>BSBN01000078.1:25202500-35202500 GCA_027924645.1 Cunninghamia lanceolata | reverse complement strand
CTTTGACTTTGGTTCATGGTAGGAGGTTCTTCGATAAGCTCAAGGGTTTGCAAATGACATGAAGGTGTTGTAGGATTTGACATGGGATTGGAAGAATCTTTGGTAAGGTCAAGGACCAGAATATGGGGACATGGTTGACTCTCTGCTAGTAGCCCTTGGATCACATCATTGGTAGGTGTATGGATAGGTGAATGAGGGGATTTAGCTTTCTCCCTAGCTTTTCTCTAGTTATATAAATCTGGCAAAACTCTTTCCCACCACTCATCTGATTCTTTTTTGGTCATCCATTTAGAGTTTGAGGAACTAGATGGTGGTGTTGGTGTAGAACCGGTATGTTTTTGAATATGTGTCTTAGAAGGTGGCAAAGGAGGACTAGTAGATGGGGTGGTATATGATTTCTGACTTGAGGTGGTGCTTTCCTTGTCATGAGTATGGGAGAAGGATATACGATTTTGGGGTGAGGCGTAGCTGGTACTAGTACGTTTAGCTTGCAAGATTGCCATTTCTTGTTGTAAGACTTGGACTTGTTGAGAAATTGCTATACAATTTTGGGGCGAGGGATCTAAGCTTATTTGCAATTGTAGGTATTGGAGTTTTTGACCAATATGTTCTAATTGGTTTGCCATTGACATAAGACCGAAAAAGCTTACTAGTTTGGATGCGCAAAAACAAATGCACCAGAACAGAGTGCAAATGCGCTACAAGTCGGAACAAATGTGCAACACTGGTGATGCTTCAAATGTGCCACAATAGAGTTTAAATGCACTAAAAGTCAGATCAAATGCGCTACAGGTTGTAACAAATGTGCAATTCTAGCTCTTGGTTTGAATTTGTAGAATTTTGGAACGTTTTTCAAGATTTTTCTATTTTTTTGGTTTGAAACTTGGTGTTTTTGAGAATTCTATGTTCAATTATGGCAAAGACACAACAAACACATAGAAGTTTTCATGATTTTTATCTTTTGTTATTTTTTTGTATTTTTGGACTATTTTGACTTAAAGACAAGTACACCCTAGGCTGGATATGATAGTATTCGTTGAATCCTCTAGCTGTGCATACTCAAAGCGTGTAGCTTCAGGATCTAGTAGCACTAGCTCCCCTCCATGGCACTCACTTCTCATGCATACTAGATCTGAGTTTCCTTAGGATTGTACCCCCACCAAACCTTAAAATTGTCCCTACTACCTCTACTAAGAGTCACATGAATTGAGGTTGCTTCAAGAGCTCCGCCCTTTGCATCAACAAATAGGGGATTTTAGCTTGCTACACAATTGGTTCTTAGTCAGGGAAACCGTTCAAGTGGTTACACGTACACCAGCACTACTCTTCGTTATGGAGTCTCCCAGCCTCAAAGGGTTACACCTTAGAGGGTTTTGGGGGAAGTTGGCTATTGATGTAACATAGGAGCACTCATTGTAGGAGGTTTTCACCTTAAGCACAATTTATTTTAAGTGGCTTGGTAGGGCTTGGCTTTAGCCTGTTACCACTTAGGGTCATTCCCACTTGGACAAGCGTGCATCCAAGGGCAGGCCCCCCTAAAGGTTTAACAAATAGAATGACAAGTCTGGCACTTTGGTCACCCAGTTAAGGGGAGAGAATAAGCCTATTGTCATTCACAATCACAGAATACACTTTAATCCAACCCTAGTTAAAAGTAGAAAAACTAAATGGACTTATTCTACTTGTGCACTCACATGATTGTTAACTTGGAAGTGTTTAGAGCATAGGAATGTTCATTCCTGTTTGTTTGAGATAGCAATGATTTAACTAGGAAAAGAAATTAACAATGCAAAGATAACAGTTGGTTCAATTACTTTCCATCCTAGTTAGAAACTATGTGGAATTTGCATGCAATGCACTTGTTTATTTTTCCCCTAATTAGTCTAAATGAACTAGGTAAAGCATCTAAATGATCTAATCTAGCCACTAATCTTGCAAAAATGAATGTTAGCTCAAACACACAAAATTAGACAAACCCTAAAAACAGAGAGCAGAACAGAAGCGCTGCAATGCAGTCTGAATGTGCAGAAATAGAACTTGAATGCATTATTGTACAAAAGCACTAAGATAGGTGTCAAAAGCACTGTAACAAGAGAAATATGTGCTATTTTAATAGATGCGTCGAATCAGAGGACATATGCGCAAAAAGAAACAATCGGTCTACAAAAATTTACATTTTCTAACCCTAGTTTGTTAAGATTTGGATACAAATGTATCTAGATGATCTCTTAGCTCAAATATAACCTCACCATTACATCTAGGGGGGCATTTCCATAAATTTTGAGTACAAATTTGCCTAGATTTCATGAAAAATAGAGCGTTTGGCGAAGAAAACAACTTTCTTAAAATTCACTGCAAAACAGATGCGATGCAGGATGTAACATATGTGCCATTTTAGAGTGTATATATGAGTCGTTTCAGTGTATATGCACCGTTTTAGATTGTATATGTGTTGTTTCAATGTATATGCACCATTACAGAGGATGAATGCACCGAAATGTCGTAAGCGCCGAAACAGAAGGTAGATGCGTCGTCTGGGAGGTCAGATGCACCATAAGCCTCTATCAGAACCCTGTACCTGCACCTGTACAGACTTGTCTACAAGAAAACTTAGATTTTGATTAGAAAAGGGGGCAAGAGCCCCATGGTGGGCGCCAAAATGTGAAGGGGAAAATTGATTAATCAAATCAATGAATAAACAACCCAATACATCTATGAAATGTGAAAGTAAAAGATTGATTAAAATAAGACAAAGAATAATACTTACAACCTTTTACCTATCTTCTTCCATAGTTCGCCTATCTCTTCTTGACCTTGTTGATGATGAAGCCCTCAGAAGTGATTGCTCCCTTTCTTGTTGAAGGTGAAAAGAATGGAATGGCTTAGATACTTGTGTGATTGAAGAAGAGCTTCAACACACTAACAAATGGATGATATGAATGCTTAAGAAAGTGGAGGTACCAAAGGCACCCCTATATCTCTATAGCATAAATTTACTTAAACAATGGGTTATGAAATGAAGAAGGAGAGGGTTGTATTTATAGAGTTGTGAGGAAGAAGATCAATAGTTGAGAAGAAAAGAGAAGATCAATAGAGGAGGATTGTTGAGGAATGTGCAACAAATGGAAGAAAGACATGTGTCATTCGAAAAGCAGCTTTGTTGAGTTAACTCCTCTCTTGGTGAGGATGAGATTTGATTTTCTTAAATTAGAATTTATTTTTCTAATTTAAGAGCAAGTTTGCTTTAAAGATGCTTTAAAACTACTTTTGCTTTTGTATGACAAGAGGAAAGTATTTTTTGAAGATAAGAATGATTTTTGAAGATAAGAAAGCATAATTAAATAAAAAGATTTATTTAATTATTTTTGTAGATAATTGAGAGGAATAAATAAAATATAAGAATATATTTTATTTTTGTGGAGATTTTTGAAGAATAAAATAAAATATAAAAATATATTTTATTTAGTGGATATTTAAGATTTTATTTAAATAAAATTTGTATTTTATTTAAATTTTGAAGAATAAAAGATTTTAATTAAATAATTAAAATTATTTAATTATTTTTAGAGAATGAAGTTGGTGAAGATGAATTTAATTAATTAAATAAATGTAATTTATTTAATTAAATGAGAGGAGATGAATCGAATAAATAAACAAATTTATTTATTTATTGATAGAAGAAAGTGAAGATGAAAAAAATATTTAAAATATTTATTAAAGTAGAGTCATGTCATTTTTAGGTGTATACAACTACATGTAGAAGACATTAGGGTTTACATTCATGCAAATATAGATGAGTTTGGAGATTCAATGTATGTAGATTTGTTTGAAAAATAACTCATGGATGAAAATGAAGAACTTAAACCTGAATATAAGGCTCTACTGAATAAACACTACTATTCTACTAGCCATTGTTCCAACAACAACAACTCTCCTCGATGGCATTCTTCCTAGGATCAAGTGTAAACTGCCTCAGGTTTGGCGATCGGGCTACAAGGTGACAACTGCCTCACAATCGGTGATCGGTTACAACACAAGTAACCTGCCTCAATTCGGTGATCTGTCCATAGCAAGATCTTATGGAATTCCCTTGCCAACTCTTGCTCAATCTACTCCCAAAAGATTCAAACTTTCACTCTAATACCACTTAGTACAGTCACGATAGGAGGGTTCACAGAATGAATTATCCAGATCATGCAACAAGAGTAAACACAACAAAAACAACTCAAAGGAATAGAACAAATGTAGATTCAGTCATTCAGTATATCATAGAATTCAAATAGAGATTGGCTGGCAACATGCGGGCTTACAATTAGGGCTCACAAGCCTGATTACATACATGCATAAGATAAAGCTTTGAAGCTCCTTGTAGAAATCTAACTAATAGACACTACTATGTGATTCATTGCTTGATCACTTTCTACTACTTTCCTAAGGATCTATTACATCAATATATATCAAGTCTAGATCAATAGATTCCTCCGCGTCAGCTAAGGAAGATCACAAATTTCAATGAAGAGCTATAACGTGTGTACATAGATAGGTCAAATCTAAATGCATAGAACACTTCCAGAAAATGAATAAAATGATATGCGGATCTCCTAGGAAGCTCGGTCATGAACCAAAGATCATCGAATGATATGTCATTGGGCTTCAAAGATCAGGAAATGCTTCCACAGGTTTCTCCTTCAACTAGTCTGTGATTATCAGGATGCTCTGTTCTGAGAATAGATAAACTTTTGATAGTGATATTTTTCCAATCATGGAGTACGGATCTCTAAATTCTAGATATGATGTAGATGCTAAGTCTATCTCCACAGGGTCTGAAATGCAACTAGACCAAAAATATTGAATTGCTTCTGACTGAAATACTTGAACTGAACTACAAACAAACTGAAATGCAAATGTTTTTGGTTGATGCAAGATTGCTCTTGAACCAGGGATGCTCCTACATCATAAGGCTATTTGCTGGGGTTTCTAAGGCCGAATAAAATCCAAAGGGATGATGTTTGCTATTGTTGGGTTGATTGTTTTGATGATTGGTTGCTGGTTGGGGGTCTCAAGAGGATGAAAAGCTGAAAAAGTCCAATGATTTGGTATGCTCAAAGTAGGAGAAGATATTTAGGTGGTTGTAGATGACTAGAGGAATGTTTGGAAGATGATAGTAGAGCTAAGCAATTTGAGAATGCAACTGATTGTGCTGGGTTGATGTGGATTGTTGATGTTTGACCAGAAGTGACAAGTAATAGCTCAAAAGTGACTCAAGAAAAGCCAAAAATGACAACTAATAGCTCTAAAGTGATCTGGATAGTTTCAGGTGATAGAATACAATGCAAACCTGAAGTGACTAGGTTTACTAGAGGTGAGCTATTTTAGTTCAAAAGTGAGATACTATTCTTTAAAAGCGATGCGGTTTTGCCAAAAGTGAGTAGCTATTGTTTAAAGGTGATGCAATTTAGCCAAAAAGAATGAGCAATTTTAGTTTAGAGGTGATCTGTGCCTAATGGAGGGTATGTTTTGGTGAGTCTTAGCAAGAAAACAATGATTTTAGTTACTCACACTCACAACATTACAAACATGTACAACCTAGGCTAGGAAAGGACTGTATTTGTTGAATCCCCTTGTCGTACCTATTGAAAGCGGATAGCTTTAGGATCTTGGTATGGCTCCCCTCCACAACACTCACTTCTCATGTATACCAAGTTCTAAGTTTTACAAGGCTCACAAACCTTAGGATTGTCTCTGCCATCTCTATTAAGAACCATGAGAATCAAGGCGGCCTCAAAGGCTCTGCCTTCTACATTAACAAATTGAGGGATTTTGACCACTACCCAAACATTTCTAATATGGGCATCCATTGAGGTGGCTACACATGCAGCGATTCGCTCCATTAATGGAGGATTCCCAACCCAAAGAGATTACGCTCAATGGAGTTTGGGGGGAAACATTAGTTAGTGTAACACAACAGCACTCATTGTTTGTAACTTTCGACACAAACACTTTTCTTATATAGCGGCTTGGAAGAGCTTGGCTTTAGCTTGTTACCTCTTGGGTCATACCCCTTCTCACACCAGGAAGGTAGGCCCTCTAAAGATAATACCAAGTTTTAATGTACCTAAGATCCATTTGATAGGCAAGGGGAGAGGATACTTTCGTTATTAAATTTGGGTTACACACATACACAACAAACAAGCAAAAAAGATAAAATAAACACAGAGCAAACAATGGTTTCTTTTAAGCACCAAATCCAAATGTTCATAGATTAGTGATAAAAATGAAATGCCTTGGACTGATTGAAGCTGCAACAGATATGTTAGTAGTTTCAAACCCTCCTTTTCTTAGACAAACCATAAGATGTTGTACAAATAGATGATTAGTAGCCAAGAAAAATTAAACTGTGAATGACAGAACTAAAAGTGAAACACCGTTACCAGAGGCAATCAATTGTTGATCAAAAGCGATGCAAATTCTACCAGAAGCAACTAGTTACCAGTTAAAAGTGACGCAAGAAAACCAAAGGTGACTTGTTATTGCTCAAAAGTGATGCGAAGCTACCAGATGCGTGGAAAGTAGTTGCTTCTACAAAACTAGGGTTAGGATCATGAATTAAATGATTATCAAAGATTGCAAACCCTAGATATGAAATCTAGTGGATGAAATATGATCAGATGAACACCCCTTGATTGATCAATCAAATTCCAGTAAAGCACCCTACAAGATCAAATGTCAACAAAAAACCTTAAATTAACGAAAGTGACTAAAACAACCAGAAGTGACCACTTTTCGGTCAAAGGCAATTTCTTATTCACTTGAAGAGATCACTGTTAGCTCAAAAGTGATCCAGAAATAGCCAAAAGCGACTAGTTTTCACTCAAAAGTGATGCTAAAATGCCAAAAGCAACTACAAATTGTCGTAAGCGCTCTGAAAAATCTGAACTTCATGACAACAACTTCAAACAGTAAAGTTAATCAAGGACGTGAGTCCCACTGGGCATGCTAGAAGGTGGATAGGTAAAAATTAGGTCAATAAGATCAAGCATGGAAATCAAAACCTAATCCTACCACCATCAAAGAATAAAATCCAAGTGAAACCAAAAAGCATGCAATTCAAGAACAAGATCACCTATATTGTATGATTCCTTGTTTGTGATGTGGATTGCTTCTCAACAATGAACAATCATGAAGATTAAAGCTGCCATGATGGATAGATGATAGTGATAATATGCTCAATGGACATAATAGAAGCTCAAATGCTCAATATGCTTAGGATGATAATGTAGACACTATGAAAATGTTGGATGATGTAGTATGGAATGAGAGGGTGTTTATATAGACTTCAACCAAAATCAATCAATGGTAGAGATTTGGTGGCTATGTGAATGGTTGAGATGAATTGATAATCATAGGTGAATGTGTATATGACAAGTGGAAAGAAAAGAATAAGAAAAGAATAAGGCACATGTGTGATTGTGTATACAAAAACCCTTATTTAATAAATTTAAGTGTGATAGTGTACATAAAAAGAACTACCACACATGTTTCAAATAAAAGATGCACACATGTCGGCATATGATGAAAGATGAAGATAAATGATGGGATATGTGAGGGAAATTAATTAATTAAATAAAATTTATTTAATTAATTGGGAAGATGATTAGGATAGGATTGGGATATGATGTGCAAATTAATTAAATAAATAAAATTTATTTAATTAATTGGAAAGTGGGATAGAAATAGGATTTAGATGGAATTTTAATTAAATAAATAGAATTTATTTAATTAAAATAGATAGAATAGAAAGATAATTAAATAATTTAAGATTATTTAATTATAGATTAGAGAAAATAGAAGAAAATAGATAATGAATTAATTAAACAAATATGAATTTATTTAAATAATAGAAGAAATAGGTGATTTAGAGAAAATAGAGAAATTGCTCAAATGTGTTAGACAAATGCAGATGATAGATAATGTGATATTTTGATACTAATGATAATTAGGTTAATTTTGGGTGTCTACACAGTCATTCAAAGATAAATGCTTCACTTACAATAGAATTGGTCATAGAGTTGTTGTATGTAGTGTTGGTCATGATGTTAGTCATTCGCAAACATAGAATAAAAGTTACACAACAACCTTTACTCATCTTGAAAGATACGATGAATTCAAAGAATTCATGATCCCAAGTCTCCGTTGATTAGGTCTTAATCTACTGACGTTACTCAGTGGTTGATGTGTGTTGCTGTTTTCCATTCAGGGGCCTTACGTGTTTCTGCACTGTTCATCATCATCATCTTCAAATATTCTGCTCTGGATGTTTGCTCTGCATAAGTCTCCAACAATTCTACCTCTGCACTGTAAATTTTGGTCAAATAATGTGCCTACAGGCTGATATTTGCATGATTGCTACCATTATTTATGATTCTTTGCATGATATTTTCAATAATACATGCATTTAACCAAATATGCTAATGATCTTCAGTTACATACGGGATTTCAGCATATTTCACTGTTTTTGCTTGTTATTTATCATGATTTGCAGTTATGGTGATGAATTAATGAAATTGAAAAGGGAAAAAGGGTTAAGAAATGAGATTCCCAAAACTACTGGACTTAGATCACTGATCCACATACAAGCTCCCATACATGCAATGAAAAGAAGGAAAACTAGAAATCATACTTCACCAGGACATTCCACAAATCCGCATGATCTAGTGCAAAGCTTCAAAGGAAAGTTGACAACAACATGTAATGAAATGAAAGCGCTTCCAGTTGAACACAGCATTCACCAGTACATATCCAGAAATCAACAGAAAGATTACGTAAAATTTACAATTAAGATGTAATATGGAACTTCATCTTCATTCAGTATGCTCAAGAACAGGTACATTTACAGTGATCTGAAGAAAGAACCTTGACATTTCAACAATTCTATCCTCATTAGTCTCAGTAATCCGATCTCCTAATTTATTCCACAGTAATTGACTTTTTGCGCCAGATGCGTCTGTGTATTCTAATTTATTCCTCCCCTTTTTATGCTTCAGGCTCTGGCCTTTATATAGAGCAAATGCCAGAAACGGTTACAAATGATCCAAGGATCAGGATCCTCTCTAAGCAATTAGCGGTCTAGATGAAAAGCACATGCTTCGCCAGTTAGCAAATGTACAGCTGGCGCATAATATTCCAGCATCTTCAACTTGATTCAGTCTCCAGCTGGCGAACAGCACATTTGACAATATCCTCCTCACTTCTGGCTCATGTTGCCTCTATGTGCAACCTTGTAATGCTCAGCTTCAGCAGCATCATGACTTCAATGTTCAGCTTCAGCAGCATCATCATGACCTCCTGCAAGTAAACAGACAAACATTAAGTTCATCATCATCATGTGGATAAACAGCAGGAAGTAAAACGTTTTATTAAACAAGTCACCAAAATGCGCAGTTATAGGCAATCGGGCTCCAAATTTCCATCGCTTCATGTTTTTGCCCATTTTCTTGTATATCGGGTTCAAAATATGATCATGATGATCACAAGATATACAAGGAAATAATCGCCTTTCAACCATCCTTCAAATCCGGCTTCGCATGCTCTGTTTGAAGTTTCGGGTCATCATCATCATGTTCGCATCAGTGCGACCATATGTGATCAGGTTGACAATATTGGACTTGGCCGACGGCAACAGTTATACCTACGTCAAAAATCATGATGATGCCCAACCTTATGTCTTCCACCTGGCCGCAGGATATTGTGAAATATGATGCTCCTCCCCTCCGAATGCTCTGAGGAAAAGCACATCAGGATGTTTTGTTTTTGCATATTCGGGGAAGAAAGACATCATCATCATCATCATGATGAAGGCAAACAGGAGGACTTGGAAAATGATCCTGCCGCTGAGGAATATCATGATGACGTCATCGTCATATTCGGGCTTGCGTTAAAATGCAAAGGGATGACGTCATCATCATGTTTCGTTAAGATCAGGAGCTAAGTGGAATATCGGGTTCCCTCTAAGGAAGATGATCAGGTCATGAAAGCAGTATGACCCCTTTTTCGGCTAAGACGACCCTCGGAAGATCAGGATGATGAACATCATCATCATCATATCCGCACTGGGTGATTTAAAAAAATGATCCTGCTGAAGGTCCTGATGACGTCATCAGGATATCCGCGGCCTTCGTTAATCTTCGAACATGACGTCATCGTCATCATCATATTGGCGAAATGGATCACGCCTTGGAAAATATCCTGCCGAGGGAGAAAGGTGATGGTGACGTCATCGTCATCATCACATTTGCCAAAGGTTATACTTGTCGGCAGGAGGATATTGCGAAGTGCGGGAGAGACGAACAAGATCATGATGATCTTGTTCAACAAGGCTTGGGAAAGGAAAATCATCCTCCGTTTCGAAAGATAAGGTGATCATCATGATCACGCAAAAGGAGATCAGGAGGATATTAGGAAATGTGATCCTGCCTTGAAAGATCCTGATGATGATGATCACCAGGACTTAGTCGTGCGCATGCAAATTTTGCAGATGGTAGGTTTCTTAAGCAAGGGGATGATCATCAGCATGATATTATCACATCGGGTGATGTTAGAATATCATGATGCTCGCGATGTTAGAATATCATGATGATGATGATGTTAGGATATCATGATGCTCGCTATGTTTCCAGGGTCGCTTGACGGGAAAAGCTCACTAGCACTTAAGATTGACGTCCGGATGTTTCGGGACTGCATGATTTTTATCAGGTGATAGAGTAAGATCATGATGATGACCTTTGGCGACACAAAAGACCACCCGACGGGAAAAGTTTACTACGACTTAAACTTGACGTCCGGATGTTTCGACCTCAGGATAGTATCGGGGCTTGTCAAATATCATGATGATGATGCTCATCATACAGCAATTATCAGGTTTGACCAAAACTTTGACTGCTCACAACTCCCTCATATGGACGAATTTTCAAGTGATGCAAAAGGCAAACCTGCATGGAATTCTAAGCTCTTTCTAACCATGAAGTCATAGAAACAAAATACGAACCTTGACAAACTAACCTCATGATGACGACCTACCTCATCCTGACCTTTATGATGGTGATGCACCTGACTTATTTTTACCAAACCGCCAGAAACAGACAACACAAGCCAAAACAAAAGTTGGGTCCCTGTTTTGCCAAGTCAAAATGGGGCGTGTTGTGTAACCACACAACAACTTGCCACCAAAGAAAACAACAAAATTCAAATGATTCAAGTGATGTGATCACATTTATCTATAGTGTTCTAATTCCGTCTAAGTAAAATCATCATGATCTTTGAATGATAAAATTTCATTATGGTGATAAAGCTAACAAAGGATCAGGTGTGTGCAGATGATTAATTATCCTCATCTTGAAAGCAAGTTGAAAACATAAGTAACTGGTGTTAAACTACATAGTTGGAGATCATCCCTCATAGCCAACCTGGATAGAGCCTTGCTGCCAGCAGGTGTCTATAACCCCGGCAAGGTTATCTATACAATCTCCCTAAGTAGGGCTCCACTGCCAGCAGGCATCCATAGCCCCGGTAGAGTTACTTAGATGGCCTAATTTTATTTCGTTTCTGATTTTCCTTTAAAAATTTAAATTTGATATCATCATGTCAGCTCATTTGTACAAGGTGTAGTCACTTGCAGCTTTAGGTTGGAGATTGTATTGGTAGCAAGGGAGTCCCTTTAGATTTTTCACTTAACACCTATACTCATATCTTCAACAAACCCAAGGCTGTTAGGTGTTTCATTGTGTTTGATTCACTTTGGACAAGAAAAGGCACCTTGATGAAAAGACATCATAAACCTGATCATGAGTATTTATCAGAATGAATTACAATCTATATCTAAATCTGATCTCATCACTTGAATCCTAACAATTTAGTTATTTTCTTAGGTGATGAAGTGCATCATCTTGACTTACCAAAACAAAACTCAACCAAAACAACACAAAACAGAAACAACACTATACAAACCACCACTAGGCAAACAAAAACCAGAAAAAGACCTAAAGACACCTGTATTTGCATACTTCTTTTGATTGTGCAGGAGCATCAGGGTATTAGTTATGGTTCTCAACCTAGCAAATTTATCTTTATATTCTGAAGAATATTCTGGTATTCTGAATTCACTGTATTCAACAGAACAACTCTTGATGATCAGCAACTGAGGACGCTCATCATGTTCATGATTAATCCATATGCATGTCTTATCTTCTGAATTTCCATAATTAAAATAGTATTCAACATCATTTACTGTGGAAAGGAGAAATACAACCTGGTATATTTCTGGCTTTGCTGGACATGCTTCTTCATTGGCAGTTGGTCTTCCATTTGTCATTATATTTTCACTGCTTGGCTCAGTGCCTGGTCCCTCCTCAAATTGAAGGATGTATGACCTTTGATGTATTAATTCTTCATCTTTATCCAGCCTTATCCCTTCATTCTGGATGTTCAGTTTATCCTCCAGTTCAGGAAACTTCTCAATATTTTCTTCAGTTTCCTGCACATCAGCATCTAAATAAGTATCTTTATTATCACAACCTGATATACAGAAATTTATCATTTCTAAATCATTTAACTGTAAAGGAGAAACAACTTTCACTTGATGAGGACACTCCCCTGTTTCATTTTCAAAATATTTCTGGAGTGACATCTGATTATGCACAACAACTCCAAAGTCTTCTACATCTTCATCTTTCAGGAATTGTTCATTGAATAATTCACATTTTCTATCTATTAGAGGATCTGGTTCCCTTAACCTGCAACATTCTTGCATTTGATCATTTAATTCAAAGAAGTCAGGTAATAAATCAGCATTTATTTTCTTCTCTATGACTCCCTGAGTTACCATCATAGGAACTTCATCATCAGGAGTGCATTTAAATTGCTCTACTATCTGTTTACACCTCTCTTTACCATAGAATGACTCCAGGAAAGATGTTTCATCTTCTTTATCAAAAGTATTAGGATCAGAATCAAAAATATTATCCTGATGAGTGATTTCTTCTCTAAAATTTTCACAAGATTCATACCTGCATACTGACTGGTCCTTACTCGTATTAGGAAGTAGAGAACTCCTATCAATCTCACCATAAAATGAATCCAGGAAAGATGTTTCCTCTTCATTACCTTCTGGAACTGATTCAGCTATTATATTTTCTAGAATCTTTTTCAACATGACCAAGCAAGGGTAACAATCTCTCTCTGAATGCTCTTCATCATGTAATCTGCACCAGCTTTCAATCAAGACATCATCAATGGGCAAACCTAATATTTGACTACGCTGTATATTTCTAGACAAGTATAATTCAAAATCTTCAGAATGATCCACTTCAGTGTCTGGACAATTAATAACTTCTGGTGCTGCATCTGCTTGTTGCTCCTTTCCTTTATCTGATGAGCCTGATGGCTTTTCTGTTTTCTCTTCCATCCTAGCAGGAGGATGATGTTCAGCACATACAGCTGCATGCTTCTTCAAAATGTGTAAGCACAGTGAGCAAGTGGTTTCTGAGTGAGGCGCCTCATGCAGCCTACACCAACCTTTGATTAAAACCTCCCGTGGAGATCTACACTGTTGTGTCATTTTTTTCATTTCTTTGACCAGAAATTCTTCGAACTTCGTCAGGTCACTGCCTTTATCCTCATCAGACAACTCGTAATCCGGTTCCATGAAGCAATCACTACCAGGAGTGATCTTTTCCTTTCTCGCATCATTCGTCTGATTAGACACCAGGATCTCTTCTGTTTTTCGGATATGATCCTCATCAGGATCCGTCGACTCTTCTGTTCCTGCAGAAGACAAATAAAAATTAGTATCATCATCATCATCAGATGTAGCACTCACCTCGGAATATGATGATGATGCTTCACTATACATCTGCTCCAGTATTATCATGTCTAAGCAGGGTTCACAAGTCTTTTCTGAGTGTGCTTCGCCATGTAATCTACACCATCCGTCAATCAAAATATCATTAGCAGGTATATTTAATAATTGACAACGTTTTATCTGAGTAGATAAATGCATCTGAAAATCCCTGAAGCGATCTGTTTCGTTGTCATTATCAGGATCATTATTAAGTTCTACAACTGGCAAATCCCCATGATAATCATCATCATGATGATGATGAACATCAAGCATCAGGACCTCTTCTATTTGGACAGTTTGCGGCCTGATGTGATAGACTCCAGGTTCTACGTTTACATACATGATCTCATTTGTTCTGTTATATTCCGTGATCATATGTTTCATCCTAGGCTCAGCATCAATCCTGATCTGATTAGGTATACCTTTCCATGGCAACCACATGTGACTGAAGTCTGTGGACATGTATCCATTAAGCGTTTTAGACCAGTCCCGGCTAAGCAACATCCCGTATGTATCAGGTATGTCAACTACCTGAATGTCAATGTAATACTGGATCCTAGGATCAGACGCTAGCTGCATGTGAATGTGAGTGAGTTCTCCTACGACACTTACTTCTGTCTTATCCAGTTGAGTGACTTTCTTTAAGGATTTAGCAGGATGCAGTCCTAATGCGTTGCATATTGACAAAGGCATAACATTAGTTGAGGCTCCTGAATCAACTAAACAGTTGTGCAAATTCTTACTGAACATTCTTATGGTGAGGAGAAACGGAGGTGATTCAGTTTTATCTCTGTACAAGGTCATGTGAGAGGTTTCAGCAGCTTGGACTGTGGCTGACACTTTGGGCTTGACAGTATTATCTTTAGCAGTATGGTCTCTGCTATTGGATTGACTCGAAAGGTGATTATCCTCTTTAGAAGCAGGATCATCCAGCGACTTCATGAATGCCTTTTTGATGGCAGGAGTTTTCAGTAACTCAGATAGGGACAGGCTGATCTTGATTTTCTTCATTTCATCAGCCAAATAGCTGACTAACTTGTCAGACTCATGAGGTGCATTTGCGACTTTTGTTACTGTGTTTTGAGGAGACAAGTATTGAGCATTCACCTTAGGGAACCCAGGGTTATTGCTAGCCTTTGGATCAGGAGGTGTGTTGAAGTTGTTTGGAGGTAGAGATGATGTCAATGGACCAGCAGGTCTGTTGGCATTACTCCTCAGGTTATAATTGTGCTTACCAGGGTATTGCTGCTGGTATGCATGTACTTCCTCATGCTCTCTTGTAGGTTCATTCTCATCCTCAAAAGGGAAGACATAGTTTGCTTCAAAGGTTAAGGCAGATTCTTCACAGGTCTGATTATAATCCTGATAAGGCTGATTAGTGTAGGTTTCCAGCACAAAAGCTGAGTCATATCCACAAGGAACTATTTCATTTCCTTCTGCCTGAGGTGGATTTCCAGAAGTATTAGACACTTCAGTCTGAAAGATGCTGGCAGCAATCCTAAATTGTGGACAATCTAATTCTGCATGTGCATTGGTGTTGTGAATCCTGCACCAATTGGTAAGGGCTGCTTCAGCAAGATTGACTCTAGTAGTCTGTTTGGCTTCACCAGGAGGCTGATTGTCTAGGGGTGATGGTAATGAACCATTATTTGGCCTGGAGTTCCACACTCTGGGCTGCCTAGGAGGATTATTGTTAATTCCACCATTATTGTTGAAGTTATTGTTGTATCCTCTGTCAGGGTAATTTGGTCTGTCATTGGAATAACTCCTATTCTGACCTGACTGTGAATAAAACCCTTGATTTCTCAAGTGTGTTACTTCTGTGGTGAGTTTTCTCAATTGAGCAGCAATTTCTTTGATTTCCTCTTTCTCCTCTTGAGCTTTGGCCACTACATTTTCAGGCTGAGGCTGGAAAAAGGAAGATCCATGGTTATTGTGGGATAGATCTGTACCCTGAGGTGTCTGAGTATGTGCAGGATATTGTGGCAATTGGCCATTTCCATTAGGAGGAGGAATGATACTCAATGGAGGTACTTGCAAAGGTGCAGGCATGATTGCTGGGGGCATCACTGCTCCATTTGGATATTGTGCAGGATATTGCGAAGGATAAGCTGCAGGATACTGTGCTGGATATTGTGACTGCATGCCAGGCAGAGTAGGGAATGCTATATTAGGAGTAGGAGTAGGTATCAGCTGCTGATTTACCTTGATAGCTTCTTGAAAAGCTCCTATCAATGTGGTGATCTCAGGATGTGTTCTCCTGATGAACATGGCGGTTAATGGATCCAGGGCTGAATAATAAATACTCCTAGCAGCATCATCAGCCACCACATATGGGGTAACTAGCTTGGACAACATTTTCTGGAACCTAGCATTGAAATTTGCGATAGGTTCATGCTCAAATCTCTTAATTGTGGCAAACAGGTGGTAATTCATGGATGGATCAATAGGGACCTTGAATCTGTCAAGAAAGGCCTTCTCTAAGACAGCCCACGAATCGACAGAAGATTGACCAAGACTGATGAACCAATTATAAGCCTCTTCCCCTAAGGAGAAAGGGAATAATCTGCACACCACGTCCTGATGCTCTATTCTGGCTCTGCAGCAAGCTTCTTTAAACGTCCTGATATGATCATCTGCATCCTGATAAGGATGGTATTTTGGACAAAGTTTGTCTGGATACTTTGGTAACTCATGATACGCATTAAAAGTCAATGGTGATTCTGCTGCAAAGAACGACATTGCAACCTGAGGGGGCTGAACTGGTGGTGCAGTTGGCTGAGGTTGGACTAAAGGTATACCCTGAGGTTGAACAGGAGGTGTTACGGGTATACCGGAAGGTATTTGCAAACCAACAGGGGTTACAGGGGGAGGTCCTGGTGAAGCTCTGGACGCACTAGACTCCGGAGTATGGTGAACGTCTACAGTCCTAGGTCTAAAACCTCTAACAGGCAATTCTTCGAAAATTTCACTATGTCTAGACCTGGTATTTATCCTATGAGCCAGGATTTCTCGATTTGGAGGCCAATTAGCTGAAACTTTGCCAATATTGGCTGGATTCCACCGGACGAGGTGATATTTGCGGTCAACTTGCAAATCAGACTGAATATTTACGCGATATTTGTGAAGATACTGCAAATATGACAGGATATTGGGATATTTCGACCGGTAGCACCAGATCTCACGTGTTTAAGGCTCAAATTCTCAAAGCTTGAACAAATTTATGCATCTTTGGCCAATATTTAGTGAATTTAAAGAAATCTACTGTAAAGCTTGCAATATTTATGTGAGATTTGGAAATCTTTACATAGAATGTGCAAATACAAACTTGTCGCAGCAAATATTTACGCAATATGATGAAATTCACAAATGATCTGAAGTTACCTTACTCTGAGCGTCATCAAACCTGAAAGTACTGATGATGAAAGTGATCTTCTGGACTTAGCCCTCCTTCTAGCGCCAATTTATGTTGGTCATGATGTTAGTCATTCGCAAACATAGAATAAAAGTTACACAACAACCTTTACTCATCTTGAAAGATACGATGAATTCAAAGAATTCATGATCCCAAGTCTTCGTTGATTAGGTCTTAATCTATTGACGTTACTCAGTGGTTGATGTGTGTTGCTGTTTTCCATTCAGGGGCCTTACGTGTTTCTGCACTGTTCATCATCATCATCTTCAAATATTCTGCTCTGGATGTTTGCTCTGCATAAGTCTCCAACAATTCTACCTCTGCACTGTAAATTTTGGTCAAATAATGTGCCTACAGGCTGAT
The DNA here is from genome assembly GCA_027924645.1 of Cunninghamia lanceolata. Classification (NCBI taxonomy): domain Eukaryota; kingdom Viridiplantae; phylum Streptophyta; class Pinopsida; order Cupressales; family Cupressaceae; genus Cunninghamia; species Cunninghamia lanceolata. Next base: position 35,184,828 of record BSBN01000078.1, on the reverse strand, counting down.
ATTTGCATGATTGCTACCATTATTTATGATTCTTTGCATGATATTTTCAATAATACATGCATTTAACCAAATATGCTAATGATCTTCAGTTACATACGGGATTTCAGCATATTTCACTGTTTCTGCTTGTTATTTATCATGATTTGCAGTTATGGTGATGAATTAATGAAATTGAAAAGGGAAAAAGGGTTAAGAAATGAGATTCCCAAAACTACTGGACTTAGATCACTGATCCACATACAAGCTCCCATACATGCAATGAAAAGAAGGAAAACTAGAAATCATACTTCACCAGGACATTCCACAAATCCGCATGATCTAGTGCAAAGCTTCAAAGGAAAGTTGACAACAACATGTAATGAAATGAAAGCGCTTCCAGTTGAACACAGCATTCACTAGTACATATCCAGAAATCAACAGAAAGATTACGTAAAATTTACAATTAAGATGTAATCTGGAACTTCATCTTCATTCAGTATGCTCAAGAACAGGTACATTTATAGTGATCTGAAGAAAGAACCTTGACATTTCAACAATTCTATCCTCATTAGTCTCAGTAATCCGATCTCCTAATTTATTCCACAGTAATTGACTTTTTGCGCCAGATGCGTCTGTGTATTCTAATGTATTCCTCCCCTTTTTATGCTTCAGGCTCTGGCCTTTATATAGAGCAAATGCCAGAAACGGTTACAAATGATCCAAGGATCAGGATCCTCTCTAAGCAATTAGTGGTCTAGATGAAAAGCACATGCTTCGCCAGTTAGCAAATGTACAGCTGGCGCATAATATTCCAGCATCTTCAACTTGATTCAGTCTCCAGCTGGCGAACAACACATTTGACAATATCCTCCTCACTTCTGGCTCATGTTGCCTCTATGTGCAACCTTGTAATGCTCAGCTTCAGCAGCATCATGACTTCAATGTTCAGCTTCAGCAGCATCATCATGACCTCCTGCAAGTAAACAGACAAACATTAAGTTCATCATCATCATGTGGATAAACAGCAGGAAGTAAAACGTTTTATTAAACAAGTCACCAAAATGCGCAGTTATAGGCAATCGGGCTCCAAATTTCCATCGCTTCATGTTTTTGCCCATTTTCTTGTATATCGGGTTCAAAATATGATCATGATGATCACAAGATATACAAGGAAATAATCGCCTTTCAACCATCCTTCGAATCCGGCTTCGCATGCTCTGTTTGAAGTTTCGGGTCATCATCATCATGTTCGCATCAGTGCGACCATATGTGATCAGGTTGACAATATTGGACTTGGCCGACGGCAACAGTTATACCTACGTCAAAAATCATGATGATGCCCAACCTTATGTCTTCCACCTGGCCGCAGGATATTGTGAAATATGATGCTCCTCCCCTCCGAATGCTCTGAGGAAAAGCACATCAGGATGTTTTGTTTTTGCATATTCGGGGAAGAAAGACATCATCATCATCATCATGATGAAGGCAAACAGGAGGACTTGGAAAATGATCCTGCCGCTGAGGAATATCATGATGACGTCATCATCATATTCGGGCTTGCGTTAAAATGCAAAGGGATGACGTCATCATCATGTTTCGTTAAGATCAGGAGCTAAGTGGAATATCGGGTTCCCTCTAAGGAAGATGATCAGGTCATGAAAGCAGTATGACCCCTTTTTCGGCTAAGACGACCCTCGGAAGATCAGGATGATGAACATCATCATCATCATATCCGCACTGGGTGATTTAAAAAAATGATCCTGCTGAAGGTCCTGATGACGTCATCAGGATATCCGCGGCCTTCGTTAATCTTCGAACATGACGTCATCGTCATCATCATATTGGTGAAATGGATCACGCCTTGGAAAATATCCTGCCGAGGGAGAAAGGTGATGGTGACGTCATCGTCATCATCACATTTGCCAAAGGTTATACTTGTCGGCAGGAGGATATTGCGAAGTGCGGGAGAGACGAACAAGATCATGATGATCTTGTTCAACAAGGCTTGGGAAAGGAAAATCATCCTCCGTTTTGAAAGATAAGGTGATCATCATGATCACGCAAAAGGAGATCAGGAGGATATTAGGAAATGTGATCCTGCCTTGAAAGATCCTGATGATGATGATCACCAGGACTTAGTCATGCGCATGCAAATTTTGCAGATGGTAGGTTTCTTAAGCAAGGGGATGATCATCAGCATGATATTATCACATCGGGTGATGTTAGAATATCATGATGCTCGCGATGTTAGAATATCATGATGATGATGATGTTAGGATATCATGATGCTCGCTATGTTTCCAGGGTCGCTTGACGGGAAAAGCTCACTAGCACTTAAGATTGACATCCGGATGTTTCGGGACTGCATGATTTTTATCAGGTGATAGAGTAAGATCATGATGATGACCTTTGGCGACACAAAAGACCGCCCGACGGGAAAAGTTTACTACGACTTAAACTTGACGTCCGGATGTTTCGACCTCAGGATATTATCGGGGCTTGTCAAATATCATGATGATGATGCTCATCATACAGCAATTATCAGGTTTGACCAAAATTTTGACTGCTCACAACTCCCTCATATGGACGAATTTTCAAGTGATGCAAAAGGCAAACCTGCATGGAATTCTAAGCTCTTTCTAACCATGAAGTCATAGAAACAAAATACGAACCTTGACAAACTAACCTCATGATGACGACCTACCTCATCCTGACCTTTATGATGGTGATGCACCTGACTTATTTTTACCAAACCGCCAGAAACAGACAACACAAGCCAAAACAAAAGTTGGGTCCCTGTTTTGCCAAGTCAAAATGGGGCGTGTTGTGTAACCACACAACATGTAGAAGTAAAGTGAGTCAAAATTCTATTAGGTGCAATGCATGCTATAAAATGGAACACAAGTCAAATAAATGCAGAAGTTTGGTAAGAACTAATTTCCAAAATATTAGGAATAGTCAATCACTCACTGGAAAATGTTTTGCATGCAATAGATTTGGACACAAGGCTAATCAATGCAGATCAAATTCAATCAATAGGAATCAATGTCAAAAGGATGTGGTTTGTTTCAATTGCAACAAATCTGAACATACTGAAAGGTTTTGCAGAAGCAGGAATGTGAAGAGAAATCACTATTCTAGAGAAAGACAAAAAAAGTAGAGAAATGATAAGGGAAATGAGAAAGTTGTTCCAGTTCAAACCAAGAAAGAAATGGACATGGTATGGATCAAGAAAGAAGTGATTGAAGCCAGGGATCAATCTGCACCAATATTTGGTGTAGGTACTATTGATCATGATGTTAGTCATAATCAAACATGAAATAAAAGTTGCACAACAACCTTTATTTATCTTGAAAGATATGATGAATTCAAAGAATTCATGATCCCAAGTCTCCGTTGATTAGTTCATAATCTACTGACGTTACTCAGTGGTTGATGTGTGTTGTTGTTTTCCATTCAAGGGGCCTTATGTTTGTTGATTAGTATATTTTGTATCCTATAAAGATGCTACACAGAAAGGTCAATCTACATAGTATATTTCTTCAAATAATGTGTCTGTACTTATATCTTTACATGATATTTATCGATTGAACATGCTTTAACTCTAAATATGCTCTGTATTTTCAATTATCTACAAGATGTCAGCATATTTCATGTTATTTGCTTCTGATTATCTGTTACTTGCAATTATGATGGTGAATTGTTATGAAATCCAAAGAAAATTAAAAGAATACTTCAAATTTTGGTGAATCTTTAGCTATTGAACCACATACACACTAGATACAGTCATGAGGAGAAGAAATCAAACCATATTTTCACCAGGATGTTCCACATCTAGATATAGATGATGCTAACTTCAAAGGATGATGAATGAAAATAACACATGCAGACTGATAAGCACTCCAAGGGATGCAACTAATCAAAGCATGTATCAAGAATCCAAACACAGATTACTCAGGATTTATGATGATTTGTAATCAAAATGGTCTTCTCTTTCATTAAGTATGCAAAAATATGTATGTTTACAACTTTGAAATAGGTCCTGATATTTTAGCAATCAAATTTTAATTGAGCTTCCGAATGTCTAAAATATGGCATCCCTGCAGCTTTTATAGAATAAGGTGAGGGAGTGGTTACAAATGACCTAAGGTCAAGATTTATCAATTAAGATCAATGGTAGATATTCCTTCCTTGACTTAGTCAACTATCTTCTATGGCACAGGTTGCCAGCTAGCAACCATCTGGGTAACTTATCATCTTCCAAGTACCTGATGCATATATCGCTTTGGGGATGCATCTTCCTTTCATTCCTTGGGTTCTTCTTCTTCTTCATCATGATCCTCATGATCATCACTTTCTGTATCTTCATCACCTTGATGAATATCATCCTATATATGGACCTTTATTGCTATCCTGATATTTTCATAAGCCTACACTATTTTATCTATCTCCCCACCATCTTAAGTTTTCACTTTAGTGATAGCATGCTTGTGAGCTTGAAACTTATCTTTGAATGTCTCCAGCTTGGCTTTTCTGCTGTTCAATGTTTCATTATAACTTTCCACCCTGACCTTGATCCTCATGATCTTATCCATTGTCTCTTCTGTCAGGTGGGTAAGGGGCTCATTAGCTACTGGTTGGAAATTATCATGCAGTGCCTTGATGGCAAAATCTACATCTTGATTTTCAATCTTCCCCTCTACTTTTCCTTCCAAAGCTTCTAGGACTTCTACTTCTTCTACCACCATACCGTGCAGCTTGATACTGATATCTCTTAGCTTGCCGTTGCACTTCTTCAGGACATCACACTCGAACTTGATGTCATTATACCAAATTTCTATTAGTAGGGTAGTTTTATTATTTAATACCTGATTATGTATCAGGACCTGAGGATCAATCCTCTTTATTTCACTTCGAGCATCTAAGGATTTTTCCAGCTAGAATGACCTCTTTCCAGTCTCATTTTGCATTTTATTCACTTTCCTTTTTAAAGTGCTCAAAGAATTCCACCTCTGTAAAGAGGTTCTCAATACTTCCTCTACTCCTATAAGGGATGTCAGCATCCATTTATTCATGATCATTGCCTAATGCTTCATGAGGTCCATCCTATTAATCTCCTCCTGAGAGATGACAGTCAATGGGACTACCTAATCTGATGATGTACTGTCAGGGTTAATTAACCCCTTTATATAAGAATGCAATTGAGCAATGTGCTCTTTATGCTGTTTATTTTTATCTTTCTCTTTCTTTACCCTTTGGTTAAAAGAATCTATGATATCCCTCCCTTCTTGACCCTCTTGGTCTTCATTAGCAAACCCCAAGTCAACTTTGGTGATCTGGAATTATTCCAGGGTGATTTTTCCTTTCTCCTTTTCTACAATGGGAAGTGCTATTTGGGTAGTCCTTCTACTTGTATCAGGATCTCTTTAGATAGCCAAGGTCAACCTAGCTTTCCTGTTAGGTTTCATAATGGTCTCTGCAAAAAAGGTTGAAACATCAAATTCTTGAATCTAAAAACCTTGTTCCATACCTATTTCCTTCTCAAGCCACTAAGGTATTTCATCTCTTGATCTTTGTTGTATTTTATCTCCATCATGTTCACCTTGGTCTCCAATGTCTATCTCTGTTATGAATGGAGAAGGTGATTTCCTTATTTCTTCCTCATGATGTTCCTCATGAGGGGGATCTTGTCCTATTTCTTCCTCCTGAGGGGCTTCCTTTTGTGGGGGAGGATCTTGCGGTGTATTCACCTGATGATCCTGAACTTGATCCTACACTTCCTCTTTTTGAGTCCCATCCACCTTGGGGTTTTCCTCATCTTGAGGTGTATTGGTATCTGTGGATGTCTTTGTGTTTAGTCTTGGTGCATCACCTTGATCTTGGGCTACATTTTGTTCCACACATGATATATTGACCTCTGGTGTCTTAAGGTCCTGATGACCTAATGTATCCTTATCTCCTATGGTATGTTGAGTCCGGACGGCATCATCACCTGATGTGTCTTTATCACCTCCGCCCTTTTGTTGGACTTCAACTATCTTAGGCTCAGCAGGTATATCATGTTGTTGCTGGCCTATATCCAGAGCATGGCTCTCTACTCCTGTCTGCTTGACTTCTTCAACCTTTTCTGTTACATCAAGTTCACCTGCTTGATGTTTGGGACTTACATCCTCCCTATATGTCAAGTCTATCACTACAGGGTTGGTTACCTGTTCTACTAATTTGTCCAGCCTGATTTGTTGGGCAGCCCTTTCTAGGCTATTTTGGTTCTCTTCTTGCTCTATTTTCTTCAACTCTTCTAATACTGCCATATGTGCTGATGGGGTCCCATGTGAAGTCATGTGGGTAATAGAAGAAAGGGTTTCCATCTGTTGAGAAGCTACGTTTTGTACCACCTCATCATTTGATAAGTCGACGGTGTCTTCCATGGAGAAAGTACCACCTTGACTTGTCCTAGAGGCTTCTTTTGCTTGCTCCTCAACCTTCTCAGTCTTGAACTGGATGATAGTCAAAAGTGGCACATCATGTTGCAATTCTTTTCTGAACACTTCACTGCCAGCTCCCCTTAATACTATAGGGTCCACCCTGATCTCACCTCTCATAGATGTTCTTTATTTTTTAGGTGGTGATACCACTTGAGGCGCTCTCCTCTTCCTAGTGACCATCATAGGGTCATCACCTGTAGGTTCTTTACTTATCAACTCTTCCTCAAGATGGATGTCCTCCTCCACATTCTATTGTGTGGCTTGGCCTTCATCTTGTATTCCTGCAGTATCTTCAGCTAGCCTCAAGATTCTTTTTGGTCTTGGTTTATCTATCAAAGGCTGTACAGATGAGGCTGATGTCTGTCCTGATGCTGATACACCTTCAGCTGGTATTGTAATTCTCTCAATTATCACCCCCTTAGGTTCATTATTAGTCTTCCTTCCTTTGGGGGGTCCTTTCCTTTATTTCTGGGGAGGCAACCTTTCTCCACTAGATTTTCTTTTCTCAATAACAGTCATCATATTCTTCATCAGCGATCTCCTACCTTTTTCTCTTGTTATCCACTGTGATGGCTGCACCTCTCTTCTCTAGTATATTTATCTCTTCATCTACCCATGATTGGGTTAATTGCAGCACCCCACCTGTAAACTAATCTAATGAAATGTCTTCAGGTCAGGGGCTGAGATGGTGTCATTATACACCTTCTTATCCTCATATTCATTTGACATGGTCTTGCCATCATCTTTCCTTAACTATGCAGGCACTCAGATGCAATCAAATGTTCTTACCTGATTTAAAGTGAGGCTTTGATATTTTCTTCTTCTTACTTCGATTTCATCTTCACAATCTGTCCATAAATCTTCTATGTTTCTGATGTATAGGTTTGCCTATTATCTTTTACATTCTACCATAGGGGTCATATGATCTATCCAATGGAAATGGCTGTAGGTACATTAGGTTCAGACTCCCTATGACATTCTCTATACTTTATGGATCAGGGCACATGTACCAACCTATAAATACTGGAAATAATACTGGAGGTATTTTCTTCTATGCCTTATATGCATGCAGTATGGTAGATATCTGTCTCAAAAACTCCATCAGGACTACCCCATCAGTAGGGTACCTGGGTAGCATAAAGGGTTGTTCCTCAAAACCTTCTATCTGTTACATCTAGGGCACACAACTGAGAGGGGGGGTGAATCAGTTGTACAAAAACTTGCTTCTACTTCAAACACTTGATTCTTCTTTGTTAGTTAATAGCATATCAATTAACCATCCATGAAAGCATAATGCATAAACACAAGAGTAGATAAACATCAACACATTGGACACCAAGATTTTGATGTGGAAAACCTGGTTAAGGGAAAAACCACGGGGTGATTAACCCAAGGATTATTCTCTGTTAGAAGAATAAGAAAAATGAATGGCACATGCCAATTAGGGCTCACTACCCGAGCACACTGCTCACAAAGAGGCACATTGCCTACAAGAGACACACTGTCTACAAAGTGATAAGAATCACAAACTTGAACCAGAGATTGACCTCTTTACCATGTCTGGATCAGTTCCATTTAAGCCTGAGATACTTCTACTCTGCCCTTCACTCTTTCGCTATACCACTCTCATCCGCTCCACAATACACTTTGAAATGAACTCACAAACCTTTATTTATACAAGATATTGACTTAGGAACAATCATCTAAGTCAGCAATCAACCATAAGGACATTCGCAAGATGATTAATACATCCAGTCGGCCACCACAATAACATTCGTAAGATGAACAACTCATCCGGTCGGCTAGTCTAAACAAGAACTTCATCTGGAAGAATATCTTCAATTCTGGGCTCTATCACCAATGTGGACTAACAACGTAACCTCAACATGATCCAAGAACCTTCACAAGCTTGCCTGATTAACCAGGTACATCCACACTTCCTCTACTCACTAGAATCTCTTCTCCTCTTCATTCGAAACTTCAAGAACACAGTCTATCGCCACTGTCATACTGAAGAAGGTGCTTCCAGACCTCCAAACCACGTACCAATCAAGATGATACATCACAAAGACATCCCAAACACTCTTTCCAATCTACAGAGTCTGATAGTGCACCTTCGAATCTCACCGGACCTTTTTGTGACACTATGTTCCTCCGGAGCATCTCCCGGAACCGGTTCGACTTGACCGATCACAACTTTTTCATATCTTCATGCGGACCTCTAAAATCTTAACTGGATCATCTCAAGACTCATATCTACAAACCCTTTAATCTGCATCCTCTGATTCTCAACCTATTGAGTACATTTGGCTTCTTCTTATCACTATTCTTCAATGTTCCTGATTGAGACTACTTTTCTCAATATCCTCAACACACAGCTCATCCAAACCTTCTTACCAATGCAATATGAGTATGTTGACATCAATGACAACACTAGTTAACCTCATACTTGCAACAATCTCCCCCTTTGTCATTGATGGCAACATATGATGTGAAAAACCATCAAGACAAGAACTTCTCTTTTCTGTCACAGCTCCCCCTATTAGTAACAACTCTTCACATGTCTTCTCTTCCTTTACTGCTACCCCTTTGATCATCAAGCACTTGTTTTTCACATGTCTTCTCTCCCCCTTTGACATCAATGGCAAACGGCTCATACTTGCACTTGTAACATATCAGAATTATACCAGCTGCTCCCCCTTAGTAGCAGCTCCCCATCATCAATCTGGATCACAAGATATGACTGTGATATCCACTAGACTGATGCACATCAGTGCATCCTAGTTCATCACCGGAGGGGCCATGACCCCTAACTTCTCCTGAAGATACTCAAAAGAGTCCTTGGGAAGAGGTTTAGTAAAGATATCTGCAATCTAATCCTTGGAGGGTACATACTCCAATCTGACTTCTTCCTTGTTCACTTGTTCTCTCAAAAAGTGAAACTTGATAGATATGCGCTTAGTCTTAGAATGGAATACCAGATTCTTAGAAATATTAATTGCACTTGAATTATCATAGAAAATTGTGATAGGCTCCTCATATTCAACTTTAATGTCTCTTAGCATCTGCTTCATCCATAAGATTTGAGTGCAACTACCTGTTGCTGCAATGTATTCTACTTCAGTTGTAGACAGAGATATTGCATCTTGTTTCTTGCTTAGCCAAGAAACCAATCTCTTTCCCAAAAAGAATGCTCCACCACTGGTGCTCTTCCGGTCATCCACATCTCCTGCCCAATCTGCATCTGTGTAAGCATGAAGAGAGAAATCATGATCTCTAGGATACCACAAACCATACTCCACTGTCCCTTTTAGATATCTAAAAATTCTCTTGATTGCCATAACATGAGATTCTCTAGGATCAGCCTGAAATCTTGCCACAAGACCAATAGCCTACATTATATCTGGTCTAGTCTAAGTGAGATACAACAATCCACCAATCATTTATCTATACTTTGTCTGATCTACCTTCGGAGAGTCATCATCTTTGCTCAACTTACATCCGGTTACCATAGGAGTGTTCATTGGCTTTGAATCTTCCATACCGAATTTCCTCAACAATTCTTTCACATATTTGGTCTGAGAAATGAAGATCCCTTTCTTTGTTTGAGTAATTTGTAGACCCAAGAAGAAATTCATTTCACCAAGCATAGACATTTCAAACTCACTTTTCATCTGATTTGCAAAAGTTTTGCACATACTATCTCTTCCTCCAAAAATGATATCATCCACAAACACTTCAACAATCAAAATGTTTTCATGATCAATTTTGAAATATAAGTTACTGTTAGCAGTACATTTGTTGAATCCAATTTGCATAAGATGCTTAGCCAACCTTTCATACCATGCTCTTGGGGCTTGCTTCAATCCATACAATGCTTTCTTCAACTTGCAGACCATATCATCATTATCAGACAATTGAAATCCATCTGGTTGTTCAATGTAAACTTCTTCTTCTAGATCACCATTTAGGAAGGAAGACTTGACATCCATCTAATATATCTTGAAGTCTTTGAAGGTAGAAAATGTAAGAAATAATCTGACTACTTCAATTCTTGCCACCGGAGCAAAGGTCTCTTCAAAATTAATTCCTTCTATTTGAGAGTAGCCTTTGCAGACCAATCTAGCTTTGTTTCTAATTACTTCACCAACTTCATTCAATTTGTTCCAGAAGACCCATTTGGTTCTAATCACATTCTTGTCTCTAGGTCTGGGAACAAGATCCCAAGTATGATTTTTCTCAATTTGCATCAATCTTCCTCCATTACTTTGGTCCAGTTTTCATCATTGCAAGCTTCATTAACTGTCTTAGGTTCAATCTTTGAAATCAGATAGTATTCATTTGAATCTTGAGCAATTCTTCTCCTTGTTTGTACCCCTTTACTTTTGTCACCTATGATCTGATCTTCAGAGTGATTTAGAGTTACATACCTTGGAACTTTGGGAGTTTCGTGCACTACTAATTCTTGATTAGGCTCATTTAGACAAACTTCTTCTTCCTAATTTATCGGATCAGTCTGAATCTGACTTTCAGGAAAGGATTGAGTTCCTTGAATCAGAGCACCATCCTGATCATCTTCATCAAATTCATAAAACCTTGAGGGCTTCTCAATTCCTTCATCAACCTTCACATTTGTACTTTCTATCATCTTTTTCAGTCTCTTATTGTAACACCGGTATGCTTTGCTTTGAGTGGAGTAACCCAAGAAATTCCTTCATGACTTCTAGCATCAAACTTTCCTAGATCTTCATCTCTTTTGATGTAACACTTGCTACCAAATACTCTGAAATATCTCACAGTAGGAGTTATACCAAACCAAAGTTCATAAGGAGTCTTACCAGTATTATTTCTGATTTGAACTTGGTTAAGAGTGTAAACTGCAGTGCTAACAGCTTCTCTCCAAAACATCTGAGGAACATTTGCTTCCATCATCATTGTCCTGGAAGCTTCCTGGATGGTCCGGTTCTTTCTCTCAACTACTCCATTATGCTGTGGAGTCCTAGGAGCAGACAACTGTCTCTTTATCCCATGCTTCTCACAAAAGTCTATGAATTCACCGGATGTGAATTCACCACCTCTATCAGACCTTAGACACTTCAGTTTTAATCCGGTTTGATTCTCTACCATAGCCTTGAGGATTTTGAACTTCTCAAAGGATTCTGATTTCTCTTTCAAAAAGGTAACCCACATCATCCAAGAATGATCATCAATCAGTAACATGAAATATCTATCACCTTGCATACTCTTGATTCTTGCCAGACCACATAGATCAGTATGAACTAATTCCAATAATCCAGTAGAGGACTGATCTTTGCTTTTGAAAGAGACTCTGCTCTGTTTACCTAGCTGACATTCTTTGCACAAACTATTTGTAGGTTTCACCAATTTTGGAAGATCTCTTACAACATGAATATTGCTTATCTTGATGATGTTATCAAAATTTACATGACACATCCTTCTATGCCATAACCAACTCTGATCAACTTGAACAAATAGACAACTTTTATTAGAACCAACTAGATGGAAGATATTACCTTTTGTTTGAGTACCGGATGCAATTTCAGTTCCGGAGCTTGTAAAGATTCTACATCTTCCATTATTAAATCGGAGATCATAACCTTTGTCTACCAACTGTCCAACACTGAGAAGATTGTGCTTCAATCCTTCAACATACAGTACATTACCAGTTTTGCTCCTTCCATCAAAAGAAATAGTTCCCCTACCTCTGATTCTACCTGCAGAATTGTCACCAAACTTTACCATTCTAAATCTAAGAACTTGTTCTTGTCACCTGTCATGTGGTGAGAGCATCCACTGTCAATAACCCAATCATTCTTTTCTTCCACTTGGGCAGCCAAAGCTCTTTCCACAACCTTGTGATTGACAGATTCAGAGGATATTGAATCTTCTTCCTTGATGGCAATAAACACCCATTCATTTTCAGATTTGCTTCCTAGTTCTGATTCATCATCTGTTACTCCTTCATTATTCGCTTCTTCATGAACATTTTGGAACCTTTGTCTATTAGAGTTTGACCTTGCAGATCTTTCCAGACATCTTGAAGCAAAATGACCAATCTTATTGCAGTTGAAGCACTTAAAGGGTAGTTTTCCTTCATACTTACCGGACCCTCTTGGCAATCTCTTTGCAATGAGGGCTTCAAGTTGAGCTATTTTTGCTTCTTCCTCTTCCATGTCTTTCCTTGCTTGATCATACCATGACAGCTTCCTTGAAGAGTTCTCTCTTGGATCAAATCTTTGTTTGCCTTTCACATAGGCACTGGCTTTGAATGCAGATTCAATCGTGGGGGGATCATCTCCAAACTAAGTCATTTCAAATGCAGCCAGTTTGCTAGCCAGTTGCTCTCTTCTGACAGTTGTATGGGCTCTAAATTCATCAATGGCAGCAACCTTGATTTTGTAGGTAGTAGGAAGGGATCTGAGAATTTTGCAAACAATTTCATTTTCATCCAGAACTCCACTAGCATTCTTAATTCCACACACTAGTTCATTCACTCTTGGCATAAAGGTAGTGATATTTTCATCATCTCTCATCTTCAATCTTTCAAATTTTCCTTTCAGACTTTGCAACCTTACACTCTTGACAAACTCGTCTCCTTCATACAAAAGTTCCAGTTTAGTCCAGATCTCATATGCAGTTGGTAGGTCAATAACATTTGAGAGATCTGAGTCATTCAATGTGCTTAGAAGAACTTCCTTGGTCCGCAGATTGTTTTCAGCATCTGTGATTTCATTCAGAGTTGTCGGACCACCCTATGGAGGAACATATGGTTTTGAGACCATGGTCAAGTATGCTTTTCCCATACACTCCAAATGACATTTCATGCGACCTTTCCAGAGAGTGAAGTTGGTTCCATCAAACTTCAGACTATCCTTCTTGTATGACGACATCCTGGATCTCCTCAAGCGGTTAAGTTCCTTTCAGAGGAACTTGGCTCTGATACCAATTGTTAGATCTAGGGCACACAACTGAGAGGGGGGGTGAATCAGTTGTACAAAAACTTGCTTCTACTTCAAACACTTGATTCTTCTTTGTTAGTTAATAGCATATCAATTAACCATCCATGAAAGCATAATGCATAAACACAAGAGCAGATAAACATCAACACATTGGACACCAAGATTTTGACGTGGAAAACCTGGTTAAGGGAAAAACCATGGGGTGATTAACCCAAGGATTATTCTCTATTAGAAGAATAAGAAAAATGAATGGCACATGCCAATTAGGGCTCACTACCCGAGCACACTGCTCACAAAGAGGCACACTGCCTACAAGAGACACATTGTCTACAAAGTGATAAGAATCACAAACTTGAACTAGAGATTGACCTCTTTACCATGTCTAGATCAGTTCCATTTAAGCCTGAGATACTTTTGCTTTGCCCTTTGCTCTTTCGCTATACCACTCTCATCCGCTCCACAATACACTTTGAAATGAACTCACAAACCTTTATTTATACAAGATATTGACTTAGGAACAATCATCTAAGTCGGCAATCAACCATAAGGACATTCGCAAGATGATTAATACATCCGTTCGGCCACCACAATAACATTCGCAAGATGAACAACTCATCCGGTCGGCTAGTCTAAACAAGAACTTCATCCGGAAGAATATCTTCAATTCTAGGCTCTATCACCAATGTGGACTAACAACGTAACCTCAACATGATCCAAGAACCTTCACAAGCTTGCCTGATTAACCAGGTACATCCACACTTCCTCTACTCACTAGAATCTCTTCTCCTCTTCATCTGAAACTTCAAGAACACAGTCTGCCGCCACTGTCATACTGAAGAAGGTGCTTCCAGACCTCCAAACCACATACCAATTGAGATGATACATCACAAAGACATCCCAAACACTCTTTCCAATCCACAGAGTCTGATAGTGCACCTCCAGATCTCACCGGACCTTTTTGTGACACTCTGTTCCTCCGGAGCATCTCCCAGAACCGGTTCTACTTGACCGATCACAACTTTTTCATATCTTCATGTGAACCTCCAAAATCTTAACTGGATCATCTCAAGACTCATATCTACAAAGCCTTTAATTTGTATCCTCTGATTCTCAACCTATTGAGTACATTTGCCTTCTTCTTATCACTATTCTTCACTGTTCCTAATTGAGACTACTTTTCTCAATATCCTCAACACACAGCTCATCCAAACCTTCTTACCAATGCAATATGAGTATGTTGACATCAATGACAACACTAGTTAACCTCGTACTTGCAACACTATCCTGATATAGGAAAAAGTGGCAAACTGGATAAACCAGGTGCCATGCTTGTATATAACTTCTTGAGCTTCCATGCTCAATCTTTTGGTTCTATCCTTTTACATTGTTCTAACCAGATGCATAGAAAATGCATCATTCACCAATTTATAATCAAAGAGGTAGTTCCTTCTCTGTAACTGAGGATAATGATCCCATATATGGGCATCATCTATATTGCCGCCAATCTTTCCAACTATGGTCAGTGCCTCAAATGTTCCTTTGTAAGCACATGAATAAACAACATATGAGGTCATGTGAAATGAGCACTCTTGGCCTCCTAGGTTCATCATCTATTCATCTAAAGCATCATTGATGATCTTGGCCCATAATGGCTTCCTATCTGTATAGAGGCACATCTGGATGATTCCAAACATCCAATTCTTGAAACTCCCAGCATTAGGCTGGCCTGTCATCTTGTTGAGTAGGGTAATCATATACTGATATTCATCATCAAAATCAAATTTGTATAGATTCACTGGAAATTTGGCAAAGGCAGTCTAGTTGATGTTCTTAGACCTCCACTAGTATATCCTCTTCCTGGCACTCTTTTGATTGTTTTCATACTCTATCTCCAGTTGTGTAGATCCATACTGACTACCTTCTTTCCAACTCAGAGATTGAAAGTAGATGTGATCCCTTTAATTGACAAGTCTGCATAAACTCTTCCATGTTTCTCCACCCGCCTTGTCTGAGGGTTATAATTTCTGGCGCATTCTACTATTAGTTCCAGGGTTTCCATGGCATATGGAAATCCTTCCGCATGCCACATTCCTAACACAAATATGGCATCCAATAGGGTATTTTCTTTATTATCATGCATCCTGGATGACCATGCTACTAAATCTGTTTCCCCTTGGTGTGTATCCTTGATGGTGCCATATTTAAATTGTATTCCTTCAGGCTGAACATACATGGGCTTAAGAAATTCCGCTCTAGATCTGTTCTTCCTGATGTCTACCATGGATTCCTGCAATAAACATGACTGGTCTTACCGTAATATTTATATGCATTCATACAACATCTACATCTACGGCATCATGCATATTATATCATTTAATATTCATTACTTCATCATGATATGCATATTTACAGAATCAAACTACTGAAAAAAATCATACTACCTAGTCATGCAGAAAATGACAAAAGGAGGGTTTTGAATTACTTACCTGATAACGCTTATCTCCTGGATTAGGCTGATGATTACGGAAAAGGGACTCAAATACTGATGATCACGTGCTCTATTATGTTGCAAGTTGTATGTCCGTTTATAGGTAGCTCGTATGAGGGTTTGAATCTCTGCTCTGTAAATTTTTGTTTTTTCACAAGGTAGATGAAAATGACCTTGAAAACCTACTTTTAAATTATTCCGTAGGGCAAATTAGGGCATAACTAGGTTAAATCAATTAAAACTATTGATCTTTTGCATAAAATCCATGGATGTTGCAAGGTGTTTGTATCGTATTCGCAGTCAGTGGGTATCCACCTACTACATTCATGCGCATTAAATGTTATGAGGCAATAGGAGGGAGGTGATCTTCAAAAGATTAGGTGGTATTGAAATATGACCCCCTCTGTGTAATATGACCTTCCGTCTTTGAATGGCAAAACTGATGCTAATGAATCGGGTGATGTTGAGAATATTGTGTCATGATTTTAAGATCAGGGGATGTTTAAATGTGACCCCTCAAAACTAAAGTGACCCCCTTTCGAAAGATCAGGATGACATCATCGTCATGTTATTTGAAAAGGGTGATCGTTGGATACAACCTCTGCGAGGTAAAAATAATGATGACATCACCGTCAGGGTAATTTTCTTTGTTCATCAGGGTGA
This sequence comes from Cunninghamia lanceolata, assembly GCA_027924645.1. NCBI lineage: Eukaryota > Viridiplantae > Streptophyta > Pinopsida > Cupressales > Cupressaceae > Cunninghamia > Cunninghamia lanceolata. Next base: position 35,168,233 of record BSBN01000078.1, on the reverse strand, counting down.
GATGACGTCATCGTCATATTGGCACTGGGGTGATATTTTGCGACAGGGTGATATTCAAAATATGACCCTCGCAAAATATATGAAGACGCTTGACAGGAAAATACCACTATCACATAAAATTGACATCCAGAGTTTGCAGACCAAATGATTATCGGGTGATAAACTAGTAACGGGGTGATTTACACAAGGTGACTGATGTTTAGAAATATGACCCCCCCTCAGAATATCAGGTTTGACTAGAACTTTGACTTGTCATAACTTTCATCCCCTAAGGAATATTAGGGTGATCCAAAAGGCAAACCTGTGTGGAATTTTATACTCTTTCCAACCATGAGGTTAATGATATGAAATACTAATTCTGACGAACTGACCTCATCATGATGACTTATCTACCCCTTTATGCAGGGTCACCTACCTGACTTACTTTTACTAGACCGCCAAAAAGTAGAAAAACAACACAAGCCAAAGCAGCAAAAAGTTGGGTCCTTGTTTTGTCAAGTCAAAATGGGGCAAGTTGTGTAACTACACAACAACTTGCCACCAAAGAAAACAACTAAATTCTAATGATTCAAGTGATGTGATCACATTCTAACATAGTATTCTAACTCTTTCTAAGTATAAGAACTATAATCTTTCTGAATGATGAGATTTTCATCATGGCAACAATGCTAACAAAGGATCAGGTGTGTGCAAATGGTTAATTATCTCATCTTGAAAGCAAGTTGAAAACATGAGTAACTGATGTTAAGCTACATAGTTTGGGATCATCCCTCATAACCAACCTGGATAGAGCCTTGCTACTAGTAGGTGTCCATAGTCCCAGTAAGGTTATCTATACAAGCCCCCTAAGTAGAGCCCCACTGCTAGTAGGCGTCCATAGCCCTGGTAGAGTTACTTAGATGGCCTAGTTTTATTATTTTGTTATTTTACTTTTCAATATTGTATACTCTATATATCTGATGTCATCATGTAAGCTTAGTGTGCAAGGTATGGTCACTTGTTGATTTAGGTTGGAGATTACATTGGTAGCAAGGGAGTCCCTTTAGAATTTTCACTTAACACCTATACTTGTGTGTTCAACAAACCTAAGGCTGTTAGGTGAGTCATTGTGAAAGAATCACTTTGGTCAAGAAAGGGCACCCTGATGAAAAGATATCACAGACTTGATCACCAGTACTTCTCAAAATGAGTCATAACCTATATATGAATTTGTTCTCATCACTTGAATCTTAACAATTTAGTTTTTTTAAGGTGATGAGCTGCATCATCTTGACTAACCAAAATAGAACTCAACAAGCAAACAAAACAAAACAATAAAACAAAATTGTACAAACAACTATACAAATATGCACACTATCATACATGACTTTCATGAAGCTGACTTAGGCTTGGAAATAATGTCTAAGGAACTGTCCATTAACTGGTAATGGAACATCCTCACCTATCAAAGTTTTAAGCCTGTAAGTATTGTCTCCTAAAATTTATGAAATTTGGAAGGGACCTATCTAGAGTTTATCAAACTTACTATGATCTCCCTTCCTCTCATGTACTTTGTCCCACATCAGGACTAAATCTGAGATTTTAAAGGCCTTGACTCTAGCTCTTTTGTCAAACCAGCATTTGACAATAGCCTGATGTTTGGCAAATTGATCAATTGCCTGACTTCTTTTCTCTTCTAGGTGCATCAATTGAAGCAACCTAACTTCTTGTTTATTATCTATGCCCAAGTATTCTTGTGCAAAATGCAGTGTAGGGATTTTTAAGTTAACAGGGAGGATGGGATCCACCCCATATACTAAGTGAAAAGGTGAATTTCCTAATGCAGCTTTATTCCTGGTTCTATCTACCCACAATGCATATTTCTTCCACTCCCTTGGGTTCTTTTCTATCAACTTTTTTATGATATTTAATAAGTTTTTATTTGTGGATTCTGCTAATCCGTTCGCTTGGGGATAGTAATTTGAGGAGAACTTCAATATGATCCCATAGTAAAAAGCCCAACTTGATAATCTTGTTGAAGCAAAAGCAGACCCATTATCACATACCAAAGCATAGGGAACTCCATACCTGGTGACTATATTACTTTCCAAAAACTTGATGACATCTTCAGCATTACATGTCTTACTGCTGACAACCTCAGTCCACCTAGTACAGTAATCAGTAATAGTTAAAACATACCTATGGCCTGAAGATGATGGAGGATTGATTGGTCCTATGAAGTCCATTCCTCTTTGAGCAAATGGGCGCATCTCCATCACTGGCTGCAAAGGTTGAGCAGTATATATTTCTCTATTCACAACAACCTGACACATATGACATCATTTGATATGTTTAGCAATGTCCTTAAAAATTGTGGGCCAGTAGTATCCTGCCCTGAGAATAGCGTGAGTGGTGGCCAAGGATGACCCATGTGCAATTCTGAACTTATCATGTAATTCTGATAGCACCTTGTTTGCTTCCCTCCTTTCCAGGCATCTGAGGTATATCCCCTCATAATTCTTCTTAAAAAGGACTCCCCCTTTTATCATGTATTTCTATGACCTTATTTTTAGGGTTCTCCTTTATGAGGCCTGCAGTCTTGAAGGACATCTTCCAGTAATCAGGATGTGCTTGATGTTTGAGTACCATTCTCCATCATCCTTTGTATTAATAACATACTGCTAGCTCATAATATTGGGATCAATCTCTGATATCATCTGGCTCAATGGTAGTCCTTTCACTAGCTTCATGGGTGTAATGTCCATATCATATTCTTGAAGGACAGTGATCCATTTAGCTCTCTTCTCACCTAGTTCACTTTGCATTAATAACATCTATACTGTTGCATCAGGTACCATAGCAATCACTTTACTTCTAGGATGTATTGCCTGAACTTATTAATTGCTCGAACCAGAGCAAGTGTCTGTCTTTCAACATCCATGTATCTGAGTTATGCGTCTCTGAAACGATAGCTCATGAAGGCTATAGGCTTTTCTTCTTTTTCTTTATTTCTCTGTGTCAACATTGCTGCAGATGTATGCTCTGGAGCAAATGAATAAATGTAAAAGTCCTTGGTGTAATCTAGACTAATCAGGACTAGAGCATCAGATATGGCTTTTTTAATATTTTCAAAAGCTACTCTAGCCTCCAGTGTCCACTCAATTTTAGCGTCCTTCTTGAGCATGACATTCAAGGGTGTAATAATTTCTGCAAAGCCAGTGTTAAATTTTCTAACAAAATTAATCTTACCAAAGTAAGATTTTATCTCCTTTTTGCTTCCAGGAAGCTGTATCTTCATGATGGATTCCACCCTGTCAAGGTCAATGATGATCCCATTTTTAGTTATTCGGTGACCTAGTAATTTCCCTGTGGTTACCCCAAATATGCATTTCTTGGGGTTTAGGGATATCCCATATTGTTCACATTTCTTCAGCACCTTTCTGAGGTCTTCTAAATGGTTTCCTCTATCTTTAGAGAACATTGTTAAGTCATCCATGTATATGACTATGCATTTACCAATCAAGCCTCTAAAGGCTATGTCCATCACTCGCTAAAATGTTGCTCTAGCATTTATCAGCCCAACAGGCATGCGCCTATAGGTGAATATCCCCCACTTTGTGGTGAATGCAGTTTTCAATCTGTCTATTTTTTCCACCATTACCTAGTTATAACCAGAAAATTTGTCTAGAAATGACATCATCTTGGCACCATTCACAATTTGCAAGACCTTATCTAGGGAAGGCAAAGGATAATTATCCTTCTTAAAAGCTTTGTTTAAGTTCTTGAAGTTTACACATAATCTGATGTCGCCATTTTTTTCTTAGTGGGACCAGGTTTGCCACCCATGTAGAATGCCTCGTAGGAAATATGATCCTAGCATTGAGCAGTTTCTTAACTTCCTCAAAAATAATGGGTTCCAGTAAAGGATTGACAGGTCTTTGCTTTTGTCTGAAAGGCTTGACATCTGGCTTGAGGGGTATGGTGTGAGTGATGATTGATGTATCGTAATTTTTAACTCATCATAAGTCCAGGCAATGACATGGATGTAATCTTTGAGAGCTTGGGTTATTCCTTCTAACTCCTCTTCTATACAAACTTTCCCAATTAGTACATTTCTCTTTTCATCATCCTATCTAATATTAACCTATGAATATTGTCCTCCATCATCCTTTGGGAGATCTTTCTATTTTGACATGTTGTCTAGATCAAATGCCCTTTCTAGATCTATCATTCCCTTAGGAATCTTATTGCTAGGTAACTCTAGGATTTCTTCTTCTTCCCAGACATGGTCCTCCACATTTCTTTCATCTATGATCTGTGCATCAAAGGCATCCCTGTTGGAAATGAAGTCTAGAATATGTTGATCATCATCAAATACCTGGAGCTTGGTTGCATTGTCAAGCACAGAAGGCACTGATACTAATTCTACTGAAAATGTTTTTAGACTAGATATGGATAGTGGTTCCAATGTACTGGTGGCTTGGGGTAAGGCATCTGCCCTATGATTTTGTTCCCTGGGTACATGGGTGATATTGAATGCATCAAAATCTTCTATCAAGTCCCATACCCTATGTCTGTAATTGGATAGTTTCTTGTAATTGCAAGAGTATACACCTCTTACCTGTCTCACAACCAATTCTGAATCTCTATAGACATGCAAAATTTTTACTTTCCTTTTAAGTGCAAACAATATCCCATGAATTAGAGCTTCATACTCTGTCACATTGTTGGTGCTTTCAATCAAGACATCCTATGGAGATCTTTGTTGTTGTGTCATTTTTTGAATCTCTTTTGATAAAAACTCTTCAAATTTAGACAGATTGCTGCCTCTGTCTTCATCAGATAACTCATAATCTGATTCAATTAAACAATCACTCCCTGGGGTGATTTTCTTATTTCTTTTAACATTACTCTGGTTACATACCAGCATCTCTTATGTCATCTGAATATGACCTTCATCCTATTGTATACCTTCCTTTGTTCCTACAAAAGACAAACAAAATTTAGTGTCACTATCACTATCTGCAGAACTTACTGTGGATGATGATGATGATGCTGACGCATCACTGTATGCTTGTTCCAGCTTCATCATATCTATGTAGGCATCACAGGTCTTTTCTAAATGTGCCTCATTATGTAACCTACACCATCCATCAATTACAATATCATGAACAGGAATTTTTAATAATTGATATCGTTTCACCTGTTTAGATAAGTGCATCTCAAAATTCTTGAAATGATCTACCTCATTTTCATTTTCAAGGTTACAATCAAATTCTATAATTATTTTGTCATCTTGAGGATCATCATCATGATGATGAACATCATACATCAGGATCTCTTCTATCCTGATAGTCTGGGGTCTGATGGAGTAAACTCCAGGTTCTACATCCACATACATGATCTCGTTGGTTTTGTTATATTCAGTGATCATGTACTTCATACGAGGCTCAGCATCTATCCTTATTTGATTTGGTATCCCTTTCCAGGGCAACCACATATGACTAAAATTAGTTGACATTTATCCATTAAGGGTTTTCGACTAGTCCCTATTGAGTAACATCCCATATGTATCAGGTATATCAACTACCTGAATATCAATATAGTACTAGATCTTGGGATCTGATGCTAGCTGCATGTGGATATGAGTTAGTTCTCCTACCCAACTCACTTCTATTTTGTCTAATTGTGTTACTTTCTTTAATGATTTAGTAGGATGCAACCCTAAAGCATTGCATATGGACAGGGGCATTACATTGGTAGATGCTCCTGAATCTACTAAACAGTTGTGCAAATTTTTACTAAACATCCTTATAGTAAGGAGGAAAGGAGGTGACTCACTTTTGTCTCTATATAGGGTCATGTGGGAGGTCTCTATAGCTTGAACAGTAGCTCGCACTTCGTGTTTAACATTGACATCCCTAGAAACATGGTCTTTACTACCTGACTAACCTAAGGGGTGACTATCCTCTTTCGGAGCAGGATCATTTAGCGATTTCATGAATGCTTTCTTGATAGCAAGGGTTTTAAGTAATTCTAATAATGACAGGATGATTTTAATCTTTTTCATTTCATCTGCCAGATAAGTGACCAACTTGTCAGATTCATGAGGCAAATTAGCAACCTTTGGTGTTGTATTTGGTGATGCTAAGTATTGAGCATTAACCTTGGGAAATCTAGGATTATTACTTGTCTTGGGATCAGGAGGTGTATTAAAATTGTTTGGAGGCAAGGATGTGGTCAAAGGACCAGTAGGCCTATTTGAGTTATTTCTCAAGTTATAGTTATGTTTACCCTGATATTGTTGTTGATAGGCATGTACCTCCTCATGTTCATTTAAGGGCTCATTTTCATCCTCAAAGGGGAAAACATAATTAGACTGAAAAGCCATGGCTGATTCCTCACAAGCTAGGGTGTAATCTTGGTGAGGAGGCATTGTCTGCTAATAAGGATGATGTATGAAACTTTCTAGAACTAAGGCAGAATCATATCCACAAGGAACAAGTTCATTTCCTTCTACATGAGGTGGATTACCTGAAGTATTGGACACTTCAATCTAGAATATACTAGAAATAATTATGAATTGAGGACAATCTAACTCTACATGAGCATTGGTGTTATGTATCTTGTACTAGTTAGTAAGGGCTGCCTCTACAAGATTGACTCTAGTGGTCTATTTGGGTTCACTAGGAGGCTGATTGTCTAGGGGTGATGGCAAAGAACCATTGTTTGGCCTAGTGTTACACACTCTAGGCTGTCTAGGGGGATTATTGTTGCCATTATTGTTATTGTAGTTATTGTTGTATCCCCTATCAAGATAATTAGGTCTGTCACTAGCATAACCTCTATTCTGATTTGGTTGAGAATAGAAGTTCTGACTCCTCAAATGAGTAATCTTAGTAGTAAGTTTCCTTAACTATGCTGATATTTCCTTAATTTCCTCTTTCTCTTCCTAAACCTTGGCCAATACATTCTTTGTTTGGGGCTTAAAAAAGGAAGATACATTGTTATTATTGTTAGACTGATCTGCAACTTGAGGTATTTGTGTTTGTCCTGGATATTGTAACATCTGGCCATTTCCATTTGGAGGCGGCATGATACTAAGTAGAGGTATCTGTAAAGGACTAGGCATCATAGCTGGAGGTATCATGGCTCCATTAGGCTGTTGTTGGGTAGGGTATGTAGGATAACCAGGAAGTGTGGGAAATTTAATGTTCGGTGTGGGAGCAGGAACTAGCTGCTAATTGACTTTGATGGTCTTGGAAAGCCTGTGTCAAAGTTATGACAACAGGATGTGCTCTCCTAATAAACATGGAAGTTAAAGGATCCAGGGATGAATAATATATGCTCCTAGCAGCTTCATCTGCTACAACATAAGGGGCAACTAACTTAGATAGCATCTTCTATAACCTAGCATTAAAGTTAGCAATAGGTTCTCCTTCAAATCATTTGATTGTGGCAAACAAATGATAATTCATTGAAGGATCTATAGGTATTTTGAACCTATCTGTAAAAGGTTTCTCCAAGGTAGCCCATGAACTGACTAAACCTTGACCAAGACTAATATACCAGTTATAAGATTCTTCCCCTATGGAAAATGGAAATAACCTGCATACAACATCCTGATGCTCAATTCTAGCCCTATAATAGGCTTCCTTGAAAGTTCTGATGTGGTCATCAGCATTTTGATATGGATGATGCTTAGGAAAAATTTTATAAGGATTCTTTGGCAAAGCATGATATGCATTGAAAGTCAAAGGTGATTCCCATGCAAAGAGTGACATTACAACTGGTGGAGGTTGAACCTAAGGTATGACAGCTTGAGGTTGGCCCTGAGGTGTGACAGGTGGTCCTGTAGGTGTTTATAAGCCAATAGGAGTTACAAGAGAATGTTCTAGTGAAGCTCCTAACACACTAGAACCAAGAGTGTGATGAATGTCTACAGTTCTAGGTCTAAATCCCCTGACAGGTAATTCTTCAAAGAGTCCACTAGATCAGGACTTGGTGTTTGGCCTAAGAGCTAGGATTTCTTAAATTTAAGAAAAATTCACTGGTTTACTATAAAGATCAGTTGAAACTTTCCAATAAAAGTTGTATTTATGGTTAGAAATGTTAACTGACTGGATATTTACGAAATATTTGCATGAATGATATAGATATGAGATATTGAGGTCTGGTGACACATGCAACTAGATATCAGGTTTCTAAAGCAAGTTACTTCAAAGCTTTAACAAACTTACCTGAAATAAAGATTATTTTTGCAAATTCACAGTGATCGACTACAAAGCTTGCAATATTAATGCTCAATTTTGAAATCTTCTCAAAGGATTAGCATGCACAAGCTTAAAATAGAAAATCCTTGCATATAACTCAAAATTAAGAGGTGTTTTAATGTTACCTTACTATCTGCATCATCAAATCAGACAAAACCTACTGATAATGAGCGGCATGCCCTCCTTCTAGTGTCAATTTATGTTGATCATGATGTTAGTCAGAACCAAACATGAAATAAAAGTTACACAACAACCTTTATTTATCTTGAAAGATATAATGAATTCAAAGAATTCATGATCCCAAGTCTCCATTGATTAGTTCATAATCTACTAATGTTACTCAGTGGTTGATGTGTGTTGTTGTTTTCCATTCAAGGGGCCTTACGTTTGTTGATCAGTATATTCTGTTTCCTATAAAGATGCTACACATAAAGGTCAATCTACACAGTATATTTCTTCAAATAATGTCTGTACTTATATATTTGCATGATATTTATCAATTGAACATGCTTTAACTCTAAATATGCTATGTATTTTCAATTATCTACGAGATGTCAGCATATTTCATGTTATTTGCTTCTGATTATCTATTACTTGCAATTGTGATGGTGAATTGTTATGAAATCCAAAGAAAATTAAAAGAATACTTCAAATTTTGGTGAATCTTTAGCTATTTAATCACATACACACTAGATATAATCATGAGGAGAAGAAATAAAACCATATTTTCACCAAGATGTTCCACAACTAGATACAAATGATGCTAACTTCAAAGGATGATGAATGAAAACAACACATACAGACTGATAAGCACTCTAAGGGATGCAGCTAATCAAAGCATGTATCAAGAATCCAAACATAGATTACTCAAGATTTATGATGATTTGTAATCAAAATGGTCTTCCCTTTCATTAAGTATGCAAAAATATGTATGTTTACAACAACTTTGAAATAGGTCCTGATATTTCAGCAATCAAATTTCAATTAAGCTTCTGAATGTTTAAAATATGGCATCCCTGCACCTTTTATAGAATAAGGTGAGGGAGCCATTACAAATGACCTACGGTCAAAATTTATCAATTAAGATCAACAGTAGATATTCCTTGCTTGACTTAATCAACTATCTTCTATGGCACAGGTTGCTAGCTGGCAACCATCTAGGTAACTTATCATCTTCCAAGTACCTGATACATATATCACTTTGGGGATGGATCTTCCTTTCATTCCTTGGGTTCTTTTTCTTCTTCATCATGATCCTCATAATCATCACTTTCTATATCTTCATCACCTTGATGAATATCATCCTATATATGGACCTTTACTACTGTCCTGATATTTTCATAAGCCTGCACTATTTTATCTATCTCCCCACCATCATGAGTTTTGGCTTTAGTGATAGCATGCTTGTAAGCCTAAAACTTATCTTTGAATGTCTCCAGCTTGGCTCTTTTGTTGTTCAGTGTTTCATCATAACTTTCCACCCTGACCTTGATCCTCATGACCTTATCCATTATCTCTTCTATCAGGTGGGTAAGGGGGTCATCAGCTACTAGCAAGAAATTATCATGCAGTGCCTTGAAGAAAAAATTTGCATCTTGATTTTCAATCTTCCCCTCTACTTTTCCTTCCAAAGCTTCTAGGGCTTCTTCTTCTTTTGCCATCATACCGTGCAGCTTGATACTGATATCTCTTAGCTTGCCGTTGCACTTCTTCAGGACATCGCACTCGAACCTGATGTCATTATACCAAATTTCTATTAGCAAGGTAGTTTTATTATTTAATACCTGATTATTTATGAGGACTTGAGGATCAATCCTCTTTATTTCACTTAGAGCACCTAAGGCTTTTTCCAGCTGGAATGACTTCTTTCCGGTCTCATTTTGCATTTTATCCATTTTCCTTTTTAAAGTGCTCAAAGAATTCCACATCTGTAAAGAGGTTCTTAATACTTCCTCTGCTCTTGTAAGGGCTATTAGCATCCATTTATTCATGATCATTGCCTGATGCTTCATGAGGTCCAGCCTATTAATCTCCTCTTGAGAGATGACAGTCAATGGGACTACCTGATCCGATGATGTATTGTCAGGGTTAATTAACCCCTTTATATAAGAATGCAATTGAGAAATGTGCTCTTTATGCTATTTATTTTTCTCTTTCTCTTTCTTTACCCTTTGGGTCAAAGAATATATGATATCCTTCCCTTCTTGACCCTCTTGGTCTTCATTGGCAAACCCCAAGTCAACTGTAGTGATCTGGAATTCTTCTAAGGTGATTTTTCCTTTCTCCTTTTCTACAATGGGAAGTGCTACTTGGCCAGTCTTTCTGCCTGTATCAGGATCTCTTTTGATAGCTGAGGTCAACCTAGCTTTCCTCTTAGGTTGGTCTCTACAAACAAGGTTGAAACATCAAATTCTTGAATCTCAAAACCTTGTTTCATACCTATTTCCTTCTCAAGCCACTGAGGTATTTCACCTTGGTCTCTAGTGTCTATCTTTGTTCTAAATGGAGAAGGTGATTTCCTTATTTCTTCCTCATGATGTTCCTCATGAGGGGGATCTTGTCCTATTTCTTCCTCCTAAGGGGCTTCCTTTTGTGGGGGAGGATCTTACGGTGTATTCACCTAATGATCCTGAACTTGATCCTACACTCCCTCATTATGAGTCCCATCCACCTTGGTGTTTTCCTCATCTTGAGGCACATTGGTATCTATGGATGTCTTTGTGTTTAGTCCTAGTGTATCTGTTAGATCTAGGGCACACAACTGAGAGGGGGGGTGAATCAGTTGTACAAAAACCTGCTTTTACTTCAAACACTTGATTCTTCTTTGTTCTTTAATAGCATATAAATTAACCATTCATGAAAGTATAAAGCATAAACACCAGAGCAGATAAACATCAACACATTGGACACCAAGATTCTTCACTGTTTCTGATGGAGACTAATTTTCTCAATATCCTCAGAACACAGCTCATCCAATCCTTCTTATCAATGCAATATGAGTATGTTGACATCAATGACAACACTGGTTAACCTCATACTTGCAACAATCTCCCCCTTTGTCATTGATGGCAACATATGATGTGAAAAACCATCAAGACAAGAACTTCTCCTTTCTGTCATAGCTCCCCCTATTAGCAATAATTCTTCACATGTCTTCTCTTCCTTTACTGCTCCCCCTTTGATCATCAACCACTTGTTTTTCACATGTCTTCTCTCCCCCTTTGACATCAATGGCAAAGGGCTCATACTTGCAATTCTAACATATCAGAATCACACTAGCTACTCCCCCTTAGTAGTAGCTCCCCATCATCAATCCGGATCACAAGATATGACTGTGATATCCACCAGACTAATGCACATCAGTGCATCCTAGTTCATCATCGGAGGGGCCATGACCCCTAACTTCTCCCTGAGATACTCAAAAGAGTCCTTGGGAAGAGGTTTAGTAAAAATATCTGCGAGCTGATCCTTGGAGGGCACATACTTCAATCTGACTTCACCCTTGTTCACTTGTTTTCTCAAAAAGTGAAATTTGATAGATATATGCTTGGTCTTAGAATTCAATACCGGATTATTAGAAATATTTATTGCACTTGAATTATCACAAAAAATTGTGATAGGCTCCTCATATTCTACTTGAATATCTCTTAGCATTTTCTTCATCCACAAAAGTTGGGTGCAACTTCCTACTGCTGCAATGTATTCAGCTTCAGTTGTAGACAGGGATATTGCTTCTTGTTTCTTGCTTAGCCAAGAAACCAACCTTTTTCCCAAAAAGAATGCTCCTCCACTTGTACTCTTCATGTCATCCACATCTCCTACCCAATCTACATCTGTATATGCATGAAGAGAAAAGTCATGATCTCTAGGATACCATAGGCCATACTCAACTGTTCCTTTTAAGTACCTAAAAATTCTTTTGATTGCCATGACATGAGACTCTCTGGGATCAGCCTGGAATCTTGCCACAAGACCAAAAACCTGCATTATATCTGGTCTAGTCTGAGTGAGATACAGTAATCCACTAATCATTGATCTGTACTTTGTCTGATCTGTCTTAGGAGAGTCATCATCTTTGCTCAACTTACATCCGGTAGCCATGGGAGTGTTCATTGGCTTTGAATCTTCCATTCTAAATTTCTTCAATAGTTCTTTCACATATTTGGTCTGAGAGATAAAGATTCATTTCTCTATCTGAGTAATTTGCAGACCCAAGAAGAAATTCACTTCACCGAGCATTGACATTTCAAACTCACTTTTCATTTGGTTTGCAAATGTTTTACACAAACTGTCTCTTCCTCCAAAGATGATATCATCAACAAATACTTCAACAATCAAGATGTTTTCATGATCAATTTTGAAATATAGGTTACTATCAGTAGTACCTTTGTTGAAACCAATCTTCAAAAGATGTTTGTCTAGCCTTTCATACCATGCTCTTGGAGCTTGCTTTAGACCATACAGTGCCTTCTTTAATTTGCAGACCATATCACCATGCTCAGATAACTGAAATCCATCCAGTTGTTCAATGTACACTTCTTCTTCTAGGTCACCATTTAGGAAAGTAGATTTGACATCCATCTGATACACTTTGAAATCTTTGAAGGTAGCAAATGCAAGAAATAGTCTGACTGCTTCAATTCTTGCCACCGGAGCAAAGGTTTCCTCAAAATCAATCCCTTCTATTTGAGAGTAGCCTTTGTAGACTAATATGGCCTTATTTCTGATTACTTCTCCAACTTCATTTAGTTTGTTACGGAAGACCCATTTGGTTCCAATCACATTCTTGTTTCTAGGTCTAGAGACAAGATCCCAAGTGTGATTTTTCTCAATTTGCATTAATTCTTCTTCTATTGCTTTTGTCCAATTTTCATCATTGCATGCTTCATTTATTGTCTTAGGTTCAATCTTTGAAATTAGACAACATTCATCTGAATTTTGAGCAACATTCCTTCTAGTTTGCACACCTTTGCTTTTGTCACCTATGATCTGATCTTCAGAGTGGTTCAGTCTTACATACCTTGGAACTTTGGGAGTTTCTTGCACTTCTGCTTCTTGATCATGCTCATTCAGACCTATCTCTTCTTCCTGATTTACTGGATTAGTCTGAATCTGACTTTCAGGAGAGGATGGAGCTCCTTGAACCAGAACATCATTTTGATCATATTCATCATACTCATAAAATCTTGAGGGCTTCTCAATACCTTCATCAATCTTCACATTTGTACTTTCTATCATCTTTCTCAGTCTCTTATTGTAACACTGGTATGCTTTGCTTTGAGTGGAGTACCCCAAGAAGATTCCTTCATCACTTCTAGCATCAAACTTTCCTAGATCTTCATCTCTTTTAATGTAACACTTGCTACCAAATACTCTAAAATATCTCACAGTAGGAGTGATGCCAAACCAAAGTTCATAAGGAGTCTTACCGGTATTGCTTCTGATTTGAACTCGATTGAGAGTGTAGACTACAGTGCTGATAGCTTCTTTCCAAAACATCTGGGGAACATTGGCTTCCATCATCATTGTCCTGGATGCTTCCTGGATGGTCCGGTTCTTTCTCTTAACTACTCCATTCTGCTGTAGAGTCCTAGGAGTAGATAACTGTCTCTTTATACCATGCTTCTCACAAAAATCTATGAATTCACCAGATGTGAATTCACCACCTCTATCAGACCTCAGACATTTCAGTTTTAATCCGGTTTGATTCTCTACCATAGACTTGAATATTTTGAACTTCTCAAATGCTTCTGATTTCTCTTTCAGAAAGGTGACCCACATCATCCAAGAATGGTCATCAATCAGTAACATGAAGTATCTATCACCTTGCATACTCTTGATTCTTGTCGGACCACATAGATCAGTATGAACTAACTCCAATAATCCGGTAGAGGACTGATCCTTGCTTTTGAATGAGACTCTGCTCTGTTTACCTAGCTGACATTCTTTGTACAAATTGTTTGTAGGTTTTACCAACTTTGGAAGATCTCTTACAGCCTGAGTATTGCTTATCTTGATGATGTTATCAAAATTTACATGACACATCCTTCTATGCCATAACCAACTCTGATCAATTTGAACAAACAGACAACTTTTATTAGTACCAACTAGATGGAAGATGTTACCTTTTGTTTGAGTACCGGATGCAATCTCAGTTTCAGAGCTTTTAAAGATCTTGCATCTTCCATTCTTGAACCGAAGATCATAGCCTTTGTCCACCAATTGACCAACATTGAGAAGATTGTGCTTCAATCCTTCAACATACAGTACATTACCGGTTTTGTTCTTTCCATCAAAAGAGATAGTTCCCCTACCTCTGATTCTACCAGCAGAATTGTCACCAAACTTTACCATTCCTCCTTCAAACCTTTCCAAATCTAAGAACTTGTTCTTGTCACCTATCATATGGTGAGAGAATCCACTGTCAATAACCCAATCATCCTTTTCTTCAACTTGGGCAGCCAAAACTCTTTCTATAACCTTATGATTGATAGATTCAGGGAATATTGGATCTTCTTCCTTGATGGCAATGAACACCCATTCATTTCTAGATTTGTCTCCTATCTCTGATTCATCATCTGTTACTCCTCCATTATCAGCTTCTTCATGAACATAATAACAATTCTTTTGGAACCTTTGTCTGTTAGAATTTAATCTTGTGGATGTTTCTGGACATCTTGAAGCAAAGTGACCAATCTTATTGCAGTTGAAGCATTTAAAGGGTAATTTTCCTTCATACTTATTAGATCCCCTTGGTAGTCTTTTTGCAATGAGGGCTTCAAGTTGAGCTGTTTCTGCTTCTTCCTCTTCCATGTCTTTTCTTGCTTGATCATACCATGACAGCTTCCTTGAAGAGTTTTCTCCTAGATCAAATCTTTGTTTGCCTTTCACATAGGCACTGGCTTTGAATGTAGATTCAGTCTTGGGGGGATCATCTCCAAACTCAGTCATTTCAAATCCAGCCAGTTTGCCAACCAATTGGTCTCTTGTGACAGTTGTATGGGCTCTGAATTCATCAATGGCAGCAACCTTGATTTTGTAGGTAGTAGGAAGGGATCTGAGAATTTTGCAAACAATCTCATTTTCATCCAAAACTCCACCAACATTCCTAATTCCACACACCAGCTCATTTACTCTTGGCATAAAGGTAGTGATATTTTCATCATCTCTCATCTTTAATCTTTCAAATTTCCCTTTGAGACTCTGCAACCTTACACTCTTAACAAACTCATCTCTTTCATGCAAAAGTTTCAGTTTAATCTAGATCTCATAGGTAGTTGGTAGGTCAATAATATTTGAGAGCTTTGAGTCGGTTAATGCACTTAGAAGAGCCTCTTTAGTCCGCAGATTGTTTTCAGCATCTGTGATTTCATTTAGAGTTGTCGGACCACCTTGTGGAGGTGTGTATGCTTTTGTGACCATGGACAAGTACGCCTTTCCCATACACTCCAAGTGACATTTCATTTGGCCTTTCCAAAGAGTGAAGTTGGTTCCATCAAACTTTGGACTGTCCTTCTTGTATGACGACATCCTAGATCTCCTCAAGCGGTTAAGCTCCTTTTAGAGGAACTTGGCTCTGATACCAATTGTTAGATCTAGGGCACACAACTGAGAGGGGGGGTGAATCAGTTGTACAAAAACTTGCTTTTACTTCAAACACTTGATTCTTCTTTGTTCTTTAATAGCATATTAGTTAACCATTCATGAAAGCATAAAGCATAAACACCAGAGCAGATAAACATCAACACATTGGACACCAAGATTTTGATGTGGAAAACCCAGTCAAGGGAAAAACCACGAGGTGATTAACCCAAGGATTATTCTCTGTTAGAAGAATAAGAAAAATAGATGGCACATGCCAATTAGGGCTCACTACCTGAGCACACTGCTCACAAGGAGGCACACTGCCTACAAGAGACACACTATCTACAAGATAACAAGTATTACAAACTTGAATTGGAGAATGACATCTTTACCATGCCTGGATCAGTTCCATTTAAGCCCAAAAACTCCTGCTCTGCCTTTCACTCTTCTCTTCGCTATATCACACACATCACCACAAGACACCCTTCAAAATGAATTCACAAACCCTTATTTATTCAAGGCATCGACTTAGGAACAATCATCTAAGTCGACAAACATCTACAAGATCATTCACAAGACATGTAATACATCCGGTCGACATGTCTCAGGAAGAACATCAATATTCATGGTTATTCTTCAAATGCAAACTCTAACTTCAATGTGGACAGCCAATAAGAATTGTACATGATCCAAAGATCACCAAAACCTTTCTTGAGTCATCAAGAACATCCACACTTTATCAACTTACTGGAATTCTTCTGTTCTTCATCCGAAACTTCAAGAACACAGTCTGTCCTCACTGTCATAATTAAAAAGGTTCTTTTGGACCTCCAAATCATTCACAAATCTAGTTGTCACTTCACACTAACTTCTTCAACACTCCTTCCAATCTGCAGAATGAGATAATGTAATTCCAGATCTCACCGGACCAATCTGTGACACTCTGTCTCCACTGAACGCCTGCTGGAACTGGTTCTACACAAGCAGCCATAACTTCTTCATATCTTTATACAGACCTCTAAAATCTTAATTGGAACATCTCAAGACTCATATCTACAAACCCTTTAAGCCGCATCCTCTAATCCTCAACCTATTGAGTACTTTTGCCTTCTTCTCATCACTGTTCTTCACTGTTCCTGATGGAGACTAATTTTCTCAATATCCTCAGCACACAGCTCATCCAATCCTTCTTATTAATGCAATATGAGTATGTTGACATCAATGACAACACTGGGTAACCTCATACTTGCAACTGTATCACCTTGATCTTGGGCTACATTTTTTTTTGCACCTGATATATTGACCTCTGGTATCTTAAGGTCCTAATGACCTGATGTATCCTTATCTCTTGCGGTATGTTGAGTCTAGATGGCATCATCACCTGATGTGTCTTTATCACCTCTTCCCTTTTGTTGGACTTCAACTATCTTAGGCTCAGCAAGTATATCATGTTGTTGCTAGCCTATATCCAGAGCATGGATCTCTACTCCTATTTGCTTGACTTCTTCAACCTTTTTTGTTACATCAGGTTCACATGCTTGATGTTTGGGACTTACCTCCTCCCTATATGTCAAGTTATCACTGCAGGGCTAGTTACCTGTTCTACTAATTTGTCCATCCTAATTTGTTGGGCCTCCCTTTCTAGGCTATTTTGTTTCTCTTCTTGCTTTGTTTGCTTCAACTCTTCTAATATTGCCATCTGTGCTGATGGGGTCCCATGTGAATTCATCTGAGTACTAGAAGCAAGGGTTTCCATCTGCTGAGAAGCTACGTTCTGCACCACCTCATCATCTGATAAGTCAATGGTGTCTTCAAAGGAGAAAGTACCACCTTGACCTATCCTAGAGACTTCTTTTGCTTGCTCCTCGGCCTCCTCAGTCTTGAACTGGATGATAGTCGGAAGTGGCACATCATGTTGCAATTCTTTTCTGAACAGTTCACTGCCATCTCCCATTAATACTATAGGGTCCACCCTGATCTCACCTCTCATAGATGTTCTTTGTTTTTTAGGTGGTGATACCACTTGAGGTGCTCTCCTCTTCCTGGTGACCATCATAGGGTCATCACCTACAAGCTCTTTACTTATCGGCTCTTCCTCAAGAGGGATGTCCTCCTCCACATTCTGTTGTGAGGCTTGGCCTTTATCTTGTATTTATGTAGTATCTTTAGCTGGCCTCAAGATTCTTTTTTTTCTTGGTTTATCTATCAAAGGTTGTGGAGATGAGGCTAATGACTATCTTGATGCAGATGCACCTTCAGCTGGTATGGCAATTCTCTCAATTATCACCCCCTTAGGTTCATTATCAGTCTTCCTTCCTCTAGGGGGTCCTTTCCTTTGTTTCTGGGGAGGCAACCTTTCTCCATTAGATTTTCTTTTCTCAACAAGAAAGTCATCATATTCTTCATCAAGGATCCTACCTTTTTCTCTTGTTATCCAATGTGATGGCTACACCTCTCTTCTTTAGTATATTTATCTCTTGATTTACCCATGATTGGGTTAACTGCAGCACCCACCTATAAACTGATCTAATGAAATGTCTTCAGGTGGTGTTAGGTCAGGGGCTGAGATGGTGTCATTATACACCTTATCCTCATATTCATTTGACATGGTCTTGCCATCATCTTTCCTTAACTGTGCAGGCACTCAGATGCAGTCAAATGTCCTTACCGGATATAAAGTGAGCCTTTGATATTTTCTTCTTCTTACTTCGCCTTCATCTTCACAATCAGTCTAGAAATCTTCTGTGTTTCTAATGTATAGGGTTTCCTATTATCTTCTGCATTCTACCATAGGGGTCATATGATCTAGCCAATGTAAATGATTGTAGGTACATCATGTTTAGACTCCCTATGACATTCTTTATACTCTGTGAATCATGGCACATGTACCAACCTATAGATACAAGAAATAATACTGGGGTATTTTCTTTTGTGCCTTATATGCATCTAGTATGGTAGATATATGTCTCAAAAACTCCATCAAGACTACCCCATCAATAGGGTACCTTGGCAGCATAAAGGGTTGTCCCTCAAAACCTTCTATCCTGATATAGGAAAAAGTGGCAAACTGGATGAACCAGGCGCCATGCTTGTATATAACTTCTTGAGCTTCCATGCTCAATCTTTTGGTTCTATCCTCTTCCATTGTTCTAACCAGATGCATAGAAAATGCATCATTCACCAATTTATAATCAAAGAGGTAGTTCCTTCTCTGTAACTGAGGATAATGATCCCATATATGGGCATCATCTATATTGCCGCCAATCTTTCCAACTATGGTCAGTGCATCAAATGTTCCTTTGTAAGCACATGAATAAACAACATATGAGGTCATGTGAAATGAGCACACTTGGCCTCCTAGGTTCATCATCTATTCATCTAAAGCATCACTAATGATCTTGGCCCATAATGGCTTCTTGTCTGTATAGAGGCACATCTAGATGATTCCAAACATCTAATTCTTGAAACTCCCAGCATTAGGTTGGCTTGTCATCCTGCTGAGTAGGGTAATCATATATTGATATTCATCATCAAATCAAATTTGTATAGATTCACTGGCAATTTGGCAGAAGCAATGTAGGTGCTATTCTTAGACCTCCACTGGTATATCCTCTTCCTAGCACTCTTTTTATTGTTTTCATACTCTATCTCCAGTTTGTAAAAATCCATACTGACTACCTTCTTTCCAACTGGGATATTGAAAGTAGATGTGATCCCTTTAATTGACAAGTTTGCATAAACTCTTCCATGTTTCTCCACCCACCTTGTCTGAGGGTTATAATTTTTGGCGCATTCTACTATCAGTTCTAGGGTTTCCATGGCATATGGAAATCTGGCCACATGCCACATTCTTAACACAAATATGGCATTCAGTAGGGTATTGTCTTTATCATCATGCATCCTGGATGACCATGCTACTAAAGTTGTTTCCCCTTGGTGTGTATCCCTGATGGTGCCATATTTAAATTATATTCCTTCAGGCTAAACGTACATGGGCTTAAGAAAATCCACTCCAGATCTGTTCTTCCTGATGTTCACCATGGATTCCTACAATAAACACGACTGGTCTTACTGTAATATTTATATGCATTCATACAACATGTACATCTACGGCATCATGCATATTATATCATTTAATATTCATTACTTCATCATGATATGCATATTTACAGAATCAAACTACTGGAAAAAATCATACTATTTGATCATGCAGAAAATGACAATAGGAGGATTTTTAATTACTTACCTGATAACACTTATCTCCTGGATTAGGCTGATGATTACGGAAAAGGGACTCAAATACTGATGATCATGCGCTCCGTTATGCTACAAGTTGTATGTCTATTTATAGGTAGTTCGTATGAGGGTTTGAATCTCTGCTCTATAAATTTTTGTTTTTTCGTAAGGTAGATGAAAATGACCTTGAAAACCTACTTTTAAATTCATCCATAGGGTAGATTAGGGTATAACTAGGTTAAATCAATTAAAACCATTGATCTTCTGCACAAAATCCATGGATGTTGCCAGGTGTTTGTATTGTATTCGCAGTCCGCAGGAATCCACCTACTATATTCATGCACATTAAATGTTACGAGGTAATAGGAGGGGGGTGATCTTCAAAAGATCGGGTGATATCAAAATATGACCCCCTTTGTGTAATATGATCTTCCACCTTTGAGTGGCAAAACTGATGCTAATGAATCGGGTGATGTTGAGAATATCAGGTCATGATTTTAAGATTAGGGGATGTTTAAATGTGACCCCTCAAAACTAAAGTGACCCCCTTTCAAAAGATCGGGATGACATCACCGTCATGTTATTTGAAAATGGTGATCATTGGATACATACCTCCACGAGGTAAAAAGAATGATGATGTCACCGTCAGGGTGATTTTCTTTGTTCATCAGGGTGAGATGATGTCATCATCATATTGGGACTACGGTGATATTTATAAGATCGGGTGATATTCGAAATATGACCCTCGCAAAATATATGAAGACGCTTGATGGGAAAATACCACTATCACATAAAATTAACGTCCAGAGTTTTGCAGACCAAATGATTATCAAGTGATAAACTGGTATCGGGTAGATCTTACACAAGGTGGCTGATGTTTAGAAATATGACCCCCCCTCAGAATATCAAGTTTGACCAGAACTTTGACTTGTCATAACTTTCATCCCCTCAGGAATATTAGGGTGATCCAAAAGGCAAACCTGTGTGTAATTTTATACTTTTTCTAACCATGAGGTTAATGATATGAAATACTAAATCTAACGAACTAACCTCATCATGATGACTTATCTACCCCCTTTATACAGGGTCACCTACCTGACTTACTTTTACCAAACTGCCGAAAAGTAGAAAAACAACACAAGCCAAAGCAACAAAAAGTTGGGTCCCTATTTTTTCAAATCAAAATGGGGTGTGTTGTGTAACTACACAATAGGTACTCCCTCCGAGAAGTAAATTGAGAACTCTTGCTCAGGGGGAGTAGTGTAGAAAATTCAAATCCCCTAGCCAAAAATTGGGTGCTAGAATCTGGCATGAAGATGTATCATGGAATCTGATGTGACACCCCTATTAGAAGAAAAACCAGAAGAAAAGGAATCAATATAGTATTTTGCAGAGCAATCCTAATAGACTGAGTTCTACAACAAACGGCTTTAATAGCTTTTTGGAAATAAGCATTTAATGACATCTAGGTCATGTCGTGTGGAGGATAAAAGGGAACTTGTTTAATCTCAAATCACCTTACATTCGAAGCTATCAAGTACTCAAAGAGATCAGAAGAAAATTTGAGCCACAACAACCAAGATTTGAAGGGTTTGGAGAAATTCAGAAATAGGAAACCCTAATTCGGCAGTACAAGGTAATCTCGCTCAAAACCTTCTTGTGAATCCATTAAAATTTTTGAAATGGCACCACCACAAGTTATTGATATTACTAAGTGAGCATGACCAAAGTTCAAAAAACACCCATTCAAATCAACTAAGGTCATTCAGTCGATTGCATTTTCAAGTACTACTCACTGAGTTATGCATGTAGAAGATGTTAGGGCATATATTCATGTTTCCCTAGAAGAATTTGGTGATAGTAGGTTTACTAATCTCTACACAAAACATTTGAGCAATGAGAATCTTGAACTAAAGGATGAATATTTCACAACATTTATGGAAGACAAATGGGTCTAGTATGTGTTAAGCAAGATTCATGATGAATTTATATGGCTTGTGAGACTGTTCAAGATTACAAAAGATGCTATCAGGGTAGTCAGTGGATTGTACTCCACCGGATCAGTACCTCTATTGAAATCCATGAAGAATGATATAGTAATTACAGCTACCAGAGCAAAGTTTGATAAGAGATTCATGACAATAAATGATATTGAGGATCATGCCGTGAGATTTTCCTCAATGGTATTGGGATACAAAGTTTATTTCACCAACTAGGAGAACTCCATTTCAAGCATGACCATTTACACAGTCCATCAAATGATTACGGAAAAATGTTGATTATGACATCTATGAATTTCTCTGACATCAAGTAATGGAAAATCTAAAGAACACAATAGAAGGTAAATATCCATTTGAATTTGGCACACTGATCATGTGTTTATTCTTCTATTTTATGCAAAAGTTGCCTAGTATGAAAAACCTATTATGGACTAGTGGTAAACCTATCACAATTCAAATTAAAAATTTGTTGAGTAGCATAGGTACCATTGATCCATAGAATACATCCCTATGGGGCTATTTTAAGAATTTCCAAAGATTAATGCAAGCCAGAGAAAGAATTCCCAAAATAGTTGTTGAAAAATACAAGGATGCAATTTGGTTCATTCTGACAAAAGATCAGTATTTGATGGAGGTTATTAATGTTGGAAAGAGACACTGTGTGGCTTCATGAGTGTTGTCATTGATGGAAACATAGTCCATTCCACACATCCGTAGCACAGAGTATGTCTATACTAGAAGATAGATTGAAGAGTGTTTTGGTTTGACGAGCAAGAATAGAGCATACAGCAAGGTCTGACAATTAGGTCCAGATCTCTCATATGGTGTAACTTAGAAAGTTGCCGACTTGGATAAGTCAAGAAGAGCACCATGACTACAACATTTAAGAGATTGAGCCTCCGATGATGAATGAGTGAAAAGATATGAGTATCTAAGTGTTGGGTTCCTCAAAGGTAGAGTAGACTGAGGAAGAACTGACTGATAGAGCATCAAACTTTAATCTGGATGAGAAATTAGTGGTGATCAAGCTATTTGAGGGATTATACATGGTTGGCTGACATGATTGGACTTCTAGGTCTATGTTTTTGATACACATCACATTTTAAGCATGGATTCAGCTGATAGACTAGTGTTTAGTAAATATCTTGAGTATTCCAATTTCCAACTAGAATGATGTTGAAATCCTTGGTGCGGATATATATACCAGATGGATTTTGATATGAAGTGTGTATGGTGTGATATAGTCTATGAGAAAAGCTAGAGTAAAGTGTGGAAGTAGCAAAACCAATCCGGTATGTGACAGAACAACAGTATATTGGGCCTAACCAGAATTGAACTTCAGCATATGTGGATGCCTCTCTTCAGTGCAAACATTTGGTTACATTCTATAACCTTGTAGACAGTGAGTCTCTTAAAGGTAGTGTTCCTCTTGTGAGCAGTGTGCTCAGGCAGTGAGCCCTAATTGGCAAGTGTCATTTTGTACTTCCATTCTTTTAATAGAGAATACAATCTTGGGTTAGTCACCTTGTGGTTTTTCCCTTAACCAGGTTTTCCATGTAAAAATCCTTGTGTTATGTGTGTTGATTTCTTTTCTTCTCTCATGATTATGTATGCTTATATGTTTTGATACTGCACTAATTGTTAAATAAGAAAAGAAAGTTAAATAATTAAGATAACTGATTCACCCCCCCTCTCAGTTATCCACCTTGTTTCCAACAATTGGTATCAGAGCTAAGTTTCTCCAAACAGAGCCTAATAGCTTGAGGAAGATCTGGGAATCTGAATGGATATGTATGGTATGAGGGAACAACTTCAATTTGCCCTAGATGATCTTGAGCAATCTCACTCTGAAGTCAATAACTTGAGGGAAAGACTCAAACAAGCTGATGATTTCATAAATGAACTAAAAGAAAAAATGAGTATCTTTGTGAAAAAGAGAAAGGAACAGCTTCAACAATTAACAAGCCAAAGTGAAGCCAATGATACTAACGAAGATCTGAATGAGAAAAACAAGCTATGTGAGAAGCTATCAAAAGAGGTCATTATGGTAAGACATGAAATGGAATCAAGGGTTATGAGATTCACCCAAGAAATTGAAGAGAAAAGAAAAATTGAAGATAATCTAAAACAATCTCTCAAAAAGAAGTCAGAAGACTGCCACAAAATGGATAGAATAATCAAGCATCTGGAATCTGATCTTGAAGAAGCTAGAGATAATGAAGAACAACTTGAGAACTAGATAGACACTCTTAAAAGGGATCTTAAAATAGCAAATGAATACAAAGAGAAATTCAAGATAAGATCTGCTCAACTCGAAGTTCTTCTTGAAAGCCAAAAGAGGGTAGATGACAAGCATGGATTGGGATATGAGAAAGGTGAAAGCTCTAGATCCGGTCAGACGAACTCTAGTTCAGGAAATCCAAGGAACATGCCTAGGAGATCTCCAATAAGGCAACCAAATGGTCAAAGATATCCATCCTTCAATGGATACTGCTACAATTGCAACAATTTCATTCATAAAGCAACTCAGTACAGAAGAAGAATGAATCAGACTAATTCATCCTTCTCCAGATAGTGTTTCAACTGCAAAAGGTATGGTCACAAATCTCATGAATGCAGAAATATGTAAATAAATAATTCATTCAATGGTAGATGATTTGCATGCAATAGAATGGGACATATGGCTAATCAATGTAGAACTAGAGGATATCAGTCACATATGCAAAGAAATATTATTTGCTACAATTGTAATAAATCCAGTCATATTGCCAAATTCTGTAGAAATAAGAAACAAGATAAAAAGGGTTCGGTGCATCATAATCAAAATCAAGATGAAGGAAAAGGAAAAGTGAATGCGGATGAAGTTCAAAGGGAGATGAACAAGATTTGGGTGAAGAGAAGTACATAAAATGTTGGGGATGGATCCGCACCAGAATTTGGTGCTGATATTCCTTCCAGAAACTAAATAGATGACCTCTGGCTAAGGGGGAGTCACCAAGGAAAATAAATTCCCCCAGCCAGTCAAATGGTGCCTAAATTTGGCACATGGAATGTTGTAGATTAAAGGGCTCTTAGAAAAATATCTAAATAACCCTCAATAAAAATATGTATGATCCACAAGAAGGTTTGAAGAGTTTAATCAGCCAAGATTGATCCGGTTTGACAGCCATCCAGTAAAAGTGGGATTTTCACAGTTAGATCTGGTATGATTCAAATTTGTAATATCTTGATCTATGGATAAATGGCATGATTAGAGGAAGGGAGATACAGTGTCAAATATCACTAAGGATAATTCTAAGTGCATCTTAGTGATTTAGAAGAATCTCTCTCAGAACAAAGTCAAAACAAAGAAACTGAAATGACTTAAGTTGTACATTTATTGCAATATGAAATTAGGGTTTGCACAGAGATTAAAGGGTTCTTTTATTCATCATTTGCACATTTGCATTTGAGAAGAAGAAAGAAAGAGCTCTGCAACAAGATTTCTTCAACCCCCTCAAAGATCAACCGCAGAATTTGATTCAACCAACGATCTTTTCTAGCTCATATCATGAACCCTAGAAGCATAAAAAGATATTTCCATTCTTGGATATCTCTCTTTGAATCTTTTGCAAGATGGCTACTCCAAATATTGTTAAGATCACTAATAGGCCATGCCCAAAGTTCAAGAAACATCCCTACAAATCCCTAGAAGTTGATCCCTTAGGCGCCTTCTCTAGTATTCCGCATGGGGTTTTGCACGTAGAAGATGTTAAGGTGTACATACACGCTAATATTGAGGAATTTGGGGAATCCAAGCTAATGGATATCTATCACAAGCAATTAATAGTTGAAACATTTGAACTTAAACCTCAATACAAGGCCCTCCAAGACAAGCATTTTGGGCATTGCATCCACTTTCCCTATTTTGCAAAGGATGAATGGGTCTGGTCTGTTCTTAGCAGAATACATGACAACTTCATCTGGTTGATGAGGCCATTCAAGATAACAAAAGATACCATTAGGGAAGTAACCAAATTGCACTCATCCGGTGGGTTGCCTACTCTCAAATCTGTCAAGAATCAGATAGTAAGTGAGGCTACCAAATAAAAGTTTAACAAGAGAGCAATGACTATAGAAGACATCACAGATCTGGATATCAAATTTGCCTCTATGATAATTGGCTATAAAATATATCATTCCAGCAGGGAGAATTCTGTGTCTGAAACTGCAATATACAATGCATATCAGATGCTAAGGGAAAATGTAGATTATGATCTATGCGACCTTCTCCTGAACCAACTGTTAGAAAACTTGCAGAAAATAAAGAAGGATAAGAAGAACTCATTTAAGTATGGTGGCCTAATACTATGGCTCTTCTTTTACTATATGAATGAGCTACTTGAATCAAGTGGTTGGGTATGGTAAATTGATAGACCAATTGCGATACAAATCAGAGATTATATGTAGGGGCTTGGTGATGCCAAGGCTCAAAGTACAACACTTTCAAGATACTTCAAGAACTTCCAAAGTATGATGCAGGCCAGAGAAAGAATTCCCCAATCTCTAGTTGAAAAATACAAGGATACAATGTGTTTCATGGTAGACAGTGATCAATGCCTAATGGAGGTAGTGGAGCCCAGAACAGTCTGGATTATGCCAATGGGCTATGAGGTAGATGAGAAAATCTTGGAGTTGCATGTCCAACACCTGCTGAGTCAGCCTAAGGACCCTGAGCCAGAAAGTGTTGATAACTAAGAGAGGGGTGGTGAATCAGTTATCTTAATTAATTTAACTTTTTGTTCTTCTTTAACAACTAGTGCAGTATCAAAATAGATAAGCATCCATAATCATGAAAGAAGAAACAAAAACAATACACATGACACAATGAATTGACATGGAAAACCCCGTTAAGGGAAAAACCACGAGGTGACTAACCCAAGATTGTATTCTTTGTTAGAAGAATAGAAGTACAAAATGGCACTTGCCAATTAGGGCTCACTGCCTAAGCTCACTGCTCACAAGAGGCTCATTGCCTACAAGAGACTCACTGTCTACAAGGTATAAAGAAAGTAACTAGGTACTTGAACTGATGAGAAGCATCCACATATGCTAAGTTTTAGTTCTGGTTAGGCTCAAAACACTGATCTACTACACTTCATTCTTTCTCTTCTTTGGTGCTGCTATCTTGTCACATACCGCACCTGTAATAATGATTCCACATAGCTTTCTACTTTTCTTCACACTTCACAACACCATACACTAAATTTCTCATCAAAATCCATCTGGTATATATATCTGAACAAAGGATTTCAACATCTTTCTAGTCAGCATCCGGAATACTCAATATTTTCCCAAACTCTAGTTTGTCAGCTGAATCCTTCCTTGCCACGTGATGCGTATCAAAGAGATGCTTATAAAATTCATCAATCATGTTAGACAATCATGAATGATACCTCAAGAAACTTGATCACCATCAATATCTCATCCGGATTAAGGTCTGATGCTCTACCGGTCAGGTCTTCCATAGTCTACTCTGCCAATCAGGAACCCAACACTCGGGTGCTTATAACTTTTCACTCTTTCATCACCAGAGGGTCAATCTATGGAATATATCAGTCATGATACTCCTCTTGACTTCCCCAAATCTGTACTTTGCTGAGATACTTCCTCTGAGAGATCCAGACCTGATTGTCAGACCTTATTGTATGCTATGTTCTTGCTTATCAGACCACAACACTCTTTAATCTGGCTTCCGGTATAGACACACCATGTCCTGCAAATGTGTGGGGTGGACTTTGTTGCCATCAATGACAACCCTCATGAAGCCACACATTGTCTCTTGCCAACAATCTCCCCCTTTGGTATCGATGGCAACACTTGGTAAAAAATGACTAAGTGTTACACTACACTCCCCCTTGGCTGATGCTCTGTTCTAATGTACACTTTTCTGGAGCTCCCCCTTAGCTAGATTTCACATTTTTCACTATTCTTCACTCCCCCTTTGACATCAATGGCAAAGGGTAGAATTCGCATGCCAAAATTTCCAAAAATTAATCTATACATATCCGCAAAAGTATATATACAAGTTATACTTACATATACTTAAGTATATCTACAAAAGTATTCTTCAACTGTAAAACTTTTGTTGCCCAACTCTGCTTCATCCTATCCAAAATTGAGATGTGACCACTCAACAAGAATGCAAAAGCCTCTGCCCTCTTTAGATCTATTGGATCACTGGTCTGGGTTGTGGTCTGGGCATCAGTTAGGGCCTCATGCATGGCCTCTAACTTAGGGATAATTATCCCTCTAAGTTCACTTAACCTGCTTATTCTATTTTTCTTCTCCTTCACAAGCTTCTTTATTCCATTTATGACTACAATAGTCTAACACTCTTGATTTATTATGGAGGAGGTAAGAGGATCAAAATTCTGAGATACACATGATAGTTTATCCTCTTGCTCTTTTATTTTCTTCTCAATATCCTTTGTTACTTTGGACCAGGATAATCAAAATTTATATATATCTCTGCCATCTTTAAGAGCATTTTCTAAGCTCTTTATCCCAATATCCATAACTCTCCTATCATTTGTTATTAGACCCTATACCTCAGAGAATCTCTTTCCCAAAAAGTCTTTCTGGACTCTATCTTCAACTGAATTCTCCAAAGAGTCAAAATGTGTGCTAATTGAATTGACAAGAGATTTTA
Organism: Cunninghamia lanceolata; assembly: GCA_027924645.1. Lineage (NCBI taxonomy): Eukaryota > Viridiplantae > Streptophyta > Pinopsida > Cupressales > Cupressaceae > Cunninghamia > Cunninghamia lanceolata. The sequence goes on along the minus strand of BSBN01000078.1, from coordinate 35,139,470 downwards.
AGTTATCGGATGAGGAGGCCGAAAGATCTTTCTGGAAGGATGGCATGATTATCTCCAATGCACTAGATGCAATCTCAATTAGCTCACAGTCTTCCATGTGAGACTTCAAAAGTTTTTCTTTTGCCTTTGCATGGGCAAAGGATGCTATCTTCATAGTCTGAACTGGGGAGAGGGAATCAAAATTGAATGGTCCTTGAAGTAGTTTTGGTTCATCAATTTCCATCATCTCTTTGTTTAAGACATCTTTGACAGTTTCTGCAGTGTCTCTTGCCAGAGACAGAATCTTCTTCCCTTTTGCAGTCTTAGAACTATCTCCTGGGGTCTTCTCTGTTTGGTCTTTTTCCTTTTCCTTTACTTCTTCTTCTTGACTGATTTTCTCCTCTATTCTTTCTTCTCCTTTAGATACGGAGTTTGCAGGGGAAACCGGAGGAGTGATGTTTGCTTCTTTATGGATTTCCTCTTCTGGAGCAAAGGAATCTAAGTTCTTAGCTTTTTCTTCACTTGTCTCCTTTGCCTCTTCTGCCACTATCTCAGTAGATTCTCCTTTGTCATCCATGACAGAGGGTTCATCACCAAAGTTCTCCAAGCATAAGCTGATTCATTCTGGCTTTGCTCTAAAATCCTTGCAATCTTTGAAGATCATATGCATTTTTTTTAGAGTGATTGAAGGATAGAGATGAATAGCTATCTGTTCCTGGATTTCTAGATCCTTTGCCTTTGCATTCTTCTTTCTCATTTCAAGTTGCTTCTCTAAACTTTTGGGAATTAGAGAGATGATTTCAATAAAAGCCTTATTATATATGTTTAAGTACTTAACTGTGGCTTCTTCCAAGATCTTTTTATCTGCGTCATTATACCCATCATAGAATTCTGTCATTGGTTGTAGATTTCCATCCATAGTAACTACCTTGACTACATCATCAATGGATAGAGTAGGCCTTTCAACAAACTCTTATGCCTCTGCTTCCTTGTTATGACCAGTAGAGGGTTCATTGGATGTTTTCTTCTTCTTCATTTTCTTGATCTCTTCATCCTCCTTCTGACTAATGTAAGACCTTGTGGTCTTTGTCTTAGTTCTCTTTTCTTCTTTTTTGGATGTCTTGACTTCTAGTTTTGATGCTTTTTGGCTCTTGGAGGTGGCAGGTGCAAAGCTTTTGGAGGGTCTAGTCCAGGAGGGGGCTTGCACCAGAGCACTTTCTTTTTCTGCATCTTGTTTCTCTTTCTCTGCCCTTTCCATCTTCTCTCTATTGGCATCAACTACCTCCTTTGAAATTCCATGTGTCTTGGCAAATTCTTCCACTTCTCTTCTCACTTTTCTTTTATTTCAGGCTATCGCAGTTCAACATGAACTTTCACACTCAGCTCTTGGAATGCTCCAAACCTTTCTGCCTTAGGGTCCTTGGGCTAACTTACATGTGTTGAACATGTAGTTCAACAATTTTCTCATCTACTTCATACCCCATTGGCATGATCCAGACTATCCTTGGCTCCACTACCTCCATTAGGCATTGATCAGTGTCTATCATAAAGCACATTGTATCCTTGTATTTCTCAACCAGTGATTGGGGGATTCTTTCTTTGGCCTGCATCAAGTTTTGGAAGTTTTTGAAGTAACCCCACAGTGTTGTGTTTTGTACCTTGGCATCACCAAGCCCATGCAAATAATCCCTGATTTGTATGGAAATAGGTTTGTCATTTTGCCATATCCAGCCACTAGATCTGGGTAGCTCATTCATGTAATAGAAGAAAAGACAGAGCATCAAGCCACCATATTTGAAGGAATTCTTCTTATCCTTCTTTATCTTTTGCAAATTCTCCCAAAGTTGGTTTAGAAGGAGCTCACAAAGGTCATAGTCAACATTCTTTCTTAACATTTCATAAGCAGTGTAAATTGTTGTTCTAGATATAGAATTCTCTCTACTAGAGTGATATATCTTGTAGCCAATTATCATGGCAGCAAACTTGATATCTAGATCTGTGATATCCTTAATTGTCATTGCTCTTTTATCAAATTTAGATCCGGTAGCCTCACTCACAGTTTGGTTTTTGATTGATTTGAGAGTAGGTAACTCACCAGATGAGTACAATCCAGTCACTGCCCTAATGGTATCCTTTGTGATCTTAAATGGCCTTATCAACCATAAGAAGTTATCATGCACTCTTCTTAGAATATACCGGACCCATTCATCTTCTACAAAATAGGGGAAATGAATGCACTGACCAAAATGCTTGTCCTGGATGGCTTTGTATTGAGATTTGAGTTCAAATGATTCATCTATTAGCTAGTTATGATATATATCCATCAACTTGGATTCCCTGAATTCCTCAATATCCACATGAATGTATGCCCTAACGTCTTCAACATGCAAAACCCCATGTGGATTACTAGAGAATGCACCTAATGGATCTACTTCTAGAGATTTATAAGGGTGTTTCTTGAATTTAGGGCGCAGCCTATTAGAGATTTTGACAACATTTAGAGTAGCCATCTTTCAATAGATTTAGAGAGAGATTTACAATAGCGAGAAGTACCTTTTTATGCCTCTAGGATTCATGAAAGGAGCCAAAAAGATCGCCAGTTGACTTGAATTATGTGATTGATTCTTGAGAGAGATGAAGGAAACTTGTTTACAGAGCTCTTCTTGTCTTTTTCACTAATGTAAATGTACAAATGACGAGCAAATAAACCCTTTTATCTCTGAGCAAACCCTAATTTCATTTTGTAATAAATACACAACTTAAGTTATTTTAGTTGCCTTATCATGAGAGAGATTTTTTCGGATCACTGAGATGTACTTAGAGCTATTTTTACTGATTAATTTCAATGTCTCTGCTTCCCTCAAATCATCTTCTTTATCTGCAGAGAAAGATGTTTCAGTTTAAAATCACATTGAATCAAACTGTGAAAATCCAACTTTTATCAGAAACTGTCAAACCAGATCAATCTTGGAAGATTAGACTCTTCAAATCTTCTTGCAGATCTTCCACGTCTTTACCAAGGCTTCTTTAGAAATTTCTCTGAGAACCCTTTAATCTGCAACCTTCCATGTGCCAATTTCAGGCTTCTATTGATTGGCTGGGGGAAAATGTTTTTCTCTTGTTACTCCCCCTGAGCCAGAGCTCATCTATTTAGTTTCCAGAAGGAATATCAGCACCAGATTCTGGTGTAGCTCCATCCCCAACATTTTATGTACTTCTCTTCACCCATATCTTGTTCATCTCCCTTTGAATTTCATCTGCATTCACTTTTCCTTTTCCTTTGTCTTGGTTTTGATTTTGATGCACCAGACCCTTTTTGTCCTAATTATTACTTCTACAGAATTTGGCAATATGACCGAATCTATTACAATTGTAGAAAACAACATTTCTTTGCATATTTGACTGGAATCCTCTTGATCTACATTGATTAGCCATATGTCCCACTGTATTGCATGCAAGGCATCTACAATTGAATGAATTGTTTATTTGCAAATTTCTACATTAATGAGATTTGTGACCATACCTTTTGTAGTTAAAACACTATCCAGAGAAGGATGAATTGGTCTGATTCATTCTTCTTCTGCACTGATTTGCTTTGTGACCAAAATTATTACAATTGTGGTAGTATCCATTGAAGGATGGATATCTTTGAGCATTTGGTTGCCTTGTCAGAGGTCTTCTAGGCTTGTTCCTTGGATTTCCAGATCTAGACTTCTTCTGACCGGATCTGGAGCTTTCACCTTTCTCATACCCCAAGCCTTGCTTGTCATCTACCCTCTTTTGGCTTTGAAGAAGAACTTCAAGTTGAGCAGAGCTTATATTGAATTTCTCTTTGTATTCATTTGTTGTTTGAAGATCCCTTTTAAGAGAGTCAATCTGATTCTCAAGTTGTTCTTCATTATCTCTTGCTTCTTCAAGATTAGATTCTAGATGCCTGATTATTCTATCCATTTTATGACAATCTTCTGACTTCTCCTTGAGAGATTGTCTTAGATCATCTTCAACCTTTCTTTTCTCTTCAATTTCTTGGGTGAATTTCATAACCCCTGATTCCATTTCATGTCTTACCATAATGACCTCTTTTGATAGTTTCTCACATAACTTGTTCTTCTCTTTCAAATCTTCATCAGTATTGCTGGCTTCACTTTGAATTGCTAATTGTTGAAGAAGTTCCTTTCTCTTTTTCATAGAGATACTCAGTTTCTCTTTTAGCTCATTTATGAAATCATCAGCCTGTTTGAGTCTTTCCTTCAAGTTATTGACCTTAGAGTGAGATTGTTCAAGATTATCTAGGGTAGACTGAAGTTGTTCCCTCATGCCATACATATCCCTTGTGATTCCCAGATCTTCCTCAAGCTGTTAGGCTCTGTTTGGAGGAACTTATCTCTGATACCAATTGTTGATAACTGAGAGGGGGGGTGAATTAGTTATTGTAATTAATTTAACTTTATGTTCTTCTTTAACAACTAGTGCAACATCAAAACAAATAAGCATCCATAAGCATGAAAGCAGAAACAAAAACAATACACATGACACAATGAATTGACATGGAAAACCCTGTTAAGGGAAAAACCACGGGGTGACTAACCCAAGATTATATTCTTTGTTAGAAGAATAGAAGTACAAAATGGTACTTACCAATTAGGGCTCACTCCCTGAGCACACTGCTCATGAGAGGCTCACTGCCTACAAGAGACTCACTATCTACAAGGTATAAAGAAAGTAACTAGGTACTTGAACTAATGAGAAGAATCCACATATGTTGAGTATCAGTTACAGTTAGGCTCAATACACTGATCTACTGCACTTCATTCTTTCTCTTCTTTGGTGCTGTTGTCCTATCACATATCGGACCTGTAATACTGCTTCCACACTTCTTTTTACTTTTATTTGCACTTCACAACACCACACACTCACTTTCTCATCAAAATCCATCTGGTATATATATCAGCGCAAAGGATTTCAACATCTTTCTAGTCGGCATCCAAAATACTCAATATTTTCCCCAACTCTAGTCTATCGGCTGAATCCTGGCTTGCCAAGTGATGTGTATCAAAGAGATGCTTATAGAAGTCATCAATCATGTTAGCCAATCATGAGTGATACCTCAAGAAACTTTATCACCATCAATATCTCATCCAGATTAAGGTCTGATGCTCTGCCAGTCAGGTCTTCCATAGTCTACTCTGCCAATCAGAAACCCAACACTTAGGTGCTTATAACTTTTCACTCTTTCATCATCGGAGGCTCAATCTCTGGAATATATCAGTTATGATACTCCTCTTGACTTCCCCAAATCTATACTTTGCTGAGATACTTCATCTGAGAGATCCGAACCTAATTGTCAGACCTTGCTGTATGCTCTGTTCTTGCTTACCAGACCACAACACTCTTCAATCTGGCTTCCAATATAGACACACCATGTCCTACGGATGTGTGGGGTGGACTTTGTTGCCATCAATGACAACCCTCATGAAGCCACACAGTGTCTCTTGCCAACAATCTCCCCTTTGGCATTGATGGCAACACTTGGTGAAAAATGACTAAGTGTTACACTACACTCCCCCTTGGCTGATGCTCTATTCTAATGTACACTTTTCCAGAGCTCCCCCTTAGCTAGATTTCATATTTTTCACTATTCTTCACTCCCCCTTTGACATCAATGGCAAAGGGTAGAATACGCATGCCAAAATTTTCAAAAATTAATCTATACATATCCGCAAAAGTATATATACAAGTTATACTTACATATACCTAAGTATATCTGTAAAAGTATTCTTCAGCTGTACAACTTCTATTGCCCAACTCTGCTTCATCTTGTCCAAAATCAAGATGTGACAACTCAACAGGAATGCAAAAGCCTCTATCTTCTTTAGATCTGTTGGATCACTGGTCTGGGCTGTGGTCTGGGCATCAGTTAGGTCCTCATGCATGGCCTCTAACTTAGGGATAATTATCCCTCTAAGTTCACTTAGCTTGCTTATTCTATTTTTCTTCTCCTTCTCAAGCTTCTTTATTTCATTTATGACTACAATAGTCTGACACTCTTGATTTATTATGGAGGAGGTAAGAGGATCAAAATTCTGAGATACACTTGACAGTTTATCCTCTTGCTCTTTCATTTTCTTCTCAATATCCTTTGTTACTTTGGACCAGGATAAATAAAATTTATATATATCTCTGCCATCTTTAAGAGCATTTTCTAAGCTCTTTATCCCAATATCCATAACTCTGCTATCATTTGTTATTAGACCCTGCACCTCAGAAAATCTCTTTCCCAAAAAAACTTTTTGGACTCTATCTTCAGCTAACTTATCCAAAGAGTCAAAATGTGTGCTAATTAAATTGACAAGAGATTTTAAGCTACTAGATGAGGAGGCTAAAAGATCCTTCTGGAAGGATGGCATGATTCTCTCTAATGCATCAGATGCAATCTCAATTAGCTCACAGTCTTCCATGTGAGACTTCAAAAAAAATTCTTTTGCCATTGCATGGGCAAGGGATGCTATCTTCATAGTCTGAACCAGGGAGAGGGAATCAAAATTGAATGGTCCTTGAAGCAGTTTCGATTCATCAATTTCCATCATCTCTTTGTTTAAGAAATCTTTGACAATTTCTATAGTGTCTCTTGCCGGAGACAGAGTCTTCTTCCCTTTTGCGGTCTTAGAACTATCTCCTGGGGTCTTCTCTGTTTGGTCTTTTTCCTTTTCCTTTACTTCTTGTTCTTGGTTGGTTTTCTCCTCTATTATTTCTTCTCCTTTAGATGCGGAGTTTGCAGGGGAAACTGGAGGAAAGATGTTTGCTTCTTCATGAACTTCCTCTTCCGGAGCAGAGGGATCTAAGTTCTTATCTTTTTCTTCACTTGTCTCCTTTGCCTCTTCTGCCACTATCTTAGTAGATCCTCCTTTGTCATCCATGATAGAGGGTTCATCACCTAAGTCCTCTATAATAGGAAGATTGAATCTTTTAAAAGCATTCTGGAGGATATCTTCTATTTCTTTTGCCACTTTGTCAGTTTCTCCAAGCATAAGCTGATTTATTCTGGCTTTGCTCTGGAACTCATCCTTGCAATCTTTGAAGATCATATGCATTTTTTTCGGAGTGATTGAAGGATAGAGCTGAATAGCTATTTGTTCTCGAATTTCCAGATCCTTTGCCTTTGCATTCTCCTTTCTTGTTTCAAGTTGCTTCTCTAAACTTTTGGGAATTAGAGAGATGATTTCAATAAAAGCCTTATTATATATGTTTAAGTACTTAACTGTGGCTTCTTCCAAGATCTTTTTATCTGCATCATTGTACTCATCATAGAATTCTACCATTGGTTGTATATTTCCATCCACAGTAATTGCCTTGACTACATCATCAATGGACAGAGTAGGCCTTTCAACAAACTCTTCTGCCTCTTCTTCCTTGTTATGACCAGTAGAGGGTTCACCGGATGTTTTCTTCTTCTTCTTCATTTTCTTGATCTCTTCATCAGATTCTGTCTCATCATCATCCTTCTAACTAATGTAAGACCTTGTGACCTTTGTCTTAGTTCTCTTTTCTCCTTTTCTGGATGTCCTGACTTTTGGTTTTGATGCTTTTTGGCTCTTGGAGGTGGCAGGTGCAGAGCTTTTGGAGGGTCTGGTTCGGGAGGGGGCTTGCACTAGAGCACTTTCTTTTTCTGCATCTTGTTTCTCTTTCTCTGCCCTTTCCATCTTCTCTCTATTGGCATTGACTGCCTCCTTTGAAATTCCATGTCTCTTGGCAAATTCTTCCACTTCTCTTCTCATTTTTCTTTTAATTTCAAGCTATCTTAGTTCAACATGAACTTTCACACTCAGCTCTTGGAATGTTCCAAACCTTTCTGCCTTAGGGTCCTTGGGCTGACTTAGCATGTGTTGAACATGTAGCTCAACAATTTTCTCATCTACTTCATACCCCATTGGCATGATCCAGACTGTCCTTGACTCCACTGCCTCCATTAGGCATTGATTAGAGTCTACCATAAAGCATGTTGTATCCTTGTATTTCTCAACCAATGATTGGGGGATTCTTTCTCTGGCCTGCATCAAGTTTTGAAAATTTTTGAAGTAACCCCACAGTGCTATGTTTTGTGCCTTGGCATCACCAAGCACATGCAAATAATCCCTAATTTGTATGGAAATAGGTCTGTCATTTTGCCATATCCAGCTACTAGATCTGGCTAGCTCATTCATGTAATAGAAGAAAAGACAGAGTATCAAGCCACCATATTTGAAGGAATTCTTCTTATCCTTCTTTATCTTCTACAGATTCTCCCAAAGTTGGTTCAGAAGGAGCTCACAAAGGTCATAGTCAGCATTCTTTCTTAACATTTCATAAGTAGTGTAAATTGTTGTTCCTGATACAGAATTCTCTTTGCTGGAGTGATATATCTTTTAGCCAATTATCATGGAGGAAAACTTGATATCCGAATATGTGATATCCTCAATTGTCATTGCCCTTTTATCAAATTTAGATCTAGTAGCCTCACTCATAGTTTGGTTTTTGACTGATTTGAGAGTAGGTAACTCACCGGATGAGTACAATGTGGTCACCACCCTAATTTCATCCTTTGTGATCTTAAATGGCCTTATCAACCATAAGAAGTTATCATGCACTCTACTCAGAATATACCGGACCCATTCATCTTCTACAAAATAGGGGAAATGAATGCACTGACCAAAATGCTTGTCTCGGATGGCTTTGTATTGAGGTTTGAGTTCAAATGATTCATCTATTAGCTTCTTATGATATATATCCATCAACTTGGATTCGCTGAATTCCTCAATATTCACATGAATGTATGCCCTAACATCTTCAACATGCAAAACCCCATGTGTAATGCTAGAGAATACGCCTAATGGATCTACTTCTAGAGATTTATAAAGGTGTTTCTTGAATTTAGGGCGTGGCCAATCAGAGATTTTGACAACATTTGGAGTAGCCATCTTTCAATAGATTCAGAGAGAGATTTACAAGAGCAAGAAGTACCTTTTTACGCCTCTAGGATTCATGAAAGGAGCCAAAAAGATCACCAGTTGACTTGAATTTTGTGATTTATTCTTGAGAGAGATGAAGGAAACTTGTTTGCAGAGCTCTTCTTATCTTTTTCACTAATGTAAATGTGCAAATGATGAGCAACTAAACCCTTTTATCTCTTAGCAAACCCTAATTTTATTTTGTAATAAATGCACAACTTAAGTTATTCCAGTTGCCTTATCATGAGAGAGATTTTTCCAAATCACTGAGATGTACTTAGAGCTATTTTTAGTGATTAATTTCAATGTCTCTGCTTCCCTCGAATCATCCCCTTTATCCGCAAATCAAGATGTTTCATTTTAAAATCACACCGGATCAAACTGTGAAAATCCAACTTTTACCAGAAACTATCAAACCGAATCAATCTTGGAAGATTAGACTCTTCAAATCTTCTTGCAAATCTTCCACATCTTTACCAAGGATTCTTGAGATGTTTCTCTGAGAACCCTTTAATCCACAACCTTCCATGTGCCAATTTCAGCCACCTATTGACTAGCTGGGGGAAAATGTTTTTCTTTTGTTACTCCCCCTGAGCCAAAGCTCATCTATTTAGTTTCTAGAAGGAATATCAGCACCAGATTCTGGTGCAGATTCATCCCCAACATTTTTTGTACTTCTCTTCACCCATATCTTGTTCATCTCCCTTTGAATTTCATCCGCATTCACTTTTCCCTTTCCTTTGTCTTGGTTTTGATTATGATGCACCGGACCCTTTTTGTCCTGATTCTTACTTCTACAGAATTTGGCAATATGACCGAATCTATTGCGATTGTAGCAAACAACATTTCTTTGCATATTTGACTAGAATCCTCTTGATCTACATTGATTAGCCATATGTCCCACTCTATTGCATGCAAAGTATCTACCATTGAATGAATTGTATATTTGCACATTTCTACATTCATGAGATTTGTGACCATACCTTTTGCAGTTAAAACACTGTCTGGAGAAGGATGAATTAGTCTGATTCATTCTTCTTCTACATTGATTTGCTTTGTGACCAAAATTATTGCAATTGTGGCAGTATCCATTGAAGGATGGATATCTTTGAGCATTTAGTTGCCTTACCAGAGGTCTTCTAGCCCTGTTCCTTGGATTTCCAGATCTAGAGTTCTTCTGACCAGATCTGGAGCTTTCACCTTTCTGATACCTCAAGCCTTGCTTGTCATCTACCTTCTTTTGGCTTTGAAGAACTTCAAGTTGAGCAGAGCTTATCTTGAATTTCTCTTTGTATTCATTTGTTGTTTGAAGATCCCTTTTAAGAGAGTCAATCTGATTCTCAAGTTTTTCTTCATTATCCCTTGCTTCTTCAAGATCAAATTCTAGATGTCTAATTATTCTATCCATTTTATGATAGTCTTCTGACTTCTCCTTGAGAGATTGTCTTAGATCATCTTCAACTTTTCTTTTCTCTTCAATTTTTTGGGTGAATTTCATAACACCTGATTCTATTTCATGTCTTACCATAATGACCTCTTTTGATAGTTTCTCACATAACTTATTCTTCTCTTTCAGATCTTCATCAGTATTACTAGCTTCACTTTGACTTGCTAATTGTTGAAGAAGTTCCTTTCTCTTTTTCATAGAGATACTTAGTTTCTCTTTTAGTTCATTTATGAAATCATTAGCCTGTTTGAGTCTTTCCTTCAAGTTATTGACCTCAGAGTGAGATTGTTCAAGATCATCTAGGGTAGACTGAAGTTGTTCCCTCATGCCATACATATCCATTGTGATTCCTAGATCTTCCTCAAGCTGTTAGGCTATGTTTGGAGGAACTTACCTCTGATACCAATTGTTGATAACTGAGAAGGGGGGTGAATCAGTTGTCATAATTAATTTAACTTTATGTTCTTTAACAACTAGTGTAGCATCAAAACAAATAAGCATCCATAAGCATGAAAGAAGAAACAAAAACAATACACATGACAAAATAAATTGACGTGGAAACCCCTATTAAGGGAAAAACCACAGGGTGACTAACCCAAGATTGTATTCTCTTTTAGAAGAATAGAACTAAAAAATGGCACTTGCCAATTATGGCTCACTACCCGAGCACACTGCTCACAAGAGGCTCACTGCCTACAAGAGACTCACTATCTACAAGGTATAAAGAAAGTAACTAGGTACTTGAATTGATGAGAAGCATCCACATATGCTGAGTTTTAGTTCCAATTAGGCTCAATACATTGATCTACTGTACTTCATTCTTTCTCTTCTTTGGTGCTACAGTCCTATCACTTACCAGACTTGTAATACTACTTCCACACTGCTTTCTACTTTTCTTTGCACTTCACAACACCACACACTCACTTTCTCATCGAAAACCATCTGGTATATATATATATACACAAAGGATTTCAACATCTTTCTAGTCGGCATCCAGAATACTCAATATTTTCTCAAACTCTGGTATGTCGACTGAATCCTTGCTTTCGAAGTGATGTGTATTAAAGAGATGCTTATAGAAGTCATCAATCATGCCAGCCAATCATGAATGATACCTCAAGAAACTTTATCACCATCAATATCTCATCTGGATTAAGGTCTGATGCTCTACCAGTCAGGTCTTCCACAGTCTACTCTACCAATCAGGAACCCTACACTTAGGTGCTTATAACTTTTCAATCTTTCATCACCAGAGGCTCAATCTCTAGAATATATCAGTCATGATACTCCTCTTGACTTTCCCAAATCCATACTTTGCTAAGATACTTCCTCTGAGAGATCCGGACCTGATTGTCAGACCTTGTAGTATGCTCTGTTCTTGCTTACCGAACCACAACACCTTCAATCTGGCTTCCGGTATAGACACACCATGTCTTGTGGATGTGTGGGGTGGATTTTATTACCAGCAATGACAACCCTCATGAAGCCACACAATGTCTCTTGCCAACAGAAAGGTTTGCAACCTCTCAAGAATTGAGTGTGAAAATACATGTTGAGCTAAGACAACTAGAGATGAAAAGAAAAGTGAGAAGGGAAATAGAGGAAGTTGCCAAAAGATATGGCATTTCAAAAGAGGTAGTTGATGCAAACAGAGAAAAATTAGAAAGAGCTGAGAAAGAGAATCAAGAAGTAGAATAAAGAAGTGTTCTGGTACAAGCCTCCTCCTGGACCAGATCCTCCAAGAGCTCTGCACCTACCACCTCTAAGAGCTCAAAATCCTCAAAACTAGAAGCCAAGACATCTGGAAAGGGAGAGAAGAGAATGAAGACAAAGGCCACAAGGTCATACATAAGTGAAAAAGATGATGAAGAAACAGGATCTAATGAAGAAGTTAAGAAAATGAGGAAGAAGAAGAAAACATCAGATGAATCCTCTGCCGGTACAAACAAAGAAGAAGAGGTAGAAGAATTTGTTGAAAGGCGTACTCTCTCCATTGACGATATCATCAAGGCAGTCATAGTGGATGGGAACCTGCAACCAATCACTGAATTTTATGATGAGTATAGTGACACAGACAAAAAGATCTTGGAAGAAGCCACAATTAAGTACCTAAACATTTATAATAAAGCGTTCATTGAAATCATCTCTCTAATTTCCAAAAGTCTAGAGAAGGTACTTGAACTGAGAAAGGATAATGCTAAGGCAAAGGACCTAGAGATCTGAGCACAGATTGCTATTCATCTCTATCCTTCCATTACTCCAAAGCAAATGAACATGATCTTTAAAGACTGCAAGGATGAGTTCCAAAGCAAAGCAAGAATGAACAAACTTATGCTTGGAGAGATAGATCAAGTTGCCAAAGAAATAGAGGACATCCTCTAAAATGCATTTAAAAGATTCAATCTTCCTATTATAGAGGACATAGATGATGAACCTTCTACCATGGATGACGAAGGACTAAGTACATCAAAAGAAGAATCTATTGAGAAAAATGCAGAAGAGAAAAAGGAGATAGGTGAGGAGAGGACTAAGGACTTGGATTCCTCTGTTCTGGAAGAGGAAATCCATGAAGAAGTTAACATCTCTCTTTTGGGTCCCCCAGCAAACTCTAGAAGTAAAGGAGAAGAAAGAAAAGAAGAGAAAATTAGTCAAGAAGAATAGGTAAAGGGAAGCGAAGAAGATCAAACAAAGAAGATCCCAGATGACAGTTTTGAGGTGGGAAAAGGAAAGAAGACTCTATCTCAGGCAAGAGACATTCTTGAGGTAGTAAAGAGCTTCTTAAACAAAGAAATGTTAGAGATAGATTAACTGGAATTATTTCAAGGACCATTCAATTTTGACTCCCTCTCTCCAGTCCAGACAATGAAGGTAGCATCTTTTGCTCAAGCTAAAGCAAAAAAAAAGCTTCTGTAGTCTCATATGGAAGATTGTGAGCTGATAGAGATTGCATCTAGTGTACTAGAGAAGATCATGCCATCCTTCCAAAAGGATCTTTTAGCCTCTTCATTTGGTAACTTGAAATCTCTAGTTAATTTTGTTAGCACCCATTTTGATTCTTTGGAGAAATCGGCAGAAGAGAAAGTCTAGAAAGAATTTTTGGGAAAGAGATTCAATAAAGTGTAGGGACTCATAACTAATAATAGGACCCTAGATATTGGCATAAAGAGCCTATAAAATTCTCTTAAAGATGATGGAGAAATATATAAATTTTGTCTATCCTGGTCTAAAGTGACAAAGGATATTGAAAAGAAGGTAAAAGAAAAAGAAGATAAACTGTCAAGTTTATCTCAGAATTTTGATCCCCTCACCACATCTTTAATAAATCAAGAGTGCCAGGCCATCGCCATTATAAATGAAATAAAGAGGCTTCAAAAAGAGAGGAAGAATATAATAAGTAGGATGAGTGAACTAGGAGGGATAATTATCCCCAAGTTAGAGGCCATGCATGAGGCCTTAACTGATGCTCAGACCACAACCCAGACCAGTGATCCAGCAGACTTAAGAGGGGAGAAGTTTTTGCATTTTAGTTAAGTGGCCATATTTTAATTTTGGATAGGATGAAGCAGAGTTGGGTGACAGAAGTTGTACAGTTGAAGACTACCTTTGTGGATATACTCAAGTATATATACTTATGCGGCAATGTATAGGTTGATTTTTGAAAATTTTGGTGTACGGACTTCACCCTTTGCCATTGATGTCAAAGGGGGAGCGAGAAGTAGTGAAAAATGTGGAATCTAGCTAAGGGGGAGCTTCGGTGAAAGTGTACATAAGACAGAGCATCAGCCAAGGGGGAGTTTGTTACAACACTTAGTCATTTTTCACTAAGTGTTGCCATTAATGCCAAAGGGGGAGATTGTTGGCAAGAGACACTATGTGGATTTATGAGTGTTGTCATTGATGGCAACAAATTCCATTCCATAGAACTATAGCACAGAGTATGTTTATACCGGAAGACAGATTAAAGAGTGTTTTGGTCTGGTGAGCAAGAACAGAGCATGCAGCAAGGTCTGACAATCAGGTCTGGATCTCTCAGATGGTGTAACTCAACAAGTTATGGACTTGAACAAGTCAAGAGGAGTACCATGACTACAACATTCTAGAGATTAGGCCTCCGGTGATGAATGAGTGAAACGATATGAGCATCTAAGTGTTGGGTTCCTAACAGGTAGAGTAGACTGAGGAAGAATTGACTGGTAGAGTATCAGACTTTAATCCAGATGAGAAATTGGTGGTGATCAAGCTATTTGAGGGATCATACATGGTTGGCTGACATGATTGATGACTTCTAGGTCTATGTTTTTGATACACATCACATTTTAAGCATGGATTCAGCTGACAAACCAGTGTTTAGTAATATCTTGAGTATTCTAGTTGCCGACTAGAAAGATGTTGAAATCCTTGGTGTGGATATATATACTAGATGGATTTCGGTATGAAGTGTGTGTGGTGTGATATAGTGTGTGAGAAAAGGCAGAGTAAAGTGTGGAAGCAGCAAAACAAATCTGGTATGTGACAGAACAACAACATTAAAGCAGAGGAAGAATGAAGTGCAATAGATTAGTATATTGAGCCTAACCAGAATTGAACCTCAGCATATGTGGATGCCTCTCTTCAGTTCAAACATCTGGTTACCTTCTATAACCTTGTAGACAGTGAGTCTCTTAAAGGTAGTGTGCCTCTTGTGAGCAGTTTGCTCAGGTAGTGAGCCCTAATTGGTAAGTGCCATTTTGTACTTTTATTCTTTTAATAGAGAATACGATCTTGGGTTAGTCACCCCGTGGTTTTTCCCTTAACTGGGTTTTCCATTAAAAATCCTTGTGTTATGTGTGTTGATTTCTTTTCTGCTCTCATGATTGTGTATGCTTATATGTTTTGATACTGCACTAATTGTTAAAGAAGAAAAGAAAGTTAAATAATTAAGATAACTGATTCACCCCTCCTCTTAGTTATCCACCTTGTTTCCAACAGTTAAGTCCAGAATGGTCTGGGTTATGCCTATGGGATATGAGGTAGATGGAGCTATAATGGAAAACTATGCTGAGCAAAACTAGAGATCCCAAGGAAGATAGATTTGGGACTTATGATGAATTGCATGCCAAAATTCATGTTGAAGTCAGAAAACCCTGAAATCTCTAGGAAAATGAGGAAAGTCACAGAAGAAGTTGCCATAAAAGTTGGATTTACAAAAGAATAAGTGGCAAAAGCAAGGGAAAAGGCACAAGCCATCAAAGAAGCAGAAGAAAAGAGAAAAGGTGAATCAACTGAGGCTTTAAAAGAGTACAAAAATAAGTTAGAAAAGCTAGAATAGGCAAAAGAAAAAACCAAAACTTCTAGTACTATTGAAGCCTCATCCACTCTGTCTGGTTCCACACCATCTACAAATGTGGAACTTCCTACCACCAGCTCTAAAAGAATGAAGACTAAAGCCAAGAGAATGCATATGAGCACAATTGTTGATGAAGAAGAGACAAAATCAGATAAGGAGGTAAAGATAATGAAAGTTGGTGCTACTAAAGCATACAAAAGAAGCAAGGAGAAGTCATTAGAAAGGAAGACATCAAGTAAAAGATAGGAATAATATGAGTCTCATGCAACACTAAAGATTGAAGATATATTAAAGTCTATTACTATTGATGGTAACTTGAAACCTGCGGCTGAGTTTTATGATGATTATAATGATGCTGACAAGAGGATTTTGGAAGAAGCTATTGTAGAGTATCTAAGCTTATACAATAGAGCCCTCATTGAGATCATTAGTGATCTCCCAGATACCTTGGGGAATATTCTATCAGTCAAGAAAGAAACAACTATGGAAAAATATGTTGAGTTGGGAGAGCATTCCTTGATACAATTATGTCTGGGGATCACTCCTAAGGAGAAGATCAAAATCTCAAAAGAAATTAAAGATGCTTTCAGGACCAAGAAAAGAATGAACTCATTGATGTTGGGAGAAACTGACAAAGTGGTTAAGGAAACAAAGGAAATCACCCTAGCGGCATTAAAGAAAAACAATATTCCCACTATCTATGACAATAAAGAAGCAAGTGATGAAGACATATCTATACCAGAAGTAAGCCAAAATCAAGAATCTGAATAGAGTGATCAAGTCCCCAACACTAATGCAGTGGATATGATAGATCAAGGTGACATTGAAACTAATTTTGCCTTATGTACATCAAGATAAAGGTGAAGAGATTAAGGAAGAGAGAAAGAGCCCTACTCTAGAGAAAAACATAGATCAATAGGAAATTATGGACATAAACCCTCTGGATCAAAGTCAAGGAGAAATATTAGAAAGGGCAAGAGACACTGCAGATGTCTCTGATAGGAAACAAATTGCAGAAAAAATTGAACTCCCTCAAGGTCCAATCAACTTGGCCTCATTGTCACCTTTCCAAAAGTTCAAGCTAGTATCTGTGGTTCAGGCCAAGGCATAAGAAGATTTGTTACAATCACATGGTCAAGATAACAAACTGATCAATGAAGCATCCACTATCTTGGAAAAGATGTTGTCATCATCTCCAAGGGATATCTCATTATCTCCTGCTAACCATCACAAGAAGCTATTAAATTTTGTAAGTGTACATTTTGAATCTTTTAAAAAATATGTGGAAGTAAAAGTAAAGAAATAAATTAATGATAGAAGATTGGTTGAGTTGAAGAGCATGATAGATCAAGACAAAGTTTTGTTGGATAATGGAATTAAGAACATACAAAGTGTCATTGAAGAAGCCATAAAAATATACAAATTTTGTTTATCCTGGCCAAAGATCACAAAGGAACTAGAAGATAAAATCAAAGATTTGGAACTCAAACTACTGAATATCTTTGAGACATATAATCCAATAGCCAAGTCAATAAATACCAATGAAACACAAGTTGCAAATATCCATAATGATCTAAATAATCTGATAAAGAAAAAGGGAGAAATCAAAGAAAAGTTGTGCCAATTGAAAGGACTGATAAGTCCAAAGATTGATTCCATGACCAATTTGGCAAATGAGGCCGTGAAATCTCAAGCACTAATTGACACACCATCAAATCTCCAGAAGGCAAAAAAGCTAGTATTTTTAATGAATGGCCACATCAAAATTTTAGAAAGTGCAAGAAATAGATGGAATGGAGAGATAGCGCTAATAAAGACTATCTATAGTGACATTTTTCCTTCAAACACAAATTAAGATGAAGATTGTGCTTGTAAATATGTGGTAGAGTATATTAAATTTTGTAATTTTGGGATCACACCCTTTGCCATTGATGTCAAAGGGGGAGAAGTAGATCAATGAAAAATGGATAATCATCTCAAGGGGAGCAAGAAAGTATAGTGTATATAGTAAGGGGGAGCAGTTAGGAGGCATTTTTCACTAAGTGTTGCCATCAATGCCAAAAGGGGAGATTATTGGCAAGAGACGCTACTCCGGTATGGATCTATATGTTGTCATTGATGGAAACAAGGCTTAGAGATCCTATCACCATGACAGGAAGAGATATCTCTAGAAGATCATACTAGATTCCAGGTTCGGTTGACAAGAAATGGCTAAGTATGGAAAGCATGCAGAGTAGAGGACAGTAAGTAAGATAGTATGCCTCTATAATTGAAGACTTGCAGATGTGGTTTAGGTATGATGTCAGTTGGTGCCTAATAGTGTTATGCCTCAAAGATTAAGTCTTGATCCTCTCCAGAAGTCAACTTGAAGAAATGTTTAAGTCTGGGCAAGCAAAGGTACAACACGAACAGTGAACAGGGTCTAGTGCAGTGGTCTACATTCCTCCGCAGATAAGTATTTCCTTATGCAGTTTTGATGTGTTGTAAACACTTATATGAAGTATCTTATTCTAGAATTGGGAGATCTAAAGTTCACCAGAAGGATAGCTACAAGATGCTAAGTATCGGCATAAGTGTTTGATAGAGTTTGACAGAGATAGAGTCTGAGTTCTAATGGTCTGTATTTCTTCACAAGATGATATGATGCCTTGCGGTTCTGAGGGTAAGATTTGGAATGTGTAAAGATTCCTTGACATGATTTTGGAAGTTTTTTGTGATCAGCAGTAAAAGTTGTAAGACAACAAATAAGGTTGTTAAGCATGTTCTTGTGGAACAGGCCGATTGGTGAGATAAATCATTGTGTGGAGAAGAGTTAATGTTTGGAGGATCTATGTAAGCAATTGAAAAATTAGAGCCGACCTCTATGAACACACTTGGGAGAAGATTTGGGTCTGTGTGACATATAGTGCATTGGATTGAGTGACAAGGTACATCATTTTATGTACACATTTCACTTCTTGGATGTCGACTTGATTATGGAGTAAATCATGATGCGGATATATAAAGGTGAGGAATTTTAGTTGAATGTGTGTGTGGAAAGGTGTATGTGATACAAGCATGCAAATAGAAGAGTAGAGTTAAAACAGAAGCAGTGATGAAGACTTTGGATTCAAAATACAGTTGTTAAATGACTGCACCATGGCATAGTGGCAGATGCTAAAGCAATATTCAGATATCATGTGTGATCTATTTGGAAGAAATTTTTTGTCATCAAGGTAGTAACCTAGTAGTGAGATTTTAGTAGGGTTTAACAGCCCTCATTGTAATCTTGTTAGGTTTAGGGTTGAGGCAGTGAGCCTGCTAAACTTAGTTGTACTTCATGGTTGTAAGCCAACATGTTCTAGGCCCGTGGAGTGACCAAGCCTAAATATCATTTCTGTAAAGATTGTAATATATTTATGAGAGTTAATCCTCTCTGTGGTTTTTCCCTCTTTGGGTTTTCCACATAAAATCTTGGTGTTATGTGTCATGGTTTTGTGGATGTTGTTCAGTTGTATATTTTGCTTCTGTTGGATTATTCTTTTGAAATGGTTAAAAGTAAAAGCACATGAAAATATTTATAGAACACTAATTCACCCCCCCCTCTCAATGTTCCTAACATTCAATATACCTTTCCTCAAGGATACCCTCACAAACTCATGAACATGTGGAAGAGAGAAGAAGAGATAAAGCTTTAATCGTTAAAGTAAAGATCAAAATCCATGATGACCACTAGCCCAATCATCCCTACAGTTAAGTATTTCTAACCCTTTACCTCCTTGATGTGTTTCCCCCGTGATGTGTTATGTGTTGTCTAGGCCTCATGGGATGACCCTTGATACTCTCGTAAGGTCTAGGATACTGGGAGACCACCTCTATTGTGATCTTTATTCTATTTGTACCATCATTCTTCTACACTACTTCTCCTTTATTTTTATTGTTTTGTGTTGTGTCTTATGGTCATAGCATTGTGGTTGGTGACTTGGGGGCACCCTCCTACGTGACTGTCCCTAAGACACTTTTTTCTCCTCTCTTGATTCATTGTTTCCCTTCCCCTAGTGGTTCTATCTAGTGAGCAGATGATGAAAAACACATATTACTGATGCGGACCTAGTGTCCCTTTAGCGAGTAATCAAAAAATGGATCTAGTCCATACATGACGACAGGGTTGATATATATTATCCGACACTTGGCTAGTAGAATCACTCTATGTGATCTTGATGTTGTCTTATCACACTTACAAAACATAACAATATTGCTGCTCCACACACTTTATCTATCTTGAATCTTACATTCCTTGGTTCTTTATGTGAATGATCATAAGCATTTATTTATCATGATTATATGGACACTAACACTTTTCTTGTAGGAATGTGTTTGTGGGAACATTTAGTGATCATAAAGCACATGTCACCTTTGGGGGGCATGTGTTTTGTGAGAGCTCATGTTCCCTTGTGTGTTTTCTTCCTACCTTAATGTGCTTGATATCAGTACACGACATCAACTACCTTAAGGTGGGGGCATATATAAGGTAAGTTATCTATTGTAGATGCTAACAATGTGTGTTTATGAATCTTAAATCTATTACAATCACTTAATCCCTCTGCAGAGGTAGGATATTGTGCATATCCTTTTTCTCTTAAGCCCTCTGCGGAGGTGGGATATCATGCATATCCTTTTTATCTTAAGCCCTCCATGCAAGGTAGGGATGGTGTATTTCTCAAGGAGAGTGCACAATCCTGTCATTTTCAAAAAGTCCTCCGAATAAGTGGGGAGTGGTTTTGTAACTAACCTAACCCTTAAGCCTGTCTTTGGCAATTGTTGTGGCGAAGCCCAATCATCAATGTGTGCCTGTAATGTGCCTAAGATGGTGATGAACCTAGAAATAGGTACACTCTATCACTTGTTTGTCGTGTTTTCTCTGTGCCTTCTATGTGTGTGTATGGCATGTTTGTTCCCAAGCATAGTCTTAAAGACTGGTGGCAATGAGTCCCTCCTATGCTTCAGGATTTGTTTGGCGTACTTGATTTGTATGGCATGTTTTTTCTCAAGTGCAGTCTTAAGGACTGGGGGTGATGAGTCTCTCCTTCACTCTGAGATTTGTATTGCATGTCTATTTCCCCATATGCAGTCTTAAAGACTGGTGGTGATGAGTCCCTCCTACATTTTGGGTTGTGTGTTTACATTCCTTGTACTTGCATCTACATTTCATATATGAGAAAAAAAAATAATAATAATCACTGCATTCACTGTGTTTTGTGTGTTTTCAATGTTGTCTTCTCTGTGTTTTGCATGACTATAATTGTCTTCCCCATGTTTTACGTGTCTGATACTATCTTCAATGTGTTTGGCATGTCTTCACCATGCTTGGCATGTTTTCTATGTTTGTTTACCGTACTTTAATGCAAGTATTGTCCTTGCATTTATACATACATTAAAGTGGGGGCTAAATGTTATGTCAGAAAATGTGCCCTTGGGGGCTTTTCCCTCTTAAGTTTTAGCTCTCTAGTCCTTAATTTGCATTTAGAGCATCTTGCATGTTCTTTCTGACTCCCAATGACAAAACCCTTGGTTCTTGTGACAAATAGGACCTAGGAGGCTGCATTTTAATGAATCCTAAGCAAAAATGACAGGGTGGACTTGGGCACTAGCGCCCTAGTCCAGCCTTATTTTGGGCCTGCCCTAATTTCAAATGTTAGTTTAGTGACTATTAATTAGGTCCTATGCTAACATCTAAAGTTTGAATTATGAAATTCTTAGCAGGAATCTTTGTAGTTGCATATATAAGCATGATTAGTTTTCATTTGTAAACTAGGTGGATTTGTCGATGTATACTTGTGATCATAGAGCATTCAAAATATTCATTGTGTGGCAAAGCAGAGCATTGTTATTGCATTTGTATTTACAGATTTGACATCCATCTCTTCATGGCATGAAGAGCATCTTCCTTCCATGAGATATTCACTACAAGGTGATATCTATTGTGTTTTCAATCATTTATCATTTGGTTTTTTGCCTCTATCCCATCGGGATATGCACTCTTATCTGACAATGGTGTTTGGAATACCTGAATGTCTCTCCGAGTCTTGACCGAGGCATGCCTCTAAACACCACAACCCCCTCCTACACTCCTTGTGATTGCAGGTTATAGGTGTTGAGTTCTGTGAAGTGGAGTTGCAGAGAGGAGTGGTAGGCATCAAGCATTCAAGATCTGCAAAGAAGCAAGACACTGGAGCTTTTTTAGGACTAGGGTGCTAGTCCTTGTGTCATCCGCAGTTGAATCCCTAGAAATAGAAGTTGCAATGCAGATCAATGTCAGAAGGAGATCAAGATTCCACAAAGAAACAGGTGCCTTGGACTTGGGTGCTAGTCCCCATGTTCCTGACTTCTCTGCCTTCTGAACTTCAAAACATAGTAAGTCAAATATCTGTCATTTATCTCAGTCCAAACGGATTTGTCGTAATTTGATAATTTGCTTACCAATTTACATAATTAGGGTTTCTAAGTACACATGAGCATTAATTAGAGACATTGTTTGATACATCCAAGAATCCACAGCTTCCCAAGTGGCAACTCAACCTGATAGGTGATTGCTCTCACTTAGTGGAGATTCAACTTGGTTGATAAGCCCTTGGAATTTTTGTAGTGAAAGGAGGATCTTGCATAAACCCTTTTTAAGACAAAAAAACACTACTAAACAATATATCTATGTGGTCCTACAAGAACAAGAAGTCTACAAGGTGAAAGGTATTTTATACTCCTTATTGATGATTTTTCAAGAATGACTTGGGTTACTTTCCTTATAGAAAAGATAGAAGCTTTAGATAAGTTCAAGGCATTAAAAGCTATGGTTGAAAATGAATTGGATTTGAGAATCAAATGCTTAAGGTCTAACAGAGGTGGTAAGTGTTGTAAGTATGTGCCTAATCGGTGTTGTCATTGATGTCAATATATCCTTGTTGTCATTGGTGTCAACTGTATCTTATTCTATTACTTGTTTAGAAAACCTATATGTTGAGGATATTGAGAAAATTAGCCTCTCCAGAAGAAACTAGTGAGCTATAGAGAAGTGTAGTACAGACAGTGAGTTGTATGTTGAAGAACAATCTGGTAAATAGCTCTGCATTTACTTCTTCTTTAAGATCATTGTCTATGTATTGGAAGTAAGTTAGAGGTATGACTAAGGATGTTGCATTCCAGATTTGAAGCCTCCAGATGAAGATCTGAGTGAGTTGTGTTCACTAGAGAGAAACCTTCTTTTTCTATAAATTCAATTAGGACAAGAAGAAAGTATCATGCTCTGCATTCCTCCGCAATAAAGTATTTGGCTCTGTAGTTCTAGAGGGAAGTCTAGGATAATGATAAGCACCTACAGTTGCAATGGTTTGTGGTTTGGTGGTCTGCAAGCTCTCTTTGTTTTATGATAGTTGAAGATAGTGAAGTTCATGTGTTCCGGTGAGAAGATTCCTATGGATAAAGTGGTTAAGATTCATGCAATTTCTCCTAATGATTATAGTGTGCTTGTGGATGTCCCCTAGTCATGTTCCTATCTAGACTTTGGTTTGCATTAAGAAATTGAGATGGTGTGTGAAGATTGTTCCCAGATAATGTAGCGTGTAACTAGTCTTGGCCGACCTAGTTGATCCCAGTGATTGCTAAGATCTCTAGAAGATTGTGGAAGCATGTTGTGGCATGGAAGATCATGTTTGAGTCCTAGCTAAGGCATGGCATGATCCACATTTCATTTCCTTTGCACATTGTTGTAATAGGTTAGGACCTATTCTGTAAATGTTTGTAATATCAACCTTGGAGATTGTTCCAATGGTTGATGATTGTGATGCCGACCTTGATGATCATTCCAAGGTTGATGAAGTGTGTAAATACATCTAGTTGAGTCATGGAAAAAGTGTCCTTGAGCGAAAATGAAAAGATATTAAGAAAGGTCCAAAAGGCATAGCAGAGAAGAGGCAGAGGAAAGAAGAGGAAGAGCAGAGCAAAGGAAGAGTAGAGCATAGGAATTATTGTACTTCAGTTGCAAATATAGAAAGGTGTTGATCATGGCAATGTGGTGCAGGAGCACCTCATAAGAGTTAAGACATTCCCAGTTATCATTTTGATCTATTGTAAGACCTAGAGCCAAATTGAATTTTGATTGGACCAATGTGTCCCATATTGTAAGCCAAATGGCACCTATTGTAAATAGATAGGAAGTATAGTAACTGTCTGAGTTATAACTATCTTGTAACAGATGGCAGAGGTGACAAATTGATTGAGATTCCACTATGTGTAACTGCCAAGATGTGAGTCTTTAAATAAGCAGTCCATGTTTGTTAAAGATAGAGAGGGGGAGAGGAGAAACAGAGAGAAGCGTGTGTATGTAATCTCAGAAAGAGAAATAAAATTTAGGGTTTTGTAAGAGCAATCAAGTTTTGACTCATTCTACTGGTCGAGACCTCAGTTGAGACCAGTGGAATACCATTCTATATTAGTTCCTCCTCTCTATTGTTCTGTGTTGTTTTGATTTTGTATTAGGTTAGGAATCTGTGTGTGTTTAGTTGTAGAGAATGACATACGGCCTGCATCTTGCCAAAGACTGGTATGGTGTCAGAGACACATACAGTTGCATGTTTAGAAAACCTATTGAGATGGTGGACCCCATGCATTGCAAGTGAAATGTATGCATCGGTGTGACCGGAGGCATCGGACTGAGGAAATTATATTGGGCCGACGGTAGAAGGTTTCACCAATCGGTGTGACAATTCTGAAGTATCACCTATAGTAGGGGCATTGGTGAAAGCATCATCATCAGAGGAAATGAAATTGGTTGACCTGACGGTGAAAGTCTCACGGATGATTGCCTTGACCTAAGGCATCGGGTTGAGAGGGAGTATCAGCGGAAGAGTCTTAGGTTAGATCGAAGACATATGTCTGGCCGATGGTGAAGCTAGCACTAAAGCTTCGGTGTGACAATCGGCATCGGAGACAGGGTGAAAAGTTAGGCCGATAGCTATTATGTTGCCGATAGGCAACCAGAGGTGAAAGTAAGTGGATCATTCATCAGGGTAATGGTTTGTATTGGTATAATAGAACTTGAACTTGCTGATAGTAGTATATCTTGCCAATGGTGAAAGAAATCAAATATTTTGGTATTGTTTGGACATAAAAGAGGGTTTGAAAGAAAATGAAGTTAAACCCTAGCTATTTGGTGGGTTGATGGATTTTACACCGTGTTATGTAAGCTTCTACTTGATTGCTCTGCATCAAATTGGTATCAGAGCTAGCGAAAGCTCTAGGAAGTTTTGTGTTTGATTATATCTGAGATGGAGAAAAAAAAAATCTCAGTGAGAGATTGGTGTTTTGGTTTGCTAATATTTGTGGTTGCAGATGTATGTCCACAAGTTACAGGTAGGCAGATAGGAGATCTGTCATGGAGCCACAGGAGATGGTTCAAGGGCCTGAGAAGGAGGTCCAATGGGTGTTGCCAAAAGTCTTGGGGAGAGAGGCAAGAGAGGACTCCCAGGTGAGGGACACAAGTGTTGGTGCAACATTGAGGGTGGACTTATGTTTGGAGTAGCATCTGGAGGAGTAGCCAGTTAAACTCCATTGAGAGGAGTCACAGTTGAAGGGTAAAAGCAGCAGAGGCATCAAGTTAGAATTGAAGACATCAAGAGGACAGAGTTGTTGCAGTTCTCCCCGAGCATTTCCATGGGACATGGAAATTTTTCAAGTCTAGGAGTATGGTGCAGGAGCACCTCATAAGAGTTAAGACATTCCCGGTTATCATTTTGATCTATTGTAAGTCCTAGAGCCAAATTGAATTTTGATTGGACCAATGTGTCCCATATTGTAAGCCAAATGGCACCTATTGTAAACAGATAGGAAGTATAGTAACTATCCGAGTTATAACTGTCTTGTAACAGATGGCAGAGGTGACGAATCGATTAAGATTCCACCGTGTGTAACTGCCAAGATGTGAGTCTTTAAATAGGCAGTCCATGTTTGTTAAAGATAGAGAGGGGGAGAGGAGAAACAGAGAGAAGCGTGTGTATGTAATCTTAGAAAGAGAAATAAAATTTAGGGTTCTGTAAGAGCAATCAAGTTTTGACTCATTCCACTGGTCGAGACCTCGGTCGAGACTAGTGGAATGCCATTCTGTATTTAGTTCCTCCTCTCTGTTGTTCTGTGTTGTTTTAATTTTGTATTAGGTTAGGAATCTGTGTGTTTTTAGTTGCAGAGAATGACAAATGGCCCACATCTTGCCGAAGACTGGTATGGTGTCAGAGACACATACAGTTGCATGTTTAGAAAACCTATTGAGATGGTGGACCCCACGCATTGCAAGTGAAATGTATGCATCGATGTGACCGGAGGCATCAGACTGAGGAAATTATATTGGGCCGATGGTAGAAGGTTTCACCGATCGGTGTGAGAATTCTGAAGTATCACCGATAGTAGGGGCATCAGTGAAAGTATCATCATCGAAGGAAACGAAATCGGTTGGCCCGATGGTGAAAGTCTCACCGATGATTTCCTTAACCTAAGGCATCAGGTTGAGAGGGAGTATCAGTGGAAGAGTCTCAGGTTAGACTGAAGACATATGTCTGGCTGATGGTGAAGCTAGCACTAAAGCTTCGGTGTGACAATCGGCATCGGAGATGGGGTGGAAAGTTAGGCCAATAGCTATTATGTTGCCGATAGGCAACCAAAGGCGAAAGTAAGCAGATCATTCATCAGGGTAATGGTTTGTATCGGTATAATAAAACTTGAACTTGCCAATAGTAGTATATCTTGCCGATGGTGAAAGAAATCAAATATTTTGGTATTGTTTGGACATAAAAGAGGGTTTGAAAGAAAATGAAGTTAAACCCTAGCTATTTGGTGGGTTGATGGATTTTACACCCTGTTATGTAAGCTTCTACTTGATTGCTCTACATCACAATGAGTCTAGCAGTAAGCCACTAGTAGGGTTTAATAGCCCTCAAGGTTTGACAACCCTTATTGTAATCTTGCTAGGTTTAGGGTTGAGGCAGTGCGCCTACTAGACCTAGTTGTATTTCATGCCAGTAAGCCAGTAAATTTAGGCCCGTGGAGTGACCAAGCCTAAACATCATTATTTCAAGATTGTAATATATATTGAGAGTTAATCCTCTCCATGGTTTTTCCCCACCTTGAGGTTTTCCACGTAAATCTAGTGTCTCTTATGTTTGATGTTGTATTTATGGTTAAGTTTATGATTTTATGCACTCATTGTTAAATCATAATAATTGTGGATAAATGATGAATGTTTAAATTACAGAAAGAGTTTAAGTTTTTATGACAACTGATTCACCCCCCCTCTCAGTTGTCCGGCGCATATCAACAGTGAGTTCACCTCAAATGAATTCAATGCTTTTTGTGAAGAACCTGGAATAAAAAGACATGTGTCTGGTCCTCAGACTCCTCAACAAAATGGAGTGGTTGAAAGGAAGAATAGAACCATTCAAGAAGCTGCCAGAGCAATGATCAAGGAAGCAAACCTACCAGAAGTGTATTGGAAAGAAGCAATACATACTACTATCTACATTTAGAATATAGTGCAAGTCAGAGCAGAAGAAACAAAGACACCTTATGAACTATGGTATGGTAGAGCCCCCACTGTCAAATACTTCAAAGTTTTTGGAAGCAGATGCTACATCAGAAGAGATGAAGAATTAGGGAAGTTTGATGCCAGATGTGATGAATGCATATTCCTTGGATACTCTACTAAGAGCAAGGCTTACCAGTGATATAACAAAAGACTGAGAAAGATCATTGAAAGTCTAAGTGTGAAGGTATATGAAGACCTCCAACTAGATGGATATGAGTTAGATGAACCTATTGATACAGAAAAGGTTGGAAAAGTCAAAGAAAAGGAAGTTTAGACTGAATAACAAGCTCCAAAAGAAGAAGAAGAAACTCAAGCTGAGGCTCTAGTAAGAACTCCTAAAAATCCAAGGTATGTGCAAATAGATCATTATAAAGATCATATTATTGGTGACAAAGGGAAAGGTGTGATGACAAGAAATAGGATTGCAGAAGAACAAGTAAATCTCTATCTATTGTCAAAAGTGGAACCTAAAATAGTTAATAAAGGATGCAATGATGAGCATTGGGTCAAGGCAATGAATGAAGAACTATATAGATTGAGAAGAACAAGACTTGGGAACTTGTCCCTAGACCAGCAAACAAGAATGTGATTGGAACAAAATGGGTTTTCCAAAACAAACTGAATGAAGTTGGAGAAGTTGTGAGAAACAAGGCAAGACTTGTGTGTAAAGGCTACTCCCAAGTTGAGGGAATTCATTATGAAGAGACCTATGCTCTGGTGGCAAGAATGGAGGCTATCAGACTATTTTTGGCATTTACAGCACACAAAGACTTCAAAGTATATCAAATGGATGTGAAATCTACTTTCTTGAATGGTGACCTAGAAGAAGAGGTCTACATAGAGCAACTAGATGGGTTCCAGTTATCAGATAAATCAGATATGGTGTGCAAATTGAAGAAGGCCTTGTATGGATTGAAGTAAGCTCCTAGAGCTTGGAATGCAAGATTGGATAAGTATTTGCTGCAGCAAGGTTTCAATAAAGGGTCTACATATAGTAATTTGTATATTAAGGTAAGTAATGATCAAATCTTGATTATTGAAGTTTATGCAGATGATATCATATTTAGAGGAAATGAAGAGATTTGGAAGAATTTTACAAATGAGATGCAACAAGAGTTTGAGATGTTTATGTGTGGTCAGATGAATTTCTTCCTTGGAATGTAAATAAATTAGATAGACAAAGGTATTTTCATTTCTCAATCAAAATATGTCAAAGAATTGTTGAAAAAGTTTTGAATGGAGGACTCCAAACCAGTATGCACTCCTATGGTTACCGGTTGTAAACTGAGCAATAATGATGAATCTCCCAAGGCTGATCAAAGCAAGTATAGATCAATGATGGGAGGACTACTTTACCTAACTACTACTAGACCAGATGTTATGCATGCAATCTATCTTGTGGCAATATTTAAATCAAATCCTAGAGAATCACATGTGATGGCAATTAAAAGGATATTCAGGTACTTGAAGGGCACTCCTAATAATGGATTGTGGTATCCTAAGAACAATGATTTTTCTTTGAGTACCTACACAGATGTAGATTGGGCTAGATGTACTGATGATAGGAAAAGCACAAGTGGAGGTGCATTCTTCCTTGGAGATAGAGTAGTGTCCTAGCATAGCAAGAAACAAGAATCAGTTTCCTTGTCTACTGCAGAAGTAAAATATATTGCTACAGTATCATGCTACACCCAGGTGCTATGGATGAAGCAAACATTGAAGGATATCAAATTTGAATTTGATGGACCAATTCCTATTCTTTGTGATAACACAAGTGCCATAAACATTTCAAATAATCTAGTAATGCACTCTAAGACAAAGCACATTTCAATCAAGTATCACTTCTTGAGTGAGAAAGTTGCAGAGAATGAGGTAAAGCTTGAGTATGTGCCTACAAAAGATCAAATTGCTGATAAATTCACTAAGGTTCTTCCAAAAGACACATTTGAGTATCTCTGAGTGAAATTAGGGGTTATTGCCCCTCCCTCCTTGAACTAGATGCATAAGGAGGTGCATCAGTCCAATGTGCTTCAAAGTACATTTTCTCTTTTGGACTAATGTTGGAGGCTACCTCTCAGGGGGAACAAGTAGTGGTTTGAGATGATTGTTACTTTTAGGGGGAGTAAAAAGTGGTTTCAGACTAATTAGAGTAGTATTGTGCAAGTATGTGTAGTAGAAGAGTTGTGGTGCCCTTTGACATTGATGTCAAAGGGGGAGAGAAATCATGTGAAAAACTCAGGGGGAGTAAGAGTGTAGAAGTATGAAAAGAAAGGGGGAGTCCTGAAGTAAAATTGTGTCTAGATGGTGGAACATGTTTTTCACATCATATGTTGTCATCAATGACAAAGGGGGAGATTGTTGCAACTATGTGCTAATTGGTGTTGTCATTGATGTCAACATATCTATGTTTTCATTTGTGTCAACTATATCTTATGGTATTGTTGTTTGCTAATGGATTGAAGAACATTGTCTAAGTATTTTGTTCTACATATTTCATGTGTTGAAGACTAGAGTATGAGCTTTGGATATGTTTAGGAGAAGTGTTTGAAGATGATAAATCCAAAATTTGGTGGTCTAGATCACTGTGTAGAAAAAGTTATATTCACCAGTATGAAGACTGTTACTAGTAAGGTTTGCAGAGTGACAGGGAGAAAGTGTTTTGCTCCACATTTCTCCACAGATTGGAGTTTGGATTTGTGGTTCTAGACTTAAGCTTATAAGGTCCTTAGTCATCTTCATTCCAAAGGATATGTGATTTGAAGCTCCAGAAAACAAGTTTCTAATTAGCAGAGTTTGACAGTGTCTGACTAAGAATAGTCTGTGATCCATCTTCAAGTGAAATAAGTTGAGATCTATTGCAGTTGGATTTGTTGGTTTCCAAATGATTCTATGATGTTTGTAGATGTTTAGTGAATGTAATGAAGGCATGTGCTTAATCCACAAGTTGTAATGAAGATCTTGGAAGCATGTGTCAAGTGTTCTTGGTGATTACACCTATCTAGCTGACCTGGATGATTAATATTATTTATAGATAAATTTCCTAAAATTGAAGAAGTGTGTGGTAGCGTGTGAAGATGTAATTGAGTCCATGATAAGATGTGAAGTGTTCCTCCTTTATTCATTTAGTCCACAAGTTTGTTTAGGTCTAGTCCTAATTTGATGTATGTATGTATGTCGACCTTGGAGATTGTTCCAATGGTTGATGATTGTAATGCTGACCTTGATGTACATTCCAAGGTTGATCAATTGTATAAATACATGTAATGGATTCATAGTCAAGGTGTGATTGTGCGAAGATGCGAAGATAAGTGTGGAGTGTAAAAGAAGAGCAGAGTAGAGGAGTTTTATTGTGCTTCAATAGAACTGAACTCAGGCATGGTATAGGTGCTACTTAATCAGTTCAACCCTTAGTAGTGAGCCAACCCTCGGCAGTGAGCCAACCCTCGGCAGTGAGCCCTTTGCCAGTGAGCCATCATTTGATATTTGGTATTGTTACTACATTCATATTGTGAGCTAACACTCATAGTGGGTTTTGCCTGGTTAGGGTTTTCCACGTAAAAATCTAGTGTTCATGTGTATATGGTGTTGATGTGTTCATGTTTTGATTCTGCTATTCATGTTTAATGCTCATAATAGAATAAGGAAATAAGTTAAGTGGTTATGAAATTGATTGTGGTTTAAAGAAGTTAAAGTTTTGATACAACTAATTCATCCCCCCTCTTAGTTGTCTTGTGTCATTCAACAAGTCCAAGTTAATTGAGAAGGGGAGTTCTTTTGACAAACCAGTCAATGGTTTTATTTGAGTAATCTTTCTTATTGGTTAGTGTTAGGTTAGTAGGTTAGTATTTGTTTCATTTTCCTCCAAGTGCTTTTGCACATAATGCATGTTAGTAGTCTTTTAGGTAGTTTCTAGTGTTTGTCTTGAGTTTAGTGTGTTGTTTGAGAGGAACTTCAATTGTTTGGTCAGGCCTGAGTTTTCTTTTCAAGTTGTCTCAGGTCCTCTTCCAACTCTATGCCCAACAAACACTCAAGCCTACTGGTCTCTGTTTCTTAGCAGGAAAGCACCCCATAGAGGTCACCAAAAATGTATTTGTTGTAAGTATGTGCCTAATTGGTGTTGTCATTGATGTCAACA
Source organism: Cunninghamia lanceolata (assembly GCA_027924645.1). Taxonomy (NCBI): domain Eukaryota; kingdom Viridiplantae; phylum Streptophyta; class Pinopsida; order Cupressales; family Cupressaceae; genus Cunninghamia; species Cunninghamia lanceolata. The sequence goes on along the minus strand of BSBN01000078.1, from coordinate 35,107,994 downwards.
TATCTATTTTGTCATTGGTGTAAACTATGCTCTCGTTTTGATGCTTGATTGTAATGAGTTAAATACTGAAGAAAATATGTATTCTTGATACAACAGAATAGTCCAATAAATTGCTCCACATTTTTTGTAGAATGAATATCTTTATCTATGGATTGGAAGTTACTTAGATACATGTCTAAAGATGTTATGTTCCAAGTTTGAGCCTCTGATATGAAGATTTGAGTGAGTTATGTTTGTAGGTGGTGACTGATCAGGAAAGTATTGTACACTAGCCATGTATCCTTGCTGGGGTTGCGAAAAAAATTTTGTGAGCCGACATAAAAAAACCCTATTTTTGTAACCAACATAAGGCTTGATAAAAAGAAGCTAAGGGTTAGAGTTTTGGATGATATATTTTATTCTAGCATTTGCATTGGTATTGAGTTGTAGGGATTGCTGGTTGTAATCAGTTTGATTTACTAGATAATAATATTGGACTCTTTGTTGGTGGATGTAGCTTGAGTTTGGGTGAACCACGTTAAAACTTGTCTCTCGCTATTATTATTTCTGTGTATTTACATTCCTCTGTTTAATCTTTGTTTACATTTAATTGATATCTTCTGCCTGCTAACCCTAACAAGCAGTATCAGAGCGGGTTGTGTTAGATTATGATTTGTAGGAAGGTCTCACGGTTGAGTGGGAGGAATGGCGGACGAGGGTATATTGAAGGTAGATAAATTCAATGGGAAAAACTATCAGTTATGGAAGATGTAGAAGGATGATTACCTCTATCAAAAGGATTTATGGATGTCGTTGGAAGGAGTAGCAAAGAAATCAACAACAATGACTGATGAGGATTGGAATCTTCTTAACAGAAAGGCACTGGGAACCATTCGGTTGTGCCTTGCACCATTAGTGGCATTCAATATAATGAAAGCAAAGACAACAGATGGCCTGATGAAAGCTTTGGATAAATTGTATGAAAAACACTTAGCCTCAAATAAGGTATTTCTCATGAAGCATTTGTTTAATCTAAAAAATGGTTGAAGGTGTATCTGTGACAGATCATTTAAATGAATTTAATATGATTGTCAATCAATTGACTTCTGTAAATGTAAAATTTGATGAAGAAGTTAGAGCTCTCTTGATATTATGTTCATTGCCTAAAAGCTAGAATAGTTTGGTAATGGCAGTTAGTAACTCTATTTCTGGTTCAAATACCCTGAAATTTGATGATGTTGTTGGTGTTATTCTGAGTGAGGAAATTCATAGGAAAAGCTCAGGTGGATCCACATCAGGTAGTGTTTTGAATGTAGAAAGCAGGGACAGATCAAAGGAGAGAGGAAAAGGTTCTGGAGGTCATGGGAAGTCACAAGGAAAATCAAAGGACAAGAGATCCCAATCCAGAGGATAGAAGGATTGCTGGTACTATGGGAAACTAGGTCATCTAAAGAAAGATTGCTGGTCTCGGAAGAATAAAGGAGACAAACAAGAGGGCAATAAGGAGGCAAATGTGGTAAGTAATAAATCTAAAGATGATGCTTTGATTCTTTCCCTAGATAATGTTGATGATTCATGGGTTTTAGATTCAGGGGCCTCATTTCATGCTATGCCCCATAGAAGTTATTTTCTTGATTATGTCCAAGGGGCTTTTGGGTTGGTTTATTTGGGAGATAACAAACCTTGTCAGATTGTTGGAGAGAGAAGAATTAAGATTAAGTTGCAGAATGGGAATCATTGGCTACTACAAGAGGTAAGGCATGTTCCGAGGCTCAGTAGGAATTTAATTTCAGTAGGGCAACTAGCTGAAGAAGTTTGCATTGTTACATTTACTAATAAAAATTGGAAGGTTTCAAAAGGTGCCTTAATAGTAGCAAAAGGTGTGAAAGTAGGCACCTTATATCAATGTATAGGTCATATTGTTCCTTCTACTTTAGCTATTGTAGAGAAAAAATAAACAGGGTCAGGAATAGTTGCTGCAGGTTTGCAGGAAGAGACTAAAATAGTTGTTGTAGGTTTTGAGACAACGTTGTGGCATAATAGACTTGGGCATATGAGTGAAAAAGGTATGAAGGTACTTCATTCTAAGAAACTTTTACTAGGTCTGAAATGTATTAATATGGATTTCTATGAAAGTTGTGTATGGAAAACAAAAGAGAGTCAATTTTCTCAAGGATGGGAAGCAAAAGAAAGATAAAAAGTTGGAGCTTGTGCATACAAATGTATGGGGACCAGCTCAGGCACCTTCTCTCGATAGCTCTCAATATTATGTTATATTCATAGATGATGCAACTAGGAAGGTATAGATTTATTTCCTTAGGCAGAAATTGTTGCAAGTATGGGCCTAACTGGTGTTGTCATTGATGTCAAAATACTCCTATTGCATTAATGATAAGGATTGGATGAACTGTTTGCTGAGGCTATTGAGAAAATTGGTCATATTAGGAATAGTGAAAAATAGTGAAGACAGTAAGGTAAAAGTCCAAGATAAGATGAGGATCAGAGGATGCAGTTTAAAGGGTTTGTAGATATGTGTCTTAAGATGATCCAGTAGAGATTTCAGAGGTCCACATGAAGATCTAAAGAAGTTGTGGCCACTCAAGTTAAACCGGTTCCGGCAGGTGTTTAGAGGTGATAGAGTGATATAGATAGGTCTGGTAAGATCTAGAAATGCATTATCCTGTTATGCAGATTTGGTGGAGTGTTTAGGAAGTCCTTGAGAAGTGTCAACTCAATTGGTTTGTGGTCTGGAGGTCTGCAAGCATCTATTTCTTTGTGACAGTGATGACAAACTATGTTCCTAAGGTTCTGGATGAAAGAGAGAAGGATTTCAGTAAGAAGATGTAGTGTGGATGTTCTTGGTGATTCAGGAAAGCTTGTGGAGGTTCTTGGATCATGTACAGTTTGTGTTGGTGGTCTGCATTCGAGTTTTAGCTCACAATTGAAGAATTACTTCCAGATGATGGTGTTCCTCCTAAGACTGGCTGACCAGATGAGTTACACATCTTGTGGATGTTCTTGTAGATGTTTGCCGACTTAGATGATTATTCCTAAGTCGATGTCATGTATAAATAAGGGATTGTAAAGTCATTTCAAAAGTATCTTGTGTAGATGAGAGTGTGGTAGTGAGGAGGAGAGCGAAAGGCAGAGCAAAAGTATTGGGTTTAAATGGAACTAATTCAAGCATGGTGAAGATGATATTCTCCAGTTCATGTATGTGGTACTAATTATTTTGTAGATAGTGTGTCTCTTGTAGGAAGTGGGCCTCTTGTGAGTAGTGTGCTCAAGCAGTGAGACATAATTGGCATGTGTCATTTTGTTCTTTCTATTTTTCTAACAGAGAATACAATCTTGGGTTAATCACCTCGTGGTTTTTCCCTTAACCAGGTTTTCCACGTCAAAATCTTGGTGTCTTATGTGTTGATGTGTTGTTATGTTTCAATGATTGATTAATTATTATGCTGCTGAATTGTAAAGTAAATTTAAGTGTTTAATTGGAAGAAAAATTTTAGACAACTAATTCACCCCCCCTCTCAGTTGTCTATCCTAAATCTAACAATTGGTATCAGAGCTAAGTTCCTCTAAAAGAGCTTAACCGCTTGAGGAGACCTAGGATGTCACCTACAAAAAGGATAGTCTAAAGTTTGATGGAACCAATTTTAATCTCTGGGAAAGTCACATGAAATGTCACTTGCAATGTATGTGAATGCAGTATTGGAACATGGCTTCAATGAAGTATACTCCTCCACAGGGTGGTCCAAAATCCTAAAATGAAATCACAAATGCTGAAAACAATCTATAGACTATAGAAGCTCTTCTAAGTGCATTATCTGATTTAGAGATTTCAAATGTTGTTAATCTACCAACTACTTTTGAGATTTGGGAAAAACTAGAACTTCTGCATGAAGGAGACAAGTATGTTAAATGTGCAAAGCTACAGAGTCTGAAAGGGAAATTTGAAAATCTAAAGATGAGAGAAGATGAAAATATCACTACTTTTATGCCAAGAGTAAATGAGCTTGTTTGTGGCATTAGATGTGCTGATGGAGTCTTGGATGAAGATGAGATTGTTGGCAAAGTTCTCAGATCCCTTCCTACTTATAAAATCAAGGTTGTTGCCATTGAAGAATTCAGGGCCCATTCTACTGTCATAAGAGATCAATTGGTTAGTAAGTTGGCTACATTTGAAATGACCAAGTTTGGAGATGCCCCCCCAAGACTGAATCAGCATTCAAAGCCAGTGCCTCTATAAAAGTTAAACAAAGGTTTGATCTGGGAGAGAACTCTTCAAGGAAACTATCATGGTATGAAAAAGCAAGAAAAGACCTTGAAGAAGAAGAAGCAGAAAGTGCTCAACTTGAAGCCCTTATTGCAAAGAGACTACCAAGAGGATCTGGTAAGTATGAAGGAAAATTGCCTTTTAAGTGTTTTAACTGCAATAAGATTGGTCATTTTGCCTCAAGATGTCTGGAAAGATTTTCAAGGCCAAATCCTAACAGATCAAGGTTCCAAAAGAATTGTTACTATGTCTATGAAGAAGATGATAATGAAGGAGTAACATATGATGAATCAGAGAGAGGAAACAAATCCAGAAGTGATTGGGTGTTTATTAACATCAAGGAAGAAGAACCCATGCCCTCTGAATCTGTCAATCATAAAGTTGTAGAAAGAGCTCCGGCTGCCCAAGTTGAAGAAAAGGATGATTGTCATTGACAGTGGATGCTCTCACCATATGATCAGTGACAAAAATAAGTTCATAGATTTGGAAAGGTATGAAGAAGGAGTGGTAAAGTTTGGTGATAATTCTGTTGGTAGAATTAGAGGTACAAGAAATATTTCTTTTGATGGAAGGAACAAAACCAGTAATGTACTGTATGTTGAAGGATTGAAGCACAATCTTCTCAGTGTTGGACAGTTGGTGGACAAAGGCTATGATCTCTAATTCAAGAATAGAAAATGCAAGATCTTTGAAAGCTCTAGAACAGAGATTGCATCTGGTACTCAAACAAAAGGTAATATCTTCCATTTAGTTGGTACTGGTAAAAGTTATCTATTTGTGCAAATTGATCAGAGTTGGTTATGGCATAGGAGGATGTGTCAAGTGAATTTTGATAATATCATCAAGATAAGCAATACTCAGGTTGTAAGAGATCTTCCAAAATTGGTGAAACCTAAAAATAGTTTGTGCAAAGAATGTCAGTTGGGTAAACAAAGCAGAGTTTCATTCAAAAGCAAGGAACAATCTTCTACCAGATTATTAGACTTAGTTCATACTGATTTATGTGGTTCGACAAGGATCAGAAGTGTGCAAGGTGATAGATACTTCATGTTACTAATTGATGACTATTCTCGGATGATGTGGGTAACTTTTCTAAAAGAGAAATCTGAAGCTCTTGAGAAATTCAAAATATTCAAGGCTATGGTAGAGAATGAAATTGGAATAAAATTAAAATGTCTGAGATCTGATAGAGGTGGAGAATTCACATCCGGTGAGTTCATAGAATTCTGTGAGAAACATGGAATAAAGAGACAGTTGTTTGCTCCTAGGACTCCACAGCAAAATGGAGTAGTGGAGAGAAAGAACCGGACCATCCAGGAAGCATCTAGGACAATGATGATGGAAGCAAATGTTCCTCAGATCTATTGGAGAGAAGTTGTTAGCACTGCAATCTATACTCTCAATCGAGTACAAATCAGAAGCAATACTGGTTAGACTCCTTATGAACTTTGGTTTGGCATCACTCCTACTATGAGGTATTTTAGAGTCTTTGGTAGCAAATGTTATATTAAAATAGATGAACATCTAGGCAAGTTTGATGCTAGAAGTGATGAAGGAATTTTCTTGGGTTACTCTACTCAAAGTAAAGCATACCAGTGTTATAACAAGAGATTGAGAAAGATTATAGAAAGTACTAATGTGAAGGTCGATGAAGGAATTGAAAAATTCTCAAAGTTTTATGAATATGATGAAGATGATCAGAATAATGTTTTGATCCAAGGAGTCCAAGCCCCTTCTGAGATTTAGATCTAGACTGATCCAGTAAATCAGGAAGAAGAGATGAGCCTTAATGAGCCTGACCAAGAATCAAATGTGCAAGAAACTTCCAAAGTTCCCAGGTATGTAAAATTGAACAACTCTGACGATTAGATCATAGGTGATAAAAGCAAAGGTGTAAAAACAAGAAGGAGGATTGCTCAAGATTCAGATAAGTATTGTCTAATTTCAAAGATTAAACCTAAGATAGTGAGTGAAGCTTGCAATGATGAAAACTGGACTAAAGCAATGGAGGAAGAGCTGATGCAAATTGAGAAAAATCACACTTGGGATCTTGTTCCCAGACCTAGAAACAAGAATGTGATTGGAACCAAATGGGTCTTTGTTGATGGTGATGTTACTCACATACAAACATGAAATAAAAGTTACACAACAACCTTTATTTATCTTGAAAGATACGATGAATTTAAAGAATTCATGATCCCAAGTCTCCGTTGATTAGTTCATAGTCTACTGACGTTACTCAGTGGTCGATGTGTGTTGTTGTTTTCCATTTCAAGGGGTCTTACATTGATCAGTAGATTTTGTTTCTTGCAAATATGCTACATAGAAAGGTTACCCTACACAGTATATTTCTTCAAATAATGTGTCTACAGGTTGGTATTTGCATGATTTCTACCATTATTTGTAATTCTTTGCATGATATTTTCAACACTACATGCATCTAGCTCAAAATATGCTAATGATTTTTAGTTATCTCTGAGATGTCTGCATATTTCTCTGTTCTACTTATTATTTAGCATGATTTATAGTTATGGGAGTGATTTAATGAAATTAAAAAAAAGAAATCACAAAGATAGGGTTTAAAGGGTGAGATTCCCAAAATTACTTGACTGAGATTACTGATCCACATACACGTTTCAATACAATAATGAAGAGAAGAAAACTAGAATCATACTTCACAAGTACATTCCACAAATTTGCATGATCCAGTGCAAATCTTCGAAGGAAAAGTTGACAACAACATGCAATAAAATGAAAGTGCTTCTATTGAACACAACATTCACCATTACATATCCAGAAATCAACTTGAAGATTATGTAAAGTTTATAATCAAGATGTAATCTGAAGCTTCATCTCCATTTAGTATACTTTAGAACAAGTACATTTACAATGATCTCAAGAAAGAACCTTGATATTTCAATAATTCAGTCCTCATTAGTCTCAGTAATCTGATCTCCTATATGAAATTGTCTCAATCAGATTTAAAATGATTGACCTCTTCCTCTCCAACAGCTGCCAAAATACCTTCCACTATTCTTTTAATAAAGTTTCTTTCACCTGCATTTTTCTCCGCATTGAATGCCTTTACTCCTCTTGCTTTGTTTGCAATCTTTTGTAATCTGATCCGCCACCTGGTCAGAATGTTAGATTGGCCTTAATTGTAGTAGTTAATGCGCCATCAACTCAGTCTTCAGTTACAGTGTTGGTGCCTTTAAACTCTTTGTATATCTTCATCATCGGCATGACTCATCTAGTCGGGGCGGTCCAATGATTTCATACCAATCTCATCTTTCTGGCTGATGTCTCTCATCGGCCTACATTTCTTTGTTCATCGGTGTAACCTCCCTTCATCTTCTTCTTCTTTCTCCATAGGCGGCAAGACAATCACCGTCGACACAGCTCTTTCTCCCTTTACCGATGGCCGATGATTGCTTCGTAACCAATATACCTGCGCACCTACGGTCAACATACACTAATCAATAAAATGGAATTTAAAACCTTCCTTCTAGTCAAATTTCAATCTTGATCTAACCGCCGCAATAAACATACAATCATTATAATATGCAAAGAATTTTCTATATTTAATTCTCCCTTTGACATCCGGCTTGCATATTTCACACTGCACATCAGAAACCATACAAAGAATCTACTATATTTAATCTCTTTTCACATCTGCTCTTTGTATCTTGAACTTTGCATCTTTTGCTTGTATATCAGCTTGCATATCGAGCATATACATGGTAATTATACAATCTGAATATACAAGTGATGGGGGGTCCACATTACTTTTTCATTTGTATCTCCAAGATACAAACAACACTTGTATCAAACTTCAATATACAAGCGCGAAAACATACAAACCCGTCAGCATATACTTTCAGACTTCAACGTTTTTAAACCACAGTTTGTATCCTCTTCAGTTCCGGCTTGTATATATCAAAATGCATGTATCCAAACATACAATGAACTCTGATGCATCTATTAAATCGAATTTAAATTTTCCCTGAGATCTACATTGTATGTTCACTGCAATGTATAAATTGCAATGTATGTATCAAAACATACAACAACCTAACTTTATTTCATAACATTTCAATTCCGTGCATTGTATCTCTGCCTTGTATGTTTTGCTTTGTATGTCCTAAAACATACAAAGCCCAAAACATACAACCATAAAACTTTACTTCATAACTTTTCAGTTCCGCACCTTGCATAAAGCTTTGTATATTTTCCTTGTATGTTTTGCCTTCGCTAAACATACAAACAGTTTATGCATTTATCAGACCTGACCGTTTATTCATTCAAACTTTGAAATGTTTCAAACCTAACTTGTATGTATAGATAGAACATTTAACAAAATGCATACAAGTAAAAAGACTTAGGAACCCGATGACTTAAAAAACTCGGCAACCTATTTTGCGACTAACACAAGGACCCGATATACAAAGGGCTTTGTAAATGAGCGACTTGTATGTTTTGACCTTGTATATGCAACATACAAACACGATTATACATTTTACCAAAATACTCATAACTTGCAAAGTACAGGGAATTTTAAGATGGTTCAAGAAGCAACCCCTATTCATTTTTGACAAGGAATCCACCCATATTCTTCCCTGGTACTTAATGCAATTTTTTCTTTGTTTTCAACAAGGCTTGTAACTTTTCACTTCTTTTTCCCCTTTACCACCAAATAGACCCACACACAAAAGCAAAAGCAAAGCCACAATAGGGGTCCTCATTTTGCTAAGGAGTAAAATGGGGCGTGTTGTGAGTATCACAACAACTAGCAACCAAACAAAATAATCAAAAATAAAAACCATTAAAGAAAACTAAATGAAATAAATTCATAACTTCCAACTATCTTTCCTACAAATCATTATCTAACTTGAGACTTAATGTATTCAATAAGGTGCATGAATTTTCCCATTTAGTTTAAGTGGGTGTGCGTGATTAATTATCCTCATCTTGAAAATTAGTTGAACAAACTAGTGACTAATATTAGACTATGTAGTTGAGGTCATTCCCTCATAACCAACTAGATAGAGCCTTGCTGCCATTAGGTGTCCATAGCCCAGACAAGGTTGTCGTTACAATTCTCCTAAGTAGAGCCCCACTGCCAATGAGCGTCTATAGCCCCGGTAGAGTTACTTAGATGGCTTAATCTAGATTTTCAATAAAATCCATTTTATTATTTTATATTTTTTGTATTTGATAGAGATTTCATAAGATATTGCAGTTGTAACTTCATGATACAAGGAATGGTCACTTGCTAAAATTAAGTTGAGAATTGCAATGGTAGCAAGGGTGACCTCTGATTTTTGCCTAATATCTACACTGGTATGTTCAACAAACCCAAGGATTTTAGGTGTGTCATTGTGAGAAACTTCCTTGGTTACTCAACCCACAGTTATTGAATACAAAATTTCACAAGTCAACTAACTTTCATGACAGTCACAACAAGTTATGCATAAATTTCAAATAATTAACCTGAATGTTTTGAATTTCCTATTGTTTTTAGTGGTTGTCAGTCTATTCCTTCATACTCTAAATCAAAATAAACATCCCTGCTGAGGAAACACAACAAAGCAACCAAAACAAATAGACTGTACAAACAACTATACAAAAATGTACACTATGATACACATGACTATCAGGGCACTACTTCAAGCTTGAAAATAGTGTTTGAGAAACTATGCATTAATTGGTAATGGAACATCCTCACTGGTTAAGGTCTTAAGCCTATAGGTGTTGTCTCCTAAAATCTCAGAAATTTGAAAGGGACCTATCCAGAGCTTATCAAACTTACTATGATCTCCTTTCCTTTTATGTGCTTTGTCCCACATCAGGACTAAATTTGAGATCCTAAAAGCCCTAATTCTGGCTCTCTTGTCAAACGAGCGCTTAACAACGGCCTAATGTTTAGCAAATTAGTCAATTGCTTCACTTCTTTTTTCTTCTAGGTGCATCGACTGTAGCAACCTAACTTCTTGTTTATTGTCTATGCCCAGGTATTCTTGTGCGAACTGCAATGTAGGGATCATTAGGTTAATAGGGAGGATAGGATCCACCCCATACACTAGATGAAAAGGAGAATTTCCTAATGCAGTCTTATTCATGGTTCTATCTAGCCACAAGGCATATTTCAATATAGTGTTCCACTCCCTTGGGTTCTTTTCTATCAATTTCTTTATGATGTTCAATAGGTTCTTGTTTGTGGATTTTGCTAGTCCATTCCCTTGGGGATAGTAATTTGAGGAGAATTTCAAGATGATCCCATAGTCAAAAACCCAACTTGATAGTTTAATTGAAGCAAAGGCAGATCCATTATCACATACCAAAGCGTAGGGAACTCCATACCTAGTTACTATATTGATTTCCAAAAACCTGATGACATCCTCAGCATTACATGTCTTACTGCTGATAGCTTTAGTCCACCTGGTATAGTAATCAGTAATAGTTAAAACATACATGTGGCCTAAAGATGATGGAGGATTGATAGGTCCTATGAAGTCCATTCCCCATTGAGCAAATGGGCACATCTCCATCACTAGCTGCAAAGGTTGAGTAGCATATCTTTCTCTATTTGTAGCAACCTAACACATATGACAACATTTGATGTGTTCAATAGTATCTTTAAAAATAGTGGTCCAGTAATACCCTACCCTGAGGATAGCATGAGTGGTAGCTAAAGATGATCCATGTGCAATCCCAAACTTATCATGTAACTCTGATAACACCTTGTATGCTTCTTGTCTTTCCAGGCATCTAAGGTATATCCCCTCGTAATTTTTCTTGAAAAGGACTCCTCCTTTTATCATGTATTTTTGTGACCTTATCTTTAAGGCTCTCCTTTGTGAGGCTTGCAATCTTAAGGGACATCTTCCAGTAATTAGGATGTGTCTGATGTCTGAGTACCATTCTCCATCATCCTTTGCATTTATAACATATTGTTGGCTCATGATATTAGGATCACTTTCTGATATCATCTGGCTCAATGCCTATCCTCTTACTAACTTCATGGGTGTTATGTCCATATCATACTCTTGGAAGACAATGATCCATTTAGCTCTTTTGTCACCTGGTTCACTTTACGTTAGAACCATCTTCACTGTGGCATCAGGTACTACAGCAATCACTTTACTTCTCAGAATGTAATGCCTGAATTTCTTGACTGCTCGAACTAGAGCAAGTGCCTATCTTTTAATATCCATGTATCTGAGTTCTGCATCTCTGAAAGGGCAGCTCATCAAGGCTATAGGCTTTTCTTCTTTGGCCTCATTTCTCTATGTTAATACTACTACAGATGTATGCTTTGAAGCAAATGAGTAAATGTAAAAATCCTTGGTATAATCTGGACTGACCAAAACTGGAGCATTAGATATGGCTTTCTTAATATCTTCAAAAGTTGATCTAGCTTCAGGTGTCCACTCAATTTTAGCATCCTTCTTGAGCATGGCATTCAAGGGTCTGACAATCTCTACAAAGCCAGTAATAAATTTCCTAACAAAATTAATCTTACCAAAGTAAGATTTGAGTTCCTTCTTGCTTCTAGGAAATTGTATCTTCATGATTGATTCCACCCTGTCAGGATCAATGATGATCCCATTTTCTGTCATCAGGTGACCTAATAGCTTCCCTTTGGTTACCCCAAATATGCACTTCTTAGGGTTCAGGAATATCCTGTATTGTTCATACTTCTTCAGCACCTTTCTCAGGTCCTCTACATGGTTTCCTCTATCTTTAGAGAAAACTGTTAAGTCATCCATGTATATGACTATGCATTTACCAATCAAGCCTTTGAAGGCTATGTCCATTGCTCACTGAAATGTTACCCCAGCATTTATTAACCCAAATGGCATGTGCCTATAGGTGAAGATCCCCCACTTTGTGGTGAATGCGGTTTTCAATCTGTCAATTTTGTTCATCACCTAGTTATAACCAGAGAAACCATCCAAGAATGACATCATCTTGGCACCATTCACAATTTGCAAGACTTCATCTAGAGAGGGCAAAGGATAGATATCCTTTTCAGAAGCTCTATTTAAGTTTCTAAAGTCCACACAGAACCTGATGTTGCCATTCTTTTTTCTTACTGGAACCAGGTTTGCCACCCATGTGGAATGTCTCACAAGAAACATGATCTTGGCATTAAGTAGCCTTTTAACCTCTTCAAAAATGATGGGCTCTAGTAAAGCATTGACAGGTCTTTGTTTCTGTCTAAAAGGCTTGGCATCTGGCTTCAAAGGTATAGTATGAGTGATGATTGATGTGTCATAAGTTTTTAGCTCATCATAAGTCCAGGCATTTACATGGATATAATCTTTGAGAGCTTGGGTTATTCCTTCCAACTCCTCCTCTGTACAGACCTTCTCCGTCAGAACATTTCTTTTTTTATCATCTTGTCCAATGTTAATCTGTGAGTACTATCCTCCATCAGCCTTTGGGAGATCCTTCTGTTTTAGCATGTTGTCTAGATCAAATGCTCTTTCTAGCTCTATCATTCCCTTAGGAATCCTATTACTAGGCAACTCTAGGATTTCTTCTTCTTCCCAGACATGATCTTCTACATTCCTTTCATCTATGATCTGTGCCTCAAAAATATCCATGTTGGAAATAAAGTCCAATATATGTTGATCATCATCAAATACTTGAAGATTAGTTACATTATCTGGCATAGAAGGCACTGATACTAATTCAATTGAGAATCTTTTTAAACCGGATATAGACAGAGGTTCTAGAGTACTAGCAGCCTAGGCTAAGGCATCTACTCTATGATTTTGTTCTCTGGGTACATGTGTGATGTTGAATGCATCAAAATCTTCTATCAAGTCCCATACCCTATGTCTGTAATTGGACAACTTCTTGAAATTGCAAGAGTATATACCTCTTACCTGTTTCACAACTAATTCTGAGTCTCCATAAAGATGCAAAATTTTTATTTTCTTTTTAAGTGCAAACAATATCCCATGAATTAGAGCTTCATACTCTATCACATTGTTTGTACATGGGAACTGCAATCTGTATGCTGCTAAGTAGGATTTTCTAGATGGATCAATAAGGTCTACTCTTACTCTAGCTCCTTGTTTTGACTTGGATCCATCAAACCTGAGGATCCATGGCTTATCTTCAGCTAAAGGCTTGTTTGGGCCTTCTTTTTTCTTTTTGGCTCTAGCAGCTGCACCATTTGATATCCTCTTTAATTTTGGCATCTCAGCTTTTTGAGACTTCACCTTATCTGCTTTATGTGTAGCTGATATTTCTTCTTTTATCTTACCATCAGAAGGAAAACCTTTTGGACTAGGCAACATCTGCCTTTTCAAAATATGTAGACACAATGAACAAGTAGTTTCTGAATGTGGTGCTTCATGTAACCTGCACCATCCCTCAATCAAAACATCCTCTGGGGATCTTTGCTGTTGTGTCATCTTTTGAATCTCTTTTGATAAAAACTCTTTGAACTTGGACAGATTACTACCCCTATCCTCATCAAATAACTCATAATTTGATTCCACTAAACAATCACTCCCTGGTGTGATTTTCTTTTTTCTTTTAGCATTACTCTTGTTGCATACCAGTATCTCTTCTATCATCTGAATAGAACTTTCATCTTGATATGTGCATTCTCCTATTCCATAGAAGACAAACAAAAATTATTTTCACCATCACTATCTGTAGAACTCATTGAGGATGATGATGAAGATGCATCGTTGCATGCTTGTTCCATCTCCTACATGTCTACATAGGCATCACAAGTCTTTTCAAAATGTGCATCATCATGCAACCTGCACCATCCATCAATTAGAACATCATGAACAGACATTTTTAACAATTGACATCGTTGCATCTCTTTAAACAAATGCATCTCAAAATTCTTGAAGTGATCTACCTCTACTTCATTTTCAGGGTTACAATCAGATTCTAAAGTTATTTTATCATCTTGAAGGCCATCATCATGATTATGAATGTCAAACATCAGGATCTCCTCTATGTTGATGGTCTGGGGTCTTATGGAGTAAACTCCGGGTTCTACATTCATATACATTATTTCATTGGTTTTGTTATATTCAGTGATCATGTGCTTCATGCGAGGTTCAACATCTATCCTTATTTTATTTGGTATCCCTCTCCAAGACAACCACATATGACTAAAATCAGTTGGCATGTATCCATTAAGGGTTTCTGACCAATCCTTGTTGAGTAACATCCCATATGTATTAGGTATATCAACTACCTAAATATCAATATAGTACTGATTTATGGGATCTGATGCTAACAGCGTGTGAATGTGGGTTAGTTCTCCTACCACACTTACATTTGTTTTGTCCAATTGTGTTACTTTCTTTAATGATTTAGCAGGATGTAACCCTAAAGCATTGCATATGGATAAGGGCATTACATTGGTAGATGCTCCTGAGTCTACTAAGCAGTTGTGCAAATTTTTACCAAACATCCTTATGGTAAGGAGGAAAGGAGGTGACTCACTCTTATCTTTCTATAGGGTCATGTGGGAAGTCTCTGCAACTTGAACAGTAGCTGGTACTTTATGTTTAACATTAACATCCCTAGCAGCATGATCTTAATTTCCAAACTGACCCGAGGTATGACTATCCTCTTTTTGAGTAGGATCATCCAATGATTTCATGAAAGCTTTCTTCATAGTAGGGATTTTAAGTAGCTCTAACAATGACAGGCTGATTTTAACCTTTTTCATTTCATCTGCCAGATATGTAACCAATTTGTCAGATTCAAGAGGTAGATTACTAGCCTTTGGTGCTGTATTCTTTGGTGCCAAGTATTGAGCATTAAATTTGGGAAATCTGGGGTTATTACTTGCCTTGGGATCAGGTGGAGTGTTAAAATTGTTTGGAGGCAAGGATGTGGTCAAAGGATCAGCAGACCTGTTTGAGTTATTCCTGAAGTTGTAATTATGCCTACCCTAAGGTTACTCTTGATAAGTATTTACCTCCTCATGTTCAATTGATGGCTCATTCTCATCCTCAAATGGAAAAACATAGTTAGATTCAAAAGCCATGGCTGATTCCTCACATGTTGAGGTGTAATCCTGATGAGATGAAATTGTCTATTGATAGGGATGATGCATGAAGCTTTCTAGCACTAAGGCAGAATCATATTCACAGGGGATAATTTCATTTCCTTCTACATGAGGTGGATTACCTGAAGTATTGGACACTTTAGTTTGGAATATACTAGAAGCAATCTTGAACTGAGGACAATCTAGCTCTGTATGAGCATTGGTGTTATGTATCCTGCACCAGTTTGTAAGTGCTTCCTTTGCAAGGTTTACTCTAGTGGTCTATTTAGGTTCACTAGGAGGCTGGTTATCTAGAGGTGATGGTAGAGAACCCATTATTTGGCCTAGTGTTCCACACTCTAAGATGTATAGGCGGATTATTGTTGCCATTGTTATTGTAATTATTGTTATACCCCCTATAAGGATAATTAGGTCTGTCATTATCATAACCTCTATTCTAATTTGGTTGAGAATAGAAGTTTTGACTTCTCAAATGAGTGATCTTAGTGGTGAGTTTCCTTAACTATCCTGATATCTCCTTTATTTCTTCTTTCTCTTCTTGAACCTTAGCCACTACACTCTCTGTTTGAGGCTTGAAAAAGGAAGATCCATTGTTATTATTGGATTGTTCCACAACCTGAGGTACTTGTGTTTGTCCTGGATATTGTAACATTTGGCCATTTCCATTTGGTGGTGGCATGATACTGAGCGGAGGTATCTAAAAAGTTGATGGCATCACAGCTGGAGGTATCATGGCTCCATTGGTCTGTTGGTGAGTAGGATATGTAGGATAACCACGAAGTGTAGGGAAGGCAATATTTGGTGTGAGAGAAGGAGCCAATTGCTGACTGACTTTGATAGCTTTTTCAAAAGCTCCTACCAAAGTTGTTGCACCAAGATGTGCTCTCTTGATAAACATGGAAGTCAAGGGATCTAAGGCTAAGTAATAAATGCTCCTAGCAGCTTCATCTGTTACAACATAGGGAGCAACTAGCTTAGACAATATCTTTTGGAACCTTGCATTGAAATTGGCAATAGGTTCTCCTTTAAATCTCTTGATTGTAGCAAACAAATGATAATTCATTGAAGGATCTATAGGTACCTTGAACCTATCTTTGAAATCATTTTTCAAGGCATCCCATGAACCGATTGAATCTTGACCAAGACTAATATACCATTTATATGCCTCTTCCCCTAAGGAAAATGGAAATAACCTGCATATCACATCTTCATGCTCATATCTAGCCCTACAACAAGCTTCCTCGAAAGTTCTAATGTGATCATCAGCATCCTAATATGGATGATACTTAGGACAAATTTTATCAGGATTCTTAGGTAAAGCATGATATGCTACAAAAGTCAAAGGCAATTCTGTTGTGAAGAATGACATTGCAACCGGTGGAGGTTGGACCTGAGGTGTGACAGGTTGTCCTGTAGGTGTTTGTAACCTGAGAGGAGTCATAGGAGCACGTCCTGGTGAAGCTCCTGACACACTAGAACTAGGAGAGTGATGAATGTCTACAGTTCTAGGTCTAAATCCCCTGATAGGTAATTCTTTAAAGAGTCCACTAGATCTAGACCTGGTATTTGACCTGAGAGCTAGGATTTCTTAAATTTTTAAGGAAAATTAGTTGGTTTACTGTAAAGATCAATTGAAACTCCCTAGCCAAGGCTATGTTTATGATCAGAATTTGAAACTGATAGGATATTTAAGCAATGTTTACATAAATGATGCAAATATGAGAGCATATAACTTGAAATACAAAGATGCTTGAGTGTTACCTTTCTGTTTGCATCATCAAATTGGACAAACTTAACTGATGATGAGGCCCTCCTTCTAGCACCAATTCTATGTTGGTGGTGATGTTACTCACATACAAACATGAAATAAAAGTTACACATTAACCTTTATTTATCTTGAAAGATATGATGAATTCAAAGAATTCATGATCCCAAGTCTCCTTTAATTAGTTCATAATCTACTGGCGTTACTCAGTGGTTGATGTGTGTTGCTATTTTCCATTTCAAGGGGTCTTACGTTGATCAGTACATTCATTTTCTTGCAAATATGCTACATAGGAATGTTACCCTACACAGTATATTTCTTCAAATAATGTGTCTACAGGTTGGTATTTGCATGATTTCTACCATTATTTGTAATTCTTTGCATGATATTTTCAACACTACATGCATCTAGCTCAAAATATGCTAATGATTTTCAGTTATCTATGAGATGTCAGCATATTTCTCTGTTCTTCTTATTATTTAGCATGATTTGTAGTTATGGGAGTGATTTAATGAAATTCAAAAAAAGAAATGACAAAGATAGGGTTTAAAGGGTGAGATTCCCAAAATTACTTGACTGAGATCACTGATCCACATACATGTTCCGATACAGTAATGAAGAGAAGAAAACTAGAATCATAGTTCACCAAGACATTCCACAAATCCACATGATCCAGTGCAAATCTTCGAAGGAAAAGTTGACAACAACATGCAATAAAATGAAAGCGCTTCTATTGAACACAGCATTCACCATTACATATCTAGAAATCAACTCGAAGATTACATAAAGTTTACAATCAGGATGTAATTTGAAGCTTCATCTCCATTCAGTATACTTTAGAACAAGTACATTTACAATGATCTGAAGAAAGAACCTTGATATTTCAACAATTTAGTCCTCATTAGTCTCAGTAATCTGATCTCCTATATGAAATTGTCTCAGTCAGATTTAAAATGATTGACCTCTTCCTTTACAAAGTAAAGGGGCTCAATATATAGTTTTGATTATCCCCAATATGGTTCCAAAACCCTAGTTAATCAACGGTCCACCCTTCAAGTGTAGCAGCAACAATGGAAAACAAATCCTGCCAAAACCCTGAGTAGCATACCCATACTGAGCGTAAGGATGTCCTTGCAAAACCCCAACAGCTACCAAAATACCTTCCGCTATTCTTTTAATAATGTTTCTTTCACCTGCATTTTTCTCCGCATTGAAACCCTTTACTCCTCCTACGTTGTTTGTGATCTTCTCTGATCCAATCTGCCACCTGGTCAGAATGTTAGATTGGCCTTAATTGTAGTAGTTAATGCGCCATCAACTCAGTCTTTAGTTATAGTGTTGGCACCTTTAAACTCTTTGTATATCTTCATCATCGGCGTGACTCATCTAGTTGGAGCGATCCAATGATTTCATACCAATCTCATCTTTCTGGCCGATGTCTCTCATCGGCCTGCATTTCTTTGTTCATCGGCGTAACCTATCTTTGTCTTCTTCTTTCTCCACAGTCAGCAAGACAACCACCGTTGGCATAGCTCTTTCTCCCTTTACCGATGGTCGATGACTGCTTCGTAACCAATATACCTGTGCACCTACAGTCAACATACATTAGTCAATAAAATAGAATTTAAAACCTTCCTTCCAGTCAAACTTCAATCTTGATCTAACCGTCGCAATAAGCATACAAGCATTATAATATGCAAAGAATTTTCTATATTTAATTCTCCCTTCGACATATGGCTTGCATATTTTGCATTGCACATAGGAAACCATACAAACACTTAAACAAAGAATCTACTATATTTAATCTCTTTTTGCATCTGCTCTTTGTATCTCAAACTTTGCATCTTTCGCTTATATATCAGCTTGCATATCGAGCATATACATAGTAATTATACAATCTGAATATACAAGTGGTGAGGGGTCCACATTACTTTTTCATTTGTATCTCCAAGATACAAACAACACTTGTATCAAACTTCAATATACAAGCGCGGAAACATAAAAACCCTTTAGCATAAACTTTCGAACTTCAACATTTTTAAACCACAGTTTGTGTCCTCTTTGATTCTGGCTTGTATATATCAAAATGCATGTATCCAAACATACAATGAACTCTGATGCATCTATTAAATCGGATTTAAATTTTCCCTGAGATCGGCATTGTATGTTCACCGCAATGTATAAATTGCAATGTATGTATCGAAACATACAACCTAACTTTATTTCATAACATTTTAGTTCGGCAGATTGTATCTCCACCTTGTATGTTTTGCTTTGTATGTCCTAAAACATACAAAGCCCAAAACATACAACCATAAAACTTTACTTCATAACTTTTCGGTTCCGCACCTTGCATAAAGCTTTGTATATTTTCCTTGTATGTTTTGCCTTCGCTAAACATTCAAATAGTTTATGCAGTTATCAAACCCATTTGTTTATTCATTCAAACTTTGAAATGTTTTGGACCTGACTTGTATGTATAGATAGAACATTTAACAAAATGCATACAAGTAAAAAGACTTAGGACCCGATGACTTAGAAAACTCGGCAACCCATTTTGCGACTAACACAAGGACCCGATATACAAAGGGCTTTGTATATGAGCAACCTTGTATGTTTTGACCTTGTATATGCAACTTGATATACAAAGGACCTTGTATATGCAACATACAAACCCGATTGTACATTTTACCAAAATACTCATAACTTGCAAAATACAGGGAATTTTAAGATGGTTCAAAAAGCAACCCCTATTCATTTTTGACAAGGAATCCACCCATATTCTGCCCTGGTACTTAATGCAAGTTTTTCTTTGTTTTCAAAAAGGCTTGTAACTTTTCACTTCTTTTTCCCTTTTACCACCAAACAAACCCACACACAAAAGCAAAAGCAAAGCCACAACAGGGGTCCTCATTTTGCTAAGGAGTAAAATGGGGCGTGTTGTGAGCATCACAATAGTCTTCTGGAACAAACTGAATGATGTTGGTGATGTAATTAGAAATAAAGCCAGATTGGTCTGCAAGGGTTACTCTCAAATAGGAGTTGATTTTAAAGAAACTTTTTCTCCGGTGGCAAGAATTGAAGCAGTCAGATTATTTCTTGCTTTTGCTGCCTTCAAGGATTTCAAAGTATATCAGATGGATGTCAAGTCTGCCTTCCTAAATGGAGACTTGGAAGAAGAAGTATACATTAAGAAACTGAATGGATTTCAATTGTCTGATCATGGTGATATGGTCTGCAAGTTAAAGAAAGCTCTGTATGGACTAAAGTTAGCCCCAAGAGCCTGGTATGAAAGATTGGATAAGCATCTTTTGAAGATTGGTTTCAACAAAGGTACTGCTGATAGTAATTTGTATTTCAAATATGATCATGAAAACATCTTGATTGTTGAAGTGTTTGTTGATAATACCATTTTTGGAGGAAGAGATAGTATGTGAAAAACTTTTGCAAATCAAATGAAAAGTGAATTTGAGATGTCCATGCTTGGGGAAATGAATTTCTTTTTGTATCTACAAATCACTCAAACAAAGAAAGGAATCTTCATTTCTCAGGCCAAATATGTGAAAGAATTGTTGAAGAAATTTGGGATGGAAGACTCAAAACCAATGAATACTCCCATGGCAATTAGATGTAAATTGAGTAAAGATGATGACTCTCCCAAGGCTGATCAGAAAAAGTACAGGTCAATGATTGGAGGATTGTTGTATCTCACTCAAACTAGACCTGAC
The DNA here is from genome assembly GCA_027924645.1 of Cunninghamia lanceolata. NCBI lineage: Eukaryota > Viridiplantae > Streptophyta > Pinopsida > Cupressales > Cupressaceae > Cunninghamia > Cunninghamia lanceolata. The sequence continues at coordinate 35,087,187 of BSBN01000078.1, read as the reverse complement.
ATTATGAATGTTGTTGGTCTTGTTGCTAGATTTCAAGCTGATCCTAGAGAATCTCATGTCATGGCAATCAAGAGGATTTTTAGATATCTAAAAAGGACAGTTAAGTATGGATTGTGGTATCCCAGAGATCATGATTTTTCTCTTCATGCATATACAGATGTAGATTGGGCAGGAGATATGGATGACCGAAAGAGTACCAGTGGAGGAGCACTCTATTTGGAGAAGAGATTGGTTTCTTGGTTGAGCAAGAAACAAGAGGCAATATCTCTGTCCACTAAAGAAGCAGAATATATTGCAGCAGTAGGTAGTTGCACTCAAGTTTTGTGGATGAAGCAAATGCTAAGAGACATAAGAGTGGAGTATGAGGAACCTATCACAATCTTCTGTGATAATTCAAGTGCAATAAATATATCTAAGAATCCGGTGTTGCATTCAAAGACTAAACATATATCCATCAAGTTTCACTTTTTGAGAGAGCAAGTAAACAAAAATGAAGTCAAATTGGAGTTTGTGCCTTCCAAGGATCATATTGCAGATATCTTTACTAAACCTCTACGTAAGGACTCTTTTGAGTATCTCAGGGAGAAGTTAGGGGTTATTTCCCCTCTTCTGATGAACTAAGGTGCACTGATGTGCATTAGTCTGATGGGTATCATAGTCATATCTTGTGGTCCAGATTGATGATGGGGAGCTGCTACTCAGGGGGAGCAGCTGGTATGATTCTGAAATGTTGAGTTGCAAGTATGTGCCCTTTGCCATTGATGTCAAAGGGGGAGAGAAGACATGTGAAAAACAAGTGGTTGCTGATCAAAGGGGGAGTAGTAAAGGGAGAGAAGACATGTGAATGGTTTTTGCTAATAGGGGGAGTTGTGACAGTGAGAAGAAGTTCTTGTCTTGATGGTTAAAATAATTTTTCACATCATATGTTGCCATCAATGACAAAGGGGGAGATTGTTGCAAGTATGGGCCTAACCAGTGTTGTCATTGATGTCAACATACTCCTGTTGCATTAATGATAAGGATTGGATGAACTGTTTGCTAAGGATATTAAGAAAATTGGTCATATCAGGAACAGTGAAAAATAGTGAAGGTGGTAAGGTAAAAGTCCAAGATAAGATGAGGATCAGAGGATGCGGTTTAAAGGGTTTGTAGATATGTGTCTTAAGATGATCTAGTAGAGATTTTAGAGGTCCGCATGAAGATCTAAAGAAGTTGTGGCTACTCAAGTTAAACCAGTTCCGGTAGGTGTTCAGAGGTGACAGAGTGATACAAATAGGTCCGGTAAGATCCAGAAATGTATTATCTTATTCTGTGGATTTGGTGGAGTGTTTAGGAAGTCCTTGAGAAGTGTCAACTTGATTGGTTCATGGTCTGGAGGTCTGCAAGCATCTATTTCTTCATGATAGTGATGACAGACTGTGTTCCTAAGGTTTTGGATGAAAGAGAGAAGGATTTCAGTAAGAAGATGTAGTGTGGATGTTCTTGGTGATTCAGGAAATCTTGTGGAGGTCCTTGGATCATGTCCAATTCGTGTTAGTGGTCCGCATTAGATTTTTAGCTCGCAATTGAAGAATTACTTCTAGATGATGGTGTTCCTCCTAAGACTAGTTGACCGGATGAGTTACACATTCTGCAGATGTTCTTGTAGATGTTTGCCAACTTAGATGATTATTCCTAAGTCGATGTCATGTATAAATAAGGGATTGTAAAGTCACTTCAAAATTATCTTGTGTAGATGAGAGTGTGGTAGCGAAGAGGAGATCGAAAGGCAGAGCAAAAGTATTAGGCTTAAATGGAACTGATTCAAGCATGGTGAAGATGCTATTCTCTATTTCATGTATGTGATACTAATTATTTTGTAGATAGTGTGTCTCTTATAGGCAGTGGGCTCTTGTGAATAGTGTGCTCGGGCAGTGAGCGCTAATTGGCATGTGCCATTTTGTTCTTTCTATTCTTCTAATAGAGAATACAATCTTAGGTTAATCACCCCGTGGTTTTTCCCTTAAATGGGTTTTCCATGTCAAAATCTTGGTGTCTTATGTGTTGATGTGTTGTTATGTTTCAATGATTGATTAATTATTATGCTGCTAAATTGCAAAGTAAATTTAAGTCTTTAATTGGAAGAAAAATTTTAGACAACTAATTCACCCCCCCTCTCAGTTGTTTGTCCTGAATCTAACAGCAATCTGATGTATTTGAAACATTTAAGAAATGGAGAAGCTTGGTTGAGAATGAGATGGGTAAAAGATTAAAATGTCTTAGATCTGATAATGGCGGTGAGTATTGCAACAAAGAATTTGAAGATTATTGTTCTTTTAATGGAATTCATAGGTAGAAAACGGTTCCAGGGACTCCACAGGAGAATGGAGTGGTTGAACACATGAATAGGACAAAATTGGAGTGTGCAAGGACCATGAGATTGCATGTCGGGCTACCTTTAAACATGTGGGCAGAGGCTGTCAACACTGCTATATATTTAATTAATAGAGGTCCTTCAGTTCCTTTGGGCTATGGTATTCCAGAGGAAGCATGGATAGGTAAGAAGGTGAGTTATTCTTTTCTAAAAACCTTCAGATGTGAAGCATTTGCACATGTAGATTCTAAAAATAGAACCAAGATGGATGCAAAATCAAAAAAATGTACTTTCGTTGGATATGGCATTGATGAATTTAGTTATAGGATTTGGGATTTTGAAAATCAGAAAATTGTGAGAAGCAAGGATGTTATATTCAATGAGAAGGTGTTGTACAAAGATCAGTTGTAGCAGCATGAGAAGAAATAAAAAGATTATGTGGTGCTAAATGATACTCCAAATAGTGATGTTCTAGTGGTTCCTCATGCTCTGCAACAGCAACCGAAAATATCACAAACTCCAGTGAATGTTAGACGGTCAACAAGACTAAGTAGACCTCCTGAAAGGTTCTCTCCCTCTTTGTATTTTATTTTGTTAATAGAAGCTAGTGAACCAGAAGGCTATGATGAAGTTATGCAGGTGGATACACAGGTTCAGTGGGAGCTTGCAATGAAAGAATAAATGGACTCCTTGCTGAAAAATCAGACTTGGGAATTCTATAAGTTGCCTATAGGTAAAAAGGCTTTACCAAACAAATGGGTTTATCAGCTAAAGAGGAAGATGGAGGTAAGAAAAGATTTAAAGTCAGGTTAGTTGTAAAAGGATTTGCATAGAAAAAGGGCATTGATTTTGATGAGATATTTTCTCTGGTTGTCAAGATGACTTCTGTTCGTATTGTTTTAAGTATTATGGTTGCTGAAGATTTGCATTTGGAGTAGCTAGATGTGAAAACTGCCTTTCTCCATGGTGATTTGGAGGAGGAGATATACATGGAATAGCCCCAAGGATTTGAGGTCAAAGGTAAGGAGAAAGTGGTGTACAGATTGAAAAAGAGTTTGTATGGCTTGAAATAAGCACCTCGACAATGGTATTTAAAATTTGATAGTTTTATGGCTAAGCAAGGCTACAACCAGTGTAATTCTGACCATTGTGTTTATTTTAAGAGGTTGGATAATGACAACTACATTATTTTATGTTTATATGTTGATGACATGCTTGTAGCTGGGTCTAACATGGATCACATAAGAGAGTTAAAATAACAGTTAGCACAGTCATTTGCTATGAAGGATTTGGGGGCAGCAAAATAAATCCTTGGTATGAAAATTTGCAGAGATAGGAAGAAAATAAAATTGACTCTATCTCAGGCTGATTATGTTGAAAAGGTGTTGCAGAGATTCCATATGGAGAATGCCAAAGCTATCAACACACCTTTGCCTAGTCATTTGAAATTGACTAAGGAGATGTGCCCAAAGACATAAGAGGAGGAAGAAAAAATGTCCAAGGTACCATATGCTTCAACTGTAGGAAGTTTAATGTGTGCCATGGTATGCACGAGACCAGCTATTGGACATGTTGTAGGAGTCATAAGTAGGCATATGAGTCATCCTGGATTGGAGCATTAGAATGCGGTAAAATAGATTCTCAAATATTTGAGAGGTACATCCAATACACATTTATGTTTTGGGGGCTCTAATACTGATTTAGCAGGTTATGTAGACTCAAATTTGGCAGGGGATATTGATTCCAGGCGGAGTACTATAGGTTATTGATGAAGGGGGTAAATCATAAAACACACAATAACAGAAATTGAATACAGAGAATAGAACTTTCTTTTATTGATCTGGGCAACTTATTATATTACAGAAGCTTAATTACAATTAGAGGAATCAATCCTCCACAGGCTGCAACACACTACAACTACCATCACCAGGCTCTGGAATCTTTCACCTTCTGTAACCCCCAAATCAGCTAAGGTTTCTATTTTCTTGCCTATTCTTGACTCTACACTTGCCCCCCTTAACTTTACCACTGCCCAGGGTCCCCAAAATAGCCATAAATAACACTTTTTGGTGGCATCCAGCTAAATTTCAAAATTTACAACTCCCTATAAAAGTAGGTAAACTTCCAGGAAGCATAACTTTTGATCCAGGTGTCTGATTGACGAACCGTTTTATGCGTTGAAAAGCTCGCAATGTGAACTATCACTCCAGAAATTCATAAATGGATTTCCATCAACTTTTTGAGATGTTTAGGGAAGTTTTAGTGCCTCATATCTCGTTTCAAAAATTTTTAGGGGCTTTTCAGAAAACAAAAACTTTAATATCTTTCAACTCACAAATGATCTTTCCCTGATTCCTTTGCCAAAGGTCTTATATTTCCATTTAGTAACTTTCTGCAAGTTTTTGCTTCAATCCGTGCCTAACTGCAAACTTTCCAAAAATAGCAAGTAGACTTTCCAAAACAGGAAGGTTGCTATTTTTAGCAGTTTTGGAAAAATTGAAAGTCCTACATCATTATTCTAGATATTATGGAACCAAAAACACTAATTATGGAAACAAATGGAAACAACTACAATGATTTTGAATTAACTTCTTTTTGGGTGATGCAAGATTGCCCTTACACCACTGGATGCTCTTGCATCAGACAGCTAGGGTAATTTGAGAAGTGACCCTGTCACGTCTCAGATGTTTGTGTGAGGAAAACCCAGACGGTCAACCTCTGCCTTAGACAACCAAGAAGAATCTTCAATAGGCCTTCCTTTCCATTTTACCAGATATTCTTCATATTGCTTGTTCTGAGTACTTCTTCCCACACGGCTATCCAAGATCTCTTCTATCTCCTCCATTGAAGTAGATGCCGGAATACTCTACTGGACTTCTGTTGGTCCATCCTCTGTTCCACCTTCATGATATTCTGATATATTAGCAATGTTGAAAACAGGAGAAATATTGATCCCACTCGACAACTCTACCTCATATGCATTTCTTGAATCATGCTTCTTCAGGATTCTACATGGTCCAAATTTCTTCATTTTCAACTTATTGTATGTTCCAATTGGGAACCTTTCTTTTCTCAAGTGAACCATGACTTCATCTCCTACCTAGAATTCCTTATATCTCCTCTTTTGATCTGCCTTGTACTGAATATTCATTTTATTAATGTGCTTTCTCACCTCTTCATGCAAATTCTTCAGATGTTTTGCAAAGTCTTCAACTTCAGCACTTGTCTTTTCTCCATTGTCCAGCTTCCTTAACTCAGAAGCATTTCTTGGGCTATTGCCATATACAATCTGGAATGGTGATTTACCAGTACTCCTATTGACAGAATTGTTGTAAGGAAATTCTGCCTGTGGTAAAATCAAATCCCATCCCTTGGGCTTATCTCCTACTAAGCATCGTAGCAGGTTACCCAAACTCCTATTCACCACTTCAGTTTGTCCATCAGTTTGTGGATGGTGTGCAAACTTTAAATTTGTCTTTAACTTCTTCCACAGTGTCCTCTAGAAATAACCAACAAACTTGGTATCTCAATCTGAAACTATGCTCTTTGGTAGACCATGTAGTCTCACCACTTCCGTGAAAAATAACTCTGCAATATGAATAGCATCATTAGTCTTCTTACAAGGAATAAAATGTGCCATCTTTGAGAATCTGTCCACTACCACAAAAATAGAATCATGCCCTCTCTGTGTCCTTGATAAACCAAGAACAAAATCCATACTAATATCATCCCATGGCTTCTCTAGTACAGGTAATGGTTGATACAATCCTATATTTTGACTTGTTCCTTTTGCCATCTAACATACTCTGCAACTCTGCACAAACTTCCTCACATCCTGCTGTAGTTGTGGCCAATAATAATTTTCACCAACAATAGAAATGGTCTTATCTCGACCAAAGTGTCTAGCCAATCCTCCACTATGCTTCTCCTTAATCAAGTTCTCTCTCATGGAACTCCTCGAAATTAGCAACTGGCTTCCTCTAAACAACATGCCATCTTGGATTATGAAATCCAACCATTTTGTCCTGTCCAAAGTAACATGTTCCAGACAAGCTTTCCAAGCCTCTGCAAAATCTGGATCTTCAGGATACAAACTTTTGAGCTCATCAAACCCAACAACCTCTATCTTCATTTCTGTCAACAAATTTTGCCTTCTACTCAAGGCATCTGCAACTCTATTGGACTTCCCACTCCTGTGCTTCAAAACAAAGGTATAACTCTGCAAAAACTCAACCCATTTTAAGTGCCTTTGGTTCAACTTCCCTTGACTATTAATATACTGCAAAGCCTGATGATCAGTATATAAAACAAACTCTTTTGGCAACAAATAATGTCTCCATTTCTTCAAAGCCTGAACTATTACATAAAATTCCTGATCATAAATAGAATACTTTTTCTTGGCATCATTAAGCTTCTCACTAAAATAGGCAATGGGCTTACCTTCTTGGCTCAAAACAGCTCCTATACGACTACCACTAGCTCACAATCTACCTGAAATACCTTATTGAAATCTGGAAGTGCCAAAATAGGTTGTTCTACAACTTTTTGCTTCAATGTATCAAAGCTCTTGTCAGCTCCTTTGGTCCATCTAAACTCTTTTCTATCCCCTCTCATTGTTTCAGTTAGGGGTGCACAAATGCTACTAAAATTCTTGATAAACTTTCTGTAAAAACTTGCCAAACCATGAAAAGATCTTACCTCCGTTGCACTCCTTGGCGTAGGCCACTCAATGATAGCCCTTACTTTTTCTAGGTCCATCTTAAGACCTTCCTCCGAGACAACAAATCCCAGGTATACCAACTCCTTCTTTGCAAAACTGCATTTCTTTAGATTAATCAGCAACTTCTCCTCCCTCAACTTCTCTAGAACTCTTCTGATATGCATCAAATGCTCATCCCAAGTCTTACTAAAAATCAAAATATCATCCAAATAAACAATAACAAAACTTCCCATAAATTCTTTCAGTACGTCGTTCATGAGAAGCATGAATGTGCTTAGTGCATTGGTTAGCCCAAATGGCATGACTAACCACTCATACAAACCTTCCTTTGTCTTGAAGGCATCTTCCATTCATCCCCTTCTCTGATATGGATTTGGTGATACCTACTCTTCAGGTCAATTTTCATGAAGTACTTGGCTCCACTCAAACAATCCATGATGTCATCCATACTTGATTTCGACTGGTGCCTATTTCTTCACTTTTCTTTTGATCTTGATTACGGCCCCCATAGGGTCTTCCACCAGTCCTTCCACCTTGACCTCTTCCCCTTTGCTTTCTATCAAATCTTTTGTTCAGCTTCTCTTCCACCTTCAGGGAAAACTGGTATGCATCTTCTATGGTGGTCATTCTGACTAGGCTCAACTCCTCTTGAATACTCGGCCTCAACCCATTAATGTAATAGGCTACCTTCTCCTTGTTGGGCTCTGCATGGCCTATCCTGATAGTAATTTTATAAAACTCTTCTGTATACTCCTTAACAGACTTGTTACATTGCTTCAGTCCTTGCAACTTCTTCAGCAACTCCATCTCATAGTCCACAGGAATGAACTGCTTCTTCAGTTTCTCCACCATCTGATCCCATCTGGTGATCTTTGCTTTTCCTCTTCTGTTCCTCTCTAATTGGACCTCCTTCCACCAAATATTGGCATGGCCCTTCAATTTTGTTTTTGCAAACTTAACCCGATCTGGGTCCTCCACATCTTCATACTCAAAATACTCCTCCTTGTCATTGATCCAATCAATAAGCTGTTCTTGATTCAAATCTCTAGAATATGTAGAAACTTTGATCCTGGGCCTCTTTCTGATTTTTGAAATGACCCTCAACAACCTTACTTCTGCAGCATCTTCGGCAACTTCTTGTTCTTCCTCAGATAGCTCTTCTTCAACTTCATCTTCACTTTCTTCTCTTGTCCTCAGCTCAAACCCTCTTCGTAGCTCCTCTTGCAATGCATCAATTTGCCTTTGTAGGGCTCTAAAATACTCTTCTGTCAAAGCATTCCTCCCAACACGATTTCTTCGTGGAGGCATCTTGGTCTCCGCAGCAAACCCACAACCTCAGGTTCTGGTGCAAACTACCTCACGGTTGGCGATCTGTCTACACACTTAGGAATCCTCACTCTAATACCACTTGATGAAGGGGGTAAATCATAAAACACACAATAATAGAAATTGAATACAGAGAATAGAACTTTCTTTTATTGATCTGGGCAACTTATTACATTATAGAAGCTTAATTACAATCAGAGGAATCAGTCCTCCACAGGCTGCAACACACTACAGCTACCATCACCAAGCTCTGGAATCTTTCACCTTCTGTAACCCCCAAATCAGCTAGGGTTTCTATTTTCCCGCCTATTCTTGACTCTACACTTGCCCCCCTTAACTCTACTACTGCCCAGGGTCCCCAAAATAGCCATAAATAACACTTTTTGGTGGCATCTAGCTAAATTTCAAAATTTACAACTCCCTATAAAAGTAGGTAAACTTCCGGGAAGCATAACTTTTGATCCGGTTGTCTGATTGATGAACTATTTTATGCGTCAAAAAGCTTGCGATGTGAACTATCACGCCGGAAATCCGTAAATAGATTTCTGTCAACTTTTTGGGATGTTTAGGGAAGTTTTAGTGCCTCATATCTCATTTCAAAAAATTTTAGGGGCTTTTCAAAAAACAAAAACTTTAATATCTTTCAGCTCACAAATGATCTTTCCCTGATTCCTTCGCCAAAGGTCTTATATTTCCATTTAGTAACTTTCTGCAAGTTTTTGCTTCAATCCGTGCCCAACTGCAAACTTTCCAAAAATAGCAGGTAGACTTTCCAAAACAGACAGGTTGCTATTTTTAGCAGTTTTGGAAAAACTGAAAGTCCTACATCATTATTCTAGATATTATGGAACCAAAAACACTAATTATGGAAAGAAATAGAAACAACTACAATGATTTTGAATTAACTTCTTTTTGGGTGATGCAAGATTGCCCTTACACCATTGGATGCTCCTGCATCAGTTATGTCTTTACTGTAGGTGGGACAACAGTGAGTTGGATCTCATGGTTGCAAAAGGTGGTTGCTTTATCCACCACAGAGGTAGAGTATGTAGCTACAACAAAGGCAAGCAAGGAGATGATATGGCTGCAATCTTTCATGGAAGAATTGGGCAAACAATAGGCTAATAGTTATTTGTATATAGACAGTCAAAGTGCCATACATCTTGCAAAGAATTCTGCCTTGCATTCAAAGACCAAACACATACAGTTGAGGTATCACTTTATTCGGTCGATGTTGGATGATAGAAGTTAAGGCTGGAAAAGATACATATAGATGAAAATCAAGTGGATATGTTTACAAAGGCAGTGATAAGGGAGAAGCTGAGCTCCTCTTCAGCTTCAGTTGCTCTTCAAGACTGAAACAATAAAATCAGAACAACAGATTCTAGGGTGCTTATTTCTAGTGGGAGTTGTACGCACAGTGGTGTTGTCCAGGATCAGTCTCCAAGTGGGAGATTGTTGGTAGGTGGCGACTAATCAGGAAAGTATTGTACACTAGCCATGTATCCTCACCAGGGTTGCAAAAAAAATTTCGTGAGCTGACATAAAAAAACCTTATTTTTGTAACCGACATAAGGCTTGATAAAAAGTGGCTAAGGGTTAGGGTTTTGGATGATATATTGTATTGTAGCATTTGCAATGGTATTGAGTTGTAGGGATTGCTGGTTGTAATCGGTTTGATTTACTGGATAATAATATTGGACTCTCTGTTGGTGGATGTAGCCCGAGTTTGGGTGAACCACGTTAAAACTGGTCTCTCGCTATTATTATTTCTATGTATTTCCATTCCTTTGTTTAATCTTTATTTGCATTTAATTGATATTTTCTGCCAGCTAACCCTAACAAGTTATGTTCACCAGAGTGAAAACTATTTTTTTTGTATATTTGGTGGTGACAGAGAGAATGTATTTTGCTTTGCATTCCTCTGCATTGAAGTATTATGATATGTGGTTCATGAGTTAAGTCTTAAATGATGATAAGTACCTTTAACTTCAATGGTTAATGATTTGTTGGTCCGTAAGCTATCTTTTCTCTATTATAGTAGCTGACAGTGTTGTTTATGTGCTCCAATTTGAAGAATCTTCTTGACAGAGTAGTTAGAGATTGTGCAGTTGTTCTTGGTGATTATAATGTACTTGTGGATGTCTCCTGATCATGTTCCTACCTTTGGATTGGTCCGCAAAGATAAATTTGGATCGTGGATGAAGATTGTTCTTAAAAGACTTAATGTTAACACTAGTCTCAGCCGACTTGGTTGTTTTCATTACTTGTGGAGATACATTGAAGATTGTGGAAGCGTGTCATGATGTGGAAGATTGCATTTGAGCCCCAACTAAGGCATAACATGATCTACATACATCTTTACCTTAGCAAATTTTGTTTAGGTCCAGACCTATTTCCATGTATGTTTGTAATGCCGATCTTGGAGATTGTTCCAATGGTTTATGAATGTAATGCAAACCTTAATGTACATTCCAAGGTTGATGAATTGTATAAATGCATGTAATGTACTTGCAAAAAAAGATGTATGTGTGTGAAAATGAAAAGATAAGTGTGAATGTGTAAAAAGAGCAGAGTAGAGGAGTTATAATGTGCTTCAATGGAACTAAACCCAGGCATGGAGTAGATGTTATCAAATCAGTTCACCAATCCTTGGCAGTGAGCCATCCCTTAGCAGTGAGCCTCAACATTTGTAGTGAGCATATTGGGCAATGAGCCCTAAGGTAGTGAGCCTCTATTTTTTGGTATTGTTATAACTTATTCATTTTTGTGGGCTAACACCCGCCGTGGTTTTTCCCTTTTAGAGTTTTCCACATAAAAAACTTGGTGTCTCATGTGTTGATAATGTTGTTGTGTTGAGTTTCTTATTTCATGCTTTCATGATTAAATCTGAATAACAATGAACAAGTGGTTGATTTGTTAATGTTCATAAGTGGTCAAAGTTTTGAAGACAACTGATTTGCCCCCTACCTCTCAGTTGTCTAGTGCATTTCAACAATTGGTATCAAAGCAAGGTTCCAAAAAATTAAGCCTAACAGCTTGAGATCAATCCAAGATGTCTTATAAGAAAGAAGCTCCTCATTTCGATGGGACGAATTATGCATTATGGAAGGTACAAATGAAAAGCCATCTCCTTTGTCTTGGTTATAAAATATGGAAAGTGACAAAGACAAAGCATACCATGCCTTAGAATGGTTTAACAATTGAAGATGAAATCAAAGAATATGAGTTAAATATAAAAGATAGAGATGTGCTTTTAAGTGCCTTGTCAGACACTGAATTGATAAAGGTCATGGATCTAGAAATTGCTAATGAAGTCTGGGAAAAGTTAAAAAATCTATATGAAGGAGACGAGTCTGTTAAAAGTGCTAAATTACAGGGTCTTAAAGTGAAATATGAGGGTTTAAAGATGAGCAAAGATGAAAACATAACAGCCTACATGCAAAAAGTTGATGAAATTGTCAATGGAATAAAAGGTATGGGAGGAACTATTGAAGAGAAGGAAGTGTTGTGATGTTCACAAAATGCCCCATTTTACTCCTTAGCAAAATAAGGACCCCTACTGTGGTTGTTGCTTCTACTTTTGTGTGCTTTATTTTGCTTGGTGGTAAAGGGAAAAGAGAGTTAAAATTGCAAACTTTGTTAAAAATAGAGAAAAATACATTTTCAGTACCAGTGCATGATATGGTTGGATTCCTTGTGAAAAATGAGCTAGGGTTGCTTTTTGAACCATCTTAAAATTTGCCATATTTTGCAAGTTATGATCATTTTGGTAAAATGTACATTCTAGTTTGTATATCGCTTTGCATATACAAAGCCATTTGTATATGCAAAGTCATTTTTATACTTAGTCACTTTGGCAGTCAGGTTCATGTACAAGGTTGAATGCATGATGGGTTGAATGCATATTGCACATACAGTCCCCTTTGTACATCGCTTTCATATACAAAGTCGATTGTATATCCTTTTACTTACATGCATTCAGTAAAAATTTTGAAATATACATACAGGATGGACCCGAAATAGTTTAAGGTTAAAATGAATAGATGTTTGGATTTCACTTTGTATCTAACATTTGTATGGTTGGCAGGTCACAACATACAAGGAAATATACAAGACATTTTATACATTGCGCGGAATCCAAAAGTTATGAACCAGAGAGAATTCGTTGTATATCCGCGGGCTTGTATGTTTGGGTAACATACAATGAAAATATACACCACGCAGACTTGAAAAGTTTTTTAACAGTGTTAAATCACTATACATTTCGGGCTTGTATATTTATGCATACAATTGGAACATACAACGTCCATATACAAGTCGCGGACCCGAAGAGTTGTTTAAATAAAGTTAATTGCTTATATGGTTTGAAACATACAAGGCGTAGGATACAAGTGTTCCATATACAACGCGGACCTGACGGACTTATTAAAACAAATTAAGTCATTGTATATTCGGTGCTTGTATGTTTTAAACATACAAGTGGAGCATACATTGCACGCATACAAGCCAGAACCCAAAAGGGGTTGAAGTCCGATTAATACTTTGTATTGCATCCGACTTGTATATCGGAGGATACATACAAATGAAATATACAAGGGGCGGACTTGAAGTAAATATGAAATAACAAGAGGTCATTGTATATTTCACACCTTACATATTATTACATTGGGAGAAACATAGAAGGCGGAATCAAAAGGAAAGTAAAATACAGTTAAAACGTTGTATCACGTCCAAATTGACTAATCTAAACGATACATACATTTTATACATTGAGCGGGATTGAAAAGTTATGAGATAAAGTTAAGTGCTTGTATATCTTGGTGTTTGTATATTGCGATATACAAACCAATATGTAGAGCAATATACAAGTCGGAACCCAAATAAAAATTGAAATCCGATTTAATGCTTGTATCACGTCCGGTTTGTATATCGAAAATACAAGGATTTAAACAAGGAAAATGGGTAGGAAAGTGAAGCGATAGGAATTTTGAAGGCATTTTTGAGGCCCGAATGCACATTTTTCGGTCAACGATGGTTGACCTGAGTTTTTGAGCATTGTATACGCATTTTTGGGCACGATTTTCGCTAATTTAGGACTCAATATTGGCGTAACATGGGCGATTGGAATGAAACATTAAGCCCATGCCGATGGATCAAAATCAAGCCGATGGAAGAAGAAACAAATACCGACAACAAAGAAAGGACATCGGCCAGAGTGAGGTGATCGGTGGGAAGTTTTTGAGGCCACCCGATTTGGAAGGTTACACCAACGGAGGTACACAGAGTGTGATGGCAAAGGCAGAGACTTGAGGGCACCAAAATTCGCCGTAGTTGTGCCCACCTAACATTCTAACCAGGTAATTAATTAGCAAGGAAACTTGATGAGTTTTTTGATCTATTTTATCTATTTTGCAGGTTTGCAGTTGAGGAAGGAGCTGAAATTTAATGATGGTGACATCACAGAGAAGAAAATCAGATCTCGGGAGCAGAGGAAGATAGAGATGAAGGGCAAGAAAGTCAAAGGTCTTCCAATAGTGAAGACAAAATGCAACTGAGGACATCATTACAGCAGACAACAGAAGTTATTTTTGAACTGCTAGGGTTTCCAGAAGGGCATATTTTGCCCAGATTTGATGTATGCTCAAAGATTTCTAGGGATTTGTTCTCCAACATTTATTGTTGTAACCAGAGGTTTGAACCATTGCTTAATTAGGGTTTTTGAGCTGTATTGAGGACAATCAAAGTCTAAATATTGTGCCTTGGTACACTATAATAAGGTGACACATGCATTTTTAGAAAATAATCGGCACTTGTAACTAGTTTTAGCATTTTAGAGTAGAGGGACCTTTTAGTTTATGAGAAGGAGGTCGCCTGTGTCTGCAATAAGGAATGCGTGGAACATCTAGCTTCTTTACTGTATCTATAAAGCTTGTAAGTTTTTTGTAGTTTGATCAATGAAACTAAGAGTCATTCAGACATTGTAAATCTTATATGACTGTCTGTTTCTAATACAATTGAATCTAGAATTCTGCATCTATCTTCTAAGTGTTTTCTTGCTCTTCATTGTGTTTTGAAACATTTTTTCTCTTAGAGCTTGTAATCTTAGGTGTATGTTTGTGAAAATGCTCAGAACTTACATTTAAGGTTTAGTCTGTGGATTTGATCAAATTGTTATATGATTTACAATGTGGATAACAGAACAATTAGATCCTTAGGTAGAATAAATGATGTTTAGATTAGATCTTTCTAACTTTTCCCAACCCATCTGAAAATACTTAGCTTAAAATGTAGAAATTTGAAGGAAATTGTCTCATATATGAAAAGCAAGCATAACAGAGCTAAAAGTAGACAGCTTTCATAAATATTTAAGAGGAGAAAGCTGCAATAATTCAAGAAGACCCTTTAAAGTTTTGTAGTAGAGTAACAAGTTTATGCAAAAAAGGAATGAAACACATACTGATATTTATAATCTTTTGCATAATTTGAGCCCAGTAAACCAACAAGAAACCCTAAACTACATAAGGCCCGTTGAACATTACAGCTTCACATCAACCAACTGAATTTGCTCAACAGGTCAAGACTTGACCATATTAAACTTGGGATTAAGCGAATCTTAATCGATTCCTTCATATCTTTCAAGTCAGTTTTGGTTCATTTTATGTGAATTTTAACTAATTGTTATGATTGCATCAAAACAATCACCAACAGGAAGTTGTGATGAAAATTCTTAGATTGTTACCTAAATCCTACAGTCACAAGGTAGCTGTCATTGAAGAAGTAATGACTATGAAAGATGTCACCAAGGATCAGTTGATAGGAAAGCTTACAGCTTTTGAGATGAGAGAGCTTAGTGATGCTTTGCTAAAGATTGAGACTACTTTCAAAGCTAGTATTTCAGAGAAAATATCTAGGGCTGAAAAGTACAAGGTGGAACCTGATGATGAGCTTGATGAAATTGAAGCAAACTTTGTTGACAGATTGCAAAGAGGTTCTAGTATGTTCAAAGGCAAATTGCCTTTCAAATGTTTTTCATGTGGTAAGGTTGGTCACTATACTTCTAGATGTCTTGAAAGAATTAAAAGGAATAGAAAAAGATTTGAGAATAGACCTAGGGTTCCAAAGAAATGCTACTATGTTAGAGATCTTGATGATGAAGGTGTGATAGATGATAAATCTAATTATAATAGTACTAGTACAAATGAGTGCTTGTTTATTAAAATTAAAGAAGAACATGTGTCTACTAATCCTGCTAGTTGTGTGAAGGAAGAAAAACTAGTGGAAGAAAGTGCTTTAGTTGTTCAGGTTGAGAAAGATAAGGATGAATGAATTAATGATAGTGGATGCTCACATCACATGACTAGTGACAAAAGTAAGTTTGTGATTTTGGAAAAGTATGATGGAGGATTGGTTAGGTTTGGAGATAATGTAGCTGGTAAGATTTGTGGAAAAGGATCTATTTCTTTTGATGGAAAGCACAATACTAATAATGTCCTATATGTGAAAGGTTTGAAGCATAATCTTTTGAGTGTTGGTCAGATGTGTGACAAAGGTTATGATTTGAGATTCAAAGATAATGGGTGCAAGATCATGGAAAGCTCCAGAACAGTTATTTCTACTGGTAAGAAGACTAGAGGTAACATTTATCAGTTAAGAGGAACTAATTATTATTGTTTATTGGCTTAGACAGATGAGAGTTGGATGTGGCATAGAAGGATATGCCATATCAATTTTTACAATTTGGTGAAGATAATTTATGCACAAGTTGTAAGAGATCTGCCTAAACTTGTAAATCTAGCCAACACCATTTGCAAGGAGTGTCAATTTGGGAAACAAACAAAAATAAGTTTCAAAAGAAAAAAATAATTCTCTGTTGGATTGTTGGAGCTAGTACATACAAATTTGTGTGGTCCCACAAGAACAAGAAATATGCAAGGTGATAGGTATTTTATGTTGCTTATTGATGACTATTCTAGAATGGCTTGGGTCACTTTTCTAAAAGAAAAATCTGAAGCCCTAGACAAGTTCAAAGTTTTCAAGGCAATGGTTGAGAATGAGTTAGAGATAAGAATCAAATGCTTAAGGTTTGATAGAGGAGGTGAGTTCACTTCAAAAGAATTCAATATTTTTTGTGAAGAACAAGGGATAAAGATATAGTTGTCTACACCTAGAACTCCTTAGCAGAATGGAGTTGTTGAAAAAAAGAATAGGACAGTTCAAGAGGCTGCTAGGACTATGCTAAAGGAAGCTAACCTACCAGAAGTATATTGGAGAGAAGCCATACATACTGCTGTGTACATCCCAAACAAAGTTCAAGTCAAAGGTAACAGTTCTAAAAATCCTTTTGAATTATGGTATGGAAGAGTTCCTACAGTGAATTATTTCAATGTTTTTGGTAGTAAATGTTATATTAGAAGAGATGAAGAACTATGCAAGTTTGATGCTAGATGTGATGAAGGAATTTTTCTTGGTTACTCCACCAAGAGTAAAGCCTATGAGTGCTACAATAAGAGATTGAAAAAGATTGTTGAGAGTGCTAATGTGAAGATGGATGAAGGCAAAGAAAGAATATCAAATCTGAGTTGCTATGATTCAGATGAACCTATGACTACAATAAATGAAGAAAAAGTTGAACAAGAAGATAGTCAAGATGAAGATGAGGCTTTGGAAAATGTTGTTAAGACTCCCATGTATGTAATGACTAATCATTCTAAAGATTAGATTATAGGTGAAAAAAGCAAAGGTGTGCTGACAAGGAAAGGAGTTGCAGAAGAACAACTAAATTACTATTTGCTTTCAACTTAGGTTGAACCAAAATCTATGAATGAAGCTTGCAATGATGAAAATTAGATAAAAGCCATGGAAGAACTGATGCAGATTGAAAAGAATCAAACTTGGGAATTGGTTCCTAGACCTACTGATAAGAATGTCATTGGAACTAAATAGGTTTTCAGGAACAAGTTGAATGAAAATGGAGAAGTTGTAAGAAACAAAGCAAGGCTTGTGTGGAAAGGATATTCTCAAATTGAAGGAATAGATTTTGAAGAGAATTTTTCTCTAGTGGCTAGGATTGAAGCAATCAGAATATTTCTAGCATTTGTAGCTCACAAAGATTTCAAAGTGTATCAAATGGATGTGAAGTCTGCATTCTTGAATGGTGAACTAGAAGAGGAAGTTTACATTGAGCAACCAGAAGGATTTCAGTTATCAAACCAAGGTGATATGGTGTACAGATTGAAAAGGCATTATATGGACTAAAGAAAGCCCCCAGAGCATGATTTGCAAGGTTAGACAAGTATCTGCTACAATTAGGGTTCAATAAAGGTACTACTGACAGCAATCTCTATTTCAAAATCAATGATAATCAAATCTTGATTGTTGAAGTCTTTGTTGATGACATTATTTTTGGAGGAAATGAAGGTATGTGCATGAAGTTTATAGGAGAAATGCAAAATGAATTTTAGATGTGTATGTTTGGTGAAATGAATTTCTTTCTAGGTCTGCAAATTACTTAATCAGATAAAGGAATCTTCATTTCTCAGTCTAAGTATGTGAAAGAGTTATTGAAGAAATTTAGGATGGAGGAATCCAAACCAGTACGTACTCCCATGGTGACTGGCTGTAAATTAAGAAAAACTGATGAATCACCTAAGACTGATCAGAAAAGGTATAGATCTATGATTGGAGGATTGCTTTATCTAACTCAAAGTAGACCTGATATAATGCATGCAATATGTCTTGTGGCAAGATTGTAAGAAGATCCTAGAGAATCACATGTGATGGAAGTCAAGAGAATCTTGAGGTATTTGAAAGACACATCAGATCATGGCTTATGGTATCCAAAGGACAATGAATTCACTCTCGGTGCTTATACAGATGCAGATTGGGTTGAAGATGATGACAAAAAGAGTACAAGTGGAGGTGTTTTCTTCTTGGGAAATAGATTGATTTCGTGGTTGAGCAAGAAGCAAGATTCAATCTCCTTGTCTACTATAGAAATAGAGTATATTGCAGCAACATGTTGTTGCACTCAAGTATTGTGGATGAAGTAGACTTTGAAGGATATTCTTATCATCCAAATTTGCACCCTTCGCATGCAGCTGTGACACCTCATACAACTTGGAGTAACATTGGAATGATCTCGAAGTGTGGGACCTTGCATTATGAGATCAAACCTCCAAAGAAGGCTGGTTCCTTGCTCCAAGCCTATTACTTAGAGTGATGATACTAAATCTAGTGCTAAAATCTTGCAAGGAAAAGAGTTAGAAGGAGAGCTGAAGGGAAAAGAGGTGATACACCAAATTTAGTGAGAGATGGTGGATAAGGTATGGGTATAGCAATGATTCTTTTGCTACTGAGGGGGGATTCACACAAGTTTAAGGCTGGTTTGAGGCTTCGGTATGAAGGTTAAACATGCAGAGGGGCCGCTTTACCCACAGACCAAGCTAAAACTTCAAATGAAACATAGAAATTCAGAGATAAAAGAGGCAAAAATTAGCATCTATTAATCATGAAGGCCCAAAAAACTATTACAATTCAGAACATTTCATAGTAGAATTACACCCATTTAGCTAATTGCACTCATTGGTGGGTAAAGGAAGATAGCAGAGGCCAGATTCAGGCATAGTGAGTCACATTCCTTTATGCTTGCAGTTACACTAAAATGGACTGACTACAAAATTTTGACAACATAATAGCCCCCAAAATACCATCCCCCTAAAAAGAGATTTTACATGCCTTATATAGGCCAAATTCATGCCAGAAGAGCGTGGAGTCCCAGCAATGTAGAAATAAGGCCATAAATGCTAGCAGCAAAAGAGTATGGGTAGAGACATGGTGAAGGGATAGGGGCCATGTCTCTGCCATGCTAAAATGTGGAAAACCTCGACCAAAATGCAAGAAAGGATGGGGGATGGAGAAAGGGCCTCTAAAGTCATCGCTCGTCGTACAGGAAAGGGGCCTGAAGGGTAGGGAGCCCATGCGCCATGAATGCACTTGCAGAACTTCACCAACCCAAGCTACTGTGAGGAGAAAAACCCCCCAAAACTTCAAGATGGCTGCTGAAACGTCCAATCAGCCAAAATATGCAAAGCCAAATCTAGAAAATGAAAACTAGAAAATCCCCCCAAAAACCTGCTCAAATGAAAGAGGAGGCAAAAACATGCACTATTGCCTCTTACAGCATGTCAAAATTTGACAAAATGAAGGAGATACAGGTGGTCAAACTTTCGGTCAACTACCTATATATATCGCTTCTGCATTTGTCTGTATATCGGCTTCTGAAAATACCTCTGCTTCTGCCTTTGCATGTACAAAATGCTTTGCATATGTCTCTACATTTTGGTGCCAAAAGGCCTCTGCAATCACTCTCAAAAAATGCATTTGAAAATGCCTTGTATATGCGAGAGCCTTTGTATATGCATCCGCCACTGCCACGTGGCACCTTCTAATTTGCCATTGAGTTGGTCTGAGAAGTGGCGATGAAAAACTACATCTTTCCCTTTGTATATCGCAATGCATTTACAAGCATACAATCGCATATACAAAGCACTGTGGACATGAAAAACATTGGCTGCGCTTGAAACTGCCTTGAAATCCGCCTTGCATAATGAGATGTACATTGGGTTGTATGTGCAAATATACAAACACCAATATACATGCGGTGGGCCCCGGCCTTGTATTTTCCCCTTGCATCTTCTACTTGTATATCGCGATGTACATGCAAATATACAAGTCGCGGACCCAAAACTCTTTATGAAACCATTTTAAAATGCATTCAGGTTCTGCTTGTATGTTTGCTCTCGTATCTTTGGTTGTATATGCAAATATACAACCACATATACAAACCACTATAGCACCTATTGAATGTACATACACTACCCTTTGCCTTTGCATATCTTGACTTGCATGTTTACTTGTATATCACCGATATACAAAAGCTCTTGTATATGGTGGACCCCACCTTCTGCACATTCGGCCATATATATCTCCTTGCATATTCGATTGTATGTGGAAGATTTACAAACCTCCTTGCATCTGCACGGGCCCCACCACATGTATCTTGGCAACATACAAATGCCTTTGTATATTTCTTTGCAGCAACCTTTGTATGTTTCCTGCGGCACTGTAGCAAATGTACATTGGGATCTTGTATGTCAAATATGCAATACAAACTGCCAGACATACAAATAGGGAATCTTTGGGGAATATTCCCGCAATGTATCTTATACCTTGTATTTTACACTTGCATCTCCCCTTGTATATCACTGATATACAAACCTGAAATATTCCTGGGAATCTGTGAAAGATTCCTGAAATGTATAAGCATTTACCTGGCCTGATATACATTCAAAAAATATATATAACTTAATTTTTTCATTATTTCCTAAGGCCGATAGAGATTTTCAAGCCCGCCAAATGCATATCTTGAACTGTATGTTTGACCAAACTTTGACCATGGATAACTTCTTCATTTGGCCGAATTTCAGGGTACTGTAAAAAGCAAACCTGCCTACTTTTTCAAGCTCTTTCATGGTAAGGTTCTTTAGGCAAGGTTCCTTAGGAAATTTGGCACTTTTGCTTTATAGGGACCTTTTCAAAGGATTTTCAGGGAAAATATCAGGTTGACTATTTGGGCTCTGAGCAGAGGGAAAATAGGATAACATTTTTGGCGATCTCTATGGGATGTTTGCCTGCTAAACATGAGATCAATGGCCTTATACATTCATTGGGCATGGAGTCAAAAGAAACTGGAAGTGCCTTGACAAACATTCTGACGCCGAGACCCGACATGACAGCAATGAAGGACACAGAAAGACCAGGGGCCAAACAAAATGCTAACAGCAACCCACCAACTATGTTAGGCAGCACTTAGGGGAAAATGAAGGGCATCTAAACTATTGTGCAGCAGCACTTATTGAAAGCATAGAGACCTAATCTACCAATTTACAGAGCATTCATACCTCAAAACACCTCTTTAGGTGTATCCCATTGACTAGGATAGGCAGATTTTGTCCATCCATATTTGACAACTGAAATGCATTGTGCTCCTTGCATTCAGTGATGAGAAATGGGCCGCTCCACATGCAATTGAATTTGGAGTGCTTCCCTAGCCTACTCTTCAGTTCATCCCACTTGAGCACCAAATCACCCTCCTTAAAGTTTCTAGGGGTGGCCCTTTTATCAAAAACTCCCTTGAGCTGAAGCTGATGATACTCCATAGCCTTCTTAGCCTTGTCTCTGGTTTCTTCAAGCTCCATGAGTTGAGCATATCTGATCACCATGGGATCTTCCTCTTGAAACACTTCTAGTTGATTCATGATGTCAAGAGTTGGTAGCTCCACAGATATAGGCAACCTTGCCTCTTTTCCATAAACAAGCATATATGGAGAATTCCCAATGGACCTCTTGGGAGTTATTCTATATGCCCATAGAGTAGATTTTAGATTAGTATGCTAGGTCCTCTAATTGTCCTCCAAGGTTCTCTTGATGATCCTTATGAGATTTTTATTTGTGGACTCAGCTAGGCCATTACCCTGAGGGTAATAATTTGATGAAGCGCCCAAGTAAATCCCATTCATCACGGCCCAGTCAGTTATTTTTAACCCGACAAAAGCTAGTGCATTGTCTGAGATGATGGATTGAGGTACCCCAAATCTAGCTACCAAATCACTATAAAAGTTCAAAATGGCACCTTCATTGGATTCCTTTAGGGCCACTACCTCAGTCCATCTTGTGAAGTAATCAATTGCTGTAAGCACCCACCTGTGGCCTGCACTGGATCGTGGATTGATGGGGCCTATGAAATCGATACCCCACCTCATGAAGGGTTGCTTAACTTGAATTGGCTGCAAGGGCATAGCTGGCAGCCTTGACTTGCCTGCGAACATGGCACACTTCACACATTTTCTAGCCCATGCATGGGCATCTCTAAATAAGCTGGGCCAGTAGTATCTAGCTCTCATAATCTTCCACGTAGTAGTCCTCGAGGAAAAATGACCCCCTGCCATTCCATCGTGGAACTCACGCAGTACCTTGTTAGTCTGAGTTTCATCAATGCATCTTAACAATGCCCCATTAAAATCTTTCTAGAAAAGGATACCATTGATGAGAATGTATGGGATAGACTGAAGTCTACAGTACCTTCTCTTGGCTTTGTCCAACCCTACTAGACATTCACCAGTCTACAAAAAATATATCATACTGTGAACCCAACTGGTGCCCGCCACTGTTGCGTCAGCCTGATGTTCATCTTCTACGGCCAGAAACGCTGCCTCTTCCTCACTTGCTTCATTTTCAGGTTTAGCCGCAAGTTGTTCGCTGAGTCCTCTTCCTCGGATGAGCTTGGTTATTTTGATGTCAACGTCATACTCCATGACCCTAGTAATCCAACCAGCTCTTTTCTCATTGACGTCTTTGCTCAATAGGAAATCCTTCACGCCAGGGTGAGCGACCATTAAATGTATCTTATTATTAGAAATAAGATGCCTAAATTTCTTTAGGCTCCTCACCATTGCAAGGACATGCTTCTCAATGAAGCTATATCTCTGTTCATATTCCTCTAAGCCTTAGCTAAAAAAAGCAATTGGCTGTTCAGATCCTTCGCTCTGTTGTTGTGCCAGAATTGCAGAAATGGTATCCAGACCACCATAAGCATACAAAATAAAATCCTTGGAGAAGTCTAGATTCACCAAGGTTGGCACAGCTGCAAGTGCCTCTTTTATGGACTCGAAGCCTAGCTTGGCTTCCTTCATCCAACTAAAAACTGTATTCTTTTTTAACATGGACGTCAAAGGTCTCAGAAGATTTGCAATGTCTGGTATAAACCTCCACAGAAAATTAATTCTGCCAATGAAGCTTTGAAGTCCCTTCTTGTGGTTGGGTAAGGGCAAATCCAGAATAGCCTTTACCCTCTCTGTATCGATGGTGATGCCCTCTTTAGAGATGACGTGTCCTAACAGCTTACCCTCGTGCATAGCAAAAATGCATATTTTGGGATTGAGAGATATCCTGAACTCTCTGCATCTCTCAAACACTTGCCTCAAATGAGATAAATGCTCAGATGCATTCTTGGAAAAAATAGTTATGTCATCGAGGTATACCAGCACCAACTTATATAGTAAAACTTTGAAAGCCATGTCCATAGCCCTCTAAAAAGTTGAGCCAACATTTTATAGGGCAAAGGGCATTCTCTTATAGGCCATGGTGCCCCATTTAGTGGTAAAAGTGGTTTTATACCGATCCTCCTCCTTGACTAACACTTGATTGTAACTAGAAAATCCATCAAGCAAGGAGAATCTCTTTGAGCCAGCCACTACCTGTAGAATTTGTTCCATTGAAGGCAACGGGTAATGGTCCTTTAGGGAGGCTCTGTTTAGATTCCTGAAATCAACACATAGTCTAATATCCCCATTCTTTTTTCTCACAAGGACGAGGTTAGAGACCCAAGAAGTATGTTTGATTGGAAAAATAATTTTCCCCTCAATCAGCTTAGTCAGTTCTTTAATCATCAGGGGCTCTAGCTTCGAATTTAGGGGTCTTTGCTTCTGTCTTACAAGTTTTGCCCCTGGCTCTAATTCTATGGTGTGTTGGGCAATGTGAGGGTCAAATCCTTTTAGGTCTAAATAATCCCAGGCAAACACATCTTCAAATTCATGGCATAGAGTAATGAAAGCTCTTCTTTCCTCGGTTGAGCAGATTTTACCAATTTTAAGGAGCTTTCCCTTAAAAATCTCCAACTGCTCATAGTGTTCCTCTTTTATTTGCATGCCAGTTTCAGTCTTCTTCATCTGATCATAAGTGTCAAAGATAGACTCCAATGTCACCCATCCCTTGGGCAGCTTGTTTGTCCTTAGCTGAACAATTTGGTCATTGCCATACTGTTGTTTGAGTTTATCTTGGTTCACCACAGATAAATCATCTTCTTCTAACAAAAAATGCAGGATTTGCTCATCACTTTCGAAAACCTGCCAATGAATGTCATTGTCCGGGATAGAGGGTCTATTTACTACTTTTACATGAGGCTGCACCTTCCCCCTCTGAATATCACTGGGGATGTCAAATTGAGCCCCAATTGCTACTAGCCTATCTGCTTGGTAATTCTAATTTCTGGGAATAGAGACCAGATTGAAAGCATCGAACTCTTCAATCATGTCCCACACCCTATGCTTGTAGCATTTCAAGACATCATTTTTTGTGGCATGCAATCCTCTTACTTGATTTACGATGAGTTCACTATCCCCGAACACCTGTAAGCAACTGATCCTTCTTTTTCTTGCCCATTGCAATCCCTGGATTAGCCCCTCATATTTGACAGTGTTGTTGGTGTGGGAAAAGGTGAAACGAAAAGTAGAATAATACCTATCACCATGAGGAGACACCAGTATTGCACCTCCACCAGACCCATTTCTACCTCTAGAGCCATCATAAAACATTTTCCATACCTAATCCTGCCCTTCTGTCAGCAATTCTAAACTCTGTACAAGGCTTGGAATTTCTAATTCTGGCTCATGCAGTATGTACATTCCCATACCAGACTCTTGCACGTGTTCCTCAGGACTATCAATAATATTTCCAAGGCCCACTCTCTTAACAGTACCTTTGGTATACTTTCAGCTTGCAGTTGTTGGGCAGCAACAAGCTTAGGATCATCGGAGATAAGGTAGCTTGCATTAACAACACTTGGTGTGTAGGGTTCTATGTGATGATTTGAAAGCAACTCAGATTTTAGGGTTACCTTGGTGCCATATCTGGTTCTAAAAAACATGTGGGACCAGTCTGAGGATAAATATCCTCCTATCTTGGTCATGAACTCCCTTGACAGGTACATGGCAAAATGAGGAGGAAGGTCAAAGATGAACACTTCCTGAGTGATGGAAATGTTTGGACAGGTATGCAAGGTAAGGCTTAGGTCCTTTATCACACCCATGGTGTTGACAGCTATGCCATCAAGTTGGAGCACACCCTTGGTTAGGGGCTGGTAGTTCAGTCCTAATTGGTCTGCAATCTATTCTGGCATAATAGAACTACTTGCCCCACTATCCACCATGCAATTGTGCACTAGCTTATCTCCAATTATTAGAGACATAAAATGGAAACAGTTTGGCATTCTGGCTTGGTTACTTGTTGCTGTCTTGGGGGGAATTGGTAAGGACAATTTTGGTTGGGTCAACATTTGTATCACTTGACATTTTTAAACTAGACAAAGCAGACTGTAATATGTCTTTTTGGCTCGGGATCGCCAAGGAATCCCACATGGACATGGTCACATTTGCCTTTTTCATGTTCTCAATAATGTTGAAAGGTTTGGCAATGCTTACCTTCTAATGTGGTTTGGCGGCTGCAATATCAGCTTGTAATTGAGGCTGCTCTTTAGTAGTCGCCTGAGTATTTCTTTGTAACACACGGGGAAATTGGGATGTAGAAGGATCAGCAGGTCCTTTTTCTCTATTTGTCACCTGATCCATCTCATAGCTCCTCCTTTTTGCTCTTGTGTTAGCTGCAATTGGAGTGTAGTCTTTGTTCATGCCACAAAACTCATTTTCCTGCCAATTCATGAAAGTAGTATCATGCTGAGGTTGTTCTATTTGCTGCACAATCCCCTCATTAGATGTGCTTGGCTACAGAGTTGCAATATCTTGCACTGTCAGGGCTTGATTTATGGCTCCACTTGGTCGCGTTGCTTGATTGTGTGGCTGATTGCTTAGAGAGAACCATTCATACTCGGAAGCCAAGTTGTTTTGAATAGGGACAATGTCACTGACAGCACTAGTGGATGCAGGATTGTAAGGCTAAAAAGGCCTTTAGTTCATATTCTATTTGACCCCCTGATAGTTATTCTGATAGGGTGGCCTGTTAGCTTGCCAAGGTTGGAACTATCCCTGATAAGACTAGTTTTGCCCTTGGTTATGTGGTTGATAGGGCTATCTATTCTGGAACTGTTGCTTTTTCATATTTGTCAGCTCATTACCAAAAGATTGCAACAATCCCTTGATCTCTTGTAACTCAAAAGATTGATTTTGAGTAGCATCTTTTGGCCTATTTGACTGCAGATTAGTTGCTAGTAATGCTGGGGCAGTGGGTATAACAGCTATGGGGGGCACATATGTTGGGATTGGTGGTTGAATTGTGGGGAAAATTGGCAAAGGTGGCCTAGGAGCAATTTTGCCAGCCTGAATGAGGCTATTTTCAGCCCTAATCACTATGGTATAGGCATGTGGCAAGGAAAGCCCTCCCATGGATTGAATCATCACAGAGATGTCACTACTTAATGCTCTCAAAAAATATAGAAATGCATGGTCAGCTGTAGGTCTTACCGTTGGTGGGATTCTATCCCATGTCTTTTGGAAGCAGTGATTGAAATCTAACATGACCTCGTGAGGGGCTCTTTTGATTGTAGATAGCTGCTCCACCTGCAACAAGTGATCAGATTTGTCTTTGAAGAAACTGCACAATTCCTCTCCCAAGCAATCCCAGAAATCTATGGAATTTACTAGCAGGTTTCTAAACCACTGTAAAGCTTTGCCCTTCACGGAGGCTGTGAGTAGCCTAATTGCTACATTTTCTGCTGTTACGTGATGGACAGCACACAGGTTTGCAATGTCTTGGATATGCTCAGCTGGAGTAGTCTGGTCTTCACCATGAAAAAATGGTAAACTCTTCAGGGCAATGACAAGGATATCATCATGTTAAGCTAGATTTAATGGGCTTCCTTGATTGAAAGCCACAAAGGGCTAATTTCTAACCACAGGAATCATTGTGGCTTTAGTCCTTGAGGCAGTGTGAGCTCCAATGGCAAGGGGAGTCGACTTGGCTCTCCTGGGTTGGACACGAGTATTCTTGTGCTTCTCAGCTGCTACCCCTCCTCTCCTGGGTGGGGATAATTGTAGATACTTGAAAGGTGAAGCGCTGCTTCTTGTAGGTATTCTTCTCATAAGCAGAGATACAACGGTTCTGCTAGACCAAAGTTGGAGTCGCCAGATATGCAAAGTTTTCAACCTCTTACAGGTCTGGATATCACTGGTTGCACATCAAAACTAGTAACCGAATGTAGTATTTTGAACTTAGAATTTTTTGAATCTATGTCCCACCGAGCGTGCCAGAAACTGTTATCACCTAGATTTGCACCCTTCACATGCAGATGTGACACCTCATGCAACCTGGAGTAACATTGGAATGATCTCAAAGTGTGGGACCTTGCGTTATGAGATCAGACCTCCAGAGAAGGTTGGTTCCTTACTCTAAGCCTATTACTTAGAGCGATGATACTAAATCTAGTGCTAAAAGCTTGCAAGGGAAAGAGTTAGAAGGAGAGCTGAAGGGAAAAGAGGTGATACACCAGATTTAGTGAGAGATGGTGGATAAGGTATGGGCACAGCAATGATTCTTTCACTGCTAAGGGGGATTCACATAGGTTTAAGGCTGGTTTGAGGCTTCGGTATGAAGGTTAAACATGCAGAGGGGCCACTTTACCCACAGAGCAGGCTAAAACTTCAAATGAAACACAGAAATTTAGAGATAAAAGAGGCAAAAATCAGCATCTATTAATCATGAAGGCCCAGAAAACTGTTACAATGCAGAACATTTCATAGTAGAATTACACCCATTTAGCTAATTGCACTCATTGGTGGGTAAAGGAAGACAGCAGAGGCTAGATTCAGACATAGTGAGTCACATCCCTTTATCCTTGCAGTTACACTAAAATGGACTGACTACAAACTTTCGGCAGCATAATAGCCCCCAAAATACCATCCCCCCTCAAAAGAGATTTTACATGCCTTATATAGGCCAGATTCATGCCAGAAGAGCGTGGATTCCTAGAAATGTAGAAATGAGGCCATAAATGCCAGCAGCAGAAGAGTATGGGCAAAGACATGGCGAAGGGACAGGGGCCATGCCTCTGCCACACCAAAATGCGGAAAACCTCAGCCAGAACGCAAGAAAGGATGGGGGATGGAGAAAGGGCCTCCAAAGTCATCGCTTGTCATTCAGGAAAGGGACCTGAAGGACAAGGAGCCCATGCACCATGAATGCACCTGTAGAACTTCACCAACCCAAGCTACTATGAGGAGAAAAAACCCCCCAAAACTTCAAGACGGCTGCTGAAACATCCAATCGGCCAAAATATGCAAAGACAGATCTAGAAAATGAAAACTAGAAAATCCCCCCAAAAACCTGCTCAAATGAAAGAGGAGGCAAAAACATACACTCTTGCCTCTTACAGCATGTCAAAATTTGCCAAAATGAAGGAGATACAGGTGGTCAAACTTTCAGTCAACTGCCTGTATATATCGCTCTTGCATCTATCTATATATTGGCTCCTGAAAATACCTCTACTTCTGCCTTTGCATGTACAAAATGCTTTGCATATGTCTCTACATTTTGGCGCCAAAAGGCCTCTACAATCACTCTCAAAAAATGCATTTGAAAATGCCTTGTATATGCAAGAGCCTTTGTATATGCATCCGCCACTACCACGTGGCACCTTCTGATTTACCGTTGAGTTGCTCTGAGAAGTGGTGATGAAAAATTGCATCTTTCCCTTTGTATATTGTAATGCATATACAAGCATACAATCGCATATACAAAGCACTGCGGACGTGAAAAACATTGGTTGCGCTTGAAACTACCTTGAAATCCGCCTTGCATAATGAGATGTACATTGGGTTGTATGTGCAAATATACAAACACCAATATACATGCGGTGGGCCCTGGCCTTGTATTTTCCCCTTGCATCTTTTCCTTGTATATCGCGATGTACATGCAAATATACAAGTCACGGACCCGAAACTCTTTATGAAACCATTTTAAAATGCATTCGGGTCCGGCTTGTATGTTTGCTCTCATATCTTTGGTTGTATATGCAAATATACAACCGCATATACAAACCACTGTAGCACCTATTGAATGTACATACAGTACCCTTTGCCTTTGCATATCTTGACTTGCATGTTTACTTGTATATCACCGATATACAAAAGCTCTTGTATATGGTGGACCCCACCTTCTGCACATTCGGCCATGTATATCTCCTTGCATATTCGATTGTATGTGGAAGACATACAAACCTCCTTGCATTTGCACGGGCCCCACCGCATGTATCTTGGCAACATACAAATGCCTTTGTGTATTTCTTTGCAACAACCTTTGTATGTTTCCTGCGCCGCTATAGCAAATGTACATTGGGATCTTGTATGTCAAATAGGCAACACAATATACAAACTGCCAGACATACAAATAGGGAATCTTTGGGGAATATTCCCGCAATGTATCTTATACCTTGTATTTTTCACTTGCATCTCCCCTTGTATATCACCGATATACAAACCTGGAATATTCCTAGGAATCTGCAAAAGATTCCCGAAATGTATATGCATTTCCCTGGCCCAATATACATTCAAAAAATGTATATAACTTAATTTTTTCATTATTTTCTAAGGCCAATGGAGATTTTCAAGCCCGCCAAATGCATATCTTGAACTGTATGTTTGACCAAACTTTGACCATGGATAACTTCTTCATTTGGCCGAATTTCAGGGTACTGTAAAAAGCAATCCTGCCTACTTTTTCAAGCTCTTTCCAATGGTAAGGTTCTTTAGGCAAGGTTCCTTAGGAAATTTGGCACTTTTGCTTTATAGGGACCTTTTCAAAGGATTTTCAAGGAAAATATCAAGTTGACTATTTGGCTTTGAGCAGAGGGAAAATAGGATAACAGATATAAGAGTTGCGTATGAAGATCTAATTGCAATCTTTTGTTACAATACAAGTGCCATAAACATTTCAAAGAATCTAGTGATGAACTCAAGAACAAAGCATATATCAATAAGGTATCACTTTTTAAGAGAGAGGGTGACAGAAAATGAAGTAAAGACGGAATATGTGTCCATAAAGGATCAGATTATGGATATTTTCATTAAGCCTCTACCTAAGGATACCTTTGAGTATCTCAGAGCAAAGTTAGGAGTTATTACCCCTCCTACTCTGAACTAAGATGCATAAGAATGCATCAATCCAGTGGTGTCCAAAGCCTCATTATTTGATCTAGATTGATGTTTTGAGAGCTACCTCTCAGATGGAGTAGCAAGTGTTCCTGAAATGTGTTCCTAACAAAGAGCAGTAAGTGTTACAATATTCATGAAATAGCAATTTGATCAGAGCAGCTAAGTGCAAGTATGTGTCCTTTGCCATTGATGTCAAAGGGGGAGAGAAATCATGTGAAAAACTCAGGGGGAGAAAGAGTGCAGATGTGTAAAAAGAAAGGGGGGGTTATCTTGTCTTGATGGTCATTATAGTTTTTCACATCATAGGTTGCCATAAATGACAAAGGGGGAGATTGTTGCAAGTATGTGCCTAACCGGTTTTGTCATCGATGTCAACATATCTATGTTGTCATTGGTGTCAATTGTGCTCTTGTTTTGATGCTTTCTTGTAATGAGTTAAGTACTGAAGAAAATAAGTATTCTTGATATAGTAGAACAGTCCAGTAGATTACTCTGCATTTCTTGTAGAATAAATATCTTTATCTATGGATTGGAAGTTACTTAGATACATGCCTTAAGATGCTATGTTCCAAGTTTGAGCCTCCGGTATGAAGATTTGAATGAGTTATGTTCACCAGAGTGAAAACTACTTTTTTTGTATATTTGGTGGTGACAGAGAGAATGTATTTTTCTCTTCATTCCTCTACATTGAAGTATTATGATCTATGGTTTATGAGTTAAGTCTGAAATGATAATAAGTACCTTCAACTTCAATGGTTCATGATTTGTTGGTCCACAAGCTATCTTTTCTCTATGACAATAGCTAACAGTGTTGTTTATGTGCTCTGGTTTAAAGAATCTTCTTGAAAGAGTGGTTAGAGATTATGCGGTTGTTCCTGGTGATTACAATGTGCTTGTGGATGTCTTCTAATCATGTTTGTACCTTTGGATTGGTCTACAAAGAGAAATTTGGATCGTGGATGAAGACTATTCTTAAGAGACTTAATGTTAACACCAGTCTCGGCTAACTTGGTTGTTTTCATTACTTGCAGAGATACATTGAAGATTGTGGAAGCATGTCATGATGTGGAATATTGCATTTGAGCCCCAGCTAAGGCATAACATGATCCACATACATCTTTACCTTAGCAAATTTTGTTTAGGTCCAAACCTATTTCCATGTATGTTTGTAATTCGATCTTGGAGATTGTTCCAATCATTGATGAATGTAATGCCGACCTTGATGTACATTCTAAGGTTGACAAATTATATAAATGCATGTAATGTACTTGTGAAAAATATGTCTATGTGAAAATGAGAAGATAAGTGCAAAGGTGGAAAAAAAGTAGAGCGAAGGAGTTATACTGTGCTTCAATCGAACTAAACCCAGGCATGGAGCAAATGCTATCAAATCAGTTCACCAATCCTTGGTAGTGAGCCATCCCTTGGCAGTGAACCTCTATTTTTGGATATTGTTATAACTTATTTGTTTTTGTGGGCTAACACCCACCATGGTTTTTCTCTTTTAGGGTTTTCCACGTCAAAAACCTAGTGTCTTATGTGTTGATGACGTTGTTGTGTTGAGTTTCTTATTTCATGCTTTCATGATTAAATCTAAATAACATTGAACAAGTGGTTGATGTGTTAATGTGTTGATAATTGAGAGTGGGGGGGTGAATCAGTTATCCTAAACTTGCTTCCAATTCAAACACTTAAATTCACTTTGTTATTTAATAGCATGGCAATTAATTATTCATGAAAGCATAAAGCATAAACACCAGAGCAGATACACATCAACACATGAGACACCAAGATTTTGACGTGGAAAACCTGGTCAAGGGAAAAACCACGGGGTGATTAACCCAAGGATTATTCTCTGTTAGAAGAATAAGAAAAATAGATGGCACATGCCAATTAGGGCTCACTGCCCGAGCACACTACTCACAAGAGGCATACTACCTACAAGAGACACACTGTCTACAAAGTAACAAGTATCACAAACTTGAACTAGTGATTGGCATCTTTACCATGCCCAGATTAGTTCCATTTAAGCCCAAAAACTCCTACTTTGGCTTTCACTCTTCTTCTTTGCTATGCCATACTCATCGACACACTTCACACTTTGGAATGACTTCACAATCCTTTATTTATACAAGGCATCGACTTAGGAACAATCATCTAAGTCGGCAAACACTTTTAAATCATCCGGAAGACGTGTAATACATCTGGTCAGCCTGTCTCAGGAAGAACACCAACAACCGGTGGTCTTTACATCAAATCCAAACTCTAACTTCAATTTGGACTGCCAATAAGAATTGTGCACAATCCAAGGATCACCAAAACCTTTCCTGAGTCACCAAGAACATCTGCACTTTATCAGCTTACTAGAATTCTTCTCTTCTTCATCCAGAACTTCAAGAACATAGTCTGTCACCACTGTCACAATGCTTCCGAACCTCTAAACCATGAACAAATCTAGTTGTCACTTCACACTGACTTCTTCAACACTCCCTCCAATCTGTAGAATGAGATAATGCAATTCTGGAGCTCACCAGACCAATTTGTGACACTCTATCACCACTGAACATCTGCCGGAACCGGTTCTACTAGAGTGACCATAACTTCTTCAGATCTTTGTGTGGACCTCTAAAATCTTGACTGGAGCATCTCAAGACTCATATCTGAAAACCCTTTAAACCGTATCCTCTGATCCTCATCTTATCTTGGACTTTTACCTTAATGTCATCACTGGTCTTCACTGTTCCTGATTGAGACTAATTTCCTCAATATCCTCAGCACACAGCTCATCCAATCCTTCTCATTAATGCAATATGAGTATGTTGACATCAATGACAACACTGGTTATCCTCATACTTGCAACATAATGTTCATAAGTGGTCAAAGTTTTGAAGACAACGTATTCAGCCCTCCCCCCCTTAGTTGTCTGGTGCATTTCAACAATATTTCACCCAATCAATCTCAAATAGTCACCAAAAGGTTCTTAGATGTGTTATAGGGGTCTTATGTTTTGAGTTAGGGGTCATTAAGGAACCATAAGGACTATTTCACAAGGTTTGAATAATAAAATATGTTGTTTGATGTCTCTAGTCATATTTTATAAGTTTAAAAATCTTCAAAAGTTTTCAAAGTAATCTTAAATTCTCCAAATACTTCATACACACTTTGTAGAGGGAATATCATTTTGAAAATTTCAAATTATGGGAGAGTTTGGGATTAGATCAAAATCTTAGGGTTTAAGTCAATGCAAAGTTTTTCTGGACTCTTCTATCTAATCTACAGTTTGGTTGCTTCATGCAAACATGCTTGAAAACATTCAAAATCTTTTTATGATTTCACCAAAGTGAAGAGGAAACAACAAGATGAACATTTTTGAGATTGCATATTCTACAAATAAGACTTGTAGATTTATCAAAGTGAATGATTTGTAGCCCAATAAGATGAGGGTTTGCATGAAAACCCTAGGTTGTCTTCATTACACATAAATCCATATAAGAAAGAAGATAGTATGAAGATGATATAGAGAAGAAAGAAGGTAGTATGAAGACAATATAGAGAATGAGACAAGAAGTAGAGCTAAATGATAGTGCATGCAGAGTTAAGAAGAATAATGTAGAGATCAATAATAAGGGTCGTCTACATGAAGTCCTAGTGTGCCTAAGACGGGGAAGATTTCCAGTTTTCAAGATAACATTGTGAACTCCAAAAATTATGAGAAGATACTTTCTACTTCAATATTATCTTGTAAGTTTTTCTATTGCAAAGTCTGATGATAGTTGTGCTTTTATTGGGGAAACATTGAATAACAATGGATTTGATAATGATTTTTGGGTATTTCCACTATTAAGATATTAGCTACTTCAAGTACAGGTAATGTACAAGCTACACATGAAGGGGTCAATGAAGACACCAAAATAGAGATAGAGACCAAGTCATAACCTACTTAATAGGGTTTTAGGTTCAGATGATGCATGTGTATGTTGGCAAGAGACAGTATATGGATTCATGATTGTTGTCATTGATGGCAACAAAGTTCATCCCACACATCTGCAGGACATGATGTGTCTATACTGAAAATCAAAGTGAAGAATGTTGTGGTCCGATAAGTAAGAACAGAGCATGTGGCGAGGTCTGATAGTCAGGTCTGGATCTCTCAGGGGAAGTATCTTGGTGAAGTATAGATTTGGGGAAGTCAAGAGGACTACCTTGACTGATAGATTCTAAGGATTTAGCCTCTGGTGGTAGATGAAGAAAAAGATATGAATACTTGAGTATCAGGTTCCTGATTGGTAGTGTGGACAGAGGAAGAACTAACTGATAGAACATTAGACATTATTCTGGATGTGTTACTGATAATGGTAAAGGTTATTAAGGCGTAAGTTATGATTGGCTGACATGTTTGATGACTTCTACAAGTATATCCTTGATCCGCATTACTTGGTAAGCAAGGATTTAGCTGACAGATCAGAGTTTGTGGAAAAGATTGACTATTCCGGATGCTGACTAGAAAGGTGATGAAATCACTTGTGCAGATATATATACAAGATGGTTTTAGTTATGAGAGGTGTCATGGTTTTTGGTGATGTGCAAAGAAAAGCAATAGAGCAGAATAAAAGCAAAAAGGAAGGTCCGGTATGTGAAAGAAGAGCAGCACAAAAGAAGAGGAAAGATGAAGTGTAGCAGATCAGTGTACTGAGCCTAACCAGAACTGAACTCCAACATATGTTGATGCTCCTTATTAGTTCAAGTATTGTATTACACTCTTTATAAATTGTAGACAGTGTGTCTCTTGTAGGCAGTGTGCCTCTTGTGAGCAGTGTGCTCAGGCAGTGAGCCCTAATTGGCAAGTGCCATTTTGTATTTCCATTCTTTTAAACAGAGAATACAATCTTGGGTTAATCACCCTGTGGTTTTCTCCCTTAACAGGGTTTCCACATCAAAAATATTGTGTCATGTGTATTTCCATTTCATGGTTATGTTTGCTTATTTGAATTAAAGCTGCATTGATTATTAAGAAAGTTCAGAAAGCATAAATAATTAGGATAACTGATTCACCCCCCCTCTCAGTTATCAACAATTGGTATCAGAGCCAAGTTCCTCCCAATAGAGCCTAACAACTTGAGGAAGATCTGGGAATTCAAATGGATGTGTATGGTATGAGGGAGAAACTTAAGTCTACCCTAGATGATCTCGAGTAGTCAAATTCTGAAGTCAATGAATTAAAGGAAAGACTCAAATAGGCTGATGATTTCATAAATGAACTAAAAGGGAAACTGAGTCTCTCTATGAAAAAGAGAAAAGAGCACCTTCAGCAATTGGCAAGTCAAAGTGAAGCCAATGATACAAATGGAGATCTGAAGGAGAAAACCAAGTTGTGTGAAAAGTTATCAAAATAAATCATCATGGTAAGACATGAGATGGAATCAAGAGTTATGAAGTTTACCCAAGAAATTGAAGCGAAAAGAAAGACTGAAGATGATCTAAGACAATCTCTCGAGGAGAAATCAGAAGACCGCCACAAGATGGATAGAATAATTAGACACCTTGAATCTAATCTTTAAGATGCTAAAGATAATGAAGAAAAACTTGAGGATCAAATTGTCTCTCTTAAAAGGGATCTTCAAACAACAAATGAATATACAGAAAAATTCAAGATAAGTTCTGCTCAACTTGAAGTTCTTTTTGAAAGTCAAAAGAGGGTAGATGACAAGTGTGGTTTGGGATATGAGAAAGGAGAAAGCTCTAGATCCAGTCAGAAGATCTTTAGATTAGAAAATCCAAGGAACAGGCCTAGAAGACTTCCAGTAAGGCAGCTTAATGCTCAAAGATATCCATCCTTCAATGGATACTACCACAATTGCAATAACTTTGGTCATAAAGCTAATCAGTGCAGAAAAAGAATGAATTAGACTAATTCATCCTTCTCTGGATAGTGTTTCAACTGCAAAAGGTATGGTCACAAATCTCATGAATGCAGAAATATGCAAGTGAACAAATCATTCAATGGTAGATGCTTTGCATGCAATAGAATAGGTCATATGGCTAATCAATGCAGATCAAGAGGATATCAATCAAATATGCAAAGAAATGTTGTTTTCCAAATTTGCAATAGATTTGGTCATATTGCAAAATTCTGTAGAAGCAAGAATCAGGACAAAAGAGGTTTGGTACATCATAATTAGAATCAAGATAAGGGAAAACAAAAAGTGAATACGGATGAAGTTCAAAGTGAGATGAACAAGATTTGGTTGAAGAAAAGTACAGAGAATGTAGGGGATGGGTCCGCACTAGACTCTGGTGCTGATATTCCTTCCAGAAATTAAAAAGTGAGCTCTGGCTCAGAGGGAGACACAAAGAAAACCTTGTTCCCCCAGCCAGTCAATTGGTGCCGGAACTGGCACAAGAAGAGTTGTGGATTAAAGGGTTCATAAGAGAAACATCCAAATAAACTATGGTTAAGATTTGGAAGATCCGTAAGATGTTTAAGGTCAAGATTGATCCAGTTCTTCAAGTCATCCGAATAAGGCAAACTAGAATGACTTAAGTCGAGCATTTATTGCAACTTAACATTAGGGTTTGCAGAGCAATATAATGGTTTTCTCATTAAGTATTTGTTCATTCTGCATTCAAGAAAAAATGAAAAGAGAGGCTCTACAACAAAATTCCTCAAGCTCATCCAAGATCATTTGCAGAAGTCAACTCATCTGGAAATTGATCCAGCTAACTCCGTGAAACCGAAAGACGCAAAAGGTATTTTCTATTCTTCTCTACAAATCTTTTTAAAAGATGTCTACTCTGAATATTGTGAAGATCGCTGATAGGCCTTGCCCCAAATTCAAGAAACATCCCTACAAATCCTTGGAAGTAGATCCCCTAGGATCTTTTTCCAGTGTTCCGCATGGTGTCCTACATATAGAAGATATTAGGGTTTACATTCACACAAACATTGAAGAATTTGGAGAGTCCAAATTGATGGATATCTATCACAAGTAGTTAACAGATGATTCTTTTGAGATCAAACCTCAGTATAAAGCCATCTGCGATAAGCATTTTGCACAATGCATTCATTTCCCCTATTTTCTGGAAGATGAATGGGTCCGGTATATCCTAAGCAGAATACATGACAACTTCCTGTGGTTGAACAGGCCATTTAAAATCACTAAGGATGCCATTAGGGCTGTAACCAGATTACACTCAATCGGTGAAATGCCTACGCTCAAATCTGTCAAGAACCAAATTGTCAATGAGGCTACCGGATCAAAGTTTGAT
Source organism: Cunninghamia lanceolata (assembly GCA_027924645.1). Taxonomy (NCBI): domain Eukaryota; kingdom Viridiplantae; phylum Streptophyta; class Pinopsida; order Cupressales; family Cupressaceae; genus Cunninghamia; species Cunninghamia lanceolata. The sequence continues at coordinate 35,049,524 of BSBN01000078.1, read as the reverse complement.
AAAAGAGCTATGACTATTGAGGATATCATAGATCTGGATATCAAATTTGCATCAATGATAATTGGATATAAGATATATCACTCTAGCAGGGAGAATTCTGTTTCCAGAACTGCTATCTATACTGCTTATGAAATGTTGAGGAAGAATGTAGACTATGATCTTTGTGAGCTCCTTTTGAACCAACTATTGGAGAATCTACAGAAGATAAAGAAGGATAAGAAGAACTCCTTCAAATATGGTGGTTTGATACTCTGTCTCTTCTTTTATTACATGAATGAGCTTCCCAGATTCAGTCGCTGGGTATGGAAGAATGATAGGCCAATAGCCATTCAGATCAAAGATTATATACATGGGATTGGTGATGCTAAGGCATAGAATACAACTCTCTGGGGATATTTCAAGAATTTTTAGAACATGATGCAAGTAAGAGAGAGAATTCCCCAGTCTCTTGTTGAGAAATACAAAGACACAGTATGCTTTATGGTAGAGACTGATCAGTGCCTAATGGAGGCAGTAGAACCAAGCACTGTATGGATCATGCCTATGGGGTATGAAGTTGATGAACAAATTGTGGAGCTGCATGTTCAACACATGCTAAGTCAGCCAAAGGATCCAAAGGTAGAAAGGTTTGGAACCTTTGAAGAGCTAAGTGTAAAAGTTCATGTGGAACTCAGACAATCAGAAATAAAAAGGAAAGTGAGAAAAGAAGTTGAAAACATTGCCAAAAGCTTTGGCATCTCAAAAGAGGCACTTGATGCCAATAGGGAGAAGATGGAAAGAGCAGAGAAAGAGAAGGAAGGTACTGAAAAAGAAAGTGGTCTGGTAGAATCTTCCACTCGGACAAGATTATCAAAGAGATCTGTACGTACCACTGCCAAAAGGTCAAGGACATCAAAACCGGAAGCAAAATCATCCCGCAAAGGAGAGAAAAGAACTAAAACAAAGGCCACAAGGTCTTATGTCAGTCAGAAGGATGATGAAGAAACTGAATCAGATGAGGAGATAAAGAAAATGAAGAAGGAGAAGAAGAAAACATCCGGTGAACCCTCTACCGGTCAAGGTGAAGAAGAAAAGGTAGAAGAATTTGTAGAAAAGCCCACTCTATCTTTAGATGATGTCATCAAATCAGTCACTATGGATGGAAACCTTCAGCCAATGGCTGAATTCTATGATGATTACAATGAAGCAAACCAAAAGATCTTGCAAGAAGCAGCAGTCAAGTATCTGAACATATATAACAAGGCTTTTATTGAAATTATATCTCTTATTCCCAAAAGCCTAGAAAAAGAGTTAGAAATAAGAAAGAATACTGCCATGGCAAAAGATCTTGAGATCTAGGAACAGATAGCCATTCAGCTATATCCTTCAATCGATTCAAAGCAAATGAACATGATCTTCAAGGATTGCAAGGATGAATTTCAGAGCAAAGCCAGAATGAATCAGCTCATGCTTGGTGAGACTGACAAGATAGCCAAGGAAACATAAGAGATCCTCAGGAATGCCTTCAAAAGATTCAATCTTCCTATTATAGAGGACTTGGGCGTTAATCCTTTGGCCACAGGTGTTGAAAAGGAATCCATTGAGGAAATGATAGAAGAACAAATGGACACTGGTGAAGATAAGGGCTTAGAATCCTCTGCTCTAGAAGAGGTGGCCCATGAACAAATAAACATCACTCCTTTGGTTTCCCCTACTGACTCTGGATTCAAAGGAGAAGAAAGAATACAGAAGAAAGAAGTAGAGGTGAAGGAAAAAGATGATAGTACCAAGGCTGTAGAAGGAGAAAAAGCTCCAAGAGACAGTTCTGAGACTACAGAAAAGAAGAAGAATCTATCTCTGGCAAGAGACACTGCAGAAACTGTCAAAAAGTTCTTAGAAAAAGAGACAATGGAAATTGATGAACCAGAACTTCTGCAAGAGCCATTTAATTTTGACTCTCTTTCTCTGGTACAAACAATGAAGATAGCTTCATTTACTAATGCAAAGGCCAAAAAAAAACTCCTGAAGTCTCACATGGAAGACTGTGAGCTTATAGCAGTTGCATCCGGAGTGTTAGAAAATTTCATGCCATCTTTTCAAAAGGATTCCTCGGCCTCCTCATCCGGTAATCTCTGTAAGGGTAAAATGGTGATCAATCAAATGAATTAAACATGACCCAAACATCAACAGAATAGTGAAACAAGAAGGATTCAATAAACGAAGCAATGAACAAACACAGTGCAAACCTCTCCCGTTTCGAAACTTCTGTTGTTCGCCTATCACAAATCGTCCTTTTGCAGATAAGATGAGCCCTCAGAGAGTGCAATCTTTTTAGCTGTTTTTAGGAAGTCGATGGTGAATGGCTATGGTGATATGCAATGAAGATGAGCTCCAATGCAAGTATGTGATCTCAAGCTCGTGGATGACAAAAAGGGTGCCAAAGGCGCGCTGGTGATATTTCTGCAGAGTAACGCTGTCAAAAGCCTGGATGATTAGAATGGAAGAATGAAGCTTCATTTATAGACTTGGAAGAATGGGAATCAACGGTTGAGAGGAGATATGAAGATCGACGGCTGAGGATGGTTGAGGAATGTGCAACCAGTAGAAATGTGACAAGTGTCCCAGCTCCATCATGAAAGGGGGGATGTGACAAAACTGATTGGAGAGTTAACTCCATTGACTGGTCTGTTAACAGACTTGATTGATTAGTTAGAAGAATAAATCGTGGAACTGACTGAATTGATTGAGGATTTGACTCAATTGATAGGTTAGTTAACTTTTTTGATTGATTAGTTAACTAATCTCTGATTTGAGAAGAAATAGGCCATGTGGGTGAGGGAAAATAAGATAATTAAATATTAAATATATTTAATTACATGTGCAACCTGATGAGGTGGACAAGGTGAGGTGGAAAAGATGAGGTGTAAAGGTGATGTGGAACTTTGGAATTTAGAACTTAGGATAGAGGAATTTGGATTAATTAAATAATTTATGATTATTTAATTATGTAGGACATTTAGAAGAATTTTAATTAAATAAATAGATTTTATTTAATTATGGAATAGTGAATCGATTAAATAAATTTGGAATATTTATTTAATTAATAGAAGAATGGAATAAATATTTAGAATATTTATTTAGGATGATTTGTGTCATTTTTAGGCGTATACATTTTGCCCCTCTTTGATGCAATGCAGTTTACAGCGTTGCTTCAAAGAATTCGATAGTCTGAATGATGATACATGCCCCAGTTTGCCCCTGGTAAAGATTTAATGACGATAGGATGCCCCCTCAGGAGATTGGACGGGAAAAGGGCGAAAGACTCGGAGACGGACAATCTCACGAAGACGAAGGGGTAAGGATAGGTTGGAGGAAAAAGGGACGTGGTCAGGGATACGGAAAGAAAACGGGAAGAAAAATGGGCACGGGAAGTAGTCACAGTCATCACCTAGCTAGAATTAGGGTTTGGAGGCTATAAATAGGAGCTGGGTCCACAAGAATAGTCATTTGTACACTTGTTTACTCTGGATTGGATTGAGAGAGCTTAGAGCAACTTGGAGCAGCATGGCAGCCAGAGTAGCAGACATTCCACGCGAGGGGCACCGGTTCGAGCGAGTCCGTCGATTCAGGCGACCAGCAGAGGCAGGACGCCCGGTATGTGCTTCGAAAAATTTCTCCTAGGGTCGATTTAGGATGTAATAAATGCACTTAGAAAATAGGTAAAGTGTATGCGCTGAAACTCAGAACGGCGCATATGCCTCGCGAAGCGGCGCTTTTGTCATTGCGCGGCGCATATGCCGGTTTCGGCGGTGCATACATGAAAGTTGCGCATCTATGCAATGTAGCGGCACTTTTGTGATTTGGCGGCGCATGTGTAGATAAGCCGCGCATATGTTGAAAGTAGCGGCGCATCTGTTGATGCTGCGCATATGTCAATTTTAGCGGCGCTTTCATAATATGCAGGCGCATATGCCTAATTTGGCGGCGCATCTGTCGGATCTGCGCATACGTGCACTGGGGTGGCGCATTTGTGTGAAGCAGCGCATATGCTGATTTTAGCGACGCATATACCAAAAAACAGTGCTTTTACCACCTGTAGTGGCGCATTTGCTGTGAATAGCAAAGGACTTAGCCAAATTGACCCGATTAGTGTCCTGTTTGACGTGGTAATCAATGAGCTATCTCCGAGATTGTAGAAATCTAGTCAAGAGATGTAGTGTGCTGTTTTGATCAATTTGAAATGCTATGTTTAGTTGATATAGTTCAGTAGGTATGTTGAGTATGGTATATGTCGCTTGAGATTGATGCTTTGCCTTGCTTGCTTGCAGGAGGAGATTCGGGACACACTGCAGTCGAGGGAGACGTTTCCCATGCCCTTATTGCAGAGATATATGCTGACAGAGTCTGACAGAGTGACACTTGGTGCCATGGGTTTGGATTACATATGCTTTATGCCTGAGGTGCGGGCGAACCGTGGACTGCTGACAGCTGCTGTGGAGAGATTCCACAGTGAGGACGGGACCTTCCACTTCCCGACGGGAGAGATGACGGTGACCTTGGAGGACGTCTACCGGATACTGCACTTGCCTGTGGTAGGCTTGCTAGTGGAGTATGATGCACAGCAGGACATGGGACTCACCAAGTGCCAGCGGGTATTTGATGATCCCGAGCTAGCTGGGCAGGTTATCCTGTGGCAGGATATATATGGCTATTATGACTACTTCCCTGGGATTGTGGCAGGACTAATCGGGGGTGTTGTATGCCCAGACAGGAGATCACATGGGTTCCCCATTGGATGGGGCAGGATCATGGAGCGGATGCTGACTGAGGGCACCCGATATGCATGGGGAGTCTGCGTACTGGCCCACTTATACCACGACATGCATCAGGTGGTATACCACCGCAGCACGAGTCTATCGGCTAGGGTGTTGCTGTTACAGTTCTGGCTGTGGGAGTACATAGCGGTGACGAGGCTGATATGTGTCTTCGCGAGGTAGCGAGGAGAGCCATACAGTTATGGCTACGCTGGAGTGATTTCCCAGCACAGGCTGGGGAAGCTAGAGTACTGGAGACACACCCTGGATGGAGTAGATGTGGTCATTTGGCGACCATATCTGGACTGTGAGCCCTGGGATGACGAGGGAGATGAGCTGCCATACTGCTTTCAGACTAGGTGGCTGATAGGCCAGGCACGGCATATTTTGGAGAGACAGATGGTGGGTAGGGTGCAGCGATAGTTTGGGCGGAGATAGGGCATGCCACAGGGGCAGGCCATGTTCGCACGGACGCACGCAGAGAGGGTCCGATGGGGGCCGATGGCTTCTTATGAGGAGGCTCTGGCAGAGTTTCAGCAGATGCCGTATGTGGCCTGGGACATGCGGAGAGAGATAGCAGATGCGGGGGTGACACAGGAGTACGAGGATTGGATTACTGCACATCCTTTCCTGAGATATTCAGGACCCGGCATGCTGGTGCCTCGTATTGATGAGGCAAACTCAGAGGAGGAGGGATAGGCTGGCCCAGGGCGGAGGGCAGTTAGAGGAGGACGAGGACGGCGGGGTGGCAAGGCCGGAGAGAGGCCGAGACAGTGGAGGAGGATAGCTCAGGCTGAGCAGGTAGTGCCAGGGCAGGCAGGGGCACAGCAGTAGATACCGCAGCAGGCACAGATGCCACCACCCCAGCAGGTACCACAGCAGTAGGTGCCCCAGCCACAGGGGCCAAGACAGGTAGAGGTAGCACAAGGGCTAGTACAGGGAGAGGCTCACGAGAGGACCATAGCCGGCCTGAGGGGACAGGTGTGAGAGCTGCAGGCATAGCTGAGGAGGGTAGAGCGGAGGCGAGAGACAGACGCAGTGGTGATTGCTGGGTTGACTCACGAGAGAGACGTGGCCGACGCACGGGTACAGATTATCCGTGTAGAGTGGGACACTGCTGTGGCCACTATGGGAATAGATGCAGTGAGTTCCTTTTTGGTTGGGCAGGTGCAGCAGGCACAGGCACAGGTTGGCCAGTTGCAGACGCAGTTGGCACAGGCACAGACAGACCTAGCCAGAGCATAGTCCCAGGCGCAGTATTACCGAGGGTTATACCACGGTGTCGTGGCATCGAGCCAGAGGGCAGGGAGCTTCAGGAGTCAATCTGGGGCGACTCATAGAGCAGGTCCATCACAGTCAGGGGCCTCCGTGATGGGTCCTCAACAGTCAGGAGCTGGCAGTGGTGGCCCACAGCAGCAGGGATAGACAGAGACTGGATTTTGTATATTTTGGGACATGTATCACCATATGTTTGGATGCATATTGTATATGACACGTTTATTCCAGAGATGGATGATGATTTTGTACATTTGGACCACTTTTATATGATAGTATATATGATGATGCAATTTTTTGTGTATCTATTTCATGTGCCATGTGATGAAGATGTACTTCTATTATATGATGTGATGTATGTGCATAGTTAGACGATCTATTTGCTGCTAAATGAGATGCGTTATGATATGCTGCTATATGATGTCTATGTGGTTTAATGTTTTCAAATGAATGCAAAATGTAGTATGATTTCTATGCGTGATGATGCAACTGTGTTATGGGACGTCTATATGATCTAATGCAAATGTATGTATATGTGTTATGATTTCTATGTTATGATGCAACTGTGATATGGGACATCTATATGATCTAATGCAAATGTATGTATATGTGTTATGATTTCTATGTTATTATCTGTGCTTTCAGATGTAATGTGATGTAAATGTATTGGTGACCTAATGCATGGGATGGTGTATTCTACGAACCTAAGCATGTGCATGACTGGTCCTACGAAAGATTGATATGCTCCTATATGCTTTGTTTTTGTGAAGTCCAAATGTACTCTATTGACACAAGAATGATATGATAGACAAATAGAAGAATGGTTGTGACAAGATGACTTAGAAACTCTACTTGATATCGTTACTCTGCATAGTTTAGATAATGAGGATTGCATGGATGTGTATGTGGATGTAGGATGGATGCTTTGCTTTTAGAGTGCTTTATTTCATCATTGGGCATTTATTTTTGGTACATTTTCTAAAATGTTGTAAGTGAATGCAAGCATCGAGGTATAATTGAACCGAGATGACCTAAGTATCACTTACATGGATTGTGATTTAGCAAGTTAATACAAGCATCTAGTCAAAATTGAATCTAGATGACCTGAGTACCTCTTGCGTTTCAACAAGAAAGGATTGCCCCCGTTCATGTTAGACCTTTGATGTCCTCGATGATCTTTTGCTGATCATGTCCTAAGACAAGGCTTCACATTACTAAAGTTTAATCCCCAAATAGCAAACAAAGAAAATAATCATGCCCCCATCATAGCATCTCTAGCTTTTGGAATCCTTGAATAGCATAGGAGGGTATGATAGCAAAAATCCAGACTCTGTAACTTAACCATGGTTCCAATCCACAAAACATTCTTGCATTTAGATGTGTTTTTCTTGCCATAATTTAGATAAAATCAGTTAGAAGACCTTGGGTATTTGCTTTGCCATGGATAGGTTAAGATGCTCATTGTCAAGATTTTTGCTTGAAGCGCAGGTTCTGCTTGCATTTGTTTGCTTGGTGAGAAGATTGCACAATCCTTATTGGGGAGATGGACCCTAAGGGACTGACCTAGTGCCTCGGGGGCTCATTGCTAAATGGCCTTGCCTACGTGACGACGCAGAGGCAACGTAGTTCGGGGTAAACCCTAATGGACCATGGATGGACTAGAAGAAAGATGACAAGAATGAAGACAAGAAAAGGGGACGAATGGGACCACAGAAGAAATAGGAGCCTCGGGGGCGCATTAGAATAATGGCCTTGCCTATGTGACGGCGCAGAGGCAACGTAGTTCATGGACTTGGACCATGGACACTGACAAGAGACACTATACTAGGCTCACATTGAGGAGACGGTATGGGACAAAACCTTGGTTGACAAGGCCATAAGGAGAGTATCAAGCCATGATAGGTAACTGCCAGGTGTTTATTATGGGGTAGATATGGGTCGAATGGAAAATGAGCGAAGGAAGAATGGACTCAAGGTGATTGGATTCTCAAAGATGGAGAAGGCAGTTTATCACAAGTAACACCTGTTTACCAGGTTTTCATCACTTGCTTTTATTTGCACGAGAAGCTAGAAAGTAAACATGACGCCTGTTTGCCAAGTTTTCATCACGATACCTATCCAAGGCGCCTGTTTGCCAGGTTTTCACCAAAGGACGATTTTTTTGTATGCTTTCTATTTTTATCTGATTTTTTTGTATTTTCTCTTTTCAATTTTTTTTTTTTGATTTTTTGATTCTTGATTTTATTGTGCCCCCTTGCATTGGGATTCTCCTAGGTATAGAACCGGTGAAGATGCATGCTGTTGATTGGATCATCTAACAACTCACCCTCAGATGTGGCCAACTGATACGCCCCCGATCCGTAAGCAGCTACAATCACATAGGGCCCAAGCCAGTTAGGCTCGAACTTACCTTTCTTTTCTCTATCCTGCTGATTGCGAGGGTTCTCTTTTAGAACGAGGTTCCCAACCTTGAAGCATCTTGGTCTAACCTTGTGGTTGTAGCTTCTTGACATCATCTGTTGATAGGCTTTGAGATGGTCAAAAGCTTTCTGGTGCCTTTCCTCTAGCAGCTCTAGTTCTTGTAGCCTGGAGACTCTGTATTCTTCATTTGATATGAGACCTTTCAACGACACCCTGAGGGATGGGAGTTCGACCTCAATGGGAAGGATGGCTTCAAAGCCATAGACAAGGGCGTAGGGTGTAGCACCTGTGGGAGTGCATATACTGGTTCTGTAGGCCCATAGAGCGGGATTGAGTTGGACGTGCCAATCGCGACCAGCTTCATTGACAGTTTTCTTTAGGATTTTCAGAATGGTTTTATTTGATGCCTCAGCTTGGCCGTTACCTTGGGGGTAGTATGGAGTGGAGAAACGATGTTGGATTTTGAAACGCTCACAAAGTTCCTGGACATCCTAATTTTTGAATGGTCTCCCATTATCCGTTATGATGGATGAAGGGATGTCATATCGGCAGATATTGTAATTCAGAATGAATGAGGAAATTTGCTTTCCTGTGACGGTGGTTAGGGGAACGGCTTCAATCCACTTTGTGAAGTATTCAGTGGCGGTTATGATAAATTTATGGCCGTTGGAAGAAGGTGGGCACCAAAAATGTAAGGGTAAAATGGTGATCAATCAAATGAATTAAACATGACCCAAACATCAACAAAATAGTGAAACAAGAAGGATTCAATAAACGAAGCAATGAACAAACACAGTGCAAACCTCTCCCATTTCAAAACTTTTGTTGTTCGCCTATCACAAATCGTCCTTTTGCAGATGAGATGAGCCCTCAGAGAGTGCAATCTTTTTAGTTGTTTTTAGGAAGTCGATGGTGAATGGCTATGGTGATATGCAATGAAGACGAGCTCCAATGCAAGTATGTGATCTCAAGCTTGTGGATGACAAAAAGGGTGCTAAAGGTGCGCTGGTGATATTTCTGCAGAGTAATGATGTTAAAAGCCTGGATGATTAGAATGGAAGGATGAAGCTTCATTTATAGACTTGGAAGAATGGGAATCAACGGTTGAGAGGAGATATGAAGATCGACGGCTGAGGATGGTTGAGGAATGTGCAACCAGTGGAAATGTGACAAGTGTCCCAGCTCCATCATGAAAGGGGGGATGTGACAAAACTGATTGGAGAGTTAACTCCATTGACTGGTCTATTAACAGACTTGATTGATCAGTTAGAAGAATAAATCATGGAACTAACTGAATTGATTGAGGATTTGACTCAATTGACAGGTTAGTTAACTTTTTTTTATTGATTAGTTAACTAATCTCTGATTTGAGAAGAAATAGGCCATGTGGGTGAGAGAAAATAAGATAATTAAATATTAAATATATTTAATTACATGTGCAACCTGACGAGGTGGACAAGGTGAGGTGGAAAAGATGAGGTGTAAAGGTGATGTGGAACTTTGGAATTTAGAACTTAGGATAGAGGAATGTGGATTAATTAAATAATTTATGATTATTTAATCATGTAGGACATTTAGAAGAATTTTAATTAAATAAATAGATTTTATTTAATTATGGAATAGTGAATCGATTAAATAAATTTGGAATATTTATTTAATTAATAGAAGAATGGAATAAATATTTAGAATATTTATTTAAGATGATTTGTGTCATTTTTAGGCGTATACAATCTCAAATCTCTGATTAATAGCATTAGTACACATTTCAATTCTCTAGAGAAATCAGCTGAGGAGAAGGTCAGGAAAGAGTTTTTGGACAAGAGATTCTCTGAGTTGCAAGGGCTAATAGTAAATGACAGGAGAGTAATGGGTATTGGGATAAAGAGCTTGGAAATTGCTCTCAAGGATGGAGGAGATGTATACAAATTTTGTATATCCTGGTCTAAAGCAATAGTGGAGATTGAGAAGAAAGTGAAAGAACAGGAGGACAAACTAACTAAACTTTCTCAAAATTTTGATCCACTTACCACATCCATAATAAATCAAGAATGTCAAACGATTGCAGTTTTGAATGAAATTAAAAAGCTTGAAGAAGAGAAGAAAAATAGAATCAGCAGGTTGAATGAACTTAGAGGAATAATTATCCCTAAGTTGGAGGCCATGCATGAGGCCTTAAGTGATGCTCAAACTACAGCCAGAACAAATGATCCGACAGATCTGAAAAAGGCAGAAGCTTATGCATTCTTGTTGAGTGGTCACATTACAATTTTGGATAGAATGAAGCAGAGTTGGGCAATAGAATTTGTCCAGTTGAAGACATCTTTTGCAGATATCCTTCAATTTATGTAAAGTATAGCATGTATAAATACTTATACGACTAAGTATAGAAGTGTTTTTGAGAAATCTTTTTGGTGTGCAGACCCTACCCTTTGCCATTGATGTCAAAGGGGGAGTGAAGAGTAGTGAAAAATGAGGAATCCAACTAAGGGGGAGCTCCAAAAAATGTATATAAAAATAGAGCATCAGCCAAGGGGGAGCATAGTGTAAACACTTAGTCATTTTTCACTAAGTGTTGCCATCAATGCCAAAGGGGGAGATTGTTGGCAAGAGACACTATATGGATTCATGATTGTTGTCATTGATGGCAACAAAGTTCATCCCACACATCCGCAGGACATGATGTGTCTATACCGGAAGTCAGAGTGAAGAATGTTGTGGTCCGGTAAGTAAGAACAGAGCATGTGGCGAGGTCTGATAGTCAGGTCCAGATCTCTCAGGGGAAGTATCTTGGTGAAGTACAGATTTGGGGAGTCAAGAGGACTACCTTGACTGATAGATTCCAAGGATTTAGCCTCCGGTGGTAGATGAAGAAAAAGATATGAATACTTGAGTATCAGGTTCCTGATTGGCAGTGTGGACAGAGGAAGAACTGATTAGCAGAACATCAAACATTATTCCAGATGTGTTACTGATAATGGTAAAGGTTATTAAGGCATAAGTTATGGTTGGCCGATGTTTGATGACTTCTACAAGTATATCCTTGATCCACATTATTTGGTAAGCAAGTATTCAGCCGACAGATCAGAGTTTGTGGAAAAGATTGACTATTCTGGATGTCGACTAGAAAGGTGATGAAATCACTTGTGCGGATATATATACAAGATGGTTTTAGTTATGAGAGGTGTCATGGTTTTTGGTGAAGTGTGAAGAAAAGTAGTAGAGCAGAATAAAAGTAGAAAGGAAGGTCCGGTATGTGAAAGAAGAGCAGCACAAAAGAAGAGGAAAGATGAAGTGCAGCAGATCAGTGTACTGAGCCTAACCAGAACTGAACTCCAGCATATGTTGATGCTCCTTATCAGTTCAAGTATTGTATTACACTCTTTATAAATTGTAGATAGTGTGTCTCTTGTAGGCAGTGTGCCTCTTGTGAGCAGTGTGCTCAGGCAGTGAGCCCTAATTGGCAAGTGCCATTTTGTATTTCCATTCTTTTAAACAGAGAATACAATCTTGGGTTAATCACCCTGTGGTTTTCTCCCTTAATAGGGTTTCCACGTCAAAAATATTGTGTCATGTGTATTTCCATTTCATGGTTGTGTTTTCTTATTTGAATTAAAGCTGCATTGATTATTAAGAAAGTTCAGAAAGCAGAAATAATTAGGATAACTGATTCACCCCCCCTCTCAGTTATCAATAGTGTATTAAGTTCTTCATGAGAATCAGACAACACCAGGGTGGGAAAATGGAGGAAGCTCTAATAGAAAGGTTGGATAAAAATTTGTTAAATCTAGTGGAGATTGAAATAGAAGGAAAGTACCTATTAATGCTCAAAAAAGAAGAAATGATGGGTGGATTTTTTACCCTAACTGGAAATTAGATACAATGAAGCTTGATGTGGAACCAACACTAGAGGATTGCCTTGGCATGGGTGGTTTAAAATGAGACAAGCAATAAGCATTATGCTAAGGGAATTTTTGCAGATAAACAAAGAGCAGAGTCTTGAGTATACAAGGATCTATTAGAAGAAAATAGGGTACAGTGCAAGAAGAGATCTATATAGAGTTCTGAGAGATAGTGAGATAGGACAATGTAAAATGTGTGACAAACAGACCAATTGGATAGCCATAGTTTATTTTAGCAACTCCATCCAAGATGCTAGTGTGTTATATAGAGTTTAGTATTTACAACATCAACCTCATTGCTTTGCCTACCCTAATCACAAAGTCTATGTTTAGGATACAAGGTCCATGCAAGGAAATCATGCATGAAAATGATACAAGTCACTAAGAACCCTGGAAGAATCTACAATCTTTACATTTGAGTGTGTATAAGATCTTCCAAATAGTTATGTAGACCTTCCATGATCTAAAAGGGCTCTACCAAGCACATGTGAGTTTGTCTAGATAGTTATGAATGTCTAAGAGTAGTTAGTAGTCATTCAAAGAATGTCAAGAAAGAATAGAAAACATGCAAAGAAACCTGCAAAACAGTCTGAGAGAGTAAGATAAAGGCCAATGAAATATTTGAAGTTTTGAAGCAGCATAGGAAATAATTCTTGATGACAACACAAAGGTCTAGCAACCAAAAAAGAGACCTTAGCCCTATCAATTAACATTGTATGTTAGTGATAAGAGTATAAAGTACCTGTGTAGGTTTTATGAAGTCTTGAAAGGAGAGTAAATTAAGGCTTGTATAGAGAATAGAACCCTAAAGTCACAAAATAAGTTCTACACAATCTTCTAAATCCTGCATAAGGATATTTAAGGTCTGAATATGCTTTGAAGGAGTTTCAAACACACAAGATTCATTGACAGTGAGGAAAGGATAGAAGACCATGTTAACAAATTCAAAAGAATCCTAAAATCTGTTAGAGTGCCAAGAAAGCCTGTCAAACATTGAAGAGAGTTTGTTAAGTTAAAACAACCTTGTCAAGTTTGCAAAGGTTGTCACAAAATCTCAAAACATACATAGTGAACTCTGCCAAGTTATGTTGATTATAAAGTGTCAAAGAAAGGTTTGTCTATATGATGAGGTATTGTGTGAAGCATGTACAATATGAATTTTAAAGAATCTAGTGAGGCAGAGACTAATAAAGATCATGGGCTAGTATATGCAAGTCATAGACAAAGACCCTTATCAGTGAATGCGTCAAATCCTTGAGCATATGTAGTTATGAGAACATTGAAGACAATTTGACCACCATGCAAGAATCTATGAGAAAAAGACATCTGTTGGTGTTCTTCAAAGAGCAATTCCAAGTTTTCAAGTTGCACATCCCAACTACTTCCTATTCTCATGCCAAAATGGAGCTCTTCAAGGAGATAAATTAGGTCCATGTTCCTAAAGCAACAACAAAGTAGGTTTGACTAGGACTCTTCAGGGACAAGTGTCCTTATTCTTTCAAGAACATGTCCTAGTTTCTCACCAAGGTTGGATATCAAAAGGAGGACGCCTAGGACAATTTAGAGAGAGTTCTTACTAGTTTTCCAACCAAGCACTGTAATCAGTTTTCAATATAGGACAAGTTGGTATTTTTATACTTTTGAAAAGAATATGTCTTGTTTTATAAAAAATAAAAACATTGTAGAAGACTTGAATCAGCTATAAGGTACCTCTTTGTCAATAAAACAAGAATTTTGGCCTTCTCAAATTCTATACATTGTGGAATCATGAAATGATTAATGTGGTTCTGTGACATTGAATATGCCCTTAATTTCAGGTCTCTTTTCAAAGAACCTTTATGTAAAAATATGTATGTGTGTAGGTCATAGTTTATGTTATTGAAGTTGTGAAGCTTTTAGTTGTGAGAAAACACCTAATTTCCTTCTAAAACTTTCAGAAATTCCAAATTTACTATGAAATACTTATGCACAAATATGTCAAAAACTGAGTTGTGCCTAATTTTAGTTTGTTTATTGAACACATTGTGTATGTAAAATAATAGTCTAGGTCCTAAATATTTGGTGTATCACCACACTTGCAAGTTTAAATTTAGTAGTATTGAGTTTTATCTCTTTTCCCAGAAAAAAACATTAGTCTAGAGTAAGTTTTTAGGTGATAAACCAAGGGAACTGACCCTCTCTGGAGGTTCATTTCAGTTATAGGTCACCCACAACCTTAATGTTATCCCATTGTATCAAATGGGTGAACATGCTTGAAGACATTCTTCAAGGGCGCAACTCAAAGTGATAACACGAAGTATAGCTCCTAGCTCCTTCCATAGGTTTTTTATTGCTTTGGCATCCATAATAGGTCAATTCCTAGGGTGTAGGTTTCACAAATGTTTCACTTGGATGCATACTGTTGCATTCATGCCCAAGAAGGTATGGGCGATTACAATATTTATTTTTCACACTTTTCATCTGTAACTCTTTACATATGAATAACTCTTTTGTCTATCTAGCAAGGTGATTGTAGCTGAGTTATCAAGTATAAAAAAATAAGTACCATTAGATTAAAATGAAAAATAGATTACCACAATGGACTAGAACCCAAAGGTGAGCTTCAATGCTTGTGGAATGAGAAAATTGAAAAAACAAATAAAGAAAAGAGAAAGAAAGAAAGAAAATAAAATATCTCTTTCATTCTAGGTGAATCGAGTAACTTCTGCTAGGGCTATTAACACCTAGAAGGAAGTACAACTATGCCTAGAATGGGACTAGAGGGAACTCTATTGGGCCTATAGACAACTGGCTGGTAGTAGAGCTATGTCTAGGTAATCAAAAGAGGCATGTTTGAAGGATAGTCAATGTCATATTAAGACCTCTTCTTGAGTAAATGTTAATAACATCTTAAGAACTTGATAATCTATATTAGTTGACTCATTCAAGAAAGAGAAGGGAAAGAATCAAATATACACACTTAGGTGAAATTAGCATGAATATTATTGTAAAGTTGGCCTTTTTTACTTTGATATGAATGTATGTCTATGTGCTAGAATAGGCTAACCATTGGAATTATCTTTTAAGAAATTTTATTATTTTAAATCCATTTGGAGTGGATAGTCAAGGAATGATATTTAGTGGTAAAAATGATGACTAATTATAGAGGTAAATTGGGATGTCATTATTGTTGTAAATAAAGAGTTCCTTAGTTTGAGATTGAGTGTATCATTATTTTATATCATTTATAACTTGGTTTTAAGTAAATTTATATTTCTTTTTAAGGGGGGCATTTGTTGTAACCTCCATAGTATGCCCCTAATTTTTTGAATCTAGGGATCCTTATTTTGATATTTATATCTTCATCCTCATTTGTTCATTTTGTTAGTCTAGATTGTATTCCATGTTCTTAGTTTTATCCTATTTAGGTTGGGTTTATTCTTTTTGTTTAGGGTTTAAGGGTTCAATTGTGCATCAAAGTGGTCTTATGAAGAGTCATGTGTTATGTAAGAATGTCCACAAGTACATGAGAAAACATAAAATTTAATTTTGAAGTAAATTCCTCTAGGATAGAATATTTATGTAGTCTTCTTAAGGAACTTTGGACTATCCAATTATTTTTTCAAAGACTAGGATGTTATTCAATGTCCAAACCCTGAATTAGCATGTTCCTAATGTTGTTCAATATTCTATTTGCAAATTACCCTCAAGGATTTGAACCCAAAGATCACCTCATGTTGGACTTAGAAGCTTAAAGTGCAAGTATTTCTATTTTTTGTTTGACACCCCAAACCCTGAGTTGTTGGTTGTTGCAAACTATTTGGGAAACCCTACACACCAAGGGTGTTGGGCATTTATGCCTCATGTGTAGATTAGGTTATAAACATCAAGAAATTCTAGTTTCCTATTTACTTTGTCTTCCTCTATTCCTCCCATGACTTCACATTCCAACTTCTCCAACAACCTTTGGCATTCTAGATTTAGTTGTTAGATGGATTTTCTCATAAATTTGTCACTTTCACTTCACATTTTCTAGGTTTTCCTCTACTTCTACTTTTCCTTGTATTTGTCATCATTTGGATTTTGAACATTAGGGTTGTAGAGTTCACTTTAGGGTTTTCAAATCTTTAAAACCAAAGATAGATTTCCATTTTATGATTTTAATGGATTATCATTTTATTGTAATTTAGAATGATTTCACTTGATTAGTGTTTATGTTTTTAAGAATTTTTTCATTATTATTTAAATCACTTCTTTTCTATATGAATCATAATTAGGGTGCATTCCTTTTAAATATGTAAAACCTAAAATTATGCCCTAGACATTTGCCCATTCAAACTTTATGAGTTTGATTTTTCAACCTTCATAATGAAATTTGTTTAAAATTGACATAACCTTGTTTACTCTAGATTCTCAAAGTCTAGATCTCTAAAATCCTAGAGTCCAAAACAATGAAAACAATAGTTAAAATTGAACTTCAAACTTGAATGGAAACTAAAATAAAAAAAAATTAAATGACAAGTGGATTTTGAATTTATAGAAACCCAAAGTTTGATACTCTAGGGAATTCAGAGTCAAAATTCTAAAAAACCTAAACACTTCAAATTTCAACTTGAGTAAAACTATAAACCAATTTAGAGTTTAAACTCAAAAACCTAGGAAAACATGCTAATGACCATCTCAAGGTCTTGAAACTTTGAAAAAAAACTTTTGTTACAAAAAGATAAGCAAAGCCTAAACACCAAGAGGGTTGGGGTTTTGATACTTTGAATCAAAACATTATACAATGCAAATTGTTCTTAGGGTCCTGAACCTCAAGCTTGCTTAAAAAAAAATTTAAAGTATTTTAACATGCTTGAACCCTAAATTTTTTTAATTGCAAAATGCCATAGATAGTCTGAAGTGTTGTATTTGGTACTATGAAACCTAAATCTCTCCAAGTTTTATCTTTTTACCATGCAAGCACATTATAGACCTTGAAATCTATGCAATAATTAAATGTTAAACTTGAAAACATGTAAAAGGAACTTTAACTCAAATTATGTCCCATCTTGACAAGTCACTTTTCAAAAGTATGTCTTCACCCATGAAGATGGAATACAAGTTCAAGGGTGTCATCTGGCATCTAAGATAGTATCTAACCTTGTAAATGTAACCAACACCAACTTGGAGCATATTGTGTTGGAGGAATTCCATAAACAAATGAATTGAGATAGTGGGATTAGTTAGAGGGTGTAGAACTTGAAACTAAGTGGCCCCATTCAAGCTATGGCATTCCCAATAACTATGAAATCTATAAATTTGTTCATGACTTGTGCCCAATACTATAATAAAGATACAAGGGAGATCAAAAATGAAGATGGCAATGTTGTATTGTTAATACAACTATAATATATAGAAGAAATGTTTGATCTTCCTATCAAAGATCAATATGTCCAAATCAACACCAATTCCTCTAAAAATTATTATGAAGACCATGTGCATAAAGTCCAAGGGGTTGAACTTAATTGGTTAAAACATTTAGTTCTCATTGTGGAGACACAAGTTCAAATCCCAAAGGGACATCTAATAAGTGGATTTCTAAGTTGTGACTCTTGGTCTTCCATTGTTGGCTTCTGGTGTTGAGGTGGTTTCTAAATAAGTGGATTTTTAAGTTGTGAATCTTGGTCTTCCATGTAAGTGGTTTGTAGTGTGGTTGCTCGAAAGGAGCGTGTATTGGTCTCATGGTTGTGCTTGCAAGAGGTTGTGTTAGTCTCATGTTGATGCTCAGTTAAGCATAATATTTGTAAACGATTAGAAATATAAAAAAGACCATGTGGATTGATGCTTAGAGGTAATAAATAAAAGTTGGTTCATCAAACTGAGACCATCATCTACTAGGATTCCAAAGAAACTTTTTAGAAGTGAATTTGGTGAAGAGCTTAATGATATAATCCCACTACTAAGAAAAATCATAGGATAGGAGATGACAAGACACTTTCAAACCTAGATGTATTAATATATTGCTAAAATTCTTTCTAGGAAGGAATCCATTAACTAGGCTTCCCTGATTAGTGATATAGTAAATAAAAAATTAAGGATCATATCTCAAACAAAAGCTTTCTATATGAATTCATTCTTTGTATATGCCCTAGAGAGAAGACAATAGTTCTCTAGACTCCAAACTATAAGTGTTATGGGAATGGGCTAGAAAAAGGTTTATGAATATTACCCTCAGTTAGAAATTAGGGAGGCTACATAATCATTTATGATAGTTAAAGATGCATTTATTTTCTACATCATCAAGATATTAGAGGGTGATTTTTCTTATAGAATTTCTATAGAGGCGATGATAGACATTAAAAATGGGGAAATTGGTACATTCATTTTCCCACATTCACATATTAGGGTCAAGAGTTTTGAAAAGGAACTCCCTATGAGAATCCTAGATATATGCGAGTGATGAATTGATTCTTTTAGAGCTATGCTGCCAATTGGGAGAAGTGCAAAAATTATGCTTCGAAAGAAAGGTGAAAGGGGTTTCATTCTCCATTACCACTAGTAAATATTCTTGTTTAACAATATAGGTTGCATGAACTGTAGAGGGTGAAATGGTGCAAATAAATATAAATTCTTATGAAGCCACAAGTTCATTCAATCCAATATCAAGCATAGAAGGACTGATAACCTCTTATAAGCATAGGAAAAGATTGAAAGACTTTTGGGAAAATTATTCGGATGAATCTGAGGTTTGAAGAAGAGGATATTGTCAACTGAACACTTATCAAATGAAAATATACCAAATAGCCAATGTTCCAAGGAAAGTAAAGAATGATGAGAATGTGAAAGATCCTTCATATGAATAGGAATGTATTTTCACTAAGACACTCCCTAAAATGGATTGGAGTGAGAAAGAAAATAATGATATTGAACATAGAACCAAGAAAATGACTAATTGGAGAAGAGAGTGGTTGGATAAAATGAAGAAAAATCTTAATTTGTCACTTGGGGAATCTTTAAGACTAGTCCCCCAATAGTGTGTCCCACTTGTGGGACATCTTGATTTTTTCCTCAAATCACATATTTTTTAGAAAAATAATTATTTAAGCCTAGAGGGTTCCATCTAACGAGGTTTGATTGAAGGGGGTTAGATCAAACCCCCTTGGATAGAACCCCCCTAGGCTTAATCAAACCCCCAATGGCATCTCCTCCACACCTATCAAAATGCTAACAATAAAACAATTTTGCTTCACCTTTTAGGGGATCAAATGAAGTCATTTAGAAATGTCATTTTGTAAGTATGCAACCCTTACTATTAGTTTTACAAAAACTATAATATGTATTATGTTTTCTTTAATATTTATTTTTATTTTCTTTTATGATGAATGTAGGTTCATTATGAAAAACAATGACCTCTATTCAACACACCAAAAAAATAAGAAACACGAATAGAAAAATCTCAAAAAATACACTGCACTCCACACCTAGGCCATTTGAATCTTCAAAGGGGCATGCTATTTTTCTATAGTCCTCAACACCTAAAGCTAAAAGAATAGAGAGGCATTCAAAAATAAGCACATACCTAAGATTTTGTTTTAAATAATGACAAGTCATTAGGTAATCTTTCTATAGTCCTAACACCCAAAGTGAAAACAATAGACTTGTTGGGATAAGGTGCCATTAACCTTGTAAATCCCATTATTGTATTATTCCATTTATTATTTGTAATTACCCATAAGGGATGTACAAGTTTCACCGGTAGTGGTAAAAATTATTTACTGTCCACGGTAATTACGGAGTTACTGCATGATAAGTCCCAGAGTTACCAGCTGTAGTTATGGGATGTCATTTACTATGGTAAATGGTAATTGGTCAAAGTGGGGTGCACATGTGTAGGAATAATCTATTTTTAGTGTTATGACGCACGTCATAGATGCTGTAAGAAGGTGTACGAGATTCTATGACAACTGTAAGTTGTCATAAGAATCTATGACACTAATAATAGTATATGACATGTCATAAGATGTTGTAAGTGGCTATTTTTAGCCCCAAGGCATTCAAGCTTGCATGGGCAAATTTTCTCAAGTGTAGGATGCATGTATGACAGCATTTATGACCCCGTAAGAGCCTATTCTTGGCCATGGACGCCCAAGGTTGTATTGTTGACTCTTGACAAGTGACATGGGCTTGTAAGAAGCCATTTAATGCCTTGAGGTTGTGTAAATTCTATATAAACCATATCATAGTAGATGAGAGGAATATATTACAGTTTACAAGTACCCAAGTTCTGCCGGAGTGAAGGTTGAAGGACAGAGGAAGTGAATGTATTTGTAATCTCCTTTTGTGAAGATAATACAACTTGGCCTCTTTTCTTGGTGGAGTTTTTTACCTGAAAGGGTTTTCTCCATGTTAAACACTTGTGTTATGTGCTTCATTCTGTTTCTGGTATATTTTTGTATTGTGGGTTTATGTTTTGTTACAATATCCATTAATAACACATAGTTAAAGTTTGCTAAAATTTATCTCAAATCAGATTTCCATTGAAGTAGTGTTGCTTTCATTTCTAACATTTGGTATCAGAGCCTGGCCAACTTTGACTCTTGGGTGTTAGTGTGGAAGCTGTAGCTATAGTCGGAGATTTGGTTGCATTTATTTTGTAGATCTTGTGTTGTTATTATGGCTGCATCCACCATTGCATCAACCTCTTGATTAGACATTAAGAAGTTCAACAGAATGGGGTATGAGTTGTGGAAGCTGAAAATGGAAGATTTGTTGGAAGAAAGAAACCAATGGTTGGCTATCCAAAAAGATAAGAAACCTAAAGATGTCTCTCAAGATGAGTGGGATAGACTGGATAAGAAGGCACGAGGAACCATCTAGTTGTGTCTTTCAGACTCTGTCCTGTTGAATGTCGCAAAGGACGAGACTGCATACAAGTTGTGGAAATGGTTGGGTGAGATCTATCAAGCCAAGAGTATGGTAAATAAACTTTATTTAAAAAGAAAATTGTTTTCTATGAAAATGCAAGAAGGTGAATTAGTTGCAGAGCATTTAAATTCTTTTAATTTGTTAGTGAGTCAACTTGATTCAGTAGATGTTGAGGTTAGTGAGGAAGATAAATGTATCTTACTTCTTTGTTCTTTACCCGAGTCTTGGGAGAATGTTATCCTTGCTATCATTTCTAACCTTGTGGATCCGAAGTTGAATGCTCTTGTTTTAGTGCTACTGTCACAAGAATTAAGGAAGAAGAGTTCGGATAGTTCAAGGGATGCTCTAAGTGTTAGGGGAAGGTCTAAGGAAAGGGGACCTAAAGGAGATCAGAAATGGTCTAAGGACAAGTCCAAGGGCTGGTTTAAGACTCCTGGTAAAAAGAACAGAGTTAAGTGTTGGAATTGCAGTAAAAGGGGACATGTGAAGGAGTACAGAAACCCCAAGAAATAGTGGGAGAGTGCTTTGGATAAGTCCTTGAATGTAGGTGAAGAAGTTTTACTTTCTTCATGTAATCTTGTTTCTAATGATCACTGGTTGGTTGACTCAGGATGCTCATTTCATATGACCCCGCATAAAGAATGGTTCTCCACATATGAAGAATACGATGGAGGTAATATCTACCTTGGTGACAACTCTACATATCTGATTGTCAGGAAAGGAAAGGTATTGTTGTGTTTCAGTGATGGGAGGATTAAAACCCTCCCAGGTGTTTTGCATGTTCTTGGATTAGCTAGAAATCTGATTTCAGTTTTGAAGTTGAATAATTTGGGAATGCATGTGACATTTGACAAGCATGGCTACAGATTAGTGAGAGGGAATTTGGTGGTAGCGAAAGGGAAGAGATTCGGGAACTTGTTTAAGCTTGAAGCCACTACAGTTTGTAATGCCTCTTATGTTTCTAAGGCTTCTAAAAACACTTGTATGTTGTGGCACCGTAGATTGGGCCACAAAAGCAATAATGTATTGAAAACTATTAAGAATAAAAATTTGTTGGACAATTTCTCTTATTCTGATGAGCACTTTGATTTCTGTGAGCATTGTGTGTTTGGTAAACAAAACAGAAAATCATTTCCTTCAGGAAGCAATAGAGCAAAAAAGAAGTTAGAAATTATTCATACGGATGTGTTTGGACCTGTGGATAATGAATCTATTGGAAAATCTCGTTATTTTGTAACCTTCATTGATGATGTATCTAGATTTACATGGATTTATTTTATGAAACATAAATATGAAGTTTTCACTAAGTTTAAGGAATTCAAAGTCTTAGTAAAGAACCAATTAGTTTTAAAGATAAAAATATTAAGATCTGACAATGGAGGGGAATATTGCTCTATGGAATTTGATGAGTTTTGCAAGCATGCAGGTATAATCAGACAAAAGACAACTCTATATACACCACAACAAAATGGTGTTGCACAAAGGATGAACCGAACAATTATGGAAAGGGCCAGAAGTATGCTTAGTGATGCACAGTTGGATAAATACTTTTGGGCAGAGGCTATGTGTACTTCTTGCTACTTGATAAATAGATCTCCTTGTAAGGCTCTTGATTCGGCACCTTATGAAGTGTGGACAGGTAAGAAACCTTATGTTTCACATTTAAGGGTTTTTGGCTGAGGCTTTTGTTCATGTGCCTAAGGAAAAGTGATCTAAGTTAGATCCAAAGGCTAAAAAATATACATTCATTGGATATTGTGATAATGTGAAAGGTTATAAGCTTTGGAATCCACTAACTCGCAAGATTATCTTTTCTAGAGATGTTATTTTCAGGGAACTTAGAGCTATTTCTGAACCTGAGCAGCCAAACGAAAAATATGAAAAGGTCAAGAAGGTGCACTTTGATTTAGAGTAGCAAGATGCACCTTAGGAAGAACAGAATGATGGATTGGGGGGTGAAGAAGAAGAAGAAGATTCGAGTAGTTCTAATGAAGATGAGTCTGTTATTACAGAAGAAGTTGGTGCAGATGATCATGCAGAAGAACAAGTTGAGACTCTTACTCCACCCTTGAGGAGATCCACAAGACAACGGAATCCAGTTGACAAGTATAGTCCACCAGATTTTCGTTGTGTATATGCTTTATTGAGTACTAACGATGAACCTAGATCCTACAGGGAAGCTATTTCTGTAGATGATAGTGAGTCTTGGCAGATAGCCATGTAGGAGGAGATGATGGCTTTAGATTCTAATAGCACCTGGGATCTTGTTTATTTGCCTAAAGGAAGAAAGGCCATAGGATGTAAGTGGGTCTTCAAGAAGAAGTTTGGAGCAGATGAGTCATTGGAGAAGTACAAGGCTAGACTGGTAGCCAAGGGCTACTCCCAGAGAGAGGGAGTTGATTTTGGTGAGATATTCTCTCCTTTTGCTAAATTGACTTCTAATAGATTTATCTTATCCATTGCTGTAGCTTATGATTGGGAGATTAAGCAAATGGATGTTAAGACTGCATTCTTGCATGGAGATCTTGAAGAAGAAATTTATATGCAATAGCCTACAGGTTTTGAGGTAAAAGGAAAAGAACATTGGATTTGCAGGTTAAAGAGGTCACTTTATGGTCTGAAACAGTCCTCCAGATTGTGGTATCAAAATTTTGACTCATTTGTTTTGAAATTAGGTTTTGTTAGAAGCGAGGAGGATCATTGTGTTTATATTCATTATGTTGATGATTCTATACTGGTTATTGCTTTGTATGTTGATGACATGTTGTTTTTTAGCAATACTAAGGGTATGGTCAGTGAGCTTAAAGCCCAACTTTCAGGTGCATTTGAGATGAAGGATCTTGGTGCTATAAGGTATATTTTGGGAATAGAGATCAAGAGTGACAGAGTTAATAGAAATCTTTGGTTGTCACAAAGTAAGTATGTGAATACTATTTTGCAGAGGTTTAGTTTGCAAGACTGTAACCCAGTTAGAGTTCCTTTACCCATTGGTACTAATCTTTCATTAGATATGTGTCCAAAGACTGAGGATGATCTTGAGGATATGTCTAATGTGCCATATGCTAGTGTTGTAGGGAGTTTGATGTATGCAATGGTTTGCACTAGAACAGCTATTGCCCAACTAGTGGGAGTTTTGAGTAGATTTATGTCTAACCCTGGTAGACAACATTGGAACTATGTGAAGAGGGTGTTTAAATATCTTGCAGGTACTCCTAATAATTGTTTGGTTTATTCTGGTACTGATAGTACTGATAAATCTTTGGACATATAGGGTTTTGTTGATGCAGATTGGGCAGGTGACTTAAATAGTCGAAGGTCCGCTAGTGGCTATATGTTTACTCTGTTTGGAGGTGCAGTGAGTTGGATGAGTAAGAGGTAGCCCACAGTTGCTTTGTCCACCACAGAAGCAGAGTATATGGCTGCAACTCATGTCTCTAAGGAGGTAATTTGGTTGAGGAGACTATGTATAGGTATTGGTTTTGATTGCAGGATCATTCAGATTGGTTGTGATAGCCAGAGTGCTATCTGTTTGGCCAAGAATCCCATATATCATGCTCAAACTAAGCAGTTGATGTTCAGTATCACTTTGTTCGAGAGTTGGTTGCAAATGGAAAGATTGAGTTGAAGAAGATAGACACTCAGGAGAATGTTGTAGATTCATTGACTAAGCCTGTGAGCATAGAGAAGTTTGTATGGCGTAGAGAGGCCATGGGCCTTGTTTCTAGTGCCTGATTATTTTTTCATTTGATTTTCTTTGGGTTGATTTACAATGTATAATGTCAAGTGGGAGAATGTTGGGATAAGGTGCCATTAACCTTGTAAATCCCATTATTGTATTAGTCTATTTATTATTTGTAATTACCCATAAGGGATGTACAAGCTTCACCAACAGTGGTAAAAATTATTTACTATCCACCGTAATTATGGAGTTACTACATAGTAAGTCCCGAAGTTACCGAAGGTAGTTACGGGATGTCATTTACTATCGTAAATGGTAATTGGTCAAAGTGCGGTGCACATGTAGAGGAATAATCTATTTTTAGTGTTATGACGCATGTCATAGATGTTGTAAGGTGTAAGAGATTCTATGATAACTGTAAGTTGTCATAAGAATCTATGACACTAATAATAGCATATGATGCGTCATAAGATGTTGTAAGTGGCTATTTTTAGCCCCAAGGTGTTCAAGCTTGCATGGGCACATTTTCTCAAGTGTAGGATGCATGTATGACAACATTTATGACCCCGTAAGAGCCTATTCTTGGCCATGGATGCCCAAGGTTGTATTGTTGACTCTTGACAAGTGTTATGGGCTTGTAAGAAGTCATTTAATGTCTTAAGGTTGTGTAAATTCTATATAAACCATAGCATAGTAGATGAGAGGAATATATAACAGTTTACAGGTACCCAGGTTCTGCGGGAGTGAATGTTGAAGGACAGAGGAAGTGAATGTATTTGTAATCTCCTTTTGTGAAGATAATACAACTTGGCCTCTTTTCTTGGTGGAGTTTTTTACCCAAAAGGGTTTTCTCCACGTTAAACACTTGTGTTATGTGCTTCATTCTGCTTTTGGTATATTTTTGTATTGTGGGTTTATGTTTTGTTACAAACTCCATTAATAACACACAGTTAAAGTTTGCTGAAATTTATCTCGAATCAGATTTCCATTGAAGTAGTGTTGCTTTCATTTCTAACAAGACTATCATTCAAAAACAAACACACACCTAAAAAAAAGTATTTGCAACAATCACAATAAAATATTAGCTATATAAAATGAAAGTAAACCTCCAAACCCTCACCATGCAAAGCTCTAAACTTTCTTTTAACACTAACCATGATCACTACACTATAAAAAATAAAATTTTCTCTCTAGACCAACTATGCACCCTACACAAAATAAAGGCAAGTGATATTTTTAGTAGAATTTGGTGTCAATATTCCTATGGGGACATGGATAGAACTTCGACTACATGATTGATTAACACCCATTGAACCCTAATGCTCAACCACTACAAAAATCCTCTAATTTTCCTATAGCCCTTAGCACCGAAAGCAAAGAGAATAAAGAGCCATTCAAAAACAAACATACACTTAGGAAAAATATTTGCAATAATGACATGAAAAGAACAACTGTATAAAATTGATGCAGGAGCATCCAGGTCCTTGAGCAATCCTCATCAGCAAAAAAAAAATATTTCCTTGCTTTCTTTCTTGTTGGTTTCCTTCTTGATTTTGCTACAGGAGTTGATGATCAAGTTTCTTAGGATTCTAGTTGCTTCAAGGCCAAATGCTTACAACACCTTGAAGAAAATCCAATTGGGTTCTCACCTTTCAAATTTGGGGAAGTTCTGATAAAAATGGAGCAAGTTAGAAAGATGTGAAACTTTGGCACCTATCTGGATGCATAACTTTGGCTTGCAACTAGATTGCAGGTCTTTGGTGTGCAATAGGATCAATGGCACTTTGGACCCACATTAGATGCCTTCAATTTCCCGCTAAGTCCCAATTGACTTAAAACTTCTGCCTATGCCTTTATTCTTCTGGCTTGCAGAGCTTTTGGAGTGCATGTGAATATGCTGGTCTTTTGACCCATCCTAGATCCCTTCGGATCCCCACAAGTTTCGATGGACTTGAACCTTCCACCAACCCCACTCCTCACACTTAATGCAGAGCTTTCTATCGGCACCAAATATATCCCGTAAGCTCGACTTTCCTTGCATATTCTTTGAACTCGATAATCCTCACAATATTACTTGAGCCTGAATTTCCCTACAAAATCCCTTAAGCCTAGTTTCCTCCACAATATCTTGATGACCCTCAGGTTTCTACAAAACTGACTAAATGTGCCCAAAAATGACAAAAATGGTATATCGACCTATGTAGTGGATCAAGGGAGCTAATAAATGTTCGACACATGTCCCATCATGTTTGAACGTGGGTTGGCCACCACCTTGCTACTTGGTTTTCCTTTAAATTATGGATTTGATGCCTTTGGGAGGACTTGTTTTGCAAGTATCAAAATCGGGAGTAGTTTGAGGAGGGTTTTCATGAGAAGCCTAGAATGGTCGAATTGATTCAACTACTTGAATGATTGTAAGGCTCATGCCAAGGCATGTATGAATGTAATATTGTAATGTCATTAAACTATTGTTGTAATTTTCAGTTGCAAATGAATAGATAAATTTATGTTTTGTTGTTTGTGTAAGTTCATGTTGCTGCTTGGTTTGGTAGCTTGTCAAAGTCCCTGAACCCTAACCTGCATAAAAATGGCAATAAAGTTTTAATCATTCACTATTCAAAGTCCCAAACTTACTCTCCAAACCAGCCACAACCACTACACCATAAGAAAAACAAAATTTATGCTTTAGACCAATCACACACCCTACACAAAATAAAAGAAATCATAAATAGACACAAGAAACCCTCACACACATAGAGCTCAAGAACATGGACTAAAATGAAAATTAAACACAAATACTTATTGGTACGATCACAAGGCATGAACAAAATGCATCTTTTGCTCATAATCCCAACCTCCTCTGTGCCTCCACATTTTCTATTCATGTCTACCAATGCATTGTGTACTACACGACACACAATATGAACAAAAGCATTAAATTCATAATTAATTTGATGAGTTGGCTGCTAGGCAAGTTGCACAATTAATTTTTTTCTTACCTCTAATATGTATATATAGAAACATTAGAAAAAATTGATCTTTTACATGACATTTGATTTGTTGGCCATCATACAAATTACACAATATGCATACATACAAACATTACAAAATAATAATTTATTTTTTTAATAGATGACATATAATTAATTATAGTTCTTTTTCTTTCTTACAAAAAAATCAACTTTGAATTATCTTTAAAAATTTTAATAACCTTTTCGTTTACATAAACTCAAAGACAAATTAATACAAAAAGATGAATCTGATAGTATCCCTTCCATAAATAAGTTCCAATAAGGCTAGCTTAATTAAGAAATGGTAAAATCTAAGAATAAGGACGTATAAAAGAAAGTTAAACTGGTATGCCCGTGCTTTTTTATAATCGTTTACAAATGTGTACAATGCGGCCGGTAATTACTAAGAACTGCAACATAGTCAAATCTAGCAGGCCATAAACAAAAGTTGAATCATTCCACAAAACTTTCTTCTCATGGTCAAACTCCAGGTCTTTCTGAAACATTAGACTTAATCGCATCATCACCTTCCGACTTCAGAACAGATCATTTCCCATTCTTAACTAGATGTTGTCTTCCTTACCATACTCAAACATTCCCATTAATTACAAGGGTGGGTGGAAACATGCCAAGCTTCACTTTTCACTCAAAATACTCCAAAAGATGAGATACTCCAACTCATGGCAGGAAAATTCCATCCTATATAATTGAACCTCTAAAAATTCTCAGGCTGCCAATATGACTCTGTTGATTCGCCAGGCTCATGGAATTTCCAGCAGTCTGCTAGGATTCCATTCCAGTTGAAGTCTTCTCTACCCAAAATGGCTTTGGAACAAATGGGGATGAAACAGGGTGACTTTGACAGGGGAAATACCCTCCAGATCTGGCATCTAAGCCAAAGAAAGTCTATTCTTTGGTACTGTATTTGTCAGTGCTGATCTTTTTCTCCCAGTATGGATATCAGATACTTGAAAGCGACTTCCTCACAGGGAATGATGAGTCCCATTTGATGACCAAACCCATACTCTTCCTCTGCCTTGTCCAGCAGTGCCTGGAATAGAGAATGATTCAAGTAGCTAGTGGGGATGATAAACCTACTGCGCTCATTCCCAACGTACACTGTACAGTGCCCCTTGGGAACATCTGTAGGGAGGGTATCACATGATGTGCCCATGATCTTTTCAAAGCTGAAAAACTTTCTTGTCTTTGGAGAAAGAGCATACCCAACTGCCTTATGGACATTGGTAAACCTATAGAAGGATTTGATCATGTTTTTCACAGGCAATACTTGAGGAATTCTCTTGCTTCTTGCCATTGAAGAATTCAAAATCAAGAAGCAAAGGGAGTTGGATGGAAGATGAAGGATAGGAATGGAAAGCTGTAATGAGTAAGAATGCTCTTGTGGGGAAGATGAAGATGAAGGATATGTTGTGTGTATATATATGCATAGCAATAGAACACCAACCTCTCTCTTCAATCACCGAAAGGTAAATCTAATTATAATATGATTAGGATCTATTGGTGACATAACTTAAGTGGTACTCTGTGTCCTTACAGATCTTGTACAAGATGCTTGAAATGGGGACATTTGGTGGTCTATAATCAAATCAAGGAAGCAGGCCATGTGCTGCCTTGCACAAGGGTGGGGACATTTGCAGATGAATGTCTATTTCATTCCCTATCAGTGTGTGTCCCACAAAATGGGTATGACATGAATGCAGAGCTTGGATAGAAAATGACAGCATCACGTGTAGTATCATGTGTACTCTCTTGGTTTCTTGATAATGTCTCTACTAACCTTTCATGGCCTTGTATTTATTTAACTGTAGATAGATGGCTGTCTTCGGATTGATGTATTTCTTATCTATTTGCATCCTACTGGGTATTTGCAGGAAATCAAGCGAAATCAAGCAAACCCATCTTGTATAGAATTTGTTTTCTACTCTCAATAATGTTTTATGGAGTGTGATCTAAAATGTTAATGCTATAAAAAATAATGCACAATTATATCCAAAAGCACCCTACAAATATCTTTATGAAAAGTATATTTAGCCACTTTAGACTACGGGAATTAACAAAATTGTAATAGAGGTTTAGGCAGTCCATAACTTTAACAGAAGAGCTTCAAGGACCAAAATGTTATCAAAGCTAATTGTATGCCCTCTTAAAACAACAGTACAAAGCCTCACATACATCTGATCATTTGCTCTATGGTCATAATTGTGATCCCTGGCAAAATGCCCCATTCTGATGTCAACAAGTATTTTGTTGTTGTTTGCAGTGAGATGCCATAGCCCACTGTATATTACATCATCCATTATTCTCACTTACACACTTTACTCGTCCATGTGCAGAACCTATCTGTTTGTATGTGTGAATTAGTGAAAAAGCCTTTTGTACAGAGATTAGGATGGAATATGGTCACTTGGGTAATTGTTACTGCAAGTTCCAATGTGGTCCTTGCTTTGTTCTCTAGAGTACAGGCAAAAGCTAACTCTTCTGGCAACCAATGTTTTGGAAGGGACTCTGGCTCTCGGTTCCTTTTACAGGTCATTTAGCATCGAATTCAAATGTAGTTTGATTTTACTCTTCATTTTTATTTGGTATAAAACGGATTGAAACAATTTTATTTAGCTTCTAAGGTGGATTGAAGCAATTAGTATAAGGTGATTAGCTGAGGGCTAATATGAGACTTAAGTGCACCGGACCGTCATTGACTACATGAATAAGAGGATCTCCAGAAGAAATTGAAACTAATTCTTGATGTAAATAAAACCAATTTTTTTTTGTAGTGCTCTTATGAGAAAATGCCTTAACCTTGCTTTAACATATTTGTATTTAATTATATTTTGATAATTTGGAATTATCACTTAGTTGTCATGAAAGTTGCTAAAAATAGTTATGACAACTTGTAAGGTTTTTCTCGAGTCTATACATTGAGGGCTTGAGATGGAGGCATTGAAGAGAGTTTTATGCTGTCAATTTTCCTCGAGGGAAGCAAGATGTAAATATCCATGTTAAGGCTTTGAGGCTGCAAGTGTATTGTAATATGTTTGTTGTTGCCAATTAATACATTGGTTCGATGCTTTGGAGTGTGGGGTTTTTTACCCGAAAGGATTTTCCCCACATATATTGGTGTCTCTTCTCTTCTGTCTATTTTTATTCTATTCTTCTTCTTTCATGTTCTTAAAGTGTTGATTTACATACCATTATGCTGTCAAAATTTATTTAGATCTATAAGCTACGTTATTTTTCCTCTAAGTGTTAATGTGATGGGAAATCAACTATGTCTATTTCCGCTTTAAGGGCATATTAGTATGTACTTGCTTCAAGTTATTGAATATCTATTTAAGAAAAATATAGGATGTTGCAAGGTGCATACTAGGTTCTCTTTCCCTTTCAATTGGTATTAGAGCTATGGTGGTTCCATGGTGTTTAAGGCTCTGGTTATTTCTTCTATTGTGATTTCTTAGCCTGGCAAGCTTGAGGGAATATGTAGGAAGGAATTGGCTAATTAATAATCCTTGTTTGAGTGAAAGTTTTATAGTTGATCTTGTTTTTCAGGGTAAAGCAAGTATTTGAAGGATGGAGAAGATGGAGTAATTTGGAGTTGATCATGTAGTTACATTTAATATAATATTGATCTAGAGCTCCTATTTGATAGTATGTAATAACTCTCATGCATGGTGGTTGTGTTCTTTCATTCTATGGTCATTTGCAACAGAGTATTCATGTTGGGTGTTTGTTCTTGGCTCCCTGATCACATGGAGAAACTTGGGTTGTTATGACTATGGTGTGATGTGCTTATGTTGGGTGCTTGGTTTTAGTCTTTGGCATTGTAAGGCATTGTTTTGTTAACCTCGAATGCGTGTATGCTGTGGAGTTGGTCATTGGATGATCTGAAAGCTTCTAGAACAACCTAGCTCCTCTGTATGCTTGTACATGGTGGTGGTTGTAGAGTTGGCCTAGAGTTCCTGGACCTCTTCTTCCTTTGGGTTGGTTGTACTTGCATGTATCAATTTCATATTGATTTGATCTGAGGGTTTTATAGATTTTCCATTGAAAATCTACAATTATGCTTATCTATGTGTGTAAGCACCAAAATCACGTACAACCTCCATAAGGACCCCTATATGATGAGTCACATCCTTGTCACGTATATGTAAGCATGAAATAACATCCTCTCAGTAGTAATTCTCTTCGTGATGTATCTTTTCTTCCTCCTTGTGTTGTTTCCCCTTTGTCATTTTCTCTCTCTCTTTGCTTTCAACACTTTTCGACACATCGATTTACATTTCGTGTGCTTGCGACCTCATCCCTAAGCCTTATATGCATCTTCTAGGTGTGTTTTTATCTTTCCCTAGTATTTTTCATCCATTCCCACCCCTAGAGGCCTTCTAGAGGTCCTCCCTAGCCATCTCCAACTTTTGGTTTTCAATTTCACTCAACCAATCCAAATCTCCCCCCTATTATTTCTAGATCTCCCTCAAGAGATCCTACTTTTGCAAGTGGAGATTTGGATTTTCACACATGATTGACCTATTTCTGTAGGCAGATTCCCTCCTTTTCATCTTCTCTTCTATCTCCCACCATGGACTTTCACCCAGGTGCCCTCCTCTGAGAGTCACCCATGGGTCGCCCCCAAGCGATCCTGACTGGCGAAAGGGGTGACCCATGGGCGACCCTGTCATGTTTTTGAGCTGTTAGTTAACTTGTACTTTTGTCCCAAAATAGCTTCATTTTCACCTATTTTTCTTCCTATTTTCATGGAATTTCATGCCAAAAATAGAGCTAACTATTTCATGCACCCACACATGCATATTTAGCTCTTTTTCATCTTTAGTTATCAATTCATGCATTCCTTTTTCTTCACTTCTTGAGTGATAAGCTTTTATTGGGTAGATCACTCTAATTTTAGCCCAGATCATTCTTGTGTCTTCTAAGTTAACTCTCCAATCAAATTGAGTTAACTCTTCTTCTTCTTCACCTCTCATCCCTTTTTCTAACCTATAAATGCCCCCCTCCCTCAAGCACAAAGGGAGGCAATTTCATTTATGCACACAGTTCTTGCAGGTTATTGCTCTCTTAATCAAGCATTCTCATGCTCATATAGGACATAGAAGCCTTTTGTTTTTATTTGTTATCTTATCTAGCTTTCATGTAATCTCTTCTTGCATCCATACACTGCTCACATCACAAGCCACAGTGCTTGTCAAGCTCTCATTGAGCTCATTTCAAAGCTTCAAAGCTTCTTTTGCTTCTCTTTTCTTATTGTCACAAAGAGGATCACCCTGCTGCAACAAGAGGATTAGAGGTTGCCAATACAAGGATATCTGAGGGTAGTGGAGGCTCACGTGTCTCTAAGTTCCTTCATATTTTTTTCATTTCATAGTATTAGATAATCAAAACTTTGTTCTTGGGATAAGCAAATACACATTATTTTTTCCTTGATAAGCTAAGTAGGTTTACATTGATAAAGTAGTTTCCCTTTCCAAAGTTCATAGTTTAAAGGCAATTTCCTTTCTCATATTAGATTGATCCACATATTCAGAAAACAAACAAAAACATAGATTACATTGCATTAGGTAACTTCATCATAACTTGCATACATTTTCTAATTCCTAGATTAAGAAAAAACACTTTAATTTCCAAAAACATAAAAAAGCACAAAAAGATGTTTTGCGCTCATATAGGCTTGCATGCATATAAAATTTAAAAATAACAAAAACATTAGCAACATAGAAGGTTCGTAAACCCTTGGTCCCAACACAAGGTCAACTTCAGTTAAACATTGGTCAAAACCCTTGGTTTCATCACAAGGTCAAACAAAGTCAACGCAAAGTCAAACCTTAGGTCACACAAATTCTAAGTCAAAACCCTAGGTCAAGTCAAGGTTAGCTTAAACCATCTCTCTCTTATTTAAGCTCATGAATGTGCCCTAGACTTCGAGGTGAGTGGGTCAGGGCAATCCTTGATGAGATAGAGGAGATCCACTCTTGACAACAACAAAACCAACTAGTCATTCAACAACAACAAGAAAGACTTACACAACTCTTAATACAATAAGCACTCATCCAACAACACGAATGACAACTAAACATCAATGAGAATAACAATCAACCCACACAACGTTGGAACATTAGAAACTCAAACAGGAGAACGGTGACTAGTGACTCTTCGAGTCATATAGTTATCTTTTCAACTACGGTCATAGAACACCACATTCAAACAAATGCAGAATAGCACAGGCCCTAGGATTGACCGACCCCTCTCCATGAAGTCTAGCTCTCCAAAGAGCTAGACCACCCCTGTGCCTTGCCTCCTCTCGACTGGCTACTTCCATGAGAGTGAGAGTGATGTGGAGGTTCGGCCCATGGCAAGGAGAGAGGGTCCGTGTGCACGCTAAAGCCGACTCAACCACCCCAAGCACCGAGTCGTGATTTTGAGAGTACAGTGTGTAGCATCGTAAATTGTGTGCTCTCACAATTTCATGTTGTGTTTGGAACTCAATTAAGTGTCCATGACCTTAGCATGTTTTTAGGATCATTTCTAGCCTTGGCCTTATCCTCGACCCATGAGATGTGCCTTTGTGTTCCTTTAACCCTTTTTACTTATCATATCTAAAAACCATAAAATTACCTAGATCATGGCTCTGTCCCAAGTTGATTAGACCTTTCGAGAACTTGAATTGTAAAGAATCTACTGCTTAGTACAGATGTTTGCACCACATGCAGATGTCTCGAAAGCCTCTGTCAGTCTTGCGATCGTTTTAGAAGTTGTCTTTTTACTTGCACGATTCATCAAGATTTTCTTGATGCTTATCCATGCCCAAATGGTTTTTTTCCTTGATTTTTTTCCTTTTCCATCTCTATTTAAGCAAGTAGTTTTACATTGCAAAGGATCAATTTCCTTTCATAGCGAAGCCTTATTGAAATTCAAAACCACCATTGTTGCAATCTGCTCTCTTAAGATTATATTACACTCTTGCGAGCACAAGCTTCTTTTGATATATCTCTTATCTTCGTGGGTTGATTGCATTTCTCGCTTTTCCCTATCATGTAGGGATCACTTTGTGAATATGCTCTAGGTCATTGAGTAAGGTTTCATTTATCAAATATGGCATTGTTTGTCATTGCTCATTACAATTCTAGATGGACTTAGAATTCAAGCACACACTTTTTATATCAAGCTATCAATCTATATCTTTTGGATACCATTGAGGTAGAAATATTGAAAATGGGTTTTGACTATGGTAAACTCTTATACATCCCAACCCTTTCTCTCATCTGTGCATTTACAGGTTCTATCAGGAATCTCGACAACGGGAGGGAGGATTGAAAAAATTGACATGAAGAATGAGATCATGAATCCATACTGTGTCCGCACCATACAAACTACAATACGACATGTAGATGTCCACACCACATGCTCTCATTTTGGATAGGGAGGCTATCTGCCTAATGCCAGGCTCCTTATCATTTTGTCTTTTCATTTATGTACTTCATTTCTTAAAATTCTATTTACTGTTATTTATTTCTATTAAAACATAAAGCAGTTCTATAGATATAGATTTTGTTTGAAACATTAGCTAACATAATCCTAGTGTAATGTTAGTGGAAAGCTCCCTTGATTGATATGATTAGTTGAGGACTAGTTTTTCCTACATCACACTATG
Organism: Cunninghamia lanceolata; assembly: GCA_027924645.1. Lineage (NCBI taxonomy): Eukaryota > Viridiplantae > Streptophyta > Pinopsida > Cupressales > Cupressaceae > Cunninghamia > Cunninghamia lanceolata. The sequence continues at coordinate 35,013,885 of BSBN01000078.1, read as the reverse complement.
TTATTACATTATTCTGGTTTAACTATTTTGGTGGTTTTCAAACTTGTGGGTCTTCCAAATGATAAGTGGATATGGATTTACATGTGTGTCAGTGACATGGTGATTTTGAAGGTTTTACATGATTAATCAAAACTTGTGGTTTTGTAGATTTGTGAATAAACTATTTTTTCAGATTATGAATCCCTAAGGGTATTTTTGGATGTAAGATAGTTGCAGATTTGCATGTATGCTTCATGCATGGTTTGAGGAGGTTATTTGCAACCTTCTTAGTGTGGAGATGTTGGTATGTGATTAATCACTCATCATTTCTATAGTATTTACTTGATGGGTTCCTTGATTATGGTTACTCATTGTATATTTGTTTGAAAAATCAGATTTGGAGTTAATTTGGTGTTTGAGTCTTGAAATATACATGGTATCTTCTTTGTAATCTCGGTTTGTAAGTTATTAATGTGATGTTGAGTTTGCATGTTTCTTTTGAGATCTAGGAGTTATGCAGTTTCTGGGTATGTACAACTTATTGATTGTAGTGTGATGACTCAAATGTGGACTATTTATATCCATGAGATCGATTCAGTGTTGATGCAGACTTTGTTAGTTGGCCTTGTTTGTGGTCATTTTGCATTGGTATGTTTCCTTGGGATGAGAGGATGGATGGTTTGAGTACATAGATAGTTGATTATTGGGACTTGTAGCATGTTGTGTATCTTCTTGACTAGGAGATCTTGGTTCTACTTTATTCTTTTGTGTTGCTAATATTGTCGGTGAAGTATTTGATTATGTTAGATCCATGGATGATCTTAATTCAATGGATGGTTATCACGATGCCTTGAATAGCTCAGTATCACAATTTAGTGGGAGTTTTGGAAAGATGTGATTCTATCATTTGATGATGGATGATCTTTACAGTGATGTAGGTATCATGGTAAGGATTTTGGATTATGATTCTTGTGTGTTGTGAAAGTATTTTGGCATCTTGAGTTCCATTGTTAGAGGATGGTTATATTCATGTGATTAGAGATGGTATTGTGACTTGTTCCAGTTTTAACAAATAAATCCTATTTTAGTGATTATTTGGTATTGTGCCATGATGGACTCTTATTTCTAAGATTGGAGTTTTGGCATGATGGTGCCCCTTTGGCAAGATATGTTCATTGGAGAATGTGATCTCCTAGGAGGAGATATTAGATCATGATGTCATGTGTATTCCTAGATTTTGCAGACATGGAATGGGATTTTTGATAGTGTTCTGGTGAAGTTCTCTTTGGTTTTGAGTATTAATCATTTTCTTGAAGCTTCACTTTTTTGCAAGTTGTATTTGAAGCTAGCATGAATTGATTGCTGAATGCTCATGAATACTAGAGAGACTTGAGGTGAGTCTAGAGATCTCTTGTTGTGGGGATCATGTGTTGAAATGGTGAGATTTTAGCAAAAAGACAGAGGAGCCTTCACCTGGGTTTGGACATGAGTTTATGTTTGAGCCTGAGAGGAGATTGTTCTTGGAGAGAGTCTATGAGGCTCGATATATCTTAGTGGAGCATGAACTCATTCACCACTCTCAATTCACTCGACAAAAAATGATCTGATAGGTATTTCCCATATTGTTTCAGATTCATTTTGTTTTATGCTTTCTCATGGATATGGATCTTGAGCTATAGTTTCTAGTTCTAGAGGGTTTTGAGGAGTATTTGGCATGGTTATGTCCTTGGGTTAATGGTTTGATTTATGAGAAGTTTTGGAGATGTTATGGGGTTGAATTCTTATTTGTGGAATGAATTTGAGTTTGATCTTCTTTGGTTAGAGAAGCTTACATCCATTTTGGTTATATGAGGTATATATGTTTTGTTTGATCTAATGAGATCGAATGTTTGGGTGTTGTTAAGGCTTTTCGGTTGGGGTTTTGTGAAGGAGGTCTTACTTGGCACAACTTAGCACTTGGTGGTGTTGGTAGAAGGATGTGATATGGTTTGCAATTTCTCTTTATGGTCTTATGTTTCTTCCTCAAGGTTCTCATTCATCTAGTATAATCACTGGGTTTGTGATAATCTATTATTGTTGTGCTTTATTGTTTTTCTAGCAACAATATGTATTCTTTTAATGTATATCATTTAAGATGTGGAGGACTTGCAAGAAGAGAAGGAGATCAAAGATGAGAGAATGAGCAGAAGACTGTTTGTGGAAGTATGACTTTTTTTGTAGTAGGTTGGTTGCATTTGTAGATCATTGTGATTGTTCTTTGTATTACATGATTTAATTATTAGCCACACCTTTTATGTAAGTCTTGATTGGTAGACTTTGAGTTTCTTTAGTTAACATTAATGCTCATGTAGTATGAGTCCTAGGATGTATGTGTGTCTTCGATAGATTTTTTTTTTTATTAGGCTACAGTACCAAGGGTCTTCAATTTTTTTTTCACATCAATGGCTTTGGTGTGTTTGTTATCATGGTAGATGATAACTTTGAGAAAAACAATGGATTATACAGGGATGAGAGCTGCAGTATGGGCTGGATATGTCTTGTGCAAAAGGTCTATCAATGGTGGATTTTTTAGTTAGATGTAAACAACTAGTTGTGGTTGTTGTTCTAATTGTTCTAGAGCATTATGCTTGATCTTCTTTGGATGTGTTTGGACTTTTGAGTTGCATTCTCATAATGGGTTTGAAGTTGGATACATTGGTGCTTCTATAAATCTCATGAGCACAATAGATTTCAATTGAGACAATATGGTAACCTTGGTGGTTCACAGATTGGTATGATTTCCCTTATGCTCTTGCAATGTGTTTGACATGTGGGAGAATGTTGGGAAAATGTCTCAACCTTGCTTTAACATATTTGTCTTTAATTATATTTTGACAATTTGTAATTATCACTTAGTTGTCATGAAAGTTGCTAAAAGCAACTCTGACAACTTCTAAGGTGTTTTTAGTATTCGGATTAGAAGGAGCATGAAAAAAGGGAAAGATAAATGGGAACATGGATAAAAAAAAGGAATATCTTTTAGTTTGTATGTGCACATTAAAAGGGGGATAAAATCACGAGTTGGAAGAGGAAGTTTATTATTTAATTCCTCTTGATTAGGTGTCATGATTTTTGCATAGATAAGAATGCCTAAATTAACTAGTGGTTTCTAGCATATGTTTTAGAAACCATTCATGATTTGTGGTTTTTCTTGAGTTTATATATTGAGGGCTTGAGATGGAGGCATTGATGAGAGTTTTATGCAGAGTTATGCTCTTAGTTTTTCTCTAGAGAAGCAAGATGTAAATCTCCATGTTAAGGGTTTGAGCCTGCAAGTGTATTGTAACATGTTTATTGTTGCAGATTAATACATTGGTTCGATGTTTTGGAGTGGGGATTTTTAACCCGAAAGGGTTTTCCCCACTTATATTGGTGTCTCTTCTCCTCTGTCTATCTTTCTTCTATTCTTCTTCTTTAACGTTCTTAAAGTGTTGATTTACATGCCATTATACTATAAAAAATTATTTAGATCTGTAAGCAACATTATTTTTCTTCTAAGGATTAATGTGATGGTAAATCAACTATGTCTATTTCTTCTTTAAGGACATAGTAGTATGTGTTTGCATCAATTTATTGAATATCTACTCAAAAAAAATATAAGATGTTGCAAAGCGCATATTAAGTTGTCTTTCCCTTTCATTATTCAATGAATGTCTTAGAGCCATTTGGAATTTTAAAACCAAATGTTTCTAATACTAATTTCCTATGAAAGTCTCCAGAAACCGCATGAAATTCTAAGAAAGCACAATACAGGACCACGGGTGTCCTCTACAAATGCAGTGGTATTTGTATATCAAAACGAAATTATGTTTTCTATATCACCCATTCTGCACTCCCAAACCTGCGGACACAATATCCCTGAATTTGTGGTCCAGAATGAAAGAGCACATATTCATATTAGTACCAGTCAGATGGTCATTGGTACCTATAAAAAAGATTCGGTAAATAATATAGTAATTCAGAAAAAAAAAAACAAAAATAACCTCTTTTGACTTTGCTTTAATTAGGCAATGCCCTGTATATGTAATTCAGAAAAACAACTTATCAGTTTTTGTACCTGAAGGAATTATAGCTTGCTGTTATTTACTCAGTCTGATGTCCACAATCCAACTACCAGGCAAATTCCGGACAGACAGGACACAATCAGTGCCTTTATAGGTTGGATGTCCTTTCACAAAGTTGTGAGCTTTGGTTAGATAAAAGACTTTGACTAGTTCTTTATGTATCAGATTCCCATGTTAACCACTGCTGGCTTAGTTGAAGTTGGTATTTACTATTCACCAAAACATATTCGCTTCTGTTATTATCCTGCAGGTTATCTCATGAAATAAAAGAATTTGAGCTACAATATATTTGAGGAAGGAGAATTCTAGCTATATTTGAGGAAGGAGAATTCTAGCTAAACAGGCTGCCGGTTAAATTGATATGCAGAGCTTGAAAAGGCTTAAACTTGGTATGGCCAAACAAATAATGGATATGTAGGAGGTATTTTTCGGAGTACGTTAAATTATAATGTTTTATCAAGATTTAGTTGTGTAATTTTTGAGTCAAATTCATTGACCCATATTTCTTTCACAGATCCTATTTCTCATGAGTATGAAATTTGAATGTTTCGCTTCACATTTATTACATCTAGGTGATACTCACAATGGTGGGGTAAATAGCATTCATTGCATCTAGGTGATGCTCACAAGGGTAAGCTAAGTGGATCATTCATGTCCATGAGAGATGGGTTTGTGTAAACCACTACTCATGAAATATGAGTTAATGAATTTGATTCAAAAACTACACAATTAAACCTTGATAAAACATCATTAATAATGGGCATACTATTACACCATACACCCATCCACATTTCCAATAAAACTCTTAAAGTGAAAGAAATGTGGGTTGCCTCTTCCGTGAAACACTATTCCTTTCAAATATTAGAGGGTGAAGGATTTTCTTGGAGCACATTAAGTCTAAGAATTTGAATGAACAATACTTGACAATATCAAGTGCAAGGCATGTAAACTTTTATAACCTAAGGTTGTACTCAAAGAAATACCCATTTAGTGATTCACTGTGCCCAATGCATCCAAAATCATTAAATTTATTTTATTTTATTTTATTTATTTATTTTAAATAAGCCTAAAGTAGAGATTTTTTTATTATTAAAATTAGGTTTAATAATAAAATAAATACTTAATTTAATTTAGAGTTGTAATAGAATATGTAATATAATTTTAAAATTTGAAAATGATAAAAATTAAAGTATTTAGTTGGTTTTGGCAGTTAAAAGATAGTTGTCCACTATTCTAATCATAACTTTTAAATTATAATTTAGAAATGTAGCTTCTTAAATGTGTTCGAAGTAGAATAATAGAATCTAAATTAGGTGGATGTCAAATTTTGATAGATCAATTCTAAGTGCCATAGGTTCAATTGAGAGTGTCATAGATCTAAACTACCACACCTATTTGAACTGACAAAATGTGTGTGCAAACATATATTTGCCTTCACCTTCCCTATGTTTGAATCTATCAATCTAGTGGTATAGACACCTTAGAGGAGATTGTTGGATTGTTAGGGTCAAGTTCTCCTAGGTCAATCCCTTGGATGGACTAACTTTACAACTCTAAGCAAATAATCATAGACAACATTCAGAAGTGTGTAGATTACATGTATAATTCTAGTGCAATGTGTTTTTTTAAGCTCTAAATACAAATGTTCCTAAAATGATTGCTCCTTGTTCAACCATATGAATTAATTACACATTTGAATGTCTTTAAATATCAAAACATAGCAATAATTTGCACATATGTGTGTCAAGTCAACTGATAATGACTAGTGAAATGAGGCAAGAATTTAAAATTTTAAATTTAAAGATTTGAGTTTTATGTTCAATCTCACATGCCTTAGGATTGAACCTAGCTCAATCTCGCATGCCTCAAGATTGAAATAGGCTCAATCCCAAGTGGCATGAAAGTGAACAAGGTGGAAAAAATGTTGAGATAAAGGTAGGGAGAAAATGTAATCAATTGTTTAGTAATAGGGATGCATAAATATGGAAAGTATTGGATTTGCACAAATGGGGATAAGATAAGGCTGAATAGATGGGGATAGGTGCAAATACAGATGAAGCGGATAGGGAAAGGTATTAGGTAATGAGCTAGCACAAGAGTGTGCCACATGTTGATATGTAATTTTATTAAGGTATTTCATCAAAATAGGCCCCAAAATAAATGGAAATTGACATCTAGATAAGCCAATTTCATCATTACATTATGGCCCCACTTTGAGGTGCATGTAAATCTAAAACAAGATTGTATTTAAAAGTATATGGACATTATAAACCAACATGAAAAGTAAATATTCATACATTTTAAAAGGATATTTGGTCCATGTAAGGTAATGGTCCAGTCTTTGACTGTTCTTGTGTTCCTTTCCTTAGCATGGGAGCTTTATTTGTAAAATAGAGAAAAGGTATGCAATAAGTAGCTTCTATCACACAAGTGAAATAGGAACAAATAACAAGTAGTTTTAGTTTTGTCTATAAAAAATGAGAATTGGAGAGAGAGAGAGGGGTAAGAAATTCTACCGATATAGAAAGATACAAAAATACTCCAATCTATTAGTAATGTGATATGGATGTTTGATATGGCCATGCAATAAGACTCCACTTGATTTGGAAAATATGATCTTCTTGATTGTAGTAATGTGATAGATCTTCATTCAGTTGTGAGTGTGTAATGCAAGTTTTGTCTAGGTATAATGATGAGTCTCTATGTAGCATAAGTCATTACCTAAAATCTGTATCATAGGAATGCTAGTGACAATATATGTTCCCTTCCAATTGGTTGCATGTACATAGTATACAAGGAATTGGAGGAGAGGGAAAATGATGCATGATGAACCATATGAAAGTATATATAGTGATTGTCATCATTTGACTATCAAATAATGGATAGCCATGTAAGAATTTAAATAAAAATGCAAGCGCATAAGCTGATTGTGATTATCCTGGAAATATTGCTACCAATATAGGAAAAGCATGAAGTAAGAATGTCCTTGAAGGCTAGATAAAGATCATGTAATAATCTCAAATATGTAATCAAATTACAAGTTAAGCATGCGAGTATAGATAAATAGGATACAAGCATGAAATCACATGTACAGATGATTACCCCCAAAGTAGACAGTTGTACTATTGAATATTGTTACCTCCCACAATTTCACACTAGGTTTAGCACTCCCTTCTATGTATTTGTGTATTTGCATTCATGAAAGGTCTGTTTCAAGGCCTAATTAAGAAATAACATTAAAAGATTTAATTGTTACGTTTTGAGGGGCCAAAATAGCTAAGACCAGGGCGCCCAGTGCCTAGGTCCAGCCTTTTTTCCTAAACAAAGTTTGAATTTTGAGTGTCAAATTTTCTACTATTATCAACAAAGTATGCACCCAACAATGCTAAGCTATCAACATAGCTACATGTTGACACATGGGAACACTCCTAGACCTATGGGTTGCCTAAAACTTGGAATGAACCTCCAAACAAGGTTGGTTCCTCTTGATTAATCACCTAGATCTTGACCAATCCTACTTATTTTGAAGGAAAAGAGCAAGAAGAAGACTGGAAATGACTTAAATTGCTTGAAAAAGATTACAGCTAACTAGGTGATGCACCAAATTATTTTCTTAGACCTATAACTTGTTGTCCTAGACTTACAATGGCTCAAACATAACTTTTTACTGTACATTCTATATTTTTAACATCTCACCCATCAATATTTCACAAAAAGGGCGCCTATTGGTGTTGTTCTAGAAGGAAAATGAGATATTTCACAACTAAAACAGCCTTACAAGTTTTGCCACAATCTATAACCTGCATGAGTATGTTTGAATATGTTTACAAATGTTTGTTTTGATCATATTTTTAGGCTTTAAGGTAAAACACAGAAAAATGAACCAATAGAACATACATAATCAGTCACATAAAAGGTAGAATGTTAACTAAATTTGATGCCAAAGAAGTGTTACACAAGTTTGAATCTAAAATGAGTTGTCTTCATTGCTTGAAAAGATGTTACATTTGTGAAATCAGTCATATGCTTGACTAGTTTTTGAGTTACAATGCTTGTTTTTAGTTTGAAAAGAGATTGAGCAAGGTACAAATCATTCAAAATTACAAGAACTAGTTTGAGACTAAGTTCAGCTATTCCTATATCCCTTCAACACATGAGAGAGAATCTAGGAGAGAATTAAAGAAAAGAATGAATTAGGAGAACTGGTCCAATGAATAATCTTCATGTTTTCACTTGGTGTCCAAGTTGATTTGGTCTTCAACTGTTGTTGGGTTAGATGTAACTGATTTTAGGCCAAAAGACCCCTTCAAACTGCTCCAACCTGCTTCATTGATGGAGAAAAACCACCTTCTTTGACTTGTTCACGGATATGGCCATTAAAACTGCTCCTAGATGCCAGGAAATAGTTGGAAAAAGTCTCCAACTCCTCATATTTTTCCTCCACCTCATGGACAACACATCAACTACCTCCTAGATACTCTCCACCTACTACTCATCTCACCACATGCTTCGAAATCTTCTCTCCATGATGCTCAACTGCCTTGGGTCAGATGAAGTTGATTTTGGGTATTTAGAACCTTCATAACTACTTGAAAAAGTCTTCTAACCATCTCAAACTACCTCTAGAATGCATATATATCCTTTAGTAGTTAAAAATAGGCCTTAGAACTAAGTTTTTGTGGCCTTATTTGACTAAAAATTGCCCACAAGTCTGATGTCCTTCTTCATGACATTTTCATGACTATCTTTTGATTGCTGATGATTGATATATAGTCCTTCCTTTGTCAATACTTCTTAAAACAGCTATGCAGTCTACATAACTATACACTATCAAGTCCTCTGTTCTTCATGATTACATTATAATTGTCCTGGGTTTGATTGTGACAATCACCCTAATAGTTCTAAGATGCTCTTTATCTCATTTTTATCTAACAAAAATATAACCTTGTTATGCAGACCTTAAGCGTCTTCAATATTCTCTGTCCATTTAAGAGATATGTCTTATCCATTGGGCATGAATGTGTATGCATCTCTACACATATGTCCTCTATCATTCTTGAATCTTTGTCTTTGTACAACCTTACCCTTATTCACTATGCTATTACTGTCCAATGGTCTGGGTCTTCAAGTTAAGACTCCTCATACATTATCTTTTATCATCCTTGTTCACTATTTACTTAGACTGTCAAGTCCTCTGTCTGCATATCACTGCCTTGTGTCCACTTATCTCAGTCTTTTCTTGTTTCTTGCATGTGGACCACTTAATGACATTGCTTTGTTGATAACTACCCCATATGGAATGATGTTGATCTTTCAAGACTCTGCTCAAGGTTGCTTCACCTTGCCTCTTCTATCTAAGGTCTAAGATCTACAACTCAGGTTAGAGCCTTCAACTGGTACACCATCCATCTCTTCTATTTCTTGGTGTCATGACTGCTCCTCTTGATTCTCTTCATGACACTTAAGGTGTTCCTCACTTTTCTTTTCCTTTAGGACTGTGCTTTGAATTCTTTGATGACTGCTGTCTTCATGCTAGGTTTGCCTTCAATGTAGATCCTTGTACCTTTGCAACTAACCCTCTACTGCATTGTGAATGATTGTCTTTGTTTCACATCCCTTATTTTCAAGTTTTCAACGTCCTTGTCTTATATGTGTGATAGAGTTCAGTCAAAACCATTGCATGATCAAGGCAAAACCTAGCATTAAATCACTGTCTTGTACTATTTTCATTGCTCCCTTCTTGGTTTTTTGGATGACTGTTCTGATAAGGTTGTTGTCTTCTATGTCTGCTACCCTCAATGCTCTCAGACCTTTATCACCATCAAAATTTTCCTACTGTTGTTTTGTGCCCTTACAAATCCTAACCTCGTGGTCTAGACTATCCTCTTCAACTAATGACTATCTTTTGGTTCTCACAACTTTTCTTACAGTCATTGTGACTGTCCTTTCTCACTACTGTCACTAGCCCTTATTCACTATCTCTCTATCTTGACATTTCAGCAAGTGTCTCGAGAACTTTAGTGTTTATCCTAACATTTTTGTCATCACTTTGACACCTCAGAGAAACTGCCATACCTTGCTTGTAGGGTTTTAATTTTCCCCTTCCTATATTACTCTTTTAATTTTCAAAACTCAAAAGCATTTACACAGTGCATCTTAGGCCTTTGATACTTCAAAGATTGGCTTCAAAAGCCTACTATCTTGCCTATAAACCTCAAACATCACAAAATACAGTCCTTGACTACCTTTATCCTTCTTGACTATCATCTAGTGGCATATCTCCACTATTTACAACCTCCTTTGGATCTATCTTCAAATTTCTCAACTCTGGGATTGTCAGCCATCACATTAAACCTTGCAAGTTGAACATTCTATTCATCCACAATCTCCATAGTTTAGAAATGATTTCCTGTGGTCTCATCCTTCATGTTTTTGATGGACTACTCCTTTCACTTTAACTGTGTGCTGACCTTCATAATAGAAAGTGACTATTGCTATCCTTTATGCTTTGAAGGACTATTTACTTAATTTCATGGACTACTTTTTCAATAGTATCTCAGTCAATATGTATGACTGTCACCTATTTGCTCATACTGCTACATTGTATGTATGTTTTGAGGACTTTTATAGTCATTATTCATGACTATCTTTCAGTGTTTAATCAATCATTCTATCATGACTATTCCTTTTTTACTTGGAGATTGCCTTTTGTTAGTTGCTGGTCTACTCTCTTATCCCATGACTTTAGTGACTGTGTTTTCTGCAAAATCCTCTTATCAAACCTCATATTGCCTTTATACTACTGTTTCTTTGAGGTCTCTTCATCTATAGATCTTTGTCACTATCTATTGCAGGTCTTTGTATATTTTAGTCAAACACCTCTTGGATTGTCTAGGCACTGCTGCTTACTATGATGTTTCTTAGCAAGACAATAATCCCATGTCACATTTAAATGCATGTCTTTAAAGACTATAAGGAGTCTTTGTGGCTGAAGATAACCATTGTTCTTGGAGTCTTTGACTATTCCTTGCATGCTACTGTGATTTGACAGTCATTTAGTACATCATTATGGACTTCTCACTATCTCTGATGCACTGTTTCATGACTGCTATCCTACTCTTTCTCATTATGTTTACTCTACATTAGAGGTGATAGTCTTTCACATGATATCTTGCAGTTTGTTGTTCGATTGTCACACTCCTTGTTTGTAATGACTCGTGAGTTTTTTTCAATCCTTGAACCCTAAACACACTTCTAAATAGTTGACAGTGCCTTCTATGGGTTCTTTTGAAACCATTTTATGCTCTTCTTAGAATGAAGAATGTAGTTTTGTACATAGCCATACAGAGGTACTTGAGCAAAATGAATAACTATATAAACAAAAGAGTTGTTACAAGATGGAATGAAAGCTAGAAGACAAGATGTAGGATTTATCTCCTTGAAATACCCCTATCAAGCAACTCATAACATGCTTGAGTACATGGGAAATACAAAAGGAAACCATAAGATGTTAGCCTCAATGCCTTTAGCAAGTCATGAGTACATGTGTTCCTCACCATTTTTTATTGTTTCCTGCTTCTCTTGCAAACTGTAGACTGCTTCTCAAGAAATTTGTCTTCTTCTTTCCGAACCCTAGATCACTGTGTTTCTCCTTGCAATTTGATAGTCCTTCTTTCAATCTGAGAAATCTGCACTATTGACCATCTCTCCTCCTCTAGAAACCCTTGAAATACTTTCAATCTCCTACGATTGTCACACAATCATGTGGTCTTCCATTTCAAATCATCATTCAACTAAAAATTTCTTGCATGATTCATACTCAATTCTTTGTGACTTGGGCCTTATGTTGCCCTCCAATATCTCTTTGAGGGCTTTGCTACATCCTTAGACTTCTCACAAAACATCCTGATAGATCATTCGAAGTTTTGACAAAAAACCCATATCTTCTTACCACTGTTAGACCATACTTTGATCAATGATAAGGTTTTTAGAAGTTCTCACTATCACCAATATGTCCTCAAGTAGTTTGAACTCATGTTCTCATGGTTAACAAACCCTCTATCAAAATCATCCTAACCTTTACTGTGTTGTGAAGCTTTATGTATATAGGTGACTGCTATGCGCCTTCTTGGGTCTTAAAACATCACAATACCTCTATGACCTGCTTATAATCATCACCAAACTTTCCTCTGATCTCCATAGCAGGGATCAAACTCCTAAGGACCAAAAAAAACTCTGAAGACTGTAGACATACCTCATGAAGTTGAGAAAAGCCTGGTAACCATCTTTGATGCATAATGATGGATTTGAAACCTTCTGTCAAGGTTTATATTGTCAACCTATCTTAGGAATATCTGCCCATTTTTTGTAGATCTCTGACCCTTTTCTGCAACTGTTAAGCACTATTCAAACTGTTATCAATCAGATATGCACCTAATGCTAAGCTACCAACTTAACTATCTGTTGAGACATGGGAACACTCCTAGGTCTACGGGTTGCCTAAAACTTGGAGTGAATCTCTAGAGTGGGTTGGTTCCCCTGGTTACTTTGCCTAATCTAAATGATTTTTTGAGAAAAGGGATAGAAAGTTAATTGCAATTGAAATCCTAAACTCTAATAGGTGATGCACCAGAACTCTATCTATTCACTCACAATCAGCTTCACAAATACTTTTAACCCTCACAATTCCACTGAAATTAATGCAATACATTAGTAATTTGTATGAAAGTTTGAAAAGATAGAGGTTTTTGAAGGACAAATAGGGATTTTATCACAACTTTAACCCACTAAGCAAGCTAGACACAACATACAACCTGTATCTCCCACAATCAATTTTGCAATAATGAGACATAGAAAAGGACTCAGAACTGAATCACAATTGAATATCAGATCATTTGCTATAAAATGAAACAGAAAGTATGGAAAAGGAGAACACTACTGCTCTATTGAAACTGAAAGGAGTAGAAATGAGTACAAAAATGTTTACAAGCTCTCTATAGGTGAACAAGAGAGAAGAAACAATAATTTGAACTAAGAAAAACTAAGTCTTTCTCCCCTATATATAGCCAAAAGGCTTTCTAAAATCTCAGCTAGCTATCTACCCAAAAAAGAAAGAAAAGTCGCTGAAAATTAGAAATAGAAGTTTTAGTTCACCCCTTTCCTTTTTGTATAATGGGAACTTAAGCAAAAAGAAGGAAAGTGAAATAGACTTGCCTTATTGAGTGTTTTGCACTTGCTATTTATTTTCTGCATTTATTTGACATCTATTACAGTAATTTATAAAATATTACTTTAATAGCGCCTCACATTTATTTGTAGCTTCAAATTTGCAAAATAGAAAGAGGGCCCACCTTGGCTTTTACAATCTTGCAAAATTCTAAATATATGCAAAGTTTACAAATGTAATGTCAGAAAATGTCCCCTTGGGGGCTTTTCCCTCATAAGGTTTAGCTCTCAGATCTTTAGTATGCATTTAGGACATTTTAGTTCATATTTTGGCATCCTGATGGAATGAGACCTAGGTTTCATGGCAAATTGGACCTAGGTGGACCCCTTAAGCTATACCCTACCCAAAATAGGGGGGAGGACTTGGGTGCTCACACCCTAGTCCTACCCTATTTTGGGGTAGCCCTAATTTCTAGGTGTCAGTTTATGACCGTTAGTTGGTTCTTTTCCTGACACGGTAAAGTTTGATTTTTAAAATCTTGGCGGGAATGCTTGTAGGTGCATATATAAGCATGTTTAGGCATTCATTTGTAAACTAGATGATCATTGTGAACTCTAGGCATTCTCAAGGTGATTCAAGGCTTTCTATTGTGTTGCAAGAGTAGACTTGTATGTTTTGTGTGTTGATATTTGCAGATTTGAGCATCAATCTCCTCATGACATGAAGAGCATCTTCCTCCATGAGAGCGTCACTACAAGGTGACATAATATTGTGTTTTCATCAATGATTCCTTTGGTTTTTGCCTCTGCCTCACAAGGGCACACACTTTTTATCTGACAACGGTGTTCAGAGACTTAAATGTTCTCTAGGGCTTGACTGAAGCAATCCTGTAAACACCACAACCCCCAAACCAAGTATTGTGATTGTAGGTTACAGGTGTCGCATCTGGAAAAAGTGGAGTTGCAGGAAGGCTTGGCAAGCATCAAGGATTCAGGATCTGAAGAAAAGTCAGACACAGGAGCACTTCCAGGACTAGGGTGCTCGCAACAGTGTCCTCCGCAGACAAATTTTAGAAAATAGAAGTTACAAGGCTGATCAGTGTCGGAAGGAGGTCTAGATTCCTTGAAAAAATAGGTACCTTGGACTTGGGCGCTCTCACCTTAGTCCCTGACTATTCCACTTTGGAACCTTGAAAACAGGTATTCTGTGATTCATTATTTGACTCCTGTTTGTGAGAGTTTTTTCTATTATTCGTCAATTTGTTGTTGTATTTGCATAATTAGGGTTTTAATGGTTAATTAGACATAAGAGAATCCCTAATCCAAGTCTCCCTTCATTTGTAAGTGACCTAGGGTGTGATAGTGCTCACCACTTGACCCTAGATCCTTCAATGTTAGGGTGAAAGGAGGATATTAACATCTAAACAACAAAAGATTAACGAAATCCAATTTTACCCTAAACAATAAAATATATGCAAAGGTATTTAGAAATACCTTATAAATATCGATGCGTATCTAAAAATAACCAAGGTATTTGATTTATGCAAAAAAATCAAAGGCAAAAAAGATGCCTTATAGCAAAAGCCATGACCTTTTTGCATTTTTTTTCTTTATTTGGCACTTAACATTTTTGACTCCAGTTTCAGCGTTGCCATTGCAAACATTCCTCAAAAACTATGAATTGGGTTGGTGTTGTGTGGTTACACAACACTCCCCATTTTGACTTGGCAAAATAGGGACCCAACTTTCTGCTTTCTGGCAGTCTGGTAAAAGTAAGTCATATAGGTGATCCTGCATAAAGGGGTTGGGTAAGTCATCATGATGAGGTTAGTTTTTTTAAAGTTAGTATTTCATGTTAATAACCTCATGGTTGGATAGAGTACAAAATTTCATGCAGGTTTACCTTTTGGATCACCTTGATATTCCTTAGGGAACGAGAGTTATGGTGAGTCAAAGTCCTGGTCGAACCTGATATTCCGAGGGGGGGTCATATTTACAAATATCAGTCATCTTATGAAAGATCACCCAGATCCAATTTTATCACCCGATAATCATTTTTGTCCGAAGCTCTAGACGTCAACTTTACGTAGTAATGACATTTACCCATCAAACAACGTCATATATTTTGTGGGGGTCATATTCCCAATATCACCTGATATTCTGAATATCACCCGATGTTCTGAATATCACCCTATCTTTCAATATCACCCTAGAGCCAATATGCCGATGATGTCATCCAATCCCGATAAACAAAGAAAATCACCATGATGGTGACATCATCATTCTTTTTTATCTCGCGGAGGTATATTTCCAAATATCCACCTCTTTTCATAGCATGACGGTGACGTCATCCTGATCTTTCGGAAGGGGGGTCACTTTAGTTCAGGGGGTGATATTATAAACATCACCCGACATTTTGAACATCCCCTGATATTTTGGATATCACCCGATATTCTCAACATGACCTGATCAATCGACATAAGTTTTCCCGCTCAAAGGCGGCGGGTGATATTACACCAAGGGGGTCATATTCCAAATATCACCTGATATTCTGAATATGACCTGATCTTCCGAAGATCACCCCCTCATCTTGCTGCACAACATTAAATGCCATAAATGCAGTAGGTGGATTCCCGCCGATTACGAGCATGATCTACACACCTGGCAATGCCTGTAGATTTATGACAGCAGATCAATGGCTATGATCAAATGAACCCTGTGTTGCCCTAAAATTGCCCTAATAATGAGGATAAAGTGAATTTCCAGCGTCATTTTACATTTACCTTGCGATAAAACGAGAATTTACAGTGCAGATGTTCAAACCCTCGTATGAGTTACCGGCGGATGCAAACAACCTACAACAGAACAGAACACGTGGTTGTCACCGGTATTGAGGCCCATTTTCTGTAATCATCAGCATAATTCAGGAGATAAGCGTAATCAGGTAAGTAATTAAAAAACCCTCTTGTTGTCATTTTCTGCGTGTCCAGGTAGGGTATCTTTCTAGTAGGTTGAACTGTAAGTATGCATATCATGGTGAGATATAGATTAATGAATATAATATGCATGATGCCATAAAAGTATAATGCTGTATATGAATGGATATGAATGTATCGTAAGACCAGTCGTGTTCATTGCAGGAAGCCATGGCAGACGTCAGGAAGAACAAATCTGATGCAGAATTTATCAAACCTATGTTTTCTCAACCAGAGGGAGTACAGTTCAAATATGGTGCCATCGGAGATACACACCAGGGAAGTACAAATATGGCAGCATGGTCATCCAAGATGAGCGAAGATAAAGATAATACCTTGTTGGATAGCATATTTGTGTCAGGAATGTGGCATGTAGCTGGATTTCCTTATGCTGTGGAAACTCCAGAGTTAGTAATTGAGTGCGCTAGAAATTATAACCCTCAGACGAGGAGAGTGGAAAAACATGGCAAGGTATATGCGGATCTATCTATCAAAGGGATTGCAGCTACATTTGGTCTACCACTGGGAAAGAAGGTAGTCAGCATGGATCTGAAGAAGCTGGAAGCTGAATATATAAAAAACAAAAAGGTTGCAAGGAAGAGGATGTATCAATGGAGAGCTAAGAACAGCACTTACACTGCCTCTACCAAATTGCCAGTGCATTTATACAAGTTTGACTCTGATGAGGAATATCAATATATGATTGCCTTACTCAATAGAGTGACGGGCCAGCCTAATGTTGGAAGCTTCAAAGACTGGATGTATGGGGTTATCATAATGTGCATTTACACAGATAATAATCCACTATAGGCTAAAATGATTAGTGATGCCCTGTATGAACAACTAATGAACCTAGGAGGCCTGGAATGTTCATTTCATATGAATTCATATATTGTATATTCATGTGCATATAAAGGTACATTTGATGCACTTACCATAGTCAGAAAGATTGGTGGCAGTCTGAATGATGCCCATATATGGGATCATTATCCTCAGTTACAAAGAATTAATTATCTTCCTGATTACAAATTGGTGAATGATGCATTTTCCATGCATCTGGTCAAAACAATGGAGGAAGATAGGACTAAAAGACTAAGCATGGAAGCTCAGGATGTTATATACAGGCATGGTGCCTGGTTTATACAGTTTGCCAAATTCTCATACATAAGAGTAGAAGGTTTTGAGGGCCATCCCTTAATGTTACCCAGGTACCCTACTGATGGGGTAGTCCTGATGGAATTTATAAGATAGATATCAACAATACTGGATGCATAGAAAACAAATAATAAGATTCCTCCAGTTTTGTTTCCAATAACTATAGGGTGGTATATGTGCCCTGATTCAGAAGGCCATAGCAGGTCTAAACATGATGAACTTGTATCCATTTCCATTGGCTAGATCATATGACCCCTATGGAAGGATGCAGAAAATCCTGGGCTAGCCAATACATAAGAAGCACTTAGAGGATTTCTGGGCAAATTGTGAGGATGAGGCCAAGGGTAGATTGTGAGGATGAGGCCGAGGGCAGAAGAAGGAAATATCAAAGGCTAACCCTCAACCAGATCAAGACATTTGATTGCATTCCAATGCCTGCGTAATTAAAAAAAGATGATGGCAGGTTGCTGTCAAATGAGTATGAAGAGAAGGTGTATAATGACACCATTTCAGCCCCTAACCTAACGCAGCTTGAAGATATTTCATTGGATAGGTTTACAGGTGGGGTGCTGTAGTTGACCCATGCATGGGTGACTGAACAAATTAATGCACTGAAGAAAAAGGGTGTGGTAGTCACAGTAGATAACAAGAGGAAAAGGAAAGAGATTTCAGATGAAGAATATGATGACTTTCTTGTAGAGAAAAGGAAATCTAATGGAGAGAGGCTGCCACCTCAAAAACAAAGCAAAGGACCTCCCAAAGGAAAGAAGAAAGCTAATGATAATCCTAAGGGAGTGATAGTTGAGAGAATTGATATACCAGCTAAAGGTGCATCTGCAAGAGAACAGGCATCAGCCTCATCTACACCACCTCCAGAGAATAAGCAAAAGACCAAAAGGATCCTGAGGCTAGCTGTGGAGACCACATAGGATGTGGGCCAGTCCTCAGGACAACATGAAGAAGAAGACGTCCTTGTAGAGGAGGAGCCAATGGATAAAGAACCTGAAGATGATGATCCTATTATATTCACAAGGAAGAGGAAGGTGCCCTTAATGACATCTACCCCTAAGAAACCAAGAAAACACATGAGGGGTGAGATAAGACATGACCCTGTAATGTTAAGAGGGGTAGGTAGTGAAGTGTTCAGGAAAGAATTGCAGCATGAAGTGCCAATTCCTACCATCATACAGTTTAAAGCTGAGAAGGCTGAAGAGCAAATAAAAGAGACCACTAGAGCAAGTCAAGGAGGTCCTGTCTCACTGGAGGAGACTGTTGACTTATCAGATGATGAGGTGGTAGAGAATGTAGCCTCTCAGAAGATGGAGACCCTTGCTTCAAGTACTCGCATAACTCCACAGGGAACCCCATCAGCACAGAGGGTGATATTAGAAGACTTGAAGCAAGCAGAACAAGAAAAAGAAGATAGCCCAGAGAGGGCAGCCCAGCAAATTGGGCTGGACAAGTTAGTCGATCAGGTAACTATCCTTGAGGTGGTAGACCTAACACATAGGGAGGATGAAAGTCATGAACATCAAGAAAAGGCACCTGATAAAATACAAAATATTGAAGAAATCAAGCTAGCAGAGGCAGCAGGCAACACTCCAGAGATGGTCTAACAACAACAGGATTTATTTTATGAGCCCAAAATAGTAGAAGTCCGACAAAAGAGAGGGGAAGATAAAGATACATTAGCCAATGATACCCCCCGGACTCAAGAAACCTTAGATGAGAAGGATACATTAGGTCATGATGACCTGAAGACTCAGGAGGTAGATACAGTGGGTGCAGATCATAATGTGATTTGAGATCAAGTAGATGCACCCAAGTCAGATACAGTGGTATCCGTAGATGCAAATGTGCCTCAAGATGAGGACATTACCAAGGTGGATGAAACAAAAGAAGATGAAGTGCAGGATCAAATACATGATCATCATGCAAATGCACCACAAGACCCTCCATCGCAAGAAGAGACTCCTCGAGAGGAGGAAATAGAACAAGATCACCCTCATGAAGATCATCATGAGGAAGAAATGAGGAATTCACCCTCTCCATCAAGAATAGAGACATATAAGGGAGATCCGGGAGGACATGATGATGATGATAAATGACATGGATCTGGAGATCAAGTACCCCAATGGCTTGAGAAAGAAATAGGTATGGAATCTGGTTTTGAACTTCAAGAATTTGAGGTTTCGACATTATTTTTGGAAACCATCATCAAGCCAAAGAGGAAGGTGAGATTAACATCAGCGATCAGAAGAGATCCTGCTACGGGTAGAAGGACAGCCCAGGTATTACTTCCCACTGTTGAGAAAGAAAAGGGCAAGATCACTCTGGAAGAATTCTAGATTACCACAGTGGATTTAGGATTTGCCAATGAAGACCAGGAAGGTCAAGAAGGGAAAGACATAATAGATTCTTTAACCCAAAGGGTGAAGAAAGAAAAGGAGAAGGATAAGCAACATAAGGAGCACATTGCCTAGCTGCATTCATACATAAAAGGGTTGATTAACCCTGACCATATAATATCAGATCAGGCAGTCCCATTGACTGCAATTTCTCAAGAAGTTAATAAATTGGACCTCATGAAGCATGAGTCTATAATCATGAGAAAGTGGATGTTATCCACACTTATAGAAGCTGAGGAGGTAGTGAAAGCCTAGGTATCTCAAGGAGGAAAGTTGATAAACTACAGACTGAGGCCGGGAGAAGGTCATTCTAGTTGGAGAAAGCCTTGAATGCTTTGAGTGAAATAAAGAGGATTAATCCTCAGGTTCTAATAAACAACCAAGTGCTGGATAATAATACTGCCATATTGGTAGATATTTGGAATAAGGACATCAGGTTTGAAAATGATGTATTGAAGAGATGCAGTAGTAAATTAAGAGATATCAGTATGAAGCTGCATGACATGATGTCGTTTGAAGCAGAAATCCTGGAGGCTTTAGAGGGAAAAGTAGAAGGAAAGATTGAGAATCAAGATGTAGATTTCACTATAAAAGCTTTGCACAATAACTTCCAGCCAATGGATGACGATCCTCTTAACCACCTAACAGAAGAAGCAATGAATAAGATCATGAGGATCAAGGTTAGGATGGAGAACTACAATGAAACATTGAGCAGCAAGAAGAGCAAATTGGAAACCCTCAAGGATAAGTTCCAAGCACACAAGCACGCCATCAACAAAGCCAAAACTCAAGATGGTGGGGAAGTGGAAAGAGTAGTGAAAGAATATGAAAATATACAGACAATAATGCAGGTCCATATACAGGGTGACATTCATCAGGATGATGAAGACACATAAAGCGATGATCATCATGATCATGAAGATGAAGAAGAAGAGCCTGATGAGTAGATAAGGATGCACTATAAAGGGAACATATGCATCAGGTACTTAGCAGAAAATAAGTTACCTAGATGGTTGCCAGCTGGTAACCTGTGACACGTGAAACAGTTGACCAAGTCAAAAGGAAATGTGCACCGTTGATCTTAATAGATGTATCTTGATCGTAGATCATGTGTAACCGCTCCCTCACATTATTCTATAAAAGGTACAGGGTTGCCTTATTTTGAACATTCGAAGCTTAATTGAAATTTGTTTGCTGAAATATCATGGCTCATTTCAAAGTTATTGTATATGTACATGTTTTTGCATACTTAATGAAAGAGAAGACTATTTTGATTACAAATCATCGTAAATTCTGAGTAGTCTATGTCTAAATTCTTGATATATGCTTTGATTTGTTGCGTCCCTTGGAGTGCTCATCAGTCTGTATATATTGTCTTCATTCATCATCCTTTGAATTTAGCATCAATTGTATCTAGCTATGGAACATCCTGGTGAACATATGGTTTGATTTGTTCTCCTAATGACAATATCAAGTGTGTATGTGGACCAATAGTTGAAGATTCATCATAATTTGAAGTATTCATTTACATTTCTTTTAATTTCAGAACAATTCACCATCACAATTGCAAATAATAGATAATCAAAAGCAAAATCTATGAAATATGTAGACATCTCATAGATACTTGAAGATTTATAGCATATTTGAAGTTAAAGCATGTACAATTGACAAATATCATGCAAAGATTTGAGTATAGACACATCATTTGTAGAAATATCCTATGTAAGTAACCTTCTATGTAGCATCTTTACAGAAACAGAATCATGTTGATGAACAAATGTAAGGCCCCTGAATGGAAAACAACAACTCACATCAACCACTGAGTAACGTCAGTTGATTAAGAACTAATCCACGGAGACTTTGGATCATGAATTCTTTGAATTCATCGTATCTTTCAGATGAGTAAAGGTTGATGTGTAACTTTTATTCTATGTTTGTTTATGACTAACATCATGATCAACATAAATTGGCTCTAGAAGGAGGGCCTGAAGCTAAAGATCATCATCAGTAAGTCGAATTTGATGATGTAGACAGCGAGGTAACACTGAAATATCCCCCAATTTTGATCAATATGCAAGGATTTGTTGTTATATGCTTGTGCATGCTAATCATTTGTTAAGTTTTCAATGTTAACCATAAATATTGTAAGCTTTGTGGTAAATCATCATGAATTTACAAAGATTAGTCCAATTTCAGGTAAATCTGTTAAAGCTTTGAGGTAATCCCCCTTAGAAACCTGATATCCGGTTGCAAGTGTCACCAGACTTTAAATATCACCCCATATTTGCAGTGTTTGTGCAAATATTCCTTAAATATCTATTCAGTCTTACTTTCTGACCGTAAATATAGCTTGTGCTGGTAAATTCCAACCAATTTTTACAAGTATCCAGCTAATTTCCTTGAATTTGAGACATCCTGGCTCACAGGATAAATACCAGGTCTCGATCCACCGGACCTTTCTAAGAATTATCTGTTAGGGGATTTAGACCATGAACTGTTGATATCCATAACACTCTCGGTTCTAGTGCTTCAGGAGCATCACCAGAACGTCCTCCTATGACTCCTATTGGTTTACAAATACCTACAGGATTACCAATCATGCCACAAGTCCAACCTCAGCCAGTTATACCACAGGTCCAGCCTTAGCCTATCATACCTTAGGGTCAACCTCCTCCAGTTGCAATGTCTTTCTTTGTAGTGGAATCATCCTTAACTTTCTTGGCATATCATGCTTTGCCAAAGAATCCTAATAAACTTTGTCCAAAATATCATTCGTATCAAGATGCGGATGATCATATCAGAACTTTCAAAGAAGCCTGCTGTAGAGCCAGAATAGAGCATCAAGACGTTGTATGTAGATTATTTCCTTTTGCCTTAGGGGAAGAAGCCTATAATTGGTATATTAGTCTTGGTCAGGCTTCAGTCGGATCATGGGCTATTCTAGAGAAAGCTTTCACTGATAGGTTCAAGGTACCAATTGATCCTTCAATGAACTATCACTTATTTGCCACAATCAAATAGTTTGAAGGAGAACCTATTGCTAATTTCAATGCTAGGTTCCAGAAAATGCTATCTAAGTTAGTCGCCCCATACGTTGTAGTAGATGCAGCTGCTAGGAGCATTTATTATTTAGCTCTGGATCCTTTAACTTCCATATTCATTAGGAGAGCACATCCTGAAATCACAACTTTAACATGAGCTTTCCAAGAAGCTATCAAAGTTAATCAGCAACTAATTCCTACTCCTACACCAAACATAGCTTTTCTCACACTTCCTGGTTATCCAGGATATCCTGTCCAATCACAGCATAATGGAGCCATGATGCCTCCAGCTATCATGCCTGCACCTTTGTAGATACCTCCTTTGAGTATAATGCCACCTCCAAATGGAAATGGCCAGATGATGCAATATCCAGGACAAGTACAAGCACCTCAGGTTATAGACCAGAATCAAAATAATAATGGATCTTCTTTCTTCAAGCCTTTAATAGAAAATGTAGTGGCTAAGGTTCAGGAAGAGAAATAAGAGATCAAAGAAATATTAGCTCAGCTAAGGAAATTGACAACTGAAATTACTCACTTAAGAAGTTAAAACTTCTACTCTCAGCCTAATCAAAACAGAGCCTATAACAATGACAGACAAAATTATCCTTATAAGGGGTACAACAACAATAATTATAACAATAATGGCAATAACAATCCTTAAAGACAGCCTAGAGTGTGGAACACTAGGCCAAACAATGGTTCTTTTCCATCACCCCTGGACAATCTACCTCCTGGTGAACCCAAACAGACTACTAGAGTCAACCTTGCAGAAGCAACCCTCACTAACTGGTGTAGAATTCACAACACCAATGCACATGCAGAGTTAGACTGTCCTCAATTCAGAATTGCTGTTAGTATTTTTTAGACTGAAGTGTCAAATAATTTAGGAAACCAACCTCAGGTAGAAGGAAATGAACTTGTTCCTTGTGGATATGACACTGCCCTAGTGCTTGAGAGTTATACTCATCATCCTTATCATTAGACAATGCCTGCTCACCAAGATTATGCCCTGGCATGTGAGGAATCCGCCATGGCTTTTGAGTCAAATTATGTTTTCCCCTTTAAGGATGAGAATGAGCCTTCAAACGAACATGAGGAGTTACATGCCTACCAACAACAATATCAGGGTAAGCATAACTATAACCTAAGAAATAATGCCAACAGACCTTCTGGTCCTTTGACTTCTTCCTTGCCTTCGAATAATTTTAATACACCTCTTGATCCCAAGGCGAGTAATAACCCTGGTTTTCCCAAGGTGAATGCTCAATATTTATCATTACCAAACACAACATCCAAGGCTGTAGGTTTACCTCATGAATTTGACAAGTTGGTCACATATTTGGCTGATGAAATGAAGAAAATCAAAATCATCTTATCTTTGTTAGAGTTGCTCAAAACTCTTGCCATTAAGAAGGCATTTATGAAGTCACTAGATGATCCTGCTCCCAGAGAGGATAATCATCCCTCAGGTTAGTTTGGTAGTATGGATCATGCTGCTAGAGACAATGATGTTAAACACAAGGTGCCAACTACTGTTCAAGCTGCAGAGACCTCCCACATGACCTTATATAAAGATAAGAGTGAGTCACCTCTGTTCCTCCTAACAATAAGAATGTTCAGTAAAAACCTGTACAACTATCTAGTAGACTCAAGAGCATCTACTAATGTGATGCCCCTGTCTATATGCAATGCTTTAGGATTGCATCCTGCTAAATCTTTGAAGAAAGTCACACAACTGGACAAAACAAAAGTAATTGTGGTAGGCGAGTTAACTCACATCCACATGCAATTAGCATCGGATCCCAGGATCCAGTATTATATTGAAATTCAGGTAGTTGACATACCTGATACATATGGAATGTTGCTCAGTCGAGACTAGTCCAAAACTCTCAACGGATATATGTCCACAGACTTCAGTCATATGTGGTTACCCTAGAAAGGGATACCAAACCAGATAAGAATCAATGCTAAACCAAGAATGAAGCACATGATCACTGAATACAACAAAACTAATGAGATCATGTACGTAGATGTGGAACCTAGAGTTTATGCCATTGGACTTGTTGGTTTTTCTTCTGAATCAGCATCAGGGTTTGCCAGTTCCTATGCACATGCAGATTCAGCCAACTAATATAGGAGGTTGCGTGAGCTACCTCCCCTTCACTTCTGGTTCTACCATACCAAGGGGGGTATCCCTATAACTCAAGATTTAACCTTGACTAGCTCAATGATATGAAGATTTAACTTGACAACATCAGGCAGAATACTCTCATGTATGGACCAAGATCTACATGATAGATCACAAGGTTGGCAACATTCTTGGACATATTGTCTGGTTGGGTATGAGAGTATGCAGGGGGTTCCTAATCCTATTCCTACAACTAACAGGTTGAAGTGATGAAATGGGTGGACATAATGTCCTGGAT
This sequence comes from Cunninghamia lanceolata, assembly GCA_027924645.1. Taxonomy (NCBI): domain Eukaryota; kingdom Viridiplantae; phylum Streptophyta; class Pinopsida; order Cupressales; family Cupressaceae; genus Cunninghamia; species Cunninghamia lanceolata. Next base: position 34,988,630 of record BSBN01000078.1, on the reverse strand, counting down.
GCAAGACAAGGGGTTTTGGTTCATAACTACTGACCCAGGAGCAAATTGGTGCCTATCCATTGGGCAAGGAGTCAACTAGACGTATACAACAGATGGTTTGCAACTTTCACTCAAGTTTCAGGGGGTTGGACTTGATGCTTGCCTTACAAACATCACCCAAGAGTGGGTATCTAACTGGCTCTACTTACATATATCCCTGCAGACATACAACCTTCTCCATGCTCAACCTAAAATAGTTTAATCCACTGCTTGAATGGAAGTTAGAGATCAGGCATGCAGTATAGATATCTATACCCTAGAATCTATGAAACCCTTAGCAACCAGATTAAAAAGAAGGATGACATGCAGCAAATGGAGACAATAGATAGACACATGCAATAAGCATTTTTCATATAAATCAACATGAAATTGAACATATGTGCAACATACATTCATGTTGCAACTCATAAACTCCAAAATGGGATAGAACAACCAAGATCATGCCCTGTTCTTCATTATTTACACAAAAATGCCTCAAGCCTTCAACAACCTTCAAATGAGCAACACAGCCCTACTTATACAGTAAGGAGGGGCTCAGCCTTAACCACCAAGCAAACTCAAAATTCGCCAGATACAGTACATTGAGAAAATGGCACTCATCGCATTGAATGCAGCAGGTAGGGGAGGAGACAGGAAGAGATCTCGAGTCCTGGACTGCCACCCGTGGATGTACATCTTCAATCGAGTACCAGATCCATCCACGCCATCGCCAATACCTCTGCAACAACCGCCATTAATGGTGCACCAACCCGCGACCTTGGGAAATGTAGAATACTATGCATCACAACCATTTCCCGCCAAGATTTATCATCTTGATATTTCAAATCATGTAGGATCTAATTATCCCACATGCACCCCGCAGTAACCTCCTTAACACCTTATATACTAGGTCGTGAGCATATATGATGTCAGTGATTTTGCTCCTGACGGCACCTAGTATAAGACCTTCATCATCATCATCCTCCAGCATGATATCCTATTGCTCAAAATATCACCTTGACATCGACATCATCATCTACATGAGTTCACCCTGATAATTCACATCACCTCGATGTGAAATATCACCCCACAGAAAATATCACCCTGCGGGAAAGTATCATGCTGTCTGCATCACTAGATAAAATATATCACGCTGATGTCAGCATCATATTGCAATATCACCCGCATGATAATCACCTTCATCAACAGACCACTTGCTTGTCCACCCAATATCCATATCCTATCGATGAACATCCTGATGATGTCACGGTCATATCCTGCTGATGTCATCAGCATATCTGCCTATCGTGCACCTCCTCATATCTAGATGACATCATCGTTATATTTGCAAATATCATGGGATCTCCATAAAATGACTGATGTTAAAATATGACCCCTCAGACCTTGATGACGTCACCATCATATCGGCATCAGGATGATATTCGGAAGATAACTAGATATTTGAAATATCACCCTCATGCACAAAAATCATGATGCACTGTAGCTCCACTGTAAGATCGGGGTGATATATGAATATGACAGATATTTGAAATGATCACCCCCCACAAGACAATGCATGAAGCTGACAGGCGGATATCTCCCTTCAGAAATATCATGTTGCAAATAGGTAGAAAAGCAGATATCACTTTGACATAAGAATGGTGTCAGCATCATCAGGGTGAGAAAACAATGAACATGAAGTGATAAAACAACATTAGGATGATCTTAACTAAGATCACCTGATGTTCAAATATGATGACTCCGCAGAAGATCGGGTCATACTTAGAAATTTCATAGCACCAACATCAGGATGATCTTGACTAAGATCACCCAATGTTAAAATATCACCCCAGGGAAAGATTATGTAGGCAAAAAATATGATGATGACCCCCACGAGAAACAAAAGGGTGATGACTAGAAACATGATGATGATGACCTCCTCCAAAGAAAATATGATGCTGATGTTAAAACATGCTGAGGAGGCCCAATGACTTAGAAATTTTTGAATTTTTAGGGAAGGTGCCTGCATGATACCCCAAACATAAATTATTACTAACAAGACCCCAGACTGTCAGGATAGAGGAGATTCTGATGTATGATGTTCATCATCATGATGATGACCCTCAGGATGACAAAATAGTTGTAGAAACTAAATATAACCCTGAGAATGAGAATGAGGTAGATCACTTCAGGGATTTTGAGAGGCACTTGTCCAAACAGGTAAGGTGATGTTAATTATTAAAGATACTTGTTAATGATATTCTAATGGATGGATGGTGTAGGTTACATAATGAGCCACATTCTGAGAAGACTTGTGAAGCATGCATAGACATGCTGGAGCTAGAACAAGTGTGCAGTGATACATCATCATCATCATCATCATCATCATCAGAGGTAAATTCATCAGACAATGATAATGATAGTGACGTTGATTGCTATTTATTTCCTGTAGGAACAAAAGAAGGTATGTGGTAGGATGAAAATCATGATCAGATGATAGAAGAGATGCTAGTATGCAACCAGAGTAATGTTAAGAGAAAAAAGAAAATCACTAAAGGGAGTGATTGTTTAGTTGAATCAAATTATGAATTATCTGATGAGGACAGAGGCAATAATTTGTCTAAATTTGAAGAGTTTCTTAAAGAAGAGATCCAGAAGATGACACAGCAGCAGAGGCCTCTGCAAGATGCCTTGATTGAAAATGGTGGAGGTTGCATGAGGCACCTCACTCAGAAACTGCTTGTTCAGTGTGCTTACATATTTTGGAAAGATATACATTACCTAATCCAGAAGATCATCCTTCTGATAATAAGAAGAAAGAAGAACCATCAGCTTCACACAAGAAAGGAAAGATGAAGTCTGAGAAAGTAGAGATACCCAAGTTAAAGTGGATATCAAGTGGTGTAGCTTCCAGAGCTGCAAAGAAAAGAGAAGGCTCAGACAAGCCTTTAGTGGAAGACAAGCCATGGATCCTGAGATTTGATGGATCCAAGTCCAAACAAGGAGCTAAAGTAGGAATCGATCTAGTTAATCCATCAGAGAAATCCTACTTGGTAGCATATAGACTACAGTTCTCATGTACTAACAATGTAACAGAGTATGAAGCTCTGATTCATGGGATACTATTTTCCCTTAAGAAAAAAGTGAAAATTCTGCATGTCTATGGGGACTCAGAATTAGTAGTGAGACAGGTGAGAGGAATTTACTCCTGCAATTATAAAAAACTATCTAATTATAGACACAAGGTGTGGGACCTGATAGAATCTTTTGATGCATTTAATATCACTCATGTACCCAGAGAACAGAACCATAGGGTAGATGCTTTAGCCCAGGCTGCCAGTACATTGGAGCCACTATCTATTTCAGGACTAAAAAGATTTTTAGTAGAGCTGGTATTAGTACCTTCTATGCCTGACAATGTAACCAACCTCCAAGTGTTTGACGATGATCAACATATCCTAGATTTCATCTCCAACAGGGATATATTTGATGCTCAGATCATAGATGAGAACAATGTAGAGGATCATGTTTGGGAAGAGGAATAAATCTTAGAGTTGCCCAGCAATAAGATTCCAAAAGGAATGATAGAGCTAGAGAGAGCATTTGATCTAGACAACATGCTGAAATAGAAGGATCTTCCAAAAGCTGATGGAGGACAATATTCACAAGTGAATATTGGACAGAATGATGAAAAGAAAAATGTCCTGATAGGAAAAGTTTGCACATAAGAAGAGTTGGAAGGAATCACCTAGGCTCTCAAAGATTACATCCATGTCATTGCCTGGACTTATGATGAGCTGAAGACATATGACACATCAGTCATCACACACACCATACCCCTCAAGTCAGATGCCAAGCCTTTCAGACAGAAGCAAAGGCCTGTCAATGCTTTGCTGGAACCTATTATTTTTGAGGAGGTAAAAAAATTGTTGAATGCCAGGATAATATTTCCTATAAGGCATTCCACCTGGGTTGTAAATCTGGTCCCAGTGAGGAAGAAAAATGGAGACATCAGACTATGTGTGGACTTTAGGAATTTGAACAGAGCATCTGAGAAGGATAATTATCCTTTGCCTTCTTTAGATGAGGTCCTACAAGTTGTAAACAGTGCTAAAATGATGTCATTCCTAGATGGTTTCTTAGGTTATAACCAGGTAATGGTTAACAAAATAGACAGACTGAAAACTGCCTTCACCACCAAGTGGGGGATATTCGCTTACAGGCACATGCCATTTGGGCTGATAAATGCTAGAGCAACATTCCAACAAGCAATGCACATAGCCTTTAGAGGGTTAATAGGAAAATGTATAGTCATAAACATGGATGACTTAACAGTGTTCTCTAAAGATAGAGGAAACCATGTAGCAGATCTCAGAAATGTACTTAAGAAATGTGAAGAATATGGGATATCCTTGAACCCCAAGAAATGCATATTTGGGGTAACAACAGTAAAATTACTAGGTCACCTGATAACTGAAGATGAGATTATCATTGATCTTGACAGGGTGGAGTCCATTATGAAAATACAACTTCCTGGAAGCAAAAAGAGCTCAAATCTTACTTTGCTAAGATCAATTTTGTTAGGAAGTTTATCACTGGCTTTGCAGAAATAGTCAGACCTTTAAATACCATGCTCAAGAAGGACGCAAAAATTGAGTGGACACCAGAGGCTAGAGCAGCTTTTGAAGACATCAAAAAAGCTATATCTGATGCTCCAGTCCTGATTAGTCCAGACTACACCAGGGACTTCTACATTTATTCATTTGCTTCAAAGCATACCTCTGTAGCAGTGCTGACACAAAGAAATGAAGAAAAGGAAGAGAAGCCCATAGCCTTCATGAGATGCCCTTTCAAAGATGCTAACTTAAGATATATGGATGTTGAAAGGTAGGCACTTGCTTTGGTCAGAGCAGTAAAGAAGTTCAGACACTATATATTGAGAAGTAAAGTAATTGATGTGGTGCCTAATGCAGCAGTAAAGATGCTGCTAATGCAGAGTGAGCCAAGTAAAAAAAGGGCTAAGTGGATTATAGTCCTACAAGAATATGACATGGATATTACACCCATGAAGCTAGTGAGAGGACAGGCTTTAAGCCAAATGATATTAGAGATTGACCCCAATATCATGAGTCAGCAGTATGTAATCAATGAAAAGGACAATGGAGAGTGGTACTCAGACATCAGGCATATCATGATTACTAGGAAATGTCCTCCAAGACTGCAGGCTTCACAAAGGAGAGCCCTAAAAATAAGGTCACAGAAGTATATGATGAAAGGGGGCATTCTTTTCAAGAAAAATTATGAAGGGATATATCTAAGATGCCTAGAGAGGCCAGAAGCAGATAGAGTGTTATCTGAGCTACATGAAAAATTTGGAACAACACATGGGTCATCCTTGGCCACTACTCACGCTATCCTTAGGGTAGGATACTACTAGCCCACAATTTTCAAGGATACTACTGAGCATATTAAATGTTGTCATGTATGTCAGGTTGCTGCTAATAGAGAGAGATATGCTGCTCAACCCTTGCAGCTCGTGATGGAGATGCGCCCATTTGCATAATGGGGTATGGACTTCATAGGACCAATTAATCCTCCATCATCCTCAGGCCACAAGTATGTCTTAACGATCACTGACTACTGTACTAGGTGGACCGAGGCAGTCAGCAGCAAGACCTGCAATGCAGAAGATGTCATTAGATTTCTGGAAAGTAATATTGTCACTAGGTATGGAGTTCCATATGCTCTGGTAAGTGATAATGGCTCTGCTTTTGCTTCAACTAAATTGTCAAGCTGGGCTTTTGATTATGGGATCATACTAAAGTTCTCATCCAACTATTATCCCCAAGGGAACGGATTAGTAGAATCCACCAATAAAAACTTGTTGAATATCACAAAAAAGTCAGTAGACAAGAACCCTAGGGAGTGGAACACACTTCTGAAAAATGCCTTATGGGTAGGCAAAACCAGAAACAAGGTTGCATTAGGAAACTTGCCTTATCATTTAGTATATGGGGTGGATCCCATCCTCCCTATTAACTTAAAAATTCCTACACTGCAGTTCGCCCAAGAATACCTAGGCATAGAGAATAAGCAAGAAGTCAGGTTGCTTCAATTGATGCACTTGGAAGAGAAAAGAAGTCAGGCAATTGATCAGTTTGCCAAACATTAGCCTGTTGTCAAACGTTGGTTTGACAAAAGAGCTAGGGTTAAAGCCTTTAGGATATTAGATTTAGTCCTGATATGGGATAAAGCACATGAGAGGAAAGGAGACCATGGTAAGTTTGACAAATTATGGATAGGTCCCTTCCAAATTTCTGAGATATTAGGAGACAGCACTTATGGGCTTAAAAACTTGACAGGTGAGAATGTTCCATTACCAGTTAATGGACAATTTCTCAAACATTATTTCTAAGCCTAAGTAGCTTCATGATAGTCATATGTATTATATGTATATTTGTCAAGTTGTTTGTACAGTTTTGTTTTGTGTTTTGTTTTGTTTTGCTTGTTGAGTTTTTGTTTTGGTTAGTCTAGATGATGTAGCTCATCACCATAGAAAATAACTAAATTGTTAGGATTCAAGTGATGAGAACAAATTCATGTATAGGTTATGACTCATTCTGAGAAGTACTTATGATCAGGTCTGTAATATCCTTTCATCAGGGTGCCTTTTCTTGACCAAAGTGACTCTTTCACAATGACTCACCTAACAACCTTGGGTTTGTTGAACACACGAGTATAGGTGTTAAGTGAAAAATCTAAAGGGACTCCCTTGCTACCAATACAATCTCCAACCTGAATCAGCAAGTGACCATACCTTGCACACTAAGCTTACATGATGACATCAAGTTTACAGAATATGAAATTAGAAAAGAAATAAGATTAGGCCATCTAAGTAACTCTACTAGGGCTATAGATGCCTGCTGGCAGTGGGGCTCTACTTAGGGGGATTGTATAGATAACCTTGCCGGGGCTATGGACGCCTGTTGGTAGCAAGGCTCTATCTAGGTTGGCTATGAGGGATGATCCCAAACTATGTAGCTTAACATCAGTTACTCATGTTTTCAACTTGCTTTCAAGATGAGGATAATTAATCATTTGCACACACCTGATCCTTTGTTAGCATTCTTATACTTAGAAAGAGTTAGAATACTATATATGAATGTGTTCACCTCCCTTGAATCATTGGAATTTTATTGTTTTCTTTGGTGGCAAATGAATGTGTTCACCTCCCTTGAATCATTGGAATTTTATTATTTTCTTTGGTGGCAAGTTGTTGTGTGGTTACACAACATGCCCCATTTTGACTTGGCAAAATGGGGACCCAACTTTTTGCTTTCTGGCGGTTTGGTAAAAGTATCATACAGGTGATCCTGCATAAAGGGGTTGGGTAAGTCATCATGATGAGGTCAGTTTTTTCAAAGTTAGTATTTCATGTTAATAACCTCATGGTTGGATAGAGTACAAAATTTCATGCAGGTTTACCTTTTGGATCACCCTGATATTCCTTAAGGAATGAGAGTTAAGGTGAGTCAAAGTCCTGGTCAAACCTGATATTCCAAGGGGGGTCATATTTACAAATATCAGTCATCTTATGAAAGATCACCCAGATCCAATTTTATCACCTGATAATCATTTTTGTCTGAAGCTCTAGACGTCAACTTTATGTAGTAATGACATTTACCCGTCAAACAACATCATATATTTTGCGGGGGTCATATTCCCAATATCACCTGATATTCTGAATATCACCCGATGTTCTGAATATCACCCTATCTTTCAATATCACCCTGTCACAAAATATCACCCTAGAGCCAATATGGTGATGATGTCATCCAATCCCGATAAACAAAGAAAATCACCATGATGGTGACGTCATCATTCTTTTACCTCGCAGAGGTATATTTCAAATATCCCCCTCTTTTCATAGCATGATGGTGATGACATCCTAATCTTCCGGAAGGGGGGTCACTTTAGTTCAGGGGGTGACATTATAAACGTCACCCGACATTTTGAACATCCCCTGATATTTTGGATATCACCTGATATTCTCAACATGACCTGATCAATCGACATAAGTTTTCCCACTCAAAGGCGGAGGGTGATATTACATCGAGGGGGTCATATTCTGAATATCACCTGATATTCTGAATATGACCTGATCTTCTGAAGATCACCCCCTCATCTTGCCGCACAACATTAAATGCCATAAATGCAGTAGGTGGATTCCCACCAATTGCGAGAACGATCTACACACCTAGCAATGCCCGTAGATTTATGACAGCAGATCAATGGCTATGATCAAATGAACCTTGTGTTGCCCTAAAATTGCCCTAATAATGAGGATAAAGTAAATTTCCAACGTCATTTTACATTTACCTTGCGATGAAACAAGAATTTACAGTGCAGACGTTCAAACCCTCGTATGAGCTACTAGCAGACACAAACAACCTACAGCAGAACAGAACACGTGGTTGTCACTGGTATTGAGGCCCATTTTCTGTAATCATCAGCATAATTCAGGAGATAAGCGTAATCAAGTAAGTAATTAAAAAACCCTCTTGTTGTCATTTTCTTCGTGTCCAGGTAGGGTGTCTTTCCAGTAGGTTGAACTGTAAGTATGCATATCACGGTGAGATATAGATTAATGAATATAATATGCATGATGCCATAAAAGTATAATGCTGTATATGAATGGATATGAATGTATTGTAAGACCAGTCGTGTTCATTGTAGGAAGCCATGGCAGGCGTTAGGAAGAACAAATCTGATGCAGAATTTATCAAACCTATGTTTTCTCAACTAGAGGGAGTATAGTTCAAATATGGTGCCATCGGAGATACACACCAGGGAAGTATAGATATGGCAGCATGGTCATCCAAGACGAGCGAAGATAAAGATAATACCCTGCTAGACAGCATATTTGTATTAGGAATGTGGCATGCAGCTGGATTTCCTTATGATGTGGAAACTCTAGAGTTAGTAGTTGAGTGCACCAGAAATTATAACCCTTAGACGAGGAGAGTGGAAAAACATGGCAAGGTATATGCGGATATGTCTATCAAAGGGATTGCAGCTACATTTGGTCTACCACTGGGAAAGAAGGTAGTCAACATGGATCTGAAGAAGCTAGAAGCTGAATATATAGATAAGAAAAAGGCTGCAAGGAAGAGGATGTATCAATGGAGAGGTAAGAATAGCCCTTACACTGCCTCTGCCAAATTGCCAGTGCATTTATACAAGTTTGACTTTGATGAGGAATATCAATATATGATTGCCTTACTCAATAGAGTGACAGGCCAGCCTAATGTTGGAAGCTTCAAAGACTAGATGTATGGGGTTATCATAATGTACATTTACACAGATAATAAGCCACTATGGGCTAAAATGATTAGTGATGCCCTAGATGAACAACTAATGAACCTAGGAGGCCTGGAATGTTCATTTCATATGAATTCATATATTGTATATTCATGTGCATATAAAGGTACATTTGATGCACTTACCATAGTCAGAAAGATTGATGGCATTCTGAATGATGCCCATATATGGGATCATTATCACGAGTTACAAAGAATTAATTATCTTCTTGATTACAAATTGGTGAATGATGCATTTTCCATGCATCTGGTCAGAACAATGGAGGAAGATAGGACTAAAAGACTGAGCATGGAAGCTTAGGAGGTTATATACAGGCATGGTACCTGGTTTATACAGTTTGCCAAATTCTCATACATAAGAGTAGAAGGTTTTGAGGGCCAGCCCTTAATGTTACCCAGGTACCCTACTGATGGGGTAGTCCTGATGGAATTTATAAGACATATATCAACAATACTGGATGCATAGAAAGAAAATAATAAGATTCCTCCAGTTTTGTTTCCAATAACTATAGGGTGGTATATGTGCCCTGATTTAGAAAGCATAAAGAAGGCCATAGCAGGTCTGAACATGATGAACTTGCAGCCATTTCCATTGGCCAGATCATATGACCCCTATGGAAGGATGCAAAAAATCTTGGGCCAGCCAATACATAAGAAGCATTTAGAGGATTTTTGGGCAGATTGTGAGGATGAGGCCGAGGTCAGAAGAAGGAAATATCAAAGGCTAACCCTCAACCAGATCAAGACATTTGATTGCATTCCAGTGCTTATGCAATTAAAGAAAGATGATGGCAGGTTGCTGTCAAATGAGTATGAAGAGGTGTATAATGACACCATTTCAACCCCTGACCTAACGTAACTTGAAGATATTTCATTGGATAGGTTTATAGGTGGGGTGCTGCAGTTGACCCAAGCATGGGTGACTAAACAAATTAATGCATTGAAGAAAAAGGGTGTGGTAGTCATAGTAGATAACAAGAGGAAAAGGAAAGAGATTTCAGATGAAGAATATGATGACTTTCTTGTAGAGAAAAGGAAATCTAATGGAGAGAGGTTGCCACCTCAGAAACAAAGAAAAGGACCTCCCAGAGGAAAGAAGAAAGTTGATGATAATCCTAAGGGAGTGATAGTTGAGAGAATTGATATACCAACAGAAGGTGCATCTGCAAGAGAACAGGCATCAGACTCATCTACACCATCTCCAGAGGATAAGCAAAAGACCAAAAGGATCCTGAGGCCAGCTGTGGAGACCACACAGGATGTGGGCTAGTCCTCAGGACAACATGAAGAAGAAGATGTCGTTGTAGAGGAGGAGCCAATGGATAAAGAGCCTGAAGATGATGATCCTATGATATTCACAAGGAAGAGGAAGGCGCCCTTAATGACATCTACCGCTAAGAAACCAAGAACACACATGAGGGGTGAGATAAGACATGACCCTATAATGTTAAGAGGGGCAGGTAGTGAAGTGTTCAGGAAAGAATTGCAGCATGAAGTGCCATTTCCTACCATCATACAATTTAAAGCTGAGAAGGCTAAAGAGCAAATAAAAGAGACCACTAGAGCAAGTCAAGGAGGTCCTATCTCACTAGAGGAGACTATTGACTTATCAGATGACGAGGTGGTAGAGAACGTAGCCTCTCAGAAGATGGAGACCCTTGCTTCAAGTACTCGCATAACTCCACAGGGAACCCCATCAGCACAGAGGGTGATATTAGAAGACTTGAAGCAAGCAGAACAAGAAAAAGAAGATAGCCCAGAGAGGGCAGCCCAGCAAATTGGGCTGGATAAGTTAGTCAATTAGGTAACTAACCCTTAGGTGGTAGACCTAACACCTAGGGAGGATGAAAGTCCTAAACATCCAGCAAGGGCACCTGATAAAATACAAAATATTGAAGAAATCAAGCTAGCGGAGGCAATAGGCAACACTCTAGAGATGGGCCAAGAATAATAGGATTTATTTGATGAGCCCAAAATAGTAGAAGTCCAACAAAAGAGAGGGGAAGATAAAGATACATCAGCCCATGATGCCCCCTGAACTCAAGAAACCTTAGGTGAGAAGGATACATCAGGTCATGATAACCTGAAGACTTAGGAGGTAGATACAGCAGGTGCGGATCATAATGTGATCCAAGATCAAGTAGATGTACCCAAGTCAGATATAGTGGTATCCATAGATGCAAATGTGCCTCAGGATGAGGAGATTACCAAGGTGGATGAAACAAAAGAAGATGAAGTGCAGGATCAAATACATGATCATCATGCATATGCACCACAAGATCCTCCACCACAAGAAGAGACTCCTCTAGAGGAGGAAATAGAACAAGATCACCCTCATGAAGATCATCATGAGGAAGAAATGAGGAAGTCACCCTCTCCATCAAGAATAGAGACATATACAGGAGATTCAGGAGGACATGATGATGATGATAAACAACATGGATCTAGAGATCAAGTACCCCAATGGCTCGAGAAAGAAATAGCTATGGAATTTGGTTTTGAACTTCAAGAATTTGATGTTTCGACATTTTTTTCAGAAACCATCATGAAGCCAAAGAGGAAGGTGAGATTAACATTAGCCATCAGAAGAGATCCTATTATGGGCAGAAGGACTACCTAGGTAGCACTTCCCATCGTTGAGAAAGAAAAGGGCAAGATCACTCTGGAAGAATTCCATATTAACATAGTGGATTTAAGATTTTCCAATGATGACCAGGAAGGTCAAGAAGGGAAAGACATAATAGATTCTTTAATCTAAACGGTGAAGAAAGAAAAGGAGAAGAATAAGCAGCATAAGGAGCACATTGCCCAGCTGCATTCATACATAAAAGGGTTGTTTAACCCTGACAATACAATATCAGATCAGGCAGTCCCATTAACTACAATTTCTCAAGAAGAAGTTAATAAATTAGACCTCATGAAGCATGCGTCTGTAATCATGAGAAAGTGGATGTTATCTACACTTACAAAAGCTAAGGAGGTAGTGAAAGCCTCTTTGCAGAGATGGAATTCTTTAGGTATCTCAAGGAGGAAAGTTGATAAACTACAAACTGAGGCCGGGAGAAGGTCATTCGAGTTGGAGAAAGCCTTGAATGCTTTGAGTGAAATAAAGAGGATTAATCCTTAGGTCCTAATAAACAACCAGGTGCTGGATAATAATACTGCCATATTGGTAGATATTTGGAATAAGGACATCAGGTTTGAAAATGATGTATTGAAGAGATGTAGCAGTAAATTAAGAGATATCAGTATGAAGCTACATGACATGATGTCATTTGAAGTAGAAATCCTGGAGGCTTTAGAGGGAAAAGTAGAAGGAAAGATTGAGAATCAAGATGCAGATTTCACTATAAAATCTCTACACAATAACTTCCAGCCAATGGCTAACGATCCTCTTAACCACCTAACAGAAGAAGCAATAAATAAGATCATGAGGATCAAGGTCAGGATGGAGAACTACAATGAAACATTGAGTAGCAGGAAGAGCAAATTGGAAGCCCTCAGGGATAAGTTCCAAGCACATAAGCACACCATCAGCAAAGCCAAAACTCAGGATGGTGGGGAAGTGGAAAGAGTAGTAAAAGAATATGAAAATATATGGACAATAATGCATGTCCATATACAGGGTGACATTCATCAGGATGATGAAGACATGGAAAGCGATGATCATCATGATCATGAAGATGAAGAAGAAGAGCCTAATGAGTAGATAAGGATGCACTATAAAGGGAATATATGCATCAGGTACTTAGCAAAAAATAAGTTACCTAGATGGTTGCCAGCTAGCAACCTGTGACACATAAAACAGTTGACCAAGTCAAAAGGAAATGTGCACCGTTGATTTAATAGATGTATCTTGATCCTAGATCATGTGTAACTGCTCCCTCACCTTATTCTATAAAAGGTGCAGGGATGCCTTATTTTGAACATTCAAAGCTTAATTGAAATTTGTTTTTTTAAATATCAGGGCTCATTTCAAAGTTATTATATATGTACATGTTTTTGCATACTTAATGAAATAGAAGACTGTTTTGATTACAGATGATCGTAAATTCTAAGTAGTCTATGTCTGAATTCTTGATATATGCTTTGATTTGCTGCGTCCCTTGGAGTGCTCATCAGTCTGCATATATTGTCTTCATTCACCATCCTTTGAAGTTAACATCAATTGTATCTAGCTGTGGAACATCCTGGTGAACATATGGTTTGATTTCTTCTCCTAATGACATTATCAAGTTATTGCAAGTATGAGGATAACCAGTGTTGTCATTGATGTCAACATACTCATATTGCATTAATGAGAAGGATTGGATGAGTTGTGTGCTGGGGATATTGAGGAAATTAGTCTCAATCAAGAACAATGATGACATTAAGGTAAAAGTCCAAGATAAGGTGAAGATCAGAGGATGCGGTTTAAGGGATTTGTAGATATGAGTCTTGAGATGCTCCAGTCAAGATTTTAGAGGTCTGCATGAAGATCTAAAGAAGTCATGGTTGCTCAAGTAGAACCGGTTCTGACAGATGTTCAGTGGTGACAGAGTGTCACAGATTGGTCCGGTGAGCTCCGGAATTGTATTATCTCATTTTGCGGATTGGAGAGAGTGTTGAAGAAGTCCGTGTGAGGTGAAAACTAGATTGGTTCATGGTTTGGAGGTTCGGAAGCACCTTTTTCATTATGACAGTGATGACAGACTGTGTTCTTGAAGTTCTGGATGAAGAAGAGAAGAATTCCAGTAAGTTGATAAAGTGCAGATGTTCTTGATGACTCAGGAAAGGTTTTGGTGATCTTTGGATCGTGTACAATTCTTATTGGTGGTCTGCATTGAAGTTAGAGTTTGCATTTGAAGAATAACCACAGATATTGGTGTTCTTCTTGAGATTGGCCGACCAGATATGTTACACGTCTTGCGAATGTTCTTATAGGTGTTTGCTAACTTAGATGAGTGTTCCTAAGTTGATGCCTTGTATAAATAAGGGATTGTGAATTCACTTTGAAGTGTGTCTTGGTGCGGATGAGTGTGGCATAGTGAAGAAGAAGAGCAAAAGGTAGAGCAGGAGTTTTTGGGCTTAAATGAAACTGATCCAGGCATGGTAAAGATGTCAATCTCCAGTTCAAGTTTGTGATACTTGTTACTTTGTAGACAATGTGTCTCTTGTAGGCAGTGTGCCTCTTTTGAGTAGTGTGCTCAGGCAATGAGCCCTAATTGGCATGTGCCATCTATTTTTCTTATTCTTCTAACAGAGAATAATCCTTGGGTTAATCACCCTGTGGCTTTTCCCTTGACCTGGTTTTCCATGTCAAAATCTTGGTGTCTCATGTGTTGATGTGTATCTGCTCTGGTGTTTATGCTTTATGCTTTCATGAGTGATTAATTGATATGCTATTAAATAACAAAGAGGATTTAAGTGTTTGAATTAGAAGCAAGTTTTGTACAACTGATTCACCCCCCCTCTCAGTTGTGTGCCCTAAATCTAACAATTGGTATCAAAGCCGAGTTCCTCTAAAAAGAGCTTAACCGCTTGAGGTGATCTAGGATGTCGTCATACAAGAAGGATAGTCTGAAGTTTGATGGAACCAACTTCTCTCTTTGGAAAGGTCGCATGAAATGTCACTTGTAGTGTATGGGAAAGGTGTACTGGTCTATGGTCAGAAAAGCATATGTACCTCCACAGGGTGGTCCTACAACTCTAAATGAAATCACAGATGCTGAAAATAATCTGCGAACCAAAGAGGATCTTCTACGTGCATTAAATGACTCAGAGCTCTCAAATGTTATTGACCTAGCAACTGCCTATGAGATCTGGATTAAACTGGAACTTCTGCATGAAGGAGATGAGTATGTTAAGTGTGCAAGGTTGCAGAGTCTAAAAGGGAAATTTGGAAGACTGAAGATGAGAGATGATGAAAATATTACTACCTTTATGCCAAGAGTAAATGAGCTAGTGTGTGGAATTAGGAATGCTGGTGGAGTCTTGGATGAAAATGAGATTGTTAGCAAAATTCTCAGATCCCTTCCTGCTGCCTACAAAATCAAGGTTGCTGCCATTGATGAATTCAAAGCCCATACAACTGTCACAAGAGACCAATTAGCTGGCAAAATGGTTGCATTTGAAATGACCGAGTTTGGAGATGATCCCCCCAAGACTGAATCTGCATTCAAAGCCAGTGCCTCTGTGAAAGGTAAACAAAGATTTGATCCGGGAGAAAACTCTTCAAGGAAGCTATCATGGTATGATCAAGCAAGAAGAGACATGGAAGTGGAAGAAGCAAAAACAACTCAACTTGAAGCCCTCATTGCAAAGAGACTGCCAAGAGGATCTGATAAGTATGAAGGAAAATTACCCTTTAAGTGCTTCAACTGCAATAAGATTGGCCATTTTGGCTCAAGATGTCTGGAAAGATCTACAAGGTCAAATTTTAACAGACAAAGGTTCCAAAAGAATTGTTATTATGTTCATGAAGAAGATGATAATGAAGGAGTAACAGATGATGAATCAGAGATAGGAAACAAATCCAGAAATGAATGGGTGTTTATTGCCATCAAGGAAGAAGATCCAATATCCTCTGAATCTGTCAATCATAAGGTTGTAGAAAGAGCTTTGGCTGACCAAGTTGAAGAGAAGGATGATTGGGTTATTGGCAGTGGATGCTCTCACCATATGACAGGTGACAAGAACAAGTTCTTAGATTTGGAAAGGTATGAAAAAGGAATGGTAAAGTTTGGTGATAATTCTGTTGGTAGAATCAAAGGTAGAGGAACTATTTCTATTGATGCAAAGAACAAAACCAATAATGTACTGTATGTTGAAGGATTGAAGCACAATCTTCTCAGTGTTGGATAGTTGGTGGACAAAGGTTATGATCTCTGATTCAAGAATGGAAAATATAGGATCTTTGAAAGCTCCGGAACTGAGATTGCATCCGGTACTCAAACAAAAGGTAATATCTTCCATCTAGTTGGTACTAATAAAAGTTGTCTATTTGTTCAAATTGATCAAAGTTGGTTATGGCATAGAAGGATGTGTTATGTAAATTTTGATAACATCATCAAAATAATCAATACTTAGGCTGTAAGAGATCTTCCAAAATTGGTAAAACCTACAAATAGTTTGTGCAAAGAATGTCAGCTGGGTAAATAGAGTAGAGTCTCATTCAAAAGCAAGGATTAGTCCTCTACCAGATTATTGGAATTAGTTTATATTGATCTATGTGGTTTGACAAGAATCAAGAGTATGCAAGGTGATAGATATTTCATGTTACTGATTGATGCCCATTCCTGGATGATGTGGGTTACCTTTCTGAAAGAGAAATCATAAGCTTTTGAGAAGTTAAAAATCTTCAAGGCTATGGTAGAGAATCAAACTAGATTAAAACTGAAATGTCTGAGGTCTGATAGAGGTGGTGAATTCACATCCAGTGAATTCATAGATTTTTGTGAGAAGCATGGTATAAAGAGACAGTTATCTGCTCCTAGGACTCCATAGCAGAATGGAGTAGTAGAGAGAAAGAACCGGACCATCCAGGAGGCATCTAGGACAATGATGATGGAAGCAAATGTTCCCTAGATGTTTTGGAGAGAAGCTGTCAGCACTGCAGTCTATACTCTCAATTGAGTTCAAATCAGAAGCAATACTGGTAAGACTCCTTATGAACTTTGGTTTGGCATTACTCCTACTATAAGATATTTCAGAGTCTTTGGTAGCAAATGTTACATCAAAAGAGATGAAGGTTTAGGCAAGTTTGATGCTAGAAGTGATGAAGGAATATTCTTGGGTTACTCTACTCAAAGCAAAGCATATCGGTGTTATAACAAGAGACTAAGAAAGCTGATAAAAAGTACAAATGTAAAGGTTGATGAGGGAGTAGAGAAACCCTCAAGGTTTTATGAGTATGATGAAGATGATCAGAATGATGTTTTGGTTCAAGGAGCTCAATCCTCTCCTGAAAGTCAGATTCAGACTGATCTGGTAAATCAGGAAGAAGAGATAGGTCTAAATAAGCCTGATCAAGAAGCAGAAGTGCAAGAGACCCCTAAAGTTCCAAGGTATTGAAGACTGAACCACTCTAAAGATTAGATCATAGGTGACAAAAGCAAAGGTGTGCAAACTAGAAGGAAAATTGCTCAAAATTTAGATGAATATTGTTTGATTTCAAAGATTGAACCTAAGACAATAAATGAAGCCTGCAATGATGAAAATTGGACCAAAGCAATGGAGGAAGAGTTGATGCAAATTGAGAAAAATCACATTTGGGATCTTGTTCCTACACCTAGAAACAAGAATGTGATTGGAACCAAATGGGTCTTCCAGAACAAACTAAATGAAGTTGGTGAAGTAATCAGAAATAAGGCCAGATTAGTCTGCAAAGGCTACTCTCAAATAGAAGGGATTGATTTTGAAGAAACCTTTGCTCCGGTGGCAAGAATTGAAGCAGTCAGACTATTTCTTGCATTTGCTGCCTTCAAGGATTTCAAAGTTTATCAGATGGATGTCAAATCTACTTTCCTGATGGTGACTTAGAAGAAGAAGTGTACATTGAACAACCAGATGGATTTTAGTTATTTGAGCATGGTGATATGGTCTGCAAATTAAAGAAGGCATTGTATGGTCTAAAGCAAGCCCCAAGAGCATGGTATGAAAGGCTGGACAAACATCTTTTGAAGATTGGTTTCAACAAAGGTACTGCTGATAGTAACCTATATTTCAAAATTGATCATGAAAACATCTTGATTGTTGAAGTATTTGTTGATAATATCATCTTTGGAGGAAGAGACAGTATGTGTAAAACCTTTGCAAATCAAATAAAAAGTGAGTTTGAAATGTCGATGCTTGGTGAAATGAATTTCTTCTTGGGTTTGCAAATTACTCAGACAAAGAAAGGAATCTTTATCTCTCAGATCAAATATGTAAAAGAATTGTTGAGGAAATTTGGAATGGAAGATTCAAAGCCAATGAACACTCCCATGGCAACCAGATGTAAGTTGAGAAAAGATGATGACTCTCCTAAGACAGATCAGACCAAGTACAGATCAATGATTGGAGGATTATTGTATCTCACTCAGACTAGACCAGATATAATGCAGGTTGTTGGTCTTGTGGTGAGATTCTAGGCTGATCCCAAAGAATCTCATGTCATGGCAATCAAAAGAATTTTTAGGTACTTAAAAGGAACAGTTGAGTATGGTCTATGGTATCCTAGAGATCATAATTTTTCTCTACATGCATATATAGATGCAGATTGGGTAGGAGATGTGGATGATAGGAAGAGTACAAGTGGAGGAGCATTCTTTTTGGGAAAAAGGTTAGTTTCTTGGCTAAGCAAGAAACAAGAGGCAATATCCATGTCTACAATTGAAGCAAAATACATTGCAGTAGCAGGAAGTTGCACTCAACTTTTATGGATGAAGCAAATGCTAAGAGATATTCAAGTAGAATATGAGGAGCCTATCACAATTTTTTATGATAATTCAAGTGCAATAAATATTTCTAAGAATCCGATGTTGCATTTTAAGACTAAGCATATATCTATCAAGTTTTACTTTCTGAGAGAGCAAATGAACAAGGGTGAAGTTAGATTGGAGTATGTGCCCTCCAAGGATCAGCTTGCAGATATTTTTACTAAACCTCTTCCCAAGGACTCTTTTGAGTATCTCAGGGAGAAGTTAGGGGTCATTGCCCCTCTGGTGATGAACTAGGATGCACTGATGTGCATCAGTTAGGTGGATATCATAGTCATATCTTGTGATCTAGATTGGTGATGGGGAACTGCTACTTAGGGGGAGCAGTTGGTATGATTCTGATGTGTTAAAGTTGCAAGTATGAGCCCTTAGCCATTGATGTCAAAGGGGGAGAGAAGACATGTGAAAAACAAGTGGTTGATCAAAGGGGAGCAGTAAAGAAAGAGAAGACATGTGAAGAGTTGTTGCTGATAGGGGGAGCTGTGACAGAAAGGAGAAGTTCTTGTCTTGATGGTTTTTCACATCATATGTTGCCATCAATGACAAAGGGGGAGATTGTTGCAAGTATGAGGATAACCAGTGTTGTTATTGATGTCAACATACTCATATTGCATTAATGAGAAGGATTGGATGAGCTGTGTGTTGAGGATATTGAGGAAATTAGTCTTAATCAAGAACAGTGAAGAACAGTGATGACATTAAGGTAAAAGTCCAAGATAAGGTGAAGATCAGAGGATGCGGTTTAAGGGGTTTGTAGATATGAGTCTTGAGATACTCTAGTCAAGATTTTAGAGGTCCACATGAAGATCTAAAGAAGCTATGGTTGCTCAAGTAGAACCGGTTCTGACAGATGTTCAGTGGTGGCAGAGTGTCACAGATTGGTCCGGTGAGCTCTAGGATTGCATTATCTCATTCTGCAGATTGGAGAGAGTGTTGAAGAAGTCCGTGTGAGGTGAAAACTAGATTTGTTCATGGTTTGGAGGTCCAGAAGCACCTTTTTCATTATGACAGTGATGACATACTGTGTTCTTGAAGTTCCAGATGAAGAAGAGAAGAATTCCAGTAAGCTGATAAAGTGCGGATGTTCTTGATGACTCAGGAAAGGTTTTGGTGATCTTTGGATCGTGTACAATTCTTATTGGTGGTCCGCATTGAAGTTAGAGTTTGCATTTGAAGAATAACCATGGATATTGGTGTTCTTCTTGAGACTGGCTGATCGGATATGTTACACGTCTTGTGAATGTTCTTATAGGTGTTTGCCGACTTAGATGAGTGTTCCTAAGTTGATGCCTTGTATAAATAAGGGATTGTGAATTCACTTTGAAGTGTGTCTTGGTGCGGATGAGTGTGGCATAGTGAAGAAGAAGAGCGAAAGGTAGAGCAGGAGTTTTTGGACTTAAATGGAATTGATCCAGGCATGGTAAAGATGTCAATCTCCAGTTCAAGTTTGTGATACTTGTTACTTTGTAGACAGTGTGTCTCTTGTAGGCAGTGTGCCTCTTGTGAGCAGTGTGCTTGGGCAGTGAGCCCTAATTGGCATGTGCCATCTATTTTTCTTATTCTTCTAACAGAGAATAATCCTTGGGTTAATCACCTCGTGGTTTTTCCCTTGACCGGGTTTTCCACATCAAAATTTTAGTGTCTCATGTGTTGATGTGTATCTACTCTAGTGTTTATGCTTTATGCTTTCATGAGTGATTAATTGATATGCTATTAAATAACAAAGAGGATTTAAGTGTTTGAATTAGAAGCAAGTTTTGTACAACTGATTCACCCCCCCTCTCAGCTGTGTGCCCTAAATCTAACACAAGTGTGTATGTGGACCAATATCTGAAGATTCATCATAATTTGAAGTATTCATTTACATTTCTTTTAATTTCAGAACAATTCACCATCACAATTGCAAATAATAGATAATCAAAAGCAAAATCCATGAAATATGCAGACATCTCATAGATACTTAAAGATTTATAGCATATTTGAAGTTAAAGCATGTACAATTGACAAATATCATGCAAAGATTTGAGTATAGACACATCATTTGTAGAAATATCCTGTGTAAGTAACCTTCTATGTAGCATCTTTATAGAAACAGAATCCTGTTGATGAACAAATGTAAGGCCCCTGAATGGAAAACAACTCACATCAACCACTGAGTAATGTTAGTTGATTAAGAACTAATCCACGGAGACTTGGGATCATGAATTCTTTGAATTCATCGTATCTTTCAAGATGAGTAAAGGTTGATGTGTAACTTTTATTCTATGTTTATTTATGATTAACATCATGATCAACAGTTGGTAAGAAATTTAAAGGGTTTTTTCTGTTTATTGTTGTCTAATTTTTTTCCAAAAATCTCAAAAACCTAGATCGTATTTTTTGAGATATGACCAAAACACGCAACTGCTATCTTCATTTTGCTATGTATTATGCCTTTGACTGTTCCT
Organism: Cunninghamia lanceolata; assembly: GCA_027924645.1. Lineage (NCBI taxonomy): Eukaryota > Viridiplantae > Streptophyta > Pinopsida > Cupressales > Cupressaceae > Cunninghamia > Cunninghamia lanceolata. The sequence continues at coordinate 34,967,327 of BSBN01000078.1, read as the reverse complement.
TGAAAACTACAAACTGGGTTGGTGAGAAATTTAAAGGGGTTTTTTTCTTTTATTTTCTTTTAACTTCTGTCAAAAAATCTCAAAAACCTAGATCAAAGTTTTTTATATGTGACTGAAACACGTGACTATTATCTTTATTTTATAGGGTCTTTATGTGATACTACTTCTCTTTTAGACTGTTTCCACATTTCTCTTAAGACTTGGGGGCAGCATGTTGTGGGAGCCCATTTTACTCCACATGCTATGATATGTCATCAGAAATGAATCAGCAACATGATTTCACCTATACCTGCACAGTGAACAAACAAGTTAGATAAAAACAATGAAGTTTAATGCTCTTGTGATGTTTGATTTTCAGCCTCTCTTGTATATTTCTGATGTTTATTGATCCAATGCCTGTTTCAACTCTACCAATTTGAATTGTAGGTGAAAAATTGTTAACATTCTAGCGATTTCTGCTAAATGCTTGCTTGCTAAGCATAAAGACCAATTGCCTTTCACTGTCCATTAGGCATGGAGTCATTCTCTGCTCATCTCAAACTTAGAAAAACTAAAACTTGGCAGTTCACACTACTCCAAACAACAACAGAAAACTAAACTAAACCAAACTAAAAGCAAACTAAAAGGCCCTAGTGGCTAGAAAACATGTGTAGCAACACTTAGGGAAAAAAATTACTAAAAGGAAATGTGCATGAAGCACTTATTAACTAAAAATACTAACTCTACCCTACTATAACCAGCCAAGGAAATTGAATAGACAAAACCATTCACTGGCTCAAGAAAATAATTGCCATTCCTTTGCAATCTATGATACTCCATAAGCTTGTTAGTTAGCCAAAAAAGGTGGAGAACAATCAAATATTTAGCAAATTGTTGCAAACCTCTCCAAGAAATAAAATGCAGTCACTTACCCACCTAACTTGATTGGCAAACCGATCAAGTGAGCAAGTAGACTGATAGTGCTCAACTTGATACCCTCCTTGATGATCTAACTCAGTATCACTATGAGGCTACTCCCTCTTGTTGGCTTACAACCCAACCAAATATCTAATAGGACACCCCCTTGAAAGTGTTGGACTAGAGAGAAAGTAATCTAAATGATTAAAAACAACATCACCTCCACTCTGCATGATAATATGCCATGTTACTTACTCTTCCATAGTCAACAGACCATCCTCCTCTGTCAGGGTTGCTAATAGCTTGTTGAAGCTATCAACTCTTAATAGGCTCTTAGGCAGAGTTGGATTAGGCTTAGATTACACATTATTAGTCAATGAAGAACATTCTAAAATAGGAATTTCTTCTTTAATAAATGAAGGCAGGTGTTCGAATGATGAACTAACCTCTTTCAACCTACCATCAATTGGCACATCAGCTTCAAATTCTTGTGTGACAGTAAGGTAGCTCCTCCAATAGGTTGAGATCAAGTTGCTGATTAGGCTGCTCTATAACCAATGATTTATTTAGAAATGTGATCACCTCCTCTTTTTGCTTTTGTTGTTTCAGATCACTCTCCTCCAAAGATGTTGATATAACAGCTAAATGTGACCTAGAAAAGCTTAATTTCAACTTGCAAAAGATCTTCCTTAAGCTCTTGATCCTTTGAATCAGGACTATTTTCACAAATCTGTCCTTGGATCAACAAGTTATCTAAATGGTCTTCATCACTGTAGTGTTTAGAACTTGGTATAGCTATGCCGGTTCCACTTCCATACTCAAAGTTAGGGGGTTCATCAAACAAATTTGCTAAAAATTGAATTTCAACACCAATTTCTTGCCCATTATCTAAGTTTGCAATAGAGACCTCAAAATCATTTGAAAGTAAACTTTGTTCACAACTTTCCTAATTTGTTGATGTAAAGGGGCTATCTTTTACCTCATAACAGCTTCCCTTCAGTCTATTGGGCTCTAAAATAGGTTCTTCTTTATTTCCCTCTTCTTGATCTAAGATGCTATTATCATTTTGATGATCTTTGCTCGTCAACTCCTCGGAATGTTGAGGACCCTCCTGCTGTTCTGAAATTGCTGTCTCTGACAAGAACATGTATTCCTCTTCTAGTTCCACAACACCAGGTAACTGATTGAACAAAAAAACTAACTCCTCCTCCTTATGTAGTGTTTTCTATGATGAAATTTGGGAATTCAGTTTCTACAATTTCATACTTGCACCCTCCAATCTCTACATCCTACTTTCATGCATCTTTCGAACAACATTAGAAAAATTTTCAAGGGAATCAAAATGCAGAGGATTTGGGGTCAAGTTTGAATTAGTATTCTCCTCTAATGCATCATGTTTATAATCAGTTGTAGAAACAACACAAATGGCAGCAACCTCCTGCTTTGCATTTGATTTGTCTGGTTGATCATCTTTCTCAAAGCAAGGGGGGTCATTAGTGCAATCATTGAAAGGTTCATCAAAAGAAGTCTTTGCTTGTTCGATCTTTTCCTGCTCTAACCGATATTGCTCCATAGCTACATGCAGTAAATTTATCGGTCTAGCTCCCTTCTATTGGTTAACAAACTGGTCTTGAATGCCAACAGGCTCCTTAGCAAAATCAAAACCTCTGAAACTTAGGATTTTGACTTTCTAGGGAGTCTATTTACATTCAAGACTAACTTCTCGGGGGAAAAAGGATTCACTTTGCTTGAAACTTTGAATTTCAGCTTTAGGGACACTAAGAGGTTCATTCTATATGAAACTTGGAAATTTATACTTGCGTACCTCTTCTTGAGCAGGTTGTTCTGGAATAGCAGGAGCTGCTTTGGCTCGAGCAAGCAAAGGCTTTGTTTGTGTAGCTACCTCTCTCTCAAGATTCTATTTGAACTATCTCTTTTGTGTCACCCACTCCTGATCAGAAATAAAGATCTCATAGGGTGGCTACTCTAGTTGTTGAAGGTAAACTTGGCGATTCAACTCTTGCAGCTGTAAATCAGATTCTTCATACTACCTTGCTTGAAATCCCTCTTCTTGTTGGTACCGATAACCCTTCATGCTTGCAATCTCCTACTCATAATGTGGTCTTTGTGCCTCCAACTCCTACTCATGAAGATAGGCTTGATAAGACAATTTCTCCTAGTGTTGATTATACTTAAGCTCCCTCTTAATCTCCTCCACTTGCTTGTTGAGGTCTGACACAATATCTTTCATCATGTCTTTAAGCTCTATCATTTCAAACTATCTTGACTGACTAGGAGCTTGGGCAGAAATGGGCATGCAGTAAACATCCTGAATATTTGGACTAAAAGCAACATTATGGCTGCTTGTGCACAGCTGATGAGGAAGCTGAGCAGGGGTGGGTGGGTGGTAGTTATACTGTGCATGCTAGTTTTAAAGGGCCATGGAATTGGAAACATTAGCATAATTAACCTGATATCGCTGATAAGGGGCCCTATGGACAACATTTTCATAGTATGGTGGTGGAAATTCATACTGCCTATGGAAATCTGACATTTCTATTCATATGAAAGCTAGAAAATAGAAATAATAGATGATTTTTTTATAACATACCAGCACTTGATCATACCAAAACTTGTAGATCTTGATTCAGAGTCACTAGATCTATTTAGTTTTTTGCCTCCAAAGGCTGAGATCACTGATACACACACCAAATATCTGTGATAGATCAACATTATATTGGACTAAAACATTCCAATGTGTCTCAATCTTGTTTTCACAGGCTGGATGCACTAGTTCTGCATGCAAGACTAGAAGATTGAGTCACTAGGTATACTTGTAAAAAGCCTCCAAAGGCTGGACCACTACTACATATACCAAAACAACAGCTTGGAGAATTGATAAACTTCTCTAAAAATACTTTTAGAGTCCCACTGGGCATGCCAAAAACTATTATCAATCAGATATGCACCCTGTACTAAGCTACCAACTAAGCTATCTGTTGACACATGGGAGCACTCCTATGCCTGTAGGTTGCCTAAAACTTGGAGTGAACCTCTAGAGTAGGCTGGTTCCTTGTTGTGTGGTTACACAACACACCCCATTTTGCCTTGACAAAACAAGGACCCAACTTTTCCTTCTGATTGTGGCTTGTTTGTTTTCTGCTTTGGGCAGTTTAGTAAAATAAGTCATGCATGTAACCTTGTAAGAGGGTGGATTTGCCACTATGATGAAGTCAGTTGTCAAAGTTAGTAGTTCCCATTATTAACTTCATGGTTGGAAAATACACAAAATTCCAAGCAGGTTTGTCTTTTAGATCACCCCAAAATTGTCTAAGGGAAGAAAGTTATGTTGAGTCAAAGTTTAGCCAAACTTGATATCTCGAGTGGGGGGTCATATTTCTAACATCAAACATATTTGATAAGATCACCCAGTAATAGAATCATCACCTAATAATTGCCAGGTGTACGATGCACATACGTCAAATTTAAATAGGAGCAGATACCTACCTGTCAAAGGACTTCACATATCTCGCGGAGGGTCATATTTCTAACATCAGTAATCTTATGAATATCACCCTCTTCGCAAATATCACCCTATGTCAATATGAAGGTGACATCATCTGATTCCAATGAATGAAAGAAATCACCCTGATGATGACATCATCATTCCATATAAACCACGGGGGGTTATATATCTGATATCTGTCATATTTCTTAATATGACGATGACATCATTAAAACATGATAACTAAATGATGTCGCTGACATGATGATGTCACCCTAATCTTTTCCAAGGAAAGGGGGGTCATATTTTATGTACCCTTGATCTTAGTTCCATGACCCAATATACACCATGGTCAAATGTTGACCATATCACCCAATCCTTTCCACCCAGTTATCCCGTGCAAAAGCGAGGGGGTCATATTATTCGGAGGGGTTATATTTCTAAATATCCCCTGATCTTTCTAAGATCACCCCCCTTTAACATTAAATGTAATTAATATAGTAGATGAACTCCCGCCGATTACAAATACAAATTGAACACTTGGCGACATCTACGGATTCCCTGCAAATGATCGATGGATTTAATCAAGACAACACATTTTTACCCTAATTTGTCTTATTGATCTATTTTAAAGGTAAAATTCAAAGGTCATTTTAATTCACCTTGTGATAAATCAAGAAATTACAGAGCTCTGAAGTCAAACCATCAACAACTACCTATCAACAGATCGGCTCCTTCAATGTAACAGAACGGGTGATCTTATGAGTTTATAGTCTTTCCCCATAATCACTCATCTAATCCAAAAGAAAGCATTGTCAGGTAAGTAATTGTAAACCCTCTCATTGTCATTTTCTATAATTCCAGGTAGAGTATTTGTCTTTACTAAGGTATGGTCTTGTGATAATGCGTAGAAAGGTAAAATAAGGAGTAATATATAGAACATACATGATAGAGGTACATGATGTTGTAAGAATACATATGGACACCGTAGGGTAAAATATACCATGTTTATTGTAGGAATCCATGGTAGATGTTAGGAGAAATAGGTCTGAGGCAGAGTTCTTCAAGCCCATGTTTGTGCAACCAGAGGGGGTACAATTCAAATATGGTGTCATTGGTGATACACACCAGGGGGATACGGACTTGGCAGTATGGTCGACAAGATTGGACAATGATAAGGATAATCCTATTCTGGATGGGGTGTTTGACACAGGTATGTGGCATGCAGCTGGTTTTCCCTCTGCTATGGATGCTCTAGAATTGGTAGTGGAGTGTGCAAGAAATTACAACCCAGAAACTAGGCGAGTAGAGAAGCATGGAAGGATATACACCAACTTCTCAGTCAAGGGCATTACTGCCACTTTCAATTTGCCAGTTGGTAAAAAGATAGTGAATGTGGACTTGTGTAAACTGGAAACAAAGTATAACAATAACAAGAAAAATGTGAGGAAGAGGATGTACCAATGGAGATCAAAGAGTAGTACATATACTACCTCAACCAAGCTACTTGTGCATTTGTACAAATTTGATTTTGATGATGAGTACCAATATATGATTGCTCTGCTGAGCAAGATGACTGGCATGCCTCATGCTCGAAATTTCAAGAATTAGATGTTTGGGATCATCCAGATGGTCTTATATGTAGACAACGAACCCCTATGGGCTAAGATCATCAGTGACTCATTGGATGAGGGAATGAGGAGCCTGGGAGGACAAACATGTTTATTCTACATAACTTCATATGTGGTGTACTCTTGTGCATATAAAGGAACATTTGATGCTTTGAAAATAGTGGGTAAGGCTGGTGGTGATGTTGATGATGCACACATATGGGATCATTATCACCAATTGCAAAGGAAGGTATACCTCTAGGACTATAAACTGGTAAACGATGCATTCTCCATGCATCTGGTCAGAACTATGGAGGAGGATAGGACTAAAAGTCTGAGCATGGAAGCTCAAGAAATTATCTATCGACATGGAGCATGGTTTATCCAATTTGCTACTTTCTCATTTATTAGGGTCGAGGGATTTGAGGGATAGCCTCTTATGTTGCCAAGATACCCTACTGATTAGGTTGTCTTGATGGAATTTGTTAGGCAGGTATCTACCATAGTTGAAGCCTATAAGACAGAGAAGAAGATACCTCCAGTTTTGTTTCCAGTATCCATGGGCTAGTACATGTGTCCAGATTCAGAGAGTATAAAACATGTCATCGCGAGGTTGAAACTAATGTATCTACAACCATTTCCTCTATCCAGACCATATGATCCTTATGGTAGGATACATAAGGTACTGGGAAAATAGATACATCAAAAACATCTAGAGGACTTTTGGACTGATTGTGATGATGAGGCTAAGGTGAGAAAAAGGAAATATCAAAGACTCATATTGAATCAAATTGAAACCTTTGACTATATCCCAGTGTGAGCACAACTATGTAAGGATGATGGGAAAATCATGTCCAATAAATATGAGGACAAAAAGTTGTATAATGACACCATATCGGTCCCAGATCTTACACAACAGGAGGATATATCCTTAGATTAGCTGATGAATGGGGTGATCTAGCTAACCCAGGCTTGGGTAGATGCGGAGATAGCCAAACTAAAGAAAAGGGGAATTGCCCTTACGATTGATACTAAGAAGAAGAGACAAGAAGTGTCTGATGAGGAATATGATGATTTCCTCACTGAAAAGAGAAAATCCAATGGGGAGATATTACCCACAAAAAACAAAAGAGGATCCCCCCTAAAGGTAAGAAAGGTGAAAATGAACCAAAGGGGGTGATAATAGAAAGGATTGCCACTAAAGCTGTAGGTGCATCTACATCAGCTCATGCATCTACATCATCGACATAGCCTCTAATAGAAAAACCAAAAACTAAGGGAATTTTAAAGCCTATTGTTGAAATTATAGAGATGCAAGTGGAAGGACAAATCCTACAACATGAATTGGAAGAGGGAGACCCCTTGGAAGAGGAACAATTAAATAAAGAAACTAAAGATGATGACTTGCTAATAGCAAGTAAGAAGAGGAGGGGGATGCCACTAATGTCACTACCTAAGAAATAGAGAATGACCATGAGGGGAGATGTCCATGCTGACCCCATCATGTTGAGAGGAGTAGGTGGTGAAGTTTTTAGGAAGGAACTGTAGCATGATGTTCCTCTTCCCACAATAATTAAATTTAAAACAAAAAAGTGGAGGAGCAAACAAGAGAAATGCTTAGGACAAGTAAGGGTGTTCCTTTCTCTTTAGATGATACAGTAGATTTATTTGATTATGAGGTGGTCCAAGAGGTGACTGCTCAACATATGGAAACTCTAGTTGCCAACACTTGAATGACTCCTCATGGAACTCCATTAGCCCAGATGAGGGTGTTGGAAGAATTAAAACAAACGGAGGAAATGAAACAAGGTAGCTCAGAAAGAGCAGCCCAACAGATAGGGTTGGACAATTTGGTTGATCAGGTTACTAGTTTTGCCGCCATAGACTTAGCATACAGGGGTGATATAAGCCCAAGCAAGGATGATGGTGCACCCGAGGAATCTAAAAGGACTAAAGCGGCAGGGCATACAGAGAAGAATAGTACAACTCTTGACCAAGGTCAGCAATGGCATGAGACACCCATAGAACCAAAAATATTAGAAGTCCAATAGAAGAGTGGGGATGATCAAGGCATATCAGACATTGGTGCTGCTCAAGATCAGGGAGGTTCATCATTACCTCAAGATAAAGAAGATTAGGATATGTTACTCAAAGAAGTTCATAAAGAACAAAGCATATTTCCATTACATCCTGAATAGGGTGATTCGGGAGAAGTCCCATTGACAGAAGACAAATCAGGCCAGGAAGACCCCAAGCCACAAGATACCAATGCACCAGGTGGAGAATAGGAAATAACCCATGATCAAGGTGACCCTCAAGGGTAGAATACATAGGCCTCCCAAGAGGTTAATATTCCATAGGATGAGAAGGATAACAAAGAAGATGAAAATCCAAAGGAGGGAGCACAAAATGAAGCACAGGATCAAAATGTAGAAATTCCATAGGATCCTCCTTTGCAAGAGGCAGCCCCTCAATAAGAAGAACTCCAACAAGATCCCCCCTCATGATGAACTACATGAGGATGAAATCAAGAATGTTCCTTCTCCACCAAGGATAGAACCTAATACTAGAGAGTTGGACACCCATGATATAAACAAGGGCCACCAAGAATTTGGAGGTGATATACCTCATTGGGTAGGAAAAGAAATACATATAGAACAAGTGTCAGAAGTCCAAGAGTTTGATGTCTCTACCCTATTTACTGAGAGCATGATGAAACCAAGGAGGAAGGCCAGGTTAACATCTTCTATAAAAAGAGATCCTACCATAGGTAGAAGAACCGCACAGATAGCCCTTCCCACAGTTGAAAAGGAAAAAGGCAAAATAAGCCTGGAGGAATTCCAAATCACAAATGTTGATCCAAGTTTTGTCAATGAAGACCAGGAAGGTCAAGAGGGGAAGGATATTATTGATTCTTTAACCCAAAGGGTGAAGAAGGAAAAGGAGAAAAATAAAGTACATAAGGAGCACATTACTCAATTGCATTCTTTCATAAAAGGGTTAATTAACCCTGATCATACACTAGCTAATCTTGTAGTCCCATTGACTATCATATCACAGGAGGATGTTACCAAATTGGACCTGATGAAACATGAAGCAATGGTGATGGAAAAATGGATGTTTTCAGTGCTCACTGGGGTTGAAGATATATTGAGAACCTCTTTGCAGAGGTGGAATTATTTGAGTAGCCTAAAGAGGAAGGTGGAGAAAATGCAGAATGATACAGGAACAAGGTCATTTCAATTGGAAAAGGACCTAAGTGCTCTGAGTGAGATGAAGAGAATTGATTCACAGATTCTGATAAGTACTAAGGTATTAGACAATAATACTGCCCTACTAACATGTATATGGTATGAATATATCAGGTTTGAATGTGATGTGTTGAAGAAGTGTAGCGACAAGCTCAGGGATATCAGTGTCAAGCTACACAGCATGATGGCATATGAGGCAAAAATCTTGGAAGCCTTGGAAGGGAAAATAGAAGGTAAAATTGAGAATCAAGATGCAAATTTTTCTATTAAGGCTCTGCATGATAATTTCAAGCCAGTAGCAGATGACCCTCTCACCCACTTGACCAAAGAGGTAATGAATAGAATTATGAGAATAATGGTTAAAGTGGAGACATACAATAAGACATTAAATATTAGGAAAGGCAAAATGGAAGCTCTCAAGGCTAAGTTCCAATCTCATAAACATGCAATAGTAAAATCTAAAATCCAAGATGGGGGAGAGGTTGATAAAATAGTGCAAGCATATGAACATATCAGGACAACAGTAAAGGTCCACATGAAAGATAATGTTTATCAGAGTGATAGTGATAATGAAAGTGATGAAGATGAAGAGAATGATGAGCAAGAAGAAAATGAAGAAGAAGGACATGAAGAGTAAATGTAGATGCATCACTAAGTGAACATATGCATGGGATACTTATAAATAGTGGGTCATACAGATGGTTTCCAACTGACAACCTGTGCCATGGGAGAAAAGGTTGACTAAGTCATAGGAGGATTGTTAGCTGTTGATCTAAATTGATAAATCTTGACCGTTGGTCAATTGTAATTACCTTGTCACCTTCTATAAAAGGTGCAAGAGTGCAATCTTTTAGTCATTCAAAACTTAATTGAAATCTAATTGTTGAAGAATTCATGACTTATTTCAAAGTTATTGTGAATATACATGTTTTGCAATGTTAATGAAAGAGAAGCTATTTTGATTACAAATCATTGTAAATCCTGAGTAATCTGTGAGTTGAATCTAGATATATGCATTGATTAGATATGTCCCTTGGAGTGCTTTTCAGTCTGCATATATTGTTTTCATTCCTTGTTCCTTTGAAGTTAGCATCAACAATACCTAGCTGTGGAATAACCTAGTGACTTATGGTTTGATTTCTTCTCTCCATGAATGTATCTTGTGTGTATGTGATTCAATAACTAAAGGTTCACTAAAATTAGAAGTATTGTTTTAAATTTCTTTGAATTTTATTATAGATCATCTCCATAATTGTAAATAACACACAACCAAAAGCAAATAAACATGAGATATGCAGATATCCCATAGGCAATTGAAAATATAGAGCATATTTTGAATGGAAGCATGTCAAATTGATAAATATCTATGAGGAACATATAAATATCCACTTGTAGACACATTATTTAAATAAATATGCAGTGTAGAAGAATGTGTAAGTTCATAATGATCAATGATCAGAAGAATTGATCAAACTTACAAATATCATAGTAATCTTTGGAAATAGAGTAGAATTAACCTCTTTGTGTAGTGAATTTACAGAATACAGTGTGATACTGATCACCTAGGAAAATGTAAGACCCCTTGAAATGGAAAACAACATGTCACATCAACCTTTGAGTAATGTTAGACGATCATGACTTGATCAACGGAGCCTTGGAGTCATCAACTTATCTTAAGCTAATTGTACTTTACAAGAGAATAAAGGTTTGTTGTGCAAATTTTTATGCATATTGTTATGACTAATAATCATCATCAACATAAATTGATGCTAGGAGGGCTGATCTCCACCACCTAAGGGTGATTCAGTGACACAAAAGAAGAGGTAATATTCACCAGCTTTGCACTTCAATTTTTTTGCAAAGATTTGTTGTTTTGAGTCTATTTATGCTTATCCATCACAAAGTTTTCAAAATCAAGCATAAATATTTTAGGCTTTGCAGTCAATCATTGTGATCCTTGAAAGATAAGTTCTCTTTCAGGACTTCTCACTAAAGCTTTGAAGTTTTTCTCTTAAGATACCTAATATCTTAATGCCTGTGTCTAAAAGTATCACATCACCCCATATTTGCATCATTTCTACAAATATTGCATAAATATCCAGTCAATTTTAGATTCTGATCATAAATACATCCTTTACACGAGTGTTTTAGCTGACCTTTATAGTAAATAAGCCAAATTTCCTTAAATTGTAGTAATCCTGGCTCTAAGGCCAAATACCAAGTCCATATCTAGTGGACTCTTTGAGGAATTGTCTATCTAGGGACTCAGACCTAGAACAATAGATATTCATCATTCTCCTGGTTCTAGTGCATTAGGAGCTTCACCAAAACACACTCCAATAACTCCTATCGGGTTGCAAGTACCTACAAGACCACCTGTAACGCCCCCAATCCAACCTCCACTAGTCACAATGTCATTCTTTGCTGCAAAGTCACCTTTGACTTTCACTGCATATCATCCTTTACCTAAAAATCCTGCAAGATTTTTCCTAAATATCATCCATATTAGGATGCTGATGATCACATTAGAACATTCAATAAAGCCTGTTGTAGAGCAAGAATTGAACATCAAGATGTGGTATGCAGATTATTTCCATTTTCCTTAGAGGAAGAGGCATATAATTGGTATATCAGTCTTGGTAAAGGTTCAGTTGGTTCATGGGATGCCTTGGAGAAAGCCTTTAAGGATTGATTCAAAATACCTATAGATCCTTTAATGAATTATCATCTATTTTCCACAATCAAGAGATTTGAAGGAGAACCTATTGCTAATTTCAATGCTAGATTCCAAAAGATGATCTCAAAGCTAGTCACTCCCTATAGTGTAGCAGATGAAGCTGCTAGGAGTATATACTACTTAGCATTAGATCCCCTGACTTCTATGTTTATCAAGAGAACACATCTTGGTGTCACAACCTTGGCAGGAGCTTTTGAGGAAGCTGTAAAAGTTAGTCAATAGTTGATTCCTGCTCCCACACCTAATATTGCATTTCCTACACTTCCTGCTTATCCTACATATCCTACTCAACAACAAACCAATGGAGCTATGATACCTCCAGCTATAATGCCAAGCCCTTTAAAGGTACCTCCACTTAGCATCATGCCACCTCCAAATGGAAATGGTCAAATGGTGCATTATCCAATACATACATAGGTACCCTATGAGGCCGACTATTTTATCTCCCATATTTTGATCATTATGCTGTTTTGTAGATGACACTATCAGACAATAGTGATTATGTTTCATTATGCAGACTTGATGTTTTATCTCACTAATTTGATACATGTGATTTGATTCGGTCATATTGGATGATATATTGTGGTTCAACATTTGGGATTTATATTAGATGTTATTTTGTTAGGAGATTCTAGTTATTTATGTGATGTGAACTATTTGGACATGTGATGGAAAATGCAGTTTAATTTCTAGTTATGTATTGATGTTTATTTCAATTGTGTGAAGTTAATTTTAGTTGCTTTGGCTATGACTTTTCATGACGGGACTGACACTTGATCGAGATGTGCAGGTTTTATGTTCCCTAGCCATGGGAAATTGGAGGAAGGATTCACACCATGTTATTCCCTGTAAGCCGATCCATTCCCAAGAGGGATAAGGATCACGTGTGTAATTGAATGATGGTTTATGTACTTGGTTTAATTTTAATTATTTTTAGCCTTAGTACCCTTTCTTTTCTTATTTTGATTAATATTAAGTGTTGTAAAATTTTAATTGATTTATGCCACTTGGTATTTTTATTATTTTTTTGGGCCATTTAAATGTGGATTTTTAACCCTTTTCATGAACCCTAGGGTCCCAAAAGTTACCCTAGGTGGTCAACCATGAGTCTAGGGTCAACTTGGACTACCTAACCCTAGTTTTGACTCACTTTAGGTCACCCTAAACCATGGTTGAGTAAAAGTGACGAATTTGGAAAGAGGGAAGATGGGGGATGGGCCTTGCCTTGGGAAGAACTCATCTCCCATCCCTAAGTTTTGGGAATCATTCCCAAGGAAGACTTGGGAGGTCTCCAAGAGTCCTCCCAAACTCCCAAGTGAGTGGGAGCACCACTCAAGACCATTGTCTTCTTGAGGTGTGAGTGGGAATCCAACTCACCATTTGTCCCCCTCCCACTTGTGTGGAAGCACAAGTGGATGAGGTGGAGATAGAGGTGGAGTGAGAGGACATTTGTCATCCTCTTACCTTCTCACTCTTACAAGTGGCTTTGGGGGAGGGAGGAGATGGTGACAAATGTCACCTTCTCATTTCCTCAAGGCCAAGTTGATGGCCTATAATAGCTCCTTTTGTAGAGGAGAGGGGGTTCTCCTCTTCTAGTCTTTTTCCTTGCAATTTTTTTTTTGAATTTTCCTTTCTAGTCTGGAGGAGTTAGAGAAGGTTGGGGGAAATTTTGAATGTTGGGAGGCTTGGGAAGGCTAGGAGCTCTTCACCAATTCTACTTCCATTGTCAAGGCCTTGAAGGTAGGCCTCTTAACTTGCTTCTTACCTTGCTTATTTGATGATGCATGTTTTAGATTTTGGTTGTGTGTTGTTTGCATAGTGTTGATTTCATTGTGATGTTGGGTTGGGTGTTATGGTGAGAGCACCTCCAATGGAGGTAATACTCAACTTGTCTGGGTAGGGGAAAGGAATCTCTTTGAGGTCTCTCCCACAGATTGTATTTGTGCCTTGAGGGCTTTTTATTTGAGGAGATAAATGAATGGCAAGAGTGCCATGTAAGTTATTTGTGATACTGGTGGTGTGTGGTGTTTTGGGGATTTTGGCTTGAGGCAATAAGAAGAGTTTAGTTTTCTTTACTATCATTTGGGGAACCTCTGAAGTTGAGAGGTCCATTCCCTACCCTCACCAAACTCATTTTTATGAGTTGAGTATTGTGTTAATCTTATGGGGTTGTTCTGTTGTTGTGTTATTGTGAGTGCTTTTGTTGTGGAATGAAACCCTATGTGAATCCCCTACCTCCCTAGCTCGGGGGTGACCCTCTTGCAGGTCTACGGTAGGGAGGAGAGCTTTCCTTTCTTAGTGGTTGTTTTTTTATTGTTTTCCTTGTTGTTGTGTATGTTGCAGGTTCTATGTGGAGAAGGAAGTGGATGAAAGTCTCCTTGTGTGGATTTAGTGGTAGTTTTCTTTTGGCTGTAGAAGCCATGGCCATGTGGCCTTGTTCTATTGTAACTTCATGAAAGAAACTACCATGTTAATGTCATGAAGGTGGCTATAAATGAGTAGCCAATGTAACCCTAGGTTATTGAGTTTAAAAATAGTGTAATTACTATATTATGAAGTAGCTTTGTGTAGAGGAATACATGGAAAACAAACATAAATACTTTCTGCCATGGTTCTACAAAAAGAGAAATTAAAAAGAGTTGTGTATGAGATAAAAAGTTACTGATTCGATTTTGATGTAAATGAAAGAAAAGAAGTTAAAATAGTTATCTGATTTGTGCATTTGAAGTCCTTGTTAATGTCTTGAAGAAAATAGGAGGGGAAGGATGAGATGATGTATATTTTAAACTACTTCCAAACAATTATTTACATACTTCTGTCTTTGAATGTGCAAAGGAAAATAATAAGTTTTAAATCAAGTTTTTCCATTTATCTGATTTTAGATTAAAAAAGGGGTGCATTTTCCGTTCACTATTAATCTAAAAAAAAAAAAAATTATATAGAGTTGCTGTTTAGATTTTGTACGAGATAAAAGGAAGAAATGCATTTACTATTTTGTGTGATGTTCTCAAAAGAAAAAGGAAGAGAATTGATTTAGTAGATTCTGTTGTCTATTGGACTGTTATAATTCCAGTGGTTGTTGTTGAATAAGTAAAGCAAGCTAGTTGAAAAGTAAATGAAATTTAGTCTCCTACTTTGTTGTTGCTCTTTCAAAATATATATATATATTATAATCTAAATTTACATTTATGCCTTTAAAAAAAATTGTACTAAAAAGTGCTGCTGGTTAAATAGACTGTATACACCTTATTTTCATTTAATATACATGTATATAGAATATATATATATATACATATATATATTTAATATATAAATATATACACATGTATGTATATATATATATATATATATATATATATATATATACTTAATATATAAATATATATATTTTAATGCTTTAGAATATTAATATTGCTATCATAGACTAAGGGTTTATTTTACACATTTTAAAGAATATATAACATACTTTTTTAAAAAATAAATAAATAAAAAAAAATATTGTGAAGGGGACGGTGGGCATGAGTGCCCACAGTCCCCGCTCCATACGTAGAAGAGGGGTGTGGGTGGGGGCTCCACCTCCCCCACACCCCACACACACTATGCACTACACACAATGTAACGCCTTACCCTGCCCCCAAAGCACCACCGTGCCCAGCGCAGCCCACCGAAACCCCCAACATCTCATAGCCGACACCCTGTGGCCGAGCCCCTGCACGCAGATTCCCTTCACCCTCGCGCCCGCCACCATCTGTCCTATACGTCTGTCACAACCCCCACCCTCATATGTACAGCACCAACTCCTCTCCCCTTACGCCACACTCCGCCTTCGCCCTTCCTTACATCTCCACCGTCGTCAACCCTACCTTGCCCAAACACAAAGAAAAAAAAAGATATGTAAATCCTGTGTGATTTTAAATGCTTTCACTAAAAAAAAAAGAAAGAAGACAATGAAGTCTCCCTTGTGCTCACCTCCGTGAGTCCTCCAATGGCTACCTCCAAACCCTAGACCTGCAAACAAAAGAGAAGGAAAACAAAGAATGATTAGGGCAACCAGAAAGAACAATATTAGAATAGAGATTAGGGCAACAAGAAGGAAAGAGAATAATAGAAGAGATTAGGGTTCTCATTTGACACCTTAAGTGTTATTTTAAAATTAGGGCAGACTTAGTAATTTAGAAAATTATATCTTTGCTTTTGAGAGAATTATGAGAGGGTGAGGATTTTAAATTTTAACTCTTTTTAATCTCCTTTTTATCACCTTATTTTTATTTATCTCATGGGGGCTTTTTAACTTGTTTTCTAATTTGGAAGTGGGATTAATTTTTACTTGTGATCTTATTAATTTGTGAATTGAAAACTCTTGGGAGGGAATTTATTTGAGCATTATTTAAAAAACCTCACCCCTCCTTGTTTAATTTAACCCTTGGAAGAATTGCTTTAATAATTTTTATTTCTGGATTTGAATGTGATATTATTTCGCATTTGATTAAATTATTGAGTTATGTCATCATTAAATTTTACATTTATTTTTAAAATCGATTTTATTATTATTATTTTATGTTTTATTGTGGATTTCGTTCTAGGTTAATTTAATATTTACCATTATTTTATTGTACTTTTTTTTGTTTAATAAAATTTTTGTTCATAGGTTTCATTTAATTTTACTTATAAAATCTATTTTCTTGTTAGTGAATCATTTTAAATATTTATTTCTGCATTTAACGAAAATGTGTTATGCTGCCAAAATTTCACTAGATTTTTAGGGTTTACTCATGCTTTGTGTTATTTAGTTTTAATCTACCATCCCAACTTAATCACGTGCCATCTGGTCATCATACTTAAATTACTTGTCATTCCAAGTTTAATTAGGGTTCGTTGCAGACAAATTTCATCATCGCCTAGGAAACTTAGGGTTTAGGTTTATTTAGTCTAACCCTAGAAGTGACACACTTCGTGTCGTAAACCCCTAGACAACCTACACCTCATCGAATATGTTGTTATGTTTATGCCACAAGCGTATTGCCACCGAGCATGCAAGCACGTGCGAGGTGGCTCTTAGGGATAGTCAGAAACATTTTTCATGGCTCGTGTCGTGACCACATGGCGAATGTGGTCGTGACATGGGCATTTGTGTGCTGTGTCTGCGTGGGAGATGTGGGCATCACATTTGGTATCAGAGCACCAGGTTGTTTAGAACACTGAGCTTGTATTAGGCGCATTGCCTTTTCTGCAACCTTGACTTACTTGTGGTTACCTCATTTTATAGGATGCCTCCCAGACGAGTTCGGTGAGCACAGACCCGCCGCACTCCACCCCCAGAGGTACACACTGATTCATTAGCTATGGGACTGGGTCAGCTAGATCCACAGGTACAACCAGATCCACAGGTATAGCCACTCCTATAGCCACAGCCAGTTCCTCAAGTACCGCAGGCACCACTGGTCCCACCAGATATTGGTCCACAGATATTACAGGCCTTACAGGCAATCTTGGATAGGCTTCCACCAGCTGTAGTTGAACCGCACGTAGAGCCACGTGTCGAGCCCCGTGAGGATCCACGAGAGGAGCCACATGTGGAGCCACGAGCTGAGTCTCATGTCGAGCCACGTGTGGAGCCCCGTGTAGAGCCGTGAGGGGAACCATGTGTGGAGCCTTACGTTGAGCTGCTAGAGACAGAGGAGGTTGGTTTGGCCAACAGGGCCCATAGCAGGAGCCCCCCACATCAAGCTAGGCAAGACGAGACAGTGCGTGTAGAGCACTTGGGTCACAGGCCTTATGATTATCATGCAGATGAGCCTATTAGGGGGCATAGAGATAGAGGAGATCCCATTAGGGATATATTGAGGTTGAACCCTCCTACATTTATCGGGACCACAAAGGGAGCTGAGGCAAAGGCCTGGCTTAGCAGTTTAGATAGGTGCTTCACGTTGCATCCTTACGAGGGCAACATGAAGGCCCATGTGGCAATTCACTTGTTGCAAGACGCAGTAGCTACCTGGTGGCGCATTGAGGAATGCAAGCGCCACCTTTCTTTAGATACCCTCACATGGGAGACCTTCATTGAGCGCTTCAATGCGCGCTACTTATCAGACCATTACAGACATCGTCATATAGACGAGTTCCATGACCTTTAGTAGAGGGGACTTTCAGTGGCTCAGTATGAGGCTAGGTTTATAGAGTTATCTAGATATGCAGAGTATCTCTATGACGAGAAACTCCTGGTGCATAAGTTTATCAAAGGGCTTAACCACAGTATAGCAAGGCCTGTTTGGATGGCAAACCCCCAGACTTTGAGTGATGCTGCCGAGAAGGCATATATCACTGAGGAGATTTAGGGACGAGGGCAGAGTTCTCACCCTCAGTTTTAGGATCGGGGACAATAGCAACATCAACAGAGTTTCCGTAGACCATCGCAGCCACCTCACAGAGGAGGATTCAGTTAAACATCATTACCTCCTAGACCCTCACAGCAGCAACAGAGAGTTAGGACACAGCAGAGGTCACATGGGGGACATAATAGAGGTTGGCAACAACAAGGCCCGCGCAGAGATCAGAGGTAGCAGGGACCACCTGCGGGACTCGTGAGGTAGCAGTAGTCTTGTAGGGGCTCACAGGGGTCTACTGGCAGATCAGGACAGTAGCAGTCAGGTAGGACTCAGACTGTGTAGGTACAGGTTAGGGGTCCTTGTTATGTTTGTAGTGGAGCTGGACACCTAGCTAGAGAGTGTCCACAAGGTTTTGCAGCAGGGGGATAGCCTCATGCAGGTGGATCTGAGCAGACAGTGGGTGATGTGGGTAGATCCCACTGTATGTTTGTAGCGGTTGATAACTGCCAGGCATATTTTTAGGTGTCCATGATTGAGACGTCAGGTATGATTGGGGATAACCCCATTTCTATTCTCTTTGACTCTGGTGCTACTGATTCATTTATATCTTCATCGTTAGTGGAGCATTACAGGCTGGTGGCCTCTAGGCAGGGTGATAGGTGGGTAGTTGAGTTGGCTTCAGGAGCTAAACTGAGAGTAG
This sequence comes from Cunninghamia lanceolata, assembly GCA_027924645.1. NCBI lineage: Eukaryota > Viridiplantae > Streptophyta > Pinopsida > Cupressales > Cupressaceae > Cunninghamia > Cunninghamia lanceolata. The sequence goes on along the minus strand of BSBN01000078.1, from coordinate 34,948,301 downwards.
ATGCCTTAGTCCACGATTGTGAGATTGCATTGGGACCCTTCACTACAATATGCAACCTTAGAGTCATGACATTAGGAACCTATGATGTGGTGTTGGGTATGGATTGGCTTGCGGCTCATTGAGCCAAGTTGGATTGATGTTGAAAGGCGATCAACTGTTTAGACGATCACGACACATCAGTTGAGATTATGGGCATGCAGAAGCCCACCGTAGTGCATATGATATCCGCTCAGCAGCTTAAGCACTGCATGTGGAAGGGATGTTAGATGTTCACCATCACAATGAGCAATAGATCAGATGACGAGCCAGAGGCATCTTTAGATGATCATCCCATCCTTAGAGAGTTTGCCGATGTATTTCCAACAGAGTTACCAGGGATGCCTCCCTGAAGTGAGGTAGACTTTTGCATAGACTTAGTGCTGGGTGCCGAGCCAATGTCTCGTGCACCCTACAGGATGACCACAAATGAGCTCACTGAGCTCAAGCTATAGTTGGAGGACTTGTTGGAGAAGGGGCACATCCGACCGAGCGTTTCACCTTGGGGTGCTCCTGTCATCTTCGTGAAGAAGAAGGATGGGTCTCTTCATTTGTGCATGGACTACAGGTAGTTGAATAAGGTGACGGTGAAGAACCATTATCCTCTGCCCAGGATTGATGATCTTTTCGACTAGATGTAGGGAGCCAGGGTGTTCTCTAAAATAGAGCTGAAGTCTGGGTATCATTAGCTACCTATCGCAGAGGCAGATATCCATAAGACTGCCTTCCGGACTCAATATAGACACTGAGTTCACTGTGGTTCCTTTCGGCTTGATGAATGCCCCTGCAGTGTTCATGAGTCTCATGAACGGGGTGTTCTGTACCTATCTAGATCAGTTCATGATCATTTTCCTTGATGACATTTTGATCTACTCACGGATCGAGGAGGAGCATGAGGAACACCTTCGTCAGGTTCTACAGTGTTTGTGAGAGTAGAAGCTTTATGGGAATTTGGTGAAGTGTGCATTTTTCAAGACAAAGGTTCAGTATCTGGGGCATATCCTTTCCGGTGATGGTATCTCAGTAGATCCATCGAAGATCAGGCCTATCAAGGATTGACCAGCACCCACTAGTGTGATAGAGGTCAGGAGTTTCATGGGGTTAGCTGGTTATTACCGTCATTTTGTTGAGGGCTTTTCTTGGATTGCGCACCCCATCACTTCCCTCCAGTGGAAAGGGAAGAGCTTTCTTTGGACTGAGCAGTGTGAGAGGGCCTTCGGGGTCCTCAAGGAGCATCTTACCAGTGCTCCTATTTTAGCAGTTCCTAATCCTGTAGCAGATTTCATGGTTTGCACGGATGCATCACTTGAGGGATTGGGAGCTGTACTTATGTAGGGTGGTAGAGTGATCGCGTATGAGTCGCGAAAGCTCAAGACTCATGAGCTGAACTACCCCACGCATGACTTGGAGTTAGCAGCAGTGGTTCATACTCTAGTCCGTTGGAGACATTTCTTGTTGGGCCGTCGCTTTGAGCTCCATTTCGATCATCACAACCTCCAGTATATCTTTACATAGCTGAATCTAAATGCTCGTCAGCGGCGTTGGATGGAGTTCCTATGCGAGTATGACTTTGATGTCCACTACATCAAAGGGAAGGAGAACATGGTTACTGATGCATTGAGTCGGAGGTGCCACAAGCTCTTGACCTTGACTTTGCATGTGGACTTGAGGGATCACATTATTCAGCATTTACCAGAGGATGAGTGGTATCTTGAGGTGTAGCAAGAGATCAGTTCATAGAGGGCCCTTGTGGGCAAGTTTGCAGGGTATACACTTGACACAGATGGTTTACTTCGTCATCGATAGTGCATCTATGTACCCCACGCAGGTGACCTGCATACTATAGTGCTATCAGAGGCTCATAGAGCACCATATGCGGCACATCGGGGGGTGAAGAAGATGCATGCCGATCTTCAACAACTGTACTATTAGGCGGGTATGAGACGAGATATAGCAGAGTTTGTTGCTCGTTGTCTTGAGTGCCAGAGGGTCAAGGCCGAGCATCAACATCCAATAGGTCTCTTATACCCACATGATATACCTGAGTGGAAATGGGACACCATTTCCATGGATTTTATTGTTGGTCTTCCTATGTCTTCGCGTCGCCATGATGCCATCACGGTGATAGTTGACAAGTTGACCAAGGTGGCTCATTTCTCTCCTGTACACACGACGTACAATGCGCCAGCTGTGGTGAAGGTATTCTTGGATGATATTGTGAGACTACATGGGGTGCCCCACCGCATCATCTCTGACAGAGATCCAGTGTTCACTTCAGCATTCTAGAGAGCCTTACAGTAGGCATTAGGCACACAGCTCAATTTTAGCTCCGCTTATCATCCCGAGATAGATGGACAGATAGAGCAGGTGAATCAGGTATTGGAGGACATGCTTCAGATGTATGTTATGGACCATCAGTCTAGATGGGAGGAGTATCTTTATCTAGTTGAGTTTGCCTACAATAATGGGCATCACAGCTCGTTAGGTATGCCTCCCTTTCAGGCTTTATACGGTAGACCATGTAGGACACCATTGAGTTGGGTTCAGATAGAGAACAGAGTCGCCATTGGTCCAGAGCTAGTTCATGTTATGGAGCAGCAGGTCATAGTGATTAGATAGAGGTTGTAGGAGGCATAGGATAGGCAGAAGAAGTATGCCGATGCTAAGAGGATTGATCGGAGCTTCTCAGTGGGTGATAGGGTATTCCTTAGAGTGCGGCCACACAAGAGTCTAATTCGTTATGGAAAGGGCTCTAAGCTCGCACCACGGTTCGTAGGACCCTTTGAGATTTTGGAGCGGATAGGACCAGTTGCCTATCATCTAGCATTGCCACTGAGCCTATCACATATCCATGATGTTTTTCATGTTTCTGTTTTGAGATGATATATATGATGTATCTCACGTACTGGACTGGAGTGCTTTGTAGGTAGAGGCAAATAGGCAGTTGGTGCTGGAGCCAATTCGCATATTGGCTCATTGGACGCTGGGCCTTTGAGGTCGAGAGCTGGACTAGGTTAAGGTCCAGTGGGATCGATATGACAAGGTCACGGTGACTTGGGAGGATGCAGCTAGTTTGAGGGCACTCTATCCTCACCTTTTTGACGACTTCCAGGAGGAAGTTCAGTCTCAGGGGGCAGGATGTGAGGCCAACTATTTTATCTCCCATATTTTGATCATTATGCTGTTCTATAGATGACACTATCAGACCTTAGTGATTATGTTTCATTATGCAGACTTGATGTTTTATCTCACTAATTTGATACATGTGATTTGATTCGGTCATATTGGATGATATGTTGTGGTTCGACATATGGGATTTATATTAGATGTTATTTTGTTAGGAGATTCTAGTTATTTATGTGATGTGAACTATTTGGACATGTGATGGAAAATGCAGTTTAATTTGTAGTTATGTATTGATGTTTATTTCAATTGTGTGAAGTTAATTTCAGTTGCTTTGGCTATGACTTTTCATGACAGGACTGACACTTGATCGAGATGTGCAGGTTTTACGTTCCCTAGCCACAGGAAATCAGAGGAAGGATTCACACCATGTTATTCCCTGTAAGCCGATCCATTCCCAAGAGGGATAAGGATCACGTGTGTAATTGAATGATGGTTTATTGTACTTGGTTTAATTTTAATTATTTTTAGCCTTAGTACCCTTTCTTTTCTTATTTTGATTAATATTAAGTGTTGTAAAATTTTAATTGATTTATGCCACTTGGTATTTTTATTATTTTTCTGGGCCATTTAAATGTAGATTTTTAACCCTTTTCATGAACCCTAGGGTCCCAAAAGTTACCCTAGGTGGTCAACCATGAGTCTAGGGTCAACTTGGACTACCTAACCCTAGTTTTGACTCACCTTAGGTCACCCTAAACCATGGTTGAGTAAAAGTGACGAATTTGGAAAGAGGGAAGATGGGGGATGGGCCTTGCCTTGGGAAGAACTCATCTCGCATCCCTAAGTTTTGGGAATCATTCCCAAGGAAGACTTGGGAGGTCTCCAAGAGTCCTCCCAAACTCCCAAGTGAGTGGAAGCACCACTCAAGACCATTGTCTTCTTGAGGTGTGAGTGGGAATCCAACTCACCATTTGTCCCCCTCCCACTTGTGTGGAAGCACAAGTGGATGAGGTGGAGATGGAGGTGAAGTGAGAGGACATTTGTCATCCTCTTACCTTCTCACTCTTACAAGTGGCTTTGGGGGAGGGAGGAGATGGTGACAAATGTCACCTTCTCATTTCCTCAAGGCAAAGTTGATGGCCTATAATAGCTCCTCTTGTAGAGGAGAGGGGGTTCTCCTCTTCTAGTCTTTTTCCTTGCAATTTGAGACTCCTTGCAATTTTTTTTTTGAATTTTCCTTTCTAGTCTGGAGGAGTTAGAGAAGGTTGGGGGAAATTTTGAAAGTTGGGAGGCTTGGGAAGGCTAGGAGCTCTTCACCAATTCTACTTCCATTGTCAAGGCCTTGAAGGTAGGCCTCTTAACTTGCTTCTTACCTTGCTTATTTGATGATGCATGTTTTAGATTTTGGTTGTGTGTTGTTTGCATAGTGTTGATTTCATTGTGATGTTGGGTTGGGTGTTATGGTGAGAGCACCTCCAATGGAGGTAATGCTCAACTTGTATGGGTAGGGGAAAGGAACCTCCTTGAGGTCTCTCCCACAGATTGTGTTTGTGCCTTGAGGGCTTTTTATTTGAGGAGGAGATAAATGAATGGCAAGAGTGCCATGTAAGTTATTTGTGATACTAGTGGTGTGTGGTGTTTTGGGGATTTTGGCTTGAGGCCATGAGAAGAGTTTAGTTTTCTTTACTATGATTTGGGGAGCCCTTTGAAGTTGAGAGGTCCATTCCCTACCCTCACCAAACTCATTTTTATGAGTTGAGTATTGTGTTAATCTTATGGGGTTGTTCTGTTGTGTTATTGTGAGTGCTTTTGTTATGGAATGAAACCCTGTGTGAATCCCCTACCTCCCTAGCTCGGGGGTGACCCTCTTGCAGGTCTATAGTAGGGAGGAGAGCTTTCCTTTCTCAGTGGCTATTTTTTCATTGTTTTCCTTGCTGTTGTGTATATTGCAGGTTCTATGTGGAGAAGGAAGTGGATGAAAGTCTCCTTGTGTGGATTTAGTGGTAGTTTTCTTTTGGCTATAGAAGCCATGGCCATGTGGCCTTGTTATATTGTAACTTCATGAAAGAAACTGCCATGTTAATGTCATGAAGTTGGCTATAAATGATTAGCCAATGTAACCCTATGTTATTGAGTTTAAAAATAGTGTAATTCCTATATTATGAAGTAGCTTTGTGTAGAGGAATACATGGAAAACAAACATAAATACTTTCTGCCATGGTTCTACAAAAAGAGAATTTAAAAAGAGTTGTGTATGAGATAAAAAGTTACTGATTAGATTTCGATGTAAATGAAAGAAAAGAAGTTAAAATAGTTATCTGATTTGTGCATTTGAAGTCCTTGTTAATGTCTTGAAGAAAATAGGAGGGGAAGAATGAGATGCTGTATATTTTAAACTGCTTCCAAACAATTATTTACATACTTCTGTCTTTGAATGTGCAAAGGAAAATAATAAGTTTTAAATCAAGTTTTTCCATTTATCTGATTTTAGATTAAAAAAAGGGGTACATTTTCCATTCACTATTAATCTAAAAAAAAAAAAGAAATTTTATATAGAGTTGTTGTTTAGTGTTTGTAGGAGATGAAAGGAAGAAATGCATTTACTGTTTTGTGTGATGTTCTCAAAAGAAAAAGGAAGAGAATTGATTTAGTAGATTCTGTTGTCTATTGGACTGTTATAATTCCAGTGGTTGTTGTTGAATAAGTAAAGCAAGCTAGTTGAAAAGTAAATGAAATTTAGTCTCCTACTTTGTTGCTACTCTTTCAATATATATATATATATTATCTAAATTTACATTTATGCCTTTAAAAAAAATTATACTGAAAAGTGCTGCTAGTTAATTAGACTATATACACCTTATTTTCATTTAATATACATGTATATAGAATATATATATATATATATATATAAATGAAAAAATATATATATATATATAAATGAATATATATATATACATATATATATTTAATATATAAATATATACACATGTATGTATATATATATACTTAATATATAAATATATATATTTTAATGCTTCAGAATATTAATATTGTTGTCATAGACTAAGGGTTTATTTTACACATTTTAAAGAATATATAACATACTTTTTAAAAAAAAATAAAAAAATAAAAATAAATAAATAAAATATTGTGAAGGGGGCTATGGGTATGAGCGTCCACAGTCCCCACTCCATACACAGAAGAGGGGTGTGGGTGGGGGCTCCGCCTCCCCCACACCCCACACACACTATGCAGTACACACAGCGTAACCCCTTACCCCGCCCCCAAAGCACCACCGTGCCCAGCGCAGCCCACCGAAATCCCCAACATCCTACAGTCGACACCCCACGGCTGAGCCCCTGCGCGCAGATTCCCTTCACCCTCTCGCCCGCCACCATCTGCCCTCTGTGGCCGTCACAACCCCCACCCTCCTACACACAACGCCAGCTCCTCTCCCCTTATGCCACACTTCGCCTCTGCTCTTCCTTACATCTCCATCACCGTCAACCCTACCCTGCCCAAACACAAAGAAATAAAAGATATGTAAATCCTGTGCGATTTTAAATGCTTTCACTAAAAAAAAAAAGAAAGAAGACAATGAAGTCTCCCTTGTGCTCACCTCCATGAGTCCTCTAATGGTTGCCTCCAAACCCTAGACCTGCAAACAAAAGAGAAGGAAAACAAAGAATGATTAGGGTAACCAAAAAGAACAATATTAGAATAGAGATTAGGGCAACAAGAAGGAAAGAGAATAATAGAAGAGATTAGGCTTCTCATTTGACACCTTAAGTGTTATTTTAAAATTAGGGCAAACTTAGTAATTTAGAAAATTATATCTTTGCTTTTGAGGGAATTATGAGAGGGTGAGGATTTTAAATTTTAACTCTATTTTTAATCTCCTTTTTATCACCTTATTTTTATTTATCTCATGGGGGCTTTTTAACTTGTTTTCTAATTTGGAAGTGGGATTAATTTTTACTTGTGATCTTATTAATTTGTGAATTGAAAACTCTTGGGAGGGAATTTATTTGAGCATTATTTAAGAAACCTCACCCCTCCTTGTTTAATTTAACCCTCGGAAGAATTGCTTTAATAATTTTTATTTCTAGATTTGAATGTGATATTATTTCGCATTTGATTAAATTATCGAGTTATGTCATCATTAAATTTTACGTTTATTTTTTTAAAATTGATTTTATTATTATTATTTTACGTTTTATCATGGATTTCGTTCTAGGTTAATTTAATATTTACCGTTATTTTATTTTACTTTTTTTTGTTTAATAAAATTTTTGTTCATAGGTTTCATTTAATTTTACTTATAAAATCTATTTTCTTGTTAGTGAATCATTTTAAATATTTATTTTTGCGTTTAACGAAAATGCGTTATGCTACCGGAATTTCACTAGATTTTTAGGGTTTACTCATGCTTTGTGTTATTTAGTTTTAATCTACCATCCCAACTTAATCACGTGCCATCTGGTCATCATACTTAAATTACTTGTCATTCCAAGTTTAATTAGGGTTTGTTGCAAACAAGTTTCATCATCGCCTAGGAAACTTAGGGTTCAGGTTTATTTAGTTTAACCGTAGAAGTGACATACTTCATGTCGTAAACCCCTAGACAACCTACACCTCATCGAATATGTTGTCATGTTTACACCATAGGCGTATTGCCACCGAGCACACAGGCGCGTGCGAGGTGGCTCTTAGGGATAGTCAGAAAACTTTTTCGTGGCCCATGTCATGACCACATGGTGAATGTGGTCGTGACATGGGCGTTTGTGTGTCGTGTCTGCACGGGAGATGCGGGCATCACATACCCTAGGTTGTACAATAGACTAATAACAATAACAATGGCTCCTCCTTCTTCAAACCCCAAACAGAGTGTTGCAAGTATGGGCCTAATTGGTGTTGTCATTAATGTCAACATACTCCTGTTGCATTAATGATAAGGTTTGGATGAGCCATGAGCTGAGGATATTGACAAAATTAGTCTCAATCAGGAACAGTGAAGAACAGTGATGACAGTAAGACAAAAGTCCAAGATAGGACAAGGATCAGAGGATATGGATTAAAGGGTTTGTAGATATGTGTTTGTAGGTGATCTAGTAGAGATTTCAGAGGTCCACATGAAAATATGAAGTTGTGGCTGCTCAAGTAAAACTAGTTCCTGTAGGTGTTCAAAGGTAACAGAGTGTAACAAGAAAGGTCCGGTGAGATCTGGAAATGAAGTTTCCTATTCTACAGATTTAAGGGAGTCCTGAGGAAGTCTTTGTGGTGTATCAACTCGATTGGTTCATGGTTTGAAGCTCTGAAAGCATCTATTCCTTTGTGACAGTAATGACAGACTGTGTTCTTGAGGGTTCGGATGAAGGAGAGAAGGATTTCAGTAAGTAGAAAAAGTGTGGATGTTCTTGATGATTCAGGCAAGCTTGTGAAGGTCTTTGGATCATGTCCAATTCATGTTGGTGGTCCGCATTGAAGTTGGAGCTCACAATTAAAGTATAACTTCCGGATGATGGTGTTCTTCCTAAGACAGGCCGACTGGTTGAGTTATGCATCTTGCGAATGATCTTATGAATGTTTGCTGACTTAGATGATCATTCCTAAGTTGACACCTTGTATAAATAAGGGATTATGAAGTTAGTTTGAAGTTTTCATTGTTGTGATGAGAGTGTTGTAGCGAGGAGGAGAGCAAAAGGTAGAGCAAAAGTATTGGGCTTAAATGGAACTGATTCAAGCATGGTGAAGATGCTATTCTCCAGTTCATGTATGTGATATTTATTTCTTTGTAGACAGTGTGCCTCTTGTAGGCAGTGAGCCTCTTGTGAGTAGTGTGCTCAGGCAGTGAGCCCTAATTGGCATGTGCTATTTTGTTCTTTCTATTCTTCTAACAGAGAATACATCTTGGGTTAATCACCTCGTGGTTTTTCCCTTAACCAGGTTTTCCACATCAAAATCTTGGTGTCTTATGTGTTTATGTGTTTCTGCTCTTGATTTGAATGCATTATGGTTCATGATTAAGATACTTCTAATCACTAAGAAGATTTAAGTGTTTAATTGGAGAAAGTTTTGCACAACTGATTCACCCCCCCTCTCAGTTGTGTGCCCTAAGTCTAATAATTGGTATCAGAGCTAAGTTCCTCTAAAAAAGATTAACCGCTTGAGGAGATCCAGGATGTCATCCTACAAGAAGGATAGTCTGAAGTTTGATGGAACAAATTTTAATCTATGGAAAGGTCACATGAAGTGTCACTTGCAATGCATGGGAATGGCATACTGGACCATGGTTACAACACAATATGTATCTCCACAGGGTGGTCCAAAAGCTCCAAATGAAATCATAGATGCTGAAAACAATCTGTAGACTATAGCAGCTCTTCTAAGCGCATTATCTAATTCATGGCTCTCAAATGTTATTGACCTTCCAACTGTTTTTGATATTTGGAAAAAAATGGAACTTTTGCATGAAGGAGACCAATAAGTTAAATGTGCAAGGTTACAGAGTTTGAAAGGGAAATTTGAAAACCTGAAGATGAGAGATGATGAAAATATTACTACTTTTATGCCAAGAGTAAATGAGCTTGTTTGTGGAATTAGAAATGCTGGTGGAGTTGTTGGGACAGTAAAAATTTAAAAATTTTACTATATTCTCAGTTCACTATATCTGAGCAAATCATAAAATATCCCAAAACCATAGTAAAAAATTGATACATCCTATAAGATGTCCATGGCTAAGCAATGCAAAATTACCTAAATTTCAATCTATCGGCAAGACTTTGTGTTGCTTATGCCTATACATAAGAGATCAATGAAAATGACTATCGGTGTGAGAGTAAAGATCAGAGAGAGATTTGTAGAAGTTACCGATGGAAGAAGTAATACCAATGGCCTTTTATCGGTAAGAGAATCAAGCAGTCACACCGATCGGTATGACTAATTGTCATCGGGTGGTGCTTTGAAAGTTACCCTGATGACATATATCATACCGGCATTTTGGCAGAAGTCTCACCGAACATCCTATGGGGACAAAGGAAATGATAGCCATCGGTAAGAAATGAACATCGGGATAAAAAATTAATGAGTCTCTGATACTCTGGTGTCTTGGTGAAACAATAAAAAGTGCTTTCAGTGTGAGTCACACCGATACACCTATCCATCGGCATAACTCAATATATCAGAATGAAGTACTTATATCTTGCCGACTCACAAGTCACAGCAATAAAAAGGTGTCAGTGACACTTTGAAAGGTTCTCTCCGATAAGGAATATAAAGTGGCCATCGGGGAGATAACTGTGATCAGGTGATTTGAAAAAGATTACCCTGATGGTATATCTCACTCCGATGGAAATTAGATTATACCCATTGATAAGAAGTTTAACCAATTACCATATCGGTGAGACATTAAGATAGTCCTTCTGATCTAGAGTATAGAAGATTATCGGGAAGACAACGAAGCTTGGGGAAACATAAATATGTTATCCTGATGGTAGTGATCATCCCGATAACAAATTGTTGTCACACATATCGGTGAGACTTTCACCGACAGTTATATCAGTAACACTCACTATATCGGAAGGAAATTTAAATCACATGGCGATGAAAGAAGTCATGCCAATGGTTGCACTCGCTTCAATATGATTCAACATAGTATTGAAAAGACAATTGAGGGGTTACACTGATTGATTATTCACGCCATGAAGAGATATTAAGGTCACCCAGACATTTTGAAAATCATGCCAATGACAGGAGTTATGATGATGTGACATTTCACAGTGATGAATGACATTGAAATTACTCAAATGATTAAATGTAGACAGCGATGAAATCCTCTAAAGATCATTGTAATTACAATTGACAGGGTTGTTTGAGAAGAGGGATAGAAGAATTTTGAAGCGCAAATAGAGGATTTCGATTGCAGCCACAAATGACAGGTACATACATACGAACCATTGTGTTATAGCCTGTGTTTGGATTTCCTATCAAAATTTGAAAATGGAGACTCTGGGAAAGGGAAAAAGTAGAAAATCACAAGGGGAAACAAGTAAATCTAAGAAACAAAAAACTGATAAAACCCCTGAGGAAAAGATAAAAGACAGAAAGCTAAATCAGGATTTAATTGATTAGTTGCCAGGGTCAACTCCCAAGGCTAGGAGATCTGCTCAACTTAGGGCAGAAATGGAAAAATTAGAAGACAAATGTAAACGCTTAGGAAATATTTGGACCCCGATCAAAGGATATGAACTCTTCAGATTCCACTATAACAGAAGATTCAGGAATGCTCTAGTGTCAAACCCATGGCACTTGAATTTGGGAAAGCTAGTTGTCCCTGATGTATTCCTGAATGTTAAACTCCTCCAACTTCTTGCCAAACAATATAATCCAAGTCTGAAAGCTATATACAACCCACAAGGGGAGGCAATTGTACATTTGTCAAAAAGTGCCATTTGTGAAGTGTTCAATTTAGACGATTTATTCACTGTCCCCATTATTTATGAGGACTTGGAGAAGGAATACTGGAGAATGGACACAACCTACAATGGATGGAGGTTGCCATTCATAGGCCCAGAGTTGAAGGAGAATTGATGCCTCTGACTGAGAATGATGGTCCTCCTTTTCATGTAGCAATATTTGAACCATATATACAACACATTTATTATACTGTGGGCCAAGTCCTAGGATTAGAGGTCCCTGAATTCATGACAATCCCTTTGATGGTCATAGCCACGGATATCCAATGCCATAATGCAAGGCAATTTGACTATGTTGCTTATGTTGTTACTATAATTGACTCTGGCCTAACTGCAATAAAAAACAATGCCCCAACTGTTTCTTTTGAGCATTATTCCCTTCTTATGCACATAGTGCTATATTATGGCCAAGAAATGGAGTTATGGCCAATTGAATTTAAGGTTGTTCCAATAGACTAGAAGGGGCAGAGGTTACCAATACAGATATGTACCAGGGTTTGGGACAACAGATATGCTTTTTCTAGTTACGTGCAATTTGGAGAATATTATGTAAAAGTACTATATAGGTATTTCAATCACCCTTGTTAGTATTTGGTCTCCACTAAGATAAAGAGATTCCTCAAACCAAAAGATTTTGGTGGCCCTCCCACTGTTATTCATAATTGGGGAGATTGGTATTACTTTGAGGATGCCACCATGGTTAGAGTGTATGGTTTTGAAGACACTCCATTTATCTTACCCAAAACTGTCCCTGACAGAATTGCTTATTTGGAAATAGTCAAGCAAATGCATTGCTCAAATGTAATACATCTGAGCTCACATGATAAACAGTCTTTTATACCCAGCACTTTATGTTTTGGAGATTTTACTGTGGTGTCCAAAGAGGGTTACAATCTCATCATAGATAAATTGATGCATTACAATATGAAGTGTGCTGAGGTGAGGAAGGGATTTGAGCCTAAAGGCTTTATTGACTTTGCTCGAAGGAAACAAAACCTCAATGGATACATACACATCCCTTATCCACATGATGACGTTATTAGAAACCTAGAAGAGGCTGAGGTAGAATTGGTGGTAGAAAAATATAACAGGGATCTAAGTGAGAAAGAAAACAACTGGTAGAGGTTGAGGTTGTATCCTCTGAGGATGAAGAACTGGCAGGGCAAGAAGAGCCACAGGACAAAATAGTAGAGATGTCCAAAAGAAAAATGCTACAATATCAGCCTCCTATCGTAATACATGATGACGAGGGATTTGCTGATGAGGATCCACGTCAAATAGCTTATGATTCTTTCATTTCTGATGATAAATTTATTCATTCAAAAGAGTTTAAGTAATTTTTGTATAAATGCAAAGGGAAAGAAGTTAGAGAATCAGTGGATGATGTTTCTGCTGACAATGAAAGACAATTAATAGATATACTAAAAATAACAGTGGATAAGGAGATGCAGGATATGACCCCTAGCAAGGGGAGACAATTGCTTAAAGATGTAGGGGTTATGATTTTTCCTAGTCTTGATTTGAATTTTGCTTTAGTTTTTGATAGTTTTTTAAATAATACAGATGATAAGTATAAACTCACTCCAGAAGGTGTTAGTGAAGTATATATAGGTACAAAATACAATAATGATGAAAATTCATTGATGATCTGGGCCCTATATCCTCCCCATAAGAAGACAGCTATCATAGACACTGAAAAAACTTTTGGTCATGTCATGACTTTAAAGGCAAGGGAAACTGATCCTCTGATTACTGCAGATATTGGTATTAATGTTGCAAAACTAAATAAAGCACAAGCTCAAATGTTAATTAAGGAAAGAGATACATACAAATTGAGCTATGAGAGATTGACAAAAGAAAATGATTATTTAAAGGATGCTGTTAAGAGTACCTTTGGGGGGTCAACACGGAGATTAACTCAGGGTGAAAGTTCACAGGGCACTCAAGCACTATCCACAGATCAGGTAGCACAAATTTAGATGGATACACTTGTCACAGTGTTACAGAGCAGGCATGCCAACATGGTACATTGGTTAAACCTATTTTGGGATAATTACTCTCAGAATTATAAAGCAATTCAAGAACATGAAAGGCTCAAACAGAGAGTGTAGGAGAAATTGAATGAGATACAAACTAAGGGTGCTTCTAACATTGCAAGTGATTCCAATGCCAAAGAATTGGTCGAGCAACATCAGAAATACTACGAGCAACTTAAAACTGATGCTAAAGAAGGTGCTGAAGCTTCGAATGCAGGAGTGCCCGCGTTATTTAAAAGTAATGGAGAACTAGAAAGCAAAGAAGAGTGGAGCATTGATTGTCAAGCTATATTACATGAGGCTATGGGAGCTATTAAAGACAAAAAATTTGCATCTGGAGAAGCTTGCAAACACTTGGAAAAGATGGTCGCAATTGATGTGATTACAAGAAATGCTATTGAGCTTACTGATTTCCATTGTGTCAAGAGTACTTAGACCATATGATTAAAATTTACTTATGGTTGAATAGAGCCTAATTGTGGTTAGGTAATTATTGTTAATCTTGTTAATTTCCCAAAAGACTTATTGAAGAGTTATGTCTCTTCATAAAATATCTATATAAGTTTAAATAATTGGTGCTGAAAGGGATCAGTAGTAGAATATAATATATACAGTTCACAATGTTCTCAAAAGACCATGTTGCAAGATTATTATTGAAGAAGTAAATTGAAGTTTTTTGATCTTGTGGTTTTATTCTGGCATCAATTGTTTTTTAAACTTACTCAATTGTGTGGTTGTCTCCATTTCTGTATTTCCTTGTTATTCAGATTAATATATCAAGTATATATTTAATTTGTCAATACACATTTGCTGCAGTTGTGTGGTTTGATTAATTGGTTTCCATAATAGGAATTAAAATCCTCCTGATCAGTCACAGTAACCTAGAAGTGTTAGTTTGGATCACTAAGAAGAGCCATATAATTAGGATTGCCATTCTGTCTCCAAGTTATATGTTATTCTTACATATTCCACTCAATTGGTTCCTTTAAGAAAGGATTAAAATACCTTTTGGTGAATTATAAGATATTTGATTATATTGGTTGGATCAATAAGAAGAGTTTGTCAGTCATCTCCCTGCACGTTTATACAAGTTATAAACTAAAATTATGCCAAACAGTTAGAATTATTGCCCACTATAAGCCACTAGTCTTAGTCCTTCATTTGACTCTATTACCCAACAAGGCACTAGTCTTATTTCTATTCATTATTTAAATCCTTTCTACCTTGATATTACTTATACAATTTATACCAACCATTAGTTAGATATAAGAATTAGTTAGCAAACTTTCGTCTATTCTGCACCATATGCCATTGTAGATAGATTTAGTTAGTCAATACATTTACATTTAGTCTGCCTTAATTCCCAAGGTTCACCCACCTAGGTGTAGCAGGACCTAAAGTGTAGGAAATCATCAAACCCTAAAGGTTGATTTCATTAAGTTAGTTCAAAAAATGTTGCTAATCTAAACATAGAGCCTAGCATCCTCTTAGGATTAGCAGCCTGCATTTTTGAGACCTAACAGGAGTCTTGGATGAAAATGAGATTGTTGGCAAATTTCTAAGACCCCTTCTTGCTTCTTACAAAATCAAGGTTGCTGCCATTGATGAATTCAGAGCCCATACAACTGTCACAAGAGATCAATTGGCTAGCAAATTGGCTGCATATGAAATGACCGAGTTTGGAGATGATCCCCCCAAGACTGAATTTGCATTCAAAGCTAGTGCCTCTATAAAAGGTAAACAAAGGTTTGATCCAGAAGAGAACTCATTGAGGAAACTGTCATGGTATGAAAAAGCAAGAAAAGACCTGGAAGAAGAAGAAGTAGAAACTGCTCAACTTGAATCCCTCATTGCAAAGAGACTGTGACGAGGATCTGGTAAGTATGAAGGAAAATTGCCTTTTAAGTGTTTTAACTACAATAAGATTGGTCATTTTGCCTCAAGATGTTCAGAAAGATTTTCAAGGCCAAATCCTAACAGATCAAGGTTCCAAAAGAATTGTTACTAGGTTCATGAAGAAGATGATAATGAAGGAGTAATAGATAATGAATCAGAGACAGGAAACAAATCTGGAAGTGAATGGGTGTTTATTGCCATCAAGGAAGAAGAACCAATATCCTCTGTATCTGTCAACCATAAAGTTGTAGAAAGAGCTCTAGCTGCCCAAGTTGAAGAAAAGGATGATTGGGTCATTGACAATGGTTGCTCTCACCATATGACAAGTGAAAAAAATAAGTTCATAGATTTGGAAAGATATGAAGGAGTGGTGAAGTTTGGTGATAATTTTTCTGGTAGAATCAGAGGAAGAGGAACTATTTCTTTTGATGGAAGGAACAAAACCGATAATGTTCTATATGTTGAAGGCTTGAAGCACAATCTTCTTAGTGTTGGATAGTTGGTGGACAAAGGCTAGATCTCCAGTTCAAGAATGGAAAATATAAGATCTTTGAAAGCTCTGGAACAGAGATTGCATCTGGTACCCAAACTAAAGGTAATATCTTCCACT
The DNA here is from genome assembly GCA_027924645.1 of Cunninghamia lanceolata. Lineage (NCBI taxonomy): Eukaryota > Viridiplantae > Streptophyta > Pinopsida > Cupressales > Cupressaceae > Cunninghamia > Cunninghamia lanceolata. Next base: position 34,932,123 of record BSBN01000078.1, on the reverse strand, counting down.
TGGTTGGCACTGGTAAAAGTTGCTTATTTGTTCAAGTTGATCAGAGTTGGTTATGACATAGGAGAATGTGTCATGTGAATTTCGATAATATCATCAAGATAAGCAATACTAAGGCTGTAAGAGATCTTCCAAAATTAGTGAAACCTACTAATAGCTTGTGCAAAGAATGTTAGCTGGGCAAGCTGAGTAGAATCACATTCAAGAGTAAGGAACTATCTTCTATCAGATTATTGGACTTAGTTCATATTGACCTTTGTGGCCTGGCAAGAATCAGGAGTATGCAAGGTGATAGATACTTCATGTTACTAATTGATGACTATTCCCGGATGATGTGGGTAGCTTTTCTGAAAGAGAAATCAGAAGCTTTTGAGAAATTCAAAATATTCAAGGCTATGGTAGAGAATGAAACCGGATTGAAATTGAAGTGTCTGAGGTCTGATAGAGGTGGAGAATTCACATCCGGTGAGTTCAGAGTTCTGTGCGAAACATGGAATAAAGAGATAGTTGTCTGCTCCTAGGACTCCACAGCAGAATGGAGTAGTGGAAAGAAAGAACCGGACCATACAGGAAGCATCTAGGACCATGATGATGGAAGCAAATGTTCCTCACATCTATTGGAGAGAAGCTATTAGCACTACAGTCTATACTCTCAATCGAGTTCAAATCAGAAGCAATACTGGTAAGACTCCTTATGAACTTTGGTTTGGCATCACTCCTACTGTGAGGTATTTCAGGGTTTTTGGTAGCAAATGTTACATTAAAAGAGATGAAGATCTAGGAAAGTTTGATGCTAGAAGTGATGAAGGAATATTCTTGGGCTACTCTACTCAAAGTAAAGCATATTGGTGTTATAACAAAAGACTGAGAAAGATGATAGAAAGTACAAATGTGAAGGTTGATGAGGGAATTGAGAAACCCTCAAGGTTTTATGAATATGATGAAGATGATCAGAATGGTATTCTGACTCAAGGAGCCCAAGCCTCATCTGTTAGTCAGACTCAAGCTAATCCGGTAAACCAGGACGAAGAAATGAGTCTCAATGAGCCTAATCAAGAATCAGAAGTGCAAGAAATTCCTAAAGTTCCCAGGTATGTAAGACTGAACCACTCTGAAGATTAGATCATAGGTGATAAAAGCAAAGGAGTACAAACAAGAAGGAGAATTGCTCAAGATTCAGAAGAGTATTGTTTGATTTCAAAGATTGAACTTAAGATAGTGAATGAAGCTTCCAATGATGAAAATTGGACTAAAGCAATGGAGGAAGAGCTGGTGCAAATAGAGAAAAATCACACTTGGGATCTTGTTCCCAGACCTAAAAACAAGAATGTGATTGGAACCAAATAGGTCTTCCGAAACAAACTAAATGAAGTTGGTGAAGTAATCAGAAATAAAGCCAGATTGGTCTGCAAGGGCTACTCTCAAATAGAAGGAATTGATTTTGAAGAAACTTTTGCTTTGGTGGCAAGAATTGAAGTAGTCAGATTATTTCTTACCTTTGCTGCCTTCAAGGATTTCAAGGTATATCAGATGGATGTCAAGTCTGCCTTTCTAAATGGTGACTTGGAAGAAGAAGTGTATATAGAGCAACTGAATGGATTTCAATTGTTTGATCATGGTGATATGGTCTGCAAGTTGAAGAAGGCACTGTATGGATTGAAGCAAGCCCTAAGAGCCTGGTATGAAAGATTGGATAAGCATCTTTTGAAGATTGGTTTCAACAAAGGTATTGCTGACAGTAACTTATATTTCAAAATTGATCATGAAAACATCTTGATTGTTGAAGTATTTGTTGATGATATCATCTTTGGAGGAAGAGATAGTATGTGTAAAACTTTTGCAAATCAAATGAAAAGTGAGTTTGAGATGTCTATGCTTGGTGAAATGAATTTCTTCATGGGTCTGTAAATCACTCAAACAAAGAAAGGAATCTTCATTTCTCAGACCAAATATGTGAAAGAATTGTTGAAGAAATTTGGGATGGAAGATTCAAAGCCAATGAATACTCCCATGGCAACCGGATGTAAGTTGAGCAAAGATGATGACTCTCCCAAGGCAGACCAGACAAAGTACAGATCAATGATTGGAGGATTGTTGTATCTCACTCAAACTAGACCAGATATTATGCAAGCTGTTGGTCTTGTTGCTAGATTCCAAGCTGATCCTATAGAATCCCATGTCATGGTAATCAAGAGGATTTTTATATATCTAAAAGGGACAGTTGAGTATGGTCTGTGGTATCCTAGAGATCATGATTTCTCTCTTCATGCATATACAGATGATGATTGGGCAGGAGATGTGGATGACCGGAAGAGTACCAGTGGTGGAGCATTCTTTTTGGGGAAGAGATTGGTTTCTTGGCTAAGCAAGAAACAAGAGGCAATATCTCTGTCTACAACTAAAGCAGAATATATTGCAGCAGTAGGTAGTTGCACTCAAGTTTTGTGGATGAAGCAGATGCTAAGAGATATCAAAGTGGAGTATGAGGAACCTATCACAATCTTCTGTGATAATTCAAGTGCTATAAATATATCTAAGAATCTGGTGTTGCATTCAAAGACTAAACACATATCCATCAAGTTTCACTTTTTGAGAGAGCAAGTGAACAAGAATGAAGTCAGATTGGAGTTTGTGCCCTCCAAGGATCAGATTGCAGACATCTTTACTAAACCTCTACCTAAGGACTCTTTTGAGTATCTTAGGGAGAAGTTAGGGGTTATTGCCCCTCCGGTGATGAACTAAGGTGCACTGAGGTGCATCAGTCTGGTGGAAATCACAGTCATATCTTGTGATCCAGATTGATGGGAGCTGCTACTCAGGGGGAGCAGTAGGTATGATTCTAAAGTGTTGGAATTGCAAGTATGTGCCCTTTGACATTGATGTCAAAGGGGGAGAGAAGACATGTGAAAAACAAGTGGTTGCTGATCAAAGGGGGAGCAGTAAAGGGAAAGAAGACATGTGAATGGTTGTTGCTGATAGGGGGAGCTATGACAGTAAGAAGTTCTTGACTTAATGGTTAAAATAGTTTTTCACATGTTATGTTGCCATCAATGACAAAGGGGGAGATTGTTGCAAGTATGGGCCTAAATGGTGTTGTCATTGATGTCAACATACTCTTGTTGCATTAATGAAAAGGTTTGGATGAGCCGTGAGCTGAGGATATTGAGAAAATTAGTCTCAATCAGGAACAATGAAGAACAATGATGATAGTAAGGCAAAAGTCCAAGATAGGATGAGGATTAGAGGATGCAGATTAAAGGGTTTGTAGATATGTGTCTGTAGGTGATCTAGTAGAGATTTTAGAGGTCCGCATGAAAATATAAAGAAGTTGTGGCCACTCAAGTAAAATTGGTTCCGGTAGGTGTTTAGAGGTAACAGAGTGTAACAAGAAAGGTCTAGTGAGATCTGAAAATGAAGTTTCCTATTTTGTGGATTTAAGGGAGTGTTGAGGAAGTCTTTGTGGTGTATCAACTCGATTGGTTCATGGTTTGAAGCTCTGAAAGCATCTATTCCTTTGTGACAGTAATGACAGACTATGTTCTTGAGGTTCCAGATGAAGGAGAGAAGGATTTTAGTAAGCAGAAAAAGTGTGGATGTTCTTGGTGATTCAGGCAAGCTTGTGAAGGTCTTTGGATCATGTCCAATTCATGTTGGTGGTCTGCATTGAAGTTGAAGCTTGCAATTAAAGTATAACTTCCAGATGATGGTGTTCTTCCTGAGATAGGCTGACCAGTTAAGTTATGCATCTTGCAAATGATCTTATGAATGTTTGTCGACTTAGATGATCATTCCTAAGTTGATGCCTTGTATAAATAAGGGATTACAAAGTTAGTTTGAAGTTGTCATTGTTGTGATGAGAGTGTTGTATTGAGGAGGAGAGCGAAAGGCAGAGCAGAAGTATTGGGCTTAAATGGAACTGATTCAAGCATGGTGAAGATGCTATTCTCTAGTTCATGTATGTGATATTTATTTCTTTGTAGACAGTGTGTCTCTTGTAGGTAGTGAGCCTCTTGTGAGCAGTGTGCTCAGGCAGTGAGCCCTAATTGGCATGTGCCATTTTGTTCTTTCTATTCTTCTAACAGAGAATACATCTTGGGTTAATCACCCTGTGGTTTTTCCCTTAACCAGGTTTTCCATGTCAAAATCTTGGTGTCTTATTTGTTGATGTGTTTTTTCTCTTGATTTGAATGCATTATGGTTCATGATTAATATACTGCTAATCACTAAGAAGATTTAAGTGTTTAATTGGAGAAAGTTTTGCACAACCGATTCACCCCCCCTAGTTGTGTGCCCTAAGTCTAACACAGAGAACGTAGTAGCCAAAGTCTAGGAAGAAAAGGAAGAAATTAAAGAGATATTAGCACAACTGAGGAAACTCACTACTAAGATCACTCATCTGAGGAATCAGAATTTCTATTCTCAACCAAATCAGAATAGAGGATATGCCAATGACAAATCTCGTTATCTTGATAGGGGATATAATAACAATAATAATAACAATAGTGGTAACAATAATCCCCCTAGATAACCTAGAGTGTGGAACACTAGGCTGAATAATGGTTCTCTACCATCACCCCTAGATAATCAGCCTTCTAGTGAACCTAAGCAGACCACTAGAGTGAACCTGGCAGAAGTAGACCTTACAAACTAGTGTAGGATACATAATACCAATGATCATGCAGAGCAGGATTGTCCACAGTTTAGGATAGCAACTAGTATATTGCAATCTGAAGTATCTAATAGTGCAGGTAATCCACCTTATGTTGAAGGAAATGAAATTGTCCCCTATGGATATGATTCTGCTCTTGTATTGGAAAGTTTCATCAATCATCCTCATTAGCAGATAATGTCACCTCATGAGAATTACACCTTATCCTGTGAAGAGTCATCTATGGCTTTTGAAACCAATTATGTTTTTCCATTTGAAGATGAAAATGAGTCATTAGTTGAACATGAAGAGGTGCATGCTTATCAGCAACAGTATTAGGGTAGACATAACTACAACCTAAGGAATAACTCCAACAGACCTACTGGTCCTTTGACTACATCCTTGCCTCCAAATAATTTTAACACTCCTCCTGATCCTAAGGCAAGCAATAACCCTGGATTTCCTAAAGTTAATGCTCAGTACTTAGCACCACAAAATGCACTGCCAAAAACTGGTAATCAGTCTCTTGAGTCTGACAAATTAGTCACATACTTAGCAGATGAAATGAAAAGATCAAAATCAATTTGTCATTGTCAGAACTACTCAAAACCCTAGCTATTAAAAAAGCCTTCATGAAATCTTTAGATGATCCTACTCCAAAAGAGGACAATCATACCTCAAATCAAACTTTGAATAAAGATCATGTCACTAAGGATATTAGTGTTAAGCACAAAATTCCAGCCATTGTTCAAGCTGCAAAAACTTCACACATGACTCTTTATAGAGATAAGACCGAATCACCTCCTTTTCTCCTTACCATAAGGATTTTTAATAAGAATTTGCATAATTTCTTAGTAGATTCAAGTGCATCTACTAATGTAATGCCTTTATCCATATGTAACACCTTAGGGTTACATCATGCCAAGTCACTGAAGAAGGTAACACAGTTAGATAAAATAGAGGTGAGTGTCGTAGGAGAATTGACTCACATCCATATGCAGTTAGCATCAAATCCAAGAATTCAATACTACATCGATATCCAGGTAGTAGATATACCAGACACGTATGGGATGTTTCTTAGTATGGATTGGTCAAAAACACTCAATGGATACATGTCCACTAATTTCAGTCACATGTGGTTACCTTGGAAATGAATACCTAACCAAATAAGGATAGATACTAAACCTCGCATGAAACATATGATCACTGAGTACAATAAAACCAATGAGATCATGTATGTAGATGTTGAACCTAGAGTCTATACCATTAGACCCTAGACCGTCAAGATAGAGGAGATCCTCATGCATGATGCTCATGTTCATAATGCCAATCTTCAGGATGATAGAATAATTATAGAGTCTAATTGTAGTTTTGAAAATGGGATAGAAGTAGATCACTTTAAGAGCTTTGAAATGCACTTGTCCAAAGAGATGCAACATTGCCAATTGTTAAAAATGTCTATTCAAGATGTTCTAATTGAGGGATGGTGCAGGTTACATGAAGCACCACATTCAGAGACTACTTGCTCATTATGTTTGCATATTCTGGAAAAGCAGATGATGCCTTGTTCAAAAGATCTTCCTTCTGATGACAAAGAAGAAAAAGGAATATCATCTTCACATCAGTTAGATAAGGTGAAGTTTGAGAAGATTGAAACACCAAAATTAAGATGGATATCAAGTGGTCTAGCTACTAGAGCTAAAAAGAAAAGAGAAGGTCCAGACAAACCTTTACTAAAGATAAGCCATGGATCCTTAGGTTTGATGGATCTAAATCAAAACAAGGGGCTGGAGTAGGAATAGACCTTATTGATCCAGCTAGTAAATCCTACTTGGCAATATATAGATTACAATTCCCATGCACAAATAATGTGATAAAATATGAAGCTCTGATTCATGGGATATTGTTTGCACTCAGAAAGAAAGTAAAGATTTTGCATGTCTATGGAGACTCAGAATTAGTAGTAAGACAAGTAAGAGGCATATATTCTTGTAATTACAAGAAGTTGTCTAATTATAGACATAGGGTATGGGATTTGATAGAAGATTTTGATGCATTTAACATCACCCATGTGCCTAGAGAACAAAATCATAGAGCAGATACCTTGGCCCAAGCCGTGAGTACTTTGGAGCCATTATCCATATCTGGTTTGAAGAGATTTTTAGTTGAATTAGTGTCAGTACCCTCTGTACTAGATAATGTCATTAACCTTCAAGTGTTTGATGATGACCAACACATTTTAGACTTCATGTCAAATAGAGATGTGTTTGATACACAAATCATAGATGAAAGAAATGTGGATGATCATACCTGGGAAGAAGAAGAGATCATGGAGCTGCCCAGTAACAAGATTCCTAAAGGAATGATAGAATTAGAAAGAGCATTTGATTTAGATAACATGCTAAAACAGAAAGATCTCCCTAAAGTAGATGAAGGAGAATATTCACTAGTCAACATAGGACATGATGAAGAAAAAAGGAATGTCTTGATTAGAAAAGTGTGTACAGAAGAAGAAATGATAGGGATAACCCAAGCACTTAAACATTATATTCATGTTATGGCCTGGACATATGATGAGTTGAAAACTTATGATACCTCAATCATCACTCATACTATACCATTAAAGCTAGATGTCAAGCCCTTTAGACAAAAACAGAGACCTATTAATGCTTTATTGGAGCCCATCATTTTTGAAGAAGTGAAGAAATTGCTTAATGCCAGAATCATATTCCCTATGAGACATTCTACATGGGTAGCTAACTTGGCCCCTGTAAGGAAGAAGAATGGTGACATTAGGTTGTGTGTAGACTTCAGAAATTTAAATAGAGCTTCTAAAAAGGATAATTATCCTTTGCCTTCATTGGATGAGGTCTTGCAGATAGTAAATGGTGCAAAGATGATGTCATTTTTAGATGGTTTTTTAGGTTATAATCAAGTGATGGTAGAAAAGATAGATAGATTGAAGAAAACATTCACCACTAAGTGGGGAATATTTGTTTATAGGCACATGCCCTTTGGGTTGATAAATGTTGGGGCCACGTTTCAGCAAGGAATGGATATAGCCTTTAGGGGGTTAATTGGTAAATGCATAGTCATATACATGGACAACTTGACAGTTTTCTCTAAAGAGAGAGGGAATCATGTAGAAGACCTCAAGAAAGTACGAAAGAAGTGTGAACATTATGGAATATCCCTAAACCCTAAGAAATGTATATTTGGGGTAACCATAGGGAAGTTATTAGGTCACTTGATAACAGAGAATGGGATCATCATTGACCCTGCAAGAGTAGAATCAATCATGAAGATACAGCTTCTTGGGAGTAAGAAAGAGCTCAAATCTTATTTTGGTAAGATTAATTTTGTTAGAAAAATTATTACTAGTTTTGCAGAGATTCTCAGACCATTGAATGCAATGCTAAAGAAGGATGCTAAAATTGAGTGGACACCTGAAGCCAGAGCAACTTTTGAAGATATCAAAAAAGCTATATCTAATGCTCATGTTCTGATTAGTCTAGACTATACCAAAGATTTTTACATATACTCATTTGCTTCAGAGCATATGTTTGCAGCAGTACTAACACAAAGAAATGAGGCTCAAGAAGAAAAGCCTATAGCTTTCATGAGTTGCCCTTTTAGGGATGCAAAGCTTAGATATATGGACATCGAAAGACATGCACTTGCTCTGGTCCGAATAGTCAAGAGGTTTATGTTGCAAGTATGGGCCTAACCAGTGTTGTCATTGATGTCAACATACTCCTATTACATTAATGATAAGGATTGGATGAGCTGTGTGCTGAGGATATTGAGAAAATTAGTCTCAATCAGGATAAGTGAAGATCAGTGATGACAGTAAGGTAAAAGTCCAAGATAGGATGAGGATAAGAGGATGTGGTTTAAAGGGTTTGTAGATATGTGTCTTAAGGTGGTCTAGTAGAGATTTCAAAGGTCCGTATGAAGATTTGAAGAAGTTGTGGCCATTCAAGTAAAACTAGTTCTGACAGATGTTTAGTGGTGACAGAGTGATACAGATAGGTCTGGTGAGATCTGGAAATGCATTATCCTGTTCTATGGATTAAAGGGAGTGTTGAGGAAGGCTTTGTGAAGTATCAACTTGATTGGCTCATGGTTTGAAGGTCCGCAAGCATCTATTCCTTTGTGACAGTAACGACAGACTGTGTTCTTGAGGTTCTGTATGAAGGGGAGAAGGATTTCAGTAAGCAGATGAAGTGTGGATGTTCTCGGTGATTTAAGCAAGCTTGTGGAGCTCTTTGGATCATGTCTAGTTCATTTTGGTGGTCCGCATTGGAGTTGGAGCTCGTAATTGAAGAATAACTTCCAGATGATGGTGTTTTTCCTAAGACTGGCCGACTGGATGAGTTACACATCCTGCAGATGTTCTTGTTGATGTTTGCTGACTTAGATGATCATTCCTAAGTTGATGCCTTGTATAAATAAGGGATTGTGAAGTCATTTCAAAGTTGTCCTTGTGGTGATGAGAGTGTGGTAGCAAGGAGAAAAGTGAAAGGTAGAGCAGAAGTATTGGGCTTAAATGGAACTGATTCAAGCATAGTGATGATGCTATTTTTCAGTTCAAGTAGGTGATACTTATTTCTTTGTAGATAGTGTGTCTCTTGTAGGTAGTTAGCCTCTTGTGAGCAGTGTGCTTGGGTAGTGAGACCTAATTGGCATGTGCCATTTTTGTTCTTTCTATTCTTCTAATAGAGAATACAATCTTGGGTTAATCACCCCGTGGTTTTTCCCTTAACCAGGTTTTCCACATCAAAATCTTGGTTTCTCATGTGTTGATGTGTTTCTACTCTTCATTTGTTGCTTTATGCTTTCATGATTGATTTACTATTATGCTGCTAAATAACAATGTGGAGTTAAGTGTTTGAATTGAAAGAAAGTTTTGTATAACTGATTCACCCCCCCGTTTTAGTTGTCTGCCCTAAATCTAACAATTGGTATCAGAGCCAAGTTCCTCTAAAAGGAACTTAACCACTTGAGGAGATCCAGGATGTCATCTTACAAGAAGGATAGTCCAAAGTTTGATGGAACCAATTTTAATATTTGGAAAGGTTGCATGAAATGTCACTTGCAATGTATGAGAATGGCGTACTGGACCATGGCTACAACATAGTATACACCTCCACAGGGTGGTTTGAAAGCCCCAAATGAAATTACAGATGTTGAAAACAATTTGTTGACTATAGAAGCTCTTTTAAGTGCATTATCTAATTCAAAGCTCTCAAATGTTGTTGACCTACCAACTACTTTTGAGATTTGGCAAAAATTGGAACTTTTGCATGAAGGAGACAAGTATGTTAAATGTGCAAGGTTACAGAGTCTGAAAGGGAAATTTGAAAATCTAAAGATGAGAGATAATGAAAATATTACTACTTTTATGCCAAGAGTAAATGAGATTGTTTGTGGAATTAGAAATGCTGGTGGAGTCTTGGATGAAAATGAGATTGTTGGCAAAATTCTCAGATCCCTTCCTGCTTCTTATAAAATCAAGGTTATTGCCATTGAAGAATTCAGAGCCCATACAACTATCACAAGAGATCAATTAGCTAGTAAATTAGTTGCATTTGAAATGACTGAGTTTGGAGATGACCCCCCCAAGACTGAATCTACATTCAAAGCTAGTGCCTCTGTAAAAGGTAAACAAAGGTTTGATCCAGGAGAGAACTCATCAAGGAAATTGTCATGGTATAAAAAAGAAAGAAAAGACCTGGAAGAAGAAGAAATAGAAACTGCTCAACTTAAAGCCCTTATTGCAAAGGGGCTGCCAAGAGGATCCAGTAAGTATGAAGGAAAATTACCTTTTAAGTGTTTTAACTGCAATAAGATTGGTCATTTTGCCTCAAAGTGTCTGGAAAGATTTTCAAGGCCAAATCCTAACAGATCAAGGTTCCAAAAGAATTGCTACTATGTTCATGAAGAAGATGATAATGAAGGAGTAACATATAATGAATTAGAGACAATAAACAAATCTGGAAGTGAATGGGTGTTTATTGCCATCAAGGAAGAAGAACTAATATCATCTATATATGTCAATCATAAAGTTGTAGAAAGAGCTCTAGCTGCCCAAGTTGAAGAAAAGGATGACTGGGTCATTGACAGTGGATGCTCTCACCATATGACAGGTGACAAAAACAAATTCATAGATTTGGAAAGGTATGAAGGAGGAGTGGTAAAGTTTGGTGATAATTCTGCTGGTAGAATCAGAGGAAGAGGAACTATTTCTTTTAATGGAAGGAACAAAATCGGTAATGTACTATATGTTGAAGGATTGAAGCACAATCTTCTTAGTGTTGGACAGTTGGTGGACAAAGGCTATGATCTCCGATTCAAGAATAAAAAATGAAAGATCTTTGAAAGTTTCGGAACAGAGATTGCATCCGATACTCAAACTAAAGGTAATATCTTCCACTTGGTTGGCACTGGTAAAAGTTGCTTATTTGTTCAAGTTGATCAGAGTTGGTTATGGCATAGGAGGATGTGTCATGTGAATTTTGATAATGTCATCAAGATAAGCAATACTCAGGCTATAAGAAATCTTCCAAAATTGGTGAAACCTACTAATAGCTTGTGCAAAGAATGTCAGTTGGGTAAGCTAAGCAGAGTCACATTCAAAAGTAAGGAACTATTTTCTACCAGATTATTGGACTTAGTTCATACTGATCTTTGTGGTCCAGCAAGAATTAGGAGTATTCAAGGTGATAGATACTTCATGCTACTAATTGATGTGTGAGGCCGATTATTTTACCTCCCTTATTTTGATCATTATGCTATACAGTAGATGACATTATCAGGCCCTAGTGACTATGTTTCATTATGCAGACTTGATTTTATCACTGATTATGATAGGACATTGATTGGCATATGTGATTCGATTTCATCATAGTGATGCTATCTTTGTGATTTGACATGCGAGTTATATAATTGATGATGTTTTGTGATGAGACTCTAGTTATTGATGTGATGTGGTCTAATTGACATGTGATTAGATAATGCAGTATAATTTGGATTTATGTATTGATGTTTATTGTTATATTTGATTGTGTGAATTTAATTCCAGTTGCTTCGGCTATCACTTTTCATGACAAAACTGACACTTGATTGAGATGTGCAGGTTTTACATTCCCTAGCCACGGGAAATTAGAGGTAGAATTCACACTATGTTATCCCCTGTAAAGCTGATCCATTCCCAAGAGGGATAAGGATCACGTTTGAATTTGAATGATGAATTGTAGTGCTTGATTTAATTTTATCTATTTTTAGCCTTAGTACCCCTTTTTATTTAAAATTGATTAATAATAAGTGTTGTATAAATTTATTTGATTTATGCCACTTGGTATTTATATTATTTTTTTTAGGCCATTTAAATGTGGATTTTTAACCCCTTCATGAACCCTAGGGTCCCAAAAGTTACCCTAGGTGGTCAACCATGAGTCTAGGGTCAACTTGGACTATCTAACCCTAGTTTTGACTCACCTTAGGTCACCCTAAACTATGGTTGAGTAAAAGTGACGAATTTAGAAAAGAGGGAAGATGGGGGATGGGTCTTGCCTTGGGAAGAACTCATCTCCCATCCCAAAGTTTTGGGAATCATTCCCAAGGAAGACTTGGGAGGTCTCCAAGAGTCCTCCCAAACTCCCAAGTGAGTGGGAGCACCACTCAAGACCCTTGTCTTCTTGAGGTGTGAGTGGGAATCCAACTCACCATTTGTCCCCCTCCCACTTGTGTGGAAGCACAAGTGGATGAGGTGGAGATGGAGGTGGAGTGAGAGGAGGACATTTGTCATCCTCTTACCTTCTCACTCTTACAAGTGGCTTTGGAGGAGGGAGGAGATGGTGACAAATGTCACCTTCTCATTCTCTCAAGGCCAAGTTGAAGGCCTATAATAGCTCCTCTTGTTGAGGAGTGGGGTTTCTTCTCTTTTCTAGTTCTATTCCTTGCAATTTTTGAGAGTTCTTGAAAAATTTTAGTTTCTTTTCTAGTTGGGAGGAGTTGGGAGAAATTCTTGAAGTTGGTAGGCTTGGGAAGGCTTGGAGCTCTTCACCAATCATACTTCCATTGTCAGGGCCTTGAAGGTAGGCCTCCTTACTTGCTTTCTTACCTTTGCTTATATGATGTGTTGTGTCTTAGTTTGTGGTTGATTTGTTATTTTGCATTGTGATGTTGGGATGGGTGTTATGGTGAGAGCACCTCCAATGGAGGTAATGCTCAACTAGTATGGGTAGGGGAAAGGAACATCCTTGGGGGCTCTCCCATAGTTGTATTTGTGCCTTGAGGGCTTGTATTTGTGGAGGAGGATATTGAATGGCAAGAGTGCCATGGAGATTTTATGTGATATTTGTGGAGGGTGGTGTTATGGAGAGTTTTGGCTTGTGGCCTTTGATTGTGATTTATTGGATGGCAAGAGTGCCATGGAGTACTTGTGATTGGAGGATGGTGTGTTTTGGAGATTTTGGCTTGAGGCCTTGTGTTGAGATTTTTATCATTTGGGAGCCCTTTTAAGTTGAGGGGTCTATTCCCTACCCTCACCAAGCTCATTTTTTTTATGAGTTAAGTTATGTGTAAAACCTATGGGGATGTTCTGTTTTGTGTTATTGTGATTGTTTTTGTTGTGGAATCCCTACCTCCCTAGCTCGGGGGTGACCCACTTGTGGGTCTATGGTAGGGAGGAGAGCTTTCCTTTTGTAGTGGCTGGTCTTTTTGTTGCCTTGTTGTTGTGTTTAGCTGCAGGTTATTAAGTGAAGAGATGAGATGTGTAGGAGCTCATGTTGGTGTTCAAATAGTCTCCTTGAGTTGGCTGTTGGAGCCATGGTCATTATGGCCTTATTCTATTGATCCTGAGTAGTTTGTAGACTTATGAAGTTGGCTGTCCAAAGAAATTGTGAAATGCAAACAATGTTTTCAATCTATTTAAATACTGTTTATTTATCCTATGATTGTGTGTAAAGATTCGAGAATTTACATGAGAAATAAATTTATATGTTCTGTTATTATTGTTTTCAAAGACGAGAAGTATGCATGTGCTATAAGCATGTTGTTGGGTCTTATTTTAGACGAAAGAATAGGAAACTGCAATGTTTGTTTGGTCAATAATCTTTCAAAAAAAAATTATGCAATGAGCTACAATGTTGCTGTTTAAGTTCTATTGTGAATAAAAATATAGAAAGAAATGCCTTCTCTACCCCATTTGAATTTTTCCTTCAAAAAAGAAATTTAAATATTTGTGTGAGCTGATAAATGTTTGGTATTGTAAATAGGAAAGAGAAGATATAATTAGTTCTGTAATTACATAGAGAGTTATAGTTATAGTTGCTAAATTAGAAAAGAAAGGGGTTGAAATGAATCCATAGGAAACGGTTGTTTCTGCATTACTCGGGCATCAGAGGAATATAACACATTCTGTATATTATACTTATAAACAAAAAAAAAAAAATGCTATGGAAATACATATATTTCTGCACTTCTATGAGCATAAGTATGCATATTGGTTGTTATATCCTTCAACAAAGATAATATATTGCTGTTCTGTTTGACTTTCCTTCTTTTTCACTATGTTAAAAGAAAATATACTGTGATATTATTTCTGTATTTTATTGAATATATATATGACAAAATAAAAAGGGGGTTATGAGATATAGGTCCTCCTGCTATTGTCTTATGTGTATATACACTGTTATATATATGTAAAAATATATATATTCTAAGTGTATATTTATATCTTCGTCTACACAACAAATATGGAAGAATTAAAATACTATGTAAATTACTGGTTTAAAATATTAAAAAAAAAAATTGTATACATCCTAGATATATACATATATATGTGCATATAAATATAAATAATATATATATGTTTATATATGTATATATGTATATATGTATGATACACATTATATAAATACTGTGTGGATTTAGGTTTAGATTTATTTAAAAAAAATATATATTAAAAAATAATAATAATAACAAAAAAAAAACTTAGGGGGACTGTGGACGCTGCCACAGCCCCCATCCCTTAATGACAGAGGAGTGTGGGGGAGACGGAGCCTCCACCCACACCCGCAGGTGTGGGTGGGGCTCTGCCTCCCCCACACCCCACCCTCACCATATACCTACCCCACCTCTCTCCGCAGGCTCCTCCTCCTCCCTCCGCGGACAGTGCCGCCTACCCCCTGCCATTAACCCTGCCGCCTGTCGCAGCCATCAAGCTCCGCCCCTGCCACTTCCTCCGCCCTCCACTCACCTCTCCCAGCACTTCCAACACCCCCACTTCACACCTCCACTGGAAACTCTCTCCGCCCCCACCGTGTTGGGTCCACCGCCGCCACTGTTGACCCACCTCCATCTCATGTCTGCAACACACAAAAAAAAGCTACCCTTAACACCTTAAGTAGATTACTTAGCTTCATATATGTTAGTTTTCTTTTAAAAAAAAATTCCTCCCTTGTGCTCACCTCCTTGAGTGCTGCAATGGCTGCCTCCAAAGCAAGAGAAGACAAAGAAAAAAAAAGAATGATTAGGGCTTGAAAAAGAGAAAGGATAAGATGAGATTAGGGCACAAGGAGAGAATAATAGAATAAAATTAAATTAGGGCACACCTTATTTTAATTCATTCTTTATTTAAGACTTTTTTTTTCTTTTATCCATTTCCAATTTACCTCTTGGGAATTTTCTTTTTCTTGTTACATTGAATTATAAATTTTGAAAGAGATATTTTTGTATGTTGATTATTGACTTGCTTATTTACATTCCTTGGGAGGGATTTATTTATTCTATATGAGATGAATTCTTCCCTTGTTTTAAATCCACTATGAGGGGAAATATCGAGTTATTTTATTTTACCTTAACAAGACTTTATTTAAATATTTCTCTTCTTGTTGATGTTGTTTTTATTTTTATCAAAATTATTCTATTTTACAGGATGAGTTGTTTAAACTCTCCTATCTATCTATTTAAGGATTCGAGTTAGTCATTAAATATAAGGCTGGAATTATATTTAATAACGACTTCCATTTTTTATTTTGGACCTATTTAACATTTTTAGTTGTTAATTTCTCCATATTATTTATTTAATCATTTTATTTTATTATTGTATTTTTTTTAATCTCTATTTCCATATTTATTTTTATTTATTTAATTTATTTTTATTCTTATTAAAATACCTTCGAGGTGTTTATTTTTAAATTTATTTATTTTTGCGTTTATAAAAAAAAAATGCGTTATGCTGCCAGAATTTTGTCAGATTCCTAGGGTTACACAATGCAATGTTTTATTTACTTTTTAATCATTATCCCAAACTTAAATCAAACTCCATCTTGTCTTTATATTCAACCCCTTTACGATCTAGGTTAAATTTAGGGATCGACGTTGACGGAATCTTCTTCACCTAGGAAACTTGGGGTATAGATGGAATCAACCTAACCCTAGAGGTGACACACTTCGTGTTACTTACCCCTAGACAACCTTCACCATTATGGTCACATTGACATGTCTACACCATTACATATAGCCACCAAGCACACAGACGTGTGCGAGGGGCTTCTTAGGGTTAGAAAGAAAAAAAAATTTCACAGCCCGTGTCGTGACCACATGGGCGTTCGTGCGTCGCGTCTGCACGTGAGATGTGGGCATGACATGATGACTATTCCCTGATGATGTGGGTAACCTTTCTAAAAGAGAAATTAGAAGCTCTTGAGAAATTCAAAATATTCAAGGCTATGGTAGAGGATGAAACTGGATTAAAATTGAAGTGTCTGAGGTTTGATAGAGGTGGAGAATTCACATCTGGTGAGTTCATAGAGTTCTGTGAGAAACATGGAATAAAGAGACAGTTGTCTGCTCCTAGGACTCCACAACAGAATGGAGTAGTGGAGAGAAAGAACCGGACCATCTAGGAAGCATCTAGAACCATGATGATGGAAGCAAATGTTCCTCAGATCTATTGGAGAGAAGCTGTCAGCACTGTAGTCTATACTCTCAATTGAGTTCAAATCAGAAGTAATACTGGTAAGACTCCTTATGAACTTTGGTTTGGCATCACTCCTACTATGAGGTATTTTAGGGTTTTTGGGAGCAAATGTTACATTAAAAGAGATGAAGATCTACGAAAGTTTGATGCTAGAAGTGATGAAGGAATATTCTTGGGTTACTCTACTCAAAGCAAAGCATACCAGTGTTATAACAAGAGACTGAGAAATATGATAGAAAGTACAAATGTGAAGGTTGATGAGGGAATTGAGAAACCCTCAAGGTTTTATGAATATGATGAAGATGATGAGAATGGTGTTCTGATTCAAGGAGCCCAAGCCTCCTCTGTAAGTCAGATCCATACTAATTCGGTAAATTAGGAAGAAGAGTTGAGTTTCAATGAGCCTGATCAAGAATCGGAAGTGCAAGAATTTCCCAAAGTTCCTAGGTATGTAAGACTGAACTGCTCTGAGGATCAGATCATAGGTGATAAAAACAAAGGAGTACAAACAAGAAGGAGAATTGCTCAAGATTCAGAAGAATATTGTCTGATCTCAAAGATTGAACCTAAGACAGTGAATGAAGCTTGCAATGATGAAAACTAGACTAAAGCAATGGAGGAAGAGCTGATGCAAATTGAGAAAAATCACACTTGGGATCTTGTTCCCAGACCTAGAAACAAGAATGTGATTGGAACAAAATGGGTCTTCCAGAACAAACTAAATGAAGTTGGTGAAGTAATCAGAAATAAAGCCAAATTGGTTTGCAAGGGTTACTCTCAAATAGAAGGAGTTGATTTTGAAGAAACTTTTGCTCTGGTGGCAAGAATTGAAGCAGTTGAATTATTTCATTCCTTTGTTGCCTTCAAGGATTTCAAGGTATATCAGATGGATGTCAAGTCTGCCTTCCTGAATGGTGACTTGGAAGAAGAAGTGTACATAGAGCAACTGGATGGATTTCAATTGTTTGATCATGGTGATATGCAAGTTGAAGAAGGCATTGTATGGACTGAAGCAAGCCCCAAGAGCCTAGTATGAAAGATTGGATAAGCATCTTTTAAAGATTGGTTTCAACAAGGGTACTGCTGACAGTAATTTATATTTCAAAATTGATCATGAAAACATCTTGATTGTTGAAGTGTTTGTTGATGATATCATTTTGGAGGAAGAGATAGTATGTGTAAAACTTTTGCAAATCAAATGAAAAGTGAGTTTGAGATGTCCATGCTTGGTGAAATGAATTTCTTCTTAGGTTTGCAAATCACTCAAACAAAGAAAGGAATCTTCATTTCTCAGACCAAATATGTGAAAGAATTGTTGAAGAAATTTGGGATGGAAGACTCAAAACTAATGAATACTCCCATGGTAACTGAATGTAAATTGAGCAAAGATGATGATTCTCCTAAGGCTAATCAGACAAAGTATAGGTTAATGATTGGAGGACTATTGTATCTCACTCAAACTAGACCTGACATTATGTAGGCTATTGGTCTTGTTGCTAGATTCCAGGCTAATCCTAGAGAATCTCATGTCATGGCAATCAAGAGGATTTTTAGATATCTAAAAGGGACAGTTGAGTATAGTTTGTGGTATTCTAGAGATCAACATTTATCTTTTCATGCATATACAGATGCGGATTGGGCAGGAGATGTGGATGACCGGAAGAGTACCAGTGGTGGGGCATTCTTTTTGGGGAAGAGATTGGTTTCTTGGCTAAGCAAGAAATAAGAGGCAATATCTCTGTCTACAACTGAAGCATAATATATTGTAGCAGCAGGTAGTTGCACTCAAGTTTTATGGATGAAACAGATGCTAAGAGATATCAAAGTGGAGTATGAAGAACCTATCACAATCTTCTGTGACAATTCAAGTGCAATAAATATATCTAAGAATCTGGTGTTGCATTCAAAGACTAAACACATATCCATCAAGTTTCACTTTTTAAGAGAGTAAGTGAACAAGAATGAAGTCAGATTGGAGTTTGTACCTTCCAAGGATCAGATTGTAGACATCTTTACTAAACCTCTACCTAAGGACTTTTTTGAGTATCTCAGGGAGAAGTTATGGGTTATTGCCCCTCCAGTGATGAACTAAGGTGCACTGATGTGCATTAGTCCAGTGGGTATCATGTTGATAACTGAGAGGGGGGGTGAATCAGTTATCTTAATTATTTCAGCTTTTTGAATTTCCTTATCAATTAGTGCAACATTAAATTAAAATAAGCAAACATAACCATGAAATGAAAATAACATCAATACACATGACACAATAATTTTGACATGGAAAACCCTGTTAGGGGAAAAACCACGAGGTGATTAACCCAAGATTGTATTCTCTGTTAGAAGAATAAGATAGTACAAAATGGCACTTACCAATTAGGGTTTACTACCCAAGCACACTGCACATAAGAGGCTCACTGCCTACAATAGTTTGTACAAGGAAACTAGATACTTAAACTGATGAGAAGCATCCACATATATTGAGGTTCAATTTCGGTTAAGCCCAATATACTGATCTACTGCACTTCATTCTTACTCTCCTTAGGTACTATTGTCCTGTTACATTCTAGACCTATCTTACTACCTTCACACTGTTCTTCTTCTTTTCTTTGCACCACACAATACACCACACACACTTTCTTATCGAAATTCATCTGGTATATATATCCACACAGAGGATTTCAATATCTTTCTAGTCGGCATCCAGAATACTCAATATTTTCCCAACCTCTGGTCTGTCGGTTGAATCCTTGCTTACCAAGTGATGCAAATCAAGGAGATACTTATAGAAGTCATCTAACATGTCTACAAATCATGGATGATACCTTAAGAACCTTGATCACCATCAATATCTCATCCAGAATAATTCTTATGCTCTGTCGGTCAATTCTTCCTCTGTCTACTCTGCCAAATCGGACCCGAATACTTAGATGCTCATATCTCTTTACTCTTTCATCACCGGAGGCTCAATCCATGGAATCTATTAGTCAAGGTATTCCTCTTGACTTCCCCAATTCTATACTTTACAAAGATACTTCCTCTAAGAGATCCAGACCTAACTGTCGGACCTTGCTGCATGCACTGTTCTTGCTTACCGGACCAAGGTATTCTTCAATCTGACTTCCGGTAAAGATATACCATGTCCTGTGGATTTGTGGAGTGGTCTTTGTTGCCATCAATGACAACACCAATGAAGGCACACAGTGTCTCTTGCCAACAATCTCCCCATTTGGCATTGATGGAAACACTTAGTGAAAAATGACTAAGTGTCACACTACACTCCCCCTTGGCTGATGCTCTATTCTAATGTACATTTTTCTAGAGCTCCCCCTTGGCTGGATTCCACATTTTTCACTGCTCCTCACTCCCCCTTTGACATCAATGGCAAAGGGTAGAATCCACATACCAACAATCCTAAAAAAAAAATATCAACTATACTTAGCCGCATAAGTATAAATACATGATACACTTACATATATTGAAGTATATCTGTAAAAGATGTCTTCAACTGGGCAAATTCTATTGCCCAACTCTGCTTCATCTTATCCAAAATTGAGATGTGAACACTCAACAAGAATGTAAAAGCTTCTGCCTTCTTAAGATCTGTCGGATCACTGGTTTGGACTGTGGTCTGGGCATCAGTTAGGGCCTCATGCATGGCCTCATGCATGGCCTCTAATTTAGGGATAATCATCCCTCTAAGTTCACCCATCCTGCTTAATATGTTCTTCCTCTCCTTCTCAAGCTTCTTAATCTCATTCATGACTACAATAGTTTGACATTCTTAGTTTATTATGAATACAGTGAGAGGATCAAAATTCTGAGAGAGGCTTGATAGGTTGTCCTCTTGTTCTTTCACTTTCTTCTCAATATCTTTTGTTATTTTAGTCCAGGATATACAAAATTTATATACTTCTCCTCCATCCTTAAGAGTATTTTCTAAGCTCTTTATCCCAATATTCATATTTCTCCTATCATTGGTTATAAAGCCTTGTAACTCGAAGAATCTCTTATCCAAAAACTCTTTCCAGACCTTCACCTCAGCTAATTTCTCTAAAGATTCAAAATGAGTGCTGACAGAACTAGAAAGAGAATTGAGATTACTGGATGAGGAAGCTGAGGAATCCTTCTGAAATGATGGCATAATCTTTTCAAGCACATTGGATGCAATTTCTAGCAGCTCACAGTCTTCCATGTGAGACTTTAGAAGTTTCTCTTTAGCCTTTGCTTGGGCAAAGGATGCTATCTTCATTGTTTGAATCAGGGAGAGAGAATCAAAGTCAAATGGTCCTTGAAGTAACTCCGGTTCATCAATCTCCATCATTTCTTTAGTCAAGAAATCCTTGAGAGTTTCTGCAGTCTCTTGCCAGAGACAATTTTCTTTCCTTCTGCACTGTCACTTCTGTTCCTCTTAGCTTGACCTTCTTCTCTTCCCTTCACTTCTTCTTCTTTCTCCTCTATTCTTTCTTCTCCTTTAGATCTGGAGACTGCTGGAGAATCTGGATTTACTTCTCCTTGGACTTCCTCTTCCAAAACAGAGGAATCTAAGTCCTTAGCTTTTTCTTCACTAGTCTCCTTTCCCTCTTCTGCTACAGTCTCAGTAGATTCTTCTTTGTTGTCCATTCCTGAGGGATCATCACTTAAATCCTCTACAATAGGAATATTGAATCTTTTATAGGTTTTACAGAGGATTTCTTCTGTTTCTTTTGCCACTTTATCAGTTTCTCCAAGCATGAGCTGATTCATTCTAACCTTACTCTGGAACTCATCCTTGCAATCTTTGAAGATCATATTCATTTTCTTCTGAGTGATTGAAGGAAAGAGCTGAATGGCTATCTGTTCCCAGATATCAAGATCCTTTGCCTTAGCATTATTCTTTCTTATTTCTAATTCCTTCTCTAGGCTTTTGGGAATGAGAGATATGATTTCAATAAAAGCCTTATTATAGATATTCAAATATCTGACTGTAGCTTCTTGCAGGATCTTTTGGTCAGCTTCATTATAATCATCATAGAATTCAGTCATTGGTTTTAGGTTTCCATCCATAGTGACTGATTTGACTACATCATCAATGGATAGAGTGGGTCTTTCAACAAATTCTTCTACCATCTCTTCCATGTCTTGACCTATAGAAGATTCACCAGATCCTTTCTTCTTCTTCTTCTTTATTTTCTTTACCTCCTCATCTGACTCAGTTTCTTCATCATCCTTCTGACTGATGTAAGACCTTGTGGCCTTTGTCTTAGTTCTTTTCTCTACTTTACCGGATGATTTTGCTTCTGGTTTAGATGACTTTGAGCTTTTAGCAATTGTAGGTGCAAAGCTCTTAGAAGATCTAGTTTGAGAGGGGGCTTTTACCAGAGCACTTTCTTTTTTTGCTTCTTCCTTTGCTTTTTCTGCTCTTTCCATCTTTTCTCTGTGGGCATCAAGTGCCTCTTTTGAGATTCCATGCCTCTTGGTGACTTCTTCAACTTCCCTTCTCACTTTCCTCTTGATTTCAGGCTGTCTAAGTTCCACATGACCTTTTACACTCAGCTCTTGGAAGGTTCCAAACCTTTCTGCCTTAGGATCTTTGGGCTGGCTTAGCAGATGTTGGATATGTAGCTCTATAATTTTCTCATCTACTTCATACGCCATTGGCATGATCTAGACTATCCTTGGCTCCATTGCCTCCATTAGGCATTGATCAGTGTCAACCATGAAACACACTGTATCTTTGTACTTCTCAATCAATGATTGGGGAATTCTTTCTCTAGTTTGCATCATATTTTGAAAGTTCTTGAAGTAACCCCATAGAGCTGTATTTCTTGCCTTAGCATCCCCAAGCTCATGCAAGTAATCTCTGATTTGAATTGCAATAGGTCTGTCATTCTGCCATACCCAACCACTGGATCCAGGTAGCTCATTCATAAAGTAGAAAAACAAACATAATATCAGTCCACCATACTTAAAAGAGTTCTTTTTGTCCTTCTTGATCTTCTGTAAGTTTTCTATCAGTTAGCTTAGAAGGAGTTCATAGAGATCATAATCTGCATTCTTTCTCAACATTTCATAAGCAGTATACATAGTAGTTCCAGATACTGAATTCTCCCTGCTGGAGTGATATATCTTATAGCCAATTATCATAGATGCAAACTTGATATCTAGATCAGTGATATCTTCTATGGTCATTGCTCTCTTATCAAATTTTGATCTGGTGGCCTCAGTCACAGTTTGGTTTTTGATAGATTTGAGAACAGGTAACCCTCCGAAGGAGTGTAAACCAGTTACTACCCTAATTGCATCCTTGGTGATCTTGAATGGTCTATTCAACCATAAGAAGTTATCATGCACTCTGCTCAACACATACCGGACCCACTCGTCTTCTTCAAGACAGAGGAAATGGATGTACTGACTGAAATGTTTATCCCAGATGGCCTTATACTAAGGTTTTAGTTTAAAAGATTCATCTATCAGTTCCTTATGGTAAATATCCATTAGTTTGGAGTCTCTAAATTCCTCAATGTTTGCATGAATATATGCCCTAATGTCTTCAACATGTAAAACCACATGTGGAGTGCTGGAAAATGCACCTAAGGGATCCACTTCTAAAGATTTGTAGGGATGTTTCTTAAATTTAGGGTGAGGCCTATCAGAAATCTTTACAACATTTGGAGTACCCATCTTCAAAGATTTATAGAGAGATATTCAGCAACAGAAAATACCTTTTACATTTCTAGGGTTTGCTGAATGAGCCGAATTAATTTGTTGGATGAATCGACTTCAATGGTTGATCTTTTGAGAATTTGAGACAATTTGTTGCAGAGCTCCTTTTCTCTTCTTCTTGAATGCAGATGTACAAATGATAGATGAATAAGCCCTTTTATTTTTGGGAAAACCCTAATTTCATATTGCAATAAATGCACAACTCAAGTCATTCCGGTTGCCTGGTTCTTCTTATTTTGAGAAAGATCTTTTTTGGATCACTGAGATATACTTAGAGTTATCCTTGCTGATTAATAACAAACTATCTTACTTTCCCCAAACACTTGATCTATCCACAGAACAAGATGCCTTGAATTTGAATAATACCAGATTTAACTGTGATAATCCTGTTTTACTAGATGACTATTAAACTGGATCAATATTGGAAGATTAGACTCTTGAAATCTTCCTGTAGATCTTCCATATCTTTACCAAGCTTTCTTTAGATGATTCTCTGAGAATCCTTTAATCCGCAACTTCCCATGTTCTAATTTTAGGCACCAATTGATTGGCTGGGGGATTTGTTTTCTCAGTGACTCCCCCTAAGCTAGAGCTCATCTACTCAATTTCTGGAAGGATTATCAGCACCAGATTCTGGTGCAGATCCATCCCCAACATTCTCTGTGCTTCTCTTCACCTAGATCTTATTCATCTCCCTTTGAATTTCATCCACGTTTACTTTTCTCTTTCCTTTGTCTTGGCTATGATTATACTGTTCCAGACCGCTTTTGTCTTGATTCTTACTTCTACAGAATTTGACAATATGACCGGATCTATTGCAACTGTAGTAGACAACATTTCTTTGCATATTTGATTGATATCCTCTTGATCTACACTGATTAGCCATGTGTCCCATTCTATTGCATGCAAAGCATCTACCATTGAATGAATTGTTTATTTGTATGTTTCTACACTCATGGGATTTGTGACCATACCTTTTGCAATTGGAACATTGTCCAGAGAAGGATGTATTAGTTTGATTCATTCTTTTTCTGCATTGATTTGCTTTGTGACCAAAGTTGTTGCAGTTGTGGCAGTATCCATTGAAAGATGGATATCTTTGAGCATTTGGTTGTCTTATCAGAGGTCTTTTAGGCCTGTTTCTTGGATGTTCTGATCTTGAGTTCTTTTGACCAGATCCAGAGCTTTCACTTTTTTCATACCCCAAGCCTTGCTTGTCATCCACCCTCTTTTGGATTTGAAGAAGAACTTCAAGTTGAGCAGAGCTTACCTTGAATTTCTCTTTGTATTCATTTGTTGATTGAAGATCCCTTTTAAGAGTGTCAATCTGATTCTCAAGTTGTTCTTCATTATCTCTGGCTTCTTCAAGATCAGATTCTAAATGCATGATTATTCTATCCATTTTGTGGCAGTCTTTTGACTTCTCCTTAAGAGATTGTCTTAGATCATCTTCAATTTTTCTTTTCTCTTCAATTTCTTGGGTGAATTTCATAACTCCTGATTCCATTTCATGTCTTATGATAATGACCTCTTTTGATAACTTTTCACATAACTTGGTTTTCTCCTTCAGATCTTCATTTGTACCATTGTCTTCACTTTGACTTGCCAATTGCTAAAGTAGATCTTTTCTCTTTTTCATAGAGATACTCAGTTTCCCTTTTAGTTCATTTATGAAATCATCAGCCTATTTGAGTCTTTCCTTTAATTCATTGACTTCAGAGTTTGATTGCTCAAGATCATCTAGGGCAGACTGAAGTTGTTCCCGCATACCATACACATCCATTTGAGTTACCAAATCTTCCTCAAGCTGTTAGGCTCTATTTTGGAGGAGCTTGGCTCTAATACCAATTGTTGATAACTGAGAAGGGGGGGGTGAATCAATTATCTTAATTATTTTAGATTTCTAAATTTCCTTATCAATTAGTGCAGCATTAAATCAAAATAAGCAAACATAACCATGAAATGAAAATAACATCAATACACATGAAACAATGATTTTGGCGTGGAAAACCCTGTTAGGGGAAAAACCATGGGGTGATTAACCAAAGATTGTATTCTCTGTTAGAAGAATAAGATAGTACAAAATGGCACTTGCCAATTAGGGCTTACTGCCCAAGCACACTGCTCACAAGAGGCTCATTGCCTACAATAGTTTGTACAAGGAAACTAGATACTTGAACTGATGAGAAGCATCCACATATGCTAAGGTTTAGTTCCGGTTAAGTCCAATATACTAATGTGCCGCACTTCATTCTTACTCTCCTTAGGTGCTATTGTCTTGTTACATTCTAGACCTATCTTACTACCTTCACACTGCTCTTCTACTTTTCTTCATACCACACAATACACCACACACACTTTCTTATCAAAATTCATCTGGTATATATATCCACACAAAGGATTTTAATATCTTTCTAGTCAGGGTCCAGAATACTCAATATTTTCCCAACCTCTGGTCTATCGGCTGAATCCTTGCTTACCATGTGATGCAAATCAAGGAGATACTTATAGAAGTCATCTAACATGTCAGCAAATCATGGATGATACCTTAAGCACCTTGATCACCATCAATATCTCATCCGGAATATTTTGATGCTCTATCAGTCAGTTCTTCCTCTGTCTACTCTGCCAAACTGGACCCCAATACTTAGATGCTCATATCTCTTTTCTCTTTCATCACCGGAGGCTCAATCCCTAGAATCTATTAGTCAAGGTATTCCTCTTGACTTCCCCAAGTCCACACTTTACAAAGATACTTCCTCTAAGAGATCCAGACCTAACTGTCAGACCTTGTTGCATGCATTGTTCTTGCTTACCAGACAAAGGTATTCTTCAATCTGACTTCTGGTAAAGATACACCATGTCCTGCGGATGTGTGGAGTGGTCTTTGTTGCCATCAATGAAAACACCAATGAAGCCACACAGTGTTTCTTGCCAACATATCACAGTCACATCTTGTGATCCAGATTGATGTTGGGGAGCTGCTACTCAGGGGGAGCAGCAAGTATGATTCTGAAGTGGTTGAATTGCAAGTATGTGCCCTTTGCCATTGATGTCAAAGGGGGAGAGAAGACATGTGAAAAAAAAGTGGTTGCTAATCAAAGGGGGAGTAGTAAAGGGAGAGAAGACATGTGAATGGTTGTTACTGATAGGGGGAGTTGTGACACTAAGGAGAAGTTCTCGTCTTAATGGTTAAAATAGTTTTTCACATCATATGTTGCCATCAATGACAAAGGCGGAGATTGTTGCAAGTATGGGCCTAACCGGTGTTGTCATTGATGTCAACATACTCTTGTTGCATTAATGATAAGGATTGGATGAGCTGTGTGCTGAGGATATTGAGAAAATTAGTCTCAATCAGGATCAGTGAAGATCAGTGATGACAGTAAGGTAAAAGTCCAAGATAGGATGAGGATCAGAGGATGCAGTTTAAAGGGTTTGTAGATATGTGTCTTAAGGTGGTCCAGTAGAGATTTCAGAGGTCCGCATGAAGATCTGAAAAAGTTGTGGCCATTCAAGTGAAACTGGTTCTGGTAGATGTTCAGTGGTGACAGATTGATATAGATAGGTCCGGTGAGATCCGAAAATGCATTATCCTATTCTGTGGATTTAAGGGAGTGTTGAGGAAGTCTTTTTGAAGTATCAACTCAATTGGTTCATGGTTTGAAGGTCCACAAGCATCTATTCCTTTGTGATAGTAATGACAAATTGTGTTCTTGAGGTTCTAGATGAAGAGGAGAAGGATTTTAGTGAACAGATGAAGTGTGGATGTTCTTGGTGATTCAGGCAAGCTTGTGGAGGTCTTTGGATCATTTCCAGTTCATGTTGATGATCCACATTGGAGTTGGAGCTCGCAATTGAAGAATAACTTCCGGATGATGGTGTTGTTGCTGAGACTGGCTGACCGGATGAGTTACACATCCTGTAGATGTTCTTGTTGATGTTTTCTGACTTAGATGATCATTCCTAAGTTGATGTCTTGTATAAATAAGGGATTGTGAAGTCATTTCAAAGTTGTCCTTGTGGTGATGAGAGTGTGGTAGCAAAGAGAAAACTGAAAGGCAGAGCAGAAGTATTGGGCTTAAATAGAACTGATTCAAGCATGGTGATGATGCTATTTTCCAGTTCAAGTAGGTGATACTTATTTCTTTGTAGATAGTGTGTCTCCTGTAGGTAGTGAGCCTCTTATGAGTAGTGTGCTTGGGCAGTGAGCCCTAATTGGCATGTGCCATTTTGTTCTTTCTATTCTTCTAACAGAGAATATAATCTTGGGTTAATCACCCCATGGTTTTTCCCTTAACTAGGTTTTCCATGTCAAAATCTTGGTGTCTCATGTGTTGATGTGTTTCTACTCTTGATTTGTTGCTTTATACTTTCATGATTGATTTACTATTATGCTGCTAAATAACAATGTGGAGTTAAGTGTTTGAATTGAAAGAAAGTTTTGTACAACTGATTCACCCCCCCTCTCAGTTGTTTGCCCTAAATCTAATAGTTTAGACATTACATCTTGAGAAGTAAGGTAATTGCCGTAGTACCAGATGCAACAGTAAATATGATTTTAATACAAAGTGAACCAAGTGAAAAGAGAGATAAATGGATAATCATCCTCCAAGAATTTGATATGGACATAACACCCATGAAATTAGTAAGAGGACAAGCCCTGAGCCAGATGATATCAAAAATTAATCCTAACATCATGAGCCAACAATATGTTATAAATACAAAGGAAACTGGAGAATGGTATTTAAATATTAGGCATATCTTTATTACTGGAAGATGTCCTTCAAAGTTACAGGCCTCACAAAGAAGAGCCTTGAAGATAAGATCACAAAAGTACATGATAAAAGGAGGAATTCTTTTCAAGAAGAACTATGAAGGAATATATCTTAGATGCCTATAAAGGCAAGAAGCAGACAAGGTGTTAATAGAATTACATGATAAGTTTGGAACCGTACATGGGTCGTACTTAGCTACTACTCATGCTATCCTCAGAGTAGGGTATTACTAGCCCACTATTTTTAAAGATACTGCTAAACACATCAAATGTTGTCATATGTGTCAGGTTGCTGCAAATAGAGAAAGATATGCTGCTCAGCCCTTGCAACCAGTGATGGAGATGCACCCATTTTCTCAATGGCGCATGGATTTCATAGGACCCATCAATCTTCCATCATGCTCAGGCCACAAGTATGTGTTGACTATTATTGATTATTGCACCAGGTGGACTGAAGTTGTTAGTAGTAAGACATGTAATGCTGAGGATGTGATCAAGTTCTTGGAAAGAAACATAGTAACTAGGTATGGAGTTCCTTATGCTTTAGTATGTGACAATGGACTTGCCTTTGCATCGATAAGATTATCAAGTTGGGCTTTTGACCATGGAATCATTTTGAAGTTTTATTCAAATTACTATCCTCAAGAGAACGGACTAGCAGAGTCTACAAATAAGAACTTGTTAAACATCATAAAGAAATTGATAGAGAAAAACCCAAGGGAGTGGAACACCCTATTAAAATACGCATTGTGGGTAGATAGAACCAGGATGAAGGCTTCATTAGGAAATTCTTCTTGTCACCTTGTATATGGGGTGGATCCTATCCTCCCTATTAACCTAAAGATCCCTACATTGTAGTTTGCACAAGAGTATCTAGATATAGACAACAAACAAGAAGTCAGGTTACTTCAGTTAATGCATCTAGAAGAAAAAAGAAATAGAGCAATTGATCAATTTACTAAGCATCAAACTATTGCCAAATGCTAGTTTGACAAAAGAGCCAGAGTTAAGGCTTTTAGAAATTTAGATTTAGTCCTTATTTGGGATAAAGCACATGAAAGAAAAGGGGATCATGGTAAATTTGATAAACTTTGGATAGGTCCTTTTCAAATTTAAGAAATCTTAGGAGACAGTACGTACAGGCTCAAGACTTTAACTGGTGAGGATGTGTCATTACCAGTTAATGGATAGTTCCTCAAGCATTATTTTTAAGCCTGAAACAGTGTCATGTAGGTCAAATGTAGTATAATGTGCATATTGTATAGTTGTTCCTGCAGTTTTGTTTTGCTTGTTTGTTTTCCTATTGAGTTTTGTTTTGGTTAGTCAAGATGGTACAACTTATCACCCTAAGAAAATAACCAAGTTGTTAGGATTCAAGTGGCGAGAACAAATTCCTATATAGGTTATGACTCATTTTGAGGAGTATCAGTGGTCAGGTCTTTGATATCCTTTTCATCATGGTGCCTTTTCTTAACTAAAGTGATTTTTTCACAATGACTCACCTAACAGCCTTGGGTTTGTGGAACACATAAGTATAGGTGTTAAGTGAAAAATCTAAAGGGACTCCCTTGCTACCAATGTAATCTCCAACCTAAATCAACAAGTGACCATACCTTGCACATTAAGCTTACATGATGACATCATATGAACAAAAGGAATAAATATTGGAAATCCAAAAGGAATACAATTAGGCCATCTAAGTAGCTCTACCTAGGCTATAGATGCCTGTGGCCAGTGGGGCTCTACTTAGGGGGATTGTATATATAACCTTGTCGGGGCTATAGACACCTGCTGGTAGCAAGGCTCTATCCAGGTTGCCTATGAGGGATGATCCCAAAATATGTAGCTTAACATCAGTTACTCATGTTTTCAACTTATTTTCAAGATGAGGATAATTAATCATTTGCACACACCTAATCCTTTGCTAACATTGTTGCAATGATGAAAATCCTATCATTCAGAAAGATCATAATACTTATACTTAGAGAGAGTTAAAATGCTATGTTAGAATGTGATCACATCACTTGAATCATTAGAATTTGGTTATTTTCTTTGGTGGCAAGTTGTTGTGTGGTTACACAACACACCCCATTTTGCCTTGACAAAATAGGGACCCAACTTTTCTTTCTGCTTTGGGCAATTTGGTAAAATTAGTTATGCATGTAACCTTGTAAGAGAGTGGATTTGCCACTATGATGAAGTCAGTTGTCAAAGTTAGTAGTTCCCATTATTAACTTCACGGTCGGAAAGTACACAAAATTCCAAGCAGGTTTGTCTTTTAGATCACCCCAAAACTATCTAAGGGAAGAAAGTTATGTTGAGTCAAAGTTTAGTCAAACCTGATATCCCAAGTGGGGGGTCATATTTCTAACATCAATCATATTTGATAAGATCATCCAGATATAGAATTGTCACCTGATAATCGCTAGGTGTGTGATGCGCAAATGTCAAATTTAAATAAGAGTAGATACCTACCTGTCAAAGGACTTTGCATATCCTACGGAGGGTCATATTTCTAACCTTAGTCATCTTACAAATATCACCCTCTTCACAAATATCACCCTATGTCAATATGACAGTGACATCATCCGATTCCAATGAATGAAAGAAATCACCTTGATGATGACATCATCATTCCATCTAAACCATGGGGGGGTTGTATATCTAATATCTGTCATATTTCTTAATATGACAATGATGTCATTAAAACATGATAACTAAATGACATCACTGACATGATGATGTCACTCTAATCTTTTCCAAGGAAAGGGGGGTCATATTTTAGGTACCCCTAATCTTAGTTCCATGACCTAATATACACCATGGTCAAATGTTGACCATATCACTTGATCCTTCGCACCTAGTTATCCCGTGCAAAAGCGAGGGGGTCATATTATTTGGAGGGCTCATATTTCTGAATATCCCCTGATCATTCTAAGATCACCCCCCTTTAACATTAAATACAATTAATATGTTAGATGAACTCCCGCTGATTACAAATACAAATTGAACACTTGGCAACATCTACGGATTCCCTACAAATGATCAACAGATTTAATCAAGACATCACATTTTTACCCTAATCTATCTTATTGATCTATTTTAAAGGTAAAATTCAAAGGTCATTTTCATTCACCTTGTGATAAATCAAGAAATTACAAAGCTCCGAAGTCAAACCCTCAACAACTACTTGTCAACGGATTGGATCCTTCAATGTAATGGAACGGGTAATCTTACGCGTTTATAGTCTTTCCCCATAATCACTCATTGAATCCAAAAGAAAGCATTGTCAGGTAAGTAACTGTAAACCCTCCCACTATCATTTTTTGTAATTCCAGGTAGAGTATTTGTCTTTACTAAGGTATGATCTTGTGATAATGTATAGAAAGGTAAAATAAGGAGTAATATACATAACATACATGATAGAGGTACATGACGTTGTAAGAATGCATATGGACACCATAGGGTAAAATATACCATGTTTATTGTAGGAATCCATGGCAAATGTCAGGAGAAATAGGTTTGAGGTAGAGTTCCTCAAGCCCATGTTTGCACAACTAGAGGGGGTACAATTCAAATATGAAGTCATTGGTGATACACATCAAGGTGATATGGACCTGGCAGTATGGTCGACAAGATTGTACAATGATAAGGATAATCCTATTCTGAATGGGGTGTTTGTGTCAAGTATGTGGCATGCAGTTGGTTTTCCCTATACTATGGATGCTCAAGAATTGGTGGTGGAGCGTGTAAGAATTACAACCTAGAAACCAGGAGAGTAGAGAAGCATGGAAGGATATACGCCAACTTCTTAGTCAAGGGCATTACTACCAGTTGGGAAAAAGATATTGAATGTGGACTTGCATAAACTAGAAACAGAGTATAACAATAACAAGAAAAATGCGAGGAAGAGGATGTACCAATGGACATCAAAGAGTAGTACATATACTACCTCAGTTAAGCTACCCGTGCATTTGTACAAGTTTGATTTTGATGATGAGTACCAATATATGATTGCTCTGCTAAGCAGGATGACTGGCAAGCCTCATGCTGGAAAATTTGAGAATTGGATGTTTGGGATCATCTAGATGGTTTTATATGTAGACAACGAACCCCTATGGGCTAAGATCATCAGTGACTCATTAGATGAGGGAATGCGGAGCCTTGGAGGACAAACATGTTTATTCTACATGACTTCATATGTGGTGTACTCTTGTGCATATAAAGGAACATTTGATGCTTTGAAAATAGTGGGTAAGGCTGGTGGTGATGCTGATGATGCACACATATGGGATCATTATCCCCAATTGCAAAGGAAGGTATAATTCCAGGACTATAAAATGGTAAATGATGTATTCTCCATGCATCTGGTTAGAACTATGAAGGAGGATAGGACTAAAAGGCTGAGCATGAAAGCTCAAGAAATTATCTATTGACATGGAGCATGGTTTATCCAATTTGCTACTTTCTCATATATTAGGATCGAGGGATTTGAGGGACAGCCTCTTATGTTGCCAAGATACCCTACTGATTGGGTCGTCTTGATGGAATTTTTTAGGCAAGTATCTTCCATAGTTGAAGCCTATAAGGCACAAAAGAAGATACCTCCAATTTTTTTTCTAGTATCCATGGGCTAGTACATGTGCCCAAATTCAAAGAGTATAGAACATGTCATCAGGGGGTTGAAACTGATGTATCTACATCCATTTCCTCTAGCCAGATCATACGATCTTATGGTAGGATGCAGAAGGTACTGGGAAAATAGATACATCAGAAACATCTAGAGGACTTTTGGACCAGTTGATATGATGAGGCTGAGGTGAGAAGAAGGAAATATCAAAGACTCACCTTGAATCAAATCAAAACCTTTGACTGTATCCCAGTGCCAGCACAACTACATAAGGATGATGGGAAAATCATGTCCAATGAATATGAGGACAAAAAGGTATATACTGACACCATATCAGACCCAAATCTTACACAATAGGAGGATATATCCTTAGATCAGCTGATGAATGGGGTGATCTAGCTAACCCAGGCTTGGGTAGATGCAGAGATAGCCAAACTAAAGAAAAGGGGCATTGCCCTTACGATTGATACTAAGTAGAAGAGACAAGAAGTGTTTGATGACGAATAAGATGATTTCCTCATTGAAAAGAGAAAATCCAATGGGGAGAGATTACCCATAGAAAAACAAAAGAGGATCCTGCCTAAAGGTGAGAAAGGTGAAAATGAGCCAAAGGGGGTGATAATAGAAAGGATTGCTACTAAAGCTGTAGGTGCATCTACATCATTAACACAGCCTCTAACAGAAAAACCAAAAACTAAGAGAATTTTAAAGCCTATTGTTGAAATTACAGAGATGCAAGTGGAAGGACAAATCCTGCAACATGAATTGGAAGAGGGAAACCCCTTGGAAGAGGAACAATTAAATAAAGAACCTGAAGATGATGACTTTCTAATAGCAAGCAAGAAGAGGAGGGGGATGCCACTAATGTCACCACCTAAGAAATAGAGAATGACCTTGAGGGGAGATGTCCATGCTGACCCCACCATGTTGAGAGGAGCAGGTGGTGAAGTTTTTAGGAAG
Organism: Cunninghamia lanceolata; assembly: GCA_027924645.1. Lineage (NCBI taxonomy): Eukaryota > Viridiplantae > Streptophyta > Pinopsida > Cupressales > Cupressaceae > Cunninghamia > Cunninghamia lanceolata. The sequence goes on along the minus strand of BSBN01000078.1, from coordinate 34,898,420 downwards.
GAACTACAGCATGATGTTCCTCTTGCCACAATAATTAAATTTAAAACCAAGAAAGTGGAGGAGAAAACAAGAGAAACGCTCAGGACAAGTAAGGGGGTTCCTTTCTCTTTAGATGATATAGTAGATTTATTTGATGATGAGGTGGTCCAAGATGTGACCGCTCAACATATGGATACTCTAGTTGCCAACACCTGAATGACTCCTCATGGAACTCTATTAGCCCAGATGAGGGTGTTGGAAGAAGTTAAACAAACAGAGGAAATGAAACAAGGTATCTCGAAAAGAGCATCCCAATAGATAGGGCTAGACAATTTGGTTGATCAGGTTACTAGTCTTGCAGCCATAGACTTAGCTGTTGGGAATTAAGGTGTCTCAACCTTGGTAATTCTCTACATTTGTAATGTTTGTATTTATTATTCAATTGCCTATGTTGTAAATAATTGGAAATTCCACTTTGTCATATTGTGGGATGTGGCACGGTGATGTGTCAATCCTACATGGATTATGACAACTTGTTATTTTGTCCTCACATGAGGAGATAGGCATCCCACTTAGTGGTAGGAATATTCTTCCATGTGTCAGCATCTTCTATGTTGTGTAAGGAATGTTTGATTGAAACGGTTATGACGGATTCCTATGACGAATCTATGACATGTAAGAGTCGAGAATAGAAGGTTATAAGATAGGTAATGACATGTGTCATGAAGCATCTTTGAATGAGGCATATTTGGGTGCCCCAAGGTGGAATATGATGTGTTGTAAGAGAATATGCTATTAATAGCATGTGTATGACAGACTCTCTTACAACTGTAAGTTGTAACCGCTATGACAGATTCTATGACGGTTGTAAGTGTCGTAAGAGCATCTGTCATAGCCCATTTTGGAAATAGGTGACCTCTTTGGGGTAGGAGCTGTGGACAAGTGTCAGAGACATTCTACAATGTTGACCAAGTGTCCCTAGGTGTGGGTTTTGGTCCAAGATGCCATATTGGATGCCCATTCCAAGAAAGGTCCAAAATTGCCTTGTATGTTCTATTTAAACAGGTGCTTGGAAATGGAGTTTGTATCACAGGTATATAGGTACTATTATGCTACCGGATTGACTCCAGACATGAGTGTCGAAGACCATTGAATCTTGCATTGCAAGTTTGTTGTAAACATTCTTTCAGATTTGTTAATACATTGTGCAGGTTTCTAAGTGTGGGGTTTTTTACCCGATAAGGGTTTTCCCCACCGTAAATCTTTGTCTCTCTTCTTTTGTCTTCTTTATGGATCTTTTTTTTGCTGCAATATCTCATGTTAATTGTTTAACTTCACTATAATAGTTAGGATAAAGTTGAATTTACATAGCCCTCTCCTCAATAGATTAGTGTAGGAAGCGTTTCCGCACACCTAGCTTCCTTTCAGTTGGTATCAGAGCTTGATCACCTTTGGTCCTAGTTGTTGGGTAGGGGTTTTTTGAGCTAATCTTAGGTTGAGTGGGAGTCTGTGCAGAGCATTCTATATCTTATTGCAGCAAGGAGATGGCAAGCACATTAGGAAGGTTTGAAGTAGAGAAGTTCAATGGCAGTAATTTTGAGCTGTGGAAGCTTAAGATGGAAGACATGTTAGTTGACTGAGACCTTTGGGAAAGTGTGAATGGAACTAAACTAGCTACAATGACTCAAGATGAGTGGGATCTCAAGGATCAGAAGGCTAAGGGTCTCATAAGACTTAGTCTTGCCGATTCTATGTTGTTAAATGTCCATGAAGAGGCTACTGCAAAACTCCTTTGGAAGAAGTTGGGGGATGTGTATCAAACCAAATCCCTAGTCAATAAACTTTTCCTGAGAAAGATGTTGTATTCTCTTTGAATGGAGGATGGAGGATCCATGGCTAAGCATATGAATGCCTTTAATATGCTAGTTGCACAATTAACATCTATTGGTGTAAATATGGAGGAGGAGGATCGGTGTATGACCCTGCTTTGTTCTCTACCAGACTCATGGGATCATCTTGTCATGGTAATTGGAAGCGCCACATCAACATTCAAAATGGAAGAGGTGGTTTCTTTGTTGTTATCTGAAGAGATGCAAAGAAAGTCTTCTAAGGTAGCCAAAGAGGCCCTTGTAGTTCATGGAAGACCCAAGGAGAAAGGGAAGAAGAAGGACAAGAAATGTGAGAAGGGTAGATCCAAATCTCGTGGGAGATCTAAATCTCCTAGAAAGTCCAAGGCTCTTTGTTGGAACTGTGGCAAGACCTGGCATTTCCGAAAGGAATGCAAAGAGGAGAAGAAGAAAAAGAAGAAAGCTCCTGATTCAGATTCTGACAAATCACAAGATGACAGTGATGCTTTCATCGTAGCCTTGGCAACCCATGTATCTGATGATGTGTGCCTAATTGACTCTGGTGCATCATTCCACATGGCCTCACATCGAGACTGGTTCACTAAGTATGAGGAGTTCGATGGTGGAAAGGTGTATCTGGGTGACAAATCTCATCTAAAGATTGTTGGTCATGGAAGAGTCTCTATCTGATTCCCTGATGGTAGAGTGAAGGGAATCTCTAGGGTTATGCACATCCTAGGCTTAGCACAGAACCTGTTTTCTGTAAGTAGTTTGAATGATGCAGGTGTGCAAGTTATCTTTTTGAAAGATAGATGCAAGATACTAGAGGATCTATGGTGCTTGCTAAGGGTACTCAGAGAGGTACTCTGTCTCAGCTGGAAGCATGCATTGCACAATGCAATAGTTCTTCTGACTCACGGAAGAGGGCAGTAGTCACTTCATTCCCACCATCTAAATGAGCAGTGAAGAAATCTGTTGTTTCTAGTCTTGATGGTTGTAATCGTGCATTGGAAGTTAAACTTCCTGTAGGAAAAACAATGTTATGGCATAAGAGATTTGGCCACATTGGTGAGAAGGGTTTGCGTACCCTAAAAAATAAGAACCTCGTTGAGGGGTTAGATGATTGTAATCTTGAGTTTGACTTTTGCGAACATTGCATTTATGGAAAACAAAACCATGTTCAGTTTTACTCGAGTTCTCATAAGTCTTCTGGTGTGTTGGACCTCATTCATTTTGATGTGTTTGGTCCTATTAATGTTCCTTCATTATCAAAATCTGTATACTTTGTATCTTTTATAGATGATTACAGTAGAAGGACATAGATTTATTTTCTCAGAAGCAAATCTGAAGTCTATAGCAAGTTTAAGGAGTTTAAAGCCTTTGTTGAAAATCAGACTGGTAAAAAGATTAAATGTTTGAGAACTAACAACTATGGTGAGTTTTGTTCTATAGAATTTGATAAGTATTGGAAGGAACTTGGGATTGAAAGACATAAGACAACTCCATACACACTGCAGCAAAATGGAGTTGCAGAGAGGATGAATAGGACACTGATGGAGAAGGCTAGGAGTATGCTTAGTGGAGCTAGTCTAGAACAAAAGTTTTGGATTAAAGCTGTTGCCACTGCTTGCTATCTAGTAAACAAATCTCCTACATCAGCTCTTGTTGGAAAGAAACCCATGGAGGTGTGGTCTAGTAGAAAGCCTTCAGTAAGGCATCTTCATGTTTTTGGTTGTAAGGCATATGCACATGTGCCTAGGGAGAAGTAGTCAATATTGGAGAACAAAGCTGTTAAGTGTATCTTCATTGGCTATGGTGTTGGTGTGAAAGGATACAAGCTTTGGGAACCCGTGGCTGAAAAAGTGTTGTATAGCAGAAGTGTCATCTTTAGAGAGCTTAACCTTCTTCCACTATTTTGCAGCCAGAAGAAAAAGAAAAGAAAGAGGATGTTGTTCAGTTTCCTCTCACCCCTAAGAAGACTAAACAAAAAGATAATGTTGGACCTGATGATGAGGAGAGCTCTAGCAGCTCTAAAAGCTCAGAGGAAGAAGCTGAACCTCAACCTTAGCTCTTGAGGAGGTCTACATGGATAAGAAAGCAACCTGAAAGGTTTGGTTTTACGTTGCTTGATTCTAGTCGTGCTTATGCTTTAATCACTAACAGTGATGAACCTAGAACTATATCAGAGGCTTTGGATATGAAGGATGCATGTTCCTGGAAGGAGGCCATGGAGGAAGAAATGGCTTCTTTGGAAAAGAATCAAACTTGGGACTTGGTGCCTTTGCCTCCTGGATGGAAACCTGTTGGATGCAAATGGGTGTTCAAGAACAAGATTGGTGTAGATGGTAGTATTGAGAAGTATAAGGCTAGATTGGTTGTGAAGGGGTATTCACAAGTGGAGGGTATAAATTATGGTGAGATCTTCTCTCCCATTGTAAAGCTGACATCCATTCAATTCCTGTTGTCACTCGCAGTAGCTTATGACTTGGAGGTAGAACAGATGGATGTGAAGACAACTTTCCTTCATGGTGACTTGGAGGAAGAGATCTACATGTCATAGCCAGAGTGTTACATGGTAAAAGGTAAAGAAAATTTGGTCTGCAAACTTAAGAAGTCTTTGTATGGTTTGAAGCAATCTCCTAGGAGATGGTACTTGAAGTTTGATGCCTTTGTGTTGTCAATTAGATTTGTGAGATCAAAATTGGATCACTGTGTTTATTATAAGTTTGATGGTGATCGTATTCTCATTGTTGCACTATATGTTGATGATATGTTGCTCATTGGGAAGGGTAAGAATATGATTTCTAATTTTAAATCTCAGTTGTCAGCTTAGTTTGAAATGAAAGATTTAGGAGCAGCCAGGTACATTCTAGGAATGGAAATCAGAAGAGACAAAACCAACAAAAAACTTTGGTTAAGCCAGAGTAAGTATGTGAAGACTGTGTTGGATAGATTAAGCATGGGAGATTGTAGACCATTGTGTGTTCCTGTTTCCTTGGGGACAAAGTTGTCTATTGAGGATTGTCCAAAATCTCCTAGTTAGGTGGAGGACATGAGCAGAGTACCTTATGCTAGTGTTGTTGGCAGTTTGATGTATGCTATGGTCTACACAAGACCAGACATTGCCCAAGTAGTGGGAGTCCTTAGTCAATTTATGGCTAATCCTGGACGGGTTCATTGGGATGCAGTTAAGTGAGTGTTTAGATATTTGAGGGGTACTTCTGAGTATTCCATTTTCTATCATGGTAATGTTTTAGGACCTCCACATTCTGTTGATATTCATGGATTTGTGGATTCAGATTGGGCAGGTGACATTGACAGCAAGAGATCCACCAATGCTTATGTTTTTACACTGTTTGGTGGTGCTATTAGTTGGATGAGTAAACGACAACCTGTTGTTGCTTTGTCCACGATAGAAGCTGAGTATATGGCAGAAACTTATGCTTGTAAGGAAGCCATTTGGCTTAAGAGATTGTGTTCCGATATTGGTGTTGATGCGGGTCAGATCACGATTAGTTGTGACAATCAGAGTGCAATTTGTCTTTTAAAGAATCTAACTTTCCATGCTAGAACCAAGCACATTGATGTTCAGTTTCACTTCGTGAGGGACATGGTTGAGGATGGAAAGGTAAATTTGGAGAAGGTAGATGTTTTGAAGAATGTTGCAAATGCATTAACAAAACTAGTGGGCACTAAGAAGTCCAGGTGGTGTTCGGAGTCTATGGGCCTCTCGGCCTATAGCAGTTAAATTCTATTTTTATATTGGCTCGTACAAGGTGTTCGACAAGTGGGAGAATGTTGGGAATTAAGGTGTCTCAACCTTGGTAATTCTCTAAATTTGTAATGTTTGTATTTATTATTCAATTGTCTATGTTGTAAATAATTAGAAATTCCACTTTGTCATATTGTGGGATGTTGTGAGGACAATAATTTTGCCTCCCTTATTGTGATCATTATGCCATGCAGTAGATGACATTATTAGACCTAAGTGATAATGTTTCATTATGTAGACTTGATTTTTATCCACTGTTTATGTTAGGACATTGATTTGACATATGTGACTTGATTTGATCATAGTGATGCTAATTGTGTGATTCGACTTACGAGTTTATATTTGATGATGTGTTGTGATGAGATTCTAGTGATTATGTGATATGGACTAATTGACATATGTTTGGATAGTGCAGTTAATTTGGATTTATGTATTGATGGATATTGTTGTATTTGTTGAGTGAATTTAATTTCCAGTTGCTTCGGCTATGACTTTTCATGACAGGACTGACACTTGATTGAGATGTGCAGGTTTTACATTCCCTAGCCATAGGAAATCAGAGGTAGAATTCACACTATGTTATCCCTTGTAAAGCCGATCCATTCCCAAGAGGGATAAGGATCACATTTGAATTTGGGTGTGGATTTATTGTGCTTGATTTAATTCTATTCATTTTGGCCTTAGTACCCCTTTTTATTTAAAATTGATTAATAAAAGTGTTGTATAATTTCACTTGATTTATACCACTTGGTATTTATCTTATTTATTTAAGCCATTTAAATGTGGATTTTATAACCCCTTCATGAACCCTAGTGTCCTAAAAGTTACCCTAGGTGGTCAACCATGAGTCTAGGGTCAACTTGGACTATCTAACCCTAGTTTTGACTCACCTTAGGTCACTCTAAACCATGGTTTAGTAAAAGTGACGAATTTATAAATGAGGAAAGATGGGGGATGGGCCTTGCTTTGGAAGGACTCATCTCCCATCCCTAAGTTTTGGGAATCATTCCCAAGGAAGACTTGGGAGGTCTCCAAGAGTCCTCCCAAACTCCCAAGTGAGTGGGAGCACCACTCAAGACCTTTGTCTTCTTGAGGTGTGAGTGGGAATCCAACTCACCATTTGTCCCCCTCCCACTTGTGTGGAAGCACAAGAGGGTAGGGTGGAGATGGAGGTGGGATGAGGGGATGACATTTGTCATCCTCATACTTCCTCTCCTTTGCAAGTGGCATAGGAGGGGGAAGGAGGAGGTGACAAGTGTCACCTTCTCATCCCTCATGGCCAAGTTGATGGCCTATAATAGCTCCTCTTGTAGAGGAGTGGGGGTTCTCTTTTTCTAGTCTTTTTCCTGGCAATTTGGAGAGTTCCTAAAAATTTTAGTTTTCCTTCTAGTTTGGAGGAGTTAGGGAAGGTTGGAGAAATTTTGAAAGTTGGAAGGCTTGGGAAGGCTTGGAGCTCTTCATCAATTCTACTTCCATTGTCAGGGCCTTGAAGGTAGGCCTCTTAACTTGCTTCTTACCTTGCTTATATGATGTTCAATGTTCTAGATTTTGGTTGTGTGTTGTTTGCATTGTGATGTTGGGAAGGGTGTTATGGTGAGAGCACCTCCAATGGAGGTAATGCTCAACTTGTATGGGTAGGGGAAAGGAACCTCCTTCAGGTCTCTCCCACAGTTTGTATTTGTGCCTTGAGGGTTCTTATTGGAGGAGTGAATTAATTGAATGGCAAGAGTGCCAGGTGATTTAATTGTGAATCTTGTGGATTGTGGTGTTTAGGGGAATTTGGCTTGAGGCCATGAGGAGAGAGTTTCATCATTTGGGAGCCCTTTGATGTTGAGGGGTCCATTCCCTACCCTCACAAAACTCATTTTTATGAGTTAAGTTATGTGTTAAACCTATGGGGTTGTTTCTGTTTGTGTTTAGTGTGTGTTGTGGAATGAAAACCTGTGTGAATCCCTACCTCCCTAGCTCGGGGGTGACCCACTTGCGGGTCTACGGTAGGGAGGAGAGCTTTTTGTTGTGGCTGGAATGTGCTTCTTTTGTTGTGTACCTTGCAGGTTGCGAGAAAAGAAGTGAAGTTGTTATGGAGCCCAGGTTATGTGGCCTTTGTAGTAATTTTGTGGCTGTTTTTGAGCCATGGCCATTGTGGCCTTATGGTAAACTTGTCAAGTGCTCTTGCTTGGAGGTTAGCTATGAAAAATGGTGCAATGTAAACTTTTTGTTTTACTTAAACTATAGTTGTCTATTTCCATATTTTGAAATTGGCATTGTGTTGAAAAATGTATGTGAAAAGAGTCATAAACAAATTTCTGTCATTGATCTTTAAGAAAAACAATATATAGGCAAGAGTTGTAATGGTTGTTATATTCTATTGTAAAAGAAAGAAAGTAAAGACAATTAGTTGTAAACATGGTTTTATTGTAAACAAGAAAAAAGGGGTTAATTTAGTTTTTTGTTGTTGCATTAGAAGTTTAAAATAAAAGCTGTTGTTGAAAGGAGAAAAGAAAAGAAAGATGTATTTCTGTATTGCATAATGCAAACTAATATATATAGTTGCTGTCCAATTTACTGTTTAAAACTGAAAATCAATTTTTTATTTTTTTTTGATAAGACTTATTTTTTTTAAAAAAAATAGAGTTTCTATAAATTTTATCTGCTGCAAACAAATACATATGTATTTCTATTATTTTGTGATTCAAAAGAAAAACATTTATTGAGTTACTATTTTAGTTTTGTTTGTACAAACCTAGAAGTTCACTTCTATCTATTTAAGCCCTAGTTAAAACAAAATATATACATAAGGATTGTATTTTTTTTTATTTCCATAGATCAAACGACTTGTAGGTCTTGTATATGTTTATATAAATAAACATATAGAAATAGAATAAATGCTTTACCAAAATACTGAATAAACGGATGTTATGGACCTAAGTATATAAATTTATATATATAAAAAAAAAGATGTATTTTTTTTGAGTATATATTCACGTATATATACTCATGCTATATATATAAATATTTATATATATAAATTAAGGTTTAGATTTATTAAAAAAATAAAAAAAATAACAAAAAAAAAAATTTAGTATCAAAGGGGGACTATGGACGCTGCCGTAGGCCCCATTTTTTTTGTGATAGAGGGGTGTGGGGGAGGCGGAGCCTCCACCCACACCCACGGGTGTGGGTGGGGTCTCCGCCTCCCCCACACCCCACCCTCACATACCCTACCCCTTCTCCCCGTGGGCTCCTTCTCCACCTCCCTCCGTGGACAGTGTTGCCCTTCCCCTGCCGCTGCAACCGCCAATAGCCACATACCACCCCCTAACCACCGCCGTGCCCAGTGCTCACCCCACACCACACCTCCCTTAAACCACACCCCTTACCCCATTACTACCACCGTAATCTCTATAGTGGCCACCGCTATCCTTCACCCTCTCTGTGGCCGGCGCTTTCAACGCCCCCCTCCCCTACACTGAGCTCTGCACCTTCCCCTTCGCGGCCGTTGGCATTTCTCTCCCCTCCCAAACTCCAGACCCCTGCGACACCCCTCCACCGTGTCTGCTCCATACACCTCCACTTCGGTCTCCACGATACATTTCGACGGCTCTCTCTCTTCACCCTGCAACTCACAAATTGCTCAATCACTACCAATAGCATCCTAAATATTTTAAGTAGATATTATACATGAGATTTAACAAAAAAAAGAGGATTCAATGGCCTTCCCTCTGGTAGATGGAACAACAGCTTCACTCTTGGTTCCATTGCATTTCCAAACCCTAACCTGCATGAGAGAGGAAAAAGGAAACAAAAAAAAAAATAACAAAAGAAAATAAGAGAAGAATGGGAAATGGATTAGGGCATCATAGAAAGAGGAATAACCTAATGCAAATTAGGGCTTTCTTAGAGATGGTTTTTTTTTTAAAAAAATGGGATTAGGGTTGTCCATTATTTTTGAATACAATATCCTTTGAGAGGACTTAATTTGTGAGAGGTTTGTTTTAAAATTTCCTTACTCTCTATTTTGTCCATGAAATTTAATTCATTGTGTCTCTAATCTTTTATTATTATTTTAGATGGGGTTGCTTTTAGTTCTTTTTGCCTTATTTCATTTCACCTTAGGAGTTTTATTTAATCTTGTTTAAATTTTCAATGGGATTGTATTTAAATTAAATGCCTTGAGAAAATATTTTAACTAGGGAATTATTTACCAAAATTATTTTTAATAACGAACTTGGTTTTTGGCTGAATTTACTTGACGTCTTGTCATTTTAAATTAATTTTATTATTTTACTTTATATTGTCAATTTTGTTTATGAGTTAAATTAATATTTAATCTTATATTTTATTTATTTTTCCTATTGGGTTTATTTAAAATTTATTTTGCATTTTTTTTGAAAATGCGTTATGCTGCCAGAATTTTACTAGATTTTAGGGTTTATTTTACGTGTTAATGATTTCATATGATACTAATAGTTGACCCATCCCTCCACTTCAACCACGTGCCATCTTGTCATCATAATTAATCATTTTTTGACCTGAGACAAGTTAGGGTTTGAATTGTTGAATTTACCTCACCTAGGAAAGAGAAACTTAGGGTTCAGACTAAATTAGTCTAACCCTAGAGGTGACATCCTACTTGTCGCCTATACCCCTAGATGGCCTACACCATCATGGTCACATCGACCTGTCTATGCCTTGCGTATTGCCACCGAGCACGCAGATGCATGCGAGGGGGTTCTTAGGGCTAGGGAGAAATTTTTTTCGTAGTTCATGTCGTGACCACATGGCAGATGTGGTCATGACACGAGTGTTCTTGTGTCATGTCCGCATGGGAGATGCAGGCGTGACATTTGGTATCAGAGCCAGGTTGTTTAGAACACTGGGCTTGTATTAGGCACATTACCTTTTTCACAACGTTGACTTACTTGTGGTTACCTTATTTTGTAGGATGCCTCCCAGATGAGTTCAGTGAGCCCAGACCCGCCACACTCCACCCACAGAGGTACACATTGATTCTTCAGCTGTGGCACCAGGTCAGCCAGTTCCACCGGTACAACCAGTTCCACCGGTATAGCTAGTTCCACTGATACAGCCAGTTCCACAGGTTTAGCCAGTTCCATAGGTACCGCCAGTTCCACAGGCACAACTAGTTCCTCAGGTACCGCAGGCACCACTGGCCCCACTAGATATGGGACCATAGATATTACAGGCCTTATAGGCTATCTTAGATAGGCTTCCACTGGCTGTAGTAGAGGCACGTGTAGAGCCCCGTGTAGAGCCGCGAGAGGCACCACGTGTGGAGCCTTACGTCAAGCTGCCAAAGATAGAGGAGGTTGGTTCAGCCAACAGGGCCCATAGCAGGAGCCCCACACATCAGGCTAGGCAGGACAAGATAGTGTGTGTAGAGCACTTGGGTCATAGGCCTTATGATTATCATGCAGATGAGCCTATCAGGGGGCACAGAGATAGAGGAGATCCCATTAGGGACATATTAAGGTTGAACCCTCCTACATTCATCAGGACCACAGAGGGAGTTGAGGCAGAGGCCTAGCTTATCAGTTTAGACAGGTGCTTCACATTGCATCCTTACGAGGGCAACACGAAGGCTCGTGTGGTAGTACACTTGTTGCGAGATGCAGCAGCTACTTGGTGGTGCACTGAGGAGTGCAAGCATCACCTTTCTTTAGACACCCTCACATGGGAGACCTTCATTGAGTGCTTCAATGCGTGCTACTTATCAGACCATTACAGATAGGGTCGTATAGACGAGTTCCATGACCTTCAGTAGAGAGGACTTTCAGTGGCTCAGTATGAGGCTAGGTTTACAGAGTTATCTAGATATGCGGAGTATCTCCATGACAAGAAACTCCTAGTGCATAAGTTTATCAGGGGACTGAACCACAATATAGCAGGGCTTGTTCGGATGGCAGATCACTAGACTTTGAGTGATGCTACCGAGAAGGCATATATCGCTGAGGAGATTCAGGGATGGGGGCAAAGTTCTCGCCCTCAGTTTCAGGATCGGGGATAGTAGCAGCATCAGCAAAGTTTCTGTAGACCATCACAGCCACCTCACAGAGGAGGATTCAGTTCAGTACCGTTACCTCCTAGACCCTCACAACAGCAACAGTCACAGCAGCAGCAGAGAGCTAGGACACAGCAGAGGTTACATGGGGGACATAATAGAGGTTGGTAGCAGCAGGGCCCGCACTGAGATCAGAGACAGCAGGGACCACCTGCAAGACCCGCGAGGTCGTAGCAGTCTTATAGGGTCTCACAGGGGTCTACTAGCAGATTAGGACAATAGCAGTCAGGTAGGACTCAGACTGTATAGGTACAGGTTAGGGGCCCTTGTTGTGTTTGTGGTGGAGCTGGACACCTAGCTAGAGAGTGCCCACAGGGTTTTGCAGTAGGGGGACAGCCTCATGCAGGAGGATCCGAGCAGACTGTGGGTGATGTGGGTAGATCCCATCATATGTTTGTAGCGGTTGATAACTGCCAGGTACATTTTCAGGCGTCAGTGATTGAGACATCAGGTATGATTAGGGGTAACCCCATTTCTATTCTCTTTGACTCTAGTGCTATTGATTCATTTATATCTCCATCGTTAGTGGAGCGTTGCAGGCTGGTGGCATCTAGGCAAGGTGATAGGTGGGTAGTTGAGTTGGCTTTAGGAGCCAAACTGATAGTAGATGCCTTAGTCCATGACTGTGAGATTGCCTTGGGACCCTTCACTATAGTATGCGACCTTAGAGTCATGACATTAGGATCCTATGATGTGGTGTTGGGTATGGATTGGCTTGCGGCTCATTGAGCCAAGCTAGATTGTCACCGAAAGGTGATCAGCTGTTTAGATGATCACGGCACATCAGTTGAGATTGTGGGCATGTAGAAACCCACCGCAGTATGTATGATATCTGCTTAGCATCTTAAGTACTGCATACGGAAAGGATGTCAGATGTTTTCCATCATAGTGAGCGACAGATCAGATGACAAGCTAGAGGCATCTTTGGAGGATCATCCCATCCTTAGAGAGTTTGCCGATGTATTCCTAGCAGAGTTACTGGGGATGCGTCCCCGACGTGAGGTAGACTTTTGCATAGACTTAGTGCCAGGTGTCAATCCAGTGTCTCGTGCACCCTACAGGATGACCACACATGAGCTCACTGAGCTCAAGCTACAGTTGGAGGATTTGCTCAAGAAGGGGCACATCCAACCGAGCGTTTCACCTTGGGGTGCTCCTGTCATCTTTGTGAAGAAGGATGGGTCTCTTCGCTTGTGCATGGACTATATGCAGTTGAATAAGGTGACGGTGAAGAACCATTACCCTCTGCCCAGAATTGATGATCTTTTCGACCAAATGCAGGGAGCCAGGGTGTTCTCAAAGATAGACCTGAAGTCTGGGTATCATCAGTTACGGATCGTGGAGGTGGATATCCATAAGATAGCCTTCTGGACACGTTATGGACACTATGAGTTCACAGTGGTTCCCTCCGGCTTGACAAACACCCCTGCAGTGTTCATGAGTCTCATGAACGGGGTGTTTCGTGCCTATTTAGATCGGTTCGTGATCATATTTCTCAATGACATTTTGATCTACTCATGGACCAAGGAGGAGCATGAGGAGCACCTTCGTCAGGTTCTACAGTGCTTGTGAGAGCAGAAACTTTATGGGAATTTGGTGAAGTGTGTATTTTTAAGGACAGAGGTTCAGTATCTGGGGCATATCCTTTTTGGCCATGGAATCTTAGTAGATCCATCAAAGATCAGGGCTATCAGGGATTGGCCAGCACCCACTAGTGTGATAGAGGTCGGGAGTTTTATGGGGTTAGCTGGTTATTACTATCATTTTGTTGAGGGTTTTTCTTAAATTGCATACCCCATCACTTCCCTCCAATGGAAAGGGAAGAACTTTCTATGGACTGAGCAGTGTGAGAGGGCCTTCAAGGTCCTCAAGGAGCATCTCACCAGTGCTCCTATTTTAGCAGTTCCTGATCCTGCAGTAGATTTCATGGTTTGCACAGATGCATCACTTGAGGGATTGGGAGCTGTACTTATGCAGGGTGGTAGAGTGGTCACGTATGAGTCGCGAAAGTTCAAGACTCATGAGCTGAACTACCCCACACATGACTTGGAGTTAGCAGCAGTGGTTCATGCTCTAGTCCGTTGGAGACATTTCTTGTTGGGTCATCACTTTGAGCTCCATTTTGATCATCATAGCCTTCAGTATATCTTCACGTAGCTGAATCTGAACGCCTGTCAGCGGTGTTGGATGGAGTTCCTATGTGAGTACGACTTTGATGTCCACTACATCAAAGGGAAGGAGAACGTGGTTGTTGACGCATTGAGCCGGAGGCACCACAAGCTCTTGACCTTGACTTTGAGTGTGGACTTGAGGGATTGCATTATTTAGCATCTGCTAGAGGATGAGTGGTTTCTTGAGGTGCAGCAGGAGATCAATTCATAGAGGGCCCTTGTGGGCAAGTTTGTAGGGTATACACTTGACACAGATGGTTTACTTCATCATTGACAACACATCTATGTACCCTGCATAGGTGACCTACGTACTGTAGTGCTATCAGAGGCTCATAGAGCACCATACGCGGCACATCCGAGGGTGAAGAAGATGCATGCTGATCTACAACAGTTGTACTATTGGGCGGGTATGAGACGAGATATAGCAGAGTTTGTTGCTCGATGCCTTGAGTGTCAGAGGGTCAAGGCCGAGCATCAGCATCCAGTAGGTCTCCTATACCCACATGATATACCTGAGTGGAAATGGGACACCATTTCCATGGATTTTATTGTTGGTCTTCCTATGTCTTCACGTCGCCATGATGCCATCATTGTGACAGTCAACAAGTTGACCAAGGTGGCTCATTTCTCTCCTGTACACACGACATACAATGCGCCAGCTATGGAAAAGGTATTCTTGGATGATATTGTGAGACTACATGAGGTACCTTGTCGCATCATCTCAGACAGAGATCTAGTGTTCACTTCAGCATTCTGGAGAGCCTTACAGTAGGTATTGGGCACATAGCTCAATTTTAGCTCCGCTTATCATCCCGAGATAGATGGACAAACAGAGTAGGTGAATCAAGAATTGGAGGACATGCTTCGGATGTATGTTATGGACCATCAGTCTAGATGGGATGAGTATCTATATCTAGTTGAGTTTGCCTACAATAATGGGCATCACAGCTCGTTAGGTATGCCTCCCTTTTAGGCTTTATATGGCAGACCATGCATGACACCATTGAGTTGGGATCAGATAGAGGACAGAGTTTCCATTAGTCCAGAGCTAGTTCAGGATATCGAGCAGCAGGTCACAGTGATTAGACAGAGGTTGTAGGAGGCACAGGATAGGCAGAAGAAGTATGCTGATGCTAAGAGGATTGATCGGAGCTTCTCAGTGGGTGACAAGGTATTCCTTAGAGTGCGGCCACACAAGAGTCCAATCTGTTATGGAAAGGGCTCTAAGCTCGCACCATGGTTCGTAGGACCCTTTGAGATTTTGGAGCGAATAGGACCAGTTGCCTATCGTCTAGCATTGCCACCTAGCCTGTCACATATCCACGATGTCTTTCATATTTCTATTTTGAGATGTTATATATCTGATGTATCTCACGTACTAGACTGGAGTGCTTTACAGGTAGAGGCAAATGGGCAATTGGCTTTGGAGCCAATTCACATATTGGCTCGTCGGACGTTGGGCCTGTTGGCAAGAGACACTATATGGATTCATGGTTGTTGTCATTGATGGCAACAAAGGTCATCCCACATATCCGCAAGTCATGATGTGTCTCTACCGGAAGTCAGAATAAAGAATGTTGTGGTCCGGTAAACAAGAACAGAGCATGTGGCAAGGTCCGACAGATTGGTCCGGATCTCTCAGAGGAAGTGTCTTGGTGCAGTACGGATTTGGGGAAGTCAAGAGAACTACCTTGAGTGGTATATTCCAAGGATTTAGCCTCCGGTGATGGACAAGGAAAAAGATATGAACAGTTGAGTACCGGATTCTTGAGAGACAGTGAAAACAGAGGAAGAACTGACTGACAGAGTATCAGACTACTTTCCGGATGTGTTACTGTTGATGATAGAAGTTGTGAAGGCATGAATCATGTTTGGCCGACATGATTAATGATATCTACAAGTATATGCTTGATCCGCATTGCTTGGTGAGGAAGGATTCAGCTGACAGAACAAAAGTTTGTAAGAAACTAGACTGTTCCGGATGCCGACTAGAAAGGTGATGAAATTACTTGTGCGGATATATATAGAGGATGGATTTAGTTGTGAAGAAGGTGGTGGTGTGAAGATATATGCGAATAAGTCCAGAACAGAGCAGAAGTAGCAAAAAGGATCCAGTATGTGAAAGATAGCAAAATAAAGAACAAAGGAAAGATGAAGTGCAGTAGATCAGTGTACTGAGCCTAACCGGAACTGAACTCCAGCATATGTAGATGCTTCCAATCAGTTCAAGATTGTGATTCTTATCACTTTGTAGACAGTGTGTCTTCTTGTAGGCAGTGGGCCTCTTGTGAGCAGTGTGCTCGGGCAGTGAGCCCTAATTGGCAAGTGCCATTTTTTTGTAATCTCCTATTCTTCTAACAGAGAATAATCTTGGGTTAATCACCCCGTAGTTTTCTCCCTTAACAGGGTTTCCACGTCAAAAATACTGTGTTATGTGTTTCTTATTTCATGTTAATGTTTTAGTGTTTGATTCAATGCTGCATCAATTAATAAGAAAGTTTAATAAGGGAAATAATTAGGATAACTGATTCACCCCCCCTCTCAGTTATCAACAATTGGTATCAGAGCCAAGTTCCTCCTAATAGAGCCTAACAGCTTGAGGAAGATCTGGGATTTCAAATGGATGCATATGGTTTAAGGGAGCAACTCAAGACTACTCTTGAGGATCTTGAACAGTCAAATTCTGAAGTCAGTGAATTAAAGGAAAGACTCAAACAGGCTGATGAATTCATGAGAGAATTAAAAGACAAATTAAGTCTCTCTATGAAAAAGAGAAAGGAGCTGCTCCAACAGTTGGCAAGACAAAGTGAAGAAAGCAATACAAATGAAGAATTGACTAAGCAAACCAAGTTATGTGAAAAGTTATCAAAAGAAGTCATTATGTTAAGACATGAAATGGAATCAGGAACTATAAAGTTTACTCAAGAGATTGAAGAAAAAAGAAAGGCTGAAGACAATCTAAGACAATCTCTTAAAGAAAAATCAGAAGAATGCCACCAGATGGACAGGATTATCAGACATCTTGAATCTGATCTTGAAGATGCCAAAAATAATGAAGAAAAACTTGAGGATCAAATTGCCTCTCTCAAAAGAGACCTTCAAACAGCAAATGAATATAAAGAGAAATTCAAGATAAGTTCTGCTCAACTTGAAGTTCTTCTTGGAAGTCAAAAGAGGACAGATGACAAGTATGGTTTGGGATATGAGAAAGGAGAAAGCTCCGGATCCGGTCAGAAGAATCTTGGATCAGAAAATCCAAGGAGCAGGCCTAGAAGACCTCCGGTAAGACAGCCAAATGCTCAAAGCTATCCATCCTTCAATGGATACTGCCACAGCTGCAACCACTTTGGTCACAAAGCTAATCAGTGCAGAATGAGAATGAATCAGATTAATTCATCCTTCTGCGGACAGTGCTTCAGCTGCAAAAGGTATGGACACAAATCCCATGAATGCAGAATTATGCAAGTAAACAAATCATTCAAAGGTAGATGCTTCACATGCAATAGAGTAGGTCATATGGCTAATCAATGCAGATCAAGAGGATATCAGTCAAATATGCAAAGAAATGTTATTTGCCAAATCTGCAATAGGTCCGGTCATAATGCTAAAGTCTGCAGAAACAAGTATCAGGACAAAAGAGGTCCGATGTATAATCAGAATCAAGACAAGGGTAAACAAAAGATGAATGCGGATGAAGTTAGGAATCAGATGAGCAAGATTTGGGTGAAGAAAAGTTCAGAAAATGTAGAAGTTGGATCCGCACCAGACTCTGGTGCTGATATTTCTTCCGGAAACTAAAAAGTGAGCTCAGGCTCAGGGGGAGACTCAAAGAAAATCCTGTTCCCCCAGCCAAACAAGTGGTGCCGAATGTGGCACAAGATGCGGATTAAAGGGTTTGCAGATATGAGTCTTGAGATGCTTTAGTCAAGTTTTCAGAGGTCCGCATGGAGTCATGAAGAAGCTGTGATCGATCAAATAAGACATGTTCAGGGAGATGCTCCGGTATGATAAAGGATTACAAAAAGGTCCGGAGAGATCCGGAAGTGCACTATCTTGTTCTGCGGATTGGATAGAGTGTTTGGGATGTTCTTGTAATATGTTACCTCGATTTATTCATGATTGAAAGATCTGGATGATATCCACAGATCAGGACTAATCCGGGATATTCCAAGCTTTCCAGACAAGGCAAACCGGAATGATATAGGTGAAGCATTTATTGCAGACAGATATTAGGGTTCGCGGAGCAATTTAAGGGATTTCTCAAAAGTCATTTGCTCATTCTTCACTCAAGAAGAAGCGAAAAGTGGAGCTCTGCAACAAGGTTCATCAAGCACACCAAGGATCTCCTGCCGAAGTTATTGCATAAAGAAATCAATCCAACCACTCCGTGCAAACCGAAGGCGCATAAGGTATTCTCTGTTTTTCATTATCTCACTACAAATCTTTGAAGAATGGCTACTCCAAACATAGTTAAGATCTCTGATAGACCTCGCCCCTCATTCAAGAAACATCCCTACAAATCATTGGAGGTAGATCCACTAGGAGCCTTCTCTAGTGTTCCTCACGGAGTTTTACATACTGAAGACATTAGGGTTTACATACATGCAAGCATTGAGGAATTTGGGGAACTCAAATTAAGAGACCTCTATCACAAGCAACTGATAGATAATGCCTTTGAGCTTAAACCAGAGTATAAGGATATCCAGAAGAAACAATTTGAGCAATTTATTCATTTCCCCTGCTTTGAAGAAGACGAATGGGTCCGGTATGTACTGAGCAGGATGCATGACAACTTTCTATGGCTGGATAGACCCTGCAAGATCACAAAAGAGGCAATTAGAGCAGTAACTGGTCTATACTCTTCCGGAGGGATACCTATCCTCAAATCTGTCAAGAACAACATTGTAACTGAGGCCACCGGATCAAAATTTGATAAGAGGGCAATGACCATTGAATATATTTCGGATCCGGATATCAAATATGCATCCATGATAATAGGATACAAGATCTATCACTCCAGCAGGGAGAATTCTGTATCCGGAACTGCAGTATACACTGCCTATGAAATGCTAAGAAAGAATGTAGAATATGATCTCTGCGAACTACTGCTAAGCCAATTAATGGAAAATATACAGAAAATCAAGAAGGATAAGAAGAATTCCTTTAAGTATGGTACTCTTATTGTATGTCTATTCTTCTACTTCATGAATGAGCTACCCGGATCAAGTGGATGGGTATGGCAGAATGACAAACCTGTTGCAGTCCAGATAAGAGACTATTTGCATGGACTTGGGGATGCAAAAGCGAGAAATACAGCTCTATGGGGATACTTCAAAAACTTTCAGAGCATGATGCAAGCAAGAGAGAGAATTCCCCAGTCTCTTGTTGAAAAATACAAAGACTCAGTGTGCTTTATGGTTGACACTGATCAGTGCCTAATGGAGGCAGTGGAGCCAAGGACTGTCTGGATCATGCCCATGGGGTATGAAGTGGATGAACAGATAGTGGAGCTGCATGTTCAACACATGCTAAGTCAGCCTAAAGATCCTAAGGCAGAAAGGTTTGGAACCTTTGAGGAGCTGAGTGTAAAAATACATGTAGAACTCAGGGAACCTGAGATTAAAAGAAAGGTGAGAAAAGAAGTGGAGCACATTGCTCAAGGCCTAGGCATCTCAAAAGAGGCACTTGATGCCAGCCGAGAAAAGAGGAGGAAGGCTGAGGAAGAAGAGAAAAGTAAAGAAAGTGCTCCGGTTGAAGCTCCCACCCGGACCAGATCATCAAAGAGATCTGCACCTCCCACAACCAAAAGTTCAAAACCGGAAGTCCAGGCATCCGGTAAGAGATCCAAGACAAAAGCCACAAGGGCTTATGGAAGCCAAAAGGATGAAGAGGAAACAGAGTCAGATGAGGGAGTAAAAGAAATAAAGAAACAGAAGAAGAAAGGATCCGGTAAACCCTCCTCAGGACAAGACAAGGATGAAATGGCAGAGGTATCCGTTGAAAAGCCCACTCTGTCTCTAGAGAGCATAATCAAGTCGGTCACAATGGATGGAAACCTTCAACCAATGACTGAATCCTATGATGACTTCAGTGAGGCTGACCAAAAGACTCTACAGGAAGCCACAGTTAAATATCTGAACATATATAATAAGGCTTTCATTGAGATCATATCTCTTATTCCTAAAAGCCTAGAAAAGGAATTGGAAGTAAGAAAGAACAATGCTCATGCAAAAGATCTTGAGATCCGGGAGCAGATAGCTATTCAGCTATATCCTCAAATTGATCCCAAAACAATGAACATAATCTTCAAGGACTGCAAAGATGAGTTCAGAAGCAAAGCCAGGATGAATCAACTCATGCTTGGTGAGACTGACAAAGTGGCCCAAGAAACATAAGAGATCCTCCGGAAGGCCTTCAAAAGGTTCAATCTTCCTGTTGTAGAGGACTTAGGTACAGAAACAGCTGAGGACTTGGGACCCTCTGCTCCAGAAGAAGTGGCCCATGAACAAGCTAGCATCTCTCCTCCGGTTTCCCCTACAGTCTCCAGATCCAAAGAAGAAGAGCAATTACAGGAGAAGGAAGCAGTGGTGAAAGACAAAGAGGTTGACAGTTCCAAGACTGCAGAAGAAAAGAAACATCTGTCTCCGGCAAGAGACACTGCACAAACTGTTCAACAATTTTTGAGCAAAGAAACTTTAGAGATTGATGAACCGGAGCTTCTAAAAGGCCCATTTGACTTTGACTCTCTCTCTCCGGTACAAACAATGAAGATAGCTTCATTTGCAAATGCCAAGGCAAATGAAAAACTCCTGAAGTCTCATATGGAAGACTGTGAGTTGATAGAGGTTGCTTCCGGAGTACTTGTAAAGATTATGCCATCAATCCAGATAGATCCGACAGCCTCCACTTCCGGTAATCTAAAAACCTTAGTCAGCAGTGTTGATACACATTTTGATTCTCTAGAAAAATCAGCTGAAGAAAAGGTCCGGAAGGAATTTTTGGATAAGAGATTTTCAGAAATATTAGAATTAATCTCTAAAGATAGGAAGATTGTAAGCATTGGAATAAAGAGCTTAGAGAATGCTCTTAAGGATGGCGGTGACATCTACAAATTTTGTATATCCTGGTCAAAGGCAACAGCAGCAATTGATAAGAAAATAAAAGAGGAACAGGATAAGCTACAAAGCTTATCTCAAAGTTTTGATCCTCTCTCTTCCTCCATAATAAATCAAGAATGTCAGACTATTGCAGTCTTGAATGAAATAAAGAATCTTGAGAAGGAAAGGAAGAATATCACTAACTGGATGGGAGAACTTAGAAGGATTATAATCCCTAAGTTGGAAACTATGCATGAGGCCATCAGTGATGCTCAGACCACCGCCCAAACAAAAGATCCGACAGATCTCAAGCGGGCAGAAGCTTTTGCATTTTTGTTGAGTGGTCACATTTCAATTTTGGACAGAATGAAGCAAAGTTGGGCTACAGAAATGATTCAATTGCAGACATCCTTTGCAGACATTCTTCAGTATATGTGAGTATGTAAATATGCGGCTATGTATAGAAAATTTTTGAAAATTTTGGTGTGCGGACCCCACCCTTTGCCATTGATGTCAAAGGGGGAGTGAGGAGCAGTGAAAAATGAGGAATCCAACTAAGGGGGAGTTCCGGAAATTGTATATAAAGACAGAGCATTAGCAAAGGGGGAGCATAGTGAAAACACTTAGTCATTTTTCACTAAGTGTTGCCATCAATGCCAAAGGGGGAGATTGTTGGCAAGAGACACTATATGGATTCATGGTTGTTGTCATTGATGGCAACAAAGGTCATCCCACATATCCGCAAGTCATGATGTGTCTCTACCGGAAGTCAGAATAAAGAATGTTGTGGTCTGGTAAACAAGAACAGAGCATGTGGCAAGGTCCGACAGATTGGTCCGGATCTCTCAGAGGAAGTGTCTTGGTGCAGTGCGGATTTGGGGAAGTCAAGAGGACTACCTTGAGTGGTATATTCCAAGGATTTAGCCTCCGGTGATGGACAAGGAAAAAGATATGAACAGTTGAGTACCGGATTCTTGAGAGACAGTGAAAACAGAGGAAGAACTGACTGACAGAGTATCAGACTACTTTCCGGATGTGTTACTGTTGATGATAGAAGTTGTGAAGGCATGAATCATGTTTGGCCGACATGATTAATGATATCTACAAGTATATGCTTGATCCGCATTGCTTGGTGAGGAAGGATTCAGCTGACAGAAAAAAAGTTTGTAAGAAACTAGACTGTTCCGGATGCCGACTAGAAAGGTGATGAAATTACTTGTGCGGATATATATAGAGGATGGATTTAGTTGTGAAGAAGGTGGTGGTGTGAAGATATATGCGAATAAGTCCAGAACAAAGCAGAAGTAGCAAAAAGGATCCAGTATGTGAAAGATAGCAAAATAAAGAACAGAGGAAAGATGAAGTGCAGCAGATCAGTGTATAGAGCCTAACCGGAACTGAACTCCAGCATATGTAGATGCTTCCAATCAGTTCAAGATTGTGATTCTTATCACTTTGTAGACAGTGTGTCTTCTTGTAGGCAGTGGGCCTCTTGTGAGCAGTGTGCTCGGGCAGTGAGCCCTAATTGGCAAGTGCCATTTTTTTGTAATCTCCTATTCTTCTAACAGAGAATAATCTTGGGTTAATCACCCCGTGGTTTTCTCCCTTAACAGGGTTTCCACGTCAAAAATACTGTGTTATGTGTTTCTTATTTCATGTTAATGTTTTAGTGTTTGATTCAATGCTGCATCAATTAATAAGAAAGTTTAATAAGGGAAATAATTAGGATAACTGATTCACCCCCCCTCTCAGTTATCAACAGGGCCTTCGAGGTCAAGAGCTGGACCAGGTTAGAGTCCAGTGGGATCGATATGAGGAGGTCATGATGACTTGGGAGGATGTAGCTAGTTTGAGGGCACTCTATCCTCACCTTTTTGATGACTTCCAGGAGGAAGTTTAGTCTTTGGGGGGGAGGATGTGAGGCTGATTATTTTGTCTCCCTTATTGTGATCACTATGCCATGCAGTAGATGACATTATCAGACCTAAGTGATTATGTTTCATTATGTAGACTTGATTTTTTATCCACTATTTATGTTAGGACATTGATTTGACATATGTGACTCAATTTGATCATAGTGATGCTAATTGTGTGATTCGACTTACGAGTTTATATTTGATGATGTGTTGTGATGAGATTCTAGTGATTATGTGATATGGACTAATTGACATATGTTTGGATAGTGCAGTTAATTTGGATTTATGTATTGATGGATATTGTTATATTTGTTGCGTGAATTTAATTTCCAGTTGCTTTGGCTAGGACATTTCATGACAGGACTGACACTTGATCGAGATGTGCAGGTTTTACATTCCCTAGCCATGGGAAATCAGAGGTAGAATTCACACTATGTTATCCCCTATAAAGCCAATCCATTCCCAAGAGGGATAAGGATCACGTTTGAATTTGGGTGTGGATTTATTGTGCTTGATTTAATTCTATTTATTTTGGCCTTAGTACCCCTTTTTATTTAAAATTGATTAATAATAAGTGTTGTATAATTTCACTTGATTTATACCACTTGGTATTTATCTTATTTATTTAGGCCATTTAAATGTGGATTTTCTAACCCCTTCATGAACCCCAGTGTCCTAAAAGTTACCCTAGGTGGTCAACCATGAGTCTAGGGTCAACTTGGACTATCTAACCCTAGTTTTAACTCACCTTAGGTCACTCTAAACCATGGTTTAGTAAAAGTGACGAATTTAGAAATGAGGAAAGATGGGGGATGGGCCTTGCCTTGGGAAGGACTCATCTCCCATCCCTAAGTTTTGGGAATCACTCCCAAGGAAGACTTGGGAGGTCTCCAAGAGTCCTCCCAAACTCCCAAGTGAGTGGGAGCACCACTCAAGACCTTTGTCTTCTTGAGGTGTGAGCGGAAATCCAACTCACCATTTGTCCCCCTCCCGCTTGTGTGGAAGCACAAGAGGGTAGGGTGGAGATGGAGGTGGAATGAGGAGATGACATTTGTCATCCTCATACTTCCTCTCCTTTGCAAGTGGCATAGGAGGGGGAAGGAGGAGGTGACAAGTGTCACCTTCTCATCCCTCATGGCCAAGTTGATGGCCTATAATAGCTCCTCTTGTAGAGGAGTAGAGGTTCTCTTTTTCTAGTCTTTTTCCTGGCAATTTGGAGAGTTCTTGAAAATTTTAGTTTTCCTTCTAGTTTGGAGGAGTTAGGGAAGGTTGGAGAAATTTTGAAAGTTGGAAGGCTTGGGAAGGCTTGGAGCTCTTCACCAATTCTACTTCCATTGTCAGGGCCTTGAAGGTAGGCCTCTTAACTTGCTTCTTACCTTGCTTATATGATGTTCAATGTTTTAGATTTTGGTTGTGTGTTGTTTGCATTGTGATGTTGGGAAGGGTGTTATGGTGAGAGCACCTCCAATGGAGGTAATGCTCAACTTGTATGGGTAGGGGAAAGGAACCTCCTTGAGGTCTCTCCCACAGTTTGTATTTGTGCCTTGAGGGCTCTTATTGGAGGAGTGAATTAATTGAATGGCAAGAGTTCCAGGTGATTTAATTGTGAATCTTGTGGATTGTGGTGTTTTGGGGAATTTGGCTTGAGGCCATGAGGAGAGAGTTTCATCATTTGGGAGACCTTTGAAGTTGAGGGGTCCATTCCCTACCCTCACAAAACTCATTTTTATGAGTTAAGTTATGTGTTAAACCTATGGGGTTGTTTCTGTTTGTGTTTAGTGTGTGTTGATGTTGTGGAATGAAAACCTATGTGAATCCCTACCTCCCTAGCTCGGGGGTGACCCACTTGCGGGTCTACGGTAGGGAGGAGAGCTTTTTGTTGTGGCTGGAATGTGCTTCTTTTGTTGTGTACCTTGCAGGTTGCGAGAAAAGAAGTGAAGTTGTTATGGAGCCCAGGTTATGTGGCCTTTGTAGTAATTTTGTGGCTATTTTTGAGCCATGGCCATTGTGGCCTTATGGTAAACTTGTCAAGTGCTCTTGCTTGGAGGTGAGCTATGAAAAATGGTGCAATGTAAACTTTTTGTTTTACTTAAACTACAATTGTCTATTTCCATATTTTGAAATTGGCATTGTGTTGAAAAATGTATGTGAAAAGAGTCATAAACAAATTTCTGTCATTGATCTTTAAGAAAAACAATATATAGGCAAGAGTTGTTATGGTTGTTATATTCTATTGTAAAAGAAAGAAAGTAAAGACAATTAGTTGTAAACATGGTTTTACTGTAAACAAGAAAAAAGGGGTTAATTCAGTTTTCTGTTGTTGCATTAGAAGTTTAAAATAAAAGCTGTTGTTGAAAGGAGAAAAGAAAAGAAAGATGTATTTCTGTATTGCATAATGCAAACTAATATATATATATATATATATACATGTAAAAAATATATATATATAGTTGCTGTCGAGTTTACTGTTTAAAACTAAAAATCATTTTTTTATTTATTTTTGATAAGAAAATTTTATCTGCTACAAACAAATACATATGTATTTCTATTATTTTGTGATTCAAAAGAAAAACATTTATTGAGTTACAGTTTTAGTTTTGTTTGTACAAACCTGGAAGTTCACTTCTATCTATTTAAGCGCAAGTTAAAACAAAATATATACATAAGGATTGTATTTTTTTTATTTCCATAGATCAAACGATTTGTAGGTGTTGTATATGTTTAAATAAATAAACATAGAGAAATAGAATAAATGCTTTACCAAAATACTGAATAAACGGATGTTATGGACCTAAGTATATAAATTTATATATATATAAAAAAGATGTATTTTTTTTTGAGTATATATTCACATATATATACTCATGCTATATATATATATAAATATATATATATATATAAATATATATATATAAATAAATATATATATATATATAAATACATATATATATATAAATATTTATATATATAAACTGAGGTTTAGATTTATTAAAAAAAATAAAAAATAAAAAATAAAAAAAATAACAAAAAAAAAGTTTTAGTATCAAAGGGGGACTGTGGACGCTGCCGCAGCCCCCATTCTTTTGTGACAGAGGGGTGTGGGGGAGGCGGAACCCCCACCCACACCCACGGGTGTGGGTGGGGGCTTTGCCTCCCCCACATCCCACCCTCACATACCCTACCCCATCTCCCCACAGGCTCCTTCTCCACCTCCCTCCGCAGACAGTGCCGCCCTTCCCCTGCTGCTGCAACCATCGATAGCCACACACCGCCCCCTAACCACCACTGTGTCCAGTGCTCACCCCACACCACGGCTCCCTTAAACGATACCCCTTACCCCGTTACTACCATTGTAATCGCCACAGCAGCCGCCACTACCCTTCACCCTCTCTACGGTCGGCGCTTTCAACACCCCCTCCCCTACACCGAGCTCTGCACCTTCCCCTTCGCGGCCGTTGGCATTTCTCTCCCCTCCCAAACTCCAGACCCCTGCGACACCCCTCTACCGTGGCCGCTCCATACACCTCCACTTCGGTCTCCACGATACCTTTCGACAGCTCTCTCTCTTCAACCTGCAACTCACAACTTGCTCAATCACTACCAATAGCATACTAAATATTTTAAGTAGATATTATACATGAGATTTAACAAAAAAAAAAGAGGATTCAATGGCTTTCCCTCTGGTAGATGGAACAACAGCTTCACTCTTGGTTCCATTGCATTTCCAAACCCTAACCTGCATGAGAGAGGCAAAAGGAAACAAAAAGAAAAACAACAAAAGAAAATAAGAGAAGAATGGGAAATGGATTAGGGCATCATAGAAAGAGGAATAACCTAATGCAAATTAGGGCTTTCTTAGAGATGGTTTTTTTTTAAAAAATGGGATTAGGGTTGTCCATTATTTTTTAATACAATATCCTTTGAGAGGACTTAATTTGTGAGAGGTTTGTTTTAAAATTTCCTTTTAATCTCTATTTTGTCCATGAAATTTAATTCATTGTGTCTCTAATCTTTTATTATTATTTTAGATGGGGTTGCTTTTAGTTCCTTTTGCCTTATTTCATTTCACCTTAGGAGTTTTATTTAATCTTGTTTAAATTTTCAATGGGATTGTATTTAAATTAATTGCCTTGAGAAAATATTTTAACTAGGGAATTATTTGCCAAAATTATTTTTAATAACGAACTTGGTTTTTAGCTGAATTTACTTGACGTTTTGTCATTTCAAATTAATTTTATTATTTTACTTTATATCATCAATTTTGTTTCTGAGTTAAATTAATATTTAATCATATATTTTATTTATTTTTCCTATTGGGTTTTATTTAAAATTTATTTTGCGTCTTTTGAAAATGTGTTATGCTGCTGAAATTTTACTAGATTTTAGGGTTTATTTTATGCGTTAATGATTTCATGTGATACTAATCTTTGACCCATCCCTCCACTTCAACCACGTGCCATCTTGTCATCATAATTAATCATTTTTTGATCTGAGACAAGTTAGGGTTTGAATTGTTGAATTTACCTCACCTAGGAAAGAGAAACTTAGGGTTCAAACTAAATTAGTCTAACCCTAGAGGTGAGATCCTACTTGTCGCCTATACCCCTAGACGGCCTACACCATCACGGTCACGTCGACCTGTCTACGCCTTGCGTATTGCCATCGAGCACACAGACGCATACGAGGGGGTTCTTAGGGCTAGGGAGAAAAAAATTTCGTAGTTCGTGTCATGACCACATGGTAGATCTGGTCATGACATGAGTGTTCTTGTGTCGTGTCCGCATGGGAGATGCGGGTGTGACAGATGTGGCACGGTGATATGTCAATCCTACATGGATTATGACAACTTGTTATTTTGTCCTCGCATGAGGAGATAGGCATCGCACTTAGTGGTAGGAATATTCTGCCATGTGTTAGCTTCTTCTATGTTGTGTAAGGAATGTTTGACCGAAACGGTTATGACAGATTCCTATGATGAATCTATGACATGTAAGAGTCGAGAATAGAAGGTTGTAAGATAGGTAATGACATGTGTCATGAAGCATCTTTGAATGAGGCATATTTGGGCACCCCAAGGTGGAATATGATGTGTTGTAAGAGAATATGCTATTAATAGCATGTGTATGACAGATTCTCTTACAACTGTAAGTTGTAACTGCTATGACAGATTCTATGACGGTCATAAGTGTCGTAAGAGCATCTGTCATAGCCCATTTTGGAAATAGGTGACCTCTTTGGGGTGGGAGCTATGGACTAGTGTTAGAGACATTCTACAATGTTGACCAAGTGTCCCTAGGTGTGGGTTTTGGTCCAAGATGCCATATTGGATGCCCATTCCAAGAAAGGTCCAAAATTGCCTTGTATGTTCTATTTAAACAGGTGCTTGGAGATGGAGTTTGTATCATAGGTTTACAGGTACTGTTATGCTACTGGATTGACTCAAGACATGAGTGTCAAAGACCATTGAATCTTGCATTGCAAATGTGTTGTAAACATTCTTTCAGATTTGTTAATACATTGTGCAGGTTTCTGAGTGTGGGGTTTTTTACCCGATAAGGGTTTTCTCCACCATAAATCTTTGTCTCTCTTCTTCTGTCTTCTTTCTGGCTCTTGTGTTTTGCTGCAATATCTCATGTTAATGGTTTAACTTTGCTGTAATAGTTAGGATAAATTTGAATTTGCATAGCCCTCTCCTCAATAGATTAGTGTAGGAAGTGTTTCCACACACTTAGCTTCCTTTCATTAGCATATAGGGGTGATATAAGCCCAAGCAAGGATGATGGTGCACCCGAGGAACCTAAAAGGACTAAAGTGGTAGAGCATATAGAAAAGGATAGTACTATTCTTAATCAAGGTCAGCAGCAGCATGAGACACCCATAGAACCAAAAATATGAGAAGTCCAATAGAAGAGTGGGGATGATAAGGGCATACTAGACATTGGTGCTACTCAGGCTCAGGGAGATTCATCATTACCTCAGGATAAAGAAGATCAGGAGATGTTACTCAAAGAAGTTCATAAATAACAAAGCACATCTCCATTACATCTTGAACTTGGAGATTCAGGAGAAATCCGAAGGACAGAAAACAAATCAGGTCAGGAAGACCCCAAGCCACAAGATACCAATGCATTGCGTGGAGAACAAGAAATGACCCATGATCAGGGTGACCCTCAAGGGAAGAATACATAGGCCTCCCACGAGGTTAATATACCACATGATGAGGAGGATAACAAAGAAGATGAAAATCCAAAGGAGGGAGTACAGAATGAAGCACATGATCGAAATGTAGAAATTCCACAGGATCCTCCTTTGCAAGAGGCATCCCCTCAACAAGAAGAACTCCAACAAGATCCCCCTCATGATGAACTACATGAGCTTGAAATCTGGAAGGTGCTTTCTCCACCAAGGATAGAAGCTAATACTAGAGAGCTAGACACCCATGATATAAACAAGGGCCACCAAGAATCTGGAGGTGATATACCTCATTGGCTAGGAAAAGAAATACATATAGAACAAGTGTCAAAAGTCCAAGAGTTTGATGTCTCTACCCTATTTGTTGAGCGCATGATGAAACCAAGGAGGAAGGCCAGGTGAACATCTGCTATAAAAAGAGATCCTACCATAGGTAGAAGAACTGCATAGATAGCCCTTCCCACAGTTGAAAAGGAAAAATGCAAAATAAGCTTGGAGGAATTCCAAATCACAAATGTTGATCTAGGTTTTGCCAATGAAGACCAAGAAGGTCAAGAGGGGAAGGATATTATTGATTCTTTAACCCAAAGGGTGAAGAAAGAAAAGGAGAAAAATAAAGTACATAAGGAGCACATTGCTCAATTGCATTCTTTCATAAAAGGGTTAATTAACCCTAATCATATACCGGTTGATCCTGTAGTCCCATTGATTGTCATATCATAGGAGGTTACCAAATTGGACTTGATGAAACATGAAGCAATGGTGATGGAAGAATGGATGTTTTCAGTGCTCACTGGGGCTAAAGATGTATTGAGAACCTCTCTGCAGAGGTGGAATTCTTTAAGTAGCCTAAAGAGGAAGGTGGAGAAAATGCAGAATGACACAGGAAGAAGGTCATTTCAATTGGAAAAGGACTTGAGTGCTTTGAGTGAGATGAAGAGAATTGATTCATAGATTTTGATAAGTAATAAGGTATTAAACAATAATACTACCCTGCTAACAAGTATATGGTATGAAGATATCAAGTTTGAATGTGATGTGTTGAAGAAGTTTAGCAAAAATCTTAGGGATATCAGTGTCAAGCTACACAACATGATGGCATATGAGGCATAAATCCTAGAAGCCTTAGAAGGGAAAATAGAAGGTAAAAATGAAAATCAAGATGCAGATTTTGCTATTGAGGCTCTGCATGATAATTTCAAGCCAGTAACAGATGGCCCTCTCACCCACTTGACCGAAGAGGTAATGAATAAAATTATGAGAATAAAGGTTAAAGTGGAGACATACAATGAGACATTAAATAGAAGGAAAGGTAAAATGGAAGCTCTCAAGTCTATGTTCCAGTCTCATAAACATGCAATAGTAAACGCTAAAATCTAAGATGGGGGAGAGGTTGATAAAAAAGTGAAAGCATATGAACATATCAGGACAACAGTAAAGGTCCACGTGAAAGAGAATGCTTATTAGAGTGATAGTGATAATGAAAGTGATGAAGATGAAGAGAACAACGAGCAAGAAGAAAATGAAGAAGGACATGAAGAGTAAATGCAGATGCATCACTAAGTGAACATATGCATGGGATACTTATAAATAGTGGGTCATAAAAATGGTTGCTAGCTGGCAACCTGTGCCATGGGAGAAAAGGTTGACTAAGTTATAGGAGGATTGTCAACTGTTGATCTAAATTGATAAATCTTGACCGTTGGTCAATTGTAACTACCTCCTCACCTTCTTCTATAAAAGGTACAGGAGTGCAATCTTTTAGTCATTCATAACTTAATTGAAATCTGATTGCTGAAGAATTCAAGACTTATTTCAAAGTTATTTTGAATATACATGTTTTGCATACTTAATGAAAGAGAAGCTATTTTGATTACAAATCATCGTAAATCCTGAGTAATCTGTGAATGGAATCTAGATATATGCATTGATTAGCTGCATCCCTTGGAGTGCTTTTCAGTCTATATATATTTTTTCATTCCTTGTTCCTTTGAAGTTAGCATCAACAATACGTAGCTGTGGAACAACCTGATGACTTATGGTTTGATTTCTTCTCTCCATGAATGTATCTTGTGTGTATGTGATTCAATAACTAAAGGTTCACTAAAATAAGATGTTTTCTTTTAAATTTCTTTGAATTTTTATATAGATCATCTCCATAATTGCAAATAACACACAACCAAAAGCAAATAAACATGAAATATACATATATCCCATAGGCAATTGAAAATACAGAGCATATTTTGAATGGAAGCATGTCAAATTGATAAATATCATGCAAATACAAATAAATATCTATGAGGAACACATAAATATCCACTTGTAGACACATCATTTAAATAAATATGCAGTGTAGAAGAATGTGTAAGTTCATAATGATCAATGATCAGAAGAATTGATCAAACTTACAAATATCACAGTAATCTTTGGAAATAGAGTAGAATTAACCTCTCTGTGGAGTGAATTTACATAATATAGTGCAATACTGATCACCTAGGCAAACATAAGACCCCTTGAAATGGAAAACATCATGTCACATCAACCTCTGAGTAATGTCAGACGATCATGACCTGATCAACGGAGCCTTGGAGTCATCAACTTATCTTAAGATGATCGTACTTTACAAGATAATAAAGGTTTGTTGTGCAAATTTTTATGCATGTTGTTATGACTAATAATCATCATCAACATTCCCCTAGTTACTTCACCTAATCTAAATGATTTTCTGAGAAAAGGGATAGAAAGTTAATTGCAATTGAAATCCTAAACTCTAATAGGTGATGCACCAAAACTCTATCTATTCACTTACAATCAGCTTCATAAGGACTTTTAACCCTCACAATTCCATTGAAATTAATGCAATACATTAGTAATTTGTATGAAAGTTTGAAAAGCTAGAGGTTTTTAAAGGACAAACAGGGATTTTATCACAACTTTAACCCAGTAAGAAAGCTAAACACAACATACAACCTGTATCACATGAAACTCCCACAATCAATTCTATAATAATGAGACATAGAAAAGGACTTAGAACTGAATCATGATTGAATATCAGATCATTTGTTACAAAATGAAATAAAAAATATGGAAAACGAGAACACTGCTGCTCTATTGAAATAGAAAGGAGTAGAAATGAATACAAAAATGTTTACAACCTCTCTGCAGGTGAACAAGAGAGAAGAAACAATAATATGAACTGAAAAAAACTAAGTCTTTCTCCCCTATATATAGCCAAAAGGATTTTTAAAATCTCAGCTAGCTATCTACCCAAAAAAGAAACCAATGTCACTAAAAATTAGAAATAGAAGTTTTAGTTCACCCCTTTCCTTTTTGCATAATGGGAACTTAAGAGAAAAGAAGGCAAGTGAACTATACTTGCCTTATTGAGTGTTTTGTACTTGCTATTTATTTTTTTCATTTATTTGACATCTATTAAAGTAATTTATAAAATATTACTTTAATAGTGCCTTACATTTATTTGTAGCTTCAAATTTGCAAAATAGAAAGAGGGCCCACCTTGGCTTTTACAATCTTGCAAAATTCTAAATATATGCAAAGTTTACAAAATATATGCAAAGATATTTAGAAATACCTTATACATATCGATGAGTATCTAAAAATAACTAAGGAATTTGATTTATGCAAAAAATCAAAGGCAAAAAAGATGCCTTATAGCAAAAGCCACGGCCTTTTTGCATTTTATTTCTTTATTTGGCACTTAACATTTTTTACTCCAATTTGGGCGCCGCTATTGTGAACATTCCTCAAAAACTATGAACTAGGTTGGTAAGAAATTTAAAGGATTTTTTTCATTTATTGTCGTCTAATTTCTATCCTAAAATTGCGAAAACCCAGATCATATTTTTTGAGATATGACTGAAACATGCAACTACTATCTTCATTTTGCTATGTATTGTGCCTCTGACTATTCCTCAAAAACTAAAAACTGGGTTGGTGAGAAATTTAAGGGTTTTTTTTCTTTATTGTCTTTCAATTTTTATCAAAAAATCTCAAAAACCTAGATCAAAGTTTTTTATACGTGACTGAAACACGTGACTATTATCTTTATTTTGCAGGGTCTTTATGTGATACTATTGCTTTTTCAGACTATTTCCACATTTCTCTTAAGACTTGGGGCCAACATGTTTTGGGAGCCCATTTTACTCCACATGCTATGATATGTCATCAGAAATGAATCAGCAACAATATTTCACCTATACCTGCACAGTGAGCAAACATGTTAGATAAAAATAATGAAGTTTAATGCTCTTGTGATGTTTGATTTTCAAGCTCTCTTGCATATTTATGATGTTTGTTGATCCAATGCCTATTTTAGCTCTACCAATTTGAACTATAGGTGAAAAATTGGTAACACAAACCTTGTATTCCTTCACTGTGAGTTTTCATTCTTGATAGTCACTTTTGGTGACTGTTTCTCTTTTTACTTTCCTTTATATTGTCTCAGGAAGTCTTAACCTATCACAAAGCCCTTGAACAACAATTTCTTAGGCTCCTTGATCTCTGAATCTCTAGGGTCTCTCCTGATCATATTTTGAACTCCTTTATTGTTATATCCATCAAGATATCACGCCTGTCCTGATGATGGCACTATGTCAACAATCTTTGAAACATTGCGGCTGATCCTTTAATAATCTTGAAATCCTATTACACTTACACAGAGACTACCACGTGAAATATGTCCATTTCACTTGCCTGAACATATACGACCATTGTGTATATATCCTAAAAACCTCTATCCTTGTTTCCATGGGCCATGCATAGGAAAAACCAAGTAAATCTCATGAGAAAGCATAGGAAAAATGCCTCCAAAATAGAAACCTTAACATAGCAATGACTCAACAACCTAACTCACTAAGTCAAACCAACCCACGACTAATGAAACTAGAGTTAAATTCCCAAACCTTCGATCATATTTTGAAAACAACTTCCCTCCAAGTATGTACATGATCTTTTGACAAAATTGAGGTTTTGGGACATGGATAAAAGCTTTTCCTTTATATTCTCATATTAATATTGCATGCAATGTGGAAAAAGCTACTGAATGAACAAAGTGAAAGAAATTTGACAAGTTTAAAATGAAATAAACATTTTAAATCCTCCTTTAAACTATGTCCAATAATATTGAGGCAAAATGGCAACCTAGGGCTTTATAAGGTCTTCCTAAAACCTCTTAAAACTCAACAATACCTAGAGATGAAACATGATACTTCCATACTTTTACAGGCACAAGACAAACTGATGTTTAAATAATGTCAAATGACGACAAATTTGACTTCAAATTTACCTATTTGGCTAGGAAGCAAAAGTGGGTAACATTTTTGGCGACTTATATAGGAGTTTTGCCTGCTAAAACTTGCAAGACTAGCTACCTTTACATTCCATTGGGTTATAGAATCATCAAAGACTTGAAACACAACTCAGAATAGACCTGAACACTACTGTAACACCTTCAAGACAACAAGACACAAATTGAAACACAACTAAAACTACCCAAAACAAGACTACGTGTGCATCTGCACTTGGAGGAAAACAAACTACAACAACTAACCTACTAACCTAAACTAAGTAAATGAAAAAAACTAACTAAACAAAACCATTCACTGGTTCCTTGAAATAACTGCCCTTATCAACTTACAATGCTTCATATGTTTGTGAGCAGCCAAGAAGAGGTGAAGAAATGACATATGTCCAACCAACTATTGCAATTCTTCTTGAAGAAAAAAACAAACTCACTTACCCACTTATGTTGACCATTCATTTTATTTTGAAGTGGATAGAATAGTTGGGTATGCTCTCTTTCAATAGCATCTTCATGCTTGAGTGCAAGAATGACTTGTGATGCATTGTTGTTTTCCATCCTAGTTAGATGCCTGATAGGACATCCCCTTGACAGCTTTGGACTAGTTGCTTATTTTTCCTCTTTTGGCGTGATGATATCCTTCATTTCACTCTCATGGTGCTCTTGTGGTACAAGTAGCTGATTTGGAACTTCATGATCCTCTTTTTCTTCCTTCAAAGAACCCAAGAAGGCTAATATAATGCTGTCATGGATGCATTCTTCAAATCTTTCTTCCTTTTGTTCATGCTTGTCATGTTTCATGGCTAAATTTGGACAAGTGAGAAAACAATTTGAATGATTAGAAATGATATCATTGCCTCTACCTTGCATAATAGCTTGCCATGTGAATTCCTCCTCCATGGTCAATGGATCATCCTCTTGCATTAAGATAGCCAACAACTCATCAAAGCTATCAGCTCTTGGAAGGCTCTTAGGAACAATTTATTCAAGCTTAAATTCCTCATTATTACCCAAGGAAATACACTCTAAATTAGGATTTTGTTCTTCAATGAATGAAGGCAAATTTTCAAACAATGAGGCAACCTCTTCCAACAAACCTTTACTTGATATATCAGCCCCAAACTCTTCTATACAGCAAAAAGGAAGTTCCTCTAACCAACTAAGATCTTGCAAATCAGCCTTATGAGATGTTTCTTGACTTGAAAGAAAGGACTCCTCTTCATCAAGACTATGTTCTTCTTCTTGCTCCATGCCTAATTTTTCTAATTTGATGGCCCAAAAAGGGCTACAACTGATTATCTTTTCATCATGTTCACCTAAAATATTCTCCTCTTCACCTACATAGTCTTGATTTTCTCTCCATATAATGGGTCTTCCTTTGAAAAGGGAGATGGTGGGAGGGAAAAATCTTTCAACTTATGAATTAGGATAGACATGCTCATTACTAAGCTAATTATGAGGCATTATGGGCTGGTCTTGGTTATGAATTGGCTGTTGGATTAAAGGAGCACTCCTAAAACTTAGAATTTTGACACAAGGAGGCTTACTTGAGGATTCAAAAGGTTTTTCTTGTTTAAACATAGGAATTTTGGACTTGGCAACCTCTTCATTCAAAGGATGATTCATCATTATAGGAAGAGTTGAACTAAAACTAGGAATGTAAGGGGCTGATTGGGTTTCATACCTTTGTACTTGTACAAGCAAGTGTTTTATTTGTTCTTCTTTGGCCTCCATCTCCTTCTAATGAATATGAGTTTGATGAGCAAGATCTTCCTACTACATATTATACTCCTGCTCTTTTGTGACAACCTCTAATTTCCTTTGCAAGTCTAATGCTATCTCCCTAATACTCATGTTGTTCATATCTTGAGGTTGATTCAGAGAGTAGTCATGCTGGTTATGAGCAAAGTGATCCTCTTGCAAATGATCATAAGCAAGTATGGGCTGCCAATAAGATTGAGTAGGGGTGGGTGGGTGGAAAGCATGATAGGACTACTGGTAATGCCAGTTGTAATGAGGAGAAGAGATGTTTAGAGGCCAAAACCCTAAATTTTCATGAAATGGAGTAGGATAACCATTGTGGTATTCATAACTAGACATTGTAGGGGTAAAGCATGAAGAAAAGGCAAGTCTAGATAATAGATTTGAAATGAATCTTGACAACAAAATTTTGAAACACTAGGAAGCAAGTTAAAACACCAAAAAGAGTCACCAGGTGCTAAGAAAAAACTTTCAAATGATAGAAAACTAACAAGTAGCACCAACCTCATTAGTTGCATGTAATCGAGACTATAAAACTAGTAGATATGTAATTAGAGTCACCATGTTGTTGTTTGTACTACCTCTAAATGCTGATAATACTGAGAGAAACACCAAATCTCTTAGTATTTAGATGAGAAGTTCATCGAACATGTCCCAGCGGGCATGCCAGAAACTATTATCAACAAAGTATGCACCCAAGTGCTAAGCTATCAACTTAGCTACCTGTTGACACATGGGAACACTCCTAGACCTGTGGGTTGCCTAAAACTTGGAGTGAACCTCTAGAAAAGGCCGGTTCCTCTTGATTAATCACCTAGATCTTGACCAATCCTACTTATTTTGAAGGAAAAGAGAAAGAAGAAGATTGGAAATAATTTAAATTGCCTAAAAAAAGATTAACTACAGCTAACTAGGTGATGCACCAAATTGTTGTGTCAGACCTATAACTTGTTGTTGTTGACTTACAATGGCTCAAACATAACTTTTACTACACAATCTATGTTTTTAACATCTCACCCATCAATATTTCACAAAAAGGGCACCTATTGGAGTTGTTCTAGAAGGAAAATGAGATATTTCACAACTAAAATAGCCTTACAAGTTTTGCCACAATCTATAACCTGCATGAGTATGGTGCAGAAGCACCTACCTAACAGCTGGCCTCCTTGAGGCAGTTAGTTTGTTATAGGTCCGCATGATGACATACATGATCAGGATATAGGATAACATGATCAGGATATAGGTGAATTGTCCGCATGATGACAGGGCAGTAGGCTATTTTTAGTATGTTTGACTTTATCATGTAATAAGGTCCATTGGACCGATGCTATGTATTAGTTCAGCCTAGGAGTATGTGTAGGCAGTTAGAGATCGGGATAAGATAGTTTGAGCTGTCCTCTCTCCCAGCCGCTTGGAAGCTCCCAGCCGCTGGGAAGTGAGTTGGTAGTACTCGAAGGATTTGTTATATATACCTTCGATCTGTTAGGGTTTAGATACATTGAGTTCATATTGACAGTTGAGATTGATTATTGAGATTGATATTGATGTTGCTAGATGTACTGGTGTTGTGTTGAGTTGAGATTCAGGAGAGCAGTTCAGACATTGTGAAGCTGTATTCAGGACATTGAATTTCAATTGAATAAGATCTCATCCTTTGCATTATCTGGTTGTATCTGTGTTGATTTCCTTTTCTGTTTGCAAGTTAATGGGCACTTTCAACCCTTCCACCGGTTGATCCTGCAAATCGGTGGAATGGTCCTGTATCATAGTTTAGTTTGCATTTGTGTTTTCTGTTTATGCATTGCATTGTTCATGAGATCAGTTAGGAGCATGCTGTAAATCAGCCTAGCATCCTCATGTGCTAGGTATAGAAAGATAAACTGTTAGATTTTGGTTTGAAGGTGATCCGGCCCGGTCGTCACATTGTCTTTGTGAAATTATGCGGTTCTGAGTGTTTACATGCAGTGGACGGATACACAGGAGTCTGCATGTGCGTTCCCAGCCGGAGCGAGCCGCGTCATCATCTGCGGATCCATCGCCATCAGGATCGGGTCATGAAGTTGTTGAAGTTTGCATGTTGCAAGTGCATCATGATGTTTTGAGTTGGATATATACTCAGTGTATATATCGCAGTCAGGTCATCTCTCAGGGAAGTTCACCATCCGCATATCGCTAACGGATGCGGGTGTGAAAGTTAAGTTTTTTTGGCTAAGTGTTGAAGAGTTCATCAGGATGATGTGTGACGTCATCGTCATCAGGGTATGACGTCATCGTCATCAGGATATTAAGAAATCCCTCAATGCGAGTTTATCCTGTTGTCACTAAGTGGTAAGGTATCGGCGTAGGCAGGAAGTTGTATTAGCATCATCAGGAGGTTTCGAGGAACCGGATGAACAATATCATGATGCTGTTGCTTGTATCGTCGGGCAGTGGAGCATCGAAGGCAAGTTGTTGAAGTGCAACGTCATCAGGATACTTGGAGCAACCGGATATTTGGATATCCTGCTGACGAAGGTGATATTGAATATCATGATGATGCCGCTTGTATTTGGCACCCGATGAACAGTGCAACCGGAGGATGTTTGTGCCCGTTGATTATCATCATGATGATGATAGGCGACAAACGGAGGAGGTAAATATTAGTCGACAGGAGGATATTTGCGATCATCTGAAATATGATGATGCTGTTGAAATGTGGTGATGCTGTTGGTGTCTCTAGGAAAGATGATGATGATGTTCAGCAGATAGAGAATTTTATCATGCTGTTTGTATTGTGGGCTACTCCTTCCTGTTAGTTAGCCTCCGTTGCATCCCACTCTGCATCATAGTGGTATCCAGAGTATGTTTGAATTTGTTTACAAATGTTTGTTTTGATCATATTTTGAGGCTTTGAGCTAAAACATAGAAAAATGAACCAATAGAACATACATAATCAGTCACATAAAAGGTAGAATGTTAACTAAATTTGATGCCAAAGAAGTGTTACACAAGTTTGAATCCAAAATGAGTTGTCTTCATTGCTTGAAAAGATGTTACATTTGAGAAATTAGTCATATGCTTGACTAGTTTTTGAGTTACAATGCTTGTTTTTAGTTTGAAAAGAGCTTGAGTAAGCTACAAATCATTCAAAATTACAAGTAAGAACTAGTTTGAGACTAAGTTCAATTATTCCTATATCCCTTCAACACATGAGAGAGAATCTAGGAGAGAATTAAAGAAAAGAAGAATGAATTAGGAGAGTTGGTCCAATGAATAATCTTCATGTTTTCACTTGGTGTCCAAGTTGATTTGGTCTTCAATTGTTGTTGGGTCAGATGTAACTGATTTTAGGCCAAAAGACCCCTTCAAACTGTTCCAACTTGCTTCATTGATGAAGAAAAACCACCTTCTTTGACTTGTTCATGGATATGGCCTTTAAAATTGCTCCTAGATGCCTGGAAATAGATGGAAAAAGTCTCCAACTACTCCTATTTTTCCTCCAGCTCATGGAAAACACATCAACTACCTCCTAGATAATCTCCACTTGCTACTCATCTCACCACATGCTCCTAAATCTTCTCTCCATAATGCTCAATTGCCTTGGGTCGGATGAAGTTGATTTTGGGCATTTAGAACCTTCATAACTACTTGAAAAGTCTTCTAACCATCACAAACTACCTCTTGAATGCATATATATCCTTTAGTAGTCAAAAATAGGCCTTAGAACTGAGTTTTTGTGGCCTTATTTGATTAAAAATTGCCCACAAGTCTGCTATCCTTCTTTATGACATTTTCATGACTATCTTTTGCTTGCTGATGACTGATATAAAGTCTTTCCTTTGTCAATACTTCTTAAAACAGCTATGTAGTCTACATAACTATACACTATCAAGTCCTCTGTTCTTCATGACTGCATTATAATTATCCTAGGTTTGACTATGATATTCACCCTTATAGTTCTAAGCTGCTCTTTATCTCATTTTGTTCTAACAACAATATAACCTTGTTATGCAGACCTTAAGCATCTTCAATATTCTCTGTCCATTTAAGAGATATGTCTTATCCATTGGGCATGAATGTGTATGCATCTCTGCACATATGTGTTATGTCCTTCTTGAATCTCTATCTTTATATAACCCTGCCCTTATTCACTATGCTATTATTGTCCAATGGTCTGGGTCTTCAAGTTAACACTCCTCATATATTATCTTTTATCATCCTTGTTCACTGTTCACTTATACCGTCAAGTCCTCTCTTTACATATCACTACCTTGTGTCCACTTATCTCAGACTTTTCTTGTTTCTTGCATGTAGACCGCTTAATGACATTGCTTTGTTGATAACTTCCCTAGATGGAATGATGTTGTTCTTTCGAGACTCTGCTCAAGGTTGCTCCACCTTTGCCCTTCTATCTAAGGTCTAAGATCTATAACTTAGGTTAGGGCCTTCAATTGGTACACTATCCATCTCTTCTATTTTTTGGTGTCATGACTGCTCCTATTGATTCTCTTCATGACACTTAAGGCATTACTCACTGTTCTCTTCCTTTAGGACTATGATTTGAATTCTTTGATGACTATTGTCTCCATGCTAGGTTTTCCTTCAATGTAGATCCTTGTACCTTTGCAACTCACCCCCTATTGTATTGTGATTGACTGTCTTTGTTTCACATGCCTTATTTTCAAGTTTTCAACCTCCTTGTCTTATATGTGTGATGGAGTTTAGTCAAAACCATTGCATGACCAAGGCAAAACCTAGCATTAATTCACTATCTTGTACTATTTTCACTGCTCCCTTGGTTTTTTGAATGATTGTTCTTATAAGGCTATTGTCTTCTATGTCTACTGCCTTCAATGCTCTTAGACCTTTATCACTGTCAAAATTTTCCTACTATTGTTTTGTGTCCTTACAAATCCTAACCTCGTGGTCTAGACTATCCTCTTCAACTGATGACTATCTTTTGGTTCTCACAACTTTTCTTACAGTCATTGTGACTATCCACTCTCACTATTGTTACCAACCCTTATTCACTATCTCTCTATCTTGACATTTTAGTAGGTGCCTTGAGAACTTTAGTGTTTATCCTAACATTTTTGTCATCACTTTGACACCTCAGAGAAACTACCATACCTTGCTTGTAGGGTTTTGATTGTCCCCTTTCTATATCACTCTTTTAATTTTCAAAACTGAGAAGCATTTACATAGTGCATCTTAGGCATTTGATACGTCAAAGCGTGGCTTCAAAAGCCTACCATATTTCCTATAAACCTCAAACATCACAAAATATAGTCCTTCACTACCTTTATCCTTCTTGACTATCATCTAGTGGCATATCTCCACTATTTACAACCTCCTTTGGATCTGCCTTCAACTTTCTCAACTCTGGGATTGTTAGCCATCACATAAAACCTTGCAAGTTGAACCTTCTATTCATCCACAATCTCCATAGTTTAGAAATGATTTCTTGTGGTCTCATCCTTCACGTTTTTGATGGATTGCTCCTTTCACTTTTACTGTGTGCTGACCTTCATAATAGAAAGTGACTAATGATGTCCTTTATGCTTTGAAGGACTATTTACTTAATTTCATGGACTACTTTTTCAAGAGTATCTCAGTCAATATGTATGACTGTCACCTATTTTCTCATATTGCTACACTGTATGTATGCTTTGAGGACCTTTATAGTCATTATTCATGATTATCTTTCACTTTTTAATTAGTCATTCTATCATGACTATTCCTTTTTGACTTGGAGATTGCCTTTTATCAATTGCTGGTCTGCTCTCTTATCCCATGACTTTAGTGACTATCTTTTCTGCAAAAATCTCTTATCAAACTTCCTATTGCCTTTATACTACTTCTTTGGCTTTGAGCTCTCTTCATCTATAGATCTCTGTCACTATCTGTTACAGATCTTTGTATGTTTTAGTCAAACTCCTCTTGGACTGTCTAGGCACTACTACTTATTGTGATGTTGTTTAGATTAGCAAGACAACAATCCCATGTCACATTTATGCATGTCTTTAAGACTATAAGGAGTCTTTGTGGCTAAAGATAACCATTGTTCTTGGAGTCTTTGACTATTCCTTGCAATCTAATGTGATTTGACAGTCATTTAGTAGATTATTATGGACTACTCATTTTCTTCTCTGATGCACTATTTCAAGACTGCTATCTTGCTCTTTCTCATTATGTTTACTCTGCATTAGAGGTGACAGTCTTTCACATGATATCTCCCAATTTGTTGTCCCTCTATCACACTCCTTGTTTGTAATGACTCATGAGTTTTTTCATTCCTTGAACCCTAAACACACTTCTAAATAGTTGATAGTGCCTTCTATGGGTTCTTTTGAAACCATTTTATGCTCTTTTCAAAATGAAAAATGGAGTTTTGTACATAGTCATACCGAGGTACTTGAGAAAAAAGAACAACTATATGAACAAAAGAGTTGTTACAAGATGGAATGAAAGCTAGAAGACAAGACGTAGGCTTTATCTCCTTGAAATACCCCTATCAAGAAACTCATAACATGCTTGAGTAGATGGGAAATGCAAAAGGAAACCATAAGATGTCAGCCTCAATGCCTTTAGCAAGTCATGAGTACATGTGTTCCTCACCATTTTTTATTGTTTCCTGCTTCTCTTGCAAACTACAAACAACTTCTCAAGACATCTATCTTCTCCTCTCTGAACCCTAGATCATTGTGTTTCTCCTTGTAGTTTGACCATCCTTTCATTCTAAGAAATTTGCACTATTGACCATCTCTCCTCCTCTAGAAACCCTTGAAATACTTTCAATCTCCTACGATTGTCACACAGTCATGCGGTCTTCCATTTCAAATCAT
The DNA here is from genome assembly GCA_027924645.1 of Cunninghamia lanceolata. Lineage (NCBI taxonomy): Eukaryota > Viridiplantae > Streptophyta > Pinopsida > Cupressales > Cupressaceae > Cunninghamia > Cunninghamia lanceolata. The sequence continues at coordinate 34,855,459 of BSBN01000078.1, read as the reverse complement.
CATTCAACTAAAAATTTCTTGCATGATTCATACTCAGTTCTTTGTGACTTGGGCCTCATGTTTCCCTCCAATATCTCTTTGAGGGCTTTGCTACATCCTTAGACTACTCACAAAACAACCTGACAAATCATTATAAGTTTTGACAAAAACTCAAATCTTCTTACCACTGTTAGACCATACTTTGATCAATGATAAGGTTTTTAGCAGCTCTCACTATCACCAATATGTCTCAAGTAGTTTGAGCTCATGTTCTCAAGGTTAACAAACCCTCTATCATAATCATCCTAACCTTTATTGTGTTGTGAAGCTTTATGTATATAGGTTACTGCTATGCACCTTCTTGTGTCATAAAACATCACAATACCTCTATGACTTGGTTATAATCATCACCAAACTTTCCTCTGATCTCCATAGCAGGGATCAAACTCTTAAGGACCAAAAAAAACTCTAAAGACTATAGACATACCTCATGAAGTTGAGAAAATCCCGGTAACCATCTTTGATGCATAATGATGGATTTGAAACCCTCTGTCAAGGTTTATATTGTCAACCTATCTTAGGAATATCTACCCATTTTTTGTAGATCTCTGACCCTTTGCTGCAACTTTTAAGCCCTGATCAAACCTTGTATTCCTTCATTGTGAGGTTTCATTCTTGACAATCAGTTTTGGTGACTGTTTCTCTTTTTACTTTCCTTTATATTGTCTCAGGAAGCCTTAACTTATCACAAATCCCTTGAACATCAATTGCTTAGGCTCCTTTGATCTTTGAATCTGCAGGGTCTCTCCTGCTCATATTTTGAACTCCTTTATTGTTATATCCATCAAGATATCATGCCTATCATGATGATGGCACTGTGTCAAAAATATTTGAAGCACTTCAGCTGATCCTTTGATAATCTTGAAATCCTATTACACTTACACAGAGACTACCATGTGAAATCTGGCCATTTCACTTGCCTGAACATATATGATCATTGTGTATAGATCTTGAAAACGTCTATCCTTCTTTCCATGGGCCATGCATAGGAAAAACCAAGTAAATCTCATGAGAAAGCATAGAAAAAATGCCTCCAAAATAGAAACCTAACATAGCAATGACTCAACAACCTAACTCACTAAGTCAAACCAACCCACAACTGATGAAACTAGAGTTAAATTCCCAAACCTTCAACCATATTTCAAAAACAACTTCCCTCCAAGTATGTACATGATCTTTTTACAAAATTAAGGTTTTGGGACATGGATAAAAACTTTTCCTTATATTGTCTCATATTAATATTGCATGCAATGTGGAAAAAGATACTAAATGAACAAAGTGAAAAAAATTTGACAAGTTTAAAATGAAATGAACATTTTAAAACCTCTTTTATAACTATATCCAATAATATTGAGGCAAAATGACAACCTAGGGCTCTATAAGGTCTTCCTAAAACCTCTTAAACTCAACAACACCTAGAGATGAAACAAGATACTTCCATACTTTTGCAAGCACAAGACAAATTGATGATCAAATAATGTCAAATGACGATAAATTTGACTTCAAATTTACCTATTTGGCTAGGAAGCAAAAGTGGGTAACAACTACATCAGGTGGTACACCTTGTGTCAATCTAACATGAACTCTTTCAGATGTAATTGAGATTCATATACATGTATCTCTCTCTCTCTTATTTGAGAGGATGATGAAGTGATTATTTGAATACTTGATATATTCTCTATACACAAAATTTGAATCTCTCTATCTGTAGATTATTATTGTTGCTATCATACTAACCCTTGCAGGTATCTAAAGAAGCTTCCTTCCCTCTCCAAGGTCTCCTAATTTGCCACCAGTGTTGGAACATCAAGTCCAATTAAGGTTTCATGATGAGTTTGTTCCATTATATTTGATCGTTGCTATTTGTTGGTTAACAGATTTGTCACTTCAGTTTTATACTCGTTTGCCCACACCAATGATAACCTGGCCAAAAGTTGAGTTGCTTGCAATGTTATTTACAAGTGCTCTCTGCTTATTTTACAAGGTGCAGCTACCTTGGAAAGATTTACAATGAATGAAAACAGGGTGTGCTTTTAACTAGAAAGTAGAAAAGGCAAACTAACACCTACCCATAACCATGAAAGTAGATGTGATTGATTAATTCAGAAAGAAGTGAATACAAATAAATGATACAAAGCCCACCTATTCCACACCCACAAACAGTAATGGATTGATAAAAGAACAATTATATTTCTCTCAACACATATCAAACATATGTAATATATGCATTTGGAATCCAAATTCAGCCACACATAAAAGAGGTAGATTGACTACAGATTAACATAAGAAAAACTGCAACCAAAGAAGATATTTAAAGACACAAGGTTCTAAAAATAATTCTTCATTCCTCCAACAAAAACAAAGCTCAATGTCTGTGAAATCCTGCCTTGTACATAGACTAAGTCAAGAAAAATAACAATTGATTACAATGCTAACAAAAAATAAATTTGCTCTTCCTTCCCCTATTTCACAGAACAACCGGAAAAGATCCCCCTAATGTCTACCAATTCCTATATTTATAAGTCTTCCCAATGAGACTTTACAGTTTCTTGTATCTGCTTCTTTAAAATCAGTTACATAAAAAGAAAAATATATCTTCTTTCCTCCATATAAGAGTATTTTATCCCCATATTATAGAACATGCCTTACATTTGAATGGTAAGTTTTGTCCTCACATTGACTGCCAGGAGGTTGTCAAGATTGGTCCCTTTATTTATATCTTCCTAATCACTTGGATTATCAGAATTAGAAAGATTGTCTCCTGGAGAGTCTTTTGTAGGCATATTGTTTTCAATTGCATTCCTATCTGTTAGAAGAACTAACCAAAGTTCACAGTTTACAAATGTTTTGTGGATCTTTATATAGCCCCCACTGCTGTCTACACAGTCTTCATCAGAGGAGAGATCATAATTAACTCAAACCTGGAAACAAATTCATTATTTTCAATATGCTTAGGTTGGTTTCTAACATGTTTCCATTCTAAAGGAGCAAGATTGACATCAAGGAACTTAGTGGATTTGTATGCATTGTAATTCATCTTTTATTCATGCTTGGACCACGATCATGTGGTAATGATACATCCAACTACAAATTCTTATGGTATCCATTTGCATAGGGAATGTTATAGAAAGTAGTTTGAATATCATCCTCTATATAAAAGTAATGGTTTCCAAACTCTCCCATCCATGGAACCACTTGAAACTTTTTATTCAACACCATGTGAATTTTTGATGTTACAGTTTCAAGCCTTGGAAATTTTTTGCAGACCATGTGTATTCCTTTTGGACTGGATATAAGGTTGAGAAAAATAATGTCCAATTCTTGTACTCCTCTCTCCAACACCAAGCAAGGCCTAGGTTTTCAATAGCTTGATTTGAATGAATGGTGCTGGAGTACGATGATAATCATAACCTTTTGGCAATCTATGCTCAGTTACTTGTTTTGAGATATTAACAAAACTAGTTGTCAAATCCTTGTATGAATATGCATTAGCAGAAATAATATCATAAAGGGCACAAAGAGATGCCCTCATTATACCCAAGTCATTGTTGACTGGACTTTAACTGCACCCTTCAGTCAGTATTAACACATCATCTATCTTGAAATATGTTGCCCCAAGTGTCTCTTTAGTTTTTCAATGGTGGTTGATGGATTATATCAACAAATCATATTTTGTAGCAAACTCTATCTAACTGGACCCTCATGACTAATACCAGGAAACTCTTCTTCTAGTAATTGAGTTACATCACTTTATTCGAGCTCGGCCATTGATCTCCGTAATGGTTGCATAACTGCTTCTTTGCAAACCCGACGGATATCTGAACCAGAAAATTCTTTGATCATTAAGTCATATGGGAGTTCAAGCTTAGGTTGCAAAGGCAAGAGTTCTTCAAACATGGATAGACGTGCTTCAAAGTAGATGTTCCATGAAGAGCTACATCATTCAATGCTTCCATACTTGTATACATTGCTACCAAAGAATTTAGAAACCCTAATATTTGATAGAATTTGTAATATCATTATGCTTCACTGGGCGGGAAGGATACTGGCAATGACATTAGAGTCTAGGTTTTATGTCTACAACTGCATTCACTTGGAAGCTTTTAAAAGAAGTTCAACAAATCCAATTTGTACACCCGATAATGTATTAGAAGACACAGAAGTTCCCTGCATTCCACCTCAGAATGTCATCAAGAGCTTCTAAGTTTTCATAACACTCTCCTATAAAGGAAAGAATCCCCCTTTTAGCTAGTGCAGATCCTATGATTATTGCATTCATGAAAAATTATTTTTGTATTGATCCACTACTTTTAGTTTATTTCGCACTCCATGTATCAGCCGAAACAAAGGTTCAAAAAACTAGAGAACCTCCAACAATGAAGAGAGTCAGGGGTTTTACTAACTTTTGAACCTTCTTAGTTGGGAATATTTGGAGTTTGGGAACTTATAAATATCCCGACAACAAAGAGTCGGGCATTCATGAAGTTTGAGAACCGAAAGGATTTCTGACAACAAAGGACTCCATTGTTTATAAATTCTTCCACTTTTTCATAAATATGACTTTAATAAATTCATTTACAACTTTGCCATGGAAGTGAATAAAATCATCCCTCTTAGCAATACTTTTATTCACTCTTTTTGTAACCTTGGAAATAACATTAAATTTCATAATGTCACAACAAAAGTTTACTCCGTGAATAAATTGGAGATCTTTTTGAAAAACATACTTGAATCCAAAGATGGAAAACTCCATATCTTCCTCCTAGCAACTCTATTTTGCATGAAATTTGGATTGTAAGGTAATTGGTCATCCCTGAGAAAAACCCAGAAATATTTTAATCTCCAGCAACCCGAGTGTTGTATTTTAACCTCATTTGTGAGTTGTCATTGGGAAAATGTAAAGCTTAAAATCTTTCAAACAATGAGGAATTTTGGTACAAAAACTAGCCAGATTGGGTAGGATACATCTAAGATTAAGCCTATAAAAGGGTTTTGTACCATCTTGCATAGATTTTAAAAATTAATTGTTTTCATGATTTGGCAGGGTCAAGGGCATATAAGAGGATGCACTAAAATTTGAAAATTTTCAATTTCAAATTTTAGGCAACAACTGACTCTAATTGGGGATGAGGACTATGAAGGGTGAAGCAAGGAATCCAGAATCTCAAGCATGGACTAGTGCTTAAATCCATTGGGCAGTAGAGTCAGAGAGCATGGAGGACAAAGGGAGCAGAGCAAGCCAAAAACAAGACAAACAGGAAAGGAAACTAACTACCAACACAACAAAAACTCATAATATGTACATGGTAGGAAGACCCTACCTTATATGGCTCCAAGATGATCACACAAATCCACTATTAGATTGGGAGAAATAAGTACCCGAGTGGAAAATAAAAATGTACCCATGAAGCACTTGTAAACTCAAAAGCCATCCCCTGATTTGAGACAAAAATTTAGAATTTATGAACCAATAAGACTCCCTAAATGAAGTGTCAAAATTGAACAACCACTTTGCATTATAAACCTCTAGAATTTCCCCAACATATTCTTGCACATAATCAGCTGTTAGCCCATGCACTATAATAGACAGTTGATATCCCATACTTGAAAATAACCATTTAGATCATTGGAAGACCAATCATCAGCTAAATGAGCCTCATGCAAAATTGGAAGTGGATCAAGTTGAAAATCTATATTGTAAACAATATGTTCATGTGACTGAAAATCACCCCCAACTGGAACAATCTTCTCTTTCTCAGTGAGATTTGGTTCAACAATTTCATGATACACTTCATCATCTCTATCCATATCTTGCATGGCAACCTCTTCTCCACACGGAAATTCATCCGCGGATGCATTAAGACACCAGTTTGAAATATAAACAATATGAGACTCATCACATTCATTTATTTGATCAATTTTAACATGATGACTACTTATAACACCATCTTCCAATTTTTGTTTAAAAATTTTGGCATCCAAATTTTCAAAATAAAAGGATTCAAGAGTAGAATTATTTCTGACCTCTTCTTGTAGCCATACTTCCATATCATCTTGCTCAGGAAATTTGAAGACTTCATAATCAACCTACATGCACTTCAGAGAAAAGATGTCTAATACCTCATCTTCATGCTGCGTGTCTTTAAATTGTTCTTCATCATTGTTAAAATTGAATACTTCCAATTTTGTGGTAGATAAGGATGATAAAATATTACCATTTACATTACTCTCATTATAACTTGCATCGTGGAAAGATTGTTCATCTTCTTTGTCACTTGAGGGATTTTCGGGTTCATTATTATCTTCTTTATAGTGCAGATAATAAGCTTCAAATCTTCTATCCACATGAGGTTTAATTCCTACATTTCTTACCTCATTTCTATAAAAATCTTTTGGATAAAAAATAGTGAGATTATAGCATTCAACAAAAGGAGGCTGTGTAGTTTGAAATCCTATAGGCTAAAAACTTGGTTTGTGCATGATGGACTTCCTCATAGAGTCACAAATTGAATTATCTACAACCTGATTTTCTTTCCAAAGACCACTTAATATCAAGTCATCTTCTATTTTTATGGCCTCTTGTTCAGCAACTTTAAGGTCATTTATTTTACTTAGTCTCAAAGAAAACTGAACATCTGGATGCAATGAAGATGTTGCAAGTATGTGCCTAATAGGTGTTGTCATTGATGTCAACATATCTGTGTTTTCATTACTATCAACTATGCCCTCATTTTGTTACTTACTTGAAGATGTTGAGGATATTGAGAAAATAAGCTCATCCAGTAAAAACAGTGAATTGCAGTAGAAATAGTGCATTACATGTAGAAGAATAGTCCAGAAGAATGCTCCAAATTTCCTGTAGAATAAATATCTTTGTCTACGGATTGGAAGTTATTTAGAAGCTTATCTGAAGATGTTATATTCTAAGGTTGAGCTTTCGGAATGTAGATTTGAGTAAGTTGTGTTCACCAGTGTGAAAACTACTTTTTTTGTATGTTTGGTGGTGACAGGGAGAAAGTGTTTTGCTCCGCATTCCTCTGCATTGAAGTATTTTGGTCTGTGGTTCTAGAATTAAGTCTGTGATGATGTTAAGTACCTTAAATTTTAACTGTTTGTGATTTGGTGGTCCGCAAGCTATCTTTTACTCATGACAGTGGTTAACAGTGTTGTTCTTGTACTCTAGTTTGAAGAATCTTATTAACAGAGTGATTAGAGATCATGTGGGTGTTCCTAATGATTATAATGTACTTGTGGATGTCTCTTGATTGTGTTCCTACCTTTGGATTGGTCCGCGGAGAGAAATTTGTATCATGGTTGAAGAATGCTCTTAGAAGACCTAATGTTCTCACTAGTCTTGGCCGACTTGGTTGATTCATTAACTGCAAAGAAGCATTGAAGATTTTAGAGGTGTGACGTGACATGGAAGATTGCATTTGAGTCCTAGCTAAGGAGAAATGTGATCCGCATTCATCTTTACATATTTTCCTTAGTTGATTTTGTATTAGGTCTAGACCTATTCTATGTATGTTTGTAGTGCTGACCTTGGAGATTGTTCCAATGGTTGATGAATGTATTTCTAACCTTGATGTACATTCCAAGGTTGATGACTTGTATAAAGACTCGTAATGAATTGCAAAAAGAGTGTGGAATGTACGAATATGAGGAGATAAGTGTGAAGGTATGAAAGAGCAGAGTAGAGGAGTTTTATTGTACTTCAAAGGAATTGAACCTAGGCATGGAGTAGATGCTAATTAATCAGTTCACCATTTTGGCAGTGAGCCTACCCTTGGCAGTGAGCCACCCTTTGGTAGTGAGCCATTCTTGTAGTGAGCAATTTGGGCAGTGAGCCTCTATTTTTTGGTATTGATATAACTTATATATATTCTTTTGGGCTAACACCCACCATGGTTTTTACCTTTTAGGGTTTTCCATGTAAAACTCTAGTGTCTTATGTGTTGATTATGTTATGGAGTTGAACTTCTCATTCTATGCTTTCATTGTTATATCAGAATATAAGGTATTGATAAGTTGATGTTCATAATTGATTAAAAGTTTTAGGACAACTGATTCACCCCCCCTCTAAGTTGTCTAATGCAGTTCAACAATTGGTATCGGAGCCAAGTTCCTTAGAGAAAAGCCTAATAGCTTGAGGAAGATCCAGGATGTCTTGTAAGAAGGAAGCTTTGCATTTTGATGGGACAAATGAAAATCCATCTCCTCTATCTTGGTTATAAAGTATGGCTAGCTACATAGTCACAATTTGTCATGCCTAAAGGTGGCCTAACAACTGAGGATGATATCAAAGAATATGAGTTGAATGTTAAATCAAAGGATGCTCTATTAAGTTCCTTAAGTGACTTAGTGTTGACAAAAGTTGTGGACCTTGAATCTACAAATGAAGTATGGGATAAGCTAAAAAATATGTGTAATGGAGATGATTATGTCAGAGAAGCTAAGTTACAGAGCTTGAAAGTGAAATATGAGGGTTTGATGATGAATGAAGATGAAAACATAATATATTTTATGCAAAGAGTTGAGGAACTTGTTACTAGAATAAATAGTATGGGAGGAACTCTCAGTGATAAGGAAATTGTGATGAAAATTCTCAGATCACTATGAAAGTCCTATAGTCACAAGGTAGTTGCTATTGAAGAATTTATGACTGTGAAAACTATTGACAGAGTTCAGTTACTTGGAAAGCTTATAGCCTTTCAGATGAGAGAATTTGGTGATGCCCTGCCAAAAGTTGAATAAACTTTTAAAGCCAGTACTTCAAAAAAGATTTCCGAAGCTGAGAAATATAAAGTGGATGATGACTTTGATGAAATTGAAGCTAACTTTGTTGTCAGGTTGCAAAGAGGTTCTGGTAAGTTCAAAGGTAAATTACCTTTCAAGTGTTTCTCTTGTGGCAAAGTAGGACATTATGCTTCCAGATGTCCTAAAAGAATTGAAAGGAATAAGAAAAGATGAGAGCAGACCTAGAGTTCCAAAGAAATGTTACTATGTTAGAGATTTTGATGATGAAGGAGTGACTGATGATGAATCTAATGATGCTAGTAATAGTGCAAATGAATGCCTATTTATTTCTATTAAAGAAGAACCTATATCTACTAATTCTGCTAGCTGTGTGAAGGAAGAAAAACTAGTGGAAGAAAGTGCTTTGGCTGTTTAGGTTGAGAAGGATAAGGATGAATGGATTATTGATAGTCGATGCTCACATCACATGACCAGTGACAAAAGTAAGTACTCAAACCTGAATTCAAGACCATCTGGGATAAACACTTCAGACATTGCATACATTTTCCATGTTTTACAAAAGACGATTAGGTCTGGTATGTTCTAAGTAGGATGCATGATAATTTTATGTGGCTAATGAGGCCATTCAAGATAACTAAAGATGACATCAGGGCAGTGACTGGACTGTATTCATCTAGTTGGGTACTCGCACTTAAATCTGTGAAGAATAAAATGGTAATTGAAGCCACCGGATCAAAATTTGACAAAAGAGCAATGACTATATATGACATCACAGATCCAGATGTCAAGTTTGCTTCAATGATAATTGGCTACAAAATCTACCACTCGAGTAGGGAGAATTTTGTGTCTGGTACAACAATCTATGTTGCATATCAGATGTTAAGGGAAGATGTAGATTATGACCTATGTGAGCTTCTTCTAAATTAGCTAATGGAGAACTTGCAGAAGATCAAAAAGGATAAGAAAAACTCCTTCAAATATGGTAGTCTAATACTGTGTCTATTTTTCTATTATATGAATGAGCTACCTGGATCAAATGGTTGGGTCTGGCAAAATGATAAACCTGTTACAATTCAGATCAGAGATTATATGTATGGACTTGGTGATCCTCAAGCCCAAAACACAGCCCTCTAGGGTTACTTTAAGAATTTCCAAAGCATGATGCACACCAGAGAAAGAATACCATAAACAATAGTTGACAAATACAAAGATACAGTCTGCTTCATGGTTGACACTGATCAATGCCTAATGGAGGAAGTTGAGCCAAGAATTGTATGGATAATGCCTATGGGTTATGAGGTCGATGAAAAAACCTTGGAACTACATATTCAACATCTGTTGATCCAACCTAAGGACACTGAAGCAGAAAGGTTTGGTACCTTTGAAGAGCTAAGCATAAAAATACATGTTGAGTTAAGATAGCCAGAGATGAAGAGAAAAGTAAGAAAGGAAGTTGAAGAAATTGCCAAAAGATTTGGCATATCAAAGGAGGATTTAGATGCTAGTAGAGAGAAAATGGAGAAGGCGGAGAAAGAAAGACAAGAAGCAAAGAAAGAAAGTGCTCCTGTACAAACCTCCTCTTGAACTAGATCCTCCAAGAGCTCTGCTCCCGTCGCTTCAAAAAGCTCAAAGTCTACCAAACTAGAAGTCAAGACACCTAGAAAAGGAGAAAAGAGGATGAAGACCAAAGCCACAAGGACATATACAAGCCATAAAGATGAAGAAACAAAATCAGATGAGGAAATCAGGAAAATGAAGAAGAAGAGAACATCTGGGAAGTTCTCTGCTAGCAAAAATGAGGAAGAGAAGGCATAGGAAATTGTTTAAAAGCCTACTCTTTCCATTGATGACATTAGCAAGGCAGTTACTATGGATGAGAACCTGTAGCCGGTGATAGAGTTCTATGATGAATACAATGATGCTGACAAGAGAATTCTAGAGGAAGCGACTATAAGGTATTTGAATATCTATAATGAAGCATTTATTGAAATGATTTCATTAATTCCAAAAAACCTATAAGAAGTATTGGAACAAAAAAAAGTGAATGCAAAGGCTAAAGACTCAGAGATCTGTGAGCAAATAATGATACAGCTATGCCCCTCTATTACACCAAAACAAATGGACATAGTTTTCAAGGAGTGTAAAGATGATTTCTAGAGCAAATCCAAAATGAACAAACTCATGCTTGGAGAAACTAACCAAATAGCAGATGAAACAAAAGAAATTCTCCAGAATGCCTTGAAGAGATTTAATCTTCCCATTGTAGAGGAAACAGATGGAGAGCCTTCTAACATGGATATTGAAGGATTAAAGAAAAATGATGAAGAATCATCAAAGGAATTAGATTCCTCTATTCTAGAAGAGGAAGGGCAGAAAAAAGAAACATTTTCTGACAAGGATGCCAAAGGATTAAAGAAAAATGATGAAGAGCCATCTGAGGCATTAGAATCCTCAGTTCTAGAAAGGAAGGACTGGTAGAAGAAACAAAGATCAATAAAAAAGTCAGTCTGGATGTCCCCAAAAGGAAGGAACTAGAGTCTAGAAGAGACACTGTAGAGATAGTACAAAATTTCCTGGACAAAGAAATAATGGAGCTAGATGAACCTAAGCTAATTCAAGGGCCACTAATCTTTGACTCTCTATCTCCCATTCAGATAATGAAGGTAGCATCTTTTGCTTGGGCCAAAGCAAAAGAGAAACTTCGAAAATATCACATGGAGGATTGTGAGCTGTTGGAAATTGTATTTGGGATGCTAGAGAAGATTATGCCAACCTATCAAAAGGATCCTTCTGCCTCTCCATCTAGTAATCTAAAAAACTTAGTCAATTCTATTAACACTCATTTTGAATCCTTAGAGAAATCGGTAGAAACTAAGGTCTGGAAGGAGTTCTTGGGAAAGAGGTTCAATGAAGTACAAGGGATAATTACTAATGATAAAAGAACCTTAGGTATTAGCATAAAGAGCCTTGAAAATGCTCTTAAAGATGGTGGGCACATATATAAATTTTGTTTAACTTGGCCCAAAGTGATAGAGGACATTGAGAAGAAAGTGAAAGAACAAGAAGGAAAACTGTCAAGTTTATCTCAGAATTTTGATCCCCTTACTACCACTTTGGTGAATCATGAATGTCAAGCTATTGCTATAATAAATGAAATTAAAGAACTAGTTAAGGAGAAAAAGAACATAATGGATAGAATGGGTGAGCTTAGAGGGATAATCATCCCTAAGTTAGAGGCAATGCATGATGCCTCAACAGAGGCACAAAATACAATCTGGACTAGTGATCCAACAGACTTAAAGAGGGTAGAAGCCTATGCATTTTTGTTAAGTGGACACATCTCCATTTTGGACAAAATGAAGAGGAGTTGGGCCACAGAAATCATCTAGTTGAAGACAACCTTTGCAGATATACTTAAGTATATGTAAGTATAACATATAATTTGTATATACTTATGCCCATGTATAGAATAATTTTTGCAAAATTTTGGTACGCAGATTCCACCCTTTTCCATTGATGTCAAAGGGCGAGTGAAGAGTAGTGAAAAATGTGGGATCCAGTAAAGGGGGAGCTCCAGTAAAATAGTGCAAGAGTCAGAGCACAAGCTAAGGGGGAGTTACTGTGACACTTAACCATTTTTCACTAAGTGTTGCCATCAATGCCAAAGGGGGAGATTGTTGGCAAGAGACACTATGTGGCTTCATAAGTGTTGTCATTGATGGTAACAAAGTCTATCCCATACATCCATAGTGCATAATATGCCTATACCAAAAGTCAAATTGAAGATTATTTTGGTCCAGTGAACAAAAATAGAGTATGTAACAAGGTCTGACAATCAAGTCTGGATCTCTCAAATGGTGTAACTCAGTAAGTTACAAATTTGAACAAGTCAAGAGGGGTATCATGAATATCGTATTCTAGAGATTTAGCCTCCAGTGATAAAGCAAGGAAAAGATATGAGCATCTAAGTGTTGGGTTCCAATCAGGTAGAGCAGACAAAAGAAGAACTGACAACAGAGTATCAGACTTCAATCTGGATGTGTAAAAGGTACTGATCAAGCAATCTCTAATATTATACATTGTTGGCTGACATGATTAATGACTTCTATGTCTAAGTTTTTGATGTGCATCACTAATCAAGCATGGATTCATCCGACAGATCAACAACTTGCAAATATCTTAGGTGTTCTTGTTGTCAACTAAGAAGCTATTGGAAATCCTTGATGCGGTATATATACCTGATGGATTCAAGCTTGTAAGTGTGCATAGTGAAAGTATGTATGGTTAAGTGTGAATAAAAGCAAAGATAGGAGAGAAGGGAGTAATTCAAGCCTAGAATGTGATAGGAAAGTAATATTGAGTAGAGGAAGAATGAAATGTTCCAGTTCAGTATATTGTACCTAACCGGAATTGAAATCCTGCATGCATAGATGTTGTTCATCAGTTCAAACACCTTGGTATCATTTGTAAGCATTTGTAGACAGTAAGTCTCTTGTAGGTAGTGGCCTTTTGTGAGCAGTGTGCTCAGGCAGTGAGCCCTAATTGGCAAGTGCCAAATTTGTACTCTTTATTCTTTTAACAGAGAATACAATCTTGGGTTAGTCACCCTGTGGTTTTTCCCTTAATAGGGTTTCCACGTAAAAATCCTTGTGTTATGTGTTAATTTCTTTTTCAGCTCTTATGATTTCCTTGCTTTGGTATAATATTAAATGATATGTTAAGAAAAGAAAAGAAAAATAGAAAAGTTATAAGATAACTAATTCACCCCCCCTCTTAGTTATCTGCATTGTTTCCAACATAGGATCTCTTTTGTGTGATTGCATATTAACATAGGAACATTTCCATTGGTGCTTTAAAAGGAACTTTTGTTAACACAGAAATGTTTCAATTGGTGTTTTAAAAAGAACTTGATTGCTTGATGTGTCTTGTGCATTTGTACACATTGTGTTAGTAGATCCTAAAGTAGAACAAAAGTATCCTCTCCCCTTGCCTCTCAATGGATCTTGAGTGTAAGAGAAATTGTTCCATCTTCTTTTTTCTTTTTAGGAGAGCCTGCCTTGGTGGGAAAGAGGTACTCACCCCAAGGCACAACTCTAAGCAGTGCTTTCAATTCAGTCTACTATATAAATGGTTTAGGTGAAAGTCGAAGACTTCTTGGCGAAGTATTCTTATTTTGACAGTTCCCCAGTATTCATACACTTGTGTGCAAGATGCATTAACCCCATTCTTTCCTTTTAAAGGATTGATGTAAGTGGCTGGGATAGTCTCTTAAGTGAGTCATTGTCACATGAATAAAGTGTCAAGTCCCTGAATTCTCACTAGACACCTTAAATTAGAAGCCTACCTTATTGACTGAGTTGTTGGTGTCTTGGTCAATGCAAGAGGATACATTCTCTAAAGATACTCACCATATGGCTCCCCTGAGATGAGATAAAAATCCTTGATTTACCATAAGCCACTTGTTGGCTTTCTGAGGAGAGGGTAATTGGGTTATCCTTCTAATCCTAGAGGCCCCTACTTGTCCTTTCTTGCAAAGACAAAAGTGTATACACCCACATTAGGTGTTCCTACATTTACGTTGAAGGATATTCCAAGTTGTTGGCTTGAACAAGTTGTCATTGGCCATTGACCTTAGGTAGACTAAGCATTGTTTTCAAGTGTATTTGATTGTGTCTAGACCCATGGAAATTTGGCCTTAAGGGGCTATTGAACATATACATAATGCTTATATCTCCTAACAAACATTCGGCCATTGTGTTCTCTTGTTTGATTGTTTGTCTACTTGCCAAGAAATCTCATCGACATTATCTAAAACCACTTGAACCATTTGAAAAATCAAACCATTGAACATTTAAGTCATCAAAATTAGCTATTTGACCTTTGAAAATAGAGTACTTAACCTTGCAAAACCCAAATCTTCGATACAAAATCCAATATAGGTCAAAATTTGCTAAATCCTTAGTTCAAATCCTAGACACTGACTCATTTTGGTGCTATAAACTCTCTATTTGGCACCTTAAAATTATCCTATTATGCCATTTTTTGTGGCACTATAATCCACTATTTTGGCACCATTTGGCTTTGTTCTAGAGCCATTTCACTCTTTTTGGATGCCTTATCACCAAAAACTAGTGCCATTTGGAGATGAGATCCCACACGTGTCTGGTAATTTGTCCTGGAATCCACAAATCCTATCTAGTCAGAATCTGTGGTCACCTTGTCAAAATCCAAATTCACCTTTGAGCATTATCCACAATCATTTTGTCCAAATTCATCCATATACTTTCATTTTGACCTTAGAGAAAGTCATTTTGATTATTGGACCTTTGATCTCAAGTCATTAATCAATTACCAAGTCAAACCATAGTTCATCTTTTTCATCCCCACATAATCCAAACTTGTGTCCAAATTCATTTCCTCCATACCATTTGGCCTTAGATAAATATTATTTTGATATTTTTCTGTTGATTTTTAGGACAGACAACTAAGAGGCAGGGTGAATCAGTTGTCACCAAAATTTTTATTCTTTAAACACTAAAATCCTTCTTATATTTCTACAGCATAATAATGATTCAATCATGGAAGCACAATGCAATAACTTAAGAGCAGAAACACATTCAACACATATGACACCAATATTTTAATGTGGAAAACCCTGTTAAGGGAAAAACCATGGGGTGACTAACCCAAGATTGTAATCTCTGTTAAAAGAATAAGAACAAAAATGGCACTTACCAATTAGGGCTCACTGCCCGAGCACACTGCTCACAAGAGGCCCACTACCTATAGGAGACACACTGTCTACAATATAATATAAATATTACATACTTAAACTAGAGATTAGCATCTTCACCATGCTTGAGACAGTTCCATTTAAGCTCAACACTTCTACTCTACTTTTCACTCTTCTCCTCTCTACCACTTTCTCATCTCGACCAAGGATACTTTGAAATGACTTCACAAATCTTATTTATACAAGACATCAACTTTGGGATGATCATCAAAGTCAACACAATACAAACTTTATTTTATTACAGAGCAATTACACAAATACAACTTGACTTATTACAAAAACTTCATGTGCATCACTACCCTATTAGCCATGCATATCTGGGACTTCAATCTTCTTCGAGGAACACCATGCTTCCTAAAGCATATTCAAGATCATCTAAATTATGTGTAAAACATTTGGTTGGCCAAGATTAGGAAGAACACCATCACCCGAAGGTAAATCTTCAATTACAAGCTCAATCTTCAATGCGGACTGCCAACACAAACTAGACATAATCTAGAGACCCCCACAAGCTTGCTTGAATCACCAGAAACATCTACACCACTTCTACTTACTAAAATCATTCGCATCTTCATCCGGAACCTCAAGAACACAGTGTGTCATCACTGTCACATTAGACTAACTGCTTGCAGACCTCCAGACCACGAACGAATTGAGTTGTCAATTCACATTGGCTTTCTAAACATGCCACCAAATCTACAGAACAAGATATTGCATTTCCAAATCTCACCAGACCTATTTGTGTCACTATGTCACCTCTGAACAACTACTAAAACTAGTTTTATTCATATGGTCATAACTCCTACATAATTTCATACGAACCTCTCAAATCTTGACTAGATCATATTTAGACACATATCTACAAACCCTTTGATGCACATTCTCTGATCTTCATCTAACTGGGATCTTCACTTCATAGAGCTTCACTATCTTCACTATTCTTCTCTATTTCTGATAGGACTAATTTTCTCAATATCGTTAGCACACAACCCATCCAATCCTTGACATCAATGCAACAAGAGTATGTTGACATAAATGACAACACCGGTTAGGCCCATACTTGCAACAATCTCCCCCTTTGTCATTGATGGAAACATATGATGTGAAAAACTATTTTAAATATCAAGACAAGAACTTTTCACTAACTGACATATCTCCCCCTATCAACAAAAATCATTCATATGTCTTCTCTTTCTTTACTGCTCCCCCTTTGATCAACAACTACTTTTGTTTTTCACATGTCTTCTCTCCCCCTTTGACATCAATGGCAAAGGGCACATACTTGCATCAATACTTCAGAATCATACAAACTGCTCCCCCTGAGTAGTAGCTTCCTATCATCAATCTGGACCACAAGATATGACTATGAGATCTACTAGATCGATGCACATCAGTGCACCTTAATTCAGAACCGGAGGGGTAATTACCCCTAACTTCTCCCTAAGATACTCAAAAGAGTCCTTAGGTAGAGGTTTTGTAAAAATGTTTGCAATCTAATCTTTTGAGGGTACAAACTCCAATCTGACTTCATTCTTGTTCACTTGCTCTCTCAAAAAGTGAAACTTGATGGTTATATGTTTTGTCTTTGAATACAACATCAGATTTTTTGATATATTTATTGTACTTGAGTTATCATAGAAGATTGTGATAGGTTCTTCATACTCCACTCTGATGTCTCTTAGCATTTGCTTCATCCACAATACTTGAGTGCAACTACCTGCTGCTGCAATAGACTCTACTTCTGTAGTGGACATAGATATTGCCTCTTGTTTCTTGCTCAACCAAGAAACCAATCTTTTCCCCAAAAAGAATGCACCACCACTGGTACTCTTCCATTCATCCACATCTCTTGCCTAATTAGCATCTGTATATGCATGAAGAGAGAAATCATGATCCCTAGGATACCATAAACCATACTCAACTGTTCCCTTTAGATATCTAAGAATTCTCTTGATTGCCATGACATGAGATTCTCTAGGACCAACTTGGAATCTGGAAACAAGACCAACAACATTCATAATGTCAGGTCTAGTTTGAGTAAGATACAGTAGTCCTCCAATCATTGACTTGTACTTTTTCTAATCATCCTTAGGAGATTCATCATCTTTGCTTAGTTTACACCCAGTTGTAATGGGAATATTCATTGGCTTTGAATCTTCCATCCCAAATTTCTTCAACAATTCTTTCACCTATTTGGTTTGTGATATGAAGATTCCTTTCTTTGTTTGAGTGATTTGTAGACCCAAGAAGAAATTCATTTCCCCAAACATAGACATCTCAATTCACTTTTCATTTGATTTGCAAAAGTTTTGCACATACTATCTTTACCTCCAAAAATGATATCATCAACAAATACTTCAACAATCAGGATATTTTCATGATCAATCTTGAAGTACAAGTTACTTTCAGCAGTACCTTTGTTGAAACCAATCTTCAAAAGATGTTTATCCAATCTTTCATACTAGGCCCTTGGGGCTTGTTTGAGTCCATACAATGCTTTCTTCAACTTGCAGACAATATCACCATGATCAAACAATTGAAATCCATCCGGTTGCTCAATGTATACTTCTTCTTCCAAATCACCATTCAGGAAGGCAGACTTGACATCCATCTGATATACTTTGAAGTCCTTAAAGGTAGTAAAAGCAAGAAATAATTTGACTGCTTTAATTCTTGCCACTGGAGAAAAAGTTTCTTCAAAGTCAACTCCTTCTATTTGAGCATAACCCTTACAGACCAATCTGGCTTTATTTCTGACTACTTCACCATCTTCATTCAGTTTATTCCAAAAGACCCACTTAGTCCCAATCACATTTTTGTCTTTAGGTTTAGGAATAAGATCCCAAGTGTGATTTTGTTCAATCTGCATCAACTCTTCCTCCATTGCTTTAGCCCAGCATTCATCATTGCATGCTTCACTTTCTATTTTTGGTTCAATCTTTGAAATCAGACAATACTTCTCTGAATCTTGAGCAATCTTTCTTCTTGTTTGAACACCTTTACTTCTATCACCTATGATCTAGTCTTCAAAATGATTCAGTCTTACATACCTAAGAGTTTTGGAAATTTCTTACACTTCTATTTCTTGGACAGGTTTATTCAAATTTTTCTCTTCTTCCTGTATTTTAGGATTCTCCGAATCAGTCTGAATCTGAACTATAGAAGGGGCTTGATCTTCTAAGACCAAAACATCATTATGATCATCTACTTCATACTCATAAAACCTTGAGGGATTTTCAATACTTTCATCAACCTTCACATTTGTACTTTCTACAATCTTTCTTAATCTCTTGTTATAACACTGGTATGCTTTGCTTTGAGTAGAGTAACCCAAGAATATTCCTTCATCACTTCTATCATCAAATTTGCCAAGGTCTTCATCTCTTTTAATGTAACATTTACTCCCAAATACTCTAAAACACTTCATAGTAGGAGTGATGCCAAACTAAAGTTCATAAGGGGTCTTACCAGTATTGCTTCTGATTTGTACTTGATTAAGAGTATAGACAACGATGCTTACAGCTTCTCTCCAGTAGATCTGAGGGACATTTTCTTCCATCATCATGGTTCTAGATCCTTCCTAGATGGTTCAATTCTTTCTTTCCACTACTCCATTTTTCTGTGGAGTCCTTGGACCAGATAACTATCTCTGTATCCCAGGTTTCTCACAGATTTCTATGAACTCTTTGGATGTGAATTCACCACCTCTATCAGACCTAAGACATTTTATGTTTAACCTAGTTTCATTTTCTACCATAGCCTTGAATATTTTGAACTTCTCAAGAGCTTCAGATTTCTCTTTCAGGAAAGTCACCCACATCATTCAGGAGAGGTCATCAATTAGTAACATGAAATATCTATTACCTTGTAGACTCCTGATTCTTACCGGTCCACATAGATCAGTGTGTACAAGTTCAACAATCTGGTAGAAGATTTTTCCTTACTTTTAAATATGACTCTGGTCTGCTTACCCAACTAACATTCTTTGCACAAACTCCTATGCCACAACCAACTCTGATCAATTTGAACAAATAAACAACTTTTGCCAGTACCAGCCAAGTGGAAGATGTTACGTTTTGTTTGAGTACCAGATGCAATCTCAGTTCCAGAGCTTTTAAAGATTTACATTTTCCATTTTTGAATTAGAGATCATAGCCTTTGTCCACCAACTACCCAACATTGAGAAGATTATGCTTCAGACCTTCAACATACAGTACATCACTGGTTTTATTCTTTCCATCAAAAGAAATAGTTCATCTGCCTCTGATTCTACCAGCAGAATTATCACCAAATTTTACAACTCCTCCTTCATATCTTTCCAGATTTACGAATTTATTCTTATCACCAGTCATATGGTGGAAGTATCCACTATCAATGACCCATTCATCTTTTTCTTCAACTTCAGCAACCAGAGCTCTTTCTACCATTTTATGATTGACAGATTCATTGGGCATTAGATCTTCTTCCTTGATGGCAATGAACACCCAGTCACTTTTGGACTTCTTTCCTATCTCAGATTTATCATATGTTACTACTTCATCATCATCTTCTTGGACATAGTAACATTTCTTTTGGAATCTTGATCTATCAGGATTTGTCCTTGAAAATCTTTCCAGACACCTTGAGGCAAAATGACCAATCTTGTTGCAATTGAAACATTTGAAGGGCAATTTTCCTTCATACTTACCAGATCCTCTTGGTAGTCTTTTAGCAATAAGGGCTTCAAGTTGAGCAGCTTCTAGCTCATCTTCTTCCAAATCTTTTCTTGCTTTTTCATACCATGATAATTTCTTTGAGGAGTTCTCTCCTGGATCACACCTTTGTTTGCCTTTTATAGAGGCACTAGCTTTGAATGCAGATTCAGTCTTGGGGGGTGCATCTCCAAACTTAGCTAATTCAAACGCAACTAATTTCCTAACCAATTGATCCCTTATGATATTTGATAAAGATTTGAATTCATCAATAGCAGCAACCTTGTGTTTGTAGGTAGGAGGTACAGATCTAAGAACTTTGGAAACAATCTCATCTTCATCCAAGGTTCCACCAACACATCTAATGCCACAAATAAGCTCATTTACTTTTGGCATAAATGTAGTGATATTCTCATCTTCATTCATCTTCACGTTTTCAAATTTTCCTTTCAGACTTTATAGTTTGGCACATTTAACATATTTGTCTCCTTCATGTAGAAGTGCTAGCTTAGACCAAATTTCATATGCAATTTTTAAATCCATAACATTTGTTAGCTCTAAATTAGATAAGTCACTTAGTAAGGCTTCTTTAGCTCAAAGATTATCTTCAGCATCTCTGATTTCATCTGTAGTTGTTAGACCATTCTTTGGAGGAATATACTTCTTTATAGTCATGTTCCAATATTGAATTCCCATACATTACAAGTGACATTCCATATGGCTTTTCCAAAGAGTGTAGTTTGTTCCATCAAACCTCAGACTATCCTTCTTGTAGGAAGACATCCTAGATCTCCTCAAGCGGTTAAGCTCTTTTAGAGGAACTTAACTCTGATACAAATTGTTGGTTTTTAGGATAGACAACTGAGAGGGGGGGTGAATTAGTTGTCACCAAAATTTTTGTTCTTCAAACACTTAAATCCTTCTTATATTTCTACAACATAATAATGATTCAATCATGGAAGCACAATCTAATAACTCAAGAGAAGAAATACATTCAACATATATGACACCAAGATTTTAAAATGGAAAACCCAGTTAAAGGAAAAACCACGGGGTGACTAACCCAAGATTGTATTCTTTGTTAAAAGAATAAGAAGAATAAAAATGGCACTTGCCAATTAGGGCTCACTGCCTGAGCACACTACTCACAAGAGGACCATTGCCTATGGGAGACACACTGTCTATAGAATAATATAAATATTACATACTTGAACTGGAGATTAGCATCTTCACCATGCTTGAGATAGTTCCATTTAAGCTCAACACTTATGCTCTGCTTTTCACTCTTCTCCTCTCTACCACTTTCTCATCTTGACCAAGGATACTTTGAAATGACTTCACAAATATTATTTATACAAGACATCGACTTTGGGATGATCATCAAAGTTGGCACAACACAAACTTTATTTTATTACAGAGAAATTACACAAATACAACTTGACTTATTACAAAAACTTCATGCACATCACTACCTTGTTAGCCACGCATATCTGGGACTTCAATCTTCTTCAAGGAACATGCCATGTTGCCTAAAGCATCTTCAAGTTCATCCACAATATGTGTAAAACATCTAGTTAGCCAAGATTAGGAAGAACACCATCACCTGAAGGTAAATCTTCAATTACAAGCTCAATCTTCAATGCAGACCGCCAACACAAACTAGACACAATCTAGAGACTCCCACAAGCTTGCTTGAATCACCAGAAACATCCACACCACTTCTACTTCTAAAATCATTCGCATCTTCATCTGAAACATAAAGAACACAGTCTTTCATCACTGTCGCATTAGAATAATTGCTTACGGACCTCCAGACCACAAACCAATTGAGTTCTCAATTCACATTGGCTTCCTAAACATGCCACCAAATCCACAGAACAAGATATTGCATTTTTGGATCTCACAGGACCTATTTGTGTCACTCTGTCACCTTTGAACAACTACCAGAACTAGTTTTATTCATACGGTCATAACTCCTACACAATTTCATGTGGACCTCTCAAATCTTGACTGGATCATCTTTAGATACATATCTACAAACCCTTAGATGCACATTCTCTAATCTTCATCTACTTGGGATCTTCACTTCATAGAGCTACACTGTCTTCACTATTCTTCTCTATTTTTGATAGGACTAATTTTCTCAATATCCTCAGCACATAGCTCATCCAATCCTTGACATCAATGCAACAGGAGTATGTTGACATCAATGACAACATCAGTTAGGCCCATACTTGCAACATTATCTTTGGTCATACCCTATCCACTCATTAATCATTTCATTTCAATCCTACATTGTGATTTTCACCTTTGGACATTTAACTCATCAATTCCAAAAAATTTGTTTTGAATCTAACATTCATCGAACCTTATCCAAATTCCAACATCCACATCCCAAATACAAAATCATCCAAAATAAAAAATATTCCAAAATCCAAACATTAATCAACATCCAAAACCATACCTCAAATCAACTTTGTGCAAGAATTAAATCTAGATCTTACGATCCTCTAGTATCCCATTTTTTCTTATTGGTCATTAGACTACCTTCAAGTAAAAATAATCCTCCCCTTTTTTACCTAAGGTCATAAGTCTACCTTAAGTAAAGAGGGATATCCCTTTTATAATCCAAAGATCTAGATTTATTCAAGCTCACCTTTGATTTGAAAATCCTTTTCAAACATTGTCAAAAAATTTATCCAACATCTTAGTCATCCAAACATCCAAGTCATCTAGGGTTTTCCTTAATTGATTATCATCCAAAATCCATTTATACAAATCATCTAAGGTCTTCCTTGGTTGATCATCATCTAAACCATCTTAAGCATACTTTAGTCACATCATCATCCCTTTCAAATTCCTTCTCAGGTCATCTTCAAACATCATTCTATATATACATTATCACCTTGGTCTAAGAAATCCTTTTAAGATTTAATTTCTAAAGGTTATCTTATACCAACATCCCAAACCATTTTTTTCTCAATCCATACCATCCATCCTTTATTCTTCATTTTATCCCACCTCATAGGTCTAAAATTTTTGAAGAGCAATTCACCCATTTATCTTTGAGGTTTTAACCTCTAAGGTTTCTCATCCATCCTCATACCTTTATCATTAATCATCCTTAGGTTTTGCAACTTTTGAGATTTTTATTCTCTAAAACCAAAACCTATACCAAAAATTACCATATCCTTATTCATCCTTTTGGTTTCAAATTTTGAGATTTCATTCTCTTAAGGCTAAATCTTTATTCCCTTTCACCAAATTTTCATCACCACCTATCCGTGGGTCCAATACTTTGAAAGCTTTTCTCTAAGGTCTCAACTTTCATCCATCCAACCAAATCCACACCAAATTCATTGTATGCCCTTGACAAGGTTTCAAGCTAAGAAAAACAAGGACATGGACTCCTTTGGAATCAACTTTGGCACAAGGATGCCTCAAACTGACCAAAACAATATCCCTACAATCCAAAAACAATCAACACTTGATGACAATGTTATGGTAAATCCTTTTCCACCCATCAACAGTAACCAAGTGGATCAAGATGTCCTAGATTTCACACAAGACACCAATTCCATGGACATACTTGAAAGAATCCTAAAATCGAATCCCAATAGATATCTTGAATTCCCCCTCCAAAATGGTGCCACCATACCTAATGTCACCACATCATCACAACCACCCACATCCCATAATGTTCCTAACACATCCCAAGCTTCAAATGTCACCACATCAACTACACCAAATGTCTCTACCATGTCAACATCCACCATCACTACATCCACACCACAAATCACCCTTAACATTCCCAACAACACCATGCACACAAGTGCCCCCACAAGTGTGCCCCAATTTGACACCAACACCATAGCTTTCATGACACAATTATTCTCCCAACCACCTTACAACACATCCAACATTCCTAACAACAAACCATGTAATAACTCTTCATCCAATTTCACATATGTACAAAATCCAACCTCCCAAACACCTATTACATCTTTCGTCCATGCCTCACAACAAAATCCCAATCAAAACCAACAAATTCTGCCACATGTTCTACAACTCCTTTCCTACCAACAACACATCAAAATCAAAATCAAAACCAAACCTAACAAAATCAAAATCCACCCCAAAATCAAATTCCACCTTTCCTCCAACAATTAATCCAAAACCAACAAAACTACATTCCACAACTACCACCTACCCAAGATTTACCTAGCATTGTGCAATCATTGATCCAAAAAGTCGATGATATGCAACATGGAAACAAAAGAAAGAAATATTTTTTGATGATATTTTCCCATATCCATTTGATAGAACATTACACATGCCGCCCTTTCCTAAATATTTTGAAACACCAAAATTTGACAAATACAAAGTAAAGGGAGACCCTAGGGAACACCTTAGGGAGTTTTACATAGCTTTCCTAGAAGTCTCATATGATGATGCCTATTTGATGAGAAATTTTCCTAGAAGCCTCAATGGTCAAGCTACCAAATGGTTTAGTCATCTTCCCCCCAGTATTAAGACATTCCATGATCTTGTGGATAAATTTGTGAATCATTTCTCCTATAAATTTGAACACGAAGTATCCATGACCAACCTTTGTAACATAAAACAAACAAGTGGGGAATCCTTCTCCACCTTTTTTACAAAGTTGGAGAGGTCTAGATAGCAAACTCCCTTGGCCAATTCCTAAAAAACAACTAGTCACTATGTTTGTGACCAATCTTAACCAAGAAATGGGGTTCCATTTACAAATCCAATGTGCATCAACCTTTGAGGAGGTTATAGACAAAGGAACAACCATTGAAAGAGCCCTTATTGCTAAAGGCTCTATAAAACTTTACAACAATGACAACAAGACCAACACCAACAATAACACCAACAATTCCCATATGAACAATAATGTACAATGCAACGACAAACATCACTTTTGGGGTAAAAACAAGAACACCCTCAATGATGGTGTCACTGATGTGAAGGCCATCCAAAATGTACAAAATTCCACTGCACCAAGTACATCCAATAACAACAACAATGTAAATGTTCCTAGAGGACCGCCAAGACAAAACAACAACCCTAAGAGGAAATTCACACCTTTAGGGGAACCCATAAAAAATGTATTGAACAATCTTGTAAAGGTAGATTTAATAACATTACCCCCTATTTGACCTTATGAAAAAAATCAATTTAAACCCTCTTGGTTTGATGAAAATGCCTATTGTGAATATCATCATGTGAAAGGGCATAAAACATCTATCTGCATGAGGTTGAAACATTACATTCAAGACCTTATAGATAGAGGTGATATAACCATTGATGAGCCTCTAAGACAATCACCTAATGTTAACTTAGAAGCATACGAGGATCCCCTTCCCAATCATAACAAAGGTAAAGTCTCATCTTCCAACTAAACTTATAATGTTGTGTCACCTCCTTCTTTCGATTTCATTGTGGGACGAATAGAAGATTATTCCAACCATGTCAACACAATCACCATTAGAGAAAAAACACCAAATTGCACTGTCACTACTCATCCCAGCCGCGTTTCCATTTGCAGAGCCCCTACCAATGACCAACCCTCTACATCCACACCTACCAAGCCATCATCCACTCACAAGTACAACCTCCTAGATCACCTTGAAAAAACCCCCGCACAAATTTCCATCCTCAAATTGGTACACACATCTCTCTTCCATAAGGAAGTCCTTGACAAAGCCTTAATGGAAACCCAAGTCCTGACCAACTTGAATGTTGATCAATTCCAAGCCATGGTAGGCCACATTGCCTCACCTCACTGGCTCACATTCTCATAAAAAGATCTACCTACATCCAATGTCGCACATAATGAAGCCTTACACATCGATGTCCTAATCCATAAGCATACCATCAAATGATTCTTAATAGATGGTAGTTGTAGCCTAAATCATTGCACTCTAAAACTATTAAAACATTTGGGATACTCTGATGTGGTTGTGGATTCTAGTGAGTGTATAACCATCAAAGGATATGATGACACCGAATGATTATCTGAAGGCACCATCAAGCTTCCCATTCAAGTGCAACAAAAGATCTTGGAAACCAAATGCCAAGTACTTGACCTTGACCTCCCATATAATATTCTTCTAGACTGACCATGGATCCATGCCATGCAAGCCGTTCCATCCACCTTCTATCAATGTCTAAAATTCCCACACAACAGTACGAAAATTACCATCTATGCCGACCCCCGTCCTTTCCAATATTGCATTTTTTTGGAAGGACATGACTGCACTTTTTGTCCTTATAACGACACCACCAAAATATCCACCTCACATGCCAATGCTACATTATCCACCTCATACATTGATCCTTCCAATATTTCAACCATATCACAAACATCCACACCTCCCGAGGTCAAGATCAAGATAAGTGATATGGGATGTGGTGAGTATGACCTACATGGCACATTTTGTGTGGGCCTATTGCCACCATCCCCTAAAACATTTAGTGCTCCTAAGGAAGAGGAAGTCTCTATAGTTGTCATAAAATGCAAGCCATTACCAACCTTTGAGAAAAAGCACCTCCTCGAACAAGATGTTATCAAAGAAATATCCTCTTGGCTAGATACAAAGAAGAAGAAAATCAAGAAGCTCCTACTCTCCCAACCGAGATCTATGGAAAAGGTCTAGAAATTGTCAAATATATGGGCTATAAAGGACAAGGTGGTATAGGCCTTCATGAACAAGGAATTGTTGAGCCCATCCAAGAAACAAGGAATCCATATCTCCATGGGTTAGGGTACAGAAAACAAGAGTCTACCCCCACTGATATTTAGTGTATCTTAAGTGAGGTTGCTAAGGCCTTCCCTGCAGTAGATAACATTAATGAAGAGGACCATCAAGACTCTTTCAATGATTTCACCAAGATCTTCACATTATCCATATGTACCATCTACACCTTAACCACCATGCCATCTACATCCAATGACCTACCTCTCATTTACCCCCAACTCATAGATAGGGACCAACAAGGATCTCCCATCCTTGATATCACATAAAATGACAAAGTAATAGCCAAAATTATGGGGGTTAGAGATCACTTTCCCCTTGGAGATCATAGGGTTAGCTACATCATGGAACTAAACACATCCACATACTTTCAGGATTCAACTCAAACTCTTAGTTGCAAAAGTATGAAAATAATAAATAACATTCCTTAGTGAAAACCACCTTGTGGCACTTTTAGATGAAGAAAAAGTCAAAATAAAAGATGTATCACCTAGTGAAAACCTCCATGAGGTGCTAGGAGATGGGAGAATGGACCTCCTCAAAGTATCAGAGCTATATCAAGAAAGATCACCAATCCTAGTTGAATCATCACATGAGATGAATCTGGGAACATAAGAGACACCTAAGATCACATTCCATGCATAATCCCTCACAACAAAAGAACAAGAGGCTTTCTTAACTTTTTTCAAACAGAGGAGTCATAACTTTGAATGGACATATGTTGACATGCCAGGATTAGATCTTGCTCTAGTTGTCCACCACATTGTAGTACATCTTGATGCAAAGTTGGTAAAATAGAAACTAAGAAAAATGAATCCCCAAGTTGCACTCCTAATCAAAGTGAAACTCAAGAAACTCTTAGATGTGGGATACATTCGCCCTATAGACTATCCTGAATGGGTATCAAATATTGTTCCAATAGCCAAAGTCACTGGGGGCATTTGTTGTTGCATAGATTTTAGAGACCTTAATAAGGCTTTCCCTAAGGATGACTTTCCACTTCCCAACATAGACATCATCGGGGATCTCACTACAAGGTACGAGATGTTTTCCTTAATGGATGGATTTTTGGATACAAGCAAATCAGGATAGCTGAAGAGGACCAACATAAGACCTCCTTTATATGTCTATGGGGAACATACTGCTAGGCTGTGATGCCCTTTGGGTTGAAAAATGCAGGAGCTACCTATCAAAGAGCCATGACAGTTATCTTCCACAACCTTTTCCACAACATAATGGAAGATTATGTAGATGATCTACTAGGAAAATCAAGGACTAGAGAAGATCACTTGAATGTCTTAGCTAAAATATTTGACAGATTAGAGCAATACAAAGTGTGATTAAATCTCAAGAAGTGTGTCTTTGGGGTCACCTCTAGAAAACTCCTAGGATACATTGTGTCAAGAAGAGGAATCGAAGTTAACCCCACTAAGGTTAAGGCTATAGTGGAGATGTCTCCACCTAAAACACTCAAACAAATTCAAAGCCTATAAGGGAAACTTCAATCCATCTGCCACTTCATAGCACAACTAGTAGACAAATGACAACCATTTCAGCATCTTCTCTCAAAAAACAAAGCTTTTGTATAGGATAATCAGTGCCAAGGTGCCTTTGAATAGCTAAAAGAATATCTTGTTAACCCACCCATTCTTATTCCACCAAAGCAATGACAACCCCTCCTTCTATACATTTCAACAACAGAAATGACAATAGGGGCCTTGCTAGCACAACACAATGAACAAGGAAAAGAAAGAGCTATATACTATATCAGCTACAACTTGGTGACCTATGAGCTAAACTACACTCCTATTGAACGAGCATGTCTTGCCATTGTCTTCACACCTCAAAAGCTAAGACACTACATGCTCAACCATAAGACAAAGCTCATTGCCAAGATTGATCCGCTCAAATATCTACTGACCAAAAAATCTCTCTAGGATGGATGGCTAAGTGGGTTATGATCTTGAGTGAGTTCAACTTTGAGTACACAGAAAGAAAAGCTATCAGAGGACAAGTGATCACCGATCAACTGGCTGACGCACCTATTCCCATAGAACAACCACTACTTGTAGAATTTCTAGATAAGTCAATATTGACAATAGCACCTACAACTAATACATGGAAAATGTATTTTGATGGATCCTACACACATCATGGCTCAAGGGTAGACATCTTGTTCATTACCCCTCACAGAGACACTATTCCAAAATCCTACAAAATCACATTTCCATGCACAAATAATGTAGCAGAGTATGAGGCCTTCATCACAAGACTTTGCATGGCCATTCAGTGGAAAATTGAAAAGCTAACAGTTTATGAAGACTCCCAATTAATCATTAGACAAGTTAACAATGAGTCCAAGACAAAGGACAACAAGCTCTTACCTTACAAAAGGATGGTAGATGATTTCAAAGATTATTTCCATGATATCCATTTTGAACAAACTCCAAGGTTGAATAACAAAGCAGTAGATGCTATGGCCACTATAGGATCATTGGTCGACATGAAAAAGGATAGCAAAAAGTGTGAGTTCCTAATTGAAGAATTACCAATGTTAGCTTATGATGTACCACAATCTAAGTTAGTATGCGACATTGTCGGTCCCTTATCTCCTTGGTATCAAGAAACCTACATATACCTCCATGACAACATCCTACCACCTAATCTATCATCCACACAACGTAAAACCTTCATGCGCCAAGCTTCTCATTTTACCCTCATAGGAGATACCCTCTATTCAAGAAGTCTTGATGGTACTCTTTTACGATGTCTCGACTCTAGGGAAGATGAAGTGGCCTTACAAGAGGTACACGAAGGCACTTGTGGGGTACACTCTAGTGGACCTACCTTAGAAAAGAAAATTCTAAGGACAAGGTACTATTGGCCAACCATGGAATGAGATGCTTACCACTTTGTGCAGAAATGTCTACCATGTCAGCAACATGGTGATCTTATTCATGCACCTTCGAAGGAGCTACAACCGATAACAATTCCTTGGCCCTTTTCATAGTGGGCACTCGACCTCATAGGCAAAATTTACCCACCTTCATCCAATGGCCACAAGTTCATCATTAGCACTATCGAGTATTTCACCAAGTGGGTCAAAGCTATTCCACTCACTTTTACCATTGGCATCCAAATCGCTAAATTTATCCTCCACCACATAATTTGTCGTTATGGTGTTCCATTCTCCATTATCACAGATAATGGGAAACTATTTAAAAACTAAGAAGTCCATACCCTATGCAAGAAATTCCACATCCAACATAATTTTTCCACACCATATTACCCCCAAGGTAATGGTCAAGCCAAACCTTCTAATACAACCATCTTAAGCATTCTGAAAAAGATGGTTAATGAAGTTAGTCGTGACTGGCATCTTAATCTTAACCCCGCCCTATGGGCCTATCGTACAAGCATTTGCACACACACATGAGCCACACCATACTCTTTAGTATTTAGTTCCAAAGCCATTTTTCCTATTTAGGTCGAACTCCCTTCTCTTAGGATTTCATTGCAGAATATAATCATTGAGGAGAAGTATCAAGTTGCATGATTGAATGAGATAGAACTCTTGGATGAGAAATGGTTGGATGCTCTTAATCACCTTCAAGCCTATCAAAACCACCTACGTAGGAGCTATAACAAAAAGATCAAGAACTACAAGTTTGAGATAGGCAACCTCGTCATTATGGAGAATCAGAAAAACCTACAAGAGTGTCACAAGAAAGGAAAGTTTGAGCCTAATTGGTTGTGACCATATGTCATCACAACTAGCTCTGGGTCAGGAGCATATCATCTTGCAACACTTGAGTGGCAGCCTCTAGATGATCCCATGAACATCATGCACCTCAAAAGGTTCTATGCACAACGTATCAAGTATCCCAAGTTCAAAAATACAAAAAGAATAAAAAAATCAGAAAAAATCCCAAAAAATAAAAAAATCAAGAAAAACCTAAGTGCAATAAAGTCGTCCAATGGTGAAAATCACTTTGGCGATTCCTTGGATAAGTACC
Organism: Cunninghamia lanceolata; assembly: GCA_027924645.1. NCBI lineage: Eukaryota > Viridiplantae > Streptophyta > Pinopsida > Cupressales > Cupressaceae > Cunninghamia > Cunninghamia lanceolata. Next base: position 34,824,384 of record BSBN01000078.1, on the reverse strand, counting down.
ATGGTGAAACCTATTTTAGGTACCATGTGTAGTGGCTGGTTCTACCATAATAAGTCCTCTCATCCATAACATTCCACATCACACACATCCCATGGCTTGGAATTCTAAAACACCAAATCATCCACCCTACATTATCCCACCCAAAAGTTAATTCATGGAACGAGGATCCTTGTATGCTCTCCCTGTACAATACAAAATCCCAAAAAACCCAAAAACATTAGAAAATCCAAAAACATCCAAAAAAATCACAAAATTACAAAAGTCCAAAAATAATCCCACATCATCATCACACTCAACACATCATCTTCCACCATCATCACATCTATCCTAAACCATTCCCACATCATCAAGTCAAACCATAACTACATATTCATCTCACCTACATTTGAAGTGCCTTGATCTCGTGGGCGTAAGGTATGTAAGCAATTTGGAATACGAAGGAAGTATCTAGTACTCAAGTACAAAAGATACACCCATCCAACTCGTTGGGTGGTCCCTATCTTCTAAGCTTACTAAATTCACCAAACAATACACACACTAAGCATAACTCCAAAACATCACACCTTACGCATAAATCACCAATCAACAAACCAATCATAATCATCACATATGGCCTACTATCCTTTTTCCCACCTTTCGAAATTTATCGAACAAAATCCAACCAATTCTCGCCTTAACAGATATATCGTTATGTTCATCATGATGTTAGTCACAAACAAACATAAATAAAGAAATGCAAATCAAACCTTTATCATCTTGAAAGATATGATGAATTCAGAGAATTCATGATCCCAAGTCTCTGTGGATTAGTTCATAATCTACTAATGTTACTTAGTGGTTTGATGTGCCTTGCTGTTTTCCATTCAGGGGCCTTAAAGTTCTAATTCCAAGAACTTCATGTCTAGATGACTTTAATTTCACCTGCTTTCTGTAAATTCCTCAAAAAGCAAGGTTAGATCCAATTATATTTGAACAAAGTATGCAGATATTATGTAAGTTTAATCAATTCTTTTGCATATCAACTTATACTGATTAGAGTTTACCTTTGCACTATAAATTTGGTTAAATGATTTGCCTACATGCATGTATTTTCATGATTACTATCATTATTCATGTTCATTTGCATGATATTTATCATTTTCAGCATGCTTCTTACTCAAATGTACTAATGATGTTCAATTAACTATGGGATATCAGCATATTCCTATACTTGCTTAAGATTGTCTATGTATTTGTAATTGTGATGATGATCAAATGAAATTGCAGAAATTTGAATGAATGCTTGCTAAATTCTACTAAAATGAATGAATCTTTAGCCATTGATCCATATACATTCTTGATATTGTCATGAAGAGAAGGAAATCAAACCATATGTTCACCAGGATGTTCCACAGCTAGATATGATTGATGCTAACTTTGATGGAAAGGAATGAAAACAACATGCACAACATGAAATGCACTCCAAGGGATGTAGAAAATCAAAGAACATATCAAGAATCCATTCACAGATTACTCAAAGTTTACAATTGTATGTAATCAGAGTCTTCACCTTCATTAAGTATGCAAAAGAGATGTACATTTATAATTAGCCTTGAGAATTATTCTTGATGCTTTAGCAATCTAATCTCAATTAAGTTTCAAATATGTTACAATGTGCACTCCATCTCCTTTTATAGGACAAGGATAGGAGGTGGTTACAAAAGATCCTGTGATCAGGATTTGTCTATTCAAATCAACGGTCCATAACATTCTTTGACCAAGTCAAAAAATAGACACGTGGCACAGGTTGTCAGTTGGCAACCATCTGGTAGTATATAGTTGTCCTCTTCAACACATTATGCATATGACTCTGTTACCCTGCATCTTATCTATTCTTTCTCCTCATCATCAGTAGATGAGTCATCTTCTACATGCACCTTGATAATCCCCCTGATGGGTTTAATGGAAACAAGGCAGATAACTGAGAGGGGAGGGTGAATCACTTATCTCAAAATTTCCTTAACTTTCTTTTCCTTTTTTTATCTTAATAAATAGTGTTGCATTAAAACATGCAAGCATATGTAATCATAAGAACAGAAATAAAATCAACACATAACACAACAATTTTTATGTGGAAACCCTGTTAAGGGAAAAACCACGAGGTGACTAACCCAAGATTGTATTCTCTATTAAAAGAATAAAGGAGTACAAAATGACACTTGCCAATTAGGGCTCACTGCTTGAGCACACTACTCATAAGAGGCACACTGCCTACAAGAGACTCACTATCTACAAAACTTATAGAAGGTAATCATGTGTTTGAACTAATGAGAAGCATCTACAAATGCAAGAGTTCAGTTCCGGTTAGGCACAATACACTGATTTGATGCACTTCATTCTTCCTCTGTTTTAATGATGTTGCTCTATCACATACCAGACTTGAATTTATGCTCTCATACTTATCCATGCTTTTCTTCACACTTTATTTCATCACTTGTTCACACCACACACACCTACATACTAGAATCCATCTGGTATAAATATCCGCATCAAGGATTTCATTAACTTTTTAGTCGGCAACAAGAACACTCAAGATATTTTCAAGTTACTGATCTGTCATCTGAGTCCATTCTTGATTTGTGATGCATATCAAAAACATAGGCATAGAAGTCATTAATCATGTCAGCCAACAATGTATAATCCCACATATTTCTTCATCAACACCTTTTACTCATCTAGATTGAATTCTGATACTCTGCCAGTCAGTTCTTCTTTTGTCTACTCTCCCTGATTGGAACCCAACACTCAGATGCTCATATCTTTTCCTTGATTTATCACTGGAGGCTAAATATCTAGAGTACAGTAGTCATGGTACCCCTCTTGACTTTCCCAAGTCCGCAACTTACTGAGTTACACCATCTAAGAGATCTAGACCTGATTGTCGGACCTTATTACATACTCTATTCTTGTTCACGGGACCAAAACATTCTTCAATCTGACTTCTGGTGAAAGCATATTGTGTATTGTGGATGTGTGGGATAGACTTTTTTTCCATCAATGACAACACTTATGATGCCACATAGTGTCTCTTGCCAACAATCTCCCCCTTTGGCATTGATGGCAACACTTAGTGAAAAATGGCTAAGTGTCACAGTAACTCCCCCTTGGCTGATGCTCTGTCTTTTGCACTATTTTACCGGAGCTCCCCCTTAGTTGGATTCCACATTTTTCAGTACTCCTCACTCCCCCTTTGACATCAATGGCAAAGTACCAAAATTTGCAAAAATTGTCCTATATATGGCTGCATAAGTATATATATATGTTATACTTACATATACTTAAGTATATCCGCAAAAGTAGTCTTCAGCTGTACAAACTCTATGGCCTAGCTTTGCTTCATCCTATCCAAAATGGAGATGTGACCACTTAGTAAAAATGCATATACTTCTGCCCTTCTTAAATCTATCAGATCACTGGTCCAGGTTGTGGTTTGAGCATCTATCAAGGCCTCATGCATTGCCTCTAGCTTAGGGATAATTATCCCTCTGAGTTCACCCATTCTGTTTATTATGTTCTTCTTTTCTTTGTCTAGCCTCTTTATTTCATTTATGATGACAATAGCCTGGTATCCTTGATTCATTAAAGAGGTAGTAAGGGGATCAAAATTTTGAGATAAACTTGACAGTTTTCCTTCTTGTTCTTTCACTTTCTTCTCAATGTCTTTTGTCACCTTGGGCCAAGATAAACATAATTTGTATATGTCCCCACCATCTTTAGGAGTATTTTCAAGGCTCTTTATTCCAATGTCTAGGGTCCTCCTTTCATTAGTAATCAGTCCTTGCACTTCAGTGAATCTTTTTCCAAGAAACTCCTTCTGGACCTTTGCTTCTGCTAATTTCTCTAGAGATTCAAAATGAGTGCTAACAAAATTTACCAAAGATTTCAAGTTATCAAATGGTGAGGCTGAAGGATCCTTTTGGAAGGATGGCATGATCTTCTCCAACATCCCAGATGCAATCTCCAATAGTTCACAATCCTCCATGTGGGATTTTATGAGTTTTTCTTTTGCTTTGGCTTGAGCAAAAGATGCTATTTTCATTGTCTGAATTGGAGAGAGAGAGAGTCAAAATTTAGTGGTCTTTGCAATAGCTTAGGTTCATCTATCTCCATCATTTCTCTGTTTAAAAAGTTCTTCACTACCTCTGTAGTGTCTCTTGCCAGTGATTGAGTCTTCTTTTCTTTTGGGATATCAGAACAATCATCATTAGTCTTTTCTGCTTGTTCTTCGACTTTTCCCTTAACCTCTTCTTCTTGAACCACTTTCTCCTCTCTTCTACCTTCTCCTTTAGCTTCAAAGTCTGGAATGTCTGCAGTGGGATCTGGAGGAGAGATGTCACCTGTGTTTATTGCTTCATGAACTTCCTCTTCCGGAATAGAGGAATCCAAGTCCTTAGACTTCTCTTCATCTATTTCCTTTGATCCTTCTACATCCTTGTCAGACGATTCTTCATTGGTTGCATTTAATCCTTCAACATCCATGGTAGAAGGTTCTTCATCTATTTCCTCTACAATAGGAAGATTGAATCTTTTCAAGGCATTCTAGAAGATATCTTTTGTTTCATTTGCTACTTGGTCAGTTTCTCCAAGCATAAATTTATTCATTCTTGCCTTACTCCAAAACTCATCCTTACAGTCCTTCAAAATCATGTCCATTTGTTTTGTAGTGATAGAAGGATAAAGCTAAATTTCTATCTATTCCTAAATCTCTAAGTCTTTTTCCTTTGCATTCTCTTTTCTCAATTCAAGTACTTTTTCTAGACTTTTAGGAATTAAGGATATAATTTCAATGAAAGCTTTATTGTAAAAGGTCAGGTACCTGACAGTAGCTTCTTCCAAAATCCTCTTGTCAGTATCACTATATTCATCATAGAACTATGTTACTGGCTATAGGTTCCCATCCATAGTAATTGCCTTGATGATGTCATGAGTGAATTGTAGAAACTTTGTTGTAGAGCTCTTCTTTTCTTCTTCATGAGTGCAAGTGTGCAAATAATGAGTGAAAGAACCCTTTTATCCTTGCGCAAACCCTAATTTGCTTTTGTAATAAATGCACAACTTAAGTTATCTGGTTGCCCTATTTTGAGAGAGATCTTCTTAAATCACTGCGCTGAACTTAGAATCATTTTCAGTGAGGATTAACAATGTATCTTCTTTTCTTCAATAATGCCATGGGTCCGCAGATCAAAGCATTTCAATTTTGAATCATACTGGATCTGTCTGTGAAAATCCTTCTTTACCGGATAGCTATTGGAACTGGATTAACTTGAGTGGTTAGAAATCTTGCAAAACTTCATGCAGATCTTTCACATTTTGACTGAAGGTTATCTAGATGTTTTTTTGAGAACCCTTTAATTTGCAGCAACAGATGTTTACTCAATGTGTCAAATTTAGGCACTATCTAACTAGCTGGGGGAAATTGTTTTTCTCTGTGACTCCCCCTAAGCTAGAGTTCACTTTTAGTTTCCAGAAGGAATATCAGCACCAGATTCTAGTGTGGATCCATCTCCAATATTTTATGTACTCTTCTTTACATAAATCTTGCTCATCTCCTTTTGAACTTCATCCGCATTTGATTTACCTTTGCTCTTATCTTGTTTTTGATTATGTTCCACCAGACCTTTTCTATCCTAATTTCTGCTTCTGCAGAATCTAGCAATATGACCAGATCTATTGTAATTGTAACATACAACATTTATTTGTTTATTTGATTGATATCATCTTGATCTACATTGATTAGCCATATGTCGCATGCAAAGAATCTACCATTGAATGAATTATTTATTTGCATATTTCTGCATTCATGAGATTTGTGATCATACCTTTTGCAATTAAAACATTGTCCGGAGAAGGATGGATTATTCTGATTCATTCTCTTCCTACACTAAGTTTCTCTATGACCAAAATTGTTGCAATTGAAGCAATATCCATTGAATGATGGATATCTTTGGGCATTTGGTTGTCTTACCGGAGGTCTTCTAGGCCTATTTCATAGATTTCTTGATCCAAAGTTCTTCTAACTAGATCTAGAGCTTTCACCTTTCTCATATCCCAAGCCATGCTTATCATCTACCCTCTTTTGACTTTCAAGAAGAACTTCAAGTTGGGCTAAGCTTATCTTGAATTTTTCTTTGTATTCATTTGCAGTTTGAAAATCTTTTTTAAGAGTGTCTATTTGATTCTCAAGTTGTTCTTCATAGTCTCTAGCTTCTTCAAGATTAGATTCAAGATGCCTGATTATTCTATCCATTTTGTGGAAGTCCTTTGTTTTCTCCTTGAGGGATTGTTTTAGATTATCTTCAATTTTCCTTTTTTCTTTAATTTCTTGGGTGAATCTCATAACCCTTGATTCCATTTCATGCCTTACCATAATGACTTCTTTTGATCGCTTCTCACATAGCTTATTTTTTTCATCTAGATCTTCATTAGTATCATTGACTTCACTCTGATTGGCTAATTTTTTAAGTAGTTCCTTTCTCTTTTTCACAGAGATACTAAGTTTTTCTTTTAGCTCATTTATGAAATCATCATCTTGTTTGAGTCTTTCTCTCAAGTTATTGACTTCAGAGTGGGATTGTTCAAGATCATCTAGGGTAGACTGAAGTTGTTCCTTCATACCATAGACATCCATTGAGATTCCCAGATCTTCCTCAAGTTGTTAGGCTTTGTTCAGAGGAACTTAGCTCTGATACCAATTGTTGGAAACAAGGCAGATAACTGAGAGGGGGTGTGAATCAGTTATCTCAAAATTTCCTTAACTTTCTTTTCCTTTTGTTATCTTTATAAATAGTGTTGCATCAAAACATGAAAGCATATGTAATCATAAGAACAAAAATAAAATCAACACACATAACACAAAGATTTTTACTTGGAAACCTTGTTAAGGGAAAACCACAGGGTGACTAACCCAAGATTGTACTCTCTGTTAAAAGAATAAAGGAGTACAAAATGACACTTGCCAATTAGGCTCACTACCCAAGCACACTACTCACAAGAGGCACACTACCTACAAGAGACTCACTGTCTATAGAACTTATAGAAGGTAATCATGTGTTTGAACTGATGAGAAAAATCTACAAATGCAAGAGTTCAATTTTGGTTAGGCACAATACACTGATTTGATGCACTTCATTCTTCCTTTGTTTTAATGTTGTTGCTCTGTCACATACTATACTTGAATTGCTGCCCTCACACTTATCCCTACTTTTCTTCACACTTTATTTTATCACCTATTCACACCACACACCCCTACGTACTAGAATCCATCTGGTATAAATATCCGCATCAAGGATTTCATTAACTTTTTAGTCGGCAACAAGAACACTCAAGATATTTGCAAGTTACTGATCTGTTGGCTGAGTCCATTCTTGATTTGTGATGTGTATCAAAAACATAGGCATAGAAGTCATTAATCATGTCGGCCAACAATATATAATCTCACATATTGCTTGATCAACACCTTTTACTCACCCAGATTGAAGTCTAATACTCTGCCAGTCAGTTCTTACTTTGTCTGCTCTACCTGACTAGAACCCAACACTTAGATGCTCATATCTTTTCCTTGATTTATCACTGGAGGTTAAATCTCTCGAGTACAGTAGTCATGGTACCCCTCTTAACTTTCCCAAGTCCATAACTTACTGAGTTACACCATCTGATAGATTTGGACTTGATTGTTAGACCTTGTTACATACTCTATTCTTGTTCACCGGACTAAAACATTCTTCAATCTAACTTCCGGTGAAAGCATATTGTGTATTGCATATGTGTGGGATAGACTTTGTTTCCATAATGACAACACTTATGATGCCACACAGTGTCTCTTGCCAACAGTGTTTATGTTCAATTTGGAGCAATTTCAGTGAAGTCTAGATAACTAGTTTGGTGTTTTGATGTTTATTATTGTTGGTGTTGTTAAATTTATTTTTCAGATCTAAAATTTATGGTAAAATATAATTTAGGACATTACAGTGGTATCAAAGCATGATCTTGCTAGTCTATAGGGTAAATTGATTTGTTTGTGTGAATCATGGGAGGTTTCTTCAATTATCTAATAAAGAGGTTGATAGAGGAGGACTATGAAATTTATGCCTCCAGAATTGCTAGATGGTATGAAGAATACTAGAATCATTGTGAAGTTTTTAAGGCAGCCCTAACATTTCAAAAATATGTAGGGCTTACAAGAAGAACAATGCCCCAAGAAAAGGTGGTTATCAAAAATTTTGACAAGTACCAAAAAGAACCCAAAGATGTTAGAGCCACTAAATCTTTTGACAGATACTTCATAAGATCTAGAAAGGAAGAAGAAAAGATGAATGATGTTAAAGAAATCAAGGAGCAAGAAGAGTAGTTAAATTCAGGGGCACAAGGCATCATTAATTAGGAACCAAAGGAAACTAGGAAGAAGATAGAGAAGCTAGAATTGGACCACAAGAAGATGCAATGGTTGAAGTGGAGCATAAGAAAGAAATGGTGATGATGCAGTATAGGGAAAAATCAGATTTGCAAGAAGAACAAAAGGAAGAAAAAGTTCAACTAGAGGCACTCCAAGCCATAGAAATTGAAGGGATGCCTGCAAAAATTCTAAGTATGGAAAAGGAGCCAAAGCCAAGTGAGAATGAAATTTATAAATCAGCAAAGGAAGGTAAGCACTTTGATTGCTCCTATAATTATAGTTTGAATAATAAGGGTGGAATCACTATCAAGAATGTTATGCATCTTCATGATAGATCATCACAATAATTTTGTTACCATGATAAGAGTACTAACCTTGATGAAAATATGAAGGGGACAAAGTGGAAGGTGGATACTACCTCTCAACTTCAAAATTACTCATCCATGAAGGTGTGGGATCCTAGTGCTTTATTCAAAGACCTACAAGAGGAAAATATTTTGAAGCACATGAAGGCTAAAAATTTTGATCTCATACTTGTAGAAATGTTATCTAGTTCAGACTCCCCAAGATCCAATTGTATCAAGGTAGTGCAGAAAAAACATGATGGAGAATGCATCTTTAATTTGATACAACCATTAAGGAGATTAAAAACTGCAATACCCAAACATGAGGTATGTAAGGCATTCCACTCTTTGAGTACTCAAATTGTTATGTGTGTGACATGGTTGCATTCCCTAAGTGACTTTCTATAGGATCATCATTTTAGAAATATAAAGATTCCATGTGAAAGGAAAGATATGGTGCTTAGAGGAATCATTATTGAGTCTTTGGGCATAGACCCAGATAAAAAGACTCCTTACAAGGAACTAATTGTTTGGGCAGGAAATTGTTTGGAGATGAAGATCATGCAAACTACTTTGTTCTTTGAATTGCTACTTGATAAGAGTTTGGAGCATATAAATCGCACTTGGAAAGAAGCTCATAAATGAATTGGTAGATCTTATGAAGTTGTTGGTACACCAATGAAGGTAAGAAACACATGCTTTATATTTTTCATTCCAGATTTCTCACATCCTTTTGTGGAAGAATATGGTGCTTCAGGAGAAGTTAATTAGGCTTTATTAATGCAAAGATGGAAACCTATGAAAATTGAAAGCATGAAGTTCAAGGTTTCAGAGGGGAATTTCTATAGGTATGATGAAATGTTTCCTATCAATCATACTTATGGTAAATTCAATCAACATTGGGTATATGGAAAATATGTGATGAAGGTAGATGGCTTTGGATCAAGGACTTTCTTGATTTAGAATAAATGGATTGGTGAGTCATAGAAATTGGTAATAGCCAATATGGTTGCAAATGACTCTTTCAGAATGATTACTTCACGGTATCTACTTATCACTCATAGATATTGGAACTTTCCAATCATGATAGATTATTTTATAATTATATTTACCACAATCAATTTTGAAATGTTGTGGGGTGGTGAGTATGTGCTAATGATGGGACACATAAAGTACACTATCTTCTATCAAAATGACTTGTTGTTTGCAGTTTTGGTGTTCAGAGTGTTGTGGCTTGAATGTTATTGTTGTATCATTCTAATGGCTGTTCCACTACTATTTTGTGGCTCCTATGCAATAGTCCATGAAGCTGGAAATGACATCTCTCAAGTTGGGGTAAAGTATGGGTCTATTACCTTGTATTTTTGTATTGTATATTTTAACAATGTAAAGAGGAAAGAAGAATTTTTTTCTAAAATATGTACTTTCTGTTATGGAGAATATAATGGCTGTTTTAAAAGTCATAATAGCAGAAAAAATCAGGCCCATAACATCACCAAATGCCTCCAAAGTCTTAGGTATATGTTGCCTAATGACAATGCTTTCCTAGTTAGAGTTTCAAGACACTATTTGACTTCTTGTGGGAGATTGTCTTGTAATTTTTTTAAGGTGGGAACTATCAAGCACATCAGTAACTTCCCTAATATAGTTGAAGATGTAATAAACTTACTTTCTAATTTCATTTTGAAATTACTTTCGGGTGATCTATTTGTGCTAGTTTGACTCAGGAAGTGCAACAATTACCACCAGAAGGGCTTCACTAGGAATGATGAGAACGTAACTACCACTATGTGTACTTTTGATCATCTAGTTTGTGATACATGTGTGGTAGGAAGGAATAAAAAGGAATTTGAGTTCCTCTTGGATCAACATGATATGAAGGATGAACAACAAAAAAGGTATGTGGTAGTGGATGGATTCAAAGAGTACATAATCTTCCATCAGAATGGATTGTTGTTTGCATATTTAATATCCAGAGTTGGGTGGAGTATTTGCTGCTATTATATGATGTTAATTACTATTCCTCAATAGTATTATTTCTATTCTAGATCAGATTGTGAAGTTGCATTTAACATCCTTCAAGATGAGGCAAAGCATGAAACAATTAGTGATGATTTCAGTAGGGTGTATCTTCACAATGAGAAGGTAAAAGAGGTAATTGTTTCAAAAAACTTTCTTTGCTATTATGGAAGATGCATGCATAGTTGTAATAGTGCCCTACACTATAAAAATAAGATTTTATATCATTGTCAGAGGGGGTAGGAGTTTCTGGTTTAACTTGTCTTGTGACAGTGCACATACACTTTGGGAAGAACAGGCTAAAAGAAAGGGGTTATTGATTGAGGAAGATGCAAGACATACTACAAACCTACAGGGCATGGTCACTAAGGAATCAAAATCTTCAAGTTTGCACTATATTCTTTGGCAAGAGTTGTCTCATTTGACAAGTACAAGATCAAGGCTTTTTGAGCAATATAGCATTACTTATCACATTAGCACAATGGTTCTGAAGCAATCTAAGTCTACATTGCTTGAGGACAAGCAATCTTGGGAAGGGAGGACTTGTCATGTCCCCTTTTTATTTAATTCATGTTGGAGGATATATTTTTCAATTCAAAATATTTTCCTTGGGCTAAGGTATGGAAATTGGAAAATAATTAGATCTAAAATTGGTTATTTAGGCCTGAATTATTTATTAATTCTTATTTATGATAAAAGGGGTCAAATAATTGATTTAATATTATTATTTTGGATTATTTACCCAAGGAAGGGTGTGATATTTTATGTGATAATATTTGTAACCTCCAAGTTTAGGTGGCATGCTATTATTAGCAGATTCCTTGGCAGTTTTTATGACAGCTTGCATCCATCGAGTTATTATTTAATTTTGGTGGGGAATCTTGCAACGGTCATTATGGTGGGCCTATTTTGGATGGAAATTGATGTAATAATATTATTTTATTTAATTTTCCAAGAGGTGGTCATTTGGATTTGCTCCTATATTTATTTGGAGGCCAAAAACACATTTGGGACTATTGCAAATTTACATTTTCTCTTACAGAGCTGATGCTTTATGATTTCTTCAGTGGATAGAGAAACTATTGGAGATGAAGCTTGTGGCCAGTGGACATGAGTTTCTATTAGTATAATGGTAGTGTTCTTGGATTACAGATAGCAATATCATACAGAGGTTGCATCAGTGCTGAAGGGTTTTGGTAGTTTGGTGTGGTTTGTGTGCAAGGACCCCAAATGCAGTTTTGGTGATTCCTGGAGAGTTTTTTGGTGTTGTAAGTGTCTAACATTGTGAATTTTGTGGTTTGTTGTGTATTTACTATTATTTCATCAGTCTTGGCTCATGTGTCCATTTGGTCCAATCTTTGGTGTTGTTTCTGTGAGTTTGAAGCAGTTTTAGGTGGTTCAGGAGCTAGGGTTTTGGCTAGATTGCAGCTTCTAGTTGTGGTTTTGTTGCTGGAGTTTGATGCTGTGATTATTAGTTGTATCAAACCTATTTACATGTGGTTTTCCTCAAAAAATTCAATAAATCAGTATTGAAGTGTTCTCATCTGTTCTGGATTTCATTGATTGTCAGCAGTGTTGTGCAGATTGGCAGTTTCAGTGAGTATTGATGTAGAGATTCATTCTTAGTTTGGTATTTCAGATTTCTGTAAGTGTTACTACTATTGTTTGGATGTTATTATTGGTTTTATCACATTTTGGTTCAGATCCTGAGGTTTCATGTGTTATTTATTCTTTTGAGGTAATTTGGCATTGTTTCGATGAGATGCACAATGTGTATTTTAGTACAGTTGGAATTATTTGTTGTGGGTTTTGTTGAGAAGTGTTTTAGAATTTCTTGCTTTTATAAATCAATGCTGTAGGAACTATTTCATGACATTTGTATTATAAAATCAAAATAAAGTTGATTTGATGTGTTTATGTTCAATTTGGAGCAATTTCAATGAAGTCTAGATAACTAGTTTGGTGTTTTGATGTTTAGTATTGTTGGTGTTGTTAAATTTGTTTTTAGATCTAAAATTTATGGTAAAATATAATTTGGGACATTACAAAAACCTTTTATGAGGTCCCTGCATGCATAGGGTGATATTCTGTCACTGTCTCTGACACTTAACTTTTACCATACCGCACAAGGCAAGGGAGCAAAACAAGCCAAAAAAGATGGGTCCCTATTTTGCTAAGGAAAAAAATAGGGCATGTTGTGTAACCACACAACAACTTGCCACCAAAGAAAGCAACATAATTCAAATAATTCAAGAGGTGGGGACAAACAAAAACATAGTGTTCCAACTCTTATCAAGCATAAGCATCTTAATCTTCCTGAATGATATCATTTTTGTCTGCATAACAATGTATTGAAAATGGATCAGGTGTGTGCATGTGATTAATATCCCTCATCTTGAAGATGAGTTGAACAAACCAATGACTGTTGTTAAGCTACATATTTTGGTTCATCCCTCATAGCTGACCTAGATAGAGCCTTGCTGCCAGCAAGCGTCCATAGACCCGGCAAGGTTATTGTTGCAATTCTCCTAAGTAGAGCCCCACTGCCAGTCAAGCATCTATAGCCATAGTAGAGTTACTTAGATGACCTAATTTTTTCTCTTTCAATATTAAATATATTTCTTTCCTTGTTTTTTTTAATCATAAGATATCATCATGTAAGCACATTTTGCAAGGTGTGATCACTTGCTATTTAGGCTGAGAATTCCAATGGTAGCAAGGGTGACCTTTTAATTTTTTACTTAACACCACACTAGCATGGTCAACAAACCCAAGGCTATTAGGTGAGTCATGTGAGGATCTCCTTGAACAAGAAAAGGTATCACTGATGAACTAGTTATCACAGACCTGACCAAGAATACTTCTCCTAACATGAGTCACAATCTATGTCAGAATTTGTACTCAACTCTTGAATTTTAACAATTTCAATGGTTTTTTGAAGTGAAAAGGTGCATCATTTTGCCTAACCAAAACAAGGACTCAATGGAGAAAAGCAAACAAACACACAAAACAAGCTATACAAACAACTATACAAAATGTACATTACATACATATGGTACCTCACCATGATATGACCTATCTAGGCCTGAAAATGGTGTTTGAGGAATTGCCCATTGACTGGCAATGGGACATCCACACCTGTTAGGGTCTTGAGCTTGTAGGTACTATAACCTAGGATTTTTGAAATCTGGAAATGACTTATCCATAACTTGTCAAACTTGCCATGTTCACCTTTCCTTTCATGTGCCTTGTCCCATGATATGACTAAGTCTGATATCCTAAAGGCTGTCACTTTAGCTCTCTTATCAAACTAACGCTTGACAATAGCTTGATGTTTGGTGAATTGGTCAATTGCCCTATCTCTCTTTTCTTCCAGGTGCATGAGTTGAAGCAACTTGACTTCTTGTTTGTTGTCTATACCTAAGTACTCTTGTCCAAGTTGTAGGGTAGGAATTTTGATATTTACAGGGAGGATGGGATCCACCCCATAAACTAACTAATAAGGGGAATTCCCTAATGCAGTTTTAATTCTAGTTTGATCTACCCATAGGGCATATTTAAGTAAGGTATTCCACTCCCTGGGGTTCTTTTCTATCAACTTCTTTATGATGTTCAACAAGTTCTTATTGGTTGACTCTACTAAACCATTTCCCTAGGGATAATAGTTTGAAGAGAACTTTAAAATGATCCCATAATCAAAATCCTAGCTAGATAATCTTAAGGATGCAAAAACTGGTCCATTATCACATACAAGGGCATAAGGAACTCCATACCTGGTTATGATGTTATTTTCTAAAAATTTGATCACATCCTCTACAGTGCAATTCTTTCTACTGACTGCTTCAGTCCACCTAGTGCAATAATTAGTGATTGTTAACATATACCTATGGCTTGAGGATGATCAAGGGTTGATTGGACCAATGAAATCCATGCCCCATTGAACAAATAGGCACATCTCCATAACTAGCTGCAACGGTTGAGCAACATATCTCTCTCTGTTGGTGGCAATCTGACAAGTATGGCAACATTTAATATGTTTAGCAGTGTCCTTAGAGATTGTTGGCCAGTAATATCCTTCTCTTAGGATAGCATGGGTAGTAGCTAGGTGAGATCCATGTGTTGTCCTACTCTTATTATGCAATTCTATGAGAACCTTATCAGCTTCTGGCTTGTCCATACAGCTAAGGTATATCCCCTCATAATTATTCTTAAAGAGGATCCCTCCTTTGATCATGTACTTCTGTGATCTAATCTTTAAAGCTCTTGTTTGAGAAGCTTCTATATTTGATGGGTATCTCCCAGTGATTAGGATATGTCTGATATCTGAGTACCAGTCTTTATTCTTTTGTATTCACAACATATTGTTGGCTCACTGGGTTGGGATCAATTTTAGAAATCATCTAGCTCAAGGCTTTCCCTCTAACCAACTTCATGGGGGTTATATGCATGTCATATTCTTGCAGCACTATTATCCATTTCTCTCTCTTTTCTCTAGGCTCACTCTACATTAGGAGCATTTTAACTATTTCATCAGGTACAACAACAATTATCTTGCCTCTCAAGATATAGTGTCTGAATTTCTTTACTGCTCTAACCAATGCAAGGGCTTGTCCTTCAACATCAATGTACCTGAGCTCTATATCCCTATATGGATAACTCATGAAGGTGATGGGTTTTTCTTCCTTTTCTTCATTTCTTTATGTCAGGACTGCTACATAGGTATGCTCTGAAGCAAATGAATAAATGTAAAACTCTCTTGTGTAATCTAGGTTGATCAGGATAGGTGCATCTACTATGACTTTCTTAATGTCCTTAAATGCAGCCTTTGCTTCAGGTGTCCATTTGATCTTGGCATATTTCTTGAGCATTGCATTGAGTGGCCTAATAATCTCGCAAATCCTGTGATGAACTTTCTCACAAAATTTATCTTACCAAAGTAAGACTTAAGTTCTTTCTTACTCCCTGAGAGTTGTAACTTCATTATGGATTCTACCCTAGCAGGATCAATGGTGATCCCATTTTCTAATATTACATGACCAAGTAACTTACCTATGGTCACCCCAAATATGCATTTCTTTGGGTTTAGTGACATACCATATTGCTCACACTTCTTTAGCACCTTTCTGAGGTCCTCTATATGGTCGCTTCTCTCCTTTGATAAGATGGTTAGGTCATCCATGTCTATGACTATGCACTTACCAACCAAGCCTCTAAATGCTATGTCCATTGCACGCTGAAATGTGGCTCCAGCATCGATCAAGCCAAAAGGCATGTGTTTATAAGAAAATACTCCCCACTTGGTAGTCAATGCTATCTTTAGTCTATCTATCTTGTCTACCATCACCTGGTTTTATCCTAAGAAACCATCCAAGAAGGACATCATTTGAGCTCCATTCACTACTTGTAAAACTTCATCTAATGAGGGTAGACAATAATTATCCTATTCTAAAGCTCTATTCATATTTCTAAAATCTACACAAAGGTGTATGTCACCATTCTTCTTTCTTACTGGTACCAGATTGGCTACCCAAGTTGAGTGCCTAATAGGAAATATGATCTTGGCATTTAGTAGCTTCTTAACTTCTTCAAAAATTATAGGTTCTAGCAATGCATTGACTGGCCTCTGCTTTTGTCTAAATGACTTGGCATCATGCTTCAATGGGATAGTATGAGTGATGATTGATGTCTCATATGTCTTTAGTTCATCATAAGTCCAGGCGATGACATAAATATAATCCTTTAATACCTGAGTTATCCTTACCTTTTCCTCCTCTATACAGATTTTTCCAATCAAGACATTCTTGATGTCTTCATCTTGTCCTATATTGACTAGTGAATATTCTCCCCCATCCATCTTGGGGAGATCCTTTTGCTTTATCATGTTGTCCAAATCACAGGCTCTTTCAAGTTCTATCATTCCTTTGGGGATTTTGTTGCTTGGTAGGTCCATAATTTCCTCTTCTTCCGATACATGATCTTCCAAGTTCCTCTTATCTAGCATCTGTGCCTTAAATATATCCCTATTTTCTATGAAATCCAGGATATGCTTATCATCATCAAACACTTGGAAGTTAGTCACATTATCAAGTATGGAAGGTACTGATATCAATGTTGTCACATGAAATTGCACCCTACTTGAATGGGACTCCAAGCATTCCAATGACACAATGGGATTGATCTCTAAGTGTGGGACTTTGCTAAGTGAGATCAAACCTCCGGAGAAGGCCAGCTTCCTTGTCTAGTTATCACCTAAGCTACTGAGTTTTGGGGTGAAAAGGGGAAGAAATGTGCTGAAATGAAAGATAAAGAAACAATACTTAAAAATAATGAAAGGGTGATGCACCAGACAGATTTAAAGAGACTTCCACTGAACTAAGAAATGCATAACACAGCCAGATATAGCAAGCAGGAATACACAGATTAGGTGATTCTAGCAGAGGCAAGAGACAATATGATTGAGAGGAGTAGAGATGCTCATAGACAACCCTATGTAGATTCACACAGAACTAGAAAGTCAGTAAAAAGGTATGATAACTTGCATATATTCAATAGGAAAGCAAGGTTACAGTACAGAAAGGAGCTCTACTTGGAAACAAAACAGCTTCTATGCTAAAAAGTTCCAACCCTTTTTTACATCATAAGCCTTAGCTTATATAGCATTTCAAAATTAACCTAGGTTGGTTACCCCAATCCGCTCAGGGAGCTATAATCAGAAATATCCTTCGGGAAGAACATCCCAGCTGACAAGAGTAATGGCGTTGAAAACTAGAATAGGGGCAGATGGAAGATATTTCGAGTCATCAATGCAAACAGCTTCATTCTTGATCTGATCCACAGAAATGGTAGAGGATCCCCTTGCATTAAATGCAAGCAGCTGCCTCTGACAGTCCTTGACAATCAGGCGGCAGAGAAAAGACTAGAAATGAAGCGGTGGAGGGATATTTTAGGCCATTAATGCGAAAAAAATATCTTCACCAACTCAAGAAAGTTGTCGCCGAAACAGTACACCCGACCGACATGAAGATCTGGATCAGATATGGAAGTGGGATCCCTCCTGAAGAATTCCCGCCAAAAGGTCGTCATCTTGATGTTTTCAAATTTCTACAGGACATCTTTATCCCACATGCATCTAGAGAAGATGCCTTCATCACTTTATAAACTAGGCCGTGAGCATATATAATGTCGGTGCTTTTGCTCCCGACGACATCATCATAAACCTCATCATCATCATATCCCGTCGGCAAGACTCCTTACATCAGTGGGCCGATTGCATGTTAGCCCGATATAGCATATCACCCTGATATTTCAAAATTAGCCTTGAGCCTCATCATCATCTTCAAGACCTACGAAATTTCCTCCTGACAGAAGAAGCATGATATAAAATATCACCTCGATGTTTGAAAATTAGGATGACATTAGCAGGATGTTTCACGGGGGAAAGATCCTCCTGATCATGTTCATACAATATACCTCTTCATATCGAGGTGACGTCATTAGCACATTAGAGTAGGGTGATATTCAGAAGCAAGAGTGATCTTTGTAAGGTACCTGATATTCAGAAATATCATCCTGATCTTCAGAAATCAGCCTGATGTAAAATATTTGTCAACATCCTGATGACGTCAGCAGCATGTTGGGCAATCTAGCGAATCATGAAGTGAAAAATATCATCAAGATGATCTTAACAAAGATCACCCGATATTCAAATGTGATGACCCATCGGAAGATCAGGTCATACTTAGAAACTTAGTAGCACCAACGTCAGGATGATCTTCAACTCAGATCACCCAATGTTAAAATATCACTCCGATGCGAAAGATCGAGTTTGGCCGAAATATGATGACCTCCACAAGAAAGATGATCTTCCCCCGGAATGGATCTCGATGATGTTAGTAGCATGTTTCTTGGTTTATCACTGTGGTTATCATGATGTCATCATCATGTTATCGGCTCGGGGGGGAAATTGGAAATATATCAGCATGAGGCATAAGGGGATGATGACGTCAGCATCATATTGGCCACCGGGAGATATCTCGCAAGGAGGATGATGTTTCATATATCAGGTGACATTTCAAATGTAGGGTGATATTCGGAAATATCACTCGATGTATGAAATATGACTTGATTTATGAAATATGACCCTATGGAAAGAAGATGACCTGATATCAAATGTGATGACCCTCCATAACTTCTTCATCTTAGTGAATTTCAGGGTGATGTAAAAGACAAACCTGCCTATTTTTTTCAAGCTCTTTAACATGGCAAACCTCTTCAAGGAAGCTTTAGATTTTGAAATTGGGCTAAGACCTCAAGATCACAAATATGGCTTTCATGGGGATATACTTGCTGACTCATCCTACTTGAACTATTTTGGCTCTACCTAGAGGAAAAAATAGGTCAACAATTTAGCGACCTCTATGGGATGTTTGCCTACTAAACATGAGATTAGTGGCCTTAAGCATCCATTGGGCATGGAGTCAAATTCATAACATGCTAGGGACTAGGACCTGCCTCTCAAAACACAAAAAGGGGAGAAGGCCTACTTTTTCTTAATGACAAAGTGGCCTGTGCAAAAGCACTTAGGGAAGTAAAAGGATCTAAACTACTATGCAATAGCACTTATTGAAAACAAGAAATCTAACCTACTAATTTATAGGGTGTTCATACCTCAAAACATCTTTTCAAGTGTATCCCATTGACTGGGATATGCAGATTTTCTCCATTCATATTTGACAACTAAAATGCATTATGCTCCTTGCATTCAGTAATGAGAAAGGGGCCACTCCACATGCTGTCAAATTTGGAATGCTTTCCTGGTCTACTCCTTAGCTCATCCCATTTGAGCACTATATCACCCGCTCTAAAATGTCTGGGGGGGCCTTCTTGTCAAAGTTTCTTTTTGTTTGTAGCTGATGATGTTCCATGGCTGCCATAGCTTTATTTTTGCTTTCCTCCAGCTCCATAAGCTGAGCATATCTTATAGCCATGGGGCCTTCTACTTCAAGCATTTCTAGATGATGCATGATGTCTAGTGTTGGAAGTTCCATAGACATATGCAACCTTGCCTCCTTTCCATACACTAGCAGATAAGGGGAGTTCCCAATAGTCCTCTTAGGAGTTATCCTATCAGCCCACAGAGCAAACTTCAAATCAGTGTGCCAGGTCCTCTGATTATTCTCCATTGCCCTCTTAATAATCCTAATGAGATTTTTGTTTGTGGACTCAGCCAAACCATTACCCTGTGGGTAATAATTTGATGAAGTATTCAAATAAATCCCATTCTTGACAGCCAAGTTAGTTATTCTCAGGCCAACAAAAGCTAGGGCATTATCAGAGATGATTGATTCAGGCACTCCAAATCTGGAGACCAAATCACAACAAAAATTTAAAACAACACTCTCATTAGAATCTTTCAAAGCCACTGCTTCAGTCCATCTTGTGAAGTAGTCTGTGGCTGTGTGTATCCACTTGTGGCTTGCACTTGAGGGTGGGTTGATAGGTCGAATAAAATCAATGCCCCATCTCATAAAGGGCTACTCTACCTAGATTGGGTGTAGAGGCAAAGCTGACAGCCTCTCTTTTCCTACAAAAAGGGCACACTTAACACACTTTCTAGCCCATGCATGGGCATCCTTAAATAAGCTAGGCCAATAATAGCCAGCTCTCATTACTTTCCAAGTAGTAGTCCTTGAGGCAAAATGACCCCCTCCTGTTCCATCATGGAATTCATATAGCACCCTGTCAGTTTGATCAGTATCAATGCATCTAAGCAATACACCATTAAAGTCTTTTCTGAAGAGGATGCCTTCAATTAAAACATATGGAATGGATTGTAGCCTGAAGTATCTTCTTTTAGCTTTATCTAAGCCTATAGGACATCTACCAGTTTGTAGAAATTAGGTCATATCATTAACCCAACTAGTACCTACTGCTGCTGTATCATCATGATGCTCCTCTTCTATGATCAGGAGCACCTCTCCTTCTTCTACTTCATCCTTAGAACTAGTGGCAAGCTACTCACTGAGTCCCCTGCCTCTGACCAGCTAGGTTATCTTGATCTCCACATCATATTCCATGACCTTGGTGATCCAACCAGCCCTTTTCTCATTAACATCTTTACTCAACAGGAACTCCTTCACAGTAGGATGAACCACCATCAGGTGTATCTTGTTATTGGAAACAAGATGTCTAAACTTTTTTAGGCTCCTGACTACTACCAGGACATGCTTTTTAATGAAGCTATACTTCTGTTCATACTCCTCCAACCCTTGGCTGAAGAAGGCGATTGGTTGCTTGAAACTCTCACTCTGCTGCTACACCAGAACGGAGATGGTATCCAGGCGCCATAAGCATACAGGATAAAGTCCTTAGAGAAATTCAAATTGATCAAGGTTGGTGCAGCTGCCAATGCCTCCTTTATGGACTGGAAGCTAAGTTTGGCCTCTGACGTCCAACTGAAAGTTATGTTCCTTTTCAACATAGACGTCAAGGGTTTTAAGAGATTTGCAATATCAGGTATGAACCTTCTCATAAAGTTAATTCTGCCAATGAAGCACTACAGTCCCTTCTTATGACTGGGTAAGGGCAAATGCAAAATGGCCTATATTCTCTCTTTATCAATGGTAATACCCTCCTTTGACACAATATGTCCCAAAAACTTGCCCTCATGTACAGCAAAAATGCATTTCTTTGGATTGAGGGATATTCCAAACTCTCTACATCTTTCAAAGACTATCCTTAGGTGGGATAAATGCTCAGATGCATTTTTAGAGAAGACCGTTATGTCATCCAGGTATACCAGCACAAGCTTATACATCAGATCCTTAAAGGCCATGTCCATGGCTCTTTGAAAAGTAGAGACAGCATTTGAGAGACCAAAAGGCATCCTCTTGTAGGCCATAGTACCCCACTTAGTTGTGAAAGCAGTCTTGAATTGGTCCTCTTCCTTGACTAGCACCTGATTATAACCAGAAAATCTATCAAGCAAAGAAAACCTTTCTGAACCAGCCACCACCTACAGAATTTGCTCCATTGAAGGCAATGGGTAGTGGTCTTTTAGGGAGGCTCTGTTGAAGTCTCTGAAGTCAACACACAACCTGATCTCCCCATTTTTCTTCCTCACGGGCATAAGGTTAGAAACCCAAGAAGTGTGTTTGATTGGAAAGATGATCTTCCCCTCAATTAGCTTGGTTAGTTCTTTGATCATCAGGGGTTCTAGCTTTGGATTCAGAGGTCTTTACTTCTACCTCACAGGTTTAATACCTAGCTCTAACTCTATGGTGTGTTGGGCAATATGAGGATCAAATCCCTTTAAGTCTGCATAGTCCCAAGCAAACATCTCTTCAAATTCCTTACAAAGAGCTATGAAAGCTCTTCTGTCTTCAGCTGAATAGATTTTACCAATTTTAAGGAGTCTACCCTTGAAAACTTCTAACTCTTCATAATGCTCCTCCTTTACCTGCATACTGGTTTTTGTCTTCTTCTTTTGGTCATCAGTGCCAAAAATAGATTCCTAGGTGACCAATCCCTTGGGTAGCTTATTTGTTCTCAGCTAAATGATTTGATCATTGTCATATTGCTGTTTGAGTTTATCCTGATTCATTATGGAAAACTCATCTTCCTCTAATAAGAATCTCAGGATCTGTTCATCACTGTCAAAAACTTGCCAGTGAATATTATTATCAGGGATAGAAGGCCTAGAATATATTTTTACATGAGGTTGAATCTTCTCCCTTCGAATGTCACTGGGGATGTCAAAGTGAGCCCCAATTGAAGCTAATCTGTCAGCATGACGGTTCTGACTCCTTGGAATGGAGATCAGATTGAAAGAATCAAACTCTTCAATCAAATTCCATACCCTGTGTTTGTAGCACTTCAGGGCATCACTTTTTGTAAGGTACAATCCCCTTACCTGATTCACAATGAGCTCACTATCTCCAAACACATGTAGATAGCCAATCTTCCTCCTCCTTGCCCACTGCAAACCTTGGATCAACCCTTCATACTCAGCAGTGTTGTTAGTACAAGAAAAGGCAAAACGAAAAGCAACATAATAATTTTCACCTTGTGGTGACACAAGCATTGCACCACCACCAGATCCATTTCTGCCCCTAGAGCCATCAAAATACATTTTCCATACCTCATCATGATGCTCTACCTGCTGCTCTGTTTTCTTCAGAAGACTTGGTATTGTTGTTTCATGCTCATGCAATATGTACACTCCTAGGCTAGTTTCTTGGATATGTCCCTCAGGATCATCCACAACATTTTCAGAGGTCCACTCCTTCAAGAGTACCTTTGGTATGCTCTCAGCTTGTAGTTCCTGAGCAGTAACTAGTTCAGGGTCATCAGAGATAATGCAATTTGCATTAACAACACTGGGTGTGTAAGGCTCTATGTGATAGTCTGAAAGTAACTCAGATTTCAAGGTTACTTTGGTGCCATATCTGGTCCTAAAAAACATGTGGGACCAGTCAGAAGATAGATATCCTCCAATTTTGGTTGTAAATTCCCTTGATAAGCACATGTCAAAATGAGGAGGCAAATCTATTATGAACACCTCTTGTGAAATAGAAACATTGGGGCAGGCATGTAGGGTGAGACCTAGGTCTCTTATGATACCCACAGTATTAACAGATGTTCCATCCAACTGGAGTACACCTTTCTCAAGTGGCTGGTACTTAAGCCCTAACTAATCTGCAATCTACTTAGGCATGACAGAACTACTTGCTCCACTATCCACCATGCAATTGTGCACTAGTTTGTCTCCAATTATCAGTGATACATAAAAGGGAAGAGGCTTGGCACCTTGGTTAGGCTACTTGATGTCATCTTGGGATGAATTAGTAAGGGCAGTCCTATCTGGGTCAATAGTGGTATCATTGGGTACCTTCAAATCAGACAAAGCAGACTGCAACATCTTCTTTTGGCTAGGGATCTCTAAAGAATCCTACATAGACATGGTTACACTCATCTTTTTCATGTTTTCAACAATATTGAAATATGGAGAGGCACCTACCTTCTGACTTGACTTTGTAGTAGCAGTATCAGCCTGCAAATGAGGTATCTCCCTTGTTGTTGCTAGTGCACTTCTTTGTAAGATGCGAGGAATGTGGGATGTGGAAGCATCAGTATGTTCTCTACCTTTGCTTGCTGCTGGCTCAACCTCATAACCCCTCTTCTTAGCCCTTGTATTGGCAGCAACTGGACCACTATCACTATTTACCCCATAGAACTCCCTTCCTGCCAATTTATGAAAGCAGAATCATTTTGAGGTTGCTCTTGTTGTTGTGCAGCTCC
This sequence comes from Cunninghamia lanceolata, assembly GCA_027924645.1. NCBI lineage: Eukaryota > Viridiplantae > Streptophyta > Pinopsida > Cupressales > Cupressaceae > Cunninghamia > Cunninghamia lanceolata. The sequence continues at coordinate 34,800,291 of BSBN01000078.1, read as the reverse complement.
ATCATTTTGTGTGTATGGCTATGTAGCTACCACATTTTGTGCCATCAAAGCCTGATTTAGGACTTCACTTGAACAGGCTGCCTGATTGTGTGGCATATGGCATGGGACACACCAATCATAATCAGCTGCAATGTTATTCTGGACAGGGACAATGTCCCTTGCTATATTAACAGGTGCTAGATTGTAAGGCTGAAAAGGCCTTTGGTTCATATTTTGCTTGGGACCTTGGTAGTTATTCTGATAAGATGGCCTGTTAGCCTGGTAAGGCTGACCCTGCCCCTGATATGCTTGGTTCTGCCCCTGATACTGTTGTTGATAAGGCTGCCTACCTTGAGACTGTTGCTTCTTAAGGTTTACCAGATCATTCCCAAAAGTCTGCAGAAGATTTTCTATTTTTTGCTGGCTACTTTTTATCTCCTTTAGCTCTTAAAATGAACTAGAGGCAGCAGGCTCAGAAGTAGAGGTACTTGGTAATGCTGTAACAATAGGTGTAGGGATAAAATATGGGGTGGGTAAAGGCATAGAAGCCTGGATCTCAGGAAAAATGGGCATAGGGGGCCTAGGTACTATTTTTCCAGCCTGAATTAGATTGTTCTCAGCTCTGATGGCTATTTCATAGGCATCAGGTAGGCTTGCACCTCCTAGTGATTGTATCATTACTGAAATATCACTATTTAAAGATTTCAAGAAATATAAGAATGCATACTCAGCTGGAGGTCTTACCATGGCAGGAATCCTCTCCCATGTCTTTTGAAATCTGAAGTTGAACTCCATCATTGGTTCCTGAGGGGCTCTCTCTATGGTGGTCATCTGTTCCACCAATGACAAATTATCTGATTTATCCTAGAACTGCTTATTCAGCTTGTCTCCTAATTCATCCCAGGTTCCTATAGTTTGTACTGGTAGACTTCTGAACCATTGTAATGCCTTTCCTTTGAATGAGGTAGCTAGTAATCTAATGGCTACATTTTCTTGTGTTACATGATGTACTCCACATAGAGAAGCCACATCTCTTATGTGTTCAATAGGTGTAGTTTGGGTCTCCCCTGTGAAATAGGGCAAGCTCTTCAAGGCTGCCATAGGTATGGCATCATGTACTATTAAGTTCAAAGGGCTTCCCCCATCAAAAGCCATAAATAGCTGATTTCTTGCCATCTGAGGAGCTGGAGGAGGGTTTGCTTGAGTTGCTACAGGGACTACTGAGGCAACTGGCCTAAAATTTGGTGGAGTTGACAAATTCCTCTTAGAATAGGGAGTTCTTACTATAGTTCTACGCTGCCTCCTAGGTGGAGAAAGTTGTAGATACTCAAATGAACCTGAACTTGAACTCCTAGTTTGTATCTTTTTCATAAAAGTATGTCAGCAGGACTGGTTTGCCTGATCCTCCTCAGTATGAGTCATCATATATTCAATTTTTAACCTCTTATAGGTCAAAAATCACTGGTTGCACATCAAAACCAATAATAAGAGTTTGTATGGTCCCACCGGGCATGCCAGAAACTGTTGTCACATGAAATTGCACCCTGCTTGAATGGGACTCCAAGCATTCCAATGACACAATGGGATTGATCTCTAAGTGTGGGACTTTGCTAAGTGAGATCAAACCTCTGGAGAAGGCTGGCTTCCTTGTCTAGTTATCACCTAAGCTACTGATTTTTGGGGTGAAAAGGGGAAGAAATGTGCTAAAATGAAAGATAAAGCAACAATACTTAAAAATAATGAAAGGGTGATGCACCAGACAGATTTAAAAAGACTTCCACTGAACTGAGAAATGCATAACATAGCTAGATATAGCAAGCAGGAATACATAGATTAGGTGATTCTAGCAAAGGCAAGAGACAATATGATTGAGTGGAGCAGAGATGCTCACAGACAACCTTATGCAGATTCACACAGAACTAGAAAGTCAGTAAAAAGGTATGATAACTTGCATATATTCAGTAGGAAAGCAAGGTTATAGTATAGAAAGGAGCTCTGCTTGGAAACAAAAGAGCTTCTATGCTAAAAAGTTCCAACCCTTTTTTACATCATAAGCCTTAGCTTATATAGCATTTCAAAATTAACCTAGGTTGGTTACCCCAATCCGCTCAGGGAGCTGTAATCAGAAATATCCTTCAGGAAGAACATCCCAACTGACAGGAGTAATGGCGTTGAAAACTGGAACAGGGGCAGATGGAAGATATTTCGAGTCATCAATGTGAATAGCTGCATTCTCGATCTGATCCTCAGAAACAGTGGAGGATCCCCTTGCATTGAATGTGAGCAGCTGCCTTTGACAGTCCTTGACAATCAGGCGGTGGAGAAAAGACGGGAAATAAAGCGGTGGCAGGATATTTCGGGCCATTAATGCGAAAAAAATATCTTCACCAACTCAAGAAAGTCATCACCGAAATAGTGCACCCGACCGACATGAAGATCTGGATCAGATATGGAAGTGGGATCCCTCCTGAAGAATTCCCCCCAAAGGTCGTCATCCTGATGTTTTCAAATTTCCACAGGACATCTTTATCCCACATGCACCCGGAGAAGACACCTTCATCACTTTATAAACTAGGCCTGAGCATATATAATGTCAGTGCTTTTGCTCCCAACGACATCATCATAAACCTCATCATCATCATATCCCGTCGGCAAGACTCCTTTGGTGGGCCGATTGCATGTTAGCCTGATATAGCATGTCACCCTAATATTTCAAAATAGGCCCTGAGCCTCATCATCATCTTCAAGACCTGCAAAATTTCCTCCTGACGGAAGAAGCATGATATAAAATATCACCCCGATGTTTGAAAATCAAGATGACGTCAGCAGGATGTTTCGCGGGGGAAAGATCCTCCTGATCATGTTCATACAATATACCTCTTCATATTCGGGTGACGTCATCAACATATTAGAGTGGGGTGATATTCGAAAGCAAGAGTGATCTTTGTAAGGTACCTGATATTCAGAAATCAGCCTGATCTAAAATATCTGCTGACATCCTGATGATGTCAGCAGCATGTTGGGCGATCCAGTGAATCATGAAGTGAAAAATATCATCAAGATGATCTTAACAAAGATCACCCGATATTCAAATGTGATGACCCCTCGAAAGATCAGGTCATACTTAGAAACTTATTAGCAGCAACATCAGGATGATCTTCAACTCAGATCACCCGATGTTAAAATATCACCCCGATGCGAAAGATCGGGTTTGGCCGAAATATGATGACCTCCACAAGAAAGACGATCTTCCCCCGGAATGGATCTGGATGACGTCAGCAGCATGTTTCTTGGTTTATCACTGTAGTTATCATGATGTCATCATCATGTTATCAGCTGGGGGGAAATTGGAAATATATCAGCATGAGGCATAAGGGGATGATGACGTCAGCGTCATATTGGCCACTGGGAGATATCTCGCAAGGAGGATGATGTTTCATATATCGGATGACATTTCAAATGTAGGGTGATATTCAAAAATATCACCTGATGTATGAAATATGACCTGATTTATGAAATATGACCCTATGGAAAGAAGATGACCCGATATCAAATGTGATGACCCTCCATAACTTCTTCATCTTAGTGAATTTCAGGGTGATGTAAAAGACAAACCTGCCTATTTTTTTCAAGCTCTTTAACATGGCAAACCTCTTCAAGCAAGCTTCAAATTTTGAAATTGGGCTAAGACCTCAAGATCACAAATATGGCTTTCCTGGGGATATACATTCTGACTCATCCTTCTTGAACTATTTTGACTCTACCTAGAGGAAAAAATAGGTCAACAATCAGTTCAACTAAAATTATCTTCAGTCCAGAGATGGATAAGGGTTCTAATGTGCTGGTAGCCTGTGCTAATGCATCAGCTCTATGATTTTATTCTCTAGGAACATGTATTATGTTGAATGCATCAAATTCTTCTATCATATCCCAAACTTTATGCTTGTAGTTTGACAACTTCTTATAGTTACATGCATAGATACTCCTGACTTGTCTTACCACTAATTCTGAGTCTCCATAGACATGCAGAATCTTGACTTTCTTCTTGATGGCAAATAACAACCCATGAATTAAGTGTTCATATTCAGCCACATTATTAGTGGATGGAAATTGCAACCTGTATGCTACTAAAAAGAACTTCCCTGATGGATCAATGAGGTCAATACCTACTCTAGTTCCCTATCTAGACTTAGAGCCATCAAATCTTAAAATCCATGGTTTATCTTCTGTTAATGGCTTATTAAGGCATTCTCTTTTCCTTTTGGCTTTGGCAGTTGTGCCACTAGATATCCACTTTAACTTTTGAGGTTCAATCTTCATCACTTCTGGTGGTGTCTGTGAGTGTGATATATCTTTCTTTTTCATTACCTTAATATTATCACCTTCACCTTCTGGATATGCTATAGTTTCCTTTCTTTTATTCTTAGGGATATCTTTGATATCAGGTGATTCATCTTTGGAACATACCTGCTCTTCTTTGTTCATCACATGTAAGCATAAAGCACATGTTGTCTCTTAATGTGGTGCTTCATGTAACCGGCACCATCCCTCAATCAATGCTTGTTGTGGAGAGACTCCTTGTAGCATAAGTCTCTGAACATGTTTGGACAAAAACTCCTCAAATTATGTTACATGACTTCCATTGTCTTCATCTGTTAATTTATAGTATGACTCGATTAGGTAGTCAGTCCCTAGGGTGATAGCACTTTTTTTTTCATGAGGATCGTCATCACATATCATGATTTCTTCTTAATGATATATGCCAACATTATCATGAAGTACATCTTCCTCATGTTCTCCTGCATTTGAAGAAAACAAATAAGAATCAGCATCATCACTATCAGACATATCACTTACCTTAGTTGAAGGTGACCTTATTTCACTATAAGTTCTTTCTAATTTGATCATGTCCAGACATGCTTCATAGCCCTTTTCTAAATGTGCTTCACCATGTAACCTGCACTAGCCAAATATTAGGATATTATCAATGGATGTACCTAGTAGTTGACATCTCTATATTTCTCTAGATAAGTACTATTCAACTCCTTAAAATGATCTGTTTCTTCATTATCATTTGAACTATGATTTGACTTAATGATCATCCTATCTTCTTGATCGTTGTTTCTAGGTGTATGCATGTCATACATCAATACTTCCTCAATCCTGACCATTTGAGGTTTTATGGTGTAAATCCCTAGTTCAACATCTACATAAAGTATCTCATTGGTATTGTTGTGCTTAGTGATCATATGTTTCATCCTAGGTTTAGCCTCTATTCTGATTTGATTAGGGATTCCTTTCCATGGTAACCACATATGACTGAAATCAATGGCCACATAACCATTAAGTGTTTTGGACCAATCCCTACTAAGCAACATCCCATAGGTATCAGGGATATCTACTACTTGGATGTCAATGTAGTATTGCACCCTTGGGTCTAATGCAAGTTGCATGTGGATATGAGTTAACTCTCCTACCACACTCACCTCTATTTTGTCAAGTTATGTCACCTTCTTGACAGACTTGGCTAGATGTAACCCTAAAGCATTGCAAATGGACAATGGCATCACATTTGTTGATGCACCTGAATCCACCAAACAATTGTGTAGATTCTTGCCAAATATTCTCAATGTAAGTATGAATGGGGGTGACTCAGACTTATCTCTATATAAAGTCATGTGTGATGTCTCAGCAACCTGGACAGTAGCATCCACCTTATGCTTAACATCATTTTCTTTAGGTGTATGATATCTAGTCAGGATGTGACAAGGATTATGACTACGATTATCATCTCTTGATGTGGATTCATCTAAGGATTTCAAGATGGCTTTCTTAATGATTGGAGTCTTGAGCAACTCTGATAAGGACAAACTAATTTTAATCTTTTTGATTTCTTTTTCCAGATATGTGACTAGTTTATCAGATTCAGGGAGTTGGTTGATGGCTTTTGACACTGTATTTTGAGGTGTGAAATACTGAGTATTCACCTTAGGAGGACCAGGATTGTTACTAGCTTTATGATCTAGTGGAGTATTGAAATTATTGGAAGGAATAGATGTGGTCAATGGACCAGCTGGTCTATTAGGAATACTCCTCAGGTTATAATTATGCCTACCCTAGTATTGCTATTGATAAGCATGTACCTCCTCAAGTTCTGGCTCAGGTTCATTTTCATCCTCAAAGGGGAACACATAATTTGACTCAAATGCTAATGCAGACTCCTCACATGCTAATGTGTAATTTTCATGAGTGGAGGTCATTTGATGATGTTGATGACTAATAGAGCTCTCTAGCACAAGGGTAGACTCATATCCTAAGGGAAAAATTTCATTTCCTTCTAGATAGGGAAGATCTCCTGCAGTATTATACACTTCAGCCTAGAAAATACTAGCTACTATATTGAACTGAGGGCAATCTAGTTCAGCATGCACATTGGTATTATGCATTATGCACCAATTTGTGAGTGCAGCTTCTGCTAAATTCACCCTAGTTGTCTGTTCGGGTTCATTAGAGGGTTGATTGTCTAATGGTCATGGCAAAGAGCCATTGTTCGGTCTAGTATTCCATGTTCTAAGTGGCCTAGGGGCAACATTGTTATTACTATTGCCATTGAAATTCCTATCATTATTGTACCCCCTTTCAAGATATCTGGATCTGTCATTGTTATTTCCATATCCTCTATCAGGATATCCTCTATTTTGATTTGATTGGGAATAAAAGTTTTGGCTCCTCATATGTGTGATCTCAGTAGTTAGCTTCCCCAACTGTGCAGATATTTCATTAATGTCATTATTTTCTTCATGAGCCTTGGCTACTACATTCTCTTGTTGAGGTTTGAAGAAAGAACTGCCATTAAAATTATTTTACCCTACATCTTGAGGTGCTTGTCTAGGATGAGGTATCATCTGGCCATTTCCATTTAGAGGAGGCATGATACTGAGTGGAGGTACCTGCAAGGGACTAGGCATGATGGTACGAGGTATCATGGCTCCACTAGCTTGTGGCTGTTCAACATATACAGGATATCCAACATTAGGCGTAAATTTAGGTGTTAACTATTGATTGACTTTTATGCCTTCTTCAAAGCACCTTCTAATGAAGTTATAGGTGGATGTGTTCTTCTAATGAACATGGATGTTAAGGGGTCTAAAGCCAAATAGTATATTGATCTAGCTACATCATCCCCTACGTTGTAAGGATCAACTAACTTGGAGTACATTTTCTAAAACCTAGCATTGAAGTTGGAAATTGGTTCTCCCTTAGCTCTTTTAATTATGGTAAAAATATGATAAGTGATAGCTAGGTCTATTGGTATTTTAAATCTCCCTAGGAAGGCTTTCTCTAAGGCATCCCAGGTAAGGATGGTTGACTGAGTAAGACTGGTGTACCAGTTGTAAGCCTCTTCTCCTAAAGAGTAAGGAAATAACCTACACACTACATCCTCATGTTCTATTCTTGCTCTAAAGCAAGCTTCCTTGTAGGTTCTGATATGGTCCTCTGCATCCTGGTAAGGGTGATACTTTGGAAAAAATTTATCTAGATTTTTAGGTAAAGCATGATATGTTGTGAACAGAAGTGGTGACTATGTTGTGAAGAAGACATTGCAGCCTATACTTGGGGTATCTGAGGTGTTTGAGGTACAATTAGAGACCCTAGAGGTGTTACAGTAGATATGGATGAAGATGATGGTGAATTAAGACTAGGATTATGATGGATATCAGTTGTACGAGGTCTAAGTCTATGAATTGGCAATTCTTCAAAAAGTCCAATGGATCTGGACCTGGTATTAGGCCTGTGAGCTAGAGCTTCACAACTTACAATAGAATGTGGATATTTTGACTACAACTTCACACAAATCAATATATCTACTCTTCTAAGGTGGATATTTATGATCAAGAATCTAAAATAACTAGATATTTGCACAGTATTTACAAGAGATACAAATATGAACATGAATTTTGGAAGTTTAGACTTTTGATTGTAATTATCCGGTCAACTGACCACCAGGGGAGGATATTCATAGGGTATTTGCAGGATCTTTGCAAATAATGACTCAATTTTGAAGATTCTAGATGATTAACTATAAAGATCACAATATTTATTCAATAAAATAGTATATTTATGATCAAATCTTTCAAATAACCTGTGATAAGTAACAACTTTGCACGAATACTCAAAATTTGAAGAATATCACCTCATGTAGGAGTGAGAATGACATCTAGACAATAGGTTTGGGAACCAATGCTTCCTTAGGCTCTCCTTCTAGTGCCAATTTATGTTGATCATGATGTTAGTCACAAACAAAAATAGATAAAGAAATGCAAATCAAACCTTTACCATCTTGAAAGATACGATGAATTTAGAGAATTCATGATCTCAAGTCTCCATGGGTTAGTTCATAATCTATTGATGTTACTCAGTGGTTTGATGTGCCTTGTTGTTTTCTGTAGACACCTAAAATTGACTTCCTCTGCAAACCAATTTATCCCTCATGTTAATTGAATAAGTTTAATTAATCCCTGACCATCTGTCTATCCCTTGTGATCAATTAACTTACTTAATTTATCACTAAGACCTTACAACACTATCCCTCATTAATCAAATAAATATTACCAATATTTATTTGGTTCAATTCTCCTTTTCCCTAATCCTCATCAATTAGATAAATCATGGTTATCTAATTGATCTAGCCTACTAATTGACCTACCCTAACCTACCCTAACCTACCCTAGCCTACCTCATCCTAGCCCTAGGATCAATTAAGCAAAACCTCTATTTGATTAGTCCTAACCTCTCATTTGGGTGGTCAAACCTAGTTTAACACCCTTCCCCACATCCCCCAAATTTAAAATTCAAATAAATCACACATCACATTTACTTCTCTTACACACCCCTTACCTCACCCATCCTCATTCATTACCTCTTATCCCCAAATGAATTCTTAATTCATTTCCCATTCCCCAAATGAATTTTTAATTCATTTCAAATTCTTTCACACCCATACCTCATTTATCACCCCTTTTCCCAAAATGAATAAAAGATTTGCTTTTATTCCTAGCCCTTGTCTCATCTTTCAATCCTCACCCTCCATCCTCATTTCCAAAACTCTATAAATGAGACCCCTCTCTAAGCCATTGAGAGAGACTTCTTCATGCATCAAACCTCTGCCAAAATCTCTCCACAATCTCCTCATCATACCACCATAATGTCAAAATCTTGACTCATCTCCATCTAATCTATCTGAATCCACTTGTCTCTCATCCTCATTGTGTTGCAAGAATTGAGCAATCCTCATCTACACACTAATCATGGGTAAAACTGAGGAGACTATCAGGTGCAACTCCTTCCCGCTTGGATTTGTGAGTTCATTATGAAGGTATAATCATTCTGTTTTGCATTTGATTTATGTTTAATCCTTCATTTTGATTCATTAATCACATTTTCCATTCAGGGCCCTTACGTTTCTAATTCCAAGAACTTTATGTCTGGATGACTTCAATTTCACCTACTTTTTGTAATTCCTCAACAAGCAAGGTTAGATCCTATTATATTTGACCAGAGTATGCAGATATTATGTAAGTTTAATCAATTCTTCTGCATATCAACTTATACTAATTAGATTTTACCTCTGCACTATAAATTTGTTTAAATGATGTGCCTATAGGCATGTATTTTCATGATTATTGTCATTATTCATGTTCATTTGCATGATATTTATCATTTTCAGCATGCTACTTACTCAAATGTGCTAATGATGTTTAATTACGTATGGGATATCAGCATATTTCCTATACTTACTTAAGATTGTCTATGCATTTGCAATTGTGATGATGATCAAATGAAATTAAAGAAAATTTAATGAATGCTTGCTAAATTCTACAAAAATGAGTGAATCTTTAGCCATAGATCCATATATATTCTTGACACTGTCATGAAGAGAAGGAAATCAAACCATATGTTCACCAAGGTGTTCCACAGCTAGATATGATTGATGCTAACTTTGATGGAAAAGGAATGAAAACAACATGTACAACATGAAATGCACTCCAAGGGATGCAACAAATCAAAGCACATATCAAGAATCCATTCACAAATTACTCAAAGTTTATGATTGTATGTAATCAGAGTCTTCACCTTCATTATGTATGAAAAAGAGATGTACATTTACAATTAGCCTTGAGAATTAGTCCTGATGCTTCAGCAATCTAATCTCAATTAAGTTTTGAATATGCTACAATGTGCACTCCATCTTCTTTTATAGGACAAGGATAAGAGGTAGTTACAAAAGATCTTGTGATCAGGATTTTTCTATTCAAATCAATGGCCCATAACATCTTTGACCAAGTCAACAAGTAGACATGTGGCACAGGTTTCCAGTTGGCAACCATCTAGTAGTATACAGTTGTCCTCTTCGACACATTATGCATATGACTATCACCCTACATCTTATCTATTCTTTCTCCTCGTCATTAGTAGATGAGTCATCTTATACATGTACCTTGATAATCCCCATGATGGGTTCATATGTCTACACAATTCTTTCAACTACACCTCCATCTTGCAGCTTGGCCTTGGTAACTGCATGCCCTTGTGATTGGAACTGGGCTTGTAGAGTAGTCCACTTAGTCTTTCTGCTATTCAACATTTCATTATATTTCTCCACCATAGCCCTCATCCTCATGGCCTTGTCTATCACATCTTCAGATAAGTAGTTAAGTGGGCCATCTACTATAGGTTTGAAATTACCTTGAAAGGCCTTGATGGTGAATGCAACATCCTGATTTTCTATCTTTCCTTCTACCTTTTCCTCGAGGGCCTCTAGAATTTCCACTTCCTCGGATAAAAGCTCATGTAGTTTGGCACTGATATTCCTCGCTTAGCATTGCTCTTCTTGAGGATATCTACTTCAAATTTGCTATCTTCATACCATATGCCCAACAATTGTGATGTCTGGGTGGTTAAGACTTTATTAAACATCAAGACATTCACATCTATATGCTTCATTTCAGAGAGGGCAGTCGGATGCTTCTCAATTTTTATTGACCTTTGTGCAACCTCCTTCTACAATTTATCTACTTTGCTCCTTAATATGCTGAGCAAACTCCAATTAGTAAGAGAAGTGCTTATTACCTTTTATGCTTCAGTGATAAATTGGCCAAACCATTTGTCCATCACATTTGATTTATGTTTCATGCTATCCAACCCCATCATTTCATCTTGAGATATAATGGTCAATGGGGTGGATGTGCTAATTGGAATGTTAGTAGGAGCCAAAAAACCCTTTATGAATGTTTGCATTTGAGCAGTATGCTCTTTATACACTTTATTTTTATTCTTCTCTTTCTCTATCCTGATCAATAATGAATCTAATATATCTTTGGCCTCTTGGCCCTCTTGCTGCTCTGTGGCAAAGCCCAAATCCACAGTGGTTATCTACAACTCACTGGCACTTATTTATCCCTTGTCTTTGTCCACAATAGGTATGGCCACTTGAGATATTCTCTAGCCTATAACCTAATCTCTCTTTATGGTAGAGGTGTCCCTAGCCCTCCTCTTTGGTTTGGCTATATCAGTTGAAAATAGTGTGGATATGTTAAAATTGGAGGAAACACTCAATGGAGGAGGATTTACCTCTTGCCTTAGCCAATATGGCACCTCATCTTTAGACCCTTCCTGGTCTGTATGTTTAATGTGAACATTTGGTGTTCCTATGCTCTGTTCCACCCTTTCTGGTGACTATTCCTTTTCTTCCTCATTATGAACCTCCTCAAGTGTATTCTTGTCGTGTTCATCCTGAGGTGTTTGGTTCACATTAGGATTTTGGTGGCCCAGATCTTATGTATCTTGTTGATCTTCTTGGCTACCATTGTCAGTATTTTGCTCTGTCCTACTATCATCACCCACTTGTGGACCTTGTTGCCCACTTATTGGTATCTCAACCTCTATTGGACCTTGGGATTCGGTTGTCCTAACTTCCTTTGTCTCTTTATCTTGCACTTTCTCACTATCCTAAGCATCATGTTGATTAGGCACACCCCTATCTTCCTCCATAGTTGTATTGTTTTCCAATTCATCTTGCTCTGGAGCTATGTCATCATCTTTCTTTTCATCTTCTCCACCTTGATATGCTAAGTCAATGACTATTGGGCTAGTAACCTTATCAACTAATCATGTCAAGCCAATGTTCTGTGCTACCTTCTTAGGATTGTCCTGTTCTATCTCTTCTTCCTCCCTCTCCTTCTGCATAGTGGGGGTATTTTGGGGAGTCATGGCTATGTTTTTTGAAAGGAAGCCAGGTGTGCGGAAATCATTTCCTACACTAATCTAATGAGGGGAGGAGAGTGCAAATTCAATTTTATCCTTACTATTACAGCAATGTTAAACCCACTAACAAAGATAACAGAGATATTGCAGCAAACACATAAACAAGAAAGTGAGATAGAAGAAGAGAGACACAAGATATACGTGGGGAAAACTCTTATTGGGTGAGAAACCCCACTCCAAAACCTACACAATGTATTAACAAAATTGAAATGGTTTACAATACACTTGTAATGCAAGCTCTCAGGAGTCTTTGACACTCATATCTAGAGATAAACCAGTAGCATAATAGTACATGTCAAACCTGTAATACATTTCCTCCTTAAAGCACTTGTTTATATAGAAAATACAAGGCAAAATTGCCTCTATCTTGGAATGGGCGTCCAAATTGGCCTCATGGCCCAAAACCCATGCCTATGGAGACTTAGTCAACATTGTAAGATTCTTCTGACAATTGTCCACAAACCCTATCCCAAAGAGGTTGCCTATTTCGAAAATAGGCTATGACAGATGCTCTTACGACTCTTATGATCAGCATAGAGTCTGTCATAGCATTTACAACTTACTGTTGTAAGAGAATCTATCATACACATGCTATAAATAGCATATTCTCTTACAACATGTCATAGTCCACCTTGGCGCACCCAAAGATGCATTTCGACACATGTCTTCACCTGTCATAGAATCTCCTATTTCTGAATCTTACATGTCATAACTTCGTCATAGGAATCTGTCATGACCGTTACGTTCAATATTCCCTTACACAACATCCAAGATATTGACACATGGAAAAATATTCTTACCACAAAGTGGGATGCCTATCTCCTCATGTGAGGACAAAATTACAAGTTGTCATCTTCCATGTAGGATGACACATCACCATGCCACATCCCACAAGATGACAATATGAATTTAAAATTTAATTTACAACATAGGCAATACATAAATAAATATAGTGAAAATAATACAAGGAATTACCAAGGTTGAGACACCTTAATTCCTAACATTTTTCACAAGTGTTTCGATAGGGCTAGTGGAGACTTCCCTCACCACTTCATCATCAGAAAGCTCTACTATTTCGTCCAATGGGAGAGACTGATCACCTCCTCTTTTCTTCATCTCTTCTTTCATTACCTCAGCCAATTCAGTCTTGAAATGTACTATGGTGGGCATGGGTACATCATGCTGCAAAATTTTTCCTGATTCCCTCACCTGCTTTTCCTTTTAATATAATGGTAGGATTCGCATCCACTGACCCCCTCATTACATGTGTTGGATTCTTCTTTTGTGGCACCTCTTGGGTTTTATTTTTCTTTCTCTTTATGAGGAGATCATCTTCATCTATGCTTTCCTCTACATCCTCATAAGTGACAATAGGCTTTGTGGTGGGCTTCTGCTATTTTGTAGGTGCTTGGGATGTTGTAGCAATAGAGGTTGAAGCTGAATTCTTTTTAGGTGGAGGATGATGAATGATTCGCACACCTACATTTTAGGTCCCTTTCTTGGATCCCTCTCGCTTCCTTTCTCCTTTGAATGCCCTCTTTTCTTTGAGGAAATCATCATATTCCTCATCTATCAACTCCTATCTCTTTCTCTTTTTATCGATGGTGAGGGCCACCCCTTATTCTTGAGTTTAGTAACCTCCCCATCAACCCACTCTTTGGTCAATTGTATGACCCTTTGTGTTATCCTGTCTAATGAGGTTTCCTCTGGTTAACTCCAGTTAGGGGACGAGATTGTTTCATTGTATACTTTCTTCTCTTCATATTCCAGTGACGTAACCACTCCATCATCGTCATGTAGTTGTGTCAGAACCAGTATGCAGTCTAGTGTGTGAATTTGTTTCAAAGTAAGCCTTTGATAGCTTCTCTTCCTCACTTCCACCTCGTCATCATAATCAGTCTAGTAGTCTTCAAGGTGTACTTGATGCACTGATTTCTTATATAATGCCTGCATCCTATCATATGGGTCATATTGCTTAGATACAGAAAAAGGCTGCAAGGACATCAACTGTAATCCCCCTATTGCTTCTTTGGCACTTTCCTTATTAGGACACATATACCACCCAATGATGAGTGGGAACAGGATTTTGGGTATCTTATTTCTCTCAACAAAAGCTTCAAATGAAGGCAATATATGCCTGGCCATCTCCATCAATATGACCTTATCTATTGGATATCTTGGAAATATAAGAGGTTGCCCAGTGAAACCTTCTATTCTTATATATGTGAATATGGGGAATTGGATGAAGCAAACCCCATGCCTATATATCACGTCTTGAGATTCCATGTTCAACCTCTTTTCTCTATCTTCTTCCATGGTCCTAACTAAATGCATAGTAAATGAATCATTCACTCTCTAATAGTGTTGAAGAGACTCTCTTGTTTCAACTGTGGGTAATGATCCCATATGTTCACATCTCCAAGGTTGCTACCAACCCTTCCAACTATCTGTAAACCATTAAATGTCTCTCTGAATGCACAAGCATAGACCACATATGAGGTCATGTGAAACATGTTTGTCTTTCCTCCCATATTCCTCATGCCTTCATCTAGACTATCACTAATAATATTCTCCCATTGGGGTTTCTCATTGGTAATCTCTACCATTCTCATAAGACCGTACATCCAATCTTCAAAATACCCTACATTTGGCCTTCCCCTCATTCATCTGAGCATCACCATCATGTACTGATATTTAGGGGTGAATTCAAACTTATATAAATGCATAGGTAGCTTTGTAGAAGCTTTGTACATACTATCATTAGCCCTCAATGAGAACATGATTCTCCTGCAATCCTTATGGGTGCTATTGTATTTCTTTTCTAACTGCTCCAAGTCTATTTTGCATACTTGAGGTCCTTTTGGAAAATTGAAAGCTGAGGTGATGCCCTCAATTAAGAAATCTGCATACACTCGGCCATGTTTTTCTACCTTCCTATTGTGGACATTGTAATTATGAGCACATTCAACTACCAGCTCGGTGGCCTTTGTAGCATAAGGGAATCCTCTGGCATGCCACATGCCTGAATTATATACATTGATAAGCAAGGGCTTCCCACTACCCTTTTCTGTTAGTGTCATCCATGCATCTAGATCAGTGTTCCCTGAATGTGTATCATTTATCTAGCCGTATTTGAATGATATCCCCTCGGGTTGTATACCCATGGGCTTTAAGAATTCTGTGTATCCTGCGACAAAAAAATATATACGTCTTACCCTAACATGGCTTATGTGCATTCAGTTTTAACACTTGCATGAATATCATGATATCTCTGCTTTTATAAAAAAAAATCATATTAACTTACTCTAGTAAAACTGACATTTACCTGTTCATTTACCCATAAACGACAAAAGAGGGTTTCATCGTTACATACCTAATATTCGCTACCTTTTAAACCATTCGATCTAAATCTGGATATGCATGTTCACTTTGTAGTTACCCTCCTCCATTTTCCATTTGAATGTGCACCCTGTTCCATTGCATTCACTGGTTGCTGTAATTGTCACCTTAATAGCACAGGAGCTCTGTAATTTCTTCTCGAGTACGTGATAATGTTGAAAATGAATTCAAATTTGCATTTTAAATTAGAAACATTAGCGAATTAGGGTGTAATTAATGTTAAATTGTCCACATCCATGGATATTCACCCTAAGCTTTTGAGATGTCAACAGGTGGCGCAATATTATTTGAAATTTTGAATGTTCACCTACCATTAGAATAGCATTTAATGCAGGATCATCACATTTGCAAACATCAGGGATGTTAAGAAATATGCACCTTTTTTGAATATGCCCATGACATCAGTATGATAATGGTCAACTGTTGACCAACCATCAAAAGATCGGGTCACTTTAATTTTGTTTACTATCATGACATTATGATATGCTGACATGGATCGTTCAGTGTGCCATGTAGCAGCATCTAATTGGTTCACAAAAATCCATGTGTTATAGGTCCCAGGAGTAGAAAAGGGGATATTAAGAAATATCTAGATATTCAATTATGTGGAATATCCCCCCGTCTCTAAAGATGACGATGACGTCAGCGCTTTTACTAATGCTCAAAATTTGTCTAGGAGGTGATGTCATCATGACATTAGTGAAGATCAAGGATCTTAGCTAATGTGACAGACATTAAGATTTTCCTTTGTATTGCAATGTGTCAAGATATTAGCAAATATCTGGGATATTGAGAACGAGATGACCTTTTTGATGTCGGGGAATATGATGACGTCATCGTCATATCGAGTCTTCTTTGGAATGGAACAAGATGGCATCATCATCACATTAACAAAGATCAGGGATCTTAGTTAATATGATGGATATTAAGAAATATGTCGGCACTGGGTACTTGTGTTATATTTGGTGTGATCCTGTACATTAGTAAATATCAAGCATATTAAGAAATATGCACCTTCAGGGAATGTGCACGGGTATTGACAGGTAGACATTCCTTGAGTTCAAATTTGACATCTGCATATTTGCAAATATGTAGATATTGGGATTTTCCTTGTTAAAGCATATGTTCGAGATATTGGTGAATATTAGGATCCTTAATGAATGTGATGATCCTCTCCTGAACAACTAGTTTGACCAAACTTTGACCAGACTTAACTTCTTATCCTTAAGGAATTTCAGGGTGATCTAAAAGGCAAACCTACTTAAAATTTTGCACTCTTTCATTTGATGAGGCTTGTGATAACAAAATTTGACATTGGCACTAAACCCTTTTATGAGGTCCCTACATGCACAAGGTGATATCTTGTAACTATCTCTCACACTTAACTTTTACCATACCACACAAGGCAAGGGAGCAAAACAAGCCTAAAAAGTTGGGTCTGTCTTTTGATGAGGCAAAAAATGGGGTGTGTTGTGTAGCAACACAACATGTTCCTACAATAGGTAGAATCCATCATCTTATCAACACTTATTTTGGCAAGAGATACAAGGGTTGTTTGTATGGATCATTTGTCTTTTTTATTATTGATTTTTATTTTTTGTCTTGTCCTAGGGATCATTCCAAAGCTACCTTGATCTCACTATATCATGGTACATGGCAGAAAATAACTAGAATGGACATGGTCATTGTTTTGTATGCCATGCTTGTGGGTTGATTTCATTACTCCAAGAATGGTATTCATATCTTGAAGATGTAGGGTTAGTTCTAGCATATTATTTCCCACTTGCATATAAATCATACCTTCTATGTACTAAAGAACTTATGCTATGAGTCCCCTTCCCTCATCTAGACAAGGTTATACTACCTTGGGCATGCATGAGATCAACCTATTGTTTGTGAGTCTAGTCCATGCAAAAATAGATATATATCATCACCTTGGTCCTTTCATACATTGGTGAAAAATATCCTCTTTTTCTATAATAAACTTAGAAATGCTCTCAATGATATCAATGCAAGTACTTTACCTAGCTTACCCATCCCCCTTTCTATCACCAACCATTCAACACACTATCTGGACTTAGCATCTAAAATGATTCAACTCCCCCCATCCATTCATCAACTCTAACATACCCCCCCAATCTAACACGCCCTCCCCATAATCAAACCAATTCACTCTACATACTTTACCCAGGGTCATCCCACAATAATGGGTTACACTTTTTGGCCAAACTTGACATTGAAATCAACATTTTTAACTAAATATCACTTTCTGACACCTATAGCCACTAAACCATTAGGAATTTGAAGATGATATGAACTAGTGATTTCTAAGATTTTGTTTGTAGATTCTAGATATATATATTTTTTAAATTGAAGTTAAATTGTAAAATTTTTTGCCTCTCCTTTGATAACTAGTTTTTAATAGTTTTTAATAGTAAACAACATTTTTTTAAAGTGATGTGTATTCTGTAGCACATAACTTTTTTTCTATAAAGGATAAAATTCTGATTCTTTTGAATTTAGATTGGTAACACTGATATATAGGGCATGCATTTGGTTTTATAATGTTTTGTTGAATATTTTTTTATTTAAGTTTTGAAGTCAAACCAATTATAATTTAGACATAGGCGTATTCCGTAAAACATAACTTTTTCTGTATGTATCGAAATTCAATTTTTTTTCTTTGTTGAAACAAGGACATCAATACCTAGGGCATAAATATTTTTTAGAATTTTTTTTGCTAATTTACTAATTTTCCATGTGTGTAGAACATAGAACTTGATGTTCGGTGAGAAACCTACATTAACAAGAAATAAAAAATAAATATAATAGTCAAATTAAATATATTTAAAATTATACTTTTTGGGAAGCTTATAATAAGTACTACATACTTACAAAACATAAATTTTAAATGAATTCATTTGATACCCCAAAAGGTAAATCAAAAGTGGGTTTTTATCAGCGTTTTGATAGGTGTAGAGGAGACTTCATTATAGGTATGGTTTAAAACTAGCATGGTTCTATCTAAGAGGGTTTGAATCTAAGGGGGTTTGATCAAACCCTCTTCAATTAAAATCATTTAAATGGAACCTTTCAAGGCTTAAATCATTATATTTTCTAAAAATATGTGATTTCATAAAAAATTAGGATGTCCCAGAAAGTGTAACCCATTATTGTGGTAGCACCCCCCATTCCAGCAAACCCCCTCTAATAACATGGTGTCTAAAGTGACCTAATCATCTCTAAACCTATCATAATCATCCTTAAACCTATCCCAACCACCCCTAAGCCTACCCCAAACACCTAACCCCATCACCCAGGGATCAAAAAACATCACATGTATCATGACATCCAACTATAACATCAACTCATCCCATTTCCCATCCCATTATCATTCGGCCATATCATTTTACCATTACATTTATCCATTACCATTTCATTAATCATTTCATCATTGGTCCATTTGCATTATCATTTGACCATAACATTTAACCATTACATTTATCCATTACCATTTCATTAATCATTTTATCTTCAAGGTCCATTTGGATTATCATTTGACCATAACATTTAACCATTACATTTATCCATTACCATTTCATTAATCATTTCATCATTGGTCCATTTACATTATCATTTGACCATAACATTTAACGATTACATTTATCCATTACCATTTCATTAATCATTTCATCATTTGCCCATTTGCATTATCATAGTCACCTATCATTTTACCATTATCATAGTCCATTACCCTTTTATTAATCATTTCGTCATTTATTCATCATGATACTATTCATCATTTACCATTTATCCATTTAACCATTTACCATAATCATTTTACCATTTGTCCATTACATTACATATCCATAAACCATTATCATCACTTATCCATTTATCAGTTCATTATCATTAGAACATTTATTCATCCATTCATAATTACATCCATTAAATCATTAAATAACATATCCATTTATCCATTACATACATAATCATTACATATCCATTTCATTTTTCATCATATAATATATGTTTATTAATCTGAGCATATATTCCACATCATACTCCATCCATATCATCACATACAGAAATAGAAAATGCATCCATAATATCAATAATAAACATCATATCTATATCCATCACATCATAAATATCCATCACATCCATAAATATCTATCATAATCATAAATACCATCATAAACATCCATAAATGCATAAACCATCATATCATAAATATCCATAAAGTACATTGCCACAAAAATAAACATCACTCAAAAAATAATAATACAATGTCATGATACATAACCATAATACAGCAAAAATCAGCCCCGGGCTGATGACCCCTGGTAGAATTAGTAGGTGATCTAGGCTACTACTAAGGTGGTTGTTGTGGAGGCACCTGTGGCTGTTGCACAAATTGCTAAGATCTCGTAGACCTATATGACCTACACATCCTAGATCCACTCCTCTGACTATAACCAGGTACTTACTGACCCTCAGGAACCCCAACATAATAAGTACCATAGTAATACTTAGCTCATAAATGCTGCTCTAAGAGCTAGTCTTGCAGCTGCTGGATACGCTGTTGAGATTTAGAGTAGATCTGGCCAATGCTAGTCTCGGCTACCATCCCTTGCAGTCAGGTAATCTCTGCCTGTAAAGTTGCCACTTGTGCCTCTATAGCCTAACATATGGACCTCTTTAAGTCTCTCTCTGAGGTAACCATGGCCACCTGTGCCTACAAGTGCCCCACCAGTGTTTGTAGCTTCCCTATCTACACCTGCAACATGCTAATATGACCATATCCATCTCCCCCACTCCCTCCATCCAACAAGGTTGTTGCTCCTTGAAGCTGCTGAAGCTCTTGCCTCTGCCAAGCAACCATATCCTCCAAGCTGGCCACCTGAGCATGTAGGGTCTCAACATCCTCCTCCTCATTGGCTCAAGTACGTTGACACCCAATATGAGTACCTGGAGCAAGACCAAGCCCTATCCCTGAACTCCCTGCCTCTGCAGCCCCAACCCCTGTAAATGGCCCCATCTAGGGTAATGGTACCTACTGCACTTGCGTCTGTGATCTAACCCACTACTATGGTGGTGACTGTGGTGGTGCTTGTGGTGGTGCCTTCCTAGGACCCTATTGTTGTTGTTGTAGTGCTAGTAGTAGCAGCATATGTCCCCTCTATGCCTATTGCTTGGGTGGTGCCTAAGGTGGTACCTTCCTCTAACCCTGCTGCTACAGTGGTGCCTACGGTGGTGCCATCTGTCCTACCTGTGTCTGTTGTTATTGCTACACCTACTATGGAACTTGTCGAGGTGACCACTGTCACTGAGGACTCCACTGTCCCCGCCCTCGTCCTCTACCCAATACCTACTCTATTGCTGCTGCAATCAAAATCCCAATAGCATCACCCTCATCAAAATCTACCTCCTCCCAAACCTCATCCCCCTCCTCTCCCTCCTCCACTGTCATATTCTACTTGCCCACAGAATCTTTGAAGCAGATCAGCCTCCTCACTGCCCACCACCGACCATAATCTGGGGTGGTCCCTGCATCAACCATGGTACTCCAATCCCACTACACAGGTTGCAGTCCCGCAATATTCATAATAGCCACCTAGGGTTGTATCCGCACTAGTCATCTAACATCTTGTGGTGTCCTCCCAAAAATTTCCATAGCTTGTGACAAGTCCTATCGTAACCCAAACTATCTCATCACCCATGAGGAGAGATACATATCAATGGTATGATCCTCTTGGCCTATCAAGTACTTAGCCTAGAATATATTTGGCATATGAATATGATCATCTGCCCATGCCTCCACTTTGATATATGGATGCCACACAATACATACCAAGTCATCAAAAATACATCGCAACTATTGTAGCTACCCAACATAAGAATATTGAAGTGGCACCTTGTATAAAAATACAAATGCCTCAAACTGTCCCTGAAATAGAGCTCCCTACAGCCTCATGATGCCTATATGCTCAAAGGCCAACACATGTACCAGTGTCACTCCAGCACAAAGAGAACCATCCAGGTGATATACAATAGTGTGCATCTCATGGTACAACTAACCAAGCATGCATGGTCCCCATGTATACATCATCTCATGTCAAACCATCTGTTCAATCTGCACACTCCAACCAACCAAGAACCCATGCACATGTTGATCCAGCATCACTAGTCCACCAATCACTGCACACAAAACTAGTGTAAAGTCATCTACTCCAGCTGCCAATGTCTGAGCATAGCTCATTTACCTCGATCTACTCTAAGAACCAGGTGACTTGAGGCAAATGCCCTATCAAGGGCTACTCGCCCTATAGTAATATCATATGTAGGCCTCACTCCAATGATTGGCGCCCTCAAAATCCTCCACATGTCCTCCAAGGTGATGGTGATCTCACTGGTAGGTAGTAGGAAGGAATATGTCTCACTCCTCCACCACTCTACTAGGACTACCATCATAGCCCTATGTGCCTATATAATGGGCATCTCAAACACTACCGTAGTCCCAATCTCCCTAATTTGCCTAACAGACCCTGATCAAAACCATCTAACAGCCTCATAACTGTGGGAACTTGTTGCTCTTGTGAAGACACAATATGCCCATAAATCTGCATCCACAAATTAATCATCAAAAATTTATCCTTCTTCTAATTCAGTGCTATGGCATTGTTTCTAGCTCCTATGGCACCAAAACAGAGTTTGGCACTAGTTTTAACCAATATGGTGCCAATCCACAGGATGGCACCATTTCTCCCAGGTATGGCACCAATCCGTAGGATGGTGCTAATTTTTCTAGGTATGGCGCCAATTTGAAGGATGGTGCCAATTCTCCCATATGTGGTGCTAAACCAGAGTTTAGAGCCAAAATGTCATTAAACCCCCAAAAACCCTAGCACCATTCCAGAGCATAGCGCCACAAACCCTAGGTATGATGTCATTTCAAAAGATGGCACCAAAGTAGCAGTATATGGCACTAAACCTCTACCCATTTAACTTATGGTGCCAAACTGGAGTTTGGTGCCAAAACTTTTGTTGATGGCACCATTCCTCCAAAAAAGCCTATTTCAGGATGGCACCAAATTGGATGATGGGGCCACAAAATTCTAAAAAGGTGCCAAAACTTATAAAACCCCTCAAAAAGGTGCCAAAACTTATAAAACCCCTCATTGGCTTATGGCGCCACAAAATTCTAAAAAGGTGCCAAAACTTATAAAACCCCCCATTGGCTTATGGCACTAATTCAGCCATGGATGGTGCCAAACAACTGCGTTATGGCACCAGTCTATCTAATCTACCCATTTCTTGTGCAATAAATGTCCCAAAACCCAAAATTAACAAAGTCAAAGATAGTCTACATACTCGTGGGTCCGCCAAGGCTGATCTCAGGTAGGTGCGTACTTGCTCAAATCAATGTTCGTAGTAGGGGAAAGGTGGTTGTCCCATTTCATCTCCTATCTCCTCTCATCCAATAAGCATAATGTGTACAAATGTGGCACTTTGGGCCCACATTTTCTATTTATAGCATGCCATGTCATCCTCCAACACACGTTTCTCTCCCCAGGGTGCAAAACATAACCTTTTTTGCCCATTTTTCTTCCTATCAGCTTGTTTTTCCATCCTCCATCCATTTTTCACCACCATTTGCTCCTTTCAAGAGAACACCCAAATTTTTTTAATTTTTTCACCCGACCTCTCGAGGGGCATCCCTCATCCATTTTATTCCTTCCTAGTAGTTGGGGCAAATTCTTTGATTTGATGCCATATCCTTACTAGGTCACGACACCATGTCAAAGAGGGGCAAATGTGGACACTAAAAATGTCTTAACTGTCTATCCTCCATCATCTCACAACACTAATTATTCATGTAATTAATTAATTAAGTTAATTATTTAATTAATTATTTCATCCTACCCCTAAATCATTCACTCATCTCTCACCAATTCATCCCTAAAATTGAATTACTTTAATTAATTCATTAGTCACACATTACTAACATCATCCAATTGATTAAATAAATATGTCAAATATTTATTTAATTAATTCACCCTCTTCCCTAAACCTAATTAATTAGGTAAATCATGTTTATCTGATTAATCAAGCCTACTAATTAGCCTACCCCTAACCTAGTTGATTAAATAGCTATTATTTAATTAGCTACCCTAGCCTACATGACCCCTAGACCTAGATTAATTAAATAAATCATTATTTAATTAATCCTAAACCCTTATTACCTCATCCACTAATTTTTTCCAGCCACATTAACTAAGTTAATCACCTTTATTAACTTGGTCAAAGCATGATTAACACCTTCTCCCACAGCCACAAATTAAAAATTACAAAATATTCATAAGCACTCCAACTCATTTTACCATTTTCATGATAAAACATGTTCCTCTTTTTTAGCTTACAAATGTAAGAGGCCAAAAATGTACATGTGTCACATGTCTCTCACAACTCCACATAAAATAGAATTTTTAATTCCAACTCATCCCAAGGAAATTAATTTTAAATTTCCTCATCCATCTAAATTACATTTAATGCTAAGTCCTCCTCAAAATGAATAAAAAATTCATTTTTATTCTCCACCCTCCAAATTTGTTGATCAAATCCTAGCCCTCCATCTCAGAATCAATCTCATCCCTTGATCTCAACAATCAATCTCTACTGTTGAATCAAAATCCCCCCCAATTTGCCTATAAATACAAGCCTCCACAAGCCATTTGATCATCCAATTTTAGTGTAATGTTATTATGCAAAATTTTCTCTCCATTATCTCCATTGTAGCTAGGTTATGTTGAATTTGCACTAGTGTTTGAGAGCATTTCACATTTGAAAACATTAGTCATAGGTAAAGCTAAGACTGTGGGTGTTATGTCTTCAACCTTATCAAGGAGCAGGAGGATCTTAAGGTATACTTTTTGTGTGTTTTCATGCATTTTACTTGTGTTTTCACCTTTTAGATTTCTCTTGTCTTCACATAGGATGTGGAAGTTCTACGTGGTCTTGCTCACATAGTGGATAACAATATTATGTTTCCAGCAAGCTACACAGATATTCTCAATAACATGTCCTCTCAAAACCAAATGGGGACATAGGTGTTGATACACATGTCAACATCTTCTATATCAATATTCACTTCTTCTATTTTCATAAACACTACACAATATGGTAAGAGTGCTAACACTAGTTCTAGGGTGACAAGTGGGAATTGTACCTTGTCCCACCTTCCTCTGACTTCCAGTCTACCTATCAAAAATTTGTTCCAACTACTTCCCAGTATTTAGTTAACTAATGCCGTCTATAATTTAATTACCAAAATGCCAACCATGTTGTGTCTCAACATCTTGTTAGTTCATCTCCTTCGCTTTCCATCCATTCACAAGTTAATCCACCTGCTAATCCTATCATAAACATACTTCTGCAAAATGTTGATTCCTTAAAACAACAAATAGCCTATATGACTCAAAGTCAATCACACTCTACCATTCCATCTTATTACACTCGTAGTCTATTATCCCTTGATATCCTTAGAACTCTGATGCTTGATAGGTTTGAAGTTTCCCATTTTGAGAAGTATTTTGGAAAAGGAGACCCGAATAGCCATGTGTCATTCTTTACTGCCTTGTGCTATGAATTTCTCTTTAAAGATGCTCTCTTGGCTAAAATCCTTCCTAGGTCACTAAAAGATATGGCCTATGATTAGTTTTGCTCTCTATCTGATAATTCAATTAATTCTTTTCAACAACTTGTCAATCAATTTCTCCAACACTCTCAAGCCAACATCGGACCTAAAGTAACATTGACCAATTTGGTTCATTGCAAGCAAGGAGTCAAGGAGAAAGGAAATGACTTCATTGGGCATTACCAAGCCATCTTTTCTCAAATTCCTTATTCTCTTCTAGATGTTGATGTACATAGGGTTTTCATTGGAAACCTACAGCCGTAGATCCATGATAAGATTTTGTTAATGTGATATCCTTCTTTTACACATCTTTGCATGAGTTTTTGTGATTACTAATTGTTGGTTACATAGTATAAGGGTTCTTCCTTGTCAGTTCCTATTGCACAATCTGAAACTGCTTCCAAACATCTTCAATCATTCAAGAAATAAAACAAAAGTTTTATCAAAATATCTTCTAATTCTTCAAACAATATTCAATCACATGTTGTGGCCACAATGCCTTTTATTGTGACCCCCTTTAGATTCAAACCAAGGGCTTGATAGATTTCCCATCTTTCTTAATCCATTCATTCCATCATATTGTAGCTCCTTAACAATAACCTTATCCAGCTTCTGCCTATTTACCCCATTGACACTTCTAAGTCACTATCTCCTTCTTTTAATCCAAAGGCCTTTTATCAATATCATCAAACTCCTAGACATGACACCGACCGATGTATGCATCGTAAACATGAAATTAAAGATCTCATTGACTCTAATGTTATCTAGGTAGTTGGTGAGAATGATAAAGGGAATAAGTTCATAGCTCTGCCTAACCAAAACTTACAAATTTATACAAATCCACTTCCTAACCATGCTACTCAAATTGTACAACCATCTATCAATAGAGGACCTACTTCAATAACTTCTTATCTTCAAGACACAAAATTAAAGAACCTAGTTTCCTTGATAGATGCTTACCCTAGCCAAGGACTAGATGACTTCAAGATTGACATTTTCTTTACCCACGTCGATGCCTCTATTCGTGCACCTCACGGTCCTCTCTACATTACCACCAGAAGTGACAAACCCACAAGGGCAATACTCATTGATCCTCTTTTCCTAGAAAATGTAGTAATGGGTGAGTTCCTCTACGTGCATAAATTATACCAAGATAAGTATGAGAGATCAAAAATATCGATTAAAGCGTATGACAATTCCACTAGACATACTCTTGGTGCCTTCACTCTCTCTATCGAGGTTGGACCAAATGTCTTGGCTGTGTCCTTTGCCATCATTCCAACCTCAGATGAATTTCATGTGAAGTTGGGCTACCCATGGCTTGCTTCTATGAAGGTGGTCCCTTACATAATCCATAAGTGTTTAAAGTTTCCATTTCAAGAATAGCTGCACACTATATATCACAATGGGTTCAAACCCTTGGCTCTTTGTGGAAACTTTTCTGTTGATTACTTCTAGCCATAGCTAGTTGATCCCATTCACCCTCACAATGATTTTCTATTTGTCTCTTATTAGAAATTCAAAGCTAGCCAAATTACTCAATTGTTTTCTAGTGTCTCCTCATGTGCTATCTCGACTGCTACCCTTGAGATTTCTTGATCTCCTGTAGCTACAACAATAGTTCACCCTATTCCATGGGTGGTGAACAAACCATAGTCTAAATCATGAATCCTTCCTCAACCCCAAGTGTCTAGTCTTTATGTTGAGGTGCCACTGGTGCAGGAGCACCTACCTGACAGCTGGTCTTGATAAGGCAGTTAGTAGTTTAGGTCTTGTTTAAGTTTCCAAGAAGGTCTGATAGACCAAATGCATGTAATAAGGTCACGATGATCATGATAAGATCATGCTGACCAGGCTTTTGCTATTTTTAGCTAGTTAGTTATAACAGCTGTCATGATGTATGATCGGTTGGATCTCCTAGCTGCCTGGAGAGTTCCCAGCCGCTTGGAGTCGGGTCAGTAGTACTCGTAAGGATAATCTTTATAAGCTTGAGGATCGGTTGATTGTAGATGATCGATCGGCAGTTGAGTGTTGCATTAAGCAGAGGAGTTCATTTGTGCTGTGTGAGGAACATCATATTGTATTGCATCTTTGAATCAATAAAGATCCTGTTTGTGTTCTTGCTCTGGTTGGATTCCTTTGTGTAATCGATTTGCTGGTTTGAGAGGGTTTCATGGATTTCCTGATCCATTCCACCGGTTGACTCATCTGATCGGTGGAATGGTAATGTACAGTAGGTTAGTAGGTAGCTTGTTTGTTTGCATGCAGGTGTGCAGGATCGCGGTCGACAGATGTTGAGAAGCCTAGCATCCTCATGTGCTAGGTCGAGCTAATTGAGTTGGAAGATCACCCTGAGATTGGATCGGGTCATCCCTGGAGGATCGACGAAGTGAGATTTCGCTAAGTGAAGAAGTTCGCCAAAAACGGCATCCTCAGGATATTTCTGCCAATATCCTGCAGACAGTTCGGATATCGTCATCCGGATAAGTGGAGGAGATCGGCATGATGTTGTCGATTGCATGAAGTGTGAGTTCGTTGGGGTGATCATCATCTGGAGGGGCCGAGGAGGAGTGCATCGGCATCAGGTAGAAGATCGGGTCATGAAACTGTTGGAGTTTTCATGTTGCGAGTGCATCAGGATGTTTAGGTCGGACATAGACTAAGTGTATGTATCGGCATCAGGATCATCATATCGGGAGTGCCAAACATCCGCGTATCGCGAGTAGATGCGGGAGAGAAAGTTTGTTTTTTTGCTAAGTGTTGAAGAGGTCATCAGGATATTGGGTGACGTCATCGTCATCAGGATATGATGTCATCGTCATCAGGATATTAAGATATCCCCCCTATGCGAGTTCATCCTGCTGTCGTTAAGTATCGGCGGAAGTCCGTGGCAGGAAGTTGTATTAGCATCATCAGGAGGTTTTGAAGACAACCGGATAAAGTAGATCATGATGCTGTTGCTTGTATCGTCGGGTAGTGGAGCATCGAAGGGAAGGTGCTGAAGGTGATTGTCATCAGGATATTTGGAGCAACTGGATGTTGAATATCCTGCTGACGAAGGAAGTGTTGCATATCATGATGCCGAAGGAGTTCGGAGCCCGATGAACAGTGCAACCGGAGGATGTGTGCGCCCGCTGAATATCATGATGATGATGTTAGAAGGAAGGCGGAGGAGGTGAATAGTAGTCGGCAGGAGGACAATTGCGAGTGTC
Source organism: Cunninghamia lanceolata (assembly GCA_027924645.1). Lineage (NCBI taxonomy): Eukaryota > Viridiplantae > Streptophyta > Pinopsida > Cupressales > Cupressaceae > Cunninghamia > Cunninghamia lanceolata. The sequence continues at coordinate 34,771,680 of BSBN01000078.1, read as the reverse complement.
CGAAATATGATGATGCTATTGGTGGTTTTAGGAAATATGATGATGATGGCGAAGATGATGATGATGAGGTTGGTCTGCAGACATTCATGCTATATGCGAAGGTTATAGTGTGGATGCCTCTGCATCATAGTGGTATCAGAGCTCAGCAAAAGGTCTGTGCTATTGTGTGTTGATTCTGTCACCGAAAGGGCAGAAGTAGAGATAGAGTTGAATTGTGTGTTGTGTGTTGTGTGAGGTTGACAAAATGCCTCCTAAAGGTAGTGGTACTGCAAGGGAATTGCAGGAAATGAAGGAGAAACATGCTAGAGAGATGAGGAAGATGAAGGAGCTTGCTGAAGCACTTCAAGCCAGGCTAACAGCCCTGGAAAAGAACAAAAAGAGGGAAGTGGAAGACAGTGAGTCTGAAGAAGATGCAGATACTGTTGAAGAGTATGAAGAGGTAGCTGAAGATCTGGATGCTGAAGACCAGAGATTGGCAAAACTGTTAAAGGCAGTGCAGAGTGAAAAACCTAAGGTAAAGGTTGATGTTACCAAGTATACTGGAAGCTTGAATGAAGGTGAGTTGTTAGATTGGATTGCTGCACTTGATAATCACTTTGAATGTGAAGATGTGGCTGAGGATCAGAAGGTAAAGATTGCAAAGACCAAGTTAGGAGGTCATGCTTTGGTTTGGTGGGATTATGTACAATCTGAGAGAAGGAAACAAGGGAAGTCAAAGATCACTTCATGGGATAAGATGGTAGGAAGGATCAAGGGTAAATTCTTGCCAAGGGATTATGAAATCCAGATGTTTAAGAAGCTACAATTTTTAAAGCAGAAAGATAGGGATGTGAAAGCATATACTGAGGAATTTTATCTGTTAAGTATGAGATCTAGTCATCATGAGAATGAGGTAGAAAAGGTGGCTAGGTACTTGGCTGGTTTGAGATTTAACATACAGGATGAGTTAGTTTTAGCTAACCCTAAGAATGTGGAGGATTGTTATCAAATGGCAATCAGGATTGAAGAAAAGATGAATAGAGGACATGATAAGTCCATGAGAGGAAGAGGGAACAATAGGGGAAGAGGAGCAGCCCCTGTACAAAAGCAAACCAATGAGGTTCAAGAAGACACTGGTAAAGGACAGGGACAGTCTGATTTCAGAGGTGGATGGAAAGGTAATAGAGGAAGATTTGGAGGTGGTAGAGGTTCTACTACATTTTCAGGAAAATGTTACACCTGTGGAGAGTTTGGTCATCCATCTTTCAAATGTCCAGAAAACAAGGGTTCATCATCCAGAAATGATAGAACTAGTGACAAGAGAGTACAACTGGTACAAGAAGAGAAAGCAGAAGAAAGTGCACAGAGTTCAAACAGAGAACCTGATAATGTTGGATATCTAGAGAGTGGAGAATCATTGATGTTAAGGAGAATTAGTTTACAGGCATCAAAGGATATGATGCAAAGAAGAGCTCTTTTCAAAACCACATGCAAGAGCAAAGGTAAGGTATGTAAGGTTGTCATTGATACTGGTTCAACAGACAACATGGTATCTCAGGAAATGGTGGATAAACTGAAGTTGGAAAGGATTCCACATCCACGCCCTTACAAGACATCTTGGGTGAGTGATAGTCAATCACTTTTTGTCTCTGAACAGGCATATGTGGATTTCCAGATTGGACCCTATCAGGATAGAATCTTGTGTGATATTTTGCCTATGGAATGTTGTCACCTACTGTTGGGTAGACCATGGCAATTTGACAGAAGGGTACTGTATGATGGGTATGCTAATACCTACACCATCAAGAAGGATGGGAAGATTATTAAGTTGATGCCATTGCAGGCAAAAGCTGCAGTACAGAAGGCAGCTCAAATCATTTTGATGGGAAAGAAGGAGTTTGTGCAGATGCCTAGAGGAGCAGGCACAAAGGCAGTTCAGGACACTACAAGGAAAGAAGTTGTTACAGACAACAAGATGAAGAAAGTTTCAGTTGTGACTGACAGAGGTCAGCAGCAGGTTCAGAAACAGGGGTGCAATCAACCATCAGTTGAGAGGAATGACAAGGATGTTGTCATAGTTGGGACTATTGTTTGTCCTATAAGAGTTGAAGGAAAGACAGAGTTGAACATTTCAGAAGTTCAAGAGGCAGTTCAGAAAGAGGTTCTGATCAGACAACCTGACAAACACAAGGTATGTGAGAGAAAGGCCTACATCAACAGGCATGAGGAGTTACTTGCCAGAAAGCAAGTCACAGTTCAGAAGTCTTGGAGAAGCCAAGAGACAGCAGCAGATAAAGCTGGAGCAGGTCAGACTATTGACAAGGCAAAGTGTAAAGGTGGAAGACTTCCACATACTAAACTCATGGGACATGAGTTCTTTTCTTTTGGGGAGTATGGTGCAGGAGCACCTACCTGACAGCTGGTCTTGATAAGGCAGTTAGTAGTTTAGGTCTTGTTTAAGTTTCCAAGAAGGTCTGATAGACCAAATGCATGTAATAAGGTCACGTTGATCATGATAAGATCATGCTGACCAGGCTTTTGCTATTTTTAGCTAGTTAGTTATAACAGCTGTCATGATGTATGATCGGTTGGATCTCCCAGCCGCCTGGAGAGTTCCCAGCCGCTTGGAGTCGGGTCAGTAGTACTCGTAAGGATAATCTTTATAAGCTTGAGGATCGGTTGATTGTAGATGATCGATCGGCAGTTGAGTGTTGCATTAAGCAGAGGAGTTCATTTGTGCTGTGTGAGGAACATCATATTGTATTGCATCTTTGAATCAATAAAGATCCTGTTTGTGTTCTTGCTCTGGTTGGATTCCTTTGTGTAATCGATTTGCTGGTTTGAGAGGGTTTCATGGATTTCCTGATCCATTCCACCGGTTGACTCATCTGATCGGTGGAATGGTAATGTACAGTAGGTTAGTAGGTAGCTTGTTTGTTTGCATGCAGGTGTGCAGGATCGCGGTCGACAGATGTTGAGAAGCCTAGCATCCTCATGTGCTAGGTAGAGCTGATTGAGTTGGAAGATCACCCTGAGATTGGATCGGGTCATCCCTGGAGGATCGGCGAAGTGAGATTTCGCTAAGTGAAGAAGTTCGCCAAAAACGGCATCCTCAGGATATTTCTGCCAATATCCTGCAGACAGTTCGGATATCGTCATCCGGATAAGTGGAGGAGATCGGCATGATGTTGTCGATTGCATGAAGTGTGAGTTCGTCGGGGTGATCATCATCTGGAGGGGCCAAGGAGGAGTGCATCGGCATCAGGTAGAATATCGGGTCATGAAACTGTTGGAGTTTTCATGTTGCGAGTGCATCAGGATGTTTAGGTCGGACATAGACTAAGTGTATGTATCGGCATCAGGATCATCATATCGGGAGTGCCAAACATCCGTGTATCGCGAGTAGATGCGGGAGAGAAAGTTTGTTTTTTTGCTAAGTGTTGAAGAGGTCATCAGGATATTGGGTGACGTCATCGTCATCAGGATATGACGTCATCGTCATCAGGATATTGAGATATCCCCCCTATGCGAGTTCATCCTGCTGTCGTTAAGTATCGGCGGAAGTCCGTGGCAGGAAGTTGTATTAGCATCATCAGGAGGTTTCGAAGACAACCGGATAAAGTAGATCATGATGCTGTTGCTTGTATCGTTGGGTAGTGGAGCATCGAAGGGAAGGTGCTGAAGGTGATTGTCATCAGGATATTTGGAGCAACCGGATGTTGAATATCCTGCTGACGAAGGAAGTGTTGCATATCATGATGCCGAAGGAGTTCGGAGCCCGATGAACAGTGCAACCGGAGGATGTGTGCGCCCGCTGAATATCATGATGATGATGTTAGAAGGAAGGCGGAGGAGGTGAATAGTAGTCGGCAGGAGGACAATTGCGAGTGTCCGAAATATGATGATGTTGTTGGTGGTTTTAGGAAATATGATGATGATGGCGAAGATGATGATGATGAGGTTGGTCTGCAGACATTCATGCTATATGCGAAGGTTATAGTGTGGATGCCTCTGCATCAGCCACCTCCATTGTCCTATCAAGAACCAAAGCACCTAGCATAATCAGGACATCCCTGCCTATCAAGGATTGCATTCATTCCTCTTGCTTATTCTGAATCTAGAGGAAATGAATCTATGGCGTTGGAGATTTTCCTCATGGTTTCTCAATCACCTGTCGTTGTCTTAGTATCTCTGCCTATTCTATACACCTTGAGAGAATGACAAACCACCTTGATAGATCCTCCTCCCATTGTCTCCCAACCTTTGATGGTTCCTTCTATTCCTTCTCCTATCCCTCAAGCAAAGAAAAGGAGTCTATGTTGGAAGACACCTTAGTTCCTCCTAAGAATGCTCTAAATCATACAAGATGAAATCAGAATGTGAAACACTACAAGAGATGACATTGTGCTATGGCTCACCAACTTGCCACAAGAGTTGAATCTTTCCCCCTTGTCCTTCTCCCATGGAGTCATCTCTTGACTTAGCTCCACCCATTGACCCACCATTGCCTACCTGTTCAATGATTGAGGAAGTTGAAAAGATCATCTCTGTGGTACCAGTATCCTTGCTTCTATCTACAAAGAGTTCTATCCCACCATCTCTTCCACCTAGCCAACCATTTACCAAGCCTTTCGACAAACCCACTAATAGAGTTGTTTCGAGTATTGTTCTATCCCAAATGGTTCTGTCCTAACATACCTGACACAAGGTGTTCCCTGATGTCTTACATCTCACCACCATTGACATTGACATTCTGCCACCTTCATCCAAATATAAGCATGAGCCGTATCCACTTCAGCCTTATCAAATGCTTAAGTGACAATCAAGTCTAGAGGATTCTTCTATTCCTTCTTCTCCTATGATTGGTAGTGCTCGTGACCCCATTCTTAGCACTATTTCATCACCTCTTGTGATTTATTCTGACAATGATTCAAAGGGCATCCCCAAACCACTAGAAAATATTCTAGAGTTGTCCTTGGTTTTCAAAAAACCAATGGACTTAGCCTCTAGGGGCACACGTGATGATCCTTCTTTGGTGATTGATCCATCACATCATGAACCTAGTGCCACTCTTTGTATTGCACTCGTTGTAGTTCCTCTAACATCTTGTCCACCATCCCTTTATGATTAGAAAGATTGGAAGGAGGATGAGTTGCTATATTTTGACTCATGAGAGTGGTACCCTTGTGTTATATGTGTTATGCTTGTATGTGATGTTATCCCCGTATGTGTTGCCTAGCATGTAATTTTTTTGTTAGTTCTCTTTGGATGACCCTTGACGCTCTTGTTGGCACAAAGATATTGTTGGAAACAAGGCAGATAATTGAGAGGGGGGTGAATCAGTTATCTCAAATATCTTAACTTCTTTTCTTCTTTAATAATTAGTGTAGCATCAAATCATATAAGCATACACAATCATGAGAGCAGAAATAAAATCAATACACATAACACAAGGATTTTTACGTGGAAAACCATGAGGTGACTAACCCAAGATTATATTCTTTGTTAAAACAATAAGAAGTAAAAAATGGCACTTGCTAATTAGGGCTCACTACCCAAGTACACTTCTCACAAGAGGCACACTACCTACAAGAGACTTACTGTCTACAAAGTTTATAGAAGGTAACTAGATGTTAGAATTGATGAGAGGCATCTACAAATGCTGAAGTTTAGTTCTGGTTAGGCTCAATATACTGATTTAATGCACTTCATTCTTCCTCTGCTTTAGTGTTACTGCTCTGTCACATACCATACTTGTATTGTTGTTTCCACACTTATCTCTGCCTTTCTTCACACCTTATTCCATCATATCTATATTCACACACACTTTCATACTGGAATCCATCAGATATATATATTTGCACCAAAGATTTCAACAACTTTCTAGTCAGCAACTGGAATACTAAAGATATCTACAACTTACTGATCTGTTGACTGAATCCACACTTGATTTGTGATGCATATCAAAACATAGACATAGAAGTCATCAATCATGTCGGCCAATATTGTATGATCCCTCAAATAGCTTGATCAACATCAATTACTCATCCAGATTGAAGTCTGATACTCTGCCAGTTAGCTCTTCCTCAATCTCCAATGCCTGTCTAGAACCCAACACTCAGATGCTCATATCTTTTCCATGTTTTCTCACTGAAGTCTCAATCTCTAGAATATAGTAGTCATGATACTCCTCTTGACTTGTCCAAGTTTGCAACTTGTTGAGTTACACCATCTAAGAGATCCGAACCTGATTGTTGGACCTTGTTGCATGCTCTGTTCTTGTTCACCAGACCAAAACACTCTTCAATCTAACTTCCGGTATAGGTATACTATGTGCTACAGATGTGTGGGATAGACTTTGTTTCCATCAATGACAACACTCATGAAGCCACATGGTGTCTCTTGCCAACAATCTCCCACTTCTGCATTGATGGCAACACTTAGTGAAAAATGACTAAGTGTCGCAGCAAACTCCCCCTTGGCTGATGCTATGTCTTATGCACTATTTTATTAGAGCTCCCCCTTAGCTGGATTCCACATTTTTCACTACTTCTCACTCCCCCTTTGACATCAATGACAAAGGGTAGAATCTATACACCAAAATTTGCAAAAATTAACCTATACATAGCCGCATAAGTATGTATATACATGTTATACTTACATATACTTGATTATATCTGCAAAAGTGGCCTTCAACTGTACATACTCTATGGCCTAGCTCTGCTCCATCCTATCCAAAATGGAGATGTGACCACGTAGTAAAAATGCATATGCTTCTGCCCTTCTTAGATCTACCGGATCACTGGTCTGGGCTATGGTCTAAGCATCTGTTAAGGCCTCATGCATTGCCTCTAACTTAGGGATAATTATCCCTCTGAGTTCACTCATCCTATTTATTATATTCTTCCTTTCTTTCTCTAGACTCTTTATTTCATTTATAATGACAATGGCGTAGCATTCTTGGTTCATTAGGGATGTAGTGAGGGGATCAAAGTTCTGAGATAAACTTGATAGTTTACCTTCTTGCTCTTTCACCTTCTTTTCAATATCCTCTGTCACTTTAGGCCAAGATAGACAAAATTTGTACATGTTGCCACCATCTTTAAGAGTATTTTCAAGGCTCTTTATCCCAATATCTAATGTCCTCCTATCATTAGTAATGAGTCCCTATACTTCAGTGAACCTTTTTCCTAAAAATTCTTTCTGGACCTTTTCTTCTATTGATTTCTCTGAAGAATTAAAATGAGTGCTAACAGAGTTTACTAGAGATTTCAAGTTACCGGATGGAGAGGCTGAAGGATCCTTTTGAAAAGATGGCATGATCTTCTCCAACATACTGGATGCAATCTCTAACAGCTCGCGGTCTTCCATGTGAGACTTCAGAATCTTTTCTTTTGCTTTAGCTTGGGCAAAAGATGTTAGTTTCATAGTCTGGACCGGAGAGAGGGAATCAAAATTTAGAGGTCTTTGGAATAGTTCTAGTTCATCTATCTCCATCAGCTCTTTGTTCAATAAATTCTTCACTACCTCTGTAGCGTCTCTTGCTAGAGATTGAGTCTTCTTTTATTTTGGAATCTCTATACTATCATCAGAGATCTTCTCTATTTGTTCTTCTTCTCTTCCCTTTACCTCCTCTTTTTGACTCACTTTCTCCTCTTTTCTTCCTCCTCCTTTAGTTCCCGAATCTGGAATGTCTGCAGTGGGATCCAGAGGAGATATGTTAACTTCTTCATGAACTTCCTCTTCCAAAACAAAGGAATCCAAGTCCTTAGACTTCTCCTCATCTATCTCTTTAGACCCTTCTACATTTTTCTCAGTAGACTCTTCTTTTGATGCAAATAATCCTTTGACATCCATGGTAGAAGGTTCTTCATCTATTTCCTCTATAATAGGAAGATTGAATCTTTTGAAGGCATTCCAGAGGATGTCTTCTATTTCTCTTGCTACCTGATCAGTCTCTCCAATCATTAGTTTGTTCGTTCTTGCTTTGCTCTGGAATTCATCCTTGCAGTCCTTAAAGATCATGTTCATTTTCTTTGGAGTGATGGAAGGATAGAGATGAATTGCAATCTATTCTCGGATCTCTAAGTCCTTTGCCTTAGCATTTTCTTTTCTAAGTTCAAGTACCTTCTCTAGACTTTTGGGAATTAATGAAATGATTTCAATAAATTCTTTATTATAAATGTTTAGGTACCTGACTGTAGCTTCTTCCAAGATCCTCTTGTCAATATCACTATAATCATCATAAAATTCTATTACTAGTTGTAGATTCCCATCCACAGTGATTGCCTTGATGATATCATCAATAGAAAGAGTGGTCTTTTCAACAAATTCTTTTGTCTCTTCTTGGTTTTTACCGACAGAGGATTCCCTGGATGTTTTCTTCTTCTTCATTTTCTTAACTTCCTCATCAGACTTTGTTTCTTCATCATCCTTTTGACTTATGTAAGACCTTGTGGCTTTTGTTTTTGTTCTCTTTTCTCCCTTTCCAAATGTCTTGGCTTCCAGTTTGGAGGCTCTTGAGCTCTTAGGGGTGGCAGATGCAGAGCTCTTGGAGGATCTAGTTTAGGAGGAGGCTTGCACTAGAACACTTACTTTTTCTACTTCTTGTTTCTCTTTCTCAGCTCTTTCTATTTTCTCTCTATTTGCATTAACTGCCTCTTTTGATATGCCATATCTTTTGGCAATTTCCTCTACTTCTCTTCTAACTTTCCTTTTTATTTCTAGTTGTCTCAACTCAACATGTATCTTTACACTTAATTCTTGAAAGGTTCCAAACCTTTCTGCCTCAGGGTCCTTTGGCTGGCTCAACAGGTGTTGAACATGTAGCTCCAAGATTTTCTCATCTACTTCGTAACCCATTGGCATTATCCATATTGTTCTGGGCTCAATTGCCTCCATTAGGCATTGATCAATGTCAACCATGAAACATATTGTATCCTTTTATTTTTCAACTATGGTTTGAGGAATTCTTTCTCTGGCCTGCATCATACTTTGGAAGTTCTTAAAGTATTGCTAGAGTGTTGTGCTTTGAGCCTTAGCATCACCAAGTCCATACATATAGTCTCTGATTTGTATGGCAACTGGTCTGTCATTTTGCCATACCCAACCACTTAATCTGGGTAGCTCATTCATATAGTAAAAGAACAAACACAGTATTAAATAACCATACTTGAATGAGTTATTCTTATCCTTCTTGATCTTCTGCAAGTTTTCTAATAGTTGGTTTAGAAGAAGATCACATAGATCATAATTAGCATTTTCCCTTAACATTTGATATGATGTATATATTGTAGTCCCAGAAACAGAATTCTCACTGCTAGAATGATAGATTTTATAACCAATTATCATAGAGGCAAATTTCATATCCGGATCTATGATGTCTTCTATGGTCATTGCTCTCTTGTCAAACATAGATCCCGTAGCTTCACTTACTATCTAGTTCTTAACAGTTTTGAGTGCAAGTAACCCACCAGATGAGTGCAATCCAGTTACTGCCCTAATGGCATCTTTTGTTATCTTGAAGGGCTTCATCAACCATATGAAATTGTCATGTATTCTGCTAAGAACATACCGGACCCATTCATCTTCTGCAAAACAGGGAAAGTGGATGCAATGTCTAAAGTGCTTATCCTGGAGGGACTTGTATTGAGGTTTGAGTTCAAAACTTTCATCTATTAATTGTTTATGGTAGATGTCCATCAACTTAGATTCTCCAAATTCCTCAATATTGGTGTGGATGTAAACCCTAACATCTTTTACATGTAGAACCCCATGCAGAATGCTAGAAAAAGTGCCTAAGGGATCAACTTCTAGGGATTTGTAGGGGTGTTTCTTGAACTTTGGGCTCGGCCTATTAGTGATCTTAACAACCATTGGAGTAGCCATTTTCACAAAATATTTAGAGAGATATTTAGAATGGAAGTACCTTTTTGTGCTTTTAGGGTTCAAAATAAGTGCCGGAACAAATCGCTGGTTGAATTAGATTTTGTGGTTGATCTTTGAGAGTGTTGTAGAAACTTGATGCAGAGCTATTCTTTTCTTCTTTCGAATGCAAAAGTGCAAATGATGAGTGAAAGAACCCTTTTATTCTTTCACAAACCCTAATTTCCTTTTGCAATAAATACACAACTTAATTTATCCACTTACCCTGTTCTGAGAGAGATCTTTTTGAATCACTGTGTTGCACTTAGAATCCTTTTCAGTGATAATTGACAATGTATCTTCTTTCCTCCAATCATACCATGGATCCACAGATCAAGATATCTCAATTTTGAATCATACCGGATCTGTCTGTGAAAATCCTACTTTACCGGATGGCTGTCAAACCAGATCAATCTTGGATAATGAAATTCTTGCAAAACTCCATGTGAATCTTTCATATTTTCACCGAGGGTTACTTAGATAATTTTCTAAGAACCCTTTAATCCACAACATTCCATGTGCCAAATTTAGGCACCAATTCACTGGTTGGGGGAATTTATTTTTCTTTGTGACTCCCCCTGAGCCAGAGCTCATCTGTTCAATTTCTGGAAGGAATATCAGCACCAGATTCTGGTGCGGATCCATCCCCATCATTTTTTGTACTCTTCTTCACCCAAATCTTTCTCATCTCCCTTTGAATTTCATCCACATTCACTTTGCCTTTTCCCTTGTCTTGATTTTGATTATGATGCACCAGACCCTTTTTGTCCTGATTTTTACTTCTGCAAAATTTGGCAATGTGACCGGATCTATTGTAATTGTAACAAACAACATTTCTTTGCATATTTGACTAATTTCCTCTTGATCTGCATTGATTATCCATATGTCTCATTCTATTGCATGCAAAGCATCTACCATTGAATGAATTATTTATTTGCATATTTCTACATTCATGAAATTTGTGACCATACCTTTTGCAGTTGAAACATTGTCCAGAGAAGGATGGATTGGTCTTATTCATTCTCCTTCTACACTGAGTGCTTAATGATCGAAGTTGTTGCAATTGAAGTAGTATCCTTTGAAGGATGGATATATTTGAGCATTTGGTTGCCTTATCAGAGGTCTTCTAGACCTATTTCTTTGATTTCCTGATACAAAATTCTTCTGACCACATCCAAAGCTTTCACCTTTATCATATCCCAAGCCATGCTTTTCATCTACCCTCTTTTGGCTTTCAAGAAGAACTTCAAGTTGAGTTGAGCTTATCTCGAATTTCTCTTTGTATTCATTTGTTGTTTGAAGATCTTGTTTAAGAGTGTCTATCTGATTCTCAAGTTGTTCTTCATTATCTCTAGCTTCTTCAAGATTAGATTCAAGATGCCTAATTATTTTGTCCATTTTTTGGCAGTCCTCTATTTTCTCCTTGAGCGATTGTTTTAAATTATCTCCAGTTTTCCTTTTCTTTTCAATTTCTTGGGTGAATCTCATAACCCCTGATTCCATCTCATGCTTTACCATAATGACCTCTTTTGATAGCTTCTCACATAGCTTGTTTTTCTCATTTAGATATTCATTAGTATCATTGGCTTCACTTTAATTTGCTAATTTTTGAAGTAGTTCCTCTCTCTTTTTCACAGAGATACTCAATTTTTCTTTTAGCTCATTTATGAAATCATTAGCTTGTTTGAGTCTTTCTCTCAAGTTATTGACTTTAGAGTGAGATTATTCAAGATCATCTAGGGCAGACTGAAGTTGTTCCTTCATACCGTACATATCCATTGAGATTTCTAGATCTTCCTCATGCTGTTAGGCTCTATTTAGAGGAACTTAGCTCTGATACCAATTATTGGAAACAAGGAAGATAATTGAGAGGGGGGGTGAATCAGTTATCTCAAATATCTTAACTTTCTTTTCTTCTTTAATAATTAGTGTAGCATCAAATCATATAAGCATACACAATCATGAGAGAAGAAATAAAATCAATACACATAACACAAGGATTTTTATGTGGAAAACCCTGTTAAGGGAAAAACCACGGGGTGACTAACCCAAGATTGTATTCTTTGTTAAAAGAATAAGAAGTATAAAATGGCACTTGCCAATTAGGGCTCACTACCTGAGTACACTGCTCACAAGAGGCATACTACCTACAAGAGACTCACTATCTACAAAGTTTATAGAAGGTAACTAGATGTTAGAACTAATGAGAGGCATCTACAAATGCTGAAGTTCAGTTCTAGTTAGGCTCAATATACTAATCTAATGCACTTCATTCTTCCTCTGCTCTAGTGTTGCTGCTCTGTCACATACTGGACTTGTATTGCTGGTTCCACACTTATCTCTGCCTTTCTTCACACCTTATTCCATCACATTTATATTCACACACACCTTCATACTAGAATCCATTGGATATATATATATCCACACTAAATATTTCAACAACTTTCTAGTCGGCAACCGGAATACTCAAGATATCTACAACTTACTAATTTGTCAGCTGAATCCACACTTGATTTGTGATGCGTATCAAAACATAGACATAGAAGTCATCAATCATGTTGGCCAATATTGTATGATCCCTCAAATAGCTTGATCAACATCAATTACTCATTCGGATTGAAGTTTGATACTCTGTCGGTTCTTCCTCAGTCTTCTTTGCCTATCTGGAACGCAACACTCAAATGCTCATATCTTTTCCATGTTTTCTCACTGGAGGCTCAATCTCTAGAATATAGTAGTCATGATACTCCTCTTGACTTGTCCAAGTCCGTAACTTGCTGAGGTACACCATTTGAGAGATCTGAACCTGATTGTTGGACCTTGTTGCATGCTTTGTTCTTGTTCACCAGACCAAAACACTCTTCAATCTGACTTCCATTATAGGCATACTATGTGTTGCAGATGTGTGGGATAGACTTTGTTGCCATCAATGACAACACTCATGAAGCCACACAGTGTATCTTGCCAACAGATATAAAGGGAAAAAATATATTGTGACATTCTTCTCTATGTATCTTCATTCTTCTATTTTTTGTAAATATAGTTTTATGCCTTTTGGGGACGATGCAAAGTGAAGGATGATTTAGCATCCTTTCCTTTGTTGACATGAAGTTTATTTTTTCTTTTGATTTCATGTGATACTTCTTCCTCTATATTCATAGTTCTACTAGCTGGAGGATGATGATAGTTCCTAAAATAAGTGTCCCTTTATACAACTATTCATATACTAACTCGAGTGAAGTAGATCCCTTAGTGCTATTGTATGACATTGCTTAACCGTGATGTAGCTTTTGGAAACATATCCTTTATACATGTGCTTCTAGAAAGCTCCCATGCATGTTGTGTGTGTGTTGCTCTCTACCTTAAAGGAAATTACTCCCTGATGGCATCAGAAATTACTTTAAGGTGAGGCATACACTCAACTATGTGCCTCACTTTGTTCACACACCATGTGGCTGGTTGTACTATTTCAACACCTTTTGATCATCTTTGTAGCACTTTACCAGAGTTACCTAGAAAACAACGCATTTTACTTGGCCTGTAATCTCTAATATTGTTGACATGAAGATCACCTAGTAAATCTATAAATCTTACTAGCCTATGATGCCTTCATTTTTCTACCTGTTGACATGGAACTCACCTAGTAAATCTATAGATCTTACTAGTCTGTGATGTTTCCATCTCACTACACATTCATGACCACCTAGTAAACAACAGATTTTACTAGCCCGTGGCTCATGATGTTTATTTTTAGTTTGCTTCCTAGCATAATACAACTTGCTAACCCGAGAATCAAACCTTGCATGCTCTTGTTTTCGATGTATGCTCCATGTATGTTTGGACTTGACAATATTATCTTGCTAACTGTAGTTGTTTTAGCATATAATATTTGGTCTCATCCCATTTTATTTTATTTTTAGATATATGTTCTAATCCATGCTATTTGTCTTGTGTGTGTGTGTAACCTCTTTTTCTAACCATTTGTAGAGTTGTAGAATCCTAAGCTTGGGTCTATTACACCTCTCAACTTGGTGTCATTCTACATCTTCGATGATTAGTGAAGAGATATGTTTTCTTTCTACTTTAGTGTGCATATGAACGTAAGCTCATACCCTCACTAAAGTGGGGGCTAAATGTACTATTAAAAAATGCGACCTCCCACAATTTCACACTAGGTTTAGCACTCACTTCTATGTATTTGTGTATCTCCATTCATGAAATGCCCATTTTGGGGCCTGATTAATAAATAACATTAAAAGACTTAATTGCTAAGTTTTTGAGGGCGCTCGATTCTAGCCTTTTTGCCCCAAACAAAGTTTGAATTTTGAGTGTCAACTTTGCTACATTAGGTGGTACACCTTGTGTCAGCTTAATGCAAACTCTTTCAAACATAATTGAGATTCATATATATGTATCTCTCTCCCTCTTATTTGAGAGGATGATGAAGTTATGATTTGAATACTTTATATATACTCTATACATGAAATTTGAATCTCTCTATCTATAGATTATTATAGCTGCTATCATACTAACCCTTGTAGGTATTTGAAGAAATTTCTTTCTCTCTCCAAGGTCTCCTAATTTTTAGCTAGTGTTGTGACATCAAGTCCAATTAGGGTTTCATGGTGAGTTTGTTCCATTATATTTGATCATTGTTATTTTATCAATTATTTGCCTTTGCCTACCTAGGGCATGCACTCTCTATCACACTTATCTCTACTATTGTAGAAGTGGGGACACTTACATGAAGGTTTGATTGAGGCAAGCTTCTATAAAACACCCAAACATTTTTCCTCCTCCTTGTGTGTGTAGATCCAGAGTGAAGGATTTCAGATATCGATAGATGAAGGACAAATAGAAGTTACTGAGACTGAGACCCCTGAATAGAAGTGATTCTACCTTAAAATTCTAGGACTAGGGTGCCTAGTGCTAGTCTCCTATCCTGACAACTTCTACTTTTGGTGATAGATTCCTCTGTCTTCTCTACTCTACTATGTTCCTATTTTTTTATTTATGTTACTATACCCTATTGTGTTACTCAGTTTCCCTCATTATATATCCTTATTTGCATAGTTTAGTCAACTCTTTAACATTAAACTCTGATCATAGAAACAACAGAACCCCAAGACCCTACCAACCTATAACTTGGCTCTTCTTTAGAGATAGTAGCCAAGTCTATAGCCCTTGGTGGCTTGTGTATGTTCTAATGTTATGTGAGGAGAAATTGACCTAATTGCTTCATTGTTAATCATGATCATTTTATTCATAATGCTATGTGAGGAGAGATCAGATATCTTAGCTTTGAGGATTCCTCTAGTGAGTTCTAATGTTATGTGAGGAGAGATTAGATACCTTATCTTTGAGGACTCCTTGGTGCAGGAGCACCATGCCAACCTCATGCTTCTATGATAAAATTTTTGAAGGATGATTCACTTTTGGTGTCTTAACATTGTATCAAGGTTATATTGATTATTTGTTCATGTGTCTAGGTCATTAGGAGTGCAATATTTAATGTTTTGTGTCAAATTTGGAAAGAATGTAATAGTTGTCATCTAAATTGTAAAATTCCTAAAGTTGTAAAATGAGGAAGGTGAAGGGTCACCTTGTTCCAATTCGTTGGAAGGAAGTGGAAACTGAAGAGACAAATGTGGAATGCCTTTATTAAGGCCTTGTAACATCCAAATAACTCAGAGGTGATTGAATATGTGAATGGGATTAATAAAGCACTATTTTTTTATGCATTTTCTTCAGAAAACCACTGTTTCAAGGCCTTGTACGGCTCTATACGGGCATGCATGGATGTCTTAATGTTTGTAAGTGTTTGATTCCTCTATCACCTTCCCTTTCCATTTGGTTGCATACAAATTGGTTGTGTTTTGAGTTAGATTTTTCATTTTTGGTGAAAACTATCAAGAAAACAGTTAAACCCTGATTAGGGTAAACAGTGGTATGAAAGTCTATGTTTCTCCTGATTTATGTATTGCATGTTGGTGGAAAAGGACTATGGTGGTATGTGCCTTCAAGTCCCTAAGGTCTCCAACCAAATAGCTAAGGCTATGGTGTAAAAAAGCAAAGTTTATGATTGTTTTTCTGTGTGACTGTCTAGAAAAAATAGAGTTTCTAGGACAATTAAGAGGTATAGGGTTTTGGGCTTGTTAAGAGACCTTTCTAATGGGATTTATAATGAAGGAATAAGCAAGGATAGACCTAATCTCACTTGCTCCAAGTGTTGGTTTTTGGAGTCTAGGTGTGAAGATAGAAAAATCAATAAGCCCTTGTGTATGCTAAGCCTATTAGGCCTGTTTAACACTGTTGCAGTCCTGATTTGAGGCATTCGTTGCAAAGTAACATATGTTGGTTTTTAGATATGTATTAAAGCTTGTTAAAGGGTATCTAGACAAATAATAACAGTCTTGAGAAGTGTCCTATGGTGGAAGTTAAGCTTTGACAGTCCCTAAAACAGGGCTAGTAGTTTTAGGATAGTCAACAAAAGAATTGTTGCGTGCATGTTGGGACAGTCTTTGGTAATTGTTGTTTTGAGTGAGTTAAGGGATGTGAAGGCATGGAGAAACCTGATTTGGGTTAGAGAAGATGATACTCAGTTTGGTGTCACTATTTTTGTGAAAGATTCTTATTGAAGCTTGTAGAGCCTAATGGATTGAAACCCATTTTATGAACTTTGCCTAGTATGAAGTTGTGTTGTGTTCTTTTCCTCTGCATCAGATTGGTATTAGAGCTAGAAAAATCTCTAGGAGGAGATGTTGTATTTGTTCCTATCACTGAGAAGGCAGGTGAAGAACTGAAGGAAAGATTGTGTTGGTGACCATTGTTTTGTTTACTAAGTTGTTTGGTTGCAAGTGCTTATCCATCTAGCTGCAGAAGGATGTTTTCTGAGGTTGTGTGTGTGGGCAGACAAGAGAAGGTCTATCATGACCATTCTCCAATGGAGATTAGGCTGGATAAGGGTGTAGAGAGAAAGCACTAAGGAGAGAGTGGTAGGTGCATCACCAGAATTTGCTGTTGGGTGAGATGAATGGTTTGGTGAGTTGGTTTGTTATGAAGCAGTGAGAGAGATGGATACCTGACTGAAGAAGCACTTGATGTTGCAGCCTGAAGAGTACTCCACTGATGGGAGTAGAAGGAGCCTGAAGAAGCTCTGTGAAGATGGTAGTTTGTTTTGTTGGTTGGTTGGTAACCATTTCTATAGATTGGAAGATTGTAGCTGAGAAGATTGAAGATAAGATAGAGGAAAAAGACTTTTTGTTGTAGATACATTTCCAAGGGACATGGAAATTTTGTTGGTTGGTTGTATGGTGCAGGAGCACCATGCCAACCTCATGCTTCTATGATAAAATTTTTGAAGGATGATTCACTTTTGGTGTATTAACATTGTATCAAGGTTATATTGATTATTGGTTCATGTGTCTAGGTCATTAGGAGGACAATATTTAATGTTTTGTGTCAAATTTGGAAAGAATGTAATAGTTGTCATCTAAATTGTAAAATTCCTAAAGTTGTAAAATGAGGAAGGTGAAGGGTCACCTTGTTCCAATTCGTTGGAAGGAAGTGGAAACTGAAGAGACAAATGTGGAATGCCTTTATTAAGGCCTTGTAACATCCAAATAACTCGGAGGTGATTGAATATGTGAATGGGATTAATAAAGCACTATTTTTTTATGCATTTTCTTCAGAAAACTGCTATTTCCAAGCCTTGTACGGCTCTATATGGGCATGCACGGATGTCTTAATGTTTGTAAGTGTTTGATCCCTCTATCACCTTCCCTTTCCATTTAGTTGCATATAGATTGGTTGTGTTTTGAGTTAGATTTTTCATTTTTGGTGAAAACTGTCAAGAAAACAGTTAAACCCTGGTTAGGGTAAACAATGGTATGAAAGTCTGTGTTTCTCCCAATTTATGTATTGCATGTTGGTGGAAAAGGACTATGGTGGTATGTGCCTTCGAGCCCCTGAGGTCTCTAACCAAATAGCTAAGGCTATGGTGCAAAAAAAGCAAAGTTTATGACTATTTTTCTATGTGACAGTCTAGAAAAAACAAAGTTTCTAGGACAGTTAAGAGGTATGGGGTTTTGGACTTGTAAAGAGACCTTTCTAATGGGATTTCTAATGAAGGAATAAGCAAGGATAGACCTAATCTCACTTGCCCCAAGTGTTGGTTTTTGGAGTCTAGGTGTGAAGATAGAAGAATCAATAAGCCCTTGTGTATGCTAAGCCTATTAGGCCTGTTTAACACTGTTGCATTCCGGATTTGAGGCATTCATTGCAAAGTAACATATGTTGGTTTTTTGATATGTATTAAAGCTTGTTAAATGGTATCTAAACATGTAATCACAGTCTTGAGAAGGGTCCTATGGTGGAAGTTAATCTTTGACAGTCCCTAAAACAGGGCTACTAGTTTTAGGACAGTCAACAAAAGAATTGTTGCATGCATGTTGGGGCAGTCTTTGGTAATTGTTGTTTTGAGTGAGTTAAGGGATATGAAGGCATGGAGAAACTTGATTTGGGTCAGAGAAGATGATACTCAGTTTGTTGTCACTATTTTTGTGAAAGATTCTTATTGAAGCTTGTAGAGCCTAATGGATTGAAACCCATTTTATGAACTTTGCCTAGTATGAAGTTGTATTGTGTTCTTTTCCTCTGCATCACTCCTCTAACTTGAGTTCTTCAACTTATTGTTTTCTTTTATGCCCATTGCCTATTCTCTTCTTATTAAGGTTTTGATTTGTTCCATTAGTTTTCTTGTGTCCTCCTATGACAATAATCCTCATCGAGAAAAACTATTAAGAGACATTATTGGTCTTGAGTTAAAAGACTTAATTTGAGATAAATATATTTTAGATTTATCTTTCTTCTCTTTAAGTTCCTAATTCAAATTAATAACATCCTATAACAAAAAATCATATTCCTTTTGCAACTTTGTAGTTACAACTTCACTAAACTATGCATTATGTATGAGTAGTGAAGTATCCTATGGTGTAGGTGTGTCTACCACTCTTTCAACAATTAACTACCCATTTAATCCCTAAGGATCACTAAATAGATGGGGCATATCATGTTCAAGATCTATGACCCATAAATCTAGAGTTTCTGCAGTTGGGTAGTACTTAGAGCTTGAGCAAAACTTTTTTTCTTGTTTCATGTTCCAAAATACATCTATTTTTTACTATTCCTTTTTAAAGTATCAAATGCTATGGTGGACGATAATTGATAAATCCCACCCTAGCAATAACAAACATCCACTTTTCCTGACTAATCTTATTGTTTTCATTGGTGAAATGTTACTTATATCTACATCAAATTTAAATGCACTCTTAGCTGAATTAGGGTCATGTCAGAATGCCCCAACAAATTCCTCTCTAGCTACCAAGTCTTTATAGGCATGAATTTTTAACTTGAAAAAAAATTCTTAAATTCCTCTATTCAAATGAAATTGTCATCAGATATATACCTCTCACATGATTTGTTCCTAACATCATTTACTATTTCATCATCTCAAAATATCCTAACAATGTAGTATTTGAGGGGGCACTAGCCTCAACTCTCCAATAGTTTTCTAGTGATCTAATAACACTTATAATCTCATCTGCAATAGGAACAAATTCATCAAATCCTTTAGTATCAACATAGCACACCAATAGTTGTGAAGGAATTAGTAGTTATTGAAGAGCCACAATATGTCTCATTCTTGGTTGTTGATCAAATGACTCCTCTTTTATAGGCTATTTATATTTTGATTGTTTTGATTTGGGAATAACACTTTATTGTACTACTTTGACCTTTCTTATAGGTGTTTTAAGAGAATCAGAAATACCCAAACATTGAGTAGGGAACTTAGATGGTTTCTCCCTTGGAGGAATTATGTTGAAATCATCAACATTGTCTAGCATAATCCTCATTCTTTCAATGGAGTCTTGAATCTTAGCATATGAATGTTGAAGGCACAAGACAACTAAGAGGGGGGTAAATCAGTTGTATCAAAAACTTCAATCTCTTTTAAACATAATCACATCCACATCAGTTCACTTAAACCCTTATACTGTTATGAAGATTAAACATGAAAAGTAGATAATACAAGCTTAAACACATCAACACAATGCAAAGAGAACACCAAATTTTTACATGGAAAACCCTAAAAGGGAAAAACCATGGTGAGGATTAGCTCACAATATAATGTAGTAACAATACCAAATTACAAAGGCTCACTGACATAGAGAGAATGCTCACTATAGGGAACTCACTATCCAAGTGGACTCACTACCCACTGATAAAGAAAGGAAGAAGAAGAAGAAGAAAAGAATGGATCACTACCAGACTTTGAATGGATAAAATTGTATCTAACCTATACATGGAATTCAGTTCCAATGAAGCTCATTATACACCACAACATACGCAACACCTTCAAAACATCACTGAAAGTTGTAGACACCTTCTGCTCACTGCATCTGGTAGTCTAACACATGAAAACCCTTGCTTTCCTAATCAAATTCACCTCACAACATCATATCCCCCATTCACACATACACACATGAAATCTTGACACTTATTTATACCATCATTACTCTTGAAACTATCTTCAAGGTCGGTAAACACACAATATTTGAATTAGGTCTGGACCTAAACATTCCATAGCACAAAGGAATGAAGGAAAACCACTTTATTCCTTAGCTTGGACCTAAACATATCCAAGCACATTAAACAATGCTCACATAAACACCAAATCAACTCCTCAATTAGCACAATCATCCAAGGTCAGCCAAACAGTGTAAACATAATGAATTCTTGATCACATGCTTCCACAAACCTAACCATAACTTGTGGACCACAGACAAGGCCTTAAAACAATCTAGAAACATCCACAAACATCTTGAAGTCACCTAGAAACTAACAAATTCAGCAACAACAACTTTCACTTGAACACAACTTTCACCTAAATACAACTTTCACTTGAACACAACAACACTGTCGAACTCTGCCACACAATAGATTGCTTTCCAGAGTACCAAATCACAAACCTTTTGGATCAAAGATAGGTAAGATCATTATAAACACATATCTAGATCTGCAACACTCAAAACCTATCTACAGAGGAATGCAGCAAAATACTTTCTACTAGACACCTCTGCACAACTTAGAGACACTGTCAAATACTGTTCCCAAATTGGTGAACATAACTTTCACTGAACAGTAATTCAGAGCACCAAATTCTAGATTTAGCATCTTCAAACACTTCTCAAGAACATATCCAAACCACACATTTAGATCACCAACATAGAAGAAATGTGGAGCAAAACCTCGAACAATATTCTGTAAGTTGGAAGACTCTTCAACACACTGTTTCCAGTATTAATCAAAATTTCTCAAAATCACTTGGAAACTCAACAACATCAAAAGACGTAGTTAACACCAATGACAACATAAACATGTTGACATTAATGACAACATAGATTAGCACATACTTAAAACAATCTCTCCCTTTGTCATTGATGATAATAGATGATGTGAAAAACCATCATGACACAACTCTACACCAATCTCTCTCCCCCTTTCTTTTATGCATCTTACTCTCTTTCTCCCCCTTTGTTTTTCACATGAACTCTCTCCCCCTTTAACATTAATGGAAAAGGGTGACACACTCTTTCTAGCTCTCTCCTCCTGATTGTGATACTGCACATACTTGCACTATTTTCAACTATTCTAAATACTCCCCCTTAGGAGTACACACCAACATGTACCAACTCTCACTCCCCCTGATTGCAACAATCAATACCACTACCTGCTCCCCAAAGAGGTAGCATCCAACATCACTCCAAAAAAGAATGAATCTTGACACACACTAGATTGATGCATTTCCTTATGCATCTAGTTAAAGGAAGGAGGGGCAATAACCCCTAACTTCTCCCAGATATACTCAAATGTATCCTTAGGAAGAGCCTTAGTGAATATGTTAGCAACCTGATCCTTTGTAGGCACATACTCAAGCTTCACTTCATTCTCTGCAACCTTCTCTCTCAGAAAATGATACCTAATTGAAATATGCTTTTTCCTTGAATGCATCACTAGATTCTTTGAAATATTAATAGCACATGTATTATCATAGAAGATAGGACTTGGATCATCATACTCAACTTTGATATCCTTCAAAGTTTGTCTCATCCACAACACTTGAGTGCAACAAGATGCTGCAACAATATACTCTGCCTCTGCAATAGATAAGGATACTGAATCTTGCTTCTTGCTTTGCCAAGATACAACTCTATCTCCAAGAAAGAATACACAACCACTTTGACTTTTCATGTCATCTACACATCCGGTCTAATCTGCATCTATGTAGGCACTTAGGGTAAAATCATTGTTCTTGGGATACCACAAACTATGATCTGGAGTGCACTTCAAATACTTGAATATCCTCTTTACTGCCATGACATGTGACTCTTTAGGATCTTCTTGAAATCTTGCCACAAGACCGACCGCATGCATGATATCTAGTTTGGTAGCTATTAGGTATAGCAGGCCTCCAATCATTGATCTATATTTTCTCTTATTAGCCTTAGGGAATTCATCTTTCTTGCTTAGCTTACAACCAGGTGTCATTCAAGTACAGACTAGTTTAGAGTCTTCCATTCCAAACTTCTTCAACAATTCCTTGACATACTTTGATTGTGAAATGAAAATCCCCTTATCTGTCTAATTGATTTGTAGCCCAAGAAAGAAGTTCATCTCTCCACACATTGACATCTCAAATTCTTTTTGAATTTCATTTGCAAAATCCTTACACATACTTTCATTTCCACCAAAGATTATGTCATCCACATAGACCTCAACAATTAGGATTTGATCTTTACTTACCTTGATGTACAGATTACTATCTGTAAACCCTTTACTAAATCCCTGCTACAACAAATACCTATCTAACCTTGCATATCAAGCACTAGGAGCCTGCTTTAGTCCATACAATGCCTTATTTAATTTGCAAACTATATTTGGTTTTTCTAACAACTAAAATCCATTCAGTTGCTCTATGTAGACTTCTTCTTCCAACTCAGCATTCAAAAAAATAGACTTCACATCCATCTAATATACCTTGAAATCCTTATGTGCTGCAAAAGCCAGAAATAGTCTAATAGGCTCCATTCTTGCCACTGGAGCAAATGTTTCCTCATAGTCTATTACTTCCACTTGTGAGTGCCCCTTACACACAAGTCTTGCCTTGTTCCTTACCACTTCTATATTTTCATTCAGCTTGTTCTTGTATACTGGTGCAGTCACGGTAGGAGGGTTCATAGAATGAACTATTCAGACTATGTAGAAAGAGTAAACACAACAGAAACAACTCAAAGAAATAGAACAAATGTAGATTCAGTCATTCAATATATCATAGAATTCAAATAGAGATTGGCTGACAACATGCGGGCTTACAATTAGGGCTCACTGGCCTAATTATGTACATACATGCACAAGATAAGGCTTTGAAGTCCTCTCACAAAGGAGCCAACAATCTATCTTCTAGACTATGAGAACTATATTAACTGCTTTCCTAAGGCTCTATTACATCAATATATATCAAGTCTGGATCAATAGATTCCTTCGCGTCGGCCAAGGAAGATCACAAATTCCAAAGAACAGATGTAACATGTGTGGACAGATAGGTCAAACCTAAATGTATAGAACACTTCTGGAAAATGAATGGAATGATGTGTGGATCTCCTGGGAAGGTCGGCCATGAACCAAAGATCATTGAATGATGTGTCATTGGGCTCCAAAGATCAGGAAATGCTTCCACAGGTTTCTCCTTCAGCTGGTTGTCTTTGATTAACTAGATGCTCTGCTCTAAGAAATAATCATCTTCTGATAGTGATATCTTTCTAGTATTGAAGTGTGGATCTCTAAATTCTAGATATGACATAGATGAATGAATATAGATACTAAATCTAGGTCCATAATATCTGAAAATGCTACTGGGCCCAGATACAAAATCTACTATTGACTAAACTACCTGAATTGAACTGGAAAAGAAACAAACTAAACTGCAAACAAACTGAAATGCAAATGTTTTTGGTTGATGCAAGATTGATCTTGAACCAGGGATGCTCCTGCATCAAACATTTGAGGTTATTGAAAAAGTGAGTCCCTCACTTTACTAGGGCTAGGAGAGAACCAAGATGGTCCACCTCAGCCTGAGAAATCCATGATGAATGTTCATCCGGTCTGCCTTTCCACTTCACAAGGTATTCTTGTATTGTCTTCCTCTAGCATTGAGTCCAATTCTATTGTCCAAAATATCTTCAATCTGCTCTAGTGCTATGTGTGGTAACTGCTTCTTCAAGTCTTCCTCCATGCTGTCACTGAACTCTACTTCATGATACTGATATAGGTCTGCAATGTTAAAAATAGGTGAAATACCCAATGTCTCTGGTAACTCCACTTCATATGCATTCCCTGAATCGAATTTTTTGAGTATCTTACAAGGTCCAAACTTCTTCATCTTCAACTTGTTAGATGTCCCAACTAGAAATCTTTCTTTTCTCAAATACACCATTACTTCATCTCCAACTTCAAATTCCTTATGTTCTCACTTCTCATTACCCTTCTCTTTGTACTTACTATTCATATTCTCCAAATGCTTCTTAACCTGATCATGCACTGTCTTCATGTGATCTACAAATTCTTCTACTTTTGTACTTCTCTTTTCTTCCATATTGATGTCTCTCAATTCTACAACTCCTCTATGGTTTACTCTAGTAACAGTCTCAAAAGGTGTTCTTTTGGTGCTCCTATTCACTAAATTATTGTATGTAAACTCTACTTGTGAAAGAATCAAAGGCCAACTTCCTGTCTTCTCTCCAACCAAACATCTCAACAAGTTTCCCAAACTCCTATTCACTACCTCTATCTATCCATTTGTCTGTGGATGAAAAGCTGAACTAAACTTCAAATCTATCTTCATTTTCTTCCAAAGTGTCCTCCAAAAGTACCTAACAAACTGTGTCTCTGTCTAAAACTATACTCTTAGGTAATCCATGTAATCTCACAACCTCCTTGAAAAATAGGTCAGCTACTGCACTGCATCAGTTATCTTCTTACAAGGTATGAAATGAGCCATCTTTGAAAATATGTCAACCAATACAAATATTGAATCATGTCCTCTCTATGTCTTAGGCAATCCATTATAAAATCCATGCTTATGTCTTCCCAAGGTCTCTCCAGTACTGTCAAAGGTTTATACAATCCAATATTTTGACTACTCCCTTTTGCAACTTGACAAAATCTACAACTCTACACAAATCTCTAAACATCCTTATGTATTTGAGGCCAAAAGTAGTTTTCACTTACCAAATCACTGTATTATCAATGCCAAAATGTCCTGCCAATCCACCACTATCCTTCTCCTTAATTATGTTATCGCTCATTGAACTTCTAGGTATGCACAACTAACTTCCTTTGAACAACATATCTTCTTGAATGAAATAGTCCAACCACTTACTTCCATCTGTCATAATAGGTTCCTTACATGCTTTCCAAGGTTCTGCAAAATAAGTGTCTCCCTCATACATGTTCTTCAATTCATCAAAACCCAACACTTCAACTCTCATCTCTTTCAACAAGTTTCTTCTTCTACTCAATGCATCAACAACTTTGTTTGATTTTCCACTCCTATGTTTCAACACAAAAGTATAACTCTGCATGAACTCTACCCATCTCATATGTCTCTAATTCAACTTACCTTGATTGTTCAAATATTGTAAAGCTTGATGATCTGTATACAACACACACCCCTTAGGCAACAAGTAATGTCTCCACTTCTTCAAGGCTTGAATTATGGCATAGAACTCTTGATCATAAACTGAATATCTTCTCTTTGCATCATTCAACATCTTACTAAAATATGCTACCGGTCTACCTTCTTGACTTAATACTACTCCAATTGCATTTCCACTCGCATCACAATCAACTTGAAATACCTTATTGAAATCTAGTAATGCTAAAACAAGTTCCTCTATCACCTTCTACTTTAATAGTTCAAAACTTTTATCTGATTCAGATGTCCACTTGAAATCTTTTCCATCACCTCTCATTGTCTCTATCATAGGGTTGCAAACTAAACTAAAATTTCTGATGAACTTTTAGTAGAAACTAGCCAATCCATGAAATGATCTAAACTTCTCCAATGCTCTTCGGTGTAGGCCATTCAACAATTGCTTTCACTTTCTCAGGGTCCATCTTTAATCCTTCTATAGAAATCACAAATCCCAAATATACTAACTCTTCCTTCATGAAACTACACTTCTTGATGTTTATCAGCAATTTCTCTTCTCTCAACCTCTGTAAAACTTGTCTAATATGCCACAAATGTTCTTCTTTTATCTTACTAAAAATCAGAATACCATCCAAGTATACAATCACAAACTTACCCAAGAATTTCTTCAAGACTTCATTCACCAACCTCATGAAAGTACTCAGTGCATTTGTCAATCAAAGGGCATCACTAACCACTCATACAGTCCTTCATTTATCTTAAAAGAAGTCTTCCATTCATCCCCTTCTCTGATTCTAATCTGATGGTGTCTACTCTTCAAATCTATCTTTGCGAAATATTTTGCTCCACTCAAACAATCCATGATATCAGCCATCCTAGGTAAAGAAAATCTGTACTTAACTATGATCTTGTTTATTGCTATAACATCGGTACACATTCTCCATTCTCCATCCTTCTTTAGTGCAAGCACTACAAGTACTACACAAGGACTCAAACTTTCTCTGATCAAACCTTTCCTCAACAATTCTTGTATCTACCTAATCAATTGTTCATTCTCTATCAGTGTCATCTGGTGTGCTTCTTTGTTAGGCAAATTTGCTCTGGGTATAAGATCCATGTGATGACTGATACTCCTTATGGGTGGCAATCCATCAGGCACATTATCTGATATCATGTCTTCATACTCTGTCAACAACTCTCTTATCTCCTCCAGTTGTGATTCTTCTTTCTTCAATGCTTCAGGTTTCTTAGGAATCGAGGCATAACACATATTCTCATTTCTCAAACCATCGAGGAATTTTCTTCCATCTACCGAACAAATTCTAGCATTCCCACATACCACATCTTTAGGATCATCTTCTAAATGAATCAAAGTAATTCTTTCCATTTGTTGTTATAGTGTATGTATTCTTTCTCCCATCATGTATATCTTTTCTATCATACTACCAAGGTCTACCCAACAAGATATGACAAACATCCATAGGCATAATATCACACAAGACTTCATCATGATAAGATCCAATATGAAATTTCACCAAACATTGTTCACTCACCAGCACCTTATGATCATCCTAAATCCATGCTATTCGATATGGCTTAGGGTGTTTCAATCTTTCCAACTTTAGCATAGTCACCATCTCCTCTGAAACTAGGTTATTTGAACTACCACTATCAATCACAACTTTACAACACTTAACTCCTTATTTGCACCTTGTCCCGAATAGACTCTTCCTCTTCGGTGGTTCCTCATTTGTTTCTACTTGAAATAGTGCTCTCCTCATCACCAATGATTCTCCTTTCTCCAGTTTGCCAACAGAATAGGGGTCATCCAGTTCAACAGGTTCTTCTTCAACATAGGCTACTCTTCCACTATTTTCTATCCTCTTACTTGTACTACCTATTGTGATGCTCACAACATGCCCCATTTTACTTCTTAGCAAAATGAGGACCCCTGTTGTAGTTGGCTTTTTTGTCACTTGTTTGTGTGGGTTTGCTTGGTCGTAAAGGGAAAAGAAGTGAAAAGTTACAAACCTTGGTGAAAATAGGGAAAAAATAACATTAAGTACTAGTGCACAGTATAGGTGAATTCCTTGTGAAAAATGAATAAGGGTTGCTTTATGAACCATCTCAAAATTCCTTGTATTTTGCAAGTTATAAGCATTTTTGGTAAATGTACAATCAAGGGTTTGTGGTTTGTATATACAAAACTATTTGTATATACAAGGTCATTTCATATACAAATGCATTTGTATATTGTGCTTTTGTGTTAGTCACAAAAGGGAAGTTATTGGGTTTAGGAAATGTTGTTATACTTGTATGCATTCCTTGCTAAATGTTTTAACTTCATATACAAGTCGGGCCCGAAATGAGTTAAGGTTGAAATGAATAAACATTGAAATCTGCTATGTATTTCTTCGCTTTGTATATTCGGCAAATGAAAGACATACAAAGTGAATATACAAAGGGTTATACATAGCGCAAAACTAAAAAGGTATTAAAACAGACATAATCATTGTATGTTTTGCACTTTGTATATGTATGTGTTGGTTATATACATTGTGGTTTATATATGAAGCAAAATTGAAAAGATCATGAAATAGGGAATAATAGATGTATATTCCAAGTTTTGTATGTAATGCTTTTGAGACATACATCGCAATATACATTGCACTTTGTACAAGTGCCACACTGAAATATTTATAAAATGGAGTTAAACTGTTGTATATTTCTGCGCTTGTATGTATGTTCCGAAACATACATTGCTTTATGCATACAAGCCGGAACTCAGAGAAAATGAAATTCGGTTAATACAATGCATCACGTCTGAATTGTATATTAAAAGATGCATTGAGTTATATACATTACTGACCTGAAGGTAAATACAATGTGATTTATATGAGGTTAAAATACGAAAGTGATACGAAGGTTATATACATCTCGGAAGAACAATTTGAAAGGTGAAGTGGACCCCACCAGTTGTATATTAGTTTTGTATTTTTATAATGCATATCCGATATACAAGCTAACATACAAGGCTTGGATGTCAGAAGAAATTAAATTACAAAAATTCTTTGTATATTTGGGCGTTTGTTTAATATACAATCCCAATATACAAAAAGTCAAAGACATCGCGAAAGAGAGAGAAAAGTAAGGAAAGGTTTGTATAAGGTGTTTGTATGTGCACTTATACAACAGAATATACAAGTGGGATATACAAAACAAAAGATACAAAGGTGTACGGAAAAACATGAAAAGGGGTAAAAGCGTTAGTTCAATTGTATGCATAAAGTGATTGTATGTTTGAAGATACACCAAAGAGATACAATGAAAATATACAAAGGAAAAGGTATGCATGTTAAATTTCACTAACGGTAAAAAGTTCAAAAAACTTAAACACTGAAGAAGAAAGTCGAAGGTTGTAGTGCATTAATTACTGTAATTAATGCAAATTCAACACTCAAACAAAGTGAAATTTAACAAGGGTTAGGGCAATTTTAATGTTATTTCGCTTTCAAATATATTGCTGAGAGTGAAAATTTGTAGAAGGATGAATTGTTACAGTGAATGAATAGAATTTACCAGGGTGACAAAGTTACAATAGCTGGATAGAGGTGAAAACGGTAAAAGTAAGTCAATGGTAAATGGTCACGGAAAGCAGGTATTCATCCAAAACGCCGTTTATTTTCAGTTGTTAGAATACTGTTAATTTCAGTAATTTCAGTTTGAAACGTATGCATTTTGGCAAATTACTAGTTTTGTTAGTTGTTAATTAGCTGAATAGAGCTTAATGAATTTAGAGGTTAAAATAGAAAGAGAAAAATGAATTAGGGTAAAATAGTAAAAGTAGAAATTCAAGGTAAAAACCCTAAACCAGAAATTGAAATGAAAGTTAAAAGAATCATGTTTCTACAGGATGGCCCCAAAATAGAAGAAAGATGCAAGGGAAGAGGTGAAAAAGGAAAGAAAACCCCAGAAGGAGGTGGAGAAAGAAGAGTTGACGTTGCATAAGGGTTATCCATCGCTGATCAATATGAGTGGAATGGGCATAGACACAAACATTGGAAATTATGATGCAGAAGATGTATTAAAGAAAATCACTGCTGCTGATGCTTCTCCTGATATGAAACATATCTGGCAAAGTGGATTGTACAGAGCTGCAGGTTTCCCACTGGCAATGGAAGCTAAGGATTTATGTTTGGACTGTGTAATTTTATATGATCCAACTATAAGGAAGGTCATGCTGCATGACAGACTAATTACTGATCTAACCACAGAAGATATTGCCAAAACATTTGGGTTAGAGATTAATGAGAAAATGAGGGATATTGACATTGATCAGTATAATGAGAATTTTTACACAAATCAAGGAGAATGTAAAGGTAAGATATTTCGCAACTGGTATAACCCAGAAAACAAACTCAAAGCTGTAGTCAGGGTACCTAAGAATCTGATGAGGATATGCTTTAAAGAAGAAATTTACTTAATGATCACTATGTTGAGTAGATTAGTTGGATTAAGAGATGGTACTAAGTTTGAACCTTGGATGTTCACTATTATAGAATTCATAAGAACAGGGGAAAAGGATCAGGGACAAATACATTGGGCCAAGGCAATTAGTACTACTATTTGGAGACAGGCCATGTTAAGACAACAGAAAAGCTTGCCATTTTATTTATCTTCTTATGTGTTATACTCCTGTGCTATAGAAATCAAGCCTTACATTCATGGAATAGAAAGGGTAGGCACCCTGGGAAATGGTCCTAATCAAAAGTTGGTGTATGAACATTACCCTGTCCTACAGGAGGAAAATGCCTTAAAGAATTTTGCTTTGGTTAATGATGTTTTTTATACTTACCTGGTAAGAATGCTGAGAGAAGAACCTGACAAGAGGTTATCTAAGGATGCAGAAAATGTAATTAGATTGCACAGTTCTTGGTTCATATATTTTGAACATTTCACTTACATAAGGACTGAGGGCTTTGAAGGGAACCCATTTATGTTGCCTAGGTATCCGTCTGATAAGTTGATTGTTTTGGAGTTTTCAAGATAGAATTTGAATGTGTTCAGAATGTACAAAAGGAAATTTAATAATAGGGGAAATGTGAGATTGCCTTGGGCTATTAGCAGGTATTCATGCTACAGTGAAGAAGTTGCAGGGTATTTAGAACAGGAGTTGAGGTTTTATGTTTTTTAAGAGTTTGATTTAACAGGGAGATTTGATCCTTTCCATAGGATCCAAAACTTTGTGAATAAAAAATATAAACATCTGATACATATTGAGGATTTCTGGGCTGACTGCAAGAATGATAGGGAGGTAAGAAAAAGAGCTCACAAAAGATTGACTATTGAGCAGATGAAATCTATAGGTAATATATATGTGTCTCCAGAGGTTCAAGATGATGATAGATTGTTACATCATAGCTATGTAGTAGCAAGGTTGGCTCCTATTACAAACCCTGATTGGTCAAAACCCTGGAACACATCTCTGGATGAGGTGTCTAAACCAATAATATTGTTTTCAAAAACATGGTTGAAGGATAAAATTGAAGAACTCAAAGTTGAAGGCAAAGAGGTTACCTACCCAAAGAAAGGGAGGAAAAGAAAAGTAGAACCTAGTGAAGACCTACAATGTTTTTATAAAAAGAAGAGAAAAATTGTTGAGGCTAAAATTATAGAAAAGGATAAAAATGCTACATTGATGGATCCATATGCTTTGGGGATAACAATAGCAGTAGCATCAGACACTTTTGTTGATGCAAAATTAATGAGTCATGAAATCAGTACAGAAGAGGCACAGACTGCAAAGGAAGCAGTAGGACAGCTAGTCAGAAGGGCAATCCCAATAAGTTTGTCTAAAGGTGAAACTTCTAAATCAACTGGTGTAATTGGAGCACAATAGGTAGGTGAAAAGATGGGTAACATATCTAGTGCCTCCACTTCACCTGAGCAGAGAAAAACATATGTTAAAGTGAAAGTAGAATTGGCCGAAGAAATACAACAAGAATTAGAAATTCACAAGGCTCAACAAATAGTGGAAACTATGAATATTGAGAGTAGTGATAGTGAAGAGAGAAAAATGTATAAAGGAAAAGAAATTGATATAGAAGAGGATTTTAGTGATTTTTTGAGTGAAGAAGAAGGGCCAAGCACTCAAGATGAAATAGGAATTGAGCATGGCATGGAACATGAAGAAGAAAAAGTACAAGAGGAAGCAAGATCAGTAGATCCCTTTGGTACTTTGGTGCCACCTAAAATTATTAAAGATGTGTAGGAGGAAGTACATAAAATTGAAGAATCTAAGAAAGAGGAGGTACCTGAAGAAATGATTACAGAAACAACTGCTGCAATAGAAGAAGAGACAAAAGAAGACACTTCAGGTGTTGATGCTTTAAATATGTTGAATATGTATGGGGAGCCAAGTGAAGAGAAAAATACAGAAAACATGCAAGACCAAGAAGAAGAAATTAAGAGGCCCGAAGATATAGAGGCAAAAGAAAAAATGGATGAGAATGAACCTGATGAATAGGCAGAAGATGATCAAGAAAAAGGAATAGCAGAAGAGGAACCTCCTAGAGAAGAGGCTAAAGATGGGGGAGTGTTGTGTGGTTACACAACACGCCCCATTTTGACTTGACAAAATAGGGACCCAACTTTCTTTCTTTGGCTTTGCTTGTGTTTTCTACTTGCCGGCGGTCTGGTAAAAGTAAGACAATACAGATGATCCTTCATACAAAGGGACTGGGTAAGTCATCATGATGAGGTCAGTTTTTCAAAAATAATATTTCATGACAATAACCTCATGGTTGGAAAAGGTACAAAATTTCATACAGGTTTGCCTTTTGGATCACCCTGATATTCTTTAGGGAACAAAAGTTATGATGAGTCAAAGATCTGGTCAAACCTGATATTCCGAGGGGAGGATCATATTTCTTAATATCACTCATCTTATAAAAGATCACCCCGACCTAATATTATCACCTGATAAAATCATTTGCTCCGAACATCTGGATGTCAACTTTATATGATAGCGATATCTACCTGACAAACAACATCATATATTTTGTGAGGATCATATTCCTGTATATCACCCGATATTTGAATATCACCCCGATATTTGAATATCATCTTGTCACAAAATATCACCCTGAACCAATATCCTGATGACATCATGCAAACCTAGTAAATGAAGAAATAAACATGACTATGATGTCACCATCCTTTTTACCTTGCAGAGGTATATTTCCAAACATGACCCTTCCTACATAACATGACGTTGACATCATAGGCCCATAATGCTGAACTGAGTCATTATCCTAATGATGTCATCGTGATATTTCGACAGGAGGTCATTTTAGTTTAAGGGATCATATTTGAACATCACCTGATATCCAAATATCTTCTTGTCCTGCAAAGATCACCATGCACCTTGCCGCCATAACATTAAATGCGCGCAGATGTGGTAGGTGGTTCCCGCTGATTACGAACCTGATATATACACCTGGCGAGATCCTGAGTTGCCATACAGGAAATCCATGATTTTAATCAATTTTGCCCTAATTTAACCCTAAAGAGTAAGTTAAAAGTGATTTACAAAATCATTTTACACTTATCTTGCGATAAAACAAGTTTTTACAGAGTACAACTTTCAAACCGTCATAAGACTACCTGCGGATGCATATAGCTTGTATCAGAACGAGATACGTGAGCATTGCTGGTATTTGAATTCCTTTCACATAGTTATCAGCATAATTAAGAAGATAAACACATTAGGTAAGTAATTGAAACCCTCTTGTTGTCATGTTCTGCATATCCAGGTATCATGGTGTTTTTTGGTTTGAAGTTCTAAATTATGCATAGCAGGATAAACAAGATATTAAAAGAGTATAATGTGCATGACGAACAATGAAGATATGGCGTATATGCATGCTTGTGAGATAGCAATTGTAAGACCAGTTTTGTTAATTGCAGGCATCCATGGTGGATAAGCGGTTGGCTAAGTCAGAGGCAGAATTTCTAAAGCCCATGTTTGCTCAACCTGAGGGTATCCAGTTTAAATATGGTGCCATCACATATATGCACCAAGGAAAAATAGATCTGGCTACATGGTTAGCTAAAATGAGTCATGAAAAGAGTAATAGCACCTTATTTGATGCAGTCTTTGTATCTGGAATGTGGAATGTAGCTGGTTTCCCTTATTCCATGGAAACTCCTGAGCTGGTCATTGAATGTGCAAGAAACTATAACCCACAAACAAGGAAGGTAGAGAAGCATGGCAGAGTATATGTTGATCTGTCTATCAAAGGTCCTGCTGCTACATTCAGTTCGCCATTGGGCAAGAAGGTTGCCAACATAGATTTGAAGAACTCGGAAGCAGAATATGAGAATAACAAGAAGACTGCTAGGAAGAGAATGTACCAATGGAGGGTGAAGAATAGTCCTTATCCTGCAGCAGCTAAACTTCTAGTACACTTATATAAATTTGACTTTGACAATGAATACCGGTACATGATAGCCCTACTCAACAGAGTGATAGGCCAGCCTAATGCTGGAAGGTTTTGAGGACTGGATGTATGTAGTCAACCTGATGTTCCTTTACACAGACAACAAGCCAATGTGGGCTAAGATGATAAGTGATGCTCTAGATGAGCAGCTGATCAACCTAGGAGGTCCAGATTATTCCTTCTACATGACCTCATACATAGTTTATTCATGTACCTACAAGGGTACATTTGATGCATTGACTACACTTGGGAGAATTGGTGGCACAACAAATGATGCACATATATGGGATCATTATCCTCAGCTACAAAGAGCAAATTACCTCCAAGATTACAAACTAGTGAATGATACATTCTCTATGCATCTGGTAAGAACAATGGAGGAAGACAAAACTAAAAGACTAAGCATGGAGCTTAAGAAGTCATATACAGGCATGGAGCCTGATTTATTCAATTTGCAACTTTCTCTTACATCAGAATTGAAGGCTTTGAGGAGGAGCCTCTCATGCTCCCAAGATACCCTACAGATGTAGTTGTCTTAATGGAATTTTTAAGACAAATTTCCACAATACTGAATGCTTACAAAGCTAACAACAAGCTTCCACCAGTATTGTTTCCAATTACAATAGGTTGGTATATGTGCCGAGATTCTAAGAATATTAAGAAGGCCATAGCTGGTCTAACTATGATGAATTTCCAGCCATTTCCATTGACAAGATCATATGATCCATATGGGAGGATGTAGTGGATCATGGGGAAGCCCATCCATCGAAGACATCTTGAAGACTTCTAGGCAGATTGTGAAGATGAAGCTGAAGCTAGAAGAAGAAGATATCAAAGGCTTACACTCAACCAGATCAAGACCTTTGATTGCATTTCCATCCTGACACAATTGAAGAAAGATGATGGAAAGGTTATGGCTGATGAATATGAGGAGAAAAAGGTATACAATGATACCATCTTAGCACCAGATCTCACCATGTAGGAGGACATCTCCTTAGATCCATTTACAAGCAGGACATTACAGTTGACCCAAGCATGGGTCAATGACTAGATAAATACACTAAAGAAAGGAGCTGTTGCCATCATGGTGGACAATAAGAAGAAAAGATAGGAGATTTCTCAAGATGAATATGATGATTTCTTGAATGAGAAGAAGTCTAAAGGAGAGAGAGTACCACCTCCTGAGAAAAGAAAAAGACATCCAAGAGGTAAGAAAATTGGTGCTGAACCAAAAGGGGTCATAATTGAAAGAGTGATAATGCCAACTGAAGATGCATCAGCATCAAGACAGGCATCAGCATCATCAACATCGCCTCCAATGGATAAGCAAAAAACTAAAAAGATCCAAAGGCCACCTACACAACCTATTGAAACATCTGAGGAGGGTCAAGCCTCACAAAAGAAAATAGAAGAGGATATTCCTCTTGACGAGGAAGAAGAAAATGTTGAACCCCTCACCAGAAAAAGAAAAGCACCTCAGGTGATAGCAACTACACCTAAGAAACCAAGAACTTCAATGAGAGGTGAAATAAAACAAACCCCTATAATGTCGAGAGGAGTAGGTAGTGGAGTGTTTAGAGAGGAATTACAACATGATGTATCACTCCCTACCATTGTTCAGTTTAAGATTGAACAAGCAGAAGAACAAATGAAAGAAGCCTCTAAGGCAGTTCAAAGTGGTCTAATCTCATTAGATGAGACAGTTGACCTATCTGATGATGAGGTGGTGAAGTATGTAGCTTCACAAAGAATGGAAACCCTTGCTGCCGGCACCTGGGTGACTCCATAGGGGACCCCATCAGTCCAGGTAGTATTAGAGGAGATGAAGCAAGTAGAATCAGAAAAAGAAAAGAGCCCAGAAAATGTAGCCCAAGAAATGGGGCTTGATATATTGATTGATCAGGTAACCAGTCCTGTAGTGATTGATCTTACATACAGAAAGGATGCAAGTCCTAAAAATTAAGCAAGAGTTCCTGATAAAGAAGAAAATGTTGAGGAACTGAAGATAGTAGAAGTAAAAGGCCGCACTTTGAATATGGGTGAGCCACAACAGGATACATCTGCTGAACCCAAGGTAGTGGAAGTATAAGACAAGGGAGGAGAAGAAAAGGATACATCGATTGGTCCTGCCCTAAAAGTTCAAGAAGCAATTACTATAGCTGCGGAGCAGATTGTAGCTTTAGATTAGGTTAGTGTACCTAAGGTAGACACTATAACATCCATAGATACTAACATACCTCAGGAAAAGGAAAATGTTAAAGTGGATGAGATACCCATGGAGGAAGTAAAAGATCAGGATCATGATAAACATGCAGATGATCAGCAGGATCACCCTCCAGAAAAAGAAATTCCTCAATAGGAGGATACACCCAAAGATCACCTTCATGAGGAGCATCATGAGGAAGAGATAAGAAAATCACCCTCCCCAACAAACATGATGGTAGATACCGGAGATTAGGGTGATCATCATGATGATGATGGAGACCAACAATCAAAGGATCAAATTCCTCCGTGGCTCGAG
The DNA here is from genome assembly GCA_027924645.1 of Cunninghamia lanceolata. Classification (NCBI taxonomy): domain Eukaryota; kingdom Viridiplantae; phylum Streptophyta; class Pinopsida; order Cupressales; family Cupressaceae; genus Cunninghamia; species Cunninghamia lanceolata. The sequence continues at coordinate 34,734,983 of BSBN01000078.1, read as the reverse complement.
AAAGAAATCGACATAGAATCAGGTATAGAGGCACAAGAATTTGATATATCTACATTGTTTTCAGAAACCTTAATAAAGCCTAAAAGGAAGGGTAGAATAACTTCTACAATAAGAAGAGATCCTGTTACGGGCAGGAGGACTCTATAGGTAGTGCTCCCTACTGTGGATAAAGAAAAAGGTAAGATCACTTTGGAAGAATTCTATATTAGCATAGTTGATCTAGGGTTTGCTAATGAAGACCAGGAAGGCCAAGAAGGAAAAGATATAATTGATTCATTGACCTAGAGGGTGAAGAGAGAGAAAGAGAAGAATAAGCAGCATAAAGAGCACATTGCTCAGCTGCATGCCTATATAAAAGGGTTAACTAACCCAGATGCTATTTCAAGTGATCATGCAGTCCCATTAACTGCTATTTCTTAGAATGAGGTGAATAAATTGGATCTCATGAAACATGAGTCATCAATAATGTGGAAATGGATGTTATCCGCATTTGATGGAGCAGAGGAAGTAGTAAAAGCCTCTTTAAAGAGGTGGAATTCTTTAGGTATCTCTAGGAAGAAGGTTGACAAGTTACAGATGGAGATGGGAAGAAGGTCCTTTCAGTTAGAGAAAGCATTGAGTGATTTAGATGAAATCAAGAGGATTGATCCTCAGATTCTCATAAATAACCAAGTATTAAATAATAATACTACCATTTTGATTGATATATGGTACAAAGACATCCGATTTGAATGTGATGTACTCCAAAGATGCAACAGCAAATTAAGAGACATTAGTATGAAGTTGCATGACATGATGTCATATGAGGTAGAAGTTTTGAAGACCTTGGAAGGTGAAATAGAGGGGAAGATTGAGAATCAAGATGAGGAGTTTTCTATTAAAGCTCTGCATAAAAATTTCCAACTAGTAGCTGATGATCCTCTAAACCACCTGACAGAGGAAACTATGGATAAGATCATTAGGATAAAGGTCAGGATGGAGAGTTATAACGAGACATCTAGCAATAAGAGATGTAAGTTAGAGAACCTCTGAGGCAAATATCAAATGCACAAGCATGCCATCATCAAAGCAAGAACTCAAGATGGTAGGGAGATAGAGAAGATAGTACAGTCATATGAAAATATCCGGACATCCATGCAGGTCCATGTACAAGGAGAAGCTCATCAGGATGATGAAGATTTGGAAAGTGATGATCTTGATGCTCCTGATTACAGAGATGAGGAACTTGAAAGATAAAGAATAGATGAAGATGCATTACCAAGAAAAGACATAAGCATCAGATACTTAGGAAAATGTGAATTACCTAGATGGTTGCCAGCTGGCAACCTGTGCCACGTGGAAAGAGTTGACTTGGTCAATGAAATGTGAACCGTAGATCTTAATAGATAAATCTGGATCGTAGATCAATTGTAACCGCTCCCTCACTTTGTTCTATAAAAGGTGCAGGGATGCCTCATTTTAAACATTGGAAACTTAATTGAAATCTATTTGCTGAAATATTCAGGGCTCATTTCAAAGTTGTTGTATACATATATGTTCTTGCATACCTAATGAATGAGAAGATTCTTTTGATTACAATCCATAATAAATCTTGAGTAATCAGTGTATGAATTCTTGATATATGCTTTGAATTGCTGCGTCCCTTGGAGTGCATATCAGCTTGCATGTATTGCTTTCATACCTTTCCCTTTGAAGTTAGCATCGACTGTATCTAGCTGTGGAATGTCCTGGTGAACATATGGTTTGATTTCTTCTCTTCATGACTGTATCTGAAGTATATGTGGCTCAATAGCTGAAGGTTCAACTTTTGTTTGAAGTAATCTTTTTCACTTTCTTTCAATTTCAGAGAATTTCATCATCATAATTGCAAATAATTGACAATCTTAAGCAAATGATACAAATATGCAGACATTCTGTAGATAACTAAACATATTCAGCATATTTGAGGTTAAAGCATATCAAAATGATAAATATCATGCAAAGATTTAAAGATAGACACAATATTTGAAGCATATCTTGTGTAGAATAACTATCTGTGCAGCATCATTATAGGAAACATTATCTTACAGATGAGATTCACGTAAGGCCTGAAAATGGAAATAGCAACACACATCAACCTCTGAGTAATGTCAGAAGATTAAGACCTAATCACCAGAGACTTAGGATCATGAATTCCCTGAATTCATCACATCTTTCAAGATGAATAAAGGTTAATGTGTACTTTTATTCTATGTTTGTTTATGACTAACATCATGATCAACATAAATTAGCACTAGAAGGAGGGCCCGAAGCTAAAAGATCATCATCAGTACTTCAGGTGATGATAAAGATTGTAAGGTAACACTTAGACACCACTAAAATTTCAAGTTAGACGCAAATATTTGTTGTCCTAAGCTTGTACATGCTAATCCTGTGTAAAGTTTTTGAGATCAATCATAAATATTGCAAGCTTTATAGCTGATCATCATGAATTTGCAGAAATAAACCTTGTCTCATATAAATTTGCCCAAATCTAAGGTAGTTAGCCTAAAAACTTGATATCGTGCCGCTTGTGACACAAAACTTCAAATAGCACTTCATATTTGCAGTAACTTTGCAAATATTCCATAAATATCCAATCAGTATACTTTTCTGACCGTAAATACAGCCTTTGTTGGTAAATTCCAGCCAATCTTTATAGTTATTCAGCTTATTTACTTAAATTTGAGACATCCTAGCTCTCAGACCAAATACCAGGTCTAGATCTAGTGGAATATTTGAAGAATAGCCTGTCAGGGGGGTTAGACCTAGAACTGTAGACATCCATCACACTCCAAGGTCTAGTGCATCAGGAGCATCACTAGAGCCTCCTCCTATAACTCCTATTGGTTTACAAATACCTTCAGGGTTCTCTATGACACCTCCTGTTCAGCCTCAACCCCAGGTCCAACCTTAGCTGACCATACCTCAAGCTCAACCTCCTCCAGTTACAATGTCATTCTTTGCAGCAGAGTCACCTTTGACCTTTACTGCATATCATGCTTTACCAAAGAATCTAGACAAACTCTGTCCAAAATATCATCCTTATCAAGATGCAGATGATCATATCAGAACTTTCAAAGAAGCCTGCTGTAGGGTAGAATAGAACATCAGGACGTTGTATGTAGATTATTTCCTTTTTCCTTAGGGGAAGAAGCTTATAACTGGTATATTAGTCTTGATCGAGGTTCTGTCAGATCATGGGACATCCTAGAGAAATATTTCACTGATAGGTTCAAAATACCAATAGATCCTTCAATGAACTATCACCTATTTGCCACAATTAAGAGGTTTGAAGGAGAACCTATTGCCAATTTCAACACTAGGTTCTAGAAAATGCTATCCAAGTTAGTTACCCCATATGTTGTAGCAGATGCTGCTGCTAGGATTATCTATTATTCAGCTTTAGATCCATTGACTTCCATGTTCATCAGGAGAGCACAACCTGAAATCACAACTTTGATAGGAGCTTTTCAAGAAGCTATCAAAGTCAATCAGCAGTTAGTCCCTGCTCCAACACCAAACATAGCTTTTCCTACACTGCTCGTATATCCTACATATCCTTCACAATATCCTAATGGAGCTATGGTACCTCCAACAGTCATGCCAACACCATTACAGATATCTCCTCTAAGTATCATGCCTCCTCCTCCTAATGGAAATGGTCAAGTGCCATAGTATCCAAGTCAGACACAAGTGCCTCAGGGTGTGGATCAAAACAATAACATTGGATCCTCTTTTTTCAAGCCTCAAAATGAAAATGTAGTGGCTAAAGCTCAGGAGGAGAAAGAAGAAATCAAAGAAATCTTTGCTCAATTAAGAAAACTAACTATAGAGGTCACTCATCTGAGAAATCAAAACTTCTATTATCAACCTAATCAGAATAGAGGTTACACCAATGATAGACCTAGTTATCCTGACAGGGGGTATAACAACAATAACTACAACAATAACCATGGTAACAACAATCCCCCTAGACAGCCTAGAGTATGGAACTCCAGGCTAAATAATGGTTCCTTACCATCGCCTTTAGATAATCAGCCTCCTGGTGAAGCTAAACAGACTACCAGAGTTAATCTTGCTAAGGCAGCCCTCACCAATTGGTGTAGGATACACAATACAAATGCTCATGCAGAGTTAGATTGTCCACAATTTAGAATTGCTGCTAGCATTTTCTAGACATAAGTGTCTAATACTTCTGGAAATCCACCTTAGGTGGAGGGAAATAAAATTGTCCCTTGTGGATATGACTCAGCATTTGTATTAGAAAGTTATACTAATCAACCTCATTAGCAGACTATGTCATCTCAACAACATTACACCCAAACATGTGAAGAATTTGCCATGGCTTTTGAGTCAAATTATGTTTTCCCCTTTGAAGATGAGAATGAGCCATCCAATGAGCCTGAAGAGGTGCATGCTTACCAGCAGCAATATCAAGGTAAGCACAATTATAATCTGAGAAGTAATTCCAATAGACCTACTGATCCATTAACTAATTCCTTGCCTCCAAATAATTTTAACACACCTCCTGATCCCAAAGCAAGTAACAATCTGGGATTTCCAAAAGTAAATGTACAGTATCTGTCACCATAGAACACAGCATCAAAAGCAGTTGGCCTACCTCATTAATCTGACACTAGTCACATATCTAGAAGATGAGATGAAGAAAGTAAAGATCAGCCCGTCTTTATCAGATTTATTGAAAACCCCTGCAATTAAGAAGGCGTTTATGAAATCACTAGATGATCCTGCTCCTAGAGAGGATAGTCATCTCCAAAGTTAACCTAGCAATAGAGATCATGCTGCTAAAGATAACACTGTCAAACATAAAGTGCCAGCTACTGTCCAAGCTAGAGAAACCTCTCACATGACCTTGTATAGGGACAAAAGTGAGTCACCACCTTTCCTCCTTACTGTAAGGATGTTTAGTAAGAATTTACACAACTGTTTGGTAGATTCAAGTGCATCTACAAATGTCATGCCCCTGTCAATATGCAATTCTTTAGGACTACATCCTACCAAATCCCTAAAGAAGGTGACACAACTAGATAAAATAGAGGTATGTGTAGTAGGAGAGATAACTCACATCCACATGCAACTGGCATCTGATCCCAGGACCCAATACTACATCGATATCCAGGTAGTAGACATACCTGATACATATAGAATGTTACTCAGCAGAGACTGGTCTAAAACCCTCAATGGATATATGTCTACTAACTTCAGCCACATGTGGTTACCTTGGAAGGGGATACCTAATCAAATAAGAATAGATGCTGAGCCTAGAATGAAGCACATGATCACCGAGTATAACAAAACAAATGAGATCATGTACATGAATGTTGAACCCAGAGTTTATGCCATTAGATTGCGGACTGTCAGGATAGAAGAGATCCTGATGTTTGACTTTCATCATCATGATGATGATCATCAGGATGACATAATGACTTTAGAACCTGATAGTAATTTTGAGAATGAGAATGAAATAGACCGCTTGAGAAATTTTGAGATGCACCTGTCCAAGCAGGTAAAATGTTGTCAATTGTTAAATATACCTGTTCATGACATTTTGATTGATGGTTGGTGCAGATTACATGACGAGGCACATTCAAAGAAAGATTGTGAAACATGCTTAGATATGATGAAGCTAGAGCAAACATGCAGTGAGGCATCATCATCATCTGAGGTAAGTTCTGCATCTAGTGATGATGATGATACTAATTTTTGTTTGTCCTCTGCAGGAACCACGAAAAAGGTAATAAATCATGATGAGGATCATATTATGAGAACAGAAGAGATTCTAGTATATGACCAGATAAATGTTAAGAAGGAGAAAATCACCCTAGGGAGTGATTGTTTGATGGAGTCAGATTATGAACTGTTTGATGAAGATGGAGGTAGTAATTTGACTAGATTTGAAGAGATTTTATCAAGAGAAATAAAAAAATGATAGAACAAGGGAAACCTCCACAACATGCATTGACTAAAAGATGGTGTAGGTTGCATGAGGCACCTCACTCAGAAATTGTCTGTTCACTATGCTTACATATTTTAAAGAGGCATATAGTGCCTGGTTCAGAAGATTACCCTCCTGATGTTAAAAAGAAAGAAGAAGAGTCGGCTTCACAGAAGAAAAGAAAGATACAGTCTAAGAATGCTGAAATACCTAAATTAAAGTGGATATCAGGTGGAGCAGCTGCCAGAGCTGCAAAGAGGAAGGAAGGCTTAGCTAAGCCTCCTGCTGAAGATAAATCCTAGATCCTTAGATTTGACGGATCCAAGTCCAAACAAGGTGCTGGAGTAGGGATTGATCTCATTGATCCATCAGGAAAGTCCTACCTAGCAGCCTACAGACTACAGTTTCCCTATACTAATAATGTGACAGAGTATGAAGCTCTAATACATGGGATGTTGTTTGCCCTTAAGAAGAAAGTAAAAATTCTGCATGTCTATGGAGACTTAGAATTAGTTGTCAGACAGGTAAGAGGAATTTACTCTTGCAACTATAAGAAATTGTCAAATTATAGACATAGAGTGTGGGATTTGATTGAAGACTTTGATGCATTTAATATCACCCACATACCTAGAGTACAAAATCATAGGGCAGATGCCTTAGCACAGGCAACCAGTACATTAGAGCCCTTGTCCATATCAGACCTGAAGAGATTTTTAGTAGAGCTAGTATCAGTGCCATCGGTACTTGATAATGTTACTAATCTCCAAGTGTTTGATGATGACCAGCATATCCTAGATTTCATCTCTAACAGAGATATATTTGATGCTCAGTTCATAGATGAGAACAATGTAGAAGAGCATGTCTGGGAAGAGGAAGAAATATTAGAGTTACCTAGTAATAAGATTCCCAAAAGAATGATTGAGTTAGAAAGAGCATTTGACCTGGATAACATGTTAAAATAGAAGGATCTTCCAAAGGCTGATGGAGGATAGTATTCACAAGTGAATATTGGACAAGATGATGACAAGAGAAATGTCTTGATTGGTAAGGTTTGCACACCAAAAGAGTTAGAAGGAATAACTTAGGCCCTTAAAGATTATATGCATGTTATTGCATGGACTTATGATGAGTTGAAGACATATGACACATCAGTCATAACTCACACTATACCTCTCAAGCCAGATGCTAAACCTTTTAGACAGAAGCAAAGGCTTGTCAATGCTTTGCTTGAACCAATAATTTTTGAAGAAGTCAAGAAACTGCTAAATACTAGGATTATATTTCCTATGAGACACTCCACCTGGGTGGCCAATCTAGTCCTAGTGAGAAAGAAGAATGGAGACATCAGGCTATGTGTAGACTTCAGGAACCTGAATAGAGCATCAGAGAAGGACAACTATCCTTTGCCTTCCTTAGATGAAGTCCTGCAGATCATTAATGGTGCCAAAATGATGTCCTTTCTAGATGGCTTCTCGGGCTACAATCAGGTCATGGTTGACAAGATTGATAGACTAAAAACTGCCTTCACCACAAAGTGGGGGATATTTGCTTATAGACGTATGCCATTTGGGCTGATAAATGTTGGAGCAACATTCCAGCGAGCAATGGACATAGCCTTCAGAGGTTTAATAGGAAAATGCATAGTCATATACATGGATGACTTAACAGTATTCTCTAAAGATAGAGGAAACTATGTAGCAGATCTCAGAAATGTACTGAAAAAATGTGAACAGTATAGAATATCATTGAACCCCAAGAAATGCATATTTGGGGTAACAATAGGAAAATTGCTAGGCCACCTAATAACCAAAAATGAGATTATCATTGATATTGACAGGGTGGAGTCCATTATGAAAATACATCTTCCAGGAAGCAAGAAAGAGCTCAAATCTTACTTTGGTAAGATAAATTTTGTCAAGAAATTCATCACTGGCTTTGTAGAGATAGTCAAACCTTTAAATACTATGCTGAAAAAGGATGCCAAGATTGAGTTGACATCAGAAGCAAAAGTAGCTTTTGAAGACATAAAGAAGGCTATTTATGATGCTCCTGTCCTCATCAGTCTAGATTACACCAGAGACTTCTATATTTATTCATTTCCTTCAGATAACACCTTTGCAGCAGTGCTAACTTAGAGAAATGAAGAAAAAGAAGAAAAACCAATTGCTTTCATGAGCTGTCCTTTCAAAGATGCTGAATTGAGATATGTAGATGTTGAAAGACAAGCACTTGCATTGGTCAGAGTAGTAAATAAATTCAGCCATTATATCTTGAGAAGCAAAGTGATTGCTATGGTACCTGATGTAGCAGTGAAGATGTTGTTAATGCAAAGTGAGCCTGGTGAAAAAAGGGCTAAGTGGATCACAGTATTACAAGAATATGACATAGATATCACACCCATGAAACTAGTGAGAGGACAGGCATTGAGCCAGGATGATATCAGAGATTGATCCAAATATCACAAGTCATTAGTATGTTATCAATGCTAAGGACAATGAAGAGTGGTATTCATATATCAGACATATCTTGACTACTGGAAGATGTCCTCCAAGACTGCAAGCTTCATAGAGAAGAGCCTTGAAGATAAAATCCCAGAAGTACATGATGAAAGTGGGAGTTCTCTTCAAGAGGAATTATGAAGGAATATACTTGAGATGCTTAGAAAAGCCAGAAGCAAGCAAAGTTTTATCAAAACTACATGACAAGTTTGGAACAACACATGGTTCATCCTTGGCTACAACACATGCTATCCTCAGAGCAGGATATTATTGGCCTACAATTTTCAAGGATACTGCCGAGCACATTAAATGTTGTCATGTATGTCAAGTTGCTGCCAACAAAGAGAGATATGCTGCACAACCTTTGCAACTAGTGATGGAAGCTCGCCCATTTGCACAATGGGGCATGGATTTCATAGGACCTATTAATCCTCCATCATCTTCAGGCCACAGGTATGTTTTAACAATTACTGATTATTGTACCAGGTGGACTGAAGCTATGAGCAGCAAGACCTATACAGCTGAAGATGTCATTAGATTTCTGGAAAGTAACATAATCACCAGGTATGAGGTTCCCTATGCTCTGGTAAGTGATAACGGCTCTACTTTTGCTTCAACCAAATTGTCAAGTTGGGCTTTTGATTATGGGATCATACTGAAGTTCTCATCCAATTATTATCCTCAAGGGAATGGATTGGCAGAATCCACCAATAAAAAATTGCTGAATATCATAAAGAAGTTAGTAGACAAGAACCCTAGGGAGTGGAACACACTTCTAAAATATGCCTTATGGGTAGATAGAACTAGAAACAAGGTTGCATTAGGAAACTCACCTTATCATTTAGTGTATGGAGTGGATCCCATCCTCCCTGTTAACCTGAAGATTCCTACCCTACAGTTTACCCAAGAGTACCTAGGCATAGACAATAACCAAGAAGTCAGATTGCTTCAGCTAATGCACCTAGAAGAGAAAAGAAGTCAGGTAATTGATCAGTTTGCCAAATATCAGGCTATTGTTAAACACTGGTTTGACAAGAGAGCCAAAGTTAAAGCCTTCAGGAGATCTGATTTAGTCCTGCTATGGGATAAAGCCCATGAGAAGAAAGGAGACCATGGTAAGTTTGATAAATTATGGATAGGTCCCTTCCAAATTTCTGAGATATTAGGAGATAGTACTTTCAGACTTAAACACTTGACAGGTGAGGTTGTTCCATTGACAGTTAATGGATAGTTCCTCAAACATTATTTCCAAGCCTACGTAGCTTCATGTCAGTCATGTGTATCATAATGTTTATTTGTATAGTTGTTTGTACAGTGTTTTGTTTTTTTTTGCTTTGCTTGCTGGTTGAGTTTTGTTTTGGTTAGTCAGGATGATGCAGCTCATCACCCCAGAAAATAACAAAATTGTTAAGATTCAAGTGATGAGAACACATTTATATATAGGTTATGACTCATTTTGAGAAAGTCATCATGATCAGATCTGTGATATCTTTTCATCAGGGTGCCTTTTCCTAACCAAAGTGATTTCTTCAAAATGACTCACCTAATAGCCTTGGGTTTGTTGAAAATATAAGTATAGGTGTTAAGTGAAAAATTTAAAGGGACTCCATTGCTACCAATGCGATCTCCAACCTAAAACAGCAAGTGACCATACCTTACATTCTGAGCTTACATGATGACATCAGATATATGAAGTATAAATGTTAAAAAATCTAAAAGTATAATAAAATAAGGCCATCTAAGTAACTCTACCAGGGCTATAGATGTCTGCTGGCAGTGGAGCTCTACTTAGGGGGATTGTATAGATAACCTTGCCGGGGCTATAGATGCCTGCTAGCAGCAAGGCTCTATCCAGGTTGGCTATGAGGGATGATCTCCAACTATGTAGCTTAACATCAGTTACTCATGTATTCAACTTGATTTCAAGATGAGGATAATTAATCATTTGCACACTACTAATCCTTTGTTAGCATTGTTACCATGAGGACATTTTATCATTCAGAAAGATTATGATGATTATGCTTAGAAAGAGTTAGAATGTTATGTTAGAATGTGTTCACATCACTTGAATCATTGGAATTTGTTTGTTTTCTTTGGTGGTAAGTTGTGTGGTTACACAACATGCCCCATTTTGACTTGACAAAATAGGGACCCAACTTTTTTTGTTTGTCTTTGCTTGTGTTTTCTGCTTGCTGGCGGTCTGGTAAAAATAAGCCAATACAGATGATCCTGCATACAAAGGGACTAGGTAAGTCATCATGATGAGGTTAGTTTTTCAAAGTTAATATTTCATGACAATAACCTCATGGTTAGAAAAGGTACAAAATTTCATGCAGGTTTGCCTTTTGGATCTCCCTGATATTCCTTAGGGAACAAAAGTTATGATGAGTCAAAGATCTGGTCAAACCTGATATTCCAAGGGGAGGATCATATTTCTTAATATCATTCATCTTATAAAAGATCACCCTAACCTAATATTATCACCCAATAAAATCATTTGCTCTAAACATCCAGACATCAACTTTATGTGATAGCGATATCTACCTGACAAACAACATCATATATTTTGCGAGGATCATATTCCTGAATATCACCCAATATTTGAATATCACCCTGATATTTGAATATCATCTTCTCACGAAATATCACCCCAAACCAATATCCTGATGATGTCATCCAAACCCGGTCAACGAAGAAATAAACATGACGATGACATCACCATCCTTTTTACCTCGCGAAGGTATATTTCCAAACATGACCCTTCCTACATAACATGATGATGATGTCATAGGGCCATAATGCTAAACTAAGTCATTATCCTGATGATGTCATCCTGATATTTCGACAGGAGGTCATTTTAGTTCCGGGGATCATATTTGCACATCACCCGATATCCAAATATCACCCGATATTTGAATATCATCCTATCCTGCAAAGATCACCCCGCACCTTGCCGCCATAACATTAAATGCACACAGATGTGGTAGGTGGTTCCCACTGATTATGAACCTGATATATACACCTAGTGAGATCCTGAGTTGCCATACAGGAAATCCATGATTTTAATCAATTTTGCCCTAATTTTACCCTAAAGAGTAGGTTAAAAGTGATTTACAGAATCATTTTACACTTATCTTGCGATAAAACAAGTTTTTACAAAGCACAGCTTTCAAACCCTCATAAGACTACCTGCGGACACATATAGCTTGTACCAGAACCGGATACGTGAGCATTGCGGGTATTTGAATTCCTTTCACACAGTTATCAGCATAATTAAGAAGATAAACACATTAGGTAAGTAATTGAAACCCTCTTGTTGTCATGTTTTGCATATCCAGGTATCATGGTGTTTTCTGGTTTGAAGTTCTAAATTATGCATATTGGGATAAACAAGATATTGAAAGAGTATAATGTGCATGATGAACAATGAAGATATGGTGTATATGCATGCTTGTGAGATATCAATTGTAAGACCAGTTTTGTTAATTGCAGGCATCCATGGTGGATAAGCAGTTGGCTGAGTCAGAGGCAGAATTTCTAAAGCCCATGTTTGCTCAACCCGAGGGTATCCATTTTAAATATGGTGCCATCACAGATACGCACCAAGGAAATACAGATCTGGCTACATGGTCGGCTAAAATGAGTGATGAAAAGAGTAACAGCACCTTGCTGGATGTAGTCTTTGTATCTGGAATGTGGAATGTAGCTGGTTTCCCTTATTCCATGGAAACTCATGAGCTGGTCATTGAATGTGCAAGAAACTATAACCCACAAACAAGGAAGGTAGAGAAGCATGGCAAAGTATATGCTAATCTGTCTATCAAAGGTCTTGCTGCTACATTCAGTTTGCCATTGGGCAAGAAGGTTGCCAACATAGATTTGAAGAAATCAGAAGTAGAATATGAGAATAACAAGAAGACTGCTAGGAAGAAAATGTACCAATGGAGGGCGAAGAATAGTCCATATCTTGCAGTAGCTAAACTTCCAGTACACTTATATAAATTTGACTTTGATGATGAATACAAGTACATGATAGCCCTGCTCAGCAGAGTGACAGGCTAGCCTGATGCAAGAAGTTTTAAGGACTGGATGTATGTAGTCATCCTGATGTGCCTTTACATAGACAACAAGCCAATGTGGGCTAAGCTGATAAGTGATGCTCTAGATGAGTAGCTGATGAACCTAGGAGAACTAGATTGTTCCTTCTACATGACCTCATACATAGTTTATTCATGTGCCTACAAGGGTACATTTGATGCATTGACTATAGTTGGGAGAATTGGTGGCACAACAAATGATGCACATATATGGGATCATCGTCCCCAGCTGCAAAGAGCAAATTACCTCCAAGATTACAAACTAGTGAATGATGCATTCTCTATGCATCTGGTTAGAACAATGGAGGGGGATAGAACTAAAATATTGAGCATGGAGGCTCAGGAAGTTATATACAGGCATGGAGCCTGGTTTATTCAATTTTCAACTTTCTCTTACATCAGAATTGAAGGCTTTGAGGAGGAGCCTCTCATGCTCCCAAGATACCCTACAGATGTAGTTGTCTTAATGGAATTTTTAAGACAAATTTCCACAATACTGAATGCTTACAAAGCTAACAACAAGCTTCCACCAATATTGTTTCCAGTTACAATGGGCTGGTATATGTGCCGAGATTCTGAGAATATTAAGAAGGCCATAGCTGGTCTAACTATGATGAATTTCCAGCCATTTCCATTGACAAGATCATATGATCTATATGGGAGGATGCAGCGGATCATGGGGAAGCCCATCCATTAAAGACATCTTGAAGACTTCTGGGTAGATTGTGAAGATGAAGCTGAAGCCAGAAGAAGAAGATATCAAAGGCTTACACTCAACTAGATCAAAACCTTTGATTGCATTTCCATCCTGGCACAATTGAAGAAAGATGATAGAAAGGTTATGGCTCATGAATATGAGGAGAAAAAGGTATACAATGATACCATATCAGCATCGGATCTCACCATGCAGGAGGACATCTCCTTAGATTCATTTATAAGCAAGACATTGCAGTTGACCCAAGCATGGGTCAATGACCAGATAAATACACTGAAGAAAGGAGGTGTTGCCATCACGGTGGACAATAAGAAGAAAAGATAGGAGATTTCTCAAGATGAATATGATGATTTCTTGAATGAGAAGAGGAAGTCTAAAGGAGAGAGAGTACCACCTCCTGAGAAAAGCAAAAGACCTCCAAGAGGTAAGAAAATTGGTGCTGAACCAAAAGGGGTCATAATTGAAAGAGTGATAATGCCAACTAAAGATGCATTAGCATCAGGACAGGCATCAGCATCATCAGCACCACCTCCAATGGATAAGCAAAAAACTAAAAAGATCCAGAGGCCACCTACACAACCTACTAAAACATATGAGGAGGGTCAAGCCTCACATAAGAAAATAGAAGAGGATATTCCTCTTGATGAGGAGCTAGAAGAGGAAGAAGAAAATGTTGAACCCCTCACCAGAAAAAGAAAAGCACCTCAGGTGATAGCAACTACACCTAAGAAACCAAGAACTTCAATGAGAGGTGAAATAAAACAAACCCCTATAATGTTGAGACGAGCAGGTAGTGGAGTGTTTAGAAAGGAATTACAGCATGAAGTATCACTCCCTACCATTGTTTAGTTTAAGACTAAACAAGCAGAAGAACAAATGAAAGAAGCCTCTAAGGCAGTTCAAAGTGGTCTAATCTCATTAGATGAGATAGTTGACCTATCTGATGATGAGGTGGTGAAGGATGTAGCTTCACAAAGAATGGAAATCCTTACTGCTGGCACCTGGGTAACTCCACAGGGGACCCCATCAATCCAGGCAGTATTAGAGGAGATGAAGCAAGTAGAATCAGAAAAAGAAAAGAGCCCAGAAAAGGTAGCCCAAGAAATGGGGGTTGATATATTGATTGATCAGGTAACCAGTCCTGCAGTGATTGATCTTACATACAGAAAGGATGCAAGTCCTGAAAATCAAGTAGGAGTTCCTGACAAAGAAGAAAATGTTGAGGAACTGAAGATAGCAGAAGTAAAAGGCCACACTTTGAATATGGGTGAGCTGCAACAGGATACATCTGCTGAACCCAAGGTAGTGGAAGTACAAGACAAGGGAGGAGAAGAAAAGGATACATCGATTGGTCCTACCCTAAAAGTTTAAGAAGCAATCACTACAGCTGCAGAGCAGATTGTAGCTTTAGATCAGGTTAGTGTACCTAAGGTAGACACTATAACATCCATAGATACTAACATACCTCAGGAAAAGGAAAATGTTAAATTGGATGAGATACCCATGGAGGAAGTAAAAGATCAGGATCATGATAAACATGCAGATGATCAGCAGGATCACCCTCCAGAAAAAGAAATTCCTCAATAGGAGGATACACCCAAAGATCACCTTCATGAGGAACATCATGAGGAAGAGATAAGAAAATCACCCTCCCCAGTGAACATGATGGTGGATATCAGAGATCAGGATGATCATCATGATGATGATGGAGACCAACAGTCAAAGGATCAAATTCCTCTGTGGTTTGAGAAAGAAATCAGCATAGAATTAGGTATAGAGGCATAAGAATTTGATATATCTACATTATTTTTAGAACCCTTAATAAAGCCTAAGAGGAAGGGTAGAATAACTTCTGCAATAAGAAGAGATCATGTTACGGGTAGGAGGACTACACAGGTAGTGCTCCCTACTATGGATAAAGAAAAAGGTAAGATCACTATGGAAGAATTCTAGATTAGCACAATTGATCTAAGGTTTGCTAATGAAGACCAAGAAGGCCAAGAAGGAAAAGATATAATTGATTCATTGACCTAGAGGGTGAAGAGAGAGAAAGAGAAGAATAAGCAGCATAAAGAGCACATTGCTCAGCTGCATGCCTATATAAAAGGGTTAACTAACCCAGATGCTATTTCAAGTGATCATGCAGTCCCATTGACTTCTATTTCTCAGAATGAGGTGAATAAATTGGATCTCATGAAACATGAGTCATCAATAATGAGGAAATGGATGTTATCCACATTTGATGGAGTAGAGGAAGTAGTAAAAGCCTCTTTGAAGAGGTGGAATTCTTTAGGTATCTCCAGGAAGAAGGTTGACAAGTTATAGATAGAGACAGGAAGAAGGTCCTTTCAGTTAGAGAAAACATTGAGTGCTTTAGATGAAATGAAGAGGATTGATCCTCAGATTCTCATAAATAACCAAGTATTGAATAATAATACTGCCATTTTGATTGATATATGGTACAAAGACATCTGATTTGAATGTGATGTACTCCAAAGATGCAACAACAAATTAAGAGACATCAGTATGAAGTTGCATGACATGATGTCATATGAGGCAGAAGTTTTGGAGACCTTGGAAGGTGAAATAGAGGGGAAGATTGAGAATCGAGATGAGGAATTAAAGCTCTGTATAAAAATTTCTAGCTAGTAGCTGATGATCCTCTAAACCACCTGACAGAGGAAACTATGGATAAGATCATGAGGATCAAGGTCAGGATGGAGAATTATAATGAGACATCTAGCAATAGGAGAAGTAAGTTAGAGAACCTCTGAGACAAATATCAAATGCACAAGCATGCCATCATCAAAGCAAGAACTCAAGATGGCGGGGAGATAGAGAAGATAGTACAGTCATATCAAAATATCCAGACATTCATGCAGGTCCATGTACAAGGAGAAGCTCATCAGGATGATGACGATTTGGAAAGCAATGATCTTGATGCTCCTGATGATAGAGATGAGGAACTTGAAAGATAAAGAATATATGAAGATGCATTACCAAGAAAAGACATAAGCATCAATTACTTAGGAAAATGTGAATTACCTAGATGGTTGTCAGCTGGCAACCTGTGCCATGTGGAAAGAGTTGACTTGGTCAATGAAATGTGAACCATAGATATTAATAGATAAATCTGGATCGTAGATCAATTATAACCGCTCCCTCACTTTGTTCTATAAAAGGTGCAGGGATGCCTCATTTTAAACATTTGAAACTTAAGTGAAATCTGTTTGCTGAAATATTCAGGGCTCATTTCAAAGTTGTTGTATTCTTGCATACCTAATGAATGAGAATATTCTTTTGATTACAATCCATAATAAATCTTGAGTAATCAATGTATGATTTCTTGATATATGCTTTGAATTGCTGCATCCCTTGGAGTGCATATCAGCTTGCATTTATTGCTTTCATACCTTTCCCTTTGAAGTTAGCATCAACTGTATCTAGTTGTGGAATGTCCTGGTGAACATATGGTTTGATTTCTTCTCTTCATGACTGTATCTAATGTATATGTGGCTCAATAGCTGAAGGTTCAACTTTCGTTTGAAGTATTCTTTTTCACTTTCTTTCAATTTCATAGAATTTCATCATCATAATTGCAAATAATTGACAATCTTAAGCAAATGATACAAATATGCAGACATTTCATAGATAACTAAACATATTCAGCATATTTGAGGTTAAAGCATGTCAAAATGATAAATATCATGCAAAGTTTTAAAGATAGACACAATATTTGAAGCATATCTTGTGTAGAATAACTATCTGTGCAGCATCATTATAGGAAACATTATCTTACAGATGAGATTCACGTAAGGCCCGAAAATGGAAACAGTGACACACATCAACCTCTGAGTAATGTCAGAAGATTAAGACCTAATCACCTGAGACTTGGGATCATGATTTCCCTGAATTCATCACATCTTTCAAGATGAATAAAGGTTAATGTGTACTTTTATTCTATGTTTGTTTATGACTAACATCATGATCAATAGGGAGATACTGAGATAGAAGAGGAAGAAGAAGAGGTGGAATCAAAAGAACAAGAAAAGGACCCCATGGAACAAGAGCCTCCACAACAACAGCAAATTCCTCCACAACAAGAACAAATTCCACAACAACAGGAGGAACAACAAGAACAAATTCTCGAGCAACAACAAGAGCAACAATAGTAAGAACAATGGCAACAAGAAGAAGGAGAAACAGATAGACCTCATGTGGAGGTAATTGGTGAACTTAAGAGTGCAAAGGGCACAAAAGAAATTCTTGCCTGGTTAGGAGGAGAGATCAGAAAAGAGAAAAAAGAAGTCCAATTAGCACCAATTGACATTAAAAGCTTATTAGGTGAGAGGACTACTCCAAGAAAAGAAAGGAGAAAAGCTAGGATGATGTCTGCTATTCAGAGAAGTCCAAGTGGATCTATAATGTTAAACCTAGCTATACCACAGAAAGATAAAGCAAAAGGTGAGATATCTTTAGAAGAATAAAAAATATTGAATTTGGACCTAGGTCATAGCACAAGAGAACAACATATTCATGAATGGGAAGACATGCATCAGGTGACAGCAGAAATGCTGAAGAAAGACAAAGACAAACAAGATTATTTAAAAGGACACATTGTCCAACTCCAACAATTCATTAAAGGGATATTTGATCCCAGTGCCCCAATTCTAGAATTATCTACTAACATAGCCATAATATCAAAAGAGGAAATAAAAGATATGGAGAATAAAAAGCACAAGGCTAACACTTTTGATGAATGGTTTAATGATTTCATGCAAGAAGGGGAACAAAAAATAAGGCAAGTTGTAAACAGTTGGAAGGTAAGTGTAGAAGAAAAGAATAAATGTCTAATGCTTACACATAAAAGACAAAATAGAAAAGAGGAATGCAGGTCTGAAATTGAACAGTTGACAAAAGTAGAAGGAAGAGCAAAAGAACTGATTAATGAAGGAGCACTTACTATCACATTGGCAAATCAAGTGCCACAACTAATATTAGAGCTCAAGTTTGAGGAAGATAACCTCAGGAAATGTGCAGCAATCATATAGAATTTAGAAGAAAAGGCAGATGAAATGATCAAGATACATAAGAGGATAACAGAGAGATTACTGCAACATGAATGTATGGAAGTGCCAGTGTATAACTTAGAAAGGGCATTGACCAAGGTCAATGCCATATTTGTACCCTGCATAGAAAATCCTAATGTGAATCTCAGCAAGCAGATGTTGGATACATTAATGGAAGAAAAAGTTAAAATAAAGAAATATAAGAAGAGAAGAGAGGGCTCAAAGAACAGAGAGAAGAAGTTGAAGGAGGGAGTTGTAATGCAGGAGTACATTCTAGCCAAGAGTCTAGGAGGGGACTGCACCTTTGTGCAAACTGTAATCAGCAATTTCAGGAAATATTTGAAAAGGTGAGAAGAAAAGCAAAGGTAAAGGTTTTTGAGAAGAAGACAAATAAAGAACCTCAGCGAGATAAAGTCAACAAAGAAAAAGGGAATCTTATTTTGTAAAAGATTCCAAAGGCATCCTTTGAGGGAAAGGAAAGATGCCAAATAGACATTTTGGCAGATGGTTAGAAACAAAGATACACCGTTGATCAGAAATAGAAGGATCTCAACCATGGATTAAAGTGATAGCTGTAGCAATTTGAAAGTTTAAAATCTATATAAGGAGCTTGGCTACTTGTATATTATTTACACAGGGATTTGTAGAAACTGGTATAGCAATTGTAATTTGTTCTGAAACTTTGAATTGAAAGAATATTTTAGTTTAGAGGAGGTCACCTCTGTCTGCACTAAGGAACGTGTGGAAATGTCTAGCTTTCTTATTGTATTTGTAAAGCATTGTAAGTTTTTGTGAATTTGATTAATGAAGCTAAGAGTCATACCTACATTGTAAACCATATATGGCTATGTGTTTTGAATATAAATGAATCTGGAAGTCTGTGTCTATTTTCTGAGTGTGTTCTAGCTCTCCTTTGTATTTGAAACAGTTTCTCTTAAAGCTCGCAGTCTTGGATGCATATTCATGAAAATATTCAGGATATTTGCATTTAATGATTTAGTCTGCTGATTTAATTAAAATTTCCATAATTCTTACCATGTACATAACAGAGCATTTAGATCCCGTAGCAAGTGAAGTTGAATTTCAATTTTCTGTAACTTTTCCCAAACTTTGAAATAATTAGCTTAAATGCAGAAATCTAAAAGAGATTGTCTAATATTTGAAAGAATTAAGAGTAATTGAGTTGACATTTGGCAATCTTTATACATATTTGAAAGGAAAAGCACGTTTTAACATAAATCATTCAAAGCTTTGATATACAGTAATAGATTTATGCAATGGAATGGATAATTTGTTGATATTTGTAACAATTTGCATAAATAGAGTCTAGTAAGTCAACAATCACCTTAAATCATGTAAGGCCCCTTGCATATTATAGCTTCATAGTAACCTACTGAACTGTCCAATAGGTCAAGACCTGACCATACAAAAACTTGGGATTAAGTAATCTTAATTGATTCTTCATATCTTTCAAGATAGTTAGGTTCATTTTATGAATTTTAACTTTTGTTATGAATGTGTAAAAACAATCATCAACAATTTTTGGTGCTAGAAGGAGGGCTTGATTGGAGTTAAGGTTCAATTTAAGTAAAGATGGCTCATAACAGTAGTAGAGTGACCAGGTCTAGATCCAATTCTGAAGACATATTTGTGCAATTACCTGATAGGAGACAGAGTAAAGGTCCTTTAGTTTGGAATCCTAAAATATCAAATATAGGAAGTTCATCTGGTACTCCTCCTGGATCACCTTGAAATATTCATAATATTGTGAGTCTTAACAGTTCTTCATATAGATTTTTGAATCTTGGTTCAGGTCCTCTCAAAGGTCCTAGTCCTCCTAGAGGTCCCAATCCTCCCAGAAATCCAAATCCACCTAGAAATCAAGGTATCCCTACTAGTCCAGGTCAAGCACAGGTACCTGCAATGGCTTATTTTAATATCAATTTGCCCATATATTTCATAGATTATCATGACATGCCAAAGAACCCTGAGAAAATATGTCCTAAATACCAGTTGCATCAGGATCCAGAGGATCATATTAGGATATTTAAGGAGGCATGCTTTAGAGCCAGACTAGAACATGAAGATGTTGTGTGTAGACTATTTCCTTACACCTTCAATGAACAAGCTTCCAACTGGTATGTGAATTTACCTAGTGGCTACATTGCTTCTTGGACACTTATGGAAGATCCTTCCATTTTATACCATAAATTAGCTACAATCAAAAGAGGTGAAGGGGAATTAATTGATAACTTCAATGACAGGTTTCAAAAAGCTTATTCTGGGTTGGTAGCACCATACACAGTAGCTGCTGATACATTGTTAGCTATGTATTATGTTTCTTTAGATCCATTAACTACCATGTTTGTCAAGAGAAAGCCTAACATAGATAATGTATCCAAAGCCTATAAAGAGGCAGCCTCTGTAAACTAGGAACTGAGGCAGACAACCTATAATCTATTTCTCAATGGAGGAAATCATGGAATGCAAAATCAAATACAACCTTGGAATGGAGTTCCTACACAAAATACTCCATTACTAAATCCAGTCCCTACATACACACTTGTGTATAATCCTACCCCAATTCAGACTATAGTACCTTACATAGGTAATACTGCTAATTTTAATTAGAATAATGGCCAATCCTTCTTCCAATCACCTCAAGATACATTAATAGCAAAAGCACAAGAGGAAAGGGAAGATATCAAAGAAATTACTGCACATTTAAGAAGATTGACCACTGAGATGACACAATTGAGAAATGAGAATTTCTATGGTAGAAACAACCAGGGATATAATCAGAACTATAACCAAAGTCAAAACCAAAATTACAACCCCAACCATAGCCAAAATTAGAATCAGAGTTATAACCAAGGTCAGGGTTCTAATAAGGGTCAAAATCACAGTCAACATCAGAGTCATAATTAGAGGCAACAAATGCAAAATAGAGGACCAGCTATAGAAAACAAGGCCTGGAATAACAATAACAGGAATCAAAATCAGCCTAGGCCACCCAAAACATGGAACAAAGGGCCTAATAATGGCACTCTGGCTTCTTCATTTGAGAATGTGGATAACCAAGATACAAAGCAAATAGTTAGGATTCAAATGGCCAATGTAGTGTTGAAGAATTGGTGTAGAATCCATAATACTAGTGCCCACACTGAATTAGACTGTCCTCAGTTTCATCTGACAGCAAGTATTTTTAATGTGGATGTACAGGCTCCTACTTCTGAGTTCTTAGTTCCCAAAGGTAATGAGATAGTACCCTCAAGATACGATACTGCTCTAGTATTAGAAACTTTTACCTTCAGAGAAGAGGAAGATGACCAATTGTTAGAGGATGAACCATATTTTTGTGAAATTTTATATCCTGAGACAGCCTTAGTACTAAATGCTTTTCAGTTTCCACTTGAAACTGAAAATGAGGTGTTGTATGAGACAGAGGAAGTGCAAGCTTTCCAACAGTCAAGTAAGAATCATACTTACAACCTAAGAAATAACCCTAGGCCAGGAGGTCCTTTCACCACTTCCACTCCTAATAATTTCAACACACCCCTAGACCAGAATGCTAGCAATAATCTAGCTATACTGAAAGCCAATCATAATACAAATAATGGAACAGTTGCACAGAAAGTCCAAATGAGTAAACAGAGAATGTAGAGATAATGAGACTGATGAGTTATCTGTCAGAGGAGATAAAGAAAATTAAGGTCAGTATACCTTTGTGTGAATTGTTGAAAACTCCAAGGGTTAGAAATGCTTTTATTAAATCCTTAGATACATCTATAATAGGAGAGGTTTCTATTGAGGTAAATGTTCCTAATAGGGATGCACAGTCAAAAGAAAAAAGTAAGAAAGCTGAGCAGCCATCCAACACCAATGTTGTAATGTATGCTGATAAAAAAGATGCTCCTCCTTTCTTATTAACTGTTAGACTGTGTAGAAAGAACATACACAATTGTATGGTAGATTCAGGTGCCTCAGCCAATGTAATGCCCTTAGGGATATGTAAAACTTTAGGGCTAACCCTTGCTAAATCTGCCAAAGTCATTACAGAGTTGGACAAAACTGAAGTTAATGTGATTGGAGAATTAATGCCTATGCAGATGCAGTTAGCTTCAAACCCCAGGGTAAGTCAGTTCATTGACATCCAAGTAGTGGACATACCTGTAAATTATGGGATGCTATTGAGTAGAGATTGGTCAAAGACTTTGAATAGATATATGGCCACTGATTTCTCACATATGTGGTTACCTTGGAGAGGTGTGCCAAATCAAATTAGAATAGAAGCTGAACCCAGGATGAAACACATGATCACATAGTACAATAGGACTAACAAAATATTGTATGCTTCTGTTGAACCTGGTGTTTACAGGGTTACTAATAAAGGTGTACAGATTGAGGAAATCTTAATGCTAAATTTTGGAGAAAAGCCTATTAATAAAGAGACAAAACTATTTATTGAGTCTGATGGAAATTGCTTTGATGAAGAAAACAATGCACTGAATAATTTTAGTTAGGTCATCAGACAAGAAATAGAAAAGTGCATAGAACAAAATCTTCCAGTTCAATGCAAATTATACAAAAATAAGTGTAGAGTTCATGATAAGCCACATTCTGAAGAAAATTCTGGCATGTATAGAGACATTATTGAATACCAATACACAAAATGCACAAAGGGGATAGAACCCCAAGAAGGAAAGGCTAATCAACTAGAGAGTTATTTTAAAAATAACATAAATGGATCAACTCTAGATTTAGGAAAAGAGTCAAAAGGTAAAGGTGTTTGTCATTCTGAGCTACAAAATGAAAAGACAAGTGTACAAGTAGGCCAAAATGAATTGCCAGTGAGTAAACAAGATAGAAATGCACATGTGATAGAAAAGGTAAAACATGCTAAAGCAAAACATCAAAAGAATAAAGATGGCATGTGGACACTAAAGTGTGATGGTTCCAAATCTAAACAGGGTGTAGGTGTTGGTATAGAACTTATCGATCGTCATGGTAAATCATATTTAACAACATATAGGCTACAGTTTGCTTATACTAATAATGTTGCAGAGTACGAATCTTTAATCTATGGACTGGTCATGGCTATAAAGAAAAAGGTAAGAATGATCAGAGTGTTTTCAGACTCTAAGCTAGTAGTCAGACAGGTAAGAAAATTATATGCTTGCAATTATAACAAGATGGTTTGTTATAGGCATAGGGTATGGGATTTAATAGAGTCATTTGATGCTTTCAATATAGAGCATATCCCTATAGAATTAACCATAGGCCAGATGCACTAGTAGTTGCTGCTAGCACTTTAGAACCTTTAACACTGTCAGGATTGAAAAGATTTGCTGTAGAATTAGTAAATGTGCCTAGTGTACCAAATAATGTAACTCATTTTCAAGTATTTGAGGGCGATCAACAAATTGTGGATTTCCTAACTTGCAATGAAGTATTTGAGGCCCAAATTATTGATGAACAAGAGAGGACTGATATTTCTTGGGATGAAGAAGACATAATCAATCTAAAAAGTAATTTTCTGCTTAAGGGAGTGATTGAGCTAGAACAAATATTTGATTTTGATGGAGTAGTAAAACAGAAAGACTTGCCTAAAATAGAGGGAGGTAAGTGTGATCCATATAAGTTAGGAAGAGAGCAGAATCCTCAGAATGTACAAATTGGAAAGGTTTGTCCTGAGAAGATTAGAAAAGAAATTATTGATGTTCTGAAAGATTATAAACATGTTATAGCATGGACATATGAGGATTTAAAGACCTATGATACGTCCATCATCACTCATGTGATACCTTTAAAACCAAATATCAAACCATTCAGGCAAAAGCAAAGGCCTGTGAATGCAATTTTAGAACCTTTGATATTTGAGGAAGTGAAAAAATTGCTGTCTGCTAGAATAATTTTCCCTGTCAAATATTCAACTTGGGTAGCTAATTTAGTGCCTATTAGAAAGAAAAGTGGAGATATCAGGTTATGCGTAGATTTTAGGAATTTGAACAAGGCATCTAAGAAAGATAATTATCCTCTGCCTCCCATTGATGAAGTGCTACAAGTAGTGAATGGGGCCAAGATGATGTATTTTCTGGATGGATTTTTAGGGTATAACCAGGTCCTAGTTGATAAGGAAGATAGGTTGAAAACAAATTTCACATGTAAATGGGGTAATTATGCTTACAGAAGAATGTCGTTTGGTCTAATTAATATAGGTGCCACTTTTTAGGGAGCCATGGATATTGCATTTCGTGGACTGACAGGTAAGTGCATTGTAATTTATATGGACAATTTAACTGTGTATTCTAAAGATGCATCAACTCATGCTGAGGATCTGTGAAGAGTACTCAAGAGATGCGAGAGGTATGAAATTTTGCTTAACCCTAAGAAATGTTCATTTGGAGTAATAGAAGGAAAACTATTAGGACATGCCATTTGTTAGAATGGGATATCTATTGATCCTAATAGAATAGAAGGAATCAAGAAACTGCAATTACCAAACACTAAAAAGGAATTAAAATCATTTTTTGGTAAAATTAACTTTGTCAAGAATTTTATTATAGGGTTTTCAGAGATTGTGCGACCATTAAACATCATGTTGAAGAAGGATGTAGATATAGAATGGACACTAGTAGCAAAAGCTACATTTGAAGATATCAAGGAGGCAATTTCTGAAGCTCCTGTATTGGCAAATCTAGATTACAAAAAGCTATTCTATATTTGTTCTTTTGTATCCACACATTCAGTTGCAGCTGCTTTGACACAGAAAGGAGAAAATGATGAAGAGAAGCCAATAGCTTTTATGAGTGCACCTCTAAAAGATGCATAGTTAAAATATCTTGATATAGAAAGGCAAGCATTTGCACTAGTAAGAGCAGTAAAAAGGTTCAGACATTACATCTTACGTAGTCAGGTTAAGGCTATAGTACCAGATGCAGTAGTGAAGATGCTGCTGATGCAAAATGAACCTGGAGAGAAAAGAGCTAAGTGGATCACAACTTTGCAAGAATTTGATATGGAAATCATTCCTATGAAGTTAGTCAGAGGACAAGCTCTAGTGCAAACCATAGCCAATACAGACCCAAATTTGGTAAAACAGCAATATGTATTGAATACTAATGAGACATCAGGGTGGTATGATGATTTGAACACTTTTCTGATATCAGGAAAGTACCCAAGCAAGATGAAATCTTCACAAAGAAGGGCTTTAAAGATCAAAGAACAAAAATACATGGTACAAGGAGGTCTTCTATTCAAGAAGAACCACGAAGGAATATATTTAAGATGTCTAAATAGAGATGAAGCAGATAAGGTATTGCTAGAACTGCATGATAAATATGGAACTGCTCATGGTTCCCATTTAGCTACAATACATAAGATATTGAGAGCATGCTACTATTGGCCTACTATGTTGAAAGATATAGAGAGTCACATTAGAAGTTGCCACATCTGTCAGACTACAGCAGATAAAGGAATAAATCAAGCCAATCCATTACATCCAGTGGTTGAGTCTAGGCCATTTGCACAATGGGGCTTAGATTTCCTTGGAGTCATAAATGCTCCATCATCTGTAGGACACAAATTTATACTGACAGTGACTAATTACTATACAAGGTGGACTAAAGCAACATGTTGTAAATTCTCTACTACTGAGGTAGTCATCAAATTCCTTGAAGAGAACATCATAACCAAGTTTGGGGCTCCTTATTCGCTGGTATGTGACAATGGCCCTGCATTTTCTTCTTTAAAATTTTCTAAATGGGCATTTGAACATGGAATTATTTTAAAGTTTTCTTCAAACTATTATCCTCAGGGTAATGGGTTAGTTGAATTTACGAACAAGATTTTATTAGATACAATCAAGAAGCTAATTAAAAAGAACCCAAGAGAATGGAACACACTGTTGAAATATACGCTATGGGTAGATAGGACCAGGGTTAAATCAGCTTTAGGCAAAGCACCCTATCACTTAGTTTATGGGACTGATCCCATACTTCCAGTTAATTTAAGAATACCAGTTTAGAAGTTTGCTAATGAATACTTAGGCTTTGATGATCATAGAGAAGCTAGAATAATCCAACTGTTGGAATTAGATGATAAAAGAGATCAAACCATTGAGAAGTTTGCTAAGCATCAGGCAATGGTAAAGAGATGGTTTGACAAAAGGGCAAGAGTCAAAACATTTAGAATTTCAAACTTAGTGTTGTGCTGGGATAAAGCACATGAGAAAAAGGGAAATTATGGAAAATTTGACAAGTTATGGTTAGGTCCATTACAGGTGTCAGAAATAATTGGAGACAACACTTTTAGACTTAAGACCTTGACTAGAGAAGATGTGCCATTACCAGTTAATGGCCAACACTTGAAACACTACTTTCAGGCTTGAGGTGAGGGTTGTTGGTCTGTTGTATCATAAAGTGAATAATGTACAGTTTTGTTTTGTTTTGTTTTGTTTTTGGTGTGTTTGGTTTTGTTTTGTTTTCTGTTGTTTGCTTGTGTTTGTTTTGTTTTGGTTTGTGTTGTGTTGCTATAGTAGGGATGTTTGTTTTGTTTTAGAGTATATAGGAGTAGACTAAGAAACACTGAAAACAATATAAAATTCAGAACATTCAAGTGAATTATTTGAAATTTGTGCATAATTTGTTGTGACTGTCATGAATGTAGAAAGTTAGTTAACTTGTGAAATTTTGTATTCAATAAGAATGGGTTGAGTATTCAAGGGAAGTTTCTCACAATGACACACCTAAAATCCTTGGATTTGTTGAACCTACCAGTGTAGATATTAGGTGAAAAATTAGAGGTCACCCTTGCTACCATTACAATTCTTAGCTTAATTTTAGCAAGTGACTGTTCCTTGCATCATGAAGTTACAACTGAAATATCTTATGAAATATCTGTTAAATACAAAATATAAAATATAAATAAATAAATAAAATAGATTTTACTAAAATCCAGGTTAAGTCATCTAAGTAACTCTACCAGGGCTATAGACGCTTGTTGGCAGTGGGGCTCTACTTAGGAGAATTGTAACAATAACCTTGTCAGGGCTATAGATGCCTGCTGGTAGCAAGGCTCTATCCGGTTGGCTATGAGGGAATGATATCAACTAGGTAGTCTAATGTCAATCACTAGTTTGTTCAACTAATTTTCAAGATGAGGTTAATTAATCACTTGCACCCACTTAAACTAAAAAGGAAAATTCATGCACCTTATTGAATACATTAGGTTTCAAGTTAAATAATGATTTACATAAAAGATAGTTAGAAATTATGAATTTATTTCATTTTGTTTTCTTTAATGGTTTTATTTTAATTGTTTTATTTGGTTGCTAGTTGTTGTGATGCTCACAACACGCCCCATTTTACTTCTTAGCAAAATGAGGACCCCTACTGTAGCTGGCTTTTTTGTCGCTTGTTTGTGTGGGTTTGCTTGGTGGTAAAGGGAAAAGAAGTGAAAAGTTACAAACCTTGGTGAAAATAGGGAAAAAATAATATTAAGTACCAGTGCACACCATAGGTGAATTCCTTGTGAAAAATGAATAAGGGTTGCTTTTTGAACCATCTCAAAATTCCTTGTATTTTGCAAGTTATAAGCATTTTTGGTAAATGTACAATCAAGGGTTTGTGGTTTGTATATACAAAACTATTTGTATATACAAGGTCATTTCATATAAAAATGTGTTTGTATATCATTCTGTTGTGTTAGTCGCAAAAGGGAAGTTATCAGATTTAGGAAATGTTGTTATACTTGTATACATTCCTTAATAAATGTTTTAACTTCATATACAAGTCGGACCCGAAATGAGTTAAGGTTGAAATGAATAAACGTTGAAATCCGCTATGTATTTCTTCACTTTGTATATTCGGCAAATGGAAGACATACAAAGTGAATATACAAAGGGTTATACATAGCATGGAACTGAAAAGGTATTAAAACAGACATAATCGTTGTATGTTTTGCACTTTGTATATGTATGTGTTGGTTATATACATTGTGGTTTATATACGAAGCGGAATTGAAAAGATCATGAAATAGGTAATAATAGATGTATATTCTAGGTTTTGTATGTAATTCTTTTGAGACATACATCGCAATATACATTGCACTTTGTACAAGTGCCGGAACTGAAATATTTATAAAATGGAGTTAAACTGTTGTATATTTTCACGCTTGTATGTATGTTCAGAAACATACATTGCTTTATGCATACAAGCTGGAACTCAGGGAAAATGAAATACAGTTAATACAATGCATCACGTCCGAATTGTATATTAAAAGATGCATTGAGTTATATACATTACGGACCTGAAGGTAAATACAATGCGATTTATATGAGGTTAAAATCCAAAAGTGATACAAAGGTTATATACATCGCGAAAGAACAATTTGAAAGCTAAAGTGGACCCCACCAGTTGTATATTAGTTTTGTATGTTTATAATGCATATCTGATATGCAAGCTAATATACAGGGCCCAGAAGTCAGAAGAAATTAAATTACAGCAATTCTTTGTATATTTGGGCGTTTGTATAATATACAATCCCGATATACAAAAAGTCAAAGACATTGCGAAAGAGAGAGAAAGGTAAGGAAAGGTTTGTATAATATGTTTGTATGCGCACTTATACAACAGAATATACAAGCGGGATATACAAAACAAAATATACAAAGGTGTACGGAAAAACGTGAAAAGGGGTAAAAGCGTTAGTTCAATTGTATGCATTACGTGATTGTATGTTTGAAGATACAACAAAGAGATACAACGAAAATATACAAAGGAAACATACAATGAAATATACAAAGGAAAAGGTATGCATGTTAAATTTCACTAACGGTAAAAAGTTCAAAAAACTTAAACACTTAAGGAGAAAGCCAAAGGTTGTAGTGCATTAATTGATGTAATTAATGCAAATTCAACACTCAAACAAAGTGAAATTTAACGAGGGTTAGGGCAATTTTAATGTTATTTCTCTTTCAAATATACTGCTGAGAGTGAAAATTTGTATAAGGATGAATTGTTGCAATGAATGAACATAATTTACCAGGGTGACAAAGTTACAATAGTTGGATAGAGGTGAAAACGGTAAAAGTAAGTCAACGGTAAACGATCACGGAAAGCAAGTATTTATCCAAAACGTCATTTATTTTTAGTTGTTAGAATACTGTTAATTTCAGTAATTTCAGTTTGAAACATATGCATTTTGGCAAATTACTGGTTTTGTTAGTTGTTAATTAGCTAAATAGAGCTTAATGAATTTAGAGGTTAAAACAGAAAGGGAAAAATGAATTAGGGTAAAATAGTAAAAGTAGAAATTCATGGTAAAAACCCTAAACCAGAAATTGAAATGAAAGTTAAAAGAATCATGTTTCTACAGGATGGCCCCAAAATAGAAGAAAGATGCAAGGGAAGAGGTGAAAAAGGAAAGAAAACCCCAGAAGGAGGTGGAGAAAGAAGAGTTGACATTGCATAGGGGTTATCCATCGCTGATCAATACGAGTGGAATGGGCACAGACATGAACATTGGAAATTATGATGCAGAAGATGTATTAAAGAAAATCATTGTTGCTGATGCTTCTCCTGATATGAAACGTATCTGGCAAAGAGGATTGTACAGAGCTACAGGTTTCCCACTGGCAATGGAAGCTAAGGATTTATGTTTGGACTGTGTAATTTTATATGATCCAACTACAAGGAAGGTCATACTACACGACAAACTACTTGCTAATCTAACCACATAAGGTATTGCCAAAACATTTAGGTTAGAGATTAATGAGAAAATGAGGGATATTGAAATTGATCAGTATAATGAGAATTTTTACACAAATGAATGAGAATGTAAAGGTCAGATATTTCACAACTGGTATAACCCAGAAAACAAACCCAAGGCTGTAGCCAGGGCACCTAAGAATCTGATGAGGATATGCTTTAAAGAAGAAATTTACTTAATGATCACTATGTTAAGCATATTAGTTGGATTAAGAGATGGTACTAAGTGTGAACCTTGGATGTTCACTGTCATAGAATTCTTATGAATTCAATGATGGTGAACATCCAAGGTTCACATTTTGTACCATCTCTTAATCCAACTAGTCTGCTCAGCATAGTGATCATCAAATGAATCTCCTCCTTGAAATGTATCCTCATCAGATTCTTGGGTATCCTAGCCACTGCCTTTGGTTTATTCTCTGGGTTGTACCAGTTATGGAATATTTTACCCTTACAGTCTCCTTCATTTGTGTAGAAATTTTCATTGTATTGATCAATGTCAATATCCTTCATCTTCTCCATAATCTCTAAGCCAAATGTTTTTGCAGTCCCTTCTGGAGTTAGATCAGCAATTAATCTGTCATGTAACATTATCTTTCTTGTATTAGGGTCATACAAAATTATACAGTCCAAACATAAATCTCTAGTTTTCATTGCTAGAGGAAAACCCACAGCTCTATACAGTCCACTTTCCCAAATACATTTCATATTTGGCGAGGCATCCGCAGCAGTGATTTTCTTTAGCACATCCTCTGCATCATAGTTTCCTATGTTAGTATCTGTGCCCACTCCATTCGTACTGATCGGGGTTGGATACCCTCTGTGTATCGGTAATTCCTCTTTCTCCACCTCTTTCCATGGTTTTCTTTCTTTCTTTTCCTCGCCCCCTGTATCCTTCTGTTTTGTTTCCATCCTGTAGAAACATGCATCTTTTAACTTTTGCTTTCTTCATGCCTAGGGTTTTTTTACCATGAACCCCTATTTTTACTACTTTACCCTAGCCTGTTTATCTTTTCTATCTTTTACCCTTTAAATTTGTTAAGCTCTATTCAACTAATTAACAATTAAAACAGTAATTTGACCAATGCTTACGTTTTTACAACAAAATTACTAAAATTAACAGTATTTTAACAACTGAAACTAAATGGCGTTTTGGATAAATACCTATTTGTTGCGACTGTTTCCCCATTGACTTACTTTACCATTTTCACCTTTGTCCAGCTACTGTAATTCTATCACTCTGGTAAATTCTGCCTAATCACTGCAACAGTTCTCTTTTCTGCAATTTTCAATCTTAACAGTATATCTTGAAAGCAAAATAACATTAAAATTTCCCCAACCCTCATTAAATTTCACTTTGTTTAAGTATTCAATCTACATTAATTATAGTAATTAATGCGCAACAACTCTCGGCCTTCATTACAATGTTTATGCTTTTTGAACTTTTTAATTGTTAGTCAAATTCTGCATACATTACTCTCTTTGTGTATTTCATTGTATGTTCCCTTTGTATATTTTCATTGTATCTTTCAAACATACAATCGCCCAAACCTACAAAGGCTTTTCTGTTATTTAATCCCTTTTGACATCCAAACTATGTATATTAGCTTGTATATTGGATATACATTATAAACATACAAAACTAATATACAACTGGTGGGGTCCACCTTATCTTTCAAATTTGCATTTCCACGATGCCTATACCATCGTATCTCTTTCGGACTTCAACCTCTTATAGATCGCATTATACTTACCTTCAAATCCATGATGTATATATCCCAATGTATCTCTTGATATTCAATTCAGACGTGATGCATTGTATTCTTCATATTTCAATCTTATTGAGTTTCAGCTCGTATGTATAAAGCAATGTACATTTCGGAACATACATACAAGCATGGAAATATGCAACAGTTTAACGTCATTTGATAACCTTTTTGATTCCATGATGTATAAAGTGCAATGTACATCAGATCGTATATAAAGTATATACAATGCGCAATATACAAAGACTTTACTGTCTTTTATAATTCTTTGGTTCCATGATATATATGAATCAATGCATCACCAGATATACTTTAAGTCCGAATGCATCATTTATATTGTATTTTAATTTTCTTTCCATTCCGTGTTGTATATATCACCATGTATCTCTCTCGACATCATACATACAAACTCGACATATGCAATCATTATACGTTATTTCACGATCTTTTCAATTCCACTTTGTATAAAGAGCAATGCATATCATGAAAACACATATGTACAAAGCATATAACATACAATGATTATATCAAATTTAATACTCTTTCTATTCCGTGCTATGTATAATCCTTTGTATATTACTTTGTATGTCTTCCATTTGCCAAATATACAAACCAAAAATCTACATACTAGATTTCAATGTTTATTCATTTCAACCTTAACTCATTTCGGGCCCGACTTGTATATTAAGATGAAACATTAGCAAGCAATGTATACAAGCACACAAGATACATTTTCAAACCCGATGACTTACTTTTGCGGCTAACACACAAACCCGACATACAAACTCATTTGTATATAAAATGACTTTGTATTTACAAAGAACTTTGTATATGCAAAACACAAACCCTATGCTTGTACATTTACCAAAAACACTCATAACTTGCAAAATATAGGGAATTTTGAGATGGTTCAAAAAGTAACCCTTACTCATTTTTTGCAATGAATTCACCTGTACTACAAACTGGCACTCAATGTTATTTTTTCATTATTTTTTAACAAGGTTTGTACTTTCAGTCCCTTTTCCCTTTTACCACCAAGCAGACCACACACAGAAGCAACCAAAAGCCAACCATAGCAGGGGTCCTAATTTTACTACGGAGTAAAATGGGGCATGTTGTGAGCATCACAACAACTAGCAACCAAATAAAACAATTAAATTAAAACCATTAAAGAAAACTTAATGAAATAAATTCATAATTTCCAACTATCTTTTCTGCAAATCATCATTCAACTTGAGACCTAATGTATTCAGTAAGGTGCATGTGATTAATAAGCCACATCTTGAAAATCAACTGAACAAACCAGTGACTGACATTAGACTACCTAGTTGATGTCATTCCCTCATAGCCAACCAGATAGAGCCTTGTTACCAGTAGGCGTCCATAGCCCCGACAAGGTTATCGTTACAATTCTCCTAAGTAGAGCCCCACTGCCAGCAAGCGTCTATAGCCCTGGTAGAGTTACTTAGATGACTTAACCTAAATTTTAGTAAAATCCATTTTATTTATTTATTTATATTTTATATTTTGTACTTGACAAATATTTCATAAGATATTTCAGTTGTAACTTCATGATGCAAGGAACAATCACTTGCTAAAATTAAACTGAGAATTGTACTGGTAGCAAGGGTGACCTCTAATTTTTACCTAATATCTACACTAGTAGGTTCAACAAATCCAAAGATTTTAGGTGTGTCATTGTGAGAACTTCCCTTGAATACTCAACCCACTCTTATTGAATACAAAATTTCACAAATCAACTAACTTTCTACATTCATGATAGTCACAACAAATTATGCACAAATTTCAAATAATTCACCTGAATGTTCTAAATTTTGTATTGTTTTTAGTGGTTGTTAATCTACTCATGTATACTCTAAAACAAAACAAACATCTTTGCTACAACAACACAACACACAAACCAAAACAAAAACAAACAAAACCAAAACAAACAACAAAAAAACAAAACAAAACAAAACAAAACAACTGTACATTATTCACATTATGATACAACAGACTGACCACCCTCACCTCAAGCTTGAAAGTCATGTTTCAAGTGTTGGCCATTAACTGGTAATGGCATATCTTCTCTAGTCAAGGTCTTAAGCCTAAAAGTGTTGTCTCCAATTATTTCTAACACTTGTAATGGACCTAACCATAACTTGTCAAATTTTCCATGATTTCCCTTTTTCTCATGTGCTTTGTCCCAGCACAGCACTAAGTCTGAAATTCTAAATGTTTTGACTCTTGCCCTTTTGTCAAACCATCTCTTTACCACTGCCTGATGTTTAGCAAACTTTTCGATGGCTTGATCTCTTTTTTCATCTAATTCCAACAGTTGGATTATTCTGGATTCTCTGTGATCATCAAAGCCTAAGTATTCATTAGCAAACTTCCAAACTGGTATTCTTAAATTAACTGGAAGTATGGGATCAGTCCCATAAACTAAGTGATAGGGTGCATTGCCTAAGGCTGATTTAACCCTGGTCCTATCTACCCATAGCGCGTACTTCAGTAATGTGTTCCATTCTCTGGGGTTCTTTTCAATGAGTTTCTTGATTATATCTAATAAAATCTTATTTGTTGACTTAGCTAACCCATTACCCTAAGGATAATAATTTGAAGAAAACTTTAAAACAATCCCATGTTCAAATGCCCATTTAGAAAATTTTAAAGAAGAAAATGTAGGGCCATTATCACATACCAGCAAATAAGGAGCCCCAAACCTAGTTATAATGTTCTCTTCAAGGAATTTGATGACTACCTCAGTAGTAGAGAATTTACAACATGTGGCTTCAGTCCACCTTGTATAGTAATTAGTCACTGTCAGTATAAATTTGTGTCCTGCAAATGATGGAGGATTTATGACTCCAATGAAATCCAAGCCCCACTGTGCAAATGGCCTAGACTCAATCACTTGATGTAATGGATTGGCTTGATTCCTTCCTTTATCTGCTGTAGTCTGATAGATGTGGCAACTTCTAACGTGACTCTCTATATCTTTAAACATAGTAGGCCAATAGTAACCTACCCTCAATATCTTATGTGTTGTGGCTAAATGGTAACCATGAGCAGTTCCATACTTATCATGCAATTCTAGCAACACCTTATCAGCTTCATCTCTATTTAGACATTTTAAATATATCCCTTCGGGGTTCTTCTTGTATAGAAGACCTCCTTGTACCATGTATTTTTGTGCTTTGATCTTTAAAGCCCTTCTTTGTGAATATTTCATCTTGCTTGGATATTTTCCTGATATCAGAAACATGTTCAAATCATCATACCACCCTGATGTCTCATT
The DNA here is from genome assembly GCA_027924645.1 of Cunninghamia lanceolata. Lineage (NCBI taxonomy): Eukaryota > Viridiplantae > Streptophyta > Pinopsida > Cupressales > Cupressaceae > Cunninghamia > Cunninghamia lanceolata. The sequence goes on along the minus strand of BSBN01000078.1, from coordinate 34,699,792 downwards.
AGTATTCAATAAATATTGTTGTTTTACTAAATTTGGGTCTATATTGGCCATGGTTTGTACTAGAGCTTGTCCTCTGACTAACTTCATAGGAATGATTTCCATGTCAAATTCTTGTAAAGTGGTGATCCACTTAGCTCTTTTCTCTCCAGGTTCATTTTGCATCAGCAGCATCTTCACTGCTACATCAGGTACTATAGCCTTAACCTGACTACATAAGATATAGTGTCTGAACTTTTTTACTACTCTTACCAGTGCAAATACTTGCCTTTATGTATCCAAGTATTTCAACTATGCATCTTTCAGGGGTGCACTCATAAATGTTATTGGCTTCTCTTCATCATTTTCTCCTTTCTGTGTCAAAGCAGCTGCAACAGAATGTATGGATGCAAAAGAATAAATATAGAATGGCTTTGTGTAATCTGGACTTGCCAATACAGGAGCTTCAAAAATTGCCTCCGTGATATCTTCAAACGCAGCTTTGGCTACTGGTGTCCATTCTATATCTGCATCCTTCTTTAACATGGCATTTAATGGTCGCACAATCTCTGCAAACCTTGTAATGAACTTCCTGACAAAGTTAATTTTACCAAAAAATGATTTTAATTCCTTTTTAGTGTTTGGTAATTGCAATTTCTTGATTCCTTCTATTCTATCAGGATCAATTGATATCCCATTCTCAGAAATGACGTGTCCTAGTAGTTTTCCTTCTGTTACTCCAAACACACATTTCTTAGGGTTTAGCAAAATTCCATACCTTTCGCATCTCTTGAAGACTCTTCTCAGATCTTCGATGTGAGTAGATGCATCCTTAGAATACACAGTTAGATCGTCCATATAAATTACAATGCACTTACCTGTCAGTCCACAGAATCCAATATCCATGGCTCTCTGAAAAGTGGCACCTACATTGATTAGTCCAAACAACATTCTTCTATAAGCATAATTACCCCATTTACATGTGAAAGTAGTTTTCAGCCTATCCTCTTTATCGACCAGTACTTGGTTATACCCTGAAAATCCATCTAGGAAAGACATCATCTTGGCCCCATTCACTGCTTGTAGCACTTCATCCATGGGAGGCAGAGGATAATTATCTTTCTTAGATGCTTTTTTTTAATTCCTAAAATCTATGCATAACCTGATATCTCCACTTTTCTTTCTAACAGGTACTAAATTAGCTACCCAGGTTGAGTGTTTGACAGGGAAAATTATTCTAGCAGACAGCAGTTTCTTCACATCCTCAAATATCAAAGGTTCTAAAATTGCATTCACAGGCCTTTGCTTTTGCCTGAATGGTTTGATATCTGGTTTTAATCACATGAGTGATGATGGACATGTCATAGGTCTTTAAATCCTCATATGTCCATGCTATAACATGTTTATAATCTTTTAGAACATTAATAACTTCATCTCTAATCTTCTTAGAATAGGCCTTTCCAATTTGTACATTCTGGGGATTTTGCTCTGTTCCTAATTTATAGGTATCAAACTTACCTTCCTCTATTTTAGGCAAATCTTTTTGTTTTACTACTCCATCAAAGTCAAAGATTTGTTCCAACTCAATCACCCCTTTGGGCAAGAAATTACTCTTTAACTTGATTATGTCTTCTTCATCCCAAGACATATTAGGCCTCTCTTGTTCATCAATAATTTGGGCCTCAAATACTTCATTGTAGGTTAGAAAATCTACAATTTGCTGATCTCCTTGAAATACTTGAAAATGAGTTACATTTGTTAGATCTAGGGCACACAACTGAGAGGGGGGGTGAATCAGTTGTACAAAACTTGCTTCTATTTCAAACACTTAAATCCTCTTTGTTATTTAATAGCATATCAATTAATCACTCATGAAAGCATAAAGCATAAACACTAGAGCAGATATACATCAACACATGAGACACCAAGATTTGGACGTGCAAAACCCGGTCAAGGGAAAAACCACTGGGTGATTAACCCAAGGATTATTCTTTGTTAGAAGAATAAGAAAAATAGATGGCACATGCCAATTAGGGCTCACTGCCTGAGCACACTACTCACAAGAAGCACACTGCCTAATAGAGACATATTGTCTACAAAGTAACAAGTATTACAAACTTGAACTAGAGAATGACATCTTTACCATGCCTGGATCAGTTCCATTTAAGCCCAAAAACTCCTGCTTTGCTTTTCACACTTCTCTTCGCTATATCACACTCATCACCGCCAGACGCACTTCAAAATGTATTCACAATCCCTTATTTATACAAGGCATCGACTTAGGAACAATCATCTAAGTCGGCAAACACCTACAAGATCATTCGCAAGACGTGTAATACATCCAGTTGGCCAGTCTCAAGAAGAACACCAATATCTATGGTTATTCTTCAAATGCAAACTCTAACTTCAATGCGGACCACCAATAAGAATTGTACATGATCCAAAGATCACCAAAACCTTTCTTGAGTCATCAAGAACATTTGCACTTTATCAGCTTACTGGAATTTTTCAGTTCTTCATCTGGAACTTCAAGAACACAGTCTGTCATCACTGTCATAATGAAAAATGTGCTTCTGGACCTCCAAACCATGAAAAAATCTAGTTCACTTCACACGAACTTCTTCAACACTCTCTCCAATCCGCAGAATGAGATAATGTAATTCTAGAGCTCACCGGACCAATCTGTGACACTCTGTCACCATTGAACACCTGCCAGAATTGGTTCTACTTGAGTGATCATAACTTCTTCAGATCTTCATGTGGACCTCTAAAATTTTGACTAGAACATCTCAAGACTCATATCTACAAACCCTTTAAACCGCATCCTTTGATCCTCAACCTTTTGAGGACTTTTGCCTTCTTCTCATCACTGTTCTTCACTATTCCTGATTGAGACTGATTTCTTCAATAACCTCAGTACACAGCACATCGAATCCTTCTCATTAATGCAATATGAGTATGTTGACATCAATGACAACACTGGTTATCCTTATACTTGCAACAATCTCCCCCTTTGTCATTGATGGCAACATATGATGTGAAAAACCATCAAGATAAAAACTTCTCCTTTCTGTCATAGCTCCCCCTATCAGCAAAAACTCTTCACATGTCTTGTCTTTCTTTACTGCTCCCCCTTTGATCATCAACCACTTGTTTTTCACATGTCTTCTCTCCCCCTTTGACATCAATCTCAAAGGGCTCATACTTGCAATTCTAACACTTAGAATCATACCAGCTGCTCCCCCTGAGTAGCAGCTCCCCATCATCAATCCTGATCACAAGATATGACTGTGATATCCACCAGACTGATGCACATTAGTACATCCTAGTTCATCACCAGAGGGGCCATGACCCTTAACTTCTCCTTGAGATACTCAAAAGAGTCCTTGGGAAGAGGTTTAGTAAAAATATCTGCAAGCTAATCCTTGGAGGGCACATACTCCAATCTGACTTCACCCTTGTTCACTTGCTCTCTCAGAAAGTGAAATTTTATAGAAATATGCTTGGTCTTAGAATGCAATACTGTATTCTTAGAAATATTTATTGCACTTGAATTATCATAGAAAATTGTGATAGGCTCCTCATATTCTACTTGAATATCTCTTAGCATCTGCTTCATCCACAAAAGTTGAGTGCAACTTCCTATTGTTGCAATGTATTTTGCTTTAGTTGTAGATAGGGATATTGCCTCTTGTTTCTTGCTTAGCTAAGAAACTAACCTTTTTCCCAAAAAGAATGCTCCTCCACTTGTACTCTTCCTATCATCCACATCTCCTGCCCAATTTGCATCTGTATATGCATGAAGAGAAAAATTATGATCTCTAGGATACCATAGACCATACTCAACTATTCCTTTTAAGTACCTAAAAATTCTTTTGATTGCCATGACATGAGATTCTCTAGGATCAGCTTGGAATCTTGCCACAAGACCAACAACCTGCATTATATCTGGTCTAGTTTGAGTGAGATACAATAATCCTCCAATCATTGATCTGTACTTTGTCTGATCTATCTTAGGAGAGTCATCATCTTTGCTCAACTTACATCTGGTAGCCATGGGAGTGTTCATAGGCTTTGAATCTTCCATTCCAAATTTCTTCAATAGTTCTTTCACATATTTGGTCTGAGAGATAAAGATTCCTTTCTCTGTCTGAGTAATTTGTAGACCCAAGAAGAAATTCATTTCACCGAGAATTGACATTTCAAACTCACTTTTCATTTGGTTTGCAAAGATTTTGCACATACTGTCTCTTCCTCCAAAGATGATATCATCAACAAATACTTCCACAATCAAGATGTTTTCATGATCAATTTTGAAATATAGGTTACTATTAGCAGTACCTTTGTTGAAACCAATCTTCAAAAGATGTTTGTCTAGCCTTTCATACCATGCTCTTGGAGCTTGATTTAGACCATATAGTGCCTTCTTTAATTTGCAGACCATATCACCATGCTCAGATAACTGAAATCCATCTGGTTGTTCAATGTACACCCCTTCTTCTAAGCCACCATTCAAGAAAGTAGATTTGACATCCACCTAATACACTTTGAAATCTTTGAAGGCAGCAAATGCAAGAAATAGTCTGACTGCTTCAATTCTTGCCACCAGAGCAAAGGTTTCCTCAAAATCAATCCCTTCTATTTGAGAGTAGCCTTTGCAAACTAATCTGGCTTTATTTCTGATTACTTCATCAACTTCATTTAGTTTGTTCTGGAAGACCCATTTGGTTCCAATCACATTCTTGTTACTAGGTCTAGAAACAAGATCCCAAGTGTGATTTTTCTCAATTTGCATCAACTCTTCCTCCATTGGTTTGGTCCAATTTTTATCATTGCAGGCTTCATTTATTGTCTTAGGTTCAATCTTTGAAATCAGACAACATTCATCTAAATTTTGAGTAATTTTCCTTCTAGTTTGCACACCTTTGCTTTTGTCACCTATGATCTGATCTTCAGAGTGGTTCAGTCTTACATACCTTGGAACTTTGGGAGTTTCTTGCACTTCTGTTTCTTGATCAGGCTCATTCAGACCTATCTCTTCTTCCAAATTTACTAGATCAGTCTGAATCTGACTTTCAGGAGAGGATTGAGCTCCTTGAACTAGAACATCATCTTGATCATCTTCATCATACTCATAAAACCTTGAGGGCTTCTCAATTCCTTCATCACCCTTCACATTTGTACTTTCTATCATCTTTCTTAGTCTCTTATTGTAACACTGGTATGCTTTGCTTTGAGTGGAGTAACCCAAGAAAATTCCTTCATCACTTCTAACATCAAACTTTCCTAGATCTTCATCTCTTTTAATGTAACATTTGCTACCAAATACTCTGAAATATCTCATAATAGGAGTGATGCCAAACCAAAGTTCATAGGGAGTCTTACTAGTATTGCTTCTAATTTGAACTCAATTGAGAGTGTAGACTGCAATGCTAATAGCTTCTCTCCAAAACATCTGGGGAACATTTGCTTCCATCATCATTGTCCTGGATGCTTCCTAGATGGTCCGGTTATTTCTCTCTACTACATTCTGCTGTGGAGTCCTAGGGGTAGATAATTGTCTCTTTATACCATGCTTCTCACAAAAATTTATGAATTCACTGGATGTGAATTCACCACCTCTATCAGACCTCAGACATTTCAGTTTTAATTTTGTTTGATTCTCTACCATAGCCTTGAAGATTTTGAACTTCTCAAAAGGTTCTGATTTCTCTTTCAGAAAGGTAACCCACATCATCCGGGAATGGTCATCAATCAGTAACATGAAATATCTATCACCTTGCATACTCTTGATTCTTGTCAGACCACATAGATCAGTATGAACTAATTCCAATAATCCGGTAGAGGACTGATCCTTGCTTTTGAATGAGACTCTGCTCTGTTTACCTAGCTGACATTCTTTGCACAAACTATTTGTAGGTTTTACCAACTTTGGAAGATCTCTTATAGCCTGAGTATTGCTTATCTTGATGATGTTATCAAAATTTACATGACACATCCTTCTATGCCATAACCAACTCTGATCAACTTGAACAAACAGACAACTTTTATTAGTACCAACTAGATGGAAGATATTACCTTTTGTTTGAGTACTGGATGCAATCTCAGTTCTAGAGCTTTCAAAGATCCTACATCTTCCAATCTTGAACCGGAGATCATAGCCTTTATCCACCAACTATCCAACACTGAGAAGATTGTACTTCAATCCTTCAACATACAGTACATTACCGGTTTTGTTCTTTCCATTAAAAGAGATAGTTTCCCTACCTCTGATTCTACCAGCAGAATTATCACCAAACTTTACCATTCCTCCTTCATACCTTTCCAAATCTAAGAACTTGTTCTTGTCACCTGTCATGTGGTGAGAGCATCCACTGTCAATAACCCAATCATCCTTTTCTTCAACTTGGGCAGCTAAAGCTCTTTCTACAACCTTATGATTGATAGATTTAGAGGATATTGGATCTTCTTCCTTGATGGCAATAAACACCCATTCATTTCTGGATTTGTCTCCTATCTCTGATTCATCATCTGTTACTCCTTCATTATCAGCTTCTTCATGAACATAATAACAATTCTTTTGGAACCTTTGTCTGTTAGAATTTGACCTTGTAGATCTTTCCAGACATCTTGAGACAAAATGACCAATCTTATTACAGTTGAAGCACTTAAAGGGTAATTTTCCTTCATACTTACTAGATCCTCTTGGTAGTCTTTTTGCAATGAGGGCTTCAAGTTGAGTTGTTTCTGCTTCTTCCTCTTCCATGTCTCTTCTTGCTTGATCATACCATGACAGCTTCCTTGAAGAGTTTTCTCCTAGATCAAATCTTTGTTTGCCTTTCATAGAGGCACTAGCTTTGAATACAGATTTAGTCTTGGGGGGATCATCTCCAAACTCGGTCATTTCAAATGCAGCCAGTTTGCCAGCCAATTGGTCTCTTGTGACAGTTGTATGGGCTCTGAATTCATCAATGGCAGCAACCTTGATTTTGTAGGTAGCAGGAAGGGATCTGAGAATTTTACCAACAATCTCATTTTCATCCAAAACTCCACCAGCATTCCTAATTCCACACACTAGCTCATTTACTCTTGGCATAAAGGTAGTAATATTTTCATCATCTCTCATCTTCAATCTTTCAAATTTCCCTTTGAGACTCTACAACCTTGCACTCTTAACATACTCATCTCCTTCATGCAGAAGTTCCAGTTTAATCTAGATCTCATAGGCAGTTGGTAGGTCAATAACATTTGAGAGCTCTGAGTCAGTTAATGCGCTTAGAAGAGCCTCTTTGGTCCACAGATTGTTTTCAACATCTGTGATTTCATTTAGAGTTGTCGAACCACCCTGTGGAGGTACATATGCTTTCGTGACCATGGACAAGTATGCTTTTCCCATACACTCTAAGTGACATTTCATGCAACCTTTCCAAAGAGAGAAGTTGGTTCCATCAAACTTCAGACTATCCTTCTTGTATGACGACATCCTAGATCTCCTCAAGCGGTTAAGCTCCTTTTAGAGGAACTTGGCTCCGATACCAATTATTAGATCTAGGGCACACAACTGAGGGGGGGGTGAATTAGTTGTACAAAACTTGCTTCTATTTCAAACACTTAAATCCTCTTTGTTATTTAATAGCATATCAATTAATCACTCATGAAAGAATAAAACATAAACACCAGAGCAGATATACATCAACACATGAGACACCAAGATTTTGACGTGGAAAACTCGGTCAAGGGAAAAACCACGGGGTGATTAACCCAAGGATTATTCTCTGTTAGAAGAATAAGAAAAATAGATGGCACATGCTAATTAGGGCTCACTACCCGAGCACACTGCTCACAAGAGGCACACTGCCTATAAGAGACACACTGTCTACAAAGTAACAAGTATTACAAACTTGAACTGGAGAATAACATCTTTACCATGCCTGGATCAGTTCCATTTAAGCCCAAAAACTCCTACTCTGCCTTTCACACTTCTCTTCACTATATCACACTCATCACCACCAGACACACTTCAAAATGAATTCACAATCCCTTATTTATACAAGGCATCAACTTAGGAACAATCATCTAAGTCGGCAAACACCTACAAGATCATTCGCAAGACGTGTAATACATCTAGTTAGCCAGTCTCAAGAAGAACACCAATATCCATGGTTATTCTTCAAATGTAAAATCTAACTTCAATACGGACCACCAATAAGAATTGTACACGATCCAAAGATCACCAAAAACTTTCCTGAGTCATCAAGAACATCCGCACTTTATCAGCTTACTGGAATTCTTCTGTTCTTCATCTGGAACTTCAAGAACACAGTCTGTCATGACTGTCATAATGAAAAATGTGCTTCTGGACCTCCAAACCATGAAAAAATCTAGTTGTCACTTCACATGAACTTCTTCAATACTCTCTTCAATCCGCAGAATGAGATAGTGCAATTTCGGAGCTCACCGGACCAATCTGTGACACTCTATCACCACTGAACACCTGCCAGAACTAGTTCTACTTGAGTGATCATAACTTCTTCAGATCTTCATGCAGACCTCTAAAATCTTGACTGGAACATCTCAAGACTCATATCTACAAACCCTTTAAACCGCATCCTCTGATCCTCAACCTTTTGAGGATTTTTACCTTTTTCTCATCACTGTTCTTCACTGTTCCTGATTGAGACTAATTTCCTCAATAACCTCAGCACACAGCACATCCAATCCTTCTCATTAATGCAATATGAGTATGTTGGCATCAATGACAACACTAGTTATCCTCATACTTGCAACAACATTGTCTGGCACACTAGGCACATTCACTAATTCTACAGCAAATCTTTTCAATCTGGACAGTGTTAAAGGTTCTAAAGTGCTAGCAGCAACTGCTAGTGCATCTGGCCTATGGTTTAGTTCTCTAGGGATATGCTCTATATTGAAAGCCTCAAATGACTCTATTAAATCCCAGATCATATGCCTGTAACAAACCATCCTGTTATAATTGCAAGCATATACTTTCCTTACCTGTTTGACTACTAGCTCAGAATCTGAAAACACTCTAATCATTTTTACCTTTTTCTTTATAGCCATGACCAGTCCATAGATTAGAGCTTCATACTTTGCAACATTGTTAGTACAAGCAAACTATAGTCTATATGCTACTAAATATGATTTGCCATGAGGATCTATTAGTTCTACACCAGCACCTACACCCTATTTAGATTTGGAACCATCACACTTTAATGTCCACATGCCATCCCTATTCTTTTGACGTTTTGCTTTAGCATGTTTTACCTTTTCTATCATCTACGCAGTGCTATCTTGTTTATTCCTAGGCAATTCATTCTGGCCTACTTGTATAGTTATCTTTTCAGTTTGAAGATCAGAATGACAGATTCTTTTACCTTTTGAATCTTCTCTTAAATCTGGAGTTGATTCATTTATGTTGTTTTGAAAATAACTCTTTGGGTGATTAACCTTTCCTTCTTGGGGTTCCACCCCTTTTGTGCATTTTATATACTGATGTTCAATAATGTCTCTGCACATGCCACAATTTTGTTCAGAATGTGACTTATCGTGAACTCTACACTTATTTTTGTATAACTTGCATTAAACTGGAAGATTTTGTTCTATGCACTTTTCTATTTCTCATCTGATGACTTGGCTAAAATTATTCAGTGCATTATTTTCTTCATCAGAAGAATTTCCATCAGACTCTATAAATAATTTTGTTTCTTTATTAACAGGCTTTTCTCCAAGGTTCAGCATTAAGATTTCCTCAATCTGTACCCCTTTATTAGTAACGCTGTAAACACCAGGTTCAAAAAAGCATACAATATTTTGTTAGTCCTATTGTACTCTGTGATCATATGTTTCATCCTAGGTTTAGCTTTGATTCTAATCTGATTTGGCACACCTCTCCAAGGTAACCACATATGTGAGAAATCGGTGGCCATATATCCATTCAAAGTCTTTGACTAGTCTCTACTCAATAACATCCCATAATTTATAGGTATATCAACTACTTGGATGTCAATGAACTAACTTATCCTGGGGTCTGAAGCTAACTGTATCTACATATACATTAATTCTCCAATTACATTAACTTTAGTTTTGTCCAACTGTGTAACGACTTTGGCAGATTTAGCAGGGGTCAACCCTAAAGTTTTACATATCCCTAATGGCCTTACATTGGCTGAGGCACCTGAATCTACCATACAATTGTGTATGTTCTTTCCACATAGTCTAGCATTTAGCAAGAAAGGAGGAGCATCCTTTTTATCGGCATACATTACAACATTGGTGTTGGATGGCTGCTCAACCTTCTTATTCTTTTCTTTGGACTGTGTATCCCTATTAGGAACATTTATCTCAGTAGAAACTTCACCTGTCACAGATGCATCCAAAGATTTAATAAAAGCATTTCTAACCCCTAGAGTTTTCAACAATTCACACAAAGGTATACTGACCTTAATTTTCTTTATTTCCTCTGATAGATAATTCATCAATCTCATCATTTCTACAGTCTTTGTTTTATCTATTTGCACCCTTTGTGCAACTGTTCCATTTCTTGTCTAATGATGGGCTTTCAATATAGCAGGATTGTTGCTAGTATTCTGGTCTGGGGGTGTATTAAAATTGTTAGGATGAGTGGAAGTGGTGAAAGGTCCTCCTAGCCTAGGGTTATTTCTTAGGTTGTAAGTATGATTCTTACTTGACTGTTGGAAGGCTTGCACCTCCTCTGTCTCATACAACACCTCATTTTCAGTTTCAAATAGAAACTACAAAGCATTCAGTACTAAGGCTGTCTTAGGATATAGATTTTCACAACAATATGGTTCATCTTCTAACAATTGGTCATCTTCCTCTTCTCTAAATGTGAAAGTTTCTAAGACTAGAGCAGTATCATACCCTGAGGGTACTATTTCATTGCCTTTAGGAACTAAGAAATCAGAAGTAAGAGCCTGTACATCCACATTAAAAATACTTGCTGCCAGATGAAACTGAGGATAGTCTAATTCAGCATGGGCACTAGTATTATGGATCCTACACCAATTCTTCAGTGCTACATTGGCCATTTGAATCCTAGCTGTGTGCTTGGTATCTTGGTTATCCACATTCTCAAATGGAGAAGCTAAAGTGCCATTCTTAGGCCTTGTGTTCCAGGTTTTAGGTGGCCTAGGCTGATTCTGATTCTTGTTATTGTTGTTCCAAGCTCTATTATCTATAGCTAGTCCTCTATTTTGCATTTGTTGTCCTTGATTATGACTCTAATGTTGACTGCGATTTTGACCCTGATTAGAACTCTGACCCTGATTATAACCCTGATTCTAATTTTGGTTATGGTTGGGGTTGTAATTCTGGTTTTGACTCTGATTATAGTTCTGGTTATACCCCTGGTTATTTCTATCATAGAAATTCTCATTTCTCAACTGTGTCATCTCAGTGGTCAATCTTCTCAGATGTGCAGTGATTTCTTTGATATCTTCCCTTTCCTCTTGGGCTTTTGCTATAAATATATCTTGAGGTGGTTGGAAGATTGATTGGCCATTGTTCTAATTAAGATTGGCAGTATTACCAGTGTAAGGTACTATAGCCTGAATTGGAGCAGGGTTATACACATGTGTGTATGTAGGGACTAGATTTAGCATTGGAGTATTCTGTGTAGGAACTCCATTCCAAGGTTGTGCCTAATTTTGCATTCTAGGATTTCCTCCATTGAGGAATGGATTATAGGTTGTCTGCCTCATTTCCTGGTTCACAGAGGCCACCTCTTTGTAGGCTTTGGATACTATGTCTATGTTAGGCTTTCTCTTGACAAACATGGTAGTTAATGGATCTAAAGCAACATAATACATAGCTAACAGTGTGTCTGGAACTACTGTGTATGGTGTTACCAACCTAGAAGATGCCTTTTGAAACCTATCATTAAAGTTATCAATTAGTTCCCCTTCACCTCTTTTGATTGTGGCCAATTTATGATATAAGATAGAAGGATCTACTGGTCCCCTAAATCTAGATAGAAATGCTTCTTCCATAAGTGCCCAGGAAGAAACGTAGCCATTAGGTAAATTAACATACCAATTGGATGCTTGTTCATTGAAAGTGTAAGGGAATAATCTACACACAACATCCTCATGTTCCAGTCTAGCTCTACAGTATGCTTCTTTAAATATCCTGATATGATCTTTTGGATCTCGATGCAACTTGTATTTAGGACATATTTTCTTAGGGTTCTTTGGCATCTCATGGTAATCCATAAAATATATGGGAGAGTTGACATTGAAATAAGCCATTGCAGGTACCTGTGCTTGACCTGGACCTGTAGGAATACCTGTATTTCTAGGCGGACATGGATTTCTGGGAGGACTGGGATCTCTAGGAGGACTAGAACCTCTGGGAGGACCTGAAACAAGATTTAAGAATCTATATGAAGAACTGTTAGGACTTACAATATTGTGGATATTAAAAGGTGATCCAGGAGGCATTCCAGATGAACTTCCTGTATTTGATATTTTAGGATTCCACACTAAAGGACTTTTACTTGGTCTCCTATCAGGTAATTGCACAAATATGTCCTTAGAATTGGATCTAGACCTAGTCACGCTACTGCTGTTATGAGCCAGCTTTACTTAAATTCAACCTTAACTCAAAATAGGCCCTCCTTCTAGCGCCAAAAACTGTTGATGATTGTTTTTACATAGTCATAACAAAAGTTAAAATTCATAAATAAACCTAACTATCTTGAAAGATATAAAGAAATCAGTTAAGATTACTTAATCCCAAGTTTTCGTACGGTCAGGTCTTGACCTGTTAGATAGTTCAATAGGTTACTATGAAGCTATAATATGCAAGGGGCCTTACGTGATTTAAGGTGATTACTGACTTACTGGACTCTATTTATGCAAATTGTTACAAATATCACCAAATTATCTATATCTTTGCACAAATCTATTACTGTATATCAAAGCTCTGAATGATCTATGTTAAAACAAGCTTTTCCTTTCCAATATGTATAAAGATTGCCAAATATCAACTCAATTGCTCTTAATTCGTTCAAATGTTAGACAATCTCTTTTAGATTTCTGCGTTTCAGCTAATTATTTCAAAGTTTGGGAAAAGTTAGAGCAATTTCAAATTCAACATCACTTGCTACAGGATCTAAATGCTCTGTTATGCACATGGTAAAGATTATAGTAAATTCAATTAACTCAGCAGATCAAATCATTAAATGCAAATGTCTTGAATATTTTCACAAACAAGCATTCAAGGTTGCGAGCTTTAAGAAAAACTGTTTCAAATATAATGAAGAGCTAGAAGACACTCAGAAAATAGATGCAGACTTCCAAATTCACTTATGTTCAAAACACATAGCCATATATGGTTTACAATGTAGGTATGACTCTTAGCTTCATTAATCAAAATTCACAAAACTTACAATGCTTTACAGATACAGTAAGAAAGCTAGATATTTCCAGGCGTTGCTTAGTGTAGACACAGGCAACCTCCTCTATATTAAAATACTCTTTCTTACTCAAAGTTTCAGAACAAATTACAATTGCTATGCTAATTTCTACAAATCCCTGTGTAAGTAATATACAAGTAGCAGAGTTCATTATATAGATTTTTGAACTTCAAACTGCTACGGATACAACTTTCATCTATGGCTGAGCTGTCTCCATTCTTGATCAATGGTACATCGTTGTCTCTAACCGTCTACCCAAAATATCCCTTTAGCATCTTTTCTTTTGCTCAAAGGATGCCTTTTAGAATTTTTAAACAAATAAGATTCCCTCTTCATTGACTTTCTCTTGCCAAGGCATCTTTACTTGACTTCCTCTCAAAATCTTTACTCTTGTTTGCCCCCTCACTTTTTCAAATATTTTTTGAAATTGTCAATTACACCTTCTACAAAGGTGTGGTCTGCTCCTGGACTTTTTGTTAAAATATACTCTTGCATCACCACCCTTTCTTTCAACTTCTTCTCTTCATTCTCTAAGCCTTCTCTTTTCTTCTTGTATTTGTTCATTTGAGCCCACTCTTCCATTAATGTATCTATCATTTTCTTACTGAGAATTACATCAAGATTTTCTATACAGGGTGTGAATATGGCCTTGAATTCTATTACGGCCCTCTCTAAATCATATGCTGACATCTCAACACATTCATGTTGTAGGAGTCTTTCTATGATCCTTTTATGTATTTTTATCATGTCTTCTACTTTTTCTTCCAACTCCTGTATAATTGTTGTACATCTTTTGAGGTTATCTTCCTCAACTTGAAGCTCCATTATTGTTCCTGGCAATTTATTTGTCAATGCAACACTAAGTGCTCCCTCATGAATCAATTCATCTGCTCTTCTTTCCATTTCTATCAACTGCTCGATCTCTGACCTACATTCTTCTTTTTGGACCTGGTAGTTATGTATGAATATCATACATTTATTTTCTCTTCTAAACTTATCTTCCAGCTTTCCATAGCTTGCTTTATTATTTGTTCTCCCTCTTGCATGAAATCATTAAACCACTCATCAAAAATATTAGCTTTAAACCTTTTATTTTCCATATCTTTTATCTCATCTTTGGACACTACTGCTATGTTAGTAGGTAAATCAGGAACTGTGGCATTGGGATCAAATATCCCCTTAATGAATTGTTGAAGCTGGACAATGTGTCCTTTTAAATGTTCCAATTTATTTTTATCTTTCCTTAGGATATCAGTTGTTACCTGGTGTATATCCTCCCATTCATGGAGGTATTGTTCTCTTGTTGAATGTCCAAGGTCAAGATTCAATATTTTGTATTCTTCTAAGGCTATTTCACCTTTTGCCTTTTCCTTCTTGGGGTTCTTTCTGCTACTGGTCTTTTCTCTTGATTGTCTTCTACCTGCTCCTCAGGTTCATTCTCATCCATTTTTTCTTCTGCTTCTATATCCTTAGACTTCTAAATTTCTTCTTCCACCTTATCTATATTTCCTGTCTATGGTTGCTCTATATTTACTGGTGAATTGGCCTTTACCTCATCTTCTTTTACTTCTTCTTCTTGGGCTTACATGTTTTCTATATTTTTATCTTCTTCACCTAGCTCCCCATACATATTCAGCATGTCTAGAGCACCTATACCTGAAATGTCTTCTTTTGTTTCCTCTTCTACTATTTCTCTTTCTATTTCTTCAATTTTATGTGCTTCTTCCTACACATCTTTAATGATCTCTAGAGGAACTAAAGTACCAAAGGGATCTACTGACTCTGCTTCCTCTTGTACCTTTTCTTCTTCCTGTATTTTTTCTTGTTCAACCTCCATATCAGTATGAGTACTGGGCCCTTCCTCTTCACTCAGGAAATTACTAGAATCCTCTTCTATTTCGATTTCCTTCCCTCTATACATGGCCCTTTCTTCACTGTCACTACTTTCAATATCAACAGTCTCCACAATTTGTTTGGCTTTTTTGCTTTTTGCTTCTTGCTGCATTTCTCTAGCCAATTCTGTCTTCACCTTAATGTATCCTTGTTTGGGATCTATAGAAGTGGAAGCACCCTGTATGTTGCTTAGTTTTTCTCCTACTTCCTGTGCTCCAATTACCCTCTTTGATTTAGAAGTTTCTCCTCTAGACAAACCTATTGGTATTGCCCTCATAATTGGTTGTCCTACTACTTCTTTAGCAATTTGTGCCTCCTTTGCACTTATTTCATGGCTTATTGATTTTTCATCCACAAAAGTTTTAGATGCCACTGCAATTGTTATCCCTAAAGCATATGGATCCATTATGCTGGCATTTTTATCCTTTTCTATAATTTTGGCTTCAACAATTTTTCTCTTCTTTTCATAAAAACACTGCAAGTCTTCAGTAGGCTCTACCTTTCTTTTCCTCCCCTTCTTTGGGTATGTGACCTCTTTACCCTCAGCTTTCATCTATTCAATCAGACACTATATATAAAGATGTGTTCTATGGCTTTGACCAATTAGGCTTTGTAATAGGAGCCATCCTTGCTTGTACATAGCTGTGATGTAACAATCTGTCATCATCTTGAATCTCTGGGGGCACTTATATATTCCCTATGGATTTCATTTATTTAATAGTCAATCTTTTGTGAGCTCTTTTCCTCACCTCTCTGTCTTTCTTGCAATCTGCCCATAAATCCTCAATGTGTATTTGATGTTTATATTTTTTATCTACAAAGTTTTGAATCCTGTGGAAAGGATCAAACTTGCTTACTAAATCAAATTCTTGGAATCCATAATACCTCAATTCTTGCTCTGAATAACTTGCTACCTCTTCACTAAAACAAGAATATCGGCCAATTGCCCATGGTAATTTCACATTTCCCCTGTTATTGAATTTCCTTTTGCACATTTTAAACACATTCAAATTCTGTCTCGCAAACTCTAACACAATTAGTTTGTCAGAAGGATGCCTGGGAAGCATGAATGGTTTCCCTTCAAAACCCTCAGTCCTTATGTAAGTGAAGTGCTCAAATTGTATAAACCATGAACTGTGCAATCTAATTGCATTTTCTGCATCCTTAGACAATCTTTTATTAGGTTCCTCCCTCAATATCCTTACCAGGTAGGTATAAAAAACATCATTCACCAAAGCAAACTCCTTTACTACATTCCCTTCTTGTAATATAGGGTAATGCTCATACACTAGCTTCTAATTAAGGCCACTTCCTAAAACACCAATCCTTTCTATCCCATGAATAAAAGGCCTAATTTCTGCAGCACCAGAATATAACACATAAGAGGATAAATAAAATGGCAAGCTCTTCTACTGTCTCTGCATGGCCTACCTCCAAATAGCTATGCTAATGGCCTTGGCCCAGTGAATTTGTCCTTGTTTCTTTTCCCCTATTCTTATGAATTCAATGACGGTGAACATCCAAGGTTCACATTTTGTACCATCTCTTAATCCAACTAGTCTACTCAGCATAGTGATCATCAAATGAATCTCCTCCTTGAAATGTATCCTCATCAGATTCTTGGGTATCCTAGCCACTACCTTTGGTTTATTCTCTGGGTTGTACCAGGTATGGAATATTTTACCCTTACAGTCTCCTTCATTTGTGTAGAAATTTTCATTGTATTGATCAATGTCAACATCCTTCATCTTCTCCTTAATCTCTAAGCCAAATGTTTTTGCAATCCCTTTTGGAGTTAGATTAGCAATTAATCTATCATGTAACATTATCTTTCTTGTATTAGGGTCATACAAAATTATACAGTACAAACATAAATCTCTAGCTTCCATTACCAGAGGAAAATTCACAGCTCTATACAATCCACTTTCCCGAATACATTTCATATCTGGCGAGGCATCCACAGCAGTGATTTTCTTTAGCACATCCTCTGCATCATAGTTTCCTATGTTAGTATCTGTACCCACTCCATTCATACTGATCAGGGTCAGATACCCTTTGTGTATCGGTAATTCCTCTTTCTCCACCTCTTTCCGTGGTTTTCATTCTTTCTTTTCCTCGCCCCCTGTATCCTTCTTCTGTTTTGGGGGCATCCTGTAGAAACAAACATCTTTTAACTTTCTCTTTCTTCATGCCTAGGGTTTTTTACCATGAACCCCTATTTTTTCTATTTTACCCTAGCTTGTTTGTCTTTCTTGTCTTTTACCCTTTAAATTCATTAAGCTCTATTCAACTAATTAACAATTAAAATAGTAATTTGACCAATCCTTACATTTTTGCAACGAAATTAATGAAATTAATAGTATTTTAACAACTGAAACTAAATGGTGTTTTGGATAAATACCTGTTTGTCGCGACTATTTCCCTGTTGACTTACTTTACCGTTTTCACCTTTGTCTAGCTACTGTAATTCTGTCACTTTGGTAAATGCTGCTTAATCACTACAATAGTTCTCTTTTCTGCAATTTTTAGTCTTAACAATATATCTTGAAAGAAAAATAACATTAAAATTGCACCAACCCTCGTTAAATTCCACTTTGTTTGAGTATTCAATCTGCATTAATTACAGTAATTAATGCACAACAACTCTCGGCCTTCATTACAATGTTTATGCTTTTTGAACTTTCTAACCGTTAGTCAAATTCTGCATACATTACTCTCTTTGTGTATTTCATTGTATGTGCCCTTTGTATATTTTCATTGTATCTTTCGAACATACAAACTCCCAAACCTACAAAGGCTTTTCTGTTATTTAATCCCTTTTGACATCTGAACTATGTATATTAGCTTATATATTGGATATATATTATAAACATACAAATCTAATATACAACTGGAGGGGTCCACCTTATCTTTCAAATTTGCATTTCCACGATACCTATACCTTCGTATCTCTTTCGGACTTCAACCTCTTATAGATCGCATTATACTTACCTTCAAATCCACAATGTATACATCCCAATGTATCTCTTGATATTTGATTCGCACGTGATGCATTGTATTCTTCATATTTCAATCTTATTGAGTTCCGGCTCGTATATATAAAGCAATGTACATTTTAGAACTGTGAGGCCTACTTTTTACACTACTGTTCATGAGACTATTTGCAGTGATATTGCTATTATTTTTATGTTGAGAGACTATTGATCTTGAACCTTGTTTATTAAACCTAATTGATTTTTAAGGAAATAATTGTGCAATGATAATTAGATGTTGCTTTTAAGAAAATGATGAATGGATAAACATTAGAAATGAGAATTTATTGTGATTTCAGTATGTTTATATGGTAGAATGTTTAGGGATGCATGTATTGAAATTACTTCAGCTATGATATCTTTATGGGTTATTGACTTCGAGTTTGAGTGTGCAGGTATTGCTAATGAAACCACATATACATGAGATCATCCCATTCGCTATGTTGTATCCCTTGTGAGCCAATCTAGTTCCATGAGGAACTAAGATCAACCTCATGATTGGAGAAATGTTGTAATGTGTTAATGTTGCATGAGGTCAAGGGAATAAGGGCTATCTTCTGATTTACTTTTATTATGATAAGTGTTGTAAGAAATGTTGTTTTGAATCTTGTTTAAATTTTATTTCTTTTGGACTTTTTTCTTGTGTTTTATTTGACTCTAGGAGTTCTAACTAGGCAAAAATCAACCCTGGGTTATACCCCATGGGTCTAGGGACCTTTTTGACTAGGATAACCTTGGGTTAACCTCCATATGGTCACTCTAACTTCACAGTGAAGTTAAGTGACGAATTTGGAAGCATGAAGGACAATGGGATGAGCGGAATCCACACTCAGGCCCACTTCCAAGTCATGGAACAACTCCATGATCCCCTAATAATGGAGTGCTTGTCTCTTTGTGCCTCTCTTTTGGTGGGGTTTCCCTTAATAAGGGTGGTGTGTCTTCCACTCCCTTGTTTATTTATATTTTATTTATTGTATTTTATTTTTCCATGTGTTGTAAAAGGACTAAAGTGGGGGACCTCTTGAGTGGGGTTAATTGTTTTAAGTCCACTAGGATAAGGGATAAGTTGTGGATTAGTTGTTAAATGCCACTTGGGAAATTAGGAAAATAGAGGGAATTAGTTTTAAAAGAGAGAGGAGGAGGAGAGTAAGGGGGTTGGATTTATTGTGGAAAGAAGGAGAACTTGGAGGAGAAGGCTAGGGTGGAGCTCTTCATCAAATTTCATCCATAATTGGGCTTGAGAAGGTTGGTGAACAAGACTTCTCACTTGTATGATCTGTTGTTTGTTATGTATGTTTTGTTCATGCTTGATTAAAGAGTTTGCAAATGTTATATATGTGTTTTTCTATTATTTTGGGGTATGTGTTGGGTGTTGAAAGAGCTCCTTCTAGTTGGAAGGCAATGCTCATCATGTACGGGGAAGGGAAGGTGTGAACCTCCTCGAGTGTCTTTCTTGTTTCTTGATAAATAAAATGCCTTGAGGGCATGTTGGTGCTTTTGAGCCAAGAGGGCTTTAAGGCTTTGAGAGCCTATTTGGATATCCCCGGAAGTTTGATTAATTGGATGGCTTGAGGCCATGTGATAAGTTGTGACAAATGTGTAAGGAATGACACCTTGAGTGAGAAGAGTCTACTTCCCTACCCTCCCTGATCTCACCTAAGCTGAGTCTTTGTATTGTGAGTATACCATGGGAGTGTAAGTGTTATTTGTTTTGTTGTTGTTATTCAATGTTGTGAATGCATGTGAAATGTGGGCATGACATTTGGTATCAGAGCCCAGTTGTTTAAAACACTGGGCTTGTTTAGGCACATTATCACTTCCGTGACCAAACTAACTAGAGTTTACCTCGTCTTGTAGGATGCCTCCTAGATGAGTTCGGCAAACACTATCCCGCTGCACTCCAGCCACTAAGGTGCACACTGATTCTTCAGCTATGGGACCGGATCAACCAGTCCCACCAGAACAGCCAATCCCACAAGTTTAGCCAGTTCTACAGGCACAACTAGTTCCTCAGGAACATCAAGCACCACTAGACCCACTAGATATGGGACCACAGATATTACAGGTCTTACAGGCTATCTTGGATAGGCTTCCACCAGCTATAGTTGAGTCACTCATAGAGCCATGTGTCAAGCCTCGTGATGTTCCGTGAGAGGAGCCACGCGTGGAGGCACAAGCCGAGTCTCATGTCGTGCCACGTGAGGAGCCCCGCGTAGAGCCACAAGGGGTACCATGTGTGGAGCCTTATATCGAGTTGTCAGATATAGAGGAGGTTGGTTTGGCCAGCAGAGCCTGTAGTAGGAGTGCCACACATCAGGCCAGGCATGACGAGACAGTGAGAGTAGAGCATTTTGGTCCTAGGCCTTATGATGATTAGGTAGATGAGCTTTATAGGGGGCACAGTGATAGAGGAGATCCTATTAGGGACATAATGAGGTTGAACCCTCCTACCTTCATCAGAACCACAGAGGGAGCTGAGGTAGAGGCCTGGCTTATCAGTTTGGATAGGTGCTTTGCATTGCGTCCATACGTAGGCAACACAAAGGCCCGTGTGGCAGAACACTTGTTACAAGATATAGTAGCTACATGGTGGCACACTAAGGAGTGAAAGCATCACCTTTCCTTGGATACCCTCTCATGGGAAACCTTTATTGAGCACTTCAACGCATGTTATCTATCAGATCATTACAGATAGCGTCATATTGACGAGTTCCATGACCTACATTAGAGGGGACTCTCGGTGGCACAGTATGAGAGCAAGTTTACAGAGTTATCCAGATATGTGGAATATCTCCATGATGGGAAACTCCTAGTGCATAAGTTTATTAGAGGCCTAAACCATAGTATAGCAGGACCTGTTCAGATGGCAGATCCCCAGACTCTGAGTGATGCTGCCGAGAAGGTTTATATTGCTGAGGAGATTCAGGGACGGGGGCAGAGTTCTCGCCTTTAGTTCTAGGATTAGGGACAGTAGTAGCATTAAT
The DNA here is from genome assembly GCA_027924645.1 of Cunninghamia lanceolata. Lineage (NCBI taxonomy): Eukaryota > Viridiplantae > Streptophyta > Pinopsida > Cupressales > Cupressaceae > Cunninghamia > Cunninghamia lanceolata. The sequence goes on along the minus strand of BSBN01000078.1, from coordinate 34,678,448 downwards.
AGAATTTCTATAGGCCAACATAGCCTTTCTCTAAAGGAGGATACAGTTCAACACCATTACCTCCTAGACCCCCACAACAATAGCAGTCATAGTAGCAACAGAAAGCTGAAACACAACAGAAGTCATATGGGGGAAATAATAGAGGTTGGCAATAGTAGGGCCCGCGTAGAGATCAGAGACAATAGGGACCACTTGCGGGACCCGCGAGACCGCAGCAGTCGTATAGGGGTTCACAGGGGTCTAATGACAGAATAGGACAACAACAATCGAGTAGGACTCAGACTGTATAGGTACAAGTTAGAGGCCCTTGTTATACATGTGGTGAAGCTGGACACATAGCTAGAGAGTGCCCACAGGGTTATACAGTAGGGGGACAGCATCATGTAAGAGGTTTTGAGTAGACTGTGGGTGATGTGGGTAAATCCCACCATATGTTTGTAGCGGTTGACAAGCACCAGGATGATTTCCAAGCCTCAGTTATTGAGACAGTAGGTATGATTGCAGAATCTCCCATGTCTATCCTTTTTGACTTCAGGAGCTACTGACTCCTTTATATCTACATCGTTAGTGGGACGTTGTAGGTTGGTGGCTTCTAGGCAGGACATTAGGTGGGAGGTCGAGTTGGCCTCTGGGGCTAGGATGTTAGTTGATACTGTTGTTAGAAATTGTGAAGTTTCCTTGGGTTCATTCATTACAACATGGGATCTTAGGGTGATGCCATTAGGAATCTACAGCATAGTTCTTGGCATGGACTGGCTTGCGGCTCATAGAGCCAAGCTTGATTGCCGTCAGAAAATGATTAGTTACACAGATGATCATGGCACACCGGTCGAGATAGTGGGCATATAGAAGCCCACGACTGCTTGAACAATATCTGCTCAGCAACTTAAGCATTGCATGTGGAAAGGTTGTCAGATGTTTGCTATCATAGTTAGTGATAGATCAGAAGATGAACCTGAGACTACATTAGATGATCACCCCATTCTGAGAGAATTTGCAGATGTTTTTCCACCAGAGTTACCTGGTATGCCTCCACGCAGAGAAGTTGATTTCCATATCGATTGAGTACCAAGGGCAAAACTAGTATCTTAGGCACCTTATAAAATGACTACACATGAGATTACAAAGCTTAAATTGTAGTTAGAAGAATTATTAGAGAAGGGACACATCTGACCTAGCGTTTCACCACGGGGTGCACTAGTTATCTTCGTAAAGAAGAAGGATGGTTCTCTTTGGCTATGCATGGATTACAGGTAGTTGAACAAAGTGACGGTGAGGAACCGATATCCTCTGCTGAGGATTGACGATCTCTTTGACCAAATACAAGGAGCTAGAGTGTTTTCAAAATTGATTTAAAATCTGGGTATCACCAATTACGAATCACCGAGGCAGATATTCACAAAACTACTTTCCGAACCAAATATGGCCACTATGAATTTACAGTGGTACCTTTCAGATTGACGAACGCCCCTGTAGTGTTCATGAGTCTTATGAATGGGGTGTTTCGTACTTACCTGGAATGGTTTGTGATCATATTTCTAGATGACATTTTGATCTATTCATGGATCGAGGAGGAACATGTGGACCATTTGCATCAAGTATTGTAGTGTTTATGTGAGCATCAGCTTTATGGCAACCTGGTGAAATGTGCCTTCTTCAAAACAGAGGTGCAGCATTTGGGACACATTTTATTAGGCGATGGCATCTCCATAGATCCATCAAAGATCAGAGCAATTCAGGATTGGCCAGCACCCACCAGTGTTACAGAAGTAAGAAGCTTTATGGGACTAGCCAGTTACTACCATAGGTTTGTCAAAGGCTTCTCCAGGATACCCCATCCTATCACTTCCCTTTAGCAAAAAGGGAAAGGATTCACTTGGACTGAGCAGTGTGAGAAGGCCTTTGGGATCCTTAAGGAATGTCTTACCAGCGCTCCCATATTAGTTGTTCCTGATCTGGCAGAAGATTTTGTTGTCTGCACAGATGCATCATTAGAGGGATTTGGAGTTGTGCTTATGCAGGTGGTAGAGTGATTGCTTATGAATCACGAAAACTTAAAACACATGAGCTAAACTACCCTACTCACGATCTAGAGCTAGCAGTTGTTATTCATGCTCTTATTTTTTGGAGACATTTTCTCTTAGGCCGACATTTTGAATTTCATTCAGATCATCATAGCTTGCAGTATATTTTCACTCAGCCTAATTTGAACACCCACTAATGGTGTTGGGTGGAGTTCTTATGTGAGTACGACTTTGATGTCCACTACATCAAAGGAAAGGAGAACATGGTCACTGACATTTTGAGTCAAAGGCACCACAAGATCCTGACTCTAACTTTGAAAGTGGATTTGAGAGAACGTATTTTACAGCATCTGCCTGAGGACGAGTGGTTTCTTAAGGTGCAACAGGAAATCCAAAATCAAAGGGTCTTGAAGGGTAAATTCATAGGATATTCGCTAGAGTCAGATGGATTGCTTAGACATAGGCAGCGCATCTATGTACCCTATACAGGTGATCTACGTACAGTGATACTCTCTGAGGCTCATAGAGCACCCTATACAGCTCATCTAGGAGTGAAGAAGATGCATGCGGATTTGTGGCAAATATATCATTGGGCTGGGATGAGACATGACATCGCAGAGTATGTAGCTAGATGCCTTGAGTGTTAGAGGGTCAAGGCCGAGCATCAGCATCCAGCAGGACTGTTGTATCCTAATGAGATACCTGAGTGGAAATAGGACACCATTTCCATGGACTTTATTATTGGTCTACCTATGTCATCACAACACCATGATGCCATCATGGTGACAGTTGACAAGTTGACCAAGGTGGCGCATTTCTCACCAGTACGCACAATGTACAATGCACCATTAGTGGCGAGAGTGTTTCTAGATTAGATTGTTAGACTGCATGGAGTACCTCACCGCATCATATCTGACAAAGACTATTTTCACATCATTTTTTTGGAGAGCCTTACATTAGGCATTGGGCACACAGCTCAACTTTAGTTCTGCTTACCATCCTGAGACTGACAGCCAGACAGAGAGAGTTAATCAGGTGTTAGAGGATATGTTGCGCATGTATGTTATGGATCATTAGTCTAAATGGGAGGAGTACCTATATCTGGTTGAGTTCGCCTACAATAATGGGCATCACAGCTCATTGGGTATGCCTCCTTACCAGGCTTTATATGGCAGACCTTGCAGAATGCCTTTGAGTTGGGATTGGTTAGAGGACCGAGTTGCCATTGGTCCTGAATTAATCCAAGATATGGAACAGTAGGTCACATTGATCAGATAGAGACTACAAGAAGCTCAAGATAGACAGAAGAAGTATGTAGATGTGAAGAGAATGGATCGAAGCTTTTCAGTGGGTGATAGAGTATTCTTGAGAGTGTGACCGCATAAGAGTCCAATCTGTTACGGAAAAGGCTCTAAGCTCGCACCCTGATTTGTAGGACCTTTTGAGATTTTGGAGAGGATAGGACCTGTAGCCTACCATTTAGCCTTGCCACCTAGCCTGTCTTGAATCCATGATGTCTTTCATGTTTCAGTTTTACATCGTTATATTTCTAACTTGTCTCACGTATTGGATTGGAGTGTTCTTTAGGTAGAGGCAGACAGACAGCTGGCTTTGGAGCCAATACACATATTGGCTCGTCAGATGCTGGGCCTTCGAGGTCAAGAGCTGGACAAGGTTAGGGTCTAGTGGGATATGTACGATGAGGTCACTGCAACATGGGAAAATGCTACGAGACTGAAGATGCTTTACCCTCACCTCTTTGATGACTTCCAGGAGGAAGTACAATCTTCAGGGGAGAGGATGTGAGGCCTACTTTTTACACTATTGTTCATGAGACTATTTGCAGTGATATTGCTATTATTTTTATGTTGAGAGACTATTGATCTTAAACCTTGTTTATTAAACCTAATTGATTTTTAAGGAAATAATTGTGTAATAATAATTAGATGTTGCTTTTAAGAAAATGATGAATGGATAAACATTAGAAATGGGAATTTATTGTGATTTCAGTATGTTTATATGGTAGAATATTTAGGGATGCATATATTAAAATTGCTTTGGCTATGATATCTTTATGGGTTATTGACTTCGAGTTTGAGTGTGCAGGTATTGCTAACGAAACCACATATACAGGAGATCAACCCATACCCTATGTTGTATCCCTTGTGAGCCAATCTAGTTCCATGAGGAACTAAAATCAACCTTCTGTTTGGAGAAATGTTGTAATGTTGTAATGTGTAAATGTTGCATGAGGTCAAGGGAATAAGGGCTATCTTCTGATTTACTCTTATTATGATAAGTGTTGTAAGAAATGTTGTTTTGAATCTTGTTTAAATTTTATTTCTTTTGGACATTTTTCTTGTGTTTTATTTGACTCTAGGAGTTCTAACTAGGCAAAAATCAACCCTGGGTTATACCCCATGGGTCTAGGGACCTTTTTGACTAGGATAACCTTGGGTTAACCTCCATATGGTTACTCTAACTTCACAGTGAAGTTAAGTGACGAATTTGAAAGTATGGGGGATAATGGGATGAGTGGAATCCACACTCAGGCCCACTTCCAAGTCATGGAACAACTCCATGATCCCCTAATAATGGAGTGCTTGTCTCTTTGTGCCTCTCTTTTGGTGGGGTTCCCCTTAATAAGGGTGGTGTGTCTTCCACTCCCCTGTTTATTTATATTTTACTTACTGTATTTTATTTCTCCATGTGTTATAAAAGGACTAAAGTGGGGGACCTCTTGAGTGGGGTTAATTGTTTTAAGTCCACTAGGATAAGGGATGAGTTATGGATTAGTTGTTTAATGCCACTTGAAAAATTAGGAAAATAGAGGTAATTAGTTTTAAAAGAGAGAGGAGGAGGAGAGTAAGGGGGTTGGATTTATTGTGTAAAGAAGGAGAACTTGGAGGAGAAGGTTAGGGTGGAGCTCTTCATCAAATTTCATCCATAATTAGGCTTGAGAAGGTTGGTGAACAAGACTTCTCACTTGTATGATCTGTTGCTTGTTATGTATGTTTTTGTTCATGCTTGATGAAAGAGTTTGCAAATGTTATCTATGTGTTTTTCTGTTATTTTGGGGTATGTGTTGGGTGTTGAAAGAGCTCCTTCTAGTTGGAAGGCAATGCTCATGATGTACAGGGAAGGGAAGGTGTAAACCTCCTCGGGTGTCTTTCTTGTTTCTTGATAAATGAAATGCCTTGAGGGCATGTTGGTGCTTTTGAGCCAAGAGGGCTTTAAGGCTTTGAGAGCCTATTTGGGTATCCCTGGAAGTTTGATTAATTGGATGGCTTGAGGCCATGAGAATAGAAATTTTGTTGGCTTGAGGCCATGTGATAAGTTGTGACAAATGTGTAAGGAATGACACCTTGAGTGAGAAGAGTCTACTTCCCTACCCTCCCTGAACTCACCTAAGCTAAGTCTTTGTATTGTGAGTATACCATGGGAGTGTGAGTGTTATTTGTTTTGTTGTTGTTATTCAATGTTGTGAACGGATGTGAAATGTGGGCATGACAAGAACATACATACAAGCACAGAAATATGCAATAGTTTAACTTCATTTGATAACCTTTTTGATTCTGTGATGTATAAAGTGCAATGTACATCGGATTGTATATAAAGGATATACAATGCGCGATATACAAAGACTTTATTGTCTTTTATAATTCTTCAGTTCTGTGATATATATGAATCAATGCATCACCAGATGTACTTTAAGTTTGAATGCATCATTTATATTGTATTTTAATTTTCTTTCCATTTCGTACTATATATATCGCCATGTATCTCTCCTGACATCTTACATACAAACCTGACATATGCAATCATTATACGTTATTTCACAATCTTTTCAATTCTACTTTGTATAAAGAGCAATGCATATCGTGAAAACACATATGTACAAAGCGTATAACATACAACGATTATATCAAATTTAATACTCTTTCTATTCCGCACTATGTATAATCCTTTGTATATTACTTTGTATGTCTTCCATTTGCCAAATATACAAACCAAAAATATACATACTGGATTTCAACGTTTATTCATTTCAACCTTAACTCATTTCGGGCCCGACTTGTATATTAAGATGAAACATTAGCAAGCAATGTATACAAGCACACAAGATACATTTTCAAACTTGATGACTTACTTTTGCGGCTAACACACAAACCCGACATACAAACGCATTTGTATATAAAATGACTTTGCATATACAAAGAACTTTGTATATGCAAAACACAAACCCTATGTTTGTACATTTAACAAAAACACTCATAAATTGCAAAATATAGGGAATTTTGAGATGGTTCAAAAAGTAACCCTTACTCATTTTTTGCAACAAATTCACCTGTACTACACACTGGCACTCAATGTTATTTTTTCATTATTTTTAACAAGGTTTGTACTTTCAGTCCCTTTTCCCTTTTACCACCAAGGAGACCACACACAGAAGCAACCAAAAGCTAGCCAAAGCAGGGGTCCTCATTTTGCTACAGAGTAAAATGGGGCATGTTGTGAGCATCACAACAACTAGCAACCAAATAAAACAAATAAATTAAAACCATTAAAGAAAACTTAATGAAATAAATGCATAATTTCCAACTATCTTTTTTGCAAATCATCATTCAACTCGAGACCTAATGTATTCAATAAGGTGCATGAATTTTCATTTTCAGTTTAAGTGGGTGCACATGATTAATAAGCCTCATCTTCAAAATCAGTTGAACAAACCAGTGACTGACATTAGACTACCTAGTTGATGTCATTTCCTCATAGCTGACCGGATAGAGCCTTGCTGCCAGCAGGCATCCATAGCCCCGACGAGGTTATCATTACAATTCTCCTAAGTAGAGACCCACTACCAGCAAGCGTCTATAGCCCCGGTAGAGTTACTTAAATGACTTAACCTATATTTCAGTAAAATCTATTTTATTTATTTATATTTTATATTTTGTACTTGACAGATATTTCAGTTGTAACTTCATGATGCAAGGAACAGTCACTTGCTAAAATTAAGCTGAGAATTGTAATGGTAGCAAGGGTGACCTTTAATTTTTTACCTAATATCTACACTGGTAGGTTCAACAAACCCAAGGATTTTAGGTGTGTCATTGTGAGAACTTCCCTTGAATACTCAACCCACTCTTATTGAATACAAAATTTCACAAATCAACTAAATTTCTACATTCATGACAGTCACAACAAATTATGCACAAATTTTAAATAATTCACTTGAATATTCTGAATTTTGTATTGTTTTCAGTGGTTGTTAATTTGCTCCCGTATATTCTAAAACAAAACAAACATCTCTGCTAAACCAAAACAAAAACAAACAAAACCAAAACAAACAAAACAAACAACAAAACAAAACAACTGTACATTATTCACATTATGATACAACAGACCGACCACCCTCACCTCAATCCTGAAAGTAGTGTTTCAAGTGTTGGCCATTAACTGGTAATGGCATATCTTCTCTAGTCAAGATCTTAAGCCTAAAAGTGTTGTCTCCAATTATTTCTGACACTTGTAATGGACCTAACCATAACTTGTTGAATTTTCCCTGATTTCCCTTTTTCTCATGTGCTTTGTCCCAACACAGCACTAAGTCTAAAATTCTAAATGTTTTTACTCTTTCCCTTTTGTCAAACCATCTCTTTACCACTGCCTGATGTTTAGCTAACTTTTTGATGGCTTGATCTCTTTTTTCATCTAATTCCAATAGTTGGATTATTCTGGCTTCTCTGTGATCATCAAAGCCTAAGTATTCGTTAGCAAACTTCCGAACTGGTATTCTTAAATTAACTAGAAGTATGGGATCAGTCCCATAAACTAATGATAGGGTGCATTGCCTAAGGCTGATTTAACCCTAGTCCTATCTACCCACAGTGCATACTTCAGTAATGTGTTCCATTCTCTGGGGTTCTTTTCAATGAGTTTCTTGATTATATCTAATAAAATCTTATTTGTTGACTCAACTATCCCATTACCCTAAGGATAATAATTTGAAGAAAACCTTAAAACAATCCCATGTTCAAATGCCCAAGTTTTCATACGATCAAGTTTTGACCTGTTAGAGAGTTCAGTAAGTTACTATGAAGCTATAATATGCAAGGTGCCTTACGTGATTTAAGGTGATTATTGATTGTTGATCATGATGTTAGTTATAAGTAAACATAGAATAAAAATTGCACAACAACCTTTACTCATCTTGAAAGATACGATGAATTCAAAGAATTCATGATACCAAATTTTGGGGCCTTACTGTCATCAACAGGATCTGATAAGATGCTACAAAGAAACGTTATTTCACAGTATATTTCTCCAGATGATACGTTTGTACTCAAATCTTTGCATGATATTTGTTAATTTGACATGCTTTAACTTAAATATGCTACTAATTTTCAATTATCTTCGAGATATCTACATATTTATTACTATTTGCTTCTGATTGTCATTTATTGCAATTATGATGGTGAATTATTCTGAAATTGAAAGGAATTGAAAAGAAATACTTCAAACAATGATGAACCTTCAGTTATTGAGCCACATACACATCAGATACAGTCATGAAGAGAAGAAATCAAACCATATGTTCACCAGGACATTCCACAGCTAGATACAGTCGATGCTAACTTCAAAGGAAAGGAATGAAGACAAGACATGCAAGCTAATATGCACTCCAAGAGATGCAGCAAATCAAAGCATGTATCAAGAATTCATACACTGATTATTCAAGATTTATGATGGATTGTAATCAAAACAATCTTCTCAATCATTAAGTATACAAGAACATATATGTATACGACAATTTTGAAATAAGCCCTAAATATTTCAGCAAATAGATTTCAATTAAGTTTCGAATGATTCAAAAAAGGCATCCCTACACCTTTTATAGAACAAGGTGAGGGAGCGGTTACAATTGATCTACGATCAAGATTTATCTATTAAGATCTACGGTTCATCCTTTATTGACTAAGTCAACTATTTCAACGTGGGATAGGTTGCCAGCTGGCAACCATCTAGGCAACTTATTATCTCTTAAGAAGCTGATGCATGCATTTTGTTTATGGTGCATGTTCATCAGGTTCTTCATCATCATCTTCATTGTCATGATCATCACTTTCATCTGTTTCAATATCCTCCTGATGACTATCTCTTTGTATATAGACCTGCATGGATGTCCTAATATTTTCATATGCTTGCACAATCTTTTCTATTTCACCGCCATCTTGAGTTGTTGCTTTGGCTATGGCATGTTTATACACTTGATATTTGCCTCGGAGTCTCTAATTTACTCCTCTTGCTGCTAGATGTTTCATTGTAGTTTTCCACTTTGACCTTGATCCTCATGATTTTGTCCATGACTTCTTCCGTCAGGTGATTTAGAGGGTCATCAGCTACTAGTTGGAAATTGTTATGAAGAGTTTTAATAACAAACTCTTCATCTTGATTTTCAATCTTCCCTTCTACTTTCCCTTCTAAGGTCTCTAGGACCTCTGCTTCATAAGACATCATATCATGCAGCTTCATACTAATGTTTCTCAGTTTACTATTGCATCTCTTTAGCACATCACATTCAAACCTGATGTCTTTATTCCAGATATCAATCAATATGGTTGTGTTATTATTTAGTACCTGATTATTTATAAGAATTTGAGGGTTAATGCTCCTTATTTCATCTAAAGCACTCAAGGCTTTCTCCAGTTGAAATGACCTCTTCCTGGTCTCCATCTGTAGTTTATCCACCCTCCTCCTAGAGGTACTTAAAGAATTCCACCTCTTTAAAGAGGCTTTAACCACTTCCTCAGCTCCATCGAGCGCAGATGACATCCATTTTATCATTACTACTGATTCATGCTTCATGAGGTTTAACTTGTTTACCTCTTCCTGAGAAATTGTAGTCAATGGGAACGCTTGATCACTTGTTGTATCATCAAGATTAATTAACCCTTTAATATAGGCATGCAGCTGAGAAATGTGCTCTTTATGCTACTTATTCTTCTCTTTTTCCCTCTTCACCCTTTGGGTCAATGAATCAATTATATCTTTTCCTTCTTGGCCTTCCTGATCCTCATTGGCAAATCCCAAATATACTGTCCTAATCTAGAATTCATCCAAAGTGATCTTGTCTTTCTCTTTGTCAGCTGTAGGAATGGCCACCTGGGCGGTCCTTTTGCCCATAGCAGGATCTCTTCTTATGGCCGAAGTCAACCCGGCCTTCCTCTTTGGCTTCATTAGAGTCTCTAAGAATAGTGTTGAAACATCAAACTCTTGTATCTCTAACCCAGACTCTGTGCTTATCTCTTTCTCAAGCCATGAAGGAACTTGGTCTCCAGATCCTGAGCGTCCAACATCATCATGATGATCATCCTGATCTCCAGTAACTACATCTATTTTTGATGGAGATGGTGACTTCCTTATTTCTTCCTCATGATGCTCTTCATGAGGTGATCCTAGGGTATTCCCTCTTGTTGAGAAACCTCTTTTTTCATAGGAGCTTCATTTTGAGGTGGAGGATCTTGTGATGCTTCCACCTGATGATCATGCACTACCTCCTTCTGTACCTCATCCACTTTGGTGATTTCCTCATCCTGAGGCATATTCGAATTAGTGGATGTTATTGTGTCTATCTTAGGTACATTAACCCGATCTGAAGCTGCAATCTATTTTTCACCTATAGTAATTGCTTCTTGAACTTTTAGGGCAGGATTAATTGGTGTATCTTTTTCTTCTCCTCCCTTTTCTTGTACTTCTACTATTTTGGGTTCAGTAGATGTATCTTGTTATGGCTCACCCATGTCTAAAGTGTGGCCTTCTACTTCCGTTGTCTTCACTTTCTCAATGTTTTTTGTTTTCTCAGGTGTTCCCACTAGATTTTAAGGATGTGCTACATCCTCCCTATGTGTTAAATTTATCACCTCGGGGCTAGTTCCCTGATCAACCAATGCATCAAGTCCCATTTCTTGGGCTACCTTTTCTTTCTCCTGCTCTACTTCCTTTAGTTCTTCTAAAACTGCCACCTGTACTAATGGTGTTCCTTGTGGCGTTATGTGGGTGTTAGCAAAAAGAGTCTACATTCGTTGTGATGCAACATTGTCTACCACTTCATCATCTGATAGGTCTACAGTCTCATCTAATGAGAAATGACCTCCTTGACATGCGCCAGTGGTTTCCTTCATTTGTTCTTCAGCCTATTTAGTCTTAAACTGAACAATGGTAGGAAGTGGTACCTCATGCTATAATTCCTTTCTGAACACTTCGCTACCTGCTCCCCTCAATACCATAGGATCATGTCTTATCTCACCTCTCATGGATGTTCTTGGTTTCTTAGGTGTGGAGCCCATCACCTAATGTGCTTTTCTTTTTCAAATGAGGGGTATCGGGTCTTCTTCTGCAGATTCTTCATCAAGACGAACATCTTCTTCCGTTTGCTTTTGTGAGGCCTGGCCCTCCTCATATGTTTCTGTAACTACTACAGCTGGCCTTTGGATCTTTTTAGCTTTTTTCTTATCCTTAGGAGGTGGTACTGATGAATTTGACGTTTATCCTGATGTTGATGCATCTTTTATTGTTATAATGACTCTTTCAATTATCACCCCTTTAGGTTCATTATCAGTCTTCTTACCTCTAGGGGGTCTTTTGCTCTGTTGTTGCGGAGGTGGCAACCTTTCTCCCTTAGATTTCCTCTTCTCTATCAGGAAATCATCATATTTCTCATCAGGAATATCTTGTCTCTTTTTCTTATTATCTACTACTATGGCAACTCCCCTCTTCTCAAATGTATTGATTTGTTTATTCACCCAAGCCTAGGTTAACTGTAGGGTCCTGCCTGTAAACTGATCCAATGAAATATCATCAAGTTGAGTAATTCAAGCACTGAAATAGTGTCATTATATATATTTTTCTCTTCATACTCATCTACCATGATCTTGCCATCACCTTTCTTTAATTGTGCAGGCACTGGGATGCAATCAAAGGTCCTGATCTAGTTGAGAGTTAGCCTTTGGTATTTTCTTTTTCTAGCTTCAGCTTCATCCTCACAATCTGCCCATAAATCTTCAAGGTGCCCCTGATGGATGGGCTTCCCCATGATCTTCTGCATCCTGCCATATGGATCATATGATCTTGCTAGTGGGAATGGCTGTAATTTCATCATACTTAAGCCGGTTATGGATTTCTTTATGTTTTCAGAATCCTAGCATATATACCAGCCCATTGTTACTGGAAACAATACTAGTGGGATCTTATTATTTGCTTTATAAGCATCCAGTATTGTGGATACTTGCCTCATAAACTCCATTAACACTACTGCATCAGTGGGATACCTGGGGAGCATGAGAGGCTGACCCTCAAAACCTTCTATCCTGATATAAGAGAAAGTAGCATATTGTACAAACTAGGCATCATGCCTATAAATAACCCCCTGAGCTTCCATGCTCAGTCTTTTAGTCCTGACTAGATGCATAGAAAATGCATCATTCACTAGTTTATAATCAGGGAGGTAATTGACTCTTTGCAACTGAGGATAATGATCCCATATGTGGGCATCATTAGTAGTCCCACCAATCTTTCCTATTATTGTAAGTGCATCAAATGTACCCTTGTAGGCACATGAATATACCACATATGAAGTCATGTAAAACGCACACTCTAAGCCCCCTAGGTTCATGAGATGATTGTGTAAGGCATCACTTATAATTTTTGCCCACAGTGGCTTGTTGTCTGTATAAACACACATTAGGATGACCCCATACATCCAATCCTTAAAACTTCCAGCATCAGGCTGGCCTGTCACTCTACTGAGTAGAGCTATTATATATTGGTATTCATCATTGAAATCAAACTTATACAGATGCACTGGCAATTTGGCGGCTGTAGTATAAGGACTATTTTTCATCCTCCATTGGTACATTCTCTTCCTGGTAGCCTTCTTGTTACTTGCATATTCAATTTCCAACCTCTTCAAGTCCATGCTGGAAACCTTCTTTCCTAATGACAAATTGAAAGTAGCTGTAATCCCCCTAATGGATAGATCAACATAAACCCTACCATGTTTCTCTACTTTTCTGGTTTGTGGGTTGTAGTTCCTTGCACATTCAACAATTAATTCTGGAGCTTCCATAGAGTAAGGGACTCCTGTAGCACTCCACATCCCTGACACAAAAACTACTTCCAACAAGGTGTTGTTATTCTTTTCATCACTCATCTTAGCTAACCATGCCCAAATTGTTGTTTCCTTGGTGTGTATCTGTGATGGAACCATATTTAAGCTGTACACCTTCAGGTTGAGTGAACATGGGTTTAAGAAATTCAGCCTCAGACTTGCTCAATCTCTTGTCTGCCATGGTCTCCTGTAATAAACAGTACCAGTCTTACCATACCATATTTCTCATGCATGCATATAACAATATATTCTCACGGTGTGATGCACATTATACTATTTATCATTACTTTATTATAACATTGCATAATTCACAGCTTCAAACCAATAGAAATCATACCACCTGGGCATGCGGAAATGATAGGAGGAGGGCTTCAATTACTTGATTACGCTTATTCTCCTGATTATGTTGATGATTATGTGAAAGGGATTCAAATACCAGTGATGTTCACATATTTTGTTCTGTTGCCAGCCGTATGCATCCGCGGGTAATTGTATGAGGGTTTGAAAGCTTAGTGCTCTGTAAAAACTCGTTTAATTGCAAGGTAAGTGTAGAATGAATCTGTAAATTCACTTTTAACCTCCTCTTTAAGGAAAATTAGGGCAAATTAATTAAAACCACTGATTTTCTATATGAAACTTCCAGATCTCGCTAGGTGTATATATCGCATTCATAATCAGCAGGAACTACCTACTGTGTTTGTGCGCATTTAATGTCATGGCAAAAAAAGGATCGGGGTGATCTCTGAAGATCAGGTGATATTATGAATATCGGGTGCTATTCATAATATGACCCTCTATGTGTAATATGATCATCCACTTTTGACCGAAAAAAACCCTATGTCGAAACATCAGGTGATGTAGAAAATGTCAGGTGATGTTTAAAGATAATGATCCCCTAGATTGAAATGACCTCCTTTCGGAATATCAGGATGACATCATCAGGATAATGACTTAGTTTATCATTGTCACACTATGACATCATCGTCATGTTATGCAGGAAAGGTCATTTTGAAAATATACCTCCGCGAGGTAAAAAGGATGATGACGTCATCAGGATATTGGCTCTAGGGTGATATTTTGCGACAAGATGATATTCAAAAGATAAGGTGATATTTAGAATATCAGGTGATATTCAAAGTATGACCCCCGCAAAATATATGACATTGTTCGACGGGTAAATACCTCTATCACCTAAAGTTGACGTCCAGATCTCTAGATAAATGATTTATCAGGTTATAAAATTGGATCGGGGTGATCCTTCATAAGATGACTGATTGTTGAGAAATATGATCCTCCCCTCGAAATATCACATTTGATCAGGACTTTGACTCACCATAACTCTCATTTTCTAAGGAATGTTTGGGTGATCCAAAAGGCAAACCTACATGAAATTTTGTAATCTATCCAACCATGAGGTTATTGGCATAAAATATTAACTTTGAAAAAATTGACCTCATCATGATGACTTACCCAGTCCCCTTATTTAGAATCATCTGCATGACTTACTTTTACCAGACCGCCAGCAAGCAGAAAAACACAAGCCAAGCCAAGCAAAAAGTTGGGTCCCTGTTTTGTCAAGTCAAAATAGGGTGTGTTGTGCAACCACACAACAACTTGCCACCAAAGAAAACACCAAAATTCTAATGATTCAAGTGACATGAACACATTCTAACATAGTATTCTAACTCTCTTCAAGCATAAGCATCATAATCTTTCTGAATGATAAAATGTCCTCATGATAACAATGCTAACAAAGGATCAGTAGTGTGCAAATGATTAATTATCCTCATCTTGAAAGTAAGTTGAAAACATGAGTAACTGATGTTAAGCTACATAGTTTGAGATCATCCCTCATAGCCAACCTAGATAGAGCCTTGTTGCCAGCAAGCATCCATAGCCCCGACAAGGTTATCTATACAATCCCCCTAAGTAGAGCCCCACTGCCAGCAGACGTCTATAGCCCCGGTAGAGTTACTTAGATGGCCTAATTTTATTATATTTTTAGATTTTCAACATTCATAATTCATATATCTGATGTCATCATATAAGCTCAGTATGCAAGGTATGGTCACTTGTTGTTTTAGGTTAGAGATTGCATTGGTAGCAAGGGAGTCCCTTTAGATTTTTTACTTAACACCTATACTTGTATTTTCAACAAACCCAAGGCTGTTAGGTGAGTCATTGTGAAAAAATCACTTTGGTTAAGAAAAGGTACCCTGATGAAAAGATATCATAGACTTGATCATAAGTACTTTCTTTAAAGGAGTCATAACCTATATATGAATGTGTTCTCATCACTTGAATCCTAACAATTTAGTTATTTTCTAGGATGATGAGCTGCATCATCTTGACTAACCAAAACAAAACTCAACAAGAAAACAAAGAAAAAACAAAACAAAAAGAACACTGTACAAACAACTAGAAAAATATACACTATAATACACATGACTGACATGAAGCCACTTAGGCTTGGAGATAATACTTGAGGAACTATCCATTAACTGGTAATGGAACATCCTCACCTATCAAGTTCTTAAGCCTGAAAGTGTTGTCTCCTAATATCTCAAAAATTTGGAAGGGACCTATCCATAATTTATCAAACTTACCATGGTCTCCTTTCCTCTTATGGGCTTTATCCCACATCAGGACTAAATCAGATATCCTGAAGGCTTTAACTCTAGCTCTTTTGTCAAACCATCATTTGACAACAGACTGATGTTTGGCAAATTGGTCAATTGCCTGACTTCTTTTCTCTTCCAAGTGCATCAGCTGAAGCAACCTGACTTCTTGGTTATTGTCTATGCCTAGGTACTCTTGGGCAAACTGTAGGGTAGGAATCTTTAGGTTAACAGGGAGGATGGGATCCACCCCATACACTAAATGATAAGGTGAGTTTCCTAATGCAGCCTTGTTTCTGGTTCTGTCTACCCATAAGGCATATTTTAGAAGTGTATTCCACTCCCTAGGGTTCTTGTCTACTAACTTCTTTATGATATTCAACAAATTTTTATTAGTGGATTCTGTCAATCCATTCCTTTGGGGATAATAATTGGATGATAACTTCAGTACGATCCCATAATCAAAGGCCCAACTTGACAATTTAGTTGAAGCAAAAGCAAAGCCGTTATCACTTACCAGAGCATAGGGAACCCCATACCTGGTGACTATATTACTTTCCAAAAACCTGATGACATCTTCTGCACTGCAGGTCTTGCTTCTAGTAGCTTCAGTCCACCTAGTATAGTAGTCAGTAATCGTTAAGACATACCTGTGGCCTGATGATGATGGAGGATTAATTGGTCCTATGAATTCCATTTCCCATTGTGCAAATGGGCGCACTTCCATCACTGGCTGCAGGGGTTGAGTAGCATACCTCTCTCTATTGGCAACAACCTGACATGTATGGTAGCATTTAATATGTTCAGCAGTATCGTTAAAAATTGTGGGCCAGTAGTATCCTACCCTAAGGATTGCATGTGTGGTGGCCAAGGATGAGCCATGTGCTATTCCAAACTTGTCATGTAGCTCTGATAATACTTTATCTGCTTCAGGCCTCTCTAGGCATCTTAAGTATATACCTTCATAATTTTTCTTGAAAAGGATTCCCCCTTTCATCATGTACTCCTGGGACTTTATTTTTTAGGGCTCTTCTTTGTGAAGCCTACAATCTTGGAGGACATCTTCCAGTAATCAGGATATGCCTGATGTCAGAGTACCACTCTCCACTGTCCTTATCATTAATAACATACTGCTGACTTGTGATATTTGGATCAATCTCTGATATCATCTGACTTAATGCTTGTCCTCTTACTAGCTTCATGGGTGTGATATCCATGTCATATTCCTTTAGGATAGTGATCCACTTAGCCCTCTTCTCACCTGGCTCGCTCTACATCAATAACATCTTCACTGCTACATCAGGTACCACAACAATCACTTTACTTCTCACGATATAGTGCCTAAATTTCTTCACTGATTTGACCAGAGCAAGAGCTTGTCTTTCTACATCCATATAACTGAGTTCTGCATCTCTGAATGGACATCTCGTGAATGCTATAGGCTTTTCTTCTTTTTCTTCATTTCTTTGTGTCAGCACTGCTGCAGACGTATGCTCTGAAGCAGATGAGTAAATATAGAAGTCCATGGTGTAGTCTAGACTAATTAGCACTGGAGCTTCAGATATAGCTTTCTTTATGTCTTCAAAATCTGCTCTAGCCTCTGACGTCCACTCAATCTTTGCATCGTTCTTTAGCATAGCATTTAAAGGTCTAACTATTTCAGCAAAGCCAGTGATGAACTTCCTGACAAAATTAATCTTACCAAAGTAAGATCTAAGCTCTTTCTTGCTTACAGGAAGCTGTATTTTCATGATGGAATCCACCCTGTCAGGATCAATGATAATTCCATTTTTAGTTATTAGGTGGCCCAGTAATTTTCCTGTTGTTACCCCAAATATGCATTTCTTAGGGTTCAGGGATATACCATACTATTCACATTTTCTCAATACATTTCTAAGATCTGCTACATGGTTTCCTCTATCTTTAGAGAATACTGTTAAGTCATCCATGTATATGACTATACATTTTCCTATTAAGCCCCTAAAGGCTATGTCCATTGCTCGCTAGAATGTTGCTCCAGCATTTATCAGCCCAAACGACATGCATCTATAAGCAAATATCCCCCACTTTGTGGTGAAGGTAGTTTTCAGTCTGTCAATTTTTTTAACCATTACTTGGTTATAACCAGAAAAACCATCCAGGAATGACATCATTTTTGTTCCATTTACAATTTGTAGAACTTCATCTAAGGAGGGTAAAGCATAATTGTCCTTCTCTGATGCTCTGTTCAGGTTCCTGAAGTCCACACATAGTCTGATGTCTCCATTATTGTTTCTCACTGGTACTAGATTAGCTACCCAGGTGGAGTGTCTAACAGGAAATATTTTCCTGGCATTTAACAACTTTTTAACCTCCTCAAAAATTATAGGTTCCAGCAAGGCATTAACAGGCCTTTGCTTCTGTCTGAAAGGCCTGGCATCTAGCTTGAGGGGTATGGTATGAGTTATGACTAATTTGCCATATGTTTTCAACTCATCATAAGTCCATGCAATGACATGGATGTAATCTTTGAGTGCCTGAATGATTCCTTCTAACTCTTCTTCTATGCACACCTTCCCTATTAGAACATTTCTTTTGTCATCATTTTGTCTAATATTCACTTGTGAATATTGTCCTCCATCTACTTTTGGAAGATCCTTCTATTTGAACATGTTGTCCAGATCAAAAGCTCTCTCTAGCTCAATCATTCCCTTAGGAATCTTATTGCTGGGCAACTCTAAGATTTCTTCTTCTTCCCATACAATGATCTTCTGTATTATTCTCATCTATGATCTAAGCATCAAATATATCTCTATTGGAGATGGAGTCTAGGATATGCTGATCATCATCAAACACTTGGAAGTTGGTAACATTATCAGGTACTGAAGGCACTGATACTAGTTCTACTAAAAACCTCTTTAAACCAAAAATGGACAGTGGCTCAAAAGTGCTAGCATCCTGGGCTAAAGCATCTGCCCTATGGTTTTGTTCTTTGGGTATGTGATTGATATTAAATGCATCAAATGATTCTATCAGGTACCACACCTTCTGTCTGTAATTAGACAGCTTTTTATAATTGCAGGAGTAAATTCCTCTCACCTGTCTTACCACTAATTCTGAGTCACCATAGACATGTAGAATTTTTACTTTCTTCTTAAGGGCAAACATTATCCCATGAATCAAAGCTTCATACTCTGTTACATATTTGGTGCATGAGGACTGTAGTCTGTAGGCTGCTAGGTAGGACTTTCCTGATGGATCAATGAGATCAATCCCCACTCCAGCACCTTGTTTTGATTTGGATCCATCAAATCTCAGGATCCACGGTTTATCTTTAGCATGAGGCTTACTTGAACCTTCTTTCTTCTTTGCAGCTCTGGCAGCTACTCCACTTGATATCCACTTTAACTTGGGTATTTCAGCTTTCTCAGACTTCATCTTTCCTTTCTTCTGTAAATCTGAGGTCTCTTCTTTTTTCTTGTCATCTGGAGGATGATCTTCTGGAGTAGGCAATGTATGTCTTTTCAGGAGATGCAAACACAAAGAGCAAGTAGTCTCTGAGTGATGTGTTTCATACAACCTGCACCAGCTTTCAATCAATGCATCCTTTGGAGACTTCTGCTGCTGTTCCATCTTCTTGATCTCTTCTTTTAGAAACTCTTCAAATCTAGACAAATTGTTTCCTTCATCTTGATCAGATGACCCACAATCTGATTCTAGAAAACAATCACTCCCTGGGGTAATGTTCTTATTGCTTGTAACATTACTCTGGTCGCATACCAGAACCTCCTCAGTCACTTGGACATGATTTTCATCTTGCTATATAGATTCTTCTGTTCCTGCAGGAAATAGACAATAGTCAGTATCACTATCATTATCACTCTCTGATGAACTCACCTCTGATGTTGATGATGATGATGCTATAGATGATGTTGATGCATCACTGTATGCTTGTTCTAGCTCCAACATGTCTATACATGCTTCACAGGTCTTCTCAGAATGTGACTCACTATGTGACCTACGCCAACCATCAATCAGAATATTATTAACAGGTATCTCTAACAACTGACATCACTTCACTTGTTTAGATAAGTGCTTTTCAAAATTCCTAAAGTGATCCACCTCATTCTCATTTTCGGGATTACTATCAAATTCTACAATTATTTCATCACCTGGAGGATCAACATCATGATGATGCATGTCATACATCAGGATCTCTTCTATCCTGACAGTCTGAGGTCTTATGGAATAAACTCCAGGCTCTACATCTATGTACATGATCTCATTAGTTTTGTTGTATTCGGTGATCATATGCTTCATTCTAGGTTCAACATCTATTCTTATCTGATTTGGTATCCCCTTCTAGGGTAACCACATGTGGCTGAAGTCTGTAGACATGTATCCATTCAGAGTTTTGGACCAGTCTTGGCTGAGTAACATCCCATAAGTATCAGGTATGTCAACTACCTGAATGTCAATATAGTACTGGATCCTAGGGTCTGATGCTAGCCGCATGTGAATATGAGTCAGCTCTCCTACCAAACTTACTTCTGTTTTGTCCAGTTGTGTGACTTTTTTCAAGGATTTAGCAGGATGTAGGCCTAAAGCATTGCATATAGACAGGGGCATCACATTTGTGGATGCTCCTGAGTCTACTAAACAGTTGTGCAGGTTTTTACTGAACATTCTTATGGTGAGGAGGAAAGGAGGTGACTCACTTTTATCTCTATATAAAGTCATGTGGGAGGTCTCTGCAGCTTGAATGGTAGTTGGCACCTTATGTTTAACATTATTGTCTCTAGCAACATGATATTTGTTACCAGACTGACCTGGGGAATGATTATCCTCTCTGGGAGCAAGATCATCAAGTGATTTCATAAATGCCTTCTTGATGGCAGGAGTTTTGACTAATTCTGACAAGGATAGACTGATTTTGATCTTCTTCATTTCATCAGCTAGATATGTGACTAGCTTGTCAGATTCATGAGGTATGTTAGCAGTTTTTGGCACATTGTTTGGTGATGTTAAATATTGAGCATTCACCTTGGGAAAACTAGGGTTATTACTTGCCTTGGGATCAAGAGGTGTATTGAAATTATTCAAAGGCAACGATGAGGTCAATGGACTAGTAGGTCTATTGGTATTATTTCTCAAGCTGTAATTATGCTTACCCTGGTATTGTTGTTGGTAAGCATGTACCTCTTCATGCTCATTTGAGGGTTCATTTTCATCTTCAAAAGGGAAGACATAATTTGACTCAAAAGCCATAGCTGATTCTTCAGATGTTTGGGTGTAATCTTGGTGAGCAGGCACTATTTGCTGGTAAGGATGATGAGTGTAACTCTCAAGCACTAATGCTAAATCATATATGCAAGGAACAAGCTCATTTCCCTCTATATGAGGCTGATTTCTTGAAGTATTGGATACTTCAGTCTGAAAAATACTAGCAGCAATTTTGAATTGAGGATAGTCTAACTCTACATGTGCATTAGTATTGTGTATCCTACACCAATTAGTGAGGGTTGCTTCTGCAAGGTTGACTCTAGTAGTTTGTTTTGGTTCACTGGGAGGCAAATTGTCTAGAGGTGATGGCAAGGAACCATTATTTGGCCTAGTGTTCCACACTCTAGGCTGTCTTTGAGGGTTGTTATTGCCATTATTGTTATAATTATTGTTTTTGTACCCCCTATCAGGATAATTTGGTCGGTCATTGTTATAGCCCCTATTTTGATTGGGCTGGGAGTAGAAGTTCTGACTTCTTAGGTGAGTAATCTCAGTTGTAAGCTTCCTTAGCTGAGTTGATATTTCTTTGATTTCTTCCTTTTCTTCCTGAACCATAGCCACTACATTTTCTATTAAAGGCTTGAAGAATGAGGATCCATTGTTGTTTTGGTTCTGGTCTACAACCTGAGGTGCTTATATTTGTCCTGGATACTGCATCAGCTGGCCATTCCCATTTGGAGGTGGCATGATACTTAATGGAGGTATTTGCAAAGGGGCTGGCATGACAGCTGGGGGCATCATGGCTCCATTTGGCTGATGCAGTGCAGGATATGTTGGATAGCCAGGGAGTGTAGGAAAGGCTATGTTTGGTGTAGAAGTAGGAACTAGCTGTTGATTGAGTTTGATCGCTTCATGAAAAGCTCCTATTAGAGTTGTGATTTTAGGATGTGCTCTCCTGATGAACATGGAAGTTAAAGGATCTAGAGCTGAATAATAGATACTCTTGGCAGTAGCATCTGCTACAACATATGGGGTAACTAACTTAGATAGCATTTTTTGGAACCTAGCATTGAAATTGGCTATAGTTTCTCCTTCAAACCATTTAATTGTGGCAAATAGGTAATAGTTCATTGAAGGATCTATTGCTACCTTGAACCTATTAGTGAAAGCTTTCTCTAACACATCCCATGATCCGACAGAACCCTAACCAAGGCTAATATACCAATTATAAGCTTCTTCCCCTAAGGAAAAAGAAAATAATCTATATACAACATCTTGATGCTCTATTCTGGCCCTACAGCAGGCTTCTTTGAAAGTTCTGATATGATCATCCGCATCCTGATATGGATGATACTTTGGACAAATTTTGTCCAGATTCTTTAGTAAAGCATGATATGCCAAGAAAGTTAATGGTGATTCCGCTGCAAAGAAAGACATTGCAACCAGAGGAGGTTGAGGATGAACCAGAGGAGCAATAGGTGATCCTGTAGGTATTTGCAAACCAATAGGAGTTACAGGAGGACGTTCTCGCAATGCTCCTGAAGCACTAGACCCTGGAGTGTGATGGATATCTATAGTTCTAGGTTTGAATCCTCTAGCAGGTAATTCGTCAAAAATTCCACTGGATCTAGACCTGGTATTTATTCTGTGAGCCAGGATTTCTCAATTTTGAGGGAAATTGGATGGATTATTGTAAAGATCGGTTGGAATTCACTAGCAAAGGTTGTATTTATGGTCAAAAAATTGTACTGACCAGATATTTGTAGAATATTTACCAAGCTGCTGTAAATATGAGGTGATATTTGAAGTTCTATGTCACAAACGGTGGGATATCAAGTTTTCAAGCTAACTACCTCAAAGATTTGGGCAAATTTACATGAGACAAGGCTTATTTTTGTAAATTCATGATGATCAGCTATAAATCTTGCAATATTTATAATCGATCTCAAAAACTTTACACAGGATTAGCATGTACAAGCTTAGAACAACAAATATTTGCGTCTAACTTGGAAATTTAACGGTGTCTGAGCGTTACCTTACAATCTTTATCATCACCTAAACTACTGATGATGATCTTCTGACTTTGGGCCCTCCTTCTAGCACCAATTTATGTTGCATTAGGAGTGAGAAGCCTACATGAAATGAATGATGACTGAAGTAATGGTGTCTTTTCCCATTCGGCCCTCCTAGCACCAATTTATGTTGATCATGATGTTAGTCATAAGCAAACATAGATAAAAATTGCACAACAACCTTTAATCATCTTGAAAGATATGATGAATTTAGAGAATTCATGATCCCAAGTCTCCGTGGATTAGTTCATAACCTACTGACATTACTTAGTGGTTGATGTGCATTGTTGTTTTCCAATTTGGGGCCTTACTGTCATCAACAAGATCTGATAAGATGCTACAAAGAAACATTATTTCACAGTATATTTCTCCAGATGATATGTTTGTACTCAAATCTTTGCATGATATTTGTCAATTTGACATGCTTTAACTCAAATATGCTACTGATTTTCAATTATCTTTGAGATATCTACATATTTATTACTATTTGCTTCTGATTGTCATTTATTGCAATTGTGATGGTGAATTATTCTAAAATTGAAAGGAATTGAAAACAAATACTTCAAACAATGATGAACCTTCAGTTATTGAGCCACATACACATCAGATACAGTCATGAAGAGATGAAATCAAACCATATGTTCACCAGGACGTTCCACAGCTAGATACAATCGATGCTAACTTCAAAGGAAAGGAATGAAGACAAGACATGCAAGCTGATATGCACTCCAAGGGACGCAGCAAATCAAAGCATGTATCAAGAATTCATACACTGATTACTCAAGATTTATGATGGATTGCAATCAAAATAGTCTTCTCTTTCATTAAGTATGCAAGAACATATATATATACAACTATGAAATAAGCCCTGAATATTTCACCAAACAGATTTCAATTAAGTTTCGAATGATTCAAAAAAGGCATCCTTGTACCTTTTATAGAACAAGGTGAGGGAGAGGTTACAATTGATCTATGATCAAGATTTATCTATTAAGATCTTGAGTTGTTGCTTTGGCTATGGCATGTTTATACACTTGATATTTGCCTCGGAGAGTCTCTAATTTACTCCTCCTGCTGCTAGATGTTTCATTGTAGTTTTCCACTTTGACCTTGATCCTCATGATTTTGTCCATGACTTCTTCTGTCAGGTGATTTAGAGGGTCATCAGCTACTAGCTGGAAATTGTTATGCAGAGTTTTAATAGCAAACTCTTCATCTTGATTTTCAATCTTCCCTTCTACTTTCCCTTCTAAAGTCTCCAGGACCTCTGCTTCATAAGACACCATATCATGTAGCTTCATACTAATGTTTCTCAGTTTACCATTGCATCTCTTTAGCACATCACGTTCAAACCTGATGTCTTTATTCCAGATATCAATCAATATGGCTGTGTTATTATTTAGTACCTGATTATTTATAAGAATTTGAGGGTTAATGCTCCTTTTTTCATCTAAAGCACTCAAGGCTTTCTCCAGTTGAAATGACCTCTTACCAGTCTCATCTGTAGTTTATCCACCCTCCTCCTGGAGGTACTTAAAGAATTCCACCTCTTTAAAGAGGATTTAACCATTTCCTCAACTCCATCGAGCTCAAATGACATCCATTTTATCATTACTACTGATTCATGCTTCATGAGGTTTAACTTGTTTACCTCTTCCTGAGAAATCACAGTCAATGGGACTACTTGATCACTTGCTGTATCATCAGGGTTAATTAACCCTTTAATATAGGCATGCAGCTGAGCAATGTGCTCTTTATGCTACTTATTCTTCTCTTTTTACCTCTTCACCCTTTGGGTCAATGAATCAATTATATCTTTTCCTTCTTGGCCTTCCTGATCCTCATTGGCAAATCCCAAATCTACTGTACTAATCTAGAATTCATCTAGAGTGATCTTGCCTTTCCCTTTGTCAGCTGTAGGAATGGCCACTTGGGCAGTCCTTCTGCCCATAGCAGGATCTCTTCTTATGGACAAAGTCAACCTGGACTTCCTCTTTGGCTTCATTAGAGTCTCCGAGAACAACATTTAAACATCGAACTCTTGTATCTCTAACCCGGACTCTGTGCTTTTCTCTTTCTCAAGCCATGAAGGAACTTGGTCTACAGATCCTAGGCATCCACCATCATCATGATGATCATCCTAATCTCCAGTAACTGCATCTGTTTTTGATGGAGATGGTGACTTCCTTATTTCTTCCTCATAATGCTCTTCATGAGGGTGATCCTGGGGTATTTCCTCTTATTGAGAAACCTTTTTTTCCATAGGAGCTTCATTTTGAGGTGGAGGATCTTGCGATGCTTCCACCTGATGATCATGCACTGCCTCCTTCTATACCTCATCCACTTTGATGATTTCCTCATCCTGAGGCATATTCGAATCAGTGGATGTTATTATGTCTATCTTAGGTACATTAACCTGATCTGAAGCTGTAATCTATTTTTCACCTGTAGTAATTGCTTCTTGAAATTTTAGGGAAAGATTAATTGGTGTATCTTTATCTTCTCCTCCCTTTTCTTGTACTTCTACTATTTTAAGTTCAACAGATGTATCTTGTTGCAGCTCACCCATATCTAAAGTGTGGCCTTCTACTTCCGTTGTCTTCACTTTCTCAAAATTTTCTATTTTCTCAGGTGTTCCCACTAGATTTTCAAGATGTGCTACATCCTCCCTATGTGTTAAATTTAGCACCTCGAGGCTAGTTACCTAATCAACCAATGCATCAAGTCCCATTTCTTAGGCTACCTTTTCTGGTCTCTTTTCTTTCTCCTACTCTACTTGCTTCAGTTCTTCTAACACTGCCACCTGTACTAATGGTGTTCCTTGTGGCATTATGTGGGTGTTAGCAACAAGAGTCTCCATTCGTTATGAGGCAACATTGTCTACCACTTCATCATCTGATAGGTCTACAGTCTCATCTAATGAGAAATGACCTCCTTGACATGCGCCAGTGGTTTCCTTCATTTGTTCTTCAGCTTTTTCAGTTTTAAACTAAACAATGGTAGGAAGTGGTACCTCATGCTGTAATTCCTTTCTGAACACTTCGCTACCTGCTCCCCTCAATACCATAGGATCATGTCTTATCTCACCTCTCATGGATGTTCTTGGTTTCTTAGGTGTGGAGGCCATCACCTGAGGTGCTTTTCTTTTTTGAATGACGGGTATCGGGTCTTCTTCTGCAGGTTCTTCATCAAGAGGAACGTCTTCTTCCATTTGCTTTTGTGAGGCCTAACCCTCCTCATATGTTTTTGTAACTACTACACCTAGCCTCTAGATCTTTTTAGCTTTTTGCTTATCCTTAGGAGGCGGTGCTGATGAAGCTGACGCTTGTCCTGATGTTGATACATCTTCGACTGTTATAATGACTTTCAATTATCACCCCTTTAGGTTCATTATCAGTCTTCTTACCTCTAGGGGGTCTTTTTCTTTGTTGTTGCAGAGGTGGCAACCTTTCTCCCTTAGATTTCCTCTTCTCTATTAGGACATCATCATATTCCTCATCAGGAATATCTTGTCTCTTTTTCTGATTATCTACTACTATGGCAACTCCCCTCTTCTTCAATGTATTGATCTGTTCATTCACCCAAGCTTGGGTTAACTGTAGGGTCCTTCTTGTAAACTTATCCAATGAAATATCCTCAAGTTGAGTAAGATTAGGCACTGAGATAGTGTCATTATATATCTTTTTCTCTTCATACTCATCTACCATGATCTTGCCATCATCTTTCTTTAATTGTGCAGGCACTTGGATGCAATCAAAGGTCCTGATCTGGTTGAGAGTTAGCCTTTGGTATTTTCTTCTTCTAGCTTCGCTTCATCCTCACAGTCTACCCAAAAGTCTTCAAGGTGCCCCTAATGGATGGGCTTCCCCATGATCTTCTACATGCTGCCATATGGATCATATGATCTTGCCAGTGGGAATGGCTATAATTTCATCATATTCAAGCCGGTTATGGCTTTCTTTATGTTTTCAGAATCCTGGCATATATACTAGCCCATTGTTACTAGAAACAATACTGGTGGGATCTTATTATTTGCTTTATAAGCATCCAGTATTGTGGATACTTGCCTCATAAACTCCATTAACACTATTGCATCAGTGGGATACCTGGGGAGCATGAGAGGATGACCCTCAAAACCTTCTATCCTGATATAAGAGAAAGTAGCATATTGTATAAAGCAGGCACCATGCCTGTAAATAACCTCTTGAGCTTCCATGCTCAGTCTTTTAGTCCTGACCAGATGCATAGAAAATGCATCATTCACTAGTTTATAATCAGGGAGGTAATTTACTCTTTGCAGCTGAGGATAATGATCCCATATGTGGGCATCATTAGTAGTCCCACCAATCTTTCCTATTGTTGTAGGTGCATCAAATGTACCCTTGTTTGCACATGAATATACCACATATGAAGTCATGTAAAACACACACTCCAGGCCCCCTAGGTTCATGAGTTGATCATGTAAGGCATCACTTATCATTTTTGCCCATAGTGGCTTGTTGTCTATATAAACACACATTAGAATGACCCCATACATCCAATCCTTAAAACTTCTAGCATCAGGCTGGCCTGTCACTCTGCTGAGCAGAGCTATTATATATTGGTATTCATCATCAAAATCAAACTTATACAGATGCACTAGCAATTTGGCGGCTGTAGTATAAGGACTATTTTTTGTCCTCCATTGGTACATTCTCTTCCTTCCAACCTCTTCAAGTCCATGCTGGCAACCTTCTTTCCTAATGGCAAATTGAAAGTAGCTGCAATCCCCCTGATGGACAGATCAGCATAAACCCTACCATGTTTCTCTACTTTTCTGGTCTATGGGTTGTAGTTCCTTGCACATTCAACAATTAATTCTAGAGCTTCCATAGGGTAAGGAAATCCTACAGCACTCCACATCCCTGACACAAAAACTACGTCTAAAAAGGTGTTGTTATTCTTTTCATCACTCATCTTAGCCAACCATGCGGCCAAATTTCTATTTCCTTGGTGTGTATCTATGATGGCACCATATTTAAGCTGTACACCTTCAGGTTGAGCGAACATGGGTTTAAGAAATTCGGCCTCAGACTTGCTTAATCTCTAGTCTGCCATGGTCTCCTGCAATAAACAATACCAGTCTTAACATACCATATTTCTCATGCATGCATATAACAATATATTCTCACGGCGTGATGCACATTATACTCATTTATCATTACTTTATTATAACGTGCATAATTCACAGCTTCAAACCAGTAGAAATCATACCACTTGGGCATGCAGAAATGACAGGAGGAGGGTTTCAATTACTTACTTGATTACGCTTATTCTCTTGATTATGCTGATGATTATGTTAAAGGGATTCAAATACCAGTGATGTTCACGTATTTTGTTCTGCTACCAGCCGTATGCATCTGCAGGTAATCGTATGAGGGTTTGAAAGCTCGGTGCTTTGTAAAAACTTGTTTAATCACAAGGTATGTGTAGAATGACTCTGTAAATTCACTTTTAACGTCCTCTTTAAGGCAAATTAGGGCAAATCTAGACAAATTAATTTAAACCACTAATTTTTTGTATGAAACTTCTGGATCTCGCCAGGTGTATATATCACATTTGTAATCGGCGGGAACTACCTACTGCGTTTGCACTCATTTAATGTCATGGCGAAAAAAGGATTGGGGTGATCTCTGAAGATCGGGTGATATTATGAATATCAGGTGATATTCATAATATGACCCTCTACGTGTAATATGATCATCCACTTTTGAGAGAAAAAAACCCTATGTCAAAACATCAGGTGATGTTGAAAATGTCAAGTGATGTTTAAAGATGATGATACCTAGATTGAAATGACCTCCTTTCAGAATATCAGGATGGCATCATCAGGATAATGACTTAGTTTATCATTGTCGCACTATGACGTCATCGTCATGTTATGCAGGAAGGGTCATTTTGAAAATATACCTCTGCGAGATAAAAAGGATGATGGCGTCATCAGGATATTGGCTCTAGGGTGATATTTTGCGACAAGATGATATTCGAAAGATAAGGTGATATTCAGAATATCGGGTGATATTCAAGATATGACACCCGCAAAATATATGACATTGTTGTACGAGTAAATATCTCTATCACCTAAAGTTGACGTCTGGATCTCTAGATAAATGATTTATCAGGTGATGAAATTGGATCGGGGTGATCCTTCATAAGATGTCTGATTGTTGAGAATTATGATCCTCCCCTCAAAATATCAGGTTTGACCAGGACTTTGACTCACCATAACTCTCATTTTCTAAGGAATGTCAGGGTGATCCAAAAGGCAAACCTGCATGAAATTTTGTAATCTATCCAACCATGAGGTTATTGGCATGAAATATTAACTTTGAAAAAATTAACCTCATTATGATGACTTACCCAGTCCCCTTATTTAGGATCATCTACATGACTTAATTTTACCAGACCACCAACAAGTAGAAAAACAAAAGCTAAGGCAAGCAAAAAGTTGGGTCCCTATTTTGTCAAGTCAAAATGGGGTGAGTTGTGCAACCACACAACAACTTGCCACCAAAGAAAACACCACAATTCCAATGATTCAAGTGATGTGAACACATTCTAACACAGTATTCTAATTCTCTTCAAGCATAAGCATCATAATCTTTTTGAATGATAAAATGTCCTCATGATAATAATGCTAACAAAGGATCAGTAGTGTACAAATGATTAATTATCCTCATCTTGAAAGTAAGTTGAAAACATGAGTAACTGATGTTAAGATACATAGTTTGAGATCATCCCTCATAGCCAACCTGGATAGAGCCTTGCTGCCAGCAGGCGTCCATAGCCCCGGCAAGGTTTGTTGCAAGTATGAGGTGAGCCAATGTTGTCATTGATGTCAACATACTCATATTGCATTGACAAGAAGGATTTGATGAGCTGTGTGCTGAGGATATTGAGAAAATTAGCCTCAATCAGGAACAGTGAAAAACAGTGATGAGAAGAAGGCAAATGTACTATATAGGATGAGAACCGGAGGATGCGGATTAAAGGGTTAGTAGATATGAGTCTTGAGATGCTTCAGTTAAGATTTCAGAGGTCCGCATGAAGATCTGAAGGAGTTGTGGCTGTCGGTATAGAACCGGTTCCGGCAAGTATCCAGAGGTGACAGAGGATCACAAAAAGGTCCGGTGAGGTCCGAAATTGTATTATCCTAATCTGCGGATTGGACGGAGTGTTTGGGATGTCCTTGTGATGTGTCATCCTGATT
The DNA here is from genome assembly GCA_027924645.1 of Cunninghamia lanceolata. Taxonomy (NCBI): domain Eukaryota; kingdom Viridiplantae; phylum Streptophyta; class Pinopsida; order Cupressales; family Cupressaceae; genus Cunninghamia; species Cunninghamia lanceolata. The sequence goes on along the minus strand of BSBN01000078.1, from coordinate 34,648,116 downwards.
TGTGTATGAATTGGAGGTCCGGAAGTACCTCTTGCATTATGACAGTGGCAACAGACTGTGTTTTTGAAGTTCCGGATGAGGAAGACAAGAGATCCCAGTAAGTAGAGGAAGTGCGGATGTATCCGGACATTCAAACAGGCTTGTGAAGGTTCTTGAATCATGTTTAGGTTGTGTTGTTGGTCCGCATTGATGGTAGAGCCCGGAATTGAAGTTATTCTTCCGGATGAAGTTCTTGCTCTGTGTAGCCGACCGGATGAGTTGTTCATCCTGCAAATGTTCTTGTGATGGCCAACCGGATGTGTTATTCATCTTGCGGATACTCCTATGGTTGTTCGCCGACTTAGATGTTTGTTCCTAAGTCGATGTCTTGTATAAATAATGGTTTGTGAGTTCATTTCAAAGTGTGGAGTGTGAGGATGAGTGAGGCATAGCGAAGAAACGTGCGAAAGGCAGAGCAGAGATTTTTGGGCTTAATTAGAACTGATCCGGACATGGTAGAGATGTCATTCTCCAGTTCAAGACTGTGATTTTTATCACTTTGTAGACAGTGTGTCTCCTTGTAGGCAGTGGGCCTCTTTGTGAGCAGTGTGCTCGGGCAGTGAGCCCTTATTGGCATGTGCCATTCATTTTTCTTTATTCTTCTAACAGAGAATAATTCTTGGGTTAATCACCCCGTGGTTTTTCCCTTAACCGGGTTTTCCACGTCAAAATCCTGGTGTTCAATGTGTTGATGCTTATCTGCTCTTGTGTTTATGTATTATGCTTCCTTGGATGATTATTTGATATGCTGCTAACTAACAACAGAGAATTAAGTGTTTGAAAGAAGAAGAAGTTTTATACAACTGATTCACCCCCCCCTCTGAGTTGTATGCCCTAGATCCAACAAGGTTATCTATACAATCCCCCTAAGTAGAGCAACACTGCCAGCAGACGTCTATAGCCCCAGTAGAGTTACTTAGATGGCCTAATTTTATTATTTTTTTGGATTTTCAACATTTATACTTCATATATCTGATGTCATCATGTAAGCTCAGTATGCAAGGTATGGTCAATTGTTGTTTTAGGTTGGAGATTGCATTGGTAGGAAGGGAGTCCCGTTAGATTTTTCACTTAACACCTATACTTGTATTTTCAACAAACCCAAGGCTATTAGGTGAGTCATTGTGAAAAAATCACTTTGGTTAAGAAAAGGTACCTTGATGAAAAGCTATCACAAACCTGATCATAAGTACTTTCTTCAAAGGAGTCATAACCTATATATGAATGTGTTCTCATCACTTGAATCCTAACAATTTAGTTATTTTTTGGGGTGATGAGCTGCATCATCTTGACTAACCAAAACAAAACTCAACAAGCAAACAAAGCAAAAATAAAACAAAAAGAACACTGTACAAACAACTATACAAATATACACTATGATACACATGACTGACATGAAGCCACTTAGGCTTGGAGATAATGCTTGAGGAACTATACATTAACTTGTAATGGAACAACCTCACCCATCAAGTTTGTAAGCCTGAAAGTGTTGTCTCCTAATATCTCAGAAATTTGGAAGGGACCTATCCGTAATTTATCAAACTTACCATGGTCTCCTTTCCTCTCATGGGCTTTATCCCACATCAGGACTAAATCAGATATCCTGAAGGCTTTAACTCTAGCTCTTTTGTCAATCCATTGTTTGACAACAACCTGATGTTTGGCAAATTGATCAATTGCTTGACTTCTTTTCTCTTCCAAGTGCATCAGTTGAAGCAACCTGACTTCTTGGTTATTGTCTATGCCTAGGTACTCTTGGGCAAACTACAGGGTAGGAATCTTCAGGTTAATAGGGAGGATGGGATCCACACCATACACTAAATGATAAGGTGAGTTTCCTAATGTAGCCTTGTTTCTAGTTTTGTCTACCCATAAGGCATATTTTAGAAGTGTATTCCACTCCCTAGGGTTCTTGTCTACTAACTTCTTTATGATATTCAAAAAAAATTTATTAGTCGATTATGCCAATCCATTCCCTTGGGGATAATAATTGGATGAGAACTTTAGTATGATACCATAATCAAAGGCCCAACTTGACAATTTAGTTGAAGAAAAAGTAGAGCCGTTATCACTTACCAGAGCATAGCGAACCCCATACCTGGTGACTATATTACTTTCCAGAAATTTGATGACATCTTTTGCACTGCAAGTCTTGCTGCTAGTAGCTTCAGTCCACCTAGTACAGTAGTCAGTAATTGTTAAGATGTACCTGTGGCCTGATGATGATGGAGAATTAATTGGTCCTATGAAATCCATGCCCCATTGTGCAAATGGGCACGCTTCGATCATTGGCTGCAAGGGTTGAGTAGCATACCTCTCTCTGTTGGCAGCAACCTGACATGTATGGCAGCATTTAATATGTTTAGCAGTATCCTTGAAAATTTTGGGCTAGTAGTATCCTACCCTGAGGATTGCATGTGTGGTGGCCAAGGATGACCCATGTGCTATTCCAAACTTGTCATGTAGCTCTGATAATACTTTATCTGCTTCAGGCCTCTCTAGGCATCCTAAGTATATACCTTCATAATTTTTCTTGAAATGGATTCCCCCTTTCATCATGTACTTCTGGGACTTTATTTTCAGGACTCTTCTTTGTGAAGCCTGTAGTCTTGGAGGACATCTTCCAGTAATCAAGATATGCCTAATGTCAGAGTACCACTCTCCACTGTCCTTATCATTAATAACATACTACTGACTTGTGATATTTGGATCAATCTCTGATATCATCTGACTTAATGCCTATCCTCTTACTAGCTTCATGGGTGTGATATCCATGTCATATTCCTGTAGGACATGATCCACTTAGCCCTCTTCTCACCTGGCTCGCTCTGCATCAATAACATCTTCACTGCTGCATCAGGTACCACAGTAATCACTTTACTTCTCAGGATATAGTGCCTAAATTTCTTCACTGATCTAACCAAAGCAAGATCTTGTCTTTCTACATCCATATACCCGAGTTCTGCATCTCTGAATGGACAGCTCATGAATGCTATAGGCTTTTCTTCTTTTTCGTCATTTCTTTGTGTTAGTACTGTTGCAGAGGTATGCTCTAAAGCAAATGAGTAAATATAGAAGTCCTTGGTGTAGTATGGACTAATTAGCACTGGAGCTTCAGATATAGCTTTCTTTATGTCTTCAAAAGTTTCTCTAGCCTCTGATGTCCATGTTGCAAGTATGAGGTGAGCCAGTGTTGTCATTGATGTCAACATACTCATATTGCATTGACAAGAAGGATTTGATGAGCTGTGTGCTGAAGATATTGAGAAAATTAGCCTCAGTCAGGAACAGTGAAGAACAGTGATGAGAAGAAGGCAAATGTACTGTATAGGATGAGAACCGGAGGATGCGGATTAAAGGGTTAGTAGATATGAGTCTTGAGATGCTTCAGTTAAGATTTCAGAGGTCCGCATGAAGATCTGAAGGAGTTGTGGCTGTCGGTATAGAACCGGTTCCAGCAAGTATCCAGAGGTGACAGAGGATCACAAAAAGGTCCGGTGAGGTCCGGAATTGTATTATCCTAATCTGCAGATTGGACGGAGTGTTTGGGATGTCCTTGTGATGTGTCATCCTGATTTGTGTATGATTTGGAGTTCCGGAAGTACCTCTTGCATTATGACAGTGGCGACAGACTGTGTTCTTGAAGTTCCAGATGAGGAAGACAAGAGATCCTAGTAAGTAGAGGAAGTGCAGATGTATCCGGACATTCAGACAGGCTTGTGAAGGTTCTTGGATCATGTTTAGGTTGTGTTGTTGGTCCGCATTGATGGTAGAGCCCGGAATTGAAGTTATTCTTCCGGATGAAGTTCTTGCTCTATTTAGCCGACCGGATGAGTTGTTCATCCTGCGAATGTTCTTGTGATGGCCGACCAGATGTGTTATTCATCTTGCGAATACTCCTATGGTTGTTTGCTGACTTAGATGTTTGTTCCTAAGTCGATGTCTTGTATAAATAACGGTTTGTGAGTTCATTTCAAAGTGTGGAGTGTGGATGAGTGTGGCATAGCGAAGAAACGTGTGAAAGGCAGAGCAAAGATTTTTGGGCTTAATTGGAACTGATCCGGACATGGTAGAGATGTCATTCTCCAGTTCAAGACTGTGATTTTTATCACTTTGTAGACAGTGTGTCTCCTTGTAGGCAGTGGGCCTCTTTGTGAGCAGTGTGCTCGGGCAGTGAGCCCTTATTGGCATGTGCCATTCATTTTTCTTTATTCTTCTAACAGAGAATAATTCTTGGGTTAATCACCCCGTGGTTTTTCCCTTAACCGGGTTTTCCACGTCAAAATCTTGGTGTTCAATGTGTTGATGCTTTTCTGCTCTTGTGTTTACGTATTATGCTTCCATGGATGATTATTTGATATGCTGCTAACTAACAACAAGAATCAAGTGTTTGAAATAAGAAGTAGTTTTATACAACTGATTCACCCCCCCCTCTCAGTTGTATGCCCTAGATCCAACAATTGGTATCAGAGCTAAGTTCCTCTGATAGGAGCTTAACCGCTTGAGGAGATCCAGGATGTCGTCATACAAGAAGGATAGTCCGAAGTTCGATGGAACCAACTTCACTCTCTGGAAAGGTCGCATGAAGTGTCACTTGGAATGTATGGGAAAAGCATACTTGGCTATGATTTCAAAACCATATGTACCTCCACAAGGTGGTCTGACAACTCTGAATGAAATCACAGAAGCTGAAAACAATCTGCGGACCAAGGAAGCTCTTCTAAGCGCATTGAATGACTCAGATCTCTTGAATGTCATTGACCTACCAACTGCATATGAGATCCTAACTAAACTGGAACTTCTGTATGAAGGAGATGAGTTTGTCAAAAGTGCAAGGTTGCAAAGTCTGAAAGGGAAATTTGAAAGATTGAAAATGAGAGATGATGAAAACATCACTACCTTTATGCCAAGAGTAAATGAGCTGGTATGTGGAATCAGAAATGCTGGTGGAACTTTAGATGAAAATGAGATTATCTGCAAAATCCTAAGATCCCTTCCTGCTGCCTACAAAATCAAAGTTGCTGCCATTGATGAATTCAGAGCCCACACAATTGTCACAAGAGAACAACTGGCTGGCAAACTAGCTGCATTTGAAATGACCGAGTTTGGAGATGATCCTCCCAAGACTGAATCTGCTTTCAAAGCCAGTGCCTATGTGAAAGGCAAACAGAGATTTGATCCGGGTGAAAACTCATCAAGGAAAATGTCATGGTATGATCAAGCAAGAAGAGACATGGAAGAAGAAGAAGCAGAAACAGCTCAACTTGAAGCCCTCATTGCAAAGAGACTGCCAAGAGGATCCGGTAAGTATGAAGGAAAACTACCCTTTAAGTGTTTCAACTGCAATAAGATTGGTCATTTTGCCTCAAGATGTCCGGAGAGATCTGCAAGATCTAATACTCACAGACAAAGGTTTCAAAAGAACTGCTATTATGTTCATGAAGAAGATGACAATGAAGGAGTAACAGATGATGAATCAGAACTAGGAAGCAAATCCAGAAATGAGTGGGTGTTTATAGCCATCAAGGAAGAAGATTCAATACTCTCTAAATCTATCAATCACAAAGTTGTTGAAAAAGCCTTGGCTGCTCAAGTAGAAGAAAAGGATGATTGGGTTATTGACAGTGGATGTTCTCACCATATGACTGGTGACAAGAATAAGTTCTTAGACTTAGAAAGATATGAAGGAGGAATGGTAAAGTTTGGTGACAATTCTGCTGGCAGAATCAGAGGTAGGGGAACTATTTCCTTTGATGGTAAAAGCAAAACAGGTAATGTACTGTATGTTGAAGGATTGAAGCACAATCTTCTCAGTGTTGGTCAGTTAGTGGACAAAGGCTATGATCTCCGGTTCAAGAATGGAAAATGCAGAATCTTTACAAGCTCCGGAACTGAAATCGCATCCGGTACTCAGACAAAAGGTAATATCTTTCATCTGGTTGGTTCAAATAAAAGTTGCTTGTTTGTTCAAATTGATCAGAGTTGGTTATGGCATAGAAGAATGTGTCATGTAAATTTTGATAACATCATCAAGATAAGCAATACTCAGGCTGTGAGAGATCTTCCAAAATTGATGAAACCTACAAATAGTGTGTGTAAAGAATGTCAGTTAGGTAAACAAAGCAGAGTCTCCTTCAAAAGAAAAGATCAGTCTTCTACCGGATTGTTGGAATTAGTACATACTGATCTATGTGGTCCGACAAGAATCAAGAGTCTGCAAGGTGATAGATATTTCATGTTGTTAATTGATGATCATTCCCGGATGATGTGGGTTACCTTTCTAAAAGAAAAATTAGAAGCTTTTGAGAAGCTCAAAATCTTCAAAGCTATGGTGGAGAATCAAACCGGATTGAAACTAAAGTGTCTAAGGTCTGATAGAGGTGGTGAATTTACATCTGGTGAATTCATTGACTCTTGTGAGAAACAGGGTATAAGGAGATAGTTGTCTGCTCCTAAGACTCCACAGCAGAATGGAGTAGTTGAGAGAAAGAACCGGACCATCCAGGAAGCTGCTAGGACAATGATGTTGGAAGCAAATGTTCCTCAAATGTTTTGGAAAGAAGCTATCAGCACCGCAGTCTACACTCTAAATCGAGTTCAAATCAGAAACAACACCGGTAAGACTCCCTATGAACTTTGGTTTGGCATCACTCCTACTGTGAAATATTTCAGAGTATTTGGTAGCAAGTGTTATATTAAAAGAGATGAAGATCTAGGAAAGTTTGATGCTAGAAGTGATGAGGGAATTTTCTTGGGCTACTCCACTCAAAGCAAAGCATACCGGTGTTACAATAAGAGATTGAGGAAGATGATAGAAAGCACCAATGTGAAAGTTGATGAAGGAATTGAGAAGCCTTCAAGATTTTATGAGTTTGATGAAGATGACCAAGACAGTGTTCAAGGACCTCAATCCTCTCCGGTGAGACAGAGTCAACCTGATCCGGTAAATCAGGAAGAAGAGATAGGTCTGAATGAGCCTGATCAAGAAGCAGCAGTGCAGGATACTCCCAAAATTCCAAGGTATGTAAGACTGAACCACTCTGAAGATCAGATCATAGGTGACAGAAGCAAAGGTGTACAAACTAGAAGGAATATTGCTCAAAATCAAGATGAATGCTGTCTGATTTCAAAGATTGAACCTAAAACAGTAAATGAAGCCTGCAATGATGAAAACTGGACCAAAGCAATGGAAGATGAATTGATGCAAATTGAGAAAAATCATACTTGGGATCTTGTTCCCAGACCTAGAGACAGGAATGTAATTGGAACCAAGTGGGTCTTCCGGAACAAACTAAATGAAGCTGGTGAAGTAATCAGAAACAAAGCTAGATTGGTCTGCAAAGGCTACTCTCAAATAGAAGGAATTGACTTTGAAGAGACTTTTGCTCCGGTGGCAAGAATTGAAGCAGTCAGATTACTTCTTGCATTTGCTGCCTTCAAAGACTTCAAGGTATATCAGATGGATGTCAAGTCTGCCTTCCTAAATGGTGATCTGGAAGAAGAAGTCTACATTGAACAGCCGGATGGATTTCAATTGTCTGATAATGATGATATGGTCTGCAAGTTGAAAAAAGCTTTGTATGGATTGAAGCAAGCCCCAAGAGCATGGTATGAAAGGCTGGATAAGCATCTTGTGCAGATTGGATTCAACAAAGGGACTGCTGACAGTAACTTATATTTCAAAATTGATCATGAAAACATTTTGATTGTTGAAGTGTTTGTAGATGATATCATTTTTGGAGGAAGAGACAGTATGTGCAAAACTTTTGCAAATCAGATGAAAAGTGAGTTTGAAATGTCTATGCTTGGTGAAATGAATTTCTTCTTGGGTCTGCAAATCACTCAAACAAAAGAAGGGATCTTCATTTCTCAGACCAAATATGTGAAAGAATTGTTAAAGAAATTTGGTATGGAAGACTCAAAGCCTATGAACACTCCTATGGCAACCGGATGTAAGTTAAGCAAAGATGATGATTCCCCAAAGGCAGATCAGACAAAGTATAGATCAATGATTGGTGGATTGTTGTATCTCACTCAAACTAGACCAGATATAATGCAGGCTGTTGGTCTTGTGGCAAGATTCCAGGCTGATCCTAGAAAATCTCATGTTATGGCAATCAAAAGAATTTTTAGGTACTTGAAAGGAACAGTTGAGTATGGTCTATGGTACCCTAGAGATCCGGACTTCTCTCTTCATGCTTACACAGATGCAGATTGGGCAGGAGATGTGGATGACCGGAAGAGCACTAGTGGTGGAGCATTCTTTTTAGGGAAGAGATTGGTTTCTTGGCTAAGCAAGAAACAAGATGCAATATCTCTGTCTACAACTGAAGCAGAATACATTGCAGCAGCAGGTAGTTGCACTCAAATCTTATGGATGAAGCAGATGCTAAGAGACATCAAAGTTGAATATGAGGAGCCTATCACAATTTTCTGTGATAATTCAAGTGCAATTAATATTTCTAAGAATCCGGTATTGCATTCTAAGACTAAGCACATATCTATTAAATTTCACTTTTTGAGAGAACAAGTAAACAAGGAAGAAGTCAGATTGGAGTATGTTCCCTCCAAGGATCAGATTGCAGATATCTTTACAAAACCTCTTCCCAAAGACTCTTTTGAATATCTCCGGGAGAAGTTAGGGGTCATGGCCCCTCCGGTGATGAACTAAGATGCACTGATGTGCATCAGTCCGGTGGCTATCACAGTCATATCTTGTGATCCGGACTAATGGGGAGCTGCAACTAAGGGGGAGCAGCTGGTATGATTCTGATATATGAGAATTGCAAGTATGAGCCCTTTGCCATTGATGTCAAAGGGGGAGAGAAGACATGTGAAAAACAAGTGGTTGATGATCAAAGGGGGAGCAGTAAAGGAAGAGAAGACATATGAAAAGTTGAAGTTCTTGTCTTAATGGTTTTTCACATCATATGTTTCCATCAATGACAAAGGGGGAGATTGTTGCAAGTATGAGGTGAGCCAGTGTTGTCATTGATGTCAACATACTCATATTGCATTGACAAGAAGGATTTGATGAGCTGTGTGCTGAAGATATTGAGAAAATTAGCCTCAGTCAGGAACAGTGAAGAACAGTGATGAGAAGAAGGCAAATGTACTGTATAGGATGAGAACCGGAGGATGCGGATTAAAGGGTTAGTAGATATGAGTCTTGAGATGCTTCAGTTAAGATTTCAGAGGTTCGCATGAAGATCTGAAGGAGTTGTGGCTGTCGGTATAGAACCGGTTCCGGCAAGTATCCAGAGGTGACAGAGGATCACAAAAAGGTCTGGTGAGGTCCGGAATTGTATTATCCTAATCTGCGGATTGGACGGAGTGTTTGGGATGTCCTTGTGATGTGTCATCCTGATTTGTGTATGATTTGGAGGTCCGGAAGTACCTCTTGCATTATGACAGTGGCGACAGACTGTGTTCTTGAAGTTCCGGATGAGGAAGACAAGAGATCCCAGTAAGTAGAGGAAGTGCGGATGTATCCGGACATTTAGACAGGCTTGTGAAGGTTCTTGGATCATGTTTAGGTTGTGTTGTTGGTCCGCATTGATGGTAGAGCCCGGAATTGAAGTTATTCTTCCGGATGAAGTTCTTGCTCTGTTTAGCTGACCGGATGAGTTGTTCATCCTGCGAATGTTCTTGTGATGGCCGACCGGATGTGTTATTCATCTTGCGAATACTCCTATGGTTGTTTGTCGACTTAGATGTTTGTTCCTAAGTCGATGTCTTGTATAAATAACGGTTTGTGAGTTCATTTCAAAGTGTGGAGTGTGGATGAGTGTGGCATAGCGAAGAAACGTGTGAAAGGCAGAGCAGAGATTTTTGGGCTTAATTGGAACTGATCCGGACATGGTAGAGATGTCATTCTCCAGTTCAAGACTGTGATTTTTATCACTTTGTAGACAGTGTGTCTCCTTGTAGGCAGTGGGCCTCTTTGTGAGCAGTGTGCTCGGGCAGTGAGCCCTTATTGGCATGTGCCATTCATTTTTCTTTATTCTTCTAACAGAGAATAATTCTTGGGTTAATCACCCCGTGGTTTTTCCCTTAACTGGGTTTTCCACGTCAAAATCTTGGTGTTCAATGTGTTGATGCTTTTCTGCTCTTGTGTTTACGTATTATGCTTCCATGGATGATTATTTGATATGCTGCTAACTAACAACAAGAATCAAGTGTTTGAAATAAGAAGTAGTTTTATACAACTGATTCACACCCCCCCCTCTCAGTTGTATGCCCTAGATCCAATAGTCCACTTAATCTTTTCATCCTTCTTCATCATAGCATTTAAAGGTATAACTATTTCAGCAAAGCCAGTGATGAGCTTCCTGACAAAATTAATCTTACCGAAGTAAGATTTAAGCTCTTTCTTGCTTCCAGGAAGTTGTATTGTCATGATGGAATCCACCCTGTTAGGATCAATGATAATTCCATTTTTAGTTATCAGGTGGCCCAGTAATTTTCCTGTTGTTACCCCAAATATGCATTTCTTGGGGTTCAGGGTTATCCCATACTGTTCACATTTTTTCAATACATTTCTGAGATTTGCTACATGGTTTCCTCTATCTTTAGAGAATACTGTTAAGTCATCCATGTATATGACTATACATTTTCCTATTAAGCCTCTGAAGGCTATGTCAATTGCTCGCTGGAATGTTGCTCTAGCATTTATCAGCCTAAACAGCATGCGTCTATAAGCAAATATCCCCCACTTTGTGGTGAAGGTAGTTTTCAATCTGTCAATTTTGTCAACCATTACTTGATTATAACTAGAAAAACCATCTAAGAATGACATCATTTTTGCTCCATTTACAATTTGCAGAACTTCATCGAAGGAGGGTAAAGGATAATTGTCCTTCTTTGATGCTTTGTTCAAGTTCCTAAAGTCCACACATAGTCTGATGTCTCCATTCTTCTTTTCACTGACACTAGATTAGTTACCCAGGTGGAGTGTCTAAAAGGAAATATGATCCTGGCATTTAACAACTTTTTAACCTCCTCGAAAATTATAGGTTCCAGCAAGGCATTAATAGGCCTTTACTTCTATCTGAAAGGCTTAGCATCTGGCTTGAGGGGTATGGTATGAGTTATGACTGATGTGTCATATGTTTTCAACTCATCATAAGTCCATGCAATGACATGGATGTAATCTTTGAGTGCCTGAGTGATTCCTTCTAACTCTTCTTCTATGCACACCTTCCCTATTAGAACATTTCTTTTGTCATCATTTTGTCCAATATTCACTTGTGAATATTTTCCTCCATCTACTTTTGGAAGATCCTTCTGTTTCAACATGTTGTCTAGATCAAAAGCTCTCTCTAGCTCAATCATTCCCTTAGGAATCTTATTGCTGGGCAACTCTAAGATTTCTTCTTCTTCCCATACAATGATCTTCTATATTATTCTCATCTATGATCTGAGCATCAAATATATCTCTGTTGGAGACGAAGTCTAGGATATGTTGATCATCATCAAACACTTGGAGGTTGGTAACATTATCAGGTACTGAAGGCACTGATACCAGTTCTACTGAAAACCTCTTTAAACCAGAAATGGACAGTGGTTCTAAAGTGCTAGTAGCCTAGGCTAAAGCATCTGCCCTATGGTTATGTTCTCTGGGTATTTGAGTGATATTAAATGCATCAAATGATTCTATTAGGTCCCACACCCTGTGTCTGTAATTAGACATCTTTTTATAATTGCAGGAGTAAATTCCTCTCACCTGTCTTACCACTAATTCTGAGTCACCGTAGACATGCAGAATTTTTACTTTCTTCTTAAGGGCAAATAGTATCCCATGAATCAAAGCTTCATACTCTGTTACATTGTTGGTGCATGAGAACTGTAGTCTGTAGGCTGCTAGGTAGGACTTTCATGATGGATCAATGAGATCAATCCCCACTCCATCACCTTGTTTTGATTTGGATCCATCGAATCTCAGGATCCACGGTTTATCTTTAGCATGAGGCTTACTTGAACCTTCTTTCTCCTTTGCAGCTCTGGCAGCTGCTCCACTTGATATCCACTTTAACTTGGGTATTTCAGCTTTCTCAGACTTCATCTTTCCTTTCTTCTGTAAAGTTGAGGTCTCTTCTTTTTTCTTGTCATCAGGAGGATGATCTTCTAGAGTAGGCAATGTATGTCTTTTCAGGAGATGCAAACACAAAGAGCAAGCAGTCTCTGAGTGAGGTGCTTCATGCAACCTGCACCAGATTTCAATCAATGCATCATTTGGAGACTTCTGTTGCTGTGCCATCTTCTTGATCTCTTCTTTCAGAAACTCTTCAAATCTAGACAAATTATTTCCTTCATCTTCATCAAATGACCCACAATCTGATTCTAGAAAAAAATCACTCCCTGGGGTAATCTTCTTATTGCTTGTAACATTACTTTGGTCGCATACCAGAACCTCCTCAGTCACTTGGACATGATTTTCATCTTGTTGTATAGATTCTTCTGTTCCTCCAAGAAATAGACAACAGTCAGTATCACTATCATTATCACTCTTTGATGAACTCACCTCTAATGCTGATGATGATGATGTTGCAGATGATGCCGATGCATCACTGCACACTTGTTCTAGCTCTAGCATGTCTATACATGCTTGATAGGCCTTCTCAGAATGTGACTCACTATGCAACCTGCACCAACCATCAATTAGAATATTATTAACAGGGATCTCTAACAACTGACATCGGTTCACCTGTTTAGATAAGTGCTTTTCAAAATTACTAAAGTGATCCACCTCATTCTCATTTTCGAGATTACTATTAGATTCTACAATTATTTCATCACCTGGAGGATCATCATCATCATGATGCATGTCATACATCAGGATCTCTTCTATCCTGACAGCCTGAGGACTTATGGAATAAGATCCAGGCTCTACATCTATGTACATAATCTCATTAGTTTTGTTGTATTCAGTGATCATGTGCTTCATTCTAGGTTCAGTGTCTATTCTTATCTGATTTGGTATCCCCTTCCAAGGTAACCACATGTGGCTGAAGTCTGTAGACATGTATCCATTCAGAGTTTTGGACCAGTCTTGGCTGAGTAACATCCCATAAGTATCAGGTATGTCAACTACCTGAATGTCAATATAGTACTGGATCCTAGGGTATGATGCTAGCTAGATGTGAATATGAGTCAGCTCTCCTACAAAACTTACTTTTGTTTTGTCTAGTTGTGTGACTTTTTTCAAGGATTTAGTAGGATGCATGCCTAAAACATTACATATAGATAAGGGCATCACATTCGTGGATGCTCTTGAATCTACTAAACAGTTGTACAAGTTTTTACTGAACATTCTTACGGTGAGGAGGAAAGGAGGTGACTCACTTTTATCTCTATATAAAGTCATGTGGGAGGTCTCTGTAGCTTGAACGGTAGCTGGCACCTTATGTTTAACATTATTGTCTCTAGCAACATGATCTTTGTTACCAGACTGACCTAGGGAATGATTATCCTCTCTGGGAGCAAGATCATCAAGTGATTTCATAAATGCCTTCTTGATGGCAGGAGTTTTGAGTAATTCTGACAAGGATAGACTGATTTTGATCTTCTTCATTTCATCATCTAGGCTTGTCAAATTCATGAGGTATGTTAGCAGTTTTTGGCACATTGTTTGGTGATGTTAAATATTGAGCATTCACCTTGGGAAAACCAGGGTTATTACTTGCCTTGGGATGAGGAGGTGTATTGAAATTATTCGGAGGCAAGGAAGAGGTCAATGGACTAGTAGGTCTGTTGGCATTATTTCTCAAATTGTAATTATGCTTACCCTAGTACTGCTATTGGTAAGCATGTACCTCTTCATGCTCATTTGAGGGTTCATTTTCATCTTCAAAAGGGAAGACATAATTTGACTCAAAAGCCATAGCTGATTATTCAAATGTCTAGGTGTAATCTTGGTGAGCAGGCACTATTCGCTGGTAAGGATGATGAGTGTAACTCTCAAGCACTAATGTTGAATCATATCCACAAGGAACAAGCTCATTTCCCTCTATATGAGGCTGATTTCTTGAAGTATTGGATACTTCAGTCTGAAAAATACTATCAGCAATTCTAAACTGAGGACAGTCTAACTCTACATGTGCATTAGTATTATGTATCCTACACCAATTACTAAGGGCTGCTTCTGCAAGGTTGACTCTAGTAGTCTGTTTTGGTTCACCGAGAGGCAAATTGTCAAGGGGTGATGGCAAGGAACCATTATTTGGCCTAGTGTTCCACACTCTTGGCTATCTTTGAGGGTTGTTATTGCCATTATTGTTATTGTACCCCCTATTAGGATAATTTGTTCAGTCATTGTTATAGCCCCTATTTTGATTGGGCTAGGAGTAGAAGTTCTGACTTCTTAGGTGAGTAATCTTAGTTGTAAGCTTCCTTAGCTGAGCTGATATTTCTTTGATTTCTTCCTTTTCTTCCTGAACCTTAGCCACTACATTTTTTGGTAAAGGCTTGAAGAATGAGGATCCATTGTTGTTTTGGTTCTGGTCTACAACTTGAGGTGCTTGTATTTGTCCTGGATACTACATCATCTGGCCATTCCCATTTGGAGGTGGCATGATACTTAATGGAGGTATTTGCAAAGGCGTTGGCATGACACCTGGAGGAATCATGGCTCCATTTGGCTGTTGCTGGGTAGGATATGTTGGATAGCCAGGGAGTGTAGGAAAGGCTATGTTTAGTGTAGGAGCAGGAACTAGCTGCTGATTGACTTTGATAGCTTCTTGAAAAGCTCCTATTAGAGTTGTGATTTCAAGATGTGCTCTCTTGATGAACATGGAAGTTAAAGGATCCAAAGCTAAATAATAGATACTCCTGGCAGTAGCATCTGCTACAACATATGGGGTAACTAACTTAGATAGCTGGTGCAGGAGCACCCGCACATGATCAGGATATAGGTCCGCATGATGACATACATGATCAGGATGTAGGATTGTTATCAGCATGATGACAGGATAGTCTATTTTTAGTATGTTTGACTTTAGCATGTAATAAGGTCCACTGGACCGATGCTATGTATTAGTTCAGCCTAGGAATATGTGTAGGCAGTTAGAGATCAGGATAAGATAGTCTGAGTTGTCCTCTCTCCCAGCCGCTTGGAAGCTCCCAGCCGCTGGGAAGTGAAGTTGGTAGTACTCGAAGGATTTGTTATATATACCTTCGATCTGTTAGGGTTTAGACAGTTGATATTGATATTGAGATCGATGTTGATAGGTGTATTGGTGTTGTGTTGAGTTGAGAGCAGTTCAGACATTGTGAACCCGTATTCAGGACTTTTGAATTTCAATTGAATAAGATCTCCTCTTTTGCAGTATCTGGTAGTATCAGTTGTATTTGTATTGATTTCCTTTTCTGTTTGCAAGTTAATGGGTATTTTCAACCCTTCCACCGGTTGATCCTGCAAATCGGTGGAATGGTCCTGTATCATAGTTTAGTTTGCATTTGTGTTTTCTGTTTATGCATTGCATTGTTCAGGAGATCTGTTAGGAGCATGCTGTAAATCAGCCTAGCATCCTCATGTGCTAGGTCTAGAAGATAAGTTGTTAGATTTTGGTTTGAAGGTGATCCGGCCCGGTCATCACATGATCTTGTGAAATAGAGCGGTTTAGAGTGCTTACATGCAGTGGAAGGATACACAGGAGTCTGCATGTGCGTTTCCAGTCAGAACGAGCCGCATCATCATCTGCGAGTCCATCGCCATCAGGATCGGGTCATGAAGTTGTTGAAGTTTGCATGTTGCAAGTGCATCAGGAAGTTTTGAGTTGGATATATACTCAGTGTATATATCGCAGTCAGGATCATCTCTTAGGGAAGTTCATCATCCGCATATCGCTAACGGATGCGGGTGTGAAAGTTAAGTTTTGGCTAAGTGTTGAAGAGTTCATCAATGATGTGTGACGTCATCGTCATCAGGATATGACGTCATCGTCATCAGGATATTAAGAAATCCCTCTTTGTGAGTTTATCCTGTTGTCGCTAAGGGGTTAAGTATCGGCGTAGGCAGGAAGTTGTATTAGCATCATCAGGAGGTTTCGAGGAACCGGATGAACAATATCATGATGCTGTTGCTTGTATCGTCGGGCAGTGGAGCATCGAAGGCAAGTTGTTGAAGTGCAACGTCATCAGGATATTTGGATATCCTGCTGACGAAGGTGATATTGAATATCATGATGATGCCGCTTGTATTTGGCACCTGATGAACAGTGCAACCGGAGGATGTTTGCACCCGTTGATTATCATGATGATGATGATAGGCGACAGACGGAGGAGGTAAATAGTAGTCGACAGGAGGATATTTGCGATCATCTGAAATATGATGATGCTGTCGAAATGTGATGATGATGTTCAGCCGATAGACATTTTTATCAGGTTGTTTGTATTATTGGCAGCTCCTTCCTGTTAGTTAGCCTCTGTTGCGTCCCACTCTGCATCATAGTGGTATCAGAGCAAAGGTTAGGATCTTCTGGAAAAGATAAGCAGGATGTCAGACGAAGAAGGAACATCTGAGGTTCCAGCAAGGATGACAAACGCTGAGTTGGCAGTTCTGGTGAAGAAATAGATTGCTGAAAGTAAGGCCGTGAAGGCTCAGAATCAGGAGTTGAAAGATGAGTTAGCAAAGTTGAGGAGCAGAGTAGGTTCTGGTAGAGAAGATGATAGGGAAGAAGAAGAGATCCCTAATTGGAGCGAGGAGGTCGTTCCTGCAGACCAGAGGCCGCTGTTGAACGCCCTCAAGGCCATGGAGAGGAGAACCATGGATGTGAAGCTGGATTTGCCAGTATTTACAGGTAAGATGGACCCTGATTCAGTAATGGAATGGATAGATTGTTTGAACAATTTCTTTGTAACAGAGGAGATACCAGAACAGCAGAGAGTGAAGATAGCACAGTCAAAGATGAAAGAAGCTGCCTTGACATGGTGGAACTTTGTTCAGGATGATAGAGTGCAGGAGGGAAAACGTAGAGTTGCCACATGGAAGAAGATGATGGAATTGGTAAAGGAGGCTTATATTCCTTTGGATTACAGTATCCAGTTACACAAGAGGAAGCAGAACCTGAAGCAGAAGGAGCTAGATGTCAGCTCATATACAGAAGAGTTCATGAAACTCTGTATGAAGACCAAGGTGAAAGAAAGTGAAGAGGAAAAGGTAGCCAGATACCTTAATGGATTGAGGTTTAATATTCAGGAAGATCTCAGTCTGCATAACCTAGATACAGTGCAGAAAAGCTTCCAGTTGGCACTGAAAGTGGAAGAAAAGCTGAAGAGAAAACAAGACCAAAACAATAGAGGAAGAGGAAGACTACAAAGAGGTGGAAGAAGTCCTTTCAGAGGCAGAGGACATGGACAGGGATATCAAGGAGAATCTAGTCAGGACAATAGCAAGGGCAACAATAGTCAGAATCAGAGAGAGAATTTCAGTCAGCAAGGAAACTTCAGAGGCAGAAGACCTTACAGAGGAAGATCCCAGGGCAGAGGATCCATCAGGTGTTACAACTGTAACAAAGAAGGCCATATAGCCAGCAAATGTCCAGACAAGGCCACAAGCTCAGCAGGAGAAAGGAGGACAAATCTGGTCAATGAACCTGATAATCAAAGTAGGACAAGCTCTAATGATTTTCAGAGTGTGAATGGTCCTGAGAATTATGGATATCCGGAAAGTGGAGAGTCCCTGATGATGAGAAGAACAGTGACTACCATGAAGGTACCTGATCAAGAAGCCCCTCAGAGGAAGTCCCTTTTCAGAACCACTTGCAAAGCAGGAGGTAAGGCATGTAAGGTTTTGATTGATTCTGGTTCTACTGAGAACTTTGTGTCTGAAGAAATGGTGGTGAAGCTGAAGCTTAGGAGATTGCCTCATCCAGCTCCATATAAAGTCTCATGGCTTACTCAAGGTCAGCAGACAACTGTAGAAGAGCAGGCTTGGGTAGAATTCCAGATTGGTGGATATAAGGATAAGTTGTTGTTTGATATCACCAAGATGGATGCTTGCAACCTTTTGTTTGGTAGACCATGGCAATATGATCTGAAGGCACAGCATGATGGTGTTAAAAACACCTATAAAATCACTAAAGATGGTAAAGAAGTAACGTTATTCCCATTGAAGGAGAAAGAGGAGAAGTCTAAAGGCAAAGAAGTGAAGGTCATGCTGATGGAAGGCAAACAATTCATGAAAGAAGTAGCAGCAGAAGGTGCAGTTGCATATGCCCTGATCCCCTGTATGAGTGTGAATAAGAAACAACAGCAAGAAGCCAAGACAGAGAAGAAGCCAAGGTTGATAGACCCAGCTGTCCAAGAGTTATTGGATAAGTACAAAGGTGTTATCTCAGAGGGAATGCCAAGATCCCTACCACCTGTCAGAGATATCAGTCATTGCATAGACTTGATTCCAGGGTCTACACTTCCAAATAAAGCAGCTTATAAGCTTACCCCAGAACAGAATGCAGAAGTAGCCAGGCAGATTGAAGAATTGATGAATTCAGGTCTGATTGGGAAGAGTCTGAGTCCATGTGCAGTACCAGCTGTACTAGCACCTAAGAAGGAAGGCACTTGGAGACTTTGTACAGATTCCAGAGCCATCAACAAGATCACAATCAGGTATAGGTTTCCAATCCCCAGAATTGAGGATTTACTTGATTGTTTGGGAAATGCTAAGTACTTTACAAAAATAGACTTGAAGAGTGGGTACCATCAGATCAGGATTAGACCAGGTGATGAGTGGAAGACAGCATTCAAAACAAATGAAGGTTTATATGAATGGAAGGTTATGCCTTTTGGTTTGTCTAATGCCCCTAGTACTTTCATGAGGCTGATGAATGAGGTTCTGAAGGAATTCATTGGTAAGTTTGTCATAGTCTATTTAGATGATATTCTGATTTTCAGTAACACCAGAGAAGAACATCTCAGGCATATAGATCTGGTTCTCAAGAGGCTACATGAAGAGAAGCTGATGATAAACTTGGACAAGTGTTTGTTCATGAAACAGGAGATCACCTATTTAGGTTTTGTCATCTCACAAGGAAAGCTGCAGATGGATAAGGAGAAGGTGAGTGCCATATTGAATTGGCCAACTCCACAGACCATGAATGAAGTCAGAAGTTTCCATGGGTTAGCAACCTTCTACAAAAAGTTCATCAGAGGGTTCAGTCATATTTGTGCACCCATGCTGGATACCATCAAAGGAGGACAGAAGTGCAGGTTTGTTTGGACTCAAGGAGCAGATGATTCTTTTGAGGCATTGAAGAGGAAGGTGGCACAGCAGCCAGTCCTTGCACTTCCAGATTTTAACAAGATCTTTCAGGTAGAGTGTGATGCCAGTCACATGGCCATTGGAGCAGTACTCAGTCAAGAGGGTAGACCGATTGCATTTTTCAGTGAAAAGCTCAATGATGCTAAGAAAAGGTATTCATCATATGATCTGGAAATGTATGCTTTAGTTCAGTCCCTAAAGAAATGGAGGCATTATCTGTTGCCAAAGGAGTTCATAGTTTTCACAGACAACCAGGCTTTGAGTTTCATCAACAGCCAGGAGAAGCTGAACCACAGACATATGAAGTGGGTAGAAACACTACAGGCTTTCACTTTTACCTTGAAGCATAAGAAAGGGGTCAAAAACAAAGTTGCAGATGCTTTGAGCAGAAGAGTTCTCACAGTCAATCAGATTCAATTAGAGAGTGTTGGTATTGATTCACTCAAGACCATGTATGAGTCTGATGCTGATTTTGGAGAAATATATCAGGTCTGTACTTCTTTTGGGGAGAAATACCATGCTGAGTTCTCTGAATTCCTGATCCAGGATGGATTATTGTTCAAGGGTGGACAGTTGTGTATCCCAAGATGTTCCATGAGATTAAATATAATCAAGGAGAAACATTGTGGAGCAATGGCAGGTCATTTTGGTCTAGACAAGACTCTTGATCTGGTCAGGAGGCATTATTTCTGGCCTAAGTTGCAGTCAGATGTCAGGAAATTTGTAGAAACCTGTGTAATTTGTCAGAAGGCTAAAGGCAGGTCAACTAATGCAGGGTTATATCAGCCCTTACCCATTCCTTCCAGACCGTGGGAAAGCATCAGTATGGATTTTGTTTTAGGTTTGCCAAGGACCAGGAGAGGATTTGACAGTGTCTTTGTTGTAGTGGACAGGTTCAGTAAAATGGCACATTTCTTGCCATGCAAAACCACTGCAGATGCCTCATATATTGCAGATTTATTCTTCAGGGAGATTGTCAGAATTCATGGATTGCCTTTGAGCATAGTTTCAGACAGAGATGTGAAGTTTGTGGGTCACTTCTGGAGAACCCTTTGGAGGAAATTGGGAACCAATTTGTCTTTTTCCTCTGCATATCATCCTCAAATGGATGGACAAACTGAGGTTGTGAACCGTTCCTTGGGGAATCTACTTAGATGCTTGACAAAATAGCATGGAGAGAAGTGGGACAATATTCTGTCTCAAGCTGAGTTTTCATATAATGATACTGTCAACAGGAGCACAGGAAAATCGCCTTTTCAGGTAGTGTATGGAATGCATCCCAGAGGTATTTTAGAGTTGCGAGAGCTACCTACAGCAGATCTTGTTAGTGCAGATGGAGAAGCTTTTGCTGAAGCAATCAAAGAAGTTCATGATCAGGTCAAGACCCAACTCCAACAAACCACCTTAAAGTATAAGGAGTATGCTGACAAGAAGAAGAAGGATGTTCAATTTGCTGTTGGCGATTTGGTTTTGGTTCACTTGAAGAAAGACAGGCTTCCTAAGGGAAAGTATACTAAGCTCATGCAAAAGAAAGTTGGACCATGTCAGATTTTGCAAAAGCATGGACAAAATGCTTATGAGATCCAACTACCACTTGATCTTGGTTTATCTCCTATTTTCAATGTATGTGACTTAACTCCATACAAGGCTAATCCAGATGCAGATCAGGCTATTCTACAGGATACAGTTGCTGAAGACATTCCTCAACATGATCCTCCACAGATACAGCAGATTTTGGATACCAGAGTGGTCAAACAGACCAGGAACAAGAAGTACTTGGAGTACCTCGTCTCTTGGAAGGGACAGCCGAATTCTGAAGCAGTATGGATGACTGCAGAACAGCTACAGAAGCATGGTGCCGACCTTGATACTCTCATCTCACGTGGACTTGAGATTTCTTCTTTTGGGGAGTATGGTGCAGGAGCACCCGCACATGATCAGGATATAGGTCCGCATGATGACATACATGATCAGGATGTAGGATAGTTATCAGCATGATGACAGGATAGTCTATTTTTAGTATGTTTGACTTTAGCATGTAATAAGGTCCACTGGACCGATGCTATGTATTAGTTCAGCCTAGGAATATGTGTAGGCAATTAGAGATCGGGATAAGATAGTCTGAGTTGTCCTCTCTCCCAGCCGCTTGGAAGCTCCCAGCCGCTGGGAAGTGAAGTTGGTAGTACTCGAAGGATTTGTTATATATACCTTCGATCTGTTAGGGTTTAGACAGTTGATATTGATATTGAGATCGATGTTGATAGGTGTATTGGTGTTGTGTTGAGTTGAGAGCAGTTCAGACATTGTGAACCTGTATTCAGGACTTTTGAAATTCAATTGAATAAGATCTCCTCTTTTGCAGTATCTGGTAGTATCAGTTGTATTTGTATTGATTTCCTTTTCTGTTTGCAAGTTAATGGGTATTTTCAACCCTTCCACCGGTTGATCCTGCAAATCGGTGGAATGGTCCTGTATCATAGTTTAGTTTGCATTTGTGTTTTCTGTTTATGCATTGCATTGTTCAGGAGATCTGTTAGGAGCACGCTGTAAATCAGCCTAGCATCCTCATGTGCTAGGTCTAGAAGATAAGTTGTTAGATTTTGGTTTGAAGGTGATCCGGCCCGGTCGTCACATGATCTTGTGAAATAGAGCGGTTCGGAGTGCTTACATGCAGTGGAAGGATACACAGGAGTCTGCATGTGCGTTTCCAGTCGGAACGAGCCGCATCATCATCTGCGAGTCCATCGCCATCAGGATCGGGTCATGAAGTTGTTGAAGTTTGCATGTTGCAAGTGCATCAGGAAGTTTTGAGTTGGATATATACTCAGTGTATATATCGCAGTCAGGATCATCTCTCGGGGAAGTTCATCATCCGCATATCGCTAACGGATGCGGGTGTGAAAGTTAAGTTTTGGCTAAGTGTTGAAGAGTTCATTAGGATGATGTGTGACGTCATCGTCATCAGGATATGACGTCATCGTCATCAGGATATTAAGAAATCCCTCTTTATGAGTTTATCCTGTTGTCGCTAAGGGGTTAAGTATCGGCGTAGGCAGGAAGTTGTATTAGCATCATCAGGAGGTTTCGAGGAACCGGATGAACAATATCATGATGCTGTTGCTTGTATCGTCGGGCAGTGGAGCATTGAAGGCAAGTTGTTGAAGTGCAACGTCATCAGGATATTTGGAGCAACCGGATATTTGGAGCAACCGGATATTTGGATATCCTGCTGACGAAGGTGATATTGAATATCATGATAATGCCGCTTGTATTTGGCACCCGATGAACAGTGCAACCGGAGGATGTTTGCGCCCGTTGATTATCATGATGATGATGATAGGCGACAGACGGAGGAGGTAAATAGTAGTCGACAGGAGGATATTTGCGATCATCTGAAATATGATGATGCTGTCAAAATGTGATGATGATGTTCAGCCGATAGACATTTTTATCAGGTTGTTTGTATTATTGGCAGCTCCTTCCTGTTAGTTAGCCTCCGTTGCGTCCCACTCTGCATCAATAGCATTTTTTGGAACCTAGCATTGAAATTGGCTATAGGTTCTCCTTCAAACCGTTTAATTGTGGCAAATAGGTGATAGTTCATTGAAGGATCTATTGGTACCTTGAACCTATCAGTGAAAGCTTTCTCTAAAACATCCCATGATCTGACAAAACCCTGACTAAGGCTAATATACCAATTATAAGCTTCTTCCCCTAAGGAAAAAGGAAATAATATGCAGACAATGTCTTAATGCTCTATTCTGGCCCTATAGCAGGCTTCTTTGAAAGTTTTGATATGATCATCCGCATCCTAATATGGATGATAATTTGGACAAATTTTTTCTGGGTTCTTTGGCAAAGCATGATATGCTAGGAAAGTTAATGGTGATTCCATTGCAAAGAAAGACATTGCAATAGGAGGAGTCTAACCTTGAGGTATGAAAGGCTGAGGTTGAACCAGAGGTGCAACAGGTGATCCTATAGGTATTTGCAAACCAATAGGAGTTACAGGAGGACGTTCTGGCGATGCTCCTGAAGTACTAGACCTTGGAGTGTGATGGATATCTACAGTTCTAGATCTGAATCCTCTAACAGGTAATTAGTCAAAAATTCCACTGGATCTAGACCTGGTATTTATACTGTGAGCCAGGATTTCTTGATTTTGAGGGAAATTGGCTAGATTATTGTAAAGATCAGTTGGAATTCACCAGCAAAGGCTGTATTTATGGTCAGAAAATTATACTGACTAGATATTTGCAGAATATTTGCTAAGATGCTACAAATATGAGGTGATATTTGAAGTTCTGTGTCACAAACGGCAAGATATCAAGTTTTCAAGCCAACTACCTCAAAGATTTGGGCAAATTTACATGAGACAAGGCTTATTTCTATAAATTCATGATGATCAGCTGTAAAGCTTGCAATATTTATAATCGATCTCAAAAACTTTACACAGGATTAGCATGTACAAGCTTAGAACAATAAATATTTGCATCTAAAATAGAAATTTAATGGTGTCTGAGTGTTACCTTACAATCTTTATCATCACCTAAACTACTGATGATGATCTTCCGACTTCGGGCCCTCCTTCTAGCACCAATTTATGTTGCATTAGGAGCGAGAAGCCTGCATGAAATGAATGATGACTGAAGCAATGGTGTCTTTTCCCATTCGGCCCTTCTTCTAGTGCCAATTTATGTTGATCATGATGTTAGTCATAAGAAAACATAGAATAAAAATTGCACAACAACCTTTACTCATCTTGAAAGATATGATGAATTTAGAGAATTCATGATCCCAAGTCTTCGTGGAATAGTCTTCTCATTCATTAACCCTTTAATATAGGCATACAGCTGAGCAATGTGCTCTTTATGCTCCTTATTCTTCTCTTTTTCCCTCTTCACCCTTTGGGTCAATGCATCAATTATATCTTTTCCTTCTTGGCCTTCTTGATCCTCATTGGGAAATCCCAAATCTCCTGTACTAATTTGTAATTCATCCAAAGTGATCTTGACTTTCTCTTTTTTTAGCTGTAGGAACGGCCACTAGGGTGGTCCTTCTACCTGTAGCAGGACCTCTTCTTATGGCCGAAGTCAACCTGGCCTTCCTCTTTGGCTTCATTAGAGTCTCCGAGAACAGCATTGAAACATCAAACTCTTGTATCTCTAACCCAGACTCTGTGCTTATCTCTTTCTCAAGCCATGAAGGAACTTGGTCTCCAGATCCTAGGCATCCATCATCATCATGATGATCATCTTGATCTCTAGTATTTGCATTTGTTTTTGATGGAGATGGTGACTTCCTTATTTCTTCCTCATGATGCTCTTCATGAGGGTGATCCTGGGGTATTTCCTCTTGTTGAGAAACCTCTTTTTCTGTAGGAGCTTCATTTTGAGGTGGAGGATCTTGCGATGCTTCCACCTAATGATCATGCACTGCCTCCTTCTGTACCTCATCCACTTTGGTGATTTCCTCATCCTGAGGCATATTCGAATCAATGGATGTTATTGTGTCTATCTTAGGTACATTAACCTAATCTGAAGCTGCAATCTATTTTTCACCTGTAGTAATTGCTTCTTGAACTTTTAGGGCAGGATTAATTGGTGTATCTTTTTCTTCTCCACCCTTTTCTTGTACTTCTAATATTTTGGGTTCAGCAGATGTATCTTGTTGCGGTTCACCCATATCTAAAGTGTGGCCTTCTACTTCCGACGTCTTCACTTTCTTAATATTTTATGTTTTCTCAGGTGTTCCCATTGGATTTTCAGGATGTGCTACATCCTCCCTGTGTGTTAAATTTATCACCTCGGGGCTAGTTACCTGATCAACCAATGCATCAAGTCCCATTTCTTGGGCTACCTTTTCTGGGCTCTTTTCTTTCTCCTGCTCTACTTGCTTCAGTTCTTCTAACACTACCACCTATACTAATGGTGTTCCTTGTGGCATTATGTGAGTGTTAGCAATGAGAGTCTCTATTTGTTGTGAGGCAACATTGTCTACCACTTCATCATCTGATAGGTCTATAGTCTCATCTAATGAGAAATGACCTCCTTGACTTGCGCCAGTGGTTTCCATCATTTGTTCTTCAGCCTTTTCAGTCTTATACTGAACAATGGTAGGAAGTGGTACCTCATGCTGTAATTCCTTTTTGAACACTTCGCTACCTACTCCCCTCAATACCATAGGATCATGTCTTATCTCACCTCTCATGGATGTTCTTGGTTTCTTAGATGTGGAGGCCATCACCTGAGGTGCTTTTCTTTTTCAAATGAGGGGTATCGGGTCTTCTTCTGTAGGTTCTTCATCAAGAGGAGCATCTTCTTCCATTTGCTTTTGTGAGGCCTGACCCTCCTCATATGTTTCTGTAACTACTATAGCTGACCTCTGGATCTTTTTAGCTTTTTGCTTATCCTTAGGAGGTAGTGCTGATGAAGCTGACGCTTGTCTTGATGCTGATGCATCTTCTGCTATTATAATGACTCTTTCAATTATCACCCCTTTGGGTTCATTATCAGTCTTCTTACCTCTAGGGGGTCTTTTGCTCTCTTGTTGCGGAGGTGGCAACCTTTCTCCCTTAGATTTCCTCTTCTCTATCAGGAAATCATCATATTCCTCATCAATAATATCTTGTCTCTTTTTCTTATTATCTACTACTATGGTAACTCCCCTCTTCTTCAATGTATTGATCTGTTTATTCACCCAAGCTTGGGTTAATTGTAGGGTCCTGCCTGTAAACTGATCCAATGAAATATCCTCAAGTTGAGTAAGATCAGGCGCTGAGATAGTGTCATTATATATCTTTTTCTCTTCATAATCATCTACCATGATCTTGCCATCATCTTTCTTTAATTGTGCAGGCACTAGGATGCAATCAAAGGTCTTGATCTGCTTGAGAGTTAGCCTTTGGTAATTTCTTCTTCTAGCTTTGGCTTCATCCTCACAATCTGCCCAGAAATATTCAAGGTGCCCCTAATGGATGGGATTCCCCATGATCTTCTACATCCTTCCATATGGATCATATGATCTTGCCAGTGGGAATGGCTGTAATTTCATCATACTCAAGCTAGTTATGGCTTTCTTTATGTTTTTAGAATCCTGGCATATATACCAGCCCATTGTTACTGGAAACAATACTAGTGGGATCTTATTTTTCTCTTTATAAGCATCTAGTATTGTGGATACTTGCCTCATAAACTCCATTAACACTACTGCATTAGTGGGATACCTGGGGAGCATGAGAGCCTGACCCTCAAAACCTTCTATCCTGATATAAGAGAAAGTAGCATATTGTATAAACCAAGCACCATGCCTATAAATAACCAACTGAGCTTCCATGCTCAGTCTTTTAGTCATGTCTTCCTCCATTGTCCTGACCAGATGCATAGAAAATGCATCATTCACTAGTTTATAATTAGGGAGGTAATTTACTCTTTGCAGCTGAGGATAATGATCCCATATGTGGGCATCATTAGTAGTCCCACCAACCTTTCCTATTGTTGTAAGTACATCAAATGTACCCTTGTAGGCACATGAATATACCACATATGAAATCATTTAAAACACACACTCCAGGCCCCCTAGGTTCATGAGCTGATAGTGTAAGGCACCACTTATCATTTTTGCCCACAGTGGCTTGTTGTCTGTATAAACACACATTAGGATGACCCCATACATCCAATCCTTAAAACTTCCAGCATCAGGCTGGCCTATCACTCTGCTGAGTAGAGCTATTATATATTGGTATTCATCATCGAAATCAAACTTATACAGATGCACTGGCAATTTGGTGGCTGCAGTATAAGGACTATTTTTTGTCCTCCATTGGTACATTCTCTTCCTGGCAGCCTTCTTGTTACTTTCATATTTAGTTTCCAACCTCTTCAAGTCCATACTGGCAACCTTCTTTCCTAATGGCAAATTGAAAGTAGCTGCAATCCCCCTGACAGACAGATCAGCATAAACCCTACCATGTTTCTCTACTTTTCTAGTCTGTGGGTTGTAGTTCCTTGTACATTCAACAATTAATTTCGGAGCTTCCATAAAGTAAGGGAATCCTGCAGCACTCCACATCCTTGACACAAAAACTACATCGAACAAGGTGTTGTTATTCTTTTCATCACTCATCTTAGCCGACCATGCCGCCAAATTGCTATTTCCTTGGTGTGTATCTATGATGCCACCATATTTAAGCTGTACACCTTCAGGTTGAGCGAACATGGGTTTAAGAAATTCAGCCTCAGACTTGCTCAATCTCTTGTCTGCCATGGTCTCCTGCAATAAATAGTACCAGTCTTACCATACCATATTTCTCATGCATGCATATAACAATATATTCTCATGGCGTGATGCACATTATACTCATTTATCATTACTTTATTATAACATGCATAATTCACAGCTTCAAACTAGTAGAAATCATACCACCTGAGCATGCAGAAATGATAGGAGGAGGGTTTCAATTACTTACTTGGTTACGCTTATTCTCCTGATTATGTGAAAGGGATTCAAATACAAGTGATGTTCACGTATTTTGCTCTACTGCCAGCCGTATGCGTCCGCAGGTAATCGTATGAGGGTTTGAAAGCTCGGTGCTTTATAAAAACTCATTTAATCGCAAAGTAAGTGTAGAATGACTCTGTAAATTAGCTTTTAACCTTCTCTTTAAGGCAAATTAGGGCAAATCTAGACAAATTAATTAAAACCATTAATTTTCTGTATGAAACTTCCAGATCTCACCAGGTGTATATATTGCATTCGTAATCGGCAAGAACTACCTACTGCATTTGCATGCATTTAATGTCATGGCAACAAAAGGATCGGGGTGATCTCTAAAGATCGGGTGATATTATGAATATCGGGTGATATTCATAATATGACCCTCTATGTGTAATATGATCATCCACTTTTGAGCGAAAAAAACCCTATGTCGAAACATCGGGTGATGTTGAAAATATCGGGTGATGTTTAAAGATGATGATCCCCAAGATTGAAATGACCTTTCGAAATATCAGGATGACGTCATTAGGATAATGACTTAGTTTATCGTTGTCGCACTATGATGTCATCGTCATGTTATGCAGAAAGGGTCATTTTGAAAATATACCTCCGCGATGTAAAAAGAATGATGACGTCATCAGGATATTGGCTCTAGGGTGATATTTTGCAACAAGATGATATTCGAAAGATAAGGTGATATTCAAAATATCGGGTGATATTCAAAATATGACCCCCACAAAATATATGACATTGTTCGACGGGTAAATACCTCTATCACCTAAAGTTGACGTCCAGATCTCTGGATAAATGATTTATCAGGTGATAAAATTGGATCGAGGTGATCCTTCAGAAGATGCCTGATTGTTGAGAAATATGATCCTCCCCTCGAAATATCAGGTTTGACCAAGACTTTGACTCACCATAACTCTCATTTTCTAAGGAATGTCAGGGTGATCCAAAAGACAAACCTGCATGAAATTTTGTAATCTATCCAACCATGAGGTTATTGGCATGAAATATTAACTTTGAAAAAACTGACCTCATCATGATGACTTACCCAGTCCCCTTATTCAGGATCATCTGCATGACTTAGTTTTACCAGACCGCCAGCAAGTAGAAAGACACAAGCCAAGCCAAGCAAAAAGTTGGGTCCCTATTTTGTCAAGTCAAAATGGGGCATGTTGTGCAACCACACAACACTGACTTACTGGACTCTATTTATGCAAATTGTTACAAATATCACCAAATTATCTATATCTTTGCACAAATCTGTTATTGTATATCAAAGCTCTGAATGATCTATGTTAAAACAAGCTTTTCCTTTCCAATATGTATAAATATTGCCAAATATCAACTCAATTGCCCTTAATTCATTCAAATGTTAGACAATCTCTTTTAAATTTCTATGTTTCAACTAATTATTTCAAAGTTTGGGAAAAGTTAGAGAAAATTCAAATTCAACATCACTTGCTATAGGATCTAAATGATCTATTATGCACATGGTAAGATTATAGCAAATTCAATTAACTTAGCAGATCAAATCATTAAATGCAAATGTCTTGAATATTTTCACAAACAAGCATTCAAGATTGCAAGCTTTAAGAGAAACTATTCCAAATATAACGAAGAGCTAGAAGACATTCAAAAAATAGACGCAGACTTCCAGATTCACTTATGTTCAAAACACATAGCCATATATGGTTTACAATGTAGGTATGACTCTTAGCTTCATCAATCAAAATTCACAAAACTTACAATGCTTTACAGATACAGTAAGAAAGCTAGATATTTCCATGTGTTCCTTAGTGTAGACATAGGCAACCTCCTCTATATTAAAATACTCTTTCTCACTCAATGTTTTAGAACAAATTACAATTGCTATGCTAATTTCTACAAATCCCTATGTAAGTAATATACAAGTAGCATAGTTCATTATATAGATTTTTGACCTTCAAACTACTACGGCTACAACTTTCATCTACGACTGAGCTGTCTCCATTCTTGCTCAATGGTGCATCTTTGTCTCTAACCGCCTACCCAAAATATCTCTTTAGCATCTTTTTCTTCATTAAAAGGATGCCTTTTAGAATCTTAAAGAAATAAGATTCCCTCTTCATTGACTTTCTCTTGCCAAGGCATCTTTACTTGACTTCCTCTCAAAATCTTTACTCTTGTTTGCCCCTTCACTTTTTCAAATATTTTTTGAAATTGTCAATTACACCTTCTACAAAGGTGCGGTCCGCTCCTGTACTTTTTGTCAAAATATACTCTTGCATCACCACCCTTTCTTTGAACTTCTTCTCTTCATTTCTCTGAGCCTTCTCTTTTCTTCTTGTATTTGTTCATTTTAGCCCACTCTTCCATTAATGTATCTATCATTTGCTTACTGAGAATTGCATCAAGATTTTCTATAAAGGGTGTGAGTATGGCCTTGAATTCTATTACGGCCCTCTCTAAATCATATGCTAGCATCTCAACACATTCATGTTGTAGGAGTCTTTCTATGATCTATTTATGCATTTTTATCATGTCTTCTACTTTTTCTTCCAACTCTTGTATAATTGTTGTACATCTTTTGAGCTTATCTTCCTCAAATTGAAGCTCCATTATTGTTCCTGGCAATTTATTCGTCAATGCAACACTAAGTGCTCCCTCATGAATCAATTCATCTACTCTTCTTTCCATTTCTATCAACTACTCGATCTCTGACCTGCATTCTTCTTTTCAGACCTGGCAGTTATGTATGAATATCATACATTTATTCTTCTCTTATGAACTTATCTTCCAGCCTTCCATAGCTTGCTTTATTATTTGCTCTCCCTCTTGCATGAAATCATTAAACCACTCATAAAAAAATTAGCTTTAAACATTTTATTTTCCATATCTTTTATCTCCTCTTTGGACACTACTGCTATGTTAGTAGGTAAATCAAGAACTGTGGCATTGGGATCAAATATCCCCTTAATGAATTGTCGAAGCTGGACAATGTGTCCTTTTAAATGTTCTAATTTATTTTTATCTTTCCTTAGGATATCAGCTGTTACCTGGTGCATATCCTCCCATTCATGGAGAATTTGTTCTCTTATTGAATGTCCAAGGTCAAGATTCAATATTTTGTATTCTTCTAAGGCTATTTCACCTTTTGCCTTTTCCTTCTTGGGGTTCTTTCTACTGCTAGTCTTTTCTCTTGATCATCTTCTACCTTCTCCTCAGGTTCATTCTCATTTTGTATTCTTCTAAGGCTATTTGGCACACTGGGTAGATTCACTAATTCTACAGTAAATCTTTTCAATCTGAATAGTGTTAAAGGTTCTAAAGTGCTAGCATCAACTGCTAGTGCATCTAGCCTATGGTTTAGTTCTCTAGGGATACGCTCTATATTAAAAGCCTCAAATGACTCTATTAAATCCCATACCCTATGCCTGTAACAAACCATCCTATTATAATTGCAAGCATATACTTTCCTTACCTGTCTGACTACTAGCTCAAAATCTGAAAACACTCTGATCATTTTCACCTTTTTCTTTATAGCCATGACCAGTCCATAGATTAGAGCTTCATACTCTGCAACATTGTTATACATGCTGCTAAATATGATTTTCCATGAGGATCTATCAGTTCTACACCAGCACCTGCACCCTATTTAGATTTGGAACCATCACAATTTAATGTCCACATGCCATCCCTATTCTTTTGATGTTTTGCTTTAGCATGTTTTACCTTTTCTATCATCTACGCAGTGCTATCTTGTTTATTCCTAGGCAATTCATTCTGGCCTACTTGTACAATTATCTTTTCAGTTTGAAGATCAGAATGACAGACACTTTCACCTTTTGACTATTCTCTTAAATCTGGAGTTGATTCATTTATGTTGTTCTGGAAATAACTCTTTGGGTGATTAACCTTTCCTTCTTGGGGTTCCACCCCTTTTGTGCATTTTATATACTGATATTCAATAATGTCTCTGTACATGCCACAATTTTTTTCAGAATGTGACTTATCGTGAACTCTACACTTATTTGTCTATAACTTGCATTGAACAGGAAGATTTTGTTCTATGCACTTTTCTATTTCTTGTCTGATGACCTGGCTAAAATTATTCAGTGCATTATTTTCTTCATCAGAAGAATTTCCATCAGACTCTATAAATAATTTTGTTTCTTTATTAATAGGCTTTTCTCCAAGGTTCAGCATTAAGATTTCCTCAATTTGTACCCCTTTATTAGGAACCCTGTAAACACCAGGTTCAACAGAAGCAATATTTTGTTAGTCCTACTGTACTCTGTGATCATATGTTTCATCCTAGGGTTAGCTTCAATTCTAATCTAATTTGGCACACCTCTCCAAGGTAACCACATATGTGAGAAATCGGTGGCCATATATCCATTCAAAGTTTTTCACCAGTCTCTACTCAATAACATCCCATAATTTATAGGTATATCAACTACATGGATGTCAATGAACTGACTTACCTTGGGGTCTGAAGCTAACTGTATCTGCATATGCATTAATTCTCAAATTACATTAACTTTAGTTTTGTCCAACTATGTAACGACTTTGCCAAATTTAGCAGGGGTCAACCCTAAAGTCTTACATATCCCTAATGGCATTACATTGGCTAAGGCACCTGAATCTACCATACAATTGTGTATGTTCTTTCCACACAGTCTAACAAGTAGCAAGAAAGGAGGAGCATCCTTTTTATCGGCATACATTACAACATTGGTGTTGGATGGCTACTCAACCTTCTTATTCTTTTCTTTGGACTGTGTATCCCTATTAGGAACATTTATCTTAGTAGAAACTTCACCTGTCACAGATGCATCCAAGGATTTAATAAAAGCATTTCTAACCCCTGGAGTTTTCAACAATTCACACAAAGGTATACTCACCTTAATTTTCTTTTATTTCCTCTGATAGATAATTCATCAGTCTCATCATTTCTATAGTCTCCGTTTTATCTATTTGCACCCTTGTGCAACTCTTCCATTTCCTGTCTAATGATGGGCTTTCTGTATAGCAGGATTGTTGCTAGCATTCTAGTCTGGGGGTGTATTAAAATTGTTAGGAGGAGTGGAAGTGGTGAAAGGTCCTCCTAGCCTAGGGTTATTTCTTAGGTTGTAAGTATGATTCTTACTTGACTGTTGGAAGGCTTGCACCTCCTCTGACTCATACAACACCTCATTTTTAGTTTCAAATGGAAACTAAAAAGCATTCAGTACTAAGGCTATCTTAGGATATAGATTTTCACAACAATATGGTTCATCTTCAAACAATTGGTCATCTTCCTCTTCTCTAAATGTGAAAGTTTCTAAGACTAGAGCAGTATCATACCCTGAGGGTACTATTTCATTGCCTTTGGGAACTAAGAACTTAGAAGTAGGAGCTTGTACATCCACATAAAAAATACTTGCTGCCAGATGAAACTGAGGATAGTCCAATTCAGCATGGGCACTAGTATTATGGATCCTACACCAATTCTTCAGTGCTACATTGGCCATTTGAATCCTAGCTGTGTGCTTGGTATCTTGGTTATCCACATTCTCAAATGGAGAAGCTAAAGTGCCATTATTAGGCCCTGTGTTCCAGGTTTTAGGTGGCCTAGGCTGATTCTGATTCTTCTTATTTTTGTTCTAAGCTCTGTTATCTATAGCTGGTCCTCTATTTTGCATCTGTTGTCCTTGATTATGACTCTGATGTTGACTGTGATTTTGACCTTGTTTAGAACTCTTACCCTAATTATAACCCTGATTCTTATTTTGGTTATGGTTGGGGTTGTAATTCTGGTTTTGACTCTGATTATAGTTTTGGTTATACCCCTGGTTATTCTACTATAGAAATTCTCATTTCTCAATTGTGTCATCTCAGTGGTCAATCTTCTCAGATGTGTAGTGATTTCTTTGATATCTTCCCTTTCCTCTTGTGCTTTTGCTATAAATGTATCTTGAGGTGGTTGGAAGAATGATTGGCCATTGTTCTGATTAAGATTGGTAGTATTACCAGTGTAAGGTACTATAGCCTGAATTGGAGTAGGGTTATACACAAGTGTGTATGTAGGGACTGGATTTAGCATTGGAGTATTCTGTGTAGGAACTCCAATCCAAGGTTGTGCCTAATTTTGTATTCTAGTATTTCCTCCATTGAGGAAAGTATTATAGGTTGTCTACCTCATTTCCTAGTTCACAGACGCTGCCTCTTTGTAGGCTTTGGATACTGTGTCTATTGTAGGCTTTCTCTTGACAAACATGGAAGTTAATGGATCTAAATCAATATAATACATAGCTAACAGTGTGTCTGGAACTACTGTGTATGGCATTACCAACCTAGAAGATGCCTTTTGAAACCTATCATTAAAGTTATCAATTAGTTCCCCTTCACCTCTTTTGATTGTGGCCAATTTATGATATAAGATAGAAGGATCTACTGGTCCCCTAAATCTAGACAGAAATGCTTCTTCCATAAGTGTCCAAGAAGAAACGTAGCCATTAGGTAAATTCACATACCAGTTGGATGCTTGTTCATTAAAAGTGTAAGGGAATAATCTGCACACAACATCCTCATGTTCCAGTCTAGCTCTAAAGCATGCTTCTTTAAATATCCTGATATGATCTTCTGGATCTTGATGCAACTAGTATTTATGACATATTTTCTCAGGGTTCTTTGGCATCTCATGGTAACCCACAAAATATATGGGAGAGTTGACATTGAAATAAGCCATTGTAGGTACCTGTGCTTGACCTGGACCTGTAGGAATACCTGTATTTCTAGGCAGACTTGGATTTCTGGGAGGACTGGGACCTCTAGGAGGACTAGGACCTCTAGGAGGACTTGAACCAAGATTTAAGAATCTGTATGAAGAATTGTCAGGACTTACAATATTGTGGATGTTGAAAGGTGATCCAGGAGGCGTTCCAGATGAACTTCCTATATTTGATATTTTAGGATTCCACACTAAAGGACCTTTACTCGGTCCTCTGTCAGGTAATTGCACAAATATGTCCTCAGAATTGGATCTAGACCTAGTCACTCTACTATTGTTATGAGCTAGCTTTACTTAAATTCAACCTTAACTCAAAACAGGCCCTCCTTCTAGTGCCAAAAACTATTGATGATTATTTTTACACAGTCATAACAAAAGTTAAAATTCATAAATAAACCTAACAATCTTGAAAGATATAAAGAAATTAGTTAAGATTACTTAATCCCAAGTTTCCGTATGGTTAGGTCTTGACTTGTTAGATAGTTCAGTAGGTTACTATGATGCTGTAATATGCAAGGGGCCTTACACGATTTAAGGTGATTACTGACTTACTGGACTCTATTTATGCAAATTATTACAGATATCACCAAATTATCTATATCCTTGCACAAATCTGTTACTGTATATCAAAGCTCCGAATGATCTATGTTAAAACAAGCTTTTCCTTTCCAATATGTATAAAGATTGCCAAATATCAACTCAATTGCTCTTAATTCATTCAAATGTTAGACAATCTCTTTTAGATTTCTACATTTCAGCTAATTATTTCAAAGTTTGAGAAAAGTTAGAGAAAACTCAAATTCAACATCACTTGCTATAGGATCTACATGCTCTGTTATGCACATGGTAAAGATTATAGAAAATTCAATTAACTCAGCAGATCAAATCATTAAATACAAATGTCTTGAATATTTTCACAAACAAGCATTCAAGATTGCGAGCTTTAAGAGAAACTGTTTCAAATATAATGAAGAGCTAGAAGACACTCAGAAAATAGATGCAGACTTCCAAATTCACTTATTTTCAAAACACATAGCCATATATGGTTTACAATGTAGGTTTGACTCTTAGCTTCATTAATCAAAATTCACAAAACATACAATGCTTTATAGATACAGTAAGAAAGTTGAATATTGCCACGCGTCCCTCAGTGTAGACACAGGCGACCTCCTCTATATTAAAATACTCTTTCTTACTCAAAGTTTCAGAACAAATTACAATTGCTATGCTAATTTCTACAAATCCCTGTGTAAGTAATATACAAGTAGCAGAGTTCATTATATAGATTTTTGAACTTCAAACTGCTACGGCTACAACTTTCATCTACGCCTGAGCTGTCTCCATTCTTGATCAATGGTGCATCTTTGTCTCTAACCATCTTTCCAAAATATCCCTTTAGCATCTTTTCCTTCTCTCAAAGGATGCCTTTTAGAATCTTTAAAGAAATAAGATTCCCTCTTCATTGACTTTCTCTTGCCAAGGCATCTTTACTTGACTTCCTCTCAAAATCTTTACTCTTGTTTGCCCCCTCACTTTTTCAAATATTTTTTGAAATTGTCAATTACACCTTCTATAAAGGTACAGTCCTCTCCTGGACTTTTTGTCAAAATATACTCTTGCATCACCACCCTTTCTTTCAACTTCTTCTCTTCATTCTCTGAGCCTTCTCTTTTCTTCTTGTATTTGTTCATTTTAGCCCGCTCTTCCATTAATGTATCTATCATTTGCTTACTGAGAATTGCATCAAGATTTTCTATACAGGGTGTGAATATGGCCTTGAATTCTATTATGACCCTCTCTAAATCATATGTTGGCATCTCAACACATTCATGTTGTAGGAGTCTTTCTATGATCCTTTTATGTATTTTTATCATGTCTTCTACTTTTTCTTCCAACTCATGTATAATTATTGTACATCTTTTGAGGTTATCTTCCTCAAATTGAAGCTCCATTATTGTTCCTGGCAATTTATTTGTCAATGCAACACTAAGTGCTCCCTCATGAATCAATTCATCTACTCTTCTTTCCATTTCTATCAACTACTCGATCTCTGACCTGCATTCTTGTTTTCAGACCTGGCAGTTACGTATGAATATCATACATTTATTCTTCTCTTATGAACTTATCTTCCAGCTTTCCATAGCTTGCTTTATTATTTGCTCTCCCTCTTGCATGAAATCATTAAACCACTCATCAAAAATATTAGCTTTAAACCTTTTATTTTCCATATCTTTTATCTCCTCTTTGGACACTACTGCTATGTTAGTAGGTAAATCAGGAACCGTGGCATTGGGATCAAATATCCCCTTAATGAATTGTTGAAGCTGTACAATGTGTCCTTTTAAATGTTCCAATTTATTTTTATCTTTCCTTAGGATATCAGCTATTACTTGGTGCATATCCTCCCATTCATGGAGGTGTTGTTCTCTTGTTGAATGTCCAAGGTCAAGATTCAATATTTTGTATTCTTCTAAGGCTATTTCACCTTTTGCCTTTTCCTTCTTGGGGTTCTTTTTGCTTCTAGTCTTTTCTCTTGATCGTCTTCTACCTTCTCCTCAGGTTCATTCTCATCCATTTTTTCTTCTGCTTCTATATCTTCAGACTTCTTAATTTCTTCTTCCACCTTATCTATATTTCCTGTCTATGGTTGCTCTATATTTATTTCTGAAATGGCCTTTACCTCATCTTCTTTTACTTCTTCTTCTTGGGCTTGCATGTTTTCTATATTTTTATATTCTTCACCTGGCTCCTCATACATATACAGCATGTCTAGAGAACCTATACCTGAAATGTTTTCTTTTGTTTCCTCTTCTGTTGTTTCTCTTTCAGTTTCTTCAATTTTATGTTCTTCTTCCTGCACATCTTTAATGATCTCTAGAGGAACTAAAGTACCAAAGGGATCTATTGACTCTGCTTCCTCTTGTACCTTTTCTTCTTCTTGTATTTTTTCTTGTTCAACCTCCATATCAGTATGAGTGCTGGGCCCTTCCTCTTCACTCAAGAAATTACTGGAATCCTCTTCTATTTCGATTTCCTTCGTACTATACATGGCCCTTTCTTCACTGTCGCTACTTTCAATATCAATAGTCTCCACAGTTTGTTTGGCTTTTTTCCTTTCTACTTCTTGCTGCATTTCTCCAGCCAATTCTGTCTTCACAGTAATGTATGCTTGTCTGGGGTATACAGAAGTGGAAGCACCCTATATGTTGCTACGTTTTTCTCCTACTTCATGTGCTCCAATTACCCTCTCTGATTTAGAAGTTTCTCCTCTAGACAAACCTATTGGTATTGCCCTCATAATTGGTTGTCCTGCTACTTCTTTAGCAGTTTGTGCCTCCTCTACACTTATTTCATGGCTTATTGATTTTGCATCCACAAAAGTTTCAGATGCCACTGCAATTGTTATCCCTAAAGCATATGGATCCATTAGGGTGGCATTTTTATCCTTTTCTATAATTTTGGCTTCAACAATTTTTCTCTTCTTTTCATAAAAACATTGCAAGTCTTTAGTAGGCTCTGGCTTTCTTTTCCTCCCCTTCTTTGGGTATGTGACCTCTTTACCCTTAGCTTTCAGCTCTTCAATCTTATCCTCCCGCCATGTTTTTGAAAATAGTATCACTGGCTCAGACACTATATCTAAAGATGTGTTCCGTGGCTTTGACCAATTAGGCTATGTAATAGGAGCCATCCTCGCTTGTACATAGCTGTGATGTAACAATTTGTCATCATCTTGAATCTCTGGTGGCACATAGATATTCCCTATGGATTTCATTTGATCAATAATCAATCTTTTGTGAGCTCTTTTCCTCACCTCTCTATCTTTCTTGCAATCTGCCCAGAAATCCTCAATGTGTATTTGATGTTTATATTTTTTATCTACAAAGTTTTGAATCCTGTGGAAAGGATCAAACTTTCTTACTAAATCAAATTCTTGGAATCCATAATACCTCGGTTCTTTCTCTGAATAACTTGCTACCTCTTCACTAAAACAAGAATATCGGCCAATTGCCCATGGCAATTTCACATTTCCCCTGTTATTGAATTTCCTTTTGTACATTCTGAACACATTCAAATTCTGTCTCGCAAACTCTAACACAATTAGTTTGTCAGAAGGATACCTAGGCAGCATGAATGGTTTCCCTTCAAAACCCTCAGTCCTTATGTAAGTGATGTGCTCAAATTGTATAAACCATGAACTATGCAATCCAATTGCATTTTCTGCATCCTTAGACAATATTTTATCAAGTTCCTCCCTCAATATCCTTACCAGGTAGGTATAAAAAACATCATTCACCAAAGCAAACTCATTTACTGCACTCCCTTCTTGTAATACAGGGTAATGCTCATACACTAGCTTCTGATTAAGGCCACTTCCTAAAACACCAATCCTTTCTATCCCATGAATAAAAGGCCTAATTTCTGCAGCACCGGAATATAACACATAAGAGGATAAATAAAATGGCAAGCTCTTCTACTGTCTTTGCATGGACTGCCTCCAAATAGCTGTGCTAATGGCCTTGGCCCAGTGAATTTGTCCTTGTTTCTTTTGCCCTGTTCTTATGAATTCAATGATGGTGAACATCCAAGGTTCACATTTTGTACCATCTCTTAATCCAACTAGTCTACTCGGCATAGTGATCATCAAATGAATCTCCTCCTTGAAATGTATCCTCATCAAATTCTTGGGTATCCTAGCCACTGCCTTTGGTTTATTCTTTGGGTTGTACCAGTTATAGAATATTTTAGCCTTATTGTCTCCTTCATTTGGGTAGAAATTTTTATTGTATTGATCAATGTCAATATCCTTCATCTTCTCCTTAATCTCTAAGCCAAATGTTTTTGCAATCCCTTCTGGAGTTAGATCAGCAATTAATCTGTCATGTAACATTATCTTTCTTGTATTAGGGTCATACAAAATTATACAGTCCAAACCTAAATCTCTAGCTTCCATTGCCAGAGGAAACCCCGCAGCTCTATACAGTCCACTTTCCCAAATACATTTCATATCTGGCGAGGCATTTGTAGCAGTGATTTTCTTTAGCACATCCTCTGCATCATAGTTTCCTATGTTAGTATTTGTGCCCACTCCATTCATACTAATCAGGGTCAGATACCCTATGTGTATCGGTAATTCCTCTTTCTCCACCTCTTTCCATGGTTTTCTTCTTTCTTTTCCTCACCCCTTGTATCCTTCTTCTGTTTTGGGGCCATCCTGTAGAAACAAGCATCTTTTAACTTTCGCTTTCTTCATGCCTAGAGTTTTTTACCATGAACCCCTATTTTTACTATTTTACCCTAGCTTGTTTGTCTTTTCTATCTTTTACCCTTTAAATTCATTAAGCTCTATTCAACTAATTAACAATTAAAATAGTAATTTGACCAATGCTTACATTTTTGAAATGAAATTACTAAAATTAACAGTATTTTAACAATTGAAACTAAACGGCGTTTTGGATAAATACATGTTTGTCGCGACCATTTCCCCAT
Source organism: Cunninghamia lanceolata (assembly GCA_027924645.1). Classification (NCBI taxonomy): domain Eukaryota; kingdom Viridiplantae; phylum Streptophyta; class Pinopsida; order Cupressales; family Cupressaceae; genus Cunninghamia; species Cunninghamia lanceolata. Next base: position 34,608,076 of record BSBN01000078.1, on the reverse strand, counting down.
TGACTTACTTTACTGTTTTCACCTTTGTCCAGCTACTGTAATTCTGTCACTCTGGTAAATTCTACCTAATCACTGCAACAATTCTCTTTTCTATAATTTTTAGTCTTAACAGTATATCTTGAAAGCCAAATAACATTAAAATTGCCCCAACCCTCGTTAAATTTCACTTTGTTTGAGTATTCAATCTGCATTAATTACAGTAATTAATGTGCAACAACTCTCGGCCTTCATTACAGTGTTTATGTTTTTTGAACTTTTTAACTGTTCGTCAAATTCTGCATACATTACTCTCTTTGTGTATTTCATTATATGTTCCCTTTGTATATTTTCATTGTATCTTTCGAACATACAAACACCCAAACCTACAAAGGCTTTTCTGCTATTTAATCCCTTTTGACATCCGAACTATGTATATTAGCTTGTATATTGGATATACATTATAAACATACAAAACAAATATACAACTGGTGGGGTCCACGTTATCTTTCAATTTTGCATTTCCATGATGCCTATACCTTCGTATCTCTTTTGGACTTCAACCTTTTATAGATTGCATTATACTTACCTTCAAATCCGCGATGTATACATCCCAATGTATCTCTTGATATTCAATCCAGACGTGATGCATTGTATTCTTCATATTTCAATCTTATTGAGTTTTGGCTCGTATGTATAAAGCAATGTACATTTCGGAACATACATACAAGCACAGAAATATGCAACAGTTTAACTTCATTTGATAACCTTTTTGATTCTATGATGTATAAAGTGCAATGTACATTGAATTGTATATAAAGAATAAATAATGTGCGATATACAAAGACTTTACTATCTTTTATAATTCTTTAGTTTCGTGATATATATGAATCAATGCATCACCAGATATACTTTAAGTCTGAATGCATCATTTATATTGTATTTTAATTTTTTTCCCATTCCATGCTATATATATCGCCATGTATCTCTCCTGACATCTTACATACAAACACGACATATGCAATAATTATACATTATTTCTCGATCTTTTCAATTTTGCTTTGTATAAATAGCAATGCATATCGCAAAAACACATATGTACAAAGCGTATAACATACAACGATTATATCAAATTTAATACTCTTTCTATTCCGCGCTATGTATAATCCTTTGTATATTACCTTGTATGTCTTCCATTTGCCAAATATACAAACCAAAAATATACATACCAGATTTCAACGTTTATTCATTTCAACCTTAACTCATTTCAGGCCCAACTTGTATATTAAGATGAAACATTAGCAAGCAATGTATACAAGCACACAAGATACATTTTCAAACCCGGCGACTTACTTTTGCGGCTAACACACAAACCTGACATACAAATGTATTTGTATATAAAATGACTTTGCATATACAAAGAACTTTGTATATGCAAAACACAAACCCTATGCTTGTACATTTACCAAAAACACTCATAACTTAAAAAATACAGGGAATTTTGAGATGGTTCAAAAAGTAACCCTTACTCATTTTTTGCAATGAATTCACCTGTACTACACACTGGCACTCAATGTTAATTTTGCATTATTTTTTAACAAGGTTTGTACTTTCAGTCCCTTTTCCCTTTTACCACCAAGCACACCACACACAGAAGCAACCAAAAGCCAGCCACAACAGGGGTCCTCATTTTGCTACAGAGTAAAATGAGGCATGTTGTGAGCATCACAACAACTACCAACCAAATAAAACAATTAAATTAAAACCATTAAAGAAAACTTAATGAAATAAATTCATAATTTCCAACTATTTTTTCTACAAATCATCATTCAACTTGAGACCTAATGTATTCAATAAGGTGCATGAATTTTCATTTTCAGTTTAAGTGGGTGCACATGATTAATAAGCCTCATCTTGAAAATCAGTTGAACAAACCAGTGACTGACATTAGACTACCTAGTTGATGTCATTCCCTCATAGCCTATCCGATAGAGCCTTGCTACTAGCAGACATCCATAGCCCTAACAAGGTTATCGTTACAATTCTCCTAAGTAGAACCCCACTGCCAGCAAGCGTCTATAGCCCTAGTAGAGTTACTTAGATGACTTAACCTAGATTTCTGTAAAATCCATTTTATTTATTTATTTATATTTTATATTTTGTACTTGACAGATATTTCATAAGATATTTCAGTTGTAACTTCATGATTCAAGGAATAGTCACTTGCTAAAATTAAGCTAAGAATTGTAATGGTAGCAAGGGTGACCTCTGATTTTTCACCTAATATCTACACTGGTAGGTTCAACAAACCCAAGGATTTTAGGTGTGTCATTGTGAGAACTTCCCTTGAATACTCAACCCACTCTTATTAAATACAAAATTTCACAAATCAACTAACTTTCTACATTCATGACAGTCACAACAAATTATGCATAAATTTCAAATAATTCACCTGAATGTTCTAAATTTTGTATTGTTTTCAGTGGTTGTTAATCTGCTCCCATATACTCTAAAACAAAACAAACATCTCTGCTACAGCGACACAACACACAAACCAAAACAAAAACAAAGAAAACCAAAACAAACAAAAATAATAATAAAAAAAACAAAACAAAACAACTGTACATTATTCACATTATGATACAACAGATCGACCACCCTCACCTCAAGCCTGAAAGTAGTGTTTAAAGTGTTGGCCATTAATTGGTAATGGCAAATCTTCTCCAGTCAAGGTCTTAAGCCTGAAAGTGTTGTCTCCAATTATTTCTGACACTTGTAATGGACCTAACCATAACTTGTTGAATTTTCCATGATTTCCCTTTTTCTCATGTGCTTTGTCCCAGTACAGCACTAAGTCTGAAATTCTAAATGTTTTGACTCTCTCCCTTTTGTCAAACCATCTCTTTACCACTGCCTGATGTTTAGCAAACTTTTCGATGGCTTGATCTCTTTTTTCATCTAATTCCAACAGTTGGATTATTTTGGCTTCTCTGTGATCATCAAAGCCTAAGTATTCATTAGCAAACTTCCAAACTGGTATTCTTAAATTAACTAGAAGTATGGGATCAGTCCCATAAACTAAGTGATAGGGTGCATTGCCTAAGGCTGATTTAACCCTAGTCCTATCTACTCACAATGCATACTTCAGTAATGTGTTCCATTCTCTGGGGTGCTTTTCAATGAGTTTCTTGATTATATCTAATAAAATCTTACTTGTTGTCTCAGCTAACCCATTACCCTGAGGATAATAATTTGAAGAAAACTTTAAAACAATCCCATGTTCAAATGCTCATTTAGAAAATTTTAAAGAAGAAAATGCAGGGCCATTGTCACATACCAGCGAATAAGGAGCCCCAAACCAGGTTATAATGTTCTCTTTGAGGAATTTGATGACTACCTCAATAGTAGAGAATTTGCAACATGTGGCTTCAGTCCACCTTGTACAGTAATCAGTCACTGTCAGTATAAATTTGTGCCCTGCAGATGATGGAGGATTTATGACTCCAATGAAATCCAAGTCCCACTGTGCAAATGGCCTAGACTCAATCACTTGATGTAATGGATTAGCTTGATTCCTTCCTTTATCTACTATAGTCTGACAGATGTGGCAACTTCTGATGTGACTCTCTGTATCTTTAAACATAGTAGGCCAATAGTAACCTGCCCTCAATATCTTCTGTGTTGTGGCTAAATGGGAACCATGAGTAGTTCCATACTTATCATGCAATTCTAGCAACACCTTATCAACTTCATCTCTATTTAGACATCTTAAATATATCCCTTCGAGGTTCTTCTTGTATAGAAGACCTCCTTATACCATGTATTTTTGTGCTTTGATCTTTAAATCCCTTCTTTGTGAAGATTTCATCTTGCTTGGATATTTTCCTAATATCAGAAACATGTTCAAATCATCATACCACCTTGATGTCTCATTAATATTCAATACATATTACTATTTTACCAAATTTGGGTATGTATTGGCTATGGTTTGTACTAGAGCTTGTCCTCTGACTAACTTCATAGGAATGATTTCCATGTCAAATTCTTGTAAAGTGGTGATCCACTTAGCTCTTTTCTCTCTAGATTCATTTTGCATTAGCAGCATCTTCACTGCTACATCAGGTACTATAGCCTTAACCTGACTATGTAAGATAGTGTCTAAACTTTTTTACTGCTCTTACCAGTGCAAATGCTTACCTTTCTGTATCCAAGTATTTCAATTGTGCATCTTTCAGGGGTGCACTCATAAATGCTATTGGCTTCTCTTCATCATTTTCTCCTTTCTGTGTCAAAGCAGCTGCAACAGAATGTATGGATGCAAAAGAATAAATATAGAATGGCTTTGCGTAATCTAGACTTGCCAATACAGGAGCTTCAAAAATTGCCTCCTTGATATCTTCAAACGCAACTTTGGCTACTGGTGTCCATTCTATATCTGCATCCTTCTTTAACATGGCATTTAATGGTCACACAATCTCTGCAAACCCTGTAATGAACTTCCTGACAAAGTTAATTTTACCAAAAAATGATTTTAATTATTTTTTAGTGTTTGGTAATTGCAATTTCTTGATTCCTTCTATTCTATCAGGATCAATTGATATCCCATTCTCAGAAATGACGTGTCCTAGTAGTTTTCCTTCTGTTACTCCAAACACACATTTCTTAGGGTTTAGCAAAATTCCATACCTTTCGCATCTCTTGAGGACTCTTCTTAGATCTCTAGTGTGAGTAGATGCATCCTTAGAATACATAGTTAGATCGTCCATATAAATTACAATGCACTTACCTATTAGTCCACAGAATGCAATATCCATTGCTCTCTGAAAAGTGGCACCTGCATTGATTATTCCATACGTCATTCTTCTATAAGCATAATTACCCCATTTACATGTGAAAGTAGTTTTCAACCTATCCTCTTTATCGACCAGGACCTAGTTATACCCTGAAAATCCATCTAGGAAAGACATCATCTTGGCCCCATTCACTGCTTGTAGCACTTCATCCATGGGAGGCAGTGGATAATTATCTTTCTCAGATGCTTTGTTTAAATTCCTAAAATCTACGCATAACCTGATATCTCTACTTTTCTTTCTAACAGGTACTAAATTAGCTACCCAGGTTGAGTGTCTAACAAGGAAAATTATTCTAGTAGATAGCAGTTTCTTCACTTCCTCAAATATCAAAGGTTCTAAAATTGCATTCATAGGCCTTTGCTTTTGCCTGAATGGTTTGATATCTAGTTTTAAAGGTATCACATGAATGATGATGGACATGTCATAGGTCTTTAAATCCTCATATGTCCATGCTATAACATGTTTATAATCTTTTAGAACATCAATAACTTTAGCTCTAATCTTCTCAGAACAGGCCTTTCCAATTTGTACATTCTGGGGATTTTGCTCTGTTCCTAAGTTATAGGGATCACACTTACCTCCCTCTATTTTAGGCAAATCTTTCTGTTTTACTACTCCATCAAAGTCAAAGATTTGTTCCAACTCAATCGCCCCTTTGGGCAAGAAATTACTCTTTAAATTGATTATGTCTTCTTCATCCCAAGACATATCAGGCCTCTCTTGTTCATCAATAATTTGGGCCTCAAATACTTCATTGCAGGTTAGAAAATCTACAATTTGCTGATCTCCCTCAAATACCTAAAAATGAGTTACATTATCTGGCACACTGGGCACATTCACTAATTCTACAGTAAATTTTTTCAATCCAGACAGTGTTAAAGGTTCCAAAGTGCTAGCAGTAACTGCTAGTGCATCTGGCCTATGGTTTAGTTCTCTAGGGATATGCTCTATATTGAAAGCTTCAAATGACTCTATTAAATCCCATACCCTATGCCTGTAACAAACCATCCTGTTATAATTGCAAGCATATACTTTCCTTACCTGTCTGACTACTAGCTCAAAATCTGAAAACACTCTGATCATTTTTACCTTTTTCTTTATAGCCATGACCAGTCCATAGATTAGAGCTTCATACTCTGCAACATTGTTCTACATGTTGCTAAATATGATTTACCATGAGGATCTATCAGTTCTACACCAGCACCTGCACCCTATTTAGATTTGGAACCATCACACTTTAATGTCCACATGCCATCCCTATTCTTTTGATGTTTTGCTTTACCATGTTTTACCTTTTCTATCATCTACACAGCGCTATCTTGTTTATTCCTAGGAAATTCATTCTGGCCTACTTGTACAATTATCTTTTCAGTTTGAAGATCAGAATGACAGACACTTTTACCTTTTGACTCTTCTCTTAAATCTGGAGTTGATTCATTTATGTTGTTCTAAAAACAACTCTTTGGGTGATTAACCTTTCCTTCTTGGGGTTCCACCCCTTTTGTGCATTTTATATACTGATGTTCAATAATGTCTCTATACATGCCACAATTTACTTCTGAATGTGACTTATCGTGAACTCTACACTTATTTTTACATAACTTGCATTGAACTGGAAGATTTTGTTCTATGCACTTTTCTATTTCTCGTCTGATGACCTGGCTAAAATTATTCAGTGCATTATTTTCTTCATCAAAAGAATTTCTATCAGACTCTATAAATAATTTTGTTTCTTTATTAACAGGCTTTTCTCCAAGGTTCAGCATTAAGATTTCCTCAATCTGTACCCCTTTATTAGCAATCCTATAAACACCAGGTTCAACAGAAGCATACAATATTTCGTTAGTCCTATTGTACTCTGTGATCATATGTTTCATCCTGGGTTCAGCTTCAATTCTAATCTGATTGGACACACCTCTCCAAGGTAACCACATATGTGAGAAATCGGTGGCCATATATCCATTCAAAGTCTTTGACCAGTCTCTACTCAATAACATCCCATAATTTACAGGTATATCAACTACTTGGATGTCAATGAACTGACTTACCCTGGGGTCTGAAGCTAACTGTATATGCATATGCATTAATTCTCAAATTACATTAACTTTAGTTTTGTCCAACTGTGTAATGACTTTGGCAGATTTAGCAGGGGTCAACCCTAAAGTTTTACATATCCCTAATGGCATTACATTGGCTGAGGCACCTGAATCTACCATACAATTGTGTATGTTCTTTCCACACAGTCTAACAGTTAGCAAGAAAGGAGGAGCATCCTTTTTATCGGCATACATTACAACATTGGTGTTGGATGGCTGCTCAACCTTCTTATTCTTTTCTTTGGATTGTGTATCTCTATTAGGAACATTTATCTCAGTAGGAACTTCACCTGTCACAGATGCATCCAAGGATTTAATAAAAGCATTTCTAATCCCTAGAGTTTTCAACAATTCACACAAAGGTATACTCACCTTAATTTTCTTTATTTCCTCTGAAAGATAATTCATCAGTCTCATCATTTCTACAGTCTCTATTTTATCTATTTGTACCCTTTGTACAACTCTTCCATTTCCTGTCTGATGATGGGCTTTCAGTATAGCAAGATTGTTGCTAGCATTCTAGTCTGGGGGTGTATTAAAATTGTTAGGAGTGGAAGTGGTGAAAGATCCTCCTGGTGTAGGGTTATTTCTTAGGTTGTAATTATGATTCTTACTTGACTGTTGGAAGGCTTGCACCTCCTCTGTCTCATACAACACCTCATTTTTAGTTTCAAATGGAAACTAAAAAGCATTTAGTACTAAGGCTGTCTCAAGATATAGATTTTCACAACAATATGGTTCATCTTATAACAATTGGTCATCTTCCTCTTCTCTAAATGTGAAAGTTTCTAAGACTAGAGTAGTATCATACCCTGAGGGTACTATTTCATTACATTTGAGAACTAAGAACTCAGAAGTAGGAGCTTGTACATCCACATAAAAAATACTTGCTGCCATATGAAACTGAGGACAGTCTAATTCAGCATGGGCACTAGTATTATGGATCCTACACCAATTCTTCAGTGCTACATTGGCCATTTAAATCCTAGCTGTGTGCTTGGTATCCTAGTTATCCACATTCTCAAATGGAGAAGCTAAAGTGCCATTATTAGGTCCTATGTTCCAGGTTTTAGGTGGCCTAGGCTGATTCTGATTCTTCTTATTGTTGTTCCAAGCTCTGTTATCTATAGCTTGTCCTCTATTTTGCATCTATTGTCCTTGATTATGACTCTGATGTTGACTGTGATTTTGACCCTGATTAGAACTTTGACCCTAATTATAACCCTGATTCTGATTTTGGTTATGGTTGGGGTTGTAAATCTGGTTTTGACTCTGATTTTAGTTCTGGTTATAGCCCTGGTTATTCTACCATAGAAATTCTCATTTCTCTATTGTGTCGTCTCAGTGGTCAATCTTCTCAGATGTGCAGTGATTTCTTTGATATCTTCCCTTTCCTCTTGTGCTTTTGCTATAAATGTATCTTGAGGTGGTTGGAAGAATGATTGGCCATTTTTCTAGTTAAGATTGGCAGTATTACCAGTGTAAGGTACTATAGACTGAATTGGAGCAGGGTTATACACAGGTGTGTATGTAGGGACTGGATTTAGCATTGGAGTATTCTGTGTAGGAACTCCATTCCAAGGTTGTGCCTGATTTTGTATTCTAGGATTTCCTCCATTGAGGAATGGATTATAGGTTGTCTACCTCATTTCCTGGTTCACAGAGGCTGCCTCTTTGTAGGCTTTGGATACTGTGTCTATGTTAGGCTTTCTCTTGACAAACATGGCAGTTAATGGATCTAAAGCAACATAATACACAGCTAACAGTGTGTCTGGAACTACTGTTGTGAAGTGTATACAACTGTGTATAGCGTTACCAACCTAGAAGATGCCTTTTGAAACCTATCATTAAAGTTATCAATTAGTTCCCCTTCACCGCTTTTGATTGTGGCTAATTTATGATATAAGATAGAAGGATCTACTGGACCCCTAAATCTAGATAGAAATGCTTCTTCCATAAGTGTCTAGGAAGAAACGTAGCCATTAGGTAAATTCACATACTAGTTGGATGCTTGTTCATTGAAAGTGTAAAGGAATAATCTGCACGCAACATCCTCATGTTCCAGTCTAGCTCTAAATCATGCTTCTTTAAATATCCTGATATGATCTTCTGGATCTTGATGCAACTGGTATTTAGGACATATTTTCTCAGGGTTCTTTGGCATCTCATGGTAATCCACAAAATATATGGGAGAGTTGACATTGAAATAAGCCATTGTAGGTACCTGTGCTTGACCTGGACCTGTAGGAATACCTATATTTCTAGGCAGACTTGGATTTCTAGGAGCACTGGGACCTCTAGGAGGACTAGGACCCTTGGGAGGACCTAAACCAAGATTTAAGAATCTGTATGAAGAACTGTCAGGACTTACAATATTGTGGATGTTAAAAGGCGATCCAGGATGCGTTCCAGATGAACTTCCTGTATTTGATATTTTAGGATTCCACACTAAAGGACTTTTACTCGGTCTCCTATCAGGTAATTTCACAAATATGTCCTCAGAATTGGATCTAGACCTGGTCACTCTACTGTTGTTATGAGCCAGCTTTACTTAAATTCAACCTTAACTCAAAATAGGACCTCCTTCTAGCGCCAAAAACTATTGATGATTGTTTTTACATAGTCATAACAAAAGTTAAAATTCATAAATGAACCTAACAATCTTGAAAGATATAAAGAAACCAGTTAAGATTACTTAAACATAAGTTTCCGTACGGTTAGGTCTTGACCTGTTAGATAGTTGAGTAGATTACTATGAAGCTATAACATGCAAGGGGCCTTACGTGATTTAAGGTGATTACTAACTGACTAGACTCTATTTATGCAAATTGTTACAAATATCACCAAATTATCTATATCTTTGCACAAATCTGTTACTGTATATCAAAACTTTGAATGATCTATGTTAAAACAAGCTTTTCCTTTCCAATATGTATAAAGATTGCCAAATATCAACTCAATTGCTCTTAATTCATTCAAATGTTAGACAATCTCTTTTAGATTTCTATGTTTCAGCTAATTATTTCAAAGTTTGGGAAAAGTTAGAGAAAATTCAAATTCAACATCACTTGCTACAAGATCTAAATGCTCTATTATGCACATGGTAAAGATTATAGCAAATTTAATTAACTCAGCAGATCAAATCATTAAATGCAAATGTCTTGAATATTTTCACAAACAAGCATTCAAGATTGCGAGCTTTAAGAGAAACTATTTCAAATATAACGAAGAGCTAGAAGACACTCAGAAAATAGACGCAGACTTCCAGATTCACTTATGTTCAAAACACATAGCCATATATGGTTTACAATGTAGGTATGACTCTTAGCTTCATTAATCAAAATTCACAAAACTTACAATGCTTTACAGATACAGTAAAAAAGCTAAATATTTCCATGCGTTCCTTAGTGTAGACATAGGCAACCTCCTCTATATTAAAATACTCTTTCTTACTCAAAGTTTCAGAACAAATTACAATTGCTATGCTAATTTCTACAAATCCCTGTGTAAGTAATATACAAGTAGCAGAGTTCATTATATAGATTTTTGAACTTCAAACTGCTACGGCTACAACTTTCATCTATGCCTGAGCTGTCTCCATTCTTGATCAACGGTGCATCTTTGTCTCTAACCATCTGCCCAAAATATCTGTTTAGCATCTTTTCCTTCGCTCAAAGGATGCCTTTTAGAATCTTTAAAGAAATAAGATTCCCTCTTCATTGACTTTCTCTTGCCAAGGCATCTTTACTTGACTTCCTCTCAAAATCTTTACTCTTGTTTGCCCCCTCACTTTTTCAAATATTTTTTGAAATTGTCAATTACACCTTCTACAAAGGTAAGGTCTACTTCTGGACTTTTCATCAAAATATACTCTTGCAGCACCACCCTTTCTTTCAACTTCTTCTCTTCATTCTCTGAGCCTTCTCTTTTCTTCTTGTATTTGTTCATTTTAGCCCGCTCTTCCATTAATGTATCTATCATTTGCTTACTGAGAATTGCATCAGGATTTTCTATAAAGGGTGTGAATATGGCCTTGAATTCTATTACGGCCCTCTCTAAATCATATGCTGGCATCTCAACACATTCATGTTGTAGGAGTCTTTCTATGATCCTTTTATGCATTTTTATCATGTCTTCTACTTTTTCTTCCAACTCCTGTATAATTGTTGTACATCTTTTGAGCTTATCTTCCTCAAATTGAAGCTCCATTATTGTTCCTGGCAATTTATTCGTCAATGTAACACTAAGTGCTCCCTCATGAATCAATTCATCTGCTCTTCTTTCCATTTCTATCAACTGCTCAATCTCTGACCTGCATTCTTGTTTTTAGACCTGGCAGTTACGTATGAATATCATACATTTATTCTTCTCTTATGAACTTATCTTCCAGCTTTCCACAGCTTGCTTTATTATTTGCTCTCCCTCTTGCATGAAATCATTAAACCACTCATCAAAAATATTAGCTTTAAACCTTTTATTTTCCATATCTTTTATCTCCTCTTTGGATACTACTGCTATGTTAGTAGGTAAATCAGGAACTGTGGCATTGGGATCAAATATCCCCTTAATGAATTGTTGAAGCTGGACAATGTGTCCTTTTAAATGTTCCAATTTATTTTTATCTTTCCTTAGGATATCAGCTGTTACCCAGTGCATATCCTCCCATTCATGGAGTTGTTGTTCTCTTGTTGAATGTCCAAGGTCAAGATTCAATATTTTGTATTCTTCTAAGGCTATTTCACCTTTTGCCTTTTCCTTCTTGGGGTTCTTTCTGCTTCTAGTCTTTTCTCTTGATCATCTTCTACCTTCTCCTCAGGTTCATTCTCATCCATTTTTTTCTGCTTCTGTATCTTCAGACTTCTTAATTTCTTCTTCCACCTTATCTATATTTCCTATCTATGGTTGCTCTATATTTACTGGTGAATTAGCCTTTACCTCATCTTCTTTTACTTCTTCTTCTTGGGCTTGCATGTTTTCTGTATTTTTATCTTCTTCACCTGGCTCCCCATACATATTCAGCATGTCTAGAGCACCTATACCTGAAATGTCTTCTTTTGTGTCCTCTTCTGTTGTTTCTCTTTCAGTTTCTTCAATTTTATGTGCTTCTTGTTGCACATCTTCAATGATCTCTAGACAAACTAAAGTACCAAAGGGATCTATTGACTCTGCTTCCTCTTGTACCTTTTCTTCTTCCTATTTTTTTTCTTGTTCAACCTCCATATCAGTATGAGTGCTGGGCCCTTCCTCTTCACTCAAGAAATTACTAGAATCCTCTTCTATTTTGATTTCCTTCCCTCTATACATGGCCCTTTCTTCATTGTCGCTACTTTCAATATCAACAGTCTCCACAGTTTGTTTAGCTTTTTTGCCTTCTGCTTCTTGCTGCATTTCTCCAACCAATTCTATCTTCACCTTAATGTATGCTTGTCTGGGGTCTACAAAAGTGGAAGCACCCTGTATGTTGCTCAGTTTTTCTCCTACTTCCTGTGCTCCAATTACCCTCTCTGATTTAGAAGTTTCTCCTCTAGATAAACCTATTGGTATTGCCCTCATAATTGGTTGTCCTGCTACTTCTTTAGTAGTTTGTGCCTCCTCTACACTTATTTCATGGCTTATTGATTTTGCATCCACAAAAGTTTCAGATTCCACTACAATTGTTATCCCTAAAGCATATGGATCCATTAGGGTGGTATTTTTATCCTTTTCTATAATTTTGGCTTTAACAATTTTTCTCTTCTTTTCATAAAAACATTGCAAGTCTTTAGTAGGCTCTGCCTTTGTTTTCCTCCCCTTCTTTGGGTATGTGATCTCTTTACCCTCAGCTTTTAGCTCTTCAATCTTATCCTTTAGCCATGTTTTTGAAAATAGTATCATTGGCTCAGACACTATATCTAAAGATGTGTTCCATGGCTTTGACCAATCAGGCTCTGTAATAGGAGCCATCCTTGCTTGTACATAGCTGTGATGTAACAATCTATCATCATCTTGAATCTCTAGGGGCACATATATATTCCCTATGGATTTCATTTATTCAATAGTCAATCTTTTGTGAGCTCTTTTCCTCACCTCTCTATCTTTCTTGCAATCTGCCTAGAAATCCTCAATGTGTATTTGAGTTTATATTTTTTATCTACAAAGTTTTGAATCCTATGGAAAGGATCAAAATTTCTTACTAAATCAAATTCTTGGAATCCATAATACATTAGTTCTTTCTCTGAATAACTTGCTACCTCTTCACTAAAACAAGAATATCAGCCAATTGCCCATGGCAATTTCACATTTCCCCTATTATTGAATTTCCTTTTGTAAATTCTTAACAAATTCAAATTTTGTCTCCCAAACTCTAACACAATTAGTTTGTCAGAAGGATACCTAGGAAGCATGAATGGTTCCCTTCAAAACCCTCAGTCCTTATGTAAGTGAAGTGCTCAAATTGTATAAACCATGAACTGTGCAATCCAATTGCATTTTCTGCATCCTTAGACAATCTTTTATCAAGTTCCTCCCTCAATATCTTTACCATGTAGGTATAAAAAACATCATTCACCAAAGCAAACTCCTTTACTGCATTCCCTTCTTGTAATACAGGGTGATGCTCATACACTAGCTTCTGATTAAGGCCACTTCCTAAAACACCAATCCTTTCTATCCCATGAATAAAAGGCCTAATTTTTGCAGCACCGGAATATAACACATAAGAGGATAAATAAAATGGCAAGCTCTTCTACTGTCTCTGCATGGCCTACCTCCAAATAGCTATGCTAATGGCCTTGGCCTAGTGAATTTGTCCTTGTTTCCTTTCCCCTGTTCTTATGAATTCAATGACGGTGAACATCCAAGGTTCACATTTTTTTCCATCTCTTAATCAAACTAGTCTGCTCAGCATAGTGATCATCAAATGAATCTCCTCCTTGAAATGTATCCTCATCAGATTCTTGGGCATCCTGGCCACTGCCTTTGGTTTATTCTCTGGGTTGTACCAATTACGAAATATTTTACCCTTACAATCTCCTTCATTTGTTTAGAAATTTTCATTGTATTGATCAATGTCAATATCCTTCATCTTCTCCTTAATCTCTAAGCCAAATGTTTTTGTAATCCCTTCTAGAGTTAGATCAATAATTAATCTGTCATGTAACATTATCTTTCTTGTATTAGGGTCATACAAAATTATATAGTGCAAACAGAAATCTCTAGCTTCCATTGCTAGAGGAAAACCCACAGCTCTATACAGTCCACTTTCCCAAATACATTTCATATCTGGTGAGGCATCCGCAGCAGTGATTTTCTTTAGCACATCCTCTGCATCATAGTTTCCTATGTTAGTATCTATGCCCACTCCATTCATACTGATCAGGGTCGGATACCCTCTGTGTATCGGTAATTGCTCTTTCTCCATCTCTTTCTGTGGTTTTCTTTCTTTCTTTTCCTCACCCCCTGTATCCTTCTTCTATTTTGGGGCCATCCTGTAGAAACAAGCATCTTTTAACTTTCACTTTCTTCATGCCTAGGGTTTTTTACCAAGAACCCCTAGTTTTACTATTTTACCCTAGCTTGTTTGTCTTTTCTGTCTTTTACGCTTTAAATTCATTAAACTCTATTCAACTAATTAACAATTAAAATAGTAATTTGACCAATGCTTACGTTTTTGTAATGAAATTACTGAAATTAACAGTATTTTAACAACTAAAACTAAACGGCATTTTGGATAAATACCTGTTTATCACGACTATTTACCCGTTGACTTACTTTACCGTTTTCACCTTTATCCAGCTACTGTAATTTTGTCACTCTGGTAAATTCTGCCAAATCACTACAACAGTTCTCTTTTCTACAATTTTTAGTCTTAACAGTATATCTTGAAAGCAAAATAACATTAAAATTGCCCCAACCCTCGTCAAATTTCACTTTTATTAAGTATTCAATCTGCATTAATTACAGTAATTAATGCACAACAACTCTCAGCCTTCATTACAGTGTTTATGTTTTTTGAACTTTTTAACTGTTAGTCAAATTCTACATACATTACTCTCTTTGTGTATTTCATTATATGTTCCCTTTGTATATTTTCATTGTATCTTTCGAACATACAAACGCCCAAACCTACAAAGGCTTTTCTGTTATTTAATCCCTTTTGACATCCGAACTATGTATATTAGCTTGTATACTGGATATACATTATAAACATACAAAACTAATATACAACTAGTGGGGTCCACCTTATCTTTCAAATTTGCATTTCCACGATGCCTATACCTTTGTATCTCTTTCGGACTTCAACCTCTTATAGATCGCATTATACTTACCTTCAAATCAGTGATGTATACATCCCAATGTATCTCTTGATATTTGATTCGGACGTGATGCATTGTATTCTTCATATTTCAATCTTATTGAGTTTTGGCTCATATCTATAAAGCAATGTACATTTTGGAACATACATACAAGCATGGAAATATGCAACAATTTAACTTCATTTGATAACCTTTTTGATTCTGTGATGTATAAAGTGCAATGTACATCAGATTGTATATAAAGAATATACAATGTGTGATATACAAAGACTTTACTGTCTTTTATAATTCTTTGGTTTTGTGATATATATGAATCAATGCATCACCAGATATACTTTAAGTCCGAATGCATCATTTATATTGTATTTTAATTTTCTTTGCATTTTGTGCTGTATATATCACCATGTATCTCTCCTGACATCTTGCATACAAACCCGACATATGCAATCATTTACGTTATTTCATGATCTTTTCAATTCCACTTTGTATAAAAAGCAATGCATATCACGAAAACACATATGTACAAAGCGTATAACATACAATGATTATATCAAATTTAATACTCTTTCTGTTCCGTGCTATGTATAATCCTTTGTATATTACTTTGTATGTCTTCCATTTGCCAAATATACAAACCAAAAATATACATACTAGATTTCAATGTTTATTCATTTCAACCTTAACTCATTTGGGCTCGACTTGTATATTAAGATGAAACATTAGCAAGCAATGTATACAAGTACAGAAGATACATTTTCAAACCCGACGACTTACTTTTGCGGCTAACACACAAACCTGACATACAAACGCATTTATATATAAAATGACTTTGCATATACAAAGAACTTTGTATATGCAAAACACAAACCCTATGCTTGTACATTTACCAAAAACACTCATAATTTGCAAAATATAGGGAATTTTGAGATGGTTCAAAAAGTAACCCTTACTCATTTTTTGCAACGAATTCACCTATACTACACACTGGCACTCAATGTTATTTTTTCATTATTTTTTTTACAAGGTTTGTACTTTCAGTCCCTTTTCCCTTTTACCACCAAGCAGACCACACATAGAAGCAACCAAAAGCCAGCCACAATAGGGGTCATCATTTTGCTCTAAAGTAAAATGCCGTGTGTTGTGAGCATCACAACAACTAGCAACCAAATAAAACAATTAAATTAAAACCATTAAAGAAAACTTAATGAAATAAATTCATAATTTCCAACTATCTTTTCTGCAAATCATCATTCAACTTGAAACCTAATGTATTCAATAAAGTGCATGAATTTTCATTTTCAGTTTAAGTGGGTGCACGTGATTAATAAGCCTCATCTTGAAAATCAGTTGAACAAACCAGTGACTGACATTAGACTACCTAGTTGATGTCATTCCCTCATAGCCGACCGGATAGAGCCTTGCTGCCAGTAGGCATCCATAGCCCTGACAAGGATATCGTTACAATTCTCCTAAGTAGAGCCCCACTACCAACAAGCATCTATAGCCCTGGTAGAGTTACTTAAATGACTTAACCTGGATTTTAGTAAAATCCATTTTTTTTATTTATTTATATTTTATATTTTGTACTTGACAGATATTTCATAAGATATTTTAGTTATAACTTCATGATGCAAGGAATAGTCACTTACTAAAATTAAGCTAAAAATTGTAAAGGTAGCAAGGGTGACCTCTGATTTTTCACCTAATATGTACACTGGTAGGTTCAACAAACCCAAGGATTTTAGGTGTTTCATTGTGAGAACTTCCCTTGAATACTCAACCCACTCTTATTGAATACAAAATTTCACAAATCAACTAACTTTCTACATTCATGACAGTCACAACAAATTATGCACAAATTTCAAATAATCAACCTAAATGTTCTAAATTTTGTATTATTTTTTGTGGTTGTTAATCTGCTCCCATATACTCTAAAACAAAACAAACATCTCTGCTACAGCAACACAACACACAAACCAAAACAAAAACAAACAAAACCAAAACAAACAAAACAAACAACAAAAAATAAAAAATAAAAACAATAGTACATTATTCACATTATGATACAACAGACCGACCACCCTCACCTCAAGCCTAAAAGTAGTGTTTCAAGTGTTGGCTATTAACTGGTAATGGTATATCTTCTCCAGTCAAGGTCTTAAGCCTGAAAGTGTTGTCTCCAATTATTTCTGACACTTGTAATGGACCTAACCATAACTTGTCAAATTTTCCATGATTTCTGTTTTTCGCATGTGCTTTGTCCCAGCATAGCACTAAGTCTGAAATTCTAAATGTTTTGACTCTTTCCCTTTTGTCAAACCATCTCTTTACCACTGCCTGATGTTTAGTAAACTTTTCAATGGCTTGATCTCTTTTTTCATCTAATTCCAACAGTTGGATTATTCTAGCTTCTCTGTGATCATCAAAGCCTAAGTATTCATTAGCAAACTTCCAAACTAGTATTCTTAAATTAACTGGAAGTATGGGATAAGTCCCATAAACTAATTGATAGGGTGCTGATGCAGAGGCATCCACACTATAACCTTGACATACAGCATGGATGTCTGCAACCCTTCATCATCATCATCCTATTTCTTGTTAACACTGTCAGCATCATCATATTCTCTCTCGCCGACCGATATCCTCCTGCAGACAAACCTTCGACCTTTCACATGTCAGCAGCATCATCATATTCGACTATCGGCAGCATCATCACATTCGGCAAGCGCAAACATCCTCCTGACGTTCACTCTTCACCTTACCGCCAACCTCTTTCTTCAGCATCATGATGTTCAACATCATGTTCATCAGTAGGATATGAAACATCCGGTTCCTCCCATATATCCTGATGATGACAACCTCATGCACCCTTCCTTCGATGCTTACGTCACCCCAATATCCTGATGACGATTATCCTGATGATGATGACGTCACATGCAGTTCCTTCAATATCCTGCTGTTGGCCAAACTTAACATTATCAGCCCGCGAAGGTTTTATCAACCCGATCTTCTACCTTATGCCGATACGCTCCTCCTCGGTAACACCTGATGATGATCACCCCAAAACACATTCACTTTATGCAACCGACTGCATCATGCTCATCTCCACTTACTCAGATGACGCCCAAAGCAACTGCAGGATATACACCGAAATATCCTGATGATGCCGTTGCGAAGGATTTTCCAACCTTAGCGAATTTTTGATCCTGGGATGACCCGATCTGCTTTCAGGGTGATCTTCCAGACTTTAACAACCAGCATGACCTAGCACATACCCATGCTAGGGTTCTCAACACCTCTCGATGATGATCCTGCACACAGACATGCAAACGAACACAAAATGCAGACTAGACCCTAACCTACTGTACATGGCCATTCCACCGATTCGACGAATCAACCGGTGGAATGGATCAACAAATCCATGAAACCACCAAAACAGCAAATCGATTTCACAATGGAGATCAAACAGAAAATGAACACAAATAGGATCTTTATTGATTTCAAAAGATGCAATACAGTACTCTATCTCACTCTCTGCAATCTAACTCCTCTGCTCAATGCAATACTATACTATGTCTAAAACCAACCGATCCTCATGTATAAATAGGATCTCTGGCGAGTACTACTGACCCGACTCCAAGCGGCTGGGAAATCTCTCCTGGTGGCTGGGAGATCCAACCGGACCTACAGCATAACAGCTGTCTTAACAAACTAGCTAAAAATAGCAAAGTATGGTCAACATGACCTTATTACATGCATTGGTCTTATCAGACCTTCTTGGAAACATTAACAAGACTCAAAACAAACTAACTGCCTCATGGAGGCCAGCTGTCAGGTAGGTGCTCCTGCACCATACTCCCCAACAGAAAAGAACTCGTGTCCCATGAGTTTAGTATGTGGAAGTCCTCCACCTTTACACTTTGTCATGTCAGTGTTCTGACCTGTTCCAGCTTTGTCCTCTGCTGGCTCTTGGCTGCTCCAAGACTTCTGAACTGTAACTTGCTTTCTTGCAAGTAAACCCTCATGCCTGTCAATGTAGGCCTTTCTCTCACATACCCTATGTTTGTCAGGTTGTCTGACCAGAACCTCTGTCTGAACTGCCTCTTGAACTTCTGTAATGTTCAACTCTGTCTTTCTGTCAACTCTTATAGGACAAACAATAGTCCCAACTATGACAACATCCTTGTCATTCCTCTCAACTGGTTGCTGTTTGCAAACCTGTTTCTACACCTACTGCTGACCTCTGTCAGTCAAAACTAAAACTTTCTTCAACCTATTGTCCTTAACAACTCCTTTCCCTGCAGTGTCCTCAACTGCCTTTATGCCTGCTCCTATGGGCATCTGCACAAATTCCTTCTTTCCTACTAAAATGATTTTGGCTGCCCCCTGTGCTGCAGCATTTTCCTGTAATGGCATCAACCTAATAGTCTTCCCATCTTTCTTGATGGTGTAGGTATTAGCATACCCATCATACAGTACCCTCCTATCAAATTGCCATGGTCTACCCAACAGTAGGTGACAACATTCCATGGGCAAAATGTCACACAAAACTCTATCATGATATGCTCCAATCTGAAAATCCACATATGCCTGTTCATAGACAAAAAGTGATTGACTATCACTCACCCAAGATGCCTTGTAAGGGTGTTGGTGTGGAATCCTTTCCAAATTTAGTTTATCCACCATTTCCTGAGATACCATGTTGTCTGTTGAACCAGTATCAATGACAACCTTACACACTTTACCTTTGCTCTTGCATGTGGTCTTGAAAAGAGCTCTTCTTTGCATCATATCCTTTGATGCCTGCAAACTAATTCTCCTGAGCATCAATGCTTCTCCATCCTCAGGATATGCATAATTGTCAGGAACTCTATCTCCTTGATAAGTGTTTGAACTTTGCACACTTTGCTCTACTTTCTCTTCTTGCACAAGTTGTACTCTCTTGTCATTTGTTCTATCATTTCTGGATGATGAACCCTTGTTTTCTGGACATTTGAAAAATGGATGACCAAACTCACCACAGGTGTAACACTTTCCTGAAAATGTAGTAGAACCTCTACCACCTCCAAATCTTCCTCTATTACCTTTCCATCCACCTCTGAAATCAGACTGTCCCTGTCCTTTACCAGTGTCTTCTTGACCCTCATTGGTTTGCCTTTGTGTAGGGGCTGATCCTCTTCCCCTCATATTGTTTCCTCTTCCTCTCATGGACTTATCTTGTCCCCTATTCATCTTTTCTTCAATCCTGATTGCCATTTGGTAACAATCCTCCACACTCTTAGGGTTAGCTAAAACTAACTCATCCTGTATGTTCAATCTCAAACCAGCCAAGTACCTAGCCACCTTTTCTACCTCATTCTCATGATGACCAGATCTCATACTCAATTTATAAAATTCCTCAGTATATGCCTTCACATCCATTTCCTTCTGCCTTAAAAATTGTAGCTTCTTAAACATCTGAATTTCATAATCCCTTGGCAAGAATTTACCTTTGATCCTTGCTACCATTTTATCCCACGAAGTGATCTTTGACTTCCCTTGTTTCCTTCTCTCGGATTGTACATAATCCCACCATACCAAAGCATGACCTCCTAACTTGGTCTTTGCAATCTTTACCTTCTGATCCTCAGCAACATCTTCACATTCAAAGTGATTATCAAGTGCAGCAATCCAATCCAGTAACTCATCTTCATTCAAACTTCCAGTATACTTGGAAACATCAACCTTTACCTTAGGTTTATCACTCTGCACTGCCTTTAACAGTTTTGCAAATCTCTGGTCTTCAGCATCCAGATCTTCAGCTACCTCTTCATACTCTTCAACAGCATCTTCATCTTCTTCAGACTCATTGTCTTCCACTTCCCTCTTTTTGTTCTTTTCCAGGGCTACAAGCCTGGCTTGAAGTGCTTCAGCAAGCTCCTTCATCTTCCTCATCTCTCTGGCATGTTTTTCCTTCATCTCCTGCAATTCCCTTGCAGTACCACTACCTTTCGGAGGCATTTTGTCAACCTCTCACTCCTCTACCTCTGTCCTTTCAGTGACAAAATCAACTCTACCTCTGCCCTTTCGGTGACAGAATCAACAAACAATAGCCCAGACCTTTTGCTGAGCTCTGATACCACTATGATGCAGAGGCATCCACACTATAACCTTGACATACAGCATGGATGTCTGCAACCCTTCATCATCATCATCCTATTTCTTGTTAACACTGTCGGCATCATCATATTCTCTCTCGCCGACCGATATCCTCCTGCAGACAAACCTTCGACCTTTCACATGTCAGCAGCATCATCATATTCGACTATCGGTAGCATCATCACATTCGGCAAGTGCAAACATCCTCCTGACGTTCACTCTTCACCTTACCGCCAACCTCTTTCTTCAGCATCATGATGTTCAACATCATGTTCATCAGCAGGATATGAAACATCCGGTTCCTCCCATATATCCTGATGATGACAACCTCATGCACCCTTCCTTCGATGCTTACGTCACCCCGATATCCTGATGACGATTATCCTGATGATGATGACGTCACATGTAGTTCCTTCAATATCCTTCTGTTGGCCAAACTTAACATTATCGGCCTGGGAAGGTTTTATCAACCCGATCTTCTACCTTATGCCGATATGCTCCTCCTCGGCAACACCTGATGATGATCACCCCAAAACACATTCACTTTATGCAACCGACTGCATCATGCTCATCTCCACTTACTCAGATGACACCCGAAGCAACTGCAGGATATACACCGAAATATCCTGATGATGCCGTTGCGAAGGATTTTCCAACCTTAGCGAATTTTTGATCTGCTGAACCTCCTGGGATGACCCGATCTGCTTTCAGGGTGATCTTCTAGACTTTAACAACCAGCACGACCTAGCACATACCCATGCTAGGGTTCTCAACACCTCTCGACGATGATCCTGCACACAGACATGCAAACGAACACAAAATGCAGACTAGACCCTAACCTACTGTACATGGCCATTCCACCGATTCGACGAATCAACCGGTGGAATGGATCAACAAATCCATGAAACCACCAAAACAGCAAATCGATTTCACAATGGAGATCAAACAGAAAATGAACACAAACAGGATCTTTATTGATTTCAAAAGATGCAATACAGTACTCTGTCTCACTCTCTGCAATCTAACTCCTCTGCTCAATGCAATACTATACTATGTCTAAAACCAACCAATCCTCATGTATAAATAGGATCTCTGGCGAGTACTACTGACCTGACTCCAAGCGGCTGGGAAATCTCTCCTGGCGGCTGGGAGATCCAACCGGACCTACAGCATAACAGCTGTCTTAACAAACTAGCTAAAAATAGCAAAGTATGGTCAACATGACCTTATTACATGCATTGGTCTTATCAGACCTTCTTGGAAACATTAACAAGACTCAAAACAAACTAACTGCCTCATGGAGGCCAGTTGTCAGGTAGGTGCTCCTGCACCAGGTGCATTGCCTAAGGCTGATTTAACCCTGGTCCTATCTACCCACAGCGCATACTTCAGTAATGTGTTCTATTCTCTGGGGTTCTTTTCAATGAGTTTCTTGATTATATCTAATAAAATCTTATTTGTTGACTCAGCTAACCCATTACCCTGAGGATAATAATTTGAAGAAAACTTTAAAATAACCCCATGTTCAAATGCCCATTTAGAAAATTTTAAAGAAAATGCAGGGCCATTGTCACATACCAACGAATAAGGAGCCCCAAACCTGGTTATAATGTTCTCTTCGAGGAATTTGATGACTACCTTAGTAGTAGAGAATTTGCAACATGTGGCTTCAGTCCACCTTGTACAGTAATCAGTCACTGTCAGTATAAATTTGTGTCCTGCAAATGATGGAGGATTTATGACTCCAATGAAATCCAAGCCCCACTATGCAAATGGCCTAGACTCAATCACTTGTTGTAATGGATTGTGGTGCAGGAGCACCCCACAAAGACTAGAGTCTTATGCACTTGATGCATTTTCTATATTTAATGTAATAAGGTCTGTTTGACCAAAACTTACTATTTTTAGTTTGTAGGACACCTGTCGATCTGTAATGACAGGTTGTTTGTTAGTTATGAGTTTGTTAGTTAGTTGTGACTCCTAGCCACCTAGAATTGTCTCCCAGCCACTGGGAACCCAGTCAGTACTACTGACAGTAAGTAGTTAAATACCCCCAGCTCGGATCGATTTGTGGGTGTGGTGATTAAGATTGATTTTGGAAGAGATAGATCTGAGCAGTGACTGTGCATTGTAATTGTTCAGTTGTATTGGTCTGTGAAAGCATAATAAAGAAGATCCTATTTGCATTCGATCCCATTAACTAATCATTTTTATTGATTTATAGTCGAAATGTGGTGTTAGCCCATTCCACCAGTTAATTACTCCGTAATCAGTGGAATGGCTGTATATATTAGATTAGGTTTTCTATTTTTGTTTCTGTGTATTTTGCTTTTGCAGGATTGAGTTTCACAACATGCTAAGTTGATATGAATCCTAGCATCCTCATGTGCTAGGCAGAGAATTCGTAGAAGTCTATTTGTTAGGTGGAAGTTGAAGTGTTGAGTTTCTTATGATTGAGCCATTGTTAATGGTTCAATGGTTCGTTAGTTCAACAAAGGCCAAGAGTCATGTCGGCTTGAAGGATATTGTCGACCAAAGTGTATTAGGTTCAGCCAATAAGTAGAGTCAAGCTGAAATCTGTTGATTGAACCGAGTTCTAAAAGTTCAAGGTTCGTCAGTTCAATGGGAGTGAGATCTAAGTAATCGGCATGTGTAAGTTTGGCGAGGTAACCTATTGGATGAATCTTTGAACTGGTTCAACAGTTCCACCGGGTGCTGGGTTCAAGGTTTTCGCAGAACAACAGAGATGATATATAGATATATATATAGTTTCAACAGGGCACCAATGGAATTGAAGAGCTCAATAGTTTGACAGTCAACTACCAATAGTGTTTAATAGCGAAGGGAATACATCAAACCGATTAGTGTGGTTCAACATTTCGGTGATACTGAGATGAAATCACTGTAACAATCAACTATAATAGGCTATTTCTACCACTCTGCTACACGCTTTGCATCAAGTGGTATCAGAGCAAAGGAGTATCTTCTGGGAAGATAAGAAGATAGAATGTTGGATGGGGAAGGAACATCAGAAGAGTTCCCAACAAGGATGACCAATGCTGAGTTGGCTGTCTTGGTAAAGAAGCAGATTGTTGAGTGTAAAGAAGTGAGAGCTCAGAATCAAGTGTTGAGAGATGAGTTAGAGAAATTGAGGGATAGAGTAGGTCCTAGTAAAGAAGATGAGAGGGATGAAGAGGAAATCCCTAGGCGGAAAGTGGAAGACATTCTTGCAGACCAGAGACCCTTGTTGAATGCCCTTAAAGCCATGGAAAGAAGGACCATGGATGTGAAACTCAACCTGCCAGTGTTGACAGGAAAGATGGATCCTAATTCAGTGATGGCGTGGATAGACGCCTTGAACAATTTCTTTGAAACAGAGGAAATACCAGAATTTCAGAGGGTGAAGATTGCCCAATCGAAAATGAAAGAGGCTGCATTGACTTGGTGGAATTTCATCCAAGATGACAGGATGAAAGAAGGTAAAAATAGAGTTGTTACTTGAAAAAAGATGGTGGCTTTAGTGAAGGAAGCCTATGTTCCATTGGATTACAATATCCAGTTACACAAGAGGAGACAAAATCTGAAGTAGAAAGATTTAGATGTCAGCTCATATACAGAATAATTCATGAAACTCTGTGTTCAGACAAAGGTGAGAGAAAATGAGGAAGAGAGGGTAGCAAGGTATCTCAATGGGTTGAGATTTACCATCCAGGAAGATCTAAATCTACATAGTCTAGATACAGTACAGAAGTGCTATCAGTTGGCACTCAAAGTGGAAGAAAAACTAAAGAGAAGACAAGAATAGAACAGTAGAGGAAGAGGAAGACAACAAAGAGGTGGAAGAAGTCCTTTCAGAGGTAGAGGACGTGGATTTGGATATCAAGGTGAAGCCAATTAGGAAAGCAACAAAGGAGACAACAATCAAAATCAAAAGGAAAATTATGATCAAAAAGGAAACTTTAGAGGTAAAAGACCACCATTTAGAGGAAGATCCCAGGGCATATGATCTATTAGATGTTATAACTGCAATCAAGAAGGTCATATAGCTAGCAGATGTCCAGAAAAAGCATCAAGTTCCATGGGAGAACGAAGAACAAATCTGATCCAAGAATCTGTCAGAGTGTGACAAACTCGAACACTGTTCAAAATGAAAGAGCTCGTGATGGTTATGGATATCCTAAGACAGGGGAATCTTTGATGATTAGAAGAGCGATGACCACCATGAAGGTGCCTGACAGAGAACCCCCACAGAGAAAGTCTTTGTTCAAAACTACTTGTAAGGCAGGAGGAAAGGTATGTAGAGTTTTGATTGACTCTAGTTCTACTAAAAACTTTGTGTCTGTTGAAATGGTAGAAAAGCTAAAACTTAGAAGGCTATCACATCCTTGCCCATACAAGATTTCATGGCTTACTCAAGGTCAGCAAATAGTTGTGGAAGAGCAGGCTTGGGTAGAATTTCAAATTGGACCGTATAAGGACATGCTATTGTTTGACATAGCTAAGATGGATGCTTGCCATCTCCTACTTGGTAGACCATGGCAATATGACTTGGGAGCACAACATGATGGAGTCAACAATACATATTCAATCACCAAGGATGGTAAGGTATTTGAGTTATTACCTTTAATAGAGAAAGGGGTAGAGTCAAGGGGGAAAGAAGTCAAAGTAATGTTGATGGAAGGAAAATAGTTCATGAAAGAGATAGTAGAAGAAGGTACAGTTGCCTATGCCCTAATTCCATGCCTGGCAGTGAATAAGGAACAGCAGCAAGAAGCCAAGGGAGAAAAGAAATAGAGGTTTATAGACCCAGCTGTCTAAGAGTTGTTGGATAAATACAAAGGTATCATCTCTGATGGAATGCCAAGGTCCCTACCACCTATAATGGATATCAGTCATTGTATAGATCTGATTCTAGGATCTACAATTCCAAGAAGGTAGCATACAAACTTACTCCAGAATAGAATGCAGAAGTTGCAAGATAGATTGAGGAATTGTTGGATACATGTCTCATTGGTAAAAGTTTAAGCCCATGTACAGTACCCGTTGTACTAGCACCAAAGAAAGAAGGCACTTGGAGGCTTTGTATTGATTCTAGGGCTATTAACAAGATTACAATCAGGTATAGATTTCCAATACCTAGGATAGAAGACTTGCTTGACTGTTTGGGAGGTGCTAAGTGTTTCACCAAAATAGATTTGAAGAGTGGTTATCATCATATTAGAATTAGGCCAGGAGACGAATGGAAAACAACATTCAAAACAATTGAGGGATTGTATGAGTGGAAGGTCATGCCTTTTGGTTTGTCAAATGCTCCTAGTACTTTTATGAGATTGATGAATGAGGTCTTGAGTGAATTTCTGGGAAAATTTGTCATAGTATATCTGGATGACATACTGATTTTTAGTAATACAAAGGAAGAACATCTCAAACATATAGACCAGGTTCTCAGAAGGTTACATGAAGAATAGTTGATGATCAATTTGGAAAAGTGTCTGTTTATGCAGGAGGAAATCACCTATTTGGGTTTTGTCATTTCACATGGACAACTAAAAATGGATACAGATAAGGTAAGTGCCATTTTGTCTTGGCCAACTCCTAGAACCATGAATGATGTTAGAAGTTTTCATGGGTTAGCAACTTTCTACAGGAAATTTATAAGAGGGTTTAGTCATATCTGTGTGCCCATGCTTGACACCATCAGAGGAGGACAGAAGTGCAGATTCACTTGGACAGAGGCAGCAGATGATTCATTTGAGACACTGAAGAAGAAAGTGGCACAGCAGCCAGTCCTTACACTTACTAATTTCAGAAAAAAATTTTAGGTAGAATGTGATGCAAGTCACATGGCAATTGGAGCAGTACTTAGTCAAGAAGGTAGGCCCATTGCATTTTTCAGTGATAAATTAAATGATGCCAAGAAGAGGTATTCATCATATGATTTGGAGATGTATGCTCTAGTCCAGTCACTCGAGAAATGGAGACATTACCTGCTGCCAAAAGAATTCATAGTATTTATAGATAATCAAGCTTTGAGTTTTATAAATAGCCAAGAAAAGTTGAATCATAGGCATATGAAGTGGGTGGAGACTTTGCAAGCTTTCACCTTCACCCTCAAACACAAGAAAGGAGTCATGAATAAGGTAGCAGATGCTTTGAGCAGGAGAGCTCTTACAGTAAAACAGATTCAGTTGGAAAGTGTTGGCATTGATTCCTTGAAGACTATGTATGATGCTGATGAAGACTTTGGAGAGATATATCAAGTATGTATTTCTTTTGGAGACAAATATCATGCTGAATTTTCTGAATTTCTGATCCAGGATGGATTGCTGTTCAAAGGTGTATAGTTGTGTATTCCAAGGTTTTCTATGAGGACATCATTAGGGAAAAGCATTCTGGAGCTATGGTAGGACATTTTGGTTTAGATAAGACTCTGGAACTGGTAAAGAGACATTACTATTGGCCTAAATTGCAATCAGATGTCAAAAAATTTGTGGAGACATGTGTGATTTGTCAAAAAGCAAAAGGCAGATCAACTATTGCGGGTTTATATCAGCCACTGCCCATTCCTTCTAGGCCATGGGAAAGCATAAGCATGGATTTTGTGTTAGGTTTACCTAGAACAAGGAAAGGATTTGATAGTGTTTTTGTTGTAGTAGATAGGTTTAGTAAAATGGCACATTTCTTGCCATGCAAAACTACTTGTGATGCTTCATATGTTGCAAATTTGTTTTTCAAGGAAATAGTGCGGATACATGGATTGCCATTGAGCATTGTGTCAGATAGAGATGTGAAATTTATTGGTCACTTTTGGAGGACTCTATGGAAGAAGTTTGGCACAAATTTATCTTTCTCATCAGCTTATCATCCTCAAACAGATGGATAGACTGAAGTAGTCAACCGTTCATTGGGAAATCTGCTCATATGTTTGACAAGACATCATGGAGAAAAGTGGGATAATATCCTACCATAGGCAGAATTTTCCTACAGTGACACAGTCAATAGGAGTACAGGGAAATCACCTTTTCAGGTAGTATATGGTATGCATCCTAGAGGTATTTTGGAGTTAAGAGATCTACCTACAGTAGAATTTATTAGTGCAAATGGAGAAGCTTTTGTAGCAGCAATAAAAGTGGTGCATGATCAAGTTAAGAATCAATGCCAACAAACTACTTTGAAGTATAAAGAATATGTTGATAAAAAGAAGAGAGATGTACAGTTTGATGTTGGAGATTTGGTGTGGGTTAATTTGAAAAAGGAAAGACTTCCCAAAGGAAAATATACCAAACTCATGCAGAGGAAGATTGGTCCATGTCAGATTTTGAAGAAATGTGGACAGAATGCTTATGAAATCCAACTTCCTTTGGATCTTGGATTATCACCTATTTTCAAT
The DNA here is from genome assembly GCA_027924645.1 of Cunninghamia lanceolata. Classification (NCBI taxonomy): domain Eukaryota; kingdom Viridiplantae; phylum Streptophyta; class Pinopsida; order Cupressales; family Cupressaceae; genus Cunninghamia; species Cunninghamia lanceolata. The sequence goes on along the minus strand of BSBN01000078.1, from coordinate 34,579,329 downwards.
ATATGTGATTTAACTCCATATAAGCCTAATATAGATGGAGAACAGGAACCATTTGAGGATATAATAGATGATGACATTCCCAAACATGAGCCACCATAGTTGCAGAAGATTTTGGACTCAAGAGTGATAAAAAAGACAAGGAACAAAGAGTATATGGAATACTTGGTGTCTTGGCAAGGAAAACCTGATTCAAAGGTAGTTTGGATGCTTGAAGAGTAGATTAGCAAACAGGGTGCAGTTCTTCCAACTCTCATCTCAAGTGGACTTGAGATTTCTTCTCTCAGGGAGTATGGTGTAGGAGCACCCCACGAAGACTAGAGTCTTATGCACTTTATGCATTTTCTATATTTAATATAATAAGGTCTGTTTGACCAAAACTTACTATTTTTAGTTTGTACGACACCTGTCAATCTGTAATGACAAGCCATTTGTTAGTTATGAGTTTGTTAGTTAGTTGTAACTCCCAGCCACCTAGAATTGTCTCCCAGCCAGTGGGAACTCAGTCAGTACTACTGACAGTAAGTAGTTAAATACCCTCAGCTCCTATTGATTTGTGGGTGTGTTGTTTAAGATTGATTTTGGAAGAGATAGATCTGAGCAATGACTGTGCATTGTAATTGTTTAGTTTTATTGGTCTGTGAAAGCATAATAAAGAAGATCTTGTTTGCATTCAATCCCATTGACTAATCATTTTTCCTAATTTACAGTCGAAATGTGGTGTTAGCCCATTCCACTGGTCAATTACTTCGTAATCGATGGAATGGGTGTATATATTAGATTAGGTTTTCTGGTTTTGTTTTTGTGTATTTTTTTTTCACAGGATCAAGTTTCGTAGCATGCTAAGCTGATATGAATCCTAGCATCCTCATGTGCTAGGCAGAGAATTTGTAGAAGTCTGTTTGTTAGGAAGAAGTTGAAGTGTTGAGTTTCTTGTGATTGAGCCATTGTTAATGGTTCAATGGTTCATTAGTTTGACAAAGGTTGAGAGTCGTGTCAGCTTGAAGGATATTGTCAACCAAAGTGTATCGGGTTCAACTGATAAGTAGAGTCGGGCCAAAATCCATTGATTGAACCAAGTTCTAAAAGTTCAAGGTTCGTCGATTCAAACAGAGTGAGATCTAAGTAATCAGCATGTGTAAGTTTGGCGAGGTAACCCATTGGATGAACCTTTGAACCGGTTCAACGGTTCAAGGTTTAAGGTTCAATGGTTCCACCAGGTGCTGGGTTCAATGTTTTCACGAAACGATGGAGATGATATATAGATATATATATAGTTAGATCGTTGAACCACCCATTGAACCAGTTCAACAGTTCAATGGTTCAACAAGCCGGTGGGTTCAACAAGGCTGATGAGTTCAGCGAAGGTTCAACAGGGCACCGATGGAATTGAAGAGCTCGATAGTTCAATAGTCAACTACCAAGAGTGTTCAATAGCAAAGGGAATACATCGAACCGATTGGTGCGGTTCAACCTTTCGATGATACTGAGATTAAATCACTGTAATAGTCAGCTATAATAGGCTGTTTCCACCAGTCCGCTGCATGCTCTGCATCAGATTGGCTTGATTCCTTCCTTTATCTATTGTAGTCTAACAGATGTAGCAACTTCTAATGTGACTCTCTATATCTTTAAACATAGTAGGCCAATAGTAACCTACCCTCAATATCTTATGTGTTGTGGCTAAATGGGAACCATGAGCAGTTCCATACTTATCATGCAATTCTAGCAACACCTTATCAGCTTCATCTCTATTTAGAAATCTTAAATATATCCCTTCGTGGTTCTTCTTGTATAGAAGACCTCCTTGTACCATGTATTTTTGTGCTTTGATCTTTAAATCCCTTCTTTGTGAAGATTTCATCTTGCTTGGATATTTTCCTGATATCAGAAACATGTTCAAATCATCATACCACCCTGATGTCTCATTAGTATTCAATACATATTGCTGTTTTACCAAATTTGGGTCTGTATTGGCTATGGTTTGCACTAGAGCTTGCCCTCTGACTAACTTCATAGGAATGATTTCCATGTCAAATTCTTGTAAAGTGGTGATCCACTTAGCTCTTTTCTCTCCAGGTTCATTTTGCATCAGCAGCATCTTCACTACTGCATCAGGTACTATAGCCTTAACCTGACTGCGTAAGATATAGTGTCTAAACTTTTTTACTGCTCTTACTAGTGCAAATGCTTGCCTTTCTATATCCAAGTATTCCAACTATGCATCTTTCAAGGGTGCACTCAAATGCTATTGGCTTCTCTTCATCATTTTCTCCTTTCTGTGTCAAAGCAGTTGCAACAGAATGTATGGATACAAAAGAATAAATATAGAATGGCTTTGCATAATTTGTACTTGCCAATATAGGAACTTCAGAAATTGCCTCCTTGATATCTTCAAATGCAGCTTTGGCTACTGGTGTCCATTCTATATCAATAAATACATATTTTGAGGCTTGCAATTTAAGTGTCCTCCTTTTGTTATCATCATACCCCTCAGGACACTTCATATGTTTTAGATAATATATAATGTCAGAATACCATGGAGTATGCTCAATACTAGAACTTGTATTATCAACATCATTAGCACCACATATTTGGGAAGCTTTGAGATTTCTTTCAGCCATCAACCTAGCAAGACCTTGCCCTCTCACTAGTTTAGTGATCTGGATTTCAATATTGAACTCCTGAATTCTATTGATCCATCTGCATCTTCTACTAATGACTTCAATTTGGACCAATACATCCTTTACTGCATCATTAGGTACATATGCTATGATTTCGGCTCCCACCAAATATGGCCTAAAAGTTTTTACATGCTTTTACTAATGCATATGCCTGTTTTTCAACAATGTCATATTTTAACTCTGCATTATGAAGGGATTTGCTGAAAAATGAGATAGGCTATTCATATCCATCATTATTTTTCTACAATAGTACTGCTGCAACTATATGATAAGAAGCAAATGAAAATAGTTGGAATGGTTTATTGAAATCAGTGGATATCAAGACAGGGCTTCTTTGATTGCTCTCTTAATAGTAGCAAATACTTCTATTGTTTCTGTTGTCCATTTCACTTCTAAGTTTTTCTTTAGCATCCTTGATATAGGGTAAACAATTTCTACAAAATTTGATATAAACCTCCTAACAAAATTAATTTGGCCAAAAAATGACTATATGGCTTTCACATTCTTAGGAATAGGTACTTGGTCAATTGCTTTTACCCTCTTCGGATCTATTTTCACTCCATCCTTTCAAACTATGTGGCCAAGCAATTTCCCTTTTGTCACTGCAAAATGGCACTTCTTAGGATTCAATGAGATCTCATATTCTAGGGCTTTGATAAATATTTGCTCCAAATGTGTGCAATGATTCTCAGCCCTTTTAGAATGTGCTGTCAAGTCATCTTGATATACTATCATGATCTTATTAATTAACTCAGCAAAAGGGACATCCATTGCTCTTTGGAATGTTGCTCCAGCACTAGTGAATCTGAATGGCATTCTCAAATATACATATGTTCCCCATGGAGTGGTAAATGCAGTCTTAAATTGCTCTGATTCTTTGACTTTTACCTGATTGTAACCTAAGAAGCCATCCATCATTGACAACAGTTCACATCCAGTAACCTTTTGTAGTATTGCTTCCATATTGGGGAGAGGATAATTATCCTTGAGAGAAGATTTGTTTAAATTCCCGAAATCCACACACAGTCTAATATCAATGTTCTTTTTCCTGACAGTACCAAATTTGAAACCCAAGAGGAATGTCTGATGGGTTTAATGATAGCCCCATACCTTAATTTTGTAATTTCCTCTAGCATCTTAGGAGCTAATGTAGGATTGATAGGCCTCTGTTTTTGCCTGAATGGTTTAGCATCTAGTTTTAGTGGTGTTTCATGCTGAAACAAATCCTCTCTATATGCTTTTAAATCATCATATGACCAGGAAAATACATGCCTATACTTCCTAAGTAAGTTGATAATTTTGCTCCTAATTTTTGGGTTAAGATTTCTTCCAATATACACATCCTTTGGGGCCGCTTGTGTCCCCAAATTGATTTCTTCAAGGTCATTCAGTACCATTGGTGTGTCTTTCATTTTAAATCTATCATGTCCATCGAATGCCTTTTCCAATGCTATAAGTCCCTTAGGTATTTTATTTATTTTCAACTGGACTATCTCTTGACCAAAAAGGGTTTCCTTCCCATCATGTTCTTCTACAAATGCATTAAAATCAATCTCTTGATTTTCATAATAATCAGTACAATGTAAGAAGTTGATTATATCAGCATCATTGTCAAACACTTGCCAGTTGTGTATATTATCTAGGATGGTGGGTCTGGTTTTGAATTCAACCTCTGTAATTCCTCCTAATGTGACATCATCCCTTTTCAATGCGATATTTGCTAGAAAATCTACCATAATATTTTTAGACCTATCAATCCAGTTGATTGAAAAGGCATCAAATAATTCAATTTTATCCCAGACTGCATTTCTGTACTGTCTCAACCTCTTGTTTTTTGACAAGTATTTTTCTCTCACTTGGGAAGTGACCAATTCAGAATCACCATATACAGCTAACTTTTTTATTTTATGCTTAGTGGCTATGTTCAAACCAATAAGCAAAGCTTCATACTCTATTACATTTTTTGTGCATTCAAATGTTAATAGAAAAGAGTATTTGAAAGTTTTACCTCCTGGTGAAATAAACACTACTCCAGCCCCATTTCCTATTTTACTACATGCACCATCAAAATACATCTTCCATACATGATTTGCTTCTTTCATAGATTCAGTATGTATTGGATCAGTATTATACGCTTTTGGCATACTTTCTTTCACCTTAAAAGCTCCCAAATCTGTGTCACAAAAGAAATTTACTTGATGTTGATCCAAACGTTCTATAATATTTTCATAGCTTGGCTCTCTGCACATCTTAATTTCTTTACCTCCCACTGGTATTGTAGCATATGATAAGTCCAATTGGACATTCCCTCCTATCATTGCAGCCCATTGTCTTGATAGAAGCATTCCATAATATGGTGGGATGTCAACCACAGTAATATCAATGTTATAAGTTGCTTCAGGGTGTGAGGCAAGTTTTATCTCCACATCCCTCATAATACCAACGACTGGGATAGATCTATTATCCATTGCATAACACTTGCCAAATGTCGTATTAACCCACATTCCCAATTCTTTCATAACTACTATTGGGATGATGTTCATGGCAGCACCTGAATCAATCATGCAATTCCTCACTAACCTATTCTTGATCAATAATGTAGTGTAGAAAGGGTCTACCTGTGAGGGATTTTTTGTCAGTGTATCACCAAGGTATACCTTAGGCATTTGGAATGTTTCTTGATGAACATTGTTTGTTCTACTTTCATGTCCTTTATGTTTTTGACTTGGTGTATCAGAAATCAGCTTAACGACTGTATTCTTGTATTTATCTATCTTCATCATTTCTAAAAGTGGGACTAATATTTTGACCTAAGATACTGCATGAACAATGTCAAAAGAATGGGCCATAGTCTGATCACTCTTTTCTATCTTTATATTTTCTTTTTCTTGATTTTGTAATTTTTCTTTCATTTTATCCTTACCACCCTTTTCTAGTTCTTTAAATGATGACTTTGTATTATTCTTTTTGTTATTCTGATCTTTTATGAATACACTCCCAGGTGTTCCTTGTTCAACGTCCACTGTCCCATTCCTCAAGTTATAAGCGTTTTTAGTTTGAGCTATTGTAGCTACTGTAAGAGCTTCTCTTTCATCCTCAGTAGGCTTTCTCCATTGACCATATGGCTGATTGTTATAGTAAGTAGGTTCCTCATAACCATCTTTCTGATCTGAGAATACTTCTTGTTCTCCCATGTTGATATGATGCCTCAGGTTTCCTACATCATACTCATATCCCTCTTCCTTTGTAGAAGAGTAATCTTCATTTACCACACATGGTGTATCCTACATCATATTTATAGTATGGTTGTCTCTATTATAACTGTATAACATTTCTTCTTGTTGTATTGATTTAGCTACCTCACAGTACTCAGGTAAATGTGGTAAATTACACACTAAACACCAGGGCTTATTTTCTACCATATGTGCCATGTTTCTTTTCAGGGGGTTAGGGATATCCTTTCCATAATGTTGCTTTCTGCTATTGTCGATGGGTCTCCCATCCTTCCAATTTGTATTGTAGGGCATATCATGCAACCTAGGCCTTTCATGCCTATGCTGACCTTCTGGTTTAGTCTATTGAACATTTGGGTTCTAAGGATTTCTATGCTTATCTCTTTTGCTAACCATACTTACATCTTTCCTATTGTTTTCAATCGTTAGGGCCACTTTCTGTGCTTCAACCAGGGTTGCAGGACACCGATTTCTAATCTCGTACCCTATCTTGGGGTCGAATGCTTTCATATAAATGCTCAGTGCTGTTGGATCAAATAACTTGGATCCATGTGGTACCTTGTTGTGTAATTTGGAAAATTTTAGATTGAAATCATATACTAATTCATTTTGGTACTTCTATATACTTATCAGTTCATGTAATGCAAACTCAGGGGCATACTGGTTGCCATACTGCTCCTTAAATTGATTATGGAAATTAGTTATTGAACTGATTGAGGCATTAGGTAAGCTGTTGAACTAGTCTCTTGCATCTTTAGTGAGAGACATCATGAATAACCTCATTCTAATATCTTCCCAGTCCATACCAATATCTTACACAAAAGCATTGAAGCTTCTGATATGATCTTTAGTTGATATTGCATTGTTCCCAGTAAACTTGGGAACTATATTTCTCCAATTACTATCCATAGGATATGGATACAACTGATATCCAGTTAAATTAAATTGGCTACATATGTTTGCAAGGTTTTGAGGTGGAAAGTTCATGGGTGGTGGATTAGAATAGTAATTATATCCACCTGGTGGTTGATGATAGGCATATTGCTGATGCGGGTTTATGTGGGGATTCATGTAAGGATTTGACGGTTTGTAATATTGTTGGCCAGGGGCTGGGTAAGGATTTGCCATATGTTGAGATGTATTATGTATGGGAGGTGGTCTAGGGTTTTGGGGAATAATATATTGATGACTTCTAGATGCATGTGAATTTTGAACACCATTTGTATTTTGCTGTGGATTCCTTGAAGTGTTTCCTCATGTGGAGGTACATATTTTGGGGGGGCTATTTTAGCTTTACTTTTCATCTGTTGAATCTCTTGCTACAACAACCTTTTATCCTCCTGTATCTTGAACATTTTGAGTTCTTTCTGGAGCCTAAGCACTTCCTATTGTTCTTCACTCATACTTCGTAGATTCTCTGGATTGTCATTTATTTCTTGAGTTGAGAATCCATGTTTTGCCCCTTCTCCCTGATGTAATGACATCTTGAAATCATATTCAGCTTGATTTTCATCAATATCCCTCATGACCTATGTTTCATACTCGAGATGTTCTTGAGGATCCAAGTTATATCTTGCCAAAATATCATCAGTTACTCCATCGAGGTTTTTGTTTGAATCATGCAGATGTGTGAACTTGTTGTGAATTGAAATAGTTTTCTCTACATTATCCTCTTGAGCATCCTGGTTATTATCCTGGTGAGAATAATTTGAAGTTCCATTTCTTTTGGAAATGTTTCTAAGTGGTGGAGATGACTGCAATTTCTTTCCTTCCATCTTGGATCTCCTACCATCCATTTGGTATTAAATTTTTGTTATAACAGTAACTAGAGTCGCCACCTATTTTGTAAATAGGAAAAAGTTTGTAATTTATCTTTCTGGGTTCTGGTTGCTAGCAGAGTTACCAAATTAAAGTTTCTAGAATGACTCTACGAAAGGAATGATTTATTTCTAAGGTCTTTTATTTCTGTCCCCAATAGAGTCACCAATTTGTTAGGTCTCAAAAATGCAGGTTGCTAATCCTAAGAGGATGCTAGGCTCTATGCTTAGATTTGCAACATTTTTAAACTAACTTAACGAAATCAACCTTTAGGGTTTGATGATTTCCTACACTTTAGGTCCTGCTACACCTAGGTGGGTGAACCTTGGAATTTAAAGTAGATTGAATGCAACTATTTTGACTAAGAAGATGGATCTACCTACAGTGGCAAATGGTGTAGGATAGATGAAAGATTTCTAACTAATTCTACTATCTAATGAATGGTTGGTATAAGCAATATCAAAGTGAGTTTTATGATTGTGCAAATAAAAGGATTTAAATAATAAATTGAATTAAGACCAGTGCCTTGTTGGGTAAACAGAGTCAAATGAAGGACTAAGACTAGTGGCTTATAGTGGGTAATAATTATATTTGTTTGGCACAATTTTAGTTTATAACTTGTATAAACGTACAAAGAAATGAATGACAAACTCTTCTTGATAATCCAACCAATATAATCAGATATCTTGTTTTTCACCAGAAGGCTATTTTAATCCTTTCTTGAAGGAACCAATTGAATGAAATATGCAAGAGATAACAGATAATATTAATTTGGAGATAGAATGACAATCCTAATTATATGGCACTTCTTAGTAATCTAAACTAATACTTCCAGGTTACTGTGACTGATCAGAGGGATTTTAATTCCTCAAATGGAAACCAATTTATCAATCACAGAGATACAGCAAATGTGCATTGACAAATTAACTATATACTTGATATATTAATTTGAATAATAAGGAAATACAGAACTAGAGACAACCACACAATTGAATAATCTTGACAAACAATTGATACCAAAATAGAACCACTGAACCAGAGAACTTCAATCTATTTCTTCAATAATAATATGCCACATGGTCTTTGAGAAACATTGTAAATTATATGTATATATTCTACTGCTGATGATCTTTCAGCATCAAATGTTTGAACTTATATAGATATTCTTGTGAAGAGACATAACTCTTCAAGAAGTCTTTTGGGAAATTAACAAGATTAACAATCATAACATAACCATCATTAGGCTCTATTCAACCACAACTAAAGTCTAGCCATATGGTCTAGGTACTCCTGGCTACGATGGGAGTCAGTAAGTTCAATGGCATTCCTTGTAATCACATCCATTGTGACCATCTTCTCCAAATGTTTGCAGGCTTCCCCAGATGCAGAATCTTTGTCCTTAAGAGCTCCCAAAGCTTCATGTAGTATAGCTTGATAGTCACTGATCCACTCTTCTTTGCTCTTTAGTTCTTTATCACTTTTGAATAATACGGGCACTCCTTCTTTTGAAGCTTCAACACATTCTTTGGCATCAATTTTGAGTTGATCATAGTACTTCTAATGTTGCTCGATCAACTCTTTTGCATTGGAGGCACCTGCAATGTCGGAAGTATCTTTACCTTGTGTCTCATTCAATTTCTCCTACAATCTTTTTTCAAGCCTTTCATGTTCTTGAATTGCTTTATAATTTTGAGAGTAATTATCCCCAAATTGGTTTAACCAATGCACCATGTTGGCATGCCTGCTCTATAGTACTGTTACAAGTGTATCCATCTAAATTTGTGCTACTTGGTCTATGGATAGTGCTTGGGTACTTTGTGAACTTTCACCTTGGGTTAACCTCTTTGTTGATCCCTCGAAGGTACTCTTAACAACATCTTTTAAATAATCATTTTCTTTTGTCAACCTTTCACAGCTCAGTTTATACGCATCTCTTTCCTTAATCAACATCTGATCCTGTGCCTTATTCAAGTTTGCAACGTTGATGCCAATGTCTACAGTTATCAAGGGATCAGTCTCCCTTGCCTTCAAAGTCATGACATGGCCAAAAGTCTTTTCAGTGTCTATGATAGCAGTCTTTTTGTGGGAAGGATACAAAGCCCATATCATTAATGAATTTTTGTCATTATTATATTTGGTACCCATGTATACTTCATTGACACCTTCTGGGGTGAGCTTATATTTATCATCTGTATTATTCAAAAAACTGTCAAAGACTAGAGTAGAATTCAAATCAAGGCCAAGAAAGATCATTACTCCTGCATCTTTGAGCAACTGTCTACCCTTGCTAGGGGTCATATCATGCAGCTCATTATCCACTATTATTTGTCAGCATATCAAGTAATTGTCTCTCATTGTTAGCAGAGACATTATCCACTGACTCTCTGATTTCCTTCCCTTTGCATTTATACAAAAACAATTTAAACTCTTTTGAATGAATGAATTTGTCATCAGAAATAAAAGAATCATAAGCTATTTGACATGGGTCTTCATCAGCAGACCCCTCCTCATCATGTATTATGATAGGAGGCTGATATTGTTGCATCTTTCTCTTGGACATTTCTATTGTTTTGTCCTGTGGTTCCTCTCGCCCTGCCGGTTCTTCATCTCTAGAGGATACTACCTCAATCTTTGCCAGCTCTTTTATTTTCCCATCTAGATCCCTGTTATATTGTTCCACCACCAATTCCACCTTAGCCTCTTCTAGGTTTCTGATGACATCATTGTGTGGATAGAGGATATGTGTGTATCCATTGAGGTTTTGCTTCCTCTGAGCAAAGTCAATAAAACCCTCAGGATCAAATCCTTTTCTCACCTCAGCACATTTCATTCTGTAGTGCATTAACTTATCCAAAATGAGGTTATAACCTTCCTTGGAAAGCACAGTAAAATCCCCAAAACACAAAGTACTAGGCATAAAAGATTGTTTATCATGGGAACTCAGATGCATTACATTTGAACAATGCATTTGCCTAACTATTTCTAGCTAGGCAATTCTGTCAAGGACAGTTTTAGGTAAGATAAAGGGAGTGTCCTCAAAACCATACACTCTAACCATGGTAGCATCTTCAAAATAGTACCAATCTCCCCAATTATGAATAACAGTAGGAGGACCACCAAAATCTTTTGGTCTAAGGAACTTCTTCATCTCATTGGAGATTGAACACTCACAGGGGTGACTGAAATATCTATACAACACTTTTACACAATATTCTTCAAATTGTACATAGCTAGAATGGCCATATTTGCTATCCCATATCTTGGTCCATATCTATATTGGTAACCTCTGTCCCTTCTGGTCTGCTAGAACAACTTTAAATTCACTTGGCCATAATCCCACTTCCTGGCCATAATAGAGCACCATGTGCATAAGAAGTGAGTAATGTTCAAAAGAACTTGTTGGGGCATTGTTTCTTATTGTAGTCAGACCAGAATCCATTCTATTAACAATATAAGCAGTATAATCAAACTACCTTGCATTGTTGCATTGGATGTCAGTAGCTATGACCATCAAAGTGATTGTCATAAATTCAGGGACCTCTGATCCTAGGACCTGGCCCACAGAATAATAGGTATGTTGTATGTAGGGTTCAAATATTGATACATGAAAAGGAGGACCATCATCCTCATTGAGAGGCACCAATTCTCCCTCATCTCTGGGCCTATGAATAGGCAACCTCCATCCATTGTAAGTTGTATCCATTCTCTAGTATTCCTTTTCTAAGTTGTCATAAATAATGGGGACAGTGCATAAATCATCCAAGTCGAATACTTCACACATGGCATTTTTTTACAAGTGTATAACAGGCTCCTCTTGTGGGTTGCATATAGCCTTCAGACTTGGGTTATACTATTTAGCAAGAAGCTGGAGGAGTTCAACATTGAGGAACACATTAGGCACAACTAATTTACCCAAATTCAAATGCCATGGGTTTGATACTGGAGAATTCCTAAATCTTCTATTGTGGTGGAATTTGAAAAGTTCATACCCTCTGATTGGGGTCCAAATGTTCCCTAGGTGTTTACATTTGTCATCTAATTTTTCTACTTCTGCCCTAAGTTGAGCAGATCTTCTAGCTTTGGGAGTTGACCCTGGGAATTGATCAATCAAATCTTGATTGAGCTTTCTGTCCTTTATTTTCTCTTCAGGGGTTTTATCAATTTTTTGTTTCTTAGGTTTACTTGTATCCCCTTGTGATTGTCTACCCTTTCCTTTTCCCGGAGTCTCCATTTTCAATCCTTGATAGAAACTCAAAATACAGGCTACAACACAAAGGTTTGTATGTATGTACCTATCATCGATGGCTGTGACTAAATTCCCCTATTTGCACTTCAAGTTTCCCCTATAGTTTCTTCTCAAACAACTCTATTGATTTTAGTTATAATGATCTTGGAGGATTTCATTGCCGTTTGCATTTAATTGTTCGAGCAGTTCAATATCCATCATCATTGTGAAATGTCACATCATCATAACTCCTTTCATTAGCATGATTTTCATAATGTTTGGGTGATTTTAATATCTCCTTATGGCATGAACAATCAATCATTGTAACCCTTCAATTGTCTCTTCGATGCTACATTAAGTCATATCGGCAGGAGATATCTATACCTTATCCGATGTGAAAGTGGGCACAATTTCCATCGGCATGACCTCTTTCATCACTATGTGATTGATATTCCTTTCCAACATGTTAAGTGTTACCGATATGACTATCAGTGAGAGTCTCGTCGATGTATGTGACTATCATTGTTATCGGGGTGATCTATGCCATCGGGATAACATATTTATGTTTACCTAAGTGTCGTCATCTTCCCGATAGCCCTTTATATCTTGGATCGGAAAGACTTTCATAATGTGTTACCTATATGACTATTAGTAAGACTTCTTATCAGTGAGTGTAATCCTCATTTCTATCAGAGTGAGATATGTCATCAGGGTAATCTTTTGTAAGTCAACCGATCATGGTTATCTCCCCAATGGCCATTTTATATTCTTTATTGGAGAGAACTTCATGAAGTGTCAACGACACTTTTATCACTGTGACTTGTGGGTTGGTAAGACATAAATTTCATTCCGACCTGTTTAGATTTGCCGATGGTTCTTATCTATCACATACATCAGTGTGAGCTATGCCGAAATACCTTTTGTTATTCGTTGAGACATCAGGGTATCGGGGACTCATAAATCTTTCGTTCTAATGTTCATCTCTTGCTAATGACCACTATTCCTTTTAATTCCATGGGATGCTCGGTGAGAGTTTAGCTGAAATACTCTATCGATATGATGGATGATCTTCAACGTGTTACCTGATAGCCTTTAGTCATACCCATCAGTGTGTCTGATAGATTTTCTTCTGGACAAAAGGTCATCGGTATTATTTCCTCCATCGGTGACTTTCGCAATCTTCTCTCTGATCCTTGTTTTCACATTGATAGTCATTTCAACTAGTTTCTTATGGATCGGCATAAAGTCTTGCTGATGTTAGGAAATTTTAAACCTTTTTTATTGTTTTGACATGGGATTTTTTATGGGATATATGATTTTTTGGGCAAAATGTTTTATGATTTGGTCAGATATGGATGGTTGAAGAGACAAGAAAATTTTAAATTTTCCTATCCTAATAGTGGCTCTGTCTGGGATGTATACTCTTTGTGAGTATGACAAGGATTTAGATCTCTTGGGGGAGTAGACCACATGTTTTATTTGTTCGGGATGATAATTTTTATGAGAATTGTATGGAATGGGAGTGATAATGATGGGAATGGGAATGATCCTAAACTATTGTACATGGATATATATATATATATATATATATATATATATATATATATATATATATATATATATATATATATTAGAGATATATAGGATTGTCCATATACTGGCAGACCCTAATCTCTTTTGATTTCACTAAACTACTGTGCATGGAATAAAATATTCTGAGAATTGTTTGAGGGTTGTCCATGCACTGGCAATGCTCAATCCTCCTTGTGCATGATTATGAAAAGAACAGCTTCAAATATTGCACATGCACAGGCAATTCTTGCTCTTCTCCAGACATATTCTACAAATAGTAAGAGTCATCACCTCCTTTGCTAGTGATAACAAAAGGACCTAACCATAGAGCTTCAAATTTTCCATGCTTTCCTTTGTCCTAGCACCTAGCATTCCACATCAGTACTAAATCGTTTATTTCAAACTTACTATCTTTGGCCTTTTTGTCAAAGAGGTATTTCACCTATGATTGTAACTTAATATTTTGTCTTTGGGCTACTCTCCTAGTTTCATCAAGTTCTGCAAGATGTTCCAGCGTTTCCTCCATTGGTTCCAGGATGTTTAAATCTTCTTGAAGAATGAACTTATAAACTGGCATGAGATTTTATAACGGTATTCTTGCATGTGTTCCATACACTAGCTCAAAAGGAGATCTCCCAATTGCCTTTTTACAGTGATTCTATCAGCCCATACTACCATTCTTAATTTTGAATCCCATGATTTCTTGTTTTTATCCAACATCCTCTTTATTATTTTCAAGAGGCTTTTGTTACTCGATTCCACTTGTCCATTTGCTTGTGGATGATAAGGGGCAGCATAGGACACAGTGATGCCATGTGTACTACAAAAATTTTTGAATTCATCAGATCTGAAACACATTCCATTATCTGTAATTAACCTTATTGGAGTGCTGAATCTAAACACAATATTTTCCATCAAGAAGTTAATCACCACCATATTTGTTGCCTATTTGGTTGGAATTGCCTCCACCCATTTTGTGAAGTAATCAGTTGCCAATAAAATCCATTTGTGTCCACCACTTGATTTCTCCACAATTTCTCCTATCAAGTCAATACCCCACTGATAGAATGGAGCCTTGACTTGCATGGGTTTTAAGGGTAATGCTCCCTGATATTTCAGCTTGCCTGAAAACTTCTGACATTCTTCACATTTTCTAGTGTAATGATATGAATCATTAAAAATTTTAGGCCAATAGTATCTAGCCCTTAAGATCTTGTGGGCTGTAGTCTTTGTTAAAAAATGACCTCTGCACATGCCTTCATTTAACTCTTTCATGATATGTTTTGATTGATGCTCATCTAAGCATAGCAATAAAATTCCATCTCTGTTTTTCCAGTAAAGATCCCCATCAACAAATACATATTTTGAGGCTTGCAATGTAAGTGTCCTCCTTTTGTTATCATCATACCCCTCAGGACACTTCACATGTTTTAGATAATATATAATGTCAGAATACCATGGAGTATGCTCAATACTAGAACTTGCATTATCAACATCATTAGCACCACATATCTGGGAAGCTTTGAGATTACTTTCAGCCATCAACCTAGCAAGACCTTGCCCTCTCACCAATTTAGTGATATGGATTTCATTATTAAACTCCTAAATTCTATTGATCCATCTGCATCTTCTACCAGTGACTTCAGTTTGGACCAATACATCCTTTACTGCATCATTAGGTACATATGCTATGATTTTGGTTCCCACCAAGTATGGCCTAAAAGTTTTAACTACTTTTACTAATGCATATGCCTATTTTTCAACAATGTCATAATTTAACTCTACATTCTGAAGGGATTTGCTGAAAAAATGAGATAGGCTGTGTTGGTTTTTTCCCTGACTAGATACTCATTCCCAGATTTCCCTACAGGGTAGCCATCAATGATCAACGGGATCTCTGGGCTAGGAGCCAACAGTGTAGGAGATAGACTCTATTTTTATCTCCTCTTCTTCTTCAGGCTCTGCAAAACCTAGGGGGGTATTCCCTATTCAACACCCATGAGAATATGCTTGTGGGTTGGCTTGGGATGTTGATACAAAGTAGATAAATCCTCCTGTGTGAAGACCAAAACTGTGAGATAAGTGCAAAGGGGCCAGCTTTGGGCTTATGTTCAGTTGTGAATCAGAGGATCTTGGTCCTAAACTACTTCTATAGTCCTAATGGTTGTGGTTGAAGTTTGAATTTGATTTATGTGTTTGGATGCAAAACTAGGACTTGGTATATAACCTCAACACAGAGCTAGACTGGTGCCTATCCAGGGCTTGGAGTCAGTAGACATACACCTATGAATGATCAGCATGAACACACTAAAACTAGATTTCAAGGGGATTTATGTGATATCTGCCTTATAGATACCTCCCAATACAGAGTGTTAAGTTATCTCTACTTATGGCATCCCTATTGCAGTATATCCTTCCCAACACTTAATCTGAAAACACTTTAATCTACCCCTTGAGGAGAAGTTGAAAGATCAAGCATTCAATACAGGAATTCTATATTCTAGAATACTAGACACCCCTTAGATATCTAGATCCAGAAGGACACATGCAATATTGGAGATAGAATTAACAAAACACATGCAAATATAGCATTACTCATATAAAATCAATCATGAAATTAGTAGATTCATGCATGAGACATACAACAAGAGATACATAAACTCACAAGACCTCCTGCACAGAGCAACCAAAACCAGTTGTTTCTTATTACAGAGCCAGATATGTCTAGTTTTCAACAACCTTACAAATGAGCAACATAGCCTGCTATATACAGTAGGAAGGTGCTTAGCATTCAATACAATGGCGCATCAAAATATCTGCCAAATACAACATGTCAAGAAAATGGCACTCAACATTCAATGCAGTAGGGGGAGGAGGAGACAGGAGGTCTCAAGCTATGCACTGCCTGGGAATCCACATCTTCAATTTGGCAGTTTGACCATTCACACCATCGCCCATACCCTGCAACAACCACCATTAATCGGCGCACCAAACCTGTAACCTTGGGAAATGCAGAATACTGTGCATTCGCAGCTTTTCCCGCCAAGAAATATCACCTGATATTTGAAAATATGCAGGAAACTAATTATCCCACATGCACCCCACGGCAACCTTCTCAATACTTTATATACTAGGTCGTGAGCATATATGATGTCAGTGCTTTTGCTCCCGACGACACTAGCATAAGCCCTTCATCATCATCATCCTCTAGCATGATATCCTGTTGCTCGAAATATCACCCTGACGTTAGCATCATCATCTGCTGAGCTCACCCTGATAATTCACATCACCCTAATGTGAAATATCACCCCATAGAAAATATCACCCTGCGGGAAAATATCATGCCGTCCGCATTACTTGATATAAAATATCACCCTGATGAATATCAGCCTGATGACCAACCTTGCCCTCACGTGAAATATCGCCTGCATGATAAACACCTTCATCGGCACAACCTGATGCATCGGAGGAAGATTCTCCTGCTTAATCGATACCAAATGTCTAGCTGATGAACATCCTGATGATGTCACCATCATATCTTGCTGACGTCATTAGCATATCTACCTATCGTGCACCTCCTCATATCCGGATGACATCATCATCATATTTGCAGATATCAGGGGATCTCCATAAGATGACTGATGTTAAAAATATGACCCCCCTAGATCTTGATGATGTCACCATCATATTGGCGCCAAGGTGATATTCGTAAGATCACCTGATATTTCAAAATATCAGCCCCCGCAGAAATATCATGATGCAGACAAGCAGAAAAGAGGATATCACCCTGACGTCAGCATCACATCACAATGTCAGGTCAGATTGAAAACTTGAAGTATGACCCCATCGAACCTAGATGACGTTAGCAGCATATCACCTGAAGGATATCACCCTGATATATGAACATCCTAATGACATCATCATCATGTTTAGAACAAGGGTGATATTCGAAAGATGACTCGATATTTAGAATATCACCCCAACACAGAAATATGAGGGTGCACTGTAGACTGGATGATGATGATGACCTCTTCAAATCAAGAAATATCAGGTCGGATTGAACAACTTAGAAAATGACCCCTTTGAAAGATCGGGGTGACATCATCATCATATTGGAGCAGGGTGATATTTGGAAGATCACCAGATGTTTGAAATATCACCCCCCGCAAGAATATTGGGTAGCACTGTAGCTCCATGAAACATCAGGGTGATGTTAGAACATACCTGATATTTGGAAATATCACCCGTCCTTAGAAAATGATGAAGTTGAAAGACATATCGCCCCGACAATGAAAATCCTGATGATGTCATCATCACATTTAGGACTAGGGGGATATTCATAAGATAACCCGATATTCAAAATATCACCCGGACAATTAAAAATCATGTTGCTGATAAGAAAATATTACCTCTACAAGATCATGACATCAGCAACATCGGGGATGTTAAAACATAAGGTGATAAACTAACATCGGGGTGATCTTAACAAAGATCACCCGATGTTCAAATATGATGACCTTGGGACATCAGGTCATACTTAGCAAATTCTCAACACCAACATCAGGATGATCTTGAACTAAGATCACCTGATGTTAAAATATCACCTCCGGGCAGGATGTCGAGCTGGCAAAAACATGAAGCCCCCACAGGATATCCTGTCATGATGAGAAATGACCCTTGCAAGGAACAACAGGGGGACGTCCGGGAACATGATGATGATGACGATGACCCCCTCCTTCAAAATATCATGATGATGCTGAAAACACTGAGAGGGTCCAAAACTTAGAAATTTTTTGGATTTTTTGGGAAGGTGCCTGCATGTTTAAATGCTTGAAACTTGACTGCTCATGCAGGCACCAACAGTGGCTCTGTCTGGGGATGCATGCCTCTTGCAGGCATGGAAAGAACCATAGATCTTTGGGATGCAGACCAGTCCCCTATCCATTGGGCACAGAGTCATGAGGTTATATTGATTTGCATCACCAAACACATTATTTTTAAACATTATTTTGGCAGCCCAGGGCAGCCAAAAAGGAAGAACCACAACTTTCTCTTGTCAAATGTCTGATCTTGATCTGAATAACCCCAACCATGGCTGAAAACATCAAGATAGACTACCCATATGCTCATCCTGTCAATTACATGCTTCACCATTTCTAAAAATTTGCCGATTGAAGCATTGCCTCTGTCACTCTGCATTTCAAAGTCAAACATGTAGCCATGCATACTATAAAATCCTTCAGTACTGGGTGACATATGCATGTTATACTCCTTAATCAGTACATCCTCATATTGCATTTGGCAATACTCATCATCTACCTAACTGTTGCACATTGTTAGGCACTCATCCAGCTGATCCAAAAACTCAAAATACTCAGAAAATATGAGACCCCTAATAACTACTGATATTGAAAACAAATCCTAACCCACACACCCAATATTGCACATGTCTAAATCAGGTGATGATGAACATTCATTATTCACAGTTTGCAAATCAGTATCATCATCTTCAAACAAAGGGTTAATCCTGCACCAATGAAGGTCATGACTCACAACAATAAATGCATCCAAAGGCTCATCATAAAAGGGATTCATGCTCATTGTAAAGGTCTTTGCCTCTTCTTCATGACAATCCAATTCTTCTTCAGTATTGTCAGATCTAGAGTCATAAGAAGACCAAACCTGATCCATGCACTGGTCATGGATATCATTTCTATCATCTGATTACCCCACATAAAATTTCTATTGTTTCAATGCACTCTACAGCTGAACAATTGGCATCATTTTCCAGCCCTCCAATGCTTCTTGATGAAACTAATATTGATTCTTGATCCATATGATCACAACTTTGCACAATTGGATCATTTAAACATGAAGGTTCCTTGTTTAGGACTAGCATGCAACTATTACTTGAAAAATTATTATTTTCAACTTCATTTGCTGGGCAAAATAGGACATCCTCCTCTATAATAGAAACATCATCCACTTGGAATGATGCAAAAACTGAGACAGCAGGGGTGTGAGTGCTTTGACATTCATTGCCAACTCCTGAATTAAACCTTTCATTAACATTAGGGGCTGCAGGACAACAAATTTTTTTAGAAAAATAACCCTTCTGAATTCCATACCTCCAATTGTTTTCAATGTCCATTGCAAACTATTGTGCCTAATGCAATGTGGTGGGCTCCTTATCTCTCAATCTATAACTCATTTTCTTATCAAATGCTCCCAAATAGACAACTAGGCACAATGCATCATTAGGTCTCATACATTCTGGTATTCTATTCAATGCCTTCATAAATCTGAGGTTAAAGGCTGGGATCAACTCATCCTCTTCAATATGGATGTACATAAAGTCACTAATGACTACATATTCAGAAATTTTTTCACCATATTGCTCTAGAAATGCAGATTTAAAATCATGCCAAGAGCTGACAGAATAAGATGGAAGGTAGGAGAACCAATCCCTTGCATCTTCATCTAGAGATTGAACAAATAATCTCATAACTACATCTTCATGGTCAATTTCGAGATCATCTATAACATTTATAAACTGCTGCAAGTGTCTCTCAACTGATTCATCCTTTATACCACTGAATTTAGGCAAATACCTTCTGATTTTAGGTGGAAGAGCATTTGGATAACCACAAATGCCACTAAAATTTATGGGCTTATATCTATCTATGTTGAAGCCTCTTTTATTACATGGTTGGGACTGACTACTATACATTATTGCATTTGACACCTCACAAGGGTGCATGGGATGACAATACATCTTTTTATGCTTTTGCAACCCTCTTCTCTACTCAGGTTTTCAATCACAATATGACCTTAGGCCCTTAAAATACAAACTGCTATTTCAACCTGCCTAAAGTCCTCTATATGAGTCTTTTGAACAATATTGCATGCCATTTTGAAATACAAAGTAGGTTCTAACAAAAGCATGCAAGCTCTGCTTTCACCAATGTTTCCCTTTTAACCAGTGCTATTTCACCAAATAGGGAACTTTTCAAAAACTTGTACAAATACCTGGATATGTTGCAGCTACTGATAGGTTCATTCAACAGAGTCGCCACCTCCTTGGCAGAGGAATGAGCTTCAAACAGGCTGAACCTAAAAATTGATTTCTTTCTTTCTAGGTCATCCACCAACAGAGCCACATATAAAACATCAAATCTGCTGCAACAAGGCACTTCCAGGCCTAATTCTTCAATCTTTTAGACTCACACCTTCACGGATATGACATTGTCCCCAGTAGAGTCACCAAATCTGTTGGTTTTTTCCCTGACTGGATACTCATTCCCAGATTTCCCTACAAGGTAGCCATTAGTGATCAACAGAATCTCTGGGCCAGGGGCCAATAGTGTAGGAGATAGACTCTATTTTTATCTCCTCCTCTTCTTCACGCTATGCAAAACCTAGGGGGTAATTCCCTATTCAACACCCATGAGAATATGCTTGTGGGTTGGCTTGGGATGTTGATACAAAGCAGATAAATCCTCCTGTGTGAAGACCAAAACTATGAGATAAGTGCAAAGGGGCTAGCTTTGGGCTTATGTTCAGTTGTGAATCAAAGGATCTTGGTCCTAAACTACTTCTACAGTCCTAATGGTTGTGGTTGAAGTTTGAATTTGATTTATGTGTTTGGATGCAAAACTAGGACCTGGTATATAACCTCAACACAGAGCTAGACTGGTACCTATCTAGGGCTTGGAGTCAATAGACATACACCTGTGAATGTTTAGCATGAACACACTAAAATAGGATTTCAAGGGGATTTATGTGATATCTGCCTTACAGATACCTCCCAATATAGAGTGTTAAGTTATCTCTACTTATGGCATTCCTATTGCAGTATATCCTTCCCAACACTTAATCTAAAAACACTTTAATCTACCCCTTGAGCAGAAGTTGAAAGATCAAGCATTTAATATAGGAATTCTATATTCTAGAATACCAGACACCCCTTAGATATCTAGATCCAAAAGAAGGACAAATGCAATATTGGAGACAGAATTAACAAAACACATGCAAATACAGCATTACATATATAAAATCAATCATGAAATTAGTAGATTCATGCATGAGACATACAACAAGAGATACATAAACTCATAAGACCTCCTACACATAGCAACCAAAACTAGTTGTTTCTTATTATAGAGCCAGATATGTCCAGTTTTCAACAACCTTACAAATGAGCAACACAACCTGCTATATACAGCAGGAAGGTGCTCAGCATTCAATACAATGGCGCATCAAAATATCCACCAGATACAACACATCGAGAAAATGGTGCTCAACATTCAATGCAGCAGGGGGAGGAGGAGACAGGAGGTCTTGAGTTGTGCGTTGCCTGGGAATCCACATCTTCAATTTGGCAGTTTGACCATTCACGCCATCGCCCATACCCTGCAACAATAGCCATTAATCGGCGTACCAAACCTACAGCCTCGGGAAATGTAGAATACTGTGCATTCGCAGCTTTTCCCACCAATAAATATCACCTAATATTTGAAAATATGTAGGAAGCCGATTATCCCACATGCACCCTGTGGCAACCTTCTCAATACTTTATATACTAGGTCGTGAGCATATATGATGTCAGTGCTTTTGCTCCCGACGACACTAGTATAAGCCCTTCATCATCATCATCCTCTAGTATGATATCCTATTGCTCGAAATATCACCCTAACATCAGCATCATCATCTGCTGAGCTCACCCTGATAATTCACATCACCCTGATGTGAAATATCACCCCGTAGAAAATATCACCCTGCAGGAAAATATCATGTTGTCCGCATCGCCTAATATAAAATATCACCCTGATGAATATCAGCCTGATGACCAACCTTGCCCCCATGTGAAATATCGTCCGCATGATAATCACCTTCATTGGCACAACCTGATGCATCGAAGGAAGATCCTCCTGCTTAACCGATACCAAATGTCTGGCCGATGAACATCTTGATGACATCACTGTCATATCCTACTGACATCATCAGCATATCTACCTATCACGTACCTCCTCATATCTAGATGATGTCATCGTCATATTTGCAGATATCGGGGGATCTCCATAAGATGACTGATGTTAAAAATATGGCCCCCCCTCGGATCCTGATGACGTCACCATCATATTGGCGCTGGGGTGATATTCGTAAGATCACTTGATATTTCAGAATATCACCCCCCATAGAAATATCATGATGCAGACAGGCAGAAAAGAGCATATCACCCTGACGTCAACATCACATCACAATGTTGGGTCAGATTGAAAACTTGAAGTATGACCCTGTCAAACCTAGATGACGTCAGCAGCATATCACCTGAAGGATATCACCCTGATATATGAATGTCCTAATGACATCATCGTCATGTTTGGAACAAGGGTGATATTCAGAAGATGACTCAATATTCAGAATATCACCCCGACACAGAAATATGACCCCGACACAGAAATATGAGGGTGCACTGTAGACTAGATGATGATGATGACCTCTTCAACTCAAGAAATATCAGGTCAGATTGAACAACTTAGAAAATGACCCCTTCGAAAGATCAGGGTGACATCATCATCATATTGGGGCAGGGTGATATTTGGAAGATCCTCGGATGTTTGAAATATCACCCCCCGCAAGAATATCGGGTAGCACTGTACTGCATGAAACATCGGGGTGATGTTAGAACATACTTGATATTTGGAAATATCACCCTGTCCTTAGAAAATGATGAAGCTGAAAGACATATCGCCCTGACAATGAAAATCCTGATGACATCATCGTCACATTCAGGACTAGGGTGATATTCATAAGATAACCTGATATTCAGAATATCACCCCGACAATTGAAAATCATGTTGCTGATAAGAAAATATTACCTCTACAAGATCATGACATCAGCAACATTGGGGATGTTAAAACATTAGGTGATAAACTAACATTGGGGTGATCTTAACAAAGATCACCTGATGTTCAAATATGATGACCTTGGGACATTGGGTCATACTTAGCAAATTCTCAACACCAACATCAAGATGATCTTGAACTAAGATCACCCAATGTTAAAATATCACCTTCGAGCAGGATGTCGAGCTAGCAAAAACATGAAGCCCCCATAGGATATCCGGTCATTATAAGAAATGACCCTTGCAAGGAACATCAGGGGGATGTCCGGGAACATGATGATGATGACGATGACCCCCTCCTTCAAAATATCATCATGATGCTGAAAACACTGAGAGGGGCCGAGACTTAGAAATTTTTTGGATTTTTTGGGAAGGTGCCTGCATGTTTAAATGCTTGAAACTTGACTGCTCATGCAGGCACCAACAGGCTGTTCATATCCATCATTGTTTTTCTGCAATAGTACTGCTACAACTATATGATAAGAAGCAAATGAAAACAGTTGCAATGGTTTATTGCAATCAGGGGATATCAAGACAGGGGCTTCTTTGATTGCTCTCTTAATAGTAGCAAATGCTTCTATTGTTTATGTTGTCCATTTCACTTCTGAGTTTTTCTTTAGCATCCTTGATATAGGGTAAACAATTTCTGCAAAATTTGATATAAACCTCCTAACAAAATTAATTTGGCCAAAAAATGACTATATGGCTTTCACATTCTTAGGAATAGGTACTTGGTCAATTGCTTTTACCCTCTTCGGATCTATTTTCACTCCATCCTTTCAAACTATGTGGCCAAGCAATTTCCCTTCTGTCACTGCAAAATGGTACTTCTTAGGATTCAATGAGATCTCATATTCTAGGGCTTTGATAAATATTTGCTCCAAATGTGTGCAATGATCCTCAGCCCTTTTAGAATATGTTGTCAAGACATCTTGATATACTATCATGATCTTATTAATTAACTCAGCAAAAGCAACATCCATTGCTCCTTGGAATGTTGCTCCAGCACTAGTGAGTCCGAATGGCATTCTCAAATATACATATTTTCCCCATGGAGTGGTAAATGCAATCTTAAATTGCTCTGATTCTTTGACTTTTACCTAATTGTAACATGAGAAGCCATCCATCATTGACAACAGTTCACATCCAGTAACCTTTTGTAGTATAGCTTCCATATTGGGGAGAGGATAATTATCCTTGAGAGAAGATTTGTTTAAATTCCTGAAATCTACACACAGTCTAATATCACCATTCTTTTTCCTGATAGGTACCAAATTTGAAACCCAAGAGGAATGTCTAATGGGTTTAATGATAGCCCCATCCCTTAATTTTGTAAGTTCCTCTAGCATCTTAGGAGCTAATGTAGGATTAATAGGCCTCTATTTTTGCCTGAATGATTTAGCATCTGGTTTTAGTGGTATTTTATGCTGAAACAAATCCTCTCTATATGCTTTTAAATCATCATATGACCAGGAAAATACATGCCTATGCTTCCTAAGTAAGTTGATAATTTTGCTCCTAATTTTTGGGTTATGATTTCTTCCAATATACACATCCTTTGGGGCTGCTTGTGTCCCTAAATTGATTTCTTCAAGGTCATTCAGTACCACTGGTGTGTCTTTCATTTTAAATCTGTCATGTCCATCAAATGCCTTTTCCAATGCTATAAGTCCCTTAGGTATTTTATTTGTTTTCAACTGGACTATCTCTTGACCAAAAAGGGTTTCCTTCCTATCATGTTCTTCTACAAATGCATTAAAATCAATCTCTTGATTTTCATAATAATTAGCACACTGTAAGAAGTTGATTATATCAACATCGTTGTCAAACACTTGCCAGTTATGTATATTATCTGGGATGGTGGGTCTGGTTTTGAATTCAACCTCTGTAATTCCTCCTAATGTGACATCATCCCTTTTCAATGCGATATTTGCTAGAAAATCTGCCATAATGTTTTTAGACCTATCAACCCAGTTGATTGAAAAGGCATCAAATAATTCAATATTATCCCAGACTGCATTTCTGTACTATCTCAACCTCTTGTTTTTTGAAAAGTATTTTTCTCTCACTTGGGAAGTGACCAATTCAGAATCACCATATACAGCTAACTTTTTTATTTTATGCTTAGTGGCTATGTTCAAACCAATAAGCAAAGCTTCATACTCTGTTACATTGTTTGTGCATTCAAATGTTAATAGAAAAGAGTATTGTAATAAGTGAAATCAAAATGAAGATTAAAGCTAATCAAATGCAAACTAACATGATTATACCTTCCTTTTGACTCACAAATCCATGCGGGAAGGAGATGCACCCAATAGAGCTCCTCAGATTTTTCTCGTGATTAGTGTGTAGATGTGGATTGCTCAAGTGCTCAACACAATGTAGATGAGAGACAAGTTGATTCGGATGGAGATGGGGGATGACCAAAATGATTTTGGTAGAGGTTTGATAAGATGAGAAGATTGGGGAGTGATTTTGACAGAGGTTTGATGCATGAAGGAGTCTCTCTCTATGGCCTAGAGAGGGGTCCAATTTATAGAATTTTGGAGATGAGGATGGAGGGTGAGGATTCAGTTGATGAGATCAAGGGCTAGGAATAAAAGTGAATCTTTTATTCCTAGTGGATGAATTAATAATTCACATTTTGGGAAGAGTGGAGGATAGTGGATGAATTAATAATTCATCTTTGGGAAGAGTGGAGGATAGTGGGGGACAACTGAATTTTAAATTCAGTGAGTGGAGGATAATGGGGGATAACTGAATTTTAAATTTAGTGAGTGGAGGATAGTGGGAGACAACTAAATTTTAAATTCAATGAGTGGATGATGAGGTAAGTAGGGTTAATCAAGTGTTATCTTAATTAACTTAAGTCTAGGTTAATCAGATAAGTAGGATTTATCTAATTAACAGGGATTAGGGAAATGGATAAATCAACTAAATAAATATTAGGAATATTCATTCAATTGATAGGATAGGGTTGTAAGATTAAATGGATTAATTAGGTGAATTAATTGATCACTAGGGATATGCAGATGGGGAGAGTGGATTAGTGTAGGTGTCTACATTTGCCCATCTTTAAGATGGTGTTGTGGCTAAGTAACATCATTTCAAAGAAGTTAGAACATAGAGATGGATTAGATAGAAAAAAGATTTTGGTTTGGAAGTATAGGGTAAGGTTTGGGGATAATTGGTAAGGGTGATGCCCCCTCGAGAGGATAGGCGGGTTGAAAGAACATGGTTGTGCTCTCGAAATGGATGGAACATATTGGTAGATGTGGTCAGAGGATAAGTGGTGGGATGAAAGGATGATGATGTTCGGAGATGATTAGTGGATGATCATTGTGCTGAAACTGAATTTGAGCAATCCTAAGTTTGATATAGCAAAGTGGATATGTTCACCAAGGTATAGAAGACCAGGGTGATGATGTTTATCCAATGTTTGCATGGACTAGACACGCAAACAAAGGGATGATCCCATGCATGCCTAAGATAGTACAACCTTGCCTTGACAAGGGAAGGGGACTCAAAGCATAAGCCCTTAGTACAAAAAAGGTATGATGAACCTTAGATGCATAAGGAGATCAATATGTTAGAACCAACCCTATGATAAATCAAGATATGAATACTAGCTTGGAGTAATGAGAGCAACCCACAAGCATAGCATACAAAAGCAAGACTATGCCCCATTCTAGATGTTTTCGCCACATACCATGATATAGTAAGATCAAGGTAGCTTTTATGTGATCTTCGAATAGGACAAAAGATAAAAATCAAAAACCAGAAGACCAACAAACCAAACAAGTAGCCATTGTATCTCTTGCCAAGATGGATGATGATTTGATAGATTCTACCTATCATAGAAAAGATATATCCTAGGCAAGAATTGATAGATGATTGGATGATGTTGTAAAATTGGCTCAAGATGTGATGGTGACAAGTTATGGTTGATGCTGATTTGATAGTTGATGATTTTGATTAAGGACAATGCTTTGATAGGTGATGCGAAGCTTGGATCGAGTGTAAGCTTATTGAGGATAGATGTGATGATGATGTGGGATAGGTGTGATGATGATGAGAGTGTGATGGAGCAGGTTTTATTTGTGTAATGGATAGATTATTTTTGGAATTTTGTGTGTTTTCTATTGTTTTAGGATTTTTTGATATTTGTGATGTTTTTGGATTTTTTGATTTTGTGATGTTTTTGAATTTTTTGATTTTGTGATATTTTTGGATTTTTTGATTTTGTAGAAAGGGCATGATTTATTATGAGATGGTTGCATTGGATTTCGTGTGGATAACCTTTATGCTAGATACTAATGACAAGGGAACACCAAGTCTAGAGGTGAAAGTGATGGGGTTGGATAGGGGGGTTGGCGATGAAAGGATGATGGATAATTGATTCATGATAGATGAATGGCCAAGCGATAGGGATGTATGTTAGATAGATGGAAGATAGGGATGAGGATTTTCTCCAAGGGCTAGGTTGCAAGGAATCATATGCCCTAATGCTTAGAATTTTACATGATGGGTTCATGTTTGAAAGGATGGACTTTGTAGTAGATGAATGGAAGATATACTTGGAAAGGAAGTATGCCAAGAGGTCTCCAAAGCATGTTGTTGATATGTTGCCCCTTGTCTTTATCAAGATCTAGGGTGAGAGATGGTTGAAACAAGATATAATGGATATGATGGATGGGAAATGATAGGATACATAGGGGATGGTGGCTAGGAATATGATAGGATAAAGATAAGACAGTGGATAAGATGTGCAAGGATATTATGGATGTGGATGAAGGATATGGTTTTGCCCCCAAGTGTACGGATACAGAATGGATGAAGAAGGGATTACACATGATGCCCACAATGGGTTTTCATCATGGTACTTGCCCAAGGTGCCACAGGGAGTGGTTTTCACCATTGGATGAATTTTTTCTCTTTACTATATTCTTGACTTTTTGATTTTTTTTTTGCTTTTTTGCTTTTTTTATGGAATGGGGACTCTAGTGTCTATTTCCATAGCAAGGAGAAGATGGTCCCATGTTGGATAGCATTATGAATTATGATTGTATGGATTGTTGGAAGATAGGAGAAGAAGGAATGGATAATGGATAATGGATTATGGTGTGGATTATGTGGATTATGATGTGGATTATGCAAAAGCATGGACCATAGGGATGTGATGGGGAAGATATGTAGGATAGTGAACAAAAGATGGAGAGATGGAGGTATGTGGGAATTGTGAGTGATGGAGGGGAACCAAGACCAGTGGTTGTACACATCATGATGTATTTGGAAGCTTGTACTTGGGATGTGGAGTTGGGAGTAATGGGGATTGGGATGGGGAATATTTGGATGGTCGATTTGGGGTTTTATGGACCCAAATAGATGTAGACATTATGGGATTTTTAGATGGGGAGTGGGATGTTTGGGATTTTGTGGTAGATTGGGAGGTGGATGCCTCATTAGATTTGAGTGATCTTTGTTTGGGGACCCACACCATTTTTGTTTTTGCTTTTTCTTGTGATGGTGTGGGATTAGATAGCCTTTTTGATTTGTCATTTTGATTGGAAGGGATAATATCCTTAGGCTTTTGTGCTTTATGAGTTGAGGCATTCAAATTTTTAAATCCCATGGATTTGGGGGAAGCTTCATGTTTGAAAGATGTGTGCTTTTGTTGGTCTTGATTGGGAATTTTATGGGGTTTATGGATAAATGGATGAGGAGATTTGAGGATGGGGATATTAGGAGTTGGGAGGATGGGAGGATAAGAGGATTTGTGGATAGGGATGTTGGGAGTTGGTAGGATAGGAGGTAAAGTGGATTTGATAGGGATCTTGGGAGTTGGAAGGAGTGGAGGTAAATTTGATGGAGGGGGATGGATGGTCACATGCTTTTGCAAATGGTAGGATGATGGAGGAGGGATGGTGACATAAGATTTGGGAGTGCGATGAGATGCACCATGCTTGGGATTGGATGAATGGATTTTGGAAGGTGGGTGGATGGTATGGACATGTGTAGGTTGCTTGCCTTGAGATGTATAGCCAAGGCCATGCGAGAATGGATGGAATGTGGTGTGAATGGGCTCCAAAATGCCTTGTTCATGAAGGCCTAAGCCTTTGCCTTGATAGTTCATAAGTTGGAGCATGCGACATGCAATGGGATGTTTGTTGCTTTGGAAACAAGACGCGAGTCCATTATTTGTTGGAGAAAGATATGTGATAGATGGAAGTTGTTCACATCCCACAAGGGAGTCACCATGGATGAAAGTGCTTGTGCCAAGTGGATAAGGGGATGCATTTTGGATGGGATTGGTAGATGGAGGTAAAGGATTCATGGGGGATTGTAAAGGGGTGGTAGAAGAACGTGTGTGATCAATAAGGTGATCCATAGATGGGAGGGGATCGGGGATGGGATTAGATGGGATGGGTAGATCTTGATTAGGAGAAGAGGTTGATGTTTCAACATGTTTTAGATTTGTTTCTTGACATAGCTCATGTGTTTGGATAGAAGTGGGAGTGACTTGGATAGATGTGGTGGGTTCTTGGATGGAGGTGATAGGTGCTTGGATGGGTGTGATAGGTGCTTGACTTATGGGTTCTTGAACATGGCTGTATGATGGTTCTTGACTTATGATAGGGGGTTGTTCAAGAGGTTTGGTGGATGTTGGATTGCATGAGGGTGTTTGATTCCTTGCTAATAGCCAATGGATGACATCCTTCATGAGTGTATGGGTGGAAGAACAATATAATGGATGGATAATGATGGTGGATGGTGGAGAAATAGGATTGGTATTGGATATGTGGGTGATAGGATTAGGTAATGATGGTTCGTGGGTAGGTTCAAGGATAGGTGTTGGGCTAGATGATGGTGTTGGAGGGGTGGGAGATTTGGGGGATTCCATTGCTTTGCTTGGTGAGGTTCTTTGGAGGAAATCCCACAAGGCTTCGTTGGATGTCGTGGTGTTAGGATTTGGAAGATTTGATGGTGGAATAGATGGTGGATGGGTGATAGGGGTTGGTGGATTGGGAGATACATAAGGTGATGGATTAAGGTTGATAAGGTTGGAGGGATATAGTGATGGGGGGATTGGAGGATGGGGATTTGGTTGTTGATACGAGGTTTGGATTTCAGATATAAGGTGTGCTAGATTGGTGTTCCCTTGATCAAAGTTAGCATGACAAAGGTTAGGGGATTGATAAGGTGGAGGTATGGATTGATTGGATAAGTATGATGGCATGGATGTGTAAGGGGATGAAGATTGATATGAGGGTAAAGATTGATATGATGAAGGTTGATATGAGGATGATGGAGGTTGATATGATGGAAGTTGGTATGAGGTTGAAGGTTGATATGAGGATGATGGAGGTTGATATGAGGATGATGGAGGTTGATATGATGGAAGTTGGTATGATGAAGGTTGATGG
Source organism: Cunninghamia lanceolata (assembly GCA_027924645.1). Lineage (NCBI taxonomy): Eukaryota > Viridiplantae > Streptophyta > Pinopsida > Cupressales > Cupressaceae > Cunninghamia > Cunninghamia lanceolata. The sequence goes on along the minus strand of BSBN01000078.1, from coordinate 34,548,468 downwards.
GAGGTTGATGGTGTGGATATGTAAGATGTTGAAGGTTGATATGATGGGGGTTGATATGATGAAGATGGGGGAGGGGTTTGGGATTCTCCAATGATGAGGTGTGCTAAGGGGTGATCTTTAATGTCATTTTTGAATTGTTCCTTAGCATTAGGATCCATGTTCGCATAGACTTTTCTAATTCTTTGTATTTGTTGTATTGCTGCATAAAGATTCATTTTGTTGGAGATGGTATGGGATGATGGGGGATAATGGATGATTGGGATGGTGGGATCAAAATTTCAAGACCTTAGGATGATTTGATTTGATTTGATGAATGGTTCTCTATGCTTAAGATAGACTAATGATCTTAAGCAAGAGGGTTGATTGGGTTGATGTGATTAGGTGATCAATTAAGGTCTTGATTTTTGATTGGTTTGATTTGGATTTGGAGTTTGATAATGATGTTGGGGGATTTGGATAATGATTGGGATTGATGTTGATTTTGGATTGGATTTGGAATATGGTTAGGATTTGATAAGGAATGATTAGGGAAGATGAGGATAATGATTAGGATGACTTGGATGTGATTAGGAGTGATTTGGAATGATTAGGGTGTGATTAGGAATGAAGTGGCAGAAAATGAGTGATTAGGATGAATGTGATTGGATTTTAATGTGTTGGAATGACTTGTCTTATGTGTTTGATGTTTAGTTTGATTTGGCAATGTTCAATGAAATGACCACACTTGTACAATCATGAATCATTCACACAAACAAAGCAATTTTGAAATTTGAATTGGAAGAATATGATGATGATTAGATAAGCACACATGCAAGACACATCAACATGCCCTAATGTCTAGTTTAATGGGGTATGGCCAGTTAGGTTTGGTCAATATTTAGACGAGTTTGACTAATGATTTGAAAGTGAAATCCTATCACACAGCCGGGAGAAGGGGGTAACCCACCCTTCACCTTCACTTCCCAAAGGTAGAAAGTTCTTTGGGGCTTAGCCAAGAGTGATAGAATTCTGATTTCAAAGAGGGTGTCTTTCGATTTAGCCTTGGATGAGGTCATCCCTAGGGGTGATAAAATCCCTTAGCAGGCCTCCTAGGAAAGGGTAAACAAAAACGAATCAAGCGAGGTGTTTTTGATCTCCAGGATCACCTTGCGGTGCAAGGAGAGAGCATACACACACCCACTTGATTCACACTTGCAGTTGATTAATTATCCCTTAGAAAAATGAAATGTGATGAAGACACGTCAAGCAGTGGTTCTTTTTAAATCCAAATTTCAAGATGTGATGGAAGACAAATTGTTCATTTTAAGCCCAATTTTGATATGTGATGAAGACAAATGTTTGTTTTATGAGCCCAAATTGAGGTGTGTTTTTCAAACAAGGATTGAGAGATAAAGGATAAAAATGGATGCACCTGATAAAATTGCTGTCCAAATTGATGTAGATGCTGCTCCTGCTACTGTTCCAGCCCTGAATGATCACCTGCAAGTCACAAAAATGACAACGAAGCAACTAGACTAGCCAAAGAGATTGTGATGCAAAAATTGATAATATGATAAAATTTTATGAAAGATGAATAGATATAGAGAAAAGAAGTACATAAACATATTCTTTAGGAGATTCTATGCAATTTGAAAAAAAAATTCACTGAAAACTGATCAAAATTGCACAAGTTATGATGATTTGAAGATTTAAAAGAACTTTGACTTTGACTGATGAAAAAGGTGGGAAAAAGGTATAGTCACCTGATAAAATCCTCACAACTGTGAAGTTTGCCTCATCAGCTTTCTAACGAGTCCAAATTTTTGAAAATCCACCTCCGTATGGCCAAGTTATGATCAAAAGAAAAAAAATGCCCCTATGAGGGTATATGGAAGGCACAAGACAAGCTGGTAGTTTTACATTGACTGTTAGCGGTTTTGTGCTCCCTGGTCACATGTTGTTGTTAGCAGGCTGGCGGTTTGCATCTAGCAGTTAATGTTAGGGTCAGCAAAATAGGCCCCTGGTCGCTGATATGACCAGGGGCTCAAAATTTTTTAAAAAATGACAAAGGGGCTTGTAAAGGCCCCCCCAACCCCCGATTGTTAAAGATTTAGGGTTTTTGTTTTAGTGCCGGCCAAGCGCAGTGGTCAGAGGGTAGAGGGCAGTCATCAGGAAGAGGAGGGATGCGTAGGTGAAAGGGGCTGTGATGGTGCTATAGGGAGGAAGTGAGTAGGCGTGTTAGCGGGTGAAAGGCGGGGTATGCAGTGGTGTGGCGGAGGAAGGGGGTTGACAGAGTGGTGGGGAGCCGCATGGGAGGCAGTGGCTGGGGAAGGGAGTTGGGGGGTAAGGGGTTTGTTAGGTACTGCGGGGTGGTACACGAGTGGCGAGAGGGTGACCAGGAGGTGGAAGTGGTGGATCGGTGGCGGGAGATATAAGGGTTTGAATGTAGAGGTCGGCGGGTAAAACAAGGGGTGGCATTGGGGGAAACGGAGAGGTGGCTGCGGCGGAGGACGGGAGATATAAGGGTTTAGCAGGCAGCTGAAAACCTGCAAAACAATGATATTACCCTACAAACAAATGATATTACCCTACAAAAAAATGATGGTCAAAAACAGAGAATGCACCAATGAGCATAGCAGGGGTACAGTTCCGTACGGTACGGACTGTACCCTAAAAAATTTTCAAAAATTTTCAAAAAAAATTTCACCGAAACTAGGCAAGTTTACTGTCAAAATTCACAGAAACAGCGTCTTGATCACAATAATGACATCCGTTTTTGCCCCGGATGCAACCTGCAACACTTAATCTCCAAATTTTGCAAAACTTCACAAAACAAGAGGTAGAAAACGAAGATTCTGCAATAAAACCTTCAAAAAATGACGATCAGATTCGAGACCAGGCATGCCAAATGTAATAAGTGAAATCAAAATGAAAATTAAAGCTAATCAAATGCAAACTAACATGATTATACCTTCCTTTTGACTCATGAATCCATGTGGGAAGGAGATGCACTTGATAGAGCTCCTCAGATTTTTCCAGTGATTAGTGTGTAGATGTGGATTGCTCAAGTGCTCAACACAATGTAGATGAGAGACAAGTTGATTTAGATGGAGATGGGGGATGACCAGAATGATTTTGGTAGAGGTTTGATAAGATGAGAAGATTGGGGAGTGATTTTGATAGAGGTTTGATGCATGAAGGAGTCTCTCTCTATGGCCTAGAGAGGGGTCCAATTTATAGAATTTTGGAGATGAGGATGGAGGGTGAGGATTCAGTTGATGAGATCAAGGGCTAGGAATAAAAGTGAATCTTTTATTCCTAGTGGATGAATTAATAATTCACATTTTGGGAAGAGTGGAGGATAGTGGATGAATTAATAATTCATCTTTGGGAAGAGTGGAGGATAGTGGGGGACAACTGAATTTTAAATTCAGTGAGTGGAGGATAATGGGGGACAACTTAATTTTAAGTTCAGTGAGTGGAGGATAGTGGGAGACAATTGAATTTTAAATTCAGTGAGTGGATGATGAGGTAAGTAGGGTTAATTAAGTGTTATCTTAATTAACTTAAGTCTAGGTTAATCAGATAAGCAGGATTTATCTAATTAATAGGGATTAGGGAAATGGATAAATCAACTAAATAAATATTAGGAATATTCATTCAATTGATAGGATAGGGTTGTAAGATTAAATGGATTAATTAGGTGAATTAATTTATCACCAGGGATATGCAGATGGGGAGAGTGGATTAGTGTAGAGGTACGGGAAATTGGTTTGCAGAGCAATCCAATTTTCGGTCTCTACAAGTATTTGAAAGTTTTACCTCCTGGTGAAATAAACACTACTCCAGCCCCATTTCCTATTTTACCGCATGCACCATCGAAATACATCTTCCATACATCATTTGCTTCTTTCATAGATTCAGTATGTATTGGATCAGTATTATGTGCTTCTGGCATACTTCTTCTCACCTTAAAAGCTCCCAAATCTATGTCACAAAAGAAATTTATTTGATGTTGATCCAAACATTCTATAATATTTTCATACCTTGGCTCTCTGCACAGCTTAATTTCTTTACCTCCCACTGGTATTGTAGCATATGATAAGTCCAATTGGACATTCCCTCCTACCATTGCAGCCCATTGTCTTGATAGAAGCATTCCATAATATGGTGGGATGTCAACCACAGTAATATCAATGTTATAAGTTGCCTCAGGGTGTGAGGCAAGTTTTATCTCCACATCCCTCATAATACCAACGACTGGGATAGATCTATTATCCATTGCATAACACTTGCCAAATGTAGTATTAACCCACATTCCCAATTCTTTCATAACTGCTATTGGCATGATGTTCATGGAAGCACCTGAATCAATCATGCAATTCCTCACTATCCTATTATTGATCAATAATGTAGTGTAGAAAGGGTCTACCTGTGAGGGATTTTTTGTCAGTGTATCACCAAGGTATACCTCAGGCATTTGGAATGTTTCTTGATGAACATTGTTTGTTCTAATTTCATGTCCTTTATGTTTTTAACTTGGTGTATCAAAAATCAGCTTAACGACTGTATTCCTATATTTATCTATCTTCATCATTTCTAAAAGTGGGAATGATATTTTCACCTGAGATATTGCATGAGCAATGTCAAAAGAATGGGCCATAGTCTGATCACTCTTTTCTGTCTTTATATTTTCTTTTTCTTCATTTTGTAATTTTTCTTTTGTTTTATCCTTACCACCCTTTTCTGGTTGTTTAAATGATGACTTTGTATTATGCTTTTTGTTATTGTGATCTTTTATGAATACACTCCTAGGTGTTCCTTGTTCAACGCTCACTATCCTATTCCTCAAGTTATAAGTGTTTTTAGCTTGAACTATTGCAGCTACTGTAAGAGCTTCTCTTTCATCCTCAGTAGGCTTTCTCCATTGACCATATGGTTGATTGTTATAGTAAGTAGGTTCCTCATAACCATCTTCCTAATCTGAGAACACTTCTTGTTCTCCCATGTTGATATGATGCCTCTGGTTTCCTACATCATACTCATATCCCTCTTCCTCTGTAGAAGAGTAATCTTTAGTTACCACACATGGTGTATCCTGCATCATATTTATAGTATGGTTGTCTCTATTATAACTGTATAACATTTCTTCTTGTTGTACTGATTTAGCTACCTCACAGTACTCAGGTAAATGTGGTAAATTGCACACTAAACACCAAGGTTTATTTTCTACCATATGTGCCATGTTTCTTTTCAGCGGGTCAGGGGTATCCTTTGTTGGCAAGAGACACTATATGGATTCATGGTTGTTGTCATTGATGGCAACAAAGGTCATCCCACTTATCTGCAAGTCATGGTGTGCCTCTACCGGAAGTCAGAATGAAGAACTGTTGTGGTCCGGTGAACAAGAACAGAGCATGTGGCAAGGTCCAACAGATTGGTCCAGACCTCTAAGAGGAAGTGTCTTGGTGCAGTGCGGATTTGGGGAAGTCAAGAGGACTACCTTGAGCAGTATATTCCAAGGATTTAGCCTCCGGTGATGGACAAAGAAAAAAGATATGAATAGTTGAGTACCGGATTCCTGAAAGACAGTGAAAACAGAGGAAGAACTGACTGACTAAGCATTAGAATATTTTCTGGATGTGTTACTATTGATGGTAAAGGTTGGGAATGCATGAATCATGTTTGGCCGACATGATTAATGATATCTACAAGTATATGCTTGATCCGCATTGCTTGGTGAGCAAGGATTCAGCTGACAGAACAGAGTTTGTAAGAAACTAGACTGTTCTGGATGCCGACTAGAAAGGTGATGAAATTACTTGTGCGGATATATATAGAGGATGGATTTAGTTGTGAAAAGTGTGATTGTGTGATGGTGTATGCGAACAAGTACAGAGCAGAGCAGAAGTAGTAAGAAAGATCCGGTATGTGAAAAGATAGCAGAATAAAGAACAGAGGAAAGATGAAGTGCAGCAGATCAGTGTACTGAGCTTAACCGGAACTAAACCCCAGCATATGTAGATGCTTCCAATCAGTTCAAGTATTGTATTACATTCTTTGTAGACAGTGTGTCTCTCTGTAGGCAGTGTGCCTCTTGTGAGCAGTGTGCTCGGGCAGTGAGCCCTAATTGGCAAGTGCCATTTTTGTAACTCTTTATTCTTCTAACAGAGAATAATCTTTGGGTTAATCACCCCGTGGTTTTCTCCCTTAACCGGGTTTCCACGTCAAAAATACTGTGTCATGTGTTTCTCATTTCATGATAATGTTTGTTTGTTTAATTCAATGCTGCTTGATTAATAAGAAAGTTCAAAAGAAGAAATAATTAGGATAACTGATTCACCCCCCCTCTCAGTTATCAACATCCTTGCCATAATGTTGCTTTCTACTGTTGTCGATGGGTCTCCCATCCTTCCAATTTGTATTTTAGGGCAGATCGTGCAACCTAGGCCTTTCATGCCTATGCTGACCTTCTGGTTTAGTCTGTTGAACATTTGGGTTCTAAGGATTTCTATGGTTATCTCTCTTGCTAACCATACCTATAGCTTTCCTATTGTTTTCAATGGTTAGGGCCACTTTCTGTGCTTTAGCCAGGGTTGCAGGACACTGATTTCTAAGCTCGTACCCTGTCTTGGGGTCAAATGCTTTCATATAAATGCTTAGTGCTACTAGATCAGATAACTTGGATCCATGTGGTACCTTGTTGTGTAATATGGAAAATTTTATATTGAAATCATATACTGATTCATTTTGTTACTTCTGTATACTTATCAGTTCATGTAATGCAAACTCAAGGGCATACTGGTTGCCATACTGCTCCTTAAATTGATTATGGAAATCAGTTATTGAACTGATTGAGGCATCAGGTAAGCTGTTGAACCAGTCTCTTGCATCTTCAATGACGGACATCATGAATAACCTTATTCTAATATCTTCCCAGTCCATACCAATATCTTACATGAAAGCATTGAAGCTTCTGATATGATCTTCAGCTGATATTGCATTGTTCCCAGTAAACTTGGGAACTATATTTCTCCAATTACTATCCATAGGATATGGATACAACTGATATCCAGTTAAATTAAATTGGCTACATATGTTTGCAAGGTTTTGAGGTGGAAAGTTCATGGGTGGTGGATTAGGATAGTAATTATATCCACCTGGTGGCTGATGATAGGCATATTGTTGCTGCGGGTTTATGTGGGGATTCATGTAAGGATTTGGTGGTCTATAATATTATTGGCCAGGGGGTGGGTAAGGATTTACCATATGTTGAGATGCATTATGTATGGGAGGTGGTCTAGGGTTTTGGGGAATAATATTTTGATGACTTCCAGATGCACGTGAAATTTGAACACCATTTGTATTTTGCTGTGGATTCCTTGAAGTGTTTCCTCTATGCGGAGGTACATATTTTGGGGGGGTTGTTTTAGCTTTACTTTTCATCTGTTGAATCTCTAGCTGCAACAACCTTTTATCCTCTTCTATCTTGAACGTTTTGAGTTCTTTCTGGAGCCTGAGCACCTCCTGTTGTTCTTCACTCATACTTCCTAGATTCTCTGGATTGTCATTTATTTCTTGATTTGAGAATCCATGTTTTACCCCTTCTCCCTGATGTAATGACATCTTGAAATCATATTCAGCTTGATTTTGATCAATATTCCTCATGACGTGTGCTTCATACTCAAGTTGTTCTTGAGGATCCAGTTTATATCTTGCCAAAATATCATCAGTTACTCCATTGAGGTTTTCGTTTGATTCATGCAAAGGTGTGAACTTGTTGTGAATTGAAATAGTTTGCTCTACATTATCCTCTTGAGCATCATGGTTATTATCCTAGTGAGAATAATTTGAAGTTCCATTTCTTTTGGAAATGTTTCTAAGTGGTGGAGATGACTGCAATTTCTTGCCTTCCATCTTGGATCTCCTACGATCCATTTGGTATTAATTTTTTGTTATAACAGTAACTAGAGTCGCCACCTATTTTGTAAATAGGAAAAAGTTTTGAATTTATCTTTCTGGGTTCTGGTTGCTAGCAGAGTTACCAAATTAAAGTTTCTAGAATGACTCTATGAAAGAAATGATTTATTTCTAAGGTATTTTATTTCTGTCCCTAGTAGAGTCACCAATTTGTTAGGTCTCAAAAATGTAGGTTGCTAATCCTAAGAGGATGCCAGGCTCTATGCTTAGATTCGCAATGTTTTTGAACTAACTTAGTCAAATCAACTTTTAGGGTTTGATGATTTCCTACACTTTAGGTCCTGCTATACCTAGGTGGGTGAACCTTGGAATTTAAAGTAGATTGAATGCAACTATTTTGACTAAGAAGATGGATCTACCTACAGTGGCAAATGGTGTAGGATAGATGAAAGATTTCTAACTAATTCTACTATCTAATGAATGGTTGGTATAAGCAACATCAAAGTGAGTTTTATGATTGTGCAAATAAAAGGACTTAGATAATAAATTGAATTAAGACCAATGCCTTGTTGGGTAAATAGAGTCAAATGAAGGACTAAGACTAGTGGCTTATAGTGGGTAATAATTCTAATTGTTTGGCACAATTTTAGTTTATAACTTGTATAAATGTGCAGAGAAATGACTTGCAAACTCCTCTTGATAATCCAACCAATATAATCAGATATCTTGTTTTTCACCAGAAGGCTATTTTAATCCTTTCTTGAAGGAACCAATTGAATGAAATATGCAAGAGATAATAGATAATATTAATTTGGAGATAGAATGGCAATCCTAATTATATGGCACTTCTTAGTAATCTAAACTAATACTTCTAGGTTACTGTGACTGATCAGAAGGATTTTAATTCCTCAAATGGAAACTAATTTACTCAATCACACAGTTACAGTAAATGTGCATTGAAAAATTAACTATATACTTGATATATTAATTTGAATAACAAGGAAATACAGAAGTGGAGACAACCACACAATTGAATAATCTTAACAAACAATTTATACCAAAATAGAACCACTGCACCAGAGAACTTCAATCTATTTCTTCAATAATAATATGCCACATGGTCTTTGAGAAACATTGTAAATTATATGTATATATTCTACTGCTGATGATCTTTCAGCATCAAATGTTTGAACTTATATAGATATTCTTGTGAAGAGACATAACTCTTCAAGAAGTCTTTTGGAAAATTAACAAGATTAACAATCATAACATAACCACGATTAGGCTCTATTCAACCACAAGTAAAGTTTAGCCATATGGTCTAGGTACTCCTGGCTATGATGGGAATTAGTAAGTTCAATGGCATTCCTTGTAATCACATCCATTGTGACCATCTTCTCCAAATGTTTGCAGGCTTCCCCGGATGTAGAATCTTTGTCCCTAAGAGCTCCCAAAGCTTCATGTAGTATAGCTTGACAGTCACTGCTCCACTCTTCTTTGCTCTTTAGTTCTTTATCACTTTTGAATAATGCGGGCACTCCTACTTTTGAAACTTCAACACATTCTTTGGCATCAGTTTTGAGTTGATCATAGTACTTCTGATGTTGCTCGATCAACTTGTTTGCATTGGAGGCACCTGCAATGTCGGAAGTATCTTTACCTTGTGTCTCATTCAATTTCTCCTATAATATTTTTTCAAGCCTTTCATGTTCTTGAATTGCTTTATAATTTTGAGAGTAATTATCCCAAAATTGGTTTAACCAATGCACCATGTTGGCATGCCTGCTCTGTAGTACTGTTACAAGTGTATCCATCTAAATTTGTGTTGCTTGGTCTATGGATAGTGCTTGGGTACTTTGTGAACTTTCACCTTGGGTTAACCTCTTTGTTGATCCCTCGAAGGTACTCTTAATAGCATCTTTTAAATAATCATTTTCTTTTGTCAACCTTTCACAGCTCAGTTTATACGCATTTCTTTCCTTAATCAACATCTGATCCTGTGCCTTATTCAACTTTGCAACGTTGATGCCAATGTATTCAGTTATCAAGGGATCAGTCTCCCCTGCCTTTAGAGTCATGACATGGCCAAAAGTCTTTTCGGTGTCTATGATAGCTGTCTTTTTGTGGGGAGGATACAAGGCCCATATCATTAATAAATTTTCATCATTATTATATTTGGTGCCCATGTATACTTCATTGACACCTTCTGGGGTGAGCTTATTTATATCATCAGAAATAAAAGTATCACAAGCTATTTGACATGGGTCTTCATCAGTAGACCCCTCCTCATCATGTATTATGACAAGAGGCTGATATTGTTGCATCTTTCTCTTGGACATTTTTATTTTTTTGTCCTGTGGTTCCTCTCGCCCTGTCGATTCTTCATCTCCAGAGGATAATACCTCAATCTCTGCCTACTATTTTCTTTTCCCATCTAGATCCATGTTATATTGTTCCACCACCAATTCCACCTTAGCCTCTTCCAGGTTTCTAATGACATCATCGTGTGGATAGGGGATATGTGTGTATCCACTGAGGTTTTGCTTCCTCCGAGCAAAGTCAATAAAACCCTCAGGATCAAATCCTTTTCTCACCTCAGCACATTTCATATTGTAGTGCATTAACTTATCCAAAATGAGGTTATAACCTTCCTTGGAAAGCACAGTTAAATCCCCAAAACACAAAGTACTAGGCATAAAAGATTGTTTATCACGGGAACTGATGTAGGAGCATCCAGTGGTGTAAGGGCAATCTTGCATCAGCCAAAAGGAAGTTAATTCAAAATCATTGTAGTTGTTTTCATTTCTTTCCATAATTAGTGTTTTTGGTTCCATAATATCCAGAATAATAATGTAGGACTTTCAGTTTTTCCAAAACTGCTAAAAATAGCAACCTGCCTAATTAGGAAAGTGTACCTGCTATTTTTAGAAAGTTTGCATTTGGGCACGTAACAAAGCAAAAACTTCTAGAAAGTTACATAATGGAAATATAAGACCTTTGGCAAAGGAATTAGGCAAAGATCATTTGTGAGCTGAAAGATATTAAAGTTTTTGTTTTTTGAAAAGCCCCTGAAAATTTACAGAATGAGATATGAGGCACTAAAACTTTCCATAACATCCTAAAAAGTTGATGGAAATCCATTTATAAATTTCTAGTGTGATATTTCACATCGCAAGCTTTCCGGCACTTAAAACGGTTCGTCAATCAGACACTCGGATCAAAAGTTATGCTTCCCGGAAGTTGACCTACTTTTGGAGGGAGTTGCAAAATTTGAAATTTAGCTGGAAGCCGCCAAAAAGTGCTATTTATGACTATTTTGGGAACCCTGGGCAGTAGTAGAGTTAAAGGGGGGCAGTGTAGAGTCAAGAATAGGTGGGAAAATAGAAACCCTAGCTGATTTGGGGTTACAGAAGGCTAAAGATTCTAGAGTCTTGAGGTTGGGAAAGCTGTAATGTGTTGCAGCCAGTAGAGGATTCATCCTCTAATTGTAATTGAGCTTCTGTGATGTAATGAGTTGCCCAGTTCAATAAAAGTAAGTTCTATTTGCTATGTTCAATATCTGTTATTGTGTGTTTTATGATTTACTCCCTTCATCAAGTGGTATCAGAACGAGGGTTCCTGAGTGTGTAGACAGATCACCGACCATGAGGCAGTTTGCACCAGGACCTGAGGTTGTGGGTTTGCTGCGGAGACCAAGATGCCTCCACGAAGAAATCATGTTGGGAGGAATGCTTTGACGGAAGAGGATTTTAGAGCCCTACAAAGGCAAATCGATGCATTGCAAGAGGAGCTACGAAGAGGGTTTGAGCCGAGGACAAGAGAAGAAAGTGAAGATGGTGAAGATGAAGTTGAAGAAGAGCTAACTGAGGAAGAACAAGAAGCTACCGAAGATGCTACAGAAGTAAGGTTGTTGAGGGTCATTTCGAAGATCAGAAAGAGGCCCAGGATCGAAGTTTCTACATATTCTGGAGATTTGAATCCAGAACAGCTTATTGATTGGATCAATGACATGGAGGAGTATTTTGAGTATGAAGATGTGGAGGACCTAGATCGGGTTAAGTTTGCAAAAACAAAGTTGAAAGGCCACGCCAATATTTGGTGGAAGGAGGTCCAATTAGAGAGGAATAGAAGAGGAAAAACAAAGATTACTAGATGGGATCAGATGGTGGAGAAACTGAAGAAGCAGTTCATTCCTGTGGACTATGAGATGGAGTTGCTGAAGAAATTGCAAGGTCTAAAGCAAGGTAACAAGTCTGTTAAGGAGTATACAGAAGAGTTTTATAAAATCACTATCAGGACAGGCCATGCAGAGCCCAATAAGGAGAAGGTAGCCTGTTACATTAATGGGTTGAGGCCGAGTATTTAAGAGGAGTTGAGCCTGGTCAGAATGACCACCATAGAAGATGCGTACCAATTTTCCTTGAAGGTGGAAGAGAAGCTGAATAAAAGATTTGACAGCAAGCAAAGGGGAAGGGATCAAGGCAGAAGGAGTGGTGGAAGACCCTATGGGGGCCGAAATGAAGATGCCAAGAAAAGTGAAGAAGCTGGTACCAGTCGAAATTAGAGAGGTGATAATACCTACCGCCCTCGTGACCAGAACAATGGTGAGCAAAGAGGAAGAGGAAGAGGCAGACTTGGGCAAGGACCTGGAAGAGGAGGTTTCAGAGGAACCTATTTCCAATGTGGAGAAGAAGGGAAACAAACATACGAGTGTCCGCAACATCAAGGAAGGATGAATAGAAGACCTGAAGGTAATGCACGAGTTGCACATGTGGATGAAGATGCACAGTCTAAGCGCTTTGAAGATGCAGAAAGGGGAGAAACCCTAGTTGTCAGAAGAACTTTGTTGAATGAGGAGAAAGAATCCAATTAGAGGAAGAGTTTATTCCGCACAAGGTGCAAATGTGAAGGTAAGTGTTGTGATATTATTATTGACAATGGAAGCACTGATAATCTTGTTTAAGAGGAGATGGTTGACAAGTTGAAGTTGACAAGAAGAAAGCATCCACATCCATACTAGATTGCATGGTTGCAGAAGGACCATAGAGCTTTGGTCAATGAACAGTTTTTAGTGAAGTTCAAGATTGGTGACTACCATGATGAGGTGTTGTGTGACATCATACCGATGGATGCATGCCATATGTTATTGGGGAGGCCGTGGCAGTATGATCAGAGTGCTGTCCATGATGGCCATGCAAATACATACTCCCTAACAAAGGATGGAGTCCATCATAAGTTGAAGTTGTTGAAGGAGGTGGAAGAAAAGGTATGCAGTACTGCCAGAATTTGCTTGGTAGATGGTAGAAAGCTTTTGGAGGGTATGAAGCATGAGCGTCATTGCTTTGCATTGATTCCTAAGATTAGTCAAGAGAAATGTGAAGATGTACCAGCAGAAGTTTCAGATATGTTGGAAGAGTTCCAGGACATTATCTCTGATGATGTACCAGAAGGTTTACCACCAATAAGGAAGATAAGTCATCAAATGGAATTGATACCAGGAGCTAGTTTGCCAAACAAGGCAGCCCACAGAATGACCCCTGCAGAGAATGAAGAGCTGAACAGACAAGTTCAGGAGTTGTTGAGGAAGGGACTGATAAGGGAGAGCCTAAGTCCATGTGCAGTACCTGCAGTACTAGCACCAAAGAAAGATGGAGAATGGAGGATGTGTACAGACTCTCGAGCCATCAATAAGATAACGATCAAGTATAGATTTCCATTGCCAAGAATGGATGACATCATGGACTATTTGAGTGGAGCAAAGTACTTCACGAAAATTGACCTGAAGAGTGGGTATCACCAAATCCATATCAGAGAAGGGGATGAATGGAAGACAGCCTTCAAGACAAAGAAAGGTTTGTATGAATGGTTAGTCATGCCATTTGGGCTAACCAATGCACCGAGCACATTCATGCGGCTCATGAACGAGGTACTGAAAGAATTTTTGGGAAGTTTTGTTATTGTTTATTTGGATGATATTTTGATTTTTAGTAAGACTTGGGATGAGCATTTGATGCATATCAAAAGAGTTCTAGAGAAGCTGAGGGAGGAGAAGTTGCTGATTAATCTGAAGAAATGCAGTTTTGCAAAGGAGTTGGTATACCTGGGATTTGTTGTCTCGGAGGAAGGTCTTAAGATGGACCTAGAAAAAGTAAGGGCTATCATTGAGTGGCCTACACCAAGGAGTGCAACAGAGGTAAGATCTTTTCATGGTTTGGCAAGTTTTTATAGAAAGTTTATCAGGAATTTTAGTAGCATTTGTGCACCCCTAACTAAAACAATGAGAGGGGATAGAAAAGAGTTTAGATGGACTAAAGGAGCCGACAAGAGCTTTGATACATTGAAGCAGAAAGTTGTAGAACAACCTGTTTTGGCACTTCCAGATTTTAATAAGGTATTTCAGGTAGATTGTGATGCTAGTGGTAGTGGTATAGGAGCTGTTTTGAGCCAAGAAGGTAAGCCCATTGCCTATTATAGTGAGAAGCTTAATGATGCCAAGAAAAAGTATTCTGTTTATGATTAGGAATTTTATGCAATAGTTCAAGCTTTCAAGAAATGGAGACATTATTTGTTGCCAAAAGAGTTTGTTTTATATACTGATCATCAAGCTTTGTAGTATATTAATAGTCAAGGGAAGTTGAACCAAAGGCACTTAAAATGGGTTGAGTTTTTGCAGAGTTATACCTTTGTTTTGAAGCACAGGAGTGGGAAGTCCAACAGAGTTGCAGATACCTTGAGCAGAAGGCAAAATTTGTTGACAGAAATGAAGATAGAGGTTGTTGGGTTCGATGAGCTCAAAAGTTTGTATCCTGAAGATCCAGATTTTGCAGAGGCTTGGAAAGCTTGTCTAGAGCCTATTACTTTGGATAGGACAAAATGGTTGGATTTCATAATCCAAGATGGCATGTTGTTTAGAGGAAGCCAGTTGTTCATTCTGAGGAGTTCCATGAGAGAGAACCTAATGAAAGAGAAGCATAGTGGAGGACTGGCTGGACACTTTGGTCGAGATAAGACCATTTCTATTATTGGTGAAAATTATTATTGGCCACAGCTGCAGCAGGATGTGAGGAAGTTTGTGCAGAGTTGCAGAGTATGTCAGATGGCAAAAGGAACAAGTCAAAATACAGGATTGTATCAACCATTACCTATACTAGAGAAGCCATGGGATGATATTAGTATGGATTTTGTTCTTGGTTTACCAAGGACACAGAGAAGGCATGATTCTATTTTTGTGGTGGTGGACAGATTCTCAAAGATGGCACATTTTATTCCTTGTAAGAAGACTAATGATGTTGTTCATATTGCAGAGTTATTTTTCAAGGAAGTGGTGAGACTACATGGTCTACCAAAGAGCATAGTTTCAGATCGAGATACCAAGTTTGTTGGTTATTTCTGGAGGACATTGTGGAAGAAGTTGAAGACAGATTTGAAGTTTAGTTCTGCACACCATCCACAGACTGATGGACAAACTGAAGTAGTGAATAGGAGTTTGGGTAACCTGCTACGATGCTTAGTAGGAGATAAGCCCAAGGGATGGGATTTGATTTTACCACAGGTAGAATTTGCTTACAATAATTATGTCAACAGGAGTACTGGTAAATCACCATTCCAGATTGTATATGGCAATAGCCCAAGAAATGCTTCTGAGTTAAGGAAGCTGGACAATGGAGAAAAGACAAGTGCTGAAGCTGAAAACTTTGTAGAACATCTGAAGAATTTGCATGAAGAGGTGAGAAAGCACATTAATAAAATGAATATTCAGTACAAGGATAAGGCTGATCAGAAGAGGAGATATAAGGAATTCCAGGTAGGAGATGAAATCATGGTTCACTTGAGAAAAGAAAGGTTCCCAATTGAAACATACAATAAGTTGAAAATGAAGAAATTTGGACCATGCAGAATCCTGAAGAAGCATGATTTAGGAAATGCATATGAGGTAGAGTTGCCGAGTGGGATCAATATTTCCCCTATTTTCAACATTACTGATTTATTAGAATATCATGAAGGTGGAACAGAGGATGGACCAATAGAAGTACAGTGGAGTATTCCGGCATCTACTTCAATGGAGGAGATAGAAGAGATCTTGGATAGCCATGTGGGAAGAAGTACTCGGAACAAGAAATATGAAGAATATCTGGTAAAATGGAAAGGAAGGCCTGTTGAAGATTCTTCTTGGTTGTCTGAGGCAGAAGTTGACCGTTTGGGTTTTCCTCACACAAACACATGAGACGTGACAGGGTCACTTCTCAAATTACCCTGGGTGTCTGATGCAGGAGCATCCAGTGGTGTAAGGGCAATCTTACATCACCCAAAAAGAAGTTAATTCAAAATCATTGTATTTGTTTTCATTTCTTTCCATAATTAGTGTTTCTAGTTCCATAATATCCAGAATAATAATGTAGGACTTTCAGTTTTTCCAAAAATGCTAAAAATAGTGACCTACCTAATTAGGAAAGTGTACCTGCTATTTTTAGAAAGTTTGCATTTGGGCACGTAACGAAGCAAAAACTTCTAGAAAGTTACATAATGGAAATATAAGACCTTTGGTGAAGGAATCAGGCAAAGATCATTTGTGAGCTGAAAGATATTAAAGTTTTTGTTTTCTAAAAAGCCCCTGAAAATTTTTAGAACGAGATATGAGGCACTAAAACTTTCCATAACATCCCAAAAAGTTGATGGAAATCCATTTATGGATTTCTGACGTGATAGTTCACATCACAATCTTTTCGGCGCTTAAAATGGTTCGTCAATCAAACACCCGGATCAAAAGTTATGCTTCCCGGAAGTTGACCTACTTTTGGAGGGAGTTGCAAAATTTAAAATTTAGCTGGAAGCCACCAAAAAGTGCTATTTATGACTATTTTGGGAACCCTGGGCAGCAGTAGAGTTAAAGGGGGCCAGTGTAGAGTCAAGAATAGGTGGGAAAATAGAAACCCTAGCTAATTTGGGGTTACAGAAGGCTGAAGATTCTAGAGTCTTGAGGTTGGGAAAGCTGTAATGTGTTGCAGCCAGTAGAGGATTCATCCTCTGATTGTAATTGATCTTCTATGATGTAATGAGTTGCCCAGTTCAATAAAAGAAAGTTCTATTTGCTATGTTTAATATCTGTTATTGTGTGTTTTGTGATTTACCCCCTACATTAAGAACTCAGATGCATTACATTTGAACAATGCATTTGCCTAACTATTTCTAGCTAGGCAATTCTGTCAGGGACAGTTTTAGGTAAGATAAAGGGAGTGTCCTCAAAACCATACACTCTAACCATGGTAGCATCTTCAAAATAGTACCAATCTCCCCAATTATGAATAACAGTAGGAGGACCACCAAAATCTTTCGGTCTAAGGAACTTCTTTATCTCATTGGAGATTCAATACTCACAGGGGTGACTGAAATATCTATACAGCACTTTTACACAATATTCTTCAAATTGTACATAGCTAGAATGGGCATATCTTCTATCCCATATCCTAGTCCATATCTCTATTGGTAACCTCTATACCTTCTAGTCTGCTAGAACAACTTTAAATTCACTTGGCCATAATCCCAATTCCTGGCCACAATAGAGCACCATGTGTATAAGAAGTGAGTAATGTTCAAAAGAACTTGTTGGGGCATTGTTTCTTATTGCAGTCAGACCAGAATCCATTCTATTAACAATATAAGTAGCATAATCAAACTGCCTTGCATTGTGGCATTGGATGTTAGTAGCTATGACTATCAAAGGGATTGTCATAAATTCAGGGACCTCTGATCCTAGGACTTGGCCCACAGAATAATAGGTATGTTGTATGTAGGGTTCAAATATTGATACATGAAAAGGAGGACCATCATCCTCATTGAGAGGCACCAATTCTCCCTCAGCTCTGGGCCTATGAATAGGCAACCTCCATCTGTTGTAAGTTGTATCCATTCTCTAGTATTCCTTTTCTAAGTCCTCGTAAATAATGGGGACAATGCATAAATCATCCAAGTCGAGTACTTCACAAATGGCATTTTTTGACAAGTGTATAACAGGCTCCCCTTGTGGGTTGCATATAGCCTTCAGACTTGGGTTATACTATTTAGCAAGAAGCTGGAGGAGTTCAACATTCTGGAACACATCAGGTACAACTAATTTACCCAAATTCAAATGCCATGGGTTTGATACTGGAGAATTCCTAAATCTTCTGTTGTGGTGGAATTTGAAAAGTTCATACCCTCTGATTGGGGTCCAAATGTTCCCTAGGTGTTTACATTTGTTATCTAATTTTTCTACTTCTACCCTAAGTTGAGTAGATCTTCTAGCTTTGGGAGTTGACCCTGGTAATTGATCAATCAAATCTTGATTGAGCTTTCTGTCCTTTATTTTCTCTTCAGGGGTTTTATCAATTTTTTGTTTCTTAGGTTTACTTGTATCCCCTTGTGATTTTCTGCCCTTTCCTTTTCCCGGTGTCTCCATTTTTAATCCTTGACAGAAAATCAAAATACAGGCTACAACACAAAGGTTTGTATGTATGTACCTGTCGTCGGTGGCCGTGACCGAATTTCCCTGTTTGCGCTTCAAGTTTCCCCTATAGTTTCTTCTCAAACAACTCTATTGATTTTAATTATAATGATCTTGGAGGATTTCATCGCCGTTTGCATTTAATTGTTCAAGTAGTTCAATATCCTTCATCATTGTGAAATGTCACATCATCATAACTCCTTTCATCAGCATCATTTTCATAATGTCTAGGCGATTTTAATATCTCCTTATGGTGCGAACAATCAATCGCTATAACCCTTCAATTGTCTCTTCGATGCTACATTAAGTCATATCGGCAAGAGATGTCTATACCTTATCTGATGTGAAATTTGGCACAATTTCCATCGTCATGACTGCTTTCATCGCTATGTGATTGATATTCCTTTCCGACATGTTAAGTGTTACCGATATGACTATCGGTGAGAGTCTCGTCGATGTATGTGACTATCATTGTTATCGAGGTGATCTATGCCATTGGGATAACATATTTATGTTTACCTGAGCGTCATCATCTTCCCGATAGCCCTTTATATCCTGGATGGGAAAGACTTTCATAATGTGTTACTGATATGACTATTAGTAATACTTCTTATCAGTGAGTGTAATCCTCATTTCTATTGGAGTGAGATTTGTCTTCAGGGTAATCTTTTTTAAGTCACCCGATCATGGTTATCTCCCCGATGGCCATTTTATATTCTTTATCGGAGAGAACTTCATGAAGTGTCGACGACACTTTTATCGCTGTGACTTGTGGGTCGGTAAGACATATAAATTTCATTCTGACCTGTTTAGCTTTGCTCATGGTTCTTATCTATCACATACATCGGTGTGAGCTATGCTGAAATACCTTTTGTTATTCGCTGAGACATCAGGGTATTGGGGACTCATAAATCTTTAGTTTCGATGTTCATCTCTTGCCGATGAGCACTATTCTTTTTAATTCCATGAGGTGCTCGGTGAGAGTTTTGCCAAAATACTCTATCGGTATGATGTATACCATCGGAATAATCTTCGAAGTGTTACCCGATAGCCTTTAATCATACCGATCGGTGTGACTGAGAGATTTTCTTCCCCACAAAAGGTCATCGGTATTATTTCCTCCATCGGTGACTTTCACAATCTTCTCTACGATCCTTGTTTTCACATCGATAGTGATTTCAACTTGTTTCTTATGGATCGGCATAAAGTCTTGCCGATGTTAGGAAATTTAAAACCTTTTTTATTGTTTTGACATGGGATTTTTTATGGGATATATGATTTTTTGGGCAAAATGTTTTATGATTTGGTCAGATATGGATGGCTGAAGAGACAAGAAAATTTTAAATTTTCCTGTCCTAACACACCGTAGGAGGGTTCACATAATGAACTGTCTAGACCGTGCAGCAAGAGTAAACACAATGGAAACAACTCAAAGAAATAGAACAAATGTAGATTTAGTCATTCAGTATATTATAGAATTCAAATAGAGATTGACCTGCAATATGCAGGCTTACAATTAGGGCTCACAGGCCTGATTACATACATGTGCAAGATAAGGCTTTGAAGTCCTCTCGCGAAGGAGCCAACATTCTATTTTCTAAACTATTAGAACTATGTTAACTACTTTCCTAAGGATCTATTACATCAATATATATCAAGTTCAGATCAATAGATTCCTCCATGTCAGCCAAGGAAGATCACAAATTCCCAAGAAGAGATGTAATGTGTGTGCATAGATAGGTCAGACCTAAATGCATAGAACACTTCTAGAAAATGAATGGAATGATGTGCGGATCTCCTGGGAAGGTCAGCCATGAACCAAAGATCATTGAATGATGTGTCATTGGGCTCAAAAGATTGGGAAATGCTTCCGCAAGTTTCTCCTTCAGCTGGTTGTCTGTGATTAACCAGATGCTTTGCTCTGAGAAACAATCATCTTCTAATAGTGATATCTTTCTGGTATTGAAGTGTGGATCTCTGAATTCTAGATATGATGTAGATGAATGAATGTAGATGCTAAATCCAGCTCTAGAAGATCTGAAAATGCTACTGGGCCAAGATACAAAATATGCTATTGACTAAACTGCCTGAACTAAACTGGAAAAGAAACAAACTGAACTACAAACAAACTGAAATGCAAATGTTTTTGGTTGATGCAAGATTGCTCTTGAACCAAGGATTCTCTTGCATCATATACCTACTTATTTCCAATCACATTCTTATTTTTTGGTCTTGGGACAAGCTCCCAAGTTTGATTCTTCTCAATCTACAATAATTCTTCTTCCATAGCCTTAATCCAATACTCATCCTTGCATGCCTCAACCACTGATTTAGGTTCAACTTTGGAAAGTAAACATAGATTTACCTATCCTTTAGCAGCTATACTTCTTGTCAATACACCTTTGTTCTTATCACCAATGATCTGATCTTCAATATGATGCCTCTGCACATATTTGGGACTTTTAGGAACTTTTTCTAGAGCTTCTTGTTCTTGAACTTGCATTTCTCTTTCCAAAGCTTCTTGTTCTTCAACATGTACTTTTTATTTAGGTTCTTCTTTTTCTTCACAAGAATACTCATCTAATTCATATCCATTAATCTTTGAAAACTTCTATATGTCTTCATCAAACTTAACGTTAGCACTTTCAACAATCTTTCTTAACCTCTTATTATAGCATCGGTAAGCTTTGCTTTTTTTAGAGTATCCAAGGAAAATACATTCATCACATCTTACTTCAAACTTTCCTACTTCTTCATCTCTTCTAATATAACATTTACTTCCAAAAACTTTGAAATATTTAGCAGTGGGAATCCTTCCATACCATAGTTCATAAAGAGTCTTTGTGTCATTTGCATTCACTTGTACTCTGTTATGTATGTAGACAACAATATGAATTGCTTCTCTCCAGTAGACTTCCAATAGGCTTGCCTCTTTTATCATTGTCCTTGTAGCTTCTTGAATAGTCTTGTTTGATTCCTTTCAACCACTCCATTATGCTAAGGGGTTCTAGGAGCAGATAGTTACCTCTTTATCCCATGATTCTCACAAAACATGTAAAACTCATTAGAAATAAACTCTCCACCACTGTCAAACCTCAAACATTTGATTTTCATATCTAATTCATTCTCAACCATTTCTTTAAAAGATTTAAAATTATTTAGGGCTTCTAATTTTTCCTTAAGAAAAGTGACCCAAGTCATTCTAGAACAATCATCAATAAATAACATGAAATACCTGTCACCTTGAAAACTCCTTAGTCTGGTAGGACCACACAGGTCTATATGCACTAACTCCAGCAATCTGGTAGATAACTGACCCTTGCTTTTGAAGTTTCTTCTTGTTAGATTTCCAAACTGACATTCCTTACAGACAACAATAATGGGCTTTGTTAACTTAGGTAGATCTCTCATAGCTTGGACTGAACTTATCCTTAGCAGGCTATCAAAATTGATGTGACACAATCTCTTATGACATAGCCAACTCTCACTGATCTGAGTCATAAGACAATAACTAACACCACTTTTGAGATGATAAACATTTCCACCTGTCTTCTTTCTAGTAACAATTATTGTTCTAGAGCTTTTTCTAATTTCACATCCATCATTCTGAAACATAAGATTGTAACCCTTGCTACACATTTGTCCAACACTCAAGAGATTATGCTTTAAACCTTTGACATAAAGGACATCATCAATGTTATGCTTTCCATC
This sequence comes from Cunninghamia lanceolata, assembly GCA_027924645.1. Lineage (NCBI taxonomy): Eukaryota > Viridiplantae > Streptophyta > Pinopsida > Cupressales > Cupressaceae > Cunninghamia > Cunninghamia lanceolata. The sequence goes on along the minus strand of BSBN01000078.1, from coordinate 34,526,378 downwards.
AAAACTAATTGAACCTTTTCCACAAATCTTAACAGCTTCATCACCACCAAACCTAACTACTCCATCAAAATTTTCAATTTTAATAAACTTACTCTTGTCACCTATCATATGATTTGAGCATCCAGTGTCAATGACCTAGTCATCCTTTTCACTCCTAGCATGAAAGGTAGATATTACAGTGCCTTTAGGGTTAGTTCTTGCTTCCAGATTCATTTCCTTCACACAACTTCCAAAGTTAGCAGAACTAGTTTCATCTCTTATGGCAATGAATAAGCATTCATCATCAAAAATGCTTGCATAGTAATTGTTCTTGAACATCCTTCATTTGTTTTCCTTATTCTTAATTCTTAGAGCTCTATCTAGACACCTTGAAGCATAATGACCTATTTTTCCACAACTAAAACATTTAAAAGGCAACTTACCACTAAACTTACCGGTACCCTTTTTCATCCTTCTCACAAAGTTAGCTTCCACTTCATCAAAGTATTCCGGATCTGATTCAACAGTCTTCTTTAATTTACTAGTTTTAAAAGTAGTCTCATCTTTTGTAGTTCCACTACTTGTGCCAAACTCTCTTATTTCAAAATCCGTTAGAGTGCCAAGCAATTGATCTTTGGTAAACTTATCCAAACTTTGTAATTCTTCAATAGTAGAGACCTTAGAACTGGAAGCTTTAGGAAGAGTTCTAAGTACCTTCAATATCACTTTTTGATCATCTATATTCCCACCAAGTCCTTTGATACCATTGACAACTTCATCCACCTTCTACAAGTAGCTTGCAATGTTCTCATGTTCAAACATTTGCATGGTCTCATAAGTGAGCTTCAAATTCTGCATTTTAGCCCTTTTAATCTTCTCATTTCCTTCATAAACACTTTCCAACCTTTTCCAAATCTCATTAGTAGTTTTCAAATTCACAAATTTCACCAACTTAGAATTAGTAAGACCGCTTAAAAGAGCATGTTTTTCCTTACCATCTATTTCACCAGTTTTGATTTCATCTTCAGAATTTATACCACCCTCGGGTTTAGTGTAATTAGACTTGACACATTTCTTGACCTCATAACCAAGAGAAATTAGATAGGCTTCCATCCTTACCTTCCAGAGTGCATAGTCTAATCCATCAAACAAAGAAATATCTTTCTTATGTGACATCCTAGATCTACCTCAATTTGTTAATCTTTCTTCAGACAAATCTTGCTCTAATACCAATTGTTGAAGGCACAGGACAACTGAGAGGGGGGGTGAATAAGTTGTATCAAAAACTTTAATTTCTTTTAAACATAATCACATCCACATCAATTCACTTAAACCCTTAATCTATTATGAAGATTAAACATGAAAAGGAGATAATAGAAGCTTAAACACATCAACATAATGCACAAGAGAACACCCAATTTTTACATGGAAAACCCTAAAATGGAAAAACCATGGTGAGGATTAGCTCACAATATAATGTAGTAACAATACTAAATTACAAAGGCTCACTGCCATAGTGAGAATTCTCACTACAGGGGACTCACTGTCTAAGTGGACTCAGTGCCCACTGAGAAAGAAAGGAAGAAGAAAAAGAAGAAAAGAACGGCTCACTGCCAGACTTTGAACTAATATAACTACATCTAACCTATGCATGGATTTCAGTTCCAATGAAGCTCATTATACACCACAACATACACAACACCTTCATAGCATCACCAAAAGTTGTAGACACCTTCTGCTCATTGCGTCTGTGTAATGTCCCAAATGGATTATTTTCCCAAATTAATTAAAATAAAATAAATCACATGCATTTCAAACCCTCATGGAATTATTTTCAAACATGTCTTGAAAAACCCACATAAAATTTCAACAATTATTTTGTAGCATTGTTTCCAGATTGACACAAAATTGCACAACAATTATCGGGACTTCTATTGATATATAATTATGTAAATACATGAAATATGCTGCTACAATAGAAAAATGTATAGAAACACCAACATAAACAAACTATGAATCAATCTCTACACCAATAATCACTGAAACTATAAATTTGTACAACAAACACCAAAAAATCTCTCCAAGAATCACCAAAACTGCATTTGGGGTCCCTACACACAAACCACACCAAACAGCCAAAACCCTTCAACACTTATGCAACCTCTAGATGAGATTGCTATCTACAATCCAAGAACACCACCCTTAGACTGCTGGAAACTCATGTCCACCAACCGCAAGCTTCATCTCCAATGGTTTCCCTATCCACTGAGGAAATCACAAAGCATCGGTTCTGCAAGAGAAAATGTAAATTTGCAATAGCCTCAAATGTGTTCATTCCTACAAATATATAGAGGAGCAAGCCCAAACGTCCCCCTCTTGTAAAATTAAATAAAATAATACTATTACATCAATTTCCCTCCAAAATAGGTCCACCATAATGATCATTACAATATTCCCCACCAAAAATAAATAATAACTCCATGCATGCAAGCCATCATAAAATCTGTCATGGCTTGTCATAAAATTAATCATAGATTAGATTTTAATTTGTTGCATGTATTCTTCCAAGATGTTCCCAACTTCCTATGCCCCACTTGTGATGGTATTATAATTCTAATATTTATAATATTAATATTTATTTTCCCAAATGATGTAAATGTTATTAGAACAATATAAATATTAAATATATATCCTTTCCCAATGTCCCACGTGACCCTTCTTGACTTACTATTTTTAGTAAGTACAATTTTTGAAAAAAAAGAGACATGACAAGTCCTCCCTTCCAAAAATTGCTTGCCCTCAAGCAATTACAACCATAATGCTCCAGAATCTTTATGCCAAAATAATAAATCATGTTAGACTTTCCATAGAGCATAGATCTTGTACCTGTCAAGTTAGATAACTCTTGCCAAAGAACACCTGTGCAATCCTAAAAACTCAAACTCATATGTGACAATGTCATTAAACCAACAAAAAATATCCATGCAAACCTTTGATACAATCACTCCAATCCCAAATCTGTACCACATCTTCCAAAAGAAATTTTGTAAACTCACCAAATGCCTCTCACTATTTATAAGCACTAGCATGTGGAAAATCAAACCTAAGACTCCTGCAACTTCTCCCAATGATATAAGTTTGATTTGTGCTACTATTAGAACTACTATAACAATCATGGCATCCTCTATAGCAGTAAGTGCATCTTCAGGAAATAACAACTACTTCTACCTTCAAAACACTAAAATATACATGGTTGAAATGCATACTAGCTGGCCCAAACTTTACCTTAACTTGAAGGGTGGTACATTTAACTTCATGATCTGATTTGTAGAAAAGTTTCTATAGAAGGATAGAAAATATCATCAAGTAACAGCAGAAAATATTCCACCCAACTTTGGATATTAAACCTGTAAACAACAACTTGTTCTAAAAAATGATGTATTCCTTGAGTCCATCCTCTAGCACATACTTTTCATCCTTCACAATTACATCCAAAATGTTAGCAATCAAAGTATTTTGGACATAATTTACCATGATAGAAATCTTCTTATCTTCAAAATTGACACCAATGATACCAAGTATAGGCATCATGAAGACAACATGAGCAACTACATTCTTGTACAACTCCTATAATTTGGACACCTCTTTGAAAAATATTTCACCCATGTAATATGCCCTAAATAATAAAAGGTTGATAATAATATAGGCATACTCAACAATCCCATTACCATATTTTTTGTAACCTTCATCACGAATCCCAAAAATACTAACAATGACATCCTTGAACATACCTTTCCATTCTTGATGATGGTTAAGCATGTTGGCAAGAGACACTATATGGATTCATGATTGTTGTCATTTATGGCAACAAAATTCATCCCACACATCCGTAGGACATGGTATGTCTATATCGGAAGTCAGAGTGAAGAATGTTGTGGTCTGGTAAACAAGAACAGAGCATGTGGCGAGGTCCGACAGTCAGGTCTGGATCTCTCAGAGGAAGTATCTTGGTGAAGTGCAAATTTGGGGAAGTCAAGAGGACTACCTTGAGTGATAGATTCCAAGGATTTAACCTCCAGTGATAGATGAAGAAAAAGATATGAATACTTGAGTATCGGGTTCCTAATTGGCAGTGTGACAGAGGAAGAACTGACTGGCAGATCATCAGACATTATTCTGGATGTGTTACTAATGATGGTAAAGGTTATTAAGGCATAAGTTATGATTGGCCAACATGATTGATGACTTCTACAAGTATATCCTTGATCCGCATTACTTTGTATGCAAGGATTCAGCCGACAGATCAGAGTTTGTGGAAAATATTGACTATTCTGGGTGCCGACTAGAAAGGTGATGAAATCACTTATGCGTATATATATAAGATGGATTCAATTGTGATGTGTGTTGTGGTTGTTTTGTGATGTGCGAAGAAAAGAAGAAGAGCCGAATAAAAGCAGAAAGGCAAATCCAGTATGTGAAAGGAGAGTAGCACAAAAGAAGAGAAAAGATGAAGTGCAGTAGATCAGTATACAGAGCCTAACCAGAACTGAACTCTAGCATATGTTGATGCTTCTTATCCATTCAAGTATTGTATTACACTCTTTATAAATTGTAGACAATGTGTCTCTTGTAGGCAGTGTGCCTCTTGTGAGCAGTGTGCTCAGGCAGTGAGCCCTAATTGGCAAGTGCCATTTTGTATTTCCATACTTCTAACAGAGAATACAATCTTGGGTTAATCACCCTGTGGTTTTTTCCCTTAATAGGGTTTCCACATCAAAAATATTGTGTCATTTGTATTTCCATTTCATAGTTATGTTTTCTTATTTGAATTAATGTTGCATTGATTATTAAGAAAGTTCAGAAAGCAAAATTAATTAGGATAACTGATTCACCCCCCCTCTCAGTTATCAACAATTGGTATCAGAGCCAAGTTCCTCCTAACAGAGTCTAACAGCTTGAGGAAGATCTGGGAATCCAAATGGATGCATATGGTTTAAGGGAGCAACTCAAGACTGCCCTTGATGATCTTGAGTAGTCAAACTCTGAAGTCAATGAATTAAAGGAAAGACTCAAACAGGTTGATGATTTCATGAGAGAACTAAAAGACAAATTAAGTCTCTCTATGAAAAAGAGAAAGGAGCTACTTCAGCAATTGGCAAGTCAAGGTGAAGCAAATGATGTAAATGAAGAGTTGAAGGAGAAAACCAAGTTATGTGAAAAGTTATCAAAAGAAATCATTATGGTAAGACATGAAATGGAATCAGGAGTTATGAAGTTTACCCAAGAAGTTGAAGAGAAAAGAAAAACTGAAGATAATCTAGGACAATCTCTCAAGAAGAAATCAGAAGATTGCCATAAGATGGATAGAATTATCAGACATCTTGAATCTGATCTTGAAGATGCTAAAGATAATGAAGAAAAACTTGAGGATCAAATTGTCTTTCTCAAAAGGGATCTTCAAATAGCAAATGAATATAAAGAGAAATTCAAGATAAGTTCTGCTCAACTTGAAGTTCTTCTTGGAAGTCAAAAGAAGGTAGATGACAAGTGTGGTTTGGGATATGAGAAAGGAGAAATCTCTAGATCTGGTCAGAAGAATTTTGGATCAGAAAATCCAAGGAACAGGCCTAGAAGACCTCCGGTAAGGCAGCCTAATGCTTAAAGATATCCATCCTTCAATGGATACTACCACAACTACAATAACTTTGGTCATAAAGCTAATTAGTGCAAAAAGAGAATGAATTAGACTAATTCATCCTTCTCTGGATAGTGTTTTAACTACAAAAGGTATGGTCACAAATCTCATGAATGCAGAAATATGTAAATGAACAAATCATTCAATGGTAGATGCTTTACATGCAATAGAATAGGTCATATGGCTAATCAATGCAGATCAAGAGGATATCAATCAAATATGCAAAGGAATGTTGTTTGCCAAATTTCCAATAGATCCGGTCATATTGCAAAATTCTATAGAAGCAAGAATCAGGACAAAAGAGGTCCGGTATATCATAATCAAAATCAAGATAAGGGAAAATAAAAAGTGAATGCAAATGAAGTTCAAAGTGAGATGAACAAGATTTGGGTGAAGAAAAGTATAGAGAATGTAGAGAATGGATCCGCACCAGACTCTGGTGTTGATAATCCTTCCGAAAATTTAAAAGTGAGCTCTGGCTCAGGGGGAGACACAAAGAAAACCTTGTTCCCCCAGCCAGTCAATTGGTGCCGGAACTAGCACAAAAAGAGTTGCGGATTAAAGAGTTCATAAGGGAAACATCCAAATAAACTATGGTTAAGATTTGGAAGATCTGCAAGATGTTTAAAGATCAGGATTGATCCGGTTCTTCAAGTCATCCGAATAAGGCAAACCAGAATAACTTAGGTTGAGCATTTATTGCAACCTGACATTAGGGTTTGCGGAGCAATTTAAGGGTTTTCTCATTAAGTATTTGTTCATTCTGCATTCAAGAAGAAACAAAAAGTGAAGCTCTACAACAAAACTCCTCAAGCTCATCAAAGATCATTTGCAGAAGTCAATTCATCCAGAAATCGATCTGGCTAACTCCGTGAAACCGAAAGGCGCAAAAGGTATTCTCCATTATCAAATATCTCTCTCTAAATCCTTGACTGATGGGTACTCCAAATATTGTAAAAATCTCTGATAGGCCTCGCTCCAAATTCAAGAAACATCCATACAAATCTTTGGAAGTAGATCCCCTAGGGGCATTTTCTAGTGTTCTGCATGGTGTGTTGCATACAGAAGACATTAGGGTTTACATACACACGAATATTGAAGAATTTGGGGAATCAAAGTTAGTGGATATCTATCACAAATAGTTAATAGATGATTCTTTTGAGATTAAACCTCAGTATAAAGCCATCCGAGATAAGCATTTTGCACAGTGCATTCATTTCCCCTATTTTGAAGAAGATGAATGGGTTCAGTATGTGTTGAGTAGAGTGCATGACAATTTCTTATGGTTGAATAAACCATTTAAGATCACCAAAGATGCAATTAGGGCAGTAACCGGTCTGCACTCATTTGGTGGAATTCCTGTTCTCAATTCTATCAAGAATCAGATAGTAAGTGATGCAACCGGATCAAAATTTGACAAGAGAGCTATGACAATTGAAGACATCACTGACCTGGATGTCAAATTTTCATCCATGATAATTGGTTACAAGATTTATCACTCCAGTAGGGAAAATTTAGTACCGGGAACTGCAGTTTACACAGCCTATCAAATGCTAAAAGAAAATGCTCACTATGATTTGTGTGAACTTCTAAGCCAACTTTTGGAAAATCTGCAAAAGATTAAGAAGGATAAGAACTCCCTCAAGTATGGTGGCTTGATACTCTGCCTATTCTTTTATTACATGAATGAGCTTCCTGGATCCAATGGATGGGTATGGTAGAACGACAGACCAGTTGCCATCCAAATTAGAGACTATTTACATGGGCTTGGGGATGCCAAAGCAAGAAATACAACCTTGTGGGGATATTTCAAGAATTTCTAGAACATGATGCAAGCAAGAGAGAGAATTCCCCAGTCTCTTGTTGAGAAATACAAAGACACAGTATGCTTTATGGTAGAGACTGATCAGTGCCTAATGGAGGCAGTAGAACCAAGAACTATGTGGATCATGCCTATGGGGTATGAAGTTGATGAATAAATTGTGGAGTTGCATTTTCAACACATGCTAAGTCAGCCAAATGATCCAAAGGTAGAAAGGTTTGGAACCTTTGAGGAGCTGAGTGTAGAGATTCATGTCGAACTCAGACAACTAGAGATCAAGAGGAAGGTAAGAAAAGAAGTTGAAGATGTTGCAAAAGGCTTTGGCATATCAAAGGAGGCACTTGATGCCAATAGGGAAAAGATGGAAAGGGTTGAGGAAGAGAAGAAAAAGGTAGAAAAGAAAAGTGAGGAAAGTGTTCTAGCAAAATCCTCCACCCAGACCAGATCATCAAAGAGATCTGCACCTACCACTACCAAAAGCTCAAGGCCATCAGAACTGGAAGCAAAATTATCTGGCAAAGGAGAGAAAAGAACAAAGACAAAAGCCACAAGGGCTTATGCCAGTCAAAAGAATGAAGAGAAGACTGAATCTGATGAAGAAATCAGGAAAGTGAAGAAACAGAAGAAATCATCTGGTGAACACTCTACTGGTCAAGGAGAAGAAGAGAAGGAAGAGGAATTTGTTGAAAAACCCACTCTATCCTTAGATGTTGTAGTGAAAGCAGTCACTGTGGATGGGAACCTACAACCCTTAACAGAATTCTATGATGCATATAATGAAGTAGATAAAAAGATTCTGGAGGAAGCCACGGTCAAGTTTTTAAACACTTACAATAAATCTTTTATTAAAATTATCTCTCTAATTCCCAAAAGCTTAGAGAAAAGGCTTGAAATGAGGAAGAACAATGCTCAAGCAAAAGATCTAGAAATCTGGGAACAAATAGCAATTCAGCTATACCCTTCAATCACTCCGCAACAAATGAACATGATCTTCAAAGATTGCAAGGATGAGTTCCAGAGCAAAGCCAGGATGAATCAGCTCATCCTTGGTGAAACCGACAAAGTGGCAATAGAGACCGAAGAGATCCTCTGAAATGCTTTTAAGAAATTCAACATTCCAATTATAGAGGACTTGGGTACTGACCCCTCGACCACAAGTGTTGAAAAAGAATCCACTGAGTAAGTCATGGACACCGGTGCAGAAAAGGATAAGGACTTGGAATCTTCTACTCTGGAAGAGGTGGCTTATGAACAAACAAATATCTCTCCTCCGGTTTCCCCTACAGTTTCCGGATCTAAAGGAGAAGAAAGAATACAGGAGAAAGAAGCAGAGGTGAAGGAAAAAGAAGATGACAGTACCAAGGTTGCAGAAGGAGAGAAGACTTCAATAGAGAAGACCACAACTGCTAGTGGTAAGAATGTAGAAGGAGAGAAAGCTCCAAAAGATAGCTCTAAGAATACAAAAGAGAAGAAACATCTATCTCCAACAAGAGACACTGCAAAAACTATCCAAGAATTCTTGAACAAAGAAACAATGGAGATTGATGAACCGGAGCTTCTACAAGGACCATTTAATTTTGATTCTCTTTCTCTGGTATAGACAATGAAGATAGCTTCATTTGCTAATGCAAAGGTTAAAGAAAAACTCCTGAAGTCTCACATGGAAGACTATGAGTTGATAGAAGCTGCTTCTGGAGTGCTTGAAAAGATTATGCCATCATTTCAAAAGGATCCCACAGCCTCCACATCCGGTAATCTCAAAACTCTAGTCAATAGTGTTAGCACACATTTTGATTCCCTAGAGAAGTCAGTAGAAGATAAGGTCCAAAAGGAATTTCTTGCAAAAAGATTATCAGAGGTACAAGGGTTGATAATTAATGATAGGAGAAATATGAATATTTGGATAAAGAGCTTAGAAAATGCTCTTAAAGATGGTGGAGAAATGTTCAAATTTTGTTTATCATGGTCCAAAACAACAGTGGAGATTGAGAAGAAAATGAAAGAACAGGAGGATAAAGTTATAAAACTTTCTCAAAATTTTGATCCACTTACTACATCCATAATAAATCAAGAATGTCAAACGGTTGTAGTTTTGAATGAAATTAAGAAGCTTAAAAAAGAGAAGAAAAATAGAATCAGTAGGTTGAGTGAGCTCAGAGGGATAATTGTCCCTAAGTTAGGGCCATGCATGAGGCCATAAAAGAAGCTCAAATCATAGCCCAGACAAATGATCCAACAGATCTAAAAAGGGAAGATGCATTTGCATTCATATTGAGCGGTCATATATCAATTTTGGACAGAATGAAGCAAAGTTGGGCTATAGAATTCATTCAATTGAAAACAACTTTTGCAGACATACTCTAGTATATGTAAGTATTCCATATGTATATACTTATGCAAACAAGATTTTGAAAATTTTGGTATGCAGACCCTACCCTTTGCCATTGATGTCAAAGGGGGAGTGAGGAGCAGTGAAAAATGAGGAATCCAACTAAGGGGGAGCTCCAGAAAATGTATATAAAAATAGAGCATCAGCCAAGGGGGAGCATAGTGTAAACACTTAGTCATTTTTCACTAAGTGTTGCCATCAATGCCAAAGGGGGAGATTGTTGGCAAGAGACACTATATGGATTCATGATTGTTGTCATTGATGGCAACAAAGTTCATCCCACACATCCGCATGACATGGTATGTCTATACTGGAAGTCAGAGTGAAGAATGTTGTGGTCCGGTAAACAAGAATAGAGCATGTGGCGAGGTCTGACAATCAGGTCCGGATCTCTCAGAGGAAGTATCTTGGTGAAGTGTGGATTTGGGGAAGTCAAGAGGACTACCTTGAGTGATAGATTCCAAGGATTTAGCCTCCGGTGATAGATGAAGAAAAAGATATGAATACTTGAGTATTGGGTTCCTGATTGGCAGTGTGACAGAGGAAAAACTGACTGGCAGAACATCAGACATTATTCTGGATGTGTTACTAATGATGGTAAAGGTTATTAAGGCATAAGTTATGATTGGCTGACATGATTGATGACTTCTACAAGTATATCCTTGATCCGCATACTTGGTATGCAAGGATTCAGCTGACAGATCAGAGTTTGTGGAAAATATTGACTATTCCAGGTGCCGACTAGAAAGGTGATGAAATCACTTATGCATATATATATATAAGATGGATTCAGTTGTGATGAGTGTTGTGGTTCTTTTGTGATGTGCGAAGAAAAGTAGAAGAGCTGAATAAAAGCAGAAAGGCAGATCCAGTATGTGAAAGGAGAGTAGCACAAAAGAAGAGAAAAGATGAAGTGTAGTAGATCAGTATACATAGCCTAACTAGAACTAAACTCCAACATATGTTGATACTTCTTATTAGTTCAAGTATTGTATTACACTCTTTATAAATTGTAGATAGTGTGTCTCTTGTAGGCAGTGTGCCTCTTGTGAGCAGTGTGCTTAGGCAGTGAGCCCTAATTGGCAAGTGCCATTTTGTATTTCCATTCTTCTAACAGAGAATACAATCTTGGGTTAATCACCCCATGGTTTTTTCCCTTAACAGGGTTTCCACATCAAAAATATTGTGTCATGTGTATTTCCATTTCATAGTTATGTTTGCTTATTTGAATTAATGTTGCATTGATTATTAAGAAAGTTCAAAAAGCAGAATTAATTAGGATAACTGATTCACCCCCCCTCTCAGTTATCAACAAAGAAATGGCTGCAACAAACTTACTAGGAGGTCATGTCCTTCTTCATTTTATAGAGTCTCATTCCTCTCAAACTATCCTCTACATATCCAAGGATAGAAAACCTATATGCAACTTGTCTCCAAAACATGGCACAAATCAACTTGCATGTAAGCTGAAAATAAATCATAAGCATCACAAACCACTCCAAACCTCCTCATAGATAGTTTTATGAAGGCTAGAGTAATTGTCACTAATAGTGGATACCTCACATTATCATCATCATGCAAGTAAACTTCCCCAACATGTACCAATCTATAGTTGTTCATAACTAAAATCATCAAAATCAGTAACATACCAATGATGTGGAGACTGCAAAAATAGCAAACCTGAGTAACACTTATCAGCGTGATCAAAGTGAAATTGATGGGCATCCATATATGAATCCAAAATCTCTCCATAAACCTCAGCAACATAGAGGTTGGAAGCAAACATACAATGACTGAAAATACTCCCATAGTGGCTACAAATTGAAAATCTTTCAATTCCAAAACTGAAAACACCTTTTTGATCTTGTCCGGACCCTCCTATGTAGCATCTTCCTAAATGCTTTGAGCACCAAAGTCTTGTCTCAAGTATATGATATTAGTCTTCCATGTATATGCTTTTTCAAAAGGACCATGTTGGTAGAAAGCCTTCCAAGTTTTGATAGCCTTCTTTCTCCAAAAGTCATATGTGAAGCCAACTAGAATAATGTGAAATTGCTCACCCAAACTCTGGATTACCACATTAACATAGTCACACAAGAAGTGGCATTATTTGGCTCCTTTCAATTGACTCATGGTCTGAAAACATTGTTCTCCAAAAGTTGTTCTAAAAATGTTAGCAAGATGAAATCCAACATTAATATCTTGTAAAAAAAAAATTTCATGTGCATTTTTCTCAATAAGGTCATCTTGTAACTTCTCCTCATAAACACAGAACAAAAAAGGATAAGAAAAAATACTCAATGTAACCCATGAAACTTCTGAAATATAACTTGTGCATATGTTCCTTACAAAAATAAGTCTAATGGTAGCTACTTCTCCACTCTATCCTTAAAAAATTGTGTGAGATAATGGCATACTTACAACCCAATGTAAACTCTAAGGCATACTAAAATCCTCTATCTGAAATAGAAACCCATTTCTTACATATTTCAACTTCTTTCTCATGATTTGAATGGAGTCCCACCTTTGCATTAGTGAAGCCCAATCACCTTCTCCTAAAACATAATATTCTTCCACAAATGGATATGAGAAGTATATAAAAAATGTAAGACATGAGTTGGTTACCTTGAAGTCATATGGAGATTCCTTTGTAGTTAGAGCCCTCTCAAAGCTTGGAATAATGAAGCCATCTTGTGGAGTCTCATTCTTCTTGAATTCTCCTTCATACATCCAAGGATATAAATCTAACATGCAACTTGATTCTACAAATACCTTTCCATTCTCAATCATAAAATATAGAGTATCAACATGACATATATTTTTCTTACCATCTTCCTACCTCATACATTTTATTTGGCCATCTATAATCTTGTCTTTTATTTGGGAACTTGGCTCCAAGGAACCATCTATAAATCTAGAACATTGATTCTTCATAACACTATTAGTATGCAAAATAGACTCTATGTGATTTCTCCTTAAATTCCTTTCATTCCAAATGGAAGAGATGGAAAACTCAATAGTGTCTCTAACTAATCTAATCCTCAAGAGATTACCTAGATCCCATATGAAAACACAATCCTGGGCTTGAATCTAAGAGTCCTCATGCCCTATACTACAAGTTGTATCCCTCACTCTATCACCCTTTTTAGCATGCTTTCCATGATGACCAAAATTTTGTAGTGACATAGGAGACAAATCTAAAATATTTTCATACCTCAGGCCGCAATCAACATGCTCATCCACCTTTCCATAACAAACCTTGTTGCAATATCCTCAACACCTTCCTTTTTGTAACTCAAAACCCCATCTAGAATTTCAGAATTAATTACATGAATCAGCGCAAGTTCCTCCATCTTGGCCTCTTCACAACTGGCAAGTGATTCATTTGCCTCCTTGACTTCATCAATACTTTCTTGAGATATAAAATCATGAGAAGTCAAATAAACATCTTCTATTAACAAAGAATTTTTACCTTCCAGCTGCATGCTAGGTTCTTTCTCCATAGGTTTCTCTGAATTTAATTTCTCTTCTTCCTTCTATAAGAAAATCTTTTCCTTAGCAACCTCCTGATACTCTGATTCTAGTTTCTTTTCCTCCTTGATCTTTTGTGGAACTAATGTATCCATCACCCTTTTTTTGTTCTATGGCCTTCTTTTTCAGCTCCTTTCTCCTTTGCTTCTTACCATAAATTTCTAGAATTCTTCCAAATGTAATAGTTGATTTGAAGGCTCCAGATTGCTTGACATAGTCTTCATGCCACTTTGATATCTCATCATCTTCATCCATGATTTTCTCTTCTTCAAATTCAAAATCAACTACTAATTTCCTTTGCCCTTTTCTCAAAGCTCTGAGGTTTCTATCATAAAGAAGCATGAATCAAACAACCCTACAGGCTAGCAAGATCATCCTCTGATACCATTGTAATCCCCCAAATGAATTATTTTCCCAAATTAATTAAAATAAAATAAATCACATGCATTTCAAACCCTCATGGAATTATTTTCAAACATGTCTTGAAAAACCCACATAAAATTCCAACAATTACTTCATAGTATTGATTCCAGATTGACACAAAATTGCACAATAATTACCCAAACTTCTTCTATTGATATATAATTATGTAAATACATGAAATATGTTGCTACAATAGCAAAATGTACAGCAACACCAACACCAACAAAATGTGAATGGATCTCTACACCAATACTCACTGAAACTGTAAATCATTACAACAAATACCAAACAATCTCTCTAGGAATCACCAAAACTGCATTTGGGGTCCCTGCACACAAACTAGTACACCAAACTACCAAAACCCTTCAGTACTGATGCAACCTCTGGATGAGATTACTATCTCCAATCTAAGAACACCGCCCTCAGACTGCTAGAAACTCATGTCCACCAGCCACAAGCTTCATCTCCAATAGTTTCCCTGTCCACTAAAGAAATCATAATGCATCAACTCTGCAAGAGAAAATGTAAATCTGTAATAGCCTCAAATGTGTTCTTTTCTACAAATATATAGAGGAGAAAGCCCAAACATCCCCAGAATATAAAATAAAATAATACTATTAAATTAATTTCCCTCCAAAATAGGTCCACCATAATGATCATTGCAATATTCCCCACCAAAAATAAATAATAACTCCATGCATGCAAGCTGACATAAAATTTGTCATGGCTTGTCATAAAATTAGTCATAGATTCTTTTAATTTATTGGATGTAATCTTTCAAGATGCTCCCAACTTCCTATGCCCCACTTGTGTTGGTATTATAATTCTAATATTTATAATATTAATATTTATTTGCCCAAATGATGTAAATGTTATTAGGACAATATAAATATTAAATATATATCCTTTCCCAATGTCCCATGTGACCCTTCTTGACTTACTATTTTTAGTAAGTGCTATTTTTTTAAAAAGAGACATGACAATCTGGTAGCCTAACACATGAAAGCCCTTGCTTTCCTAATCAAATTCTCTTCACAAAATCATATCCCCCTTTGGTGCACACACACACGAACTCTTGATACTTATCTATACCATCATTACTCTTGAAACAATCTTCAAGGTTAGCAAACACACAATATTTGAATTAGGTCTGGACCTAAATATTCCACAACACAAAGGAATGAAGACAAACCACTTTATGCCTTAGCTCAGACCTAAATCTATCCAAGCACATTACACAATGCTCACATAAACACCAAATCACATCTTTAATTAGCGCAATCATCCAAGGTTGGCCAAACAGTGTAAACATAATGAATTCTTGATCACACACTTCCACAAACCTAACCATAACTTGTGGACAACACACAAGGCTTTAACACAATCTAGAAACATCGACAAACATATTGAAGTCACCTAGAAACTAACAAATTCAGCCACAACAACTTTCACTTGAACACAACAACTTTCACCTGAACACAACTTTCACATGAACACAACAACACTATCGAACTCTACCACACAATAGATTGCTTTCTGGAGCACCAAATAACAAACCTTTTAGATGGAAGATAGGTAAGATCCTTATAAACACATATCCAGATCCACAGCTCTTAAAACCTATCTGTGGAGGAATGCGGAGCAAAATACTTTCTCCCAGACACCTCTACACAACTCAAAGACACTATCAAATATTGTTCCCGAATTGGTGAACATAACTTTCACCACACAGCAATTTGGAGCACCAAATTCTAGATTTAGTATCTTCAAACACTTCTCAACAACATATCCAAACCGCACACTTAGATCACCAACACAAAAGAAATGTGAGCAAAACCTTGAGCAATATTATGTAATCTGAATGACTCTTCAACACACTATTTCCAGTATTAATCAAATTTTCTCCAAAGCACTTGGAAACTCAGCAACATCAGAAGACACAATTGACACCAATGACAACATAAACATGTTGACATCAATGACAACATCGATTAGCACATACTTGCAATAGTGAACCTAGGAAATCAGTATCATTTTCTTTCCTCCTTTCCTCTACAATTTTTATTTTCAACCACCTTTTTCTCCTTATGTCTTTCTCTACTTTATCTTTGTAAGTTTTGATAAGGTGTTCTCCTTCATTGAACTAGTGTTCATAACCAACCCTACCTACTTGTTTCCTCATTATATGAATAAATCCCTTCAAATCATAGGCTTTATCTTTAGCAAACTCCATGAATATTATACTTGCATATGATATCACTAATTTTGTCATTACCTTCCTTGCCTAACATAGTGAAATTTGAGAATTTTTCATAGAGAGGAAGAATACCCTTTGATTTTTTGCACCTAAAATGTTCATAATTAGCATTGTTCATTTGCCACATAGCTTATAAGAATGCAACTCTAGTTGGGTCCCAAATTAGCAGCTTATGAGGCATGAAGGTCCTAAAGTAGAAACCCTACTGATAGTGTTCCATTCATGGAAAAAGTAGTCTCCCTAATTATGTTGTTTAGTTGCATTTTGTTTAAAATCCAAAGGTCTATGGAATTAAAATAATTCCTATGGTAGTCCTCACCTGTAAAATTCTAGCCTCTTCAAGATAATCTTCAAAAATATAATAATGGGACTTGGAATTATGTCTATTTAAATGGGGAGTCCACCACTATACAAGCTTCAACATTTCTTTTGGCAACTTAAAGGAAGTCAATTGTACATCCCACCTAAAGTCCCAATCTCTAGCCAATACATGTAGATGAATCTAAAAGAATTCTCTCTCCCATTTCTTTACATTTTCTAGTCTTTCTTCGATATGTTTGGATAAAAAACTTGCATAATCATAGAGAGTATTCATATGAATTCTTTGGATATGAGATGCAAAAACTAGTGAACCACTTGACATCAATTCTTATAACTTGGCACATGCACTGATAGGTGTCTTGAAAATAATGGGCAAATGAATGCATTTATAGGGTTTTAATTTCCTCATCAAGGATTAGCTCCCATTTATGCCTTTATCCTTTGACCTAATAATTTAGGAGCAATTTCACTTTGTAACTCATTCTATGGCTATTATATTATGTTGTAAGGACCTTCATGTCCAAGGGAACTTTAGCATTAGTATTTAGATGAAAGACCCTTTGGAACAATTCCTTATTCTTAAGGAGAAATTTATTTCCCTAGGTATCATTGACAATGAGTTTTATGGTTATACCTTGCTAATAAAAAATTTTGGGATAAACACCTTGCCAAGGTCAAACCTCCAAATATTATAGAGGGATTCTACCACCTAATTTCTTGAAAAAAATTAAACAATTCTCCTACACTTTTGAATGTAACTAGATCATAGACCTTAGCCGTTCAATCTTCAAGTTGATCAGTCAAAATCCCTTTCCTTGTAGATTTTTTAAATGTCTTCATGGCCCATGGCAACAATTTTGACAATTCCTTGGTAGACTTGCATTTGGACAACATATTTGGTTTGAAGAGTGGTTTTAAACAACTAGGGTTTTGAATTTTCTTAACCTAGTTACATTTTTTTAGAAACCCTCTTTACAACTCTCATATAACAAAATAAGCACAATTGATATCTTGATTTTAATGGAAGGAAAAAGAGTGGAGATTATTTACTCACCTATTTGTCCTTGCATAGACAATATTATAGGAAGCTTGGCATTGTAATTTTCCAACTAATGAATACAAATGCTTCTTCTCTATCACTAGTTCTTCGCACATAAATATCTTTCCAATTGTTGGAATGATATAAAGGATTATTGCAAGTATGTGCCTAACCGGTGTTGTCATTGATGTCAACATATCTGTGTTGTTATTGGTGCCAACTATTCTCTCATCTTGATGATTGCTTGTAATGAGTTAGATGCCTATGTAAGTGTTGGAAAGCTTGATATTGAGGATATTGAGAAAATTTGCTCCTCTGGTAGAAACAGTATGTTGCAAAATATCTTTGTCTATAGAAGAATAGTCAAACAGATTGTTCTACATTTCCTATAGAATGAATATCTTTATTTGTAGATTGGAAGTTATTTATAGACCTATCTGAAGATGCTATGTTCCAAGTTTGAGCCTCCGGTATGGAGATTTGAGTGAGTTATGTTCACCAGAGTGAAAACTACTTTTCCTGTATGTTTGGTGGTGACAGGGAGAAAGTATTATGCTCTATATTCCTCTGCATTGAAGTGTTTTTGTCTGCAATTCTAGAGTTAAGTCAAAGATGATGTTATGTACCTTCAATTCTAATGGTTCATGATCTGGTGGTCCACAAGTGATCTTTTCCTTATGACAGTAGCTGGTAGTGGTGTTTATGTGTTCCAGTATGAAGAATCTTCTTGATAGATTGGTTAGAAGTTGTGCGGTTGTTCTTGATGATCTCAATGTGCTTGTGGCTGTCTCATGATCGTGTTCGTACCCTTGGATTGCTCTGTAAAGAGAAAATTGGATCATGGATGAAGAATGTTCATAGTAGACCTAGTGATCTCACTAGTCTTAGCCAACTTGGTTGATTTCACTATTTGCAGAGATGACTTGAAGATTGCAAAAGCATGTCGTAGCATGAAGGATTATGTTTGGGTCCCAGCTAAGGCGTGATGTGATCAGCATACATCTTTACATCTTTCCCTTAGCTAATTTTTGTATTAGGTCTAGACCTATTTCTATGTATGTTTTTGTAATGCTGACCTTGGAGATTGTTCCAATGGTTGATGAATCTATTGCCGACCTTGATGTACATTCCAAGGTTGATGACTTGTATAAAGACTTGTAATGTAATTGTGAAGAATGGAGAAGTGTGTGAAAATGAAGAAATAAGTGCGAAGATGTAAAAGAGAAGAGAAGAGAAGTTATATTGTGCTTCAATGGAACTGAACCCAGGCATGGAGTAGATGCTACTAAATTAGTTCACCATCTTTTAGCAGTGAGCCACCCCTTGGCAGTGAGCCACCCTTTGACAGTGAGTCATTCTTTGTAGTGAGCAATTTGGGCACTGAGCCCTGTAGGTAGTGAGCCTCTATTTTTCAGTATTGGCATAACATATATATTTATGTGGGCTAACAGCCACCATGGTTTTTCCCTTTTAGGGTTTTCCATGTAAAAAATTTGGTGTCTACTGTGTTGAATGTGTGATTGTGATTAAGTCTATGGTTTCATGCTTTCATGGTTAAATATGATTATCAGTAATTAAGTAGTTAATGGTTTGATATTAATATGAAGTTAAGTTTTTATGACAACTGATTAACCCCCCCTATCAGTTGTCCTGTGCATTTCAACAATTGGTATCAAAGAAGGTTACTTGGAAGAAAGCCTAATAGATTGAGGAAGATCCAGGATGTCTTTTAAAAAGGATGCTCCATAGTTTAATGGGATAAATTATGCTCTATGGAAGGTACGAATGAAAAGTCATCAACTTTGTCTTGGTTATAAAGTGTGGAAAGCTGCAGAAACATAATACACCATACCTGACAATGGTTTGACAATTGAAGATGAAATCAAAGAATATGAGTTAAATACAAAAGCTAGAGATGCCCTGTTAAGTGCCTTGACTGACACTAAGTTAATAAAAGTCATGGATCTAGAAACTGCAAATGAAGTTTGGGAAAAGTTGAAAAAATTGTATGAAGGAGATGATTTTGTAAAAGAAGCCAATCTACAGGGCCTAGAAGCAAAATATGAGGGTTTAAAAATGAATGAAGATGAAAACATAACAGCCTTTATGCAAAGGGTTGATGAACTTGTCAATGGAATAAAAGGTATGGGTGAAACTATTGGTGATAAGGAAGTCATGATGAAAATTCTTAGATCAATACCAAAGTCCTATAGTCACAAGGTAGTTGCAATTGAAGAAGTAATGATTGTAAAAACTATCGACAAAGATCAATTACTTGGAAAGCTTACAGCCTTTGAGATGAGAGAGTTTGGTGATGCTCTGCCAAAAGTTGAGATTGCTTTTAAAGCTAGTACTTTAGAAAGATCTCCAGAGCTGAGAAATATAAGGTGGAACTTGATGATGACTTTGATGAAATTGAAGCTAACTTTGTTAACAAATTGCAAAGAGGTTCTGGTAAGTTCAAAGGAAAATTACCTTTCAAATGTTTTTCATGTGGTAAAGTAGGTCATTATGCTACCAGATGTCTTGAAATAATTGAAAGGAATAGAAAAAGATTTGAGAACAGGCCTAGAGCTCCAAAGAAATGCTACTATGTTAGAGATTTTGATGATGAAGGTGTGACTGATGATGAATCTGATGATGCTAGTACTAGTGCAAATGAATGCTTGTTTATTGCTATTAAAGAAGAACATGTTTCTACTAATTCTACTAGCTGTGTGAAGGAAGAAAAACCAGTGATGAAAGTGCTTTGGTTGTTCAAGTTGAGAAAGATAAGGATGAATGGATTATTGATAGTGGATGCTCACATCACATGACTGGTGACAAAAGTAAGTTTGTGAGTTTGGAAAAATATGATGGAGGACTGGTTAGGTTTGGAGACAATGTAGCTAGTAAGATTTGTGGAAAAGGATCTATTTCATTTGATGGAAAGCATAATACTGATAATGTCCTATATGTGAAGGGTTTGAAGCATAATCTTTTGAGTGTTGGTCAGATATGTGACAAAGGTTATAATATGAGATTCAAAGACAATGGGTGCAAGATCATAGAAAGCTTTGAAATTGTGATTACTATTAGTAAGAAGACCAGAGATAACATCTATCAATTAAGAGGAACTAACTATTACTATTTATTAGCCCAAGAAGATGAGAGTTGGTTGTGGCATAGAAGGATGTGTCATATAAACTTTGATAATCTAGTAAAGATAAGTTCAGGACAGACTGTGAGAGATTTACCAAAACTTGTGAAACCCACCAATACCATTTGTAAGGAATGTTAGTTGGGGAAGAAGACAAGAACAAGTTTCAAGAGAAAAGAGCAATTTTTGGCCAGTTTGCTGGATCTAGTTCATATAGATCTATGTGGTCCTACAAGGATAAGAAGTCTACAAGGTGACAGGTACTTCATGTTGCTTATTGATGATTATTCTAGAATGACTTGGGTTACTTTTCTGAGAGACAAATTTGAAGCCCTAGAGAAGTTCAAATCCTTCAAGACAATGGTTGAAAATGAAATAGAGCTGAAAATCAAATGCTTGAGGTCTAATAGAGGAGGTGAGTTCATGTCAAATGAATTCAACATTTTTTATGAAGGGCAAAGAATAAAGAGACAGTTGTCTGCACCTAGGACTCCTTAGCATAATGGAGTTGTGGAAAGAAAGAATAGAACAATTCAAGAAGCTGCTAGAACAATGATGAAGGAAGGAGGTTTGCCGAAAGTTTTTTGGAAAGAAGCTATACATACTAATGTCTACATTCAAAATAGAGTTCAAGTGAAAGGAAATGGTATGAAAACTCCCTATGAATTGTGGTATGGAAGGACTCCTATAGTAAAACATTTTAAAGTCTTTGGAAGCAAATGCTATATCAGAAGAGATGAAGATCTAGGAAAATTTGATGCAAGATGTGATGAAGGAATCTTCCTTGGATACTCTACCAAGAGTAAGGTCTACCAGTGCTACAACAAAAGATTTAAAAAGATTGTTGAGAGTGCAAATGTGAAGGTGGATGAAGACAAAGGAAGAACATCATATCAGAGTGGGTATGAACCAGATTAACCTACTACTATAACATATGAAGAAAAATTTGAACAAGAAGATAGTCAAGATGAAGAAGAAAAGGCTCTGAAAATGCTGTCAAGACCCCCAGGTATGTAAGAATTAATCACTCTGAAGGTCAAATTATTGGAGACAAAAACAAAGGAGTACTGGTAAGGAAAAGAGCTACAGAAGAACAAGTGAATTACTATTTGCTCTCTACAGTTGAACCAAAAACTATGAATGAAGCCTACAATGATAAAAATTCGGTAAAGGCAATGAAGGATGAACTAATGTAGATAGACAAGAATGAAACTTGGGAACTAGTTCCTAGACCTGCTAACAAAAATATTATTGGAACCAAATGGGTTTTCAGGAATAAGCTGAATGAAAATGGAGAAGTTATAAGGAATAAAGCAAGGCTTGTGTGCAAAAGATATTCTCAAACTGAAGGAATAGATTTTGAAGAGACTTTTGCTCTAGTAGCTTAGATTGAAGCAATCATAATGTTTGTAGAATTTACAACTCACAAAGATTTCAAAGTGTATCAGATGGATGTGAAGTCTGCATTTTTGAATGGTGAGTTGGAAGAGGAAGTCTACATTGAGCAACCAGAAGGATTCCAACTATCAAATTAAGGTGATATTGTATGCAGGTTGAAGAAAGCATTGTATGGACTCAAGCAAGCTCCTAGAGCCTAGTATGCAAGGTTGGATAAGTACTTATTGCAGTTAGGGTTTAGTAAAGGCACTACTGACAATAATCTCTATTTCAAGATTAATGGTGATCAAATTTTGATTGTTGAAATCTTTGTTGATGATATCATCTTTGGAGGTAATGAAGGTATGTGTATGAAATTTGCGTGAAATGCAAAAAAAGTTTGAGATGTCTATGTTTGGTGAGATGAATTTCTTTCTAGGTATACAAATCAATCAATCAGATAAAGGAATCTTCATATCTTAGTCTAAATATGTGAAAGAGTTGTTGAAGAAGTTTGGGATGGAAGACTCTAAACCAGTATGTACTCCCTGTTGGTAAGAGACACAGCTTTGCATTGATAGGTGTTGTCATTGATGGCAACTAAGATCATCCCAATCATCCACATAACACAATTTGTTCACACCGAAAGTCAGAATCAAAATTTGTCTAAGTCCGAGCAGTGAAGAACAGAGGAGGTGATAGGGTCCAGTATCTTGGTCTGGATCTCTTTGGAAGAAAGTCATGGTTTAATGAGGATCTAATGTAGTTATAAGAATTGTCAAGACACTATAAATCTAGAGTTTTGTCCTCCGGTGATGAAGGACTCAAAATATATTAGCTTCTGAGTATCAGGTTTCAGTTTGACAGAATAGACAAAAGAAGAACAGGCTGACCTTGTGAATGATCTTAATTCTGAATGTATAGAAGTTGTTTATTGGGCAATTTGTGATGATAAGTGATGGCAGCCAACATGATTGATGATTTCTGAATGTAAGTTTTGGTCCACATCTCATATTATATATGGATCTAGCTGACAGAGCAGAGTACTCAACAAAGTTCTAAATGTTCTTGAAGCTGACTGGCAAAATGATTGTAGATCATGTTGCAGACATATATATCTAATAGAATTGAATGATTTTGGAGTGTTTGTGTGTGTTGCGACTATGGTGTAATTGTGAAAAGAAGTAGAGATCAAAAGTTTAGATGCTAGCAGAGCAGTAAGAGGAGTAGAGTAAGGATGAAGTGTGTCAAGTCAGTTTTGTATGCTTAATCAGAACTGAACTCTAGCATTGATAGATGCTAAATATCAGTTCAAATTTATTGTAACTCTTCTTCCTATAGGCAGTGAGCTCTGGACACTGAGCCTAAATGCATGTGCATTCCCCATTGTAATACTTTTAACAGAGTATAATCTTTTTGGGTTAACCCCCATCGTAGTTTTTCTTTTAACCAGGTTTCCACATCAAAAATCTTGGTGTTAAGTGTGTTATGTATGTTTACGCTCATGTGTTATTGATTAATGCTGAAATGTTTACATCATTCATTTGCTTATAAGTTGTAAAGGAAGATTAAAGGTAGAAAAGGTTAAGTTGTGTGACAACTAATTCACCCCCCCTCTTAGTTGTCTAGACCTAATTCAATAATCGGTATCAGAGCGAGGTTCCTTAAAAGAAGCCTAATAGCTTAAGGAAAGATCTTGGAAGGAGTTTTCAATGGGTTCACTCAAAGATCAACTTCAATTGGCTCTAAAAGATCTTGATTAGTCCAAAGTAGAAATATCTAATCTGAAAGATGAACTCAAGGATGCTGATGATACCATTGAAATGTTAAAAGATAAATTAAAGAAGTCTATGGGAAGGAAAAAGGAGCTACTTCTGCAGTTATCCAGTTTAATCAAAGAAAATGGCATGAATGAAGCCTTGGAAGAAAAGACAAAGGAGTGTGAGAAGTTGTCAAAAGAAGTTGTTTTGAAAGTTGAGATGGAATCTAGGGCAATGAGGCTAACCAAAGAAATTGAGCAAAGGAAGAAGACTGAAGAAGATTTGAATCAAACTCTAAAAGAAAGAACTGATGAATTCTATAGATTGGACAATATAGCTGGCCATCTAAAGTCTGATCTACAAGAAAGAAAAGACAATGAAAGAGATCTTGAAAGGCAAATTGTCATTCTCAGACATGACCTAGAAGTTGCAAATGAATACAAGGAGAAGTTCAAGATAAATTCAACTTAACTTGAAGCAATACTTGAGGGTCAGAAAAAGGTTGATGACAAGCATGGTATTGGATATGAGAAAGGTGAAAGCTCCAAATCTGGACAAAGAAACTTTCAACCAAGGAATGGGAGAAACAGACCTAGAAGACCTCTGGTAAGATAGCCTAATGCTCAAAGTTATCCATCTTTCAATGGAAATTGCTTCAAGTGCAATAAATTTGGTCATAAAGCCACTCAATGCAGAAGTAGAGTAAATCAAAATAATCCATCCTTCTCTGGACAATGCTTCAATTGTAAGAGGTATGGTCATAAATGCAATGAATGTGGAAGTATGATAATGAATAACTCATCAAATAGAGGAAATGGGAATTCCTTCAATGGCAAATGCTTTGCATGCAATAGATTTGGACATATGGAAAATTAGTGCATATCAAGAGGAAATCAATCAAATGGGCAAAGACATGTGTGCTTAAATTGTAACCAATCTGGTCATTTTGCAAGATTCTACAGAAGCAAGAATAATGGAAGAGGAGGTCCAGTAAATAGAAAACTGGATGAGTAGAGGCAAGACAAAGGCAAGGATAAATTTTATATGAATGAGACCAAGAATGAAATGAGAAAGACATGGGCTCAGAAAGTGTTATGACCAATAATAGTGGGTCTGCACCGAAATCTAGTGCTGACAATTCTTCTAGGAATTAAATTAGGAGCTCTGGCTCAAGGGGAACTGTATTGAACATCAAATTCCCCTAGTCAGTAAGTGGGTGCCTAGATATGGCACAATGAGAGAAGATATTTTGAAGTGTTTCAAAACTTTTGGAAGGATTTCTAAAAGGAAAAATGTTGATATGGAAATTTACAGAGTAATTCATGAAGAATTGTTCAAGAAACAGAGTAACCAGATGAAGTTAGGGCAATGCATTTATTACAATGCCAAATTAGGTTTTGCAAAGGATAAAAGGTTACTTGATCATACATTTGAACCACTTTTCATTTGAAGGAAACAAGTAGAAGAGCATCTAAGCTGCAAATCTAGAGATTGAAGAACCAAGAGCGAATTCAACCAGAAATTGATCAGCCTTAACCCTGCCAGAGAAAAAGGTACTTCTCTGTAAAGATTTAAATTTGAATCTGTTGAGATGGCTACACTGCTAGTTGTTGATATAACTTAAAGGCCCTAAACAATATTTAAGAAGCATCCATACAAGTCAGTTGAAGTTGAACCGTTAGGTACATTTTCTAGAGTTCCATATGGTATATTACATGTTGAGGATATTAGGGCATACATCCACTGTAGTATTGATGAATTTGGAAACTTGAAACTTTTAGATTTGCTTAACAACTACTTAACAGATCATAGCCATAAATTGAAACCAAAATAGAAAGCCCTAGAAAGCAAACATTTTTTTCAAGTCATTAGGTTTCCAATATTTGATGAAAATGAATGGGTTTGATATGTCTTGAGCTGAATACATAATGAGTTCATATGGCTATTGAAACCATTCAAGATTACCAAAGATGCTATTAGAATTGTAACTAGGTTAAACTCAACTAAAGGATTGCCCATGCTGAAAGCCGTGAAAAACCAGACAGTGGCTAAAGCTACTGGTGCCAAGTTTGACAAAAGGGCAATGACCATCAATGATATCATAGAACCTAATGTTAAATTTGCCTCCATGGTGATTGGGTACAAGATTTACCACTCCAGCAGGGAAAATTCTATGTCTAGAATTGCAATATATGCAGCCTATCAAATAGTAAAGGAGAATGTTGATTATGATCTTTGTGAACTACTACAGAATCAGTTGATTGAGAATATGAGCAAAATAAAGAAAGATAAGAAAAATACCTTCAAATATGGTTCCTTGATTATATGTTTGTTCTTCTATTTTATGAATGAAGTACCTAGAATTCAAGGTGTGGATTGGACAACTGACAGGCCAGTAGCATGGCAAATAAGAGATCACCTTCTCAGCTTTGGTGACTCCCAAGCCCAAAAGACTACCATTTGGGGCTATTTCAAAAAATTCCAAAGTTTAATGCAAGCAAGGGAGAGAATCCCTAAAACAATTGTGGAGAAGTATGAAAATGACATATGTTTCATGGTTGACACAGATCAGTGCTTGATGGAAGCTATAGAACCAAGGATAGTTTGGATAATGCCTATGGGTTATGAGGTGGATGGAAGAGTTTTGGATATGTATGCTCAACATCTTCTAAGCACACCTAAAGATACCTCTATGGAAAGGTTTGGAACTTACAAGGAACTGAGTCTAAAATTGCATGTGGAACTCAGACAGATGGAGACCAAGAGGAAAGTGCAGAGGCAAGTTGAAAAGTATGCTGAGAGCATTGGCCTAACCAAGGAAGTAGTGAAGTAGAACAAAGAAAGAATTGAGAAGGTTGAAAAAGAAAAATAGGACAAGAAACAAGAAGATGCTTAGGTGGAACCATCATCCACTTCAAGGAGGACTAGAAGCTCTACTACTGCTTCTATTCCTTCTAAACCTACAAAACCAGAAGACAGACCATCTAGTGAAGCAAGTAAGAGAAAGAAAATAACAGCCACAAGAATGAATGTGGGCACAAAAGATGATGAGGAGATAGAGACAAATGAAGAAGTCAAATAAATAAGATCCAAAAAAGCCAGAACTTCAAAGACTTCTGAAGACCAGCCTTCCAGAAGCAATAAGATTGGTAAAAAGCAAGTAACTGGTAAGGTCGCTATGACTATTGATGAAATTGTAAAAACAATCACTATTCATGGAAATTTAAAGCTTATCAGAGTTTACTATGATAATTTTGATCAGGCAAATAAGAAAATTTTGGAAGATGCCATTATCATATACTTGAATAAATTCAATAGAGCCCTATTGGAAATTTTACAAGAACTTCCTAAAGGTTTAAGGAAAGTACTGGAAATGAGGAAGAAGGAGCCAAGGATAAAGATCTAGAACTCAGAGAGTATGTTCTTCTACTCTATGTCCTGTAATGACTAGAAGAGAAGCAGATAAAATCTTCAGAGAAGTTAAAGAAAAATTCAGAAGCAAGGTCCAAATGAACAAGCTAATGCTTGGTAAAACTGAGGAAATTGTAAACAAAATAGAAGAAACTTTGAGAAAGGATTTAGACGAAGATAAATACTATATTCTTTCAAAGGAACAAGTTGAGGAAGACAATCCTTCAGTTCTGGAACAAGAAGCTCTAGAAAAAAGAGGTTGAAAAAGGAAAGGATGACCAAGGTAATACTCTAGATCCTCTAGATTTAACCTATGAGGAGACTAATGTTGGATTTGATTCATCAAATCTGAATGTTGGAGAAGTTCAGGAAAAGAACATCATTAAGAAGCAATTTGAGTTTGGTGAAGCCTCTATTCTGGAAGTGGAAAAAGTAAATCAAGATGATCCAAAAATGATGGATAAAGTAGTTGATGCGGGAGGTACTCCTAATCCACCTGACCCATTAGGAAAAGAAGTTAATATTACTACTTCACAGAGCCCTCCGGATCAGGTAGCAAATGGTGAACAAATAGGAAAGAGTCCCTCTACAAAGAACATAGAGAAAAGTAAAGCAGAGAAAGAGGAAGAAAAAGGAAAGAAAGATAAAGCAGAAGAAGATGGTGCAAATGTTGAAGCACCTAAAACAAATGTTGAGAAATTTGGTGAACAAAAGGATGATTTAGAAAATGTTGCAAGAGACATTACATATGCAGTGAAAAATCTTCTTGAAAAAGAGATGATTGAGCTTGATGAGCCTGAACTACTCCAAGGTTTAGCCAATCTAGATGTTCTCTCTCCAATTCAATTGATGAAAATTGCATCATTCACCCAAGTAAAGGCTAGAGAAAAGATGTTAAAGTTCCACATGGAGGACAATGAGCTACTAGGGCTTGCAATTGGGATTTTGGAGAAGTTAATTCCTTCTTGCCTGAAGAGTCCATCTGATTCCCCCTCCAGACATCTAAAAAATCTTGTAAGTTCTATAAATACTCATTTTGAATCCTTTGAAAAATTTGCAAAGGCAAAGGTTCGGAAAGAATTTTTGGATAAGAAATTTAGTGAAGTACAGAATCTAATAGGAAATGATAGGATGATACTCGGCATTAGCATAAGGAGTATTCAGAATGCTCTAAATGATGGAAGAGATATTTACAAATTCTATCTATCATGGCCCAAAGTTAGTGAGGATATTGAGAAGAAGATAAAGGAGAAAGAACAGAAATTGTCAAATCTTTCTCAAAATTTTGATCCTCTAACAGTTTCGCCTATAAGTCAGGAATGTCAAGTAATTAGCTTGACAGATGAGATAAAGAGGCTTGGTAAAGCAAAAAGTAACATTATTAAGAGAATGTGTGAGCTTTGGGAATTGATTGCCCCCAAGTTAGAAACCATGCTTAATGCCTTATCAGAAGCTTAGACTACACTTCAGACAAGTAATCCTCTGGATCTGACAAAGGCATAAGCATATGTATTTTTGCTGAGTGGACACATCTCAATTTTGGATGGAATGAAGGGAACTTGCACCTCTAAACTTGTCCAATTGAAAAAAGTTTTGCAGACATTCTCAAGTTCATGTAAATAGAACTTAATGATTAGTTGTACATATGCGGTCCTATATATAAATTTTTGGACAAATTTGGCTTGCAAACCCCACCCTTTGCCTTGATGTCAAAGAGGGACTGAAGAATAGTGAAAAATGAGGAATCTAGCAAAGGGGAGCACCAGAAAATAGTGCGAACAACTATATGAAGCAAAAGCAAAGGGGGAGTTATTCCGTCAGTCAATTTTCACTAAGTGTTGCCATCAATGCTAAAGGCGGAGACTGTTGTCAAGAGACATTGCTTCACATTGATAGGTGTTGTCATTGATGGCAACTAAGATCATCCCAATCATCCACATAACACAATTTGTTCACACCAGAAGTCAGAATCAAAATTTGTCTAAGTCTAAGCAATGAAGAACAGAGCAGGTGACAGGGTCCGGTATCTTGGTCTAGATCTCTCTGGCGGAAAGGCATGGTTTACTGCAGATCTAAGATAGGTATAAGCATTATCAAAACACTCTAAATCCAGAGTTTTTTCCTCTGGTGATGAAGGACTCAAAAGGTATTAGCTTCTGAGTATCAAGTTTCAGTTTGACAGAAGAACAGGTTGACGTTGTGAATTATCTTAATTTTGAATGTATAGAAGTTGTTTGTTGGGGAATTGGTGATGATAAGTGATGGTAGCCGACATGATTGATGATTTGCAAGTGCAAGTTTTGGTCTGCATCTCATATTATGTATGGATCTAGCCAACAAAGCAGAGTACTTGACAAAGTTCTAAATGTTCTTGAAGCCGACTGGCAAAATGATTGTAGATCATGTTGCGGATATATATATCTGATGGAATTGGATGATTTTGGAGTGTGTGTGTGTGTGTTGCGACTATGGTGCAATTGCAAAAAGGAGAGATCAAAAGTTTAGATGCTAGAAGAGCAGTAAGAGGAGTAGAGTAAGGATGAAGTGTGTCAAGTTAGTTTTCTATGCTTAACCAGAACTGAACTCCAGCATTGATAGATGCTAAATATCAGTTCAAATTTATTTTAACTCTTCTTCCTATAGGCAGTGAGCCTTCTTTTGAGTAGTGATCTCTGGGTAGTGAGCCCGAATGGATGTGCATTCTCTATTGTAATACTTTTAATAGAGTATAATCTTTGTGGGTTAACCCTCACCATGATTTTTCCCTTAACTAGGTTTCCACATCAAAAATCTTGGTGTCAAGTGTGTTATTTATGTTTTTGCTCATGTGTTATTGATTAATGCTGAAATATTTACATCGTTGATTTGATTATAAGTTGTAAAGGAAGATTAAAGATAGAAAAGGTTAAATTGTGTGACAACTGATTCACCCCTCCCTCTCAGTTGTCTGAACCTAATTCAACACTCCCATGGTGACTGGCTACAAGTTGAACAAAATTGATGAATCACCCAAGATTGATTAGTAAAAGTACGGATCCATGATTGGAGGATTGCTTTATCTAACTCAAACCAGACATGATATTATGCATGCAGTTTGTCTTGTTGCAAGATTTCAAGAAGATCCAAAAGAATCACATGTGATGGTAGTGTTGACCTATTTTTCCTCTAGCTGGAGTCAAATAATTCAAGCAGCATCAGTCAGTGTGCATATCCCCAATGTAAGCTATATTTGTGATCTTGAAGCCTGAACCCAAATCTCAAGGTCTGAAGCTTGCCTGAAGAAGCTTACTATGTGAAAGAGCTTGAAAAAATAGGCAAGTTTGCTTTTTACATCACCATGAAATTTGCTAAAATAAGGAAGTTATGTATGGTCAATGTTCTGGTCAAACCTGATATTTCACACATCAGGTCATATTTCAAACATCGGGTGATATTTCACACATTGGGTCATATTCTGAACATCAGGTGATATTTGGAGATCACCTCGATCTCCAAATATCACCCTGATTTCCATATATATCACCCCTTTCCCCATATATCACCCCGATTTCCATATATATCCCCCTTCGTCCAAATATCACCCTGATTTCCATATATATCACCCCGATTTCCATAAATATCACCCCGATATTTGTAATATCATCCCTCGTCCAAATATCACCCTTCGTCCAAATATCACCCTGATATTTGTAATACCACCCCCTCGTCCAAATATCACCCCGATATTTGTAATATCAACCCCTCATCCAAATATCACCCTGATATTTATAATATCACCCCTCGTCCAAATATCACCCTGATATTTGTAATATCACCCTTCATCCAAATATCACCACGATATTTGTAATATCACCCCCTCGTCTAAATATCACCCTAATATTTGTAATATCACCCCTCATCCAAATATCACCTCGATATTTATAATATCACCCCTCGTCCAAATATCACCCTAATATTTGTAGTATCACCCCTTCCTCCAAATATCACCCTGATATTTGTAATATCACCCCTTCTTCCAAATATCACCCCGATATGATGATGACGCCATCCTGTCACGTTTCAATAAGGTTCGTCCATGATGGTGACATCACCATCATATCCCTCATAAGGAGAAGTATACAAAGGCCGATTCAAAAAGGTAGGGGCCCGCGTTGTATGCAGATCTAGGTACATATTTAGGGGACATTTTTGAAGAGGATTTTAAGTGCCAAAAGCAGAGGTACATGATCTGAATTTGCATGTTTGGCTGAAGGGACGTTTCAGCGACCATTTTTGGGGCATATGCAGATATTTCTCGCATTCATTACTACACAAAGAGGAAGCAGCTCACATTGATGATCAGAAAATATCTCTCCACCGCCTTGTTTCAGACGCTGCATATAGTCATGGTTGAGGATAGACACGTAAACTACTCGCATTTAATACCAAAATATCTTCCACCATTTCAGGGGACCAGATTGATGATGCAACAGCTTGCATTGAAGACTGAAAATATCTTCCATCTACATCAATTCCAGATATTTGACACCATTACTTTGGCAGCTGGGACATCCCTTCAGAGATATTTTTGGTGGCAGCTCTCTGAGAGAATTTTGTAGCCGACTTAGGTTAGGTTGAAATGCTATATAAGCTGAGGCTTATGATGTAAATAAGGTTGGAAATTTTTTGGCATTCTGGTCTTTCTATTTCCAAACAGAGTTTTCATATACTGTAACCTTGCCTTTCATTGGCTATATGCAAGTTATTTTACCTCCTTTCCTGATTTTCCAATTCTATGTGAATTTGCATGAGGTTGTCTGTGAACATTCTGTTCCTCTCAACCTTATTGCTCCTTACCTCTGCTAGAATCATCTAATCTGTGTATGTTTACTTGTTGTATCTGATTATATTGTGCATTTTTTCAGTGTTGTGGAAGTCTCTTTTAATCTATCTAGTGCACCACCCTTTGTTTTCAAGTTTTTTTGTTTCATCTTCATTTTAAAGCTTTCCTTCTCCCTTTTCCCCTCAAAGTTCAGTAGTTTTAGGTGATAATCAGGCAAGGAAGCCGGCCTTCTCCGGAGCTCTGATCTCTTTGAGCAAGGTCCCACACCTTGAGATCATTCCCATTGTGTCATTGGAATGCTTGGAATCCTTCCAAGTAGGGTACAATTTCATGTGACAGCAGTTTTTGGCATGCCCGGTGGGATGATTTTGATGAACTTCTCATCAAAGTACTAAGAGATTTGGTGTTTCTCTTAGTATTACTAGCCTTTGGAGGCAATATTCAACACCATGGTGACTCTATTGAACTAATCAGCTGGTTTTGAAAGCCCAAGTACATAAAATTTTATCAAAGGTTAGGATTTTGGTGATTTTCCTGGTCTTTTCAGCTTTCAGAAGTGTTTCAATCACCTGGCGACTCCTTTTCTAGTATGTATCCAGTTTTTCTTTGGTTTGACATTTTTATGATTATCCAGCATTTAGATGCTATAAATGTCAGAATTTTATGGGAATCATGGCTATTCCCCTACCCCTAATTCAAATACAGGCTATTGGCCCCCATCTCAGCAACACCAGGCCCCAAATGCCTCTGATTTTATGCCATACAACCCTGCCACTGCAGGATATCAGCATCTTCATGATGCTTACCTTCTTCCTACCCCTAATGTTGCCCCTAAGAATATTTATGCTTTCAATGAGCTCATGGGCAGTTTTCTAGAGCTTGACAGAAATTTAGATAAGGCCAAAGGAGCAGCAGGGTATAGTCAGCGTCAATGGTTTTATGATCTCAGCATCATAAGCATGTATGGTCTCAAGAAGTTGTCTCTAGATCTGAATAGGGAGGCTGATGAATTTATAGAAATGTTAAAACATAGCCAACAGCAAGAAGCGCAAGGAGAGATTTTTCAGGAAAACCTTGCTGTAAGGATGACACCTGCTTAGCCTGTTGCTGAAGAAGCCCCAAAATTTAAAATTCCAAGCTTCAAACAGGTTAGTCCATCTGTACCTCCAAAACTGCTTCCTAGTTTTCAAATCCCAAGTTTTAGAGGCCCTCAGCCTTCACAGGAGCCTGTTCCTAGCTTCAAACAAGTCCATCCTTCAAACCAAAGTGAATATATGAAGGTGGCTCAAACTTCTCTATCATGGCAACCTTCTTGGACCAAGCATTCTGGGTACATGGTACCAAACCTTGTAAAGGCCAGTCCTCTCATACCAATTCAAAATCAAGTAGAGGAAAAGGTTGTAGAATCCAAGCCTGCCATAATTCCAAAGTTTAGGAATGCTTCTTCAACCCAACAACCAATTCATAAACAAGAGCAACCTAGACTCCACAAGTTTACAGGCTTCAAAGCCTTTATCTCTCCACAAGTCCATGTTCCTGTGCAAACTTAGATTATTACTCCCTAGGAACAAATTTGTCCAGAACCCTCTCCCCTCCAAGAAATTCAAGAAGATATTCAAGCCTCTTTCCCTGATGATATTTTAATCCTCAAGGATGGACCTGTTGTCTACCAAGATAATTGGAAAGATGAGCCAAAAGAGGAGGTGGAAGAAGGTAAAACTAAAGAGGAGCAGTTTGTTCCTACACTCACAGAGATAAAATTGTTTGAACCTATTGCACCTATGAGTATTGTTAAGGTCACTTCAGATATAGATGATGCTACCCTACTTCATGAGCTACCTGATTATGTTGAAGATGAAGAATATGTGCAGTCGGTTGTGAATATGCAGTAGCTAGAGAACAATGAAAGTAATGACAAATTACTGCAGGTTGAGGCTAAGCTTGACAGTGAGGTTCTAAACCATAAAGAGGGGAAAGCATGTTGTCCTATGCTAGATTATACAGAGGCTGATTATGCTGATATGCTTGAGGAGCTTCCATGCTTTATTAGAAATAATGAGGAGACTGAATATGGTCAAGAGCAAATTACAAATTTGTTCTTTATTATCCAGCAAGGATATCAGCTTCTTGGTGGGGAAGTTTTCTCTTTTGAGTATGTGCATGGCCCATTTTCTAACCCTAAGTTAGAAAATCATGAACATCTTGTTCATAAGGTGAAGGCAACCATATTTGTAGTAAAATCACAGAAGCTAGAATTTTTAGACCAGCAAGAAGAGGAAGAATGCAGCCATGATGACATTATATCAATATTCTTGGGTTCTTTGAAGGAAGAAGGAGAAAACCATGAGGTCCCAAGTCAGTTGTTTCACACACAACAGCAACATGAGAGTCAAATGGAGGTCACCACCATACCAAATGAAGAGAAAGAAGAGGAAGAATCAGAGAAGAGACATGAGATCCAACATGATTTGTATATCACTTTAAGGGGATGTCCAATCAGGCATCTAGCCCAGCTAGAGACACATCAAGAGGAGTCACCACTTGTCATGCTTACCTCTAAGCATGAAGTTGGACATCAAAATAAATGGGATCAGCCTATTTATTCACCACAAGTTAGCAGTATCAGCAATCAATCCAGGTGGATAGGTGAGTTTATCTCCATTTTATGGGGGGTGTTTTATCAATTTTCATATGCCCATTTCACCTTCACTTCTTTTTAACTGCCCACATGAATGGGAAACATTGTAAATTGTTAAGGAAGGGTAGTTACTTTCAAGAACCAATTAATGGCTTTGTTTAAGGTCATGTCTGACTGGTTAGTTTAGGATTAGAGTAGGTTTCATTTCTGCTTTAGTTTTCCCTTTTCCTAAGTGCTTCTACACAGGCTACATTGTCATTAGGAGAATGCAGGCCTTTTTCCCCTTTTTTTGTGTTTTGGAGGCAGTTCCTAGTTTTCCAGCATGTTTTAGGCTTGACTCCATGCCCAATAGATGCTCAAGGCCACTAATCTAATTGTTTAGCAGGCAAACATCCCATAGAAGTTGCCAAATTGTTGACCTATTTTTCCTCTAGCTGGAGTCAAATAATTCAAGTAGCATCAGTCAGTGTGCATATCCCCAATGTAAGCTATATTTGTGATCTTGAAGCCTGAACCCAAATCTCAAGGTTTGAAGCTTGCCTAAAGAAGCTTACCATGTGAAAGAATTTGAAAAAATAGGCAAGTTTGTTTTTACATCACCCTAAAATTCACTAAAATAAGGAAGTTATGTATGGTCAATGTTCTGGTCAAACTTGATATTTCACACATCGGGTCATATTTCAAACATCGGGTGATATTTCACACATCGGGTCATATTCCAAACATCAGGTGATATTTGGAGATCACCTCGATCTCCAAATATCACCCCGATCTCCAAATATATCACCCTGATCTCTGTATATCACCCTGATTTCCATATATATCCTCCTTCGTCCAAATATCACCCTGATTTTCATATATATCACCTCGATATTTGTAATATCACCCTTCATCTAAATATCACCCCCTTGTCCAAATATCACCCTGATATTTCTAATATCACCCCTCATCCAAATATCACCCTGATATTTGTAATATCACCCCTCGTCCAAATATCACCCCGATATTTGTAATATCACCCCTTCCTCCAAATATCACCCTGATATTTGTAATATCACCCCTTCTTCCAAATATCACCCCAATATGATGATGACGCCATCCTGTCACGTTTCAATAAGACCCGTCCATGCTGGTGACGTCACCATCATATCCCTCATAAGGAGAAGTATACAAAGGCTGATTCAAAAAGGTAGGGGCCCGCGTTGTATGCAGATCTAGGTGCATATTTAGGGGGCATTTTCAAATAGGAGTTTAAATGCCAAAAGCAGAGGTACATGATCCGGATTTGCATGTTTAGCTGAAGGGACATTTCAGCAACCATTTTTGGGGCAGATGCAGATATTTCTCGCATTCATTACTGCACAAAGAGGAAGCAGCTCGTATTGATGATCAGAAAATATCTCTCCACCGCCTTGTTTCAGACACTGCATACAGTCATGGTTGAGGATAGACATGCAAACTACTCACATTTAATACCAAAATATCTTCCACCGTTTTAGGGGACCAAATAGATGATGCAGTAGCTTGCATTGAAGACTAAAAATATCTTCCATCTGCATCAATTCTAGATATTTGACACCATTACTTTGGCAGCTGGGACGTCCCTTCAGAGATATTTTTGGTGGTAGCTCTCTGAGTGAATTTTGTAATCGACTTAGGTTAGGTTGAAATGCTATATAAGCTAAGGCTTATGATGTAAATAAGGTTGGAAATTTTTTGGCATTCTAGTCTTTCTGTTTCCAAATAGAGTTTTCATATACTATAACCTTGCCTTTCATTGGATATATGCAAGTTATTTTACCTCCTTTCCTAATTTTCCAGTTCTATGTGAATCTGCATGAGGTTGTCTGTGAACATTCTGTTCCTCTCAACCCTATTGCTCCTTACCTCTGCTAGAATCATCTAATCTGTGTATGTTTACTTGTTGTATCTGATTATATTGTGCATTTTTTCAGTGTTGTGGAAGTCTCTTTTAATCTATCTGGTGCACCACCCTTTGTTTTCAAGTTTTTTTGTTTCATCTTCATTTTAAAGCTTTCCTTCTCCCTTTTCCCCTCAAAGTTCAGTAGTTTTAGGTGATAATCAGGCAAGGAAGCCAACCTTCTTCGGAGGTCTGATCTATTTGAGAAAGGTCCCACACCTTGAGATCATTCCCATTGTGTCATTGGAATGCTTGGAATCCTTCCAAGCAGGGTGCAATTTCATGTGACAACAGGTAGTAAAGAGAATCTTGAGATATTTAAAAGGCACACCAGATCATAGCTTATGGTATCCAAAGGATAATGATTTCACTCTGAGTGCTTATAGAGATGTTGATTGGGTCAGAGATATTGATGATAGGAAGAGTATAAGTGGAGGTGCTTTCTTTTTGGGTAACAGATTGGTTTCATGGCTAAGCAAGAAACAAGATTCAATCTCTTTGTTAGCTACAGAAGCAAAGTATTTTGCAGCAGCATATTGTTGTACTCAAGTGTTATGGATGAAGCAAACTTTGAGGGACATAAGAGTTGTATATGAAGATCTAGTTGAAATCTTCTGTGACAATACAAGTGCTATAAATATTTCAAAGAATCCAGTGATGCATTCAAGAACAAAGCATATATCTATAAGGTATCACTTTTTGAGAGAAAAGGTGAAAGAGAATGAAGTAAAGTTGGAATATGTGCCCATAAAGGATTAGATTGTAGATATCTTCACCAAACCTCTGCCTAAGCATCCTTTGATTATCTCAGAGAAATGTTAGGGGTCATTACCCCTCCTTACCTAAATTAAGATGCATAGGAATGCATCAATCCAGTGGTGCACAAAGTCTCATTCTTTTATCTAGATTGATGTTTTGAGAGCTACCTCTCACAGGGAGTAGCTAGATGAGTTCCTGATAAAGAAAGTTAATTTGGATTAGAACAACAAAATGTAAGTATGTGCCCTTTGCCATTGATATTGTAAAATATACTATGGTAACATGAACCAGAGTTGAGGAGGATATTGTTAAATATGCTATTTGTTAGCTGGAGGGTGGACTAGGTCAAAGATGTTGGAATATTCTATGCCAGCTGTGTAGTTGCCAACTGGCAGGCACGTGCTGTTCATCTGGACTGTTGATCTTAATAGTTAAATCCTAACCATAGGTCATCTGTAACCATTCCCTCACCTTATTCTATAAAAGGTGCAGCGATGTGATAATTGGATTATTCAGAAGCTTAATTGAAACTTGACTGTTGAAATATCAGGGCATATTTCAAAGTTATTGTAAGCATACATATCATTGCATACTTAATGAAAGAGAACATCGTTTGATTACAAATCATCATAAATCTTGAGTAATCAGTGTTTGAATTCATAATACATGCTTTGATTTGTTGCGTCCCTTGGAGTGCTTATCAGTCTATATGTGTTGTCTCCATTACTTTTCCTTCGAAGTTAGCATCATCTGTATTTAGCTGTGGAACATCCTGGTGAAAATATGATTTGATTTCTTCTCCTCATGACTGTATCTGCTATGTATGTGGTTCAATAGCTAAGATTCACCAAATTTGAAGTATTCTTTTAATTTTCTTTGAATTTCAGAGTAATTCCCCATCATAATTGCAAATAACAGATAATCAACAGCAAATAACATGAAATATGCTGACATCTTGTAGATAACTGAATATCATTAGCATATTTGAGCTAAATGCATGTATGTAGAGTTGAAAATATCATGCAAAGAATTGCAAGTAATGGTAGAAATCATGCAAATATCAACCTGTAGGCACATTATTTGAGTGAATTCATAGTGCAGAGGTAAAATAATTTGGAGATTTATGCAACGTAGATATAAAGAACATGATATTTGGAGAAATATTGATGAACTTTGCAGAAATTACTAAAGAACGTAAGGCCCCTGAATGATTAACAACATCATACATCAACCATTGAGTAACGTCAGTAGATTATGAACTAATCAACGGAGACTTGGGATCATGAATTCTCTGAATTCATCGTATCTTTCAAGATGAGTAAATGTTGTTGTGTAACTTTTATTCTATGTTTGTTTATGACTAACATCATCATCAACATAAATTAGCGCTAGAAGGAGGGCCTGAACAAAGAATCTATGAATTTTTGCAAATGTTGCATAAATATTTCATCATTTGAGGTTAATGTCTGCAAATATCTCTTATTTGAGAGGTTTTGGTTGCATCCTTGCAAGGATCTAGCTCAAAGCTTCAAAGATTCATTGAATTTTTTGAGCTTTCTAAGTTTTATTCTAAGATATGATAGATCTCATTAAAATTTCAAAATCCTAAAAAAAAAATTTGAAAAACAGAGCCTCATTTTGATGGATGCATATGAGGACAATTGTCAAGTTAGCATTCCTTTATTTCAGGAAACTTTGAATAGGCAGCTTTATCCTCAAAGTTTATCTAACTTTGGTTTATCCAGTTGTTGTAAGATACACCACACTGTAGAACACAGTGAAATTAATTCTCTAACTTTTCTTATAAGGTTGGATCTATATTTGAAAGGAATAATATTTTTTATAGATGTGTTCAGGGATGAAGTCCGGCAGGAAAATGAAGAAATTCTGGAGCAACAAGCACATGCAGCACCAGAAGTTATTAGTTGTTCAGACATTGAAGTGGACCTCTCTGAAGATTTTGAATTATACTTGTCCAGAAATATACAATGTAGTCAAATATTAGGTTTATCCACTGATGATGTCTTGATTGAAAGTTGGTGCAAATTACATGACGAAGAGCATTCAGAAAGGGATTGTAACACTTGCTTGGTCATATTGAAGAAGACTCTAGAAAACACAATAGTTGAATCAGTTCTAGAAAGTGAGGATAGTGAAACATCCTTCCTTGAGGCATTCTATGGTAAGATTGATAGGAGTTCTCTACTTCCTAATATAGGTAAGGGTGAGGCAGAGTGCGGGTATGAATCTTTTGAAAATTGTGGAGAAGAAACCATTTGTTAGGATAAAGTCTTTGATTATGATCCTATTGCTTTTGATAAGGATAGTGAAACATCTTTCCTTGAATCATTTTATGGTAAAAAGGAATACAGACAGGTGGAAGAATTCAAATGCACTATTGCTGATGAAGTTCCTATGACAGTAACCCAAGGAGTTGTAGAAAAGAGAATAAATGCTGATTTACTATCTAACTTGTTTAAGTTGAATGATCAAATGCAAGAATGTTGTAGGTCAATGGAACCAGATGCCTTACTGGATGGACAATGTGAGTTATTTGATGAACAATTCATGAAAGTTGAAGATGCAGAAAGCTTTGGAATTGTTGTGTATAATCAGATTCCAATCCAATGTCATTTTGAAAATGAAATGGGGGAGTATTCCTATCAATTGAAAGTTGTTTCACCTTTACAGTCAAATGATTTAAAAGGGATAAATTTCTGTATATCAGGTTATGAAAATAAAGATACTCATTTAGATGCTGTTGTATAGGGATTTAATGAAAATAGTGAGGTGCTTCCTGGAGTCAAGAATCAGACATACATCCAGAATGAGAAGACAAAGATGGATAAAGATGAAGGATTAATACTTCAAGAGTCATACATTCTTCAATTTGAAGTGAGACTAGACACTGAGCTGAGCAATGAGAATGCAAAGTTAAATAGAAGACTAGTTGTCAATGAAGAAGCACGTCCAACAAAGCAAGAAATACATCAGGGTGTATTTCTCCTTTCCACAGTAAATAGTGTTGAATACTATTTTGATTATGGAAATTCAGGAGATAAGACATGCATATGAATTAATCATGACCATGATGAGCTTCCTCAGTTGCTGATCGTTAAGAGTTATTCTGTTACACACAGTGAATTTAGAATACAAGAATATTTTTCAAAATACAAGGATGAATTTACTAAGATGAGAACCATAACTAATGCCCTGACGCTCCTGTACAATTTAAGGAAGTATGCAAATACAAGTGTCTTTGGGTCTTCTCCTGGGTTTTATTTGCCTTGTGGGGTTTGTATATAGTTTGGTAGGGTAGTTGTCTTGTTTCTTTCCTTGCTTTCTTGTTTTGTTTTCTGTTGTTTCCTTTTGTAGTTAGTTGTTTGTACAGTTTGCTTAGTGTGGTTGCTTTTGTTTGTTTGCTTGTTGAGTTCTATTTTGGTTAGTCAAGATGATATAGCTCATCATCCTAAGAAAATAACTGAATTGTTAAGATTCAAGTGATGAGAACAAATTCATATATAGGTTATGATTCATTCTGAGAAGTACTTGTGATCAGGTCTGTGATATCTTTTCATCAGGGTACCTTTTCTTGACCAAAGTGATTCTTTCACAATGACTCACCTAACAGGCTTGGGTTTGTTGAACACACAAGTATAGGTGTTAAGTGAAAAATCTAAAGGGACTCCCTTGCTACCAATACAATCTCCAACCTAAATCAGCAAGTGACCATACCTTGCATACTAAGCTTACATGATGACATCTGATGAATAGAGTATAAATTTTGAAAATCTAAAATATAATAAAATTAGGCCATCTAAGTAACTCTATCGGGGCTATAGACTCATGCCGGCAATGGGGCTCTACTTAGGGGGATTGTTTAAATAACCTTGCTGGGGGTATGGACTCCTGCTGGTAGCAAGGCTCTATCCAGGTTGGCTATGAGGGATGCTCCCAAACTATGTAGCTTAACATCAGTTACTCATGTTTTCAACTTGCTTTCAAGATGAGGATAATTAATCATTTGCACACACCTCATCCTTTGTCAGTAATTTTGCCATGATGAAAACCTTATCACTCAGAAAAATTATGTTGCTTATACTTATAAAGACTTAGAATACTGTATATGAATGTGATCATCTCACTTGAATCATTGGAATTTGGTTGTTTTCTTTGGTGGCAAGTTGTGTGGTTACACAACATGCCCCATTTTGACTTGACAAAACAGGGACCCAACTTTTTGTTGCTTTGGCTTGCGTTGTTTTTTTTGCTCTTCGGCGGTCTTGTAAAAGTAAGTCATGCAGATGACCCTCCATAAGGGAGCCGGGTAAGTCATCATGATGAGATCAGTTTGTCAAAGTTAATATTTCATATCAATAACCTCATGATTGGAAAGAGTACAAAATTTCATCCAGGTTTGCCTTTTGGATCACCTTGATATTCCTTAGGGAACGAAAGTTACGGTGAGTCAAAGTCCTGGTCAAACCTAATATTCCTAGGGGGGTCATGTTCCTTAACATCAGTCACCTTACGTTAGATCACCCTGATGCCAATTTTATCACCTGATAATCATTTGGTCCGAAGCTC
Organism: Cunninghamia lanceolata; assembly: GCA_027924645.1. Classification (NCBI taxonomy): domain Eukaryota; kingdom Viridiplantae; phylum Streptophyta; class Pinopsida; order Cupressales; family Cupressaceae; genus Cunninghamia; species Cunninghamia lanceolata. The sequence continues at coordinate 34,484,508 of BSBN01000078.1, read as the reverse complement.
CAGACGTCAATCTTACGTGATAGTGGTATTTACCCGTCAGACAGCTTCATATATTTTGCGAGGGTCATATTTCAAATATCACCCGATCTTTCGAATGTCACCAGATCTTTCAAATATCACCCTGCCATAGAATATCACCCCAGAGCCAATATGTTGATCACATCATCCAATCCTGATGAATAAAGAAATCAGGAAATCACCCTGACGGTGATGTCGTCATCCTTTTCACCTCGCAGAGGTTTTTTTTTCCAACGATCACCCTTTTAAATAACATGACGGTGATGACATCCTAATCTTTCGAAAGGGGGTCACATTTGTTAATATGACTCATCTTTGTTAACATGACGTTGATGTCAGCTTATCCCATTCCACAAAGGACCTGATATGATGATGACATCATCAATCGGCTTGACATCCGAGGCTCGTCTATTCTCTAACATCCGTCATCTTTTCTAATATGAATGATCTTTCCTAACTTGTCGGTGACATCATTCTCATTCGATATATGAAAAGCTCGACATGACCGTGACATCATCCTATTCGGAGGGTGATATTCCTCAATATCAAGGTCATATTTCTTAACATCACCTGATTTCCTTCAGTATGACCATGACGTTAGCCTTTTACATTTTAACGAAGCCCGTCCATGATGATGACATCATCATCATATCCCGATCTATGAAGAGAGTCATATTAGTTAATATCCCTCATATTAACTAATGTGCATACATGGACCCGATAGTTTCATTCAATGGAATTTAGTGAGCAACAGCGCATGTATTACATATGCATGATCTTATACATGCAATAACTGAAAATGTAAGGCTTGCATATCATATGAAGGGTCACATCACCCTTGGAATACAAAAAGAGCTATTACAAGGTGAAACCATTTGCAAAAATTCAAAGAAATTCAAAAAATTAGGAAATTTGTGATCTTCTCCTTGGCAGGGTCATAACTCCTAGCTACTGTGTCAGAATTTAAACATTTTGGACTCATTGGAAAGATAAACTAGTTATCTAGTTTGAGTTCCTTGGTTATTAAGGCTTAACGCCTAGCAACCAACGGAGTCTTGAGGCCCTAATTTCACTCCTAAGGGCTCTGAAAATGCAATTTACTAAGATGTAGAAAATACCAAAAATCATATTTTCGATATTTTTATCAAAATCATTCAAATGATCCTAGACCTGATCAAATATTGAGCCATTTTAGAGCCTGATAGCATGTTTTCTAGTCAACGATAGCCACCCAAACCCTCTTGACCACCTATGGGCATTTAATTACGCAAATTTTCATAGATGCTGAATATTCATAATCTGATATATATAGGTTTGCACATTCATCCTGTTTTAATGCAATTTTTATATTCCTGCTGGCTATTAAATGACGTTGATGCTTATTTCTTGTCTATTTATTGCAGGACGGTGGAGCTGTTTGAGGTTAAGATCAGGATGGCTGAAAATTACAGAGTTGCATGCAGAGGTAACATGAACCAGAGCTGAGGAGGATATTGTCAAATATGCTATTTGTTAGCTAGAGGGTGGACTAGGCCAAAGATGCTGGAATATTCTATGCTAGCTGTGTAGTTGCCAACTGGCAGGCACGTGCTATTCATCTGGACTGTTGATCTTAATAGTTAAATCCTGACCGTAGCTCATCTATAACCATTCCCTCACCTTATTCTATAAAGTGTGCAGGGATGTGATAATTAGATTATTCAGAAGCTTAATTGAAATTTGACTGCTGAAATATCAGGGCATATTTCAAAGTTATTGTAAGCATACATATCATTGCATACTTAATGAAAGAGAAGACCGTTTGATTACAAATCATCATAAATCCTGAGTAATCAGTGTTTGAATTCCTGATACATGCTTTGATTTGCTGCGTCCCTTGGAGTGCTTATCAGTCTATATGTGTTGTCTTCATTCCTTTTCCTTCGAAGTTAGCATCTCTGTATTTAGCTGTGGAACATCCTGGTGAAAATATGGTTTGATTTCTTCTCCTCATAAATGTATCTAGTATGTATGTGGTTCAATAGCTAAGATTCACCAAATTTGAAGTATTCTTTTAATTTTCTTTGAATTTCAGAGTAATTCCCCATCATAATTACAAATAACAGATAATTAGAAGCAAATAACATGAAATATGCTGACATCTCATAGATAACTGAATATCATTAGCATATTTGAGCTAAATGCATGTATGTAGTGTTGAAAATATCATGCAAAGAATTGCAAGTAATGGTAGAAATCATGCAAATATCAACCTGTAGGCACATTATTTGAGTGAATTCATAGTGCAGAGGTAAAATAATTTGGAGATTTATGCAGGGCAGATATGAAGAATAGGATATTTGGAGAAATATTGATGAACTTTGCAGAAATTACTGAAGAACGTAAGGCCCCTAAATGATTAACAACATCATACATCAACCACTGAGTAACGTCAGTAGATTATGAACTAATCAACGGAGACTTGGGATCATGAATTCTCTGAATTCATCATATCTTTCAAGATGATTAAAGGTTGTGTAACTTTTATTCTATGTTTGTTTATGACTAACATCATCATCAACATAAATTGGCACTAGAAGGAGGGCCTGAACAAAGAATCTATGAATTTCTGCAAATGTTGCATAAATATTTCATCATTTGAGGTTAATGTCTGTAAATATCTCTTATTTGAGAGGTTTTGGTTGCATCCTTGCAAGGATCTAGCTCAAAGCTTCAAAGATTCATTAAATTTTTTAAGCTTTCAAAGTTTTATTCTGAGATATGATAGATCTCATTAAAATTTCAAAATCCTAAAAAAAAATTAAAAATAGAGTCTCATTTTGATGGATGCATATGAGGACAATTGTCAGGTTAACATTCATTTATTTCAGGAAACTTTGAATAGGCAACTTTATCCTCAAAGTTTATCTAACTTTGGTTTATCCAGTTGTTGCAGGATACACCAGACCATAGAACACAGTGAAATTAATTGTCTAACTTTTTTATAAGGTTGGATCTATATTTGAAAGGAATAATATTTTTTATAGATGTGTTCTGGGATGAAGTCCGGCGAGAAAATGAAGAAATTTTGGAGCAACAAGCAGATGCAGCACCAAAAGTTATTAATTGTTCAGACACTAAAGTGGACCACTCTGAAGATTTTGAATTATACTTGTCCAAAAATATACAGTGTAGTCAAATATTAGGTTTATCCACTGATGATGTCCTGATTAAAAGTTGGTGCAGATTACATGACGAAGAGCATTCAAAAAGGGATTGTGACGCTTGCTTGGTCATATTGAAGAAGACTCTAGAAAACACAATAGTTGAATCAGTTCTAGAAAGTGAGGATAGTGAAACATCCTTCCTTGAGGCATTCTATGGTAAGATTGATAGGAGTTCTCTACTTCCTAATATAGGTAAGGGTGAGGCAGAGTGCAGGTATGAATCTTTTGAAAATTGTGGAGAAGAAACCATTTGTCAAGATAAAGTCTTTGATTCTGATCCTATTGCTTTTGATAAGGATAGTGAAACATCTTTCCTTGAGTCATTTTATGGTAAAAAGGAATGGAGAAAGGTGGAAGATTTTAAATGCACTACTGCTGATGAAGTTCCTATGATAGTAACCCAGGGAGTTGTAAAAAAGAGAATAAATGCTGATTTACTATCTATCTTGTTTAAGTTGAATGATCAAATGCAAGAATGTTGCAGGTCAATGGAACCAGATGCCTTACTGGATGGACAATGTGAGTTATTTGATGAACAATTCATGAAAGTTGAAGATGCAGAAAGCTTTGGAATTGTTGTGCATAATCAGATTCCAATCCAATGTCATTTTGAAAATGAAATGGGGGAGTATTCCTATCAATTAAAAGTTGTTTCACCTTTACAGTCAAATGATTTAAAAGGGATAAATTTCTGTATATCAGGTTATGAAAATAAAGATACTCATTTAGATGCTGCTGTGCAGGGATTTAATGAAAATAATGAGCTGCTTCCTGGAGTCAAGAATCAGACATACATCCAGAATGAGGAGACAAAGCTAGATAAAGATGAAGGATTAATACTTCAAGAGTCATACATTCTTCAATTTGAAGTGAGACTAGACACTGAGCTGAGCAATAAGAATGCAAAGTTAAATAGAAGACTAGTTGTCAATGAAGAAGCACGTCCAACAGAGCCAGAAATACATTAGGTTGTATTTCTCCTTTCCACAGTAAATAGTGTTGAATACTATTTTGATTATGGAAATTCAGGAGATAAGACATGCATATGGATTAATCATGAACATGATGAGCTTCCTCAGTTGCTGATCGTTAAGAGCTATTCTGTTAAACACAGTGAATTTAGAATACAAGAATATTTTTCAAAATACAAGGATGAATTTGCTAAAATGAGAACCATAACTAATGCCCTGACGCTCCTGCACAATTTAAGGAAGTATGCCAATACAGGTGTCTTTGGGTCTTCTCCTGGGTTTTATTTGCCTTGTGGGGTTTGTATATAGTTTGGTAGGGTAGTTGTCTTGTTTCTTTCCTTGATTTCTTGTTTTGTTTTCTATTGTTTCCTTTTGTAGTTAGTTGTTTGTACAGTTTTCTTAGTGTGGTTGCTTTTGTTTGTTTGCTTGTTGAGTTCTATTTTGGTTAGTCAAGATGATGCAGCTCATCATCCTAAGAAAATAACTGAATTGTTAAGACTCAAGTGATGAGAACAAATTCATATATAGGTTATGATTCATTATGAGAAGTACTTGTGATCAGGTCTGTGATATCTTTTCATCAAGGTGCCTTTTCTTGACCAAAGTGATTCTTTCACAATGAATCACCTAACAAGCTTGGGTTTGTTGAACACACAAGTATAGGTGTTAAGTGAAAAATCTAAAGGGACTCCCTTGCTACCAATACAATCTCCAACATAAATCAGCAAGTGACCATACCTTGCATACTAAGCTTACATGATGACATCTGATGAATAGAGTATTAATTTTGAAAATCTAAAATATAATAAAATTAGGCCATCTATGTAACTCTACCGAGGCTATAGACACCTGCTAGCAGTGGGGCTCTACTTAGGGGGATTGTATAGATAACCTTGTCGGGGGTATGGACGCCTGCTGACAGCAAGGCTCTATCCAAGTTGGCTATGAGGGATGCTCCCAAATTATGTAGCTTAACATCAGTTACTCATGTTTTCAACTTGCTTTCAAGATGAGGATAATTAATCATTTGCACACACCTGATCCTTTGTCAGCATTGTTGCCATGATGAAAACCTTATCATTCAGAAAGATTATGATGCTTATACTTAGAAAGAGTTAGAATACTATATATGAATGTGATCACCTCACTTGAATCATTTGAATTTGGTTGTTTTCTTTGGTGGCAAGTTGTTGTGTGGTTACACAACACCCCCCATTTTGACTTGACAAAACAGGGACCCAACTTTTTGTTGCCTTGGCTTGCGTTGTTTTTTTTGCTCTTTGGTGGTCTGGTAAAAGTAAGTCATGCAGATGACCCTACATAAGGGAGCTGGGTAAGTCATCATCATGAGGTCAGTTGGTCAAAGTTAATATTTCATATCAATAACCTCATGATTGGAAAGAGTACAAAATTTCATGTAGGTTTGCCTTTTGGATCACCCTAATATTCCTTAGGGAATGAAAGTTACAGTGAGTCAAAGTCCTGGTCAAACCTAATATTCCTAGGGGGGTCATGTTCCTTAACATCAGTCACCTTACGTTAGATCACCCTGATGCCAATTTTATCACCCGATAATCATTTGGTTCGAAGCTCCGGATGTCAATCTTACGTGATAGTGGTATTTACCCGTCAGACAGCTTCATATATTTTGCGAGGGTCATATTTCAAATATCACCTGATCTTTCGAATATCACCCAATCTTTCAAATATCACCCTAGAGCCAATATGTTGATGACGTCATCCAATCTTGATGAACAAAGAAATTAGGAAATCACCCTGACAGTGACGTCGTCATCCTTTTTACCTCGCGAAGGTATTTTTTTTCCAACAATCACCCTTTTAAATAACATGACGGTGATGTTATCCTGATCTTTCGAAAGGGGGTCACATTCATTAATATGTCTCATCTTTTTTAACATGATGATGACGTCAGCTTATCCCATTCCACAAAGGACTTGATATGACGATGACATCATCAATCGGCTTGACATCCGAAGCTTGTCTATTCTCTAACATCCGTCATCTTTTCTAATATGACTGATCTTTCCTAATATGCCGGTGACATCATTCTGACTCGGTATATGAAAAGCTCGACATGACCATGACGTCATCCTATTCGAAGGGTGATATTCCTCAATATCAGGGTCATATTTCTTAACATCACCCGATTTCCTTTAGTATGACCATGACATTAGCCTTTTACATTTTAACGAAGCCCGTCCATGATGATGACATCATCATCATATCCCAATCTATGAAGAGAGTCATATTAGTTAATATCCCTCATATTAACTAATGTACATACCTAAACCTGATAGTTTCATTCAATGGAATTTAGTGAGCAACAGCGCATGTATTGCATATGCATGATCTTATACATGTGATAACTGAAAATGTGGTGCAGGGCACCTAGGAGCATCTTGGTTCCTCAAGTCATTTTGATTGCATTTTTTTTTTTTGAAAGTTGTGGTTTTGTTTGTAATAAGGCTTTAGCCATGATTATATGGTCCTTTTTGTGTGGTCAAGATGATTGAGGTGACCATATAAACCTCAATCATGCTTAGTCCATCTGGACCCTTATTGAGCCACTTAGGCCTAGTAGGCCTAATGTTGGTTTTTGAGTTTGTTTGGGTGATTCTAGTGTTTTAACATGTTGTAGGAAGTAGGATGGTGGTTTTGATTCCTTTGGACAAGTAAACCCAATCGCCATCCTTGTGAAAAGGCAAAAAAATACCATAGAGTAAAATGTTGCCAATAGTGTCAATGACACATTGGCCAGTTCCAAACCATTTTTGGTCATTGAATGTGATTGGAGAAGTTAGACACCAACTGGGAATAGTTGAAAAACATTGTAATTCACTCTTGTACGGTAGAGGACATCTGGTACGGAGTTTTGGGGCATTGAAACCACAGAAAACAGTCATTTTTCCTACTTTTCTTACTGTGTACGGCCTATACGGACTTGTCAGGTGTGTAAATGTTATTTTTTTGAAAGTGCTTGGAGTCAGGGTTCATATGCAACTAGTTTGAGGTCTTGAAGTGGTCGGGGTCAAAAGATATTGAATTTTCTTTCAAGACTGGTCTAGAAACCCTGTTTTCTAGGGTTTGTCATAGAAATCCGGCCCTAGAATGCATTCCCACGGGTGAAAATTCATAAAAAATGGTGAAATGCAGGATAGGGATGTACTCTATAGGATTCCAAAAGCATTTGGCTGGGAGATGTTGTTTTCAAATTTTAAGGTGATGCCCTAGGTCAAGTATTTCCTTGTATTTAACCAAATTCATGCTATTTGAGGTTGTAGATGACAGAATCCTGATAGGGTGAGTGAATGAATGATGGTTTTGAGTTGTTTAGGCATGATAGAGACATTCCAAATTCCTGCCCCTGATCTATGCACCCAATTTTGAGCACTTGCTTTGTAACCTAGCCCTAAATTGATCAATTAGGCCTAGAGACCTAATGAGTGTTCTACATTGCTGGAGTAGAGTTGGAATAGGAGACTTGGGAGTTTGATAGGGTCCCATAAAGGGTATCTAAAACCATCATTTACTTGCCTAGTCATTTGGGATTTTGTCAAGTTTTGATGAGAAAACCTAGTTTGGAGGGCTAGTAGCCTTACTAGTCAAAGTAGAGGTTGGAGAGTTTTGGGAAGTTGGGGATCAAACCAACTACATAGAAGGTATTTGTTGATCTATCTTAAGGTGTTGGAGAAGCCTTAGGGGTTGGACAATAGTCTGGACAACAAATCCTTCATATGCCTTGAATGTGCCTTTGGTTGGTTGGGAGGTTGAAGGCTAGTTGAAGTGGGTGAGTGGGCAAAGGACAATAGAGTAAACCCTTGTGTGTTGCTTCCCTTGTGCCACTCTGCATCAGGTGGTATCAGAGCCATCAAAGAGATGGGAGATAGAGAAGAAGAGGAGGAAATTCCTCAAAAGGTGACAAATGTTGAATTGGCAACTATAGTAAGAGAGCAAGCAGCCAAGAACAGAAGGATGGAGGTTGAGATAGAGAAGTTGAAGAAAGACAAAGAAAAGAAGAAAAAGCCAGAGGTCATCTTGGATTCAGATGAAGAGGATCAAGATGAGGAAAAAGAAGTGCCTATGGAAGAGCTACAAGGAAGCATGTCAGAGAAACAATTCCTAGATGCACTTGGAAAGTTGAGTAGGAAGGACACTAAGGCAGACTTACCTATGTTTCCTGGTAAGATGAATCCAGAGGAGTGCCTTGATTAGATAGAGGCAATGGAGAACTATTTTGAATGTGAAGAAGTGGCAGAAAATCAGAAAGTGAGGATTTCCAAGTCAAGAATGAAAGGGGCAGCTTTAAGTTGGTGGAACTTCATTCAAAATGAGAGGATAGAAGATGATAGAAACCCTATCTCTACATGGAGGAAGATGGTACTTGAAATCAAGAAGCAATTTGTCCCTAAAGACTATGAAGTCAACTTGTACAAGAAGTTACATAACTTGAGACAGAAGGACATGGACATGAGCACCTACACAGAGGAGTTTCACAAGATGACATTGAAGTCCAAGATGCCTAAGAATGGAAAATAGAAGCTTGCAAGGTATCTTAATGGCCTCAAGTTATCCATCCAAGATGAATTTACTCTCTTTAACCCGGAGACAGTCCATAAGTGCTTTCAAATGGCACTGAGGATTGAGGATAAGCAAAGAAGAAAAGGGGATTTTAACAGCAGCAACAGAGGCAGAGGAAATCAGAACTTTAGGGGCAGGGGCAGATTCCAAAACAGAGAAAATTCTCCAAGACCCCAGGGTGGCAGATTTCAAGAAGGCAGTCAAGGGGCTACTTACAGAGACAATGCTGATAAGGGTTAGTTTAGGGGTAGAGGAAATGGCAGAGGGAAAAGTGGGGGTAGAGTTCCCAATGTGTTTACTGGAAGGTGTTTCTCTTGTAATCAGATTGGACATCAGTCCTTTAGGTGCCCGGAGAAGATGGGAAACACTGCTGCAAATAAGAAAGATAGAAGGGTGCAACTCCTTCAAGAAGAGGACCGTCAAAGCACCACAAGTTATCAAACAGCCTCTTCCAAGTCTACAGCACCTAAGAGTGGAGAATGCATCATGTTTAATAGATCCCTCATCATGCCAGCCACCAAGGAACATCCCCAAAGAAACAACTTGTTCAGAACCACTTGCAAAGTGAAAGGAAAAGTTTTCAAGGTAATAGTAGATTCAAGTTCTTCTGAAAATTTGGCTTCTAATGAAATGGTGACTAAGTTAGGATTGGAAAGAATGCCTCATCCTAACCCCTATAGAGTCTTTTGGCTAACCAAGGAACAACAAATTGTGGTGAAAGAGCAATGTTGGGTTGAATTCAAGATAGGTGAATATCATGATAAGGTTCTTTGTGAGATAGTGGATATGGATGCATACCACCTTCTTCTTGGAAGGCCTTGGCAACATGTTACAAGTGCCCAACATGATGGTAAGCAAAATGTGATTTATTTGTCCAAAAATGGTGAAAATTTTACAATGACTCCTTTGATTGATGATTGCAAAGAGGTCATTTCTAGTTCAGTTATGTTGGTAGATGAAAAAGAGTTTTTGGCTAATCTCAAGGAAGAGAAAGTGCCATGTTTTGCAGTGGTCATCAAACCCAAGGATGTGAATCCCAAGAAGGTCAAAGTGTAGCAACATCTTAGGAGGATTGGACCAAAGGAAGTGGAAGAACTATTGGAAAAGTTTCATGATGTGATAGCCGATGAAGGCAAGGATGCCCTTCCACCAAAGAGTGAGATTAGTCATTGCATTGATCTCATCCCTGGATCCACCCTACCAAACCAAGTAGCCTACAAGTTGACTCCAGAGCAAAATGCTGAAGTGGCAAGACAAATCCAGGACTTGTTGGATAGAGGCTTATCAGGAGGAGTATTAGTCCATGTGCAGTACCTGCAGTACTTGCACCCAAGAAGGAAGGAACATGGAGACTATGCATTGATTCAGGGCCATCAACAAGATCAATATCAGGTATAGATTTCCAATGCCTAGAATGGAAGATTTAATGGATTGCTTGGGTAGGGCTAAGTATTTTACCAAGATAGATCTAAAAAGTGGTTATCACCAAATCAGGATAAGGGAGGGGGATGAGTGGAAAACTGCCTTCAAAACCAATGAAGGACTATTTGAATTGGTTGTCATGCCTTTTGGCTTGTCAAATGCACCAAGCACCTTCATGAGATTGATGAATAAAGTGCTAAAACCTTTCCTTAACAAGTTTATTGTTGTGTATTTGGATGATATACTAATTTTTAGTGACAGCAAGGAAGATCACATAAGACATATCCATCAAGTGCTCAGGAGGCTTCAAGACGAGAAGTTGAGAATCAACCTTGACAAATGTGTCTTCCTACAAGAAGAGTTGATATTCTTGGGGTTTGTCATCTCCAAGGGCAGCCTAAAAATGGATCCAAGTAAGGTTGAAGCCATTCTTAATTGGCCAACACCTACAACAGCCTCTGAGGTAAGGAGTTTCCATGGTTTGTGTAGCTTTTATAGAAAGTTCATTAGAGGGTTTAGTGGCATTTGTGCTCCACTTGTTGACACCATAAAAGGGGGCAAGAAATGTGTGTTTGTATGGACAAATGAGGCAAACCAAGCCTTTGAACTGTTAAAGAAAAAAATATCAGAACAACTGGTCCTTGTTCTTCCTGATTCTAACAAGGTTTTTGTGGTAGAGTGTGATGCAAGTAAGAGGGCTGTAGGGGGAGTCCTAAGTCAAGATGGGAGGCATGTAGCCTTCTTTAGTGAGAAGTTAAATGAGGCAAAACAAAACTACTCCACCTATGATCTAGAGTTATGTGCCATGGTTCAGTCATTGAGGAAATGGAGACACTACTTATTGCCAAAGGAATTTATAGTTTTTACTGATAACCATGCATTGAGCTTCTTGAATGGGCAGTAGAAGTTAAACCACAGACATGTCAAGTGGATGGAGTACATCCAAGCATACACCTTCTCCATAAAACACAAGAAAGGAGTGGCCAATAAGGTAGCCGATGCCTTAAGTAGGAGGAATCTTGTTTTGCAGACCATACAGTTGGAAAGTACAGGTATTCATGCCATCAAAGATCAGTATGCAGCAGATGAAGACTTCAAAGAGCCATACCTATCTCGCAAGGCCATGACAGGAAGGTATAACACTGATTTTTTTGATTTTTTGTTACAAGATGGATATCTTTTCAAGGGTAGCATGTTGTGTATCCCAAGGGGGTCTGTTATAGAGAACATTATCAAGGAAAAGCACTATGGCAGCATATCAGGCCACTTTGGTATTGACAAGACCCTAGAATTGGTTAGGAGATACTATTTTTGGCCCAAGTTGCCAACTGATGTAAGGAAGTTTGTTGAAACTTGTCAAATTTGCCAAAGAGCAAAGGGGCATACATCAAATGCAGGTTTATACACTCCTCTACCTATTCCTTCAAAGCCTTGGGATTCCATAAGCATGGATTTTGTACTTGGTTTGCCTAGGACCAAGAATGGACATGATAGCATCTTTGTGGTTGTTGATAGGTTCTCAAAAATGGCTTACTTCATCCCATGTAAAACCACACATGATGCCTCACACATAGCAGGTCTTTTCTTCAAGGAAATAGTCAAATTACATGGTTTACCTTTGTCAATCATCTCATATATAGACCCCAAGTTCATAGGACACTTCTGGAGGACACTTTGGAAGAGACTAGGTACAAACTTGTCATTATTATCTGCCTATCACCCTCAATCTGATGGACAAACAGAGGTGATTAATAGGTCACTTGGCAACCTCCTAAGATGCCTAACAAAGGAGCAAGGTGCTAGTTGGGATTCAATTTTGGCTCAGGCAGAGTTCTCATACAATGACACTATCAATAGAAGCACCAGCCTGTCTCCTTTCCAAATTGTTTATGGCACAAACCCAAGGGGTATTTTGGAACTTAGGGAGGTTAAAGGACTGGAAAATAGCAGTGCCTTGGCTAAAGACTTCATTCAAGTCATGAAAGATGTCCATGAACAAGTACAACAGAAATTGTTGTCCACTTCTCAGAAATACAAATAGTTTGCTGATAGGAAAAGAAGGGATTTACAGTTCAAAGAAGGGGATTTGGTAATGGTCCATCTGAAGAAGGAGAGGCTCCCTATAGGTAAACATACCAAGCTGCTCATGAAGAAGATTGGGCCTTGTGAAGTGCTCAAGAAATATGGAGAAAATGCCTATAAAATCAAACTTCCGAATGGCATTGCTTTGTCTCCAATTTTTAATGTTTCAGACCTTTATCCCTATAAAGGAACTGATCCTTAGATTGTTGTTGAAGAAGACCAAACTGATCAAACACTCTAGGAACTGATTCCTTCATCTCCTAATCAGATTGAGTGCATTTTGGATAAGAGGATTGTAAAACAAACCAGGAGGCACACCTATCACGAATACCTGGTGAAGTGGCTAAACAAACCTCAGGAGGATGCCACTTAGATGAGCAGAGCAGACATTAAGAAGGCATGTTTCACATTTGACAACATTCCAACTCAAGAGACTTGAGTTCTGTTTGACAGTGGGTGTATGGTTCAGGGCACCTAGGAGCACCTTGGTTCCTAAAGTCATTTTGATTGCATTTTTTTTTTTGAAAGTTGTGGTTTTGTTTGTAATAAGGCTTTAGCCATGATTATATGGTCCTTTTTGTGTGGTCAAGATGATTGAGGTGACCATATAAACCTCAATCATGCTTAGTCCATTTGGACCCTTGTTGAGCCACTTAGGCCTAGTAGGCCTAATGTTGGTTTTTGAGTTTGTTTGGGTGATTCTAGTGTTTTAACATGTTGTAGGAAGTAGGATGGTGGTTTTGATTCCTTTGGACAAGCAAACCCAATCGCCATCCTTGAGAAAAGGCAAAAAAATACCATAGAGTAAAATGTTGCCAATAGTGTCAATGACACATTGGCCGGTTCCAAACCATTTTTGGCGGTTGAATGTGGTTGGAGAAGTTAGAAACCAACTGGGATCGGTTGAAAAACATTGTAATTCACTCCTGTATGGCAGAGGAGGTCTGGTACGGAGTTTTGGGGCATTGAAACCACAGAGAACAGTCATTTTTCCTACTTTTCTTATTGTGTACAGCCTATACGGACTTGTCAGGTGTGTAAATGTTATTTTTTTGAAAGTACTTGGAGTCAGGGTTCATATGCAACTAGTTTGAGGTCTTGAAGTGGTATGGGTCAAAAGATATTGAATTTTCTTTCAAGACTAGTCTAGAAACCCTATTTTCTAGGGTTTGTCATAGAAATCCGGCCCTAGAATGCATTCCCACTAGTGAAAATTCATAAAAACTAGTGAAATGCAGGCTAGGGATGTACTCTATAGGATTCCAAAAGCATTTGGCTGGGAGATGTTGTTTTCAAATTTTAAGGTGATGCCCTAGGTCAAGTATTTCCTTGTATTTGACCAAATTCATGCTATTTGAGGTTGTAGATGACAGAATCCTGATAAGGTGAGTGAATGAATGATGGTTTTGAGTTGTTTAGGCATGATAGAGACATTCTAAATTCTTGTCCCTAATCTATGCACCCAATTTTGAGCACTTGCTTTGTAACCTAACCCTAAATTGATCAATTAGGCCTAGAGACCTAATGAGTGTTCTGGATTGCTGGAGTAGAGTTGGAACAAGAGACTTGGGAGTTTGATAGGATCCCATAAAGGGTATCTAAAATCATCATTTACTTGCCTAGTCATTTGGGATTTTGTTGAGTTTTGATGAGAAAACCTAGTTTGGAGGGCTAGTAGCCTTACTAGTCAAAGTATAGGTTGGAGAGTTTTGGGAAGTTGGGGATCAAACCAACTGCATAGAAGGTGTTTTTTGATTTGTCTTAAGGTGTTGGAGAAGCCTTAGGGATTGGACATTAGTATGGACATCAAATCCTTCATATGCCTTGAATGTGCCTTTGGTTGGTTGGGAGGTTGAAGGCTAGTTGAAGTGGGTGAGTGGGCAAAGGACAATAGAGTAAACCCTTGTGTGTTGCTTCCCTTGTGCGACTCTGTATCAAAGTGTAAGGCTTGCATATCATATGAAGGGTCACATCACCATTGGAATACAAAAAGAGCTACTGCAAGGTGAAACCATTTGCAAAAATTTAAAGAAATTCAAAAAATTAGGAAATTTATGATCTTCTCCTTGGCAGGGTCATAACTCCTAGCTACTGTGTCAGAATTTAAACTTTTTAGACTCATTGGAAAGATAAACTAGTTATCCAGTTTGAGTTCCTCGGTTATTAAAGCTTAATGCCTAGTAAATCTTGAGGCCCTAATCTCACTCCTAAGGCCTCTGAAAATGCAATTTACTAAGATGTAGAAAATACTGAAAATCATATTTTTGATATTTTTATCAAAATCACTCAAATGATCCTGGACCTGATCAGATATTGAGCCATTTTAGGGCCTGATAGCATGATTTCTAGTCAACGATAGCCACCCAGACCCTCTTGACCACCTATGGGCATTTAATTACGCGAATTTTCACAGATGCTCAATATTCATAACCCGATATATATAGGTTTGCACATTCAGCCTATTTTAATGTAATTTTTATATTCCTGCTGGCTACTAAATCACACTGATGCTTGTTTCTTGTCTGTTTATTGCAGGACGGTGGAGTTGTTTGAGGCTAAGATCAGGATGATTAAAAATTACAGAGTTGCATGCAGAGGTAACATGAACTAGAGCTGAGGAGGATATTGTCAAATATGCTATTTGTTAGCTGGAGGGTGGACTAGGTCAAAGATGCTGGAATATTCTATGTCAGCTATGTAGTTGCCAACTGGCAGGCATGTGCTATTCATCTGGACTATTGATCTTAATAGTTAAATCCTAACCGTAGGTCATCTGTAACCATTCCCTCACCTTATTCTATAAAAGGTGCAGGGATGTGATAATTAGATTATTCAGAAGCTTAATTGAAATTTGGCTGCTGAAATATCAGGGCATA
Source organism: Cunninghamia lanceolata (assembly GCA_027924645.1). Classification (NCBI taxonomy): domain Eukaryota; kingdom Viridiplantae; phylum Streptophyta; class Pinopsida; order Cupressales; family Cupressaceae; genus Cunninghamia; species Cunninghamia lanceolata. The sequence goes on along the minus strand of BSBN01000078.1, from coordinate 34,469,334 downwards.
TTTCAAAGTTATTGTAAGCATACATATCATTGCATACTTACTGAAAGAGAAGACCGTTTGATTACAAATCATCATAAATCCTGAGTAATCAGTGTTTGAATTCCTGATACATGGTTTGATTTGCTGCGTCCCTTGGAGTGCTTATTAGTCTGTATGTGTTGTCTTCATTCCTTTTCCTTCGAAGTTAGCATCATCTGTATTTAGCTGCGGAACATCCTAGTGAAAATATGGTTTGATTTCTTCTCCTCATGACTGTATCTGCTATGTATGTGGTTCAATAGCTAAGATTCACCAAATTTGAAGTATTCTTTTAATTTTCTTTGAATTTCAAAGTAATTCCCCATCATAATTGCAAATAACAGATAATCAGAAGCAAATAACATGAAATATGCTGACATCTCGTAGATAACTGAATATCATTAGCATATTTGAGCTAAATGCATGTATGTAGTGTTGAAAATATCATGCAAAGAATTGCAAGTAATGGTAGAAATCATGCAAATATCAACCTGTAGGCACATTATTTGAGTGAATTCATAGTGCAGAGGTAAAATAATTTGGAGATTTATGTAGGGCAGATATAAAGACCATGATATTTGGAGAAATATTGATGAACTTTGCAGAAATTACTGAAGAACGTAAGGCCCCTGAATGATTAACAGCATCATACATCAAACACTGAGAAACGTCAATAGATTATGAACTAATCAACGGAGACTTGGGATCATGAATTCTCTAAATTCATCGTATCTTTCAAGATGAGTAAAGGTTGTTTTGTAACTTTTATTCTATGTCCTTTTATGACTAACATCATCATCAACATAAATTGGCGCTAGAAGGAGGGCCTGAACAAAGAATATATGAATTTTTGCAAATGTTGCATAAATATTTCATCATTTGAGGTTAATGTCTGCAAATATCTCTTATTTGAGAGGTTTTGGTTGCATCCTTGCAAAGATCTAGCTCAAAGCTTCAAAGATTCGTTGAATTTTCTAAGCTTTCAAAGTTTTATTCTGAGATATGATAGATCTCATTAAAATTTCAAAATCCTAAAAAAAATTGAAAATAGAGTCTCATTTTGATGGATGCATATGAGGACAATTGTCAGGTTAACATTCCTTTATTTTAGGAAACTTTGAATAGGCAACTTTATCCTCAAAGTTTATCTAACTTTGGTTTATCCAGTTGTTGCAGGATACACCATACTATAGAACACAGTGAAATTAATTATCTAACTTTTCTTATAAGGTTGGATCTGTATTTGAAAGGAATAATATTTTTTATAGATGTGTTCTGGGATGAAGTCTGGCAGGAAAATGAAGAAATTTTGGAGCAACAAGCAGATGCAGCACCAGAAGTTATTAGTTGTTTAGACACTGAAGTGGACCACTCTGAAGATTTTGAATTATACTTATCCAAAAATATACAGTGTAGTCCAATATTAGGTTTATCCACTGATGATGTCCTGATTGAAAGTTGGTGCAGATTACATGACAAAGAGCATTCAGAAAGGGATTGTGACGCTTGCTTGGTCATATTGAAGAAGACTCTAGAAAATAGAATAGTTGAATCAGTTCTAGAAAGTGAGGATAGTGAAACATCCTTCCTTGAGGCATTCTATGGTAAGATTGATAGGAGTTCTCTACTTCCTAATATAGGTAAGGGTGAGGCAGAGTGCAGGTATGAATCTTTTGAAAATTGTGGAGAAGAAACCATTTGTCAGGATAAAGTCTTTGATTTTTATCCTATTGCTTTTGATAAAGATAGTGAAACATCTTTCCTTGAGTCATTTTATGGTAAAAAGGAATGGAGACAGGTGGAAGAATTTAAATGCACTACTGCTGATGAAGTTCCTACGATAGTAACCCAGGGAGTTGTAGAAAAGAGAATAAATGTTGATTTACTATCTAACTTGTTTAAGTTGAATGATCAAATGCAAGAATGTTGCAGGTCAATGGAACCAGATGCCTTACTGGATGGACAATGTGAGTTATTTGATGAACAATTCATGAAAGTTGAAGATGCAGAAAGCTTTGGAATTGTTGTGCATAATTAGATTCCAATCCAATGTCATTTTGAAAATGAAATGGGGGAGTATTCCTATCAATTGAAAGTTGTTTCACCTTTACAGTCAAATGATTTAAAAGGGATAAATTTCTGTATATCAGGTTATGAAAATAAAGATACTCATTTAGATGTTGTTGTGCAGGGATTTAATGAAAATAGTGAGGTGCTTCCTGGAGTCAAGAATCAGACATACATCCAGAATGAGGAGACAAAGCTGGATAAAGATGAAGGATTAATACTTCAAGAGTCATACATTCTTCAATTTGAAGTGAGACTAGACACTGAGCTAAGCAATGAGAATGCAAAGTTAAATAGAAGACTAGCTATCAATGAAGAAGCACGTCCAACAGACCAATAAATACATCAGGTTGTATTTCTTCTTTCCAAAGTAAATAGTGTTGAATACTATTTTGATTATGGAAATTTAGGAGATAAGACATGCATATGGATTAATCATGAACATGATGAGCTTCCTCAGTTGCTGATTGTTAAGAGCTATTCTGTTAAACACAGTGAATTTAGAATTCAAGAATATTTTTCAGAATACAAGGATGAATTTGCTAAGATGAGAACCATAACTAATGCCCTGACGCTCCTGTACAATTTAAGGAAGTATGCAAATACAGGTGTCTTTGGGTCTTCTCCTGGGTTTTATTTGCCTTGTGGGATTTGTATATAGTTTGGTAGGGTAGTTGTCTTGTTTCTTTCCTTGATTTCTTGTTTTGTTTTCTGTTGTTTCCTTTTGTAGTTAGTTGTTTGTACAGTTTTCTTAGTGTGGTTGCTTTTGTTTGTTTGCTTGTTGAGTTCTATTTTGGTTAGTCAAGATGATGCAGCTCATCATCCTAAGAAAATAACTGAATTGTTAAGATTCAAGTGATGAGAACAAATTCATATATAGGTTATGTTTCATTCTGAGAAGTACTTGTGATCAGGTCTGTGATATCTTTTCATTAGGGTGCCTTTTCTTGACCAAAGTGATTCTTTCACAATGACTCACCTAACAGGATTGGGTTTGTTGAACACATAACTATAGGTGTTAAGTGAAAAATCTAAAGGGACTCCCTTGCTAGCAACACAATCTCCAACCTAAATCAACAAGTGACCATACCTTGCATACTAAGCTTACATGATGACATCAGATGAATAGAGTATAAATTTTGAAAATCCAAAATATAATAAAATTAGGCCATCTAAGTAACTCTACCGGGGCTATAGACGCTTGCTGGCAGTTGGGCTCTACTTAGGGGGATTGCATAGATAACCTTGCCAGGGGTATGGACGCCTACTGGCAGCAAGGCTCTATCCAGGTTGGCTATGAGGGATTCTCCCAAACTATGTAGCTTAACATCAGTTACTCATGTTTTCAACTTGCTTTCAAGATGAGGATAATTAATCATTTGCACACACCTCATCCTTTGTCAGCATTGTTGCCATGATGAAAACCTTATCATTCAGAAAGATTATGATGCTTATACTTAGAAAGAGTTAGAATAATATATATGAATGTGATCACCTCACTTGAATCATTAGAATTTGGTTGTTTTCTTTGGTGGCAAGTTGTTGTGTGGTTACACAACACTCCCCATTTTGACTTGACAAAACAGGGACCCAAATTTTTGTTGCTTTCATTTGTGTTGTTTTTTTGCTCTTCGGCAGTCTAGTAAAAGTAAGTCATGCAAATGACCCTACATAAGGGAGCTGGGTAAGTCATCATGATGAGGTCAGTTTGTCAGATTTAATATTTCATATCAATAACCTCATGATTGGAAAGAGTACAAAATTTCATGCAGGTTTGCCTTTTGGATCACCCGGATATTCCTTAGGGAACGAAAGTTACGGTGAGTCAAAGTCCTGGTCAAACCTGATATTCCTAGGGGGGGTCATGTTCCTTAACATCAGTCACCTTACGTTAGATCACCCTGATGCCAATTTTATCACCTGATAATCATTTGGTCCGAAGCTCCGGACGTCAATCTTACGTGATAGTGGTATTTACCCGTCATACAGCTTCATATATTTTGCGAGGGTCATATTTCGAATATCACCTGATCTTTCAAATATCACCCTGCCACAGAATATCACCCTAGAGCCAATATGCTGATGACATCATCCAATCCCGATGAACAAAGAAATCAGGAAATCACCCTGATGGTGACATCGTCATCCTTTTTACCTCGCGGAGGTATTTTTTTTTCCAACGATCACCCTTTTAAATAACATGACGGTGACATCATCCTGATCTTTCGAAAGGGGGTCACATTCGTTAATATGACTCATCTTCATTAACATGATGATGACGTCAGCTTATCCCATTCCACAAAGGACCTAATATGACGATGACATCATCAATCAGCTTGGCATCTGAAGTTCGTCTATTCTCTAACATCCGTCATCTTTTCTAATATGACTAATCTTTCCTAACATGCCGGTGACATCATTCTGACTTGATATATGAAAATCTCGACATGACCGTGACGTCATCCTATTCAGAGGGTGATATTCCTCAATATCAGGGTCATATTTCTTAACATCACCCGATTTCCTTCAATATGACCATGACGTCAGCCTTTTACATTTTAATGAAGCCCGTCCATGATGATGACATCATCATCATATCCTAATCTATGAAGAGAGTCATATTAGTTAATATCCCTCATATTAACTAATGTGCATACCTAGACCCAATAGTTTCATTCAATGGAATTTAGTGAACAACATCACATGTATTGCATATGCATGATCTTATACATGCGATAATTGAAAATGTAAGGCTTGCATATCATATGAAGGGTCACATCACCCTTGGAATACAAAAAGAGCTACTGCAAGGTGAAACCATTTGCAAAAATTCAAAGAAATTCAAAAAATTAGGAAATTTGTGATCTTCTCCTTGGCAGGGTCATAACTCTTAGCTACTATGTTGAAATTTAAACTTTTTGGACTCATTGGAAAGATAAACTAGTTATCTAGTTTGAGTTCCTCGGTTATTAAGGCTTAATGCCTAGTAAATCTTGAGGCCCTAATTTCACTCCTAAGGCCTCCGAAAATGCAATTTACTAAGATGTAGAAAATACCGAAAATCATATTTTCGATATTTTTATCAAAATCACTCAAATGATCCTGGAACTAATCAGATATTGAGCCATTTTAGGGCTTGATAGCATGTTTTCTAGTCAACGATAGCCACCCAGACCCTCTTGACCACCTATGGGCATTTAATTACGTGAATTTTCACAGATGCTCAATATTCATAACCTGATATATATAGGTTTGCACATTTAGCCTATTTTAATGTAATTTTTATATTCCTGCTGGCTATTAAATGACGTTGATGCTTATTTCTTGTCTGTTTATTGCAGGACGATGGAGCTGTTTGAGGCTAAGATCAGGATGGCTGAAAATTATAGAGTTGCATGCAGAGGTGACATGAACCAGAGCTGAGGAGGATATTGTCAAATATGCTATTTGTTACCTGGAGGGTGGACTAGGTCAAAGATGCTGGAATATTCTATGCTAGCTGTGTAGTTGCCAACTGGCAGGCACATGCTGTTCATCTGGATTGTTGATCTTAATAGTTGAATCCTGACTGTAGGTCATCTGTAACCATTCCCTCACCTTATTCTATAAAAAGTGCAGGGATGTGATAATTGGATTATTCAGAAGCTTAATTAAAATTTGACTGCTGAAATATCAGGGCATATTTCAAAGTTATTGTAAGCTTACATATCATTGCATACTTAATGAAAGAGAAGACTGTTTGATTACAAATCATCATAAATCCTGAGTAATCAGTGTTTGAATTCCTGATACATGCTTTGATTTGTTGCGTCCCTTGGAGTGCTTATCAGTCTGTATGTGTTGTCTTCATTCCTTTTCCTTTGAAGTTAGCATCATCTGTATTTAGCTATGGAACATCCTAGTGAAAATATGGTTTGATTTCTTCTCCTCATGACTGTATTTGGTATGTATGTGGTTCAATAGCTAAGATTCACCAAATTTGAAGTATTCTTTTAATTTTCTTTGAATTTCAGAGTAATTCCCCATCATAGTTGCAAATAACAGATAATCAGAAGCAAATAACATGAAATATGCTAACATCTCATAGATAACTGAATATCATTAGCATATTTGAGCTAAATGCATGTATGTAGTGTTGAAAATATCATGCAAATATACATTATTTGAGTGAATTCATAGTGCAGAGGTAAAATAATTTGGAGATTTATGTAGGGCAGATATAAAGAATAGGATATTTGGAGAAATATTGATGAACTTTGCAGAAATTACTAAAGAACGTAAGGCCCCTGAATGATTAATAGCATCATACATCAACCACTGAGTAACGTCAGTAGATTATGAACTAATCAACGGAGACTTGAGATCATGAATTCTCTGAATTCATCGTATCTTTCAAGATGAGTAAAGGTTGTTATGTAACTTTTATTCTATGTTTGTTTATGACTAACATCATCATCAACGGGTCCCAGCTATGGTGTGATGTGATCAACATACATCTTTACATCTTTCCCTTAGCTAATTTATGTATTAGTCCAAAACCTATTTCTATGTATGTTTTTGTAATGCCGACCTTGGAGATTGTTCCAACAATTGATGAATGTATTTCTGACCTTGATGTACATTCTAAGGTTGATGACTTATATAAAGACTTGTAATGTAATTGCAAAAAATGGAGAAGTGTGCGAAAATGAAGAGATAAGTGTGAAGGTGTAAAAAAGTAGAGTAGAGAAGTTATATTGTGCTTCAATGGAATTGAACCTAGGCATGGAGTAGATGCTAGGCATGGAGTAGATGCTACTAAATCAGTTCACCATCTTTTGGTAGTGAGCCACCCTTTAGCAGTGAGTCATTCTTTGCAGTGAGCAATTTGGGTAGTGAGCCTCTATTTTTCGGTATTGGTATAACTTATATATTTCTGTGGGCTAACACCCACCATGATTTTTCCCTTTTAGGGTTTTCCACGTAAAAAATCTAGTGTCTACTGTGTTGAATGTGTGATTGTGATTAAGTCTATGGTTTCATGTTTTCATTGTTAAATTTGATTATCAATAATTAAGTAGTTGATAGTTTGATATTTATATGAAGTTAAGTTTTTGTGACAACTGATTCACCCCCCCTCTCAGTTGTCATGTGCATTTCAATGGGATTATGGCATAATAATCATTTAATAGAAATGATCTCTTTGTGATTGGGCATATACAGAATGTAGTTGTGGTGCTAACTCATTAATGGAGTCACTTGTGTGTATCTCCTAAAAAATGGTTGTTTGGTTAAATAGTTTAAAGTAGACATGAATGACAATTGTTGATCTCATTTTGTCTCTACAATCAATGACAATGTGAGTCAACATTTAATGACTATTAGAACTTCGTGCAATAGAGGAATCCCAACATAATGATTTGATTGGTGCCACTTGGCATGGTTTTTAAAATGGAAATGTGCACATGTTTAAAAAATAGAAAACTTCATATGAACTTGTGGGGGGCCATTGATATTTCATAGCTAGCCAAAAAGTGTTGGTCCACAAGGACATAATAGTCTACTGTACAAACACCACGTGGTGATATAGGATTGGAATGTGCCAATACACTATGTTTAGATTACCAAGGCTAGATGGGCTTAGCCCAAAGGGAAGAGTTAGCATAGGTAATGAAATGATGCCATGCGGCATGAAAGGAATGATCCTCTACATTAAATCTTACAAGGCAATAGCACAAGGTCTAGCTCCAAGTCACTAGCCAATGAGAAAATCACGCATGATTTTAAATTATTCTAGAATTAGATGTACATGTCATTAAACCATTTAGTATTCACTTGCCTAATCAGTGACCGGGTCATACCACTGGAAAGCACATAAAGAAATATTAAAATGATTTATACCAATGTGCTAAGATGGGTTATTGCAGGTGATAGGAACTCAACGCAAAGGAACATGTGAGTGCATTCCATCCATTGATGTTTGGATTACTGTCTAACTTGATTTGGTGACCCCAACAACCATTAACACATGAAACAAAGGAAATAAGCAATATGGGCTAATAAGACTGGGCATATGCAGTAGAAAATAATGTGCTTTGGGCATTTGTACCAATGTGCCGAGTTGCAAGTGTAGGGATTAAAGGACCTAGTGCAAGTGCACAAATGATAGGGAATTCAAAAAATTTAGGACTCGCACATAAGCATTTGTAGAGGGAGATTGATACAAACAATCTAGTTTGAAACCAACAATTACAAATGGTCTTAGGCAAGACGAGATGACAACATTAGATAGAAGGGGACACAATATATTGAAATTTGGTAGAATGTTCATAATTTCATTACTTGGGATGTCTGATGTAGGAGCATCTTAGAGGTTGAGTAATCTTGCATCACCCAAAAATATTTTATTTCACATTTTGTTTTGATTTGCAGGTTTTTAGTAATTTTCATGTTATTTCTAATTATAGATTCCCACTATAGAAGATAGTTCTAACTACAAAGGTACTTCTAGTCTAGTTAGCACTCCTTGTCCATATTGAGTTTGAGATCAAGACCTTATAACTTGGTAATAGTTCTAGTTTTGTAATAACCATTGAAGATGCTTTTTGAGCTTAGTAGTCATCGGGATGCTTGTTGATTGAACCACACCAAGTTCCATATCATAAACCTCATCACACACAACATCCACCCTACAAGTCCTCCTAATCGATAGGTTATAATGTGCTAAGGGCCCTTCTAATGTTTACTGCCAAATTTTAAATATTGCATTGACCAACATAATTTGAATTGGTCCCAGTAAGACCTTTGAACAAAGGTTCATGACCATTTGGTTGGTGGGACCTTGTCATTGAAGGGATCCATATAAATGGGACAACAAACTCTTGAAAAAGGTAGAGCATAGAGGAAGAAGATTTGAACATTAGAATTAATGCTCTCTAACATTGTAATTAGAATGTTGCCTATGGGCATATGAGATTGTGATAAGCCCACTTATTCCTAAACTTATTAAGATGTAAGGTTTAAAGCATCTATTGGTGAAAGGTATATTGTATATTAAGATTTGGTAATTACATATCATGCCATAACATTTGAATTGTGGTGTCACATATATCTTCTATCCTTATTTTCTATTGTGTACTTCTTGGTATACTGCCTAGCTATGTTTGGACTATAAACACTTGTTCGTTTGATTGTATATACCTGAGTGTAGTAAACTATGTATATACACTCTATTTAAATATCAATCAATCAATGCCAAACAATCAATTGTAATTTTACAGCTCATACACCCATAAAAGTGATAAATAATTGTCCTAATCATAATTTAACAATTTCTCAACCAAAACCAACACACCCAATTTAAATTAAATTTACCTAATCATTATATGACTAGGAGTATAGAGGTATTGGGAAACATAACTGAAGTGACACTATGATTGTAAGGATGCTTTAAATAAGAGATTTTTGTGCCTTAAGATCAAATCCAAGAAGCAGGCCATGTGCTCTCATGCCCAAGTGTACTTACAGACAAATTGCCATTTCAATCTTTTATTAACATCCTTAAAATTGCTTGAAATGAAAGCTGAGATTGGACAGAAAAGGACGCCTATCACATGTAGTATCACGTGTGCTCTCATGGCTTCTTGACAAAGTTACAAATATTCCATGGCCCTGCTTGTGAAGGATTTTGAATAGGTTGGTGGTTGTTGAACACTGTGGTGGTTATTATTTTTTAACCGAAAATATATGGCTTTCTTTAGTCTGATTTCTTCCGTTTTTGCCTACTTTGGAATATATTGTTTAACTTCACATTTATTTTGTATGAACAATACCTGTGAAAATGCCAGTCTATCATTTAGGAAGAGTTTAGTTAGTCAGTGCTCTACATAGTGTGGTTAACAAAAATATGAAACAGACAGATTGTTGTGAAAACCAAAGTTTTTGTCCCTCAAACAATGGTACAATGTCTTGCATGTGATCCTTTGCTCTCTGCTCTTTCTCTGCAACTGAAAAAGTCTTTTGCACATAGATTATAGTTGGGCATTGCTGCAATTGTAATTGTCTACTGTCCTGTGGTACTTACTTTGTTCTCCAGCCAACAGGCAAAAGTTCAGTCTGCTGACTGCAACATCTGGTTTTGTGTCCCCTTTATTAAGGTTATTGAAATGTAGTTTGGCTTTTACCCTTCATTTCAATTTGGTATAAAGTGGACTGAAACAATTATAATTAGGTTTCAAGATGAAGTGAAGAAATTAGTAGGTGGTGATTGATCTGCGGATTAAATATGAGAGTTAAGTGCATCTGATTTTGCAGTTCAATTAAATTAAGAGGATGTGGATGATACGAGGAAGAGGATAAATCAATAGAAATTGTAAATGTTTTTGGAAATGAATACCATTTTCATACTTGAGAGAATTTTTTTTAAAGATGAAAAAAAGTATACATACAGAATAGGTATATAACAAATTGAAAACAGGTCAGGGGAGAGGATTCAATTGTTGAGCATGTTCCAATATGTGATAGTATTTATGTATTTAAGGCCCAATATTTTTAAAAGTTTAGCATTAGTAGTTGTGACTTTAAGGTTGTTAGTGCTACTATAAGTACTTATAATTGAACACAGTGTGCTCATTAGATTTAAAAAGCAACCAATCATATGATGCCAAATCAGCGCACCAACAAAACATGACTTAATGCACACCTATTCGTCCACCCTTTTCTTGGGGGAACTATTTGACACCTCAACAAAAAGTGTGCTGATGTGGCATCATATTTGATGATGTGACCCTCAAACCTTAGTTATAAGTAGGGGCCTTGCCAAATAAACTACTGTAAAATTTTTGGAGTGATTCCAAATTGCCACATACGATTTTGAGAGGCTTGAAGTTAGGGTGCTTAACAAGTGGGTCCTCTCCCTATTCACCAAATAGATATGACATGAAGCTCCTGCTGGCAATGGAGAAAAAACAAAGTGCACCACCATGTAGAGAAATGCCCGAACAGGACCATATATGCCCTGCCAAAATGTAAGTACTTCCAGACCCAAAATAATTGCCGTTTTCTAGAGGTCCTATTTTTGTACTCATCAGGAACTTGAAAACACAAATATACGGTGAATTTATAATCACTAATGATTCTAAAGCCCGGTACCAGTGGTACAGCTAATATGTACGTATATGCAACTAATTAACTTTAAATAGTATTTTACTCTCATTGGCAATAGATCTGAACCATTTCAGCCGAGTAAAACACTCTCTTTCTCTTCTGCTCCTGTCAATGCTGTTATCTTTCACGCCGTCAATGTAATTAAAAATTAATTTATAATGAGTTGATGTTAGTTTTTATTGGAAATACTTTTAATATTATATTTTAATCATAAAAAAGAGTTTGAAGAATATTTAGAAGGTTTATAATTAAAAGGTGGTCCATTAGAAACAAACAATACAGGTAGAATGAAAGATGTTATTTAGAAAAATTGTTGGTGTATTTATTTTAAATGGAAAAGATTGTTACAAAGTGAAAAAAAAAATGAAAATTTAATGGTTGAAAATATTCTTTTGGAAGAAGTGTAGACACCTAATATTTAATGGTTGAAAATGGTCATGTACATGGCTATTCCTAGTTATCCATCACTAGATAGATAATATATTATGAGTCCACAAGGATTGACACACCCCCTTGAATAATATTAGGAAATTTTCTCATGTGTTTGGCGTGTCTTCATGTATTAAACCAGTATAAGCCAATTAGCCTAATCACTTTGAAAAGTCAAGGCAACCGTTGTGTTTTCTTGTGTGTTTAAATCTCTTGCCAAATTATCTGATACAATAAAACATTCAAAATAATGCCTTCAATCTATCCTTTAGCACTTTTGACCTATTTTGTAGTGTTTTCGATTTGTCTTTTAGTGTTTTTGGCTATTTCAACGCTTGCGACTTGTCCTTCAACACTTATGCTTTACCTTTCAACGCTTTTGTCATGTGTCTCAACACTTTTGCCTATTGTCATCAAAACAGTTGAACAAACCCTACATTACACAAAATCAAACCGTTTGGATCAAAACCTTAGCTCAGTTGACCTTAGAAAGACCTAGTCATCATCCATCACATCCATCTTTGATCATCTTCCAACATCAAAGTCTTGTGCCATTTGCTTATCATCTTGACTATTTCCTTTCTTATACATTGAAAACCATAATCATTTTCACTTTCATCCATCCCATATCATCATATCCATTTACCTTGATCATAACCATAGCCATTTTCCCTCATTTTGGACTTAATTTCCCATTTTAGACCCATACTCATTCATTCACAATCATTTATTTTAGACTTAGAGCTATTTTTCTCCATTACCATTCATATCTTGCCATCATCCTCAATCGAGCTCAAAATCATAATCAATCCAAAAAATCAAAATTTGCTTGAAGTCAAATCTAGACATTTTATCCTTCATCTCTAACTTGCATTTTACTTGAGAACTTGCCTATCTCAAGTAGTGTGTTAAGTTAGCTCTTATCCAATTTGGACAAGTTAGCTTAGGATCTTTAGCAACTCCTAAGTTAGTAGACTCCAAATCCTTATCATTTTTTTGCTTGGGAACTTGCCTATCTCAAGTAAGAAATGATAATCCTTATCCTATTGTTTCTAAGGAACTTGCCTATCCTAAGTAATAGAGGAAAATCCTTATCATCCTTAATCACAAAAGATCTAGATTTTCTTGAGTGAATTTTGGTTTTTTATCCAAATACCATCATCTTTTTCCATCTTTTGAATATCATTTTCCCATTTCAATCTTGGTCCAAAAGTCCAAATCCCCATCCTAAATCATCATACCCCTAAATCCATACCATTTTGAATCCCAACATTTCCAAATCAAACTCGTCATCCAAAAAATCTTAAAATCAACCTCCACCATGTCATATTTTCTTAATTTCATCAAATTAGGCCTCATCATTATATGCTAGTAACAAGGTCACAAGCAAGGAAACTCATGGAGCCAAACCAATTCACACTAGGAATTCCAAATGGTATCTTTGATTCAACTACCCAAGGAGAAGCCACATATCCACCTCTTCTTCAAGTCTCATTGTTATGTGGAAAATGGGATCTAGGCTAATTAATACTTTTAACCTAAGTCAATCCTTCTCCACATATGATGCAGAGCATCTAGGGACAGCAAGACAACAGTCTTCAAGACTTCAGTGACAGGTCTCTCTCAAGGTTCATTGGTTTCACAACTTCTCATGATGCAGGGCTTAACACAACACTTTGCATGTTCATGACACAAAAGGGAGTAGACTCCAAGACACCTTCCAAGATGCCCAACTCCAATCAAGACTACATCTAGGTTTCTAGCCCAAACCACTATGCAGGGTCTACAAGACAGCAGTCTCATAAACTGTCATGGCATTGCTGCTCCATTGGGATAACAGTCACACCAACCACCTTGGGATGGTCTCCCTCTACACAAACACATTCTCATTGCCACTTACCAAACCTATAACATGCATTCAATCTAATGCCTTCTTTTGCAAAGTAATAACATGTCAAACATACCTAGTTGCTGTTGTCCTCCTTCAATCTTCCAATATAAGACTTCTACAGGGTCATCTACCTGACCATCACAGGGTCAGTGCAAGAAGTTGGGTCCACTTTTTGGCCAAAAAGTGGAAGTGTTTTCCCTAATTTTCAGAATTTGTCACATTTGACCTTAAAATTTGAAGCACTTAGAGATGGAATCTTTTAAAGAGTCACTAAATATAAAATGTAGTACTTGGAGTCTAATTTCTAAATATGTAATTTTTTTCAATACCTAGATGATACAAATTGATTTTCAATAGGCATTTCTAAAAACCACTATTTAAAAGTCACTTTTTTTTAACCATACCATGCACGTGTACAGCCAACATAATTTGACCTAAATAAAATTATTTTTCAAAATCCTTTTGGGAAAGATGTGTAGCATAGTGAAGTTTGATAAGGATATTTTTTTATAATTTTTTTCCAAATAATTTTTTTTTTATTAATTTTTTATTAGGCCTAATTGCTACTTTTGAAAACCCCTCGTGTACGGCCAACATAGTTTAAGCAAAAAGAATCATAAAATTAATTTTTTTTTTCATTGTGTAAAGAATGACGTGTAGATTGATGACATATAATTTAAAAAAAAAAAAATTAAAAATTAAAAGTTATTAAAAAAATACAAACACCTGTCATTTCAAGTTTTTGGACCAGTTTGCTCATAAATTTAATAATAAATAGAAAAACAAGTCTAATCCAAAAAAAATTTACATATTTGAAAACTAGACACTATGATCTGTAATGTGTTTTAATTTCATAAAAAAATTCAGAAAAAAATGTCATCAGCCATATAGGTGAAGTCAGTCTTTCCTCTTGTTTTTGTACTTAGAGAAATACTTGTAGGTCCAAGGCTCAAGGTCGGCTACCCATGCCTTTCCCGAGCCTAAAACGAAACCAAAAGTGTGGGTGTGAAATTCAAAATTTTATAAACAGGTACCCGTTTTAGAAAACAATAAAAAAACAAAATGGGTACCTGTTCTAAAAAACAATAAAAAACAAAACGGGTACCCGTTTTAAAATGGGTACCCGTTATATAACGCGTACCCATTTCTAAAAATAGTAAAAAACAAAATGGGTACCCATTCTATAAAACAAAACGGGTACCCGTTTTAGGATTGGGCAGCTGTTCCTAAACATGTACCTGTTTCTTTGAAAATGGGTACCCGTTGCTATCGACATTTTTTTCCTTGCGCGACTTCCCCTACATGTGGACCGAGTTTCTTGCACTTACCCCACAGTCTTAACCATCCTCTTGCCATCATAACCTCTACAAGCCCCTGAATTGACTATCATACAACTCATTCCTCTGATCAGGGGCAGAAAGAATCAAAGGAATGAGGAGAATACCATCGGGTTGCTCAGAAAAGCCCTAATTTAGAGTTTAGGACAGTTGGTAAACAATCAACTATTTCTCCCTCCTATTGCAGTGTCAAGAGCCCAAACAAGATGCACAGGATAGGTAACTCACTACACTAACCAACCATCACCAGCACCATCCACTTCCAAGCCGTACAAGTACTGATTTCTCAGGAAAACAATGAATAACTTATGGAGACAGCAATTAAAAAATAGTTTTGGGAAAACCAGCTATATCTTTCATCTAGATCAATGTCAAGACTCCAAATAAGATCCAAAGTCAAGCTATTTCAATCCTCCAACATTCCATTAGGCTCTTGTGTTATGACAAATCCGTACAAGCGTGGGTACGACAGAAAAATAGTAATAAAAACATAGAAAATCAGGAAAAAGCAAAAAAAATAATGATCTTTGTTATTTTTCTTGTAATCCCCCGAATGTCTCTTTACAATCATCCTTTTTAGGCTTCAAATAAACCTCCTATATTTGCATGGAGTGGATCGGGGGTCGATGTAACTGCCCACCTTCGTGCTTTTCTTTATTTTTAACTGCAACACTAAAGATAGATTTAGAAACTATCCATTCTTGGACTGCATTTACTATTTTTTGTGTTTAAATGATGCACTCTAACTTTTGGTAACCTTTGGACAAGGTTCTAACCTTCCACTTAACCCTTGAAATGCCTTTATAGGCTTACTAATATGAAAACTTTAAATGACTACCTATGACTGCCTCAACAAAGGCTTACAAAATTGACTCTTGCAACTGCCTATTACTACAAGACTGTCCTACCTAGGACTTACAACATAACAATAGATTATTTTCAACATTTGGACATAGTCCAACCACAAGCATGGCTTTCAAGCCTTATACAACATGTAAATGGTCTCAAAGACCTTATTTAAAAAAAACAACCTACTTGAAAATCAAGTAAAATCTCGACATCTTGGTGCTCCTGCACCATACTCCCCGGCATGATGAAAACTCTTGTCCCAAGAGTTAGGGGATCTTCTCTGAATGTTCTTCAACCATGTTGGAATGTTCCTCTGACTAGGAAACATGAACTCTCCAAGAGTTATCGTCCTCCTTCTCCAACCTGCATGGCTCCTGTAAACAGTGTTAGTACCATAAAACTTGTTTGGGTGTCCTTGTCTAGGACCTTGCTGCTGCAATGCTGTTGTTCTTCTCAACTAGAGGTTCTAATTCATTCCTCCCTATACCATCTGCTATTTACCTTCCTTCTTCTGCCTCTTTATAGGGCAATCAATGTCTCCAACCTTGACATAACTCAAGTCCCAAGCCTGTTGCTCTTTAGGACTGTCATCCACCTACTGCTATTGCAACTGTTCCTACTGCTTCCCATCATCCTTAACCTGCATACTCAACTATAGTTTCTCTCCAAAACAAATAGTGACATGTTCCTTCTTCTCTGCACAAGGTAAAGGTATCAGTTTGAACTTCTTACCATCTTTATGCACCACATAGTTATTAGTGTAACCATCATGAATTGTTCTCCTCAAGTGTTGCCATGGCCTACCCAAAATAATATGCCCACATGTCATTGGAATAACATCACACAAAACATAGTCCTAATATGGACCAATTGTAAAATCAACATATGCCTTCTTAGTAACCATTACCTACTGCTCTTGACTCACCCAAGTGACATTGTAAGGACTAGGATGATCAAAAGTTTTCAATCCCAACTTGTGCACCATTTCCCAAGAAACTAGATTATCATGAGAACTTGAATCTACAATCAACTTGCATATCTTTCCATGGCTTAAACAATTAGTTCTAAAAATAGATACCTGTGGTGGTTGCTGCATTTTATCTTTCTCCACCATAAGCATTTCTCCAACCATCATTGGAGAGGCTGATGACATTTCTGGTTCTTCTGGCTTCTCCTCCTCTTGTGCCAAGTGAACCCTTCTATCCTTGGTCTTGTCAACACCATCCTTCTTAGGACAGTTGAAAGATGTGTGTCCCACCTCATTGCAGTGATAACATCTACCTATGAACACTCCTCTACCTGATCCAAATCTACCTCCACCTCTATATCCACCTCTCTGATCTGTAGAAATCTCCTTACCCTTCTCATTGCTATTCTGAACTTCAGTAGTAGGTCTGCCCCTACCTCTATATCCTCTTCTACTAACTCCCTGTCTTTCTTGCTTCCTCTTCACTCTCTCTTCAGCTCTGATGGCTAACTGAAAACACTCTCCAAGTGATTTTGGTACTGCCAAACCAATCTCATCTTGCAAGTTATACCTAAGCCCATTAAAGTATCTTGCCACTTTCTCTTCTTCATCTTCTAATCCTCCTCTGATACTAAGCTTATGAAATTGCTCAGTATAGGACACAACATCCATGTCCTTCTACTTCAGATTTTGCCTCATCCTCTTTGTCTAAATGGAGTAATCAGATGGAAGGAATTGATCCTTCATCATATCCTTCATCCTACTCCAAGAAGTGATTCTTGATGCACCTCTAGCCATTCTTTCTGTCTGCACACTACTGCACCATGTAAGTGTTGCTCCTCTCAATTTTGTCTTTGCAAATTTGATCTTCTTCTCATCATTCATCTCCTCATACTCAAAAAAAATTTCTAGGGCATCTATCCACCCTAACACCTCTTCACTATCC
Organism: Cunninghamia lanceolata; assembly: GCA_027924645.1. Lineage (NCBI taxonomy): Eukaryota > Viridiplantae > Streptophyta > Pinopsida > Cupressales > Cupressaceae > Cunninghamia > Cunninghamia lanceolata. Next base: position 34,451,686 of record BSBN01000078.1, on the reverse strand, counting down.
ATCTTCCCCTGATAGATAGGTAACTCTATGTTTGCCTTTGTTCCACTTCCTTGGACTGCCTTCAGCAATCTCACAAACTTCTTCTCTTCAGCATCCAACTCATCCTCAGGAGGATTCTCAGCTACCTCCTCATCTCCTTCTGAACCATCTTGTTCATCCTTTCTAGGATTCTTCTCCAATGCTTCCAATCTAGCCAAGATTAATGCATTCTCCCTTCTTACTTGCCTCAACTCTCTTTCCCTTGCAGCATCCTGATCTCTTCTATCCTTCAACTCCTTTTCTCTAGCCTCTAAGGCTTCTCTCAACTCATTATTCTCCCTAGCCATCTGGTTCTTTGGAGGCATCTTCACAACTCTCTCAGCCCTTACTATTTCACAAGATCCTTTACTCCCTCAAGGACCTACTAGTGGCTCTGATACCACTATGATGCAGAGCATCTAGGGACAACAGGACAACAGTCTTCAAGACTTCAGTGACAGGTCTCTCTCAAGGTTCATTGGTTTCACAACTTCTCATGATGCAGGGCTTAACACAAAACTTTGCATGTTCATGACACAAAAGGGAGTAGACTCCAAGACACCTTCCAAGATTCCCAACTCTAATCAAGACTCCATCTAGGTTTCTAGCCCAAAGCACTATGTAGGGTCTGCAGGACAGTAGTCTCATAGACTGTCATGGCATTGCTGCTCCATTGGGATAACAGTCACACCAACAACCTTGGGATGGTCTCCCTCTACACAAACACATTCTCATTGCCACTTACCAAACCTATAACATGCATTCAATCTAATGCCTTCTTTTGCAAAGTAATAACATGTCAAACATACCTAGTTGCTATTGTCCTCCTTCAATCTTCCAATATAAGACTTCTGCAGGGTCATCTACCTGACCATCATAGTCCTAACCATCCTCCTACCATCCTCTACAAGTCCCTGAATTGACTATCATATAACTCATTCCTTTGATCAGGGGCAGAAAGAATCAAAGGAATGAGGAGAATACCATCGAGTTGCTCAGAAAAGCCCTAATTCAGAGTTTAGGACAGATGGTAAACAATCAATGATTTCTCCTTCCTATTGCAGTGTCAAGAGCCCAAACAAGATGCACATGATAGGTAACTCACTACACTAATCAACCATCACCAGTACCATCCACTTCCAGGCCGTACAAGTACGGATTTCTCAGGAAAACAATGAATAACTTATGGAGACAGTAATTAAAAAATAGTTTTGGGAAAACTAGCTATATCTTTCATCTAGATCAATGTCAAGACTCCAAATAAGATCCAAAGTCAAGCTATTTCAATCCTCCAACATTCCATTGGGCTCTTGTGTTATGACAAATCCGTACAAGTGTGGGTATGGCAGAAAAATAGTAATAAAAACACAGAAAATCAGGAAAAAGCAGAAAAAACAGTGATCTTTGTTATTTTTCTTGTAATCCCCCGAATGTCTCTTTACAATCATCCTTTTTAGGCTTCAAATAAACCTCCTATATTTTCATGGAGTGGATGGGGGGTCGATGTAACTGCCCACCATCGTGCTTTTCTTTATTTTTAACTGCAACACTAAAGATAGATTTAGAAACTGTCCATTCTTGGACTGCATTTACTATTTTTTGTGTTTAAATGATGCACTCTAACTTTTGGTAACCTTTGGACAAGGGTCTAACCTTCTACTTAACCCTTGACATGCCTTTATAGGCTTACTAACATGAAAACTTTAAATGACTACCTATGACTGCCTCAACAAAGGCTTACAAAATTGACTCTTGCAACTGCCTATTACTACAAGACTGTCCTACCTAGGACTTACAACATAACAATAGATTATTTTTGACATTTGGACATAGTCTAACCACAAGCATGGATTTCAAGCCTTATACAACATTTAAATGGTCTCAAAGACCTTATTTAAAAAAAACAACCTACTTGAAAATCAAGTAAAATCTCGACATCTTGGTGCTCTTGCACCAACATAGCATTGGAACACAAGCCTTCAAAGACTTGGTGCTTGGCTATCATCCACAAGGGAGAGCCCAGTTTTTCAGGGCTCTGTTCCTTTTTTTGCAAAGGAAGGATTGATCACTAATGAATTGATAAGAAGTTATGTAATACAAAACCCTAATTGATAAATCTGACAAAAATGTACTGACGACAGTTACAGACACAAAAAACGGAAGCGTAACAGAGAAATAGAGATCAAATAGAACCTATGATAGAAAACATGAGTGAATCTGGGAGGACCTAGGCGCTGGGGTGCCCATGTCCTAGGGTTTTTGGGCTGATTTGCTTCTAACACACGATCTCTATACTTGTTTTTCGATCCTTGTCACTGTTCTATCAGAAACTTCCGGATACGATCTGCACATACACAAAGAGAGGAAGAATGATACATGAGACTTGGTACAATTGTCTAAAGGATGCAAACCTATTGGATGTAAATGGGTGTTCAAGAAAAAGATTAGTTCAGATGGAAATGTTGAAAAGTATAAGGCACAGTTGGTTGTGAAGGGATACTCTCAAGTTGAGGGTATTGATTATGGTCAGATCTTTTCTCCTATTGCTAAAATAACATCCATTCGGCTTTTACTATCTATTGTAGTATCATATGACCTAGAGGTTGAACAAATGGATGTGAAAGCTGCTTTCCTTCATTGTGATTTTGAGGAAGAAATCTATATGACACAACCAGAACACTAAATGGTGAAAGGTAAAAGCAAGTTGGTTTATAAGTTAAAGAAATTGATGTATGGTCTTAAACAAAGTCCTAGGATGTGGTACCAAAAGTTTGATGCATACGTGTTGAGGTTGGGATTTGTGCGATCTAAATCTTATCACTGTGTATATTTTAAATCTGATGGTGATTGTTTCCTTGTAATTGCTTTATATGTTGATGGCATGTTATTTATTGGGAAAGGCAAAGGTTTGATTGCAGAATTCAAATCCCATCTCTCTGTTAAATTTGAAATGAAATATCTTGGCGTGAAAAAACACATACTTGGGATGGAGATCAAAAGAGATCATGAGAATGTGGTTCAGAAAGCTATGGCTAGGCCAAAATAAGTATGTTACTTCATTTTTGTAAAGGTTCAACATGAGGATTGTAAACTGGACTTTGTGTTCATGTTACTTTGGGAACAAAGCTCTCTATTTCACAATGTCCTATATCCCCATTGGAGATGGAAGACATGAACAGAGTGCCTTACCATAGTGTAGTTGGAAGCTAAATGTATGCTATGGTCTGTACAAGGCCAAACATTGCCCAAAGTGGGAGTTCTTTCTTGTTTTATGTCTAATCCTGGAAGAGTGCATTGGGATGCAGTTAAGAGGGTCTTCAAATATTTGCAGGGTACAACAGAGTACTCTATATATTTCATGGTACAATAGATCAACATTCCCTGAGTATTCGTGGTTTTGTGGATTTAGACTGGAATGGTGATGTCGATAGTACAAGATCCACCAGTGCATATGTGTTTACTCTTAATGGTGGTGCAATCAGTTAGATGAGCAAGCAATAGGTTGTAGTTGCTTTATCCACTACAAAGGTAGAGTATATGGTAGCTACTCATGCTTGTAAAGAGGCCATTTGGCTGAAATGTCTGTGTTTAGATATTGGATTGAAACAAGGTGCAATTACTATTTATTGTGACAGTCAGAGTGCAATGGTCGCGGATGGCAAGGTGAAGTTGGAAAAGGTAGAGACAAATGGTGAATGTTGTAGATACATTAACTAAGCCTGTGAGCATAGCAAAGTTCAGGTGGTGTTCCAAATCTATGGGCCTTTCATCCCCTAGCAGTTGAGTTCATGATGGTATGGATTCCTTGGCTCTTGCAAGGTATACAACAAGTGGGAGAATGTTAGGAAACTAGGTGTGTCATACACCTTGCAATTTCTAATATTTGAAATATTTCTATATATATTTGTATTTTAGCAATTTGTTTTTACCACTTAATGTCATGGAAGTTGCTAAATGCAACTATGACAACTTAGAATGTGTGTAAGAGTTGTGAGAATGGAAAGAGCTAGCAAGAGGGAGTTATTTTGGAAATTATGATAAACATGATTTTAGGAGATCATGCAAGCACAATTTTAGGAGCCAGAAATTGTTGGAGTATGGGAAACACTGAGAGGGGGGGGTGAATCAATGTTTCAATAACCAAATTTAATTTCTTTGCTTCTTTTTAAAAGTATGCACATGTAATAATTTGGAAGCTCAAATGCAGAAAATAGAGGTTCACATACTGAAAGAAACACAAGACTGAATGTTTAAATATGAAGACCAAATAGACCACAAATAATGAGACACCTTAACACAATAATTTTCATGAGTGGAAAACCCTCATAGGGATGAAAAAACACTCAGGAAAATTGCCTCACTGGCTTAATAAAATCCCCCAATTACAAAGCCTCACTGGCTACTTTTTGTGCCTCACTAGCAAAACCTCATTGGAAAAGGAACCTCACTGGTTACAAAGGTGCCTCACTGGCAAATAAATAGGTCTTACTGACCATGCAAGCCTCACTAGCATTTTGTCTACAATTGCCTCACTAGAATTTTATTTTCATTGCCTCACTGGCATAATAACTTCTCAATGATAAAATGAAGATTTAGAATTCAGTACAGAGGGTTTCTCTATTTCATTACAAAGTAGATCTTGATTGTCTCATTTCATTTGAGACTCAAGAATCCAACATCACAAATGTGCACATACAATCCTACACTAAGAAATGCTTTAACAATTCAAAAAAGAATTTTCATCAAAGCACAATGTTGCTATATCAATGATATTGCAGAGAATTACACTATCATACATATCTCAACAAGGTGAATGTCCTTTTTATACTATTTCTATATTTTTATTTTTCTTTTCATCAAACAGTTTATACCTAGTGTGAATGGGAAAATCAGATTAAATCAATTAAGATAATTATTAACCCAATGCATCAATGAAATATGAAGGAAAATGAGATTTAAATAACAAACAAGTGATACTTACAACCTTTACCTTTCGACTTCCATTGCTCACCTATCTATTCTCGATCTTGATGATGAAGAAGATTAGTCCTCAGGGTGCTTGCTTCCTTGCTTGTTGACAGTGACAAGAATGGAATGGCTGTGATATTTGTTGTGTTGAAGATGAACTTCAAACACAGGGACAATGAAGGATATGGGATAGATAGATTAACTGCATTCAACTGATATGGATAGACTAGAATGAATTTGGCATTAGTAGGGTATGAAGAGAAGAATAGAGAAGAAATTGGGCATTATGAAGATGGCAGAAGAAGATTTCCTAAAGGAAATTGGGCATGATAAAGATGCCAGAAGAAGTCCCCCCAATTGCTTAGAGAAGGGTCTTATTTATAGATTTTCTGAGAAGGCAATGGAGGGTGAGGATCAAAAGATGAGATCAATGGCTCTCATTTTTTGTGAATCTTTAATTCATAATGAATGAATTAAAAATTCTTTTTTTTGAGAAGAGTGGGTTATGACAATTGAATTAAGAATTCAATAGTGGAGGATAGTGGGGAACAATTGAATTAAGAATTCAATAGTGGATGATAGTGGGGAACAATTGAATTAAGAATTCAATAGTGGATGATAGTGGGGAACAATTGAATTAAAGATTTATTTTTGAATTTTGGAGGATATTAGCTAATTAAATATTAAGAATATTTAATTATATGTGCAACATGGTGAGGTGGAAGGGATGAGGTGGAAAGATGAGGTGGATTGATGAGGTGGATTTTGTGAGGTGGATTTAGGATTTGAGACATTAAAAGAATTTAGGGATTTTAATTAAATAAAATGATTTTATTTAATTGTAGGATAATGAACCAATCAAATAAACTTATAATATTTATTTAATTGACAGAAGAAAATATGAATTAAGATAAATATTAGAATGTTTACTTAATTCAACCTGAGCCAATTTTAGGTGTCTACACCTAGTAACTATCTTTTCCAAACTACCTGTAGCAGTTTTCATTCTGGTCAATAATTGTCATGGTAAAGAGGTCGAACAAAGATCTGTGTTTGTGTGAAATTTGTTATTAACAACTCTTAACAAAACCCTAACCATTTATCAACAGGGTTTAACAAGAATATCTTCAAACTGTCTAACTTAACAACCTTGAATCTACTTTGCAAAAAGTTCCTTAATGAAGCTTCGAAACAAACTGTAACTACCCACATTAGATTCTCTTTATAGAGTTATCAATAAAGCTTCAAATAAATTGTAACAGTCCATATTCTTTGTTTTTCTTTAAGGAACATTATTCAAAGAAAATAACCCCATTTTCTTTTCTTTAACGAACCCATTTCATAAGTAAACCCTTAACTCTTTGTTTACATGCTAATGCAACGATAGTAAACCAAGTTAGAACACCATAACCAAAAAGAATGGAAAGATAACACCTGTTAGAAACTGACTAGTCATCAAATGTTGTGCTCTTGAACTGGAATAATTGTCTGTAGCTTACTCCTTTGTTGAGCTTTGTCAAATCTAGCTAGATGAAGACAACACAATGATTTCAACGAATCTCCAACACATTCACTAATTCTTCAAACCCTAAGTCGACACTGCCATAAACCAAGCTTCAACTTTACAAAATGACAAATGAAAGTGACTTTTGCCCAATATACATGTGACCGACTGCTCCAGTCTGCCCTAAAAGGACCGGTAACCTATCAATGCAATTTATCAACTTTTACCTGTTCTTGATTCCGAGACTTGCTGGTCAAATCAATTACTTAGAATTTCATAACCCTTCAATTATGGTATGTATTTTGTCACTTTTATGCCTGTTATCACCTTCAAATTTAAGTGAAATGTATCATGTTCCCTTAACACTTTTCAACACCTAGGAGATGGAGACCATGAACTTTGCATATACAATTCTACACTTTAGAATGTCTTCACAAATCAATCAAATTGCACACCAAAGCATAATGTTGCTATGCTAACAATGTGATAAAGTACTAGACAATCATTAGCATCTCAACATGGTGTTTCATGTAATCCCTTTACCTTGTGCTTTTCATCATGAAACTGCTTCTCACAACCTGTCTGAACAAACTGAATGTATTAACTATTTGACATCTATGCCAACACTGCCAATGCCAATAGGGTCAACAGAAATGAAGTGTCATATTTGGAGAGTCAGTTATGTTTTGAGTAACTTACTATATTGCGATGGATTTGATTCTTTGTGACTAAGGTTGTAACTCATGTTATTTGAGTTTCCATTTGGTGGTTTCTTGTATTCAAACTCCTATAAATTGAAAGCTTGTGAAGAAGTTTGAATTTGTTGAGTTTGCATTATGTTGTTGGAGCCAAAATGTTTCCAGAATAGTTTCCTGGTGATACTCCTATAATAAACTTGCTCTACAAGTGTATGTAATCTTGTTGTTAGACTTGTAATACATTGATTGAGTAGGCTTTTGGAGTGTGAGATTTTTCACTTGAAAAGGTTTTCCCACGTATATCTGGTGTTGTGTGTTTCATTGTATATTTTATGTTCTATTAGATCAATTCTTAAAAAAATTTCATAATATCTCTCCTCAAGATTGGCATAAAAAGTTGTTTCTACTAGTTTAACTTCCTTATAGTATGAAGATCAATTGATATATTAAATAATTAAAATCGAAAATAACAACCAAATGTATAGAGATACCTCATTCTCATTACATTATTTGACAGAATAACTAGAACTAGAAGCAAAAAAAACATATATCTATTTGCAAAGATTTCTAGCATCAGTTGAACATCAAGAAGCGGCCATTAAAGTTTTTTAGGAGCCTATATACTGCAAGTTCCATTCATCATGCTCCCAATCTTGTTGGGTAGTAGCATAAACCAAGTTGGCTGCAGCTTGAATATTGTCTATCATAAATCATCCACTTGGGTACCTAGGATGCGATTCCAGGCAGAGGTTTACAAGTTTTTTGGAATCTTAAAACAAGATTAAACAAAATCTTCTACATGAAATGCTTAGCGGCCATGTTTCCAGCAGGTAACTATTAGGAGTTGCTCAAGAGAAACGGCTAGAAACGACACAGTAGTTTTTATTTGGCTTTTGTTCCAAATAATTATGGAAGCTTTTTTCTCATATCTTTAAAATCAGATTCCTAAAAAGGGTTATCAAGTGGTAGAAACTTGATTTTCATAGAACATTTGACTGCAACCAGCCCTTCATATTTCTCAGCAGCCAAATAGCCAAGAAAAGGAGCTAGAAGTTCCAGCACTGGCTGAGAGTTTGTAAGTAACTTCCGTTTCCAAAATAGCAATTAATATGCCAATAAGTTTTATCACAAATTAAGTTTTTAACCAGAATCCTAAGAAGTTGGTTATGAGGTAGTAGAAACTTGTTTTTAATGAAACCATTTGACAGTTGAAACCTCCACAAATTTCCTCGCAACATCTATTGAGGAATTTGAGGTGTTCATAAATATCATCCACTTCGACAGTCAAAAGTCAATTTTAGCCAATAAAAATTATACAAATATTTACCACTTTTTGTTGTGAATGAAATGTAAAATCCCTATTGAATGTTTGACCATCAAAGTGGTTAATATTTAAGTAGAGTGACATACCATGAGATCACTGCCTTGACTGGCCATCAACCTGCACTTAGTCAGATTGGTAATTAATGTGAGAGAGATTGATATTGCACCATTCATTTATAAAAATTAAAATATAACAAATGATTAATCAGCTGGTGGCCTTGTTTGGCGAGGCCATATAACAAATTAATCATCACGTATAAAATGATCTACTTAGTGCTAAACAATTAATTTTTGCTCAAATCAACTTTGGACAGAATACTGCATCATGAGACTAAACAAACATATCATTTCCCAATTTCAAAAGAAAACATTTATTTCCCTTTCTTTAATAGAGATGTCTTCATTCCCATACTTCAAATTTCCAACTGATGGCATGGGTGGGAACCAGATAATTCTGTATCTCTGCAGATATTGGAAGCATATTTCGCCGTTCACTTAAAACGGATGAGATAAAGAGATCCCTTATTCATGGCAATTCTGTTGAGAAAATCGATAGTGTAGAAATAAACAAATAACATAGTGAAAAGTAATAAAACATACAGATTTATGTGGAAAACTCATAATAACACGCAGATTTACGTGGAAAATCATGGAAAATCTGGTCATATACCAACAAAAAACCACAGGCAAAGGTCTCTCAATAATTTTATTAATCTCTGAAGAAATTCACTGTTACAGAATTTTACCATGCATTCACATTCAAACTCAACTAACTTAAATAACCATGAAACAACATGCAAGTAATCAAATCCTTTCCCAAGAAGGATTTCCAAGAATAGAATGCAAGTGACACTTTTGCATGTTGTCCATGTGTGGTATGGCCCAAATAAAAAAAGTCTGCCTCGCAGGCAACCCCCTGCAACCCCCTGCCCTTCAACTGTGGTACTCATCAACTGCTTTACCAATGTTGGAAAGACAAACCAACTTCACATACCAAAAATTCTTCTCTGAGAAAAAATTACCTCCAAAATTTCTTCAGATTGAAAATGTGTTCAAAGTAAACAGCCAGCACATTGTATTCAACCAACTGTTTATGTGGGGCCTCTCCACAGACTGTTTAACCTCTTCCTTGCAGGTGAGGCCTCTCAACCAAGCAGGGTTCCATTCCAGCTGCAGTCTGCAAGTCGCAGGCAACTTTGGCAGAATAAATAATCCTCAGATATGGCATCTAAGCCAAAGAACATTCATGCTTTGTAACTTCTATCCTAGAAGGTCTACATCTTCGGGAAGGAAGATCAATGAATTCATCCAGCTTCATGTTTTTGAGTGCTGGATCATTTTTACCCAACATGGATGTCAGATGCTGGAAAGCAATTTCCTCACAGGGAATGATGAGTCCCATGTGATGATCAAAGCCATACTCTTCCTCAGCCTTATCCAGCAATGCCCGGAACAGAGAATGATTCAGATAGTCAGTGGGTATGATAAACCTAGTGCGTTCACTACCAACATAAACTGCACAGTGGCCCTTGGGAACATCTGTTGGGAGAGCACCACATGGTCTGCCCATGACCTCATCTTTAAAGCTGAAATATCTCATGCTCTTTGGAGAAAGAGCAGACCCAACTGCCTTATGGGCATCAGCAAACTTACAGAGGGCTCTGATAATATGCTTTGGAAGCAGGACTTGGGGATTTGCCTTGCTTCTTGCCATTGCACAATTCAAAAATAAGAGCAATAGGAGCTGTTTTACAATCCTAGGGAAAGGATAGATAAATTTTGAGAAGAAATAAGGCTTTGTTGGTGTGTGTATATAAAGCAATTAAAGCCAAGTAAAGCCCAACTAAAAGTTAATCTCATCATAATATGATTAGGAGGCATTGGTGAAATATGATTAGAAGTTATTAGTGAAACAACAACCTTTGCAGATTTTGTACCCTACGCTTGAAATAAGAGACTTTAGTGGTCTGAGTTCAAATGCAGAAAACAAGCCATGTGCTGCCTGACCCAAGTATAGAACACTTTCAGGCGAATGTCCATTTCATTCTCTATCAATATCTGTCCTACAAATTGCATGCAGAGGTTGGACAGAAAGAGACACCATCACATGTAAACTACTGTGGTTTGTTGACACATACAAAATTCCATGGACCGTTGGTTGTGGAGGTCATCATTTCACACTGTTGGAAACATTTACTGGTTTGCTGGTCATTCTGTCTACATAATCGAAGTGATTATGTTTTCCCTATCTGTTTGAATTTGGCACTAAAAACAAGCAAAATGCATAATAGTTTAAAAATCTTGCCTATCGTTTAGGAAAAGTTTGGTTAGTCAATGATCTTTACAGTTGGCAGAATCTGTAACATGCAAAAATCCAAATTTATGGGTACAAGGCATTGCTCGTGACTCTTTCCTTCTAATTTTAGTGAAAAAATGAACACTGTTCTGAGTAATTTGTTAAAGTATGTTGTATATTTTTCACTTGTATAGCTAGTGAGATTAGTGATGGAAAAGACCCTAAGTGAAATTAAAAAATTGTGTTTCTAGGTGCCTGCATAGGCTTCCTATTTTTATCCGTGGTTCTAAAGTAAAGTAATCATGTAAATTGTAAAACCACTTTTTGATGTATATCCACACATGTATAAGGGTTAAGTAAAAACTTTATTACTGTATTGTGAGTAGTTGAGTTTTTATGCAATAGTGAAGAAGTTGTTATACTTATTTTTTTACCTAAAAAGAGGTTTTCTATGTGAAATGTTGTATATTGTGTGTTTTATTTTTTATTTGCTTTAGATTCTATATGAATTGCTTATATTGTATAGGATTATCAAATTCTTTTTGCTACATAATTGGTCTTACATGTTCTAATCTAATTTCTAATTTATTATGTGGAGAACAAGTCAAAGTTGAAGCCTTCTTACAACCAATATGATGTAGGAGTCTTGTGACCCTTTACAACATGCCCCTATTTCATCGTCCAAATTAGGGACCCTATGCTTCTCCTTGATCTTGTCTATTATGGCACTTTATTTTTTGAATCAATCTACTTTATGTGTTTATTCATCCTCTAGATGGGAAAAACATTTGAAGGAACATAAATTTTGAAATGATTGGGTCTGTGTTTGTCATGAAAATTCTTAAATCTTAAGGGGTTTGTATTTGTTATGGAATAAAATGTCTACCCTTGCCATTTTACACCTAGTTTAGCACCCGGGTGGACCTAAAACAATTAATTCTTAATCCCGATGCATAAAACCGAAATGATGACTTTAGAATGGGACTAAGCACACTTAATTGAGCTCAGCCTAGAGTTTATGGGGGCTCAAGGACAAGGGCACCCAACGTCTTGGGCCCTCCTTTAGCTCAGGGCTAAATTAAGGTTATGCCGACTTTTGACATCTCTAATGTTCACTCATGTCGGTCTCATTTGGTTTAATTCTCCAACAATTGATGGGAATGCATATAAAAGGAAGTTTGTTTATTCATTTGAGCAACTAATGAATCTAAGCACTCTAGCATTGTAAGAGTTGATTGATATGCTATGATACCATGTAAGAGTTGGCTATGATGGTAGCCACCCAAGATCTAGGACTTCATGAAAGCACAAGAGAGATAAAATGAGAGAATAATTATATTCTATCAATGAATGCAAAAGATTGTTGTTACAATGTACATGATATGAGTTTTGTATTTGCATTTGATGTTATTATTACCTTTCTGTTAATGTGTATCTAATAACCTATAACTGAAAAGTTAAAATTTGCATATATCTTTCCTCAATAGATTAGTGTAGGAAGCATTTCTGCACACCTTGCTTCCTTTCAGTTGGTATCAAAGCTTGATCACCTTTGGTTCTAGTTGTTGGGTAGAGTGTTTTTTGAGTTGATCTTTGTTTGAGTGTGAGCTTGTGCATAGGATTTTGAAATCTTTGTTGTAGGAAAGACATGGCGAGAACATCTGGGAGATTTGAGATAGAGAAGTTTAATGGAGGCAACTTTGAGTTGTGGAAACTCAAGATGGAGGACTTATTGGTGGATAGAGATCTATGGCTTGCAGTATTTGGAACCATGCCATCGGGCATGAAACAAGAAGATTGGGATTTGATGGATCGGAAGGCTAAGGGTTTGATAAGACTCTGTTTGGCTGATTTAGTGCTCCTGAATATCCATGAAGAGAAGACTACAAAAGATCTTTGGAAGAAACTTGGAGATGTTTATCAGGCTAAATCCCTGGTGAACAAGTTATTCCTGTGAAATAAATTGTATTCTCTTAGGATGGAAGATGGAGGATCTGTCGTTGATCACCTGAATACTTTCAATATGTTTGTTGCTTAGTTGACCTATGTTGGTGTGAAGATGGAGGAGGAGGATCGATGTATGACATTACTGTGTTCCTTACCAGATTCATGGGACCACCTTGTTATGGCCAATGGGAGTACCACTACCACCTTCAAGATGGATGAAGTGGTTTCTTCATTGTTGTCTAAAGAGATGCAGAGAAAATCTTCTAAGTCGACTAAGGAGGCTCTTGCAGTTCGTGGTAGATCTAAAGAGAAAGTGAAGAAAAAGGATAAGAAGAAAGAAGAAAGAGGAAGATCCAAATCCATTGGGAGATCTAAGTCTCTTGGAAAGTCCAAGACCCTGTGTTGGAATTGCAGCAAACCTGGTCATTTCTGCAAGGAGTGTAAGGAGGAGAAGAAGAAAAAGAAGAATTATGATTCAGATTCTGACAAGTCCTCTCAGGATGAAGGAGAAGCATTTGTCGCTGCCTTGGCAACACATGCATTTGAATATGTGTGGCTTATTGACTCTGGTGCATCTTTTCACATGACCTCTCATTGGTATTAGTTCTGAAAGTATGAAGAATATGATGGTGGGAAGGTGTACTTGGGTGATGACTCTCACCTAAAGATTGTTGGCTATGGAAGAGTCTTGATTTGATTCCCTAATGGATGAGTGAAGGGGATCAATGGTGTTTTGCATATCCTTGGTTTGGCACAGAACCTTCTTTGTATAAGTAAGTTGAATATGTGGGTGTGCAGGTTGTTTTCTCAAACGAAGGATGCAAGATGACTAGAGGATCTATGGTATTAGCTAAGGGTGTTTGGATTGGCACTCTATTTCAACTTGATGCATACACAATTTAGTGCAATAGTGCCTCTATTTCAAAGAAGAGAACTTCAGAGTCTTCATCCTCACCATTGGAACCAACAGCGAAGAGGACTGTTGCATCTACTTCTGATGGTCGTGCTATTTGGGTACCTAAGGGTGCTCATTCTATGGAGATGAAAATTCTAGTTGAGAAGACAATGTTATGGCACGAAAGGCTTGGTCACATTGGTGAAAAGGGTTTGAGGACCCTGAAAAATCAAAACCTCATTGAGGGTATGAATGATTGTAACCTTGAGTTTGATTTTTGCAAACATTGCATCTATGGTAAAAAAAACGTGTTTAATTTTATTCTAGTTCTCATAAATCTTCTAAGGTGTTGGACTTGATTCATTATGATGTGTTTGGTCCAGTTAATGTTCCTTTGATTTCAAAATATGTTTACTTTGTTTCATTCATTGATGATTACAATAGAAGGACATGGGTGTATTTCCTTAGAAGTAAATCTAAAGTCTTTAATAGATTCAAAGAGTTCAAAGCTCTTATAGATAATTAGAAGGATATAAAGATTAAGTGTTTGAGGACTGATAACAGTGGTGAGTATTGTTCAACGGATTTCGACAAGTTCTGTAAAGAACATGGGATTGAGAGGCACAAGACAACTTCGTATACCCCTCAATAGAATGGAGTTGCAGAGAGGATGAACAAAACACTTATGGAGAGGGCAAGGAGTATGCTAAGTGGAGCTGGCCTTGAGCAAAAGTTCTAGGCTGAAATTGTTTCTACTGCTTGTTACCTGGTTAATAGGTCTCCTACATCAATGTTTGTTGATAAGACACCTATGGAGGTGTGGTCTGGTAAAAAGCCTTCATTGAGACATATTCAAGTATTTGGTTGTGAGGCACATGCACATGTGCCTAAGGAGAAGAGGTCTAAGTTGGAGAACAAGGTTGTGAAGTGTATCTTCATTGGTTATGGCATCATTGTGAAAGGGTACAAGCTTTGGGATCCAGTGGCTGAGAGAGTTCTATATAGCAAAAGTGTGATCTTTAGAGAGCTCAATCCCTCTTATGTTGTTTTATAGCCAGAGATAGAAAAAGAGAAAGATGATGTGGTTTAGCTTCCTTCCACCCCTGAGAAAGTTGAACCAAAAACATCTATTGGACCTAATAATGAGGAGAGCTCTAGTAGCTCTAAAAGTTCAAAAGAAGATGAAGAGCCTCAACCTCAATCTTTGAGGAGGTCCACATGGATAAGGCAACAACCTAATAGGCTTGGTTATTCATTGCATGATTCCAATTGTATTTTTGCTTTGATTTCTAACACTGATGAGCCTAGAACTATGAAAGAGGCTATGGGTATGGAAGATTCAGGTTCCTAGAAGGAGGCCATGGAAGAGGAGATGGCTTCTTTGGAAAAGAATAATACTTGGGACTTAGTGCCTTTACCTGAAGGATGAAAACTTGTTGGATGCAAATGGGTGTTCAAAAAGAAATTTGGTGTAGATGATAGTGTTGAGAAATATAAGGCTAGATTGGTTGTGAAGGGGTATTCTCAGGTGGAGGGAATTGACTATGGTGAGATTTTCTCTCTTGTTGCAAAGATGACATCGATTTGGTTCATGTTATCTCTTATAGCAGCATATAATCTAGAAGTGGTACAGATGGATGTGAAGAGAATGTTCCTTCATGGTGACTTGGAGGAGAAAATCTATGTCACAGCCAGAGCACTATGTGGTGAAAGGTAAAGAAAATCTAGTTTGCAAGTTAAAAAATTCTTTGTATGGTTTGAAACAGTCTCCTAGGCTGTGGTACCAGAAGTGTGATGCCTTTGTGTTTAGTATTGGATTTCTGAGATCAAAATAAGATCATTGTGTTTATTACAAGTTTGACAATGATTACATTCTCATTATTACATTATATGTCAATGATATGTTACTCATTGGGAATGGTAAAAGTTTGATTTCTGATTTGAAGTCTCAGTTGTCAGCACAATTTGACATGAAAAATCTAGGGGTAGCAAGGTACATTCTGGGAATGGAAATCAGAAGAGACAGAGTTAATATAAAACTTTGGTTAGGCCAGAGTAAGTATGTAAACACTATGTTGGAGAGATTTAGTATGGCAGATTGTAGACCATCGCCTATTCCTGTTATGATGGGGACAAAGTTATTTGTTGCAAATTTTCCAAAGTCTCCTTTAGAGATGGAGGATATGAGAAGAGTTCCTTATGCTAGTGCAGTTGGTAGTTTGATGTATGCTATGGTTTGTACAAGACTAGACATTGCCCAAGTAGTGGGAGTCCTTAGTCGATTTATGGCTAATCCTAGACGGGTACATTGGGATGCAGTGAAGATAGTGTTCATATATTTGTGAGGTACTTCTGAGTATTCCTTATGTTATCATGGTTATCCAGAAGGGATTGACATTCACTTTGTATTTGAGGATTTTTGGATTTAGATTGGGTAGGTGACATTGACAGTAGGAGATCCACCAATGCTTATGTGAACATTCACTATGTTCAGTGGTGCTATTAGTTGGATGAGTAAGTGGAAACCTGTGGTTGCTTTGTCCACTACTGAAGCAGAGTATGTGGTAGCAACTCATGCTTGTAAAGAAGCCATTTGGCTTAAGAGATTATGTTCTGATGTTGGGTTTGATGCATGGAAGATTACCATTTGTTCTAACAATCAGAGTGCCATATGTTTGGAAAAGAATCCTACTTTCCATGCAAGGACTAAGCACATTAATGTCCAGTACCATTTTGTTTGTAACATGGTAGAGGATGGGAAGGTGAATTTGGAGAAACTTGACACTTTGATGAATATTACAGATGCCTTGACAAAACCTATAAGCACGAAGAAGTTCAGATGGTGTTTAGAGTATATGGGTCTCTCAGCCCCTAGCAGTTAAATCCTATCACTCTATTGGCTCTTGAAAGGTATTTGACAAGTGGGAGAATGTTGGGAATTAAGGTGTCTCAACCTTTGCAAGTTCCTAATGTTGTATTTATTTATTCAGCACTATGTTTAGCACCTTGTAAATTTTGGTGACTTTGTCATCCAGGGTTTCCCCCCAAAGTAATTAATGGGGGAGTCCAAAGGAGTAGAGCCCCTGGCTAGGGGCTTGGGGGCAGTGCCCCTGAAGTAAAAAATGCCCTATATTTAATAAAGGTGTCATAATTTATTTTGTTTTTGGCCAACATGGATAAACTAACATTGGATAACTGACAAAGAGGCTTGAGAAATAGGCGGCTGGAGAATGTGAAAGGTCACGAGATGCAAATGTGAATCAACAGTGTGTACTCCTGAAAGAACTTGCATT
The DNA here is from genome assembly GCA_027924645.1 of Cunninghamia lanceolata. NCBI lineage: Eukaryota > Viridiplantae > Streptophyta > Pinopsida > Cupressales > Cupressaceae > Cunninghamia > Cunninghamia lanceolata. Next base: position 34,434,744 of record BSBN01000078.1, on the reverse strand, counting down.
GCAAGTGTGTTGTAATCATCTTTTGATTTGATAATACATTGTGCAGGTTTTGGAGTGTTGGCTTTTTTACCTAAAAGGGTTTTCCCCACGTATATCTTATGTTGTGAGTTTTGTATTTGCATTTGATGTTGTTATTACCTTTAGATGTTAATGTGCATCTAATAACCTGTAACTGTAAAAGTTAAAACTTGCATATATCTTTTCTCAGTAGATTAGTGTAGGAAGCATTTCTGCATACCTTGCTTCCTTTCACATGTGTAAATAGGACTAACTAATGACTAGTTGGATAATGTGCCTAGTTCACACTACAGGGGGTAAACCATATAGGTAATAACCCTATTCACACCAACACCCCCCTTAAGTGCAACTTAGGGAGAAGTAGACAAATGCAATGATGCATTAAAGATGATGGGTCCCGACTACTAGGCCATGTTAGGTACCCATGTAAAAACAATTCTCTCAGAAATGGAGTAAAGGAGAAAATCTAGTGGGACAAAACTTTTCCCCAAAAGAGAGAAAAATGTGAAAGTGAAAGAAGAATTGATAGTAGGAGGACTCAACATGACCCCCCAAGGACTACTTCTATCACATATGTACAATCAAATGCCCCCCATAGGAGAGCAAGAGCAATATGCTAGATCCCCCCACAAAGAAGTAGCTCTTGTGCCAAGGAATGCTTGAAGACAAAATATAATCCAATGCCTACAAACAACATTTCTCCCCTTAGGAAGAAACAAATCCAATGGTTGATGTAGAAGAAACTCCCAAAACATGGATGAAATGGGAATCCAAATCATTATGTGTGCCTCAGAATACAACTCAGTTGTCCTCATGTTAGAAAATGATGTCTTCTCCAAATCAGGAATGTAATGCCTAATTAAGGAAGTAGAACCAAGAGAGGAAGGATAATGAATTGCATTTGAAAACACTAAAGATGGGATGACAACATTGTCATCAAAGAGGAGAGATAACCCCTCAAATGTGTCCTCCACATTCAATGTGAGACTCCACAAACAAAGATCATATGTTTGCAAGATAGGAATCCCAATGAGGTGGATCAGGAGGACTAATACGATCCTGCTGCAAAGAATCACTAGAAGCTCTCAAAGAAGTATCTCTGAACTATGATGTAGCAACAAGTGATGGTGGAGTAGTGATCTCAATAGGAGAAGAACATATCTCAACAAGGATTTGAAAGATATGATGTGAAAAATGAGGACACATCTCTTTCTCATGTTGATTACTTCCACAATGTCTGCAATTTGATTTATATTGATGATAGAAACCCATATCCTTATATGATTAGAGATCAAAACTCACAAGATTACCGCCAAATTTTACTCAATCAAGAGAATAACCCCAACAAAAAATGATTGTGGCACTTTATATTCAGTCCAATTACAATTTCCACAAGCCAAAACAACAAAGTGGTCTTTAAGTTTGGTACAATGCAAAAGCCAAAATTGGGCTAAAATTGAAAGTACAAATTTTTGAGAAAAACTAGATCAAACTGATAGCAGATCTAGAAAGTACTCAAAAAATTATGCACTTTCAAAAAAATTCACCAAAAAATGTTAGCATATGAGCCTGAATGAAGCCTTTCAAGTTTTGAAAATGGGAACTGCTCAGCAACAATGATGAAAAACTATAATTTCTAGAAACTCTAGACACCAAAACAAAAATTTGATTGCACCACTATGAAGCCTGCTAAATTTTAGCCCAAATTAAAAAAAATTCTTGAAAAAGGAGAAAAAATGAGCAAGATATGAGCCTTCAAATTTGGATTGTCAAAACCAAAATGCCAACGGAGAGGAGGTTTACTGAAACTTTCTGATTAAGTTTACACATGATCTGCTTGCTACATGTAATAACTAACAGATACCTAGATAGTTTTTCGATGCAGTGAACAAAACCCAAAAAATCATTTTTATTTTTGACATGCATAAGATGTGGATCTAATGCAAAAAAATGCTTCCAACAACAAAAAATGATATGCTGAAGCTGAATTAGCCACCTAAGTCAAGAAAATGCATTCTAAAACCTGCAATACAAGGCCACAAAGAGGAAAATCCTCCAAATCTAGTTTTTCCATCAAGTTTTTCTAATTCTCCAGGTCATCATTCGATGCAAGAGAAGTGCATACTCAACTATCAAGATCCACCATGATTTGCATTAAAGATCTCTCAAAAAATTGACTAACAAGATGTGATTCTTCCTAGCTCTAATACCATGTAAGAGCTGATTGATGTGCTCTGATACCATGTAAGAGTTGGCTATGATGGTAGCCACCCAAGATCTAGGACTTTATAAAAGCACAAGAGAGATAAAATGAGAGAATAATTCTATTCTATCAATGAATGCAAAAGATTGTTGTTACAACGTACATGATATGCCTTGCTTATAAAGACAAGGATAAGATGTAGGATGTTGTAGTCATGTGACAAGTATCTTAATCCTATGACATGAGACAACTAGAGGATAAGATGCCAACTATAAACAACTATCAACAACTAGAAACATCTAGAAAAAACTAGAATGCTTCCTAAGTCAACTTAACATGTGAACATGTGTGAATAGGACTAACTAATGATGAGTTAGATAATGTGCCTAGTTCACACTACAAAGGGTAAACCAAATAGGTAATAACCTTGTTCACACCAAACAAGCACACACTCTCTCTCTCATGCTATCTATTCTTCTCTAAAGCTCTCTATGGTAGATTATTGTTGTTGTACTAACTTCTTGTAGGTCTTGTGAAGATCTCTCTACTTATTTGGGGCTACACCAACTTCTTGAGTCAAGTCGTGATGCCATATCAAGAAAGCTAGTGTTTTAATGTTCATGATGACTCCTTTCATTCATGCTTTATTACAACATTCCATAATACTTTAGATTTTCCTCTACCCTCCTAGGGCATGCACTCTTTGATCTCTTATCATTGCTATTGTGGAGGTGGAAACACCATTCACAGGGATTGACTTAGGCAAGCTCCTAAATAGCACCAACACTCTTCCTTGTTTCATGTGTGTAGGTCATGATTGAAGGTTTTTGATAGAGACAAGTTGCAGGAAGGTAGAAGACTCATTTATGATTGTAGTCAAATAGAAACTTCTGGTCATGGACCAGGGCGCCTAGTGCCCTTGAACCACTTGTTTGGGTGGTCAAAACCTTCTATAATTAGGTTCTCATAGCTCTGTTCAACCCCTCCCTGCCACAACTTTCTAAATTTTTGACAGTTTCAGGTCTGTAACTCCTATTTTCTCTATTTTAGCCCTAAAAACCCTAGATTTTATAATTAGTCATAAGATCTCTCTCCTTGGAAATAAAGGGACCAATAAAGAGACCTCTCAACTCTCCTTTGCGGACTGTAGCTAAGTATTGAGGCTATTTGATTCATGTTCCAATGTTCTTGTAGAAGAGGGTTTGACCTAGTTTAGTGTTTTAAGCTAAGTCACCTTTATCGACATAACATTTTGGTGAACTTGACTCATCTTACATTTGACAACTTTTTAATTTTACATCAGATCTAATTAGTATTGCATTAATTAATCATTTCCTAGTTGCATATTTTGCATTTGCACTTCTTCATTATTAAGGTTTTCAAAAATATTGCATTTTTAGAAACCTATCTAGTCTTGCACCTAGGGTGTGTTGATTAAACTCTTGTTCCAAATTTTTCTGAAGTTAATCAATAGTCAATTTTTATTTAGCATTGTTGTAGCACATCATAATTATCATTTGTGTTTAAGTTAAGAAGAAAAAACATTCTTGCATCACTACATTTTGGATTAGGGAATAAGATCTAGGGTTTGATGGTAAACCCTAGCTAGTCTTGCATTTAGTGGTTATATTTGAAATCTTATTTTAAGATCTTTTCTATATTGGCTAATTTCTAAATCTGATTTTAATTTGTTGTAACTCATCATATTTATCATATTTGTTTAATGTAGAAAGCAAGATCATTCATGCATTCATCTTCTCTTTAAACAAAACTATCTAACTGCATACCTCATTTGACACTTATGCATCTTCATTTAAAACAAGGTTTTCTAAATACCTCTTGTGTTTACTTAGAAAAATCATTTGCACATACTATACATCTTAAATTTTCAAGACTTAGTTGTTGTGGTTACTGGGAACGTCATATTTTTGAAAAGCCCCTCTTATCTTGCACTTGTAAGATATTGATTGCAATCTCATTTTAGATCTTGGTGATACTTAATTCATGTCTAAATTTGAGTTATTTCTATCAATATTAGAAGATTTTACTAAATTCATCTCCATGAATGGTCATGAGAAAGATGATGGTGATATTTCTTCTTCTACTACAACCCATGCTAATACCATTGATATCACGTCTAAAGCATATGATGGTGACTTAGCTTCGCCTACATCACCCTATGCTTTGGATCCCTCTCGCAAAATTGTTCCCATTCATGAGGACATTTCGAAACAAAAGGATGAGATCATTAATACATTTCTAAACACAACCCTACCCTCTCTTCATTCCAATTCTCTCCCTTCAAAAGATGAAGCATTAGTGGATGAAGAGCCTTCTCTCATAATGGACCCCCCATGGGTAGATATTGGGCATTCATCTCATCCTCCTAAATCTGGTATTTATCAAAAAGATAACAATGCCAATTCCATAATAATTAATAGACATATTCCGCCCACTAAGGGTATAGTGAATAAGTTCATTAATGTTCAAAATACCTCCTTTCTCTAAACCTGTGATTATAGTTCGGGGTGTTCCAAAACTATCTCGACCTCCTGGTTACATTCTCAACTTTGCAAAGCAGATTACTAAAAAGAATCAAGGTGTTCAAAATGTTTCACAACAACCTCATTATCATGTGGTTGCTCACACACACAACACCCATAATAACAAGTAAAGTAAGCAAGAAATGAGTGTGCCCTCTTATCTTCCACCTTCTCAGCCTTTTCTTCTCCCTCCTCATCTTTCTCAACATGTTGGTAGAGAATATGATCTTGTCGAGCATCTCTGCACTACTTCAACTAAAATCTCCCTATGGGATTTAATCCAAACATCACCTACATACCACAGAATCCTCCAAGATGCTCTACAAAAGGTAGTTGTTCCACTTTCTATTAGACTGAATGATGTAGCATCTCTGTTTAGTTGTATGCATGTGACATCATCAGATATCTTATTTCAACAACATGAATTACCTCCCATAGAAGTGTAAAACCAATATGTTCCTCTTATAATATTCGTCATTATTAATAGAATGAGGATAAGATGCACTATGATTGATGGTGGATCGGGTCTTAATGTTTGTGGCATAGACTTGTTACATAAAATCAATGTTGATACATCTCTCATTAAACTAGATAAACTCAATATTCTTGGCTTTGATAATGTTGGTAGATAATCATTAGGTACTATCACCTTAAATGTTAAGGTTGGACCTGTGACATTCCCTACCCTTATCCATGTCATGCCTAATTCTCTCGCATACAATATTCTTCTTGGTAGACCGTGGATTCATGCCATGGGGGCAGTCCTGCCTACCCTTCATCGATCAATAAAGTTTATTTTTTTACAACAAACTACATACAATTGAAGTTGATCTGGTTTTGGAAATTTGCGTGCAAATGGAAATGAGACATCAACTTCCTATTTCAAAATCTCTTAATAATTTGATTCCTTCTTTAACAAACATTGACCCACTACCCTTTGCTGCTAACAACAATGATGGTCAGGATAGTTTCAATCCGTTGAATGCATTTTTTGGTGATGATTAGGGTTCATTATATTTTACACCCACCTTTATGGTTGAATATAAAGTCTCACCCTCAAACCATAAAACCTCGAAGGTGAGTTCAATTTCTTCCACACAATCCCTTGCTGCTCCTTAAAAACTTAAACTCAAAAGTAATGATGATGGAACTTTTGATATCAATTTTACCACTAATGATGATCCACCTTCTTCTATAGACATGGCGACCATTTGTGATAAAGGTTGTAAAATTTCATCACAATCTAAAAAGCTAAAATCTACTTCTTCTACTTCTATTCAAGATGATGAACCTTCTTCTTCTCATATATGTCTTGATGATGAAAGGGGCTATTTAGATTTCAATCCCCATGGGATTATTGAAACAAAGATTGACCCTCCTCACCATGATAAAAAGAATGATCCTTCTACTTCTTCTTTAACACATGATCACACTTCTCATTTCAACAAAGCTAATAATGTAGTCTCTCCTCTTCCTTTGGATTTGGAGACACATTATGGGTGTGGATTCAAAATTATTTCTAAACTTGGATACAATGAAATGGGTTTAGATGCAAAGAACAAGGCATTAAGGAACCCGTGGAACCAACACTACACTTGTCCAAAGGAGGTGTAGGTTTCCAACCTTCTCCTACATTCTCTCCACCATGTTCACAACAAAAAGGATTGCTTCCTCCAACAAAAGTGCATTTTGTCACGTCTACTCAAGGATCGCTTAATCACTCTTCCTCCTTCAACACACAAAAAGATTCTACAAAATAATCATTCAAAACCTCATAACTGTACATATCATTGAGTGCTTGGCCATTCTACTAAATAATGCCAAGCCTTGGGTGACGAAATTCAACATCTTTAAACATGGTATGACTCTAGCACTTTTCACCATGCTTGATGTAGTCCCTATAGCACCTTGTCCTCCATCCATTTTATAATAAGCAAGTTGGGGGAGGATGATTTATTATAGGCCAACTCACAAGTGTGGTCCCTCCTCATTTGTGTTATGCTTGCACGTACCGTTATCCCCGTATTGTAATTTTTTGTTGATTGTTAATTATCCCTTGGCACCCTTGTTAGCATAAAGGTGCAAAGAGAAATAATGAATTGTGTCATTCCTTTATATGTATCTTCATTCTTCTATATGTCATGATGTGCAATTTCATTATTTTCTTGGATGATTTAGAATCATTTCATTGTTCGATTGTTGCTTTCATGTGATCTTTCTTCTGTCGTCCTCATATTTATGTGGCACCTTGTTGCAATGCTTGACATCATACCATGACTACACAAGCCATTGTGTATCATGCCTACAAGCATCACCTTGGTTTGATCATCCTAGGGGTAACCCCTTGTGGTGATGTAGCTTTTGAGAACATATAACATTTGGGCATGTGCTTTTAGAAAGCTCTCATGTATTTTTTATGTTTCTTCCTTATTCTATCTTAAAGGCAATTGCACCCTGAAGGAGAAAGCAAACACTTTAAGGTGGGGGCATATATCATGATATTCACTTTGTTATACACCACACAATTGGTCTCATTTGATTAAATTTGAAGCATCTTCTCTTGGAAAGTGCTTGGAGGAAAGATATTGAGTTTGTCTTGCTTCCCATGGTTGAAGTCTTATATGTTTGGGAGAAGGGTTGTGCCACCAACTTGAGTTTGGCTAGAGTGCCTTCAGGTATGGTTGCAATGCCTTCTTATTCTGCAAGACTTCATGTAAATCCTCTTGCATGAGGTGGATTGTGTATTCCCTTGAGTGGAAACACTTCTCTAGATGTGGATTATTTGTATGATGTGTCGTGTCCTCTTATTCTTGCTCATTTCTAACTAACCCCTTATTAACATTCTTCTTATTGCATCTTGAGGAATGATGCATGGTGATTGAGACAACCTTTTAGATTGAGGTCTCTTTTGTCGTGCTGACTCAAGGACTTTTGTTATTTGCTTGCGTCTTATGCATGTTGTATGATTGATGTATTCTCCTTGAGTTCTTCACGTGTAGTCCATGTATACTTTGTGTATGGCATGTATACTTTGTGTATGGCATGTACACTTTGTGTATTGCATGTATACTTCATGTATGGCATCTATGATAAATGTGTATTGTGTGTATACATTGTGATCGCTCAATTTTTTGCCTTGTGTATGTCTTGTCTTGTCTCATGTTTTCTAAGTGCTTCATGTTTATAGAAATTATGCCTTGTGTCTTATGTGTATGCAATTCTTCTAGATTCATACAATCCTAAGCTTGGGGGCTTGCGCAACTTCTATGTTTGTTGTGATTGAAATCTATCCTATTTGTACTTTAGTGTGACTATGAGCATAAGATGATACCCACACTAAAGTGGGGGCTAAATGTTATGGAGTAAAATGTCTACCCTTGCTATTTTACACCTATTTTAGCACCTTGGTAAACCTCCCAATGCATAAAACCTGAAAGATGACTTTACAATGGGACTAAGCACACTTAATTGAGCTCATCCCAGAGTTTATGGGAGCTAAAGGACAAAGGCACCCAGTGCCCTGGGCCCTCCTTTAGCTTAGGGATAAATTATGGTTATGTCAGCTTTCAACATCTCTAATGTTTATTCATGTCAACCTCATTTGGTTTAATTCCTCGACAATCAATGGGAATGCATATAAAAGGAAGTTTGTTTATTCATTTGAACAACTATTGAATCTAAGCACTCTAGCACTCTATCTCTCTCATGCTCTCTATTCTTCTCTAAAGCTTCCTATGGTGGATTATTGTTGTTGTACTAACTTCTTGCAATTCTTGTGAAGATATCTCTACTTCTTTAGGGATACACTAACTTCTTGAGTCAAGTTGTGATGCCACATCAAGCAAGCTAGAGTTTACATGCTCATGGTGACTCCTTTCCTTCATGCTTTATTACAACATTCCATTCTACTTTAGGTTTACCTCTGCCCTCCTAGGGCACACACTCTTTGATATCTTATCATTGTTAGAAATGAAGGTGCAAACCCCACAATGAAAATCTGATTCAAACTTTAATAATATCCTCTAAAAAATGTAGAATCAATGGAGATTGCAACAGAAATAAAACCCACTACACAGAAATAACATGCATTAAAAACTAAACAAATAACACAATATGTAATGTGGAGAAAACCCTTTTAGGTAAAAAACTCCACCAAGAAAAGAGGCTCCAAGTTGTATTATCTCCAAATATGAGATTATAATAAATGCACTTCCTCTTCTTCTTTAGTCTTCAATCCAACAACGCCTATTACTCTTAATTGTGTTACAAACGTAGTACAAATATCCTTATAAAAGGGGGTTGCCTTCAAGGGCAAGAAAATTGACAAATATCAATCATCAGATCTATGACCTAATGATGAATGATCCAAATTTACAATGATAAAATATAAATAAAATGTGGTTTTGAGGGCATTGCCCTTGAACCCCCATTGCAGCATGTGACTCCCAGACCCCTCACAGGGGGAAACCCCCTTGCAACCCCCCATCATGAATGAATTAGCATTAGGTACTAGATATAAATATGTGGCTGAAACAAGATCACTGCTGGTGAAACCTTTCATCCCTTATGGCTGATTTATAAACAATAATAAGAATTATAAATTACATAGGATTTACAAAGTTGATGGCACCTTAATCTTAACAATCATGCTATTGTGGAGGTGGAAATACCATTCATGGGGACTGACATAGGAAAGCTCCTAAATAGCACCAACATTCTTCCTTGTTTTGTGTGTGTAGGTCACGATCAAAGGTTTCTGACAGAGACAAGTTGTAGGAAGTCAAAAGACTTAGATACGACTGTAGCCAAACATAAACTTATGGTCAAGGACCAGGACACTAGCACCCTTGACCCACTTGTTCAAATGGTCAAAACCTTCTGGAATTAGGTTCTCACAGCTCTATTTAGCTCCTCCTTGCCATAGCTTTCTGGGTTTTCGACAGTTTCAGGTCTGTAGCTCCTGTTTTCTCTATTTTATCCCTAATAACCCTAGATTTGATAATTAGTCATAAGATATCTCTCCTTGGCAATAAAGGGACCAATCAAGAGACCTCTCAGTTTCCTTTGAGGACTATAGCTGAACTCTATTGAGTCTCCTTGATTCATGTTCCAATGTTCATGTAGAAGAGGGGTCAACCTAGTTTAGGGTTTTAAGCTAAGTCACCTTTTTGGACATAACTGTATTATTTTCAAGTTAAAAAATGGGCCCGAACTCTAGTTTACAACTTTGCCCTACTTTTGGAATTTCTCACATGTGCATTATTTTTAGCATCAACGTTTCATTTTCTCACCCTTTTGGTTCCTTTTTGGTGATTCATCTATCATTTTCATCTACACAAGTTGGGTTTTCTCAATAAAAAATTGCTATGGAGGACTTGGATCACCTTTTAGGTTGGTTTCCATTATTATTCTTATGGATTGAAGTTTCTTTTTCTTTAGGCTTTTGTGCAATTTCATGTTTTTTTAAGTGTTTCTATTTTCTTCAAGGATTTGCATTTTGAATGCCTATTTGGGTTGAATAGTTGATCATTTTTTCATTTTTAATGGTTTCCTTCATTTATTTTGAGAGTTTGACTTTATTTATTGAAGGCCTAGTTTAGTTTTGGATTCCCATTTTTTTTTGCAATTTGTAATTTTTTCATACTACAAAGTGGTTGTGAAGTCTATTTGACATTCACACTTTCTCTACAATTTACAAGTTTTTGTAAACTATGGCCATAGTTCAAACTCCAATTGCACTTCACATTCTCAAAATATTTCACAGTTTGCAACCTTTTGTAAACTAAAAATAGAGTACAAAGTCCAATTGGAATTCAGAAACCTAAAAGTTTTTGTAGTTTGCAAGTTACTATGCATTACAAACTAGATGTGAACTCTAGCTGACACTCATAGTTCACTTACAATTTGCAAGTTTTTGCAACTTGTAATCAAATTCTAAATGCTAGCCATAGTTTGTAGTGTGCATTCATTTTGCAGTTGTAACCTTTGATACAAACTGCAAACCAGATCTAAACTCCAACTTGCAATTTGTATTTTTCATGCAAAATGTGAAACTCTCCCAAATGATTCTAAGTGCATAAAACTTTTAGGGAAAATAATTGTTAGTAATTTTTTTCATTATACAAACTTGTAAATAGATGCAATTTGGTGATTTTTGAGTAACTTTTGTATTAATTGCATCTTGTAAAATAATGATTTTTTTTTTTTTTTAATATTGAGGCATATCTAGTTGTGGCAAGAGCTCTAGTTAGGAATTTGTTCACCCACTAGAATGAAGCACAAGTACGAAATCATGGTACCACCTTCAAAGTTAGTGATTGAGTTGGACAACATTTCTGATAGATTTTGTACATGTGGGACTCGAAGAGTTTCATAAAAGATTGTCAAAAGTAAAAAGACCAAGATGCCATGTAATATCAAATTAAGTGGTCTCATTGAGACTACATTCTTTCTAGTTTCAGTTCAATCTCTAGATCTTGTTTTGACATGCACAAGATTTTACAATAAGAAGGATAGAGTGGTTAAAGTAATTGACAGGAAGGTGATCATGTAAATTCAATTGCCTTACATTAAAGAAATGTTCAATCTACTAGCAAGGGACACCTTTGTTAAAAAATGATGGATCCTTCTAGAGAGTATTTTGAGGCTTATGCTGACTAGTGCATAGATGTCATCAATAAGAATTAGTTTGTCAAGCTGAGAGCAACAATCTCTAGGTTGCCAAAGAAGCTATTCTATAGTGAATTCAAAGAGGAGATTAATCATGAAATTACTCTCTTAAGTTAGGTCATAGTGCTTGATATTACTAAGGAGTTTCATCCATGAATTTTTTAGTTTATTTCCAAAGTCATTTTTGGAAAAAATTTCATTCATTGGGCAACCCTTATAAGCAACAACCTCCCAAAATAATTGAGCGAAGTCATTCAATCCAAACAATTTTTTATGACCTCATAATTGATGTATGTATTAGCATAGAGACAACAGTTCATGGGAGTGGAGTAAATTTACATCATGGGTTTAGGACATCATACTATGTAATGGACACTAAAATTAGTGCAAAAATGCATAAAAGAAGTTGTAGGTATCCAATTTCTATTATTACATTTTGTTGTAGAACATGTCATTTGCATTAAAGGATACACAAAAAAGATACATGACTTCAATTATTTATTCTTCACATGATCTTCATTCTAGGTGCATATATGTATTCTTACAATGCACCAAACCAAGGCAAATTAGTCACTGCACTAATACCTCCTCAATGATTATTACAACCTTCCCAAATATTCTTCTTTGGCACAAACTTAAAATAAACCTTTTGCAAATAGAAATGGTTCCAATTGAACACACTATCAACCTAAGGATAAAATGAGTTGTAGGTATCCAATTTCTATTATTATATTTTGTTCCAACTTTAGTGGGTTGATGACAATGAGTGGAAGAAGCATGCACTAGAGTAAAAGTATAGTAAAACATATCATTTTCATTAAAGGAAACACAAAAAAGGATACACGACTTCAGTTCTTCATTATTTACATGATCTTCATTCTAGGTTTATATATGTATTCTTTCTATGTACCAAAACAAGGCAAAGTAGTCACTACACTAATACCTCCACAATGATCATTACAACCTTCGCAAATATTCTTCTTTGGAAAAAACCCAAAATAAACATTTCATAAATAAAAAAAAGTTCCAACTGAACACACTATCAATCTATAGATACTTCTCAGTCCAAATTACCAAATTTTACTTACCCAATCAACCTTAGACTTCAAAAGAAGATAAACAAACCATATAATAGAACAAGTACCACAATTTCAAAATCTAATTCTTCAATGCAATGAAATGTGCTAACTTTCTTTACCATAGAATTCTAACAACAAACTTGTATAGACACAAATTACTAGAGTAAACCAAAAATTCCACTTTCTTAGACATGATTTCCTTGATTCCTAGGGATGCATCTACATCAGACTCCCAAGGTAAATAAAAATTGAGTCTCTCATTTTCTAGGATAGTCTTCCTCCCTTACCTAGAGATTCCAATTTGTTGCTTCTTCAACATGCTCCTTCCACCTCCTCAGGTATGCCTTAAGTGATCCACACTGAATACTATTTTATCCCATGTTATTTGTTACTCTATTCCACTAATCATCCTCTGCATTATTTTTCTTTGGCTTGCATTCAATGACAACCCACTTACCCTTTTCAACAACCAATCCCTCACATCTATCAGCCTCTCTACTAGACACCACATACTCTTTTGTTTTGCTTTCCTCTACCACATGTTTCTTATTATAGCTCCTCATCCTCTTGTTAATCTATCCTACCCTTTGGATGGTCTCCATTTGGTGACCTGCACTCTCATAACCTCTTTTCTATGCTATTTATTTTTCATTTGTGATGCTACCACTTGTTCTAGGAACTCTACACACCTTTAAATCAATGCATATCATCCCTCCCTAATACAAAGTCTAGCATTGTTGTAAAATTGTCCTTTTCTTACCCTTAGCAATATCATATTATGTTTTTTTTGTATCATTCTAGATCACATATGTGTTATCTCTCCCATCATACACCACTTCCCTATCAAACTACTATGGTCTTTCCAACAGAAGAGGAAACACATCCATTGGTGTAATGTCACACAACACCTCATCATGATACACTCAATAATGAATCTCACCTAATTTTGTTCATCCACCAAAATCTAGTCTCCCTGCAACAACTCACCTATCTAGTATGAGCATAAATGTTTCATCCTTCTCAACTCCAACTTGTCAACCATCTCCACATACACCAAATTGCTTGTGTTTCCACTATCCACCGCAACATAATAGCATTTACCTCGTACCTTACATCTAGTTTTGAACATTGAACTCTTCCTTTATGTTATCTCATCTCTCTTATCACACTTTAAAGCTCTCTATGAAACCAATGAATCCACACACTTTAGGTCCCTCTCTGAAGTAGGCAACATATCATCACAAAATGTAACTCTTATGTTCTATTCTTCCATCTTTCCTCAGCACTTGAATGCTCCATATGCTTCCTCACCACACTTACAAAAAGTTCACCTAAAGGATTTATACTTTTTCCTCTCATATCCCCATCTACCTTGTTGGGAATACCCTCTGTTATGGAGCAAAATGTGTACACTAGCATTTTACACCTAGTTTAGCACCCAGGTGGACCTATAAACAATAAATTCTTGATCCTAATGAATAAACCTGACAAAATAAACTTAGGACATGTCTAAGACCACCTTAAATGACACTCTCTAGAGTTTGTGGGGCTAAAGGACCGGGACGCCTAGTACCTTGGTCCCAGATGTTATCCCTGACCCTATTTTGTGGTGTCAGATTAGAACACCTCCTTAGCTTATACATGTCAGACCCATTTGGTTTTATTCACTGTTGGTGAGTGGTAATGCATATTTAATCAAGTTAGTGTATTCATTTGAACATCTAAGAAATCTAGGCACTCTTGCACTCTCTTCCTCTCTCTCACATGCTCTTTATTCTTCTCTAAAGATATCTATGGTGGATTATTGTTGTTGCACTAAATTCTTGTAGGTCTTGTGAAGATCTCTTTACTTCTTTGGGCTACACCAACTTCTTGAGTCAAGTTGTGATTCTGCATCAAGCAAACTAGGGTTTCCATGCTCATGGTGACTTCTTTCCTTCACACTTTATTATAGCATTCCATTCTACTTCAGACTTGTCTTTGCCCTCTCAGGGTACACACTCTTTGATCTTTCATCATTGCTATTTTGGAGGTGGAAACACCATACACAGAGCTTGAATTAGGAAATCTCATAAATAGCACCAACCCTTTCCCCTTCTTGTTTGTGTGCAGTTCACATCCAGAGGAATCAAATGACAAGTGATAGGAGATAGGAAGATAGGTAAGTGAAGGCACTCAGAACTTAAGATCCTGTAAAACCTTAATTTGGGTCTAGGGTACCTAACACCCCTGTTGATGCAAAGTGCTAGCAGAAGTGACTGAAATTTGTCTATATCTTCCCTATCGGCAAGAGGTCTTCCAGTGTTTCACCGAAGCCAAGGATGTCTTTGCTATCGGAAAGACATGAGCTATCGGTCTTTGTTCATTCTTTTTTTCCCGATGACCAAGTTCTCACCGACACCATTAGGCACATTGGCCAGACATATGTTATCGCTGTGTTCCTTGATTCCCACACCAATCGTAATTCTCTTCCCGATAACCATGGCTCCCAAATACTTAACCACCACGGTTAGTTGCCTTCGTCGCTGAGACTTCCTGAACTCCTTCCGATGAGCTTCTATCGACGGGACTCTAACGGTCGCAGTGACTCCTTCGACTTCCCCTGACAAGATTCCCCACACCGACACTCTTCATCAGGTTGGCTTCCTCCGTCATTGTGACTCTGATTCCCTCTTCCGACGACTCAAGTCTCACCAATATCTCCGTATTGGTTAGTTGCCTATCGGCAACACCTTATATATATCGGGCGATCCACCAGAAGTCTCCCCAAAGTTTCCCTCACGCCGATGAAAAGTTTGACATTGGTTGCCTTCGACAACACCCAGACTATCGAACAACAAGAAATAGCTTAGGCCGATGTACTCCGTCTTGCCGACGCCCACTTCCTTGTCGGTATGACTTTAATCATCAGCTATACTAATAGATCTTAGGCCGATATCTTCTGGCACTCTGATGACCCCTCAAACAATCTTCGTCGGCCGAACTTCCTCCTTTGGTGAAGGTCCTTTCACCTACACCGACACCTTATTTCTCAGCGATGACTCCCTCTGCACCGTTAGCCGTTTCCATCTGTGAGGTCCACATTCCTTAATCATACAAGGCAGTTAGTGTGTGTGTCTCCGACACTACACAACACAATGTACATTCAATGAATGTATCTTCGGCCAGACAGTACTTGCTTATCACCAATGCCTATTTATCGGGTAGGGATTGTCTATCGGAGGGTCTTCTAAAAGCTATTACGACACTCGATCTTACGTTGATGGATCCCCAACTGTTCTATGATGCCGAACTAGGATTCCTTCGACAGAACAATGGAATTTGGCTGATTCATATATCAAACCCTCGATCACTTGTATCAATTTGATCCCACATCAAGGCTATCCAATTTCACCCTGATTTCCCAACTAGCCACATGAAGATGTCTAGTCAAACCTGACCGAGTTCTCTGGCTTCTTGGGCAAGAATTTAACAACACCAAACGTGAAAAGTATTTCCCCCATCACACTGATACTACACAGGGCTTCAGTGGACAGAGGAAAGGGCCTCCATGTATGAATCAAAACCCTACTCCTAGGTTACAAACTAGCCACTGTGGAACCGTTGATTTTACACCGTCTGCACTCTACAGGGACACTATGGATTGACATATAGCATCCGGTTAGGGTTTCTATTTACAAAATTAGGATAAAGATATCAAATCGCCAAGAACACCCAAGAGAAATCAACACAGATCATACCCAGAACTCTCTTTATTCATTTATCAAAAGAACTTGTTGTAATACACACCCCTCTCTGCTCCGTGTGACATACAACCTGCCTCTAAAGAAGATGTAGAGACAGTAGTTATCCCCCCTCCAACCGTGCAAACTAATTTTCAAATCAGTTAGCCGTTGGGTTACCCTTCATACAAGCAAATCACTTGTTTGCCTTACACATGTACATCCATGGGACCAAATTGACCCTTATTACAAAATGAAATGGCTTAAGAGCCTTATGAGAAAACAAAAGAAAAGATGACCCTGCACTACAGAGAATGTGCTCCTGCACCACCTATCCCCCTTGTTTGGATGATCAAACCCTTATGGAATCAGGTTCTCTTAACTCTGTTCAGCTCCTCCCTACCATTGCTTTCTAGTTTTTGATAGTTTTAGGTTAGTAGCTCCTGTTTTATCTATTTTAGCCCTACAAACCCTAGATTTGGTAATTAGTCATGTTGGATCTTTCCCAAACTGGATACTTCCTAGTTATCCCTACAAGGTAGCCATCATTGATCAATAGGATTTTCGGGCTAGGGGCCAACAGTACAGGAGATAGACTCTATAAATATCTCCTCTTCTTCTTTAGGCTCTACAGAACCAAGGGGGTATTCCCTATTCAACATCTATAACATATGCCTGTGAACTTACTTGGATGTTGATACAAAGCAGATAAATCCTCTCTTATTCAAACCAAAACTATAAAATAAGTGCAAAGGGGCTAGCTTTGGGCCTATGCTTAGTTGTGAGACAGAGGATTTTGGTCCTAAAACTACTTCTAAAATCCTAAAGGTTTGTATCTGAAGTTTGGATTTGTATTTTGTATTTAGATGCAAGACTGGGACCTTGGGTTGTAACCTCAATACAAGACCAGACTGGTGCCTATCTTAGGACTCGGATTCAATAGACATACATATGTGAATGATTACCATAAACTTAAATCAATAACTAAGTTTCAAGGGGATTTTATAGTGTCTACCTTACAGATACTTCCCAAGATTGAGTATTTAGTCATTCATACTTAATGATATCCCTATTACAGCAAAATTTTCCCAATGTTTAACCTAAAACATTCAATTTGTTCCTTGAACAAAAGTAAAAGATCAAACATTCAACATAGAAAAACCATGTTCTAGAATCTCAAACAACCCTTAGCTATTCAGATTCAAAAGAAAAGATGCCCACAACTTGGAGACAAACAACTAAACACATGCCACAAATGCATTTCTCATATAAAGCAACATGAAACCAACAAAATTATGCATAAAACATACAACATATGATTCATAAACTCACAGAACACCAAAACAGAGCCACCAACAAGACTATATCTTATTACTCTGGACACCAAAATTTTGTCCAGTTTTCAACAACCCTAAATGAGTAACACAGCTTGCATTTTATAGCAAGAACATGTACTCAGCATTAAGCCCAGTGTCACTTCAAAAATTTACCAGATACATCGCACCAAAAAATTTCACCCAAAATCATTCAATGCGGCGAAGAGAATAGAGGAAAGAGCAGATGAGATTGGGGGATGTGCTGGTGCCTAAAGATTTTCCTTACAAATTTGGTAGCTGGCATGTCAATCAAACCATACCTCTTCAATTCCTTTGCCATTAATGGCTTACCAACTCGCGGCCTTTGGAAACGCAGCAGACTACGTGTTATGTGGTTTTCCCGACAAGAAATGCAACTGGAGATGCTCAGGAAACCCACCGCTTGAACAGGGCCGTCAATTTCTCTCTATCGACAAGATCTATGGCTTGAATTTGAACAGGTAAGTTGTTGGCCAATCGGATTGCACCACGTAGGCACCCCTTTGCTTTTTTGACTTTTCGCAGCATACAAACATTTTACCCTTTTCACCTCTTGAAACATTCCAATGTATATGCAAATAAGATTGTATATACATACAATCGCAAACATACAAGGCAGACCCCAAACCATTATAGAACAAATTACAATTGCCATCGGGTCTGGGCCTTGTATCTCCCTTTTACATGTCACTTTGTATATTGCATATACAAATGCAATATACATGCCGCATACTCCAAATTTTATAAAGCACATTGAAAACATATTCGGGTTCGGGCCCTACATCTTTCAACTTTGTACATAACCAATGTATGTCGCATATACAATGTGAACATACAAGCAGAACATACATACAAACAACGGGCTTCATCTTTTATCAATCGAAATGTATGTTCACTTTAGATCCGGCTTGTATATTAGGAATGTATGTTCGATTGCATGTGCAACATACAATTGCAAATATATGCAATCAGTGGGCCTCACATGCTTTTGACTACTTTGACTTCAACCAGCCTTGTATATTTCTTTGTATTTCCACTTGTATGTCAGAATGTACATTGGGAACATACAATCCCAAAATACAACCACAGACTTCACCCTGTTTCACAAATATTGCAAACTTCCTAGCCTCGTCCACTTTGCACCTATCTACCTGCATAATTCTCTTGTATATGCCAATGTATGTCACAACATACAACACAAATATATATGCAAACCTTCACATACAAGCAAGGAATATTCTTGGAATCTGCGATAGATTCCACAATGCATATACAAACCCGATATGCATTCAAAATGCATACAATCAATTTTTTCACTTTTTTCAAGGCCGATTGAACATTTTTGGCCCGCCAATGTACATTTACACTTGTACATACAAAGACACATACATTTCGACAGATTTCACCACCACATAAAGTGATTTTGGACTTAGCATTTCTTCTCAAGCATGATGGGAGAAAGCGGTAAAGCAATGCATAGGGGCCGGTCAACCTACGAGTGCAAAGGCATAAATATGTAGCTTAAGTGAAAGATGACTTGCAACAAGAGGTCAATGATGAAATAGAAAATACAAAACAAGAAGCCTAGGGAAAATAAAACCTAAGGCATTAAGATTTTGAGGGAATACAACATAAGCTTACAGACCCAAATCAAAACCCTAACCCTAGGTGGGCACCACCATTGGCTCTGACTAGGGATGTGCAGGTGCAAGGCTACAGTGAGAACCAAACCACTCCGGGACAGACCAGACAAAATGTAAAACGCAAAATACCACCGACAACACAAGGCATGTACAGACTATTCACACCTAATTTACAATGTGCACATAGGATATTCATTTATGAAAAGTAAGGTTTTAGGAACTGACTGTGCATAGGCAATTCCAACAGTTCACCATTTAGGGCCTGGAGAAAGTAGGAATCTTCTCCATGAGTATTGCTAATTTGATATGGGCCCATCCATAAGGGATCAAATTTACCATGCTTGCCCTTATCCTAGCTCTTTGCATTCCAAACAAGGACCAAGTCACTTATCTGAAACTTCCTTTCTATAGCCCTTTTATCAAACAAATATTTCACCTTTTGTTGTTTCTTGATATTTGTCTTCTGTGCTTCTCTTCTGATTTCATCTAATGCAACCAGTTGATTTATCCTTTCATTCATTGATTCCTCAATCTCTTCCTCATTTTCCTTTATGAATCTATAAACTGGCAAGAGATTATTCATAGGTAACTTAGCTGCTGCACCATATACCAACTCAAAAGGTGACCTCCCAATTGCTTTCTTCACTGTTATCTGGTCAGCCCATAGTGCCATCTTTAACTTTGAATCCCATGCCCTTTTGTTCTTGTTTACCATCCTTTTGATGATTTTCATGAGGCTTTTGTTACTTGACTCTGCTTAACCATTTCCTTGTGGATGATATGGTGATGCATATGACAAATCAATCCCATAGTTGTTGCAAAAATCAACAAATTCACCAGATCTGAAACACATGGCATTGTCAGTGACCACTTTGACTGGCACTCCAAATCTAATAACAATGTGTTCCAAAATAAAATCCATCACCACCTTGCTTGTAGCTTTCTTAGTTGGAATGGCTTCAATCCATTTAGTAAAATAGTCAGTAGCAACCAAAATCCAACTATGTCCTCCACTTGATTTTTCTGAAATTTCCCCTATAAAATCAATTCCCTATTGCTGAAATGGAGCCTCCACAATTATAGTTCTAAGGGGTAATATACCTTTGTATTTAAGTTTTCCTGAGAATATTTGACAGGGATCACACTTTCTTACCATCTTTTGTGCATCTAAGAAGAGGGTCGGCCACCAATAGCCTGCTCTAAGAATTTTGTGAGTTGTTGTCTTAGTAGTGTAGTGTCCTCCACACATTCCTTTGTGCATGTCGTTTAAAATACCAGTAGCTTGATTTTCATCCACACACCTAAGTAGGACACCATCATGATTCTTGCAATACAATTCTCCTGGAATAATTATGTATTTGATAGCATGTAACTTTAAGGTCCTTTTCTGACTATCACTAAGATGGGAAGGATAATTCAAATTCTGCAAATAATACACAATGTCCTTGTACCATCCAGATTTTGACATGTTAACAATCTCATCCTGGACTATATTTACCTGGCATGCCTCCAAATTTGATTGTGTCATCATCTTAGCCAAACCTTGTCCCCTTACCAATTTTGTGATTTGTATCTCAATGTTGAACTCCTGTAACTTGTTAATCCACCTGCATCTTCTTCCTGTCACTTCCTGTTGAGTGAAAATATCTTTAACTGCTGCATGGGGCACATATGCAACTATCTGAGAGCCTACTAAATATGGCATGAAGCTTTTGATTTCTCTAACCAATGCATATGCTTGCTTTTCCATGATATCATATTTCAATTCAGCTACCTGCAATGACATGCTAAAGAAAGCAATAGGTTGCTCAAAACCATATTCATTCTTCTGTAATAAACATGCAGCAATAGTGTGAAAAGATGCAAATGAGAACAACTGAAGTGGCTTAGAAAAATTAGGAGATTTCAACACGAGCCATCTTTATAGCCTCTTTGATGTTCTAAAATGATTTAGTTGCTTCATCTCCCCATTTGATGGTTTCACCCTTCTTTAGCATTTTAGAAATATCCTTTGTAGTCTCTGCAAAGTTAGAACAAACCTTCTAACAAAATTAATTTTCCCAAAGAAAGACTGAATGCCTTTCATAGTTTTAGGAATTTGAATTCTGTCAATTGCAACAACCCTTTCCAGATCAATCCTAACTCCATCCTTGGAAACAATGTGTCCCAATAGTTTTCCTTCTACCACCCCAAAGGTACATTTCTTTGGGTTAAGTGAAATGCCATATTCCAATGCCCTAATAAAAATTTGTTCTAGATGCATGCAATGTTGCTCTTCCTTTTTTGAATAAGCAGTTAGATCATCCTGATATACAGCCAGAATTGAGTCAATCAATCCTGCAAAAGCAACATCCATAGCCCTCTGAAATGTAGCACTTGCATTTGTTAGTCCAAATGGCATTCTTACATATAAATAAGTTCCCCATGGAGTGGTGAAGGCAGTCTTATATTGTTCGAATCCTTTTACCTTCACCTGATTGTATCCTAAAAACCCATCCATCATGGACAAAAGTTCACAACCAGTTATCTTCTACAGCATAGCCTCCATATTAGGCAGTGGATAATTATCCTTTAAAGAAGATACATTTAGATTTCTAAAGTCCACACAAAGTCTTATATCACCATTTTTCTTTCTAACTGGGACAAGATTGGACACCCAAGTTGAGTGTCTGATAGGCACAATTATTCTAGCCTCCCTAAGCTTCATAATTTCTTCTTGCATTTTTGGATCCAAAGTTGGGTTAATGGGTCTTTGTTTATGTCTAAATGGCTTAGCTCCAGGCTTCAAAGGAATCTCATGCTGGAATAAGTCTTCTCTATAACCTTTTACGTCCTCATATGACCATGCAAAGATATGCTTATATTTTTTTAACAATGCAATCAACATGCTCCTGATGTGTGGCTTGAGCTATTTGCCAATATATACCTTTTTGGGGGCATGGCATATCCCCAAGTTTATCTTCTCCAAGTCATCCTTGTTTGTAGGAGATGCCTTTGTAACAAACTAATCTCTATTGTCAAATGCTCTTTCTAAAGAAACTAACCCTCTAGGGATTTTATTTGTTTTAAGTTGAATCACTTCTTTCCCCAAAAGAGTTTCTTTTCCATTCACAACTTCTACAAAATTTTGAAAATCAATCTCCTGGTTCTCATATCCATCTATGCAGTGTAGGAACCTCAACAAATCTCTATCATCATCAAACACCTACCAACTGCATACATTTTCTGGTGCTGCAGGTCTAATTTTAACTTCAACATTTGTAACATCAAACAGAGTAACATCATCCAGCCTTATGGCCACATTAGCTAAAAAATCTGCCATGACATTCTTTGATCTTTCTATCCAATTTATTGAAAAAGCATCAAATAATTCAATTGTGTCCCATACAACATGCTTATACTATTTTAACCTCTTATTTTTTGAAGCATATTTATTTCCCACCTGGGAGGCAATTAATTCTGAATCTCCAAACACTTTTAGCATCTTGATCCCATGCTTCAAAGAAACATTTAATCCTAGTAATAGAGCCTCATATTCTACAATATTATTTGTGCAGGCAAAATTCAATAGGAAAGAAAATTTCAGAAGCTTACTTGCTAGAGACAAAAATACAACTCCAGCACCAGAACCCTCCTTTGAACAAGCTCCATCAAAATACATAGTCCAGAGACCCTGTTGGTCAAGTTCTTGAATGTAAAAATCTTTCTCCTTGTTTCCTTGATCATCTGAGACAACTCTGAAATTCTCATAGTCACTATCCACAAAATAGATATGCTCATCTGACTCTTGATCTTCAACTGTTTCTAGTGACCTTTCTTCTCTGACCAATTTGACATCTCTACCATTCATTGGGATCATGGCATATGATAGATCTAACTGCATACTTCCTCCAATCAATGCTGCCCATCTTCTTGACAACAACATACCATACTGTGGCTTTATGTCAACCACTGTTATGTTCATTTTGTATTTTTTTTTGGATATGCTGCTAGCATAAAATCCACATCCTTCATGATTCCAATAACTGGTACCTCCCTAGCATCCATTGCATAGCATTTTCCACATGCCTTATCTATTTTCAATCTAGCTTGTTGCATGATAGCCAGAGGCATAATATTTATTGATGCTTCAGAATCAAGCATACAATTCTTGATCACCTTTCCATTGATAACAAGGGAGACATAAAATGGTTCAACTTGTGAAGGACACTTTGTCATTGTCACTCCTAGATAGACTTCAGGAACCTCATCCTCATCAATACACAAGGCTTGTTTCTTACCTTGAGTCTCAATATTCTGCTTAGTCTGACAAGCCACTCTTGAAATTAGGGACAATGCTTTATTCCTAAATTCTTCAACTTTCATCATCTCCATCAATGGCACAGAGACCTTTACCTAGGATAAAACCTAAGTTATGTCAAAGGGAGCATAATTTTGTATAACAGTTGTAGCTTGAGCCGTGGTTTTATTCTTATCCTGAGCTGATCCAGCCTTGATTTTAACGGCCTTCTGACTGTCATCCATGACCTGAGAGTCCTTACTTTGATCCTCATTTTGGGGAGCTTTATTTTTGGTCTTTGAGAATCATGACTTGTTTTTTGCTTAAAATTTTGCTTATTGTTGTTCCATTGCTTTTTATGTGGTTCAGTCCCTTTATGATTATGCTTTGGTTGGCTCACAAAGGTATCTCCTGATTGATGTGGATCACTTACCTGAGCCTTACCTCTAAGGTTATAGTTGCTTTTGACCTGAGCTACTACTACAGCTATGAAAACTCTAATCTCTTCATCAGAAGGTCTTCTCAAGCTATTCAGAAAAATGTGTGAGTCCTGAGCATAAGCGTAGTTATCTTCATCATCCTCATCGCGGGAAACCTGTTGGCAGACCTGAGTCCCATAATTTGTGCTTTCATCAACATCACAAGAAGAGTCATCCCTATTTTTGAACAACATATTGACACTGTCATCCTCCATACAATGCGGCTCATTGCATTCATCACAAGCAGCATTATTATTATATAAAGATTGAGCAATCATACATTGTGACTGTGAGTGAGGCATTTGACATATTATGCACCATGGGGTGTCATCAACAATATTAACAGCCTTCTTCAAAGGATCAGGAGTCTCCCTAACATTTTGAGCTCTTTGATTAGTGTTGTTATGTTGGAGGATGGGTTTACTATTATGCCAATTAGTGTTATATGGCATATCATGCAATGATGGTCTCTTTTCTTGTCTTTGGTACCTGCCTGTTAGGACCTATCCCCTTTTCATTTTTAGCAAGTCTATAACTTAGGTCCTTAACAATAGATGTCAACTTATCCAATTTCTCTATAGACGTAGATGCATTACCTTGATTACTTTGAGACTTATTATTTGGATTGTGCAAAATTTTTACATCATCTCTTCTATTTGTCTTACCATAGGCTTTTCTATTATTTTCAATTTTAGTTGCAATTCTAAAAGCATCCCTGAGGCTAACAGGACCCTTATCTCTTAACCCATTAGCCGTTTTAGCATCAAAAGCATTTATGTATAATACTATGCACATTGGTTCATTAGGCCTCATATGAAATGGCAATTTGTTCAACACTTTAGTGAACCTAGCATTAAAATCTACAACCTACTCATTTGATCCCTTAGCAATGCCAGTGAATTCATTAATAAAAAAACTTGGATTAGTCTTATCACCATATTGTTCTTTAAAAATCCATCTGAAGTCATCCCATGATGAGATACTCTGGTCAAGTAGACCTTTATACCACTCTCTAGCTTCATCAACTAAGGATTGCATAAACAATTTCATAAAAAACATCTTCATGCTCAACCTCAAAGTTGTCCATGACATTTTGAAAGGCCTTCAAATGATCTTCACCTGACACAACATTATTTCCTAAAAAAATTGGTATCTGAGGTCTTACATGTTTATCAATGGGGTTAGGATAACAAGGAATATCATTAAAAACTAGCTACCTGAATCTGTCCAGCTGCATAGGCTGTCTACCAAACTGATTAACATTGGCATTCCTATTGACATTCTGATTTCTCACATTATTTAATGGTACCCTAACATTGTTTACATTTTGTCTCTGATCATTCTGCTGATTATGGATTTCATTTCTTTGTTAGTTTCTCAGGACATCTGCATTATCAAGGGTGGGAACTGAATTATGTTGAGCAATTTTTAGAGCTTGTACCCTTTGTCTCATATCATCTCTAATCTTCACTGCCTACAGATATTCTAATTCAGCCCTTAGGTTTTTAATTTCTTAAGCTAATTCTTCATCTCTAGGCATAGAAGAGGATGGTCCTATTCCATTTTGGTCATCATCATCATCCCTTGGGGACTCAGTTTCTTCAAATCTGTTAGGGGGATCTAAGAAAGGTTATTCCTGGAACACCTCTGATTTCATTCTCAATCCACCACCATGTTGTCTCTCATATACACCCTGGATTGTAGCCTCTGTGTTTGAGAAATAAGGTGCCTGCTGCTCTGAAGATCTAGGGTTATCTTGGATATCATTATTTCTAGGGCTAGGAGAACCTTCTTGACTGGCTTGAATAGTCCCTTTTTTCTTGTACATCATTTTCCTGGGCAATTCTTCAAACAAAGGATTATGCAGGGATCTTCCCCCTTGCATACAAAATTTTACTTTACTAGTTGGGAGATTTTTTTAGAGTCGCCACCTACAACTAGGAATTATTTTCTTTTAAACTAGGGTTCTTACACAAAGCAGTCCCAAGCAAAGTCACCAAATCTATTGGATCTTTCCCAAACTAGATACTTCCAGTTATCCCTACAAGGTAGCCATCATTGATCAATAGGATTTTTGGGCCAGGGGCCATCAGTATAGGAGATAGACTCTATAAATATCTCCTCTTCTTCTTTAGGCTTTGCAGAACCAAGGGGGGTATTCCTTATTCAACATCTATAACATATGCATGTGAACTTACTTGGATGTTGATACAAAGAAGATAAATCCTCTCTTATTCAGACCAAAATTGTAAAATAAGTGCAAAGGGGCTAGCTTTGGGCCTATGCTCAGTTGTGAGATAGAGGATTTTGGTCCTAAAATTACTTCTAAAATCCTAAAGGTTTGTATCTGAAGTTTGGATTTGTATTTTGTATTTGGATGCAAGACTAGGACCTTGGGTTGTAACCTCAATACACGACCAAACTAGTGTCTATCTCAGGGCTCAGAGTCAATAGACATACATATGTGAATGATTACCATAAACTTGAATCAATAACTGAGTTTCAAGGGGATTTTATAGTGTCTACCTTACAGATACTTCCCAAGATTGAGTATTTAGTCATTCATACTTAATGATATCCCTATTGTAGTAAACTTTTCCCAATGTTTAACCTAAAACATTCAATTTGTTCCTTGAACAAAAGTAAAAGATCAGACATTCAACACAGAAAAACCATGTTCCAGAATCTCAAACAACCCTTCGCTATTCAAATTCAAAAGAAAAGATGCCCACAACTTGGAGACAAACAACTAAACACATGCCACAAATGCATTTCTCATATAAAGCAACATGAAACTAGCAAAATTATGCATAAAACATACAACATATGATTCATAAACTCACAAAACACCAAAACAGAGCCACCAGCAAGACTGTATCTTATTACTCCACCAAAATTTTGTCCATTTTTCAACAACCCTAAATGAGTAACACAACTTGCATTTTATAGCAAGAACGTGTACTCAACATTAAGCTCAATGTCACTTCAAAAATTCACCAGATACATCGCACCAAAAAATGGCACCCAAAATCATTCAATGCGGCCAAGAGAACAGAGGAAAGAGCAGGTGAGATTGGGGGATGTGCCGCCACCTGAAGATTTTCCTTACAAATTTGGTAGCTGGCATGTCAATCAGACCATACCTCTTCAATTCCTTTGCCATTAAAGGCTTACCAACTCGTGGCCTCTAGAAATGCAACAAACTGCGTGTTCTGTGGTTTTCACGCCAAGAAATGCAATTGGAGATGCTCATGAAACCCACTGCTTGAACAGGGCCGTTGATTTCCCTCTATCGACAAGATCTGTAGCTTGAATTTGAACAGGCAAGTTGTTGGCCAATCGGATTGTGCCATGTGGGCACCCTTTTACTTTTTTGACTTTTTGCAGGATACAAACATTTTACCCTTTTCGCCTCTTGAAACATTTCAATGTATATGCAAATAAGATTGTATATACATACAATCGCAAACATACAAGGCAGACCCCAAACCATTATAGAACAAATTACAATCGCCATCGGGTCCGGGCCTTGTATCTCCCTTTTGCATGTTACTTTGTATATTGCATATACAAATGCAATATACATGCCACGGACTCCAAATTTTATAAAGCACATTGAAAACATATTCGGGTCCGGGCCCTGCATCTTTCAACTTTGTACATAACCAATGTATGTCTCACATACAATGCGAACATACACGCAGAACATACATACAAACAACAGGCTTCATCTTTTATCAATCGGAATATATGTTCACTTCAGATTTGACTTGTATATTAGGAATGTATGTTTGATTGCATGTGCAACATACAATCACAAATATATGCAATCGGTGGGCCCCACATGCTTTTGACTACTTTGACTTCAACCGGCCTTGTATATTTCTTTGTATTTCCACTTGTATGTTTGAATGTACATTGGGAACATACAATCCCAACATACAACCATGGACTTCACCTTGTTTCACAAATATTGCAAACTTTCTGGCCTCGTCCACTTTGCACCTGTCTGCCTGCATAATTCTCTTGTATATGCCAATGTATGTCACAACATACAACACGAATATATATGCAAAGCTTCACATACAAGCAGGGAATATTCCTAGAATCTGTGACAGATTCTACAATGCATACACAAACCCGATATGCATTCAAAATGCATACAATCAATTTTTTCACTTTTTTGAAGGCCGATTGAATATTTTTGGCCCACCAATGTACATTTACACTTGTACATACAAAGACACATACATTTTGACAGATTTCACTGCCACATAAAGTGATTTTGGACTTTGTATTTTTTCTCAAGCATGACGGGAGAAAGTAGTAAAGCAATGCATAGGGGCCGGTCAACCTATGAGTGCAAAGGCATAAATATGTAGCTTAAGTGAAAGATGACTTACAACTGGAGGTCAACGACGAAATAGAAAATACAAAGAAGGAAGCCTAGGGAAAATAAAACCTAAGGCATTAAGAGTTTGAGGGAATAAAACATAAGCTTGTAGACCTGACTCAAAACCCTAACCCTAGGTGGGCACCACCAAGTCATAAGATTTCTCTCCTTGGTAACAAAGGTACCAATCAAGAGACCTCTCAACTCTCCATTGAGGACTGTAGCTAGGTATTGAGTTTCCTTGATTCGTGTTCCAATGCTATGTGGAGAAGGATTGATTTAGGGTGATGTACATGTTAGTGTAGATCTCATTTTCTACATAACACCGTCCATTCTCCTCTCAAGCCTCTATGTGGTGAGTATCTTCTACTCTTTCATCTTTGTGGTAGTTTCCACCATCATCTCTATCATTGCAATAGTTGTACAATCATCTCCCCTATTATTGTGATAGCTCATATTATCCTCTTTCTCTCCATGGTGGAAACTTTGGCCTTCTCTTTTGTAGTACTAGTTACCTCTCCTTTGACCTCTTAGGGTCGCTCCCCTATTGCCACATCTTATCCTACCATTCTGATTATTTTTTTCTCTTCCTCTCTAGTGGTTCTTGTTTTCCTCTTGCTTCTAGTTCAATTTATTTTCCATAGTGAGGGTCAACTAGTAGGTCTCCTCTACTGTCTAGATATTCCACATAATTAACTCCCCTATGATGGATTCCCTTAATCTATTGATGTATTTTGACAATTTCTATGCTTCTTTCACATGATACCTTGACCTAATTGTTAGCCTATAGTATTCTTTGATATACTCCATAGTCATCTCTCCCAATTGCAAATTATGTATCTCCTTCTATAGCTCCAACTAGTAATTAGATGGAATAAATTTAGATTTTAGCTTCCCCACCATGTAGTCCCACTTAACAATGCTAGGCTTCCCTTTTTTGTTTCTTTCCAACTAGTCATCCTTCCACCATATCACCACATGAACGTTAGCTTTGCCTTCACAAATTTCACCCTATCTAAGTTTGAAATGTCCTCATACTCAAAATGCTCCTCAAGAATAGTGATTGAGTCTATCAAAGCCTCAGGATCCATGTTCCCAAAATAGTTTGGAATGTCCCCTCTAGTCCTCTTACTAATGATGTTTATGACCTTCAACATCCTCTCTTTGTTGTCTTCTTTGCTTCCACTTGATTTCATAGGATCCATCTCCTATTCTTCATCATTTTCATCCACCTTAAGATTAGGGTTCCCCTAGCAGTTATACTCCAGTGCATCCATTCAATTCTACATAGTTTTCACCATCTCATACATCTCCTCCATTCTTTTTGCAACATTGATAATACATCACCCTCTCTTTGGTGACATCTTTAGGTTAGTGATCTATCCATAATTACCCCTTGTAAACTACCTCATAGTTGGCATTATGTGTACAAGTCCTTGTGGACTACTATAGATTAAAATTTATTTAATTCCTATAAAGCATAAACATCAAGTGCAATGCACCTCAAATTCTTGTTCCTTCATTTACCTATCACCACCATAGTTTAGATTTATTCAAACTCATTCTTAAGAAATTACATCAATCAGGTGCGCTCAAATCCACACCAGCAATCTTCTCATGATCTGACCTTTGCTCTAGTACCACTTGATGTAGTCATAGTAGGATAGTCCAAAGAAGGGCTATCCAATTGTGTAGCCAATTACAATAATTCACACATAACTTACTACAAACCATAAAAATTCACATAAAATACCACATATTATTCATTAGACAGCTTTATAATTATCATTGAATTACAATGACATATTTACTACAATGTGTTGATGTATGCAAAGTACATAAGCAATAAAGTTAAAATTCACAAAGGAACCTTAGCTATCTTGAAAGATAAGAAGAATTAACTAGGAATTCTTAATCTCAAGTTTCTATATGGTCAGGTCTTGACTGTGTTGGATATGTCAGCAGTTTGTTGTGAAGTTGTAATGTTCAAGGGGCCTTACTCAAACTAAAGTAATTTGTGACTCACTGGATTTGTTCTATTTGAGAAAATAACTACAAATTACACTAAAGTTAGTGATCCTTTACATGAATCTTGATAAAACAAACTTTGCATCTCATATTTATATGAAAATTGTCAGAGATCTTTAAAATTCCTCATTCTTCATTCAAATATCTGACAATTTCCTTCAGATTTCTATGTGCTTGCTAATTATTTATGATTTTTGGGAAAAGTTAGAAAAGCTATGGTTAGAAAACTTAATTCTATAGGAATTAATTCTCTGCTACTCATGTATACAAGATTAATCAATTGTAATGCTTCAAAGGAGTAAATTCTATGTATGCTTATCCTGAGGAGTATCATGAATTAACATACAGAAATGTGATCATAAAAGAAAATACACTAAAGAATACTTGAATCTAATGCACTTTGGAATAGACGCAACAAATAGATGTTTGCATTCATTAACATATGAAAAGTCTTTCAAATTTACAATGTATTTTGACTTCAAATTCTCTGAAAACATTAACAATTAATCAAAACTCACAGACATTATTATAGATACAGGGAGAGACTGGACATTCCACATTATCCCCACTGTAGACACAGGCGCATTCCACTTCACATTAAATTCTACTCAAAGTCTATTACTTCTCTTGCCTAAGTATAACATATGTCTTTCTCAAACTCTGTGTAATTAAAACATCAGTAGAAGGGTTCTTTATATAGACTTGAATTCCCCTTTGCTATGGTTACAAATTCAATCCATGGTTCAAATTCAAACTCACAAGATCAACGGTGGGTATCACTTCCCAACCGCCCTTCAAAATATCTTCGGGAATATTCCTTTTAGTGCAAAGGATGCCATTAGGATCTTTCAAAACATAGAATCTTCTTTGACTTTTCTCCTTGTTGACCTTGGCCGTAACAAAATAAAAAAAATACCACAACATATGCAAATGAAGATACAAAAGCAATGGTATCTTTCCTTCTCACTCTTCTCCTATTTTCTTCAAGTACTCTTTGTACATGGCTATCAATGCTACAACAGAATTATGATTATTCCTTTAACTCACTATCCATGTATATTTTTGTAATTCAACTTTCTCTTTTAATGCCCTTACTTGTTCTTCCACTTCTTCTCTATTTTTCTAATATTTCCTTATCTATGCATTTAATTCCATGATGGAATCAATCATTTCACTGCTCAGACATGTAGTAGGATTCTACAGGTAGGGTAAATAACTAGCTCTAAATTCTTTAACTGCCTTAGCTACATCATAGGTTGGTATCTCTTGACATTCATGCCCAATAAAATTTTGTATTACCTTCATATGCTTCTTGATCATTTCATCAGCAATCACTTCCAGATCCCAGGTACTCATAATGCAATTTTCTAACATGTTGTCTTCAAATTTCAGCTCTAATATGTATTGTGGCATATGACTTGCCACTTGAGAAGTTATTATTCTTTCACTTATCAGTTCTTCAACTCTTTCATTCATATCCTCAACTTGTTTCAACTCCTCCTTGCACTCCTCCATTCTAGATTGACAATGATGTAAAATAATATTGCAATTATTCCTTTCTTCAAGAGCCACTTGCCAACTAGTAATTGCCTACCTTATTGTGCTTTCTGCTTGTTGAATAAAGGCATTAAACCACTCTTCAAAACATTTGCTTAAACCCTTTTGTTTTCCAATTCAGTAACATGCTCTTTTGATAAAATAGCTAAGTCTTCAGGTAAATCAGAAATGTCAACATTAGGGTCAAATATTCCCTATATGAACTGTTGCAATTGTACAATATGCCCCTTCAAATAATCAAACTTATCCTTATCTTTCTTCATCATTTCCATAGTTACTTTATTCATATCTTCCCATTCAGCAATGTGTTGTTCCCTAGTCACATGCCCAAGATATATATTCAGCAGTTGATAATCTTCAAGGGTTATTTCTCCCTTTTCCTTATCCTTTTGTGGTACAACTAGCTCTAGAGTCCTAGATCTAGATGGGCTTCACTTTATAGATGACATGGTTCAAGTTTTTCTCTTTTCTTTTTGTGGATGCCCACCTAACAAGCTTTTGATGTCAATGGGGACCAACTGTATTTTTTTTTTCTCTTCTTACTTCAGAACCCAACCAAGCTGGTGCTTCCCTATTTGTTTCTATCCTCTTCTCTTCATTTATTACCTCCTCCTCAGGTTTTTTTGTCTCTATTTGCACTTGTTCTTCTTCTTGTTGTTGTTGCATTGGATTTTGACCTAGAGGTGGACCCTATTGTGGTGCTGAAGGAGATTTATTATCTTGATAATGTGGTTCCTCCTCTTCATTTTTCTTTTCTTCTTCGTCCTCCTCTTCATTTTCCTTTTCTTCTTTGTCCTCCTCTTCATTTTCCTTTTCAGTATCCTGTTTTACATTTTTCTTGTCTGAGCTCTTTTCTTATTCACCCTATTCAATACTAATATTAGAAACATTTCAAACATTAGTATTTGTAATGCCTGCTAGCATTGCCTCTTCTGTCTACACCTTAGCTTGACCTTGTACATTTTCTGTTTCACTTATCTTCTCTGATTGTACTGACTATCCAGAAGATACATTCTTTTCTCCTTCTTCTTTTTCTACTTCTTCTACTTGATGTGCAACAACCTGCACTTCCTCTATAATTTTAGGTGATACTAATTGACCATAAGGATCTACTACCTCCAAGTTTTCCTTTACATCTGTATCTTCCTCTTTTATGGGGCTCTGTGCCTTTTCCATCTGAGCACTTTGTTCTTCCACGATAGGGGCAGTCTTTGATGTTTGTTCTTCTTTTCATCTTCTACCTTTATATCAATTCCAAATTGTGACTCTTCCTCATCACTACTTCCTTCATCAATATTCACAATTTCACCTACTTTCTTGACTTCTTGGCCTGTTGACTCTTGTAGCATTTCTTCAGTCAACTCTTGTTTGATTTTTATGTGGCCTATTCTTCTTTCTTCAGGTATGAAATCTTTAGATACATGCTTTTGTCTCATTCCAACCGGTGGAGCATCTACTATTATAGTAGGAATTTGTGCTTTCCCTCTTGGGGTATCTATAATCACAGGTTTAATTGTATGTTGTCCTGATGGTAATTCTTTACTTTGCACTTGTTCTACAACAACCCCTGATGTTTGTGACTGTTCCACATTAACTGCTTTGCTTGATGCTCCCTCTTCCATGAATGCACCTAAAGGAATGACCACTGTGATACCAAGAGCATAGGGATCCAACAATGTGGTATTTTCATCTTTATCAAGGACTATAGTCTCTACAAATTTTCTTCCATTTTCATAAAAATACATTAACTCATCCTTATTTTCTCTTTCTCTTTCTCTTTTCTTTCCCTTTTTCTGATAATTGGCAATAACACCTTTAGCTTTAAGCTCTTCCACCCTATCACTTAACCATGTTTTAGAAAATAAAAGAATTGGTTTGGATATTTCATCCAAAGATGTTTCTGCTGGTTCCTCCCAATTAGGCTCATTGATGGGAAACAAGGCCACTTCCTTAATTTCATAACTTTGGTGCAATATTTTATCATCATCTCTAACCTCTTGGGGCACATTGATTTCCCCCATGGTTTTCATCTGCTCTAATGTCAATCTCTAATGAGCTCTTCTCCTCACTTCATGCTCATTCTCATAGTCTGACCAAAAATCCTCAATGTGGATTTGATGCTTATATTTCTTATCAATGTAATTTTCAATTCTGTGAAAAGGGTCAAAATGTCTAACTCAGTCAAACTCTGCAAACCCATAATACCTCAACTCTTTCTCTGATTCCTTAGCAACGTCTTCATTATAACATGACTAATTCCCAATCACCTAGGGGAACTTGATGTTTCCTCTGCCAAATCTCTTTTTGTACATTCTAAATACATTCAAAATATGCCTTGAGAATTCTAATACAATCAATCGATCTGAAGGATATCTTGGCAGTTTCAATGGTTTACCCTCAAATCCTTTGGTTCTAATATAGGTGAAGGTAGAAAACTATATATAACAAGAACTAAAAAGACTTATAGCCTTTGTTGCCTCCTCTGATAATATTCTATCCTTTTCCCCTATTAGAATTCTTACCAAATAGGTATCAAAAACATCATTAACCCTGGCATATTTGCACCATGCATTCTCCTCCTATAAATCTGGATAGTGATCATAGATCAACTTTTGACCTAGGCCATTCCCTAAGGTACCCACTCTGTCTATTCTAGCCATTGGTGGCATTTCAACAGTACATGCATAAATCACATATGAAGAGAAAGAAAACCTTCTATTTTTCCTGAATGCCATTATTTGTCTGTTTATTATTGTACTAATGGCCCTAGCCCAATGAATAGTTCCCTCCTTTTCTCTAATATACTGTATGATATTGAACATCCAAGGCTCAAACTTTGTTGCATCTTTTAGTCCATCCAATCTACTCAACATTGTAATCATTAAGTATACTTCCTCTATGAAGTCAATTCTATATAAACTCTTAGGCACCTTTACAACAACTTTGGGTTTGTTCTCTATTGTATACCACCCATAAAAGATAGCAGTTTTGCATTCTTTCTCATTTTTTTATAAAATCTGCAGTATATTGATCAATATCAATATCCATCATTTGCTCCGCCCAAAAGTTTTGGCTATGCCTTCTGTAGATAGATTTGCAATAGTTCGACCATTATGTATTACCTTTTTGGTACTTAAATTGTATTAGTCTATGCACTCTAGTATCAAATGCTTGGCCTCCATAGCCAATGGGAATCTTACGGCCTTGTACAATCCTTTCTCCCAGATCTTACTCATGTCAGTGGTGGCATCTGGCATTGTGACTTTCTGTAACACTTCTTCCACATCATCGTGACCAATATTTGTATCTGTAACTGTTCCCACTCAACTAAATATCGAGGACGAATATCCCTTGACCAGTGGCAACTCTTCTCTAACCATTTCCTTCCTTAATTTTCTCTCTCTTTTTACTTTCTCTCCTTCCTCAGCTGTAGTATCTACCTTCTTTTGTCTGGGTGTCATCCTGTCAAAAGAAATTATACTTTTTACTCTCCCGCTTGTGTACAGTTCTAGGGTTTTTACCATAGTTTCACATTTTTTACCATTTACCCTAGGATTACTTCTTGTCTTTTGCTAACAAAGATTTAACAATATCAAATTCTACTTGCATAATTAACTACAGTAATGACCAACAACTTGCATCATTTTCTCAATTAATTTACTATAATTAACCCTAATTTTGCCT
The DNA here is from genome assembly GCA_027924645.1 of Cunninghamia lanceolata. NCBI lineage: Eukaryota > Viridiplantae > Streptophyta > Pinopsida > Cupressales > Cupressaceae > Cunninghamia > Cunninghamia lanceolata. Next base: position 34,399,092 of record BSBN01000078.1, on the reverse strand, counting down.
CATTGTAATTCAACGGAGCTTCCTGTACATACTTGTAATTTGCAAACTCCTGTTGATAATCATTTACCATTAAAACCTTTAACTATTTACCATTCCCATTCTGTTCAGCTCTTGAATCACGTTCTTCCGGCTAAGTGAAAATCTGCAATTTTTACTCTCAAATGTAATTGTAAAAAAATATATCATCGACTTTTATTTTTATCTCGTTCAAATTATACATCTTTACTATTAGTTGTACATTGAATATAGTAATTAATGCATACAATTCAAATTACGCCCTTTTTCCCATTTAATGTTGCATTTTAAACTTTGCATGCATTAGTTTTCACCTTTCCTTTTGTATCTCATTTTTATATATCAATCTTTGTATGTTAGCTTATGCAATCATAAAATATACAAAGCTTGACCTACGTGGGTTTGCCAAACATATCATATTTTATTTTATCTCTGGCCTTGTATCTTTATTGTTCATATCTTTTATGCATTTTGCACTTAGATCTTATCATCATAAACCCCCACCCGACGCGTGTAATTCCCACTTTTAGTCAGTTTTAGGTTTTGTATCCACCTTTGTATATTGCAATTCATATTTCATTTATACAATCCCCAAGACATACAAACTCGGACCTATCCAGGTTTATAAAACATATTGTACTTTACTTCACATCCAACTTTGTACTTCACATTTGTATTCCTCAATGTACATGTGATACATACACTCAAACATACAAAAGCGGAATTGAACTTTGTATCCATTTCATTTTGATTTCATATTAGTTCCGACATGTACCCTTACCCTTTTGAATATCATGATGTCCAACACATACAATTTAACATATATATAAGAGCGCGGGCCTTAGTTAGTTTATACACCATATTTCAATCATTGTCAGGTTCGCCTTTGCATTTTAAACTTTGTATACTACTTTATGCATACAATTCTTAACTTTCAACAACTTTAGGTTTTGTCTTCACCTTTTATATATCCCAATGCACATGCAATACATACATTATAACATACATGTGTGGACTTATCTGGTGTTTCAACTGACTTTAACTCTTTTGCTAATTCTGGCATTGTATCTTTGTTTCTTTGCCTTTTTGTATATCAGTTTTGCATACATCCTAACATGTATACAAGATGCAGAACCCTGTCTGATATACATCATATTTAAAATACCTTTGGTTCCACTTTTGTATATACCAATGTATGATCCTTTTGTATATCGAAACCTTGATGATATACTTTGTGGGTCCCGCCACCTTAAATCACTTGTCATTTCCTTTTGAAATCCTCTATTGTATTTTTATTCTAGATGCAAACATTCATACATACAAATAACACTTATCACTTCCACCTTTATAAACCTAGTTGCATATTTCCTTCGGGTTCCTGCATGTATATCCGCCAATTTGTACATTGAATGCCTAAACATACAATACAAATTATCGATATACAAGTGCGGACATTAATGTTTTATTCACTTAACCTCTAAAATTAATCAGGTCCGTCTTTGCACTTTTAAAGTTTGAACATTCTAAGTGTACATGTAAAAGATAAGATACAACAAACCCGCTCACACCATAATGCAACCATTTTAGCATTCTCCTATGCAAATTAATTTTTAGATGACATACAATTTTAACTTAACACTGTATTTCACCCAAAACCTTCGTATTTCTTGAAATACTATGAATTTCTAGCTAGTTCAAAAAGCAACCTTAATCATTTTTCACACAAAATTCACTAGGACCTCCTGTTTTCTCTAACACTAGGTATTTTTGATTATTCAAGCACTTCTTACATTACTTACCCTTTTCCCTTTATTGCCAAACAAACCAGGCCACAACAAAACAAAAGAAAATAGGGCCCTTATTTTTCTAGAGGGTAAAATGGGGCATGTTGTGAACATCACAAAAACTAGCAACCAAATAAAACAACCAAATTCAAACCATGAAAAAAACAAAATGAAGTAAATTCATAAGTTCCAACTTCCTCATATGCAAGAATGTTATTCATCATAAAAGAAATGTATTCAATAATGTGCCTGCACTCCTTCAAAAGATATTTAAGTGTGTGCATTTGATTAATAATCCTCATCTTGAAGATGAATTGAAAACACTAGTGACTGGTGTTAAGCTACATAGTTGAGTTCATCCCTCAAAGCCAACTGGATAGAGCCTTTCTCCCAGCAAGCATCTATAGCCCCAACAAGGTTATCGTTGCAATTCCCCTAAGTAGAGCCCCACTACCAGCAAGCGTCCATAGCTCCGATAGAGTTACTTAGATGACCTAATATGGATTTTTAGTATAATCCTTTTTTTTTTTTGGTATGATATATACATTCATGAGATATTATCATGTAAGCTCATTATGCAAGGTGTAGTCACTTGCCACTTTAAGCTGAGAATTGCAATGGTAGCAAGGGTGACCTCTAATTTTTCACTTAACACCTACACTGGCACATTCAATAAACCCAAGGCTATTAAGTGTGTCATTGTGAAGATCTCCTTGAATATTTACATTTATAATTATTGAATAAAATCCTTTACAAAATAAACAACATCTCCCACTCATGAAAGTTCAACAAATTATGTATAAATTTCAAATGATTCACCTAAATACCCCAAATTTTGCTATTTTCAATGGTTGCTAATATACTCCTGTATACTCTGAAACAAAATGAACATTCCAACAAAAGAAACAAAACATCACAACAAAACACACCAAAACAGAAAACAAAACAAAACCACAAAAGAACCAAAACACCCAACAACACAATAAACAAACAAAACAACACACGACTATACAATATTTACAATATGATACATAATAGGACTAACTCACACTCTAAGCTTGAAAATAATGTTTCAGATGTTGACCATTAATAGGTAATGACACATATTCACTAGTCAAAGTTTTAAGCCTAAAGGTATTGTCTCCTATAATTTCTGAAACTTGTAGTGGACCTAACCACAATTTATCAAATTTTCCATGGTTTCCTTTCTTCTCTTGGGCTTTGTCCCAACACAATACCAAATCTGATATCTTAAATGTCTTCACTTTTTCTCTTTTATCAAACCACCTTTTAACTACAGTTTGATGTTTTGCGAACTTGTCAATGGCTTGATCCCTTTTCTCATCTAACTGTAACAGTTGGACCAACCTAACTTCTTTATGATCATCAAACCCTAGATACTCATTAGAAACTTTCCATGTAGGAATTCTTAAGTTTACTGGGAGTATGGGATTGGTCCCATACACTAAGTGATATGGTGCATTTCCTAAGGCTACCTTAACTTTCATCCTATCTACCCATAATGCATATTTTAACAATGTATTCCATTCCTTGGGGTTTCTCGCAATCAACTTTTTGATGATGTCTAGCAAGATTTTGTTAGTGGATTTAGCTTACCTGTTACCCTGAGGATTATAATTAGAAGAAAACTTAAGAACTATCCCATATTCAAACACCCATTTAGAAAATTTCAAAGAAGAGAAAGCGAGGCCATTGTCACATACCAGAGAATAAGGAGCCCCGAACCTGGTGATGATGTTCTCTTCAAGGAATTTAATGACTACTTCAGTAGTGGAAAATTTATAGCATGTCACTTCTATCCATCTAGTACAATAATCTATCACCGTTAGTATGAACTTGTGTCCAACAGAGGATGGAGGATTGATAATCCTGATGAAATCTAGTCCCCATTGTGCAAATGGGCTTGGCTCTATAACTGGTTGCAATGGATGAGCCTGATATCTCCCTTTGTCTACTGTAATTTAACATATGTGACAACTTCTGATGTGGTTTTCGGTGTCCTTAAATATTGTGGGCCAATAATACCCTGACTTTAGAATTTTATGAGCAGTGGCTAGATGAGAACCATGAGCAGTTCCATACTTATCATGCAGTTCTAACAGTACCTTATCTAGTTCATCTCTGTTCAAGCATCTTAGGTATATACCTTCATGATCTTTCTTGAATAGCAAGCCTCCCTGCACCATATACCTCTGTGCTTTAATTCTCAATGCTCTCCTTTGAGATGATTTCATCCGATTAGGATACTTTCCAGATATGAGGAATGTATTCAAGTCATCATACCAACCTGATGTATCATTAGTGTTGAACACATACTGTTGTTTTACCAAATTGGGATAAGTATTAGCTATTGTTTGTACTAAGGCTTGACCTCTGACTAACTTCATATGAATGATCTCCATATCAAACTCTTGCAACACTATGATCCACTTTGCTCTTTTCTCCCCACGCTCATTTTGCATTAATAACATTTTTACCACTGCATCAGGTACTATGGCTTTTAACTGGTTTTTACAGATGTAATGCCTAAAATTTTTCACTGCCCACACTAATGCAAAACCCTACCTTTCTATGTCTAAATACTTCAACTGTGCATCCTTCAGAGGAGCACTCATAAAAGTGATGGGTTTCTCTTCATTTTCTTCTCCCTTCTGTGTTAGAGCAGCTGCCACTAAATGCATGCTCAGATGCAAACGAATAGATGTAAAAAGGTTTAGTATAGTTTGAACTAGCTAACATAGGAGCATCCAAAATAGCATCTTTAATGTCCTCAAATGCAGCCTTAGCTACTAGTATCCAATCTATCTTAGCATCTTTTTTCAGCATTGCATTTAATAGCTGCACGATTTTTGCAAATCTTGTGATAAACTTTCTAACAAAGTTAATTCTACCAAAGAAAGATTTCAATTCTTTTTTATTGCTAGGAAATTGTAACTTCTTAATTCCCTCTACTCTGCCTGGGTTAATGGATATCCCATTCTTAGAAATAATATGTCCTAACAACTTCCCCTCAGTTACACCAAATGAACATTTCTTTGGGTTAAGAGAGATTCCATACCTTTCACACCTTTTTAGCACTCTCCTTAAGTCTTTTGCATGTGTGGATGCATCCTTAGAAAATACAGTCAAATCATCCATGTAAGTAACAATACATTTACCTGACAATCTACGGAATGCAATGTTCATGGCCCTTTGAAATGTGGTACCTGCATTTATTAATCCAAATGGCATTCTCCTGTAAGCATAGTTACCCCATTTGCAGGTGAATGTTGTTTTCAACCTATCCTCTTTGTCTACTAGAACCTGGTTATAACATGAGAATCCATCCAGAAAGGACATCATCTTAGCTCCTTTTACTTCCTATAATACTTCATCTATTGGAGGCAGAGGGTAGTTATCTTTTTCAGATGCCTTATTCAGGTTTCTAAAATCAACACAAAGTCTAATATCCCCATTTTTCTTCCTTACAAGCACTAAGTTAGCTACCCAGGTCGAATGCCTCACTGGAAAAATTATCCTAGCTGACAGTAATTTCTTAACTTCCTCAAAAATCAAAGGCTCTAAGATAACATTTACTGGCCTTTGCTTTTGTCTAAATGGTTTTACCCCTGGTCTCAATGGTATCACATGTGTTATAATAGAGGTATCATAAGTTTTCAAATCTTCATAGGTCCATGCTATCACATGCTTATATTCCTTTAAAAATTCTACAATTTCTTTTCTCAACTCATCAGAACAAGATTTTCCAATCAAAACATTTTGTGGATTATGTTCTGTCCCTAAATTGAAGGGGTCACATTTACCTCCTATTTTGAGGAGATCTTTCTATCTAACTACCCCATCAAAATCAAAAATCTTTTCCAACTCTATTACCCCTTTAGGTAAGAAATTGCTCTTTAGGTCTATTATGTCTTCCTCATCCCAAGATACATCGGGTCTATCCTATTCAATGATTTGCATTTCAAACACCTAATGACAAGTGAGAAAATATACAATTTGTTGGTCTCCCTTAAATACTTGAAAATGAGTGACATTATTAGGTATACTTGGTACATTTACCAATTCAAAAGCAAATCATTTAAACCCTGATAATGTTAAGGGTTCTAAAGTACTAGTAGCAACTGTTAACACATCTGGTCTTTGATTTAACTCCCTAGGGATATGTTCAATGTTAAAGGCATCAAAAGATTCAATCAAATCCCATATCCTATGTCTGTAACTAACCATTTTCTTGTAATTACATGCATACAATTTCCTGACCTATTTAACCACTAACTCAGAGTCAGAAAATACCCTGATCACTTTTACCTTTTTCTTAATGGCCATAACTAATCCATAGATCAGAGCCTCATACATTGCTATGTTGTTAGTGCAAGGAAATTAGAGTCTATATGCTACCAAAAAAGATTTACCATTTGGATCAATAAGCTCAACTCCTGCCCTTGCCCGTTGCTTGGATTTAGATCCATTATACTTTAATGTCTAGATGTCACTCTTGTTATTTTGACCTTGACATTTTTCTTTAACAGGAATCACTTTATTTATCGCCTGTTCTATAGAGGCATACCTATTTTCATGTACCTCTGTCTAAACTATAGGTACCCATGTATTTTTGGTTTGTTTGTGTAAGTCAGAACAATTGACACTCTTTTCTCCTACATTGTCATTTAGACCTTGCATTGACTCATCCACATTTTCATGAAAACACAATTCAGGTCTATCAGGAATAGATTCTCCTTTTTGCTATCCCATCTTTTTTATGCATTTTCCATACTAATATTTTATTATATCCCTACACATTCCACAATTTTCTTCAGGATGGGTAGTGTTATGAACTCTACATAGACCCTTGTACAACGTACATTGGATTGGAGACTCTTGTTGAATGCATTTCTCCATCTCTTGTCTTATGGTTCGACCAAAGCTACTTACAACATTATCTTCTCCATCAGAAGAGTTATAATCAGATTCAATGAACACATCTATTTGATCATTAGTAAACTTTGTTTTAAAATCCAAGATTAAGATTTCCTCTATTCGAACTCCTTTGTTTGACACTCTATAGACACCTAGTTCAATAGAAGCATACAATACCTCATTTGTTTGATTGTATTCTATGATCATATGCTTAATTCTAGGTTCAACCTCTATTCTAATTTGGTTTGGGACACCTCTCCAAGGCAACCACAAGTGCAAAAAATTGGTAACCATGTATCCATTTAAAGTCTTGGACCAATCTCAACATAGTAACATGTCGTAATTGACTGGGATATCTACGACCTAGATGTCAATAAATTGGCTTACCATGGGATCAGATGCTAACTACATTTGGATATGCATCAGTTCACCTAGGACATTAACCTTTTTTTTGTCCAACTGAGTAACAACTTTAGCAGATTTTGTGGGAGTAAGTCCTAAAGTTTTGCATATTCCTAGTGGCATAACATTATCTGAGGCTCCTTAATCTACCATACAATTATGCACATTTTTTCTAAACATTCTTATGGTTAACAAAAAAGGAATTTCCTTCTTTTCTGTGTACATGACAACATTAGTGTTTGCTGGTTGTTCAACTTTCTTACCTTTATCCTTAGACTGTATATCTTTACCATGAGCATCTATGTCAACTGAATTCTCTTTTGGTGCTAACTCATCTAAGGACTTTATAAAGGTATTCCGTACCCCTGGGATTTTTAACAATTCGTATAGAGGAAAATTAACCTTGATTTTTCTTATCTCCTCAGACAAGTAGTTCATTAATTTTGATGTTTCATTAGACTCTATTTTCCCTACCTGAACCTTTGGCGTTACTATTGCACTAGTACCATGATTATTGGCTTTTAGGGACACTTGGTTGTTGCTAGCATGTTGATTTGGTAGGGTATTGAAGTTATTAGGAGGTTTAGGGGTAGTGAAAGGACCTCTGGGCTTATTGTTTCTTCTCAAATTATAGGTGTGGTTCTTATTGGATTGTTGAAAAGCCTGCACTTCCTCTGGTTCACATAACACCTCATTTTCAGTCTCAAAGGGAAACTGAAAGGCCTCTAGTACTAAGGCTGACTCTGGATACAAGTTCTCACAATAATAAGGCTCATTTTCTTCTATTTGATTTTCTTCTTCCCTAGTTGTGAAGGTAAAACTTTCCAAGACCATAGCAGACTCAAATCCTGAAGGTACTATTTCATTTCCCTTAGGAATTAATAACTCAGACGTAGGGGCTTGTACTTCCACATTAAAAATAATAGTAGCTAGATGAAACTGAGGACAATCAAGTTCAGCGTGTGCCTGTGTTATGAATCCTACACCAATTTTTCAATGCTACATTAGCCATTTGGATCCTAGCAGGCTACTTTAACTCTTGATTATCCGGACTCTCAAATGGAGAGGCCAGAGTACCATTGTTTGGTCCTGTATTCCACATCCTAGAGGTTTTAGGCTGATTTGAATTTCTATTGTTGTTGCCCCAAACCTTATTATCTCCCTTTTGTCCTTTATTTTTTGCTCCTTGTCCCTAGTTATGATTTTGACTTTGGTTATAACCTTGATTTTGACTATGACCTTGATTTGAACTTTAACCTTGACTATGGTTCTGATTTTGGTTATAGTTTTGATTTTGATTTTGACCTTGAACCTGAGTATTTCTACCATAAAAGTTTTCATTTCTCAATTGAGTCATCTCAGTGGTTAATATCCTTAGATGTGTAGTAATCTCCTTTATTTCCTCCCTATCATCCTATGTTTTGGCCATAAATGCATCTTGAGGAGGTTGAAAGAATGACTAACCATTGGTTTGATTTCTATTAACACTGTTACCTGTATAAGGAACTATAGCCTGAGTGGGGATTGGGTTATACACAGGTGTATACGTAGGCAATGGATTCAATAATGGAGTATGATGCATTGGAACACCATTCCATGCTTTGTTTGGTTTGGAATTCCAGGATTTCCTACACTCAGAAAAGGATTATATGTTGTTTGTCTCATTTCTTGATTAACCTTGACTGCCTCCTTATATGCTTTTGACAAACTACCAATATGATCATGTCTCTTAACAAACATTGAGGTCAAAGGATCCAAAGCAACATAGTACATTGCTAGGATAGCCTTGAGGGTCACAGTGTAAAGGTCAACCAACTTAGAGTATGCTTTCTGGAACCTATCATTAAAGTTGTCAATGAGTTCCCCTTCACCTCTTTTAATTGCTGCTAATTTGTGATACAGAGAAGACAGTTCAACTGGTCCTCTAAACCTAGACAAAAATGCCTCTTCCATGAGTTCCTAGGTAGTGATATAACAATTTGGTAAGTTAACATACCAATTAGATACCTACTCATTGAATGTGAATGGGAACAACCTACACACTACATCGTGATGTTCTAATCTTGCCCTGAAGCAAGCCTCTTTGAAGACCCTGATATGATCTTCTAGATCTTGATGTAGTTGGTACTTAGGGCAGATCTTCTCTAGGTTCTAGGTATTTCATGATAATCAGAAAATAGTATGGGAGAATTGGCATTAAAGTATGCCATGACTGGACCTCTAGGTGGACTAGGACTTCTTGGAGGACTGTGATTTATAGGCGGGCTGGGACTTCTAGGAGGACTAGGACCTCTAGGGGGTCCTGAACCAAGATTTAATGATCTGAATGTAGAACTGTCATGACTCACTATATTCAGTATACTCAATGGTGATCTACGGGGAGTCCCTGATGAACTTCCTACCTATAATACTCCAGGATTCCAAATTAAAGGATTCCTATTCTGTCATCTGTTAGGTAGTTGTGTGAAGATATCATCTAAATTGGACCTAGACTTGGTAACTCGACCACTATTATAAGCCAGCTTTGCACAAATCTTACCTTAATTCCCAAACAGGCCCTCCTTCAAGCACCAAAACTATTGATGTATGTAAAGTACATAAGCAACAAAGTTAAAATTCACAAAGGAACCTTAGCTGTCTTGAAAGATGTGAAGAATTAACTAGGAATTCTTAATCTCAAGTTTCTGTATGGGCAGGTCTTGACCGTGTTGTATATGTTAGCAGTTCATTGTGAAGCTATAATGTTCAAGGGGCCTTACTCAAACTAAAGTAATTTGTGACTCACTGGATTTGTTCTATTTGTGCAAATAACTACAAATTACACTAAAGTTAGTGATCCTTTGCATGTATTTACTATTTTACCACAAAGCTTTGCATGAATCTTGATAAAACAAACTTTGTATCTCAGATTTATATGAAAATTGCCAAAGATCTTTAAATTCCTCATTCTTCATTCAAATATATGACAATTTCCTTCAGATTTCTACGTGCTTGCTAATTATTTATGATTTTTGGGAAAAGTTAGAAAAGTTATAGTTAGAAAAATTAATTATGTAGGAATTAATTCTCTGCTACTCATGTATACAAGATTAATCAATTGTAATGCTTCAAAGCAGTAAATTCCATGTATGCTTATCCTAAACAATATCACGAATTAACATACATAAATGTGACCATCAAAGGAAATACACTAAAGAATACTTGAATCTAATGCACTATGGAATAGAAGCAGTAAATAGATGTTTGCATTCATTAACATATGAAAAGTCTTTCAAATCTACAATGTATTTTGACTTCAAATTCTCTGAAAACATTAACAATTAATCAAAATTCATAGACATTTTTACAGATACAGGGAGAAATTGGATATTCCACATTATCCCCACTGTAGACACAAGCACATTCCACTTCACATAAAATTTTGCTCAAAGTCTATTACTTATCTTGCCTAAGTATAACATATGTCTTTCTCAAACTCTGTGTAATTAAAACATCAGTAGCATGGTTCTTTATATAGACTTGAATCCCCTTTTTCTGCGGTTACAAATTCAAACTCATAAGATCAACGGTGGGAATCACTTCCCAACTACCCTTCAAAATATCTTCGGTAATATTCCTTTTGGCGCAAAGGATGCCATTAGGATATTTCAAAACATATAATATTCCTTGACTTTTCTCCTTGTTGACCTTGGCTACAACAAACTAACAAAATATACCACAACATATGCAAATGAAGATACAAAAGCAATGGTATCATTCCTTCTCATTCTTCTCCTATTTTCTTCAAGTACTCTGTGTTCTTGGCTATCAATGCTGCAATAGAATTAGAATTATTCCTCTGACTCACTGTCCATGTGTATTTTTGTAATTCAACTTTCTATTTTAATGCCCTTACTTATTCTTCCACTTCTTCTCTATTTTTATGATATTTCCTTATCCATGCATTTAATTCCATGATGGAATCAATCATTTTAGTGCTCAGACATGTAGTAGGATTCTCAAGGTAGGGTAAATAACTAACTTTGAATTCTTTAACTACCTTAGCTGCATCATAGACTAGTATCTCTTGACATTCATGCCCAATAAAATTTTGTATTATCTTCACATGCTTCCTAATCACTTCATCAGCAATCACTTCTAGGTCCCCAGTACTCAATGCAATTTTCTAACATGTTGTCTTCAAATTTCAGCTCTAATATGTATTGTAGCATATGACTTGCCACTTGAGAAGTTATTATTCTTTCAGTTATCAGTTCTTCAACTCTTTCATTCATATCCTCAACTTGTTTCAACTCCTTGCACTCCTCCATTCTAGATTGACAATGATGTAAAAAAATATTGCAATTATTCATTTCTTCAAGAGCCACTTCCCAACTAGTAATTACCTGCATTATTGTGCTTTCTCCTTGTTGAATAAAGCAATTAAACCACTCTTCAATAACATTTTCTTCAACCTTTTTGTTTTCCAATTCAGTAACTTGCTCTTTTGATAAAATAGATAAGTCTTCAGGTAAATCAGGGATGCCAACATTAGGGTCAACTATTCCCTGTATGAACTGTTGCAAATGTACAATATGCTCCTTCAAATAATCAAACTTATCCATATCTTTCTTCATCATTTCCATAGTTACTTTATTCATATCTTCCCATTTAGCAATGTGTTGTTCCCTAGTCACATGCCCAAGATCTATATTCAACAGTTGATAATCTTCAAGGGTCATTTCTCCCTTTGCCTTATCCTTTTGGGGTACAACTAGCTCTAGAGTCCTAGATCTAGATGGGTTTTACTTTATAGCTGACATGGTTTGAGATTTTCTCTTTTCTTTCTATGGATGCCCACCAAACAAGATTTTGATGTAAATGGCGACCAACCTTTTTTTTGTTTTTCTCTTCTTACTTCAGAACCCAACCAAGCTGGTGCTTCCCTATTTCTTTCTATCTTCTTCTCTTCATTCATTACCTCCTCAAGTTTTTCTGTCTCTATTAGCCCTTGTTGTTGTTGTTGCACTAGATTTTTACCTAGAGGTGGACCCTGTTGTGGTGCTAAAGGAGATGCATTATCCTGATGCTGTGGTTCCTCCTCTTCATTTTCCTTTTCAGTATCATGTTCTGCATTTTCTTCCTCTAAGCTCTTTTCTTGTTCACCCTGTTCACTATTAATATTAGAAACACTTCAAACATTAGTATCTGTAATGCCTGCTAGCATTGCCTCTTCTATCTACACCTTAGCTTGACTTTGTACATTTTCTATTTCACTTATCTTCTCTGATTGTACCGACTGTCCAGAAGATACATCTGCTTTCTCTATATTCTTTTCTCCTTCTTCTTCTTTTTTTTCTTCTTCTACTTGTTGTGCAATAGCTTACACTTCCTCTATAATTTTAGGTGATACTAATTGACAATAAGGATTTGCTACCTCCAAGTATTCCTTTACATCTATATCTTCCCCTTTTATTAGGCTCCGTGGCTTTTCCATATGAGCACTTTGTTCTTCCATGATAGGGGCAATCTTTGAAGTTTGTTCTTCTTTTTCATCTTCTACCTCTATATCAATTCCAAATTGTGACTCTTTCTCATCACTACTCCCTTCATCAATATTCACAATTTCACTTACTTTCTTGACTTCTTGGCCTGTTGACTCTTGTAGCATTTCTTCAGTCAACTCTTGTTTGACTTTAATGTGGCGTATTCTTTGTTCTTTAGGTGTGAAATCTTTAGATACATGCTTTTGTCTCATTCCAACCATTGGAGCATCTACTATTATAGTAGGAATTTGTGCTTTCCCTCTTGGGGTATCTTTAATCATAGGTTTAATTGTATGCTGTCCTGATGGTAATTCTTTACTTTGCACTTGTTCTACACCAACCCCTGGTGTTTGTGACTGTTCCACATTAACTGCTTGGCTTGATTCTCCCTCTTCCATGAATGCACCTGAAGGAATGGCCACTGTGATACCAAGAGCATAGGGATCCAACAATGTGGCATTTTCATCTTTATCAAGGACTGTAGTCTCTACAAATTTTCTTCTCTTTTTATAAAAACACATTAACTCATCCTACTTTTCTCTTTCTATTTTCTTTCTCTCTTTCTGATAAGTGGCAATAACACCTTTAGCTTTAAGCTCTTCCACCCTATCACTTAACCATGTTTTAGAAAATAAAAGAATTGGTTTGGATATTTCATCTAAAGATGTTTCTGCTGGTTCCTCTCAATTAGGCTCATTGATGGGCAACAAGGCCACTCCCTTAATTTCATAACTTTGGTGCAATATTTTATCATAATCTCTAACCTCTTGGGGCACATTGATTTCCCCCATGGTTTTCATCTACTCCAGTGTTAATCTCTGATGAGCTCTTCTCCTCACTTCATGCTCATTCTCACAGTCTGACCAAAAATCCTCAATGTGGATTTGATGCTTATATTTCTTATCATTTTAATTTTCAATTATGTGAAAAGGGTCAAAACGTCTAAGTCAAACTCCTCAAACCCATAATACATCAACTCTTTCTCTAATTCCTTAGCAACGTCTTCATTATAACATGAATAATTCCCAATCACCCAGGGGAACTTGATGTTTCCTATGCCAAAACTCTTTTTGTACATTCTAAATACATTTAGAATTTTCCTTGAGAATTCTAATACAATCAACCAATCTAAAGAATATCTTGGCAGTTTGAATGGTTTACCCTCAAATCCTTTGGTTCTAATATAGGTGAAGGTAGAAAACTGTATATAACAAGAACTGAAAAGACTTATAGCCTTTGCCACCTCCTCTGATAATCTTCTATCCTTGTCCCCTGTTAGAATTCTTACCAAATAGGTATAAAAACATCATTAACCCTGGTATATTTGTGCCATGCATTCTCCTCCTATAAATCTGGATAATGATCGTAAATCAACTTTTGACCTAGGCCATTCCCTAAGGTACCCACTCTGTCTATTCCATCCATTGGTGGCATTTCAACAACACATGCATAAATCACATATGAAGACAAAGAAAACCTTCTATTTTTCCTGAATGCCATTATTTGTCTGTTTATTGTTGTACTAATGACCCTAGCCCAATGAATAGTTCCCTCCTTTTCTCTAATATATTGTATGATATTGAACATCCAAGGTTCAAACTTTGTTGTATCTTTTAGTCTAGCCAATCTGCTCAACATTGTAATGATTAAGTATACTTCCTCTTTAAAGTCAATTCTATATAAACTCTTAGGTACCCTTACAGCAGCTTTGGGTTTGTTCTCTTCTATATAATGCCCATAAAAGATAGCATTTTTGGATTCTTTCTCATTTTTTATAAAATCTGCAGTATATTGATCAATATCAATATTCATGATTTGCTCCTTAATCTCCAGCCCAAAAGTTTTGGCTATGCCTTTTGTAGATAGATCTGCAATAGTCCAACCGTTATGTATTACCTTTCTGGTACTTAAATTGTGTCGGTCTATGCACTCCAGTATCAAATCCTTGGCCTCAATAGCCAATGGGAATCCTACGGCCTTGTACAATCCTTTCTCCCAGATCTTACTCATGTTGGCGATGGCATCTAGCACCGTGACTTTCTATAACACTTGTTCTGTGTCATAGTGACAAATATTTGTATCTGTAACTATTCCTTTTGAACTAAATATCAAGGACAAAAATCTCCTGACCGGTGGCAACTCTTCTCTAACCATTTCCTTCCTCAGTTTTCTCTCTCTTTTTACTTTCTCTCCTTCCTCAGCTATAGTATCTACCTTCTTTTGTCTGGGTGCCATCCTGTCAAAAGAAATTATACTTTTTACCCTCCCGCTTGTGTACAGTTCTAGGGTTTTTACCACAATTTCACATTTTTTTACTATTTACCCTAGGATTACTTCTTGTCTTTTGCTAACAAAGATTTAACAGTATCAAATTCTACTTGCATAATTAACTACAGTAATGACCAACAATTTGCATCATTTTCTTAATGAAATTATTGTAATTAACCCTAATTTTGCCTAACTGTAATTCAATAGAGTTTCATGTACATACCTGTAATTCATAACCTCCTATTGATGGTGATTTACTGTTAAAACCTTTAACCATTTACCGTTCCCATTCCGTTTAGCTCATGAATTGCATTCTTCTGGCTAAGTGAAACTTCTGCAATTTTTACTCTCAAATGTAATTGTAAAAAAAATATC
Source organism: Cunninghamia lanceolata (assembly GCA_027924645.1). NCBI lineage: Eukaryota > Viridiplantae > Streptophyta > Pinopsida > Cupressales > Cupressaceae > Cunninghamia > Cunninghamia lanceolata. The sequence goes on along the minus strand of BSBN01000078.1, from coordinate 34,383,785 downwards.
GACTTTTACTTTTATCTCATTCAAATTATACATCTTTACTATTAGTTGTACATTGAATACAGTAATTAATGCATACAATTCAAATTACACACTTTTTCTTGTTTAATGTTGCATTTCAAACTTTGTGTGCATTAGTTTTCACCTTTCCTTTTGTATCTCATTTTTGTTTATCAATCTTTGTATGTTATCTTATGCAATCATAAAATATACAAAGCCTGACCTGCGTGGGTTTACCAAACATATCATATTTTATTTTGTGTCCGGCCTGTTGACACTCATTTTGACCAGGGGTTGATTTGTCATGATCAGGAGGTTTCTTCATTTGAAGCCTTTATCTTCTTGCCCATTTTTTCTAAGTGTTGGACATCCTCAGCATTTTTCAACTGCATCATCATGTTTTCCTGAGGAGGAGGTCATCATCATCATCTTGTCTTCGATGATGATCTGCATCATCATGTTCTTCGTCGACTGGGTTTTCCATCGTCATCATCATATTTCAACTGTCGGGTGATGTTTGGTTTTTATCATGATGATGCTGCCGAGCTACGGTGCACCCTGATCTGCTTGCGAGGGTGATGTTTCAAAGTCTCCGGTGATCTTCCATTTATCACCTTGCGCGAGCATGATGATGATGTTGCTTATTCTTTGAATTGCTCGACCTAACTTGTTTTTTCCTAAGGGTCGTGTTCATCATCATCATATTTCCAGTTATCATCCTGCTGCTTGTGGAGGTCATCATATTTTCTGCCTTCATGATATTTCGCCGGGGTGATATTTTTATCATCGGGTGATCTTGGTTAACATCATCCTGATGATGTTGTTGAAGAGTTGTAATTGCGACCCGATATTCACTAGGGTCATCATATTTTGGAACGTCAGGATGATCTTAGTCAATATCATCCTGATGAGGTTGTATCACTTCTTGTTCTTTGTTTCTCATCCTGATGATGCTGACGTCATCCGTATATCAGGGTGATATTTTTCTTTCTGCCTATCTGCATCATGATATTCGCGAAGGAGGGGGTGATATTTTCATATCACCCGGATATATGTTTGTTCGAACATCATGATGATGTTGATATCAAGGAGATATCCGCCTGCTAGCTTCGCGCGTTATCTATTGAGGGTGATCTTTTCAAGCAGCATCATCATATTCAGTTATCGCCCCGATCTCATAGAGGAGCTACAGTGCAACCTGATATTTGAACATCAGGAGGATATTTCCAAATATCCGGTTGTCTTCCGAATATCATGATGATGTTAATATGATGATGACGTCATGAAGGTCCGCGGGGGTCATATTTCTAACACTGATCATCTTGAAGAGACCTCCTGATATTTGTAAACATGATGATGACGTCATCCGGATGTGAGGAGGTGCGCAGTAGGCGGATATGATGATGACGTCAGCAGGATATGATGATGACGTCATCAGGATGTTCATCGGCCAGACTTTTGTTATAAGCTCAGCAGGAGGATGTTCCTCCGAAGGATCAGGTTGTGCCGATTATCATGAAGGTTATATTGCGATATCATGATGACGTCAGGGTGATATTTCGAACAACAGGATATCATGCTACTGGAGGATGATGATGATGAAGTCTATACTAGTGTCGTCGGGAGCAAAAGTACCGACATGATATATGCTCATGACCTAGTATATAAAGTGCAAAGGAGGTTGCTGCGGGGTGCATGTGGGATAATGTGATCCTGCATATTCGAAATATCATGATGATGAGTCTCGGCGGGAAAAGCTTGCGATCGACTGTTTGATGATTTTCCCAAGGCCGCGGGTTGGTGCGCCATTAATGGCGATTGTTGCAGAGGTGTGGGCGATGGCGTGGGTCGATCTTGTACCCGACTGGAGGTGTCAATCAGCGGGCAGGAGCGCAGGGCTCGAGAAATCTTCCTGTCTCCTCCCCTACCTGCTGCATTCAAGTTTGGGCGCCAATCCGGTTGTGTTTGAGCGCCATTTTCATGATACTGTGTATCTGGCGAAATTTTGGTCAACAATGTAATTAATTGCTGAGCACCTACCTGGTTGTTATAAGCAGGTTGTGTTGTTCATTTGTGGTTGTTGAAAGTTGATGATTTTGGCTCTGTAATGCATAACAAGCTGATCTGGTTGCTCTGTACAACTTACCTGTGAGTTTATGTATCTCTTGTTGTTTGTTTTCGGCATGAACCCACTGATTTCATGATTAAATTTATATGAGAAATGCTGTTTGGCATGTGTTGTGTTAATTCTGTCTCCAGTATTGCATGTATCCTTCTTCTGAATCTGGATGTTTGGTAATGTTTAGATTCTAGAGCATAGAATTCCTGTGTTGAATGTCTGATCTTTTAACTTCTATTCAAGGGGTAGATTAAACTGTTTTCAGGTTGAACATTGGGAGGGATATACTGCAGTAGGGATACCATAAGTAGAGATAACCTAACACTTTGTATTGGGAGATGCCTGTAAGGCAGGTATCACATAGATCCCCTTGAAATCCAGTTTTAGTTGTTTATGCTGATCATTTACAGGTGTATGTCTATTGACTCCAGGCCCTGGATAGGCACCAATCATGCTTTGTTTTGTGTTATAACCATATCCAGCTTTGCATCCACACTTAAACTCCAAAGCAAAATCTAAAACCAACATTAGGACATTAGAGTTAGTTTAGGATCCTCAGTCCTCTGTCTACAACTGCAAATAGGCCCAAAGCTAGCCCCTTTGCCCTTATCTTTCAGTTTTGGTCTACTTACAGGAGGACAATCTGCTTTCTGTCAGCATCCCAGCCTTGCATGCATATCCTCATGGATGTTGAGTAGGGAATACCCCCCTAGGTCTTGCAGAGCCTGAAGAAGAAGAGGAGATAAAATATAGAGTCTATCTCCTATACTGTTGACCCCCTGGCTCAGAGATCCTGTTGATCACTGATGGCTACTTTGTAGGGAAATCTGGGAATAAGCATCCAGTCTGGGAAAAAGTCAACAGAAATTGGCGACTCTGCTAGGGACTGAGAAGTAAAAGACTATCTAATCATCTCCAGTGATATATATGTGACCCATCTAAGTCAGCAACAGTAATCTACTCCACTGGGGAACCTTGTGGAAGAACCCTGGTTTTCAGAAGAAAACAGTTCCTAGCAATAGGTGGCGACTCCGAAGTAATCTCCCAACCGGTCAAAGTAAATTTATATGCAGGGGAGAAGATCCCAACAAAATCCTCTATTTGAAGAGTTACCATTAACAAAAAGAATGATGTATAGAAGAAAGGGAACTGTCTCAGCTAGTCATGAGAGCTCCCCCAGAAAAAGTGATGAGATACAAGATAACCCTAGGCCATCAGGACAGCATGCTCCTTATTTTTCAAGTGCAGAAGCAGATATCCAAGGTGCATATGAGAGGCAACAGGGTGGTAGTATGAGAATGAGGTCAGAGGTGTTCCAAGAACGCCCTTTTCTAGACCCAAGTGAGAGGTTTGAAGAGGCAGAGTCCCTAAGGGATGATGAAGATGATGACCAGATTGGCATGAGACCATCTACCTCCAGACCTAAGGATGAACAACTAGCTGAAGAAATCAAAAGCCTAAGAGCAGAACTAGAATACCTACAAGCCATGAAAATCAGAGATGATATACAGCAGAAAGTGCAAGCCTTGAAAACTGCCCAGAATAATTCAGTTCCTACTCTAGAGAATGCAAATATGCAAAGACATCAGCAAAGATATGAAGTGCATCATCAGCATCATGATGACAGACAAAATGTGAATGATGCTAGGATACCACTAAACAATGCAGGAAACCAAAATGCAAATAGAAATGTTAATGTTAATCAGCCAAACAGACAGCCCATGCAGCTAGATAGATTCAGGCAGCTGGTGTTTGATGGTATTCCTGGGTATCCTAACCCCATTGATAAGCATCTGAGGCTGCAAGTGCCTAAGTTTTCAGGAAACAACACAGTGTCAGGAGAAGATCATCTAAAGGCCTTTCAAAATGTCATGGACAATTTTGAGGTTGAGCATGAGGATGTTTTCATGAAGTCATTCATGCAATCCTTAATAGATGAGGCAAGAGAATGGTACAGGAATCTGCCTGACCGGAGTATATCATCATGGGATGATTTTAAGAGGATATTCAAGGAGCAATATGGTGATAAAACTGACCCTAGCTTCTTTGTAAATGAGTTCACCAGCATCACCAAAGGGTCAAATGAACAGGTTGCAGACTTTAATGCAAGATTTACTAAAGTGTTGAACAAATTGCCACATCATATGAGGCCAAATGAACCAATGTGCATAATTTTGTACATCAATGCCTTTGATGCAAAGACTGCATATGGACTGAGAGATAAAGGTCCTGCCACTCTCAGGGATGCTTTCAGAATTGCAGTAAATATTGAAAACAATAGGAAAGCATCAGGCAAGACAAATAGAAGGGATGATGTCAAAATTCTGCAGAATCCAAATAAGCCTCAGAACACTCAAGGTAGTACATCTGCTCCTGAAGATAAGATAGACAAACTGGCAAATGTTGTTAAGGACCTGAGCTATAGATTAGCTAGAAGTGAAAAAGGGATGGGTCCTGATAGGCAAGTCTATCAAAGACAGGAAAAGAGGCCATCATTACATGATATGCCTTATAACACCAATTGGCATGATGGTAAGCCTGTATTTTCACGTAACAACACAAATCAGAGGGCTCAACATGCCAAGGAAACTCCTGATCCTCTAAAGAAAACTATAAATATTGCTGATGATGCTCCGTGGTGTATAATCTGTCAGATGCCACATTCACAGTCACAGTGCATGATTGCCCAATCTTTGTATGATAATGCTACATCTTGTAATGAGTGCAATGAGCCACATCATGTGCAGGATGATGATGTTAACATGATGTCCATAGGTAATGGATATACTCTATATGGTGCTGATGAGAAGACAGATGATCAGTTCAGGCCTGCCAACAGTCCCCATATGATGAAGATCATGAGGATAATTATGTGTATGCTCAGAACTCACATAATTTTCTGAGTAACTTACACCGACCTTCTGATGAGGAAATCAGAGCCTTCACAGCTGCAGCAGTTGCTCAGGTCAAGAGCAACTACAATCTCAGAGGTAAAAATCAGGTTGGCAGCCCACATCAGCCAGAAGATATTTCTGCAGGTCAGCAGATGCATGGTCATAAAGGAACTGAACCACAAAAAAGGCAGTGGGTAAATAACAAGCAGAACTTTAGATACAGAACAGGTCATGATTTCCAAGGACCAGAAAACAAAACCCCTCAGGCTGAAGATCAAAGTAGAGGTTCCCAAGACAGGAATGATGATCAGGGAACTATGAGAATGAAAGCCAAGTCAGCTCAGGATAAAAGCAAGATTGTGGAGCAAGCTACAACTGCTGTACAAAACTGTGCTCCATTTGATATAGCCCAGATCCTCACTTAGGTAAAGGTCTCTGTTCCACTTATGGAACTCATGAAAGTGGAAGAGATCAAGAATAGAACAATATCCCTAATCTCAGGGGTACCTTTTCAAGCTAAGCAAAATGATCAGACCCAGGGTGAGAAACAGGTCATGTGCAATGAAGAAGATGAGACTCCTGAAGTCTATTTAGGAATGACCATGACAAAGTGTCCTTCACAGGTGGAACCATTTTATGTTTCCTTGGTTATAAATGGTAAAATAATTAGAAATTGTATGCTTGACTCTGGAGCATCCACAAATGTCATGCCTTTGGCTATCATGCAACAAACAGGATTAAAAATTGACAAGGCATGTGGAAAATGCTATGCAATGGATGCCAGAGAGGTACCAGTAATTGGAATCATGAAGGATGTAGATTTCAAACTGGCAGCATTTCCTGAAAAGAAATATAAGATGAATATAACAGTGGTTGACATCAAGCCACAATATGGTATGCTGCTGTCAAGAAGATGGGCGACACTAATAGGTGGAAGTATGCAGCTGGACCTGTCATATGCCATGATTCCAATGAATGGCAGGGATGTCAAGTTAATCAGAGAGCAGAGATCATCAGAGACAGTGGAAGACCAAGAAGCAAATGAACAGGTATGCTTTGTGGACACTGATTGTGATAACTTCAGGGTTGTCTCAGATGATACAGAAGATGAAAAGAAAAATGTCTGCACTGAAGAGCTGGATCAGCAAGGATTGTGGACCATGTTTTTTGATGGAGCTTGTGCAAAAGAAGGTTCTGGAGCTGGAGTTGTCTTCCTGTCTCCAACTGGTAAGCTCCTCAAATCCTCTTTCTTGCTGAGGTTTGATTGCACAAATAATATTGCAGAATATGAGGCTTTACTTTTAGGCCTGAATATTGCTCTCAAACATGGAATTAAAAAGTTAAGAGTATTTGGAGACTCTGAGCTGATTGTATCCCAAATCAAAAATAAGTATGCTGCAAAGAATAAAAGACTGAAACAATACAAGCATGCTGTTTGGGATACTATTGAGTTATTTGATGCATTTTCAATTGGCTGGGTAGAAAGGTCAAAAAATGTTATGGCTGATTTCTTAGCCAATGTTGCAATAAGGCCAGATGACATCACTCTGTCAGGTATCACAGATATAGAAGTTAAAATTAGGCCTGCCATACCAGAAAATATATGCAGTTGGCAAGTTTTTAATGATGATAGGGATTTGCTGAAATTTTTGCACTGCATAGATGAGTATGAGAACCAACAGATTGATTTCCAAGCTTTTGTAGAGACTGTAGATGGAAAAGAGACTCTTGTAGGGAAGGAGATCATCCAGTTGAAGACTAACAAGATCCCTAGAGGGTTAGTGGCTTTGGAAAGAGCCTTTGACAGTAGAGACAAAATGGTCACAAAGACATCCCCCACAAATAAGGAGGATTTAGAAGAAATAAATTTGGGGACATCTCAGGCCCCTCAGAAGGTATATATTGGCAAACAGCTCAAACCACACATAAGAAGCATGCTGATTGCATTGCTAAAAAGGTATAAACATGTTTTTGCTTGGTCATATGAGGACCTAAAAGCTTATAGAGAAGACTTATTCCAGCATGAGATCCCACTGAAGCCTGAAGCTAAGCCATTTAGACAGAGGCAAAGGCCTATAAATCCTACCTTAGCTCCCAAGATGCAGGAAGAACTCAAAAGGCTCAGGGATGCTGGAATAATTGTGCCCATCAGACATTCAACTTGGGTGTCTAACCTTGTCCCAGTCAGGAAAAAGAATGGTGATATTAGGTTGTGTGTTGATTTCAGGAACTTGAATGTATCCTCTTTGAAGGATAACTATCCACTGCCTAATATGGAGGCTATGTTGCAGAAAGTGACTGGTTGTGAACTCCTATCCATGATGGATGGATTTTCAGGATATAATCAGGTAAAGGTAAAAGAATCAGAACAGTATAAGACTGCCTTTACCACTCCATGGGGAACATATGTGTATGTTAGAATGCCATTTGGACTAACAAATGCAGGTGCTACATTTCAAAGAGCAATGGATGTTGCTTTTGCAGGGCTGATTGATTCAATCCTGGCAGTATATCAGGATGACCTGACTGCCTACTCAAAGAAAGAAGAGCAGCACTGTTTGCATCTGGAGCAGATTTTTATAAGAGCACTAGAATATGGTATTTCTTTAAACCCAAAGAAGTGTGCCTTTGGAGTAGTTGAAGGAAAACTTCTGGGACACATTGTTTCCAAGGATGGAGTCAGGATAGATCCAGAGAGAGTGGCAGCCATTGACAGGATCCAAATGCCAAAAAGTGTGAAAGGAGTTCAGTCCTTCTTTGGACAGGTAAACTTTGTCAGAAGATTTGTTCCCAACTTTGCAGAGATCACAAGGAACGTTTCCAAGATGATGAAGAAGGATGCAACTGTCAACTGGGAAAGGGAAGCAACAGAATCATTTCAGAATATCAAAGAGGCAATAAAGATGGCCCCTGTTCTTAAATCTCCTGATTTTTCTAGGCCATTCCAGGTGTTCTCATTTGCTTCCTTTCATACTGTAGCTGCATGTTTGTTACAAAAAAATGAAGAGGGTTTTGAACAGCCCATTGCTTTCTTCAGTATGTCCCTGCAGGCCTCTGAGTTGAAATATGACATTATGGAGAAGCAGGCATATGCACTAGTTAGAGCCATTAAAAGTTTCAGACCATACTTGGTAGGGTCACATATAATTGCATATGTACCTCATGCTGCAGTCAAAGACATATTCACTCAGCAGGAGGTGACTGGAAGAAGGTGCAGATGGATAAACAAACTGCAGGAATTCAACATAGACATACAAGTTACTAAATTGATAAGAGGACAAGGACTAGCCAAGATGATGGCACAGTCAAACTTGGAAGCATGCCAAGTTAATGCAGTCCAAGATGAAAATGTAAGTGTATCAGGATCTGAATGGTACAAGGATATTGTCTATTATTTGCAAAATCTGAATTGTCCCTCCCATTTCAGTGACAATCAAAAGAGGACTCTGAAGCTACATGCAATCAGGTATGTTGTTGTTCAAGGTGAGCTGTACTGGAAAAATCCTGATGGTGTGCTGCTGAGATGTGTGGATAAGAATATGGCTAACAATATTTTGATTGACATGCATAAAGGATTGTGTGGTGGCCATTATACTGCCCAAACAACAGCTCATAAAATTCTCAGGGCAGGATATTGGTGGCCCACTCTCTTTTCAGATGCACAGAGGTTAGTAAGAAAATGTGACCCTTGCCAGAGATTCTCAGGAAAGCTGAAATATCATGGTGCTTTACCCCTCAGAACTGCACCTGTGGATGCTCCATTCCAGCAATGGGGAATTGATTTTATAGGGGAAATTGCAGACAAATCAAGTGGGGGACACAGTTGGATTTTGGTGGCAACTGACTACTTTACCAAATGGATTGAGGCCATTCCAACTAAAAGAGCTACAAGTAAGGTGGTGACAGACTTCATACTAGAGAACATCATCATCAGGTTTGGAGTACCATCTAAAATAATCACTGATAATGCTATGTGCTTCAGATCAGGTGAGTTTGTTGATTTTTGCAACAGGTATGGGATAAGCCTGTCATATACATCACCATATCACCCACAAGGAAATGGTCAAGCAGAATCAAGCAATAGGAGCATCATGAAAATTGTCAAGAGGATACTGGACAAGAATAAGAGAGCTTGGGACTCAAAGTTGAATTTAGCAATATGGGCTGACAGAGTGACTGTGAAAAGGGCTATTGGGAAGTCACCTTTTGAGCTGGTATATGGTACATCAGCTAGACTGCCCATAAACAATCTCCTACCAGTTTACAGATTCATTCAAGAGTATGATGAGGACATTGAAGACCCCATGACAGAAAGGGTGAATCAGCTGGTTGCATTGGATGAAGACAGGAGGAGAGCCCACCAGATCAATCTCAAAAGACAACAGGATGTGAAATATCAGTTTGACAGGAGAGCTACAAAAAGGAAGTTTCAAGTTAATGATCTGGTGCTTATTTGGAATGCTAAAGATCAGGAAAAGGGTAAACATGGCAAATTTCAGCCCTTATGGATGGGCCCATATCAGGTTTGCAATACTCATGGGGAGGATTCTTATTTCCTCCAGGCCCTAGATGGTGAAATTCTGGAATTGCCTGTGCATGGCCAATTCCTTAAGTTATATTTTACATGAATATCTGGTTGCTGTGCACATTTGTAAAATATGTATATAGTGTAAATGCCTTGTACAGCTCGCGTTTTTTGGCTTTTTGTCAGGTCTGCCCGGAGATCTAGTTCTCGCTGCAGGTTTTCACCTGCACGTCCCCATTCGGAGCCACTGTTGACACTCATTTTGACCAGGGGTTGATTTGTCATGATCAGGAGGTTTCTTCATTTGAAGCCTTTATCTTCTTGCCCATTTTTTCTAAGTGTTGGACATCCTCAGCATTTTTCAACTGCATCATCATGTTTTCCTGAGGAGGAGGTCATCATCATCATCTTGTCTTCGATGATGATCTGCATCATCATGTTCTTCGTCGACTGGGTTTTCCATCGTCATCATCATATTTCAACTGTCGGGTGATGTTTGGTTTTTATCATGATGATGCTGCCGAGCTACGGTGCACCCTGATCTGCTTGCGAGGGTGATGTTTCAAAGTCTCCGGTGATCTTCCATTTATCACCTTGCGCGAGCATGATGATGATGTTGCTTATTCTTTGAATTGCTCGACCTAACTTGTTTTTTCCTAAGGGTCGTGTTCATCATCATCATATTTCCAGTTATCATCCTGCTGCTTGTGGAGGTCATCATATTTTCTGCCTTCATGATATTTCGCCGGGGTGATATTTTTATCATCGGGTGATCTTGGTTAACATCATCCTGATGATGTTGTTGAAGAGTTGTAATTGCGACCCGATATTCACTAGGGTCATCATATTTTGGAACGTCAGGATGATCTTAGTCAATATCATCCTGATGAGGTTGTATCACTTCTTGTTCTTTGTTTCTCATCCTGATGATGCTGACGTCATCCGTATATCAGGGTGATATTTTTCTTTCTGCCTATCTGCATCATGATATTCGCGAAGGAGGGGGTGATATTTTCATATCACCCGGATATATGTTTGTTCGAACATCATGATGATGTTGATATCAAGGAGATATCCGCCTGCTAGCTTCGCGCGTTATCTATTGAGGGTGATCTTTTCAAGCAGCATCATCATATTCAGTTATCGCCCCGATCTCATAGAGGAGCTACAGTGCAACCTGATATTTGAACATCAGGAGGATATTTCCAAATATCCGGTTGTCTTCCGAATATCATGATGATGTTAATATGATGATGACGTCATGAAGGTCCGCGGGGGTCATATTTCTAACACTGATCATCTTGAAGAGACCTCCTGATATTTGTAAACATGATGATGACGTCATCCGGATGTGAGGAGGTGCGCAGTAGGCGGATATGATGATGATGTCAGCAGGATATGATGATGACGTCATCAGGATGTTCATCGGCCAGACTTTTGTTATAAGCTCAGCAGGAGGATGTTCCTCCGAAGGATCAGGTTGTGCCGATTATCATGAAGGTTATATTGCGATATCATGATGACGTCAGGGTGATATTTCGAACAACAGGATATCATGCTACTGGAGGATGATGATGATGAAGTCTATACTTGTGTCGTCGGGAGCAAAAGTACCGACATGATATATGCTCATGACCTAGTATATAAAGTGCAAAGGAGGTTGCTGCGGGGTGCATGTGGGATAATGTGATCCTGCATATTCGAAATATCATGATGATGAGTCTCGGCGGGAAAAGCTTGCGATCGACTGTTTGATGATTTTCCCAAGGCCGCGGGTTGGTGCGCCATTAATGGCGATTGTTGCAGAGGTGTGGGCGATGGCGTGGGTCGATCTTGTACCCGACTGGAGGTGTCAATCAGCGGGCAGGAGCGCAGGGCTCGAGAAATCTTCCTGTCTCCTCCCCTACCTGCTGCATTCAAGTTTGGGCGCCAATCCGGTTGTGTTTGAGCGCCATTTTCATGATACTGTGTATCTGGCGAAATTTTGGTCAACAATGTAATTAATTGCTGAGCACCTACCTGGTTGTTATAAGCAGGTTGTGTTGTTCATTTGTGGTTGTTGAAAGTTGATGATTTTGGCTCTGTAATGCATAACAAGCTGATCTGGTTGCTCTGTACAACTTACCTGTGAGTTTATGTATCTCTTGTTGTTTGTTTTCGGCATGAACCCACTGATTTCATGATTAAATTTATATGAGAAATGCTGTTTGGCATGTGTTGTGTTAATTCTGTCTCCAGTATTGCATGTATCCTTCTTCTGAATCTGGATGTTTGGTAATGTTTAGATTCTAGAGCATAGAATTCCTGTGTTGAATGTCTGATCTTTTAACTTCTATTCAAGGGGTAGATTAAACTGTTTTCAGGTTGAACATTGGGAGGGATATACTGCAGTAGGGATACCATAAGTAGAGATAACCTAACACTTTGTATTGGGAGATGCCTGTAAGGCAGGTATCACATAGATCCCCTTGAAATCTAGTTTTAGTTGTTTATGCTGATCATTTACAGGTGTATGTCTATTGACTCCAGGCCCTGGATAGGCACCAATCATGCTTTGTTTTGTGTTATAACCATATCCAGCTTTGCATCCACACTTAAACTCCAAAGCAAAATCTAAAACCAACATTAGGACATTAGAGTTAGTTTAGGATCCTCAGTCCTCTGTCTACAACTGCAAATAGGCCCAAAGCTAGCCCCTTTGCCCTTATCTTTCAGTTTTGGTCTACTTACAGGAGGACAATCTGCTTTCTGTCAGCATCCCAGCCTTGCATGCATATCCTCATGGATGTTGAGTAGGGAATACCCCCCTAGGTCTTGCAGAGCCTGAAGAAGAAGAGGAGATAAAATATAGAGTCTATCTCCTATACTGTTGACCCCCTGGCTCAGAGATCCTGTTGATCACTGATGGCTACTTTGTAGGGAAATCTGGGAATAAGCATCCAGTCTGGGAAAAAGTCAACAGAAATTGGCGACTCTGCTGGGGACTGAGAAGTAAAAGACTATCTAATCATCTCCAGTGATATATATGTGACCCATCTAAGTCAGCAACAGTAATCTACTCCACTGGGGAACCTTGTGGAAGAACCCTGGTTTTCAGAAGAAAACAGTTCCTAGCAATAGGTGGCGACTCCGAAGTAATCTCCCAACCGGTCAAAGTAAATTTATATGCAGGGGAGAAGATCCCAACAAAATCCTCTATTTGAAGAGTTACCATTAACAAAAAGAATGATGTATAGAAGAAAGGGAACTGTCTCAGCTAGTCATGAGAGCTCCCCCAGAAAAAGTGATGAGATACAAGATAACCCTAGGCCATCAGGACAGCATGCTCCTTATTTTTCAAGTGCAGAAGCAGATATCCAAGGTGCATATGAGAGGCAACAGGGTGGTAGTATGAGAATGAGGTCAGAGGTGTTCCAAGAACGCCCTTTTCTAGACCCAAGTGAGAGGTTTGAAGAGGCAGAGTCCCTAAGGGATGATGAAGATGATGACCAGATTGGCATGAGACCATCTACCTCCAGACCTAAGGATGAACAACTAGCTGAAGAAATCAAAAGCCTAAGAGCAGAACTAGAATACCTACAAGCCATGAAAATCAGAGATGATATACAGCAGAAAGTGCAAGCCTTGAAAACTGCCCAGAATAATTCAGTTCCTACTCTAGAGAATGCAAATATGCAAAGACATCAGCAAAGATATGAAGTGCATCATCAGCATCATGATGACAGACAAAATGTGAATGATGCTAGGATACCACTAAACAATGCAGGAAACCAAAATGCAAATAGAAATGTTAATGTTAATCAGCCAAACAGACAGCCCATGCAGCTAGATAGATTCAGGCAGCTGGTGTTTGATGGTATTCCTGGGTATCCTAACCCCATTGATAAGCATCTGAGGCTGCAAGTGCCTAAGTTTTCAGGAAACAACACAGTGTCAGGAGAAGATCATCTAAAGGCCTTTCAAAATGTCATGGACAATTTTGAGGTTGAGCATGAGGATGTTTTCATGAAGTCATTCATGCAATCCTTAATAGATGAGGCAAGAGAATGGTACAGGAATCTGCCTGACCGGAGTATATCATCATGGGATGATTTTAAGAGGATATTCAAGGAACAATATGGTGATAAAACTGACCCTAGCTTCTTTGTAAATGAGTTCACCAGCATCACCAAAGGGTCAAATGAACAGGTTGCAGACTTTAATGCAAGATTTACTAAAGTGTTGAACAAATTGCCACATCATATGAGGCCAAATGAACCAATGTGCATAATTTTGTACATCAATGCCTTTGATGCAAAGACTGCATATGGACTGAGAGATAAAGGTCCTGCCACTCTCAGGGATGCTTTCAGAATTGCAGTAAATATTGAAAACAATAGGAAAGCATCAGGCAAGACAAATAGAAGGGATGATGTCAAAATTCTGCAGAATCCAAATAAGCCTCAGAACACTCAAGGTAGTACATCTGCTCCTGAAGATAAGATAGACAAACTGGCAAATGTTGTTAAGGACCTGAGCTATAGATTAGCTAGAAGTGAAAAAGGGATGGGTCCTGATAGGCAAGTCTATCAAAGACAGGAAAAGAGGCCATCATTACATGATATGCCTTATAACACCAATTGGCATGATGGTAAGCCTGTATTTTCACGTAACAACACAAATCAGAGGGCTCAACATGCCAAGGAAACTCCTGATCCTCTAAAGAAAACTATAAATATTGCTGATGATGCTCCGTGGTGTATAATCTGTCAGATGCCACATTCACAGTCACAGTGCATGATTGCCCAATCTTTGTATGATAATGCTACATCTTGTAATGAGTGCAATGAGCCACATCATGTGCAGGATGATGATGTTAACATGATGTCCATAGGTAATGGATATACTCTATATGGTGCTGATGAGAAGACAGATGATCAGTTCAGGCCTGCCAACAGTCCCCATATGATGAAGATCATGAGGATAATTATGTGTATGCTCAGAACTCACATAATTTTCTGAGTAACTTACACCGACCTTCTGATGAGGAAATCAGAGCCTTCACAGCTGCAGCAGTTGCTCAGGTCAAGAGCAACTACAATCTCAGAGGTAAAAATCAGGTTGGCAGCCCACATCAGCCAGAAGATATTTCTGCAGGTCAGCAGATGCATGGTCATAAAGGAACTGAACCACAAAAAAGGCAGTGGGTAAATAACAAGCAGAACTTTAGATACAGAACAGGTCATGATTTCCAAGGACCAGAAAACAAAACCCCTCAGGCTGAAGATCAAAGTAGAGGTTCCCAAGACAGGAATGATGATCAGGGAACTATGAGAATGAAAGCCAAGTCAGCTCAGGATAAAAGCAAGATTGTGGAGCAAGCTACAACTGCTGTACAAAACTGTGCTCCATTTGATATAGCCCAGATCCTCACTTAGGTAAAGGTCTCTGTTCCACTTATGGAACTCATGAAAGTGGAAGAGATCAAGAATAGAACAATATCCCTAATCTCAGGGGTACCTTTTCAAGCTAAGCAAAATGATCAGACCCAGGGTGAGAAACAGGTCATGTGCAATGAAGAAGATGAGACTCCTGAAGTCTATTTAGGAATGACCATGACAAAGTGTCCTTCACAGGTGGAACCATTTTATGTTTCCTTGGTTATAAATGGTAAAATAATTAGAAATTGTATGCTTGACTCTGGAGCATCCACAAATGTCATGCCTTTGGCTATCATGCAACAAACAGGATTAAAAATTGACAAGGCATGTGGAAAATGCTATGCAATGGATGCCAGAGAGGTACCAGTAATTGGAATCATGAAGGATGTAGATTTCAAACTGGCAGCATTTCCTGAAAAGAAATATAAGATGAATATAACAGTGGTTGACATCAAGCCACAATATGGTATGCTGCTGTCAAGAAGATGGGCGACACTAATAGGTGGAAGTATGCAGCTGGACCTGTCATATGCCATGATTCCAATGAATGGCAGGGATGTCAAGTTAATCAGAGAGCAGAGATCATCAGAGACAGTGGAAGACCAAGAAGCAAATGAACAGGTATGCTTTGTGGACACTGATTGTGATAACTTCAGGGTTGTCTCAGATGATACAGAAGATGAAAAGAAAAATGTCTGCACTGAAGAGCTGGATCAGCAAGGATTGTGGACCATGTTTTTTGATGGAGCTTGTGCAAAAGAAGGTTCTGGAGCTGGAGTTGTCTTCCTGTCTCCAACTGGTAAGCTCCTCAAATCCTCTTTCTTGCTGAGGTTTGATTGCACAAATAATATTGCAGAATATGAGGCTTTACTTTTAGGCCTGAATATTGCTCTCAAACATGGAATTAAAAAGTTAAGAGTATTTGGAGACTCTGAGCTGATTGTATCCCAAATCAGAAATAAGTATGCTGCAAAGAATAAAAGACTGAAACAATACAAGCATGCTGTTTGGGATACTATTGAGTTATTTGATGCATTTTCAATTGGCTGGGTAGAAAGGTCAAAAAATGTTATGGCTGATTTCTTAGCCAATGTTGCAATAAGGCCAGATGACATCACTCTGTCAGGTGTCACAGATATAGAAGTTAAAATTAGGCCTGCCATACCAGAAAATATATGCAGTTGGCAAGTTTTTAATGATGATAGGGATTTGCTGAAATTTTTGCACTGCATAGATGAGTATGAGAACCAACAGATTGATTTCCAAGCTTTTGTAGAGACTGTAGATGGAAAAGAGACTCTTGTAGGGAAGGAGATCATCCAGTTGAAGACTAACAAGATCCCTAGAGGGTTAGTGGCTTTGGAAAGAGCCTTTGACAGTAGAGACAAAATGGTCACAAAGACATCCCCCACAAATAAGGAGGATTTAGAAGAAATAAATTTGGGGACATCTCAGGCCCCTCAGAAGGTATATATTGGCAAACAGCTCAAACCACACATAAGAAGCATGCTGATTGCATTGCTAAAAAGGTATAAACATGTTTTTGCTTGGTCATATGAGGACCTAAAAGCTTATAGAGAAGACTTATTCCAGCATGAGATCCCACTGAAGCCTGAAGCTAAGCCATTTAGACAGAGGCAAAGGCCTATAAATCCTACCTTAGCTCCCAAGATGCAGGAAGAACTCAAAAGGCTCAGGGATGCTGGAATAATTGTGCCCATCAGACATTCAACTTGGGTGTCTAACCTTGTCCCAGTCAGGAAAAAGAATGGTGATATTAGGTTGTGTGTTGATTTCAGGAACTTGAATGTATCCTCTTTGAAGGATAACTATCCACTGCCTAATATGGAGGCTATGTTGCAGAAAGTGACTGGTTGTGAACTCCTATCCATGATGGATGGATTTTCAGGATATAATCAGGTAAAGGTAAAAGAATCAGAACAGTATAAGACTGCCTTTACCACTCCATGGGGAACATATGTGTATGTTAGAATGCCATTTGGACTAACAAATGCAGGTGCTACATTTCAAAGAGCAATGGATGTTGCTTTTGCAGGGCTGATTGATTCAATCCTGGCAGTATATCAGGATGACCTGACTGCCTACTCAAAGAAAGAAGAGCAGCACTGTTTGCATCTGGAGCAGATTTTTATAAGAGCACTAGAATATGGTATTTCTTTAAACCCAAAGAAGTGTGCCTTTGGAGTAGTTGAAGGAAAACTTCTGGGACACATTGTTTCCAAGGATGGAGTCAGGATAGATCCAGAGAGAGTGGCAGCCATTGACAGGATCCAAATGCCAAAAAGTGTGAAAGGAGTTCAGTCCTTCTTTGGACAGGTAAACTTTGTCAGAAGATTTGTTCCCAACTTTGCAGAGATCACAAGGAACGTTTCCAAGATGATGAAGAAGGATGCAACTGTCAACTGGGAAAGGGAAGCAACAGAATCATTTCAGAATATCAAAGAGGCAATAAAGATGGCCCCTGTTCTTAAATCTCCTGATTTTTCTAGGCCATTCCAGGTGTTCTCATTTGCTTCCTTTCATACTGTAGCTGCATGTTTGTTACAGAAAAATGAAGAGGGTTTTGAACAGCCCATTGCTTTCTTCAGTATGTCCCTGCAGGCCTCTGAGTTGAAATATGACATTATGGAGAAGCAGGCATATGCACTAGTTAGAGCCATTAAAAGTTTCAGACCATACTTGGTAGGGTCACATATAATTGCATATGTACCTCATGCTGCAGTCAAAGACATATTCACTCAGCAGGAGGTGACTGGAAGAAGGTGCAGATGGATAAACAAACTGCAGGAATTCAACATAGACATACAAGTTACTAAATTGATAAGAGGACAAGGACTAGCCAAGATGATGGCACAGTCAAACTTGGAAGCATGCCAAGTTAATGCAGTCCAAGATGAAAATGTAAGTGTATCAGGATCTGAATGGTACAAGGATATTGTCTATTATTTGCAAAATCTGAATTGTCCCTCCCATTTCAGTGACAATCAAAAGAGGACTCTGAAGCTACATGCAATCAGGTATGTTGTTGTTCAAGGTGAGCTGTACTGGAAAAATCCTGATGGTGTGCTGCTGAGATGTGTGGATAAGAATATGGCTAACAATATTTTGATTGACATGCATAAAGGATTGTGTGGTGGCCATTATACTGCCCAAACAACAGCTCATAAAATTCTCAGGGCAGGATATTGGTGGCCCACTCTCTTTTCAGATGCACAGAGGTTAGTAAGAAAATGTGACCCTTGCCAGAGATTCTCAGGAAAGCTGAAATATCATGGTGCTTTACCCCTCAGAACTGCACCTGTGGATGCTCCATTCCAGCAATGGGGAATTGATTTTATAGGGGAAATTGCAGACAAATCAAGTGGGGGACACAGTTGGATTTTGGTGGCAACTGACTACTTTACCAAATGGATTGAGGCCATTCCAACTAAAAGAGCTACAAGTAAGGTGGTGACAGACTTCATACTAGAGAACATCATCATCAGGTTTGGAGTACCATCTAAAATAATCACTGATAATGCTATGTGCTTCAGATCAGGTGAGTTTGTTGATTTTTGCAACAGGTATGGGATAAGCCTGTCATATACATCACCATATCACCCACAAGGAAATGGTCAAGCAGAATCAAGCAATAGGAGCATCATGAAAATTGTCAAGAGGATACTGGACAAGAATAAGAGAGCTTGGGACTCAAAGTTGAATTTAGCAATATGGGCTGACAGAGTGACTGTGAAAAGGGCTATTGGGAAGTCACCTTTTGAGCTGGTATATGGTACATCAGCTAGACTGCCCATAAACAATCTCCTACCAGTTTACAGATTCATTCAAGAGTATGATGAGGACATTGAAGACCCCATGACAGAAAGGGTGAATCAGCTGGTTGCATTGGATGAAGACAGGAGGAGAGCCCACCAGATCAATCTCAAAAGACAACAGGATGTGAAATATCAGTTTGACAGGAGAGCTACAAAAAGGAAGTTTCAAGTTAATGATCTGGTGCTTATTTGGAATGCTAAAGATCAGGAAAAGGGTAAACATGGCAAATTTCAGCCCTTATGGATGGGCCCATATCAGGTTTGCAATACTCATGGGGAGGATTCTTATTTCCTCCAGGCCCTAGATGGTGAAATTCTGGAATTGCCTGTGCATGGCCAATTCCTTAAGTTATATTTTACATGAATATCTGGTTGCTGTGCACATTTGTAAAATATGTATATAGTGTAAATGCCTTGTACAGCTCGCGTTTTTTGGCTTTTTGTCAGGTCTGCCCGGAGATCTAGTTCTCGCTGCAGGTTTTCACCTGCACGTCCCCATTCGGAGCCACTGTTGACACTCATTTTGACCAGGGGTTGATTTGTCATGATCAGGAGGTTTCTTCATTTGAAGCCTTTATCTTCTTGCCCATTTTTTCTAAGTGTTGGACATCCTCAGCATTTTTCAACTGCATCATCATGTTTTCCTGAGGAGGAGGTCATCATCATCATCTTGTCTTCGATGATGATCTGCATCATCATGTTCTTCGTCGACTGGGTTTTCCATCGTCATCATCATATTTCAACTGTCGGGTGATGTTTGGTTTTTATCATGATGATGCTGCCGAGCTACGGTGCACCCTGATCTGCTTGCGAGGGTGATGTTTCAAAGTCTCCGGTGATCTTCCATTTATCACCTTGCGCGAGCATGATGATGATGTTGCTTATTCTTTGAATTGCTCGACCTAACTTGTTTTTTCCTAAGGGTCGTGTTCATCATCATCATATTTCCAGTTATCATCCTGCTGCTTGTGGAGGTCATCATATTTTCTGCCTTCATGATATTTCGCCGGGGTGATATTTTTATCATCGGGTGATCTTGGTTAACATCATCCTGATGATGTTGTTGAAGAGTTGTAATTGCGACCCGATATTCACTAGGGTCATCATATTTTGGAACGTCAGGATGATCTTAGTCAATATCATCCTGATGAGGTTGTATCACTTCTTGTTCTTTGTTTCTCATCCTGATGATGCTGACGTCATCCGTATATCAGGGTGATATTTTTCTTTCTGCCTATCTGCATCATGATATTCGCGAAGGAGGGGGTGATATTTTCATATCACCCGGATATATGTTTGTTCGAACATCATGATGATGTTGATATCAAGGAGATATCCGCCTGCTAGCTTCGCGCGTTATCTATTGAGGGTGATCTTTTCAAGCAGCATCATCATATTCAGTTATCGCCCCGATCTCATAGAGGAGCTACAGTGCAACCTGATATTTGAACATCAGGAGGATATTTCCAAATATCCGGTTGTCTTCCGAATATCATGATGATGTTAATATGATGATGACGTCATGAAGGTCCGCGGGGGTCATATTTCTAACACTGATCATCTTGAAGAGACCTCCTGATATTTGTAAACATGATGATGACGTCATCCGGATGTGAGGAGGTGCGCAGTAGGCGGATATGATGATGATGTCAGCAGGATATGATGATGACGTCATCAGGATGTTCATCGGCCAGACTTTTGTTATAAGCTCAGCAGGAGGATGTTCCTCCGAAGGATCAGGTTGTGCCGATTATCATGAAGGTTATATTGCGATATCATGATGACGTCAGGGTGATATTTCGAACAACAGGATATCATGCTACTGGAGGATGATGATGATGAAGTCTATACTAGTGTCGTCGGGAGCAAAAGTACCGACATGATATATGCTCATGACCTAGTATATAAAGTGCAAAGGAGGTTGCTGCGGGGTGCATGTGGGATAATGTGATCCTGCATATTCGAAATATCATGATGATGAGTCTCGGCGGGAAAAGCTTGCGATCGACTGTTTGATGATTTTCCCAAGGCCGCGGGTTGGTGCGCCATTAATGGCGATTGTTGCAGAGGTGTGGGCGATGGCGTGGGTCGATCTTGTACCCGACTGGAGGTGTCAATCAGCGGGCAGGAGCGCAGGGCTCGAGAAATCTTCCTGTCTCCTCCCCTACCTGCTGCATTCAAGTTTGGGCGCCAATCCGGTTGTGTTTGAGCGCCATTTTCATGATACTGTGTATCTGGCGAAATTTTGGTCAACAATGTAATTAATTGCTGAGCACCTACCTGGTTGTTATAAGCAGGTTGTGTTGTTCATTTGTGGTTGTTGAAAGTTGATGATTTTGGCTCTGTAATGCATAACAAGCTGATCTGGTTGCTCTGTACAACTTACCTGTGAGTTTATGTATCTCTTGTTGTTTGTTTTCGGCATGAACCCACTGATTTCATGATTAAATTTATATGAGAAATGCTGTTTGGCATGTGTTGTGTTAATTCTGTCTCCAGTATTGCATGTATCCTTCTTCTGAATCTGGATGTTTGGTAATGTTTAGATTCTAGAGCATAGAATTCCTGTGTTGAATGTCTGATCTTTTAACTTCTATTCAAGGGGTAGATTAAACTGTTTTCAGGTTGAACATTGGGAGGGATATACTGCAGTAGGGATACCATAAGTAGAGATAACCTAACACTTTGTATTGGGAGATGCCTGTAAGGCAGGTATCACATAGATCCCCTTGAAATCTAGTTTTAGTTGTTTATGCTGATCATTTACAGGTGTATGTCTATTGACTCCAGGCCCTGGATAGGCACCAATCATGCTTTGTTTTGTGTTATAACCATATCCAGCTTTGCATCCACACTTAAACTCCAAAGCAAAATCTAAAACCAACATTAGGACATTAGAGTTAGTTTAGGATCCTCAGTCCTCTGTCTACAACTGCAAATAGGCCCAAAGCTAGCCCCTTTGCCCTTATCTTTCAGTTTTGGTCTACTTACAGGAGGACAATCTGCTTTCTGTCAGCATCCCAGCCTTGCATGCATATCCTCATGGATGTTGAGTAGGGAATACCCCCCTAGGTCTTGCAGAGCCTGAAGAAGAAGAGGAGATAAAATATAGAGTCTATCTCCTATACTGTTGACCCCCTGGCTCAGAGATCCTGTTGATCACTGATGGCTACTTTGTAGGGAAATCTGGGAATAAGCATCCAGTCTGGGAAAAAGTCAACACGGCCTTGTATCTTTATTGTTCATATCTTTTATGCATTTTGCACTTAGATCTTATCATCATAAACCCCCACCCAACGCGTGTAATTCCCACTTTTAGTTAGTTTTAGGTTTTGTATCCACCTTTGTATATCGCAATGGATATTTCATTTATACAATCCCCAAGACATGCAAACTCAGACCTATGCAGGTTTATAAAACATATTGTAGTTTACCTCATGTCCAGCTTTGAACTTAACATTTGTATTCCTCAATGTACATGTGATACATACACTCAAACATACAAAAGCAGAATTGAACTTTGTATCCATTTCATTTTGATTTCATATCAGTTCCAACATTGTACCCTTAGCCTTTTGAATATTGTGATGTCCAACACATACAATTTAACATATATATAAGAGTGTGGGCCTTAGTTTATACACCATATTTCAGTCACTGTGATGCAGAGGCATCCACACTAAATGTATGTCTACAACCCATCATCATCATCATATTTTCTCTTGCCGACCGATATCCTCCTGTAGACAAGCCTTCGACCTTTCACCTATCAGCAGCAGCATCATATCCGGCTATCGGTAGCATCATCATATTTGGCAAGCACAATCATCCTCCTGACGATCACTGTTCATCTTACCGCCAACCTCTATCTGCAGCCTCATGATGTTCGACATCATCTTCATCAGCAGGATATAAAATATCCGGTTCCTCCCATATATCCTGATGACGACAACTTCAAGCACCTTTCCTTCGATGCTTACGTCACCTCGATATCTGACTACTTAAACAACAGCATCAGGATATGACTTATCTAGTCAAATGAAACATCATGATGATGATACTCAACTTTATATTGATGACGAATATTCTGCCGAATATCCTCCTCCCGATCCACTTAACTCCTTGATGCCTTATGCCGATACCAAAACACTTAGGGTCAGCAGGATAAACCTTTATCGAGTGATATTTCGGAATGTCCTGATGACGATTATCCTGATGACGATGACATCATATGCAGTTCCTTCAATATCCTGCTGTCAGCCAAACTTAACATTATCGGCCCGCGATGATTTTATCAACCCGATCGACTAACTTATGCCGATATACTCTTCCTCGGCAATGCCTGATGATGATCACCCCGAAACGCATTCACCTTATGCAAACAATTGCATCATGCTCACCTCCATCTACTCGGATGACGCCTGAAGTAACTGCAGGATATACATAGAAATATCCTAATGATGCCGTTGTGACGAATTTCCAACCTTAGCAAATTTTGGTCCGCCGAACCTCCTGAGGTGACCCGATCTACTTTCAGGGCGATCTTCCAGACTCAAACTATCAGCACGACCTAGCACATACCCATGCTAGGGTTCTCAACACATCTCGACCGTGATCCTGCACACCTGCATGCAAACAAACACAAAATGCAGACTAAACCCTAAGCTATTATACATGGCCATTCCACTGATTCGACGAATCAACCGGTGGAATGGATTAGCGAATCCATGAAACCGCCAGATCAGCAACTCAATTTCACAATGGAGATCAAACAGAAAATGAACACAAATAGGATCTCCTTATTGATTTCAAAAGATGCAAGTACAATGCTCAGTCTCTCTCTCTCTCTGTCTCACTCTCTGCAATGTCTGATCGATGATCTGCAATACTACTTAAAACCAACCGATCCTAATGCATAAATAGGATCTCCTGCGAGTACTACCGACCTAACTCCAAGCGGCTGGGAGCTTCCAACTGGACATACAGCATAATAGCTGTCCTAACAACCTAGCTAAAAATAGTAAAGTCTGGTCAACATGACCTTATTACATGCATTGGTCTTACAAGACCTTCTTGGAAACATCAATAAGACCTAAAACAAACTAACTGCCTCATGGAGGCCAGCTGTCAGGTAGGTGCTCCTGCACCATACTCCCCAACAGAAAAGAACTCATGTCCCATGAGTTAGGTTGTGGAAGTCCTCCACCTTTACACTTTGTCATGTCAGTGTTCTGACCTGTTCTAGCTTTATCCTCTGTTGTCTCTTGGCTGCTCCAAGATTTCTGAACTGTAACTTGCTGTCTTGCAAGTAAACCCTCATGCCTGGCAATGTAGGCCCTTCTCACACATACCTTGTGTTTGTCAGGTTGTCTTACCAGAACCTCTGTCTGAATACCTACCTCTTGAACTTCTGAAATGTTCAATCCTATCTTCCTTTCAACTCTTATAGGACAAACAATAATCCCAACTATGACAACATCCTTGTCACCCCTCTCAACTGGTGGTTGTTTGTAAACCTGTTTCTGAACCTACTGCTGACCTCTGTCAGTCAAAACTGAAATTGTCTTCAAACTGTTGTCCTTAACAACTCGTTTCCCTGCAGTGTCCTCAACTGCCTTTATGCCTGCTCCTATAGGCATCTGCACAAATTCCTTCTTTCCCACTAAAATGATTTTTGTTGCCTTCTGTACTGCAGCATCTTCCTGCAATGGCATCAACATAATAGTTTTCCCATCTTTCTTGATGGTGTAGGTATTAGCATACCCATCATACAGTACCCTCCTATCAAATTGCCATGGCCTACCCAACAGTAGGTGACAACATTCCATGGGCAAAATGTCACACAAAACTCTATCATGATATGCTCCAATCTGAAAATCAACATATGCCTGTTCATATACAAAAAGTGATTGACTATCACTCACCCAAGATGCCTTGTAAGGGTGATGGTGTGGGATCCTTTCCAAATTCAGTTTATCCACCATTTCCTGAGAGACCATGTTGTCTATTGAACCAGTATCAATGACAACCTTACATACTTTACCTTTGCTCTTGCATGTGGTCTTGAAAAGAGCTCTTCTTTGCATCATATCTTTTGATGTCTACAAACTAGTTTTCCTTAGCATCAATGCTTCTCCCTCCTCATGATACCCATAATTGTCAGGAACTCTATCTTGATAAGTGTTGAAACTTTGCACACTTTGCTCTACTTTCTCTTCTTGCACAAGTTGTACTCTCTTGTCATTCATTCTATCATCTCTGGATGATGAACCCTTGTTTTCTGGACATTTGAAAAATGGATGACCAAACTCACCACAGGTGTAACACTTTCCTGAAAATGTAGTAGAACCTCTACCACCTCCAAATCTGCCTCTATTACCTTTCCATCCACCTCTGAAATCAGACTGTCCCTGTCCTTTACCAGTGTCTTCTTGACCCTCATTGGTTTGCCTTGTTATAGGGGCTGATCCTCTTCCCCTCATATTGTTTCCTCTTCCTCTCATGGACTTATCTTGTCTTCTATTCATCTTTTCTTCAATCCTGATTGCCATTTGATAACAATCTTCCACATTCTTAGGGTTAGCTAAAACTAACTCATCCTGTATGTTCAATCTCAAGCCAGCCAAGTACCTAGCTACCTTTTCTACCTCATTCTCATGATGACCAGATCTCATACTCAATTTATAAAACTCCTCAGTATATGCCTTCACATCCATTTCCTTCTGCCTTAAAAATTGTAGCTTCTTAAACATCTGAATCTCATAATCCTTGGGCAAGAATTTACCTTTGATCCTTGCTACCATTTTATCCCATGAAGTGATCTTTGACCTTCCTTGTTTCCTTCTCTCGGATTGTACATAATCCCACCATACCAAAGCATGACCTCCTAACTTGGTCTTTGCAATCTTTACCTTCTGATCCTCAGCAACATCTTCACATTCAAAGTGATTATCAAGTGCAGCAATCCAATCCAGCAACTCATCTTCATTCAAACTTCCATTATACTAGGAAACATCAACCTTTACCTTAGGTTTATCACTCTGTACTGCCTTTAACAGTTTTGCAAATCTCTGGTCTTCAGCATCCAGACCTTCAGCTGCCTCTTCATACTCTTCAACAGCATCTTCATCTTCTTCTGATTCACTGTCTTCCACTTCCCTCTTTTTGTTCTTCTCCAAGGCTACAAGCCTGGCTTGAAGTGCTTCGGCAAGCTCCTTCATCTTCCTCATCTCTCTGGCATGTTTTTCCTTCATCTCCTGCAATTCCCTTGCAGTACCATTACCTTTCGGAGGCATTTTGTCAACCTCTCACTTCTCTACCTCTGTCTTTTCAGTGACAAAATCAACACACAACAGCCCAGACCTTTTGCTGAGCTCTGATACCACTATGATGCAGAGGCATCCACACTAAAACCTTGACATATAGCATGTATGTCTACAACCCATCATCATCATCATATTTTCTCTTGCCGACCGATATCCTCCTGCAGACAAACCTTCGACCTTTCACCTATCAGCAGCATCATCATATCCGGCTATCGGCAGCATCATCATATTCGGCAAGCACAATCATCCTCCTGACGATCACTGTTCATCTTACCGCCAACCTCTATCTGCAGCCTCATGATGTTCGACATCATCTTCATCAGCAGGATATAAAATATCCGGTTCCTCCCATATATCCTGATGATGACAACTTCAAGCACCTTTCCTTCGATGCTTACGTCACCTCGATATCTGACTACTTAAACAACAGCATCAGGATATGACTTATCCGGTCAAATGAAACATCCTGATGATGATACTCAACTTTATATTGATGACGAATATTCTGCCGAATATCCTCCTCCTGATCCACTTAACTCCTTGATGCCTTATGCCGATACCAAAACACTTAGGGTCAGCAGGATAAACCTTTATCGGGTGATATTTTAGAATGTCCTGATGACGATGACGTCATATGTAGTTCCTTCAATATCTTGCTGTCGGCCAAACTTAACATTATCGGCCCGCGATGATTTTATCAACCCGATCGACTAACTTATGCCGATATACTCTTCCTCGGCAACGCCTAATGATGATCACCCCGAAACGCATTTACCTTATGCAAACAATTGCATCATGCTCACCTCCATCTACTCGGATGACGCCCGAAGTAACTGCAGGATATACACAGAAATATCCTGATGATGCCGTTGTGACGAATTTCCAACCTTAGCAAATTTTGGTCCGCCGAACCTCCTGAGGTGACCCGATCTGCTTTCAGGGCGATCTTCTAGACTCAAACTGTCACATGACCTAGCACATACCCATGCTAGGGTTCTCAACACATCTCGACCGTGATCCTGCACACCTGCATGCAAACAAACACAAAATGCAGACTAAACCCTAAGCTATTATACATGGCCATTCCACCGATTCGACGAATCAACTGGTGGAATGGATCAGCGAATCCATGAAACCGCCAGATCAGCAACTCGATTTCACAATGGAGATCAAACAGAAAATGAACACAAACAGGATCTCCTTAATGATTTCAAAAGATGCAAGTACAATGCTCAGTCTCTCTCTCTCTGTCTCACTCTCTGCGATGTCTGATCGATGATCTGCAATACTACTTAAAACCAACCGATCCTAATGCATAAATAGGATCTCCTGCGAGTACTACCGACCTAACTCCAAGCGGCTGGGAGCTTCCAACCGGACATACAGCATAACAGCTGTCCTAACAACCTAGCTAAAAATAGTAAAGTCTGGTCAACATGACCTTATTACATGCATTGGTCTTACAAGACCTTCTTGGAAACATCAACAAGACCTAAAACAAACTAACTGCCTCATGGAGGCCAGCTATCAAGTAGGTGCTCCTGCACCACACTGTCAGGTCCGCCTTTGCATTTTAAACTTTGTATACTACTTTATGCATACAATTCTCAACTTTCAACAACTTTAGGTTTTGTCTTCACCTTTTATATATCCCAATGCATGTGCAATACACACATTATAACATACATGTGTGTACTTACCTGGTGTTTCAACTGACTTTAACTCTTTTTCTAATTCTGGCATTGTATCTTTGTATCTTTCCTTTTTTGTATATCAGTTTTGCATACATCCTAACATGTATACAAGATGCCTCACCCTGTCTATTATACATCATATTTAAAATACCTTCAGTTCTAATTTTGTATATACCAATGTATGATTCTTTGTATATCAAAACCCTGATGATATACTTTGTGGGTCCTACCACCTTAAATCACTTTTAACTTCCTTTTGAAATCCTCTATTGTATCTATATTCTAGATGCAAACATTCATACATACAAATAACACTTATCATTCATTTGGACTCCCACCTTTATAAACCTAGTTGCATATTTCCTTTGGGTTCCGGCATGTATATCCACCAATTTGCACATTGAATGCCTAAACATACAATACAAATTATTGATATACAAGCACTGACATGAATGTTTTATTCACTTAACCTCTAAAATTAATCGGGTCTGTCTTTGTACTTTTAAATTTTGAACATTCTAAGTGTACATGCAAAAGATAAGATACAACGAACCCGCTCACACCATAATGCAACCATTTTAGCCTTCTCCTATGTAAATTAATTTGTACATGACATACAAATTTAACTTAACACTATATTTCCCCCAAAACCTTCATATTTCCTGAAATATAAGAATTTCTAGCTAGTTCAAAAAGCAACCCTTAATCATTTTTCACACAGAATTCACTAGGACCTCCTATTTTCTCTAACATTGTATATTTTTAATTATTCAAGCACTTCTTACCTTACTTACGCTTTTCCCTTTACCACCAAGCAAACCAGGCCACAACCAAACAAAAGAAAATAGGGTCCTCATTTTGCTAGAGGGTAAAATGAGGCATGTATTGAACATCACAACATAATGGACCCTCTTACATGCTAGGCTACAGTTGTTTGATTTCAATAGGATTGCACAAAACCCTTGTCACCACTATGGGCTTCTACACTCACAGATGTCTAACTATAGAAACACCACTTCTAGACTTGCTACAAGCAACCACCTAATGGTTTCTAGTATAATATAACCTCAAAATTTTATTGCAAATTTGCCACGTGGGATACATAATGACTCAAGTAGAAGTACATTTAATTCTTATCACTAGAAAACATTCCTACATGTTGAAATTAAATTTTTTATATTGTACCCCACATCATACTCCCGGTTACTACACTCTACCTCTTAGATCTCACTCTCTCGCTACTAAACTTACATTGTACACCTCTACTCCATCTTGGTCTTCTTTTCTTTCCTTCAACCAATACATAACCCTCTATATAATCATTCTCATGCCCCTCACATGATCCATGTCAACCTCAAGATAGAGAAAAGATTGAAACCACATGAAACATGTCATTGAATGAAAATAGCAAAATTACAAATTACATTGGTAAAACGGTGGATAATCTCTACATGGTACACCACATACATTCACAATTATTATTATAACCTTCCCAAATATTCTTCTTTGGCACAAAACTAGAATAAATATTTCACAAATAGAAACAATTCCAATTGAATACATTGTAAACCCACTTCTTAGTCCAAATTAGCAACATTTACTTATCTAGTCAACCTCAAACTTCAACATAAGATAAAAAACCATAAATAGAACTACTACCATAATTATAGAAGCTAATTTCTCAATACAGTGATATGTGTAAACTTTATTTACCACATATTTTTATCTACAAACTTGTACACACAAAATCTACTAGACTAAACCACAAATTTTACTTTCTTAGACATGATACCACATTTCCTTGATGCCCAGAAATCCACCTGCATCACACTCATAAAATGATAGATGATCCATATGAAGTAATGGATCATCCTTGAATTATTATTGTATGCTCCTTGGTATAAAAGGTCCACCAAACCTACACATCATCAAAAAGATATGCAATGAGTAGAATTTTCCACATAATAAAAAATAAGCATAAATTATTAAGTAGTTTCAATAGTTTATGAAAAATATAAATTAAAGAAGAGGGATAAAGAATTCCATTTGTACAAAAAGTGATACAAAAATTATGTGTGCAATGTCATAATGTTTTATGCATCCATGCGGTGAACCCATATGATAAATCTCTATGCAATGTGGCAATTTGATCGAAACTCTACAAGATGTGGCATGATAAATATTTCCCCAAAATGGCTATGTAATGTGATATGACAACACATGATGTGGTAATACCAAAGATATCTATGTGATTTGGGTGTGTAATTCAATGAACATTTTATCTAGATAGAAGACACTATCTAAGATCTTGACAATAAAAACCATTAGTGATAATATGTGCCTCCCTTCAATTGCTTACATACAAAGTATGGAAGGAATTGGGGGAGAGGTAAAAGTTATACATGATAATGGTAATGATTAAAAACATAAATTATGATGTAGGAGAATCCTTGGTTCAAGATCAATCTTGCATCAACCAAAAATATTTGCATTTCAGTTTGTTTGCATTTTAGTTTGTTCCTTTTTAGTTTTCTGTTCAGTTCCGCCAGTTCAGTCAGTAGCGGTTTCTGTATTCTGGTCAGCATTCTACCATAGTTGTATTTCAAACCTTGCAAATCTGGACTTAGCATCTAGATTCATTTAGGCACATCATATCCAAAATTTAAAGCATTTGGATCAAGTACCAAAAAGTTATCACCATCAGAAGATCAACTATTTTCTTAGAACAGAGCATCCTGACAGTCTCAGACAACCAGCTAAAGGAGAAGATCTACAGAGCATTTCATGACTTGCAAAGCTAAAAGGCACATCATTCAATGTTTATTGGTTTGTGGCTGACCTTCCCTGAGATCCACACACCATTCCATTCATTTGCGGAGGAACTCTATTCAATTAGGCCTGACCTATCTGTGTACACACGTTACACCTCTTCATTGGAGTTTGTAACCTTCCTTGGCCGACACAGAGGAATCCTTTGTACCGAAGATGATATATATTGATGTAATAGATGCCTAGGAAAGTAGTCATTTATAGTTTACAATTTGATGATTTGAATTTGTGCGAAGGAGCTTCAAAGCCATATCTTGTGCATATTTTGATATTCTGTAATTAGGTCTGTAAACCCTAATTGTAAGCCTACATGTTGCCGGCCAACTTGTATTTGAATTCTATGATATACAGAATGAATGAATCTACATTTTCTTTATATCTTTGAGTTCTTTCAGTTGTGTTTACACTAGCTGCACGACTTGGATAGTTCACTTTGTGGAACCTCCTAACCATGACTACACCAAATGGTATCAGAGCAAAAGTTTGAATCTTTGGGAGTGAATTGAGTGAAGTTGGTGAAGGAATTATGTAAGATATTGCTATGGATAGATTGCCGAATCCAAGGCAAGTTACTTGTGTCGCAACCGATCGCTAATTGTGAGGCAATTGTGACCTTGTAGCCTGATTGTCGAACTGAGGTAGTTTACACTTGATCCTAGGAAGATGCTGCCAAGAAGAATCCCTACTATTGGAACAATGGCTAGAAGGATGGATGAGATGATGAAAATAATGCAAATTAGACCAGATGTTATTGAGGAAGATAGAAGAAAAGGACTAAGCCCTAGAATTGCTGTTGAGAGTGATGATGACGAAGAATTTCAATCTGCAAATCAAACTGAAGAAACCCTAGGAGGTGAAGAAGAAGAAGAATCTCATCAAGTCAAGATGTTGCAAGCTATTTCAATGATTGGGAAGAGACCTAGAGTGGATGTACCTAATTACATTGGCAATTTGAATCTGAAAGAGTTGATTGATTGGATAAATGACATGGAAGAATACTTTGAGTATGAAGAAGTTGAAGATCTAGAGAAGGTGAACTTTGCAAAGACAAAGTTGAAAGGACATGCTACTATATGGTGGAAAGAAGTCCAGTTGGATAGAAATAGAAGAGGAAAAGAAAAGATTACAAATGGGACAGGATGGTGACAAAATTGAAGAATCAGTTTATACCTGCTGACTATGAGTTGGAGCTGTTGAAGAGATTGGAAAACCTAAGACAAAAGGAGAAATCTATGGAGTATACTAAAGAATTTCATAAGATGATCATAAGGACAGGACATAGTGAAGGAAACAAGGAGAAAGTGGCTAGATACATCAATGGATTGAGATTGGACATTCAAGAAGAATTGAGTTTGGTTAGGATGACAATGCTTGAAGAAGTATATCTGTTTGCCCTGCAAGTTGAAGAGAAGTTGAATAAGAGGCATGATCAAAAATAGAGAGGCAGAGGGGGTAAATTTTAGAGAAGTAGAACATTTTCTAGAGAAGAGAGATCATATGCAAAGCAGAATAGACAAGATAACACATTCAATAAGGAGGACAGAGCTAATAATGCATACTAGAGAGATGACAAAAATTTCTACCAGAGAGGAAACCTGAGTCCATACCAAAGTGAAGGATACAAAAGAGAAGGAAGAGGACCTGATAGGAGAACATTCAGAGGAGCTTGTTTCAAGTGTGGAGGTGAAGGACATAGAGCATTTGAATGTAATCAAGGGAGTACAAACAAAAAAACATAGAATAGTGGAAGATCAGCCTATGTAGAAGAAGAACCTATTGGGTCACCTAATTTAGTTGGTACACCTGAGAAAGGAGAATAACTTGTGATGAGGAAAGCACACTTTCAAGTAGAGACAAATGAAGAACCACTATAGAGGAAAAGTTTGTTTAGAACCAGGTGTAAATCAGGAGGTAAATGTTGTATAGTTGTAATTGATAGTGGTAGTTCTGATAACCTAGTTTTAGAGGAGATGGTGACTAAGTTGAAGTTGGAAAGATTGAAACACCCTAAGCCCTATCAGATAGCATGGATTCAGGATGATCATAAGGTACTGGTGAGTAAACAATGCTTGGTGAAATTTCATATTGGGTCATATCATGATGAAGTATTGTGTGATATTATGCTTATGGACATATGTCATATTCTATTGGGTAGACCTTGGCAGTATGATAGAAAAGATATACATAATGGAAGAAAGAATACATACACTATAACATCAAATGGAAAGAGAATTACTTTGATTCCATTGGAAGATGATCCTAAGAGTGAAGTATGTGGAAATACTAGAATCTGTTTGGTAGATGGAAGAAATTTTTTGGATGGTTTGAGACATGAGAATATGTGTTATGCCTTGATTCCTAAGAAGCCTGAAACATTAAATAAGGAGATTGAAGAATCACAACCAGAGGAGATAACTGAGTTGTTGACAGAGTATGAAGATATCATATTAGACAATGTACCTGAATGATTGCCACCAATCAGAAGTATTAGTCATCACATGGATTTTATACCTAGAGCTAGTTTGCCTAACAAAGCAGCACACAAAATGACACCAATAGAGAATGAAGAACTAAATAGACAAATACAATAATTGTTGAGAAAAGGTTTGATCAGAGAAATTTTGAGCCCTTGTGCAGTACATACTCACAAAGAAAGATGGAGAGTGGAGAATGTGTACAAACTCTAGAGCAATAAACAAGATCACAGTTAAGTATAGATTTCCTTTACCTAGGATGGATGATATCATGGATTGTTTGAGTGGAGTAAAATATTTTACAAAGATAGACTTGAAGAGTGGATACCATTAGATTAGAATCAGAGAAGGAGATGAATGGAAGATTTATTTCAAGACAAATGAAGGATTGTATGAGTGGTTAGTGATGCCTTTTGGATTGACAAATGCACTAAGTACTTTCATGAGATTGATGAATGAAGTCTTGAAGAAATTCTTGGGTAAGTTTGTTATTGTATATTTGGATGACATTCTAATTTTCCATAAGACAAAAGAGGAACATTTGCAACACCTAAGACAAGTATTGCAGAGACTGAGAAAAGAGAAATTGCTGATAAACATTAAGAAGTGTAGTTTCATGAAGGAAGAATTGGTATACTTGGGATTTCTGATTCCCATGGAAGGATTGAAGATGGACCCTGAGAAAGTGAGAGCAATTGTTGACTGGCCTACACCAGAGAGCATTGGAGAAGTCATATCATTTCATGTATTGGCTAGTTTCTATTAGAAGTTCATTAGAAATTTCAATTTAGTTTGTAACCCTATGACATAGACAATGAGAGGTGATAGAAAAGATTTCAAGTGGATATCAAGAGCAGACCAAAGTTTTGAATTTTTGAAGCAAAAAGTAATAGAGCAACTTGTTTTGGCATTATCAAATTTCAATAAGGTATTTCAAGTAGATTGTGATGCAAGTGGGAATGCAATTGGAGTAGTGTTAAATCAAGAAGGTAGACCTATAGCATATTTTAGTGAGAAGTTGAATGATGCAAGGAGAAGATATTCAGTTTATGATCAAGAGTTCTATGCCATAATTCAAGCCTTGAAGAAGTGGAGACATTACTTATTGCCTAAGGAGTTTGTGTTGTATATAGATCATCAAGCTTTCCAATATTTGAACAGTAAAGGAAAGTTGAATCAGATACATATGAGATGGGTAGAGTTCATTTAGATTTATACATTTATGTTGAAGCATAGGAGTGGAAAATCAAACAAAGTTGCAGATGCATTGAGCAGGAGAAGGAACTTATTAACAGAGATGAGAGTTCAAGTGTTGGGATTTGATGAATTGAAGAACATGTATAAAGAAGATCTTGATTTTGTAGAACTTTGGAAAGAATGTAAGGAACCTGTTGTGATAGATAGGAGTAAGTGGTTGGACTATTTCATTCAAGAAGAGATGTTGTTCAGAGGAAATCAGTTGTGCATACCTAAAAGTTCAATGAGAGACAATCTGATCAAGGACAAACATAGTGGTAGATTGGTAGGACATTTTGGCATCGATAAGCCATTGGATTTGGTTAGTGAAAATTACTTTTGGCCTTAGATACATAAGGATGTTAGGAAATTTGTGTAGTTGTAGATTTTGTCAAGTTGCAAAAGGGAGTAGTCAAAACACTAGATTGTATAAACCTTTGACAATATCGAAGAGACCTTAAGAAGATATAAATATGGATTTTGTAATGGTATTGCCTAAGACACATAGAGGACATGATTCAATATTTATAGTGGTAGACAGATATTCAAAGATGACACATTTCATACCTTGTAAAAAGACAACTGATGCAATGCATGTAACTGACCTATTTTTCAAGGAGATTGTGAGATTGCATGGATTACCTAAGAGCATAATTTTAGATAGAGACACAAGATTTCTTTGATATTTTTGGAAGACACTTTGGAAGAAGATGAAGACAGATTTGAAGTTCAGTTCAACATTTCATCCATAGACTGATGGATAGACAGAGGTAGTAAATAGGAGTTTGGGAAACTTGTTAAGATGTTTGGTTGGAGAGAAGGTAGGAGTTTGGGATTTGATTCTTTCACAAGTAGAGTTTGCATACAATAACTCAATGAATAGGAGTACCAGAACAACACCTTTTGAGATTGTTACCAGAGTAAACCCTAGAGGAGTGACAGAGTTGAGAGATATCAGTATGGGTTATAAGAGAAGTGCATAAGTAGAAGAATTTGCAGGACATATGGAAACAATGCATAATCAGGTGAAGAAGCATTTGAAGGAGATGAACAGCAAGTACAAGGAGAAAGCATATGAGAATAGAAGACATAAAGAATTTGTAGTTGGAGATGAAGTGATGGTATACTTAAGGAAAGAAAGATTTCCAGTTGGGACATATAACAAGTTTGGACCATGTAGGATACTCAAAAAATTTGACTCAAGAAATGCATATGAAGTAGAGTTACTGGAGACATTGGGTATATCACCAATTTTCAACATTGCAAACTTATATAAGTATCATGAAGTAGAGTTCAGTGACAACATGGAAGAAGACTTCAAGAAGCAATTACCAAAACAAGCACCGAAATAGATTGAATACATTTTGGACAACAAAGTTGGACACAACACCAGAGGAAGACAATACAGAGAATACCTTGTGAAGTGGAAAGTAGACCAACAGAAGATTCATCATCAATTTCTTAGGCTGAGGTGGACTGTCTTGGTTTTCCTCTAGCCCCAACAAAGTGAGGGACTCACTTTTTTTCAATAACCCCTGATGTCTATTGCAGGAGCATCCTTAGTTCAAGAGAAATCTTGCATCAACCAAAAACATTTGCATTTTAGTTTGTTTGCATTTTAGTTTGTTCCTTTTCAGTTTCCTGTTTAGTTTAGGTAGTTTAGTCAGTAGTAGTTTCTATATTCTGGTCCACATTCTACTACAATTACATTTCAAAGCTTGTAGAGCTAGACTTAGCATCTAGATTCATTTAAGCACATTATATCTAGAGTTTAGAGCATTTGGATCAAGTACCAAAAAGTTATCTCCATCAAAAGATCAATTGTTTTCTCAGAATAGAGCATCCTGATAGTCTCAGACAACCAGCTAAAGGAGAAGACCTACAGACCATTTCACAACTTGTGAAGCTAAAAGGCACACCATTCAATGTTTATTGGTTGATGGCTAACCTTTCCATTCATTTGTGGAGGAACTCTATTCAATTAGGCTTGACCTATCCGTTTACACACGTTACACCTCTTCATTGGAGTTTGTAACCTTCCTTGGCTGACGCGGAGGAATCGTTTGTACCAGAGATGATATATATTGATGTAATAGATGCCTAGGAAAGTAGTCATTGATAGTTTACAAGTTGATGGTTTGAATTCGTGTGAAGGAGATTCAAAGCCATATCTTGTGCATATTCTGATATCCTATAATCAGGTCTGTGAGCCCTAATTGTAAGCCCGCATGTTGCTGGCCAATTTGTATTTGAATTCTATGATATACTAGATGACTGAATCTACATTTGCTTTATATCTTTGAGTTGTTTCCGTTGTGTTTACTCTAGCTGCACGACCTGGATAGTTCAGTTTGTGGACCCTCCTAACCGTGACTGCACCAAATTAATTGCATAAGATGAAAACATGTAAAAATGTAAAGATGTAGCATTATATAATAATCATGTATAATTATAAATTGGCAATAAAAATCAAGGCATAATGTTGTCGCTAATATAGGAAAATCATAAAGTAAGTGTCACAACTCAATATTTTTGAAATTTCAAATTATGATGTGTTGTAAGAATTGTTTTTTTTGAATTTTTATCTTATTTTTGAATTTTAAATTTTTAAGACCCTTTTACTTGTGCTTTAACTTGACCTTGGGAGTCTTAACTAGGTTAAAATCAACCTGGGTTATACCCCATGGGTCTAGGGACCCTTTTGACTAGGATAACCTTGGGATAACCTCCATATGGTCACTTTAACTTCATAGTAAAGTTAAGTGACGAATTTGGAGGCATGGGGAAAATAGGATGAGTGGAATCAACACTCAGGCCCATTTCCAAGTCATGGAATGACTCCATGATCCACCAATAATGGAGTGGGTTGTCTTTTTGTTCCTTACTTTTCGTGGGAGTTCCCCATAAAGAGGGTGGTGTGTCATCCACTCCCTCTTTATTTCTATTTTACTTATTTTATTTTATTTCTCCATGTGTTGGAAAATGACTATGGTGGGGAACCTCTTGAGTGGGGTTAATTGTTTTAAGTCTACTTGGGATAATGGGGATATTTTTTAATTCCACTTGGGATAGTGGGGATATTTTTTTAATTCCACTTGGGATAATGGGGATATTTTTTAATTCCACTTGGGATAGTGGGGATATTTTTTAATCCAACTTGGGATAGTGGAAAAAGGAGTGGGGTTATTTTTAATTCAACTTGTCATAATCCACTCTTCCCAAAAATGAATCTTTAATTCATTTTTGTCCTCCACTGTGAATTTAAAATTTACAAATAATGAGAGCCCTTGATCTCAACTCTTGATCCTCACCTTCCATTCCCTGTTCAGAAAATCTATAAATAAGACCCTTCTCTAAGCAATTAAAGAAGACTGGATTTTTGCAGGGGAACTTGATTCTTGCAGGGGAACTTCATTCTTGCAGGGGGACTACATTCTTGTATTCTTATCATGTCTAATTTCCTTTAGGACATCTTCTTCTGGTATCCTCATAATGCCCAATTCCTTCTCTATTCTCCTCTTCATAGCCTCATAATGCTGAAATTATTCTAGCCATCCTATATCCTCCATTCATTATCCCTTGCTTGTGATCATAGAGAGATTGTTTTGTTTTTGAGAAGGGAGATTTGGAGAGGAGGCTGAAGAGAAACTCTACATCAACTTCATCCATTAAAGGGCTTTTTAAGGTTAGATTTCATGGCTTTTCCTTTGTATTTCTATTTGTTGCATGAAGGATGTGTGAAAATTATTTTACTTGTGTTGTAAATTTTGCTTTTGTTGTAAAGTGGAGTTGAAGCATTTTTCTGTTTTGGAAAATATTTTATTTTCCTTTACTCTTAAGGGAGATTGGTCTTTTAATAGCTTCATCCTTGTTGATTTTACAAGAGGGGAACATTCTCTCTCTTTCGTTGTATAATTTGGTATTTTAGAGTTGTGAGAAAATCCTCCCTTAATGTGTTGTTAGTTGTGATTTTACAGTTCATTAAGGTTTACCATTTAGAAATGAGAAGAGGAAAATAAAATTTGTTTTTAATTGGATATGAAAATTGTCTAATCCCTTCTTCTCCTACTTGCAAAGTTGAGAGTTAGTTGATGTCTTAATTAAATTTGTAAAAGTATTATTTCTGTGAAAAACTTAGTAGAAATATTAGATTTAAATTTTGTTATAAGTCAAGTTGTAATTTTGTTACCATGAAAGAAATTAAAGTTGGGTTGCAGTATTGCTTTTGAAATTACCGCCACCTTGAGGGTCTCTTTCTAGGATGGGGACCATTTCACTATTCACAATTCACTATTCACTATTCACTTTCACTATTCACTTTTCACTATTTACTATTCACTTTCCACTAATCACTATTTATTTTTACTATTCACTATTTACTTTTCACTATTCATTTGAAGGTAAACTATATGTAGTTTAAAACATTTGACTTGAAATAGAAATTTTAATCAAGGAAAGTGGGATTTATTTATGCATAATATATAATACGAATTGAATAGATGTTTAAACTCAAAATTGCAATTCAGAAATACATTGTTTATACAATTACAATTTAAAAAT
This sequence comes from Cunninghamia lanceolata, assembly GCA_027924645.1. Lineage (NCBI taxonomy): Eukaryota > Viridiplantae > Streptophyta > Pinopsida > Cupressales > Cupressaceae > Cunninghamia > Cunninghamia lanceolata. The sequence goes on along the minus strand of BSBN01000078.1, from coordinate 34,344,876 downwards.
AGCATAGGTAAATATATTTTAATTTTAAGGAAGAGTTTATCGGAAGTGTTAACAATTATCCCAAATTAAATGACAGGAAAATGAAGATGAAAGTATGATCCCTTCATTTACAAAGGACACTGAAAATAAACGTAAACAAGCCATCACAGGCATTCCATGAGTGGCCATTTTAAACTCAACTATTATTATGTAAGTTTTTCCTTTGTCATTAGATAGGTAAACCTTATAAATAAACGTCCAAACTCAAATATTTACAGTGTTTGGTATTTACGGTACCTCTGTGTCACGTTTACAGGTAATGCTGTCGCGTTCAACCAAGTACCTCATGCCTAACATAGCTGCAACAACGACATCTGGGCATCGTCCCTCTAAATTGTTGAGGAGTAATAAGGAACATGTCTAAGTTAAATCCATAGGAAGGGAAAATCTCCTCGAATACCTGACTAAAAAGATTAAGATAAAGAAAAAGGTGAGACTGATGCAGAGGAAACGCAACAGAAGCTTACAAATAGGATGGAAAAGCCATTAATCCACTAGCATGTTAAAATCCTGGACATGCAGTATGTAATACCTATCGGCTTATCATCATCATCATATTTCTTGCTAACACAGACAGCATCATCATATTTCGAAGAGGCATGAAATATCCTCCTGCTAACTACTGTTCACTTCCTTATCGCCTTTCGCCTTTCGCCTGTCAGCAGCATCATGATACTAGACGAACACAATTATCCTCCTGATGATCACTATTCACTTAGCGCCAAACTCTATCGGCAGCATCATGAGGTTTAGCATCATCTTCACCCTTCATCAGTAGGATATGAAATATCCGGTTCCTCTCATATATCTTGATGACGATATTCCTTATGCACCTTTTCTTCGATGCTTACGTCACCCTGATATCGACCTTCTTTAAACAAACAGCATCAGGATATGACTTATCAGGTCATATTGAAACATCCTGATGATGTTAACCAAACTTTATGCCGATGACTTACGCCGATGCCAAAACACTTAGCGACAACAGGATAAACTTGCATAGGGTGATATTCGCAATATCCTGATGACGATGACGTCACTTGCACCCGATGCTGATGTCAATGCACCTGATGATGATGTCAACAGGATATAAGACACTTATATCCTCCACAACATGATAATGAATATCCGGTGACCTTTTCAATATCCTGATGATGACCTTTCCGGTCTTTAGCCAAAAAGTGAACTTTCACTTCTGCATGTGATAGCGATATGCGGACGATGGATACACATGAAAGGTGATCTTAATGATGATATATACACTGAGTATATATCCAACCTATATCATCCTGATGCACTTGAAAACATGCAATTTTTGCCAACTTCAGAACCTGATCCTGATAGCGATATACTCGTAGATGACGATACGATTCACTCCGTCTGGAAAAGCACATGCAGATCCCTGTATATCCGTCAGCTGCATGCAAACTCACAGAACCACACAATTTTACAAAGAAAACATGATGATCAGGCCAGATCACCTTCAGATCAAAACTTAACAGTTTATCTTCCTAAACCCTAGCACATGAGGATGCTAGGTTGATTCATAGCATGCTACCAATCGATCTCCCACACAATGAAATGCATAAACAGAAAACTAAAATACAACCTAAACTAACATGCATGACCATTCCACCAATTCACAGAATCAACCGGTGGAAGGGTTGAAAGAATCCATTAACCTGCAATCAGAACAGAAATCAAAACATAAACAGCTGATAAACCAGATAATGCAATTGATGAGATCTTATTTAGATGAAACACAAATGTCCTGTTTCTACAATACTATCGAACAACAATGTTTCACAATGTCTGGACTGATCTCTGGATCTCACTCAATCACTAGTACAACATAACATAACTACTACTCTGATCTCAAACCCTAACTGATCTGAGTTATATATAGCAATATCCTACGAGTACTACCAACTCGATTCCCAGCGGCTGGGAGAAGACAGCTCAGACAACCTGATAACGAACGCTAACTACCTGCACATTCTCCTAGGTGGATCAAACACATACGCATTGGTCCCATGGACCTTATTACGGCATGAAGTCAAACATACTAAAAATAGACTGATGTCCTGACATGCGAACAATGAACTTATGTCCTGCCTTGTAGGGGTGCTCCTACACCATACTCCCCAGAAGAAGAAATCTCAAGTCCACTTGAGATGAGAGTATGGAGATCTACACCATGGTTCTGGATCTGCTCTTCAGTCATCCATACTACTTCAGAATTAGGTTTTCCCTACCAAGATACTAGATACTCCAAGTACTGTTTGTTCCGTGTTTGTTTGACCACCCGGGTGTGCAAAACCTTCTGCAACTGTGGAGGATCATGCTTGGGAATGTCATCATTGACTGTATCCTGGAGGAGTTCCTGGTCTACATCTGGATTAGACTTGTAGGGAGTTAAATCACATACATTGAATATAGGGGACAAACCAAGATCAGGGGGAAGTTGTATCTCATAAGCATTTTGTCCATGCTTGTGCAAAATCTGACATGGTCCAACTTTTCTCTGCATGAGTTTAGTATATTTGCCCTTAGGAAGTCTGTCCTTCTTTAAATGAACCCATACCAAGTCGCCAACATCAAACTGTACATCCTTCTTCTTTTTATCAGCATATTCCTTATACTTCAAGGTGGTTTGTTGCAGTTGGGTCTTGACTTGATCATGAACCTCTTTTATGGCTTCTGCAAAAGCTTCTCCTTCTGCACTAACAGGGTCTACTGTAGGTAGATCTCTCAATTCCAAAATTCCTCTTGGATGCACACCATAAACTATCTGGAAAGGTGATTTCCCTGTGCTCCTATTGACAGTATCATTATAGGAAAATTCAGCTTGAGATAGAATATTATCCCACTTTTCTCCATGTTGTTTTGTCAAACATCTAAGCAAATTTCCTAAGGAACGGTTCACTACTTCAGTCTGTCCATCCGTTTGAGGATGATATGCAGAGGAAAAAGACAAATTTGTTCCAAGTTTCTTCCAAAGAGTTCTCCAGAAGTGACCAATAAACTTCACATCCCTATCTGACACTATGCTCAATGGCAATCCATGGATCCTGACAATCTCCCTGAAAAACAAATCTGCAATGTATGAAGCATCAGCAGTGGTTTTGCATGGCAAGAAATGTGCCATTTTGCTTAATCTATCCACTACAACAAAAACACTGTCAAACCCTTTCCTTGTCCTTGGTAAACCCAAGACAAAATCCATACTTATGCTTTCCCATGGTCTGGAAGGAATGGGTAAGGGCTGATATAACCTGCATTAGTCAACCTGCCTTTAGCTTTCTGACATATCACACATGTCTCTACAAACTTTCTGACATCTGATTGTAACTTAGGCCAAAAGTAATATCTTCGGACAAGATCAAGAGTCTTATCTAAACCAAAATGACCTGCCATAGCTCCACAATGTTTCTCCTTAATGATGTTTAACCTCATAGAACACCTTGGAATACATAACTGTCCACCTTTGAACAACAATCCATCCTGGATCAAAAATTCAGAGAATTCAGCATGATATTTCTCTCCAAAAGAAGTACATACATGATATATCTCCCCAAAATCTTCATCAGTCTCATACATGGTCTTTAGTGAATCAATGCCAAGACTTTCTAACTGAATCTGGTTGACTGTTAGAACTCTCCTGCTCAAAGCATCTGCAACTTTATTCTTGACTCCTTTCTTATGCTTCAATGTAAAAGTAAAAGCTTGTAAGGTTTCTACCCATTTCATGTGTCTGTGGTTCAGCTTTTCCTGGCTGTTTATGAAACTTAGAGCCTGGTTATCTGTGAATACTATGAATTCCTTTGGCATCAAGTAATGCCTCCATTTCTTGAGTGACTGGACTAAAGCATACATTTCCAAATCATATGAGGAATACCTCTTTTTAGCATCATTGAGCTTCTCACTGAAAAATGCAATAGGTCTACCTTCTTGGCTGAGTACTGCTCCAATGGCCATGTGACTGGCATCACATTCCACCTTAAAGATTTTGTTAAAGTCTGGAAGTGCAAGGACTGGCTGCTGTGCCACCTTCTTCTTCAATGTCTCAAAAGAATCATCTGCTCTTTGAGTCCAAACAAATCTGCACTTCTGTCCTCCTTTGATGGTATCAAGCATGGGTGCACAAATATGACTAAACCCTCTTATAAACTTCCTGTAGAAGGTTGCTAACCCATGGAAACTTCTAACATCATTCATAGTCTTTGGGGTTGGCCAAGACAATATGGCACTTACCTTCTCCTTATCCATTTGTAACTTTCCTTGTGAAATGACAAAACCCAAATATGTGATCTCTTGCATGAACAAACACTTGTCTAAATTTATCATCAGCTGCTCTTCATGTAACCTCTTAAGAACCAAATCTATGTGTCTGAGATGTTCTTCTTTTGTGTTGCTGAAAATTAGAATGTCATCTAGATATACTATGACAAACTTACCAATGAACTCTTTCAAAACCTCATTCATCAACCTCATAAAAGTACTAGGTGCATTAGATAAACCAAAAGGCATAACCTTCCACTCATATAACCCTTCATTAGTTTTGAATGCTGTTTTCCATTCATCTCCTGGCCTAATCCTGATCTGATGATATCCACTCTTCAAATCTATTTTTGTAAAATACTTTGCACCTCCCAAACAGTCAAGTAAATCCTCTATCCTAGGGATTGGAAACCTATACCTGATTGTGATCTTGTTAATAGCTCTGGAATCTGTGCAAAGCCTCCAAGTACCTTCCTTCTTTGGTGCTAGTATAGCTGGTACTGCACATGGACTTAAACTTTTCCCAATCATACCTGAATCTAATAATTCTTCAATTTGTCTGGCTACTTCTGCATTTTGTTCTGGAGTTAGCTTATAGGCTGCTTTGTTTGGAAGTGTTGTCCCTGGAATTAAGTCTATGCGGTGACTAATATCCCTGACAGGTGGTAGGGATCTTGGCATTCCCTTTGAGATGATACCTTTGTACTTATCCAATAGCTCTTGGATAGCTAGGTCTATGAACCTTTGCTTCTTCTCTTCCTTGACTTCTTGCTGCTGTTCTTTATTCACCCTCATACATGGGATTAGGGCATATGCAACTGCACCTTCTGCTGCTACTTCTTTCATGAACTGTTTACCTTCCATCAGCATTACCTTCACCTCTTTTCCTTTAGATTTCTCCTCCTTCTCCGTCAATGGTAGTAACTTTATAACCTTACCATCTTTAGTGATTGTATAGGTGTTTCTAACACCATCATGTTGTGCCTTCAAATCATACTGCCATGGTCTACCAAATAAAAGATTGCAAGCATCCATCGTTGTAATGTCAAACAACAACTTATCCTTATATGCTCCAATCTGAAATTCTACCCAAGCCTGCTCTTCTACAATTGTCTGCTGACCTTGGGTAAGCCATGAGACTTTGTATGGGGATGGGTGAGGCAATCTCCTAAGCTTAAGCTTTGTCACCATTTCTTCAGACATAAAATTTTTAGTAGAACCAGAATCAATCAAAACTTTACATGCCTTACCTCCTGCTTTGCAAATAGTCCTGAAAAGAGACTTTCTTTGAGGGGATTCTTTGTCAGGTACCTTCATGGTAGTCACTATTCTTCTCATCATTAGAGACTCTCCACTTTCTGGGTATCCATAATTATCAGGAGCATTCACACTCTGAAAAGCATTAGAGCCTGTCATACTTTGATTATCAGGTTCTTGGATCAGATTTGTTCTCCTTTCTCCTATTGAGCTTGTGGCCTTTTCTGGACATCTACTGGCTATATGGCCTTCTTTGTTACAGTTATAACATCTGATGGATCCTCTGCCCTGGGATCTTCCTCTGAAAGGTCTTCTACCTCTAAAGTTTCCTTGCTGACTATAATTTTCCCCCTGGTTCTGACTATTGTTTCCCTTACTATTGTCATGACTGGATTCTCCTTGATATCCATGTCCATGTCCTCTACCTCTAAAAGGACCTCTTCCACCCCTTTGTTGTCTTCCTCTTCCTCTATTGTGTTGTTCTTGTTTTCTCTTTAACTTCTCTTCCACTTTCAATGCCAACTGAAAGCATTTCTGAACTGTATCTAGATTATGCAGACTTAAATCTTCCTGAATGTTGAACCTCAATCCATTAAGGTATCTGGCTACCTTCTCTTCTTCACTTTCCTTTACCTTTGTTTTCATACAAAGTTTCATGAATTCTTCTGTATATGAGCTGACATCTAGCTCCTTCTGCTTCAGGTTTTGCTTCCTCTTGTGTAATTGGATACTGTAATCCAATGGGACATAAGCTTCCTTTACTAATGCCATCATTTTCTTCCATGTAGTGACTCTATGCTTTCCTTCCTGTACTCTATCATCTTGGACGAAATTCCACCATGTCAAGGCAGCTTCTTTCATTTTTGACTGGGCTATTTTCACCCTCTGTTGTTCTGGTATCTCCTCTGTTTCAAAGAAATTGTTCAAGGAGTCTATCCACTCCATCACTGAATCAGGTTCCATCTTTCCTGTAAACACTGCCAAATCTAATTTCACATCCATGGTTCTCCTCTCCATGGCCTTGAAGGCGTTCAACAGTGGTCTCTGGTCTACAGGAACGACCTCCTCGTTCCAACTAGGGATCTCTTCTTCTTCCCTATCTTCTTCTCTACCAGAACCTACTCTGTTCCTCAACTTCTCTAACTCATCCTTCAATTCCTGATTCTGAGCCTTCACGACCTTGCTCTCTACAATCTGTTTCTTTACCAGAACTGCCAACTCAACATTGGTCATCCTTGCCGGAATCTCAGATGTTCCTTCTTCATCTGACATCCTGCTATATCTTGATCTTTTCCAGAAGATCCTTCCTTTGCTCTGATACCACTATGATGTAGAGGAAACGCAACAGAAGCTTACAAATAGGATGGAAAAGCCATTAATCCACTAGCATGTTAAAATCCTGGACATGCAGTATGTAATACCTATCGGCTTATCATCATCATCATATTTCTTGCTAACACAGACAGCATCATCATATTTCGAAGAGGCATGAAATATCCTCCTGCTAACTACTGTTTACTTCCTTATCGCCTTTCGCCTTTCGCCTGTCAGCAGCATCATGATACTCGACGAACACAATTATCCTCCTGATGATCACTATTCACTTAGCGCCAAACTCTATCGGCAGCATCATGAGGTTTAGCATCATCTTCACCCTTCGTCAGTAGGATATGAAATATCCGGTTCCTCTCATATATCTTGATGACGATATTCCTTATGCACCTTTTCTTCGATGCTTACGTCACCCTGATATCGACCTTCTTTAAACAAACAGCATCAGGATATGACTTATCAGGTCATATTGAAACATCCTGATGATGTTAACCAAACTTTATGCCGATGACTTACGCCGATGCCAAAACACTTAGCGACAACAGGATAAACTTGCATAGGGTGATATTCGCAATATCCTGATGACGATGACGTCACTTGCACCCGATGCTGATGTCAATGCACCTGATGATGATGTCAACAGGATATAAGACACTTATATCCTCCGCAACATGATAATGAATATCCGGTGACCTTTTCAATATCCTGATGATGACCTTTCCGGTCTTTAGCCAAAAAGTGAACTTTCACTTCTGCATGCGATAGCGATATGCGGACAATGGATACACACGAAAGGTGATCTTGACGATGATATATACACTGAGTATATATCCAACCTATATCATCCTGATGCACTTGAAAACATGCAATTTTTGCCAACTTCAGAACCTGATCCTGATAGCGATATACTCGTAGATGACGATACGATTCACTCCGTCTGGAAAAGCACATGCAGATCCCTGTATATCCGTCAGCTGCATGCAAACTCACAGAACCGCACAATTTTACAAAGAAAACATGATGATCGGGCCAGATCACCTTCAGATCAAAACTTAACAGTTTATCTTCCTAAACCCTAGCACATGAGGATGCTAGGTTGATTCATAGCATGCTACCAATCGATCTCCCACACAATGAAATGCATAAACAGAAAACTAAAATACAACCTAAACTAACATGCATGACCATTCCACCGATTCACAGAATCAACCGGTGGAAGGGTTGAAAGAATCCATTAACCTGTAATCAGAACAGAAATCAAAACATAAACAGCTGATAAACCAGATAATGCAATTGATGAGATCTTATTTAGATGAAACACAAATGTCCTGTTTCTACAATACTATCGAACAACAATGTTTCACAATGTCTGGACTGATCTCTGGATCTCACTCAATCACCAGTACAACATAACATAACTACTACTCTGATCTCAAACCCTAACTAATCTAAGTTATATATATAGCAATATCCTACGAGTACTACCAACTCGATTCCCAGCGGCTGGGAGAAGACAGCTCAGACAACCTGATAACGAACGCTAACTACCTGCACATTCTCCTAGGTGGATCAAACACATACGCATTGGTCCCATGGACCTTATTACAGCATGAAGTCAAACATACTAAAAATAGACTGATGTCCTGACATGCGAACAATGAACTTATGTCCTGCCTTGTAGGGGTGCTCCTGCACCAGAGACTATCAAAAATTGTAGGACGATCAATGAGAAGACCTCATCGGAGAAATATGCGTGATAGGTAAATTATTCACACTTGAAAATTTAAACGCCAAACACTCCTGGGAGGTGTGTTTCCAATACTAGTTTCTTAGGAATTCCATCTCTGTATCACTTGAGTGAATGGGCAGTTGGCAAAGAACTGTGTACCAACCACAGTTATATAAAACATAGTGCAAGACAGAACTACATGTTCGCATCTGTCATGTAGATCGCATCCGTAGAGGGCCTTGATCCCGTGGATACATGGTATGTAGGCAGTCTAGACGACGAAGGATGTCCCCAGTACTTAGGTCTCTCAGATATAGGGTAACTCTTTAATAATCAACTTCATAATCTCGATCTCTAGTTTAAAGGTTATCTAGGGAACTCAAGAACTCTCCTAGTACTCAGAAGAATCCCCGGGGTGGATTACTTGTACCCGGCATTGCCATAAATTGAGGTGAGTACAAGTTGATGTTATGTGTTCCCTGGTTGACATCCTCAGTATAGTGTCTGGGCAGACTGTGGTCCCCAGGAAGTGACTCATGAACCTTTATTGGTTCCAAGGGAGTCAGAAGTCTCTGGCCAGAGCATAATGATTCCTATCCTCTTTAGCCTGTTTGGCTATTATGTTTATGTATCCCATATTGGAGCATAATGATTCTTGTCCTATTTAGCCTAGTTGGCTGTTGTGTTTACTTATCCTGTATTGGATAAAGACTTGGTCCGTTTGACCACTATGCCTTTTGGCCACTGTTTGTTCTACCCGAATCAGGTAGCGATAAGGTCCATTTGACCTGGTTCCATATGAACCTATTTGCCCAAAGGATAGAAGAGCTTAGGTTGGCTTAAGAATGTTCCATTTTGAACATATGGCCCATTTTGGCTAAAGTTTTTCCTGAGTACTCAATGAAAGTCTTGATATATCTCTTAAGAACTTGTTAATAAAGTAAAATTTTTGAAAATTTGAGTTTGGATCAAGCGGGTCCTTACATGTGGTATAAGAGCATGGCTCAAACACTCAGCCTAGAGGCATATAAACTCAAAATCGATTAGAATTAGTATTCAAGATAAGAATTGTGATAGATTTAATTATTGTCAATTTGCATGTTGTAAACCAAAAATTATAACTACAAGTATGATGGACTCATGCTTGTGTGGCTGTTTGTATGTACACCCTATAAGGTCCAATCTTAGAGTTGGAGACCTTCCATGTGTGGAGTTAAGTAGTGGAGAGGAAGAACTTAGGAAGCTATGGCGACGTGTTGTGGCATGGGCTTGGGATTACCCAACCAACCATACCTTGCTATGCCAGAGTACCCCCTACTTCTTCTTAGTGAATGGACCTTTGAGAGGCCCATAGTGTTATCCTATCATGCTACTTGTGTAGGTTTATTCGTAACTTGGTATGGGCATGTGATTTGCTTGAGGCCATGCTACGATGTACTATATTGATGACGTGTACCTTTGAAAAGGGAACGATGTACTATATTGATGACGTGTTACCTTTGAGAATGGCACGATTCCACATAAGGGTATGTGAAGGCGCATTGATAATACTTACCTACATGATGTTATTGCATTGGTTGTGTTTGCATAACACATGTATTGACCGTGTTTCCCTCCTTCCTTATTGGTGACTTAATGTTAGTCACATAGTGATGCAATGTGCACTTTCTTAGATTGCGATTATTTCTTTCAGTTGTTTGGTGATCTTTTTATCTTGGTTGTGTGGCCCAGCCATGTTATTTTATCTTGTCTAAAAGTAGCTTAGCCACAACCTTTGATTCTTCCTTTTTTGTGTGACTCCTATGATTACGTTGTTTTAATGTTGAAATTGCACGCATTTATTCATTTATTTATTTATTCTAATTTGGGTTTTGGAGACTTCTTCTCTTAACTTTTCTGGATATTTGTGTTGGCTAAGCTAGGTTCTTTCTGTTTTTCTAGTGCTGGTCTTGTGTCATGATGTTCTTCTCACCATGTTGATGGAGCAACCTCTGGTGGAGTGTATATAAGGAAGTAGACGTGGGAAACTTTTGAGGATGGGGGTAAGTGTGGACTAGTATGGGCTGGTCATTATCCACTTACCTTCCTAGTGATCTTGTTCTTATGTTGGCTATCTCTTGGAAGCTAAACCCCTTATACAAATAAGAGGTAGGTCATTGTGGGAATTAAATGGCGAGAACCTGAAACTAAGGACCAATTGAAAACCAAGAACATGTTGAAAATGCACCTGAGAACCCAAATGATGGTATTGAAGCAATTATTCAGTTGTTGACAGAATAGAAAGAAGCCCCTACCTTTGAAAATAGTTCATTCCTTTGGGACTACAAGGATGTGTTTCCTGAAGAGCTACCTGGATTACCTCCTAAAAGGGAATTCAATTTCTCAATCGATATACTTCCTAGAACCACACCTATATCTAAAGCCCCATATAGGATGAACACCATAGAACTCCAAGAATTGAAAATACGGTTGCAAGAATTGCTAGAGAAAGGGTTGATAAGGCCTAGTGTATCATGATGCAGAGGCATCCACACTATAACCTTAACATACAGCATGGATGTCCGCAACCCTTCATCATCATCATCATTTTCCCTTAACACTGTCAGCATCATCATATTTACTCTGCCGACCGATATCCTGCTGCAGACAAACCTTCGCCCTTTCGCCTGTCAACAGCATCATCATATCCGACTATCGGCAGCATCATCATATTCGGCAAGCGCAAACATCCTCCTGATGTTCACTGTTCCTCTTACCGCCGAACGCTATCTTCATCATCATGATGTTCAACATCATGTTCATCAGCAGGATATAGAACATCCAGTTCCTCCCATATATCCTGATGACGACAACCTCATGCACCCTTCCTTCGATGTTTACGTCACCCCGATATCCTGATGACGATGACGTCACATGCAGCTCCTCTAATATCCTGCTGCTCGGATATCCTGATGACATTTATCGTGATGACGATGATGTCACATGCAGTTCCTTCAATATCCTGCTGTTGGCCAAACTTAACATTATCGGCCCGCGAAGGAATTGTCAACCCGATCTTCTACCTTATGCCGATGCGCTCCTCCTCGGCAACACCTGATGATGATCACCCCAATGCACATTCACTTTATGCAATCGACTGCATCATGCTCATCTCCACTTACTCGGATGACGCCCGAAGTACCTGCAGGATACACGCAGAAATATCCTGATGATGCCGTTGCAATGGACTTTCCAGCCTTAGCAAATTTTGATCCGCTGAACCTCCTGGGATGACCCGATCTGCTTACAGGGTGATCTTTCAGACTCTAACAACTAGCACGACCTAGCACATACCCATGCTAGGGTCCTCAACACCTTTCGACGACAATCCTACAAACAGACATGCAAACACACAGAAAATGCAAACTATAACCTAAACTACTGTACATAGCCATTCCACCGATTCGACAAATCAACCGGTGGAATGGATCAGCGAATCCATGTAACCACCAAAACAGCAACTCAATTACACAAATGGAGATCAAATAGAAAATGAACACAAATAGGATCTTTATTGATTTCAAAAGATGCAATACAGTACTCTGTCTTACTCTCTGAAATCTAACTTCACAACATCTATGTCTAAAACCAACCGATCCTCATGCATAAATAGGATCTCCTGCGAGTACTACCACTCGACTCCAAGCGGCTGGGGAAATCTCTCCAGGCGGCTGGGAGATCCAACCGGACCTACAGCATAACAACTGTCCTACCAAACTATCTAAAAATAGCAAAGCATGGTCAACATGACCTTATTACATGCATTGGTCTTATCAGACCTTCTTGGAAACATTAACAAGACTCAAAACAAACTAACTGCCTCATGGAGGCTAGCTGTCAGGTAGGTGCTCCTGCACCATACTCCCCAACAGAAAAGAACTCATGTCCCATGAGTTTAGGTGTGGAAGTCCTCCACCTTTACACTTTGTCATGTCAGTGTTCTGACCTGTTCCAGCTTTGTCCTCTGCTGGCTCTCGGCTGCTCCAAGACTTCTGAACTGTAACTTGCTTTCTTGCAAGTAAATCCTCATGCCTATCAATGTAGGCCTTTCTCTCACATACCCTGTGTTTGTCAGGTTGTCTGACCAGAACCTCTGTCTGAACTGCCTCTTGAACTTCTGCAATGTTCAACTCTATCTTCCTTTCAACCTTTATAGGACAAACAATAGTCCCAACTATGACAACATCCTTGTCATTCCTCTCAACTGATTGCTGTTTGCAAACCTGTTTCTGCACCTGCTGCTGACCTCTGTCAGTCACAACTGAAACTTTCTTCAACCGGTTGTCCTTAACAACTCCTTTCCCTGCAGTGTCCTCAACTGCCTTTATGCCTGCTCCTATGGGCATCTGCACAAATTCCTTCTTTCCTACTAAAATGATTTTGGCTGCCCCCTATGCTGCAGCATCTTCCTGTAATGGCATCAACATAATAGTCTTCCCATCTTTCTTGATGGTGTAGGTATTAGCATACCCATCATACAGTACCCTTCTATCAAATTGCCATGGTCTACCCAACAATAGGTGACAACATTCCATGGGCAAAATGTCACACAAAACTCTATCCTGATATGCTCCAATCTGAAAATCCACATATGCCTGTTCATAGACAAAAAGTGATTGACTATCACTCACCCAAGATACCTTGTAAGGGTGTTGGTGTGGAATCCTTTCCAAATTCAGTTTATCCACCATTTCCTGAGATACCATGTTGTCTGTTGAACCAGTATCAATGACAACCTTACACACTTTACCTTTGCTCTTGCATGTGGTCTTGAAAAGAGCTCTTCTTTGCATCATATCCTTTGATGCCTGCAAACTAATTCTCCTTAGCATCAATGCTTCTCCATCCTTAGGATATGCATAATTGTCAGGAACTCTATCTCCTTGATAAGTGTTTGAACTTTGCACACTTTGCTCTACTTTCTCTTCTTGCACAAGTTGTACTCTCTTGTCATTTGTTCTATCATTTCTGGATGATGAACCCTTGTTTTCTGGACATTTGAAAAATGGATGACCAAACTCACCACAGGTGTAACACTTTCCTGAAAATGTAGTAGAACCTCTACCACCTCCAAATCTTCCTCTATTACCTTTCCATCCACCTCTGAAATTAGACTGTCCCTGTCCTTTACCAATGTCTTCTTGTCCCTCATTGGTTTGCCTTTATGTAGGGGCTGATACTCTTCCCCTCATATTGTTTCCTCTTCCTCTCATGGACTTATCTTGTCCCCTATTCATCTTTTCTTCAATCCTGATTGCCATTTGGTAACAATCCTCCACACTCTTAGGGTTAGCTAAAACTAACTCATCCTGTATGTTCAATCTCAAACCAGCCAAGTACCTAGCCACCTTTTCTACCTCATTCTCATGATGACCAGATCTCATACTCAACTTATAAAACTCCTTAGTATATGCCTTCACATCCATTTCCTTCTGCCTTAAAAATTGCAGCTTCTTAAACATCTGAATTTCATAATCCTTTGGCAAGAATTTACCTTTGATCCTTGCTACCATCTTATCCCATGAAGTGATCTTTGACTTCCCTTGTTTCCTTCTCTCGGATTGTACATAATCCCACCATACCAAAGCATGACCTCCTAACTTGGTCTTTGCAATCTTTACCTTCTGATCCTCAGCAACATCTTCACATTCAAAGTGATTATCAAGTGCAGCAATCCAATCCAGTAACTCATCTTCATTCAAACTTCCATTATACTTGGAAACATCAACCTTTACCTTAGGTTTATCACTCTGCACTGCCTTTAATAGTTTTGCAAATTTCTGGTCTTCAGCATCCAGATCTTCAGCTACTTCTTCATACTCTTCAACAGTATCTTCATCTTCTTCAGACTCACTGTCTTCCACTTCCCTCTTTTTGTTCTTTTCCAGGGCTACAAGCCTGGCTTGAAGTGCTTCAGCAAGCTCCTTCATCTTCCTCATCTCTCTGGCATGTTTTTCCTTCATCTCCTGCAATTCCCTTGCAGTACCACTACCTTTCGGAGGCATTTTGTCAACCTCTCACTCCTCTACCTCTGTCCTTTTGGTGATAGAATCAACTCTACCTCTGCCCTTTCGGTGACAGAATCAACACACAATAGCCCAGACCTTTTGCTGAGCTCTGATACCACTATGATGCAGAGGCATCCACACTATAACCTTGACATACAGCATGGATGTCCGCAACCCTTCATCATCATCATCATATTTCCCTTAACACTGTCAGCATCATCATATTTACTCTACCAACCGATATCCTCCTATAGATAAACCTTCGCCCTTTCGCCTGTCAACAGCATCATCATATCCGACTATCGGCAGCATCATCATATTCGGCAAGCGCAAACATCCTCCTGATGTTCACTGTTCCTCTTACCGCCGAACGCTATCTTCATCATCATGATGTTCAACATCATGTTCATCAGCAGGATATAGAACATCCGGTTCCTCCCATATATCCTGATGACGACAACCTCATGCACCCTTCCTTCGATGCTTACGTCACCCTGATATCCTGATGACGATTATCCTGATGACGATGACGTCACATGCAGCTCCTCTAATATCCTGCTGCTCCGATATCCTGATGACGTTTATCCTGATGACGATGACGTAACATGCAGTTCCTTCAATATCCTGCTGTCGGCCAAACTTAACATTATCGGCCCGCGAAGGAATTGTCAACCCAATCTTGTACCTTATGCCGATGCGCTCCTCCTCGGTAACACCTGATGATGATCACCCCAATGCACATTCACTTTATGCAATCGACTGCATCATGCTCATCTCCACTTACTCGGATGACGCCCGAAGTACCTGCAGGATACACGCAGAAATATCCTGATGATGCCGTTGCGATGGACTTTCCAGCCTTAGCGAATTTCAATCCGCTGAACCTCCTGGGATGACTCGATCTGCTTCCAGGGTGATCTTTCAGACTCTAACAACCAGCATGACCTAGCACATACCCATGCTAGGGTCCTCAACACCTTTCGACGACGATCCTGCAAACAGACATGCAAACACATAGAAAATGCAAACTATAACCTAAACTACTGTACATAGCCATTCCACCAATTCGACGAATCAACCGGTGGAATGGATCAGCGAATCCATGTAACCACCAAAACAGCAACTCGATTACACAAATGGAGATCAAACAGAAAATGAACACAAACAGGATCTTTATTGATTTCAAAAGATGCAATACAGTACTCTGTCTTACTCTCTGAAATCTAACTTCACAACATCTATGTCTAAAACCAACTGATCCTCATGCATAAATAGGATCTCCTGCGAGTACTACCACTCGACTCCAAGCGGCTGGGGAAATCTCTCCAGGCGGCTGGGAGATCCAACCGGACCTACAGCATAACAGTTGTCCTAACAAACTATCTAAAAATAGCAAAGCATGGTCAACATGACCTTATTACATGCATTGGTCTTATCAGACCTTCTTGGAAACATTAACAAGACTCAAAACAAACTAACTGCCTCATGGAGGCCAGCTGTCAGGTAGGTGCTCCTGCACCATATCACCTTGGGGAGCACCAGTCATATTTGTAAAGAAGAAGGATGGGACACTGAGGTTGTACATTGACTACAGAATGTTGAATAAGGCCACTGTAAAGAACAAATATCCCTTGCCTCGTATTGATGATCTACTTGACCAAATGAGAGGAGCCTCAGTGTTCTCCAAAATTGATCTTCGCTCGAGTTATTACCAATTAAGGATAAAAGATGAAGACATCCCAAAGACAACATTTAGGACTAGGTATGGACACTATGAATTTACTGTAGTTCCATTTGGGCTAACAAATGCTCCAACTGCCTTTATGAATCTAATGAATAGTGTTTTCCATGATTTTTTGGATAAGTTTGTGATTATGTTTCTGGATGACATTTTAATATATTCCAAGGATGAAGTGGAACACTTAACCCATCTCCAGGTAGTCTTACAAAGGTTGCGGAAGCATAAGTTGTTTGGGAAGTTATCTAAATGTTCTTTCTTTGAAAGGAGGGTTCACTATTTAGGGCATATCATTTTAGCTGAGGGTATAGCAGTAGATCCTAATAAAGTAAAAGCCATCACTGAATGGCCTATCCTTACAAATGTGACTGAAGTAAGAAGTTTTATGGGATTGGCAGGGTACTACAGAAGGTTTGTGAAAGACTTTTCAAGGATAGCCAATCCAATCACATCCTTGCAAAAGAAGAATAAAAAGTTCATTTGGACTGAGCAGTGTGATAAGGCTTTTCAAGTACTAAATGAAAGACTAACATTACCTCCAATTCTAAAAGTGCCTGACCCTATGGTAACTTCACAGTAGTAATAGATGCATCCATAGAAGGACTAGGAGGAGTTTTTTTCCAAGAGGAAGGAGTAGTGGCTTATGAATCATGAAAACTAAAAATCCATGAAGTCAATTATGCCCCCCATGACCTTGAACTTGCAGCCATAGTTCATGCCTTGCAAAAATAGAGACATTTCTTGTTGGGAAAACTATTTGAGCTTAAAACAGACCATCAAGGACTAAAATATATCTTCACTCAACCTCATTTGAATGCAAGATAGAGAAGGTGGTTAGAGTTTCTAAGTGAGTATGATTTTGATATTCAATATATCAAGGGGAAAGAAAATAGGGTGGCCGATGCTCTCAAGAGGAGGAGGCATATAATGGCCATATCCAACTTGCACATAGACCTAAAGCAACAAATACTCTCTGAGCAAAAACATAACCCATGGTACGCTTAGGTTAAAACATCTTTAGCTAACACCTTTGTGGAACCTAAGTATTTGGACTATGCTTTTGATTATGATGGACTAATGAGGTACCAGGGAAGAATATGCGTTCCTGATAATGCGAAACTAAGGGGTATGATCTTGACAGAGGCACATAAGGCTCCCTATTCAGGACATCCAGGAGTGAATAAGATGTATGCAGACCTCAAAAGAATATATTTTTGGCCAGGAATGAAGAAGGATGTGGTAGACATAGTTGCTAGATGCCTAGAATGTCAAAAGGTTAAGGTGGAACATGTGCACCCAGCAGGACTTCTTTATCCACATGATGTACCTTTCTATAAATGGCAAGTCATAAGTATGGATTTTGTCTAAGGGCTACCAATGACATCTCATAGGCACAATTACATTTTGGTGGTAGTGGATAAACTCACTAAGGTTGCCCACTTTATACTAGGAAACTGAACAGATGATGCACCTGCAGTAGCAAAAAGGTTCATAAAGGGAATTTTTAGGTTGCATGGAATTCCTAAGAAAATCATCTCTAATAGAGACGCAAAGTTCACTTCTAGATTTTGGACCATATTGTAAGTTGCCTTAGGAAAATAGTTGAATTTTAGTACAGCTTATCATCTTGAGACAGATGGACAAACAGAAAGAACCAACCAAATTCTGGAAGACCTCCTTCATATGTATTGTATGGATCAACAGACTAAATGGGAGGAATATTTGCCATTAGTTGAGTTCACCTATAACAATTCCTTCTAAGCAGCAATAGGTATGGCACCCTTTGAAGCTCTCTATGGGAGACTTTGTCGAACACCATTAAGTTGGGATAAATTGGAAGATAGCATACTGTTTGGCCCTGAAATGAAGAAAGATATGGACAACCAATTGCAACTTATTCGACAGAGGTTGAAGGAAGCCTCGGATCACTAGAAAAGTTATGCATATAAGAATAGGACACCCAGAAGATTTCAAGTTGGTGAAAAGGTGTTCCTAAGAGTTCGTCCTCATAAAAGTTCCATCTCTTTTGGAAGGAAGCCAAAACTAGCCCCTCGCTATGTCGGGCCTTTTGAAGTACTTGAGGAAATCAATCCTGTAGCTTACCGCTTGGCCTTACCTCCAGCACTAAGGTGCATTCATGACGTGTTCCATGTATCCTTGTTAAAAAAGTATAGACCTGATCCTAAACATATTCTTAATTGGAATGCCCTGTAGGTAAAGGAACCTGGTACCATAATAATAGAGCCATGTAGAATCATCGAGATGCACTAGTTCTAGCTCTGCAATAGGACAGTGGACCAATCTAAAGTCCAGTGGGACCAGTACTCACCTGAGAATGCTACATGGGAACACACAGTAGGAATGCAACAGCTCTATCTGCACTTATTTTGAATACACTCTAGTTATTTATAAACTCAATAAACTTTAAATTTTGCTTAAAGACAATGATGTTGCTTAGATAATACTCCTTGTTATCTTTATCTATATAAACTATTTAACCTACCTTGTTGAAAGATAGAATTTAAAGTATGAAAGTATATTTATTTCTATATGTTTTGATCTTATTTCTAACATGCATCGGGACAATGCATAAATTTAGGGGAGAAGGATGTCACAACTCAATATTTTTAAAATTTAAAATTATGATATGTGTTGTAAGAATTATTTTTTTAAAATTTTTATCTTATTTTTAAATTTTAAATTTTTAAGACCCTTTTACTTGTGCTTCAACTTGACCCTAGGAGTCCTAACTAGGTTAAAATCAACCCTGGGTTATGCCCCATGGGTCTAGGGACCCTTTTGACTAGGATAACCTTGGGATAACCTCCATATGGTCACTTTAACTTCACAGTGAAGTTAAGTGACGAATTTGGAGGCATGGGGAAAATAGGATGAGTGGAATCAACACTCAGGCCCATTTCCAAGTCATGGAATGACTCCATTATCCACCAATAATGGAGTGGGTTGTCTTTTTGTTCCTCACTTTTGGTGGGAGTTCCCCATAAAGAGGGTGGTGTGTCATCCACTCCCTCTTTATTTCTATTTTACTTATTTTATTTTATTCCTCCATGTGTTGGAAAAGGACTATGGTGGGGGACCTCTTGAGTGTGGTTAATTGTTTTAAGTCTACTTTGAATAATGGGGATATTTTTTAATTCCACTTGGGATAGTGGGGATATTTTTTTAATTCCACTTGGGATAGTGGGGATATTTTTTAATCCCACTTGGGATAGTGAAAAAAGGAGTGGGGTTATTTTTAATTCAACTTGTCATAATCCACTCTTCCCAAAAATAAATTTTTAATTCATTTTTATCCTTTACTGTGAATTTAAAATTTACAAATAATGAGAGCCCTTGATCTCAACTCTTGATCCTCACCTTCCATTCCCTGTTCAGAAAATCTATAAATAAGACCCTTCTCTAAGCAATTAAACAAGACTAGATTTTTGTAGGGGAACTTGATTCTTGCAGGGGGACTTCATTCTTGCATTCTTATCATGTCTAATTTCCTCTAGGAAATCTTCTTCTGGCATCCTCATAATGCCCAATTCCTTCTCTATTGTCCTCTTCATAGCCTCATAATGCCGAAATTATTCTAGTCATCCTATATCCTCCATTCATTATCCCTTGCTTGTGATCATAAAGAGATTATTTTTTTTTTGAGAAGGGAGATTTGGAGAGGAGGATGGAGAGGAACTCTACATCAATTTCATCCATTAAAGGGCTTTTTAAGGTTGGATTTCATGGTTTTTCCTTTGTATTTCTATTTGTTGTATGAAGGATGTGTGAAAATTATTTTGCTTGTGTTGTAAAGTGGAGTTGAAGCATTTTTCTGTTTTGGAAAATATTTTGTTTTCCTTTACTCTTAAGGGAGCTTGGTCTTTTAATAGTTTCATCCTTGTTGATTTTACAAGAGGGGAACATTCTCTCTCTTTCATTGTATAATTTGGTATTTTAGAGTTGTGAGAAAATCCTCTCTTAATGTGTTGTTAGTTGTGATTTTACAGTTCATTAAGTTTTACCATTTAGAAATGAGAAGAGGAAAAGAAAATTTAATTTTAATTGGATATGAAAATTATCTAGTTCCTTTTTCTCCTACTTGCAAAGTTGAGAGTTAGTTGATGTCTTAATTAAATTTGTAAAAGTATTATTTCTATGCAAACTTAGTAGAAATATTAGATTTAAATTTTGTTATAAGTCAAGTTGTAATTTTGTTACCATGAAAGAAATGAAAGTTGGGTTGCAGTATTGCTTTTGAAATTACCGCCACCTTGAGGGTCTCTTCTTAGGATGGGGACCATTTCACTATTCACTTTTCACTATTTACTATTCACTTTCCAATAATCACTATTTATTTTTACTATTCACTATTTACTTTTACTATTCACTATTCACTATTCATTTGAAAGCAAACTATAGGTAGTTTAAAACATTTGACTTGAAATAGAAATTTTAATCGAGAAAAGTGGTATTTATTTATGCATAATGTATAATACGAATTGAATAGATGTTTAAACTCAGAATTGCAATTCAGAAATACATTGTTTATACAATTACAATTTAAAAAGAGCATAGGTAAATATATTTTAATTTTAAGGAAGAGTTTATCAGAAGTTTTAACAATTATCCCAAATTAAATGACAGGAAAATGAAGAGGAAAGTATGATCCCTTCATTTACAAAGTACACTGAAAATCAATGCAAACAAGCCATCACAGGCATTCCATGAGTGGCCATTTTAAACTCAAATGTTATTATGTAAGTTTTTCCTTTGTCATTAGATAGGTAAACCTTATAAATAAACGTCCAAACTCAAACATTCACAGTGTTCGGTATTTACGGTACCTCTGTGTCACGTTTACGGGTAATGCTGTTGCATTAAACCAAGTACCTCGCACCTAATATAGTTGCAACAACGACATCTGGGCACCATCCCTCTAAATCATTAGGGAGTAATAAGGAACATGTCTAAGTTAAATCCGTAGGAAGGGAAAATCTCCTCGGATGCCTGACTAAAAAGGTTAAGATAAAGAAAAAGGTGAGACTATCAAAAATTATTATAGGACGGTCAACAGGAAGACCTCATCGGGAAAATATGCGTGATAGGTAAATTATTCACACTTGAAAACTTAAATGCCAAACACTCCTGGGAGGTGTGTTTGCAATACTAGTTTTTTAGGAATTCCGTCTCTGTATCACTTGAGTGAATGGGTAGTTGGCGAAAAACTGTGTACCAACCACAGTTACATAAAACATAATGCAAGACAGAACTACATGTTCGCATCCGTCGTGTATATTGCATCTATAGAGGGCCTTGATCCCGTGGATAGAGGGTATGTAGGCAGTCTGGATGGTGAAGTATGTCCCCAGTACTCAGGTCTTTCGGATATAGGGTAACTCTTTAATAATCAACTTCATAATCTTGATCTCTAGTTTAAAGGTTATCTAGATAACTCAAGAACTCTCCTAGTACTCAAAAGAATCCCCGAGGTGGATTACTTGTACCCGGCATTGCCATAAACTGAGGTGAGTACAAGTTGATGTTATGTGTTCCCTGGTCGACATCATTAGTATAGTGTCTAGGTAAACTGTGGTCCCCAGGAAGTGACTCATGAACCTATATTGGTTCCGAGGGAGTTAGAAGTCTCTGGCCAGAGTATAATGATTCCTATCTTTTTTAGCCCATTTGGCTATTATGTTTATGTATCCTGGATTGGAGCATAATGATTCTTGTCCTATTTAGCCCAGTTGGTTGTTGTGTTTACTTATCTCGTATTGGATAAAGACTTGGTCCATTTGACCACTAGGCATTTTGGCCACTGTTTGTTCTACCTGAATCAGGTAGCGATAAGGTCCATTTGACCTGGTTCCGTATGAACCTGGTTATTTGATGTTATGTTTCAAATTTAAAATTATGATATGTGTTGTAAGAATTTTTTTTTTCAAATTTTTATCTTATTTTTGAATTTTAAATTTTGAGACCCTTTTACTTGTGCTTTAAACCTGACCCTGGGAGTCCTAACTAGGTTAAAATCAACCCTGAGTTATACCCTATGGGTCTAGGGACCCTTTTGACTAGGATAACCTTGGGATAACCTCCATATGGTCACTTTAATTTCATAGTGAAGTTAAGTGACGAATTTGGAGGTATGGGGAAAATAGGATGAGTGGAATCAACACTCAGGCCCATTTCTAAGTCATGGAATGACTCCATGATCCACCAATAATGGAGTGGGTTGTCTTTTTGTTCCTCACTTTTGGTGGGAG
Organism: Cunninghamia lanceolata; assembly: GCA_027924645.1. NCBI lineage: Eukaryota > Viridiplantae > Streptophyta > Pinopsida > Cupressales > Cupressaceae > Cunninghamia > Cunninghamia lanceolata. Next base: position 34,322,187 of record BSBN01000078.1, on the reverse strand, counting down.
TCCCCCATAAAGAGGGTGGTGTGTCATCCACTCCCTCTTTATTTCTATTTTACTTATTTTATTTTATTCCTCCATGTGTTGGAAAAGGACTATGGTGGGGGACCTCTTGAGTGGGGTTAATTGTTTTAAGTCTACTTGGGATAATGGGGATATTTTTTAATTTCACTTGGGATAGTGGGGATATTTTTTAATTCCACTTAGGATAGTGGGGATATTTTTTAATTCCACTTGGGATAGTGGGGATATTTTTTAATCCCACTTGGGATAGTGGGGATATTTTTTAATCCCACTTGGGATAGTGGAAAAAGGAGTGGAGAATTTTTAATTCAACTTGTCATAATCCACTCTTCCCAAAAATGAATCTTTAATTTATTTTTGTCCTCCACTGTGAATTTAAAATTTACAAATAATGAGAGCCCTTGATCTCAACTCTTGATCCTCACCTTCCATTCCTTGTTCAGTAGTTGGCGAAGAGCTGTGTACCAACCACAATTACATAAAACATAGTGCAAGACAGAACTACATGTTCACATCCGTCGTGTAGATCGCATCCGTAGAGGGCCTTGATCCCGTGGATACAGGGTATGTAGGTAGTCTGGACGGAACATAATAGCCAAATGGGCTAAAGAGGATAGGAATCATTATGCTCCAATCTAGGATATATAAACATAATAGCCAGACGGGCTAAAGAGGATAGGAATCATTATGCTCTAGCCAGAGACTTCTGACACCCTCGGAACCAATATAGGTTCATGAGTCACTTCCTGGGGAACACAGTCTGCCAAGACACTGTACTGAGGATGTCGACCAGGGAACACATAACATCAACTTGTACTCACCTCAGTTTACAGCAATGCCAGGTACAAGTAATCCACCCCAGGGATTCTTCTGAGTACTAGGAGAGTTCTTGAGTTACCTAGATAACCTTTTAGCTAGAGATTGAGATTATGAAGTTAATTATTAAAGAGTTACCCTGTATCCACGGGATCAAGGCCCTCTATGGATGCGATCTACACGACGAATGCGAACATGTAGTTCTATCTTGCACTATGTTTTATGTAACTGTGGTTGGTACATAGTTCTTCGCCAACTACCCATTCACTCAAGTGATACAGAGATGGAATTCCTAAGAAATTAGTATTGCAAACACACCTCCCAGGAGTGTTTGGCATTTAAGTTTTCAAGTGTGAATAATTTACCTATCACGCATATTTCCCCAATGAGGTCTTCCCATTGATCGTCCTACAACAATTTTTGATAGTCTCACATTTTTCTTTTTCTTAATCTTTTTAGTCAGGTATCCAAGGAGATTTTCCCTTCCTACGAATTTCACTTAGACATGTTCCTTATTACTCCCTGACAATTTAGATAAAGACATCCCAAAGATAGCATTTAGGACTAGGTATGGACACTATGAATTCACTGTAGTTCCATTTGGGCTAACAAATGCTTCAGTTGCCTTTATGAATCTAATGAATATTGTGTTCCACAATTTTCTAGATAAGTTTGTGATTGTGTTTCTAGATGACATTTTAATATATTCCAAGGATGAAGTGGAACACTTAACCCATCTCCAGACAGTCTTACAAAGATTGCAGAAGCATAAGTTATTTGGGAAGTTATCTAAATATTCTTTCTTTGAAAGGAGGGTTCATTATTTAGGGCATATCATTTCAGCTGAGGGTATAGAGGTAGATCCTGATAAAGTAAAATCTATCACTGAATGGCCTATCCCTACAAATGTGACCGAAGTAAGAAGTTTTATGGGATTGGCAGGGTACTACCGAAGGTTTGTGAAAGACTTTTGAAGGATAGCCAATCCAATCACATCCTTGTAAAAGAAGAATTAAAAGTTCATTTGGACTGAGCAGTGTGATAAGGCTTTTCAAGTACTGAAGGAAAGGCTAACATCACCTCCAATTCTAAAAGTGCTTGACCCTAATGGTAACTTCACAGTAGTAATAGAACTCAAATTAGAATAAATAAATAAATGAATAAATCCGCGCAATTTCAACATTAAAACAACATAACCATAGGAGTCACGCGAAAAAGGAAGAATCAAAAGTTGTGTGTAAGCTACTTTTAGACAAGATAAAATAGCATGGCTAGTCCACTCAACCAAGATAAAAAGATCACCAAACAACCAAAAGAAATAATCACAATCCAAGAGTGCACATTACATCACTATGTGACTAACATTAAGTCACCAATAAAGAAGGAGAGAAACACAGTCACTACATGTGTTATGCAAACACAACCAATGCAATAACATCATGTAGGTAAGTATTATCAATACACCTTCACGTACTCTTACATGGAATCGTGCCCTTCTCAAAGGTAACACGTCATCAATATAGTACATCGTGCCCTTCTCAAAGGTAAACATCATCAATATAGTACATCGTAGCATGGCCTCGAGCAAATCACATGCCCATACCAAGGTACGAATAAACCTGCACAAGTAGCATGATAGGATAACACTATGGGCCTCTCAAAGGTCCATTCACTAAGGAGAAGTAGGGGGTACTTTGGCATAGGAAGGTATGGTTGGTTGGGTAATCCCAAGTCCATGCCACAACACGTCGCCATAGCTTCCTAAGTTCTTCCTCTCCACTACTTAACTCCACACATGGAAGGTCTCCAACTCCAAGATTGGACCTTACAGGGTGTACATACAAACAACCACACACGCATGAGTCCATCATACTTGTAGTTATAATTTTTGGTTTACAACATGCAAATTGACTATAATTAAATCTATCACAATTCTTATCTTGAATACTAATTGTAATCAATTTTGAGTTTGTAGGCCTCCAGGCCGAGTGTTTGAATCACGCTCTGATACCACATGTAAGGACCCGCTTGATCCAAACTCAATTTTTTCAAAATTTTATTTTATTAACAAATTCTTAAGAGATATATCAAGATTTCCATTGAGTACTTAGGAAAAACTTTAGCCAAAACGGGCCATATGTTCAAAATGGAACATTCTTAAGCCAACCTGGGCTCTTCTATCCTTTGGACAAATAGGTTCATAAGAACCAGGTCAAATGGACCTTATCGCTACCTGATTCAGGTAGAACAAACAGTGGCCAAAAGGCCTAGTGGTCAAACGGACCAAGTCTCTATCCAATACAGGATAGGTAAACACAACAACCAAACAGGCTAAATAGGACAGGAATCTTTATGCTCCAATCCGGAATACATAAACATAATAGCCAAATGGGCTAAAGAGGATAGGAATCATTATGCTCCAATCTGGGATACATAAACATAATTGCCGAACGGGATAAAGAGGATAGGAATCATTATGCTCCAATCTAGGATACATAAACATAATAGCCAAATGGGCTAAAGAGGATAGGAATCATTATGCTCTGGACAGAGACTTCTAACTCCCTTGGAACCAATATAGGTTCATGAGTCACTTCCTGGGGACCACAGTCTGCCCAGACACTATATTGAGGATGTCGACCAGGGAACACATAACATCAACTTGTACTCACCTTAGTTTACTGCAACGTCGGGTACAAGTAATCCACCCTTAGGAAAATCTCCTCAAATACCTGACTAAAAAGATTAAGAAAAATAAAAAATGTGAGACTATCAAAAATTGTTGTAGGATGATCAACGGGAAGACCTCATCGGGGAAATATGCATGATAGGTAAATTATTCACACTTGAAAACTTAAATGCCAAACACTCCCGGGAGGTGTGTTTGCAATACTAGTTTCTTAGGAATTCTATCTCTATATCACTTGAGTGAATGGGCAGTTGGTGAAGAATTGTGTACCAACCACAGTTACATAAAACATAGTGCAAGACAGAACTACATGTTCACATTCGTCGTGTAGATCGCATCCGTAGAGGGCCTTGATCTTGTGGATACAGGGTATGTAGGCAATCTGGACGATGAAGGATGCCCCTAGTACTCAGGTCCCTTGGATATAGGGTAACTCTTTAATAATCAACTTAATAATCTTGATCTTTAGCTAAAAAGTTATCTAGGTAACTCAAGAACTCTCCTAGTACTTAGAAGAATCCCCGGGGAGGATTACTTGTACCCGGCATTACCGTAAACTGAGGTGAGTACAAGTTGATGTTATGTGTTCCCTGGTCGACATCCTCAGTACAGTGTCTGGGCAAACTATGGTCCCCAAGAAGTGACTCATGAACCTATATCGATTCCAAGGGAGTCAGAAGTCTCTGGCTAGAGCATAATGATTCCTATCCTCTTTAGCCCGTTTGACTATTATGTTTATATATCTCAGATTGGAGCTCTCTGAGAAAAAACATAACCCATGGTACGCTCAGGTTAAGACATCTCTAGCTAACACCCTTGTGGAACTGAAGTATTTGAACTATGCTTTTGATTATGATGGACTAATGAGATACTAGGGGAGAATATGTGTTCTTGATAATGCGAAACTAAGGGGTATGATCTTGACAGAGGCACATAAGGCTCCCTATTCAAGATATCCAGGAGTGAATAAGATGTATTCAGACCTCAAAAGAATATATTTTTGGCCAGGAATGAAGAAGGATGCGGTAGACATAGTTGCTAGATGCCTAGAATGCAGTAGCAAAAATATTCATAAAGGAAATTTTTAGGTTGCATGGAATTCCTGAGAAAATCATCTCTAATAGAGACGGGAAGTTCACTTCTAGATTTTAGACCACATTGTAGGTTGCCTTAGGAAAACAGTTGAATTTCAGTACAACTTATCATCCTGAGACAGATGGACAAACAGAAAGAACCAACCAAATTTTGGAAGACCTCCTTCGTATGTATTGTATGGTTCAACAGACTAAATGGGAGGAATATTTGCCATTAGTTGAGTTCACCTATAATAATTCCTTCCAAGCAGCAATAGGTATGGCACCCTTTGAAGCTCTCTATGGGAGACCTTGTCGAACACCATTAAGTTGGGATAAATTGGAAGATAGGATACTGGTTGGCCCTGAAATGTTGAAAGATATGGACAACCAAGTGCAACTTATTCGACAGAGGTTGAAGGAAACCTCAGATCGCCAGAAAAGTTATGCAGATAAGAATAGGACACCTAGAAGATTTCAAGTTGGTGAAAAGGTGTTCCTAAGAGTTCGTCCTCATAAAAGTTCCATCTCTTTTGGAAGGAAGTCAAAACTAGCCCCTCGCTATGTCGGGCCTTTTCAAGTACTTGAAGAAATCAATCCTATAGCTTACCGCTTGGCCTTACCTCTGGCACTGTGCCGCATTCATGACGTGTTCCATGTATCCTTGTTAAAAAGTATAGACCCGATCCTAAGCATATTTTTAATTGGAATGGCCTGCAGGTGGAGGAACCCAGTACCATAACAATAGAGCCATGCAGAATCATCGAGAGGTGCCAGTTCCAGCTCTGCAACAGGACAGTGGACCAATCTAAAGTCTAGTGGGACCAGTACTCACCTGAGAATGCTACATGGGAAGTCACAGTGGAAATGCAACAGCTCTATCCGCACTTATTTTGAATACACTCTAGTTATTTATAAACTCGACAAACTTCAAATTTTGCTTAAAGACAATGATGTTGAGATGATACAGACAGTTATGCTTAGATAATACTCCTTGTTATCTTTATCTATAATAAACTATTTAACCTACCTTGTTGAAGGATGAAATTTAAAGTAGGAAAGTATATTTATTTCTATATGTTTTGATCTTACTTCTAACATGCATCAGGACGATGCATAAATTTAGGGGTGAAGGATGTCACAACTCAATTTTTTGAAATTTGAAATTATGATATGTGACCCTTTTACTTGTGCTTTAACTTGACCCTAGGAGTGGGTCTAGGGACCCTTTTGACTAGGATAACCTCCATATGGTCACTTTAACTTCACAGTGAAGTTAAGTGACGAATTTGGAAGCGTGGGGAAAATAGGATGAGTGGAATCAACACTCAGGCCCATTTCCAAGTCATGGAATGACTCCATGATCCACCAATAATGGAGTGGGTTGTCTTTTTGTTCCTCACTTTTGGTGGGAGTCCCCCATAAAGAGGGTGGTGTGGCATCCACTCCCTCTTTATTTCTATTTTACTTATTTTATTTTATTCCTCCATGTGTTGGAAAAGGACTATGGTGGGGGACCTCTTGAGTGGGGTTAATTATTTTAAGTCTACTTGGGATAATGGAGATATTTTTTAATTCCACTTAGGATAGTAGGGATATATTTTAATTCCACTTGGGATAGTGGGGATATTTTTTTAATTCTTCTTGGCATAGTGGGGGTATTTTTTAATTCCACTTGGGATAGTGGGGATATTTTTTAATTCCACTTAGGATAGTGGGGATATTTTTTAATCCCACTTGGGATAGTGGAAAAAGGAGTGGGGTTATTTTTAATTCAACTTCTCATAATCCACTCTTCCCAAAAATGAATCTTTAATTCATTTTTGTCCTCCACTGTGAATTTAAAATTCACAAATAATGAGAGCCCTTGATCTCAACTCTTGATCCTCACCTTCCATTCGCTATTCAGAAAATCTATAAATAAGACCCTTCTCTAAGCAATTAAAGAAGATTGGATTTTTGCAGGGGAACTTGATTCTTGTAGGGGAACTTCATTCTTGCAGGGGGACTTCATTCTTACATTCTTATCATGTCTAATTTCCTCTAGGAAATCTTCTTCTGGCATCCTCATAATGCCCAATTCCTTCTCTATTGTCCTCTTCATAGCCTCATAATGCCGAAATTATTCTAGCCATCCTACATCCTCCATTCATTATCCCTTGCTTGTGATCATAGAGAGATTGTTTTGTTTTTGAGAAGGGAGATTTGGAGAGGAGGCTGGAGAGGAACTTTACATCAACTTCATCCATTAAAGGGCTTTTTAAGGTTGGATGAGAAGGGAGATTTGGAGAGGAGGCTGGAGAGGAACTCTACATCAACTTCAAATTGTAATTGTATAAACAATGTATTTCTAAATTGCAATTCTGAGTTTCAACATCTATTCAATTCGTATTATACATTATGTATAAATAAATCCCACTTTCCTCGATTAAAATTTCTATTTCAAGTCAAATGTTTTAAACTACATATAGTTTGTCTTCAAATGAATAGTGAAAAGTGAATAGTAAAAGTAAATAGTGAATAGTAAAAATGAATAGTGATTAGTGGAAAGTGAATAGTAAATAGTGAAAAGTGAATAGTGAAAAAGAATAGTGAATAGTGAATTGTGAATAGTGAAATGGTCCCCATCATAGGAAGAGACCCTCAAGGTGGCGGTAATTTCAAAAGCAATACTGCAACCCAAATTTTATTTCTTTCATGGTAACAAAATTACAACTTGACTTATAACAAAATTTAAAACTAATATTTCTACTAAGCTTGCACAGAAATAATACTTTTACAAATTTAATTAAGACATCAACTGACTCTCAATTTTGCAAGTAGGAGAAGAAGGAACTAGACAATTTTAATATCCTATTAAAACAAATTTTCTTTTCCTCTTCTCATTTCTAAATGGTAAAACTTAATGAACTGTAAAATCACAACTAACAACACATTAATGGAGGATTTTCTCACAACTCTAAATCACCAAATTATACAACGAAAGAGAGAGATCATCCACACACCTAGGGAATTCAACACCACTTCACAACAAAATAAACACAACACACCAAAATACAAATACACCCATATATATTTACACAACACAAAACTCATCCACTGTGAGTTTAAAGAGGGGTAGGAGAGTGGACACACTCAACTCTAGAGTGTCACTCTTCAATTAAATTTCAACACAGTTTCCTTCTCATGGCCTCAAGCCAATTTGCTAACAAAGATTCCAAGGAGTTCATATTTTAATTCTCAAGTCAAATAACACAATTTCTCAAAGTCACACAAATGCCCTCAAGGCTTTCAACATCCTAAAAGAAACAAGGCATGCACTTGAGGAGGATCACTCCTCCCCTACCCCACACTTGATGAGCATTTCTCCTAAGTGGAAGAAGCTCTGTCAACACCCCAATAAAATTTCTCCACAATAACAAAATTTACAACACAAGCAAAATAAATAATTTTCACACATCCTTCATGCAACAAATAGAAATACAAAGGAAAAGCCATGAAATCCAACCTTAAAAAGCCTTTTAATGGATGAAGTTGATGTAGAGTTCCTCTCCAGCCTCCTCTCCAAATCTCCCTTCTCAAAAATAAAACAATCTCTCTATGATCACAAGCAAGGGATAATGAATGGAGGATATAGGATGGCTAGAATAATTTCAGCATTATGAGGCTATGAAGAGGAGAATAAAGAAGGAATTGGGCATTATGAGGATGCCAGAAGAAGATTTCCTAGAGGAAATTAGACATGATAAGAATGCAAGAATGAAGTCCCCCTGCAAGAATGAAGTTCCCCTGCAAGAATCAAGTTCCCCTGCAAAAATCTAGTCTTCTTTAATTGCTTAGAGAAGGGTCTTATTTATAGATTTTCTGAACATGGAATGGAAGGTGAGGATCAAGAGTTGAGATCAAGGGCTCTCATTATTTGTGAATTTTAAATTCACAGTGGAGGACAAAAATGAATGAAAGATTCATTTTTGAGAAGAGTGGATTATGACAAGTTGAATTAAAAATAACCCCACTCCTTTTTCCACTATCCCAAGTGGGATTAAAAAATATCCCCACTATCCCAAGTGGGATTAAAAAATATCCCCACTATCCCAAGTGGGATTAAAAAAATATCCCCACTATCCAATAATAAGATAAAAATTCAAAAATAACAATTCTTACAACACATATCATAATTTCAAACACCTCCACATAACTACATCTCCCCATCTTCCATCCATTATCCTACACATCTTCCTCATCCTATGCCTATGGTCCATGCTGTTGCATAAACCTTCCCTCCATATTCTGCATCATAATCCACTATCTACCTATGCCGTATCACTTTCGTGCGATCCCCTACCAACATCTGTGAGAACGCTGGACATGGTCCATTCGACAGTATCTATCTAGCAGGACTATCCCCTTTCAAGGAACTATATGCTAATGTCTTTCCATATCCACCTTCTCCAATCTAAATATTCAAAAAAAAAAGAAAAAAGAAAACAGTAAAGAAAAATCCCTTCATCCAATAGTGAAAACCTGGTAAACAGGCACCTTGGATAAGCACCATGATGAAAACCTGGCAAATAGGCATCATGTGTAGGTTGATCTTCTATGTCACTTACACTTGGGGCAAATTGTCTCATCCAACCTATACCTTTCCAAACTATCTATCCCATTATATCATTTTCCATCCTAACCTGTCCTACCATTACCGCACCATCATACCATCCTTAGCCATTACATAAACACGCCTATCCTACTAAACCCATTTATCCATACTCCCTTCTGCCTTTTGATTTTGATGAAGGCATAGCGGCAAAATGTTGAAACATGTTTGGATATTTCTTGACATACCTTCTTTCCAAACCAAGTCCAATTCATTTACCATTTATCCATCCCATTTACACCAATCCATCATGTCATCCTATTGTCATGAGCCTTGTAATGTAAAAATCCTAAGCATTACCACCTAGAATGGGGCAAGTTCTTCTAATGCAACATAGCCTTTGAAGATCACATCCTAGCTCCCTTATGATCCATCCACTATGGCGTATCCTTATCACGAGCTTTCCATCTTATAGCTTATCCCCATATGTTTATCATGAGCTTTCCACTATATCCTACCTATTCGTTTATCATGAGGCATCACATTTACTATGAGCCCATCCTTTTATCCATCCTTTTATCCATCTTACCTCCATCCATGCACCTAGACTTGGTTTTCTCCCTTGTCATTGGTATTTAGCACAAAGGATATCCAAATGAAATCCACCTCACAAAATCCACCTCATCAATCCACCTCATCTTTCCACCTCATCTCTTCCACCTCACCATGTGGCACATATAATTAAATATTCTTAATGTTTAATTAGCTAATATCCCCACTATCATCCACTATTGAATTTAAAATTCAATTGTCCCCCACTATCATCCACTAATTGAATTTTTAATTCAATGGTCCTCCACTAATTGAATTTTTAATTCAATGGTCATCCAATAATTAAATTTTTAATTCAATGGTCTTCTACTAATTGAATTTTTAATTCAATTATCCTCCACTCTTCCACTAATTGAATTTTTAATTCAATTGTCCTCCACTAATTGAATTTTTAATTCAATTATCCTCCACTCTTCCACTAATTGAATTTTTAATTCAATTGTCCTCCACTAATTGAATTAAAAAATTCAATTTGTCATAATCCACTCTCATTAAAAATAAATTTTTAAATCATCCACTATGAATTTAAAATTCACAAATAATGAGAGCCCTTGATCTCAACTCTTGATCCTCACCCTTCATTCCTTTTTCAAAAATCTATAAATGAAACCCTCACCCAAGCATTAAGAAAATGTAATTGAATGAAGAGATAAGCATGTAAGCACAAATAAGTAGGATAAGAGTGTGAAGGCACATGTAAGAATGATTATCCCCAATATGGGCAAGATGATAAGATGAAGGTAGCCCTATAGGCAAGATACAGATCATTGTAAGATCAATAGGATGTATGAGATAAGGTCATAACAAGGCTCTTAAATGTGTAATCATAAGATGAAACATAGACTTATCACCTATGCTTCCTTATATGTCATGTCTTGTTTTTCATAGATCCTCATGTTTTTATTCATCCTTAGGTATGTCTAAATCATGTGTTTATTCAGTAGGTGTAGTACAATCTATGCTGCAATCACTCAAATATACATCATAAGAAAGTAAAAATATATCCAAAGGAGGGTCTCCATCAAAAGGTGGTAAATCATCTTAATACATAGAAAAATCCATAGGATCTACTAAGGGCCACTAGAAGGGGAAGAAAAAGAATCATGACTAAAACATGGTGTAGGTCCAATAATAAAGTAATATAAGAAAATAAATGAAAAATCATGGAAGGATGTTTGATAATCATGGCATGAATCAAACAGTTATTTAGCTCTATCAACCAAGATATCACCAAATGTGTTCATCAATGTGGCATCACAATGTATGTAAGCATAATATGATGATAACAAGTTTTAACATTTAAATGTGCATCTCTATTATCACTAAATGACTCTATCTTAAGTGTGTTAGAAGAACATGTATCATAAAGCGAATTGTCATGAAACAAAAAGTAATCAACCCCCTAAGAAGATAAATCATTATCAATATGCAAACCACTAAACATATCATCAATAGACCATGAGCCACAAGATATATAAGAATATATATAACAACCTCATGTTTAAGGTAAAATATGATCATATAGAGGCACATTACTAGTGATAAAATAAGTATCATTATCATAAATATTACCACTAGGATAAACATCATAGATAGGTAGTCCTAAATGAACAAGCATATCACTAGACATTAGAGAAAGTGCATCATCATCATATGTACTTGAGAAGGTGAAACATGTGTACTAATATCACTAGGGTCCTTAAGGTAGATGAGATAAGAGAGGCACAAGTAGAAGGACTCATACGTGAATAAAGAAATCTAGCATTAGATGTAGAAAGGTGTGATATGAGAAAATTAACTCTAACTAAACTATATCTAATCAAAACAATTTCCCATCACACATTAGGATACTAGCCAATAAAGATGTATATCTTGCTACTATCCAATCTATAAGAGAGAGAATGTTCATGCTATATCCCTTTGTTACAATTGTAAATGAAATGATTAAATACTATTGATTAAAACTAACAAAGATGAGAAAACAAGGAAACTATAGAGATTGATAAAATGATTTGTAGAAATAAATGTAGAAACATAAATAACAGATTAGAAGGAACCTGGCACCAAGAAGACAACCTCATTGTCTAGGATGATAGCACATGGCATGGATGTCTACACACCATGCTATAGTCTATATGGAATAGGAAATCAAAATCTTGAATTTGTATGGCTTCGCATGGATTTCAAGAGTTTCCTCTTGACATCAAACACAATGACTCTTATACAAAAATCTATAGACGAGAAAAATAGATGAAAATCTATAGAAAAAAATTAGTGTTGTTCCAAAAGGGGACATTACAAGTGGTATCAGAGCTATCGTCCTACCATCCTGTGAATGATAATTGATTTATATGCATTTGAGTGTATACTCTATGACTTGTATTTGTATTCGAGTGTATACTCTATGACTTTGAGCTGGTTGCTTTCCTACTTGAGCTACTTGCCTACTTGCTTGAACTATTTGCTTGTCTACTTGAGCTACTTGCCTACTTGCTTGAGCTACTTGCCTACTTTCTTGAGCTACTTACTTGCCTACTTAAGCTACTTGCCTACTTGCTTGAGCTACTTGCTTGTCTACTTGAGCTACTTGCCTACTTGCTTGAGCTACTTACTTGTCTACTTGAGCTACTTGCCTACTTGCTTGACCTACTTGCCTACTTGCTTGAGCTACTTGCTTGAGATTCTTGGTTGTCTACTTCAATTTTATTATGTAAATGGAAATTGGTGTAATCACTTCTATATTCAACATCCCGTGAAAGATTTTAATGCAAGCTTTCTCGAGGAGGAAAATTTTGAACCTGATGAGAAGAAAAGGAAACAAAGTAAAGAAAAATGTTCATGATGGCTCAAGTACAAGCAAACCATGTGTGAGACATGATAGGTAGGAAGAATTCCCTCCATCATGCTCTCATCAAATTATATTAAATGGATGATAGGTAGGAAGAATGCCCTCCATCATACCCTCATTAAGACATGATAGGTAGGAAGAATGACCTCCATCATGCTCTTATTTAATTATGTTAAGGGGATGATAGGTAGGAAGAATGCCCTCCATCATGCTCTTGTCAAGATGTGATAGGTAGGAAGTGTTCCCTCCATCACAATCTTGAACCTTGAAGGTGGACATAAGAGGTGATAGGTAGGAAGTGTGCCCTCCATCACGCTCTAGCTTGCAAGCATTGAAGGATTGACTTGAGGTATGGATAACTATATGTTGAAATTAAATATTATTTATGTTATATCATTAATTATGTTATGATGTATTGATTTCATTACTAATTTATTGATCTTTAATATTGCTAATGTCCCTTTCAAGAGTTATTCTTGTGTGCAGGTGAAGAAATTAGTATATCCTACAAGGGACATTAGGGAAGTATAGAACACAAAAAGTTAATTTCATTAATCACAAATACCCTTGAACCAAATTCATCTCTTCCAAGAGTCTCTTTTGAATTCTTCTCTTGATTTAAGTAACATAAAACCGATACTAAGTTATATTATGGGCCCATAACCCACAAATTTCCAGGATCATTCGTCATCTATAACACTTATATTTCATCAAGTACATCGCTATTCAAATAAAAACTTACCAAATCTTTGATCATAAATTTTCTTTCCATGACATCATATAATCAATTACTCTTCAAGAATACGACTCTTCTCAATTTTGAGGTCAATAACATATGACAAGTATAAGACCAAATCTCATGATCAAAGATCAAGATATCTTCATCATTCATTAGAATCTTGGAATATCAATTCTCTCAAAATCTTCTTTAGCATTGAAAATATTTTCTTTGCCTAAAACCACATATTCATCTATGATACTTACATCACATCATTATTCAAATCATTAAACAAATGCTTTCATTAGACCTTTCAAGTATTCTTTAGTTAGAAATTCTCTTTCATGGAATCACAATCATTTTCTCTTCACTAAAGTAGGTTCCTCCAGAATCAAACCATGACTTTGTCTCAACACATTGAAGGTAAACGTTAAAGTGTAATGTAACTTTTTGTGATTGCTTGAGGACAAGAAATTTTGAGTGGGGAGGGCTATCATGTCCCCATATTAAGGCATTGTTTAAATTAAAGATTTAAACGTCATGATAAAGGAGGAGAAATCATTTCTGTCAAATATAGTGTTGGTTTTCATAGATCCTCATGTTTTTATTCATCCTTAGGTATGTCTAAATCATGTGTTTATTCAGTAGGTGTAGTACAATCTATGCTGTAATCACTCAAATATACATCATAAGAAATTAAAAATATATCCAAAGGACGGTCTCCATCAAAAGGTGGTAAATCATCTTAATGCATAGAAAAATCCATAGGATCTACTAAGGGCCACTAGAAGGGGAAGAAAAAGAATCATGACTAAAACATGGTGTAGGTCCAATAATAAAGTAATATAAGAAAATAAATGAAAAATCATGGAAGGATGTATGATAATCATGACATGAATCGAACAGTTATTTATCTCTATCAACCAAGATATCACCAAATGTGTTCATCAATGTGGCATCACAATGTATGTAAGCATAATATGATGATAACAAGTATTAACATGTAAATGTGCATCTCTATTATCACTAAATGACTCTATCTTAAATGTGTTAGAAGAACATGTATCATAAAGCGAATTGTCATGAAACAAAAAGTAATCAACCCCCTAAGAAGATAAATCATTATCAATATGCAAACCACTAAACATATCATCAATAGACCATGAGCCACAAGATATATAAGAATATATATATATATATATATATATATATATAACAACCTCATGTTTAAGGTAAAATATGATCATATAGAGGCACATCACTAGCGATAAAATAAGTATCATTATCATAAATCTTACCACTAGGATAAACATCATAGATAGGTAGTCCTAAATGAACAAGCATATCACTAGGCATTAGAGAAAGTGCATCATCATCATATGTACTTGAGAAGGTGAAACATGTGGACTAATATCACTAGGGTCCTTAAGGTAGATGAGATAAGAGAGGTAAAAGTAGGAGGACTCATACCTAAATAAGGAAATCTAGCATTAGATGTAGAAAGGTGTGATATGAGAAAATTAACTCTAACTAAACTATATCTAATCAGAACAATTTCCCATCACACATTAGGATACTAGCCAATAAAGATGTATATCTTGCTACTATCCAATCTGTAAGAGAGAGAATGTTCATGCTATATCCCTTTGTTACAATTGTAAATGAAATGATTAAATACTATTGATTAAAACTAACAAAGATGAGAAAACAAGGAAACTATAGAGATTGATAAAATGATTTGTAGAAATAAATGTAGAAACATAAATAATAGATTACAAGGAACCTGGCACCAGGTAGACAACCTCACTGTCTAGGATGATATGACATGGAATGGACGTCTACACACAACGCTATAGTTTATATGGAATAGGAAATCAAAGCCTTGGATCTGTATGGCTTCACATGGATTTCAAGAGTTTCCTCTTGACATCAAACACAATGACTCTTATACAAAAATCTATAGATGAGAAAAATAGATGAAAATGATACTAAATGATACTAAATTATCAACCACTAGAGACTCATCATTCTTTCTCAAATGACAACCAGTAACCATATGAGTACTTACTAGTTTGGAGTCCTCCATACCAAACTTCTTCAACATCTCTCTAACATATTTAGCTTGAGAAATAAAGATACCATCATCTAGTTGAGCAATTTGAAGCCCAAGGAAGAAAGAAATCTCACCAATCATAGACATCTCAAACTCTTTTTACATCTCCTCTACAAACCTTTTACACATATCATCGTCTCCACCAAAGATGATGTCATTAAAATATACTACAATTATCAATATCATATCTCCTTCTTCCTTGATGTAAAGATTACTATCTGTGGTACCTTTCTTGAATCCTTATTGAAGTAAGTACTTATCCAACCTAGCATACCAAGCTCTAGGTGCTTACTTGAGACCATACAAAGCTTTCTTGAGTCTGTACACCATGTCTAGATCTTCTAATATCTAGAAACCATATGGTTGCTCAATGTAAACTTCTTCCTCTAGATTACCATTCAAAAATGTCAACTTGACATCCATCTGATAAACTTTGAAGTTCTTATAAGCAGCAAGGTAAAGAAACATCCTGATTGCCTCCATCCTGGCTATTAGAGAAAAAATCTCCTCAAAATCAATGCCTTCAACTTGAGAATAGCCCTTACACACCAATCTTTCTTTTTCCCTCACAACTTCACCATCTTCATTCATCTTGTTTTGGAACACCCACTTTGTTCCTATAACATTCTTATTGGCTAGTCTGGGAACCAATTCCCATGTCTGATTCTTCTCTATCTAATTCAATTCTTCTTCCATTACCTTTATCCATCCATCATATTTTCTAGCATTAGAAAAGGTTTTGGGTTCTACCTTTGGTAATAAACACAAGTTTACTTGCTCATATGCCTTTGCAAACCTTCTCCTAGCCTACGCACCTTCATTCTTATCTCCAATGATCTAATTTTCTGAATGGTTCTTCTAAACATACTTTTTTGGAGCCTTAGTTATTTTCTCTGGTTATTTTTCCTTTTGTTCTTTCTCTTCTTCTTCATCTTCAATACATGGAAAAATATCAGATCTGGAGTACTCTAATTCTTTTGAGATTTGATACAAATATTCATCTACTTTGACATTTGTGCTTTCAATCATCTTTCCCAATCTCTTGTTGTAGCATCTATAGGCCTTGCTTTTGGTTGAGTAACCAAGAAAGATCCCTTCATCACTTCTTGAATCAAGGTTTCCTAGGTCTTCTTCATCTCTTCTGATATAGCATTTGCTACCAAAGATCCTAAAGTATTTGTTATCACATAGAATTGCACCCTGCTTGGAGAGAGTCCAAGCATTCTAATGACACAATGGGAATGATCTCAAGGTGTGGGACCTTGCAAGTTGAGATTAGACCTCTAGAGAAGGCTGGTTCCTCATTCTAAGCCTAATGCTTAGAGAAAACTATATAAACCTAGTGCTAATGCTTGCAGGGGAAAAGGGTTAGAAGGAAACTGAAATGAAAGGGGTGATACACCTGATTTAGTGAGTGATGATGATCTTGGAAGAGACACAACAATGATCTCGATCATGGAGGGAGTTCACACTAACTTATATGATTGATTGAGGCTTTGGTATGAAGGCCTAACCTATAGAGGAGCCACTTTACTCACATAATCAATCAAAACTTCAAGTAAAACATAGAAATCAGAGTAAAAGAGAGGCGAGATATCATGTATATATTGATCATGAAGGCCAGAAACCACTACAATACAAAATAACCAGCAGCAGGAAAAGACATAGTATAGCTAATTACATTCATTGGTGGATTGAATGGAAGACATCAGAGGCCAAGATTCAGTCACAGTGAGTCACATTCCAATAACCCTGCAATTACACTAAGAGGTCAAACTACAAGAAATTTGACAGCATAACAACCCAAAATTACCATCCTCAAAAAAAAGAGGTTACAATGTCTTTATATCAAGTCCTTGTGCAAGGAATGCTAAAGAAGATGCATAGGATCCTAGGTCACCAATGCCACCATCAATGCAAAGCCAGGAACCAATGGCAAAGAGGACAGAGGCCATGCCTTTGGCAGATCTACAACCCTAGAAATGGTTGCCCATACGCAAGATAGGATAGGGCATTGAAGATGAAAGCCCAAAAGTTGTTGCCAACCACATGAAGATCTGCCACCAAGCCATAGGAGTCCATTCGCATTAAAGAACTGAGCCATCCACTTGAATTTTGAATACTGAGCCCACCAATTGGAATCAATATGAAATATCTGGCCTCTGTAACACTTCAAGTTGGTTGATGAGACGTCTTGTTGGCCGAGTCCACAAATTTCTCACCTTCAGGATGCCTGAGGCTCTCCTTTAAATCCTGACCATAAATAGATTTACCCTTTAGGCTAGATCGACGGTCGCCAAGCATTCCATTGCCAGTCATTGCACTTTAAAATTCCTTTACTTTGCAGACACATGTCATCATTCCATGACTGAGTGGTAGAGAGCAAGTCATTTTCCTTTTGGCTCTGTGGAATTAACTAGGAGCCTCCACGTGGCCACCTTTCATACACCTTTTATTTCTTTATTAAGATGAGGCCACTTGTCACCTCATCGCAACCACGAGATGAATATTCCTCTCTGGCAAGTTTCCCCTATAACATTGTGCCACCATTAGATCCTTCAAACTGCAGGCCCACCATCTCATTCCTCGATCCTTCCATGTGTCGCAATTCCTGGGCCTCCATCCAAAAATCTACTTCCCTTGAGCTCTGCAAACCAGAAATCTGCCACGTGTCCTAATGATGCCATTTTTATCTGCTTTTGTATCTTACCTTTTGTATATGCAATTGTATATGAGATAAATTGCCAAACATACAAAACTAGACTTCAACATTCTTATGAAGCAAACTGGGACTAAATTTGGATTTGGCCTTGTATGTCACCTTTTTACATATCCCATATACATGCTCTTTATACATACAAAAGATGTTGACCTTTTACCTTTCACTATGTATAAATACACATTTAACACTTTTTAATTCTGAGTTGACATCCGTGATTACATCTTGCCCTTTGTATGTCGAAAACATGCATCCCAATATACAACTGTGGACCCCACCTAAAGTCCACCAAAATTAATTTTCTAGTTGCGTCTGGGTTTGTATCTCTCAAATTTGTACGTATGAATTGCATCCTTGTGACATACAAATACAAAAGTGGATCTGAACTGCTATCAAATATATCTTGAAAAGTGATCAGGTTTGGATTGTATCTTCCTTTGCATATGCAATTGTATATGCGATACAAACAAATATACATCCAAAGATGCATACAAAGATGCAAGAAGCAAACCTGATGTACATTGAACATTCTACATGATATACATACAAACAAAAATGTATATGAGATACATTTTCGATCAAATGATGGAAAACCCACAAATAGAGGATGACGTCCCCTTCATATGCATCAAAATGACTAAGTATGAAAATGAGAAAGCCTTGTGATGGAAGGCACTTGAAGAAAAAAGATTTATGGGTTTTTCGCAAGGATTCTCCAAATGAGATTTTAGGGATTTTTGCAAGGTAGAGCATAAGGAAATGAAGGATTTAAGGCTTTCTACCTTCTATTTAGGCTTTCTCTGATCAGATTTCTTTGATAGGAAGGGAAGAGGAATATTTTGTGGCCAAGCAAAATATGACAACATTTTTGGCAACCTCTCAGGGATGTTTACCTACTAAACAAATTGATCAGTGGCCTTATGCATCCATTGGGCATGGTGTTGAAAATAGGGAACTGCAACAAGAACAGAGGAGCTAGAACAATTGGGCAGGCACCACCAGAGAAAAATAAAACAAAACAAGCATGTATCTCCTAATGAGAATACAACAGAGTGCAAAGGCACTTATTGAAGGGAAACCTAAAAATGAAATGAAACCTACTCTAATCCTAAGATAACGAGTCAAGGATGACCTTAAACAAAGCCATTGACAGGTTCTTGAAAGTAACTGCCCTTCCTTAACAATTTGCAATGTTTCTCATGCATGTGGGTAGTTAAAAAGAGGTGAGGGAGGGATGGGCATATGACAAATTTATAAAACATCTCCCCCAAAATGGAGATAAACTCACCTATCCACCTAGACTGATTGCTAATATTGTTGTCTTGTGGTGAATAAATGGGCTGATCCCACTCATTTTGATGCTTAAATTCATGCTTAGATGTAAGCATGACAAGTGGTGACTCCTCTTGATGTGTCTCCAACTAGGTTAGATGCCTGATTGGGCATCCCCTTGAAGTGACATGCAAATAATCACTGCTGTATTTATGTCTATGCTTTGATTCTGCAACCCTCTGCTGCTAATTAGAATGCTCTAGCTCTAGTATCTCAAATGGAGGAATTACATCCTCCTTCATCTACTCAAACTGCTCATGGTTTCTCTTTTAGAGGCATTGATTTCCTATCCAAATTTGAGCAGAAAACATCAAGCTTATTCCAAAATTGGACCTCCTCCAAGTCCTCTATACTTTTTAGTACATGATCACTCGTATGATCTTCATTATAGACTGTAATTTCACTATCAGGCTAGGTCTCAACCTGCAATAATTTGTCACTATTTTCATTGCTCCTATGTTGTTGCATATCCATGACTAGCTGCCCGTCCTCTTCACATTCAATATAACCAGGTAGCTCATGAAGTAGGGAAGCATCATCCACTTGCCAATTCAAGAACACACACTCAGCCTGCATCCGCCTTTGTTCCACTATACCCTGCTGGCTATGTCTAATCTGTTGTTTTGGGGCTGCTAATGGATTGCATGAATGGTGCTGCTCATTACCCTAGGCTAAGTTGCTTTGAATTGGGATGAGCTTTCCTAATGTACTTGTAGCAGTTGAGCCCATGGAACTCAAGGGCCTAGCACAACTCAATTAATTTTGTCTTTGATTGTTCCCCTGATAAGGCTGGCAGCTAAGTGGATAGGGCTGATTAGGAGCCTGGTATGGCACATTAGTTGTAGGAATTGGTGCAATAATTGGTTTCATGACTAGGGATTTTGGAAGTAATGGCATTGGAGGCCTAGGATCAATCTTTCTAGCCAAAATCAAACAATTTTTTTCCCTAATGGCTACCTCATTGGCATCAGGTAACACATCTCCTCCTAGAGATTAGATCATGACAACAATATCACTATTCAGGGATCTCAAATAATACAAGAAGGCAGCATTAGGGGAAGGTCTTACCAATGGCAGGATTCTGTACCAAGTCTTTTGAAACCTGAAATTGAAATCCACCATAATTCATAGGGAGCCCTTTTAATAGTGGCCAGCTTCTCTATCAGGGACAAATGGTCATTCTTGTCCTTAAAATGTTGATAGAGCCTTGTTCCTAAATCATCCCATTCCTGAATTGAATATGTAGGTAATCCCCCATACCACTATAGAGCCTTTCCTTTCAAAGAAGCAACAAGGAGCCTTACAACGACATTATCCTGAGTAACATTGTGAATGGAGCATACGCTGGCAATGTCCTGGATGTGCTCATCAAGTGTAGTGGCACTTTCACCAGTGAAAAAGGGAATAGCCTTTAGAGTTGGGATAGGGATGTCATTATATTGTGCAAGGTTGAGAGGGATTTCACCATTAAAGGCCACAAATGGTTTATTTCTTGGCTGGGCCATGACAGTGATGCAAATAATATGTTGGGTGTATGGAAGCCTATTATTGATGGAGAGAAAAAGTCATGACTTTCATAACCACTTGACATACTAGAGAAAAATAGGTCTGCAACTAAAGAGAAACTAGATACATACCAGAGAGGGAGTCGCCAGGTGATTGAGATGCTTCTAAAATCTAAATAGACCAGGAAAACCACCAAAATCCTGATCTTTGATGAAATTTTAGGTGCTTGGGCTACTTTCACTAGTCGGTTTGTCTAGTAGAGTCACCATGGTGTTGGAGATATTTCTTTGAATGGCATGATGTGCTGAAGAACACACCAGATCCTTCAATGGATGATAAGGATCACCAAGTATGTCCCATCGGGCATGCCAGAAACTGTTATCACATAGAATTACACCTTGCTTGGAGAGAGTCCAAGCATTCTAATGATACAATGGTAATGATCTCAAAGTGTGGGACCTTACAAGTTGAGATCATACTTCTAGAGAACGCTGGTTCCTCATTCTAAGCCTAATGCTTAGAGAAAACTATCTAAACCTAGTGCTAATGCTTGCAGGGGAAAAGGGTTAGAAGGAAACTGAAATGAAAGGGGTGATACACCAGATTTAGTGAGTGATGATGGTCTTGGAAGAGACACAACAATGATCTCAATCATGGAGGGAGTTCACATAGACTTATAGGACTGATTGAGGCTTTGGTATGAAGGACTAACCTATAGAGGAGCCACTTTACTTATAGAATAGATCACAAATTCAAGTAAAACACATAAATTAGAGCATAAGAGAGGTGAGATATCATGTATATATTGATCATGAAGGCTAGAAACCATTACAATACAAAATAACTAGCAATAGGAAAAGACACAGTATAGCTAATTACATTCATTGGTTGATTGATCGGAAGACAACAGAGGCCAAGATTCAGGCACAATGGGTCACATTCCAATAACCCTACAATTACACTAAGAGGTCTGACTACAAGAAATTTGGTAGCATAATAGTCCAAAATTACCATCCTCAGAAAAATGAGGTTACAATGTCTTTATATCAAGTCCTTGTGCAGGGGACACTGAAGCAGATGCATAGGATCCGAGGTCACCAATGCCACCATCAATGCAAAGCCAGGAACCAATGGCAAAGAGGATAGAGGCCATGCCTCTGGCAAATCTGCAACCCTAGAAATGGTTGTCCATATGCAAGATAGGACATGGCATTGAAGATGAAAGCCCAAAAGTTGTTTCCAACCATAGGAAGATCTGCCACCGAGCCATAGGAGTCCATTCACATTGAAGAACTAAGCCCTCCACTTGAATTTTGAATACTAATCTCACCAACTAGAATCAATACGAAATATCTGGCCTCTGCAACACTTCAAGTTGGTCACTGAGACATCTTGTCGATCGAGTCCACAAATTTCCTAGCTTCAGGATGCCTGAGGATCTCCTTTAAATCCTGACCATAGATAGATTTGTCCTTTAGGCTAGATCGACGATCGCCAAGCATTCCATGCACTTTAAAATTCCTATACTTCACGGACACGTGTCATCATTTTGTGACCGAGTGATAGAGAGCAAGTCATTTTCCTTTTGGCTCTGTGGAATCAAGTAGGAGCCTCCACGTGGCCACCTTTCATACACCTTTTATTTCTTTATTAAGATGAGGCCACGTGTCACCTCACCACAACCGCTTGATGAATATTCATCTTTGGAAGGATTCCCTTGCAACACTGCGCCACCGTTAGATCCTTCAAACTGCAGGTCCACCATCTCACAAACCTTGAGGCACAGAAAAAGCTATCTTGTAGTAGTCTGCTGGATTGAGTGCAATTTGCCAATATCCTTTTGTTAGATCAAACTTGGAATAGATATGACTACCCTGTATAGTTTACCAAATATGATCCTTACTAGGTAAGGGATGCCTATGATCTTGCAAACAATCATTAAGAGGTTTATAATTGACAACTAACCTCTTTTCTTCCAATTCTTGACCATTTTCATCAGTTTTTGGCACATACATTGCATGACATGAGAAAGGAGACTCAAAATTCTAAATTAAATCTAATTCAAGTAAAGTCTCAATTTATTTCTGACATAATGCAACTTTAGCAACATTCATAGGAAAATAATTTGCTCTACATTTAGGAAGCAATTATTTACCTGCTGAATATTTCTTTAAGGTCAGACTATAGGAAAGATTCCTTTTGTGCTTTTTCAGATCCTTTGTCAAGACTGTACTTTGGAATTCTTTCTTTAATTCCTCCAAAAGTCCTTCGGTAGCTTGTTGTTGCTTTGCCAACCATACTGTATTCCTCTTTTTATGCTTAGCAAAATTCACTATGGTAGTGTATGCCATTTCACTATGCAATTGTGGTACTGTAAAAGCATTTTTGAATGTGATATTCCTTTGATCAATGAGAATGGGTTCCCATTGGTGCATAGATGCACTACCAATGACACCATCATACCCATCCATTTCATAATGCACAAAAATAATTTCTTCTATGCAATATGGACTCAACTAGATAGGGACTTTACAGATAAGCTTTGAAACATGCTTACCATTTCCAAATTGGATATTTGTTGTTCCTTCAATCCATTGATCGACTGGGAGGAAATTCTAACGTGCAATGTTCAAGTCTGCACCTGTATCCCATAGAAATGCCAATGGATAAGATTTTATACTAGGGAAATGAATAGTAAGAACAATACCTGGACATGTCATCTGGGTGATCGTTGAAAATCTCAGAGCTTTCCAATATAACTAGATGAAGATTCAAAAGGAACTCCGATATCTGGGTCAATGCCTTCTGCAACTATGGCTTCTTCAATTAAAGGGTTGTGAGGCTTTTCCTGATAGAATAGACTTTCCTCCTGTTTGGTGACCGGTTCATTAGGAGTTTGCAGTATTACTCCAGAGGAATTTACTTGAGAAATATAACTATCTAATTCCTTACTCTTAGATAGTTCTTCTACTAAGTTTACATTTTCTTCCTCATCTATTTCTTCAATTTCTCCTCTAGCTTGTTGAATGACTGATTGCAAAAATTCTTTCCTTTGTCTTCTCCAGATTGTTCTAGCTATGCTTCTAGGAGCTGGAGCTTTTGCCATTGTTCTTTGATTAAGGGGCGCTGGAGAGTCTAGCATCCATGGTTGCCTTTGCTGGAGAGGTTTGTAACCATGTCTTTCTCTTATTGCAGATGAAGGTGGCATCCTAGGGTTTTGCTAATTTAGCAAACTTTGTTTCTTCATATGCAATATTTCTAATGTTTGTTTATTCTTTTGCCAGGTTTTTGGACCAACAAACATTTCACTTTGAATCTTTTCTAACCTTAAGATCTCTTCTATTACCTGATCTAAGGTTTCTCCACTCATTCTTCCTCGCATCATTCTACAGAAGAATGATATTTCAGAGCATTCAGATTTAGAAGATTCAGAAGAGTCTTCTTTTTAATCCTTTCATTTGATATAACTGCTTTTCTTCTTCTCCTTCTTCATCAGAAAATTCTAATTCACTTGAAAGAATAATATCCTCAGAATCTGAGGGATACTCATCAAAATATTCATAAGCATCATTATCATCTACACCTACTTCCATTGCTAATCTTACCTTGCCTTTATTTCTTGCCTTATTTCTCTCAGGGCACCTTTTAGCATAGTGTTCTCCGTTGCAGATATAGCAGGTAGGTTTCCATTTGGAACCCTTGGATTCCTTATCCGTTTTCCTAAAATATCCCTTCTTTTTTGGATATTTTGAGAAGTTTCTCTTCTTCTTGTACTTATTGTACTTTTTGTATGGCTTCTCACAATCATAGCATTTCTTCTTGTTTTTGAAATGCTTTTTAGGAAACTGATTACTGGGAACAATTTGATAACATGATGAAGATGAAATAATTGGCTTAATTTTCTTCATTTACTTCTACCAGAAATTGAACTAACTATGGAAAAGTTGATTCTTTTAGATCCATGTGTTCTGACACCAAATTTTCCAGAACTTTCTTGTGATAGTATTCTCCCATGACAAGACCAAAACTCTTAAAGAAGATAATGAACATGTATTCCTAGTTTTGTTCTCTTCTAGATTGATAGAAATTCTTATACTATTCTTCATAGTATTCCTTGAAATACTTCATGTCTTTACATCTGCCTCTAATAAACTTATTGTAAGCCAATCTTTCCAAAGCATCTGTTTTTCCAACAAATAGATGTGTCAACTAGGCACAGACTTGATTAATTCCATGAGTGATCAAATCATCTCTATAGGTAGTATCTAACCTATCCCATACTTTTCTGGCTACTCCTATTAAAGAGTTCAAAGTTTGCTTTATGACATCTTCTTCAGAGACTCCTACATTGGTCGAGACACAGTTTGTGACCCATGCTTTTATAGTATCTATACTTTTCATATTCTCAACAACCTAAAAAGTATCAAAGTCGATTAACGGAGGAGTATCTGCTTTAAAGCTTTGAATATTTTTTTGAGAATCTAACATGGTTGTCCCTGAGGGTTTACATTTCCTCTGGCCATGAGTATTTTACCAGAAGCATCTTTCATATTTCTAGTAGTGGGATCATATTCTTTCTCAGATAAGGTACTCGAGGGATTAAGCTTTAAACTTTTCCCTACATACTGTGCTTGTAAATAACTAGGAGACCCTGAAGGAAAATCTAGTTTTCTAGTAATAGACTGTGGTCTGGATATAGACACAACTAATTAGATGGTACTAGATTCTCTGGTTATGGAATCACTTAACAAAAGAGTAGAATCATTCACACCCTGAACATCTCTTTGAACCTTTTCAAGTTGTTGATTAACTTGTTTTACATGAAGGCCAGTATTGGACAAACTAGAATTAACAACTTGAAATTCTAGGGTCATCTCAGCACGAACCCTTTGCAAGTTTTCATGGTGCTATCCATTTGACTATTGTTGTGTAGCCCACCATGCTTCCACATGTTGCTTGAATATGACATAATCAGCATGAAGCTGACTGATTTCAGTGTTGACTTGACGCTTCCAATCTTCGGTGAGATGGTTTTCAAGGTGTTCTATAGCAACAATAATGGAATGGAGATTGGTTTGCATGCTAGCATACTATTTTTCTTGGTTAAGTCGATGCAGGTCAGCCTGATATTGTTGGTCTTGGGAGAGCAAAAGTTGTTTACGCAGACAAAGGTTTGCCTAGTTTAACGGTTTACTTTAACTGGGGACAGTACTATCTCCTATGGGTGACACATGCTGTAGCCAAAAGTCCAACTGATATTTACCAGTGGTATCATATAACATAAAGTCCTAAAATTTTGGAATAGTTCTAGGAACCAAGCAAGGACCTACTGGTGTGGACACAACCTTTTCATTTTTTTCTTTTATATCATTTTCAGGAAAACTGACTATTTTCCCTAACATCATATGACAATGTTTCAAATTGAAAACAAAACTACAATCTTCACACTTAAACAAACCATTATCTAACTTAGAGTAATTTTTATGTACACAAGAGGGATTGGCTTGAGTAGTACTAGTGCTAGCTTGGTTGGTTCAATCTGAGAAACTGAACAAATAATCAACATGTTTAGATGGTGTTTGACGCATGCTGTGACTACAGAATCTTATCCTAACATGATTATTATAGTTGAAGGTGCATTCTTTTACAGAGGGATTTCTAGTCATTGATGGTCAGGATGCGAACTTGATGACTGCTTGGTCATCAATTTCCTCAATACTGACACCTTGAAGTTGTGGTGCCTTTGGTACTGGTACGTTTGCATCATTACTCCATAGCTCCATAGCCCATTCCTGGGGCATTTGTATGTCCTTATGCTTAACAATCTGGGGTGCTAATAACTGTGTGTTAGCACTAGTTGATTTCCAAACTATTGATAATCCTTCCTCAGCTATCAAAGGTTTTCGTGGGTTCATCATCAAAGGGATGGACTTATTATATAGTCTATAATGAACCAGAAAAACTAGGGAGTGATCAACAGACATATCCTTCATGTGAAGGTTCATTGTTTTAAACTGATATGTAAGGACATCATCTAGATTTGCATCCTTTAGACTTACTGTTAAATCAAGGGAGCTATCTATGTAGATAGGACTAGCTGCCATTGTGTCACAGGCACATCCCAGCATAGCATGTGAGGTTTTATAAAACCGTGCATCCTTTAACATCATTAACACAATTATAGGAAGACCTTTCCTATAATGACCTATAATACCAATCCGGACATAGGATAGATGATTTACTGTGGATTTCTAGGGTTGGCCTTGGATTTCCTTTGTAGGTTTCCTATTTCTATATAAGAGAACAATTTCAACTTTCTATTTGACCCATTTTTTACAATATGTTGTAACTCAACGACATGACACTTTTAGGTACTTTTATATCCAAACCAATTTTTAAAACATTTATACATATTTACCATATCTAAAAATCCATGAGGAACATCTTTATATATCTCAGAGCCTTTAATCTTAGGCACTCTAAACTCTTCATTGCTAAATCTATTCTCAGAATAAGAATCTTCTAGACTATTTCCACTATGTTCATTCATTGAGAAAGTGCTTTCATTCTGTGCAAAGAAGTTAGTGAAACTAACCTCCTCATTACGAGACCTAGTGTGATCGTCTGGTGCGGTTGTAAATGAACTCAAAGCATCCATGTTATACGCTCAAATCTATGCTCAAATCCCAATTTTACTACCCAAACTGCCCAAACACGCTCTACTGGCTTAAACAGGACTTACGACAGGGTCTTACAATAGATTACTAATGACTGAGAGAGCATATATAGAGAGCATTACAGAGAGCAATATACTAGAATACTTTTTCATTTTTCAACAACCACATAAATTTCACAACGAGATTCATAACAAGGCTCTGATACCAATTCGAATAGCAGGACACAAATTCAAGCTTCTTCATTCATATTGGAATAGTACAGAAGATAGTAACAGATCACACTCATATATTAAACACTTAGACAACTAAACTTGAAGACTTCTGAGTTTCTAATTCCTCAAAAGGAAAAGCATACTTCTTTGATCCTCAAATATCTGCAATTTCGGGGCCTCCATCCAAAAATCTGCTTCCCTTGAGCTCTGCAAGCTGGAAAGTTGCCACGTGTCCTGATGATGCCCTTTGTATCTGCTTTTGTATCTTACCTTTTGTATATGCAATTGTATATGAGATATAATTGCCAAACATACAAAACCAGACTTCAATGTTCTTATGAAGCAAACTAGGACTAAATTTGGATCCAGCCTTGTATCTCATCTTTTTGCATATTGCATATACATGCGCTTTATACATACAAAAGATGTTGACCTTTTACCTTTCACTATGTCTAAATGCACATTTTGCACTATTTAATTCTAAGTTGAAATCTATGATTGCATCTTGCCCTTTGTATGTCAAACACATGCATCCCAATATACAACTGTAGACTGCACCTGAAGTCCACATGAATTAATTTTCCAGTCGCGTCTGGGTTTGTATCTCCTGGATTTGTATGTATGAATTGCATCCTTGTGAC
Source organism: Cunninghamia lanceolata (assembly GCA_027924645.1). Lineage (NCBI taxonomy): Eukaryota > Viridiplantae > Streptophyta > Pinopsida > Cupressales > Cupressaceae > Cunninghamia > Cunninghamia lanceolata. The sequence goes on along the minus strand of BSBN01000078.1, from coordinate 34,293,619 downwards.
ATACAAATATAAACGTGGATCTAAACCGCTATCAAATATATCCTGAAAAGTGATCAAGTCCAGATTGTATCTGCACTTTTGTATCCTCTGCATATGTAATTGTATATGCGATACAAACAAATATACATACAAAGATGCATACAAAGATGCAAGAAGCAAACCGGATGTACATTGAACATTGTACATGATATACATACAAATGAAAATGTATATGAGATACATTTTTGACCAAATGATGGAAAACCCACAAATAGAGGATGACGTCACCTTCATATGCATCAAAATGACTAAGTATGAAAATGAAAAATCCTTGCGATGGAAGGCACTTGAAGACAAAAGATTTCTGGGTTTTTCGCAAGGATTCTCTAGACGAGATTTTAGGGATTTTTGCAAGGCAGAGCATGAGGAAATGAAGGATTTAAGGCTTTCTCTGACCAGATTTCTTTGATAAAAGGAGGGGAACAAGAATATTTTGGGGCAAAGCAAAATATGACAACAATATCTAATAGTGGGAGGTCTTCCATACCATAGCTCATAATGCTATTGACCCTTAGTTGTACTTTGTTAGTTAGATAGATAGCAACGTGAACTTCTTCCTTCTAGTACATGTCAGGGAGATCTGCATCCTTCAACATTTCCCCAGCCATCTCTTGCATAGTCCTATTCTTCCTTTCCACTACCCCATTTGTTGAGGGGTCCTAGGAGCTGATATATGTCTCTTAATACCATGATCTTCACAAAATGTTTCAAATTCATTTTAAGTGAACTCACCTCCTCTACCAGACATTAAACATTTGACCTTACCATCCATTTCATTCTCAACCATAGCTTTGAAAACCTTAAACTTATCAAAGGCATCTAATTTTTCTCTTAAGAAAGTAACCAAGTCATTCTATAATAATCATCAATAAGTAACATGAAATACCTTTCACCTTGTTGACTCTTTACTCTTATAGGGCCACATAGGTAAGTGTGAATGAGCTCCAATGACATTGAAGAAGAATACTCCTTTCTCTTGAATTTTTTCTTTGTCTGCCTTCCCATTTGGCATTGCTTGCATAATGTGTTTGTAGACTTGGTTATCTTAAGCATATCTCTCACCGCATGAATAGAGATGATCTTTACAATATTGTCAAAGTTAGTGTGTCCCATTCACTTGTGACATAGCCAACACTCACTGGATTGATCTAATAAGCATGTTCTTCCATTTACCTCCTTCAGATGATAGATATCACCATATGACTTGATACCTTCTGCAACTAGTTTTCTAGACCCTGCCTTCCTAATTTCACAACCTTTGGCATGAAAGGTAGGATTGTATCTTTTACTACACATTTGATTGACATAAAGAAGATTGTACTTTAACCCTTTGACATAGAGGACATCATCAGTCCTATTCTTCCCATCAATAGTTTATAGCGCGCTTTCCATAGATTTGTGCTGACTCATCACCACCAAACTTAATAGCTCCACCATTCTATTTCTTAAGGTTGATAAATTTCTCCTTATCACTAGCCATATGATTAGAGCAACCATTGTTAATTACCCAAGCCTTGGCTTCTTATTTTTCATGAAAGGTAGTCCGTACATCCATTGATCTATCATTGTTTTGATCATCCTGCAAGGTATCAATCTTTTCACATTTTCCAATATCATCCTCTTTGTCACCAACATTCAAGGCCATAAAAATTGTTTCATCATTTGAATCATGATCCTCATCTTATGAAGAACAACTGCTCTCTATAGAATATAGGCTTCTTTTGAACTTGTCTCTCTTGTTACTACCCCTTGATTCTTTAAAAGGACATTTATAGGGAAAATGACCAATCTTTCCACAATTGAAACATTTGAAAGGTAACTTACCTCTATATTTGCGTGTGCCTTTCTTCAATGTTCTAACAAAGTTTTCTTCTACCTCATCAAGGTCATCATCTTGATCAACTGCTTCATCTTCTTTCTTCTTACTTGCTTTGAATGTTGCTTCCTTCTTTGGAGCACCTTTGTCAAATTCTCTCATTTCAAAGGCTGTGAGAGACCCAAACAATTGATCTATTGTGTATTTATTCAAATCTTGAGATTCCTCAATGGTAGACACCTTATGACTATAAGATTTAGGAAGAGATATCAAAACCTTTTTCACAATCTTATCTTATTTCACTTCCCCACCAAGACCTATGATGCCATTGACTATTTCATCCACCCGAAGCATGTAAACAACAATGTCTTCATCTTCTATCATCCTCAAGGTTTCAAATTTTCTCTTGAAAATTTGCATCTTGGCTTGCTTCACTTTACTATCTCCTTCATAAATACTTTCAAGTTTATTACAGACATCCTGAGTAGATGTACAACCCATTACCTTCACAAGTTCTAAATCATCTATCCCACACATGATAGCATTCTTTGCCTTGACATTGTTATCATACAACTTAATCTCATCTGCATCTATAGGATCACTAGCAGAAGTAGTGTAACTCTTCTTGATTGATTTCCAAATGGCATACCCTAGAGAAGATAGATAGTTTTCCATCCTCAGCTTCAAAAAGGAATAATTTGTTCCATCAAAGATAGGTACCTTGAGAGATCCATTATTACCCATCTCGGACCTTCCTCAAGAAGTTAAGCTTCTTCTAAGTAACTTGGGTCTAATACCAATTATTGAACACACCAGGATACTGGGGGGTGAATCAGTATCTAAACAAACTTCAAATCCTTTAGAGTAGATTAAAATTTAAGCATTACAACATCAACATAAACATGAAAGATCAACACATCAACACATAACACCAAATATGCGTGGAAAACTCAAGAAGGGAGAAACCAAGGTGTAGATTAATTCATAATATATGAAGCTCAAAATTACAACTTTGTTTTAGGGCTACAACCCAAGGAAGCTACTACTCCCTATTGACTTTGTTTTAGGGCTACAACCCAAGGAAGCTACAACTCCCTCAAGAATTTGTTTTAGGGTCACTCCTAAGGACACTACAACTCCCTATAGACTTTGTTTTAGGGCTAAAACCCAAGGAAGCAACTACTCCCTGAACTGAGAATGAACTCAGAGATGATTACAATATGATAGTTCGTCTACTGCCTGAAAATTGACATTGAAGCTCACACCTTTGATGATTGCAATTCTGCTTCTTCTAATGATTGGATCAATTAGGCACACTCTTCACTTCCCTCATGTCACAAAATATCTTCAATATGAATTAGGACAACCCTTATTACTTCTACTCTTTCTCCTTCAGTCGCACATCGCAATGCATAACATGTTCATATTTTTCTCTTTACACATTCATATTCTCATTTTCACAATCATGTCACACCTAGACCAAATAGGTTTATAATATATACATGACATTACATTAATTCCATTACAAGTCGACCAATACAACAAGAATATTACATTTTTACAAGTCGGCATGAGATCACACAATATGAAACGTGCATAGGGCAAGCCCTATCATAAACTACACACTACTCCGAAAAGAAAGACACACCTTGCAAATCACAACACAAGCTTAGTCTAGTCCTAAACATCCTTTGCATAATCATTCTTTAGGGAATAACATTCACACACTTCACAAATTTGAATTAGGTCACCCTTAAATGAGAAAACATGAAGCATGTAGCACATTGGTCTTCACAATCTTGGTAGTACTCATGAATGATTAAACATTTCTTGTTCTTCTAGATGAATCGGCAGGACCTACACAACATTTAAAAATAGTCCTTGAACTCCACACAGTAAAAAATTTGTGGTGCACATCAGCAATCTTCCTCAATGAGCTAGGCAAGAGCATAACCCAGCAACACCATCAGTCCAGACCTCAGCCAGTTTCAGAGAGAGTAGAAAAACACCTTGCAGAGAAACTAGAGACAACACAAGATCATCAAGACAATCTTCCATTAGTCAATGTATTTCATGCCACAACAAGTTGGCGCACATCAGCAGCATATGTCTTGAGAACAACTAGGGATCCAAAACTATCTGTATCACAACTATCATTTGAAAACTAAACTTGCAAACCTCTAAATCACTTGAAACTGATATGGATGCACTCATATACTATTCTAAATATATCCTTAAAACTGCATGAGAAAATATTTATTTGTAGAGGAATACGGAGTATTTCAATTACCCTTCATCAACACTTTACTCTGCTAGAGCACAGACTAAAATTCAATTAGTTGTAACTTTTATTGTGGAGGAGCAAATGATCTTAAACTTTTTGATTTAGCACCTTTAAAGCATCCTTAATTTCACTTGTGACCTGCATAACCATATCTTCAAATGTGGAGGAATGCAGAGCATTTTATTAGATAGTCTTCCAGGCAGCTTTCTGCAGCAGAAACCTTCACCAACTTCTAGAGGCCAAAGCCTTCATATAATAGCACATACATCCTTATGAACAATAGGAAGGATCATACAACATTCCATAGGTCATCAGTAACATCTTTTCATCCTCAGCATAGCTTCTAATTCCCATATTAATATATCATCATTCATCTTAATGCTTCTAATTCTCATCTTAATATTTCATCATGAAATCATCTTTGCTAGCCACAAACATGCTCAATAAAACCTTACTTGACATTAATCAAGGCATGGCATTCAACCATGTGTTGGCAAGAGACACTATGTGGCTTCATAAGTGTTGTCATTGATGGCAACAAAGTCTATCCCACACATTCGTAATACATAGTATGCCTATACCGGAAGTCAGTTTCAAGATTGTTTTGGTCCAGTGAACAAGAATAGAGTATGTAACAAGGTTTGACAATCAGGTCTAGATCTCTCAGATGGTGTAACTTAGTAAGTTGTAGATTTGGACAAGTCAAGAGGGGTATCGTGATTATTGTATTCCATAGATTTAGCCTCCAATTATAAAGCATGAAAAATATATGAGCATCTGAGTGTTGGGTTCCAATCAAGTAGAGCAGATAGCAGAAGAACTAATCGAAAAAGTATCAGACCTCAATCCAGATGAGTAAAATGTGTTGATCAAGCAATTTGTTGTATTATACATTGTTGGCCGACATGATTAATGACTTCTATGCCTATGTTTTTGATACGCATCACAAATCAAGCATGGATTCAGCCGACAGATCAGTAACTTGCAAATATCTTGAGTGTTCTTGTTACCGACTAGAAAGTTGATGAAATCCTTGATGTGGCTATATATACCAAATGGATTCCAGTTTGTAGGAAGCATGGTGAACAAGTGATGAAATAAAGTGCAAAGAAAAGTAGGAATAAGTGTGAGAGTAGTAATTCAAGTCCGGTATGTGACAGAGCAACAACATTAAAACATATGAAGAATGACGTGTATCAGATCAGTGTATTGTGCCTAACCGGAAATGAACTCTTGCATTTGTAGATGCTTCTCATCAGTTCAAACACTTGATTATCTTCAGTAAGTTCTGTAGACAGTGAGTCTCTTGTAGGCAGTGTGCCTCTTGTGAGCAGTGTGCTTGGGCAGTGAGCCCTAATTGGCAAGTGCCATTTGTACTCCTTTATTCTTTTAATAGAGAATACAATCTTGGGTTAGTCACCCCATGGTTTTTCCCTTAACAGGGTTTCCACATAAAAATCCTTGTGTTATGTGTGTTGATTTTATTTTTTCTCTTATGATTACATATGTTTTCATGTTTAGATGCAACATTGATTATTAAGATAACAAAAAGAAAAGAGAGAAAGGAAATTTTGAGATAACTAATTCACCCCCCCTCTCAGTTATCTGCCTTGTTTCCAACAATTGGTATCAAAGCCAAGTTCCTCTAAACAAAGCCTAACAGCTTGAGGAAGATCTAGGAATCTCAATGGATGCATATGGTATGAAGGAACAACTTTAGTCTGCCCTAGATGATCTTGAACTATCCCACTCTGAAGTCAATAATTTGAGAGAAAACCTCAAACAAGCTGATGAATTCATAAATGATCTAAAAGAAAAACTCAGTATTTCTGTGAAAAAGAGAAAGGAACTACTTCAAAAATTAGCCAATCAAAGTGAAGTCAATGATACTAATGAAGATCTGGATGAGAAAAATAAGCTATGTGAAAAGATGTCAAAAGAAGTCATTATGGTAAGGCATGAAATGGAATCAGGAGTTATGAGATTCACCTAAGAAATTGAAGAAAAAAGAAAGATTGAAGATAATCTAAAACAATCCCTCATGGAGAAAACAGAGGTCTGCCACAAAATGGACAGAATAATTAGGCATCTTGCATCTGATCTTGAAGAAGCTAGAGACAATAAAGAACAACTTGAGAATCAGATAGACACTCTTAAACAAGATCTTCAAACAACAAATGAATACAAAGAGAAATTCAAGATAAGCTCAGCTCAACTTGAAGTTCTTCTTGAAATCCAAAAGAGGGTAGATGATAAGTGTGGCTTGGGATATGAGAAAGGTGAAAGGTCCGGATCCGGTCAAAAGAACTTTGGATTAGGAAATCAAAGAAACAGGCCTAGAAAACCTCTGGTAAGGCAACAAAATGCTTAAAAATATCCATCCTTCAATGGATACTGCTTCAATTGCAACAATTTTGGTCATAAAGCAACTTAGTGCAGGAGGAGAATGAATCAGACTAATCCATCCTTCTCTGGACAATGTTTCAACTGCAAAAGGTATGGTCACAAATCTCATGAATGCAGAAATATACAAATAAACAATTCATTCAATGGTAGATGCTTTGCATGCAATAGAATGGGACATATGGCTAATCAATGGAGATCAAGAGGATATCAATCAAACAAGCAAAGAAATGTTGTCTGTTACAATTGCAATAGATCCAGTCATATTGCCAAATTTTGCAGAAGCAGAAATTAGGATAGAAATGGTCCGATGGAACATAATTAGAAACAAGATAAGGGGAAAGGTAAAGTGAATGCAGATTAAGTTCAAAAGGAGATGAACAAGATTTAGGTGAAGAAGAGTACAAAAAATATTGGTGATGGATCTGCACCAGAATCCGATGCTAATATTCCTTCTGGAAACTAAAAAGGTGAGCTCTGGCTCAGGGGGGGTCATAGAGAAAAACAATTTCCCCCAGCTAGTTAGCTAGTGCCTAAATTTGACACATTGAGTAAACATCTAACGCTATGGATTAAAGGGTTCTCAAAAAACCCTCCAAATAACCTTCAGTCAAAATGTGAAAGATCCGGATGAGGTCTTGTAAGACTTATAACTGCTTAAGTTAATCCAGTTCCGATAGCTATCCAGTAAAGTAGAATTTCATAGACAGATCCAGTATGATTCAAAATTGAAAAGATTTGATCTGCGGACCTATGGCATGATTGAAGAAAAGAAGATACATTGTCAATCCTCACTGACAATGATTCTAAGTTTAGCATAGTGATTCGTGAAGATCTCTCTCAAAACAGGCCAACCAGATAACTTAAGTTGTGCATTTATTACAAAAGGAAATTAGGGTTTGTGCAAGAATAAAAGGGTTCTTTCACTCATTATTTGCACACTTGCACTCACAAAGAAGAAAAGAAGAGCTCTGCAACAAAGTTTTTACAATTCACTCAAGATCAACTGGAAAAATGAATTCAACTAGTGATTTGTTTCGAATCCTATTTCAAACCCTAAAGCGTGAAAAGAAACACCCTTATAAATCTCTAGAAGTTGATCCTTGGGGCACATTTTCTAGCATTCCGCAAAGAGTATTGCATGTAGAAGATGTTAGGGTTTATATCCATGCCAACATTAAGGAATTTGGAGACTCAAAATTGATGGACATTTATCACAAACAACTAATAGATGAAAATTTTGAACTCAAACTTGAATTCAAGGCCTTCTAGGATAAACACTTCGGACATCACATACATTTTCCATGTTTTGCAAAAGATGATTGGGTCCAGTATGTTCTAAGTAGGATGAATGATAATTTTATGTGGCTAATGAGGCCCTTCAAGATAACTAAGGATGCCATCAAGGCAGTGACCAGACTGCATTCATCTAGTGGGTTACCTGCACTTAAATCTGTGAAGAATCAAACAGTAACTGAAGTCACCAGATCTAAATTTGACAAAAGAGCAATGACCATAGATGACATCACAGATCCAAATGTCAAGTTTGCCTCAATGATAATCAGGTACAAGATCTATCATTCGAACAGGGAGAATTTTGTGTCTGGCACAACAATCTGTTTAGCATATCAAATGTTGAGGGAAGATGCAGACTATGATCTATGTGAGCTTCTTATAAATCAACTGTTGGAAAACCTGCAAAAGATCAAAAAGGATAAGAAGAATTCCTTTAAATATGGTTGTCTAATATTGTGTTTGTTCTTTTATTACATGAATGAGCTACTTGGATCAAGTGGTTGGGTTTGGCAAAATGATAAACTGGTTGCAATTCAGATCAGAGATTACATGTATGGACTTGGTGATGCTCAAACCCAAAACACAGCCCTCTAGGGGTACTTCAAGAACTTCCAAAGCATGATGCAAGCTAGAGAGAGAATACCACAATCCATAGTTGAGAAATACAAGGACACAGTGTGCTTCATGGTTGATACTGACCAATGCCTAATGGAGGCAGTTGAACCAAGAACTGTGTGGACAATGCCTATGGGATACGAGGTTGATGAAAAAATCTTGGAGCTACATATTCAACACCTGTTGAGCTAGCCTAAGGACACTAAAGTAGAAAGGTTTGGCACCTTTCAAGAGCTAAGTGTAAAAATACATGTTGAGTTAAGACAACCAGAGATAAAGAGGAAAGTAAGAAGGGAAGTTGAAGAAATTGCCAAAAGATTTGGCCTATCAAAAGAGGCAATAGATGCAAATATAGAGAAAATGGAGAAGGCTGAGAAAGAGAAACAAGAAGAAAAGAAAGGAGACGTTCCGGTACAAGCCTCCTCCCAGACTAGATATTCCAAGAGCTCTGCACCTGCCACTCCTAAAAGCTCAAAGGCTACCAAACTAGAAGTCAAGACATCCGGAAAAAGGGAAAAGAGGATGAAGACCAAAGCCACAAGGTCATACACAAGCCTTAAAGATGATGAAGAAATGGAATCTGATGAGGAAATCAAGAAAATAAAAAAGAAGAAAATATCTGGGGAATTCTTTGCTAGTAAAAATGAGGAAGAAAAGGAAGAGGAATTTGTTGAAAAGCCCACTCTTTCCATTGATGACATCATCAAGGTAGTTATTATGGATGGGAACCTACCGCCAGTGATAGAGTTCTATGATGAATACAGTGATACTGACAAGAGAATTCTGGAAGACGCTATTGCTAGGTATTTGAACATCTACAATAAAGCTTTCATTGAAATTATATCTTTAATTCCTAAGAGCCTAGAAAAGGTACTTGAGTTGAGAAAAGAGAAAGCAATGGCAAAAGACCTAGAGATCTGGGAGTAGATAATAATACAGCTTTATCCTTCCATCACTCCAAAACAAATGGACATGATTTTCAAGGAGTGTAAGAATGAGTTCTGGAGCAAGGCAAGAATGAACAAACTCGTGCTTGGAGAAATAGACCAAGTAGCAAGTGAAACTTAAGATATCCTCCAGAATGCTTTGAAGAGATTGAATCTTCCTATTGTAGAGGAAATAGATGAAGAACCTTCTACCATGGATGTTGAAGCATTAAATGTAATCAATGAAGAATCTTCTGACATGGATGTAGAAGGATCAAAGAAAATAGATGAAGAGAAGTCAGAAGACTTAGATTCCTCTATTCCGGAAGAGGAAGTTCATGAAGCAGTAAACACAGGTGACATCTCTCCTCTAGATCACACTACAACTATGACAAATATTCCAGACTCAAGTTGAAGGAGAAGATAGAGGAGAGGAGAAGAAGATTCAAGAAGAGGTCAAGGGAAAAGGGGAAGATCAAGCAGAAAAGACTAATGAAGACTCTTCTGATATTTCAAAGAAGTCTCAATCTCCAAAAAGAGACACTGCAAAGATAGTGAAGAACTTTTTAAACAAAGAAATGATGGAGATAGATAAACCTGAGCTATTTCAAGGACCACTGAATTTTGACTCTCTCTCTCCACTTTAGACAATGAAAATAGCATCGTTTGCTCAAGCCAAAGCAAAAGAAAAACTCTTGAAATATCACATGGAGGATTGTGAACTATTGGAGATTGCATCTGAGATGTTGGGGAAGATCATGCCATCCTTCTGAAAGGATCCTTTGGCCTCACCATCTGGTAACTTGAAAACTTTAGTAAATTTTGTTAACACTCATTTTGAATCTCTAGAGAAATTAGCAGAAGCAAAGGTCCGGAAGGAGTTTCTAGGAAAAAGATTCACTGAAGTGCAAGGACTGATTTCTAATGATAGGAGGACCCTAGACATTGGAATAAAGAGCCTTGAAAACACTCTTAAAGATGGTGGGGACATATATAAATTCTGTTTATCTTGGCCCAAAGTGACAGAGGACATTGAGAAGAAAGTGAAAAAACAAGAAGGAAAACTATCAAGTTTATCTCAAAATTTTGATCCCCTCACTACCTCTCTAATGAATCAAGAATGCCAGGCTATTGTTATCAAAAATGAAATAAAAAGGATGGACAAAGAAAAGAAGAAGATAATGACCAGAATGAGTGAACCCAGAGGGATAATTATCCATAAGATAGAGGCAATGCATGAGGCCTTGACAGATGCTAAGACCATAGCCCGAACCAGTGATTCACAGATTTAAGAAGGGCAGAAGCATATGAATTTTTGTTGAGTGGTCACATCTCCATTTTGGACAGGATGAAGCAGAGCTAGGCCATAGAGTTTGTACAACTGAAGACTACTTTAGTGGATATACTTAAGTATATGTAAGTATAACATATGATTTATATATACTTATGCAGCCATGTAAAGAATATTTTTTGTAAATTTTGGTATGTGGATACTGTCCTTTGCCATTGATGTCAAAGGGGGACTGAAGAGTAGTGAAAAATGTGGAATCTAGCTAAGGGGGAGCTCTGGTAGAATAGTACAAAAGACAGAGCATCAGCCAAGGGGGAGTTACTGTGACACTTCGCCATTTTTCACTAAGTGTTGCCATCAATGCCAAAGGGGGAGATTGTTGGCAAGAGACACTGTATGGCTTCATAAGTGTTGTCATTGATGGCAACAAATTCTATCCCACACATCCACAGTACATAGTATGCCTATACCAGAAGTCAGATTGAAGATTGTTTTGGTCTGGTGAACAAGAACATAGTATGTAACAAGGTCCGACAATCAGGTCTGGATCTCTTAGATGGTGTAACTCAGTAAGTTTCAGATTTGGACAAGTCAAGAGGGGTATCATGACTATGTATTCCAGAGATTTAGCCTCTGAAGATAAAGCATGAAAAAGATATGAGCATCTGAGTGTTGGATTCCAATTAGGCAGAGCAGACAGTGGAAGAACCAACTGGCAAAGTATTAGACCTCAATCCAGATGAGTAAAAGATGTTGATCAAGCAATTTGTGGGATTATACATTGTTGGCTGACATGATTAATGATTTCTATGCCTATGTTTTTGATACGCATCACAAATCAAGCATGGATTCAACTGACAGATCAGTAACTTGCAAATATCTTGAGTGTTCTTGTTGCCGACTAGAAAGTTGATGAAATCCTTGATGCAGGTATATACCAGATGGATTCTAGTATGTAGGAAGCATGGTGAACAAGTGATGAAATAAAGTGTGAAGAAAAGAAGGGATAAGTGTGAGAGCAGTAATTCAAGTTCAATATGTGACAGAACAACAACATTAAAATAGAGGAAGAATGAAGTGCATCAGATCAGTGTATTGTGCCTAACTAGAACTGAACTCTTGCATTTGTAGATGCTTCTCATTATTTCAAACACTTGATTATCTTCAGTAAGTTCTATAGATAGTGAGTCTCTTGTAGGTAGTGTGCCTCTTATGAGCAGTGTGCTCAGACAGTGACCCCTAATTGGCAAGTGCCATTTGTACTCCTTTATTCTTTTAACAGAGAATACAATCTTGGGTTAGTCACCCCATGGTTTTTCCCTTAACAGGGTTTCCACGTAAAAATCCTTGTGTTATGTGTGTTGATTTTATTTTTGCTCTTATGATTACATATGCTTTCATGTTTAGATGCAACACTGATTATTAAGATAAAAAAAGAAAAGAGAGAAAGGAAATTTTGAGATAACTGATTCACCCCCCCTCTCAGTTATCTGCCTTGTTTCCAACACCATGAACATCAGGAACATCACTAAATATCAGCAACCCTGGACATAAACATCATCACTATATCTCACTGCATCTCTGTTACCAAATTAATATATCATTCACATCAACCACATCAGACAACCATAAGGAGAGTGCAGACATTACTCAGAGTGTTGACATCAATGACAACACATATTGCCAACACTCTAAATTCTAAGTGCATCTAGAATTGTAATGAGTAGTGACAAAATGATAATGTGATATTGCCAAGGAAATGATATCCAACCCAAAAGATAAATGTTAATCTAAATAGATTGACAAAGATAACGAAAGAAGTTACGAGGATCTCATTGGAAGACTATAGAATCAAAGAACAAAGTGAAGCTTTATTTGGAAGAATAACAATCCCAAACAAGAACCTTTCGAAGAGTGCGAAGAAACCAAAGTAGATCACATTAACTGGATACTCTTAATAATCAGCAATAAACAATGATTATAGAATAACAATAGCACAAGTAAAATAAGAGTGAGTAGTAATTTTGACAGAGCTTCACTAGCATGTGAAATTGATCTTTTCAAATAGAAAATCTATAGGGTTTTATAGAAGAGGCAGGAGGCAAAAATTTGGGATAGGAGATGTTTGGGCATGGATAGACATCAAAAAAAGCTCAGAATGCCACACAAGTAAAAACACACCTTTTAAAAATGGTTGACAAATAGAAAGACACTTTTAGGATGTTAGTGTGTTGTGTAGATTTATGTGCCTAGCACTTTTTTCCATGCAACTTAAGATCTTAGAAACTCCAGATGACTTGGGGCATTGCCAAGGTTACGACACTTTTATAGTTTTTGGATAGGATAAGTAGAAAGGGTCAAATACACATTTAGAAAGAATCTTTGTGGCTTAAGGGTAAGGATAAGGTTGGAAAGTGATCCTAAAAACACACTAGGGGAGTGGACACTAAAGTGAGTACCAAATAAAGCATTAAATTGTGAGCAAGCATAATTTACGATGCTACATTTAGCCCCCACTTTAGTAGGCATATAACGCTACATGCATTTGTAGGATAAAGTAATGAAGAAAATAACATAAAAGAAAAATTTTCACCCAAGGATACTGTAGAGGATGAAAAAATTTGCTAACTAAGATGTATGAAGCCCCTAGCTTAGGATTTTGCAAAATCACAATGTTAGGCCAAAAAATCTGCACATGAAACAAATGTCATAGGCACACGTATATAAATATGTATATGTGTGTGTGTATATATATATATATATATATATATATATATGTTAGGCCAAAAAATCTGCACATGAAACAAATGTCATAGGCATACATATATAAATATGTATAATGTGTAGATTTTTTGGCCTAACATTGTGATTTTGCAAAATCCTAAGCTAGGGGCTTCATACATCTTACTTAGCAAATTTTTTCATCCTCTACAGTATATAAAGCTAATGAAAAAGAGGATTAGACTGAATATGATTTGTTGAAACCCTTGTGGTTAGCAAATAATATAGTCTAATAGACATTAATCTAATGAATAAGTAAACATATACAAACATATAAAAGGGTAAAATGAGGGGTAAGGTTCTAGGGCTAGCACACTTTGAGAGCTAGGAACCATACTAAAAAACTTCTATAACTCACCAGGGATAGAAAATTATGTTGTTTGCTAGGTGGCTTATGATAAGTGATGATACAACAGAAAATGGAGCATCATAGACTAGCATTTCTTTTCTAAGTGATCTACATGTCAAATAGTATTAGTGATTAAATGGCTAGCATGGCTAGGTAATTCTGATAAAGGTAGTCAATCTAAGCAAGTGCATCTTCTTAGGACCATGAGTGCTACAAAAAATATTGTAGGGAACATACCATCAATGTGGTGTGTGATCAAGTGTGAAAGATAGAAAATATATGCCCCCATAATTTCTTACATCATACAGGATCAATTAATTTTAAGGTAAAAAGAGGGAAGAAGGCACGGGAGCTTTTAGAAAGCATATTTATAGAGGATATTTTCTAGAGAGCTATATTATGAAAGGGTTTCCCTAAGGTAAATTTGTACCTCCCATTCATTATATCATTACTGAAATGTCACTATTAAGAGCTTTCAAAAAATACAGAAATGCATATTCTAATGAAGGCCTTACCGTGGGAGGAATTCTATTCCATGTCTTTTGAAACTGGAAATTGAAATCCATATTTGCTCCTGGGGAGCTCTATTTATCGTAGTCAACTGTTCAACAAGCGATAAGTTATCAGATTTATCTTGAAATTGTTTGTTCAACTTATCACCTAGATCATCCCAAGTTGCAATGGTTTGCACTGGTAAACTCCTGAACCACTGTAACATTTTTCCTTTAAACAAGGCAGCCAGCAGCCTGATGGCTACATTTTCTTGAGTTACATAATGAACACCACATAGAGAAGCTATGTCTCTAATGTGTTCAATTGGGGTAGTTTGATCCTTTCCAGTGAAATAAGGTAGGCTCTTCAAAGTTGCCATGGGTATATTATCATGCACTGTCAAGTTCAATAGGCTGCCCCCATCAAATGCCACAAATGGCTGATTTCTTGCCATTGGAACAGCTGGAGGTGGGTTTTCTTGAACCAGTGCAGGAACTACAGGTATTACTAGCCTGAAACTTTGTGGGTTTGATTGTATTCTTTTTGAAACTAGAGTTCTTACCATAGTTCTACTCTGTCTTCTAGGCAGAGACAGTTGCAAATAATCAAAGGAACTCGAACTCTGAGTTTGTATTTTTCTCATAAAAATGTAACACTAATCTACTTATCCTTTCTCAGTATGAGTCACCAGATATGCTCAAATGCCCCTTAAAAGGCCTGATAATGCTGGTAGCATATCAAAACCAGCAATATGATTGTAACGTAGCATTGTTCGGACTCAACCAGATTGGTCCCACCGGGCATGCCAGAAACTATTATCACATAGAATTGCACCCTACTTGGAGAGAGTCCAAGCATTCTAATGGCACAATGGGAATGATCTCGAAGTGTGGAACCTTGTGAACTGAGATCAGACCTCTAGAGAAGCCCAACTTCCTCTTTCTAAGCCTAATGCTTAGAGGAATATATCTAAACCTAGTGCTAATGCTGCAGGGGAAAAGGGGTAGAAGGAAACATAAATAGAAAATAGGTGATACACCAGGTTGAATAAAAGAACCACACATAACTGAGAAAATGCATAAATGACTAGATACAACCAATAAACATGCACAGATCAAGCTGATTTTAATAGAGGCAAGGAGCAAGAGATGATTAGAAAGGAATTAAACATTCACAAACACATCATTCTTAGATCACATAGAGTTAAAATAACATGGAGAGGTAAAATAACCAGCATGTATTTAATCAGAAGGCAAGGTTACAGTAGAGGAAAAGCTCTATTTGGAATCAGAAGCATAGATTACTAAATCTTCCAACCCTTTTTTACCTCTCATGCTTATGCATATATAGCATTTTGCATTTGACCTAAGTCAGTTACAATGAACTATCCCATGAGCTCTGTCAGAAAATATCATCGCCAGAAGGGACATCCACCTGCAAGAAGTTATGGAATAAAATATCTGGAATAGGGCAGGTGGAAGATATTTTGAATCTTCAATGTGAGCTGCTGAATCATTGACCTGTACCACTAAACGCAACAAATATCTACATTAAAGGACCTCCACAAAACTTAATTCAGCCGCTGAGATGTCCTATCGCCAAACACATGAAGATCTGCCAGCAAGACACAGAGCCCATACACATTGAAGAGTGAAGCCATCTTCCATGAATGCACCCACTAAGCTCACCAACTGGAGCTACTGTGAAAATATCAGCCCCTGCATACGCCAAAGCGGTCGCTGAAACATCCAGTCGATCGAGCCTGCAGATCCAGATTATATTTTGAAAGTGAGAAAATTCCCCTCAAAAGCCTGCCAGATGAAAGAGGAGACAAAAATAAGCACTTTTACCTTTTGAAGCATATTGAAATTCGCTAGAATGAGGGAGTTATCCATGGTCAAAGTTGCAGTCAACTGCACCCTGCACTTGTATATCGCTTTGCATATGCAATTGAATATGCAGTTTACACTGCTAGGTTCACTTTATGCATTTTTGCAATTTCTTTCCTTTCACCTTTTGCATATTCAACTTTTGTATATCTTTGAATCTCCCCATGTATATACTTTTATATGTTCAATTGTATATACAATACAATGGTCAACATACAAAAGCGGGCCTTTACTTTTGTATCACCTTTTGTATATATGCCCTTGCCATGTGTCATCACTCCATTGGTCACTGAGCTAAACCTGGGACCCATCGCTGAACATTTGCATCTTCCTTATTAGCCATTGGAAAAACCTCAAACTGAGCCACTGATAAGGCCTATCTCACTGAAAATCCCTTTGTATGTGACCTTGTATATGCGATTGTATATGAGATATAATCGCATGTACGTAAAACTGTGGAACTCAAATGGATTATCAACCAGAATGGAACATTGAAACAAGTCCAACTCGTATCTTTGTTTTTTTGCATATCAGCTCATACATGCACTTCAACATACAACTGCGGACCCCACCATTGAGTTTGCCAAATTTAATTTCTCAGTCGGGTCCGCATTGTATATCCCTTTTGTATCTAACCTTTGTATATGCAATTGTATATAGGATTGTATATGGGATGATACAATCACATATACATACAATAGGTAGATCCCAACATTTTTCTGAAGCAAATTGAAATTAACATCGGGTCCGGCCTTGTATCTTACCTTCTTGTATGTTGCACCCTTTTGACCTTGTATATGCAATATACAATTGCGGACCCCAAATGATTATCCGCCACATTTAATTCCCCAGTCACGTCTGGATTGTATGTATTCCCTTGTATATTGCCTTTTTATATGGCATATACAATGCGAATATACAAACAAAACTGCATACAATCGCTTGTACATACAAACATTGCATGTGACGTTTGCATGTGACCTTTGTGTGTGACCTTGTATCTTCCCTTTGTATATGCAAATATATAATGTGAACACACATACAAAGATGCATACAAATGCATCTGCCTTTCCAAAACCAAAATGCATATTCTTTTAGGTTCAGGAATGTGTCTCATATTTGTATAACCTCTTGTATATTGCATTGTATATGCAGTTGTATGCGCAAAATACAAAGGAGATACATGCAACATAACCTACAATGAACCTGATGTTTAGTAATATTGTACATGACCAAGATACAAGGAAAATTGTATCCGATATACAATTTGACCAAATGACAGAAAAACCCAAAACAAGGATGACGTCATCATCATATACATGAAAAATGGCTAAGTATAAAACTGAGAAATCTCTGTGATAGAAAACAATTGGAGACAAAAGATTTCTGGGTTTTTCTGGGTTTTCTTCAAGGATTCTCTATGCAAACTTTTGGGATTTTTGGCAAGGATAGAGCATGTGTTTTTGAAGAATTTAAGATTTGTAGGGTCATTTTCTAAAGGATATTCAAGGAATATACAAGATGAGCTATTTAACTCTGAACAAAGGAAAATAGGACAACATTTTGGCAACTTCTTAGGGATGTTTGCCTGCTAAACAATCAGACCAGCAGCCTAGACCTTATCCATTGGGCACAGGGTCATATTGAGACTTAAAAACACTTTTGACAATCAATCTTGACCTTAGTAACTCAGCATGTCAGCAATGAAGAACACTTGGAAAACCAAAGCCAAAACAAAAATGTTGAAAGCAACTCACCAAACTGTGCTAGATAGCACTTAGGGAAAACAAAAAAGGCATCTAAACTATTTTG
The DNA here is from genome assembly GCA_027924645.1 of Cunninghamia lanceolata. NCBI lineage: Eukaryota > Viridiplantae > Streptophyta > Pinopsida > Cupressales > Cupressaceae > Cunninghamia > Cunninghamia lanceolata. Next base: position 34,275,626 of record BSBN01000078.1, on the reverse strand, counting down.
CAGCAGCACTTATTGAAAGCAAGAAACCTAATCTACTATTTTACAAGGCAACTCATACCTCAAAACACCTCTTCAAGTGTATCCCATTGACTAGGATAGGCAAATTTTCTCCATCCACATTTGATAACTGAAATGCATTATGGTCCTTGCATTCAGTAATGATAAATGAGCCACTCCACATGCTGTCAAACTTGGAGTGCTTCCCTGGCCTGCTTTTCAACTCATCCCATTTGAGTACCATATCACGCTCCCTAAAATTTCTAGGAGTGGCCTTCTTATCAAAAATTATTTTTGTCTGAAGCTAGTGACACTCCATAGCTTTCATAGCTTTATCTCTGATCTCTTCAAGCTCCATAAGTTGAGCATATCTAATAGCCATGGGATCTTCTTCTTCAAACATCTCCAGTTGATTCATGATATCAAGTGCTAGAAGCTCCATAGACATAGGCAATCTTGCCTCTTTTCCATAAACTAACATATATGGGGAGTTTCTAATAGACCTCTTGGGAGTTATTCTATCTGCCCATAAAGCAAATTTCAAGTTGGTGTGCCAGGTTCTCTGGTTATCCTCCATTGATCTTTTGATAATCCTTATGAGATTCTTATTTGTGGATTCAGCCAAACCATTACCCTGTGGGCAATAATTTGATGAAGTGTTCCAATAGATTCCATTCTTCACAGCCTAGTCTATTATCTTCAATCCAACAAAGGCTAAAGCATTGTCTGAGATAATTGATTCAGGTACTCCAAATCTAGATACCAAATCATAATAAAAGTTCAAAATATCATTCTCATTGGCTTCCTTCAAAGCTACTGCTTCAGTCCATCTTGTGAAATAGTCTATTGCTGTAAGTACCCACCCGTGACCTGCACTTGTTGGTGGGTTGATGGGACCTATAAAATCAATGCCCCATCTCATGAAGGGCTGTTCTACTTGAATCGGCTGCAGAGGTAAAGATGGTATCCTTTCTTTGCCTGCAAAAATGGCATATTTTACACACTTTCTGGCCCATGCATGGGCAACCTTGAATAAGATAGGCTAGTAATAGCCAGCTCTCATTATTTTCCAAGCAGTAGTCCTTGGGACACAATGGCCCCCTGTTTTTCCATCATGAAACTCATGCAGCACCTTATCGTTTGATCATTATCAATGCATCTTAACAACACACCATTAAAATCTTTTCTGAAAAGGATGTTGTTAATTAAAACATATGGAATAGTCTGCAGTCTAAAATATCTTCTCTTGGTTCTACCTAAACCTGCTGGACAGTCACCAGTTTGCAAAAAATGAGTCATGTCATTAACCCAACCTGTTCCAACTGTTGTTGTATCATCCTGATGTTCATCTTCAATGGTCAGAAGCACCTCTTTTTCCTTCTCTGTTTCATTTTCAGACCTAGTAGCAAGTTGTTCACTAAGTCTTCTACCTCTGATGAGCTTGGTTATCTTGATATCTACGTCATATTCCATGACTTTGGTAATCCAACCAGCCCTTTTCTCATTAACATCCTTACTTAACAGAAACTCTTTCACACCATGGTGAGCAACCATCAAATGTACCTTATTGTTAGAAATAAGATGCCTAAACTTCTTGAGACTCTTTACCACTGCAAGGACATGTTTTTCAATGAAACTATACCTCTGTTCATACTCCTCCAGTCCTTGACTAAAGAAAGCAATTGGTTGCTCAAAGCCTTCACTTTGCTACTGTACCAGAATTGTAGAAATTGTATCTAAACTACCATAAGCATACAAATTAAAATCTTTTGAGAAATTGGGATTTACCAGAGTTGGTATAGCTGATAATGCTTCTTTTATGGACTCAAAGTTGAGTTTGGCCTCTTTTGTCCAACTAAAAACTACATTTTTCTTTAACATAGAGGTCAATGGCTTTAATAAATTTGCAATGTCAGGTATAAATCTTTGCAGAAAATTAATTCTGCCAATAAAACTTTGTAGTCCTTTCTTGTGACTGGGTAAAGGCATCTACAAAATAGCTCTTACTCTTTATGTATTAATGGTAACTCCCTCTTTTGACAGAATGTGTCCTAAGAGCTTGCCTTCATGCACAACAAAAATGCATTTCTTGGGATTAAGAGATATCCCAAACTCTTTACATCTCTCAAATACTTGTTTCAGGTGGGATAAATGTTCAGCTGCATCTTTAGAGAAAATTGTGATGTCGTCAAGGTACACAAGTACCAATTTATAAAGCAAACCTTTAAAGGCCATATCCATAGCTCTCTAAAAAGTAGAGCCAGCATTTGACAGACCAAAATGCATCCTTTTGTAGGCCATGGTGACCCATTTGGTGGTAAAAGCAGTTTTAAACTGATCTTCTTCCTTGACTAATACCTGACTATACCCTGAATATCCATCAAGTAAGGAGAATCTTTTTGAACCAGCTACAATTTGTAGAATTTGTTCCATTGAGGGCAGTGGGTAGTGATCCTTCAGGGAGGCTCTATTAAGGTCTCTAAAATCAATGCACAACCTAATCTCTCCATTCTTCTTCCTCACAGGAACAAGATTGGAGACCCAAGAAGTATGTCTGATCAAAAAAATGATGTTTCCCTCAATCAACTTGGTTATTTCCTTAATCATCAAGGGCTCAAGTTTTGGATTTAAAGGTCTTTGTTTCTACCTCACAGGTTTTGCACTTGGCTCTAACTCTATAGGATACTGGGCAATATGAGGGTCAAACCCTTTTAAGTCTGAGTATTCCTAAGCAAACACAGCCTCAAATTCTTGACAAAGAGCAATAAAAGCTTTCCTATCCTCAGGTGAATAGATTTTACCAATTTTGAGAAGCTTACCCTTGAAAATTTCTCGCTCCTCATAATGTTCCTCTTTGACCTGCATGCTGGTTTTGCTCTTTTTCAGCTGATCATCAATACTAAAAATGGATTCCAAGGTTACTAATCCTCTAGGTAGCTTATTAATCCTTAACTGAACAACTTGATCATCATCATATTGCTGTTTGAGTTTGTTCTAATTCATCACAGAAAACTCATCCTGCTCATCACTCTCAAAAACTTGCCAATGAATGTTATTGTCAGGAATAGAGGGCCTATCAACTATCTTCACATGAGGGTGTATCTTTTCTCTTTGAATATCACCGGGGATATCAAACTTAGCCCCAATTGCAGCTAACCTATCTGCATGATTGTTCTAATTTCTTGGAATAGAGATTAGATTGAAAGCATCAAACTCATCAATCATATCCCATACCCTATGTTTATAGCATTTCAAAGCATCATTCTTTGTAACATGCGGTCCCCTCACCTGATTTACAATAAGTTCGCTATCCCCATACACCTACAAATAGCCAATTTTCCTCTTCCTTTCCCACTACAAACCTTGAATCAACCCTTCATACTCAACAGTGTTATTTGTACATGAAAAACCAAAATGGAAAGCAAAAAAATATCTGTCACCCTGTGGAGATACAAGAATTGCACCACCACCAGATCCATTCATATTCCTAGAGCCATCAAAGTATATTTTCTATACCTCATCTTGTTGTTCTATCTGTTGTTCTGCACTCTTTACAAGGTTTGGAATTGTTGTTTTAGGTTCGTGCAGTATGTAAACCCCCATACCAGTTTCTTGAATGTGTCCTTCAGGATCATCTACAATATTTTCTAAGGCCCACTCCTTTAACATCACCTCTAGTATACTCCCAGCTTGCAGTTCTTGAACAGCAACAAGCTCAGGATCATCAAAAATAACGCAATTTGCATTAACAGCACTTGGGACATAAGGCTTTATGTGATATTTGGCAAGCAATTCAGATTTTAGGGTCACTTTTGTGCCATATCGGGTCTTAAAAAACATGTGGACCAGTTCGAGGATAAATATCCTCCTATCTTGGCTGTGAGCTCTCTTGACAAACATATGGGAAAATAAGGAGGTAGATCTACGATGAACACCTCTTGGGAAATGGAAACATTTGGGCAGGTATGTAAAGTGAGACCTAGGTCTTTTATCACATCTATAGTGTTAATAGCACACCCTTCGTAAGGGGCTGGTATTTCAATCCTAATTGGTCTGCAATATGTTTTGGCATTATAGAACTACTTGCACCACTATCCACCATGCAGCTATGTACTAACTTGTCTCCTATTATTAATGACACATAAAATGGAAGTGGTTTAGCACTCTTGTTTGGCTAATTGTTGTTGTCCTAGGATGAATTGGTAAGAACAGCCCTAGCTGGGTCAATAGTTGCATCATTTGACGATTTTAAATCAAACAAAGTAGATTGTAACATGTCCTTTTGACCTAGGATCACTAAGGAATCCCACATAGATATTGTCACATTCATTTTCTTCATATTTTCAATGATATTGAAAGGTGAAGTAACATTTACCTTCTGATGTGACTTTGCAACAGCAATATCAGCCTGCAAATGAGGATGTTCCCTGGTAGTTGCTTGAGTATTCCTTTGCAAAATATGGGGAATCTGGGATGTAGAAGGATCAGCAGTTCCTTTTCCTTTGTTTGCTTCTTGATCTATCTCATAACCCCTCTTTTTAGCTCTCGTATTTGCTGCAACTGAAGTATCATCTCTATTTACACTACATAACTCATCTTCCTACCAGTTTAGGAAGGCAGTATCATTCTGAGGCTATTCTTGTGGTTGTACAGTCCCATCATTAGGTGTTTTTAGCTGTGAAACTGCAACATTTTACACCATTAGAGCCTGATTTATCACTCCATTTGAATAGGTTGCTTGACTGTGTGGCTGATTACATGGATGACACCATTCATACTCAGTTGCAAGGTTGTTCTAAACAGGGACAAGGTCGCTAACTGCATTAATGGGTGCAGGATTGTAAAGCTGGAAAGGCCACTGGTTCACATTCTGCCTAGCACCCTGGTAATTGCTTTGATAAGGTGGCCTATTTGCTTGGTATGGCTGATAAGGCTGTCTGTTATGGGACTGCTGCTTTTTGATATTCACCAGCTCATTCCCTAAAGTTTGCAGGATGTTCTCTATTTTCTATTAGCTATTTTTAATCTCTTAACTCCTGTGATGAGCTAGAAACAACAGCCTCAGGATTGGCAATACCTAGCAATGTTGCTGCAGCAGGTAAAGGGGCAAAAGACGGGATCGGCAAAGGCATGGAAGCTTGAATCTCGAGAAAAATAGGCATTGGTGGTCTAGGTGCTATTTTCCAAGCTTGAATCAGGTTGTTTTCTGCTCTAATAGCTATTTCATATGCATCAGGTAAATTTGTAACTCCCATTGATTTTATCATTACTGAAATGTCACTATTAAGAGCTTTCAACAAATACAGAAATGCATATTCTAATGAAGGCTTTACCATGGGAGGAATTCTATTCCATGTCTTCTGAAACTGGAAATTGAAATCCATCATTTGCTCCTGGGGAGCTCTCTTTATCATAGTCAACTGTTCAATTAGCGATAAGTTATTAGACTTATCTTGAAATTGTTTGTTCAACTTATCGCCTAGATCATCCCAAGCTGCAATGGTTTGTACTAGTAAACTCCTGAACCACTGTAACGCTTTTCCTTTAAACGAGGCAGCCAGCAGCCTGATGGCTACATTTTCTTGAGTTACATGATGAACACCACATAGAGAAGTTGCATCTCTAATGTGTTCGATTGGGGTAGTTTGATCCTTCCCAGTGAAATAAGGTAGGCTCTTCAAAGCTGTCATGGGTATATTATCATGCACTATCAAGTTCAGTGGGCTGCCCCCATCAAAAGCCACAAATGGATGATTTCTTACCATTGGAATAGCTGGAGGTGGGTTTGCTTGAACCGGTACAGGAGCTACAGGTATTACTAGCCTGAAACTTGGTGGGGTTGATTGTATTCTTTTTGAAATCAGAGTTCTTACCACAGTTCTATTCTGTCTTCTAGGTAGAGACAACTATAAATAATCAAAGGAACTCAAACTCTAAGTTTGTATTTTTCTCATAAAAATGTAACAACACTGATCTACTTATCCTTTCTCAGTATGAGTTACCAGATATGCTCAACTGCCCCTTAAAAGGCCTAATAATGCTGGTAGCATATCAAAACCAGCAATATGATTGTAACGTAGCACTATTCAGACTCGAACAGATTGGTCCCACTGGACGTGCTAGAAACTATTGTCACATAGAATTGCACCCTGCTTGGAGAGTCCAAGCATTCTAATGGCACAATGGGAATGATCTCGAAGTATGGGATCTTGCGAACTAAGATCAGACCTCCAGAGAAGGTCGACTTCCTCTTTCTAAGCCTAATGCTTAGAGGAATATATCTAAACCTAGTGCTAATGCTGCAGGGGAAAAGGGGTAGAAGGAAACATAAATAGAAAATAGGTGATACACCAGGTTGAATAAAAGAACCCTCACAGAACTGAGAAAATGCACAAAATGACTAGATACAACCAATAAACATATATAGATCAAGCTGATTTTAACAGAGGCAAGGAGCAAGAGATGATTAGAAAGGAATTAAACATTCACAAACACATCATTCTTAGATCACATAGAGTTAAAATAGCATGAAGAGGTAAAATAACCAGCATGTATTTAATCAAAAGGCAAGGTTACAGTAGAGGAAAAGCTCTATTTGGAATCAGAAGTATAGATTACTAAATCTTCCAACCCTTTTTTACCTCTCATGCTTATGCATATATAGCATTTTGCATTTGACCTAAGTCGGTTACAATGAACTGTCCCATGAGCTACATCAGAAAATATCATTGCCAGAAGGGACATCCACCTGCAAGAAATTATGGAATAAAATATCTGGAATAGGGCAGGTGGAAGACATTTTGAATCTTCAATGTGAGCTACTGAATCATTGACCTGCACCACTAAACGCAACAAATATCTGAATTGAATAACCTCCACAAAACTTAATTCAACCACTGAGATGTCCTATCGCCAAACACATGAAGATCTGCCAGCAAGACACAGAGCCCATATGCATTGAAGAGTGAAGTCATCTACCATGAATGCACCCACAAAGCTCACCAACCAGAGCTACTATGAAAATATTAGCCACTGCATACACCAAATCGGTCACTGAAATGTCTAGTCGATCAAGCCTACAGATCCAGATCATATTTTGAAAGTGAGAAAATTCCCCTCAAAAGCCCGCTAGATGAAAGAGGAGACAAAAATAAGCACTTTTACCTTTTGAAGCATATTGAAATTCGCTAGAATGAGGGAGATATCCACAGTCAAAATTGTGGTCAACTGCACCCTGCACTTGTATATCGCTTTGCATATGCAATTGAATATGTAGTTTACACTGCTAGGTTCACTTTATGCATTTATGCAATTTCTTTCCTTTCTCCTTTTGCATATTCAACTTTTGTACATCTTTGAATCTCCCCTTGTATATGCTTTTGTATGTGCAATTATATATACAATACAATGGCCAACATACAAAAGCGGGCCTTTACTTTTGTATCACCTTTTGTATATATGTCCTTGCCACGTGTCGTCACTCCATTGGTCGCTGAGCTGAACCTGGGACCCATCATTGAACATTTGTATCTTCCTTATCGGCCATCGGAAAAACCTCAAACTGAGCCGTCAATAAGGCCTATCTCGCCAAAAATCCCTTTGTATGTGACCTTGTATATGCGATTGTATATGAGATACAATCACATGTACATTTAACTGTGGAACTCAAATGGATTATCAACTAGAATGGAACATTGAAACAGGTCCAACTTGTATCTTTGTTTTTTTGCATATCGGCACATACATGCACTTCAACATACAATTGTGGACCCCACCACTAAGTTTGCCAAATTCAATTTCCCAGTTGGGTCCGCATTGTATATCCCTTTTGTATCTAACCTTTGTATATGCAATTGTATATAGGATTGTATATGGGATGATACAATCACATATACATACAATAGGTGGACCCCAACATTTTTATGAAGCAAATTGAAATTAACATCGGGTTTGGCCTTGTATCTTACCTTCTTGTATGTTGCACCCTTTTGACCCTGTATATGCAATATACAACTACGGACCCCAAATGATTATCTGCCACATTCAATTCCCCAGTCACATCCAGATTGTATGTATTCCCTTGTATATTGCCTTTGTATATCACATATACAATGCGAATATACAAACAAAACTGCATACAATCACTTGTACATACAAACATTGCATGTGACCTTTACATGTGACCTTGTATCTGCCCTTTGTATATGCAAATATACAATGTGAACATACATACAAAGATACATACAAACACATCTGCCTTTCCAAAACCAAAATGCATATTCTTTTAGGTTTGGGAATGTGTCTCATAGTTGCATAACCTATTATATATTGCATTGTATATGCAGTTGTATGGGCAAAATACAAAGGAGATACATACAACATAACCTACAATGAACCCGATGCATAGTAACATTGTATATGACCAAGATACAAGGAAAATTGTATCAGAGATACAATTCAACCAAATGACAGAAAAACCCAAAACAAGGATGACGTCATCATCATATACATGAAAAATGGCTAAGTATAAAACTAAGAAATGTCTGCAATAGAAAACAATTGGAGACAAAAGATTTTTGGGTTTTTCTGGGTTTTCTTCAGGGATTCTCCAAGAAAGCTTTTGGGATTTTTGGCAAGGATAGAGCATGGATTTTTGAAGAATTTAAGCTTTGTAGGGTCATTTTCTAAAGGATATTCAAGGAATATACAAGGTGAGCTATTTAACTCTGGATAGAGGAAAATAGGACAACAAATCCAAGGAGAAATTTCCTCCTAACATGAGAGGTTTAAACCCACTATGATAAATAGTGTGCACCTAATCATCGTGAGGGAATTTAGGCACTTAAGGATTACAGAGGGGATTTCTCTGATGGAAGAGATCCATGGATGATCCAATTCCACATAAAATTGGTCAGAGGTGGGAATGATGGAGAAGACAATGTCCAAGACTTTTGGTCCTACTTAGATAGGAAGGGTAAGCGAACCCTAGGTGCAACGAGAGGACCCGCCATGCACTCATATATGGAATTCTGATTGTTCATACTTTTCTTGATAGAGTTCATGTATGTATAGAAATTCCTCTGTGATTACATTCACCATGCACATAGGGTCAATTAAAAATTCCCTTGGTGGTATTTTTATTAACTAGGGAAGTGATTTATAGAGGTCCATCGTAGATGTGCATGGGTGCATCAATGGGTGTGAAAGAGATGACTAGTTCAGGAACATAATGTGCTTGACTAGGGTGAGGGTGATCATCCACCATTGCAATCATCATGGCTATGGAGGTGGTAGGCTTGTCAATAGACACAGTAGTGACTACAGGATCAGAAGGAAGTTTGACTAGATTTATGGAGTGATGTGGCAATGGGTTTGTGTAAATCTAGAGGTTTTGATTAGGTGAAGCAACATATTTTTTCTCTATCATTCACCCCAAAGACTTGGATGACATTCTAGTTGATGAGGTCTTGCACATTATGTTTAAGATGCATGCATCACTCAATGTCATGTCTAAGAACTCTATGGAACTGACATAAGATCTTCGAGTCATAAGAAGGTGGCATAGGTTTGGTGGTGTCAACATGATGGATTTATGGAAGATGGATGAGGTTATTGTTCAAAAGCTGCTACATTATAGCATAGAGGGATTCAAAAAGTGGAGTTAATTTCTATGTCCTTGGTTTATTATGTGAGGAGAGGGCCATAACACTTTGGGTTGGTTCAGTGGTTACTGCTTGTTGAACATTATTAGAAGAATTTATTTTAATGTAATTTTTGGTTTTCTTATAATTTTGGAATGATGAAGGGGCATCAGACTACTAAACAAAAGTCTATGATGAAGATCCCTCATACTGGCTAACCGACTACTAGAAGTCATGAAGTGCCATGCAGGGATGCGTAAATGAAGGGTAATGCATCAACATGATCTTATTCCATATTTGAGGCTGCAAGTTTCCAATGAAAATCTGTTGTATGTCATAATCTAGGAGTGCATAAGGGATCTACAAAAAAGAGCCTAATAGCAACTGATGAAATCAGTGAATTTATCTTGTACTCCCTATCTACAATGGATGAGATCAGTGAGTGTGACCTAGGGTCCAATGTTTCCTAGAAGTGTTGGAGAAACTAATTGATGAGTTGTTGAAAAGAATTGATGGAGTGATTAGAAAGAGAGCCAAATGAATCCAACACGGTGTCTTTGAGAAGCCATGGGAAACATTTTTCTAGCAGATAATCTTGGAAGATGAAATCGTTCTACAAGGCAGTGAATCTTGATACATGGTTTTGTGGATCTCCTTTACTAGTGTACTTCTCAAAGTGTGGAGCCTTGAAGTTTTGAGAATGGGAGAAGTGAGAATGACTAAGGATAAAAGGCTTTTAGTGTAGTATGAAGGGATTGTTGGTTGAGATGTGGATGTAGAGATGTTGGCTAATTGTTGTTGGAGGGAATTGACATTTTGGAGCAGTTGAGTGATGATAGGTTTGGTGGTATGAGTTGACTGAGTTTGGGTAACAAATGGAATAGAATTGCTGGGTTACTGGGAAACTTTGAGGTTGGCTCTTGGAAAGGTGAATGGTAAAGTAGATGAAGGGGGAACAAACCCAAATTGATTTATAGGGTTCCAATAGAATTTGTATTGACATTTACTAATTGAGTAGTGCTTGTAGAAATTTTGGAAGAAGTGAATGTGGATGTAGAAGAAGTCGGTATAGGCACTAATAGCTACGCTCTTGATGTGTTTGAATGCAACTCATTGATGATTTTTGTGCATCTAGCTAGCGTTGGGACATTGCTATTCACAATGTGAGATAGACTATGTAGAAGATCCTTGCCATGTGGATCACAGGCTAGCAATTTTTAGAGGTTCTCTATGAGAGAGATAGCCTCGCCAACTAGGTGCCCATACCCAAAAAATCCTAAAAATTAGACAAATGACTATCTAATGTTTGGATCTGGGCTTGGGGCACATGAGCCATGGGCATGTCTATATCGAGAGGATCTATAAAAGATTGTAGACTAGGGATTGCATATATGTTAGAGAAAGAGAAGATGGGTGGTTGCACTCTAGAGCTTCCCATCAAGAAGTTAAAGATGTCAATTTTTGATTGAGTGGAGCTAGAGCTACCAAGAGCACAAGAAGCCCTAAGTTATCTTAAACTTCTACAAATGCTAAATTCTAAGTTAGAGTACTAGGTCATGAAGCTCATAAACCAGTAGGAGCTCCCCAATGCACAAGTACTCTAAAATGTGAAGATTGGATGAAAGAGAGTTGTTTTGAGAAAATAAGTTTTTGTTAAGAAGAGAAGTAATGTTTTGTTTTCTAGTTCTCAAGTGTTTTAGACATGTTAGGTTCACCAAAATGTGATATGGGAAAATTAACTCCTAAACAAATAAGATATTAAATAAATATTATTTCCTCAAATGCAGTCCTGTGATCCTGACTTACTATTTCTAGATAGTGGGAACTTACTAAAAATAGAAAGTACTATTTTTGGAAAGGGCACATGACAAGTCCTACCTTCTCAACATTGCTTGTCCTCAAACAATTCAAACCGAGATGCTCTAGAATCATTGTGCCAATGTGATAAATCATGTTAAACTATCCATAGACCCTAGATCCTGTACCTGTCAAGTGAGATGACTCTTGCCAAAGAATACTGTGCAAACTTAGAGATTTTGATTTTGTAGTGACCATGCCATGTGTCAAATAGAAGTGTCCATATAACTTAGGCTCTTGGATGTGCAAATATTTGGTGCATTCTCCCCAACACTCAAATTGATTTGTAGACTCACCAAATGTAGTTTTGGCCAACATCCTTCTTGGCATCTGGGGAATTCTCAGTGTAGTGGGCCTAAGCTAAGTGATACTAATATAATAACAACCAAGATATAACCAACTAATCCATGCTATCAATTGGTATGTAATATGTCCCCTTATTTTGCATCAATATCCTTTCTCCCACAACTTGCCTCTTTAGTGGTGCATGTGCACTAGTATGTGACAAGTCAATCCTATAACCTTTGCAACTTATCCCAATGATATAAATCTGATTTGTGTTGCCATTAGGACTATTATAACATCCATTTCATCCTATGTAATAGAAAGTACATCTTTCAAAAAAAACAACCACTTCTATCTTCAAAACACTGAAATATACATAGTTGAAATGCACACTAGTAGGCCCAAACTTTACCTCAACTTGAGGGATGGTACCTTCAACTCCATTACCTGATCTCTAATAGAAAAATCTCCATAGAGGGACAGCAAGTAACATCATGTAACAACATCATTTACACCACCATTTCTCAAAAACTTCATCTACGAGCAATAATTTATTTTGTTTCTATTGCATGTATGCACTAGCACTAGGTAGTCTGTATGAGAAATATCAGAAACTTCTTATTATGTCACAAATCTGATTTTTATATCCCATAGGACTGATATGACACTAAATACATCCATCACAACAAAAAATACACAATTGGAGAGTAATTACCCTTTTTACCTTTATAATGTGGAGATACACCCTGCTAAAAACAACACTAATTGTTCCATACTCTGCCTCAATTTGAAGGTTGTTAAATACAACTTCAAGATCTGATCTAGAAAAACAATGGTATAGTTGAGGAATAGAAATAATCATCATATAATAGTAGAAAATACTCCACCAAACTCTAGATCTCAAAGCTACAAACAAAGGTTCATCCTGATGGAAGACTACACACTCCACTAGCTAATTTATTTTTTCTACTCATCATTTGTAGTGAAGCTCTCTTCAGAATATTTGGATTTTATGCTATCAATTTTCATGGGTTTCCACATTTTCATTGCAATCATAGTAAATCCCTTCCTTGAATCATCACACCCTATAGAAAATGCAAGTGAGAAATCAGAAATAATAATCTCATGAAATGAATGGATTACCTTTTTGATCTTTTCCAAAACTTCCTGTGTAGCATCCTCCTGTATACTTTGAGAACCAAAGGCTTGTATCAAGTACATGACATTATTCCTCCCTATAGATGCTTTGGCCAAAGGATCATGTTGGTAGAAATCATTCCAAGTTTTGATGGCCTTCTTTCTCCAAAAGTCACATTTGAAGCCAACTAGAATAATATGAAACTGCTCCCCTGAACTCTGGATTGCCTCATTACCATAATCACACAAGAAGTGGAATCCTTTGGCACCTTGAAATTGACTCATAGGCTGCAAACATTGAACCATTAAAGTCTTCACTTCATTTACCTTATGTTCATGTTTATTCTAATTGGTTTTTCCTCCAAAAGTTGTTCTAAAAATATTAGTAGGATGAAATCCAACATTAATATTCTATAAAAAAATCTTTTTCATGTGCATATTTCTCAATAGGGTCATCTTCTAACTCCTCCTCATAAAAACATAGAGCATAAAATGATAAGAACAAATACTCAATGTAACCCATGTAACTTCTGAAAAATAACTTGTTCATATATTCCTTGCAAACATAAGTCTGATGGTAGCTACTTCTCCACTCAGTCTTTAAAAAATGATGTGAGATGATGGCATACTTACAACCCAAAGTAAACTCTAAGGCATACAGAAATCCTCTATCTGAAATAGAAAACCCATTTCTTGCATCTTTTAACTTCTTGCTCATGATTTGAATGGAGTCCCACCTTTGCATGAGTGAAGCCCAACCACCTTCTCCTAAAACATAATATTCTTCCACAAATAGATGTGAGAACTATGAAACAAATGCAAGATATGAGCTAGTTACCTTGAAGTCATATGGCTCTATACCTTTGTAGCTAGAGTCCTCTTAAAGCTTGGAATAATGAATCCATCTTGTGGAATCTCATTCTTCTTGAATTCTCCTCCATACATCCAAGGATATAAATCCAACATCCAGCTTGATTCCAAAAATACCTTGCCATCCTCAATCATAAAATATAGAATATCAAAATGACATATATGTTTCTTACCACCTTCCCACCTCATACATTCTATTATGACTATCTTCGTTTAGCCGCCATCTATAATCTTGTCTTCCTTTTGGAAAATTAGCTCCAAGGAACAATCTATAAATTTGGAATATTGATTCCTCATAATGTGGTTAGAAAGTACAACAAACCCTATATGAATCCTCATAAACTTTCTTTCATTCCAAATGAACTTGAGATGGAGAACTCAATAGTGCCTCCTATTTTAATCCTCAAGAGATTGCCTAGATCCCATATGAAAACACAATTTTGGACTTGTCATGCCCTATACTACAAGTTGTATCCTTCACTCTATCAGCATTTTTAGCATGCTTTCCATGATGACAAGAATTTTGTAGTGACATAGAAGGAAAAAAATCTAAAATATTTTCATACCTTGGACTGGAAATAAAATACTCATCCTCATTTTCTAAAATAGAGATCATTGAGATATCCTCAACAATTCCTTTTTTTTTTACTCAAAACCCTTAAATTAGGGCTAACAAAAATATTCTTCCCAAATGCATACCCATCCACAATGCTACTCTGCAAATCAAACAATAGCTCACCATTTGGAAGTTTGGAAGATAGTGCATCAATAGGTGCATGTCCCTCCATCTTGGGCTCTTCACAACTAACAAGAGATTTATTTTCCTCCTCAAATTCATCAATTTTTTCTTGAGATATAGAATCATTAAAATTCAAATAAACATCTTCTATTTTCAAACAATTCTTACCTTCAAATTGTATTTTGGATTTCTCCAAGTTTTGCTTCCTTTCAATTTCTTGCAAATATGATTTTTCTTTATGCTCCACCATCACCATTTCTTCCTTGACCCTTTGTGCTTCTGATGTATCCATCACCTCTTTTGGTTCTATGGACTTCTTTTCTGGCTCTTCTAGTTCTACTACTATAACTCCTGAATCTTCCTTATGCTCCACTTCAACCATTGCAACTTCTTGAAGCTTTGATTCCTCTTCTATTGGTTCCAAAGTTTTCTTTTCTTCCTCCACCTTCTGATCTTGTTCTCTCCTCTTTTGATCCCTCTCATGTATTTCTATGAATTTATCAAATGGAACAATTGATTTAAAAGCTTTAGATTGCTTGAAATAATCTTCATACCAATTTGTAGCTACCTCAACAAATGAAGCTTCAGTATTTGCAATAGGTGCAACTCCTTCACCTACAATGTCTTCTACATTCTTCTTGTTTTGATGTAATCACATTTTCTCCACAATGTTAGAAAATTTATCAACAGTAGCAATAAATTTATCACTTGGGTCTCCCTTATTCTTCCATTTTCTTCAGCTGGATGATTTTCTCTTCTTCAAATTCAGAATCAACTATTAATTTCCTTTGCTCTCTTCTAAAATATTTGAGGTCTCTTTCACTAAGAAGCATGAATCAAACAACCCTATAGGCTGGAAAGATCATGCTCTGATACCACTATAATGTTCCCAAATTTTTTTACTGTAAAATCCAAATCTGAATATGATTTTTTGAATTTAGCACAAATTTGCATCCAAATAACCAAAATAGCTAAACTAGTCTTCACTGTATGACACCAAAATTCACACAAACACACCAAATCTTTTTTATTATGGAAATCTGATACAAATGACATACAATTAGGCCTACAGCATTGATATGCAACAAAAGCAACATCCACAACACCCCACAACACTCTATTAGCTACAACATGAAAAACATGCTGAAATACACATGGAAATCACTACTAAACACTGTTAAAACCCCAAGAATCATGCCCAAACATGTAGGATCTGAATCAAGGCACCTGGGATTGATGAATAAAAACACCACACATAGAAATAGATTCCCAACACATTAGAAACAACAAACAACACCAATAGAATCTCTACAATCACTTCGAAATGCACTAAACACACCATGCAAACACGCAACACTGAAACTGATACAATCCTTCAACACTAATGCAACCTCTGAAGTGAGATTGCTATTTGTAATCCAAGAAGACCTCCCTCAAATCACTAGAAACTCATGTCCACTAGCCACAAGCTTAATCTCCAATGGTTTCCCTGTCCATTGAAGAAATCACAAAGCATCATCTGTGCAAGAGAAATGTAAAATCTACAAAAGTCCCCGAAATCAAAATTACATATTTTTATTTGCATGAGAGGATATATTGGGTACCCAAGATTCTCCACTCCTTGATTTGGGGAGTTACACCAAACAATTCCTAAAATGGGGCTCCATTACTTGTCGTAACTCCAATATACCATTTATGCCAACTCACAAGATATGCAAAAATCTCTTTTTTCAACAACTTGAGATTCCCTCCAAATTTCCAACACCCAAGGAAGAAATTTAAGTATTTAATAACTTTTATTTAATATTTATTTGTTAGGAATATGGAAATTGTACCCAAACAAATAAGATATTAAATAAATATTAGTTCCTTAAATGCAACCCTGTGATCTTGACTTACTATTTATGGACAGTGCAAACTTACTAAAAATAGAAAGTACTATTTTTGGAAAGAAGACATGACAACTATATCATGGGATATAAAATATAGTCATCTAGAAATTTAAGTCCTTTCACTAATTGATGTTATAGAAACATGTGCCAAAAGGCCCACTGCATCATCTCCTATTTCTATCAACTACCAAGTTGATTCTTTGAGGGCCTGTAGTGATTTAGTGTAGCAGAACAATCCTTTTTCTCTAGAGACAATTTAATGAGATGAGTATTTGAGAGATCTATTAGGTTATTTTAGGAAATCCCTTCTTGAAAACTCAAAGGACTCCATTTAGGACTTACAATTCCTCTTTGATGATATTTACAGTAGTTGTCATCTCTTCATAATCAGTTCCTATTCTACAATAATTTCCATAGTGTTATAAATTATCACTTTCTTTACTTAGGCCTAGGAATGCTAGTTTGATTATGGAACCTTTAGCACCAACATGGGGATTGATGAGATAATTCCAAAGACATATATTATGGGTATTATTCCCTCTTAAGTATTTCAATAATTGGAAGAACTTTTGTATACTCTATTGTGTTTGTTTCTTCCTAAGGGGAAAATTCTATTAAAAAATCCTAGATCACTTCAAAATTCAATGTCAAGCATCAACCATCAATGTAGGAGACTACACTTTGAGGGGGTTTTTAGGTCTCTCTTCTTCTCTCTTCTAGGGGTATTTTTTCCTCACATGGGCTTTTATCCTTATGAATATTTTGAGAGAGCCACCATTTTATACATGGGTACCTAACACGACATCATATTTCCCATGCCCCATTCATCTATCCTACCCACCTAAGCTATGCTTGTGGGGGGTGTTAGTGCATTTTTTCTTGCATTTAGTTTATTTACTTAATTGAATTAGTGTGCACCTAGGAGAAGCTTACTTAGGTAGGTATCTACTTCTAGGTGGGTTGTAATTACATCATGTGACTTGTTATTTCCTTTTTTGGTGTAGATGTACTACACATATGATGCAATATCCTTTATTCCACATTGTTTGTGCATCCATATTTCTTGGTGGAGTATCCTATATATAGAAACTTCTAGCTTACTCTTGACCATTTTTGTAAATACATTTCCATCCATTTTGGAATATTAGACATATTGAATTTTTACATGCTTTAATTATGCTTACACTAGTGTTTCTTATTCATGTCATTTGATTCTAGGAGGTTTTCCATATTAACAATTCTTATAGGTATATCATCATCACATTCAAGAAAGATCCCTAGATCTTTCACTAGAGGTTGGGGCTCAAGTATCACCATCACTCATCTCACAAGATGTAGGATCATGGTGTGTTATATAGACAAATGAAGTACAATCTTCTAATATAGATGGATTGTATGCATTAGATCTATAAAGGATGAAAATTTAAACAATCACTCAACAATATTATGTGTGGAACATGTAGGCTAATATATGTCATATAAAAAGACTATTTATCATCAAAGATAAAAAGGGATAAGAGTTAATAAATCATGAGAATAGCTCATAATACATAATAAGTGTATGATGGAAATACCAAAATAAAGAAGTATAAGGATCTACGGTAAAGGATATATCAATTGTGCACAAATGAAAGTTGCTGGGTAGAGATGAAAGAGATATGAAGCAATGAAATCCTAAAGAATAATCAGAATAAAGAAATAAAACACAAATAATGTTTAAATCCAAACCCAAATAAGATTAGGGCACAATAATTTGAAATATAAGTTCTAATAATATTAGAGATGGAAAGAAGGTCAAAACTGTAGGTGGTTTCAAATATTAGGTACACTACAAATGCAAGAAATAAATGGATTCCCTTATTTCCTTTAGGTTTAACAAATATTACAATAAATTAACCTAATTTAGAGCTATGACAGATCATGTAACAAAATCTTGAAATTTTTAAATAATAGAAATGAAACCACTTATCTAATTTTTGTAGTTGACATATAGTTGTCCATGATTTCAATCATAACATTTTGACCATAACTCAAAGTCACAACTTCTTATATATGTTGGATAAAGAGTGATAGAATATGAATCAGGTTTTTCCTAGAATTTGGTGGATTAATTCTTATCACTATAGGTTTCATCTTGAGTTTCATGGATCTAATCTTCAATGTGGACTTATCTCTATTGCACATAAAAATGGTTTTTCCTTCACCTTTTTGATATTTGAGTGAGTCAAGATGGTGTTTAAGAACACCTTTGAGGAAATTTCCAACTCGATAGGTAATTGTATTCTCCTAGGTTAACCCCATTAGTATGTTAGATGAATGGAAAAGAGTGATATCAAAGACAACATTCACCAACATGCATATAGCCTATATAGAGATGACCTGTGGATTTGGTTCTTTATTCTTTATAAATCAAAGTGTGTTCTAATAATTCTCCATATAATTGCATGTGAGTTTCCTCTAGATGAAACTAAGTTCACATTGAATATACTTAAATACCATGACATAGCAACATGTCACACAAAGGTATGCTAATTTTACTTATAATAGATAGTAGAAAGAGGTGGGACAATTTTAATTTAGGTTCATTCCTATGTGTTGCAAGATTGAACTAGGTTAATTCTGAGACACTTATAAATGAGTTATCCTAGGGATAAGTTGGTGATTTCAAGGAAGGAAGAAAGTGTATGGAAGCAAATGAAAATGGGAGTATAGTGATAATGTGTAAATGATGATTGTATATAATATAATAAAAATAAGGTGTAAAATGGATAGAAATAGGAATTAGGACCTAAGAAAACCTTAATAGAAGAATATTCCACTTACCAATATGTTATTGCATTAAGCACATTCTGATCAAGGTGGGCACAAAAGCAAATCAGAAATGGCATGAGTATGCTAATTTCACCATTAGAAGTAAAAGTGTTGTGCAATTATTTACAATTGTAAATAAATAAAATATATTTTATTCACTAAAATTAGGTTTAATGCATATAACAATGAATTAACACAATTTAGGGTTATGATAGATTAAATCTAACATAATTTTAAAATATTAAAATAACAAAAGTGAAATCACTTAGCTAATTTTATTGGTTTATAGTTAGTTATCCACTATTTTGATCACAACATTTTAACCCTAACTTCTTATATGTGTTAGAAGAAGAACGATAAAATCTAAACTAAGTTAACTCTAAAATTTTTAGGTCAAATTTATGCCCGATGAGGTTAACCTTTATGTGTAGGAACAATATGAGACACACACGATTGATTTGGTCCAAAATGTATTTAAGGACCTATTTTCCTTTACCTTCTAGATATCTAAATTTTTCAAGGTGGTATTAAGAGACATCATTGAAGAGCTTATTGACTAGGTAGGTAAATGAGTTCTATTCAGTCAAACCCCATGGTGGATCAAATTAATGATGTTGAGAAAGACTAAAGACAACATTTATAGACATATAGATGACCCATAGGGTGATGTAGATTTGATTCATATATTTCTATTTACAATTGAAGTGTACTCTAATTATTCTCATTATCTTTTTTATATTCTCCTATATATTTTTTATTATACACTAATTGTCTTTAAATACCATAACATACCCACATGTCACATTAAACATATGCTAGGATAGCTCATAATGACTTGTATAAGTGGATGGGAATGTTGGAATTTGAATTTGAAGTTTCAACTTTAAGAGTCATTTCCAAGCTACTTGGGATTGACTTGGGTCAATCTCATGTCCCTTGGAATTGAACTTAGTAGATAAAGTGCTAATTTCAAGGTAGAGAATGAATATTTTATAATTAGTGCAAATAGGGGTAAAATACAGGTGAATAGGTGTCCAAGATTGGGAGTCAAGTCCAATACAAGAGTATGCCACTTGTTGATATGTTATTGTATTAAGACATTCCCATCAATTTGGGCACAAAACTAAATGGGAAATGGCATAAGCATGCCAATTTTTGTATAACAACAAAAAGTGTGGCAGTTGGTATATTCGGTCCACTAAAATTCAAGTAAATACTATAATAATTTTAGAAGCATAAAGTTACAATGTACAACCAAACATGTATATCCATACAAGATGAAGGAGGTGGCAAATAATTATTGGGGTACAAAACAAGCCATTTAGAGGGTTCACCAACAAAAGGATTAGGGGCCACCTATGCATCCCAAGAGTCTTGAATAGAAAGAGACTCAAGTAACCCATAACTAAGGGTTGCTAGCACAATGGTAGTAGTGTCCATGCCATCCTAAATAGGGGAGGTCTAACCATAAGGATTAGTAGTCTTATCATGTGATAGGAATTTAGTCTCTCCACTAAGAATAAGGAGGTACAAAAAACTTTGTAGTTGTGTGATCAACTCCTCCATCCAAAATGGGTGGTGGCAACCTCTTTCCATTCAATTTTCATATAGGTTATTAGAATTTTATGGTATACATACACTACTTATATAAATAAATTAATATATCTATTAATTAGCTAACATTTATTAATTACCATCTAATTCAATTCAAGCTTAATTTTATTTTTCATATTTGTAATGTTCAAATTTGCATACCCATGCCATTTCCTATTTAGTTTTTTCCCTTTTTAAGCAAATGCATGATACATGTACCTATTCATAAATGATGTAATATTGTGAAAATTTGGGCTCATTATCCTAGCCTTTATCCATATATATACACACACATATTCCTATGTACGTAGTCCCTACTATTGAGAATTAAGGTGTCTCATCCATTGCAAATTCCTATCATTTATTATTTGATTATGTATTTATTTAATTTCCTATGTTGTATTTAATTTTGGTCATCCGGATTTGTCATTTAGTGTGAGGTGGCATGTTGAGTTGTCATCCCACTTGGAAGATGACTTGGATGAACAAGTCAACACTTGAGAATGTAGGTATCCTATTTGAGGTAACACAAATATGTTCGAAACAAGGTAGATAACTACGAGGGGGGGTGAATCAGTTATCTTAAATATTTTAACTTTCTTTCCTTCTTTGACAAATAGTGCAGCATCAAAACATATAAGCATACATAACCATGAAAGAAAAAATAAAATCAACACACATAACATAATGATTTTTACATGGAAAACCCTGTTAAGGGAAAAAACCATGAGGTGACTAACCCAAGATTGTATTCTCTGTTAAAAGAATAAGAAGTACAAAATGACACTTGCCAATTAGGGCTCACTGCCCGAGCACACTACTCACAAGAGGCACACTGCCTACAAGAGACTCACTGTCTACAAGGTTTTATAGAAAATAACTAGGTGTTTGAACTAATGAGAAGCATCTGCCAATGCTAAGGTACAGTTCCGGTTAGGCACAATATACCGATTTAATGCACTTTATTCTTCCTCTATTCTAGTACTATTGTTCTGTCACATACCAGACTTGTCTTGCTGCTTCGACACCTCTTTCTGCCTTGCACACTTTATCATTGCTCTTCTTTATTCATACCGAAATCCATTTGGTATATATATACACATCAGGGATTTCAACATCTATCTAGTCAGCAACTAGAATACTCAAGATATTTCTAAGACACTAATCTGTCGGTTGAATCCATGCTTAATATGTGATGCGTATCAAAGACATAGACATAGAAGTCATCAATCATGTCGGCCAACCATGTATGATCCCTCAATTAGCTTGATCACCATCAATTTCTCATCCGGATTAAAGTCTGATGCTTTGTCGGTCATTTCTTCCTCAGTTTACTCTGCCTGTCATGAACCCAACACTTAGGTGCTCAAATATTTTCACTCTTTCACCATCGGATGCTCAATCTCTGGAATGTAGCAGTCATGGTACTCCTCTCAACTTGCTAAGTTACACCATCTAAGAGATCTAGACCTAATTTTTGGACCTTGCTGCATGCTCTATTCTTGTTCACCAGACCAAAACATTCTTCAATTTGACTTCCGGTATATGCATACTATGTGCTGCGGATATGTGGGATAGACTTTGTTGCCATCAATGATAGAAATAATGAAGCCACACAGTGTCTCTTGCCAACAATCTCCCCCTTTGGCATTGATGGCAACACTTAGTGAAAAATGACTAAGTGTCATAGCAAACTCCCCCTTGTTTGATTCTCTGTCTTGTGCACTGTTTTATCGGAGCTCCCCCTTAGCTAGATTCCACATTTTTCACTACTCCTCACTCCCCCTTTGACATCAATGGCAAAGGGTGGAATCCACATACCAAAATTTGCAAAAATTATCTTATACATAGCCACATAAGTATATATACATGTTATACTTACATATACTTAAGTATATCTGCAAAGGTGGTCTTCAACTGTACAACTTCTGTCACCCAACTCTACTTCATCCTATCCAAAATTGAAATGTGGCCACTAAACAAAAATGTAAAAGATTCTCCCCTTCTTAAGTCTACCGGATCACTGGTCTAGGTTGTGGTCTGAGCATCAGTTAAGGCCTCATGCATGGCCTCTAACTTGGGGATAATTATCCCTCTTAGTTCATTCATCCTACTTATTATATTCTTCCTCTCCTTTTCAAGCCTTTTTATTTCATTTATAATGGTGATGGTCTGGCACTCTTGATTCATTATAGATGTGGTGAGGGGATCAAAATTCTAAGATAAACTTGACAGTTTATCTTGTTCTTTTACCTTCTTTTCAATATCCTTTGTCACTTTAGATTAGGATAGACAAAAGTTATATATTTCTCCACCATATTTAAGAGCATTTTCTAGGCTCTTTATGCCAATATCCAGGGTCCTCCTGTCATTAGTTATGAGTCCCTCCACTTCAGTGAATCTCTTTGCCAAAAATTCTTTCCAGACTTTCTCTTCTGTTGATTTCTCCAAAGAATCAAAATGGGTGCTAACAGAATTAACCAAAGATTTCAAGTTACCAGATGGAGAGGCTGAAGGATCCTTTTGGAAGGATGGTATGATCTTCTCTAGCATCCTAGATGCAATCTCTATCAGCTCACAGTCTTCCATGTGAGACTTTAGAAGCTTCTCTTTTGTTTTAGCTTGGGCAAAAGATGCTATCTTCATTGCTAGACTGGAGAGAGGGAATCAAAAATTAGTGGTACTTGAAATAATTATAGTTCATCTATCTCTAACATTTCTTTGTTCAAGAAGCTCTTTATTGCCTCAGCAATGTCTCTTGCTGGAGACTAAGTCTTCTTTCTTTTTGCCACCTCAGAACTATCATCTGGGATCTTCTCTGTTTAATCTTCTTCTCTTCCCTTTACCTCTTCTTCTTGACTAAAATTCTCCTCTTTTCTTCCTTCTCCTTCTATTCCAAAGTCTACAGGGGGATCCAAAAAAGAGATGTTAACTTCTTCATAGACTTCCTCTTCCGGAACAGAGGAATCCAAGTCCTTAGTCTTCTCCTCATCCATCTCTTTTGGCCCTTCTATAATTTTCTCAGTAGTTTCTTCCTTTGATGCACTTAATCCTTCGACATCCATGGTAGAAGGTTCTTCAGCTATGTCCTCTATAATAGGAAGATTGAATTTCTTGAAGGCATTCCAGAGGATGTCTTCTGTTTCTTTTGCCACCTGATCAGTCTCTCCAAGCATAAGTTTGTTCATTCTTGCTTTGCTCCAGAACTCATCCTTGCAGTCCTTGAAGACCATGGTCATTTATTTTGGAGTAATGGAAGGATAGACCTAAATTACAATCTGTTCCCAGATCTCTAAATCTTTTTCCTTGGCATTCTCTTTTCTGAGTTCAAGTACCTTCTTTAAACTTTTGGGAATTAGAGAAATGATTTCAATGAATGCTTTATTATAAATGTTTAGGTACTTAACTGTAGCTTCCTCCAAAATTCTTTTGTCAGTATCACTGTAATCATCATAAAATTTAGTGACTTGTTATAGGTTCCCATCCACTATGACTGCCTTGATGATATCATCAATAGAGAGAGTAGGCCTTTCAGCTAATTCTTCTACCTTTTCTTCTTGGTTTGTGCTGGCAGAGGATTCCCTAGAAGTTTTCCTTTTCTTCTTCATTTTCTTAACCTCCTCATCAATCTCTGTTTCTTCATCATCCTTTTGGCTTATGTATGACCTTGTGGCCTTTGTCTTCATTCTCTTCTCTCCCTTTCCAGATGTCTTGGCTTCCAGTTTTGAGGCTTTTGGACTCTTAGAGGTGGTAAGTGCGGAGCTCTTGGAGGATCTAGTCCGGGAGGAGGCTTGTACCAGAACACTTTCCTTTTTTGCTTCTTGTTTCTCTTTCTCACCTCTTTCTATTTTCTCTCTATTTTCTCTCTATTTTCATCAACTACCTCCTTTGATATGCTAAATCTTTTGGCAACTTCCTCAACTTCCCTTCTCACTTTTCTTTTCATCTTTGGCTGTCTCAGTTCAACATGTATTTTCACACTTAATTCTTAAAAGGTTCCAAACCTTTCTGCCTTAAGGTCCTTAGGTTGACTCAACTTGTGTTGGACATGTAGCTCTAGGATTTTCTCATCTACCTCATAGCCCAATGGCATAATCCAGACTATTCTGGGCTCCACTGCCTCCATTAGGCATTGATCAGTGTCTACCATGAAACACATTGTATCCTTGTATTTTTCAACTATAGATTGGGGGATTCTTTCTCTGGCCTGCATCATACTTTGTAAGTTCTTTAATTATCCCCAGAGTGTTGTACTTTGAGCCTTGGCATCACCAAGCCCATACATATGATCTCTGATTTGTATGCAACCGGTCTATCATTTTGCCATACCCAACCACTTGATCCGAGTAGCTCATTCATATAGTAAAAGAATAAACATAGTATTAGACCACCATACTTGAATGAGTTCTTTTTGTCCTTCTTGATCTTTTGTAAGTTTTCTAATAGTTGGTTCAGGAGAAGCTCGCATAGATCATAATCTACATTTTCCCTTAGCATCTGATATGCAGTATATATTGCAGTTTCGGACATAGAGTTCTCCCTGCTGGAATGATATATTTTATAGCCAATTATCATAGAGACAAATTTGATATCCGGATCTGTGATACCTTCTATTGTCATTGCTCTTTTGTCAAACTTTGATCTGGTAGCCTCGCTTACTGTCTGGTTCTTGACAAATTTGAGTGCAGGCAATCCATTGGATGAGTGCAACCCAGTTACTGCCCTAATTGCATCTTTTGTTATTTTGAAGGGTTTCATCAACCACATGAAGTTGTCATGAATTCTGCTAAGAACATACCTGACCCATTCATCTTCTACAAAATAGGGAAAGTGGATGCAATGTCCAAAATGCTTATCCTAGATGGCCTTGTATTGAGGTTTGAGTTCAAAAGTTTCATCTATTAGTTATTTATGGTAGATATCCATCAGCTTTGATTTTCCAAATTCCTCAATATTGGCATGGATGTATACCCTAACATCTTCTACGTGTAGAACCCCATGCAGAATGCTAGAAAAGGCGCCTAAGGGATCAACTTCTAGAGATTTGTAGGGATGTTTCTTGAACTTTGGGTGTGGCCAATCAGTGATCTTAACAACCATTGGAGTAGCCATCTTTGTAAAAGATTCAGAGAGAGATATTCAAAAATGGAAATGCCTTTTTACGCTTCTAGGGTTCACAATATGAGCCGGAAAAGATCATTGGTTGAATCAGATTCTACGGTTGATCTTTGAGATGGTTGTGACAATCTTGCTGTAGATCTCTTCCTTTCTTCTTTTCGAATGCAAATGTGCAAGTGATGAATAAAAGAACCCTTTTATCTCTGCGTAAACCCTAATTTCCTATTACAATAAATGCACAACTTAAGTCATCCGATTACCTTGTTCTAAGAGAGATCTTTCTGAACCACTAAGATGCACTTAGAATCATTTTCAATGATAATTGACAATGTGTCTTCTTTCCTCCAATCATGCCATGAGTCCGTAGATCAAGATATTCCACTTTTGAATCATACTGGATCTGTCTATGAAGATCCTGCTTTACCGAATGGCTATCAAACCGGATAAATCTTGGTTGATCAATCTCTTCAAAACTCCTTGCGGATCTTTCATATTTTTTCTGAGACTTATTTGGACATTTCTCTGAGAGCCCTTTAATCCGCAACATTCCATGTGCCAAATTTAGGCACCAATTGACTGGCTGGGGGGAATTTATTTTCCTTTGTGACTCCCCCTGAGCCAGAGCTCATCTACTTAGTTTCTGGAAGGAATATCAACACCAAATTCTGGTGTGGATCCATCCCCAACATTTTCTGTACTCTTCTTCACCCAAATCTTATTCATCTCCCTTTTAACTTCATCTGCATTCATTTTGCCTTTTCCTTTATCTTGATTTTGATTATGATGCACCGGACCCTTTTTATCTTAATTCTTACTTCTATAGAATTTGGCAATATGACCAGATCTATTGCAATTGTAGCAAACAACATTTCTTTGCATATTTGACTGATATCCTCTTGATCTGCATTGATTAGCCATATGTCCCATTCTATTGCATGCAAAGCATCTACCATTGAATGAATTGTTTTCTTGCATATTTCTACATTCATGAGATTTGTGACCATACCTTTTGTAGTTGAAACACTATCCGGAGAAGGATGGATTAGCCTGATTCATTCTTCTTCTACACTGAGTTGCTTTGTGACCGAAGTTGTTGCAACTATAGCAGTATCCATTGAAGGATGGATATCTTTGAGCATTTGGTTGTCATACCGAAGGTCTTCTAGGCATGTTCCTTGGATTTCTAGATCTAGAGTTCTTCTGACCAGATCTGGAGATTTCACCTTTCTCATATCCCAAGCCATGCTTGTCATCTACCCTCTTTTGGCTTTCAAGAAGAACTTCAAGTTGAGCAGAACTTATCTTGAATTTCTCATTGTATTCATTTGCTATTTGAAGATCTTGTTTGAGAGTGTCTATCTGATTCTCAAGTTGTTCTTCATTATCTCTAGCTTCTTCGAGATCAGATTCCAGATACCTAATTATTCTATCCATTTTGTGGCAGTCCTCTGACTTTTCTTTGAGAGATTGTTTTAGATTATCTTCAATTTTTCTTTTCTCTTCAATTTCTTGGGTGAATCTCATAGCCCCTAATCTCATTTCATGTCTTACCATAATGACCTCTTTTGATAGCTTCTCACATAGCTTGTTTTTCTCATTCAGGTCTTCATTAGTGTCATTGGCTTCACTTTGACTTGCTAATTGTTGAAGTAGTTCCTTTCTCTTTTTCACAGAGATACTCAGTTTTTCTTTTAGTTCATTTATGATATCATCAGCTTATTTGCATCTTTCTCTCAGGTTATTGAATTCAGAGTGAGATTGCTCAAGATCATCTAGGGTAGACTGAAGTTGTTCCTTCATACCATACATAGCCATTGAGATTCCTAGATCTTCCTTAAGCTGTTGGGCTCTGTTTGGAGGAACTTAGCTCTAATACCAATTGTTGGAAACAAGGTAGATAACTAAGAGGGGGGTGAATAGTTATCTTAAATATTTTAACTTTCTTTCCTTCTTTGACAAATAGTGCAGCATCAAAACATATAAGCATACATAACCATGAAAGCAGAAATAAAATCAACACACATAACATAATGATTTTTATGTGGAAAACCCTGTTAAGGGAAAAAACCACGGGGTGACTAACCCAAGATTGTATTCTCTATTAAAAGAATAAGAAGTACAAAATGGCACTTGCCAATTAGGGCCCACTACTCGAGCACACTACTCACAAGAGGCACACCGCCTACAAGAGACTCACTATCTACAAGGTTTTATAGAAAGTAAACATGTGTTTGAACTGATGAGAAGCATCTGCCAATGCTGAGGTACAGTTTCGGTTAGGCTCAATATACTGATTTAATGCACTTCATTCTTCCTCTGTTCTAGTGCTACTATTCTGTCACATACTAGACTTGTCTTGCTGCTTCCACACCTCTTTCTGCCTTTCCTTGTACACTTTATCATTGCTCTTCTTTATTCATACAAAAATCCATTTGGTATATATATCTGCATCAGGGATTTCAACATCTATCTAGTCGGCAACCAGAATACTCAAGATATTTCTAAGAAATTGATTTTTGGGCTGAATCCATGCTTAATATGTGATGCGTATCAAAGACATACACATAGAAGTCATCAATCATGTCGGCCAACCATGTATGATCCCTCAATTAGCTTGATCACCATCAATTTCTCATTCAGATTAAAGTCTGATGCTCTACCGGTCATTTCTTCATCAGTTTACTCTGCATGTCATGAACCCAACACTTAGGTGCTCAAATCTTTTCACTCTTTCACCACCAAACACTCAATCTCTGGAATGTAGCAATCATGGTACTCCTCTTGACTTGTTCAAGTCTGCAACTTGTTGAGTTACACCATCTGAGAGATCTGGACCTAATTGTTAGACCTTGTTGCATGCTTTGTTCTTGTTCACCAAACCAAAACATTCTTCAATCTGACTTCTGTTATAGACATACTATGTGCTACAGATGTGTGGGATTGAATTTGTTGCCATCAATGACAACAATAATGAATCCACATAGTGTCTCTTGGCAACAAAATATTCCATGTGTTGGCATCTTGTGGCTTGTGTAAGAGGTTATGACACATGATAGAATCTATGAAATGTAAGAGCCATAAATAGAGATTCCTATGAAATGTGAGACAAGTGTCATGAAGCATATTTGCATGTGAGAAGGCAATCCTAAGTGCCCAATTTTGACTATGACAAGTTGTAAGAGGAATATGCTATTATTAGTCAGTTATGACATATTCTCTTACAACTATAAGTTCTTTCATGTACGACAGATTCTGTGACAATTGTAAGATGTGAAAGAGCAGTTGTCATAGTCTATTCTTGGATGGAGCACCCCAACTTGGGAAAGTCAAACTTACAGGTTATGATTGATGTAAGAGGGTTAAGTGCATGTTCAGCAAGTGTCCAAACACATTGGAAATGGGCCATGAGGCCAAGTTGGATACCCACCTCTAGAAGCTTCCTATGTTGGCCCTATCACTCTATAAATACAAGTGCTTGGAGTAGTGTATATATGGTTCATTTACAGGTACTGTTATGCTTCCAGAATTACTCTAGTAACTGATATTTGTGAACTCCTAAAAGAACTTGCATTACAAGTGTGTTGTAATCTTCCTTGGGTTTGATAATACATTGTGCAGGTTTTGGAGTGTGGGGTTTTCACTTGAAAGAGTTTTCCCCACATATATCTTGTGTTTTGAGCATTGCACTTATTTTTGATGTGTTGTTACCTTTGTTTTAAGGTGCATCTCATAATCTGTAACTGTAAAAGATTGAAATTTGCACAAAATTCCTCATTAGTTTAGTGTACGAAGTGTGTTCTATGTACCTCGCTTCCTTTCACCTACCTTATCATTACACACATACTCCTATACATTTTCTCTATTTGCACATTTATGGAATTTACCTATGCACCTACCTCTATATAGCTATTAGCAACCTAGATATAACTATTTCATTAGCCAAGGACTTTTCCATAGTCATTGGGTGGTTGTGAACTTAACTTCATCCTTTATAAAATTTAAAATTTAGATTTGGGTAACTAGTCCTATTCATTGTCCCACCCTAAGCTAGCTAAGCACACATTTGGCACAATTTGATTCTATGTGCTTGTATTTAAAGGCATTTAATTGTATTCATTATACACATTCAAAATTCACATGTTTTCTCTCATTCTAGAGAATTGAAAAAGGAAATAATAGTGATAGACTTCACTTTATTTATTTTTAAAAAGGAGTGAAGAATTTTCGTACATCATTCTAAGGCCCTTTCCTACTATTATCAAATCTTTATACACATTTTTAGGGGTTGACCTAAGATGACTTGTCTCCTTGTAATGAAATGCTAACCCTTCTAAGGTATTTTTAAATATTATTATGTGTTAGATCAACATAAATAGTAAAGTAGAAAGATATCTATTAGGAAAATTGAGAAGTATGTTGTACAAATTTTAAGGGTCAAATCTACAAGATGAGCACTATTATAGATTTGACCTAGAGAGTCAGACTTGACCTCTGATAGAGCAAAGTATTAGCATAGAGCAAAGTATTAGCATAGTATCTAAGAAATTCTTTTAATAGTGAGATCTCAATTTTAGGGATAAGGCAAAGCATATTTTTAGAATTCTCTCCAAGGGCATACATTATTCTATCATAGAGCTAAATGTTTCCTTTCATTGTATTTACTTTCCTAATTCAGTTGTCATAAATTATCAAATAATTAGTCCCAACTATCATTAATTTAATCTAGACTACTTTGTCCCTGTGTTTTTGCATTTAATTAATTATCCTAGGTTATACTTTAAGGAAAAGTTTATTTTCATTTGAAATTTAGGTGAAGCTATTTGATCTTACATGATCTAGCTTGCTTCTAGGGTTTCCTATTCCTATTAAGGTTTTTCAAATATACACTTTTCTAAAATTTGCATCTCATTTTTAGATCTCAAACTCTTTATTATCCCATTTTTGCATTATTTCTATATTGTTACATGTCTTTATTAAGGTTTGTGAGCTTTATTGTGATATTTTTCACTAACCCCACCACCCTTAGCCATCACATTAGGGTTTCACTATCAGATTTGATGTATATCCCTAACAATTCATGCCTTGAGCTACTCAAGATCCTAACCTTTAATTGTGAAGGAGTGCTCATTTAAACCCTAACATGGTTGAAACCAATGAAAACAAAGTCTATTTTGATGCTCATGTGAACACTTGAGATTTTAAAAATTAATTAGCTAGTTTGGCTAATATAGAAAATCTTAAACAACTAGCATATATGTTTCATGATGTGATCATTAACAAGTCATATGGATTAGAAACTTTGCAAGTGATTTATGCTAAGCTTACTTCATTTATAGTGACTAGCACATCTACCGCCAACCCTACTTTTACTATAGATCCATCCTCTATTGTGACTCCTTTGACTACCTCTACTCACTCCCATAGTACCATGGCTATAGTTTCACACCATTTAGTACTTATCTATTTTGCATTTTCTCTCCCTTCTATGGTTTACCTCTTGGCTACACCCCTCCATTGTACCACACCTCTATGCCTCTTTCATCCACCACTGTCAATACTATTGTTACCCAACTTAGTCAATCCACTTACATATCAAACACCATTCCATGCCCTACAAACCCTTAGGTACCTCTCCTCTTTCATGCCTTTATTTTGAGCCATTATTTCTTCAACCCCATTTACCCCTATACCTATATTCACCCACCTCATGTAGCGGTTCCTAATCCTCATTAGTCACCATCCCCTCCTCTACCCTAGATGTTTTATTTCACAAAATAGTCCAAGTAGAAATGAATGTGGATGCAAATCCAAATGGACAAGATAGTTATGTTTAAGGATTCTAGACATGTAACACTATCTTTTGCTATTATGACAATATCCATTTTCCATAGATTTTGTAGCACCTCAATTGTCAATGTGTGATGGAAAAGGTGACCCTAATACACATCTTAGATTATATGTAGCTACATGTGTAGACATTCTTGATGAGGATAAGTGATCCACAAATCTATTCCTATTCACTTTCAAAGATTATGCTATTGAGTGATTCTTTTCACTTCCTCAAGGGTTTATATATTCATTTGATGATCTCTATTCTTAAAGAAATTCAAAGTTAATATGTGCCTTAGAGTGATTGTTATTGATTTATTTGAGTGTGGCCAAGGATCAAATGCACATATTAGTAATTATGTTATCCAATTTCAAGTTTTTTTCTCTAAGTTAATAAACCCCTTGCATGATTTGGAGTTGCAAAACATCTTTAGTAAGGGGTTGCTTAAACCAATTAAAGAACATGTGTATTTGAATAGTTTTTATTCTTTCATGGATTTGTGTGCACTTATTAAAATTGTAGAATCTAAGTTTCTTGCATGTAATGCCTTTAAGTATGGATCATCAAGTCAAAATACTTCTTACCCTTCTCTGTATCAAAAGTTTAAAACTCTTCAAAGGGTAATGATATGAAGGAAAGTATGAATCAAGTTGCTACTTTTTCTTTTCCTTGTTTCAAACAAAATGCTTTAAGAAAGTTTACTAAGCTTCAAGAATATATGGATGATGTGCTTCAAGGTTTGCTTAGTGATAATTTACTTACACTCCCTCTCATTTATCTATTAGATCCCAGCGAACCACCCCCTAAATCATGCAGTTTGCAATTGCCATAGAGTTAAATGGAAATACACACAAACTTGCATAGGTCTTAAACACAAGGTACAAGACCTCATTAATAAGAACACAATCAAGGTTGAAGGGTTTATGATAATGGAAATACATTAGTTGCACCCCTTATAGTAGATTGCAAATTTACACAAATCTATTGAAAGAGAAATTAACAATGACACACTTCAATTTGGCGCTTTTAAAAATGTAAAGAATCTACATACATCATTCTAGATCCCTTGTATGTTGTCTTCAAATCTTTGTACACAGTTCTAAGGGTTGACCTAGGAGAACTTGTCTACTTGCAGTGAAACGATAACCCTTCCAAGGTAATTTACACACCACTATCCCTTAGATTAGTAGAAGCATTAGAGTGTAAATGTAGCTATTAGGCAGATAGAGGATCATATTGGACAATTGTAGAAGTTCAAAACCAAAGCTATAGAACAAGTCTACAATCACAGATCTAATCCAGATTGCTAGACTCGAACCTTGACAAGGCAGAGGATCAACAAAATCCAATATATTCTTCTAATAAAGAGACCTCACTTTCATGGTTGAAACAATATATTTTAATAATATTTTCCAAGGACATACATTATTCCATCGTAAAGCTATGCTTCACTTTACATTACATTTATTTTTTCTAATTTAACTATTACAAATTATCAAGTCATCAATCCCAACTATATTTAATTCATCTAAATTAATTTACACTAATTTAATTAAGTTTACTTAATTAACCGAAATTAACCTCATGAAACATAATACTAAATATTACATTTAGTTAAAAGTACACATTGGTATGTGTCCCAAGCGAAATTTGGTGGAAAGAGTTTTATCTGGAAACTTTTACAACCAACACAAAGTGTTTGTGGTTTTCATGTGGTCCCTCCAAGTTTAAAAATCCTCTTACCTTAAAAGAAAATGTCCTACATTTTACCTCTTTCCTAATAGAAAGGGAAGGGAAGAGTCACCAATTGTAGAGTGAAAATAACCCCGTGGGTAAAGCCAAAGCCAATGATTTGGTTTGTTCTTGACCAAGATTTTCGGTAGGCAACAAAGTGGTAGGAGGGACTCTCAAACTTGAGGTACCGTTTCACTCCTTAACAACCGATTGGCAATTCAAGGAGTACTTTCTACAAATATGTGGTAGGCGTTGGTTGGGAATTGCATGTTATAGTTAACCGGCCCACAAAATGAAAGGTACCATGGGCATATGTTCAACAAATATGGTGAGATGGTTCCATCCCTAATACTCATGATGTTTGTGACATCCCACCTACTCTATTACTCTTGTGAAGTGGTCAATGATTGAAAGGACTTAATGTAGCACCAATATCCAACATTTTGATTAGGTGGTCCTTTAATTCGCTGCTGCACCAACATTAACCAAACTTCTTTCATTGTCAATTTATGAAAATTGAAGAACTACTAGGTTTTCCCAAGGTATTCTATATATTATTTATTGTTTTGTCCCATTTCTTTTATTTGTTTGTCCGTGTGGAATTGGTATACATCCTTGTCTGTTGTAAGATTTGGAATAATATCCCTTTTAATCACATTAGATATTTTCGGTTATTGGTAATCAAAGTGTCATGGGCCGACAATGAATGCAATAAGATTACCTTTCGAAAAAAATCAATTTCAATTTGTTTTTAAGTGATATGGAGGATCCGATTCATGGTACTTGTGCTTATTATTGTAAATAAACTTTATTTAGGCGATGATTTAGACTAATTTAATATTTTTATTGAGGGTGCTAGAGCTTTGACTATTTTTGCCCTAGAAAATTGAAGATTGTAGGCTTTTATTGAGGGTTCTAGAGCTTGACTATTTTTGCCCTAGAAAATGTGAACTTTCTATCAATGAATGCCTCAGATCCTATGTTGAATTTGTGCTCTATCTTAGATAAAGTCCACACTTCTAGATTAAGTTTGTAGTCACAAGTTCATCCTCCATGTCTAGATTTGAATTTGCACAATTTACACTTCTATCCTATTGCTCGCTTGGTTGACCTTTATTTTCTTTTCTCTTCTTTGATATCTGATGACTAGAGGTATTTGAAAATACCTTGGAGGGATGTTGTTATGTCATAAGGAAACATGTTCTCCTAGGTCAACCCTTGAAAATGTGTAAGAGATTAAAGACAACAACCAAGGGCCCTAGAATGATGTATACAAATTCATTACTCATTTTAGTGTGCCAAATCCAAATGTTTATCTTATAATTGCTCCTTTAATGCTCTCGGATGAGAGAGTACTTGTGGATTCTATATGATTAGAGAGGATGATGTGAAATGGATGCTAATAAATGCCTTTAACTACTAGAACATAGCATCGAATTTCACAAAATGTGCACTTAATCAGTTTAGGGTGAGAAAACAAAGGGGGTTAGTTGACCAAAAAATAAATTTAAAATTTGGAAAGTTAGGTCGATTTTGTGACTATGGGGTCCACCTAGTAACAATAGAAATTACCTCGAGAGGGTAAAGACTCAGATCGAAGTGGATAATGACTATATCTAGGTAGGAATATAGATAATTGTGATAAATACTTGAATAAAATGAATGTATCGAAGTATGAATACATATAAGGATAAGTGATGGAGGAGTATCTTAAGGGTCATGTAATCTTGCATTGCCCAAAAATATATGTTTTATTTTTTTGTATGTTTTCTATTCTTTTGGCATATTTTTAGAGTTTTTATTGGAGTTTGACTTTGCAATTTTATAGTAGTCTACATAAATCATGAGAATATATATGATAGTGAGACATGGTAATTGGTTGAGTTTTATTTTCTACATCAAGATAAATGCCTAATTGATATTCTTAAGCAAGGAACATTTCATCATCTAGAGGCCATACATGAACATCATTGAGCTTTGTGTGTTCATCTTGGATGATTTGGAGTGGCACAAAATTCAATTATTTAAACTAGAGCTATTTTAATTTTTTAGAAGCCAAAGGATACATCCCATGACTTGTAGTGAAGAAAGGGACGAGTTAGAATCATTCTTGTAGTACATGTGTGCACATTTTGTAATTTTGCACCGTGATGATCCTAAGTGAAGACCTATTTCTTGCTACCAAATAGAATAATGCTTTCTAATGGTTATGGATTGATGAAAAGAGGCAATAAATGATAAATATATCATGAGGCATGTTGGCAAGATGAGGGGGTCATAGAATGAAGTTATGAGCCCTAGTGTCCTTCTTGTAGTGTTTATAACCCAGTTATGACAGTGAGAGAACGATTAGATCATTTATGGTAAGGAATATCATCATATGGTAGATTAATATAACCTATAAGACATCTTACATATTTTAAACATCAAAATGAGTCATCAACAACCTTATATCTTCCTTCTTATATATATAATCATTCTATATTACAATAGTAGGTCTATAGTCTTTGTTCTGTATATATATTTCTCTATCCTTTCTTACATTCTTCTTCTACTACTATTATTATATACATAGGATTACATTAGGGATGTGTCCTTTACAAAACAAGTCCATTCCTACTAGGCCTAGGCGGCCTTGAGCTCCACACTCCTTTTGCAACCATCTATGGTGGGTTCGAGTCTCTGCACTAGTTGTTTCCAACATCATCCCCCCCTTTGGAACCATGTCTTGTCCTCAAGGCATCCAAAATTAGTTTGTAGGAAGAATATTCTTATATATGGTTATGATTTGTGCAAATGTAGTGTCCCATTGATTCTTTGTCTATTGCAGTATTTGGATTTGCCCATGGGTATGAATTAATGTTTTCTCCACCTTTGTAATTTGTTGGTGGCGATTTGGAGTTGTTGGATGTTATTCTTTGCATCCCCTAAGAGACCAATCATGTGTGCCAATCTTAGGCTGACCACTTTCTGTTGTTGTTTTATTTGGGCCTTTATATGTTATCTTTGATCTTGGACGTATTGGATATGAGTATGGATTGTTTTAGTTTATTCTCTAACTATTCCATCCGCATCTTACATTGGGTCATAGGTATTATCCACTTGTAGGATCTGTGCCTCTAGCTTGTCTATCTAGATTTTAAACCTTTGGTTAATGTAAACCACTAGAGACAAAATTGATATAGTGTAGTGATATCAATTATTGTTTGTTGTAGAACACTAATTTGGGCCTCTAATTATGTGTACACTATGGCACATTTCTTTTTGGCCACATCCATTCTATTTTTATTGATCTCTACGATGACCTGGTTTCTGATGTTGGCGTGTTGGTTGTGCATCTCTATTTTGACTCCATCCATTAATTGTTTGAGCTTCTACGGTAGTGGTAATGATGTATCCTTTTTTAACTATGCCATTTTTCTCTAGATTGCAGCTATGACTTCCAACTATTCTACTACTTTCTACATGCTATCTCAAAATTTCCTCTCTAGCCGTGGTATGGAAAATATACCCTAATTGAAATTTTTGAATTGGAGATATATTATTCAAATCCACTTGTTACCCTATTAGGGCTAATTGCAATAATTGTGGTGTAGGTATTGGTTATATTTGTTTTAATTGCACCAAAAAGTCTTTAATGGATTGCATAGGTGAAGTTGTGGTAGAAGAGACCCTTAGTGGAGAGGGTGGTTGCTACTATGGTCCCTCTATCTGATGACTGTGTGGTGGGCTACCTCTGGAAGGTGTATTCTTTTCTTGTTGGGCCTTTGTCTCTTCCTCCATCATTACTGCATAGTCTTTTAGGGTTACCACAATTATTTCTTGTTGAATTTTCTTGTTATCATCCTCAATGAGAGCCATTAGTGTGTCGACTCTCTATTTGGATCTGATTTCTCTGGCCTGTATTTGTGCTAACTTCTCCTTTTGTGCAGGAGAGAGGTTGGGATCAACTTCCTCTAAGGCCTACTTCCTAATTTATTCTTCTAGATCCACTACTTTTTCCCTTTTCTTTTATATAATGGAGGCTAGATTGTTGGGGAAATTCTATATGATATTATCTAAGGTG
The DNA here is from genome assembly GCA_027924645.1 of Cunninghamia lanceolata. Lineage (NCBI taxonomy): Eukaryota > Viridiplantae > Streptophyta > Pinopsida > Cupressales > Cupressaceae > Cunninghamia > Cunninghamia lanceolata. Next base: position 34,238,056 of record BSBN01000078.1, on the reverse strand, counting down.
TCTTCAGACACTCTTAGATGTCGGATAATCGCCTCTTCAATGAATGCTTTATTTTCTACTCAAACTTTATTATACATCTTTGTGTTCCATTTAAGCATGACCTTGTTGTTTATGGCTGCGGTTATGATGTATGAGCATCCGGAAGCATGCAAATCAATTGGGACAATTACTATTAAGTTGCAGAGTGCTAGGGAGAGTGACATTGGAGATTATCACATTTTACCGCATTATCACATTAGAGCTTGTGGAGAAGGATTTAATTTCTATAACATGTCATCTACATCATATCTAAAATTTAGATCATTTTGGTTCGTTTCCAGAGAGATCACTATCAGAAGATCACTTGTTTTCACATAGTAGAGCAGTCAGTGCTCAGTGGAGTCTAATTGTCTTGTAGAGCAATTCCATGACTTGTGGAGCTTGATGGAACATCATTCAAGGTATTTTAAGACCTGGCTAACCTTCATGGAGATCTGCACGAAGTTCCATTCACCTATGGAGCAATACCATATGTTTAGGTTTGACCTATCTGTGTCTACACATTTCATGCTAGTCGTTACAATTAGGCTGACTTGATCATGGTATGAAGGCTTGCGGAGGATATAATTGAAGAATTGAAGATTGTTACAAGTAGTAGAGCATGATGTGTGAAGATATGAAACTAGAAGCTGAAGTGTTTGATCTGAAGAAGTAGAAGAATAGAGCAGAAAGAAGGGCACTAAACAGAAGAAGATACAGAGTAGAGAATTGAGAATAAGAAGAGCCAAGAGGACATGAAGATGTGTTGTACGAATCTTTTGTAAACTTGGGCTATGACCTAGCATTTGAAAAGCCTAAGTGGCATATGTAATGTGATTTGAGATTATAATATAATGAGGAATGAGCTTTGAAGGCTTAGTTTGTCCCTTTTAGAGTTTTCCTAGGATATATCTTGTGTCAAGTGTTTATGAATATCTCTTTTCATTCTGTTGATTGCATATTTCTATTACATCTTTGTTATGATCATTCTGTTAGTTGTTTAATGCTTTAAGGTTGGACAATCCCTCATCGGACCCTCCTAATTCATTACATCCTCTTTCTTTTCCTCCTAGATGTCTATTTCCATCATGGTATGTTTTCTCCTTCTTGTTGCTCTTTTTTACAGTGGTGAAATTTCTTGTAATTCATCCTCCTCTATTTCTTCTACTGCTATTTGGATGATTTTCCTCTTAACCCCTTGTTTTTGGCTAGGTTTCTTGTTTGTGGAGGTTGTGGAGTAGATATAGATGCTTCTTGTGAGGATACTTCTTTTTCTACCTCATCTTATGATCCTAGGATCACTAAATTTATTCTCTTTGATCTCAACACTTGTGGTGTAGTTGCACTTGTTTTTAATGGATCTTGTTGTGTGATACCCTATTTTTCATGTAATTTCTCTTTATTTTTCTCTAATGGCTACTCTACATTTTTCTTATGTTGTTTCTCCATGAACTCCTGGTATGTTCTAAATCTCTTTGCATTTTGATCCTTGGTTTGTTTTAGGAGAATCTTAGCATATGAATCTATGAGGTCAATGTTTATTTCATATGGAATCTTAGGGATCCAAGAAATCATAGGGTCTACTACCTCCATTAGAGTGAAATCTTTTTCCACTAGAAAAACTATGTCCTTGGCATACTTTTTCACCATCTCATATGATATCCTCTCTTTGTTTTGCATTTGTTGTTGTAGGGCATTGAAAAACCCCTAGTATGCCGCAGTGAAGGTTGTTGTGTCCTTGAATTGTTGGACATGGTATTTTATTTGTACAGCCAATGGTGTATGTGTTTGCCATGCATTTTTGGAGAAAGATGGTAGTGCATTCAGGAAGTAAAATGTTAAACATATAATGAGAGTACCATACTAGAATTGGTACTATGCATTCTTGTCTTATGTAAATTATCCATCAGCTACTCACAGAGGACCTTGCACAAGTCAAATTCTTTCCTCCCGACTACTATTTTATATGTAGTGTGAATGGCGGTACTATTTGTTGAATCTTCTTGATTTGTACAGTAAATTTTATATGTGATATCCATGGTGGCATACTGTACTACTAGATTTGTGATTTTTGTAAAATTCAGAGTCCTCCCATCATATGTGGCTCCAGTTAATTTTGTAACCTTTTCATTCTTTATCACCTTCTTTGATGGTAGCTCCCCATTGCAAATGGCTTGCCACCACTTGTATTGCTTGTTTTGTGATGTAGTAGGGTTTATTTAGGTAGATTAATTCATCATGAATTCTGCTTAGTATGATTTTGACCCAACCATGCTCCGTAAAGAAGTTGATGAAATATTTCCATATGTCTAGTTTCTTCTTCTCGACATCTTGGTACTGTGGCATGTAATTTATTTGATCTGGTTGGAGGAGTGTTGTTTACAGATCTTCAAACTTCATCTGATCTATCTCTGATATCAATGCATGGATATACTTTTGGACATCCTCTCTGTAGATGACATCAGTTGGGACAATGAAGAATACCCTATTTGGATCGACCTCCATCACTTTGTATGGCAACTTCTTGTATTTTGGGTGAGGCTTGTCAGAGAAATCAACCTGGAAGGTAGCAGTTGCCATGTTTGTTTTATATTTTTCTAAGGTTTATTTTTTTCTTAGAGTGCATGTTGAACTCACAAATACTTAGAGTGCAAATGGTGTTGGATTCTTTGTTTGATCTTTCTTTTATAATCTTAATGGTGAAAAATTGTATTTATTGTATTTCTTGTTTATGTTTTCACATGATTTTATAGCCATTACTTTTCTCGTGGCTTTATTCTTCCAACGATATACACTTTATGGTGTCTATCATACATATATAGTACAAATTTGATTTTCATAGTTTTCCCTTTATTCCATGGCTTAATGGTAGTATTTCAATATGGTTCCATTTACATATCTCGTTATTGACTTCCTGTCGAGTGATTATAACCTGACTACTTCAGATTCTAAAATTTCATCAATGTAGCAGCCCTAGCCATCTAAATTTTATTTTTCTATGTTTCTTGAATTTACTATCATATAATAGTAGCAAATCATCTTTTTGGAATGTTTTGTGGTCCAATTTCCTATCGTGCTTGGATTTTTTCCTTTTACACTCTAAGTTCTGACGATATACTGGAAGTAGTCTTTTGTCATCCAATTTTACAAAGTCTTCTAGTCTTTGTGTTAATGATTCTTCTTCACTCAACTACAAAGTAAGTGCAGTATGAAAAATTTGGGATAATAAAATATATAAGTAATGTAGCATCCATCCCATATACTAGCTCAAATGGATTAAACATAGTTGCCATCTTATAAGATGTTCTGTATGTCCATAATATAGCTAGAATCTTGATATCCCAGTTTGTCCTATTCCTATTGCACATTTTTGTCAATGCTATTCCTATAATCTTGTTCTATGCCTCACATGCTCCATTAGCCTACAGATGGTATGGAGAACTTTTATTGTGTGTGATCATAAAATTTCTCAGTAACTCTACAATTACCTTATTCACAAAGTGTTTACCCTGATACTTGTGATACTTAGAGGACACCCAAACCTTGTGATTATTATCTCATTTATAAACATTGTGACAATTTTAGCTATATAATCTATGGTCAATTTTGCTTCTTCCCAGTTTGTAATATATTAGACCATAGTGATTATTGATGCAGGAGCATCCAAAAGTCATTCAGTGAATTGGGACAGTTAATGTTGAGTTATAGAGTGCAAGAAAGTGACAATGGGGACTACCATATTCTACCACATTTGAGTGTATGGCCTCATAGATTAGAGGTTATGTAGAGAAGATTAGTCCTGAGGCATGTACTATCCGAGTTTTAGGAGTTTTGGATCACCGCAAAGGTAGCTGGAAGCGTTTGAGTCAAGACTGTGTAACTGGTTAACAGTGGAGACATGGGAGATTACTGCATTTTACCACATCTTCATCTCAGAGCTTTGGAGTAGGATTTAGTTTCTATGACATGACATCTTCATCTTTTTCAAAATTCAGGTCATTTGGATTTGTCTACTAAAAGTTATCGCTATCAGAAGATCATCAGTTTTCTCATAGCAAAGCAACTAGTGTTCAGTTGAAGCCTAATGGGTTTGTGGAGCAATTTCGTGACTTGCAGAGCCTAATGCAACATCATTCAAGGTAATTTGGGACCTAGCTGACCTTCATGGAGAACCACATCAAGTTTCCATCATTTGTAGAGCATTGTTGAGTGTTGGACGCCGACCTACTTGTTCGTACATGTTTCATATTACACGTTACAATTAGGCCGACAAGATAATGTTTGAAGGCTTGCAGAGGATAGAAATGAAGGATAGAAGATTGTTTCAAGGTAGTGATGAAGTGTGTGAAGAAAGTATGCGAAGAGATGAATAGTGTGGAAGATGCAGAGGTGTTTTATGTCTAGAAGACAGTAGAGCAGAAGCAGAAGACAGAACAAAAGAAGAATAAGGAGAAAGAAGACATGGAAGAATGATGTTGTATAAATCTTTTATAAACTTGGGCTATGACCTAGCACATAAAAATCCCTAAAGGCATATGTAATGAGGTTTGGAATTATAATATAATGAGAAGTGATTATTGAAGGCTAGGTTTTTCCCTTTTAGGGTTTTGCTAGGATAAATCTTGTGTCATGTGTTTATGAATATCTCTTATCATTCTGTTGTTAGCTGTATGTTTTTGTTACATCTTTCATATGATCATGGTATTGGTTGTTTAAGGCTACAAGGATGGACAATCCTTCATTGGACCCTCCTACCTTGACTGCATTAATTATAATCATGGATTTTGTGTGTTTAGTTGGTGGATCAATGGGTCTAATAAAGTTTATGGCCTATTTTGCAAATGGTATCTCAGCTAGGACTGGCCACAATGGAATCTCATCCCTTGTGGTAGGTATGCCTACTCTCTGACAAATACCACATTGCTTAGCATACAATTTGGCATCTTTAAATAATGTTGGCCACCATAACCCTGAGAGCATAACTTTCTTTGTGGTGGTATCTCCTGAATTGTGTCCTCTAGAAATGCCCTCATGTGCTTCCCTAAGGATGTCTCTCCTTTCATGCTTGAAGACCAATCTTTGTATGATATCATCTCTCCCAATTACGTGTAATTTTCCTTCAATGAGTGTGTATGGTAAGGATTTCTTTAGTAGTATTTGTTTTTCATTTGATGAGATATTCTCCAAAAATTTACCCGTTGATAGCAAGCTTGCCACATCATCTAAATCTTCATGTACCATAGTGACCCTAAATAGCTTTGCACTGGGTAGATCTTCTTTCTATAGTGTTGAAAATTATCACCGCTTACATTTTCACACTAGGTTTGGCACTTGTTTTAGCATGTATGTCTGACTCTACTGGATATATGCATATTTCACTACTTTTCTATGAAATAGGGTTTAGTACATTGGCAATTGGCATTCCAAGAGCAATTTCCACTAGGACACTAGCGTTGGGTGTTATTGTCTTGTCAAGTTGGCTCCAAAAGATTTTATCTAAATGTTAGTCTTTTTTCCTTGAGAAATGCACCTTGTTGAACTCGACCCAATTAGGCACTTGAAAAGTACTTAGGATTCATATATAAACAACCCTCTCTCACTCATTTTGATAATGCAACTTCTCTATTAGAAATCTCTGTCTCTCTCTATCTCTCTACAAGCTCTCTAATTGTGAAGACTATTGTTGTATGTACTAACCCTTGTAGGTATTGGAAGAAGCTTCTTCCTTTATCAATTCGTTTTGGGTGATTCATGTTGTGACATCAATCAAAAAAGGGTTTCACACTTATGGTAACTCTATTTCATGGTATTTTTTATTGTAATCTTTATCATTTGTTTTGCCTCTTTTCATCACGAACACACACTCTCTATCATCATCATCATCATTATTTTTGTAGTAGTCAGAATACCAATATGGGGTTTTGACTGAGGCAAGCCCCTATACAACACAACCATTTTCCTCTCTTTGTATGTGTTGATCCGAATAGAGATTTCTGACATCTAGAAGTGACAAAAAGATGGAAGGATCTAAGATAGAGATTGCCGATGGAAGTTTAGAAAAACCCTAAAGACACTAGTGCCCAACACTAGTGTCTTGCTCAGATTTCTCTTGCTTCCAATGCCTAGTTCCCTCAGATCTGTTCACTTCTATCTTGCACTTATTTTATGTACCAAACCCTAAAGACAGTAGTGTCCAATGCTAGTGTCCTGCCTAGTTTTCCCCTACTTCCAGTGCCAAGTTCCCTTTGATCTACTCTTTTCCATTCTGCTCTTATTTTCTAGAAATTGTAACAATCATCTACACATTTACTCAATTTGGTCTACATATTTCCTAGCTTAATCAATACATTTATCATCCATCTTTCATATTTACAACAAAGGAACAAAGCCCCTACCAACAGAGCTTGGCTATTCTCTAGAGATAGCAGCCAAGCATAGGGTCATTGATGGCTTGTGTTCCAATGTTTGATAGGAAAGATTGAACTAGTTAGTCCATGATTGAAACCTGATGTATCTTACACTTGTACAACCTTCTTTTCTATGTTTGATTAGTTGATGAATTGATTAGACACCTCTATTACATATCTTTTTTTTTCTTATGTTTTAGTTTAGAAAAAACCACTTAAACATTTTTCTTTTAGATTAGAAAGCAAAAGCAAAAAAAAAAAAACTACTACCTTCTAACATGTTGTACGCTTGCCTCATTTTCAATTTATTTCTACATATGTTTTCTTCTTTTCTTACATCACTATCCACTTTTGCTCAAAATTTTTTTAACAATGATGTTATATTTCAAGCATGTGATGGTGACTTAGTTCTTCCTATTGTGCTCTATTCTTTTGATCCCTCTCCCAAAATTCCTCCTACTTGTGAGGATATTCTGGCACAAGAGGATGAAATCATTGATACATTTTGTGTATGAGGAAAATCAAGTGGTCGAATGATAAAATCACAACAATGATAATAACAACTCAATAACCCATAACATAAAGAGATCAATCTAAGTAAAAAACTAATATCAATGAATAAATCAAATAAAACAAGAAAGATTTCACCTAGATTTGTATTGTTCTCTTTGTAGATATGTAGATTGCTCAATAACGTTGCGAAGCCATGGTTGCAACAAGCGGATGTAGGGGTATTCGTGCTCAAAAGATTGATGTGCTCAATGATGCGATGTATGATCAATGCACTGTAAAGGATGCTTGAGAATAAATGATCGAAGAGGATTTGTGAAAGAGATGAGGAGGGTTTATATAAGTTTCAAACATGATCAATCAACAGATGAAATAAATCCATAGAATGAATGGTTGAGATAAATCAAATAACTCATGTTGAATGTGCACCTGACATGTGTCACACAAAAAACTATTTTTATTTAATATAAATGCTTTTTTGATAAAGATAGATTTGATTTTGTAAATTAGAATGCTTTTTTTTTCTAATTCATGAGTTGATGAAAATAAGATAAATTATAGCCAATTAACTTAACTTTAGATTTGCCTTTTTTAGAGTTCTAAAAATAAGACTGATTGCGCACATGAGTTAACATGATATTTTTAGAGGAATTGGAAAGATAATTGAAATTAAATAAAAAAATTTATTCAATTGTTTGTGCATGATAGATGAATATGAAGATTATAAATAAAATACTTGATTTTATTTATTTTTAGAGGATTGAGTCAACTTAAATAAATTTGGAAGAACAATTGATTTAATTAAATAATGTAAATTATTTAATTGTAAATAAGAGAGGATTTGTGATGAATTAATTAAATAATTGGATTTATTTAATTAATGTAGACTTGAAATTTTAGAAGACGATTGATTTAATTAAATAATAAAAATTATTTAATTTTGGAAGAATAAGGTTGATTTTGCTGAAATTAATTAAATAAATATAATTTATTCAATTAATGTTGAATTTTGGAGTTTTGGAAAAATTTGATGAAATTAATTAAATAATTAGATTATTCAATTAATGTTGAAATCCAGGTGATGTGACAGATTATATGAAAATGCAAGTGATGTGATGACTTGGTCATTTTTGGGTGTCTACATTTTGCCCCTTTGATGCAATGCAGTTTACAGCGTTGTGTCAAAGAAATCGATTGTTGAAGACATGATACAATTTTGATGCCCCAGTGTAGCTAGCTGCCCCTGTGTAGCTGGTGTAGGATGCCCCCTTGAGAGGAAAGACAAGGAAACGACATAAGGACTGGGTTGATGCTTGACTAGAAGATTGTGTTTGAGAAAGATAAGGTTGGATAGAAGAAAGTGGAGATAGAATGTTGATCGATCTGTGCTTGAAAAACTATATAAGGCCATGAATAAATGGATGACCTTGTTGCGATGGTTTCACAAATGTTTATAAGGAGCAATCCTTATTTTTGATATAGCACATGGATAGTTTGCCACCAAGGTATAAATGACCAAGATGTTGTGATATCTGAGTGCATGGACGTTGACTTTGCAAGCAAGTGGTTTGAACTTAGATCCCTTAGACATAATATAACCTTGTTGGACATGCGAATGAGCCATAGTCTTGATCATAAAATAAACTTCAATACATAAATGCATGCAAGAAGAATATTAATATGTAAGATGCTAGGTTGTAACACTCACACAAGATAAATATGCTGCTAAGAAAGATACTAAAGATCATTTCTTAAACACGACACACAAAAGCAATGACCATGCCCCTAATCTGTACTGCATCGCAACATACCAAGATATAGATAAATCAAGGCAGTCTTGAATAGGTAATGGAAAATGAACAAAAAGATAAACCAAAAAGCAAATTGACTGACTTATAAAGTAAACATACAGCTAACATATTCTCTTGCCAAAGAGGTTGCTCAGGATAGATAACAACCTTATCATAGGAGCTATGTGTCTGTTAAAGGGTGTTATCTGTTGAAAGGATAATGTCTTGTTTCACAAAATGCAAAATGTCGTATAAGATGCGTGTGTTGGTCTGGTGCTTAGTTGAGATTTATTTAGCTAAAGTTGGCAATTGATATGTAGGACATCATATGGCACTGTAAGTAAGTTGCTTTGCTTCAGGTTTGTTTAAGGACTTTTACTTTGAAAGGATGTGTTTGTTTGTTGTTTTGATGCTTGATTTAGTCAAGTCAAGGTGAATGGATTGTGATACATGGAAGACTAGAAAGATGACATGTCAATGGATTGAAATGGGTGAAGAATGATGAATCGTATGTGCCTGAGTACTAGATACATCCTTCGTATTCCAAACTGCCTACATACCCTATATCCATGGGATCAAGGTACATTATGATGAAAGATGATAATATTTAGTTTTGGGTAGAGTGATGAGTGGGTCAAGGTGTTTGAGCTTGGGTAGAGGAAATGATGAGATCTTATGTACTTGAGTACTAGATACTTCCTTCATATGCCAAACTGCCTACATATCCATATCCATGGGATCAAGGTACCTTAGGATTGAAAAGAAATGATATGTAGTTCTGGTTTGTGTGAAGATGTAGGAAAAGTGTTGTCGTTGTGGGGAGATGATTGAAGTGCTTGTGTTTTTGTTTGGATTGGTGATGTGTTTGTGTTTTTTTTTGAAGTGTTTGTGTTGTTGTGAAGTGTTTTGTGTTTTGTTGGAAGGTTGACTAACATAGAATAGCTGATGATGGAGAATACATAGAAAGTGTGACCTAGGACAAGACAATGATAACTGTTGACCTAGACCAAGACGTGGGATGACGACGATGGACATTGACAAATTTCTAAGCTATTCTAGATAGGGAGATGGAAATGCAAACAAGGTCAATGGTTTTATTATGGATGGATGGATGAAGGTTGTTTGTGAAAGAAATATGGAATGAATGAGACTTGATAGATGATGGATGTTGACTCTACACATAGCGCTTGTTTGCCAGGTTTTCACTATGGTACTTATCCAAGGCGCCTGTTTACTAGGTTTTCACCAGAGGATGGATTATTTTTGTTTTTGTGTGTTTTTTTCTTTCTTTTTTTGATACTCTAAGGATGAGGCATAGAACTTCTTGAGATGAACACTATTAAGTGGCTCGTCTAGAGGAATGCCATCAGGTGTAGCTAAAGTATAAGCTCCTAATCCATATGCTGATGTGACAATAAAGGGTTCTAACTAATTTGGCTCGAACTTGTCCTTCTTTTCTCGATCTGTTTGATTTCTCTGATTTTTTTTTAAGACAAGATCACCAACTTGAAACCTTCTTTCTTTGATCTTTTTTTTTATAATTACACTGGAGGTGGTTTTCATAGACATGGAGATAATTAAGTGTGGCAAGGTGCCTCTCATCTAGTAGTTCTACCTCATCTAATCTAGAAGTGTGATACTCCTCTCCATCAATCAGGTCCTGCATGGATACTCTGAGGGATGGGATCTCGACCTCTATAGGTAGGATGGCTTTAGAGCCATAGACTAAGGCATAGGGTGTGGCACTAGTTGGTGTTCTGATACTAGTGCGGTAGGCCCATAAGGCAGGATTGAGTTGCAGGTGCCAATCACAACTAGCTTCATTGACTATTTTCTTGTGGATTTTGAGAATGGTTTTGTTGGAAGCCTTAGCGTGGCCATTACTCTGTGGATAGCAGGGAGTAGAAAAGTGATATTGGATATTGTATTGTGTGCATAAGACATGAACATCTTGATTCTTGAATGGTCTCCCATTATCTGTGACAATGGCTTGGGGGATACCATACGGGCAAATGAGGTAGCTAAGGATAAACTTGGCTATTTGCTTGCTAGTGATATAAGTCAAGGGAATGGATTCGACCCACTTCATGAAGTACTCATTGGTAGTAATGATGAATTTGTGACCATTGGATGAGAATGGGTGGATTTGTCCTACGAGATTGAGACCCCATTGTGAAAAAGGCCATGGAGTAGTCACAGGTTGTAGTTCATGAGCTAGTGCATGAATCAAATCTCCATGCTTCTGGCATTGTAGACACTTCTTAGCAAACTATAAAGCATCTTGTTCTATTGTAGGCTATTAATAACCTATACGGAGTATCTTCTTAGTGAGGTTAGGACCGGTAGAATGTGCACCACAGACACCTTCGTGTATGTCTTGTAATGTAGCATCATCTTCTTCCATGTTAAGACATTGTAAGAGGATACCATCGAGACTTCGGCGATATAGTGTATCATCCAGAATGGTGTAATGGGAGGATCAACAGATAAGGTTTTTGTGTTGGTTAGTGGATAGGTCAATGGGAAAGGTACCATTTTTAAGGTAGTCATATATATCTTTGTACCATGGGGAATTGGGACCAACAAGTTTGCAGATGATTTCAGTAGTTGGAACATCGACGGCTGGTATCAATAATTGCTTGATCAAGAATTCACATTTCTATGTGTTTATAGGCATGTCTATAAGTGACCCCATAAAAGCCATAGAATCTACAGCTTTGTTATGCTCTCTTGGAATTTTCTCAAAAGTGATGCTCGAAAAGTGTGGTTTGTAGGCATCCACTAGTTGCTTGTAGGGGATCAACTTTTCATCCTTTGTTTGATACTCATCAGTGACTTGTTGAATGACTAGTTGTGAGTCTCTATATACCTGTAGTTCTGTGATATCCCATTGAACTGCTATATTGAGACCTATGAGGAGTGATTCATACTCAGCTATATTGTTGGTACAACAAAATGCAAGACGATATGACTTTGGGATATAGTCATTTTGACGCGTGATAAAGAGGACGTTGGCCCCTGATCCATGCTATGTGTAGGAACCATCAAAATATAACTTCCACATTATTGAGGTAGAAAGAGTGAAGAGATTCTCATCTGAAAAGTCAGATACCATAGGATGTATATCTATCATGGGTGCTTCTGCTAGTGATCTGCTAGGGCTTGTTCCTTGATTGCTTTTCGATCCATACTCAATGTCAAATTCACTAAGGATCATGACCCATTTAGCTAGTCTGCCTATGATGGTTGCTCTTGCTAGGAGATACTTCAATGGATCAATTTTTGCTATGAGATTTGTATGTTGGTTTAGCATGTAATGCTGCAACTTTTGGGAAGCGAACACTAAGGTGAAACAAGCTCTTTCCATAGGTGAATAATTGAGTTCAAAACCCACCAAGGTTCGACTGATATAATAGATTGCATGCTCTTTTCTTGACTCATCATATTGTGCTAGAAGAGCCCCTAGGGCTGTAGTTGTAGTTGAGATGTACAAGATCAAAGGCCTATTGACGACTGGTGGTACAAAGACAGGAGGTGTAGCTAGATATTCTTTGAGTTGATCAAATGCTACTTGACACTTATCATCCCATCGAAATGAGACATCCTTTCGGAGCAAGTGTTGGAATGGTTGACATTTATCTTCTAGCTGTGAGATAAAACGCCTAATAGACTGTAACCTTCCTTGAAGGCTCCTTAACACTTTGAGTTTCTTTGGTGGAGACATTTCCACTATAGCTTTGACTTTTGCTAGATCTACTTCAATGCCTTTGCGAGACACAATGTATCCCAATAGTTTCCCTGATGTTACCTTGAAGACACACTTCTTTGGATTGAGTCTTACTTGATACTTTTCTAGTTTGTCGAATATTTGTCCTAGAACTTCTATGTGATCTGCCCTAGAAGATTTTTCTAGTATGTCATCCACATAGTCATCCATGATGTGATGAAAGAGATCATGGAATATTATTGTCATTGCTCTTTGATAAGTTGCCCCTACATTCTTTAGACCAAACGACATGATGCACCAACAATAGGTACCCCAAGGACAAGTGAAAGCTGTTTTATGTTGATCTTCTTCTGCTATCATTATTTGGTTGTAGCAGGGGAATTCATCCATGAGAGAAAGCATTTCATGACCAACGGTCAAGTCTACTATGAGATCAATGTTTGGTAATGGAAAGTCATCTCTGGGACATGCTTTGTTGAGATCTCTGAAATCGGAACACATGTAGATGCTCCCATTAGGTTTAGCCATAGGTACAATGTTTGAGACCCATTCCAAATAATCAATAGGCCTGATGAATTTTGCATCTAGCAGTTACTGTATTTCAACTTTCACTAGGAGAGCGATCTATGGATGCATCTTCCTTAGCTTTTGGTTGACGGGTTTAACTATTGGATCAACTGTGAGATAGTGAACCACTAGCTTAGGGTCTAACTCTAGCATATCAATATAGGTCCATGCAAAGTTGATAGTTCTTTGTAAGAAGAAGTTGTTAAGATTCTTGTGCTCTTGTTCTGATAATGATGCTGCAAGGAATGTGGTCTTTGGATTTTGCTCTGTGCCAAGGTTTATCTCTATAGAATCTTCCACTAGAAGAGCTGATTTCTCTTGATACTTAAATGGTAGGGGAAAGTCAAATCCTCCATCCTTAGGTGCCACAGTTGGGATTTCACCTTTGGATACATCCTTTGTTTTTACTCTTTTATGATGGGGAGGTACCATAGTGTGGTTTTCACCTAGAGATCTTTCTTTATTTTTACTTTTGCGATTGGAGGATTTGGTATTCTCACCAAAATAAGTAGTTTGCTCTAGTTCCATTACAAAACCAGATTTATGATCGCCAAGAGGGATACCATCATGGAGTCCCATGAAATCTGCAATAGCTTCGTCATTCTAAAAAACATCTAGTACGGGGGACCCTTGTTGGTCCCAATCGATACGTTTAGGGTAGACAAGTGTTACAATCTGGGTGTTTGTGGTGGATGTTAGGGATACAAATGATATCATTAAGATGGAGGGTTCTGTGAATAGGTTGGTCATATGGAGGGAAGAGTCATCGATGATATCCTCATTAGACATTGAATCAGCAGGAAAAGTTTGTGCTACCTTGTCGAGAATACCCTCAATGTCCAAGGTGCGTGGTACCTTCCTCCTGAATCCTAACCCCTTGTCCAGTTTCTTCGTCACAATAATGGGTTCCATTATTCCTTGATTCTATTTCCCAAGGCCACCTTTGCCTTTATAGCCCATGTTTTTAACTATCCTTAAGCCATTGCCATATTGTTTGACTGGTAATGTGACTGGTTCTTTCTCCTTGTAGATCCAAGAAGAGATGTCTTCAATTGTTTCCTCTGCCAATAATTTTCCCTCTTGGAATTGGGTTAGAGATGTTGGGGGAGGAATAGCTACTTTCTTAGTTGCTTTGGCAATGGGTGGTTGGCCATAGGATTTAGGGGATAGGGGCATCCACCCTACACAACAAGATTTTGAGATATCATATTCTCCAAATCCTATATCATAGATGTGAGCTTTGATTTTGGGAATAGGATGAGGATTGGTTTTAGTTGCAGAGGCTTTTGTCAGATCTTTAGAATCACATATAATGGGGATACATGGGCTTTGTCATTATTGGGAACTTGGTTGCAATTTTTATAACTGCCTTGCAAGACACGATAGAATTCGAAGGGATTAGGATCTCCAGGGATAGTTATCTCCATACCATTGAATGGGAACTTGAGAGACTGATGGTATGTGGAGGGAACAACTTTCATGGCATGGATCCATGGGCATCCTAGGATAATGTTGTAAGGTAGCTCAATGTCAAGGACTTGGCACCTAGTTTTGAGCATGATAGGGCCTACTTGTATAGGCAAATGGATAACACCTTCTGACTGAAGTTCAACATCATCATACCCCTTGATTTTAATACTTTGATCAATGTTGACATGATCCACAGAGTATCCCAATTGTTTAAGTAACTTTAGAGAATAGATATTGAGACTAGCACCACCATCTATAAGTATGTGTTTGATCTTGCGTTTATGGATGAGAACCTCAATGTGAAGTGCATCATTGTGACATGGATCGTGGGAAGGGAGGTCCTTTTCAGAAAAGACAACATTGTAAGGTGATGCAATGTTACCTATTATAGCTTGGAAATATGTGACCGCTATGTTGTTAGGAACTGAAGACTCTTGTAGGGCTTTTTCTAGCACAACTTTATGTGTGGGTGATGACCGTAGAAGGTCCAAGATAGAGATCTGTGCAGGGGTTTCCCCTAGATGTTCAACAAGATTATAATCAGATTGAGTTGGGAGACTTGGTGTAGGACCACGAATGATGACATGACCATGATGAGTTGTAACAACACAATCTATAGATTTGCCTTTGATTGTGAGGGTAGATACATGACTTTCTTCAAAATGACCCACAATAGAGTCATAGGAAGTTGAAGCTTTGTGAACACCTTTACCTTTGTCAGGATTTTGACCTTGACCATGGTTAGAGAAAGGCTCCTTGTATATGTTGAGGTCTTTATTGGTGTTTTGAGTTGGTGGTTCATCCTCAAAAGAGATTAGGTTTCCATCAATAATATTCTGGATTATGTGCTTGAGTTTCATGCATGATGAGGTCTTGTGTCCTTTGCTCCTATGGTATTCACAATATTCATTTTCTCTGTACCGTGCGGTTTTGTAAACAGGTTCGCCATATGGGGGAGCATCTGGTAAGGTGATGAGTCTATTGTTTATAAGTTTCTGTAAAATAGTCTCAATAGGCTCTCCCAAGGGAGTGAATTGACGTTGCGGAGGGTAATCTTGTTGAGGCTACTCTTGTTGTCATTGTTGTTGGTTTTGGTATGGTTGTCTTTGATGGTTTTGTTGAGGCAGAATTTGACTCAGTTTTGAAAGATGAAGGGGTGTTTGCAGTGTTTGGACATGTTTGGAATCTACCGTACCATCATTGACCACCTGCTTTTGGTCTACCTCTCTATTTCTCCTTCCATCCTTATCTTATCCTGTCTTGCTTTTCTCCCCGCTTTCTCATTTTGGACATAGTTAGTTAGCTTAGCTTAACTTTCTCTCTCCTTTTTTTCCCTGTCATTTATTTTGTGGTTGCTCCTCTTGTTGCCTGTGCCTTGTTTTACTTCCTTTATCTATTCTTTGTCCTATATTTCTTTATCTTTTTTTGTCTATTCCTCTGTGGGTTATTGCTTGTTCCCATTCATTTCTTGTTTTCATTACCTCTCTTATCTATTTATTGATTGGTAGATTTATTATTTTTAGCTACTTCGATAGTCATACTATACTAGACCTAATTTTTTAGTTCAACAATTGCCCATATTTATTTATGAAAACCTATCAATAATTTTATATTTTTCCGTTTCATAATTTCCACCTTCTTTATGGGAAATCTATTTATTCATTTTGCTATGCATATATTAGATTGTTATGCATATATATCTATCTATTTCGAATATATATATATATATATATATATATATATATATATATATATATATATATATATATATATATATATATATATATATATATCTTTTATTTTTCCTACTTAATTGCATTTTTATATGTATATATTTCTATGCACAATTTTATATTTTGTATATATTTGTAATCATAGATTTATCTTCTTTATACATATCATAATTACCACATTATTTTTCCTCCTTTTAATTTACTATGTTTTCCTTGTTATCTCTTTGGTTACTATTTTTATCTTGAGGTTTTTGTTGTTGGTACTTATCTCTTTCTTTTTAATTTTTTTTAACTCTTTCTCCTAGAAACTACTTGGTTCCCGTGCTCCTAGTTCTATTTGAGAGGAACTAGTCTGCAAATTGTCATTTCTATTGCTATCTTTTCTTGCTCTTTCTCCTGATGATGGATCATGGAGTGTGATCCGAAACATTGAGATAAAAACTTGCACATAGTTTATTCCTAAAGCAGTGAACTTAACATTATGGACTGTGGAAATTTGATGTCTCTTATCATTGACCACGTTTTTTATTTTTGTTCCAAAATTTTGGTTTGTCGTTTGATTATTGTTGGGGAGTATTGTCTTTGTTGTCTTTGAAGATTTTGAATGTAGGCTCTGTGATGGTTGTTGATAAGAGTTTGGTGGAGGAAAGCTAAATTTTGTTGAGGATTGAGATAGGTGTGGGTTAGGTTGAGAGTGGAAGATTGTTGTGGTGGAGGAACATAGGTAGATGTGTTTTAAGATGGTGGAGGTTGATTGGGAAATGTGTTGGAAAAGGTTAGTATCGATAAGCGTTGTGGCAGAGGGACATAGGTAGATGTGTTTTGTGATGGTTGGGGTTATCTAAGATGGGGATAGGTATGATGGAGTGTAGAAGAATGTTGTGGTGGAGGAACATAGGTTGTGTTGACGTTTTGCAATGGTTGGGTTTGTATGACATTGTTTGGAATAAGGATATGAAGGGCTGTTGATGTTGGGGGTGATGTTTGTTGAGACCCTTGTTGCATGGATACATAAGTGTCTCTCAGGTTGTAATTTGGTGAAAAACCTTCTCGTGATGGGGTAGCCAATATTCCACTTGCGATTGGTGTGGGCATTTTAGGAGTTTGTTGTATGTTTGAATGAGCTATAGCATTTTGTTTGGCTAGTTTTGCTTGATGTTTGAGAGTCTCTTGTTGGTGTTTGTAGATCTGCATAGGAGTCATGAGTGGTGATATGGGTCTCTCTACCATTGGATTTTGATAAAGGGGATTCTCATATTGTGTAATTGTTCTCCCTTATGACCTTTGTTCGGGTATGGGTGTGGTCACAGTTGACATGGTTTGGACCACAGGTATGGCGTCATAGGTTTTGTTAGGATTGCTAAGATTTGATAGATCAAAACCTTTGGGTAATTTGGCTCTTTGTTTGGCTAGCAAGCGAAAGAAATGATCTTGCTTCTCGCTAAGGATTTTGTCAAAGGCAGCCATGGCTCTAGGATCTTGTATGATTTCATCAAGGTCTTATCTTCTTGAGAGGATTGACCTATTTCAAAGTGTCGCTCTTCTTGAGATGGGACTTGACCTATGGTATAACCTTGTAGAACAAAATTTAGAGGCATGCCGGTTGTATATTGAGGTGCATTTACCAAAGGAACATTACCTTCTTGAGGATTGTTTGGTTGGTCATTTTGTGGATTGTTTTAAATGTTGGTTGGTCTTTCCATTGGTATTTTTGGAGTACCCTTTGGAGTCATGTTGGATTGGCTTGGTTGAGGTGTATGAGGAGGCGATTTGTGCTTCCTTAGGGGAACTTACTTGGCCTTCATAGTTTGTTGGAGTATAGTGGTTTCTATGGGATGCACTAGGATACTTTGTTTGAGATGCTTGCTGGGATTATGCTATGTTTTTGGAAAAGACAATTTTGATGAACAGTTTACTAGACCAAAGGCGCTATACTATTTTGACCAAAGGCGCAGGACTGTGTTACGAAAAGTGAGCTACTATGTTACCAAAGGTGTTGGACTAAGCTACCAAAGGTGAGGTACTGTTATACCAAAGGTGAGCTACTGTTAGACCAAAAGTGAGGTACTGTTATACCGAGGGCGCTGAAGTAGGTTTGCCAAAGGCAAGGTACTGTTATACCAAAGGCGAGTTGTTATACCAAAGGCGCTGAAGTAGTGTCAGTGATGTTTTATAAGATAAATTTTGATAGATTTTGATATGATTCTGATTGGATTTGCTTTGGCAAGAGAAAACACATCAAACAAAGTGGCAAAAAAAGGACTAACACAACAAATAGTGTATGTTCGAGGCTCACAAAAAGCCCAATGTTTCCACTAGTATAAGATAATTGCAAATAATTTCAAGCACTTTTTATCCCTAGAGACAAGGTGTCATTGTAGTAGATCAGTTCACAACTTAATTCTCCGTCGACCAAATGTCATTCCATAAAGGTGTCAGACATTTGTATCTTTGTGAGAGATGATAGGTAGGGATATCTCACCCTCCCCTTGGAAAATTCAAGTAGGTCACAAGAGATTTATGGCCGAAGGAATACTATCTCTTCTCAAGGGAGGCAATGGTGAGTATCTTGAGGGCTTAAATCGATTCCCCTTGTACTCATGATTACCGCAACATTTAGAGGTGGATTAGGTAGTCACTATCTAGATTATTTCTTAGTAACTTTGAGGGACCAATGCCTTATGAGCAATGTGACAAGCTACTAAAAGATTTAACCAATCCTACTAAGAGTATCAAACACTTCGCACAATGCAAAAATTATTTCCACAAAGAGCTAGTACACCTCTTTTCAATTTGGCACCACAAGGTAAGACTAACATCGGTTAGGACTTGGCTTTCATCTTATCCCTCTTATATAGTAGTTCAAAGGAAAACTTTACTTAAGGTCATCCCTTTTGGATGAAGCACAATCCAAAAGCAAGCCATTCTAAAGGAATAACTAAAATTGAAGTTCAAGCATGTTAAACAAAGGTTCAATTGTCCCGTTATAAGAAAAATAAGGTGTAACTAGATTAGGCACACACACGTTTGTAGTTGTCAATTGTCCCTTATGAAACTGAAGTGTTTGGCATTCATATCCATTATCTCTTAGAAAATTGAAGTGTTTTTGCATTCATGTCTATTGTCCCTTAAGAAAGCAATATGTTCCTAAGACTTAGATTGCAAAAAATGATATTTTGTCCCTTAAGAAAGCAATATGTTTTCTAAGATTACAAAGATGATTGTTTTGGCAATTTTTTCAAAGCTTGTCTTGCATGAACATGTTATAGAAATCCATTTGTTATGTCTAAGTGATAAGAGGCTGCAAAAAGTTGATTAGTTCCACAAAAAACTTAAGTAGTTAGCTTAAAATAAATCAATTGACCAAAAACGCTTAACTTGTTAGGTGAAAAATGAGAAATCTAGAAAAAAACTAATAATAATGATTAGGTACAGCATATTAGATATTATGATTAGATTCTACACAAAATTCTATGCAATTTCAAATAATAATTTGTAAAAATTGAATAAATTTTGCACAAGTTATGACAATTTGAGGTTTGCAAAGAATAGTTGACTTTGACTGAGTGTACCTAATAATTCTGATAAAATTACCTAAAAAATTTTTCAACATAAAAAAGTTGGGAGAACCAGCTTTCCAATGCCACTAGTTTCATGAAAATCCAATTCCGTATGCAAAAGATATGCCCAATTTTGCAAAATTGCTCTAAAAAAGCAAAAAAAAAAAGTATGGGCTAAAAATAGGGACACAAATTGAGATCTATTTTTTCTCAAAATTTGTGCACTTATTACAAAAACTAAGAGATACCTAAATAGGATTTTGATGTTTTCAACAAAACCCATAAATCATTTGAGCTAAAGTTATGCAGATATGCCCGATTTCATGAAATTGCTAAAAATAGGCCCAAAAAAACAAACATAGGTTAAACATAGAGACACAGATTTGTGATATATTTTTCTTGAAATACATGTGCTTTTTGCAAAATGTAAGAGACACCTAAATAAAATTTTGATGTTTTAGAAAAAACCCATAAATATTTTGAGCTAAGGTTACACTGTTTGAATGCTCAATGCCTATTCTCTCAAACTAATGAACAAGGATCTTCAAATTTTCTGCATTGTGATTGTATTTTTCTGTACCTAGCTTCAAAAATTCAACTTTTTTTTTCTGGAAAAAATAAGGTTAGTGGGTCCCACCAGGCATGCCAAAATGTCTATGAGGAAAATCGAGTGGTCGAATGATAAAATCACAACAATGATAATAACAACTCAATAACCCATAACATAAAGAGATCAATCTAAGTAAAAAGCCAATATCAATGAGTAAATCAAATAAAACAAGAAAGACTTCACCTAGATTTGTATTTTTCCCTTTTGTAGATATGTAGATTGCTCAATAACGCTGTGAAACCATGGTTGCAACAAGTGGATGTAGGGGTATTCATGCTCAAAAGATTGATGTGCTCAACGATGCGATGTATGCTCAATGCATTGTAAAGGATGCCTACGAATAAATGATCAAAGAGGATTTGTGAAGGAGATGAAGAGGGTTTATATAGGTTTCAAACATGATCAGATGAAATAAATCCATAGAATTAATGGTTGAGATAAATCAAATAACTCATGTTGAATGTGCACCTAAAATGTGTCACACAAAAAGCTATTTTTATTTAAGATAATTACTTTTTTGATAAAGATAGATTTGATTTCATAAATTAGATTTTTTTTGTCTAATTCACGAGTTGATGAAAATAAGATAAATTAAAGCCAATTAACTTAACTTTAGATTTGCCTTTTTTGGAGTTCTAAAAATAAGACTGATTGTGCCCATGAGTTAACATGACATTTTTAGAGGAATTGGAAAGATAATTGAAATTAAATTAATAAATTTATTCAATTGTTTGTGCATGATAGATGAATATGAAGATTATAAATAAAATACTTGATTTTATTTATTTTTAGAGAATTGAATCAACTTAAATAAATTTGATTTATTTATTTAAATTTGGAAGAACAATTGATTTAATTAAATAATGTAAATTATTTAATTGTAGATAAGAGAGGATTTGTGATGAATTAATTACATAATTGGATTTATTTAATTAATGTAGACTTGAAATTTTAGAAGACGATTGATTTAATTAAATAATAAAAATTATTTAATTTTGGAAGAATAAGGTTGATTTTGCTGAAATTAATTAAATAAATATAATTTATTCAATTAATGTTGAATTTTGAAGTTTTGGAAGAATTCGATGAAATTAATTAAATAATTAGATTATTCAATTAATGTTGGAATGCCGGTGATGCGACAGATTAGATGAAAATGCAAGTGACGCGATGACTTGGTCATTTTTGGGTGTCTACACATTTTTTAACATTACTTTACCTTCCCTTCATTTCAATGCTATCTCCTCTAGAGATGAGGCATTAGTAGATGAAGAGTCTCACCTCACATTGGATCCCCCATGGATAGATGTTGATCATATTGCTTCTACTTGTACCACATTTCCATAGTCCATGATGATTCCATATCTCATCCTATTGATCTTCCTCCTTTGGTTTCATGTTCAAGCCCCTTAGACATCACTAAGGATGTGGAGACCTCTTTATCTTTTCTTCCTCCTTTGGTTGCATGTTCAAGCCCCTTGGACATTACTAAGGATGCAATCATCAATACTTTTCTTAACATCACTTTGACTACTCTTCATTCCAATGCCCTTCCTTCTAGAAACGTGGCATTGGTGGATGAAGAGTCAAAACTCACATTGGATCCCCCATGGATAGATGTTTTTCAAATCAACACAATTTACATTTCTAGTTCCCAAAAAGAACTTGTGAAACCTAAAATGGTTGTGTATATTTGTTCCGATGTTCTACAACCATAGTCTAACACTGTAATCACTGTTTGAGGTATGTCACAACAATCTAATTATCATATAGTTGCTCACACATACAACACTCGCAACAACAAAAAAAATAAAAAAGCACCAATTTTTCCCATTTCTCTTCCACCTTTTCAACCTTTTCTTTCTCTAGGTCCTCGTATTTGTCAACATGCTAACAAAGAACATGATCTTGTCGAGAAACTTTGTGCTACTCCAACTAAAATCTCAATCTGGGAGTTAATACAAACCTCACTTGCATACCATAGAATGCTCCAGGAAGCTCTACTAAAGTTAGTCATCCCACCTTCTATTAGACCAAATGACATAGCAACCTTGTTAGATTGTATTCATGCAACAAATTTAGATATCATCTTTCAACAACATGAGTTACCTTCTCTTGATGCTCAAAAGCAACACGATTCTCTCATGATTTTAGTCATCATCAATAGAAATGGAATAAAGTGTACTCTTATTGATAAAGGATCAGGTCTTAATGTTTGTAACATAGATATTCTATACAAAATCAGTGTAGATACATCTCTTATAAGACCTGATACTCTTTCTATTTGTGGCTTCAATAATGTTGGTAGACAATCACTAGGTACAATCTGTTGCATGTGTTGTCATTGATGTCAACAGTGTTGAAAGTTAGAAGTGGAAGTGATGATCATAGATGCCAAAGGATAATGATGACTAAGGGAGATTGTTGCAAATTGTTGTGAGACAAAGAAGTAAAGTGATGAGCATATGCTGAGGTGATTAGAGAAGAAGACCAAGGAGTTTATAGAGATGGATTAGAGAAGTTGTGAGGTAAAAGGTAAGATGATGAATGTCATGTACTATGTATATTGATTGGATCAATACCATCTGTACACAGTTGTACCCTATCTTCTAAAGTTGATGTAGAGGTGAAAGTTGTGAGCAGAAAAATGTTCTAACATGAAGATTCTTGTTTTGTTGGAAGGAGTTGAGTTTGATGTTGAGAATGAAATCTCTGATGTGGTAAATATTGTATTTCCTTTTTCTTGAGGAAAGGCATTTCTTTAGTCTTGAAAGAAAGATTTAGGAGGTCCAAGGCATTGGAGTTTACACTAAAGCAACTCAGGAGAATGCTCCACATTACTTCACATTTGAAGGTATGGCCTTACAGTTGTTGCAAGTATGTGCAAATGATGTTGTCATTGATGTCAACAAGCTTGTGTTGTCATTGGTGTCAACTGTATGAGTAATAGATGTTGCAAGAGTATGAGCAATTAGTGTTGAGTGGATGGTGTCTTTGATGATGAGGAAGTGCTAAAGATGGTGATAATATGTTTCTGGTGCTTGGTTTCCAAGTGCTTTTGAAAAAAATTGAACAAAATAAGAAAATAGTGTGTGACAATGGTATTTTGTGTTGCAGAGTAGTGTTCTGGTTTTGTTTTGCATTTCCCTTATATTGAAGATCTATTCATGCGGTTTGGATATGTTGTTTAGAGGTATTCATAGGTACTTCATTCAGAATTTGGTGTACTAGATTGATGTACAGAGGAAGGTGTGTTCACCAATGTGTAAACTTTGTATTGCAAAGGTGTCTGGGAGAAATGTTTTTTCTTTGTATTTCTCTGCAAAGTGGTTCTAGGTCTTGTAGTTCAGGAAGTGTGCTTATAAGGTTAATATCTATCTTTAGTTGAAGTTGTTCTTGCTTTGGTATTCCAAGAGATTATTTATTTAGTTGCAGTGTATGACAGAGACATTTGAGTATGCTGGGTAAACAAGATAAGGTTGTGCGGTAGGTGAAAGTTGTTGCGAAGGAATTTGTTGGTTTCCAGGATGTTTGTGGGATATTATAGATTGTGCTCAAGCATGGAATATGGTACGCGAGTCATCTTTGGGTTTGAGGAAGGGTGTACATAATTTTTTATGGTGTTCACCGATTCAATCGACCTTGGGTGTTTACACTAATTGCAGAGTTGCTTCAATGATTATGGAAGCGTGGTGTAATGTGTATGAGTGGATTTAGGTCTGAGATAAGGTGTGTTGAGGTCCGCCTTTATTCCTTTCTATAGCAATAATGTTTTGGGTGTGACCTAATTTGAATTTGTGAAATTAAGGAGCCTTACTGACATTGGAAAATGCTCTTAAGGTTGAAGATGGTATAAATAAGTGTTAAGCTGTTTTAAGGATGATAAGATAGATGAGTATGATGTATGTGATGCAAATTATAGAGTGATAGAGTGTGAATTTGTGTGAGAATAGTGCAAACTTTCATGTGTTAGATTACTGGATGTAGTGAGTAGAAGGTGTCTACAATTCCTTAGTGAGACTATGGAGGTGATGATGGCATTGTGGTGGACTTCTCTGTTGCATTGAGATGGTTTTCTCCTTGTAACAATCTTCTCTATCTTCTTATCTATTTTGGTAGTGAGCCTTTGGCACTGAGCTTTTCTTTTGGGTAGTGAGCCCTTTGGAAGTGAGCCTTTTGGCAGTGAGCCTATTGTTTTTCAGTATTGATATTACTTTCTCCTATGAGATAATCCTCACCATGGTTTTTCCCTTCTTAGATTTTCCATGTAAATCTGGTGTTCTCTTATGTTTGATGTTGATTTGATTCAGTTTTTGTTATGTTCTTTCATGATTAATCATAATAATAGTTTAAGGGCTAATTGAATTGATGAGGATCTAAATGTGTTTGAGGGTTTTGGAATTATAAGTTAAAACTGATTCAACCCCCTCTGAGTTGTCTTATGCATTCAACAATTGATATTAGAGCAAGGTTCCTTGGAAGAAAGCTTAACCACTTGAGGTAGATCTGGGATGGCACACAAGAAGGATGTTCCCCTATTTGATGGAACCAATTATGCATTTTGGAAAATAAGGATGGAATTTTATCTGATCTCTCTTGGATATGAGATCTGGAAGTCTGTTGAAACTGAATACAATATACTAGAAAAAGGTCCAAGTACTGTAAATGGAATCAAGGCCTATGAAACCAATGGTAAAGCAAGGTATGCTCTTTTAAGTAGTCTTACTAATTCTAAATTGGTGAAAGTTATGAATTCAAAAATTTCTAATGAAATTTGGAAAAAGTTAAAAAGTATTTATGAAGGAGATGATAAAGTCAAGCAAGCTAAAATGTAGAAAGTGAAGCTTATGTTTGAGACCATGTGAATGTATGAAGATGAAAACATTACAAGCTACTTATAGAAGGTGGATGAAGTCATCAATAGCATCAAAGGAATTGGTGGAGAAGTGGAAGAAAAAGAAATAGTATTGAAGGTACTCAGAAATCTTCCTAAAGCTTACAGTCATAAATTTTTTTCTATTGAAGAATTACAAAATCTGAATCAGTTTACCAAAGATGAGTTTCTTGGTACCTTAACTGCTTTTGAAATGAGAGAATTTGGTACAAGTAGTGCAAAGTTTGAGACTGCCTTCAAGGCTAGCAAATTTGAGAAGACTGTGGAATCAAATCAGGAGGATTCTGATGATGTGGAAGCTAACTTTGTGAGAAAAATTAAATTGGGTACTGGTAAGTACATTGGCAAGTTGCCTTTCAAGTGTTTCAGTTGTGGCAAGATAGGTCATTATGCTTCAAGATGTCTGGAAAGAATTTTGAGAAGAAAAAATAGGGAGAACAAAAGTAGAGTGCCTAAGAAAAGCTATTTGTTAGAGAAGATGGAAGTATATCTGATGATGAATCTGATTATGAAAATGATGAGGATAATGAATGTCTATTCATAGCTTTAAAAGATTTTACTTTTTTTGCTAACTCTGAGAAATATGTGAAGGAAAGGGCTCTGGAAGTAAGTCTTAATACTGAAGGTACTTTAATATCTACTTTTCATACCAGACAGGAAAATAACTACTGGGTCATTGACAGTGGATGCTTAAATCATATGACTGGTAATAAGAGTAAGTTTGTTAAACTTGAAAAATATGATGGAGGACTAGTTATATTTGGTGATGATACATCTGCTAAGATATGTGGAAGAGGTTCAATGAGTTTTGATGGCAATCATAATACTAATGCTATTCTTTATGTTAAGGTTTTAAAGCATTACCTCTTGAGTGTTGGACAAATGTGTTGCAAAGGATACAATCTTGTGTTTCAAGATGGTGGTTGTGAGATCAGAAAAGATTTAGAACTATGATAGCTTCTGGAAAGAGGATAGATGGAAATGTTTATTAGCTCAAAGGTGGTGATGGTTATTGTTCCATGACTCAGATTAGTGAGAGTTGGCTATGGCATAGAAGATTGTGTCACATCAATTTTGATAGCTTGGTAAGAATAAGTTTAGTTCAAGTTGTAAGAGATCTACCAAATATTACAAAGCCTATCAATGCTATCTATATGGAATGTAAAGTTGGAAAGAAAGCAAGAAGAAGTTTCAAAGTCAAGGATCAATCTTCTACCAGACTATTGGAATTGGTGCATACAAATCTTTGTGGTCCTACCAAGGTAAGGAGGTTTCAAGGTGATAGGTATTTCATGCTACTAATTGATGATTATTCTAGAATGACATGGGTTACTTTTCTCAAAGAAAAATCAAAAGACATAGATAAGTTCAAAGCATTCAAAATCATGGTTGAGAATGAAATGGATATGAGAATCAAATGTTTGAGGTCTGATAGAGGTGGAGAGTTCTCCAATGAGTTTAATATGTTTTGTGAGAATCATGGAATAAAGAGGCACTTATCTACCCCTAGGAATCCTTAGCAGAATGGAGTGGTTAAAAGAAAGAATAGGACTATTCAAGAAGATGCAAGGACAATGATTAAGGAAGCAAATCTACTAAAGGTCTATTAGAGAGAAGCAATTCATACTACTATTTATATACTGGATAGAGTGCAAGCAAGAGCAAACAATACAAAGACTCCTTATGAGTTATGGTATGGAAGGATTCCTATGTCTGCCAAGTACTTCAGAGTGTTTGGAAGCAAATGTTATAGAAGAAGGGATGAAGAAAATCTAGGAAAGTTTGATGCAAGGTCTGATGAAGGTATCTTCCTTGGGTATTCTAATAAAAGCAAAGCTTACTAGTGCTACAACAAGCGGCTAAGAAGGATTGTTGAGAGTGAAAATATCAAGGTTGATGAAGATATACAAAAGAATTTAGAAGTAAATGGCTATGAATCAGATGAATCTTCTTGCAGAGAAGAAGAAAATGCTAAGGAAAAGGAAGTGCAGGTTGAAGAGGATTGGGCTGGTTGTGTAGATAACAAGAAAAGTGAGAGTGGTGGTGCATTCTTTCTTGGAGGTAGAGTGGTGTCATGGTGAAGTAAGAAGCAAGATTCAGTATCTTTGTCTACTGTAGAGGAAGAATACATTGTTGCAGCATCTTTCTACTCACAAGTGTTGTGGATGAGGCAAACGTTGAAGGATATCAGAGTTGTATATGATGATCCTATTCCTATCTTCTATGATAATACAAGTGCTATTAATATTTCAAAGAATCCGGTGATGCACTCAAGGACAAAACATATCTCAATCTGGTATCACTTTCTTAGAGAGAAGGTTGCAGAGAATGAAGTAAATCTTGAGTATGTCCCTACAAAGGATTAGGTTGCTGATATATTCACTAAGGCTCTTCCTAAGGATACATTTGAGTATCTCCAGGAGAAGTTAGGGGTTATTGTCCCTCCTTTGAACTAGATGCATAAGGAGAAGCATCAATCCAGTGAATTTCAAGATTCATTCCATATTCTGGACTGATCTTGGAGGCTACCTCTCAGGGGGAGTAGGCAGTGGTCATGTTGATTGTTGCAATAAGGGGGAGTATGAAGATAAGTAAAATAAAAGATGTGACAAAGTAGTGGTGAGAATGTACAAGTATGAGAATGAGAGAGGAAGATGAAGCCCTTTTCCATTGATGTTAAAGGGGGAGAGAGAGCAACGTGAAAAAAGAAAGAGTCAATTGTCAAGAAGAGAGTAGCAAGCCAAGGGAGAGAGAAAGAGAAAGAGAAAGGAAAAGAGTTGTGTTGATACAACTGTTAGTCATATAACACAAATAAAATTTTATACACAACAAACCTTTATCTTCTTGTAAGATAAAATAAATTTAGGATGAATTTATGATCCCAAGTCTCCGATAGTCAGAACATGACCTTCTGCCAGTCACTCAGTGGTTTGATGTGATGATGTTGTTAATCATTCAGGGGCCTTACACATGAATTTGAAATATTCTATCTGGATATTGTCATCTATACCTAGTATGCATGAATTCTCATTAAATTATGTTAAATCTGACCATCTCTAGTTCGGATATGCAAATATTTGCATGAATATGTCTTGACTTTGCACAATTGTTTCACAATTTATCAATATTTGAGATTATCCTTAAAGTTAGTTCTAATTCTTCTGAAACTATGTCAAATTTACTTATTCTTTACTTTTGCACTTAAATTCTTCTAAATATTGTGCCTATATGTTGATATTCATATGTTCTTTATCATTACTTCCAAGTATTTGCAAGATATTTTCAATGTTACATGTAATTTACTTAAATATGCATATGATGTTCAGTTATCTATGGGTATCTACATATTTATTTATGTTCTTCTTATCATTTGGTCAATATTTGCAGTTATGATGATGATTTATGAAATTTAAAACTAAACAAATTGAAATTACAAATTCAATGAAATTAAGTGAAGTTTGATCACTGATCCACATGTATCTTTGACACTTTCATGAAAGGAGATGAAAACCAAACCATGCTTTGCCAAGAAAGTCCATGACTACACACGACAAGTGCAAATCTTTAAAGGAAAGAAATGAAGACAACATGCACTTTGTGAATGCACCTCTGTTGAGCGCAATAATCCACAATTACACATGAAGAATTCACTCACAGATTATGCAAGATATATGATAAGTTGTAACTAAAATGTCTCCATCTTCATTAAGTATGCAAAAAAGAGTACACATATGTTGGAATGCATAAGACAAATGAGAGGGGGGTGAATCAGTTGTATCATAAACTTTAAACCCTCACAAACATAAATATACCCACATTAGTTCACTTAAACCTTTTTCTGATATGAAGATTAAACATGAAAAATAGATAACATAAGCTTAGTCACATCAACACCATGCACAAGAGAACACAAGATTTTCACATGGAAAATCCTAAAAGAGAAAAACCACAGTGAGTATTAGCTCACAATATAAAGTAATATGAATACTAAATTACAAGAGGCTCACTGCCCAAAATAATGCTCACTGTAATAGGTCTTGATGAGGCAGTTAGTAGTTTAGGTCTTGTTTATGTTTCCAAGAAGGTCTGTGAGACCAATTGCATGTAATAAGGTCACGCTGATCATGATAAGATCATGCTGACCTAGCTTTGGCTATTTTTAGCTAGTTAGTTATAACAGCTGTCATGATGTATGTTCGGTGGGATCTCCCAGCCGCTTGGAGAGTTCCCAGCCGCTTGGAGTCGGGTCAGTAGTACTCATAGGAAAGTCTTTATAAGCATGAGATCAGTTGATATTGGACATACAAACAGATATCATCGATCGAGCTAGTTGCAGAGAGTGAGACTGAGAGAGAGAGGTTGATCATTGTATTGCATCTTTTGAAGTCAATAAAGAGATCCTGTTTGTGTTCATCCTCTGTTGAATTCTGTTGCTTGATCGATTTGCTGGGTTGAGAGGTTTCATGGAAGTACTAATCCATTCCACCGGTTGATCCGTCTGATCGGTGGAATGGTAATGTACAGTAGGTTAGATTGTAGTTTGTTTTCCATTTGCATGCAGGTGCGCAGGATCGTGGTCGACAGATGCTAAGAAGCCTAGCATCCTCATGTGCTAGGTCAAGTTGAGAAGTTTGAGTTGGAAGGTCACCCTGAGACTGGATCGGGTCATCCCTGGTGGATCGGCGAAGTGAAACTTCGCTAAAGCTGAAAGTTCGTAAAGACGGCATCATTAGGATATCTCGGTGAATATCCTGCAGATAGTTCGGATATCGTCATCTGGATAAGTGGAGGAGATCGGCATGTTGTTGTCGATTGCATGAAGTGCGGGTTTGTCGGGGTGATCATCAGCAGGAGGAGCCGAGGAGCGTATCGGCATCAGGATCATCATATCGGGAGTGCCAATCATCCGCGTATCGCGAGTAGATGCGGGAGAGAAAGTTCGTGTTTTTTGACTAAGTGTTGAAGAGGTCATCAGGATATTGGGTGACGTCATCGTCATCAGGATATGACGTCATCGTCATCAGGATATTGAGATATCCCCCCTGTGCGAGTTTATCCTGCCGTTGTTAAGTGGTTAAGTATCGGCATCGGCAGAAAGTGTATTAGCATCATTAGGAGGTTTCGAAGAGGACCGGATGAAGTAGATCATGATGCTGTTGCTTGTATCGTCGGTTAGTGGAGCATCGAAGGAAAGGTGCCGAAGGTGATCGTCATCAGGATATTTGAGCAACCGGATATTGGTTATCCTGCTGACGAAGAGAGTGTCGGAGATCATGATGATGACGATAGTGTTTGGAGCCTGATGAACAGTGCAACCGGAGGATGTGTGCGCCCGTTGAACATCATGATGATGATGTTAGGAGGAAAGCGGAGGTGAATAGTAGTCGGCAGGAGGACCATTGCGAGTGTCCGAAATATGATGATGCTGTTGGTTTTAGGGAATATGATGATGATGGCGAAGATGATGATGATGAGGTTGGTTTGCAGACATTCATGCTATATGTGAATGTTATAGTGTGGATGCCTCTGCATCATAGTGGTATCAGAGACAGCAAAAGGTCTGGGCTGTTGTGTGTTGATTCTGTCACCGAAAGGGCAGAGGTAGAGTAGACTTGTGTGTTGTGTGTAGATTGAGAGGTTGACAAATGCCTCCGAAAGGTAGTGGTACTGCAAGGGAACTGCAGGAGATGAAGGAGAAACATGCTAGAGAGATGAGGAAGATAAAGGAGCTTGCTGAAGCACTTCAAGCCAGGCTGACAGCCCTGGAAAAGAACAAAAAGAGGGAAGTGGAAGACAGTGAGTCTGAAGAAGAGGAAAATACTGTTGAAGAGTATGAAGAGGTAGCTGAAGATCTGGATGCTGAAGACCAGAGATTGGCAAAACTGTTAAAGGCAGTGCAGAGTGAAAAACCTAAGGTAAAGGTTGATGTTACCAAGTATACTGGAAGATTGAATGAAGATGAGTTGTTAGATTGGATTGCTGCACTGGATAATCACTTTGAGTGTGAAGATGTTGCTGAAGATCAGAAGGTAAAGATTGCAAAGACCAAGTTAGGAGGTCATGCTTTGGTATGGTGGGATTATGTACAGTCTGAGAGAAGGAAACAAGGGAAGTCTAAGATCACTTCTTGGGATAAGATGGTAGCAAGGATCAAGGGTAAATTCTTGCCAAGGGATTATGAAATCCAGATGTTTAAGAAGCTGCAATTTTTAAAGCAGAAAGACAGGGATGTGAAAGCATATACTGAGGAATTTTATCTGTTAAGTATGAGATCTGGTCATCATGAGAATGAGGTAGAAAAGGTGGCTAGGTACTTGGCTGGTTTAAGGTTTAACATACAGGATGAGTTAGTGTTAGCTAACCCTAAGAATGTGGAGGATTGTTATCAAATGGCAATCAGGATTGAAGAAAAGATGAATAGAGGACATGAGAAGTCCATGAGAGGAAGAGGAAACAATAGGGGAAGAGGAACAGCCCCTGCACAAAAGCAAGCCAATGAGGGTCAAGAAGACACTGGTAAAGGACAGGGACAGTCTGATTTCAGAGGTGGATGGAAAGGTAATAGAGGAAGATTTGGAGGTGGTAGAGGTTCTACTACATTTTCAGGAAAATGTTACACCTGTGGTGAGTTTGGTCATCCATCCTTCAAATGTCCAGGTTCATCATCCAGAAATGATAGAACTAGTGACAAGAGAGTACAATTGGTACAAGAAGAGAAAGTAGAAGAAAGTGCACAGAGTTCAAACAAAGGTCCTGAGAATTTTGGATATCCAGAGAGTGGAGAATCATTGATGTTAAGGAGAATTAGTTTGTAGGCATCAAAGGATATGATGCAAAGAAGAGCTCTTTTCAAGACCACATGTAAGAGTAAAGGTAAAGTATGTAAGGTTGTCATTGATACTGGTTCAACAGACAACATGGTATCTCAGGAAATGGTGGATAAACTGCAGTTGGAAAGGATTCCACATCCACACCCTTACAAGGCATCTTGGGTGAGTGATAGTCAATCACTTTTTGTCTCTGAACAGGCATATGTGGATTTCCAGATTGGACCATATCAGGATAGAATCTTGTGTGACATATTGCCTATGGAATGTTGTCACCTACTGCTAGGTAGACCATGGCAATTTGACAGAAGGGTACTGTATGATGGGTATGCTAATACCTACACCATCAAGAAGGATGGGAAGATTATTAAGTTGATGCCATTGCAGGCAAAAGCTGCAGTACAGAAGGCAGCCCAAATCATTCTAATGGGAAAGAAGGAGTATGTGCAGATGCCTAGAGGAGCAGGCATAAAAGCAGATAAGGATACTGCATAGAAAGGAGTTGTTACAGACAACAAGCTGAAGAAAGTTTCAGTTGTGACTAACAGAGGTCAGCAGCAGGTTCAGAAACAGGATGGTAAACAGCAACCAGTTCAGAAGAATGACAAGGATGTTGTCATAGTTGGGACTATTGCTTGTCCTATAAAGATTGACAGGAAGATAGAGTTGAACATTTCAGCAGTTCAAGAGGTAGTTCAGACAGAGGGTCTGGTCAGACAATCTGACAAACACAGAGATAACCTGAGAAAGGCCTACATCAACAGGCATGAGGATTTACTTGCCAGAAAGCAAGTTACAGTGCAGAAGTCTTGGAGAAGCCAAGAGTCAGCAGCAGATAAAGCTGGAGCAGGTCAAACTATTGACAAAGCAAAGTGTAAGGGTGGAAGACTTCCACATACTAAACTCATGGGACATGAGTTCTTTTCTTTTGGGGAGTATGGTGCAGGAGCACCTACCTGACAGCTGGTCTTGATGAGGCAGTTAGTAGTTTAGGTCTTGTTTATGTTTCTAAGAAGGTCTGTGAGACCAATTGCATGTAATAAGGTCACGCTGATCATGATAAGATCATGCTGACTAGGCTTTGGCTATTTTTAGCTAGTTAGTTATAACAGCTGTCATGATGTATGTTCGGTGGGATCTCCCAGCCGCTTGGAGAGTTCCCAGCCGCTTGGAGTCGGGTCAGTAGTACTCATAGGAAAGTCTTTATAAGCATGAGATCGGTTGATATTGGACATACAGACAGATATCATCGATCGAGCTAGTTGCAGAGAGTGAGACTGAGAGAGAGAGGTTGATCATTGTATTGCATCTTTTGAAGTCAATAAAGAGATCCTATTTGTGTTCATCCTTTGTTGAATTCTATTGCTTGATCGATTTGCTGGGTTGAGAGGTTTCATGGAAGTACTGATCCATTCCACCGGTTGATCCGTCTGATCGGTGGAATGGTAATGTACAGTAGGTTAGATTGTAGTTTGTTTTCCGTTTGCATGCAGGTGCACAGGATCGTGGTCGACAAATGCTAAGAAGCCTAGCATCCTCATGTGCTAGGTCAAGTCGAGAAGTTTGATTTGGAAGGTCACCCTGAGACTGGATCGGGTCATCCCTAGTGGATCGGCGAAGTGAAACTTCGCTAAAGCTGAAAGTTCGTAAAGACGGCATCATCAGGATATCTCGGTGAATATCCTGCAGACAGTTCGGATATCATCATCCGGATAAGTGGAGGAGATCGGCATGTTGTTGTCGATTGCATGAAGTGCGGGTTCGTCGGGGTGATCATCAGCAGGAGGAGCCGAGGAGCGTATCGGCATCAGGATCATCATATCGGGAGTGCCAATCATCCGCGTATCGCGAGTAGATGCGGGAGAGAAAGTTCGTGTTTTTCGACTAAGTGTTGAAGAGGTCATCAGGATATTGGGTGACGTCATCGTCATCAGGATATGACGTCATCGTCATTAGGATATTGAGATATCCCCCCTGTGCGAGTTTATCCTACCGTTGTTAAGTGGTTAAGTATCGGCATCGGCAGAAAGTGTATTAGCATCATCAGGAGGTTTCGAAGAGGACCGGATGAAGTAGATCATGATGCTGTTGCTTGTATCGTCGGTTAGTGGAGCATCGAAGGAAAGGTGCCGAAGGTGATCGTCATCAGGATATTTGAGCAACCGGATATTGGTTATCCTGCTGACGAAGAGAGTGTCGGAGATCATGATGATGACGATAGTGTTTGGAGCCCGATGAACAGTGCAACCGGAGGATGTGTGCGCCCGTTGAACATCATGATGATGATGTTAGGAGGAAAGCGGAGGTGAATAGTAGTCGGCAGGAGGACCATTGCGAGTGTCTGAAATATGATGATGCTGTTGGTTTTAGGGAATATGATGATGATGGCGAAGATGATGATGATGAGGTTGGTCTGCAGACATTCCTGCTATATGCGAATGTTATAGTGTGGATGCCTCTGCATCATAGTGGTATCAGAGCTCAGCAAAAGGTCTGGGCTGTTGTGTGTTGATTCTGTCACCGAAAGGGCAGAGGTAGAGTAGACTTGTGTGTTGTGTGTAGATTGAGAGGTTGACAAATGCCTCCGAAAGGTAGTGGTACTGCAAGGGAACTGCAGGAGATGAAGGAGAAACATGCTAGAGAGATGAGGAAGATGAAGGAGCTTGCTGAAGCACTTCAAGCCAGGCTGACAGCCCTGGAAAAGAACAAAAAGAGGGAAGTGGAAGACAGTGAGTCTGAAGAAGAGGAAAATACTGTTGAAGAGTATGAAGAGGTAGCTGAAGATCTGGATGCTGCAGACCAGAGATTGGCAAAACTGTTAAAGGCAGTGCAGAGTGACAAACCTAAGGTAAAGGTTGATGTTACCAAGTATACTGGAAGCTTGAATGAAGATGAGTTGTTAGATTGGATTGCTGCACTGGATAATCACTTTGAGTGTGAAGATGTTGCTGAAGATCAGAAGGTAAAGATAAAGCTGGAGAAGCCAAGAGTCAGCAGCAGATAAAGCTGGAGCAGGTCAGACTATTGACAAAGCAAAGTGTAAGGGTGGAAGACTTCCACATACTAAACTCATGGGACATGAGTTCTTTTCTTTTGGGGAGTATGGTGCAGGAGCACCTACCTGACAGCTGGTCTTGATGAGGCAGTTAGTAGTTTAGGTCTTGTTTATGTTTCCAAGAAGGTCTGTGAGACCAATTGCATGTAATAAGGTCACGCTGATCATGATAAGATCATGCTGACCAGGCTTTGGCTATTTTTAGCTAGTTAGTTATAACAGCTGTCATGATGTATGTTCGGTGGGATCTCCCAGCCGCTTGGAGAGTTCCCAGCCGCTTGGAGTCGGGTCAGTAGTACTCATAGGAAAGTCTTTATAAGCATGAGATCGGTTGATATTGGACATACAGACAGATATCATCGATCGAGCTAGTTGCAGAGAGTGAGACTGAGAGAGAGAGGTTGATCATTGTATTGCATCTTTTGAAGTCAATAAAGAGATCCTGTTTGTCTTCATCCTCTGTTGAATTCTGTTGCTTGATCGATTTGTTGGGTTGAGAGGTTTCATGTAAGTACTGATCCATTCCACCGGTTGATCCGTCTGATCAGTGGAATGGTAATGTACAGTAGGTTAGATTGTAGTTTGTTTTCCGTTTGCATGCAGGTGCGCAGGATCGTGGTCGACAGATGCTAAGAAGCCTAGCATCCTCATGTGCTAGGTCAAGTCGAGAAGTTTGAGTTGGAAGGTCACCCTGAGACTGGATCGGGTCATCCCTGGTGGATCGGCGAAGTGAAACTTCGCTAAAGCTGAAAGTTCGTAAAGACGGCATCATCAGGATATCTCGGTGAATATCCTGCAGACAGTTCGGATATCGTCATCCGGATAAGTGGAGGAGATCGGCATGTTGTTGTCGATTGCATGAAGTGCGGGTTCGTCGGGGTGATCATCAGCAGGAGGAGCCGAGGAGCGTATCGGCATCAGGATCATCATATCGGGAGTGCCAATCATCCGCGTATCGCGAGTAGATGCGGGAGAGAAAGTTCGTGTTTTTCGACTAAGTGTTGAAGAGGTCATCAGGATATTGGGTGACGTCATCGTCATCAGGATATGACGTCATCGTCATCAGGATATTGAGATATCCCCCCTATGCGAGTTTATCCTGCCGTTGTTAAGTGGTTAAGTATCGGCATCGGCAGAAAGTGTATTAGCATCATCAGGAGGTTTCGAAGAGGACCGGATGAAGTAGATCATGATGCTGTTGCTTGTATCGTCGGTTAGTGGAGCATCGAAGGAAAGGTGCCGAAGGTGATCGTCATCAGGATATTTGAGCAACCGGATATTGGTTATCCTGCTGACGAAGAGAGTGTCGGAGATCATGATGATGACGATAGTGTTTGGAGCCCGATGAACAGTGCAACCGGAGGATGTGTGCGCCCGTTGAACATCATGATGATGATGTTAGGAGGAAAGCGGAGGTGAATAGTAGTCGGCAGGAGGACCATTGTGAGTGTCCGAAATATGATGATGCTATTGGTTTTAGGGAATATGATGATGATGGCGAAGATGATGATGATGAGGTTGGTCTGTAGACATTCATGCTATATGCGAATGTTATAGTGTGGATGCCTCTGCATCATAAAACTTTTATTGGTTCTAGTGTTTGGCCCAAATCTTGTGTCATCATGTTAGGAGGTCTCTGTCCTAGGGTTTTGCCTATTGAAAAGACTATGAATAGTAGCCCTTAAACCCTAAACCCTTATGTTATTTGGTCATGGGTAATGAATATTACTTTTATTATATTTTTAGGTTGACTGCCTATCTCTCGTTGCTCAGTTCTTTATGTGTTGTGCTATGTCTAGAGATACGTCATTTACTAGCACCTTGCCATACAATTTACCGCCTCTGTCCCGTACCTAATATTTTTCAAATATGTCAAAATATTTTACATATCTACCCCTTAATGGTCTCATCGCCCCCTCATTCCTAGTAAATGAAGGTTTTTTTAAAACATATATGCTGAGGGTCAGACCCCACTAACTCTCTTGATAGGTGGCACATATTGATTTGTTTCCACCATTCTTTTGATGTTAAAATATTGATAAAGTGATCACCCATGGAGCTGTAGAAGGATGCCATCTAGTAATAAATATTTCATTGATTGCAACAAGGAGTGGTGGATCCCACTTCTATGTGGGGACTTCTCAATGGCTTCTTCCGTTCTGCCAAGCTTCACCAAGGGGTCCCACCAAGTGTCTACGGAAAGGCAGAAAAATTACATGTGGCATCCTTACTGCATATCGAAGTCCAGGTGGAAAAAGGCATGCAAAGTTGAGTGCTCTTACATCTTTCTGACATTCTGCTGGGTTATGAATTAGTGTGCCCCACCGGATTGCGGAATAGTCAAAAACTGCCATGTGGCAAGAATGGTATAATTTTGACGACATGTCATTTCTGGTAATGATCAAGAAATAATGAGGGGGAAACTCCTGATTGGCCTAGTGGACACCACATGACATGTCAAGTGGGGTCAAATCTTCAAGATCGATCATGTCTGTTCAATCTCTGCCAGTGTTATATGATCCGATGGCTAGTATTCAAATCTTAGAAAATCATAAGATTTTGTAATTCTAGTTTACGCAAGATGGAATAATGGTGGACATGACTAATTTCAACCTTGAATTAATGGTACTCCTTATATAACTCAAACTCCAATTCTTCTGTACTTTCCATTTTTGACATTTGAGACATTGAAGCATTGAGGTTGGTGACTGTTGTGACATCTCTAGCATCAATTTAGAGTTGGCTATGTGAAACAATCTGGTAAGTTGCATACATTTTGTCTATTGCACTCTATTGTTCCCATTATAGTTTTTTCCTTCCTTCTCTTAAAATTATTCTAAAGTCTGAATCAAGTATCCTTGAACAAGGAAAAGAAGAAAACCATCACCTTTGTTTCATCATTTAAAATGGCTCCCCCAAGGCCCAGGTGTTGTTATATGGAGCCTAATTAGACTTGGAGGTTAAATTTTCCCCACTTTTATCAGTGTGGTTTCCCCCCAAATTTTCCCCATTTTTATGTCGGGAGTTATTTTTCTATTAGCCGACATAAAAAACCCTATTTTTGTAACCGACATAAGGCTTGATAAAAGTGGCTAGGGGTTAAGGTTTCCGTTGATATTGTATTGTAGCATTTGCAGTGGTATTGAGTTGCATGGATTGCTGGTTGTAATCACTTTGATTTACTGGATAATAATATTGGACTCTCTGTTTGGTTGATGTAGCCCGAGTTTGGGTGAACCACATTAAAACTTGTCTCTCACTGTTATTATTTCTGTGTATTTCCATTCCTCTATTTAATCTTTATTTGCATTTAATTGATATCTTTTGTTGTCTAACCCTAACACCAGGATCCCTCCACCTCTGAAAAATGAGCCCTATATGAGGACCTCATAACCCAACTCCCTGGTTCCTGTGCACAGAAGATAAAGGTCAGTGGCCCAGAATGCAAGGATGGATTAGTCGATAAGTATTTTGAATGTAGGGATGTAGAGATCCCTAGTCCTAGATGGTCATTATTTTACCACTAGTGGAGCCAAAGAATTGCCCACTCACCATTGTCCAATGTATGGGTGCGGGACCTAGGAAACTTGGTAGTCACCAATGTGTTTGAAGATGTTGAACTACTTCTAGCCATGGATTCCCATTATGATGAAACTACTAAAGTAATTAGGGGTAAGAATGGGGGTGTTTTGGTGGCAATTAACAAAGAGACTATTTCCATAGTCTTTGGGCTAAATTTGGCTTCTTCTATAGCAATTGATACAGATAAATTCAAGGTGCTATATGCAAAGGACAGGGGAAGTTATAAAACCATATATCTGCCTAGATTTAGGGAAAAGGTGCCCAATGGTAGGTCAATGAGAATTCCTCAAAATGAACAAGAGCCCTTCAAGTTAGACACTTTTGAAAGTTACTTTGCCAAAACCTATTATGCTCTTTGTCAAGTTTTGGGGGAGGACAAGAATGAAAGAATCCCCATTGATTATACCTATATGGCTGCTGATATTCAACACCCATCTCAAAGTGTTCAATTTGATTTTGCTTCTTATCTTGCAAAACATATGCATGATGGATTGTTAAAAATCAAAAATAAGAAGGAACTAGTCAAATTTTGATGGTTTTCATTGTTGTGTCACATGTTCCTACATCAGGGGAAAATAAAGATAAATTGGAGCCCTAGATTGATGATTAATCATGTTGATAGCATGGGGAATGTACTGCCAGTCCAATGTTGGACTCATATATGGGACAAACATGATCCCAGTTCCAATTATAGGTTCTTCAGAGACCATTTTGTGGTCACAGTATTGAGATAGCTTTAGATAGATATCCAAAGAATTCCAGCCCCATTATTAAATTTCCTTAGACTTGCAATAAGGACACCTGCTTTAGACATTAAGCACAATTGGGGAGATTTATTCCTCCATGAGGAATGTACAATCCTGAGAATATATGGTACTATTGTGATGCTCACAACAGAACCCATTTTACCCTTTAGAAAAATGAGGACCTCTACTATGGCTTTTTATTTTTTTGTTGGTTTGGTTCTTCTTGCTTGGTGGTATGGGTAAAATGTTTTCAATGCTTGAAATTTAGGTTGCATAATGCTTGGTGGAAAATGGTTGTTACCAGTAAAATCTGTGTCAAAAATCAGCTAGGGTTGCCTTTTGAACGATTTAGAAATTTTGCATATTTTAAGAGTTATGCTAAAAGTCAACACTAGATTGTTCTGGTCAATGTGTATCTTGTATACATGGTCATTTGCATGTATCTTTGATACAAATCCAAAATATACATTGGCAGGCACCAAAGGAGATTTAAAGTTGGCATATAAGGTCATGGTAATTTTGCTTGCATGGTTAATACATTATGAGTATGTATACTCTTTTGGTATAAATACATGGGCGGACCTGAAAGGAGTGTTCAATTGAGTCTAGTAAGAGGAAATGAATGTTGATATTTGCATATGTTTTTGTATGTATGAATGCATTCATCTAAAAAACAGATACAAGTCCGGACGTGACTAGAGATTTAAAACTTATAAACTTCAGGTGAGGTCCGTGCTTGTATATTTAGATGTAGGTATTACATATACAAAAGGGAAAAGATACAACGACAGATTTGAACTCAGAATTAAATCATGAATAAAGTGCATTTATGCATAACGGAAAGTAGAAAAGTCAACATCACACTCATATGAAAGTTGTATATATATGATATACAAAAAGGTGATACAAAGGGAACATATACAAAACTGGACTTGAAGGTGCTTCCAAGATATTTTATAAACCTGATGGGTCCACGTTTGTATGTTTGGTGATTGTATAAGATATACATGAAATATATACAAACAAATATACAAAACAAACAAAAGGGAAAGTTGCAAGTGCATAAAGGTAACACGTGCATGCTTTAGAATGCAGAAGGTAAACTTAACGTCAAAATTGTTGTTAAGTCAAAATGTTTGTAGTGACATCATCGCTCTTTCTTTGCATATTAATAAAAGTGTATGTATAAGATATACAAATGTAAAAAGTGCAAAGCAGCCAATGTATACAAAGTTCAAATTATGCATCGAACATCAAAAGTAAAGAAAAAATCAAATTGCATATATTGATTGCAACATTTAATGCTTATCTACCATAGAATACCTAATTGCAAAAGGGTAAAGGTAATTTTGATTGTGTTAATCTTCACAATTGCATTCAAAGTTTAGTTAAAAAACATTTTACAGATCTAAGGCGAGGTGTGATTCAAAGGTGAATTGTGATTTCAAGGTAGTTGTGTTGAATTCAAATGGTAAATCTCTTATCAATGGTATTAAAGTCAATAATTGCAAATTCAGGTATGTATCTAAAATCCCACTTGCATTTAACAGAATTTGATTACGGTAATTTTACAGTTATTACAGTAGAATAATGGGAATGGTTTAAACTTAATTAGTCATTGTGATAAATTGTGAAACTTGAACATAGTGGGGTAGATATATAGAATTCAAAAGGGGAAAAAAGACAAAATAGTAGGGTTAAATGTGAAATGGTAAATGTATATGGTAAAAACCCTAGTAAATATGGACATGGTTGTAAAATGAATGTGTATCTTTTTGGGATGCCACTTAAGGGAAAGAAAATTGAGAAGATGGCTGGAAAAGATAAAAAGAAAGACATAAGAGTTAAAGAGGAATATGCAGTTAGAGGTTATAATTCACATATATACTCTTCAGGAGGAAGGGTAATGGACACATAAATTGGAGATTTTGATTATGAGGAATTATTGGAGAAGATTAGAGCGCCTGGCACATCCTTAGCCATGAAGAACATATGGGATGTAGGATTGTATAATGTTGTAGGATTTCCATTAGCAATGGAGGCTAGGGACTTGGTTATTGAATGTATCCAGAGATATGATATGAATTCTAGGAAGGTAAAGCATAATGGGATGGTATTAGCAAATTTGTTTGTCGAGGGTATAGCGGAAACCTTTGGGTTGAAGATCACTGAAAAGATGAAAGAAGTAGATATAGAAAAATATTCAAATGATTTATAGAAAAATGAAGCATCCTATAAAAGTGCAATATTTTACGGATGGTATTCTCTAGATAAGAAGCCAAAAGCAGCTACTAGGGTACCAAAAAATTTGTATAGGTTGGATTTCAAGGAAGACATTTATATCATGATTACTTTACTAAGCAGACTAATGGGTTAGGCAGATGTTGTTACATTTGAGCCATGGATGTTTTCTCTGATACAATTTATTAGAGAAGAGACATGGGATGTTCATTGGGCTTTGGCCATCAGCAACGCCATTTATGCGCAAGTCTTGAGATTTAATAAACAAAAGAAATTCT
The DNA here is from genome assembly GCA_027924645.1 of Cunninghamia lanceolata. Taxonomy (NCBI): domain Eukaryota; kingdom Viridiplantae; phylum Streptophyta; class Pinopsida; order Cupressales; family Cupressaceae; genus Cunninghamia; species Cunninghamia lanceolata. The sequence goes on along the minus strand of BSBN01000078.1, from coordinate 34,196,041 downwards.
TCATGTCATCTTATATTCTATATTCGTGTGCAGCCAAGATGCAATTGAATGGAATATAAAAAATTGGCACATTGGGAATGTTGGAATAAGGTGCCATTAACCTTGTAAATTCCAATATTGTATTTTATTTCATTTATTATTTGTTATTTGTAATTACCCATAAGGGAATGAGGTAGTCTCATTGATAGTTGTAATTTCAGAGTTACTGGCGGCAGTTACAGAGTGACTTTTACTATTGGCAAATGTAAAAACTCATGGTAAATGAGGATAGGCATGCTCGCTTGAGGAATATACTATTTTTGGCATGTATGACAACTATCATAATGTTTGGTGACTGAATCTATGACAGCTGCAAGTTGTCATAAGATTCTGAGATTCTATGACGCATATGATGGATATGTTAGTTGTGTATTTACTATATTTAGCCCAAGGTTCCTATCTTGGAAATATAATCTTTGGCTGGAATCTATTATGGTTATGACGCGTCATAAGATGCTATAAGAGGCCAGATTTAGTCTTGGGAGCCCAACCTTTGCATGGTTGTTTTTGGACAAGTGTAAGATGCTTATAAGATGGTAATTAATGATTACAGGTTGGAGAATCTTAGGAGAGAGAAGGTGAATGCCTAAAATGAGTTAGAAAATGTTTCTCTAAGTATTTTCCATGTATTAGTTGCTGTAATAGAGATTTTAGGTACTCGAGTGCTGCCAGAATGCTGTCAGATTAAAGACTGGTGGAGAGAGTTGAAGTGTTGTTGTATAGTAAATCATTTTCAGATTAATACAAACATTGGGCCTCTTTATTGTGTGGAGTTTTTTTACCTGAAAGGTTTTTCTCCAGGTTAAACATTGTGTTATGTGTTCATATTTCTGATTTTGCATTTATGTGAAGTATATTTTTCTTTCTGTGTTACAATCTCCATTAATAACACACAGTTAAAGATTGCAGAAATTTATATTGAATCAGATTTCCATTGAAGTAGTGTTTCTTTTATTTCTAACATTTGGTATCAGAGCCTGGCCATCTTTGACTCTTGGGTGGTAGTGTGGAAGTTGTAGCTATAGGGGGAGATTTGGTTGTGTTTGTTTTGCAGATCTTGTGTTGTTATTATGGTTGCATCCACCATTGCATCAACCTCTTGATTGGACATTGAGAAGTTCAACAGAATGGGGTATGAGTTGTGGAAGCTGAAAATGGAAGATTTGTTGGAAGAAAGAAACCAATGGTTGGCTATTCAAAAAGAGAATAAACCCGATGATGTCTCTCAAGATGAGTGGGATAGACTGGATAAGAAAGCACGAGGAACCATCTGGTTGTGTCTTTCAGACTCTGTCCTATTGAATGTCACAAAGGAAGAGACTGCACACAAGTTGTGGAAATAGTTGGGTGAGATCTATCAAGCCAAGAGTATGGTAAATAAACTTTATTTAAAAAGAAAATTGCTTTCCATGAAAATTCGAGAAGGTGAATCAGTTGTAGAGCATTTAAATTCTTTTAATTTGTTAGTGAGTTAGCTTGATTCAGTAGATGTTGAGGTTAGTGAGGAAGATAAATGTATCTTACTTCATTATTCTTTACCTAAATCTTGGGAGAATGTTATCCTTGTTATCACTACTAACCTTGCGGATCTGAAGTTGGATGCTCTTGTTTCAGTGCTACTATCACAAGAATTGAGGAAGAAGAGTTCAAATAGTTCAGGGGATGCTCTCAGTGTCAGGGGAAGGTCTAAGGAAAGAGGACCTAAAGGAGATCAGAAAGGGGATAAGAACAAGTCCAAGGTTTGGTCTAAGACTCTTGGTAAAAAGAACAGAGTTAATTGTTGGAATTGAGATAAAAGGGAACATGTGAAGGAGTGCAAAAACCCCAAGAAATAGTGGGAGAGTGCTTCGGATAAGTCCTCAAATGCAGATGAAGTTTTACTTTCTACATGTAATCTTGTTTCTAATGATCATTGGTTGGTTGACTCAGGATGCTTGTTTCATATCACTCTACATAAGGAATGGTTCTCCACATATGAAGAATATGATGGAGGTAATATCTACCTTGGTGACAACTCTACATATCTAATTGTTGGGAAAGGAAAGGTATTGTTGTGTTTTAGTGATGGGAGGATTAAAACCCTCCTTGGTGTTTTGCATGTTCCTGGATTAGCTAGAAATCTGATTTTAGTTTCGAAGTTGAATGATTTGGGAATGCATGTGACATTTGACAAGCATGGCTGTAGATTATGAGAGGGAACTCGGTGGTAGCAAAGGGGAAGAGATTCAGAAGCCTGTTCAAGCTTGAAGCCACTAAAGTTTATAATGTCTCTTATGTATCTAAGGCTAATACTAAAAATGCATGTATGTTGTGACACCGTAGATTGGTCCACACAAGCAATAATGTATTAAAAACTATTAAGAATAAAAATTTGTTGGATGGTTTCTCCTATTCTGATGAGCACTTTGATTTCTGTGAGCATTGTGTGTTTGGTAAACAAAACAAAAAATCATTTCCTTCAAGAAGCAATAGAGCAAAAGAGAAGTTAGAAATTATTCATACGGATGTGTTTGGACCTGTGGATAATGAATCTATCAATAAAATCTGGTTATTTTGTAACCTTCATTGATGATGTATCTAGATTTACATGGATTTATTTTATGAAGCATAAATATGAAGTTTTCACTAAGTTTAAGGAATTCAAAGTCTTAGTAGAGAACCAATCAGGTTTCAAGATAAAAATATTAAGATCTGACAATGGAGGGGAATATTGCTCTAAGGAATTTGATGAGTTTTGCAAGCATGCAGGTATAATCAGACAAAAGACAACTCCATATACACCACAACAAAATGGTGTTGTAGAAAGGATGAACCGAACAATTATGGAAAGGGCCAGAAGTATGCTTAGTGATGCACAGTTGGATAAATGCTTTTGGCCAGAGGCTGTGTGTACTACTTATTACTTGATAAATGTATCTCCTTGTAAGGCTCTTGATTCGACACCTTATGAAGTGTGGATAGGTAAGAAACCTTCTTTTTCACATTTAAGGGTTTTTGGCTATGAGGATTTTGTTCATGTGCCTAAGGAAAAGTGATCTATGTTGGATCCAAAGGCTAAAAAGTGCACATTCATTGGATATGGTGATAATGTGAAAGGTTATAAGATTTGGAATCTAGTAACTCGCAGGATCATCTTTTCTAGAGATGTTATTTTCAGGGAACTTAGAGCTATTTCTAAACCTGAGAAGCCAAAAGAAAAAGATAAAAAGGTAAAGAGAGTGCACTTTGAGTTAGAGAAGCAAGGTGCATCTCAAGAAGAACAAAATGATGGATTGGGGGGTGAAGAAGAAGAAGAAGATTCAAGTAGTCTGATGAAGATGAATCTGTTGTTATAGAAGTTGGTGCAGATGATCATGTAGAAGAATGAGTAGAGTCTCTTACTCCACCCTTGAGGATATCCACAAGACAATGGAATCCAATTGACAGGTATAGCCCACTAGATTTCCATTGTGTATATGCTTTATTGAGTACTAATGATGAACCTAGATCCTACAGGGAAGCTATTTCTACATATGATAGTGAGTCTTGGTAGCTAGCCATGCAAGAGGAGATGATGGCTTTAGACTCTTGTAACACCTGGGATCTTGTTCTTTTTCCCAAAGGAAGAAAGGCCAGAGGATGTAAGTGGGTCTTCAAGACGAAGTTTGAAGTAGACAGGTCATTGGAGAAGTACAAGGCTAGACTGGTAGCCAAGGGCTACTCCCAGAGAGAGGGAGTTGATTTTGGTGAGATATTCTCTCCTGTTGCTAAATTGACTTCTATTAGATTTATCTTATCTATTGTTGTAGCTTATGATTGGGAGATTGAGCAAATGGATGTTAAGACTGTGTTCTTGCATGAAGATCTTGAAGAAGAAATTTATATGCAACAACCTAGAGGTTTTGAGGTAAAAGGAAAAGAACATTGGGTTTGCAGGTTAAAGAGGTCTCTTTATGGTCTAAAACAGTCCCCCAAAATGTGGTATCAAAAGTTTGATTCATTTGTTTTGAAATTGGGTTTTGTAAGAAGCGAGGAGGATCATTTTGTTTACATTCATTGTGTTGATGATTCTATGCTGGTTATTGATTTGTATGTTGATGGCATGTTGTTTTTCAGCAATACTAAGGGTATGGTCAATGAGCTTAAAGCCCAACTTTCAGGTGCATTTGAGATGAAGGATCTTGGTACTGTAAAGTATATTTTGGGAATGGAGATCAAGAGGGACAGATTTAACAGAAAGCTTTGGTTGTCACAAAGTAAGTATGTGAATACTATTGTGCAGAGGTTTAGTTTGCAGGACTATAAACCAGTTAGAGTTCCTTTACCCATTGGTACTAAGCTTTCATTAGATATGTGTTCAAAGACTGAGGATGATCTTGAGGATATGTCTAATGTGCCATATGCTAGTGCTATAGGGAGTTTGATGTATGCAATGGTTTGCACTAGACTAGATATTGCCCAAGTAGTGGGAGTTTTGAGCAGATTTATGTCCAACCCTGTTAGACAACATTGGAACTATGCGAAGAGGGTGTTTAAATGTCTTGTAGGTACTCCTGATCATTGTTTGGTTTATTTCAGTACTGATAGTACTAATAAATCTTTGGACATATAGGGTTTTGTTGATGCAGATTTGGTAGGTGACTTGGATAGTCGAATGCCCACTAGTGGCTATGTGTTTACTCTGTTTGGAGGTGCAGTGATTTGGATGAGTAAGAGGCAGCCCATAGTTGCTTTGTCCACTATAGAAGTAGGTATATGGCTGCTACTCATGTCTCTAAGGAGGCAGTTTGGTTGAGGAGACTGTGTATAGGTATTGGTTTGATTGCAGGATCATTCATATTGGTTGTGATAGCCAGAGTGCTATATGTTTGGCCAAAAATCCTATGTATCATGCTCAAACTAAGCATGTTGATGTTCAGTATCACTTTGTTCAAGAGTTGGTTGCAAATGGAAAGATTGAGCTAAAAAAGATAGACACTCAGGAGAATGTTGCAGATTCATTGACCAAACCTGTGAGCAAAGAAAAGTTTGTGTGGTGCAGAGAGACCATGGGCCTTGTTTCTAGTGCCTGATTATTTCATTTGATTTCCTATGGGTTGATTTACAATGTATAATGTCAAGTGGGAGAATGTTGGAATAAGGTGACATTAACCTTGTAAATTCCAATATTGTATTTTATTCCATTTATTATTTGTTATTTGTAATTACCCATAAGGGAATGAGGTAGTCTCATTGATAGTTGTAATTTTAGAGTTACTGGTGGCACTTACGGAGTGACTTTTACTATTGGCAAATATAAAAACTCATGGTAAATGAGGATAGGCATGCTCCCTTGAGGAATATACTATTCTTGGCATGTATGACAACTATCATAATGTATGGTGAGTGAACTTATGACAACTGCAAGTTGTCATAAGATTCTGAGATTCTATGACACATATGACGGATATGCTAGTTGTATATTTTCTATATTTAGCCCAAGGTTCCTATCTTGGAAAGATACTCTTTTTCTGGAATCTATGACAGTTATGACGTGTCATAAGATGTTGTAAGAGGCTAGATTTAGTCTTGGGAGCCCAACCTTTGCATGGCTATTTTTGGACAAGTGTAGGATGCTTGTAAGATGGTAATTAATGATTACAGGTTGGAGAATCTTAGGAGAGAGAAGGTGATCACCTAAGATGAGTTAGAAAATGTTTCTATAAGTATTTTCCATGTATTAGTTTTTGCAATAGAGATTTTAGGTACTCGGGTGCTGCCGGAATGCTATCAGATTGAAGACTGGTGGAGAGAGTTGAAGTGTTGTTGTATTGTAAATCATTTTTAGAATAATACAAACATTGGGCCCCTTTCTTGTGTGAAGTTTTTTACCTGAAAGGGTTTTCTCCATGTTAAACATTGTGTTATGTGTTCATATTTCTAATTTTACATTTATGTGAAGCATAGTTTTGTTTCTGTGTTACAATCTCCATTAATAACACACAGTTAAAGATTGGAGAAGTTTATATTGAATCAGATTTTCATTGAAGTAGTGTTGCTTTCATTTCTAACAGGGAAGTGGAGTAGGGCAGACACTAGTATATGATCATTACCTGTACCTACAAGAAAAAAATGTAGGGAAGAATTTCACAAGGGTGAATGATGTGTTTTCCATGTACCTGGTGAGGATATTGACAGGAGAAAGAGATAAAAGGTTGTCTGAGCAAGCAAAGAATTCAATCACATGGAACAACACTTGGTATATATAGTTTTCTACCTTTACTTACATTAGAACTGAGGGGTTCAAAGGAAAACCTTTTAGACTACCAAGATACTCATCAAAAAAGATAGTGTTGTTTGCGTTCACAAGACAGATATTGGATGTGTATGCAATGTATAAGGCCAAGTTTAACAGAGGCAACATCAAATTTCCCTTTGTAATTTGAAGACCCCAATGTTTTAATGAAGACAGATAAAGCCTCAGAGACAAAATTTCTATATAATGGTTTTACAACTTTTGATCTAGCTAGACCCTTTGATCCATTCAAAAGGATTCATAACTTTGTTGATAAAAAAGTTTAAACACCAACCTCACCTGGAAGATTTCTGGGATGACTGTGATAGTGAAGCCAAAGTTAAGAAAAGGGCTCATCAGAGATTGACCCTTGATCAAATAAGAACCTTGGGAGTGATTGAGGCACCCCAAGAGATCAGAGATGATGATGAGAAGACATTACATACAAGCTATGACAATCAAAATGTTGCTGAGGAAATTCTGACTGAACCAGACTGGAATCAACCTGAGGAGACTTCAATAGACCATATCGCAAAGCTAGTACTAGCATATTCAGAGGTGTGGATTAAGGAGAGGATAGAAGAATTGAAAGCTAAAGGAGTAATAGTCAACTACCAGGGGAAGAAAGGTAAAAAGAGAAGCTTAGAGAGTGAAGATAATTTTGATGATTTCTTGAGAAGAAAAAGGCAAGTGGTAGAGGCTAAGATAGCCAAAATTAATGCTAGAGCCACAATATTAGACCCTTATGCACTAGGGATAATAGTGGCTATCCCTTCAGGAACCTTTACATCAACAAAGGGAGTAACCTCTACCTTAGCTGCCATAACAGAGCATGATCCAGTAAAGGCATCTACAGTACCAGAACAAACACCTACACCCACAGTGCCTATACAAACACCAAGTGTCCAAGTGACATCAAAGGCTCAACAATAACCTTTGGAAACACAAACCCAGCAAGAGAAGATATAGGGTTTTATACAGGTCAAAGAGGAAATGACCGAGGAGATGGTGGGAAAGGCATCAATGGCCCAAGCACCCACAGAAGGCAATATAGAAATAGTGGATGTGTACAATATTGAAGATGTGGATGATATTGAAGATAATAAGGATGAAGATAATGATGAAGGTAGTGATGATAGCTTAGATATGAGTAGTGAGGAGGAATAAGATAGGCAAATACCAAAAACTCACCTCATGCTTGAAGCATTTGATACAAGTGCATCACAAAAAGAAGCACTATCACAAGATCCAAACATTGCCATATTATCAAAAGAGGATGTAGAAACAACTAATCCATTTGATAATTTAGTGCCTAGAAGCATCATAGAAGAAGTCAAAGAGGCACTAAGGAAATACTTAGAAATCAGGAAGAGGAGAAGGAAAATAAGGATATAGATAACATATCAGTTGCTCAAGAAGAGGGTGTACCAAGTCAAGAAAATGTGCCTGCAATGGGGATGGAAGAACAACAAAATGTTGAACAACATGAACAACATCAAGAACAACAAAATATCGAAGAGCAGTAAATTTGCTAGCAACAACCTCTTCAAGAATAGCCACCTCCACAACAAGAAGAACATGAACAACAAGAACAAGAGGAGTGAGAAGTAGAAGAAGATCATGAAGAACAAGAGAAAGATAATGTCATAATAGAGGAACCTCAGGATGAGATAATGAATGATAAAGTTGTAGGTGCTAGTTTAGAAATACCATATAGGGTTGGATTAGAGGTAAGGCAAGAGTCAGTAGTGCAGTTGATGCCTATTGACATAAAGAGTTTACTATCTAATGAAGCCACTAGAAGGGGTAAAATAAAGGCAAGAATAATGTCTGCAATAAAGAGAGATCCCTTAGGGACAAGGACTATGCAAATGGCAGTTCCACAAGAAGACACAGAAAAAGGGATAAATAGGAATGGAAGAGTACAATGTCATCAGTATGAACCTTGGGCATGTTAATCAGGAGTAGCATATTGAAGAGCTACAGGAGATGACCAAATTAACTACCAGTAAAATGAGAAAAGACAAAATAGAAGATAATAAAGTTGAAAGGGCACATTGCCCAATTACAACAATTTATTCAAGGAATGTTTGATCCTAGACAGAGTTTACCAGAACCGCCCTCAGAATTAACTATTTTATCTAAGCAGTAAATAAAGGAAATGGAGAATAAAAAGCATGAAGCTAGTGTACTAGAGGAGTATGTAAAGAAATTCATTCAAAAGGGAGAGGAAGTAATAAAAATTGCAATTGGTAATTGGAATATCATCCTGACTGAGAAGAATAATTGTGCCACTCTTTTGTAAAAATGTCAATCTAGAATATTGTAGAACAGAGATGAGCTTAAGAAACTCAATGCCATGGAGGGGAAAGCATAATTATTGGTGAATGAAGGGGTATTAAATTTAAATGTTGTTTTTCAAATACCTCAGGGAAAGATGGAGTTAAAATTTGAAGATGGCATACTCATATCATGTATTAATAATGTGCAAGAGTTAGAGAAAATTGCTCAGGAATTGTTGGAAAAGCATGTGAAGATAGTGCAGCATTTGGTAAAACATCCTTGGTCCAAAGTTCATATATATGATGTAGATACAGCTATAAAGGACTTCAAAGATACCTTCCAGTCATGCATCGATGATCCCATGAATAAATTGAATGAAAAGGTAATGGAAAAGATAATGAAGTTAAGTGCCAAAATTAAGAAGTATCAGAAAAGAAAAGAAGATATGGAAGACAGGGCACAAATATTGAAGAAAAACATGGAATTGCAGAAGTATACATGGGATGCTTCTTAAAGAACAAGTCATGCATCTATATAAGCATTGGCTGAAAGATATACAAGTCACATGAGGGAGAAGAAAGTGGATCTATGGGTAGAGGATACAGGGGATAGCGACTGATGTACTCACTTCAGTCTCTATTTGTTGGTCTTTGTACACACAGGAAAAGTCAAAGATGAAAGTCAATTGAGGAAATATTTTGGCACTTCAAAGAAATATTGTAAAGGGCATCATTGCGTTTGAAGGAATATTCTCTCAAGATATTTTGGGAATGACAACTGGAAAAAGAGGTATATTCTAGGGATATTCCTATGTGCCAGCTAGCACTTAGTTGTTAGGTTTGTTTCCACCGTTGATGTTATATTTTGAATTTGGACCATTGATGGTTTTGTAACCATAGCAGGGGATCTTATTCTATATAAGGATATTTGATATACATATTTTAGTACACACAGCTGACATAGAAAAAAAACCAGAGTGTTTGCAAGATAAGTGATTGAGGAAAATACTTTGAGCATAGTTAGTTAAACAAGGATTTGCCTGTGTCTGTAGGAAGGACGATGTGGAACATCATGTTTCCTTTCTATATCAATATAGTAGTAAATGCAAAATTTGAATTTCTGCGTCTATTCTAGAGTGTTGTTTGATAGATGTGTTTCTGATATATTTCCTTTAAAGATTGCAATTCTGTATGTGGATTTGTGAAATGATCTGGATTGACATATGTGAATTTACTTGTTTCTAAATTGTCTAGGAAAGTTAAAGCTTGTGCGTGTGAGTAACATAGCATTTTATGTTATTTGAATCATGTTTCTAACCTTAAAATTTTGTCTTTTCTTTACCAGTAGTTTAAATAATTAGCCAAAATGTAGTCATCTAAAGGAAATTGTTAAGGATCCTAGTGAGTACATGCAAATGAGAAAGATCTTTAGTAGTTTTCATAAATTTGAGATACAAAGCACATTTCTGTAGAATTAATGCAAATATTAACAGAGAGGTTACAAATATTTGTAAAGGATCAACACTTTGAGGATAATTTGGAAATATTTTTAAAGACTGAGCGACAATAGCCAGTAATAAACATTTAAATCACATAAGGCTCCTTGTTAAACAACTTCACATTGAACCTTGAGTAAATCTGACACAGTCATGACCTGACTACCGAAGCCTTGGGATTGTGAATTATCATTTGATATTCTCGAATCTTTCAAGATAGATGAAGTTCATTGTGAATTTATCTCATGTTGTGTGTGTATAACATCCATATCAATAGTTTTTGGCGCTAGAAGGAGGGCCTGATAGGATTTAAAGCAGGGTTTGTGCAAACTGGCTAACAGGACTGGTCGAACAACTAGGTCTAGGTCAAATCCAGGGAACATTTTCTTACAATTACCTGATAGATGAGGTAAAGGTATAAATAATCCCTTAATTTCAAGTCTTGGGACTTTTTAGCTAGGGAGTTCATCACATACTCCTCCTAGTCCAGGTTCACCTTTAATTCAGCCTAACCTAATAAATCTGAATGTTTCTACGTTTAGACCACTAAATTTGGGTTTAATTCCTTAGAATCAACCAAACTTTGGCTTAGTTCCACCTAGAGGTCTTTTCATGACATTCTTTAATGTAGAATCGCCTATAACCTTTGTGTTGAAATTAAGGAACACTGAGAGGGGGGGTGAATCAGTGTTCTACAAAAACTTATTATTATGTTTCTTTATTAATTTACTACATACATTCAAGAGAAAGAAGCATGAACTTAAGAACATCAACAACAAGATCATCACACATGAACACCAAGATTTTTACGTGGAAACCTGGTTAAGGGAAAACCCACGGTGGGGGTGGACCCACAAGATTTTATACTTTGTTAAAAGTATTACAAATGGGAAGGCACATGCCTTCGGGCACACTGTTCAAAGGAGGCTCACTGCCTACAAGATCAATTACAAAGAGTTCACTGAAATACTTGAACTGAAGATAGCATCTAACAATGCAAGATTATAGTTTCGGTTAGGCCCAATATACTTCCTTCACACACTTCATCTCTCACTGCCCTGTTTCACTGTTCTGCCATGATCTGGAGCTTAGATCTCTTTGCTTCGCACTTGATACTACCACACTTCACACCTCTCACATCATATTCATACATCCATACCTCAAAATGCTTGAACCCATCGATCATATATATCCGCAACATGAAAATTCATCAACTACAGTCGGCCTCAAGAAAACTTAGAAACTTTTTCAAGATCACTATTCTGTCAGCTGAATCGATGCACAAACATCAATGCAGACCAAAACTTATGTATTCAAGTCACCACACATGTCAGCCAATACCACTAGATCTCATAAATTACTCAACCAACCACTTCTCTTAATCCACACAAGGATCAAACACCAAGTCGGCCTATTCTTCACCAGACTAAACTGTCTAACCAAAACTTGATACTCAGATGCTTGTAACTTTCAATCCCTTCATCACCAGAGGCTAAAACTTTAGATTTAGGTAGCCTTAACATCCCTTAACATTCCCTCATATCTGCAGCACAATATGATTACCTGTGGAGAAATGCAGACCAAAATGTTGAACCCTGTCATATGCTCTGTTCCTATCTATCCGGACATAGACAAATCTGCAATCTGACTGCCGATATGATCAAATGATACAATGTGGATGTGTAAGATAGATTCAGTTGCCATCAATGACAACACCTGACATGCCTAGCAGTGTCTCTTTCCAACAATCTCTCCCTTTGGCATTGATGGTAACACTTAGTGAAAAATGACTAAGTGTTAGAACAACTCCCCCTTACTATGTACACTTGTGATTTCCAATGCTCCCCCTTAGATGAATTGCTCATTTTTCACTGCTTTCCACTCCCCCTTTGACATCAATGGCAAAGGCTAAGATCCGTATACTAAAATTCATGCAAAAACTCTATGTACATGGGCACATATATACAAACAATCCTTATGTCTTGTCTACATGAACTTAAACACATCACCAAAAATGTTTTTCAACAGTGCCAATTCACTGTCCCAACTTTTCTTCATGCTATCCAAAACTGAAATATGGCCACTGAATAAAAATACCCATGGCTCTACCTTTTGTAGATCAGTGGGATCACTTGTCAGAGCAACAACTTGAGCTTCTGTCAATGCATTGAACATTGTTTCTAACTTAGGGGAAATCAGTCCCTGGAGTTCACACATCCTTGCCACAATTTTTTCTTTTTCTTTCACCAATTTATTTATTTCATTAATCAAGCTAATTACTTGACATTCTTGACTCACCATAGATACTATCAAAGGATCAAAGGATTGAGATACATTTGACAATTTTTTCTCAGACTCTTTTATTTTCTTCTCAATGTCCTCTACAAGTTTTGGCCAAGATAAAAAAAAATTGTACACATCTCCTCCTTTAGTGAGGGCATTTTGAATACTCTTTACACTAGTATCCAACACAATTCTCTCATTGTCAATCATTCCTTTCAGTTCACTAAATATTTTATCATTAAATTCATTCTAGATTTTGACTTCCGCTGACTTTTTAAAAGACTCAAAGTGAGTACTTACAGAATTTATTAAGCTCTTCAGCTGACCAGAAGGAGAATTAGATGAATCCTTCTGAAAAGTTGGCATAATCTTTTCGAAGATGCCAGAAGCAAGACCAAGCAACTCATTGTCCTCAATGTGAGATTTTAAGATCTCCTTTCTTGCTTTTGCTTGTACAAATGACGCTAACTTCATCATTTGAATAGAGGAAAGAGTATCCAAACTGATAGGCCCTTGAATTAGATCTGGTTCATCAAATTCAAGCTTATCTTTCTCAAGAAATTTCTTCACTGCATCTGTAGTGTCTCTAGTCGTGCATGCAGTTCCATCTTTCTTCTCCTGAAATTCACAATTCAGATCCTTGCCGGTATCATCATCAGGATTATCTTGCTTTTGTTCTTCAACACTCTTAGCTGCTTCTTCTTTTTGATCTTCCTTGTCCTTAACTTCTTCTTCTTTTTGCTCTTTATTATTCTTAGAATCACTTTTAGTAGGAGGATTTATTTCCATAGTCATCTCTACATTTTCTTCACCAGATTGGTCTAGAAGAATTTGAGTATCCTCTGCACAATCAACATTATCTTCCTTCACCATCTCTTCATCTCCTTTATTCAATATTTCCTCTTCCAGAATAGAGAAATCATCTACCTCAGCTTGTTGCTCATTTTTCTTCAACTCTTCATCATTCAGAATGGATGTATCATCAGCATCAATAGGTTCTTTAGTGACCACATAAAACTTATTCTTGTCTAGGGCTTTCTTTAGAATTTGTTCTGTTTCTTTGACCACTTCATCAATGTCTCCAAGCATTAGCTTATTCATCCTAATTTTGCTTCTGAATTCATCTTTAACTTCTTTGACAATTTTATTTGCTTCCTTCCTTGAGACTACCGGACACAAACTCGATAACACATGTTCTCTTAGCTCCAAATCCTTTGCTTTAGCAACTTCTTTTCTCATCTCTGAAATGTCTCTTAGACTCTTAGGGATTTCTAACAAAATTTCCATAAGTGCTCTGTTGGATGTATTCAAGTACTTAACACTAGCATCCTCCAAAATTTTCTTGTTGGCATCATCAAGGTTGTCATAATATTCTATTATGGGCTTCAAATTCCCATGAATAGTTACTGCATTCACAATATCTTCAACTAACAAGGTAGATTTTTCAACATGAGTCTCAGTCTTTTGTCTTTTGCACACCTTTACACTTCTGGAGGGCTTGTCTTTGGCAACCCTTGACATTTCTTCTTTCTTTGACTTTATTTCTTTCATTACTTCATCCAATTCTGTCTCCTCATCATCTTTTAGGATCACATACATTATGGAGGCTTTTGTCTTCTTTCTGTTATCTTCTAGTTTCTTTGTACTAGCAAAGTTTGAGTGATCAAAGGTAGCAAAAAAAATTGTTGTTTTTCTTTCTTGGCTAGAAGAGGCTTCTGTAGCAAAGGGTTGTTCATTGTCTGGCTTTTCTTCTTCAACTTGCTCAGCTCTCTTTCTAGCTTCTCTCACAATTTCTTTGGTTATTCCAATACTTTTTGCATACATTTCAACTTGCCTTTGGACCCTTTTCTTAGTTTCAGGTCTCTGGAGCTTAACATGCAATTTCAAATTAAGTTCACCATATGTACTGAATCTCTTAACTGAGGTGTCTTTTGGTTTGCTCAAAATGTGTTGAGCATACATTTCCAGTATTTGTTCATCAACTTCATACCCCATGGGCATGATCCATATTGTCCTTGGTTCAACTGCTTCCATCAAGCATTGATTTGTTTCCACCATGAAACAAATTGTATCCTTGTACTTTTCCACCACAGACTTAGGGATTCTTTCCCTTGATTGCATCATATTCTAGAAATTATTGAAATATCCCCAAAGAGTAGTCCTTTGGGCATTGGAGTCACCAATATTATGCAAGTGCTCTCTTATTTGTATGGCAACAGGCTTGTCACTGGTCCAATACATGCTTTTCATCCCAAGCAACTCATTCATGAAATAAAAGAACAAGCACAAGACCAATGTACCATACTTGAATGTATTCTTTTTATCCTTCTTGATCTTGTTTAGATTCTCATTAGCTGGTTTTGCAGTAGCTCACACAAGTCATAGTTAGCATTTTCTTTTAACATCTGATAAGCAACATAAATGGCTGTACTGGACACTAAGTTTTCCCTACTGGAGTGGCATATCTTATACCCAATCACCATAGATGCAAATTTTACATCTAGATTAGCTATATCATTTATTGTCATTGCCATCTTATCAAACTTTGAGCTAGTAGCTTCAGTTACAGTCTGATTCTTCACTGATTTTTGCATCGGCAGTCCACCAGATGAGTTCAATCCTGTTATGGCCTTGATGACATCCTTAATGATCTTAAAGGGTTTCATCAACCACATAAATTCAGTATGCATCTAACTCAGTACATACCAAACCCACTCATCCTCATCAAAGGACGGGAACCCAATAACTTGAATGAAATGTTTGTCTTCCAATGCCTTATACTCAGGTTTAAGATCATAAATCTCATCCCTCAGGTGATTCTTAAACAAATCTAGTAACTTCATATTTCCAAACTCATCTATGCTAGCATGAATGTAAGCCCTAATATCTTCTATGTGCAACACACCATGTCAAACATCAGAAAGGGCACCTAATGGATTGACCTCTATAGATTTGTGTGGATGCTTTTTGAATTTAGGTCAAGGCCTTTTGGTGATGTCAACAACCAATGGAGTAGCCATATCCAGAGATTGCAAATTCAGAGAGCTTTATAGAGAATACCTTATTTTGTCGGTTAGGGTTTTCACTCAAATATCTTCTTCACACTTCAGTCTCTTGGAAATCTTCACACATAGCTCACCTTCCTTCTTTCTTCTTGGATGCAAAGTGATTCTAAAGTCACTTGAGTTTCTTTTTAACCTCCACACCCCTACTTTTTGATGTGATAAATTCTTTTACCCTAACTCTTCTAGATACCCTGCTTCTTGATAGAATTTCTCATAGATTGCTCTGCAAGTTGCCACATCAACCTCTTTTCTTCCAGAAATTCTTTTAGATGATTTGCAATAGGCCATTCTATCTTCTCTCATCATGCCAGATTTAGGCACCCACTTACTAGTAGGAGGAATTAGATTTTCAATGCAACTCCCCCTGAGCCAGAGCTCCTATTTAAATTCCTGGAGGGATTACTAGCACCGGATTTTGGTACGGACCTATCACCATCATTCGTTTCACCTTTCTTCACCCATATTTTGTTCATTTCATTTTGGATCTCATTCACATCTACTTTGCCCTTCCCTTTATCTTGTCTCTGTACCTTCTGGTTTTTGTTTACTAGACCTTTTCTATCATCATTCTTGCTTATGCAAAATCCTACAATATGACCGGATCTGTTGCAATATAAGCACACAACATTTCTTTGCTCATTTACTTGATTTCCTCTTGATTTGTACTGATTAACCATGTGTCCAAATCTATTGTATGCAAAACATTTTCCATTGAAAGAATAGACATTTTCTTTATTGTTAGAGTTATTCATCATCATACTTCTACATTCATTGGATTTATGACCATACCTTTTACAATTGAAGCATTGATCAGAGAAGGATGGACTACTTTGATTCACTCTACTTCTGCATTGAGTAGCTCTATGACTAAATTTATTGCAATTGAAACAATTTCCATTGAAGGATGGATACCTTTGAGCATTAGGTTGTGTGACCAGAGGTCTTTTAGGTCTGTTTCTCTGATTCCTGTTGTGTGGTTACACAACATGCCCCATTTTGCATTAGCAAAATAGGGACCCAACTTTGCTGGCTTGTTCCCTTGCTTTTGTGCTCTGGGCGGTAATGGTAAAAAAGCAATAACAATCAGTATGCATATGCCTAATGTCAGGTATATTTGTGATCTTGAAGTTTGAACCCAAATTCCAAATTTTGAATCTTTCCTCAAAAAGCTTACCATGTGAAAGAGGATGAAATTCCATGCAAGTTTGCCTTTTACATCACCCTGAAATTTGACCAAATGAGAAAGTTATGGCGGGTCAAAGGTCTGGTCAAACCTGATATTCTCTCGGGAGGGGTCATATTCCTAATATCACCTGATCTTCCTAAGATGACCCTATATTCTGATATCACCTTGATATTATTATATCACCAAATATGACCTGATATGTTAAACATCCCCTGATTTTACCAATATGACGGTGACATCATCTTTTGCATTTTAATGAAGCCCAGATATGATGGTGACATCACCATCATATCCAATTCGATGAGGAGGTTCATGTTTGTTAATATCCTGCATATTAATAATTTACATACAAGTTGGACCTGAAGAGAGTTAAAGTTGAAATGAATAAGTGGTCGAATCTGTTGTTTGTATGTTGGGCTTGTATGTGCGTCAAAGGTGAAATATACAATCGGGATATGCAACACTTTATACAAACGCGGGATCCAAAAGTTTATGAAATGTGGTGAGATCGTTGTATATTTTTGGTTTGTATGTTTTGACATACAATGTCGATATACAACACTTTATACAACCTCCGGACCCAAAACGTTAAGTAAATTTTAGAAATCCGTTGTATGTTTTTATGCGTGTATATCCACAATCACCCGATATGCATTGCATCATATATGCTAGTTGGATTCAAAAAGGTATTAAAAGTAGCAAATTGCTTGTATGTCTGAGACACTGGTATAATCATAATACACAACCTGATATATGTTGCATTATACATGTTGGAATCGAGAGTGAATAAGTTGCAGTTTATAATGCAGTTGGAGTCCGAAGTGTACATACAAGAATCTTTGTATGTACAGGATATACAAATCGTCGGACGCCAAGTGAACATTGGATACAGTAAATTCCTTGTATGGTTTTGCTTGAATGATCATCATTTATGACCCGATATGCAACCAAATAATGTACAAAGTATGGATTTGAAAGGAAATTTAAAAGTGGCTAATTCCTTGTACATTTTGTTGCTTGTATATGCAACCCGATATGTACAAAAGGCATATGAATGATGATTTAGCACCCGATATACAAGGAAATGGGTAGGAAAATAGAGCGATGGATTTGAAAGTTATTTTTTTGGAGCCCGATACCCTGATTTTGGTCAACGATGGTTGACCTGATTATTTTAGGCGTTGAATATGTATTTAAACGTGCGTTTTTCACATTTTCATGACCCGATATTCTGTGTTTACACTTTAGCCTGATTTAATGTAATTTTATCTCCCTGCTGGTTTATTAAATGATGATACTTAATTCTCATCTATTTATTGCAGGATGTTGGAGTCATTTGGAGATGTGGCTGAAAGTTGCAAAGTTGCACATAGAGGCAGCATGAGCCGGAGCTGAGGAGGATATTGTCAAACGCATTGTTTGCCAACTGGAGGATGGACCAAATCAAAGATGCTGGAATATTCCATGCCAGCTATATGAGTGCCAACTGGCAAGGCACGTGCTATTCATCTGGACCATTGTTTGTTCTGAGAAGATCCTGATCATTGGATCAATGTAACCGTTTTATGGCTTTTGTCCTATATATGAGCCGGAACTTGTCATAAAAAAAAGGAGATAGATAGAGAGACATAATATCTGGAAAAATAAGGCCAATTACTATACAATTTTATAGGGGGTTAGAGTACTGAGACTAATGAAGATGGAATTGTTGAAATGTCAAGGTTCTTTCTTCAGATCACTGTAAATGTACCTGTTCTTGAGCATATTGAATGGAGATGAAGCTTCAGATTACATCCTGATTATAAACTTTACGTAATCTTCAAGTTGATTTCTAGATATGTACTGGTGAATGATGTGTTCAAATAGAAGCGCTTTCATTTTATTACATGTTGTTGTCAACTTTTCCTTTGAAGATTTGCACTGGGTCATGCGGATTTGTGGAATGTCCTGGTAAAGTATGATTCTAGTTTTCTTCTCTTCATTGCATGTATGGGAGTATGTATGTGGATTAGTGATCTCAGTCAAGTGATTTTGGGAATCTCATCCTTTCACCTTTTTTTTTCTCATTTTAATTTCATAAATTCACTTCCATAACTACAAATCATGATAAATAATGAGCAGAACAGAGAAATATGCTGACATCTCATAGGCAACTGAAAATCATTAGCATATTTGTGCTGAATGCATGTAGTATTGAAAATATCATGCAAAGAATCATAAATACTGGTGGAAATCATGCAAATATCAGCTTGTAGGCACATTATTTGAGTAAATTCATAGTGCAGAGGTAGAATTGTTAGAGATTTATACAGAACAGATATAAAGGAAAGGATATTTGGAGAAATTATTGATGAACATTGCATAAATTACTGAAGAGCGTAAGGCCCCTGAATGATTAACAGCAACACACATCAACCACTGAGTAACGTCAGTAGATTATGAACTAATCAATGGAGACTTGGGATCATGAATTCTTTGAATTCATCGTATCTTTCAAGATGTATAAGGGTTGTTGTGTAACTTTTATTCTATGTGTGAGGCCGATTATTTCACCTCCCTTATTTTGATCGATTATGCTATTTTGTGATGACATTATCAAACCTTTAGTGACTATGGTTTTATTATGCAGACTTGTTTATTATCTCCTGATTATGATAGGACTTTGATTTGACATATGTGATTTGATTCAATCATAGTGGATGATATTTTGTGATTTGACACATGGGATATATTAGATGATATTTCATGATGAGTTCTAATTAATTAAGGAAGACTTGGGAGGTCTCCAAGACTCCCAAGTGTGTGGGAGCTTCCCCCAAGACTCTCACACATGTGTGAGAGCATCTTGGAGGAAGATGGCTCCTTGAGAGAATGAGAGGATGCCATATGGCATCCCTTATCCTCTTAAAGCTGTGAGTGGAGTTGCCACCTCACCACTTGTCCTCTCACACATGTGTGAGAGCACAAGTGGATAAGGTGAGGATTGAGAGGGAATGAGAGGATGACACTTGTCATCCTCACACTTCCTCTCCCTTGCAAGTGGCATGGGAGGAGGAAGGGGAAGGTGGCAAGTGTCACCTTCTCATTCCTCAAGGCCAAATTCATGGCCTATATTATCTCCTCTTGTTGAAGAGTGTGGGGTTCTTCAATTTTTATTCTTATTGCTATTTTTTTGGAGGAGTTTGGGAGAGTTAGAGGCATTGCTTGAAGGATTGGAAGGCTTGGGAAGGCTTGGAGCTCTTCACCAACTTGCTAGCATCATAAGGGCTTTGAAGGTAGGCCTCTTAACTTGTTTTCTCACCCTAGCTTACTTAATGTGTTGTGTTATTGTTTTTGGTTATTTTGTTATTGCATTGTTTTGTTTTGTTGGGATGAGAGCTATGGTGAGAGCACCTCCAATGGAGGTAATGCTCAACTTGTATGGGTAGGGGAAAGGAACCTCCTTGAGGTCTCTCCCACACTATGTATTTATGCCTTGAGGGCTTTTATTGTGTTGAGAAGGTTAATGAATGGCAAGAGTGCCATGGAGGTCATTTTTGTGATATTGTGGAGAGTGGTGTTTGGAGATTTTTATTTGGCTTGAGGCCATGAGCTTGACATTTTATCATTTGGGAGCCCTTTGAAGTTGAGGGGTCCATTCCCTACCCTCACCAACTTGTTTTTATGGGTTGAGTTTTGTGTTAAACCTATGGGCTGTTTTTGTGTTATTATGATTGATTTTTGTTGTGGAATGATCACCTGTGTGAATCCCTACCTCCCCAGCTCGGGGGTGACCCACTTGTGGGTCTACAGTAGGAAGGAGAGCTTTCAAAGTGGCTGGTTTTATTCTTGTTGTTGTGTTTATTGCAGGATTAGAGTGAAAAAATGAAGTGGTTGAGAGCTTTTCTTGTGTGGTGTTGTAGTGTTTTAATGGTTGTTGGAGCCGTGGCCATTTTGGCCTTATTGTGTTGTAATGTTGTAAGAGGCTGCTAAAATATTTGCCATGGAGTTGGCTGTGATTTTTGATGTAATGTAAACTTCTGTTTATTTTAATTAAAGCTGTCTATTCCCTCATTTGTGAAGTTTGAGCAATGTATGAGAAAAGTTATTTATATTTTTGTCATTTTAATTTAATGCTGTATACTTCTATTTTTGTGGAGCTATGAAGTTGTGAAATGTTTGTGAAGATACAAATAGTTTTCTGCCATTATCTTTTCTACAAAAAAAATATGGAAGATGTTATTTGAATTTCTGTTATTAATCTTAGAAAAAAAAAAGCAAAAGTTGTCAAGTTGCTGTCTAGATTTTGTTGAAAATGAAAGAAAGAGAAAATGTATTTTACAAATCTGTCATTAATCTTTACAAAAAAAAAATATCCATATGAAAGTTTTTGAAGAATTTTAGTGAATGCAAAGGAAAGGAAGAGAATAATTTATTAGTTTTCTGTCGATTATTGGACTGTTATATTACTAATGGTTATTGTTGAAAAAGAAAAGAAAGCTATCTCAAAATTTTATGACATTTAGCCTCCTACCTTATTGCTGTCAAAACAAAAGAGATAATATATTTTGTATACATTCTATGCTGTTAAAAAAAAAAGGGTGTGAAGTGCTATTGAACTATTTATGTTATAAAGGGGTAGGTTAGCATTCTGTCAATATTTAATGTGTGTAGCTGTAGAATTTATAATACATGTGCTGCGTTTATTATAGAATGCATATACATTTATGTTGTACATATATATTTGTTGAGTGTATATTTTGTAAAAAAAAAAGGGGAAAGTTGTTTTGTGAAATTTTGACTGGGCTGTACCATTCTGAGTGTATATACATATACATATATATAAATATAAATATATATACATGTATATATATATACTTATTAAGTATAGATTTCAAAATTTATTTAAAAAAAATAATATACATAACTCGAAGGGCGGACTGCATATGCTAGGTTTTGTTTTCTTATAAAAAAATAAAAATAAATAAAAAATAAAAAATAAAAATAAAAAACTTGTGAAGGGACTATGGGCGGCAGCGCCGCCCACAGTATTGCTATTTTTATGAAAGGGGTGTGGGGGAGGAGGCTAAGCCTCCTCCCCCACACCTGCCCCCCCCCCCCCAAACCACAGTCCGAGCCCCATGCGCCGCCCACAGACACGCCTCCTGCCACACCGTGGCCACAACTCCGCCCCCTCCTTATCCTCCGCGACTCCGGCGTTCCCTCAGCACAGCGCTGCCGGTTCCACCGCCTCCTACTCCACTCCACCTCACTCTCTAGCCCCAAACCCCCAGTCGCCGCCGCCACCACCGGTTTCTCCACCCT
Source organism: Cunninghamia lanceolata (assembly GCA_027924645.1). Lineage (NCBI taxonomy): Eukaryota > Viridiplantae > Streptophyta > Pinopsida > Cupressales > Cupressaceae > Cunninghamia > Cunninghamia lanceolata. The sequence continues at coordinate 34,174,133 of BSBN01000078.1, read as the reverse complement.
ACAACCCTGCTGTGAGTGTTTGACCTAGCTTAGCCATCTATTGACGTTCATAAATATGTATTTGCTTAAAACAAAAAAAAATACGTGAAATACATTGTTAAAATATCACAGCAATTTAGAAGTTTTTACCTCTGTGGGAGGTGAAGGAATCCCTTTTCATGGCATCACTGGTTCATATAAAAACCTACATGTGTGAGAGACAAAACAACAAAAGAAAGCAAAACAAAGGAAAACAAGAGAAAAATAAAAGGGGATTAGGGCAAAGAAAAAAACAATAGAAAAGAGGGATTAGGGAAACTTGTTTTTAGAAAACAATTTTATATGTTAATAGGACTTTTCTTATTTTCTTTGAGAGGATATTTTATTGTGAGTAGATATTTTTAATTCCTCCTTTTACCTCCCCTTTACCTTTTGACCTTTTTTAAAAAAAACTTGGAGTTGCTTATTTTTTTTAATTTGAATTTTATTGAGGGTTTTGCATTTTAAATTATACCTTGTGCACTAAATTTTAATTTGGGGAATTAGCTTTATTTATTTGGGGAGGTGTATTTATTTTCCCTTGTATTTAATTTCACCTTAATGGGGCTTTTGATTTAGTCTTTTCTCGGCGGGGATTTTTACCATTTTAAGGTATTGAGTTATTTTATTATTATTTTATGGGGAGGGTTATTTAAACCCTCCTCCCTCATCTATTAAATTTTCGAGTAGGTTACTAAATATAATGCTAGAATTATATTTAATAACGGACTCAACCTGCCTTTTGGTTTTATTTGACGTCTTATCTTCTAATTTAATTTTATTATTCTATTTTAAATTGTTTGATTTTGTTCTTAAGTTCTAATTTTAATTTTTATATTTTATTCTAAATTTTATTAAATCCCTTGTTGATGTTTATACCCTAGAAGTGACACACTATGTGTCACATACCCCCTAGATGGCCATCACCTTCATGGTTATGTTGACATGTTTACGCCTTATGCGTAATGCCACCGAGCATGCAGACGCATGCGAGGGGGTTCCTAGGGATAGGTAGGAAAATTTTTTGTAGTTTGTGTCGTGACCACATGGCAAATGTGGACATGACATGTGTGTTGTGTGTCGTGACTGCATGGGAAATGCGGGCATGACACTTGGTATCAGAGCCTAAGTTTAAACACTGGGCTTGTTGGGGCACATTATTATTTCCGCAACTTAGATTGATTTGTGGTTACCTCATTTTTGTAGGATGCCTCCCCGACAAGTTCGGTGAGCGCGGTCCCGCCGTACTCCATCCCCTGAGATTCGCAGTGATTCTTCAGCTAAGGTTCTGGTACAGCTAGTCCCACAGATACCGCAGGCACCACCGGCCATATCAGATATTGGGCCACAGATTTTACAGGCCTTACAGGTAGGTCTAGATAGGCTTCCATCAGCTATTGTTGAGCCACACATAGAGCCACGTGTCGAGCCCCATGAGGATCCGTGAGAGGAGCCACGCGTGGAGCCACGAGGTGAGTCCCTTGTTGAGCCACGTGTGGAGCCCCGCGTAGAGCTGTGAGAGGCACCATGTGTGGAGCCTTATGTCAAGTTTCTAGAGATAGAGGAGGTTGGTTTGGTTGACAGGGCCCGTAGCAGGAGTCCTTCACATCATGCTAGATATGATGAGGCAGTATGAGTAGAGCACTTTGGTCACAGGCCTTATGACTATTATACAGATGAGCCTATCAGGAGGCCTAGAGATAGAGGAGACCCCATTAGGGATATATTGAGGTTGAACCCTCCTACATTCGTCGGGACCACAGAGGGAGCCGAGGCAGAGGCCTGGCTTATCAGTTTAGATAGATGCTTCATGTTGCGCCCTTACGAGGGCAACACGAAGGCCCGTGTGGCAGTACACTTGTTGTGAGATGCAGTAGCTACCTGGTGGTGCACTGAGGAGTGCAAGCGTCACCTTTCTTTAGACACCCTCACATGGGAGACCTTCATTGAGCGCTTCAATGCGTGCTACTTATTAGAGCATTACAGACAACGTCATATAGACGAGTTCCATGACCTTCAGCAGAGGGGACTTTCAGTGGCTCAGTATGAGGGTAGGTTTACAGAGTTATCCAGATATGCAGAGTATCTCCATGATGAGAAACTCCTGGTGCATAAGTTTATCAGAGGACTGAACCATAGTATAGTAGGGCATGTTCGGATGGCAGACCCCCAGACTTTGAGTGATGCTGCCGAGAAGGCATACATTGCTGAGGAGATTCAGGGATGAGGGCAGGGTTCACACCCTCAGTTTTAGGATCGGGGACAGTAGCAGCATCAGCAGAGTTTCCATAGACCATCATAGCCACCTCATAGAGGAGGATTCAGTTCTGCACCTTTACCTCCTAGGCCCCCAAAGCAGCAGCAGCAGAGAGCTAGGACATAGCAGAGGTCACATGGGGGACATAATAGAGATTGGCAGCAGCAAGGCCCACGCAAAGATCAGAGGCAACAGGGACCACCTGCGGGACCTGCGAGGTCACACCAATCTTATAGGGGCTCGCAGAGGTCTACTGGTAGATCAAGGCAGCAGTAGTCGTGTAGGACTTAGACTAGATAGGTTTAGGCTAGGGGCCCTTGTTATGTTTGTGGTGGAGCTGGACACCTTGCTAGAGAGTGTCCACAGGGTTTTACAGTAGGGGGACAGCCTTGTGCAGGAGGATCCGAGCAGACTGTGGGTGATGTGGGTAGATCCCACCGTATGTTTGCAACAGTTGATAACCGCTAGGCAGATTTTTAGGCATCAGTGATTGAGACGTCAGGTATGATTGGGGGTAACCCCATTTCTATTCTCTTTGATTTTGGTGCTACTGATTCATTCATATATCCATCGTTAGTGGAGCGTTGCAGGCTGGTGGCCTCTAGGCATGGTAATAGGTGGGTGGTTGAGTTGGCCTTAGGTGCCAAATTGATAGTAGATGCCTTAGTCTACGACCATGAGATTGCTTTGGGACCCTTTACCATAGTATGTGACCTTAGAGTCATGACATTAGGATCATATGATGTGGTGTTGGGCATGGATTGGCTTGTGGCTCATCGAGCCAAGCTAGATTGTCACCGAAAGGCGATCAGTTGTTTAGATGACCATGGTACTTTAGTTGAGATAGTGGGCATGTAGAAGCCCACAGCAGTGCGTATGATATCTACTCAGCAGCTTAAGCGCTGCATGTGAAAGGGATGTCAGATGTTCACCATCACAGTGAGTGATAGATTAGATGACAAGCCAGAGGCATCTTTGGATGATCATCCCATCCTTAGAGAGTTTGCCGATGTTTTTCCAGTAGAGCTACCAGGGATGCCACCCTAACGTGAGGTAGACTTTCACATAGACTTAGTGCCGGGTGCCGAGCCAGTGTCTCGTGCACCCTACAGGATGACCACGCATGAGCTCACAGAGCTCAAGTTACAGTTGGAGGACTTGCTCGAGAAGGGGCACATCCGACCGAGTGTTTCACCTTGGGGCGCTCCTGTCATCTTCGTGAAGAAGAAGGATGGGTCCCTTCGTTTGTGTATGGACTACAGGCAGTTGAATAAGGTGACAGTGAAGAACCGTTATCCTCTGCCCAGGATCGATGATCTTTTTGATCAGATGCAGGGAGCCAGGGTGTTCTCTAAGATAGACCTGAAGTCTGGATATCATCAGCTACGTATCACAAAGGCAGATCTCCATAAGACTGCCTTTCGGACTCATTACAACCACTATGAGTTCATAGTGGTTCCCTTCGGCTTGACAAACACCCCTGCAGTGTTCATGAGTCTCATGAACGGGGTGTTCCATAACTATTTAGATCGGTTTGTGATCATTTTCCTTGACAACATTTTGATCTATTCACGGACCGAGGAGGAGCATGAGGAGCACCTTCATCAGGTTCTACAGTGTTTGCGAGAGTACAATCTTTATGGGAACTTGGCAAAGTGTGCATTTTTCAAGACAGAGGTTCAGTATCTAGGGCATATCCTATCTGGTGATGGAATCTCAGTAGATCCATCAAAGATCAGGGCTATTAGGGATTGGCCAGCACCCACTAGTGTGATAGAGGTCAGGAGTTTTATGGGGTTAGCTAGATATTACCGTCGTTTTGTTAAGGGCTTTTCTTGGATTACGCACCCCATCACTTCCTTACAACGGAAAGGGAAGAGCTTCCTATGGACTGAGCAGTGTGAGAGGGCCTTCGGGGTCCTCAAGGAGCGTCTTACCAGCGCTCCCATTTTAGCAGTTCTTGATCTTGCAATAGATTTTATGGTTTGCATGAATGCATCACTCGAGGGATTGGGAGCTGTACTAATGCAGGGTGGTAGAGCGATCACGTATGAGTCGCAAAAGCTCAAGACCCATGAGCTGAACTACCCCACGCATGACTTGGAGTTAGCGGCAATAGTTCATGCTCTAGTTTGTTGGAGACATTTCTTGTTAGGTCATCGTTTTGAGCTCCATTCTAATCATCATAGCCTTCAGTACATCTCTTCATAGCCAAATCTAAACGCTCGTCAGTGGCATTGGATGGAGTTCCTCTGTGAGTATGACATTTATGTCCACTACATCAAAGGGAAGGAGAACATGGTTGCTGATGCATTGAGTCAGAGGCGCCACGAGCTCTTGACCTTGACTCTGAGTGTGGACTTGAGGGATCGCATTATTCAGCATTTGCCAGAGGATGAGTGGTATCTAGAGGTGCAACAGGAGATCAGTGCACAGAGGGCCCTTGTGGGCAAGTTTGTAGGGTATTCACTTGAGGTAGATGGTTTACTTCGTCATCGACAGCACATCTATGTACCCCGCGTAGGTGACCTACGTACTGTAGTGTTATTCGAGGCTCACAGAGCACCATATGCGGCTCATCCGAGGGTGAAGAAGATGCATGCCTTGAGTGCCAGAGGGTCAAGGCTAAGCATCAGCATCTAGTGGGTCTTCTATACCCACATGACATACCTGAGTGGAAATGGGACACCATTTCCACGAATTTCATTGTTGGTCTTCCTATGTCTTCACGTCGCCATGATGCCATCATGGTGATAGTTGACAAGTTGACCAAAGTAGTGCATTTCTCACCTGTACGCACGACGTACAATGCGCCAGTAGTGGCAAGAGTATTCTTAGATGATATTGTGAGATTACATGGAGTACCTCACCGCATTATTTTAGATAGAGACCTAGTTTTCACTTCAGCATTCTGGAGAGCCTTGCAGCAGGCATTGGGCACACAGCTCAACTTTAGCTTTGCTTATCATCTTGAGACAGATGGACAGATAGAGCAGGTGAATTAGGTGTTGGAGGACATGCTTCAGATGTATGTTATGGGCCATCAGTCTAGATGGGAGGAGTATCTATATCTGGTTGAGTTTGCCTACAATAATGGGCATCACAGCTCATTAGGTATGCCTCCCTTTCAGGCTTTATACGGCAGACCATGCAGGACACCATTGAGTTGGGATCAGATAGAGGACAGAGTTGCCATTGGACCAGAGCTTGTATAGGATATGGAGCAGTAGGTCACATTGATTAGATAGAGGTTATAGGAGGCATAGGATAGGCAGAAGAAGTATGCCGATGCTAAGAGGATTGATCAGAGCTTCTCAGTGGGTGACAGGGTATTCCTTAGAGTGCAGCCACACAAGAGTCCTATCTATTATGGAAAGGGCTCTAAGTTCGTACCACAGTTTGTAGGACCCTTTGAGATTTTGGAGCAGATAGGACCAGTTGCCTATCATCTAGCATTGCCACCTAGCCTGTCACATATCCACGATGTCTTTCATATTTCTATTTTGAGGTGATATATATCTGATTTGTCTCACATGCTAGACTGGAGTGCTTTACAGGTAGAGGTGGACGGGCAATTGGCTTTGGAGCCAATTCGCATATTGGCTCTGGAGCCAATTCGCATATTGGCTCATCGGACGCTGGGCTTTCAAGGTCGAGAGCTGGACCAAGTTAGGGCCCAGCGGGATCGATATGACGAGGTCACAGTGACTTGGGAGGATGCAGCTAGTTTGAGGGCACTCTATCCTCACCTTTTTGACGACTTCCAGGAGGAAATTCAGTCTTAGGGGGGGAGGATGTGACGCTGATTATTTCACCTCTCTTATTTTGATTGATTATGCTATTTTGTGATGACATTATTAGACGTTTAGTGACTATAGTTTTATTATGCAGACTTGTTTATTATCTCCTAATTATGATAGGACTTTGATTTGACATATGTGATTTGATTTGATCATAGTGGATGATATTTTGTGATTTGACACATGGGATATATTAGATGATATTTCATGATGAGTTCTAATTAATTATGTGATGTCAACTATTTGACATATAATTTAAAATGTAGTTTAAATTGGAGTTATGTGTTGATGATTATTGATGTATTCGAATTGCGTGAATTTAATTCTAGTTGCTTCGGCTATGATTCCATGATATGATTGACACTTGATCGAGATGTGCAGGTTCACATTCCCTAGCCATGGGAAAATCAGAGGTAGAATTCACACTATGTTATCCCCTATAAATCTGATCCATTCCAAAGAGGGATAAGGATCACATTTGAAGTTGAATGTTGATTTAAGTAATTGATTTAATTTTTATTATTTTGGCCTTAGTACCCTTGTCTATTTATTTAATAATAAGTGTTGTATAATTTTAATTGATTTACACTTGGTATTTATTTTATTTTGAGGCCATTTAAATGTGAGTTTTAACCCCCTTTGTGAACCCTAGAGTCCCAAAAGCTACCCTAGGTGGTTACCCATGAGTCTAGGGTCAACTTGGACTATCTAACCCTAGATTTGACTCAAGTTTGGTCACTCTAAACCATGGTTTAGTAAAAGTGACGAAAATTTGAAATAAGGGAAGTGGGAGATGAGTCATGCCTTGGGAAAGACTCATCTCCCTTACTAAAGTTTGGGAACCCTTTCCCAAGGAAGACTTGGGAGGTCTCCAAGACTCCCAAGTGTGTGGGAGCTTCCCCCAAGACTCTCACACATGTGTGAGAGCATCTTGGAGGAAGATGGCTCCTTGAGAGAAGGAGAGGATGCCATATGGCATCCCTTATCCTCTTAAAGGTGTGAGTGGAGTTGCCACCTCACCACTTGTCCTCTCACACATGTGTGAGAGCACAAGTGGATAAGGTGAGGATTGAGAGGGAATGAGAGGATGACACTTGTCATCCTCACACTCCCTCTCCCTTGTAAGTGGCATGGGAGGAGGAAGGGGAAAGTGACAAGTGTCACCTTCTCATTCCTCAAGGCCAAATTCATGGCCTATATTATCTCTTCTTGTTGAGGAGTGTGGGGTTCTTCAATTTTTATTCTTATTGCTATTTTTTTGGAGGAGTTTGGGAGAGTTAGAGGCATGGCTTGAAGGATTGGAAGGCTTGGGAAGGCTTGGAGCTCTTCACCAACTTGCTACCATCATAAGAACTTTGAAGGTAGGCCTCTTAACTTGTTTTCTCACCCTAACTTACTTAATGTGTTGTGTTATGGTTTTTGGTTGTTTTGTTGTTGCATTGTTTTGTTTTGTTGGGATGGGAGTTATGGTGAGAGCACCTCCAATGAAGGTAATACTCAACTTGTATGGGTAGCGGAAAGGAACCTCCTTGAAGTCTCTCCCACACTATGTATTTATGCCTTGAGGGCTTTTATTGTGTTGAGAAGGTTAATGAATGGCAAGAGTGCCATGGAGGTCATTTTTGTGATATTGTGGAGAGTGGTGTTTGGAAATTTTTATTTGGCTTGAGGCCATGAGCTTGACATTTTATCATTTGTGAGCCCTTTGAAGTTGAGGGGTCCATTCCCTACCCTCACCAACTCATTTTTATGGGTTGAGTTTTGTGTTAAACCTATGGGTTGTTTTTGTGCTATTATGATTGATTTTTGTTGTGGAATGACCACCTGTATGAATCCCTACCTCCCCAGCTCGGGGGTGACCCACTTGCAGGTCTACAGTAGGGAGAAGAGCTTTCGAAGTGGCTGGTTTTGTTCTTGTTGTTGTGTTTATTGCAGGATTAGAGTGGAAAAATGAAGTGGTTGAGAGCTTTTCTTGTGTGGTGTTGTAGTGTTTTAATGGTTGTTGGAGCCGTGGCCATTTTGGCCTTATTGTGTTGTAATGTTGTAAGAGGCTGCTAAGATATTTGCCATGGAGTTGGCTGTGATTTTTGATGTAATGTAAACTTCTATTTATTTTAATTAAAGCTGTCTATTCCCTTATTTGTGAAGTTTGAGCAATGTATGAGAAAAGTTATTTATATTTCTGTTATTTTAATTTAATGCTGTTTACTTCTGTTTTTGTGGAGCTGTGAAGTTGTGAAATGTTTGTGAAGATACAAATAGTTTTCTAACATTATCTTTTCTACAAAAAAAAATATGGAAGATGTTATTTGAATTTCTGTTATTAATCTTAAAAAAAAAAGAAGCAAAAGTTGTCAGGTTGCTATCTAGATTTTGTTGTAGATGAAAGAAAGAGAAAATGTATTTTACAAATCTGTCATTAATCTTTACAAAAAAAAATATATCCATATGAAAGTTTTTGAAGAATTTTAGTGAATGCAAAGGAAAAGAAGAGAATAATTTATTAGTTTTCTGTCGATTATTGGACTGTTATATTACTAATGGTTATTGTTGAAAAAGAAAAGAAAGCTATCTCAAAATTTTATGACATTTAGCCTCCTACCTTATTGCTATCAAAACAAAAGAGATAATATATTCTGTATACATTCTATGCTGTTAAAAAAAAGGGTGTGAAGTGCTATTGAACTATTTATGTTATAAAGGGGTAGGTTAGCATTCTTTCAATATTCAATGTGTGTAGCTATAGAATTTATAATACATGTGATGTGTATATTATAGAATGCATATACATTTATGTTATAGATATATATTTGTTGAGTGTATATTTTGTAAAAAAAAAGGGGAAAGTTGTTTTGTGAAATTTTGACTGGGCTGTACCATTCTGAGTGTATATACATATACATATATATATAAATATATATACATGTATATACGTGTATATATATATACTTATTAAGTATAGATTTTGAAAGTTACTTAAAGAAAAATAATATACATAACTCGAAGGGCAGACTGCATATGCTAGGTTCTGTTTTCTTATAAAAATAAAAATAAAAAAATTTTAAAAAATAAAAATTAAAAAATAACTTGGTATCGTTGTTTTTATGAAAGGGGTATGGGGGAGGAGGCTTAGCCTCCACCCACACCCCCCCAAACCACAGTTTGAGCCATGTACACCGCCCGCAGACATGCCTCCTGCCACACCGTGGTCATAGCTCTGCCCCCTCCTTATCCTCTGCGACCCCGGCATTCCCTCAGCACAGTGCCGCCAGTTCCACTACCTCCTACTCCACTCCACCTCACTCTTTGGCCCCAAACCCCCGGTCGCCGCCGCCGCTGGTTTCTCCACCCTAGAACCCTGCTGTGAGTGTTCGACCTAGCTCAACCGTCTATTGACGTTCATAAATATGTATTTGCTTAAAACAAAAAAAAATACATAAAATACATTGTTAAAATATCACAGCAATTTAGAAGTTTTTACCTCCGTGGGAGGTGAAGGAATCCCTTTTCATGGCATCACTGGTTCATATAAACCCTAACTTGCATGTGTGAGAGACAAAACAACAAAAGAAAGCAAAACAAAGGAAAACAAGAGAAAAATAAAATGGGATTAGGGAAAAGAAGAAAACAATAGAAAAGAGGGATTAGGGCAACTTGTTTTTAGAAAACAATTTTATATGTTAATAGGACTTTTCATATTTTCTTTGAGAGGATATTTTATTGTGAGTAGATATTTTTAATTCCTCCTTTTACCTCCCCTTTACCTTTTGACCTTTTTTTTAAAAACTTGGAGTTCCTGATATTTTTTTTATTTGAATTTTATTGAGGGTTTTGCATTTTAAATTATACCTTGTGCACTAAATTTTAATTTGGGGAATTAGTTTTATTTATTTGGGGAGGTGTATTTATTTTCCCTTGTATTTAATTTCACCTTAATGGGGCTTTTGATTTAGTCTTTTCTTGATGGGGATTTTTACCATTTTAAGGTATTGAGTTATTTTATTATTATTTTACGGGGAGGGTTATTTAAACCCTCCTCCCTCATCTATTAAATTTTTGAGTAGGTTACTAAATATAATGCCAGAATTATATTTAATAATGGACTCAACCTGCCTTTTGGTTTTATTTGACCTCTTATCTTCTAATTTAATTTTATTATTCTATTTTAAATCGTTTGATTTTGTTCTTAAGTTCTAATTTTATTTTTTGTATTTTATTATAAATTTTATTAAATCCCTTCTTGATGTTTATTTTTAAATTTATTTTGCGTTTGTCGAAAACGCGTTATGCTGCCAAAATTTTGTTAGAATCCTAGGGTGTAATTTTAATGCGATGATTATTTATTCTTCATGCTATTCTTCGATCCATCATTCCACTTTAATCATGCGGCATCTTTCCATCGTGTTACTTAAATCACTGTTCGGGTTAAGTTAAATTAGGGTAAGTTGTTGGTGGAATCATCTTCACCTAGGAAACTAGGGGTTCAGATTTAAATCGGTCTAACCCTAGAAGCGACACACTATGTGTCGCATACCCCCTAGATGGCCATCACCTTCACGGTTATGTTGACATGTTTACGCCTTATGCGTAATGCCACCGAGCATGCAGACACGTACGAGGGGGTTCCTAGGGATAGGTAGGAATGTTTTTCGTAGTTCGTGTCATGACCACATGGCAAATGTGGACATGACATGTGTGTTGTGTGTCGTGACCACATGGGAAATGCGGGCATGACACTATGTTTGTTTATGACTAACATCATCATCAACATAAATTAGCACTAGAAGGCGGGCCGAACAAGAAATTTCTGAATTTCTACAAATATTACATGAATATTTCATCATTTGAGTTAAATATCTCTTATCTGAGAGGTCTTGGTTGCATCTTTGTACAGATCTAGCTCAAAGCTTCAAAGATTTGTTGGATTTTCTGAACTTTCAAGTTTTATTCTGAGATACGATAGATCTCATTAAAATTTGAAAAACTCTAAAAATTGGAAATAGAGTTTCATTTTGATGGATGCATATGAAGGAAATTGTCGGGTTAACATTCCTTTATTTCAGGAAGCTTTGAATAGGCAGGTTTATCCTCAATGTTTACCTGACTTTGGTTTATCTACTTGCTGCAGGATACACCAGATTGTAGAGCACAGTGAAATTAATTGTTTAACTTTTCTCACAAGGTTGGATTTATATTTGAAAGGAATAATATTTTTTATAGATGTGTTCAAGGCTAAAGTCTGGCAGGAAAATGAAGAAATTCTAAAGCAACAAGCATATGCAACACCAGATGTTATTAGTTGTCTGGATACTGAAGTGGATCGCTTAAAAGATTTTGAATCATACTTGTCTAGAAATATATAGTGTGGTCAAGTATTAGGTTTACCCATTGATGATGTCCTGATTGAAAGCTGGTGCAGATTACATGATGAAGAGCATTCAAAAAGGGATTGTTACCCTTGCTTGGTCATGTTGAAGAAGATTCTAGAAAATACAATAGCTGAATTGGTCCTAGAGGTTAAAGATAGTGAAACATCTTTCCTTGAGTCATTTTATGGTGATATCGATCAGAATTCTTCAAAAGAGGAGTGTAGGTATAAGTCTTTTGAAAATCATAGAGAGGCGACCACTTATCAGGATAAAGTATTTACATGCACTGCTGCTGATGAAGTTCCTATTATAAAAACTAATGGAGTCATAGAAAAGGAAATAAATGCTGATTTATTATCTGACTTCTTTAAATTAAATGATCAAATGCAAGGTTGTTGCGGGTTAATGGAACCAGACACTCTACTGGATGGAAAATGTGAATTATTTGATGAACAATTCCTGAAAGATGAAAATGCAGAAAACTTTGGAGGTGTTGTGCATGATCAGATGCAAGTCCAACATTATTTTGAAAATGAAACAAGGAAGTATTCTTATCAGTTGAATGTTTCACCTTTACAGTCAAATGATTTAGAAATGATAAATTTCTATATATCAGGTTATGATAATAAAGATACTCATTTAGATGCTGATGTGCAGAGAATTAAAGAAAACATTGAGAAGTTTCCTGAACTTGAGGATAAACCATACATCCAGAATAAAGGAACAAAGCTGGATAAAGATGAAGAAATAATCCATCAAGAGCCATACATCCTTCAATTTGAAGTGAGACCAGACATTGATCCAAATAATGAAAGTGTTGGGTTAAATGAAAGACTAGCTATCAAACAAGCGTGTTTGACAGAACCAGAAATACATCAGGTTGCATCTTTCCTTCCCACAGTAAATGATGTTGATTGTTATTTTGATTATGGAAATTTGAGAGATAAAACATGCATATGGATTAATCATGAACATGATGAGCTTCCTCAGTTGCTGATCATCAAGAGTTATTCTATTGAGTAGAGTGAATTTAGAATATCAGAATATTTTTTAGAATATAAAGATAAATTTGCTAGGTTGAGAACCATAACTGATACCCTGACGCCCCTGCACAATCAAAAGAAGTATGCAAATGCAGGTGTCTTTGGGTCATTTTCTAGTTTTTGTTTTCCTAGTAATGGTGTGTATATAGTTTTGTAGGTTAGTTGTTTGTGTAGTCTGCTTGTTTTGCTTTCTTGTTTTGTTTTCTATTGTGTCCTTTTGTGTGTTTGCTTTTATGTTTTGCATTGTTGAGCCTTTGTTTTGGTTGGGAAAAACTGGTGTACCTTGTTACTTAAGAACACTATAGAAATTGTTAGAATTCAAAAGTTGGATATAAATTTTTACATAGGTTGTAACTCATGTCAATATAGGTACTCTTGATCAGGTATGTGGTATCATATTCATCAGTACTACTTTTCCTGAGTCAAGGTGATCCTCACAATGACACACCTAACAGCCTTGGGTTTGTTGAACATATTAGTGTAGGTGTTAAGTGAAAATTTCAAAGGTTGCCCTTGCTACCATTGCAATTCTCAGCTTAATTTCAGCAAGTGACCACTCCTTGCATCATGAAGCTACAACTGTTATATCTTATGAAATTAAATTCAAAATATAAAATAAATAAAATAAATAAAGTGGATTTTCTAAAAATCTAGATTAAGTCATCTAAGTAACTCTACCAGGGCTATAAACACTTGTTGGCAGTGGGGCTCTACTTAGGGGAATTGCAACGATAACCTTGTCAGGGCTATGGATGCCTGCTGGTAGCAAGGCTCTATCCGGTTGGCTATGAGGGATGAACCAAACTATGTAGCTTAACACCAGTCACTGGTTTATTCAACTCACTTTTAAGATGAGTTTATGAATCACATGCACACACTTGATCCCTTATCAATTCATTGTTATATTGATAAACATGATACCATTTAGAAAGGATTAGGATGCTCATGCTTAATAAGAGTTAGAACATTATGTTTTAACTTATCCTCAACTTTTGAATTATTTGAATTTTTTGTTTTCGTTGGTGGCAAGTTGTTGTGTGGTTACACAACACACCCCATTTTGCATTAGCAAAACAGGGACCTAACTTTGCTGGCTTGTTACCTTACTTTTGTGCTCTAGACGGTAATGGTAAAAAAGCAATAATAGTCAGTATGCATATGTCTAATGTCAGGTATATTTGTGATCTTGAAGTCTGAACCCAAAATCCAAATTCTGAATCTGTCCTCGAAAAGCTTACCATGTGAAAGAGGATGAAATTCCATGCAAGTTTGCCTTTTACATCACCCTAAAATTTGACCAAATGAGAAAGTTATGGCGGGTCAAAGGTCTGGTCAAACCTGATATTCTCAGGAGGGGTCATATTCCTAATACCACCCAATCTTCCTAAGATGACCCTATATTCCAATATCACCCTAATATTATTATATCACCTAATTTTTAAATATGACCTGATATGTTAAACATCCCCTGATTTTACCAATATGATGGTGATGTCATCTTTTGCATTTTAATGAAGCCCGGATATGATGGTGACATCACCATCATATCCCATTCGATGAGGAGGTTCATGTTTGTTAATATCCTGCATATTAATAATTTACATACAAGTTGGACCCAAAAAGAGTTAAAGTTGAAATGAATAAGTGGTCGAATCCGTTGTTTGTATGTTGGGCTTGTATGTGCGTCAAAGGTGAAATATACAAGCGGGATATGCAACACTTTATACAAACGCGGGATCTAAAAGTTTATGAAATGTGGTGAGATCATTGTATATTTTTGGTTTGTATGTTTTTACATACAATGTCGATATACAACACTTTATACAACCTCCAGACTCGAAACGTTAAGTAAATTTTGGAAATTCGTTGTATGTTTTTATGCGTGTATATCCACAATCACCCGATATGCATTGCATCATATATGCTAGCTAGATTCGAAAAGGTATTAAAAGCAAAAAATTGCTTGTATGTCCAGGACACTGGTATAATCATAATACACAACCCGATATATGTTGCATTATACATGTTGGAATCGAGAGCGAATAAGTTGCGGTTTATAATGTAGTTGGTGTCTGAAGTGTACATACAAGAATCTTTGTATGTACAGGATATACAAATCGCCAGACGCCAAGTGAACGTTGGATACAGTAAATTCCTTGTATGTTTTTGCTTGCATGATCATCATTTATGACCCGATATGCAACCCGATAATGTACAAAGTGCAGGTTTGAAAGGAAATTTAAAAGTGGCTAATTCCTTGTACATTTTGTTGCTTGTATATGCAACCCGATATGTACAAAAGGCATATGCATGATGATTTAGCACCCGATATACAAGGAAATAGGCGGGAAAACAGAGTGATGGATTTTAAAGTTATTTTTTTGGAGCCCGATAGCCTGATTTTGGTCAACGATGGTTGACACGATTATTTTAGGCGTTGGATATGTATTTAAACGCACATTTTTCACAGTTTCATGACCCGATATTTTGTGTTTACACTTTAGCCTGATTTAATGTAATTTTATCTCCCTGCTGGTTTATTAAATGATGATACTTAATTCTTGTCTGTTTATTGCAGGATGTTGGATGTGAGACCTACCTTTTTACACTACTGGTCATGAGACTATTTGCAGTACTATTGTTATTATGTTTATGTTGAGAGACTATTGATTTCTGAATTCTTGATTATTGAACCTATGTGATTTTTAAGAAAACAATTGTGCGATGATAGTTAGATGTTGTATTTAAGTAAATGATGAATAGATATGGAACTGCATTATGATTTCAGTATGTTTTATGGTAGTATGTTTAGTTATGCAAGTATTTAAATTACTTCGGCTATGATATCTCTATGAGTTATTGACTTCGAGTTTTAGTGTGCAGGTATTACTAATGAAACCACATATACAGGAGACCATCCCCATATCCTAAGTTGTTTCCCTTGTGAGCTGATCTAGTTCCATGAGGAACTGAGATCAACCTCTTATTTTGGAAAAATGTGGTAATGTTGTAATGTGTCAATATTGCATGAGGTTAAGGGGATAAGGGCTATTTTTCTAAATTACTTTTATTATGATAAGTGTTGTAAGTTGATGTTTTGAATCTTGTTTTAACTTTAATTCTTTTTGACCCTCTTCATGTGTTTAATTTGACTCTGGGAGTCCTAACTAGGTTTAAAACAACCCTAGGTTATACCCCTTGGGTTTAGGGACCTTTTCGACTAGGTTAACCTTGGGTTAACTTCCATAGGGTCACTTCTACTTCAGGGTGAAGTAAAGTGACGAAATTGGAAGCATGGGGGACATGGGATGAGTGGAATCCACACTCATGCCCACTTCCAAGTCATAGAGCCACTCCATGATTCCCTAATATGGAGTGTGTCTCCATGTGCCTCCTTTTGGTGGGGTTCCCCTTAATGAGGGTATTGTGTCACCCACTCTTTCTTTTATTTTAAGTTTACTTGTTTTATTTTATTCCTACATGTGGGCTTTAATGGGGAACCCATTGAGTGGGGGTACATTTTTTAATGACCACTAGGTTAATGGAGGAGTGGGGGTTGATTTGTTTATTGCCACTTGGGAAATTAGAAAATTAGAGTGAATTAGTTTAAAAAGTGGGAGGAGGAGAGTAAGGGGGTTGGATCATTGAGGAAAGAGGAAGGAGATTTGGGAGAAGGAAGGAGAAAGGAGCTCTTCATCAGATTACTTCCATAATTGGGCTTTGGAAGGTTGGTGAACTAACCTATTCTCTTGTGTGGTCTAATGTTTGATATGCATGTTTGTATCTTGGATGTTAAAAGAGTCTTGCAATGTCTTCTATGAGCTTTTCTATTTGTTTTTGGGTTTTGTTTGGGGTGTAGAGAGAGCACATTCTAGTTGGAAGGCAATGCTCATCGTGTTTAGGGAGGGGAGGTGTGACCCTCCTCGGGTGTCATCTTGGTTCTGGATACATGTTATGCCTTGAGGGCAAATTGGTATTGCTTTAGCTTTGAGGGCTTATTGGCTTGAGAGCCTGTTTGGATATCCTTGGTTACTTGATTTATTGGAAGGCTTGAGGCCTTGTGGAAGATTATACTGTTGGCTTGAGGCCTTGTGATAAAATGTGAAAGGATGACACTTAGAGGTAGAGATTGTCTACTCCCCTACCCTTCTTGTACTCACCTAAGCTGAGACTTTGTTATGTGTGTCAACCTTGTGGGTGTGTGGATCGTTGCTTGGTTGTTGCTCTATGTTTTGATGTGGTTAGTCTATCTTACCCTGGTTATGAGAATGGTCTCCCTAGCTCGGGGGTGACTCTCTTGCGAGTCAAAGGTAGGGAGGAGAGCTAGATGGTCATTGTTGTTTTCCTTTATTGTCTTGCAGGTCACTATCGAAAGCATGATTAAGAGGATTGAAGATAGAAGTGCCTTGTTAAAGAAAAAGTCTACCTACCTGTTTGCAATAAGAGCTTGGTCCTTATAGTTTCATTATGAAAGAGTTATAGGGAGAACTTCTCTCTTGATTTGTTGTAAAGGTTGTTACCTTGGGAGTGGTGAAATTATCCTCCCTTATTATGCATTAATTGTGATGTTATTTGGTTATTACATTACCTCATTAGTATGTTTTGGAAGGAGAAAATAGTTACTCCCTTGGAGTGTTTTGAGATGTGGAATTAATACAGTTGTTGTCATCAATCAGTTTTATCAAATGTAAGTTGTGTGAGTGTTTGTTGAAATGGAATAGTTGATAAAGTATATTCCTTGTACTAATTAATGAGCAAGATAATTTTACGGTAATATGAAAGTTACCTTTACAGAAATTATGAACATTGTGAATTTGTCTTAAAAATCAGATTTGAAATCAATCTAAGAACACAAAGGGAAAATAACCTAAAACAAATTTTACTTGAATATTGTGTTAATGAAATGAAAGAATTCATTAGTTTCCTATATTTACATCTTTTCCTTAAAATTATTTGATAAGAAATGTTAATTGATAGATAAAAGTAATTTAGTTGAAATTTACAAAATTAATTGGGTATTTACTTCTGTTTCACTGTAGTATTTGTTATGAATTAAAAATATATATATTTACACATATAATTTATACATTGGTATTATGAAATGATGTTGTATAAAATTGATACAATTGTAGATATATATGCAAATAGATTTATATATGAATATAAAAATATGTTATTAAATGAAATCGTGTTAATCTTGGGTGTGTTTGTCTATATATTTATAAATATATATTTTAATTAAAGAGTTTTAAATTGAATAAGATTGAGAACAATGTGGAAAGAGTTTTTACCGTGGTTTTCGTTTTAAAAATCTATATGTAGTATTATCTAAATATCTAAATTACTTTTAAACTTAAATGTGAAAAGTTGGTCTTATCTGTATTTACATTTATTTTATTTACCATTGAAATTGAGGACGAAATTATATATATACTTAAAATTAATGGTTCATTTTAAGTGAAGTTTTAGAAGTGACAATATTGTTACAGTTATAATATACATTTAAATACATTAAAATTAGTTTCAAGTGAATTGTAATCGTAAAAATGATACATACATACATACATACATACATACATACATACATACATACATACATACATACATACATACATATATATATATATATATATATATATATATATATATATATATATATATATATATATATATATCAATAAGTTAATAACTAATGAAATTTTGAATAGCAATGCAATGAAAGAAGGATGCGTTCATTTTTTTTTGGAGTAAAGAAAATACAAGGAAAACGGTGGTGGGGAAAATAACCCCCACTGATTTCATTTAGAAGATGAGGGTATGGGGAGGGGCAGAGCCCCACCCACACCCACAACGTGGGGTGTGGGTGGGGCTCCGCCCCCTCCCCACACCCCTGCGACCCAAGTTGCCCCGCGGTCTGAGTAAACACCCCCGCCCTTGCTCCCTCTTGCGGTTCCCTTTCATTCCGCCTCCTGTGCGGACCTTCCTCCGCGTTTCCCCATGTCGGCCACCGTGCCTTCTACACACCGCCTCCACCATGTTTCCCAGCCCCACCCACCTTCTTTGATCCTTCGACCCTTCCTCCTGCAAGCGCCGACCCTTCTATCTACGCCGTCGCCCTAACCCCATACCCTGCAAAACACAATCAATAAACCCAAGACCTTAGGGTTTTTAACCAACCTTTGAGTGGAGCATTATTGTTTTAATAAGTTTAATAGCAAGTGGTGAATAAAGCATTAATGCCTTAAGTTAAATATAATTGTATATTATGGTTATCTGTGGATGTGGTTATTGAGGTGTGTTGCACCCACTTAGCTAA
This sequence comes from Cunninghamia lanceolata, assembly GCA_027924645.1. Taxonomy (NCBI): domain Eukaryota; kingdom Viridiplantae; phylum Streptophyta; class Pinopsida; order Cupressales; family Cupressaceae; genus Cunninghamia; species Cunninghamia lanceolata. The sequence goes on along the minus strand of BSBN01000078.1, from coordinate 34,155,330 downwards.
AGACCTAAACAAACTTAATGGAGTTTTGCTTTAAGAAACTTATTTACTTTAACATTGAATGGTAGAGACAAAATATGTTATAATAAGTATAATATAACTAAAGGGGGATTATTTAAAAAGGAAATCTATTTTCTTTCCATGATCCTTATAAAAATGTATATAAATATATAATGATACATAATATGAATATATGTATAAATAGATTTATTTATATGTTTTGATCACTCTAAGTTGGTAAGAGGAGTATGATTAGACTTGTTATTGTAATCAATAATGGTATAAATAGTTGTATGCCATGTTCCACCTATAATTATGTAAATGAAAAATATCTGTGTGTACATTTATAATTACATGTAATGCTTTTGGAAGTTAACAATGTTTTGACAAAACATAAATAATTTTATTGGATTATAATAAGCTAAATATCAAATAAATGAATGTAGTATAATTAAATGTGTAAATATTATTTATAGTTTGGAATAATTATTTTAAAGAATAAATGAGATAGATGTTGAAATGATAAAAGTAGATCAGTAAACCAGTATTTGTCACATATTGAGTTAAACGTTTTAATGCCAATCACCTACCGGAGAAAACCTAAATGGCGTAATTTAAACCGACACAATCTTAGAGATCAAAATCTACTTGCACACGTGTGTAGAACCTTCTGATGTCAACTAGGGCTTGACAGCTTAACAAATGCACCGAGCATGCTTGCGTGTGTGAGGGAGGCTTTCAGAGTAGTTAGGAAAAAAATTTGTGATATTTTGTATCATGACTACATGTCATGTGTGGACATAACATGCATGTTTGTGTGTTGTGAATGCATGTGAAATGTGGGCATGACATTGGAGTCATTTGGAGATGTGGCTGAAAGTTACAAAGTTCACATAGAGGCAACATGAGCCAGAGCTAAGGAGGATATTGTCAAACGCACTGTTCACCAACTGGAGGATGGACCAAATCAAAGATGCTAAAATATTCCATGCCAGCTATATGAGTGCCAACTGGCAAGGCACGTGCTATTCATCTGGACCGTTGTTTGTTCTGAGAGGATCCTGATCATTGGATCAATGTAACCATTTTCTGGCTTTTGTCCTATATATGAGCCAGAACTTGTCATAAAAAAAAGGAGATAGATAGAGAGACATAATAGCTGGCAAAATAAGGCCAATTACTGTACAATTTTATAGGGGGTCAGATTACTGAGACTAATAAAGACTGAATTGTTGAAATGTCAAGGTTCTTTCTTCAGATCACTATAAATGTACCTGTTCTTGAGCATATTGAATGGAGATGAAGCTTCAAATTACATCCTGATTGTAAACTTTACGTAATCTTCAAGTTGATTTCTGGATATGTACTGGTGAATGTTGTGTTCAAATAGAAGCGCTTTCATTTTATTACATGTTGTTGTCAACTTTTCCTTTGAAGATTTGCACTGGGTCATGCAGATTTGTGGAATGTCCTAGTGAAGTATGATTCTAGTTTTCTTCTCTTCATTGCATGTATGGGAGCATGTATGTGGATTAGTGATCTTAGTCAAGTGATTTTGGGAATCTCATCCTTTCACCTTTTTTTTTCTCATTTTAATTTCATAAATTCACTTCCATAACTGCAAATCATGATAAATAATGAGCAGAACAGAGAAATATGCTGACATCTCATAGGTAACTGAAAATCATTAGCATATTTGAGCTGAATGCATGTAGTATTGAAAATATCATGCAAAGAATCATAAATAATGGTAGAAATCATGCAAATATCAGCCTGTAGGCACATTATTTGAGTAAATTCATAGTGCAGAGGTAGAATTGTTAGAGATTTATGCAGAATAGATACAAAGTATAGGATATTTGGAGAAATTATTGATGAACTTTGCATAAATTATTGAAGAGCGCAAGGCCCCTGAATGATTAACAGCAACACACATCACCCACTGAGTAACGTCAGTAGATTATGAACTAATCAACGGAGACTTGGGATCATGAATTCTCTGAATTCATCATATCTTTCAAGATGTATAAGGGTTGTTGCGTAACTTTTATTCTATGTTTCTTTATGACTAACATCATCATCAACATAAATTGGCGCTAGAAGGAGGGCCGAACAAGAAATTTCTGGATTTCTGCAAATATTACATGAATATTCATCATTTGAGTTAAATGTCTGCAAATATCTCTTATCTGAGAGGTCTTGGTTGCATCTTTGTAAAGATCCAGCTCAAAGCATCAAAGATTTGTTGGATTTTCTGAACTTTCAAGTTTTATTCTGAGATACGATAGATCTCATTAAAATTTCAAAAACTCTAAAAATTGGAAATAGAGTTTCATTTTGAAGGATGCATAAGGAAATTGTTAGGTTAACATTCCTTTATTTCAGGAAGCTTTGAATAGGCAGCTTTATCCTCAATGTTTACCTAACTTTGGTTTATCTACTTGCTGCAGGATACACCAGACTATAGAGCACAGTGAAATTAATTGTTTAACTTTTCTCACAAGGTTGGATTTATATTTGAAAGGAATAATATTTTTTATAGATGTGTTCAGGGCTGAAGTCTAGCAGGAAATGAAGAAATTTTGGAGCAACAAGCATATGCAGCACCAGAAGTTATTAGTTGTCTAGATACTAAAGTGGATTGCTTTAAAGATTTTGAATCATACTTGTCTAGAAATATACAGTGTGGTCAAGTATTAGGTTTGCCCATTGATGATGTCCTAATTGAAAGCTGGTGCAGATTACATGATGAAGAGCATTCAGAAAGGCATTATTACCCTTGCTTGGTCATGTTGAAGAAGATTCTAGAAAATACAATAGCTAAACCAGTCCTAGAGGTTAAAGATAGTGAAACATCATTCCTTGAGTCATTTTATGGTGATATCGATGATAATTCTTCAAAAGAGGAGTGTAGGTATGAGTCTTTTGAAAATCATAGAGAGACGACCACTTGTCAGGATAAAGTATTTACATGCACTGCTGCTGATGAAGTTCCTATTATAGAAACTAATGGAGTCATAGAAAAGGAAATAAATGCTGATTTATTATCTAACTTCTTTAAATTAAATGATCAAATGCAAGGTTGTTGCAGGTTAATGGAACCAGACAATCTACGGGATGGAAAATGTGAATTATTTGATGAACAATTCCTGAAAGATGAAGATGCAGAAAACTTTGGAGGTGTTGTGCATGATCAGATGCCAGTCCAACATTATTTTGAAAATGAAACAGGGAAGTATTCTAATCAGTTGAATGTTTCACCTTTACAGTCAAATGATTTAGAAATGATAAATTTCTGTAAATTAGGTTATGATAATAAAGATACTCATTTAGATGTTGATGTGCAGAGAATTAAAGAAAATATTGAGAAGTTTCCTAAACTTGAGGATAAACCATACATCCAGAATAAAGGAACAAAGTTGGATAAAGATGAAATAATCCATCAAGAGCCATACATCCTTCAATTTGAAGTGAGACCAGACATTGATCCAAATAATGAAAGTGTTGGGTTAAATGAAAGACCAGCTATCAAACAAGCGTGTTTGATAGAACCAGAAATACATGAGGTTGCATCTTTCCTTCCCACAGTAAATAATGTTGATTGTTATTTTGATTATGGAAGTTTGAGAGATAAAACATGCATATGGATTAATCATGAACATGATGAGCTTCCTCAGTTGCTGATCATCAAGAGTTATTCTGTTGAGTACAGTGAATTTAGAATATCAGAATATTTTTCAAAATATAAAGATAAATTTGCTAGGTTGAGAACCATAATTGATACCCTGACGCCCCTGCACAATCAAAAGAAGTATGCAAATACAGGTGTCTTTGGGTCATTTTCTAGTTTTTGTTTGCCTAGTAATGGTGTGTATATAGTTTTGTAGGTTAGTTGTTTGTGTAGTCTGCTTGTTTTGCTTTCTTGTTTTATTTTCTGTTGTGTCCTTTTGTGTGTTTGCTTTTATGTTTTGCATTGTTGAGCCTTTGTTTTGGTTGGGCAAAACTGGTGTACCTTGTTACTTAAGAACACTATAGAAATTGTTAGAATTCAAAAGTTGGATATAAGTTTTTACATAGGTTGTAACTCATGTCAGTATAGGTACTCTTGATTAGGTCTGTGGTATCATATTCATCAGTACTACTTTTCCTGAGCCAAGGTGATCCTCACAATGACACACCTAACAGCCTTGGGTTTGTTGAACATATTAGTGTAGGTGTTAAGTGAAAAATCTAAAGGTTGCCCTTGCTACCATTGTAATTCTTAGCTTAATTTCAGCAAGTGACCACTCCTTGCATCATGAAGCTACAACTGTTATATCTTATGAAATTAAATTCAAAATATAAAATAAATAAAGTGGATTTTCTGAAAATCCAGATTAAGACATCTAAGTAACTCTACCGGGGCTACAGACGCTTGCTGGTAGTGGGGCTCTACTTAGGGGAATTGCAACGATACCCTTGTCGGGGCTATGGACGCCTGCTGGCAGCAAGGCTCTATCCAGTTGGCTATGAGGGATGAACCAAACTATGTAGCTTAACACCAGTCACTGGTTTATTCAACTCACTTTCAAGATGAGTATATGAATCACATGCACAGACTTGATCCCTTATCAATTCATTGTTATATTGATAAACATGATACCATTTAGAAAGGATTAGGATGCTCATGCTTAATAAGAGTTAGAACATTATGTTTTAACTTATCCTCAACTTTTGAATTATTTGAATTTTTTGTTTTCATTGGTGGCAAGTTGTTGTGTGGTTACACAACATGCCCCATTTTGCGTTAGCAAAATAGGGACCCAACTTTGCTAGCTTGTTCCCTTGCTTTTGTGCTCTAGGCAGTAATGGTAAAAAAAGCAATAACAGTCAATATGCATATGCCTAATGTCAGGTATATTTGTGATCTTGAAGTCTGAACCCAAAATCCAAAGTCTGAATCTGTCCTCAAAAAGCTTACCATGTGAAAGAGGATGAAATTCTATGCAAGTTTACCTTTTACATCACCCTAAAATTTGACCAAATGAGAAAGTTATGGCGGGTCAAAGGTCTGGCCAAACCTAATATTCCCGAGAGGGGTCATATTCCTAATATCACTCGATCTTCCTAAGATGGCCCTATATTCTGGTATCACCCTGAAATTATTATCACCCGATCTTAAAATATGACCTGATATGTTAAACATCCCTTGATTTTACCAATATGACGGTGACATCATCTTTTGCATTTTAATGAAGCCCGGATATGATCATGACGTCACCATCATATCCCATTTGATGAGGAGGTTCATGTTTGTTAATATCCCGCATATTAATAATTTACATACAAGTTGGACCTGAAAAGAGTTAAAGTTGAAATGAATAAGTGGTCGAATCCGTTGTTTGTATGTTGGGCTTGTATGTGCGTCAAAGGTGAAATATACAAGCGGGATATGCAACACTTTATACAAACGCGAGATCCAAAAGTTTATGAAATGTGGTGAGATCATTGTATATTTTTGGTCTGTATGTTTTTACATACAATGTCGATATACAACACTTTATACAACCTCCGGACCCGAAACGTTAAGTAAATTTTAGAAATTTGTTGTATGTTTTTATGCGTGTATATCCACAATCACCCGATATGCATTGCATCATATATGCTAGCCGGATTCAAAAAGGTATTAAAAGTAGCAAATTGCTTGTATGTCCGAGACACTGGTATAATCATAATACATAACCCGATATACGTTGCATTATACATGTTGGAATCGAGAGTGAATAAGTTGCGGTTTATAATGCAATTGGTGTCTGAAGTGTACATACAAGAATCTTTGTATGTACAGGATATACGAATCACCGGACGCCAAGTGAATGTTGGATACAGTAAATTCCTTGTATGTTTTTGCTTGCATGATCATCATTTATGACCCGATATGCAACCCGATAATGTACAAAGTGCAGATTTGAAAGGAAATTTAAAAGTGGCTAATTCCTTGTACATTTTGTTGCTTGTATATGCAACCTGGTATGTACAAAAGGCATATGCATGATGATTTAGCACCCGATATACAAGGAAATGGGTGGGCAAACAGCGCGATGGATTTTAAAGTTGTTTTTTTTGGAGCTCGATAGCCTGATTTTGGTCAAGGATGGTTGACCTGATTATTTTAGGCATTGAATATGTATTTAAACGCGTGTTTTTCATAGTTTCATGACCCAATATTCTGTGTTTACACTTTAGCCTGATTTAATGTAATTTTATCTCCCTACTGGTTTATTAAATGATGATACTTAATTTGCGTCTGTTTATTGCAAGATGTTGGAGTCGTTTCCAGATGTGGCTGAAAGTTGCAAAGTTGCACATAGAGGCAGCATGAGCCGGAGCTGAGGAGGATATTGTCAAACACATTGTTTGCCAACTAGAGGATGGACCAAATCAAAGATGCTGGAATATTCCATTCTAGCTGTACGAGTGCCAACTGGCAAGGCACGTGCTATTCATCCGGACTGTTGTTTGTTCTAAGAGGATCCTGGTCATTGGATCAATGTAACCATTTTCTGGCTTTTGTCCTATATATGAGCTAGAACTTGTCATAAAAAAAAGGAGATAGACAGAGAGACATAATATTTGGAAAAATAAGGCCAATTACTGTACAATTTTATTTGGGTTCAGATTACTGAGACTAATGAAGACTGAATTGTTGAAATGTCAAGGTTCTTTCTTTAGATCACTGTAAATGTACCTATTCTTGAGCATACTGAATGGAGATGAAGCTTCAAATTACATCTTGATTGTAAACTTTATGTAATCTTCAAGTTGATTTCTGGATTTGTACTTTTGAATGTTGTGTTCAAATAGAAGTGCTTTCATTTTATTACATGTTGTTGTCAACTTTTCCTTTGAAGATTTGCACCGGGTCATGCGGATTTGTGGAATGTCCTGGTGAAGTATGATTCTAGTTTTCTTCTCTTCATTGCATGTATGGGAGTATGTATGTGGATCAGTGATCTCAGTCAAGTGATTTTGGGAATCTCATCCTTTCACCTTTTTTTTTCTCATTTTAATTTCATAAATTCACTTCCATAACTACAAATCATGATAAATAATGAGCAGAACAGAGAAATATGCTGACATCTCGTAGGTAACTAAAAATCATTAGCATATTTGAGCTGAATGCATGTAGTATTGAAAATATCATGCAAAGAATCATAAATAATGGTAGAAATCATGCAAATATCAGCCTGTAGGCACATTATTTGAGTAAATTCATAGTGCAGAGGTAGAATTGTTAGAGATTTATGCAGAACAGATACAAAGGATAGGATATTTGGAGAAATTATTGATGAACTTTGCATAAATTACTGAAGAGCGTAAGGCCGCTGAATGATTAACAGTAACACACATCAACCACTGAGTAACATCAGTAGATTATGAACTAATCAATGGAGACTTGGGATCATGAATTCTCTGAATTCATCGTATCTTTCAAGATGTATAAGGGTTGTTGTGCAACTTTTATTCTATGTTTGTTTATGACTAACATCATCATCAACAATTCCTTGATTCAGAATTTCTTTGATTGAATCTAGAGCTTTCACCTTTCTCATATCCTAGACTATGCTTATCATCTTCCTTCTTCTGACTATCAAGCATCACCTCAAGTTTCGCTGAGCTTATCTTGAACTTCTCTTTGTATTCATTTATAGCTTCTAGGTCATGTTTGAGAATGATAATTTGCCTTTCAAGTTGTTCCTCATTATACCTAGTTTCTTGTAGATCAGACTCTAGATGGCTAATTGTTTTGTCCAATCTGCAACATTCTTTTGTTCTTTCTTTTAGAGACTGATTCAGGTTTTCTTCAGTCTTCTTCCTTTCCTCAATTTCCTTGGTTAGCTAAGCATCACCCCGGATTCCATCTCATGTTTTAGGACATCAACTTCTTTTACCATCTTCTCACATTCCTTTGTCTTCTCCTTTAGAGCCTCATCCATGCCATTGTCTTCCTTCTAATTTACTAACTACTAAAGTACTCCCTTCCTCTTTTCCATAGATTTTCTCAATTGCCCTTTTAAACTCTAAATGAAATCCTTAGCATCTTTAAGGTTCTCTTGCAGTTCTTGGACTTTTGTTGTGGATTGATCAAGTTCTTCTAAAGCAAATTGAAGTTGTTGATTGATGCCATTAGAATAACAGAATGAACCCATTGAAACACCTTCCCAAATCTTCCTCAAGCTATTAAACTTCTTCAAAGGAACCTTGCTTTGATACCAATTGTTGAAATTAAGGAACACTAAGAGGGGGGGTGAATTAGTGTTCTGTAAAAACTTATTATTATGTTCATTTATTAATTTACCACATACATTCAAGAAAAAGAAGCATAAACTTAAGAACAACAATATCAATATCATCACACATGAACACTAAGATTTTTACATGGAAACCCAGTTAAGGGAAAAACCATGGTGGGGGTTAACCCACAAGATTTTAAAAGTATTACAAATGGGAAGGCACATGCCTTCGAGCACACTGCCCAGAGCTCACTGCTCAAAGGAGGCTCACTACCTACAAGATCAATTACAAAGAGTTTGCTAAAATACTTGAACTGAAAAATAGCATCTAACAATGCAAGATTATAGTTCTGGTTAAGCTCAATATACTAACTTCACACACTTCATCTCTCACTGCCCTGTTTCACTATTCTGCCATGATCTGGAGCTTAGATCTCTTTGCTTTGCACTTGATATTGCCACACTTCACACCTCTCACATCATATTCACACATCCATACCTCAAAATGCTCAAACCCATCAATCATATATATCTGCAACATGAAATTTCATCAACTACAGTCGGCCTCAAGAAAACTTAGAAACTTTTTCAAGATCACTGTTCTATCAGCTGAATCCATGTACAAACATCAATACGAACCAAAACTTATGTATTCAAGTCACCACACATGTCGGCCAATACCAGTCAATCTCATAAATTAGTCAACCAACCACTTCTCTTAATCTGCACAAGGATCAAACACCAAGTCAACCTGTTCTTCACTGGACTAAACTGTCTAACCAAAACCCAATACTCAGATGCTTGTAACTTTCAATCCCTTCATCACCAGAGGCTAAAACTTTGGATTTAGGTAGCCCTAAAATCTCTTAACATTCCCTGAAATCCACAGCACAATATGATTACCTGTGGAGAAATGCAGACCAAAATGCTAAACCCTGTCATATGCTATGTTCCTGTCTATCTAGACTTAGACAAATATACAATCTGACTTTTGGTATTATTAAATGATACAATGAGGATGTGTAAGATAGATTTAGTTGTCATCAATGACAACACTTGACATGCCTAATAGTGTCTCTTTCCAACACTTTATGGTATATCATGACATGCCAAAGAATCCAGACAAGATATGTCCAAAATTTCAATTACATCAGGATGCAGAAGTTCACATAAGGATCTTCAAAGAAACTTGCTTCAGGGCAAGAATATCACATGAAGATGTGGTATGTAGGTTATTTCTTTTTACCTTAATGGAACCAGCTTATAGTTGGTATGTCAATTTTCCTAATAATCACATCACAAGTTGGGTGATTATGGAAGAAGCATTTCTATCTAGGTTTAAAATTCCAATAGAGCCAGCATCATTGTATCATAGGTTAGCATTGATAAAAAGAACTGAAGGAAAATTCATAACTGCATTTAATGATTATTTTCAAAAAGCTTATTCAAGATTAGAAGCTCCTTATACTGTAACTGATGATGCAGTGTTGCAAATGTGTTATGCTTCTTTGAATCCTTTAACTACAATGTTTGTTAGGAGATAGGTACCTGCAGTGACAAATTTGTCTAAAGCGTACAAGGAAGCTATGAAAATAAATTAGGAGATGTGGCTAACAGGTCATGGACCTTTAGAGAGACTTGGAGGCACTGTAATTCCTAATCAAATGCAGTAGTTGAATGGAGCACTAATGCATCATACTCCAGTGTTTAATCTAGTGCCTACACGTGCTATGGTTCCATACACAGGTAATGTTGCTAATGATGACAAGTTTAATGGCCAGTCATTTTTTCAAGATCTACATGATGTTTACATAGCTAGAGCACAAGAAGACAGATGAATTGAAAGAAATCATTGTTCACCTGAGAAGGTTGACTACATAGGTGACTTAGATGAGAATTTAGAGCTTCTATGGTCAAAATTATCAAAATAGCGGTCATTAGAATAATCAAAATGGCAATCATCAGAACTAGGGATAGGGACTATAGAATAAAGGTCATAATGGAGACAATAAAGCTCATGGAAATGACAATAGAAATTCCAATCAACCTAAGCCTCCTAGAATCTAGAATATGAGACCAAATAATGGCACCCTGGCTTCTTTTGAGAATCCAGACAATCAAGAATCTAATCAACCTGCTAGGATACAAGTAGCAGATGTAGCTCTTAAGAATTGGTACATAATTCATAACATGAATGCTCATGCCAAGCTTGATTGTCCACAGTTCCACTTGGCACTGAGCATCTTCAAGGTAGAAGTACAAAGTCCTACATCTGAGTTCCTGATTCCTAAAGGAAATGAGATAGTACCTTCAGGCTACGAGTCATCCATGGTTCTGGGAAGTTTCACCTTCTCATCAAAAGAAGAAGAGAATCTGATAGAAGAAGATGAGTCATACTATCATGAGAATCTATACACTAAATCAGCTTTAGTGTTGGAGACTTGAATCCAATTTCCCTTTGAAACTGAGAATGAAGTGCTAGTCAAGGTAGATGAAGTCCAAGCATTACAATGGTCTCAAAAGAATCACACGTGCAACTTGAGGAGTAATAACAAATCTAGAGGTCCCTTCACTACATCCACACCTCCAAATACTCTTAATACACCACTGGATGTACATTCAAGTAACAATCCTCTACCTCCAAAGGTAAATTATCAGGGTGCTGGTACTTCAGCATCAATAAAGGTTCAGGTAAGTAGAGTAGAACCTAATGATGCTTCTGATTGATAAGTTATTTGTCTAAAGAAATTAGGAAAATAAAAGTGAATGTGCCTTTGTATGAATTGTTGAGAAGTCCAAGAGTTAGAACTACTTTTATGAAGTCTTTAGATGAATCAGGTCCTAGGGAAAACTCAATATGTCCAGAGGTTCATAACAAAGAAGTGTATATTAAGAACAAGAGTAAAAGGCTTGAGCAGCCTACAAACACTAATGTAGTGTTGTATATGGAAAAGAAGGAGTCTCCTCCTTTCTTTCTAACCTTAAGAATTTTCAAAAAAAACCTGCACAATTGCATGGTAGATTCTGGAGCCTTTGCCAATGTCATGCCATTAGGAATATGTAAAACTTTAGGACTCACCCCTACAAAGTCAGCAAAAGTTTTAACTCAACTGGACAAATCTGAAGTAAATGTTGTAGGAGAGTTGATGCATATTTAGATACAATTAGCTGTTGATCCCAGGGTACAACAATATATTGACATTCAAGTAGTGGACATTCCTGTGAATTACAGGTTGTTGTTGAGTAGAGATTGGTCTAAAAATCCAAATGGATATATGGCGACGGACTTTTCACACATGTGGTTACCCTAGATAGGTATTCCTAATCATATTAGGATTGAGGCTAAACCAAAAATGAAACACATGATAACATAGTATAACAAGACAAACGAGGTATTGTATGCTTCAATAGAACCTGGTGTGTATAGAGTTTCTAATAGGGGAGTCCAAATAGAAGAAATCCTGGCCTTTGATTTCAAAATGAGACCTACTGATAAGAGAACAAGTTTGTTCATTGAATATGATCATGGTTCTTTTGATGAAGAAGAGAATACCATGAGTAATTTTAGCCAAATTATGAGTTAGGAAATTTAGAAATGTATCTAGTAGGGAACTCCTATTTAGGATGTTCTATGTAGAGAATGGTGTAGAGTTCATAAGACTGCTCATTCTGAGGAGGATTATGGAATGTGTAGAGAAATAATTGAATACCAACATAGAAAATGTATGGTACAAAAGGAAAGTTGTGAAGAAAAACATATTGTTAGTAAACCTAAGTTGATATTGCATGAAAATGCTACTGTTATGCTAAAAAATCCAAGTGCTTCTATGGAAGAAAAAGGTAGAAATCATTCTGACCTTCACAAACTTGTAGAAAATACAACGGTACCTGTAGGTTTGACAAAAATGCATAAGGATAAACGTGACCTTGCAAAACCTAAACTGAACAAAATGTTTCCTATAAAGGTGAGGGATCCAGTTCACAAAAGAAATAATATGTGGATTTTAAAATGTGATGGATCAAAATCTAAATAGGGAGTAGGGGTATGAATAGAACTTATTGATCCTGATGGAAAGTCATTTTTGGCAGCCTATAGGTTACAATTTCCTTATACTAACAATGTAGCAGAATATGAGGCACTAGTACATGGGTTGGTAATGGCTATTAAGAAAAAGGTGAAAATCCTTCAAGTTTTATCTGATTTTGAATTGGTAGTCAGACACGTTAGGAAATTATATTGCTGCAGTTTTTTAGAAAATGGTAAGTTACAGGCATAGGGTCTAGGATTTGATTGAACATTTTGATGCTTTTAATATTATACACATTCCTAGAGAATTGAATCAACATCCAGATGCCCTAGTAGTAGCAGCCAGTGCACTTGAACCATTAACCTTGTGAAGACTAAAGAAATTTGTAGTACAACTAGTGTCTGTTCCTAATGTACCTAATAATGTAACAAACTTTCAATTATTTCAGGGTGACCAACAAATCCTTGATTTTATAATGATTCATGATGTCTTTGAAGCCTAGATAATAGATAAACATGATAGACCAAAAGTATCTTGGGATGAAGAGGATATTATTGATCTAAAAAGCAACTTCTTACCAAAAGGAGTCATCGAGTTAGAAAAGATCTTTAATTTTGATGGAGTTGTCAGGCAAAGAGATCTGCCTAAAATAGAGGGAGGTAAATGTGAGTTGTTCAACCTAGGCACTGACAAAGACCCTCAAAACGTACTAATTGGAAAGACTTGCTCTAATGAGTTGAGAGATGATATAATTGTTGTGTTAAAATCTTATAAAGATGTGATTGTGTGGTTGTATGAAGATCTCAAAACATATGATACATCTATCATAACCCACGTGATTCCCTTGAGACCTAGAGTAAAGCCATTTAGACAAAAACAAAGATCAGTTAATGCCATTTTGGAGACCTTGATCTTTGAAGAGGTCAAGAAATTGTTATCTGCAAGGATAATTTTTCCTGTGAGGCATTCTACTTGGGTAGCTAACCTAGTGCCTATAAGAAAAAAGAATGGGGATATCAAACTTTGTGTAGACTTCAGAAACCTTAATAATGTGTCAGAAAAAGATAATTATCCTTTACCACCTTTATATGAGGTTTTCCAGGCAATTAATTGTGCTAAAATGATGTCCTTCCTAGATGTATTTTCTGGTTATAAACAGGTCTTGGTAGATAAAGAAGATAGGTTGAAAACCACTTTCACATGTAAATGGGGTAATTATGCCTATAGAAGAATGCCATTTGGTTTAATCAACGTAGGAGCTACATTCCAAAGAGCCATGGATATTGCTTTTTGTGGACTTGTAGGAAAATGCATAGTGATTTATATGGATGATCTGATAGTTTTTTCTAAAGATAGGTCTAACCATGCAGATGATTTGAGGAAAGTATTGTACAGATGCGAAAAGTATGGTATATCTCTGAACCCAAAGAAATGTGTCTTTGGGGTGATAGAAGGTAAACTGTTAGGACATTATTTTTGAGAATGGGATTCCATTGATCCAGATAGAGTGGAAGGAATCAATAAGTTGCAATTGCCTGCCAGTAAAAAGGAACTGAAATCATTCTTTGATAAAATCAACTTTGTGAGGAAATTTATCATTGGTTTTGTTGAAATAGTACAACCTTTGAATGCTATGCTAAAGAAAGATGTCAACATAGAGTGGACACTAGTAGCCAAAGTATCTTTTAAAGATATAAAGGAAGCTATCACTAGTGCTCTAGTGTTGACTAGTCTAGATTATACCAAACCATTATTTATATATTCTTTTGCGTATGAACATTCCTGTGCAGTAACCTTGACACAAAAGGGTGAGGAAAATGAAGAAAAGCTAATAGCGTTTATGAGTGCTCCCATTAAACATGTAGAATTAAAGTACTTGGATATTGAAAGGTAATCTTTTGCCTTAGTAAAAGTAGTTGTTCAGGCATTACATTTTAAGGAGTCAAGTCAAAGCTATTGTGCCTGATGCTATAGTAAAGATGCTACTGATGAAAAATGAACCTGCAGACAAAAGAGAAAAATGGATAACAATGTTACAAGAATTTGATCTAGAAATCATTCCCATGAAATTGGTTAGGGGTCAAGATTTAGTGCAGACTATACCTAACACAGATCCCAACATCATTAGCCAACAATATGTCATGAATACCAGTACTACAAGTAGATGGTATGATGATCTTAATTCATTTTTTATATTAGGAAAGTATCCCAGTCACATGAAATCTTCTCAGAGAAGGGCATTAAGGTTAAAAGCCCAAAGTTACATGATCCAAGGAGGCATACTGTTCAAAAAGAATCACGAAGGGATATATTTGAGATGTTTGAATAGAGAGCAAGATGATAAAGTGATGTTAGAATTACATGATAAATATGGGACAGCTCACGGGTCTCATTTGGCCACCACACATAAGATCTTAAGGGCGGGATACTACTGGCCTACAATGTTTAAAGACACTGAAGAACATATCAGATGATGCCATATATGTCAAACTACTGCTGATATGGGAAAAAATATGAATCAACCTTTGCAAACTATGATAGAAACTAGACCATTTGCACAATGGGGGCTAGATTTGATTGGAGTCACCTCCATCTTTTGCTTGACACAAATTCATCCTTATAGTGACTGATTACTGCACCAGATGGACAGAAACTACTTGTTGTAAGTTATCTACCACTGAGGTCATCATCAAATTTCTAGAGGAAAATATTATAACCAGATTCAGAGTACCTTATGCATTGGTATGTGACAATGACCTTGCTTTCACTTCCTTAAAGTTTTCAAACTGGGCTTTTCAATATGGTATTGTTTTAAAATTTTCATCAAACTACTATCTGCAGTGTAATGGGTTAGCAGAATCCACTAACAAAATTCTGTTAGATATCATTAAGAAATTGATTGCCAAAAACCCTAGGGAATGGAATACCTTGTTGAAATATGCGTTGTGGGTAGATAGACCAAAAGTTAAAGCAACATTGGGGAATTCACCATACCATTTAGTATACAACACATGCAATTTTACCTATTAATCTAAGAATCCCAACTTTGAAGTATGCTAATGAGTACTTAGGTTTTGATGACCAAAGATAAGCCATGTTAGTTCAATTGTTACACTTGGATGAGAAAAGAAATCAAGCCATAGATAGGTTTTCCAAACATCAAGAAGTAGTCAAAAGATGGTTTGATAAGAGAGCTAGAGTTGAAACTTTTAAAATCTCAAACCTAGTCTTATGTTGGGATAAAGCCCATGAAAAGAAGGGAAATCACAAAAAATTTGATAAGCTATGGATATGTCCACTCTAGATTGCTGAAATTATAAGGGACAACACGTTTAGGTTGAAAACTTTGATTGGTGAAGATATTTCATTACCTGTTAATGGACAATATCTTAAACATTAATTTCAAGCCTAGGGTGTTGCATTGAGTCCTAATGTGTATCATCATTGTAAGTATTGTATAGTCTTGTATAGTTGTTTTGGTGTTGTTTGTGTGTTTTGTTTGGTGTTGGTTTCTTTTGTTGGTTTTTGTGTTTGGGATCCTCATTTTGGTTTTGGATATACAGGAGCAAGCTACAACTTTAGGAAAACAATGGAATTTGTAGAACTGAGAGAATCATTTGAAATTTATGCATAAGTTGTGACTTTTATATATGTAATTTGCTTGTTTGGTCTTTTAAAGATTTTATTCACCAATAGCAAGTTGAAACAGTCAAGGAATCATAGAAATATACATTTTTAAGATATTAGGAGTAGGCTTGGGAGATAGTGGACACTTGTATTAAGTGAAAAATCTAAAGATTTGCCTTTGCTACCACTATAACCTCCACCCTACATATCATTAACATGATTCTACTATCTGTTAAACATGAGCTTCAATCCAATATCAATAACATCAAAAGAAGAGATAAGGAATGATCACAAGAAATCATTTGAAACATATGAGGACTACCAGATAACTCCACTGGGGCTATAGAAGCCTAACTGGTAGTGGGGCTCTATTTGGGGAGATTATAGTGATAACCTTGCCAGGGCTATGGACGCCTAATTGGCAGCAAGGCTCTATCCAGGTTGGCTTAGAAGGTTAAATCCATCTATGTAGTTTAATACAAACAATTTCTATTTTCTGAGTCTATTCCAAAGAATGGGAATGAATCAATTACACACACTTAAATTCCTTTGAAAGAATCTTTTGGGTTAGTGAATACTTTCTTTTTGTGATTAAATAATAGTCTTACATATAAGAAAGTTGGAAATTATGATTTATTTCATTTTGTTCCCTGAGTTTTCCAGATTTGGTTGTTTTATTTGGTTGCTAGTTGTTATGATGCTCACAACACGCCCCATTTTACCCTTTAGCAAAATGAGGACCCCTACTGTGGCTTTTGGTTTTTTTGTTGGTTTGGTTCTTCTTTCTTGGCAGTATGGGTAAAATGTCTTCAATTCTTGAAATTTAGGTTGCATAATGCTTGGTGGAAATGGTTGCTACCAGCAAAATCTGTGTCAAAAATCAGCTAGGGTTGCCTTTTGAATGATTCAGAAATTCTGGATATTTTAAGAGTTATGCTAAAAGTCAATGCTAGATTGTTTTGGTCAACGTGTATCTCATATATATGGTCATTTGCATGTATCTTTGATACAAATCCAAAATATACATTGGCGGGTGCCAAAGGAGATTTAAAGTTGGCATATAAGGTCATGGTCGTTTTGTTTGCATGGTTAATACATTACGGGTATGTATACTCGTTTGGAATACATACATGGGCGGACCTAAAAGGAGTATTAAATTGAGTCTAGAAAGTAGAAATGAATGTTGCTATTTGCATATGTGTTTGTATGTATGAACGCATGTATCTAAAAAATAGATACAAGTCCGAATGCGATTAGAGATTTAAAACTTATAAACTTCAAGTGAGGTCCGTGCTTGTATATTTAGATGTAGGTATTAAATATACAAAAGGGAAAAGATACAACGATGGATTTGAACTCAGAATTAAATCATGAGTAAAGTGCATTTATGCATAATGGAAAGTAGAAAAGTCAACATCATGCGCGTATGAAAGTTGTATGTATACGATATAAAAAAAGGTGATACAAAGGGAATATATACAAAACCGGACCCGAAGGTGATTCCAAGGTATTTTATAAACCCGATGGGTCTACGTTTGTATGTTTGGCAATTGTATAAGATATAAATGAAATATATACAAAACAAATAAAAGGGAAAATTGCAAGTGCATAAAGGTAACACGTGCATGTTTTAGAATGCAGAAGATAAACTTAACGTCAAAAGTGGTGTTAAGTCAAAATGTTTGTAGTGATGTCATCACTCTTTCTTTGCATATTAATAAAAGTGTATGTATAAGATATACAAATGTAAAAAGTGCAAAGTGGCCAACGTATACAAAGTTCAAATTATGCATCAAACAACAAAAGTAAAGCGAAAGTCAAATTGCATATATTGATTATAACATTTAATGCTTATCTACCACATAATACCTAATTGTAAAAGGATAAAAGTAATTTTGATTGTGTTAATCTTCATAGTTGCATTCAGAGTTCAGTTGCAGAGCATTTTACAGATCTAAGGTGAGGTGCGATTCAAAGACAAATTGTGATTTCAAGGTAGTTATGTTGAATTTGAATGATAAGTCTCTTGTCAACGGTATTAAAGTCAATGGTTGCAAATTCGGGTATGTATCTAAAATCCCACTTGCATTTAACAGAATTTGATTACAGTAATTTTATAGTTATTACAGTAGAATAACGGGAATGGTTTAAACTTAATTAATCATTGTGATAAATTGTGAAACTTAAACATGGTGGGGTAGATATATAGAATTCAAAAGGGGAAAAAAGACAAAACAATAGGGTTAAATGTTAAATGGTAAATGTATATGGTAAAAACCCTAGTAAATATGGACATGGTTGTAAAATGAATGTGTATCTTTTCAGGATGCCACCTAAGGGAAAGAAAATTGAGAAGATGGCCGGAAAAGCCGAAAAGAAAGACACAAGAGTTAAAGAGGAATTTGTAGTTAGAGGTTATAGTTCACATATATACACTTCAGGAGGAAGGGTAATGGACACAAAAATTGGAAATTTTGATTCTAAGGAATTGTTGGAGAATACTAGAGCACCTGGTGCATCCTTGGCCATGAAGAACATATGGGATGTAGGATTGTATAATGTTGTAGGATTTCCATTAGCAATGGAGGCTAGGGACCTTGTTATTGAATGTATCTAGAGATATGATATGAATTCCAGGAAGGTGAAGCATAATGGGGTGGTATTGGGAGATTTGTCTGTCAAGGGTATAGTGAAAACCTTTGGGTTGAAGATCACTAAAAAGATGAAAGAAATAGATATAGAAAAATATTTAGATGATTTTAAGAAAAATAAAGCATCCTATAAAAGTGCAATATTTTACAAATGGCATTCTCCAGATAAGAAGCCAAAGGCAGCTTCTAGGGTACCAAAGAATTTGTATAGGTTGGATTTCAAGGAAGATGTTTATATCATGATTACATTACTAAGAAGACTAATGGGTTTGGTAGAGGTTGCTACATTTCAGCCATGGTTGTTTTCTGTGATACAATTTATTAGAGAAGAGACAGGCGATGTTCATTAGGCTTTGGTCATCATCAACACCATTTATGAACAAGCCTTGAGATTTAATAAACAAAAGAAGTTCTCCATGTCATCTTATATTGTACATTCGTGTGCAGCCAAGATGCAATTGAATGGAATACAGAGGGTTGGCACATTGGGAAGTAGACTGGGGCAGACGTTAGTATATGATCATTACCTAAACCTACAGGAACAAAATGTAGGGAAGAATTGCATAAGGGTGAATGATGTGTTTTCCATATACCTAGTGAGGATATTGATAAGAGAAAGAGATAAAAGGTTGTCTGAGCAAGGAAAGAATGCAATCACATGGCATAACACTTGGGAAATATAGTTTTCTACCTTTACATACATTAGAACTGAGGGGTTCAAAGCAAAACCTTTTAGACTACCAAGATACCCATCAGACAGGGTAGTGTTGTTGGAGTTCACAAGAAAGATATTAGATGTGTATGCAATGTATAAGGCCAAGTTTAATAGAGGCAACATCAAATTTCCCTTTGTTATTGGAAGATACCAATGTTTTAATGAAGACATAGCTAAAGCCTCAAAGGTGGAGTTGCTATATTATGGTTTTCCAACTTTTGATCTAGCTAGACCTTTTGATCCATTCAAAAGGATTCATAACTTTGTAGATAAAAAGTTTAAACACCAGCCTCGCCTGGAAGATTTCTGGGCTGACTGTGACAATGAAGCTGAAGTTAAGAAAAGGGCTCATCAGATATTGACCCTTGATCAAATAAGAACCTTGGGAGTGATTGGGGTACCCCAAGAGATTAGAGATGATGATGAGAAGACATTACATACAAGCTATGACAGTATAAAAGTTGCTAAGGAAATTCTGACTAAACCAGATTGGAATCAACCTAAGGAGACATCAATAGACTATGTATCAAAGCTAGTACTAGCATATTTAGAGGTATGGATTAAGGAGAGGATAGAAGAATTGAAAGCTAAAGGAGTAACAGTCAGCTACCAGGAGAAGAAAGGTAAAAAGAGAAGTCCGAAGAGTGAAGATAATTTTGATGATTTCTTGAGAAGAAAAAGGCAAGTGGTAGAGGCTAAGATAGACAAAATTAATGTTGGTGCCACACTATTAGACCCTTATGCACTAGGGATAATAGTGGCTATCCCTTTGGGAACCTTTACATCAGTAATGGGAGTAACATCTACCTCAGCTGCCATAATAGAGCATGATCCAGTAAAGGCATCTATAGTATCAAAACAAACACCTACACCCACAGTGCCTATACAAACACCAAGTGTCTAAGTGACATTAGAGGCTCAACAATCACCTTTGGAAACACAAACCCAACAAGAGAAGATATAGAGGTTTATATAGGTCAAAGAGGAAATGACAGAGGAGATGGTGGGAAAGGCATCAATGGCCCAAACACCCACAGAAGGCAATATAGAAATAGTGGATGTGGACAATATTGAAGATGTGGATGATATTGAAGATAATAATGATGAAGATAAAGATGAAGGTAGTAATGATAGCTTGGATAGGAGTAGTGAGGAGGAATAAGATAGGTAAATACTAAAAACTCACCTCATGTTGGAAGCATTCAATGCAAGTGCATCACAAAAAGTAGTAATATCACAAGATCCAAAAATTGCCATATAATCAAAAGAAGGTATAGAAATAACTAATCCATTTCTTAATTTAGTGCCTAGAAGCATCATGGAATAAGTCAAAGAGGTAGCTAAGGAAATACTAATAAATCAGGAAGAGGAGAAGGAAAATAAGGGTATGGATAACATATCAGTTGCTCAAGAAGAGGGTGTACCAAGTCAAGAAAATGTGCCTGCAGTGGGGATGGAAGAACAACAGAATGTTGAACAACAACATGAACAACATCAAGAACAACAAAATATTGAATAGTAGCAAATTCCCCAGCAACAACCTCTTCAAGAACAACCACCTCCACAACAAGAAGAACATGAACAACAAGAAGAACAAGAGGAGCAAGAAGAAGAAGATCATGCAGAATGAGAGAAAGATGAAGTCATAACAAAGGAACCTCAGGATGAGGTAATGAATGATAAAGTTATAGGTGCTAGTGTAGAAATACCATCTTAGATTGGATTAGTGGTAAGGCAAGAGTCAGTAGTGTAGCTGATGCCTAGTGACATAAAGAGTTTACTATCTAATGAAGCCATTAGAAGGGGTAAAAGAAAGGAAAGAATAATGTCTACAATAAAGAGAGATCCCTCAGGGACAAGGACTGTGCAAATGGCAGTTCTACAAGTAGACAAAGAAAAGGGAGAAATAGGGATGGAAGAGTACAATGTCATCAATATGAACCTTGGGCATGTTAATCAGGAGCGACATATTGAAGAGCTACAAGAGATGACTAAATTGACTACCAGTAAAATGAGAAAAGACAAATAGAAGATAATAAAGTTGAAAGGGCACATTGCCCAATTACAACAATTTATTCAAGGAATGTTTGATCCTAGAGATTTTACCAGAACTACCCTCAGAATTAACTATTTTATCTAAGGAGAAAATAAATGAAATGGAGAATAAAAAGCATGAAGATAGTGTACTAGAGGAGGATGTAAGGACATTCATTCAAAAGGGAGAGGAAGTAATAAAAATTGCAATTGGTAATTGGAATATCACCCTAACCGAGAAGAATAATTGTGCCACTCTTTTGCAAAAATGTCAATCTAGAATATTGCAGAATAGAGATGAGCTTAAGAAACTCAATGCCATGCAAGGGCAGACATAATTATTGGTGAATGAAGGGGTATTAACTTTAAATGTTGTTTTTCAAATACCTTGGGGAAGGATGGAGTTAATATTTGAAGATGACATGCTCAGATCTTGTATTAATAATGTGCAAGAGTTAGAGAAAACTACTCATGAATTGTTGGAAAAGCATGTGAAGGTAGTGCAACATCTGGTAAAACATCCTTGTTCCAAAGTTCAGATATATGATGTAGATACAGCTATAAAGGAGTTCAAAGATACCTTACAGTCATGCATTGATGATCCCATGAATAAATTGAATGAAGAGGCAATGGAAAAGATAATGAAGTTAAGTGCCAAAATTAAGAAGCATCAGAAAATAAAAGAAGATATGGATGGCAAGGGACAAATATAGAAGAAAAATGTTGAAATGCAGCAGTATACATGGGATGCTTCTCAAAGAATAAGTCATGCATCTATATCAGCATTAGCTAAAAGATATACAAGTCACATGAGGAAGAAGAAAGGGGATCTATGGGTAGAGGATACAGGGGATAGAGACTAATGTACTCACTTCATTCTCGATTTGTTGTTCTTTGTACACATGGGAAAAGTTAAAGATGAAAGTCAATTGAGGAAATATTTTGGCACTTCAAAGAAAGATTCTAAATGGCATAATTGCATTTGAAAGAATATTCTCTCAAAATATTTTGGGAATGACAACTGGCAAAAGAGGTATATTCAGGGATATTCCTATGTGTCAGCTGACGCGTAGTTGGTAGGTTTGTTTCCACCGTTGATGTTATATTTCAAATTTGGACCGTTGATGGTTTTGTAACCATAGTAGGGGATCTTATTCTATATAAGGATCTTTGATATACATATTTTAGTACACACGGCTGACATAGAAAAAATAACAGAGCGTTTGCAAGAGAAGTGATTGAGGAAAATACTTTGAGCATAGTTAGTTGAGCAAGAATTTGCATGTGTCTATACGAAGGACAATGTGGAACATCCTATTTCCTTTCTATATCTATAAAATGTCTGTAAGTTTTGATAATTTTGTTGATACATTCAGAACACTTAAATTCATAAAACATTGTAAATTTGAAATGGCTAGCATATAGTAAATGTAAATATCAAATTTTTGCGTCTATTCCAGAGTGTGGTTTGATAGATGTGTTTCTGATATATTTCCTTTAAAGATTGCAATTATGTATGTGGATTTGTGAAATGATCTAGATTAACATATGTGAATTTACATGCTTCTAAATTGTCCAGGAAAGTTAAAGCTTGTGTACATGAGTAACAAAGCATTTTATGTCATTTGAATAATGTCTCTAACCTTAAACTTTTGTATTTTCTTTACCAATAGTTTAAATAATTAGACAAAATGCAGTCATCTAAAGGAAATTGTTAAGGATCCTAGTGAGTACATGCAAATGAGAAAGATCTTTAGTATTTTTCATAAATTTGAGATACAGAGCACATTTCTGTAGAATTAATGCAAATACTAACAGAGAGGTTACAAATATTTGTAAAGGATCAACACTTTAAGGATAATTGGGAAATATTTGTAAAGATTGAGTGACAATAGCCAGTAATAAACATTTAAATCATGCAAGGCCCCTTGTTAAACAAATTCACATTGAACCTTGAGTAAATCTGACACAGTCATGACCTAACTACCAAAGCCTTGGGATTGTGAATTATCATTTGATAATTCTCCATATCTTTCAAGATAGATGAAGTTCATTGTGAATTTATCTCATGTTGTGTGTATATAACATCCATATCACTGAGGTACCCCTGTTGGTCCTCATGTTTTGCCTAAGTATGTGCCTCTAAGGGTTGGTTTCTTGGAGGTAATTTGGCAATTGGTTGAGTTAGAAAGGATTCACCTTGCAGGATAGAAAAAGGGATCTTTCTTCCCTTACCTAACAACTTTTTCTAATTTCAGAATGAAGAAGGAAGCATTTTCTATGTTGAATGACAAATTACTTGTATTTAAGATGAGGCAAGGGCAAGTCAGATTCCTTGATCCTGAGGGTTACATAAATAACATCAGACAGGGTATCAATAGGTCTTATGTTGCCCATCAGGTGTTTTTCCCTGAAGATGTTATCAGGAATTCTACTACTAATGAAGAAGTTAAGGTGAAAAGAAACAAAATGGGCTATGTTCATGAAATATGATAAAGCAATGAAAAAGAAGAAGCCTTCTTACAAGGGAATTTTCCTAGATGTTGTCGACCCCATCACTAGGATAAAAAAGATTTTATCACATTGATGAATTAGTTGACATAAAGGATAGAAAGTCTGCTAAGCCCACAGGAGAAGAAATGTAATCATGCCAACCCCCTACTAGCAATTAGTTGAGGTTTACTTTCAAGAGAAGAGTCATTAGGGAGGAAGTCAAAGAACAAGCTCCACAGGCCCTTCCACATACTCAACTTACTTTGTCTCTTTTACCAGCACCACAAGTATCTCCCCCTCCTGTGCCAATAATTGAATTGGATTCTCCTCATAGGGAATCATCTCCAAAGAGGATGAAAATTGAATAGGGCCCCTTGGTTGATTATCAAGATGATGAAGAAGAAATGGAAATCACCAAGGAGGAAATACAACATGAGATGTCGTCCCCTAGAAGAAATGAGCCTGATTAATTACCTTTGGACAGGATCACTTGCATTTCCATTTAGGGCAAGGATATTTCAAATGACATGAGAGCCATGGCTTGTAAAAATTTCATTAGTGATGATGATTTTTTTAACTCTCAAGAATTTTTTAAATTCTTGTGGAAGAGTAGGAGGAATGAGTATGAAAAAAGATTAGAGGAAGAAATGTCTAAATTTCCTCAAGAAACACAAGAGCAAGTATCCATCAGGATACTTACACAAATGAAGGAGGAAGTTAAGGATATTACCCCTAAACAAGGTAGAAAGATGATTAGAGATAGTGGAATCTTATTACTCCCTGAGTGGGATATAGCTTCTGCTATTGTTCTGTATACTATAAGAATGTAAGATCAGGAAGTTTTTTCCATAGAGGAAGAGGTTGAGGCTATATTATCAGGAGCTGGGTTCAATCCTGTTGATGGGTGTTTTAGCACGCAACAATGCAGGTATGATTGCTAGAATCACACCTCTCTTGAAAAAGGTATCCTATCCAAGATAGGATTGCTCCAAGGATAATACAACTAGGTCTTAGCTTGCTTGGAATAGCTTCAGTGGAATGTTTAGCTATACCAACAAGGGGTCTTACATAAAATGTAGGGTTTATGGAATATGACAGCAGTATATATACATAAACCCTATGATACTTTCAGCAGATTGGAGATTTGTTTGTTGCTATGAAACCTAAATCTAACAACTTGTTTGTGAAGAAAATGCAAAAGGAAAGGGAGAGAGAGAAGGGATAAGAGATCCTATGTGACAGTCACAATGGGTAAAATGTTGCAAATAGACAAATACTTTCAATAATCCATTCCTTGTTTCACCAGGATAGAAAACCTACAACGTTGCAAGAAATGATGCAATCTTCAAAGGATTCTTATGATTTTCAAATTGTATTCACTCATTAAACACACGGACAATGGAGCAGTTTAACTAGTGGAGTGCAAATGAACTATGTTCAATGATAGGGCCCAGGCTAACTATACACAACAACTTACCATCAGCAAGCACTAATAGTATGGACCAAACCATTCATCAGATATCTTAATATTTACCCATCATTGCAAAAGCACAACTAATTAAATTTAGATTGATATGAACCATGAAAACCAAAGAGGACAACATAAGAACACAAATTCCCAGTAACCTGCAAAACTTGCTTTGTATTGATCACAATTTGGGAGAGTCTCATCAATTCAGTATTTAATCTTACTTACAAATGGGAGAAAAGGATGACCCTTTTATAGACAAGGCACCATACAGAGTTTTTCAATGGACGGTGGAGATTAATTCGACATCGACAATCCAAATTACATGACATTTAATGAGATACATCAATTTGTTACATTTTTAGATTTACCTTTGTCTTGTAGGAAAAAGACAAAATGCAACTTGCAAATACATTGAATCTGGACAAAATGGATACCATTTGGTTATACATGATGAAAAGTTAATTTTCAAGGCCTAATAAAGCTAAAATAGAGTCACATGATGCTTGAAAACTTGAGCTGATGTGGATTCACATGATTCCAAGCGTTGAATCGACCAAGAGGAGTATGTGGCACATTATTAGTGAAGATATATCCAACTGGATGCTTGCTAGACTGATTCTCAATGACTGGACTATTGGAACAGCTATATGCATGTCTTGGTGATCCAGTCCATGGTCATTTGAGTGGTATTTTTGGGAAAATATCAAAAATATAATTTTTGGTATTTTCTACATTGTAGTAAATTGCATTTTCAGAGGCCTTCGGAGTGGAATGGGGGCTTGAAACTTCTCGGTTGCTTGGCATTAGTGCTTAGCAGCTGGCTAGTTCAAACTAGACAATCAGTTTATCTTTCCAATGAGTCCAAGAAGTTTAAATTCTGATAGAATAGCTAGGAGTTATGACCCCCGAACTGGATCACTTAGACATTGGACTAGATCTATAGGAACAATAGTGATTTGGCATGATCTTCTATCTTTCAACTCATGAGACTCATCTTTATCATCTTGGACATTATACTTACTTCCTTTTACATGTGCAGTAGCAATTTGGTTGATAGAATGTTGATTCTGCATCTCTAGATCAACAGGGTACCTCTGTATGTTCATCCTTTCAAGACGGCTCCAGTTGGCTCCTTTGTGATTTTAGACCTACAATAAACAAGACCAAGCATCAATTTCATCATAAACAAGTCATTTTCCATCAATTTGGATCAAAATATGTCCATTTCTAGTCATGGATCAGTAAAAAACAACTCATTTTCAGTGTCACCTTTTTATAAACCACTTAAATCTAGGGATTTTCACATGATTTTGTGCATTTTTCATCATTTTTGAGTACCCATTGGCTAATATGATGATTAGGGAAGTTTTTGGGGTCAATAAAATCTATTTACAGACTTTTATTTCATGTTTTTCTAGCATTTTCTACAAAAAATAGGATTTTTGGGGTTCATAGACTTTTCATGTCCAGTGACATTAATTGTCATAAAACATGCCAAAAATTTACACAAACTTGATAAAATATTCATCATGATGTGAAAAATAGATATGCAATTCAAATTCATCAAGAAAATCCAAGTTGTACCTTGAAAAACTCAATTTTTGGGCTAAAATACCAAAAAGTGCTAATTTTGGGGTTTACCAACCTAGTGGGGATTTTGGGGTCTATCGACTAAAAGTCGGTACAATGCAATTCTAGTGTAGGTCGGAGAGGTTCATTTTAGCGCAAAATACTTTTGCACTACTTTTGGGTGCCAACGAATTGTGTGAGTTTGGGCTTGGACTGACTAATAGCATCTCATAAGGTTGGTCTGGGTGGATTGTAGTGCAAGTCGATAAGGTCAATTTTTATCGCAAAACATAAAAGGCTTAGTCAGTGGGGATTTCCAATGCAACCGACTAGCACGGGTTTTAGCACTAACTGACCTACGCGACTTAAGTCGGTGGAAGGCCATTTCAGTGCAAGTCTGCGAAGTGGGTTTTTATTGTAAAGGTCGGTAGAGGCTATTTTTAGCATTAAGGTTGGTAGAGGCTATTTTTAGCACTTTTTGCAGTTGGGGTCATTTTTAGCACAAGATTTTGAATTGGCCAGGGTGAAAGTATATCCCTAGAAACCCCCTCGCATGCATCAACGTGCTCGGTGGCAATACGCATAAGGCGTAAACATGTCAATCGATAATCAGGGAAGTGCGTCTACCTATGCAAACCCTACGTGATGATAGCTAACTAGGGAGTTATGCGGTGCATATGTGCTACTTCTAGGGTTAGAACAGTTTTAATTCAAACCCTAAGCTTCCTAGGTGAAAGAGGTGATTTTGACCGAATCGAAATCAAACCCTAACTCTAATGCATAAATGGAATTGAAATAATAATCGCACAACAAATGGTAAGGTGGTTGCATGATAAAATGGAGTGATTAAAAGATGTTGCATAAACGCCATAAAAAAAATGAAACCCTAAAATCTAGGAAACTTTTGACAGCATAACGCATTATCATCATTTGAAATAAATATTTCAAAAAGAATTCCCAAGGAAAATAATTAAGGCAAAAATTAAAATTAACTAATGTATAAGGATAAATTAAATAATTTCAAGGTCAAAATAAAATTCACCACTCAACAAAATATAAAAATCAAAATTAAATAAATGACCAAATTTAATGTTCAATAATAAAGTCCTTTAATAAATATAATTGCGACAATTATATTTATTAAATAACTCAAGTAAAAAGATTAAAAAGAGAATAAATTAAAACATCCCCTCTGGAATAAAATTGATTAAATTAAAAATAAATTTGATAAAAAGATCTGTCCAAAACATTAATTTAAAACACACTAGATAATTAAAAATGAATGCCCAAATTAATTTAAAAGGCAAGGGATCAAGAATCCCAATAAATCAAATTCTCATTCCCATTTAATTAAATCCCACATGAAAGTATAAATATCACACCCCAAAATAAAATTAAAAATCAAAATAAATTTAAAACACTATGGGAGGCAATAAATCGAAAAGTCAAATTGTAAAGAATAGAGGGAAGTTTGAATACTCGTGCATATGAATAAATGGGGAAATAAATAAATTAGTAAAACCTAATTCCCTCTCATCCTCCACTCAAGCCTAACTAAATATTTTATTAGTTTCCCAAAAGGAAACCCTAACCCTAATATCCATCATAATCTATTGTTTTCTCTTCTCATATGTTTTTGTTTTCCATTTTGCCTCTATCATTTTTGGTTTTCACTTTTGTAGATTGAAGCAATTTCCTTCATGACTGCCAAGGAATGCACAGAGGTATAAATTCCATGTAAATATAACTAGGGTTTTCATTTCATTATTATTGTTATTTATATATATTCTTTTTTTTGGTTAAAACTGTATGTGTGTATGTATATATATATATATATATATATATATATATAACAGATTTTATCTTGCATTTGATAAATGTTACAACTGAGACTGAGCAAGAATTTAGCAGGTTACAAAGGTGACACTGCCACCACCGCACTAGGGAGTAGAGTAAGGTTTCAAGTGGCAGTAGCGGTGCTTTGGTGTGGCGAGGAGGCCATGCCCCCACCAACACCCGAGGGCCCCCTCGCCACACCCCCTACATTTAACCCAACGACATCCACGGTGGGCAGCGGCCAAGGCTGCCGTCCACCCCCCCTTTTTTTCTTTTTTCTTTCAAAAAAAACTTTAGACTATAACTCATTGGAGTGGGGTTTAGCCAGTACATTCATGGCTCTGTCTTTGTTTTTAACAGCAAAAAAAAAACATCTATATTAAATGGTTTAAATTGTAAATAACAGTTTTATTACTATTCAGACGTATATGTATATAAATTTTTAAATATATATATACACACACACACAGTTTACACAGTTCTAGTAGCAATTTTAAAATCTTTAAATCAAAAATATATATTTTTTTACATATATATATATATACTATATAATATTTATATATATGTTAGGCACCCGTGTTTAACCCTTCTCTTTACTTTGTTAGTATATTACATTTGGACGCATATGCTTTGTAAGTTGTCCCGTGAGTATATTGTATTATCCCACATTCATGGGAAGTAATAGTTGTTTAGATTAGACTTAGTATATAAGTACGTGTTGAGGCCAATGAAGGCATCCACGAGTTTATTGTATTGAGCTTGCTCAAAGGAGGTTGGCCCCTCGAAGTGGCCTGCGATCAATAAATTCTTTCCGTGTTATGCTATTTTTGTTATTTTGTGCATTTTTCATTATATTGTTGTAGGAGGTTCCTCTCATCTGGTATCAGAGCACTTTCTTGGGCTTGCTGGGTGGAATTTCTACCAAATTTTTTTTGCAGTGGCCTCCAGGTGCTGTGATTATTGCAGTAGTTCTTTTTTCTTTGGATCTGTATTGTTCATTACAATTGCAGGTTTGGATCAAGGAATAATCCCTATCCGCTTAACTGTGGGAAGTACCTTGGCATAGCCCTAAAACTCATTGTGAGGAGTACCATAGGAACCCTGAAGTAGCTGGCCCATTGAGAGGACCTACCAGCGAAAAGGGCAACAACCCCTACCTAATTGACTAGTTCCCATCCGTGAGGTAAACCAAGAGCTGTCGTTTGTGGCAAAGCGGTTATCAGTTTTACCTGAGCCGTGGAGTGAGGGGTACTGCCCCAATACGCAAGCCGTTAGACAACATTGGTATCTGAGTGAATCCCCTGAACCTTTAGGAAACTGAACATACCTGGGGTCCATATCTATTACCAGCTGACAAATCACTGATTGAATCTGTCTAGAGCTGTTTGCAGATCATATTGTAGATCATTTCCCATTGAATCTTCCTTGGTTTCACTTCGTTTCCTCTAAAAATTCACTGGAACCCCTGAAATTCCATTCTGCATATTTCCTTCCTTGAGGACCATATCCCAAATTCCACTTATCGAAGCCAAAAATCCCACATTTGTCTATTTTTAGGGTTTGCCATAACTTATTTGATTCTCACCCAATCGCCTTCAAATTTGGCCACAGTGTTCATTTCCTATTTCTGGTCCTTTGTCCATCTTGGACAAATTTTCCCATTCTTTTACCCCGCTTCTGAAATCCCCATTTTTTGCTTCCCTGTCCCTCAGAAAGTGTCCAAAACCTAGTCAAACCCCAATTACCCATCAAAGTTCTCAAATCTAAATTTTCCTTTACTAAAAAAGTTTCTATTTTTGTTTTTCTACCCATTCCAAAAAAAAAAATCCTGGTTATGGTTGTCACCCATGCAGGAGCAAAAAACATGGAGGAGGAACTTGTAGCCATCAAGACCAAACTCCAAGATCTGGATGAAAAAATTATTGGGTTCAATCTTCAGCATTCAACCATAAACAATAGACGGCAGCCAGAGTCTTTTGCCGATATAGGGTTTTCTTCTTCCGGCAATTTTCGTGGACCGAAGCTTGATTTTCCTCACTTCAATGGTGATGATCCGACTAGATGGATACACCAGGAAGAACAATATTTCAATCTACATAATACTTTTGATGTCAACAAAGTCCCACTTGCCTCCCTTCATTTGGAACATGAAGCCCTTCAATGGTTCCATTGGTACATCAAAGCTCATGAAGAGCCAAAATGGACAGATTTTTGCAAACTCATTTTGCAACGATTTGGCCCTAGTGCTTTTGATGACTTCACAGGAGCACTCACAAAACTATGCCAAACAGACACTATGAGAGAATATCAGACAGAATTTGAAAAACTAGCCAATCACATAGAGGGATTGTCTGATGAATTCTTCAGGAGTTGTTTCGTCAGTGGTTTGAAGGATGCAATTTGCTCTGAAGTTAAAATGTTTTGCCCAAGCACAATGATGGAAACCTTAGGGTTGGCTAAGTTGGCAGAGGACAAGATCACAACTCAACAATGCTCCAAATCTAATTTTTTTCCTGTTGACCCATTTTCTTCTATCCAGAGTTAAACAGTTCACCTTGCATTTTCTTTGAAGATCCTTTAGAAATGACCATACAAGGTGTAAATCTTCTGAGTACTTATGCATACCTTATTATAAAATCCCAAGATCTTATATAAAGATTCCTTACAAAAAACCCAGAAAAACCCAGAAATCTTTTAGCTTCAAATATTTTCTATAGCTGGGATTTCTTATGTTTTATAACTTGTATTTGTATGCATGCTTGTATATACATTCGCCTTTGTACATACAAAGGAATATGCAAAGTTTATATACAAGTTTTTGCTTGTATATCGGCAATGTATGTTAAATATACAAAAGGGTTTGTATTTACAAGAGCAAATATACATTAGTGGGCTTGTAGGAATTTCCATTAGCTTTCAAAAGAATGGAACAATTCAGTTGTATGCATTTTTGAATGCATATCGGGCTTAGAAGATGCATATACATTGGGGGAATCTATCGCAGATCCTAGGAATATTCCCTGAATGTATATCGGGTTGTATATTCGGATATACAAGTCAATATACAAAGGCCAAGCATACAAAGGTGTTTGTATATCGCCAAGATACAAGAGATGGGGCCCACGCACATACAAGGTAGATTGTACGTTAGAAGATACAAGGGTGATGTACATTTTGCAATGTACATCGGTGGAATATACAAGGGACCTTTGCCTAATATACAAGTGAGCATGAACAGTAGAATGTATATAAGCTTGTATGTCCGAACATACAAGGCCGATAGACAAGGATAATATGCATCGACTATAGTAGAGGTACCTCGATGCAATGAACAAAAGAGAATTTATATTTCACATTGTATGTTTCCAACATACAATTGAAACATACAACGAAAAATATACAAGGCTGAATGTGCAAGAGGTGGGGTCCACTATATACAAGGGCATTTGTATATCGACATACAAAGAAAAGATGCAAGTCAAATGTACAAGGGGCCACAGATACAAGAGCGCAGATACAAGGCCGATATACATGCAAAAGATCACATGCAACAGTGGAATGTATATCGCGCACATACAAGCGGAATGTACAAAGGCGATATACAAGCCGGATTTCAAAGTCTTTCTAGTCTGCTTCATAAAGATTTGAAATCCATGGCTTGCATGTATATAGTGCTTGTATATGTTGATATACAATGAAAGATACAAAGTAAGGATGCAAGTCAGATTTCAAATGGATATACATTTTGGTTGAATGCAGCATTGAGTCCGTGTCTTGCATGTATATGGTTCTTGTATATGCCGATATACAATGAAAGATACAAAGTAAGGATGCAAGCCAGATTTCAAATGGATATACATTTTGGTTGAATGCAACATTGAGTCTACGGCTTGTATGTATATGGTACTTGTATATTGCGAAATACAAGTCAGAGGTACAAGGTGGACCTGAATCGAAGATCAAATTCTAGCATTTTCAGGCGTCAGGTCTAGCTGGTATGTATAAGTGCTTTGTATGTTTGCACATACAAAGAGATATACAAAGAGGAATGATACAAACCGGACTTGACAGGACAATCAAATACAGCTAATGGTCATTTTGGAGTCTACGGCTTGTATGTTCATACATACAATGAAATATACAAATGGTGGCGCCCGATATACAAAGTGCCATGCATATCCAAAGGCAGTTGCAGAGAGGGTTTTAAATGATGATTCAGGTGGCAAATTCAAGTGATATATACACAGATGCAAATTGATATATACAGGCAGTTGAATGAAACTTTGACCGCCTGTATCTCCTCCATCCTTGCGAATTTTGACATGCTGCAAAAGGCAAATATGCTTGTTTTTGTCTCCTCTTTCATTTGGCAGGATTTTGGGGGGTTTTTTTCCTCACTTTTAATTTTTAGATCTGGCGTTGCATGCTTGGCCATCGTGACATTTCAGCAGCGACAATTGCATTTTTAGCTGAAGATATTTGTTACATTCATTGCTACAAATTGATGACTCTACAGACCACATTAAAGATAAAAATATCTTTCATCTGCTCTATTTTTAGATCTTTTACGCTATAACTTCAGGGCAAATGGACGTTGCTTCAGTGGAGATATTTTTCCTATCAGTGTCTATGGGCGATTTGATTGTAACCGACTGAGGCCAGATGAAGTGTTATATATACATGTAAAAGAGATATATATGGTTTTTGGTTATTCTTCTGGGCTATTCTTTGTAATGGCTACTTGGCCTCTATAATCAATAGAAACTGGTATTTTTGCCTCTCTTTTTGTTATTTTTAGCACTGTGTCTGCTCTTTGGATTACTGTAGGCTGTGTATTGTGGACAAAGGTCCATTTCATTCCTCCATTATTCCATCTTGACCTCTGTTAGAACTAATATGAGTCTGTGTAAGTCTTTCCAGCTGTGAGATTATTACTATGTCTATTTCGGTTGTAGCCAAACACATTTAAATCTAGTGTATCACTTAGTTTATTTCAGCATTTCTTTTCAGCATTCCTTCTAACCCTTTTCCCATCAAGCATTAGCACTAGGTTTAGATGTATTTCTCTAAGTGTTAGGCTTAGAAAGAGGAAGCCGGCCTTCTCCTGAGGTCTGATCTCATTTCGCAAGGTCCCACACTTCAAGATCATTCCCATGTTACTCCAGATTGCTAAAGTTTCACAACCGCAGCAAAGGGCACAAATATGCATGATAATAGTTTCTGGTACGCCTAGTTGGACCAGTGTGATGAACTTATCATCAAAATACTGAGAGATTTGGTGTTTATCCCAGTATTATTAGCCTTTGGAGGCAGTACAAACAACACCATGATGACTCTAATGGTGAATTAGCTGGTTATAGTAGTCCAATTTCCAAGCAGCTAATGAGGTTCGTGCTACTTGTTAGTTTTACTATCATTTGACAGTTTTTGTAGCATCTGGTGACTCCATTTGGTGTTCCAACTCACATCCTAGTGTAAAAGACCCTGTGGTCTATATTCATTCCTAATTTATTATCTAGACTTGCCTATGTTCATGATTTACCCTTGCAATGTCTAGTTATCAATACCACAATGGTTATTCTCCTCCATTCCATGAAAATTCAAACTTTTGTCCCCCAAACAGTTCTTTGCCTCGTTACGACTAGTATTACCAACAAGAACACTTTCAAACCACTCTTGCTTATCCTTGTTTATAGCCTATTCATTCCTATAATCAGCCTTGTGAAACCCAATATAGTCTGAATCAAACGTGTAACCTCCCTAGTCAATCCCAAAGTGATACTGATTTGAGTGGCATTAAGAGTTTGTTACTAGATTTCAAAAGGCAAATTTTAGAAATAAACAGAGAAGCACAGTATAACATGCAGTAGGAGGAGCTTGCATATCAAGCTTATTTGCACCAGCAAGAGGTAGAAAATAGAAGGGTGTATGAGGGAGAATACTTGAGCATGTGACTTGCAGCTAAGGAGGAACAAATAAAACAGTTTCTTGCTCAAGAACAAAAGCTCGAAGTAAATAGCTTCTCTCCTATTCCTAGCTTCAAACAATTGCATCCTTCAAACCAAAGTCAATCTATGAAGGAGCCTCAGACTTCTCTACCATGGCAGCCTTCTTGGGTCAAGCTTCCTGGTTATAAAATACCAAATCTTGTAAAGGCCAATCCTCTCATACCAGTTCAAAATTAGGAAGAGGAAAAGGTTGTCGAACCCAAGCCTATCATAATCCCAAGTTTCAGGTAGCCTTCTGCCTTTAGGATTCTAAGTTGGAAAGGGCCATCCTTTTCACCCTGTGATGACCCTCCACCAAACACACAAATGGAAGCATGCTTTAGCATCTAGCTAGCAGAAAAAGAGCAAAAGAGGCTTTTGTTGGCTCCTTTTCAAAGGTTGGAAACTCAATCATTTCCAAATCCTTTCTTTGAAGAATAGGTTTCCAGTTTTAGAACACCAAGCTTCAAGTAAGATGAGTCTCCTAAGTCAGATCAGCCTATAGGTCTACAAGAGACCAAGCCAATTCCTCAGGTTTCTTTGTCAGATCGGCCTTCTTGTCCTTTTACTATCCGTATGTATCCGGGTGGACCTGTAGTCTACCAAGATAATTGGAAAGATGAGCCAAAAGAGGAGGTGGAAGGAGCTAAAACTAATAAGGAGCAATCTGTTCCTACACTCACAGAGAAAAAATTGTTTGAATCTATTGCAGTTGTGAGTATTGCTAAAGTCACTTCAGTGATGGATGATGCTGCCCTACTTCATGAGCTACCTGACTATGTTGAAGATGAAGAGAACGGGCAGCTGGTCATGGATATGCAGCAACAAGAAAACACTAAAAATATGACAATTTGCTGCAATTTGAGGATGATGATGCTAATTTGCATGATTTCAGCTGGATGGAGGAGCTTCCTTTCTGATGTACCATGGAGGAGGCTACCTGATTCTTTGAGCATTTTCTTTCCTTCATTGAAGAAGCAAATCTTGATTTAGAGAGCACTTCTTTGAGTAATAATGGGAATTTTGAGCTTGAGCCAGCTGTTTGCAAAGGTCTTCTGAGAGATGATAGCTTTCATGATCTATTAGTTCTTCTAATAAAAGAGGATGTTTCATTGACCATGGAGGAGGAATCAACATGGAAAGCTATCATGCGAGGTGAAGATAATGATATCAATTTCTGAGATTTCAAATTGTCTTCTTTCTTGTCAAACCTTAGTCATGAACAAGGACAACCATGAACAAAAAATAGAAAGGTTTGAAGAATGCAGCCATGATGACATTATATCAGCCTTCTTGAATTATTTGAAGGAAGGACAAAGCCATGAGGTCCCAAGTCAGCTGTTTCACACACAAGAGCAACATGAGAGTCAAATGGAGGACACCATCATACGAAATGAAGAGCTTGGGTTTTTAGACCAGCAAGAGGAGAAAGAATCAGAGTAGAGACATGAAATCAAACATGATGTTTTGCATGTCATTTCATGGGGATGCCCAATCAGGCATCTAGCCCAGCTAGAGACACATCAACAGGAGTCACCACTTGTCATGCTTACCTCTAAGCATGAAGTTGAGCATCAAAATGAGTGGGATCAGCCCATTTATTCACCACAAGTTAGCAACATTAGCAATCAGTCCAGGTGGATAGGTGAGTTTATCTCCACTTTGAGGGTGGTGTTTTACCAATTTGTCATATCTACATTTCCCCCTTCTTTTTAACTGCCCACATGAATGGGAAACATTGTAAATTGTTAAGGAAAGGTAGTTATTTTCAAGAACCAGTTAATGGCTTTGTTTAAAATTATGTCTGACTGGTTAGTTTAGGATTAGAGTAGGTTTCATTTTCTATTTTAGTTTCCCTTTTCCCTAAGTGCTTCTACATAGGCTGCATTGTCATTAGGAGAATGCAGGCCCCTTCCCCTTTCAGTGTTTGGAGGCAGGTTCTAGTTTTCCAGCATGTTTTAGACTTGACTTCATGCCCAATGGATGCTTAAGGCCACTGGTCTTATGTTTAGCAGGCAAACATCCCATAGAGGTCACCAAATTGTTGACCCATTTTCCTCTATCTAGAGTTAAACAGTTCACCTTGCATTTTCTTTGAAGATCCTTTAGAAAT
Organism: Cunninghamia lanceolata; assembly: GCA_027924645.1. NCBI lineage: Eukaryota > Viridiplantae > Streptophyta > Pinopsida > Cupressales > Cupressaceae > Cunninghamia > Cunninghamia lanceolata. The sequence continues at coordinate 34,118,536 of BSBN01000078.1, read as the reverse complement.
GACCATACAAGGTGTAAATCTTCTGAGTACTCTGCATACCTTTTTATAAAATCCCAAGATCTTGTCTAAAGATTCCTTGCAAAAAACCCAGAAAACCCAAAAATATTTTAGCTTCAAGTATTTTCTATCACTGGGATTTCTTATGTTTTATAACTTGTATTTGTATGCATGCTTGTATATACATTCGCCTTTGTACATACAAAGGAATAGGCAAAGGTTATATACAAGTTTTTACTTGTATATCGGCAATGTATATCAAATATACAAAAGGGTTTGTATGTACAAGAGTAAATATACATTGGTGGGCTTGCAGGAATTTCCATCATCTTTCAAAAGAATGGAACATTTCAGTTGTATACATTTCTGAATGCATATTGGGCTTAGAAGATGCATATACATTGGGGAAATCTATCCCAGATCCCAGGAATATTCCTTGAATGTATATCGGGTTGTATATTCAGATATACAAGTTGATATACAAAGGCCAAGCATACAAAGGCATTTGTATATCACCGAGATACAAGATATGGGGCCCTCGCACATACAAGGCAGATTGTATGTTAGAAGATACAAGGGTGATGTACATTTTGCAATGTACATCGGCAGAATATACAAGGGACCTTCGCCTAAGATACAAGTGAGCCTGAACAGTAGAATGTATATAGGCTTGTATGTCTGAACATACAAGGCCGATAGACAAGGATAATATATATCGGCTACAGTAGAGGTACATCGGTGCAATGAACAAAAGAGAATTTATATTTCACATTGTATGTTTCCAACATACAATTGAAACATACAACGAAAAATATACAAGGCTGAATTTGCAAGAGGTGGGGTCCACAATATACAAGGGTGTTTGTATATCAGTGACATACAAAGAAAAGATGCAAGTCAAATGTACAAGGGGCCACGCATACAAGAGCGCAGATACAAGGCCAATATACATGCAAAAGATCACATGCAACAGTGGAATGTATATCGCACACATACAAGCGGAACATACAAAGGTGATATACAAGCCGGATTTCAAAGTCTTTCCAGTCTGCTTCATAAAGATTTGAAATCCGCAGCTTGCATGTATATGGTGCTTGTATATGCCGATATACAATGAAAGATACAAATTAAGAATGCAAGCCATATTTCAAATGGATATACATTTTGGTTGAATGCAGCATTGAGTTCGCGGCTTGCATGTATATGGTGCTTGTATATGCCGATATACAATGAAAGATACAAAGTAAGGATTCAAGCCAGATTTCAAATGGATATACATTTTGGTTGAATGTAGCATTGAGTCTGCGGCTTGCATGTATATGGTGCTTGTATATTGTGAAATACAAGTCAGAGGTACAAAGGATGTATACAAGGTGAACCTGAATTGAAGATCAAATTCTAGCATTTTCAGGCGTCAGGTGCAGCTTGTATGTATAAGTGCTTTGTATGTTTACACATACAAAGAGATATACAAAGAGGAATGATACAAGCCGGACCCGACAGGACAATCAAATACAACTAATGGTCATTTTGGAGTCTGCGGCTTGTATGTTCATACATACAACGAAATACACAAATGGTGGGGCCCGATATACAAAGCGCCATGCGTATCCAAAGGCAGTTTTAGAGGGTTTTAAATGGCGATTTAGGCAGCAAATTCAAGCGATATATACATAGTTGCAAAGCGATATATATAGGAAATTGAGTGAAACTTTGATCACCTGTATCTCCTCCATCCTTGCGAATTTTGACATGTTGCAAAAGGCAAATATGCTTATTTTTGTCTCCTCTTTCATTTGGCGGGCTTTGGGGGGGGGGGGGGGGGGTTATTTCTCACTTTCAATTTTTAGATCTGGCATTGCATGCTTGGCCATCCTGACATTTTAGCAGTGACAGTTGCATTTTTAGCTGAACATATTTGTTGCATTCATTGCTACAAATTGATGACTCTACAGACCACATTAAAGATAAAAATATCTTTTATGTGCTCTGTTTTCAGATCTTTTACGCCTATTGACCTATTTTGCCTCTGCCCAGAGTTAAATAATTCACCTTGCTTTTTCTTTGAAAATCCTTTAGAAATGACCATACAAGGTGTAAATCTTCCAAATGTATATGCATGCCTTGTCAAAAAGTCCCAAAATCTGGCCTAAAAATTCCTTGCAAAAAACCCAGAAAAACCCAGACATCTTTTAGCTTCAAGTATTTTCTATCGCTAGGATTTCTCATATTTTATAATCTATATTTGTATGCATGCTTGTATTAATGTTTGCCTTTGTACATACAAAGCAATATGCAAAGGTTATATACAAGTTTTTGCTTGTATATCGGCAATGTATGTCAAATATACAAAGAGGTTTATATGTACAAGAGCAAATATACATTGCCAAGCTTGCAAAAATTTCCATCGGGCTTCAAAAGAATGGAAGAATTCAGTTGTATGCATATCGGGCTTAGAAGATGCATATACATTGGGGGAATCTATCGCAGATCCTAAGAATATTCCCTGAATGTATATCAGGTTTCAAATGAATATTGTGTTGTATGTTTGAACATACAATTGAAACATACAAAGAAAAATATGCATATCGGGTTATACATTGTAGGAATATTCCATCAAAGATTCCCGCTTTGTATGTTTGGCCTATGTATATTCGGATATACAAGTCGATATACAAAGGCCAAACATACAAAGGCGTTTGTATATTGCTGAGATACAAGAGATGAGGCCCGCGCATATACAAGGAGGATTGTATGTGTTCTACATACAAGTGAGCATGAACAGTGGAATGTATATTGGGTTGTATATTCACACATACAAGTCCAATATACAAAGGTGATTGTATGCATCGGCTACAGTTTAATGTACATCAACGCAATAAGCAAAAGAGAATGTATATTTCGCATTGTATGTTTCCAACATACAATCAAAACATACAAATAAATATACAAGGCCGAAGATGCAAGAGATGGAGCCCGCGCATATACAAGGAGGATTGTATGTGTTCTACATACAAGTGAGCATGAATAGTGGAATGTATATTGGGTTGTATGTTCACACATACAAGTCCAATATACAAAGGCGATTGTATGCATCGACTACAGTTCAATGTACATCGGCGCAATAAGCAAAAGAAAATATATATTTCGTATTGTATGTCTCCAACATACAATCAAGACATACAAAGAAATATACAAGGCCAAAGATGCAAGAGGTGGGGTCCACAATATACAAAGGTGTTTGTATATCGGCGATATACAAAGAAAAGATGCAAGTCAATGTACAAGGGGCCACGATTACAAGAGCGCATATACAAAGGCCAATGTATGTCATGAACAGTGCATTGTATATGCGGCTTGTATGTTTGTACATACAAGCAAACATACAAAGGCGATATACAAGCCATATTTTAAAGTCTTTCCAGTCTGCTTCATAAAATTTGAAATTCGCGGCTTGCATGTATATGGTGCTTGTATATGCCGATATACAATGAAAGATATAAAGAAAGGATGCAAGCCAGATTTCAAATGGATATATATTTTGGTTAAATGCAGCGTTGAGTCCATGGCTTTCATGTATGTGGGCAATTATATATTGTGAAATACAAGTCAGAGGTACAAAGGATGTATACAAGGTAGACTTGAGTCGAAGATCAAATTCTGGCATATTCAAGCGTCAGGTCTGGCTTGTATGTATAGGTACTTTGTATATTTGCACATACAAAGGAAATATACAATAGGAGCATGCATTCCACAATCCACTAAAGGCACAGGCACTTTGCATTATATCTTCTGCTTGTATATTTGCGGCTTGTATATTTGCATATACAAGGCAAGATACAATGTGATATACAAATAGGTGGGGCCCGATATACAAGCGCTTGGCATATCCGGAAGGAGTTTCAGAGAAAGTTTAAAAAGGTGATTCTGGCGGCAAATTCAAGTGATATATACAGGTGGTTGACCAAACTTTGACCACCTGTATCTCCTTCATCCTAGAGAATTTCCACATGCTACAAAAGGCAAAGATGCATATTTTTGTCCCCTTTTTCATTTGGCGGGGTTTTCAGGGGTTTTTGTCACTTTTCAAATTTCAGATCTGGATTTGTATGCCTTGACGGTTGGATGTTTCAGCGACCATTAGATATGCAAATGCAGATATTTGTTGCATTTATGGGTGCAGATTGATGACGCAGCTACTGGCATTGAAGACCAGAAATATCTTCCATCTGCATTGTTCCTAATCTTTCACACCATAACTTCTGCAGGTAGACGTCCCTTCAGGCAGATTTTTTTCTAACAGTGCCCATGGGCAAAATTGTTTTGTAACCGACTGAGGTCAAAATGTAAAATATATATACTTGTAAAGCAGAGATATAGGTTGTTGGTTGTTCTTCTGGGCTATTCTTTGTAATGGCTACTTAGCCTCTATAATCAATATAAACTGGTATTTTTGCCTCTTTGTTATTATTTTTAGCACTGTGTCTATTCTTCTGGACCTCTCTAAAATTAATATGAGTCTGTGTAAGTCTTTCCAGCTGTGAGATTATTACTGTGTTGATTCAGTTACAGCCAAACACATTAAATCTAGTGTATCACTTAGTTTATTTCAGCATTCCTTCTTCCCCTTTTCCCAGCAAGCATTAGCACTAGATTTAGATGATTTTCTCTAAGCATTAGGCTTAGAGAGAGGAAGTTGACCTTCTCTGGAGGTCTGATCTCATTTCATAAGGTCCCACACTTCAAGATCATTCCCATGTTACTCCAGATTGCTGAAGTTTCACAACTGTAGCAAAGGGTGCAAATCTGGGTGATAACAACGCCATAACTTTAGGGCAGATGGATGTCCCTTTAGTGGAGATATTTTTCCTATCAGCGTCTATGGGCAATTTGATTGTAACGGATTGAGGATAGATGAAGTGTTATATATAGATGTAAAAGAGATGTATATGGTTGTTGGTTGTTCTTCTGGGCTATTCTTTGTAATGGCTACTTGGCCTCTATAATCAATAGAAACTAGTATTTTTGCCTCTCTTTTTTGTTATTTTTAGCACTGTGTCTGCTCTTTGGATTACTGTAGGCTGTGTATTGTGGACAAAGGTCCCTTTCATTCCTTCATTATTCCATCTTGACCTCTGTTAGAACTACTATGAGTCTGTGTAAGTCTTTCTAGCTATGAGATTATTACTGTGTCTATTTCAGTTGCAGCCAAACACATTTAAATCTGGTTTATCACTTAGTTTATTTTAGCATTTCTTTTCAGCATTCCTTCCAACACTTTTCCCAACAAGCATTAGCACTAGGTTTAGATGTATTTCTCTAAGTGTTAGGCTTAGAAAGAGGAAGCTGGCCTTCTCCGGAGGTTTGATCTCATTTCGCAAGGTCCCACACCTCAAGATCATACCCATGTTACTCTAGATTGCTAAAGTTTCACAATCGTAGAAAAGGGTGCAAATCTAGGTGATAACAGTTTCTGGCACGCTCAGTGGGACCAGTGTGATGAACTTATCATCAAAATACTGAGAGATTTGGTGTTTCTCCCAGTATTATCAGCCTTTGGAGGCAGTACAAACAACACCATGGCGACTCTAGTGGCGAATCATTTGGTTACAATAGTCCAGTTTCCATGCAGCTAATGAGGTTGGTGCTACTTGTTAGTTTTACTATCATTTGACAGTTTTCATAGCACCTGGTGACTCCATTTGGTGCTCCAACTCACATCCTAGTGTGCAAGACCCTGTGGTCTATATTCATTCCTAATTTATTATCTAGACTTGCCTATGTTCATGATTTACCCTTGCAATGTCTAGTTATCAACACCACAGTGGTTATTCTCCTCCATTCCATGAAAATTCAAACTTTTGTCCCCCAAACAGTTCATTGCCTCATTACGACTAGCATTACCAACAAGAACACTTTCAAACCACTCTTGCTTATCCTTGTTTGCAGCCTATTCATTCCTATAATTAGCCTTGTGAAATCCAATCTAGTCTGAATCAAATGTGCAACCTCCCTAGTCAATCCCAGAGTGATACTGATTTGAGTGGCATTAAGAATTTGTTACTAGATTTCAAAAGGCAAATTTTAGAAATAAACAGAGAAGCACAGTATAACATGCAGTAGGAGGAGCTTGTATATCAAGCTTATTTGCACCAGTAAGAGGCAGAAAATAGAAGGGTGTATGAGGGAGAATGCTTGAGCATGCGACTTGTAGCTAAGGAGGAACAAATAAAAGGGTTTCTTGCTCAAGAACAGAAGATCGAAGTAAATAGCTTCTCTCCTATTCCTAGCTTCAAATAGTTGCATCCTTCAAACCAAAGTCAATCTATGAAGGAGCCTCAGACTTCTCTACCATGGCAGCCTTCTTGGGTCAAGCTTCCCGGTTACAAAATACCAAATCTTGTAAAGGCCAATCCTCTCATACCAGTTCAAAATCAAGAAGAGGAAAAGGTTGTAGAATCCAAGCCTGTCATAATCCCAAGTTTCAGACAACCTTCTGCCTTTAGGGTTCCAAGTTGGAAAGGGCCATCCTTTTCACCCTGTGATGACCCTCCACCAAACACACAAATGGAAGCATGTTTTAGCATCCAGCTAGCAGAAGAAGAGCAAAAGAGGATTTTGTTGGCTCCTTTTCAAAGGTTGGAAACTCAATCATTTCCAAATCCATTCTTTGAAGAATAGGTTTCCATTTTCAAAACACCAAGCTTCAAGCAAGATGAGTCTCCTAAGTCAGATCAGCCTATAGGTCTACAAGAGACCAAGCCAATTCCTCAGGTTTCTTTGTCAGATCGGCCTTCATGTCCTTTTACTATCCGTATGTATCCAGGTGGACCTGTAGTCTATCAAGATAATTGGAAAGATGAGCCAAAAGAGGAGGTGGAAGGAGCTAAAACTAATAAGGAGCAATCTGTTCCTACACTCACAGAGAAAAAATTGTTTGAATCTATTGCACCTGTGAGTATTGCTAAAGTCACTTAAGTGATGGATGATGCTACCCTACTTCATGAGCTACCTGACTATGTTGAAGATGAAGAGAACAGGCAGCTGGTCATTGATATGCAGCAATAAGAAAACACTAAAAATAATTACAATTTGCTGCAATTTGAGGATGATGATGCTGATTTGCATGATTTCAGCTAGATGGAGGAGCTTCCTTTCTATTGTACCATGGAGGAGGCTACCTCATTGTTTGAGGATTTGCCTTCCTTCATTGGAGAAGCAAAGCTTGATTTGGAGAGCACTTCTTTGAGTAATAATGGGAATTTTGAGCTTGAGCTAGCTGTTTGCAAAGGTCTTCTAAGAGATGATAGCTTTGATGAGCTACTGGTTGTTCTAATAAAAGAGGATGTTCCATTGACCATGGAGGAGGAATCGACATGGCAAACTATCATGCGAGGTGAAGATAATGATATAATTTCTGAGTTTTCAAATTGTCTTCTCTCTTGTCAAACCTTAGTCATGAACAAGGACAGCCATGAACAAAAAATAGAAAGGTTTGAAGAATGCAACCATGATGACATTATATCAGCCTTCTTGAATTATTTGAAGGAAGAAGGACAAAGCCATGAGGTCCCAAGTTAGTTGTTTCACACATAAGAGCAACATTAGAGTCAAATGGAGGACACCATCATACCAAATGAAGAGCTTGGGTTTTCAGACCAGCAAAAGGAGAAAGAATCAGAGCAGAGACATGAAATCAAACATGATGTTTTGCATGTCATTTCATGGGGATGCCCAATTAGGCATCTATCCTAGTTGGAGACACATCAAGAGGAGTCACCACTTGTCATGCTTACCTCTAAGCATGAAGTTGAGCATCAAAATGAGTGCAAACAACCCATTTATTCACCACAAGTTAGCAACATTAGCAATCAGTCCAGGTGGATAGGTGAGTTTATCTCCACTTTGAGGGGAGTGTTTTACCAATTTGTCATATGTACATTTCCTCCTTACTTCTTTTTAATTGCCCACATGAATGGGAAACATTGTAAATTGTTAAGGAAAGGCAGTTATTTTCAAGAACCAGTTAATGGCTTTGTTTAAAGTCATGTCTGACTGGTTAGTTTAGGATTAGAGTAGGTTTCATTTTCTATTTTAATTTTCCCTTTCACTAAGTGCTTCTGCACATGCTGCATTGTCATTAGGAGAATGCAGGCCGCTTCCCCTTTCAGTGTTTTGGAGGCAGGTTCCAGTTTTCCAGCATGTTTTAGATTTGACTCCATGCCCAATGGATACTTACGGCTACTGGTCTTATGTTTAGCAAGCAAACATCCCATAGAGGTCACCAAATTGTTGACCCATTTTCCTCTATCTAGAGTTAAACAGTTCACCTTGCATTTTCTTTGAAGATCCTTTAGAAATGACCATACAAGGTGTAAATCTTCTAAGCACTGATGCATACCTTGTTATAAAATCTCAGGATCTTGCCTAAAGATTCCTTGCAAAAAACCCAGAAAAACCCAGAAATATTTTAGCTTCAAGTATTTTCTATCACTAGGATTTCTTATGTTTTATAACTTGTATTTGTATGCATGCTTGTATATACATTCGCCTTTGTACATACAAAGGAATATGCAAAGGTTATATACAAGTTTTTGCTTGTATATCGGCAATGTATGTCAAATATACAAAAGGGTTTGTATGTACAAGAGCAAATATACATTGGTGGGCTTGCAGGAATTTCTATCGGCTTTCAAAAGAATGGAACAATTCAGTTGTATGTATTTCTGAATGCATATCAGGCTTAGAAGATGCATATACACTGGGGGAATCTATCTCAGATCCCAAGAATATTTCCTGAATGTATATCGGGTTGTATATTCAGATATACAAGTCGATATACAAAGCCCAAGCATACAAAGGCATTTGTATATCGCCGAGATACAAGAGATGGGGCACGCGCACATACAAGGAAGATTGTATGTTAGAAGATACAAGGGTGATGTACATTTTGCAATGTACATCGGCAGAATATACAAGGGACCTTCGCCTAAGATACAAGTGAGCATGAACAGTAGAATGTATATAGGCTTGTATGTCTGAACATACAAGGCCGATATACACAGATAATATGCATCGGCTACAGTAGAGGTACATCAGCACAATGAACAAAAGAGAATGTATATTTCACATTGTATGTTTCAAACATACAATTGAAACATACAATGAAAAATATACAAGGCTGAATGTGCAAGAGGTGGGGTCCACAATATACAAGGGCATTTGTATATCGGTGACATACAAAGAAAAGATGCAAGTCAAATGTACAAGGGGCCATGCATAGAAGAGCACAGATATAAGGCCGATATACATGCAAAAGATCACATGCAACAATGGAATGTATATCACGCACATACAAGTGGAACATACAAAGGTGATATATAAGCCGAATTTCAAAGTCTTTCCAGTTTGCTTCATAAAGATTTGAAATCCGTGGCTTGCATGTATATGGTGCTTGTATATGCTGAGATACAATGAAAGAAACAAAGTAAGGATGCAAGCTAGATTTCAAATGGATATACATTTTGGTTGAATGCAGCATTGAGTCTGCAGCTTGCATGTATATGGTGCTTGTATATGCCAATATACAATGAAAGATACAAAGTAAGGATGCAAGCCTGATTTCAAATGGATATACATTTTGGTTGAATGCAGCATTGAGTCCACGGCTTGCATGTATATGGTGCTTGTATATTGCGAAATACAAGTCAGAGGTACAAAGGATGTATACAAGGTAGACCTGAATCAAAGATCAAATTCTGGCATTTTCAGGTGTCAAGTGCGGCTTGTATGTATAAGTGCTTTGTATGTTTGCACATACAAAGAGATATACAAAGAGGAATGATACAAGCTGGACCCGACAGGACAATCAAATACAACTAATGGTCATTTTGGAGTCTGCGGCTTGTATGTTCATACATACAATGAAATATACAAATGGTGGGGCCCGATATACAAAGCGCCATGCATATCCAAAGGCAGTTGCAGAGAGGGCTTTAAATGGCAATTCAGGTGGCAAATTCAAGTGATATATACACAAATACAAAGCGATATATATAGGTGGTTGACTAAAACTTTGACCGCCTGTATCTCCTCCATCCTTGCAATTTTTGACATGTTGCAAAAGGCAAATATGCTTGTTTTTGTCTCCTCTTTCATTTGGCGAGCTTTTCAGAGGTTTTTTATCACTTTCAGTTTTTAGATCTGGCGTTGCATGCTTGGCCATCATGACATTTCAGCAGCGACAGTTGCATTTTTAGCTGAAGATATTTGTTGCATTCATTGCTACAAATCGATTATCTTTCATTTGCTCTATTTTCAGATCTTTTACGCCATAACTTTAGGGCAGATGGACGTCCCTTTAGTGGAGATATTTTTCCTATCAGCGGCTATGGGCGATTTGATTGTAACTGACTAAGGCCAGATGAAGTGTTATATATACATGTAAAAGAGATGTATATGGTTGTTGGTTGTTCTTTTGGGCTATTCTTTGTAATGGCTACTTGGCCTCTATAATCAATAGAAACTGGTATTTTTGCCTCTCTTTTTGTTATTTTTAGCACCATGTCTGCTCTTTGGATTACTGTAGGCTATGTATTGTGGACAAAGGTCCCTTTCATTCCTCCATTATTCTGTCTTGACCTCTGTTAGAACTAATATGAGTCTGTGTAAGTCTTTCCAGCTGTGAGATTATTACTGTGTCTATTTCGGTTGTAGCCAAACACATTTAAATCTGGTGTATCACTTAGTTTATTTCAGCATTTCTTTTCAGCATTCTTTCTAACCCTTTTCCCAGCAAGCATTAGCACTAGGTTTAGATGTATTTCTCTAAGCATTAGGCTTAGAAAGAGGAAGCCAGCCTTCTGCGGAGCTTTGATCTCATTTCGCAAGGTCCCACACTTCGAGATCATTCCCATGTTACTCCAGATTGCTAAAGTTTCACAACCGCAGCAAAGGGTGCAAATTTGACTGATAATAGTTCCATTCAAAAATATGGATCTCCAAAGCCCTCAAATAATGCCAGCTCCTAGAACAACTCCTCTCAAGCATTTGACTGAAGTAGAGATGCGGGCATGTAGAGAAAAAGGGCTTTGTTATAATTGTGATGACAAATTCACTCAGGGACATAGGTGTGTTGAGCAAAAGCTCTATCTCTTGGATGTGGATTCTTCGCCTAAAACTAAAGTTTACACAAATGCTCAGGATACAGTAGCTGATCAAGTTGAAATTCAACAGTCACCTTTTGACCCTACTTCTCAGGAAGACCTCCCAGAGATCTCTCTCCATACCATAGCAGGAGTCATTAGCTCACAAACCATGTGGGTCAAGGGTTACTTAAAGAAGCTCCCTCTTACAATAATCATTGATTCTGGTAGTACTCATAACTTCTTTGGCCCTCGCATAGGCAAACAAGCTGATTGTTTTGTTCATCCTTGCTTAAACTTTGAAGTCATGATTGCCAATGGGGGCACATTATCTTACAAAGCGAAGTGTCACAATGTGTGTATCTCTATTGGAGATTATAACCTGTGCCCCGACATGTTTTCTTTGCCCTTAGGTGGATGTGATGTGGTTTTGGGTGCCCAATGGTTACACACACTTGGACCTGTCTTATGGGATTTTGCTGAACTTTGGATGCAGTTTTCAGCCAATGGGCATAAACACACATTAAAGGGCTTACAACTGGGGTCTCTCAGCATCATAAGTTCACATCGCCTAGAAAAGATTCTTAAGAAGAATTCACATGGTGTCATTGCTCAACTTCACTCCATTCAAATGCAACCATCCATGGTCTCCACTACTCCTTCAGCCTTACAACGAATGATGGCTATTTTGCATGCAGCACAGAAGTGGCAACCATACCTATTAGGGAATCATTTTTGCATCAGGGCGACTCACCAAAGCCTGAAATATTTCTTGGAACAATGGATCTCCTCCCTAGCATAATAGAAATGGATCAGCACACTCATGGGTTATGACTATGAGATCACTTACACGAAGGGTAAGGACAATGTTGTGGTGGATTCTCTTTCTCGCACATGTGATGACCAAGCTTCTCTTTCAGCTATTTCTATGTCTATTCCAACTTGGTTGGAATCTGTCATGTAGGCTATCTTCTATGAACTCTATGTTTCTCCATCAGTAGGGCACTCTGGGTTCCTCAAAACTTATGAGCGGGCATGGTGTCACTTCTCTTGGAAGGGAATGAACAAGGCAATTCAATAGATTGTGGTTGCACAACAACAACATCAGTGGGCAAAGTGGCTCCCTCTCACTGAATGGTGGTACAATACCTCCTACCACACTGCATCTAACATGACTCCATATGAAGCAGTCTATGGTTAGGCACCGCTAGCGCTCCTTCCATACTCCCCCAGTAGTTCACGAGTTCAGGCAGTCGACATGGTTCTCTGCACCCAGGATCAGATTGGGGATCATAAGTTGGCTCCTTCTTCCCACGTTCATCCAATATTTCATGACTCTTGTCTAAAGAAATTTCTTGGCTCCAACGATAGAGCACAAATTATTTTACCACAACTGGATAATGGAGGATCCATCCTTTGGGCACTTGAGGTAATCCTTGACAGGGGCACTCATCTTCTTCGCTCCAGCTCCATCACATAGGTATTAATTCAGTGGCATGGAATGCACCCAGGGATTTGTTCACAAGAGACACTGTGTGGCTTCATGAGTCTTGTCATTGATGGCAACAAAGTCCATCCCACTCATCCGCAACACATGGTATGTCTATACCGGAAGTCAGATTGAAGAGTATTTTGGTCCGGTGAGCAAGAACAGAGCATGCAGCAAGGTCTGACAGTCAGGTCCGGATCTCTCAGAGGATGTATCTTAGCAAAGTATAGACTTGGGGAAGTCAAAAGGAGTACCATGACTACCACATTCCAGAGATTGAGCCTCCAGTGATGGAAGAGTGAAAAGATATGAGCACCTAAGTGTTGGGTTCCTAATAGGTAGAGCAGACTAAGAAAGAACTTACCGATAGAGCATCAGACCTTAATCCGGGTGAGAAATTGATGGTGATCAAGCTTCTTGAGGGATCATCCATGGTTGGATAACACGATTGATGACTTCTATAACTATCTTTTTGATACGTATCACTTAGTAAGCATGGATTCAGCCAACAGACCAGAGTTTGGGAAAATCTTGAGTATTCTGGATGCTGACTAGAAAGATGTTGAAATCTTTGGTGCAGATATTTATACCAAATGGATTTCAATGTGAAGTAGTACGTTATGTGATATAGTGTGTGAGGAAAGGTAGAGATAAGTGTGGAAGAAAGAATACAAGTCTGGTATGTGACAGAACAACAACACTAAAATAGTGGAAGAATGAAGTGCAGTAGATCAGTATATTGAGCCTAACTAGAACTGAACCTCAGCATATGTGGATGCCTTTGATTAGTTCAAACACCTGGTTATCTTCCTTAACTTTGTAGACAATGAGTCTCTTATAGGCAGTGAGCCTCTTGTGAGCAGTGTGCTTGGGCAGTGAGCCCTAATTGGCAAGTGCCATTTTGTACTTCTATTCTTTTAACAGAGAAAACAATTTTGGGTTAGTCACCCCGTGGTTTTTCCATTAATAGGGTTTTCCACGTAAAAATCCTTATGTTAAGTGTGTTGATTTCATTTCTTCTCTCATGTTCATTTATGTTTATATGTTTTGATACTGCACTATTGTTAAAGAAGAAAAGAAAGTTAAATTATTTAAGATAACTGATTCACCCCCCCTCTCAGTTATCTGCCTTGTTTCCAACAATTTGTATCAGAGCCAAGTTCCTCCAAATAGAGCCTAACAGCTTGAGGAAGATCTAGGAATCACAATGGATATGTATGGTATGAGGGAACAACTTCAGTCTACCCTAGATGATCTTGAGCAATCTCACTCTGAAGTCAATAACCTGAGGGAAAGACTCAAACAAGCTGATGACTTCATAAATGAACTAAAAGAAAAACTAAGTATCTCTATGAAAAAGAGAAAGGAACTTCTTCAACAATTAGCAAGTCAAAGTGAAGCCAATGATACTAATGAAGATCTAAATGAGAAAAACAAGAAATGTGAGAAGCTATCAAAAGAGGTCATTATGGTAAGACATGAAATGGAATCAGGGGTTATGAAATTCACCCAAGAAATTGAAGAGAAAAGAAAAATGGAAGATAATCTAAGACAATCTCTCAAGGAGAAGTCAGAAGACTGCCACAAAATGGATAGAATAATCAGACATTTGGAATCTGATCTTGAAGAAGTTAGAGATAATGAAGAACAACTTGAAAATTAGATAGACACTCTTAAAAGGGATCTTCAAACAAAAAATGAATACAAAGAAAAATTCAAAATAAGCTCTACTCAACTTGAAGTTCTTCTTGAAAGCCAAAAGAGGGTAGATGACAAGCATGGCTTGGGATATGAGAAAGGTGAAAGCTCTGGATCTGGTTAGAAGAACTCTGGATCAAGAAATCCAAGGTATAGGCCTAGAAGACCTTTGGTAAGATAATCAAATGCTCAAAGATATCCATCCTTCAATGGATACTGCCACAATTGTAATAACTTTGGTCATAAAGCAAATCAGTGTAGAAGAAGAATGAATCAGACTAATTCATCCTTCTCCGGATAGTGTTTTAACTGCAAAAGCTATGGTCACAAATCTTATGAATGTAGAAATATACAAATAAACAATTCATTCAATGGTAGATGCTTTGCATACAATATAATGGGACATATGGCTAATCAATGCAGATCAAGAGGATATCAGTCAAATATGCAAATAAATATAGCTTGCTATAATTGCAATAGATCTGATCATATTGCCAAATTCTGCAGAAGTAAGAATCAGGATAAAAGGGGTCTGGTGCATCATAGTCAAAATCAAGACAAAGGAAAAGGAAAAGTGAATGCGGATGAAGTTCAAAGGGAGATGAACAAGATTTGGGTGAAGAGAAGTACAAAAAATGTTGGGGATGGATCTGCACCAGAATTTGGTGCTGATATTCCTTCTGGAAACTAAATAGATGAGCTCTAGCTCAGGGGGAGTCACAAAAGAAAACAATTTCCCCCAACCAATCAATTGGTGCCTAAATTGGCACATGGAGTGTAGCGGATTAAAGAGTTCTCAAAGAGATATCTAAATAACCCTTGCTAAAAATATAAAAGATCCACAAGAAGGTTGAAGAGGCTAATCATCCAAAATTGATCCAGTTTGACAGTCATCTGGTAAAAGCAAGATTTTCACAATTAGATCCGGTATGATTCAAAATTGAAATACCTTGATCTACAGATAAATAGGATGATTCAAAGAAGGGCGATACATTGTAAGTTATCATTCTAAGTGCATCTCAGTGATCCAGAAGGATCTCTCTTAGAATAAGGAGAACAAGGCAACCAAAATGACTTAAGTTGTGCATATATTGCAATATGGAATTAGGGTTTGCACAGAAATAAAAGGGTTCTTTTGTTCATCATTTGCACATTTGCATTCAAGAAGGAAAGAGCTCTGCAACAAGATTGCTTCAACCCTCTCAAGGATCAATCGCAAAATTTGATTCAACCAGCAATCTTTTTGGCTCTTATCGTGAACCCTAGAAGCGTAAAAAGGTATTTCCGCTTTTGAATATCTCTCTCTGAATCTTTTGAAAGATGGCTACTCCAAATGTTGTTAAGATCACTGATAGGCCGCGCCCTAAGTTCAAGAAACATCCTTACAAATCCCTAGAAGTTGATCCCCTAGGCACATTCTCTAGCATTCCGCATGGGGTTCTGCATGTAGAAGATGTTAGGGTATACATTCACTCCAACATTGAGGAATTTGGGGAATCCAAGCTGATGGATATCTATCACAAGGAATTAATAGATGAAACATTTGAAATTAAACCCCAATACAAGGCCATCTAGGATAAGGATTGTGGACATTGCATCCATTTCCCCTATTTTGTAGAAGATGAATGGGTCCGGTATATTCTTAGTCAAATACATGATAACTTCATATGGTTGTTGAAGCCCTTCAAGATAACCAAGGATGCAATCAGGGTGGTAACCAGATTGCACTCATCCAGTGGGTTGCCTGCTCTTAAATCAGTCAAAAACCAAACTATAAGTGTGGCTACTAGATCAAAATTTGATAAGAGGGAAATGACAATAGAAGACATCATAGATCTGGATAGCAAATTTTCCTATATGATAATTGGTTACAAAATCTACCACTCTAGTAGGGAGAATTTAGTATCTAGAACTACTATATATACTGCATATGAAATGCTAAGGAAAAATGCTGACTATGATCTTTGTGAGCTTCTCCTGAACCAACTGTTAGAGAATTTACAGAAAATAAAGAAGGATAAGAAGAATTCATTTAAGTAGGGTGGCTTGATATTATGTCTATTCTTTTACTATATGAATGAGTTAACCAGATCTAGTGGTTGGGTATGGCAAAATGACAGACTATTTGCCATACAAATTAGAGATTATATGTATGGGATTGGTGATGCCAAGGCACAAAGTACAACACTTTGGGGTTACTTTAAGAACTTCCAAGGCATGATGCAGGCCAGAGAGAGAATCCCCCAATCTCTAGTTGAAAAATACAAGGATACAGTGTGCTTGATGGTAGACACTGATCAATGCCTAATGGAGGCAGTGGAACCCAGAATAGTCTAGATTATGCCAATGGGCTATGAGGTAGATGAGAAAATTTTGGAGCTACATGTTCAACACCTGCTAAGTCAACCAAAGGACCCTGAGGCAGAAAGGTTTGGAACCTTCCAAGAGTTGAGTGTAAAAATTCATGTTGAACTAAGACAGCCTGAGCTCAAGAGAAAGGTGAGAAGGGAAGTAGAAGAAGTTGCCAAGAGATATGGGATATCAAAGGAGGTAGTTGATACCAATAGAGAAACGGTAGAAAGGGTAGAGAAAGAAAGGCAAGAAGCAAAAAAAGAAAGTGCTCCGGTGGAAGCCCCCTCCCGGACTAGATCATCAAAGAGCTCTGCACCTGCCACTACTAAGAGCCCAAAAGCCTCAAAATTGGAAGCAAAGACATCCAGAAAAGGAGAAAAGAGAACAAAGACAAAGGCCACAAGGTCATACATAATCCAAAAGGATGATGAAGAAACATAATCTAATGAAGAAGTTAAGAAAATGAGGAAGAAGAAGAAAACATATGGGAAATCCTCTGCCGGTAAACATACAGAAGAAAAGGTAGAAGGATTTGTTGAAAGGCCTACTCTCTCCATTGATGATGTCATCAAGGTAGTCACTATGGATGGAAATCTACAACCAATGACAGAATTCTATGATGAATATAGTGAAGCTGAACAGAAGATCTTGCAAGATGCTACAGTCAGGTATCTAAACATCTATAATAAAGCATTCATTGAAATCATATCTCTAATTCCCAAAAGCCTAGAGAAGGAGCTTGAAATGAGAAAGAACAATGCTAAGGAAAAGGACCTAGAGATTTAAGAACAGATAGCTATTCAGCTCTATCCTTCCATCACTCCAAAACAAATGAACATGATCTTCAAAGATTGCAAGGATGAGTTCCGAAGAAAAGCCAGAATGAATAAGCTTATGCTCAGAGAGACTGATCAGGTGGCAAAAGAGACTGAAGACATCCTTCAGAATACATATAAAAGATTCAATCTTCCTATTATAGAGGACATAAGTGATGAACCTTCTGCCATGGATGTCGAAGGATCAAGTGCATCAAAGGAAGATTCTACTGAGAAAATTGCAGAAGAGTCAAAGGAGATAGGTGAGGAGAAGACTAACGACTTGGATTCCTCTGTTCTAAAAGAGGAAGTCCATGAAGAAGTAAACATCTCTCTTTTGGATCCCCCAGTAGACTCCAAAACTGAAGGAGAAGCAAGAAAAGAGGAGAAAGCACGTCAAGAAGAGGAGAAAAAGGGAAGAGAAGAAGATCAAACAGATAAGATCCCAAATGACAATTCTGAGGTGAGAAAAGAAAAGAAGACTCTGTCTCTGGCAAGAGACACTATAGAACCAGTTAAAGACTTCTTGACCAAGGAAATGATGGAATTAGATGAACTGGAGCTATTTCAGGGACCACTTAATTTTGACTCTCTCTCTCCGGTCCACACAATGAAGGTAGCATCTTTTGCTCAAGCCAAAGCAAAAGAAAAGCTTTTGAAGTCTCATATGGAAGACTATGAGCTGATAGAGATTGCATTCGGTGTGTTGGAGAAGATCATTCCATCCTTCTAGAAGGATCTTTCAGCCTCTTCATCTGGTAACTTGAAATCTCTTGTTAATTCTATTAGCACACATTTTGATTCTTTGGAGAAATCAGCAGAAGAGAAAGTTTGGAAAGAGTTTTTGGGAAAGAGATTCTCTGAAGTATAGGGACTTATAGCAAATGATAGGAGAAATATGGATATTGGGATAAAGAGCCTAGAAAATGCTCTTAAAGATGGCAGAGACTTATACAAATTTTGTCTATCTTGGTCCATAGTGACAGCAGACATTGCCAAAAAGGTGGAAGAACAAGAGAGTACACTATCAAGTTTATCTCAAAATTTTGATCCTCTCACCTCATCCATAATAAATCAAGAGTGTCATACTATTGCCACTATTAATGAAATAAATAGGCTTGCAAAGGAGAAGAAGAATAGAATACACAGGCTAAGTGAACTAAGAGGGATAATTATCCCTAAGTTAGAAGCAATGCATGAGGCCCTAACTGATGCCTAGACCACAGCCTAGACCAGTGATCTGGTAGACTTAAAGAGGGCAGAAGCTTTTGTATTTTTGTTAAGTGGTCACGTATCAATTTTGGATAGGATGAAGTAGAGTTAGGTGATAGAAGTTGTAAAATTGAAGAATACCTTTGCGGATATCCTTAAGTATATGTAAGTAAAACATGTATATATACTTATCCAGCAAAATATAGGTTGTTTTTCTTTGTAAATTTTGGTGTACGGATTTCACCCTTTGCCATTGATGTCAAAGGGGGAGTAAGGAGTAGTGAAAAATGTGGAATCTAGCAAGGGGGAGCTCCGGTAAAAGTGTACATAAGATAGAGCATCAGCCAAGGGGGAGTGTGCTATGACACTTAGTCATTTTTCACTAAGTGTTGCCATCAATGCCAAAGGGGGAGATTGTTGGAAAGAGACACTGTGTGGCTTCATGAGTCTTGTCATTGATGGCAACAAAGTCCATCCCACTCATCTGCAACACATGGTATGTCTATACCAGAAGTCAAATTGAAGAGTATTTTGGTCTGGTGAGCAAGAACAGAGCATGCAGCAAGGTCTGATAGTCAGGTCCAGATCTCTCAGAAGATGTATCTCAACAAAGTATAGACTTGGGGAAATCAAGAGGAGTACCATGACTGCCACATTCCAGAGATTGATCCTTCAGTGATTAAAGAGTGAAAAGATATGAGCACCTAAGTGTTGGGTTGCTGACAGGCAGAGCAGATTGAGCAAGAACTAACTGACAAAGCATCAGACCTTAATCCGGATGAGAAATTGATGGTGATCAAGCTTCTTGAGGGATCATCCATGGTTGGCTGACATGATTGGTGACTTCTATAACTATCTTTTTGATATGCATCACTTAGTAAGCAAGGATTCAGCTGATAGACCAGAGTTTGGGAAAATCTTGAGTACTTCGGATGCTGACTAGAAAGATGTTGAAATCCTTGGTGTGGATATATATACCAAATAGATTTCGATATGAAGTAGTATGTTATGTGATATAGTGTGCGAGGAAAGGCAGAGATAAGTGTGGAAGCAGGAATACAAGTCTGGTATGTGACAGAATAGCAACACTAAAATAGTGGAAGAATGAAGTGCAATAGATCAGTATATTGAGCCTAACCAGAACTGAACGTCAGCATATGTGGATGCCTCTAATTAGTTCAAACACCTAGTTACCTTCCTTAACTTTGTAGATAGTGAATCTCTTGTAGGCAGTGAGCCTCTTGTGAGCAGTGTGCTTGGGCAGTGAGCCCTAATTGGCAAGTGCCATTTTGTACTTCTATTCTTTTAACAAAGAATACAATCTTGGGTTAGTCACCCCATGGTTTTTCCCTTAACAGGGTTTTCCACGTAAAAATCCTTGTGTTAATTGTGTTGATTTTATTTCTGCTCTCATGTTCATTTATTCTTATACATTTTGATACTACACTATTGTTAAAGAAGAAAAGAAAGTTAAATTATTTAAGATAACTGATTCACCCCCCTTCTCAATTATCTGCCTTGTTTCCAACAAGATTGCTATAGGGGAACCACTCCTTCATATTCAACAACAATTTCCACATCTTATGCTTTGAGGACAAAGCTTTTCTAAGAGGGGGGGATGTTAGGAACCCGTGTTTAACCGTTCTCTTTACTTTGTTAGTATATTACATTTGGATGCATATGCTTTGTAAGTTGTCCCGTGAGTATATTGTATTATCCCACATTCATGGGAAGTAATAGTTGTTTAGATTAGACTTAGTATATAAGTACATGTTGAGGCCAACGAAGGCATCCACGAGTTTATTGTATTGAGCTTGCTCAAAGGAGGTTGCCCCCTCGAAGTGGTCCGCGATCAATAAATTCCTTCTTTGTTCTGCTATTTTTGTTATTTCGTGCATTTTTCATTATATTGTTGGAGGAGGTTCCTCTCAATATACTATCCTTCAAGGGGACTATATAAACAGATTTGAGTCTAATATAAACCAGATTTGGGTCATTAAATGGACTAGTAGTATATATTTTTCATTTCTTGCAAAAATAAATGAAACAGGAACACTAAATTTGTTTTTGGCAAAAATAGATACAAGAGACTAACATATTTTCTTTTGACAACAATTTAACTATAGCAGATTTTACTATTTTTCCCTCTTCTTTGAAATTTTTTTTTATAACATGAGGATAATACTCTCTCTTTTTTTTTAAATACATTATGACAACATTAATTAAGTTTCTTTTATGTTTAAACATCCAACAAAATCAACTGCAACATACATATATATATATATATATATATATATATATATATATATATATATATATATATATATATATATATATATTCTTTTTGAAAAGAAAAGACAACAAACTATACTTTCTTTTGTCAACATCCCATGACCATATATGCACAAACAACATAATAGACATTTTGAAAACACAATAAAGAGTATATCACATTAAAATGCTTTACAAAAACAAGTACAATGGAGGGTAATAATTTTGACAAAAATTACAATAAGGCCTCTAAGGCCATGACTCACAACAGCCAACCCAAATAATGCAAACAAGGTAAAAATGGCCTTCTCAAAAACTTCATTTCTTCCATAAAACATGCAATAATACAACACCAAAAAAAAATGGGGAAACCAAGCCACTAAGGAATGCCCTCCTCCCTACTATAGACTCGCTAGTGGGTCACCCCCGAGCTAGGGAGGTAGGAGTTCACATAGTTTTGCACACACACACCACCAAATGAAAATCTCCAAACACACAAAATATCACTCCCATGGATTTGCACAAACAAAACTCAATAAATTGAGTTTGGAGGGGGTAGGGAAGTGGACCCCTCAACTCAAGAGGCCACCCCAAGAACTCCAAGATCACAAAATCCCAAGGCCTCAAGCCAATCACATTTTCCACCAAAACTCAAAAACCACTATGGCACTCATGCCAAATCACATATTGTTTCCAAAACTCATATAATGCCTTCAAGGCTAAAATAGTAGAAACACAAAGGAGATGACCTCGAGGAGGTTCACTCTCCCCTACCCCAAACTAATTGAGTTTTTCCTCCAAAATGGAGGTGCTCTCACCACACCCATCCCACACAAAAATAAAATGACAACCCACATAATATGCAACCACATACACAAAACAAAACATAAGCAAAAAGGGTAATGGCCATAGCCATGGAGCTTACCTTCAAAAGCCTTAAAATGGAAGCATGTTCGATGAAGAGCTCCAATCTTCCCAAAAATTTCTCCAACTCTTCAAAACTTCTCTAGCACTCTCCAAACCTCCCAGAATAAAAGAAATTTTCAAAAAAAAGAACCCCACACTCCTCTCCAAGAGGAGGTAATATAGTCCTTCCAATTTGGCCTTGAGGAATGAGAAGGTGACACTTGTCACCTTCTCCTTCCTCATCCCATGCCATTTGCAAGGGAGAAGGAGTGTGAGGGTGACAAGTGTCACCCTCCAATTCCATCCTATCCCTCACCTTATCCACTTGTGCTCTCACATGTGTGAGAGACCAAGTGGTGAGATGGCAATTTTGTTCAAGCCTCCATGAGGATAAGGGATGCCATATGGCATCCTCTTATTCTCCAAGAGAGTCATCTCCCTCCAAGATACTCTCACATGTGTGTGAGAGTCTTGGAGGGAGATCCCACACACTTGGGAGTCTTGAAGAGCTCCCAAGTCTTCTTGGTGAAGGGATCCCCAAACTTTGGGAAGGGAGATGGGTCTTTCCTAAAGCATGACACATCTCCCACCCTTAGCCATTTCAAAATTCGTCACTTTGACCAAACCCCAGTTTAGAGTGACCAAAAGGGAGTTACCCCAAGGTTTAGTTAGTCAAAATTGACCCTAGACCTAAGGGTAACCACCTATGGTTAGTTTGGGACACTAAGGTACACCTAGGGAGGCATAAATTCACTTTAAATGGCCCATAAATAAAAATAATACCAAGTGGTGTAAAACAAATGTAAATATACAACACATAAAATAAATCAATTTAATAAGGGTGAAAATAGGCCAAAATAATTAAACCAAGCATGCAATAAACATCACCCAATCAAATGCGATCCTCATCCCTTTTGGGAATGGATCAACTAAACATGGAATAACATATGTGTGAACACTACCTCCGATATCCTATGGCCTGGGAATATAATCCTGCACAACTAGGTCAAGTGTCAATCACATCATGGATAATCATAGCTGAAGCAACTGAAATTAAATTTATGTCATTGCATACAACATTAATCATTTACTACATAATGTAATATTAAAACTGCATCTTCTATCCAATGTCTCATCATCATCAAATAATATATCCACATAGGGAATCTTGAAATCACATCAATAATCATCATCATAACATCAAAATATGATCAAATCAAATCACCACATGTCTAATCAATGTCAAAGCAAAAGTCAAGAACTATAACCTAATCCCCATAATGGAATATAATAGTCTCTCAAAGTCTAATAATGTCATCAACTAAAATGTAAACGATCAAAATAGGGAAGTGAAAATAATCAGCTTCACATCCCCCCCTAAGACTAAACTTCCTCCTGGAAGTCATCAAAAAGGTGAGGATAGAGTGTCCTGAAACTAGTTGCATCGTCCCAAGTAGTTGTGACCTCGTCATAACAATCCCACTGGACCCTAACCTAGTCTAGCTCTAGACCTTGAAGGCCTAGTGTCTGATGAGCCAATATGCGAATTGACTCCAAAGCCAATTGTCCGTCCACCTCTACCTGAAGAGCACTCTAGTCCAATACATGAGATAAATCAGATATATATCACCTCAAAACAGAAATATGAAAAATATCATGGATACGCGACAGGCTAGGTGGCAATGCTAGACTATAGGCAACAGGTCCTATCCACTCTAAGATCTCAAAAGGTCCTGCAAACCATGGTGCAAGCTTAGAGCCCTTTCCATAAAGGATTGGATTCTTGTGTGGCCGCACTCTAAGGAATACTCTGTCACCAATAGAGAAGCTCTGATCAAGTCTCTTAGCATCGACATACTTCTTCTATCTATCCTGTGCCTCCTGAAATCTCTGCTTAATTAGTGTGACCTGCTGCTCCATATCATGAGCCAACTCTGGACTAATGGCCACCCTGTCCTTTATCCAATCCCAACTCAATGGTGTCCTGCATGGTCTGCTGTATAAAGCCTGAAAAGGAGGCATACCCAACGAGCTGTGATGCCCATTATTGTAGGCAAACTCCACCAGATATAGATACTCCTCCCATCTAGACTGATGGTCCATAACATACATATGAAGCATGTCCTCCAACACCTAATCCACCCACTCTGTCTGTCCATTTGTCTCGGGATGATAAGTAGAGCTAAAGTTGAGCTATGTGCCCAATGCCTGCTACAAAGCTCTCCAAAAGGCTGAAGTGAATACTGAATCCATGCTAGAAATGATGCGGCAAGGTACCCCATGTAATCTCACAATATCATCCAAGAATACTCTCACCACTGCTGGTGCATTGTACATCATGTGTATAGGTGAGAAATGCGCCACATTGGTCAACTTGTTGACTTTCACCATGATGGCATCATGGTGACGCAAAGACATAGGAAGACCAACAATGAAATCCATGAAAATGCTATCCCATTTCCACTCAGGTATCTCGTGAGGGTATAAAAGACCTGTTGGATGCTGATGCTCAGTCTTGACCCTCTAGCATTCAAGGCATTGAGCAACAAACTCTACCATATCCCGTCTCATACCCGCCCAATGGTACAACTGTCATAGGTTGGCATGCATCTTCTTCACCCCTGGATGTGCTGCATATGGTGCTCTGTGAGCCTCTGATAACACTACAATACGTAGGTCACCTGCGTGGGGTACATAGATGTGCTGTCGATGATGAAGTAACCCATCTATCTCAAGTGAGTACCCTACAAACTTGCCCACAAGGGCCCTCTGTGAACGGATCTCCTTCTGCACCTCAAAAAACCATTCATCCTTAGGCAGATGCTGAATAATGTGTCTTCTCAAGTCGATACTTAGAGTCAAGGTCAGGATCTCATGGCACCTTCGACTCAATGTGTCAGCAACCATGTTCTCCTTCCCTTTGATGTAGTGGACATCAAATTTGTACTCACAAAGAAACTCCATCCAACACCACTGATGGGCATTCAGGTTTGGCTATGTGAATATGTACTGAAGGCTGTGATGATCTGAATGAAGCTCGAAGTGACAACCCAATAAAAAATGTCTCCAACAAACTAAAGCATGAACCACTGCTGCAAGCTCCAAATCATGAGTGGGGTAGTTCAGCTCATAGGTCTTGAGCTTTCACGACTCGTACATGATCGCTCTACCACCTTGCATAAGTACGGATCCCAAACTCTGAAGTGATGCATCCATGCAAACCATAAAATTAGCTACTGGATCCAGAACTGCTAAAATGGGAGCATTGGTAAGATGCTCCTTAAGGACCCCAAAGGCTCTCTCACACTGCTCAGTCCATAGAAAAATCTTCCCTTTCCACTGAAGGGAAGTGATGGGGTACGCTATTCAAGAGAAACCCTCAACAAATCTACGGTAATAACCAGCTAACCCCATAAAACTCCTAACCTCTGTCACACTGGTGGGTGCTAGCCAATCTCTGATAGCCTTGATCTTCGATGGATCTACTGAGATTCCATTGCCAAATAGGATTTGCCCCAAGTACTGTACCTCTGTCCTGAAAAATGCACACTTCCCCAAGTTCCCATAAAGATTCTACTCTCTCAAGCATTGTAGAACCTAACATAGGTGCTCCTCATGCTCCTCCTCAGTCCGCGAATAGATCAATATGTCATCAAGGAAAATAATCATGAACTGATCCAACTAGGTACGGAACACCCCATTCATGATGTTCATGAACACTGCAGGGGCATTCGTCAAACTGAAGGGGACCATAGTGAACTCATAGTGGCCATATCGAGTTCGGAAGGCAGTCTTATGGATGTCAACCTTTGTGATACGCAACTAATGGTAACCAGACTTTAGGTCAATCTTAGAGAACACTCTGACTCCTTGCATCTAATCGAAGAGATCATCAATCCTGGGCATAGGATAACGATTCTTCACCGTCACCTTATTCAACTGCCTATAATCCATGCATAATCGAAGAGACCCATCATTTTTCTTCATGAAGATGACAGGAGCGCCCCAAGGTGAAATGCTCGGTTGGATATGCCCCTTCTCGAGCAGGTCCTCAAACTGTAACTTGAGCTCTATGAGCTCATGAGTGGTCATCCTGTAGGGTGCATGAGACACTGGATCAACACCCGGCACTAAGTCAATATGAAAATCTACCTCACGACAGGGTGGCATCCCCAGTAACTCTACTGGAAACACATTGGCAAACTCTCTCAGGATGGGATGGTCATCCAAAGATGCCTCAGGCTCGTCATCTGATCTGTCACTCACTGTAATAGCGAACATTTGGCATCCCTTCCACATACAATGCTTAAGTTACTGAGCAAATATCATAGAAACTGCTATGGGCTTCTGAATGCCCACCATCTCAACTGATGTACCATGATCATCTAAGAAGCTAATATCCTTTCAGTGACAATTTAGCTTGGCTCAATGAGCCGTAAGCCAGTCCATACCTAAAACCACATCGTAGGAACCTAATGTCATAAATCTAAGGTCACATACTGTGGCAAAGGGTCCCAAAGATATCTCATAGTCATGGACTAAGGCATCTATTATCATCTTGGCCCTTGAGGCCAACTAGACTTCCCACCTATCACCCTGCCTAGAGGCTACCAGCTTGCAATACTCCACTAATGATGGAGATATGAAAGATTCAGTAACACTAGAGTCAAAAAGAATAGAAATGGGGACACCCCCTATCATACCTGATGTCTCAATCACTAATGGCTAAAAATCATCCTAGCAGTTATCAACCGCTTCGAACATATAGTGGGACCTACCCACATCTCCAACTGTCTGCTCTGATCCTCATGTACGAGACTGCCCCTACTGTAAAACCATGTGGACACTCTCTGGCTAGATGTCCCGCTCCACCACACACATAACATGGGCCCCTAGCCTATACCTATCCAGTCTAGGTCCTACTCAACTACTGCTGTCCAGATCTACCTGTGGACCCCTATGAACCCATGTATGACTACTGCAACCTCGCAGGTCCCGCAGGTGGTCCCTGTTGCCTCTGATCTCCGCGCGGGCCCTGCTGCTACCAACCTTCATTATGCCCCTCATGTGCCCTCTGTTGTGGCCTGGATCTCTACTACTGCTATTGCTGTGGGGGTCTACGAGGTAAGGATATGGAAGTAAATCCTCCTCTTTGAGGTGGCGGTGGTGGTCTACGATAACTCTGCTGATGCTGTTGCTGCCCACGATCCTAAACCTGAGGGTGTGAACTCTACCCTGGACCTTGTATCTCCTCAGCTATGTATGCCTTCTCGACAGCATCACTCAATGTCTAGGGGTCTGCCATGCGTACAGGCCCTGCTATGATATGGTTCAATGCTCTGATAAACTTATGAACAGGAGTTTCTCGTCATGGAGATACTCTACATATCGAGACAACTCAGTGAATCTATCCTCATACTGAACAATGGTAAGCCCTCTCTGCTAAAGGTCATGAAAATTGTTTATGCGATGCTACCTATAGTGATCTGATAAATATCACGCATTGAAGCGCTCAATGAAAGTCTCCCATGTGAGTGTGTGCAATGATAGATGGTGCTTGCACTCCTTAGTGCGCCACCAAGTAGTTGTTGCATCTCGCAACAAGTGGACTGCCACACGTGCCTTTGTGTTGCCCTCATAAGGACACAATGCGAAGCATATGTCTCAGCTGATGAGCTAGGCCTTTGCCTTAGCTCCCTCTATGGTCCTGATGAATGTAGGTGGATTCAGCCTCAACAAATTCCTGATGGGATCTCCTTGGTCTCTGTGCCTTCTGATAGGCTCATCTGCATAATAATCATAAGGCCTATGAACAATATGCTCCACTCGCACTGCCTCCTCACGCCTAGCATGACATGGAGGGCTCCTACTATAGGCCTTGTAGGCCGATCAAACCTCCTCTTTCATCATATCTGGTATCTCAACATATGGCTCCACACGTGGCTTAACACGTGACTCTATGCGTGGCTCAACTGCAGCCGGTGGTAGCCTATCTAACACTACCTGTAGAGCCTATAATATCTGTGGCCCAATATCTAGTATAGGAAGGGCTGGTGGTGCCTATGGTACCTGTGGGGCCGGTGATGCTTGTCCCTTAGCTGAAGAGTCACTATGAACCTCTATGGACTTCGTGCGGCGTGAACGCACTTGCCGAACTCATCAGGGAGGCATCCTACAAAAATAAGGTAACCACAAATTAATCAAAGATGTGGAATAATAATGTGCCCTAAATAAGATTAGTGTTTAAACTTGGGCTCTAATACCAAATCTCATGCCCACATTAGCCATGTGGTCACGACACGCAACACATGTGTCATGTCCATATTTGTCATGTGGTCATGACACGAAATATCAAAAACCTTTCCGCATGTCCCTAGAAACCCCCTCGCACACATCAATGTGCTCAGTGGCAATACACATAAGGCGCAATCGATAATTGGGGAAGTGCGTCTACCTACACAAACCCCTGTGTGATGATAGTCAACTAGGGGGTTATGCGGCACAATGTGTGCCGCTTCTAGGGTTAGAACAGTTTTAATTCAAACCCTAAGCTTCCTAGGTGAAAGAGGTGATTTCAACCGAATCGAAATAATAATCACACAATAAATGGTAAGGTGGTCGCATGATAAAATGGAGTGATTAAATGATGTTGCATAATTGCCATAAAAAAATTGAAACCCTAAAATCTAGGAAAATTTTGACAGCATAACCCGTTATCATCATTTGAAATAAATATTTCAAAAAGAATTCCCAAGGAAAATAATTAAGGCAAAAATTAAAATTAACTAATGTCTAAGGATAAATTAAATAATTTCAAGGTCGAAATAAAATCCACCACTCAACAAAATATAAAAATTAAAATTAAATAAACAACCAAATTAAATTTTCAATAATAAAGTCCTTTAATAAATATAATTGCGACAATTATATTTATTAAATAACTCAAGTAAAAAGATTAAAAAGAGAATAAATTGAAACATCCCCTCCAGAATAAAATCGATTAAATTAAAAATAAATTCAATAAAAAGATCTCCCCACAACATTAATTTAAAACACACTAGATAACTAAAAAGGAATGCCCAAATTAATTTAAAAGACAAGGGATCAAGAATCCCAATAAATCAAATTCCCATTCCCATTTAATTAAATCCCACATGAAAGTATAAATATCACACCCCAAAATAAAATTAAAAATCAAAATAAATTTAAAACACTATGGGAGGCAATATGTCCAAAAGTCAAAATGTAAAGAATAGAGGGAAGTTTGAATACCCGTGCACATGAATAAATGGGGAAATAAATAAATTAGTAAAAACTAATTCCCTCTTATCCTCCACTCAATCCTAACTAAATATTTTATTAGTTTCCCAAAAGGAAACCCTAACCCTAATATCCATCATAATCTATTGTTTTCTCATATGTTTTTGTTTTCCATTTTGCCTCTATCATTTTTGGTTTTCACTTTTGCAGGTTGAAGCAAATTTCCTTCATGGCTGCCAAGGAATGCACAAAGGTGTAAATTCCATGTAAATATAACTAGGGTTTTCATTTCTTTATATATATATATATATATATATATATATATATATATATATATATATATATATATATATATATATATATATATATATATATGTTAAAACTATATATATTTAAGTATATATACAAATATATGTATATATGCCAAAATAGATACAAATTAGAGAAAGTTTTTTATTTTATTTCAAGGACCTACAGAAATGCTATATATATATATATAGATTTTATCTTGCATTTGATAAATGTTACAACCGAGACAGAGCAAGAATTTAGTAGGTTACAAAGGCGACGCTGCTACCGCCGCACCAGGGAGTAGAGTAAGGTTTCAAGTGGCAGTAGTGGTGCTTTGGTGTGGGGAGGGGGTCGTGCCCCCACCCACACCTCCTACATTTAACCCAACGACATCCATGGTAGGCGGCGGCCAAGGCCACCGTCCACCCCCCCTTTGTTTCTTTTTTCTTTCAAAAAAAACTTCAAACTATAACCCGCTAGAGTGGGGTTCGACCAGTACATTCATGGCTCTGTTTTTTTTTTAACAGCAAAAAAAACATCTATATTGTATGGAAAGCATGAGTTTTTCACAGTCCATGTCAGTAATATGAAGAGTTTCTGGATTCAACTGTGTGTGTTTTTTGCATCTATATTGTATGGTTTAAATTGTAAATAACAGTTTTATTACTATTTAGACGTATATGTATATATATATATATATATATATATATATATATATATATAAACACACACACACACACACAGTTTACACAGTTCTAGCAGTAATTTTAAAATGTTAAAATCGTAAACATATATTTTTATATAATATGTATATATATATTTTTACATACATATATATACATATATACTATATTATATTTATATATACTATCCTTCAAGGGGACTATATAAACAGATTTGAGTCTACTATAAACCAGATTTGGGTTATTAAATGGACCAGTAGTATATATTTTTCATTTCTTACAAAAATAAATGAAACATGAACACTAAATTTGATTTTGCCAGAAATAGATACAAGAGACTAACATATTTTCTTTTGACAGTAATTTAACTAGGGTAGATTTTACTATTTTTCCCTCTTCTTTGAAAAAAAAAATTATAACATGAGGATAATACTCTTTTTTTTTCAAAATGCATTATGACATCATTAATTTAGTTTCTTTTATGTTTGAACATCCAACAAAATCAACTACAACATATATATATATATATATATATATATATATATATATATATATATATATATATATATATATATATATATATATATATATATATATATATATATATATATTCTTTTTGAAAAGAAAAGACAACAAACTATACTTTCTTTTGTCAACATCCCATGACCATAAATGCACAAACAACAACATAATAGACATTTTGAAAACACAATAAAGAGTATATCACATTAAAATGCTTTACAGCAACAGGTACAATGGAGGGTAATAATTTTGACAAAAATTACAATAAGGCCTCTAAGGCCAAGGCTCACAACAGCCAACCCAAATAATGCAAATAAGGTAAAAATGGCCTTCTTCAATACTTCATTTCTTCCATAAAACCTGCAATAATACAACACCAAAAAAAAATGGGGAAACCAAGCCATTGAGGAATGCCCTCCTCCCTACCATAAACCCGCTAGTGGGTCACCCCCGAGCTAGGGAGGTAGGAGTTCACATAGTTTTGTACACACACACCACTAAATGAAAATCTCCAAACACACAAAACATCACTCCCATGGATTTGCACAAACAAAACTCAATAAATTGAGTTTGGAGGGGGTAGGGAAGTGGACCCCTCAACTCAAGAGGCCACCCCAAGAACTCCAAGATCACAAAAATCCCAAGGCCTCAAGCCAATCACATTTTCCACCAAAACTCAAAAACCACTATGGCACTCATGCCAAATCACATATTGTTTCCAAAACTCATATAATGCCCTCAAGGCTAAAATAGTGCAATACAAAGGAGATGACCTCGATGAGGTTCACTCTCCCCTACCCCAAACTAGTTGAGCTTTTCCTCCAAAATAGAGGTTCTCTCACCACACCCATCACACACAAAAATAAAATGACAACCCACATAATATAAAAAGACATACACAAAAGAAAACATAAGCAAAAAGGGTAATGGCCATAGCCATGGAGCTTACCTTTAAAAGCCCTAAAATGGAAGCATGTTAGACGAAGAGCTCCAAGCTTCCCAAAAATTTCTCCAACTCTCCAAAATTTCTCTAATACTCTCCAAACCTCCTAGAATAAAAGAAATTTTCAAAAAAGAAGAACCCCACACTCCTCTCCAAGAGGAGGTAATATAGGCCTTCCAATTTGGCCTTAAAGAATGAGAAGGTGACACTTGTCACCTTCTCCTTCCTCATCCCATGCCACTTGCAAGGGAGAAGGAGTGTGAGGGTGATAAGTGTCACCCTCCATTTCCATCCTATCCTTCACCTTATCCACTTGTGCTCTCACACATGTGTGAGAGACCAAGTGGTGAGGTGACAATTCGCTTCAAGCCTCCATGAGGATAAGGGATGCCATATGGCATCCTATTATTCTCCAAGAGAGACATCTCCCTTGAAGATGCTCTCACACATGTGTGAGAGTCTTGGAGGGAGATCCCACACACTTGGGAGTCTTGAAGAGCTCCCAAGTCTTCTTGGTGAAGGGATCCCCAAACTTTGGGAAGGGAGATGGGTCTTTCCCAAAGCATGACTCATTTACCACCCTTAGCCATTTCAAAATTCGTCACTTTATCTAAATCCCAGTTTAGAGTGGCCAAAAGTGAGTTACCCCAAGGTTTAGTTAGTCAAAATTGACCCTAGACCCAAGGGTAACCACCTAGGGTAAGTTTGGGACACTAAGGTACACCTAGGGAGACATAAATTCACTTTAAATGGCCCATAAATAAAAATAATACCAAGTGGTGTAAAACAAATGTAAATATACAACACATGAGATAAATCAATCTAATAACAGTGAACATAGGGCAAAATAATTAAACCAAGCATGCACTAGACATCACCCAATCAAACGTGATCCTCATCCCTCTTGGGAATGGATCAGCTAAACAGGGAATAACATATGTGTGAACACTACCTCCAATTTCCCGTGGCCTTGGAATATAATCCTGCACAACTAGATCAAGTGTCAATCACATCATGGATAATCATAGCCAAAGCAACTGGAATTAAATTCATGTCATTGAATACAACATTAATCATTTACTACATAATTTAATATTAAAACTGCATCTTCTATCCAATGTCTCATCGTCATCAAATAATATATCCACATAAGGAATCTTCAAATCACATCACTAATCATCATCAACTATATCTTCTAAATCTAACATCATTATAACATCAAAATATGATCAAATCAAATCACCACATGTCTAATCAATGTCAAACCAAAAGTTAGGAACTATAATCTAATCTGCATAATGGAGTATAACAATCTCTCAAAGTTTGATAATGTCATCAACTAAAATGTAAACGATAAAAATACGGAAGTGAAAATAATCGGCCTCACAAATGCAATGAACTAGATATAGGCAATTTGATTTTACTTGTATACCAGGATATCCATACCCTATTGAGAACACTGTGAGAATTGTTGTCCCATGGTTTGCTGGAAATAATGCAATATCTGGTGAGGATCACCTAAGGGCATTCATGAATGTGATGGATGCCTTTGAGGTTGAATGTGAAGATGTAACAATGAAATTATTCATACAGTCCTTGATAGAAGATGCAAGGGAATGGTATAGAAGCCTACCAGATGCCAGTATTGATTCTTGGATAGACTTTAAGAGGATTTTCAAGGAACAATATGGGGATAATATTGACCCATGAGTTGTTGTGAATGAATTTACAAGCATTGAAAAGGGGCTCAATGAAAATTTCCATGATTTCAATGCAAGGTTCTTAAAGGTGAGTAATAAGATTCCTCCTAACTTAAGACCAAATGAGCCCATGTGCTTGGTAATTTACCAAAATGCATATGATCCCAAGATGGGATATGAATTAAGAAATAGAGAGCCTCAAACTCTTAGGGATGCTTTTAAAGAAACCTTACACATTGAAAATAATAGAAAGGCATCTGGAAAAACTTCTAAGAGAGGTGATGTAAGAATCACCCCACAAGATAGAGGAGAAAGTAATAAGTCTCTTATTACTGTTGAATATGATAAATTATGGAAGGAGGTCAAGGAAATAAAGAACTCTATGGTAAGAAATGATAAAAGGATCCCTAGTGATAGGCCTCCTTTTATTAGACAAGAAAAGATGCCAAGGTTAGCAGATCAACCCTACAACACAAATTGGGGAGATGGAAATCCAATCCCTCCTAATGATAGGGGAGGTTTGTCTAAACAAACCCTTGATCCTCTAAGGAAAGGGGTACATGCTATAGGTGAAGACCTATGGTGTTTACTGTGCCAAGCTCCCCATTCTTATGCTTCATGTGTTGTTGCAATATCTATAACTTACAACACAACCCCATATGAGGAATAGAAGGAGGGGGATGATTATGAAGACCACAATGTGAATATGGTTTTTAACCATGATTGTATTATTGAAGACTGTGTCACTTTTGACAGTGAGTTCTCAGACAATGAGGTTACAACAGAAAAGGGAAAGTTGATTAAGCAACAATCTATTCCAAGTACAAGTAGAGATGATGACTATGTTCTTCAGTTGAATAATAAGGACACTGGCATCTAATTAAGAAGACCTATTGATCATGATGTTATTCATAATAACAATGATAAAATTTACACTCAAACCTTATCTTCTTGAAAAGTATGATCAATTCAAGATGAATTGATGACTCCAAGTCTCCGTGCATTAGTTCATAATGATTTGACATCACTCAGAGGTTGATGTGTGTTGTTGTTAATCAGTTTGGGGCCTTACGCTTGATTTTAAGGTATCTATCTCCTGATATTCAAATATGACTATTTTTTCCCTGCTCCTGTAAATTCTTAACAAATGATATTAAATCCTACTGTATTTAACCAAATCATGCAGATATTTATGTAAGTTTGATCAATTCTTCTGCATATCACTCTTGTTAAATTGATTCA
The DNA here is from genome assembly GCA_027924645.1 of Cunninghamia lanceolata. Lineage (NCBI taxonomy): Eukaryota > Viridiplantae > Streptophyta > Pinopsida > Cupressales > Cupressaceae > Cunninghamia > Cunninghamia lanceolata. The sequence continues at coordinate 34,084,011 of BSBN01000078.1, read as the reverse complement.
TGATGATTTTGATTAGTTCTTTTGAAACTATCTTCAATTCACTTAGCTTGAACTAATCTCTACTTAATTTCACTTCTGCACTGTAAATGTATTCAAATGATATGCCTATAATTATAAATTTCCATGATTCCTATCATTATTTGTGTTCATTTGTATGATATTTTCTATTTTAAATGCACTCTATCTAAATATGCCTAAGATCTTCATGTATTTACGGATATCAACATATTATATGATGATCTACTTGTTATTTTATGTGTATTTGTAGTTATGATGATGATTCAAATGAAATTTAAATAAATTTGAACTAAAGATTTCTAAATTTACTAAAATGAGTGCATCTTCAGTCATTGATCTACATATATCCTTGATACTGTCATGAAGAGAAGAAAATCAAACCATATTTTCACTAGGTCATTCCACAGCTAGATATGATTGATGCTAACTTCAAAGGAAAGGAATAAAGACAACATGCATAGGCTGAGATGCACTCCAAGGGATGGAAAAAATCAAAGTGACATATCCAGAATTAATTCACAGATTACTCAAAGCTTACGATTGTTTGTAATCACAGGTCTTCATCTTCTTTAAGTATGCAAAAGGAGTATATATTTACAATTGACTTTGAGAATTGGTCATGAAATTCAACAATCCAATCTCAATTAAGCTTCCAATGAATCTATAACTAAGATCCTCCATCCTTTTATAAGACAAGGATGAGAACCAATTACAAAAGATCTACGATCAGGATTTAATCTATTACAATCAACGATCGACATTGCTTTGACCGAGTCAAAATACCAAAACATGTGGCACAAGTCACTAGTTGGAAACTATATAGTGGAGTATAGTTGTCACTCTAGAATATTCTAAGATCTTTGATTTCACCTACCAGAGTGTAAGTGTCACTAGGACAAAATAATATCCCGGATGATACCTGTTACTAGACCCTCTTCAATTAGATGATATCCTCTTCATGTAACTACATACCTGTGTCTAACTTCTTGTAGGAATCATAGGCCTATGCAAATGTTTCTACTTGTAATTGACTAATTGTTTGAGCTCTCATTTTAGCATATTTCAATCCCTTTATCTGCTCATTCAAAGACTACATCATGGATGTCCTTCTCTCTATTTATTTATCATAACCTTTTACTTTCACCTTCAGCTCAGCCATCTCATCCATGACATCCTCTATGAAGAGTCCAAGTGGATCTTCTGCTACTTCCTTAAATTTATCTTTGAATATCTAGACATCACTATCCGTATCTGACATTTCCTCTTTTGTTACAGCATCTTCCAACAATCTTGTCAGTATATTCATTTCTTCTTCTAACAAGTCATGGACCTTAGTTTGAGTATCCTTGACCTTGGACATGCTCACCTTCAATACATCTAATTCATATGTCATTTTAGTTAGCCAAGTATCCATGAGTAGCAATGTTACATGAGTGATAATCGTATTTTGTAATAATTCTTGATATGTCATCTCCTTAGCTCTTCTAAGTCTACTTATTGCATAATTGCATTTTTCTATCCTTTGAGTGAATTCTCTCTTCAAAGAATCTTGATTTTATCTTTCAAGTTGGACAATGTGTCCCAATTAGACTTGGAGGTCCTGATTAACTTCTCTACAGATGTCATAAATCTTATGAACCATTTGTCCATAATATGAGCTTGATGTTTCTAGACATCCAAACTAGCTATTTCTTCTTCACTTATTAATGTCAATGTAGCAGGCCTCTCTGTAGCATGTAGGGTGGATGCCAAGCTATCCGGCTTTACCAATCCCTGTATGAATTGTTGTAGCTAAGCATTTTGCTCCTTAAGCTCTTTCTTTCTAGCCTTTAGCTTCCTTATTTTTGCCACTACTGCCTCTGTACTCTTAATATGATCTTGTATTTCTTGTTCTATTGTGATATGACCTAAGTCATATTGTGTCACCTAAAATTTTTCTAGCCTAATTTATCCTTTGCCCTTATCTACTATAGGAACAACAACTTGAGTTGTCCTCTTCCCTATCTTTGGATCTCTCTTGATTATGGAGACTTTCCTAGCTCTCCATTTAGCTCTAGATGGATCAAGAGTAAATAAGGACTTGAAGTCAAAAGGTACCTGGTGCTCCTATGATCAGCCTACCTCTGATGAAATCAAGGCTAGTGTAGCTAATTGTGATCCTCCTTGATCTGGTTGCTCAATTTGAGTATCCTATATTCCTTTATCTTTATTGATGTCTTCATCACCGCTAAGATCTTGCACATTCTCTTGGTCCTTCTGTTGTTCTATTCTGGTATCCAAATTTTCTTTCTCATGCAAATGTTCTTCCTGCCTTTTCTCTGGGGGAGGTTGGTTATCATGTGCCTTATCACTCTATTCCTCTAGAACCTTGTCATATTTAGGCTCTTGTCCTTTATTCTCTTGATCATCATTATGATGCCCTTGCTCATGCTTATCAATATTATCTCCTGTTATAGCAAGAGATCTAGACACACTCTCTAGTTCAGGCTTATCCATCAAGATATCCTACTGTGCTATTTGTTCCTATGCACTTTTATCTTCAAGGATATCTGAGTGGGCTCTTCCATCTTGAGAATCATTATTCCCATCATCAATCTCCATAGGAATATTTTCTTGCTATCCTTGGTTATCTTCAATAACTTCTTCTTTTTCAGTGCCTTCTCTTTCAGGCACATATGTCAAATCCACTACCTCCAAGATAGTCACATTTTCAATCAGGATGTTTAGAGGTCCCATATGTACCTCTACTTCAGGGGACTCCTCTCTTCCTATTCTTTCATCATGTGATTCTACTGCTGCCTCACCCTTAGCTATAGCTTCTATATGTTGTAACATGCATCCAATAGGATGATTTATAATATTATTTACCACCTCATCTTTAGTTAAATCAATGGTTTGACTTAGTGGGAGGGCCTTTGTAGCTTTGTCTTCTTGAATTTGACCTTTGGCTTCTTGTGCCATCTTATTTTTCACTTTGACTATTGTTTCTATTTGCACATCATGTTGTAATTCTTTAACTACACTTGCAGATGGATCACTTGATCTTGATACTGCTACTGGTGGAGGTGAAATAGTGCCTCTCATGTGAGGTCTTCGATATCTACTTTTCCTATGTACCTTGACACCCTACAACACATCACCTTTCTTCTTCCTCTTCAATTTCCCAATGGGCACTCGATCTTCTTCATTGTCACTATCTTCTTCCTCTGCAGTAGTCCTTATTGGACTTAGCTCCTAATCTTTTGAAGTCTCTCCTTTTGTTATGGATATTTGAGGTACAAATATAGTGATGTCCTTAAGCACTGATCTTGTAGGGGGTAAAAATGGTTGGTATACTAGGGATACTCCCTCAAAAGTAATCTCCTCTGCTGCTTGAGATGAACTAGGTTCAAGAAATTTTGTCCCTAGGATCTATTTTTCCATACAAGGAAATCACCATATCCATGTTCTTCTCTTTCTTTTCTCTTCCCCTTTCTATCACTCATGATAGCCACACCTTTTTCTTTAAGCTCATTGATCTTTTTGGCAACCTAGTTCTTTGTCCTAGCCATAACTTTGGTGGTAAGGACATCTATTGAGGTATCTTCCTTTTGTGTTAGATCTAGGGCAGAAATGGTGTCATTGTATATCTTTTGTTCTTCATACTTGGGATCCATGAGGTCATCATCATCCTTTTTGATCTGTGAGAGAACTTCAGGCTGCCCTATTGTCCTCATCTAGTCCAGTGTCAATTTTTGATATTCTCTTCTTCTTACCTCATGTTCATCATTGCAATCTACCCAATAGTCTTCGAGGTGTACAATATGCTTATACTTCTTGTTAAATCTTTGTTCAATCCTATGGTCAGGATCATAATCTCTGGTAAGAGGAAACAACTTCAGATTCAAACTTTTCAATTCTGCCTTAGCTTTCCTTGCATTTTCTATAGCTGGACCACTAGGAACCAGTTTATATCAATGGGGAATTTCCTATAGGACTTCCCTTCCTTTACCTTGGATATTTCAAATGTAGGCAACTGTTGCCTTATCATTTCCATTAGTAATACCTTGTCTGAAGGGTACCTTGGTAGCATATATGGTTTCCCACTGAAACCCTCCATCCGAATGTAGGAATAAGTTTTGGCCTGGATGAACCAAGAGCTATATCCACTAATTTCTTTAGTAGCACCCACTAAAAACCATTTGGTCATGTCTCCTCCCATGAGCCAGACTAGGTGCATCAGGAAGCAATCATTAACCATTTTGTAATGTTGAACTGAAAGTCTTCTTTCTAGCTAGGGATAATGTTCCCAGGGGGTCTTCTCATTTGGTAATCTTCCCATCCTTCCTATAGTTTTTAGGCCATCAAATGCACCTTTTGCTACACAAGCATATAATTCTAAAGATCATCCCCTTACCTTCTTTCCACTTGACCATTTGGTCATGTATTGTATCATTGATAATCTTGGCCCATTGGACTTTCTCTTGATCCTCTTCATATTCGCTAACCATCCTCATTAAACCAAACATCCAAGGTTGGAAGGTTCCACAATTTACCAAGCCATTCATCCGACTAAGCATGAACATTATATACTATACCTCCTCATTGAAGTGAAATTTGTATAAGTGTTGTGCCATTTTGGCAGCTGCTTTGGCTGTATTATTAGGACTTCTCCATCCCTAATATATAACTTTTCTGTAATTCTTGTTGTTAGCATCAAACTCCTTGGCTAATGCATCTAGGTCTAGCACATACATAGGCTAAGAGATGGGCAAATGAAACACTTCAAATATACCATCCACAAATAAATCTGCATACAACCTCTCTTATTTCTCTATTTTCCTTGTAGTAACATCATAATTCTATGCAGACTTGGCCATGAGGTTGAAAGCTTATGAGGAATAAGGAAAACTAGCCACTTGATATAAGACTGCTACCACTATATTCTGTATGATAGGGTTATCTTCCCCAACATCAATTCTTGCTCTAAATTTTTCTATATCTGTATTACCCGAGTGGGTATCCTTGGTGAATCCTAATTTGTTGTAAACGATACACGTTATAGGAAACATAACTAGATTGAATTTTGTATCTCACTTGTCCATGCGTGGATGCGACATTTTGTCCTGCAATTTAAACATTCTAGTCTCAAATAACAACATATATTTGTTTATCTAGGGTTTGCATAGTATTAATTTTTATGTTCTAAAATGATAACATGCCTAAATCCTACGGATTGAATTAAACCATATATCAAATTCTTTCAATGTTCACCATTTACCTTCTATTTAATTAATCATGATGTGATTTTGAAAAATAACAAGAAGGATAGGGATTTATGCATACCTATATATGCTTCCTTAACCTGTTGTAGATACGGTGATGACCGAATAAAAGTTCTAGATGAAATATCCTTCTATAATTGCTCTTTTAACTTAGCTATGGTTCGTAATATAGCTCTAAATAGTAAAATTAGGACTATAAAATGCAATTGTATTGATTATGACAATGAAAATCCCCTTTTAACTTAGAAAATTTGTGATTTTAGTGCTTATTAATGGTATCAAGGTGATTTGACATCCTCAATTAGCAAGATTGCATAGGATTATCACAGGTGTCCATTGGCATGTGTTTAAATTTAAATGCCAGTGATCAATCACACCACATTAAATGCAAAAAGTGTGGGTATGTGGGAGTGGATATCTGAATGAGGAATATCCAAGTGAATATCCAAATAGGAATATCTAGATGACGTCATCCTAGGTGGGTCAACCTTTGCTGAACAAGGAATTATCATCAGATCTCAAATGTGTTCATAATAGGTTAGGAAATGATGTGGACACATGTCATTATCTCGCAACAATGAGGAGAATCTTTCTTGCTGACAAGATTCTCCCGTGAGGAGGTGCTACTATCTAATCCAGGTCATGGATATTGGGTTAAGATTTGAACATTGTAAGCATGAAATATACATCTAGTCAGAATATTTGGATGATGTCAGCATGAGTAATATCCTTCATTGTGGCATAATATGGTGACATCATCTAGATCAGGATATTAGAATAGGATCCAAATAATGGGAATGTGAAACATCCCTACGACTTAAGGTCATGATGATGTCAACACATGGTGTCATTTATATCACGTCGGGATAAGGTTATGTCATCAGGATATATATGTTAAAAGATATATGTATGCTAAGTTAAGATCTGGATGATAATTAATACCCAGATGAAGTAAGTAGGTTCATCATTCTTCATAAGGTTGAAATGACATGACATCATTAGGATAAGGATGTTAGCGGAGCTCAGGACATTAAAATAAGGTCAGGATACTAAGTTAAGATCCAGGCACAAACTAATATCCTGCATGTGATGCGTAACTAGATAAGTCTCTTAAATTTGATGTCTGGATACTAATATGCACCAAGATATTAAGTTAATATCTAGATGACATGAAATGTGAATATTCGAACAACCTTTTGACAAAACTTTGACTGACTGTAACCTTCTTTTTTAACAAATTTCAGGGTGCTTCGAAAAGAAAACCTGCTTAAATTTTCATGCTCTTTCACTTGGCAAGATCTATAATATGAAATTTGAAGTTTGAAAATTTGACCTCTATCCTAAGGTCTAGATATGCACATGATGAAATCCTGGCATGTGTTTGACATTGACTATTTTTACCATACCGCCCAAAAGCAAGGACAAACAAGCCAAGAAAAGAGTTGGGTCCTTGTTTTGCTCGGGCAAAATGGGGCATGTTGTGTAACCACACAACAAGACCCTCTACTAAGGAAATCAAAACCTTGACTACTTCCAAGATTGCTTAGGTTAAAAGTGATTACAACTTGAGGAGTAAGAGAACCAAGGAGAAAGTAGTACGAGGGGAAGCATTTTTATAAAAGAAAGGTAGAATGTCCCCAACCCCAAGAGAGAAGTGGAATCTCTGGGAAAGCTTAAGGAGGTTGGGGGGAAATCTAGTCCACATCACAATCCACCCCCTAAGGAAAAAATACCAGTAGAAATGGACAATGCTAAGAAAATCCCTACTGAACAAAAATCTGGTAAAAATAGCACACCTCAAGCCCCTATTGCAAATACCGATACAACTTGTACAAGTATAGTGCCCAAATATGTCTCGTTGGACATGGTCACATATTTAGCCAGATAAGAGTGATAGTCCCTTTGTTAGAAATGATGAGGATACCTGAGCACAAGAGTAGGGTTGTGGATACAATAAATGATGTAGTCCCTGATACACTTAGGATGGCTAAGGAACATACTAAGCCACCTAAAGAAAAGAAGATATTATCCAAAGATGTTAAGAAGTGGAGTACTAAGATACCAAAGGTCTATCTGGGAATCACTTTGCAAAAATGTCCTTCTCAAGTAGATCCTTTCTTTCTCACTCGAATGATAAAAGGAAGATTTGTAAAAAATTGTATGATTGTCTCAGGTGCCTCTGCGAACATAATGCCATTAGGAGTCATGGAAATATTAGGCTTGCAAGTAACCAAGACCTATGGGAAATTCTTTCCCATGGATTCTCGAGAAGTCCTAATCATTGGAATTATTAAGGATATCAGTTTCAGACTTGCAGTGTTCCCACATAAGGGATATAAAATGAATATTACTATGGTGGACATTCCTCCTATGTATGGGATGCTATTGCCAAGAAAGTGGGCTTCTACTATGGGTGGTAGCATCCAAATGGATTCATCATATGCTATGATCCCCATGGATGGTGAAGAAGTAAGACTTGATAGAGAAAACAAATGTCCCCAAATAATAGATGGCATTAATGAGGAAGGTGATCAAGTGTACTTCCTGGATGTAGTTATGGACAATTTTAAGATTGAGGGTGTAATGTCAAAAAATGTCCCTTGGGGGCTTTTCCCTCATAAGGTTTAGCTCCCAGTTCTTTAGTGTGCATTTAGGACATTACATTATATTTCAACATCCTGATGAGAAAACCCCTAAGTGTCTTGGAAAATAGGACCTAGGGGAACCACTTGAGATAAACCCTGCCCAAAATAGGGGGGAGGACTTGGGCGCCCGCACCCTAGTCTTGACCTATTTTGGGGCAATCCCAATTTTTGGGTGTCAGCTTGTGACCGTTATTTGGCTCCTATGTTGTCACGGTAATTTTGATTTATGAAATTCTTGGCGGGAGTGTTTGTAGTTGCATATAAAAGCATGTTTAGGCATTCATTTGAAAACTAGAAGATTACTAGCAAGCTATTGTGTTCTAAAGGTGATTCAAGGCTTTCATTGTGTAGCAAGAGCAGATTTGTGTTGTCTATGTGTTTGTATTTGCATATTTGAGAAATCATCTCCTCATGGCCTTCTTCACTACAAGGTGACATCATTTGTGTTTTTGAGCATTTATCATTTGGTTTTTACCTCTGCCTCACAAGGGCACACACTCTCTATTTGACAAGGGTGTTCAGAAGACTTGAATGTCTCTCTAGGGCTTGACTAAGGCAAGCCTCTAAACACCACAACCCCCTCCCAAAGTTTTCATGATTGTAGGTTACAGGTGTCAAATCTAGAGAAAGTGAAGTTGCAGGAGGATAAAATAGAGTGTCAGAATTATAGATTAGAGAAGAAAATAACTCACTGGACTAGGGCACCCACTCATTAGTCCTCAAAGTTTCGTGACGAGAAAACCTTCAGTACAATAGGAACATGTTACAGATCTTGTTTACAGATCCCAAAAAAAAGTAGGGCATTGGACTTGGGCACCCACTCTTTAGTCCCTAACTATTCTGCTTCCAAATCCTGAAAATAGGTGCATAGTTATTTATCATTTTACATCTTTCTGTAGAAGTATTTTCCATTATTCCTCTGTTTGTTGTCGTATTTGCATTATTAAGGTTTTAAGGTATAATTGAGCATAAGAGAAGATAATTGGAAATTAAATCATAAAAATCCAAGTTTCCCTACATTCTGACAGTGACCTAGGGTAGGCTAGTACATTGCAACTCGACCCTAGGTCCTTGAATGAAAGGGTGAAAGGAGGATACACATACAATACTACCAAAGACTCCACTATCCAAATTTTACCCTTTACATTTTGATGAACCCGTGTTATTGGACTTATTTTCACCTCGCTGAGTGTTTTGCTTCATATTTATAGTAATTTCATTCATTCATATAGTCATTCATCTTATTGCATTGAAAAACTTATAAAAAGTTTGAAAAATTAAAAAAATTGAAATTTTTTTGCATGCTAGGGTTTCTATTTTGCATCAATTAATTGGAATTTCATCAAATTTCTAATTTTTACATTGTATCTGATTTAAATTGCAGAAAATTATAAAAATACAATAGCTTACATTGCATTTTCATCATAAAATTGCTAGGGTTTTGTTGAAAATTGTGAATTTTGCATATAACCTAGTAATTCCAAAATCTAGGGTTTGTCAGTAAAATCTTGTTTCAGATTTTTCTACTGATTTTAGAGGCTCATTCAAATTTGGATTTGGCTGTAGTCTTTCATTTTAGAACAAATTTGCATTTTTGCATAGAAAATTTCAACAAAAACTAGCATTTCCATTGATTTTTCATTAGATTTGCACTTGCATTTTGCATGTTTGAGCATGGAAATGATTTTTAGATCTGAGAGCATGTAACTTTCATCATATATCAGCTTGCAAAACATTCATATAGCATTTTACATCAATATCTCAAACCTAGGGCTTGAAAAACATTGATTTTCACTAGATTTGGCCTTATCGACTCTCTAAATTTGCACTATAGGCGTGTTGTAAAGAATATTTTTGAATTAATTGGTTGATACTAGGGTTATTATCTGCTTCCCTTCCTAAAAATCCTTACAACACCTTTCTATTGGTCTCTTGTATTGAAAATTTGGTGAAAAATTGCCTATTTATGCTATTTTTGCCCTAGGGTTTGGCCTAGTTTGCACCGTAAGCATGTTGTAACAGATTTCATGCTTGTAGGTGACTGATATCACTGATATTATTTGATTAACCTCCTAAAATTCTTTACAACACTCCTTTGGCTAGGTCTTGGAATTGAAAAACTGTGAAAATTTGCCTATTTTTGCTATATTTTCACCAGGGTTTGACCTTAGTGGCACTATAAGTGTGTTGTGATGGATATTTTATCATTAGGTGGTTGTTATTACCAATATAATTTTCTGTTCATCATCATTTTCGTCACAAGACCCTTTGTCATGCTCTTTTACATTGAGATTTGTTGAAACATCACATATTTTAGTGCATTTTCACTATATTTTGACTTGTTATCATCTTATATTTGCATCAAGATTGTGTTGTGAAGGATCTTATTACTGTATTAGACTAATATCAGACATATTATTTGCTTCCTCTGATCAAAATTCTTACAACACCTTTTCTTTCACTTATTGGCATTAAAAAAGTATAAAAAATAAGCATTTAAGGTCACTTTTGCACATAGTTTTACACTTGTCCTTTGCATACTTTTGGAAAATTGTTAAAATTTGATTTTTCATTGATTTGAGCATGTAAACATGGCCTCTAATTGCAACAACAACAATAGGTTCCCTCCCAGGCCTTACTTGAAAAGAAAGGTCCCTAAACCTGAAATTGTGTTTACACCTCATGATAGAACAATCAGAGATACTGACGGACCTATCTACATCACTGTGAAAATAATGGGAAACCCCATGGATGGAACCCTTATTGATCCTAATTGCATGACTAATGTTGCCATAGAAGATTTCCTCTATTTACATAATTTTATGCAAGGATCTTATGACCCTTCAGACATGATGATTAAAACACATAAGGGAACCTTTGTAAAACCTTTGGGTAAGATATCATTGTTGGCAACTATATTTGAAAAACATGTAGAACATTGGTTTGATGTTTTCCCCATTTCTGACCACTTTCGCATTTGGGACGCCCTTGGTTAAAGAAAATAAAAGTTGTCCCTTCAACAATTCATAATTTTCTAAAATTTCCTTTTGAGGTACATGTGATTACCATCCCTCGAAATAAATATAAACCTTTGGTTGAAAGAAAACATTGCACATTAGATTACTTTTGGGACAAATCTAAAGAGAAACCTGAACCACAAACAAACTTTAACTTCTTGAGCTATAGAAATTACAAAGAAAAACTATTACATCCAATGGCCAGTCCCTCTAGACAAGAAACAACAAAAGACAAGCAACTCGCATTTGAAGAGAACCCTAGACCAAAAGGACAAGGTCCCTATGCTGAGGTTCCTTCCTCACCATCCTTACAAGGATTAGGAGGTTATTATCGACAACAAAACATTCCACCTAGACAAATGAGATTTGATCCTGGTGCTTCATCTTCTAAACCTATGAAAGAGCAAAACCCTATCTTACAAGAGATAAGTGGTAAGAGAAAGAGAAATAGAAAAGCAAGAGAAAGAAGAAGAAGAAGATAAGCTTATGCCATAAACCTTGCATCTCAACAAGAAAACATTGATCCAAACATTGAACAAAACAAACATGATCCTAACAATGAACCCACTTTTCTCTAAAATTTGAGAATGGGAGGATGACGATGATTTACTTGATGACCGCTAGCCCGGGAGATCCTACAGGTAAGTATCTCTAACCCTTTATCCCTCTCGTGATGTGCTTCCCCCGTGATGTGTTATGTATTATTTAGGCCTCCTGGGATGACCCCTGATTCTCTTGTAAGGTCCAGGATACTAGAAGAATGCCTCTGTTGCGACCTTCTTCTATTTGCATCATCATTCTTCTATATTGCCTCTCTCTGATTTCATTGTTGTGTGTTATGTCTTACGGACATAGCATTGTGGTTGGTGACTTGGGGGCACCCTCCTACATGACTGTCCCTAAGACACTTGTTTCTCCTCTCTTATTTATTGTTTCCCTTCCTCTAGTGTTTCTATCTAGTGGGTGGATGAAGAATACACATTTATACTAATGTGGACCTAGCGTCCCTTTCGCGAGAAATAAAAAATTGGGCTTAGTTCCTAATATGATGATGGGGTTGTATATATTATCCTACGCTTGGATAGTGGAAACACTCATGCTTTCCGTATAGTGATTTTGATGATGTTTTTCTCATTTACAAATCATAACAATACTGATGCTCTATGCACTTTGTTTGTCTTTGAATCTAGCCTTGGTGGTACTCAATTCAGAGATCTTTGTGATGTAGCCCCACAGTTATTCTTGAACTTCAAATTCATAGTATAACCTTGGCTCTTTGTGTGGTTAATCATATGCATTGATGTTGTTTATCATGATTATGTAGACACTAACATGTTTCTTGCAGGGATGTGTTTGTGGGAACATTTGGTGATTGTAAAGAACATGTCACCTCCAAGGGGCATGGGCTTTGCAAAACTTTGTGTTCCCTTTTGTGTTTTCTTCCTACCTTAACGTGCTTGATATCGATGCATGATATCAACCACCTTAAGGTGGGGGCATATATATGGTAAGCTATCTGTTGTATATGTTAGCAATGTGCTTGTCCTCAGGTGTAGTCTAAAGACTTGTGCGATGAGTACATCCTACACTCTGAGTTTGTTTACAATCAATCAATCAATCAATCATTTAAGCCCTCTACGGAGCAGGATATTGCATATGTCCTTTTATTTTAAGCCCTCTGCAGAGGCAGGGATGGTGTATTTCTCAGAGCAGATTGCATCATTCTGTCATTTTCGAAAGTCCTCTGCAGAGGCAGGGAGTGGTTGTGTGACTAACTCAACCCTTAAACATGTCTTCAACGATTATTGTGGCAAAGCCTAATCATTGGTGTGTGCATGTAATGTGCCTGAGATGGTGTTGAACCTAGAGATAGGAATGCTCCATCGCTTGTCTGTTTTCTTCGTGTCTTCAAAGTGTGTGTTTTTGGCATGCTTGCTTTGTGTGGCATGTTTGTTGCCCCATATGTATTCTAAATAGCTATACGATGAGTACATCTTGCATTTTAGGAAGTTTTCCGTGTCTTGTGTGTGTGTTGCACCATATATGTAGTTTAAAGATCTGTGTGATAAGTACATCCTACATTATGGGAGGTTTGTTTACATTCTTGTACTTGCATCTGCATTTCATATATATGAGAAAAAGAAAAGAAAAGAAATCATTCTTGTCTTCTATGCATTAATGTGTCTTCTATGCATCTACTATTTTCTCCATGTTTTCTGTGATTGTAACTGTCTTCTCCGTGTTTTGCATGCCTGTCATTGTCTTCAATGTGTCTGGCATGTCTTCTCTGTGCTTGGTGTGTTTGCTGTGTTTGTTGACCATACTTTAATACATGTATTGGCCTTGTATTTATAGATAGATTAAAGTGGGGGATAAATGTAACATCAAAAAATGTCCCCTTGGGGCTTTTCCCTCATAAGGTTTAGTTTGTGGGTCTTTAGTGTACATTTAGGAAATATTACATCATATTTCAACAACCTGATGAGAAAACCCCTAAGTGTCTTGGCAAATAGGAACTAGGGGGACTACTTAAGATAAACCCTGCCTAAAATAGGGGGAGAATTGTTGCAAGTATGGGTCTAACCAGTGTTGTCATTGATGTCAACATACTCATGTTGCATTAATGAGAAGGATTGGATGAGTTGTGTGCTGAGGATATTGAGAAAATTAGTCTCAATCAGGAACAGTGAAGAACAGTGATGACAATAAGGTAAAAGTCCAAGATAGGTTGAGGATTAGAGGAAGCGGTTTAAAGGGTTTGTAGATATAAGTCTTGAGATGCTCCAGTCAAGTTTTTAGAGGTCTACATGAAGATCAGAAGAAGTTATGGCTGCTCAAGTAGAACCAGTTCTAGCAGGTGTTCAGAGGTGACAAAGTGACACAGATAGGTCCGGTGAGATCTGGAAATGCATTATCCCATTCTTCAGATTTGAGGAAGTGTTGAGGATGTCCTTGTGAAGTGTCAAGTAGATTGGTTCATGGTTTGAAGGTTCAGAAGAACCTATTCCTTTGTGACAGTGATGACAGACTGTGTTCTTGAGGTTTTGGATGAAGGAGAGAAGGATTCCAGTAAGCAGATGAATTTTGGATGTTCTTGGTGATTCAGGAAAGCTTGTGGTGATCTGTGGATCATGTCCAATTCATGTTGGTGGTCCACACTGAAGTTAAAGTTCGTATTTGAAGAATAACCACCGGATGTTGGTGTTCTTCCTGAGACTGGTCGACCGGATGTATTACACGTCTTGCGGATGTCCTTGAAAGTGTTTGCCTACTTAGATGATTGTTCCTAAGTCGATGCCTTGTATAAATAAGGGATTATGAAGTCATTCTAGAGGGTGTCTTGTTGAGATGAGAGTGTGGTAGCGAAGATGAGAGAGAAAGGCAGAGCAGAAGTTTTGGGCCTAAATGGAACTGATCCAAGCATGGTAAAGATGCTATTCTCCAATTCAAGTTTGTAATACTTGTTACTTTGTAGACAGTGTGTCTCTTGTAGGTAGTGAGCCTCTTGTGAGCAATGTGCTTGAGCAGTGAGCCCTAATTGGCATGTGCCATTTTGTTCTTTCTATTCTTCTAATAGAGAATACAATCTTGGGTTAATCACCCCATGGTTTTTCCCTTAACCAGGTTTTCCACGTCAAAATCTTGGTGTCTTATGTGTTGATAAATTTCTTTTTGTTGTTTAATTGCATTATGTTTCATGATTGATATACTACTAATCACTAAGAAGATTTAAGTGTGAAATTGGAGAAAGTTTTGGACAACTGATTCCCCCCCTCTCAGTTGTGTGCCCTAAGTCTAACAATTGGTATCAGAGCCAAGTTCCTCTAAAAGGAGCTTAACTACTTGAGGAGATCCAGGATGTCATCTTATAAGAAGGACAACCTGAAGTTCGATGGAACAAATTTCAATCTATGGAAAGGTCACATGAAGTGTCACTTGCAATGCATGGGTTCGGCATACTAGACCATGGTTACAACACAGTATGTACCTCCACAGGGTGGTCCAAAAGCTGCAAATGAAATCACAGATGCTGAAAACAATCTACAAACTATAGAATCTCTTCTAAGCGCATTATCTATTACAGAGCTCTCAAATGTTATTGACCTACCAATTACTTTTGAGATTTGGAAAAAATTGGAACTTTTGCATGAAAGAGACCAGTATGTTAAATGTGCAAGGTTACAGAGTCTGAAAGGGAAATTTGACAACCTGAAGTTGAGAGATGATGGAAATATTATGACTTTTATGCCAAGAGTAAATGAGCTTGTTTGTGGAATTAGAAATGCTACTGGAGTCTTGGATGAAAATGAGATTGTTGGCAAGATTCTCAGATCCCTTCTTGCTTCTTACAAAATCAAGGTTGCTGCCATTGATGAATTCAGAGCCCATACAACTGTCACAAGAGATCAATTGGCTGGCAATTGGCTGCATTTGAAATGTCCGAGTTTGGAGATGATCCCCCCAAGACTAAATTTGCATTTAAAGCCAATGCCTCTGTAAAAGGTAAACAAAGGTTTGATCCAGGAGAGAACTCATCAAGGAAACTATCATGGTATGAAATAGCAAGAAAAGACTTGGAAGAAGAAGAATTAGAAACTGCTCATCTTGAAGCCCTCATTGCAAAGAGACTACCAAGAGGATCCGGTAAGTATGAAGGAAAATTGCCTTTTAAGTGTTTTAACTGCAATAAGATTGGTCATTTTGCCTCAAAATGTCCAGAAAGATTTTCAAGGCAAAATCCCAACAGATCAAGGTTCCAAAAGAATTGTTACTATGTTCATGAAGAAGATGATAATGAAGGAGTAACAGATGATGAATCAGAGATAAGAAACAAATCCGGAAGTGAATGGGTGTTTATTGCCATCAAGGAAGAAGAACCAATATCCTTTATATCTATCAATCATAAAGTTGTAGAAAGAGCTCTAGCTGCCCAAGTTGAAGAAAAGGATGATTGGGTCATTGACAATGGTTGCTCTCACCATATGACAGGTGACAAAAACAAGTTCATAGATTTGGAAAGGTATGAAGGAGGAGTGGTGAAGTTTGGTGATAATTCTGCTAGTAGAATCAGAGGAAGAGGAACTATTTCTTTTGATGGAAGAAAAAAATTGGTAATGTTCTATATGTTGAAGGCTTGAAGCACAATCTTCTCAGCGTTGGACAGTTGGTAGACAAAGGCTATGATCTCCGGTTCAAGAATGGAAAATGCAAGATCTTTGAAAGCTCAGGAACAAAGATTGCATCTGGTACCCAAACTAAAGGTAATATCTTCCACTTGGTTGGCACTGGTAAAAGTTGCTTATTTGTTCAAGTTGATCAGAGTTGGTTATAGCATAGGAGAATGTGTCATGTGAATTTTGATAATATCATCAAGATAAGCAATACTCAGGTTGTAAGAGATCTTCCAAAATTGGTGAAACCTACTAATAGCTTGTGCAAAGAATGTCAGTTGGGTAAGCTGAGCAGAATCACATTCAAGAGTAAGGATCAATCTTCTACTGGATTATTGGACTTAGTTCATACTGATCTATGTGGTTCGACAAGAATCAAGAGTGTACAAGGTGATAGATATTTCATGCTATTAATTGATGACCATTCCTAGATGATGTGGGTTACCTTTCTGAAAGAGAAATCAAAAGCATTTGAGAAGTTCAAAATTTTCAAGGCTATGGTAGAAAATGAAACTGGATTAAAATTGAAATGTCTAGGGTCTGATAGAGGTGGTGAATTCACATCCGGTGAGTTCATAGATTTTTGTGAGAAGCATGGTATAAAGAGATAGTTGTCTACTCCTAGGACTCCACAGCAGAATGGAGTAGTGGAGAGAAAGAATCAGACCATCCAGGAAGCATCTAGGACAATGATGATGGAAGCAAACATTCCTTAGATGTTTTGGAGAGAAGCTGTCAGCACTGCAGTCTATACTCTCAATAGAGTTCAAATCAAAAGCAATATCGGTAAGACTCCTTATGAAATTTGGTTTGGCATCACTCCTACTGTGAGGTATTTTAGAGTGTTTGGTAGCAAATGTTACATTAAAAGAGATGAAGATCTAGGCAAGTTTGATGCTAGAAGTGATGAAGGAATTTTCTTGGGTTACTCCACTCAAAGCAAAGCATACCAGTGTTACAATAAGAGACTGAGAAAGATGATAGAAAGTACAAATGTGAAGGTTGATGAAGGAATTGAGAAACCTTCAAGGTTTTATGAATATGATGAAGATGATCAGAATGGTGTTCTGACTCAAGGAGCCCAAACTCCTTTCGGTACTCAGAATCAAACAGATCTGGTAATTTAGGGAGAAGAGATGAATCATATGAGCCCGATCAAGAATTAGAAGTGCAGGAAACTCCCAAAGTTCCTAGGTATGTAAGACTGAACCACTCTGAAGATCAGATCATAGGTGATAAAAGCAAAGGAGTTCTAACAAGAAGGAGAATTACTCAAGATTCAGAAGAGTACTGTTTGATTTCAAAAATTGAACCTAAGATAGTGAATGAAGCTTGCAATGATGAAAACTGGACTAAAGCAATGGAGGAAGAGCTGATGCAATTAGAGAAAAATCACACTTGGGATCTTGTTCCCAGACCTAGAAACAAGAATGTGATTGGAACCAAATGGGTCTTCTAGAACAAACTAAATGAAGTTGGTGAAGTAGTTAGAAATAAAGCCAGATTGGTCTGCAAAGGTTACTCTCAAATAGAAGGAATTGATTTTGAAGAAACTTTTGCTCCGGTGGCAAGAATTGAAGTAGTTAGATTATTTCTTGCCTTTGCTACCTTCAAGGATTTCAAGGTATATCAGATGGATGTCAAGTCTGCCTTTCTAAATGGTGACTTGGAAGAAGAAGTGTATATAGAGCAACCGGATGGATTTCAATTATCTGATCATGGTGATATGGTCTGCAAGTTGAAGAATGCACTATATGGATTGAAGCAAGCCCCAAGAGCTTGGTATGAAAGATTGGATAAGCATCTTTTGAAGATTGGTTTCAACAAAGGTACTGCTGACAGTAACTTATATTTCAAAATTAATCATGAAAACATCTTGATTGTTGAAGTATTTGTTGATGATATCATCTTTGGAGGAAGAGATAGTATGTGTAAAACTTTTGCAAATCAAATGAAAAGTGAGTTTGAGATGTCTAAGCTTGGTGAAATGAATTTCTTCTTGGGTCTGCAAATTACTCAAACAAAGAAAGGAATCTTCATTTCTCAGACCAAATATGTGAAAGAATTTTTGAGGAAATTTGGGATGGAAGACTCAAAGCCAATGAATACTCCCATGGCAATCGGATGTAAGTTGAGCAAAGATGATGACTCTCCTAAGGTAGACAAGACAAAGTATAGATCAATGATTGGAGGATTGTTGTATCTCACTCAAATTAGACCAGATATAATGCAGGCTGTTGGTCTTGTTGCTAGATTCCATGCTGATCCCAGAGAATCTCATGTCATGGCAATCAAGAGGATCTTTAGATATCTAAAAGGGACAGTTGAGTATGGTTTGTGGTATCCTAGAGATCATGATTTCTCTCTTCATGCATATACAGATGCAGATTGGGCAGGGGATGTGGCTGACCAGAAGAGTACCAGTGGTGGAGCATTCTTTTTGGGAAAGAGATTGGTTTCTTGGCTAAGCAAGAAACAAGAGGCAATATCTCTGTCTACAACTGAAGCAGAATACATTGCAGCAGCAGGTAGTTGCACTCAAGTTTTGTGGATGAAGCAGATGCTAAGAGATATCAAAGAAGAGTATGAGGAGCCTATAACAATCTTTTGTGATAATTCAAGTGCAATAAATATATCTAAGAATCTGGTGTTGCATTCTAAGACTAAGCATATATCTATTAAGTTTCACTTTCTGAGAGAGCAAGTGAACAAGGATGAAGTCAGACTGGAGTTTGTGCCTTCCAAGGATTAGATTGCAGACATTTTTACTAAACCTCTTCCTAGGGACTCTTTTGAGTATCTCAGGGAGAAGTTAGGGGTTATTGCCCCTCCGGTGATGAACTAAGGTGCACTGAGGTGCATCAGTCCAGTGGATATCACAATCATATCTTGTGATCCAGATTGATGGGAGTTGCTACTCAGGGGGAGTAGCAAGTATGAGCCCTTTGCCATTGATGTCAAAGGGGGAGAGAAGACATGTGAAAAACAAGTGGTTGATGATCAAAGGGGGAGCAGTAAAGGAAGAGAAGACATGTGAATAGTTGTTGCTGATAGGGGGAGTTGTGACAGTAAGGAGAAGTTCTTGTCTTGATGGTTTTTCACATCATATGTTGCCATCAATGACAAAGGGGGAGATTGTTGTAAGTATGGGTCTAACTGGTGTTGTCATTGATGTCAACATACTCATGTTGCATTAATGAGAAGGATTGGATGAGCTGTGTGCTGAGGATATTGAGAAAATTAGTCTCAATCAAGAACAGTGAAGAACAATGATGATAATAAGGTAAAAGTATAAGATAGGTTGAGGATCAGAGGATACAGTTTAAAGGGTTTGTAGATATAAGTCTTGAGATACTCCAGTCAAGTTTTCAGAGGTCCACATGAAGATCAGAAGAAGTTATGGCTGCTCAAGTAGAACCGGTTCATGTAGGTGTTCAGAGGTGACAGAGTGACACAGATAGGTCCTGTGAGATCTGAAAATGCATTATCCCATTCTGTGGACTTGAGGAAGTGTTGAGGATGTCCTTGTGAAGTGTCAAGTAGATTGGTTCATGGTTTGAAGGTTTGAAAGAACCTATTCCTTTGTGACAGTGATGAAAGACTATGTTCTTAAGGTTCCGGATGAAGGAGAGAAGGATTCCAATAAGCAGATGAAGTGTAGATGTTCTTGGTGATTCAAGAAAGCTTGTAGTGATCTTTGGATCATGTCTAGTTCATGTTGATGGTTCGCATTGAAGTTAATGTTCGTATTTGAAGAATAACCACTAGATGTTGGTGTTCTTCGTGAGATTGGTTGATCGGATGTATTACACGTCTTGCAGATGTCCTTCAAAGTGTTTGCCGACTTAGATGATTGTTCCTAAGTCAATGCCTTGTATAAATAAGGGATTATGAAGTCATTCCAGAGGGTGTCTTTTGGAGATGAGAGTGTGGTAGCAAAGAAGAGAGCGAAAGGCATAGAAGAAGTTTTGGGCCTAAATGGAATTGATCCAAGCATGGTAAAGATGTTATTCTCGAGTTCAAGTTTGTAATACTTGTTACTTTGTAGACAGTGTGTCTCTTGTAGGCAGTGAGCCTCTTGTGAGTAGTGTGCTCGGGCAGTGAGCCCTAATTAGCATGTGCCATTTTGTTCTTTCTATTCTTCTAACAGAGAATACAAACTTGGGTTAATCACCCCGTGGTTTTTCCCTTAATCGGGTTTTCCACATCAAAATCTTGGTGTCTTATGTGTTGATAAGTTTCTGTTTGCTGTTTAATTGAATTATGTTTCATGATTGATATACTGCCAATCACTAAGAAGATTTAAGTGTGAAATTGGAGAAAGTTTTGGACAACTGATTCACCCCCCCTCTCAATTGTGTGCCCTAAGTCTAACAAGAGCTTGGGCACCCGCACCCTACTCCTGCCCTATTTTGGGGTAGTCCCAATTTTTGTGTGTTGGCTTGTGACCGTTATTTGGGTCCTATGACGACACAGTAAGTTTGATTTATGAAATTCTTGGTGGGACTATTTGTATTTTCATATAAAATCATGTTTAGGAATTCATTTGAAAACTAGATGATTACTAGCAAGCTATTGTGTTCTAAATGTGATTCAAGGCTTTCATTGTGTAGCAAGAGCAGATTTGTGTTGGCTATGTGTTTGTATTTGTAGATTTGAGTGATCATCTCCTCATGGCATGAAGAGCTTCTTCCTCCCATGAGATCTTCACTACAAGGTGACATCATTTGTGTTTTTGAACATTTATCATTTGGTTTTTACCACTGCCTTAGAAGGGCATGCACTCTCTATCTAACAACAGTGTTCAGAAGACTTGAATGTCTCTCCGGGGCTTGACTGAGGCAAGCCTCTAAACACCACAACCCCCTCCCAAAGTTTTCATGATTGCAGGTTACATGTGTTAGATTTGGAGAAAGTGATGTTGTAGGAGGGTACAATAGACTGTCAGAATTATAGATCAGAGAAGAAAATAACTCCCTAGACTAGGGTGCCTGCTCATTAGTCATCAAATTTTCATTATGGGAAAACCTTGGGTACAACAGGAACAGGTTGCAGATCATGACAAAAAATAGGGCATTGGACTTGGATGCCAACTCTTTAGTCCCTGACTATTTCACTTCTGATTATTAAAAATAGGTGCACAGTTATTTGTTATTTTACATCTTTCTGTAGCAACATTTTCTGTTATTTGTCTGTTTGCTATTGTATTTGCATTATTAGGGTTTTAAGGTATAATTGAGCATAAGAGAAGATAATTGGCAATCAAATCATAATAATCCAAGTTTCCCTACATTCCCACAGTGACCTAGGGTAGGATAGGACATTGCAACTTGACCCTAGGTCCTTGAATGAAAGGGTGAAAGGAGGATACACATACAAAACTACCAAAGAATTCACTATCCAAATTTTACCCTTTACAAAGGGCATTAAGAATGATCATGATAATTCAGTAGATCATGGTCTTGAATCAATTGTTAATAAGGAAGGATTATGGTCTATATAGTTTGATGGGGCATGTTCTAAGGAAGGTTCTAGAGCAGGAGTGGTGCTTATTTCTCCTTTAGGAAAAAACATTTAGGTCATCTTTTAGATTTTCTTTTGCATGTACTAACAATGTTGCAGAGTATGAAGCATTTCTTACATGCTTAAAAATGGTCCTTAAGCATGGAGTTAAAAAACTCAGAGTTTTGGGAGATTCTGAATTGGTAGTCTCACAAGTCCGATCCAAGTATGCCTCCAAAAATAAAAGGCTCAGGCAATGCAAAAATGTTGTTTGGGATACCATAGAAGAATTTGATTCTTTTGTTATTGATTGGGTGGAATGGAGTAAGATTATTATGGTTGATTTCTTGGCTAATATTGTAGTCAAATCTGAAAATATCACATTAACAGGAATTTCAAAGGTGGAGATACTAACAAGACCCTCTATTCCTGATAATATTCATCACTAGCAGATTTTCAATGGTGACCAGGATCTTTACAAATTGATGAACTGCATGGATGAGTAACATGCACAAGAGATTGATTTTCAAGAGTTTGTGGAGACAGTAGATGGGAAACAAACTGTATTTGGAAATGAGATCATCTAGTTGAAGACTAACATAATTCCAAGGGGACTAGTGGCTCTAGAAAGTGTTTTTAATGGGAATGACAAACAAATTGTAATATCTACTCCAGTGCACCAAAATGACCTCGAAGAGGTGAACCTAGGAACTAAAGCCCATCTGAAGCTTGTCTATGTAGGTAAGCACCTGAACCCTAAAATTAAGGCAATGTTAATTTCTTTGCTCAAGAAGCACAAGAAAGTTTTTGCATTGTCTTATGATTATTTAAAGGCATATAGGGAGGATTTGTTTCAGCATGAAATCCCATTAAAACTAGATACAAAACCTTTTAGGTAGAAGCAAAGGCCTATAAATCCTACTTTGAGGCCAAAAATGCAGCAAGAGCTAGCCAAATTGAGTGGAGGAATTATGAAACCTATTACGCATTCCACTTGGGTTTCCAACCTAGTTCTTGTTAGAAAAAAGAATGGAGATATCAGGCTTTGTGTGGATTTTAGAAACCTTAATATGGTGTCATTAAAAGATAATTATCATTTACCAAATATGGAGGCCACGCTACAAAAGGTAACTGGTTGTGAGCTCTTGTCTATGATGGATGGTTTCTTAGGATATAACCAGGTAATGGTTAAAGAATCTGAGCAATATAAAACTACATTTACTACTCCATGGGGAACATATGTATACATTAGGATGCCCTTTGGGTTGACTAATGCAGGAGCCACATTTTAGCGAGCTATGGATGTATCTTTTTCTGAACTCATAAATGTAATATTGGTGGTATATCAGGATGACCTAACTACATATTCAAAGAAGGAACAAGATCACTGCTCTCATTTGGAGAGAATTTTTGAGAGACGCATGAAATTCGGCATTTCTCTGAACCCCAAGAAATGTATGTTTGAGGTGACAGAGGGAAAGTACTTAGGCCACATAGTGTCTAAGGAAGGAAATAGGATTGATCCAGAGAGGGTTGTTGCTATTGAAAAGATCCTAATACCCAAAAGTATTAATGGGACTCTGTCTTTCTTCAGGCAGGTAAATTTCCTGAGGAGATTTGTTACAAATTTTGCAGAAAGCACTAGACTGATGTCTAAGATGCTAAAGAAAGGGGAGGATATCACAAGGAATGATGAACCAATGAATGCTTTCAAGAATATTAAGGGAGCCATCAAAGAAGCCCATGTATTGAAGTCCCCTGAATTTTCCAAACCCTTCCAATTGTTTTCTTTTGCTTCTTTCCATACTATAGCAGTTGTTTTAGTATAGAAAAATAATGAGGGTTATGAGCAACCCATTTCATTTTTTAATTAATCTCTCTAGGCTATTGAGTTAAAATATGATATAACTGAGAAATAGGCTTAGGCTCTGGTAAAGTCTGTTAAGAATTTTAGACCCTATCTAGTGGGGGAAATGATTGTTTCTTATGTTCCAATAGTTGCTATCAAGGATGTCTTTACCCAGTAACAAGTAACTGGACGAAGATGCAGATGGATCAATAGGATCCAAGAATTCAACATTGATATTTAGATTACTAGGCTAGTAAGGGGACAAGGATTAGAGAAATTGATAGCTGAGTCAAACTTGGAAGCTAATCAAATAAACAATGTTGAGATTTAGGAGGTAGTTACTAATTGTGACATGAAGAATTTTGAATGGTATAGAAATGTTGTTCACTACTTGCAAAGTATGTCTTGCTCTAATGGAATGACTAAAAATTAAAAAAAAGGACACTAAGGTCACAAGCTATAAAATATGTGATCATAGAGGGTGAACTTTGGTGGAGAAATTTTGAAGGCATTCTACTCAAGTGTGTAAACATGAAGCAGGCATCAAAAGTCTTAAAGGATATGCACCATGGTGTGTGTGGAGGCCATTATATGACCAAGAAAACAACCCATAAAGTCCTCAGAGCTGGATATTGGTGGCCTACTATTTTCAAGAATGCTCGCCTAATGGTCCAAAGATGTGATGCTTGTCAGAGATTTTCAGGGAAATTGAGATTCTCTGGAAATTTGTCCCTCAGGCCCCTAATAGTGGAAGCTCCCTTTCAATAAAGGGGATTAGATTTCATAGGGGAAATAAGTGAGAAGTCAAGTGGAGGACATAGCTGGATTTTAGTTGCCACTGATTACTTCACCAAATGGGTCGTGGCTATCCCCACCAAGAGAGAAACTAATAAAGTTGTGATTGATTTCCTAATGAATAATGTCATGACAAGATTTGGGGTGCCTATAAAAATAATCTCAGACAATGCAATGTGCTTCAGATATGAAGAATTTACAAATTTCTATAGCCAGTATGGGATTTCAATTTCTTATTCTTTCCCATACTATCCTTAGGGTAATGGATAGGCTGAATCAAGCAACAAGAGCTTGATGAAGATTATAAAAAGAATCATTGAAATGAATAAGAAAGCTTGGAATATCAAATTAAGACTTGTTGTCTAGGCTGATAGAGTAACTATAAAAAAGGCCATTGGGCAAGCCCCATTTGACCTAGTATATGGCTTGGATGCAAGAATGCCCATAAATAATTTACTACCAATTTTCAAGTTCATTCAAGAGCATGATGATGATATTTATGATGCGACACAAAATAGGATCAGTTAGGTGACTTGGTTGGATGAAACAAGAAGGCTAGCTCAATAAAGAAACATCAAATTGCAGTAGTAGGTCAAAAATCTGTATGACAAGAGAACATCTAAAAGGAAATTTCAGATAGGCGATATGGTATTACTATGGAATGCCAGGTCTCAAGATAAAGGGAAACATGGAAAATTTGATGCCCTTTGGCTTGGACCATATTTGATCAGCAATACTCACATAGAAGACTCCTATTTCTTGCAAAATCTGGTTGGAGAATTACCTGAACTGCCAATGCATGGATAGTTCTTGAAATCATACTTTTCATAAGGTATGATTGTCTTCCATGCATTTTGTATTTTAGTTTTTAGGTAGTTCCCTACTTTAGTAGTTTTGTCCTTTGGTTTGTTTTCATTTTATTTTTGTGTTGTGGTTTGTTTCTCCAGAGTTCTTCTATGATCTCACTCTGTTTAGGTTGAACAAACATCCCCAACTAGAGCCACTAATTGGACCCTATAAAATTTTCCCTAGTTCTAGTGTTTGGCCCAAATCTTGTGTCATCATGTTAGGAGGTCTTTGGCCTAGGGTTTTGCTTATTGAAAAGACTATGAATAATAGCCCTTAAACCCTAAACCCTTGTGTTATTTGGTCATGGGTAATGAAAATTACTTTTTTTTATATTTTTAGGTTGACTACCTATCGCCCATTGCTCAGTTCTTTAAGTGTCGTGTTATGTCTTGAGATATGTCGTTTACCATCCCCTTGCCATACAATTTACTGCCTTTGGCCCATGCCCAATATTTTTCAAATATGTCAAAATATTTTACATATCTATCCCCTAATGGTCCTGTGGTCCCTCATTCCTAGTAGATGAAGGTTTTTTTAAAAGATATATGTCGAGGGTTGAGCCCCACTAACTCTTGACAGATGGCACATGTTGATTCATTTCTGTCGTTCCACCAATGTTAAAATATTGATAAAGTGATCACCTGTAGAACTGCGGAAGGGTGCCATCTGGTGAGAAATCTTTCATTGACTACAACAAGGAGTGATGGATCCCACTGCTACATGGGGACTTCTCAATGGCTTCCGTCGTTCTGCCAAGCTTCACCAAGGGGTCCCACTAAGCGTCTGCAGAAAGGCAGAAAAATGACATGTGGCATCCATACTGCATATCGAGGTCAAGGTAGAAAAGGGCATGCTAAGTTGAGTGTGCTTACATCTTTTCAACATTCCTCTAGGTTATGAATTAGTGTGCCCTGTTAGACTGCAGAATAATAGAAAACTGCCAGGTGGCAAGAATGGTATAATTTTGATGGTGTGTCATTTCTGGTAGTGATTAAGAAATAATGAGGGGGAAACTTTTGATTGGCCTAGTGGATGTCATATGACATGTCAATTGGGGTCAAATCTTTAAGACTGATCATGACCATCTGATCTCTCCCAGTGCTATATGATCCAACGATTGGTATTCAAATCTTTGAAAACCAAATGATTTTGCAAATCTAGTTCATGCAAGATGAAATAATGGTGGACATGACTAATTTCAGCCTTGAATTAATGGTACTCCTTATATAACGCACGCTCCAATTCTTCTATACTTTCCATTTCAGACATTTGAGACATTGAATCATTGAGGTTGGCAACTGTTGTGACATCCCTGGCATCAATTAAGAGTTGGTTGTGCAAAACAATCCAATAAGTTGCATACATCTTGTCTATTGCACTCTATTGTTTCCATTAGCAGTTTTTCCTTCCTTCTCTTAAAATTATTCTAAATTTTGAATCAAGAATTCCTGAACAAGGAAAAGAAGAAAACCCTTGCCTTTGTTTCATCATTTAAAATGGCTCTCCCAAGGCCCAGGCTCCCTCCACCTCCCAAAAATGAGCCCTGCATGAGGACCTCATAACCCAACTCTCTGGTTTCTATGCATAGAAGATAAATGTCAGTGGCCCAGAATACAAGGATGGATTAGTCGATAAATATTTTGAATGGAGGGATGTAGAGATCCTGTTCCTGGCTGGTCATTATTTTACCACTAGTGGAGAAAAAGAAATGCCCACTCACCACTGGCCAATGTATGGGTACGGGACCTAGGAAAATTGGTAGTCACCAATGTGTTTGAAGATGTTGAACTACTCCTAGCCATGGCTTCCCATTATGATGAAACTGCTAAAGTAATTAGGGGTAAGAATGGGGGTGTTTTGGTGGCAATTAACAAAGAGACTATTGCCACAGTCTTTGGGCTAAATTTGGCTGCTTCTACAATAATTGATACAGATAAATTCAAGGCTCTATATGCAAAGGATAGGAGCAGTTATAGAACCATATATGTACCTAGATTTAGGGAAAAGGTGCCAAATGGTAGGTTAGTGATAATTCCTCATAATGAGCAAGAGCCCTTCTGGTTAGACACTTTTGAAAGTTACTTTGCCAAAACCTATTATGCTCTCTATCAAGTTTTGGGGGAGGACAAGAATGAAAGAATCCCCATTGATTATACCTATATGGCTACTGATATTCAACAACCATCTCAAAGTGTTCAATTTGATTTTGCTTCTTACCTGGAAAAACATATACATGATGGACTGGTAAAAATAAAAAAAAGAAGGAACCAGTCAAATTTTGATGGTTTTCATTTCCGTGTCACATGTACCTATAGATCAGGGGAAAATAAAGATAAATTGGAGCCCTAAGTTGATGATTAATCATGTTGATAGCATGGGGAATGTACTACCAATCTAGTGTTGGACTCATATATGGGACAAACATGATCCTAGTTCTAGTTATAGGTTCTTCAGAGACCATTTTGTGGTCACAATATCGAGACAATTTCAGACAGATATCCCAAGATTTCCTTCCCCATTGTTGAATTTCCTTAGACTTGCAATAAGGACACCTTCTTTAGACATTAAGCACAATTTGGGAGATTTCTTCCTCCATGAGGAATGCATAGTCCTGAGAATATATGGTACCCCTAATGGTCCTCATGTTTTTCCTAAATATGTGCAACTAAGGGTTGGTTTCTTGGAGGTAATTTGGCAATTGGTTGAGTCAGAAAGGATTCACCTTGCAAAATAGAAAAATGGATCTTTATTCCCTTACCTAACAACGTTTTCTAATTTTAGAATGAATAGGGAAGGATTTGCTAAGTTGAATGACAAATTACTTGTTTTTAAGATTAGGCAAGGGCAAGTTAGATTCTTTGATCCTGAGGGTTACATAAATAACATCAGATGGGGTACCAACAAGACTTATGTTGCCCATCAGGAATTCTATTACTGATGAAGAAGTTAAGGTGAAAATAAAAAAATGGGCTATGTTCATGAAATATGATGAAGCAATGAGAAAGAAGAAGCCTTCTTACAAGGCAATTTTCCTTGATGTTGCCGACCCATCACCAAAATAAAAAGGATTTTATCACATATTGATGAATTAGTTGACATAAAGGATAGCAAGTATCCTAAGCCCAAAGGAAAAGAAAGACCATCATGCCCATCCCCTGCTAGAAATCAGTTGAGGTATACTTTCAAGAGAAGAGTCATTAGGGAGGAAGTCAAAGAACACGCTCCATAGGCTCTTCCATAGACTGAATTACTTTTACTCTTTTACCAGGACCATAAGTATCTCCCCCTCCTATGCCGGTAACTAAATTGGATTCTCCTCATAGGGAATCATCTCCAAAGAGGAGAAAAGTTGAACAGTGCCCCTTGGTTGATTATCTGGATGATGAAGAAGAAATGGAAATCACTGAGGAGGAAATACAACATGAGATGTCATCCCCTAGCATAAATGAGCCTAAGCAAGTGCCTTTGGATAGGATCACTGACATTGCCATTTAGGGCAAGGATATTTCAGATGACATGAGAGCTGTGGCTTGTAAAAATTTCATTAGCGATGATGAATTTGTTAACTCTCAGGAATTTTTTGAATTCTTGTGGAAGAGCAAGAGGAATGAGTATGAAAAAAGATTGGAGGAAGAAATGTCTAAATTTCCTCAAGAAACACAAGAGCAAGTATCCATCAGGATACTTACATAAATGAAGGAGGAAGTTAAGGATATTATCCCAGAATAAGGTAGAAAGATGATCAGAGATAGTGCAATTATATTACTCCCTGAGTGGGATATAACTTCTGCTATTGTTCTGGATATAGTAAGAAGGCAAGATCAGGAAGTTTTTACCATAGAGGAAAAGGCCAAGGCTGCATTATCAGGAGCTGGGATCAATCCAAAATGGGAAACCTTAGCTATTTGTGCTTTGGCCCCCAATACTGATAAAACTTTACTTACAGAACATGATAGAGATTTGAAAGGTGACTTGATAGTTAAAAGAGTATCTGATACCTCTACTCCAGAGGCATCTAAGTTGGTATCGGAAGTTACAAGGTTTCAGAAGGCATGCACTGATGCCCTTCAAAAAATGTATGATGAATTAGAAGATGAGCATATGCATTTACTACATGAATAGAATAAGTTCAAGGAGAGGGAAATGTAGTGGAAACAATAAGAACAACAAGCCTCAACATCGACCTCACCACAAACAATTTTGGTAATAAAAGATTTAGGTCTTCTATTTTTTGACCCTTCTTCCTCATCAAAATTTGTACTTGAAAAGGAAAATGAAGAAATAAGGCAACAAATCAATGCTTTTGAAGAATTTTTTTCAAATTCTATTGATAGTCAACAAAAGGATAATTGGCTTATTATTTCAAGTATTTTGAGGTTATTAGTGGATAAGATTTCAGATAAGGCAAATAATATCCACAAGAGCTACTTTGACTTGTCACAAGTCACTAGGAGAATAACTAAAGATAAAGGGCAAACAATGCCTTTGTTCAATAAGTGCATCCCAAGGATTGCTTCTTTACTAGGTATTTACAAGGCATCAAATCATGAACCTAATGCTCCCAAAGAAATGGGACAAATCTACATGGCAACAAAAGAAGTAGGGGAGTCACAGGCATTTATAAATTGCCTCGAAGGGAGGGCATTGAAGTTGATTCAGAGTTTTGACAGTGAAGAAATTGGAGTGATCCTTGTAATAAAAATGGATAATGGTGAAATTAAACCTTGCCAATCTTTGATCCTTCAGTTCAGTAATATCATTCCAACTATTTCTTTCTTTATCTGCCAAGATGACAAGGTTGACATTCCCATGTTTAGAAGAAGTATCAGCAAATTATGGGATTCTTGTCAACTTGCAGCAGATTTCATAAGGGAAGTTGAATCAACTGTAGCCAAGTACAACAACAAATATGTGTCTTGTGTTAATAATCTCATCACCTTTCAGTGGTCAACAGAGGAACAATAAAAGGCTTGGGATGAGAAATGTAATAACTTGCCTAACATTTGAAGTTTTGAGTATTGCGAAAATTCATAAAGTTGAATATTGTTGTTTATTCCTTTCTCAAATTAAGAATATACTTCTACAAGTCTTTTGTTGTTAACAAAAGGGACATTCTTATTTCAATATTTTGAGCATATTTGTCCTGCAGTGGTTTCCTTTTGTCTTCTTGTGAATCATCAGGTTTCTTAAAAAAAGGAAAGAAGTCAAAATGAAGAGAGTGGAGATAGGTCGGCAGAGTTTGTTATCACATTTCTCAATGCACATTTCCCAAGAGCAATTTATTCTGTGGTCACACATGTAACAACTTCTACTCCTTTAGAAATATCTTATCATAATTAGTTATCTTTTTTTTTATTGATGTAAGTTTATCAAATGTAAACGTGATATTTGACTTAGGTATGAAGCTTGTTTTGCTCCCTTGTTTCTATAAAAGGGAATTCAAGACCTATTGACAGGGATCTTGGAGAAATTTTTCTAACACAACACATAATCATAATTAGGATTTTTCTACTTCCAACTATTTGTGTGAATTGTACTAGTTCATCATTTTGAATATATTGTCAAAGTTCAAACTATATTGTCTCCTATAGTTGTATCTTTTGCTATATTTCTGAATACAAGTTGATGAAGTATCAATTCTATTCATCTTCATAGTCTTTCCTGTGCAAGGATATCTTTTGTAAATGTCTTTTACTCAAAGAGTAAATTTAATGCTTCAAGGAAGATATTAAATATAGTAAATGTATCTAGGGATTAGCAAGTAGAATTAGTTTTGGACTAACTTCAAGGTGTAATGATGTAATGCATCATTGCAGTATTCTTATATGAGTTGGGAAGACATTGTTAAGGGAAAACGTGCATGAATATCAATAGTATCAACTAACCCAATAACTCAATGAAATAATAAACAAATAAGATTAAACAAACAAAGAACTCAAACCTTGCAAACCTCTTTACTTTGTGGCTTCCATTGGTCACCTATCTCAAATGATCTTGTGTATGAATATGGCCCTCAGAAGGTGCACTTCCTTGCTATTTTCCAAGATGTCAAGTGGGAATGGCTATGATAGTTTCTTGCAATGAAGATGAGCTTCACAACAAATGGTAATGGTGATGGTAATAATTTGATCGCAAGCAATGGAGGAATTTGGTGCCAAATGCGCACTGTGATTCCTGCAGATTAAGGGTACTAAAAGCTTGGATGATTGAAATGGAGGATTATGGTTGTACTTATAGGCTTGTGAGAGAAAAGATCAATAGTATAGAAAGAATAAGAAGATCAAAGGTATATAAGACTTGAGAGGATGTGCGCAAATAAAAATAAGACAAGTGTCACACAAAAAGTTGTTTTGTTTGAGTTAATTGCTTTCTTTTATAAAGATAAGATTTGATTTCATAAATTAGAAATTTTTTCCTAATTTAAGAGTTGTTAATAAAAACAAGATTGATTGAATCAAATAACTCAACTTGTGATTTTCTTTTTGCATGATTTAAGAGAAATTATATAATAAATTATTTAATTTTATGTGCATGAAGAAGAAGATTTGTTTTTAGAAGATTTGGAAGATTTTTGAGGAATTTGAAGATAAGAAAGCAAATTAAATAAATAAATTTATTTAATTCTTTGTGCATGCTTTGGAAGAATAAATAAAATATTTTTATTATATTTTATTTTTAGAGATTGACATAATTTAAATAAATTTGCATGATTTATTTAAATTTGGAGGAATAAGTGATTTAATTAAATAATGAAAATTATTTAATTGCTTGGAAGAATAAAGTCGACTTCGATGAAATTAATTAATAAAAGGTAATTTATTCAATTAATGGGGGGGGATGTGAATCAAATAAATAAATTGATTTATTTATTTATTGATAGAGGAATTTAGAATGAAATAAATATTTAAAATATTTATTTAGAAAGAGTCATGTCATTTTTAGGTGTATACATTTTTCCCCTCTTTGATGTAATGGGTTTTATCACGTTGTTTCAAAGAATAGATTTTTCTGATAATGATACATGCATTAGTTTTCTGCTAGTACAGGTTTAACGACGATAGGATGCCCCCTCAGGAGATTGGATGGGAAGGAAGGTAGAAGGACGTGAGATGGACAATCTCACAATGAAGAAGGTGAAATATAGGTGAAGAATTTTTTTGAAGAAAGAGTTGAATGATACATGATGCAAGATAAAATGATAACACACACAAGCAAGTAAGCAAGTATCTACAAATGATACAAGAACAAACAAGGTATTGCCCCTATCAAGCGGTAAACCAATGATTAATTGATAATGATAGATGATAATGTTGTCATTGCGGAGAATGATAGATCCCTAGATCAACACAAAAGATAGTCTTGTCATGGTGGGGAACAATATATCCCTAGAGCAACATGATAGGCATGGTAAAGATATATCCCACTGATAATTATGATTGATTGAGTTGGTTTATGACAAGATTAGGATCAAGACCACTGATTGTGATTGCATTATTTGACAAGATTAACTTGACTTGATTGGTATGGATTAAGGATGGACTTGCATTTATATCATTGCTCAGATTGACTAGATTGGGATGAGAGATACGATGATAGATAGAAATTTGAATGATAGAAGAATTGTGATAGAAGAAATCACAAGCTTTTAATTGTAAACATTAGCACTTTGATTGGAATCTTTATTGATGGATGGTACACAAAATGCAATTGGATATGGATACGGATATGAGACACCATTGGATACGTTATGGATATGGATATGGAATGCAATTGGATACGTTATGGATATAGATTTTGTCATCTTGATATTGCAAGTATTTTAAAGTGCTTTGTTTCATCATTGGGCTTTTAAAATGTGGTAAGAAATTACAAGCATCTAGGTATAATTGAATCAAGATGACCTGAGTATTACTTACATAGATTTTGATATAGCAAGTTGATACAAGCATCTAGGTATAATTGAACTGAGATGACCTGAGTACCTCTTGCATTTCAATAGACAAGGATTTCCCCTTTTCATGTTTAGACCTCTAAAGTCCTCGATGATCTTTTGCTAATCATGTCGTTAGACAAAAGTCATCACATTACTAAATGTTGATCCACAAACAACATACAAAGAAGATAATCATGCCCCCATCATAGTATCTCTAGTTTTTAGACATCCTTGAGTAGTGTAGAAAGACATGATAACAAAATCAAGACTTTGTAAGTTAACCTTCTCACAAACACAAAACATTCTTGCATTAGATGTATTTTCTTTCCATAGTTTAGATAAAATTAGTTTGAGTGCTTAGTTACTTGTTTGTTTTGCTGTGGATAGGTTGATGTCTTGCATCAATATTTCTACTTGGAAGTAGGTTTTTGTTGCACTTGCATGCGTAGTGAAAGGGTGTGGATGCGGATAGATAGAAGGACAAATGATAAGATATGGAACAAATGGGTAGTGGAGTGTTGGGGGTGCATTGATAATGGCCTTGCCTACGTGATGATGCAGAGGCAATGTAGTTTGGGAGGATAAGATACTGACGAAAGAGGCTGACGATTTTGATGCTCCTAAGATTTTTTAGATAGCCTAAATGCTGGATACGAATGACAAGGGAACACCATGGATAGGTAAACAGATGGGTGATAATGGATGGGTAGGTAGAAGGATGGGCAATAGTAGATAGAAGGAACATACGCGGAAAAGGGGAATGATGCAACCACCAAGGACTAAGTTGCATAGGAATAACATGTCCAATTGTAGGTAGGATACTTAGGATTTTTCATGACAATGCTTATGACGATAGGAGAATGAGAGAATAGGATTGTTTTGAAAAAGACAAGGTATATCAAGAGTTTTTCCAAAGCATGTTTCGACATTTTTCCCCCACATCTCTATCAAGATCAAAAGAGGAATGGAGGATGGATGGACTTAATATGATAGGTATATGTAGGATACAGATGATAGGAGGGTACGGTAAGATAGGATGGATGGATTCGACAAGATAGGTATGTAATAGGTAAAGATAACTGGATAGGATAGGAAATGGTATGGAAGGAAATGATAGGAGAAAAGTGATATGTCGATGAGACAAGGTGCCCCCAAGTGTAGGTGATGTAGGAGATCAACTTACACATGATGCCTATTTTCCAGGTTTTCATCATGGTACTTATCCAAGGCGTCTGTTTGCCATATTTTCACCATTGGACGAAGGGATTTTATCTTCTCTTTTTTTTTTTGAATATTTGGATAGGATAGGTGGATACGGACGAGAGGGCCTCAAGTACCTATCTCCATGAAAGGTGATAGTCCCACTAGATGGATATTGTCACATGGACTATGTCAAGTTTTCTCATAGATGTTGGTAGGGGATTGCACAAAAGTGAGATGGAGAAGGTAGATAGCAAATTATGGAAGGCGTGATAGTGGATTATGATGCAGATTAGGTAAGACTTATGCATGGATGGAGAGAAGGCTTATGCAAAAGCATGGAACATAGGAATAGGATGTGGAAGATATGTAGGATAATAGTGGAAGGAAAGGGAGATGGAATTATGTGGAAGTGTCGCAGGATGGAAGGGAATCATGACCAACAATTGCACATACCATGATAAACATTGAATCTTATGATGGGAAGGTGTTGTAGGAAGTAATGGAAAATTTTTCTTGGTGGATGAATGATGTAGGTATTTAGGGACCCACATGGACTTAGTATACTTCTAATTTTTGCTTGTCATGTGGGGTGGAAGGATTTGAGACTTTTGGATTGAATGGGATTTTTGAGAGGTGGATGCCTCATTTAACTTGATGGATTTTTTCTTAGCTACCCAAACCATTTTTCTTTTAGACATTACTTATGAAGGTATGGGCCTGGGTATGTACAACTTTTGTGCGGATTCTGAGGTCATTACTTGTTGCTTGGGGACCCACACTTTTTTTAGTTTTGCTTTGAGGTGTGTGGGTGTATGCAGCTCTTAGGATGGATTTTTCTTTGATTCTTGGCTTTTGTATTCGCAAGCATGAGGACCTTTAGGATTTTTGACTTTATAGGTAGAGGCATCCAAAATTTTGCTATTGAATTCCCTTGAGATGGTGGAAGTGGGGTTGGTGAAAGCTCTTTGTTTAGATAACATGTGCATTTGTTGGTCATAATTGGGATTTTTAGAGGATTTATGGATGGATGGATAAGGTGATGGAAGAAGTGGTGGTAAAATACATGGAGGGATGTTAGGAGTTGAAAGTAGTGGAGGTAGATTGGATGGTGGAAGGTGTATGGTCACATGCTTTTGGGATGTATATGATAAGGGAGGTGGAACGGCGACATATGTTTTGTGAATATGATAGGGTTTGCAATGGAAAGTGGTGGATTTGGAAGGTATGGAGGATGTACCAACATTGTGAGATTACTTTTCTTGGGTGATATAACCAAGGCCATAAGAGGGTGGAGGAAATTTGACATGGATAGGCTCCAAAGTACCTTGTTCATGAATGCCTAAGCCTTTGCCTTGATAGTTCATATTTTGGAGTATGTGGTGGACAATGGGATTATGGGTGCTTTGGACACTAGCAATGATCTCCTTATTGGAAGTGGAAGGTGAGATAGAGGATAATGGTTGTTAGTGTTC
Source organism: Cunninghamia lanceolata (assembly GCA_027924645.1). Taxonomy (NCBI): domain Eukaryota; kingdom Viridiplantae; phylum Streptophyta; class Pinopsida; order Cupressales; family Cupressaceae; genus Cunninghamia; species Cunninghamia lanceolata. Next base: position 34,048,293 of record BSBN01000078.1, on the reverse strand, counting down.
TAAGGAAGAACATTCATGGATGAAGGTAGTGAGACTAAGGGGATAGGATAATGGATTTTCAATATGGTTGATAATGGATGATGGAGGATCGTTATTGGTTTGATCTTCTATGCTTGCTTGGGAGGCCTTTGTCTCATCAAGGGGAATCAATGTTTGTAGATCATATATATGACTATGTGGAGGATGGATAGGAGTAATAGAGGTTTCTTGTGAATGGATGGTTATGGGGTTATGGATAGATGGGGGAATAAGCTCATGACCATGGAATACATAAAGTTGGCTAAGAGGATCATCATGGTTCGCTTGATCGTAGATAGGACCTTGATCATAGACTGGAGCTTGATCATAGAGAGGATCTTGATCATAGATTAGAGCTTGATCATATATTGGAGCATGATCATAGAGAGGATCTTGATCATAGATAGGATTTAGCATGATGGGATCAATGTGGTCGTGTATAGGTTCTTCATTAATGATAATATCTTGACCATAGAAAAGATATAGGTTATGGATGGGTTGGATTTGGATTTCTTTCTCATGTGTGGGTATAGGATCAAGTTTCTCCTGGATAGCTTCTTCATATGCAATATCTTGATCATGGAAAAGGTAAATGTTATGAAGGGGTTGGATGGAGATGTCTTGATCTTGATTTAGATAAAGAGTGGATGTTTCCACTTGCTCTAAAGTGTACTCTTGACATAACTCTTGATTTTCTTGGATGGAAATGTGAGACTCTTGGATAGGCTCTTGGTCAATAATATGAAGGTATGATGGACCTTGACTTTGGTTCATGATAGGATATTCTTCAATAATCTCAAGGCATTGCGGATTACATGACGAGGTTGGAGTAATGGGCATGTTTGAAGGCTCTTTGATAGGCTTTTGGATAGGAGTGTTATGACATGGACATGGTTGATTCCTTGCTAATAGCCATCAGATCACATCCTTCATGAGTGTATGGCTAGATGGATAATACAATAGATGTAGAATAATAGTAGATGGCTTAGGCTTATGAGGAGGATTGCTTGTACTAGGAGGGGATGAAATTGGATGAGCGGATTTGGATTTCTCCATAGCTTTTCTTTTTATTTTAGATTTTGCAAAGAGTCTTTCCAAAAAATCATCTAAGGCCTTGTTGGTTGACGGACTAGAGCTTGAGGAACTTGATGGTGGTGTTGGTGTAGAACTAGTGTGCTTTGGGATATGTGTTCTAGGAGATGGTGAAGGAGGACTAGTAGATGAATTAGTACATGATTTCCAACTTGAGGTGGTGCTTCCCTTGTCAAGAGTATCATTAAGACGGGCAAAGAATGAATGATCTTGGTACAAGGCGTAGCTAGTACCAGCATGCTCATTTTGGGAGGGATTTGGTTTACGTGGATCATTTCTTTCCCTATATTTGTCAAACATGGGCACATTAAAACTAGGAGAGAAAGATATCTTAGCCAATCTTTTATCAAATGGATAAGGAGATATGCCCCCTAGTGAATATTGCTTTTTAGAAGATTCTGTTCATAAGATTTCCAGTTGTTGTTCCATGGCTTCGATTTCTTGAGCAAGTGCTTCAAATTGATTTGTCATTTTCCTCAGAAACTAACACAAGGCTGAAATGGGTACTCAAAAAGGTTGAAAATTTTCTCTCAAAAGACCGGGAAATGCTCACTGTTGTGAATGCATAGCTATAAACGCGTCAGGATAGAAGTTAAATGCACAGCAAGTCAGAATATATGTGTAGCTCTGGTAAATAACAAAAGTGCAAGAATAGGTAATAAATGCGTAGTAAGTCAAAATATATGTGCAACAGGTCGAAATAAATGTGCAGCTCTGCAAGATAAATGTGCAACTCTGGGTTTTTTGACTATTTTTGCAATGGTTTTGGCACGTTTTTTTATCTTTTTCATTTCTTGGCTGAAATTTGGTCGTTTTGATCTGATTTCTCAATTATGGCAAGAAGACACAGCAAACACAAAGAATATTTGCATGTTTTTTGATTTTTTTGTAAGTTTTGGACTTTTTTGACTGAAAACAAGTACAAACCCTAGGCTCGTAGGGACAATATAAACCGAATTCTCACTGCTACATGAGGCATCATTGGGAGGTGATAATCACCCTTCCCGGAACTAGTTTATAGGGGATTTTGTCTTCTAGAACAATGGATAATTAGTTAGTACAACCATTTGAGTGATTATACATGAGGCAACGCTACTCTCCATTATGGAGTCTCCCAACCTTCAAGGGTTACGCCTTGGAGGGTTTTGGGGGAGGTTGGCTATTGGTATAACTTAACAACACTTGTTGTTTGAAGCTTTCTCTCCAAACACAATTTATTTATAGTGGCTAGGTAGAGCTTGGCTTTAGCTTGTTACCACTTAAGGTCATTCTCACTTGGATAGAAGGATATCCAAGGGCAGGCCTCTCTAAAGGAAACACATGCGAAATGATAGGTTTGGCATTTTGGTCACCCAAAAGAGGGGAGAGCATAGGCCTACTATCATTCCAAAAACACGAAAGACAGTGGTTATTTTCCCTTAATTAAAATGAAAAAGACTAATGAGTTAAGCTACTTGGGCACACACTCGAGTTGTTAACTTTGAAAGAAGCAAGATAGCAATGGTTCAATTTTATCCTCCTAGCATTGGGACTAAATTCAAGTTGTTGATGCAACAAGATCAAATTACAATCCTCCTAGTTAGAGTTAAATGAGATTTGGATGAACATCCATTTACTTTCCTTTGGCTAATTAGATCAAGAGATGAGTTAACAAATGTAGCTATATTACTAAACCAGCCCCTAACCTAAAAGTAGATTAGAGAATATTCCTGCGAGAAGTGTTAATGTTAGCAAAATCACAAGGAACAACTCAAAAGTCATTGTCAGAATCAGATGCGTAGATACAGAGATCATATGTGTAGAGATAGAAATCATATGCGTAGGATTACAAAAGCACTGAGACAGATGTCAAAAGAGCATAATTAGAGAGTATATGTGCAGTTTTGATAAATGCATTGTTATAGAGGTCAAATGCATTGAAACAGAGTATGGATGTGCTGATCTGTCAAATGTGTGGAAAGAATGCTCAGATACGTGTTAGAAATGATCAGATGTGTAGAATCTTCCTGTGAATGGAACCTAATGCACAAAAACTTAGTTTTGAGATTAGATTAGGGTAAGGCCCCACGATGGGCGCCAAAAATGTTAAGGGAAAATGTGCATGAATATAAATAGTATCAAATAACCCAATAACTCAATGAAATAAGAAACAAAGAAAGAACTCAAACCTTGCAAACCTCTTTACTTCATGGCTTCCATTGGTCACCTATCTCAAATGATCTTGTGTATGGATATAGCCCTCAGAAGATGCACTTCCTTGCTATTTTCCAAGATATCAAGTGGGAATGGCTATGATAGTTTCTTGCAATAAAGATGAGCTTCACAACAAATGGTAATGGTGATGGTAACAATTTGATCGCAAGCAATGGAGGAATTTGGCGCCAAAGGCGCGCTATGATTCCTGCAGATTAATGGTACTAAAAGCCTGGATGATTGAAGTGGAGGAATAGGGTTGTACTTATAGGCTTGTGAGAGAGAAGATCAATGGTATAGAAAGAATAAGAAGATCAATGTTATAGAAGACTTGAGAGGATGTGCACGAATAGAAAGAAGACAAGTGTCACACAAAAAGTTGTTTTGTTTGAGTTAATTGCTTTCTTTTATAAAGATAAGATTTGATTTCATAAATTAGAAAGCTTTTTCCTAATTTAAGAGTTGTTGATAAAAACAAGATTGATTGAATAAAATAACTCAACTTGTGATTTACTTTTTGCATGATTTAAGAGAAATTATATAATAAATTATTTAATTTTGTGTACATGAAGAAGAAGATTTATTTTTAGAAGATTTGGAAGATTTTTGAGGAATTTGAAGATAAGAAAGAAAATTAAATAAATAAATTTATTTAATTGTTTGTGCATGCTTTGGAAGAATAAATAAAATATTTGATTATATTTTATTTTTAGAGATTGAGGTAATTTAAATAAATTTGCATGATTTATTTAAATTTGGAGGAATAAGTGATTTAATTAAATAATGAAAATTATTTAATTGCTTGGAAGAATAAAGTTGACTTCGATGAAATTAATTAAATAAATGTAATTTATTCAATTAATGGTAGGGGAATGTGAACCAAATAATAAATTTATTTATTTATTTATTGATAGAGGAATTTAGAACGAAATAAATATTTAAAATATTTATTTAGATAGAGTCGTGTCATTTTTAGGTGTATACAGACATTATTACACATTAGTTTCATTTATATTTGTTTTGACTCTGTGGCCCCGGATTTAGGCACTTATCTTTCAGGATTACTATTCTCATTCAATCTCCCTGATCATTTATAAAATCAAAGAATAATTTTGTTGGCAAGAGACACTACTTTGTTGAATAATTAAGTGTTGTCATTGATGGCAACAAGGCAAAGAGACTTCACTCCGGTAGACCAAATGGATTTGGAAACAAGCATCAAGAATTCAAAAGGGTTGTGAGGTTATAGTAATCCTCATGAAGTCAAGTATACAAATAATTCTGGTCTGGAAAGAAGACTTAGGCATTTTGACTAAGTGTTGGTAGAATACAGAGAGGACTGCAGAACTATAGTGTTATGGTCTGCATTGGTCCGTAGTTGAAGATCTTGTCTTGCAGTTCTGGTAAGATATTACTAATCCTTAGATGATCCCAAATCCAAAGTTTCATCTTCTGATCATCTCCGGAAGTATAGTTTCAAAAAGCATAAGTCTGGCTTAGCAGAGAACATTCTTAAATAGGACAAAATGTCAGTTTGATTTGATCCGCATTTCTCTAGTAATAGATATTATGCTTTGCGGTTCTGAGGATAATCTTGGGAATGCCTAAAGAGTCTTAGTTGTGAATTTGAAGAAGCTTTGTGGTCCACATTGAAAGTTATGTTCTGACAGTTGATATGAGTTTGTGATAATCACTTTGTGAAGCCAACCTAAGACTGGGATCTCTGTACAGAAGAATCTAGTGACTGGGATCATATCTTAAGTGATCTTACAGTATGAGCCAACATAGAAGAATGTATTTCAAAGTATTGTTTTGGTCCACAAAGTATCTTGGTAAATGCTTAGGCCAACAAGCTACACACTGTATAACTACACATTTCATCCTAGCAGGCTGACCTAACTTGAAGTTTTTAAGTGTTGCGAATATATATATGGGATCTACCTTGGTGTTTGACATGTGTGATGCGAATGTGAATGTATGACATGCAAAGTAAGGTGATTTTGTGGAAGCAATAAGAGAAGAAGAAGAGAGACCTTGTTCTTATGTAAAAGTAGAGCAGTGAAATAGAGCAGTCAGAGATGAAGAGTTTTGAGACAGTATTTATGTGCTTCATTGGAGCTGTAACCAAGCATGTGTAGATGCAATCTGAGTAGTTCAACTTGGTAGTGAGCCATTCTTCTTTCTTCTTTGTCTAGGTAGTGAGCCTATTTTGGTAGTGAGCCTTTCATGCAGTGAGCATTTCTTTAGGCAGTGAGCCTTCTTGTAATCCGGTATTGTGCTATAATAATTTATTGTGAGCTAACACTCATTGTGGTTTTTCCATTTTTGGGTTTTCCATGTAAAAATCTTGGTTTTCATGTGTTATTACTTTATGGTTTCTATTCCTATGCTTATTTTGTATTCATATTATTAATTTTGGAAATTGGATTAATAAACTTGTTAAGAAGTGGTTTTGTGGAATACTGATTCAACCCCCCCTCTCAGTATTCCTTATTATCAATAATTGGTATTATAGCAAGGTTTCTTGGAAGAAGCCTAACCGCTTGAGGAAGATCTAGGAAGAATCAATCATGGAAGCCAGAAGCTATGGAAACTTTTCATATGAAAACAATGTTGAACTAGAAGCAGCTCTTGCTAATCTTGCAAAATCAGAAGAAGAAATCAGGGATCTAAAGGATAACATTCAAGAAGATGATGAGTACATTTTTAAACTAAAAGAAAAAGTCAAGAAATTCAAAGAAAAATATAGAGATGTTCGTGAACAACTAATATCAGAAAATGAATCCCTGAATGATTTAAAAGTGGAAGTTATTAAAAGAGCCAAAACATAAGAAGATCTAACTTTGATGGTAAACAGTAAGATAGAAGAATGTGTCAAATTGGAAGAAGAAGCTGTGAACTTGAAAATAGACTTGGACAAAGCCAAGAGCTATGAAGAAAAGTTCAAGATAAGTTTTGCAAAACTTGATGAGATGATTGGTAGTCAAAAGAGTTCAGATGATAAGCAAGGCTTAGGATTTGAGAAAGGAGAAAGTTCAAAATTAGGTCAAGGAAATTTTCAGTTGAAGTAAAACAAAGACAACTAGTTCAGGAATCAAAGAAGAAGACCTAAAATATCTTCGGTCAGATAGCCAAATGCTTAAGGGTACCCATCTTTTAATGGCCATTGTTTTAATTGCAAAAAGTTTGGTCATAAAGCTACTCAGTGTAGGAGTAGAATAAATCAGAATGTTACATCATTCTCTGGTCAATGTTTCAATTGCAAGAAAATTGGTCATAGATCAAATGAATGCAAAAGTCTGGTAAGAAATGACTTTCAAAATTTAAAGAATACTCAATCATTCAATGGAAGATGTTTTACATGTAATAGATTTGGACACATGTCTAATCAATGTAGATCGAGGATGAATTCATTCAGAGGAAGGAATCAAAGACAAGGAAACATTATGTGCTATAATTGCAACAAATTTGGACATGTTGCAAGATTTTGTAGAAGCAAGAATGTGAAAAGAAATTACTATGCTGAAGAAAGGAAAACAGAGTAGAGGAATGATAAGGGAAAAGAAAAAATTGATCCAGTTGAAACTAAGAAAGAAATGGACAAGATCTAGATCAAGAAAGAAGTAATTGAAGTTAAGGATGGATCTGCACCAACATCTAGTGCAAATACTTCCTTTGGGAAGTAAATTGGGTGCTTTGGCTCAGGGGGAGCTGTGTTGAAAATCCAAAACCCCCAGCCAAAAAGTTACTACTAGAATCCAGTACTAAGGTATATTGTAAAGAATCTTATGAGAAAACTTCTGAAAGAAATTTCATAGAAGAAGATCCAATTCGAAGGATTAGAGAGAAATTTGGATTGACTGTAAGTATCAGAGAAGTGCTTGACAACTTTTTGAAAAATAAAATTAATGACACTTAGGTTTCGGCATAGGAGGGTTAAAAGAAGTTGTATTCGAAGGAAAATTCATTTTGTATTCTAATCTCTAAAGTTTCCAAGACAAACCAAAGCAAGATTCAAAATGACTACAACGTTCTATAAAGCTTTTCAAGGCAAGATTGAGTTCAACCCTAATCTGGTCAAAGAGGTATTTTTTGTTTGAAACCCTTTCTCAAATTTGCTTGATTATTCATAGAAATGGCAACACCACAGGTAGTAGATATTACTAAGTGACCTCGACCAAAATTCAAGAAACACCCATTCAAATCAATTGGAGTTGATCAAATGGGTGCATTTTCAGATGTTCCACATGGAGTTTTACATGTGGAGTATGTTAGGGCATATATTCATGTCCCTAGAGGAATTTGGTGATAGCAAGTTTTTTGATCTATACATGAATCACTTGAGTAATGAGAATCTCGATCTGAAGGAAGAATATAAAGCATTGAAAGAGAAGAAATTCATTTAGTACATGGACTTCCCAACTTTTGCAGAGGATGAATGGGTTCGATAGGTATGGAGTAGGGTTCATGATGAATTTATGTGGCTTGAGAGACCTTTTGAGATTACAAAAGATGCTTTAAGGGTAGTAACTGGATTAAGCTCCACAAGATCAGTACCATTGTTGAAAAAAGTAAAGAATGATATAGTAATGGCGGTTACCAGAGAAAAATTTGATAAGAGGGCTTTAACAATTTATGATATTGAGGACCATGCTATAAGATTTGCTTCAATGGTGTTGGCATACAAAGTCTACTTCACCAACTAGGAAAACTCTGTTTTAGGCACAACCATATACACTGCCTATCAGATGATCAAGGAGAATGTTGAATATGACATATGTGAATTGGTCTGACAACAAGTAATGGATAACCTGAAGAACAAAAAAGAAAGTAAATACCCCTTCAAGTTTGGTACATTGATCATATGTTTATTCTTCTATTTCATGCAAGAGTTGCCTGGCATAAAGAACTGTTTGTGGACTAGAGACAAACTAGTTGTAGTTTAGATTAGAAATCTGTTGAGTAGCATAGGCAATATTGATGCACAAAATTCAGCCCTATGGGGATATTTCAAAAGCTTCCAGAAGTCAATGCAATCTAGGGAAATAATCCCTAGAGCAGTTGTTGAAAAATACAAGGATACTATCTATTTTATTGTGACAAAAGATCAATGCTTGATGGAGGTCATTGAGCCTAGCATGGTTTGGGTCATGCCTATGGGATATAATGTAGATTGAGGGATATTGAAAAATTATGCCCAGCATATGTTAAGTAAACCCAAAGATCCCAATGAAGAAAGATTTGAGACTTATGAGGAATTGAATGCTAAAATCTTTGTTGAGGTAAGAAAACTAGAGATCTCCAAGAAAATGTGGAGAGTAGCAGAGGATTTTTCCCTGAGACAAGGCTTCACAAAAGAACAAGTGAAAAAGACAAGAGAAAAAGCACAAGCTGATAAGGAAGCAAAAGAAAAGAGAAAAAGTGAACCAGTTGGTGCTCCAAAAGAACCCAAGGGTAAAATAGAAAAACCAAAGGTATCAAGAAGGAGAACCAGAGGATCTACCTCTAAAGAAGCTGCATCTATTCCCTCCAGTTCCACACCACCTGCAAGTGTGGAAACTCCTGCCATAAGTCACAAAAGAAAGAAAACCAAGGCAAAAAGAATGCATGTAAGCATTGCAGTTGATGAAGAAGAAATAGTGTCAGATGAAGAAGTAAAGAAGATGAGAACTGAGGCTACAAAAGCCTCTGGAACTAGCAAAAAGAAACCCTCAGGTAAGGGTAAATCTAGGAAAAGGCAAAAGCAAGATGTGCCTCAAACAGAAGAAGCAAGTATAAGTCTTGAAGATATTCTCAAAGCCATAACAGTGGATGGTAATCTAAAACCCATTGCACAATTGTATGATAAATATAATGATCCAGATAAGAGAGTCATTGAGATTGATGTTGTAGAATACCTAAATATCTACAACAATGCCCTAATTGAGATAATTACTGATTTACCACATACTCTGGCAAGTATAATGGCTGCAAGAAAGGAAGCGTCTGTGGAAAAGGATGTTGAACTTAGAGAACATTCACTAATAAAACTATGTCCAAAAATCTCTCTGGAGGGAAAAGTGAAAATCTCCAAAGCAATTCATAACAAATTCAGATCAAAAAGGAGAATGAATGCTCTTATGGGAGGAGATATTGAAAAGGTGGTAAAGGAAACTAAAGAAATCACTATGAACACATTGAATGAATTTAATATCCCAACCATTTATGATAATGAAGGAGAAAATGATGAAGATACATATATACCAGAGATAAGCTAGGATCAAGGACCGGATAAGACTGATCAAGCCCCTAACATTGATACATTGGATATGACAAATCAAGGCAAATCTGTGACTAATATTCCTCTAGAGCAACAAGCTGATTTTGATGGGAATAAAGGTTAAGTAAGGAGCCCTACACCAAAGCAAGATATTGGTCAACAAGAGAACATAGACATGGATCCTCTAGAACAAAGTCAAGAAGATATATCTAGTAGAGCAAGAGACACTGTAGCTATCTCAGCTAATTCTGAGAGTCAAAAGGATCTAGATGAGTATGAACTTCTTCAAGGACCAATTAATTTGGCCTCAATGTCACTTGTGCAGAAATTCAAATTAGTATCAATTGCTCAAGCTAAGGCACATGAAGAAATGGTAAAATCACATATCCAAGACTTCAAATTGATCAGTGATTCATCCAACACTTTGGAGAAGTTAATACTGACATTTCAAAAGGATACCTCATTATCCTCTGTTGATCAACTCAAGGGTCTATTAAACTCTGTAAGTACACATTTTGAATCTTTTGAAAAATCTATAGAAGAAAAAGTTAGAAAAGAGTTTGATGAAAAGAGATTGGTTGAGTTAAAGACTATGATAGAAAAAGATAAAACTCTGTTAGAAAATGCAATAAAAGGCATATAGAGTGCCATTGAAGAAGCATGTAAAATATAAAAAAAATTCTTATCTTAGCTAGAAGTTACAAAGGAATTAGAAGACAAAATCAAGGACTTGGAACTCAAACTGCTTAATATCTCTGAGACATAATTTGGCAGTTGATTTAATAAATACCAAAGAAACATAGGTTGTAAATATTCACAATGAATTAAGCACTTTGTTAAAGAAAAGGGAAGAAGTAAAAGATAGGTTGTGCTAGCTAAGGGGGCTGATACGTCCAAAAATTGATTCCATGACTAATTTGACAGAAGAAGCCTTGAAATTACAAGCATTAATTGATACACCTTCAGATGTGCAGAAGGTAGAGAAACTAGTTTTTCTGATAAATGGCCATATCCATATTTTGGAGAGTATACAAAATAGATGGATAGGAGAGATATCTCTAATAAAAACTATCTATAATGTTATTCTACCTTCAACCATAAATTGAGATAGAAATGTGTACCTATATATATGTGGCAGAATATGACAGTTTTGAAGAGTTTTTGACACAATTTTGGTTGAACACACACATTTGCCATTGATTTTAAAGGGGGAGAGGCAAACTAGTGAAAAATAAGCATACATCTAAAGGAGAATAGAAAAATAGAGTGTACAAAGTAAGTGGGAGAAACACAAGCATTTTTCACTGAGTGTTTCCATCAATGCCAAAGGGGGAGATTGTTGGCATGAGACACTGCTTTGTTGAATAATTAAGTGTTTTCATTGATGGAAACAAGGCAAAGAGACTTCACTCCGATAGACCAAATGGATTTGGCAATAAAAATCAAGAATTCAGAAGGCTTGTGAGGTTACAGTAATCCTCATGAAGTCAAGTATACAAAGAATTCTGGTCTGGAAAGAAGACTTAGGCATTTTGACTAGGTATTGGCAAAATATAGAGAGGACTGCAGAACTACAGTGTTATGGTCTGCATTGGTCCATAGTTGAAGATCTTGTCTTGCAGTTCCAGTAAGATGTTACTAATCCTTAGATGATCCCAAATCTAAAGTTTCATCTTATGATCATCTTCAAAAGTATAGTTTCAAAAAGCATAAGTCTGGCTTAGCAAAGAACATTCTTAAATAGGACAAAATGTCAGTTTGATTTGATCTGCATTTCTCTGGTAATAGATATTATGCTCTGTGGTTCTAAGGATAAGCTTAGGGATGCATAAAGAGTATTAGTTGTGAATTTGAACAAGTTTTGTGGTCTGCATTGAAAGTTATGATTTGACAGTTGATCTGAGTCTGTGACAATCAATTTGTGAAGCCAACCTAATACTAGGATCTATGTACAGAAGAATCTAGTGACTAGGATCATATCTTAAGTGATATTACAGTATGAGCCAACATAGAAGAATGTATTTCAAAGTAGTTTTTTGGTCCGCAAAGTATTTTGGTAAATGCTTTAGGCTGACAAGCTACACATTGTATAACTACACGTTTCATCATAGCAGGTCGACCTAACTTGAAGTTTTTAAGTGTTACGGATATATATATGGGATCGAACTTGGTGTTTGAGATGTGTGATGTGAATGTGAATGTATGACATGTGAATTAAGGTGATTTTGTGGAAGCAATAAGAGAAGAAGAAGAGAGACCTTGTTCGTATGTAAAAGCAAAGCAGTGAAACGGAGCAGTCAGAGATGAAGAGTTTTGAGATAGTATTTTTGCGCTTCATTGGAGGTGTAACCAAGCATGTGTAGATGCAATCTGAGAAGTTTAACTTGGTAGTGAGCCATTCTTCTTTCTTCTTTCTTTGTCTAGGTAGTGAGCCTATTTTGGCAGTGATCCTTTCTTGCAGTGAGCATTTCTTTGGGTAGTGAGCCTTCTTGTAATTTGGTATTGTGCTATAATAATATATTGTGAGCTAACACTCACCATGATTTTTCCCTTTCTAGGTTTTCCACATAAAAATCCTGGTGTTCATGTGTTATGTCTTTATGGTTGTTGTTCCTATGCTTATTATGCATTCATATTATTAATTTTGGAAATTGGATCAATAAACTTATTAAGAAGTAGTTTTGTGGAATACTGATTCACCCCCCCTCTTAGTATTCCTTACTATCAACAAGTTTTATTTCTATATTTCATATTAGTGTTAGTTTACTTACATGTTCTTCTGTAAAGAATTGTGATAAAGCTTAAGAACCTAGCCCATTACTTCAATATATTAGTAATTCTTGAAGCAATCTAGAAAGAATATATCTATTTTGGAACAATATTTTGAAGGTATTGAGAAACCCCAAATCAAAATACACTATTTAGGAACACCCTCCTTGGTCTTGTAGAGCCTAAAGTGCAGAGGAAAAGGATTGAAACCCATTTCCTGTTCATTGGCCAATCCCTCGAGATAGATCAGTTATTAGAAATGACTATTTTTGTAGATCTATTTTCTTGAAACCAGGTTGGGAATTTAAAAAAACCAACAAGGGTCAATACCAAAAGGGGTGGCTCACTACCAAAAGGGGTGTCTCACTGCCAAAGGGCTCATTTCCAAAAGGGGTGGCTCACTACCATGAACTGATATAATATCATCTACCACATGCCTAAGTTCAGTTCTAATGAAGCTCAATACATATCACATTTGTAGCCTCATAACAAAAACATCCTCATCTTCGCACATGCCCACCTACACATAAATCCTTTTCACTTCTTTATATCATTCATCAACCTTGAAACATTCATCAAGGTTGGCAACACACTCTACAACTTTTGAAACAATCTTCTATGTCGACAAGTATATATAATTCACCTTAGGTCTTGACTTAAACAGCCCCGTGGATCAAAGGAATGAAGATAAAGCATTTTATAGCTTAGCTTTGACTAAAAAACATCTTCACACTCTTCCACAATACATGAAGCACATCCACAAAGAGTTTAAACAACTAGGTCAACCAAAACTGGTGTTGACACTAGGATCTTTAGGCATAGGCTTCCAAGAACACAACGATAACTTACAGACCAAGCACAAGCCTTTGAAAAGATCTAGAAACATCCACAAACAACATGAAATCACCTAGGAGTCAACAAATCCAACTACAACAAATCTTACTTAAAGACAGTTCACAGACTGCTCACAACCAACACTGTCAAGCTTTGCTACCCAAGAAAACTACATTCTGGAGAACCAAGTCACAAGTCCTTTGGACAAAACATAGATATGGACTTTATGAACACTCATACAGAACCACAAGACCAATAACCAAATTGTGGAGAAACGCGGAGCAAAATACTTTCTAATAGTCATACTACAAACACTGTCAGGCACAATCTTCAAAATACTTTCTCCCAGTCATACTGCAAACACTGTCAGGCACATATCAAAATATCATACTCTAGTCTTCAACACAGGAGAAATATGGAGAAAAAACTTAGACAATATCCTATAATCCAAAATACATCATTACAACACTGTCTTCAATATTTATCAAATTTTCTTAAAAGCACTTGGAAACCCAACAACAAGAGCAATATACTGACATCATTAGCACTTCTACAAGTCATTCAAATAACCTTAATAGAATAACTTAATCATCCAACAATAGCAACATTAGAAGATACAGTTGACACCAATGACAACACCGTTCAACACATACTTGTAACAATCACCCCCTTTGTCATTAATGGCAACATATGATGTGAAAAATAATCATGACATAATTCTGCACTAATCTCACTCCCCCCTTTCTTTTATACATCTTACTCTCTCTTTGTTTTTCACATGAACTCTCTCCCCCTTTAACATCAATGGCAAAGGGAGACACACCTTCTTCAAGCCTTCTCCCCCTAGATATGATATTGCACATACATGCACTATTCTTAGCTGCTCTGAATACCCCCCTGACTGCAACACTCTTCAGTGCAACTACCTACTCCCCTAAGAGGTAGCCTCCATCATCAGTCTAGAAAAGAACGAATCTTGAATCACACTGGACTGATGCACTTCCTTATGCATCTAGTTTAAAGGAGGGGCAATAAACCCTAACTTATCCTAGAGATACTCAAATGTATCCTTAGGAAGAGCCTTGGTGAATATGTCAACAACCTAATCTTTTGTAGTCACATACTCAAGCTTCACTTCTTTCTCTGCAACCTTCTCTCTCAAAAAGTGATACCTGATAGAAATCTGCTTTGTCCTTGAATGCATCACTAGATTCTTTGAAATGTTAAAGGCACTAGTATTATCACATAAAATAGGAATTGGATCATCATACTCAACTTTGATATCCTTCAAATTTTATCTCATTCATAGCACTTGTGTGCAACATGATGTTGCTGCAATGTACTCTGCTTCTGCAATAGATAAGGACACTGAATCCTGCTTCTTTCTTTGCCATAACACAACTCTATCTCTAAGAAAGAACACACCACCACTTGTACTTTTCCTATCATCTACACATCTGGCTCAATTTGCATCTGTGTAGGCACTTAGGGTGAAGTCATTATTCTTAAGATACCACAAACCATGGTCTTGAGTGTTGGATCTAGGGCATACAACTGAGAGGGGGGGGTGAATCAGTTGTATAAAACTTCTTGTCTTTCAAACACTTAACTCACTGTTGTTAGTTAGCAGCATATCAAATAATCATCCATGGAAGCATAATACATAAACACAAGAGCAGATAAGCATCAACACATTGAACACCAAGATTTTGACGTGGAAAACCCAGTTAAGGGAAAAACCATGGGGTGATTAACCCAAGAATTATTCTCTGTTAGAAGAATAAAAGAAAAATGAATGGCACATGCCAATAAGGGCTCACTACCCGAGCACACTGCTCACAAAGAGGCCCACTGCCTACAAGGAGACACACTGTCTACAAAGTGATGAAAATCACAGTCTTGAACTGGAGAATGACATCTCTACCATGTCCGGATCAGTTCCAATTAAGCCCAACAATCTCTGCTCTGCTTTTCGCACGTTTCTTCGCTATACCATGCTCATCCTCACACCCCTCACTGAAATGAATTCACAAATCATTATTTATACAAGACATCGACTTAGGAACAAGCATCTAAGTCGGCAAACAACCATAGGAGTATCCGCAAGATGAATAACACATCCGGTCGGCCATTACAAGAACATTCGCAGGATGAACATCTCATCCGGTCGGCTACACAAAGCAAGAACTTCATCCGGAAGAATAACTTCAATTCCAGGCTCTACCATCAATGCGGACCAACAACAAAACCTAAACATGATCCAAGAACCTTCACAAGCCTGTCTGAATGTCCGGATACATCCGCACTTCCTCTGCTTACTGGGATCTCTTGTCTACCTCATCCGAAACTTCAAGAACACAGTCTGTCGCCACTGTCATAATGCAAGAGGTACTTCCGGACCTCCAAATCATACACAAATCAGGATGATACATCACAAGGACATCCCAAACACTCCTTCCAATCCGCAGATTAGGATAATACAATTCTGGACCTCACCGGACCTTTTTGTGATCCTCTGTCACCTCCGGATACTTGCCGGACCCGGTTCTATACCGGCAGCCACAACTCCTTCAGATCTTCATGCGGACCTCTGAAATCTTAACTGTAGCATCTCAAGACTCATATCTACTAACCCTTTAATCCGCATCCTCCGGTTCTCATCCTATACAGTACATTTACCTTCTTCTCATCACTGTTCTTCACTGTTCCTGACTGAGACTAATTTTCTCAATATCCTCAGCACACAGCTCATCAAATCCTTCTTGTCAATGCAATATGAGTATGTTGACATCAATGACAACACTGGATAACCTCATACTTGCAACATTGAGTGCCCTTCAAATACCTGAATATCCTCTTTATTGTCATGACATGTGACTCTATACGAACTGCTTGAAATCTAGACACAAGATAGATTGCATGCATGATATCTAGTCTAGTAGTAGTTAGGTATAGCAGTCCTCTAATCATTGATCTATATTTGCACTGATCTACCTTAGGAGATTCATCATATTTACTTAGCTTACAACTAGTTGTCATGGGAGTACAAACTAGTTTAGATTCTTCCATTCCAAACTTCTTCAACAATTCCTTTAGGTATTTTGGTTGTGAAATGAAAATGCCTTTATCTGTCTGATTAATTTGCAATCCAAGGAAGAAGTTCATCTCACCACACATTGGCATCTCATATTCTTTTTGCATCTCATCTGCAAAGTTCTTACACATACCTTCATTTCCACCAAAGATTATATCATCTACATAGACTTCAATAATCAAGATTTGATCTTTACTTACCTTAATGTACAAATTACTATCTGTAGACCCTTTACTGAATCCTTGTTGCAACAAATACTTGTCTAATCTAGCATACCAAGCTCTAGGAGCTTGCTTTAGTCCATACAATGCCTTTTTCAACCTACATACCATATCTAGTTTATCTGATAATTGAAATCCATCTGGTTTCTCTATGTATACTTCCTCTTCCAACTCACCATTCAGAAAAGATGACTTCACATCCATTTGATATACCTTGAAATCCTTTTGTGCTACATAAGCTAGAAACAACCTAATAGCCTCCAGTCTTGTCACCAGAGCAAAAGTTTCCTCATAGACTATTCCTTCCACTTGTGAGTATCCTTTACATACAAGTCTGTCTTTGTTTCTTACCACTTCTCCATTCTCATTCAACTTATTTCGAAAGCCCCACTTTGTTCCAATCACATTCTTATATGCAAGCCTGGGGACTGTATACACCTAAAAATGGCTCGAGTCAAATTAAATAATTATTTTAATATTTATTTTATTCCTATTCCTCTAACAATTACTTAAATATCCTAATTTATTTAAATGGTTCGCATTTTTCTTATGCCTCTAATAATTAAATAAAATCAATTTATTTAATTAAAGTATCCTAATTCCTCTAATGTCTCATCTAACTAAATAATCCTACATTATTTAATTAATCCTAATTTTCTCTATCCCAAAGTCCTAATTTCATAATTCCACATCATCGCATCCATGTCATTATTCCACCTCACCATGTTGCACACATATTTAAATATTTTAATATTTAATTAGCTAATTACCCTCACCCACATGCCATATTTATCCTCTAGTCATCCCTATTTCTTCTCCACATGTGTCCTATTATTTCTCAATCACCTTTATGCTCAAATACACTTGTCTTTCTAATTCTAGTTTATCTCTCACATTCCCACAAGTCAAGAGTCCTTCCACAATCTCCTCAAAAACTTCCACCTTTAACTCATAGGTCTTTGTGAGCAAAATGACATGTGGCTCATGGATCCACTTATTCCTCTACCTTGTAAACTTAGTAGGAACATTTCCCATGATTATCTCCCTCAACTCCATCTCAACCGTACACATCACATATAATTCCTCCAGTCATGGATCTATTGACACTTGGACTTGACCTCTCTTAACCCTATAAAAGTAAGGTCCTCACACCCATTTTGCATCCACTCAAGCTTTAGCAATCTTACTCCCTAGAAATCCTACCAGTGTGCCTTTGGCAAAGTATCCTCATTACACTTACATAATCCCACTATCATCACGATCATCCAACTATGTCTCCATATCTCCATTATCCATCATCATAGAATTGCATTTTTAGTTTAACCTTCATTGAATTATCCATCTACAACCATTCTCCTATTGTATCTTCAACAGCAAGGAAGTACACACTTCTGAGAGCTCAACTCATTCATAAGATCAATATGAGATAGGCAACAATGGAAGCTACGAGGTGAATCGATCTATGAAGGTACCCTTGTTGTGCATCAAAATCTGTTGAGCCTAACCTCTTCAGACTAGGAAGCCTCCATAATGGAGCAAATTGCCGCACATATAACCACCTGAACGGATGACCACACTAAAAATCCCATTGTTTTAGAAAGCAAAAAACCCCTATTTGTTGATGCAGGAGGTCAGACCTCCAAAGTTGTCCAACATAATACACTCATTTAGTGTAGAGATAGAAAATCCAACTCTTTGAAGGGATTGTAACTTGGTATGCGTGAGAAGTGTGTGCATTGTAAAGGGGAGCCGGTGCTACCAAGTTACTAATTATCCACCTTTATGTAAGTGGCTGGAGTAAAATCCAAGTTGGAATTCAATAAATATTTCCCTTGCCATCCTAAGGATCATACTAGTCTATTTGTATATTTTTCCAAAAATTGTATAAAAAAAATAATGACAACTTCTTTTTTACCGTGTTTTCTGGCAATAACTTGAGTCAAAAACAATACCGCAAACTTTAGATCATCCTAGCAAAAATGTGCACAAACAAGCCAAACTAAAAAAATTGAAGCAAAAAAAGAAAAAATTGTGTAGTCCTGCACATACACCAAATCTTGTTGCGCATATACAACAGAGAGTTGTTTTGTACATTTTGAGACAAAAGTGAAACCATTTCTAGATACCCTTTTTGCTCTAGTATACACTTGGAAAATAACTTCTATTTTGGGGTAAAAAGGATGAGGGTTAATGTTTGGTTTAATTTGAATCCTCCTTTCCACAAAACATTCCAAGGCCTTTTCAACCGAGTGCCTCACCTATCACGAGGAGAATCAGCTATCATATTTGAGTTGCCACTTGGTTTTCTACTACGAAATTCTGGTGTGATCACACAAGTTTGCCAATTAATGCCTTTATGTCCTTGAAACCCTAATTTAAGTAAAATAGTAATCAAATCTGTGAATTATGACAAATGCTACAGGAAATAGACAGAGGGCAGAGAACCTTAAATCATTATTTTCACAGACGGAAAACAGACAAATACGGGACAATGGTGATGGAGCCCTAGTCTAATGCACAACTTTTTCTGCACAGTCCCAATCTCCTTCCAAAAATGATCTTGACTATGTCTTCTATTTCTCGTGACCAGAAATTTGATGACAAGGTTGATGGCACCCTTGTCCCAAAAAGTTGAATAGTGTCCGCTTCTTTTTAGATCTGAAATCTTCAATGTCTGCCTTCCTGCTCTGCAACTCCACTTTCTCCAGATCTGACACCTGTAACCTACAATCACAAGGAGTGTGGGAGGGGGTTGTCATGTTTAGAGGCTTGCCTCAGTCAAGCCCCAAAGAGACATTCAAGTCTTCCGAACACCGTTGTTAGAGAGAGTGCATGCCCTTGGGAGGCAGAGGCAAAAACCAAATGATAATGATGATAAAGCACAATAAATGATACCTTGATGATGAAGCTCTCATGGAAGGAAGAAGCTCTTCAATGCCATGAGAAGAAGATGTAATCCAACCTGCAAACAAACACAATAACAATGCTATGCTCTACAACACAATGATAATCACAAGTATGCCAATAGCTCAAGTTCACAATAACCTTCTAGATATCTTCTCGTTTGCAAATGATAACCTAAACATGCTTATATATGCAACTATTAAGATTCCTGTCAAGAATTTCATATTTGAAACTTATGGTGTCGGCTTGGAAACCAAATAACTATCACAAAACTGACATTTTAAATTAGGCAGACCCAAAATAGGGCTGGACTAGGGTGCTAGCACCCTTGTCCACCCCTATCTTTGCTCAAGATTCAATGAAGTGCAGCCCCCTAGGTCCTAATTGCCACAAGACCCATGGGTTTTCTCATCGAGAGTTTGATTTAACATGCAAAATGCTCTAAATGCAAATCTAAAGACCTGGGAGCTAAACCTTTAAGCCCCCAAGGGTGCATTTCTTGACATAACATTTAGCCCCCACTTTAATGAATGCATTAAATGTAAGGCCAATACATGCATTAAAGTAGGTCCACAAACACAACAAACACACCAAGCACAGAGAAGACACACCAAACACATTAAAGACAATGGTAGGCACACAAAACATGGAGAAGACAATTACAGTCATGTAGAACATGGAGAATACAACATTGAAGACACGCAGAGCACAAAGAATACAATGAATGTAGTGATTATTTTCTTTTTTATTTTTCCATATGAAATGCAAGATGCAAGTACAAGGAAAGTAAACAAACAAATCCCAAAAAGTTTAGAGGAGTTGTCCACCACCAGTCTTGCACTTTTTGAGAACAAACATGCCAAACAAAATCCCAAGGTGTAGAGGAGTTGTTCACCACTGGTCTTGCACCTTGAGAACAAACACACCAAACAAATATTAAAGTCTAGAGGATCTCATCACTACCGGTCTTGCACTTTGATAACAAGCACACCATACACACACACTGAAGATATAGAGAAAACACAGCAGTCAAACGATGGAGTGTTCCTATTGCTAGGCTTATCATCATCTCAGGCACATTATAGGCACACATAGATGATTGGGCTTTGCCACAACAACCACCGAAAACATGCTTAAGGGTTGAGTTAGTCACATAACCACTCCCCTGTTGGCAAGTATGAGGTGAGCCAGTGTTGTCATTGATGTCAACATACTCATACTGCACTGACAAGAAGGATTTGATGAGCTTTGTGCTGAGGATATTGAGCAAATTAGCCTCAGTCAGGAACAGTGAAGAACAGTGATGAGAAGAAGGTAAATATACTGTATAGGATGAGAACCGGAGGATGCGGATTAAAGGGTTAGTAGATATGAATCTTGAGATGCTACAGTTAGGATTTCAGAGGTCCGCATGAAGATCTGAAGGAGTTATGGCTGCCGGTATAGAACCGGGTCCGGCAAGTATCCGGAGGTGACAGAGGATCACAAAAAGGTCCGGTGAGGTCCGGAATTGTATCATCCTGATCTGTGGATTGGACGGAGTGTTTGGGATGTCCTTGTGATGTGTCATCCTGGTTTGTGTATGATTTGGAGGTCCGGAAGTACCTCTTGCATTATGACAGTGGCGACAGACTGTGTTCTTGAAGTTCCGGATGAGGAAGACAAGAGATCCCAGTAAGTAGAGGAAGTGCGGATGTATCCGGACATTCAGATAGACTTGTAAAGGTTCTTGAATCATGTTTAGGTTGTGTTGTTGGTCCGCATTGATGGTAGAGCCCGGAATTGAAGTTATTCTTCCGGATGAAGTTATTGCTCTGTTTAGCCGACCGGATGAGTTGTTCATCCTGCGAATGTTCTTGTGATAGCCGACCGGATGTGTTATTCATCTTGCGGATACTCCTATGGTTGTTTGCCGACTTAGATGCTTGTTCCTAAGTCGATGTCTTGTATAAATAATGATTTGTGAATTCATTTCAGTGTGTGGCATGTGGATGAGCATGGTGTAGCGAAGAAAGGTGCGAAAGGCAGAGCAGAGATTGTTGGGCTTAATTGGAACTGATCCGGACATGGTAGAGATGTCATTCTCCAGTTCAAGACTGTGATTTTTATCACTCTGTAGACAGTGTGTCTCCTTGTAGGCAGTGGGCCTCTTTGTGAGCAGTGTGCTCGGGCAGTGAGCCCTTATTGGCATGTGCCATTCATTTTTTCTTATTCTTCTAACAGAGAATAATTCTTGGGTTAATCACCCCGTGGTTTTTTCCCTTAACCGGGTTTTCCACGTCAAAATCTTGGTGTTCAATGTGTTGATGCTTATCTACTCTTGTGTTTATGTATTATGCTACCATGAATGATTATTTGAGATGCTGCTAACTAACAACAGAGAATAAAGTGTTTGAAATAGAACAAGTTCTATACAACTGATTCACCCCCCCCCTCTCAGTTGTATGCCCTAGATCCAACAATTGGTATCAGAGCTGAGTTCCTCTGATAGGAGCTTAACTGCTTGAGGTGATCCAGGATGTCGTCATACAAGAAGGATAGTCCGAAGTTCGATGGAACCAACTTCACTCTCTGGAAAGGTCGCATGAAGTGTCATTTGGAATGTATGGGAAAAGCATACTTGGCTATGATTTCAAAACCATATATACCCCCACAAGGTGGTCCGACAACTCCTGATGAAACCACAGAAGCTGAAAACAATCTGCGGACCAAGGAAGCTCTTCTAAGCGCATTGAATGACTCAGATCTCTCGAATGTCATTGACCTACCAACTGCATATGAGATCCTAACTAAACTGGAACTTCTGTATGAAGGAGATGAGTTTGTCAAAAGTGCAAGGTTGCAAAGTCTGAAAGGGAAATTTGAAAGATTGAAAATGAGAGATGATGAAAACATTACTACCTTTATGCCAAGAGTAAATGAGCTGGTATGTGGAATCAGAAATGCTGGTGGAACTCTAGATGAAAATGAGATTGTCTGCAAAATCCTAAGATCCCTTCCTGCTGCCTACAAAATCAAAGTTGCTGCCATTGATGAATTCAGAGCCCACACAACTGTCACAAGAGAACAATTGGCTGGCAAACTAGCTGCATTTGAAATGACCGAGTTTGGAGATGATCCACCCAAGACTGAGTCTGCTTTTAAAGCCAGTGCCTATGTGAAAGGCAAACAGAGATTTGATCCGGGTGAAAACTCATCAAGGAAAATGTCATGGTATGATCAAGCAAGAAGAGACATGGAAGAAGAAGAAGCAGAAACAGCTCAACTTGAAGCCCTCATTGCAAAGAGACTGCCAAGAGGATCCGGTAAGTATGAAGGAAAACTACCCTTTAAGTGTTTTAACTGCAATAAGATTGGTCATTTTGCCTCAAGATGTCCGGAGAGATCTGCAAGATCTAATACTCACAGACAAAGGTTTCAAAAGAATTGCTATTATGTTCATGAAGAAGATGACAATGAAGGAGTAACAGATGATGAATCAGATCCAGGAAGCAAATCCGGAAATGAGTGGGTGTTTATAGCCATCAAGGAAGAAGATTCCTTGCTCTCTGAATCTGTCAATCACAAAGTTGTTGAAAAAGCCTTGGCTGCTCAAGTGGAAGAAAAGGATGATTGGGTTATTGACAGTGGATGCTCTCACCATATGACTGGTGACAAGAATAAGTTCTTAGACTTGGAAAGATATGAAGGAGGAATGGTAAAGTTTGGTGACAATTCTGCTGGCAGAATCAGAGGTAGGGGAACTATTTCCTTTGATGGTAAGAGCAAAACAGGTAATGTACTATATGTTGAAGGATTGAAGCACAATCTTCTCAGTGTTGGTCAGTTAGTGGACAAAGGCTATGATCTCCGGTTCAAGAATGGAAAATGCAGAATCTTTACAAGCTCCGGAACTGAAATTGCATCCGGTACTCAGACAAGAGGTAACATCTTTCATCTGGTTGGTTCAAATAAAAGTTGTTTGTTTGTTCAAATTGATCAGAGTTGGTTATGGCATAGAAGAATGTGTCATGTAAATTTTGATAACATCATCAAAATAAGCAATACTCAGGCTGTGAGAGATCTTCCAAAGTTGATAAAACCTACAAACAGTGTGTGTAAAGAATGTCAGTTAGGCAAACAAAGCAGAGTCTCTTTTAAAAGCAAAGATCAGTCTTCTACCGGATTGTTGGAATTAGTACATACTGATCTATGTGGTCCGACAAGAATCAAGAGTCTGCAAGGTGATAGATATTTCATGTTGTTAATTGATGATCATTCCCGGATGATGTGGGTTACCTTTCTAAAAGAAAAATCAGAAGCTTTTGAGAAGTTCAAAATCTTCAAAGCTATGGTGGAGAATCAAACCGGATTGAAACTAAAGTGTCTAAGGTCTGATAGAGGTGGTGAATTTACATCTGGTGAATTCATTGACTTTTGTGAGAAATAGGGTATAAGGAGATAGTTGTCTGCTCCTAAGACTCCACAGCAGAATGGAGTAGTTGAGAGAAAGAACCGAACCATCCAGGAAGCTGCTAGGACAATGATGTTGGAAGCAAATGTTCCTCAAATGTTTTGGAAAGAAGCTATCAGCACTGCAGTCTACACTCTCAATCGAGTTCAAATCAGAAACAACACCGGTAAGACCCCCTATGAACTTTGGTTTGGCATCACTCCTACTGTGAAATATTTCAGGGTATTTGGTAGCAAGTGTTATATTAAAAGAGATGAAGATCTAGGAAAGTTTGATGCTAGAAGTGATGAAGGAATTTTCTTGGGCTACTCCACTCAAAGCAAAGCATATCGGTGTTACAATAAGAGATTGAGGAAGATGATAGAAAGCACCAATGTAAAGGTTGATGAAGGAATTGAGAAGCCTTCAAGATTTTATGAATTTGATGAAGATGACCAAGATAGTGTTCAAGGAACTCAATCCTCTCCGGTGAAACAGAGTCAGCCTGATCCGGTAAATCAGGAAGAAGAGTTAGGTTTAAATGAGCCTGATCAAGAAACAGCAGTACTGGATACTCCCAAAATTCCAAGGTATGTAAAACTGAATCACTCTGAAGATCAGATCATAGGTGACAGAAGCAAAGGTGTACAAACTAGAAGGAATATTGCTCAAGATCAGAATGAATGTTGTCTGATTTCAAGGATTGAACCTAAAACAATAAATGAAGCCTGCAATGATGAAAATTGGACCAAAGCAATGGAAGATGAACTGATGCAAATTGAGAAAAATCATACTTGGGATCTTGTTCCCAGACCTAGAGACAGGAATGTAATTGGAACCAAGTGGGTCTTCCGGAACAAACTAAATGAAGCTGGTGAAGTAATCAGAAACAAAGCTAGATTGGTCTGCAAAGGCTACTCTCAAATAGAAGGAATTGACTTTGAAGAGACTTTTGCTCCGGTAGCAAGAATTGAAGCAGTCAGATTACTTCTTGCATTTGCTGCCTTCAAAGATTTCAAGGTATATCAGATGGATGTCAAGTCTGCCTTCTTAAATGGTGATCTGGAAGAAGAAGTCTACATTGAACAACCGGATGGATTTCAATTGTCTGATAATAATGATATGGTCTGCAAGTTGAAGAAAGCTTTGTATGGATTGAAGCAAGCCCCAAGAGCATGGTACGAAAGGTTGGATAAGCATCTTGTGCAGATTGGATTCAACAAAGGTACTGCTGACAGCAACTTATATTTCAAAATTGATCATGAAAA
Organism: Cunninghamia lanceolata; assembly: GCA_027924645.1. Classification (NCBI taxonomy): domain Eukaryota; kingdom Viridiplantae; phylum Streptophyta; class Pinopsida; order Cupressales; family Cupressaceae; genus Cunninghamia; species Cunninghamia lanceolata. Next base: position 34,023,209 of record BSBN01000078.1, on the reverse strand, counting down.
CATTCTGATTGTTGAAGTGTTTGTGGATGATATCATTTTTGGAGGAAGAGATAGTATGTGTAAAACTTTTGCAAATCAGATGAAAAGTGAGTTTGAAATGTCTATGCTTGGTGAAATGAATTTCTTCTTGGGTCTGCAAATTACTCAAACAAAAGAAGGGATCTTCATTTCTCAGACCAAATATGTGAAAGAATTGTTAAAGAAATTTGGTATGGAAGACTCAAAGCCTATGAACACTCCTATGGCAACCGGATGTAAGTTAAGCAAAGATGATGATTCTCCAAAGGCAGATCAGACAAAGTATAGATCAATGATTGGTGGATTGTTGTATCTCACTCAAACTAGACCAGATATAATGCAAGCTGTTGGTCTTGTGGCAAGATTCCAGGCTGATCCTAGAGAATCTCATGTTATGGCAATCAAAAGAATTTTTAGATACTTGAAAGGGACAGTTGAGTATGGTCTATGGTATCCTAGAGATCCGGATTTCTCTCTTCATGCTTACACAGATGCAGATTGGGCAGGAGATGTGGATGACCGGAAGAGCACTAGTGGTGGAGCATTCTTTTTGGGGAAGAGATTGGTTTCTTGGCTAAGCAAGAAACAAGATGCAATATCTCTGTCTACAACTGAAGCAGAATACATTGCAGCAGCAGGTAGTTGCACTCAAATCTTGTGGATGAAGCAGATGCTAAGAGACATCAAAGTTGAATATGAGGAGCCTATTACAATTTTCTGTGATAATTCAAGTGCAATTAATATTTCCAAGAATCCGGTATTGCATTCTAAGACTAAGCACATATCTATCAAATTTCACTTTTTGAGAGAACAAGTAAACAAGGAAGAAGTCAGATTGGAGTATGTTCCCTCCAAGGATCAGATTGCAGATATCTTTACAAAACCTCTTCCCAAGGACTCTTTTGAATATCTCCGGGAGAAGTTAGGGGTCATGGCCCCTCCAGTGATGAACTAAGATGCACTGATGTGCATCAGTCCGGTGGCAATCACAGTCATATCTTGTGATCCGGACTAATGGGGAGCTGCAACTAAGGGGGAGCAGCTGGTATTATTCTGATGCATAAGAGTTGCAAGTATGAGCCCTTTGCCATTGATGTCAAAGGGGGAGAGAAGACATGTGAAAAAAACAAGTGGTTGATGATCAAAGGGGGAGCAGCAAAGGAAGACATGTGAAGAGTTGTTGTTGATAGGGGGAGCTGTGACAGAAAAGAGAAGTTCTTGTCCTGATGGTTTTTCACATCATATGTTGCCATCAATGACAAAGGGGGAGATTGTTGGCAAGTATGAGGTGAGCCAGTGTTGTCATTGATGTCAACATACTCATACTGCACTGACAAGAAGGATTTGATGAGCTTTGTGCTGAGGATATTGAGCAAATTAGCCTCAGTCAGGAACAGTGAAGAACAGTGATGAGAAGAAGGTAAATATACTGTATAGGATGAGAACCGGAGGATGCGGATTAAAGGGTTAGTAGATATGAATCTTGAGATGCTACAGTTAGGATTTCAGAGGTCCGCATGAAGATCTGAAGGAGTTATGGCTGCCGGTATAGAACCGGGTCCGGCAAGTATCCGGAGGTGACAGAGGATCACAAAAAGGTCCGGTGAGGTCCGGAATTGTATCATCCTGATCTGCGGATTGGACGGAGTGTTTGGGATGTCCTTGTGATGTGTCATCCTGGTTTGTGTATGATTTGGAGGTCCGGAAGTACCTCTTGCATTATGACAGTGGCGACAGACTGTGTTCTTGAAGTTCCGGATGAGGAAGACAAGAGATCCCAGTAAGTAGAGGAAGTGCGGATGTATCCGGACATTCAGACAGACTTGTAAAGGTTCTTGAATCATGTTTAGGTTGTGTTGTTGGTCCGCATTGATGGTAGAGCCCGGAATTGAAGTTATTCTTCCGGATGAAGTTATTGCTCTGTTTAGCCGACCGGATGAGTTGTTCATCCTGCGAATGTTCTTGTGATAGCCGACCGGATGTGTTATTCATCTTGCGGATACTCCTATGGTTGTTTGCCGACTTAGATGCTTGTTCCTAAGTCGATGTCTTGTATAAATAATGATTTGTGAATTCATTTCAGTGTGTGGCATGTGGATGAGCATGGTGTAGCGAAGAAAGGTGCGAAAGGCAGAGCAGAGATTGTTGGGCTTAATTGGAACTGATCCGGACATGGTAGAGATGTCATTCTCCAGTTCAAGACTGTGATTTTTATCACTCTGTAGACAGTGTGTCTCCTTGTAGGCAGTGGGCCTCTTTGTGAGCAGTGTGCTCGGGCAGTGAGCCCTTATTGGCATGTGCCATTCATTTTTTCTTATTCTTCTAACAGAGAATAATTCTTGGGTTAATCACCCCGTGGTTTTTTCCCTTAACCGGGTTTTCCACGTCAAAATCTTGGTGTTCAATGTGTTGATGCTTATCTACTCTTGTGTTTATGTATTATGCTACCATGAATGATTATTTGAGATGCTGCTAACTAACAACAGAGAATAAAGTGTTTGAAACAGAACAAGTTCTATACAACTGATTCACCCCCCCCCTCTCAGTTGTATGCCCTAGATCCAACATCCCCACCTCACGATGAGGACTTTTGAAAATGACAGGATAATACAATCTGATCTAAGATATACACCATCCCCACCTCACGACGAGGGCTTAAGATAAAAGGATATGCTTGATATCCCACCTCTGTAGAGGGCTTAGATGATTGATTGATTGATTTCAGATTGTTCAAACATGCTTTACTATGATCTAAAGAAGACAACTTACCTTATATATGCCCCCACCTTAAGGTGGTTGATATCGCATACCGATATCAAGCATGTTAAGGTAGGAAGAAAACACACAAGGGAACATGAGCTCTCACAAGGCCCATGCCCCCCAAAGGTGACATGTACTTTATGATCACCAAATGTTCCCACAAACACATCCCGATAAGAAAAGTGTTAGTTCCCAAAGAATCATGATAAACAACAATGCATATGATCAACTACATGAAAGAGCCAAGAAAGGTGATATTCATGATAAGCAAAGTGCCCAGAGTAGCAGTATTGTTAAAGTGTTGTTAGCAAGATAAGATAACATCAACATCAACATCAAGATAGATAAATCATGGAGTGATTCCACTAGCCAAGCGTTGGATAATATGTTACAACCTCATCGCCATATATGGACTATGTCCATTTTTTTATTACTAGTGAAAGGGACACTAGGTCTGCATCAGTATAATATGTTTTTCGTCATCCGTCTGCTAGATGGAAACACTAGAGGAAGGTAAACAATAAATCAGAGAGGAGAACAAGTGTCTTAGGGATAGTCACATAGGAGGGTGCCCCCAATTCACCAACTACAATGCTATGTCTATAAGACACAACACACAACAATGAAATCAAAGGAGATGAGATATAGAAGAATGATGATACAAATAGAAGAAAGTTATGACAAAGGTGGTATCCTAGTATCCTTGACCTTACAAGAGAATCAAGGGTCATCCTAGGAGGCCTAACAACACATAACACATCACGGGGGATACACAACACAAAGGTAAAGGGTTATAAATACTTACCTGTGGGGACAACTGAACTAGCGGTCATTATCGGGTGGGTTACCGTCTTCCCAATCTCTAATGCTAGAGGGGAGAGTTGTAGGTTGTTCCATACATCTTTTTCATATATGTTGATTATCTCCCGATCCCTGAAGGGATAACGGAGGAGGAACTTTAGAGTAAATATCTTTTCCTCATTTATGAGGTGATACTTGAGTATTTTCCTTATCCACTTCTATTAGACCAATTATTCCATCATAGTTCAGATAGTAATCTTCATCATAGTCATAAATAGAATGGTCTTCTAATATGAGTTGTTCTTTAAGATTTCTTTCCTCATCCACTAATACTTTATCTTGGTTAAGGAGAGTATTGGGATGAAAAAAAGGTAAAGTGTTGTCTAGATCATATCGAAGCATAAGATTAATTTGTATAATGTGTGCTAAACCTCCAATTACGTTAACACCATCTTGTTGTTCTTTTATCAATTCTCTTATATTATGAATAATAGGTATAGCTTCTTCCGCTATCCGTTCATTTTCCATGAATTCTTGAAATTCGGCTAGCTCTTTATCAAGTTTGTCTATTTGCTCATTAGTTACATATGATATTGCATCAATAGGATCCTCAACATAATGAAATATTTGTTCTTCTATTGTAGTTGTAGGAGGCATGATGTCTTGCAAAAGTTGTCTCTCATGTTGTAGGGAAAGTGTCATTGATTTTATTATTTTGTGTTAGCATATCCTCATGGGAAAAATCATTTTTGAAAGAATGACTAGAGGACATGTTTATGTCTTCATCACATGTAGTAGATACTAAATGCATAGGGGAAGTGCTATCACAAGTATCTTGTTCATTGCTATTCATGGAGATGAACTCAATTAAGCTTTCTAATATCGTAGGATGTTCACTCATGAGAGTTAAAAATTGTTCAAAATCAAGATTTTTTACAAATGCATGTAAATATACCATGGAAAAATGACATGAAGGTGTCATTTATAAGGTTTCAAAGGAGTTTCAAATCATATTTTCAAGATCTTCAAGACTTATGCAGAGAGTAAATGCAAAAGTGATGTCGAATTGCTCTAAAATGCTTGATTTTTCAACTTTTATCAATGCAAACAAGTGAAATAAGAGGTGTTGTAAATATTTTAAAGAGGGAAAGAAAATTATATGCCTAATAATAGTTCATTGACACAAAAATACCTTCCACAACATGCTTTTGAAGCAACTCTAGAAAGTCGATAAGCCAAAACCTAGTGAAAATATGTGATTTTTCACCAAATCTTCATGCAAACAAATGAAAGAAGAGGTGTTGTGAAGATTTTAAAGAGGGAAATAAAATTATATATCTAATAACAGTCAACTAATGAAATAATACCCTTCACAACATGCTTTTGAAGCAAATCTAGGAAGTCGATAAGCCAAAACCTAGTGAAAATATGCGATTTTTCACCAAATCTAAATGCAAAAGAGTAGGGCAACAGGTGTTGTAAGGAAAATGATGATGGAAAGAAACTTATTACAGTAATAACATCCACCTAATTCCAAAATATCTATTACAACATGCCTATAGTGCCTCTCTAGACCAAACCCTAGTGCAAAGATAGTAAAAATATGCCAATTTTCCCAAAATTTGAATGCAAAAGCCCAAAATAAAGGGTGTTGTAAGGAAATTTAGAAGGGGAAGAAAATAATTAAGCTAATAATATACAATTAGTTCAATAAAATTCTTTACAACACACTTGGGGTGCAAATCTAGTAAGACGATAGGCACAAATCTAGTGAAAAATCCAAGTTTTCAAACCCTAGACATGAAATTTCACAAGGAGGCCTCTATAATGCAACAATAACATCAGAGATCAGACATAATGAGTGTTTTTACAAGGTAGTAAAATCTAAGACAAGATTTTGACTACAACCCTAGCTCATGCAAAACTAGGTTTTCATGAAAAATACAAGATTTCAAGCAAATTTCGACAAATCAAGCATGCAAATGAATTGTAAATGATGAATTTATCTATTTTGGATCCTATATAATGTAATTGAAAGAAATTAATTTAAATTAGATGCCAATTAATTCTAATTTCACAAGAATGCAAGCTTAATATGCAAATTTTTGCAAATTTTCCAAATTTTTCAATTTTTTTGGTTTTTTCTTAATGCACTATTGAGAATAATGAATTGAATGATGATGAATTTAAGATATGATGTAAAAATTAGAGAATTAATTAAATTCAATTGAATGAATGCAAACTATGTCAAAAATCAAACCCTAGAATATAATTTTTTTCAATTTTTCCAAATATATCAATTTTTTTGTAAATTTTCCAATGCAATAGAATGAATGAATGCAAATTTGTCAAACAACACTCAGCAAGGTGCCAAAAAGTTCCAAAAATGGGTTCACAGAAATGTTTTGGGGTAAAAAGGATGAGGTTTAATGTTTGGTTTAGTTTGAATCCTCCTTTCCACAAAACATTCCAAGGGCTTTGCAATTGAGTGCCTCGCCTGTCAAGAGGAGAGTCAACTATGAGATTTGAGTTGCCACTTGGTTTTCTGTTGGGAAATTTAGATGTGATCACACAAGTTTTCTGATTAATTTGAAAACCTAATTTAAGCAAAATAGTAATCAAATCTGTGAATTACGACAAATGCTACAGGAAATAGACAGAGGGAAGAGAACCCTAACTCACTATTTTTCGTAGACGAAAAATAGAAAAATCTGGGACAATGGTGATGGTGTCCTAGTCCAATGCACAAATTTTTCCACATAGTCCTAATCTCCTTCCAACATTGATCTCTGCTATGTCTTATGTTTCCTGTGACCAAAAATTTGAGGACAAGGTTGATGGCGCCCTTGTCCTGAAAAGTTGAACAGTGTCCACTTCTTTTTAAATCTAGAATCTTCAATGTCTGCCTTCCTGCTCTACAACTCCACTTTCTCTAGATCTGACACCTATAACCTGGAATCACAAGGAGTGTGGGAGGAGGTTGTGGTGTTTAGAGGCTTGCCTCAGTCAAGCCCTAGAGAGACATTCAAGTCTTCTGAATACTGTTGTCAGAGAGAGTGCGTGCCCTTGGGAGGTAGAGGAAAAAACCAAATGATAATGATTGATAAAGTACAATAAATGATACCCTGATGATAAAGCTCTCATAGAAGGAAGAAGCTCTTCAATGCCATGAGGAGAAGATGTAATCCAACCTGCAAACAAACACAATAATAATTCTATGCTCTGCAACACAATGATAATCACAAGTATTCCAATAGATCAAGTTCACAATAACCTTCTAGATATCTTCTAGTTTGCAAATGATAACCTAAACATGCTTATATATGCAACTATTAAGATTCCCACCAAGAATTTCATATTTGAAACTTATGATGTCAGCCTGGAAACCAAATAATGGTCACAAAACTGACATTTCAAATTAGGGCAGACTCAAAATAGGGTTGGACTAGGGTGCTAGTGCCCTTGTCCACCCCCTATCTTTGCTCAAGATTCAATGAAGTGCAGCCCCCTAGGTCCTAATTGCCACAAGACCCATGGGTTTTCTCATCAGGAGTCTAATTTAACATGTAAAATGCTCTAAATGCAAATCTAAAGACCTGGGAGCTAAACCATTAGGAAACAGCCCCCAAGGGTGCATTTTTCTAAAATAACAACTTCAACCTTGCAAACTCACCTTCGTACCATTTTCACAACATCACCTTTGCATACCACTATCTTGCTGTCCAAACCAAACCAAGATTTTCATCTAGGTGTTATTGAGGCTCTACCAAATTGAAACAAAATCTAGTTAGTTTCATAACAGGATCAGTCATCCTCCACCTCGAAACTATGCTAGTGTAATCTTGATAAAATAATAGTCTATATCAATAGTGGTGATCAACTATCGCCATTTTGACTACCTTTTAGCTCAAAAGCACATTGTTTGGACAACATAGATCAATATAAAACCTTAGCAAAATCTTATCAAAAACATATCCAACCAAATTCACCCTCAAATCATTTCATACCAAAACATCAAACCAAGTCCATCAAGTCTCACAATCCAAATTCACCCACATCTCAAACTTGCATGGTTCAAACTAGGTCCCAAGTAAAATAAAAGCAAAAAATGGGTTCCATTCACAATAGTGGGCATGATTCTGATGAAGAGAAAATTAATCAAGAGGAAATCCTTAAACACCTCCAAGATATCAAAAGATAATGGATAGGGTTGTTGCCACGGATCCTCATAAATATTTTCTTATGCTATCTCAACAAGGAGCTAAGTTGTCCTCATATTTTGATGTCTCAAATCTAAGAGAGAACAATTCCTCAAATGAAGCTAAGTCTTTGAAAGATGGCTCCAAAAATTGACAAAGATACGTCCAAAATTGACAAAGATGCTTCTAAATCAGAAAAAGCTAAGGATACACTCAATCCCTTGGACACATTAACAACACAAATCCAAGCCTTGCAAAAATAGTTGTTGGACATCCAAAGTGGGACAACCACAAAACATTACTCCCTTGAGGATATCTCACCTTATCCATTTGATAAATCTTTGCTCATGATACCTTTTCCCTCAAGGTTTGAGGTTCCAAAATTTGACATATATAGAGGAAAAGGTGATCCAAGAGATCATATAAGGGAATTTAGTGCCACGTGTCTAGAAGTCGCACACAATGAAACATATCTTATGTGACTATTCCCAAGAAGCTTATGAGGACAATCTATGGAGTGGTTCTCTTGTCTACCTCCCGACATCTGCACTTTCGATGAACTAGTGGATAAATTTGTCACACATTTCTTATACAATATTGAACATGAAATCTCCATGTTAGACCTTTGTATTAACAAGTAAAAAGGGGGAGAATCCTTCACCTCTTTCCTACAAAGATGGAGACACCTTGCAAGCAAGTGTCCCTACCACATACCAGAGAAGCAAATGATAGAAATGTTTGTTCACAATCTATCCATAGAACTAAGCTATCAAATCCAAATACAATGTCCAACTGCTTTTAGTAAAGTCATTGAAATGGGGCTACTCATCAAAAAATCCTTGATAGCAAAGGGGAAAATTAAACTCTACAAGGACACCACTAGTTCAAGTAATAACACAAAAAATCCAAGGTTTTAGACCAAAAATAAAAACATTGTAAACGATGGGGTTGTTGATGCTAAAAATGTGGTAACAAAACAACCAATCTTTAATCTATCAAACCCACAAAACAACACACCATCAAACAAACCTCAAAACAATGAACCATGATCTACAAACTTTCCTCCTCATCAAAAGTGTACACCATTAGGGGAATCAATTGAATCAGCCCTATGGAAGGTCATATCAAACAATCTCATAATGCTTCCAACGGTGCTAGATTATGAGCCAAAATTTAAACCCACTTGGTGGAAAGACTCAGACTTTTGTGAATATCATAGGAGTAAAGGTCACAAAACTAATGATTGCCAAAGACTAAAGAATATCATTCAAGACTTTATTGATCAAAAAGTAATAAAAATTGATGGACATGTATCCAATGACGACCATTTGGCATTCAAGAATCTGCTTCCCAACTATGAGAAGGGAGAGTCTTCAAATCAAAACAATAACAGTGGTATCAATGCCAACTATACAAATATGCCATATGATTATGTTAACCACATATCTGAGAGTGACTCACATATAAATGTGATCACTATAAATAAAAAGCCTGATTGTAATGTAACCACTCTTGGTGGAAAGGTTACTCTCCAAGGGGCTTCATCAAACCATCCTCTACATTTAACCAATACAATGTCCTTGACCAGCTCCACAAAACACCGACACATATATCCATTTTGGAGCTTTTGCATCTATCTGCATCTCACAAAGCCATCCTTAAAAAAGCTCTCTTGGAAACTACCATCCCAACCAATCTAGCTGAAGAGCAATTTCAGGCCATGGTAGGTCATCTAACTACAACCCATTTCTTATCCTTCATAGAAAAAGATATGTCTATCACCCAACCACACAATGCATCCCTCCATATTGAAACCTTCATTCATAAGCATAAAATAAAATAGGTCCTAATAGATGGAGGGGTAGGTTTAAATATCTGCATATTAAAACTAATTCTTGCATTGGGGTTTTCAGAGAATGCCATTGATCCTAAAAAGAAAATTACCATCAAGGCTTATGATGAAGAAGAAAGGACATCAAAAGGAACCATTGTTTTTCCAATCAGAGTGGGACCAGTAGTGAAAGATGTGGTGTGTCAAGTGCTTGACATGGAACTAGCATATAATATTCTCCTTGGAAGACCTTGGATACTTACAATGAAAGTCATGCCATCCACCTACCATCAGTGTATCAAGTTTCCTCATAATGGCCAAGAAGTCACTATCCAAGGTGATCCTGATCCATTCCAATATTGCAATTCCATCCAATCCAATCCCGAAGTTGTAATCCCCACCAACCAGGTAGCTTCCTTCTCTTCAGCCCGTATTGACCCAGCCTCACTACCTTCTACATCCAAGGCATCTGAACTCAAAGTCAAGCTCAAAGATAAAGGGCTAGGAGAGTATACCATTGAGAAAACCTTTTGTATCACACCATTACCTCTTTCACCCAAATCCACCCATCCCTCTACCCATACACAAACAAGGGATGTGATCCAAGGGGTACTAGAAAGGAGTCAACCACATCACTAAATTCGTATTCCTAAACCTACAAAAGACTCTTCCAATGACATGTCCAATCCTAAAACCCCATCATATAGTCCACAACCCCTTGAACCTATTGAAGAATCTCTACCAATGAATCCAAGTCAAGATCCATCATCCCTTCATGTTGATATCCCTCAAGAGCATGTCAAGCCTATCCAAGATCCTATCACTTCTATTCAAGTAAACCAAGAGGTATGTCAAGAACCTAATCCTAAGCATGTGAAAACATTTTGTCCTAGTCCTAATCAAGATAAAATTACTTTCACTTCACCTCTCCATAAAATTTATCCTCTCCATGATCAAGATATTACCTATGAAGAAGCTATCTAGGAGCAACTTGACCCTATACCTATCCATGAGAAAGAAATCCAACCCATCCATAACCTATATATTTTCTATGATCAAGATATTATCATTGATGAAGAGCCTATACATGAGCAAATTGATCCCATCCATATCACACTTAATCCTATCTATGATCAAAATCCCATCTATGATTAAGATCCTATATATGATCAAGTGAACCATGATGATCCTCTTAGACAACTTTATACATTCCATGGTTACGATCTTATTACCCCATCTATCCATAATCCCATAACCATCCATGAGAAATAAACCTCCATTTCTCCTATCCATCCTCCCCATAGTCCTATCCATGATCCGACGACACCCACTTTCCTTGATGAGACACTTGCCACCCAAGTGCACATAGATGATCAAACCAATACCTTGAATCATAGTGCACATAATGATAATCAAGATCCACATGATCCACCACCATCCATTATTGATCATGTTGGAAATTCTCCATCATGTCCCCTTGGTCTCACTACCTTCATCCATGAATGTTCTTCCTTAGGAGAGCAAAAACCATTATCTACCACGTCAACTTCCCCATCAAATAATGAGATCACATCTAGTGTCCAAATCACCCATAACCCCATTGTCCACCACATACTCCAAAATATGAACTATCAAGGTATAGTCTTAGGCCTTCACAAACAAGGTATTTTAGAGCCTATCCATGTCAAAGTCCCTTCACCCTCTTATGGCCTTGGTTATATTCCCCGAGGATAGCAATCTTAAGATGTTGGTATTTCCTCCATGCCTTCTAAATCCACTCATTCCCATTGCACATCCTATCATATTCCCAAAACATATGTTTCCATTCCACCTCCCTCATCCTACAAGTGTCAAAAGCATGTGACCATACACCTTCCACCATCCAATTTACCTCCGCTACTTCCAACTCCTAACATTCCTCCATCTATTTTACCATCACTTCTCCCACACCAAATCCATTCATCTACATGTTCTCTCACATTTTTAATCATGACCGACAAATGCACATATTGTCTAAACATGAATCTTCCACTCATTCCACCATACCCATGGGATTCAAAAATAAACATTGGGATGTCTCCTATTATAAAGCCAAAAACCCTAAAGGTCCTAATGCCTTAGGGTATAAATGCCAAAATTCAAAGCAAAATCCATCTAAAATGCTATCCAAGCCCATACCTCCAAAAGAGAAGTCCAAAACTAAAATGGTTTGGGTACCTAAGCAAAAAAATGAAATTCAAATGAAGCATCCACATCTCAAAAATCCCAAAAATCCCACAAGCAAAACAAAAAGCATAAAAATACTAAGTCTATGTGGATACCTAAGTTACTACGTCACCCATCTCCTAAGACAACATTTCCATTGCTTCCTACACCACCTTCCCATCAAAATATTTAATGTTTAACATGGTGTGTGCAACTGTTGGTCATGATGCCTTTCCATACCTCCATCACCCCATCATTCAACTATTATCCCACATATCTTCCCCATCTTGTTCCTATGGTCCATGTTTTTGCATAGGCCTTACATCTATGCTTTTGCATAAATTCCTCCATAATCTACACCATAATCCACTATCTACCTAATCCATCACCCTTTCATGCAATTCCATACCAACATCTATGAGCATAATGACACTTGACTTGGTCCATGTGATGACATCCATCTCTAGTGGGACTACCACCTTTCTGGAAACTAGACATTTTAATATTTAATTAGCTAATTACCCTCACCCACATGTCCTATTTATCCTCTAGTCATCCCTATTTCTTCTCCATATGTGTCCTATTATTTCTCAATCACCTTTATGCTCAAAGACACTTGTCTTTCTAATTCTAGTTTATCTCTCACATTCCCACAAGTCAAGAGTCCTTCTTCCACAATCTCCTCAAAGACTTCCACCTTTAACTCATAGGTCTTTGTGAGCACAATGGCATGTGGCTCATGGATCCACTTATTCCTCTACCTTGTAAACATAATAGGAACATTTCCCATGATTATCTCCCTTAACTCCATCTCAACCATACACATCATAGATAATTCCTCCAGTCATGGATCTATTGACACTTGGACTTGGCCTCTCTTAAGCCTATAAAAGTAAGGTCCTCACATGTGAGGCCAATTATTTTTCCTTCCTTATTTTGATCACTTTGCATTTTAGTTGATGACATTATCAGACTTTTAGAGACTATGGTTTGATTATGCAGATTTGATTATATCTATTGATTTTGATATGACATTGATTTGACATATAGTGATTCGATCTTATCATATTTTGATACTATGTTGATACTAGACATGCGAGATATATTAGATGATGTTTTGTGATGTGACTTCTAGTTCTTTATGTGATGAAGATTATGTGACATTTGATAGAATACTGTAATTTAATTCAGAATTATGTTATAGATGATTATTGTTGCATTCAATGACATGAATATAATTCCAGTTGCTTCGGCTATGATTATTCATGATATGATTGACACTTGATCGAGATGTACAGGATTACATTCCTAGGCCATGGGAAATTAGAGGTAGAATTCACACATATGTTATTCCCTATGAAACTGATCCTTTCCCAAGAGGGATGAGGATCACGTTTGAATTGAGTGTTGATTTAAGTGCTTGTTTGTTTTTATCATTCTTGCCTAGTACCCTTTGGTTTAATTTAATTATATCATGTGTAGTATAATTTTTATTGATGTATACCACTTGGTATTGTTTTTATTTTCGAGACCATTTAAAGTGGATTTATGACTCCCTTTGTGAACCTTAGTGTCCCAAAATTTAGCCTAGGTGGTTACTCATGGGTCTAGGGTCAATTTTGACTAAATAAACCTTGGGATAACTCACTTTTGGTCACTCTAAACTAGGGTTTAGTTAAAGTGACGAAATTTGAATTAGATAAGGGTGGGAGATGAGTCATGCTTTGGGAAAGACTCATCTCCCTTCCCAATGTTTGGGAATCCCTTCACTAAGGAGATTTGGGAGGTCTCCAAGACTCCCAAGTGCGTAAGATCTTCCTCCAAGGTGCTCACACATGTGTGAGAGCATCTTGGAGGGAGATGGCTCTCTTAGAGAATAGGAGGATGCCATATGGCATCCCTTATCCTCATGGAGGCTTGAAGGGGAATGTCACCTCACCCTTTGTTCTCTCACACATGTGTGAGAGCACAAGAGGATAAGGTGAGGATTGAGATGGAATTGCAGGATGACACTTGTCACCCTCACACTTCCTCTCCCTTGCAAGTGGCATAGGAGGAGGAATGATAAGGTGAAAAGTGTCAGCTTCTCATTCCTCTAGGCCAAATTAGAAGGCCTATATTACCTCCTCTTGTTGAGGAGTGTGGGGTTCTTGCATTTTGGGAGATTTCTTCCTATTTTGAGCAAATTTTGGGGAAGTTAGAGGGATTTTTAGAGATTGGAAGGTTTGGAGAAGCTTGGATCTCATCACCAAATGTGCTTCCATTATAGGACTATTGAAGGTAAGCCTCATGACTATGTTATTCACCCTTGCATTTTTTTATTGTGATGTTTTTTGTAGATTTGTTGTTTGTTGTTTCATTTTTGTGTGGGATAGGAGTTTGATGAGAGAACAGTCATTTGGAGGTAAGACTCAACTTGTTTGGGGTAGGGGAAAGGAACCTCCTCGAGGTCACTCCCATATTTTGTGCTATTTATGGCCTTGAGGGCTTTTTACTTGTTGTAGAGATTATTTGAATGACAGGAGTGCCACGGAAGCTTATTTTGAGATTTTTGGAGAGTTGTGGTTTTGGAGGTTTTGGCTTGAGGCCATGAGACTTGGTATTTGGTATTTTTGGTGTGGAATTTGAAGTAGAGGGGTCCATTCCCTACCCCCATTAAACTCATTCTCATGAGTTGTGTTATGTGTTTATTCTTGGGGTTGATTTTTGTGTTGTTGCTGCTTTGATGCTTGTTGTGGTGTGTTGCAACCGTGTGAATCCCTACCTCCCTAGCTCGGGGGTGACCCACTTATGGGTCTATGGTAGGGAGGAAGGCATTTCAAAGTGGCTGGGTTTTCCTTTTTGTTGTGTTTTATTTGTAGGTTCTTATTGAAGAAATGGAGCTTTGGAGAAGTCCATTTTTTGTGTTGCTTTGGTCATATGTTGTTGGTTGTTTGAGCCATGGCCCTTGTGGCCCTATTGTAAATTTTGTTAAGTTATTTTACCCATGGAGTTGGTTGTAATGAGGATTGCAATGTAAACATTCTTTATGTTTTTAATTAAAAAGTTGTTTATTCTCTATGTTGTGGAGTTGGTGTGTTTTGAGAAAAGCATGTGAATTTAAATATATATTTGCTGTCATTATTCTTTTCAAAAAAAAAAAAAAAACATCAATTGTTGTATAGACTTATTTGCATACAAAGAAAAAAAATAGAGATATGATTGTCTTATTCTTTGTTGAAAACAAAAAAAAGAAAGTTGCATAGTGTAATTTATTCAAAATAAAATATGACTTTCTGTTTAATACTACTATTAGAAATAGAACTTCCTAGTTGCTTATTTATCATTGTTGTTTCCCAAAAAAAAGAAAAAAAAGAACATTAGTATTATGAGCATTATCTTTCAAGACTGTGTTCATTGGTTGTTTAAATTAGAAAATTGGTTTTACTTTCAAATCAGTAGTTGGGGTATTTTATTTATGTTTATTTCTTAAAATGATGCATATTTGGATCCTAGGAGATTTGAGTACACAGTATAAAATAGTTTGACATATATATCTCTGAACAAAATAAATAAATAAACTAAGTGGCTATTATTTCTAAATTTAATAACAACAGAATAGTTAAATATAGATTCCTTTGGTTGAACTTGTTTGTGTTTATATATTGTTGTGTAGGTATATATATATATATATTAAAATATTTTATCAAACTATAAGTATAAGAAAAAAAAGAGAAACAGAAATGAAAATATCTGAAGACTAACCCTATATTCTGTAGGGTATCTGCTGATAAACGGAGTTGTGTGTTTTTTTATTAAAAAAAATATAGAAGAGGATTGTGGGTGGCGGCACCGCCCACAGCCGTATATAGTTTATGGGGTGTGGGGAGGAGGCGTTGCTTCCACCCGCACCAACGGGTGTGGGCGGAGGCAACGCCTCCTCCCCACACCCCCTCCCCTTACTCAACCTTCGTATCACTTCCCCTGTGCTGAGCCCAAACCCCCTTACTTCTGCTCTCCCGGCGGCCCTTACCCTTCCTTCGGTTCCCTCAATCCTTACACCTACAGTTCTCCTCGGTAGCGGTGGTGGCGACAGCAACTCCATCTCCCACACCTCTGAACCACCCCAAGCTCAGGTGTGGGCTTACACCTACAGTTCTCCTCAGTAGCGGTGGTGGCGACAGCAACTCTGTCTCCCACACCTCTGAACCACCCCAAGCTTGGGTGTGGGTGGAGGCAATGCCTCCTCCCCACACCCCCTCCTCTTACTCAACCTTCACATCACTTCCCCTACACTGAGCCCAAACCCCCTTACTTTTGCTCTCCCCACAGCCCTTACCCTTCCTTCGGTCCCCTCAATCCTTACACCTGCAATTCTCCTCAGTGGTGGCGATGGTGGCAACAACTATGTCTCCCACACCTCTGAACCACCCCAAGCTATGCCTCTCCATAGCGACCTCCAGGTTGTCACCAAACCCTGCAACGACGGTGCTATGTAGACTACTTCAACTCTGCAACAAGAAAATAAATTTTAACACATACATTATATATATATGTGTGTGTGTGTGTGTGTATCACTCAGTTGTTTTTCTTTAAAATAGAAATTTGTATTAACTCTATTGTGTATACCTCCGTTAGAGGTAGCACCAAGCTCCACTCATGGCTTCCATTTTTTTTTCAAACCCTAACCTGCATAAGCAAAGAAGAAAACAAAACAAAAAAAATAAAGGAGGAAAGATTGTGATAGAGAAGTTAGGGCAAAAAAAGGAAAATAATAAAATAAAAATTAGGGCTTCTCAAATTTGAAGACCAATATCTTTTCTTTTAAGAGGAGAGTGTGAAGAAAATGGTTTTATTCTTAATTTTAAACTCTCTATTTTTGCCTTGTCTTTTTATTCTTGTGTCTCATTTAATTTTGTTTAAGTTTTAATTGGGAGGTTGAATTTTTGAATTATTGTCTTGGGAATGGTATTTTTAAGGGGAGGGATTAATTTTTGTTATTTTGTGAAGTGTATTCCCCTCGTTTTTAATTCATTTTAATTAGGGCATTTATTCTATTTCCTAGCGTGCTTTAATTATTTTATTTGTTTATCAATTTCATTATTATTTTACGGGAAAGAGTGTTTTAATCTTTCCCCCTCCTCTATTAATTTTTGAGTTAGTTAATAAATATAATACCGAAATTATATTTTTTAACGGACTCAATTTTGAGATTTAATTTGGTATATCTTAGTTATTTTATTATTTAAAATTTGAGTTTTAATATATTTTATTTCAAGTCGAGTTATTTTGGACTTGGTGAAGTATTTAAATTTTAATTTGTTCTTAAGTCTAAATTTTTATTCTTAAATTTTGTTTAAATTCTTATTGGAGTTTTATTTTAAAAATTTTAAGTTGATTATTGAAAACGCGTTATGCTGTCGAATTTTTCCTAGATTTCTAGGGTTTGAATTTTACATTATTTTATTAACTTTTATTTTAGCATTCCACTTTAATCATGCTCCCATCATGCCATTATTTCTTAATCATTATTTTGATTTCATTTTTGTTTTGAGTTAGGGTTAGGTTTCAAATCTGATGAAGTTCCCTTCTCACCAGGAAACTTAGGGTTAGGATTAAAATTGTTCTAACCCTAAAAGTGACACACTTCGTGTTGCATACCCCCTAGACGACTATCATCATGTAGGGGACTGTGTAGGACAATGCACTTCCCTGAATTATGTTGACATGTTTATGCCTTATGCGTATTGCCACCGAGCATGCAAATGCGTGCAAGGGGGTTCCTAGGGATAGGTAGAAAAGTTTTTTTGTATTTCGTGTCATGACCACATGACAAATGTGGACATGACACATGTGTTGTGTGTCATGACCACATGGGAAATGTGGGCATGACATTTGGTATTAGAGCCCAAGTTTAAACACTGGGCTTGTTGAGGGCACATTATTATTTCAGCAACTTTGATTAATTTGTGGTTACCTCATTTTTGTAGGATGCCTCCCCAACGCATTCGGCAAGCATAGTCCCACCACACTACATCCACCGAGGTGCACAATGATTCATCAGCTGAGGGACAAGCACCGCTAGCCCCACAGGTACTGCAGGCACCACCGGCCCTACCAAATATTGAGCCACAGATATTACAGGCATTACAGGCAGTATTAGATAGGCTTCCACCAGCCGTAGTTGAGCCATGCATAGAGCCACGTGTTGAACCCCATGAGGATTCAGGAGAGGAGCCACATGTGGAGCCACGAGCAGAGTCCCGTGTCGAGCAACGTGTGGAACCCCACATTGAGCTGTGAGGGGCACCACGTGTGGAGCCATATGTTGAGGTGCCAGATACAATGGCAGAGGAGGTTGGATCAGCTGACATGGCCCATAGAAGGAGTCCTCCACATCATGCTAGGCGTGATGAGGTAGTACGAGTGGAGCATATTGTTCACAGGCCTTATGATTATTATCTAGATGAGCCTATCAGAGGGCACAGAGACAGAGGAGATCCCATCAGGGATTTATTGAGGCTAAATCCTCCTACTTTCATCAGGAGCTCAAGCAGAGGCCTGGCTCATTGGCTTGGACAGATGCTTTGTGTTGCATCCTTACGAGGGAAACATGAAGGCTCGTGTGGTAGTCCACCTATTGTGAGATGCAGTAGCTACCTGGTGGCGCACTGAGGAGTGCAAGTGTCATCTATCATTGGACCTTCATAGAGCGCTTCAATGCGTGATACTTATCAGATCACTATAGGTAGCATCGCATAAATGATTTTCATGACCTTCAGTAGAGAGGACTTATGGTTGCTCAGTATGAGGGTAGATTTACCGAGTTGTCTTGATATGTAGAGTATCTCCATGACAAGAAACTCCTAGTTCATAAGTTTATCAGAGGATTGAACCACATCATAGTAGGGCCTGTTCGCATGGCAGACCCCCAGCCTTTGAGTGATGCTACCGAGAAGGCATACATAGCTGAGGAGATATAGGGATGAAGGTAGAGTTCATGCCCTCAGTTTTAGGATCGTGGGCAGCAACAACATCAGCAGAGTTTCCATAGACCATCACAACCACCTCATAGGGGAGGATTTAGTTCCGCACCCTTACCTCCTAGGCCCCCACAACAGTAGCAGAGATCCAGGACGCAGCAGAGGGCACATGGGGGGCATAATAGAGGCTAGTAGTAGCAGGGACCACCTGTGGGACCTATGAGGTTGCAGCAGTCATATAGGGGTTCACAAGGGTGCACTAGTAGATTAGGACAACAACAGTCGAGTAGGACTCAGACTGGATAGGTACAGGCTAGGGGCCCATGTTATGTGTGTGGTGGAGCAGGACATCTAGCTAGAGAGTGTCCATAGGACTTTACAGCAAGGGGACAGACTTGTGTAGGAGGATCAGAGTAGACAGTTGGAGATGTGGGTAGGTCCCACCGTATGTTCGCAGCGGTTGATAAACACCAGGCTAATTTTTAGGCATCAGTGATCGAGACATTAGGTATGATAGGGGGTATTCCCATTTCTATTCTTTTTGACTCTGGTGCTACTGATTCTTTCATATCTCCATCGTTAGTGGAGCATTTCACCTTGGGGAGCTCATGTCATCTTCGTGAAGAAGAAGGATGGGTCTCTTCAATTATGCATGGATTATAGGCAGTTGAATAAGGTGACAGTAAAGAACTGTTATCCTTTGCCCAGGATTGACAATCTCTTCGATCAGATGCAGGGAGCCAAGGTGTTCTCTAAGATTGACCTAAAGTCTGGTTACCACCAGTTAAGTATCATAGAGGCAGACATTCATAAGACCACCTTCCAAACTCGATATGGCCACTATGAGTTCATTGTGGTCCCCTTCGGTTTGACGAATGCCCCTGCAGTGTTCATGAGTCTCATAAATGGGGTGTTCCATACCTACTTAGATTGGTTTATGATTATTTTTCTTGATGACATTTTGATCTATTCATGAACCGAGGAGGAGCATGAGGAGCACCTACATCAGGTTCTACAGTGTTTGAGGGAGCAGAATCTTTATGGGAACTTGGCGAAGTGTGCATTTTTTAGGATAGATGTATAGTACTTGGGACATATCCTATCTAGCGATGGAATCTCTATAGATCCATCGAAGATCAGGGCTATCAGAGATTGGCCAGCACCCACTAGTGTGACAGAGGTCAGGATTTTTATGGGGTTAGCTGGTTATTACTGTCACTTTGTTGAGGGTTTTTCTTGGATAGTGCACCCCATCACTTCCCTTTAGCGGAAAGGGAAGAGCTTTCTATGGACTAAGCAGTGTGAGAGGGCCTTTGGGGTCCTCAAGGAGCATCTCACTAGCGCTCCCATTTTAGTAGTTCCTAACCCTACAACAGATTTTATGGTTTGCACGAATGCATCACTTGAGGGTTTGGGAGCCGTACTTATGCAGGGTGGTAGAGCGATTGTGTATGAGTTGTGAAAGCTCAAGACCCATGAGCTAAACTACCCCACACACGACTTGGAGTTAGCGGTAGTGGTTCATATTCTAATTCGTTGGAGACATTTCTTATTGGGTCGTCACTTTGAGCTTCATTCAAATCATCACAGCCTTTAGTATATCTTTACACAACTGAATTTGAATGCCCGTTAGTGGCGTTGGATGGAGTTTCTTTGCGAGTATGACTTTGATGTCCACTACATCAAAGAGAAGGAGAACGTGGTTGCTAACGCATTGAGTCGAAGGCGCCACAAGCTCTTGACCTTGACTTTGAGCGTTGACTTAAGAGGATGCATTATTCAGCATCTACCAGAGGATGAGTGGTTTCTTGAGGTGCAGCAGGAGATCAATTCACAGAGGGCCCTTGTGGGCAAGTTGCAGGGTATTCACTTGAGGTAGATGGGTTACTTTGTCATCGACAACGCATATATGTACCCTACATAGGTGACCTATGTACTGTAGTGTTATCAGAGGCTCACAGAGCACCATACACGGCACATCTAGGGGTGAAGAAGATGCATGCTGACCTACGACAGCTGTACCATTGGGCGGGTATGAGATGAGATATTGCAGAGTTTGTTGCTTGATGCCTTGAGTGCCAGAGGGTCAAGGCCGAGCATTAGCATCTAGTGGGTTTTTTATACCCACATGAGATACCTAAGTGGAAATGGGACACCATTTCCATGTATTTCATTGTTGGTCTTCCTATGTCTTTGCATCGCGATGATGCCATAATGGTGACAGTCGACAAGTTGACCAAAGTGGCATATTTCTCACCTATATGCATGACATACAATGTGTTGGTGCCTGAATTCACTGTCGGTTATTTTAGCAATTTTCATGCAGGCACCTTCCCAAAAAATCCAAAAAAGGTTCTAAGTCTTTGGGCCTCCTCAGCATGTTTTAACATCAGCATCATATTTTCTTTGGAGGAGGTCATCATCATCATGTTTCCAGAGATCACCCTGATGTTGCTTACGAGGGTCATCATATTTTCTGTCAGCATGATCTTTCGCTGGGGTGATATTCTAACATCGGGTGATCTTACTTAAGATCATCCTGATGATGTTGCTGCAAAGTCCTAAGTATGATCCGATCTTCATCGGGGTCATCATATTTGAACATCGGGTGATCTTAGTCAAGATCATCCTGATGTTGTTTTATCACTTCATGTTCGTTGTTTTATCACCCTGATGATGCTGACGTCATTCTTATGTCAGGGTGATATCCGTTTTTCTACCTGTCTGCATCATGATATTTCCGAAGGGAGATATTCGCCTATCGGCTTCATGCATTGTCCAATGGGGGTGATCATTTCAAATATCAGTCACATATTCATATATCACCCCGATCTTATAGTGGAGCTACAGTGCAGCATGATATGTGTGCATCAGGATGATATTTCCAAATATCCAGTTATCTTCCGAATATCATCCTGATGCCGATGTATGGTGACGTCATCAAGGTCCGGGGGGGTCATATTTCTAACACTGATCATCTTGTGGAGATCCCCCGTTATTTGCAAGCATGACGATGACGTCATCCGGATATGAGGAGGTGCGCAATAGGCAAATATGCTGATGACGTCAGCAGGATACGACGGTGACGTCATCAGGATGTTCATCGGCCAGACATTTGGTATCGGCTAAGCAGGAGGATCTTCCTCCGATGCATCAGGTTGTGCCGATGAAGGTGATTATCATGTAGGTGATATTGCGATGATGATGCTAACGTCAGGGTGATATTTCAAGCAACAGGATATCATGCTGCTGGAGGATGAGGATGATGAAGGTCTTATACTAGTGTCGTCAGGAGCAAAAGCACCGACATCATATATGCTCGTGGCCTAGTATATAAAGTGTTGAAATGGTCGCCGTGGGGTGCATGTGGGATAATTGATATCCTGCATATTTTGAAATATCACGATGAGATATTTTGGCGGGAAACGGTTGCGACGCACTGTTTGATGTTTTCCCAAGGCTGCGGGTTGGTGCGCCATTAATGACGATTGTTGCAGAGGTATGGACGGATCTGGTACCCAATTGAAGGTGTACATCAACGGACAGTGGCGCAGGGCTCGATGTTTCTTCCTGTCTCCTCCCCTACCTACTGCATTCATGTTTGGGCGCCAATCTGGTAATGCGTTGAGCACCATTTTTCTGATACTGTGTATCTGGCGGGATTTTTGGTCGACCATGTAATTAATGCTAGAGGTACACTTTCTGGCCAGTATAGGCAGACTGTGTTACCATTGTTTAGGTTGTTGAAAATTGGACATTTTGGCTCTGTAATAAGATACACCTAGTTTTGGTTGCTCTGTGCAGCAAAACTTGTGAGTTTATGTATCTCCTGTTGTACGTTTTGGCATGAATCCACTGATTTCATGGTTAATCTTATATGAACAATGCTATGTTTGCATGTGTTATGCTGATTCTGTCTCCAGTTTTGCATGTATCTTTCTTCCTGCAATAGGGATGCCATAAGTATCGACAGCTTAACACTCTGTATTGGGAGATATCTGTAAGGCAGGTATCATGTGTATCCCCCTGAAATCCAGTTTTAGCTATTCATGCTGATCATTCACAGGTGTATGTCTATCGACTCCAAGCCCTGGATAGGCACCAATCTAGCTCTGTGTTGAGGTTATACACCAAGTCCAGGTTTGCATCCAAACACCATTTCAAACCATCTCTCCCTTCCATCTGTTAGTTGTAGGATTAGGAGTAGGAAACCCTTGCATGCTCTCATCCCTAACCAGACATATATGTCCAAGAACGTTGCCCACCTTGTGATCTATCATACAGATCTTGGTCCATACATGAGAGTATTCTGCCTGTTGTTGTCAAGTTAGATCTTTCTATCTTTGAGCTAGTCAAGGTTACATCTTGAGTTATAGGGATACCCCCCTTGGTGCGGCAGAACCAGAAGTGAAGGGGAGGAGCTCACGCAACCTCCTGTATTAGTTGGCTGAATCTGCCTGTGCATTAGAAGTGGCAAACCCTAATGCTGATTCAGAAGAAAAACCAACAAAATGGTGACTCTGCTGGGGAGAAAATTGATGAAAAAGTGTTATATCTTGTGGCCCATCTGAGTCACCAACAAAATGGCAACTCTGCTGGGGATTGAGAAGTAAAAGTAATATCTAATCATCTCCAGTAATACATTTGTGACCCATCCGAGTCACCAACAAAATGGCGACTCTACTGGGGATGTTGATGTAAAGTGATATCCTACAGTCTCTAGTGAAGTTTAGCTCTGCTGGTGGTATGAACTCAGAAAAATATGTGTTGAGCTTTCAGCTGCTGTAAATTTTGTCCTCTTTGGAGAGGTGGCGACTCTGCAAAAAAGATCTAAATGCACATGAAAGATGGATGTATGTGATGTGACAAAAATGTGCTATTCATATTTCAGCATCTGTATGAGAAAAGGTACCTTGTTCCTTCCCCTTTATATTTGCTATTTTACTGCATAAGTTTGATGCCAAGGGAAGCCTTAGGTCTTAGGCAAACAAAGGATGTCTAAGAGTAAGATTTTTATGGATCCAAGTATGAATTATCCCATACTCAGCGGTGAAATGTTGAATAAAAGAATAGAAGAGATAAGAAATAGGTTGATATTCTTAGAGGCTGAGCAGGCCCAGTTAAAAAGTAGTAACCCTGTTGTGTCTGCTAGTCAGAAGGCTAAACCTCTTCTCAGCCCTTTTGATCCTTTGTATGACCAACTGGATTTGTCATGGGTTGATTATAAAGT
The DNA here is from genome assembly GCA_027924645.1 of Cunninghamia lanceolata. NCBI lineage: Eukaryota > Viridiplantae > Streptophyta > Pinopsida > Cupressales > Cupressaceae > Cunninghamia > Cunninghamia lanceolata. Next base: position 33,999,203 of record BSBN01000078.1, on the reverse strand, counting down.
AGAAACTATGCCTGCTAGGATATACTGTCAGATGCCCAGATTTAGTGGTCACAGTGTATGTGATGGGAATGCACATATCCAAAATTTTCATGAGTTCATGGGAAAACATTCATTTAGAGATGAGGATATGTGGATGAGGTTTTTTGTTAGGTCCTTTGATGCAAAAGCAAAAGACTGGTATTTGAGCTTTTCAAAAGGATCCTTTGCCTGTTGGGATGAGCTTGCTGACTGTTTCAAGGAAGAATTCGCAAGAGAACCTGCTGATCTTGTTGCAGAATTGATGAACATCAGAAAATAAGATGAAGAGCCATGTGTTGATTTCAGTCATAGGTTTGCAGTAGCCCTTTCACATGTCCCTAAAAGTTTCAGACCTGATATTTCAGCCTGTGTTGGCATATTCTTTGAAGCTTTTGAGGAGGGCTTTAGTGCAATACTGAGGGATTTCAAGGTGACAAGTATGCAGATGGCATACAAGTTCATAGAAAAGATAGAAAAAATCAGAAATGTGCACTTGCTGAAACCCCTGTCCACAGGCTTTGGTGTGAGAAATCGTTGTGAAGCTGCAAATGACCAAATAATTAAGGCATCATGTGAAGATGAAAAGATGAATGTTGAGGATGCCAGTGAAAGGACTAATGAGGATTCCCATTGCAATGATGAGGCATCTGACCATGAAAACAACAATGAGGTTGTGGACAACAATGAGCAATTTTTGGAATGGACCTGTGGAGACAATTGTGAGTATTGTACTCAAGACAGAGAAGATATAAGCAAACAGAGAAGCAGTCCCATGTGTGACCCATTGCCTTCCTTTCAAACACATGAGGATCATGAAGAGCAGTCAGAGATTGAAATAAGTGCTAGTGCAGAGCATGATTGTTCTTTGATTGATGGCTGTTTTGCTTATGACACACAGGTTGATACTCCTCCACAAAAGGAATCCATTGGTGATGAAGATGCATGCTCTGCTGCCCATGAACAAATGGCATACTATGATGAAACTGATGCACCTGGGTCACCCATTTTTGACACATATGGTGATGAGGATCTATTTGAGTATGGTGAGGGTCTTGACATGGTTTTTGACTTGGATTCTATTTCTCATCCTGATGAAAGAGGAAACAACATACATCAGGTAAGTGATTGTAAAAATGTGCCTGATTATAAAGAGGTGTCAGAGCCTGATCTTTTCCAGCCTGGTGCTGCTGATTGTTGTGTACATGATGTGCACAATTATGATTTTGAAATCTTTTCTTTTGATGTGCCAGCATATGATACAATGAGCTCTGATCTTCCTAGCTGTATGGTGGACTTTGAGTGTTTTCAGTTTTCAGTCCAGCTAGGAGATCATGTTGCAATGCATATTGCTAATATAGATGACAAGTGCTATATGCCATATGAGTATGCATTGCTTGATACATTCTGTAAGGAAAGCACAGGTGCGGAAAACAGCTTCCCTAATGTTAATTCCCAGGGGACAGTGTAGACCAGTCACTTTTTAAATTACAATAACACAGATGAATACACAAGAGAAACCAACATAGACAATAGTTAGAACACTGACACACAGAATTACGTGGGAAAACCCTTACGGGTAAAAAACCCACCAGCACAAGAAAACAATCTTTATTACAGTAAGATATACAGTTACAATAAAGAACTCAGCTTCTTGCTCAGGTGTTTGATTCTCGACATCATACACAGTTCATTACCCTGTACATTTTACAGAACGAACCTTTATTCAAGTCTCATCATAATCATACCAACGACACCTATAGACATATCATTCTATTTCCAATCTGCAAGAACAAGAGTCGTTACAGACTTCTGCTCTAACTGATAGAACAAATTCCTCATAAGTCGCTGCCATCTAACCGTCGCAACGGTTCACATTTCAGTGAGGCGTTTAGTCCCACATGTACCAAGTCGCAAAGGACTTTGCAGTTTATAACCGCCAACAGGTGAAAGAGTATTGTCAGCAATTTTGTTGCCGACAATACCAAGCCTCCAAGTCCATCGGAATAACAACTCCCATCGGCCCTCAGACTTCACCTCCCACCGATGAGCATTGTCTCCCCGATCACCAAGGTTACCATCGGTATGACATTCTCCATCGGCAAAAGATCTAGCCCTCGCTCCGACAGAGGTTTGTCTCACCGATACCAATAAGACTTCCATCAGGATGTCCGCAGTACATCGGCCCAACACCTTTAGCCGACGGGTATTCTCTTGCCGATAGACATACGCCATCGGAGTGACTACTCCTGTCGGAGTAACTCCACAAAGTTTGGCCGATAGGCCTTGTCTTGCCGACGACCGTATCCTTCGTCGGAGTGACTACTCCTGTCGGAGTAACTCCACAAAGTTTGGCCGATAGGCCTTGTCTTGCCGACGGTTGAATGCTTCCATCGGGGTGACACTCAGCATCAAACAAACCTTCGATGCTTATTCCGACGGCCCTTGTCTCACCGATGCCAATGGTCTTCAACACGGTCCTGCCGATAGTGCTTCGTCACAGCGATGCCGACATCGCATATCCCCAGACCAATGAACCAAGGAACAGTTGAACTAAAATTCATTGAACCTACCAAATGAACTCTAGAAAGGTTCAACAAAGAGGTTCAAAACATAGGTTCAACTAAGAGGTTCAAGTAGTAATTTGAGACACAAGTTCTCTTCAATCTCCCACTTGTCGAAGACATTACTGCTACCTCTTAGTCCTCATTCGATTATTGAGAACTATGGGCCCCAAGACCCATTTCATCTGAGCACCATTTGAACTTGGCTGTGTTCACTGGTTTAGTTAAGGCATCAGCAACATTTTCCAAAGTGTCAACCTTTTCCAGCTTCACCTTCCTGTCTTCCACCATATCACGAACAAAGTGATATTGGACATCAATATGTTTTGTCCTAGCATGAAATGTAGGATTCTTTGCCAAACATATGGCACTTTGACTGTCACAATGAATTTGTATTTGCCCTGCATTAAAACCAACATCAGAACACAACCTTTTCAACCAAACAGCTTCTTGGCATGCACGAGTGGCTGCCATGTACTCTGCCTCTGTTGTGGACAAAGCGACTACAGCCTGTCGCTTGCTCATCCAACTGATAGCACCACCATGTAACATGAACACGTATCCACTGGTGGATCTCCGACTGTCAATGTCCCCTGCCCAATCAGAATCAACATATCCCTGAATACTGATAGATCTCTTAGACCCTTCTGAGTTTCCATGATAACAAATAGCATAGTCAGAAGTTCCCTTCAAATACCTCATAACTCTTTTCACAGCATCCCAATGTGATCTGCCTGGATTCGCCATAAATCGGCTCAAAACTCCCACTGCTTGGGCAATGTCTGGTCTGGTACAGACCATTGCATACATTAAACTGCCAACAGCACTTGCATAAGGTACTCTCTTCATGTCATCAATTTCATTTGAAGATTCTGGACAATCTTCAACAGATAATTTCGTTCCCTGCAAAACTGGAACAACTAACTGTTTAGAATCAGACATATGAAACTTATCAAGAACATTGGTAATATACTTCCTCTGGCTGAGCCAAATTTTTCTCTTAGATCTGTCCCTTTTGATCTCCATTCCCAGAATGTACTTTGCTGCCCCCAGATTTTTCATTTCAAATTTCAAGGACAACTGAGATTTTAATTCTGAGATCATCCCCTTACCATTGCCAATGAACAACATGTCATCCACATATAGTGCAATTATAAGAATCTGGTCACCTTCAGTTTTATAATAGACACAATGATCAGATTTAGATCTCACATACCCCAAGGATAAAACATACGTATCAAACTTTTGATACCACATTCTGGGAGACTGTTTCAAACCATAAAGAGACTTCTTAAGTTTGCATACCAGATGTTCTTTACCTTTTTCCACAAAATGCTCTGGCTGAGACATATAAATTTCTTCTTCAAGGTCTCCATGAAGAAACGCTGTTGTCACATCCATCTGCTCAATTTCAAAATCATATGCTGCTGCAAGTGACAACAGAAATCTAATGGATGTCAACTTAGCTACAGGAGAAAAGATTTCTCCATAATCAATACCTTCCTTTTGGGAATACCCCTTAGCAACCAGTCTTGCCTTGTACTTCTCAATACTACCATCTGGACCATATTTCTTCTTAAATACCCACTTACAGCCTACAGGTTTTCTTCCTTCAGGCAAGGGCACCAGATCCCAGGTTCCATTCTTCTCCAATGATGTCATTTCACTATGCATGGCTTCCAACCAAGAATCTGAATCAGGTACACTAATAGCTTCTTTCACAGTCCTAGGTTCATCAGTATTAGTAAGTAAAGCATAGGCACAAGTTGAATCAGGTACTGAAAATCCATACCTATTTGGTTGTCTTCTTTCACGTGTAGATCTCCTCACAGGTTGAGGTGCAGGTTCAGGTTCTTGCTCTGGATCAGAATCTTCGGAGCTACTTGAACTCTTATCTGAACCATCTACACTTGGTGCTTGTTGTTCCTCTTTTACAGGAGTCAGAGGAACATTCACAACACTCTTTTCTTTCTTTTCTTCTATCTTTTCTGGCTGAGGATCAACAACCAATGGTTTCAGCTCTCTGAAAATTACATTCCTGCTGTAGATTACCTTTTCAGTTTCAGGATTCCAAAGCTTGTATCCTTTAATACCGACTCCATAGCCAACAAAGATACATTTAACTGCCTTGTTATCCAACTTAGATCTTTTAACTTCAGGAATATGAGCATATGCCTCACAGCCAAAGACTCGAATATGTCTTAGAGAGGGCTTCTTACCAGACCATGCTTCCATAGGTGTCTTATCAACCAATGCTGATGTAGGAGAACGATTCAGCAAGTAACAAGCTGTAGCAACTGCCTCAGCCCAGAACTTCTGTTCAAGACCAGCATAACTCAACATACTTCTTGCTTTCTCCATCAACGATCGATTTAACCTTTCAGCAACTCCATTCTGTTGTGGAGTATAAGGTGTAGTTTTATGCCTTTTAATTCCATGGTCTACACAATACTTATCAAAATCCGCATTGCAATATTCACCACCGTTATCTGTTCTCAAGCATTTTAGTTTTCTACCAGTCTGATTTTCCACAAGAGTTTTAAATTCTTTAAATCGACTGAACACTTCTGATTTGTTTTTCAAAAAATATACAAATGCCCTTCTTGAATAATCATCAATGAACGATACATAGTATCTTGATTTAGATAAAGAAGGAACATCAACTGGACCAAAAACATCAGAATGCACATAGTCCAGAACACCAGAAGATTTATGAGAACTAGAGTAAAATGAAACACGGTTTTGCTTTCCATATATACAATGTTCACAGAAATCGAACTCCAGATTACAATCAATCAGCCCATCTACCAGATTTTTGTTTTTCAAGGTTTTTAAACCTTTCTCACCTATGTGACCAAGTCTATGATGCCAGAGCATTGTTTTCTCTGCAGGAAGTTTAACTTCCATAGAATTTACGTCATGTGTTACAATAGTAGCCTTTTCAGATTTTGCAGAGACATTATTACAGCACACTGGTTTAGCATCTAACCTATACAGAGTTCCAATGCGTTCACCTTTTGCCAGAACAATAGAACCTCTAGTCATCTTACAGCCACCATTCACAAAAGTAACTTGCACACCAACATCATTAAGTTTACTAACAGAAAGTAAATTTCGAGCCAGACCTGGTATATGAAGAACTTCATTCATTCCCTTTATTCTGCCATCCGGGAACTGGATTCTGACTCGACCTCGGCCAACAATTTCCAGTGTTGAATCACTAGCCAGGAACACCTTGCCACCAGCATAGGGTTCATACTTTGTGAACCACTCTCTATGAGATGTCATATGAAAGGATGCTCCTGAATCAATCAGCCAAACATCTTCAGAAGCAGGCGTTGCCAAAGCAGCAATGAAAGCATCAGCATCACTGTGTGAAGACTCAGAGTCAGAGAAGTTCTTCTTCTTCTTTTTCTCCTCTTTGCAGTCTTTCTTGACATGACCTTTCTGTCCACAATTCCAGCACTTCACCTTGGACTTCTTGCCAGGAGATTTTGATTTCCCCTCTGATTTGGACTTAGACTTCTTGTCCTTCTTCTTGCCTCTTTCCTTTGATCTACCACGAACTGACAGAGCCTCTTTGGCCATTCCAGAAGATTTCCTCCGCATCTCTTCAGACAACAAAGAGGCAATAATAGTTTCCTGAGAAAACGTAGTTGTTGTACTTCCAATAGCCATCACCAGATGGTCCCACGAGTCAGGTAAGGAACATAACAGAAGCATACAGCGATCTTCCTCTTCTATTTTTACACCTATAGATGTCAACTGAGCAACAATCGTATTGAATGCACTCAGATGTTCTGCTACAGATGCACCTTCATCCATCTTCAGAGAATACAATTTCTTTCTGAGGAAAAGTTTATTTACCAAGGACTTGCCCTGATAAATATTATTCAACTTTTTCCACAAATCACTTGCAGATTTCTCCTCATGGATGTTCAATAGAACAGAGTCAGATAAACTCAGTCTTATCAGTCCTTTGGCTTTTCTGCATATCAGTTCCCAATCTTCTTGCTTCATGCCTGTAGGTTGAATTCCAGACACAGCAACCCAAAGATCTCTATAGACTAACATGTCTTCAACTTTAAGTTTCCACAACTCAAAGTTTGTGCCATTGAATTTCTCAATGTCTATTTTGTCTGATGTACTTGCCATCTCTATTTAATTTAAAAAATAACTTTCTACAGAACTCCCACACAACAGAATTAACACAAAAAACCCAAACTACCGACAAGGATAACACAACGGGCCAGGCTCTGATACCACTTGTAAGGAAAGCACAGGTGCGGAAAACAGCTTCCCTAATGTTAATTCCCAGGGGACAGTGTAGACCAGTCACTTTTTAAATTACAATAACACAGATGAATACACAAGAGAAACCAACATAGACAATAGTTAGAACACTGACACACAGAATTACGTGGGAAAACCCTTATGGGTAAAAAACCCACCACCACAAGAAAACAATCTTTATTACAGTAAGATATACAGTTACAATAAAGAACTCAGCTTCTTGCTCAGGTGTTTGATTCTCGACATCATACACAGTTCATTACCCTGTACATTTTACAGAACGAACCTTTATTCAAGTCTCATCATAATCATACCAACGACACCTATAGACATATCATTCTATTTCCAATCTGCAAGAACAAGAGTCGTTACAGACTTCTGCTCTAACTGATAGAACAAATTCCTCATAAGTCGCTGCCATCTAACCGTCGCAACGGTTCACATTTCAGTGAGGCGTTTAGTCCCACATGTACCAAGTCGCAAAGGACTTTGCAGTTTATAACCGCCAACAGGCGAAAGAGTATTGTCAGCAATTTTGTTGCCGACAATACCAAGCCTCCAAGTCCATCGGCATAACAACTCCCATCGGCCCTCAGACTTCACCTCCCACCGATGAGCATTGTCTCCCCGATCACCAAGGTTACCATCGGTATGACATTCTCCATCGGCAAAAGATCTAGCCCTCGCTCCGACAGAGGTTTGTCTCACCGATACCAATAAGACTTCCATCAGGATGTCCGCAGTACATCGGCCCAACACCTTTAGCCGACGGGTATTCTCTTGCCGATAGACATACGCCATCGGAGTGACTACTCCTGTCGGAGTAACTCCACAAAGTTTGGCCGATAGGCCTTGTCTTGCCGACGACCGTATCCTTCGTCGGAGTGACTACTCCTGTCGGAGTAACTCCACAAAGTTTGGCCGATAGGCCTTGTCTTGCCGACGGTTGAATGCTTCCATCGGGGTGACACTCAGCATCAGACAAACCTTCGATGCTTATTCCGACGGCCCTTGTCTCACCGATGCCAATGGTCTTCAACACGGTCCTGCCGATAGTGCTTCGTCACAGCGATGCCGACATCGCATATCCCCAGACCAATGAACCAAGGAACAGTTGAACTAAAATTCATTGAACCTACCAAATGAACTCTAGAAAGGTTCAACAAAGAGGTTCAAAACATAGGTTCAACTAAGAGGTTCAAGTAGTAATTTGAGACACAAGTTCTCTTCACATTCTACACCCACATGTCACATGATGTTGAAGGTTATCTGCACAGGGGTGATAATGACAAGCCAAATTAGAGGGTTGAGTATGCAGATGACAAGATTTGTTTGTGGGTGGATCTCTGTAGTATCTCCAAGCTTGACCCAGTGTATGCAGATGAAAACAAAGTGTTTGACAAAGGGAGATGCATGTTTTTCTTTTCTTGGTGGCCTTAGGCCATCAAGTGTGTTTGGTGATGCAGGTCGGTGTAGTATTTGACTCTGTGCCCAATGGATAAGGGACTGGTCTGCATCCCAGAGATCTGGGGTTCTCGCTGCAGTCTTGCACCTGCACGTCCCCAATCAGAGCCACTGTTGGTGCCTGAATTCACTGTCGGTTATTTTAGCAATTTTCATGCAGGCACCTTCCCAAAAAATCTAAAAAAGGTTCTAAGTCTTTGGGCCTCCTCAGCATGTTTTAACATTAGCATCATATTTTCTTTGGAGGAGGTCATCATCATCATGTTTCCAGACATCACCCTGATGTTGCTTACGAGGGTCATCATATTTTCTGTTAGCATGATCTTTCGCTGGGGTGATATTCTAACATCGGGTGATCTTACTTAAGATCATCTTGATGATGTTGCTGCAAAGTCCTAAGTATGATCCGATCTTCATCGGGGTCATCATATTTGAACATCAGGTGATCTTAGTCAAGATCATCCTGATGTTGTTTTATCACTTCATGTTCGTTGTTTTATCACCCTGATGATGCTGACGTCATTCTTATGTCAGGGTGATATCCATTTTTCTACCTGTCTACATCATGATATTTCCGAAGGGAGATATTTGCCTGTCAGCTTCATGCATTGTCCAATGGGGGTGATCATTTCAAATATCAGTCACATATTCATATATCACCCCGATCTTATAGTGGAGCTACAGTGCAGCATGATATGTGTGCATCAGGATGATATTTCCAAATATCTGGTTATCTTCCGAATATCATCCTGATGCCGATATATGGTGACGTCATCAAGGTCCGGGGGGGTCATATTTCTAACACTGATCATCTTGTGCAGATCCCCCGATATTTGCAAGCATGACGATGACGTCATCCGGATATGAGGAGGTGCGCGATAGGCAGATATGCTAATGACGTCAGCAAGATATGACGGTGACGTCATCAGGATGTTCATCGGCTAGACATTTGGTATCGGCTAAGCAGGAGGATCTTCCTCCGATGCATCAGGTTGTGCCGATGAAGGCGATTATCATGTAGGTGATATTTCAAGCAACAGGATATCATGCTACTGGAGGATGAGGATGATGAAGGTCTTATACTAGTGTTGTCGGGAGCAAAAGCACCGACATCATATATGCTCGTGGCCTAGTATATAAAGTGTTGAAATGGTCGCCACGGGGTGCATGTGGGATAATTGATATCCTGCATATTTTGAAATATCACGATGAGGTATTTTGGCGGGAAACGGTTGCGACGCACTGTTTGATGTTCTCCCAAGGCCATGGGTTGGTGCGCCATTAATGGCGATTGTTGCAGAGGTATGGACGGAGCAGGTACCCGATTGAAGGTGTACATCAACGGACAGTGGCGCAGGGCTCAATGTTTCTTCCTGTCTCCTCCCCTACCTACTGCATTCATGTTTGGGCGCCAATCTGGTAATGCGTTGAGCGCCATTTTTCTGATACTGTGTATCTGGCTGGATTTTTGGTCAACCATGTAATTAATGCTAGAGGTACACTTTCTGGCCAATATAGGCAGACTGTGTTACCATTGTTTAGGTTGTTGAAAACTAGACATTTTGGATTTGTAATAAGATACAACTAGTTTTGGTTGCTCTGTGCAGCAAAACTTGTGAGTTTATGTATCTCCTGTTGTACGTTTTGGCATGAATCCACTGATTTCATGGTTAATCTTATATGAATAATGCTATGTTTGCATGTGTTATGCTGATTCTGTCTCCAGTTTTGCATGTATCTTTCTTCTTGCAATAGGGATGCCATAAGTATCGACAGCTTAACACTCTGTATTGGGAGATATCTGTAAGGCAGGTATCATGTGTATCCCCCTGAAATCCAGTTTTAGCTATTCATGCTGATCATTCACAGGTGTATGTCTACCGACTCCAAGCCGTGGATAGGCACCAATCTAGCTCTGTGTTGAGGTTATACACCAGGTCCAGGTTTGCATCCAAACACCATTTCAAACCATCTCTCCCTTCCATCTGTTAGTTGTAGGATTAGGAGTAGGAAACCCTTGCATGCTCTCATCCCTAACCAGACATATATGTCCAAGAACGTTGCCCACCTTGTGATCTATCATACAGATCTTGGTCCATACATGAGAGTATTCTACCTGTTGTTGTCAAGTTAGATCTTTCTATCTTTGAGCTAGTCAAGGTTACATCTTGAGTTATAGGGATACCCCCCTTGGTGTGGCAGAATCAGAAGTGAAGGGGATGAGCTCACGCAACCTCCTGTATTAGTTGGCTGAATCTGCTTGTGCATTAGAAGTGGCAAACCCTAATGCTGATTCAGAAGAAAAACCAACACAATGCATCAGCAGTGGCGAGAGTATTCTTAGACGATATTGTGAGATTACATGGAGTACCTCACCACATCATTTTTGATAGGGATTCTGTGTTCACTTTAGCATTTTGGAGAGCCTTGTAGCAGACGTTGGGCACACAGCTCAACTTTAGCTCTGCTTATCATTCTGAGACAGATGGATAGACAGAGTGGGTGAATCAAGTGTTGGAGGACATGCTTCATATGTATGTTATGGACCATCAGTCTAGATGGGAGGAGTATCTATATCTAGTTGAGTTTGCCTACAATAATGGGCACCACAGCTCATTGGGTATGCCTCCTTTTTAGGCTTTATACGATAGACCATGCAGGACACCATTGAGTTGGGATCAGATAGAGGATAGGGTTGCCATTGGTCTAGAGTTAGTTCAAGATATGGAGCAATATGTCACACTGATTAGGCAAAGACTTCAGGAGGCACAGGATAGATAGAAGAAGTATGCCAATGCTAAGAGGACTGATCAGAGCTTCTCAGTGAGTGACAGGGTTTTCCTTAGAGTGTGGCCACACAAGAGTCCAATCCATTATGGAAAGGGCTCTAAGCTTGTACCATGGTTTGTAGGACCTTTTGAGATCTTAGAGTGGATAGGACCTGTTGTCTATCATCTAGTGTTGCCACCTAGCCTATCACGTATCCACGATGTCTTTCATATTTCTATATTACGGTGATATATATTTGATTTATCTCACGTACTGGACTGGAGTTCTCTACAGGTAGATTTGGATGGGTAGTTGGCTTTGGAGCCAATTCGCATATTGGCTCATCAGACGCTGGGGCTTCGAGGTCGAGAGCTGGACCAGGTTAGGGTCCAGTGGGATCGTTATGATGAGGTCACAGTGACTTCTAGGAGGAATTTTAGTCTTGGGGGGGAGGATGTGAGGTTGATTATTTTTCCTTCCTTATTTTGCTCATTTTGTTTTAGTTGATGACATTATCAGACTTCTAGAGGCTATGGTTTCATTATGCAGATTTGATTATATCTCTTGATTTTGATATGACATTGATTTGACATATGGTGATTTGATTTGATCATATTTTGATGCTATGTTGAGATTAGACATGCGAGATATATTAGATGATGTTTTGTGATGTGACTTCTAGTTCTTTAAGATGATGATGATGATGATTATGTGACATTTGATAGAAAAATGCAGTTTAATTCAGAATTATGTTATAGATGATTATTGTTGCATTCAATGGCATGAATTTAATTCCAGTTTCTTCGGCTATGATTATTCATGATATAATTGACACTTGATTGAGATGTGTAGGATTACATTCCCAGGAAATGGGAAATGGAGGTAGAATTCACACATATGTTATTCCCTTTGAAACTGATCCATTCCCAAGAGGGATGAGGATCACGTTTGAATTGAGTGTTGATTTAAGTGCATGTTTGTTTTTATCATTTTGGCCTAGTACTCCTTGGTTTAATTTAATTATATCATGTCTTGTATAATTTTTATTGATGTATACCACTTGGTATTTTTTTTATTTTTGAGACCATTTAAAGTGGATTTATGACTCCCTCTATGAACCTTAGTGTCCCAAAATTTACCCTAGGTGGTTACTCATGGGTCTAGGGTCAATTTTGATTAACTAAACCTTGGGATAACTCACTTTTGGTCACTCTAAACTGAGGTTTAGTTAAAGTGACGAAATTTGAATTAGATAAGGGTGGGAGATGAGTCATGCTTTGGGAAAGACTCATCTCCATTCCCAATGTTTGGGAATCCCTTCACTAAGGAGACTTGGGAGCTCTCCAAGACTCCCAAGTGTGTGGGATCTTCCTCCAAGGCTCTCACACATGTGTGAGAGCATCTTGGAGGGAGATGGCTCTCTTAGAGAATAAGAGGATGCCATATGGCATCCCTTATCCTCATGGAGGCTTGAAGGGGAATGCCACCTCACCCTTTGTTCTCTCACACATGTGTGAGAGCACAAGAGGATAAGGTGAGGATTGATATGGAATTGGAGAATGACACTTGTCACCCACACACTTCCTCTCCCTTGCAAGTGGCATAGGAGGAGGAAGGAGAAGGTGACAAGTGTCACCTTCTCATTGCTCTAGGCCAAATTAGAACGCCTATATAACCTCCTCTTGTTGAGGAGTGCGAGGTTCTTGCATTTTGGGAGATTTCTTTCTATTTTGATCAAATTTTGGGGAAGTTAGAGGGATTTTTAGAGATTGGAAGGTTTGGAGAAGCTTGGATCTCATCACCAAATGTGCTTCCATTATAGGGCTTTTGAAGGTAAGCCTTATGACTATGTTATTTACCCTTGTATTTTTTTATTGTGATGTTTTTTGTAGATTTGTTGTTTGTTGTTTCATTTTTTTGTGGGATGAGAGTTTGGTGAGAGCACCTCCATTTGGAGGTAAGGCTCAACTTGTTTGGGGTAGGGGAAAGGAACCTCCTTGAGGTCACTCCCATATTTTGTGCTATTTATGGCCTTGAGGGCTTTTTACTTGTTGTGGAGATTATTTGAATGGCAAGAGTGCCATGGAAGCTTATTTTGAGACTTTTGGAGAGTTGTGGTTTTGGAGGTTTTGGCTTGAGGCCATGAGACTTGGTATTTGGTATTTTTGCTGTGGCCTTTGAAGTAGAGGGGTCCATTCCCTACCCCCATCAAACTCATTCTCATGAGTTGTGTTATGTGTTTATCCTTGGGGTTGATTTTTGTGTTGTTATCACTTTGGTGCTTGTTGTGGTGTGTTGCAACTGTGTGAATCCCTACTTCCCTAGCTCGGGGGTGACCCACTTGTGGGTCTATGGTAGGGAGGAGGGCATTTCAAAGTGGCTGGGTTTTCCTTTTTGTTGTGTTTTATTTGCAGGTTCTTATTGAAGAAATGGAGCTTTGGAGAAGTCCATTTTTTGTGTTGCTTTGGTCATATGTTGTTAGCTGTTTGACCCATGGCCCTTGTGGCCCTATTGTAAATTTTGTTAAGTTATTTTACCCATGGAGTTGGTTGTAATGAGTATTGTAATGTAAACATTCTTTATGTTTTTAATTAAAAAGTTGTTTATTCTCTATGTTGTGGAGTTGGTGTGTTTTGAGAAAAGCATGTGAATTTAAATATATATTTGCTATCATTATTCTTTTTAAAAAATATATATATATATTTACATCAGTTGTTGTATAGACTTATTTGCATACAAATAAAAAAAATAGAGATATGATTGTCTTATTCCTTGCTGAAAACCAAAAAAACAAAGTTGCAGAGTGTAATTTATTCAAAATAAAATATGACTTTCTGTTTTAACACTATTGTCAGAAATAGAACTTCCTAGTTGCTTATTTATCATTGTTGTTTCAAAAAAAAAAAAAACATTAGTACTCTGAGCATTATCTTTCAAGAATGTGTTCATTGGTTGTTTAAATTAGAAAACTGATTTTACTTTCAAATCAGTAGTTGGGGTATTTTATTTATGTTTATTTCTGAAGATGATGCATATTTGGATCCTAGGTGATTTGAGCACACAGTATAAAATAGTTTGACATATATATATCTCTGAACAAAATAAATAAATAAATTGAGTGGCTATTATTTCTGAATTTAATAACAACAGAATAGTTAAAAATAGATTCCTTTGGTTGAACCTATTTGTGTTTATATATTGCTGTGTAGGTATATATATATTAAAATATTTTATCAAACTGTAAGTATAAGAAAAAAAAGAGAAACAGAAATGAAAATCTCTGAAGACAAACCCTATATTCTATAGGGTATCTGCTGATAAATGGAGTTGTGTTTTTTTTGTAAAAAAAAAATATAGATGAGGGTTGTTGGTGGCGGCACCGCCCATAGCTATATACAGTTTATGGGGTGTGGGTGGAGGCAACGCCTCCTCCCCACACCCCCTCCCCTTACTCAACCTTCACATCACTTCCCCCACGCTGAGCCCAAACCCCCTTACTTCTACTCTCCCCATGGCCCTTACCCTTCCTTCGGTCCCCTCAATCCTTACACCTGTAGTTCTCCTCGGCGGTGACGGTGGTAGTAACTCCTCCTCCCACACCTCTGAACCACCCCAAGCTTAGGTATGGGTGGAGGCAATGCCTCCTCCCCACACCCTCTCCCCTTACTCAACCTTCACATCACTTCTCCTGTGCTGAGCCCAAACCCCCTTACTTCTGCTCTCCCCACGGCCCTTACCCTTCCTTCGGTCCCCTCAATCCTTACACCTGCAGTTCTCCTTGGCAGTGATGGCGGTAGTAACTCCATCTCCCACACCTCTGAACCACCCCAAGCTCAGGTGTGGGTGGAGGCAATGCCTCCTCCCCACACCCCCTCCCTTTACTCAACCTTCGCATCACTTCCCCCACGCTGATCCCAAACCCCCTTACTTCTGCTCTCCCCGCAGCCCTTACCCTTCCTTTGGTCCCCTCAATCCTTACACCTGCATTTCTCCTCGGTGGCAGCGGTGGCAGCAACTCTGTCTCCCACACCTCCAAACCACCCCAATCTTTGCCTCTCCACAGTGACCTCCAGGTTGTCACCAAACCCTGCGGCGGCGGCACTATGTAGACTAGTTCAACTCTGTAGCAAGAAAATAAATTTTAACACATACATTATATATATATCACTCAATTTTTTTTCTTTAAAATAGAAATTTGTATTAACTCTGCTGTGTATACCTCTATTAGAGGTAGCAGCAAGCTCCACTCATGGCTTCCATTTTTTTTTCAAACCCTAACCTGCATAAGCAAAGAAGAAAACAAAACAAAAAAAATAAAGGAGGAAAGATTGTGATAGAGAAGTTAGGGAAACAAAATGAAAACAATAAAATAAAAATTAGGGCTTCTCAAATTTGAAGACCAATATCTTTTCTTTTAAGAGGAGAGTGTGAGGAAAATGGTTTTATTCTTAATTTTAAATTCTCTATTTTTACCTTGTCTTTTTATTCTTGTGTCTCATTTAATTTTGTTTAAGTTTTAATTGGGAGGTTGAATTTTTGAATTATTATCTTGGGAATGGTATTTTTAAGGGGAGGGATTAATTTTTGTTATTTTGTGAAGTGTATTCCCCTCATATTTAATTCATTTTAATTAGGACATTTATTCTATTTCCTAGTGTGCTTTAATTATTTTATTTGTTCATCAATTTCATTATTATTTTACGAGAAAGAGTGTTTTAATCTTTCCCCCTCTATTAATTTTTGAGTTAGTTAATAAATATAATGTCGAAATTATATTTATTTTATTTTTTTTTAACAAAAGTTTCAGACCACTGTAATTATATTAAATATAAAAATAATTACAAACCCTGGTTCAACGAGCATACTGGCAGGAAAGAACCAGAGAAGAAAACCTCCAGTTATAGATCGAGAATACAAAAAAGCTCCAAACATTTCACAAAAAATAGGAGCAAGATTTTACATGTATAATTTTAACAAAATATTACATTTTGATCATCGAACTGAGGAAGTAGAAAATGAAAAAAGCTACTAGCTAACCCAAATTCTCTTCAGTATTCAGATCCTGCACAATGTAATTCGGATCCCCCACAGCATGATCTTCAATAGGCGAACCCGAAGGGGGAGGAAGAAGAGGATGAAATTGCACTAAAAACAACAAAGCTTGAAATTTCTTATCCACTCTGTTAGATAAGCTCTCACCAATCTCATTACCATGAGCATGTGAAGAAAGATGTAGAAAATCTTCATCCTCATGCAACAAAGAAGAACGAACCGCATTAAAAACATAATTATGAGCAGGAGAGTGTAGAACTTGACATTTGGTAAAAAGGCCACCGATAAGAGCTTCTGAACTAAATAAATCATAATTCTGAAAGGCTGCATCAACACTTTCATCAGTAAATAGAAAATGATGAACATACTTCTCAATAAGCTGACGAACTATGCCAATATCCTGTAATAAGTCCATAGCATTAGATACAAAAACCATGAAGATGTGAGAAGGATAAAGAACTCAGACACGGCCTTCAAGTATGTCGCTACCCACAACCTCTCTAATGGCTTCCTCCACCTCTAGGCCATCTATAGCAAAGATAGATCTTAAGCCATCCGGAGACACAGAGCCGATGAAAGCAGATTCCCACTTTGAAATAGGAAAGAAAAGTCTGCGATTAAGCTGAATTTCCATTACATCACATAGAACAAGCAACAATAAAAGAAGGATGTTTAAACATATTAAGAAATAGCAATATATAACCCAAAGGATCAATAGATCATAATTAGTAGGCATCATCACCCATGAGGGAAATGAATGAAACATGTTGAGAGTCGGCACTGTAAGGAAGCAAGGACAAAAAACTTATGGAGGATAAGAATCAATGGACATCAAAAATCACAACACAGATGAACAACGCATGTGGGAATAATGGCAACTCCAAGAAAGAACTACTAAATGCCACATCCATGAAACCACACAAGTGAGAATTAAGTTGCATAACTCAAACAATCAAATTGTACTATATCCGCTAAATGTGGATATTTGCCAACTAAGTCCTCATCAAAATAAGTTAGCGAGGATTCTAAATCAAAACCCAAGTTAGCAATAACATCAGCCAATTTATTGCCCTCTCTAAGGGTATGCAAAATCATGAAGCTATCAAATGAATCCAAAAGATGCCATGCCTCTTGAAGAAGATAATCTAATTGCCAATTAAAAATATGATGCTTTTTCAAGGCAATAATAATTATTAAAGAATCACCCTCAATATGGAGTCTAGAGACCTTTAAACTAATAGCCAATCTAAGACCCTCGACCAGAGCAAGGGTCTCAGCCTAGTTATTAGTACCATCAGGAATTTTACCAGAGAAGGCTTTAAGAATTTCACCTTTCATATTTCAAAAAACCCCGCCAATAGAAGAAGGGCCTGGATTTCCACGAAAAGCCCCATCAAAATTAAGCTTAATGAAATCACCAGAGGGGGGCAACCACTTAACTAACCTTCTATCCTCTTGAGCAACTGCAAAAGAATCTGAAAAAGAAAACAAACCTAAAGAGGGCCAATTTTCCAAAATGTAATTATCCCAAGAAGAGAAATGAAGATTAGAAGACTTCAAAGATTTAAGATAATTCACCACAACTTCTGAGATAAATTTTTCAATGATAAGGGAAACAGACTAAAAATCATTTCTGACATTTCTAAAAATCCTTCTATTCCTTTCCAGCCAGATGTTCCAAATAACAATAGAAGGTGCAACAATCCAAATAACAACAAAAGTAGAACCTTTGAATAAAATTGGCCAACTTTTAAAGAGATCCAACAAAGTATTAGGAAGAGGAGAAGACCAACTTAATTTGGAAAAAAGCCATGTCCAACAAGAAAAAGCAAAAGAGCAAGAAATAAACAGATGATCTACCTCTTCTTCACATAAGCCACAAAACACACAACTGAAGGAATCCATAATCCCCAACCTGGCCAATCTCTGACCCGTTAAAATTTTATTTTTCAAAGCTAACCATGCAAAGGCTCCAGCTTTTTGAAGACAAGCAAGATTTCAACACAACAGCTGAGGCCAATCCGGATCAGGAGGAAAATCCAATGAAGAAAGATATCTATAACCATCTTTAACAGAATAAGAACCAGAATTAGAAAAGGACCAAAATAAAAAATCTTCTTTTGGTAAAAAACAAACCCTTCTTTTACTTAATATTAGGCTAAGAAGGATCTTCTGATTCTCAAGAATAGGACAAGTTGAAAAATCTCTCCAAGTAGAACTATAGAAAGAACCTTCTTTAGTAACTGAGAGATAGTCACTTACTCTAACACCCCAAGAAGAAGAAAGATAAGATTTAGCTTGAACTAATTCCTTAACCAAGGAGAGAGGAGAAAAACCATTCCAAGAATCATCCCAAAAAGAAGCTTTAGAACCATTACAAATTTTCCAAGATAAATGAGGTAATAGAACTCTCCTGCAAGAGACTAAAAAATTCCAAATTGAAGAACCCTTAGGAGGATTAGAAATTGTAAAAATCCTATCAAGGGAAAGGGAGTCTAAATATTTATATTGAAGGAATTTACACCATTTAAGATCTAGATTAGAAAACATCTTCCAAGCCAACTTAGCACCCAAGGCTTTATTATGCATAGAGATATTATGAATACCTGAACCACCAGACAATTTGGGAACACAAACCTTATCCCAAGCAACTAAGGAAACTTTATGACCTTCATCAATAGAGCCTTTCCATAAAAAAGAATTCAAAGATTTCTAAATCTCCTAAATTACACCTCTGGGAATATTTAACACAGAAAGCATATAAATAGGAACAACAGTTAAAACAGATTTTAAAAGAGTGATTCTACTAGCCAAAGCCTTCCAAAGAGCAATTCTATTATGAATAGAATGAGAGACCTTTGCCCAAAAGGACTTCTTTTGTGGACCAAAGAATAAAGGGATTCCCAAATAAAGACTAGGTAAAGTCTCCAATTTAACTTTAAGAATAGAAACAATCCTACTTTGCAAGGAAGGTTTTGTATTAAAGAAATAAATTTTTGATTTATCCAAATTGACTGCTTGATTTGACGCAGAACTATATCTAGAAATAACCTTCTGAATACACTTAGCCTTTTTGATAGAGGGAAGGCCAAACAAAAGAGTATCATCTGCAAACAAGGTGTGAGTTACCAAAAAAGGAATGCCTAGAATCTGAACCCCTTTCCAATTAGATAAACTATTTTGCAATAATATTTCTCTACTAAAAGTCTCAGCCATTAAAATAAAGAGAAAAGGAGATAAGGGATCCCCTTGTCTTATGCCTTGGGAAAATGGGAAGAAAGCAGAGGGACTGCCATTAATGATAATTGCTGATCGAACACCTGAGATTCAAGAATGAATCCATTTACACCATTTTTTATCAAAACCAAATTTGAGAAGAACTTTTAACAAAAAATTCCAAGAAACCCTATCATAAGCTTTCATCATGTCTAGTTTGAGCATCATAGTAGGAAGTTTAAAATCTTTAATAGAATGCAAAACTTCATGAGCCAATATTGCGTCATCCGCTGTTTCCTTACCAGGAACAAAACCTCCTTGTTCAAAAAAGATAATTCTAGGAATAAACATGGCTAGCCTCATGGAATTAGCTTTTGTAAATATTTTATAAATAGTGTTACATAAAGAAATCGGTCTAAACTGAGAAAAAGAAGAGGGAGCAGTGGTCTTAGGGATTAAAACAATAAAAGTTGCATTCATTTCTTTTAGGATATTACTGTGTTTCCTTGATTCTTCCAAGGCCAACCAGATATCCTTCCCCATGAAGTCCCAACATTTCTGAAAAAACAAAAGAGTAAATCCATCTAGACCAGGAGCCTTATCAGGGTCCAGAGAGAAAACTACTCCCTTAACCTCTTCCAAAGAAAATTCCTTCATTAATAAAACATTATCATCATCATTCAAAAACTTAGGAATATTATCTAACAGAGAATTACACAACTCTTCAGAGGGTTCATTTGGATTTCTAGTTGACAAATTCGAGAAAAAGGAAATGGCCTCCTTTTGTAAAAGGATAGGATTTGATTTTGGGGACCCATTAGAATCAGAAATATAATGAATTTTATTAACCTGTCTATTCATTCTAACAAAAGCATGAAAGAATTTAGTATTTCGATCCCCAGCTTGCAACCAAGTTTCTCTTGATTTTTGTCTCCAATATTCTTCTTCTCTAGCTAAGAGCTCATCCAATTCCAACTGGAGCTGTTTTTGTTGATCAAAGGTTGAACTATCCATACCACACTTGATAATATGAGAGTTTACCAAGAGAATCCTTTTTTCAATAATCTCTTTCTCTTTAAAGATATTCTTAAAATGGGTAACATTCCATGATCTTATAAGCTTTTTTATTAAATGCAATTTTCTAACAAGCTAAAACATTCTAGAACCCTCCACAAAAGGCATAGTTTCCCACCAGGCTTTTAATAGCGGAAGAAAAGAAGGATCTCTGAACCACATTGATTCAAATTTAAAAGGCTTTTTCAAACTTGGTTGAGATCTCAAAACATTAATTTCTAAGAGAATAGGAAAATGATCAGACCCTGAGAAAGAAAGAATCGAGGAAGAAAAAGAACCCTAGAAAGATAACCAAGGATATGACAATAAAAATCTATCAAGCCTTTCTGCTATACTAAGGAAGTCTTTCATTTTATTAACCCATGTAAATCTCCCATTAGAAGGCAGACAATCGATCAAACCATTATCACTAACAAATTCTAAAAAGTCCATCATAATCTTTGAAGGGGGAATAATACCACCTTGTTTTTCAGTCGTATTTAAAATAGCATTAAAGTCCCCACCCAAAATAAGTTTCTCCTCAGGTAAGGCATGAACTAAATCAGATAAGGAATCCCATAAACATTTTTTATCTACTGATGAAGTAGGGCCATAAACATTAATTAGACCAAATTTCAAATGATTTTCAAAACAAATTTCTACAAAAAGCCAATTAGTGGTTTTAGAAATAAGAGTCACTTCCACAAACCTCTTATCCCATAGGACAACTAAACCCCCTGAAGCACCAATAGAAGAGGAGCTTAAAAAATTCCATTTCTACCATAATTTAAAAACTTTCTCTGCTGATTGGTCAGACAACTTAGATTCTTGAAGTAGAACTAAATAAGCACCTGATAAATCAATCTGATGTTTTATCAGGCATTTTTTGTTAGGAGCATTAATGCCCCTAACATTCCAAGAAATAATCTTCATTACACCTGAGGAGAGCCCTCGGCTCTCCTCATCGCAGATCTTGTTGACATTTTCTCAAGAGTTTTTTGCACACCTGCTTCAATTTCTTCCTGAGTAACCCTTTTTCTTCCTCTAGTCTTAGGAGGGGAGGACAAAACCACAGGTGTTTCCAAAGGAGTTTGAGAAATACCTAAAACTAAATCATTGGGAATATCAACCTCATTTAAAACATCATCAACAATCTTTTCAATAAGTTCTTCCCCAACCTTAGCAACCACTTCATCAATGAAAGTTTCTGTCTCTTGTAAAGAAAAAGGAAAAATTTCTTCAACATCTATTTGAGTAGCAGAGACATTACTAAAACCTTCCCTTTGATCAAAAACCTTTGTAGACAGAGGTGGATCAGAAGGAAAATCTACAGTAGAAGAAGATCTCAGATGAACTTCATCATCAATACAAGAAACAAAGTCCAAAAGAACTTCAGGAGGTTGAGGCAAAGGTTCCTCAGGAGATACCTCAGAAACATGATTAACCAGCAAAAAATTCTCTAGGTCTAAAGGTACACTATTAACACCTACATCTTTTGAAGTTTGGGCATTCACCAAATAATCCAAAGAAGGTTCAGGGGAAACATCCAAAACGCCTAACAAAACCTCATTAGAATGAGCATGGTCAATACAATCTGCTCCACCAACTAACCCTTTCTGGACTACATTAATAGAAACAGGAACACAATCATTCAAGAACTCAAGATCGGATCTATCTCTTGACACAACTTCATTATTAACCTCAGGTAAATCAAAGTCCTTACCTTGAGGGCTAACTGAAGGATCCCCATGAGTAAATTGAACAGAAGACTAAAAACACGATTTTCCCTTTTCCACCCATTCCTTTGAAGCAAACAAGTTATCAAATTAAAAAATGGTTTTCGGATCTTCAAAAATGGTCTTTTGGGTCCACGAGGATTTAGAGGTTTTCAAAATGATATTCTCTGGGAAAGCATAAGAAGTATTCATAATCAAGCACATTCTAACATGAAGCTTAGGGTTTTTAAATGTTAAGAGATCATGGTTAATAAAAAACCCTAACCTCTAAGCAATGAATTTTAAAACACTTAAGTCTTTGTATTCCAAGGGTAAATTAGGGAAATTTACCCAAAAGGGGAAGAAATTATCGTTACTCTTAGATGGATTAAAATTTGGAAACCATGGTTGTAAATGAATACCCTTCCCATTAGAAAACCAAGATTTAGTTTCCAAAATTAAATTTCGGTCTTCCACAGATGAGAAGATTGCAACAAAAAACCTTAAAGACTCATCCAACATAAAAAAATTTGTCACACCTTCCCAATTATCATCAACCCAAGACTCCAAACTCATAGAAACCAAAGAAATTCCAGATCTTACCTATTAGTGTTGTCTGAGAAAGATCCCGGACATGGGGATCAATAAGGTCATCCAGTAATTGAACCTCTAAATTAATACCTGATTGCAAGTCGACATTTTTCTGAACCACCTTAGGAATCCAAACTTGTTTGACTGGGGGATTTGGTTGATTAAAACGATGAACAATATTTCCAAACCTAGTAACCCTATATCGGAAACCCTCACGACCAAAATTCACCTGACTATTAAATTTCTGGCCCAAAGAGAAGACATCATGGAAACCATTCAAATCCTTGAGAAAATCCGCAAATAAAGATTCTTGAGATGGTAGTGGTCTCCGCAGTCTACCCGCAAAATGTCACTGCCACCGCTCCATTGCTTTTATTTATTAACGGACTCAATTTTGAGATTTAATTTGGTATATCTTAGTTATTTTATTATTTAAAATTTGAGTTTTAATATATTTTATTTCAAGTTGAGTTATTTTAGACTTGGTGAAGTATTTAAATTTTAATTTGTTCTTAAGTCTAAATTTTTATTCTTAAATTTTGTTTAAATTCTTATTGGAGTTTTATTTTAAAAAATTTAAGTTGATTATTGAAAACATGTTATGCTGTCGAATTTTTCCTAGATTTCTAGGGTTTTAATTTTACGTTATTTTATTAACTTTTCTTTTACCATTCCACTTTAATTATGCGTCCATCATGCCATTATTTCTTAATCATTATTTCAATTTCATTTTTGTTCTGAGTTAGGGTTAGGTTTTGAATCTAATGAAGTTCCCTTCTCACCTAGGAAACTTAGGGTTAGGATTAAAATCGTTCTAACCCTAAAAGTGACACACTTCGTGTCGCATACCCCCTAGAGGGCTATCATCATGTAGGGGACTGCATAAGACAATGCACTTCCCCATATTATGTTGACATGTTTACGCCTTATGTGTATTGCCACCGAGCATGCAGATGCGTGGGAGGGGGTTCCTAGGGATAGGTAGAAATTTTTTTGTATTTTGTGTCATGACCACATGACAAATGTGGACATGACACATGTGTTGTGTGTCATGACCACATGGGAAATGTGGACATGACATCACACCCATTTTGCATCCACTCAAGCTTTAGCAATCTTACTCTGTAGAAATCCTACCAGTGTGCCTTTGGCAAAGTATCCTCATTACACTTGCATATTCCCATTATCATCATGATCATCTAACCATATCTCCATATCTCCATTATCCATCATCATAGAATTGCATTTGTAGTTTAACCTTCATTTCATTATCCATCTACAACCATTCTCCTATTGTCATCTTCAATAGCAAGGAAGTACACACTTATGAGAGCTCAACTCATTCATAAGATCAATACAAGATAGGCAACAATGGAATCTATGACGTGAATCAATCTATGAAGGTAATATCTTTGTCTATTGTATTTGCATCAATTTCATTAAGTTATTAGATATTTAGATGTTTAAAACTATTATTCATAATTTCCTCTAACAGGGACAAGTTCCATGTCTTGTTTTCAATTTGCATCAACTCTTCTTCCATTTCCTTGACCCAATGTTCATCTTTACAAGTTTTAGTAAGTATCTTAGGTTTAACCTATGAGAGTGAATAGATATCTACCTATTCTTCTACAATTCTTCTTCTTGTCATAACTCCTTTACTTTTGTCACCAATGATTTGATCCTCTGTGTTATTCATTTGCACATACTTGGGGGTTTTTGGAACTCTTTTTGGAGCTTCTTCTTCATTAGACTAAACTTCCTTATCTTTGTCTTCTTCAACTACTTCTATATGAACAGACTCATCTGATTTATATCCATTAGGCTTTGAGATTGTTTGAATATCTTCATCTACCTTCACATTTGCACTTTCAATAATCTTTCTCAACCTTGTGTTGAAGCACCGGTAAGCTTTGCTTTTGGTGGAGTACCCAAGAAATATGCCTTCATCACATCTAGCATCAAACTTTCCTAACTCTTCATCTCTTCTGATATAGCATTTGCTTCCAAAAACTTTGAAATACTTGACTCTTCCATACCATAGCTCATAAGGTGTCTTTGTTTCATTTGCTTTGATTTGCACTCTATTCTAAATGTAGACAACAATGTGAATTGCTTCTTTCCAATATACTTCTGGTAGGTTTGCTTCCTTTATCATTGTTCTATTAGCTTCCTAAACTTTTCTATTCTTCCTTTCAACTGCTCCATTTTGCTAAGGAGTTTGGGGGGCAGACAATTATCTCTTTATCCTATGTTCTTCACAAAAAGCATTGAATTCATTTGAAGTAAACTCACCACCTCTGTCAGACCTCAAACACTTTATTCTCAAATCCATTTCATTTTCCACCATTGCTTTAAATTCCTTGAACTTATCTAGGGATTCTAATTTTTCTTTAAGAAAAGTAACCCAAGTCATTCTTAAATAATCATTCTTGAGTAGCACAAAATACATGTCACCTTGGAGACTTATTATTCTTGTGGGACCACACAGGTCTGTATGCACCAAATCCAATAGATCGGTAGAGGGTTGTTCTTTTCTCTTGAAACTAGTCTTTATTTGCTTCCCAAATTAACATTATTTGCAAATAGCATTAGTAGGCTTCACAATCTTAGGTAGGTCTCTTACAGCTTAAACTGAGCTTATTCCTACCAGATTATCAAAGTTAATATGACACATTCTCCTATGCCATAACCATATTTCATTTTTAGGAAAACAAACAACAATTATTAGTACCTTTCAATTGATAAACATTACCATGAGTCTTCTTACCAGTAGAAATTATTGTTCCGGAGCTTTTCCTTATCTCACACCTATTGTCCTTAAACATCAGATTATATCCTTTTTCACACATCTATCCAAGACTTAGAAGATTATGCTTTAAGCCTTTGACATAAATAAAATCATCTGTATTATGCTTTTCATCAAAAGTAATTGACCCTTTTCCACAAATCTTACCAGCTGCAATATCACCAAATCTAACTAGTCCTCCATCATACTTTTCCAATTTAACAAACTTACTCTTATCTCATATCATGTGATTTGAATATCCACTATCAATGATCCATTCATCCTTTTCCTTTCTAATGTGAAATACAAACATCACTTTCTCTTCTTCCGGACTTCCTTCCTTCACACAACTTGCAAGGTTAGTAGAAACAAGTTCTTCTTTTAGGGCAATAAACAAACATTCACTAGCATTACCATCCTTAGAATCAGATTCATCATCAGTTACACCATCATTTTCTTCAACATAGTAACTTTTCCTTACCATTTTGCCTTTACCTTCTTTGTTCATAATCTTCAAATCTCTATCAAGACATCTTGAAGCATAATGACCAATCTTACCACAACTGAAACATTTGAAGGGTAACTTACCTCTAAACTTTCCAGTTCCCTTTATCATTCTACTTACAAAGTTTGCTTCAATCACATCAAAGTCTTCTTCATCTGACTCCACAACATATTTATCTAATTTAGAAGTCTTTTCTGATTTCCCCTTAAAAGCAGTCTCAAATTTCATAGGACCATCAGTGGTACCAAATTCTCTCATCTCAAAAGTAGTCAATTTACCAAGAAATTGATCTCTTGAAAGCTTGTCCATATCTTACAATTCTTCAATGATAGACACTTTGTGACTATAAGATTTAGGAAGTGTTCTGAGTATCTTATTTACAATGTCTTTATCATCTATGTCTCCTCCAAGGCCTTTGATGCCATTGACAATTTCATCAATCTTTTGCATATAGCTTGTTATATTCTCATCTTCAGACATCCGCATAGTTTCATAACTAGACTTTAAATTTTGCAACTTGGCTTTCTTGACAGATTCATCACCTTCATATATATTCTTCAATTTATTCCAGATCTCTTATACAGTTTCTAGATCCAAAACTTTCACCAGTTCAGTGTTAGATAGAGCATTTAGTAGGGCATTTCTAGCTTTACCATTAGTCTCATAAGTTCTAATCTCAGCTACAGACTCTGAACCATTCTCCAAACATCATAACCAAGAGAAATCATATAACTTTGCATCCTTACCTTCCAGAAGGCATGGTCAGCTCCATCAAACTGAGGAATGTCTTTCTTGTGTGCCATCCCAGATCTACCTTAAGCTATTAGGCTTTCTTCCAAGGAACCGTTGCTCTGATACCAATTGTTGGAATGTACAAGACAACTAAGAGGGGGGTGAATTAGTTGTATCAAAAAATTTAAACCCTCACAAACATAAACACATCCACATTAGTTTATTTAAACCCTTTTTCTGTTATGAATATTAAACATGAAAAATAGATAACAAAAGATTAATCAGATCAACACCATGCACAAGAGAACATAAGATTTTTATGTGCAAAAACCCTAAAAGGGAAAAACCATGGTGAGGATTAGCTCACAATATAAAGTAATATCACTACTAAATTACAAGAGGCTCACTGCCAAAGGTCTCACTACCCAAAAGAATGCTCACTACAATAGGCTCACAGCCAAAAGGGCTCACTACCAAAAGGGGTGGCTCACTACTAAAAGGGCTCATTGTCAAAAGGGGTGGCTCACTACTATGAACTGATATATTAGCATCTACCATATGCCTGAGTTCGGTTTCAATGAAGCTTAATACATATCATCTTCCTAGCCTCACAACACAAACATCATCATCTTCACACATGCCCACCTACACACGAATCCTTTTCACTTATTTATATCATTCATCAAACTTGAAACATTCATCAAGGTTAGAAACACACTACAACTTTTGAAGCAATCTTCTAGGTCAGAAAGTATACAAAATTCACATTAGGTCTTGACCTAAACAATCCTACGGAGCAATGGAATGAAGATAAAACATTTCATAGATTATCTTCGACCTAAAAATATCTTCACATGCTTCAACACGCTTCCACAATCCATGAAGCACATCCACAAAGAGTGTAAACAACTAGGTTGGCCAAAACTGGTGTTAACATTAGGATCTTTAGGCACATGCTTCCAAGAACACAACCATAACTTGTGGATCAAGCTCAATCCTTCAACAATATCTAGAAACATCAACAAACAACATGGAATCACCTAGGAGTCAACAAATCCAGCTACAACAAATGTCACTTGAAGATAGTTCACAAACTGCTCACAACCAACACTGCCAAGCTCTGCTACTCAAGAAAACTACATTAGGGAGCACAAAGTCACAAGTCCTTTAGATAGAACATAGATATCAACCTTATGGACACTCATCTAGAACCACAAGGACAAAAATAAAATTGTAGAGAAATGCAGAGCAAAATACTTTCTCCCAGTCATATTGCAAACATTCTCAGGCATAGTCTTCAAACTGGTGAACATAACTTTCAAATCATAGTGCTCTAGACCACCAAATTCAAGATTTAATATCTTCAACTACTTCTCTAAAACATATCAAAATCTCACACTCTGGTCTTCAATATAGGAGAAATGGGGAGCAACAACTTAGACAGTATCCTGTAAGCCAGAATACATCTTTACAACACTATCTTTAGTATTTATCAAATTTTCTCAAAAGCACTTGGAAACCCAACAACAAGTGTAATATACTAACATCATTAGCACTTATGCAATTCATTCAAATCATCTTAATATAATAAATTAATCAACCAACAATAGCAACATTAGATGATATAGTTGAAATGAATGACAACACAAACATGTTGACATCAATGACAATACTGATCAGCACATACTTGCAACAACATATAAAGATGATCTTAAGAGAGAATAGTGAGGAATCACTAAGAACAAGAATGTACACTAAGTGTCCACTAAACACCAATTCTATCTCAATTAAGCTTCAAATATTTTACGAAATGGAAATCCATCTCCTTTCATAGACCAAGGATATGATGCGGTTACGAGTGATCCAGTGATCAGGATCAACTCAGGATGATCTGACAGTTAGGAAAAAATGTGGCATGTGATTGCACATTTGGCAATCTTTTGTTGAGGACAGATAGCAGGATAGAATATTCTTTGAATCTTTGACTTAGTCTTCATTATTTCTTCATTCAACATCTCTGTCAAATTCCTCCTCTGTTGATGCTCCCTCTATTATCCTACATCCAATACCTTTGATGAGCTCATATGTCTGGATGGATTTCTCTATATCTACCCTATCTTGTACCTTGGCCTTCTCAGTAGCATGCTCTTGATCCTTTAACTTCTCCTTCAAGGATATCCACTTATTGGTCCGGCTATCCAACTCCTCATTATATGCCTCAATTTTAGACTTCATACATATGGCTTTGTCGATAGTGTCTTCAGAAAAGTGTTGGATAGGATCCTTTGCTACTAAGTTGAAATTATCTCTAAATGTTTTGACAACAAACTCTTCATCTTGATTTTCAATCTTACCTTCTACCTCACCTTCAAGAGTTTCTAAAATCTCTAGCTCCTCTACTAAGAGTTCATACGCATTGATGCTAATATCCATAGCTTTAGTATTGCATCTTTTCAAAATGCTAACCTCAAACTTTATGTCCTCATACCAGTTATCCATCTTCTGTTGTGTTTGAGGTGTCAAAATATTCTTTGTCATGAGGGTGTTGACATCTTTCCTCTTATCTTTTAATGTAGTCAGGTTCTGACCACTCTTTATCAGTCTCTGGCTGACTTCCTTCTTCAGTTTATC
This sequence comes from Cunninghamia lanceolata, assembly GCA_027924645.1. Classification (NCBI taxonomy): domain Eukaryota; kingdom Viridiplantae; phylum Streptophyta; class Pinopsida; order Cupressales; family Cupressaceae; genus Cunninghamia; species Cunninghamia lanceolata. Next base: position 33,969,815 of record BSBN01000078.1, on the reverse strand, counting down.
TTCTTTGGTTTTCAAGTTGCTCAACATGTCCCAATTGGACAATGAAGTCTTTATCACTTCTTATCCTTCCTTCAAAAATTTAGTAAACCATTTGTCCATCACCCGTACCTAATATTTCTGAACATCCAATCATGCTATCTCCTGTTGAGATACTAGTGTCAAAGGCGTAGTAGCTATGTTCTGGACATTGGTTGATGCTACCAACCCCCTTATGAAAGCCTGTAATTGAGAAAATTTCTCTTTATACCCTTTCTTCTTGGCTTTAGATTTCTTTATTTTGGTCTCTACTTTATCCATATGATCTCTTAATCCCTATATATTCTTGTTCTTTAGTAGTGTGCCCTAGGTCAATTGTTGTGATCTGAAACTCACTGGCACTTATTTCTCCTTTTGCCTTATCAACCGTAGGTACAACTATTTGAGCTATTCTTTTACCAGTGGCAGAATCACGCCTTATTACTAAAGTGGTCCTTTCTATTCTTTTAGGCTTGGTTCCCTCAAGAGAAAATAATGAAGAAATATCAAAATTGGACGATTAGAAGTGGGAGGTGGATTTACCTCATGTGCAAGACAATGTGGCACACTAGATGTTGGCCCTTGCTAGCTAGTTTGCTCAATGTGAGAATCATATAAATCTACTTCCTGCTCCTTAGGAACATCTTCATTTACATTTTGTTGTTGGTCCCCATCAGTAGGAACCTTCTTATGTATTTGCTCCTAATTTTGTTCCTTTGCAGTATCTCCAGATGTCATATCCTGATCTTTGGATATCTCCTCTATAAGCTCTTGTCTAACAAGTACATTGGTCTGGACATCCTTATTTTTTTTATGGATATCAACATGCACATCTTGATGTGCATCTACATTCTAACCTTGTGCATGTTATGTATTTTTGGGCTGAGGATTGCTTGTACTAGGTCCTTGGTGACTAGGATCTTGTTGTTGCCCTCTCAGCTATTGTCCTTGATGTCAAATACATAAACTCTTAGGTTTGTGGCACAATGACAGCTGTATCATGACAGTTGGAAGAGGTATTTGGTTATTGTGATAGTTGGCAGAGGTATTTGGTTATTATTATTTGTGACAATGAGCTTGGTAGCTCTTGGCAGCTTTTGGTTGACTTGGTATGACATGTACTGTTGCTATTCATGATGTTATTCATAGTTAAGTTGGACACCAACAAGTTGGTGTGCTATGCATTGTTTCTCTCATTGCATTGTAGTTGTATTGTGGTTCTTGGCTGGCATTATAGTGGGCTCAAAATTGCATAATGTTTTACAATGATCTTTTCTTGGCAATCATGTCAAATAGAAGTACAGTTGGCATGAGTTCAGTTGATTTGGTAAGTTGGTATAGTGTTGAAGTGATAGTTGAGATCCTACTTCATCTTCATTTAATTTGAGTTGCATTGGTTTAGTTGATATATTACATGATGATTCTTCTTGATCAATTTGACATATTCATTTTTATAAGTTCATCATTTGATACATTAAATGAGATAAGGTGACTAAGGGTCACTAAAGGCATTATCTTGTCATTTGATTACAAGGTGACATTTGATTTTAATTTCAATATTATAAATATGTCACATATGAGCCACTTAAGGGATTTAACTTGATCAGTAGGTTTCGGGTTTGAGAAATGTTGATGGTTTTAGTCTATTGGTCATCGGGACCTTTAGGGCATACCGGGATAGGTAGTCAAGAGATGTATATGGTAGAAACTTGTTTTTGGAAGCTCTTTTTGTAAGGTTAAACTTTGTAACATGTTGCTCTCGACTTAGGGTTACAATTTTATGCAAAGTATCTCAAAATTTAGTTGTGATGATGAGGATGATCTTCAGACTTGACAAAGCTCAAGCTATAGTGAGCTTCATTGAGCTTGATAGTTATTTATTTTTGGTCTCCCAAACATAGAAAAACTTCCAGTTGTTGGTATATTTAGGTGATATTCTTCCTATGTGGTTTAATTTGAAAGATCTATCTTAAAGGGTTTTCACTAAGGTTGTGATAGTTTAAATTTGCAGAGTTTTGTTTTTGACTTTGAGCTTTGGTTTTAGTATGGTGAAGTCTTTGACTTTTTTATTGTGGTTGTTGGCTTATGAAACTTTCTTTACTCTTTGTTGAGAACCTCGAAGGTTGTGATTAGAGTTTTTTGTCACATACACTTCACTCATCTCTTGTTGAAAAAATAGTTATGAGAATGACAAAGAGTTTTGAGAAAATGGGAGAGGGTTTGTAAACTATTGTTAGACTCTTTCATCTTGGTTAGGGTTTGCCAAAGATTTGTTGATTATTCTTTCTCTTAATGGAAGGGTTTGTTAAGCATAAACTATTAAAGGTTTTAAAAAGAAATACCCACAATGACCTAAGTCTTTTTTCATGATGGTAGTTTTGATTTGATTCTTCAAAGGCTTTTCTTGACAGATTAGATAGTTTATTAACTATCTTGTTTCCTACTATTGAAAAGATAGTTTAATGATTATTTTGGATAGTTCTTGTAACCAAATGGGATAAACCTTGTAATGATCTCAAATCAATTTTGCAAATGGCATTGTTTGACTATATGGCTCTATCATTTATGTGTTCAAAAGGTAATTTCTATGCATAGTTCAATTGTTTCAGTTATAGATTCAAACTATTTCATGAAAGAAGAAAGGTAGTGAAAAAGTATAAAAAGACATGTAATGTAGACGCCTTGTATGGTGTTGAAAATATTATATAATTACACTATCATTGAGACAATAGCAGTCTCTTATAATGCAAAATATTTCTGAGTTGATGTGCACAGTTTTGGTTATGTATTCTTCAGTCTCAAATAAATGAGACTGTTAAGATCTAGATTATAGAGAAACTGAGAAACCCTCTGTATTGTATATTTTCATCTGATCTTTGAGAATTTGTAAGTGATCATGTCACTAAGACAATATGATCAATGCCAATGAGGCTTATGTTGCCAGTGAGGCAGTGATAAAAGTCAATGAGAGATTTTTCTGTAGCCAGTGAGGCATTAACTGAGTGTTTTTTTCTACCCCATAAGGGTTTTCCACACCTAAAATCTTTGTGTTATGGTCCCATTTGTTGCATGGTTCATTTGACCTCCATACTTGAATGCTTAGTTTTTTAATGCACAATTTCTTGCTTTGATCAACATCATTACTTTCTATCATTTCAAGATTTGATAAGAAATAAATGAAGCATTTTTATCTACAACACTGATTCACCCCCCTTCTTAGTGTTGCCTATACTCCAACAAGTGGTATCAGAGCATAGGTTCCCTATTAAAGTCTAACAGGCTTGGGTAGGTCCTAATAGCGAAGTACCATGGGAAAGGATAGAAGAGGACAAACAAAGGGTTGTACAACAAGCCCCAGTTAAGTTATGTGATGAGTTGTTGCCTAAGTCACCTTTGAAAGTTGACATGAAGTGTAATAAAGAAAATGACTTTATTGTTGAGATTGATGATGCAGAAGGAGATCTCTTTGTAGATGAAGATGGACAGGAGTTTGATGAAGATGACTGTGAAGTTGATGTTCAAGGAGAACTGTTATGTGCTCTAGATAAGATCAAGCATCTTGAAAAAGAAAACAAGGGATTAAAGGTTCAACTTCAACAAGAGAAGGACTCCAAGACTAAGGTACTCTCTGATCTTGTAAAATTTTCTTCAGAACTTGAAGAAGCAAGGAAGTTGATTGTAGATTTAAGAGGTCAAATTGAAGATACAAACAAGTTAACTATTAGTCTAAAAATAGAAGTAGAAGAAGCCAAAAGAGTGATTGACTTTACAAAATCTGATCTTGAAGTTAAGACTGGTGAATGCTTAAAGCTAGAGAAAGAAATAGTCTCTTTGAGAAAGGATTTGGAAAAAGCATCTTCAAAATTGCAAAAGAATATTCAATTTGAAAAGAGTAATGATTGCCTGAATGACATGTTGAGAAAGAAAAGGTATTCCAGGGATACTACTGGCTTGGGTTATGAGAAAGGAGAATGTTCCAAGACAAGAAATACACCTAGGAAGAAAATAGACTTGAGTTACCATGCTACTACTCCAGAAGATCAAGGAGGAAGGACAATCAAGTCTACAAGATCCCTATCTACTGGGCACTCATTGAGGTACAATTATTCTCAATTTCATGATTATTATTATTGATGTCATGTTTATGGCCATAGAGCTAGAGATTGTAGAACTCACTCAAGAAATAGTCTTGGATGGAATAAGGATAAGAGTTCTTATAGTTTGACAAATCAAGACTATAACAATGTTTGTTATAACTATACTAAAGCTAGTCACATAAAAAGGGATTGTTGGATGTATGCAAGAAAAAATGATTGGCAAAAGAATAATGTTACATGTTTTAGATGCAATCATTTTGGTCACATTGCAAGAGATTGTGGTAGATAGGTTCTAAATGATGATGTTAGATTCATGAGAAATTATAGATCTTTGATCATGTGCTATAGATGTAATGGTTTTGGACATAGAGCCAAGTTTTGCAGAAGCAAAGTGTTGAATTCATCAAAGAAAGAAGATACTCTGAGCAAGTAAATGAAGAAGATTATAACAATTTGGAGAAGGAAACAAGAAAAAGAGAAGAAAGATTTTGAGCTTGTGCATACTACACAAGTGACATCCATAAGTGCATACTGCACAAGTGATATCCATAAGTGCATAAAGAGAAGCATGAGGTTAGGGGGAGATGCTCAATGTCTCATCTTTCATACCCAAGGAGAAACACAGATGGATGGAGTAGACAAGGAGCAAGTTGAATTTAGTGACATGGTTGCCCTAATAGACACATCTACAAAATGAAGGACATACATGACAGTGATATTGTTATGTCAGTGTAATTGTCTTTGATGACTTTGGGGCAAGATTGAGTAATTTGTTGAACAACATGACATAGGAGCTATGATCTCTATAGAATATTAGTCTTTACAGTCTATAGAGTATAATATAGTGAAGGATAGTCTTTATTGCAGAGTGTATTCCATTGCTTTCATATCAGTGTTGCATGTATCCTATGATAATCATCTCAAGAAGTGATATTTGGATTTGCTTATTCATTCGTGGTTTGTCATTGATTCCATTGTCTTTATTACTGTCAAGCTAGTTGCTAGTTATCAAGACAAAAGTGTTGGGGTTCTGGTTTGGAGATCATATGCACAATAATAGTATGTTTACTATTATCTATTCACAGTGACAAAGGTGTTAAAGGATGATGATTGTTAGGACCTAAAGTGATATGGTCTAAGACAGTGATCTTGGAAGCCTTGTAGCATGTGCATTTATTGTTCATTGATCTTGAAGGATATTGGAGAAAGGATGGTAATTTATCAGACTTTACATTAGCTATTTTTCTTGTAAGTCATGATGACTGTCAGATAGAGAAGATGTTTCTGTCAAGGTATTGGTGGTATTAGATGCTCTATCTTCCATGATTTTCTCACAATAACATTCTCAACTTAATTCATTAGACTGTCATCTTCAGGAGGTCTATATCCTAGCCCATGTCATGTATTATATGCAGTAAGACTAGTGCATATGGGATGATGTTCATGTCTACATGTCCTCAGATATCAGATGGTGTTTGTGGATTGAGTTTTCTTGATCTTGGAATAGTGTGTTATTGACCACTATACCCCAAAAGGAACAGTAAGCACAAGGTTATTGATGTCTAAAATGTATTAAGATTGATACAAATGTGGTTGAGTACTTGTATGAACGATATTGTATTGTAGTTGTGCCTGCAATATGAATGTGTTCTTGACACGTGACTATAATGCTGTCATTTACAAAACTAGAAATAGGTTCTTGCATATTGAAATATGTTATTCTTTTCATAGTCTTGTGTAAACTAGATGTTATAAGGAGATTGTGACTGCATTATTCTTTCTTGTATAGAAGGTGGACTGTGCAGATAGTCATGACAAAACACACTATGATTAGATTAAGGATAGTTCTATTCAGACAATGCTCTTATCTCAGGCAGTGACCAATGTTCTTACTGTGGTGTTGTATAAGTTTGTGACAAGTAGTAAATGTATGCAAAATGAAAATGATTAGACTTTCTCTATATGTCTATGATTATGACAGTGACAATTTAGGTTAATTTGTGTAGTAGTTGACAGTGTTGTGATGCATGCTGATAATGCTGTCATAGCTTTCATGAATATGCAATGTAGGATTTAGAATTGATGAATGTGGGACATGTCTTCTTGACAATGTATTTAACATTGTATGGTATTGTATGACAATGAGTGCAATGTTTGTTACAAGGACAGGAGATGATTGCCAAGACAGTGATCTCTGTAGAGATAAATGTTTCAGGACAATCTTGGGCTGATTTGACAAAGATGTTTCGTTGTCTCTGTTGAATGACACTTTGTTTTTTATAGTAGACCTTTGTAGTTTGATGGCTAGCTGCTCTTACAAACCTTATTAAGGCGGGCTGAATTATCTTGTTACAGATCTTATTGTCATGTTGATTAGACCTAGTTGATGATGATAACAGATAGTGTATTAGTAGCAAGTTGAGCAAATTGATAGTATGTGATGGAGATTTCATAATAGGTTTCTTAATGTTGAAGTCTTGATCATGCAGATCTTTAGAACAGTGCAGGAACTGCATTCATGACAACGATAATATCCTCTTTGATGGTTTGTTGTTTCATTGTTTGGCATATTCAGTTGTTTTTCCTTGATAGTGCTTTATCTCTCCTACTATGATACATGTTCATTTATATGTTCATTCTTTGGTACTGATAGTTTAGTAATGTTACAAGGCATTCTAGATACTTTGTAATACATTGGATAGTGATGGTATGCTTTATATTTCATGTTTCTTATCATTTCTTTCTACAGCATACTGGATTATGGTTCCTGATGTTTTGATCTATCTTTGAGGCAATTGCACAATTCTTCCTCCCTTTGTCTTTGATGCTAAAAGGAGGAGAGAGAATTGTGTTTTTCCATCAAGGATAAAGGGGGAGTTTGTTTCCCTCTCATTTGTTGTCCTTGATGTCAAATACACAAACTCTCAAGTTTGTGGCACAATGACAGTTGCATCATGATAGTTGGCAGAGGTATTTGGTTATTGTTATTTGTGACAATGAGCTTGGTGTAGAGGAAAACTAATGTGTTGTAGACTTAACTAACGTATCTGAATAGTCCACTCTATCACTATGCATTCCTACATTGAATTATTGACCAAGGAGTGTAAGCTTATGATGGTACTTGCAAAGTATATGCCTTTAGGGCTCATATGGTTCCTAAATTATTCTATCTTAACTTTGAACAAACAAATCTATCTTGTTGGAATTGACAGAATTACAAAATAGTGAAAATAGCTATAAATCCTAGTTGCTATGGGTACCTATAGCAAGGTTTGTAGATAACTATTACAACAGGGAAACTATAGAATTAACTTAATGAATTGGCAAGAATGAAATAACTAACTACTAACCTCTGGAGGATTTGTAAAACACACTAATATGCAATTGTTCATGAACTATATCTATTTGATCAAAACATAATACTAACTTGAATTCAAAGTATGATTAACAAAAAACTAATAAACTAACATTAACTGAAATGAAATAAACAAGGAGATAATCAGTACCTTGAGTGGCCAGCTCAAGAGACTGTCTTCCTTAACTAAAACCAAACTAATCCAGATTCTAAGTATCTTTGTAAAACATATCGAAGCTTAACTTATTCCATGCACAAAATCAACTCATATCAAATTGTTCAACAATGAAATATTTTCTGTCATATCCAGATTGTATTCCATAAATTTAACATGCTTGATTCTTTACACATAGAAAAGGAAATGATAATTGAACTCCTAACAACTTGACTCTTCTACCTTATATATCTCATCTTCCCCTTACTATACAAAATGGAGAGAGAGCCTTATTTATTAATTAACTGACTCTGATCATTTACCATGCCTAGATACTAGGTCATGGAGTCAAGATCACATTCTTATTCTAAATAACTATAAGAAGAAGAATTCAAATCAAATTAGAAGTTTGATGCATGAACAACATCCATAATCATATTTGAAACAAATCCACTCCTTAATTTATTACTATCCATGATGCTCCATAATTGTCTTCAGCTGTCTCTGCATTCTTAGCATTGAAACTCCCACTTCTATTAACTCCTTTGTCTGCAACCTACTACAAATGCTTGATCTCATTGTGACACATCCAATTCTGCACATAGAATTAGTTCCCAAAGCATATACCACAAGCATTCTCCATGACTGGAAACATAAAAACATCTCATTTATACTTTTATACATGTCTATATCTAATTCATTCATTAGATAATATGATCATCACATTTCCTATTAATATTATAAGTTCAGGTCTTAGAAGTATAAAGAAGGTCAACATGTCATAGTGCAAACATGGATAAATGTCTTAAAAGATGCTATGAAAGAAATCTTTGAAGTATAAAAAGTAGCATAAAAGAGACTAATTCTGCAGCCCATCATTCTCCCCAACTAACCTTTTGCTTGCCCTCAAGAAAAATTACTCAAACAGATACCTAGGAGAATGAATTATAATGTAAAACTATTTGTCTCAAGTCCATAACTACCCTGACACCCTCACACTATTTCAAATAGAACCCATTGTAGCATGAAATCCTTTGTAGTCTAATAGCTTTTGCAGTCTTGCATTCCTCTCCCTTTTCTCTTGTCCAATGTGGAACTAGATATAAGAGTAGAGGTGGATGGTAGGAAAGAGGCAACCATCCCACACCTTGATTCTCTGAAATTTGAATGTACTTGTGTAATCTTTTAGACATGTTCATAAAGTTATGTGAGGAATGAGCTTCTTTCCATTGAAGAGTAGGTGTCAAACTGATCCATCTGCTTTGCACATATCTAACACAACCTTGTCACATGGATCCCATCATTCTCTATATCCTTCTGTGATCCCTTATTCTTAAGTCCATAATGATTTTGCCTGGGTCCTTATGAGAGAGAAGTTTGTACCATTTTATGAGGATATCTTTAGGGTTAAATACCTCTTGTCTGATTTGTAGAGATAACTTCTTCTCATATTCTTTATACCTATCCATCAATTCTCCTCTCAACTTTTCATTATTTAGGTATGATGCTATTGCTCTCAGTTGTAAATCTCCAACATTTATGGAGGGATTCCATTCTATATCTTCCTCGAACAGGTAGTTGTGCAAACAAAACTCACATAGTTGATCGTGTTGTTCTATACTGACCTTTTGAAAATAACTGAAGAAATCGTATCTAGACTGCAGAGCTGGTTGGTCATTAACAAATCTATTGAATTCAAAACTAAGAAATTTCTCCTTTAAAAATAATGCATAAACCCTTGAAGGTGGTCTACATTCAATGATTTCCATGGCCCTATCAACTATGCCTTCCATATTTGCCTCTAATTTCTTAATTTCAAGACTCTGGTTCTTAATTATTTCATTAAAAAAATTCCTTTGTTTATCCCAATTCTCTATGTCTTATTTTGACCTACTAGTGACTTTCAACAACTCAAAACCCAATGAAACAGTAGTATGGTTTGTTGGAGTTCTTACCTTAGGAAATGATGGAGGGGGTTCCTTCTCCTCATCTGAGATGATATTGCTAACAACCAATTGTGCTAACAAGTCCAATTTATACCCTTGATTCTGTGTCTGAATCCTCTCCTCTAATTCATGTATCCTCTTTTCTTTTTCTATCTCCTTCTCTTCATACCTCTTTACCTAATCCTCCATGGTTTTGATTCTATTCAATGCCTCCTGAAGTTCTTTCTGGAGGTCTCTTTCTTCTAACAATTCATTTCTTTTCTCAAAATTGACATTACCACTATAATTGTTATCAGATGCATTAAAAATTTCTTTAACAGGGCTACCAAGGGTTGCTTTTCTCATCTTTTTGGCAATAAATGGTCTTTTGAGTCTGAGTCAGAAGAAGAAACATACCTTTTCTTCTTTGAAGAAACATTTACATCATCCTTATTTGTAGAGATATCATCTTCAAGTATATCAATAGGAACATTCCCAGGAGTATTTCCTCTTTCCTCAGAATCTTGTCCCTGCTCAATAATATTTTCTTCAGCCGTCTGTTTCCTCAATCTACCTGATTTCCTTGGGGTAGTGGTTTCTTGTTCAATAGCCCTTTTTATCTACTTTTTACCTTTCCCCTTCTATTTCTCCTTTGCTTCCCCTGTATTGACATTTTTCTCTTTCTTTTTCCTTTTTGTCTTTTCTAAGCTGATATCCTTTCCCTCCTTCTTCTTCTTTCCTTTCTTGCTTACAAGTTTTGGGGTCACATGTTCAAGAGGAGAAAATGCAGGTTCCCTTGTTTCTTCAGGTCTATTTTCAGGGAGATTTTGCTCCTGTAATGTCAGAAATTGTCCCCTTGTATGGAATGGCAAAATTTCCCTCAGTTTAGCTCCGCACTCTTGGTGGTCTCTCAACCTTTTCTCTTTTGACCTTCCTGAAACCCTGATTGACTTAGTCTAGGAGTAGCTTATTTACTTTTGACGTAACTGATTGATAGAACCTAGAAAGGGATTTGAGAATATGGTCCCTTGGACCCCCAAAAATGTAGATCTAAGTTGAAATTGGGGGCTAGGACTTGGGCGCCTGCACCCTAGTTCTCCCTCATTTCACGGGATTTTGAATTTTGGAGGGGTGTCAGTTCCCGCTGAGTGCCTCAGGATTCCACTTTCAAACTTTTGGTTTTCACGTGATATCGAGACATTACTTCAAAATTTGAATTCCCTAAAGATTGATATAAAAAGACATTAGCAAATCATTTTATCATACATAATTCTTATGCAAGCTTGATGCCAAAACTTTGTTGCAATTGCCATTGAAGATTAGTGTCTTCTTGAAGCTATTCAAAGTATTCTTTATTTTCTATCTTGGAGATAATGGATGAAGGTTAGGAATCAAGATCTTGAATCTATCTTGCTCTTCTTAGGGTTTGTACACCTTTTGCATGATTGGGAGAAGGGTTGAAGCCTCCAACAACAAGCTTGGAGATCATCCACGGACATTATTGATTCACCTTCTTGTTCATGCAAGTCTTTGTTTGTTTCATCCCCTTGAGGTGAAGTTGTATGTGTTTATTGATGCAAAGCAAGTTGTTGATCTTCCCTTGATTGAGACATCTAGGGTTTGATTTTATGCATAACACATTTGTTAGGTTTGCACACACTTCTGCAAATCTTTTCTCTAGCTATTGTTGAGGTAGAAATACTGAAGACGAGGCTTGACTAAGGGAAGCTCCTATATAGCCGCAACAATTTCCTTCTTTTGTATGTGCAGATCCTATTTCACATGTTCTGATGAAAAGAAGCTATAGGAAGAAGGATATTGTGGGTATAGTCATGACTGTGTTTCAGGTTTTCAAATTCCAAGACTTATGGGACATTGGAGTGGGCGCCCCAGTCCAACTAGGTGTTTTCTCTGAGATTCGGGAGCCATTTCACAGTCCCTGACACCTTGTGCAGAAGGTTTTCTTGTTCAGGAATTTGCAAGACATTGTGGCGAGCGCCCTAGTCCAGGTGGCCCTCAAATTCTAGGTACACTATGTCTAAAACCCCTCCTCTACACTTCTATGATCAATTTTACCAAATACTTCATCAGTTTCTATATATTGTTGATTTGAGGCATAATTAGGGTTTTTACTTGGTTAAAAATACAACACTTGGCAAAATCTTGATTAGCCCCTTAGGTTTCATAACCACGCGAGTATCAAAGGGAGGCAATCTGAATAGAAGCTTGTTCCAAGCCCGATTCTTGTCTCCCCAATGCTTATTGGTGAAAGATGGTAGCATTCAACCTAATAAACAAAACTATCATTTTTCACACTAAACATTTTGGTTAACCTGAGCTTTAAAGAATTTGCATCCTTTAGACTTTAGATTTGAAACCATTTGTTGTTCTAAAGCATAACTGGATTGAAAACCTCCTTAGTGAAATTGCATATGTTAAATAATGGATTAAATTCTTTATCTTTTCACTAAAAGAGTTGGAAATTATCATTTATTGTTGGAAACTGTATTTCTTTCAAAAAGTCCATCATTATGCATTTAAGTCTTGGTTTAAATAGAGCATGTTAGAATGTTAGATTATTTTTTGCAAGATTTTCATGCTTACGATTAGCCATTCAGTCGTGGTGACTTTGATATGTTAGATGAAGACCTTGAGGACTTTATCTCGATTGAACATTCTACTATGGCCTCAAAGCTGTCACTATTTCAAAGATTTGTGAATAGATTTATGTTCCTAAACAAAAGAAGAGATTGAAAAACTAAAAGTTATGGTCACTCTATGTGCAAATGTGGTTCAACCACCTTCTAAACCTATGCTTGTTGTTAAAGGTCTTTCATCCTCTTCTTAATCTCTAGATCACATTTATGATTATGCAAACCAAATAGCGAAACAAGACTCAAAAACTAATCATAATGTGGTTTCTCATGCGTATAACACTCGAAATAATAAACAGAGTACATAACAAATGAGTGTTCTGATATCTTTACCAGCTTCTCAAACTATGCTTCCTCAAGCACCTCATTTAACATATAAAGGTCGTAAATACTATGATCTTCTAGAACAGCTCCGTGCTACTCCTACAAAAATATCTCTTTGGGAACTTATACAAACTTCACCTACCTACCATGGAATGCTACAAGAAGATTTACAAAAGGTGATTGTTCCTCCTACCGTTAAACCAAATGATGTTGCCACTTTACTAGATTGTATGCATGCAACAAAAATAGATATTTTATTCCAACAACATGAGTTACCATCCACTGAGGTTCAGAAGCAGTATGATCCTTCGGTTATCTTCATTACAATCAACAAAACATTGGTTAAGAGAATAATGATTGATAATGGGTCAGCCCTTAATGTTTGTGGTATTGATTTATTACATAAGGTTAAAGTTGATATATCTACTGTCAAACTAGAATCACTAAGTAACTGTGGCTTTGATAATGTTGGATGACAATCTGTGGGCACTATAACTTTACATATACAAGTTGGACCTGTGTTGATGCCTATCTTGATTCATGTCATGCCTTGTTCTCTATCTTATAACATGATTCTGGGTAGACCTTGGATACATGCATTAGGAGCAATTCCTTCTACTTTGCACTGTTTGATCAAGTTTATATTTAAAGGAAAATTACATACTATCCATTCGGATCCTAAACCGGACAATTGTTTGCAAATGGAAGTGCATAAACATGTTGGTGGTCCTAAGATTTTAAACAATCTGAAAGTTGAATTGTCAACTCCTCTTGCCTCTAAAACCATTATGCAAGAGCCCAAGAAATCAAATGCATTTGTTGGTGATGACTGGGGTTCGTTAGATTTCACTTCCTCCTCCACAAGAGAGTATAAACTTAAAAACCCCATCCCTGAAACATCAAATATCACATCAATCACATCACATGCTTTGAATGATAATCACAAGATCTCTTTGTTGACAAATAAGGATAATACTCTTAGTTATACTACTGATTATGAGACTTATGAACCTCTGCCTTCCTCTAAAGAAATGGTCTCTCTTTATGGCAGAGGATTCTGAATCCTTTACAAAAATTGTGACTATGTAGGTAAGGGTTGTGGCATAAATAAACAAGAAATCAAAGTCCCTATAGAATCTGCTTTGCAACATTACTCTAGTGGCATTGGATATAATCCTTTCAAGGAATCTAAAGCCTGCAAACACCCTACTAAAATGTGAATACAATATCAACACTTAGTTTGATATTCCATGAGATGATTGACACCAATTGTCCTTTAGGATCGCTTCCATTAGATATGTTTATGGTAGATGAAGTGATAATGGACTTCTTAGGTACTTATGATGGTATTCCTTATTATCACCATAAACGTGGCCTACCATATTGTTTAAACAATGATGCATACTTTGGAAAGACTACTAGTACAATAACTGCTACAGTAGAACATAGCGAAGAACTTAAAGAACAATTACAATCCTACAATCCCCCTGACCATAGTACTCTCCTTAACGGAAAGACTATTGATGTTATCATGGATAAAGATAATCCTAAAAAATTTATCCCTATTGGTGACTGTTTAGATATGGAAGAAAAACAAGAAATGACTAAATTGTTGAATGAATTCTTGGAATTGTTTGCTTGAAATTACTCAGACATGCCTAGTATAGATCCTCAGATTGTAATTCATAATATTGTGTTGAAGCCAAATGTTAAATCTTTCAAACAAAAAATTCGCAAGATTAATCCTAAGATTGCTTTGCTTGTTAAAGCTAAAATAGAAACTCCTACAAGCTAGCTTTATTCAACCTATTGATTACTCTCCATGGGTCTCAAATATTGTCGATGTTGCAAAACTGGATGGTCATATAAGAATGTACACATATTTTTGAGATTTAAACTTAGCATCTTTGAAAGATAATTTTTTGCTTCCTAATATCAATATGATTGTTGATTCCATAGCCAGACATGAGTTGTTATCTTTCATGGATGGATTTTCAAGATATAATCAAATCCTTATAAATCCTCTCGATCAATACAAAACAGCCTTCATAACACCTTGGGGTACATTTTGTTTGGTAGTCATGTTGTTTGGACTTAAGAATGTGGGAGCTACTTACCAATGTGGGATGACTCTTATATTTCATGACTATATGCACAATATTCTAGAAGACTATGTTGACGACATCCTAGTGAAGTCTATCCATCGTAAGGATCATGTTACAAATCTTCAGTAGATATTTGAGCGCATACGAAAATATAATATGTGATTGAATCCCCATAAGTGTGTTTTTGGTGTGGATAGTGGAAAGTTAATTGGATTTATTGTTTCAAATTGAGGTATAGAATTTGACACGAAAAAGATAAATGCGATTGTTAATATGCCGATACCTAAGAACATATCTCAACTTCGTAGTTTGCAAGGAAAGATACAGGCCATTCACCGATTTGTTTCACAACTTGTGGATAGGATCACCCCTTCACACAACTACTGAAGAAATATTCTTTCTTTCAATGGAATTCCAAATGTCAAAAAGCTTTCGATGATCTAAAATATTACCTAGCTAATCCGCCTGTTTTACAACCTATTGTTTCTGATAAACCATTATACATAGCACAACATAATGATGAAGGCAAAGAATGCACTATCTATTACATTAGTCAGACTTTTCTCGATTATGAAGTATGATACACAATTATAGAAAAGTAGTGCCTAGCTTTAGTGTTTTCCACACAGAAGCTTAGACATTATCTCTTAAATCCTGAAGTGCATGTAATGGTAAATTTTGACCCTTTAAAACATCTCTTAGCAAGAATAGATTTATCAGGTCATCTTGCTAAATGGATTATGCTGTTAATAGAATTTGATCTTAAATTTATTTCACAAAAAGTAATTAAAGGGCAAGTAATAGCTAACCAGTTAGCTGAAGCTCCCTCACCCTTTTCTATACAAAATGTCGATGCTTTTCCTAATGAACAGATCTTAACAATCTCTACAGAGGAAAAATGGAAATTATACTTCGATGGATCAAAATGTCAAACTAGCTCTGGAGCTGGTGTTATATTACTACCTCATGTAGGAAAGTCGATTCCCTTATCTTACCATTTAGATTTCTTATGCACAAACAACATAGCTGAATATGAAGCTCTTATAGGTAGACTTCGTGCAACTTTGGCTCTTAGTATCAAGAATATCACAATATACAGAGATTCTTAGTTAATTGTTAAACAAATTACAGGATTATATCAAACTAAGTATGATAAGCTATCTCAGTATCATGAGTTTGCGCTATCTCTCCTAAGAGAATTTGAATCATATATGATCGATACCATTCCTAGGAAAGATAACCGACATGCGGATGCAATGGCGAGCGCAACTTCCATTATATCCCCAGATGGTTCTCCTGAGGAATTTACCTTCATTGTTCATAATCTTAAGACACCGGTAATTGAAATCCCTATAGTGGTGAATTCAGAACTCTGTGGTAATATGTACACCAATGAATGGTTCTCCTATATATTCAACTATTTACACGATGTAACCATTCCAAACTTGACATCTAAAAATGCCTGAATCCGTTTATGAAAACTAGCAATGTGATACATCATATTATCAAATGTCTTGTATTGATGAAGTTATAATGGTGTTTTACTCTGATGTTTAAGTAATGCAGAGATTCTGATAGCTTTAGAAGAAGCTCAGTCTAGTGCCTGTGGGGGGCATTTTAGTGGAAAATCATTGGTATAAAAGTTGTTACATATGGGGTATTACTGGCAGCATATGGAACAAGATTCATTCTCTTACGTCAAGAGATGCCCTCAATGTCAACAACATAAACACCTAATCCACGCTCCTACTCAAGAGCTTCATGCCCAAGTGTCACCTTGGCCATTTTCTATCTGGGGCTTGGATTTGGTTGGTAAAATTTCCCTACCCTCCTCTCAAGGACATACGTTCATAATTATTGCTACTGATTATTTTACAAAATGGGTCGAAGTGGTCCCTTTGTGATCCATGAACGCTGATGTAATCTGTCGATTCATACAAGATAACATAATTTCTTTATTTGGAATACCTTCCTCCTTAGTTTTGGACAATGGTATGCCATTCAAGAACAAGGATGTGAAAAAGTTCCTTGAAAAGTATCATATACAACATCACTTCTCTATGCCTAATTATCCTCAATCCAATGATCAAGCAGAAGCTTTAAACAAGGTTATTGGATAGATTCTAAGGAAAACTATTAATAAACATAAAAAAGATTGGCATACACAATTATCCTATGCACTATGGGCTTACAGAACAAGTATTCAAAAAACTACAAACAACACACCATATAATCTTGTCTATGGCGCAGATGCAATAATGCCCTTGGAGCTAGAAATTCCTTCTTTGCAAATTTCCCTAAGGGACATCATGGATGATGACATAGAATGAGAGAAAAGATTAGAGGAACTTGAGATGCTTGATGAAAGACGTGTTAATGCTGTTGAACATCTCAAGGCTTATCAAAAAATTAATACAATGAGCCTATAATGCGCAAGTCATACAATGTTCCTTTAATGTTGGAGACTTGGTTCTTTATGAAAATCAACACAATGTAAATGCACCGCCTGGTGAAAAAGGTAAGTTCAGCCTAATTGGCTTGGACCATACATAATCACTGAAACCTTTGGATCGAGAGTGTATAAATTAGCTGATGAGCAAGGTACGCCGCTTAAAGAACCTATTAATGCCGCGCACCTCAAAAGATTTTATGCTTAAAGATTTAATGTTAAATGTTTATAAGCTAATTTAGAACATAGATTAGCTTCAATTTCGACAAGATAGTATTGTTTTATCTTAATTCATTTTGCATTATATCTTTGTTCAGTTGATCATTGTTGCATCGTGTTTAAGTAGTCATTGCTTAGATCACTTTCGCATTAACTGAATATAGCATGGAAATTAAAGATATGTGTAAAATAATTAATCATTATGTTTGTTACTACATATTCTTTTTAGAATTGTTAGTATACCACAATAGCATTAGTTATAGCATTTAGAAATCATCACTAGTTGCATTTTACAAAAATCACATGTGATAGATCAAAAGCCATTACACATAGATCAAAAGAAATAAACATCATATATATATATATATATATCTCATTTGTATGAATACATTCGAGTTGACTATCCCTAAAAACAAAAAGGGATGTCGTAGTACTTAATGTCTAAGAATCACATAGCAGAACCTTGATCGCCAGTACCCTAAGGCCCTCATGGTGTGCGAGTGACAGAAGCCTGACCATGAGTGGCTATAGACCGCAAATGACTCCTAGAGACACTTCGCGATCGTAACCCCTTGATCTCACCTCTCATCTCTATCATCTGCTCATGTGCCTCCTAGTACATCCTATGGTACTGATCTCTCTTGGCCCAAGCACTGTCTCTGTTAGCTCTTGCCTACCGGACCTCGCACAGAAAGAACTCATTGACAACTAGCTCTCCCCCTGATGTAGGAACTGCTACCGTCTACTCTCACTGTGCCTTGAGCTCAGCCTCGGTGCACTCAACTCTCTGTCAAAACTCCTCTCTCTTGTACATACTTCTCTAGCATGGCCTCTGTAGTAGTCTTGTATCTATCAATAGGCATAAATAACTCAGCATGCCGCCCAGCAGATGATCATGGCAAATGATCTGCCTGCACCTGCTACTCTGAGGCATCTGTCAGTAATATGTCTCCTATGATGTGACTCACAAAGTCTCACCATATGTCTGTCCCAACTGCAAATAGAGAATGAGATAGATGTTAGACTCCAATATAAAAATCATAAATAATAAACTATACCAAAACAATAAATAATAAATCAAACCTTACCCAAATCTCCATCTCACCAGGATGGGTCTTAGATCACCGATGGTGTGATGAGCTGTGCTATCTAATCTACAGCTGGGGGTATAGGCCTGCTACTCTCCCCTCACTCTATCTAACTAGGCCTCACATCATCTACAGGAATAGGACCATGAGCCTTGGACCGCAGTCTCGACTCGGTCTCCTCGTCAGTGTCTGCCTCCTGCTAGCTCTATCCTAATCTCGCTTTGAAGACGTACTGTGATGGGAACTCTTCAGACTCATCCTTGTCCTCCTCAAGATCATAGTATCTCGTGAAGTCACTGACGTCACCCTCCACCCCTGTGTCACTAGCGTGACTGGCCTAAGGTCGGACATCTCTTGTAGGATGCCTGGGTGGAAAGATAGGTGCAGGCCGTGCTGTGTGCCACCAGGTCCAATATGCTCAAGTACACCTGACATCATCTACGCCTGATACCAGCTCTGCATCCTCAAGACCCTCATTGTCACTAAGTGGTACATCTGTTATAGTCAGCCATTGGACAGTATTGGTTTTAACTACACTTTGAGCTGCACGTGTGTAGATTAGACGAACTGCATGAATATCCTATACCTATCTAAACTATCATGCCACCCTGTCATAGTAGAACAAAGATACAACATGATCAAGGCAACCAGCCATCAGCCGATCCCTCTGCATTCGAGCTAACTACCTCTGCTCGCTAGGCCATCTGATGAAGCCATGATATGGTCTCCAAATGATGTCACAAGACTGCAATCTATCAAATACCACTCTCCAGTATAACAAATTGCCGTGCCTCCAACACCTGACTAGTGGGTAGGCATAGACGAGTGGATGTGTGAACGTTACCTTTATAGGATAACCCATCAGTTGTGTGTACCTGATGTGCCCAAAGTCCCAAACCTGTAACAATGTGTAGACCATTAGACTTTGCATCTTGTAGTGGACATATCACCCTAAGTTGCAATATAGGTGTGCAAGCATACTGCGCCCCCATGTGTAGATAGCCTGATGCCTCTCCATCGCTCTGATAGCATGAATGAAACCCCCATGAAGGTGAGTGCCTCATCCATCTGGTACGATGGCTAGTGCGACTGTGACAATCATGATCCTCCATAGTAAGGGAATGTCTCTGCATCCCTGCTCTAGCAAATAGAGCTGAATGTGTCCTCGCTCTTCCTTTGACATAGTGTGACCCAAGCAATATAATTGACTCTCCTAAGTATACTCCTCTGAGTGATGTCCAACAATCCTCACTGTCTCTCCTCAGATCGGTAGTTGAAGGATCCTGAATACATCCTCCAGTGTGATGGTAATCTTGCCAGTCTGTAAATGGAATGTGGAGTTATCTGCATCCCATCTCTCCACCAGTGCCATAAGCATCGCACAGTGGAATTTGATTGTGGGCATCTCAAACACCCACCATAGGCCCACCGTCTGTAAGTGCTCTCTCTCTCTCTCTGCGGCTATCAAAGTGCTAGCATGCTCTTGTAGAAGTACCATCAGATGACCACCTGTGTGCTCCCACATCTTAGGAACATCTTGTAGATCAGAAAGAAAGCAAGAGTATTAGAATTCCTGCTAGAAACTAAAATAAGCTATCAAAGACTGAATAGAGTGCCTGTGCCTAGGGCCTATGTCCTCTGTGGACCAAGGCACCCTAGGAAGACTAGGGCGCCCTAGAGGGACACTGGAGCCCTTGTGGGACTAGGGTGGCCCAGAGAGACTCTGGCACCCTAGGTGGACCCAAGCACCCGTATCTGGGAACCCTGTCCACCCTCCCCTCTTGGCACAGACATCGATAAATGTGAAAGAAAAACATGACAAAAGATGACAGAAAGATGGAATCTACCTCGTCCTTGAAGCATCTCTTTGCCACTTGGGCTAAGAGCATCTCCAATCATGGTGGATGGTAGGGACGTCATCTTGGCATGGTCGTTCTCCTATTCTCCTTCTCTCTCTCTGCAATAAAAACAAATAGGAATAAGTTAAGTGATAAGTGACAACTCCTTTTACATAAAGTAAGTGAGAAATCCTATTCCTAACTAGGTGCAAAAGTGTGCTCTTTCACTTTGGAGCCCTTTTTTTTAGCTGTCGAACTCTGATCTCCATGTCATTTTTTGCATTGGAATCTTGGTTCCACTCTCTTTCATACCCAATGTGTTGTGTTGAGTGTTGTCCATTCAAATAACCCTCACAACACATTTGCCTTGAAATTGACGTGTGATATCTCCTTGTTTCTACTCTTGGACTAAGCAAGCAGAAACAAGGGGGCATATATCTCCCTTGATTTCCTCCC
The DNA here is from genome assembly GCA_027924645.1 of Cunninghamia lanceolata. Classification (NCBI taxonomy): domain Eukaryota; kingdom Viridiplantae; phylum Streptophyta; class Pinopsida; order Cupressales; family Cupressaceae; genus Cunninghamia; species Cunninghamia lanceolata. The sequence goes on along the minus strand of BSBN01000078.1, from coordinate 33,949,136 downwards.
TCACCATGTTCCATCACTCAACCCCCTTAGTGTTTTGATACTGACTCATTGGTGGTGGTTGTAGGTTGATTTGGTTTTGACTTATGACAAGTGTTCCTTTGCAGGATGTGGTTCCTAACTTTGTGGTCTTGCAGGATTGCAAAACTAGGGGCTTCTTCCTAGTCATCGACAATGCTTTGACTTCCTCTACAATATCCTTTTGGGTATCCTTTTATGATTGATGTATTTACTTTCCTTTAGTTGCATATGCACGTAGTGTCAAATGGCCACTAAAGTGGGGGTTAAATGTAACATTAGAAATTGTCCTCCTATATGGAATGGCACAATTTCCCTTGATTTAGCTCCTCACTCTTGGTGGTCTCTCAACCTTTTCTCTTTCAGCCTTCCTAAAACCCTGATTGACTTAGTCTAGGAGCAGCTTATTCACTTTTGAGGTAACTGATTGATAGAACCTGGAAAGGGATTTGAGAATAGGGTCCCTTGGACCCCCAAAAATGCAAATCTAAGTTGAAATTGGGGACTAGGACTTGGGCGCCTGCGCCCTAGTCCTCCCTCATTTCACAGGATTTTGAATTTTGGTGGGGTGTTAGTTCCCGCCGAGTGCCTCAAGATTTTGCTTTCAAATTCTCAGTTTTCATGTGATATCAAGACGTTACTTCAAAATTTGAATTCCCTAAAGATTGATATAAAAAGACATTTGCAAATCATTTTATCATACATAATTCTTATGCAAGCTTGATGCCAAAACTCTATCGCAATTGCCTTTGAACATTAGTGACTTGTTGAAGCTATTTGAAGTATTCTTTATTTGCTATCTTGGAGATAATGGATGAAGGTTAGGAATCAAGATCTTGAGTCTATCTTACTCTTCCTAGGGTTTGTACACCTTTTGGATGATCAGGAGAAGGGTTGAAGCCTCCAACAGCAAGCTTGGAGATCCTCTGTGGACATTACTGATTTACCTTCTTGTTCATGCAAGTCTTCATTTGTTTCATCCCCTTGAGGTGAAGTTGTATGTGTTTATTGATGCAAACCAAGTTGTTGATCTTACCTTGATTGAGACATCTAGGGTTTGATTTTATGCATAACACATTTGTTAGGTTTGTACATACTTCTACAAATATTTTCTCTGGGTATTGTTGAGGTAGAAATACTGAAGACGGGGCTTGACTGAGGCAAGCTCCTATATAGCTGCAACAATTTCCTTCTTTTGTATGTGTAGATCGTGTTTCACAGGTTCCGACGAAAAGAAGCTACAGGAAGAAGGATATTGCGGGTACAGTCACAACAGTCTTTTAGGTTTTCAAATTCTGAGACTTGCAAGACATTGGAGTGGGCACCCTAGTCCAACTAGGTGTTTTCTTTGAGATCCGAGAGCCATTTCATAGTCCCTGACACCCTGTGTAGAAGGTTTTCCTGTTCAGGAATTTGTAAGACATTGGGGCGGGTACCCTAGTCGAGGTGGCCCTCAAATTCTGGGTACACTATCTCTGAAACCCCTCCTCTACACTTCTATGATCAATTTTACTAGATACTTCATCAGTTTCTGTATATTGTTGATTTGAGGCATAATTAGGGTTTTTACTTGGTTAAAAATACAACACTTGGAAAAATCTTGATTAGGGCCTTAGGTTTCATAACCACGGGAGCATCAAAAGGAGGCAAGCTGAACAGAAGCTTGTTCCAAGCCTGATTCTTGTCTCCCCAATGCTTAGTGGTGAAATATGGTAGCATTCAACCTAATAAACAAAACTGTCATTTTTCACACTAAACACCTCCTTTGGCTCTTCATGAATAGGTTCATCTTCATGGAGATTTTCCTCCTTCGGCTCTTCATGAACAAGTTCATCTTCAAGTTCAGCATTGTATGGGGGTTCTTCTTCCTCCTCATGAGGTTGCTCCAACAAGGTGGAAATATCAACACAATCCTTAAAGGCTTCCCAATCAATTTGTGGGTATTGTATCCACAAACTCCTCTTAACTAGTAGTGTAATTAGACAATGATGAGAAACTAAAGTATCTGTTGGCTTTCTTTGGTATTCTGAAGCCATTATCATTAGGAAGTTATAGAGGTAGTTCAAAACATTCACCAATTTCTCATGACGAAGATGGTTCAACAATTTAAAGTGCACATTGTACACCATATTATACCTCCCATCACAAGTGAAATACCTAATAATGTAGGTAGCACATTTGCCCCCAAAAAAATGGCAGAGATAGGCATTTTGTATCTTGCATTGTTGAGTCTAAATGCTCATCTGGCTCACAAAATTCTTCTTTGGTAGTGGCTACATCAGCTCGGGCTGGGCATTTCAACCTGATGCATGGCAGTCCAGTCACTTGGGCAATAGCTACCTCAGAAGCATCAACCATTAACCTTTTCACTACTGCTTCATCACTTTGTAATGTAATTGTAAATTCTGTAGCCATATCATTGTCATACTCTATCAATTTTAAGAAGTACTTGAGCCATCCTACTCTGGTGAAGAGCGGTAAAACTAGCACATCTTCAAGAATCTCCTTGTGTGCAGATGGCTCTCTCCTTACTAAGTCACCTCCCATGTCTATAATCCTCTATATAATTCCACTTCACCATCTTGCTAGACTTAACCCCTATTCATATCTCTCTGCAATTCCTCTTATTGCTCAAGGTTAACTAAATTTGACTTAAGAAAAGATATTAGGAAGGTAACTCTCACTAGTTATTTACACAGTACACAGGGATGACAACTCATTTGAAAACCAGTCAAAAAAAATCAAGAATGACAACCCGTCCCCCCAACAAAACGTGAAGTGACCTCACTCACATGGCAAAGGAAGTGGTAGGAAGTTCTAATTATTAATAGGAATGTTTTGAAATATTATCTCATGCATGAAGTGAATAGGGATAATGATAAATGCATAAAAAAAAGAAATTTAATGGCAATCGTGAAAAGTTACCTTTGGGACAATGCCTCAGAAAGAAATGTGGGAGCATTCTTTGAAAGGAGATATTGTGTACAATGCTTAATTCACTAGAACTGTAAGGTCATGCAAGTGAATGAATGGTGAGGTGGCACGTCATCATGTGTGTTTTGATTGAATTTCTTGAAATTTGATGCATGAGGTACATGCATGGTGATGAAGCAAGGCGTAGTGTACAGATTGAGTGGATTGGAGGTGCATTGCATGGAATACATCTGCATTTGCTGCAAGTGCTTGTAGCATTGTTCCAAAGTGTAGATTATGATATTGATCAGAACAGGTACATAATTAACAGGTCCTAGCTGAAAGTTGGAAATAGGTCCCAACTGAAGGTTGTAAATAGGTCCCAGCTGAATGTGGTAAATAGGTCCTAGCTGAAAGTTGTGAATATCATGGTAAAGGTGTTATGTGTGTAGGTGGTGTTGTGTGTATATGTGTTTGGAAAGCAAAAGAAATTATGCCTTAGTTACAGGGGTTGAGTATTCCAACTCAACCTCTACATCACTAGTCAGGCCGTGTGGATCATCCTCTGATGCTGTATCAACTGGTGTCATAGTATCCTCATCAAGAGTGCCAGAAGCACCATATGTAGTAGCTAAGGAAACAATGAAGTCTTCCTTCTATAATTGCTTCTTATACAACTTTAGCCTATGTCCATTTACCAAGAGTGAAAATCGGACCTCATCTATAGCTTGCAACTGAACTGCTCCATTTGGGAAAACTTACTTGATTTCATATGGTCCAAGCCACCTAGATTGGAGCTTGCCCTTGAAGTCTTTATACCTGGAGTCATATAAAAGTGCCTAATCACTGGCTATAAATGCTTTGTTCTTGATATGACTGTCATGCCATTTGACCCTCTTCTTCTGGACAACTTCAGTTTGGTGGAGTGCCTCTAGCCTTATTTCATCCAGAGCATTAAGATGTTGAAGCCTGCCTCTAGCCTTATTTCATCCAGAGCATTAAGATGTTGAAGCCTATCTTGCTATGTTGTCAAATCCATCCCAATCTCAATAGCTGTCCTTAGTGTTTTATGTCCAAATTCAATTGGGAGGACTGTTGTTTTGCCATAAACCAATTCATATGGGGTAAACCCTATGGTGGTTTTCCAGGTGGTTCTATAGGCCCAAACAGCCTCTGGCAACCTAGTAACCTAGTCTCACCTATGGAGTTGTACTATTTTGGTCAGGCTATTTTCTAGTGCTCAGTTGGTTACCTCAACCTATCCATTGGCTTGAGGATGATAAGGGGTAGACTTTTTATGCCTTATTTGATACTCCTCCACTAACTTTGTGATTAGATCAGAGGTAAACTGAGGACCTTGATCTGTTACTATTTCCCCTGGCACACCATATCTGGTGAAATTGTCCTCATATAAGAATTTAGCTACATTATCATCCCTTGCAAACTACAATGCTTTGACCTCAACACATTTTGTAAGGTAATCAGTACATACCAAAATATACTCCTTATTGTTGGAGGTTGGAGAAATAGGCCCAACAAAGTCCAGCCCCCATTTGTCAAAAGGAGCTAAGGAGATTTGTGTTTGCAATGGCATTTCATCACTTTTAGTTGGTCTACCCATTCATTGACACCTATCACAGCCTCTTGTCTATTTGATAGCATCCTTGTGAAGTGTTGGCCAATAATACCCTATTGTCAAAATTTTGAAGGCTGTTCTTTTTGCTGCAAAGTGTCCCCCACATAGTTCATCATGACAAGCCTTCATGATATCAAACACTTCATCTACTCTAATGCATCTCCTCATGATGTTGTCTGGTCTAGTATAGAAGAGAAAACCTAAAATCCAAGAGTAAGGAAAGCATTTATGAACAAGTTGTCTCCTTTCTCTTGGTGAAAAATATCCTAAAATCTACCCTGTAACCAAGTAATTTGCTATGTCTACATACCATGGTGTGTGTATAGTGAGAGCAAATAGATGCTCATCAGGAAAAGAATCATCAAACACACCATCTAAGGATTGAGTGGGCAATCTAGATAAAAAGTCAACAACCACATTAGCCTTACCAGGCTTGTAAAAATTTGTGATATCAAATTCTTGAAATAGCAATAACCATCTGACCAGCCTGCCACCCACTATTGGTTTGTTCATCAGATATTTGATGGTTGTGTGATCGGTATGAATGAATACTTTGTAACTAGTTATGTAGTGTCTGAACTTGTTGATGGAATAAACAACTGCCAACATTTCTTTCTTTGTTACTGTGTAGTTTAGCTCAGCTCCTTGCAAGTTTTTACTAATGTAATAAATTGCATATTCCTTCTTGCCTTCTTGCTCACCTAAAACTACCCCAATGGAAAAATATGATGCATCGGTGTGAATATGAAAGGGCAGTTTCCAATTTGGACCTCTCAAGACTGGGGCCTGTGTCAAGGCTGCTTTCAATTTTTCAAAAGAATGCTGACATTCCAGTGTCCAAGCAAATTCAATATCCTTAGATAGAAGTGCAAACAAGGGAGCAACAATTTTGCTAAAATCTTGAATAAACCTTCTATAATAACCTGCATCCCCAAGGAAACTTCTAACATCCTTCAATTTTTGTGGAATAGGTAGTGTAGAGATTATTTCTATCTTCTTTGGGTCAACTTGGATACTTGTAGATGAAATGAAATGTCCCAACACCACACCTTTAGCCATCATCATAAAACACTTTTCATTACTTAAGGACAAATTGTGCTCTGTGCATCTTTTCAAAACTTTTTCAAGATTCTACAAAGCCTCATCAAATGATTCACCATATGTGGTGAAGTCATCCCTATAAATATCCATGCAATCATAAGAAAAATTAGAAAATATACTAAGGATTGCCCTTTGAAAAGTAGCTAGAGCATTGCACAGTCCAAATGGCAAAACAGGGTATGCATAGGCCCCCCAGGGATAGGTAAATGTGGTTTTATCCTGATCTTCTAGAGCAATCTTTATCTGACTATATCCTCTAAAACCATCAAGAAATGAGAAGTAATTCTTTCCTGCCAAAGAATCTAGGACTTGGTCAATAAAGGGCAATGGAAAGTGATCTTTTCTAGTAGTAGTGTTGAGTTCTATGTAGTCAACACAAACTCTCCACTTGCCACCCTTTTCAGGAACTATCACCAATGGTGAAACCCATTCATTGTTTGAAATGGGGTAAATAAAACCTACATCCAGAAGTTTTGGAAGCTCAGCCTTGACTATGTCCCTTAGAGTAGGGTTCATATGTCTTTGTTGTTGCCTGATAGGTCTAAAATCAACATCAATATAGATCTTATACATGCATAGATTTGGGTCAATGCCTTTCATATCACTGTAATCCCATGCAAAAGTTGTTGAATTGGACTATAGGACATTTTGAAGGGATTGCTCATGTTCTTTAGTCAAGGCATTATTGATAGTCAACATCTTTCCAGGCTATATCTCTAATGGTTTAGTCATTGGTTAAAAGGAAGACACATCAAGGCTAGGAAAGACTAATAGATGCTACTGGGGTAGTAAGGCATGAAACAATTGGGAGATTTCTTCTGTGAAGCTACTAGGTATTATACTGCTCAGTGGATCCTATAGATAAGATAGACAATCTTGCTGTTGTGGGTGCCTCCCATAGTCATTTTGGATAATGTGTGCCAATAACTCATCTTCATCTTGGATATCCAACAAAGGACTACATTCAATGGTCATTAGGGTTTGTAAAGAATAATTGTCCTCTTCTTCTAGAGTCGGCCAAATAGTTTTCTCCAGTTCATGGGACGGTTGGGCTCGTTGATACAACACCAATTTCTTGGTAATGGTTCCATTAGATATAATCATGTTTCCTGACCAACAACCTATAAATGCATTAGCTGTAGCAAGCCATGGTCTGCCTAGTATAAGAGGGTAACCAGGAAGATTGAGTTTAGGTTGTAATACAATGAAATCACCAGGATATTCCCAGGAATCTAATGCAATGACTAAGTCTTCAATGATACCTTCAGGTTTTACTATAGACCTATCAGCCAATTGTAGGACAGTTTGAGTAAGTCTAAGATTGGTTAATTGTAACATTTGTATTGTGTCCTTAGTCATGACATTGATTGCTGCACCCAAGTCTATTAAGGTATTCTTGATTAGGGCTCCATTGATCTTGATGTCAACCACTGGACTTCCTGGATCGGTATACTTAGGAACAGTGATATTTCCCAACATGATGTCTGCAAGGTTACCTAAGACATGGATTATTTTTGGGTCTACTCTTTTTCTCCCTGGTTTCTTGATATAGAGATCCCTGATTGTCTTAGTGTAGATAGGAATATCTTTGATGGCCTGAATCAAGGGTATCTTTATGTTTATATCTTGCAATTGTCCTATGAGGTCTTTGGTAGGCTGTTCTAGATATTTTGGATAACCAAGTGCTCAGGGAAAGGAGGCTTAGGGTGTGATATAGATTGAGGTTCCTGAACTAGTTTAGGTTCCAAAGGTGATTCATCTAAGTCTTCCTCCATGGGTTCTCCATCCTCCAGTTCTGTGATTTGGGGAGATGAAGGACCTACAAGGTGTTTCCCTAATCTGAGGTGGACATTACTTACCTCAACTCCATAGGTGGGGTACTACATCACTTCATTAGTATAAGCTTGTTGAGCAGGCTTGTTGTTAGGGTTAGGGTTAGGTGCAAGTTGGGTAAGAATTTGGGTAGGTCTAGGAGGTTGATTTGGAGGTGCTCATGGAGGCATGATGGCTTGTTGTTGTGGCTATGGCTGAGGTGGAAGCAAGGGTTGCTAATATTGGGAGTTTGGCTTCCATGGTTGGCCCTTGTTCCATTGAGGTTGCCATTGCTGTTGTTGAGTAGGCCATTGGGGGTTATAGGTAGGGCCTTGGAAAGTCTACTGAGGCCATTGTTGTTTTTAGTTCCACCCTACTTGTGGAGTAGACCAAGGTGGGTTTTGCCAAGCATTCGGATTAGCAGGCCAGGGCTAGTTATTCCAAGCAGAAAAATTTTGATTGGCAGTAGGAAAAGATGAATTATAATTAAGTGGATCAGGGGACATACCTTGCCTTTTCTTCCAAGGTCTCCTTTGAGCAATAAAGAATAGTTACCCATTGTCACCTTCAAATGGTTGAATTTCTGGCCTTTCAATCTTCTCGTGCTGGATACTAGCTACCCTTTTGCATTTATAGTTGGCCTTCCTTTGTCTATAGCTTGGGCAGTATTCAGTGAGCATTGCATCTACCTCTTCCTATTTCTTTTTAATGTGGAGGGTGTCCAACTATGTATCCATATGTCTAATGATATCTTCTTTCATATTGGTTAGCAGGTTACTAATTTCTACTCGAGAAACTCCATTAACTAACTTGCCTGCAATAGCTACTCTTTCTCCTCTAGGTTTTCTAGAAAAAGTCCTGGAGTAGTTCCTGCAAGCTATACAAATATCTTCAAATGGTAATTGGGAGATATCCCCTGTTCCAATGAGATTTAAGGCATCCATGCAATCATCATTGACCCCTCTTAAAAAGACCAGCTTCAATGATTCTTCGGACAACTTATTCTGAAGGTTTTTCTTCAAGGCAAATTAGAATCTTTCCATAGTCATGACAATGCTTATTATGTTTAGAAGCGTCTTTAAAGATTATAGACTAGTAATATCCTACCCTAAGGATTTTGTGTGCAGTGGCAAGGTAGGACCCATGTGCAGTTCAAAACCTGTCATGAAACTCTTGTAAATCTTTATCAGCTTCTTGCCTATCTAGGCATCTAAGATATATCCCCTCATGGTTTCTTTTGAAAAGGATTCCTCCTTTCATCATGTAGTTTTGGGATTTCACCCTCAATCCTCTTCTTTGTGAAGACTTCATGTTACTTGGAAACTTTCCTTAGATCAGGGTTTTCTTAATGTTTGAATACCAGTCATCTGAATCACTGAAATCCTACGTGTATTGTTGACTAATCAAAGCTAGATCAATTTCTGCAATCATTTAAGTTAAAGCTTGTCCTCTAACTAGCTTCATGGGGCTGATCTCTATTTCATACTCTTACAAAATAGTGATCCACTTGGCCCCTTTTCACCTGGTTCACTCTATATTAGTAACATCTTCACTGTTGCATCAAGTACTATGACAATTACCTTGCTTCTCAAAATATAATGTCTAGACTTTTTTGTGGCTCTTACCAAAGCTAGAACTTGTCTTTCCACACCCAGATACCTCAATTATGCATCTCTGAATGGGATACTCATAAAAGTTATAAGGTCTTCTCTTGTTCTAATTTTTTTGGGTTAGCATAGTTGGACAAGTGTGAACTAAAGAAAAAGAATATATATATAAATCCTTGGCATAATAAGGGTTACTGAGCATTGGAGCATCAACAATTGCCTTATTAATGTCTTCAAATGAAGCCTTGGCCTTAGTAGTCCACTCTATCTTTGCATCTTTCTTTAGCATTGCATTTAATGGCCTAATTATTTCTGCAAACCTAGGAATAAACTTTCTAACAAAGTTTATTTTTCCAAAGTATGATTTTAACTCTTTCTTATTGTTAGGTAGCTGGAGTTTCATGATTGAATTTACCCAGTCTGGATCGATGGTGATCCCATCTTCTGATACTAGGTGTCCTAATAATTTACCAGTTGTGACACCAAACACACACTTCTTGGGGTTTAAGGATATACCATACTTTTCACAACTCTAGACCACTTTCCTTAGATCCTCAACATGATTACCTCTCTGTTTTGAAAACATTGTCAAGTCATCCATGTAGATAACTATGCACTGGCCAACTAGACCTATGAATGTGATGTCCATGGCTCACTGGAATGTTGCTCTAGCATTGATCAGACCAAAAGGCATCTGCTTGTAGGCAAATATCCCCCACTTGGTGGTGAATGCAGACTTCAGTCTGTCTATTTTATCCACCATGACTTGGTTATAACCAAAGAAACCATCTAGAAATGACATCATCTATGCTCCATTAACCATCTAGAGCACCTCATCTAGTGAAGGGAGAGGATAAATGTCCTTCTCTAAGGCCTTGTTCAAATTTCTAAAGACTACACACAAACAGATATCTTCGTTCTTCCTCACAAGAACTAAGTTGGCTACCCATGTGGAGTGTCTCACTGGGAATATGATCATGGATGCTAAGAGCTTCTTAAATTCTTCAAATATGATTGGTTCTAGCAGGGCATTCACTAGCCTCTGCTTCTATCTAAATGGCTTAATGTTAGGCTTTAGTGGAATTGTATGAGTGATGATGGATGTGGTATGTGTTTGCAATTCATCATACATCTAGGCTATTACATGTATATAATATTTCAGAGCCTGAATTTTCTCTTCTCTTTCAGCCAACATGCATACTTTTCCTATCAGGACATTCCTGATATCTAGAACTTGACTTATATTAATGGGTTGATGCTCACCTCCATCTGTTTTGGGTAAATCTTTTTGCTGAGTGATCTTGTCTAGATCAAACATTCTTTCTAGCTCTATCATTCCCTTAGGGATCTTATTATTTGGCAACTCGATGACCTCCCCATCATCCTAGACATGGTCATCCAAATTCTTCTCATCCATTATTTGAGCCTCAAAGATATCTCTATTTGAAATGAAGTTAAGGATATGTCGATCATTCTCAAAGACTTGAAAATTCAACACATTGTTAGGAACTGAGGGTACCAACACTAATTCAACTGAGAACTTCTTGAGTCCTGACACTATTAATGTCTCTAATGTACTAAAAGCTACAACTAGTGCATCTACATGCTAGTTTTGACTTCTTGGGACATGTGTAATGTTGAAGGCATCAAATCCTTCAATTAGATCCCAAACCCTGTGTCTATAGTTTGATAATTTATGGTAATTGCATGCATATTGTTTTTTCACTTGTTTGACAACCAATTCTGAGTCTTCAAATACATGCAGTACTTTAACTTTCTTCTTCAAGGCAAAGAGCAAGCCATGGATTAAGGATTCATACTCAACAACATTATTTGTACAGTGAAATTGGAGTCTGTAGGCTACAAGGTATGACTTCCCCTATGGATCTATCAAATATACTCCTACTCCAGCACCTTGTTCTGACTTGGACCCATCGAATCTCAATGATGGTCTCTCTGTGGGAGGATCCTTATCCATACCTTCCTTCTTCCTTTTGGCACGTGAAACACTTCCTATAGAGATCCATTTAAATTTTTGTGGTTCATTCTTTGTCACATCCAGATATTTTTGTGGAAGTGAAACATCAGAACATTGTTCTTTCTGACTTTTAATATCTAGGATATCTTTCCCTTTAATGGACTACTTGTCTTTGTGCAACATATCCCTAGATATTACCTTCTTTTCTTCAGATTCATCTGCATTCAACTTCTTTACATCCTGAATCAAGTGTTTATGCTCATCTTTATCTGTATCCAACTTCTCAACCACTCCTGGCACTGACCGTTTTCTCATCTGGCATACTCTTTCTGCCTTTTCAATTATGTCCGGACATAACTCACATGTGTTTTCTGAGTGTGCATCTTTATGCAGTCTACACCATCCTCTCATGAGTACATTTTTGACAGATGTTCCTTGCAGCTGGGATTTCTAAACTTCGCTAGACAAATATATTTCAAATTCTAGAAAATGATCCACTTCATCTTCACTTGATGAATCATGGCTAGGTTCTATCATCATGCTTGTTCTTGGCACAACTTTGTCCTTCTTACTACCTTCATGCACATGCATGCACATTAGCACTTCTATTCTAACTGCCTGAGGCCTCAATGTATACACTCCTGGATCCATATCTAGATACAATACCTCATTATTCTTATGATATACAGTTATCGTGTGCTTCATTCTAGGCTCTACCTCAATTCTAAGTTGATTGGGAATGCATCTCCATGGCAATCACACATGAGGAAAATTAGTAGCCATATAGCCATTTACAGTCTTCGACCAGTCCCTACTCAGGAGCATGCCATATGTATCCAGAATGTTAACAACTTGAATATCTATGTTGTGATGCACCCTTGGGTTAGATGCTAGCTACATGTGAATATGAGTTAATTCTCTCGCGACACTGATCTTTGACTTGTCTAATTGAGTGACCTTATAGGAGAAAGACCTAATGTCTTACATATGGATAGGGGCATGACATTAGTAGATGAACCTGAATCTACAATGCAGTTGTGCAAATTCTTTCCAAAAATCCTAAGTGTGAGTAGGAAAGGAGGTGACTCAGATTTCTCTTTGTATAGTGTCACCTGTGTTACATTTGCAGTATGTACTGAAGCTTTTTCCTTGGGTTTGACAACAATATCCCTAGGTACAAGATCTTTAACAGGGATGATATCCTCTTTTTCTATAGGTTCCTCTAATGACTTAAGGAAATCTTTTTTTATAATAGGAGTCTTGAGTAACTCATATAAGGATAAACCAATTTTAATCTTTTTCATCTCATCAGCAAGATAAGCAACTAATTTATCAAATTCAGTCAATTAACTCATACCTTTTTCCACTGTTGCTTGTGATACAAAATGTTGTTGGTTTACCCTCGGAGGTCCAGGATTGTTGCTGGCTTTGGGATCTGGAGGTGTGTTGAAGTTATTTAGAGGAATGGAAGTGGTCAGAGGACCAGTAGGCTAATTGGCATTACTCCTCAAATTATAGTTGTGTCCTCTCTAATATTGGTGATATGCATGGACTTCTTCAGTCTCTTGCTCAGGCTCACTTTCATCTTCAAAGGGGAAGACATGCATTTCAAATGCCATAGCCAACTCTTCACATATCAAAGTATAGTCTTCATGTATCACATCTGTCTAATGTTGATGACCCTCAAAACTCTCAAGGACCATAGTAGACTCGTATCGAAGAGGCACTATCTCATTACCTTCGTGGGACCCATTTTGTCTTGATGAACTAAGAAAGTACCTAGCGCGCTAGTGCGAGGGCACTAGTGTGGGTCCTTGTTGGGTTTACACTGCTGCGATGAACTAACATATGGCATGATTATATTTCTTTGATTGATCAAGCTATTGTTGTTGGCATTCCCTGAGTGGATAATAACTTCTTCAATAGTCAAGGTGGATTTTCCTTCTTTTGAAGATATCTTAAACCATCCATTTTGTCAATGCACAAAATTCAAATTTAGGGTTTTACTTATGAATGATCTGGTTCTATACTAGCAAGGAAAAATTCTTATCATGATTGACAAGCAGTACATCTCTATACCAGATATTGGTCGCTAATCATATTCTGGTTACCAAGCCATGCATGTGCTGTTTGTGTGAAAGAACATTTGTAGTAAGGATTTGGTAAGCTTTGACTACCTTGCACCATTGTTTCTAGCTTTAGAAGTGTGATATCTCCAAATATTTCTAAATATGAGTTCAAGCATGTGAAGTTTATAGACACCTAAAATGGAGATATGGGGGTTGTTGGAGAAAGGAAATTGCTTAGGAAAAGGGCCTCCTTCTATTTATACTATAAGTAGAAGTGTTTTCATGACTATTCACATCATCTATCAGCATGGGTATTTTGCAAAATATTTATTTCTTGTTGCTAATGTTCTATGTTTCTTGAAAAGGCAAGCTCTTGTTCTCTTGGTTGTATATTTTCTCATTCTAAATTAAGGAAGGAGTAAGTGTTAGCCAAGGGATGGGAGGTATTAGAAAAAGCAAGAGATTTTTTTGGCTTCAGTAGCCTTGCTTCTTTCACGGGACCATAGATGACTAATGTCATTTTGGTAAGGAAGGACATAGGTTAGCCAAAAACTCTGACGATATGAAACTACTTGACGGGGATGGACCAACTGGATGAAATTTCATTAGCCTTAGTCAAAATTATGACTCATATGTACAAGCAGAGAGGTATCATTGTCTTCTCTTTCCTTCCCTTTGCTTGGTGGCACTCATCAAATATTCATTTGCAAGAGGGGGAGGCTATCATGTTTGGGTGGCCCTGTTGGTGATGAAGAATTGGGACTCTATTTACAGAGTCAAAGAAGTCCAAGTTGCTTAGGTGAGGGTTACATTTGCAGCATCACCTTCTTCAAGGTGGTCCCTATTCTCTTTTACCTCAACTATTGGCAGTCTTCTCAACATTCTCAACATACATGACAATTGATAGTTCAAGATTGAAAGGTGGGGAGTGATGTTTCCTTCCCAACAGCCTATGATCCGAGTCTGAAAATGTGATGAAATGGAGAATATTTATTTCAATATGTTTGGAGGTGTGCAAATCTTCTAGAATGTTCTTATAAACAAAATATTATTGTCAAAAGAAGTAGCATGTCACACAAGGATTGGTCAAAGGAGATCATTTCAAAACTAGCCAATTGGAAAAAAGAAATGCAAACTCTCAAGTCGCAAACATTAAATGAGAATTATTTAAGATGTATTGAAATAGTATGTTGGTTAACTGTAGTCTGACATTTCCCTATTTTTATTTATAAGGGACTTTGTAATATAAAAAAAGGAGAGAGAGAGAGAGAGGGACCTAAATTCTATAGGGGAGTCTAATCTGAGATATGTAGGGATTCTAGGCTTTGGATACAAGTTATCCACGTATTTGGGAAATTGCTTTCTGCAGGAGGAGGTGACTGGACTCTGGGTTGCAGAGACATTTTATTTTGTAGAAGAATAAATTTTTGAATGACATTGTTCTTTCCAGATTGAGTTATATGAGAAACACTTCCTATGTGTGTTATCTATGATTGTCTCCTTGGGTGTGAGCATTTTTCTTTTGAGTGAGGTTGCTAAGGGTTTTTTATCTCATCAATATATATTTTCTATATTGTATGTCTGGTTTGTTGCATCTGTTCAAGGAATGGATTAAATTGCTTTGGATCAGGTATAAGAGGAAATGTGTTGTATCAAGGGATTAATGAAGAAGAATAATAGGTAATACCTTTCCTTGGACATATTACTATAATGCAGTAATACTATTGTTATTAGTCCTCTGGATATGAAGATTTTGTTATCATAAGGAAGTATTTACACTGTTGAGTTTGATTTTGTTGCCTTGATAAAGCACCGATCTGGAATCAATTTTCCCAAAGGTCCAGGAAACCAAATAATTCAAATCATTCAAATTAATTCATGTCTTGTTTTGTTTTAGTTTAGGTGTTGCATGTTCTCTTATTCAAATAGTGAAGATAATCCAAGAATATTGCCAGTCTAGGGTTAATCTTACAAATCTTGGTGCAAATTTATGAGAACATATTTTCCAAGTTATAAATGAAAATATATTTGATATTGTTGTAATGAGGGACACCCCCTAGGTTTGGTAGAGCCTAAAGTGTAGGGGAGATAAGTGAAAATAATCTCTCACTCTGTTTGCCAGATATCCATTAGGCTTGAGAATAAGAAGTGGCAAATCTTTAGAGTTTGATGCGTGCAAATTTGGGAAATAGCACTAGGGAACTCTTATCCACTTCTTCATGTGCACATCTCTTTTTACATGTCAAAATGACTATTTAGAAAAAGAAATATTTACTAATACTCCCTTGGCAACATTTTACACCCTATGGTTTTCTCATAAACCTTGTAAAGGAATACATTGCAGGAGATGTTCAACTTTTCTATGCACTTTATGCCAATAGATCATGACTTTCCTTTAAGAAATCCTTTGACTATGCTTCAAAATAGGTTAAAGTAAGATCTAATCATGAAAAATGTTACCACATTGCTTTCTTACTTAAAGATGGTACTTGAGAAATATATTTTTCATTATGGCCTTAAAAAGAATATGTGACTTTTCATACAAAAGTTCTCACAACACTCTATGGAGTAAAATTACAACACTATCATGACTTCATGAATCAGTAAATCACCAAGAATTAAGACCAAAGGAGGTAATATTTCATAGAACAACTTCTTATTCTAAAATATGATAAAACTCTTATGAGCATCAAACTAGTTAACTGGCATAGTGAAATTTTTAATGTTCCAACTCTCTCTATCTTCCAATAATGATCTTTTTATTCCACTTGGTTCATTCCAAACCATATAGGAATTAGGAAGGAACCATCTTGTCTATGTATCTTTGATATGTTTCTAGGATCTTCAACATTTAATTGCTCCTGCACCAAGTTGAATATTATCTATGAATCTAGAAATCTTATGCTTAGAGGAAAATATCTTATTCTTGACCATAGCCAAAGCTAAGATCTTGTTATCAAGTTAACATAACTCTTCTTTAAGAGGTGATTGGTTGGACTTCCTCAAGCTCAGTTACCTCTTGAGAAAGAAGAGTACTTTGCTTTTCCTAGATGATGAAATACATCCAATAAATGGATGATGAAATGGATATCCAATAAAACTAACATATTTTTTCCTAAATGATGAAATACATCCAATAAATGGATAAACTAGATTTAATGTCAGAGTGATGTAGGACCATCCCTAGTTCAAGAGCAATCTTGCATCAACCAAAAAAATTTGCATTTCAATTTGTTTCTTTTCATTTTCTAGTTTAGTATAGTTAGTAGCGATTTCTGTATCTTGGTGTAACACATTCTACCGCAATTGCATTTCAGACCTTGTAGAGCTAGACTTAGCATCTAGACACATTCATGCACATCATATCCAAATCTTAGATCATTTGGATTAGGTACCAGTAAGATATCGCTATTAGAAGATTGACTATTTTCTCAGAACAGAGCATCCTGACAGTCTCAGACAATCAGCTAAAGGAGAAGACCTGCGGAGCATTTCTCAAGTTTTAGAGCTAAATGATACATCATTCAATGTTGTTTGGATCATGGTTGACCTTTCATGAGATCCGCATGATTTTCCATTCATTTGTAGAGAAGTTCTATATGATTAGGCCTGACCTATCCTTTTACACACTTTACAGCTCTTCATTGGAGTTTGTGATCTTCCTTGGTCAATGCGGATGAATCTTATGTTCCAGAGATGATATATATTGATGTAATAGATGTCTAAGAAGGTAGTGATTGATAGTTCTATGTTCCATAGTTTGAATTCATTGCCAAGGAGCTTCAAATCTATATCTTGTGGATATTTTGTAACTGTGAAATTAGGCCTGTGAGCCCTAATTGTAAGCCCACATGTTGCCAACAAATTTGTATTTGAATTCTATGACATACTAAATGACTAAACCTGCATTTGCTTTATATCTTTGAGTTGTTTATGTTGTGTTTACTCTAGCTGCATAGCCTGGATAGTTCACTTTGTGAACCTTCCTAACTGTGACTGCACCATAGAGGGTTTTAATGTTCCAATAGGGTCTTATTTTATGTTTTTGGGTGTGTCGTAATAGGATGATTTTGTTGAAGCTCAAAACCACAAACATCATCATTTTGTGTCAAGAAAACCTGCATTATTATCTTCACAATATATAGATGAATTTGGAGATAAATTAGGTGTCCACATATCATTGACATATATTTAATAGTTCATGCTAACATAATCATAAAGTGAAGTAAATGAATACACAAAGAACATACCTTAGATTTTGAAATTCGGTTGCCCAATTGCACAATTATGTCTACTTCATTGTTTTGGCTTCAAAATCCTCAAAAAATTGACCTTTTTGGCAAGTTCCTTCATATTCAATGTTGAATTCTATATAACTCTACTAGGATTTGTCAAATTTATGGAAAAAAAAACAAATCTATATCATCAAATTTAATCTAAATACATGAAAAATAGCATTCAAACAATATGAAACATGAAAATATTAGTTAAAATAATCAAATTCTGTCTAAAAACATCCAATTTACTTCTACGTTGAATAACCAAAAAAAGGTGGTGGATTAAGTAAACAATGATTATGTAAATGTCAACACCATGAAAAATGTTATTTTGTCTGATAATGCATAGAAAGAAGAGAATAACAAAGCATGTGGGTCTGAGTGATGGATTGCACATGCATTTTGTAGACACCTAAAATTGGACTGCTTTACAAACCAATTTTTCATTCATCTGCACTAATCCACTCTCCCCGTCTGCATATCCCTGGTGATCAATTAATTCACCTAATTAGTCCATTTAACCTTACAACCTTATCCTATTAATTGAATGAATATTCCTAATATTCATTTAATTGATTTATCCATTTCTCTAATTCTTGTTAATTAGATAAATCATGCTTAAGTTAATTAAGAAAACACTTAATTAACCTTGTCCCCCACTCATCCACTAAATTGAATATAAAATTCAGATGTCTCCCACTCACTCCCAATCACTGAATATAAAATTCAGTTGTCTCCCACTCATCTCCAATCACTGAATTTAATATTTAGTTATCTCCCACTCATCTCCAATCACTGAATTTAATATTCAGTTGTCCCCCACTCACCTCCACTCTTCCCAAAATGGGAATTTTTAATTCAACCCCTAGGAATAAAAGATTCACTTCTATTCCTAGCCCTTGATTTGATCAGATGAATCCTGACCCTCCATCCTCATCTCCAAAATCCTATAAATAGGACCCCTCTCTAAGCCATTTGAGAGGCCTTTTCATGCATCAGAACTCTACCAAAATCACTCCCCAGTCCCCTTATCATGCCATCACTCTGTCAAAACCACTCCAAATCTTGTCTCAATCCCATCCAATCCATCATCTAATCTCATCTACATTGTGTTGTGAGCACTTGAGAAATCCACATTCTACACAACAATCATGGGAAACATCTGAGGAGTTACATGGCGCATCTCCTTCCCACATGGATTTGTGAGGTCTTCATGAAGGTATAATCATTTTGTTTATGCATTAGATTAGTTGTTATCTTCATTTTGATTTCACTGATTACATTGGCATGCCCGGTCGCGAATCTAATCGTCATTTTTTTGAAGGTTTCATTATTAGAATCTTCATTTTCTAACCCTTTTTCTAACAATTTTTATCAAGTTTTGTGGAGGAAGTGTTGAAGGTTTCGTTTTGAGCAGAAACAGACATCATTTTTGTGCTCTGGACGCTGTTTCTACGAATTTTGATAGTAAACACGACTAGGTTCTGAGAAAATTTTTTTAGGGTACCGTACGGATGGGTACCATACGGATCCGTACAGTACCCTAAAAAAAATTTCTCCCCTGCTGTGTTATTCGGTGCATTCTTTGTCTTCGGCCAGTGTTGTTTGCAAGTTAACAAAGTTTGGTTGCAGGTTTTAGGTTTTTTTTTTGGGTAGGTTTTAGGTGTTTATTGGCAGGTTTGGTCGACTCCCCCACAACCCTGTCGACACCCTTCCATCACCGGTCGCCACCTGTGCATAACCCTGTCACTGCCCTTATCCCCCTTGGTCGACACCCTGACTCCCCACCTAGTCGACACCCACTAGTCACTGCTTCCCCTCCAATCGTGGCTCCCCACTGACTGTCCACCTCCCATCTCCTCACTACCTGCACCCTCCCCACTCTCCACTCTCCACCCCAATGCCACCAAAACACCCTCCTTACCACGCTGTCACCACCATCTCCAACACCCAAGCTCACCACTAGCACCCCCTGTCGACACCTCCCCGCTGCTTCAACAAACTCTTGTCAGCCGCTTCCAACTCCCCATCGACACCCTGCTGCTCCCCGCAGCACCACCCCTCCGCTCTTCCCGCTACCTACTGACCCCCCCCACAGAGCCCCCCTCTCAAAACCCTTATATCTCCCTCCACCCCCTGTGGACCTTACCTCCCCTCTTCCAATGTTTACTTCCAACATCTCTCGCCCTCCACCCCGCGCGAACACCACGCCACCGCCTGCGTCCTGCCGCTCACCCCTCCCTTCCTCCCACAGTCACTCCAAACTGCTGATCCCACACCTCTCACACCTCACGGCAATCCCCTCTCCTCATGGCTGCGAAACCTCCCGCCCAAAAAACCCAACCCTAACCGTTTAAACATAACGCCCCCCTCCAAATACATTGTCTTTTTTTATCTTTTTTTTTTCCTCTGGATCCGCCCCTAGTCATATGACCGACCAGGGGCTAAAACCTAACTGCCAGTAAATAGCAAACCATCAGTGAGAAAACAAAGCATGTGACCAACAAATTGCAAACTGTCAGCATTTTTCTTAAATGCCAGTTTGACCTCTTGTGCCTTCTACACACCGAAGGGGGTTGATCTTTTCCAACTTTCATAAATTTTGCATACAGAGGCAAAATCATGCAAACAAGGACTCATCAGAAAGAGGACTCCGAGCACTTTGTAGTTGTGAGGTTTTCATCAGGTGATAGTACCTTTTTCCCACCTTTTTTATCAGTCAAAGTCAAACTTCATTGCAAACTTCAAATCATCATATCTTTTGCAATTTTGACCAGTTTTCAGTGAATTTTTTTTTCAAATCGCATAGAATCTCCCGATGAATCTGTTTATGCAATTTGATTTCCTATATCAGTTCTTTTTTCATCAGATTTTCTCAAATTATCAATTTTCACATTACAATCCTCTTGGAAGTCTACTTGCTCTGTTTTCAATTTTTGTGACTTGCAGGTGATCATTTGGGGCTAGAACAACAATAGGAGCAGCAAACACATCAATTTGGACAGCAATTTAATTAGGTGCATTTGTTTTCATCCTTTATGTCTCAATCACTGCTTACAAACACACTTTAGTTTGGGCCTATAAAATGAACATTATTTGATCTTCACACATTGAAATTAGGCTTAAAACAAATCAGTGTCTTCAATCACACCTTGAAATTGGGCTAAAAAGAACCATTTACTTGATTTGTCTTCATCACATTTCATTTTTCTTAAGGGATAATTAATCAACTGCGATTGTGAATCAAGTGGGTGTGTGTATGCTCTCTCCTCGCACTGCAAGGTGATCTTGGAGATCAAAAACACCTCACTTGATTCGCTTTTGTTTATCCTATCCTAGGAGGCCTGCTAGGGGATTTCATTACCCCTAGGGATGACCTCATTCCGAGGCTAAATCGAAAGACACCCTCTTTGAAACAAGAATCCTGTCACTCTCGGCTAAGCCCCAAAGAACTTTCTACCTTTGGGAAGTGAAGGTGAAGGGTGGGTTACCCCCTTCTCCCAACTGTGTGATAGGATTTCAATTTCAAATCATTAGTCAACCTCGTCTAAACATTGACCAAACCTAACTGGCCATACCCCATCAAACTAGACAATAGGCAATGTTGATTTGTTTTGCAAGTGTGCTTGTTTAATCATTCTCATATTCTTTAAATTCAAAATTCAAAATTACGGTGTCTTGTGTGAGTGCTTCTTGTTTTTACATGTGATCATTTGCTAAACATTGCCAAATCAAACTAAACATCAGAAACATAAGACAAGTCATTCCAACACATTAAAATCCAATCACATTCATCCTAATCACTCATTTTCTGCCACTTCATTTCTAATCACACCCTAATAATTCCAAATCACTCCTAATCACATCCAAATCAAATCCAAAATCCAACCAACATCAATCCATAATCTTCCAAACCATATTCCAAATCCAATCCAAAATCAACATCAATCCCAATCATTATCCAAATCCCCCAACATCATTATCAAACTCCAAATCCAAATCAACCCAATCAAAAATCAAGACCTTAATTGATCACCTAATCAAATCAACCCAATCAACCCTCTTGCTTAAGATCATTAGTCTATCAAAAGCATAGAGAACCAATCAACCCTATTGCTTAAGTGTCATTAGTCTACCTTAAGCATAATCAGATCATCACTCATCCATCCAATCAAAACAAACCAAATCATCTTAAGGTCTTGAAATTTTGATTCCCAACATCACAATCATCCATCACCCCCCATCATCCCATACTATCTCCCACAGAATGGATCTTTATGAATCAATACAACAAATACAAAGAATTAGAAAAGTCTATGCGAACATGGATCCTAATGCTAAGGAGCAATTCAAAAATGACATTAAAGATCGTCCCTTAGCAGACATCATCATTGGAGAATCCCAAACCCCTCCCCCATCTTCATCATATCAACCCTCATCATATCAACCTACAACATCTTGCATATCCACACCATTGACATCATACCAACCTCCATCATATCAACAAACACCCTACACATCACCCCCATCCACATCATATCAATCGTCATTCTTTCAACCTTCATACCAACCTACATCTTCCATATCCACACCATCAACCTCCCATAAACCTTCATCATACCAACTTCCATCATATCAACCTCCATCATCCTCATATCAACCTCCATCATCCTCATATCAACCTTCATCATATCAACCTTTACCCTCATATCAATCTTCATCCCCTTACACATCCATGCCATCATACTTATCCAATCAATCCATACCTCCATCTTGTTAATTCCCCAACCTTTGTCATGCTAACTTTGATCAAGGGAACACCAATCTAGCACACCTTATCTCCGAAATCCAAAGCTCATATCAACAACCAAATCCCCCATCTCCTAATCCCCATCCTCCAATCCCCCCATCACAATATCCCTCCAACCTTATCAACCTTAATCCATCACCTTATGTATCTCCCAATCCACCAACCCCTATCACCCATCCACCATCTAATCCACCATCAAATCTTCCAAGTCCCAACACTATCACCACCCCTCCAACACCACCATCTAATCCCACACCTATCCTTGAACCCATCCACAAACCATCACAACCTAATCCCATCACCCACATATCCAATCCCCATCCTAATCCCACATCAACCTCCATCATTATCCATCCATTACATTGTTCTTCAACACATACACTCATGAAGGATGCCATCCATTGGCTATTAGCAAGGAATCAAACACCCACTAAACCACTTGAACAATCTCCTATCACAACTCAAGAACCATCATGCAGCCCTATTCAAGAATCCATAAGTCAAGCACCTATCACACCCATCCAAGCACCTATCACACACATCCAAGAACCTATCACCTCCATCCAAGCACCCACCACATCTATCCAAGTCACTCCCACTTCTATCCAAGCACACGAGCTATGTCAAGAAACAAGTCCAAAGCATGTTGAAACATCAACCTCTTCTCCTAATCATGATCTAACCATCCCATCTAATCCCATCCCCGATCCCCTCCCATCTATTAGTCAACTTATTGATCCCACACCTTCTTCTACCACCCCTTTACCATCCCCCATGAATCCTTTACCTCCATCTACCAATCCCATCTCAAATCCATCCCCTTATCCACTTGGCACACGCACTTTCATGCGTGGTGACTTCCTTGTAGGAGGTGAACAACTTCCTTCTATCACCTATCTTTCTCCAACAAATAATGGATTCACGTCTTGTTTCCAAAGCAACAAACATCCCATTGCATGTCGCATGCTCCAACTTATGAACTATCAAGACAAAGGCTTAGGCCTTCACGAACAAGGCATCCTGGAGCCCATCCACACCACATTCCATCCATCCTCACATGGCCTTGGCTATGCATCCCAAGAACAACAATCTACACAAGTTGATACCATCCATCCACCTTCCAAATTTCATTCATTCAATCCCAAACATGGTGCATCTCATCGCACTTCCAAAACATATGTTGCCATCCCTCCTCCATCATCCTACCATTTGTAAAAGCATGTGACCATCCATCTCCCTCCATCCAATTTACCTCCACTACTTCCAACTCCAAAGATCCCTATCAAATCCACTCTACCCCCTATCCTACCAACCCCCAACATCCTTATCCACAAATCCACTTTACCTCCTATCCTACCAACTCCCAATCTCCCAATCATCAAATCACTTCACCCATCTATCCAAAAATCTACTTTTTACCCCTCCATCCATAAATCCACTAAAATTCCCAATCAAAACCAACAAAAGCACACATCTTCCAAACATGAAGCTTCCACAAAATCCATGGGATTCAAACATTTGAATGCCTCAACTCATAAAGCATAAAAGCTTAAGGATATTATCCCTTCCAATCAAAATGAAAAATCAAAAAGGCTATCAAAGCCCACACCATCACAAGAAAAAGCAAAAACAAAAATGGTGTGGGTCCCTAAATGAAAAGCACCAAACTCTAATGAGGCATCCACATCCCAATCCACCCCAAAATCCCAAATATCCCCCTCCCCATCTAAAAATCTCATAATTCTTAAGTCCATTTGGGTCCCTAAAACCCCAAATCGGCCATCCACAAATCTCCCATCCCAATCCCCCTTACTCCCAACTCCACATCTAAAATACAAGCTTTGAAATACATCACGATGTGTGCAACCACTGGTCTTGGTTCCCCTCCACCACTTGCAATTCCCACATACCTCCATCTCTCCATCTTTCATTCACTACCCTACATATCTTCCCCATCACATTCCTATGGTCCATGCTTTTGCATAATCCACATTATACACATCATAATCCATTCCATATTCTCTTATCTACCAACATCCATGCAGTCACCATCCAAAATGCTATCCAACATGGGACCATCTTCTCCTTGCTATGGAAATAGATACTAGAGTCCCCCTTCCATCAAAAAAGTCAAAAAAGCCAAAAAGCAAAAAAAATAAAAAAATCAAGAAAATAGTAAAGAGAAAAAAATTTGTCCAATGGTGAAAACCACTCCTCGTGGTGCCTTGGGCAAGCACCATGATGAAAACCCCTTATGGGCATCATGCGTAATCCCTTCTCCATCCATTTTGTATCCCTACACTTGGGGGCAAAATCGTATCCTTCATCCACATCCATCATCTCCTTGCACATCTTATCCACTGTCTTATTGTTATCCTATCATATTCCTATCCAACATCCCCTATGTATCCTATCATTCCCCATCCATCATATCTTGTTTTAACCATCTCCCACCTTAGATCTTGATAAAGACAAGGGGCAAAATATCAACAACATGATTTGGAGACCTCTTGGCATACTTCCTTTCCAAGTATATCCTACATTCATCTATTGCAAAGACCATCCATTCACACATGAGCCCATCATGCAAAATTCTTTAGACATTGGGGCATATGATTCCTTACAACCTAGCCCTTGGAGAAAATCTTGCAATCCCCCATCCATATATCATGCACACCTATCCTACCCCTCATCCTTATCTTCCATCTATCTAACACACATCCCTATCACTTGTCCATTCATCTATCATGAATCAATTATCCATCATCCTTTCATCACCAACCCCCCTATCCAACCCCATCACTTTCACCTCTAGACTTGGTGTTCCCTTGTCAGTGGTATCTAGCACAAAGGTTATCCACATGAAATCCAATGCAACCATTTCATAATAAACCATTCCATCAAAAAATAAAAAATTCAAAAACATCACAAAAATAAAAAATTCAAAAACATCACAAAATCAAAAACTCCAAAAAAATCACAAAAATAAAAAATTCAAAAACATCACAAAATCAAAACATTCAAAAACATCAAAAAATCCAAAAATCCAAAAACATCAAAAAATCCAAAAAATCCAAAAACATCAAAAAATCCAAAAAATCCAAAAACATCACAAAATCAAAAAATACAAAAACAATAGAAAACACACAAAAATACCAAAATAATCTATCCATCACACATATAAAACTTGTTCCATCACACTCTCATCATCATCACATCTATCATCAATAAGATTACACTAGACCCGAGCACCGCATCACCTATCAAAGCATTGTCCTTAATCAAAATCATCAACTATCAAATCAGCATCAATCACAACTTGTCACCATCACATCTTGAGCCAATTTTACAACATCATCAAATCATCTATCAATCCCTGCCTTAGGATATATCTTTCCTACGATAGGCAGAATCTATCACATCATCATCCATTTTGGCAAAAGATACAATGGTTACTTGTTTGGTTCGTTGGTCTTTTGGTTTTTGATTTTTATCTTTTGTCCTATTCGAAGATCACATCAAAGCTACCTTGATCTTACTATATCATGGTATGTGGCAAAAATATCTAGAATGGGGCATAGTCTTCCTTTTGTATGCTGTGCTTGTGGGTTGGTCTCATTACTCCAAGCTAGTATTCATATCTTGATTGATCATAGGGTCGGTTCTAGCATATTGATCTCCTTATGCATCTAAGGTTAATCATACCTTTTTTGTACTAAGAGCTTATGCTATGAGTCCCCTTCCCTCGTCTTGACAAGGTCATACTATCTTGGGCATGCATGGGATCATCCCTTTGTCTGCGTGTCTAGTCCATGCAAATGTTGGATAAACACCGTCACCCTAGTCTTCTATACCTTGGTGAACATATCCACTTTGCTATATCAAACCTAGGATTGCTCAAATTCAGTTTTAGCACAATGATCATCCACCAATCATCTCCGAACATCATCATCCTTTCATCCCACCACTTATCCTCTAACCAGTTCAACCAATCTGTCCCATCCATTTTGAGAGCACAACCATGTTCTCGCAACCTGCCTATCCTCTCGAGGGGGCATCACCCTTACCAATTATCCCCAAATCTTATTCTTCCAAACCAAAATCTTTTTCCTATCCAATCCATCTCTATGTTTTAACTTCTTTGAAATGGTGTTGCTTAGCTGCAACACCATCTCAAAGAGGGGCAAATGTAGACACCTAAAATTGGACTACTTTGCAAACCAATTTTCTATTCATCTGCACTAATCCACTCTCCCCATCTGCATATCCCTGGTGATCAATTAATTCACCTAATTAGTCTATTTAACCTTACAACCTTATCCTATTAATTGAATGAATATTCCTAATATTCATTTAATTGATTTATCCATTTCTCTAATTCCTGTTAATTAGATAAATCATGCTTAAGTTATTTAAGAAAACACTTAATTAACCTTGTCCCCCACTCATCCACTAAACTGAATATAAAATTTAGATGTCTCCCACTCACTCCCAATCACTGAATATAAAATTCAGTTGTCTCCCACTCATCTCCAATCACTGAATTTAATATTCAGTTGTCTCCCACTCATCTCCAATCACTAAATTTAATATTTAGTTGTCCCCCACTCACCTCCACTCTTCCCAAAATTGGAATTTTTAATTCAAGCCCTAGGAATAAAAGATTCACTTTTATTCCTAGCCCTTGATCTGATCAGATGAATCCTGACCCTCCATCCTCATCTCCAAAATCCTATAAATAGGACCCCTCTCTAAGCCATTTGAGAGGCCTTTTCATACATTAGAACTTTGCCAAAATCACTCCCCAATTCCCTTATCATGCCATCACTTTGTCAAAATCACTCCAAATCTTGTCTCAATCCCATCCAATCCATCATCTAATCTCAT
Organism: Cunninghamia lanceolata; assembly: GCA_027924645.1. Taxonomy (NCBI): domain Eukaryota; kingdom Viridiplantae; phylum Streptophyta; class Pinopsida; order Cupressales; family Cupressaceae; genus Cunninghamia; species Cunninghamia lanceolata. The sequence continues at coordinate 33,922,031 of BSBN01000078.1, read as the reverse complement.
CTACATTGTGTTGTGAGCACTTGAGCAATCCACATTCTACACAACAATCATGGGAAACATCTGAGGAGTTACATGACGCATCTCCTTCCCACATGGATTTGTGAGGTCTTCATGAAGGTATAATTAGTTTGTTTATGCATTAGATTAGTTGTTATCTTCATTTTGATTTCACTGATTACACTTTTTGTCCATTTCTATCATGCATGGAAAGTTTTAAGTGTTGTCTAAATTCTAAAATGACTACTATTATAGGACTTTTAGTGTTCCTAACTTACTAAATACCCTATAACCAATACCCTCAACCCTAAAGCCTATCCCTCCACCCTATGCCTTAGGGCCTTTACAGTAGACCCTCTATTAGATGCATAGGACAACTGAGAGGGGGGTGAATCAGTTGTACATTAAAACATTAAACCCTCAATACTATTCCAACCCTTATTATCCTTCAACTCTTATTATCCATTAGAAGAATGTAAACATATGAGACATAAATGCAAACACATCCAAACACATAAGAAAACTAGATTTATGTGGAAAACCCTAGAAGGGAAAAACCATAGTGAGGATTAGCTGATATATATATGAATAACAAGATTGAATACAAGTAGGCTCAATGCCAAGGGCTCACTGCCTAAAAGGATGCACTATCTAGAAAAAAGAAGAATAGAAGAAGACTGTTACAAAGAGATTCACTATCTCAAGGCAATAGGAGAAATCCACCACTGCAACTTTGTGATAACTACAACCTTTGCCTCACTGCCTCTAGTAACTTCAAGCAGACTGAAATGTAGACACCTTCTTCTCATTGCATCTAAAAGTCATAATAATTTAGGCTCACACTAAATTCACCACCCTTGATCACATTCACATCTTGCACACATCACACTCTCTACTCAACCTTCACTTTGTATTTATACCATTCACGACCTAAAACAATCTTAATTAGGTCAGCCTTAATGAAATGTATGTTCCTCAAATGTGCAACACCAAAATAGGTCAACACCAAACACTTCTATGGTGGAAAGAAGTGAATTCAAACCATGCCACAGGTTAACTAGGACCCAAATCCATACTTCCATGCTACTCATCACATCCATAATCCATGAGGTACCTCCGCAAATAGCGCTAGCAAGCCAGGTCAAGCAATTCTGAACTAACACTACAAGTGACCACATACACTTCTCTCCAAGTCTGAAAACAACATGCAGACCACAAGGAAATGCTCCACAGCATCCACACATCTTCCCATAATATTCCAGCATCACCATAATATCCATCAATATTGTCGCAACCACATACAACTAAAGAGCACAATCATCTTGTGTAATCAATCAAACTACCACAGACAACAACTCATGAATCCAACCTTGTGGAGCATCTAAACATGAACCACTCCAAGGAAAGATAGATACAAACAATATAAGCATGTTCCCAGATCCACAAGTCAAGAAACCTCAACACAAAGAAATGCAGAGCAATCTGATTTCTCCCAGACAACCTTCTTCACAGGAAAATACTCTGTCAAACAAATATTCCACTACCACATGATCCAGAACCTAAAACTATGGATATAACACCTCTGAACACCTCTGATCATCACTTCCAAACCACACAAGCATATCTTTAGCCATGAAGAAATGAAGAGCATAACACTGAACACACCTCTATCACATTGCACGCTCTTTCATTCAAATTTTCTTAAAAGCACTTGGAAACCAAGTGAACCATCTTCATCAGAAACACTTCTCAGCATCCTCAAAGACTTCTCATCATGAATAAACTAGAGGTTGACATCAATAACAACACTAATGATAGCACTAGCATCCAACAACTATAATTCTAGGGGTTGACATCAATGACAAAACCAACAAGATTTCAACAATCTCCCCCTTTGTCATTGATGGCAACACCAACTCTTCGAAAAACCATCAACAATAAAATCAACTAGTAGCACTCCCCTTGACTGGGAAATCTCTTACTCTTCACAATCTTTACCTTTTCTTCACAAAATTCTTCTCCCCCTACCTGAGGAGTTCTTCATTCTCTTATGAACACACTCTCTCACCCTATGTTTTCCAAACCAACTTTCCTACACTATGGTTTTTCAACCATTCTGACTCTCTCCCCATTTGAAATCAATGGAAAAAGGAAACAAAATCAGCCAACTCTATTTCCTTCATACTCCGCACTTTCCTCTTCTGCACTGAATTCTTTTTCTCTCCCCCTTTGACAACACTTCAAAGAGTAACACTTGCAACACTAGCAACCACCTGCTCTCTCTCTCTCTACTGCTTTCACTTTTCTACACTCTCCCCCTTAGAGGCACAAGATGTGCTCCATCTGACTGCACCAACCAATAGAACCACTAGGCCTATTCCCCCTAAGAAGTAGCCTTCAACATCAGTCTAAGACCAAGAATGTATCTTGAAATGCTTCCCGGACAGATGCACACACTTATGCATCTAATTGAAAGGTGGGGAAATGACCCGTAACTTCTGTTGGAGATACTCAAAGGTATCTTTAAGAAGACCCTTTGTAAAAATATTTGCAACTTGATCCTTAGTAGGTACATACTCCAATTTCACCTCATTCTCTGCAACCTTCTCTCTTAGAAAGTGATACCGGATAGAGATATGTTTTGTTCTTGAATGCATTACTGAATTCTTTGAGATATTGATAGCACTTGTATTATCACACAAAATAGGAATAGGTTCATCATATGATACTTTGATATCTTTGAATGTCTACTTCATCCATAACACTTATGTGCAGCAAGATGCTACTGCAATGTACTCTGCCTCTACAGTAGATAATGACACTGAATCCTACTTCTTACACGACCATGAAACCAATTTGCTTCTAAGAAAGAAAGCACCACCACTTGTACTTCTTCTATCATCTATACATCTTACCCAATCTACATCTATATATTCACTCAAAGAGAAATCAATATCCTTAAGATGTTATAAGACATAATCCAAAGTGCCTTTCAAGTATCTAAATATCCTTTTTACTATTATAGAATGTGATTCTCTAGGATCTACTTGAAATCTAGCAAAAAGATAAATTGCATGCATGATATCTAGTTTGGTAGCAATTAGGTATAGTAGTCCACCAATCATTGATCTATATGTGCTCTGATCTATCTTAGGAGATTCATAATTCTTACTCAACTTGCAACCAGTAACCATAGGAGTACATACTGGTTTAGAATCCTCCATCCCAAACTTCTTCAACATTTCCTTAACATACTTTGATTGTGAAATGAAAATACCTTTCTCTGATTGATTGATTTGCAACCCAAGGAAGAAATTCATCTCCCCACACATTGACATCTCAAACTCTTTCTACATCTCCTCTACAAATCTCTTGCACATACCTTCATTTCCTCCAAAGATTATATCATCAATATATACCACTACAATTAAAACTTGATCTTCTTCAACTTTGAAGTACAAATTTCTATCTGCAGTACCCTTTTTGAATCCTTGCTGCCACAATTATTTATCCAATCTTGTATACCAATCTCTAGGAGATTGTTTGAGTCATTATAATGCTTTGTTCATCTTGTATACCATATTTGGATCATCTAATAACTAAAATCCTTCCGGTTGTTCAATGTATGCCTCTTCTTCCAACTCTTTATTCAAGAATGTAGATTTCACATCCATCTAATAAACTTTGAAGTCCTTATGAGCTGCAAAGGCCAAAAGCATTCTAATGGCCTCCATTCTTGCCATTGGAGCATATGTTTCCTCAAAATCTATTCCTTCCACTTATGAGTAGCCTTTACACACAAGCCTAGCCTTATTTCTAACTACTTCTCCATTCTCATTCAATTTGTTCTGGAGCACCCATTTAGTTCCTATCACATTTTTGTCTGTTGATCTTGGGACAATTTCCCATGTTTGATTCTTCTCAATCTGTATCAATTCTTCTTCCATAGCTTTGATCCAATGTTCATCTTTGAATGCTTTAGTCACTATTTTAGGTTCTATTTTAGACAATAAGCACCAATTTACCTGTTCATCTGTCATAGCAATTTTTCTTCTTGTCAGTACACATTTGTTCTTATCTCCAATGATTTGATCCTCTGAATGATTCTTGTGCACATACTTGGGAGTCTTAGGAATATTTTCTGAAGCATCTTCTTCATCAACTTGCATCTTCTTTTGCTTTTCTTCTTCTCTTTCTTCTTCTTTTCAAGGGAACTCATTAGATTCATATCCTTATATTAGCACTGAGCTTTGATATTGTTCTTCATCCACTTTGACTTTTATACTTTCAACTAAATTCTTTAGCCTCTTGTTGTAGCACCTGTAAGCCTTGCTCTTTGTAGAATATCCAAGGAATATTCCTTCATCTGATCTTGTATCAAACTTTCTAAGGTTTTCTTCATCTCTCCTAATATAGCACTTGCTTCCAAACACTCTAAAATACTTGATGGTAGGAGTTGTTCCATACCATAGTTCATATGGAGTCTTTGAACCATTAACCCTTGCTTGCACTCTATTTTGTATGTAGATTGCAGTGTGAATATCTTCTCTCCAATAGATATCCAGTAGATTTTCTTTGTTCAACATTATCCTTGATGCTTCTTGAACTCCATTGTGTTGAGTCCTAGGAGCTGACAAATGCCTTTTTGTTCCATGATCTTCACAAAAATAGTTAAACTCATTGGAGGTGAACTCACCACCTTTGTCATACCTCAAGCTCTTGATTTTCACATATATTTCATTCTCAACCATAACCTTAAATGCTTTAAACTTATCTAGAGCTTTTAATTTTCCTTTGAGAAAGGCTACCCAGGTCATTCTAGAGTAATCATCAATTAACAACATGAAATACATGTCACCTTAAAATATTCCTATTCTTGTAGGTCCACATAGATCTATATGTACTAAATCTAATGGTCATGTGGTAGAATACTCTTTGGTTTTGAAATTCTTTCTTGTTTGGTTCCCAATCTAACATTCCTTGTAAATTATATTGATAGGCTTTGTAATTCTTGGCAGATCTCTCACAACTTGAGTAGAATTGATCCTCAGTAGGCTATAAAAATTGATGTGACACATTCTTCTATGCCATAGCCAACTTTCATTGATTTGAGTCATAAAGCAAATACCATTAGCACCTTTGAGCTGATATACATTTCCTTTTGTCCTTGTTCCTGTAGCAACCAGAGTTTTAGAGCTTTATTTTCTGATCTCACAACTACCATCCTAAAACATAAGGTTATATCCTCACTACACAATTGTCCTACGCTTAGAAGATTATGTCAGAGACCTCTGACATAGAGAACATCATCTATATTATGATTGCCATCAAAACTAATTGAGCCTTTTTCATAGATCTTAGCAGATGTATCATCTCCAAACTTAACAAAACCTCAATCAAACTTCTCAAACTTAACAAAATTATTCTTATCACCTATCATATGATTTGAACATCCACTGTCGATTATCCAGTAATTTTCCTCTTCTCTTGCATGAAAAGAAATTACCAAAGCTCCTTCAATATTGTACCCTATTTCCAGAACAATTTCCTTCATACATCTTTCAGAGTTAGTAGAATTAGTTCCAACATTCAAAGCCATGAACAAGCATTCATCACTTCCATCATCCTAATAGTCAGACTCATCATCAAATATGCTAGCATCTTCTTTAACAACATAACTCCTCTTAAATGATTTACCTTTGTTATCCTTGTATTTTTCATTTGAGATTTTGACTGGACATTTTGAATCATAATGACCTATTTTTCCACAGTTAAAACATTTGAAGGGTAACTTACCTTTATATTTTCCAATGCCCTTTTTCAATCTACTTACAAAATTTGCTTCCACTTCATCAAAATCATTTGAATCTAACTCATCATTCTTTTCTATCTTGCTAACCTTAAAAGCAGTCACTTTTCTTGAATCATCTTGACCAAACTTATTGGAATGAGGTTTTTCATTGATGTCAAAATTCTTTGGTGTCTTGGTGTTCATGCTAAGTTTGGTCTCTTCTTGATGTTCTTGGTTGGTCTATATTGATTCTACTTCATGTCAGTATGATCCTAGTGATAGCCTTGTAGTGTTGCAGTGTTGACAGAGCTTGAATGGTTAAATAGAGCATGATTGAATGGTGTATGCTCATCCCTATTATGTTGAGATGGTATTGGATGAAATGATGTAGTGTTTCATCTCATACAATTGCATTTGACTTGGTTTGTTGACCTGAATATTGGCATGGTTTGCATATTGCTATGAGGTTTGCATGATGTCTTGACTGTTGACATTGAAGTCAACTTTTGATAGATGCTCAAAGTTAATCTTAAGGAGTTTGATTGTTTCTTGCATTTACACTATGCTAATAGACTGATGTCTCCAAAGGTTCCTATTCATTCAATGCATGGTGTTGCTATTGTTGAAAGTTGTGTTGAAGGTGTCTTTGCAGAGGCATTGTAAATTTTTTTGAGAAGTCTTTTTGAAGTTATATCAGAGGCATAGTGAAGAAGAACTGATGATACAGGACCTTGATCAATAAAATTAAGGTTTTTCATTTTCTTATTAAAACCTAACAGTGAAAAGGAAGTGCACTTTGTGTTATGTTTCAAAATTGACTTGTAATCTCAAGTGAAAGTTGTTGGCAACCTAGCAAACATCATAAAGAGAGAGACACTGCTAATATGATGAAGATTTTTTTGTTTATGATGTTTTAATATGTTTTCATTGATGGAAACAAACAAAGGAACAAGATTGGAATAGTGTTTTTGGTCCGAAGAAGAAGACTTAGCAATTTTGGCTATGTTGGCAGTATACTGAAGCAATGACAAGGAGACAGTGTTTGAGCTGGTATTGGTCTGCAGTAGAAGATAATATCATGTAGTTTAGGTATGTTGTTCATAGTTCTCAAATGATCATTTGTTCAAGATGTCAGTTCTTGATGAGTACCAGAAGTCTATCTTCAAAAAGTCTAAGTTCAACAGTGCAAAGAACAGAGAAAATTAGAACAGAACACTCAACTGAATTGGTTCGCATTCCTCCACTGTTGCATATCTTGTTATATGGTTTTGAGGTGTTGTAGACACATGTATAAAGTATCTATATCTAGAGTTACATGTTCTGAGTTACAGTGGAGAGTCAGTTATGAATGTCTAAGTATCGCCACTTGGTATGATGTAGCTTGACTATGACAGAGCATGTGTTCTTATGGTCTGCATTCTACTGCAAGAGAATATTTTTCTTTGTGGTTCTAAAGGTATGATCTATGATGTGTGAAGAGTGTTTTATATGATTTTAGAAGCATCTTGTGGTCTATAGTGAGAGTTGTTGTCTGATAGAGGAAGTGAACTAGTGACAATCTGTGTTGGAGGCCAACATGACAAGTTTGATCTGCATGCAGTAAGTTCTATTGTTTAGAACTTAAGCCCAAGTGGTGAAATAGTTGAGGATGACATTGAGAAGGTACTTCAAATGTTGTTTGGGTCTGCTATGTATTTTGGTGAATGAATTTGGCTGACAGAGTACATAAAGCATGACTACACGCTACACTTTATTAGGCCAACCTAGTATGAAGATTTGAATTGTTGTGGATATATATATGGGATTGAATTTAGTGTTTGGGAGAAGTGATGCGAATGAGAATGTGCAAAATATGTGAAGTATAGAGCAGGTGACAAGAGAAGAAGAAGAGAGATCTTGCTTAATGTAAAAGTAGAGTAGTCAAGATGAAGAGTTTTGAGACAATATTTTGAGCATTTATTGGAGCTACATCCATGCATGTGTAGATGTAATCTAAGAAGTTCAACCTGGCAATGAGCCATTCTTCCTTATTTTTTCTTTCTCTAGGCAGTGAGCCTATTTTGATAGTGAGCCATTCTTGTAGTGAGTATTTTCTTTGAGCAGTGAGCCCTAAGGCACTGAGCCTCTATTGTAATTTGGTATTGTTCCTACATAATATATTGTGAGCTAACACTCACCATGGTTATTCTGAGTTTTGGGTTTTTCACATAAAAATCCTAGTGTTCATGTGTGATGGTTTGTGGTTGTTTCTTCTATGTTTAATTTTCTTTGTTATTGCATGCAGTAAATGGATTACTAGTTTAATAAACAAGAAATTTAATACAATACTAATTCACCCCCCCTCTCAGTACTTTGGGTGTTCAACAATTGGTATCAGAGTCTAGTTCCGTGTAAGAAGTCTAACAACTTGAGGAAGATCTTGGAGACTAAACACATGGTAGGTAAAAAAATGTCCTACTCCTCCTGAAGAAATCGATGCAAATGAAACTAAAGAAGAATACACACTTATCAATGAAGAAGAACTCAAGCTTGCACTTGCAGATCTTCAAAAGGCTAAAATAGAAAATAGGGATCTAAAAGATAATGTCAAGGAAGTAGATGAGTGCGTCAAAAAATTGAGGGAGTAGGTCAAGAAGTTCAAAGAAAAATATAAGGAGGTTAGTGAATAATTGATATCTGCAAATGACACCTTGAGCAATCTGAAAGTGGAAGTTGTAAAAAGAGCAAAAGAAGAAGAAGACTTAAATTTGTTGGTAAAAAGCAAAACTGAAGACTACACAAAGCTTGAACAAGAAGTTGTGGATTTGAAAGCTGATCTGAAACATGCATGGACTCGGGAAGAAAAATTTAGAGTGAGTGCTACCCAACTTGATAGAATACTTGCTAGTCAGAAGAGCCCTAGTGATAAAGAAGGCCTAGGATTTGAGAAAGGTGAAAGTTCCAAAACCAATCAAGAGAAGAATACTGAGATCAAGAAGGACAAAGACAAACAATTTTAGAATCAAAGGAACAGACCTAGAAGACCACCGGTTAGGCAACCAATTGCTCAAAGGTACCCTTATTTCAATGGGTATTGTAATACATTCAATTAGTTTGGTCATAAGGCTACTCAATGTAGGAGTAGGGTGAATCAAAATATTCCATCAGTCTTTGGTTAGTGTTTCACTTGCAATGAAGTAGGTCATAAGGCTAATGATTGTAGAAGTCAAATAAGGAATGGTTATAACAATAGAAGGAATGCTCAGACCTTTAAAGGTATCTACTTTATATGTAAGAGGTTTGGTCATAAAGCTAGTGAATGCAAAAATCAAATAAGGAACAACTATGGAAGGAATGCTCAATCTTTTAATGGGAATTGCTTTGCATGCAATAGATTTGGGCATAAGGCTGACCAATGTAGATCAAGGATGAATGAAAGGAACAATAAATAGAGAAATGTTGTATGCTTCAATTGCAACAGGCCTAGACATATTGCAAGATTTTGTAGAAGCAAAAATATGAAGAAGGCTAATTAGGTAGAAATGAAGAAACTAGTACAAAAGATAGATCTAGCAGAGATCAAGAAGGAGATGAATCAAATTTGGGTTAAAAAGGAAGTGCAGGAAGTCAAGGATGAGTCTGCACCAAACTCTAGTGCTGGTACTTCCTCTGAGAAGTAAATTGAGAGCTCTAGCTCAAGGGGAGCTTAATGCAAAATCTTGTTCCCCCAGCTAGAAATGTGGTGTTGATATCCATCACGAGGACATAAGCTAGAAAACAAGAAAACAAAGCTTCTAGAGAAGATTCTGGCAGAAAAGAAGCTAATGTCGTAAATTACAGAGCAATCTTGATCAAGTGGGGACAACAGAGAAAGGGTTTGACAGCTTTTTGAACAAAGAATTTATTGTAATTAAATCTTGATGAAATAAAGAATATAAGGGATCCATTTGAAATAAAAATCACTATGCACTCAAAATTCCAAGTGACCAAAGTGATCTGTGAAGTGAGTCAAAGCAATTTCAAGCAGTCGGTGAAGAAACCCTAACAGAGGTGAAAGGTATTTACTGCTCTTTCTTTTGAAAAATTTCTTGTTCTGAGTTTGTAAAGATGAATACCCCTTAAGTAGTTGAGATAATAGAGAGGCCTCATTCTAAGTTTAAAAAGCATCCCCTTAAGTCATTAGAGACTGATCCGAATGGGGCATTTTCTAAAATTCCACATGGTGTTATGCATACGGAAAACATTTGGGCATACATACATGCAAACCTAGATGAATGTGATCATGGAAAATTAGGGAATATCTATCTAAAGGAACTAACTGATGACAAATTTGAGTTGAAAGAAGAGTATAGTGCCCTAGTTGAGAAGACATTGGATATCTGGTTGAATTTTCCTATGGTCCTGGATGTTGCTTGGGTGAGATATGTCTTGAGTAGGATTCATGATGAATTCTTTTGGCTTGATGAACCCTATATGATAAAAAAGAATGAAATCAAAGCAATTACTGGCATGTGTTCCATCGGAAAAGTTCTAGAATTGAAGTTCATGAAAAATAACACAGTAATGTAGTTGACAAGTGCAAAATTTGATAAAAGAGCATGAACTGTAAATGATATAGTGGATCCAGCTGTGAGATTTGCATCAAAGGTCATTGGTTACAAGATCTATTTCTCCAATAGGGAGAACTCTGTTTCTGCAACTACCATATATATAGCATATGATATGCTCAAGAACAACACTGACTATGACCTATGTGAGTTACTCCAACAATAACTGATGGAAAACCTAAAAAGGACAAAGGACACAAAATATCCCTTCAAGTATGGAACACTAATCATTTGTCTATTCTTCTACTATCTAAGAGAGTTACCAGGTATAGGTAATATTGGTTGGCTTGATCATGCACCAGTAGCTGCACAAATTATAAATCACCTAAGTAGTCTAGGAAATGTTGATAAGTAAAATGCAGACTTATGGGGATATTTCAAGAATTTTCAAAAGCAAATGCAGGCTAGGGCCAGGATCCCAGAAAAAGTTGCAAAGAAATATGAAAAAGACATTGTATTCATGGTGGACAAGGATAAATGCTTTATGGAGGCTTTAGAACCAAAAATTGTATGGGTCCTAGCCATGGGATATGAAGTCCTAGAGGAAGTTTTGACTGGACTGGCTAATTTAATGCTAAGCAAACCGAAAGACCCTAAGGAGGGAAGATTTGGAACATTTGAAGAGTTGTCTCTCAAAGTGTTTATGGAATAAAGACAACTAGAAATCAAGAAGAATGCAAGAAAAATGGAAGATGCATTTATTAAAAGAAAAGGGTTTACAGATGAACAAATAAGTGAAGCAAGAGCCAAGGCAGAGGCTTCAAAGGCTGCAGGTGCTCCAGTAAAATAGAAATCAAGTGCGAGCTAGAAGGGAAAACATCAATGACTCTAGAGAAGAAAGAGGAAAAATCTGAAAAGGAAAAACTTGTATCTAGCTCTAGGAGAAGAACAAGAGCATCATCCTCAATAGTAGCTACCATTAAAGTTCAGAAAGAAAAGACAGAGTCTGTAAAGCAAGTGCCAAAGGAGAAACCAAAAGACAAAAAGAAAAGAAAGGAAGAAAAGGCTACAAAAAGAGTGTATGTGAGCCTTGGTGAGGGAGAAGAAGAAGAGGAAATAGAAATAGATGAGGAACTTAAAACAAAAAGGACAAAAACAGGTGAAGCCACTATTGAAATGTTCATTTCAAGACAGACAATTGAGAGGGGGGGTGAATTAGTTGTCCCAAAACTTTCCTTTTATTAACCACTTAAATCCTTCTTGTAATTTAGTAGCATACTAATAAATCAATCATGGAAACACAATGCAATAATTCAAGAGTAGAAACATATTAACACATATGACACCAAGATTTTAACGTGGAAAACTTGGTTAAGGGAAAAACCATGGGGTGACTAACCCAAGATTGTATTATCTGTTAAAAGAATAAGAAGAACAAAATGGCGCATGCCAATTAGGGCTCACTGCCTGAGCACACTGTTCACAAGAGGCCCACTGCCTACATGAGACACACTGTCTATAGAATAATAACTATTACATACTTGAACTAAAGAATAGCATCTTCACCATTCTTGAGTTAGTTCCATTTAAGCTCAATACTTCTGCTCTGCTTTTCGCTCTTTTCCTCTCTACCACACTCTCATCTTTTTACCATTTGTTTTTAAATGACTTCACAACTCTTATTTATATAAGACATCAACTTTGGGATAATCATCAAAGTCGGCATACTTTATTTTATTATAGAGAAAATACACAAATACAACTTGACTTATTACAAGAGACTTCATGCAAATCATCACTCTATCAGCCACACATATCTGGGACTTCAATCTTCTTTAAGGAACATGCCATCCTTCTCAGAACATCTTCAAGATCATCCACAAGATGTGTAAATCATCCGGTCAGCCAAGTTGAGGAAGAACATCATCATCCAGAAGTAATTCTTCAATTACGAGTTTAATCTTCAATGCGGACCACCAACACAAACTAAACACAATCTAGAGACCCCCACAAGCTTGCCTGATTCACCAAGAACATCCACACCACTTCTGATAACAGAAATCATTCTCTTCTTCATCCAGAATCTTAAGAACACAGTCTGTCATCATTGTCATATTGAAATAGATGCTTGCAGACCTCCAGACCATGAACCAATTGAGTTGTCAATTCACATTGACTTCCTAAATACTCCACCAAATCCACAGAATAAGATATTACATTTCCAGATCTCACCAGATCTATTTGTGTCACTTTGTCACCTCTAAACATCTGCCAGAACTAGTTTTACTCATATGGCCATAACTTTTTCAAATCTTCATGTGGACCTCTCAAATCTTTACTAGATCACCTTTAGACACATATCTACAAACCCTTTGATGTGCATCCTTTGATCTTCATCTTAGCTGAAGAAGGGGGTAAATCACAAAACACACAACAACAGAAATGGAACACAGAAAATAGAACTTTCTTTTATTGATCTGGGCAACTCATTACATTATAGAATCCCAATTACAATTAGAGGATGAATCCCCTACTGGCTGCAACACATTATAGCTTTCCCAACCTCAAGATTCTAGAATCTTCAGCCTTCTGTAACCCCAAATCTACTAGGGTTTCTATTTTTCCCACCTATTCTTGACTCTACACTTGCCCCCTTTACTCTACCACTGCCCAGGGTTCCCAAAATAGCCATAAATAACATTTTTTGGCGGCCTCTAGCAAAATTTCAAAATTTACAACTCCCTCCAAAAGTAGGTCAACTTCTGGAAGCATAACTTTTGATCCGGGTGTCTGATTGATGAACTGTTTTAGGCGTCGGAAAGCTCGCGATGTGAACTATCATGCTGAAAATCTGTAAATGGATTTCTATCAACTTTTTAGGATGTTTAGGAAAGTTTTAGTGCCTCATATCTCGTTTCAAAAATTTTTAGGGGCTTTTTAGAAAACAAAAACTTTAATATCTTTCAGCTCACAAATGATCTTTGTCTGATTCCTTCACCAAAGGTCTTATATTTCCATTATGTAACTTTCTACAAGTTTTCGTTTCAATCTGTGCCCAACTGCAAACTTTCCAAAAATAGCAGGTAGACTTTCCAAAATAGGCAGGTTGCTATTTTTAGCAGTTTTGGAAAAACTGAAAGTCCTACATCATTATTTTGGATATTATGGAACCAGAAACACTAATTATGGAAAGAAATGAAAACAACTACAATGATTTTGAATTAACTTCTTTTTGGGTGATGCAAGATTACCCTTACACCACTAGATGCTTCTGCATTAGACACCCAGGGTAATTTGAGAAGTGACCCTGTCACATCTCAGATGTTTGTGTGAGGGAAACCCAAATGGTCAACCTCTACCTTAGATAACCAAGAGAAATCTTCAATAGGCCTTCCTTTCTGTTTTACCAGATATTCTTCATATTGCTTGTTCTGAGTACTTCTTCCCACACGGCTATCCAAGATCTCTTCTATCTCGTCCATTGAAGTAGATGCTGGAATACTCCACTGTGCTTTTGTTGGTCCATGTTTTGTTCCACCTTCATGATATTCTGATAAATCAACAATGTTGAAAACAGGGGAAATATTGATCCCATTCGGTAGCTCTACCTCATATGCATTTCCTGAATCATGCTTCTTCAAGATTCTGCATGGTCCAAATTTCTTCATTTTTAACTTATTGTATGTTCCAATTGGGAACCTTTCTTTTCTCAAGTGAACCATGACTTCATCTCCTACCTGGAACTCCTTATACCTCCTCTTCTGATCTACCTTATCCTTGTACTAAATATTCATCTTATTAATGTGCTTTCCCACCGCTTCATGCAAATTCTTCAGATGTTCTGCAAAGTCTTCAGCTTCAGCACTTATCTTTTTTCCTTTGTCTAGCTTCCTTAACTCAGAAGCATTTCTCGGGCTATTGCCATATACAACCTGGAATGGTGATTTACCAGTACTCCTATTGATAGAATTGTTGTAAGCAAATTCTACTTGTGGTAAAATCAAATCCCATCCCTTGGGCTTATCTCCTACTAAGCACCGTAGCAGGTTACCCAAACTCCTATTCACCACTTCGGTCTGTCCATCAGTTTGTGGATGGTGTGCAGAACTAAACTTCAAATTTGTCTTCAACTTCTTCCATAATGTCCTCCAGAAATAACCAATGAACTTGGTATCTCGATCTAAAACTATGCTCTTTGGTAGACCATGTAGTCTCACCACCTCTCTAAAAAATAATTTAGCAATATGAACATCATCATTAGTCTTCTTGCAAGGAATAAAATGTGTCATCTTCAAGAATCTATCCACCACCACAAAAATGGAATCATGTCCTCTCTGTGTCCTAGGTAAACCAAGAACAAAATCCATACTGATATCATCCCATGGCTTCTCTAGTATAGGTAATGGCTGATATAGACCTGTGTTCTGACTTGGTCCTTTTGCCATCTGACATACTCTGCAACTTTGCACAAATTTCTGCACATCTTGCTGCAATTGTGGCCAATAATAATTTTCACCAACAATAGCAATGGTCTTATCTTGACCAAAGTGTCCAGCCAATCCTCCACTATGCTTCTCCTTAATCAGGTTCTCTCTCATGGAACTCCTTGGAATGCACAACTGGCTTCCTCTAAATAACATGCCATCTTGGATTATGAAATCCAACCATTTTGTCATGTCCAAAGTAATAGGTTCCATACAAACTTTCTAGGCCTCTACGAAATCTAGATCTTCAGGATACAAACTTTTGAGCTCATCGAACCCAACAATCTCTATCTTCAGTTCTATCAACAAATTTTGCCTTCTACTCAAGGTATCTACAACTCTGTTGGACTTCCCACTCCTATGCTTCAAAACAAAAGTATAGCTCTGCAAAAACTCAACCTATTTTAAGTGCCTTTGGTTCAACTTTCCTTGACTATTAAGATACTACAAAGCCTGATGATCAGTATATAAAACAAACTCCTTTGGCAACAAATAATGTCTCCATTTCTTCAAAGCCTAAACTATTGCATAAAACTCATGATCATAAACATAATACTTTTTCTTGACATCATTAAGCTTCTCACTAAAATAGGCAATGGGCTTACCTTCTTGGCTCAAAACAGCTCCTATACTACTACCACTAGCATCACAATCTACCTGAAATACCTTATTGAAATCTTGAAGTGCCAAAACAGGTTGTTCTACAACTTTCTGCTTCAATGTATCAAAGCTCTTGTCTGCTCCTTTAGTCCATCTAAACTCTTTTCTATCCCCTCTCATTGTCTCAGTTAGGGGTGCACAAATGCTACTAAAATTCCTGATAAACTTTCTGTAAAAACTTGCCAAACCATGAAAGGATCTTACCTCCATTGCACTCCTTGGCATAGGCCATTCAATGATAGCCCTTACTTTTTCTGGGTCCATCTTAAGACCTTCCTCTAAGACTACAAATCCCAGGTATACCAACTCCTTTGCAAAACTACATTTCTTCAGATTAATCAGCAACTTCTCCTCCCTAAGTTTCTCCAGAACTCTTCTGATATTCATTAGATGCTCATCCCAAGTCTTACTAAAAATCAAAATATCATCCAAATAAACAATAACAAAACTTCCCAAAAATTCTTTCAATACCTCGTTCATGAGCCGCATGAATGTGCTCGGTGCATTGGTTAGCCCAAATGGCATGACTAACCACTCATACAAACCTTCCTTTGTCTTGAAGGCTATCTTCCACTCATCTCCTTCTCTGATACGGATCTAGTGATACCCACTCTTCAGGTCAATTTTTGTGAAGTACTTGGCTCCACTCAAACAATCCATGATGTCATCCATTCTTGGCAATGGAAATCTATACTTGTTCGTTATCTTATTGATGGCTCGAGAGTCTGTACACATCCTCCATTCTCCATCCTTCTTTGGTGCTAGTACTGTAGGTACCACACATGGAATTAGGCTCTCCCTTATCAATCCCTTCCTCAACAACTCCTGAACTTGTATGTTTAGCTCTTCATTCTCTACAGGGGTCATTCTGTGGGCTGCCTTGTTTGGCAAACTGGCTCCTAGTATCAAATCTATTTGATGACTTATCTTCCTTACTGGTGGTAAACCTTCTGGTACATTATCAGAGATAATGTCCTGGAACTCTTCCAACAGATCTAAAACTTCTACTGGTACATCTTCACAGTTCTCTTGACTAATCTTAGGAATCAATGCAAAGCAATGACGCTCATGCTTCATACCCTCCAAAAATTTCCTACCATCTACCAAGCAAATTTTGGCAATACTACATACCTTTTCTTCCACCTCCTTCAAGGGCTTCAACTTATGACAAACTCCATCCTTTGTTAGGGAATATGTGTTTGCACGACCCTCATGGATAGCGCTCCTATCATAATGCCATGGCCTCCCCAACAGCATATGACATGCATCCATCGGTATGATATCACACAGTACCTCATCATGGTAGTCCCCAATCTTGAACTTCACTAAACACTACTCATTGACCAAAGCTCGGTGGTCCTTCTGCAACCATGCAATCTGATATGGATGTGGATGCTTTCTTCTTGTCAACCATCTCCTCTGAAACAAGATTATTAGTGCTTCCACTGTCAATAATAATATCACAACACTTACCTTCACATTTGTACCTTGTGTGGAATAAAATCTTCCTCTGATGGGGTTCTTTCTCCTCATTCAGCAAGATTCTTCTGACAACTAGGGTTTCTCCCCTTTCAGCATCTTCAAAATGCTCAGAATGTGCATCTTCATCTACATGTGCAACTCGTGCATTGCCTTCAGGTCTTCTATTTGTCCTTCCTTGTTGTTGCAGACACTCGTATGCTCGATGCCCTTCTTCTCCACATTGGAAACAGGTTCCTCTGAAACCTCCTCTTCTAGGTCCTTGCCTAGGTCTGCCTCTTCCTCTTCCTCTTTACTCACCATTGTTCTGGTCGCGAGGGTGGTAGGTATTATCTCCTCTCTGATTTTGACTAGTGCCAGCTTCTTCACTTTTCTTTGCATCTTCATTTCGCCCCCCATAGGGTCTTCCACCAGTCCTTCCACCTTGACCTCTTCCCCTTTGCTTGCTATCAAATCTTTTATTCAGCTTCTCTTCCACCTTCAAGGAATACTGGTATTCATCTTCTATGGTGGTCATTCTGACCAGGCTCAGCTCCTCCTAAATACTTGACCTCAACCCATTAATGTAACGGGCTACCTTCTCCTTGTTGGGCTCTGCATGGCCTGTCCTGATAGTAATCTTATAAAACTCTTCTATATACTCCTTGATAGACTTGTTACCTTTCTTTAGTCCTTGCAACTTCTTCAACAACTCTATCTCATAGTCCACAGGAATGAACTGCTTCTTCAGTTTCTCCACCATCTGAGCCCATCTGGTGATCTTTCCTTTTCCTCTTTATTCCTCTCTAATTGGACCTCCTTCCACCAAATACTGGCATGGCCCTTCAACTTTATTTTTGCAAACTTGACCCGATCTGGGTCCTCCACATCTTCATACTCGAAATACTCCTCCATGTCATTGATCCAATCAATGAGTTGTTCCAGACTCAAATCTCCAGAATATGTAGAAACTTTGATTTTGGGCCTCTTTCCAATCTATGAAATGGCCCTTAACAACCTAACTTCTACAGGATCTCCTGCAGCTTCTTGCTTTTCCTCAGATAGCTCTTCTTCAGTTTCATCTTTGCTTTCTTCTCTTGTTCTCAGATCAAACCCTCTTCGCAGCTCCTCTTGCAATGCATCGATTTACCTTTGTAGGGCTCTAAAACCCTCTTCTGTCAAAGCATTCCTCCCAACACAATTTCTTCGTGGAGGCATCTTGATCTCTGCAGCAAACCCACAACCTTAGGTCCTGGTGCAAACTGCCTCACGGTTGGCAATCTGTCTACACACTCAGGAACCCTTCCTCTGATACCACTTGAAGAAGGGGGTAAATCACAAAACACACAACAACAAAAATGGAACACAGAAAATAGAACTTTCTTTTATTGATCTGGGCAACTCATTACATTACAGAATCCCAATTACAATCAGAGGATGAATCCCCTACTGGCTACAACACATTACATCTTTCCCAATCTCAAGACTCTAGAATCTTCAGCCTTCTGTAGCTCCAAATCCGCTAGGGTTTCTATTTTTCCTACCTATTCTTGACTCTACACTTTCCCCCTTTACTCTACCACTACCCAGGGTTCCCAAAATAGCCATAAATAACACTTTTTGGCAGCCTCAGCTAAATTTCAAAATTTACAACTCCCTCAAAAATTAGGTCAACTTCCGGGAAGCATAACTTTTGATCTGGGTGTCTGATTAATGAACTGTTTTAGGCATCAGAAAGCTCGTGATGTGAACTATCATGCTAAAAATTCGTAAATGGATTCCGTAACTTTTTAGGATGTTTAGGGAAGTTTTAGTGCCTCATATCTCGTTTCAAAAATTTTTAGGTGCTTTTCAGAAAACAAAAACTTTAATATGTTTCAGCTCACAAATGATCTTTGCCTGATTCCTTCACCAAAGGTCTTATATTTCCATTATGTAACTTTTTGCAAGTTTTCACTTCAATCTGTGCCCAACTGCAAACTTTCCAAAAATAGCAGGTAGACTTTCCAAAATAGGCAGGTTGCTATTTTTAGTAGTTTTGGAAAAACTGAAAGTCCTACATCATTATCTTGGATATTATGGAACCAGAAACACTAATTATGGAAAGAAATGAAAACAACTACAATGATTTTGAATTAACTTCTTTTTGGGTGATGCAAGATTGCCCTTACACCACTGGATGCTCTTGCATCATTAGCTGGGATCTTCACTTCATAGAGCTTCACTATCTTCACTATTCTTCTCTATTTCTGATAGGACTAATTTTCTCAATATCCTTAGCACACAACTCATCTAATCATTGAAATCAATGCAATAGGAGTATGTTGACATCAATGACAACACTGGTTAGGCCCATACTTGCAACAATCCCCCCTTTGTCATTGATGGCAACATATGATGTGAAAAATTGTTTTAACCATCAAGACAAGAACTCTTACTGACTGACATAGCTCCCCCTATCAACAACAACCATTCACATGTCTTCTCTTCCTTTACCGCTCCCTCTTTGATCAGCAACCACTTTTTGTTTTTCATATGTCTTCTCTTCCCCTTTGACATTAATGGTAAAGGGAACATACTTGCATCACTCAGAATCATACAAACTACTCCCCTGAGTAGAAGCTTCCTATCATCAATCCAGACCACAATATATTACTGTGAGATCCACCAGACTGATGCACATCAGTGCACCATAATTCAGAACCGGAGGGGTAATAACCCCTAACTTCTCCCTGAGATACTCAAAAGAGTCCTTAGGTAGAGGTTTAGTAAAAATGTCTACAATTTGATCTTTAGAGGGCACAAACTCTAATCTGACTTCACTCTTGTTCACCTGCTCTCTCAAGAAGTGAAATTTGATGGTTATATGTTTTGTCTTTGAATGTAACACCATATTTTTTGAAATTTTTATTGCACTCAAGTTATCACAGAAGATTGTGATAGGTTCCTCATACTCTACTCTGATGTCTCTTAGCATTTGCTTCATTAATACTTGAGTGCAACTACCTGCTACTGCAACATATTCTGCTTCTGCAGTGGATAGAGATATTGCCTCTTGTTTCTTTCTTAGCCAAGAAACCAATCTTTTCCCTAAAAAGAATGCTCCACCACTGGTACTCTTCTGGTCATCCACATCTCCTGCCCAATCCGCATCTGTATATGCATGAAGAGAGAAATCATGATCTCTAGGATACCATAAACCATACTCAACTGTTCCTTTTAGATATTTGAGAATCCTCTTGATTTCCATGACATGAGATTCTCTAGGATTAGCTTGGAATCTGGCAACAAGACCAACAACATTCATAATGTCAGGTCTAGTTTGAGTAAGATACAGTAGTCCTCCAATCATCGACCTGTACTTTTTTCTAATCAGCCATAGGAGAGTCACCATCTTTGCTTAGTTTACATCCAGTTGCCATGGGAGTATTCCTTGGTTTTGAGTCTTCCATCCCAAATTTCTTCAACAATTCTTTCACATATTTGGTTTGTGAAATGAAGATTCCTTTCTTTGTTTGAGTGATTTGCAGACCCAAGAAGAAATTCATTTCCCCAAACATGGACATCTCAAATTCACTTTTCATTTGATTTGCAAAAGTTTTGCACATACTATCTCTTCCTCCAAAAATGATATCATCAACAAATACTTCAACAATCAGGATTATTTTATGATCAATTTTGAAGTAAAAGTTACTGTCAGTAGTACCTTTGTTGAAACCAATCTTCAAAAGATGCTTATCTAGTCTTTCATACCAGGCTCTTGGGGCTTGTTCGAGTCCATACAGTGCTTTCTTCAACTTGCAGACCATATCACCATGATCAGACAATTGAAATCCATCTGGTTGCTCAATTTATACTTCTTCCAACTCACCATTCAGGAAGGTAGACTTGACATCCATCTGATATACTTTGAAATCCTTGAAGGCAACAAAGGCAAGAAATAATCTAACTACTTCAATTATTGCCACCAGAGAAAAAGTTTCTTCAAAATCAACTCCTTCTACTTCGGAATAACCCTTGCAGACCAATCTGGCTTTGTTTCTAACTACGTCACCATCTTCATTCAGTTTATTCCAGAAGACCCATTTGGTTCCAATCACATTTTTATTTCTAGGTCTGGGAACAATATCCCAAGTGTGATTTTTCTCAATCTACATCAACTCTTCCTTCATTTCTTTAGACCATCTTTCATCATTATATGCTTCACTTACTATTTTTGGTTCAATTTTTGAAATCAAACAATACTTTTCTGAGTCTTGAGCAATCGTTCTTCTTGTTTGAACACCTTTGCTTTTATCACCTATGATCTGATCTTCAGAATGATTCAGTCTTACATACCTAGGAATTTTTGGAATTTCTTGCACTTCTATTTCTTGGACAGGCTCATTCAAACTTATCTCTTCTTCCTATATTTCACGATTCTCTGGATCAGTCTGGGTCTGAATTTCAGAGGGGGCTTGGACTTCTTGAACCAAAACATCATTCTGATCATCTTCTTAATATTCATAAAACTTTGAGAGTTTTTCAATACCTTCATCAACCTTCACATTTGAACTTTCTATAATCTTTCTAAATCTCTTGTTATAACACTAGTATGCTTTGCTTTGAGTAGAATAACCCAAGAATATTCTTTCATCACTTCTAGCATCAAATTTTCCAAGGTCTTCATCTATTTTAATGTAACATTTTCTACCAAAGACTTTGAAATACTTCAAAAAAGGAGTGATACCAAACCAAAGGTCATAAGGGGTCTTACGAGTATTTCTTTTGATTTGTACTTGATTAAGAGTATAAACAATAGTGCTTACAACTTCTCTCTAGTAGATTTGAGGAACATTTGCTTCCATCATCATGGTTCTAGATGCTTCCTGGATGGTTCGCTTCTTTCTCTCCACTACTCCATTCTGCTGTGGAGTCCTTGGAGCAGATAACTATATTTTTATCCCATGTTTCTCACAGAATTCTATGAACTCTCTAGATGTGAATTCTCCACCTCTATCAATCCTGAGACATTTTATGTTTAATCCAGTTTCATTCTCTAGCATAGCTTTGAATATTTTGAATTTCTCAAGATCCTCAGATTTTTCTTTCATAAAAGTCACCCACATCATCTGGGAGTGGTCATCAATTAATAACATGAAGTATCTATCACCTTACAAACTCTTGATTCTTTCCAGTCCACATAGATCAATATGTACTAAGTCCAACAATCCGGTAGAAGATTGTTCCTTACTTTTGAATGTGACTTTGCTCTGCTTACCCAACTTACATTCTTTGCACAAACTATTAGTAGGTTTCACCAGTCTTGGAAGATCTCTTATAGCTTGAGTGTTGCTTATCTTGATGATATTATCAAAATTCACATGACACATTCTCCTATACCATAACCAACTCTCATCAATTTGAACAAATAAACAACTTTTGCCAGTACCAACCAAGTGGAAGATGTTACCTTTTGTTTGAGTACCGGATGCAATCTTTGTTCCAGAACTTTCAAAGATATTACATTTTCCATTTTAGAATCAGAGATCATAGCCTTTGTCCACCAACTATCCAACACTGAGAAGATTGTGCTTCAGACCTTCAACATATAGTACATCACTGGTCTGATTCTTTCCATCAAAAGAAATAGTTCCTCTACCTCTGATTTTGCCAGCAAAATTATCACCAAATTTTTCAACTCCTCCTTCATATCTTTTTAGATCTATGAACTTATTTTTGTCACCTGTCATATGGTGGGAGCATCCACTATCAATGACCCAATCATTCTTTTCTTCAACTTGGGTAGCTAGAGCTCTTTCCATAATTTTATGATTGACATATTTAGAGGGCATTGGATCTTCTTCCTTGATGGCAATAAACACGCAGTCACTTCCAGATTTGTTTCCTATATCTGATTCATCATCTGTTACTCCATCATCATCATCACCTTCATGAACATAGTAACACTTCTTTTGAAATCTTGATGTATTAGGGTTTGGCCTAGAAAATCTTTTCGGACACCTTGAGGCAAAATGACCAATCTTGTTGCAGTTAAAACATTTGAAAGGTAATTTTCCTTCATACTTACCAGATCCTCTTGGTAGCCTCTTTGCAATGAGGGCCTCAAGTTGTTTAGCTTCTAATTATCCTCTTCCAGATCTTTTCTTGCTTTCTCATACCAAGATTATTTTCTTGAGGAACTTTCTCCTGGATCATGTCTATGTTTGCCTTTTATAGAGGCACTAGCTTTGAATGCAGATTTAGTTTTGGGAAGTGCATCACCAAACTCAGCTAACTTGAATGCAGATATCTTACCAACCAATTGATCCCTTGTGATAGTTGTTAAGGATCTGATTTCCTCAATAGCAACAACTTTGTGTTTATAAGTAGGAGATAAGGATCTGATAACTTTAGCAACAATTTCATCTTCATCCAATACTCCACCAGCACATCTGATGCCACAAACAAGCTCATTTACTTTGTCATGTAAGAAGTGATATTCTCATCTTCACTCATCTTTAAGTTTTCAAACTTTCCTTTCAAACTTTGTAGCTTGGCACACTTAACATATTTGTCTCCTTCATATAGATTTTCAAGATTTGTCCAAATTTCATAGGCAGTCTTCAAACCCATAACATTTGTTAGCTTTGAATCAGACAAGGCACTCAGTAGGGCTTCTTTAGCTCAAAGATTATTCTCTGCATCTTTGATTTCATGTAGGGCCATTTGTTGGGGGAACATATTTAATTGAGGTTATGTTCCAATACTGATATCCCATGCATTGTATGTGACATTCCATGTGGCTTTTCCAGGCAGTGAAATTTGAACCATCAAACCTTGGACTGTCCTTCTTGTAGGTTGACATTCCGGATCTCCTCAAGTAGTTCAGCTTCTTCTAGAGGAACTTAGCTCTGATACCAATTGTTAGTTTCAAGATAGACAACTGAATGGGGGGGGGTGAATCAGTTGTCCTAAAACTTTCCTTTCATTAACCACTTAAATCCTTCTTGTAATTCAACAACATAATAATAAATCAATCATGGAAACACAATGCAATAATTCAAGAGAAAAAACACATTAACACATATGACACCAAGATTTTAACATGGAAAACCTGGTAAAGGGAAAAACCATGGGATGACTAACCCAAGATTATATTCTCTATTAAAAGAATAAGAAGAATAAAATGGCACATGCCAATTAGGGCTCACTACCCGAGCACACTGCTCACAAGAGGCCCACTACCTACAGGAGACACACTGTCTACAGAATAATAAATATTACATACTTGAACTAAAGAATAGCATCTTCACCATGCCTGATTCAGTTCCATTTAAGCTCAATACTTCTACTCTGCTTTTCGCTCTTTTCCTCTCTACCACACTCTCATCTTTTTACCATTTTTTTTAAATGACTTCACAACTCTTATTTATACAAGACATTGACTTTGGGATAATCATCAAAGTTGGCATACTTTATTTTATTACAAAGAAAATACACAAATACAACTTGACTTATTACAAGAGACTTCATGCGAATCATCATTTTGTAGGCCACACATATCTGGGACTTCAATCTTCTTTGAGGAACACACCATCCTTCTCAGAACATCTTCAAGATCATCTACAAGATGTGTAAATCATCCAATCGGCCAAGTTGAGGAAGAACATCATCATCCGGAAGTAATTCTTCAATTACGAGCTCAATCTTAAATGCGGACCACCAACACAAACTAAACACAATCTAGAGAGCCCCACAAGCTTGCCTGATTCACCAAGAACATCCACACGACTTCTGATAACTAAAATCATTCTCTTCTTCATCCAAAATCTTAAGAACACAGTCTGTCATCACTGTCATATTGAAATAGATGCTTGCAGACCTCCAGACCATGAACCAATTGAGTTGTCCATTTACATTGACTTCCTAAACACTCCACCAAATCTGCAGAACAAGATATTGCATTTCTGGATCTCACCGGACCTATTTGTGTCACTCTATCACCTCTGAACATCTGCCAGAACCACTTTTACTCATATGGCCATAACTTCTTCAAATCTTCATGCAGACCTCTCAAATCTTTACTGGATCACCTTTAAACACATATCTACAAACCCATTGGTGCGCATCCTTTGATCTTCACTTTATAGAGCTTCATTGTCTTTACTATTCTTCTCTATTTCTGATAGGACTAATTTTCTCAATATTCTTAGCACACAACTCATCCAATCCTTGATAGCATTGCAATAGGAGTATGTTGACATCAATGACAACACCGGTTAGGCCCATACTTGCAACATGAAAATCCCTCTGGAAAAAACTAAGGGTAAGAAGAAGAATAAAGAAGAAAAGACTGAGAACAGAGAAGAAGAAGCAACTTTATCCTTGGAAGCCATAGTCAATGTATTTTCTCAACATGGGACCCTAAAACCTATTGTTGACATGTATGATGAAAGATCGGATGTAGACAAGGTAATCATTGAAACAATAGTTGTAAGATATCTAGACATGTTTTACAAAACATTGATTCAAGGTATAGATGAGTTACTAGATAGCTTGGCCAGCATAATGTCAGTAAGAAAATAAGGAGCTATGGCCAAAGATGCTGAAATATGTCTTGTTAAAACTCTGTCCAGACATCACCCCTGAGGAAAGAACCAAAGTCACTAAGAAGCTCGGTGAGGAATTCAGAACCATGAAGAGAGTCAATGCTTTAATGTCTAGTGACAGAGAAACTTGTGAAGGAGATTGAAGATATAACACTAAAATTATTACATGAGCTACAAATTTCAATTGTTGTTGACACTGATGAAGAAGAACAAAATACTGATGTGGATAATATAGTTCTAGAGACAAATGTGGAATAGAACATGGAACAAAGCACAATCACTCCTTCATAGAGTTTAGGAAAAGATGAAGAGATGAAAGATTCTGAGAAAGAGAAGGGCTCTGAAGAAGCAAGGACAGCCCCAAAATAGAATATCCTTGAGAAACAAGAAGAGTAAAGAGAGGAAACAAATGAACAGGTAATGGATAATCTTGTTCCAAAATCTGAAGGAAATGAACAAGAAAACATTCAAGATCCCCCTCTAGAGAGTCAAGACACTGAAATGTCTCAAGAAGAAATAAAAAGAGACACTGCTAACTCATTAAGGGAGTTTTTATTAAAACAGAAGGAAGAACAAATAGCAAACACATCTAAACTATTGCAAGGTCAAATAAACTTGGCAACCATGTCTCCCCTATAGAAATTGAAGTTGGGTACAATGTTCCAAGCAACTACCCAGGAAGAAATAATAAAGTCTCACATGGAAGACAGTGAGCTACTTGGTGAAGCAATAAACATTTTTTAGAAGATCATGCCTGGAGTTCAAAGAGATAGAACACTCACTCCTATAGTACAAATGAAAAATCTTATGGAGTCTATGAATTTCCACTTTGAATCTTTTGAGTTGCTAATAAAAAGGTAAGAGCTGAAATAGATAGTAAGAGATTAGTTGAGCTAAAAGATAAAGCTTCTCAAGATAAAATTTTGTTACATAAAAGTGTAGAGTATGCATAGCTAGCCCTTAAAGAAGCTAGTCAACTGTATCAATTTTGTCTTACTTGGTCAGATAAGACTAAAGACATAAAAGATAAAATAGATAGATGGGAAGCTCAAATAATGAAGATATCTAGAACATATGACCTGACAAAAGATGCTATTGGCAATCAAAGAGCATAAGTTAAAACTATTCATTCTAATATACATAATTTGTAGACCCTGTTGGTACCTTCCTAGGTATTAGGGTTTTGATTCAGTTTCATGCAAGTGTTTTCCTTATTTTCCCTAAAACCCTTAGTCTTATGGTCAAGAGTTTACTTTATGTTCTATTTTGTTGTTGACCATCTAGCCTAGGTTCCTAGTCAGTTAAGTTATAACCTTATGCCTTTTATGTCATGAGTTGACCAGCCCCAAGTCTTGAGTTACTTGTTCTATCTCATTAAATCATATTCATTGCTAAATATTGGTTTTATATCCTTGTAAGGGTTCAGAAGTGCCACTTGGCAGGATATCGCAAGCCTGCACAACACTGAGGGTGATGTCATGTTTACACCGCAGGGCTATGAGGTGAAGACAGGTGTCAAGGACATCATGGACTATGGCCATAATTTTGATATTCCTTTTGAATGAACAACATGGAACTAGGTGTCGAAGGAATCGAGTGAAGTAGTGGGGCCATAGACATTGAAGATTTGATGGTAGCGCATCCTTGCAGGAGAATCTTGTCTGCAGGGAAGATTCTCCACACTAATGTGAGATGGCAACATGTGGCAGGTCCCTGGAGGAAGGAAAAAGGTATATGTAGTGGAAATCCATGTAAAAGCCTTAGCACACATGCGTAGAACCAAATAAAGGTGGCCCATTTTCTACTGTGCTACTACGAAATGATGCCACGTGGCCATGTAGGACAAAAAGTTGAATGAGTCAGACAACGAGCATCTGAGATTGCAGAAGAAAGGGTCATTTTTCCCTACCACCACCAAGTTTTTTGATTTTTGGGCTACAAACAAAGATTCTTTAGATCAAATTGATTTAGTACTGAATGCTTATAAGATGGAGTTTGAGGACCCAAGGGTGTTTGATCTAGAAGGATTTATCAACAGGGTGAGACTTGGCATCAAAAGGCCACAATTCATCCATCAGGTCCTATTTGATGAAGATATAGTGAGAAAATGTGTCACAATGGATGAAATTCATTTTCTGAGGAAGAGGTGGCAAGCAGTGATGGAAGGAGAGAGGATGAGGAAAAATATGAATCCTACATATCTCGGGGCATTTGTAGATGAGAATGATCCAATAATAAGGATTCAATTTTTTTTTGCCAATGCAGAGGCTTTGATTGAAAGTGCTCCTGTAGGTGAAAAGAGACCTACATATGATCCAAGGAGTACAACTAAGCCATATAACAGAAGAAATGAGTCTCCTGGTTCACCCCCAGCCAAGAAGTTGATGACTATTGATTTGGAGCATGAAGAAGAAATAGAGTTTGTGGACTTGGAGGAAGAAATTAATGAACAAGAACAAGAAATTTCTCAACAGGTGAATTCACCTGAAAGAATACAGCCTTCTACCATTCTAGATAATAGGCTAGGGATGTCACTTTCTAGTGACCAAATTGATACAGAGGACATTAGAGTTCTTGCTTGTGCACAATTTTTAGAAGATGACGCCTTTGTCAATACCCCTAAATTTAAGGGGTATGTGTTGAAAGTAAGAAATGAAGAATTTTAGAAGAAAGTGGAGGAAGCAAAAAGAGGAGCTAATCTTGAAAAATATGAAGAAATAACATAGATGGTGCTCGATGAAGTGAGCCAGGATATCAACAGGATGACCCTTGATGAAGGGAGAGCTCTGGTGGAAAAAAGTGGTATGTTATTACTTCCACATTGGACTTTGGCAAATGCAATTGCATTTGATATTATCACAAGGACGGGCACATATATCTCTGATGATCAAGTAGATAAAGCACTCTCTAGTGCGAGGTTTAATCCCAAATTTGAGACCTTGGCAATATGGGCATTAGCCCCAAATAATAATAAGCCAAGGGTAGGTTTAGGTGAGTTGACAGGAGATGTGATAATAAAAATAGTATCTGATACTCCAGCTCCTCAAGATGCAAGCTTGAGTGTTCATACAACTCAATTTTTTGAGGTTGTCACCAATAAGTTGCAGAAGGACTATCATGAGCTTTTATTGAAATATGGACAAGCAATGGCATAATTAAATAAGTATCAATGACAGATGTTGTTGTCTCTAGGTACCTCAACTCAGAGTGGTTCAGTCCCTATGGATATTGCAGAATCTTTCCCAATAGATAGAGAGGCATTACTCTTAGAAATCAAAGAGTTGAAGGAAGAAGTGAAAAGTTTAAAAGATGAGAAGAGGACCACTGTCAAAGAAATGGTTACAAATTTGATTAACCACAAGTTATCCAAAATTATAGCCAGGGTTGATGACACATGGAAGTCTTATTCAAGTTTGAGAACAACCCAGGACAAGCATGAGAAGGATAAGGAGAACTTGAATGACATTATCAAGGTGTAGTTACCTAGAACTAGAGAAATAAGGGAAATTCATAGGTGTTCAAGGTTTACCCCTAATGCCCCACCAGAAATAAAATTAACCCTTGATATGTTAATTTTATTAGAGGAGATAGTGGCTTTCCAATTAAAATTGGATAAGGTTTTGAAGGAGAAAAGACAATCAATTGAGAAGATAGGCAAAAATATCATGCCAATCATATTGGAAGATGATGGGCAAATAAAAAGTTTGGACAAATGGAAGGCTAAATTTGAAAATATAGTCAGCCAGCTCATATCTTTAAGTTGTGTAGATGGAGATCCAAATATGAAAATTTTGAGTTCTACACTTGATAAGCTACATACATTGGAATTGAATTTTGAGATATTTTGTAAGGAGTCAAATATCTTTTTGGATGCTAGGTATGTAGGCCATAATGAAAAAATAGAAAAATTAATTCCTTTCCAATGGCCTTTAGAGAAAGCATGTGCAGCTTGGGTGGAGAAGTATGGATAATTGTGTCCAGGATGAACAAAGATCCAATCACATGACAGGTCATCTTCATCATTGGGATAAATCTTCTCCAATGGTTTTTTTGGTATCTCCAAGTTAAATTGTATTTTGTCTTTTCCTCTTTCATATGTAATTTGAATTAGTTTTCCCATGCATGTGGCGGTGGCTTGTAATGTAAGATTTGTAACCAACAGTTGGTAATGAGTTTTTGGGCAACATGTTCTTGTGTCTATAAAAGAGCATGTTGTTCCACTTTGTAAAGAGATTGGAATGATTGGGAAGTTTTTATAATGAAATACAGAGCAATTCTAAGAATTTGTCCATATTCTGAGTTGTAATTTTCAATTTCCTGGATGTTGAATGTATTTTCTCTATAAGCACTATTATCAGTTTCAGATTGCAATATATGAAAAATGACTTTGAGCATGTGTTTCCATCAATTGTCTCATGTATTGATTGTATTTCTCTTTTAAATAAGGATACTAAGGATTTCTTAGTTCTTAAATATACATTTGCTATATTGCATGTCTAGTCTGTTGCTTCTATTCAAGGAGTAGATTAAAAATGCTCTGAATTAGATATGGGGAGATGTGTTTTGCAATAAGGATATTTATAAGAAGAGTTGTTGGAAATACCCATTCTTGGATTGTTATCTGTAAGACAAGAACATAATAAATCCTTTGAATCTGAATGTTTTTCTGTTTATGAGAAGTATTTAGCATGTAAGAGATTGACTCCAACCCTAGAATTGGCACTGACCAGAGTTGGGCTTATTTTCACAAAGCACCCATAATCAAACAATCACACACACATAAAAAGAAAAAAAAGAACAAATCAACTTGTTATTTTTTTAGGAGTAGGGTTTAGTTCTATGTTCTTTGAGCCATTCCATAAAGTAATTTCCAAAGCTAGCCTACTTTGAAGCAATTATATAGTTTTGGTCTGCATCCAAGAGAACATTTCTACTTAAGTGTCAATATCTAGTTGAAGTAAGGGTTTGTCATATTGATATTGAAGTAAGGGAATACCCCCTAGGTCTAGCAAGCCTAAAGTGCAGAGGAGAACAAGCAATTGTCTTCTATTCATTGACCACTGACCTGAGATTCCTGAGCATAAAGATGGAAAATTTTTAGGGAAACTCATACCATCAGTTAGGAACACCAATAGACCCAAAGGGATGTCATAAAGCATAGAATGATTTAGCTCTGGGAGGTAGAAAGTTTCAAAATTGCATCCCTAACCAAGTTAATAGTAGTGACAAACAAGACAAGGCAAATCACTGAAGCCCCTGATACAGTGAAGAAAATAGAAGATTTGGTGTCCCAGATTAATGGGCACATACTAGTTCTAATTGATGCTAAGACTAATTGGGATGAAGAAATGGTACAACTAAAAATAATCTATAAAGATGTTCTCCCGGAACAACAATAAGCATTTTTTATATCACTTGTATATATGCGGAAAAGTAGAAAAATAGTTTTCAATTTTTGGCAACTTGTATATATCTTTGTATCATACACCTTTGCCATTGATGTCAAAGGGGGAGAAGAAATGAAGCATGTGAAAAACTTTTGAAAAATAATAAAGCATGAAGATAGGGGGAGCAATATATAAAGAGAAAGGGAGAGTCGTAATAGTTTTTCACATCAAGTGTTGCCATCAATGCCAAAGGGGGAGATTGTTGGCAACTTCGTAAACATCATAAAGAGAGAGAGACATTGCTAATATAATGAAGAGTGTTTTGTGCATGATATTTAAATATGTTTTCATTGATGGAAACAAGCAAAGGAACAATATTGGAACAATGCTTTTGGTCCAGAGAAGAAGACTTAGCCATTTTGGCTAAGTGTTGGCAGTATACTGAAGCAGTGACAAGGATACAGTGTTTGCGATGGTATTGGTCCATAGTAGAAGATCATATCATGTGGTTTATGTATGTTTTTCACAGTCCTCAAATGATCATTTGTTCAAGATGTCAGTTCTTGATGAGTACCAGAAGTCTATCTTCAAAAAGTCTAAGTCTAGTAGTGTAGAGAACAGAGAATATCATAATAGAACACTCAACTAAATTGGTCCGCATTCCTCTATTGTTGCATATCTTGTTATGCAATTTTTAGGTGTTGTAAACACATGTATAAAGTATCTATATCTAGAGTTGCAAGTCATGAGTTCCATTGGAGATTCAGTTATGAATGTCTAAGTATCACTACATGGTATGATGTATCTTGACTCTGATAGAGCATATGTTCTTTTGGTATGCATTATATAGCAAGAGATATTTTGCTTTGCAGTTTTGAAGGTATGATCTATGATGTGTGAAGAGTATTTGATATGATTTTGGAAGCATCTTGTGGTCGACAGTGAAATTTGTTGTCTGATAGAGGAAGTAAACTAGTGGCAATCTATGTTGGATGCCTACATAATAAGTTTGATCTACATGTGGTAAGTTCTACTATTTAGAACTTAATCCCAAGTGGTGGAACAGTTGAGGCCGACATGTGAGAAGGTACTTCAAATGTTGTTTGGGTCTGCTATGTATTTTGGTGAATGAATTTGGCCAATGCTTAATGTAAAAGCAAAGAAGTGATACAAAGTAGTCAAGATGAAGAGTTTTGAGACAATATTTTGAGCATTCATTGGAGCTGCATCCATGCATGTGTAGATACAATCTGAGCAGTTCATCTTGGCAGTGAGCCATTCTTCCTTATCGTTTCTTTCTCTAGGTAGTGAGCCTGTTTTGGCAGTGAGCCATTCTTGCAGTGAACATTTTCTTTTGGCAGTGAGCCCTGGGAAGTCAGCCGTAAGGTAGTGAGCCTCTATTTTAATTCGGTATTGTTCTTACATAATATATTGTGAGCTAACTCTCACCGTGGTTTTTCCCAGTTTTGGGTTTTCCACGTAAAAATCTTGGTGTTCATGTGAGATGGTTTGTGGTTGTTTCTTCTATGTTTAATTTGCTTTGTTATTGCATGTGGTAAATGGATTACTAGTTTAATAAACAAGAAGTTTAATACAGTACTAATTCACCCCCCCTTAGTACTTTGGATTTTCAACAAAAGTCACCTAAGTGACCTGTTCGAGGGGTATTAAGACATAAGTTTTCCGACCCTTCTTCCTTGTGATACCGGATCCACTGGTCAAACTTCTTTTTGCCAGGTAGAAAAATGATATCAAAGGCTCATATTTAAAGTTTTTTTGGGCATGTGAAGAATAATCAATGGCCACTATTTAAACTTGAAACCTCTTCTCTTGTGCTTCCCGTTTGACGGGCATTTGACCGTCGAAGGTCCTTGACAGCATGCAAAGTTTTTTTTAGGGCTAAAATTAGAAAACACTAGTTGGATTTTTTATTCTTGAACATGCAAAAGATGTAGGCACACTCTCTCCTTATTATGGACATTTCTGTAACCATAATGGAGTGCATGTAGTGGAGAGACTAAGTATTCTTTATGAAGGATTGTGGGCAACTATTAAATGTTTTTTTTTATGGGTAAGTATAATTGTATGGGGTGATTTTTCTTTTTTGGAGATATGATTTTATGGATATATTGCATGACAGTGTGGAATGGGGTATGAGCATTTGGAATAATGCTTTGATTGAGAATTTAATTTATGAAGATTAATGAGCAGTGTATAAGAGGTTTTTATATAAGGATGCATTTGGGATTTTTGAAGGTGATGTGATATACTATTGGAGAGAGATATACAGAAGATGAATGGTCTTTGATAGAGAGAAAAATGCAGATGAAGAATAATATTATTTGATTGAGTCATATGTAGAGTAAGAGATGTTATTACAGGTGAATCCAACACAGTGACAGGACATTATGCAATAGATATGCAGAGTATGAATGTGGATGAATGGACTTCCAGATTGAAGAAGAATGATATGTTGATCTAAGATTTGTAGTGAAATAGAGTAACCCTCTGTATACTTTTTGTTTTTCTTAGTGTGTTGTAAGTGCTCCTATTTCAAGTGAGGCATAGGATATGTAACCAGTGAGGTTTTCCAGTGAGGCTTAATGGAGATCATGTTCATAGTGTTTTTTACTCTTTTGGGGTTTTCCACTCAATCACTTGTGTTATGTGTTAATTCTATCTGACTCTTGTGCTTTGTCAATGTTCTATGTCCTGATGCATTTGTTATATATTCCATGATGAGTTAAAAAATGTTATATTGTTTTCATACTATTGTGAGAAAAACTTGTTTGAAGAGTTGTTTTTTTGACCATTGATTCACCCCCCCTCTCAGTGGTTTAAAGTATTTCAATAATTGGTATCAGAGTAGCAGGTTCCTTGCAGGAGTCTAACAGACTTGGGTAGATCCTAGAGGTGGAATACTATGGCTAAGTGTAAAAGAAATAGGGAAAGAAGAAATGCCAAGCAAAAAATTGTTCAACAAGTCCATATCAAATCAAGAGATGAGTTGTTACAAGAAACACCCCTGTCAGTTGATACAAGATATGATATATCTAAAAGAGAAGATGATTTTATAGAAAATGTTAACAAAGAAGGAGACCACATTGTGACTGAAGATGAACAAGTGTATGATGAAGATGATTGTGAAATTGATATTGAACGTGAACTCATGTGTGCCTTGGATGAGATCAAGAAACTCAAAAAGGAAAACCATAGATTAGAAGTACAACTTCAAGAAGACAAAGACTCCAAAGACAAAGTACTTGCAACCCTTGAAGAAGCAAAGAAATTGATCATAGATCTGAAAGTTCAAACTAAAGAGGAAAAGAAAATAGAGGAAGAGGTACAAATCCAATTGAAAGAAAAAGAGGAAAATGGTGAAAGGTTAGAATTTGAGATTGTTTCTTTGAAGAAAAATTGGAGAAAACAAGTGCTCAATTGAATAAAGACCTAAATAATGAGAAGAGTACAGAAATTTTAGATAATATTCTCAATTCCCAAACGCCAACATACAATAAGAGTGGTCTTGGATTTGATGGACAAAGCTCAAAGATAGTTATATTGGAAGGAAAAATGAAGATTGAATTCATTGCTGGAACATCAAAGATGAATGGTAAAGATTCAGAAGAAAAACTCAAGAAAGTTGTGAATATTGAAGCTGAGATGAAAACCAAAGATGAGTTTGTCAAAATGCACAACCAAAGGAGAAATCTCAGAAGCACTGCTCCAGCAAGGCAAGCATATATGTATACGTACAATTACTTGTTTTTTGGTTATTGTTATACATGTAATCATTTTGGACACAAAGTAATTGATTGTAGAATAAGGAGTCAATCTACTTCAATAAGAATGTTGATCTAGTATGTTGCAATTGCAACAATATTGATCACATAAAAAGAAATTGTAGAGTGCATGGAAGGTATGATCATGTATGAAATAGCAATAGAAGTGGTCATAGGTTGTCAAAAGGAAACTATCAATCATTTGATCTAGATTGCAATATCATATGTTATAAGTGCAACACTCTTGAACACAAAGTACATTGTTGTAGAAAAGGATCTCCTAGTTCGAAAGGCTGGAAAATAAAAGGGCCTGAGAAAGTTTGGACAAGGAAACATGAACACAAGAGAGAACCTATGAAAGTGTGGAGAAGGAAACAAAAAAAAAAAAACCTAAACTTGTGCATATTGCACAAGATACATCACAAGTTGCATAAGAAGTAGCATGAGATTAGGGGGAGTTGTTCAATGTCCTATATTTTACCCCGAAGGCGAAAATTAGGAGGTTATATCAGTCAAGGAGCAAGTGGAGAAGAATGTGTTCATTGTCTCTAGTACATTTAGTGTATATCCTTCATCACAAATGGTTGTCTCAGTGTTGCTGTAGTGATGTCTTTCACAATGAGATGATGGATTCACTTTGTTGTCAAAGGCAGATGTTAAAAGTTCACTTCATGGTGTGTCACTACATTAGGGTGAAAAGGATACTCTCACATAGGTTTATTGAAGAGGTTTCAACACTAAATCAAGAAAATAATGTTGGCAAGAGTAACATCAGTCTTAACAATCTTAGCCAACATTCTTGAAATTAGTATTAAATAGAAAGATTTGAAGCAGGGTATGGAATCTATCAAACTATAAATGGATTGTTATCAAGTGATGTAATTACAAAATGCCCTGTTAGATATGTATGCAAAATGAAGAAGAATAGACTAGTTTGCCAGTATATTGCAGAACAGTATATAGGGTTCTCAATTTGTTGGTTGAACCTTGAGGAACTCTTCTTGGATATGATAATGGGTATGAAGACTGT
Source organism: Cunninghamia lanceolata (assembly GCA_027924645.1). NCBI lineage: Eukaryota > Viridiplantae > Streptophyta > Pinopsida > Cupressales > Cupressaceae > Cunninghamia > Cunninghamia lanceolata. The sequence continues at coordinate 33,886,325 of BSBN01000078.1, read as the reverse complement.
TGGGTATGGTTACAATCTTGTCACAATGTTTTTGTCCACATATGGTAGTGGTCTTCATTCACTTTGGAGTACTTGTTCTTGGACAATGATTTGATGTTTGTGGTTGTTAGTGCTAGTTATTTCTCTGTCATAGAGGATAGATCTCATTCATAGGGGTAGTATGATGTTTATCTTGAAAATCATAGTAGAAAGTAAGACAGTGACTTTACCTCATACAAAAGATAGTCTATAGAAGTTCATTCATTCCTTTCACAGAGGTCAGGATAATTATATTTTTGGCAGAACAGTCTTTGGACTGGACATTAGCAGGACAGTTATAACTTAACAGTGTGTGACAATGCTTATCATGCTTTCCTTTAAAAGGTTTTTGTTGAAGAAGAATAAAAAGTGTTACAGTAGCTTTATAGGAGGGCCCTGCAGCCAAACTCTTGATTCAATTATATGCTTATGCCCAATAATTTGCATGTGATGATGGTCTCTCATTACAGTGATTCCAATGTTAAATCTCAGAACTATTTGCAAGGAATCTCCGTTATAATAGTAACATGCATGACATTATGAGTTTGATCTACTTAGTCTATTCTATATGAAATGGAGTGTTGATGTTAAGGCATCATGAGATTGTGAAAAGTAGGTAATATCTGAGATAGTGTATGTAGGTTGAGTACACAGGGTAAAGAGGAACATTATATACCTGATGGATAGAAATTGTCTCAATAAGCAGAGTTATTTTAGTAGACAGATATCCAATACAGTAATAAAGAGAAAAGAGCCAATGCAGAGTTTGAGGACAATGTGCTTCAGCATTGATAGACAAAGGCAGTCAGAGGCTTTAAGGATGAAATTCCATGTTGAGGAAGCATTTAAAAACTCAATGTGAACAGTGAAAGAACTCTGTTAGAGGTTTTAAAAGATCAATATCTCTAGTAGAATTAGTCAATCACATAACATAGAGATGCATGAAAACATTGATAGTAAATGTGCCTTTTGACTAAAGTGACCTGGATAAAAGAGTGGACAGTGATAAGGCATGAGAAATCAAGATCTAGAGAGGCAGTGTGCAAGAGCCATGCAAGGAAATACAAAGACAATTAGTACTCATAAGAATGTGACTGTTAAATGAGTGGAGGTTCTACAAACACAATCTAGAAACCTGATAAAGGAATGTAGAAGTTTGTACAAGAAGTTAGAGATGTTGTCATGAGTGAAGGTACAGAAGATTTAGAGTTATAGTATGATTGAGATAGCAACAAAAGAGATAGTTAATAGATCCATCAAAACCCTACAAGGACAATAAAAAGGATTGGAGAAGATTGATAGGAATCAGAGGTCACCAACATGCTTGTGAGAAAGACCAAAAATTGAGTGATGTGGAGAAAGACAAGGTACCGTATAGTCACCACAATGTTTGACAGTTAGTGACAATATGTCAATATTCCATGACAGTGATATGATTGAAGAACAATGTAATGTGCATCTAACAAGGATGTGCATGCAATATAATGATAATGCTAAAATTTTCAGAGCTCCATGGTCAAGGAGGTGTTTGAGTACTTGAGACCGAGGTTGAGATCTCAATTTATGGTATGGCTTCAGGGGGAGTGTCTACTTCTCTAAAGAACGTGAGAGGAAAACAAGTGACATGAACTATGCAAATGAACTTGAACTTTCTGAAAAGATGGATATAATAGAAATTTTAGATGCACCTGATGATTCTGCTAGCAAGAATAATGTAGATGTACTTATCTGCAGGGGTCTTCATAATGCTCTATTTTGGTAAGGGACAGTAAGTATCCATTTGTCACTTGATGTCAAATGCTCTATGCATGATGTCTTGATTGTTGACATTGAAGTCAACTTTTGATAGATGCTCAAAGTTGATCTTAAGGAGTTTGCTTGCTTCCTGCATTTGTACTATTTTGATAGACTAATGTCTCCAAACATTCAGGTTCATTCAATGCATGGTGTTGCTATTGTTGAAAGTTGTGTTGAAGGTGTCTTTGTAAGGCATTGCGATTTGTTTTTTGAGAAGTCTTTTTGCAGTTATATCAGAGGCATAGTGAAGCACTGATGATACAGGACTTTGATCAATACAATTAGGGTTTGTCATTTTCTTATAAAAACCTAATAGTCAAAAGGAAGTGCACTTTATGTTATGTTTTGAAGTTGACTTGCAATCTCAAGTGAAAGTCACTTAAGTGACCTACTCAAGGGCTTTTAAGACATAAGTTCATCGACCCTTCTTCCTTGTGACACCAGATCCACTGGTCAAATTTCTTTTTGTCGGGCAGAAAAATGATATCAAAGGCTCATATTTAAAGTTTTTGTGGGTGCACGAAGAATAATCAATGTCCACTATTTAAACTTTGAAACCCCTTCTCCTGTGCTTCCTGTTTGATGGCCATTTGATCGTCGAAGCTCCTTGATAGCATGTAGAGTTTTTTTTGGGATAAAATTAGAAAAAAATGGTTAGATTTTTTATTCTCGAACATGCAAAAGATGCAGGTCCACTCTCTCCTTATTATGGATGTATTTGTAACCATAATGGAGTGCATGTAGTGGAGAGACTATGTATTCTTTATGCAGGATTGTGGGCAACTATTAAATGTCTATTTTTATGGGTAAGTATAATTGTAGAAGGTACTTTTTCTTTTTTGGAGATATGTTTTTATGGATATATTTCATGACAGTGTGGAATGGGGTACGAGTAGTTGGAATAATGCTTTGACTGAGAATTTAATTTATGAAGATTAATGAGCAGTGTATAGAGGTTTTTATATAAGGACGCATTTGGCATTTTTGAAGGTGATGTGATATACTATTGGAGAGAGATATACAAAAGATGAATGGCCTTCAACAGAGAGAAAAATGCAAATGAAGAATAAAATTGTTTGACTGAGTAATATGTAGAATAAGAGATGTTATTATAGGTGAATCAAGAATAGTGAGAGGACATTATGCAATAGATATGCAGAGTATGAATGTGGATGAATGGACTTCCAAATTGAAGAAGAATGATATGTTGATCTAAAATTTGTAGTGAAACAGAGTAACCCTCTATATACTTTTTTGTTTTTCTAAGTTTGTTGTAAGTGCTCCTATTGCCAGTGAGGCATATGATATGTGACTAGTGAGGTTTGCCAGTGAGGCATAGGATATGTAACCAGTGAGGTTTGCTAGTGAGACATAGACAATAACTAGTGAGGTTTGCAAGTGAGGCATAGACTGTAACCAGTGAGGTTTGCCAGTGAGGCATAGACTGTAACTAGTGAGGTTTGCCAGTGAGGCTTAATGGAGATCATGTTTATAGTAGTTTTTACCCTTTTGGGGTTTTCCACTCAATCACCTATGTTATGTGTTGATTCTATCTGACTCTTGTGCTTTGTCAATGTTCTATGTCTTGATGCATTTGTTATATATTTCATGATGAGTTAAAAAATGTTATATTGTTTTGGTACTATTGTGAGAAAAACTTGTTTGAAGAGTTATTTTGTTGACCACTAATTCACCCCGCCCTCTCAGTGGTCTGAAGTATTCCAACAAAACTCTCTTAATTCAAAAGTAGTTAAAGTACCAAACAAGTGATCCCTAGTATAATTATTCAAATTTTGAGCTTCTTCAATAGCAGAAACTTTAGCACTATAATATTTTGGAAGAGTTCTTAGTACCTTCTTTACCACTTCATTTTCCTCCAGATTTCCACCAAGACCATTGATGGAATTGACAACTTCATCCACTCTATGCATGTATCTTGCAATATTTTCATCCTTTGACATCTTTAGGGTTTCAAATTTTGTCTTCAAATTTTGCATCTTTGCTTGCTTGACCTTGGCATCTCCTTCATAGATACTTTCCAACTTCTTCCAGATCTTATGAGCAGTTTTGTAGCTCATTACCTTTACTAATTCTTAATCAGAAGGACTATTTAGAAGAGCACGCCTTGCCTTGCCATTGTTTTCATAGTCTTTAATCTCATCATCATCCTTTAGACCATTGGTAGGTATAGTATATTTTTTTCAACTAACTTCCATAGAACATATCCTAATGAGATAAGAAAGCTTTCCATCCTAATCTTCCAGAAACCATAATTTGTTCCATCAAACAAAGAAATCTCAATACCTTTCCTGTGCGCCATCCGGATCTGCCCCAAGCGGTTAATCTTCTTTAAGGAACCTTGTTGTGATACCTATAATTAGATGCACATGACAACTGAGAGGGGGGTGAATTAGTTGCATATTAAAACATTAAACCCTCAATACTATTCCAACCCTTATTAGCCTTCAAACTCTTATTATGCATTAGCAGAATGTAAACATATGAAACGTCAATGCAAACACATCCAAACACAAATTTACATGGAAAAATCAAGAAGGGATAAACCACGGTGAGAATTAGCTCACATATATATGAATAGCAACACCAAATACAAGTAGGCTCACTGCCCAGAAGGACTCACTATCCAGAAGAAAGAAGAATAGAAGAAGACTATTACAAACAGATTCACTATCTCAAGGCAACATGAGAAATCCACTACTGCAACTTTGTGGTATCCACAACCTTTGGCTCACTGCCTCCAGTAACTTCAACAAGACTGAAATGTAGACATCTTCTACTCACTGCATCCGAAAGTCATAAGCATTTAGGCTCACACTCAATTCACCACACTTGATCACATTTGCATCTTGCACACATCACACTCTCTACTCAACCTTCACCTTGCATTTATACTATCTGCAACCTAAAACAATCTTAATTAGGTCAACCTTAATGAAACCTATGCTCCTCAAATGTGCAACACCAAAATAGGTCCGCACCAAACACTTCCACGGTGGAAAGAAGTGAAGGTAGACCATGCCATGGGTTAAGTAGGACCTAAATCTATATTTCCATGCTACTCATCACATCCACTATCCATGAGGTACCTCTGCAAATAGCGGTAGCAAGCCAGGTCAGCCAATTCTGAACTAACACTACAAGCGACCACATACACTCCTCTCCAGGTCAGAAAACAACATGTGGACCACAAGGAAACACTCCATAGCATCGACACATCTTCCCATAATATTCCAGCATCAACATAATATCCATCTATACTACCACAACCACATACAACTGAAGAGCACAATCATCCAGTGTAATCAATCAAACTGCTAAAGACAACTCATGAATCCAACCTTGCGATGCATCTGAACATGAACCACTCCAAGGAAAGATAAATACAGACAATATAAGCATGTTCCCAGATATGCAAGTCAAGAAACCTCAACACGAAGAAATGCAGAGCAATCTCATTTCTTCCAGACAACCTTCTTCACATGCAAATACTCTGTCAAACACATCTTCTACTGCCACATGATCCAGAACCTGAAATTCTAGATATAACACCTCTAAACACCTCTGATCATCACTTCCAAACTGCACAAGTATATCTTTAGCCATGAAGAAATGTGTAGCACAACACTAAACACACCACTATCACACTGCACACTCTATCATTCAAACTTTCTCAAAAGCACTTGGAAACCAAGTGAACCATCTTCATCAGCAACACTTCTCAACATCCTCAAACACTTCTCATCATAAATACACTAGAGGTTGACATCAATAACAACACTAATGACAGCACCAACATCCAACAACTCCAATGCTAGGGGTTAACATCAATGACAACATCAGCAAGCTTTCAACACCCTCAACCCTATACACTCAACCAAAGGGAGAGAGAGGAGGTAGGGAGGAGAGGGAGTTAGAGAGGTGAGAGAGAGACAGAGGGTAGGAGGTAGAGAGGGGAGGGAAGTAGAGAGTGAGAGAGGGTAGGAGGTAAAGAGGTGAGAGAAAGAGATAGAGAGAGGAGGGGAGGGAAAGAGGTAACAACCTAGAGAGGGAAGAGAGAGAGAATAGAGGGAGAGAGAGAGAGAGAGAGAGAGAGAGAGAGAGAGAGAGAGAGAGAGAGAGAGAGAGAGAGAGAGAGAGAGAGAGGTAAGGAGGGAGGGAGAGGTAGAGAGGGAGATACCTAGAGTGGTTATAGAGAGAGGTGAGAGAGAGAGAGAGAAGAGAGGGAATGATCGATAGAGAGTTGGAGAGAGAGAGAGAGAAGGTAAGGGTGAGATGAGTTTCCTTCACAATAACCCGAGTGCATTATAACGCGCTCGCGTTATTGTTTGCTTTGGTAATTTCTAAGCCTTCGGCTTGGATTTGCCTTGGGCTTTCAACCCAAAGGCTTGGACTGAGTTTTGAACGTCCAAAGATGTGTTTTTGCATATTGTAAAAAAATTTACATAATCTTGAACGTGCTCCCCATCAGGTTTGCACTTGTTTCAATGACAAGTCAAAAAAATACCATGATAATCTTAAGCTATATCTTAGCTTTCCAACCATATTTTTTTTTAATGTTTTGAGTATGTTAAATTTTCCATCTTTAATTTCTTTTGTTAGTGTATCCATTTTTTGTCAAAAACCAGTGTGTGGTATTTTTGACATTATTTTTTAACTGTTCACCAAAATTTCAAATAAATTACATTTTTAGAAACTAGACTCCATTCTACACATATTACAAAAAATGGATATTCAATTAGTTTTCAAAAATTTTAGGGGGGGAGCATGCTCAATTTTCTATTTTTTAGGACGTGTCGTCTTTGAAAATTAGTAAAAAATTAATTATTCATGAAAAAATTATTAACATGGTGTTAGATAAATTATCACCGAAGCGATGTTTGAAATACTAAAAAAATTAACATTTTAGGGGGGCCACACCAGATGCTATGTTATGTTTTTTTGAAAAAAAATATGACCAATTTGTGTGGCCCCCCTTTTTCAACCCCTTAATTTCAACCATTTTTTTAAAAAAATTGGTAGTTTAGAAACTAGATTCGAAGCACTACAACTCTTGTTTTTGTTACATCTTCAAATTTTTAGTGTAACTATCTTCAATTTCTCATCCAACATCAATCTTTCCTAATTTCAAAAAATTAGTGGCCACTTAAGACCCCCTTTTTGTCCCCCATCTTTGTGCACTTACTCGGATATGTGATTTTCAATCAACATGGAGTAAGCATATTTGAGGATTATAATGGAAGAGATCTAAAGACATCATACAAAGTGCAATTATGAGTTAAGGCATGATGGAAACGTAGTGAAGTAGGGCTTGAGAGTGGTGGCCTTGAAGTAGGGCTTGAGAGTAGGGCTGAGAACCTTTGCATGATTTTAAAGCCCTAGTTTCTATAGTTGTTGGTAGGGCCACTACTAAACCCTCTCATTCTCATATTGTAAAAAAGTTGAATATTACATGTAAAATTTCTTTTAGTCACTATTCTCCAAGGAAAAAAGCTTTTCCTTTTTTCTAAAAAGGTTTTAGTTAGAAATTTCCTTGGCCTTTGGCCAAGACCCAAAACCATGGATGATTAGGTCAATCTCTAATGGAAACTCTTGTTGAAGAGAACAATAAGCATTTGATTTTGTGGAAGAGGATTCTATAATTTCTTCTTTGAGCTAAAGGAAGATAAAGATCTTATTTTTAAAAGTGGCCCATATTTTATGACGGCAAAAAAATTATATTTGAAACATTGGTCCAGAGATTTTAGTCCAGTAGAAAATATACACAATGCAATCCCTATTTGGGTGAATCTTTGACATCTCCCTCTTATCTTTTGGGATGATAAATCTTTGGCTACCATTGCTAATGCTTTGGGTCATTTCATTGACAAGGCTAAGCCAAAAGGCAACTTTGCATGTGCTTGAATGTGTGTGGAAGTAGATTTGGAGAAAGGTTTTCTTAAAGTCATTGAGCTAAATCTAGATGGTTGGTCATAAATGTAGGAACTTCACTATGATCAATTACCTTTCAAATGTAACAAATTCCATGAATATGGCCATTTTTCTAAGCACTACAAAAAAGAACAAAATGTGCTTTAGGCACCCCAAAACTCCCAACACACTTTCATCTCATCCAAAGCAAACAAACATGTCTAGCAAAAGAATGGTCAACAAAATCAATCTATCTACTTGGGTAAAGCTACTGTTCTTTCAAATAGGTTTGAAATATTAGAGGAAATTTCTCAAAGTCCCTTGGAAGAGGATTTGCATAGTCATTTTGAAGTCAATTCGAGAGAAATGCATAGGGAGGTAGGTCAACAAAGCCCTTTGGAGGGAAAGCTTGAAGTTGTTTTGACAGAAAAGCATAACAAGGCAGAACAACAAATAATAAGTGGTGAAAATATTTCAGATCCTTCAAAGATGGAGGATGTGGTTAGCCCTATGATTTCTATTGCTCCAACCAATGTTGGGACTTGCTTCAAACCCTCACCTCGTCTCTCAGTTTGGGGTTTGGATGATTCATTTTTTTAAATTGAGTAGACTGTGGATGTAGGTAGGTACCTTAAAGATTCCTCTTATAAAAATCAGCTTCTTGAGGAGAAGACTAAGGTTGATGATAGGTGAATCACTCATTCTTCAAAAAACTTCAATTCTTTGATTTTTTATCTCTGCATGTTGTACCTTTTTTGGCTTGTTTCGTGTTGTCTTGTCTCCTAGGTTTAGCCCAACACATTGGTTTTGAGGTGTACTTCCATACTACATACCTTTTCTTGTGATTAGTCTATAATATTTCTTTGAAATAAAATAAGATACTTTCATAATAAAAAATGATAATGTCCCAATAAAAACACAGCATTCTCTATGTATATTTGAAATGAAAATTTGTTTTTTCATGACACAAATTAAGGGAGAAGAAAACAAAGAAAGGAAAAAGTCTCTTTTTTTTTGGGTGGCCAAGACCAAGTTCTTGAGATTGCTACCGATTTCAAGTCTCGGGATCCAATATTCTTTGATTGTTGTTGTAGTATTTGTATCAATTAAAAAAAAATTGTCATGGGACCAAGATAATATTAAGTATAAAAAAAATCTGTGCAAATAGTTTGCTTGGCAAGATCACATTTTGACTTCTCAGCAAATAAAAGATGGAGAGGACAACCAAAAAGACCAGCTAAAATATCAGCCGTTGCCATCTCATACAAATAGAACAAAGCTATAGGTATAATACAACATAACCACCAATGAACTCCAGTAAATAAAACTTCAATTTTATAAGTACAGACAAAAACAGATGCCACTACTAACTGGGAAAATATCATTTCAGATATTGGCTGTTAGTATTATCATTGCAGATATTGGCTGCAACCACAAGTTGCTACAAACAACAGATGTTACATATGAAAACAAAATGGTAAGACCTAGTCCTTTGTAAGACCAAACACAGATCAATCAGTTGCATTTTAGTAAATACAATCCTAGGACAAATTCACCCACTTCATTTCCACACTATTCTCAGCTAAAAATGGATCCATGAGCTATTTAAAGACATTGACCTGAACATTCGAAGAAGCAAACTTCCATAATGGGCAGCTTCAATATCGATGTCTTGATGCTGTGAAAGTCTTCCTAAGTTATCTGATCAGCCTGGCCTTAAAGATTGTTGGATCTGCACAAAAAGTAGATCTATCACCCATTGGAGAGGATCTAGTAATCAGAAAACACTCGTGCTAGATGTTGGGTATCATGAAAGAAGCCCAATATCTTGTTCAGCTCTAATTTTTCCACTGTTGTATCCTCCCTCTCCAAGACAGAAGTTATATACCCAAAGGCAACTTCCTCACAGGGAAGGGTAAGCCCCATTTGGTGATCAAATCCATACTCTTCCTCAGCTTTCTCCAGCAATGTGTGGAATATAGGATGGCTCAGATAAGTTGTGGGGACTACAAATCTGGTCCTTTCACTCCCAACATATACTGCAAAGTGGCCTTTAGGGACATCCCTTGGAAGACCAGCAACTCCATTCCCATCAGAGTCATAAGAGAAATAAGTGTAACCTCTCCTTGCTCTGGGAGAAAGGGCATACCCAATTCCTTTGCTAACATTGACAAGCCTTTGCAACTTGTTCACTAACTTCTTTACAACCAAAATTTGGGTCATCTTGTTTCCCTTCCTTCTAGCCATTCAAATGAGAGTTTCAGAGTATCCCAGCAGATATTTAATACTAAAACCCAAATGGCAAAACAGTGTGTTCTCCTCCAAGACTCTGGACTTTATATTGTGGAATGAGTTTTAGATATATCTTTAGATAGACCAAAGAGTCATGGAAAGAGAAGCAGCAAACGACAATATCGGGTACTGTTTATTCCATGTTTGTGGTACCAGGAGGCTGCAAAAATGACATGGATAACATCTGTGGGGGACTGTGTGAAAAATAAATACAAAATATTTTTTTGTTATTTTCCCAGGCAAGAAACACTATGAACCAATTAAATATAGATAGGATGATACCCCATTTGTGACTTTGGGGAACACACACATTTCAATCTCGTGCATTGCTGGCTTCTAGTCTTTTCTGGTTTCAAATGTGGGGACTTTAGATGCTATTTTAATGTTTTCTATGAAATGTACGAGTAACAAAGCTGAAGTTTTGTGGAAAAACTTGACATTGGAAACATTTCCTCTGGACCCTATTGAATTGTATTATACTGTGAAGAATATCTTTCAAGGTTTTGTTTGTGTTTTTTTGCATTTTTCATGGATTTTGTGGTTTTTTCTATTTTTTTTCTTTCAATAGTTTGCAAATTTTTTTGTTTTTATTTTTTATTTTTTCCAATTTCTTTTTTATTTTTATATTTCAGCTATATATTTACACGGAAAATAATGCTCTCATCTCCACCCTGCTGTAGAATGTCTTTCGGCATAATTACTAGTATATTTATATTTAAAAAATATATCTAAAATATGCCGAGGGATATTTTTTCCATAGTTTCTTTGATTTTCTCAAAACAATTTCTTTTTTTGTTTTTATTTTTTAATTTTTCTAAATTTTTTTAATTTTCTCTTTTTCTCCTTTCAACAGTTTCCAATTTCATTTTTGTTTTTATTTTTTATTTTTTTCCAATTTATTTTTTATTTTTTATTATTTCTAATTTATTTTTTGGTTCCATAGTTTTTGTGATTTAGTTTTTTCTCCTTCAATGATTTTACTTTTTTTTTTGTTATTTTCTTTGATTTTCTTAAGGTTTATTCTTTATTTCTATTTTGGTATTTTAATTCTTTTTCTATAAATTTAGGCAGAAAAAATGAATGCTCTCATCCCTACCCCGATGTGACTGTATAAGCCTCTCGACGTGACTAGTATGGATATCTTTTTTCCATAGTTTCTTTGATTTTCTCACTTTTTTTCATTTGCAATTTTTTTTTTGGTTTTTATTTTTAATTTTTCCAATTTCTTTTTTGGTTCCATCGTTTTATTGATTTTCTTCACCTTTTTCCCCTTCCAACAGTTTCAAATTTCTTTTTTGGTTTTTATTTTTTATTTTTTCTAATTTCGTTTTTAGTTTTTATTTTTTTATTTTTTCCAATTTCTTTCTTGGTTCATAGTTTTTGTGATTTAGCTTTTTTTCATTCAACAATTTTTAATTTCTTTTTTGGTTTTTTTCTTTGATTTACTTAAGTTTTATTTTTTATTTCCTTTTTGATATTTTAATTTTTTTTAATAACTTTATGTAGAAAAACTGAGTGCTCTCATCCCCAGTGCCCACCTAGTATATTTATATTTAAAAAATATATCTAAAAGTATGCCGAGGGATATCTTTTTTCCATAGTTTCTTTGATTTTTTCACTTTTTTCGTTTGCAATTTCTTTTTTGGTTTTTATGTTTTAATTTTTCCAATTTGTTTTTTGGTTCCACAATTTTCGCGATTTTCTCCAGCTTTTTCTCCTTCCAATAGTTTTCAATTTCTTTTTTAGTTTTTATTTTTTCCAATTTTTTTTTGTTCCATAGTTTTTGTGATTTAGCTTTTTCTCCTTCAATAGTTTTTAATTTCTTTTTTGATTTTTTTTTAAATTTTCTTAACTTTTATTTTTTATTTCCTTTTTGGTATTTTTTTTTCTTATAAATTTAGGTAGAAAAAATGAGTGCTCTCATCCCCACCCGATGTGACTGTATAATGCCTCTCACCATAACTAGTATATTTATATTTAAAAATATATATCTAAAATACATCAAAATATATGTTTTTTCCATAGTTTCTTTGATTTTCTTTTGCAATTTCTTTTTTGGTTTTTATTTTTTAATTTTTCTATTTTCTTTTTTGGTTCCATAAGTTTTTGTGATTTTCTCTAGCTTTTTGTGCTTACAATAGTTTCCAATTTCTTTTTTGGTTTTTATTTTTAATTTTTTCCAATTTCTTTATTAATTCTTTTTTTAAAAATTTTTTCCAATTTATTTTTTGGTTCCATAGTTTTTTTGATTTAGCTTTTTCTCCTTTTTAATTTTTTTTTAGTTTTTTTCTTTGATTTTCTTAAGTTTTATTTTTTATTTCCTTTTTGGTATTTTATTTTTTTTCTTATAAATTTAGGCAGAAAAAATGAGTGCTCTCATCCCCACCCCACTGTGACTGTATAATGCCTCTTGGCATAATAAAAAAAATTAAAATACCAAAAAGGAAATAAAAAATAAAACTTAAGAAAATCAAAGAAAAAAAACTAAAAAAAATTAAAAAAAAATTAAAAACTATTGAAGGAGAAAAAGCTAAATCACAAAAACTATGGAACCAAAAAAGAATTTTGGAAAAAATAAAAAAATAAAAACTAAAAAAGAAATTGCAAGAGAAAATCAAAGAAAATATGGAAAAAAATATACTTAGCGTATTTTAGATATATTTTTTTAAATATAAATATTCTAGTTGCATTTTACTTATATTTCTCATTTTTTCAATGTAAATATATAGCCAAAAAATAAAAAATAAAAATAAAAGATAAATTGGAAAAAAATAAAAATGAAAACCAAAAAAGAAAATTGGAAAAAATAAAAAATACAAACCAAAAAAGAAATTGAAAATAAGAAAATCAATGGAATGCAAAAAGAAATTCCACAAAATAAAAAATAAAAAATAAAAAAATTGAAGGAAAGAAAAATGGAAAAAATCACAAAATCCATTGAAAATGCAAAAAGCAAGACAAAACCTTGAGAAGATATCTCTTGACATATTGTAGATATATTTTTTTAAATATAAATATACTAGTTATATATACATTTTTATGTATATATAAATATTAAAAGTTATGTTGTAAAACATGACAATGGAAAATTTTCTTATGAGTCTTTTTTAATTATATTTGTAGGGAAATACAAGTTTATTATCCTAAAATTCTATAATCTGATTTAAGTTTTATTGAATAATTAGGTAATAAATTAAATTAAATTTAAATTATCAATACAAAAGGATATAACATGTTGGGCTTTCTTGATTTATGATCTACAAATATTGGATCTATAATTTTAGTGAACACTAACAAAAGGATTTTTATATTATATTAACTTAAGAAAGATTATTTCATTGAATATACAATTTGTGTATATATCGCTAATTTATGTTGAAAACATTTTATATCTATATTGCAAATGTATGTTGTCAGCGTGATTTTTGTGTTGTTTCACCGAATATACAATTTGTGTATATATTGCTAATGTATGCTGAGAATATTTCATGAGTATATCGCAAATGCATGTGAGTATCATTTCATGTGTATCTTGTAATTGTATGTCGAGGTTGTATGTTGTCAGCGTGATTTTTGTGTTGTTTCACCGAATATACAATTTGTGTATATATCACTAATGTATGTTGAGAACATTTCATGAGTATATCACAAATGCATGTGAGTATCATTTCGTGTGTATCCTGCAATTGTATGTCGAGGTTGTATGTTGTTGAATGTACATTGATAAGATACACTAAGTTAATTTCAAAGGATGACTGGCTGTATCAGTGTCATCATACTTTAAATTACCCACTGTAGCAAGTTAAGTCTTGCATATACAAGGTTAGATCATCGGTGTAATAGCGAACGAAGTCTTTGGGTGGCCGACGGAAGTATGTCACGATGAAGAAGGGTCTGTGGACATGTTGGCATGAAGTATGTTTGTAGTAAGAGTTGGGAAGTCTTTCCGACTGTATGTTCAAATAACATCTAAACACATGCATTCTTTATGACAGCTGATAATTGTGTGCCTCAAGGATTATTTCTTCTAGTGTGTTTATTTCTTGATTGCAGGGTGGCAGCTCTCGTACAATGGTAAATTTGATAGGAATTATTTCATTCTTTGATTTCGATGTTACTTACCTCTTTTTTTCTTATTTTTTTAAGATGCACATTTTCCTGCAGATGCTTTTAATGATGTTTTAGAGGTTTATGATTTGCATTCAAGTACTACTTTTGTGGGAAGTTTGTTTGAGTGTAGGGATCTCTTTCACCGCCGCCCTGCGATTCACTGCATTTTCAAGGAAATTTCGCATGGCCTCCAAAACAATTCCGATAGAAGAAGAGGCTCATGATCTGCAGGGTCTTGATGTTGAAGAATTGTAGGAGGGCAATTAAATTATCAGTTGGTTAGTCTATAATAGTGCTATTTTGATAAAGATTTAATCTTGTAAGGTTTTAAACCACAGACTTTTTTTGGGTTGACTCATCCTTTTGAGTCAATTTTGTATTGTATCTATTTTAAAGGGCTACAACCGGAGGTTTTCTTTGCCGATTCTTTCCTGCCGGTATGCCTTATTGAATCTAGCATTTTGTAAATTTCATTATATAATTAATATAATTTTAGTGGCTCTGCCACTTTTTCCCAAAAAAAAAACTTAAGAAAGATTATTATTATCTATTTCAATATAAATGTAAATATAGTACTAACATGTCCAACAATTTAGAACAATATTCAAATAGTAAAAAAAGAGATCAATAGGCAAGAAAAGACTCATAACACTAAGTTTTCCTTTAGATAAAATTCAATTCAAATGAAGAATTCTAAGAAGAGTATAAAACATTCCAATCATTATCTTACGTATCACATGCATGTGTTATTGTAATTAAAAAAATACATACTCTAAAACTTATTTTATCATGTTTTGCACATAGTTTAGGTGTTCACATTTGTATGTGTTTTTAGACTTGATTTACCCTTGTTAATGCTTTGTGTATCTTGGTACATCCTAATTTAGCTATTGTTTGCATCTAATCTGATGTTGTGTCTCTTTGTTTATCCCTATGTGCTTATGTGTCTCCCTTTCCATGTGTTTGGACTATTGTGTAACCTTTGTTCATCTTTTCCCATGTGATTTTTATCCCACCTATCGAACATTTAATATTTGTGTTTTCCCTAATGTCTTATTAAACCTTATTTAACTTTGTTTTCTTAATATATCACACTTCATTGATCACAATGACATGAAACCACTTGTACCTAGTTCTAGGTTGTTGTGTGAATGGGGTATATATTACCTAGCTGGTTTTATAGAGACCTAAAATTGACCACTCATCATCTTGTCACTATTCAACCCTAATCAAGACATCATTTAATCACTTAATTGGATAAATCTTCATTTGTTCAATTAATCATCCAATTTTCCTTCCAACAGTGATTAAATAATATTTTATTATTAAATCACTATTCATGTACATTTCACTATTCATCTATACCTCGTCCTAGCAGAAATGGTTATTGAATCATTTATCACCTATCTCTTATAGTCCAACATTAGATATTTCTATTTCTATTTATCTAATATCCATTCCCCATCTTGTGAATCAAATAAATATTTCTATTTATTTAATTCCCTATTTTGTGCACTTTTGGTTAAGTTACCTAATCCACTTAGCCAGCTTAATCTCATGATTGCACATTCCTAAGCCTTAATTAACCTATTCAAATCCCTCACATCCTCCCAAGTGTACAAATGTATGGCCTTCTGTACATGACCACATGGGTCTCTTACAAAGGTATGGACAAGTCCTTTGTACAAAAAGTCTCTTTGTCCTCTTTTGAGCTCATCCATCCACTTTTTCCAACTCACTTCTACACCCTTGATCTTCCCTTGATCCAATGACAACCTTTATCCTCCAATCAAATCTTTCCACTTAGCAAGTTCTCATCAATCCAAGCCTCTCATTCCTCTTCAACCATTGATCTCCAAAATCAATCCTAGCCCTTCATCCACTATCCCAAAAATCTATAAATATCCATCGACCCATGCCATTTTTAAGACTCCATGAAGTGCAATTTTATGCTATCAAATTGAGGAGCAATCAATAATCAAACATCAAGGGAGCACATCCAAATAACAAATGTTTGCATGTAGTTACTTAGTGTTTTAAATTCATATGGTTTGTATTCCTTTATGCTCAATCTTGAGGTTGCATTAGTTAATGTGTAGAATAGGCTAATATAGTTCTAGTTTGTTCTTTTATGCTCATTTTCTACATGTGATAGATTTGTCATACCTAGTGGGATCCACGTCTCTAGCTACTAATCAAAATTTAGTGTTTTGAGTGTTCTTAACATTGCATGTTTCAGTTGGGTAGCTCCATTATAGTTCAGTAGATCCACACTACGTTTTAGAGGCTCTACAGTTCATTGGATGTGCATTGTGTTTCAGTGGATCCACACCGTGTTTAAGTGGATCCATAGTTTAGCATATCCACACTGTGATTCAAGGGCTCCATCCTACAAATAGAAAATGAATTTCTAACACTTTATCATTTAGCTTTCTGACAAAGTTTTGTGTTTGCAGGGGAAGATGTTGTCAAAATACTCATTCCCATCCTTATATCACATCAAAAATTAAAATCATCTAATTTTGGTCAACTAAAGGTCATTTTTTTGTACAAGAAACTCCAGTTTAGTGGCCATGTACCCTATTTCAATGGTCCTGTCTGGTATACTTTTCCTCTATCTCTATTTCAGTGGATACACACTATGTTTCAATGCATTTATGGTTTAGTGGATTTGCACTATGTATTAGCAAATCTATGGTTCAATGAATCTACACAGTGTTTTAGCATATCCACAATTTAGCATATCCATGCTGTGTTTTAGAGGTTTTGCGATGTCTCTATTTTTTTATAAAGTATTGGGATTTGTATTTGATCATTATATGCATGTTCCTAGTTGTATAACACCTTTTTGTGCAACTATCGTTGGTCCAAGACATAAATCAAAATACTAACTTATGTGATTGTGGCATGCTTGTTCAAGGATCTATCTATTTTGCACTTAGGAACATTTCATTTTATAAGGTTAATGAACATTGTATGTCATGTTTGAGGTCAAGTTATGTTGTATTCTCTCTCCTCGTACCATTTAGTGATCTTGGAGATTAAAAACCTTGACTTGATCTAATCTTGTTTATCTTTTTTCATCCCAAGATATTAGGAGTGTATGCTCTCTCCTTATGCTTCATGCAATCTTGGAGATAAAAACTATTGGCAAGAGACACTATATGGATTCATGGTTGTTGTCATTGATGGCAACAAAGGTCATCCCACATATCTGCAAGTCATGGTGTGTCTCTACCGGAAGTTAGAATGAAGGTTATTGTGGTCCGGTGAACAAGAACAGAGCATGTGGCAAGGTCCGACAGACAGGTCCGGATCTCTTAGAGGAAGTATCTTGGTGTAGTGCAGATCTGGGGAAGTCAAGAGGACTACCTTGAGTGGTATATTCCAAGGATTTAGCCTCCGGTGATGGACAAGGAAAAAGATATGAATAGTTGAGTACCAGATTCCTGAGTGATAGTGTGAACAGAGGAAGAACTGACTGACAGAACATCAGACTATTTTCTGGATGTGTTACTGATGATGGTAAAGGTTGTGAAGGCATGAATCATGTTTGGCCGACATGATTAATGATATCTACAAGTATATGCTTGATACGCATTACTTGATGTGCAAGGATTCAGCCGACAGAACAGAGTTTGTGAGAAGATAGACTGTTCCGGGTGCCGACTAGAAAGATAATGAAATCACTTGTGCGGATATATATATATAGGATGGATTTATTTATGAGATGTGTAGTTGTGTGATGTGATATGCAAACAAGAGAAAAGCAGAACAGAAGCAGTAAGAAAGATCCGGTATGTGAAAGAAAAGCAGAATAAAGAGAAGAGGAAAGATGAAGTGCAGTAGATCAGTGTACTGAGCCTAACCGAAACTGAGCTCCAGCATATGTGGATGCTTCCAATTAGTTCAAGTATTGTATAAACATTCTTTTGTAGACAGTGTGTCTCCTTGTAGGTAGTGTGCCTCCTTTGTGAGCAGTGTGCTCGGGCAGTGAGCCCTAATTGGCAAGTGCCATTTTGTAATTCCTTATTCTTCTAATAGAGAATAATCTTTGGGTTAATCACCCCGTGGTTTTCTCCCTTAACAGGGTTTCCACATCAAAAATACTGTGTCATGTGTTTTTCATTTCATGGTAATATTTGCTTGTTTGAATTAATGCTGCATTGATTAATAAGAAAGTTCAGAAAGAAGAAATAATTAGGATAACTGATTCACCCCCCCTCTTAGTTATCAACAATTGGTATCAGAGATAAGTTCCTCCTAATAGAGCCTAACAGCTTGAGGAAGATCTGGGAGTTCAAATGGATGCATATGGTTTAAGGGGGCAACTCAAAACTGCCCTTGAGGATCTTGAACAGTCAAACTCTGAAGTCAATGAATTAAAGGAAAAACTCAAACAGGCTGATGAATTCATGAGAGAACTAAAAGACAAATTAAGTCTCTCTATGAAAAAGAGAAAGGAGCTGCTCCAGCAATTGGCAAGACAAAGTGAAGAAAGTAATGCAAATGAAGAGCTGACTGAAAAAACCAAGTTATGTGAAAAGTTATCAAAAGAAGTCATTATGGTAAGACATGAAATGGAATCAGGAGTTATAAAGTTTACTCAAGAGATTGAAGAGAAAAGAAAAACTGAAGACAATCTAAGATAATCTCTCAAAGAGAAATCAGAAGATTGCCACCAGATGGATAGGATTATCAGACATCTTGAATCTGATCTTGAAGATGCTAAAGATAATGAAGAAAAACTTGAGGATCAAATTGTCTCTCTCAAAAGGGATCTTCAAATAGCAAATGAATATAAATAGAAATTCAAGATAAAGAGAAATTCAAGATAAGTTCTGCTCAACTTGAAGTTCTTCTTGGAAGTCAAAAGAGGACAGATGACAAGTGTGGTTTAGGATATGAGAAAGGAGAAAGCTCTGGATTTGGTCAGAAGAATTTTGGATCAGAAAATCCAAGGAATAGGCCTAGAAGACCTTCGGTAAGATAGCCCAATGCTCAAAGATATCCATCCTTCAATGGATACTACCACAGCTGCAATCACTTTGGTCACAAAGCTAATTAGTGCAGAAAGAGAATGAATCAGACTAATTCATCCTTCTCCGGACAATGCTTTAACTGCAAAAGGTATGGACATAAGTCTCATGAATGCAGAAATATGCAAATGAACAAATCATTCAATGGTAGATGCTTTACATGCAATAGAGTAGGTCATATGGCTAATCAATGCAGATCAAGAGGTTATCAGTCAAATATGCAAAGAAATGTTGTTTGCCAAATCTGTAATAGGTCCGGTCATAATGTAAAAGTCTGCAGAAGTAAGAATCAAGACAAAAGAGGTCTGATATATAGTCAGAATCAAGACAAAGGTAAACAAAAGATGAATGCAAATGAAGTTAGGAATGAGATGAACAAGATTTGGGTGAAGAAAAGTTCAGAGAAGGTAGAGGTTGGATCCGCACCAGACTCTGGTGTTGATATTCCTTCCGAAAATTAAGAAATGAGCTCTGGCTTAGGGGGAGACACAAAGAAAACCCTGTTCCCCTAGCCAATCAAGTGGTGCCGGATTAGGCACAAGATGCAGAGTAAAGGGTTTGTAGATATGAGTCTTGAGATGATCTAGCTAAGATTTCAAAGGTCCGCATGAAGATGTGAAGAAGTTGTGATTGATCATGTAGAACCTGTTCTGGGAGATGCTCTGAAATGATAGAGGATTACAAAAAGGTCCGGAGAGATCCGAAAGTGCATTGTCTTATTCTGTGGATTGGACAGAGTATTTGGGATGTCCTTGTGATGTGTCATCTTGATTTGTTCATGGTTGGAAGATCCGTATGACGTTCATAAATCAAGACTGATCTGGTTCTTCAAGTCACTCGAATAAGGCAAACCGGAATAATGTAGGTCGAGCATTTATTGCAATCAGATATTATGGTTTGCAGAGCAATATAAGGGATTTCTCATAAATCACTTGTTCATTCTGCACTCAAGAAGAAGCGAAAAGTGGAGCCCTACAACAAACCTCATCAACTTCACCGAAGATCTCTTGCAGAAGTCATTACATACAGAAATCAATCCAACCACTCTGTGTAATTGAAGGCGCATAAGGTATTTTCTGTTTTCGATATCTCACTACAAATCTTTTGAAAAATGGCTACTCCAAATATAGTAAAGATCTCAGATAGGCCTCGACCTAAATTTAAGAAACACCCATACAAGTCATTGGAGGTAGATCCCTTAGGAGCATTCTCTAGTGTTCCTCATGGCATTTTACACACAGAAGACTTTAGGGTTTACATACATGCAAGTATTGAGGAATTTGGGGAATTCAAATTGAGAGATTTCTATCACAAACAACTGATAGACAATGCTTTTGAGCTTAAACCAGAGTATAAAGGTATCCAGAAGAAACATTTTGATCAATTCATTCATTTCCCCTACTTTGAAGAAGATGAATGGGTCCGGTACGTATTGAGTAGAATGCATGACAACTTCCTATGGTTGAATAGACCCTGCAAGATCACAAAAGAGGCAATTAGGGAAATAACTAGTCTATACTCTTCCGGAGGGATACCTATCTTGAAATATGTCAAAAATAACATTGTAACTAAGGCCACCTGATCAAAATTTGATAAGAGGGCAATGACCATTGAAGATATTTCTGATCCAAATATCAAGTTTGCATCTATAATAATAGGATACAAGATTTATCACTCCAGTAGGGAGAATTCTGTATCTGGAACTGTAGTATATACTGCCTATGAGATGCTGAGGAAGAATGCAAATTATGATCTCTGTGAACTTCTTTTAAGCCAATTAATGGAAAATATACAGAAGATCAAAAAGTACAAAAAGAATTCTTTCAAGTATGGTACACTTATATTATGTCTATTTTTCTACTTCATGAATGAGCTGCCCGGATCAAGTGGATAGGTATGGCAAAATGACAAACCTATAGCAGTCTAGATCAGAGATTATTTACATGGGCTTGGGGATGCCAAAGCAAGAAATACAGCCCTGTGGGGATACTTCAAAAACTTCTAGAGCATGATGCAAGCAAGAGAAAGAATTCCCCAGTCTATTGTTGAAAAATACAAAGACTCAGTCTGCTTTATGGTTGATACTGATCAGTGCCTAATGGAGGCAGTAGAGCCAAGGACAGTCTGGATCATGCCCATGGGGTATGAGGTTGATGAACAGATTATGGAACTGCATGTTCGACACATGCTTAGTCAGCCCAAAGATCCAAAGGCAGAAAGGTTTGGAACCTTTGAGGAGCTGAGTGTGAAGATCCATGTGGAACTCAGAGAACCTGAGATAAAGAGGAAGGTGAGAAAAGAAGTAGAGCATATTGCTCAAGGCCTAGGCATCCCAAAGGAGGCACTTGATGCCAACTAGGAAAAGAGGCAGAAAAGAAAAGAAAGAAAAGTACTCCGGTGGAAACCTCAACCTGGACCAGA
Organism: Cunninghamia lanceolata; assembly: GCA_027924645.1. Lineage (NCBI taxonomy): Eukaryota > Viridiplantae > Streptophyta > Pinopsida > Cupressales > Cupressaceae > Cunninghamia > Cunninghamia lanceolata. The sequence continues at coordinate 33,864,720 of BSBN01000078.1, read as the reverse complement.
TCATCAAAGGGATCTACACCTGTCACAACCAAAAGCTCAAAAATTTCAAAACCGGAAGGTCAGACATCCGGTAAAGGAGAGAAAAGGTCTAAAATAAAAGCCACAAGGGCTTATACAAGTCAGAAAGATGAAGAGGAAACGAAATCAGATGAGGGGGTAAAAGAAATAAAGAAGCAGAAGAAGAAAGGATCCGGTAAACCCTCCATAGGCCAAGACAAGGAAGAAATGGCAGAGGAATTTGTTGAAAAGCCCACCCTATCTCTAGAGAGTGTAATCAAATCAGTCACTGTGGATGGAAACCTTCAACCAATGGTCGAATTCTATGATGACTACAATGAGGCTAACCAAAAGATCTTGCAGGAAGCCACAATCAGGTATCTGAACATATACAATAAGGCTTTCATTGAGATTATATCTCTAATTCCTAGAAGCCTAGAAAAGGAGTTAGAAATAAGAAAGAACAATTCCCAGGCAAAAGATCTTGAGATCCGGGAGCAGATAGCTATTCAGATATATCCTCAAATTGATTATAAGACAATGAACATAATATTCAAAGACTGCAAAGATGAGTTCAGGAGTAAAGTAAGGATGAATCAACTAATGCTTGGTGAGACTGACAAGGTGGCCATGGATACAGAAGAGATCCTCCAGAAGGCCTTCAAAAAGTTTAATCTTCCTGTTGTAGAAGACTTGGGTACTGATCCCTCATCCACAAGTGCTACAGAAGAAACTTTTGAGAAAGCAACAGAAGAGATGGGCCCTGAACAAACCAACATTTCTCTTCCAGTTTCCCCTACAGTCTCCGGATCCAAAGAAGAAGAGAAATTATAGGAGAAAGAAGCAGCGGTAAAAGAAAAAGAAGTTGACAGTACCAAGGGTGCAGAGAAAGAGAAGACTCCAATAGAGAAAACCACAACTAATAGTGGTAAGAATGTGTAAGGAGAGAAAACTCCAAAGGACAGCTCCAAGACTGTAGAAGAGAAGAAACATCTATCTCCAGTAAGAGACACTGCACAAACTGTCCAAAAAGTTTTGAGCAAAGAAACAATAGAGATTGACGAACCGGAGCTTCTACAAGGTCCTTTCAATTTTGATTCCCTCTCTCCGGTACAGACAATAAAGATAGCTTCATTTGCAAATGCTAAGGGAAATGAAAAACTCCTAAAGTCTCATATGGAAGACTGTGAGTTGATAGAAGCTACTTCCGGAGTGCTTGAGAAGATTATGCCATCAGTCTAGAAAGATCCCATAGCCTCCTCTTCTGGTAATCTCAAAACCTTAGTCAGCAGTGTTGGTACACATTTTGAATCCTTAGAAAAATCAGCTGAAGAAAAGGTCCGGAAGGAGTTTTTGGATAAGAGATTCTCAGAGGTACTAGGATTAATCTCTAATGATAGGAGAAATATGAGTATTGGAATAAAGAGCTTAGAAAATGCTCTTAAGGATGGCGGTGACATTTACAAATTTTGTATCTCCTGGTCAAAAGCAACAGTAGAAATTGAGAAGAAAACAAAAGAGGAACAGGACAAACTACTGAGTTTGTCTCAAAGTTTTGATCCTCTCTCTTCCTCCATAGTAAATCAAGAATGTCAAACTATTGCAATCACAAATGCAATCAAGAACTTTGAAAAGGAAAGGAAGAATATAATTAACCGGATGGGAGAGCTTAGAAGGATTATTATCCCTAAGTTAGAGACCATGCATGAGGCCATAAGTGATGCTAAGACTACCGCCCACACAAATGATCCGATAGATCTTAAGAGGGCAGAAGCTTTTACATTTTTGTTGAGTGGTCACATTTCAATTTTGGATAGAATGAAGCAAAGTTGGGCTACAGAACTCATCCAGTTGAAGACATCCTTTGTAGATATTCTTCAGTTTATGTGAATATGTAATATACAGCCAAGTATAGTAAAATTTTTGAAAATTTTGGTGTACAGACCCTACCCTTTGCCATTGATGTCAAAGGGGGAGTGAGGAGCAGTGAAAAATGAGGAATCCAACTAAGGGGGAGCTCCAAAAAATGTATATAAAGATAGAGCATCAGCCAAGGGGGAGCATAGTGTAAACACTTAGTCATTTTTCACTAAGTGTTGCCATCAATGCCAAAGGGGGAGATTGTTGGCAAGAGACACTATATAGATTCATGGTTGTTGTCATTGATGACAACAAAGGTCATCCCACATATCCGCAAGTCATGGTGTGTCTCTACCAGAAGTCAGAATGAAGGTTATTGTGGTCCGGTGAACAAGAACAGAGCATGTGGCAAGGTCCGACAGACAGGTCTGGATCTCTCAGAGGAAGTATCTTGGTGCAGTGCGGATCTGGGGAAGTAAAGAGGACTACCTTGAGTGGTATATTCCAAGGATTTAGCCTCCGGTGATGGACAAGGAAAAAGATATGAATAGTTGAGTATCAGATTCCTGAGTGACAGTGTGAACAGAGGAAGAACTAACTGACAAAACATCAGACTATTTTCTGGATGTGTTACTGATGATGGTAAAGGTTGTGAAGGCATGAATCATGTTTGGCCGACATGATTAATGATATCTACAAGTATATGCTTGATCCGTATTACTTGATGTGCAAGGATTCAGCCGACAGAATAGAGTTTGTGAGAGATAGACTGTTCCAGGTGCCGACTAGAAAGATAATGAAATCACTTGTATGGATATATATATAGGATGGATTTATTTATGAGATGTGTAGTTGTGTGATGTGATATGCGAACAAGAGCAGAGCAGAATAGAAGCAGTAAGAAAGATCCGGTATGTGAAAGAAAAGCAGAATAAAGAGAAGAGGAAAGATGAAGTGCAGCAGATCAGTGTACTGAGCCTAACTGGAACTGAACTCCAGCATATGTGGATGCTTCCAATCAGTTCAAGTATTGTATAAACATTCTTTTGTAGACAGTGTGTCTCCTTGTAGGTAGTGTGCCTCCTTTGTGAGCAGTGTGCTCAGGCAGTGAGCCCTAATTGGCAAGTGCCATTTTGTAATTCCTTCTTCTTCTAACAGAGAATAGTCTTTGGGTTAATCACCCTGTGGTTTTCTCCCTTAACAGGGTTTCCAAGTCAAAAATACTGTGTCATGTGTTTTTCATTTCATGGTAACATTTGCTTGTTTGAATTAATGTTGCATTGATTAATAAGAAAGTTCAGAAAGAAGAAATAATTAGGTTAACTGATTCACCCCCCCTCTTAGTTATCAACAAAAACACCTAAGTTTCTTTTCTCTAGGGGGCTTACCTTGGATTTCATCACCAAGGGGATGAACTCAACCCTCATGTTCTAGTGGGGTATAAAAATTTGGGAGAGAATAGAAAGACTCTCCCATTGGGGGACATTATCTCATGGGGCTATCTTGCAAGATCTTTATACCTTACAACATGAAGGTGGAGAGTGGGTTACCCTCTCAAACCATGTCTTGACAAAATACTTCATTTCGTAGACATAAGCCTCACACACCTTGAGTGTATTAGGGACATCCCTAGTCACCTTGTTCATCTTAGCATAATAGCCTTCAACCATCCTACCTTGTGTTGCATTGATGTTGAAAAGTCCTGAGAAGTCACTCACAGTGTAATTTCATAGTGGGGAGATAGAACTCACTTTGGGAAAGACATTTTTCACATCCAAGGTAAGGGGTACAATGATGGTACATGACCTTGCATGTTCTATCTATCCATCACTTGATAAATAGTATATTTATGGGCCACAAGGATTAACACTCTCACTTGCATAATTTAGGTTGTTAATGTGCTTGGTGTGTCTTCAACATTGAAACCCATGCACTCCTATAATCCAAATCCAAACCCTTTTCACATTTGTGCATGATTGTGTGTGAAATTTTATTTGCAAAGTTATCCAAGGTCAAGCATCGAACCATCCCTAATCATCATCTTGATAATCCCACTTATCTCCTAATCATTCTAATCACCCTATCCACATCATCTTAATATAATCTTAATACATCATTTAGGACCCTAATCCCAATCAATTAGTCAAATCCAATCAAGGTCCTCCTAATCCGTTCAATGAATCCTAATCTATTCAATCCACCTCATCCACTTCCTAATCACCATCATTTTACTAATCAACCTCATCATTTGAGCTCAATCAATTCCCATCTTTGAGCTTAATCCTACCCACCATCATTCTAATCACTTTTGAATCCATTATGCTAATCCACATTCATCATTTATCGTTATCCTAATCCTACACCTAATCCTAAGCAAATCCAATCCATTATCACTTATAATCCACATCATAGTCCATTCATCCTAATCCAATCCCACTAGCTTAATCATCTTATCCATTAATCAATCCTAATCATATTCCCATTATTGAGCTTAATCCAATCCATTTTCATCCATAATCCACATCATAGTCCACTATCCCTAATCCTAATCATCCATCACCTAATCCTAATCACCTTATCCACTTATCCATTGGTCCATTGTCATCCCCAAATATAATTTAATTCATCCCTAATCTATCCAATCCATCCCAATCTCATCCATTTCTATCATTCTAATCCAATCCTTTTATTCACCTAATACCACTCACCTCTATCCTAATCTAATCCCATTTAATCCCATTCCATCCAAATCCTCATCCAAAATTAATCATCCATTATTTCTCCATCCATCCCCAATCAAAATCCAATCCCTCATTCGTAATAAAAAATCATCCTTTAACAATAAAAAATTGGTCAAGGACTTAATCTATTTCAACCACATCCAATTTCATCCAAAGCCCTAATCATTTTCCACCAAATAATCATCCAAATTGTCATCCAAACTCCCTAGAACTAATCCCCAATCAATCCCCCTTAGATCCAATCCAATCTAGACCATCAAAGGGCCCTTGGCCTAATCAGAATCAATCCCAATTACTCCAAATCCAACCAAGATCAAGTTTCATACATCATTGACCTTGATTAATCAAATCAAATAAAGTCCATCCTAGTATCAAGTGTCATATATATTGTTGACCTTCATCAATCCAACCCTGTCTAATCCAAAATCTAAAATCAAATCATCAAGTTATCCTAGATCACATCATACCAAATCCAAGTCAAACATCATGAATCCATCCAATCTCGATGATGATGATAGTCTTATTGACCAAGATGAAATCCAAAACCTTGATGAAATCATTGTAAGCAAGCTTTCCATAAACCACCCTTAGTCATCTACAAACATGCAAGCACCTTATGACCATGCATTGGCTAGAAAATGCTATGCCCTTGCACCTAATTGTATAGCTTGTGTTCACCCTTATGCTACCCTTAACAAGGGAAATCTATTATATCCCCCATCCATCCCCAACATCCATTATCCCACTTATCCAAATCCTTCATCTCATTATCCACCAATCCAACCATCTAATCCACCATCTAATTTTCCCCCTAAATCCAAATCATCCTTTTCAAGTTTTCTCCAAGGACTCTAGCTAAGGACATTGAGAAAAATTATAAAACCAAACTAGTGGAGTCATGCCACCCCACTTCTCCAAAATCACCCAAGCATCTCATTGATGATGCCACCACCCACCTAACACTCATCAAAATTACATGATTCCCTTCATCCTTTCTATCCAAAGTCTTATCCCAAGTATCACCTTCTTGTTCATCCACAAAACCTAAGGAGTCTATTCAAATTCTAAATGAAGTTAAACACTTTTCCCCACCACACCATCCATGCAAAGTCTGTCATGTCAAGAGTCTAGTTGAAAGCATGTCGAAACATGCAAACCCCATCCTAATCAAGATCCAAGCATCCCATCTCATCCCTCTTCCGATCCCACATCATCTACTATTGATATCCCATCATCCCCTATTTATCCTTTACCATCTTCCATCAACCCTTTTATCATCACCTATCGACCCCATCCCATGTCCATTATCTTATCCTCTTGTTCCCAACACCTTCATCCATGGTGGTTCTCTCATAAGAGAGTAACAACTTCTATCCACCACTCATCCTCCTCCATCTAATAATGAACTCACATCATGTTTCCAAAACAATAAACATCCCATTTCACATCTCATGCTCAAAACATGAAATATCAAGGCAAAGGCTTAAAGGCCTTCATGAACAAGGAATATTGGAGCCCATCCATGTCAAAATCCATTAACATGCACATGGCCTTGGCTACACATCCCAAGGAAAATGGCCCAAAAATTTTGGTACCACCTTCACACCTTCTAAAATCTATTCTTCCAATACCAAACTAGGTGCATCTCATCACACCTCAAAATCATATGCCGCCATTTCTCCTCATCATTCAAATCCAAAAAGCATCTGATCATCCATCCCCCATCTTATCCTATACATAAATCCAAAAGTACTCCCATCCCTAAATCCACTCTTCCTCAACTCCTCCCAAACCCTAATATATCCATTCTCATCTCTCCTAATCCTAACATCCTCAACACCCCTGTCCATAAATCTCGTATGCCTAAATCCTTATCCCTCAAAAACCCTAATCATGATCAATGAATGAACATATCATCTAAATATGAAGCTACTATCAAACCCATGGGATTAAAAAATAATCATTTTGATGCCTCCCCACAAGAAGTGAAAAATCCACATCTACCTAAGAGTCATCATGTTGTAGGGCATTGATATGCAAAATCCAAGCAAAATCCATCCAAAAGGCCACAAAAGGCCACACCTCCAAAAGAAAAAAAATGAAAATGATGTGGGTCCCCAAGAAAAAAGTGATATAGTCAAGTGGAGCATCCAAATCCTACAACCTCTCTCCCTCATCCCACACCCAATCAAAGAATTATAAAATCCCTAAGTCCATTTGAGTCCCTAAATCTCCAAATCGGTAATCCCACAACATCCAACCCCAATCCCATAATAAAAAATCCATCATGAATCCAAAATCCCCATTACTCCCCACACCCCATTAAAATAAAAAGTTTCCAAATCCACCATTGTGTGTGCAGACATTGATCTTGATCCCCCTCAACCACATGAAATCCCTTCATGAATCTCTCACCACCCTCTCTCCCTTATCCCATCTATATTCATCTTCATATCCCCATGATCCATGCTTACACATAATCCATCCATTATCCATCCATAATCTATCCCCCACCCATCCATCACCCATCCACCTTCCATCCATCCTCCACCTCTTCCATCCACTCCATCTCCATCTCACATAACCATCTACCAACATCCATGCACAAAATAACATTTGACATGATCTATGCATCGAATCCATTCCCCATGGGAATTTATCACCTCCTATTGGAAACTGACACTTGAGTCCCCATCTTCCCTAAATCCATATCTATCTCCAAATCCACTCATCCCATCCAAAAAAGTAAAAATAAAAAATAAAAAAAGTAAAGAGAAAAATTCATCCAATGGTGAAAATCACTCATTGTAGCACCTCAGGAAATTACCATGATGAAAAGCCCATATGTGCATCATGTGTAATCCCCCATCCATTTGCAAAGAAAGCAATTGGATGTTATTCAACATGAGTATCAGCCTTCTGAATTAACATAAAGACTATGGTGTGTTCTCCATGCACATACATCATGAAATCCATTAAGAATTCTGGATTAACTAAGATCGGGGCTATCGATATAGCCATCTTAATCTTTTCAAATGTTTGTCTACCTTTAGGGGTCTGTTGTGATGTTTTCACACATCACCCTAGTGCAAATGGGGACCACCCTTTTTTTTGCCTTTAGGTTTTAGAGTTTGTTGGTTTCGTAGTAATTTTTGCCAACTCTCGCCAAATTCTTACTCAAAGTCCATGAGATGATTGAACAAATTGATGGAGTGGAAAATTCGCCTAAGGGATGGACATTTAACTAAGGGGTCCATATGCCTTCACCCTGATGTATGTCCCTGAATCCCTAAAATTGGCTAAGTCTGATGTCCTAAAACCCTGAAAAACTGACTAAGTCTGAAATCTGGCACATCCTTAAAAATCTAGAATCTACATGTTAAATCCCATGGATCCAGGACCTATCTCAAACATTGTACAATCTATTTCAAAATATTTAAAGTAATATTTTTAAATATACTATCCTTCAAAATCTTGTTCACAAAATCCAAGACCTCATGGAAAGTGCACTAGGGAAAATCTTATTTGTAAAATCTGGTTCAGCAAGGAAAGTGTGACAAGGATAAAAATTCCTTGACCAAGTGAAATGTGTGATAAGGATAATCCTTGACATAGTGAAATTTGCGTCAAGTAAAAATTCCACAACAGGTCAAAAAGTGTGAAAATTCCATAACATGATGAAAAATGTGATTTCCTCCAAGGAAAATTTCATGACTTAGCCAAAATTGTGACTTGGAATTTTTTCCAAGAGATCATGAAATATGTGCTCAAGGATAAACAATCCATGATCTATCAAATCATGCGCCTAAAAGGATAATCCACAAGACTAAGAATCATGCAACCAAGATCAAGATCATCCATGACTTAGGAGAATTTACGAATGGATTTAATCTAGAACACCCCAAAATATACGACATGGATTCAATCCCTAACAAGGCCAAAAGTGTGAAATTCCTCAAGGGAGTGAAATATATGACAAGAATTTGTCCAGTAGATGCTAGAAAATACAAAAATCCATGACTTCAAGGAACTTATGATTAAGAAACAATCCAAGACAAGGTAAAAGTTGATGAAGAAATGTATGCAAGAGTTCATTGAAAGTGTGAAATTCCTTGATAAGGAGAAGTGTACACTAAGGAATTTATCCAAGAATAAGAAATTTGCAATGGGAATTTTCCACAACACACCTAAATTTGTGACTTGGAAAAATCCATAAGGAGGTAAAAAATGTGACATGGATTTTATCCATGATCCTCTCAGAAGTGCAAAGTTCAAAGGTGAGTGAGAGATGCACTCAAAGAACAGTCCAAGACCTAACCAAATGTACGCCAAGATTTATCCGACTTAATAAAATTTGCGCTAAGGAATTAATCCACAAGGAGTCAAAATGTGCAACATGGAGAATATTATCCATAAGGTCATGAAATGTGGGACTTGAATTATCCTTCACCCTCTCAAAAGTGTGACAAGGATTGATTTATCCACAACATCCTAAAATTTGCAAAGTGAAAAATCCATGAGATAGTGAAATGTGTGACAAGCATTTTCCTTGATCCTTCCAAAAGTGCGAAAATGAATTGGACTGGATATTTGGTCGACCTTCAAACTCAAGAAACCCCTAAAAGTTGATAAAATCCATAGAAATTTGTTAAATCCTTATCCAAGTCAGCCTAATAGATGAATAATCCATGGAAAATATTAGGAAATCTTCTCCAAGACTTTGGCCTTATGAGAAAATAGCATTGAATATGTATTTAAATGAGCTCTCAACTTCAAAATTTCTCAAAAGAAAATCTCAAATCAATTTTTGAAGAGTAGATTTATTCTAAGGAAGGCAAATTTGTGAAGAAGTATTATTTTATTCATTTCTTCCAAAATAGATTCTTGAATGAAATTTCATGCAAGGTTATTCATGTTTTATCTTAGTATTCCATTTCTTTAAGGATTGTATTCGCCTTTATTATTCAAGGTTTTCCTTTGTTTTATAGGTATTGAGAACAAGGATACGTTTCATGAGGAGGATGCTCGATGAAGATCTAGATGTTCAAGATGGATACAAAGAGCTTCAAAAGTCAGAGAAGGAGACTATCTCACATCAAGGAGACCTTACATGAAGATGAATTCCTTTCAAAAGAGATCTCAGTGACACAAGGAGAGCTAGTATCGAGGTCATCAATGAAAGTCTTGAGAGGATACACTTCAAGTCCAACATCAAGGATTCTAGTTCTGGAAAAGAAGATCAATCCTCATAAATCCAAGAACAAGAATCTAGTACATCACTCATTAAGCGGATCAAGCTCAAGGTCATGAAGACAAGAACTACACCAAGAAATCCAAGACAATGCATGAATCCAAAGGAAGTGCAACACCAAGACAAAATTCCAAGTTCAAAGAACACTCAAGAGATAATCATGCTGAGGTGGCATCCAGTCATCATCAACCAATCCAACTATGCTACATTGACATGTCTAGATACATTGAAACTGGCTATCCAAGATGGAGATAAGGATGGAGCCCTTCTATAAGATCATGTTGTTTACATCTCATTGGTTGAAAGTTGTGGTAGTTGTAACTACCTTCCATTAGGTTTTTGTTGTCTAAATCTTGGCCATTGATTCTAGAATCAATCTGAGCCCCTGGTTGTAATTTTGAGCTCTATATAAGGCTCATTCTCTTCATTTGTAGGGGGATGGTTAGTTCTAGATCTTCTCTTTAGAGTAGAAGCTTTTGAAGAGTTGAAGAGACATTGGTAAATTGTTGTAAAGATACTACCAAATCAATACATAATAATTGAAGCTTAGTGATATTGTGTTATTTTGGGATGTTAGCATGGTTTCCAATTTCTTGAAGATGATTCAAGGCAATTAAAATAGATTTTAGTTGAAGTTCATTCATGTGGTGGATTAATGTGAAGATATTTGATGAATTCCTTGGTTCATACATTTTGTGGATTGTTGATGTTAATTTGCAATGCAAAGTTAGCCTGAACCCCATTTTGCAATAGTTTGATTGTGGATATTTGTTCAAGTTACACTAGCTATGGGTATTTGAATGTATATTTGCAATATGAAAATCCTTCATTACCTTTGAAGATTGCACTAGTTTCACATAGTTGTTTATCTCATGGAGAAATGAAGCTTGGTTCAAAGGAATTTGTCTATCAAAGAATCATTCATTATCTCATTGTCCTTAGGTTAGATTTCTCTAACCTGTTCCCTTTTGCCTTTTCTTTTAAGTTTGTTTGAATAAAGTTACATTCATTCAAAAATCCAAGGAGTAAGGAGTAAATTCCATCCATGAAGAAGGAGCAATTTAGCATAAGTCCCTTTGTGATTACCAGCAAAATCACATCATTCCACCAAGTCTATCCATGTGCACGTCAAGACCTGACATTCAAGGAACCTTGGAGTAACCTCGTTTGATCACATTGGTTAGCATTTGAGATACTTTGTTCAAGACAGGATAGAGCACTTAGTGTTTTATTCTAATGTTGTCATTGTCATAAAAAACACATCAACATAATTGGTGCTAGAAGGAGGGCGAACAACAAATTACTCCATTCATTCCAGGTCGAAAGAAGAATTGCTACACCCATCGAATGCTCGACAGGAAGAGAGAAGGAATGTTGAATGAATTCTAGATTGTGAATGTGGAACTAAAGTGAGATTTCAAAGAAGAATTTGAGATTTGATAGATCTCTCATATGTGGATAATCATGTCTTACACAAAAGAATGAAGTGTAAGAAGTTTCAAGCATCCTTGGATAGGTAGATAATCATGTGGATATGCTTAATGAATTATGAGCTATCGCTAATGAGTCCAAGAATGAAGAACAATTCAGAGGGGCACTGGAAGGTCTCAAGGAGGAAGTACACAAAAAGCTAATGCCAAAGTTGTTCCAAGATGAATGATTTTCTACAAGAGGAATGACCCATCATCAACTTCGACCTCTTGATGCGTTGGTGAAAAGAAAACAATGTCCACTGGAAAATGAAGTATCGCAGGTTGTTTCTTTCCCTACTCTTAGTTGTGAAAATTATGAATTTGATTATGGAGACTTAGGGAAAACAACTTGTGTTTGGATTAAACTATTGAACACAAGGAATACTGAGAGGGGGTAGCGAATCAGTATTCTATAAAGCCATTCCTTCACATGCTATTTAACCCATTTACTAAATTCAATAACATGAAAGAAAAAATAAACATAAGAAAAGTAACCATAAAGTCATAACACATAGACACCAGAATTTTTACGTGGAAAACCCCATAAATGAAAAACCACAGTGAGTGTTAGCCCACAATATATTATAACCAGTAATAAGATATTACATAGAAATGCTCACTACAGCTGGACTCACTGCCCACTGAGAAAGAAAGAAGAAAAGAGAGAAAGGCTCACTACCAATAAAGAACTATTACAAATGCATCTATTGAATGTTGGAATACAATTCCATTGATAGCCCAAAATATAGTTTCAAAGCTCTTCATTATGACTACTCTATTTCTCTACTCTGTTCACATATGTTCTGTTCTTCTATTCTCTGCACTCTTACTGCACTTTTCAGATCATAAAAATGGTATTAGATCACATACACATGAACTCAATAATGCATCACATCCCTTAACATCAAAATCCATCAAGTATTTATATCTGCAACAAGATCTAACTCAAAACTGGGTCGGCTTGCCAGAAATGAAACGTATACACAAAAAGTTATACTTTTTCGGCTTGAATTCTTTACACATAAAGTTATGCATACCAATGCAATCCTTTAAGAACCTTCATAAAGGTGTGTACCTATTATAGAACCACTTAGAATGATGATCCAAACAATATATCTTTATCGCATATCGATCCAACTTATATGTTAGCTTCATCCTTAAGTATACACTTAACCAAATCTACTATCATAACACAACTTCTAATGTGGACCATATGGGACTCTAAAATTCGTATCAGACACTCATTATGCATCACCCAACATACCTTCAGAACCACTAATCATGATATTCTATAGTAGTAGAGTGCAGATCTCTAAATTATTGTCTCTATCACTGTGAAATACTGTCAACCTGTATGTCGATACTTAGGAGCTTGTGGATGATCATCCAGTAAACCTTGTACTCTACAAATCTGGAGTTAGATACTCCTAACATGTGTTTATAGCACCCTTAAACTACAAATCAAAACAACCAATAGAGGAGAAATGTGAACTAAGACACTTAGGTATTTTGCACTGTTCATGACTAAACTCTATTAACCTAGACTTAAACAATTCAAAGTGTAGCTTCCAGAGATTCTTAGGACATGAGACTTGGAATATAACATCATCAAACAACTATGTGCAATATACTAGGACCACATACCAGAGTTTGCATCTATGGAGGAATATCATCCAACTTTCTATCACTAACTCAGTAAGCTATCAACACTCAGTTAATTTGACTGTCATTCTTTCTAAACTAAAAATGTTATACACAACTTGTCTCAAGACCTGTTCCCAATCATATGACTATTGCCATCAATGACAATATCATATCACAATCATATCAGTAGTGTCTCTTGACCATGTTTCTAAAAATCTCCCCCTTTGGCATTGATGGCAACACTTAGTGAAAAATGTTCATATTCCTCCCCCTTAGTATGTACATCCGGTTTTTCTTCTCCCTCTTAGTTATTTAGCTATTTTTCACTAGTTTTTCTTTTCCCTCTTTGACATCAATGGCAAAGGTGTATGTACAGGTGACAAAAATGTATCAAAATTTCAAAACTATTATATTTGGCTGCGTATGTACAAGTGCAATCACATACCTTACTTACTAGGAGTGGAGAGGATGTTTGTGCATATGATTTTTAGTTGAGCAAACTCTCCATCCCACTAGACCTTAACCTTGCTAAAAATATGAATGTTCTCATTCACTTGGAACACCTGTTCCTCTGCTTTATCTATAGTGGTAGGTACTTTAGTTATTGCCTTTATCTTTACTGCCTCAGCTACTAGACCAATCATAGAATCAATTTTAGAAACTATTATCTCTCTAAGTTGGTACATTCTACTTTTGATGGCCTCTTTTTGATTTAGCAGACTGCTTATGTTTGCATGAATACCTTTAATTTTTGCTTTCCTGATGGAATCGGATGCTAGATCATATGTTTTTGACAATTTTAGCAGTTGAAGTTCCATAGTATCTATTTTCTCCTTTATTTCTTTTGTGGTTTCTGGCCATGTTAAACAAAATTTGTATATGTCACTAGCTTCTTTGATGGTAATATCTACATTCATAATGCTATTTTACAACATGATTCTATCTTGAGATAACTTATTATTCAACTCATCTAACCTTCTATTATTAATCTCTAATCTAACCTTTTTATCCGCAGCTTTTTCAAGACTCAAAATGTGAACTTACAGAGTTTATTAGCCTTTTGAATTGTTCAGTCGGGGCTAGAGATATGTCCTTCTATAGTCTAGGCATCAATTTTTCTAAAGCACCTGATGCCTTATCAATGAGCTCACTATCTTGAATATGGGACTTCAAAATTTCTTCTTGAGCCTTGTCTTGGACAATTGTCCCTAATTGTAATTTCTCTAGAGGTGTCATGGAGTCTAAGTTGATTGGTCCTTGTAGCAACTCAGGTGTATCCAAAATATGAGCTTCTTGCTGCCTATCCAAAAACTCTCTAATTGAATGCATAGGATCTTGTGTGGCTACAAAAGTGTCTCTTACCATGTCATGAGACACTTCTTCTTCAGTCTGCTCCAGAGGTGTTTGGTCCATAGCTTCTTTCTCATTAGTTTTATGTTCTGGAGAAGGGCTAGCCTTAGCTTGTTCATCATCCTACTTTCCCTGAATAACAATTTCATTCTTCTCTAGAGGGGCTTCAACATTCTCAGAAGCTTTGTCCTATTCTTGCTCCTTCATTTCTGCATCTCTTCCTAGGCTTTCCAGAGGAATTGACTCTATTTGATTCAAACCGGCCTATTCTAAGCTAACTTCTGAAAGAGAAGTATCATCACCAACTTTTGATTCTTCCTTATCATGAATTGTTGGGATGTTGAGCTCTCTTAAGACATCAAGAGTTACTTTTTTTGTTTCCTTCACCAATTCCTCTATGTCTCCAGACATCAAAATGTTGGTCCTTTTCTTTATCTCAAACTTTTCCCCAAGTATCTTGGTGACCTTGGTTTTCTCTTCGACAGTTATATCCAGACACAACTCTATCAATGCATGTTCTCTTAACTCTAAACCATATTTAAAGGGATATTTAGACTCTTTGGTCTTCTTCAGGTTTTCCATCAACTATTGTTAGAACAACTCAGAGGTCATAGTCAATGTTCTTCTTCACCATCTCATATGTAGTGTGGATGGTGGTACTGAAGATAGAGTTCTCCTGGTTGGTAAAATATTTTTTATATCCAACCACCATTGATGTGAATCTCACTACATGGTCTTCAATAGAGTTTACTATCAATGCTCATTTGTCAAATTGAGCACTGGTTTCCTCAATTATAGTACTATTCTTCACATCCTTCAGCACGGGAACATTTCTAGTGGAGTTCAATCTTGTTACAACCTTTATTTCTTCCTTTGTGATCATGAAGGGTTCTTCAAGCCACAAATATTCATTGTGAATCCTGTTGATCACATACCAGACCCATGCATCCTTTGCAAACATTGGGAAGTCTAGATATTGAATGAATTTCTTCTCCACCAATGTCTTGTATTCCTCCTTCAATTCAAAATCATCACCACTCAGATGCTTCAGATATAGATCCATAAGTTTGCAATCATTATGTTCTTCTAGGGCAACATGGATGTATGCCCTAATATCTTCCTCATGCATTACACAATATGACACTCCTAAGAATGCACCATCAAGGTCAACTTCCATTGATTTGCAAGGGTGTTTCTTAAATTTTGGGTAGGGCCTTTCTATGATATCTATTACTTGTGGGGTCTGTTGGTTTTTCTTCTGAATCAGCATTAGGGTTTGCCACTTCTAATGCACAAGCAGATTCAGCCAACTAATACAGGAGGTTGCGTGAGCTGCCTCCCCTTCACTTCTGGTTCTGCCGCACCAAGGGGGGTATCCCTATAACTCAAGATGTAACCTTGACTAGCTCAAAGATAGAAATATTTAACTTAACAACAACAGGCAGAATACTCTCATGTATGGACCAAGATCTGTATGATAGATCACAAGGTTGGCAACATTCTTGGACATGATGTCTGGTTGGGTATGAGAGCATGCAGGGGGTTCCTAATCCTACTCCTACAACTAACAGGTGGAAGTATGAGATGGTTTGAAATGGTGTTTGGATGCAAACCTGGACCTGGTGTATAACCTCAACACAGAGCTAGACTGGTGCCTATCCAGGGCTTGGAGTCGGTAGACATACACCTGTGAATGATCAGCATGAATAGCTAAAACTGGATTTCAGGGGGATACACATGATACCTGCCTTACAGATATCTCCCAATACAGAGTGTTAAGCTGTCGATACTTATGGCATCCCTATTGCAGGAAGAAAGATACATGCAAAACTAGAGACAGAATCAGCATAACACATGCAAACATAGCATTATTCATATAAGATTAACCATGAAATCAGTGGATTCATGCCAAAACGTACAACAGGAGATACATAAACTCACAAGTTTTGCTGCATAGAGCAACCAAAACCAGTTGTATCTTATTACAGAGCCAAAATGTCCAGTTTTCAACAACCTTCAAATGAGCAACACAACCTGCTATATATAGTAAGGAGGTGCTCTGCCTTAATTACATAGTTGACCAAAAAACCTGCCAGATACACAGTATCATCAGATTGGCGCTCAAACATTCAATGCAGCAGGTGGGAGAGGAGACAGGAAGAAATCTCGAGCCTTGCGCCGCCGCCTAGGGATCCACATCTTCAATCGGGTACTAGATCCGTCCACACCATCGCCCATACCTCTGCAACAATCGCCATTAATGGCGCACCAACCCGCGGCCTTGGGAAATGCAGAATACTGTGCGTCGCAACCGTTTCCCACCAAGATACATCGTCATGATATTTGAAAATATGCAGGGTATCAATTATCCCACATGCACCCCGCGGCGACCATTTCAACACTTTATATACTAGGCCACGAGCATATATGATGTTGGTGCTTTTGCTCCCGACGACACTAGTATAAGACCTTCATCATCCTCATCCTCCAGCAACATGATATCCTGTTGCTTGAAATATCACCCTGACGTCAGCATCATCATCGCAATATCACCTACATGATAAACACCTTCATCGACAAAACCTGATCCATCGGAGGAAGATCCTCCTGCTTAGCCGATACCAAATGTCTGGCCGATGAACATCCTGATGACGTCACCGTCATATCCTGCTGACGTCATCAGCATATCTGCCTACTGCACACCTCCTCATATCCGGATGATGTCATCGTCATATTCACAACATTGGGGGATCTTCATAAGATGAGTAATGTTGGAAATATGACCCCCCAGACCTTGATGACGTCACCACCACATGTCGGCATCAGGATGATATTCAGAAGATAACCGGATATTTGGAAATATCATCCTGATGCACAAATATCATGCTTCACTGTAGCTCCGCTATAAGATCGGGGTGATATATGAATATGACAGATATTTGAAATGATCACCCCCCACTGGATAATGCATGAAGCCGACAGGTGGATATCTCCTTGATATCAGCATCATCATGATGCTAGAACAAACATACATCTGGGTGATATTCAAATATGAAAATATCACCCCCTCCTTCGGAAATATCATGATGCAGATAGGCAGAGAAATAGATATCACCCTGACATAAGAATGACATCAGCATCATCAGGGTGATAAAACAACGAACATGAAGTGATAAAACAACATCAGGATGATCTTGACTAAGAACACCCGATGTTCAAATATGATGACCCCGATGAAGATCGGATCATACTTAGGACTTTGCAGCAACATCATCAGGATGATCTTAAGTAAGATCACCCGATGTTAGAATATCACCCCGTGAAAGATCATGCAAGCAGAAAATATGATGACCCTCGCAAGCAACATGGCGATAACTGGAAACATGATGATGATGACCTCCTCCAAAGAAAATATGATGCTGATGTTAAAACATGCTGAGGAGGCCCAAAGACTTAGAACTTTTTGGATTTTTTGGGAAGGTGCCTGCATGTTTATATGCTTGAAAACTGACTGCTCATGCAGGCACCAATAGGGTCGACATGTTTCCGCAATAATTTAAAAAATTTCACAGAGAAGTTTCAACTATAAATGCCTCTTTTTGTCGGATTAGGGTTTCTTCACTTTGAATCATTGGAAATCACTAAAGTTGCTTAGGGTTTAGCTTCTGATCTTCTTGAATGCTTGAAAACTTGAATATAAAGTGATTATTCCTTCAAATGCAAGCCTTTTATCCTTTATTTGCTAAAACCTAATAGCCATAAATGCTAATTTCTAAAAAGCTCTCAAACACTTCACTATCAAGCACAATCAATCAATATTGCTCTGCAATGCATCACATTAGATCTTTTTCTGTTGGTAACTTCTTCAAAAGATTCATCAATTGGATTATTAACTCATATCCTCATGCTGGATCTCAGCACCAACTATCTGGCTAGGGGATCAAGATTTTCAATAAAAGCTCCCCCTAAGCTAGAACTCCCAATTTACTTCCCGGAGGAAGTATCTACACTAGAGGTTGGTGTAAATCCATTCTTGACCTCATTTACATCTTTCTTAATCCATATTTTGCTTATCTCCCTTTTGGTTTCTTCCAGATCAACCTTGTTCTTTCCTTTATCTTCCCCCTACTCTATTTTCCTCTTTTCTGTAGGATTATTTCATTCTCATTCTTGCTTCTACAGATTTTTGCAAATGTGTCTAGGTTTATTGCAATTGCAGCAAACAACATTCCTCTATCCTTGGTTCCTTCCATTGATTGAATTAATTCTTGATCTACATTGGTTAGCCATATGCCCAAATCTATTGCATGTAAAGCATTTTCCATTGAAAGATTGAGTATACCTTTCACTATTGAAACCATTCCTCATCTGACTTCTACATTCATTTTCTCTATAACCAATTCTCTTGCAATTGAAACATTGACCAGAGAATGATGGAACATTTTATTCTGCTCCTACATTGAGTAGCCTTATGACCAAATTTATTGCATTTAAAACAATAGCCATTGAAAGATGGGTACCTGTGAGCATTTGGTTGCCTGACCGGAGGTCTTCTAGGTTTGTTTCTGTGATTCTAGACCTAGTTGCCTGTCTCTCTTTATCTCAATGTTAACTTGACCAAATTTAGAACTTTATCCTCTTTCAAATCCCAAATCTTTCTTATCATTTGGACTTTTCTAACTATCAATCAACTCATCAATCTTTGCAAAGATTATTTTGGACTTTTCTTTGTAACTATTAGCTATTTCTAGATCATGTTTCATAATCACAATATATTTTACCAACTTTTCACATTCCTCATACTTGCCTTTTAGAACTTGATTTAAATGCTCCTTAACTTTTTCTTTCTCTTCAATCAGTATTGATAAACTATTTAAGGTTTCATTTGCTGATTTCAATTGTTCACTTATCTCTTGGCTCCTTTCCTTAGATTTCTTGACTTGCTCCCTTAGGTTCAAGATGCATTTATTAGCTTTCTTGACATTCTCCTTCAGATCCTAGATATCTACTTCATACTTATCAAGATCTTCAAGAGCAACTTTCAGTTCTTCATTACTGACATATATGCAATCATCAATTGTGCTTCTAGAAGAGTAGAATTTCTTGTGGAAGCCATGTGTTCACTTTCCCAGATCTTCCTCAAGCTGTTAGAGTTTTTCCATGGAACCTTGCTCTGATACTAATTGTTGAACACAAGGAATACTAAGAGGGGGGATGAATCAGTATTCTATGAAACCATTCCTTCACATGCTATTTAACCCATTTACTAAATTCAATAACATGAAAGCAAAATGAACATAAAAAAAGAAACCATAAAGTCATAACACATAGACACCAAAATTTTTACATGGAGAACCCAAAAAGGGAAAAACTACGGTGGGTGTTAGCTCACAATATATTATAACCGATTACAAGATATTACATAGAAATGCTCACTACAGGGGGACTCAAGTTGTCTAAGTGGACTCACTGCCCACTGAGAAAGAAAGATAGAAGAGAAGAGAGAAAGGTTCATTGCCAATAAAGAACTATTACAAATGCATCTATTGAATGCTGGAATACAGTTCCATTGATAGCTCAAAATACAGTTTCAAAGCTCTTCATTATGACTACTCTATTTCTCTACTCTGTTCACATATGTTCTGTTCTTCTGTCCTCTGCACTCTTACTGCACTTTTTGGATCACAAAAGTGGTGTTAGATCACATACACACGAACTCAATAATGCATCACATCCCTTAACATCAAAATCCATAAAGTATTTATATCTGCAACAAGATCTAACTCAAAACTAGGTCAGCTTGCCAGAAATGAAACATATACACAAAAAGTTATACTTTGTCAGATTGAATTCTTTACACAAGAAGTTATGTGAACTAATGCAATCCTTCAAGGCCCTTCATATAGGTGTGGATCTATTATAGAACCACTTAGAATGATGATCCAAACAATATATCTTTATCGCATATCAATCCAACTTGTATGTCAGCTTCATCCTTAAGTATACACTTAACCAAATCTACTGTCATAACACAACTTCTAATGCGGACCACATGGGACTCAAATTCATATTGAACACTCATTATGCATCACCCAACATACTTCAGAACTACAAGTCATGTTATTCTAATGCAACAGAGTGTGGATCTTTGAACTACTGCCTCTATCACTATGAAATACTGTCAACCTGTATGGCAATACTTAGGAGCTTGTGGATGATCATCTGGTAAACCTCATACTCTAAAAATCTAGAATTAGATACTCCTAACATGTGTTTACAACACCTTCAAACTACAAATTGAAACAACCAATAGCGGAGAAATGTGGACTAAGATACTTAGGTATTCTGCACTGTTCATGACTGAACTTTGTTAACTTGAACTTAAGCAATTCAGAGTATAGCTTCTGGAGATTGCTAGGACACGAGACTTGGAATATAACATCATCAAACAACTATGTACAATATACCAGAACCACATACCAGAGTCTGCATCTGCAAGGGAATACCATCCAAATTTCTATCACTAACTCAGTAAGCTATCAACACTTAGTCAATTTGACTAAGTCATTCTTTTTGAACCAAAAATGTTGTACACAACTTGTCTCAAGACCTATTCGCAATCATATATGACTGTTTCCATCAATGACAACATCATATCACAATCATATCAGAAATGTCTCTTGACCATATTGCCAACATAATCATGGTCCTTTTGAATTGCTACAATTGATAATTTTACATGAAGTTTTGCTTGAATGTGAGAATTGCATTATGCAAGATCTTTTCTCAAAATTCAAAGATGAATTCACTAAACTTCAAACCATCACTTGTGCATTAATGCTCTTATTCATTTTGAGAAATCATGCTAGATCATGTAAATATTTAGGTCTTTTGAGTCTTGTTCACTCTTTGATTGTAGTTAGATAGGTTTCTTTTCAGTTTGTTTTAGTTTAATTGGTTCAAGTCATTTTCTTTCCTTAGTTTAGTGGTTGCTTAGTTTTAGATTTCTTTTGAGGGATCCCAATTTGTGAAAAGGTGATGAACTTTCGATCACAATCTAGCATATCTTTAATATTAAAGTTTGTTTCTTGGATAAATATTCATGAAATTCTTTAGGATTAGAGGATGATTTTCTCTAACTTTATCATCAGGTTAAGATTTGTACTTGACTCATAAAGAAATCATTAATTATGTCTTGACACTGATATATTATGATTATATATTTTGATCTATATTTTATTGATCTCGTAGTCTTCCTTTGAGAAGCATGGGTCAAGAATTGGAAGTTTATTATGGACTCTGCGGTTAGTGTTGAATAGTGTGAATGCTTGTGCTTAGAAGAAGAATCCATTATTTAGTATGACTTGAAATATTTGAAGATCTTATAATTTTAACACATCCTAATGATCTTGAAGTTTCTAAGTAAGTCCTTGTGACCTTGGATTAAGTAAAAAATCCTAAGGTAGTTCATGGTTCCATTCTATTCCACAACATTCCCACATACCTCCATCTCTCCATTTCACCCATCACCTCATGTAGAAAACAAAATCCTCTATCGACTTTACCTTCTCCATCAAATAATGAACTCAAGTCTAGTGTCCAAACCACACAGTCCCATTGTTCATCACATACTCCAAAAGATGAACTATTAAGGTAAATGTTTAGTCCTTTATGAACAAGGTATTTTGGAGCCCATTCATGTCAATATCCCTCCATGCTCATATGGACTTGGATATATGTCCCAAGGTAAACAATCTAAAGATGTTGGTATTGTTGGCCCATGATTACCGTTAAACCAAAAGGTTGACCCGCCAATTTATGATACAAGCACCAGAGTTAATGAATTCACGGGAGGTGGTTAGTCCATGTCATGAATCCCACGGGGAGTACCAACAATTTTTCCAATAAACTCCCCCCAAACATTACCTGATGGGATTTGAACCCGTGACCTTTCATTCTGATACCAATTATTGGCCCACGATTGCCATTAAACCAAAAGGTCAACTCGCCAATTTCTAATACAAGCACCAGAGTTAATGAATCCATAGGAGGTAATTAGTCCATGTCACAAATCCCATAGGGAGTGCTGAACATTTTTCCAATAGGTATTTCCTTTATTTCTCCTAAGTCTACCACTCTCCATCATAAATCCTATCATACACCCAAGACATATGTGGCCATTCCACCTCCATTATCCTACAATTTCTAAAAGCATGTGACCATATACCTTCCACCATCCACTTTACCTCCTCTTCTCCCAACACCTAATATCCCCATCATCCAACCCCCTTATCCATTTATCCATAAATCGTCTTTTAATCCCTCCATTCATAAATCCCCATAAAATTTTGAATCATGGTCAACAAATGCACACATTGTCTAAACAAGAAGCTTCCACCCATCCTATGAGATTCAAAAACCAAACATTTGGATGCCTCTACCATGAACCAAAAAATCCTAAGGATTTTCATTCCTTATTGCACAAATGTAAAAAGTCAAAGAAAAGTACATTCAAAAGGCTACTTAAGCCCATACCTCCCAAAGAAAAGGCCAAAAACAAAATGGTTTGGGTACCTAAGAAATAAAAGGCAAGTTGAAAGAAGCATCCATATCTCAAAAATCCGAAAAATCCTCTTCCATCTAATCCATTCAAAAATCCCATTCCATTCATAAGTTTCAAGTTCCTACATCCCACAAGAAAAATAAAAATTATAAAAATCCTAAGTCTATGTGGGTCCCTAAATTCCTATGGCATCTATCCTGTTGGTGCCTATTGTTGGTTTGGGTTTCGAGCATTTACATCCGCAGACATTTTCAGAAAAAACCTAATTAATTATAAGTTCTTCGCCCTTTAGAGTTTATGCATGTATCTTTGTATATGGCCACTTGTATATGTCTTTGTATATACAAGTGTAGATGTACATTGGCAGACCCAAAAAGAATGTTCAATTAGCTTCAAAAATGGTAAAAAAATGAGTTGTATGCATATCAGGCTTGTATGTGACATTCAGGTGCAATTTCGGGCATGCAAGATTGGTTGTATGTTGAAGATTCCAGGTATATTTTGTGGTTGTATCAAAAGTATTGTATGTATATTAGGATTGTATATTCGATATACAATGGGTAAGATACAATGGAACATACAAGGGCCGGAGTCAAAATTGCTTCAAATTTGTTGTATGTACAGGTTGGTATTCATTGTTGTATATTGTACATACAACTGCACATACAATGGTTAATATACAATGAAAGATACAAGGGGTGGACATACAAAGTGTCATCGGCAAAGCTTTGTCTATCAGCAGCCAAGTCCAAGGTTTCTCTGACGGGCTGATGAAGATACAAAGATACATGCAAGGCAAGAACCAAGGGGTGGGGTCCACCAATTGTATATATACGATTGTATGTTTGGACATGCAATAGCACATACAATGGCATATGTTTTCCTAATATGCAAGGCCCGGACCTGAAAAGGTATGCAGTTTAGTTGATAAAGGTTGACATGTTTGTATGTATCTTTTGCTTGTACATTCGCATTTGTATGTTTAGACATACAAAGGGCAGATACAAGGGAATATACAACATTAACATACAAGGGTCAGATGCATGTTTGCAATGTACAAGCAATTGTATATAGTTCTTCTTGTATGTTCGCACTGTATATGCGATATACAAGGTTGATATACAAAAGGAAAGATACAAGCCAGATTTCAAAGGTTGTTCCAATCTAATTGATAGATGAGCTGGAGTCCGCGGTTGTATGTTTATTGCATGTTGTACATGTGATATACAAAGTGATGTACAAGGAAGGAGATACAAGGTGAGCCCTAATAGCGATTGCAATTTGTTTTATGAAGATTTGGGGTCTGCCCTTGTATGTGGTGATTGTATGCATATACAATTGCACATATAATTTCCAAAGCAAAGTGGATATAATGGATCACCGATGGAGATGCAAATGCTTAGCGATGGAGGACAAATCAGATGCTGCCACGTGTCCAAGGGTAGTTGTATGTATATTTAACTACATATACAAAGGCAAAAGGGGTGAAAAGACAAAATGTATGTCACGATGTGAAGAGATGCACTTGCATGGCATGATTTCATTGGTTGTTGACTTGTCAACATGATTTGAAGCCACAGATCTCGGCGGGAAGAAGGAAATAGATGGTCATTGTTCAAAATATTCAAAGGAAGGATTTCCTGTATATCTGCAGTTACAGTTTAGGCAGGAAGAATAGCAAAGCACGCAGTTGTTGTATTTACAGAAGCTGCAGGTAGGTTGGCCATTAATGGAAAAATTTGCAGAGGCATGATCTTGATTGACAGGTCAACTACTTGATTAAGGGCAAAAATCTTCAGTTGGCGGCTCACATCCCGAACCCACCTGCCCTTTCCTCTTCTTCTCATAGCTGCATTGAATGTTTTGGGTGCCATTCTGATGGTGAATTGTATCTGGCAAAATTTTGAAAATAACCATGTAATTAATTGCTAGGTACATGTTCTGGGTATATCAGAACTATCACTCATTTTTCTGGGTGTTGGAGACTTGGGCAAATTTTTGGAGGAAATAATGAAAAATGAAGCTTTTTTGCTATCCTGTCTCTTTTGGAGTTTATGAGTTGCATTTGAATGCATGTTGCACATATGTTCAGTTTCATGTTATTTTTATATGAAAAATGCTTTGTTGCATGTGTTTAGCTATTTGTCTCCATTGATGTATGCATCCCTTCTTATGAATCTAGTTGCTAAGGGTTACTTAGATTCTCGAATACAGATTTTTGTATTGCATGCTTGATCTCTAACTTCCATTCAAGGAGTGGATTAAAATGTTTTAGGTTAAGTATGAAGAAGATTGTATGGCAGCAGGGATGTTTGTAAGTAGAGATAGCTAAATACTCATTCTTGGGTGATGTTTGTAAGGCAAGCACCAATCTAATGTCTTGAAACTTGAATCTCCGTTGAGTTTGTGAAAATCATTCACATGTATACGTCTAGTTGACTCCTTTCCCTGAGATAGGCACCAGTCTGCTTCTTGTGTTGTGTTATGTTTCCAAAACCCCTGTCTTGTATCCAAAACATAAATACAAATCATTTCATAATTCCAACCTGTTAGTTTGTAGGGGTAGAAATAGGACCCTTGCATACTCTCATTCCTAACTAGTTGGATATGTCCAAGAACATTGCTAGCCCTGTGATTTATTATGCAAATCTTGGTCCTAAAATGAGAGTATTATGCCTGTTGTTGTAAAGCTAAATCTTTTTATCATTGGGTGAGTCAAGGTTAAATCTTTAGGTATAGTGATCCCCCCTTTGTGTGGCAGAACTAGAAGTGAAGGGGAGGCATCTCATGCAACCTCCTGTATATGTTGGTCGAATCTGCCTATGCATTGGAACTGGCAAACCCTTTGCTAATTCAGAGAGAAAGACCTATTAGTACTCAACCTGACTGGATGTTTCCCAATTATCCCTACAAGGTAGCCATCATTGATCAATAGGATTTTCAGGCTAGGGGCCAACAGTACAGGAGATAGACTCTATAAATATCTCCTCTTCTTCTTTAGGCTCTGCAGAACCAAGGGGGTACTCCCTATTCAACATCTGTGAAATGTGCTTATTAACTTGGTGGGATGTTGAGACAAAGCAGATAAATCCTCATATATGCAGACCAAAACTGTAAAATAAGTGTAGAGGAGCTAACTTTGGGCTTATGTTCAGTTGTGAGACAGAGGATTTCGATCCTAAAACTACTTCTAAAAGTCCTAAAGGTTTGTATTTTGAAGTATGAATTTATGTTTTGTATTTGGATGTAAAACTGAGACTTTGGTTGTAACCTCAATACAAGATTGGACTGGTGCCTATCTCAGGGCTCAGAGTCAATAGACATATATGTGAATGTCTACCACAGACTTAAAACAATAATCAGATTTCAAGGGGTTTTTTGTAGTGTCTGCCTTACAGACACTACCCAAGACTAAGTATTCAGTTATTTTTGCTTACAAACATCCTCACTACAATATATTCATCCCAACACTTAACCCAAAACATTTAATCTACTCATTGAGCAGAAGTAAAAGATCAAGCATTCAACATAGCAAACCCATGTCCTAGAATCTCAAACAGCCCTTTGCTATTTAGATTCAAAAGAAGAAGACACTCAGCTTGGAGATAAATAACAAAACACATGCAATGAAGCATTACTCATTTAAATCAACATGAAACTAATGAATTCTATGCATAATACATTCGACATACAACTCATAAACTCACAAGGCATAAAACAGAGCTAACAGTGAAGTTGTATCTTATCACAACACCAAAATTTGTCCAGTTTTCAACAACCACAATGAGTAACACAATTTGCACTTTATAACAAGACAGTGTACTTAGCCATAATTACAAGGCATTTTCAAAATTCCTGCCAAAATACAATACACCAAGAATGGCGCCCAAAAAAATCAATGCAGTATGGAGACAAAGAGGAAAGAGCAGGTGAACTCAAGACATGTGCAGCCGTTTGAAGATTTTCCTTACAAATCTGGTAGGTTGCTATCAATCATCGACCCATACCTCTATGATTTCACCATTAATGGCCCAACTACCCACAGCTCCTCTTGAAAAATAGCAACAAATGCATAAGAAGTTTTCCTGCCTGAAATGCGGCCGCAGACACAAAGAAAACCTTCGTTGAAAACTTTGAAACAGAACCATCGATCTTCTTCTCATAGCCAAAATCAATGGTGCCAAAACATGCTAAAAAAGTCACCAACCAATCAGAACATACCACGTAGGCACCCTGGGCTTCCATCGCTGACTTTTCTGCTTCTGATTTCACGTTCAAAATTCTTGTGTATGCAGTTGAAAATGGGATTCTATATGCATACAATCACTCGCATACAAGGCAGACCCTAGGACATTATGAAACAAAGTTGAACCTACATTTGGGTCTAGGCCTTGTATGTATCTCCCTTTGTACATCGGCATATACAACACACTTTATACAACGTACGAACCTCAAATTTCATTCGCTGCATTGGATTGCTCCTTCGCATCTGGGTTGTATGTCTTTCCTTTGTATATCGGCTTGTATGTTGCACATACAAATGCAATATATATGTAATCCACAGATTCCAAACCTCCATGAAGCATATTAGAACAACTTTGAAATCCAGCCTTTGTATCTGAACCTTTGCACTTTTCATTGTATATCCACAATATACAATGCATACATACATGCAAGCTATGGAGTTCAACACCTTATGAGCTATATTACATTCCCCCTTCATGTTTGGGCCTTGTATATGAGCACTTGCACATCACAAACATACAACATGGATATACAAAACAAAATATATAATCCAGACCTATACTTTTTATTAACCAGAATGCAATATCCATCGAGTCTGGGCCTTGCATATTTAGTTGTATGCGCCAACATACAATCGCCTTTGAATGCAACTGGTGGATCCCACCCCTTGGTTCCTACTTTGTATGTGCCTCTTGCATTTTTTTGATGTACAATCAGCTTTGTATCTTATAACATACAATTTCCCTTGTATGTATCCTCTGTATCTGGATGCTTGCATGTTGACTTGTATATCAGAGATACATTCACCCTTGTACATTACCCGATGTACATTATGTCTTGCATATCCATGGGCCCCACCACTTGTATATCGGTCCCTTGCACATTTTCTTTTGCATGTTGCCAATGTATAGTTCTTCTTGTACAATGCCGCCGATATACCTTTCATTGTAGTGAATGCATGTTGTCATTGTATCTACCCGTTGCACATCTAAACATACAACACAAATATACATGCAAGCCTGATATACAAGTATGGAATATTCTTGAAATCTGCGATAGATTCCTAAATGTATATGCACCCTTTTTTAAGCCCGATATGCATTGCGAAATGCATACAATCAAATCTTTCATTTTTTGAAGGCCGATTGAGATCTCTAGCCCGCCAATACACATTTGACCTGCATGTATATACAAACAACCTTGTATATACAAAGTGACATGCATACAACAGAATTTTTTGCATTTTTCAACTGCAAAGGCCAAAAGACTTAGAATTTTTTAGATTTTTTGGGAAGGTGCCTGCATATTTAAATGTTTGAAACCCGATTGTTTATGCAAGCACTAACAATGGCTCCAACTGAGGATATGCAGGTGCAAGGCTGCAGCGAGAACCAAACCACTCTAGGACAAACCAAGCAAAACACAAAACACAAAACACCAACGACTATACAAGGCACATACAAACCATTTACACCTAGTTTACAATGTGCACACATGATATTCATTTATGAAAAATAGGGCTTTAGGAACTGACCGTGCATAGGCAGTTCCAATAATTCACCATTTAGGGCCTAGAGAAAGTAAGAATCTTCTCCATGAATATTGCTAATTTGATATGGGCCCATCCATAACGGCTCAAATTTATTATGCTTACCCTTATCTTGGCTTTTTGCATTCCAAACAAGGACCAAGTCACTTATCTGAAACTTTCTTTCTATAGCCCTTTTATCAAACAAATACTTTACCTTCTGTTGTATCCTGATATTTGTCTTCTATGCTTCTCTTCTGGTTTCATCCAATGTGATTAGCTGATTCATTCTTTCATTCATTGAGTCTTCAATCTCTTCATCATTTTCTTGTATGAATCTATAGATGGGCAAGAGATTATTCACAGGTAACCTAGCTGATGCACCATACACTAGCTCAAAAGGTGACCTTCCAATTGCTATCTTCATTATTATCCGGTCAGCCCATAATGCCATCTTTAACTTTGAATCCCATGCCTTTTTGTTCTCGTCCACCATCCTCTTGATGACTTTCATGAGACTTTTGTTACTTGACTCTACTTGACCATTTCCTTGTGGATGATATGGTGATGCATATGACAAATTAATCCCATATTTGTTCTAAAAATCAACAAATTCACCAGATCTGAAGCACATGGCATTATCTATGACCATTGTGACTGACACTCCAAATCTGATAATAATGTGTTCCAAAATAAAATCCATCAGTACCCTTCTTGTAACCTCGTTAGTTGGAATAGCTTCAACCCATTTGGTAAAATAATCAGTAGCAACCAGAATCCAACTATGTCCTCCACTTGATTTTTCTAAAATTTCCCCTATAAAATCGATTCCCCATTGCTGAAATGGAGCCCCCATAGTTACAGTTCTAAGGGTAATGCACCTTCATACTTTAGTTTTCTTGAGAACCTTTGACAGTGTTGGTACCCATTTTGTCCTAGAGGTTGAGCTTGCATGTTGGAGGGTTTCTTCACTTAAACCCTATGTAATCTTTCCCATCAGCGTGACCTCGCAGGTGTTTTGCCGATCAGGTTGGTGGTAATGATGTGCTGTTGGCGTGACATACACCATCGGCATATCTTTTTTCTGGTTCCCCGATGGGATTGTTCTTACCGATGGTGCCATCGGTGTGATGTATACTATCGGCGAAGCATTTTCCTATTCGACCGACGATGGAGGTTTGGCCGATGAAGTGTCATCGACATGTGTCTCGCCGAGGGATGTATGTCAGGGTGATCGCTGTTATCAGCATGATTTGTTTGTTTTGGGCCGATGGTGTTGGTCTTGCCGACCGGGGTAAGTCATGTATTCATCGGCAGGAGTGGGAGCTGTCGGGTGAGCGGTCAGATGTTGGGCCGACAGTGTAGTGTCTGGCTGATAAGAGTCATCGGCGTGTGTCTGGCCGATGAAGGGGCAGAGTGTGGCTTGTTGGTTTTCGGTATGACGTGAGGTATCGGCCAGGGTTTTTTCAGTTGTTCTGACGATGGTGGTCTCACCGACGGAGGTGGGCTATCGGTAGGAGTTGGGCCAATGGCTTGATGGTGGATGGCTCGAGGATGTTCATCGGCATGACTGGCTGTGTCGGCGATGGAACTTTTTGCCAGGCCGACGGTGTTGGTCTAGCCGATGGCAGTGGTTTGGTAACCGCTAACGGGGTGCGAGCTAGCCATTGGAGTAATTTGGCTTCGGTGAGACTAGTGGTGTCGGTGAGGGATCTTTTAGATGGGCCGATGGTTAATCTTTGGCCGATGAAGGGAATGTGGAGTTTGTGATCGGCCAAACTACTATTGTCGGTGGGAGATTTTTGAGGTAAGCCGATGGCTTAGGTCTGAGCGATGGGTTTTTGACGAAGGCATGTGTGTCGAGCGCAGCAAAAGTGCTCGACACTTAGTTTGCATGCGGCTATGTTTATAAAGCGCTAGTGTGTTCTCCTGACCATGCATGTGGGACTATTCTTTTTCCACAATTTGAACATGCGATGTGTTTTGGCAGGAAACTTCTGTTCGACTATTGCGACGATTTTCAAGCGGCCGCGGGTGGTTGAGACCCTTAATGGCGACAGTGCAGGGATGTGGACAATGGTACACATGGTCAGGTCGCCCAAATTTTGAATGAAGACCCCAGATAGTGGCGTATGGCTCGAGGCCCCCCTTTGTCTACTGCATTAACACTTCTGAGCGCCATTCTTCTTGTGGGATCTGTATCTGGCGAATTTTGTAACAGTCATGTAATTAATTGCTGTGGTACACTCTTTGGCTGTTATAAGCAGACTGTGTTACCATTTTTTAGGTTGTTGAAAGTTGAAGATTTTTGGCTCTGTAATTCAAAACAAGCTGATCTGGTTGCTCTGTACAGCTAAACCTGTGAGTTTATGTATCTCTTGTTGTATGTTTTGGCATGAACCCACTGATTTCATGATTAATCTTATATGAGAAATGCTATCTCAGCATGTGTTTTGTTAATTCTGTCTCCAGTATTGCATGTATTCTTCTTCTGAATCTAGATATTTGGGCAATATTTGAGATTCTAGAACATAGAATTCCTATGTTGAATGTCTGATCTTTTAACTTCTGCTCAAGGGGTAGATTAAACTGTTTTTAGGTTGAACATTGGGAAGGGTATATTGCAGTAGGGATGCCATAAGTAGAGATAACTTAACACTCTGTATTGGGAGATATCTGTAAGGCAGATATAACATATATATCCCCCTGAAATCCAGTTTTAGCTGTTCATGCTGATCATTCACAGGTGTATGTCTACTGACTCCAGGCCCTGGATAGGCACCAATCTTGCTTCGTGTTTGTGTTACAACCATGTCCAGCTTTGCATCCAAACTATAAATCAAAGTCAAACTCTAAGACAATCTTTAGGACATTAGAATTAGTTTTAGGATCCTCAGTCCTCTGTCTACAACTGCAAATAGGCCCAAAGCTAGCCCCTTTGCTCTTATCTTTCAGTTTTGGTCTACTTACAGGAGGACTTATCTGCTTTCTGTCAGCATCCCAGCCTTTGTATGCATATCCCCATGGATGTTGAGTAGGGAATACCCCCCTAGGTCTTGCAGAGCCTGAAGAAGAAGAGGAGATAAAATATAGAGTCTATCTCCTACACTGTTGGCCCCTGGCCCAAAGATCCTGTTGATCACTGATGGCTACCTTGTAGGGAAATCTGGGAATAAGCATCCAGTCTGGGAAAAAACCAACAGAAATTGGTGACTCTGCTGGGGACTGAGAAGTAAAAGTACTATCTAATCATCTCCAGTAATATATCTGTGACCCATCCGAGTCACCAACAGAAATTGGCGACTCTACTGGGGAGATCAATGTCATATCCATGAAAGTTTGAGTCTACAAGATTGAAAAATCAGACTTGGAAACTGTTTGTTGCAGCAGAGAAAAGGGTTATATATGTGACTCTGTTGGTGGATGACCCAGAAAGAAGGAAATCAATTTGCGGCTTCAGCTTGTTTGAAGCTCATTCCTCTTCAAGGAGGTGGCGATTCTGCATCAAAGAACCTGATAAAAGAACAAAATCAGTCAGAGAAGAATTTGCAGCTCCTGCAACATATCCAGGTATTTCATATTGTTTGACAGACTCCCTATTTGGTGAGATAGCACTGGTTAAAAGGGAAACATTGGTGAAAACAGAGCTTGCATGCTTTTAATAGAACTTACTCTGTATTTCAAAGGGCATGCAATGTTGTTCAAAAGACTCATTTAAAGGACTTTAGGAAAGTTTGAAAATACAGTCTAAATTTTGAGTGCCTAAAGTCATTGTTAGTAGAAAATCTGAGTAGAGAGGAGGGTTGCAAAAACATAAAGGATGTATTATCAGCCTATGCACCCTTGTGAAGTGTCAAGTGCAAAAATGTATAGTAGTTAGTCCCAACAATGTAATAAAAGAAGTTTCAACGTAGACAGATATAAGCCCATAAATTTCAGTGGCATTTGTGGCTATCCAAATGCTCTTCCACCTAAAATCAGATTTTTTTGCCTAAATTTAATGGTATAAAGGATGAATCAGCTGAGAGACACTTGCAGCAGTTTATGAATGTGATAGATGACTTTGAGATTGACCAGGAGGATGTGGTTATGAGATTATTTGTTCAATCTCTAGATGAAGACGCAAGGGACTAGTTTTCCTACCTTCCAGCTCACTCTGTCAGCTCTTGGCATGGTTTTAAATCTGCATTTCTAGTACAGTATGGTGAAAGAATCTCTGAATATGCAGTTATTAGTAATTTTATGTACATCCATATTGAAGAAGGTGAGTTGATCCTAGCCTTTAACCTCAGATTTATGAGGGCATTGAATAGGATTCCAGAATGCATGAGACCTAATGATGCACTGTGCTTAGTTGTCTATTTGGGAGCTTTTGATAAGAAAATGAGTTACAGATTAAGAGACAAGGAGCCCACCACATTGCATCAGGCACATCAGTTTGCAATAGACATTGAAAACAATTGGAGGTATGGAATACAAAAGGGTTATTTTTCTGAAAATATTTGTTGTCCTGCAGCCCCTAGTGTTAATGAAAGATTTAATTCAGGAGTTGACAATGAATGTCAAAGTATTCACACCCCTGTTGTCCCAGTTTTTGCATCATTCCACGTTGATGATGTTTCTGTTATAAAGGAGGATGTCTTGTTTTGCCCAGTAAATGAAGTTGAAAACAATGGTTTTTCAAGTAATATTTACATACCAGCCCTTATCAAAGAGCCATCATGTTTAAATGATCCAGTTGTGCAAGGTTGTGATCATGTGGATCAACAGTCAGTATCAGTTTCATCAGGAAGTATTAGAGGGATGGAGAATGATGCAGATAGCTCAACTTCAGAATGCATTGAAGTAGTAGAAATCTTGTATGAGGGGCAATCAGATGATAAAAATGATATCCATGATCAATTCATGGATCAGGTTTGTTCTTCTTATGACTCTGGATCTGATAATAATGAAGAAGAATTGGAGTGTCATGAAGAAGAAGTAGAGGCCTTTGCGGTGAGTGTTAATCCCCTTTATGATGAGTCTACAGGTGCCTTTGATGCTGTGAATCTTGACTTTCAGTGGTGCAGGATTAATCCTCTTTTTGAGGATGATGATGAATATAAAGAGACTGTCGACCTTGGTGTTACATCAGTTTGTGAGGAGGGGACATATGAATCAGATATCTTTAGTTCTTGTGAAGATACTATGGATTTGCAAACTGTGAATGATGGATGTTCATCATCACCTGGTTTAGATATGTGCAACATTGGGTGTGTGGATCAGGATTTGTTTTCAATATCAGTAAATATTGGGGGTCTCATTTTTTCTGAGTATTTTGAGTTTTTGGATCAGCTGGATGAGTGCCTGATGGTGTGCAGTAATCAGATAAATGATGAAGATTGCCAAGAGCAGTATGATGTACCATCTGAAGAGTATAACATGCATATGTTGCTTAATGCTGAAGGATTTTTTAGCATGTATGGTTGCATGTTTGATTTTGAAATGCAGAGTGACAGAGGCAGTACTACAAGTGGCAAGCTATCAAAGGTGGTGGAATATCTAATTGAGCAGATGACATTATGGGCAGATTATGCCAATCTTTTCAGTTGGGATTGGGATCTTTCAGTTTGGAATCAGGCATTTGGCAGGAAAAAATTTTGGTTCTTCCTTTTTGGCTACCTGGGGCCACCCAAGTGATGACTAAAATATAGTTTTTGTGCAGGTTGGTGCAATGATTGACTCTGTTGCCCAATAGATATGGCCCAATCTGCGAAACCAAAGATTCTGGGGTCCTCGCTACAGTTTTGCACCTGCACGTCCCCAGACAGAGCCAGTGTTGGTACCCATTTTGGCCTAGAGGTTGAGCTTGCATGTTGGAGGGTTTCTTCACTTAAACCCTATGTATTCTTTCCCATCAACATGACCTCGCAGGCGTTTTGCCAATCAGGTTGGTGGTAATGATGTGCTGTCGGCGTGACATACACCATCGGCATATCTTTTTTCTGGTTCCCTGACAGGATTGTTCTTACCGATGGTGCCATCGGTGTGATGTATACTATCGGTGAAGCATTTTCCTATTCGACCGACGATGGAGGTTTGGCCGATAAAGTGTCATCAGCATGTGTCTCACCGAGGGATG
This sequence comes from Cunninghamia lanceolata, assembly GCA_027924645.1. NCBI lineage: Eukaryota > Viridiplantae > Streptophyta > Pinopsida > Cupressales > Cupressaceae > Cunninghamia > Cunninghamia lanceolata. Next base: position 33,829,948 of record BSBN01000078.1, on the reverse strand, counting down.
TATGTCGGGGTGATCGCTATTATCGGCATTATTTGTTTGTTTTGGGCTGATGGTGTTGGTCTTGCCGACTAGGGTAAGTCATGTATTCATCGGCAGGAGTGGGAGCTGTCGGGTGAGCGGTCAGATGTTGGGCTGACAGTGTAGTGTCTGGCTGATAAGAGTCATCAGCGTGTGTCTGGCCGACGAAGGGGTAGAGTGTGGCTTGTTGGTTTTTGGTATGACGTGAGGTATCGGCCAGGGTTTTTTCAGTTGTTCCGACGATGGTGGTCTCACCGACGGAGGTGGGCTATTGGTAGGAGTTGGGCTGATGGCTTGATGGTGGATGGCTTGAGGATGTTCATCGGCATGACTGGCTGTGTCGGTGATGGAACTTTTTGCCAGGCCGACGGTGTTGGTCTGGCCGATGGCAGTGGTTTGGTAACCGCTAACGGGGTGCGAGCTGGCCATCAGAGTAATTTGGCTTTGGTGAGACTAGTGGTGTCGGCGAGGGATCTTTTGGATGGGCCGATGGTTAATCTCTGGCCGATGAAGGGAATGTGGAGTTTGTGATCGACCAGACTACTATTATCGGTGGGAGATTTTTGAGGTAAGCCGATGGCTTAGGTCTGAGCGATGGGTTTTTGACGAAGGCATGTGTGTCGAGCGCAGCAAAAGCGCTCGACACTTAGTTTGCATGTGGCTATGTTTATAAAGCGCTAGTGTGTTCTCCTCACCATGCATGTGGGACTATTCTTTTTCCACAATTTGAACATGCGATGTGTTTTGGCGGGAAACTTCTGTTCGACTGTTGCGACAATTTTCAAGCGGCCGCGGGTGGTTGAGACCCTTAATGGCGACAGTGCAGGGATGTGGACAATGGTACACATGGTCAGGTCGCCCAAATTTTGAATGAAAACCCCAGATAGTGGCGCATGGCTCGAGGCCCCCCTTTGTCTGCTGCATTAACACTTCTGAGCACCATTCTTCCTGTGGGATCTGTATCTGGCGAATTTTGTAACAGTCATGTAATTAATTGCTGTGGTACACTCTCTGGCTGTTATAAGCAGACTGTGTTACCATTTTTTAGGTTGTTGAAAGTTGAAGATTTTTGGCTCTGTAATTCAAAACAAGCTGATCTGGTTGCTCTATATAGCTAAACCTGTGAGTTTATGTATCTCTTGTTGTATGTTTTGGCATGAACCCACTGATTTCATGATTAATCTTATATGAGAAATGCTATCTTAGCATGTGTTTTGTTAATTCTATCTCCAGTATTGCATGTGTTCTTCTTCTGAATCTGGATATTTGGGCAATATTTGAGATTCTAGAACATAGAATTCCTATGTTGAATGTCTAATCTTTTAACTTCTGCTCAAGGGGTAGATTAAACTGTTTTCAGGTTGAACATTGGGAAGGGTATACTGTAGTAGGGATGCCATAAGTAGAGATAACTTAACACTCTATATTGGGAGATATCTGTAAGGCAGATATCACATATATATCCCCCTGAAATCTAGTTTTAGCTGTTCATGCTGATCATTCACAGGTGTATGTCTACTGACTCCAGGCCCTGGATAGGCACCAATCTTGCTTCGTGTTTGTGTTACAACCATGTCCAGCTTTGTATCCAAACTATAAATCAAAGTCAAACTCTAAGACAATCTTTAGGACATTAGAATTAGTTTTAGGATCCTCAGTCCTCTATCTACAACTGCAAATAGGCCCAAAGCTAGCCCCTTTGCTCTTATCTTTTAGTTTTGGTCTACTTACAGGAAGACTTATCTGCTTTCTGTCAGCATCCCAGCCTTTGTATGCATATCCCCATGGATGTTGAGTAGGGAATACCCCCCTAGGTCTTGCAGAGCCTGAAGAAGAAGAGGAGATAAAATATAGAGTCTATCTCCTACACTGTTGGCCCCTGGCCCAGAGATCCTGTTGATCACTGATGGCTACCTTGTAGGGAAATCTGGGAATAAGCATCCAGTCTGGGAAAAAACCAACAGACAGGGATCACACTTTCTTACAATCTTTTGTGCATCTGAGAAAAGGGTAGGCCACCAATAGCCTGCTCTAAGAATTTTGTGGGCTGTTGTCCTGGCAGTGTAATGTCCACTACACACTCCCTTGTGCATGTCATTTAAAATATCTGTAGCCTAGTTTTCATCCACACACCTAAGTAGGACACCATCAGGATTCTTCCAATACAATTCTTCTTGAACAATTATGTATTTGATAGCACGTAGTTTTAAAGTCCTCTTTTAACTGTCACTGAGATGGGAAGGACAATTCAAATTCTGCAAGTAATATATAATGTCCTTGTACCATTCAGATTCTGACATATTAACAATTTCATTCTAAACTACATTCACTTGTTATGCTTCTAGATTTGATTGTGTCATCATCTTAGCCAAACCCTATCCCCTTACCAGTTTTGTGATTTGTATCTCAATGTTGAACTCTTGCAACTTGTTTATCCACCTACATCTTCTTCCTGTCACCTCTTGCTAAGTGAAAATGTCTTTAACTACTACATGGGGCACATATGCAACTACCTGAGAGCCTACTAATTATGGCCTAAAGCTCTTGACTGCTCTAACTAATGCATATGCCTGCTTTTCCATGATATCATATTTCAGTTCAGCTGCCTGCAATGACATGCTAAAGAAAGCAATAGGTTGCTCAAAACCATCTTCATTTTTCTGCAATAAACATGCAGCAACAATGTGAAAAGAAGCAAATGAGAATAACTGAAGTGGCTTAGAAAAATTAGGAGATCATAATACAGGAGCCATATTTATAGCTTCTTTGAAGTTTTGAAATGATTTAGTTGCTTCACTTTCCCACTTAACAATTGCACCTTTCTTCAACATTTTAGAGACATCCTTTGTGACTTCAGCAAAATTGGGAATGAACCTTCTAACAAAATTAATTTGCCCAAAGAAAGAATGAATGCCTTTCATAGTTTTAGGGATCCGAATTCTATCAATTGCAGCAACCCATTCAGGATCAATCCTAACTCCATCTTTGGAAACAATGTGTCCCAATAATTTTTCTTCCACTACCCCAAAAGCACATTTCTTTGGGTTAAGTGAAATGCCATATTCCAATGCTCTAATAAAAATTTGTTCAAGATGCATGCAATGTTGCTCCTCCTTTTTTAAATAGGCAGTTAAATCATCTTGATACACAGCCAGAATTGAGTCAATCAAGCTTGCAAAAGCAACATCCATAGCTCTTTGAAATGTAGCACCTACATTTGTTAGTCCAAATGGCATTCTTACATATACATAGGTTCCCCATGGAGTGGTAAAGGTAGTCTTTTATTGTTCAGATTCTTTTACCTTTACCTGATTGTATCCTGAGAATCCATCCATCATGGATAAAAGCTCACAACCAGTTACTTTCTGTAGCATAGCCTCCATGTTGGGCAGTAGATAATTATCCTTTAAAGAAGACATATTCAAATTTCTAAAATCAACACAAAGCCTTATGTGACCATTTTTCTTTCTAACTGGGACAAGATTGGATACCCAAGTTGAATGTCTGATAGGCACAATTATTCCAGCCTCCCTAAGCTTCATAAGCTCTTCTTACATTTTTGGAGCCAGAGTTGGATTAATAGGTCTTTGTTTTTGTCTGAATGGCTTAGCTCCAGGCTTCAGTGGGATCTCATGCTAGAATAAATCCTCTCTATAAGATTTTAGGTCCTCATATAACTAGGCAAAGACATGCTTATATTTCTTCAATAATGCTATCAACATGTTCCTAATGTGTGGCTTGAGTTGTTTCCCAATGTATACCCTTTTGGGGGCATGAGATGTCCCCAAGTTTATCTCCTCCAAATCATTCTTATTTGTAGGAGATGCCTTTGTAACAAACTGGTCTCTATTGTCAAATGCTCTCTCTAAAGAAACCAGCCCTCTAGGGATTTTATTTGTTTTGAGCTGAATTACTTCTTTCCCCAAAAGAGTTTCTTTTCCATCCACAAATTCTACAAAATTTTGAAAATCAATTTCTTGATTCTCATATTCATCTATGTAGTGCAGGAATCTCAACAAATCTTTATCATCATCAAATACTTGCCAACTGCATATATTTTCTAGTACTACAGGTCTAATTTTAACCTCAACATTTGTAACATCAGACAGAGTAATATCATCTGGCCTTATGGCCACATTAGCTAAAAAATCTGCCATGACATTTTTTGATCTCTCTATCTAGTTTATTGAAAATGCATCAAACAATTCAATTGTATCCCACACATCATGCTTATACTGTTTTAACCTCTTATTTTTTTAAGCATACTTATCCCTAACCTGGGAAATAATTAATTCTGAATCTCCAAATACTTTTATCATCTTAATTCCATGCTTAAAAGCAACATTCAATCCTAGCAATAGAGCTTCATATTTTGCAATATTATTTGTGCAGGCAAACTTTAACAGGAAAGAGAACTTTAGAAGCTTACCAGCCGGAGACAAAAACACAACTCCAGCACTAGAGCCTTCCTTTGAACAAGTTCCATCAAAAAACATGGTCCAGAGACCCTGTTGGTCAAGCTCTTGAATGCAAATATCTCTCCCTCTACCTCCTTAATCGCCTGAGACAACTTTGAAGTTCTCAAAGTCAGTATCCACAAAACATATATGTTCCTCTGAATCTTGATCCTCAACTGTTTCTAATGACCTTTCTATTGATACTGGATTTCATTTCTATGCTGGTTTCTCAAGACATTTGCATTATCAAGGGTGGGGACTGCATCATGTTGAGCAGTTCTCAGAGCTTGCACTTTTTGTTTCATATCATCTCTAATCTTTACAGCTTGTAAATATTCTAATTCAGCTCTTAAGATTTTGATTTTTTCAGTTAATTGTTCATCTTTGGGCATAGAAGAGGATGGTCCCTTTCCATATTGGTCATCATCATCATCCCTTGGGGACTCAGTCTCTTCAAATCTGTCAGAGGGATCTAAGAAAGGGCATTCCTGAAACACCTCTGATCTCACTTTCAAATTAACACATTGTTGTCTTTCATATACATTCTGGATTTCAACCTCAGTGTTTGAAAAATAAGGTATTGTCCGCTCTGAAGATCCTAGATTGTCTTGAATATTATCATTACTTCTGGGAGAACCTGCTTGACTGGCTTGAATAGTCCCTTTTCTCCTATACATCATTTTTCTGGGTAATTCTTTAGATAAAGGATTACGCAGGGATCTTCACCCTTGCATACAAATTTTTACTTTACCGGTTGGGAGATTTGTTTGGAGTCGCCACCTACAACTAGGAATTATTTTTCACCAGGGTTCTTACACAAAGATTCCCCAGTAGAGTTGCCAAATCTATTAGTGCTCAACCCAACTGGATGTTTCCCAATTATCCCTACAAGGTAGCCATGATTGATCAATAGGATTTCCGGGCTAGGGGCCAACAGTATAGGAGATAGACTCTATAAATATCTCCTCTTCTTCTTTAGGCTTTGCAGAACCAAGGGGGTATTCCCTATTCAACATCCATGAAATGTGCTTATTAACTTGGTGGGATGGTGAGACAAAGCAAATAAATCCTCATATATGTAGACCAAAACTGTAAAATAAGTGCAGAGGGGCTAACTTTGGGCTTATGTTCAGTTGTGAGATAGAGGATTTCGATCCTAAAACTACTTTTAAAAGTCCTAAAGGTTTTTATTTTGAAGTATGAATTTATGTTTTGTATTTGGATGTAAAACTGAGACTTTGGTTGTAACCTCAATACCAGATTGGACTGGTGCCTATCTCAGGGCTCGGAGTCAATAGACATATATATGTGAATGTTTACCACAGACTTAAAACAATAATCAGATTTCAAGGGGTTTTTTGTAATGTCTGCCTTACAGACATTACCCAAGACTAAGTATTTAGTTATTTCTACTTACAAACATCCTCACTACAATATATTCATCCCAACACTTAACCCAAAACATTTAATCTACTCATTGAGCAGAAGTAAAAGATCAAGCATTCAATATAGCAAACCCATGTCCTAGAATCTCAAACACCCCTTAGCTATTTAGATTCAAAAGAAGAAGACACTCAGCTTGGAGACAAATAACAAAACACATGCAATGAAGCATTACTCATTTAAATCAACATGAAACTAATGAATTCTATACATAATACATTCGACATACAACTCATAAACTCACAAGGCATAAAACAGAGCTACCATCGAAGTTGTATCTTATCACAACACCAAAATTTGTCCAGTTTTCAATAACCACAATGAGTAACACAATTTGCACTTTATAGAAAGACAGTGTACTCAGCCATAATTACAAGGCATTTTCAAAATTCCTGCCAAAATACAATGCACCAAGAATGGTGCCCAAATCAATCAATGCAGTATGGAGACAAAGAGGAAAGAGTAGGTGAACTCAGGACGTGTGCAGTTGTTTAAAGATTTTCCTTACAAATCTGGTAGGTTGCTATCAATCATTGACCCATACCTCTGTGATTTCACCATTAATGACCCAGCTACTCACAGCTCCTCTTGAAAAATAGCAGCGAATGCATAAGAAGTTTTTCCTCCTGATATGCAGCCGCAAACACAAAGAAAACCTTCATTGAAAACTTTGAAACAGAATCGTCGATCTTCCCATCGCCAAAATCAATGGCGCCAAAACACGCTGAAAAAGTCACCAACCAATCAAAACATGCCACGTAGGCACCCTGGGCTTCCATCACTGACTTTTCCCCTTTTGATTTCACCTTCGAAATTCTTGTATATGCAGTTGAAAATGGGATTGTATATGCATACAATCACTCACATACAAGGCGGACCCCAGGACATTATGAAACAAAGTTGAACTTGCATTCAGGTCCGGGCCTTGTATGTATCTCCCTTTGCACATCGGCATAGACAACACACTTTATACAACCTATGGACCTCAAATTTCATTCGCTGCATTTGATTACTCTTTCGCGTCTGGGTTGTATGTCTTTCCTTTGTATATCGGCTTGTATGTTGCACATACAAATGCAATATATATGCAATCCATAGTTTCCAAACCTCCATGAAGCATATTAGAACAACTTTGAAATTGGGCCTTTGTATCTGAACCTTTGCACTTTTCATTGTATATCCATGATATACAGTGCATACATACATGCAAGCTATTGAGTTCAACACCTTATGAGCTATATTACATTCCCCCTTCATGTCTGGGCCTTGTATATGAGCGCTTGTACATCACAAACATACAATGCGGATATACAAAACAAAATATACAATCTAGACCTATACTTTTTATTAACCGGAATGCAATATCCATCGGGTCTGGGCCTTGCATATTTAGTTGTATGCACCAACATACAATCGTCTTTGAATGCAACTGGTGGATTTCCTACTTTGTATGTAACATTTTCTTTGTATGTGCCTCTTGCATATTTCTGATGTACAATTAGCTTTGTATCTTATAACATACAATTGCCCTTGTATGTATCCTCTGTATCTCGATGCTTGCATGTTGACTTGTATATCGGAGATACATTCACCCTTGTACATTACCCGATGTACATTCTGTCTTGCATATCTACAGGCCCCACCACTTGTATATCAGCCCCTTGCACATTTTTTTTTTCATGTTGCCAATGTATAGTTCTTCTTGTACATTGCCGCCGATATACCTTTCACTGTAGAAAATGCATGTTGTCATTGTATCTACCCGTTGCACATCTAAACATACAACATAAATATACATGCAAGCCCGATATACAAGTGGGGAATATTCCCAGAATCTACGATAGATTCCTCAATGTATATGCGCCCTTTTTTAAGCCCGATATGCATTGTGAAATGCATACAACCAAATCTTTCATTTTTTGAAGTCCGATTGAGATCTCTGACCCACCAATACACATTTGACCTACATGTATATACAAACAACCTTGTATATATAAAGTGACATGCATACAACAGAATGTTTTGCACTTTTCAACTGCAAAGGCCAAAAGACTTAGAATTTTTTAGATTTTTTGGGAAGGTACCTACATATTTAAATGTTTGAAACTTGATTGTTTATGCAAGCACTAACAAGACACAACAAGGTGGCGACTCTACTGGGGAGTTGAATTAAAAGTGTTATTTTGCCCATCCGAGTCACCAACAAAGTGGCGACTCCACTAGGGAGAGAGTCATATAGTGTGAAATCATTACTTGATATCTGGATCTTTCATGTGAGTAATGGTGCTCTGTTGGCGGAATGAACTCAGAAAAATATTTGTCATGTGATGAGTTTTTAGCTGTTTGAAAATTTTATCCTCTTTGGAGAGGTGGCGACTCTGCAAAAAATTTCTCAATGCACATGAAAGGCCAATGTATGGTGTTGTGATCTAAAAATCCTCTATTCAAGATTTCAGCATCTGGATGAGAAAAGGTACATGGCTTCTTCCCACTTGTATTTGTTGTTTTATTGCATAAGTTAAATGCCAAGGGGAAGCCTTAGGTCTTAGGCAGACATAAGATGTCTAAGAGTGAAATTTTCATGAATCCAAATATGTATTCATCCATACTTAGCCAAGAGGGGCATGAAATGTTGTGTAAAAAAATTGAAGAGATAAAGAATAGGTTGATATCCTTAGAGGCTCGGTAGCCTCAGTTAAATAGTAATAGTGTTGTGTCTGCCAGTCAAAATGCCAAACCTCTTGTCAGCTCTTTTGATCCTTTATATGACCAACTGGATTTGTCATGGGTTGATTATGAAGTTGAAAGTATGCCTGCTTAGATTTACAATCAGATGCCTAGGTTTAGTGGACACAGTGTGTGCGATGGGGGTGCACATATCCAAAACTTTCACAGTTTCATGGAGAAACACTCATTTAGAGATGAGGATATGTGGATGAGGTTTTTTGTTAGATCCTTTGGTGCTAGAGCTAGACATTGGCATTTGAGCTTTCCAAAGAGATCCTTTGCCTGTTGGGATGAACCTGTTGACTGTTTTAGAAAGAAATTTGCAAGAGAACCTGCTGATCTTGTTGTAAGGTTAATGGAAATTAGAAGACAAGATGAAGAGTCCAGTATTGATTTCAGTCATAGATTTGTAGTTGCCCTTTCACAAATCCCTGAACACTTCAGACCTGATACTCCAGCGTGCATTGGCATATACTTTGAAGCTTTTGAAAAGGGTTCTAGTGCAATGTTGAGGGAATTCAAGATAACAAGTGTGCAGATGGCATACAAGTTTTTAGAAAATACAGAAAAAATGAGGAATGAGCACATACAAAATTCCCTATCCACAGGCTTTGGTATGAATAGCAGTTGTGTAGTTACAAATGACCAAGTGATTATGGCATCGTTTGAAGATGCTAATAACAATGCTCAACTAGATTGTTCACCAGTCAAGGATGCCGACAAGAGGATTAGTGGTGACTCCCATTTCAAGGTTGAGGTATCTGGTTCTGAAAACAATGATGAGGTTATGGGCAACAATGAATACTTGTTTGAGTGGGTTTGTGGAGATGATTGTGAGTATTGTGCGCAAGATAGAGAAGAAATAAGCAAACAAAGGAGCAGTTCCATGTTTTAATCATTGCCTTTTATTCAGACACATGGAGATGAAGAAGAGCAATTAGACATTGAAACAAGCAGTAGCCTTGAGCATGATTGTTCTTTATTTGATTATAGTTTTGTTTGACACACAGGCTGATACTCCTCTACACAAGGGATTCATTGCTATATGTGGCAATGAAGATGCATGTTTAGCTACCCATGAACTAGTGACATACTGTAATGAAGCTGAAACACTTGGATCAACCTTTTTTGATACATATAATGAGGAGGATCTGTTTGAGTATGGTGAGAGTCAAGGCACTATTACTGATAAGGATTCTTATTTTCATCTTGATGAAAGAGAGACCAACATATATCATGAAGGTTACTGCAGAGAGGTGCCTAAGTCTGATCCTTTCTAGTTTGGTGCAGCTGATGGTTGTTTGCATGATGTGCACAAATGTGAATGTGAAAGCTTCTTCTTTGATATGCCAACTTATGATAAAATGAGATCTGATGATCCTAGCTATATGGTGGACTTTGAGTGCTTTCAATTTTTAGTCTAGCTGGGAAATCATTTTACAATGTATATTGCTGATATAGATGATGATAAGTGTTATATGTCATATGAAAGTGCATTGTTTGATGAATATGACATTCACATGTTGCTTGATGCTGAAGGTTGTTTGCATAAGGTTGACAGAGGTAGTATCTTCAGGCTTGATCTAATAAAATTAGATGAAAATCAGGTATTTGACATGAGAGGATACTGGTTCTTCCTTTTTGGTGGCCCTGGGCCACCAAGTATATTTCAAAAATATGATTTGTAATGCAGGTTTGTGCGGTGCTTAACTCTGTGCCCAATGGATAAGGCCCAGTCTACATCCCAGAGTTCTGAAGTTGTCGCCATGCTTGCAAGAGGCATGCGTCCCCAGATAGAGCCAATGTTGGTGCTTGCTACTAGTTTGGGTTTTGAGCATTTACATCCACAGGCATTTTCAGAAAAAAACCCAATTAATTCTAAGTTCTTCAGCCTTCAGAGTTTATGCATGTATTTTTGTATATGGCCACTTGTATATGTCTTTGTATATACAAGTGCAGATGTACATTGGCAAACCCAAAAAGAATGTTCAATCGGCTTCAGAAATGGTAAAAAAATGAGTTGTATGCATCGTTGTATGCATATCGGGCTTGTATGTGACATTCGGGTGCAATTCCAGGCGTGCAAGAGTAGTTGTATGTCGCAGATTTTGGGTATATTCTGTGGTTGTATCAAAAGTATTGTATGTATATTAGGATTGTATATTCGATATACAATGGGTAAGATACAATGGAACATACCAGGGCCGGAGTCAAAATTGCTTCAAATTTGTTGTATGTGCAGGTTGGTATCCACCGTTGTATATTGTACATACAATTGCACATACAATGGTCAATATACAATGAAAGATACAAGGGGCAGACATACATCAACAAAGCTTTGTCTATCAACGGCCAAGTCCAAGGTTTCTCCGACGGGCCGATGAAGATACAAAGATACATGCAAGGCAAGAACCAAGTGGTGGGGTCCACCAATTGTATATATGATTGTATGTTTGCACATGCAATAACACATACAAGGGCATATGCTTTCCTAATATGCAAGGCCCGGACCCGAAAAGATATGTAGTTTAGTTGATAAAGGCTGACATGTTTGTATGCATCTTTTGCTTGTACATTCGCATTTGTATGTTTAGACATACAAAGGGCAGATACAAGGGAATATATAACGTTAACATACAAGGGTCAGATGCATGTTTGCAATGTACAAGTGAATATATATAGTTCTACTTGTATGTTCGCATTGTATATGTGATATACAAGGCCAATATACAAAAGGAAAGATACAAGTGGGATTTAAAAGGTTGTTTCAATCTAATTGATAGATGAGCTAGAGTCCGCAATTGTATGTATATTGCATGTTGTACATACGATATACAAAAATGATGTACAAAGAAGGAGATACAAGGTGGGACCTGATAGCGATTGCAATTTGTTCTATGAAGATTTGGGGTCTGCCCTTGTATGTGGTGATTGTATGCATATACAATTACACATACAATTTTAAAAGCAAAGTGGATACAATGGCTCACTGATGGAGATGCAAATGCTCAGCGATGGAGGACCAATAAGATGCTGCCACGTGTCCAAGGGTAGTTGTATGTATATACAACTACATATACAAAGGTAAAAGGGGTGAAAAGGGAAAATGTATGTCACGATGTGAAGAGATGCACCTACGTGGCATGATTTCATTGGTTGTTAACTTGTTAGCATGATTTGAAGCTGCAGATCTCAGCGGGAAGAAGGAAATCGACGGTCATTGTTCAAAATGTTTGAAGGAAGGATTTCCTGTGTATCCACAGTCGCATTTTAGGTGGGAAGAATTACAAAGCACGTAGCCATTGTATTTCCAGAATCTGTAAGTAGGTTGGCCATTAATGACAAAATTTGTAAAGGCATGATCTTGATTGATAGGTCAACTACCTAATTAAGGGTGAAAATCTTCAGTCGGCGGCTCACATCCTGAACCCACCTACCCTTTCCTCTTCTTCTCACGGCTGCATTGAATGTTTTGGGTGCCATTCTGATGGTGCATTGTATCTGGCAAAATTTTGAAATAACCATGTAATTAATTGCTGGGTACACGTTCTGGGTATATCAGAACTGTGTCACTCATTTTTCTGGGTGTTAGAGACTTGGGCAAATTTTTGGAGGAAATAATGAAAAACAGAGCTTTTTGGCTATCCTATCTCTTTTGGAGTTTATGAGTTGCATTTGAATGTACATTACACATATGTTTAGTTTCATGTTATTTTTATATGAAAAATGCTTTGTTGCATGTGTTTAGCTGTTTATCTCCATTACTGTATGCATCCCTTCTTTTGAATCTAGTTCCTAAGGGTTACTTAGATTCTCGGATACAGATTTCTGTATTGCATGCTTGATCTCTAACTTCCATTCAAGGAGTGGATTAAAATGTTTTAGGTTAAGTATGAAGAAGATTGTATGGTAGCAGGGATGTTTGTAAGTAGAGATAGCTAAATACCCACTCTTGGGTGATGTTTGTAAGGCAAGCACGAATCTAACCGCTTGAAACTTGAATCTCCATTGAGTTTGTGCAAATCATTCACATGTATACATCTAGTTGACTCCTTGCCCTGAGATAGGCACTAGTCTGCTTCTTGTGTTGTGTTATGTTTCAAAAACCCTTGTCTTGCATCCAAAACATAAATACAAATCATTTCATAATTCCAACCTATTAGTTTGTAGGAGTAGAAATAGGACCCCTACATACTCTCATTCCTAACCAGTTAGATATGTCCAAGAACATTGCCAGCCTTGTGATTTATCATGCAAATCTTGGTCCTAAAATGAGAGTATTCTGCCTATTGTTGTAAAGCTAAATCTTTTTGTCATTGGGTGAGTCAAGGTTAAATCTTTAGCTATAGGGATTCCCCCTTGGTGCGGCAAAACCAGAAGTGAAGGGGAGGCAGCTCATAAAACCTCATGTATTTGTTGGCCGAATCTTCCTATGCATTGGAACTGGCAAACCCTTTACTGATTCGGAGAGAAAGACCCAACACATCCAAACATCCCCATTGTTTCGTACACCTCCTCTGAATCAAAAGCTACAATGTTTATCTCAGTGTGTGCAATCATTGGTCATGGTTCCTTTCCATTTCACAACAATCCCGCATACCTCTATCTCCCCATCTTTCTACCATTATCCTACATATTCCACCCCTCACCTTCCTATGGTCTATGCTTTTGGATAAACCTTCCATCTAACATGGAATCCATTCTTTATCCCCATCCCTCCATCTATTATGGTGACATCCATCCATTATCCCCATTCAACCTTTGATAATCTATATCATAATTCACTATCCCCTACCAACATCAATGAACACAATGATTTGACATGGTCTATCTCCAATGACACTTGACACTTGACACGGACTATCACCTTTCATGGAACTAGATACTTGAGTCCTTTCTGTCCATATTCCCTTCTCCCACCCAAAAGAAAAATCAAAATAGTAAAGAGAAATCCCTTTGTCTAAAGGTGAAAACCACCCTTAATGGAACCTTGGATAACTACCATGATGAAAACCTAGCAAATAGGCATCATGTGTAGGTTGATCATCTATGTCCCTTTTACTTGGAGGCACATTGTCTCATCCAACTTATCTATTCTATCATACCATTTCCTACCATCCTTATCCATTACACCCTCATACACATACTTAGCCTATTGAGTTGATTCGTCCTCCCTCCGTGAACTTAAGTAGCTTAATACAAGTGAACTTGGATGACCTTAGTCTCTAAAGGATGGGAATGAATGCAATTGCACACACTTGGATCTTTGCATTATGAATGGTTGTACTAAGCCTTTGATTCTGATTCCTTGCTCATGGTGTACATAGAAGGTTCTGACTCCTTGACTTTTATTTATCATTGGAATGCTTTGTAGAATCAATATTTGTTGAACATTGCACACAACGTGGTAATCAAAAGATAAGGTGTCTTGATCCAATTCATTGTTCTTCTTCCCTTTTGAGTGCATTTCCTAGTCGGTTGATTGATTAGAAGGAATTACCCAAAGGTTCTTGGTTTGAAATGGATCTTTATCTTTGAAATTTTCATGTAACATTTATTCAAAGGTAGTGCTAGATGTTGTGACGTTTTCACACATCACCCCATTACAAATGGGGACCCCCTCTTTTTTGTCTTTAGGTTTAGAGTTTGTTGGTTTGGTAGTAATTTTGCCCAACTCTCACCAAGTTCTTGCTCAAAGTCCATGAGATGATTGAATAAATTGACTAAGGAGTGGAAAATTGGCCTAAAGGCTAGATATTTAACTAAGGGGTCCATATGCATTCACCCTGATGCATGTCCCTAAAACCCTAAAATTGGCTAAGTCTGATGTCCTGAAACCCTAAAAAACTGACTAAATCTAAAATCTGGTGGATCCTCAAAAATCTAGAATCTGCATGTTAAATCCCATGGATCTAGGATCTATCTCACATCCTGATAGTATATTTCAAAACATTTAAAGTAATATTTTTAAATATACTGTTAGGTAGGGACCTTCAAAATCTTGTTCACAAAATCCAAGACCTCATGGAAAGTGTGCCAGGGAAAATCTTGTTCGCAAAATCTGATTCACCAAGGAAAGTGTGACAAGGATAAAAAATCCTTGACCAAGTGAAATGTCCGACAAGGATAATCCTTGACATAGTGAAATTTGTGACAAGGAAAAATTCTACAACAGGGAAAATAGTGCAAAAATTCCATAACATGATGAAAAATGCAATTTCCTCCAAGGAAAATTCCATGACTTAGCCAAAATTGTGACTTGGAATTTTTTCCAAGAGATCATGAAATGTGTGCTCAAGGATAAACAATCTATGATCTATCAAATCATGCACCTAAAAGGATAATCCATGAGACCAATAATCATGTGACCAAGATCAAGATCATCCATGAATTAGGAGAATTTGCGGCATAGATTTAATCTAGAACACCCTAAAATATGTGACATGGATTCAATCCTTGATAAGGCTAAAAGTGCGAAATTCCTCAAGGGAGTGAAATATGTGACAAGAATTTGTCTAGTAGATGCTAGAAAATGTGAAAATCCATGACTTCAAGGAACTTGCGATGAAGAAACAATCTTGAATAGGCTAGAAATTTCAAAATCCAAGACAAGGTAAAAGTTGATGAAGGAATTTATCCAAGAGTTCATGAAAAGTGAGAAATTCCTTGATGAGGAGAAATGTACGCTAAGGAATTTATCCAAGAATAAGAAATTTGCAACGGGAATTTGCCACAACATACCTAAATTTGCGACTTGGAAAAATCCATAAGGAGGTAAAAAGTGCAAAATGGATTTTATCCATGATCCTCTTAAAAGTGTGAAATTCAAAAGTGTGTGAGAGATGCACTCAAAGAATAGTGTTGTGTGGTTATACAACACACGAGTAAATGCAAGAAGTCGTGTCCACTTAAGGTGGAAGTTTTGGAGTTAGAAAAAAATATTGAATCGGGTAACTAAAAATGGGATCCCGTTTCTACAAAACGGGATCCTGTTATAGATTGGGATCCCGAGCCTAAAATCTAGGATGGGATCCCATTTCTTAGCAGGATCCTGAACCTAGGACCAAAAAATGGGATCCCATTTAGAACGGGATCTCGTTTTGTGGAAATATAATTTTTTTAAAAAAATGGCTATAACCCCATTTTTCCCAGTGACAGGCAATAGTTGAGAACATGATCTTGAGTTCAGGAAGAGGATTTTCAGCCATCAAAAGCTTAGGTAAGTGGATATTTCCATTTTTTTAATTTGTCAATGAATTTTTTTGAAGTTTTTCTTTCTTTTTTTGGTGTAAAATACAATCAAAATTTAAAACCTCAACTATTATTACGGTTTGAATTTATGAGTTCAATAGCTGTATTTAGACATTTTAGTTGTAAAATACAATTGAAATTTTGAAAGACTGTATCGTATAAAAGGTTAGATTTTGAACAAACTGTCAAAATTTTGTTTAAATTTGAGAATTGAATAACTGTATTTAGACATTTTAGCTGTAAAATACAATTGAAAATTTGAAAATACTGTATCATATGAAAGGAGAGATTTTGAACAAACTGTCAAAATTTGATTTCAATTTGAGAGTTGAATAGTTGTATTTAGACATTTTAGCTGTAAAATATAATTGAAATTTTGAAATGATTGTATCATATGAAAGGAGAGATTTTGAACAAACTGTCAAAATTTATATAGCATTGGGATGATATATATATTTGGTTTTTATAAAATTTACTTATACTAATGAATGTCATTGTATTTTAAAGGAATTATTGAATAGATAACTATCATGTAAAAAAATTACAACAAACCATAATAAAACCTTTATCACTTCCTTCATAATCAAACCTTTAGAGACAACCAACTAATCAAGAATGAAATCAAGCCAACAAATGTAACTTTAGAGACACATATAATATCCCTTGAAACATTTGAGTTAGACATGGAGACACCTAGATTATGGAGAGGTCTATGTAAGAAAACACCTACTGTAGACTCAACACAAACTTATCCCTCAACCCTCTAAATTGTGACTTACTTCATTTGATTACCGTGGAACACACTATAGACAACTCTATACAAATTTGGCAAAAGATATTTTCTCCTAATAGAAACTTGTATATATAGAAGTAGACTACTACATAAGATCCTCTAGGATAATAACACTTGTTGTGATCTCCAACACTATGATCCATATGTTCTCTTGAATTTGTTGATACAACTCTTGATGAACATGCATCGAATTAACTTCACAATTTTGTGCATATAATTAGATTTGATAGACTTCTTAAGGAAAGAAGAAAATCCACCTTGGATAAAAGTTTTTGTGGGAACTTGTAAAGAAGCATTTTCAATCATGCATGCAAGCTTCTAGTATCTAACCCAATCTTATTGGTTCTTGGAGCCAAATAAATGCTAGAATAGTATTTAAAGAACAAAAAATATGCTTATTAGCGCTAATTATTTCTCTAAGTGAGTGTTAAGATAGTACAAATTAAGACTATTTAGACTAATTAAATGGGCTTATTCTAAAGCTAAATAACACACATAAGAGTTGGGACTAACAACTAAATAGAAAACAACAATTGCAAATAGGAAATAGGAAACAAAAGCAAGCTAGAACCATCAACTAATATCTTTTTCTGGCTAGATCATCCCTACAAGGACAAGTTAAACAAAGCATCAAATTCTTCATTTTTTAAATCACAAATCATCAGAATATATTCATCTTCATACTTAGATTAGTCCTAGGAAACTAGTAGTCAATCCTATCTCCATTATCAAATTTTGTTGCCATAGGCAACTTCACCCGATTTAGGATTTCAGATCATGTTGCCATGCATAAGATATCCACCTCAAGGTAGTTTTCCAAGTCTAGTTATAGTCTTATAGATGTTCATTATGATTCTACCTAGGTGGTATAATAGTCCATTGGTTTCTATGACATCATGATAGCATAGATGCATCTGAACATTCACCCTTCATGGGTATATATTGATAGTAAAATAGAGTTTTAAATTGTTCTTAAGGTTTGGGGCAATCATAGTGATCAATAGTCTATGTGATTTCTCATTTTCCATTCATGACTACCTTCCACCTTATGATAGTATCCTAACCTTCTTACCTCATCATTTATCTTAAAATTGGAAGATTTAATCATTACCACATGGTTATGTCTCTTTGATTATGAAGATAATGCAATTGAATCTCTAGAGGAGTCTTACATCTTAACAACAATTTCATTGTCCCTTTGTAGTTCATCATGTGAATGTGACAGGACTCATCACATGTTTCCTTAATGAAATTTTGCTAACAAAGGAAGATGACAATCTTATGATCAATGACTAATCCTAGAGAAATCATGATGTAACAACCCAACTGAACTCCTCATGACAAATCTATTATTGGTTTAAGGCTATCTTAAAGGTCCATAACAATCTAGAAATTTAATAACAATTAACAGTCCTTAATGGTCATGACAACATTATAAAAGATACTAAAGTTTGTGCTAAGATGATGATTTCCTCTTTCCTATCAAATGGTAAGGATTCACTCAAATCTTCACATACTCAAACACATATCCAACTTAAGAATTCATGATTGATCCAATGCTCAAACCAATGCAAGCATGACTATTGTTTTTTGACCAAGCTTATTGATAGCCATACAGTTAGATAAATTCATCCAAAACCATTACAAACTATTTGTAGTTTTGCCATAGGAAATGTTGGATCTTCTATAATGAGTACTTAACATCAAACCAATAGCCAACTCCATAGAAAAATTAACAAAATTGAAACCTTAGACCTAACATATGATGACAAACCTTGACAACAAATTCATTATGGTAGTTCTAATAGCCTTATTGCTATACTCTAACTACTGTGAGAATACAATGCTTGGCTAATGATATCTCTCTAAGTACTTAAGAGGCTAATGATATCTCTCTAAGTACTTAAGAGGCATCTTTTCATATGATAGTCCTGCATATTGGCATTTAATCTTGATACCAAACACGCTATGATCAAACACCATAATGAGAGTCGTAGATAACAAAACCAATTATAGGGTCCAGTCCTATTGAGAGGATTGTGACAAGATGAATGAGAGGATAACTCATAAGCATAACATGACCTTGATAATATATGCATGCAAATCCTTTTTTACAAACCTCTAGATAGTCTTGAAACAAAGATGCCCAAGTTTATGCCCATGACTATCCTACTATTTGATTGAACCTAACATGATTGTCTGTATAGTCTTAAATTGATCTTTCTTGTCTCCCTCACTACAAGAATCAAAATTTAGGTCTCGAATGAAAATCCTAACTTCAATTTGAAAATTACATAGTGCACTATAATAGCTCTCTTACATTTTGAAATTTGTATGCACATGTATTTGTATGTTTAATTTAAATATTTCAAGTGTAATTTCTTGAAACATGTATAATTTATCTAGTTTATTTACAATTTATAATTTTTGAACATGTACATATGTTTATTTATAATTTATAAATATAGATTCTTGAAAATTAATTTTGTACTCAAGTTTGTATGTTTATATGTATATATGCAGGTTCATAGTTTTTATATATATCATGAATCTAGATGATATTCACTTTGATCCTGAGGACTTCCTCAATGCACAAGATGATCGGGCACCATCTCCACCCCCACCCCCACCTCCAAATGCCCCACCTCCACCCCCACCTCTAGGCATCCCACCTGGACCCCCACCTGGACCCCCACCTGGACCCCCACCTAGAACTGACCAGGCTCGCTTGCGAGGCATAATTAATGAAAATGTGGATTCCATACAAGAAAAATTGAATTCCATTCGCAATGAACAATTCATGCCACCTCACGTGGTACGTTTTGCAACTTTGATGCAAAACATTATAGATTCTGTGAGGTCTATTGACTCAAACTTTGATGGATTCCAGAAATGGAGAGAGGAGAGGCACCAATTTTATACTGATGGCCTCTCCTATAAGGATATTTTGGATCTTAAAATCACAAAAGGTCATTTAGTGCAATATTTTAGACATCCCATTACAAATGAACCTATTCCTACAAATAAGAAAGAATATCAATCAGGTGGTGTAGGCATGAATGAATGTCTACCAATTTTTGGGACAAATGGTGGATGGTGTTTGATTATTCACCTCATGCTAATTGTGAGGTTCCTTTATATTTTTTGATAAAATTATATGTAGAGTTTGTTTTGAATCAGAAACCCAACTATTTTGATTTTAGATCATTCCAGGGTATTGGTGGTGTCATGCCACAATAGAGGTTGGGGGCACAGGTTGATCCCCAATGAACCGTACCTATTCAACCTCTTATTGACCCTCCTACTGCTGCCATTCCTACACCCTTCCAACATCGTGCAGTGGTATCCACACTAGGCACATTGAGTGCACTCTCAAGTAGCCTAGATGAGAAAACTTCTATGATGGTAGCTCAAGTTAGAGACCATGGAGGAGTTGATGATGGAAGTGGTCCTAGTACCACTCCACGCGTGTTGATGCCTCATACATGTGCGAGTTGCAATCAGTTGTGTTATGGATCATTTGTTGATTATCTATTTGCTAAGGATCATCCCACTGATCATTCAACACAGGTATATATAGATTACACATATGTTGAATTTATAACAATTTTAAGCACATGTTTTTAATGAACATATAGATCAATTAAATTGTAATATTTTAACAATCAAATTGTTTGGTGTAGATGATGGCAACAAGGACCATTGATCGATTAAATTTTTCATCGACACGTGTTCATCTCAATCATCCATTTGGGGTATTTTGAATGATTTATATTTTAAATAATTTTATTTTCTTGATTTTAATTTGTAATTTAGTCTTGAACATGTACATTAAATATTTATGCTGGTTTAGGGTTCTTCCACATTAAATCCTCCATCTGAGGGTGTCTCGAGCACTCCTCCATCATTGGGCATCTCACATGACACTTTTGTAAGTATATTGTTTTAAAAAACTATACGTAGATTTTTCTATTGTGAATTCACTATATCTGAAAACTTGCATGTACTATTTAATATATGTTAAAAATATATGTCTATGTAGGTTGACACAACAACGATGATGGGTATTACAGCACACTTGGATGATCCAAGTTTATATTAGGAGTCGACTGCATTTCAAGTTGTTGAAAAATGTATCTATGTCTACATGCAATATATGTACAAGTCTTTTAAATAGATTAAAACAAAAATTGAGTACCTATGTACACAAGTGAATATATATGTTTTAACCTAATTTGTACACATGTGCTAAGTTATAAATGACCTTGTAGGAGCTTTTTAGTGACACGTTTCATCAACACACAACACATGCAGAGCAGGAGGACAGAGGAGATGGACAACCTGATACGATATAATTTAAAATTTAGATTATATTTAAAGTGAATTAAAATATACATTGTGAACTTAAAGTAAATTTTAATAGATATATATATGTTGACATGTGTTAAAAATTCTTTTTCTTTTATAGCTTGAGACATGTCATGTAGCTAAGCCTGTAGAGAGAGGTCTTGGAATAGAGGATGCACAACAACCTTTTATGGTATAATAATTTAAAGATGATAAATTATAAATTAAATTGAATTAAATCATTTTAAAAATCATCTTACATCTAATTTCAACTTTCTTTCTCTTGTACATGTAGATTGATTCAGAGCATGTAGAGACAGGTCCAGGTGCACCAGAGCATGTCTCTCAGCCTCACACAGTAGTTTAATTTTATGATAAATTATAAATTTAAAAATTGTCATTAAATCATTTTTAATCATCTTACATCTGATTTCATCTAAATCTTTCTCTTCTGCAGAGTGATTCAAGTCATCTAAGTAGTTCACATGGTGTGAAGAGGTCTCTTCATTATAGAGATAGTATGAGTTAGGTTATTTCATGGGCTACATAATTTGACTATTTCATGGACTATGTTATATATTTTTTGTCATGGACTTTATATATATTGTTGAACATAGACTTTATATTTTGAACATGGGTTGTATTGTCATGGACTATATATATTGTTTCATCCAGACTTTATTTCATTTTAGTATTTTATGGTCTAGATATAAAACTTAATTTCATTTCAGTATTTTATTTCAAGTATTAAATAGTAATATGTCTCATCAAGGTTATGGGAAATTTTTTACTTCATTTATTAAATTGTTGGCAATTCTTATATATCATGTCTTTAGAAATTAAATAATGAACATTAAATCAAAATTTTGTATTAATAGAATGAGCTAACTAATGTATAGATAAAAAGAGAAGTTGGCTTTTATCTTAATATCATGTTGTTTTGGTTATGGAAATGTACCACATTTTTTATATTAAATAAGTAATGGTCAATATGAAAGACTTCCACTATTTTAACTAGTAATTAAATAAGTAATTAAATAAATACAATTATTGAAGTAATAATTAACTTTGATAATAAAGTTGAGGTTTTCTATATAAATAATTAGTAAATATGACTTTATGACTTTGAGCAAAGATTCAAAAGTAGAAAACAAGAGTAAAAGTACACATAGAATGACTTTATGTCTTTGAGAGAAGATTTGAAGGTGGAAAACAAGAGTAAAAGTAGACCTAAAATTATGTGCTCTAATAATTTATCTGATACTATGATGCTTTAGAATAAATGTTATATTAATAAAACTCTAGCATCCTTCTCTTGACAACCCCTAGATGATCCAATTCCACTTAGGGTTATTTGTTAAATACAACATCCTAATGAGTAATTTCACACAATTCACACTTTAGTTAGCTCATAATGGCTAGTAAAGGGGTGGGAAAAGTTTGAATTTGAATTAAATCTTCAAACTTCAGGGGTCAGATCCATAGTCATAGACCTAATCGAGATTAGGTCCACACTTGTGTGTTTGACCTAAAGAGCGAAAATAAACTATTTATGAAATGGAGTAAAATCTTGAGATGTGTGAATGATGCTTTTTTAGGAATGTTTTTTTTATACTTGATCACACTATATAAATTATAGTCCATTTGAGCTCTCCTTCATAAAAGAGTTGCATTAAAGACTTGATCTATTCATCCTAGGCCCAAAACATAAGGTAAAATGATGTAGGTATATAGTTTTCCCTATTACAATGTTATAATTAAAATATATTGTATTATTGTGAAAGCATTACCCTTCCACAAGAAGGAGTGAACTTGGAGAGTGTTAATTTCCATCACTATATCATTAGGCAAGCACTTAATATCCTAAAGGGATGCCTCACTAAACAACAAAGGCTCATGAATAAATTGTAGAGGGGTCAAAGGATCTAGACCCAGGAGTGATACTAACACCCTCAACATCATGTTGAACCGTAGCATAAATCATAGATCTACCCAAAGCTTCAACCAATATAATGAAAAGATAAAGCAAGATTGGGTCTAGTTGATGCAAATCCATGATAGCTCTAAAACATCCATGCAATCAACCATTAACTAGAATCTAGAAGGGAGAAATTACAAATTCCAAGGAGAAAACATTAAGGCATGGAGTTGTATCCATGTATTGAAAATTACTAATCTAATCTATTCATCTAACATTATGTTTATTTTCCATTTTGGTAACTAATTATCCTTTCCTCCTAGCAAGTTGTTATGATTTGGATGGTGGTTGTTTAGGTGGCAACTAATTATCCTTTCCTCCTAGCAATTTGTTATGATTTGGATGGTTTTTGTTTAGGTTGTCTACATGGGATGTGGGAGAAACCTATTATATAAAATAGTTTCTTGGTGGTCACATGGATGATCATTGGCATCCAAGATAACTAATATTCCAAACAAGGGTAGTTGTCAGGGAAACAATGACTATAATTCTAAGTACTAGTTCATCTTCATTATTGAGCATGTAAAATAAAGAAGAAATTTTAAGGATAGAATGAAGATGATAGTTTAATGGTTGGATTGAGAGAGGACTCTAAGACTAGTTTGTGGAGAATAAAGAGAGAGATATATGGTTATTGAAGCAAAGAAGTAACATAACTATGTAGGATACTGTGGTCCATTAACAACTTCAAATTGACCATTTTTGGCATTAAACCTCTATGTAATAGTAGTAAAATTGTTATGGGATAGTAGTTGTATACCCTTCTTGGATTTTTTCACTTGATTGGCTTTTTCTCTAGAGTAATATAGGTGCTATGTGATATGTGCTTTGTTTATATGTTTAATTTCCTTTATGTTATTCAAATAATCCATACTAGTATATGTTGATAGAATAATGGGGAAATGTATGACCTGAGAGTACAGAATGACTAGAGATAGCTTAGGATTGTTGTTACAACACTATGGTTATTAACCTAAAGGTTTATCAATCAAGTGCTATATAAATTTGGTTTGAATAAATTTAGATTGTCATTTTATAAGCTTATTGGTTTATGTCTAACACGAGATCAAGGGATTGGCTAAGAAGAGTGAGATATAAAAGAATGGAAATAGAAGAAGATGTAGAAGTAATATTTTAGGAATTATAAGCAAAAGTGGCTAGGATAGCCATGGTTGATGGAAAGTTAGATAGGATAGAAAGTATGACACTCACCCTAATAGCAAGAATGGATGGAAATAGGGTGCACCAAGATGGAGGTAAACATGAGGTTGTTGTTTCACAAAAAGACACTCCAAAATCTAATAAGGTTTTCAACATGAGGCCAAAACTGATATCTAATCATATGATGGAGAAATTAGTGTAGAGAAATTAGGCCAATGGTTGTCGTAGATGGAAGTGTATTTCAGTTTGTACTAGGAAAATATATCCAAATGAGGAAAACTAGTGCTCACTTACTTATATTAATTCAATTGTTGACAGTAGAATAATATATATTACACTTGTTAGTTAATCACTAGGCTATGTGTAAGCATTTATAAATACTAACTTAAGAAACCACTATGTTATATTTCATCCAAATCTTGTCTATGTTACTTTATATGTCGTAATATGATGTCTTAAGGGGTCCTAATAGGACTTCTTAAGCGGATCAAAGAATTCAAACTACATGTCTCATATTTAATCACAATTCATCTAATTTAGGACGACTCATCATAACAATCTGATGTCTTAATTTATGTCGTAATGGGATGTCTTAAGGGGACGTCTTAAGTTCTCAAAATTTGGTGAAGTTGCCCAAGGCAACCAAATTTAACAATATAATAAAATCAAATTTAAAGTAAATTCAAAGTAGAAAAACATGCGCATTTAACAAACAAAATATATAGAATAATAATTTTGATATATAGAAGTGTCGAGTATAATTGTGTACATACACATGTATACAAATTTGTGTACAAAATGTGTAATAATGTAATTGTGTATGTACATATATGCCAACCCAAAATAATGTTTACAAAATGTGTCTATGACATCTCAAGAAAATCTAAAACTTTTGGGGAATGTAGCAGGTCTTCACACCACCTGATAGGTTTGCATTGTATCTAATAGGTGTTTTAGATGAGGATCGTGAACTTTGGACCCCACTCTTAATTTTAAAGCATCTCTAGCATTAGATGATACCCTAGTATTATCATGCCAATATTTTTTGATCAAAGATTTGATTTCAACATTCAGTTTCATGTTAGATCTCAGGAGTCAACCACTAAAACTCCAACATTGGTTGATTAGATTATTTTCTATACTTTCTCTTCTTTTTGCCGCTTTTACCAATGTTTTAGGATGTATTTTTAGAATTCCACTAATATTGCTTACCATTCTTCTATTCAAAGTTTCTTTATTAACTATAGCAGTTGTTATAGCTCGTCTTGTTGCATTCTTATCTTTGGATAGACTATTTTTTCCAATAGACTCAATGACACTAGCAACAGTAGACATATCATGTTTTAGTGATTGATCTTTTCTTCTTGGTTTAACAAAAATGCCTAACATTTTCATTACTTTTCTCAGTTTCCACATTCTCATTAATTGCATCATTAGTTGATATTGAAATGATAGTTTTTTATGATAAAAAAATTCCTTGTATAATCTATTGGCATGTGTTCTTATTTGTCTCCAAGAAATTTTACTAAGAAGATTATCCAAAACACCTCTTTCAATTTTGAAATTTTTTTTCTCATTTTCAACATCACATCCTAGATTTTCCTTTTTGACTTTCAACTTCAAAATGATTTTCATTTTCAACAACAAAATGGTTTTCATTTTCATTTTCAACAAAAGAATTTTTGTTTTCATTTTCATTTTCAACAAAAAGATTTTCATTTTCATTTTCAACAACAATTTGTTTCAAATTTTGATCTCTACAAATATTTTCAATCTCAACATTGTTATATCTAGCTTGTTTTAAATCTCCTATCAACACCATTTCCATTTCATTCAAAGGTGGATTTGAAGACGTACCTAGATTTGTGCCTATTGAAACATTCTCCATAGCATTGAAAGGGGGATTTGAAGACATACCAGGAGTAGTTTGTATAATCGTATTAGTTTCCACATTCACCTCTTACAAATTTGTATCGTCTACATCCATGGTCTCCTCAATGCTTTTATCTTCAATAGTTGTGGAATTGGATGCTTCAGCATTATTCATTGACAAATCTTTATTCTTCTAGCTCTTTGTCTTTTTGCCTCCTTCTCTCTCTTTGCTTCAATTTCTTCAGGGGTTAATAGCTTCCTATCTTTCCTCTTCTTACGACTTTGTGATCCCATAATTAAAAAAATTATGATGTACAAATGAATGTAAAAAATTTGAAATCCTTCCTTCTTTGTTCAAGTCCTTCAAACAAGTAGCAATTCAACAAAATTTCACTCAAATAGTGTCTTAATGATGGCTCCTTTCAAAATTCAAACAAAATCCCAAGTTGATGGACCTACAGAAGACAAAAGATGGTAGAGAATGTTGTAAATGTCACTGTCAGCCATATAGAACAAGTTGCAAGGCTGACAGTGACAGTCTTATTAAAAAAAGGTCAAATAGTAAACGGGATCCCGTTATCCTGTTTAGTAAATGGGATCCCGTTTTCTTCTGTACTGACAGAGTAAGAAATGAGATCCCGTTTACTAGATGGGATCCCGTTATTTAAAATTTGAATTTTAAGCTTGGGTCTTGCTTTGTAACCCAGCTCGGGAAAATCTTTGGGGACTTGAACCTGACCTCTGGACCTGGTTTGACCTACAACTTGAAGGTCCTATCAATGTCACAACAAAATAGTGACTTTGGGCATATATCTGAAGGTCTATTTTATAGAATTTTTTGACGAAATTAAAACCCATTATAGATGAGACAGTGTAGATTCCAAATATATAATTTTTTTTACAATTGGATTATTTTTTCTATTTTTAATCAATTTCTGATGAAATAGTTCCATAAACTTGAATTATCAAGGTTTTTTAGTATTTTAATAACATTTTATTAAAATATTTTTTTGTAAAAAAAATTGTACAAAAACATACTTTAGATAATTCTTTTCAATTTAAAAAAAAATTTAAAAAAGTTAAGTTTAGGTCATCTTATGCGTGATGTACATGATTGTTTAAAAGACCAAAAATGGCCAATAAAAAATTAATTAAAAAAATATTCAATAAAAAATTACAAAAAAAAAAATGGAAAACGTGCTTCAGTGAGTTACAAATCTTTTCCCAAAAGGATTTAGAAAAATATGATCATTTAGGTCAAAATATGGATGATGTACATGTGCATGGTATAGTAAAAAAAAAGTGACTTTTAAACAGTGGTTTTTAGAAACACCTATTCAAAATCAATTTATATCATCTGGGTATTGAAAAAAATTATATATTTGGAAACTAGACTCCGAGTACTACATTTCATATTTAGTGACTTTTTCCAAGATTCCACATTTAAGTGCTTCAAAATTTTAGGTCAAATGTGACAAATTCTGAAAATCAGGGAAAACACTTCCACTTTTTGGCCAAAAAGTGGACTCAACTTCTTACACACACCCACGCCCCATTTTACCCTAGCAAAATAGAGACCCACTTTTTGGTTGGTTTGCTTGTCCTTTGCTTTTGGGCATTATGGTAAAAACATTCAATGTCAAACGCATGCTAGGATGTTATCCTGTGTATATCTAGATCTTAGGTTATAGGTCATATTTTAAAACTTTGAATTTCATATTATAGATCATGCCAAGTGAAAGAACATGAAAACCTAAGCAGGTTTGCTTTTTGAAGCACCCTAAAATTCATTAAAACAAGAAGGTTACAATTGATCAAAGTTTGGTCAAAAGGTAGTCTGGATATTCGCATTTCATGTCATCAAATATTAACTTAGTATCCTGGCACATATTATTATCCAGATGTCAAATTTAAAAGACTTAGTTGCTTAAACGTTAAGTGCAGGGATATTATCCTAACATCTTGATCTTATTTTAATATCCAGACCGAAAACATTCTTATTCTGATGACGTCACATCATCTTCATCTTATGAAGATCTCTGATCATGCTGACATCACCCAGACATTAGAATGGTGGGATATTAACTTTGGTGGCATCTAGATCTTATTTTAATATCCTAATCTAGATGACCTCATGTCATCTTGGCCTTATGAAGGACACTAAATTTTCTTGTGTCATCAGGATATTACATAACATCTGGATCTTAACTTAGTATTTGGAAGACATCCTAAGATCCTCATCCTGATGACGTCATTCTATTACACATATATGAAGGATTTTCCTCCTGATGACATCATCCAGATAGTTCAACCGAATGGATACTTTGCATTTATAATGTATGAACCTTAACTGGATATCCATGACCCCGATTGGATGGTAGCACATCCTCGTGGGAGAATCTTGTTAGTAGGAAAGATTCTCCATGCTACTATAAGATGATGTCACGTGTCCATATGCATGACCTGACTTAATACAAGGGGGAATTGTGACCCGATGATATATCTTTAGTCAATGAAGGTTGAACTGGTTATGATGATGTCATCTAGATATTCATATCCAGATATCAACTTGGATATTCCTCAAGAGGATAATACATTCCCATATACCTGCACTTTTTGCATTAAATGGTGCAAAAGGTTGTTGAATTTTTAAATTTAAAAGTGTGCCAACAGACACCTGTGATGATCTTGTGCAATCTTGCTAAGAGAGGACTATCACATCACCTTGACGCCATTATTAAGCCCTAAAGTCACACATCGACTAAGTTAAAAGGAATTTCATCTCCATAATTGAGATAATTACACTTTAGAACTCTAATTTTCACTGTGACATAGCCTATTGCATACCAAAGCTGCACTAGAGAATGAAATTGTAGAGGAGCACTTCATCCATAGTGTGAATTTGATTATCATCACTTCAATTACATGTTAAGAATGCATACAAAGGTATATGTAAAACACACTCCCTTTTGGTTATTTCATAAAGCTATATCATGATTGATTTAAAAAGGGTAAACAATGAACATTAATGGTGATTATACATTATCTGATTCGATTTGTAGAATTTAGGCATGCTATCATTTTAAAGTATGAAAGATCAACATTGTGTTAAACCTAGATAGAAGAGATATAGGCAGTTGCTTGAATCCTATATGGTTAATTTGCAGGCATACAAAATGTCTCATCCATGCATGGATAAGCATGACTCAGAATTCAAACCCCTCATGTTCCCTAGGAGCCATAGTGTGTATAACAAATTGGGTAATCAAGAGGATACACATTATGGTAACACTGATATTGAAGTGTTCAGAGCTCAGATTGATGCCAGAGAGGATAGCCCTATTCTCAACAATATAGTAATGTCTAAGTTGTATCATGTAGCTAGATTTCCTTATGCCACTGAAGCTTTTGAGCTAATTGTAGAATGCATGCAAAACTATGATAACAACACAAGGAAGGTAGAGAAACAAGAAAGGTTATATATAGATTTGTCTATGGATGGAATCACTGAAGTGTTCAAGTTTCCGGTGTCTCAACCCATGTGTGTGCCAAATTTAGATGTATTAGCTAAAGAATTTGAAGACAACAATAAGGTCTGTAGTAAAGTAATGTATCAGGGATGGAGAAGTTTTGATAACATAGCCAAGGCAACAGCTAAAATGGCACAACACCTCTACAAGTTTGACTTCAATGAAGAGGTATAGTATATAATGTTCATGCTCAGCCAAATGAGAGGCCTAGTAAACTATGGAGCCTTCGAACCATGGATGTTTAGGTTGATGAGGTTGGTCATTGAGTATGAAGAAGATACAACAAAGGTCCAATGGGCCAAAATCATAAGTGATACTATACATGACCAAATGGTCAAATGGAAG
This sequence comes from Cunninghamia lanceolata, assembly GCA_027924645.1. Classification (NCBI taxonomy): domain Eukaryota; kingdom Viridiplantae; phylum Streptophyta; class Pinopsida; order Cupressales; family Cupressaceae; genus Cunninghamia; species Cunninghamia lanceolata. The sequence continues at coordinate 33,800,026 of BSBN01000078.1, read as the reverse complement.
GAAAACAAGATTACAGTCTTTAGGATGACTACCTACTTAGTGTATGCTTGTGTAGGAATAGGAACATTTGATGGGCTACAGATGGTAGGAAGAATGGGCATATTGCCAAATGAGAAGACTCCTTGGGAACACAATCCCCAGTTGGAGAGGAGGTTGTCAGTGTAAAATTACAAACTTGTTGATGATTGTTTCATAAGGCATATTGTCTGACTAATGGAAGGGGATAGAACTAAATGTTTTTCAGTAGGAGAAATAGAAGCAATCGATGGATATAGATCTTGGTTCATCCAGGCCAAAACATATTCCCACATATGGATGAAAGGTTTCAGTGCGAAACCATACATGCTACCAAGATACCCTTCAGATAAGCTAGTACTTATGGAGATGATAAGGCAACAGTTGCCCACATTAGAGTCATCCAAGGTAAAAGAATGGCGACCATACAAGAAGTTTCCCATCAATATCAATTAGTTTCTTGTAGGATCCATGGAGAATGCAAGGAAGGTAGAGGTAGATCTGAAGAGTTTAAATTTGAAGTTGTTTCCTCTAACTAGAGGGTCTGATCATTTTCACATGATAAAAAAGAGATTTAATAAAAAGTATAAGCATACTATACACCTTGAGGATTACTAGGCCAATTGCGATGATGACCATTAGGTGAGAAGAAGACAATACCATATATTAATTCTAGATCAGATGAGGACCATAGGGCTGTTGCAAGTATGTGCTTAATCGATGTCATTGATGTCAACATATCTTTTCTGTCATTCATGTCAACTATGTCCTATTCCATTACTTGTTTAGAAGCTTTGTATGTTGAGGATATTGAGAAAATTGGCCCTTCTAGAAGAAACATGTGAGTTACAATGAAGTACAATATAGATAGTGAGTTGTATGGTGAAGAACAATCTAGTAGATTGCTCCACATTTCTCGCTGGGTGAATATCTTGGTCTGCAGATTGGAAGTTATTTAAAGGGATGTCTGAAGATGATAAATCTTAAGTTTGAGCCTCTGGTGTGAAGTTTTGAGAAAGTTGCATTCACCAAAGTAAAACCTGTTCTTTCTGATTATTCTCTAGTGATAAGGAGAAAGTATTTTGCTCCATATTCCTCTACAATATAGTATTTTACTCTATAGTTCTACAGGTAAGTCTGGGATGATGATAAGTGCTTACAATTGCAGTGGTTCATGTTTTGGTGGTTTGCAAGCTATCTTTCTTTTATATTAGTTGAAGATAGTGATGTTCATGTGTTCCGGTGAGAAGATTCCTATGGCTAAAGTGGTTAAGGTTCATGCGGTTGTTCTTGATGATTATAATGTGCTTGTGGATGTCCCTAATCATGTTCCTATCTTGACATTGGTCCACATTAAGGAATTGAGATCGTGTTTGAAGATTGTTCCTAGATAATGTAGCGTGTAACCAGTCTGAGCCAACTTGGTTAATTGCAGTAATTGCAGAGATTCTTTGAAGATTGTGGAAGCGTGTTGTGGCATGAAACATCATGTTTGAGTCCCAGCTAAGGTATGATGTGATCTGCATACATCTTTAATTCATTTCCTTTGCATAATGTTGTAATAGGTCAAGACCTAGTTTGTAAATGTTTGTAATGTTGACCTTGGAGATTATTCCAATGGTTGATGATTGTAATTCCAACCTTGATGATCATTCCAAGGTTGATGAAGTGTATAAATACTTGTAATTGAGTCATGGAAAAGGTGTCCTTGTGCAAAATTGGGAAGATAAGGAAAAGGGCGAGGAGATAAGGCAGAGTAGGGCAGAGCAGAGCAGAGGAACTGTTTACTTCAATGTACTAATCTCATACATGAAGAAGATGGTGATTTTGGTAGTGAACTTGATAGTGAGCCTCTAGTAGGGTTTAATAGCCCTCAGGCTTTAACAACTCTTATTGTAATCTTTCTAGGTTTAGGGTTGAGGCAGTGAGCCTGCTAGACGTAGCTGTACTTCATGGCAGTGAGCCAATATGTTCTAGGCTCATGGAGTGACCAAGCCTAAACATCATTTTTCAAATATTACAATATATTTTGAGAGCTAATCCTCTCTGTGGGTTTTCCCCACCTTGGGGTTTTCCACGTAAAAATCTAGTGTCTCTTGTGTATAATGTTGCATCTGTGTTTAAGCTTCTAATTTCATGCATTCATTGCTAAATCATAATAATTGCGAATAAGTGATTAATGTGTAAGTAAAGAAGTGTTTAAGTTTTTGTGACAACTGATTCACTCCCCTCCCAATTGTCTGGCACATTTCAACAATTGGTATCAGAGCAAGGTTCCTCTAAAGAAAGTCTAATAGCTTGAGGAAGATCCAAAATGTCTTATAATAAGGAAGCACTGCATTTTGATGGGATGAACTATGCTCTTTGGAAGGCACGAATGAAAAGTTATCTTCTTTGTCTTGGTTACAAAGTATGGAAAGATGTAGAAATAAAATACACCTTGCCTCAAAATGGTTTGATGACTGAAGATAAAATCAAAGAATATGAAGTGGCTACTAAAGAAAAAGATGCTCTGTTAAGCTCATTGAATGACTCAGTACTGACAAAAGTGGTGGGTCTTGAAACTACAAATGAGGTATGGGAAAAGCTAAAAAATCTGTATGAGGGAGATGATTCTGTGAAGAAGGCCAAGCGACAAAGTTTGAAAGTGAAATATGAAAGTTTGAAGATGAAAATATAACAGCCTTTATGCAAAGAGTTGATGAACTTGTCATTGGAATAGAAGGTATGGGGGAACTCTCGGTGATAAGGAAGTTGTAATGAAAATTCTTAGATCACTGCCAAAGTCCTACAGTCACAAGGTAGCTGTAATTGAAGAATTTATTCAAGTAAAATATATTGACAGAGATCAGATGCTTGGTAAGCTTACTGCCTTTGAAATGAGAGAGTTTGGCGATGTCCTGCCAAAAGTAGAGACTACCTTCAAAACCAGTACTTCTGGGAAAACCTCCAGATCAGAAAAGTACAAGGTAGAATCAGATGATGAGTTTGATGAAATTGAAGCCAACTTCGTGGATAGTCTGCAAAGAGGATTTGGTAAGTTTAAAGGTAAATTACCCTTGAAATGTTTTTTCTATGGTGAAGTAGGCCACTTTGCTTCCAGATGTCCTAAAAGAATTGAAAGAAATAGGAAAAGATATGAGAACAGGCCTAGGATCCAAAATAAATGTTATTATGTTGAAGATCTTGATGATGATGGAGTATTAGATAATGGTGAACCAGATAATGCTAGTACTGTTGGTAATGAATGCTTGTTTATTGCTATTAAAGAACCTGTGTACTAGTCTTGCTAGCTATGTGAAGAAAGAGAAACCAGTGGAAAGTGCTTTGGCTGCTCAGGTTATTGATAGTGGCTTCTCTCACCACATGACTGGTGACAAAAGTAAGTTTGTGAGTTTGGAAAGATATGATGGTGGATTGGTTAGGTTTGGAGATGATACAACTAGTAAGATTTGTGGAAAAGGATCTATTTCTTTTGATGGCAAGCATAATACTGAAGATGTCCTGTATGTGAAAGGATTAAAGCACAATCTTTTGAGTGTGGGTCAGATGTGTGACAAAGGTTATGACCTAAGCTTCAAGGACAATGGATGTAAGATTAGGAAAAGCTCTGGAATAATCATTACAGCTGGTAAGAAGACTAAAGGTAATATCTATCACTTGAAAGGAACTGATAATTATTGTTTGTTGTCTCAAACTGATGAAAGTTGGCTATGGCATAGAAGGTTGTGTCACATCAATTTTGAAAACATTATGAAGATAAGTACTGCACAGGTTGTTAGAGATTTGCCCAAGCTTGTGAAGCATGCTAATCCTATTTGCAAGGAGTGTCAATTTGGGAAACAAACAAGAACAAGTTTCAAAAGCAAGGACCAATCAGTTGATGGATTACTGGAACTAGTGCATACAGAATTGTGTAGACCTACCAGAGTAAGAAGTTTGCAAGGAGCCAGGTCTAATAGAGGATGAGAGTTCACATCAAATGAACTCAATTTATTTTGTGAAGAACATGGGATAAAGAGACAATTATCTGCACCTAGAACTCCACAACAAAATGGAGTCGTTGAAAGAAAGAACAAAATTGTTCAAGAAGCTGCTAGGTGTGATGAAGGAATCTTCCTTGGTTACTCAACCAAGAGCAAGGCCTACCAGTGTTATAATAAGAGGCTAAATAAGATCATTAAGAGTGCAAATGTCAAAGTCGATGAAAGCATGGAAAGGTCTCTAGAATCAAGTGGATATGAATAAGATAAACCAAACATTTTAGAAGTCGTGCAGCATGAAGACAACTTAGATGAAGAGGTTCAAGCTCTAGAAAGTGTTGCCAAGACACCAAGGTATGTAAAAATTAATCATTCTAAAGATCAAATCATAGGAGATAAAAGTAAAGGAATCCTAACCAAAAGAAGAGCTGCAAAAGAACAAGTAAATTTCTGTCTAATTTCTAAGATTGAACCTAAGACTGTGAATGAAGCTTGCAATGATGAGAATTGGGTAAAGGCTATGAAAGAAGAATTGATGTAGATAGAGAAGAATCAGACCTGGGATCTCTTCCAAATATGTGCCTATGATGTGTTTTCATTGATGTCAACATATCTCTTTGTCAGAGACAGTGAAGACATTGCAGTTCAGTAAAGTAGATTACTCCGCATTCCTACTGAGACAAAGATAAGAGTCTGTGGACTTAAGGGTTTTGTAGAGGATTGTCTGAAGTTGCTCCAGTTAAGATTTGAGAGGTCTACATGGAGGATTGATGAAGTTATGGCCATCTAAGTAGAACCGGGTTTTGTAGTTGTTCAGAGGTAATAGAGTGACATGAATTTGGTTTAGATTGCTCCACATTGGAACATTATGGTCTGTGGTTCTAAAGGTATGTTTGGGATGTTGGTTTGTATTCTCAACTCAATTGGTTCATGGTTTGGAGGTCTGCAAGCAATCTTTCTAGTGTGACAGACATGACAATTAGTGTTCTTAAGTTCCCGTATGAAGATGCAAGTGATTCTGGTGATTTGAGGTGGTGCGGTTGTTCTTGTTAATTTCCTTGTGCTTGTGGAGGTCTTTGGATTGTGTGCCTATTGTGTTGGTGGTATGCATTGAGCATTGAGCTCGTAGTTGAAGATTTCTCCTTGGGTATTGTTGTTCTTTCTAGTCTTGGTTGATCAGATTCTTTGTGCATGTTGCAGATGATCTAAGAGAAGTTCTATGGAGCATGGCATGTTGTTCAAGGAAGATTTGAGTCCCAGCTATGTTTGGCTGACAGTGTAGTGGTTCACATGTAGCATTTTATATTAAGTCAATTCTTGTGATTGTAATTGCTTGTAATGCCTATCTTGGAGAATGTTCTAGATAGATGATTGTAAGGTTGACTTTGATGTTCATTCCAAAGTCGATGTCATGTATAAATAAGTGTAATGAAGTCGAGTAAATGTGTTAAAGTATGTGAAGATGTAAAGGTAGTGAAGAATTGTTTGGGGCAGAGCAGAGGTGTTGTGAGCTTCAATGGAACTGAACCTTGGCATGGAGAAGATGTTGTTTCTCAGTTCAACCTTTTAGTGTTAACCATGTGAATATTTTTGTAGGCAGTGAGCCTCCTTTAAGCAATAAACTATGGGTAGTGTGCCCGAAGGCAAGTGCCTTCCCATTTTTCTATTCTTTTAAAAGAGAATAAATCTTGTGGGTTAACCCCCACCATAGTTTTTCCCTTAACTGAGTTTCCATGTAAAAATCTTGGTGTAATACGTGTTGATTGTGTTTCTGCTTATGTGTTGTTGATTCATGCTTTCTTGGTTATATCATTAATCTATTAATAAGTGGTAAAGAAGATTAAATGCAACAAAAGATAAATATTTGTGATAACTGATTCACCTCCCCTCTCAGTTGTCTACCCTAATTTCAACAATTGGTATCAGATCTAGTTCCTCTAAAAGAAGCTTAACTATTTGAGGAGATTCGGGATGACGACATACAAGAAGGACAGTCTGAGATTTGATGGAACAAATTACTCTCTTTGGAAGAATCACATGGAGTGTCATTTGCAATGTATGGGTGATCCTTATTGGTTGATAACTAAGAATAAGTATACTCTTCTGCAGAATGATCCTACAACTCGAGATCAAATCAAAGAAGTTGAATACAAGATTCAGGCTAAGGAAGCATTGGTGAGTGCTCTGACTGATATAGAAATGCCAAATGTCTTGGAATTGTAAACTGCTCATGAAATCTAGAAGAAGTTGGAAACTCTGTATGAAGGTGATGGATATGTCAAATGTGCTAAGCTATAGAGCCTAAAGGGTAGATACAAATGTTTGAGGATGAGTGAAGATGAAAAATCACTTCCTACATGCAGAAGCTGAATGAACTTGTGTGTAGTATCAGGTGTGCTGGTGGAAAAATGGAAGAATAAGAGATTATTGGCAAGGTGCTCAGAGCCTTACCTGCTTCATACAAGCATAGAGTTGCTACTATTGAGGAGATCAGGACTGTGATAGATGTTACAAGGGATCAGTTGGTTGGCAAGCTTTCAACATTTGAAATGAGTGAGTTTGGTGATTCTATTCCTAAATTAGAATCTACATTTAAAGCCAGTGTTTTCAGAAAGCAAAGATTTGATGTGTTGATTGGCTTGTGATGTCAGTCACAACCAAGCACATGAAACAAAAGTCACACAACAACCCTTGTTTATCCTAAAAGATACGATGAATTCCAAGAATTCATGATCCCAAGTCCCCGTCGATTAGTTCATAATCTGTTGATGTTACTCTGTGGTTGATGTGTATTGTTGTTTTCCATTTTGGGGCCTTATGTAGATTAGTAGATTTTGTTTCTACAACTATGCTATATAGGGAGGTTACTCTACACAACATATATCTCCAAATGATGTGTCTAAGTTGATATTTGCATGAGTTCTACCCTTATTTGTGATTCTTTGCATGATATTTTCAATACTACATGCATTTAGCTCAAAATATGCTAATGATATTCAGTTGTCTTCAAGATGTCAGCATATTTTTTTTGGTTTTGCTTCTGATTTGTCATGATGTGTAGTTATGAAAGTGATTTCAATGAAATTAAAATGAGAAAAAGGGTTAGAGAGTGAGATTCCTAAAATTACTTAACTGAGATCATTGATCCACATACATGTTCCCATACAGCAATGGAGAGAAGAAAACTAAAATCATACTTCACCAGGACAGTCCACAAATCCCCATGATTCAGTGCAAATCTTTAGAGGAAAAGCTAACAACAACATGCAATGAAATGAAAGCGCTTCTATAGAACGCAGCATTCACCAGTACATATCTGGAAATCAACTTGAAGACTACTTAAGGTTTACAATCAGGGTATAGTCTGAAACTTCATCTCCATATAGTATGTTCATAAAATAGGTACATTTACAATGATCTGAGGAAGGGACCTTGATTATTTCAATAATCCAGTCCTCACTAGTCTCAGTAATCCGATCTCTCCTAAAAACTATTACAGGTCTGATTTTTTTGTATTATTGACCTCCTCCCTCTTTTTGTACAGTACAGGGGCTCAATATATATATCTCTGGTTTTTCCCCAATCTGGTGCCCAAAAACCCTAGGAGATCAATGGTCAGCATCTTGAAATGTAGCATCCAACGATGAGAAATGAATCCCGCCAAGAATTTGAGCAACACACCCAGATAGGGCGCCGCTCCTTCAATAATGTTTCCAACTACAAACTCCCCCGCATTGAAAGCTTCATCTCCTTCTGGTGTGTTTGGCTTCTCAGGATCTAGCCCGCTACCTGGGACGTCATCTTCATTTAAAACCCTACCTTCGCGCTCACCTGCATGCCGTTACTGTGTCGGCAACTCTGCTTCTTCCCAGCTACTCCAACAATCTGCAATAAACAAGCAGGAATTAGCACCATCATTTAATAAATCAGCAGGAAAAATGAACATCTACATTAAAACAGGCTCCCAATGCACAAACACAGCCATCAGGCTCAAAAACCATGGAAAATGGGCATAAAAAATGCATATACAGTGTTAAAACCAGTCGGGTAAACCATCGTTGACCAAAAATATGCATTCAGGCTTCAAAGATAACTTCAAAATTCCTATCGCTTCACTTTCCTGCTCATTTTCCTTGTTTAAATCTTTGTATATCCAATATACAAGCCAGACGTGATACAAGCATTTAACCACTTTTAATTTGCCTCTGAGTTCCGCAATGTATATCAATATACATTGTGGATGTGATACATTGATTCATTCGGATTTCAATCTTTTCAATTCCGTGGCCTATATGCTTCCTTTGTATATTTCGTTTGTATATTGCAACATACAAACATAAAATATACAAGCATTTATCTCCGTTTCATAACTCTTCAATTCCGTGGCTTGTACATTTCGTGATGCATCTTGGCTTGTATGTATCGAAATATACAAAGCGTGAATCATACAATGAATTAACCTCTTTTAACTTTCCGTCGCGTCCGCAGTATGTATATTTCCATTGTATCTTTAGACATGCATTTCGGGCTCGATACAAGCATTTAATTGGATTTAAATCTTCCCTTGGATTCCATGTTGTATGAGCGCAATGTATATCGGTTTGTATATAAGAATATACAAGCGCAAAATATACATGCACTTATCTTCAATTTATAAATTTTCAATTCCGCCATATAAAGCAACCTATCGAATCTGCAATGTATCTCTTGATATGCAAACTCAGACGTGATATATAGGATAAATCTAATTTCAGATTCATTTAGATTCTGGCTTGTATGTGTAAGGTGTAACGTATGTTTCGAAATATACAAGCCGGAACTTATAAAATGAATTAGCATTGTTTGATAACTCCTTGAAGTCCACGTTGTATGTCTGCAATGTATATCAGGTCTTGTATCTTACGATAGACATTCGGGCTTTATACACTGCATTAATCAGATTCTATTTTATTTGGATTTTGGCTCTTGTATAAGTTCAATGTATGTCAGCCTTGTATATAGGAATATAGAAGCCCGATATACATTGAATTAACCCTGTTTCATAAAAATGTTAGTTTTGAGCAATGTATAAAATAATGTATATCCGCCTTGTATGTTACGAAATATGCATTATGGAAACATACAAGGATTTAACCACTTTTAATACTCCCTTCGGGTCCGTGCAATGCATATGAACATTGCATGTATCTTGACTTGTATATTTCGTTTGTATGTAAAAACATACAAGCGAAAAACATACAACAGTTTAACTCCTTTTCATAATCCTTCGGGTCCGCGGCCTACACATTGCAAATGTATATATCAAATGTATGTTTAAATATACAAGCCTAAAATATACAATGAATTAACATTGCTTAATAACTTTTCAGTTCCGGTCCTTGTATAAATGCATTGTATGTTACGACCTACCAAACATACAAACGTGAGATACATGCAATGAATTTAAACATTTATTCATTTCAACCTAAAACCACCTTGGGTCCATCTTGTATGTATGCATAAACTCTACCAAATGTATACAAGGCAAAGAAGACATACAAATGACCTTGTATATGAACCTGAATCCAAAAGTGACTAAGTACAAAAACAAAACCCTTTGCATATACAAACAACCCTGTATATGCAAAGCGATATACAAACCTAAATGTACATTTTACCAAAATGATCATAACTTGCAAAATATGGCAAATTTTAACATGGTTCAAAAAGAAACCTTAGCTCATTTTTGACAAGGAATCCAACCATACTATGCACTGATACTGAAATGAATTTCTTCTCCATTTTAACAAGGTTTGCAATTTTAACCCCTTTTTCCCTTTACCACCAAGCAAAATGACACACACAAGTAAAAATAAAAAAATCCACAGCAGGGGTCCTCATTTTGTTAAGGAGTAAAATGGGGCGTGTTGTGAACATCACAACATGATGTAAATGAAAGCTCTTGAAGAAGAGTAACTAGATATGAGAAGGCAAGGAAATTGAAGAAGATGAATTTGAGCTTGAAGAAATTGAAGCCCTTATTGCCAAAAGATTACCAAGAGGATCTGCTAACTATGAAGGAAAGTTGTCTTTCAAATGTTTTGCTTGCAATAAGATTGGTCATTTTGCTTCAAGATGTCTGGAGAGGGTTTCAAAGCCAAACCCTAATAGACCTAGGGCTTAGAAGAAATGCTACTATGTCCAAGAAGCTGCTGATGAAGGAGTAACAGATGATGAATCTGATATGGGAAGTACCTCTAGAAATGAATGGGTGTTCATTGCTATCAAAGAAGAAGATTTGGTGCCTACTAAATATTCTAGCTATGTGAACCTTGGCTACTCAGGTTGAAGAGAAGGATGAATGGGTGATTGACAGTGGATGTTCTCATCATATGACTGGTGATAAAAGTAAGTTTGTAAGTTTGGAAAGATATGAAGGTGGAATTGTGAAGTTTGGAGATAATTCAGCTGGTAGAATCCGTGGCAGAGGATCCATCTCCTTTGATGGTAAGAATAACACTAATGATGTTTTTTATGTAGAAGAGTTAAAGCATAATCTTCTCAGTGTTGGATAGTTGGTTGAAAAAGGGTATGATCTCTGATTCAAGGATGGAAAATGTACAATTTTGGGAAACTCCAGAATTGAGATTGCATCTGGTACATAGACTAGAGGTAATATCTTTCATTTAAGTGGTAATGGTAAAAGTTGTTTGATTTCTCAGATTAATCAAAGTTAGTTATCGCATAGGAGAATGTGTCATGTAAACTTTGATAAGATTGTCAAGATAAGTACTATTTAGGCTATGAGAGATCTTCCAAAGCTTGTGAAACTTGCTAATAGCATGTGTAAGGAATGTTAGTTGGGCAAACAGAGCAGAGCTACATTCAAAAGTAATGAACAATTTTCAAGTGGATTGTTGAAACTTGTGCACACTGATCTATGTGGTCCTGCCAGAGTTAGGAGTTTGCAAGGAGGTAGATACTTTATGTTGTTGATTGATGATTACTCCCAGATGATGTGGGTAACTTTCTTGAGAGAGAAATTAGAGGCTCTTGACAGATTCAAGGTGTTCAAGGCTATGGTGAAGAATGAGATTGGTGTGAAGATAAAGTGTTTGAGATTTGACAGAGGTGGAGAGTTTACCTCCGATGAGTTTAATGCATTTTGTGAAAATCATGGAATAAGAAGACAGGTATATGCTCCTAGGACTCCTCAGTAGAATGGAGTTCTGGAAATGAAGAACTAGACTATTCAAGAGGCTACTAGAACCATGATGAAGGAGGCAAATGTTCCACATGTCTATTGGAGAGAGGCTATGAGTATTGTTGTCTACACTCTTAACCGGGTGTAGATTAAAGGTAATAGTGGTAAAACACCTCATGAATTGTGGTTTGGTCATACTCCTACTATGAAATACTTCAAAATTTTTGGTTGTAAATGCTATATCAAGAGAGATGAAGATCTATGCAAGTTTGATGCAAGATGTAATGAAGGAATATTTCTAGGTTATTCTAACCAAAGCAAGGCATACCGGTGCTTTAACAAGAGATTGAAAAGGATTGTTGAAAGTGCTAATGTCAAGGTTGATGAAAGCAAGGAGAGGCCTTCAAAGTCTTGTGGATATCAATCAGATGATCAAAATGAAAATCCAAATGAAGGAAAGCAAGTTCAAACTCAAACTTAGATTCAGATTGCTTCAGAGAATCCAGTGACTCAAGAAGCTAGTGAAAATGTTGAGGAACAAGTTCAAGAATCAAAAGTTCAAGAAAATCGAAAAAATCCCAGGTATGTAAGGTTGGATCATTCTGAAGATTAGATCATAGGAGATAAAAATAAAGGTGTTCAAACTAGAAGAAGAATTATTGAAAAACAAGTGGAGTATTCTTTGATTTCAAAGATTGAATCAAAATCAGTGAATGAAGCTTGTAATGATGAAAGTTGGGTAAAAGAAATGAAAGAAGAATTAATGCAAATTGAAAAGAATCATACTTGGGATCTTGTTCCTAGACCTAAAAACAAAAATGTAATTGGAACTAAATGGGTCTTCTAGAATAAATTGAATGAAGATGGTGAAGTTGTGAGAAACAAAGAAGGATTGGTGTGCAAAGGATATTCTCAGGTAGAGGGAATTGATTTTGAAGAAACTTTTGCTCTAGTGGAAAGATTCAAAGTAGCTAGATTATTTCTTGCCTTTGCTACTTACAAATATTTCAAAGTTACCAAATGGATGTCAAGTCAGCATTCCTGAATGGAGAGTTGGAAGAAGTCTACATTGAGAAACCAAAAAGATTCCAATTGTTTGATCAAGGAGATATGGTTTGCAAATTAAGGAAAGCATTGTATGGACTTAAACAAGCCCCAAGAGCCTGGTATGTAAGATTAGATAAGTATCTGCTAAAGTTAGGTTTTAGCAAAGGCATAGTTGACAGTAATCTTTATTTCAAAATTGATCATGAACACATCTTGATTCTTGAGGTATTTGTTGATAATATCATCTTTGGTGGAAATGAGAGCATGTGTAAAAAAATTGCTGATTACATGCAAAGTGAATTTGAGATGTCCATGTTTGGTGTAATGAATTTCTTCTTGGGTTTGCAAATCATTCAATCAGATAAGGGCATCTTCATATCTCGTCTAAGTATGTGAAAGAGTTGTTTAAAAAGTTTAGAATGGAGGATTCAAACCAGTGAGTACTTCTATGATAACCAGATGCAAGTTGAGTAAAGATGATGATTCTCCTAAGGCAGATCAGAAAAGGTATAGATCAATGATTGGAGGACTGCTTTATCTAACTCAAACTAGACCTAATATTATGAATGCAGTTGGCCTTGTTGCTAGATTTCAAGCTGATCCTAGAGAATCTCATGTTGTAGAAGTGAAAAGAATTTTTAGATATCTGAAAATGGGACATTTGATTATGGCTTATGGTATCCTAAGGATGATGATTTCACTCTTCATGCATATATAGATGCTGATTGGGTAGGAGATGTGGATGACAGGAAGAGTGCTAGTGGTGGTGCATTTTTCTTGGGAAAGAGATTGGTTTCTTGGTCGAGAAAAAAGTGTGAGGCAATATCTTTGTCTACTATAGAGGCAGAGTTTATAGCAGCATCAAGTAATTGTACTCAAGTTTTGTGGATGAAGCAAATGTTGAAGGATATCAGAATTGTGTTTGAAGAGCCTGTTACAATCTTTTGTGATAATTTAAGTGAAATAAACATCTCAAAGAATCTAGTGTTGCATTCAAAGACAAAGCACATATCCATCAAGTTTCACTTTTTGAGAGAGAAGGTAAATGAGAATGAAGTCATATTGGAGTTCATTCCTTCAAACGATCAAATTGTAAATATCTTCACTAATCTTCTACCTAAGGACACTTTTGAGTATCTTAGAGTGAAGCTAGGGGTTATTACCCCTCCTATTTAGAATTAAGGTGCACTAGTATGCATAAGTCTGGTGGAACTCACAGTCATATCTTGTGATCCGGATTGGTGTTAGGGGGATGCTACTCAAGGGGAGTAGTCAGTATGTTAATTCTAGAGTTTAGTTTGGTTTTATCTAAGAAACGAAAAGGGGGAGAGATGATTGTAAATATGTGCCCATTTCCATTGATGTCAAAGGGGGAGAGAAGTCATGTGAAAAATGTGGAAGTAAGTAGTTGCTGGTGAAAGGGGGAGCAGTGAAGAAAGTGGTTGCACATGTGGTAAGAGAAAGGGGGAGAAGTCCTTGTCTTGATGGTTGAATCAGTTTTTCACATCATATGTTTCCATCAATAACAAATGGGTAGATTGTTGCAAATATGTGCCTATGATGTGTTGTCATTGATGTCAATATATCTCTTTGTCAAAGATAGTGAAGATAGTGCAGTTCAACAAAGTAGATTGCTCTGCATTCCTAGTGAGATGAAGATCAAAGTCTATGGACTTAAGGGTTTTGTAGAGGATTGCTTGAAATTGCTCTAGTTAAGATTTGAGAGGTTCGCATGGAGGATTGATGAAGTTATGGCAATCTGAGTAGAACTAGGTTTTGTAGTTGTTCAGAGGTAACAGAGTGATAGGAATTTGGTCCGGATTGCTCCGCATTGGAATATTATGGTCTGCGGTTCTAGAGGTATGTTTGGGATGTTGGTGTGTATTCTCAACTCAAGTGGTTCATAGTTTGGAGGTCTATAAACACTCTTTCTAGTGTGACAGTCATGACAGTTAGTGTTCTTATGTTCATGTATGAAGATGCAAGTGATTCTAGTGATTTGAGGTGCTATGGTTGTTCTTAATGATTTTATTGTGCTTGTGGAGGTCTTTGGATTGTGTGCCTATTGTGTTGGTAGTCCACATTGAGGATTGAGCTCATAGTTGAAGATTTCTCCTTGAGTGTTGATTTTCTTTCTAGTCTTGGTGGGCCAAATGGTTTGTGCGTGTTGTAGATGATCTAAGAGAAGTTATATGGAGCGTGGTGTGTTGTTTGAGGAAGATTTGAGTCCCAGCTATGTTTAGCTAACAGTGTAGTGGTTCACATGTAGCATTTTGTATTAAGTCAAGTCTAGTGATTGTAATTGCTTGTAATGCCTATCTTGGAGAATGTTCCAAATAGATGATTGTAAGGCTGACTTTGGTGTTCATTCCAAAGTCAATGTCATGTATAAATAAGTGTAATAAAGTCATGTAAATGTGTTAAAGTATGTGAAGATGTAGAGGCAGCGAAGAAGTGTTTGAGGGCAGAGCAGAGGTGTCGTGAGCTTCAATGGAACTGAACCTTGGCATGGAGAAGATGTTGTTTCTCAGTTCAACCTTTCAGTGCTAACCATGTGACTATTTTTGTAGGCAGTGAGCCTCCTTTGAGTAGTGAGCTCTAGGCAGTGCACCTGAAGGCAAGTGCCTTTCCATTTTTCTATTCTTTTAAAAGAGAATAAATCTTGTGGGTTAACCCCCACCATGGTTTTTCACTTAACCAGGTTTCCACTTATAAATCCTAGTGTTATGTGTGTTGATTATGTTTCTGCTTATGTGTTGTTGATTCATGCTTTCTTGGTTATATCATTAATCTATTAATAAGTGGTAAAGAAGATTAAATGTAGCAAAAGATAATGTTTTGTGACAACTAATTCACCCCCCTCTTAGTTTTCTACCCTAATTTCAACAGGATCTTATTCACAGACTAGCAGACAAAAATGTAATTGGTACCAAGTGGATTATCAGAAACAAGATGAATGAGAATGGTGAAGTAGTAAGAAAAAAATCAAGGTTGGTATGCAAAGGATACTCTCAATTTGAAGGAATATATTTTGAAGAAACATTTGCACCAGTGGAAAGGATTGAAGCTATAAGAATTTTTCTAGCATTTGTAGCCTACAAAGATTTTAAGGTATATCAGATGGATGTAGAGTCTGTATTCTTGAATGGAGAGTTCGAAGAAGAAGTCTACATTGAACAACTGGAAGGATTCCAGTCATTAGATCAGGGTGACATGGTATGCAGATTGAAGAAGGCTTTGTATGGGTTAAAACAAGCCCTTAGGGCATGGTATGCTCAGTTGGATAGGTATCTAATACAAATAGGGTTTAGTAAAGGTACTACAGATAGCAATCTCTACTTCAAGACTAGTGATGACCAAATCCTAATCGTAGCAGTCTTTGTTGATGATATTATATTTAGAGGCAATGAAGGTATGTACATAGTTTTTTCTAGAGAAATGCATAGTGAATTTGAAATGTCCATGTTTGGTGAGATGAATTTCTTTTTGGGTCTGCAAATAAATCAATTAGATAAAGGTATCTTCATTTATCAATCTAAGTATGTGAAAGAGTTGCTAAACAAGTTTGGGATGGAAGACTCTAAACTGGTAAATACTCCCATGATAACCAGTTGTAAGTTGAGCAAAAATGATGATTCAACTATGGTAGATAAGAAAAGGTACAAAACTATGATTGGAGGATTACTTTATCTAACTCAAACTAGACCTAACATAATGCATGTAGTTTGTCTTGTGGCAAGATTTCAAGTAGAGCCCAAGGAGTCACATGTGATGGCAATCAAGAAAATTCTGAGATATTTGAAAGGCACAATAGATTATGGTTTGTGGTATCCAAAAGATAATGATTTCACTCTCAGCGCATACACTAATGCAGATTGGGCCAGAAATGTGGATGACAGGAAATGTACAAGTGGAGGTGCATTCTTTTTGGGAAAAAGCTTGGTATCTTGGTTGAGTAAGAAACAAGATTCAATATCCCTGTCTACTATAGAAGCATAATACATTGCAGCAGCAAGTAGTTGCACTTAAGTATTAAGGATGAAGTAGACTTTGAAGGACATCAGAGTTATGTATGAAGATCCAATTGCAATCTTTTGTAACAATACAATTGCCATAAACATATCAAAAAATCTAGTAATGCATTCAAGGACAAAGCACATATCCATAAGATATCATTTTCTAAGGGAAAAAGTGACAGAAAATAAAGTTAAGTTGGAATATGTATCTACAAAAGACTAGATTGTAGACATTTTCACTAAACCTCTACCTAAGGATACTTTTGAGTATCTCAGAGAAAAGTTAGGGGTTATTACCCCTCCTGCTCTACACTAAGATGCACAAGAGTGCATCAGTCCGGTGGTGCTTCTTCAAATCTGGATTGATGCTTTTGGGGCTTCTTCTCAGAGGGAGTAGTCAGAGAGTTCAGAAGAGAAATTGAATCAGAGTAGAAGAGTGCAAGTATGTGCCCTTTTCCATTGATGTCAAAGGGGGAGAGAAGTCATGTGAAAAACTCAGAAAGAAAGAGTGCAGATGTGTAAAAGGATAGGGGGAGAATCTTGGTTAGAAAGAAAGGTGCAGATGTGTAAAAAGATAGGGGAGAATCCTGGTCAGAAAGAAAGAGTGCAAATGTGTAAAGAGATAGGGGGAGAATCCTATCTTGATGGCTGTTGTAGTTTTTCACATCATATGTTGCCATCAATGACAAAGGGGGAGATTGTTGCAAGTATATGCCTAATCGGTGCTCTCATTGATGTCAACATATCTTCGTTGACATTAGTGTCAACTATGTCCTATTCTATTACTTGTTTAGAAGCTTTGTATGTTGAGGATATTGAGAAAATTGGCCCTTCCGGAAGAAACAAGTGAGTTACAGTGAAGTGTAGTATAGATAGTGAGTTGTATGGTGAAGAACAGTCTGGTAGATTGCTCTATATTTCTCACTGGGTGAATATCTTGGTCTATGGATTGGAAGTTATTTAAAGGGATGTATGAAGATGCTAAATCTTAAGTTTGAGCCTCCGGTGTGAAGTTTTGAGAAAGTTGCATTCACCAGAGTAAAACCTGCTCTTTCTGATTATTCTCTGGTGACAAGGAGAAAGTATTTTGCTCCGTATTCCTCCACAATGAAGTATTTTTCTCTATGATTCTAGAGGGAAGTCTGGGATGATGATAAGTGCCTACAATTGTAGTGGTTCATGTTTTGGTGGTCCACAAGCTATCTTTCTTTTATATCAGTTGAAGACAATGAAGTTCATGTGTTCTGGTGAGAAGATTCCTATGGCTAAAGTGGTTAAGGTTCGTGTGGTTGTTCCTGATGATCATAACATGCTTGTGGATGTCTCCTAATCATGTTCCTCTCTTGACATTGGTCCACTTTAAGGAATTGATATCATGTTTGAAGATTGTTCAGATAATGTAGCGTGTAACCATTCTTAGCCAACTTGGTTAATTCTAGTAATTGCAGAGATTCCTTGAAGATTGTGGAAGCATGTTGTGGTGTGGAAGATCATGTTTGAGTCCCATCTAAGGCATGACATGATCTGTATACATCTTTACTTCATTTCCTTTGCATAATGTTGTAATAGGTTAGGACTTATTTTGTAAATGTTTGTAATGTTGACCTTAGAGATTATTCCAATGGTTGATGATTGTAATGTTGACCTTGATGATCATTCTAAGGTTGATGAAGTGTATAAATACTTTTAATTGAGTTTTGGAAAAGGTGGTGTTGTGCAAAAATGGGAAGATAAGGAAAAGAGTGAGGAGATAAGGTAAAGCAGAGCAGAGGAACTGTTGTACTTCAATGTACTAATCTCATACATGAAGAAGATGGTGATTTTGGCAGTGAGCTGCTAGTAGGGTTTAACAACCCTTCTTGTAATCTTTCTAGGTTTAGGGTTGAGGCAGTGAGCCTGCTAGACCTAGATGTACTTCATGGCAATGAGCCAGTATGTTCTAGGCCCGTGGAGTGACCAAGCCTGAACATCATTTATCAAAGATTACAATATATTTTGAGAGCTAATCGTCTCCGTAGTTTTTCCCCACCTTGGGGTTTTCCATGTAAAAATCTGGTGTCTCTTGTGTATAATGTTGTATCTGTGTTTAAGTTTTTGATTTCATGCATTCATTATTAAATCATAATAATTTTGGATAAGTGATTAATGTGTAAGTGATGAGGTGTTTAAATTTTTTTGACAAATGATTCACCCCCCCACTTAGTTGTCTAGCACATTTCAACAAGGGCAACCTGAGATACCTCCACAAATCAAGAAGGATGATGACGACCTCATGGATCAAAAATATGAAGAGCAAAAGATATACAATGATACAATATCTGCTCTAGATTTAAAAGAAAAAGAAGAAACATCCATAGATGTCCTCACTACGAAGGTCGTGCCGAGGACTAAGAGTTGGGTTGTTAAGAAGATCAACAAGTTAAAGGGAAAAGGTATTGCTATTACCTTTGACAAAAAGAGGAAGATGAAAGAAAAGGAGGAGCCTAGCTTCGATGAACTTTTAGTAAAGAAGAAGAAAGTCCTAGGAGCAAAAGTAGCATAACCAAGTTCATCTGGAGCTGCAGAACAACTTACCACTGAGGGTATTTTATTAGTGTATGCACCACCCTCATCTCCAAAAGATGATCCACTAGTAGCCATTCCTATATGTTCCCCAAAAGCCAACTACACAAAAGGAAGTACTAGAGGATATAGAGCAAATTCCAGTTAGGACTATTGCAGAGGAGGAAGATAGTGATGATGAAGAAGATAAGATGCCTCTTGGAACACTAAAGAGAAAGAGAAGTGATGTATTGCAAGGAGTTTAAGTTCCTAGGTATTCAAGATACCAAAGCTCAAGAATGAGGGGTGCCATCACACCTCTGCCAACAACAACATCATGATCAATAGATCCTACTTCATTGAATGTAGTTAGATAACTACAACATGATGTGCTGATAGAAATAATAGTCAAAGTGAAAACCAAAATGGCACAAGAAGCTAAAAGTAAAATTCAAGAAGAAGCTACAAGATCCCTTCCACTGAGTCAAACAATTGATCTTATAGAAGATGATGTGGTAAAGGATATAACCAACCACCCTATAGAGACCATGCTACAACATACAAAAGCTATAGATATGGATGCAGCAGTGGAGTCACATAAGGAAAGAATAAAGAGAGAAGGCTCCCCTAAAGTAGAAGTACATATGGGACCTCTCAATACTGTAATTGAAAATGTGAGTAGCTCGATGATAGTCAATTTCACTTATGTCCTTGAGAAAGAAAACATTGAAAAAGAGTAAGCTAGCCAAGTTCAACAAGAAGGTATTCCTATGAAGATAGATAATAGGAATAAGAATACAAAAGAACAAATAGCACAACATGATATCTTGATGGATAAACCTAGACAAGAGAATGTAGCTGAATCACTTGCCACTACAGGGAACAAAGATGAACAAGAGCAAGGTCATGAAGATCAAGCAAGAAAAGACCAAGAGCCTAAAGATGAAAATGTTCCAGAAGAACATAGTGATCAAGTATAGGATAATCAGCCTCCACAACAAAGACATCATGAGCGTATACCCAAGAAAGATAAGTTGGATGGTAAACCTGAACAACAACAGGATCAAGAACAACAAGATGAAGAATGACAAGAAAATGTGCAAGATTGTAGTGGCAATGAAGAGGTCAACAAAGACAAAGGAGTACAAGATGAGCAAATAGATCAAGGAGGATCATTGTCAGATGCATTATCACTGATTTCATTAGAAGTAGGCCATGCACAAGAACAACAGGTACCTTTTGATCTCAAGTCTTTATTTACTCTAGATCCAACTAAAGCTAAACGGAGAGCTAGGGCAGTCTCCATTATCAAGAGAGATCCAAAGATAGGAAAGAGGACAACCTAAGTTGCTATTCCTATAGTAGATAAGGCCAAAGGAGAGATTAGGCCAGAAGAGTTTTAGGTGACACGATTTGACTTAGGTCATGTCACCATTAAGCAAGAAATACAAGAGCACATTGAAAGCACTAAGGATATAGTAGCTAAAGTAAGGAAGCTCAAAGCTAGAAAGAAAGATCTTAAGGAACATAATGCTTAATTACAACTATTCTTATGAGGATTGGGGAAGTTGGACAGCTTGGCATCTACCCTATAGGCCACGGAGAAACCCACTACATTGACACTAATAAGTGAAGAAGAAATAGCTAATCTAGATATACAAAAGCATCAAGGACATATTATGGATAGGTGGTTCATAAGATTTATGACATTAGGAGAGAAACTGATAAAGACATCTAAGTCTAATTGGGACACATTGTCCAATTTAAGGAATGACATTGATTCTTTGAAGAGTGAATTCACTCAAAGGATAAATAAGTGCTATTATGCAATGGATAGACTAAAAAGAGACAAGGGGATGACAAATGCAGAGTTATTGAAAAATAAAATTGTCACCCATGTGATATTGCCACTCATGGATGCCTCGATGATAGAAATGAATTATGAGTTGAATGTATTGAAAGCTAGTATGACTAGACTGAGAGACACTCAGACTAGGATCCATGTCTTGTTGGCTAAAGAAATGAACATATTAGAAGAATTATTAGAAGATGCTATAATAGAGGAAGCAATGCCAAAGATAGATGATGCTATCTAGATATTCAAAGATAAATTTAAATAAGTGGCAGAGGATCCAATAAGGCTCTTTACAGGAGAGGTCATGGATGAATTGTCTGAGATGAATGTGAAGATAAGAACATATGATAAAGAAGCAGAGAATAGAAAACCCATGCTGGAACCATTAGGTGAGAAGATAAAAGCACTAAAATATGCTAAGTTGAGAGCTTAGACAATCAGCAAGTTCAAGGTAGATACTTTTGTGCAGGTATATGATTCTCATAAGGAGTTAGAAACTGGGATGCAAGTACATGAAGATGAGGCATTGAAAGGAAGCAAGGTACATGGAAAATGCTTCCTACACTAATCTACTGAGGAAAGACTTATGCAAATTTTTACTTTTATAGTTACAAATTAAGATGCACATTAATAGAAAGATAATAACAACTTCCAAATGCAAACACAAAACTTACAACACAATATATACATGGGGAAAACCCTTTTAGGTAAAAAACCCCACTCCAAAGCCATCCAATATATTATTCAAGAATCACAAAGATTACAATATACTTACAGAGCAAGATTTTACAAGAGTATATCCAACCAAAGATCCATGAGGTAACTCAACATCTATAAGATTCTTACACACAACTTCCATCTCAAGCTCTTGATATATAGGAGATACAATACAATACACCGCCAACGGTAATTACAAAACCATGAGCTAAAACCACCCAAAAAGTGGCACCCAAATTATCTCCAATCAAAGATGCCTTGTGATGTGCCAAAACACACACCCCTACTGGAACCATTAGGTGAGAAGATAAAAGCACTAAAATATGCTAATTTGAGAGCCCAAACAATCAGCAAGTTCTAGGTGGATACTTTTGTGCAGGCATATGATTCTCATAAGGAGTTAGAAACCAAGATGCAAGTACATGAAGTGGAGGCATTGAAAGGAAGCAAAGTACATGGAAAATGCTTCCTACACTAATCTACTAAGGAAAGAATTATGCAAATTTTTACTTTACAGTTACAGATTAAGATGTACATTAATAGAAAGATAATAACAACTTCTAAATGCAAACACAAAACTCACAACACAAAATATACGTGGGGAAAACCCTTTTAGGTAAAAGACCCCAAATTATCGCGAATCAAAGGAATTACTAAAAATAGTAAGTCTCATTATTTTTAGCTCATTTGGAAACTTTTGGAAACTTTGAATGTTCTAGACCATTATCCAAGATAAAGGGTATTCAAAAAGACCAAAACTAGGAAAAATAGTAATTTTCAAGGTTGCAAGGTTGAGACACTTTTCCTAACATTCTCCCACTTGTCGAACACCTTGCAAGAGCAAAGGGAGTATCAACACCATGATTTTATTGCTAGGGGCCATGAGGCCCATAGACTCTGAACACCATCTGAACTTCTCTATGCTCACATGTTTTGTCAAGGAATCTTCAACATTCATCAAAGTTTCAACTTTTTCCAAGTTTACCTTCCCATCCTCTACCATTTCATGAAAAAAATGGTACTGGACATCAATATGCTTAGTCCTTGCGTGGAAGGTAGGATTCTTCACCAAACATATGGCACTCTGACTGTCACAACAAATAGTAATCTTCCCTACATCAAACCCAACATCAGGACACAATCTTTTAAGCCAAATGGCTTCTTTACAAGCCTAAGTTGCTTCCATGTACTCAGCTTCAGTAGTGGACAAAGCAACCACAGGTTACCGCTTACTCATCCAACTAATAGCACCACCAAACATAGTGAACACATAAGCACTGGTGGATCTCCTGCTGTCAATGTCACCTACCCAATCTGAATCCACAAAACCACAAATACAAAGTGAATGCCGAGGTTCTGTAGGATAACCATGATAACATAAGGAATACTCAGAAGCACCCCACAAATATCTGAGCACTCCCTTCCTTGCATCCCAATTTACCCATCCAAGATTAGCCATAAATCGATTAAGGACTCCCACTGCTTGGGAAATGTTTGGTCTTGTACAGACCATCACATACATCAAATTGCCAACTACACTAGCATAAGGAACTCTGCTCATATCCTCTCTCTTAGAAGGAGACTTTGGACAATCTTCAATAGATAAATTTGTCCCCATTGTAACAGGAACAGTCAAACGTCTACAATACATCATGCTAAATCTCTCCAACACAGTGTTAACATACTTACTCTGGCCTAACCAAAGTTTTTTGTTTACTCTGTCTCTTCTGATTTCCATTCCCAAAATGTACTGAGCTGCCCTTAGATTTTTCATCTCAAACTATGCTGACAACTGAGACTTCAAATCAAAAATCAAACTTTTACCATTTCCAATAGGTAACATATCATTGACATACAATGCAATAATGAGAATACGATCATTGTCAAACTTGTAGTAAACACAATGATCTAATTTCAATCTCTGAAATCTAATACTCAACACAAAGGCATCAAACTTCTGGTACCACATCCTAGGAGACTATTTCAAACCATACAAAGACTTTTTCAACTTGCAAACCAAATTTTCTTTACCTTTCACCACATAGTTCTCTAGCTATGACATATAGATTTCCTCCTTCAAGTCACCATGAAGGAATGTTGTCTTTACATCCATCTGTTCCACTTCTAGATCATACGCTTCTACAAGAGATAACAAGAACCGAATAGATGTCAGCTTTGCAATGGGAAAGAAAATCTCACCATAGTCAATTCCCTCCACCTAAGAATACCCCTTCGCAACCAATCTAGCTTTATATTTCTCAACACTGCATCTACACCGAATTTATTTTTGAACACCCATTTGCATCCAACAGGTTTTCATCCTTTAGGCAAAGGTACCAAGTCCCAACTATTATTTTTTTCCAAAGAAGCCATCTCCTCTTCCATGGCCTCCTTCTAAGAACTTGAATCTTTCATATCCATAGTCTCTTTCACAGTTCTAGGCTCATCAGTATTAGAAATCAAAGAAAAAATACAACTAGAATCATGCATTGAATAACCAAACCTATTAGGTTGCTACCTTATCCATGTGGACCTCCTCAAAGGTTGAGGTTGAGGTTCTTCATCTTCTTCTAAACTTTTAGAGCTACTAGAGCTCTCCTCATTATTAGGTCCAATAGATATTTTTGGTTCAACTTTTTTAGGGGTGGAAGGAAGCTGAACCACATCATCTTTCTTTTCTTATTTCTCTGGCTGCAAGACAATAGAAGAAGGATTGAGCTCTCTAAAGATCACACTTCTGCTATACATAACTCTCTCAGCTACTGGATCCTAAAGCTTGTACCCTTTCACACCGATGCCATAACCGATGAAGATACACTTTATAGCCTTGTTTTCCAACTTAGACCTCTTCTCCTTAGGCACATGCGCATATGCCTCAACCAAATACTTGAATGTGTCTTAATGAAGGATTTTTACCAGACCATACCTCCATAGGTGTCTTATCAATGAGTGTTGATGTAGGAGACCTGTTAACTAGGTAACAAGTGGTAGCAACAGCTTTAGCCTAGAACTTTTGTTCAAGACCAGCTCCTCTTAGCATACTCCTTTCCCTCTCCATCAATGTTCTATTCATCCTCTCTACAACTCCATTCTGCTGAGGGGTATACGGAGTTGTCCTGTGCCTCTCAATCCCCTATTATTTATAGAACTTGTCAAAATCTATTGAACAAAACTCACCACCGTTGTCAATACTCAAACACTTAATCTTTATATCCTTCTGATTCTCTACAAGAGCTTTGAACTCCTTGAATCTATTAAAGACTTCAAATTTACTTCTAAGGAAATACACCCATGTCCTTCTACTGTAGTCATCAATGAATGAAACATTAACAAGACCAAACACATCAGAATGAATCAAGTCCAACACCTCAAAAGATTTGTGAGAATTGGAATAAAACTGAACACAATTTTGTTTTCCATAAATGCAATGTTCACAGAAATCAAACTCAAGGTTACAATCATTCATACCCTCAACAAGATTTGTATTCTTCAGGGTCCTCAAAGCCTTTTCACTAATGTGACCAAGCCTTTGGTGCCATAACATTGTCTTCTCAGTTGGAAGTTTCATCTCCATAGAATGAGCACCCTTAGGTACCCAAAGAGCATGACCATCAGAAGTAGATGCAACAATATTCTTCGCTACCGGTTCCAATCATGAGGATGAAGACTCTAAAGCTCTCTTCTTTGAAATAGAGGCAATATTGCACTAAACTACACATGTATCAAGCTAAAATAGAGTGCCAATCCAAACACCCTTAGCCAATACCATAGATCCTCTAGTCATCTTGCATCCTCCATTTGAGAAAACAACCTACACACCCACATCATTCAATTTACTTATAGAAAGAAGGTTTCATGTCAAACCAAGGATATGCAAAACACCATTGATTCTCTTTACTCATCCATTAGGGAATCGAATCAAGACTCTTCCATGGCCAACCATCTTCAGGTGACAATCATCACCCAAGTACACCTTTCCACCATCGTATTCTTCATACTTCAAAAACTAGCCCCGATATGAGGTCATGTTAAAATATGTACCAGAGTTAATAAGCCACACATCCTTAGATGCATGTGTTGCCAAGGTAGAAACAAATGCTTCTCCTTCATCCTGAGAGGACTTGTCAGAATTTGAATCATAATTCTTCTTCCTTTTCTTTTTCTCCTTGCACTCCTTACAGAAGAGACCAGGTTTTCCGTAGTACCAACACAGGGCCTTGGACTTTCTGGGAGACTTAGATCTCCAATGGGATTTGGATCTTCTTTTTTCTTCCTTCTTATCTTTTTTCTTTCCCTTCTCTTTAGATCTACCATGAACTGCAAGAGCCTCCTTAGCCAATTCGGAAGACTTTCTCCACATCTCTTTAGACAACAATGAAGAAACCACTTCATCCATCTTGAAGGTGGTAGTGGTACTCCCAATGGCCATAACAAGGTGGTCCCATGAATCTGGTAAGGAACACAGTAATGTCATACATCGATCCTCCTCTTCCATCTTCACACCAACAGAAGTCAACTGGGCAACAAGCATATTGAATGTATTTAGGTGATTAGTGAAAGATCCTCCATCTTCCATCCTCAAAGAATACAATTTCTTTCATAGGAATAACTTGTTTGCCAGAGATTTAGCCTGATAAACATCTCCAAGCTTCTTCCAAAGTTCCTTTGCAGTCTTCTCTTCATGGATATTTAGGATCCCTGAATCAGCCAAATAGAGTCTTATCAAACCCTTAAATTTTTTATCTTTGAGATCCCAGTCTTCTTGAGACATTGCCATTAGTTTTGTACCAGATACGGCTTCCCATAATCTCGATCTACAAGCATGTCCTCCATTTTTAGTTTCCACAACTCAAAATTACTATCATTAAGCTTCTCTATCTTAAACCTCCTAGATGTGCTCGTCATCTCTTACCTCCAAAAAATATTTCAAAATCCTCTACACAAGCTCCCACTCAAATGAAGATTAGCTCAAAAAACCCTCTACCCAAGAACTAGAACCAAAGGTGATCAGGCTCTGATACTAACTGAAAGGAAGCAAGGTATGCAGAAAATGCTTCCTACACTAATCTACTAAGGAAAGACTTATACAAATTTTTACTTTTACAGTTATAGATTAAGATGCACATTAACAGACATATAATAAAAACTTCCAAATGCAAACACAAAACTCACAACACAAGATATATGTGGGGAAAACCCTTTTAGGTAAAAAACCCCACACCCCAAAGCCACCCAATATATTATTTAGGAATCATGAAGATTACAATATACTTGCAGAGAAAGCTTTTATAGGAGTATATCCAACCAGAGATCCAGGAGGTAACTCGACATCTATAAGATTCTTACACACAACTTCCATCTCAAGCTCTTGATATATAGGAGATACAATACAGTACACCACCAATGGTAATTACAAAACCATGAGCTAAAACCACCCAAAAAGTGGCACCCAAATTATCTCCAATCATAGATGCCTTGTGATTTGCCAAACCACACACCAACATGTGTAACTCTCCCCTTTACAACTCTTTTATGTGTCCAACACATTTTTACATTTCCCAAAAATAGAAGGTCCAACTTCCAGAGGTCATAACTTTTGATCTAAGTGTCCGATTGATGAACCATTTGATGCATTAGAAAGCTCATGAGAGATCTATCACCCTTTAACTAGATTTTCTAGTTATGACCATTTTCAAGATGTTTAGAGAAGTTTCAATTATGGTGATTGAGCTCAGAGACTTTTTTCGATAGTTTCAAAAAATAGAAACATTAATATCTTGTAATCCTGATATGATCTTAAGATGAAACTCACCCAAGATGTTCACTTAGTTGTTCCACACCTTCTGGGAAAAATTTAGGTCAATTTGACCTTAACCGAAGGACTTACTAAAAATAGTAAGTCTCACTATTTTTAGCTCGTTTGAAAACTTTGAAAGTTCTAGACCATTATCCAAAATAAAGGGTATTCAAAAAGACCAAAACTGGGAAAAATAGTAATCTTTCGAGGTTGCAGGGTTGAGACACATTTCCTAACAGGCATCTGAATGAAGAGGGTATTATAACAAGTGTTGTATTAGATATTTTGTCATGTTAACACTTACAGCCTGGTTGACTAAGTCAATGATCCTAGAATATTCTAAAGTGCCAACTCTATTCTACTAGATGGTCGCCAACTGGCAGCCTATATCACGTATTTTAGTATTTTGACTTGGTCATAATAATGTAAACCATTGATTGTAATAGATAAATCCTAACCATAAGATATTTTGTAACTAATTTCTCTCCTTGTCCTATAAAAGGAGGTGGAATGCTCAATTGTAGATCATTAGAGACTTAATTAAGATTGAGTTGTTGAAATGTCAAGATTCCTTCTCAAGACTGATTATAGATGTGCATATTTTTGAATACTAAATAAAATAGAGATACACATTACAACTCACCATAAATTTTGTGTAATCCTTGTGAATGTCAACTGGATATTTCATTGCTATATGCTCTGTCCCTTGGAGTGCATGTTTATAAGTGAATATTGTTATCATTTCATCACCTTTGAAGATTAGCATCTACTATGTGAAGTTGTGGAGTTACCAGACAACACATAGTTTGATTTCATCTCTATTTTATGAAGTGTTAAAATGTGTATGTGGACCAACTGTCAAAGACTCATTCATTTTAGTAAAATTAGATTTAGTTTCAATTTCTTTGAATTTCATTAAATCACTCATCATAAACTACAAAAACACAGATAAATAATAAGTAAAATATATAATATACATGAATCTATAAATAAATGAAGATCATTAGGCATATTTAGACAAAGTGCAGAAAGAATACCAAATATTATGCAAATGAACACAAATAATGATAGAAATCATGAAAATACATGCTTATCGGCACATTATTTAAATAAATTTAAGTAAGGATTAGTTCAATATAAATGGATTGAGGATTGTTTTAGATGAACTAATTAAAATAATCAAGAATCAACTTAACAAGAGTGATATGCAGAAGAATTGATCAAACTTATCATAAATATCTGCATGATTTGGTTAAATACAATAAGAATTAACATCAATGTTTGAAAATTTACAAAAATTAGGTGAAACATAGCATATCCATATACAAAGACTTCAAAATTGTATGTAAGGCCCCTAATGGAAAAAAACAATTCACATCTTATCAACTGAGAGGTTATTAGAGGATTATGAACTAATCAATGGAGACTTGGGATCATAAATTCACTCTAATTTTTTCGTATCTTTCAAGATGATAAAGGTTCGTTATGTTAATTCTTTCTCTATGTTATTATGGCTAACATAATGATCAACATAAATTGGCACTTAAAGTCATAATAACATAGATAAAGAATTCACATAATAAACCTTTATCATCTTGAAAGATATGACAAATTTAGAGTGAATTTGTGATCCCAAGTCTCCGTTGATTAGTTCATAATCCTTTGATAATCTCTTATTTGATAAGATGTGAATTAGTTTTTTCCATTAGGAGCCTTACATACAATTTGAAGTCTTTGTATCTAGATATGCTCTGTTTCACCTATTTTCTATAAATATTCAAACATTGATGTTAAATCTTATTGTGTTTAACCAAATCATGCAAATATTTATGATAAGTTTGATCAATTCTTCTACATATCAGTCTTGTTAAGTTGATTGATTATTTTGGTTAGTTTTTCTGAAACTCTCCTCAATCCACCTATATTGAACTAATCCTTACTTAAATTCACTTCTGAACAGTAAATTTATTCAAATGATGTGTCAATACACATGTATCTTCATGATTTTTATCATTATTTGTGTTATTTTGCATAATTTTTTTTGTACAAAAGTGAATTTAAGTAAGGATTAGTTAAATATAGATGGATTGAGGATAGTTTTAGAAGAACTAATCAAAATAATCAAGAATCAACTTAACAAGAGTGATATGTAGAAGAATTGATCAAACTTATCATAAATATTTGCATGATTTGGTTAAACACGGTAAGATTTAACATCAATGTATGAAGATTTACAAAAAAATAGGTGAAATAGAGCATATCCAAATAAAGACTTCAAAATCATACGTAAGGCCTCTAGTGGAAAACATCAATTCACATTTGATCAACTGAGAGATTATCAAAGGATTATGAACTAATCAACAGAGACTTGGGATCACAAATTCACTCTGAATTTTCCATATCTTTCAAGATGATAAATGTTTGTTATGTGAATTCTTTATCTATGTTATTGTGAGTAACATCATGATCAACATAAATTGGCGCTAGAAGAAGGGCCTAAGCAACTTGATTTAAAGATTTGTCATCCATATATCGTTCCCACATTCAAGTGTGAAAGTATTTTCAAATTTTTTTAGAAGTACTCTGGATCTTGTGTGTGTGTGCAAAGTTTCCATCTATCTATGATAATTTAGAGAATTAGTCTGCAAATATACATTCCTTGTGGTCAATCATCCTGATCTTTGCAGTCAGTCATTTGAAATTCACAAACCTAAGGAAATATTCACATTTCCTACAAATATTTTGCCATCCTAAACACTTAATCATAAATATCCACTTCAGAGGAGTAGATATCCTCACCTTTGGAAAGAATCAGTCAATATATCCATATTTAGTCATAAGTTGTGAAGCTCTAGCTCACAGACCTAATACCATGTCAATATCCACTAAACCTTTGGAAGAATTGGCAATTTTTTGGATTTAGACCCTTTACAACCAATATCCATCACAGTCCTGGTCCTAGTTCACCAGCATCTCTGGTGATACCTATTATAACACCTCTAGTATCTCCAATAGTACCTCAAGTACCTCCAACACCTCCTACAATGTCTTTATTTGCAATTGAATCACCCTTGCTCTTTGTAGCTTATCATCCCTTGTTTACAAATCTAGACAAGATCTATCTGAAGTATCATCCTTAATAGGAGGCAAAAGATCACATCCAAACTTACAAGGAAGCCTGTTTCAGGGCCCAGATAGAGTATGAAGACATTGTGTGTAGGTTGTTTCCTTATTCACTAGGAGAAGAAGCATAAAATTGGTACATTAGTCTTTCTTGGTCTTCCATTGCTACTTGGGATGCTTTAGAGAAAGCTTTCCTTGGAAGATTAAAAAAAACTTGTTGATTCATCTATGACATATCACCTTTTTGCTACAATAAAGAGAGCTGAGGGAGAGTTAATCTCCAACTTTAATGCTAGGTTCCAAAAGATGTACTCCAATTTAGTTTCTCCTTATAATGTAGGTGATCAAGTAGCAAGGTTGATCTACTACTCAGGCTTAGATCCTTTGACATCCATGTTCATCACAAGGACACATCCTGCCATCACCTCCTTAGCAGGTGCTTTTGAAGAAGCTATCAAAGTTAACCAGCAGTTAACACCTAGTTTTACAACTAACCTAGGGTATCCTGCATATCCTAGTCAACCACAAGTTAATGAAGTCTTGATACCTCCAGCTATAATGCCTAGTTCATTGCAAGTGCCTCCACTCAGTATCATTCCTCCTCAGGGTAATGGTCAAATTATACCTCACCCTAGGCATGCACCCCAAGATGTTGCACAAAATAGTAATGGCAGTTCTTTCTTCTAGCCTCAATAGGACAACGTAGTAGCTAAAGCGCAAGAATAAAATGATGATATTAAGGCAATATCTACTTAGTTAAGGAAATTAACCATTGAGATTACTCATATGAGGAGTCAAAACTTTTACTCACAGTCAAATTACAACCAAAATAGAGGATATCCTAATAGAGGATATGGAAATAACAACGATGGGTCTAGATATCCTAACAGGGGGTATAAAAACAATAGTAATAATGCCCCTAGGCCACCTAGAGTGTGGAACACCTGGCCTAATAATGGTTTGCTACCTTTACCACTAGATAATTAGCCTCCTGTTGAACCTAACCAAACTACTAGGGTAAATCTAGCAAAATATATACTCACAAATTGGTGTAGAATGTACAATACCAATGCACATGCTAAACTAGACTACCCTCAGTTTAAAATAGTAGCCAATTTATTCCAAGATGAAGTATCAAATACTACAGGAGATACACATTTTCCTAAAGGCAATGAGATTGTTCCCTTAGGATATGAGTTTACCTTAGTACTTGGGAGTTCTAATAGTTATCAACATCATCAGATGATCTCAACTCATGAAAATTATACTTTGGCATGTGTGGAGTCATCCTTAGCATTTGAGACAAATTATGTGTTTCCTTTTGAAGACAAAAATGCGCCTAAACAGGAACTTGAAGAGGTTCATGCTTATCAACAATAATATCAGGGTAGACATAATTACAACATTAGGAGTAATGCAAATAGACCAGCTAGTCCTTTGACCAAATCCATCCCTCCTAACAATTTTAATACACCACCAAATCCTAAGGCTAGTAATAACCCTAGACCTCCTAAAGTGAATGCTCAGTATTTTAGACCATGGAATATAGTAACAAAAGCTATCAGCCAGCTGCCTGAGTCAGATAAAATTCTTACATACTTGGCTAAAGAAATGAAAAAGATAAAAATTAGCCTATCTCTATCAAAACTGCTAAAGAACCTAGTCATCAAGAAAGCTTTCTTGAAATCATTAGATGAACCTACACCTAAAGATGACAATCCTAGTCATAACCCTAGCCATATCATGACTAGAGATCCTGCACCTAAAGACAATACTATTAAACCTAAACTGCAAGCTACCATTCATGCTGCTGAAACATCACAAATGACTTTATATCGGGATAAGTTAGAATCACCTCCATTCTTGCTAACATTAAGAATATTTAGTAAGAACTTACATAATTGTTTGGTTGATTCAGAAGCCTCAACGAATGTGATGCCTTTATCCATTTGCAATGCCTTAGGTTTGCATCTATCCAAATCCCTCAAGAAAGTAACTCAGTTAGATAGATCAGAAGTGAGTGTTGTGGGAGAATTAACTCACATCCACATGCAGCTTGCATTAGACCCAAGGGTACAATACTACATTGACATCTAGGTAGTAGATATACCTGACACTTATGGAATGCTTCTCAGCAGAGACTGGTCCAAAAGAGTAAATGGATACATGGCTATAGATTTTAGTGATATGTGGCTACCTTGGAAAGGCATCCCCAATTAGCTAAGGATTGAAGTTGAGCCATGCATGAAACACATGATTACTGAATACAATCATACTAATGAGATATTGTATGTTGATGTTGAACCAGGGGTCTATACAATAATATGGCAGACTGTTAATATTGAAGAAGTCCTAATGTGCAATATGCACATGTCATGCCCACATTTTCCATGTGGTCACAACACACATCGCACGTGTCATAGTCACATCTGTCATGTGGTTATGACACGAGATATGAAAAACTTTTCTCACACTGTCCTAAAAAAAACCCCTTCGCATGCGTACACATGCTCAACGGTGTTCTCTCATGGCGAAACGTTCACTCTTCGGCAGAATACAAGTACAATTGTGTGCATCCAGAAGCATATAGATCCACAAGAGGGTCTATACAACGCTGCTAACGTCATTGCAAGAGTGAGATTACCAAAGTTCTTAAATCGAACCCTCGGTAATGTTCGGTAGCATAATGCCTTACGGCGTTAGTGGGAATTACGCTGCACTCATTTACGCACGTGGTTCGCTGATAGAGGATCCACTTCCCACGATGCCTTGTTCCGACTAAACCGGCTAGTGATCTCCCTATTTAGTCATTTTTCAGCCAGGCACAGTTGTCTGTCTCCTCTCTTGTTTCCTGAAACATACTTCTCCTATGACTTAGCATTTTCAACAAGGCGGTTTGGTTGCCCTCTCTTCCCTTTTCACAAGTTCTTAATTTTGATTATATCTTTATCGCCCTTACCTTAACTATTTCTTAGTTCATTTAGTGTGTTTATATTTCAGTCTCTCTCTCTCTTTCATTTTCTATGCTTTCTTTATGTGCATCCTGACCTTTCTTCATGATTTACGTCAATCAGGGTTATTACTGCAGCTATTGTTGATATTAAACCTAATTTCAGGATGATCTAGGTCACAAAGGCTGGTTTACTATTTCGCTGGACTCGGTCTCCTAATCTTCCCCGATCTAGGTTCCTCCTCTTCGTATATACTTAGTCAACTTGTTCCTAAGTAAATTTGGCAGAAGGGTCCGTCAACTTAGTTCTCTTATCCCGTGTGAGAAATGTCGCGCATTTTCTCCTCTGTGTTTTCCAATGTTTAGTTTTTTTCTTCTTCGGAACCTCTTACAGGTTTACATATGAGATCGTTTGCTACAGTTGAGATTAATATGGCCACATGGATTGTCAGTGGTGGCTTCTTAAGTTTATTTCCAGTGTTCTTTTGAGCAAGGAGTTGTGTAATTTTCCTCTTCATTTTTCGGGTGATTATTAGTACATTAATAGTTGAAACTTCTGAGAAACTCTTTCCAGAGTATCACCGAATATTCCTAAACTCTCTTTTACAGTATAATTTTATTTTCTCTTGTTTAGAATTACTGTTGTTACTGTTACTCTTAATTACGATTCATACACTGATTGTGACTCATATGACGTTGTCATTAGATGTAGGTGGTTCACCACTTTATAAAACTCTGTTCATGGTAATATATCTTCTTTGGTTGTTGTGTTCAACACTTAATAACATCTACTGTGAGAATATAATTGTTATATATTTTTTTTTTCTCTATATCCATGAGACATAGTTTATAACGATTTTAAACGAGGGTCCAACAAAATGGTTCATAGATTTACTCCTATCGATATGATATATATATATATATATCTATATATATATACATATATATATATATATATCTATATATATATACATATATATATAATATATTTATTTTAATGTCTATGCATAGGATGAAATTGGTTTACCATGATTTATATATATATATATATATATATATTATATATATAAATATATAGATATAGATAGATATACAATCATTATTATATTATATATATAGCTATATACATAGACATATATAGAATATATATATGCCTATATATAGAGTTATATAAAAACTGTATTTATATATAAATAAACCAATCATATGTTAGGGCCCAAGACCTAACATTTTATTGCATTAGATGACACAGCCGACGGCGGCCATGGGCGGCGGTGGCCGCTGTGACAGAGAAGCAGGGTCGGGGTGGCCGCAGAGCGGCCGGGCCTGTGCAGGCCGCGGGAGGTATAAGGGATTGGGGGGGGGAGATGTGGAGTGGGGCGGAGCCCCACCCACATTCCCACGACGTGGGGTGTGGGTGGGGCTCCGCCCCACTCCACACCTCCAAATGTAACAAAAAACCTGCGGTGGGGTTTTCTCCCCCACCGCCCATTGTAAATAGCGACTGTGTTTTTTCTATCCGCGGCTTAAATTTTAACCGCCATTCTTATGTGCTATTCGTTGATTTCTCTCAACAATAAAATATATATTTTATATATATATATATATTCATATATATATATATATAGTTATATTTATCAATGATTATAAAATTAGATATATATATATATATATATATATATATATATATTTCATATATATATATATACATATATATATCTATTTTGATATTGATATTTATCAGTCAATCTCATAAAATGGATAATTTACTTTCAATTTCTCTATTATTCTAGAAAATGATAATTACTCAAAATATGAAATATATATATATATATATCTATATATATACATATATTTAAATTTATTTATATATATAAAAATATTCTTATATGTGCTTAACTAATTCCTAAATTTCTCAATTTCACTACTTTATGCATTTTCTCCAAATCAACCTGTTATAAGAAATTGTCATAACACTTATATATATATATATATATATATATATATATATATATATATATATATATATATCCCAATTTCACTTAATTGATAGAAATGGTAACTAACTATCCCCTTATTATAAGTATAATTTTCCATTTTCATAAACATTTAAGACTTCGTAAATTTACAACAGATTATATATTTACATGCTAGATTTCCTCTAAACTATCAGAATCCATGAGAATAACTCCAATATTTAAAACTGTCTTTTCCATTTTAACATTGAACTATAAAGAAAATTAGCATTTCAGTGAAGCAATTCCAAACTTTCAAATGTAAACAACTCAGATTAAATTGCAAAAAACGAACTTGTTCCTTTCAGTAATACTTGAAACACAAAAATTGCTATTGAACAAAGTTTGCAAACATTAACTTAAAATTTAAGCACATTCATATTACAGCTTCTCAATCATGAATACCAACTTCCCAGATATGAACTTTCTCCTCCCAAACAGTATACCACTGAAAACTTATGACAACCAATAAAAGTCCAATAATAACAAGATCAGGGAGGTGATTTTATTCACTCCCAGAATAACATTAATTTACAACAATAACAAGAGAGGTGTTCTCTCTTCATCTCTATGAAATGAACCAGGCCTAATTCTCATGACAAGAAGATGAACTGTTTCTTCATAAATAGCCAACCAGAAGCTCCAAGAGAAAAACCTGCGTATCAAAGACAAACAAGAAGAAAAGACCACTCGTCTAGCTCTCCTCCCTACCGTAGACCCGTAAGAGGGTCACCCCCGAGCTAGGGAGACCATACTCACACCTGGGTACTCAAACACTCCACTTCTCAACAGAAACAACAACAATCCCAAAGCACACATACACCCGTGGGTATTTTACACAATACGGAAACTCAACTACAGTGAGTTTCATAAGGGGCAGGAGAGTGGACACACTCGACTCCAGAGTGTCACCCTGACAGATAAATGAACTAATATAAATTTCTCTTGGTCTCAACCAAGTGTGATCACAATTTGTAAGAAATCTGTATATGACTCTCAAGTCAAAAATACAGTCACAGATACATGCCCTCAAGGCTTTCAACATTCCAAAAGATGGAAACAAGTATGCACCCGAGGAGGATCTCTCCTCCCCTACCCCAAACGTGATGAGCATTTCTCCCAAGTGGGAGACGCTCTGTCAAACAACCCGACAAGAACCCACAGAAAACAAATTTAAATACATATTTCACACACATTTCATGCACATTTCAGTTCTACCAAAACAAAGGTAAAATTCAGACCAACCTTGCAAAGCCCTCCTGGGATGAAGTTGTTGCAGAATCCACAGAGTTCACTTCCAACCTTAGCCACCAACTCCCTCTCCCTTCTCTATCTACCAAACTAACTTCTCTATTTTTGGTAAGGCCAAAATGAAAGTTTTTCCCCAAAATTCAACTAACTCCCTCTCATCCCAAAATTTTAAAATAAATAACCCAAAATTCTCTTTCCTTCTAATTTTGAGAAATGGGGAAGTGACACTTGTCACCTCCTCACCCTTCCCAAAAACCACTATTATGTCCAGGTGGCTTATGTCACTCTCCATTCCCAAGGGTACTCCTTATTCCTCTCATGTGACTCCACTTTCTCATGGGAGAAATAAAAAAAGAGTTAAATGGGAACAAGACAGGTGACCCATGCCTCTTTCTCCTTTCTTCACATGGGTGTCCCCATAGTACATGGGGGAATCTTACTAAAGAAGAGGTGACTTTCACTAATGGATGGCATCTCTTATCTAGGGAAAAGTAGAGGGGATGGGTTGAGTGTTGGTACAACCCATCATGTCCCCTCCTACCTCCAATTTTCGCCACTTAACTTTAGGGGAAGGTTAAGTTGACTAGATGGAGGTTACTCAAGGGTTACCCATGTCAAATGGGCCCCTGGACCCATGGGGTAGATCCCAGGGTCAATTTTAACCCAT
Source organism: Cunninghamia lanceolata (assembly GCA_027924645.1). Taxonomy (NCBI): domain Eukaryota; kingdom Viridiplantae; phylum Streptophyta; class Pinopsida; order Cupressales; family Cupressaceae; genus Cunninghamia; species Cunninghamia lanceolata. The sequence continues at coordinate 33,762,866 of BSBN01000078.1, read as the reverse complement.
ACAAGACACCCCAGGTCAAGGTAAAGCACAAGAAAAAGGGCCTCATAATTAAAATAAAAAAAAAATAGAAATTCAAATTCAATCTCTTTACAACACTTACTTAAAAAATAATGTTACATGAGGGTAACCTAACCCACTCGACCATACGAAAGACTACATTACATCATGACATCAAACACAAAGAGATCTTGGTTCCTCGTGGAACCAGATCGGCTTAACAGGGAATAACAAATAACAAGGTGTGGAATGATCTCCGAAATCTGTGGTTTGATTAGTAGTCCCTGCACACTCAATTACAAGATCAGTAACCACATAAATTCATCATAGCCGAAGCAACTTAAATAACACATGCATTCTCATGCCCTAGTACAATTTAACATAATTAAAAATCATATTACAATTTTCCATCATCCCCTAATTCATTTTTTTGAAAAGTAACTTATCCAAACATCACCCAATTAGTTTTTCTGAAAACATAATAAAGTTAAATAGTCTGACAAATTTCGGGAACTGCTATCCCACAAATATGAAAGTAACAATAACAGTACTGTAAATAGTCATAACAACAGTAGTAAAAAGGGCGGTCCTCACATCCTCTCCCCCTAAGACGGTACTTCCTCCTGGAAGTCGTCAAAAAGGTGAGGATACAGGGTCTGCAATCTCTCTGCATCTTCCCATGTTGCAGTGACTTCGTCGTATAAGTCCCATTGGACTCTAACCTGGTCCAGCTCTCGACCTCGAAGGGCCAGCGTCCGACAAGCCAATATACGAATTGGCTCCAACGCCAGTTGTCCGTCTGCCTCTACCTGAAGAGCACTCCAATCCAACACATGAGATAAGTCAGAAATATATTGACGTAAAACTGATACATGAAATACATCGTGGATACGTGACAGGCTAGGTGGCAAGGCTAGACGATAGGCTACTGGTCCTATCCGCTCCAAGATTTCGAAAGGTCCTACAAATCGAGGTGCGAGTTTAGAGCCTTTTCCGTAACGGATTGGACTTTTGTGCGGCCGCACTCTCAAAAATACTCGTTCCCCCACAGAGAAGCTTCGGTCTGTCCTTTTAGCATCGGCATACTTTTTCTGCCTGTCCTGTGCTTCCAGAAGCCTCTGTCTTATCTGTTTAACTTGCAGTTCCATATTCTGAACTATCTCTGGTCCGATGACTGTTCTGTCCTCTATATGATCCCAACTCAAAGGTGTTCTGCATGGTCTGCCATATAATGCCTGGAAAGGAGGCATACCCAATGAGCTATGATGCCCATTGTTGTAGGCGAACTCAACTAGATACAGGTACTCCTCCCATCTAGACTGGTGGTCCATCACATACATGCGAAGCATGTCTTCTAACACCTGGTTAACTCTCTCTGTTTGTCCGTCGGTTTCCGGATGATATGCGGAACTGAAGTTGAGCTGTGTGCCTAACGCCTGATGTAAGGCTTTCCAGAACGATGAAGTGAATACAGAGTCTCTGTCAGATATAATGCAGCGAGGTACCCCATGAAGTCTAACAATCTGATCAAGAAACACCTTTGCCACTGATGGTGCATTGTATGTTGTACAAATTGGTGAAAAATGCGCCACTTTGGTCAGCTTGTCAACTGTCACCATAATAGCATCATGGCGACGCGATGACATAGGTAGACCAACGATAAAATCCATAGAAATGGTATCCCATTTCCATTCAGGTATCGCGTGAGGGTACAACAGTCCTGCTGGATGCTGATGTTCGGCCTTAACCCTCTGACATTCCAGGCAACGAGCAACAAATTCGGCAATGTCACGCCTCATCCCAGCCCAATGATAAAGCTGTCGTAAGTCAGCATGCATCTTCTTCACTCCTGGGTGTGCTGCGTAGGGTGCTCTATGAGCCTCTGATAGGATTACTGTACGAAGATTACCCGCATGGGGTACATAGATGCGTTGCCGATGTCGAAGCATACCATCAGAATCAAGGGTATATCCTGTAAATTTGCCCTCAAGGGCCTTCTGATTTAGTACTGCCTGCTGCACTTCAAGAAACCATTCGTCCTCCGGCAGATGCTGTAAGATGCGATCCTTCAAGTCCATCTTCAAGGTCAGGGTCTGGATCTCGTGACGTCTTCGACTCAAAGCATCAGCGACCACGTTCTCCTTCCTTTTGATATAATGGACATCGAAGTCATACTCACATAAGAATTCCATCCAACGCCGTTGGCGGGCGTTCAAATTAGGCTGTGTAAAAATATACTGCAAACTATGATGGTCTGAATGGAGTTCAAAGCGTCGCCCTAAGAGAAAGTGTCTCCAGTGAACCAAGGCATGAACAACAGCTGCAAGCTCTAAGTCGTGCGTAGGATAGTTTAACTCATGTGTCTTTAGTTTCCGCGATTCGTATGCGATCGCTCGACCATCCTGCATAAGCACGGCTCCCAAACCTTCTAATGATGCATCCGTGCAAACTACAAACTCTTCTGAAGGATTTGGAACTGCTAAAATAGGAGCGCTCGTAAGACGCTCTTTGAGGACTCCAAAAGCCTTTTCACACTGCTCGGTCCAAGTGAAACCCTTCCCTTTTCGCTGAAGGGAAGTAATGGGATGTGCTATCCTGGAGAAACCTTCGACAAACCGACGATAATACCCGGCTAACCCCATAAAGCTTCTGACCTCTGTCACATTCGTGGGTGCCGGCCACTCCTGGATTGCTCTAATTTTAGATGGATCTACGGAGATGCCATCGCCTGATAAAATGTGTCCCAATACTGCACCTCTGTCCTGAAGAAGGCACACTTCGCCAAGTTGCCATAAAGTTGCTGCCCTCGTAATTGCTGCAAAACTTGACGCAAGTGCTCTACATGCTCCTCCTCAGTCCGTGAATAAATCAGAATGTCATCTAGGAATATGATCACGAACCGGTCTAGGTATGTACAGAACACCCCGTTCATGAGACTCATGAATACTGCAGGAGCGTTCGTCAACCCGAAAGGTACCACTGTGAATTCATAATGGCCATATCTGGTTCGAAAAGCAGTTTTATGAATATCTGACTCCGTGATGCGCAATTGATGATACCCAGATTTTAGATCAATTTTCGAGAACACTCTGGCTCCCTGCATCTGATCAAAAAGGTCATCAATCCTAGGTAGAGGATAACGATTCTTCACCGTCACCTTGTTCAACTGCCTGTAGTCCATGCATAGACGAAGAGACCCATCCTTCTTCTTCACGAAGATCACTGGTGCGCCCCATGGTGAAACGCTAGGTCGGATGTGTCCCTTCTCAAGTAATTCTTCCAACTGCAGCTTAAGTTCTGTGAGTTCATGGGTCGTCATTCTATAGGGTGCGCGGGATATCGGCTCTGCACCTGGCACTAAGTCGATGTGGAAGTCCACTTCTCTACGTGGAGGCATACCAGGTAATTCTGGTGGGAATACATCGGCAAACTCTCTAAGGATAGGGTGATCATCTAAAGTAGCCTCAGGTTCATCCTCTGCTCTATCACTAACTGTGATGGCAAACATCTGACATCCCTTCCGCATACAGCACTTAAGTTGTTGTGCGGATATCATACGAACCGCCGTGGGCTTTTGAATGCCCACTATCTCAACCGACGAACCATGATCGTCTAAACAGCTAATCGTTCTCTGGCGACAATCAAGCTTGGCTCTATGTGCCGCAAGCCAATCCATACCCAGAACTACTCCGTAAGACCCTAATGGCATAATCCTAAGGTCGCATGTTGTGGTGAAGGGTCCCAATGTGATCTCATAGTCTTTAACCAAGGTATCTACTGGCATCCTGGCCCCTGAGGCCAACTCAACTTCCCACCTAATGTCTTGCCTAGAAGCCACCAGCCTGCAACGCTCCACTAACGATGTAGACAAAAAGGAGTCAGTAGCTCCTGAGTCAAAAAGGATCGAGATGGGAAAGTCTCTAATCGTACCTACTGCCTTGATGACAGAAGCCTGGAAATCGGCCTGGCGGTTATCAATCGCTGCAAACATGTGGTGAGATCTGCCCACGTCACCTACGGTCTGCTCAGACCCTCCTGATCGGAGCTGACCCCCTGCAGTAAATCCCTGCGGACAATCTCTAGCCAGATGCCCTGCCCCACCACATACATTACATGGTCCTCTAACCTGTAACTGCCCTGACTGTGTTCTGCCCGATTGTTGTTGCCCGGTCCGTCCGGTGGATCCCTGTGAGCCTCTGTAAGACTGCTGGGACCTTGCAGGTCCTGCTGATGAACCCTGCTGTCTCTGATCCCTGCGTGGTCCCTGCTGCTGCCATCCACGGTTCTGTCCTCCCTGTCCCCTCTGTTGAAATTTGGATTTTTGCTAATGTTGCTGTTGCTGTGGAGGCCTAGGAGGTAATGATGAAGGATTATATCCTCCTCTCTGTGTTGTGTTTTGAGGCCTTCAGAAATTTTGCTGTTGTTGGGGATTCCGTTCTTGGTACTGTGGGCGTGAATTCTATCCTCGTCCCTGAATTTCCTCTGATATAAGGGCCTTTTCAACAGCCTCGCTCATGGTTTGGGGATTTGCCATACGAACTGGTCCTGCTATCCCGTGATTTAGCCCCCTGATGAATTTGTGTATTAAGATTTTCTCGTCATGGAGGTATTCTGCGTAACGAGAAAGCTCTATAAATCGGCTCTCATACTGAGTAACGGTGAGTCCCCTCTGCTGTAGATCATGAAACTCATCGATTCTGCGCTGTCTATAATGTTCGGACAAGTATCGCGCATTGAAGCACTCAATGAAGGTGTCCCATGTAAGTGTATCCACGGAGAGTCGGCGCTTGCACTCCTCTGTGCGCCACCAGGTGGCTGCTGCATCCTGAAGAAGATGAACTGCCACTCATGCTTTCGTGTTGCTCCCATACGGTCGCAATGCGAAACACCTGTCTAAGCTAATTAGCTAAGCCTCGGCCACAGCTCCCTCTGTAGCTCCTGCGAAGGTGGGTGGGTTGAGCCTCAGTAGATCTCTGATAAGGTCCCCTCTGTCTCTAAGTCTCCCAAGTGGCTCTTCCACACCATCCTCATATACTCCCTGCTGAACCTGTTCTTGTCTCAAAAGTCTCGGAGGACTCCTGCTCCGTGCTCGGGAGGCCGACCCTACCTCCTCTACTGTTGTGTCGGGAATCTCAACGAAGGGCTCCACACGTAGCACCTCTAGTGGATCAACGCGGGGCTCCATACGTGGCTCAATATGTGACTCGGCACGTGGCTCCTCTCGCGGATCAACACGAGGCTCTATACGTGGCTCAGGAATCACTGGTGGTAACCTGTCTAGCATAGTCTGTAGTGCCTGTAAGATCTGTGGACCTATATCCGATACTGGTGTCGCCTGTGGTACTAGTGGTGCTTGTGGTACAGGTGGTGCAGGTGGTGCTGCTGAATCTATGGGTGCCAGTCCCTCGGCTGAGGAATCGCTGTGCACCTCGACTGACGCTGTGTGGCGTGATCGCGCTTGTCGAACACGTCAGGGAGGCATCCTACAAAACAAGGTAGGAACTAATTAGCCAAAGTTGCGGAATAATAACGTGCCCAAATACGCCCAGTGTTTACAAACTTGGCTCTGATACCAAATGTCATGCCCACATTTTCCATGTGGTCACAACACACATCACACGTGTCATAGTCACATCTGTCATGTGGTTATGACACGAGATATGAAAAACTTTTCTCACACTGTCCTAAAAAAAAACCCCTTCGCATGCGTACACATGCTCAACGGTGTTCTCTCATGGCGAAACGTTCACTCTTCGGCGAAATACAAGTACAATTGTGTGCATCCAGAAGCATATAGATCCACAAGAGGGTCTATACAACGCTGCTAACGTCATTGCAAGAGTGAGATTACCAAAGTTCTTAAATCGAACCCTCGGCAATGTTCGGTAGCATAATGCCTTGCGGCGTTAGTGGGAATTACGCTGCACTCATTTACGCACGTGGTTCGCTGATAGAGGATCCACTTCCCACGACGCCTTGTTCCGACTAAACCGGCTAGTGATCTCCCTATTTAGTCATTTTTCAGCCAGGCACGGTTGTCTGTCTCCTCTCTTGTTTCCTGAAACATACTTCTCCTATGACTTAGCATTTTCAACAAGGCGGTTTGGTTGCCCTCTCTTCCCTTTTCACAAGTTCTTAATTTTGATTATATCTTTATCGCCCTTACCTTAACTATTTCTTAGTTCATTTAGTGTGTTTATATTTCGGTCTCTCTCTCTCTTTCATTTTCTATGCTTTCTTTATGTGCATCTTGACCTTTCTTCATGATTTACGTCAATCAGGGTTATTACTGCAGCTATTGTTGATATTAAACCTAATTTCAGGATGATCTAGGTCACAAAGGCTGGTTTACTATTTCACTGGACTCGGTCTCCTAATCTTCCCCGATCTAGGTTCCTCCTCTTCGTATATACTTAGTCAACTTGTTCCTAAGTAAATTTGGCAGAAGGGTCCGTCAACTTAGTTCTCTTATCCCGTGTGAGAAATGTCGCGCATTTTCTCCTCTGTGTTTTCCAATGTTTAGTTTTTTTCTTCTTCGGAACCTCTTACAGGTTTACATATGAGATCGTTTGCTATAGTTGAGATTAATATGGCCACATGGATTGTCAGTGGTGGCTTCTTAAGTTTATTTCCAGTGTTCTTTTGAGCAAGGAGTTGTGTAATTTTCCTCTTCATTTTCCGGGTGTTTATTAGTACATTAATAGTTGAAACTTCCGAGAAACTCTTTCCAGAGTATCACCGAATATTCCTAAACTCTCTTTTACAGTATAATTTTATTTTCTCTTGTTTAGAATTACTGTTGTTACTGTTACTCTTAATTACGATTCATACACTGATTGTGACTCATATGACGTTGTCATTAGATGTAGGTGGTTCACCACTTTATAAAACTCTGTTCATGGTAATATATCTTCTTTGGTTGTTGTGTTCAACACTTAATAACATCTACTGTGAGAATATAATTGTTATATATATTTTTTTTCTCTATATCCATGAGACATAGTTTATAACGATTTTAAACGAGGGTCCAACAAAATGGTTCATAGATTTACTCCTATCGATATGATATATATATATATATATATCTATATATATCTATATATATATACATATATATATAATATATTTATTTTAATGTCTATGCATAGGACGAAATTGGTTTACCATGATTTATATATATATATATATATATATATATATATATTATATATATAAATATATAGATATAGATAGATATACAATCATTATTATATTATATATATAGCTATATACATAGACATATATAGAATATATATATGCCTATATATAGAGTTATATAAAAACTGTATTTATATATAAATAAACCAATCATATGTTAGGGCCCAAGCCCTAACATTTTATTGCATTAGATGACACAGCCGACGGCGGCCATGGGCGGCGGTGGCCGCTGTGACAGAGAAGCAGGGTCGGGGTGGCCGCAGAGCGGCGGGCCTGTGCAGGCCGCGAGAGGTATAAGGGATTGGGGGGGGGGAGATGTGGAGTGGGGCGGAGCCCCACCCACATTCCCACGACGTGGGGTGTGGGTGGGGCTCCGCCCCACTCCACACCTCCAAATGTAACAAAAAACCTGCGGTGGGGTTTTCTCCCCACCGCCCATTGTAAATAGCGACTGTGTTTTTTCTATCCGCGGCTTAAATTTTAACCGCCATTCTTATGTGCTATTCGTTGATTTCTCTCAACAATAAAATATATATTTATATATATATATATATATTCATATATATATATATAGTTATATTTATCAATGATTATAAAATTAGATATATATATATATATATATATATATTTCATATATATATATATATACATATATATATCTATTTTCATATTGATATTTATCAGTCAATCTCATAAAATGGATAATTTACTTTCAATTTCTCTATTATTCTAGAAAATGATAATTACTCAAAATATGAAATATATATATATATATATATATATATATATATATATATATATATATCTATATATATACATATATTTAAATTTATTTATATATATAAAAATATTCTTATATGTGCTTAACTAATTCCTAAATTTCTCAATTTCACTACTTTATGCATTTTCTCCAAATCAACCTGTTATAAGAAATTGTCATAACACTTATATATATATATATATATATATATATATATATATATATATATATATATATATATATATATATATATATATATATATAATATATATATATATATCCCAATTTCACTTAATTGATAGAAATGGTAACTAACTATCCCCTTATTATAAGTATAATTTTCCATTTTCATAAACATTTAAGACTTCGTAAATTTACAACAGATTATATATTTACATGCTAGATTTCCTCTAAACTATCAGAATCCATGAGAATAACTCCAATATTTAAAACTGTCTTTTCCATTTTAACATTGAACTATAAAGAAAATTAGCATTTCAGTGAAGCAATTCCAAACTTTCAAATGTAAACTCAGATTAAATTGCAAAAAACGAACTTGTTCCTTTCAGTAATACTTGAAACACAAAAATTGCTATTGAACAAAGTTTGCAAACATTAACTTAAAATTTAAGCACATTCATATTACAGCTTCTCAATCATGAATACCAACTTCCCAGATATGAACTTTCTCCTCCCAAACAGTATACCACTGAAAACTTATGACAACCAATAAAAGTCCAATAATAACAAGATCAGGGAGGTGATTTTATTCACTCCCAGAATAACATTAATTTACAACAATAACAAGAGAGGTGTTCTCTCTTCATCTCTATGAAATGAACCAGGCCTAATTCTCATGACAAGAAGATGAACTGTTTCTTCATAAATAGCCAACCAGAAGCTCCAAGAGAAAAACCTGCGTATCAAAGACAAACAAGAAGAAAAGACCACTCGTCTAGCTCTCCTCCCTACCGTAGACCCGCAAGAGGGTCACCCCCGAGCTAGGGAGACCATACTCACACCTGGGTACTCAAACACTCCACTTCTCAACAGAAACAACAACAATCCCAAAGCACACATACACCCGTGGGTATTTTACACAATACGGAAACTCAACTACAGTGAGTTTCATAAGGGGCAGGAGAGTGGACACACTCGACTCCAGAGTGTCACCCTGACAGATAAATGAACTAATATAAATTTCTCTTGGTCTCAACCAAGTGTGATCACAATTTGTAAGAAATCTGTATATGACTCTCAAGTCAAAAATACAGTCACAGATACATGCCCTCAAGGCTTTCAACATCCCAAAAGATGGAAACAAGTATGCACCCGAGGAGGATCTCTCCTCCCCTACCCCAAACGTGATGAGCATTTCTCCCAAGTGGGAGACGCTCTGTCAAACAACCCGACAAGAACCCACAGAAAACAAATTTAAATACATATTTCACACACATTTCATGCACATTTCAGTTCTACCAAAACAAAGGTAAAATTCAAACCAACCTTGCAAAGCCCTCCTGGGATGAAGTTGTTGCAGAATCCACAGAGTTCACTTCCAACCTTAGCCACCAACTCCCTCTCCCTTCTCTATCTACCAAACTAACTTCTCTATTTTTGGTAAGGCCAAAATGAAAGTTTTTCCCCAAAATTCAACTAACTCCCTCTCATCCCAAAATTTTAAAATAAATAACCCAAAATTCTCTTTCCTTCTAATTTTGAGAAATGGGGAAGTGACACTTGTCACCTCCTCACCCTTCCCAAAAACCACTATTCTGTCAAGGTGGCTTATGTCACTCTCCATTCCCAAGGGTACTCCTTATTCCTCTCATGTGACTCCACTTTCTCATGGGAGAAATAAAAAAAAGAGTTAAATGGGAACAAGACAGGTGACCCATGCCTCTTTCTCCTTTCTTCACATGGGTGTCCCCATAGTACATGGGGGAATCTTACTAAAGAAGAGGTGACTTTCACTAATGGATGGCATCTCTTATCTAGGGAAAAGTAGAGGGGATGGGTTGAGTGTTGGTACAACCCATCATGTCCCCTCCTACCTCCAATTTTCGCCACTTAACTTTAGGGGAAGGTTAAGTTGACTAGATGGAGGTTACTCAAGGGTTACCCATGTCAAATGGGCCCCTGGACCCATGGGGTAGATCCCAGGGTCAATTTTAACCCATACAAGACACCCCAGGTCAAGGTAAAGCACAAGAAAAAGGGCCTCATAATTAAAATAAAAAAAAAATAGAAATTCAAATTCAATCTCTTTACAACACTTACTTAAAAAATAATGTTACATGAGGGTAACCTAACCCACTCGACCATACGAAAGACCACATTACATCATGACATCAAACACAAAGAGATCTTGGTTCCTCGTGGAACCAGATCAGCTTAACAGGGAATAACAAATAACAAGGTGTGGAATGATCTCCGAAATCTGTGGTTTGATTAGTAGTCCCTGCACACTCAATTACAAGATCAGTAACCACATAAATTCATCATAGCCGAAGCAACTTAAATAACACATGCATTCTCATGCCCTAGTACAATTTAACATAATTAAAAATCATATTACAATTTTCCATCATCACCTAATTCATTTTTTTGAAAAGTAACTTATCCAAACATCACCCAATTAGTTTTTCCGAAAACATAATAAAGTTAAATAGTCTGACAAATTTCGGGAACTGCTATCCCACAAATATGAAAGTAACAATAACAGTACTGTAAATAGTCATAACAACAGTAGTAAAAAGGGCGGTCCTCACAGCACATACGTGAAGATAGTAACAAAGAAGAAAGGTTGATCATTGAATCTGATTATAGTTCTATTGATGAAAAGGAAGTGGATCACTTCACTAAATTTGAAAAGTATTTATCCAGAGAAATGCAAAATTGTCAATTGACCAAAACATCCATAGAGGATATCCTGATATTTGGATGGTGCAAATTACATGACGATGCATACTTTGAAAAGGATTATGAGACATGCCTAGATATGATTGAGTTAGAAAGAATGAGCATAGAGGTGGATCATCATCGACCAAGGTAAGTGAAACATTTGATATTGATGATACTAATTCTTTTCTGTTTTCTTCAGATGCAAGAGAACAAGAACAGGAGGTGCATCAGGATAATGTCTTGATGCATGCTTTAGAAGAATTTGATATGTGATGAGACACATCCCCATGAGCAAAAAAATATTATCACCCTAGGGACTAATTGTCTCATCAAATCTGATTATGAGCTATCAGATGAGGACAAAGGAAGCCACCTGACTTAATTTGAGGAGTTTTTGTTTAAACAAATTCAAAGACATATTATGTAGGGAATTCCTCCACATCATGCACTAATTGAAGGATGGTGCAGGCTTCATGAGCTCTGTGCCTTCACATGTTGAACAAAGAAGAGCAGAAATGCTCAGGTAACAAGATACCTCAGATCAGGGATATTCCTGAACATGTAAGGAAAGAAATTGCAATATCTCCGAATGATAGAGATGATAACATAAAAGTGATGAAAATGAAGATAGTCAGCATGAAGATGTTTAGAAGAATCAAAAGGAAGATGTTCTAAGTCCACCAAAACATTCAAATGTGGTAATGACTGAACCACAAAAGATAAAATGGATATTTGTAGGCACAGCTGCAAGGGACAAGAAGAAAAGAGAATGTCCTGATAAGCCTCTAATTAAAGACAAGCCCTGGATTCTAAGATTTGATGGCTCCAAATAGAAACAAGGAGTTGGTGTAGGCGTTGATTTGATTAATCCATCAAGAAAGTCATTCCTGGTAGTATACCAACTACAATTCACCAACAATGTGGCCGAGTATGAAGCCCTTATACATGGGTTATTGTTTTCCCTGAAAAAGCAAGTTAAGATTTTGCATGTCTATGGAGACTTAGAATTAGTAGTAAAATAATTCAGGAATATATATGCATGCAATTATAAGAAGCTGTCAAATTACAAACATAGGGCCTGAGATTTGATAGAAAGCTTCGTCACCTTCAACATCATACATGTCCCTAGAGAACTAAATCACAAAGTAGATGCATTAGCACAGGCTGCTAGCACTTTATAACCTTTATCCATATCAGGGATGAAGAGGTTCTCTGTGGAGCTAGTATCAATATCATCCATACCAGATAACATCACCAATTTCCAAGTGTTTGATGATGACCAACACATCCTGGACTTCATTGCAAACTAAGACATATTCAATGCCTAGATTGTAGATGAGAATAATCTGGAATACCATGTATGGGATGAAGAGGACATAGTGGATTTTCCCACTAATAAAATCCTGAAAGGTATGATCAAAGTAGAGAGAGCCTTTGATTTAGATAACATGATAAAACAAAAATATCTCCCCAAGATAGATGAAGGAGAGTATGCACTTGTCAAGATAGGACAAGGTGATGACACTAGGCACATCCTGATAGGAAGTGTCTATTCAGAAGAAGAAAAGGAAGGAATAACCCAAGCACTAAAGGAGTATATTCATGTCATTGCATGGACATATGATGAATTGAAAACATATGATACATCCATTATCACCCATACCATACCCCTAAAACCTGATGCAAATCCTTTCAGATAGAAGCAAAGACCTATTAATGCTTTGTTGGAACCACTCATTTTTTAAGAAGTCAAGAAGCTACTGGCTACTCGAATCATATTCCCAATCAGGCATTTGACCTAGGTGGCTAATCTAGTTCTAGTCAGTAAGAAGAATGGAGACCTACGCTTATGTGTGGACTTCAGGAATCTAAGTAGAGTGTTAGAGAAGGATAATTATCCTTTGCCTTCTCTTGATGAGGTGCTCCAGATGGTTAATAGTGCACAGATGATGTCCTTCTTGGATGGCTTCTCAGGATATAATCAAGTAATGGTAGACAAAATACACATATTGAAGACAACCTTCACCACCAAATGGGGAATGTTTGCCTATAGGTGCATGCCATGAATGGCCTAATCAAAGTTGGATCCACATTCCAATGTGCTATGGATATAGCATTCATGGGATTATTTGGCCAATGCATAGTCCATATACATGGATGACTTGACAGTCTTCTCAAAAAGAGAGGCAACCATATAGAAGACCTCAGGAAGGTGCTCAAGAAGTGTGAATAGTATAGTATTTCCCTAAACCTAAAGAAGTGCATATTTGGGGTGACCACTGGTAAGTTGCTTGGTCACGTCATATCAGAAAATGGGATAACCATTGACCCTGCCAGGGTTGATTCTATTATGAAACTACAACTTCTAGGAAGTAAAAAAGAGCTAAAATCTTACTTCGGTAAGATCAATTCTATAAGAAAGTTCATTACTGGGTTTGTAGAAATTGTAAGACCACTCAATGTCATACTCAAGAAAGATGCCAAAATTGAATGGACACCTGAAGCAAGAGCAACATTTGAAGATATCAAGAAGGCTATTGCAGATGCACCAATCTTGATTAGTCTAGGTTATACAAGAGATTTTTATATCTATTCATTTGCATCTGAACATACATGTGCAGCAGTCCTGACACAAAGAAGTGAAGAAAATGAGGAAAAAACCATAGCATTTATGAGCTCTACATTTAGATATGTTGAGCTCTGATATATGGATGTGGAAAGGTGAGCCCTTGCCTTAGTAAGAGCAGTGAAGAAATCTAGACATTATATTCTTAGAAGCAAGGTAATTGTTGTTGTACCAAACTCAGCTGTTAAGATGCTCCTTATGTAGAGTGAACCTAGAGAAAAGAGAGCAAAGTGGATAACTATACTTCAAGAATATGACATGGATATAACTCTAATGAAGCTAGTCAGGGGATAATCCCTTAGCCAAATGATTGCTAAAATAGACCCAAACTTGATAAGCCAACAATATACAGTAGATACAAAAGAACAAGATGAGTGGTACTTTGATATCAGGTACATCTTGATCACTAGGAGGTGTCCACCTAACATGCATGCATCCCAGAGGAGAGTCCTGAGGATTAAATAACAGAAATATATGATAAAAGGAGGAATCCTATTCAAAAGAAATTATAAAGGGATATACCTTAGGTACTTAGATCGGCCATAAGATAATAAATTCCTTACTGAATTACATGATAAATTTGGCACAGCTCATGGATCTCACCTGGCCACTGCTCATGCCATCCTTAGAGCAGGATATTACTAGCCAACCATTTTCAAAGATATTGCCAATCACATAAAATTCTATCATACATGTTAGATTGCTTTGAACAAAGAAATATATGTAGCTCAACCACTGTAACATGTCATGGAGATGTGCCCATTCACACAATGGGGGATGGACTTCATTAGTCCCATCAACCCTCCATCCTCATCAGGACATAGGTATGTATTAACAATTATAGATTATTGTACCATGTGGACTGAAGCCATCAGGAGCAAGACCTGTACTGCAGATGAGGTGATCAAATTCCTAGAGAGCAACATTATTACCAAGTATGGAGTCCCCTATTCTCTTGTTTGTGATAATGGGCCAGCTTTTTGCATCTCTCAAATTATCTAGTTGGGCTTTTGACCATGGAGTGATTTTAAAGTTTTCCTCAAATTATTACCCCCAGGGTAATGGTTTGGCTGAATCAACCAATAAGAACCTACTGAATATCATAAATAAACTCATTGAAAAGAATCCCAGAGAATGGAACACCTTACTTAAATATGCCCTCTGGGTAGATAGAACCAAAATGAAGACTGTACTAGGAAATTCCCCTTATTAGTTAGTTTATGGTGTGGATCCCATCTTCCTTGTTAACAAAAAAATCCCTACCCTACAGTATGCACAAGAATACCTAGGGATCGACAATAAACAAGAAGTCAGGTTAATGTAGGTGATGCATTTAGAAGAAAAATGAGATAGGGTAATTGATCAATTTGCCAAACATTAGGCTACTATCAAGCGTTGGTTTGACAAAAGAGCCAAGGTAAGAGCCTTTAGAATCTCAGACTTAGTCTCATCCTGGGATAAAGCCCATGAAAGGAAGGGTGACCATGGAAAATTTGACAAACTCTGGATTGGCCCTTTCCAAATATCAAAAATCTTAGGTGATAGCACCTACAAGCTCAAAACCTTAACAGGAAAGGATGTCCCATTGCCAGCCAATGGACAATTCCTCAAACATTACTTTCAGGCCTAGATAGGTCATGTTAGGACATTGTATCATAGTGTACATTTTTTTTTGTATAGTTGTTTGTACAGTTTGATTTCATGTCTTTGGTTTGCTTTATTTGTTGGTGAGTCCCTATTTTGGTCAGACAAGATAGTGCATCTTTTTACTTTAGACAAACTACCAAAATTGTCAAAATTTAGGAAATGAATACAAGTTCTTACATAGGTTGTAACTCATGTCAGTCTAAGTATTCCTGATCAGGTCTGTGATATCCTATTCATTAGTGATAACTTTCCTTGTTCAAGGATATCCTCACCGAATACACCTAACAACCTTGGATTTGTTGAACATGCTAGTGTAGTGTTAAGTGAAAAATCTAAAGGTTTACCCTTGCTACCATTGCAATTCTCAACCTAAACAACAAGTGCCCACACTTTGCAAAATGTGCTTACATGATCATATCTTATGAAAATTGAAACAAAAAAAGAGGGAAATATATGAAAGAGATAATTAGGCCATCCAAGTAACTCTATCAAGGCTAGAGACGCCTGACTAGCAGTGGGGCTCTATTTGGGAGAATTGCAATGATAAAATTGTTGGGGTTATGGACGGTTGATGGCAGCAAGGCTCTATCCAGGTTGGCTATGAGGGTTAAATCAAATTATGTAGCTTAACACCTGTCACTAGTGTCTTCAACCTATCTTCAAGATGAAGGATATGAATCACATGCACACACCTGATTCCTTCTCAACATTGTTATATTGATGAACATGATATCATTTAGAAAGGTTAAGATGCTTATATCTGATAAGAGTTGGAATATTATGTGTTAATTTGTTTCCATCTCTTGAATTATTTGAATTTTAGTTATTTTCTTTGGTGGCAAGCTGTGGTGTGGTTACACAACATGCCCCATTTTTCCCTAGAAAAATAAGGGCCCACTTTTTGCTTAATTTGCTTGTCCTTTACTTTTGGGCATTATGTTAAGAATAGTCAAATGCATGCTAGGATGTTATCCTATGCATATCCACACCTTAGGTTATAGGTCATATTTTCAAACTTCAAATTTCATATTATAGATCCTACTAAGTGAAAGAACATGAAAATCTAAGTAGGTTTTCTTTCTGAAGCACCCTAAAATTTGTTAAAACAAGAAGGTTATGTTCAGTCAAAGTTTGGTCAAAAGGTTGTCCAGATATTTGCATTTCATATCATCCAGATATTAACTTAGTATCTTGGTGCATATTAGTATCTAGATGTCAAATTTAAAACACTTAGTTGCTTAAACATTAGGCACAGGGATATTATCCTAACATCCTAATCTTATTTTAATATCCAGAACAAAAACATCCTTATCCTGATGTCACATCATCTTGATCTTATGAAGAGCTCCGATCGTGCTGACATCACCCAGACATTAGAACGGTGGGATATTAACTTTGGTGGCATCCTGATCTTATTTTAATATCCTAATCTAGATGATGCCATGTCATCTCAGCCTTATGAAGGATTCTAAATTTACTTATGTCATCAAGATATTACATAACATCCAGATTTTAACTTAGTATCCACAAGACATCCTAAGATCCTCATCCAGATGACGTCATTCTATTGCACACCAATGAAGGATTTTCCTCCTAATGATGTCATTTGGATAGTTTGACTGGATGAATACTTTGCATTTATAATGTATGAACCTTAACCTGATATCCACAGCCCTGATCGGACGGTAGTGCATCCTCGCAGGAGAATCTTGTTAGCAAGAAAGATTCTCTGCACTATTGTTAGATGATGCCACGTGTCCATATGCATGAATTGACTTAATATGAGGGGGGAATTTGTGTGTTACATCCCTCTTTTTGGAAACAATTATGCTATTTACTTTCTTGCAAATTTCAGTAATTTAATATGTTGTGGACGACGTGGAAACTGACGATTTATTTTACAAAGTTGTTATATGAAATTTTGGAATCTATTGATTATGATCAATGTGATATTGTAGACTAAATGTCCTTTATGTTAAGTGAAATGATGTTTTGGATACATTATGATGTGATTTGGAATGTAGGTGCTTTGACCACAAAATTGTATGTGAGATTGTCGTTGCAGGAACAGGTGGACTGTGTTTGACAGGGAGAGAAAGTATCTTTGAGAGAGAGTATAGACTCTGGAAATTAACCATGGGTGTTTGTTAATGAGAACACCAAATAGGTAGATAACCTTGAAGCCATTATTATAGTCTTGTTGTTCGACTTGGATAGTTTAAGACTAGATGTCGACGTCTGGTGATAAGGTGTAACATCCTTTTCGCAAGTCATCATATAGAATCTTGGAGTCATCGATGTCGTCGTAAGTCCACCATAGCAAGTCGACTTATATAGACGTTTATTATCTCGTTTATAAGTAATTAAATAAACCCTCTTGTGGTGAACTGCGGATCACATCTCGTAGTCGAAGGATGCGAGAAGTCATTTTGAGCGTCTAACGATGTAGGAAACTTGTTTGCCTTACGATCAATCCATCATGATTGTTGTAAAAGGCGTCGAACTTGCGTTGTGAATTATTCTTTCTAGAAATTGACGAATGTCAAAATTGAAGCCATAGCGTGTAATAATTTGTTTTGGTCGTTGTTTAGCATGAGTCTTTTCTTCTAGCTTTGACCACGAGTTGTTGTCAATCTAACCTTGAGTTTTCTTAATAAGATGGTCTTTGTCTCTTTTTCCTTTTTCGACCAAAATGATGCTCTAACCATTTCTTAACCACCACCGTGTCGAGCTTAACTCCACAATTCATCTTTTAGTTGGTCTTGGAAAGTTAGATGCCATTTTGATCGAGTGAGGGCGGAATAGTTATGTCCTTTAGCAAAGCCACGTCGCCATAGGAGCCACCACCTTTTGGATGGTCGTGACAAGTAGGAAGTCGGGTTTAAAATTAGTAATGTCAACCCATGTATTTATGTTTGTGGTGGACATGAATTCATGAAAAAGATTCTTCTTCACCGTGGAGTGAGAGTAAGGAAGTGTTGGCGGTTGAGATAGGTGTAACCGCAAATTAATGGCAGATGCCCATCATCAAGGTGGGTGCGAAGGCGTCGGGGGGTGATTGTGTAGAATCATAAGGAAAACCGCAGAGAGTTACGGAGTTTTTCTTGCGTGGTATGGAAGTTTTATGGGTGATAGTTAGAATTGGAGAGGAAGACTTAATTAGGAGAGATTCCCTCGCGAGGGGGAGAAAGAGGAGTAGTCTGTTGTGGCTAGAGTGAAGGAACGGCAGTTAAAGATGATTGGAGGCCTTTTCATCGAATAGGGAGGAAGTAGTTAGAGGTAGTAATGGGCGAGTAAGTGAGATACTCCCGTCATGTAGGAAGATAGGAGATGTATGCCTGGGAATGTTTTCATTGGGAGGTAGAGAGGGTTTGTGGGAAGTGAGAAAATTGAGAGTGAGGGAGAACTAATAGAGAGGAGACTGTTGTGGTTTGGGAAAGGAGAAAGTCGGCCGAATCTTACTTGAGGTGGTCAGGCAGGAGATAAGAGGGAGGAGATAGTGTTGAGTGGGCGTCATTGTTTGTAATCAAGTTAGACATGGCAGAGAAGAGGAGAGATAGGGAGGAGTTTTGTCACCTGCATAGAAATAAGGAAAAACGGCAGTGAGGACTGAGGGGAGTCTTCGGCAGTGAGGACTGAGGGGAGTCTTCGGCATTTGCTGTGCTCTTCATTGCCAAGGTAAGGTAATATACTTACAATGAATATGATATCATGATAATGTATTTTACTGCAGTTCTGTGAGAAGTTAATCATTATAAATGTATTATTGTTGTATTATGGTAAAAGAAACCTCAGTGACAATAATGCTGCTGTCTGTTAGTATTCAAGAACTTAGAAAATAGATCATTACCTCTCATGGTTGATGTCGTATGATGATAGAGCATAGTTCTCAATGTGCATTCATCTAAGAATGATCACTGCATGATGCAAATGTGAACTACAAACTTCAAACAGTCGGTAAAGACATAAATTATAAAGAGTTTCCTTTAAGACTGAGATATCAACGTAAAAATGCCCTTGGAGCACTTGAAACAATAGCTCCATAGTGAGAAAACACTTTTCTGAGCATGTTGTATAGAAGAGTAAAAAAACCATAGATTTAAAGCATGTTTGACGTAAACTTTAATGAGTTTGACAGCTGAAGTTGTAGTTGCAACTAGCTAGAGTCATTTTCGTCCTATATCTTTAGTTAGAGGTCGACCATGCGTTTGGTCATCTCTAAAGTCGTAAGGAAGACTCCAAATCTTTTATTATTATATTTTACGATTTTTACCTCATTAACTCATGCGAAATAAATTGACTTGGAAAGGAGAATAGGGAGTTAATGTATTTGGGTTGGTTGAAAACTGTCATGGTTTTGAAATAAGCAAGTAGAGTGGAAAACCCGCATTTGAATCTAGATTACGTTGCATGCAATGACTCTAGTACCATTTAGTAGACCTTATGAGTCTAGAACCCTTGAATTCCAGGATAACAGGAAATTGTTTTAGATACTTGAGTATGTTGTACAAACATGGGAACCAAGTAAACAAATATGAAACCACTTAGGAGTGGGCGCTTATAAACAATGTTTTTACATGAAAATGGGGTTATGAAACTCTGAACTCGAGATTAGAGTAAATGTTGCACCATGCGCTATTACAGGAGAAAATCCTAAACCCTTGAGGTCATGAAGGTCGTCAATTAGTTCAAACCATACAAATAGGAAACTGTAGGATTTCGATCAGTTCAAGTCGAGTAGGGTGGGTGAACTAAGTTCATGCGTTCTTAGAACGCTAATTAAAAACAAATCCTTTGGCCAAGGTGGTGTACTATCCTCAAGTGCATCGAATGTTCATTGTAACTGGATGGCATTTCTTGTGGAGAGTCGTGCATGACTAGAGGGTATCTAGGGATCTGCACGATAACAAGACACGTAGGTTACAACACCAGAGCTCAGATGGAAAACACCGATGGTTATCCTAAGTCTATCCTCTTGAGTAGGGTAGGGCCACTTCCGGTTAGGAAGGAGTGCAGGAGACTGATGGTCTGTGGTTGGAGGTTAAGCTCCTTGAAGATACTTCCTCTTCCAAATATTGAGGATTGCCGAGTCTTGAATGTGATGGGTCGACAATCAAGATGCATGTTATTGGTATGTTTCCAATATTTGTTGATTCAAGAAATTTTCAAATTGCTAGAAAACAAAATGTTTAATGTATATCATTTCTTTCAGTTTTATGAAAATGAGATCATGTTTATGATAAAATGAAAAATGTTGTATTGGATTATAGATAAGTTTCTTTTGTATTTGATTACCTAGTAAAAAAAAAATTACCTTTGTGAAAACCTAGTTTTTCTTGTCAATTCGGATATGGTCGTTACATATGGTATCAGAGCTAACCAGGTTCAGCACTAGGGCTGATGAGTCCACTAACCTGATTAGGAAATCAACATTATGTGGGTAGCTAATGATTTGATTTATTGTGCCAGGATGGTATACACCAAGAAAACAGCAAGAAAATCCTTCGCGGGTAAGAAGCGTTATCTACAAGCTAAGCAGAAATGGCTTGCGATGATCAAGACCATTGAGAAAACTAATGATGAAAATGACATTTGGCTTGATGATGTGGAAACCTTAGCCAATGCAATGTCACGACTTAAGTGAGTGAGGAGAGAACTCCTAGAGGAAGCAGTGATGGTAGCTCGAATCATGATCAACTGCTGCTCCTGGATTGTAACTAATAGTGTACCTAAGAGTGTACCTATTACTATACCCATGATCACTAGAGATCCTCGTGTAGTACCTAGAGCTGAGATTATTGAGCTATCTTCTGATAGTGAGTCTGAGGGGTATACACCTCGTGATTATGTGTCGGACAATGAATCCGAAGGTTACACTCCACTAGATAATACTAAGTAAAAACATGAGATATGCCTATCTCTAATGATGTTGAAACAATTTTGCAAAATGAATAAAGACAAAATTTTGGTTTGAGAACAATTATGATTATGATCAATTGTTGTGTTCTTTTAATGATATTTAATATAATAAGCGTAAAACTGATTAGTATATGTTTAAACAGGTGTGAAACTAAATTAGCATGGACCAATCAGAGTTTAACGAGGGGGAGGATCGGGAAGGTCATAACTCTCAGGAAAACTCCACTGACAAGTTGGATAGGATTCTAAACATGCTCACTGAAACCAAGGAAAGGTTGAACAAACTAGAAAAGAAAATGGATGAAACTAGCAACACAGAGGGTGGAAATGAGAACTCACATTATACAAGCAAGAGTAAATATTGGGAAAATGGCACGTCAAGTGAAAATCCTAACGACAATGAAGTTCAAAGAAAAACCAAGGATAAACTCGCATTAGAGTTATCTAAGGATATGAAGAAGGTTAACCCTCCAAAGTTTGATGGAACGAAAACTGGAGATGCAGCAGAAGCATGGTTAACGGAGATGGAGAAATATTTTGAGATCAAAAATTACTTAGAAGTTACTAAAGCCGTGTGGGGAGTGATGCAGAGGTAAACGCAACAGAAGCTTACAAATGGGAAGGAGGAGTCATTAACACAACCAACATGTTAAAATCCTGGACATGCAGTATGTAATACCTATCGGCTTAACAGCATCATCATATTTCTTGCTAACACAGACAGCATCATCATATTTCGAAGAGGCATAAAATATCCTCCCGCTAACTACTGTTCACTTCCTTATCGTCTTTCGCCTTTCGCTTGTCCGCCACATCATCACATTCGGCAAGCGCAAACATCCTCCTGATGTTCACTGTTCATCATACCGCCAAACCCTATCTTCATCATCATGATGTTCGACATCATCTTCATCAGTAGGATATAAAATATCCGGTTCCTCCAATATATCCTGATGATGACAACTTCAAGCACCTTTTCTTCGATGCTTACGTCACCCTGATATCTGACTACTCGAACAACAGCATCAGGATATGACTTATCCGGTCACACTGAAACATCCTGATGATGAAGCTCAACTTTATGCCGATGACTTACGCCGATGCCAAAACACTTAGCGACAGCAGGATAAACTTGCATAGGGTGATATTCGCAATATCCTGATGATGATGACGTCACTTGCACCCGATGATGATGTCAACAGGATATAAGACACTTATATCCTCCGCAACATGATAATGAATATCCGGTGATCTTTTCAATATCCTGGTGATGACCTTTCCGGTCCTTAGCCAAAAAGTGAACTTTCACTCCTGCATGCGATAGCGTCATGCGGACGATGGGTACACATGAAAGATGATCCTGACGATGATATACACACTGAGTATATATCTAATTTATATCATCCTGATGCACTTGAAACATACAGTTTTCGTCAGCTTCATAACCTGATCTGGATAGCGATATACTCACAGATGTCAATGCGATTCACTCCGTCTGGAAAAGCACATGCAATTCCCTGTATATCCGTCAGCTGCATGCAAACTCACAGAACTGCACGATTTTACAAAGAAAACATGATGATCAGCCGGATCACCTTCAGATCAAAACTTAACAGTTTATCTTCCTAAATCCTAGCACATGAGGATGCTAGGTTGATTCACAGCATGCTACCAATTGATCTCCCACACAATGAAATGCATAAACAGAAAACTAAAATACAACCTAAACTAACATGCATGACCATTCCACCGATTCACAGAATCAACCGGTGGAAGGGTTGAAAGTATCCATTAACCTGTAATCAGAAAAGAAATCAAAACATAAACTGCTGATAAACCAGATAATGCAATTGATGAGATCTTATTTAGATGAAACACAAATGTTCTATTTCTACGACAATGTTCACAATGTCTGGACTGATCTCTGGATCTCACTCAATCACCAGTACAACATAACATAACTACTACTCTCTACTACTCTCTCTGATATCATCTGATACCCTAACTGATCTGAGTTATTTATAGCAATATCCTACGAGTACTACCAACTCGGTTCCTAGTGGCTGGGAGCTTCCAAGCAGCTGGGAGAGGACAGCTCATACTACCTGATCACGAACTCTAACTACCTGCACACTCTCCTAGGCTGATCTAATACATATGCATTGGTCCAATGGACCTTTTTACATTATGAAGTCAAACTTGCTAAAAATAGACTAATGTCCTATCGTGCGGACAATGAACCTATATCCTGTCTTGTAGGGGTGCCCCTGCACCATACTCCCCAGAAGAAGAAATCTCAAGTCCACTTGAGATGAGAGTATGAAGATCTGCACCATGGTTCTGGATCTGCTCTTCAGTCATCCAGACTACTTCAGAATTAGGTTTTCCCTTCCAAGAGACTAGATACTCCAAGTACTGTTTGTTCCAGGTCTGTTTGACCACTCTGGTGTCCAAAACCTTCTGCAACTGTGGAGGATCATGCTTGGGAATGTTATCATGGACTGTATCCTGTAGGAGATCCTGATCTGCATCTGGATAAAACTTGTATGGAGTTAAATCACATACATTGAATATAGGGGACAAACCAAGATCAAGGGGGAGTTGTATCTTGTTGGTCATGATGTTAGTCATTCGCAAACATAGAATAAAAGTTACACAACAACCTTTACTCATCTTGAAAGATACGATGAATTCAAAGAATTCATGATCCCAAGTCTCCGTTGATTAGGTCTTAATCTACTGACGTTACTCAGTGGTTGATGTGTGTTGCTGTTTTCCATTCAGGGGCCTTACGTGTTTATGCACTGTTCGTCATCATCATCTTCAAATAACCTGCTCTGGATGTTCGCTCTGCATAAGCCTCCAACAATTCTACCTCTGCACTGTAAATTTAGTCAAATAATGTGCATACAGGCTGATATTTGCATGATTTCTATCATTATTTATGATTCTTTGCATGATATTTTCAATACTACATGCATTTAACTCAAATATGCTAAGGATCTTCAGTTACCTACGGGATTTCAGCATATTTCACTGTTTCTGCTTGTTATTTATCATGATTTGCAGTTATGGTGATGAATTAATGAAATTGAAAAAAGGAAAAGGGTTAGAGAGTGAGATTCCTAAAATTACTGGACTTAGATCACTGATTCACATACAAGCTCCCATACTTGCAATGAAAAGAAGGAAAACTAGAAATCATACTTCACCAGGACATTCCACAAATCCGCATGATCTAGTGCAAAGCTTCAAAGGAAAGTTGACAACAACATGTAATGAAATGAAAGCGCTTCCAGTTGAACATAGCATTCACCAGTACATATCCAGAAATCAACAGAAAGATTACGTAAAATTTACAATCAGGATGTAATCTGGAACTTCATATTCATTCAGTATGCTCAAGAACAGGTACATTTACAGTGATCTGAAGAAAGAACCTTGACATTTCAACAATTCTATCCTCATTAGTCTCAGTAATCCGATCTCCTAACTTATTCTACAGTAATTGACTCTTTGCGCCAGATGCGTCTGTGTATTCTAATGTATTCCTCTCTCTAAAATGACAAGCTCTGGCTCTTATATAGAACAACTGCCAGAAAACGGTTACAACGATCCAAGGATCAGGATCCTCTCATAACAAACAACGGTCCAGATGAAAAGCACATGCTTCGTCAGTTAGCAAATGTACAGCTGGCACAGAATATTCCAGCATCTTCAACTTGATTCGGCCTCTAGCTGGCGAACAACATATTTGACAATATCCTCTTCATGTCTGGTCCATGTTGATTCCATGCGTAACTTTGTAATTATCAGCTTCAACAGCATCATCATGATCTCAACGCTCAGCTTCAGCAGCATCATCATGACCTCAACGCTCAGCTTCAGCAGCATCATCACTTCAATATTCAGCCTCAGCAGCATCATGATGATTTCCTGCAAGTAAACAGACAAACATTAAGTTCATCATCATCATGATAAACAACAGGAAGTAAACACTTTATTAAACATACCTCCCCATGTGCAGCCACAGGCAATCAGGCTTTACCTGTGAAAAATATGCACTAAATGCATAAACGGCATAAAAACAACCAGGTCAACCCTCGTTGACCAAAATTCAGGCAGTCGGGCTTTCAAATTTCCATCGCTTCATGTTTTTGCCCATTTTCTTGTATATCGGGTTCAAAATATGATGATGATGACCTCAAATTATACAAGGAAATAATCGCCCTTCAACCATCCTTAGAATCCGGCTTTGCATCATCATCATATTTGCATCGGCGTGACTACATATGATCAGGGTGACAATTTTACCTTAGGCCGACGGCAACAGTTATACCGACGCCAAAAATCATGATGATGACCAACTATATGCCTTCTGTCTGTCCGCAGGATACTTGAAATATGATGATCCTCCTTTCCTAATGCTCTGATGGAAAGTACATCAGGATGTTTTGCTCTTGCACATTCTGGAAAGAAAGACATTGTCATCATCATCATGATGAAGACAAACAGGAGGACTTGGAAAATGATCCTGCCGCTGAGGAAAATCATGATGACGTCATCGTCATCATCAGGCTTCGTTAAAATGCAAAGGGATGACGTCACCGTCATGTTTCGTTAAGATCAGGAGGTAAATGGAATATCGGGTTCCCTCTAAGGAAGATGATCAGGTGGATGAATGCAATATGACCTTTTTTCGGAGAAGGCAATCCGCTCGAAAGGTCAGGATGATGAACATCATCATCATCATATACGCACTGGGTGATCAAAAATATGATCCTGCTAAAAGTCCTGATGACGTCATCAGGATATCCGGGGCTTGTGTTAATCTTTGAAGATGACGTCATCGTCATCATCATATTGGCGAAATGGATCACGCCTTGGAAAATATCCTGCCGAAGGACAAAGGTGATGGTGACGTCATCGTCATCATCATATTTGCAAAAGGTTATACTCGTCGGCAGGATGATATTACGAACTGTAGGGAGAGACGAACAAGATCATGATGGTCTTGTTCAACATGACTTAAGAAATGAAAATCACCCTCCGCTTCGAAAGATAAGGTGATCATCATGATCACGCAAAAGGAGGTCAGGAGGATATTAAGAAATGTCGGGTCTCGAAATATCATGATGATGTTGATCAGCAAGACTCGGTCGTGCGCGCGCAAATTATGCAGATGGCAGATTTCTCTAAGTAAGGTGATATTGTAATATCAGCATGATATTACAATATCGGGTGATGTTGGAATATCATGATGATGCTCGCAATGTTTCTAAGGTTACTCGACGGGTAAAACACACTAGCACTTAAGATTGACGTCCGGATATTTCGGGACTGCATGATTTCCATCAGGTGATAAAGTAAGATCATGATGATGACCTTTGGCGATATAAAAGACCGCCTGACGGGAAAAGATTACTACAACTTAAACTTGACGTCCGGATGTTTCGACCTCAGGATATTATCAGGGGGCTTTCCAAATATCATGATGATGATGTTCATATAGCAATTATCAGGTTTGACCAAAACTTTGACTGCTCACCACTCCTTCATAAGGACGAATTTTCAAGTGATGTAAAAGGCAAACCTGCATGGAATTTCAAGCACTTTCTAACCATGAAGTCATAGAAACAAAATATGAACTTTGAAAAACTAACCTCATGATGATGACCTACCTCATCCTGACCTTCATGATGATGATGCACCTGACTTATTTTTACCAAACCGCCAGAAACAGACAACACAAGCCAAAACAAAAGCTGGGTCCCTGTTTTGCCAAGTCAAAATGGGGCGTGTTGTGTAACCACACAACAACTTGCCACCAAAGAAAACAACAAAATTCAAATGATTCAAGTGATGTGATCACATTCATCTATAGTGTTCTAATTCTGTCTAAGTAAATCATCATGATCTTTGAATGATAAAATTTCATTATGGTGATAAAGCTAACAAAGGATCAGGTGTGTGCAGATGATTAATTATCCTCATCTTGAAAGCAAGTTGAAAACATAAGTAACTGGTGTTAAACTACATAGTTGGAGATCATCCCTCATAGCCAACCTGGATAGAGCCTTGCTGCCAGCAGGTGTCTATAACCCCGGCAAGGTTATCTATACAATCTCCCTAAGTAGAGCCCCACTGCCAGCAGGCGTCCATAGCCCCGGTAGAGTTACTTAGATGGCCTAATTTTATTTTGTTTCTGATTTTCCTTTAAAAATTTAAATTTGATATCATCATGTCTGCTCATTTGTACAAGGTGTAGTCACTTGCAGCTTTAGGTTGGAGATTGTACTGGTAGCAAGGGAGTCCCTTTAGATTTTTCACTTAACACCTATACTCATATCTTCAGCAAACCCAAGGCTATTAGGTGTTTCATTGTGTTTGATTCACTTTGGACAAGAAAAAGTACCCTGATGAAAAGACATCATAAACCTGATCATGAGTATTTATCAGAATGAATTACAATCTATATCTAAATCTGATCTCATCACTTGAATCCTAACAATTTAGTTATTTTCTTAGGTGATGAAGTGCATCATCCTGACTTACCAAAACAAGGTCCCAACCGACAAAACAACAACAACAACAAGCAAACTGTACAAACGACTATACAAATATACAATATGATACACAAGACTGCCATGAAGTCACTCAGGCCTGGAAATAATGTTTGAGGAATTGTCCATTGACTGGCAACGGGACATCCTCACCTGTCAGGTTCTTAAGCCTATAAGTGCTGTCTCCTAAAATTTCAGAAATCTGAAAGGGACCTATCCATAGTCTATCGAACTTACTATGATCACCTTTCCTTTCATGGGCTTTATCCCACATCAGGACTAAATTTGATATCCTGAAAGCTTTAATTCTGGCTCTCTTGTCAAACCAGCGTTTGACAACAGCCTGATGTTTTGCAAATTGGTCAATTGCTTGGCTTCGTTTTTCTTCCAGATGCATCAACTGAAGCAACCTGACTTCTTGTTTATTATCTATGCCTAGATAGTCTTGGGCAAACTGCAGAGTAGGAATTTTCAAGTTTACAGGGAGGATAGGATCTACCCCATATACTAGCTGGAAAGGTGAGTTTCCTAATGCAATTTTCATTCTAGTTCTGTCTACCCATAAGGCATACTTCAGAAATGAGTTCCATTCCCTGGGATTTTTCTCTATCAATTTTCTTATGATACTCAGTAAATTCTTATTGGTGGATTCTGCTAATCCATTTCCCTGGGGATAGTAATTGGATGAGAACTTAAGTATGATCCCATGATCAAAAGCCCAACTTGACAATTTAGTGGAAATGAAGGCAGAACCATTATCACTTACCAATGCATAAGGAGTTCCATACCTGGTGACAATGTTGCTTTCCAGAAATTTAATGACATCATCAGCAGTACAAGTTTTGCTGCTGATACCCTCAGTCCATCTGGTACAGTAATCAGTAATTGTTAGGACATACCTCTGGCCTGAAGAAGATGGAGGATTGATTGGTCCTATGAAATCCATGCCCCATTGTGCAAATGGGCGCTCTTCCATCACTGGCTGCAGTGGTTGTGCAGCATATTTTTCTCTGTTGGCAGCAACCTGGCAAACATGACAACATTTAACATGATCAGCTGTGTCTTTAAAAATGGTAGGCCAGTAATATCCTGCTCTGAGGATTGCATGTGTTGTGGCCAACGCTGATCCGTGGGCAGTTCCAAACTTGTCATGTAGCTCTGTCAAGACTTTATTAGCTTCTGGTTTCTCCAAGCATCTCAAGTATATCCCTTCATAATTCTTTTTAAACAGGGCTCCTCCCTTCATCATATATTTCTGGGATCTCATCTTTAAGGCTCTTCTCTGTGAAGCCTGCATCCTTAAAGGACATCTTCCAGTGATCAGGATGTGCCTGATGTCTGAATACCATTCTTTATTGTCCTTCTCATCTATCACATACTGTTGACTGATGATGTTTGGATCAGTTTCAGATATCATCTGGCTCAGAGCCTGTCCTCTTACTAGCTTCATGGGTGTGATCTCCATGTCATATTCTTGTAGTACCGTAATCCATTTGGCCCTTTTTTCACCAGGTTCACTCTGCATCAGCAGCATCTTTACTGCTGCATCTGGTACCACAGCAATCACTTTGCTCCTCAGTATATAATGTCTGAACTTTTTTACTGCTCTGACTAATGCAAGTGCCTGTCTTTCAACATCTACATATCTCAACTCAGCATCCCTGAAAGGACAGCTCATGAAGGCAATTGGTTTCTCTTCTTTATCTTCATTTCTTTGAGTTAACACTGCTGCAGAAGTATGTTCTGAAGCAAATGAGTAGATGTAGAAATCTTTTGTATAATCTGGACTAATGAGGACAGGAGCATCTGAAATAGCCTTCTTCATATCTTCAAAAGCAGCTCTGGCTTCTGGTGTCCAGTCAATTTGTGCATCTTTTTTCAACATGGCATTCAGTGGTCTGACAATCTCAGCAAAGCCAGTGATGAACTTCCTCACAAAATTTATCTTACCAAAATAAGATTTAAGCTCCTTTTTGCTTCCTGGAAGTGGTAATTTCATAATAGATTCCACCCTGTCAGGATCAATGATAATCCCATCTTCTGTGATCAGGTGGCCTAGTAACTTTCCTGTTGTGACCCCGAATATGCACTTCTTGGGATTCAAAGATATTCCATATTCTTCACACTTCTTCAGCACACTTCTGAGATCAGCAACGTGATTTCCCCTTTCTTTGGAGAACACTGTCAGGTCATCCATGTAGATGACTATACATTTTCCTATTAAGCCTCTGAAGGCTATGTCCATTGCTCGCTGGAATGTAGCTCCAGCATTTATCAATCCAAACGGCATACGTCTATATGCAAATATCCCCCATTTTGTGGTGAAGGCAGTTTTTAATCTGTCAATTTTATCAACCATCACTTGGTTGTATCCTGAAAAACCGTCCAAGAAGGACATCATCTTGGCTCCATTTACCATCTGCAGAACTTCATCCAAAGAGGGCAAAGGATAGTTATCCTTTTCTGATGCTCTGTTCAGGTTCCTGAAATCCACACACAATCTGATGTCTCCATTCTTCTTCCTGACCGGTACCAGATTTGCCACCCAAGTGGAGTGCCTTACAGGAAATATTATCCGGGCATTTAACAATTTCTTGACCTCCTCAAGGATGATGGGCTCAAGCAGAGCATTGACTGGCCTCTGCTTCTGTCTGAAAGGTTTTGCATCTGGCTTGAGGGGTATAGTATGAGTTATGACAGAAGTGTCATACGTCTTCAGCTCGTCATAAGTCCATGCAATTACATGTATATAATCCTTAAGGGCTTGAGTTATTCCATCTAACTCTTCAGGTGTACAAACCTTACCCAACAAGACATTCTTCTTGTCATCAGCTTGTCCAATATTCACCTGTGAATATTGACCTCCATCTGCCTTAGGCAGATCCTTATGCTTGAGCATATTATCCAGATCAAAGGCTCTTTCTAATTCGATCATACCTTTGGGAATTGTGTTGCCAGGCAACTCTAAAATCTCATCTTCTTCCCAGACATGATCTTCCATACCATTTTCATCTATGATCTGAGCTTCAAATACATCTCTGTTTGATATGAAGTCCAGGATGTGCTGATCATCATCAAACACTTGGAGATTGGTCACATTGTCAGGTACCGAAGGTACTGACACCAATTCTACTGCAAATCTCTTCAGACCAGATATAGACAGTGGTTCCAGCGTACTGGCGGCCTGAGCAAGTGCATCTGCCCTTTGGTTCTGTTCTCTTGGCACGTGAACGATGTTGAAGGCATCAAAGTCTTCAATCAGGTCCCACACACGATGTCTGTAATTTGACAGCTTTCTGTAGTTACAAGAGTAAATTCCTCTTACTTGTCTCACAACTAGTTCTGAATCTCCGAAGACATGCAGGATCTTCACCTTCTTCTTATGTGCAAACAACAGTCCATGAATCAGAGCTTCATACTCCGTGACATTATTAGTGCAGGGGAACTGTAATCTGTAAGCTGCTAAATGGGATTTCCCTGATGGATCAGTAAGGTCAATCCCTACTCCAGAACCTTGCTTGGATTTGGATCCATCAAACCTCAGGATCCAAGGCTTATCTTCAGCGGGACATTTATTTGAACTTTCCTTTTTCTTTGCAGCTCTGGCTGCTGCTCCGCCTGATATCCACCTTAACTTAGGTGTGTCATCTTTAAGCTTCTTCTTTCCTTTATCTGATGAGCCTGATGGCTTTTCTGTTTTCTCTTCAATCCTAGCAGGAGGATGATGTTCAGCACATACAACTGCATGCTTCTTCAAAATGTGCAAGCACAGTGAGCAAGTGGTTTCTGAGTGAGGCGCCTCATGCAGCCTACACCAACTTTTGATTAAAACCTCCTGGGGAGATCTACACTGTTGTGTCATTTTCTTTATTTCTTTGACCAGAAATTCTTCGAACTTCGTCAGGTCACTGCCTTTATCCTCATCAGACAACTCGTAATCCGGTTCCACGAAGCAATCACTACCAGGAGTGATCTTTTCCTTTCTCGCATCATTTGTCTGGTTGGACACTAGGATCTCTTCTGTTTTTCGGATATGATCCTCATCAGGATCCGTCGACTCTTCTGTTCCTGCAGAAGACAAATAAAAATTAGTATCATCATCATCATCAGATGTAGCACTCACCTCAGAATATGATGATGATGCTTCACTATACGTCTGCTCCAGCATGATCATGTCTAAGCATGGTTCGCAAGTCTTTTCCGAGTGTGCCTCTCCATGCAATCTGCACCATCCGTCAATCAAAATATCATCAGCAGGTATATTTAATAATTGACAACGTTTTATCTGAGTAGATAAATGCATCTGAAAATCCCTGAAGCGATCTATTTCATTCTCATTATCAGGATCATTATTAAGTTCTACGACTGGCATATCCTCATGATAATCATCATCATGATGATGATGAACATCAAGCATCAGGACCTCTTCTATTTGGACAGTTTGCGGCCTGATGTGATAAACTCCAGGTTCTACGTTTACATACATGATCTCATTTGTTCTGTTATATTCGGTGATCATATGTTTCATCCTAGGCTCAGCATCAATCCTGATCTGATTAGGTATACCTTTCCATGGCAACCACATGTGACTGAAGTCTGTGGACATGTATCCGTTAAGCGTTTTAGACCAGTCTCGGCTAAGCAACATCCCGTATGTATCAGGTATGTCAACTACCTGAATGTCAATGTAATACTGGATCCTAGGATCAGACGCTAGCTGCATGTGAATATGAGTGAGTTCTCCTACGACACTTACTTCTGTCTTGTCCAGTTGAGTGACCTTCTTTAAGGATTTAGCAGGATGCAGTCCTAATGCGTTGCATATTGACAAAGGCATAACATTAGTTGAGGCTCCTGAATCAACTAAACAGTTGTGCAAATTCTTACTGAACATTCTTATGGTGAGGAGAAACGGTGGTGATTCAGTTTTATCTCTGTACAAGGTCATGTGAGAGGTTTCAGCAGCTTGGACTGTGGCTGACACTTTGGGCTTGACAGTGCTATCTTTAGCAGTATGGTCTCTGCTATTGGATTGACTCGAAAGGTGATTATCCTCTTTAGAAGCAGGATCATCCAGCGACTTCATGAATGCCCTTTTGATGGCAGGAGTTTTCAGTAACTCAGATAGAGACAGGCTGATCTTGATTTTCTTCATTTCATCAGCCAAATAGCTGACTAACTTGTCAGACTCATGAGGTGTACCTGTGACTTTTGTTACTGTGTTTTGAGGAGACAAGTACTGAGCATTCACCTTAGGGAACCCAGGGTTATTGCTAGCCTTAGGATCAGGAGGTGTGTTGAAGTTGTTTGGAGGTAGAGATGATGTCAATGGACCGGCAGGTCTGTTGGCATTACTCCTCAGGTTATAATTATGCTTACCAGGGTATTGCTGCTGGTACGCATGTACTTCCTCATGCTCTCTTGTAGGTTCATTTTCATCCTCAAAAGGGAAGACATAATTTGCTTCAAAGGTTAAGGCAGATTCTTCACAGGTCTGATTATAATCCTGATGAGGCTGATTAGTGTAGGTTTCCAGCATAAAAGCTGAGTCATATCCACAAGGAACTATTTCATTTCCTTCTGCCTGAGGTGGATTTCCAGAAGTATTAGACACTTCAGTCTGAAAGATGCTGGCAGCAATCCTAAATTGTGGACAATCTAATTCTGCATGTGCATTGGTATTGTGAATCCTGCACCAATTGGTAAGGGCTGCTTCAGCAAGATTGACTCTAGTAGTTTGTTTGGCTTCACCAGGAGGCTGATTGTCTAGGGGTGATGGTAATGAACCATTATTTGGCCTGGAGTTCCACACTCTGGGCTGCCTAGGAGGATTATTGTTATTTGCAGCATTACTGTTGAAGTTATTGTTGTATCCTCTGTCAGGGTAATTTGGTCTGTCATTGGAATAACTCCTATTCTGACCTGACTGTGAATAAAACCCTTGATTTCTCAAGTGTGTTACTTCTGTGGTGAGTTTTCTCAACTGAGCAGACATTTCTTTGATTTCCTCTTTCTCCTCTTGAGCTTTGGCCACTACATTTTCAGTCTGAGGCTGGAAAAAGGAAGATCCATGGTTATTGTGGGATAGATCTGTACCCTGAGGTGTCTGAGTATGTGCAGGATATTGTGGCAATTGGCCATTTCCATTAGGAGGAGGCATGATACTCAATGGAGGTACTTGCAAAGGTGCAGGCATGATTGCTGAGGGCATTAATGATCCATTTGGATATTGTGCAAGATATTGCGAAGGATAAGCTGCAGGATACTGTGCTGGATATTGTGACTGCATGCCAGGCAAAGCAGGGAATGCTATATTTGGAGTAGGGGCAGGTATCAGCTGTTGATTTACCTTGATAGCTTCTTGAAAAGCTCCTGTCAATGTGGTGATCGCAGGATGTGTTCTCCTGATGAACATGGCGGTTAATGGATCCAGGGCTGAATAATAAATACTTCTGGCAGCATCATCAGCCACCACATATGGGGTAACTAGCTTGGACAACATTTTCTAGAACCTAGCATTGAAATTTGCAATAGGTTCATGCTCCAATCTCTTAATTGTGGCAAACAGGTGGTAATTCATGGATGGATCAATAGGGACCTTGAATCTGTCAAGAAAGGCCTTCTCTAAGACAGCCCACGAACCTACAGAAGATTGACCAAGACTGATGAACCAATTATAAGCCTCTTCCCCTAAAGAAAAAGGGAATAATCTGCACACCACATCCTGATGCTCAATTCTGGCTCTGCAGCAAGCTTCTTTAAACGTCCTGATATGATCATCCGCATCCTGATAAGGATGGTATTTTGGACAAAGCTTGTCCGGATACTTTGGTAACTCGTGATACGCAGTAAAGGTCAATGGTGATTCGGCTGCAAAGAACGACATTGCAACCTGAGGGGGCTGAACTGGTGGTGCAGTTGGCTGAGGTTGGACTAAAGGTATACCCTGAGGTTGAACAGGAGGTGTCACTGGTATACCTGAAGGTATTTGCAAACCAACGGGAGTTACAGGGGGAGGTCCTGGTGAAGCTCTGGACGTACTAGACTCTGGAGTATGGTGGACGTCTACAGTCCTAGGTCTAAAACCTCTGACAGGCAATTCTTCGAAAATTTCACTATGTCTAGACCTGGTATTTATCCTGTGAGCCAGGATTTCTTGATTTGGAGGTCAATTAGCTGAAACTTTGCAAATATTGGCTGGATTCCACCGGAAGAGGTGATATTTGCGGTCAACTTGCAAATCAGACTAAATATTTACGCGATATTTGCGAAGATACTGCAAATATGACAGGATATTGGGATATTTCGACCGGTAGCACCAGATCTCGCGTGTATAAGGCTTAAATCCTCAAAGCTTGAACAAATTTATGCATCTTTGGCCAATATTTAGTGAATTTAAAGAAATCTACTGTAAAGCTTGCAATATTTATGTGAAATTTGGAAATCTTTACACAGAATGTGCAAATACAAACTTGTCGCAGCAAATATTTATGCAATTTGGTGAAATTCACAAACGATCTGAAGTTACCTTACTCTGAGCGTCATCAAACCTGGAAATACTGATGATGAACGTGATCTTCCGGACTCAGGGCCCTCCTTCTAGCGCCAATTTATGTTGGTCATGATGTTAGTCATTCGCAAACATAGAATAAAAGTTACACAACAACCTTTACTCATCTTGAAAGATACGATGAATTCAAAGAATTCATGATCCCAAGTCTCCGTTGATTAGGTCTTAATCTACTGACGTTACTCAGTGGTTGATGTGTGTTGCTGTTTTCCATTCAGGGGCCTTACGTGTTTATGCACTGTTCATCATCATCATCTTCAAATATCCTGCTCTGGATGTTCGCTCTGCATAAGCCTCCAACAATTCTACCTCTGCACTGTAAATTTAGTCAAATAATGTGCATACAGGCTGATATTTGCATGATTTCTATCATTATTTATGATTCTTTGCATGATATTTTCAATACTACATGCATTTAACTCAAATATGCTAAGGATCTTCAGTTACCTACGGGATTTCAGCATATTTCACTGTTTCTGCTTGTTATTTATCATGATTTGCAGTTATGGTGATGAATTAATGAAATTGAAAAAAGGAAAAGGGTTAGAGAGTGAGATTCCTAAAATTACTGGACTTAGATCACTGATTCACATACAAGCTCCCATACTTGCAATGAAAAGAAGGAAAACTAGAAATCATACTTCACCAGGACATTCCACAAATCCGCATGATCTAGTGCAAAGCTTCAAAGGAAAGTTGACAACAACATGTAATGAAATGAAAGCGCTTCCAGTTGAACACAGCATTCACCAGTACATATCCAGAAATCAACAGAAAGATTACGTAAAATTTACAATCAGGATGTAATCTGGAACTTCATATTCATTCAGTATGCTCAAGAACAGGTACATTTACAGTGATCTGAAGAAAGAACCTTGACATTTCAACAATTCTATCCTCATTAGTCTCAGTAATCTGATCTCCTAACTTATTCTACAGTAATTGACTCTTTGCGCCAGATGCGTCTGTGTATTCTAATGTATTCCTCTCTCTAAAATGACAAGCTCTGGCTCTTATATAGAACAACTGCCAGAAAACGGTTACAACGATCCAAGGATCAGGATCCTCTCATAACAAACAACGGTCCAGATGAAAAGCACATGCTTCGTCAGTTAGCAAATGTACAGCTGGCACAGAATATTCCAGCATCTTCAACTTGATTCGGCCTCCAGCTGGCGAACAGCATATTTGACAATATCCTCTTCATGTCTGGTCCATGTTGACTCCATGCGTAACTTTGTAATTATCAGCTTCAACAGCATCATCATGATCTCAACGCTCAGCTTCAGCAGCATCATCATGACCTCAACGCTCAGCTTCAGCAGCATCATCACTTCAATATTCAGCCTCAGCAGCATCATGATGATTTCCTGCAAGTAAACAGACAAACATTAAGTTCATCATCATCATGATAAACAACAGGAAGTAAACACTTTATTAAACATACCTCCCCATGTGCAGCCACAGGCAATCAGGCTTTACCTGTGAAAAATATGCACTAAATGCATAAACGGCATAAAAACAACCAGGTCAACCCTCGTTGACCAAAATTCAGGCAGTCGGGCTTTCAAATTTCCATCGCTTCATGTTTTTGCCCATTTTCTTGTATATCGGGTTCAAAATATGATGATGATGACCTCAAATTATACAAGGAAATAATCGCCCTTCAACCATCCTTAGAATCCGGCTTTGCATCATCATCATATTTGCATCGGCGTGACTACATATGATCAGGGTGACAATTTTACCTTAGGCCGACGGCAACAGTTATACCGACGCCAAAAATCATGATGATGACCAACTATATGCCTTCTGTCTGTCCGCAGGATACTTGAAATATGATGATCCTCCTTTCCTAATGCTCTGATGAAAAGTACATCAGGATGTTTTGCTCTTGCACATTCTGGAAAGAAAGACATTGTCATCATCATCATGATGAAGACAAACAGGAGGACTTGGAAAATGATCCTGCCGCTGAGGAAAATCATGATGACGTCATCGTCATCATCAGGCTTCGTTAAAATGCAAAGGGATGACGTCACCGTCATGTTTCGTTAAGATCAGGAGGTAAATGGAATATCGGGTTCCCTCTAAGGAAGATGATCAGGTGGATGAATGCAATATGACCCTTTTTCAGAGAAGGCAATCCGCTCGAAAGGTCAGGATGATGAACATCATCATCATCATATACGCACTGGGTGATCAAAAATATGATCCTGCTAAAAGTCTTGATGACGTCATCAGGATATCCGGGGCTTGTGTTAATCTTCGAAGATGACGTCATCGTCATCATCATATTGGCGAAATGGATCACGCCTTGGAAAATATCCTGCCGAAGGACAAAGGTGATGGTGACGTCATCGTCATCATCATATTTGCAAAAGGTTATACTCGTCGGCAGGATGATATTACGAACTGTAGGGAGAGACGAACAAGATCAGGATGGTCTTGTTCAACATGACTTAAGAAATGAAAATCACCCTCCGCTTCGAAAGATAAGGTGATCATCATGATCACGCAAAAGGAGGTCAGGAGGATATTAAGAAATGTCGGGTCTCGAAATATCATGATGATGTTGATCACCAAGACTCGGTCGTGCGCGCGCAAATTATGCAGATGGCAGATTTCTCTAAGTAAGGTGATATTGTAATATCAGCATGATATTACAATATCGGGTGATGTTGGAATATCATGATGATGCTCGCAATGTTTCTAAGGTTACTCGACGGGTAAAACACACTAGCACTTAAGATTGACGTCCGGATATTTCGGGACTGCATGATTTCCATCAGGTGATAAAGTAAGATCATGATGATGACCTTTGGCGATATAAAAGACCGCCTGACGGGAAAAGATTACTACAACTTAAACTTGACGTCCGGATGTTTCGACCTCAGGATATTATCGGGGGGCTTTCCAAATATCATGATGATGATGTTCATATAGCAATTATCAGGTTTGACCAAAACTTTGACTGCTCACCACTCCTTCATATGGACGAATTTTCAAGTGATGTAAAAGGCAAACCTGCATGGAATTTCAAGCTCTTTCTAACCATGAAGTCATAGAAACAAAATATGAACTTTGAAAAACTAACCTCATGATGATGACCTACCTCATCCTGACCTTCATGATGATGATGCACCTGACTTATTTTTACCAAACCGCCAGAAACAGACAACACAAGCCAAAACAAAAGCTGGGTCCCTGTTTTGCCAAGTCAAAATGGGGCGTGTTGTGTAACCACACAACATATCTCATAAGCATTCTGTCCATGTTTGTGCAAGATCTGACATGGTCCAACTTTTCTCTGCATGAGTTTAGTATATTTTCCCTTAGGAAGTCTGTCCTTCTTCAAATGAACCCATACCAAATCTCCAACATCAAACTGAATATCCTTCTTCTTTTTATCAGCATATTCCTTAGACTTCAAGGTGGTTTGCTGTAGTTGGGTCTTGACTTGATCATGAACCTCTTTTATGGCTTCTGCAAAAGCTTTTCCTTCTGCACTAACAGGGTCTACTGTAGGTAGATCTCTCAATTCCAAAATTCCTCTTAGATGCATACCATAAACTATCTGGAAAGGTGATTTCCCTGTGCTCCTATTGACAGTATCATTATAGGAAAATTCAGCTTGAGATAGAATATTATCCCACTTTTCTCCATGTTGTTTTGTCAAACATCTAAGCAAATTTCCTAAGGAACGGTTCACTACTTCAGTCTGTCCATCCGTTTGAGGACGATATGCAGAGGAAAAAGACAAATTTGTTCCAAGTTTCTTCCAAAGAGTCCTCCAGAAGTGACCAATAAACTTCACATCCCTATCTGACACTGTGCTCAATGGCAATCCATGGATCCTGACAATCTCCCTGAAAAACAAATCTGCAATGTATGAAGCATCAGCAGTGGTTTTGCAT
Organism: Cunninghamia lanceolata; assembly: GCA_027924645.1. Classification (NCBI taxonomy): domain Eukaryota; kingdom Viridiplantae; phylum Streptophyta; class Pinopsida; order Cupressales; family Cupressaceae; genus Cunninghamia; species Cunninghamia lanceolata. The sequence continues at coordinate 33,723,766 of BSBN01000078.1, read as the reverse complement.
GGCAAGAAATGTGCCATTTTGCTAAATCTATCCACTACAACAAAAACACTGTCAAACCCTTTCCTTGTCCTTGGTAAACCCAAGACAAAATCCATACTTATGCTTTCCCATGGTCTGGAAGGAATGGGTAAGGGCTGATATAAACCTGCATTAGTCGACCTGCCTTTAGCTTTCTGACATATCACACATGTCTCTACAAACTTTCTGACATCTGATTGTAACTTAGGCCAAAAGTAATGTCTTCGGACCAGATCAAGAGTCTTATCTAGACCAAAATGACCTGCCATAGCTCCACAATGTTTCTCCTTAATGATGTTTAACCTCATAGAACACCTTGGAATACATAACTGTCCACCTTTGAACAACAATCCATCCTGAATCAAAAATTCAGAGAATTCAGCATGATATTTCTCTCCAAAAGAAGTACATACATGATATATCTCTCCAAAATCTTCATCAATCTCATACATGGTCTTTAGTGAATCAATGCCAACACTTTCTAACTGAATCTGGTTGACTGTTAGAACTCTCCTGCTCAAAGCATCTGCAACTTTATTCTTGACGCCTTTCTTATGCTTCAATGTAAAAGTAAACGCTTGTAAGTTTTCTACCCATTTCATGTGTCTGTGGTTCAGCTTTTCCTGGCTGTTTATGAAACTCAGAGCCTGGTTATCTGTGAATACTATGAATTCCTTTGGCATCAAGTAATGCCTCCATTTCTTGAGTGACTGGACTAAAGCATACATTTCCAAATCATATGAGGAATACCTCTTTTTAGCATCATTGAGCTTCTCACTGAAAAAGGCAATAGGTCTACCTTCTTGGCTGAGTACTGCTCCAATGGCCATGTGACTGGCATCACATTCCACCTGAAAGATTTTGTTAAAGTCTGGAAGTGCAAGGACTGGCTGCTGTGCCACCTTCTTCTTCAATGTTTCAAAAGAATCATCTGCTCTTTGAGTCCAAACAAATCTGCACTTCTGTCCGCCTTTGATGGTATCAAGCATGGGTGCACAAATATGACTAAACCCTCTTATAAACTTCCGGTAGAAGGTTGCTAACCCATGGAAACTTCTGACATCATTCATAGTCTTTGGGGTTGGCCAAGACAATATGGCACTTACCTTCTCCTTATCCATTTGTAACTTTCCTTGTGAAATGACAAAACCCAAATATGTGATCTCCTCTTGCATGAACAAACACTTGTCTAAATTTATCATCAGCTGCTATTTATGTAACCTCTTAAGAACCAAATCTATGTGTCTGAGATGTTCTTCTTTTGTGTTGCTGAAAATCAGAATGTCATCTAGACATACTATGACAAACTTACCAATGAACTCTTTCAAAACCTCATTCATCAACCTCATAAAATTACTAGGTGCATTAGATAAACCAAAAGGCATAACCTTCCACTCATATAACCCTTCATTAGTTTTGAATGCTGTTTTCCATTCATCTCCTGGCCTAATCCTGATCTGATGATATCCACTCTTCAAATCTATTTTTGTAAAATACTTAGCACCTCCTAAACAGTCAAGTAAATCCTCTATCCTAGGGATTGGAAACCTATACCTGATTGTGATCTTGTTAATAGCTCTGGAATCTGTGCAAAGCCTCCAAGTACCTTCCTTCTTTGGTGCTAGTACAGCTGGTACTGCACATGGACTTAAACTTTTCCCAATCAGACCTGAATCCAATAATTCTTCAATTTGTCTGGCTACTTCTGCATTCTGTTCTGGAGTTAGTTTATAGGCTGCTTTGTTTGGGAGTGTTGACCCTGGAATTAAGTCTATGCAGTGACTGATATCCCTGACAGGTGGTAGGGATCTTGGCATTCCCTCTGAGATGATACCTTTGTACTTATCCAATAGCTCTTGGATAGCTGGGTCTATGAACCTTTGCTTCTTCTCTTCCTTGACTTCTTGCTGCTATTCTTTATTCACCCTCATACATGGGATTAGGGCATATGCAACTGCACCTTCTGCTGCTACTTCTTTCATGAACTGTTTACCTTCCATCAGCATTACCTTCACCTCTTTTCCTTTAGATTTCTCCTCCTTCTCCGTCAATGGTAGTAACGTTATAACCTTACCATCTTTAGTGATTGTATAGATGTTTCTAACACCATCATGTTGTGCCTTCAAATCATACTGCCATGGTCTACCAAATAAAAGATTGCAAGCATCCATCGTGGTAATGTCAAACAACAACTTATCCTTATATGCTCCAATCTGAAATTCTACCTAAGCCTGCTCTTCTACAGTTGTCTACTGACCTTGGGTAAGCCATGAGACTTTATATGGGGATGGGTGAGGCAATCTCCTAAGCTTAAGCTTTGTCACCATTTCTTCAGACACAAAATTTTCAGTAGAACCAGAATCAATCAAAACTTTACATGCCTTACCTCCTGCTTTGCAAATGGTCCTGAAAAGAGACTTTCTTTGAGGGGATTCTTTGTCAGGTACCTTCATGGTAGTCATTGTTCTTCTCATCATTAGGGACTCTCCACTTTCTGGGTATCCACAATTATCAGGAGTATTCACACTCTGAAAAGCATTAGAGCCTGTCATACTTTGATTATCAGGTTCTTGGATCAGATTTGTTCTCCTTTCTCCTGTTGAGCTTGTGGCCTTTTCTGGACATCTGCTGGCTATATGGCCTTCTTTGTTATAGTTATAACATCTGATGGATCCTCTGCCCTGGGATCTTCCTCTGAAAGGTCTTCTACCTCTGAAGTTTCCTTGCTGACTATAATTTTCCCCCTGGTTCTAACTATTGTTTCCCTTACTATTGTCATGACTGGATTCTCCTTGATATCCATGTCCATGTCCTCTACCTCTAGAAGGACCTCTTCCACCCCTTTGTTGTCTTCCTCTTCCTCTATTGTGTTGTTCTTGTTTTCTCTTTAACTTCTCTTCCACTTTCAATGCCAACTGAAAGCATTTCTGAACTGTATCTGGATTATGCAGACTTAAATCTTCCTGAATGTTGAACCTCAATCCATTAAGGTATCTGGCTACCTTCTCTTCTTCACTTTCCTTTACCTTTGTTTTCATACAAAGTTTCATGAATTCTTCTGTATATGAGCTGACATCTAGCTCCTTCTACTTCAGGTTTTGCTTCCTCTTGTGTAATTGGATACTGTAATCCAATGGGACATAAGCTTCCTTTACTAATGCCATCATTTTCTTCCATGTAGTGACTCTACGCTTTCCTTCCTGTACTCTATCATCTTGGACGAAATTCCACCATGTCAAGGCAGCTTCTTTCATTTTTGACTGGGCTATTTTCACCCTCTATTGTTCTGGTATCTCCTCTATTTCAAAGAAATTGTTCAAGGAGTCTATCCACTCCATCACTGAATCAGGTTCCATTTTTCCTGTAAACACTGGCAAATCCAATTTCACATCCATGGTTCTCCTCTCCATGGCCTTGAGGGCGTTCAACAGTGGTCTCTGGTCTGCAGGAACGACCTCCTCGTTCCAACTAGGGATCTCTTCTTCTTCCCTATCTTCTTCTCTACCAGAACCTACTCTGCTCCTCAACTTCGCTAACTCATCCTTCAATTCCTGATTCTGAGCCTTCACGGCCTTGCTCTCTGCAATCTGTTTCTTCACCAGAACTGCCAACTCAACGTTGGTCATCCTTGCCAGAATTTTAGATGTTCCTTCGTCACCTGACATCCTACTATATCCTGATCTTTTCCAGAAGATCATTCCTTTGCTCTGATACCACTATGATGCAGAGGTAAACGCAACAGAAGCTTACAAATGGGAAGGAGGAGTCATTAACACAACCAACATGTTAAAATCCTGGACATGCAGTATGTAATACCTATCAGCTTAACAGCATCATCATATTTCTTGCTAACACAGACAGCATCATCATATTTCGAAGAGGCATAAAATATCCTCCTGCTAACTACTGTTCACTTCCTTATCGCCTTTCGCCTTTCGCTTGTCCGCCGCATCATCACATTCGGCAAGCGCAAACATCCTCCTGATGTTCACTGTTCATCATACCGCCAAACCCTATCTTCATCATCATGATGTTCGACATCATCTTCATCAGCAGGATATAAAATATCCAGTTCCTCCAATATATCCTGATGACGACAACTTCAAGCACCTTTTCTTCGATGCTTACGTCACCCCGATATCTGACTACTCGAACAATAGCATCAGGATATGACTTATCCGGTCACATTGAAACATCCTGATGATGAAGCTCAACTTTATGCTGATGACTTATGCCGATGCCAAAACACTTAGCGACAGCAAGATAAACTTGCATAGGGTGATATTCGCAATATCCTGATGACGATGACGTCACTTGCACCCGATGATGATGTCAACAGGATATAAGACACTTATATCCTCCGCAACATGATAATGAATATCCGGTGATCTTTTCAATATCCTGGTGATGACCTTTCCGGTCCTTAGCCAAAAAGTGAACTTTCACTCCTGCATGCGATAGCGTCATGCGGACGATGGGTACACATGAAAGATGATTCTGACGATGATATACACACTGAGTATATATCTGATTTATATCATCCTGATGCACTTAAAACATACAGTCTTCGTCAGCTTCATAACCTGATCCAGATAGCGATATACTCACAGATGTCGATGTGATTCACTCTGTCTGGAAAAGCACATGCAGTTCCCTGTATATCCGTTAGCTGCATGCAAACTCACAGAACCGCACGATTTTACAAAGAAAACATGATGATCAGCCGGATCACCTTCAGATCAAAACTTAACAGTTTATCTTCCTAAATCCTAGCACATGAGGATGCTAGGTTGATTCACAGCATGCTACCAATCGATCTCCCACACAATGAAATGCATAAACAGAAAACTAAAATACAACCTAAACTAACATGCATGACCATTCCACCGATTCACAGAATCAACCGGTGGAAGGGTTGAAAGTATCCATTAACCTGTAATCAGAACAGAAATCAAAACATAAACTGCTGATAAACCAGATAATGCAATTGATGAGATCTTATTTAGATGAAACACAAATGTTCTGTTTCTACAACAATGTTCACAATGTCTGGACTGATCTCTGGATCTCACTCAATCACCAGTACAACATAACATAACTACTACTCTCTACTACTCTCTCTGATATCATCTGATACCCTAACTGATCTGAGTTATTTATAGCAATATCCTACGAGTACTACCAACTTGGTTCCCAATGGCTGGGAGCTTCCAAGCAGCTGGGAGAGGACAGCTCATACTACCTGATCACGAACTCTAACTGCCTGCACACTCTCCTAGGCTGATCTAATACATATGCATTGGTCCAATGGACCTTATTACATTATGAAGTCAAACATGCTAAAAATAGACTAATGTCCTGTCATGTGGACAATGAACCTATATCCTGTCTTGTATGGGTGCCCTTGCACCAGGGAGCCTATCAGCTATCAGGGGAAGCGTCCACTTGGTGGATGAATAAGAAAATGGAGCTAGAATTAAGTCCCTTGAAGGTGACATGGGATGAGTTCGTGGAACTATTCCAAAAATGGTGGTTACCCCAGTTATATTTTGATCAGAAGTTAACAGATTTCCAAAACCTTAGGCAAGGTAAACTACCTGTGGTCGAGTACGCAGAAAAATTCACTAGACTACTGAAGTATGTTCCTCAATACTAAAAGGAAAAAATGAGAAGGGACATGGGAACAGGAGGTTTGATAAGGGAAATCAAAAGAATCAAGGGGGATTTGGTAATGAGCGAAGAGGTGAAGATTATAAGAGAAATGCTATTTTTAAGAAGAATGATGATTCTGCAAGTAGGCCATCTGAGAAGCGAGGACCTATTGGAGGATGCTTTTCTTGTGGAGGAGATCATTATGCCAACCGTTGCCCTAAAAAGAAGCTGAATGGGAGGCCTAGGAACACGGAGCTTCCTTCACAACAGGAAGCCTTTCAGCAAAGGATTCATGCTGCTCTTGACAATCAGCAAGCGGAGTATCAGATCACCCCTATTGAGGTGACAGGTACCTTATTTGGAGTTCCAGTTTCTATTCTATTTGATACTGGTGCAATAGAAAATTTTGTGTCACCTAGAATCTTAAGTAAATTTTCTAGAAAAGCTGGTTCTATGTCAAAACCATGGACAGTAGAGTATGCAAATAACTCAAAGGCTCAGGTAGAGCAATGTTTGTTTGAAGCTAGGATTGATGTTTCTAACTTCACCACTGAGGCAAATTTGTACGTAGCACCTTTAGGGTCCTACGATGTCATCCTAGGAATGAATTGGTTGTGGAAACATTGAGCCAAAGTAGATTGCTTTCATAAAACCATTGAGTGTCTGGATGAGACGGGCAAAATAGTTAATCTCCAAGGAATTCAAAGATAAATAAGGGTTAGATCCATTTCTTCAAAACAACTAAAATGGGCTAGGCGAAAGGGATGTCAACTTTTTGCCGTCAAAATGGACCTAGTAGAGAAAACCTTGGAGAAACAATCATTTGAGGAAAGATATCCGTATCTATGCAACTTTAGGGATGTATTTCCTGAGGAGTTACCAAGCTTGCCTCCGAAGAGAACATTTGACTTTGGCATAGATATTAAACCAGGATCGGAGCCAATCTCTGAAGCTCCATATCGTATGACTACCACTGAACTTATGGAATTAAAAGCTCAATTGTAGGAACTATTGTCTAAGAATCTAATTAGGCCAAGTGTATCACCATGGGGAGCCCTGGTTATCTTTGTCAAAAAGAAAGATGGAACTCTCAGGCTGTGTATAGATTATAGGATGCTCAACAAGGCGACAATAAAGAACAAGTATCCCTTTCCACGTATTGATGACCTATTTGACCAAATGCGTGGTGCCTCAGTCTTTTCTAAGATAGATCTGAGATTTGGATACCATCAGTTAAGGTTGAAAGATGAAGATATTCCCAAGACAGCTTTTAGAACAAGGTATGGTCATTATGAGTTCACAGTGTTGCCATTTGGATTGACCAATGCACTTGCTGCTTTCATGAATCTCATGAATAGTGTATTCAGATATTGTCTTGATAAGTTTGTACTAGTTTTCATTGATGATATTCTGATCTATTCCAAAGATGAAGAGGAGCATCACGACATCTTCAAATAGTCTTGCAACGGTTAAGAGAACATAAATTGTATGCGAAACTCTCCAAGTGCACCTTCTTTCAGAAAGAAGTACAGTATTTGGGGCACATAATATTAGCCGATGGGATATCAGTTGATTCGGCCAAAATTGAAGCTATTATGGAATGGCCTGAACCTACCAATGTGTCAAAGGTACGAAGTTTCATGGGATTGGTAGGGTATTACAGGAAATTTGTGTTGAATTTCTCAAGCATTGCTAGCCCCATTACCTCTTTACAGAGAAAAGGAAAAAGGTTTGTTTGGATGGATGAATGTCAAAAGGCTTTTGACTTGTTAAAAGAAAAATTAACAACCGCTCCAATTCTAAAAGTTCCAGATCCTGAGGGAGAGTTTGAGGTTATCACTGATGCCTCAGGGGAAGGATTAGGAGGTGTGCTTATGCAAGATGGCAGGGTAGTAGTCTATGAGTCTAGGAAGCTGAAAAACTATGAGTAGAACTACACTCCTCATGACCTAGAAATGGCAGCGGTGGTTCACGCCCTTCAGATGTGGCGACATTATTTGTTGGGAAGGACTTTTATTCTAAAATCTGATCATCAAAGCCTTCGCTACATATTCACACAACCTAATCTCAATGCAAGGCAAAGGAGATGGTTGGAATTAATATCGGACTATGACTTTGAAATTTCTTATATCAAAGGCAAGGAAAACTGAGTAGCGGATGCCTTAAGTAGAAGAAGGCACATAGCCTCTATAATCTCCATACATGCTAACTTTAAAGACTTAGTAATTCAAAACTTATCTGGGGATGAGTATTATGAAAAAGTGAAACAGGCTCTGCACTTGAACCCTAAGGACCCAAGATATGACGGATTCAGTTTTGAATCCAATGGATTGATGAGATTCAAGGGAAGAATCTACGTTCCTGCTTTAGTAGAACTTAGAAACCTTGTATGGAAGGAAGTTCACTGTGCTCCTTACTCTGGAAACCTTGGTGTAACAAAACTGTTAGTGGATGTCAAGCCACTATATTTCTGGAAGGGAATGAAAAGTGATGCTGCAAAGTTTGTAGCTAGTTGTTTGGAGTGTCAGAGAGTTAAGGCAGAACACCAACATCCTGTTGGATTGTTGTACCCACATGATATTCTGGAATGGAAATGGCAAGTTGTTAGTATAGATTTTGTCCAGGGGTTACCAATGTCTAAGAATAGGCATGATGCAATATTGGTTGTTGTGGATAAACTAACCAAGGTCGCACATTTCATACCAGGAAATTTGACAAATGGAGCACATCTTTTAGCTCAAAAATTTGTGCAAGAAATTTTTAGATTGCATGGGGTACCTGAAAAGATAATATCTGATAGAGATGCTCGGATAACTTCACAGTTTTGGCAAACCTTATTTTCTGCATTAGGGACTAAACTAAATGTAAGTACTGCTTATCATCCTGAAACTGATGGACAGATAGAAAGAGTGAATCAGGTATTAGAAGACCTTTTGAGAATGTATTGCATGGATCAGCAATACAGATGGGAGGAATATCTAACTCTTGTCAAATTTGCCTATAACAACTCCTATCATTCTGCCATTAAGATGGCACCATTTGAAGCATTATATGGAAGGAAATGCAGAACTCCTATAAGCTGGGATAAGCTGGAAGATAGGATAAGCATTGGACCTGAAATGCTTGCTGATATGGAAGAAAAAGTAAAAATGATTAGGAAGAGGTTGGCAGAAGCCAATGATAGGCAAAAGAGTTATGCAGATCGCAAACGAGTGCCTAGACACTTCTCTGTTGGAGAGAAAGTGCTATTGCGAGTGAAACCCCAAAAGAGTTCTATAAAATTTGGTAAATCTTCAAAATTGGCTCCTCGTTATGTTAGACCTTTCGAAGTTCTTGAGATTATCAATCCTGTTGCCTACAAAGTTGCTCTACCTCCATCCTTCTCTAAGATGCATAATGTGTTTCATGTTTCATATTTAAAGAAATATTTTGTAGGTAATAACCACATCCTTAACTGGAATTCCTTACAGATGCAAGAACCCGGGGTGGTTGTGATCGAGCCACTCAAGGTTCTCGAAATGCGTAAACTTTGTTTACGTAATCGAGCAGTTTTACAATGCAAAATTTAGTGGGACCAATATGGCAAGGATAGCGCCACTTGGGAAGATTATAAAGATATTTACCAAAGATTTCCTAAACTTTTCAAAGACATTAATGTTGCTTTATAAAAAGTTTGTTTTAAGTTTAAATTTTGCTTGATAAACTTAATCATCGGGGATGATGATTTTTAAAGGGGAAGGATATGTTACAACCATCTTTTTGGAAACAATTATGCTATTTACTTTCTTGCAAATTTCAGTAATTTAATATGTTGTGGACGACTTGGAAACTGACAATTTATTTTACAAAGTTGTTATATGAAATTTTGGAATCTATTGATTATGATCAATGTGATATTGTAGACTAAATGTCCTTTATGTTAAGTGAAATGATGTTCTGGATATATTATGATGTGATTTGGAATGTAGGTGCTTTGACCACAAAATTGTATGTGAGACTGTCGTTGCAGGAACAGGTGGACTGTGTTCGACGGGAAGAGAAAGTATCTTTGAGAGAGAGTATAGACTCTGGAAATTAACCATGGGTGTTTGTTAATGAGAACACCAAACAGATAGATAACCTTGAAGCCATTATTATAGTCTTGTTGTTCGACTTGGATAGTTTAAGAATAGATGTCGACGTCTGGTGATAAGGTGTAACATCCTTTTCGTAAGTCGTCATATAGAATCTTGGAGTCGTCGATGTCATCGTAAGTCCACCATAACAAGTCGACTTATATAGACATTTATTATCTCATTTATAAGTAATTAAATAAACCCTCTTGTGGTGAATTACGGATCACATCTCATAGTCGAAGGATGCGAGAAGTCATTTTGAGCGTCTAACGATGTAGGAAACTTGTTTGCATTATGATCAATCCATCATGATTGTCATAAAATGCGTCGAACTTGCATTGTGAATTATTCTTTCTAGAAATCGACGAATGTCGAAATTGAAGCCATAGCATGTAATAATTTGTTTTGGTCATTGTTTAGCATGAGTCTTTTCTTCTAGCTTTGACCGCGAGTTGTTGTCAATCTAACCTTGAGTTTTCTTAATAAGATGGTCTTTGTCTCTTTTTCCTTTTTTGACCAAAACGATGCTCTAACCATTTCCTAACCACCGCCGTGTCGAGCTTAACTCCACAATTCATCTTTTAGTTGGTCTTGAAAAGTTAGATGCCATTTTGATCAAGTGAGGGCGGAATAGTTATGTCCTTTAGCAAAGCCATGTCGCCATAGGAGCCACCACCTTTTGGATGGTCGTGATAAGTGGGAAGTTGAGTTTAAAATCAGTAATGTCGACCCATGTATTTATGTTTGTGGCAGCCGTGAATTTATGAAAAAGATTCTTCTTCACCGTGGAGTGAGAGTAAGGAAGTGTTGGCGGTTGAGATAGGTGTAACCACAAATTAATGGCAGATGCCCATCATCAAGGTGGGTGCGAAGGCGTCGGGGGGTGATTGTGTAGAATCATAAGGAAAACTGTAGAGAGTTACGGAGTTTTTCCTGCGCGATATGGAAGTTCTACGAGTGATAGTTAGAATTGGAGAGGAAGACTTAATTAGGAGAGATTCCCTCGTGAGGGGATGAAAGAGGAGTAGTCTGTCGTGGCTAGAGTGAAGGAACGGTAGTTAAAGATGATTGGAGGCCTTTTCATCGAATAGGGAGGAAGTAGTTAGAGGTAGTAATGGGCGAGTAAGTGAGATACTCCCATCATGTAGGAAGATAGGAGATGTATGCCTGGGAATGTTTTCATCATGAGGTAGAGAGGGTTTGTGGGAAGTGAGAAAATCGAGAGTGAGGGAGAACTAATAGAGAGGAGACTGTCATGGTTTGGGAAAGTAGAAAGTCGGCAGAATCTTACCTGAGGTGGTCAGGCAAGAGATAAGAGGGAGGAGATAGTGTTGAGTGGGCGTCGCTATTTGCAATCAAGTTAGACACGGCAGAGAAGAGGAGAGATAGGGAGGAGTTTTGTCACCTGCACAGAAATAAGGAAAAACGACAGTGAGGACTAAGAGGAGTCTTCGGCATTTGTTGTGCTCTTCATTGCCAAGGTAAGGTAATATACTTACAATGAATATGACATCATGATAATGTCTTTTACTACAGTTCTGTGAGAAGTTAATCATTATAAATGTATTATTGTTGTATTATGGTAAAAGAAACCTCAGTGACAATAATGCTGTTGTCTGTTAGTATTCAAGAACTTAGAAAATAGATTATTACCTCTCATGGTTGATGTCGTATGATGATACATCATAGTTCTCAATGTGCATTCATCTAAGAATGATCACTGCATGATGCAAATGTGAACTACAAACTTCAAACAGTCGGTAAAGACGTAAATTATAAAGAGTTTCCTTTAAGACTGAGATATCAACGTAAAACTACCCTTGGAACACTTGAAACAATAGCTCCATAGTGAGAAAACACTTTGCTCCACGAGTGTGTTGTGTAGGAGAGTAAAAAAACCACATATTTAAAGCATGTTTGACGTAAACTTTAATGAGTTTGATAGCTGAAGTTGTAGTTGCAACCAGCTAGAGTCATTTTCATCCTATATCTTTAGTTAGAGGTCGACCATGCGTTTGGTCATCTCTAAAGTCGTAAGAAAGACTCCAAATCTTTTATTATTATATTTTATGATTTTTAGCTCATTAACTCATGCAAAATAAATTGACTTGGAAAGGAGAATAGGGAGTTAATGTAGTTGGGTTGGTCGAAAACCGTCATGGTTTTGAAATAAGCAAGTAGAGTGGAAAATCCACATTTGAATCTAGATTACGTTGCATGCGATGACTCTAGTACCGTTTAGTAGACCTTATGAGTCTAGAACCCTTGAATTCTGGGATAACGGGAAATTGTTTTAGATACTTGAATATGTTGTACAAACATGGGAACCAAGTAAACAAATATGAAACCACTTAGGAGTGGGTGCTTATAAACAATGTTTTTACATGAAAATGGGGTTATGAAACTCTAAACTCGGGATTAGAGTAAATGTTGCACCATGCGCTATTACAGGAGAAAATCCAAAACCCTTGAGGTCATCAAGGTCATCAATTAGTTCAAACCATACAAATAAGAAACTGTAGGATTTCGATCAATTCAAGTCGAGTAGGGTGGGTGAACTAAGTTCATGCATTCTTAGAACGCTAATTAAAAACAAATCCTTTGGCCAAGGTGGTGTACTATCCTCAAGTGCATCGAATGTTCACTGTAACTAGATGGCGTTTCTTGTGGAGAGTCGTGCATGACTAGAGGGTATCTAGGGATCTACACGATAACAAGACACGTAGGTTACAACACCAGAGCCTAGATGGCAAACACCGATGGTTATCCTAAGTCTATCCTCTTGAGTAGGGTAGGGCCACTTCCGGTTAGGAAGGAGTGTGGGAGACCGACGATCTGTGGTTGGAGGTTAAGCTCCTTGAAGATACTTTCTCTTCCAAATACTAAGGATTGCCGAGTCTTGAATGTGATGGGTCAACAATCGAGATGCATGTTAATGGTATGTTTCCAATATTTGTTGATTCAAGAAAATTTCAAATTGTTAGAAAACAAAATGTTCAATGTATATCATTTCTCTTAGTTTTATGAAAATGAGATCATGTTTATGATAAAATGAAAAATGTTGTATTGGATTATAGATAAGTTTCTTTTGTATTTGATTACCTAGTAAAAAAAAAAAATTACCTTTGTGAAAACCTAGTTTTTCTTGTCAATTCGGATATGGTCGTTACATTGTGACTTGATGATATATCTTTGGTCAACAAAGGTTGAACTAGTTATGATGACATCATCCAAACATTCATATCTAGATATCCACTTGGATATTCCTCAGCATGATAATCGATTCCCATATACCTGTGCTTTCTGCATTAAATGTTGCAAAAGGTCATTGGCTTGTTAAAATTTAAAGTGTGCCAATGGACACCTATGATGATCCTGTGCAATCTTGTTAAGAGAGGACTATCAAATCATCTTGACACCATTATTAAGCCATAAAGTCACACATCGACTAAGTTAAAATGGATTTCATCACCATAATCGACATAATTACACTTTAGAGCCTTAATTTTCACTGTGACATAGCCTATTGCAAACCAAAGTTGCACTAGAGAATGAAATTGCAGAGGAGCACTTCATCCACAATGTGAATTCCGTTATCATCACTTCAATTACAGGTTAAGGAAGCGTACAAAGGTATATGTAAAATGCACTCCTTTTTCATTATTTCATAAAGCTATATCATGATTGATTTAAAAAGTGTAAATGATGAACATTAATGTTGATAATGCTTTGTTTGATTTGATTTATAGAATTTAGGCATGCTATCATTTTAGAGTATGAAAGATCAACATTGTGTTAACCTGTATGTTTAATTTGTAGAAATACAAAATGTCTCATCTACACATGGATGAGCGTGACTTAGAATTCAAACCCCTCATGTTCCCTAGGAGCCACAGTGTGTATAACAAACTGGGTAATCAAGAGGATACACATCACGGTATCACTAATATTGAAGTGTTCAGAGCTCGGATTGATGCCGAGGAGGATATCTCTATTTTGAACAATATAGTAATGTCTAGGTTGTATCATGCAGCTAGATTTCCTTACGCCATAGAATCTTTTGAGATAATTGTAGTATGCATGCAAAACTATGATAACAACAGTAGGAAGGTAGAGCAAAAAGAAATGTTATATGCAGATTTGTCTCTAGATGGTATTACTGAAATGTTCAAGTTGCCGGTGTCCCAACCCATGTATGTACCAAACATAGATGCATTAGCTAAAGAATTTGAAGACAACAATAAGGTCTGTAGAAAAGTAATGTATCAGGGATGGAGAAGTCCTGATAAGATAGTCGAGGTCGCAACCAAAATGGCACAACACCTTGACAAGTTTGACTTTAGTGAAGAGGTACAATATATAATGTTCATGCTTAGCTGAATGAGAGGCCTGGTAAACTATGGAACCTTCAAACCATGGATGTTTGGTTTGATGAGGTTGGTCACTGAGTATGAAGAAGATACATCAAAGGTCCAATGGGTCAAAATCATAACTGATGTTATACATGATCAAATGGTCAAATGGAAGGAAAACAAGATTACAGTCTTTAGGATGACTGCTTACTTAGTGTATGCTTGTTCAGAAAAAGGCACACTTGATGGGCTATAGATGGTAAGAAGAATGGGTATATTGCCAAATGAGAAGACTCCTTGGGAACACTATCCCCATTTGGAGAGGAGGTTGTTAGTGCAAAATTACAAACTTGTTAATGATTGTTTCACAATGTATATTGTCTAACTAATGGACGGGGATAGAGCTAAATGGTTTTTAGTAGGACCAACAGAAGAAAAAGATGGATATGGATCTTGGTTTATCCAGGCCAAAAGATATTCCTACATCTAGATGGAAGGTTTTAGTGGGAAACCATACATGCTACCAAGATACCCTTCTGATAAGGTAGTACTAATGGTGATGATGAGGCAATACTTACCCACATTAGAGTCCTCCAAGGTAAAACAAGTGAGACCATACAAGAAGTTTCCCATCGATATCAATTGGTTTCTTGTAGGATCCATGGAGAATACAAGGAAGGCAGAGGCAGATCTGAAGAGTTTAAATTTGAAGCTATTTACTCTGGCTAGATGGTATGATCCTTTTGACAGGATTGAAAAGAGATTTAATAAAAAGTATAAGCATATATTACACCTTGAGGATTACTGGGTTGATTGTGATGATGAGCAAGAGGTGAGAAGAAGAGAGTACCAGAGATTAATGCTAGATCATATGAGAACCATAGGGCAACCTAAGTTACCTCTGCAAATCAAGAAGGATGACGATGACCTCATGGATCTAGAATATGAAGAGAAAAAAATATACAATGATATAATATCTTCTCCAGATTTAAAACAAAAAGATGAAACATCCATAGATGTCCTCACTATAAAGGTCATGGCGAGGACAAAGAGTTGGGTTGATAAGAAGATCAATGAGTTAAAGGGAAAAGGTATTGATGTTACCTTTGACAAAAAGAGGAAGATGAAAGAAAGGGAGGAGCCTAGATTCGACGACTTTTTAGTAAAGAAAAAGCAAGTCCTGGGAACAAATGCAAAAAAAACCAAGTTCATCTAGAGTTGTAGAACAACTTACCACTAAGGGTATTTCATTAGTGTATGCACCACCCTCACCTCCAAAAGATGCTCCACTAGCAACCATTCCTATATTTGTTCCGCAAAAGCTAACTACACAAAATGAAGTACTAGAGGGTATAGAGCAAAATCCAAGTTAGACTATTGCAGAGGAGTAAGTTAGTGATGATGAAGAAGATAAGATGCCTCTTGGAACACTAAAGAGAAAGAGAAGTGATGTATTGCAAGGAGTAAAAGTTCCCAGGTATTCAAGATACCAAAGCCCAAGAATGAACAGTGCCATCACACCTCCAGCAACAGTAACATCAGGATCAATTGATCCTACTTCATTGAATTTAGTTAGAGAACTACAACATTATGTGCTAATAGAAACAATAGTCAAAGTGAAAACTAAAATGGCACAAGAAGCTACAAGAACCCTTCCACTAAATCAAATAGTTGATCTTACAGAAGATGATGTGGTAAAGGATATAATCAACCACCTTATAGTGACCATGCTGCAGTATACAAAACCTATAGATAGGGATGCAGTAGTGGAGTTACATGAGGAAAGAATAGAGAGAGAAGGGTCCCCTAAAGTAGAAATGCATATGGGACCTCTCAATACTCTAATTGACAATGTGACTAGCCTGGCAGTAGTTGATTTGACTTATATCCTTGAGAAAGAAAAAACTAAAAAGGAGGCTATTAAAGATAGCCAAGTTCATCAAGAAGGTATTCTTCTGGAGATAGATAATAGGAATAAGAATACACAAGAACAAATAGCACAACAAGATATCCTAATGGATAAACCTAGACAAAAGAATGTAGCTGAATCACTTGCCACTAAAGGGGAGAAAGATGAACAAGAGAAAGGTCATGAAGATCAAGCAAGAAAAGACCAAGAGCCTAAAGATGACAAGGTTCTAGAAGAACAGAGTGATTAGATACACGATAATCAGCCTCCTCCACAACAAAGACAGGAAGAGCATATATCCAAGAAAGTTAAGTTGGATGGTAAACCTGAATAACAACAGGATCAAGAGCAATAACAAGATGAGGAATGACATGAAAATGTGCAAGATCCTAGTGTCAATGAAGAGGTCAATAAAGATAAAGGAGTACAAGATGCTCAAATTGAGCAAACAGATCAAGGAGGATCGTAGTCAGATGCATTATCACTGATTTCATCATAAGTAGGCCATGCACAAGAATAATAGGTACCTTTTGATTTCAAGTCTTTAGTTACTCTGGATCCAACTAAAGCTAAATGGAGATCCAGGACAATCTCGATTACCAAGAGAGATCCAAAGATAGTAAAGAGGACAGCCCAAGTTGCTATATGTATAGTAGATAAGACCAAAGGAAAGATTAGGCTAGAAGAGTTTTAGGTGACATAATTTGTCTTAGTTCATGTCACCACTAAGAAATAAATACAAGAGCACATTGAAATCACTGAGGCTGTAGTAACCAAAGTAAGGAAGCTCAAATCTAGAAAGAAAGAGCTTAAGGAACAGAATGCTCAATTACAACTATTCATACAAGATTGGTGAAGCCAGATAGCTTGGCATCTACCTTATAGGCCACAGATAAACCCACTACATTGACACTAATAAGTGAAGAAGAAATAGCTAATTTGGATGTGCAAAAGCATCAAGCACATATTATGGACATGTGATTCATAAGATTTATGACCTTAGGAGAGAAAATGATAAAGACATCTAAGTCTAATTGGGACACAATGTCCAATTTAAGGAATGACATTGATTCTTTGAAGAGTGAATTCAATCAAAGGATAAATAAGTGCAATTATGCAATGGATAGAATAAAAAGAGACAAGGGGATGACAGATGCAGAGTTATTGAAAAATAAAATTGTCATGCATGTGACATTTCCACTCATGGATACCTGGATGGTAGAAATGAATTATGAGTTGAATGTATTGAAAGCTAGTATGACTAGAGTGAGATACACTCAGACTAGGATCCATGACTTGTTGGCTGAATAAATGAAGATATTAGAAGAATTATTAGAAGATGATGTAACATAGGAAGCAATGCCAAAGATAGATGATGTCATCTAGATATTCAAAGATAAATTTATAGAAATGGTAGAAGATCCAATATGGCTCTTTAGAGGCGAGGTCATGGCTGAAATGTATGAGCTAAATGTGAAGACAAGAACATATGATAAAGAAGCAGAGAATAGGACACCCATGCTGGAACCATTAAGTGAATAGATAAAAGCACTAAAATATGCTAAGTTGAGAGCTTAGACAATCAACAAGTTTCAAGTGGATAGTTTTGTACAGGCATATGATTCTCATAAGGAGTTAGAAATAAGGATGTAGGTACATGAAGAGGAGGTATTCGAATGAAGAGGGTGTTATAACAAGTGTCATCCTAGATATTTTTTCATGTTGACACTTATAGCCTAGTTGACTAAGTCAATGATCCTATAATATTCTAAAGTGCCAACTATATTCTACTAGATGGTCACCAACTGGCAGCCTGTGCCACGTATTTTGGTATATTGACTTGGTCAAAATAATGTAAACCATTGATTGTAATAGATAAACCCTAACCATAAGATCTTTTGTAACTAATTTCTCTCCTTGTCCTATAAAAGGAGGTGGAATGCTCAACTATAGATTATTAGACTTAATTGAGATTGAGTTGTTGTAATGTCAAGATTCCTTCTCAAGACTAATTGTAGATGTGCATATTTTTTAATACTAAATAAAATAGAGATATAGATTACAACTCATTGTAAATTCTGTGTAATCTTTGTGAATGTCATCTAGATATTTCACTTCTATATGCTACATCTCTTGGAGTGAATGTTGATCAATGAATATTGTTGTCATTCCATCACCTTTGAATATCAACATCCGTTGTGTGAAGTTGTGGAGTTACCAAACAACACATGCTTTGATTTCATCTTTGTTTTATGAAGTGTTAAAATGTGTATGTGGACCAACTATCAAATACTCATTCATTTTAGTAAAATTATATTTAGTTTCAATTTCTTTGAATTTCATTAAATCACTCATCATAAATTGCAAATACATAGATAAATAATAAGCAAAATATATAATATGCATGAATCCATAAATAAATGAAGATCATTAGGCATATTTAGACAAAGTTTAGATAGAATAGAAAATAGTATGCAAATGAACACAAATAATGATAGAAATCATTAAAATACATGCTTATTGGCACATTATTTGAATAAATTTATTGTTTAGAAGTGAATTTAAGTAAGGATTAGTTCAATATAAGTGGATTGAGTATAGTTTTAGAAGAACTAATAAAAATAATCAAGAATCAACTTAACAAGAATGATATGCAGGAGAATTGGTCAAGCTTATCATAAATATCTACATGATTTGGTTAAATATAGTAAGATTTAACATCAATGTTTGAAGATTTACAAAAAATAGGTGAAACACAACATATCTAGATACAAAGACTTCAAAATCATACGTAAGACCCCTAATGGAAAATAGCAATTCACATATGATCAACTGAGAGATTATTAGAGGATTATGAACTAATCAACGGAGACTTGGGATCACAAATTCACTCTGAATTTGTCATATCTTTCAAGATGATAAAGATTCATTATGTGAATTCTTTATCTATGTTATTGTGACTAACATCATGATCAACAAACAATCCATGGCCTATCCAAATGTGTACCAAGATTTATCCATGGCTTAATGAAATTTGTGCTAAGGAATTAATCTACAAGGAGTGAAATGTGCGACATGGAGAATGTTATCCATAAGGTCATTACATGTGTGACTTGAATTATCCTTCACCCTCTCAAAAGTGTGACAAGAATTGGTTTATCCACAACATCTTAAAATTTATGAAGTGAAAAATCCATGAGATAGTCAAATGTGTGACAAGAATTTTCCTTGATCCTTCCAAAAGTGCGACAAGGAATTGTCATGGATATTTGGCTGACTTTGAAACTCAATAAATTGCTAAAAGTTGATAAAATTCATAGAAATTTGTTAAATCCTTATCCAAGTCAACTTGATAGATGAAAAATTGATGAAAAATATCAAGAAATCTTCTCCAAGTCAGCCTTATGAGAAAATTGTTGCAAATATGTGTCTGATGTGTTGTCATTGATGTCAACATATATCTCTGTCAGAAATAGTGAAGACAGTGCTGAGGAGTGATTAGTATTCCCAATAAGGTGAAGATCAGAGTATGCGGATTAAAGGGCTTGTATAGGGTTGTCTATTGTTGCTCCAGTTGAGATTTGAGAGGTCCGCATGAAGATTTGGCGAAGTTATGGCCCTATATTAAAATAGGTTTCTACAGTTATTCTGTAATGATAGAGTGGAAAGAAGTTGGTCCGGATTGGTCCGGTATGAGCATATTGTGATATAAAAATCTAGAGGCATGTCTGGGATGTTGGTTTGTTCCCTCAACTTGAGTGGTTCATGGTTTGGAGGTCTGGAAGCAATCTTTTTAGTATGACAATCATGCCAGTGTGTGTTCTTGAGGTTCAGTGTGAAGATACAAGTAATTCTGATAATGCGAAGTGGTGTGGTTATTCCTGTTGACTTAATTGTGCCTGTGGTGGCCTTTGGATCGTGTGGCTATTATGTTGGTGATCCGCATTAACAAAGGAGCTTGTGGTTAAAGTTTTCCTCTTGGTTGTTGTTGTTTTTCCCAGTCTTGGTTGGCCAGATGTTCCTGGCATGTTGTGGATGATCTAAAGATCATTTTATGAAGCATGGTGTGTTAATAAAAGAAGACTCAAGGCGTAGCTATGATTGGCTGACAGTGAAAAAATTGCGTTAAGTTTGGCTAACCTTGTTGATTGTTCCAAGATGAAGTGTATAAATACTTATTGAAGAGGTTTTAAACTTTATCCTTGTGCAAAATAGATCAAATTTGAATAAAGGATGAGAATCAGAGCAAAGAAGAAAAGGAGAAAAAATAGTATAGCGGGTGAAGTTGGTAAAGAAGAATTCAGGGCAAAGTAGAAGTTTTTGAGCATTCACTGAAACTGAACCAGACTTGAAGTAGATGTTATTTCTCAGTTAATTCATTTTGTTCTAAAATATATTCTTTAGGTAGTGAGCCTCCCTTTTGAGCAGTGAGCTCTGGGCAGTACGCCCGAAGGCATGTGCCTTCTATTTTTCTAATAGTACTTTTAACAGGGTACAAATATTTGTGTGTTAACCCCCACCATGGTTTTTCCCTTAACTGGATTTCCATGTCAAAATCTTGGTGTCAAGTGTGGTGATTATGTTTCTACTCTTATGTTGTTGATCTATACTTTATTGTTTACATCATTAATCTAGTAGCAAGTTAATAAAGGATGTTAAAAGCAAAAAAAGTTTATATTGTGTGACAACTAATTCACCCCCCCTCTTAGTTGTTCAGTCTAATTCCAACAATTGGTATCAGAGTAGGATCCTCTTATAAAATCTTGACAGCTTGAGGAGATCTAGGATGTCGACTTACAAGAAGGATAGTCTGAGATTTGATGGAACAAATTATTCTGTTTGGAAGAATCGCATGGAATACCATTTACAATGCATGGGCGATGCCTATTGGGCGATAACCAGTGTTGAGTATAAACCTCTAGAGAAAGGTCCTTCAACTCCAGATCAAGTCAAAGATGCTGAAAATAACCTTCGAGCTAAAGAAGCCTTGTTGAGTGCCCTAATTGATTTAGAAATGACAAATGTATTTAGTCTAAAAACTGCTTATGAAATCTGGAAAAAGTTGGAATATCTGTATGAAGGTGATAAATATGTCAAATGTGCCAAGCTGCAAAGTTTGAGAGGAAAATTTGAAACTATGAGAATGAGCGAAGATGAAAACATCACAATCTACATGCAAAAGATAAATGAACTTGTGTGTGGTATCAGGTGTGCCGGTGGAACTTTGGAAGAATTAGAGATTGCATTAAAAGTACTCATATCTTTACATGATTCATACAAACATAAGGTAGCTTCTATAGAGGAGATCCGGACTATCTCAGATGTTACAAGAGATCATCTAGTTGGTAAAATCTTAGTTTTTGAAATAAGTGAGTTTGGTGATTCTCTTCCCAAGTCTGAATCTGTATTTAAGGCTAGTGTATATTGAAAACAAAGATATGATCCGAGTGAAATCTATTCTGGAAGATCAAATAGATTAGTGAAGACAAGGAAGGATCTTGAAGATATTAAACTTGAAACTACTGATCTTGAAGCTCTTCTCACCAAAAGATTGCCAAGAGGATCCAGTAAGTATGAAGGAAACTTGCCACTCAAATGTTTTGTTTGTAATAAGATTGGTCATTTTCCCTCAAGATGTCTAGAGAGGTTTTCAAAACCAAACCCTAACAAATATGGAAATCAAAACAAATGTTACTATGTCCAAGAAACTGGAGAAGGAGTCACAGATGATGAATCTGATCATGGAGGTTCCCCTAAAAATGATTGGGTGTTTGTTACCATGAAAGAAGAATATCTGGTGTCTACTGAATCTGCTAGCTATGCAAATATGGAAAGTGCCTTGGCTACTCAGGTTATTGAGAAAGATGAATGGGTGATTGATAGTGGATGTTGTCATCATATGACTGGAGACAAGAGTAACTTTGTGAATTTTGAAAATTATGAAGGTGGGCGTGTGAAATTTGGAGATAACTTAGCTGGTAGAATCCGTGGTAGAGGATCCATCTCTTTTGATGGTAAGAATAACACCAATGATGTTTTGTATGTGGAAGGACTGAAACATAATCTTTTCAGTGTTGGATAGTTGGTTGATAAAGGTTATGATCTTCGATTCAAAGATGGAAAGTGCAGAATCTTGAAGAGTTCCAGAACTGAAATTGCATCCGGTACTCAAACTAGAGGTAACATTTTTCATTTAAGTAGCTCTGGCAAAAGTTGTTTAATTGCTTAGATAGATCAAAGTTGGTTATGGCATAGGAGGATGTGTCATGTGAATTTTGATAATATTGTCAAAATTAGTACCACTCAGGCTATGAGAGATCTTCCAAAACTTGTGAAGCCTAATAGCACGTGTAGAGAATGCCAATTGGGGAAACAGAGCAAAATTTCATTCAAAAGTAAGGAACAAGTTTCAAATGGATGAT
The DNA here is from genome assembly GCA_027924645.1 of Cunninghamia lanceolata. Lineage (NCBI taxonomy): Eukaryota > Viridiplantae > Streptophyta > Pinopsida > Cupressales > Cupressaceae > Cunninghamia > Cunninghamia lanceolata. The sequence goes on along the minus strand of BSBN01000078.1, from coordinate 33,701,298 downwards.
TGGAACTGCTACATACTGATCTCTATGGTCCTGCTAGAATTAGGAGTGTGCAAGAAGATAGATATTTCATGTTGTTGATAGATGACTACCCTAGGATGATGTGGGTAACTTTCCTAAAAGAAAAATTAGAAGCTCTTAAAAAATTTAAGGTGTTCAAAGTGATGGTGGAAAATGAATTTGGTGAAAAATTACAATGTCTAAGATCTGACAGAGGTGGAGAATTTACTTCCCATGAGTTTGATGCTTTTTGTAAAAAGCATGGCATAAAAAGATAGTTATCTACTCCTAGGACTCCCCAACAAAATGGAGTAGTGGAAAGAAAGAACCAGACCATTCAAGAAGCTGCCAGGACCATGATGATGGAAATAAATGTTCCTCAAGTTTATTGGAGAGAAGCTGTAAGTATTTCTATCTACACTCTTAACTGAGTGCAGATCAAAGGCAATTCTAGTAATACCCCTTATGAACTATGGTTTGATCATCCTCCTACTGTGAGATATTTTAGATTTTTTAGTAGTAAATGCTATATCAAAAGAGATGAGGATTTAGGCAAATTTGATATAAGAAGTGATGAGGGAATATTTTTGGGATACTCTACTCAAAGTAAGGCTTACCAGTGCTTTAAGAAGAGGTTGAAAAAGATTGTTGAAAGTGCTAATGTTAGAGTTGATGAGAGCAAGGAAGGATATTCTAGGTTCTACGGATATGATTCAGATGATCAAAATGAAAGTCAAAGTCAAGGAAGGTTAGTTCAAACTTTGACTCAGATACAGATTGATCTAGAAACTCCAGAGACTCAAGGAATTAGTACAGATGTTGAGGAGAAATCTCAAGAAACAAAAGCCCAAGCAATTCCTAAAACCCCCAGGTATGTAAGAATGAATCATCCTGAAGATCAAATCATATGGGATAGACATAAAGGTGTTTAAACTAGGAAAAGAGTTGTTGAAGATCAAGAAGAGATTTGTTTGATTTCAAGGATTGAATCTAAATTAGTTGGTGGAGCCTGTACTGATGAAAATTAGGTAAAAGCAATGGAAGAAGAATTAATGCAAATTGAAAAGAACCACACTTGGGATCTTATTCCTAGACCAGAGGACAAAAATGTAATTGGAACCAAATGGGTCTTCTAGAATAAACTAAATGAAGATGGTGAGGTTGTAAGAAACAAAGCAAGGTTTATATGCATAGGCTATTCTCAAGTAGAAAGAATTGATTTTGAAGAAACTTTTGCTCTAGTGGCAAGAATAGAGACAATCAGATTGTTTCTTGCATTTGTTTCTTTCAAAGATTTTAAAGTGTATCAAATGTATGTCAAATCAGCATTCCTGAATAGAGATTTGGAGGAAGAAGTCTACATTGAGCAACCTGAAGGATTTTAGTTGTCTGATCAGAGTGACATGGTTTGTAGACTGAGAAAATCCTGGTATGGACTCAAGCAAGCTCCAAGAGCCAGGTATACAAGATTGGACAAATATTTGCTTAAGATAGGTTTTAGCAAAGGTACTACTAATAGTAATCTTTACTTCAATATTAATCATGAGGACATCCTGATTGTTGAGGTCTTTGTTGATGATATCATTTTTGGTGGGAATAAATGTATGTGCAAAGCATTTGCTGACCAAATGAAAAGTAAATTTGAAATGTCAATGTTTGGAGAGATGAATTTCTTCCTAGGTCTACAAATTGTTTAGTTAGAAAAAGGTATCTTTATATCTCAGTCCAAGTATGTGAAAGAATTGCTGAAGAAGTTTGGAATGGAAGATTCAAAGCTAGTAGGTACACCTATGGTAACCAGATGCAAGTTAAGTAAAGATGATGTTTCACCCAAGGCAAATCAGAAAAGGTATAGATCAATGATTGGAGGATTGCTCTATCTAACCTAGACCAGACCTGATATCATGAATGCCATTGGACTTGTTGGTAAATTTCAATTTGATCCAAAAGAATCCATGTTGTGGTAGTCAAAATAATTTTCAGATATCTCAAGGGGACAATTGATTATGGATTGTGGTATCAAAAAGACAATGACTTTACTCTTCATGCATATACAGATGCTGATTGAGTAGGAGATGTGGATGATAGAAAAAGTACTAGTGGTGGTGCCTTTTTCTTGGGAAGAAGATTGGTCTCTTGGATGAGCAAAAAGTAAGAGGCAATATCTTTGTCTACTGCAGAAGCAAAATATATAGCAGCAGAAAATAATTGTACTCAGGTTCTGTGGATGAAGCAAATGTTGAAGGACATTAGAGTTCTGTTCAAGGAGCCAGTCACAATCTTTTGTAATAATTCTAGTACAATAAGTATCTCCAAGAACCTAGTGTTGCATTCAAAAACAAAGCATATATCTATCAAGTTTCATTTCTTGATAGAGAAGGTAAATGAGAATGAGTTCAAGTTAGAGTTTGTGTCATCCAAAGATCAGATTGCAGATATCTTCACTAAGCCTCTTCCCAAGGATACCTTTGAATATCTCAAAGAGAAGTTAGGGGTTAGTACCCATCTGAATCAAAACTAAGATGCACCAAGGTGCATCAGTCTAGTGGAATTCTTAGTCATATCTTGAGATCCAAATTGATGTTGAGAAAATACTACTCTAAGGAGTAGTCAGTATGCAAACATTGGAGATTAGTCTGAAATAAAAAGGGGAAGAGATGATTACAAATATGTGCCCTTTCCCATTGATGTCAAAGGGGGAGAGAAGTCATGTGAAAAACTTGGAAGTAAGCAGTTGCTGGTGAAAGGGGGAACAGTGAAGAAAGTGGTTGCAGGTGTGACAGGAGAAAGGGGGAGAAGTTCTTGTCTTGATGGTTCAATCAGTTTTTCACATCATATGTTGCCATCAATGACAAAGGGGGAGATTGTTGCAAATATGTGCCTAATGTGTTGTCATTGATGTCAACATATCTCTCTATAAAAAATAGTGAAGACAGTGCAGAGGAGTGATTAGTATTTCCAGTAAGGTTAAGATTAGAGTATGCAGATTAAAGGGCTTGTATAGGATTGTCTATTGTTGCTCCAGCTAAGATTTGAGAGGTCCGCATGAAGATTTGGTGAAGTTATGGCCCTCTGAGTAAAACAGGTTTCTACAATTGTTTTGTAATGAAAGAGTAGCAAGAAGTTGGTCTGGATTGGTCCAGTATGAGTATATTATCATTTGTAGATCTAGAGGCATGTCTAGAATATTGGTGCATTCCCTCAACTTGAGTGGTTAGTGGTTTAGAGGTCCGGAAGTAATCTTTTTAGTATGACAGTCATGGTAGTGTGTGTTCTTGAGGCTCAGTGTGAAGATGCAAGTAATTCTGATTATGCGAAGTGGTGTGGCTATTCTTGTTGACTTAATTGTGCTTGTGGTGGTCTCTGGATTGTGTGGTTGTTGTGTTGGTGGTCTACATTGACAAAGGAGCTTGTGATTGAAGTTTTCCTCTTGGTTGTTTCTATTTTTCCCAGTCTTGGCTGACTGAATGTTCCTAGCATGTTGTGGATGATCTAAAGATCATTTTATGAAGCATGGCATGTTAATAAAGGAAGACTCAAGTCTTAGCTATGATTGGCCGACAGTGAAAAGATCTGTGTTACATTTGGCCAACCTTGTTGATCATTCCAAGATGGATGAAGTATATAAATACTTGTTGAAGAGTTGTTAAACTTTATCCTTATGCAAAATAGATCAAATTCGAATAAAGGATCAGAAGTAGAGCAGAGAAGAAAAGGAGAGAAAATAGTATAGAGTGTGAAGTTGGTAAAGAAGAATTCGAGGCAAAGTAGAAGTTTTTGAGCATTCACTGAAACTAAACCAGGCATGAAGTAGATGCTATTTCTCAGTTAATTCATTCTATTCTAAAATATATTCTATAGGAAGTGAGCTCCCCTTTTGAGTAGTGAGCTCTGGCCAGTGCGCCCAAAGGCATGTGCCTTCTATTTTTCTAATAGTACTTTTAACAAGGTACAAATATTTGTGGGTTAACCCCCACCGTGGTTTTTCCCTTAACCAGGTTTCCACGTCAAAATCTTGGTGTCAAGTGTGTTGATTATGTTTCTGCTCTTATGTTGTTGATCTATGCTTTATTGTTTAAATCATTAATCTGGTAGCAAGTTAATAAAGGAAGTTAAAAGTAGAAAAAGTTTATATTGTGTGACAACTAATTCACCCTCCCTCTCAGTTGTCTAGTCTAATTCCAACAAAAATTTCATTGGATATGTATTTAAATGAGATCTCAACTTCATAATCTATCAAAAGAAAATCTCAAATCAATTTTTGAAGAGCAGATTTATTCTGACGAAGGTGAATTTGTGAAGAAGTATTGTTTTTTCAAGTATTATTTTATTCATTTCTTCCAAAAAAGATTCTTGAATGAAATTTAATGCAAAGTTATTCATGTTTTATCTTAGAATTCCATTGCATTAAGGATTTTATTTGCCTTTTCTATTCAAGGTTTTCCTTTGTTTTGTAGGTATTGAGAACAAGGATCCATTCCATGAGGATGATGCTTGATGAAGATCTAGATGTTTAAGATACATATAAAGAGATTTAAAGGCTGGAAAAGGAGACTATCTCACATCAAGAAGACCTTACATGAAGATGAATTCCTTTCAAAAGGGATCTTAGTGACACAAGGAGATCTAGTATCGATGTCATAAATGGAAGGAGAGGATACACTTCAAGTCCAACATCAAGGATTCCAGTTCGGGAAGAGAAGATAAATCCTTAGAAATCCAAGAACAAGAATCTAGTACATCACTCATCAAGAGAATCAACTCAAGGTCATGAAGATAATAATTATACCAAAAAATCCAAGACAATGCATGAATCCAAAGGAAGTACAACACCAAGATAGAATTCTAAGTTCAAAGAAGACTCAAGAGATAATCATGCTAAGGTGGCATCCAGTCATCATTAACCAATCCAAGTATGCTCAATTGACATGTCTAGATACATTGCACCTAATCATCCAAGATAGAGATACGAATGGAGCCCTTCTAGAAGATCATGTTGTTGACATCTCATTGGTAAAAAGTGGTGGTAGTTGTAACTACCTTCCATTAGGGTTTTGTTGTCTAAATCTTGGCCATTGATTCTAGAATCAATCTAGGCCCTTGGTTGAAATTTTGAGCTCTATACAAGGCTCATTCTCTTCATTTGTAGGGGGATGGTTAGTTCTAGATCTTCTCTTTAGAGTAGAAGCTTTTGAAGAGTTGAAGAGACATTAGCAAATTGTTGTAAAGATATTACCAAATCAATACATAATCATTAAATCTTGGTGATATTGTGTTATTTTGGGATGTTAGCATGGTTTCCAATTTCTTGAAGATGATTCAAGGAAGTTAAAATAGATTTTAGTTGAAGTTCATTGATGTGGTGGATTAATGTGAAGATATTTGATGAATTCCTTGGTTCATACTTTTTTGTTGATTGTTGATGGTAATTTACAATGCAAAGTTAGCCTGAACCCCATTTTACAATAGTTCGATTGTGGATATTTGTTCAAGTTGCACCAGCTATGGGTATTTGAATGCATATTTACAATATGAAAATCCTTCATTACCTTTGAATATTGCACTAATTTCTTGCAGTTGTTTCTCTCATGGAGAAATGAAGCTTGGTTCAAAGGAATTTGTCTATCAAAGCATCATTCATTATCTCATTGTCCTTAGATTAGATTTCTCTAACCCTTTCCCTTTTGCCTTTTCTTTTAAGTCTGTTTGAAGAAAGTTCCATTCATTCAAAAATCCAAGGAGTAAGAAGTAAATTTCATCCATGAAGAAGGAGCAATTTAGCATAAGTCCCTTTGTGATTACCAACAAAATCACATCATTCCATTGAGTCCATCCATGTGTACATCAAGACTTGACATTCAAGTAACCTTGGAGTAATCTCATTTGATCACATTGTTTAGCATTTGAGATACTTTGTTCAAAAGAGGATAGAGCCCTTAGTGTTTTATTGTAATGTTGTTTCTATCATAAAAAGCATATCAACATGGTCCATTTGAAATTTAGGTCCTATAAGCACCAAAATCACGCACAGCCTCCACAATGACCCCTATGATGAGTCACAATCCTTGTCACATACGTGTAAGCATGAAACTCTTAGTAGTGATTCTCTTGGTGACATGTCTTTTCTTCCTCCTTGTGTTGTCTACCCTTTGTCATTTTCTCTCTCTTCGCTTTCAATTTGTGTTTCTTATGCTTGTGACCTTGTTACTAAGCCTTGTATGTGTCTTGTAGTTGTTTAGGGTAAAATTGGATTTGTTGATCTTTTTTGGTTTAGATGTTAAAATCCTCCTTTCACCCTAACATTGAAGGATCTAGGGTCGAGTGGCGAGCACTATCATACCCTAGGTCACTTGTAAATGAGGGGAAGCTTGGATTAGGGAATTAATAAACAATTTTCCCTTCTCCTATGCTCAATTGACCATTAAAACCCTAATTATGCAAATATGACAACAAATTAATGAATTATGGAAAAAGCTCTTGTAGACGGGAATAAAATGCCAAATTACAGAATACCTATTTTCAAGGTTCCAAAGTAGAATAGTCAACGACACTGGAGCAGGCACCCAAGTCCAAGGTACCTACTTTTTTAGGGAATCTGGACCTTCTTCGGACACTGATCAGCCCTGTAACTTCTATTTTCTAGGATTTGTCTATGGAGGACACTGGAACAAGTGCCCAAGTCCTGGAAGTGCTCCTTTGTCTGACTTTTCTTTAGATCATGAATCCCTGATGTTTGCCAAGCCTTCCTACAACTCCACTTTTTTTAGATGTGACACATGTAACCTGCAATCACAAGACTTGGTTTGGGGGTTGTGGTGTTTAGAGATTTGCCTCAGTCAAACCCCGGAGGACACTTAAGTCTCTGAACACCATTGTTAGATAAAGAGGGCATGCCCTTGTGAGGCAGATGCCAAAAACCAAAGGAATCAATGATAAAAACATAATGATATGTCACCTTGTAGTGAAGCTCTCATGGAGGAAGATGCTCTTCATGCCATGAGGAGATTGATACTCAAATCTACAAATATCAACACACAAAACATATAAATCTTCTCTTGCAACACAATAGCTTGCTAGTAATCTTCTAGTTGAAATCTAGTTTACAAATGAATACCTACACATGCTTATATATGCATCTACAAGCACTCCCGCCAAGATATTTGAAATTCAAACTTACCGTGTCGGCAAAAGGGAGCTAATAACGGTCACTAACCGACACCCAAAAATTGGGACTGCCCTAAAATAGGGCAGGACTAGGGCGCGGGCGCCCAAGTCCTCTCCCCCTATTTTAGGCAGAGTACAGCTCAAGGGGTTCTCCTAGTCCTAGTTACCATGGGACTTAGGTCTCATTCCATTAGGATGCTAAAATATGAACTAAAATGTCCTAAATGCACTCCAAAGACCTGGGAGCTAAATCTTATGAGGGAAAAGCCCCCAAGGGGACATTTTTCGACATTACATTTAGCCCCCACTTTAATGTATGTATAAACACGAGGCCAATACATGCATTAAAGTAAGGTCACAAACACAACAAACACACCAAACACGGAGAAGACATGCTAACCACATAGAAGACAATAACAGGCACGCAAAACACGGAGAAGACAATTACAGTCACACAGAACATAGAGTAGACAATTAATGCATGGAAGACATAAATGATATCTTTTCTTTTCTTTTTCTCATATATATGAAATTCAAATGCAAGTACTGGAAAGTAAACAAACCTCCCATAATACCGAATGCACTACCTTAAGGCATAGGTCTTAGTATATATGGGACAACACACATGTAAGACATGAAAAACCTCCCAAAACTACATATGGGGCAATAGACACGCCAAACAAAGCAAGCACACCAAAACACACACATTTGAAGACACAGAGAAAACATGACAGACAAGCGATGGTGTGTTCCCTATTTCTAGGTTCATCACCATCTCAGGCACATTACAGGAACACACCGATGATTAGGTTTCACCACAACAATCTCTGAAGACACACTTAAGGGTTGAGTTAGTCACAGAACCACTCCCCACCTCTGTAGAGGACTTTTGAAAATGCAACCCCACTTGCGTCATGGAGATGCCTTACAGTGAAAAGGAAGCATTGCATACTACCCCACCCGCATTATGGAGACACCTTACAGTGAAAAGGAGGTATGAACTCAAAAGTATACAACCCACCCACATCACGAAGATGCCTTATGGTGAAAAGGAGGTATACACAATAGATAGATTGATTGATTGCAAACAAACTTAGGATGCAGGAAGTACTCATCGTACTAGCCTACACCTGAGGACAAGCACATTGCTAACATCTATAACAGACAACTTACCTTATATATACCCCCACCTTAAGGTGGTTGATATCAGTTCTTGATATCAAGCACATTAAGGTAGGAAGAAAACACACAAGGGAACGCTGACTTTTGCAAAGCCCATGCCCCCCAGAGGTGACATGTACTTTACGATTGCCAAATATTCCTACAAACACATCCCTACAAGAAACATGTTAGTGTCTACAACATAATGATAAACAATAACATCAATGCATATGATTATCCACACAATGAGCCAAGGCTATACATCAAATTCGAAGTTCGAGGATAACCAGGGGCTATATCATGAAGTTCTTTGAATCGAGTACCACCAAGGCTAGATTCAAAGGAAAACAAAGGTGCACGGAGCATAAGTATTGTTAAGGTTTGTAAATGTGATAGAAACATCATCAAATTCACTACACGGAAAGCATGAGTGCTTCCACTAGCCAAGCATCGGATAAGATATACAACCCCATCATCATAGTAGGAACTAAGTCCATTTTTTGATTGCTCTCGAAAGGGACACTAGGTCCACATTAGTATAAATGTTTGTTGTCATCTGCCCGCTACATGGAAATAGTAGAGGAAGGGAAACAATAAATAAAAGAGGAGAAAACAAGTGTCTTAGGGTCATTCATGTAGGAGGGTGCCCCCAAGTCACCAACCACGACGCTATGTCCATAAGACACAACACACAAAAATGAAATGAGAGAGAGAGGCAATGTAGAAGAATGATGATACAAATAGAAGGTCACAACAGAGGTAGTCTCCTAGTATCCCGAACCTTACGAGAGAATCTGAAGTCATCCCAGGAGGCCTAAACAATGCATAACACATCACAGGTGAAGCACATCATGAGAGAGATAAAGGGTTAGAGATACTTACCTGTAGGGTCTTCATGCTAAGTTTTATCATCAAGTAAATCATCATCATCCTCCCACTCCCTAATGTTAGAGGAAGGTTGGATATAAGGTATCATAGCCTAATTCTTGTCTTGGTCATCATGTTGTTTATTGTTAGGATCAAGTTTATTTGGTTAAATGTTGGGATCAATTTTTTCTTGTTGAGATGCCAGGTAAGCTCGTCGCCTTCTCTTTCTCCCTTTTGCAAGTTTAAGTTGGTATATTTTACGACTTAGTTTTTGTAACATAGGGCTTTTATTTGTTATGGATTTTTGTGCTGTAGAGTAAGAAGCACCAAGATCAAAGGACTTTTGCCAAGGTGAATTGTTTTCTTGTTGAAGCTTATTATCATACTTGTTTTCTATCCTCTTAGTGATGTCCAAATGACTTGAAAGTTCAAACAAAGGAGGGAGATTAAAGGTCTTCCCTTCCTTAGTGAAATCCAAGGTGTTTGAACAATCCATTAAAGGAAGAATGTTGGTGGGAGGATCCACAAAGGTAGGAATTTGATTACTATTAAATGAATGCTTATTTGCTACCCATGGAATGTTCTTTGTTAAAGGGAGCTCTTCATTCACTAATGCCTCATCTTGGCTAGGGAGAGCAATGGAATTACTAAAGCTATCCCTAGTCTTCTCATTTGAGTATTTAGTTATAGGGGAAGTAGGATCATCATCAACCTTTTCCTTGCTACTCATAGATAAGAACTCAGTTAAGCTTTCTAAAATTGTAGGATGTTCACTCATGAGGGTTAACAATTGGTCAAAATCAAGGTTTTTAATAAATGCTGCAAAGATACCATTGAAAAATAACATGAAGGTGCCATTTCAATGTAAGATCAGATTTTGAACAAGCTTTTCCAACTTTATGCAAAAGTCAAGTGCAAAACTATATGCAAAAAAAATAGCCTCAAATGCTTGATTTTTTATACTCTTTCCAATGCAAATGATTGAAACAAAGGATGCTGTGAGGATTTCAATTGATGGAATCAAGTTATATATCTAATATCAGTCCAAAATAGCAAATGTATTCTTCTCAATATACTCTTGATGTGATTTTAAGTTAATGCCAAGTTGAAATATAGTGAAAATATGTCAAAATAGGCACTTTTTTCACCAAAATTCAATGCAAAAGAGCATAACAAAGGGTGTTGTGAGGAAAATGTTGATGGATAGTGAATAATATCAGAAATAAAAGCCTCTTGGTGTTAAAATATCCAACACAACATGCTTTCAGTGCCTCTTAAGGTAAAACCCTAGTGAAAATGTAGCAAAAAAAGCTATTTTTCATGATTTTTTAATTCCAAGACCTAGAAAAGGAGGTGTTGTAAGGAATTTTAGGAGGTAAAGTGAATAATATCAATAATATCAGTCACCTCAATCTATAAAATTGATCACAACATGCTTGGAGTGCAAACTAGGTCAAATCTAGGGCCAAAATAACCAAAATGTGTAGTTTTTCACCAAATTTTCACTACAAGAGCCTGTTAAAAGGGTTTTGTGAAGCTTTTTATGAGGGGAAGTAAATGATTACCCTGATAAAATCAAATTTATGCAAAATATCCTTCACAACACACCTATAATGCAAGTTTAGAGAGTCGATAAGGCCAAAATTAGTGAAAATCGTTGTTTTCAAAGCCCTAGAGGTTTGAGATTTTGGAACAAAATGCTATACGAATGGTTTGAAGTTTGATTTTTAATGGAAATTACATACTCTCAGATCTAAAAATGATTTTCAAGATTAATCATGCAAAATTCCCATGCAAATTTAATGAAAATGCACCAAAATTGCTAGTTTTTGTTAAAATTTTCAATGAAAAAATGCAAAAAATTTAAATTTAAATGCAAATTCACACTAAAATGCAAGACTAAAGTCAAATGAAAATTTGAATGAGCCTCTAAAATCAATAGAAAAATTTAATAAAATATTTTGCCTACAAACCCTAGATTTTGGAATTACTAGGTTATCTAAAAATTGTCAACATTTTCACAAAACCCTAGCAATTAAATGATGAAAATGCAAAGAAAGATTTTGAATTTTTTTATTTTTCTGTATTTTATATCAGATCTGATGCAAAAATCATGAATTAGAAAAATTAAGGAAGAACTGACACAATTTAGTAAGCCCAACAATGCAATTTTTTTAAAATTTTCTCAATGCAATAAATTAAATGTCTATATGAATGAATGAAATCACACAAATCTGTAGACAAATACTTAGCAAGTTGTAATTTAAGTTCAAAGACACATGTTCACCAAAATGTTTGGGGTAAAATTGGATTTGTTTTTGATAATATAAGGCAGCTAAACAAGGGGCTGAACCCATACAAAAAGCAAAAGAGCCACAGAGGCAGCTAGCACAAAAGTACCTCAAAACAGATACATCAAACTCTATTTTCCCAGCATAAACAACATAAACAACAACTACATATTAAGATAGTTAATACGGAGTAGCAGAGTATCATCAATATAGAAGCAAAAACTGAGGAAAATTCTCTCCTTACTTAACCATGGATTTAATAAGATCATCTATTTTCAAAGAGTTTTCATCAGTGTCAGCAGTAACAGCAGCCCCAAGGTTCTGCAGCACAAAAATATTGAGTAAGATAGAACTCCTGAGCACAGTGGAAAGATTTTGTTCTAGCTTCTCAATGCAGCCCCTCAGAACTGCAATTTCAGACCCAAAGCCAGCATCGGTTTCCATTTCTTCATCAGCTTCTTCCACGAACATCTGTCCCACTTTGCCAGCATTTCCTGCAGAATCCTCAGCATTGTCAGCAATAGCTGCCATCTCTTTATACTCCTGCTTACCATCAACATCCTCAGAGATCTCTTGAACATCCATATCCTTAGCCTCGTCATCCTGGGTGGATTCATCAGAAGCACTCTTAGAATAATCAATAAGTTTGGCCTTGAGAGCAAGTTTGCCAGTAGTTCACCCAGATTGCCTAACTCCTAAGGAGAAGCCCTCCTTAATATTCTTTGCAGACAGATGAGACTTGCTACCATGTCCCACGGGGGTCCTATAGGGATTTTTAGGGGTCCCCACAACAGTCCCCATAGTACCAGCTTCACCAGCTTGTGTCTTCCTCTTCTTGCACTTCGTACTAATAGTAGAGCCCGGGGTATCTATGGGAATCTCCTCAGGAGTAGAAAAAGAAACTTCTTTTGTCTTAGTAGAAGTAGGGGAAGGGCATGGTTTTTCAACATCAGTAGTATCAATAGGGTTTGAAGATATTTCCCCACTATTAGTCTGAATTTCCTTAGAAGGCTCTAGGGCAAGATGGAAGTTGTAAAGACAAAGGATGAGGCCCTCATGAAGGGGGATGGGTTTCTTAGCAGGTTTCTTGGCCAGTTTAGCTCTAACCCTAAGAACAAAATGCTCAAGGGAAGATAAGAGATAAAAAGGAAAGATAATATGTGCATTACGTCTAAAGTGATTTAGAAGGAGAAGATGATAGTTATAGAACCTGGTGAAGTGCCCCTCCAGAGTGAAATACTTCATAAGGAGAAAACACACACCATCCCAAGGCTCAGGCAGCTTGGCTCTGTCGAATTTCCCCTAATAGGGAATGAGTGCTTCACCGTCTCCAAGAAAGAGCTTCTAGCTAGAATGGTTTGCAATTTTGGTTTTCCTTTGCAATTTAATCCCTTGAGTAGACATGCCAGTTGCCATAGCAATAACACTTTCAGAAATCTCAAAACTAATTCCCCCCATAGAGACACACTAGTTTTGCCAAAACCTAGCGAACTGTTCAGATAAGTTTTCATCATACCCATTGAGCCACTCCAAATAGGGACTAATCCCACCCTCTTTACAATAATGCCAGACCACCGAGTTATCTTGGAACTTACAACAAGAAATGGGTTCCGTTCGGATTCTATCACCACCCATGTTGGACTTACAGAGCAAATCACGAAAACCCCAAATTTCCATAGAGTTCATATGCAGGGTAACATTAACCCCTTGATCAAGGATGATGATAATGGTAATGAAACAACATGCATTATCATTAATAAGGAACGCCTTACAAGGATGATTCTTACTCTTCCCATGCTTAATCATAATTTCACTACATACACTATAATGAGCAAGTAAGCCGCTTGCCTTGCCAGAGGGGCATAATAAGGCAGAAATAATAATAATCAAGAAAGTACAAAAAATCTTGTACTTCAAGATGCACGTCAGCTTCCTCTAATAGAACTGACAAAGTGATCTATCTTTCCAATAAATCTGACTCATCCTTGACACTTCACTTCCTTTTGAATAAGATCCCTAATGTTAAAAGGGATGTAGTCGATTTGGCGCCAACATCGCCAATTTGAATACTATTGACCAAGCTCGGCACAAGCATCTACAACCCCATTACCCTCTTGATAAATATGAGAGATGTCCACCCTGGGAATCTTCTGTAGGAGGATCTGAATATCCATAATCATATCCTTCAACTTAATACCAATGGTTGACACATTGTTCACCACATCAATAACCATTTTGGAGTCCCCCTGAATATTTAGATTTCTAATACCAAGGGAGAAAGCCAATTTGATTCTCCGTAGAAGAGCAATTACTTTAGCATAATTATTACTTTGATAGCCTAACCCACCAGCATAGACAACAACCATCCACCCTTTGTCATCCCTTATAATCCCTCCACCCCTAGCTTTGCCATCTGCCTTAGAAGCCCCATCAAAGTTTAGTTTTAGCCAGTTAGGCTTCGGGGGTCTCCATCTAGTGTTAAGCCTATGCAACCTTTTAGAACTATTATGAACAAGAATATGATTTAGGATGTTCCAATTAGCCACAATTTGCTCCTCTTCATGGGTCAGAGGTTTCTCTGCAATACGGATATGGGCATTAGTGACACTTTCCATTAGAGTCTTAACAAAAGAGTGAAGAACTTGAGAGGCATCTCTAGCACTATCCCTAAAAAGTCTGTGATTATGTTCTTTCCATAAAGTCCAGCCCAAACAGGGCAGAGTTTGGCTCCATAACTCAATGAGCCAAGGATGAGAAAAGGTAGGATATCAACTGGTAACATCTTCCTTAATATTAGAATTACAGACCCACTGAATGCCAAAATTTCCTAAGATTATGTTCCAGATTTCCCTGGCAAAATCACAATGTATGAATAGATGAGAAACAATTTCCTCCTTAACACAACACATACATCATCTATTGACCAGTAAACCCTCTCTTCTATAAGTTATCTTGGGTTAGAATTTTGTTATGAACAGATGCCCACCAAAACATATTGATTTTTGGTAAAATTTTATGATTCCAAACTTTTCTCCATATCTCCTTTCTATGAACCTCAGGAACCAACAGATGGTAAGCAGACTTGACAGAGAAGTGTCCATTCTTATCCGGCCACCAATATTGCTCATCCTCACGAGGGAAGAGAGAGATTCTAATCCCCTGAATCAAGTGTTGAACAACTTGAACTCTAGGGGTGAGATCAGGGCGATGGGCACAACAATCCAATAAGTTTTTCCAGCTTCTATTGCCATTACTATTAGCCATGTAATTGCAGACTTTATCCCCAAAAAACTAAGTAGCAATGCCAACAATAGCTCCATAATCCCCCTGAGTAATAAGAGCCTTATCTTTTATCCAAATATCATTCTAGAAATTAATAGACATACCATTTCCCAATTTCCATCTAATCCCTTGCTTAAGAAGGCTTATGGATTTCAGCATTTTATTCTAGATAACAGATCCCTGGGGTAACCCTTCCTGATGGATAAAGCTGGGCCAATCAGTGACATGAAGATATTTGGCTTAAATGATTTCCCCCCAATCATTGTGGTTATGAATCAGGTTCTAACTGATTTTGGAAAGGAGGGCTTTATTCATGCTTCAGATGGATCTAATATTGAGACCACCATGAGATTTAGGAAGACACACTTTTTCCCAGCTGACCAATGACATTCTATGTTTGTCTTCCACCCCCGTCCATAAAAATTATCTTTAAATCTATTCCAATTTGTCAGAAAAAGAACTAGGTATCTTAAAAAGAGATAGGAAGTAAGTAGGTATACCTTGCAGGGAGGCACGAAGAAGCTGTAATTTGCCCGCACTACTGAGTAATTTCCCTTTCCAGCCAATCAATTTCCTCTAAGTTCTTTCCAACATTCTATTCCAGAAACCTTGAGACACCTCTTTGACCATAAGGGGGAGGACAAGGTAAGGAGCAGGAAGATCAGCTTTAGCACAGTTCAGGATATTAATGATTTTTTGTTGGAGATCATTAGGAGTATTAAAAAAATACACATTGCTCTTTTGGAAATTTATGCTTTGACTAGAAGCTTGGGCATAGTTATTTAAAATATTCTTCCAACTCCAAGCTTCAATCATAGAAGAGATGCCAAAAAGAATGGTATCATCAACAAACTACTGAATAGACATAGGGGAAAGGGAGGAAGTAGGTTTGATGCCCAAGAGATCTTTAGAAGAAATATTAGCTTGAATATGTCTCCCAAGGGCTTTCGATGATAAACAAGTAAGGGGAAAGAGAATCCCCCTGGCAGAGTCCTCTTGAAGAAGAGAAGAAACCCCTAGGGCTCCCATTAGCCAGAACCGAGAATTTAGCAGAAGAAACAACCTTCCAAATGAGAAGAGAGATTTTATCATTGAACCCAAACTTCCTAATGACTTGAAACAAAAAAGTCCAAGAGACCCTATCGTAGGCTTTAGAGATATCTAACTTAAGAGCCATACCAGGGATTCTACTCTTGTTCATGGAATGAATAGTTTCATGAGTGGAGATCATAGCATCAAGAATTTGCCGGCCTGGGACAAAACCTTTCTGAGATGGGGAAATAATTTTATCTCAAAAAGGTTGAAGTCTCATGACAAGAACTTTAGTGCAAAGCTTATAGATAGTATTACATAGGCTAATGGGTCTGAACTTAGAAAGCTGAGTAGGCTTCAACTTTTTAGGAACAAGGACAATAAAAGTATTATTGATCTACTTTAAGAGTTTACCAGTTTTGAAGAAGTCTCTAATAGCAGCAGTGAGATCAGCCCCCACAATATCCCAATATTCCTGGAAAAAAATAGGAGGGAAGTCATCAGGGCCCGGAGCTTTGAATGGGCCCATAGAGAATAAAACAGTATGAACTTCCTCCTCAAAAATAGGCTTTAACATTTTTAGGTTATCTTCGTTAGTTATCAGACATGGAATCTTGTCAATGAACTAATTCATACTCCTGCCATTCTCAGCATTGCTAGCTTGTTCAGTCAACAAATCCTGAAAGAATAACACAGCTTGCTCTCCAATCTCATTATCCTCAGTGATAGTATTGCCATTTTCCAGACACAATTTTCTTATGGAATTAGCCTTCCTATGTTTCGTGGCTGAGAGATGAAAAAAGGCCATATTCCTATCTCCCTCTTTAAGCCACTGAATCCTGGACTTCTATTTCCAATAGACCTCTTCTCTGCTCATTAGATTCTTCCAGTCAGAAATCAAATCATATTCTTCCTTAGTAGTGTCCTCTAAATCATCTCCTTGGGCAATCCGTTGCTGGATATTTGCTAGTTTTTCGGCAATATTTTTCTTTTGAAGAAACACATTACCAAAACTATATCTATTCGACCCACGAACTTCCTGTTTAATGTGTAGGAGCTTTTTAACCAATCTGAACATAGGAGTACCCTGAATAGGAATTTTCCACCATTGAGCCACAAGTTGTCTAAAGTCTCTATGCTTAATCCACATAGCTTCAAAATGGAAAGGGAAAGGGCCCTGTTGGCTCTGATCTTTCCAATTGAGGAAAATAGGGTAGTGATCAGACATGGTTCTAGGAAAAGCCTACAGATTCATATTATGATGATTATCCCAATAACTAGAAATAAGAAACCTGTCTAATTTTACTTGGATCATTTGGTCTCCTCTTCTTTTGTTAGACCAGGTAAAATTTTGGTTCTGCAATTCCACATCAAGCAATCCACAAACATTGATGAACTCTGCAAAATCAAACATGTTGTCAGAATAATCAAGGATCCCACCAGATTTCTCAGAAGGATATAAGGGAGTGTTGAAATCACCAGCCAACATCCATCTAGAGTGCGGGGTATTGGTCAGAGAGGTACTCAAATCAGTCCACAATGTTTGCCTCAGAGTTCTAGTATTAGGGGCATAAATATTGATTAAAGACTAGTTTAAGGAAGGCAAGGAGAAGTTAATAACCACAAAATGCTTACTAGAAGCAACAAGAGAACCTTGGAGTTTAGCACTGTTCCACATAGTAACAATCCCACCAGAGGCCCCTATAGCCAAACTAGTGCAGAAAGCAGCCTTGGGCCATATGTAATTAGCTATCTTCTTAAAGCTCTCCTCTGTCATCTTGACCTCCTGAAGTAATAGAATATCTAACTTGTTATCTAAAACATAGTTTTTAACCTCAAACTATTTGGAGGGGCTATTAAAGCCCCTCAAATTCTAGGATAGGATTCTCATTTAGAAGGTTTGAGGGATTGGACCTCCAGTGTTTTCTGCTTACCACTGGCAATTTCCCTGGCAATCTCTCTTTGCCTTGTCTCTCTAAGGGTCGGTCTCCCTTGTTTGGAGTCAGTGCCTACATCTGCAGATTTTTTGCCTCTACGGTTCTTTTTCTTAGGGGTAATCCAATCCTCCAGCTCATTACTATTGATGATGATGTTAGTCATAAACAAACATAGAATAAAAGTTACACAACAACCTTTACTCATCTTGAAAGATATGATGAATTTAGAGAATTCATGATCCCAAGACTTCGTTGATTAGTTCATAATCTACTGATGTTACTCAGTGGTTGATGTGTGTTGCTGTTAATCATTCAGGGGCCTTACGTTCTTCAGTAATTTCTGTAAAGTTCATCAATATTTCTCCAAATATCCTGTTCTTTATATCTGCCCTGCATAAATCTCTAAATTATTTTACCTCTGCACTATGAATTCACTCAAATAATGTGCCTACAGGTTGATATTTGCATGAATTTTACCATTATTTGCAATTCTTTGCATGATATTTTCAACACTACATGTATTTAGCTCAAATATGCTAATGATATTCAGTTATCTACGAGATGTCAACATATTTCATGTTATTTGCAATTATAATGGGGAATTACTCTGAAATTCAAAGAAAATTAAAAGAATACTTCAAATTTGTTGAATCTTAGCTATTGAACCACATACATACCGGATACAGTCATGAGGAGAAGAAATCAAACCATATTTTCACCAGGATGTTCCATAGCTAGATACAGATGATGCTAACTTCGAAGGAAAAGGAATGAAGACAACACATATAGACTGATAAGCACTCCAAGGGACACAGCAAATCAAAGCATGTATCAAGAATTCAAACACTGATTACTCAGGATTTATGATGATTTGTAATCAAATGGTCTTCTCTTTCATTAAGTACGCAATGATATGTATGCTTACAATAACTTTGAAATAGGCCCTAATATTTTAGCAATCAAATTTCAATTAAGCTTCTGAATAATCCAATTATCACATCCCTGCACCTTTTATAGAATAAGGTGAGGGAATGGTTATAGATGACCTACGATCAGAATTTATCTATTAAGATCAATAGTCCAGATGAATAGCACGTGTTTGCCAGTTGGCAACTACACAGCTAGCACAGAATATTCCAACATCTTTGACCTAGTCCATCCTCCAGCTAGCAAACAGTATATTTGACAATATCCTCCTCATCTCTGGTTCAGGTTGCCTCCGTGTCAGCAACTCCGCAGTTTTCAGCCATACTCCAAAACAACTTCAACATCTTGCAATAAAAGGACAAGAATCAAGCATCAGCTTCATTTAATAACTAGCAGGAAAATAAACATTTATATTTTATCAGGCTGTGAATGTGCAAACCTATACATATCAGGTTATGAATATTGAGCATCTGTGAAAATTTGCGTAATTAAATGTCCATAGGTGGTCAAGAGGGTCCGAGTGACTATCGTTGACTGGAAAACATGCTACCAGGCCCTAAAATGGCTCAATATCTAATCAGGTCCAGGGTCATTTGAGTGATTTTTTGATAAAAATATCGAAAATATGATTTTTGATATTTTCTACATCTTAGTAAATTGCATTTTCGGAGGCCTTAGGAGCGAAATTAGGGCCTCAAGACTCCGTCGGTTACTAGGCGTTAAGTCTTAATAACTGAGGAACTCAAACTAGATAACTAGTTTATCTTTCCAATGAGTCCAAAAAGTTTAAATTCCAACACAGTAGCTAGGAGTTATGAACCTGCCAAGGAGAAGATCACAAATTTCCTAATTTTTTGAATTTCTTTGAATTTTTTGCAAATGGTTTCACCTTGCAGTAGCTCTTTTTGTATTCCAAGGGTAATGTGACCCTTCATATGATATGCAAGCCTTACATTTTCAGTTATTGCATGCATAAGATCATGCATATGCAATACATGTGCTTTTGTTCACTAAATTCCATTGAATGAAACTATCGGGTCCGGGTATGCACATTAGTTAATATGAGGGATATTAACTAATATGACTCTCTTCATAGATTAGGATATGATGATGATGTCATCATCATGGACGGGCTTCGTTAAAATGTGAAAGGCTGACATCATGGTCATACTAAAGGAAATCAAGTGATGTTAAGAAATATGACCTTGATATTGAGGAATATCACCCTCCGAATAGGATGACGTCATGGTCATGTCGAGTTTTTTATATATCAGGTCAGAATGATGTCACTGTCATGTTAGGAAAGATCAGTCATATTAGAAAAGATGACGGATGTTAGAAATTAGATGACCTTCGGAGTTCAAGCCTATTGATGATGTCACTGTCATATTGGGTCCTTTGTGAAATGGGATAAGCTGATGTCATCATCATGTTAACGAAGATGAGCCATATTAAGAAATGCGACCCCCTTTCGAAAGATTAGGATGACGTCACCGTCATGTTATTTAAAAGGGTGATCGTTGAAAAAAAATACCTCCGCGAGGTAAAAAGGATGATGATGTAACCATCATGGTGATTTTCTTTGTTCATCGAGATTGGATGACATCATTAGCATATTGGCTCTGGGGTGATATTCTATGGTAGGGTGATATTTGAAAGATCAGGTGATATTCGAAAGATCGGGTGATATTTGAAATATGACCCTCGCAAAATATATGAAGTTGTTTGATGAGTAAATACCACTATCATGTAAGATTGACATCCAGAGCTTCAGACCAAATGATTATCAGGTGATAAAATTGGCATCAGGGTGATCTAACGTAAGGTGACTGATGTTAAGGAACATGACCCCCCTAGGAATATCAAGTTTGACTAGGACTTTGACTCACCATAACTTTCGTTCCCTAAGGAATATCAGGGTGATCCAAAAGGCAAACCTGAATGAAATTTGGTACTCTTTCCAATCATGAGGTTATTGATATGAAATAATAACTTTGATGAACTAGCCTCATCATGATGACTTACCTAGCTCCCTTATGCAGGGTCATCTGCATGACTTACATTTACCAGACAGCCGAAGAGCAAAAAAAACAACGCAAGCCAAAGCAGCAAAAAGTTGGGTCCCTATTTTGTCAAGTCAAAATGGGGCGTGTTGTGTAACCACACAACAATTACCACTACCACTTGGACCTACCAATGAGTGAGTTGTTTGGTCCCCTATTTTCATAGCATGAGAAGCTTCCTAGGTTGGATTTAAGGTTGTTACTCCATCAGTATCTTCTATTTCTGGAGGTAGAACATGCTAATCATCCCTCAAAACCTTTCCTTCTTCATCGTCCCCATCTATAGATTGGGATCGTATTTCACCCTCCTCAATCATATTGGTCTGGTGATCTCTATGATTATCTGTATCTGAAGCAGCATTCTGACAATCTTTTTCCATAACCTTCTCAGTATTATCTTTTGGGAAAGCATTTTCCTCATTACCCCCCATTCCCTGATTGACAAGGGTAACATTTTTGGGTGAATGATCTGCAGCCTCATTTTGAGGAGTACCCTCATTATGAGGATCAGCCTCCTTCCCCATTTGCTTCGTCTTGCATTAGGTCATTACATGGCCCTTCTTCTTGCATATTTGACAGAAGGTAGTAGCATTTTCATAGAGAATCGCCTGGGTCCAAATCCCATATTTAGAGTTTAACTCTATGGATATGGGAAGGGTTTGATTAATCTCCACATTAACACAAAATTGGGCATATACACACCTGGATTGAATATGAGTAGTATGATCTACAGTAACATACTAGCCAAAGGAGTTGCTAATAGCGGTAAATATTTTTTCATCCAAGAATTCCAAGGGAAACCCTGGCAATCTTACCCAAACAGGAGCTGACTTGCAGAGGTCCGTGTTAGGGTAAAACCCAGGTTTCCAAGGGCACAAAGCAAATGAATGCAAACCATAAAGCCATGGTCCTCTAGCAAGAATAGCTATCATATCCTCCCTATACGTAAATTTAAATAGGAACAAACCTCTTGCCATAGCAATGACCGAAACACTACCTTTGATTCTCCACTAAGAAAGCACCCATTTCCTAACCATCTTAATGTTAGGATGGAAGGAGATAAACTTACCAACTAGAACAAGATCCATGGCTGCCACTATTTCTTCAATCAGATCATCTAGAATATCCAGAGCCGCACCTTCCACGAAATCCATTTTGACAAGAAGCCTCAACCTGCTTTTAGGGGAGCCCATATTCTCCCCTATTAATGCTCTCTTCCATCCTTTAGAAGGATCTTCCTCCATCAAGTTCAAGTTCCTAGAGGCACTGCCCACGGCAGCAGCCTCCATTAACACAGAAAGCAATCAGATCTAAAAACCCTAAAACTCCTAAAAAGCCATGGAAAGTAGAGCATTATGCAGCACCATTGTTAAAATTTTACCAGGAGGTTTGAATCTAGGTTGTTGTTGCATGCCTCAATGTTTTCCTGTAAAATTGGATTTGTTGATCTTTTGTGGTTTAGATGTTAAAATCCTCCTTTCACCCTAACATTGAAGGGTCTAGGGTTGAGTGGTGAGTACAATCATACCCTAGGTCACTTGCAAATGAGGGGAAGCTTGGATTAGGGAATTAATTATCAATTTTTCCTTCTCCTATGCTCAATTGACCATTGAAACCCTAATTATGCAAATACGACAACAAATTAATGAATTATAGAAAAAGCTCTTGCAGACAGGAGTAAAATGCCAAATTATAGAATACTTGTTTTCAGGGTTCTGAAGTGGAATAGTAAGGGACACTGGAGTGGGTGGCTAAGTCCAAGGTACCTACTTTTTTAGGGAATTTGGACCTTCTTCAAACACTGATCAGCCCTAAAACTTCTGTTTTATGGAATCTATCTACAGAAGACGCTGGAGCGAGTGCCTAAGTCCTGGAAGTGCTCCTTTGTCTAACTTTTCTTTAGATCCCAAATCCCTAATGTCTGCCAAGCCTTCCTGCAACTCCACTTTTTCTGGATGTGACACCTGTAACCTACAATCACAAGACTTGGTTTGGGGATTGTGGTGTTTAGAGGTTTGCCTTAGTCAAACCTCAGAGGACACTTAAGTCTCTGAACACCGTTGTCAAATAAAGAGGGCATACCCTTGTGAGGCAGAGGCTAAAAACCAAAGGAATCAATGATAAAAACATAATGATATGTCACCTTATAGTGAAGATCTCATGGAGGAAGATGTTCTTCATGTCATGAGGAGATTGATGCTCAAATCTACAAATATCAATGCACAAAACATACAAGTCTACTCTTGCAACACAATAGAAAGCCTTGAATCACCTTGATAACACATTAGATTGCTAGTAATCTTCTAGTTGAAATCTAGTTTACAAATGAATGCCTACACATGCTTATATATGCATCTACAAGCAATCACGCCAAGATATTTGAAATTCAAACTTACCGTGTCGGCAAAGGGACCTAATAACGGTCACTAGCCGACACCCAAAAATTAGGGCTGTCCTAAAATAGGGTAGGACCAGGGCATGGGTGCCCAAGTACTCCCCCCTATTTTAGGTAAGGTACAGCTCAAGGGGTCCTCCTAGGTCCTATTTGCCATGGGACTTAGGTCTCATTCCATCGGGATGCTAAAATATAAACTAAAATGTCCTAAATGCATTCTAAAGACTCGGGAGCTTAACCTTATGAGGGAAAACTAGTGTTTTCCATCCATTCCCACCACTAGAGGCCTTCTAGAGGTCCTCCCTAGCTATCTCCCACTTTCAGCTTTTAGTTTCACTCAACCAATCCCCACTTGAATTCTAAATTCCTAATTTCATAGATTTGAATAGGTCTCTTATACTAGAATAACCTACAACCCCCTAGATTGAAAATCATATTAAAGAGTACTCAGATTATTTGTTCCACTTGCACACATGTTATCATGTAAAATCAAAAGCAATAAAACATGTCATAATATCATGGCATCCATATCACTTAAAACATAGCGCTTTTCATTTCATATTTGTGAATAACACCCAAATACATTGCATCTCATTCATATCAGAAAAAGATAAAAACAAATTACATCATCCATATGTGATCATCTTAGGTATGCATTCTCATAAGAAAAATAAAACCTCTAGCCAACCATATGCACAAGAGAGAAAGTGAAATACAAGATGTCAACTAAAGCTATGTATAGATCTCATCTAATTAGGTCTTATAACAATAAGTGTAAAACAATGTCTAAGCATAAGTCACTCCTCCAAATGGAGTGAAAAGAGAAATTGTACACTCAAGTGTCTAAATCTCCCCATGCAAGGTGGCAAGGGTATAAATCTCTTCAATGTACATCTCTCAAAGACCTCAAATAATATCAAGACCAAATCTTCACAAGATCTCTAGAAAAACCATAAAAATTAGAAAATAAAAAAAAACCCAAAAAATCCCTAAAAATTGAATATGTTCTTCAAAATCTACAATAAAAGGAGAATTTGTTCTCCTCTCTAGCTTAGAATGTGTTCTATTTATTTTATGCATTTTTAATACTTTTGTTTTGTGTGCATTCATCCCTACATGTCTCTCTGACAAAGGCACACAACTAGGCAAATTCACATGATTTATGGTATGTTCGTCATTTCAGTTTTCACTACTTGTTTTGATATATTTAGATATTAGAATACTAGAACTATTACAAGTATAATTTGAACAAATCGACAACAACTAAGGCCTAGTTTGGGAATGATACCTACCATTCATGTAGACTACCATTCCCAAGGAGGCAAATATGTAAGCACCAAAATCATGCACAGCCTCCATGAGGACCCCTATGATGAGTCACAATCCTTGTCACATACATGTAAGCATGAAATAACATCCTGTTAGCAGTAATTCTCTTGGTGACATGTCTTTTCTTCCTCCTTGTGCTATTTTCCCTTTATTGTTCTCTCTCTCTCTCTCTCTCTCTCTCTCTCTCTCTCTCTCTCTCCACCTTCAACACTTTTTGAGGCTTTTTCGTCACTTGTTGATTTGCATTTCTTGTGCTTGCAACCCTATTCCTAAGCCTTGTATGCATCTTGTAGGTGTGTTTTCACCTTTCCCTAGTGTTTTTCATCCATTCCCACCCCTAGAGGCCTTCTAGAGGTCGTCCCTATCCATCTCCCACTTTCAGCTTTCAGTTTCACTCAACCAATCCAAATATCCCCCTATTATTTCTAGATCTCCCCCGGGAGATCCTACCTTCACAAGTGGAGATTTGGATTTTCACATATGATTGACCTATTTCTAGAGGTAGATCATATTCTTTTCATCCCCTCTTCTATCTCCCACCATGGAATTTCACCCAAGTGCCCTCCTCTGAGGGTCACCCATGGATCGCTCCCAGGGTGACCTTGACTAGTGAAAGGGGCAACCCATGGGCGACCCTGTTGTGTTTCTAGCCATGAGTTCACTTGAGTTTCTAGCTCAAAATAGCTTTGTTTTTGCTTGTTTTTCTTCCTATTTGCATGGAATTTCATCCTAAAAATAGAGCTAACTATTTCATGCACCCACACATGCATATTTAGCTCTTTTTAGTTGCAAGTATGTGCCTAATCGATGTTGTCATTGATGTCAACATATCTTTGTTGTCATTGGTGTCAACTATATCCTATTTTTTTATTTGTTTAGAAGCTTTATATGTTAAAGGTATTGATAAAATTAGCCCCTCGGGAAGAATCAGAAAGGAAAGAGTGAATCACAATGAAGATAGTGAGTTGCATACTGAAGAATAGTCCAGAAGACAGCTCCGTATTTCTTGTAAATTGAAGATCTTGGTCTACAGATTGGAAGTTATTTACAGGCATGTCTGAAGATGCAAAATCCTAAGTTTGAGCCTCTGGTATGAAGAATTGAGTAAGTTACATTCACCAGAGTAAAGCCTACTTTTTCTGATTATTCACTAGTGACAAGAAGAAAGTATTTTGCTCCGCATTCGTCAACATTAAAGTATTTTGCTTTGTGGTTCTAAAGGGAAGTTTGGAATGATGATAAGTACCTACAACTACAATGGTTCATGATTTGTTGGTCCACAAGCTATCTTTCTTTTACGACAGTTGAAGACAGTGAAGTTCATGTGCTCTGGTGTGAAGAATCTCATGGATACAGTGGTTAGATTTTGTACAGTTGCTCCTAATGATTACAACATGCTTGTGGATGCCTCCCAATCAGGTTCTTACATTTACATTGGTCCATGTTAAGGAATTGAGACCATGTTTGAATTTTATTCCCAGATAACGTAGTGTGTAACTAGTCTTAGCTGACTTGGTTAATTCTAGTGATTATGATGATATAGTGAAGATTGTAGAAGCATTTCATGGAAATGAAGATCATCTTTGAGTTTGAGCTGAGGCATGGAGTGATCTGCATACATCTTTACTACATTTCCTTAGCATACTTTTTTATTAAGTCAAGACCTATTTTGTGAATGTTTGTAATGCTGACCTTGGAGATTGTTCCAATGGTTGATGAGTGTAATGCCAACCTTGATGTACATTCCCAGGTTGATGAATGATATATATACTTGTAATTTGGTCATGGAAAAGGATGTCCTTATGAAAATGCAAAGTTAAGTGAAGAGGTGTAGAAGGCAATGCAGAGCAGATGAAGAGTATTGCGCTTCAATGGAACTGAATTCAGGCATGGAGTAAATACTATTATCTTAGTTCAAAACCCTTGGCAGTGAGCCACCCCTTAGCAGTGAGCATTTTTTCTAGGAAGTGAGCCTCTAATTTTTGGTATTTTTATAACTTATATATTATGGACTAACATACACCGTGGTTTTTCCATTGACAGGGTTTTCCCCGTAAAAATCTAGTGTCACTTGTGTATGATCTTGCAATTGTGTTTATGTTTCTGAGTTTATGCTTTCATGACTTAATCATAACAAATAGTGGACAAGTGTTTAATGTTTTAAGGTACACAATTGTTTAAGTTTTGAGACAACTAATTCACTCCCCCTCTCAGTTGTCTGGTTCATTTCAACAATTGGTATCAGAGCCAAGTTCTTCAGAAGAAAGCTTAACCACTTGAGGCTAATCTTGGATGCCATATAAGAAGAAAAGTCCATGGTTCAATGAAACAAACTACTCCATCTGG
Source organism: Cunninghamia lanceolata (assembly GCA_027924645.1). Classification (NCBI taxonomy): domain Eukaryota; kingdom Viridiplantae; phylum Streptophyta; class Pinopsida; order Cupressales; family Cupressaceae; genus Cunninghamia; species Cunninghamia lanceolata. The sequence continues at coordinate 33,674,507 of BSBN01000078.1, read as the reverse complement.
AAGATCCACATGAAAACCCATCTCCTCTACTTGGGTTATAGTGTTTGGAAAATAACTGAAAATAAGTATGAAATATCAAAGAATGGTCTACAAATTAAAGATGAGATCAAGGAATTTGAGTTGAACATAAAAGCCAAAGATGCCTTGGTAAGTGCCTTATCTGACATCAAAGTAACAAAAATCATGGAGCTGGAAACAGCTTATGAAATCTAAGAAAAGATGAAAAATCTATATGACGGGATGAATCTATGAAGAGTGCCAAGTTGTAGAGTTTGAAGGAAAAATATGAATGTTTGAAGATGAGTGAAGATGACAACATAACATACTTCATGCAAAAGGTCGACAAACTTGTGAGTAGCATTAGAAGTGTAGGAGGAAAAATTCAGGATATTGAAGTTGTGAACAAAATTCTTAGATCACTGCCTAAATCTTATTGTCATAAAGTGGCCGCAATTGAAGAGCTAATGATAGTGACAAAGATTACAAAAGATCAGCTACTCGGGAAGCTGAAAGCCTTTGAAATGAGAGAAATTGGTGATTCACTTCCAAAAATAAAGCCTGCTTTCAAGGCTAGCTCTTCAGAAAGAACCCCTAGATCTGACAAGTACAAGGTGGAACTAGATCATGAGCTTGAAGAACTTGAAGCCAACTTGTTGGTCATGATGTTAGTCACAAACAAACATAGAATAAAAGTACACATTAACCTTTATTCATCTTGAAAGATACTATGAATTCAAAGAATTCAGGATCCCAAGTCTCCGGTGATTAGGTCTTAATCGTCTGAAGTCACTCAGAGGTTAATGTGAGTTGCTGTTTCCATTTTGGGGCCTTACATGGAATTTCATCATCATCATGACATTCCTGCAGAAATTCTTTATAGAGAAGTTATATTATGCAATTATTTAATGAGAAGATGTGGAAATACCTCAATCTTTGCATGATATTTTCAATTCTACATGCTTTGTATTCAAATATGCTAAATATTTATGATTATCTACGAGATGTCTGCATATTTATGTTATTTGCTTAAGATTATCAATTATCTACAATTATGGAGATGAAATGCTCTAAAATTTAAAAGAAATTGAAGAAATGCTTCTATTTAATGTTGAACCTTTAGCTATTGATCCACATACATACTTGATACTGTCATGAGGAGAAGAAATCAAACCATATGTTCACCAGGATATTCCACAGCTAGATACAGTTGATGCAAACTTCAGAGGATGAGGAATGAAAACAATACATGCAACATGATGAGCACTCCAAGGGACGCAACAAATCAAAGCACATATCCAGAATTCAAACATAGATTACTCAAGATTTACGAAGATTTGTAATCGAAATACTCTTCTCTTTCATTAAGTATGTAAAAGACATGTATATATGCAATAACTTTGAAATAAGCCCTGAATACTTCAGCAAACAGATTTCAATTAAGTTTCCAATGTTTTCAATAAGGCATTCCACCACCTTTTATAGAATAAGGTGAGGAATCTGTTACAAAAGATCTACAATCCTGATTTACCAATACAATTCTATGGTCATGATTCTCTTGACTTTGTCAACTTTTACAAAATGGCACAAGTTGCCAGCTGGCAACTATCTATACTACTTATGCTACTATCCCCTTCATGATGTATCTTCATCATGCTCCTCAACTGATTGTTGCGGGTCATCATCATGTGCGTCACTTCCTGAGCTTTCACTATCTTGATGATGATGCTGCTGCAAATGGGGTTGCATACTACTACGGACCTGTTCATATGAATGCACAACCTGATCTATTCCTCCGCCATCTTGAGTCTTTGCTTTGACAATGGCGTGCTTATGTGCTTCATACTTGTCTCTGCTGTTATCAAGTTTATTTTTCCTATCTTGCAGTGTCTCTTTATATTTCTCCATCTGGACCTTGATTCTCATTATTTTATCTATCAGTTCTTCTGTCAAAGCGACAGGTGGACCATCTGCTTCTAATTGGAAGTTGTTGCATACAGCTTTGATGGCAGACTCTTCATCTTGATTTTCTATTTTACCTTCCACCTTGCCTTCTAATGCTTCCAATATCACCGCTTCCTCAGCCATTAAATCCCGTAGCCTCATGCTGATATCTCTCAGCTTATTATTACACATCTTGAGGACTCCACACTCAAAATGAGTGTCCTTATACCAGATATCTATCAATAATGCGGTATTTAACACCTGCTTACTGATGAGCAATTATGGATTTATATTCCTTATTTCTCCTAACAGGATTAGGACTCTCTCCAGCTTGTAAGACCTCTTCCCGGTCTGCATATGCAATTTATCCACTTTGGTCTTGGAGTCACTTAGAATGCTCCACCTCTTCAGAGAAGCTTTCATTATTTCCATAGCATCATCCAATGCAGATGACATCAATTTCCTTATTATGGATGCCTCATGCTTCATGAGGTCCAATTTATTTACCTCCTCCTAAGAAATGGCAATCAATGGGACTGCACGTTCAGTCGTGGTATCATCAGGATCGGTTAGCCCTTTGATATAGGCATGCAACTGAGCAATGTGCTCTTTATGTTGCTTATTTTTCTCCTTCTCTCTTTTCACCTTTTGAATCAGAGAGTCAATGATGTCTTTGCCCTCCTGACCTTCTTGGTCCTCATTGGCAAAGCCCAAATCAACTGTGCTAATTTGAAATTCATCCACAGTGATTTTACCCTTTTCTTTCTCCACCGCAGGTATGGCAATTTGTGCAGTCCTTCTCCCTGTTGCTGGATCTCTTTTGATGGCAGAAGTCATTCTGGCCTTCCTCCTAGGTTTCATTAGATCGGCAGAGAACAAGGTGGAGACGTCGAACTCTTGAATTTCAAGCTCCTCTTCAACATTTACTTCTTTTGCTAACCATGGAGGTACCTGATCATGTTTTTCAGCATCATGATGATGTTCACCCATATCTCCCATTTCTATTAATAGATGTTGTGGAGATGGTGATTTTTCTTTTTCTTCTTCTTGATGCTCTCTTTGCTGTTGATCTTGTGGCACCTCCTCCTGTTGAGGAAGTTCCTTCTCTGGGGGAGTATCTTCTTGGTGTGGGGAACCCTGTGGCACGTCTATTTGCTGATCATGATGATCATGACCTTCTTCTATCATTCCTTCATCTGTTCCCAATTCCTCCCCTTGTTGCTTATCCACTTCACCAGACACTGGAGATCTTGCCTGGGGTGCTAGCGGTTGTTTTGCAACTATTATTTCTTCTGAGCCTGCACTATCAACTTCTTGTATTTTGGCAGCTGGATCCTCTAATGCTTCTTTCTCTTCATCAGCTCTTGCTTCCTGAACCTCTACTATAACAGGTTCCTCTAATGTATCAGGTGGACTTTGTTGGCCTGTTTCAAGAGCATGGCCCTCTGATTCTGCCATCTCTATCTCTTTGGTTGGGTGGCCTTTGTCAGGTGATCCTGCTGACTGTTCAGGACTTGCATCCTATTTCTCTGTCAAATCCACCACTATAGGACTTGTCACCTCTATGATCAATGCTTCTAGCCCTATCTCTTGAGCCACCTGCTCTGGGCTCTTTTCTTGCTCTTCTTCTGCTTGTTTCATCTCCTCAAGCACAGTTTGAACTGGTGGATGCTTGTGAGGAGTCATACTTACATCAGCAGCAAGTGTTTCCATCTTCTGTGTAGCCACATCCTGTACTACCTCATCATCAGACAGATTTATTGTCTCATCAAGTGAGACATCTCCTTCCACTTGTGTCTGAGAGGCTTCTTTCCTTTGTTCTTCCACAAGTTCAGTTTTGAACTTGACGATGGTAGGAAGTGGAACATTATGTTGAAGTTCCCTCCGTACTTCACTACCTGCCCCTTGTAATAGTGTAGGGGGTTCACTTATTCCACCTCTCATGGAGGTCCTCTGTTTCTTAGGTGTGGTAGAAACCAGCACCTGTGGAGCTCTCCTCTTCCTTTTTATTATTAACGGAGCCTCTTCTTCTTCAGGCTCCTCCTCCATGAGAATATCCTCTTCTCCAGGTTTCTTTGAGGATTGACCCACTTCCAGGGTCCCAGTTATTCTAGCCTCAGTTGTCTTACTCTTCTTGAGCTTCTCTTTCTTTGGAGGGGATTCAGACTCTGATCCTGATCCTGCCGTCTCTTCAGCTGTAAACAATGCCCTATCAATTATAACCCCTTTGGGTTGTGTATCCACTTTCTTGCCTCTTTGGGGTCTTTTGCTCTGTTGTTGTGGTGGAGGTAACTTGTCTCCCTTAGTCTTCCTCTTCTCAAGCAGGAAGTCATCATATACCTCCCCAGGAATATCCTGGCCCTTCTTTTTGTTGTCCACCGTAATGGCAACACCTTTCTTTTTCAATGCCTCCACCTGATCATCAACCCAAGCTTGAGTTAGTTGTATGGTCCTGGCAATGAATGGGTCCAAAGATATATCTTCCTGCATGGTAAGGTCAGGTGCAGAGATGGTATCATTGTATATCTTCTTTTGTTCATACTCATCTGGCATTATCCTGCCATCATCCTTCTTCAATTGTTGGGGAAGGGAGATGCAATCAAAAGTTCTTATTTGGTTCAGAGTCAACGTCTGATACCGTCTTCTCCTGGCCTCTGCCTCATCTTCACAATCAGCCAAAAAATCTTCTAGGTGCCTCTGATGAACAGGCTTTCCTAGTATCTTCTGAATCCTGCCGTAAGGATCATATGGTCTTGTTATTGGAAAAGGCTGCAAATTCATTTTATTCAGGGTGACCATCACCTTCTTTATATTATCAGAGTCAGGGCATATATAGTTACCAATGCTGACTGGGAACAAAATTGGTGGCAGCTTCTTGGCGTCCTTGTACATCTTTATCATTACGGAGCCCTGCCTGATGAATTCCATTAATATCACTGCATCGGTAGGATACCTCGGCAGCATGAGGGGATGCTCCTCAAAACCTTCAACTCTTATGTAAGAGAAGGTTGCAAACTGTATATACCAGGCCCCATGCCTGTATACTACTTCTTGAGCCTCCATGCTCAATCTGTTTGTTCTATCCTCTTCCATGGTCCTCACCAGATGCATAGAGAATGCATCATTGACCAGTTTGTAGTCTCTGAAGTAGTTGGTTCTCTATAGCTGGGGATGATGATCCCAGATGTATGCAGCATTTGTGCCTGTGAGCTTCCCATCTGTAACTAGGGCATCAAAAGTGCCTCCATAAGCACAAGAATAAACAATATAGGATGTCATGAAAAATGCACAATTTGAACCTCCCAGGTTCATCAACTGCTCATGCAGAGCATCACTTATGATTTGGCCCCACAGTGGCTTGGTGTTTGAATACATACACATCATTATAACTCCATACATCCAATCCCTGAAACTACCAGTATCAGGTTGGCCTGTTACTCGACTCAGGAGTGCAATCATATATTGGTATTCCTCACTGAAATCATATTTAAACAAGTGCACTGGGAGTTTGGCTGCTGCAGGATATGTGCTGTTCTCTGCTCTCCATTGATACATGTTCTTTCTGGCCGATTTCTTGTTGGCCTCATACTCTTTCTCTGCCTTTCTCAAGTCCACACTCTTTACTTTATTGCCCAATGGCAGTCCGAATGTCTGGGAGAGACCCTTGATGGAGAGGTCTGCATATATCCTCCCGTGTTTTACCACCTGCCTTGTCTGAGGATTATAATTCTGGGCACACTCTATGACTAGCTCCAGAGATTCCATGGAATAAGGGAAACTAGCAGCGTTCCACATTCCTGACACGAATACTGCGTCCAGTACAGGACTCTTATCCTGCCCATCATTCAATTTAGCTGACCAGGCCTCCAGATTAGTGCTCCCCTGATGGGTATCTGTAATTGCTTCGTATTTGAATAGGACTCCCCTCTGAGAAGAGAACATAGGCCTACTGAATTCTTCTTGACACTTAACATACCATTTGTCGGCCATGAGTACCTGCAATTATCAACAATCCTAACTCACAATAGGTATATACATGCATACATATTGCAATTAAATTTACTATGCCTACTGTATCTCTTCATCATTACATGCATAAACCAAAACTTCCATCATCATACCTGAAGAATAATGACATGATGAGGGTTTCATTTACTTACCTGGTTATGCATATTTCTCTTTTATACCAGTGGATTACCAACAACGTTCTTAGTTCAGCTGATGATCACCTCTTTCCTTCTGTTTGTGAGTTCAAATCGCGCAACGATAGCTGGTATGCAGATATGGAAGCTGGTGCTCTGTAAAACAAGTTTATCGCAAGGTAAATATGAAAATGGTGGCTGAATTACCTTTTAACCTTGCATTTAGGGTACACTTAGGGCAACTCTGACAAGTTAGATTACATTCATTGAATATTCGTGCGAAAATGCAGGATCTTGCCACGTGTTTCATTGGGTTCCGGGGTTGGCGGGAACTACCTACCATGTCTGCACGCATTAAATGATAATGGTGGCAATGGGAGCAGGGGAATATCCATATGACAGGATATCATGAGGGCAGGATGATATTCACAAATATCGGGTTGAGTTTCAATATCATCCTCCTGTGTTTTACCACCGTATTGAAATTGTTATCGCGACAAGATTAGGGTGACAAAAGCACTTTTGTTTATGTTTAGTACATCAGGAGGATATTTCGGTGAATCAGGTGATGTTTCAAAATATGATGATGACAAGACAAACTTACATGTCTCTTTTTCAGAATATCGAGATGACGTCATCTTGATATTCGTTCTTTGTATCAGAAATACATCATTAACGTCATCGTCATATTAGACGAACATGATCATGTTTGGAAAAATATCCAGTCGAAATGTGAATGTGATGATGATGTCATTAGGATATTTGTTTCTTCATTTATCTAGTTTGGATGACATCATCAGGATATTTGCTAAGGGTTACATTTTGTGTCAGGAGGATATTAAGAAACATCGAGTTACATTCAAAACATGATGCTCGCGATACAAAAGACCACTTGACGGGGAAGACTTACTACCACTTAAAGTTGACGTCTGGATATTTGAGCCGTAGGATATTGTCGGGGGATATTTCAAAATATGATGATGATCTTCAAAAGATGACAAGTTATAAAAAATGATCTTCCTTTCCTGCGACTATCAGGTTCGACCAAAACTTTGACCGTTCATAACTCTCACATCCCGAGGAATATTAGGATGATGTAAAAGACAAACCTGCGTGAATTTTAGTACTCTTTCAAACTATGAGGTCACAAAAATGAAATATGAAACTTGACAGACCGACCTCAAAATGGTGACTTACCTCATCCTGGCTCTACATGATGATGCACCTGACTTACTTTTACCAACCCACCAGAGAGCAAACAAGCCAAGCCAAAAAGTTGGGTCCCTATTTTGCCAAGTCAAAATGGGGCGTGTTGTGTAACCACACAACAACTTGCCACCAAAGAAAACAAACAAATTCCAATGATTCAAGTGATGTGATCACATTCATCTATAGTATTTTAATTCCATCTAAGTATAAGTATCATGATACTCTAAATGATAAAATTTCATCATGGTAACGATGCTAACCAAAGATCAGGTGTGTGCATATGATTAATTATCCTCATTTTGAAAGCAAGTTGAAAACGTAAGTAACTGGTGTTAAACTACATAGTTGGAGATCATCCCTCATAGCCAACCTAGATAGAGCCTTGCTGCCAGTAGGCATCTATAGCCCTAGCAAGGTTATCTATACAATCTCCCTAAGTAGAGCCCTACTGCCAGCAGGCATCTATAGCCCCGGTAGAGTTACTTAGATGGCCTAATTTTATTTATTTTTTGATTTTCTCTTTAAAATTCATATCTGATATCAGCATGTTAGCTCATTTGTACAAGGTATAGTCACTTGCAGCTTTAGGTTGGAGATTGTACTGGTAGCAAGGAAGTCCCTTTAGATTTTTCACTTAACACCTATACTAGTGTTTTCAACAAACCCAAGGCTATTAGATGCTTCATTGTGATTGATTCATTTTGACCAAGAAAAGGCACCCTGATGAAAAAATATCACAAACCTGGTCCTGAACACTTCTTAGAATGAATCATAACCTACGTCTAAATGTGATCTCATCACTTGAACTTTAACAATTTAGTTATTTTTTGGGGTGATGAAGTGCATCATCTGGACTTACCAGAACAAGGTCCCAACCAACAAAACAAAACAAACAAACTGTACAAACGACTATACAAATATACAATATGATACACATGACTGCTATGAAGTCATTCAGGCCTGGAAATAATGTTTGAGAAATTGTCCATTGATTGGCATTGGGACATCTTCACCTGTCAGGTTATTAAGCCTATAAGTGCTGTCTCCTAGTATCTCAGAAATTTGAAAGGGACCTATCCACAATCTATCAAACTTACCATGGTCACCTTTCTTTTCATGGGCTTTATCCCACATCAGGACCAAATCAGATATCCTGAAAGCTTTAAGTCTGGCTCTCTTGTCAAACCAGCATTTGACAACATACTGATGTTTTACAAATTGGTCAATAGCTTGACTCCTTTTTTCTTCCAGATGCATCAACTGAAGCAACCTGACTTCTTGTTTATTGTCTATGCCTAGGTATTCTTGGGCAAACTGCAGAGTAGGAATTTTTAAGTTTACAGGGAGGATAGGATCCACCCCATATACTAGCTGGAAGGGCAAGTTTCCTAATGCAGTTTTTATTCTAGTTCTGTCAACCCATAAGGCATATTTTAGAAATGAGTTCCATTCTCTAGGATTTCTCTCTATTAACTTTCTTATGATACTCAGTAAATTCTTGTTGGTGGATTCTGCTAATCCATTCCCCTGGGGATAATAGTTGGATGAAAACTTAAGTATAATCCCATGGTCAAAAGCCCAACTTGACAATTTAGTTGAAGTGAAGGCGGAACCATTATCACTTACCAATGCATAAGGAATTCCATACCTGGTGACAATGTTGCTCTCCAGAAACTTAATGACATCATCTGCAGTACAAGTTTTGCTGCTAATAGCCTCAGTCCATCTAGTACAATAATCAGTAATTGTTAAAACGTACCTATGACCTGAGGAAGATGAAGGATTGATTGGTCCTATGAAGTCCATGCCCCACTGTGCAAATGGGCATTCTTCCATTACTGGCTGCAATGGTTGGGCAGCATATTTCTCTCTGTTGGCCACAACCTGGCAAACATGACAACATTTAACATGATCAGCTATGTCTTTGAAAATTGTAGGCTAGTAATATCCTGCTCTGAGGATTGCATGTGTTGTGGCCAATGCTGATCCATGTGCCGTTCCAAACTTGTCATGTAACTCTGTCAGGACTCTACTTGCTTCTGGCTTCTCTAAGCATCTCAGGTATATTCCTTCATAATTCTTCTTGAATAGGGTTCCTCCCTTCATCATATACTTTTGGGATCTTATTTTTAAGGCTCTTCTTTGTGAAGCCTGCATTCATGAAGGACATCTCCCAGTAATCAGGATGTGCCTGATATCTGAATACCATTCTTTATTATCCTTCTCATTGATCACATATTGTTGACTAGTGATGTTTGGATCAATTTTAGATATCATCTGGCTTAGAGCTTGTCCTCTTACCAGCTTCATTGGTGTAATTTCTATATCATACTCTTGTAATACAGTAATCCATTTGGCTCTTTTTTCACCAGGCTCACTTTGCGTCAGCAACATCTTCACCGCTGCATCTGGTACCACAGCAATCACTTTGCTTCTTAGTATGTAATGTCTGAATTTCTTTACTGCTCTGACTAATGCAAGTGCCTGTCTCTCAACATCTACATATCTCAACTCAGCATCTCTGAAAGGATAGCTCATGAAAGCGATTGGTTTCTCTTCTTTCTCCTCATTTCTTTGAGTTAACACTGCTGCAGAGGTATGTTCTGAAGCAAATGAATAGATGTAGAAATCTTTTGTGTAGTCTGGGCTGATGAGGATAGGAGCATCTGAAATGGCTTTCTTTATATCTTCAAATGCAGCTTTGGCTTCTGGTGTCCGCTCAATCTGTGCATCTTTTTTCAACATGGCATTTAGTGGTCTGACAATCTCAGCAAAGCCGGTAATGAACTTCCTCACAAAATTTATCTTACCAAAGTAAGACTTGAGTTCTTTTTTGCTTCCTGGAAGTTGTAACTTCATGATAGATTCCACCCTGTCAGGATCAATGATAATTCCATCTTCTGTGATCAGGTGGCCTAGTAATTTTCATGTAGTTACCCCAAATATGCATTTCTTGGGATTCAAAGATATACCGTATTCTTCACACTTCTTCAGTACACTTCTGAGATCAGCAACATGGTTCCCCCTTTCCTTGGAGAATACTGTCAAGTCATCCATGTATATGACTATACATTTTCCTATTAAGCCCCTAAAGGCTATATCCATGGCTCGCTAGAATGTAGCTCCAGCATTTATGAGTCCGAATGGCATACGTCTATATATAAATATCTCCCACTTTGTGGTGAAGGCAGTTTTCAATCTGTCAATTTTGTCAACCATTACTTGGTTGTATCTTGAAAAACCGTCCAAGAAGGACATCATTTTAGCTCCATTTACAATCTGCAGAACTTCATCCAATGAGGGTAAAGGATAGTTGTCCTTCTCTGATGCTCTGTTTAGGTTCCTGAAATCTACACATAACCTGATGTCTCCATTCTTTTTTCTGACTGGCACAAGATTAGCCACCCAAGTGGAGTGCCTCACAGGAAATATTATCCTGGCGTTTAACAACTTCTTGACTTCTTTGAGAATTATTGGTTCGAGCAAGGCATTTACTGGCCTTTACTTCTGTCTGAAAGGTTTAGCATCTGGCTTGAGAGGTATAGTATGAGTTATGACAGAGGTGTCATATGTCTTCAGCTCATCATATGTCCATGCAATTACATGTATGTAATCCTTGAGGGCCTGAGTTATTCCTTCTAACTCTTCTGGTGTGCAAACCTTACCCAACAAGACATTTTTCTTGTCATCAGCTTGTCCAATATTCACTTATGAATACTGACCTCCATCTACCTTGGGAAGATCCTTCTGTTTAAGCATATTATCCAAATCAAAAGCTCTCTCTAATTCAATCATACCTTTGGGGATCCTGTTGCTAGGCAGCTCTAGTATCTCATCTTCTTCCCAGACATGATCTTCCATACTATTCTCATCTATAATCTGAGCTTCAAATATGTCTCTATTTGAAATGAAGTCCAGAATGTGCTGATCATCATCAAACACCTGGAGGTTGGTCACATTATCCGGTACTGAAGGTACCGATACCAGTTCTAATGAAAATTTTTTTAGACCACATATAGACAGTGGCTCCAATGTACTAGCAGCTTGGGCAAGTGCATCTGCCCTATGGTTTTGTTCTCTTGGTACATGAGTGATATTAAAGGCGTCAAAATCTTCAATCAGGTCCCATACCCGATGTCTGTAATTGGACAGCTTTCTATAGTTACATGAGTAGATTCCTCTTACTTGCCTCACCACTAGTTCTGAATCTCCGAAGACATGCAGAACCTTTATCTTCTTCTTATGAGAAAATAGTATCCCATGAATCAGAGCTTCATACTCCGCTACATTGTTAGTGCAGGGGAACTGTAATCTATAGGCTGCTAAGTAGGATTTCCTGGTCGGATCAATCAGGTCAATTCCTACCCCAGCACCTTGCTTGGATTTAGATCCATCAAACCTCAGGATCCAAGGTTTATCTTCAGCAGGACATTTATTTGAACTTTCTTTTCTCTTTGCAGCTCTGGCTGCTGCTCCGCTTGATATCCATTTTAACTTAGGGACATCATCATCCTCAAGTTTCTTCTTTCCCTTTTCTTGTGAGCCTGATGGCTTTTCAATTTTCTTATTCACTTCAACAGGAGGATGATCTTCTGGGCTTATAGCTGCATGCTTCTTCAAAATGTGTAAACACAGTGAACAAGTTGTTTCTGAGTGAGGTGCCTCGTGCAACCTACACCAACCTTTGATTAAAACCTTGTGGGGAGATTTATGCTGTCGTGTCATCTTCTTTATTTCCTTCACTAGAAATTCTTCGAACCTAGTCAGGTCACTACCTTTGTCTTCATCAGACAGCTCATAATCTGGTTCCATAAAACTATCACTACCAGGAGTGATCTTTTCTTTCCTCATATCATTTATTTGGTCAGACACCAAAACTTCTTCTATTTTCAAGATATGATCTTCGTCATGATCTGTCAGTTCTTCAGTTTCTGCAGAAGACAGTTAAGAATTAGTGTCATCATCATCAGATGTAGCATTTACCTCAGAATATGATGATGATGCCTCACTACATGTCTGCTCTAGCATCATCATATCCAAGCATGTTTCACAAGTCCTTTCTGAATGTGCTTCATCATGTAATCTGCACCATCCATCAATCAAAATATCATTAGCAGGTATATTTAACAATTGACAACGTTTTACTTGATTAGACAAATGCATTTCAAAGTCTCTGAAGCGATCTATTTCATTCTCATTATCAGGATTATTATTAGGTTCTATGACTGGCATGTCCTCCTGATGATCATCATCATGATGATGATGCAGCTCAAGCATCAGGATCTCTTCTATTTTGACAGTTTGTGGCCTGATGCGATAAACTCCAGGCTCTACGTCTACATACAGGATCTCATTTGTTCTGTTGTACTCAGTGATCATATGTTTCATTCTAGGCTCAATGTCAATCCTGATCTGATTAGGTATACCTTTCCATGGTAACCACATGTGACTGAAATCCGTGGACATATATCCATTGAGCATCTTGGACCAGTCTCGGCTAAGCAACATCCCGTAAGTATCAGGTATGTCAACTACCTGAATATCAATGTAATACTGAATTCTGGGATCAGATGCTAGCTGCATGTGGATATGAGTTAACTCTCTTACTACACATACTTCTATTTTGTCCAGCTGTGTCACCTTCTTTAGGAATTTAGCAGGATGTAGTCCTAAGGCTTTACATATTGACAGGGGCATAACATTCGTGGAGGCTCCTGAATCAACCAGACAGTTGTGCAGGTTCTTGCTGAACATTCTTATGGTGAGGAGGAATGGGGGTGATTTAGTTTTATCTCTATACAAGGTCATGTGGGAGGTTTCAGCAGCTTGGACTATAGCTGACACTTTAGGCTTGATAATATTATCCCTATTAGCATGATCCTTGCCACTGGACTGACTTGAAAGATGACTATCCTCTTTAGGAGTAGGATCATCTAATGACTTCATGAATGCCCTTTTGATGGCAGGAGTTTTTAGTAACTCAGACAGGGACAGGCTGATCTTAATTTTTTTCATTTCATCAGCCAGATAGCTGACTAATTTGTCAGAGTCATGGGGTGTATTTACAACCTTTGATCCTGTGTTCTGAGGGGACAAGTACTGAGCATTTACCTTGGGGAACCCCAGATTATTGCTAGCTTTAGGATCAGGAGGTGTATTGAAATTATTTGGAGGTAGGGATGATGTCAGTGGACCAACAAGTCTGTTAGCATTACTCCTCAAGTTATAATTATGCTTACCAAGATATTGCTGCTGATATGCATGTACTTCCTCATGTTCTCTTGCAGGTTCATTTTCATCCTCAAAGGGGAAAACATAATTTGTTTCAAAGGTTAAGGCAGATTCTTCACATATTTGGTTGTGACTCTGATGAGGTTGGTTAATGTAGGTTTCCAGCACAAAAGCCGAGTCATATCCACAAGGAACAATCTCATTACCTTCTGCATGAGGTGGATTTCCAGAAGTGTTAGACACTTTAGTCTGAAAGATGCTAGCAGCAATTCTAAATTGTGGACAGTCTAATTCTGCATGTGCATTGGTATTGTGGATCCTGCACCAATTAGTAAGGGCTGCTTCAGCAAGATTGACTCTAGTAGTCTGTTTGGCTTCACCAGGAGGCTGATTGTCTAGGGGTGATGGTAATGAGCCATTATTTGGCCTAGAGTTCCACACTCTGGGTTGTCTCTGAGGATTATTGTTGCTTCCACCATTATTGTTGAAATTATTGGTGTTATATCCTCTGTCAGGATAATTCGATCTGTCATTGGAATAAATTCTATTCTGACTTGACTGGGAATAGAACCCCTGATTTCTCAAATGTGTCACCTCTGTGGTGAGTTTTCTCAATTGAGCAGGAATCTCTTTGATTTCCTCCTTTTCTTCCTGAGCTTTGGCTACTACATTTTCAGTCTGAGACTTGAAGAAAGAGGATCCATGGTTATTGTTAGACAAATCAGTACCTTGAGGTGTCTGAGCATGTGCAAGACATTGTGGCAATTGGCCATTTCCATTAGGAGGGAGCATGATGCTCAGTGGAGGTACTTGCAAAGGTGCAGGCAGGACAGCTGGGGGTACCGCTGTTCCATTAGGATATTGTGCAAGATATTGTGGAGAATATGTTGCAAGGTATGATGCGGGATATTGTGAATGCATGCCAAGCAAGGTAGGGAATACTATATTTGGAGTAGGAGCCGGTATCAACTGCTGATTCACTTTGATAGCTTCTTGAAAAGCTCTTGTCAATGTAGTGATTTCAGGATGTGTTCTCCTGATGAACATGGAAGTTAATGGATCCAAGGCTGAATAATAGATACTCCGGGCAGAGGCATCAGATACTACATATGGGGCAACTAACTTGGACAACATTTTCTGAAACCTAGCATTGAAATTGGCGATAGGCTCATTCTCAAATCTTTTGATTGTAGCAAACATATGGTAATTCATAGATGGATCAATAGGGGCCTTGAACCTATCAAGAAAAGCTTTCTCTAAAACAGCCCACGAACCAACAGAGGCTTGACCAAGACTAATGAACCAATTATAAGCCTCTTCCCCTAAGGAAAAAGGAAATAACCTGCACACCACATCTTGATGTTCTATTCTGGCTCTGCAGCAAGCTTCCTTAAATGTCCTAATATGATCATCAACATCCTGATAAGGATGATATTTTGGACAAAGTTTGTCCAGATTCTTCGATAACTCATGATATGCAGTAAAGGTCAAAGGTGACTCTGCTGCAAAGAAAGACATTGCAACCTGAGGAGGTTGAGCTGATGGTGCAGCTGGCTGGGGTTGGACTAAAGGGATACCTTGAGGCTGAACAGGAGGTGTCACGGATATCCCAGAAGGTATTTCAAAACCAACAAGAGTTACAGGAGGATGATCTGGTGAATCTCTTGATGCACTAGACCCTGGAGTATGATGAATGTCTATAGTTCTAGGTCTGAAACCTCTAACAGGTAATTCTTCAAAGATTCCACTAGATCTAGACCTGGTATTTATCTTGTGAGCCAGGATTTCACAATTCTGAAGCAAATTGGCTGAAGCTTTGCAAATATTGGCTGGATTTCACCAAATGAGGTGATATTTGCAGTCAGATGGCTGATCAAACTTGATATTTACGAAATATTTGTGAAGATACTGCAAATATGACAGGATATTTTGGGTATAATGACACGTAGCACGAGATCTCAAGTGTCTAAGGCTTAAATTCTTCAAATCTTGAACAAATTTATGTATCTTTGGCCAATATTAGTGAATTCAGAATGATCTACTATAAAGCTTGCAATATTTATGTGAAATCTAGAAATCTTTACACAGAATGAGCATATATGAACCTTTTACAGTAAATATTTGCATAATATTTGAAATTCACAGACGATCGGAGGTTACCTTTCTCTCTGCATCAAACCTGAAAATAATGATGATGAGCGTGGTATTCCAGATCACGCCCTCCTTCTAGCGCCAATTTATGTTGGTCATGATGTTAGTCACAAACAAACATAGAATAAAAGTACACATTAACATTTATTCATCTTGAAAGATACTATGAATTCAAAGAATTCAGGATCCCAAGTCTCCGGTGATTAGGTCTTAATCGTCTGAAGCCACTCAAAGGTTAATGTGAGTTGTTGTTTCCATTTTGGGGCCTTACGTGGAATTTTATCATCATCATGACATTCCTGCAGAAATTCTTTACAGAGAAGTTATATTATGTAGTTATTTAATGAGAAGATGTGGAAATACCTCAATCTTTGCATGATATTTTCAATTCTACATGCTTTGTATTCAAATATGCTAAATATTTATGATTATCTACGAGATGTCTGCATATTTATGTTATTTGCTTAAGATTATCAATTATCTACAATTATGGAGATGAAATGCTCTGAAATTTAAAAGAAATTGAAGAAATGCTTCTATTTAATGTTGAACCTTTAGCTATTGATCCACATACATACTTGATACTGTCATGAGGAGAAGAAATCAAACCATATGTTCACCAGGATATTCCACAGCTAGATACAGTTGATGCAAACTTCAGAGGATGAGGAATGAAAACAATACATGCAACATGATGAGCACTCCAAGGGACGCAGCAAATCAAAGCACATATCCAGAATTTAGACATAGATTACTCAAGATTTACAAAGATTTGTAATCGAAATACTCTTCTCTTTCATTAAGTATGCAAAAGACATGTATATATGCAATAACTTTGAAATAAGCCCTGAATACTTCAGCAAATAGATTTCAATGAAGTTTCCAATGTTTTCAATAAGGCATTCCACCACCTTTTATAGAATAAGGTGAGGAATCCATTACAAAAGATCTACAATCCTAATTTACCAATACAATTCTACGGTCATGATTCTCTTGACTTTGTCAACTTTTACAAAATGGCACAAGTTGCCAGCTGGCAACTATCTATACTACTTATGCTACTATCCCCTTCACGATGTATCTTCATCATGCTCCTCAGCTGATTGATGCGGGTCATCATCATGTGCGTCGCTTCCTGAGCTTTCACTATCCTGATGATGATGCTGCTGCAAATGGGGTTGCATACTACTGCGGACCTGTTCATATGAATGCACAACCTGATCTATTCCTCCGCCATCTTGAGTCTTTGCTTTGACAATGGCATGCTTATGTGCTTCATACTTGTCTCTACTATTATCAAGCTTATTTTTCCTATCCTGCAGTGTCTCTTTATATTTCTCCATCTAGACCTTGATTCTCATTATTTTATCTATTAGTTCTTCTGTCAAAGGGACAGGTGGACCATCTGCTTCTAATTGGAAGTTGCTGCGTACAGCTTTGATGGCGGACTCTTCATCTTGATTTTCTATTTTACCTTCCACCTTGCCTTCTAATGTTTCCAATATCATCGCTTCCTCAGCCATTAAATCCCGTAGCCTCATGCTGATATCTCTCAACTTATTATTACACCTCTTAAGGACTCCACACTCAAACTAAGTGTCCTTATACCAGATATCTATCAATAATGCGGTATTACTATTTAACACCTGCTTACTAATGAGCAATTATGGATTTATATTCCTTATTTCTCCTAACAGGGTCAAGACTCTCTCCAGCTTGTAAGACCTCTTCCCGGTCTGCATCTGCAATTTATCCACTTTGGTCTTGGAGTCACTTAGAATGCTCCACCTCTTCAGAGAAGCTTTCATTATTTCCATAGCATCATCCAATGCAGATGACATCCATTTCCTTATTACGGATGCCTCATGCTTCATGAGGTCCAATTTATTTACCTCCTCCTGAGAAATGGCAATCACTGGGACTGCACGTTCAGTCGTGGTATCATTAGGATCGGTTAGCCCTTTGATATAGGCATGCAACTGAGCAATATGCTCTTTATGTTGCTTATTTTTCTCCTTCTCTCTTTTCACCTTTTGAATCAGAGAGTCAATGATGTCTTTGCCCTCCTGACCTTCTTGGTCCTCATTGGCAAAGCCCAAATCAACTGTGCTAATTTGAAATTCATCCACAATGATTTTACCCTTTTCTTTCTCCACCGCAGGTATGGCAATTTGTGCGGTCCTTCTCTCTGTTGCTGGATCTCTTTTGATGGCAGAAGTCATTCTGGCCTTCCTCCTGGGTTTCATTAGATCGGCGGAGAACAAGGTGGAGACATCGAACTCTTGAATTTCAAGCTCCTCTTCAACATTTACTTCTTTTGCTAACCATGGAGGTACCTGATCATGTTTTTCAGCATCATGATGATGTTCACCCATATCTCCCATTTCTATTAATAGATGTTGTGGAGGTGGTGATTTTTCTTTTTCTTCTTCTTGATGCTCTCTTTGCTGTTGATCTTGTGGCACCTCCTCCTGTTGAGGAAGTTCCTTCTCTGGGGGAGTATCTTCTTGGTGTGGGGTACCTTGCGGCATGTCTATTTGCTGATCATGATGATCATGACCTTCTTCTATCATTCCTTCATCTATTCCCAATTCTTCCCCTTGTTGCTTATCCACTTCACCAGATACTGGAGATCCTGCTTGGGGTGCTGGCGGTTGTTCTGCAACTATTATTTCTTTCGAGCCTGCACTATCAACTTCTTGTATTTTGGCAACTGGATCCTCTAATGCTTCTTTCTCTTCATCAACTCTTGCTTCCTGAACCTCTGCTATAACAGGTTCCTCTAATGTATCAGGTGGACTTTGTTGGCCTGTTTCAAGAGCATGGCCCTCTGATTCTGCCATCTCTATCTCTTTGGTTGGGTGGCCTTTGTCAGGTGATCCTGCTGACTGTTTAGGACTTGCATCCTGTTTCTCTGTCAAATCCACCACTACAGGACTTGTCACCTCTTTGATCAATGCTTCTAGCCCTATCTCTTGAGCCACCTGCTTTGGGCTCTTTTCTTGCTCTTCTTCTGCTTGTTTCATCTCCTCAAGCACAGTTTGAACTGGTGGAGGCTTGTGAGGAGTCATACTTACATCAGCAGCAAGTGTTTCCATCTTCTATGCAGCCACATCCTGCACTACCTCATCATCAGATAGATTTATTGTCTCATCAAGTGAGACATGTCCTTCCACTTATGTCTGAGAGGCTTCTTTCGTTTGTTCTTCTACAAGTTCAGTTTTGAACTTGATGATGGTAGGAAGTGGAACATTATGTTGAAGTTCCCTCGGCACTTCACTACCTGCCCCTTGTAATAGTGTAGGGGGTTCACTTATTCCACCTCTCATGGAGGTCCTCTGTTTCTTAGGTGTGGTAGAAACCAGCACCTATGGAGCTCTCCTCTTCCTTTTTATTATTAACGGAGCCTCTTCTTCTTCAGGCTCCTCCTCCATGAGGATATCCTCTTCTCCAGGTTTCTTTGAGGATTGACCCACTTCTAGGGTTCCAGTTATTCCAGCCTCAGTTGTCTTACTCTTCTTGGGCTTCTCTTTCTTTGAAGGGGATTCAGACTCTGATCTTGATCCTAATCCTGATCCTGCCATCTCTTCAGCTGTAAACACTGCCCTATCAATTATAACCCCTTTGGGTTGTGTATCCACTTTCTTGCCCCTTTGGGGTCTTTTGCTCTATTGTTGTGGTGGAGGTAACTTGTCTCCCTTAGTCTTCCTCTTCTCAAGCAGGAAGTCATCATATACATCCCCAGGAATATCCTAGCCCTTCTTTTTGTTGTCCACCGTAATGGAAACACCTTTCTTTTTCAATGCCTCCACCTGATCATCAACCCAAGCTTGAGTTAGTTGTATGGTCCTAGCAATGAATGGGTCCAAAGATATATCTTCCTGCATGGTAAGGTCAGGTGCAGAGATGGTATCATTGTATATCTTCTTTTGTTCATACTCATCTGCCATTATCTTGCCATCATCCTTCTTCAATTGTTGGGGAAGGGAGATGCAATCAAAAGTTCTTATTTGGTTCAGAGTCAACCTCTGATACCATCTTCTCCTGGCCTCTGCCTCATCTTCACAATCAGCCAAAAAGTCTTCTAGGTGCCTCTGATGAACAGGCTTTCCTAGTATCTTCTGTATCCTGCCGTAAGGATCATATGGTCTTGTTATTGGAAAAGGCTGCAAATTCATTTTGTTCAGGGTGACCATCACCTTCTTTATATTATCAGAGTCAGGGCACATATAGTTGCCAATGCTGACTGGGAATAAAATTGGTGGTAGCTTCTTAGTGTCCTTGTACATCTTTAACATTACGAAGCCCTGCCTGATGAATTCCATTAATATCACTGCATCGGTAGGATACCTCGGTAGCATGAGGGGATGCTCCTCAAAACCTTCAACTCTTATGTAAGAGAAGGTTGCAAACTGTACATACTAGGCCCCATGCCTGTAGACTACTTCTTGAGCCTCCATGCTCAATCTTTTTGTTCTGTCCTCTTCCATGGTCCTCACCAGATGCATAGAGAATGCATCATTGACCAGCTTGTAGTCTCTGAAGTAGTTGGTTCTCTGTAGCTAGGGATGATGATCCCAGATGTATGTAGCATTTGTGCCTATGAGCTTCCCATCTGTAACTAGGGCATCAAAAGTGCCTCTATAAGCACAAGAATAAACAATATAGGATGTCATGAAAAATGCACAATTTGAACCTCCCAGGTTCATCAGCTGCTCATGCAGAGCATCACTTATGATTTGGCCCCACAGTGGCTTGGTGTTTGAATACATACACATCATTATAACTCCATACATCCAATCCCTGAAACTACCAGTATCAGGTTGGCCTGTTACTCGACTCAGGAGTGCAATCATATACTGGTATTCCTCACTGAAATCATATTTAAACAAGTGCACTGGGAGTTTGGCCGCTGCAGGATATGTGTTGTTCTCTGCTCTCCATTGATACATGTTCTTTCTGGCTGATTTCTTGTTGGCCTCATACTCTTTCTCTGCCTTTCTCAGGTCCACACTCTTTACTTTATTGCCCAATGGCAGTCCGAACGTCTGGGAGAGACCCTTGATGGAGAGGTCTGCATATATCCTCTCGTGTTTTACCACCTGCCTCGTCTAAGGATTATAATTCCAGGCACACTCTATGACCAACTCCAGAGATTCCATGGAATAAGGGAAACCAACAGCGTTCCACATTCCTGAGATGAATACCGCGTCCAGCACAGGACTCTTATCCTGCCCATCATTCAATTTAGCTGACCAAGCCTCCAGATTAGTGCTCCCCTAATAGGTATCTGTAATTGCTCCGTATTTGAATAGGACTCCCCTCTGAGAAGAGAACATAGGCCTACTGAATTCTTCTTGACACTTAACATACTGTTTGTCGGCCATGAGTACCTGCAATTATCAATAATCCTAACTCACAATAGGTATATACATGCATACATATTGCAATTAAATTTACTATGCCTACTGTATCTCTTCATCATTACATGCATAAACCAAAAATTCCATCATCATACCTGAACAA
The DNA here is from genome assembly GCA_027924645.1 of Cunninghamia lanceolata. Taxonomy (NCBI): domain Eukaryota; kingdom Viridiplantae; phylum Streptophyta; class Pinopsida; order Cupressales; family Cupressaceae; genus Cunninghamia; species Cunninghamia lanceolata. The sequence goes on along the minus strand of BSBN01000078.1, from coordinate 33,653,307 downwards.
TAATGACATGATGAGGGTTTCATTTACTTACCTGGTTATGCAGATTTCTCTTTTATACCAGTGGATTACCAACAACGTTCTTAGTTCAGCTGATGATCACATCTTTCCTTCTGTTTGTGAGTTCAAATCGCGCAACGATAGCTGGTATGCAGATATGGAAGCTGGTGCTCTGTAAAACAAGTTTATCGCAAGGTAAATATGAAAATGGTAGCTGAATTACCTTTTAACCTTGCATTTAGGGTACACTTAGGGCAACTCTGACAAGTTAGATTACATTCATTGATTATTCGTGCGAAAATGCAGGATCTTGCCAGGTGTTTCATTGGGTTCTGGGGTCAGTGGGAACTACCTACCATGTCCGTGCGCATTAAATGATAATGGCAGCAACGGGGGCAAGGGAATATCCATATGATAGGATATCATGAGGGCAGGATGATATTTGCAAATATCGGGTTGAGTTTCAATATCATCCTCCCGTGTTTTACCACCGTATTGAAATTGTTATCGCGACAAGATTAGGGTGACAAAAGCACTTTTGTTTATGTTTAGTACATCAGGAGGATATTTCGGTGAATCAGGTGATGTTTCAAAATATGATGATGACGAGACAAACTTACATGTCTCTTTTTCGGAATATCGGGATGACATCATCCTGATATTCGTTCTTTGTATCAGAAATACATCATTGACGTCATCGTCATATTAGACGAACATGATCATGTTTGGAAAAATATCCAGTCGAAATGTGAATGTGATGATGATGTCATTAGGATATTTGCTTCTTTGTTTATCTAGTTTGGATGATGTCATCAGGATATTTGCTAAGGGTTACATTTTGCGTCAGGAGGATATTAAGAAACATCGGGTTACATTCAAACATGACGCTCGCGATACAAAAGACCACTTGACGGGGAAGACTTACTACCACTTAAAGTTGACGTCCAGATATTTGAGCCGCAGGATATTGTCGGGGGATATTTCAAAATATGATGATGATCTTCAAAAGATGACAAGTTATAAAAAATGATCTTCCTTTCCTGCGACTATTAGGTTTGACCAAAACTTTGACTGTTCATAACTCTCACATCCTGAGGAATATCAGTATGATGTAAAAGACAAACCTGCGTGAATTTTAGTACTCTTTCAAACTATGAGGTCACAGAAATGAAATATGAAACTTGACAGACCGACCTCAAAATGGTGACTTACCTCATCCTAGCTCTACATGATGATGCACCCGACTTACTTTTACCAACCCGCCAGAGAGCAAACAAGCCAAGCCAAAAAGTTGGGTCCCTATTTTGCAAAGTCAAAATGGGGCGTGTTGTGTAACTACACAACACAACTTTGTTAATAGTCTGCCCAGAGGTACTGGTAAGTTCAAAGGCAAACTACCTTTCAAATGTTTCAGTTGTGGTAAAGGTGATCATTATGCTTCTAGATGCCCCACAAGAGTTCCTAAACCAAGCCCTGATAGACCTAGAATCCCAAAGAAATGTTATTATGTTGATGATCTTGATGATGATGAAGAAGTATTAGATGGTGAACTAGATAATGCTAGCACATATGGTAATGAATGCTTGTTTATTGCTATTAAAGAAGAACCTATGACTACTAATCTTGCTATCTGTGTGAAGGAAGAAAAACTAGCGGAAAGTACCTTGGTTTCTCAGGTTGTTGAAGACAAAGATGAATGGGTTATTAACAGTGGATGCTATCATCACATGACTAGTGACAAAAGTAAGTTCATAAGTTTGGAGAGATATGAAGGAGGACTGGTTAGGTTTGGTGATGATACAACTGGTAAGCTTTGTGGAAAAGGATCCATTTCTTTTGATGGAAAGCATAACACTGATGATGTCTTATATGTGAAGGGATTAAAGCACAATCTCTTAAGTGTTGGTTAGATGTGTGGTGAAGGTTATGATCTCAGATTCAAGGACAATGGATGCAAGATTTTGGAAAGCTTTGGAATAGTGATTGCAACTGGTAAGAAGACAAGAGGTAACATTTATCATTTGAAAGGGACTAATGAATATTTCTTGTTGGCCTAGAATGATGAAAATTGGTTGTGGCATAGAAGGTTGTGTCACATCAATTTTGACAACATTATGAAGATAAGCTCCACTCAGGCTGTAAGAGATTTGCCCAAGCTTGTGAAGCCTGCTGATACTTTGTGCAAGGAGTACCAATTTGGAAAATAGACAAGAACAAGTTTCAAGAGCAAGGACCAATCTGTTGATGGACTACTGAAGTTAGTGCATACAAATCTATGTGGACCTACCAGAGTAAGAAGTCTACAAGGAGACAGGTATTTCATGTTGTTGATTGATGATTATTCTAGAATGACTAGGGTTACCTTATTAAAAGAAAAAGCAAAAGCCCTAGAAAAGTTCAAAGTATTCAAGGCAATGGTTGAGAATGAGCTTGATTTGAAGATAAAGTGCTTAAGGTCTGATAGAGGAGGAGAGTTTAAATCAAATGAGTTTAACTTCATCTGTGAGGAACAAGGGATAAAGAGACAATTATCTACACCTAGGACTCCACAATAAAATGTTGTTGAAAGAAAAAATAGGACAGTTCAAGAGCTACCAAAACAATGATGGAGGCTGATCTACTGAAAGTATATTGGAGAGAGGTAATTCACACTACTGTATACATCTTAAACAAAGTCCAAGTCAAAGGTAATAGTTCTAAGACTCCTTATGAATTGTGGTATGGTAAAGTTCCTACTGTGAAATATTTCAAAGTTTTTGGAAGTAAGTGTTATATCAGAAGAGATGAAGATCAAGGGAAGTTTTATGCAAGGTGTGATGAAGGTATCTTCCTTGGATACTCTACCAAGAGCAAGGCCTACTGTGTTGCAAATATGTGCCTATGATGTGTTGTTATTGATGTCAACATATCCCTTTGTCAGAAATAGAGGGAACGGTGCAGATCAGTGAAGTAGATTGCTCTGTATTTCTAGAGGAATGAAGATCAAAGTACATAGACCATATGGATATGTATAGTATTGTCTAAAGTAGTTCTAAGTCAGATTTGAGAGGTCCACATGAAGATTTGAAGAAGCTATGGCCATCTGAGTAGAACCAGGTTTTACAGTGTTCATAAGAGACAGAGTGACAAGAAATTGGTCTAGATTACTCTGCAATGAAAACTTATGATCTGTGGATCTAGAGGCATGCTTGGGAAGTCAGTGTGTATCCTCAACTCAAGTGGTTCATGGTTTGGAGTTTCGTAAGCAATCTTTCTAATGTGACAGTCATGGTAGACAATATTCTTGAGGTACAGATGAAGATGCAAGTGATTCTGATGATTTGGAGTAGTGTGGATGTTATTGTTGAATTCAATGTGCTTATGGAGATCTCTGGATCATGTGCCTACTGTGTTGGAGGTCTGTATTGATGATTGAGCTCATTGATTGAAGATTTCTTCCTTGGTGTTGTTCTTCCCAGTCTTGGCCAACCAGATGATTCAAGCGAGTTACAAATGATCTAAGAGCAATTCTCTAGAGCGTGGCATGTTGATCAAAGAAGATTCAAGTCCCAGCTATGTTTGGCTGATAGTACAATGATCCACATTGAGTCAGGATGACCTTGATGTTCATTCCAAGATTGATGAAGTGTATAAATACTTGTGGATGAGTTGTGGAAAGTTGTCCTTGTGCGAAAATGATAAAATCATAAGAAAGGTACAAAGGTAGTGCAAAGAAAAGGAGAAGTAGAAGAACAAGAGTAGTAGAGGATGAAGAGTTAGAAAAGAAGTGTTTGGGGCAGAGGAGAAGTCTTATGAGCTATCAATGGGACTAAACCAGGCATGAAGAAGATGTTATTTCCAGTTCATTCTTTCTGTATTAAACATAAAATCTTGTAGGCAGTTAGCCTCTTTGAGCAATGAGCTCTAGGCAGTGCACCCGAAGGCAAGTGCCTTCCCATTTCTTTGAAGTACTTTTTACAGGGTACAAATCTTGTGGGTTAAACCCCACCATGGTTTTCCCTTAACCGGGTTTCCATGTTAAAAATCATGGTGTCAAGTGTGTTAATTGTGTTTTTGCTCATGTATTGTTGATTCATGCTTTAATGTTTACATCATTAATCTATTTGTAAGTTGTGAAAGAAGATTAAAAGAAGAAAAGGTTAAAGTGTGACAACTGATTCACTCCCCCTCTCAGTTGTCTGACCTAATTCCAATAATTGGTATCAGAGCCGATTCCTCTAAAAGAAGCTTGATCGCTTGAGGAGATCCAAGATGTTAACTTACAAGAAGGAAAGTTTGAGATTTGATGGAACAAATTACTCCCTTTGGAAGGTGTGTATGTAGTGTCATTTGCAATGTATGGGTGATGCCTTTTGGTTGATAACTAAGGATGAGTATAAGATTTTGAAGAATGGCCCTTCAACTCTAGACGAACTCAGGGAAGCTAAATACAATATTTGAGCTAAAGAAGCATTATTGAGTGCCTTGACTAATACAGAAATGACAGTCCTGGAATTAAAAACTGCTCATGAAATCTAGAAAAAGTTGGAGACTCTATATGAAGGTGATAAATATGTCAAATGTGCCAAGCTATAGAGCCTGAAGGGTAAATATGAAAGGTTGGTGATGAGTGAAGATGAGAACATTACTTCCTACATGTAGAAGGTGAATGAACTTGTCACCGGTATCAGGAGTGCTGGTGGAATATTGGAAGAATTAGAGATTATTACCGAAGTGCTCATATCCTTACCTGCAACATACAAGCATAAAGTTTTTTCCATTGAAGAGATTAGGACTGTAACAAATGTTACAAGGGATCAGTTGGTTGGTAAGCTTTCAGTATTTGAAATGAGTGAGTTTGGTGATTCTCTTCCTAAGTCTGAATCTGTATTTAAGGCTAGTGTTTATGGAAAACAAAGATATGATCTGGGCGAAAGATCTTCAGGAATATCTAACAAATTTGAGAAGGCAAGGAAGGATCTTAACGATGATGAAAGTGAGGCTATAGAACTTGAAGCCCTTATTGCCAAAAGATTGCCAAGAGGATCCGGTAAGTATGAAGGAAAGTTGCCTCTCAAATGTTTTTCTTGTAATAAGATTGGTCATTTTTCCTCAAGGTGTCCAAAGAGGGTTTCAAAACCTTACCCTAATAGATCAAGGGCTCAGAAGAAATGTTACTATGTCCAAGAAGCTGAAGGTGTCACTGATGATGAATCTGATATGGGAAGTAACTCAGGAAATGAATGGGTGTTCATTGCCATCAAAGAAGAAGATCCGGTGTCTACTAAATCTACTAGCTATGTAAATGTGGAAAGTGCCTTGGCTTCTCAGATTGAAGAAAAAGATGAATGGGTGATTGACAGTGGATGTTTTCATCATATGACTAGCGATAAAAGTAAGTTCATAAGTTTGGAAAGATATGAAGGTGGAATTGTGAAGTTTGGAGACAATTCATCTTATCGAATTGGTGGTAGAGGATCCATCTCTTTTGATGGTAAGAATAACACTAATGATGTTTTGTATGTAGAAGGATTGAAGCATAATCTTCTTAGTGTTGGACAGTTGGTTGACAAAGGGTATGATCTTTGATTCAAGGATGGAAAATGCAAAATCTTAGCAAGCTCCAGAACTGTGATTGCATCAGGTACACAAACTAAAGGCAACATCTTTCATTTAAGTGGTACCGGTAAAAGTTGTTTGATTGTTCAGATTGATCAGAGTTGGTTATGGCATAGGAGAATGTGTTATGTGAATTTTGAAAATATTGTCAAGATAAGTTCTACTCAGGCTGTGAGAGATCTTCCAAAACTTGTGAAACCTACTGATAGCATGTGCAAAGAATGGCAATTGGGTAAACAGAACAAAACTTCATTCAAGAGTAAAGAACAATTTTCAAGTGGACTATTGAAACTTGTGCATACTGATCTATGTGGTCTTGCTAGAATTAGAAGTGTGTAAGGAGACATATATTTTATGTTGCTAATTGATTATTACTCCCGGATGATGTGGGTAACTTTCTTGAAAGAAAAATTAGAAGCTCTTGACAAATTCAAGGTGTTCAAAGTTATGGTGGAGAATGAGAGTGGTGTGAAGATAAAGTATCTGAGATCCAACAGAGGTGGATTGTTTACCTCCGATGAGTTTGATACATTCTATGAAAAGCATGGAATAAAAAGACAGTTATCTGCTCCTAGGACTCCTCAACAGAATGGAGCTGTGGAAAGAAAGAACCAGACCATTCAAGAAGCTGCTAGGACCATGATGATGGAAGCAAATGTTCCACAAGTCTATTGGAGATAAGACACCTTATGAACTATGGTTTGGTCATCCTCCCATTGTGAAATATTTTAGAGTTTTCGGGAGTAAATACTATATCAAAAGAGATGAGGATCTAGGCAAGTTTGATGCAAGAAGTGATGAAGGAATATTTCTGGGTTACTCTACTCAAAGCAAGGCATACTGGTCTTTCAACAAGAGATTGAAAAAGATTGTTGAAAGTGCTAATGTCAAGGTTGATGAAAGTAAAGAAAGACCTTCTAGGCCTTGTGGATATGATTCAGATGATCAAGATGAAATTCAAAGTCAAGGAAAGCAAGTTCAAACCCAAATTCAGATCCAAATTGATCAGGAAAATCTAGTGACTCAAGAAGTTAGTGCAGATATTGAGGAACATGCTCAAGAAATTCCCAAAACCCCCAGGTATGTAGGGTTAAATCATTCTAAAGATCAAATCATAGGAGACAGGAATAAAGGTGTTCAAACTAGAAGAAGAATTGTTGAAGATCAAGTAGAATATTGTTTGATTTCAAAGATTGAACCAAAAATAGTAAATGAAGCTTGTAATGACGAAAATTGGGTAAAAGCAATGGAAGAAGAATTAATACAAATTGAAAAGAATCATACTTGGGATCTTGTTTCTAGACCTGAAAATAAAAATGTAATTGGAACCAAATGGGTCTTCCAGAATAAACTGAATGAAGATGGTGAAGTTGTGAGAAACAGAGCAAGATTGGTATGCAAAGGATATTCTCAAGTAGAGGGAATTAATTTTGAAGAAACATTTGTTCTGGTGCAAGAATTGAAGTAGTCAGATTATTTCTTGCATTTGCTTATTTCAAAGATTTCAAAGTTTACTAGATGGATGTCAAGTCAACATTTCTAAATGGAGAGTTAGAGGAAGAAGTCTACATTGAGAAACTGGAAGGATTCCAGTTGTCTGATCAAGAAGATATGGTCTGTAGATTGAGGAAAGCTTTGTATTGACTTAAACAAGCCCCAAGAGCTTGGTATGCAAGATTAGATAAGTATCTACTAAAGCTAGGATTTAGCAAAGGCACAGCTGACAGTTATCTTTATTTCAAGATTGATCATGAGTATATCCTAATTATTGAGGTGTTTGTTGATGATATCATTTTTGGTGGAAATGGAAGCATGTCTACGAAATTTTCTGATCAGATGCAAAATGAATTTGAGATGTCCATGTTTGGTGAAATGAATTTCTTCTTAGGTCTACAAATCACTCAGTTAGATAAAGGTATCTTTATATCTTAGTCTAAATATGTGAGAGAATTGTTGAAAAAGTTTGGAATGGAAGATTCAATACTAGTAAGTACACCTATGGTAACTAGATGCAAGTTGAGTAAAGATGATGATTCACCTAAGGCAGATTAGAAAAGGTACAGATCAATGATTGGAGGACTACTTTATTTGACTTAGACCAAACCTAACATTATGAATTCAGTTGGACTTGTAGCTAGATTTCAAGTTGATCCTATGGAATCCCATGTTGTAGCAATCAAAAGAATTTTTAGATATCTAAAGTTAACATCTGATCATGGCTTATGGTATCCAAAGGATAATGACTTCACTCTCCATGTATATACAGATGTTGATTGGGAAGGAGATGTGGATGATAGAAAAAGTACTAGTGGTGGTGCATTCTTCTTGGGAAGGAGATTGGTTTCTCGGTTGAGCAAAAAGTAGGAGGCAATATCTCTGTCTACTGTACAAGAAGAGTATATAGCAACAACAAGCAATTGTACTCAAGTCTTGTGGATGACGCAAATGTTGAAAGATATCAAAATTGTGTTTGAAGAGCATGTTACAATCTTCTATGATAATTCAAGTGCAATAAACATCTCAAAGAATCTGGTGTTGCATTCAAAGACAAAGCACATATCCATCAAGTTTCACTTCTTGAGAGAGAAGGTAAGTGAGAATGAAGTTAGATTGGTGTTTGTTTCTTCAAAGGATCAAATTGTAGATATATTCACCAAGCCTCTGCCTACGGATACTTTTGAGTATCTCAGAGGGAAACTAGGGGTTTTACCCCTCCTGTTCTGAACTAAGATGCACTAGTGTGCATTAGTCTGGTGGAATTCATGGTCATATCTCATGATCTAGATTGATGTTAAGGAGATACTGCTCAGGGGAGTAGACAATATGCAAATTTTGGAGATCAGTCTAAAATAAAAAGGGGGAGAAAAAGTTGCAAATATGTGCTCTTTGCCATTGATGTCAAAGGGGGAGAGAAGTCATGTGAAAAACTAGTTGCTGATGAAAGGGGGAGCAGTGAAGAAAGTGGTTGTGATAAGAGAAAGGGGGAGAAATCCTTGTCTTGATGGCTGAATTAGTTTTTCACATCATATGTTGCCATCAATGACAAAGGGGGAGATTGTTGCAAATATGTGCTTATGATGTGTTGTCATTGATGTCAACATATCCCTTTGTCAGAAATAGAGGAAATAGTGCAGATCAGTGAAGTAGATTGGTCCGCATTTCTAGAGGAATGAAGATCAAAGTAGGCAGACCATATGGCTATGTAGAGGATTATCTAAAGTAGCTCCAGTTAATATTTGAGAGGTCCACATGAAGATTTGAAGAAGCTATGGCCATCTAAGTAGAACCAGATTTTGCAGTGTTCATAAGAGACAGAGTGATAGGAAATTGGTCTGGATTGTCCGCAATGAAAACTTATGATCTACAGATCTAGAGGCATGTTTGGGAAGTTAGTGTGCATCCTCAACTCAAGTGGTTCATGGTTTGGAGATCTGCAAGCAATCTTTCTAATGTGATAGTCATGCTAGATGGTGTTCTTGAGGTATCGGATGGAGATGCAAGTGTTCCTGATGATTTGGAGTAGTGTAGATGTTATTGTTGAATTCAATGTGCTTGTGGAGGTCTCTAGATAGTGTGTCTGCTGTGTTGGAGGTCTGCATTGATGATTGAGCTCATTAATTGAAGATTTCTTCCTTGGTATTGCTATTCTTCCCAGTCTTGGTTGACCGGATGATTCAAGAGAGTTGTGGATGATCTAAGAGCAATTATTTGGAGTGTTGCATGTTGATCAAAGAAGATTCAAGTCCTAGCTATGTTTGGCCGATAGTATAGTGATCCACATTGAGTCAAGCCAACCTTGATGTTCATTCCAAGGTTGATGAAGCATATAAATACTTGTGGATGAGTTGTGGAAAGTTATCCTTGTGCATGAAAATGATAAAATCATAAGAAAGGTATAGATGCAGAGCAGAGAAAAGGAGAAGTAGAAGAACAAGAGTAGTAGAGGATGAAGAGTTAGCGAAGAAGTGTTTGGGGTAGAGTAGAAGTCTTTTGAGCTATCAATGGGACTAAACTAGGCATGAAGAAGATGCTATTTCTAGTTCATTCTTTCTATATTAAACATAAAATCTTGTAGGCAGTGAGCCTCTTTGAGCAGTGAGCTCTGGGAAGTGCACCCAAAGGCAAGTACCTTCCCATTTCTTTTAAGTAGTTTTAAAAGGATACGAATCTTCTGGGTTAACCCCACCATGGTTTTCCCTTAACTAGGTTTCCATGTTAAAAATCTTGGTGTCAAGTGTGTTAATTGTGTTTCTTCTCATGTGTTGTTGATTCATGCTTTAATGTTTACATCATTAATCTATTTTTAAGTTGTGAAAGAAGATTAAAAGTAGAAAAAGGTTAAAGTGTGACAACTAATTCACCCCCTTGCTCTCAGTTATCTGACCTAATTCCAACATACTGGTGTTACAATAACAGGTTGAAGAAGATTATTGAGAGTACAAATGTCAAAGTTGTTGAAAGCAAGGAAAAGGTGTCAAGTGGATATGAATCTACTGAACTGGATGTCCCTACAAGCAAAGTAGTAGTGCAGCAAGAAGAAAACTTAGAGGAAGAAGAAGAACAAGCTCTGGAAATCATTACTAAGACACCTAGGTATGTGAAGTTAAATCACTCTGAAGATCAAATCATAGGAGATAAGAGTAAAGGAGTTCAGACCAGAAGAAGAGCTGCTGATGAATAGGTTAATTATTATTTGATTTCTCAAGTGAAACCTAAAAATGTAAATGAAGCATGTAGTGATGAAAACTGGGTAATTGCTATGAAAGAAGAATTGATGCAGATAGAAAAGAATCAAACTTGGGATCTAGTCCTTAGACCGGCAGACAAGAATGTGATTGGTACCAAATGGGTCTTTAGGAACAAAATGAATGATAATGGTGAAGTGGTAAGAAACAAAGAAAGGTTGGTATACAAAGGATACTCTCAAGTGGAAGGATTATATTTTGAGGAAACATTTGCACCAGTGGCAAGGATTGAAGCAATAAGAATGTATTTAGCATTTGCAGCCTACAAGGATTTCAAGCTATATCAAATGGATGTGAAGTCTATATTCTTGAATGGATAATTGGAAGAAGAAGTCTATATTGAACAACTGGAAGCATTCCAGTCATCAGATCAAGGTGACATGGTGTGCAGATTGAAGAAAGCATTGTATGGACTAAAACAAGCCCCTAGGGCCTAGTATGCAAGATTGAATAAATATCTGATATAGTTAGGGTTCAGTAATGGTTCTACCGACAACAATCTCTATTTCAAGATCAATGATAAACAAATCCTAATTGTTACAGTCTTTGTTGATGATATTATCTTTAGAGGCAATGAAGGTATGTGCATGGCTTTTGTTGGGGAAATGCAAAATAAATTTGAAATGTTCATGTTTGGTGAGATGAATTTCTTTTTAAGTCTATAAATCAATCATTCAGATAAAGATATTTGATTTCTCATTCTAATTATGTGAAAGAGTTGTTAAAGAAGTTTGGGACGGAAGACTCTAAACTGGTAAGCACTCCCATGGTAACTGGTTGTAAGTTGAGCAAAAATGACAACTCACCTATGGCAGATCACAAAAGGTATAGATCTATGATTGGAGGATTACTTGATCTAACCTAAACCAAACCTGACATAATGCATGCAGTTTGTCTTTTGGAAAGATTTTAAGCAGAATCTAAAGAGTCACATGTGATGGTAGCCAAGAGAATACTGAGATATTTGAAAGGCATAATGGATTATGGTTTGTGGTATCCAAAAGACAGTAATTTCACTCTCAGTGCATACACTGATGCAAATTGGGTCAGAGATGTGGATGACAGAAAAAGTACAAGTGGAGGTGCATTCTTCTTAGGAAAAAGGCTAGTATCCTGGTTAAGTATGAAACAAGACTCAATATCTCTATCTACTGTAGAAGAAGAATACATTGTAGCAGCATGTAGCTACACTCATGTGTTATGGATGAAGCAGACATTGAAGTACATCAGAGTTGTGTTTGAAGATCCAATTACAATCTTTTGTGACAATATAAGTGCCATAAACATTTCAAAGAATCCAGTAATGCATTCAAGGACAAAGCATATATCCATAAGATATCACTTTCTAAGAGAAAAGGTGACAAATAATGAAGTCAAGTTGGAGTATGTGTCTACAAAAGATCAGATTGCAGACATCTTCACCAAGCCTCTGCCTAAGGATACTTTTGAGTATCTCAGAGAAAAGTTAGGGGTTATCAACCCTCCTACTCTAGACTAGGATGCAGAAGAGTGCATCAGTCTGGTGGTATTTAGAGTCCCACCTCCAGATCTGGATTGATGCTTTAAGGGCTACTTCTCAGGTGGAGTAGTCAAAGAGTTTAGAGGAGAGTTGGATTAGAACATCAGAGTGTAAGTATGTGCCCTTTGCCATTGATGTCAAAGGGGGAGAGAAATCATGTGAAAAACTTAGAGAGAAAGAGTGTAGATGTGCAAAGAGAAAGGGGGAGAACCTTGTCATGATAGATGTTGTGGTTTTTCACATCATATGTTGCCATTAATGACAAAGGGGGAGATTGTTGCAAGTATGTGCCTAATCGATGTTATCATTAATATCAACAAATCTTTGTTGTCATTGGTGTCAACTATATCCTATTTTTCTATTTTTTTAGAAGCTTTATATGTTGAGGATATTGAGAAATTAGCCCCTCTGGAAGAATCAGCAAGGAAACAGTGAATCATAGTGAAGACAGTGAGTTGCATATAGAAGAATAGTCCAGAAGATTGCTCCACATTTCTTGTAAATTGAAGATGTTGGTTTGTAGATTGGAAGTTATTTAGAGGCATGTCTAAAGATGCAAAATCTTGAGTTTAAGCCTCTAGTATGAAGAATTGAGTTAGTTACATTCACCAGAGTAAAACCTACTTTTTCTGATTATTCACTAGTGACAGGAAGAAAGTATTTTGCTCTGCATTCCTCCGCATTGAAGTATTTTTCTCTGAGGTTCTAAAGGGAAGTCTAGAATGATGATAAGTGCTTACAACTACATTGTTTCATGATTTGTTGGTATGCAAGCTATCTTTCTTTTATGATAGTTGAAGATAGTGAAGTTCATGTGCTTCGGTGTGAAGAATCTCATGGATAAAGTGGTTCGGTTTTGTGTGGTTGCTCCTGGTGATTACAATGAGCTTGTGGATGCCTCCTAATCATGTTCCTACATTTACATTGGTCCACATTAAGGAATTGAGATCATGTTTGAAGTTTATTCCCAGATAACGTAGCGTGTAACTAGTCTTAGCTGACTTGGTTAATTCTAGTGATTGCAGAGATATAGTGAAGATTGTAGATGCATTTCGTGGCATGGAAGATCATGTTTGAGTCCCAGCTAAGGCATAGAGTGATCTGCATACATATTTACTACATTTCCTTAGCATAATTTTATATTAAGTCAAGACCTATTTTGTAAATGTTTGTAATGCTAACCTTGGAGATTGTTCCAATGGTTGATGAGTGTAATGCTGACCTTGATGTACATTCCAAGGTTGATGAATGATATATATACTTGTAATTTGGTTGTGGAAAAAGAAGTCCTTATGAAAATGCAAAGTTAAGTGAAGAGGTGTAGAAGGTAGAGCAGAGCAGAGGAAGAGTATTGTACTTCAATGGAACTAAATTCAGGCATGGAGTAGATGCTATTATCTAAATTCAAAACCCTTGGCAGTGAGCCACCCCTTGGCAGTGAGCCTTTTTCTGGGCAGCGAGCCCTATTGGCAGTGAGCCTCTGATTTTTGGTATTGTTATAACTTATATATATTATGGACTAACATCCACCATGGTTTTTTCCTTGACAGGGTTTTCTACATAAAAATCTAGTGTCACTTGTGTATGATTTTGCAATTGTGTTTATGTTTTTGAGTTTATACTTTCATGACTTAATCATAACAAACAATGGACAAGTGTTTAATGTTTTAAGGTGCAATTTTTTTTAAGTTTTGAGACAATTGATTCACCCCCCTCTCAGTTGTCTAGTTCATTTCAACATTTTTCAACTCTAGTTATCAATTCATGCATTCCCATGCATTCCTCTCTATTCACTTCTTCTTGAGTGATAAGCTTTTATTGGATAGATCACTCCAATTTTAGCCTAGATCACTCTTGTGTATTCCAAGTTAAATCTTCAATCAAATTGAGTTAACTCTTCTTCCTCTTCACCTCTCGTCCCTTCATCAAACCTATAAATACCCTCACCTCTTCATTATTTTCCTAGTTGGAAAGTTAGAGAATGTTTTCCCCTTCTTCACAAGCTTTTTCAAGCTTCTTCATAGGCATGTGAGCCTCTTTCTTCATTTCTTTCTTTAGTTTTCCATAGCTTCAAAGCTTTCATTGTTGCATAATCAAAACATTGCTCTTGGGATAATTAAAATACATGTTTACTTTTTCCTTGATAGGCTAAGTAGATTTGCATTGTTAAAGTAGTTTCCCTTTCAAAGTTCATAGATTAAAATCAATTTCCCTTTCTTAGATTAAATCATTCCACTTATTCAAAAAACAACAAAAACATAGATTTAATTGCATTACATAATCTCATACTAGCTTGTGTTGATTTTCTAATTCCTAGAATCAAAAATTACACTTTTATTTCTATAAACATAAAAAAAAACACAAAAAAATGTTTTGCACTCATATAGGCTTGCATTCATACAAAAACAAAAAAAAGAGCAAAAACATTAGCAGCATAGAAAGATTTCAAACCCTTGGTCTCAACACAAGATCAAGATCAATCAACATGAGTCAAAACCCTTGGTTTCATCACAAGGTCAAAAAAAGTCAAACCTTAGGTCACACAAACCCTAAGTGGAAACCCTAGGTCAAGTCAAGGTTAGCTTAAACCATCTCTCTCTTGATTAGGCTAACAAATGTGCCCTGGACTTAGAGGTGAGTGGGTTAAGTCAATCCTCAATGAGATAGAGGCGATCCATCCTAGATAGCAACAAGACCAACTAGTCATTCGACAACAATAAGAAAGTATTGGAGAACATCAAGTACAACAAGTATTCATCCAATAGTTTGAATGACAACATCAAATTGAACAAAGCATCAACGAGAATAACAAATAACCCACACAATACTAGAACATTAGAAACCTCAACAGGAGAACAGTGACTAGTGACCCTTCGGGTCATATAGTTATCTTTACAACTATGGTCATAGAACACCACATTCAAATAAACACACAACAACATAGGCCCTAGGACTAGCCGACCCCTCTCCATGAATTCTATCTCTCCAACAAGCTAGACCACCCCCGTGCCTTGCCTCCTTTCAACTGGCTACTTCCACAAGAGTGAGAGTGATGTGGCCATTCACCCTGTGGAAAGGAGAGAGGATACATGTGAATGCCAAAGCCAACTCAACTGCCCCAAGCCATTGAGTCATTATTTTGAGCATACAAGTCCTTTTTAAGGATCAAAGTGATAGGTCTAACTAGTCCTACAAAGTCTAAGATGAAACAACTTACAAAATTATTCTTTCCTAAGAAAAGTTGCACTCCCTTTTTATTCACTGGAAAGGGTAGATCCATGATGGCCTTGACTCAGTTTGGATCTATAGAGATTCCCTGTTTAGAAACAATATGCCCAAGTAATTTACCTTGTGGTACACCAAACACACATTTATTTGGATTTAGTGAGATTCTGAACTCTTGACACCTTTGCAAGATTGTCTCTACATGATCTAAATGATCATATTTTGATTTGGTTGAACATAGTGACATCATCAAGGTACACTAGAATGATATTATTTATCAACCCACTAAAGGCAATATCCATGGCACGCTAAAAGGTCACTCTAGCATTTGACAAGACAAAAGGCATTTTTGCATAAGCAAAAGTTCCCCATTTGGTAGTAAAGACAGTTTTATGCTAATCATCTTCTTTAAGCCAAATCTAATTATACCTTGAGAATCCATCTAGTAAAGAGAATCATTCTGATCCTTCCATTATTTGAAGAATCTTCTCTATTGAAGGAAGAGGATAGTGATCTTTAAGCAATGCTCAATTCAAATCCTGAAAATCAACACAACTTGATTTCATCATTTTCTTTCTAACTGGAACTAGATTTAACACCCATGTTGAGTTCTTGATTAGAGATGATTTTGGATTCAATTAGTTTCTTGAGTTCTTGGGCCATAAGAGATTCAATTTTTGGATTAACAGGCCTTTTTTTTTGTTAAACTGGTTTGGACCCATCAACCAACTCAATAGTATGTTACACTATCTCTTTACTATAACCCTGAAGATCATCGGAGTTCCAAGATATCACTTCATCATATTTTTTATACAAAGAGATTAACTTGTCTCTTTCAGCTTGTGTAGTAACATTTCCTACCTTGATCTTCTTACCATCACTTTTTTACTCTATTTTAGAATAATCATCCTTTTTTTCCATGAACTTTCTTTTATTTAATTTTGCATCATCAGGATAAAAAAGACTCCAAAATTATCAATCCTTTTTGGAGCTTATTTGATTTCAACTGAACTAATTGGTCACCATAATCTTCTTCAATTTTGGATTGAAGTTGATAAGCAAACTCGCTGGATTGTTGTAAAAATAAGGCAATTTGAGAGTCACTCTCAAAGACTTGCTAATGATCTCCATTGTCTGGGCTACTAGGCTGAAAGACCATTTTGACTGCATTTTCATTAATCAATAGGTCATTTGTTGGGTCAAATTGTGACACAATCTATGCCATCTTATTTTATTTAGTATTTTGAGCCCTTGGAATCACTTTAATATTGAAAGCATCAAATCCTTCAATCATGTCCTATACATGGTGGTGCTAAGATCTCATCTTAACATTCTTAGCTGCTACTATTCCTCTAACCTACTTAATCACCAATTTAGAATCAACAAACACTTTGAACTATTTGATTCCCATTTTTTTAGAAAGAATTAAACCATGCACAAAAGATTCATATTTCACTTCATTATTAGTGCAACTGAAATGAAAGTGGAAATCCCTAAGAATCATTTCTCCTACAGATGAGACAAGACACACACCGGCCCCTAAACCATTTCTACACTTAGCACCATCAAAATTTAATGTCCAGAGTGAAGAGCTATTTTCTGGTACCTCTTTCGCCTTCCTTGATGTACTTGTTATTTTTGGGATCAAAGGGTCCTCTTCAAAAATTATATATGTCCCTAAACTAGTAAAATCATAGTTTCAATAGGGGTCATTTTGCATAGATTCTAATAGAAGAACTTCTTCTTCTTCTTCTTTATTTTGATCACTTAGTACAACCTCTTCATCTATCATTTCCATGTTAGGTTTTCCTCTTTTGTGATCATGGCATGAGTTGCTTCAAAATTTACCATAATTTGTTCAGTAATATGTTTTTTGTTCCATGGTTCTCACAACACTTTCATTTTAGAGCCATATTTGGTTCTCAAAATTATATGAGACCAATCTAAGGAGAGATAACCCAATCTTAGTTGTAAAATCTCTAGATAAACATAATCCAAAGACCAGAGGATTATCTATTACAAACACTTCTTGAAGTATAGTGATATTCAAACATGCATACTTTGTGAGTGGAAATTCTTTGATAAATCCGATGCAGGAGGATCTAGTGGTGTAAAGGCAATCTTGCATCATCCAAAAAAAGATGTGTTTCAAAATTGTTTATGTTCTTTCCATTTCTTTTCAAAATTTGTGGTTCTAGTTCCATAATCACTTGAATAATGATGTAGAACTTTCAGTTTTTCCAAACTACTAAAAATAGCAACCTATTATTTTTAGAAAGTTTGCATTTGGGCACGGATTGAAGTGAAAATTTACAGGAAGCTTCGTAACTGAAAAATAAGACTTTTGGTGAAGGAATCACACAAAGATCATTTGTGAGTTGAAAGATATTAAAGTTTTTATTTCCCGAAAAATACCTAAAAATTATTCAAACTCAGGTTTGAGGCACTAAACGGCCCCGTATAGACCTAAAAATGGTTAGAACTAGCAAAGTGGGTTCTTAGCGCGTAGAGCACTCCGCAAGATTTCTGACACAAAAAATAGTTCATCAATCAGACACCTGGATCAAAAGTTATGGCTCCCGGAAGTTGACCTATTTTTGGAGGGAGATGCAAATCTCAAAATTAGGTTGTTGGCTGCCAAAAAGGCTATTAATAACCATTTTTGGGAACCCTAGGCAAGAGAAGAGTTAAGGGGGGAAGTGTAGAGTCAAGAATAGGTGGGAATACAGAAACCCTAGTAGATTTGGGATTATAGATGGAAGATTATTCTAGAGTCTTGTGAGAGGAAGTTGTAACGTGTTGCAGCCTATGGAGGGTTGATTCCTTTGATTGTATTTGAGCTTTTGTAATGTAATAAGTTGTCCAAATCAATAAAGAAAGTTCTATTTTCTATGTACAATTTTTATTGTTGTGTTTTATGATTTACCCCCTTCATCAAAATCCCACTATTTCCACCTTCTTTCCATCTAGTTGCATTACCCCCTTTTCCATAGGCTCATATTTTATTTGAAGGTTATCAGCTATTTACTTAGGCATTACAATGGTGCTTGTGCTTGAGTCTATCATTGAATTATGTAAAAAAAATTTACCCACTATGAGGGTCAAGTAAAAGGGCATAGGTTTAGTTTTATCTACCTCTACCTTTGAATTCACAATAGTAGTTGTTGGAAGTGATTAAGAGGTCTTCTATTGTTCTTTGTTCAATCCTTTATCCTTGCTGGTCTCTCCTATGTGAGTTGTGATCACCAGTTTCTCCTACTCATTCAACACTTCCCAAAGCAGAGTCTTTTGCTCCAGAATGAACAACACATCACATAATGAAACATTAGTAGGTGCCTTCTTCAATTTCTCTACTACATTCAATGGCCCGAGTAGTTTTAATTTCAAGAGATATCCAAAATATTTCACCCTTTTAGCTGGTGGATTTGGAACCCCATAATTTGGTGTTATCACAACATTGTCCTACTGCTACATTTGTGGATGAGTGACTTAAATCACTGGATTCTTCCTAAATATAGTCTCTTGATGCAGAATGATTTCTGGAGTTTCCACAATTTTCCTTTTTGACCATGTGTAGTAATCAGACTGCACTTGTAGAGCCTTTAAAGTTGAAGCATCATTCACAAACACCACTTCTTCTCCTTCAACCCAAGAGAAAAGTGCATGTTTTGGAGCAATTTCTACTTCTTTCTCTATAGACATACTTTGTATTTGAGCTACTAGAACCACATTTTTCATGTGAGGTAATTGATACTAATATTGCATAGGCAATGTTTCTATCTACATTCCTTGTCTCTATTGTTCTATCACATTTTGTTGCAAGTTTCCTCTGGGACAATCTTTAGGCATTTGGGTGTTGTTTCAAGGGAAACACCATGCATTTGATTCCTCTACCAAATTGTTTTGACCAATGACTAACTCTCTATGAGAGTTAGGTGCAATAGTCTACAATGGTGTTGGAACCGGGACAATCTAGTTTGATGGTTGTGAATGACCAAGCCTTTGGGGTCCTTGATAATGGTTGGGTTGATAAGGAGGCTTAGCTCCTTGGAATTCATGATAAGGAGGCCTTGGTTAAGAGGCTTGTTGTATTTTAAGGTTTATGATTTCATTTGAGAAGCTTTGTAGAATATTCTTCATATCCTCCCTCTGATGTCGAAGGCATTGATACTAAGGTAGTTGAATCAAAGGTGAGGGATAGACATACATGGGATAATTAGCTTGTGGTGGATTAGAAACCTCTCCTTGGACAGGGATAGATAACTCAAGAATTACATGCATAGGAGGCCTCAGAGGAAGCTTTCTAGAGTCTATCAAGTTGTTCTCATCCCTTATGGCTAAATCATAGGCCACTAGAAGAGTTTGTCCTCCTAATGATTGAATCATGATAGATGTATCTGAATTGAAAGATTTTAGATAAAAGATAATTACCATACCTACTAGAGGTTGGGCCCCCACTAGAATGCTTTGCCAAGTCTTTTGGAATCTTGTATTGAAATCCGTAATGGCTTCTTGTGGGGCTCTTTTAATAGTAATTAGTTGTGGGAGAAGTGATGATCTATCTCCCTTCTCATTGATCCTACTGAAAAATGTATCCCCCAATTGGTCCCATGTGTTTATGGAGTTCAACTTAAGAGACCAATACTAGTCTAGATCTTTTCCTTTGAAAGACACAATGAACAATCATAAGGCTATCGTTTCCTCTGTTACTTGATGAACTATGCACACATCTGCTACTTCAGTTGGAGTCTTAGAATCTTCTCCCATGAATTTAGGAAGTATCTTTAGAGCGTTGGCTGGGATAGGATCCCATGTATCTAGAACTACTAGGGGAATAAGTAGGCTATTACTATTCCAATTGACAAAATTTATAGTGGGTATTGGTGCAACCATTTCTAATGGTAATGTACCTAGTTGTCCTTCTTCGAGTGATAGTCACCAATGGTGGAACTAGGAGTCCCAGATTATTGGTTGAATGAGCTCTCATCGTAGGTCCTTGGATCATGCGATCTAACTTCTAATTAGGCAACTAAAATCCTTGTCCCACAGGGCATGCCAAAAAATCGTTGATGATTAAATTTGCATCTAACTACCAACAATGGGAAATCTCATAAATGTGGGACTTGATTCATGAGAAAACCTCTAGATTTTATAGAAGTTGAGTCTTCTTTGAAACTTTGATATATAGAAGAAAAGAGAGAAACACTAAATAATAAAACAATTGTAGATAAAATCTAATCTATGGCAATGCGCTGAAACATGATCTCACACTTAAAATATTTAAACAACATAATGCATCCATTTACTGATAATAACAATGAATTATAGCCTTCTATAGAACATAAACACATGATTCTCTAGTGACCTTCCAATATTATTAATTTTATATTGCATCACATAGGCTAAAATGCATCACATACAACAAATAAGAATCCTAAAAAAAACTACCACAGAATGTCACTACTCTTCATTATTGATTGGTCAACAAAATATGAAAGGCTAGAATTTGCATAGGCATATAACATTCAATCCTTTCTAGGAAGCACTCGCCAAAGCCCTTTTACAAAATTCTTATCTTTTTCTAGTACTTTCTACATATATTCTAAGCTCTGAAACATACAACAAATGCTTATTTGAACCAATCCCCAACCAAAGATTCTGAAGGGAAACAATAGTCTATTGAAAGTGAAACTAAAATAAAATGCATAAAAACACTAATAATTGTTCGAAACATTCTATTGAATCTGCATGTAGAATGGAACTTTATGTTGACTCTAGCTTGGACCAATGGTGCAACAGAAAATTTTCTTAGAAACATTTTGCTTTAGAGATGTGCGATGCTGACGCATCCAGCTATTTCTTTTTCCTTTCCTGCGAGCCACCATATGATGCACAGTGCCACCACGTGGAAGACTCCAACCAATGGCACATTAGGAAGCATTGTTTCCTTTATGAGCCCCATCCTTTTGTGTGGTGATAACACATGTATGTCCTAAGCCAATGGCACAACAAAATATATTGTCAAAACTAACAACCTTGAAACAATGCAGCCAACAAATATGTGGATACCACTATCAGTAGCTCAGTGAATGGCACACAAGGAAACCTTGCCAAGACTTGTTAGCACAAAATGATGTGTCATGATGACACATTGTATCTTCTATGAATAGCATAAAAATAAATTATACTGTGACTGACAACCTTAAGATGATGTGCCATGCCAACGCATGGAGCTCCCTTTCTTAGATTTTGCAAGAGACTTCAAGATGAGAAGATGAAACCATCATAGAATCCTTCAAACCCTAAGGTGTTGGCAAGAGACACTACTCTAGTATTGACTTAGATGTTGTCATTGATGGAAACAAGGCTCAGAGAACTTATTTCCATGATAGGAAGAAATATCTCCAAAAGAACATGTTAGATTCCAGGTTTGGGTGACAGAAAATGGCTAAGTCTGGAAGGTATTCTGAGTGGAAGAAAGAAAGTTAGCTAGTATGCCTCTACAATTGAAGACTTGCAGATGTGGTTTAGGTATGATGTTAGTTGGTGTTTGATAGTTTTATGCCTCAGAGATTAAGTCTTGATCCTCTCCAGAAGTCATCTTGAAGAAATGTCTAATTCTGGGCAAGCAAAGGTATAGCAGGAACAGTGAACAGGGTCTAGTGTAGTGGTCCGCATTCCTCCTCAAATAAGTATTTCTTTATGCAGTTTTGAGGTGTTGTAAACACTTATATGAAGTGTCTTATTTCTGAGTTAGGAGATCTGAAGTTCACCAGATAGATAGTTACAAGCTGCTAAGTATTGGCATAGTGTTTGACAGACAGATTTTGATAGAGACAAAATCTAAGTTCTGATGGTCTGTATTTGTCTGCAAGATGATATCATACCTTGTAGTTCTAAGGGTAAGATTAGGAATATGTAAAGAGTCCTTGGTATAATTTGGAAGGTGTTTAGGGATCCTTAGTAAAAGTTGTAAGTCAGCAGATGAAGTTGTTAAGCATGCTCTTGAGGAATAGGCCGACTGGTGAGATAAATCATTGTACAGAGAAGAGTTAATGTTTGGAGGATTTATGTAAGCAATTGAATGATTAGAGCTGACCTATATGAACACACTTGGGAGAATATTTGGGTCCACATGACATATAGTGCATTGGATTGAGTGACAAGGTACACCTTTCTATGTACACGTTTCACTTCTTGGATGCTGACCTAAATATGGATTAAATCATGATGCAGATATATATAAGAACGATGATCTTCAGTTGAGTGTGTGTGTGTGAAGTGTGCGTAAGAAGTATGTATGTGTGATAGGAGCATGCCAATAGAAGAGCAGATTTAGAATAGAAGCAGCAATGAAGACTTGGGATTTAGAATTTAGTTGCTAAATGACTGCACCCTAGCATAGTGGAAAATGTTGAAGTAGTACTCAATTATCCTATGTGATCTGATTGGAAGCAAGTTTTTTTATCAAGGTACTAAGTTGGCAGTGAGCCTCCAGTAGGGTTTAATAGCCCTTAGGGTTTAAGATCTCTCATTATAATCTTACTAGGTTTAGGGTTGAGGCAGTGAGCCTACTAAATCTATCTGTACTTCATGGCTGTAAGCTAGCATGTTCCAGGCTCATGGAGTGACCAAGCCTGAACATCATTTCTATAAAGATTGAAATATATTTATGAGAGCTAATGCTCTCCGTGGTTTTTCCCTCTTTGGGTTTTCCACGTAAAATCTTGGTGTTATGTATCATGCTTTTGTGGATGCTCTTCAGTTGTATATTTTGCTTCTATTGGATTATTCTTTTGAAATGTTTAAAACTAAAAGTACATGAAAAGATTTATAGAACACTGATTCACCCCCCCTCTTAGTGTTCTTGACATTCAACAATTGGTATTAGAGCCAAGTTCCTTGGAAAATGTTTAATAGCTTAAGGAAGATCTGGATAGTGTGATCATGGCAGTAAGAAGGTATGGAAATTATGAGAGATACAACCAACTAGATGTAGCTCTTATGGATCTTGAAAATTTTGAAGCAGAGGTTAGAGATCTAAAGGAGAATCTGAAGCAAGCTAATGAATGCATCTTAAAGCTTAAGGAGCAAGTCAAGAAATTCAAAGATAGATACAAAGAAGTCAGTGACCAATTTCTATTAGCAAATGAAGCCCTAAATGATTTGGAAGTAGAAGTTATAGAAAGAACAAAAGCAAAAGATGATCTAAAATTGATTGTGAAAAATAGATCAGAAGATTGTGCAAAACTTGAAAAAGAAATTATAAGTTTGAAAATAGATCTAGAAAGAGCCAGAAGTTTTGAAGAAAAATTTAAGATAAGTACTGCAAAGCTTGATGAAATGATTTCTAGCCAGAAGAGTGCTGATGACAAACATGGTTTAGGATTTGAGAAAGGAGAAAGTTCAAACTTTGGTCAAATAAGCACTGAGTCATGGAAAAACGAAGGATACCAGTTTAGAAATCAAAGAAGAAGACCTAGAAGACCCCTGGTTAGACAACCAAATGCTCAAAGGTACCCATATTTCAATGGTTATTATAACTCATGCAATAAGTTTGGTCATAGGGCTACTCAGTGTATGAGCAGAATGAATCAAAAGACTCCATTATTCTCTGGTCAGTGTTTCAATTGCAAGAAAATTTGTCATAGAGCAAATGAATGTAGAAATCAGATCAGGAAAAGCTTCAACAATGGGAGAAATGAACAATCATTCAAAGGTAAATGCTTCAATTACAATAGAACTGGTCATAAAGTTGTTGTATGCATAAGTAAAGTAAGTCAAAACTCTATTAGGTGCAATGCTTGCTATAAAATGGGACACAAATCAAATGAATACAAAAGCTCTGTAGGAACTAACTTTCAAAATATAAGGAACAGTCAACCATTCAATGGAAAATGTTTTGCATGCAATAAATTTTGACATATGGCAAATCAATGTAGATCAAATTCTGGAAGGAATCAAAGTCATGTGATGTGCTTCAATTGCAAAAAATTTGGACATATTGAAAGATTTTGTAGAAGCAGAAATATGAAGAGAAATCACTATCTTGAAGAAAGGAAAACAAAGCAGAGAAATGATAAAGGAAAAGAGAAAGTTGATCTGGTTGAAACCAAGGTAGAAATGGACAAAATATGGATTGATAAGGAAGTAATTTTAATTGAGGATAGATCTAGACCAACATTTGATGCGGATACCCTCTTTAAGAATGAGTTGTGGGCACTAGCTCAGAGGGAGCAGTATTGGAAATCGAAAGTCCCCGGCTAGGTAGTTGGTGCTAGATTTCAGCACAGAGATTCTTGGTAGAATTTGACAAGACAAATGCTATAAAAGAAAAATCAGAAGGAAATAACTTGATGCGGCATTTTACGGAACAATTCTAATTGACTGTGTCCATCAGAAATAAATCAAGCAACTTTTTTAAAATAGCATTTATGACAATCAAGTCAAGTGCGGAGAATAAAAGGTAAGTCTTTTGGTCTCAAATTCTCCTTGCACTCGAAGTTTTTTAGACACTAGAGAGAGATTGAAGCAAGAATTCAATGTGCAACAAAGATTCAAGCTCAGATCAATTCAAGTGAAGGAAAACCAATCTCAGCATCTTAAAGTATTTACCGCATAAACCCTCATTGTAAATCTATTGAATCTTTGCTATGGAAACTCCTCAAATCATAGACATTACTGAATGCCCTTGACCCAAATTCAAGAAACATACTCATAAAGCAACTGAAGTCGATCAAATGGGTGCATTCTCAAGTATTCCACATGGAGTTTTATATGTTGAAGACATTAGGGCATACATTCATGTTGCCCTAGAGGAATTTAGAGGAACCTTTTTCATTGATCCATTTCAACATCACCTAAGTAATAATCAATTTAACCTGAAGGAAGAACACATGATTTTGAAAGAAAAGAAATTAATCCAATACATTGAGTACCCCATATTTGCTGAAGATGAATGGTAGCATTATGTGCTAAGCAGAATTCATGATAAATTTATGTGACTGGGAAAGGAACAACCCTTCAAGATAACAAAAGATGCAATCCAAGTAGTTACAAGATTAAATTTTACTAAAGGTATGCCACTACTAAAGGTAATTAAAAATCAAATAGTCACAGAAGCTACCAAAGCACAATTTGATAAAAGGGGAATGACAATAAAAGATATCATTGATCCTACTATGAAATTTGCTTCAATGATCATAAGGTACAAGATCTATTTCTCCAGTAAAGAAAACTGTCTCAGGTACGGCAATTTACACTGCATATCAAATGATCAAAGAAAATGTTGATTATGACTTGTGTGAGCTATTAAGGGTTCAGCTGATGGATAATCTAAAGAAAATCAAAGAAAGTAAGAGTTATCCCTTCAAATTCGGTACACTCATTATATGCCTGTTCTTTTACTTTCTAAATGAATTTCCTAATCACAAGGGTTTAATCTGGTTAAGAAATCAACTAGTAGCTGCTTAAATAAGACAATGTCTTAGCAACTTAGGTGGTCAAATTGAACAAAAAGTAACCCTATGGGGATTCTTCAAAAACTTTCAGAGCATGATGCAGTTTAGGGAAAGAATTCCAAATGGAATCGTTGAGAAATACAAAGATAGTATCTATTTTATGGTTACCAAGGACCAATGTTTGATGGAGGTTGTTGATCCTAGAATAGTCTGGATCATGCCCATGGGGTATGAAGTAAGTGCTAACATACTGGACAACTATGCCAAACATATGCTGAGTAAACCTAAGGATACAAAAGAAGAAAGATTCGGTACATATAAAGAAATATTTGTGAAACTGTATGTTGAACATAGGAAACCTGAATCTTCCAAAAAGGTGAGGAAAGAAGTAGAAGAGATTGCTGCAAGATATGGCATTACTAAGGAACAACTAAAAGAGGCAAGGGAAAAGGGATAGAAAGCAACAAAAGAGAAGAAAAAGGATAAGCCAGTACAGATTCTAGAGGAATCTCAATTTAAGAAAAACAAACTAGAAAGGACTCAGAGGACCACCAGAAGCTCTGCCACTCCATCTAGTGCTACATCATCATCAAACCTGGAGAAATATTCAAAGGAGTCTGCTACCAAACAAATGAAGAGGCAAAAAGTGAAAGGAAAAAGGTTATATGTTAGTATTGGTGAAAAGAATGAAGAAGAGACTGAGTCAGATGAAGAAGTCAAGAAGATGAAAGCTGAGGGTGTTAAAGCCTCCGAAAGTAGCAAAGGAAAATTCTTTGGAGAAAAGAAGTCTAGCAAGAGACAGAAAATACTCCCAACACTTGCAAATATAGTAAAGGTTGTCACTATAGATGGAAATCTAAAACCCATGATTAAGCACTTTGATGAATATGGTAAAGAATATAAAAGGAGTCTGGAGGAAGAACTAGTAAATTTTCCACTTGAACAAGCAGAGGAAACCAATAAGAATATGGAATTAGATGATCTAGAACAAAATTAGAAAGAAGAGGTGCCTACTACGTCAAGAGACACTACTGCATCGGAGAAAGAAGTGCTAGAGAAAAAGAAACAATATGTGGATGAACCATATTTTCTACATGGCCCAATAAATCTAGATACAATGTCTCCAACATAGAAGTTTAAGTGGATTTCAATTGTTTAGGCAAAGGCTCAAGAAGAGATGCTAAAATCACATATTAAGGATAGTGAACTAATTGATGAAGCATTAGGAATCTTAGAAAATTTGCTACCCACCTTCAAAAGGGACTTATCCATGCCCTCATCAAGTCATCTGAAGGGGTTGATAAATTCAGTAAGTAGACAATTTAAATCTTTTGAGAAATCTACAAAAACAAAGGTAAGGCAAGAATTTGATGAGAAAAGACTAGAAGAATTGAAAATAATGATAGAAAAGGACAAAATCACATTAAATAATATAATAGCCAACATTCAAAAAGTTGTAAAAGATGCTAGAGATATGTACATGTTCTATTTGTCCTGGCCTAAAACTACTCAAAAGATTAAAGAAAAGATCAAAGATTTGATATCTTTGAGAAATTTGATCTGGATATAGAGTCAGTCATAAGGATAGAAACAAAAGTCATTAATATTCACAATGAATTGACTAACTTGACAAATCAAAAGTACCAAATAAAAAGCAGGATGGGACAACTCAGAAGGTTAGTTTGTCCAAAGCTAGACTCAATGACAAATCTTATTACAGAGGCCAAGTTAGTTGTCCAAGAGGACACAACTTCTAGTCTTAAAAAGGTAGAAGCCTTAGTTTTTCTTCTCAGTGGTCAAATTCAAATTCTAGAAAATCCAAAGAAAAGCTAGGATGCTGAGTGGACACTAATCAAAAACATATTTAATGATGTTCTTAAACACATGTAATATTAAAATGAAGATTGCACTTGTAAATATGCGACAGAATATATAATTTTTTGAAAATTTGACAAACTTTTGGCTCTGGATCACACCCTTTTCCATTGATGTCAAAGGGGGAGAAATAGATCAGTGAAAAATGGATAATCATCTCAGGGGGAGTAGGAAAAAAAAGTGTGTATAGTAAGGGGGAGCAGTCAAGCATTTTTCACTAAGTGTTGCCATCAATGCCAAAGGATGAGATTGTTGGCAAGAGACACTACTCTAGTATTGACTTATATGTTGTCATTGATGGCAACAAAGCTCAGAGAACCCATCTCCATGACAGGAAGAGATATCTCCAGAAGAACATGTTGGATTCCAGGTCCAGGTGACAAAAAATGGCTAAGTATGGAAGGTATTCTGAGTGGAAGAAAGAAAGTTAGCTAGTATGCCTCCACAATTGAAGACTTGTAGATGCGGTTCAAGTATGATGTTAGTTAGTGTTTGATAGTGTTATGCCTCAAAGATTAAGTCCTGATCCTCTCTGGAAGTCATCTTGAAGAAATTTCTACGTCTGGGCAAGCAAAGGTATAGCAGGAATAGTGAATAGGGTCTAGTGCAGTGGTCTGCATTCCTCCATAGACAAGTATTTCATTATGCAGTTTTGAGGTGTTGTAAACACTTATATGAAGTGTCTTATTTCAAATTTAGAAAATTTGATGTTCACCGGATAGATAGCTACAAGCTGCTAAGTATCGACATAGTGTTTGATAGAGTTTGACAGAGATAGAGTCTGAGTTCTGATGCTTTGCATTTCTCCATAAGATTGGGAATATGTAAAGAGTCCTTGATATGATTTGGAAGGTGTTTAGGGATCCTCAATAAAAGTTGTAAGTTAGTAGATGAAGTTGTTGAGCATTCTCTTGAGGAACAAGCCGACTAGTGAGATAAATCATTGTGCGGAGAAGAGTTAATGTTTGAAGGATTTATGTAAGCAATTGAATGATTAGAGCCGACCTATATGAACATGCTGGGGAGAATATTTGGTTCCATGTGACATATAGTGCATTGGATTGAGTGACAAGGTACACCTTTCTATGTACACATTTGACTTCTTAGATGCAAACCTGATTATGGATTAAATCATGATGCGGGGTGCTGCCACAATAATAGGTTACACTTTCTGGGACATCCTGATTTTTGCTGAAATCACATATTTTTAGAAAATATAATGATTTAAGCCTTGAAAGGTTCCATTTAAAGGATTTTAATTGAAGGGGGTTTGATCAAACCCCCTTGGATAGAACCTTACTAGTTTTAAACCATACCTATAATAGAGTCTCCTCTACACCTATCAAAATGCTGATTAAAAACCACTTTTGATTTAACTTTTGGGGGATCAAATGAATTCATTTAAAATATATGTTTTGTAAGTATGTATTCCTTATTATAATCTTCCCAAAAAGTATAATTTTAAATATATTTAATTTGATTATTATATTTATTTTTTATTTCTTGTGAATGTAGGTTTTTCACCGAACATCAAGTTCTCTATTCTACACACATGGAAAATTAGTAAATTAGTGAAAAAAAATTCTAAAAATATCTATGCCCTAAGTATTGATGTCCTTATTTCAACAAAAAAAGAAAAATTGAATTTTGATACATACAGAAAAAGTTATGTTTTACGGAATACGCCTATGTCTAAATTATAATTGGTTTGACTTCAAAACTTAATTAAAAAAAATACTCAACAAAACATTATGAAACTAAATGCATGCCCTATATATTTGTGTTACCAATCTAAATTCAAAAGAATCAAAATTGTATCCTTTGCAGAAAAAAAGTTATGTGCTATAGGACACTTCACTTTAAAAAATGTTGTTTGCTATTAAAAACTAGTTATTAAAGGAGATACAAAAAAATTTACAGTTTAACTCCAAATTTTTTTACAAAAATATATTTAGAATCTACAAAAAAAATCTCACAAATCACTAGTTCATATCATCTTCAAATTCCTAATGGTTTAGTAGTATAGGTGTCATAAAGTGAAGATTTAGTTCAAAATATTGATTTCAATGTCAAGTTTGGCCAAAAAGTGTAGCCCATTATTGTGGGATGACCCTGCGAATATATATAAGACTAATGATCTTCGGTTGAGTGTGTGTGTGTGAAGTGTACGTAAGAAGTATGTATGTGTGATGCAAGCATACGAATAGAAGACAGATTTAGAAGAGAAGCGGCAATGAAGACTTGGGATTCAGAATTCAGTTGCTAAATGACTGCACCCTGGCATAGTGGTAGATGATGAAGCAATACTTAGTTATCCTATGTGATCTGATTTGAAGTAAGTTTTTGTCATGAAGGTAGTAAGCTGGCAGTGAGCCTCTAGTAGGGTTTAATAGCCCTTAGGGTTTAACAACCCTCATTGTAATCTTACTAGGTTTAGGGTTGAGGTAGTGAGCCTGCTAAATCTAGCTATACTTCATGGCTGTAAGCCAACATGTTCTAGGCCCATGGAGTGACCAAGCCTGAACATCATTTATGTAAATATTGTAACATATTTATGAGAGCTAACCCTCTCCGTGGTTTTTCCCTCTTTGGGTTTTCAACGTAAAATCTTGGTGTTATGTGTCATGCTTTTGTGGATGTTATTCAGTTGTATTTTTCTTCTCTTGGATTATTCTTTTGAAATGGTTAAAAGTAAAAGCACATAAAAATATTTATAGAACACTGATTCACCCCCCCTCTCAATGTTCCTGACATTCAACATAGGGCTCCTGTTTGTCTTTTATTCATTGTTTCTATTGATGCCTCAAGACATGAACAATATGTGGTCCAAAAATTAACTCTGACCACATCAATCAGCAAAATTGAAAGATTCAAAATGTAGGGCTTTTGGTCTATAGGTTCCTTGAGAAAAAATATAATTAAAACCCTTAGTGAGGTTTCTAACAACCCTTAACATAATGTTATGGAGTTCCCAGTCATGTTTCACTAAAGTCATACGAGACTATTGAAAACCAATACAACCAACATAGTAATCTATAAGACTATAATTATTCTACTATTGATAAACAAAATCAATAGCATTAATAAATAAACTAACATCTACTTACTAAAAAGAGTTATCAAAATCATTACCACATTGTAATCTTTTAGAACAAACTTCCAAACTTAATTAAATGTCATGCTCTCAATTGTTCTCAACAAGAGCTGCAAAAGAGAGAACAAGAATCATATTTAAAGACAAAATCCATTGTAAAAGTGAGGAAAATGGTGAATTTAATGTGGTAAATCCTAAAAGTTCACACATAAATAATATAATAAAATAAAACTAGAATGTAGACTTGGATAATATAAAGCCATATATAAGCCAAACCATCAAGTTTCTTTCTCAAAATGGCTTTTCTCTTACATTTTCAATTTAGAGGAGGAGCTTTTGTAGAATAGCTATTCAACTCTAGATGAGCTAGATAGTGAGGATATGACCTTCAACACTCACTCATGAATTTTATGTCCTAGAATCTTCAAGTTTTGATGGACCTCCCAAGAAAGTATTCCATTCATGACACTCGACAAATATTTCCAAGTCTAGACATTCTTTGTTTGCAAGAGGTTAAAATTTTGTCTTTAACTTTCTATAACATGTCATGTTATTTGGCCTACTAGTCATTTCTTGTGTAGCAATCATGAAGTAGGTCAACATGGTGTTTTCACCTTTCTCTCTCATATGTAGCATCAATACTTAGCTAACTACGGATGTGACCCCACCAATTGAATGTTGTGGGTTCTTTTCAACATTAATAATCATTATTTTGTAGTTATTAACATTTATGCCTCAAATGAAGTAGTTGAGGGATATGCCCTCTAGAAATGGATTGTGAATTTAATGTATGTTTCCACTTAGGTCCCATGTAGTGATTTTAATATGATTGATATAACCTATGATAAATGTGGGGATTCACCTGTTATGGGGAAATTGGTGTAAATGAATAATCAATGTATATCAACAATACCCAATAACTCAATGAAATAAGAAACAAATAAGATTAATCAAACAAAAAACTTCAAACCTTGCAAACTTCTTCACTTCGTGGCTTCCATTGATTGCCTATCTCAAATGATCTTGTGTATGAGTATGGCCCTCAGAAGGTGCACTTCCTTGCTATTCCAAGATGTCAAGTGGGAATGGCTATGATAGTTTATTGCAATGAAGATGATCTTCACAACAAAGGTAATGGTAAAAGGGTGATCGCAAGCAAATGGAATGACTTGGGTGCTAAAGGCACACTGTGATTCCTGCAGAGTAAGGGTACTAAAAGCTTAGATGAATAAAATGGAGGAATAGGGTTCAATTTATAGACTTGAGAGAGAAAATCAACAGTATAGAAAGAATGAGAAGATGAATGATTGAGAAGACTTGAGAAGATGTGCGGGAATAGAAACAAAACAAGTGTCACACAAAAAGTTGTTTTGTTTGAGTTAACTTCATTCTTTTATAAAAATAAGACATGATTTCATGAATTAGAAAGTTTTTTTTCTAATTTAAGAGTTGTTGATAAAAACAAGATAGAATAAATCAATTAACTCAACTTGTGATTTGCTTTTTGCATGATTTGAGAGAAATTAAATAATAAATACATGAAGAAGAAGATTTAGTTTTAGAAGATTTGGAAGATTTTTGAGGAATTTAGAAGATAAGAAAGCAAATTAAATAAATAAATTTTTATAATTGTTTATGAATGATAGAAGAATAAATAAAATATTTGATTGTATTTTATTTTTAGATATTGAGAGAATTTAAATAAATTTGATTGATTTATTTAAATTTGGAAGAATGATTTGATTTAATTAAATAATTAAGAATTATTTAATTGTTTGGAAGAATTTAATTAAATAAAGGATTTATTTAATTATTGGAAGACATTAGAAGAGGTAATTAAGTAATTTGATATTTCATTAATTTAGAGGAATATGAATCAAATAAATAAATTTGTTTATTTATTTATTGATAGAGGAATTAGAATGAAATAAATATTAAGAATATTTATTTAGACCGAGTCGTGTCATTTTTAGGTGTATACATTTTGCCCCTCTTTGATGCAATGCAGTTTACAATGTTGCTTCAAAAAATAGATTCTCTGATAATGATACATGCCCTAGTTTGCCCTTGGTACAGGTTTAGCAATGGTAGGATGCCCCCTCAGGAGATTGGAGGGGAAGAAGGCAGAAGGACATGAAACGGACAATATCACGATGAAGAAGGAGAAAAATAGGTTAGGATGAAGAAAAATGGGCTATGGTTCAGAGAAATAGGAGAAAATAGGCTTGGGAGGTAGTCACGGTTGCCACACAGCCAGTTAGGGTTCATTTGCTATAAATAGGAGCTGGGTCCACAACACTAGTCATTTGCACACTTCGCTTTTGTTGATAGGTCCTTGAGAACTTAGGAGAACACAGGAGCATAGAGCAGTTAGCATAGATATGGATATTCCACACGAGGAGCACCGCTTTGAGTGTGTTTGATGGTTCGATCGGCTAGCTGAGGTAGGACCATCGGTATGTAGTTTAACAAAATGTGCCTGGGGTCATTTATTAGAGCAATAAATGCTAGGGAAATTAGCTAGGACAGATGCACCGATTTGCTTTTTGGCGCATATATGCTCTGAAACAGCGCATATGATATGAAACTACACATATGAGATATGAATCGGTGTACCTGTTAAGAACTTGCGCATATGCTATGGGAACCTGGGCATGTGATACCTGTTGTGGTGCATTCATGCTGAAGTTGTGCTTATGATACGAAACTGTGCATTTACGAGATGTTGTGGTGCATCTACCAGAAGTGGTGCATTTACTGTGAAATGGTGCATGTACCTTCTGGTTCAGCGCATTTGTTTTAGATAGTCAGGTTACTTAATGAAATTGACTTGATTGGTATCTTGCTCGATGCGTTAATCGATAAGCAATCTCTGAGATTGCAGGAATCTAGTCAAGAGATGTATATGCTATTTTGATCAATTTGATATGTTAAGTGATAGGATAGTTTGATACTTTGAGTAGGTTTCCAGTTTTGGTTGATGCATTTCTTTGCTTGATTGCAGGAGGACATTCGTGATATACTTATGTCATGAGAGCAGTTTCCCTTGCCATTGTTGCAGCAGTACATGCTTACTAAGATGGATTAAGAGGCTCTCGGTGCTATGGGTTTGGACTATGCGTGCTTCATGCCCAAGGTTCGTGTGAACCTTAGTTTGCTAACTACTGCAGTGGAGCGATTCCACAATGAGGATGGTACTTTTCACTTTCCTACTAGTGAGATGGCCATTACCTTGGAGGATGTCTATAGGATCATGCACTTACTGATCCAAGGTGAGCTTGTAGAGTACGAGGCCTAGCGTGATGCCAGACTAGCAAAGTGCAGGCGCGTGTTCGATGACGCTGAGGTTGAGGGTTAGGTGATCTCTTGGCAGGATATTCATGACTACTATGACTACTTCCCAGGGATAGTGGTAGGGTTGATTGAGGGTGTTGTCTACCCTGATAGGAGATCACATGGGTTCCCCATTGGTTGGGGTAGGACTATGGAGGGGATGGTCACAGAAGGCACCTATTTTGCATGGAGTGTCTATATTTTGGCTCACTTATACCATGACATGTATCAGGTGGTATACCACAGGGGTGCTAATTTGTCTACAGGTGTCTCATTACTATAGTTTTGGTGATGGGAGCATATTACTATTACTCAGCTAATATACATCTTTTCTAGGTAGAGGGGTGAGCCCTATAGTTATAGATACATAGGTGTTATTTCCCAGCATAAGCTAGGAAAGCTTGAGTATTGGAGACACGTGCTGGATAATGTGGATGGAGTTATCTAGTGCCCATATCTAGACTATGAGCCATGGGACGATAGGGACGATGAGCTGCCATACTACTTTCAGACTTGGTGGTTCATTGGGAGGACATGGTTCAATTTAGAGAGGTAGATTGTTGGCCAAGTACAGAGGCAGTTCAGGAGGATATAGGGTCGACCACAGGGGTAGGTACTATTTGCTTGAACACACGTAGAGCGGTTTAGATGGGGCCCAGTTGCTTCTTATGAGGAGGCTTTAGTAGACTTCTAGCAGATTCCTTACATGGCTTGGTCGATGTGGAGGGAAGTAGTGGATGTGGGGATGATCCCCAACTATGAGGAGTGGTTTGTGGCCAACCCATTCCCAAGGTATCCAAGACCTAGAGAGTTGGCTTCTCACCTAGAGGAGGTAGATTCAAATGATGAGGATGGTGGAGGCAAGAGGAGGAGGAGGGGGAGATGGAGGTGATGAAGGAGGAGGAGGAGGGGGAGGTGGAGGTAGAGGGAGGTAGGGACAGAGGAGGAGAGTGGAGGTAGAGGGATCCTCCCAACAGTAGCAAGTAATGTAGCCACAAGTTGCACCACAGGTGGGACAGCAGACACAAATGCCAACACTGCAGTAGGTGCCCCAGCAGGTAGCTCAGTAGAAGGTACCCTAGCAGCAGGTGCCACAGGTTCAAGTTCCTCAGGTTTAGGTTCCTCAGTCTGATCAATAGCAGAAAGATTTTACTACGCTACAGGGTTAGGTGAGACAACTTAGGGCACATCTCAGAGCATTAGAGTCCTAGAGAGAATCAGATGCATGGATTTTATCTGGGCTCACTCCAAAGTGGGATACAAAATTTGTGAGGGTATGAGCCCTTAGCTTGGAGAGAGACTCATCTTTAGCAGCCTTGGGTATGGATGGAGCCACTACATTTTTAGTTACACAGGTGCAACAGGGACAGGCCTAGGTACACCAGTTATAGACACAAATTGTGTAGATACACGGTGACCTTGCTAGAGTGTAGGATCAGACACAGTATTATAGAGGATTGTATCACAGGGTGGTGCTAGTAGACCAGAGGGCATCTAGCTATAGGAGTTAGTCTGTGGCAAGCACATCTCAGAGGGCAAGAGGTTCGCGATTAGCGGCTTCTACCATGGGCCCACAATAGTCAAGGGCTGACAGAGGTGGAGGTGGAGAGGGTAGTGCTAGGAGCAGTATCCCATGGCAGCAGGGGTAGCTAACACTTGTACCATTTTTTGGTAAGTATATACTTTTTGATGGCTCATAGATAGCCCGATATGTATATATTTGTATCATTTTGTATCGAGACATGTATCATTATTTTTTTATCATTTATACACTTTATATGACTCTGACTTATGGATGACAGACACTTTGATATTTTATACATTTTGGACATGCTTTATGTTTATTTATATGATGATGTAGCTATATGATCTCAATATGTAGTTGTTGATGCTATATGTCATGGATGCATTCTATCTTATGATGTTTCATATGTGATACACACATTTATTATGTCTATATGATGCTATGTGATGTCATTATGGATGCACTATATGATTCTATACTATGATTCTTGATGATGATATAATACAGACTTAGATGATTTCTGATGATCTAATATGCAAATGTTCTCTATATGATTATGCAGTTTATGCGATGATCTACATGTACTTGTCTATATTTTTGATTTTTTTTATAACACTATGTTATGCTGATACAAATGTCTATGGATGATCTAATGCACCTATTATGTATGCAAATGATTTAATCATGTTAATGACTATCTCATGTGATATGATATGCAATTCAATGCTACATTTTTGTTATGTCCAAATGTACTCAATCTACACAAGAATGACACAATGATAGATAGAAGACTGACTGATAAAAGAAATGTGAATGAAAGGATCACAAGCTTTTATTTGTGAACTTTGATACTCTGCATAGGAATTTTTATTGCTTGGTATATGGATGCTTCATAGAGGTGAATGGATGTGAAAGGATTTGTCATATTGATATTGCAAGTATTTTGAAGTGCTTATTTCATCATTGGGTGATTTTTTTGGTACTTTTTTTGAATGTTGTAAGATAATACAAGCATCTAGGTATAATTGAACCAAGATGACCTGAGTATTGCTTACATGGATTTTGATTTAGCAAGTTAATACAAGCATCTAGTTATAATTGAACCGAGATGACCTAAGTATTTCTTGCATATCAACAGACAAGGATTGCCCCCTTTCATGTTAGACCTCTAATGTCCTCGATGATCATTGTGTTGATCATGTCTTTAGACAAGGCTTCACATTACTAAAGATTGATCCATAAATGGCAAACAAAGAAAATAATCATGCCCCCATAATAGCATCTCTAGTTTTTTTTTACATCTTTGAGTAGCGTAGAAATACATGATAACAAAAATCAAGACTTTGTAAGTTAACCTACTCACAATCACAAAACAATTCTTACATTAGATGTGTTTTTCTTGCCATAATTTAGATAGAATCATTTAGACCATTTTTTGCTTTTGTTTTTGCTTTGGATAGGTTAATGTCTATCTTCAAAATTTTTGTTTGGAAGCATGCTTTGTTTGCACCTACATGCCTGGTGAAAGGTATCACAATCCTTATTGGTGAAACAGACCCTAAGGGACTGACCTAGTGTCTCGGGGGCTCATTGATAATGACCTTTCCTACATGATGATGCAAAGGCAATGTAGTTCATAAAATAGTACTAATGGATTGATTACTGTCTTTACTAATTAAATCTATGATGTGTGTTAACAAATGTAGCTAGAATGTCTAACCAGCGCCTAACCTACAAGTAGATTAGAGAAAGTTCCTGTGAGAAGTGTCAATGTTAGCAAAATCACTAGAAAACTCAATAAGTCACTGACAGAATTAGATGTGCAGGTACAAAGATTAGATGCATAGAGACAGAGGTCATATGCACAGCTATTACAAAAGTGTTGAGACAGAAGTCAAAAGCACGGAAATAAAGAGCATATGCGCAGTTTTAGTAAATGTGTCGTATTAGAACACAGATGCACAGCTTCAGGAGGTAAATGTGCCAAAAGAGTAGATGCATGTTAGAATTGATCAAATGTGCTAAATCCTACTGTGTTTAGATCCTTACACAAAAAACCCAATTTTTGGGTTAAATCGAGGCAAGGCCCCATGGTGGGCACCAAAAATGTTATCAGAAAATTGGAATGATTATCAATAATATCAAATAAACCCAATAACTCAATGAAATAAGAAACAAAGAAGATTAAACAAACAAAGAACTTCAAACCTTGCAAACCTCCTCACTTTGTGGCTTCCATTGATTGCCTATCTCAAGTGATCTTGTGTATGAATATGGCCCTCAGAAGATGCACTTCCTTACTATTCCAAGATGTCAAGTGGGAATGGCTATGATGGTTTATTGCAATAAAGATGAGCTTCACAACAATGGTAATGGTATGGTAACAAGTTGATTGCAAGAAAATAGAATGACTTGGGTGCCAAAGGCGCGCTGAAATTCCTGCAGAGTAAGGGTACTAAAAGCTTGGATCAATGAAATGGAGGAATAGGGTTCAATTTATAGACTTGAGAGAGAAAATCAATGGTATAGAAAGAATGAGAAGATCAATGTTTGAGAAGACTTGAGAGGATGTGCACGAATAGAAAGAAGACAAGTGTCACACAAAACATTGTTTTGTTTGAGTTAACTACTTTCTTTTATAAAGATAAGATATGATTTCATAAATTAGAAAGCTTTTTTTTCTAATTTAAGAGTTGATAAAAACAAGATAGAATAAATCAATTAACTCAACTTGTGATTTGATTTTTACATGATTTGAGAGAAATTAAATAATAAATGCATGAAGAAGAAGATTTATTTTTAGAAGATTTGGAAGTTTTTTTGAGGAATTTAGAAGATAAGAAAGCAAATTAAATAAATAAATTTATTTGATTGTTTGTGCATGATAGAAGAATAAATAAAATATTTGATTATAGTTTTTTTAGAGATTGAGAGAATTTAAATAAATTTGATTTATTTATTTAAATTTGGAAGAATGATTTGATTTAATTAAATAATTAAGAATTATTTAATTGTTTGGAAGAATTTAATTAAATAAAGGATTTATTTAATTATTGGAAGACATTAGAAGAGGTAATTAAATAATTTGATATTTCATTAATTTAGAGGAATATGAATCGAATAAATAAATTTGTTTATTTATTTATTGATAGAGGAATTAGAATGAAATAAATATTAAGAATGATTATTTAGACTGATTCGTGTCATTTTTAGGCGTATACATCACCTATGCATTGGATAACTAGCAAAAGAGAGGCCTAGTACTATATGTGCAATGAATTGGGCCTTATTTATCCCAATCTTGGTCCCTGCCATGATCATATGATGTATGGTACATGTGAAGTAACATCAAAGTCAGCCTTGACATGGTCCTTAAGCAACTTGATAGAGACATGTTGTCAACACAATCCTTTTCCTTTACCAACTATTTTTCTTCGCTATTTGAGCCTTTGTCAGATGTCCTTTCAGACCAGTATTTGGTATGATTTCACATTGAGTGGAAAGTTTCCAAAACCAAGGCCATGAAGACATAGTTTCTTCTCTAATCATAACATTACTCTCTTGCAAGGCCACGTCAGCTCATATTAAAAGTGTTTGGAATCTAGAACCATGGCCTATGCAAGAGATAGGTTGGATAGCTTGGTTGAATAACATTATCAAATGCATTTCCCACTTTCCTCACATTTATGGGCCTCATCTAACTTGTTTCCACTACCACTCATACAACTGGCCACCACCTTGAAGCTCCACCAAGACACTACCACTTTGGAAGTGCAACCTTTTGATTTGTAAGCTTAGCTATGTGTTGCCAAGTTCTACCACAAAAAGTAGGTTGTTGATTCTCATTCTACTCATGGTGCCCAAATCAAACCTTGGCTTCATTAGCTTAAGACTGGAGATAATGACTTTAAGGAATTCTTCTAGGCTCTATGAGCTTAGCATGCATCTTAGTCCATAAAGAAAATTAAAGATGGTTAGTAGCTTTCAACAGAGTTTCCTGACATTTTGTCCACCATTATGAGCAAGTTTTTACTACTCAAGAATGCACCCCTGGTTGGAACATCGCTCTATAATAATACCTAAATGTGGTGCCTTTTCAGGTTTCCACATCTTAACACATTCTTTGTGTTGGCAAGAGACACTGCTTTGATAAATAATTAAGTGTTGTCATTGATGGAAACAAGGCAAAGAGACTTCACTCTGGTAGACCAAATGGATTTAGCAACAAGCATCAAGGATTTAGAAGGGTTGTGAGGTCATAGTAATCCTCATGAAGTCAAGTATACAAAGAATTTGTTCCAGAAAGAAGACTTAATCATTTTGGCTAAAAGAGGATTGTAGAACTACAGTGTTATGGTCTGCATTGGTCTGCAGTTGAAGATCTTGTCTTGCGGTTCTAGTAAGATGTTACTAATCCTTAGATGATCCAAATTCCAAAGTTTCATCTTTTGATCATCTTCAGAAGTGTAGTATCAAAAAGCATAAGTCCAGATTAGTAGAGAACATTCTTAAATAGGACAAAATGTCAATTTGATTTGATCCACATTTCTCTGCTAATAGATATTATGCTCTACAGTTCTGAAGATAAGCTTGGGGATGCCTAAAGAGTCTTAGTTGTGAATTTGAAGAAGTCTTGTGGTCCACATTGAAAGTTATGATTTGACATTTGATTTGAGTCTGTGACAATTAGTTTGTGAAGCCAACCAAATACTAGGATCTGAGTGCAGAAGAATCTAGTGATTGGGATCACATCCTAAGTGATCTTACAGTATTAGTTAACATAGAAGAATGTAATTCAAAGTATTTTTTCAGTCTGCAAAGTATTTTGGTAAATTCTTTAGGCCGACAAGCTACACATTGTATAACTACATGTTTCATCCTAGCAGGCTGACCTAATTTGAATTTTTTAAGTGTTGCAAATATATATATGGGATCGAACTTGGTGTTTGATTGATGTGATGTGAATGCAAATGTGTGACATGTGAAGTAAGGTGATTTTGTGGAAGCAATAAGAGCAGAATAAGAAAGATCTTGTTCTTATGTAAAAGCAGAGCAATGAAATAGAGCAGTCAGAGATGAAGAGTTTTGAGACAATATTAGTGTGCTTCATTGAGATATAACCAAGCATGTATAGATGCAATTTGAGCAGTTTAACTTGGCAGTGAGCCATTCTTTTTTCTTTCTCTAGGTAATGAGCTTGTTTTGGCAGTGAGCCTTTCTTGTAGTGAGCATTTCTTTGGGTAGTGAGCCCTAAGGCAGTGAGCCTTCTTATAATCTGGTATTGTGCTATAATAATATATTGTGAGCTAACACTCACTGTGATTTTTCCCTTTTTGGGTTTTCCATGTAAAAATCCTGGTCTTCATGTGTTATGTCTTTATGGTTGTTGTTCCTATGCTTATTTTGTATTCATATTATTAATTTTGGAAATTGGATTAATAAACTTGTTAAGAAGTGGTCTTGTGGAATACTGATTCACCCCCCCTCTTAGTATTCCTTACTATCAACAATTGGTATCAAAGCAAGGTTCCTTGGAAGAAGCCTAACCACTTGGGGAAGATCTAGGAAGAATCAATCATGGAAGCCAGAAGGTATGGAAACTTTTCATATGAAAATAATGTTGAACTAGAAGTAGCTCTTGCTGATCTTGAAAAATTGGAAGTAGAAATCAAGGATCAGAAGGATAACATTCAAGAAGATGATGCGTGCATTTTAAAACTGAAATAACAAGTCAAGAAATTTAAATAAAAATATAGAGATGTTAGTGAACAACTAATATCAGGAAATGAAACCTTGAATGATTTAAAAGAAGAAGTTATTAAAAGAGCTAAAGATGAAGAAGATTTGAATCTGATGGTAAATAGTAAGATAGAAGAATGTGTCAAATTGGAAGAACAAGTTGTGAACCTAAAAATAGACTTGGACAAAGCCAAGAGCTATGAAGAAAAGTTCAAGATAAGTTCTGCAAAACTTGATGACATGTTTGCTAGTCAAAAGAGTTCAAATGATAAGCAAGGCTTAGGATTTGAGAAAGGATAAAGTTCCAAATCAAGTCAAGGAAATTTTTAGTTGAAGAAAAACAAAGGTAACCAGTTTAGGAATAAAAAAGGAAGACCTAGAAGATCTTTGGTTAGACAACCAAATGCTCAAAGGTACCCATCTTTCAATGGCCATTGTTTTAATTGCAAAAAGTTTGGTCATAAAGCTACTCAGTGTAGGAGTAGAATACACCAGAATGTTCCATCATTCTTAGGTCAATGTTTCAATTGCAAGAAAATTGGTCATAGATCAAATGAATACAGAAGTCTAGTAAGAAATGGCTTTCAGATTTCAAAGAATACTCAATCATTCAATGGAAGATGTTTTGCATGCAATAGATTTGGACACATGGCTAATCAATACAGATCAAGGATGAATTCATTTAGAGGAAGGAATCAAGGACAAGGAAACATTGTGTGCTACAATTGTAGCAAATTTGGACATGTTGCAAGATTTCGCAGAAGCAAGAATGTGAAAAGAAATAACTATGCTGAAGAAAGGAAAATAGAGTAGAGGAATGATAAGGGAAAAGAAAAAGTTAATCCAGTTGATACTAAGAAAGAAATGGACAAGATCTAGATCAAGAAAGAAGTAATTGAAGCTAAGGATGGATCCGCACCAGCATCTGGTGTAGATACTTCCTCCAGGAAGTAAATTGGGTGCTCTAGCTCAGGGGGTGTGTTGAAAATCCAAAACCCCCAGCCAAAAAATTAGTACTAGAATTTGGTACTAAGGTATGATGTGAAGAATCTTATGAGAAAACTTCTAAAAGAAATTATGATAGAAGGAGATCCAATGCAAAGTATTACAAAGAAATTTGGATTGACTATGATTATCAAAGAAGTACTTGACAACTTTTTGAAAAACAACATTAATGACACTTAGGTTTTGACATGCAAGGGTTAAAAGGAAATATATCCAAAGGAAAAATCATTTTGCATTCTAAGATCTAAAGTGTCCAAGGCAAACCAAAGCAAGATTCAAAACAACTACATTGCTCTCTAAAGCATTTCAAGGAAAGATCAAGTTCAACCCTAATCTGGTCAAAGAGGTATTTTATGTTTGAAACCCTTTCTCAAATTTGCTCGAGAATTTGTAGATATGGAAACACCACAAGTAGTGGATATCACTGAGTGACCTCAACCAAAATTCAAGAAAAACCCATTCAAATCAATCAAAGTCGATCAAATGGGTGCATTTTCAAATGTTCCACATAGAGTTTTGCATGCAGAGGATGTTAGGGCTTATATTCATGTTGCCCTAGAAGAACATGGAAAAATCAAACTCAAAGATCTATTTCTAAATCACTTGTGCAGTGAGGATTATGATTTGAAGAATGAATACAAGGCATTGGAAACAAAGAAACTCGTTCAGTACATTGATTTCCTGACATTCGCTAAGGATGAATGGGTCCGGTATGTATTAAGCAGGGTTCATGATGAATTTATGTGGCTCAAGAGACCTTTCAAGAT
Source organism: Cunninghamia lanceolata (assembly GCA_027924645.1). Lineage (NCBI taxonomy): Eukaryota > Viridiplantae > Streptophyta > Pinopsida > Cupressales > Cupressaceae > Cunninghamia > Cunninghamia lanceolata. Next base: position 33,610,425 of record BSBN01000078.1, on the reverse strand, counting down.
CACAAAAGATGCTATAATGGCAGTAACTGGATTAAGCTCCAATAGATCATTACCATTGTTGAAAGCCATGAAGAATGATATAGTAATGGTGGACACTAGAGAAAAGTTTGACAAAAGGACACTAATAATCAATGACATTGAAGACCATGCAGTCAGATTTAAATCCATGGTTATTGGATACAATGTTTATTTCTCAAAATCAGAGAATTTAGTCTCTGATACAGAAATCTACATAGCATTTGAGATGGTTAAAGAAAATGCAGAGTATGATCTTTGTGAACTAATCCATCAACAACTGATGGAAAATTTAAGACCAAAGAGAAAAAATATCCATTCAAGTATGCTATGTTGATTATCTATTTGTTCTTCTACTTCATGCAAGAGTTTCCAGGTATGAAGAATCTACTCTGGACAAGTGATAAACCTGTTGCAATTCAAATTAGAAATCATCTTAATAGCATAGGTAATATTGATGTCTAGAATACAGCCCTATGGGGCTACTTCAAAAACTTCCAAAGGTCAATGCAATCTAGGGAAAGAATCCTTAGAGTAGTTGTTGAAAAATATAAAGATACTATATGTTTTACTATAACAAAAGATCAATGTTTGATAGAGGCCATTGAGCCTAGAATGGTTTGGGTTATGCCTATGGGATATGAGGTAGATGGAGGAATATTGGAAAATTATGCCCAACATATGTTAAGTAAACCCAGAGATCCCAATGAAGAAAGATTTGGGACTTATGAAGAATTGCATGCTAAATACTTTGTTGAGGTAAGAAAACTAGAGATCTCCAAGAAAATGTAGAGAGTAGTAGAGGATTGTGCCATGAGATAAGGCTTCACAAAAGACCAAGTGGAAAAGGCAAGATAAAAAGCACAAGCTGATAAGGAAACAAAAGAAAAGACAAAAAGTGAACTAGTTAAAACTCTAGGAGAACCCAAGGGTAAACCAGACAAACTAGAGGTATCAAGAAGAAGAACCAGAGGATCTACCTCTGCAAAAGCTACATCCATACCTTTTGATCCCACACCATCTACAAGTGTGGAGACTCTTGCCACTAGTCACAAAAGAAAGAAAACAAAGGCAAAAAGAATGCATGTAAGTATTGCAGTTGAAGAAGAAATAGAGTCAGATGAAGAAGTAAAGAAGATGAAAAATGAGGCTACAAAAGCCTCTGGAACTAGAAAAAAGAAGCCCTCTGGTAAGGGTAAATATGAGAAAAGGAAAAAGCAAGATGTGCCTCAGATAGAAGAAGCAACTATAAGCCTTGAAGATGTTCTCAAAGCCATAACAATTGATGGTAATTTGAAACCCATTGCACAATTGTATGATGAATATAATGATCTGGATAAGAGAGTCATTGAGACTATTATTGTAGAATACCTAAACATCTACAAAAAGGCCCTAATTAAGATAATTACTGATCTACCACATACTCTGGCAAGTATCATGACTACAAGAAAGGAAGCGGCCATGGTAAAGGATGTTGAACTTAGAGAACATTCATTAATAAAACTATGTCTAGAAATCACTCTGGAGGAAAAAGCAAGTCTCCAAAGCAATTCATAACAAATTCAGATAAAAAAGGAGAATGAACGCTCTTATGGGAGGAGATATTGAAAAGGTGGTAAAGGAAACTGAAGAAATCACTCTGAACCCATTGAAGGAATTTAATCTTCCTACCATTTATGACAATGAAGGAGCAAATGATGAAGATACATCTGTACTAGAGATAAGATAGGATCAAGGACCAGATAAGACTAATCAAGCCCCTAACATTGATACATTGGATATGACAAATCAAGGAAAATCTGAGACTAATATTCCTCCAAAACAACAGGCTAATATTGATGGGAATAAAGGTCAAGTAAGGAACCCTGCACTGGAGCAAGATATTGGTCAACATGAGAACATAGACATGGATCCTTTGGAACAAAGTCAAGAAGAGGTATCTAGTAGAGCAAGAGACACTGTAGCCATCTCTACTAATTTTGAGAGTCAACAGGATCTAGATGAGTCTGAACTTCTTCAAGGACCAATTAATCTGGCCTCAATGTCACCTGTGTAGAAATTCAAATTAGTATCAATCATTTAGGCTAAGGCACAGGAAGAAATGGTAAAATCACATATCTAAGATAGTAAATTGATCAATGATGCATCCAACATTTTGGAGAAGTTGATGCCAACATTTCAAAAGGATACCTCATTATCCTTTGTTGATCAACTCAAGGGTCTATTTAACTCTATAAGTACACATTTTGAATCTTTTGAAAAATCTGTAGAAGTAAAAGTTAGAAAAGATTTGATGAGAAGAGATTGGCTGAGTTAAAGGCTATGATAGAAAAAGATAAAACTCTATTAGATAATGGAATAAAAGGCATACAAAGTACCATTGACGAAGCCTGTAAAATATACAAATTTTGCTTATCTTGGCCAGAAGTTACAAAGGAATTAGAAGATAAAATCAAGGACTTGGAGCTCAAACTACTTAATACCTCCAAGACATATAAGGGTGGCTGCAAAAAGTTGGGGGGCTAAAAAGTGGCCAATTTTTTTTAAAAAAAATCTAAGACATAACGCGAGCATGTTATAACACGCTTGAGTTATGTTTTACTAGTAACAAAAAGGGAAGTTGCTGCTCATTTTTTCCTTCCATTTTCTTTGCACTCATGGCCTGCAAACCCTAAGGAGCGCACTCACATTACTAAAGACCAAATTTGACACCAAAATCTTGTTGATTCATTACCAAAATGCAGCCACGACGTCGGGGAGGCCAAAGGAGTGAGTTGTTTTTGTTTTTTGTGTGAATTTGTTTCTAAATAGGCAGGTTTAAGTTGAATTTTGATGTAAATTTCCTTAATTGACATGAAATAATAATGCTCCTCCTCCTCCTCCTAAAAATCCACAAATGCCTACTGAAGAATAACCTGAACAACAAACTCCTCCATCCATTCCTTGACATGCCCCTAGAACACAAGAAAATGTAATGGGGTAAATTGAAAACAATAAAAAATAAATTGAAGATATAATTACAAGGTTGAAGGATCCTACAACTTCAACCTTGCATAGATCCATGCTTGCTCAATCTCTTGAATCTATGTTATCAAATGTAGATTCAATTAGCAAGCAAATATCTAGTTGGGCAGAAAAGAGGAGAGATTTTAGAGAGTATTATGTAGACAAGTTGTCATATGAGAAAGTAAAAAATGAACAAATTACAAAATTGGACTTGTGTTCCATTTTTGCAGACCCATAAACAAATCAACCTCTACCCCTTACATGTAAGAGGTTCCCTATCCATTGGTGCAACAACCAAGCAATAAGGGACAATTTTGGGAAAAGGTAGTGGATGGTTTTTGACCATCCTCCATGCAACAATAATGAGGTCCCGCAATACTTTTTGAGGAAACTCTACTGCAAGTTTGTAAAAAACAAAGTGCCAAACTATTTTGATATGCGTGTCTTCCAAGGTAGAGGTGGGGGGTTAGCACAGGATAGACCAGGGGTAGGTGTTGACCCACAGTGGCCAACGAGATGAGTAATCGCTAGACCAACGCATGAGCATGTGTCTATCCCTTCCATTGTGAAGGAGAGTGATGAGGTCGAGACACTTCAATCCATTAGTGCCTTGACCTAGAGCATCATAGAGCATGCCAGTCTTGTAGCACAACATGGGCTGGTGGAGAGTTCAAGGAGTAGGGTTCCACCCCATACTTGTTAGGCCTGCGGGTCAGGCTATGGTTATGACCCCATTGATAGTCAGGATGAAGGTGCGCAGGCTACATCTACAGCTAAGTAGATGGTGATGGTAGATACCCTCTTGAGTGAGACTTTCAGGCTTGATACTCAGGTAAATGTTTGCAAGTTCAGTGAATTTAATTTATTAAATTTCATTTTTGAAATGGAAGATTAACTAATTTAGTTTGATGATTTTAATGAAATTTTAGGGTCATAGTGTTGATGCAGTTTTCAGCGGGTCTCCACCTACATATTACACTAGGATATCTACTGTTAGGGTATGTAACTAGTAAACAATTATAAATATTACATGTAAATAGCATCGTTATATGAATGGTATTCTAATATCTGATTTTGGATGTTGAACAGGTTAATATTAGAGATTTCATGGCAACACTTGCCAGTGGTGGTGGACTTCAAAGCTTCACAGAGGTAATAAAATAAATAGTTTAATTAATGACTTGTACTTACTAGATTTTTGTATTTTATATTCATATCGTTGATTACATTTCATTGCACATCTTTCAAACTCAAAGCATTACTAGACATTGCATAACTAATAACTAGATGTTGATAGATGACAAAATTTCAATTACAATATAGTTATTTGAAAAAATGCCTGAAAGAAATGTGGTCTCATGGAATGCCATGACAAGTAGATGCATAGACAAGGACATCACCATGAGACCACATTTATTTGAAGCATCTTTCAAACATCTCACTGCCTTGTCTATGCTACCATATTTTCCATACATGTCTACCAAATCTTGTTGTTCGCCTCCACACTATTCTTCGACAAATTCTCTCTAATAAAATCATCTAATTACAACTAATTAGACCCCAGGACATGACACCAGAGAGGGGTATGAGCCTATGATATCTTATATAGCATATGATTGACTCCAACTTCATCTAGGTCCCTCCTTTGTTGACTCTAAAATCCCCCATGATGGTAATGTCTTCACCATTTCTCATAGGCCATACCAACTAGTTGTTACCTTAAGACACTTTCCTTAGATTATTTTTGTCAACCCCGTCTGGTCCACCTCAAAATCATACCAATTCTCTCTTTCACCTTTACCTATCTTATTCCTCTAAATGTATTGTTACCCCAACCCCACAACTTCTTTCTATTACTTCACCTACTCCACTAGCTATGCCCCTATCTTTGCCACCATATATCCACCTATTACTACTTCACCTTCCTCATTGACTTCTATCTCCCCTCTAACACCCCTCCAAGATAAAGTAAAAGAAAAATTGTAGGACCTTTCCCCATCTACTTCTAAAAGTAGGCCTAAGAAACTTCCCCAACACTACACCCAACCTACTAACCAACCCATATCTACCCTACCTATTTCCTAATATACCCCTACCAGATATCCCAGACCTAGTTTGCTTCCAACCCACCCCCTGACAAACCTCAAGACAAAGAAAATGATAAGAAATTTTTAAAATAAGGTTTTTTTTCTCCTATCTAGTATCTTTCCTCCCTCCTATTATCCCACAAACTCTTGATATTCCTCCTTCTCGTAAACCCATAAACTTACCTAATATCTATGTGATTTCTAGTTTAGGCATTGTCCCATAAAGCCATAAACTCTATCTTAGGCATTGTCCTACCTCCATAACTACCAAAAAAAGAAAAAATTGAGCACAACCCTACCCCACCCTACCACCAACCTAAACCTAAACTAACACCTTCACTCCCTCTCTGACTTCTTAAACCTAAAATTTGATGCTACTATTGTCCCTCCTTTGTTGACCCTTATACCACACAATAGTCACAAATCTTCATCTTATTTATATATATGGATGTGACTTATGTGCTTTATTGTGTGTACTTCCATGTTTAGGTGAACGTGTGTGTATGTTAGGAGCCATGACTTGCATCACTATTATAGTTTTTGTAATTGAATAATGTTATTTTATTTTCAGATGATGTAGGTTGTGGAGACACCTCCCGATGTTCATAGGGTAATGAAGCATGGTGTGTCCTCTGTGATTCATAACTCCATGCCTTTGACAGGGGTATGAGGCAAATTAGTAAATTTCAAATTACATTTATTTTTGAAAAATAAAATGATTATTGATTTGAAGTTTAATTTCTATTTGGATGGTTTCTATAGGACATGACATTGCCACAACCTAATCCTAGTACTGAGCAAATGAGGAGATAGATTTTCGGATAGTGGTAAGTGATTATTTTGTTAAATGTTTCATTTTTTATAATCTAATTTCTATATATTAATGTCTATACTATTTATTGTAATAGCTACAAATCCATGAACAACTAAATAGGAGGAGTAGCCCTTAGGTTTGTAGTAGACCAGCCTCATATGCGTCTACATCCCCTTGAAGATCAAAGACTGGCCGTTAGCTATTCTCTTCACCAGACAGAGGGAAATGACGTTTTATTGTGTCCCTTTGTTGTATGCCTATATGGCATTTGTGGACATATATTTTGTATTGCATATAATTGACATTGTATGCCTATATGGAATTCTTGTAATCCTATATGGCTATTTTGTATATATGTTATACTTATATCGACAGATATTGATGTATGCCTATATGGATATTTGGTTAATACAAATCATTTTTGTTGATCATTATGTAATATGGAATGGTGTAGTGTAGATCATTTTTGTATGCTTCTAGGTTTCAAAGTTTAATTGTCAAAGAATCCATCCCAATTGATGATAAGAGAATTTGAGTTTTGGGTTGAAAGTTTTAGTCTCTCAAAACTATACATGCTCGAGAAAATAGAGAAAGTAAGATTAGTTAAATGGATAAATGGAAAGCAAGTATTTTTGTTCACATCATGATCTACATTCTATTGCACAATATTGCATGTTAGCCTTAGTCACTCACATAGCAATATACAACCTCATGCATAAGTCCTTGCATCATGTACCATCTAAAAAATGCCACTTGATCCAACACAGAGTTCATGGTTCCTTGCACCATGCATAATTCACATTGTGATAGGAATCATTTTGTGCAACTCAAAAAACACCCTATAATTCTTACACAACCCTTTGGATCATGTGCTATTTGCACAACACTAAGGATCATGTCTCATAGTTTCACAAACAACTCTATTTAATTTTGTAAGTGACCAAGGGGATATTGCAATTCCCTATGTTCCAAAAGGATGTTCTTATGGTTTCTCCTTGGTATGTTGATCCATATTATTTATGAGTTGCTCAATTGAAAATATTTCTTAATTCCTTGTTATTATACCATATTGGTATGCAAAGTGTATATTTGTTGTCTTGAATAAGATAGTCAAAATCATATGCTTATGAGCACCTAATGACCATTGTGGTTATTAAATGTAATTCCTCTTGCATATAAGGTGAGGTTATGAGGGTACACTAAGTCTTACCTAATTTGAGTAGGCAACATAACATTGGGGCTATAGGCTTCCATAAGTCATCAGTAATCCCTTTGAGAATGTGGTTACTATTATAAATGTATACGTTGCAACTCACGATGTTAATATGTATCATGTCATCACATTTACCAATTTGACTCTAATTCCATAAAGCAATTCCCTACCCAAAAACTTCTTAAGCTTGAAAGCCTTGTTATGACATTGTATTGATCTCGCAGAAGGTTGCATACCACTACCCCAACTCTTTGGAAGATTGCTATGAAATATGATAAGCAAGATAGGTGCAGTGTAGATCATTACATAATGATAGAGCCATGAAGTGTAGAGGGTTTCAAATATCATAGAAGCCTAAGTTCAATCCTAATAACATAGTGACCTAAAGGTGGAAGAAGATGAGGGTTGAAAAGCATGGATGTGACAACATGAAGATGATATTAAGGTTTACGAGAGTAGCCTAATAGAGGTCTATTTCAAGCCTAATAGGGGTCTAAGATTGCAGTGATGGAACAATGCATTAACGGACTAAAATAAACCCTATAGAGATAGTACTAGAGAACAAAGTCAAGGTGAACCAAGATAAAAGAACAAGTAGTTCATATATGACTATGTTGCTTGCTAGAACAAGTATGTTAACAGCCATAAGATGCATGTTGACATGTGAAGACTATAACAATTATAGAAATGGCAATGTGTGAGGATATCACCGGTACAATGTAGCTCAGACTATTTCAGCATGTTTGGGTGTGAAACAAGACCATGCCTACCCTAAATGTACCCATCTTAATGCATTGGAATAGTCAGTTTGGCTGCACAAGGAGCAGAATGAAAGTTACACCCCTTTGCAACTTTACACTGCATGCATCTGACCATTTTTGGGGCAGTAGAAAAGCTTTCACCATGGGTAAACACCTCAGAGATATTAAAAAATGAGAGAGGTTATTGTAGAGGGATACTACATGATTCCATAGCCTTAGATAGAATGTTTCTAAGTGACATGGTTTTTGAGTAACAGCTCATCAAAGATTGCTACCTTTTTGAACTTTGGACTCTTCAGGGATATTATCGGTACAATGTAGCTCGAACTATTTTGGTATGTTTGGGTACAAAATAGGACCATGCCTAGCATAAATGTACCCATATAGACACATTGGAACTATCATTTTGGTCGCATTAGGAGCAGGATGAAAGTTACACCCCTTTGTAACTTTACACTACCTCCTTTTGATAATTTTTAGGGCAGCAGAAAACTTTGCACAATGGACAAACACCTCAGAGATATCAAAAACTAAGAGAGGTTATTGTAGATGGGTTCTACATGATCATACTTCCATAGATATAATGTTTCTAAGTATCAGAGTTTCTAAGTAACATCTCGTCAAAGATTGCTGCCTTTTTACACTTTGGACTCTTCAGGGATATCACCGGTACAATGTAGCTCGAAGTGTTTCGGCATGTTTGGGTGAAAAATAGAATCATACCTAGCCTAAAAATACCCATCTAGACATGTTGGAACTATCAATTTGGTCGCATCAAGAGCAGGATGAAAGTTACACCCCTTTGTAACTTTACACTACCCCGTGATGATTTTTGGGGTAGCAGAAAACCTTTGACCATGGGCAAACATCTCAGAGATATCAAAAACTAAGATAGGTTATTGTAGAGGGGTTCTACATGATCATGTTACCTTAGATGGAATGTTTCTAACTGTCAAGATTTTTTAGTAATAGATCGTTAAAGATTGCTTCCTTTTTACACTTTAGACTCTTCAGGGATATCACCGGTACAATGTAGCTCAAACTCTTTTGGCATGTTTGGGTATAAAATAGGACCATGCCTAGCATAAACATACCCATCCAGACATGTTGGAACTATCAGTTTGGTTGCATCAGGAGCAGGATGAAAGTTACACCCCTTTACAACTTTACATTACCTCCTCCTGACTTTTTTTTATGGTAGCAGAAAACCTTTCACCACAGGAAAATGCCTCAAAGATATCAAAAATTGAGAGAGTTTATTGTAGAGGGGTTCTATGTGATCACATTGCCTTAGAAAAATGTTTCTAAGTGTCAGGGTTTCCAAGTAACATCTCGTCAAAGATTTCTACCTTTTTGCACTCTTCAGGGATATCACTGGTACAATGTAGCTCGAACTGTTTCAACATGTTTGGGTGCAAAATAGGACCATTCCTAGCCTAAACATACCCATTTGGATGCATTGGAACTATCAGTTTGGTCGCATCAAGAGCAGGACAAAAGTTACACCCCTTTGAAACTTTACACTACCTCCTTTTGATAATTTTTGGGGCAATAGAAAACCTTTCACCATGGGAAAACGCCTCAAAGATATCAAAAACCAAGAGAGATTATTTTAGAGGGGTTCTACATGATTATGTTTCCTTAGACAAAATGTTTCTAAGTGTCATGGTTTCCGAGTAACAGGTCGTCAAAGATTGTTGCCTTTTTGCACTTTGGACTCTTCATGGATATTGCCGGTACAATGTAGCTTGGACTCTTCTAGCATGTTTGAGAGAAAAATAGGACCATGCCTAGCCTAAACATACCCATCCAGACACATTGGAACTATCAGTTTGGTCACATCAGAACAAGGACAAAAGTTACACCCCTTTGCAACTTTACACTACCTCCTTTTGATGATTTATGGGGTAGCAGAAAACCTTTCACTACGAGCAAATACCTCAAAGATATAAAAAACTAAGAGAGGTTATTATAGAGGTGTTCTTCATGATCATGTTGCCTTAGAAAAAATATTTCTAAGTGTCATGGTTTTTGAGTAACTTCTCATCAAAGATTGCTGCCTTTTTGCACTTTGGACTCTTCAGGGATATCGCCGATACAATATTGCCAGTATAGGTGTAAGGTATTAACTTAGATTTTAGAGCAAAGTAAAGACTAGGGATTTTAGGAGGTGGAGGACTAGATAACCCTAAACATAATATAGCATAAGTGCTAAATACCACATGAAGAACATACAAGGTTATCTGAGACAGATTAAATAGAGAGTATAACACAAACAAAACTTACCAAACTAGGTCTTTAAAGACAATACACTTAGGGTTTAAAACATAACTAATAACTTTAACTTAAAAACCCTAACTAGTTTTGAATTTTTAGACATCTGCAGTTGTGATATGAGCACTACCACTGTGACATCCTTTAGACTTCCAAAACTTCCAACAACAACCACAACTCATCAATCAACATCAACATGTCCTTAACACCATATTTTGTGATCAACACCTTCACTCCATGAGGAAACTAAAGTCGATAAAGTTTTCCTATTAAGAAAAAGGGCTTCCCTTAGCTTCAAGAAATATAAATATTCTATAATGACAAGGCCAACCATGTGAAGGTGGAAGCTGGCCTCACCTAAGACCTAAGACATGTGTATTCTAGTAGACGTAGGACACCTAAGACACCTATTATATAGTATGTATCTAGATTTTATAGACATAGTAGACCTAAGACACCTAGTCTTTATACCTTATCATAGTCTAGACCTAAGTCACCTAGACACCTAGATTATAGTTCTACCTAAGACACCTATTATGGTAGACCTAGCTAACATATAGTACCTACCTAAGAAACCTAGATTAAATTATACCTTATTTTAGTCTCTAGATAGGTAGTTGATATATAGTATCTACCTACAAGATACCTAGATCATTCTAGATTATACCTTATTCTAGTCTCTAGCTAGGTCATTGATATATAGTATCTACCTAAGACACCTAGATTAGGTTAAATACTTTTTTTCTAGTCTCTATCTACCTAGTTGACATATAGTATATACCTAAGACACAATTAGAGACACCTATTATCTAGTTAGAAACTAAGACACCTAGAGACACATAGATTTTATACATTACTCTCAGGATCAACTTCATCCATCACTTAGGTCTAACCCCATGAAGCATAACATGATGATGATGTAAACATCAAATGTCTACCATAGCAAACAAATCAAGTTCATACCACTGCTTGTTAAGTTCATACAACTCTATGCATCACATCACAACTCTATGAAGAAGCAAGTGTCTTTATATCACAAAACCCAACAACATATCCTGAAAGAATAATGGTATCATCAAACAATAGGTGACTAATAGACTTGCACAATTATGTATTCCTTACTCAATTACTAACATCTAAGCACTTTGACATCAATGACAAACATATTCATCACAATATTCACTGTATATGTGTAAAAATGTAGTAGCAAATAAAAAAAGACAAACCTATGTAAACTTACAAATTAATGTGCATGCTTACAACTCAATGTAACATGACTTTACAAAATCAATGTGAATACTTACAAATTAATCCAACAAACCATTCGGGTTTGCTCTATTCTTTATCATGTCAAGTATTGCCTCATGGTCAGGCTCACGCACCTTCCACAAGGTCTTGTTCAAAGGTCTACCCTGATATTGTATCAAATGAACATTGGATGCCATGACAAGGTTCAAGTAATGAAGATTTTTTTGATGCATGTCAAAGTCCTAAAACAACCAAACATTAACATTCTTATGTGGGTACCTTCTAAGCCATGTTCCAGTAACAACCACTGAGCCTGTAGGGTATTCGACATTTTCTCCATCTATAACTGGGGCCTCCAATTTCTTTTTGTCCTCAACACAACGATAAAAGTAATAATATATTCCCTCTTTGTTATCTTCATCTATAATAACTACATAAACATGCCCTACATTGATATGTGTAGCAAATTAGATGAAATTTGTCAACATTACAAAAACACTACAAAGTAAGATAACATTAGGAATTTTAAAAACTATGCAAGTAGATATATTACCTAGTTGGACTAGATCTGATATGTGGTCAAATTCAACTGATGATTCCATCTCTGTCAGTTCCAGTACCATCAGGGGTTGATAAGTGTCAAGTGGGTTAAGCTAACTGAATAGCCATTCGTCAACCCACTCCTTTGACTCGCACTCATCCCAGGCTTGAATTGTACATGAAGAACAAAAGCATGGCATATTCAACATATAGATACTCCATGAACTTGTAATTGAGCTTCTGAAAGAGTGTAGATCACTTGATCCTGTTCGTGTACAATAGTCCTCATATGGTGCAATGTTAGTGTCATCTATCAACCAAAAAAATCTATGAACTAAAGACTTACCTTCATTACCTAGACCCATCGAAGCATTACACCACCCAATGATTGATTTTGCATCTGTCAACTTTGTATTGTCTTTATACTTTAACTCTTCTCGTGCTATGGCTCTTTTGATACTTTCTCCCGCACCATCATGCTCCCCCTTTCCATGCCTAGCCTCACAAAAGTTCAACATATGTTGAACACCTATAATATTATGCCTCATGCTCAACCAATAGAAATTCTATGAGTTCTTGAATTATGATGCACAGTTATCTGACCATATGATATGCTGACTGAATGATATGCCCATTCTAGCCAAATCATTATAGAACACCTAAAACCAACCTTGCATGAACTCTGTAGAATGCATGCGATCATCACTAATATAAAAATGATACTCCCTTATGATCTTTTTGTCATCCTCTATACTATCATTCACATGAATGAATGCAATGTGCACAAATGTAGAAACCTATGTGGAGTTGTAATATTGTGATTGCACCTCGCGTTGTGGTTGTAAACTATAGTTCTCTGCGAAGTCAATGAATGAAAAAATGCTACCAACTAGAAATGTGTCCTTGCATGACTTGAATTGCAAGTCCAACCATCGACATCTATGGGCATGTCTTGCATACTCATACACTATACTGTCATGAAATATAGGCATAAACTAATACACTGGAATCTTTTCAATAACCAATTCACACCTCTTTAATTCTTTGCCATCTTTTGTATTGTATGCCACTGTTTTATACTTTCTGAACTCTACTAGTTCATTTCCAACTACATGTGTTCTTTCCATATGTTCACATATTGGCATACCTTGCAAGCCACCGTAATGCTGACATGTGCCATCCAAGAATTATTTCCTGTAGAATATTTGACCTTCCTCTCTTTCAAATAAAATTCTTGATATGAAGTCTCTTGAAGATGTTGGTGGAGCATGTATTAATGCCACAATCCCACAAAACATTGTTAGTATGCAAATCTAAACATATAGACCAATAAACATCAAAATGGTTAGAAAATTCAATATGTAATCTACAACAACAAGTAGTGCATGTTTGATTTATCTTGACATAGAAAGGTTTTAGGATTTCAAAATATCTTTGACAAATTTTAATTTGAGGATACATCTCTAGAAATTTACCAAAAAACTGTGTTTGAGTCATATCCAAAAAATACTTTGGATGTGGGTCATGGTTCCGACTACTAATTCTCCTTCTTACTACATCCCTTTGATTCAGAGATACCCTTGTGTAATTCTTCCAAAAGTCTTCAATTAGTAATCTTAATGCTTCAACAATTGGTTTATCTTTTCATGGTAGTCTCCCCAAGAATACCCATAATTCATTGGCATTGGTGTCCTCAATTCTTTGGTGCCTTCCAAAGGCTCTTGATAAAGTTTTTGTATTAATTCTCAATGCTTGACTCATCTTTCTAATGAGACGAGATTTCCTTGTTTGACTACTTATTATAGTCGATGTAATGACACGCCGTGTTGCATTACTATCTTTTGTGCGTGAGGTGTTACCCACACTCTCATATGCACTCATTAGATTCTTGACAATAGATTTTTCACTTGAAGCCTCTGATGTTCTCAACCCAAGAATCTTCTTGATGGGCCTATAATTTATACTTTGCATCATTTCAATGAATAGTTGACATCTTGCAATCTCATTTAACTTTTCAAAGAACAATCTCCAAATCTTATGAGCATATCTTCTACAAGTGCATTTTGGAATCTTACGTTCAATTGGCTGCAAAATATTCTCATCAATATCAATCAAATACTTCAGGTTTCTATGCAAAATTCTAGGTGGTGTTAAGATAGGTAAATTCATCTCAACATTAGGAATTTCATCAATATTTAAATGAGATGGGCTAGATGGCATACCTTCGAACGAAGATGGAATAGATGACATACCTTGAGGTTGAGGTTGGAACAATGGCATACCTCCTTCCTCACATGTGAGTGATGATGTACTCGCACCTTGATATGCAGTAGATGGTGTTCCTACATGTTGACTTGTTGTAGAGGACATGTCTCCAACTACGGTATTCAAATCTCTCATAGCACAAAGTTTTTGCATTCGTTCCCTTTGTGTCACCAATACCATATCTCTTTTTGATGGTTGTTGTTCCTCTTCAATTGGCATGTCTTCATTTATCATGTCTAATTTCCTCTTCTCATGAAGTTCCCTCATAGCCGAGCTGCTTTCTTTGCATTCTTAACTTCTATCTCTTCCTATGTTGGTTTAATTCTTGATCATTTCCTCAGCATGACAAAGAATTTATCTATAGCACGATAAAGAGACAAATATTAGTTCCTAAGAAATGAATTCATACAAATAATTGAAGTATATGTCATTCAACCCTTCATACAAAATGTACATACAATAATCATGTAGAAGAGTAAATGTCACTCAACCAAAATAGGTACAAAGCATACAAATCATTATTGCAGCCATACAAAGCATTCTGGTACAAAGTTCACTTCCGTCCTATGAGGATATGGATAGAGGAGAGTCACCTATTGAGGCTACAAGTGAAGAGTACATGGGACTTCATGTTGACTACAAGGTTGAAGATGTGGGGGAGGCCTTGGTGCTAGTGGCATCCAACTACCTACACTCACTTGTGGATAGAGATAATCTCCTCACACATGAAGATTCAGCTTGCAGCCATGGGCCAAAATTTAGGACACATGATACACTTGATTTTCACTTGGAGACGTCTCATGGGCTAGCACTTGTTGATAACCATCTAGTCATGAAAGTAAAGATGATTGAGATCATGGGAGACATCACACTAGGGCATGAGGTAAGGACTGATTTTCCAATGTGTGATAGCAATCCCTTATCTTCACATTATCATGTTATGACAACCAAGACGATCAGCCTTAAGGCTTATGATTTTCATGGAGACACTCATGTTGAACTTTGTACTTTTCTATGACTGAACTATCTTGAGACCCTATATCAATTCAATGGCAATGTGACTGATTTGTACCATCTAACTTGGTACATTGTCATAGATATGGGAATGGAAACATTTGGTATACAATGTTTGTATGAACTATCAACATGAAGAGTAATGTAGCATAGCATGGATCATGATTGGATTAAGCCTATTGGGATTTACTTGTATGATATTGGCACCTATTCATTTGTATTTTAACTTGTTATGACAAGATAATAGTATTTCATTATGCTTAAGAGATTGTATATTTATATGTTGTAAGGATGTATTCTTGTATAATTTGACATCATGGTATGTTAAGGTCTATTTAATTCATTATTGCACATACTTATTAAAGAGCCCAAGTGTAGAAAATATACATGGCACCATGTGAGATTGTAGGTTGACCTTATGGATCCTTGAGTAATAAAATCTAGATGTTTAACTTAAGGCCATATATGCAACTTTAAAGGAAACACACATGATAGAATTTTGCATGAGGTCCTTTAGGTTGAATCTCATTATATAGACATTAATGAGTTTGTATTATAAGGCTCATTATGCAAAGGGACTTAATAATGATATCATGATTGTGTCTATTTTAATTAATGTTGACCTTTGAGATATCTTTTATTATGCATACCATGAACTACTTTAAAACTAATGTAGGAGCATCCCTAGTTCAAGAGCAATATTGCATTAACCAAAAATATTTGTAGTTTAATTTGTTTCTTTTCATTTTCTAGTTTAGTTTAGGTAGTTTAGTCAGTACCAGTTTCTGTATTTGGTCTGCATTCTACCATAGTTTCATTTCACATCTAGTGGAGCTGGACATAGCATCTAGATTCATTCATCTACATCATATCCAGAATTTAGAGCATTTGGATCAGTTACCAGAAAGTTGTCGCTATTAGAAGATCAGTTGTTTTCTTAGAATAGAACATCCTGATAGTCTCTGATAATTAGTTAAAGGAGAAGACTTACAAAGTATTCATTGACTTGTGGAGCCTAATGACACATAATTCAATGATCTTTGGTTTGTGGCTGACCTTCTCCAAGATCTGCACACCATTTCATTCATTTGTGGAGGTGTTCTACGTGATTAGGTCTGACCTACCAACATACACACGTTACAGCTCTTCATTGGAGTTTGTGACCTTCCTTAGCCAACGCGGAGGACCCTTTTGTATTGGAGATGATATATAAGGATGTAATAGATCCCTAGGAAAGCAGTTAAGATCATTAGCATAAGTACATAGTTTCAGTTTTTGCACAAAGGAGCTTCAAAGCTATATCTTGTGCATATTTTGATATTTGTAATCAGTCCTATGAGACAAATCGTAAGCCAGCATGATGCCGGCCAAATTGTATTTGAAATCTATTATATATTAAGTGACTGAATCTATGTTTGTTCCACATCTTTTGTGTTGTTTCTGTTGTGTTTACTCTTGTTGCACGGCCTAGACAGGTCATTCTATGAACCCTCCTACCGTGACTACACCAAGTGGTATCAAAGTGAAAGTTTAAATATTTGGGAGCAAATTCAATGAAGTTGCTAAGGCAATTCCGTAAGATCTTACTGTAGACAGATCACCAAATTGAGGCAGGTTACTTGTGTCACAACCGATCATTGATCATGAGGCAGTTGTCACCTTGCAGCCTGATCACCGAACTGGAGGTAGTTTGCACTTGATCCTAGGAAGAATGCTGCTGAGGAGAGTTGTTTCTATTGGAAAAATGGCTGGTAGAAAGGATGAGATGATGGAGATGATGAAAATGATACAAATTCATTTAGATGCTATTGAAGAAGATAGGCGAAGAGGATTGATACCAAGACCTAATGTTGAAAGTGATGATGAGGAAGAATTTCAATATGTTGAACAAATTGGTAAAACCCTAAGAGGTGATGAAGAAGAAGAATTAGATCAAGTAAAGATGTTGTGAGCTATTTCAAAGATTGGAAAGAGACCTAGAGTTGATGTGCCGAACTATACTGGTAACTTGAACCTTGAAGAATTGATTGATTGGATAAATGACATGGAAGAATACTTTGAATATGAAGAAGTTGAAGATCTAGAGAAGGTGAAATTTGCAAAGATAAAATTAAAAGGACATGTTTCTATATGGTGGAAAGAAGTTTAGTTGGAAAGAAATAGAAGAGAGAAAGAAAAGATTATGAAGTGGGATAGGATGGTGACAAAATTGAAGAATCAATTTATACTTGTTGACTATGAGTTGGAGCTAATGAAAGGATTGCAGAACCTGAGACAAAAGGAGAAATCTGTGAAGGAGTACACTGAAGAATTTCATAAGATGATTATAAGGATAGGACATAGTGAAGCAAGCAAGGAGAAAGTGGCTAGATACATCAATGGACTGAGATTAAGCATTCAAGAAGAACTAGGCTTGGTAAGGATGACATCTTTGGAAGAAGCATATCATTTTTCCCTGAAAGTTGAGGAGAAGCTAAATAAAAGGCATGATCTAAGACAGAGAGCCAGAGGAGGTAAATTTCAAAGAGGTAGAACATTTTTTGGAGGAGATAGATCATTTGTGGAGTAGAAAAAGCCTAACAATCCATTCAAGAAGGATGCCAGAGATAATAATGCTTACCAGAAAGATGACAGAAGTTTTTACCAGAGAGGACACCCTAGTGCATACCGGAATGAAGGATACATAAGAGAGGGAAGAGGATTTGATAAGAGAACATTCAGAGGCACTTATTTCAAGTGTGGAGGTGAAGGACATAGAGAATTCGAATGTAATCAAGGTAGTAAAAGCAAGAGGATAGAGAAGAGTGGAAGAATAGCTTATGTTGAAGAAGAACCTATTGGATCACTTAGTTTTGTTGGTAAGCCTGTTGGATCTAGGGCATACAACTGAGAGGGGGGGGGTGAATCAGTTGTATAGAACTTGTTCTATTTCAAACACTTTATTCTCTGTTGTTAGTTAGCAGCATCTCAAATAATCATTCATGGTAGCATAATACATAAACACAAGAGTAGATAAGCATCAACACATTGAACACCAAGATTTTGACGTGGAAAACCCGGTTAAGGGAAAAAACCACGGGGTGATTAACCCAAGAATTATTCTCTGTTAGAAGAATAAGAAAAAATGAATGGCACATGCCAATAAGGGCTCACTGCCCGAGCACACTGCTCACAAAGAGGCCCACTGCCTACAAGGAGACACACTGTCTACAGAGTGATAAAAATCACAGTCTTGAACTGGAGAATGACATCTCTACCATGTCCGGATCAGTTCCAATTAAGCCCAACAATCTCTGCTCTGCCTTTCGCACCTTTCTTCGCTACACCATGCTCATCCACATGCCACACTCTGAAATGAATTCACAAATCATTATTTATACAAGACATCGACTTAGGAACAAGCATCTAAGTCGGCAAACAACCATAGGAGTATCCGCAAGATGAATAACACATCCGGTCGGCTATCACAAGAACATTCGCAGGATGAACAACTCATCCGGTCGGCTAAACAGAGCAATAACTTCATCCGGAAGAGTAACTTCAGTTCCGGGCTCTACCATCAATGCGGACCAACAACACAACCTAAACATGATTCAAGAACCTTCACAAGTCTGTCTGAATGTCCGGATACATCCGCACTTTCTCTGCTTACTGGGATCTCTTGTCTTCCTCATCCGGAACTTCAAGAACACAGTCTGTCGCCACTGTCATAATGCAGGAGGTACTTCCGGACCTCCAAATCACACACAAATCAGGATGACACATCACAAGGACATCTCAAACACTCCTTCCAATCCGCAGATTATGATAATACAATTCCGGACCTCACCGGACCTTTTTGTGATCCTCTGTTACCTCCGGATACTTGCCGGACCCGGTTCTATACCGGCAGCCATAACTCCTTCAGATCTTCATGCGGACCTCTGAAATCTTAACTGTAGCATCTCAAGATTCATATCTACTAACCCTTTAATCCGCATCCTCCGGTTCTCATCCTATACAGTATATTTACCTTCTTCTCATCACTGTTCTTCACTGTTCCTGACTGAGGCTAATTTTCTCAATATCCTCAGCATAAAGCTCATCAAATCCTTCTTGTCAGTGCAGTATGAGTATGTTGACATCAATGACAACACTGGCTCACCTCATACTTGCCAACAATCTCCCCCTTTGTCATTGATGGCAACATATGATGTGAAAAACCATCAAGACAAGAACTTCTCTTTTCTGTCACAGCTCCCCCTATCAACAACAACTCTTCACATGTCTTCCTTTGCTGCTCCCCCTTTGATCATCAACCACTTGTTTTTCACATGTCTTCTCTCCCCCTTTGACATCAATGGCAAAGGGCTCATACTTGCAACTCTCATGCATCAGAATAATACCAGCTGCTCCCCCTTAGTTGCAGCTCCCCATTAGTCCGGATCACAAGATATGACTGTGATAGCCACCGGACTGATGCACATCAGTGCATCTTAGTTCATCACCGGAGGGGCCATGACCCCTAACTTCTCCCGGAGATATTCAAAAGAGTCCTTGGGAAGAGGTTTTGTAAAGATATCTGTAATCTGATCCTTGGAGGGAACATACTCCAATCTGACTTCTTCCTTGTTTACTTGTTCTCTCAAAAAGTGAAATTTGATAGATATGTGCTTAGTCTTAGAATGCAATACCGGATTCTTGGAAATATTAATTGCACTTGAATTATCACAGAAAATTGTAATAGGCTCCTCATATTCAACTTTGATGTCTCTTAGCATCTGCTTCATCCACAAGATTTGAGTGCAACTACCTGCTGCTGCAATGTATTCTGCTTCAGTTGTAGACAGAGATATTGCATCTTGTTTCTTGCTTAGCCAAGAAACCAATCTCTTCCCCAAAAAGAATGCTCCACCACTAGTGCTCTTCCGGTCATCCACATCTCCTGCCCAATCTGCATCTGTGTAAGCATGAAGAGAGAAATCCGGATCTCTAGGATACCATAGACCATACTCAACTGTCCCTTTCAAGTATCTAAAAATTCTTTTGATTGCCATAACATGAGATTCTCTAGGATCAGCCTGGAATCTTGCCACAAGACCAACAGCTTGCATTATATCTGGTCTAGTTTGAGTGAGATACAACAATCCACCAATCATTGATCTATACTTTGTCTGATCTGCCTTTGGAGAATCATCATCTTTGCTTAACTTACATCCGGTTGCCATAGGAGTGTTCATAGGCTTTGAGTCTTCCATACCAAATTTCTTTAACAATTCTTTCACATATTTGGTCTGAGAAATGAAGATCCCTTCTTTTGTTTGAGTAATTTGCAGACCCAAGAAGAAATTCATTTCACCAAGCATAGACATTTCAAACTCACTTTTCATCTGATTTGCAAAAGTTTTACACATACTATCTCTTCCTCCAAAAATGATATCATCCACAAACACTTCAACAATCAGAATGTTTTCATGATCAATTTTGAAATATAAGTTGCTGTCAGCAGTACCTTTGTTGAATCCAATCTGCACAAGATGCTTATCCAACCTTTCGTACCATGCTCTTGGGGCTTGCTTCAATCCATACAAAGCTTTCTTCAACTTGCAGACCATATCATTATTATCAGACAATTGAAATCCATCCGGTTGTTCAATGTAGACTTCTTCTTCCAGATCACCATTTAAGAAGGCAGACTTGACATCCATCTGATATACCTTGAAATCTTTGAAGGCAGCAAATGCAAGAAGTAATCTGACTGCTTCAATTCTTGCTACCGGAGCAAAAGTCTCTTCAAAGTCAATTCCTTCTATTTGAGAGTAGCCTTTGCAGACCAATCTAGCTTTGTTTCTGATTACTTCACCAGCTTCATTTAGTTTGTTCCGGAAGACCCACTTGGTTCCAATTACATTCCTGTCTCTAGGTCTGGGAACAAGATCCCAAGTATGATTTTTCTCAATTTGCATCAGTTCATCTTCCATTGCTTTGGTCCAATTTTCATCATTGCAGGCTTCATTTATTGTTTTAGGTTCAATCCTTGAAATCAGACAACATTCATTCTGATCTTGAGCAATATTCCTTCTAGTTTGTACACCTTTGCTTCTGTCACCTATGATCTGATCTTCAGAGTGATTCAGTTTTACATACCTTGGAATTTTGGGAGTATCCAGTACTGCTGTTTCTTGATCAGGCTCATTTAAACCTAACTCTTCTTCCTGATTTACCGGATCAGGCTGACTCTGTTTCACCGGAGAGGATTGAGTTCCTTGAACACTATCTTGGTCATCTTCATCAAATTCATAAAATCTTGAAGGCTTCTCAATTCCTTCATCAACCTTTACATTGGTGCTTTCTATCATCTTCCTCAATCTCTTATTGTAACACCGATATGCTTTGCTTTGAGTGGAGTAGCCCAAGAAAATTCCTTCATCACTTCTAGCATCAAACTTTCCTAGATCTTCATCTCTTTTAATATAACACTTGCTACCAAATACCCTGAAATATTTCACAGTAGGAGTGATGCCAAACCAAAGTTCATAGGGGGTCTTACCGGTGTTGTTTCTGATTTGAACTCGATTGAGAGTGTAGACTGCAGTGCTGATAGCTTCTTTCCAAAACATTTGAGGAACATTTGCTTCCAACATCATTGTCCTAGCAGCTTCCTGGATGGTCCGGTTCTTTCTCTCAACTACTCCATTCTGCTGTGGAGTCTTAGGAGCAGACAACTGTCTCCTTATACCCTGTTTCTCACAAAAGTCAATGAATTCACCAGATGTAAATTCACCACCTCTATCAGACCTTAGACACTTTAGTTTCAATCCGGTTTGATTCTCCACCATAGCTTTGAAGATTTTGAACTTCTCAAAAGCTTCTGATTTTTCTTTTAGAAAGGTAACCCACATCATCCGGGAATGATCATCAATTAACAACATGAAATATCTATCACCTTGCAGACTCTTGATTCTTGTCGGACCACATAGATCAGTATGTACTAATTCCAACAATCCGGTAGAAGACTGATCTTTGCTTTTAAAAGAGACTCTGCTTTGTTTGCCTAACTGACATTCTTTACACACACTGTTTGTAGGTTTTATCAACTTTGGAAGATCTCTCACAGCCTGAGTATTGCTTATTTTGATGATGTTATCAAAATTTACATGACACATTCTTCTATGCCATAACCAACTCTGATCAATTTGAACAAACAAACAACTTTTATTTGAACCAACCAGATGAAAGATGTTACCTCTTGTCTGAGTACCGGATGCAATTTCAGTTCCGGAGCTTGTAAAGATTCTGCATTTTCCATTCTTGAACCGGAGATCATAGCCTTTGTCCACT
Source organism: Cunninghamia lanceolata (assembly GCA_027924645.1). NCBI lineage: Eukaryota > Viridiplantae > Streptophyta > Pinopsida > Cupressales > Cupressaceae > Cunninghamia > Cunninghamia lanceolata. The sequence goes on along the minus strand of BSBN01000078.1, from coordinate 33,587,868 downwards.
AACTGACCAACACTGAGAAGATTGTGCTTCAATCCTTCAACATATAGTACATTACCTGTTTTGCTCTTACCATCAAAGGAAATAGTTCCCCTACCTCTGATTCTGCCAGCAGAATTGTCACCAAACTTTACCATTCCTCCTTCATATCTTTCCAAGTCTAAGAACTTATTCTTGTCACCAGTCATATGGTGAGAGCATCCACTGTCAATAACCCAATCATCCTTTTCTTCCACTTGAGCAGCCAAGGCTTTTTCAACAACTTTGTGATTGACAGATTCAGAGAGCAAGGAATCTTCTTCCTTGATGGCTATAAACACCCACTCATTTCCGGATTTGCTTCCTGGATCTGATTCATCATCTGTTACTCCTTCATTGTCATCTTCTTCATGAACATAATAGCAATTCTTTTGAAACCTTTGTCTGTGAGTATTAGATCTTGCAGATCTCTCCGGACATCTTGAGGCAAAATGACCAATCTTATTGCAGTTAAAACACTTAAAGGGTAGTTTTCCTTCATACTTACCGGATCCTCTTGGCAGTCTCTTTGCAATGAGGGCTTCAAGTTGAGCTGTTTCTGCTTCTTCTTCTTCCATGTCTCTTCTTGCTTGATCATACCATGACATTTTCCTTGATGAGTTTTCACCCGGATCAAATCTCTGTTTGCCTTTCACATAGGCACTGGCTTTAAAAGCAGACTCAGTCTTGGGTGGATCATCTCCAAACTCGGTCATTTCAAATGCAGCTAGTTTGCCAGCCAATTGTTCTCTTGTGACAGTTGTGTGGGCTCTGAATTCATCAATGGCAGCAACTTTGATTTTGTAGGCAGCAGGAAGGGATCTTAGGATTTTGCAGACAATCTCATTTTCATCTAGAGTTCCACCAGCATTTCTGATTCCACATACCAGCTCATTTACTCTTGGCATAAAGGTAGTAATGTTTTCATCATCTCTCATTTTCAATCTTTCAAATTTCCCTTTCAGACTTTGCAACCTTGCACTTTTGACAAACTCATCTCCTTCATACAGAAGTTCCAGTTTAGTTAGGATCTCATATGCAGTTGGTAGGTCAATGACATTCGAGAGATCTGAGTCATTCAATGCGCTTAGAAGAGCTTCCTTGGTCCGCAGATTGTTTTCAGCTTCTGTGGTTTCATCAGGAGTTGTCGGACCACCTTGTGGGGGTATATATGGTTTTGAAATCATAGCCAAGTATGCTTTTCCCATACATTCCAAATGACACTTCATGCGACCTTTCCAGAGAGTGAAGTTGGTTCCATCGAACTTCGGACTATCCTTCTTGTATGACGACATCCTGGATCACCTCAAGCGGTTAAGCTCCTATCAGAGGAACTCAGCTCTGATACCAATTGTTGGATCTAGGGCATACAACTGAGAGGGGGGGGGGGTGAATCAGTTGTATAGAACTTGTTCTATTTCAAACACTTTATTCTCTGTTGTTAGTTAGCAGCATCTCAAATAATCATTCATGGTAGCATAATACATAAACACAAGAGTAGATAAGCATCAACACATTGAACACCAAGATTTTGACGTGGAAAACCCGGTTAAGGGAAAAAACCACGGGGTGATTAACCCAAGAATTATTCTCTGTTAGAAGAATAAGAAAAAATGAATGGCACATGCCAATAAGGGCTCACTGCCCGAGCACACTGCTCACAAAGAGGCCCACTGCCTACAAGGAGACACACTGTCTACAGAGTGATAAAAATCACAGTCTTGAACTGGAGAATGACATCTCTACCATGTCCGGATCAGTTCCAATTAAGCCCAACAATCTCTGCTCTGCCTTTCGCACCTTTCTTCGCTACACCATGCTCATCCACATGCCACACTCTGAAATGAATTCACAAATCATTATTTATACAAGACATCGACTTAGGAACAAGCATCTAAGTCGGCAAACAACCATAGGAGTATCCGCAAGATGAATAACACATCCGGTCGGCTATCACAAGAACATTCGCAGGATGAACAACTCATCCGGTCGGCTAAACAGAGCAATAACTTCATCCGGAAGAGTAACTTCAGTTCCGGGCTCTACCATCAATGCGGACCAACAACACAACCTAAACATGATTCAAGAACCTTCACAAGTCTGTCTGAATGTCCGGATACATCCGCACTTTCTCTGCTTACTGGGATCTCTTGTCTTCCTCATCCGGAACTTCAAGAACACAGTCTGTCGCCACTGTCATAATGCAGGAGGTACTTCCAGACCTCCAAATCACACACAAATCAGGATGACACATCACAAGGACATCTCAAACACTCCTTCCAATCCGCAGATTATGATAATACAATTCCGGACCTCACCGGACCTTTTTGTGATCCTCTGTTACCTCCGGATACTTGCCGGACCCGGTTCTATACCGGCAGCCATAACTCCTTCAGATCTTCATGCGGACCTCTGAAATCTTAACTGTAGCATCTCAAGATTCATATCTACTAACCCTTTAATCCGCATCCTCCGGTTCTCATCCTATACAGTATATTTACCTTCTTCTCATCACTGTTCTTCACTGTTCCTGACTGAGGCTAATTTTCTCAATATCCTCAGCATAAAGCTCATCAAATCCTTCTTGTCAGTGCAGTATGAGTATGTTGACATCAATGACAACACTGGCTCACCTCATACTTGCCAACAAAGCCAAAGAAAGGAGAATCACTTGTGATGAGGAGAACACTATTTCAACCAGAGATAAATGAAGAACCTCCGAAAAGTTTGTTTAGAACTAGATGCAAATCAGGAGGTAAATGTTGTAAAGTTGTGATTAATAGTGGTAGTTTAGATAACCTAGTTTCAGAAGAGATGGTGACTAAGCTGAAGTTGAAAAGATTGAAACACTTGAAGCCCTATCAAATAGCATGGATTCAGGATGATCATAAGGTACTGGTGAGTGAACAATGTTTGGTAAAATTTCATATTAGATCTTATCATGATAAAGTTTTGTGTGATATTATGCCTATGGATGTTTGTCATATCTTGTTGGGTAGACCTTCGCAGTATGATAGAAAAGCTATACATGATGGTAGAAATAATACATACACTATAACAACAAATGGAAAGAGAATTACCTTGATTCCTTTAGAGAATGATCCTAAGGGTGAGATATGTTGATGCAAGAGCATCCCTGGTTCAACAACAATCTTGCATCAACCAAAACATTTGCATTTAGTTTGTTTCTTTTCCAATTTAGTTTAGGTAGTTTAGTCAGAAGTAGTTTCTATATTTTTGGTCCAGTTACATTTTAGACCTTATGGAGCTAGACTTAGTATCTACATTGATTCATCTACATCATATCTAGAATTCATAGATCCGCACTTCATTACTGAAAAGATATCACTATAAGAAGATTGACTGTTTCTTAGAACAGAGCATCCTGATAATCACATACAACCAGCTAAAGGAGAAACCTGTAGAAGCATTTCCTAATCTTTGAATCCTAATGACACATAATTCAATGATCTTTCATTCATGGCCAACCTTCCCCAAAGATTTGCACATCATTCCATTCATTTTTTGGAGGAGATCTATGCAATTAGGTCTGACCTATCCATGTATACACATTACATCTCTTCTTTTGAATTTGTGGTCTTCCTTGGCTGACGTGGAGGAATCTATTGATTCTGACTTGATATATATTGATGTAATAGATCCTTATGAAAGTAGTTCATAAGTTACTAAGTTCTAAATAGATAGGTTGTTCATTTTTCTGGTGAAGGAGCTTCAAAGTTTTATCTTACGCATGTATGTAATCAAGCCTCTGAGCCCTAATTGTAAGCCCACATGTTGCTAGCCGATCTCTATTTGAATTCTATGATATACTAAATGACTGAATCTACATTTATTCCATTTCTTTGAGTTGTTTTTGTTGTGTTTACTCTTGCTACATGGTCTAGATAGTTCATTCTGTGAACCCACCTACCATGACTGTACCAAGTGGTATCAGAACAAAAGCTCAAATCTTTTGGGAGTGGATTGAGAAAAGTTGGTGAAGGAATTCTGTAAGATCTTGATGTGGACAAATCACTGAACTAAGGCAGGTTACTTGTGTCACAACCGATTACCGATTGAGAAGTAGTTGTCACCTTGTAGCCCGATCAGTGAACCTGAGGCAGTTTACACTTGATCCTAGGAAGAATGCCGCTGAGGAGAGTTGTTGCTATTGGAACAATGGCTGGTAGAATGGATGAGATGATGAAAACAATGCAAATTCCTTTGGATGATATTGAAGAGGATAGGTGAAGAGGGTTGACACCAAGACCTAATGTTGAAAGCGATGAGGAAGAAGAATTTCAATCTATTGAACAAACTAGCGAAACCCTAGGAGGTGATGAAGAAGAAGAATCAGATCAAGTAAAGATGCTGTGACCTATTTCAAAGATTGGAAAGAGACCTAGAGTTGATATGCCAAACTATACTGGTAATTTGAACCTTAAAGAATTGATTGAATGGATAAATGACATGGAAGAATACTTTAAATATGAAGAAGTTCAAGATCTGGAGAAGGTGAAATTTGCAAAGACAAAGTTGAAAGGACATGCTACTATATGGTGGAAAGAAGTTCAATTGGAAAGAAATAGAAGAGGAAAAGAAAAGATTACAAAATGGGATAAAATGGTGACAAAATTGAAAAATCAGTTTATACCTACTGACTATGACTTGGAACTATTGAAAAGATTGGAAAACCTGAGACAAAAGGAGAAAGTTGTGAAGGAGTATACTGAAGAATTTCATAAAATGATCATAAGGATAGGACATAGTGAAGCAAGCAAGGAGAAAGTGGCCAGACACATCAATGGATTGAGATTGAACATTCAAGAAGAACTAAGCTTGGTAAGGATGACATCTTTGGAGGAATCATACCAGTTTGCCCTAAAGGTTGAAGAGAAGCTGAATAAGAGGCATGATCAGAGATAGAGAGGAAGAGGAGGTAAATTTTAGAGAAGTAGAACATTTTTTGGAGGAGACAGATTATCGAGAGCAGAACTAGTTTGACAACCCATTTAAGAAGGATGACAGAGATACTAATGCATGTTGGAGAAATGATAGAAAATTTCATCCTAGAGGCAACTATAATTCATACTGGAATGAAGGATACCGAAGAGAAGGAAGAGTATTGGATAAGAGAACATTCAGGGGAACTTGTTTCAAGTGTGGAGGTGAAAGACATAGAGCATTTGAATGTAATTAGGGTAGTACAAGTAAGAGGATAGAAAATAGTGGAAGAGAAACCTATGTTGAAAAAGAACATGTTGAACTAGGTGACCCCTGTTCTGTTGGTAAACTAGAGAAATGACAATCATTGGTAATGAGGAGAGCACTATTTCAAATAGAAATAAATGAGGAACCACCACAGAGGAAAAGTTTGTTCAGAACTAGATGGAAATCTAGAGGTAAGTGTTGTAAAGTTGTAATTGATAGTGGTAGTTCGGATAACCGAGTTTCAGAGGAGATGGTGACTAAGCTAAAGTTGGAAAGATTGAAACACCCTAAGCCATATCAAATAGCATGGATTCAGGATGATCATAGGGTACTGGTGAGTGAACAATGGTGAAATTTCATATTGGATCTTATCATGATGAAGTCTTGTGTGATATTATGATTATAGATGTATGTCATATCTTGTTGTGTACACCTTGGCAGTATGATAGAAAAGCTATACATGATGGGAGAAAGAACACATATACTATAATAAAAAATGGGAAAAGAATTACTTTGATTCCTTTGGAGGGTGATCCTAAAGATGTGGTATGTGGGAATGCTAGAATCTATTTGGTTGATGGAAGAAAAATTTTGGATGGTTTTGTTAGATCTAGGGCACACAACTGAGAGGGGGGTTGAATCAGTTGTACAAAAACTTGCTTCTACTTCAAACACTTGATTCTTCTTTGTTATTTAATAGCATATCAATTAACCATCCATGAAAGCATAATGCATAAACACCAGAGCAGATAAACATCAACACATTGGACACCAAGATTTTGACGTGGAAAACCTGGTTAAGGGAAAAACCACGGGGTGATTAACCCAAGAATTATTCTCTGTTAGAAGAATAAGAAAAATGAATGGCACATGCCAATTGGGGCTCACTTCCTGAGCACACTGCTCACAAAGAGGCACACTGCCTACAAGAGACACACTATCTACAAAGTGATAAGAATCACAAAATTGAACTGGAGATTGACATCTTTACCATGTCTGGATCAGTTCCATTTAAGCCTGAGATACTTCTGCTCTGCCCTACGCTCTTTCGCTATACCCCTCTCATCTGCTAATCCACACACTTTGAAATGAACTCACAAACCTTTATTTATACAAGACATTGACTTAGGAACAATCATCTAAGTCAGCAATCAACCATAAGGACATCTGCAAGATGATTAATACATTCGGTCGGCCACCACAAGAACATTCACAAGATGAACAACTCATCCGGTCGGCTAGTCTGAGCAAGAACTTCATCCGGAAGAATATCTTCAATTGTCGGCTCTACCACCAATGCAAACTGACAACATAACCTCAACATGATCCAAGAACCTTCACGAGCTTGCCTGATTAACCAGGTACATCCACACTTCCTCTACTCACTGGAATCTCTTCTCCTCTTCATCTGGAACTTCAAGAACACAGTCTATCGCCACTGTCATACTAAAGAAGGTGCTTCCGGACCTCCAAACTTTGTACAAACTGAGAAGACACATCACAGGGACATCCCAAACACTCCTTCGAATCCGCAGAGTCTGACAATGCTCCTCTGGATCTCACCAGACCTTTTTGTAACACTCTGTCACTCTGGAATAGCTCCCAGAACTGGTTCTACTTGACCGATCACAACTTTTTCATATCTTCATGCAGACCTCTGAAATCTTAACTGGAATATCTCAAGACTCATATCTACAAACCCTTTAATCCGCATCCTCTGATTCTGAACCTATTGAGTACATTTGCCTTCTTCTTACCACTGTTCTTCACTGTTCCTGATTGAGACTACTTTTCTTAATATCCTTAACACACAGCTCATCCAAACCTTCTTACCAATGCAATATGAGTATGTTGACATCAATGACAACACTGGTTAACCTCATACTTGCAATAATCTCCCCCTTTGTCATTGATGGCAACATATAATGTGAAAAACCATCAAGACAAGAACTTCTCTTTTCTGTCACAGCTCCCCCTATCAGTAACAACTCTTCACATGTCTTCTCTTCCTTTACTGCTCCCCCTTTGATCATCAACCACTTGTTTTTCACATGTCTTCTCTCCCCCTTTGACATCAATGGCAAAGGGCTCATACTTGCACTTGTAACATATCAGAATCATACCAGCTGCTCCCCCTTAGTAGCAGCTCCCCATCATCAATCCAGATCACAAGATATGACTGTGATATCCATCAAACTGATGCACATCAGTGCATCCTAGTTCATCACCGGAGGGGCCATGACCCCTAACTTCTCCCGGAGATACTCAAAAGAGTCCTTGGGGAGAGGTTTAGTAAAAATATCTACAATCTGATCCTTGGAGGGTACATACTCCAATCTGACTTCATCCTTGTTCACTTGTTCTCTCAGAAAGTGAAACTTGATAGATATGTGCTTGGTCTTAGAATGCAATACCGGATTCTTAGAAATATTAATTGCAATTGAATTATCACAGAAAATTGTGATAGGCTCCTCATATTCAACTTTAATGTCTCTTAGCATTTGTTTCATCCATAAGATTTGAGTGCAACTACCTGCTGCTGCAATGTATTCTGCTTCAGTTGTAGATAGAGATATTGCATCTTGTTTCTTGCTTAGCCAAGAAACCAATCTCTTTCCCAAAAAGAATGCTCCACCACTGGTGCTCTTCTGGTCATCCACATCTCCTGCCCAATCTGCATCTGTATATGCATGAAGAGAGAAATCCAGATCTCTAGGATACCATAGACCATACTCAACTGTGCCTTTCAAGTACCTAAAAATTCTTTTGATTGCCATAACATGAGATTCTTTAGGATCAGCCTGGAATCTTGCCACAAGACCAACAGCCTACATTATATCTAGTCTAGTCTGAGTGAGATACAACAATCCACCAATCATTGATCTATAATTTGTCTGATCTACCTTTGGAGAGTCATTATCTTTGCTCAACTTACATTCGGTTGCAATAGGAGTGTTCATTGGCTTTGAATCTTCCATACCGAATTTCCTCAACAATTCTTTCACATATTTGGTCTGAGAAATGAAGATCCCTTTCTTTGTTTGAGTAATTTGCAGACCCAAGAAGAAATTCATTTCACCAAGCATAGACATTTCAAACTCACTTTTCATCTAATTTGCAAAAGTTTTGCACATACTATCTCTTCCTCCAAAAATGATATCATCCACAAACACTTCAACAATCAAAATGTTTTCATGATCAATTTTCAAATATAAGTTATTGTCAGCAGTACCTTTGTTGAATCCAATCTACACAAGATGTTTATCCAACCTTTCATACCATGCTCTTGGGGCTTGCTTCAATCCATACAATGCTTTCTTCAACTTGCAGACCATATCATCATTATCAGACAATTGAAATCCATCCGGTTGTTTAATGTATACTTCTTCTTCCAAATCACCATTTAGGAAGGCAGACTTGACATCCATCTGATATACCTTGAAGTCTTTGAAGGTAGCATATGCAAGAAATAATCTAACTACTTCAATTCTTGCTACCGGAGCAAAGGTTTCTTCAAAATCAATTCCTTCTATTTGAGAGTAGCCTTTGCAGACCAATCTGGCTTTGTTTCTAATAACTTCACCAACCTCATTTAGTTTGTTCCGGAAGACCCATTTGGTTCCAATCACATTCTTGTTTCTAGGTCTGGGAACAAGATCCCAAGTGTGATTTTTCTCAATTTGCATCAACTCTTCTTCCATTGCTTTTGTCCAATTTTCATCATTGCATGCTTCATTTATTGTCTTAGGTTCAATCTTTGAAATCAAACAACATTCATCTGAATTTTGAGCAATTTTCCTCCTTGTTTGTACCCCTTTGCTTTTGTCACCTATGATCTGATCTTTAGAGTGATTTAAAGTTACATACCTTAGAACTTTGGGAGTCTCTTGCACTGTTGTTTCATGATCAGGTTCATTCAGACAAACGTCTTCTTCCTGATTTACCCGATCAGTCTGAATCTGACTTTCAGGAAGGGATTGAGTTCCTTGAATCAGAGCATCATCTTGATCATCTTCATCATATTCATAAAACCTTGAGGCCTTCTCAATACCTTCATCAACCTTCACATTTGTACTTTCTACCATCTTTTTCAGTCTCTTATTGTAACACCGGTATGTTTTGCTTTGAGTGGAGTAACCCAAGAAAATTCCTTCATCACTTCTAGCATCAAACTTTCCTAGATCTTCATCTCTTTTGATGTAACACTTGCTACCAAATACTCTGAAATATCTCATAGTAGGAGTTATACCAAACCAAAGTTCATAAGGAGTCTTACCGCTATTGTTTCTGATTTGAACTCGGTTAAGAGTGTAGACTGCAATGCTAACAACTTCTTTCCAAAACATCTGAGGAACATTTGCTTCCATCATCATTGTCTTGGAAGCTTCTTGGATAGTCTGGTTCTTTCTCTCAACTACTCCATTCTACTGTGGAGTCCTAGGAGTAGACAACTGTCTCTTTATGCCATGCTTCTCATAAAAGTCTATGAATTCACCAGATGTGAATTCACCACCTCTATTAGACCTTAGACACTTTAGTTTCAATCTGGTTTGATTCTCTACCATAGCTTTGAAGATTTTGAACTTCTCAAGGGCTTCTGATTTCTCTTTTAGGAAGGTAACCCACATCATCCTGGAATGGTCATCAATTAGCAACATGAAATATCTATCACCTTGCATACTCTTGATTCTTGTCGGACCATAGAGATCAGTATGTACTAATTCCAACAATTCGGTAGTGGACTGATCCTTGCTTTTGAAAGAGACTCTGCTCTGTTTACCTAGCTGACATTCTTTGCACAAACTATTTGTAGGTTTCACCAATTTTGGAAGATCTCTTATAGCCTGAATATTGCTTATCTTGATTATGTTATCAAAATTTACATGACACATCCTTCTATGCCATAGCCAACTCTGATCAACTTGAACAAACAAACAACTTTTATTTGAACCAACCAAATGGAAGATATTACCTTTAGTTTGAGTACCCGATGCAATCTCAGTTTCGGAGCTTGTAAAGGTTCTGCATCTTCCATTCTTGAACCAGAGATCATAGCCTTTATCCACTAACTGACCAACACTGAGAAGATTGTGCTTCAATCCTTCCACATATAGTACATTACCAGTTTTGCTCTTTCCATCAAAAGAAATAGTTCCCCTACCTCTGATTTTGCCAGCAGAATTGTCACCAAACTTTACCATTCCTCCTTCATACTTTTCCAAATCTAAGAACTTGTTCTTCTCACTAGTCATATGGTGAGAGCATCCACTGTCAATAACCCAATCATCCTTTTCTTCAATTTGGGCAACCAAAGCTCTTTCTACAACCTTATGATTGACAGATTCAGAGGATATTGAATCTTCTTCCTTGATGGCAATAAACACCCATTCATTTCCAGATTTGCTTCCTATTTCTGATTCATCATCTATTACTCCTTCATTGTCATCTTCTTCATGAACATAATAGCAGTTCTTTTGAAACCTTTGTCTATTGGTATTAGACCTTGCAGATCTTTTTAGACATCTTGAAGCAAAATGACCAATCTTATTGCAGTTGAAGCACTTAAAGGGTAGTTATCCTTCATACTTACTGGATCCTCTTGGTAGTCTTTTTGCAATGAGGGCTTCAAGTTGAGCTGTTTCTGCTTCTTCCTCTTCCATATCTTTCCTTGCTTGTTCATACCATGACGACTTCCTTAAAGAGTTCTCTCCCAGATCAAATCTTTGTTTGACTTTCACATAGGCACTGGCTTTGAATGTAGATTCAGTCTTGGGGGGATCATCTCCAAACTCAGTCATTTCAAATGCAGCCAGTTTGCCAGCCAGTTGCTCTCTTGTGACAGTTGTATGGGCTCTGAATTCATCAATGGCAGCAACTTTGATTTTGTAGGCAGCAGGAAGGGATCTGAGAATTTTGCAAACAATTTCATTTTCATCCAGAACTCCACCAGCATTCCTGATTCCACACACTAGCTAATTCACTCTTGGCATAAAGGTAGTGATATTTTCATCATCTCTCATCTTCAATCTTTCAAATTTCCCTTTTAGACTTTGCAACCTTGCACTCTTGACAAACTCATCTCCTTCATACAGAAGTTCCAGTTTAGTCCAGATCTCATATGTAGTTGGTAGGTCAATAACATTTGAGAGATCTGAGTCATTCAATGCACTTAGAAGAGCTTCCTTGGTCCGCAAATTGTTTTCAGCATCTATGATTTCATTCAGAGTTGTCAGACCACCCTGTGGAGGTACATATGGTTTTGAGACCATGCCTAGGTATGCTTTTCCTGTACACTCCAAGTGACATTTCATGCAACCTTTCCAGAGAGTGAAGTTGGTTCCATCAAACTTTGGACTATCCTTCTTGTATGACGACATCCTGGATCTCCTCAAGTGGTTAAGCTTCTTTCAGAGGAACTTAGCTCTGATACCAATTGTTAGATCTAGGGCACACAACTAAGAAGGGGGGTGAATCAGTTGTACAAAAACTTGCTTCTACTTCAAACACTTGATTCTTCTTTGTTAGTTAATAGCATATCAATTAACCATCCATGAAAGCATAATGCATAAACATAAGAGTAGATAAACATCAACACATTGGACACCAATATTTTGATGTGGAAATCTTGGTTAAGGGAAAAACCACGAGGTGATTAACCCAAGGATTATTCTCTATTAGAAGAATAAGAAAAATGAATGGCACATGCCAATTGGGGCTCACTGCCTGAGCACACTGCTCACAAAGAGGCACACTGCCTACAAGAGACACACTGTCTACAAAGTGATAAGAATCACAAACTTGAACTGGAAATTGACATCTTTACCATGTCTGGATTAGTTCCATTTAAGCCCGAGATACTTCTGCTTTGCCCTATGCTCTTTCGCTATACCCCTCTCATCCGCTAATCCACACACTTTGAAATGAACTCACAAACCTTTATTTATACAAGACATCGACTTAGGAACAATCATCTAAGTCAGCAATCAACCATAAGGACATCTGCAAGATGATTAATACATCCGGTCGGCCACCACAAGAGCGTTCGCAAGATGAACAACTCATCTGGTTGGCTAGTCTGAGCAAGAACTTCATCCGGAAGAATATCTTCAATTCTGGACTCTACCACCAATGCGGACTGACAACATAACCTCAACATGATCCAAGAACCTTCACGAGCTTGCCTGGTTGACTAGGTACATCCACAGTTCATCTACTCATTGGAATCTCTTCTCCTCTTCATCCAGAACTTCAAGAACACAGTCTGTCGCCACTATCATACTGAAGAAGGTGCTTTTGAACCTCCAAACTTTGTACAAACTGAGAAGACACATCACAAGGACATCCCAAACACTCCTTCCAATCCGTAGAGTCTGACAATGCTCCTCCGGATCTCACCGGACCTTTTTGTAACACTCTATCACTCTGAAACAGCTCCCAGAACTGGTTCTACTTGACCGATCACAACTTTTTCATATCTTCATGCAGACCTCTAAAATCTTAACTAGAATATCTCAAGACTCATATCTACAAACCCTTTAATCCGTATCCTCTGATTCTCAACCTATTGAGTACATTTGCCTTCTTCTTATCATTGTTCTTCACTGTTCCTGATTGAGACTACTTTTCTTAATATCCCAACACACAGCTCATCCAAACCTTCTTACCAATGCAATATGAGTATGTTGACATCAATGACAACACTGGTTAACCTCATACTTGCAACAGGTTTGAGACATGAGAATATGTGTTATGCATTGATTTCTAAGAAGCCTAAAACATTGAAGAAAGAGACTGAAGAATCACAACCAGAGGAGTTAAGAGAGTTGCTGACAGAATATGAAGACATCATATCAGATAATATACCTAATGGATTGCCACCTATAAGCAGTATTAGTCATCACATGGATCTTTTACCTAGAGCAAGTTTTCCTAACAAAGTAGCACATTGGATAAAACTGGTAGAGAATGAAGAATTGAATAGACAGATACAAGAGTTGTTGAGGAAAGGTTTGATCAAAGAAAGTTTGAGTCCTTGTGTACTACCTGCAGTGTTAGCACCTAAGAAAGATGGAGAATAGAGAATGTGCACCAATTCTAGAGCAATAAACAAGATCACACTTAAGTATAGATTCCCTTTACCTAGGATGGATGATATTATGGATTGTTTGAGTGGAGAAAAATATTTCACAAAGATGGATTTGAAGAGTCGATACCATCAGATCAGACTCAAAGAAGGTGATGAATGGAAAACTACTTTTAAGATAAATTAAGGATTGTATGAGTGGTTAGTGATGCCCTTTGGATTAACAAATGCACCGAGTACTTTCATGAAGTTGATGAATGAAGTCTTGAAGAAATTATTGGGTAAGTTTGTGATTGTATACTTGGATGATATTCTGATTTTCAATAAAACAAAAGAGGAACATTTGTGGCATATTAGACAAGTTTTGCAGAGGTTGAGGGAAGAGAAATTGCTAATAAACATCAAGAAGTGTAGTTTCATGAAGGGAGAGTTGGTATACTTAGGATTTGTGATTTATGTGGAAGGATTGAAGATGGACCCTAAGAAAGTAAAATCAATTGTTGAATGGCCTATACCAGAGAGCATTGGAGAAGTTTGATCATTTCATGGATTGGCTAGTTTCTATTGGATGTTCATCAGAAATTTTATTTTAGTTTGTAACCTTATGACAGAGACAATGAGAGGAGACAGAAAGGATTTCAAGTGGACATCTAGAGCAGATAAATTTTTTGAGTTGTTGAAGCAGATAGTGATAGAGCAACCTATTTTAGCATTATCAGATTTCAATAAGGTATTTCAAGTTGATTGTGATGCAAGTGGAAATGCAGTTGGAATAGTATTAAGTCAAGAAGGTAGACCTATAAGCTTATTTCAGTGAGAAGTTGAATGATGCGAGGAGAAGATATTCAGTCTATGGTCAAGAGTTCTATGCCATAATTCAAGCCTAAAAGAAGTGGAGACAGTATTTGTTGCCTAAGGAGTTTGTGTTGTATACAGATCATCAAGCTTTGCAATATTTGAATAGTCAAGGTAAGTTGACTCAGAGACATATGAGATGGGTAGAGTTCATGCAAAGTTATACTTTTGTGTTGAAGCATAGGAGTGGAAAATCAAACAAAGTTGATGCATTGAATAGAAGAAGAAAGTTGTTGACAGAGATGAGAGTTAAGGTGTTGGGTTTTGATGAATTGAAGAATATGTATGAGGGAAACACTGATTTTGCATAACCTTGGAAAGCATGTAAAGAACCTATTGTGACATATAGGAGTAAGCGGTTGGACTATTTCCTTCAAGAAAATATGTTGTTCAAAGGAAACCAGTTGTGCATACCTAAGAGTTCAAAGAGAGATTATTTGATCAAGGAGAAACATAGTGGTGGATTGGAAAGACATTTTGGCATTGATAAGACAGTGGCTTTGGTGAATGAAGACTACTTTTAGCCTCAAATACATAAGGATGTTAGAAAATTTGTGTAGATTTGTAGAGTTTGTCAAGTTGCAAAAGGGAATAGTCAGAACACTGGATTGTATAAGCCTTTAACAATACCAGAGATACCTTGGGAAGACATAAGCATGGATTTTTTGATGGGATTGCCTAAGAGATAGAGAGGACATGATTCAATATTTGTAGTGGTTGACAGATTTTCAAATATGGCTCATTTCATACCTTGTAAGAAGGCGATTGATGCAGTGCATGTAGCTGACTTATTTTTCAAGGAGATTGTGAGATTGCATGGATTACCTAAGAGTATAGTTTCAGACAGAGACACAAAGTTTGTTGGATACTTTTGGAGGACACTTTGGAAGAAGATGAAGATAAATTTGAAGTTCAGTTCAGCTTTTCATCCACAGACTGATGGACAGATAGAGGTAGTGAATAGGAGTTTGGGAAATTTGTTGAGATGTTTGGTTGGAGAGAAGACAAGAAGCTAGGATTTGATTCTTTCACAAGCAGAGTTTGCATACAATAATTCAGTGAATAGGAGTACCAGAAGAACACCTTTTGAGATTGTTACTAGAGTATACCCTAAAGGAGTTACAGAATTAAGAGATATCACTACAGAGGAAAAGAGAAGTGCAGAAGCAGAAGAATTTGCAGATCACATGAAGATAGTGCATGATCAAGTTAAGAAGCATTTGGAGAATATGAACAGTAAGTACAAAGAGAAGACTGATGAGAAGAGAAGACATAAGGAATTTGAAGTTGGAGATGAAGTGATGGTATACTTGAGAAAAGAAAGATTTCTAGTTGGGACATATAACAAGTTGAAGATGAAGAAGTTTGGACCTTGTAAGATATTTAGGAAATTTGATTCAGGAAATGCATATGAAGTGGAGTTAATGGAGACATTGGGTATTTCACATATTTTCAACATTACAGACTTATATTAGTACCATGAAGCAGAGTTCCATGACAACATGGAAGAAGACTTGAAGAAGCAGTTACCACAACAAGCATCAGAGCAGATTGAAGACATTTTGGACATCGGAGTTGGACACAACACTAGAGGAAGACAATACAAAGATTATCTTGTGAAGTGAAAAGGCATACTAGGAGAAGATTCATCATGGATTTCTTAGGTTGAGGTGGACCGTCTTGGTTCTCCCCTAGCCCTAGCAAAGTGAGGGACTCACTTTTGCAATAACCCCAGATCTTTGATGCAGGAGCATCCATGGTTCAAGAACAATCTTGCATCAACCAAAAACATTTGCATTCAGTTTGTTTCTTTTCCAGTTTAGTTCAGGTAGTTCAGTCAAAAGCAGTTTCTATATTTTTCATCCAGTTGCATTTTAGACCTTATGGAGCTAGATTTAGCATCTACATTTGTTCATCTACATCATATCCAAAATTCAGAGATCCGTACTTCGTTACCAGAAAGATATCACTATCAGAAGATTGATTGTTTCTCAGAACAGAGCATCCTGATAATCACAAACAACCAGCTGAAGGAGAAACCTATGGAAGCATTTCCTGATCTTTGAAGCCTAATGACACATCATTCAATGATCTTTAGTTCATGGTTGACCTTGCCCGAAGATCTGTACACCATTCCATTCATTTTCCAGACGAGATCTATGCAATTAGGTCTAACCTATCCATGTATACATGTTACATCTCTTCTTTAGAATTTGTGATCTTCCTTGGCCAACATGGAGGAATCTATTGATCTAGACTTGATATATGTTGATGTAATAGATCCTTAGGAAAGCAGTTCATAAGTTGCTAAGTTCTAAATAGATAGATTGTTCATTTTTCTAGAAAATCTTGTGCATGTATGTAATCATGCCTGTAAGCCCTAATTGTAAGCCCGCATGTTACCGGTCGATCTCTATTTGAATTCTATGATATACTAAATGACTAAATTTACATTTATTTCATTTCTTTGAGTTGTTTCTGTTGTGTTTACTCTTGCTACATAGTTTGGATAGTTCATTCTATGAACCCTCCTACAGTGACTGCACCATATATGGAAATGCTAGAATCTGTTTGGTAGATGGAAGGAAATTTTTGGATCGTTTGAGACATGCGAATATGTGTTATGCCTTGATTCCTAAGAATCCTAAAGCATTGAAGAAGGATACTGAAGAATCACAACTAGAGGAGATAAGAGAGTTGTTGATAGAGTATGAAGACATCATATTAGATAATGTGCCTGAAGGATTGCCACCTATAAGGAGTATCAGTCATCACATGGATCTTATACCTGGAGCAAGTTTTCCTAACAAAGAAGCACACCAAATGACACCGGTAGAAAATGAAGAATTGAATAGATAGATACAAGAACTGTTGAGGAAAGGTTTGATCAAAGAAAGCTTGAGTCCTTGTGTAGTACCTGTCGTGTTAGCACCTAAGAAAGATGGAGAGTGGAGAATGTGTACTGACTCTAGAGAAATCAACAAGATCATAGTTAAGTATAGATTTCCTTTACCTAGAATGAATGATATCATGGATTGTTTAAGTGGAGTAAAATATTTTACAAAGATAGATTTGAAGAGTGGATACCATTAGATTAGAATTAGAGAAGATGAGTGGAAGACTACATTTAAGACAAATGAAGGATTGTATGAGTGGTTAGTGATGCCTTTTGGATTGACAAGTACACTGAGTACTTTCATGAGATTGATGAATGAAGTCTTGAAGAAATTCTTGAGTAAGTTTGTGATTGTATACTTGGATGATATTTCGATTTTCAATAAGACAAAAGAAGAACATTTGTGGCATATTAGACAAGTTTTGCAAAGGCTGAGAGAAGAGAAATTTTTGATAAACATCAAGAAGTGTAGTTTTATGAAGGAAGAATTAGTGTACTTAGGATTTGTGATTTCTACGGAAGGATTAAAGATGGACCTTAAGAAAGTAAGAGCAATTGTTGAATGGCCTGCACCAGAGAGCATTGGAGAGGTTAGATCATTTCATGGATTAGCTAGTTTCTACCAGAAGTTCATTAGAAATTTTAGTTCAGTATGCAACCCTATGACAAAGACAATGAGAGGTGACAGAAAAGACTTTAAGTGGACATTAGGAGTAGATTAAAGTTTTGAATTGTTGAAGAAGAAAGTGAAAGAGCAACCTGTGTTGGCATTAGCGGATTTCAATAATCTATTTCAAGTTGACTGTGATGCAAGTGGGAGTTCAATTGCAGCAATGTTAAGTCAAGAAGGTAGACCTGTAGCATATTTTAGTGAAAAATTGAATGATGCAAGGAGAAGATATTCAGTTTATGATCAAGAGTTCTATGCCATAATTCAAGCCTTGAAGAAGTGGAGACATTACTTGTTGCTTAAGGAGTTTGTGTTGTATACAGATCATCAAGCTTTACAGTACTTGAATAGTCAAGGTAGGTTGAATCAAAGACACAAGAGATGGGTAGAGTTCATGCAGAGTTACACCTTTGTGTTGAAGCATAGGAGTGGAAAATCAAAGAAAGTTGTTGATGCATTGAGTAGAAGAAGAAACTTGTTGACATAAATGAGAATTGAAGTGTTGGGATTTGATGAATTGAAGAACATGTATGAGGGAGACACTGATTTTATAGAACCTTGGAAAGCATGTAAGGAACCTGTTGTGATAGATACGAGTAAGTGGATGGACTATTTCATTCAGGAAGATATGTTGTTTAGAGGAAGTGAGTTGTGCATACCTAAGAGTTCAATGAGAGATAATTTGATCAAGGAGAAACATAGTGGTGGATTGGCAGGACATTTTGGCATTGATAAGATAGTGGCTTTGGTAAGTGAAAGCTACTTTTGCCCTTAGATACATAAGGATGTTAGGAAATTTGTGCAGAGTTGTAGAGTTTTTCAAGTTGCAAAAGGAAGTAATCATAATACTGGACTGTATAAACCTTTAACAATACAAGAGAGTCCTTGGGAAGACATAAGCATGGATTTTGTAATGGGACTGCTGAAGACACAGAGAGGACATGATTCAATATTTGTGTTGGTTGAAAGATTTTTGAAGATGGCTCATTTCATACCTTGTAAGAAGACAACTAATGCAGTGCATGTTGCAGACCTATTTTTCAAGGAGATTGTGAGATTACATGGATTACCCAAGAGTATAGTTTCAGACAGAGACAGAAAGTTTGTTGGATATTTTTGGAACACTTTGTAATAAAATGAAGATAGATTTGAACTTTAGTTCGGCTTTTCATCCACAGACTGATGGACAAACAGAGGTAGTGAATAGGAGTTTGGGAAACCTGTTGAGATGTTTGGTTGGCGAGAAGGCAGGAAATTGGGATTTGATTCTTTCACAAGAAGAGTTTGCATACAATAATTTAGTCAATAGGAGTACTAGAAGAACACCCTTTGATATTGTTACTAGAGTGAATCCTAGAGGAGTTGCAGAATTGAGAGACATTGGTATGGGAGAAAAGAAAAGTGTAGAAGCAGAAGAATTTGTATATCATATGAAGAAGGATTTGGAGGATATGAATAGTAAGTATAAGGAAAAGGTAGATGAGAAGAGAAGACATAAAGAATTTGAAGTTGGAGATGAAGTGATGGTATACTTGAGAAATGAAAGATTTCCAATTGGGACATATAACAAGTTGAAGATGAAGAAGTTTGGACCTTGTAAGATACACAGAAAATTTGATTCAAGAAATGCATAATAAGTGGATTTACTGGAGACATTGCATATATAACATATTTTCAATATTGTAGACCTTTATCAGTATCATGAAGCAGAGTTTAGTGACAACATGGAAGAAGACTTAAAGATGTAGTTACCACAACAAGCACCGGAGCAGATTTAAGATAGTTTGGATAGCAGAGTTGGATGTAGCACTAGAGGAAGACAATACAAAGAATATCTGGTGAAGTGGAAAGGCAGACCAGAAGAAGATTCATCATGGATTTCTCAGGCTAAGGTGAACCATCTTGGTTCTCCCCTAGCCCCAGCAAAGTGAGGAACTCACTTATTCAATAACCCCAGATGTCTGATGCAGGAGAATCCCTGGTTAAAGAGCAATCTTATATCAACCAAAAACATTTGCAGTTTAGTTTGTTTCTTTTCATTTTCTAGTTTAGTTCAGGCAGTTCATTTAGTAGTAGTTTCTATATTTGGTCTGTATTCTACCATAGTTTCATTTCACATCTGGTGAAGCTGGACTTAGCATCTAGATTCATTCATCTACATCATATCCAGAATTCAAAGCATTTGGATCAGTTACTAGAAAGTTATCACTATCAGAAGATCAATTATTTTCTCATAATAGAGCATCCTAATAGTCTCTGATAATAAGCTAAAGAAGAAGACTTGTGGATCATTCCTTGACTTGTGGAGCCTAATGACACATCATTCAATAATCTTTGGTTCATGGTTGACCTTCCACGAGATCTACACACCATTCCATTCATTTGCAGAGGTGTTCTACATGATTAGGTCTGACCTATCTGAGTACAAATGTTACAACTCTTCATTAGAGTTTGTGACCTTGCTTGGACAACATGGAGGAACCTTTTGTACCAAAGATGATATATAAGGATGTAATAGATCCCTAGGAAAGTAGTTAAGATCATTAGCATAAGTTCATAGTTTGGATTTTTGTACAAAGGAGCTTCAAAGCTATATCTTGTGCATATTCTGATATTTGTAATCAGACCTGTGAGCCAAATCATAATCTCGCATTATGTCAGCTAGATTGTATTTGAATTCTATTATATACTAAGTGAATGAATCTGTGTTTGTTCTACATCTTTTGTGTTGTTTCCATTGTGTTTACTCTTGTTGCATGGCCTGGATAGTTCATTCTATGAACCCTCCTACAGTGACTGCACCAAAAACGTAGTCTATTACAATGACATTTGTGTGTGATGACTAAGCTCTTTGGGTAGTAAGAACTATGATGAACTATAAATGCAAAATATAAGACATGTATGCAAAATGTGGAAGCATAGACAAGACAGATGAACTATAAAATAAAAAAAGTGAGACTAATATAAACATAAAATATGTAAACCATACAAGTGATATAAACATGTATGATAAAGCATGATAAATTAATTCAAATAGAATTAAGGAAAATGTAAAGAACATGCATGTAAAGACTTGACATACCTAAAAAATAGAGATTCGAATGGAGAGAGTACCCAATCATGTAGTGTTTTTTCTTCTTGCATCAAAATCCTCAACAATTTGAGTATTTCACCACTTGCTTCCTTTTCAACATTAAATTGAATAATGTACTCAAATAGAATTAGTAACAAAAATACTATTAACCAATCAATAATGTTAAATTCCTACAATTCAATCACAATTAACATTGCAACACTACAAAAATTGAAACTTGAATTGATATATATCAAATTTGATGTGAAAACTATGTTATTTCCTCCTTCTTAAGTTGGCAAAGAAGAAAAAGGTGGTGGAAAGTTCATGTAAAGGTGGTAGAATGAGAAAAATGTGCATATGAACTTCCCAATTGCATGAAAATACTTTTTTCTATTGGAACACGCACATAAACAAAATAAAATAGAGTATGTGGGCTTGGATCACGGGGGTCCAGGCCTTTTTACCATTTGTATAGAAAGCCAAAATGTGAGTGCGTTTTGTCTTGCTATAAATTGATCCATAGAAAAATATGTGTCTAAAGCAGAAAGGAGTTCAGAGAGTTCATGCGTTACTGAGGGTTCCTTGATCCAAATACTGGTAGATTGATGCTTTAGAAGTGGAGGGATTAGCATGTGCATAATTCAAGGGATAATCATCCTTCCTTTTGTAGTGGTCTAGGTATTTTATTTTGAAACTTATGAAGTGAATTAACTAAATGTATTCTCTTTATAATGTGCCACTGAGTTGTCATGACAAAGAAGTGCCAAGTAGCTAGTGGTGAGATATATTGCAAAATATGATAGAAAGGAGTGCCTATAAATATTTGTGCCTATCTCACCTATGATAGCACCTTTGCAATATCTCTCACCTATAGCTCCATTAGCTCATGTTCTATCTCTCACCTATCTATATCTCACTTATCTCTCCCCCTCACCTCTCTACCTCTCCCCTCTCTACGTCTCTCAATCACTCCTTGTCTACCTCTCCATCCATCCTTAGCCATCTAGGTCTAACTTAACCCTAAACCCTAAAGCCTCAACCCTCAACCCTTAAACCTTAAACCTTAAGTCCTAAACCATATCCCTAAACCCTCAACACTTTACCTTAAACCCTATTCCCTCAACCATAAACCCTAATCCCTCAACCCTAAACCCTACACCCTATCACTAAACCCTCAACCCTAATCCCTCAACTGTAGACACTATCCCTAAAGCCTCAACCCTAAACCCTAATCCCTCAAAGTCCTAAACCCTAATCCCTTATCCCTAAACTCTAAACCCTATCCCTAAACCCTAAACCCTCAACCCTCAACCCTCAACCCTTAACCCTCAACCCTCAACCTTAAATCTTAATCCCTCGACCCTAAACCTTACAAGTTAAACCCTAATCCATTATCCCTAAACCCTAAACCCTATCCCTCAACCATTAAACCTTAAACCTTAAACCCTAAAACCTATCCCTAAACCCTCAACCCTTGACACTATATCTCAAACCCTAATTCCTTAACCCTCACCCCAAAGCCTCAAACCTCAATCCTTAAACCTTCAACCCTAAACCCTATTTGTAATCCCTCTACCCTTAACACTCTACCTTAACACTAATCCCTTGAACCTCAACCCTAATCCCTCAACCCTAAACACTATCCCTAAAGCCTCAACCCTAAACCCTAATCTATTATCCCTAAACTCTAAACCCTATCCCTAAACCCTCAACCCTCAACCTTAAACCTTAATACCTCAACCCTAAACCTTACAGGTTAAACCCTAATCCCTTATCCCTAAACCCTAAACCCTATGCCTCAACCCTTAACCCTTAAACCTTAAACCCTAATCCCTCTACCCTTAACACTCTACCTTAACCCTAATCCCTTGATCCTAAACCCTATCCCTAAACCCTCAACCCTTAACCCTCAACCTTAAACCCTAATTCATCAACCCTAAACCCTAATCCATCAACCCTCAACCCTTAACACTATACCTTAAACCCTAAACCATAATCCCTCAACCCTTAACACTATACCTTAAACCCTAATCCCTTAACCCTAATCCCTCATCTCTAAACCCTAAACACTAACCCTATTCCTAAACTCTCAACCCTCGACACTATACCTTAAACCCTAATCCCTTATCCCTAAACCCTAAACCCTATCCCTCAACCCTTAATCCTTAACCCTTAAACCCTAAAACCTATCCCTAAATCCTTGACCCACGACACTATATCTTAAACCCTAATCCCTTAACCCAACCCTCACCCCTAAAGCCTCAACCCTTAATCCTTAATCCTTCAACTCTAAACTTTATCCCTAATCCCTCTACCCTTGACACTCTACCTTAAACCTAATCCCTCGACCCTCAACCCTATCCCTAAACCCTTAATCCTCAACCCTCAACCCTCAACCATAAACCTTGATATGTCAACCCTAAACCTTAATCCCTCAACCCTAAACCCTCAACACTATACCTTAAACCCTAAACCCTATCCCTAAATGCTCAACCCTCAACATTATACTTTAAACCCTAATCCATCAACCCTCAACCCTCAACCCTCAACTAAACCCTACACCATATCACTAAACCCTTAACCCTAAACACTATCCCTAAAGGCTCAACCCTAAACCCTAATCCCTCAAGGTCCTAAACCCTAATCCCTTATCCCTAAACTCTAAACCATATCCCTAAACCCTCAACCCGTAACCCTTAAACCTTAAACCCTAATCCCTCTACCCTCAACACTCTACATTAACCCTAATCCCTTGACCCTCAACCCTATCCCTAAACCCTAAATGCTCAACCCTCAACCTTAAACCCTAATTCATCCACCCTAAACCCTAAACCCTCAACACTATACCTTAAACCCTAATCCCTCAACTCTCAATCCTTAACCCTAATCCCTCATCCCTAAACCTTAAACGTTATCCCTATTCCTAAACCCTCAACCCTTGATATTATACCTTAAAACCTAATCCCTTATCCCTAAACCCTTAACCCTTAAACCTTAAACCCTAAAACCTATCCCTAAACCCTTGCCCCTTGACACTATATCTTAAACCCTAATCCCTTAACCCTTATCCCTAAAGCCTCAACCCTCAATCCTTAAACCTTCAACCTTAAACCATATGCCTAATCCCTCTACCCTTGACACTCTACTTTAACCCTAATCCCTCAACCTTCAACCCTCAACCCTCAACCCTCAACCTTCAACCCTAATCCATCAACCCTAAACCCTAATCCCTCAACCCTAAACCCTATCCCTAAATCCTCAACCCTGAACACTATACCTTAAACCCTAATCCCTCAACCCCAAACCCTATCCCTAAACCCTCAACCCTCAACACTATACCTTAAACCCTAATCCATCAACCCTCAACCCTAATCCCTCATCCCTAAACCCTAAACACTAACCCTATTCATAAAATGTCAACCCTCAACACTATACCTTAAACCCTAATCCCTTATCCCTAAACCCTAACCCTATCTATCAACCCTTAACCCTTAAACCTTAAACCTAAAAACCTATCCCTAAACCCTCAACCCTCGACACTATACCTTAAACCCTAATCCCTTAACCCTCACCCCTAAAGCCATAACCCTCAATCCTTTAAACCCTCAACCCTAAACCCTATCCCTAATCACTCTACCCTCGACACTCTACTTTAACCCTAATCCCTCAACCCTCAACCCTATCCCTAAACCCTAAACCCTAATCCATCAACCCTAAACCCTAATCTGTCAACCCTAAACCCTATCCCTAAACCCTCAACCCTTAACACTATACCTTAAATCCTAATCCATCAACCCTAAACCCTAAACCCTATCCCTAAACCGTCAACCCTCAACACTATACCTTAAACCCTATTCCCTCAATCCTTAACCCTAATCCCTCATCTCTAAACCCTAAATGCTATCCCTATTCCTAAACCCTCAACCCTCAACACTATACCTTAAACCCTAATCCCTTATCCCTAATCCCTAAACCCTATTCCTCAACCCTTAACCCTTAAACCTTAAACCCTAAAACCTATCCCTAAACCCTCGACCCTCAACACTATATCCTAAACCCTAATCCCTTAACCCTCAGCCCTAAAGCCTCAACCCTAAATCCTTCAACCTTCAACCCTAAACCCTATCCCTCATCCCTCTACCCTCAACACTCTACTTTAACCCTAATCCCTCAACCCTCAACCCTATCCCTAAACTCTCAACCTTAAACCCTAATCCGTCAACCCTAAACCCTAATCCCTCAACCCTAAACCCTATCCCTCAACCCTCAACACTATACCTTAAACCTTAATCCCTCAACCCTAAACCCTAATCACTAAAAACTAAACCCCAAACCCTATCCCTAAATCCTCAACCCTCAACACTATAACTTAAACCCTAATCCCTCAATCCTCAACCCTCAACCCTAGACACTATACCTTAAACCCTAATCCCTTATCCCTAAACCCTAAACCCTATCCCTCAACCCTTAACCCTAAAATCTATCCCTAAACCCTCAACCCTTGACACTATATCTTAAACCCTAATCCCTTAACCCTCAACCCTAAAGCGTCAACCCTAATTCTTAAACCTTCAACCCTAAACTCTATCCCTAATCCCTCTACCCTCAACACTCTACTTTAACTCTAATCCCTTGACCCTCAACCCTCTCCCTCAACCCTCAACCCCCAGCCCTCAACCTTAAACCCTAATCTATCAACCCTAAACCCTAATCCCTCAATCCAAAACCCTTCAATCTTCAACACTATACCTTAAACCCTAATTCCTCAACTCTAAACCCTAATCCCTCAACCCTAAACCCTAAACCCTATCCCTAAACCCTCAACCCTCAACACTATACCTTAAACCCTAATCCTTCAACCCTCAACCCTAAACCCTCAACCCTAAACCCTAATCCCTAAACCCTAAATGCTATCCCTATTCCTAAACTCTCAACCCTCGACACTATACCTTAAACCCTAATCCCTTATCCCTAAACCCTAAACCCTATCCCTCAACCCTTACCCTTAAACCTTAAACCCTAAAACCTATCCCTAAACCCTCAACTCTTGACACTATATCTTAAACCCTAATCCCTCAACCCTTAGCCCTAAAGCCTCAACCCTCAATCCTTAAACCTTCAAACCTAAACCCTATCCCTAATCCCTCTACCCTTGACACTCTACTTTAATCCTAATCCCTCGACCCTCAACCCTATCCCTAAACCCTAAACCCTCAACCCTCAACCTTAAACTCTAATCCGTCAACCCTAAACCCTAATCCCTCAATCCTAAATCCTAAACCCTATCCCTAAACCCTAAACCCTCAACACTATACCTTAAACCCTAATCCCTCAACCCTCAACCCTAATCACTCAACCCTCGACCCTAATCCCTCATCCCTAAACCCTAAATGTTGTCCCTATTCATAAACCCTCTACCCTCAACACTATACCTTAAACCCTAATCCCTTACCCCTAAACCCTAAACCCTATCCCTCAACCCTCAACCCTTAAACCTTAAACCCTGAAACCTATCCCTAAACCCTCAACCCTATACCCTCAACCATATGCTTAAGCCCTAATCCGTCAATCCTCAACCCTATACCTTAAACCCTAAAGCCTACACCCACAAACCCTCATCCCTATACCCTATAACCTCACCCTTATACCCTAAACCTCCAATATTGTGCCTCAACCCTATACTTAAATTAAACCTAAACCATACGTACTCTCAACCCAAGTCACCCTATGCCTTATATATCCTCAATCCATATGATAAACCCTAAACCCAATATCCTAAACCCTAATCCCCATGCCTTACACACTTAATCTTATACACGCAACAACTTGAATATTAACCCTCAACTGTAACCCTCAACCCTCTACCCTCTACCCTCTACCCTCTACCTATTACTTAAGCCCTAATCCCTCAACCCTCAACCCTAAAATCTATACGAGCTCAGGTCCTTATATACCCTAAACCCAAAACCCTTACATACATACATACATGCATACATACATACATACATACAAACATGCATACATATATACATACATACAAGCATGCATACATGTACATACATACATACAACCATACATACATACCTGCAAGCATACATATATACATATATACATCTATAAAGCATACTTACCAAACTTGAACATAAATCATTCAAAGGGAGACATAATGTGAGTGTGTTATAACGTGCTCACATTATGTCGATTGGGCAAACACCGACAAACATGCAAAAAAAGAAAAAAAACACAACATAACGCGAGCACATTATAACGAGCTCGCGTTATATTTTTCTTTGGGAATCCCAAGCCTTAGGCTTGGGATTTTCTTTGGATTTCCAACCCAAAGGCTTGGAGTGCCTTCCCAACATCCACAGACGTGTTTTTGCAAATTCTACAAGATTTCACATAATTTTGTTCGTGCTAACCCTTAGATATGCATGTGTTTCAAGGTTGAACAAATCAAACACCTGGCTAATGTTTGGCTTTCTCTTAGCTATTTAACTATGTAATTTTTTCACATTTTGACAAGGTTAAGCCTTTCATCTTCAATTTCTTTTGTTTGTGTACGTTTTTAGGCAAAAACTAGTGTTTAGTCTTTTTTCATTATAAATTAACCGTTCATTGAAATTTCAAATAAATTACATTTTTATAAACTAGACTCCATTCTACACATATTAAAAAAAATTCAATTAGTTTTCAAAATTTATAGGGATAGCACGGCCAAAATTATATTTTTTAGGATGTGTCCACTTTGAAAATTAGTAAAAAATCAAATATTCATTAAAAAATTATCAGAAAAATCAGGCATTAACGACATGCTGTTAGTTAATTTCTCACCGAAGCAATTTTAAAAATACCAATTTTGAGGGAGCCACAAAACATGCTATGTTATGTTTTTTTGACAAAAACAACACCAATTTTTGTGGCTCCCTGTTTTAAACCCCTTAATCTACACCATTTT
The DNA here is from genome assembly GCA_027924645.1 of Cunninghamia lanceolata. NCBI lineage: Eukaryota > Viridiplantae > Streptophyta > Pinopsida > Cupressales > Cupressaceae > Cunninghamia > Cunninghamia lanceolata. The sequence goes on along the minus strand of BSBN01000078.1, from coordinate 33,560,104 downwards.
CAAAAAAAATAGTAGTTTAGAAAGTAGATTCGAAGCACTACGAACATTCTTTTGGTTGCATCTTCAAATTTTGAGTGTAACTATGCTCAATTTCTCATCTAAGGTTAGTATTTCTTGATTTCAAAAAAAAATGGCCACTTCAGATCCCTTTTTGGCCCCCCATCTTCTTGCACTTACCCATAATCTAGTAGTTGAGCCAATAAATACCAAAGAAACATAGGTTACAAATATTCACAATGATTTGAGTACTCTGATGAAGAAAAAGGAAGAAGTCAAAGGTAGATTGTGCCACCTAAGGGGGCTAATAAGTCTAAAAGTAGATTCCATGAGTAATCTGGTAAAAGAAGCCTTGAAATCACAAGCATTAATTAATACATCTTCAAATGTGCAGAAGGCAGAGAAGCTAGTTTTTCTGATAAATGGTCATATCCACATTTTGGAGAGTGCAAGGAATAGATGGAAAGGAGAGATAGATCTAATAAAGACTATCTATAATGATATTCTACCTTTAGCCATAAATTGAGATAGAAATGTGTACCTATATATATACGACAAAATATGACAGTTTTTAAAGAACTTTTGACACAATTTTGCTTGAACACACACCTTTGCTATTGATGTCAAAGGGGGAGAGAAAAACTAATAAAAAATAAGCATACATCTAAAGGAAAATAGAAAAATAGAGTGTATAGAGTAAGGGGGAGCAACACAAGTATTTTTCACTGAGTGTTGTCATCAATGCCAAAGGGGGAGATTATTGGCAAGAGACATTGCTTTGTTAAATAATTAAGTGTTGTCATTGATGGCAACAAGGCAAAGAGACTTCACTCTAGTTGACCAAATGGATTTGGCAACAATAATCAAGGATTCAAAAGGGTTGTGAGGTTATAGTAATCATCATGAAGTTGAGTATACAAATAATTCTGGTCTGAAAAGAAGACTTAAGCATTTTGGCTAAGTGTTGGTAGAATACAGAGAGGAGGTTACAGAACTACAATATTATGGTCCGCATTGGTCTGTAGTTGAAGATCTTGTCTTGTGGTTCTGGTAAGATGTTACTAATCCTTAGATGATCCCATATCCAAAGTTTCATCTTCTGATCATCTTCGGATGTGTAGTTTCAAAAAGCATAAGTTCGGCTTAGCAGAGAACATTCTTAAATAGGACAAAATGTTAGTTTGATTGGATCCGCATTTCTCTAGTAATAGATATTATACTCTGTGGTTCTAAAGATAAGATTAGGGATGCCTAAAGACTCTTATTTTCGAATTTGAAGAAGTCTTGTGGTCCGCATTAAAATTTATGATTTGATAGTTGATCTGGATCTGTGACAATCAGTTTGTGAAGCTGACCAAATACTAGGATCTAAGTGCGGAAGAATCTAGTGATTGGGATCACATCCTAAGTGATCTTATAGTATGAGCTGACATAGAAGAATGTATTTCAAAATATTGTTTTGGTCTGCAAATTATTTTGGTAAATGCTTTAGGCTAACAAGCTACACATTGTATAACTACACATTTCATCCTAGTAGGCCAACCTAACTTGAAGTTTTTAAGTGTTACGAATATATATATATGGGATCGAACTTGGTGTTTGATTAATGTGATGCAAATGCGAATGTGTGAAATGAAAAGTAAGGTGATTTTGTGGAAGCAATAAGAGTAAAATAAGAAAGATCTTGTTCTTATGTAAAAGCAGAGTAGTGAAACAGAGCAGTCAGAGATGAAGAGTTTTGAGACAGTATTTATGCACTACATTGGAGCTATAACCAAACATGTATAGATGCAATCTGAGCAGTTCAACTTGGCAGTGAGCCATCCTTCTTTCTTCTTTCTTTCTCTATGCAGTGAGCCTTTCTTGCAGTGAGCATTTCTTTGGGAAGTGAACCCTAAGGTAGTGAGCCTTCTTGTAATTCAGTATTGTGCTATAATAATATATTGTGAGCTAACACTCACCGTGGTTTTTCTCTTTTTGGGTTTTCCACGTAAAAATCTTGGTGTTCATTTTTTATGTCTTTATGGTTGTTGTTCCTATGCTTATTCTGTATTCATATTATTAATTTTGGAAATTGGATTAATAAACTTGTTAAGTAGTTTTGTGGAATATTGATTCACCCCCTCCCTCTCAGTACTCCTTACCATCAACACTTTGTGATTAACTTCTCACATCAGAGGACATGTGTGAGGCTATGATCTCCATGTTGAATGATGAAGTTATTGGCTTGGATGGATTCTCATGTGAGTTTCATAAAAAAAATTGGGATACTGTGGGTGAGTACCTATATAAAGTCTACTTGGAATCTTTTCATGGAAATTCCTTAGGAATTTATTTAACAAAGGAAATATTAAGATCATACCTTAAGATGGTGACTCGAAGGATAGTTGCAATTGGTGGCCTATCACCTTATTAAATGTCTCCTACAAGATCATTACCAAAGCCTATACTCTCGAGTTGAGGCATATCCTTCCCCAACTAGTTTGTCTTGAGAAAAATAGTTTTATTAAGTCATGACACATCCTTGACAACATTATTGCTATATGGGAAGTTATGGAATGGATTCGATGCTCCTAACAACCTATAATGTTTCTCAAAATTAAATTTTCCAAGGATTATGATTGTATTGAATGGCCTTTGATTCTTTTCATGCTTCAAGCGTTAGGTTTTGGACCCCATTTTGTGCATTTTGTTAAGATGTTTAAATCATAGATGCCTCTAGCATCACCATTAATAACTAGCAATCCAATTCTTTCGGAATCTTCTAGTCTATCTACCAAGGCTACCCCATAGCCCTTGCACTTTATGTGCTTGCTATTGAAGAATTTGTCTACCTCTTGATAGATACAATCTCCTAGAATCTTGTGAAGGGCATTGGACTTCCTAATTCAACTAGCTAGCTTATTAGTGGCCACTTTGCAGATGACTTATTTCTTACTATAATTAAAGAAGAGGGTAATGTCAAACATGCTCTCCTTATTGGAGCAACCAAGATCTGAATACAATATCCAATAACTTCCACAAATGAATGTGTGACAAGACAAAACACTATCATTAAAAGTGAATCAAATATTAGATGGAAACCCTTGTTTATATAATCTAGGGTGATATGAGACAATGGTTGAGGAGTTTAACCACCTTGCATGTGGATAGGACAAGTGTACTTGATGTGTCATGTGAAAATGAGATAGGTGTCTCTAAATGTGTGTACATTTGTCACATCCTTATGAGGTGAGACAAAAATTGAAAAGTCCCTAAGTGTGGACTTCATAGGACTCTCCTACATTGGCTAAAATTTAACTAGTTGTATAATGTCTTTATTTACGTTAACACTTCTTTGCAATGACATATTCTAATTGAAGCCTTTGGTCTGAGAATTCAATGGAAGAAGACTCAATGCTACAAGCAATCTTTACTTCTTAAGCCTGGTTGGTTAGATTCTTAGTTGGAAATGGATTGATCATGTAGAGGTTTTTAGATTTATTGGCATCCCCTTTACTTTTAGGCATCTCCTGCTACCTTGTGGAAAGCTATTATTTCTAAAATTGAAAAAAAGTTGAGTTATTAGATTACTAAGCCTCTCTCTAGTGGGTAAACTCTAGGTGTACTCTAAAAGTTTGGTTGCTACTCTTGTTTATTATTCCTCTTGTTGGGTTCCTTATAAGGCTTCTTAGGGACTTTATTTGGGTCTTTCCTAATGGGAACAAAGGATTTCCCCATGCGGCTTGGGAATTTTGTTATCTTCCACATGATGTTGGGTGTTTAGGCTTACTCCCAATCCATTGTGAAGGCATTTCTCTTTATGCTAAGTGGATCATCAAGGCCCTAGAAGGGGAGGATGCCTAAAAGATTCTCATATGACATTGTATTTTATTGATAGTGCCCTTTGGGGATTGGAAAGGCTTTGGGTTTCATACTCTCCTCACTATGAAGGAGCCTATTCAGATACAAGGCATGTTTGTTATCAAGAGTATCTAGAATGCTTGGGAGTCCATCAATCCCTAGCTTCTTTAAGATTACAATGACTTCCACAATGGCCATGTTCTATTAATCAATAGTCAATTTGGTGGTCTCTAGTTCTTTCTTATCAAGATCATCCTCTAGCCAAAGTCCCTTGGATTTGTGCTTTGAAGTTTTATAATAGAGGAGTCAAAACATTCCTAGATCTTTTCAATAGAGCTACCACTAATTTCTTATCTTGGCTTGAGGCTAAGTTGAGATTGGAATTATCCAACTAGGATCATGAGACCTATGAAACAATCATTGATGACATTCCTCTCCATATGACTCACAAAATTGGGGTTACGACTTTCAATCCATAGTGGAAAGATTGGAAATGGTATCTTGATACACCATTTCACAACTACAAACCACACAATTGATATTTGTGGTGTATGCATCATATCCCCATGGTGGCCCAGTTAAACATCTATTGGCACCTTTTTTAGATTGTTTGGGCAACTATTCTTCAACCCAAACTGACTCATTTTACTTGGTGCATTCTTTATCAATGTCTTCTGCTTGGCTCCCACTTATCTCACTTGGTAGTTCTTAACCCCCATTGTCTATATTGTGGATAGATTAAGAATCACAAGCAACCTTTTTGGTTATGCACCAGAGCTTAGTAGGTCTAGGCTTGGATTCATTATCTATTGAAGGTACAAGACAACTGAGAGGGGAGGTGAATTAGCTATATCAAAAACTTTAACTTCTTTAAACAAAATCAGATTCACATTCACTTACTTTAGCTCCTTAATCTGTTATGAAGATTAAACATGAATAGTAGAATCAAAACATAAACACATCAACACCATACACACATGAACACCAGATTTTTACGTGGAAAACCCTAAAAGGAAAAAACCACGGTGAGTGTTAGCTCACAATATAATGTAGTAACAATACCGAATAAAAAAAAGGTTCACTGCCCAAATGAATGTTCACTGCAAAAGGGCTTATTGTCAAGGGGGGTGGCTTACTGCCAGGATGGGTGTCTCACTACCATGAACTGATATAATAGCATCTACAACATGTCTGAGTTCAGTTCCATTAAAGCTCAATATATCTATTCTTCTTTGCCTTTACAACACACACACTTTATCTTCGCATCTTTGCACACACTCACATCACTCGTGGCTTCATTACATATATTTATACCAATCATCAACCTTGAAACATTCATCAAGGTCAGTAATACAACTTGCATCCATTGGAACTAACTCCAATGTCAGCAAACATACATATTTCAAATTAGATCTAGACCTAAACAAAATTGTGGAGAAAATGAATGAAGAAAGAACACTTCACGGCCTAGGTCAAACCCAAACACATCCTTACACACTTCAACATGCTTCCACAATCCATGAATCATCTCCGCAACAAGTGTAAATAACCAAGTCAGCCAGGACTAGTGTAAACATCAAGAATACTTAAATACATACTTCCAAGAACTTCATTATAGCTTGCAGATCAAGCACACACCTTTAATATATTATGGAGACATCTACAAACAACATAGATTTACCTGGGAGCTAGCAAAAGCATCTGCAATAGATCTTACTTGAAGACAACAAATATCACTCAAAAACATATCACAGACCGCTCTCAACAAACACTGTCAAACTCTGCTAATCAATAACTTGCTTTCTAGAGCACTAAATCACAAATCCTTTGGAATGAAGATAACTAAAGACCTTATAAATTTAAGTCTAGAATAGAAAGGTCAAAATCCAAACTGTGGAAAAATACAGAGCAAAATACTTTCTCCCTATCACACTACAAATGCTGCCAGGCACAATCTTCAAATTGGTGAATAGAACTTTTGTTGCACAACGATCTAGACCACCAAATTCTGGATTTATCATCTTAAAACACTTCTCTAAAACATATCCAAATCTCATACTCCAGTCTTCAACACAAAGGAAATGTAGAGAAAAAACTCAAACAATGTCCTTAACATGACAACTCAATCAATCAACAAACAACAATATCAGAAGGCACAGTTGGCACCAATGACAACACAAACATGTTGACATTAATAAAAACACCAATTAGCTCATACTTGCAACATTATTTCTACAAGCCTTTTATGCTTGACCTATTTTCATGGCATATGGTTTTGTTGGGAGATTGACCTTACCTCCCATTTAAATTTACCTAGTTTTTGCATGCTTTCAAGGTGGATATTCTCTTTAGAATTTAGAAAGATAGAAGTTTTTCTCTCTTTATAGATTGTACTACTGATTTTTACCTTTCATTGTGTAAATTTGAAGTGCCTATCTCTTTCCAATGTGTCGACAGAGGTTAGGTTAGCATACTGCTCAATCTATCCTGGAGCCCATCTTCGCCGATTACAATTTTACAACTTAAAGATCATCTTGCAAATCTGTGTGGTACAATGGTTCTTGGTACATATGGTAGTGCACCTGTTTAGTTTCACGCTTCCATGATGAGTTTTGATGGGCTATTTAATTGTTTTCTCACTACGACCAGGCTAAATTTGGTGTTTTGGAAAGTTACAAATTTCACAATTCTAAAGGCAACCCATTTCTCGTTTTGGTCTAAAAAATCTCTAATTCTATTTTCATTAGAAATTGAGTCCATATGATGCATTATTTTAATGTGTTTTGGTTGCGGTGAACACGTTCAGTATGCCAATTTACAAAGGAGGTACCTAAATTCTAATTGCTGGGAAAATTTTGATTTAAAACCCATGTTTTAAATAATTAATTATGGTCGCTCACAAAAAAATTTGGCTCTAGGTGTTCCAGTTTGCACACAATAAATTTCCTCCATTTGGCTGGCAGACGAAATTAATTTTCCTCTTATTTCTAATGTTTTACCTTTGCCAAAAATAAAACATTTAAATGTATTAAAAATAAATGAAAAGTTATAAAAGGAAATATAAAACTTTAATATAAGTTTTATAAAGCTTTATTAAGCTTTCCGCTATTCCACCAAGAAAAAAAGTAATGAAGAAAAAGACATCAACTGAATGGAAAGTAAATATAAAAACATTTAAATGTTTAAATATTTTTGCCAATGGTAAAAGGATGGAGTGAAAACAATTAAATAGTTTTATTCAACTATTTCCTGCCATTCCACATAAAAGGAAAAAATGAACACAAATTTCATGTGCCGAAGTGCTAAAAATCAATTTTAAAAACATTTCAAATGTTTTATTTGTTGCAGTGAAAAATTAAAGGGCAACACTTTATTAAAAGTTTAATTACTTGTAAAGTTTGCATTCTTAAATATTTTATGCCATTCCACGGACAGGGGGAATAAAATGTCCAAAGCCAAGTGTGGAATGCCGGAATGGTAGTGAAAGCATTGCAGAGGAGTGCTGAAGGTATGGTGTCATGTTTTTTGGTTTGTGGTTGTCTTTTGGGGCTTCTTACATGCAATGGATATGATTTTTCACTTCCAGAACAATGCCTGGGGCATTCTCCACAACCAGAGAGCAATTTCTGAGATGTTCTAAGCATTTCAAACTGCCCAGCTGTGGGAAAAATGTGAGAGCAACTGCAAAAACGTGGCTACATTATTTCTATTGCCTCTAACAAATTTGTAAATGCATTGGCATATAAAAAATGACCTGACAAAAGGAAAAATGCCCCTGTATATGTAAAAATGCCTTACATATTTCATTTGAAATTCTGGGAGTTAAAATTGCTTGGTAAATTTCTTTTTACTTGCCAGTAAAATGGGGAAACTACCTGGGGGTAAAATTTGTTACATGTCAAGTAAAAATGCAGTTGAACAGTGATTTTACCAGCAAGGTAAAATTGAGCATGGGATTTGCAAAATGAAGACAAGGTGAAGGAGAGAGATTGAAGAGGGAAAATAAAGAAGGAGAAGCATCTTCTAAATACAAATCAATTGCAGAATCAAGGGTGCAAAAGTGTGCCATGTGTCACCATGGATTGATTTCTAGGGCTTCTCTACTATTTTGTCTTTTCTATTAAGTGTGAAACTTTTTTCATTGTAAGGGGTTCTGGGATTTTTGAAGAAGCTGTAAGGGGTAGACTTTTAGTTTTGTGCAGGGAAATAGACGAAAATGCTTTGTAAATATTCCTGCAGTTGCATTGTATTTCTTGATTGTAACATAAATGAATACATGCTAGTGCATGCTCTCAGTGTCTCTTGTCCCCAATCTATAATGAAATATTTCTTTCAGTAATACAATCAAGGGTTGTAAATCTTTCCATGCACATTTGTTGCACTTGGATTATTTTCAAGGTTAGTGTTTGCTCAAGGAGCAATATAATTTCTTTCAATGAAAATAATGAGAATATTTTGTTGCAAGTTGGATTATTAAGTAGAAGTTGCACTATTAGTTATTAGTTGATCGCATTAACATAAGGTGTTAATGGTTGAGTGATCATCAAGATATGTTTAGAATGTGATGAAAGATGTGTGCAAGCATTATGACTCTATAGCCCTGGATATGGACTAGTTTATTTTGATTGGTTTTCCTTCAAACCTAGAAACACATTCCAAATATAAAACCATGATTTACTTTCTACAATAATTATTCCTAAGTTATTTGCATACTTCATACCTGGGTTTTAATGACAACAAGGATAGTGCTTTCCATTTTGCATGTATATGAACCCTTGTTATTAGTATTCAAAGTTTATCTGCTAGGTGCTAAACTAAAACCTTATTTCATATCCATATTCAGTACCATATAGGGGGACCCACCTAGGCTTTGTGGAGCCTGAAGTGTAGGGGAGAAAATTGTGAGATCATTCTCCTATTCGTTGGCCAAATCTCTCTTTGAATCTGAGCATAAGACATGGCATACCTTTAGGGTTCAATGTTTGGAAGTTTTGGGAACCAACAGATTGGCGACTCTACTGGGGAATTTTTAGTTATAACTATCAAGATTAGTCTAGTGTTCTGTCATGGGTATTTAGAGTTAGTATATGTACAATGTTTTATCATTCCCTTTAGAGGGTGGTGACTCTACTTGCTTTTGAACCATTCATCAAAGGGAAAACCGGTTGTGTATGAAAAAATTTGTGTGGCTTAGTTGTTGGAGAAGACCCAGAATAAAATTATTCTTTGAAAGAACTTCATACTATTTTAAGTTTAGTCCTCTATGAAGAGAGGTGGCAACTCTGTGAAAAGAACCTAATGAAGATGTGAAGAATGTTTCAGATCTATAAAGATTTCCAGTCAGGGAGGAAAACTTGCAACAACTACAGCATATCAAAGTTTTTTTCATATTTTGGTTTTCAAGAAGGATCAGCTTGTGTATGAAAACCATATTTGAAAGTCTTGAAAAAAATTTGGTTTCCTATTGAGTGAAACTAAGCACTAAGAAAAGGAAATAGTAGTGATACTTCTACATACTTCTGAGTTATAATTTATAGCCTGTGTATTATGTTGAAGAAGTATGCTTGTTTTTTAATATGCCCACTAAAGAGATCTTAGGTATAGATGCATTTGGGTTATGCATTGCAATATTTTAATGCCATGATGAGGAAAGAAATAGGGCAATGAATGATCAACTATAGAGTTGATGTAGGAAGTTTGCAAAAGGTGTAAGAAAATGTATCATCCACCTGTATATCCCTGTGGGGTGTTAGATGTAAACATGCAAAGTGTGCAGCCCTTGTCATGTCATCAAAGAAATTTCTCTATTGAAAGATATAGAGCCATAAATTTTGGTGGTACTCAAGTTTTCCCAAACCCTATTCCTAATGACGTTAGGGAACACTTGCTAGAATTCAAAGGGTAAAGCTCAGAATCAGCATGTAGACATTTGCAAAAATTCATAGACTTGATGGGAGATTTTGAGATAGGTCATGAAGTTCTTTGTTTAATCTCTAAAGGAAGATGCCAGAGATTGGTTTTCATATTTGCCAATGTGTTATATCAATTCTTGGGATGAGCTCAAGATAGTTTTTATGGAGCAGTTTGGTGAGAGGGTCAATACAAGTTTAGTGATACAAAAACTTATGAACATTCAGAAAGAAGAGGATGAGCTAATCCCAGAATTTAACCTAGGATTTGCCAAAATATTGAGGGATATTCCTGATTATTATGTGGCCAAATGATTCAATGAGTTTGGTTGTTTACTTGGGAACTTTTGATAGGAAGATGAGTTACCAATTCAGAAACAATGATCCTACAACTTTGCATTAGGCTTATGAGATCACTATGGACATTGAAAATAATTGCAAGCAAGGAATGTTCAAGGGCTATTTGTCTGCAAGTGTTTGATGTCCTAAAGAACCCAATGCTAATGTGAAGTGTAAATCAGAAATTAAAAATGACTTTCAAAGCAACTATATCCTTGCTATCCCAGCTCATGCATCAGTCCATAATGTTGATCACATAGAGCCCCATACAAATGGTCAACAAGTTGCATATATTAGTGATCATCTGGTCTTTGTTCAAGCTCTTTTTGACATAAGGAGACATGAGGGAGAATCAGGATATTCATTATTTTCTAGAATCTTGGACACCTATATGGAGATCCCTATTGGTTTCAAGCCTCAAGAGTCTGTATGCATTGATTTGTTTTGTGAAGTGTATGGGTTAGGTTTGAGTTCATTACCTCAGAGGTTGAAGCCAAATAATTTTTCTCACGTTCTTGATTGGATAGACATTGTAGAGAATGCTAAGATTATGACGATAAGAATGAAAAACTTCATAGTGCTGATCACATTAGTCCTATTGCTGAGTATGAATCAAATAATGATGTAGTATATGTCAGTGGAAAGAACATGTTTCAAAGTGAGGTTACGTCTCATGCTGATATGGGAAATGCTTATGAGCAGCCAAATAATGTAGTGTATATGCCTGAAAACTATATTCATGAAAGTTCAAATGCACTACATATTGAAATAAGGAAAATACATCAAAAAATATCTTGTCATAAGACAATTGGTGAAGAGATAAAAGTATTTTCAGATATTTGGCATACTACACCAGGTAATGGAACTACTAGTTGCCCCAGTGATAAGATCATAGAAGAAGTTCAGTTGAAGCCTTGTGATATAAATGAGTATGATGATATGTTCAATAATGAGATAATATATTCATCATTGAATGTGCAAGAACCATGTAATCCTGATCACAATCTTACCAGTGTTGAGAGCTTTGTCACTAATGATCATGATATCATTAGGCATGTTCATATATATTCAACTCATGAAGTTGATCATGCCAATTGTTATTATGCTGGTCACAGTGGCTTATATGAAGTAGAGTTGGAAAGTTTTACTCTAGATGAAGATAACATTAGCATGCAATATGTTGATAGCATGATTTCACTCTTAGATGATCAGGTTATGCATTATGATGAATATGCAAATGATAGAATATCACCATTGCTAGTTAATAGTATTATGGAACTTGAAGAGCCTTCTAACCGTGCTATCTTAGATTATGTTAATATGGTAGAAATCTCAGACATGTGTGTGGAACAATCAAAGGATGAAGTGAAAAATGAAAAATTAGAGCTTCAGATTGATATGATAGAGACCAAGGTCAGATATGAAGTTCATTGCAGAAGTGATCAAGTTCTGAAGAGTTCATATGTTGATCTTCAGGATGGGATATTTCCAGACTTGTCTGAACCTTCTTATGAAGCTATGTACATGGATGTGAGTGACGATTGTAAAGTTGAATCAGATTATGTCACTGAACCAGAAATGTGTGCATTTGTCCAATTATGAGATGATGATGACAACTTTTTTGAAGGCTCATGTAATGTGTTGTACCTGTTTGTATTTTTTAATGATCCTTTATGTGTGATCTTTTAGACTAGAGAGAAGAATGCAGAAGGGGTTTTCAGTTTTCCTGCAGATGTGTTGCTAGAGCATACAATATATAGCATATAACCCAAACCCAGAAAATTTATAACAGATATAAAGAAACTATCGACTACCCAGATAGTAAAATGACCAATAATGAATTACTGTGACATACCCATGTTCAGATTTGCAACTTCATATTTCAGCTGTTGCCGGACCAGCAAATGGGCATAGCCAGAATCACTCCAAACTCCAAGGAATAGAAAATATCATGCCTATATTAATAGTAGCAATACAAGAGGCCCTAGACGCCTTATACAATGCAAAATAGAAGTTGCCCACAAAGAGAAATGAAGCTCAAAACTCCCAACTTTGTGCCTGGATGTGTACGGCCATGGCTGGAAGTGTATATCAGCAACAAGAAGGTTTTACATAGCAGCAACAACTTGCCTCAACCACAACAAAATCTGCCTTTAAAATAGTCCTTCCAATCTGTACACATAAATCTCCATTAAACTACAAAGGATGTATCAAGAATTGCATCAAACCTTCAATCCGTCAACTCCATTGAAGCACATTTGTGAATACTGAATATATCCACCATAGAAGCCACCGTTGGGTGATCTTTCACACCTATGGGATACCACTACTCAGGGAGGTTTTCATCTCCAAGAGCCTCTAGTTTGAATCCTCAAACCCTAGAGCCAAAGCTCCAAAACCCTAACAAGGGAAATCTCAAAGAGAGAAGAAAATAATAAACCAAGCATATCCAAATGAGAGCACTTTTCCTCCTTTTATACTTTTCCAACTGGGAGTCTCTAAAATCCTCTTGCATATGGGATAAAACATGAGAGAGAAATTACATTATAATTCTCTTTAATTCTTTTCTCAACATCACCCTTAAAGTCCCCTCTTTTAAAACAACATTAAGTTGTTGAGCCTAGGCACCAAGGTCCAATATTAAATAATAATGTTTAATTTACAGACTTTAAAACAAAGGCCAAGATGATGTTGGAAACCGATGATCTATAGCTCATTGGAAAGGTCTTGACAAGACGAATCCAACCCCACTCTCAAAATCCCGTTCCAGTACCAATCCTGAACTTACTAAAAATAGTAAGTAATGGCTATAAGCAAACTGAGCCAACTCAGAGGGTGCCAACTGGATCCACAAACCATCTGATAACTCTGAGCTCAGTGCAATGTCTATGAGAGCCAATAGCCAACTGCCAAGTCACCCAAATAGTGCCAAACTGCCACTTACTAAAAATAGTAGTGACCACCGGGGACTAAAGAGAACAAACCCAGAAAAACCCAGAAAGATTAATGACATGCAAGCACTTACTATAAATACTAAGTACGGACAAGTTGTCCAAAATCCCTCCAGAAAGTGTCAACCATCTCCATTGGATCACCCAAACACCCTGGTGACATCGAAATATTCCTCTGATTATGCTATCACCAACCCAGAAGGTCAGCTTTGATTGAATTGCAAGAGAACCCGAAAATGGGGACATTACAGTCCGCCCTTCCCAAAGATTGCTTGTCCTCAAGCAATGCCAAAACAACCTCCAAGCAATAGATTGAACCCAACTGAAACCAAAAATGATCCCAGGGTCCCAAGTTATTCTCAGTATAGAACCACCACGTCGACGCTCCGCTACTCTGATAAAACCTTCACCATGCAGAGAGTGGTGAAGTAACACCTCGAAATCTAACTGAACTGTCATGCCAAACCTATCACCACCTGGATCCCAACACATTAGAACCTCACATCCATCAATCATGAAGAGGAAATTAACCCTCGAAGTGTCCAAACCACAACATTCCCCTCTATCGTCTGCAAAACTCCTATGGATGTACTGACTACACAACATTGGTGCTAGAAGATATGAAACTGCTCCTCTCAGGACGAGGGAATGAATAAACTCTCCTCCATCACCGCTGTAAAGACTAAACATGCCATCATGCTTACTGACACTGCAACCTCTCAAAAGCCATGTCTCCAATGGAAATTTAGGAGACCAAGAAGCTGCAAACTCTGTCTGATACATATCACCATGATGGTAATCTGATCTCTAGCTCTGCAAATAATCCTCTGAATGTATCTGAGTCAGCCACCTGCAATCTCTAGTTCCACATTCTGTAAATGGCAACCCTTCATCCCACAATGTATGGTATAAATCCTGAGCCAATCCACACTCACGCATCATCAGGTCATCTGTGTGTGGACTAAAGGAGAAATGATGAGCACTCCTCACTATGCAGTCAGAATAAAAAGCACCTACCCGTGTCAATGGTTGACAGGCATAGTCATGGGGAACACACTCCTCATCACTCACATCACCTGGATCAGAATATGGCTCATGTCTCCGATCCGGAATAGCTAACTGGGTAGATACTCTAGCAATATTCTCTGCGTACCCAATAGCATACTCCCTATCATGATACAATTGGAGATATTCTGATTTTACCTTCTCCAAAGCACTCCTAATGAATTGTAAATCATGAATGTGAGTACCAGCCGAGACCCCATACCATCTCTCCTCCAACTCTGTTGTCCAAAGAAGGTTCTCAACATTCCTATGAGTGCAATCTAAATGAGATAAGGTTGAATCAACCTTCTCTCTAGTAACCTCCAATTGATCTCTCCATCTCTGTGGCTCAATAAGCTATTGATCAAAATCAGCTGCATGGGATGTAGACTCTAATTTGCTTCCAAGAGAGGGAAACAAATCAACATGAGGACTGATCACTCCACTGGATGATGCCCGACATATCTCTTGTGAAAATGATGAAGTAGTGTGGTGATCTATCACACAACTCTCTGGAAAATTCACTACTACACCACAAGGGTCATCAATCATATGCTCTGCATCACCTGAAATGGGACTAATCTCAAGAACACCTGGTGTGACATATTGTTCCCTGCTACACTCATCCAAAATAATCGTTCCATCTGTGTCACCTGCACCAGTAAATGAAATGGATGTAGTCACATCCTCCACATACTCATTACCACCATCCGTGGATGTATGCTCATCACCCCCTGTCGCCATAGATATTTGAATGGTATCTCTAGGTGATGAAGACTGCATCAAGCTCATCTCCATGGTAAGCTCATCTATCATTAACTTTGATTCTTGAAGGGTTGTTTGAGCATTCTTCAAAGAGTCTGTGGCAACCTCGAGCTCATAGGTGAGCTCATCAACCTCCTCTTCCTTTCCCATTAGAGCATCATGATAAATACCGTCAAGCCTGAGAAGATGATCTCTATCTGATAACAACTATAGGTAATTATTCTTCATTATCCCAACTGCATCTCTAAGTGCCTGAAACTCAACAACGGAAAATGCTCTGTCATCATGTTCCTCCATCTCAGGAGTACTCCAACCAAAGGTTGCCAACATCTGTCTATCAACATCAAAATGTTCCAAAGTTGTAGCAATCATATTGTCATTAACTTTCAATTGCCCAGTCAAATGATGATACCCTTGTGACGAACCATCTCCACACAAATCTTCCGATTTGTAATCTACACTATGGAAAGAGGCTGAATCATTATCACTCACCGATTGATAAGCATCCTCATGTGTGCTATCAGTTCTGCACACTTCCTCAACAAAGGTACTACTGTTATGTACCTCACGAGATGGCTCCAAAGACACAATAGAAGCTACTGATTGGACATCATCAATGCTCACTGCTGCCTCCAAAGTAGACACATGCTCATCCAAAGAGCTATCCTCGGACCCATTATTAACAAGTAAATTTTCTGATTTGTTCACATCGTCTAAAGTCTGATTTACCAAATCAAATTCATTGAGGCATGAATCCCCAACACCTATTGCATTACTATCACCCGAAACTGGAGCGTCTGCATTGGATGACTCCACACAACCAACATCATCATGTGTAATAGCAGTATCTTCATGCTGATGCAAACCGATCAAACTGCTATCACAAAAATCAGAACTGTTATGGCTTGTATCCTCATGGTTTTCCTCGTGTTTAACACTCATATTTTGCATGCCAACATTAGAAATATCTTTTACAAATCTTTCATCTTGTGCCATAACATTTAAATCACTACTACACTCAGGAGAATGACTGCTGTCATAAAAATCAAAACTATTATCAGGGCTGATAACAACCTCTTGAGTGCTGAAAGTAACCCCATTTGCCAAACCAACATCAATTTGTGAGTCCCTCTTATCTATGCATTGGTGGTTAGGCTCCCAAAATTCATTGCAAGAGAAGCATAGGCCTTGTCTTCTCATGTGATTCTTACTCACTTTCCTCTGCAACTCTTGGTTTTGAGGTCTACCTCCCCTGCGAGGTCTAGTCTTTATCCTGATGTGAGAGTACTCGGCAAATGTCAACTCGGCTCTGAACTCTTCACTGGATGCTCTCCAATCCCTCAGAATCTCCTCTTGAAACTCCGCCTCTATGGGATCCTATTCAGGTACTTGGTTCCTGGGAGCAAATGTAGAGATACCAGATCTGTCACCCGCTGTAAACTGTGAAGCCCTCCTATGAGTAACTGAGGCTTCATCCTCATCATCATGCGACTGTCAAAGGACTCGTGTTATCTACGCCCGTGATTCTCTCAACTCCTGTCGAGATGTCCTCATCTCTCGGGTGAGTGCATTCAAGATCTCACGCAAGATGGGTTTGTCACCTTCCGTGTCACCCATTTCCTCTATCACTATTGTATCTATACCTGCAAAAGGATCAATCTGGAAAACCTGTATGTGTACTCATGCAAGTGTTGATCACTCACATGCAAAGCTAAGCTGTATGTCTGTTCAACCTCATAGGATGGCAAGATCATAGCTCTGATACCACTATAATGTGATGTACTTGTTTGTATTTTTTAATGATCCTTTATGTGTGATCTTTTAGACTAGAGAGAAGAATGCAGAAGGGGTTTTCAGTTTTCCTGCAGATGTGTTGCCAGAGCATACAATATATAGCATATAACCCAAAGCCAAAAAATTTATAACAGATATAAAGAAACTATCGACTACCCAGATAGTAAAATGACCAATAATGAATTACTGTGACATACCCATGTTCAGATTTGCAACTTCATATTTCAGTTGTTGCTGGACCAGCAAATGGGCATAGCCAGAATCACTCCAAACTCCAAGGAATAGAAAATATCATGCCTATATTAATAGCAGCAATACAAGAGGCCCTAGACACCTTATACAATGCAAAATAGAAGCTGCCCACAAAGAGAAATGAAGCTCAAAACTCCCAACTTCGTGCTTAAATGTGTACGGCCATGGCTGGAAGTGTATATCAGCAACAAGAAGGTTTTACATAGCAGCAATAACTCACCTCAACCACAACAAAATCTGCCTTTAACATAGTCCTTCCAATCTACACACATAAATCTCCATTAAACTGTAAAGGATGTATCAAGAATTGCATCAAACCTTCAATCCGTCAACTCCATTGAAGCACATTTGTGAATACTGAATATATCCACCATAGAAGGCACCGTTGGGTGATCTTTCACACCTGTGGGATATCGTTACTTTAAATAATAATGTTTAATTTACAGACTTTAAAACAAAGGCCAAGATGATGTCGAAAACCAATGATCTATAGCTCGTTGGAAAGGTCTTGACAAGATGAATCCAACCCCACTCTCAAAATCCCATTCTGGTACCAATCCTGAACTTACTAAAAATAGTAAGTAACGGCCATAAGCAAACTAAGCCAACTCAGAGGGTGCCAACTGGATCCACAAACCATCTGATAACTCCGAGCTCAGTGCAATGTCTATGAGAGCCAACAGCCGACTGCCAAGTCACCCAAACAGCGCCAAACTGCCACTTACTAAAAATAGCAGTGACCACCAGGGACCAAAGAGAACAAACCTAGAAAAACCCAAAAAGATTAATGACATGCAAGCACTTACTATAAATAGTAATTATGGACAAGTTGTCCAAAATCCCTCCAGAAAGTGTCAACCATCTCCATTAGATCACCCAAACACCCTGGTGACATCGAAATATTCCTCTGATTATGCTGTCACCAACCCAGAAGGTCAGCTCTGACTGAATTGCAAGAGAACCCGAAAATGGGGACATTACAGCTCACAAATGCATAGTGACGTTATGAAAATCTGTGATGATGTTGGCAATCCTTTGAATGGTCATCCCAATTCAAATTGTGCTGATGATAAAAGATTTTCAGAATCTTGTATGGAAAGGATAGATGCTAAAAACTAGGATTAACAAGAGATTGAAATAGAGAGACAATCTAAGGAGTATGGCTCTTCACATAAAATGTCTCATGATATGGATGGAAATGTTGATGAGGTTTGCATCAGTATAAATGACCCCAAGATATGTTGGTCATCTATGGTCCCTATTTTAAGTGAAGATGAGTATGATGTGTTCCTTTGTGATGAAGATGTAGTTTCTCACAATGTGAATCCCAATGTTCCTGAATTTGAGTACCTCACTTGGATCCAGCATACATCTTACAGTGATGATGAGCAGCAACAAGTGATCCAGGTTTGTGATTTTCTTATTGCTCATGTTTCTTATATGCCTGAACTTCAAGGTTTTAAGTTTGACATGTTAGAGGATGAGTTTCCCTCTCCAAGTCAACATAATGAAGGGGCATATTTTTCTTTTCCATGTGAAATGGAGGCATTTTCTTTTTGCCTTGATTCATTTGAGGAAGTCAACAACTATGAATGTTCCATGTTTTCATATGCTGTTGACTTGAGGTTTCAAGTTTTTCCACCACCTACTACAAAAATGAAAAAAATTCTACATGACAATGTGGTGGCCTATGTTATGTGGTTTTCATGCAACAAAAGGGTCAAACGTGGAGAAAGTATTCACTTGTTCAGTGGTAATCACATATTTATGCTTGTAAGAAGAGGGCTATACTTATTGCAGTGGTGTGGTAGAGGTAGGTGTGGGTTGAGGGAAATCAGTTCCTTCAACAAGTTAGTGTTTGACAGAGGCAAATGTTGGTTCTTCTTTCCATTTGGTAGCCTATGGCCATCAAATAATGTTTAAAAGTTGTGTGTTGGAACTCTGCAAGTTGCAAGTTGAATCAGTTTTCAGAGCCGCCCAATGGAGTAGGCACTTGTTCTAAGTCCCAGAGACCTGGAATCTTGCCATGCCCGCAAGGGGCATGCATCCTGTTGGTAATTATTTATGTCCAGGGTTTTAAACTTGAATGTTTGTTATTTTTCTCCTTCAAACCCTAAAATTTCTGAGTTGCGGGATCTTGTTCTGTTGCTGAAATCTCTATTGACCCCTAAAAATATTAAAAATCTGAGTTTCATGCATTTAGGAATGCATTTCGAGCCACAGTTTCCAGACCCTAAATGTTTCTAAGTGTGGCTAGAAGGGTCAGAATTGTGCTTGCACCGCGGAACTCGACATGTGTCGATATCCGCTTGTGTTTTGTAGACCCTTTAAATGTTTCCTTTGTGTTTCAAGCTGCTCGCACGGAAGACGCCACATGTTGGCTTCCACCAAAGTTTTAATAGAGTTTCTTTTATGTTTCAACTTAAGCGCGGGAGGCTCCACGTGGAGGAACCCGAAAGAGTCTAATTGTTTCACAGTCTCCGCCAAAGTTTTCGATAGACCCTAATAGTTTCTAAAAGGTTTCAGATTAAGCGCAGAAGGCGCCATGTGTCGAACAGCGGGGGCAATTTCTTAAAGTTTCTTGATCGCAGCAGAAGATGCCACGTGCCCCTAGTTGTGACTGCAGAAGCCGACAAGTGTCGGCCTCCACGTAGTTTCCTTTTTGTTTCAATGTTTGGCGCAAATATGGTGGGACCCTTTCAAAGTTTCTAAGGTGGCTACGAAGAGTGACAAGTGTCGGCCCCTGCGTAATGTTTCATATTTGTTTCGGTGCTAAGTGAAGATGCAAGGGTGGGTCCTAAGGAAGTAACTAATGGCCCGTGGACTGTGCCAAGTGGCGGCTTCCGCTAGTGTTTCTAAAAGACCTTTAATGTTTCTCAAAGCCTCACGAACGATGCCAAGTGTCGCTGTCCGCTAAAGTTTCTACATGTTTCAATGTTTGGTGCAGACAGGGTGGGTCCCAGTTACGTGTCCCTTGTAGTTGCTGCGGAAGCTGACAAGTGTCAGCTTCCGCAAAGGTTTCTTTTTGTTTCAAGGTGTGGCAAAACATGGAGGTGGGCCCTGGTTTGAATTTCAAGTGTGGCGGATTGTGACACGTGGCGGAGGGTCCCGGGACTTCTGACTTTTTCTGTTAAGTTTCTATATGTTTCAAGGTTAATACGGAGCCCACCAAGTGTCAATCTCCGTGAGAGTTTTAGTAGTGTTTCAAAAGAGACTCTTTTGTGTTTCAAGAGGGCGCGGAGCCCACCATATGTTTGCCTCCCACAAGCTTCTGAGGGAGCTTCTATGGGTTTCAAGGGTGCTGTGGATCTTGCCACGTGGTGGCTTCCGCATGAGGGTCCGGCAGTAGACTCTTGGCGGGAGAAAATTAAGGAGAAGGAAGCGAAAAGGTCAGCGATGAAAACTGCAAGTGTCTACGTGGCACAATATCACTGGCCAGTGACTTTTCAGTAGTTTTTGGGGCCATTTGATCGCAGCGACATGGTTTTATATCAACAGCCAGGTTTTAAAGTTGCATCGTGGGTTTTTTCCCGAGTATTTGCGACCATTTTTGGCGGGGGAAACTTGTTGTGGCTGCACTCTGGGGCCTACAGGTAGATGAAACAGTAATGGCATATTGTGCAGAGAGGCATGGGTCGAGTTGATGGCTCAACCACCATTTTTATGATACATGTCCCTGAGTGGCGACCCAGATCCCAATCTCACCTGCTCCTTCCTCTTTGTCCCTCTGCAGCATTTATTGTTTTGAGCGCCAATCTGATCATACTATGTATCTGGCGGGATTTTTGGGACTCCCTTGTAATTAATGCTAAGTGCACCTTCCTTGCTGTATATAAGGGACTGTGTGACTCATTTTTTAAGGTTGTTGAAAACTGAACATTTTGGCTCTGTACTGAAATACATCTAGTTTTGGTTGCTCTGTGCAGAAGATCTTGTGAGTTTATGAGTCTCATGTTTTATGTATTATGCATAGACTTATTGGTTTCATTGTTGTTTTAGATGAATAATGCTATACTACATGTGTCTTGTTATCTGTCTCCTGTATTGAATATACTCTTCTTTTGAATCTGGACATCTAAGGGGTGTCTTGGGTTCTAGGATATAGGTTTACTATATTGAATGCTTGATCTCTCAACTTCTGCTCAAGGGGTAGATTAAAGTGTTTTTAGATTGAGTGTTGAGAAGAATATATTGTAGTAAGGATATCATAAGTAGAGATAACTTGATACTCTGTTCTGGGATATATCTGTAAGGCAGATATCACACAAATCCCCTTGAAATCTAGTTTTAATATGTTTATGCTAAACATTTACATGTGTATGTCTATGACTCCAAGCCCTAGATAGGCACCAATCTAGCTCTGTGTTGAGGTTATACACCAGGTCCAGCTCTATATCCAAACACAAAATCAAAATCAAACTCCAAAACAACGATTAGGACAGTAGAATTAGTTTTAGGATCCCAAGTCCTCTGTCTACAACTGAAAATAGGCCCAAAGCTAGCCCCTTTGCTTTTATCTTGCAGTTTTGGTCTACTTACAGGAAGACTTATCTGCTTCATGTCAGCATCCCAGCCTTTGTATCCATATTCTCATGGATGTTGAGTAGGGAATACCCCCCTAGGTTTTGTAGAGCCTGAAGAAGAAGAGGAGATAAAAATAGAGTCTATCTCCTATACTGTTGGCCCCTGGCCCAGAGATCCTGTTGATCATTGATGGCTACCTTGTAGGAAAATCTGGGAGTAAGCATCCAGTCTGGGAAAAAACCAATAGAAATTGGCGACTCCGCTGGGGATTGTGTAGTGAAAGAACCCTGATTTCTAAAAGAAAATAGTTCCTAGTAATAGGTGGCGACTCTGATCCAATCTCCCAACTGGTAAAGTAAAAATTTGTATGCAAGGGAGAAGATCCCAGCGTAATACTCTATTTGAAGAGTTACCCATAAAAATGATGTATAGAAAAAAGGGGACTATTCAAGCCAGTCAAGATGGTTCTCCTAGCCCCAAGAAAAATGATTTTATTCAGGATAATCCAGGATCCTCAGAGAAGATAGTACCTTATTTTTCAAACACTGAGGCTGAAATCTAGAGCGTGTATGAAAGGTAGCAAGGTAATGGTTTGAGAATAAGGTCAGAGGTGTTTCAAGAACGTCCTTCTCATGATTCTCCCGATAGATTTGAAGAGGCTCAATCCCTAAGGGATGATGATAATGATGATCAGAATATGATAAAACCATCCTCTTCTATGCCTAGAGAGGAAGAATTAGCTGATGAAATTAAGAGCTTAAGGGCTGAGTTAGAGTATCTGCAAGTAGTAATAATCAGAGATGATATGAGACAAAAAGTGCAAGCTTTGAGAGTTGCTAAAAATGATTCAATTCCTACCCTCCAAAATGCAAATATGCAGAGAAATCAACAAAGAAATGAGGTACAATATCATCAGAATAATGATCAAAGACAAAATGTAGACAATGCCAGAGTACCATTAAATAATGTGAGACAACATAATGCTGATAGAAATGCAAATGCTAATCAGTTTGAAAGGCACCCAATGCAGTTGGATAGATTCAGATAGCTTGTTTTTTATGGCATTCCTGGTTATCCAAACCCTGTTGACAAACATGTGAGGCTGCAAGTGCCTAAATTTTTAGGAAATAATACTGTCTCAGGAGAGGATCATTTAAAAGCTTTCCAAAATGTCATGGATAACTTTGAGGTTGAGCATGAGGATGTTTTCATGAAATCATTTATGCAATCCTTAGTTGATGAAGCCAAGGAATGGTACAAAGGTCTACCTGACAGAAGCACTTCATCATGGGATGATTTCAAAAGGATGTTTAAGGAGCAATATGGTGACAAAACTGACCCTAGCTTTTTTGTAAATGAGTTCACTAGTATCACTAAAGGGTCAAATGAACAGGTTGCTAATTTCAATGCTAGATTCATGAAGGTATTGAACAAATTGCCACAGGACTTGAGGGCTAATGAACCTATGTGCATAGTGTTGTACATATATGCTTTTGATGCCAAGACAGCTTATGGATTAAGAGACAAGGGTCCTCACAGCTTCAGAGATGCCTTCAAAGTTGCAACAAATATTGAAAATAACATAAAGGCATCTAGTAAAACAAACAGAAGGGATGATGTGAAAATTTTGTAGAATCTAAACAAACCTCAAAACACTCAAGGTAATACATCTGCCCCTGAATATAAAATAGATAAATTGGCAAATGTTGTTAAGGACCTAAGCTATAGACTGGCTAGAAGTGAAAAAGGGATAGGTCCTGATAGGCAAGCTTATCAAAGATAGGAAAAGAGACCATCATTGCATGATATGCCATATAATACCAATTGGCATAATGGTAGGCCTGTATTGCCACATAACAACACAAATCAAAGAGCTCAACATACCAAGGAAACTCCTGATCCTTTGAAGAAGACTATAAATATTGCTGATGATACTCCATGGTGCATAATCTGTCAGATGCCTCATTCACAATCACAATGTATGATTGCTCAGTCTCTATATAACAATGTCGTGCCCTGTGATGAGTGCAATGAGCCTCATTGCATGGAAGATGATAATGTCAACATGTTGTCTACAAATAGAGAATACTCTTTTCATGATGCTGATGCAAATGCAAATGATGAAACTCAGGTCTACCAACAGTTCCCATATGATGAAGATGATGAAGACAACTATGCCTATGCTCAGGATTCACACAGTTTTCTGAATAACTTGAGGAGGCCTTCTGATGAAGAAATTAGGGCCTTCACAGCTGTAGCAGTTGCTCAAGTCAAAAGTAACTACAACCTAAGAGGTAAAGCTCAAGTAAGCAGCCCACATTAGCCAGAAGGCATTTCTGCATATCAGCCTATACACAGTCATAAAGGAACTGAGACACAAAAGAAGCAATGGAACAATAATAGGCAAAATTTTAAGCAAAAAATAGGCTATAATTCCCAATGACCAGAAAATAGAGTTCCCCAGGTTGAGGATCAAAGTAAGAATTTTTAGAATAAGGATGACAGTCAGAGAGCCATAAAACTAAAGCTGGATCATCTCAGGATAGAGGTAAAATTGTGGATCAGGCTCCAACTGTTATTCAAAATTATGCTCCATTTGACATCACTCAGGTCTTGTCTCAAATAAAAGTCTCTGTTCCACTAATGGAGCTGATGAAAGTTGAAGAATTCAGAAATAGGACTGTATCCTTGATTTCAGGAGTACCATGTCAAGCCAAGCAGAATTTAAGACTCGGGATAAGAAACAAGTTATGTGCATTGAAGAGGATGAAATTCCTGAGGTATATCTAGGGATGACCATGACAAAATGCCCTTCACAGGTTGAACCATTTTATGTCTCCCTGGTTATCAATGGAAAAGTGATTAGAAATTGTATGCTTGACTCAGGAGCATCTACAAATATCATACCTTTAGCCATTATGCAACAAGCAGGATTAAAAATAGATAAGGCATGTGGGAAATGCTATGCAATGGATTCTAGTGAAGTACTTGTCATTGGAATCATGAAGGATGTTGATTTTAGATTGGCAGCATACCCAGAAAAGATCTATAAAATGAACATAATAGTTGTTGATATCAAGCCATAGTATGGCATGTTGCTGTCAAGAAGATGGGTAGCACTCATTGGTTGAAGTAAGCAACTGGATCTATCATATGCCATGATCCCAATGAGTGGCAAGGATGTCAAACTAATTAGAGAAGAAAGATCATTAGAAATAGTGGAGGATCAAGAATCAGAGGAGCATATATGTTTTGTGGACACTGATTGTGAAAATTTTAGAGTTGTCTCAGATGATAAGGAAGATAAAAGAGAAAAAAATTGCATTCAAGAATTGGATCAACAAGGTCTTTGGACCATGTATTTTGATGGAGCTTGTTCAAAAGAAGGCTCTGGTGCTGGAATTGTTTTTCTGTCTCCAACTGGTAAGCTTCCCTAATTCTCTTTCTTGTTGAAGTTTGCCTGTACAAATAATATTGCAAAGTATGAGGCTCTATTATTAGGGTTAAATGTTGCTTTGAAGCATGGAATTAAGATGCTCAAAGTGTTTGGTGATTCAGAGCTTATTGTGTCCCAAATTAGAGATAAGTATGCATCAAAAAATAAAAGGTTGAAACAATACAAGCATGCTGTTTGGGATACGATTGAATTGTTTGATGCTTTTTCAATAAATTGGATAGAAAGATCAAAAAATGTCAGAGCATATTTTCTAGCCAATGTAGCCATAAGGCCAGATGATATAACTTTGTCAGATGTTACAAATGTTGAAGTCAAGCTTAGCCCTGCAGTGCCAGATAATGTATGCAGCTGGCAAGTGTTTGATGATGATAAGGATTTACTAAGATTTTTGCATTGTATTGATGAATATGAGAACCAAGAAATGGATTTTCAGAACTTTGTGGAAGTTGTAGATGGAAAAGAAACCCTTTTAGGGAAAGAAGTAATTCAGCTGAAGACTAACAAAATCCCTAGAGGGCTGGTAGCCTTAGAGAGAGCTTTTGACAATAGGGACCAATTTGTTACAAAAGCATCTCCAACAAACAAGAATAATCTAGAGGAGATAAACTTGGGAGCATCTCATGCTCCCAAAAAAGTATACATTGGCAAACAACTCAAACCACATATCAGAAGTATGCTGATTGCATTACTGAAAAGGTATAAGCATGTTTTTGATTGGTCATATGAGGACTTGAAAGCCTATAGAGAGGATTTATTTCAGCATGAAATCCCTTTGAAGCCTGGAGCTAAACCATTTAGACAAAAATAGAGGCCTATCAACCCAACCTTAGCTCCAAAAATGTAAGAAGAACTTATAAAACTTAGGGAGGCTGGAATAATCATGCCTATCAGACATTCAACTTGGGTGTCTAACCTTGTCCCAGTCAGAAAAAAGAATGGTGATATAAGGTTGTGTGTGGACTTTAGAAACCTAAATGTATCTTCTTTGAAGGATAATTATCCATTACCAAATATGGAGGCCATGTTGCAAAAAGTGACTGGTTGTGAACTTTTATCTATGATGGATGGTTTTTCAGGGTACAATCAAGTGAAAGTAAAAGAATCAGAACAATTTAAGATTGCTTTCACTACTCCATGGGGAACCTATGTATATATAAGGATGCCATTTGGACTAACAAATGCAGGTGCTACATTTCAAAGAGCAATGGATGTTGCTTTTGCAGGATTGATTGATTCAATCTCGGCTGTTTATCAGGATGATTTGACTACCTTTTCAAAGAAAGAAGAGCAACATTGTATGCATTTGGAACAGATTTTTATTAGAGCACTAGAGTATGGCATTTCTCTCAACCCAAAGAAATATGCTTTTGGGGTTGTGGAAGGAAAATTGCTTGGACACATTGTTTCCAAGGATGGAGTTAGGATTGATCCTGAAAGGGTGGCTGCAATTGACAAAATTTAGATCCCTAAAACAATAAAAGGTGTGCAGTCCTTCTTTGGACAAATAAACTTTGTTAGGAGATTTGTTCCTAACTTTGCAGAGACCACAAAAGAAATTTCCAAGATGTTGAAGAAAGGTGCAACTGTTAATTGGGAGAATGAAGTAATTGAATCATTTCAGAACATCAAGGAAGCAATCAAGATGGCTCCTGTGCTGAAATCTCCTAATTTTTCCAAGCCATTTCAATTGTTTTCATTTGCTTCTTTCCATACTGTTGCTGCATGTTTACTTCAGAAAAATGAGGATGGTTTTGAGTAGCCCATTGCCTTCTTCAGTAGGTCATTGCAAGCTGCTGAATTAAAGTATGACATTATGGAGAAACAGGCATATGCACTGGTTAGAGTAGTCAAGAGCTTCAGGCCTTATTTGGTAGGCTCACAAGTAGTTGCATATGTACCTCATGTAGAGATAAAAGATATCTTCACTTAGCAAGAGGTAACTGGAAGGAGATACAGATTGATAAATAAGTTACAAGAGTTCAACATAGAGATACAGATCACAAAATTGGTAAGAGGACAAGGGTTAGCAAAGCTAATGACACAGTCAAATCTAGAGGCATGCCAAGTCAATGCAGTCTAGAATGAGAATGCCAATGTATCAAAATCTGAATGGTATAAGAACATCATATATTACTTGCAAAATCTGAATTGTCCTTTCCATTTCAGTGACAGTCAAAAGAGGACCTTAAAACTACATGCAATCAGGTATGTTATTGTTGAAGGTGAGCTATACTGGAAGAACCTTGATGGTGTGTTGCTGAGATGTGTGGATGAAATTGAAGCTAACAATGTTTTGAATGGCATGCATAAAGGATTGTGTGGTGGACATTATACTGCCCAAACAACAGCTCATAAGATCCTTAGGGCAGGATATTGGTGGCCCACTCTCTTTTCAAATGCACAAAGGTTGGTAAGGAAATGTGACCCTTGCCAAAGATTCTCAGGAAAGTTAAGATATGAAGGAGCATTGCCCCTTAGAACTGTAACTATGGATGCTCCATTTCAGCAATGGGGAATTGATTTTATAGGGGAGATTTCAGAGAAATCTAGTGGAGGACATAGTTGGATTCTAGTTGCCACTGATTACTTCACTAAATGGATTGAGGATATCCCTACTAAAAAGGCTACAAGTAAGGTGGTGATGGATTTTATCTTGGAGAATATTATTATCAGGTTTGGGGTACCAGTCAAGTTAATCACAAATAATGCAATGTGCTTTAGATCAGGTGAATTTGTTGATTTTTGTAATAAATATGGAATTGACTTGTCTCACACATCACCATACCACCCACAAGGAAATGGTCAAGCAGAGTCAAGCAACAAAAGCCTAATGAAAATCATCAAGAGGATAATGGATAAAAATAAGAAATCCTGGGATTCAAAACTGAAGTTGGCATTATGGGTTGATAGGGTGACAGTGAAAAAAGCCACTGGAAGGTCACCTTATGAATTAGTGTATGGTACAATAGCTAGATTGCCTGTGAATAACCTCCTGCCAGTTTACAAGTTCATACAAGAGAATGATGGGGAGGTTAATGATTCAATGACTGAAAGGATCAATCAGCTGGTTGAGCTAGATGAAATCAGAGCAGAGGCACAAAAAATAAACATCAAGAAACAGCAAAAGGTGAAGTACCTATTTGATAAAAGGGTTACAGAGAGAGATTTTCAAATAGGTGATATGGTCCTTATGTGGAATGCAAGGAACTAGGATAAGGGTAAACATGGAAAATTTGAACCCTTGTGGACAGGCCCATACCAAATTAGCAATATCTATGGTGAAGGCTCCTATTTTCTCCAAACCCTAAGTGGTGAGTTGATGGAATTGCTAGTGCACAGCAAATTCCTTAAAGCCTTTTTCACATAAATGAGTAACTTGTGTGCACAATGTAAAATAGTTGTAAATATTGTGTGCTTATCTCATGTGGCCGGTTGTGTTTTGAGTTTTGGGTTTTGTCTGGTCTGTCGGAGTTGTCTGGTCCTCGCTGCAGTCTTGCGCTTGCACGTCCCCAATCGGAGCCTATGTTGGTAATTATTTATGTCTAGGGTTTTAAACTTGAATGTTTGCTATTTTTCTCCTTCAAACCCTAAAATTTCTGACTTGCGAGATCTTGTTCTGTTGCTAAAATCTCTATCGGCCCCTGAAAATGTTAAAAATCTGAGTTTCATGCATTTATGAATGCATTTTGAACCACAGTTTCTAGACCCTAAATGTTTCTAAGTGTGGCTAGAAGGGTCAGAATTGTGCCTGCACCGCGGAACTCGACATGTGTCGATATCCGCTTATGTTTCGTAGACCCTTTAAATGTTTCCTTTGTGTTTCAAGCTGCTCACGCGAAAGACGCCATGTGTCAGCTTCTGCCAAAGTTTCAATAGAGTTTCTTTTATGTTTCAGCTTAAGCATGGGAGGCACCACGTGGAGGAACCCGAAAGAGTCTAATTGTTTCACAGTCTCCACCAAAGTTTCTGATAGACCCTAATAGTTTCTAAAAGGTTTCAGCTTAAGCGCGGAAGGCGCCATGTGTCGAACAGTGGGGGTAGTTTCTTAAAGTTTCTTGGTCACAGTGGAAGATGCCAAATGCCCCTGGTTGTGACTGCGGAAGCTGACAAGTGTCAGCCTCCGCATAGTTTCCTTTTTGTTTCAATGTTTGGCGCAGACATGGTGAGACCCTTTCAAAGTTTCTAAGGTGGCTGCAAAGAGTGACAAGTGTTGGCCCCCGCGCAATGTTTCATATTTGTTTCGGTGCTAAGTGAAGACGCGGGGGTGGGTCCTAAGGAAGTAACTAATGGCCCGCGGACTATGCCAAATGGTGGCTTCCGCCAGTGTTTCTAAAAGACCCTTAATGTTTCTCAAAGCCTCACGGACGATGCCAAGTGTCGCTGTCCGCTGAAGTTTCTACATGTTTCAATGTTTGGTGCAGACAGGGTGGGTCCCAATTACGTGTCCCTTGTAGTTGCTGCAGAAGCTGACAAGTGTCAGCTTCCGCGAAGGTTTCTTTTTGTTTCAAGGTGTGGCGAAACATGGAGGTGGGCCCCAGTTTGAATTTCAAGTGTGGCAGATTGTGACACGTGGCGAAGGGTCCTGGGACTTCTGACTGTTTCTCTTAAGTTTCTATATGTTTCAAGGTTAATACGAAGCCCGCCAAATGTCGATCTCCGCGAGAGTTTCAGTAGTGTTTCAAAAGAGACTCTTTTGTGTTTCAAGAGGGCGCAGAGCCCGCCATGTGTCTGCCTCCGCCAAGCTTCCGAGGGACCTTCTATGGGTTTCAAGGGTACCGTGGATCTTGCCATGTGGTGGCTTCTGCGTGAGTGTCTGGCAGTAGACTCTTGGCAAGAGAAAATTAAGGAGAAGGAAGTGGAAAGGTCAGCGATGAAAACTGCAAGTGTCTACGTGGCACAGTATCACTAGCCAGTGACTTTTCAGCAGTTTTTGGGGCCGTTTGATCTCAGCGACAGGGTTTTATATCGACGGCCAGGTTTTAAAGTTGCATCGTGGGTTTTTTCCTGAGTATCTGCGACCATTTTTGGTGGGAGAAACTTGCTGTGGCTGCACTCTGGGGCCTATGGGTAGATGAAACAGTAATGGCATATTGTGCAGAGAGGCATGGGTCGAGTTGATGGCTCAACCACCATTTTTATGATACATGTCCCTGAGCGGCGGCCTAGATCCCAATCTCACCTGCTCCTTCCTCTTTGTCCCTCTGCAGCATTTACTGTTTTGAGTGCTAATCTGATCATACTATGTATCTGGCAGGATTTTTGGGACTCCCTTGTAATTAATGCTGAGTGCACCTTCCTCGTTGTATATAAGGGACTGTGTGACTCATTTTTTAAGGTTGTTGAAAACTAGACATTTTGGCTCTGTAATGAAATACATCTGGTTTTGGTTGCTCTATGCAGAAGATCTTGTGAGTTTATGAGTCTCATGTTTTATGTATTGTGCATAGACTTACTAGTTTCATTATTGTTTTAGATGAATAATGCTATACTGCATGTGTCTTGTTATCTGTCTCCTGTATTGAATATACTCTTCTTTTGAATCTGGACATCTAAGGGGTGTCTTAGGTTCTAGGATATAGGTTTACTGTATTGAATGCTTGATCTCTCAACTTCTGCTCAAGGGGTAGATTAAAGTGTTTTTAGATTAAGTGTTGAGAAGAATATATTGCAGTAAGGATATCATAAGTAGAGATAACTTGATACTCTGTTTTGGGATGTATCTGTAAGGCAGATATCACACAAATCCCCTTGAAATCTAGTTTTAATATGTTTATGCTGAACATTTACATGTGTATGTCTATGACTCCAAGCCCTGGATAGGCACCAATCTAGCTCTGTGTTGAGGTTATACACCAGGTCCAACTCTGCATCCAAACACAAAATCAAAATCAAACTCCAAAACAACCATTAGGATAGTAGAATTAGTTTTAGGATCCCAAGTCCTCTGTCTACAACTAAAAATAGGCCCAAAGCTAGCCCCTTTGCTCTTATCTTGCAGTTTTGGTCTAATTACAGGAGGACTTATCTGCTTCATGTCAGCATCCCAGCCTTTGTATGCATATTCTCATGGATGTTGAGTAGGGAATACCCCCCTAGGTTTTGTAGAGCCTGAAGAAGAAGAGGAGATAAAAATAGAGTCTATCTCCTATAGTGTTGGCCCTTGGCCCAGAGATCTTGTTGATCATTGATGGCTACCTTGTAGGGAAATCTGGGAGTAAGCATCCAGTATGGGAAAAAACCAACAAGTCCCCAACTAGAGCCACTAATGGAACCCTCAAATTTTGTAAATTTGAAGTGCATATCTCTTTCCAATGTGTTGACAGAGGTTAGGTTGGCATACTGCTCAATCTACCCCGAAGCTCGTCTTCACCGATTAAAATTTTACAACTCAGAGATCATCTTACAAATTTGTGTGGTACAATGGTTCTTAGTACATATGGTAGTGCACATGTTCAGTTTCGCGCTTCCAGGATGAGTTTTGATAGGCTATTTAATTATTTTCTGACTGCGACCATGCTAAATTTAGTGTTCTAGAAAGTTACAAATTTCACAATTCTAAAGGAAACCCATTTCCTATTTTGGTCTAAAACATCTCTAGTTCCATTTTCATCAAAAATTGAGTCCATATGTTACATTATTTTAATGTGTTTCAGTTGCAGCGAACACGTCTGGTATGTCAATTTACAAAGGAGGTACCTAAATTCTAATTACTAGGCGAAATCTGATTTAAAACTCATGT
Source organism: Cunninghamia lanceolata (assembly GCA_027924645.1). Classification (NCBI taxonomy): domain Eukaryota; kingdom Viridiplantae; phylum Streptophyta; class Pinopsida; order Cupressales; family Cupressaceae; genus Cunninghamia; species Cunninghamia lanceolata. Next base: position 33,528,490 of record BSBN01000078.1, on the reverse strand, counting down.
TTTAAATAATTAATTACAGCCACTCACAAAAAATTTCAGTTCCAGGTGTTCCAGTTTGCGCGCAATAAATTTCCTCCATTTGGCCGGCAAACAAAATTAATTTTCTCCTATTTTCTAATATTTTACTTTTGCCAAAAATAAAACATTTAAATGTTTTAAAAATAAATGAGAAGTTAGAAAAGGAAATATAAAACTTTAATATATGTTTTATAAGGCTTTATTAAGCTTTTCGCTATTCTGCCAAGAAAAAAAGTAATGAAGAAAAAGACATCAACGGAACTGCGGAAAGTAAATATAAAAACATTTAAATGCTTAAATATTTTTTCCAATGGTAAAAGGATGGAGTGAAAGCAATTAAATAGTTTTATTCAACTATTTTTTGCCATTCCACATAAAAGGAAAAGGTGAACACAAATTTCATGCGCAGAAGTGTTGAAAAACAATTTTAAAAACATTTCAAATGTTTTATTTGTTGCAGTGAAAAATACTTGTAAAGTCTGCATTCTTAAATATTTCCACCATTCCACGAACAGCGAGAGTAAAATGCCCAAATCCAAGTGCAGAATGGTGGAATGATAGTGAAAGCATTGCAGAGGAGTGTTGAAGGTATGGTGTCACATTTTTTGGTTTGCAGCTGTGTTTTGGGGCTTCTTACATGCTATGGAGATGGTTTATCACTTCGAGAACAATGCCTGGAGCATTCTCCACAACCAGAGAACAATTTCTGAGATGTTCTAAGCATTTCAGACTGCCCAGCAGTGGGAAAAATGTGAGAGCAACTGTAAAAATGTGGCTCCATTATTTCTATTGCCTCCAGCAAATTTGTAAATGCATTGGCATATAAAAATGACCTGGCAAAAGGAAAAATTCCCATGTATATGCAAAAACACCTTGCATATTTTGTTTGAAATTCTGGGAGTTAAAATTGCTTGGTAAATTTGTTTTTACTTGCCAGTGAAATGGAGAAATTGCTTGGGAGTAAAATTTGTTACATGCCAAGTAAAAATGCAGTTGAACAGTAATTTTACCAGCAGGGTAAAATTGTGCATGAGATTTGCAAAATGAAGACAAGGTGAAGGAGGGAGATTGAAGAGGGAAAATAAAGAAGGAGAAGCATCTTCTAAATACAAATCAATTGCAGAATCAAGGGTGCAAAGGTGTACCATGTGTCGCCATGGATTGATTTCTAGGCCTTCTCTACTATTTTCCCTTTTCTATTAAGTGTGAAACTTTTTTCATTGTAAGGGGTTCTGGGATTTTTGAAGAAGCTGTAAGGGGTAGGCTTTTAGTTTTGTATAGGGAAATAGAGGAAAATGCTTTGTAAATATTCTTGTAGTTGCATTGTATATCTTGATTGCAACATAAATGAATACATGCTAGTGCATGCTCTCAGTGTCTCTTGTCTCCAATCTGTAATGAAATATTTCTTTCAATAATACAATCAAGGGTTGTACATAAATCTTTCCATGCACATTTGTTGCACTTGGATTATTTTCAAGGTTAGTGTTTGCTCAAGGAGCAATATAATTTCTTTCAATGAAAATAATGAGAATATTTTGTTGCAAGTTGGATTATTAAGTAGAAGTTACACTGTTAATTATTAGTTGATCACATTAACATAAGGTGTTAATGGCTGAGTGATCATGAAGACATGTTTAGAATGTGATGAAAGATGTGTGCAAGCATTATGACTCTGTAGCCCTGGATATGGACTAGTTTATTTTGAATGGTTTTCCTTCAAACCTAGAAACACATTCCAAATATAAAACCATGATTTACTTTCTACAATAATTATTCCTAAGTTATTTGCATACTTCATACCTGGGTTTTAATGACAACAAGGATAGTGCTTTCCATTTTGCATGTATATGAACCCTTGTTATTAGTATTCAAAGTTTATCTGCTAGGTGCTAAACTAAAACCTTATTTCATATCCATATTCAGTACCATATAGGGGGACCCATCAAGGCTTTGCAGAGCCTAAAGTGCAGGGGAGAAAATTGCGAGATCATTCTCCCATTCGTTGGCCAAATCTCTCTTTGAATTTGAGCATAAGACATGGTATACCTTTAGGGTTCAATGTTTGGATGTTTTGGGAACTAACACCTCCCATTTAAATTTACCTAGTTTTCGCATGCTTTCATGGTCGATATTCTCTTTAGCATTTAGAAAGATAGAAATTTTGCTCTCTTTATAGATTGTACTACTAATGTTCGCCTTTCATTGTGCACTAAAGCTATGATCTACTCTAATGTGCTTATCTAGATTTAGGTGCAAGCGAACAAAGTTGTACTTGAAGTTACCCATCTATAGGTGCTTTTCAATCACTAGGGTAATGCCCCTTGCATAGTTGCCAAAGTGCAATCTCCTTTTGCTTCCTATTAGGTTCATTCCCTGCCATGTGGGTGCAAATGTGGATGTAGCTAGTTAGCCAGAAGGGTTCATGGTTCTTAGTCACATGGCTCTCAACCTAAAATAATAAGGGATCGTGCTACCCATAGTTGGTCTCAAACCTCTTGGCTACCATCCACATCTTTTCTTGGGCACAGTGATCTTGACTAACCGGATTCTGGCGAGTTTCCTCACTTGGATCTATCCATTTCTCTTGTTTGTGCTTAGCAACCTATAGATGAAGACCACAAGGAAGAAGGTACTCTCATTGGTTGGGAGTCAATTGATGATTGTTCAATCCCCACTATTGTATGGGGTAAACAGATGACTGTGACCCCCCTCTAAACAGTGTCGCTCTCGCTGCTTAGTGGCTTTCTTGTTTCTTGATCTTTTACCTTAACCCCACTTAGACTTTTCTTATCTTTTGTTTTGGACTTAGGTCCCACTTAGACTTTGAGGGTGTGTTTTCTACCACCCACCTCTTGTTTTTTGAATAGTGTATTATTCTCTTTTTTATCTTTAAAAAGTAATAAAGCCATTATTCATCCAAAATAAACAAATAAATAATTTAATCTGGTTAACATTGAAGGATGGATTACGTAACTAATTCTAAACATTCATCATTGGACATAATCCTCTAGCCGCAAAATTGATCAATCATTCTACTTAAATATCATCCACTTCAGTGGTTAGATAATCAATAGTAATTTTACACATCATTCACAACAAAAAGTGGTAAATATTTGTTCTATTTTTATTGGTCAAAATTGATCTTTGACTATCGAAGTGGATGATATTTAAGAATAGCCTCAATTAACCTATCAATAGGAAAACCATCTGCAAATTTTATTGGAGCATAACCATATTTCATAAAGGAAATTACAGACATAATAGCAAAATTTTATATTCATTTGGGCTCTTTCAAGAAACTCACGAACTCAAATAACTAAATAATATTGGATGGTTTTATCGAATCATAATCTTCTCTACTTCATGTGAACTCATATGCATATATCTGATATGAAACATGTATTTGCCAAGTGACAACTTAAGGAAAAGAACAGAAACAGGGAAAAAACTGGTTCATCGTGCTAATCTTATCAATTCGGTCATATACGAAGTTATAGTAACATGATTGTGTTGACATAATATCTCAGAACAGAAAGGCTATGCAAATAGTTGAGTTCTCCATTTCTTCTAGGGTTCTATTTTAGAGCTATTACAATACAATGTTCCTGGCATACCATAAACAAATTTTCGATGATGACTCTCTTCAATATCAATGTCTTAATGCGGCAAGTCCTAATAAGATGTAGGGTCATCCTAGAATTAACCATTCTTGGATCTGAAGAAGAAAAGAAAACTGTCATCGATTGGAGCAGATCTTGGTAATCAGTAAACACTAGTGTTACATCTATCTGTATTGTGGAAGAAGTCCATTATCTTGTTCAACTCTATACTTGCCACAGTGGGGTTCTCCCTATCTAAGACAGAAGTTATATATTCAAAGATAACTTCCTCACAGGGGAGGGTGAGCCCCATCTGGTGATCAAATCCATATTCTTCCTCAGCTTTCTCCAGCAATGTCTGGAACAGAGGATGGCTCAAATAAGTTGTGGGCACTACAAACCTGCTCCTTTCACTCCCAACATACACTGCAAAATGACCTTTTGGAACATCCCTAGGAAGACCACCAACTTTATTTTCATCACAATTATATGCAAAATAAGTATAACCACTTCTTGTTCTGGGAGAAAGGGCATACCCAACTGCCCTACTGGCATTGACAAGCCTATGCAACTTTGTCACAAACTTCCGCAGAAGCACAACTTGAGTTATCTTGTTTCCCATCACTCTACCCATTAAAATGAGACTTTCAAAGGATCTCATTCTGATTTTTAACACACACCCAAAACAAAAACAAAACAATGTTCTTCAACACTGTGGGTTGTGGGTTGAATGGAGCAGCTGATTACTCCTTATGCATATCTACACATAGACAATGACTCAGAAAAAGAAAAGTAGCAAAGGACAGAGTTGGAACTGTTTATTCCATGTTTACTGTTACCAGAATAAAGCAGAAATCAACATGCATGGCAAGATATCTATGGGGTCTCGGGGATTAATAAAACCAACAATTTTCTTTTCCCGTTTTGCAGGCAGGAAACTGTTCAGAGCAATTAAATAAAGACGTGGTCATGGCCCAGTAAGGACTATAGAGGAAGACGCACATTCATTACAGTGCATTGTTGTCATTTAGTCTTATTTGCATTCATTTGAATAAACTTTAGATGTTATTATATTGGTTTTTAAAAAATGATCTAACGTGCAAAGTTGCACTTCTGAGTTCTCAGTTTTTATAAGTGTCCTTTGAATCCCCTTCAATTATGTGATAATATGAATTGGATTTACCTGGCCCAGTGCCTTTTAAATGTTTTAAGGAAAAGATTATATATTAAATAAAATATTTAGTTAAAATTTGTAGATATAATTTTTATAAAATATAAGTGGTATGGAATCATGCTTCAAAGTTAAAATGGTAAAGTTGAGAAATAAACTAAACATGTGGTCCCAACAAAATTGAAATAATCGTCATAATAATGAAAATAGAGTCTTATAAGGGAAACAACTATCAAATCAAGATTTCACAAAAAACATAAACAAAGAGAGACAATTATTAAACACCAAGAGCAATTCTAATATTGGCAGAACGTGGGGACCAGAAGTCTTGCCCATCATGATTAGCCCACTCTCCACCTAGAAAATACAATCATCATCCATGAGCTTTCAACTAATAAACATGACTTCTTCTTCCTCTTTTCAAATATTATATGAAGACAAATTTTCTCAACTTTTATGTATTATTTTTTTTTTAAATAAAAATTGAAATCCCTTTTAAAATATTGTATTGAAATATTAAAACTTTGAAAAGTACATATTTACTTGTTTGTTTTACATCTTCAGGTTTTGCACATTTCCATGTATTTGTAGAGAAAGATTGAAGTTGACAAGTTAAATTTCCTCTAATCCTTTAACTATTCCTGAATTTTGGAGGACATGTAGTCTCCATGCATACAATAAGATATGCACTAGAATCTCCTACTAGACATGTCTATTTCATTGTCTAATTTGGAATCATGGGATGATTTTAGGCAATTATGGTCTTAGCCCCAATTCAAGGCTTTGGAACATGAGGAAAAACCTATACAATAGTGATCAATCAATGGCTCAAACATGTAGTTTAACTATGCTAGTGCTCTACTCCAAATTTTTAGTTTGTGGCCAGCCACAAGTAAAAGAAATCCATATTTTTCTATTTGAATTGTAGCAACCACTCCACCTTCAAATCATTTAATAAAAAAGAGTTTGAAAAACCATCAACAAGATGTGTTGATTCTTTGGTACATGCAAATTAAACAGTGACTTTTTTTTAACTGTCCATTTATGATCATAAGTTTCAACATCCTACTTGAATTGTAACAATAATAGGCATTAAGCACAATGTTGTAATGTTGGCAAAAAGATGAGAATGTTTGAAGGAGGTTCAATACATTCTAGAAAAAAAATGGTTAAACCAAATAAGAAAGATAGAATAGAGATAGAGTAAAGAGTTATGTTGTTAAGCTGTAGTTTTTTAATGAGTAAAACACTTCTCAGTTACAATATGTTATGTAATTATCTTTAGTCAAACTTGAATGCATTGAGTTACATCAATTTGTGCATATTATCTAAGTTATCAATGATGAGTAGTTTCATGTAAATTTAATAACATTCTTGTTCTTCCAAAGGAGTATGCCACTCACCCAAGAGAAAGAAGAACCAGTCCATGTGTTGTAGATAAATTTTTTTTTTTTTGGTTATTTTTTATTTGAATATGTAAATGTCAAAGTGTGAGTTCATGTGCTTTTAACCTACAGGTCAATCCTTTAATTGTTCCTTAAAAGGTCTTCTTTTCATTCTAATGTTGGAGAATTGTTATCATAGAAAATACAAAAATTGCAAGGTCTTTCATTTCAAAAAGTTCATTTTTTAATTAGCATAAGCATTAAATTTCCTAAGTTTCTTTCAAGCAAGTTTATTTAGAAAGAATAAGCACTTATTTTCCTAATATAATTTCAATTCAATATTTTAAATTCTACAATTTTAATTTGGAGTGTGCAAATTTATTTCATAGAGTTGGAAATTTATTTTGCACTTGTTCATGTATGTATAGAGAAAGATTAAAGTTAATAAGTTAAATTTCCTTAGATAATCCTTTAATTGTTTCATGAATTTTTGAGGGCATGTAGTCTCCATGCATAAAATGAGATGTGCATTGGAATCTCCTATCAGACATGTCTATTTCATTATCTAATTCGGAATAATGGGATGATTTTAGGCAATTATGGTCTTGGCCCCAATTCATGGCTTTGGAACTTAAGGAAAAACCTATACAATAGTTATTAATCAATGCCTCAAAATGTAGTTTAACCATGCTAGCACTCTACTCTAAATGTATTATTTGTGGCCAGCCACAAGTAAAAGCAAGACCTACTTTTTATCTGAATTGTAGCAACCACTCTACCTTCAACTTATTTAATAAAAAGGAGTTACTCAACAGCACCATCAACTAGAAGTGTCAATCCTTTGGCATATGCAAATTAAATAGTGACTATTTTTTAATTGTTCATTTATGGTTATAAGTTTTTGAAGGAACAAAAAACTGAAAGGTAAATAACAAGAACATAAACAATAAACATGCAATACCTTCATCTTAGACTTTCCTTTCTCCTTAGATAGACTGGATTGAAGTTGCACCCAACACTCCAATGGCTATGCTTAGTGATTGTGATAGATAGAGATGTTGATTGCTTACAATTTCTATAGCATAACAGTACTGAAAATGGAGATGTGATGGCTTAGGATAAGGGTTTGTTTTATAGAGGTTTGGTAAGGATGGACAACTAGGATTAAAAGTATAGATCAATGGATAGGATTTGATGAGACAAAATTAGGGCTTGTATAAGGATTTCTAGGGCTTCCTTTTGAATGAATGGTTAAGATTAAAAGACAATTAATTAAATAATGGAAATTAAAATTATTTAATTAATTGTTGGAGAGGGTTTATGTGTGAGGTTAAATTAATTAAATATATAGGATTTATTTAATTAATTTGGCTAGCAGGAATTAATAGATCTAAATTAATTAAATAAATATGATCTATTTAATTAATCAAGGTTAAAGGATTAATTAATTAAATAAATTTTATTTAAGTAATTAATTTGGGATAAAGCGATAGTCCTAGGATGAAGGATGTCACAAAGTGTCACAAGGTGATGTCGACAAGGGGATTAGATGTTGAAAGATGAGGTTAGGTGTTGAAACTGATGCAAGGAAACACAAGGTGATGAAACTGATATGTCGATGGGACATGGTCAATTTCAGGTGTCTACATTTTTCCCCTCTTTGAGATGGTGTTGCGACCAAGGGAAGTAACATCATTTCAAAGAAGTGTAAAACCTAGCATTGGGTTAGAAAGGGATGCCCCAGCCATTTAGATGAGTGACAAGGAAGAATGATGTAGTGATGGTATGTCCCCTCAAGAGGATAGGTAGGTTAGAAAAAATGGGTATGCTCTTGAAATGGATAAAATGAAATGGTTAAGGGAGGGATGAAATGGATGAATGATACGTTATTCTACATTGGGTGAGAAATCACGATGTTTAATATAGCACTAGGCATTATGCACCAAGGTATAAAGACTAGGGTGACAATGTGTCTCATGCGTAAAGGACTGACTCAAAAAAGATAAAGGTTGCAAGCAAACATATGTCATTAGGCACCATGATGTCATGGTAACAATATGCTACAAGGACTGATATAAATGAAAGTAAAAATGATAACACACACATATAAGGAAGCAAGCAAGCATGCATAAATGATAAAAAAGATAAACAAGGTTGTTTCCCCTGTCAAACTAGATATCCATGATGATAGGATGGATAGATTGATTAATTTATATACTTAAGATAGACTTATGTTCTTAAGCAAGAGTTGCTTGGATGATGGATGATAATGATCGAGTTTGCAACAAGGCTGGGAAAAAAACTATTGGATACTTTTGGATGATTGGTTAGATTACTTGGCTAGATTGATGTGAATTAAACATGGCTCACATTTGAATTTATTGCTTAGATTTTTGGATATATTTGGTTTTTTGTTGGGCTTTTGGATATGTTTTGATTTTTTTGAATTTTTTGGATTTATGGGATGGTTGCATTAGATTGTATTAGGATAGCCTTTATGCTAGATACCAATAACAAGGGAAAACCAGGGTGAAAGGACAAGGATGAAAGGATAAGATTGGATGTATGGATAAAAGGATAGGCAATAATGGATGGAATGGATGGATAGAAGGATCCATGGTGGATAGATGGAGAGGTGTAGGATGTGATCTCCAAAGACTATGTTGTATAGGAATAAATCATGCCCCACTCTCGATATGCCAAGACCTTGTGTGATAATGCTTATGAGGATAAGGGTGATAGGAGTAGATGGAAAAGATTAGCTATATCAAAACATGTCCAAAGCATTGTTCAACATTTTGCCCTTGTCCTTACCAAGATCAAAGAAGGAAGGGAGGATGGGTTGGTGCAATAGGATACCTATATGAGGATATAATGGATGGGTGTGATAGGATAGGATGAAAATGATAAGCTAGGATGGATGAGACAACTTACCCCCAAGTGTAAGGCACATAGATAATCAACCTACACATGAAGCCTATTTTCCAGGTTTTCATCATGGTACTTATCCATGGCACCACTGAGGTGGTTTTCACCATTGGACAAAGGATTTCTTTTTACTTTTTATTTTTTATTTTTTGCTTTTTTCTAATTTCTTGCTATTTGGATGGGATGGGTGGATGAGGGGAAAGAGATATTTGGATGGAGGATGGGGACTCAAGCGTCTTTTTTGAAGAGGAGGTGATAATGTCCCATTTTGGATGTTGCCACACATGGACCATGTCAAGTGGTATTACATGTATGGATTTTGATAGATGAATGGATGAGATGGAAATAGAGTAGATTATGATGTGGATTATGGATGGATGGAGGATAGTAGATTATGGATGAATGAAGGATAGTGGATTATGATGTGAATTATGGATGGATGAAGGATAGTAGATTATGATGTGGATTATGGATGGATGGGGGATAGTGGATTATGATGTGGATTATACAAAAGCATGGACCATATAGGTGTGATGGGGGAGATAAGATGGGGATGGAGGTATGTGGGAATGTCATGGTATTGAGGGGAACCAAGACCAATGGTTGCACACACTGTAATGGATTTTGAAGCCTATATTTGGGATGGGGTGTTGGGAGTAATGGGGATGTTCTATTTTGCCGATTTGAGTACTTAGGGACCCAAATGGACTTATTTGATGGGGAGCAGAATTGCTAGGATTTTTGGATGGAGTGGGATTTGGATGCTCCATTTGGATTGCTTTCTTTTTTCTTAGGGACCCACACCATTTTTTTTTTGGGGGGGGGAGTATGGGCATGGATAGCTATTTGGATTTTTTATTTGATGTAGATTTTGTTTATTGATGCTCTATGGCATGATAATATTGAGGCTTTTTAACTTTATGTAAAGAGGCATCCAAATGATTTTTTTGGGCTCTCATGGGTTTTGTACTAGCTTCTTGTTTGGACAATGTGTGTTGTTGATCTTGATTAAGAATTTTAGGGGATTTAAGGGAGAGGGATGTCTAGATGGATGGATTAGTGGACTTACGGATGAGGGGATAAGGGGATTTGAGGGTGGGGAGATTAGGAGTTGGGAGGAATTGAGATAGAGTGCATGGAGGGAGATGTATGGTCACATGCTTTCGAGATTGGTATGATGATGGAGGAGGGATGGTGGCATATGATTTAGAGGGGTGATGAGGTGCACCAAGTTTGGGTTTGGAAGAATATGTCTTATGAGGTGTGTGGATGGTACCAACATGTTGGGATTGTTGTCCTTGGGTTGTATAGCCAAGGCCATGCGATCATGGATGGGTTTTGACATTGATAGGCTCCAATATTCCTTGTTCATTAAGGCCTAAACCTTTACCTTGATAATTCATGTTTTGGAGCATGCGGTGTGCTATGGGAGGTTTGTTGTTGTGGAAACAAGACACAAGTCCATTATTAGATGGGTGAGGATGGGTGGTGGATAGATTTTGTTTCTCTCCTATAAGAGAATCACCACAGATGTAGGTAGTGGGACCAAGGGGATAAGATGATGGAGGATCGATAGGAGATGGATTTGGAATGCTTGGATCTTGATTATCATTGTGCTCATTAGGATGTGATGTGATAGGATCCAAGTTATTTGTTTGATTATCTATATTGTTTTGGGAACTAAGTGTCTCATCATGGCAAGTGGATATTATGGGATGATGGATAGGAATAGTTTGAGTTTGTTGATCATGAGTGATTGTGGGATCATAGATGGGATTAAGTGAACTATGGATAGGAGGAATTTGGATTTATTTCTCATGGATAGGATCTTGATCATAGATAATATCTTGATCATAGAAAGGATGAGCAGGATAGTGTGATATTGGTTATGGATAGGGTAAGTGGGGGTGCTTTGATCTTTATTTGGATGAGGGGTTGATGTTTCCACATGCTTTGGACTAGGTTCTTGACATAGCTCTTGTATTTTTGGAGTAGTCATGGATGGAGGGTTTAGAGAGTGGATTGTCCACCCATGCAGCGAGAGTAAATACAACTGAAACAACACAATAATATAATGCAATGGAAGATAGATATGCTCAATATATCAAACAATCACAATGCTCAAATGCCATCAACATGCAAGCTACAATCAAAGGGCTCATAGGCCTTCTCTCTAGGTTACAACATATATGAAAGATATGGCATTGAAGTGCCTCTAGAAAGAACTATCTATCTATTAGATATGATCATATATGAATCCCCTATCTACTAACTACCTTCCTAGTGAAACTAAAGAATGCTTATACATCATCTTCTAGTTCAAAGAATCCTCCGCATAGGCCTTAAGAAGTCTCAAACTCCAATGAATGATGAAACATGTAGGCCAGCCTACAACTCCTGGTAATGCTCTACAAATAAATGAAACTTGATGCGGTTCTCAACGAAGGTCTATCTAGTCCCAATTTGCCTTGTGTGATATTCCATTTGGCTCTGCAAGTCATAGAAGTGTTCCACAAACCTTGTGTTCTCAACTGACTGCTAAATACTCTATTCTATGAATATTGATGATCTTCTGATAGCGATATCTCTCTGCAAATGAATCCAAATCTCATGAAATCTGAGTATGGTGTAGCTGACATGGCATAGACGCTAATTCCTACTTTGTGAGATTTGAAATGGAGATGCAATAAAATGTAGTATAAAATGGTGAACTGTAAATGACTAGACTGCAACTAAAATGCAAGAAAAGAAAAGAAAGCAAATATTTTTTTGGTTGATGCAAGATTGCTCTTCAACCATGGATGCTCCTACATCAAACACTTGGGGTTGTTGAAAAAGTGAGTCCCTCACTTTGTTGGGGATAGAGGAAAACCAAGGCAGTCTATCTCAGCTTAAGAAATCCATGATGAATCTTCTTCTGGTCTTCCTTTCCACTTAACCAGGTACTCTTTATATGGCTTCCCTCTATTATTGCATCCAATTCTGTTGTCCAAAATCTACTCTATCTGCTTCAATTGTTGTTGTGGAAACTAATCCTTCAATCCATCTTCAAGGCTGTCACTTAATTCTCCCTCATGATACTGATATAGATCTACAATGTTGAATATAGGTGATATACAAAATGTCTACGATAGCTCCACTTCATATGCATTTCCTGAATCAAACTTCTTAAGTATCTTACATGGTCCAAACTTTGAATCATTTTCAGCTTGTTGTATGTCCCTACTGGAAATCTTTCCTTCCTAAGATATACCATAACTTCATCTCCAACTAAAAATTCCTTGTCTCCTCTTCTCATCTACTTGTTCCTTATATTTACTATGCATCTCCTCCAAATGCTTTCTAACTTGATTATGTACTATCTCCATGTATCCTACAAATTCTTCTACTTCTGTACTTCTTTTGCAATCCATGTTGATGTCCCTTAACTCTGCTACTCCTATCACAACTTCAAATGGTCTCTTCCCTGTACTTTTGTTCACTGAATTATTGTATGCAAACTCTACTTGTGATAGAATTAGATCCCCATTTCCTACTTTGTCTCCTAGTAAACATCTCAACAAGTTACCCAAACTCCTATTTACCACTTCAGTTTGTCCATTTGTTTGTGGGTGAAATGTTGAACTAAACTTTAGGTATGTCTTCATCTTCTTCCACAATGTCCTCCAAAAATATCCAATGAATCTTGTATCCGTGTCTAAAACTATACTCTTAGGTAATCCATGAAATCTCACAATCTCCTTAAAAAATAAGTGAGCAACATGCACTACATCATTTGTCTTCTTTCAATGAATGAAATGTACCATCTTTGAAAATCTATCCACTACTACAAATATAGAATCATGTCCACTCTATGCTCTTGGCAAACCTAATATGAAATCCATGCTTATATCTTCCCAAGGTCTCTCCGGTACTATCAAAGATTTGTACAATCCAGTATTCTGACTACTCCCTTTTGCAACCTGACAAACTTTACAACTCTGTAAAAACTTCCTTACATCCTTATATATTTTAGGCCAAAAATAATGTTCACCTACCAAAGCCACTGTCTTATAAAAACCAAAATGTCCTACTAATCCACCACTATGCTTCTCCTTGATCAAATTATCTCTCATTGAACTCGTAGATTATACACAACTAATTCCCTATAAACAACATATATTCCTAAATGAAATAATCCAACCACTTACTTCTATATGTCACAATAGGTTCCTTACATACTTTCCATGCTTCTGCAAAATCAAGATCCTCCTCATACATATGATTAAGTTACTCAATCCTAGTACTTCTACCCTCGTCTCTATCAACAAATTCCTTCTTCTACTCAATGCATCTGTAACTTTGTATTATGTATGAAAAGTGGGAAGATGGTGGATAGTGTTAAGATCTATCAAATTAAGCCCTCCTTTCACAATAACACTCAAGGACAACAATTGAGCCAAGTCACTACAGATGAATAAGAACTCAGCTATAGGTTGGTGTACTTAGGAATGATATGGAAAGATTGATTAGATTGAGATATTTGTCAAACCCTAGGTCCAATAAGCCTCAAACCCTAATTATAATACAATCAGGTGCAGATGAAGAGAATACTATAGGTAACCATATAGGAAGATACTTAGGGATGATTAGAAAGATACCAGAAATTGAGTTTTTAGAAATGGAAACTTTGTGGACTATGGTGCGGGCACCCACATCCAATAGGGAAAGATTTCTATAGATCCAGAGAAGAGAGATGTGTAAGACCGCATCTAGATCCTAAGTTCAAGGTCAAGCCTATCGGGAGGACTATGGTGTGGGAATCCTATTCGAGTAAGGTAAAATATCAACAAGTTTCTTCCAGATCCTAAATCCTTATCCTCTTAATTACTTCTTTGCACCTAAACTTCTCCAAATCCCACACCTATAACCTACAATCAAAAAGAGCAGGGTTTGGGGATTGTGGTGTTTAGAAGCTTGCCTCAGTCAAGTCCCATAATGATATTCAAGTCTTCCAACACCATTGTTAGATAGAGTGCATGCCCAAGGAGGGAAGAGGCCAAATCCAATGATGAAATGAAATGATTGAAACACAAATTGATGTCACCTTAGAGGTGAATCCCTGATGGAGATGAAGATACTTCAAATCATGAGGAGATGGATTGATGAAGCCAAATCTGCAACAAACAAACACAATAATAAGACAATTCTACTCTGCAACACAATGAAGGCCTTGAAATCCCTTAGCTCAATATCACAAGTTTGCATTATCCATCTAGGTGTAAAAAGAAGACATAAACTCACATATATATGCTTTCCTGCTAACTTTCATAATTTAAATTGAAAAGGCTGATAGAGGGAAGCCTTTTTAAAGGTCCTATGCCGACACATTAAAATTTGGATCCCAACAAATTAGCCTAGACTAAGGCGTGGACGCCCAAGTCCCAAAGCCCCTTTTAGGTCTCGATTAATATTTAGAGTGGGCCCCTAAGTCCCATTTGACATGGGTTTTGGGGGAAATTGCTCTGGTATAAGTATTAAGCTTGTAAAGTATAAACACAGGGACCTAGGAGCTAAACTAGGAGGTAAAAAGGCATAGGGATACTTTTTACTCCAAAACATTTAGCCCCCACTTTAATGTGTGTATGATCCTACAATACAACACATGCATTAAAGTACAGTCAAAGCATATCAAACACATCAAACACGCCAAGCACATAGAGCCAAGGCATACCTAAAGGTTGGAAGACTATTTCTAGCCACCAATCTCAAGTAAGCACTAGAAAACAAATGGAAGACATGCAAGACACAAAGAAGATAGTAAGAAGCATGCAAAACATAGAGAATACAGTGGAAGCACGTAATACGTGAAGAAGACATGAGAGTAGTCATGTAATACATGAAGAATACATTGATTTAACATCTAAACAAATCCTAAACTAGGGGCAGAGGGAGCTCATCGCTACGTGCCTTTAGATTGCCAAAACCATGAAAAATAAAACCAAAAATATGGAGGGAACTCATCGCTATGCACCTTTAGACAACACCAGGGGGAAGACATGCCAAACAAAAACCCAAATGTGGAGGGAGATCATCGCTATGCACCTTTAGACCACACTCGGGGGAAGACATAACAAACGCATACAGAAGACACAAGGAATACATGAGTACTGCATAGTATGCCATAGACACACTATACATCTTATACATGACAAACATGAGCAATGGGAAGGAGCTTATTGCTAAGTCCCACCATCTAAAACATGCCAAACGCAGCTGATGGTTGTGTTGGGAATTATGGTGTCTCAACCTTGGTAATTCCTTGTATTATTTCATTGTATTTATTTATTTATTACCTATTATTGTAATTATGATGCAAATCCTTATTTTCATCTTGTGGGAGTTGGCACGATGATGTGTCATCCTACATGGAAGGGGACAACATGTAAATTTTTCCTCACATGAGGAGATAGGCATCCCACTTAGTGGTAGTAATATTTTTCCATGTGTTGGCATCTTGGATAGTAAGGGAATATTGACCGAAACAGTCATGACAGATTCCTATGACAAATCTATGACACCTAAGAGTCATAAATGGAAGATTTTGTAACAATAGAAAATGTCCCCTTGGGGGCTTTTCCCTCATAAGGTTTAGCTCCCGGGTCTGTAGAGTGCATTTAGGACATTTTAGTTCATATTTTAGCATCCCAATGGAATGAGACCTAAATCCCATGGAAAATAGGACTTAGGAGGACCCCTTGAGCTATACCTTGTCTAAAATAGAGGGGAGGACTTGGGCGCCCATGCCCTAGTCCTGCCCTATTTTAGGGTAGCCTCAATTTTTGGGTGTTGGTTAGTGACTGTTGTTAGGTCCCTTTGCCGACATGGTAAGTTTGAATTTCAAATATCTTGGAGGGAGTGCTTGTAGATGCGTATATAAACATATGTAGGCATTCATTTGTAAACTAGATTTCAATTAGAGGATCATTGTGAACTTTTGGCATCTTAAGGGGATTCAAGGCTTTCTATTGTGTTGCAAGAGCAGACTTGTGTGTTTTGTGTGTTGATATTTGTAGATTTGAATATCAATTCCTTCAAGGCATGAAGAGCATCTTCCTCCATGAAAGCTTCACTATAAGGTGACATATCATTATGTTTTTATCATTGATTCCTTTAGTTTTTGGCCTCTGCCTCACAAGGGTATGCCGTCTTTATCTGACAATGATATTCAGAGACTTAAGTGTCCTCCAGGGTTTGACTAAGGCAAACCTCTAGACTCCATAAACCAAGTCTTGTGATTGCAAGTTATAGTGTCACATTTGGGAAAAGTGGAGTTACAAGAAGGCTGGGACGACATCAGGGATTCAAGATCTGAAGGAAAGATAGACAAAGGAGCACTTCTAGGACTAGGGCGCTCGCTCTAGTGTCCTCCATAGATTGATTCCTAAAAACAGAAGTTACAGGGCTGATCAGTGTCCGAAGGAGGTCCAGATTCCTTGAAAAAGAAGGTACCTTGGACTTGGGTGCCCGCTCCAATGTCCCTGACTGTTCCACTTCAGAACCCTGAAAATAGGTATTCTATAATTTGACATTTTACTCCTATCTGTAAGAGCTTTTTTCATAAATCATTAATTTGTTGTCATATTTGCTTAATTAGTGTTTTAATGGTCAATTAGACATAGGAGAAGGAAAATTTAACAATTAATTCCCTAATCCAAGTTTCCCTACATCTGAAAGTGACTCTAGGGTATGATAGTGCTTGCCATTCAACCCTAGATCCTTCAATGTATAGTGGAGAGGCAGATTTAAATATCTAACCCACAAAAGATTAAAGAATCCATTGTTCCACTAAACATTTTGGTGAACCTGTGTCTTTGAACTTAAATTGCAACTTGCTAAGTGTTTTTTTACAGATTTGATGTGATTTCATTCATTCATTTGGTTATTTACCTTATTGTATTGAGAAAATTTCAAAAAAAAATTGAAAAATTGGACAAATACAAAAAAATTGCATTGTTGGGCTTACTAAATTATGTCAATTCTTCCTAAATTTTCCTAATTCATGATTTTTACATTAGATCTGATATAAATTACACAAAAATACAAAAATTTTCGATCTTGCATTGTATTTTCATCATTTAATTGATAGGGTTTTGTGGAAATTTTGTCAATTTTATATAACCTAGTAATTCCAAAATCTAGGGTTTGTAGGAAAAATATTTTATCAAATTTTTCTACTGATTTTAGAGGCTAATTAAAATTTTCATTTGGCTTTAGTCTTTCATTTTAGTGTGAATTTGCATTTAAATTTAAATTATTTGCATTTTTGCATTGAAAATTTCAACAAAAACTAGCAATTTTGGTGCATTTTCATTAAATTTGCATGGGAATTTTGCATGATTAAGCTTTAAAATAATTTTAATATCTGAGAGTATTTAATTTCCATCATAAATTATACATCAAATCATTCACATAGCATTTTTTCCAAAATTTCAAACCTAGGGCTTCAAAAACGACAATTTTCACTAAAATTGACCTTATCGACTCTCCAAACTTGCACCACAAGAGTGTTGTGAAAGATATTTTCACAATAATTTTATTTTATTAGTGTAATAATGTTCTACCCCTCATAAAAATCTTCACAACACCCTTTTTACGGGCTCTTGTAGTGAAATTTTCGCAAAAAACTACAAATTTTGGTTATTTTGGCCCTAGGGTTTGACCTAGTTTGCACTCCAAGCATGTTGTGATCCATTTTATGGATTGAGGTGACTGATATTATTGGTATTATTCATTTTCCCTCCTAAAATTCCTTGCAACACCCCTTTTTCTAGGTCTTGGAGTTGAAAAACCATGAAAAATAGCCTATTTTTGCTATATTTTCACTAGGGTGTGACCTTAAATTGCACTAAAATCATGTTGTGTTGTATATTTTTGCACCAAGTGGCTGTTATTTCTGATATTATTTGGTTTCCATCTTCATTTTCCTCACAACACCCTTTGTTATGCTCTTTTACATTGAATTTTGGTGAAAAAAGTGCCTATTTTGACTTATTTTCACTATAATTGACTTGGCATTATCTTAAATTTGCATCAAGAGTGTGTTGAGAGTGAGAATATTGCTGCATGAGTTTAATAACTCACTGCCCTAAGAGAAATATTCCTTTAAGAAGAAGCATAAGACACATGGGATCTAGTGCTCTTGAAGAAGTTGGTACTTTGGACACCTTCTTTACAAAGGGAGAAATCAAATTGTGCAAGATATTATACATCCTCCAACCTCAATGGAAGAACAAAATTTTCATGATGTTGATGATACTATTGATGTAATAGGATATGTACCTAATGAGAAAATAGAAAAATTGGATAAAGACTTAGCAGAATTCCAATTATTTATGGAAAATGAGAGAATAGCTGAAGAAGTCGTTCCTGCAATTCATAACATAAGACAACTAATAAAAGAAGGACAAGATGGTGTTAATGCACTTTGTAGTCTAACACATATCATGCAAAATAACATTATGCTAGTGACCGAATGTGTACAAGTGATAAATAACACTTTATCATTGTCTCATACTCAAGTTTCCATACCATTACCAAATACAGGAGTATCCACTTTTACATCAACGATTTTAACAACTAATGCGAACACTTGTAGTAATGCTACCACTGGTATTAGAGTATCTAATGGCACAAATTACAAAGTTGTGGGATTTAATTATCAAAATTTGGTTCCTAAAGGGACATCTTCTATGAATAACTATTCTCAACCTCCTACCTATTCCACTCATTTCCAGATACCTAACTCCACAAATTAATATGGCCAACTACCGTTAACATATTCTCAACCTCCACATATTGTGTCTCAAGCTCAATCACCTCCTCACCTTGGTTCCAATTCCTTACAACAAACTGTATCTTCCAATGATGCTATCCTAAACCAACTTTTACAGGGCATGACTTCTTTGCAACAAAAGGTAACAAATTTGACAAATTCTTTGCGGCCTAGCCTACCAATATATCATACCTGTAATCCATTATCCTATGCAATCTTGAGAACTCCTATGCCCAAGAGGTTTGAGACTCCTCGCTTTGAAAAATATGGTGGAAAAGGTGATCCTAATATTCATGTGGCAGCATTCACAGCTATGTGTAGTGATTTCTATTTTGAAGAGGATTTATTAGCAAAACTTTTCTCATGATCTCTCAAAGATACTGCTTTAGAATGGTTTTGGTCTTTGCCTCCGAATTCAATTCACTCCTTTTTGCAGTTAATTGATCAATTTTTACAAATTTTTTAAGCAAATATCAGACCCCAAGTCACTCTTATTGACTTGGTTCAATGCAAACAAGGTCTGAAAGAAAAAATAACTGAATTCATTAGTTGGTATCAAGGCCTTTATGCTCAGATTCAATATCAGATGAAAGATGAGGATGTTCAGAAGATATTCATTACAAATCTACAACCTAATATTCGTGATAAGATTCTCTTGATGAAGTACAACTCCTTTCAACATTTATGCATTGCCCTTCGTGATTATCAACTTTCGTCTAGTCAGTATGAAAACCAAAACTCATCAGCTGAAGTTGGACAATCCATGGGTGGATCATCACAAAACAACTTTAAAAGGAACAATAACAAGGGTTTCATCAAGATCAATGGACTAAATATAAATGTGTCTGCTATAAACAATCCAAAGAAACAATCATATCAACTGAGGAAGTTTACTCTGATATCTAAGTCCTATCATTCTATCATGAATCAAGATGTGAGTAATAACATCCTGAAACTTCCCCTGATCAAACTTGTTGATCCCCGTAAACAAGGACCTTACTTCAATGCTAATGCCTTTTCTCACTATCATCAGATGCAAGGACATGACACTAAATGATGTGTGTCTTAAACATGAAATACAGGACCTTATTGATTCAAATGTCATCCAGGTATCGAGTGTGAATGATAATGGAAATAAGTTAGTTTCTTCGCTGAATTAGAATTTACAAATCTTCACTAATCCTTTTCCTAAGCATACAGAAAATAATATGGTGGAACAAGGTTTAATGGAAGTAGATGAGGATGATTATCTGGACTATGATAGTATTGTGGGTATGATTGAAGTGGATAAGAAATAAATGGATAACCCACCTCATCCATGAAGAAATGGAATTTACGCTGAGTTTCCTCCTTCGTTATCCTTATATGGATCAGGAGATAATCAAAATACTTTTGAAAAGAAAGAACAATAGTTGATACAGATGAGCAAGAGGGTATATGATGAATTCTGCTACTGTTCTAGAAAGATTTACCAATGAAAACTCACCAAAAATCAGAACAGAGCAAGACAACAATCAATAGTCAAAAATAATAGTGGTTCTCCCCCTCATAAGCAACAAAAAGCCTCATATAAACAAGGATTTAAAGAAAAATCATCATATGATAACAAACAAGACTTCCATAAGAACCACTCAAATTTTGCATTAAACATGATCGAGTAGCTCTCCAAGAGGTTCACGAGCTCCAACATATAATATGAAGACCCTACAGGTAAGTATCTCTAACCCTTGTATCTCTCTCGTGATGTGCTTCCCCTGTAATGTGTTATATGTTGTTTAGGCCTCCTGGGATGACCTTGGATTCCCCCATAAGGTTTAGGATACTAGGAGATTGCCTTTGTTGTAACCTTCTTCTATTTGTATCATCATTCTTCTATATTGCCTCTCTCTCTGATGTCAATGTTGTGTGTTGTGTCTGATGGACATAGAGTCATGGTTGGTGACTTGGGGGCACCCTCCTATGTGACTGTCCCTAAGACACTTGTTTTTCTCATCTCTTAGTTATTGTTTCTCTTCCTCTAATGTTTCCATCTAGTGGGCAGATGACGACAAACATTTATACTGATGCAGACCTAGTGTCCCTTTCACGAGAAATCAACAAATGGACTATAGTTCCTAATATAACGATGGGGTTGTATATCTTATCTGACACTTGGCTAGTGGAAGCACTTAATGCTTTCCACATAGTGAATTTCATGATGATTTGTTTGCCTTTGAATCTAGCCTTGGCAATACTCGATTTGGAGAGCTTTGTGATATAGCCCCTAGTTATCCTTGAACTTCAAATTCATTGTATAACCTTGGCTCTTTGTGTGGTTAATAATATGCATTGATGTTTTTGTTTATCATGATGTTATAGACACTAACATCTTTTTTGCAGGGATGTGTTTGTGGGAACATTTGGCGATCGTAAAGTACATGTCACCTCCAGGGGGCATGGGCTTTACAAAAGTTGGTGTTCCCTTGTGTGTTTTCTTCCCACCTTAACGTGCTTAATATTGATAACTGATATCAACCACCTTAAGGTGGGGGCATATAAGGTAAGTTGTTTGTTATAGATGTTAGCAATGTGTTTGACCTCAGATGCATAGACCTACGCCAGAGTAGTGCATCATGCATACTGAGTTTGTTTGCAATCAATCAATCAATCATGTAAGCCCTCTACGGAGGCGGGATATCAAGAATATCCTTTTTCTTAAGCCCTCTATAAAGGTAGGGATGGTGTATTTCTCAGAGCAAATTGCATTCAAAAGTCCTTTGCAGAGGCGGGGAGCAGCTCTGTGACTAAATCAACCCTTAAACATATCTTCAGTGATTGTTGTGGCAAAGCCCAATTGTCAGTGTGTGCCTGTAATGTGCCTGAGATGGTGTTGAGCCTAGAAATAGGAACACTCCATCGCTTGTCTATCATGTTTTCTCTGTGTCTTCAAGTGTGTGTGTTTTGGTGTGCTTGTTTTGTATGGCGTGTCTGTTACCCCATATGCATAGACTAGCATCTTGAGTAGTGCTTCATGCATCTTGGGAAGTTTTACATGTATTACGTGTGTGTTGCCCCATATGCAGAGACTAGCGCCATTGAGTAGTGCTTCCTGCATTTTGGGAGGTTTGATTACTTTCTAGTACTTGCATTTGCATTTCATATATAAGAGAAAAAGAAAAAGAAAAAGAAAAGATATCATTTCTGTCTTCCATGCATTAATGTGTCTTCCATGCAGTAACTGTCTGCTCTATGTTCTGTGTGACTATAACTATATTCTCTGTGTTTTGTGTCTGTTGTTGTCTTTTATGTGATTGGTGTGTCTTCTCCGTGTTTGGTGTGTTTATTGTGTTTGTGACCTTACTTTAATGCATGTATGGACCTCATGTTCATACATACATTAAAGTGGGGGCTAAATGTACAATGTCAGAAAATGTCCCCTTGGGGGCTTTTCCCTCATAAGATTTAGCTCCCGGGTCTTTAGAGTGCATTTAGGATATTTTAGTTCATATTTTAGCATCTCGATGGAATGAAAACTAAGTCCCATGGAAAATAGGACTTAGGAGGAACCCTTAAGCTACACCCTACCTAAAATAGGGGGGAGGACTTGGGAGCCCATGCCCTAGTCTTGCCCTATTTTAGGGCAGCCTCAATTTCTGGGTGTCGGTTAGTGACTATTGTTAGGTCCCTTTACCGACACAGTAAGTTTGAATTTCAAATATCTTAGTGGGGATGCTTGTAGATGCATATGTAAACATATGTAGGCATTCATTTGTAAACTAGATTTCAATTAGAGGATCATTGTGAACTTTTGGCATCCTAAGGGGATTCAAGGCTTTCTATTATATTGCAAGAGCAGACTTGTGCGTTTTGTGTGTTGATATTTGCAAATTTGAGCATCAATTCCTTCATAGCATGAAGAGCATCTTCCTCCATGAAAGCTTCACTACAAGGTGACATATCATTATGTTTTTATCATTGATTCCTTTGGCTTTTGGCCTCTGCCTCACAAGGGCACGTCCTCTTTATCTGACAACGGTGTTCGGAGACTTAAGTGTCCTCCAGGGTTTGACTAAGGCAAACCTCTAGACACCACAACCCCCAAACCAAGTCTTGTGATTGTAGGTTACAAGTGTCGCATCTAGGAAAAGTGGAGTTACAGGAAGGCTAGGAAGACATCAGGGATTCAAGATCTGAAGGAAAGATGGACAAAGGAGCACTTCTAGGACTAGGGCGCTCGCTCCAGTATCCTCCGTAGACTGATTCCCAAAAATAGAAGTTGCAGGGCTGATCAGTGTCCGGAGGAGGTCTAGATTCCCTGAAAAAGTAGGTACCTTGGACTTGGGTGCTCGCTCCAGTGTCCCCGACTGTTCCACTTCAAAACCCTGAAAATAGGTATTCTGTAATTTGACATTTTACTCCCGTCTGCAAGAGCTTTTTCTATAAATCATTAATTTGTTGTCGTATTTGCTTAATTAGGGTTTTAATGGTCAATTAGAGATAGAAGAAGGAAAATTTAACAATTAATTCCAGACTTGTGCGTTTTGTGTGTTGATATTTGCAAATTTGAGCATCAATTCCTTCATGGCATGAAGACCATCTTCCTCCATGAAAGCTTCACTACAAGGTGACATATCATTATGTTTTTATCATTGATTCCTTTGGCTTTTGGCCTCTGCCTCACAAGGGCGTGTCCTCTTTATCTGACAACGGTGTTCGGAGACTTAAGTGTCCTCCGGGGTTTGACTGAGGCAAACCTCTAGACACCACAACCTCCAAACCAAGTCTTGTGATTGTAGGTTACAGGTGTCGCATCTGGGAAAAGTGGAGTTACAGGAAGGCTAGGAAGACATCAGGGATTCAAGATCTGAAGGAAAGACGGACAAAGGAGCACTTCTAGGACTAGGGCGCTCGCTCCAGTATCCTCCATAGACTAATTCCCAAAAATAGAAGTTGCAGGGCTGATCAGTGTCCGGAGGAGGTCTAGATTCCCTGAAAAAGTAGGTACCTTGGACTTGGATGCTCGCTCCAGTGTCCCCGACTGTTCCACTTCAAAACCCTGAAAATAGGTATTCTGTAATTTGACATTTTACTCCTATCTGCAAGAGCTTTTTCTATAAATCATTAATTTGTTGTCGTATTTGCTTAATTAGGGTTTTAATGGTCAATTGGAGATAGGAGAAGGAAAATTTAACAATTAATTCCCTAATCCAAGTTTCCCTACATCTAAAAGTGACTCTAGGGTATGATAGTGCTTTCCATTCGACCCTAGATCCTTCAATGTATAGTGGAGAGGCAGATTTAAACATCTAACCCACAAAAGATTAAAGAATCTATTTTTCCACTAAACAAATTCTATGATAGGTGAAGACATGTTCCATAGGGTATCTTGGAAGAAGGCATCTTTGGGTGCCCCAAGGAGGGTTATGACATGTTGTAAGATAATATGATATTTTTAGCCTATGTATGACAGATTCTATTACAGCTGTAAGATATGACAGCTATGACAGATTCTATGACAGTCGTCAGTGTTGTAAGAGTATCTATCATTACCCAACTTGGGAACAGGTGACCTCTTTGAGATGGGGTGATATGACAAGTGTCATGAACATCCTACAATGTTAGACAAGTGTCAATAGACATGGGTTTTGGGCCATGAGGCCATGTTGGATGCCCATCTCAAGATAGAGCCATTTTTGCCTTGTATCTTCTATATAAACATGTGCTTTGGAGGGGAGATGTATTATGTGATTGACAGGTATTGTTATGCTACTAGATTATCTCTAGATACGAGTGTCGAAGACTCTTGCAAGAGCATTGGCTATGTACCTATATTGTAAACCTCACTGTTTAGATAATACATTTGAGTTGTGTTTTGGAGTGTGGGGTTTTTCACCTGTAAGCGTTTTCCCCACGTATATCTTGTCTCTCTCTTCTTCTGTCTTACATTCTTGTGTATGTGTTTGCTACAATATCTCTGTTATTGGGTTAATAACACTGTAATTGTAAAGGTTGAAGAAAAATTATACTCTTCTCTCCTCATTAGATTAGTGTAGGAAGCAATTTCTGCACACCTAGCTTCCTTTCAGTTGGTATCAGAGCTTGATCACCTTTGGTCCTAGTTGTTGGGTAGGAGTTTTTTAAGATAATATTAGGTTGAGTGGGAGCTCTGTGCAGAGTATTCTATAATCTTGTTGTAGGAAAAGAGATGGCAGGCACATCCGGAAGATTAGAGGTGGAGAAATTCAATGGCACTAATTTTGAGTTATGGAAACTTAAGATGGAAGACATGCTTGTTGATCATGACCTATGGGAAACCTTTCTAGTGTAAAACTAGATGCAATGGCACAAGCTAATTGGGATCTCAAAGATCAAAAGGTTAAGGGTCTCATAAGACTCAGTCTAATTGATTCTGTCCTATTAAATGAAAATGAGGAGAAGACCATGAAAGATCTTTGGAAGAAGTTGGGAGATGTTTATCAGACCAAATCCCTAGTGAACAAACTTTTTCTGAGAAATAAGTTGTATTCTTTGAGGATGGAGGATGGAGGATCTATTGCAGATCACCTGAATGCCTTCAACATGTTAATTGCACAATTGACATCTGTTGGTGTGAAGATGGAGGAGGATCGTTGTATGACCTTGCTTTGTTCTTTGCCAGACTCGTGGGATCATCTTGTTATGGCTATTGGGAGCACCACATCCACTTTCACAATGGATGAAGTGGTATCTTTGTTGTTATTTGAAGAGATGTGGAGAAAGTCTTATGAGGTAGCCAAAGAGGCTCTTGCGGTTCATGGAAGACCCAAGGAGAAAGGGAAATAGATGGACAAGAAAGCTAAGAAGGGCAGATCCAAATCCTGTGGGAGATCCAAATCTCTTAGAAAGCTCAAGGCTCTCTATGGAACTGTGGCAAATCTGGGCATTTCTAAAAGGAATGCAAAGAGGAAAAGAAAAAGAAGAAGAATGCCCTAGATTCAGATTCTGACAAGTCACAAGATGATGGTGATACCTTCATCACAACCCTGGTCACCCATGCATCTGATGATGTGTGGTTGATTGATTCTGGTGCATCATTCCACATGACCTTACATTGAAGATGGTTCACTAAGTATGAAGAGTTCGATGGTGGAAGAGTGTACCTAGCTAACAATTCTCATCTGAAGATTATTGGTCATGGAAGAGTCTCAATCCGATTCCTTGATGGACGAGTGAAGGGGATAATTGGGGTTATGCACATCCTAGGCTTGGCATGAAACCTGCTTTCTATAAGTATGTTGAATGATGCAGGTGTGCAGGTTGTCTTTTCGAAGGATGGATGCAAGATGACTAGAGGATCTATGGTGCTTGCGAAGGGTACTCAGAGAGGTACTCTATTTTAGCTAGAGGTATGCACTTCAAAGTGCAATAGTTCTTCTAACTCGAAGAAAAGAGTTGTATTCACTTCATCCCCACCATCTAAACAAGCAATGGAGAAATTTTTTGTAACAAATTATGATGGTAGTGCATCTTGTGTACCTAAGGGTGCTCATGCTTTGGAAGTTAAGCTTCATGTTGAAAAGACTATGTTATGGCATTTGAGATATGGCCACACTAGTGAGAAGGGCCTTAGAACCCTAAAAAATAAAAACCTCATTGAGGGGTTAAATGATTGTAATCTCAAGTTCAATTTTTGCGAACATTATGTATATGGAAATTAAAACCGTGTTCAGTTTTACTCTAGTTCTCACAAGTCTTCTAGTGTATTGGATCTTATTCATTTTGATGTGTTTGGTCCTATTAGTGTTCCTTCGATCTCCAAATCTATATATTTTGTATCTTTTATAGATGATTATAGTAGAAGGACATGGATTTATTTTCTTAGAAGCAAGACTGAAGTCTTTAGTTGGTTCAAAGAGTTTAAAGCTTTTGTTGAGAATTAGAATAGTAAAAAGAATAAGTGTTTGAGAACTGATAATGGTGGTGAGTTTTGTTTGGCAAAGTTTGATAAGTTCTATAAAGAGCATGGGATTGAAAGATATAAGACAACTCCATATACCCCACAACAAAATGGAGTTGCAGAAAGGATGAACGGGACATTGATAGAGAGGGCTAGGAGTATGCTTACTGGAGAAAGCCTCAAACAAAAGTTTTGGATTGAAGCTGTAGCCACTACTTGCTACCTAGTAAATAGGTCTCCTACATCAGCTCTTGTTGGTAAGAGACCTATGGAGGTGTGGTTTGGTAAGAAGCCTTTAGTTAGACATCTTCATGTTTTTAGTTGTGAGGCATATGCACATGTGCCTAGGGAGAAATGGTCTAAATTGGAGAACAAGGCTGTTAAGTGTATTTTCATTGGCTATGGTGTCGGTGTGAAAAGATAAAAGCTTTGGGATCCTATGGCTGAAAAAGTGTTGTATAGCAGAAGTGTTATTTTCAGAGAGCTAACACCTTCTTCCATTGTTCTACAGCTAGAAGAAATAGAAAAGAAAGAGGATGTGGTTCAGTTTCCTTCTACCCCTGAGAAGACTGAACTGACAGACCCTGTGAGACCTGATGATGAGGAGAGCTCTAGCAGCTCTGAAAGCTTAGAAGAAGAAGCAAAACCTCAATCTTAGCCATTGAGGAGGTCTACACAAAAAAGGAAGCAACCTGATAGGTTTGGTTATTCATTACTTGATTCTAGTTGTGCTTTTGTCTTGCTTACCAACACTGATGAGCCTAGAACTATGACAGAGGCTATGGGCATGAAAGATGCAGGTTCCTAGAAGGAGGCCATGGAAGATGAGATGGCTTCTTTGGAAAAGAATAAAACATGGGATTTGGTGCCTTTTCCTGAAGGATAGAAACCTGTTGGATGCAAATGGGTGTTCAAGAAGAAATTCGGTATAGATGGCAGTGTTGAAAAGTACAAGGCCAGGCTAGTTGCGAAGGGGTATTCACAAGTGGAGGGAATTGATTATGGTGAAATTTTCTCCCCCTCTGCAAAGCTGACATCTATTCAGTTACTGTTATCTCTTGAAGCTTATGACTTAGAGGTGGAGCCGATGGATGTGAAGACAACATTCCTTCATGGTGATTTGGAGGAAGAGATTTAAATGTCACGGCCAAAGCATTACATAGAGAAAGGTAAAGAAAATTTGGTTTGCAAGTTAAAAAAGTCTTTGTATGGTTTGAAGTAGTCTCCTAGGATGTGGTACTTGAAGTTTAATGCCTTTGTGTTGTTGGTTGGATTTCTGAGATCGAAATTAGATCATTATGTGTATTATAAATTTGATAATGATTGCATTCTCATTATTGCATTGTATTGCTTCTTAACAATGAACAATTATGAAGATAAAAGCTATCATGATGGATGGATGATAATGATAATATGCTAGATGGATGCTAAAGTGCTCAATATGTTCAAGATGATAATGTAGACACTATATAAAAATGATGGATAGATGTAGTATGGAATGAGAGGGTGTTTATATAGACTTCAACCAAAATCAATCAATGGTGGAGATTTGGTGGCTATGTGAACGGTTAAGATTAAATGATAATCATAGGTGAATGTGTAGATGACAAGTGGAGAGAAGACAAGACTTATGTGTGACTATGTACATAAAAACTACTACATGCGAAAGATATTAAATAAAAGATGTAGTACCACACATTTTTTTAAATAAAAGAGGCACACATGTCGGCTTGTGATGATAAATGATAAGGGAAATTAATTAAATAAATAAAATTTATTTAATTAATTGGAAAGTGGGCTTATGAAGGGATTTTTAATTAAATAAATAAGATTTATTTAATTAAAAATAGATAGAAATAGATAATTAAATAATTATAGATTATTTAATTATAGATTAGAGAAAATAGAAGAAATAGATAATGAATTAATTAAATAAATATAAATTTATTTGATTAATAGAAGAAATAAGTGATAGCAAAATTGCTGAAGTGTGTTAGACAAATGTAGATGATAGCTAATGCAATATTTTGATACTAATGATAATTAGGTCAATTTTGAGTGTCTATATTTTTCCCCTCTTTGATACAATGTTCGTTAGAGTGTAGAGGTTTTCCCGTTGGATGGGGGACTGTGATGGAGGGGATGTTTTCCTATGGTACTAGATATGCATGGGCGAAGTGTGTATTGGGATAGCTATATCATTATTTTCATGACTGCGCATATATGTTTGGAGCTAGTATGTTAGCTGGAGTCACAATGTTGCACGTATGGGCATATGAGCATATTCCGCTGATGAGGCCAGATGGATGGGAGACTAGGGTAGCGGGAGACCCATATGTGAGGATGTACAGGGGAGCTCTTACCTATCGATAGCGCAGGGGGATAATATACTTGAGGCTGACATTGGATGAGGTAGATATATTTATATGGAGACCATCACTTGATTGTGAGAGATGGGATGAGGAGGATGCAAAGCACGTCTATGCTAGGCAGGATAGATATATTTTTGGTCATGGGATATATATTATAGAGCACTATTTGCCCGAGAGGGTGTTGAGACAGTTCAG
This sequence comes from Cunninghamia lanceolata, assembly GCA_027924645.1. Classification (NCBI taxonomy): domain Eukaryota; kingdom Viridiplantae; phylum Streptophyta; class Pinopsida; order Cupressales; family Cupressaceae; genus Cunninghamia; species Cunninghamia lanceolata. The sequence goes on along the minus strand of BSBN01000078.1, from coordinate 33,499,090 downwards.
GGTTCCACAGGCAGCACCTGGAGAGGGATGGATTACAGCTAGTAGTATGGTAGTGGAGGTAGGGTCCTACAGATCCAGGGACTTTACCAGATTATGATGCACACTGGGCTACAGCTAGGCCGACTCGAATGACGAGGCCTAGGGAAATAGGAGAGATTGGGATGGACAGGCCAGTTAAGAGGAGGTCACAAACTCCAGTAGCATAGACAGTAGTGCTAGCAGCTCTGAGTATTCAGGTATAGGGACAGGTACCACCACAGGTTCTTGCATAGCCACAAGTACAGGTGCTAGGAGGTGATGATGTGGGGATACAGCAGCTTAGACAGAGGATCTAAGAGGAGTGGAGATGGAGGTAGCAGGCTCAGTTCAGGCTACGAAGAGTGGAGATAGACAAACATCAGGTGGTGATAGGGTTACGACATGCTAGAGCTTAGGTTCAGGCTTATCAGTCACAGCTATAGGCTAGGGCATAGGTAGGAGATGGATAGGATGATGGGACACTGGTGAGAGTTACTGGGGAGAGAGATACAATAGTGTGGCAGTAATAGGCAGTGACGGCTGAGAGAGATATTGCAGTATAGTAGGTTCAGGCTATGATTGCTGAGAGGGATATAGCCGTGCAGCAGGTGTAGGATATCACAATGGAGAGAGATGCTCTAAGGATGGAGAAAGATAAGCAGTGGCTTCCTTGGGGACAGATGGAGTGACTATGTATCTGGCCACCCAGTTGATACAGACACAGGGAGAGCTGAGGAGAGCACAAGGTGAGGATGAGTATTATAGAGGCTTATATTATGGAGCAGTGCCTATAGAGTAGAGATAGCCTAGCTTCAGGAGAAGATCAGGGGTTTCTAGTTCACGGAGGACAGGAGGGTCATGGTCTATAGCTTTGGTGATGGGGCCTCCTAGAGATGGTAAACTAGGTGCAAGACCCAGTGGTGGCAGACAGGGCGAGGGAGCTGCCAGTATTCACTAGGGCTACCTTATTTTGTTGTATATTTTGTATCATGATCAGGCCTATGAGATGATGTACATACATTCTTTGATGGCTCATGGATAGCCCATATTGTATTTGTAGGCACTTGTATATTGACTCACGTGATATATATGATGGCTTTGATTACCTATGATGTTGTAATGATTGTGGATGCATTTATGTTATGATGTTATGTATTTTTTGTATTTTCATGATCTATATGGATGTTTATTGCATTAGCTATCATCTGCATTTGTCTAACAAACTTGAGCAATTTCCCTATCACTTATTTCTTCTATTATTTAAATAAATTTATATTTATTTAATTAATTCATTATCTATTTCTTCTATTTTCTCTAATCTTTAATTATTTAATTATTTATTTCTATCTATTTTAATTAAATAAATCTTATTTATTTAATTAAAAATCCCTTCATAAGCCCACTTTCTAATTAATTAAATAAATTTTATTTATTTAATTAATTTCCCTTATCATTTATCATCACAAGCTGACATGTGTGCCTCTTTTATTTAAAAACATGTGTGGTACTACATCTTTTATTTAATATCCTTCACATGTAGTACTTTTTGTGTACACAATCACACATAAGCCTTATCTTCCCTCCACTTGTCATCTACACATTCACCTATGATTAACATTTCATCTTAGTTGTTCACATAGCCACCAAATCTCCACCGTTGATTGATTTTGGTTGAGGTCTATATAAACACCCTCTCATTCCATATTACATCTATCCATCATTTTCATATAGTGTCTACATTATCATCTTGAGCATATTGAGCACTTTAGCATCCATCTATCATGTTAGCACTATTATCCATCCATCATGGCAGCTTTTATCTTCATAATTATTCATTGTTGAGAACCAATCCACATCATAAACAAGGAATCATACAATCTAGGTGATATTGTTCTTGAATTGCATGCTTTTGATTTCATTTGGATTTGATTCTTTGATGGTGGTAGGATTAGGTTTTCAATTATATACTTGATCTTATTAACCTGATTTTTACCTATCACATTTTTGCACGCCTGGTGGGACCCACATCCTTGATTAACTTTGTTGTTGAAGTTGTTTTTTGTGAAGATCAGATTTTCTAAGCACTTAGGCAAGTTTTAGTTGTTTCTACATGAAAACTAGTCACTTTCAGAACATACGCATCACTTTTAAGCTGAAATATGCTGCTTTCAGCATTTTCTGGATCACTTTCAAGTCAACAGTGGTTGCTTCCAATCTTTTTCGTGTTGCTTCTGAGAAAATAGTGGTTGCATCTGTCATAATTTGCATCACTTTTAAGCTAAAACTGATCGCTTCTATTTGTTTGGATCACTTCCTACAGATTAGGGTTTTTTGTTTACATCTAACTTTTTGCAGGGATTTTAACGCATTTAGCATATTTGGGTCACTTACAAGCCTTAACAATTCGCACCTTGATTTTTTACATTGCTTTTGAGTCTTAGCAGCTTGCATTTGGGTCAGTCTGTGTCACTTCTGATTAGTAACATTTCTCCTTCAGCTGAATATGGATCACTTTTGATCAACAGTTGATCGCCTCTGGTAACTGTGTCGCTTTTAGTTTTATCATTTACAGTTTGGTTTTCTTGGCTACTAATCAGTTATTTGTTCAGCATCTTATCAATTGTCCAAGAAAAGGAGGTTGTGAAACTACTAACATATCTGTTGCAGCTCTGATCGGTCCAAGACATTACATTTTATCACTAATTTAGGAACATTTGGGTTTGGTGCTTAAAAAGAATCATTGTTTGCTTCGTACTTGATTTATCTTTTTTGGATTGCTTGTTGTGCATGTTTGTAACCCAAATTTAATAGAAAAAGTATCCTCTCCCCTTGCCTATCAAATGGATCTTGGGTGCATGAGAACTTGTTATTATATTTAGAGGGCCTACCTTTCTGGTGTGAGAAGGGGTATGACCCAACCGATAATGGGCTAAAGCCAAGTCCTTCCAAATTACTATATAAGAAAAGTGTTTGTATCGAAAGCCACAAACAATGGGTGTTGTGTTATACCGACAGCCAACCTCCCCCAAAACCCTCCAAGGCATAACCCTTAAATGCTGGGAGACTCCATAATGGAAAGTAGCATTGCCATATGTATAGCCACCTGAATGAACGCCCTTACTAGTAACCGTGTGTAGTAGCTAAAAACCCTCTATTTATTGACGCAAAAGGTGGGACATTTGAAGCCACCCCGATTCTCATGGTTCTTAGTAGAGATAGCAGGGACAATCCTAAGGTTTGGTGGGGGGACAAGCCTTGGGAAACCTGGATCTTGGTATGCATGAGAAGTGAGTGCCGTGGAGGGGAATCAGTGCTACCAAGATCCTGAAGCTATCCGCTTTGAATAGGCATGGCAAGGGGACTCAACAAATACAGTCCTTTCCTAGCCTAGGTTGTACAAGCTTGTGTATTGTGAGTGTGAGTGACTACAATCACTATTTTCTTGTCAAAAATATCATTCAAACATATCCTCTGTCAAACACAGATCACCTTTGAACATTAACTGCTCACCTTCAAACATCCAGATCACTTTTAAACAGTAGTTGTTCACTTTTTGCAAAAATTGGATCACTTTTAATCAACATTTACTCGCTTCTGGAAAAACCATGTCACTTTTAAACAACAATAAATCACTTTTAGCCTGAAACTGATCACCTCTGGTAAAACTAGTCACCTCTAGCCAACACTACAGTCTATCATTTGAAACAAAACCAGAATGCTTTTGAGCTATTATCTATCACTTTTGTCCTCATTTGAGTTGCCTCTAAGCTATTACTAGTCACCTTTGGTCAAATATCAGCAATCAGCATCCATCTAGCCCAATCAGTAGTGCTCTCAGACATTCTTAGCTCTGTCATCAATTTTTAGACAGTCCTCTGATCAGTTATAGCCTGAACATTGTCTTCTATCTTGAGCATATCAATCCATTGGATTTTTTTTGAGCTTTCATCCTTTTGAGACCCCAAAATAGCAACTAACCAGCAAAACCAGCAAACAAACATTGTCCTTTTGGCTTTACTTAGCCCTAACAAAATCAACAAACAACACTAGCAACTAGCTTTTCCCTTGAGTGTGTGAGCTATCCTCTAGGGAAGTTTATCAACAACAACCAAGCAACCAACAAACTAGTAAAAACAAACCAACACCAAACAATCAGCAAACCATCACCTTTTGGGTCTCAATCTTGACAAGCTAAAGTCCAATTCAAAACATCAACCATCATGCTTCAAACTAGGAGTGAATATAGAGCTGAAATGGAAGCAAAATTATGAGTTGAGATGGAAGCCAAGATGCAACAATCATGTTCAACACCCCTTAGAGATGCAACTCAATTCACAACTGACATGCCTTCTTACATGTTTATGCCCGAAGGATACACCGTTGGACCGTCATCTTCACAACAAGTGCAACCTCAAACATTTTCAGAGACCTATGAAGAGCAATCCCAAGATGACTTATCAAAATTTCAAGACACACACATATGGGATCAAGTTGAGAAGCTTGTTTTATCTGATCCTAATCGCTACTTCTTGCAATTAGCACATATGGGAGCCAAATTACCAAGTGACTTTGACATATCTGCTATTCGAGAACACGATCCAAACACTCCTGCTGTTGTTGCAAAGGGACCATCCACTATAGCTACACCATCTCATACCATGTCCATGCTACAAAATCCACCTTCCAACCCATCTCTTTCATTGCCTATTGCTACCCCATCAAACGCACCATGCTCGGAGTACACTCTAGAACCTTTGATAACTCCCACTGAGGTACTTCCTTTCCTTTCACAAACTCTGAGCATTCTACCTTTTCATGTTCCACAACATATGCCTTCTCCTACCATGACTATATCTCGACCTCAAGTAACACAAGTTGTCCATGTTGCACAAGTGCAAATTCCCCAAACATTACAAGCTATTCCAATATTTTAAACTCCGCAAGTTTCACAAGCTATCCAAACACCACAAACCATACAAGTCTCACAGCCATTACAATCCACTACTCCTATTGCATCACATGTGGAAACCCCCTCCCACACTCATATTCCTATCACCTCTAATATGGTCTTCATGATTTCCATGAATTCATCCAACACACCATACAACCCCAATGTTAGTCTCATTAACATGAGTGACTTGCCTATTGTATCACAAGCCAATCCTAGCGCTAATGTCTCTTATGTTGATCAACTTACATCACTTTCACCACCCTCATATAATCCTTCACAAACCATCAATCCATCTTATGCAACCCAAGGATTAGCCATTGTCACTCAACACATGACATATACCAATCCTCATGTTGTCCAAAACACAAACCCAAATGTCCATCCTTCTTCTGCATCCACCAATCCTTCCATCACCTACCATATTACAAATCCAACTTTGAATTCACCACCATTGACTAACATTTATCCATCCTCCACTTCCCATGTGATGCAAACCCTTGGCGTTAATCCATCGCAATATACCCAACCACCACTTGTGTCTCAAGGACAGAAATCCTTAAACACATATGTATCACATACTAATCCTTTGACATATACTGTGAGCATGCAACCTCAACAAATAGTCATTCCCTCATACATTCCACAACAACAACCACAATATACACCATATTACATTTGACCTCCAAACCATCAATCCCCTTTGCAACAATAGCACATTTCTCAAGCAGATGTTGAACAAATGATTAACAAGGTAGTAGGACAAAGCAAGAAGACATTTTCCTTAGGATACATATACGCTTATCCATTTGACAAGTCACTTCATATGACACCTTTTCTACCACACTTTGAAATTCCACAATTTGACAAATACAAAGGGAAAGGAAATCTAGATGACCATCTTAGAGCATTTTTGTTGCATGTCTCAATGTTGCTCAAGATGATACATATCTCTTGAGACTATTTCCCCAAAGCTTAGCAGGACAAGCTCTTGAATGGTTCTCTCACTTACCTCTGGGAATTAAGACTTTTACGGAACTAGCAAACAAATTTGATCACATTTATCTTTTAACATTGAACATGAATGACCTTGTCAATAACAAACAACGCAATGGTGAATCTTTCTCCTCATTTACTCAATGATGGCGTAATATGGCTAGCAAACTATCATGGCAAATACCCAAGAAACAACAACTTGATATCTTCATCCAAAATCTTCATCCCAAGGTTTCATTCCAACTACAATTGCAAAGTGCTAGCACCTTTGATGAACTTGTTTCCAAAGGAACCATCATTGAATGTGCTTTAATTGCTAAGGGCACTATCAATATTTTCAAAGATAACAAAGACAATCCTCAAAATTCCAATGATAAATCCCGTTTTTGGAACAAGAACAAGAATGTCATTAATGATGGTATTGTGGATGCAAAGAACATACAAACAATGAAATCTCCCATTAACATCCAAGCCACATCTATAGCAAATCAACCTTTTCAATGAAATCGACCACGAACAAATCCAACACCTCGACAACAATTTACTCCTTTAGTAGAACCTATGGAGGTAATCTTTCAAAAACTTGTCCAAGCAGGAGATATCACATTACCAGATGCACCACCAAACGGTGAACCAATCTTCAAAGCTCCTTGGTATAAAGAGAATGAGTATTGCGAATACCATAGAGTTAAGGGACATAAAACAAATGGTTGTATGTGCTTAAAGCATGTCATTCAAGATTGCATCGATCAAGGTCTAATTAAAATCTCACCTCCAACATCACAACCTGCACATCAACCGACATTGAACTATGATCTAGATGCCTTCAAGAATCCACTTCCATCTCATGACAAACCAAGTAACCCTCATACTGGGAATGCTATCCATTACAATTATTAGTCATCCATGATTGGTCACATTGACCAAGCCCACATTTCTACCATTATTATCTAAGGCAAAGCACCCAATTGTGTTGTAACTACTAGAAGAGGCCGTGTTACCATTCAAGGAGCACCTGTCAATCCTCCTCGACCATCCTCTAGCTTTAATATCCTTGATCACCTTGGCAAAACACCCACACATATCTCCATCCCTGAATTCCTTCACATATCCCCCACCCACAAAGCTATCCTTGATAAAGCATTACAAAAATCCTTGGTGCCTAATGATATCGATACTACACAATTCCAATCTATGGTAGCCAGCATTGCAGCCCCTTGCCATCTAACTTTCTTTGACAAAGATCTTTGACCATCCATCAACCCATCACATAACAAAGCCCTCCACATAGAAGTATTTGTAAACCAACACCGTATCAAACGAATCTTAGTGGATGGTGGAGTTGATCTTAATATATGTTCTTTAAAACTAATAAAACAATTGGGATATTCTGAAAAAGATGTTGACACTTCCAAGGTCATTACTATCAAAGCATATGATAATGCTGAGAGAGATTCTGAAGGAATTATTCATTTTCCTATTCAAGTTGGTCCTGTTACTACTGACACCCATTGTCAAGTCCTTGATATTGAGCTTCCTTATAACATCATCCTTGACTATCCATGGATCCATGCCCTCAAAGTAGTTCCTTCTACATACCATCAATGTCTCAAATTTCCACATAACGGTGTTGAAGTTACTATCCATGCCGATCCTAATCCATTTGATTTTTTTCATGCATTTCAAGCTAAATATCAGAGCCTTAAATGCATTCCTATCAACACTGAAGCATATCCATCTTCATCCTATGTAGACCCATCCACCCTACTCAAGCCATCATCCAGCAAAGCCACTCCAAATCTCCATATCAAGTACAGTGAACATGGTCTAGGTGAGTACACATTGCAAGAATCTTGTTGTGTTGGAACTCTTCCCTTGTCTCCCAAATCTCATGGTAAACCTTCTACATCTAAGGCATCTTTATCCGCAGTCATTATAAAAGCTCCACCAACAGTATTCATCAAAGGTGGATTCCTTGATGATGAAGGCATTGATGACATTAACTCTTGGATATTCTATGATGAGAATGACCAAGTACAACTTGAAGTGGAGAGATATAACAATGGGTTCCACATCATTAAGAACATGGGCTACAAAGGACATGGTGGATTGGGATCACAGAAACAAGGACCTATTGAACCTATTGTTGTGTCTAAGAAGTTTAATAAGAAAGGCCTTGGCTTTTAGTCAGAGGTATCGCCTTCCAAAGACATTAAGTGCATTTCTAATATGGAAGCCAGACCTTCTTCGGTAGGAGAGAATTCTAATTCTGATACCATCAACGACTCCTCCCTCCATATCACTGACCTTTTTCAAGAAACCTCCATCTTCATGATCTCTACCACTTCTTCTAGCAAAAACCCTTTATCCATTACCCTTTCACTCATATCTCCTAACCTTGTCGATTGGGACCAACAGGGGGCACCTATATTGGACACATTTAAAAATGATGAAGCTATTACTGAATTCATGGGATTACGACAAGGCATCCCATTGGGTGATCATAAAGTAGGTTTCATGATGGATCTCCCTAAACTAGCATATTTTGGTGGAAGCATCAAATCCTTCAGCCGCAAAAGTGAAATAAATAGAATAAAAAAAAGATAAGTCACTAGGTGAAAACTGAAAGGTGCCTCTTGATCATGAAAAAGTAAAAATAAAAGACGTATCTGAGGGTGAAAACCTCTCTAAGGCACCCGAGGATGGAGGATTTGATCTTCCTATCACCACTGATTATTATGAAAAATCAACAGTGCTAGTTGAAAAATCTCAAGACATGAACTTAGGCACAGAGCAGAATCTGAAGATCACATATTTGGCAGCATCACTATCAGAGCAGGAAAGAATAAATTTCATAGCATTCTTCATAAAAAGAGCTATCAATTTTGCATGAACTTATGCTAACATGCCGTGTCTAGATCCATAACTTGTGGTACATCATTTAGCATTATCTCCTAATGCAAAACCTGTCAAACAAAAATTGTGCAAAATGCATCCGTAAATAGCTATTTTGGTCAAGGCAAAGATTCAGAAGCTATTAGAAGCAAAGTTCATAAAGCCTATTGATTATCCAAAATGGGTTTCAAACTTGGTACCTATAGTAAAACCTGATGGATGAGTTTGTTGTTGCACAAATTTTAGAGATCTCAATAAAGCATGCCCTAAAGATGACTTCCCACTACCAAGCATAGACAACATTGTAGATCTCACATTTGGACATGAAATGTTATCTTTGATGGACAGATTCTAAGGTTATAACCAAATCAGAATAGCAAAGGAAGATCAAGATAAAACATCATTCATTTGTCCATGGGGTACATATTGCTGGGTTGTAATGTCTTTTGGTCTCAAGAATGCTGGAGCTACTTATCAACTAGCCATGACAGTTATTTTTCATGACCTTTTCTACACTATCATGGAAGATTATGTTGACGATATTCTAGGAAAATCCAAGACAAGAGAAGAACATCTACAAGTACTAGCACAGATCTTTGATCAATTAGAGAAGTATCAAGTCAAACTGAACCCAAAGAAATGTGTATTTGGTGTAACATCTGGTAAATTATTGGGATACATTGTGTCTTTACAAGGAATAGAAGTGGACCCTGACAAAGTAAAAGCTATCATGGAAATGCCTCCACCATCAAATCTGAAGCAGCTTCGTAGTCTACAAGGAAGGTTACAATCCATTCGCAGGTTTACCTCACAACTGGCAGACAAGTGTCATCCTTTTCAACATCTCCTTCGCAATGGTGAACCTTGAAAAATGCCAATAGGCCTTTGACAAAATAAAAGAATATCTGGTAACACCTCCTGTGTTAGTACCTCATGTACTAGATCGACCACTACTACTCTACATATCTTCAATAACAGCAGCATTGTGTGCTCTTCTAGCTCAACATGATGATTCGGGAAAAGAACAAGCCATTTATTATATCATCAGAACTCTTGTGAGATATGAGCTTAACTATTCACCTATGGAAAAATCATGTTTAGCATTGGTGTTTTCTTCCCAAAAGTTGCGATCTTATATGTTAAACCAAGTTCAACAAAGCTCATATCTAATGTGGATCCCCTCAAATATCTTCTCTCCAAAGCAATCCTTACAGGAAGATTAGTAAAATGGGTTATGATCTTAAGTGAATTTGACATACAATAGTGGATCGTAAGGCAATAAAAGGACAAGTTATCACTGATCAGTTAGCCGCAGCACCTATCACAGATATTCATCCAATATGTCTAGAGTTCCCTAATGAAGAATTGTTCAACCTAACTTCACCAACATTGTGGCAACTATATTTTAATGGATCTTACACACAGCACGAATTAGGAGTAGGGATATTGTTTATCACCCCTCAAGGAGATTGTATCCTGAAGTCATACAGAATTGCATTTCCATGTACCAACGACATAGCAGAATATGAAGCTTTAATCACAAGACTATGCATGGCAATACAATAGGCTATTAAATAGTTACAAGTCTTTGGTGATTCCCAATTAGTTATCAAATAGGTCTTAGATGAGTATCAAACAAAAGATAAGAAGCTTTTCCATACAAGGTAATGGTTGATAATTTCAAGAAGTACTTTGATAGTATCACCCTTGAATAGATCCCAAGGATACAAAACAAAGTAGTAGATGCCATGTCTATGATTAGATCTCTTTTAGACATGTCGTCCAATACACATAGGTGTGAGTTTTTGGTTGAACAGCTTCTGATTCCAGCATTTGAAGTACCGCAATTTGAGCTTATATGTCAGGTTGTTGGTCCCAATTCACCTTGGTATGAGGATATATACAAGTATCTCCACAATCAAACCTTTCCATTTCAACTATCTAATACCCAACGAAAAACCTTTATCCGTTGAGCCTCTTGCTACACTATCCTAGGAGACACCCTATATCACCGAGTCTTGATGGTATCTTTCTTAGATGTCTTGATTCTGAGAAAGCAAAGGTTACCTTACATGAAATACATGAAGGTTTCTGTGGATTGTATTCCGCTGGCCCTAGTCTTGTTAAGAAAATTCTACGAGCTGGATACTATTGGCCAACTATGGAGAAAGATGCATAGCAATTTGCAAAGAGATGTCTACAATGTCAGAAACATGGGGATCTAATACATGCACCAACACATGAACTTCATCCTATCAATACTCCTTGGCCATTCTCGCAGTGCGGACTTGATCTCATAGGTAAAAATTGATCCTACTTCGTCAAATGGTCATAAGTTCATTATTACTGCCACTGAGTACATCACAAAGTTGGTGGAAGCAATACCAATGACTTATTACTGGCAAGCAAATATCCAAGTTTATCTTAGACTATATCATTTGCTGATATGGAGTTCCTCAAGCCATTGTCATTGATAATGGTCATCCTTTCAAGAACCAAGAGGTTAGAGATCTTTGCAACAAGTTCTATATCCAACATAGATTCTCTACACCTTACTATCCTCAAAGTAATGGCCAAGCTGAGGCTTCTAATAAAACAATCATCAAGATCCTTAAAAAGATAGTCAATGAAGTTGGTTGTGATTGGCATCTACAACTTAATCCTGCATTATGGGCTTATAGAACAAGTATCAGAACTCCACTGGTGCTACACCTTATGCTCTTGTGTATGGCACTGAAGCTATCTTACCTATTGAGGTTGAGATCCCCCTCACTGTGAGTATCCCTGTAGCATACTATCTCAGATGAAGAATATAGAGTATCTAGACTCCTGATCTTGAGCTATTAGATGAACAGTGTCTTATAGTACTCAATCATCTCCAAGTCTATCAAAATTGGCTATGCTGCAGCTACAACAAGAAGATTAGAGAACGAAGATTTCAAGTTGGAGATCTTGTCCTTAAAGAAAATCAAAGGAATCAGCAATACCATGAGAAATAGGGCAAGTTTGAACCTAATTATCTTGGTCCTTTTGTCATCACACCAGTCTATGGATTCGGTGCATACACTCTCTCCACACCTAAAGGCATTCCCTTGGATGAACCAGTCAACAGCGTTCATCTCAAGAAGTTCTACCCATGAGTCTCAACATATCGCATTAAAAAAAATATATAAAATAGTGAAAACCACTTTGTGGCTCTTTGGATGACAAAAAATATATAGTACAAGATAAATAATTCATCCTCTGGTGAAAACCTAGTTAGCAGGTGCCTTGGATAAGTACCATAGTGAAAACCTGGCAAATAGGCGCTATGTGTAGAGACCAGCCTCCATCATTCACTTAGTTTGTTTGATCACAGCTTTCTATGACATCCATCTACTATCTCGCCTCCATAATCCATATCATATTCCACTATTATCCTATATAAACCAGTATCCCTTATCCATCCATAATAAAAGCCTTTCTGCCCTTACCTCTGCCATGCTAGCTTTTGTAGTTTGGACTTCGTTGGGGTTAAGATATCATTTGGCACCTTAGCACACTATCCGCATGACCACATCCATCATAGTATCTTCCTAACAATCTTCATCCCACATTGGGGGCACTTGTTAAGCCTTATTTGGAAGTGGATACTTATAGCTCTAGCTCATAACATTTCAACCAAAACACAGCAAACATCCGAAACCAAAACTAAAGCACAACAATCACCCAAAACCAAAACAACCAAAACAGCAAAAAAATCAAATATCCCAAAAATCTAAAAACATCAAAACATCCCAAAAATCCAAGCAATAAAGATGATCCTTTGTCGTTAACCATCAACACAATAAGCAAGAACTACATCAAGCTCTATCGTTCAAAGCCTCGATCCCGTGGATACAAGGTATGTAGGCAATCTGAGATGCGAAGGAAGCACTCTGATTTAGGCATAGACAATAGCCCCTCTTTCCATCATCCATCTTTCATCTTTCTTCTAATCATCCTTTAATCTTTCATCTCCCTTTATTCTATCTTTCATCACTTATATCATCAATAAACCCAGAACTACATATTCATTACGTCTCATCATCATCGTAAATGTGCTTTGATCCCGTAGATACAGGGTATGTAGGCAGTGTGGAATACGAAGGAAGTAGCTAGTATGAAAGCACAGACAATCCGCCCCATCTTATCTTCTTTCATCTCCTATCTTCTTTTCTTTGACTAGCTCAAGCAAAAACCAAACTATGCATATCAGCGAAACCTCAAGCACTTAAACAAATCACGAACAAGCTAGAAGCTATTTATCTGCATGCCTTAAGCCAACATTTGCTATAGCATTTTATCAACATCTTTAGCCTTCAACAGGATACATCTTTTCTCTCAACAAGGCGCCAGCTTAATCCATCCAAGAGCACTTAAATTTGGCAAGAGAACATGATGACAGTATCTTTTGTTTTATCTTTTGTTCCTTTCCTATGCCTAGTCAAGACTTCCTTGATCTATCTATATCTTGGTATGTTACGATGAAGTACAGAATGGGGCATGGTCATATTGCTTTCATATGCTGTGTCTATGGGATGATCTTATTCTCTTCCTATGCGTATTAGTATCTTGTACGTGTTGGGATTAGCATCTTACATATTGATATCTCTTGCCTCTGAGAAGCTAAATAGTCTCTTATGCATTTGAGACTATTCTATATTAAGAACTAGCTCCATACATATAACCAACAAGGTGTCATTATGTGCAGTGGAGATAAGCTCAAACCATTGCTTGTAGCGTCAAAGTCCATCTTGGAACACTAGCTGATATTCATATCTTGTGTATGGTGGTTCAACATCTTGACCTCATGAGTTTAGACAAGATTGTAGTACGCTGGTTATGCATTGGATACCTCAACACCTTGGTCTTTTATACTGTGGTGCATAACATCCATATGCTATATCAAACATAAGGATTGTATTTCTTTATTTCTGAGCAATTACTTTAAAAGCTGTCATATCATTTCTCTATTTCATCATCATCTTATATAGTCCTCAACCAAGATCAATCATCTTCCCTTCATTGTCCTATCCGCTTTCGTTATTTCCCTTGACTTCACCCTGCAAAACAAGTGTGTTAGAGCCAAACCCTAATTCCAAAACCCAATTTCTTCTAAGCGAAATCCTAAGTCTTCTATACCAAAGTCTATTTTCCCAATGTCTCCCATCCAACCCCCGTTTCCTTCATGTCAACCTTATTTTTAGCCTTTCATCCTATTGTGAGCCAACCCAGCCCTTCCTAGTTAGCCTGGCTTACCTCTTGAGGGGGCATCACCTGCCAGTTACACTAGGGCATCACCTTGTTTATCAAGTGATTATCGTATCTTCTTTGACACAATGCTCTAATGAACATTGTATCAAAGAGGGGCAAAATGTAGACACCCAAAATTGACCTAATTATCATTAGTATCAAAATATAGCATTAGCTATCATCTGCGTTTGTCTAACACACTTGAACAATTTCCCTATCACTTATTTCTTCTATTAATTAAATAAATTTATATTTATTTAATTAATTCATTATCTATTTCTTCTATTTTCTCTAATCTATAATTAAATAATCTTTAATTATTTAATTATTTATTTCTATCTATTTTAATTAAATAAATCTTATTTATTTAATTAGAAATCCCTTCACAAGCCCACTTTATAATTAATTAAATAAATTTTGTTTATTTAATTAATTTCCCTTATCATTTATCATCACAAGCCGACATGTGTGCCTCTTTTATTTAAAAATATGTGTGGTACTACATCTTTTATTTAATATCTTTCACATGTAGTACTTTTTATGTACACAATCACACATAAGCCTTATCCTCCCTCCACTTGTCATCTACACATTCACCTATGATTATCATTTCATCTTAGCTATTCACATAGCCACCAAATCTCCACCGTTGATTAATTTTGGTTGAGGTCTATATAAACACCCTCTCATTCCATACTACATCTATCCATCATTTTCATATAGTGTCTACATTATCATCTTGAGCATATTGAGCACTTTAGCATCCATCTAGCATATTAGCACTATCATCCATCCATCATAGCAGTTTTTATCTTCATAATTGTTCATTGTTGAGAAGCAATCCACATCATAATCAAGGAAACATACAATCTAGGTGATATTGTTCTTGAATTTCATGCTTTTGATTTCATTTAGATTCAATTCTTTGATGGTGGTAGGATTAGGTTTTCAATTATAACTTGATCTTATTAACCTGATTTTTACCTATCACAATGTTAATTGGGAATGGTAAGAATATGATTTATGATTTGAAGTCTCAGTTGTCAACACAATTTGAGATGAAAAATCTAGGGGTAGCTAGGTACATTCTAGGAATGGAAATTAGAAGAGACAAAGCTAATAGAAAACTTTGGTTAAGCTAGAGTAAGTATGTGAAGACCCTATTGGATAGGTTCAGCATGGCAGATTGTAGACCATTGTGTGTTCCTATTTCATTGGGGACAAAGTTGTCTATTAATGATTGTCCAAAATCTCCTAGTGACATGGAGGACATGAGCAGAGTACCTTATGCTAGTGTTGTTGGCAGTTTGATGTATGCTATGCTCTACACAAGACCAGACATTGCCCAAGTAGTGGGAGTCCTTAGTCAATTTATGGCTAATCCTTGACGGGTACATTAGGATGCAGTAGTTTAGATATTTGAGGGGTACTTTCAAGTATTCCATATGTTATCATGGTAATGTTACAGGACCTCCGCATTCTATTTGTATTCATGGATTCATGGATTCTGATTGGGTGGGTGACATTGACATCAGGAGATGCACCAGTGCTTATGTGTTCACTATGTTTGGTGGTGCAATTAGTTGGATGAGTAAGCGGCAACCTGTGGTTTCTTTGTCCACGATAGAAGATGAGTATATGGCAGCAACTCATGCTTGTAAGGAAGCCATTTAGCTTAAGAGATTAGCAATCACTCTTGTAACCTTAATCGAGATGAGGGATGGAGCCTTAGCTTCTCTTGGCAACCTCTTCTTACCCGCCTTAGAAACTGCCCCCTTCTCCCTTCCTGACCCTGTGCTCCTCTTACCATCTTAGTCTTTCCCTGTCATTCTGCCTTGTTCTTTCTCTTGGTTTCCCCTTCTCTCTCCTTAGGATCGTTCGCTTTGCCTTCCTTCTAGGTTTTTCCCCCTCTTTTCTCTCCCTTTGTCCTTTTGCAACCTCTTGTCTTCCCCCCCTTGCCTCATTCCTTCTTTGTTCTTGTGCTCCATTCTCTCAGCGTGTCTCCTCCTTTAGCCCCCCCCCCCTACCCATGTCCCTTCCTGTTGCTTTTTTGCTTTCTTAGACTCCCTCATTGGTCTTCTTTTTAGGTTTGGCCATGGTCCTCCTTATTCTTGGTTTCTTCCCCTTGTGGTGATGCCCCCCTCTCTTCGCCTTTCTCCTTGTCCTTTGGTTCTCTTTTCTTCCGTTTGTTGTTGATCTTTTTATGTATGTGGTGATTCTTTATACATACATACACTTTTGTATTGATTTTTGGGCTTTTCTTTTATTTTTTCTTATTCCCTTGTGGTTTGGGTCTTATTTGGTTTTCTTTTTTCTCACTTTTATTCATTTCTTTATTTAGATTTTTTATTACTATATTATCTTAGGTTTCATTGTGTTATTATTTTCTTTTTTTGGTGTTTTCTTCTCTTATCTCTTTTTATTTTTTACAAATATTTATTTATTTACTCATTTTCATTTATTTATTTTTAATTTGTTTTTATGTTGTTTAATTATTTCATTTCTATTTTTTTTCATGTCATTGTATACTTTTTGATCAATATATTAATATAATTAGCAATGTATTAATATATTTTCCCAATGTATTCTTTTTTGGATCTTTGTTAATTCCTTTTTTGTCCTTATTTATTTTCATTTTTAGTTTTAATTATTGATGTTTCATGTGTTTTTCTATATATATATATATATATATATATATATATATATATATATATTTATATTTATATTTAAACGTTATGTGTCTTATACTATTTTATTTTATTCTCAATCTCTTGATTTCCTTTATTTTTACTTATTTTATAACATTAAGGTGGTTGTTTCATTTTTTACCATTTTGATTTTGTCTTTCATACATTTTTCTTTTCTTTTTATTTTTACTATCATATATATATATGAGCCTCTCTTTCATTCGCTCTTACTCTCTTGTTAGGTTTGTGTAGGCTTTCTCTTATTCTTACACACATATTTGTTCATTTTTCTTTTATTTTTTCATTCCTCATTTCTTATTGTCTGTGTCTTTATATCATTTTATCTCTTTTTCACATCTCTCTTTTCATACATATATTTATCTTATATTATTTCTTTTACATATTGTCATAGTTATTATTGTATTAATTTAATTCCTTCCATTTTTTCGTTTATATTATATACATATTAGTTTATTTTCTTTTTAATTTATAGATAGAATTTATTTTTCTGTTTTTGAGCCTGTCTTTCCTCTTGTGATTGTAATTACTTTTTTATTTATCATGTTTTCCTTTTGTGGCTTTGAGCCCTCTAGCTTAGTTCCCTCTGTCCCTTCTCCCTAGAGATTTCTTGGATCCCGTGCTTTCTCCCTCCTTTTTAGTCAGATTGGATCTACAATTTCATCATTTTCTTTCTCTTCTCTTGCTCTTATTCTCCTGATGATGGATCACGGAGTGTGATCCAAAACATTGAGGGAAATAATTGATCACAGTCAAATCTAGAAGCATTCATTTCACAACATTATGGACTGTGGAAAATTAATGAATTCAATTAAGAGATTATGTTCAGATATTGTTGCTGATGTAAGACAAATTATAATTTGTTATGACAGTTAGAGTGAGATTTGCCTAGCAAAGAATCCAACTTTCCATGCCAGAACAAAGCATATTGATGTACAGTTTCACTTCATGTGAGACACGGTAGAGGATGGGAAGGTGAATTTGGAGAAGGTAGACACTTTGAAGAATGTTGTGGATGCATTGATGAAACCAGTGGGCATAGAGAAGTTTAGATGGTGTTTGGAGTCTATGGGCCTCTCAGCCTATAGCAGTTAAATCCTATTATTTCCATTGTCTCTTACAAGGTGTTCGACAAGTGGGAGAATGTTAAGAATTAAGGTGTCTCAACCTTCGTAATTCCTTGTATTATTTCATTGTATTTATTTATTTATTGCCTATTATTGTAATTAGGATGCAAATCCTTATTGTCATCTTGTGGGAGTTGGCACGATGATGTGTCATCCTACGTGGAAGGTGACAACATGTAAATTTGTCCTCACATGAGGAGATAGGAATCCCACATAGTGGTAGGAATATTTTGCCATGTGTTAGCATCTTAGATAGTGTGTAAGGGAATATTGACTAAAACAGTCATGACAGATTCCTATGACAAATCTATGATGCGTAAGAGTTGTAAATGGAAGATTCTATGATAGATGAAGACATGTGTCATAGGGTATCTTGGAAGAAGGCATCTTTTGGCACCCCAAGGAGGGTTATGACATGTTGTAAGAGAATATGCTATTTTTAGCCTGTATATGACATATTCTCTTACAACTGTAAGATATGACAGCTATGACGGATTCTATGACAGTCATAAGTGTCATAAGAGTATCTGTCATTGCCCAACTTGGGAATAGGTGACCTCTTTAGGATGAGGTGATATGACAAGTATCATGTAACATCCTACAGTGTTGGACAAGTGTCCATAGGTGTGGGTTTGGGCCATGAGGCCATGTTGGACGCCCATCTCAAGATAGAGCCATTTTTGCCTAGTATATTTTATATAAACAGGTGCTTTGGAGTGGAGATGTATTATGTGATTAACATGTACTATTATGCTGCCAGATTATCTCCAGATATGAGTGTCGAAGACTCCTACAAGAGCATGGCTCTGTAACTGTATTGTAAACCTCATTGTTTAGATAATACATTTGAGCTGTGTTTTGGAGTGTGGGGTTTTTCACCCGTAAGGGTTTTCCCCACGTATATCTTGTCTCTCTCTTCTTCTATCTTACATTCTTGTGTATGTGTTTTCTAAAATATCTCTGTTATTGGGTTAATAACACTGTAATTGTAAAGGTTGAAAAGAATTTGCACTCTTCTCTCCTCATTATATTAGTGTAGGAAGAGATTTCTACACACCTAGCTTCCTTTCAGATTGAGCTACACTACCACAACCACCAAAGACATGCTTAAGGGTGGATGACTCAAGATCCAGCCCTGCCTCTGTAGAGAACTTTGTATAAAAGGATGTGCACTAGCTCAAGAGATACACCATCCTGTTGTTAGTTTTTTTATTTAATTCCCAACCTTATCTCATGAAATAGCCTATGATTTAGCCACTTTCAGTATTCATCTATCATGAGAGGTTGGCCAACACATAGGTGAAATTTAAAATAACTTTCCCTCTACACTTTAGGCTCTGCAAAACCTAGAAGGGTGATCCCTTGATAGTATTTAATAACTTTCTATACCAATTTATTTCAAATACTAAACTAGCAGATGTGTTTTATAGCAGTGAGCTTCATATATTGTGAGTTAATCCTCACTGTGGTTTTTCCCCTTTTGGGGTTTTCCATGTACATCTGGTGTTATGTGTTGATGTCCATTGTGTTCATCTTTCATGTTTATGTTAATGTTGTAATGTTTAAGTTTTAAACTACTTCGAAAGATTTGAAGGTTGTTTAGATACTGATTCACCCCCCCTCTTAGTATCCTAGTGTGTTCAACAATTGGTATCAGAGCCAAGTTACTCAGAAGAAGCTTGACCACTTGAGGAAGGTCTGGGATGGCTCATAATGGATCTCTCAAAATACCTATGTTTGATGAAACAAATTATTCCTTTTAGAAGTTGAGGATGGAAAACTATCTATCTTCTCTAGGGTTTTGTGTATGGCAAGCTGTCAAGAAGGGTTACACTACTCCTTCTGAGCCTATTGATGCTGATGAGATCAAGTTGTATGACAACAATGCCAAGGAAAAGAGTGCTATCATGAGTGGGCTAGCTAATTCAGCACTTCTAAAGATAATGAGCTACAAATCTGCCAAGGATGTATGGGTAAAACTTGAAAGCATTTATGAAGGACATAGTTAAGTAAAGCAAGCCAAGATGCAAATCTTCAATATCAAATTTGAGACTCAAAGGATGACAGAAGATGAATGAAAGGAAGCAAGGTACATGGAACACACTTCCTACACCAACCTAATGAGGGGAATAGTATGCAAATTCTTTTTAATCCTTACAATTTCAGCAAAACATAATATAAAGATTATAGTAGCAACACAACACATAAAGAAAGTGACACAAGATATATCATGGGGAAAACCTTTTCAGGTAAAAAACCCCACACTCCAAAACCTACACAATGTATTATCAAATTTGTAAAGGATTACAATACGCTTGCAATGCAAGTTCTTTCGGGAGTCTGCAAGTGTTGTTTCTAGAGTAATTCTAGCAGCATAACAGTACCTGTACAAACACTATATTTCTACTACTCCAAAATAATGCATTATATAGAGTTACAAGGCATAAACAGGAAGCTTTTAGAGATGGGCGTCCATCTTGGCCACATGACCATTTTCCTAAATCAAAGGACACTTGTCCAAGATGCAAATACCTCTCTTACATCTGTCATACATGGTAGATTTGACTTCCCAAGAATGGAGCGCTCCAGGCTAAAAATAGCTATGACAGATGCTCTTACACATCTTACAACTGTCATAAAATCTGCCCAACATAACAACCTTAAATGTTGTAAGAGAATCTATCATACAAGGTTAAATATAGCATATTCCTCTTACAATATGTCATAGCCCAACTTGGGTGCCCAAAGATGCCTTCTTCACATGCAAAGATACTTTACGACACTTGTCTTCTCTTGTCTTGAGAATCTCTATACTTAGCTCTTACACATCATAGATTTTGTCATACACAATAACACATCTATCATACCACAAGATGCTGACACATGGCATATTAGAGCCACCTCCAATGGAATGCCTATATCCACATGGGATGAGTTGACCATCCTAGTCACCTTCCGAGTTGAGTGACAACTCACTATGCCACTTCATAGTTAAATGACAAAACAGGATGTGCAACATAAATTACATCATAGGAAAATAAATAAATAAATAATAATCAATGCTAGGAAATGCAAGGTTGAGACACCTTAATTCTCAACACTCTCCCACTTGTCGAACACCTTGCAAGAGCCAATAGAAAGACAAGATTTAACTGCTAGGGGAAAAATGGCCCATAGACTCCAAACACCATCTGAACTTATCTGTGTCCACATGTTTAGTCAATGCATCTGCAACATTCTTCAAAGTGTCAACCTTTTCCAACATCACCTTCCCATCTTCTACCATATCTCGAACAAAATGCAACTAAACATCAATGTTCTTTGTTCTGGCATGGAAAGTAGGATTCTTTGCGAAGCAAGTTGCACTCTGACTGTCACAATGGATAGTAATATGTCCTACATCAAAACCAACATCTGAACACAACCTCTTAAGCCAAATGGCTTCCTTACAAGAATGATTTGCTACCACGTACTCTACTTCTATCATGGACAAAGCAACCACAGGTTGTCACTTACTCATCCAACTAATAGTACCACCAAACATGGTAAACACATAAGCATTGGTGGATCTCCTACTATCAATGTCACCTGCCCAATTAGAATCCACAAATCCATGAATACTCATAGAATGCTAAGGTCTAGTAGGATAACCATGATAACATAAGGAATACTTGGAAGTACCCCTCAAATATCTGAACACTCTCTTCACTGTATCCCAATGTACCCTTCAAGGATTAGCCATAAACTGACTAAGGATTCCCACTGCTTGGGCAATGTCTGGTCTTGTACAGACCATAGCATACATCAAGCTACCAACTGCACTATCATAAGGTACTTTGCTCATATCCTCTATCTCAGAAGGAGACTTTGGACAATCATCAATACATAACTTTATCCCCATCATAATAAGAACAGTCAACGGTCTGCAATCCACCATACTAAATCTCTCCAACACAGTGTTAACATACTCACTCTGGCCTAGCCAAAGTTTTTTATTTGCTATGTCTCTTCTGATCTCCATCCCCAGAATGTACCTAGTTGCCCCTAAGTTTTTCATTTCAAACTATGCTGACAACTGAGACTTCAAATCAGAAATGATATTCTTACCATTCCCAATCAGCAACATATCATCAACATACAGTACAATAATGAGAATATGATCATTGTCAAACTTGTAATACACACAATGATCTAATTTCATTCTCAAAAATCCAATAGACAACACAAAGGCGTCAAACTTCAAGTACCACATCCTAGGAGATAGTTTCAATCCATACAAAGACTTCTTTAACTTGCAAACCAAATTTTCTTTACCTTTCACTATGTAGTGCTCTGGCTGTGACATGTAAATTTCTTCCTCCAAGTCACCATGAAGGAAATTTGTCTTCCAATCCATTTGTTCCACTTCTAAATCATAAGTTGCTGCAAGAGATAACAGGAACCAAATAGATGTTATCTTTGCAATGAGAGAGAAAATCTCACCACAATCAATTCCCTCCACTTGTGAATACCCCTTCACAACCAATCTAGCCTTATACTTCTCAACACTGCCATCTGCACCAAATTTCTTCTTGAACACCCATTTGCATCCAACAGGTTTATGTCCATCAGGCAAAGGCACCAAGTCCCAAGTTTTATTCTTTTCCAAAGAAGTCATCTCGTCTTCCATGGCCTCCTTCCAGGAACCTGCATCTTTCATACCCATAGCCTTTTTCACAGTTCTAGGCTCATGAGTGTTAGAAATCAAGGCAAAAGAACAACTAGAATCAAGTAATGAATAACCAAACCTATCAGGTTACTTCTTGATTCATGTGGACCTCCTCAAAGGTTAAGGTGGAGGTTCTCCTTCTTCTTCTGAACTTTCAAAGCTGCTAGATCTCTGCTCATCATCAGGTCCAACAAGGTCTTTTGGTTCAGTCTTCTCAGGGGTAGTAGGAAACTAAACCACATCCTCTTTCTTTTCTTTTTCTTCTGGCTGAAAAACAACAGGAGAAGGAGATACCTCTCTGAAAATAACACTTCTTCTATACAACACTTTTTTAGCCACAGGATCCTAAAGCTTGTACCCTTTCACATCGACACCATAGCCAATGAAGATACACTTAACTATCTTGTTCTCTAATTTTGACCTCTTCTCCTTAGGCACATGTGCATATGCCTCACAACCAAAAACATGAAGATGTCTTAATGAAGGCTTCTTACTAGACCACACCTCAATGGGTGTCTTATCTTATCAATGAGAGCTGAAGTAGGAGACCTATTAACAGGTAGCAAGCAGTGGTTACAACTTCAGCCCAAAACTTTTGTTCGAGCCTAGCACCACTAAGCATATTGCTAGCCCTCTCCATCAATGTTCTATTCATCCTCTCTACAACTCCATTTTGTTGTGGGGTGTATGGAGTTGTCTTATGTCTTTCAATCCCATGTTCTTTACAGAACTTGTCAAAATCTGCAGAACAAAACTCACCACCATTATCAGTTCTCAAACACTTAATCTTTTTACCAGTCTAATTCTCTACAAAAGCTTTAAACTCTTTGAACCAACTAAAGACTTCAAATTTGCTTCTGAGAAAATAAATCCATGTCCTCCTACTGTAATCATCAATGAATGATACAAAATATAATGATTTGGAAGTTGAAGGAACATTCACAGGACCAAACACATCAGAATGAATAAGATCCAACACACCAAAAGACTTATGAGAACTTGAGTAAAACTAAACACGGTTTTGCTTCCATTTACACAATGTTCACAAAAGTCAAACTCAAGATTACAATCATTTAATCCCTCGATGAGGTTTTTATTTTTCAAGGCTCTAAGACCCTCCTCACCAATGTGACCAAGTCTCTTATGCCACAACATTGTCTTTTCAGCAGGAAGTTTCATTTCCAAAGCATGAGAACCCTTAGGTACCCAAAAAGCACTACCATCGGAAGTAGAAGCAACACACTTTTTTGCTGCGGGTTCCAATGGTGAGGATGAAGAATCTGAAGGTCTTTTCTTTGAAACAAAAGAACTATTGCACTGAGTAGTGCATGCATCCAGCTAAAACAAAGTACCTCTCCGAGTACCCTTAGCAAGCACCATAGCTCCTCTTGTCATCTTGCATCCTCCACCTAAGAAGACAACTTGCACACCTATATCATTCAATTTACTTATAGAGAGCAGGTTTCATGCTAAACCGGGGATGTGCATAACCCCATTGACCCCCTTCACTCATCCATTAGGGAATCGGATCAAGACTCTTCCACGGCCAACTATCTTCAGGTGAGAGTCATCACCCAAGTACAGCTTCCCTCCATCGTATTCTTCATACTTTATAAACCAACCTTGATGTGAGGTCATGTGGAAGGAAGCACTGGAGTCAATCAACCACACATCTTCTAATACATGGGTGGCCAAGGCTGCAACAAAAGAATCACCATCATCTTGTGACGTGTTAGAATCAGAATTGGAGATGTTCTTCTTTTTCTTCTTCTCCTCCTTATATTCCTTTCAAAAGTGCCCAGTTTTTCCACAGTTCCAACACACTGCTTTGGACTTTCTAAGAGATTTGGATCTCCCATGGGATTTTCCCTTTTCATCTTTCTTGTCTTTCTTTTTCCCTTTCTCTTTGGGTCTACCATGAACTGCAAGTGCCTCCTTCGTTGATTCAGAAGACTTTCTCTACATCTCTTCAGATAACAGTGAAGACACCACTTCATCCATCTTGAAGATGGTTGTAGTACTCCCAATGGCCATGACAAGGTGGTCCCATGAGTCTGGCCAAGAACAAAGCAAGTTCATGCAATGATCCTCCTCCTCCATCTTTACACCAACGGATGTCAACTATGTAACTAGCATGTTAAAAGCATTTAGATGAACTGCAACCGATCCTCCATCATCCATCCTTAGAGAATATAGCTTCTTCCTTAGGAATAACTTGCTTATGAAGGATTTAGCTTGATAAACATCACCAAGTTTCTTTCATAGCTCTTTCGTGGTCTTCTCTTCATGAACATTCAATAGGACGAAATCAGCTAAATAGAGTCTCACAAGACCCTTAGCTTTTCAATCTTTGAGATCCCATTCATCTTGAGGCATTGCCATTGGTTTTGTGCTAGAAATTGCTTCCCATAGATCTCTGTCAACAAGCATGTCTTCCATTTTGAGTTTCCACAACTTGAAATTGCTGCCATTAAACTTTTCCAACTCTATTCTTTTAGATGTGCCGGCCATCTTCTCGTTGTAACAAGATTATAGAGTACTCTACACAGACTCCCACTCAATCAAAGATTAGCTCAAAAAACCCCTACCCAACAACTAGGATCATAGGTGATCAAGCTCTAATACCAACTAAAAAGAAGCAAGGTACACGAAATACACTTCCTACACCAACCTAATGAGGGGAATAGTATGCAAATTCTTTTTAATCCTTACAATTTCAACAAAGTTAAACACTTAACATAAATATTATAGCAACAACACAACACATAAAGAAAGTGACACAAGATATATCGTGGGGAAAACCTTTTCAGGTAAAAAACCCCACACTCCAAAACCTGCACAATGTATTATCAAATCTATGAAAGGATTACAATACACTTGCAATGCAAGTTCTTCCAAGAGTCTACAAATGTCATTTCTGGAGTAATTTTGGCAACATAATAGTACCTATACAAACACTATATTTCTACTAATCCAAAACAATGCATTATATAGAGTTACAAGGCATAAACAGGAAGCTTCTAGAGATGGGCATCCATCTTGGCCACATGACCATTTTCCCACATCAAAGGACACTTGTCCAAGCTACAAATACCTCTCTTACATCTATCATACATGGTAGATTTGACTTCCAAAGAATGGAACGCTCCAAGCTAAAAATAGCTATGACAAATGCTCTTACGCATCTTACAGCTGTCATAAAATATGTCCAACATAACAACCTTAAATGTTGTAAGAGAATCCATCATACAAGGCTAAATATAGCATATTCCTCTTACAACATGTCATAGCTCAACTTGGGCACCCAAAGATGCCTTCTCCACATGCAAATATACTTTACGACACTTGTCTTCTTTTGTCCTGAGAACCTCTATACTTGGCTCTTACGCGTCATAGATTCTATCATACACAATAACACCTCTATCATACCATGCAAGATGCTGACACATGGCATATTAGAGCCACCTCAAATGGTATGCCTATATCCACATGGGATGAGTTGACCATCCTAGTCACCTTCCAAGTTGAGTGACAACTCACCATGCCACTTCACACTAAATGACAAAACAAGATGTGCAATATAAATTACATCATAGGAAAATAAATAAATAATTAATTAATAATCAATGCTAGGAATCACATGGTTGAGACACCTTAATTCCCAACAATGAAGACAATTTTAGTTATATGCTCTAACTGGATGAAATAGTTAATGGCATCACAGGTCTTGGTGGTGAAGTGAAAGAAGATAAAATTGTGAAGAAGGTACTGAGAACTCTTCCCAAAACTTACAGTCATAAGGTATCTGCTATTGAGGAAACTCAAGATTTTGATAAATATACAGTAGATCAATTGTTTGGCTCTCTCACAGCCTTTCAAATGAGAGAATTTGACAAAGGTACTCCAAAGAAGGAAACAACATTCAAAGCAAGTAAGAAGATAGAATATGAAGCAGCTGATCAATATGATGACCATGATGGGGTAGAACCAAACTTTGTAAGAATATTGAAGAAAGGCACAAGAAAATACAAAGGTAAGTTAACTTTCAAATGTTTCAATTGTGGAAAGATTGGTCATTTCACTTCTAAATGTCCATTTAAAGAATTAAGAGGTAATAACAAAAGAGAGAAGCCCAAAAGAAGTTTGTATTCCATGGAGAATAGTTGTTCCTCAGAAGATGAGGATCATGATGATTCAAATGATGAAACACTTTTCATGGCCTTGAATGTTGGTGACAAAAAGGATGATTTTGGAAAATGTGAAGAGTCTGATACCTTGCAAACTGACCAAAATAATGATAAATCAATGGTTGTGTGAACCACCTTTCATGCAAAAGAAGAAGCCAACGCTTGGGTAATTGACAGTGGTTTCTCTAATCACATGACTGGTGACAAGGAGAAGTTTATCAACCTTAAGAAGTGGAATGGTTGAGTTATTAAGTTTGGTGGTGATGAGTCAGCACAAATCCGTGGCAAAGGTGCTATAACTATTGATGGGAAGAACAGGATTGAGGATGTCCTCTATGTCAAAGGGATAAAGAACAATCTTCTCATTGTCAGATAGATGTGTAGTAAAGGATACAATCTTACCTTTCATGCTAAAGGTTGTGAAATCAAGAAGGTGGGATCTAGAAAACTAGTTACATAAGGTATGAAGTCATATGGAGATATCTATCATCTAAAAGAGGTAAATGGAAGAACATGCTTATTGGCTCAATCCAGTGAGTGTTGGTTGTGGCACAAGCAAATGGGATGCATCAACTTTGATAATATGGTAAAGATTATCTCTATTCATCTGGTGAGAGATATGCCTAAGATAACCAAGCCTGCAAACACATTATGGAAGGAATGTCAAATAGGAAAGCAGACAAAGACAAATTTCAAGAGCAAGGAGTACTCTTCTTCAATTCCATTGGAACTTATTCACATTGACTTATGTGGCCTTACAAGAATAAAGAGTCAACAAGGTGGGAGGTATTTCATGTTAATTATTGATGATTATTCTAGAATGACTTGGGTTACTTTCTTAAGAGAAAAGTCAGATGCCTTTGATAAGTTTAAGGTTTTCAAAGTAATGGTTGAAAATGAAATGGATGCTAAGATCAAATGTTTAAGGTTTGATAGAGGAGGTGAGTTTACTTCAAATGAATTTGAAAAGTTTTTTGAATATCATGGTATTAGGAGACACCTGTCAGCTCTTAGGACCCCTCAAGAAAATGGGGTAGTGGAAAGGAAGAATAGGACAAGTGCAAGAGATGGCTACGGTAATGTTGAAAGATGCAAATCTTCCTGACATGTACTAGAAGGAAGTAATTCACACTATTGTCTATCTGATTAATAGAGTACAACTGAGGGTCAGTAGCACTAAGACCCTTTATGAGCTATGGTATGGAAGACCTCCCACTGTCAAATACTTCAGGATCTTTGGAAGCAATGCTACATTAGAAGAGATGAAGAAGACATAGGAAAGTTTAATTCAAGAAGTGATGAAGGGATCTTTCTTGGTTACTTAACCAGAAGCAATGCCTATAGATGCTACAATAAGAGGTTGGGAAAGATGATTGAAAGCACAAATGTCAAGGTAGATGAAGACTTGTATCAGATCCCACAAGAATCAGAGGACTCTAGATCTGATATATTTCCCTGCATTAAAGAAGAAGAAGAAGAAGAGAAATAAGGAACAAGAACTAGAGCAGATCCCTAAGACTCCAACAAAGTATGTTCAAAGGAACCATTTTGCATATTAGATCATTGGAGATAAGAATGAAGGTGTGCAGACCAGGAGAAAGTTTGCAAAGGCAAATGAGCAAGTGAATTTGTGTTTATTATCAAAGGTAGAGACCAAAACCTTTATTGATTCTAGCAAAGATGATAGATGGATGAAGGAAATGGAAGAAGAATTGAATTATATAGAGAAGAATCAGACATGGGAATTGGTTCCAAACCATCCAATAAAAATGTTATAGGAACAAAGTGGGTGTTCCATAAAAAATTGAATGAAGATGGTGAAGTTGTGAGACACAAAGCAAGGTTGGTGTGTAAGGGTTATTCACAAGTTGAAGGCATTGATTTTGAGGAGACTTATGCTCTGGTAGCTAGGATGGAGGCAATCAGGATGTTTCTAGCTCTTGCTACTCACAAGAACTTTAAAGTTTATCAAATGGATGTCAAGTCAGCATTTTTTAATGGTGATCTAGAGGAAGAGGTCTACATTGAACAACCAAATGGGTTTCAATTGTCAGAAGATCTGGACATGGTGTGCAAACTCAAAAAGGCTTTATATGGTCTCAAGCAAGCACCTAGAGCTTGGTATGCTAGATTGGATAAGTACTTACTTTAGCAAGGCTTCAAGAAAGGTACCATAGATAGTACTCTTTACATTAAGGAAAAGGAAGACATAATTCTAATAGTTGCAGTATATGTTGATGATAACATATTTGGTGGAGATGATAGTATATGTAAGTGGTTTGCAGAAGAGATGCAGAAAGAATTTGAAATCTCTATGATTGGTGAGATATCTTTCTTCCTTGGGCTTCAAATTTCTCAGTTGGATGTTGGTATTTTTATTTCTTGTGCTAAGTATGTTAAAGAGATGTTGAAGAAGTTTCGTATGGAGGATTCCAAACTAGTAAGTACTCCTATGGTTACTGGTTGTCACTTGAGCAAGAATGATGAGTCTCCAGAGGTTGATCAGACTCTTTATAGATCTATGATTGGAGGATTGTTGTACTTGATTGCTTCTAGACTTGATATTACGCATGTAGTATGTGTGGTTTCTAGATATCAAGCTAATCCTAAGAAAACAGATGAGAAGGTAGTGAAAATAATAATTAGATACTTGAAGGGAACTCTAGATTATAGCTTATGGTATCCTAGAGGTAATGACCTTGATCAAAGTGCCTACATTGATGCTAATTGGGTTGGTTGCGTTGATGATAGAAGAAGTACAAATGGTGGTGCTTTCTTCTTAGGAAGCAAATTGGTCTCTTGGCAGAGTAAGAAGCAGGACTCAGTGTCCTTATCTGTAGCAGAAGTTGAATATATTGTTGTAACATCTTGTTGCACTCAAGTGCTTTGGATGAAGCAAAATTTGAAGGATATAAAGGTGATGTATGATGAGCCTATCCCTATTTTGTGTGATAATACTAATGCAATCAATATTTCCAAGAATCCAATGATGCATTCTAGAACCAAGCATATATCAATTAGGTACCAATTTTTGAGAGATAAGGTTACAGAGAAAGAAGTGAAGTTGGAATATGTTCCAACAAAGGATCAGATTGTAGATATTTTTACAAAGGCTCTTGAAAAGGATACTTTTGAGTATCTCTAGTAGAAGTTAGAGTTAATTGCCCCTCTTTCTTCTAACTAGATGCATGGTTGGTGCATCTGTCCAGGAGGAGTAATTCCTACTACATCTTTTTCCTGGACTGATGGTGGCTACCTCTCAAGGGGAGTAGGTAGTGGTTGTTACTAATAGGGAAAGTTGAAAAGAAGAGTTTGTTACCCTTTGTCCTTGATGTCAAAGGGGGAGAATGTGTAGGTGTGTCTTGCCATCAATGCCAAAGGGGGGATTGTTGTACATATGTTATCTAAGGTTGTGATGTGGTTGTCATTAATGTCAACACTCTATTTAGCTTGTCACTAATGTGGTTTGTAACACTCTTGTAAACACTCAGTTTGGACTACCTAACATATTGTTGATGTTAGATGTGATGTGGTTGCTGAAGTTCATGGTTGGCTGTCATGCCCTGGTCAATTTAGAATTGGGTATGATGATGTATTAAGATGGGAATTAGAAGTATCAAGATGATACATGAAGATGGTAATTAGAAGCATCAAGAAGATATATTAATATAGAAATTAGAAGCACTGCTAAGGATGTATGAGCTATCACAAGAAGGTTCTGGTCTCTGGAAGTTGATTAAGATTTCTACTGCAAGAAGCTGCCAAGGAGACTACTTGGGAAAATGCTTCACATTCCTCCACGTTTGAAGATATGGTCATGCAGTTCAGAATCCAAGTTTAGTATATTGTGAAGGTGTTATATCTAAGAGATAAAGTTTGTATACCTTCAGCAATAAAAGTTATGAGTGATAGAGTTCTAGTCTGTGCTTTGGCAGAGTAAAATGGTGATGAAGACTTGTTGGAATGCTCCGCATTCCTCTAGATGTGAAGATTTGTCAATGCAATTTTGTGAATATGTTTAGGGAGGTTCAATGCATACTTATGTAAAGTATCTAGTGATTTGGTGTGCTGCAAGAAATGTTTAATCTTCTATGTGTATCGCCAAGATAAAATGACTGATGTGTTATAAGCTTCATGCGTTCTTACTTAGGGTGACCTATTTCAAATGAGCGTGATGTGCATGTTGGGGTTAGTCGGTAGAATATATCAATTAAATGCAAATAAAGATTAAACAGAGGAATGAAAATACACAGAAATAATAATAGTGAGAGATAAGTTTTAATGTGGTTCACCCAAACTCGGGCTACATCCACCAATAGAGAGTCCAATATTATTATCCAGTAAATCAAACCAATTACAACTAGCAATCCCTACAACTCAATGCTGTTGCAAATGCTACAATACAATATATATCAAAAAACCCTAACCCTTAGCCACTTTTATCAAGCCTTATGTCGGTTACAAAATAGGGTTTTTTTATGTCGGTCCAAAAAAAAAATTGGGGGCTGCACCCCTGAGCCCTCGCTTGGGGATCAGCCTGGCCCCGAACCCCGGTGAGGATACATAGCTAGTGTACAGTACTTTCCTGATCAGTCGCCACCTACCAACAATCTCCCACTTGGAGACTGATCAGGCTCCACACCAAACAATCTCCCACTTGGAGACTGATCCTGGATGACACCACTACGTGTGTAGCTCCCACTGGAAATAAGCACCCTGGACTCTATTGTTCTAATTTTATTGGTTCAATCTTGATGACCAACTGAAGCTGAAGAGGAGCTCAGCTTCTCCCTTGTCACTGCCTTTGTAAACATATCCATTGGATTTTCATTTGTATGTATCTTTTCTAGCCTTAATTGTCCATTATCCAACACCGACCGAATAAAGTGATACCTCAACTGTATGTGTTTGGTCTTTGAATGCAAGGCACAATTCTTTGCAAGATGTATGGCACTCTGACTATCTGTATACAAAAAACTGTTAGCCTATTGTTTGCCCAATTCTTCCATGAAAGATTGTAGCCATATCATTTCCTTGCTTGCCTCTGTTGCAGCTACATACTCTGCCTCTATGGTGGATAAAGCAACCACCTTTTGCAACCGTGAGAGCTAACTCACTATTGTCCCACCTATAGTAAAGACATAACCTGTAGTACTCTACCTGGTATTAATATCACCTACCAAATCTATGTCTACATAGCCTACTAAATCAGTATTAGAGCCCCCAAAACATAAGTGTGTATTGGATGTACCTCTCAAATATCTGAGAATCTATTTTACCACATTCTAATACTCCAATCTGGGATGACTCATATACCTGCTAACAACTCCTACAACATGTGCAATATTCGGTCTCATGCATACCAGGGCATACATTAAACTTCCTACCGCTGAAGCATATGGTACCTTGGACATTTTCTCTTCCTCCTCTTGTGTCTTAGGACACATCTTCTTAGTCAATTTCAAATGACTAGCCAAAGGTGTGCTAACAACTTTTGCATTCTCCATATGGAATCTCTGCAACATCTTTTCAACATAAGCAGCCTAAGATAGAGTCAATTTTCTATTCTTCCTATCTCTATAAATTTTCATACCAAAGATTTGTTTTGCTACCCCCAAATCCTTCATATCAAATAATTGTGCTAACTGTTGTTTTAACTCTCTTATGTGATCCATGTTAGACCCAGCTACAAGCATGTCATCAACATATAAACATAAAATAATGTAGCTGTCATTATCCAACCTCTTAAAATAAACACAATGGTCAGAATTACACCAACTGTAGCCTTGCTTAGCCATAAAACTATCTGTATACACCTAAAAATGACATGACTCTACTTAAATAAATATTTTAAATATTTATTTCATCTTCATAGTCCTCTATCAATAAATAAATAAATTTATTTATTTATTTGATTCACTTCCTCCCATTTAATTAAATAAATTTTGTTTATTTAATTAATTTCATCTACATTAACTTTATTCTTCTAAATAATTAAATAATTTCAATTATTTAATTAAAACACCCATTCTTCTAAGTAATTAAATAATTTTATTTATTTAATTAAATCTTTCATTCTTCCTAATTTAAATAAAATGTAAATTTATTTAAATTAAAATCCCCAAAAATAAAATATAATTAAACATTTTATTTATTCTTCTAAAATCATATGCAAGTAAATTAAATAAATTTATTTATTTAATTTGCTTTCTTATCTTCCAAATCTTCTAAAAATAAATTAAATAAATTTATTTATTTAATTTGCTTTCTTATCTTCCAAATCTTCTAAAAATAAATTAAATAAATTTATTTATTTAATTTGTTTTCTTATCTTCCAAATCTTCTAAAAATGAATTAAATAAATTTATTTATTTAATTTGTTTTCTTATCTTCTAAATTAAATAAATTTATTTATTTAATTTGCTTTCTTATTTTCCAAATCTTCTAAAAATGAATTAAATAAATTTATTTATTTAATTTGTTTTCTTATCTTCTAAATTAAATAAATTTATTTATTTAATTCTTTTTCTTATCTTCAATATCTTCTAAAAATAAATTCCTCTTGTCATACAAAAGTAAAAGCTGAGTTAAAACAACTTTAAAGCAACTTTGCTCTTAAATTAGAAAAATAAATTCTAATTTAAAGAAAATGAAAACTCATCAAGAAATCTTTTAACTCAACAAAGCTTCTTTTTGAATGACACATGTCTTTCTTCCATTTGTTGCACGTTCCTCAACAATCCTCCTCCATTGATTCATTCTTTTCTTCTCAACCATTGATCTTCCCTCACTCTCTTCTATAAATATAACCTTCTTCTCTTCATTTCAATATCTGGATTTTGTGTAAACTTATGCTGCAGGAATCTAAGCACACCTTTGGCACCCCCATTATATTTGAGCACTTCATAGCATCCTCCATTTCTGTATTTGAAGCTCATCTTCAAATACCAAAGTATCCTAGCCATTCTTCATTTGTCATCTTCAAACAAGCAAGCAAGCAACAGCTTCTAAGGGCTTCACAATCAAGATCGAACGAAGATAGGCGAACTACAGAAGGCAAAAAGGTAAAAGGTGAAGGTATTGTCTGTTCTTTATTTTAAATCTCTTTTATCTTTATTATTCTGTAGATGTTTGGGATTATTTTTCATTGATTTGAATAACCAAATTTCCCCCTCACATTTTGGCGCCCACTGTGGGGCCCTCGCCCCTCTACTAATAAAAAAAATTTGAGTTTTCTTGAAGACAGGTCCATACAGGTGACGAACAGGTTTCTGACAAAGCTAGTTTTGTGCATTCAGCTTCTGAAACAATACATTTGCCTTCCAAAATGATGCATCTGACGAACTGGCACATCTGACCTCCCAATTTGCGCATTCACCTCGTCCTTTTGCACATCTACTATTTTTGTGCATTTGATCTCTATATTTGCACTTCTGTTCAAAAAGCCACACACTCCCTGTTTCTACGCATTCAGGCAGCAGTGTTGCACATCTGTCTTCTGATTTCTGTTTTGGGTTTTTCTTTGACTTTTGCATGCTGGAACTAACATTTGTTTTGCAGGAGTAGTGGCTGGATTAGGTCATCTAGATGTTTTGCTTAGTTCATCTAGCCTAACTAGGGGTGAAGTAATCAAATGCATTTCATGACAAATTACACATAGTCCCTAACTAGGAAGGAAGTAATTGGACCAAATTGCTATCTTGCATTGTTGATTCATTTTCTAGCTTAATCATTGCTTTCTTTTACAAACGAGAAATGAACAATGCTATGATTAATCACTTTCAAAGTTAACAAACAGGAAATGAACAATGCTATGATTAATCACTTTCAAAGTTAACAAATGGGAAATGAACAATGCTATGATTAATCACTTTTCAAGTTAATAATCGTGTGAGTGCACAAATTAGTTTAGCCCATTTAGTTTTTCTATTTTAACTAGGTTGGATTAACCACTGTACTCTGTGCTTGCGAATGACAATAGGCTTATGCTCTCCCCTTAACTGGGTGATCAAAGTGCCAGACTTGTCATTCTTTTTGTCAAACCTTTAGGGGGGCCTGCCCTTGGATGCACGCCTGTCCAAGTGGGAACAACCCTGAGTGGTAACAGGCTAAAGCCAAACCCTACCAAGCCACTTAAAATAAATTGTGCTTAGGGTGAAAACCTCAAGCAACGAGTGCTGCTGTGTTACACCGACGGCCAACCTCCCCCAAAACCCTCATAGGCGTAACCCTTTGAGGCTGGGAGACTCCATAACGGAGAGTAGCACCGCCGCACGTGTAACCACTCGAATGGTTGCCCTATCTAAGAACCAATTGTGTAGTAAGCCAAAAAACCCTATTCGTTGATGCAAAGGGCGGAGCTCTTGAAGCGGCCTCGATGCAAGTGACTCTTAGAGAGGTAGCAGGGACAATCCTAAGGTTCAGTGTGGGGACAAGCCTAAGGAAACCTGAATCTGGTATGCGTGAGAAGTGAGTGCCGTGGAGGGGAGCCAGTGCTACCAGATTCTGGAGCTACACGCTTGGAGTGGCACAACTAGAGGATTCAACGAATATTGTCACATCTTGTCTAGGTTGTACTTGTCTTTGAGTCATAATAGTCCAAAAACACAAAAAAAACATAAAAAAGATAAAAAATCATGGAAAACTTCTATGTGTTTGCTGTGCTTTTGCCATAATTGAACATCAACATCATCAGAAACACCAAGTTTTTCAAACGAAAAACACTGAAAAATCCTGAAAATGATCCAAAATTTCCAAGTTCTGAGAAAACACAAGCAAAGAGCCAGATTTATGCATGTACACTGACTTTTTGCACATTTGACAGTATTGAGCATCTGCACTCTGTTTTGGCGCATGCAAACTTCACCAGTGTTGCGCATATATATAGACTTTTTTGCACATCTACCTTCTGCTGTTGCTCATCCAAACCAGTAAGTTTTTTGCGATCTTGTGTCAATGAAAAACCAATTGGAGTATTTTGGTCAAAAACTCCAATACCTGAAATTGCAAATAAACTCAAGTCCATCACCCCAAGAGTGTATAGCAATTAACCAACAAATCCAAGTCTTACAACGAGAAATGGCAATCTTGCAAGCTGAACATGCCAGTACTAGCTGTGCCTCATCCCAAAATCATACCTTCTTTTCCCGTCTTAATGATACTATTGACAGGGCAACTGCCACCTCAAAGGGGAAATCATATACCACTTCTACTAGTCCTCCTTTGCTAACTCCTAAGACACATATTCCAAAACATGCCAATCCCACGTGAACACCATTATGGAGTTCCTCAAACTCTAAATGGGTGACCAAAACAGAATCAGATGAGTTGTGGGAAAGAGTTTTGCCAAATTTATACTACCAAAGAAAAGCTAGGGAGAAAGCTAAATCCCCTCATTCACCTATCCATACACCTACCAATGATGTGATCCAAGGGCTACTAGCAGAAAGTCAACGGTGCCCCCAAATTTCAGTCCTTGACCTTACCAAAGATTCTTCCAATCGCATATCAAATCCTACAACACCTTCATGTCATCCGCAACCCCTTGAGTTTATCAAAGAACCTACTACCATGAACCCAAGTTAAGAGCTACTATACCTCCATGTCAATAACCCTCAAGAACATGTCAAGCCTACCCAAGAGCTATCCACTTCCATTCAAGCAACCCAAGAGGTATGTCAAGAGTCTAATCCTAAGCATGAGGAAACATTAATCCCTAGTCCAAGTCAAGATCAAACCACTTTCTTGCAACCTATCCATAACATGCATCTTTTCCAGGATCAAGATGATATCCATAATAATGAACCTCTCCATGAGCCACATGAATAAGAGATCCAACTCCAACCCATCCATAACCTTTATTTGTTCTATGATCAAGATATTCCCTATGAAGAAGATGTCCTTGAACAACTTGATCCCATACCCATCCATGAGCAAGAAAACTCCATTACTTCTATCCCTCTTACATCTAATCCCATCCATGATCCAACAACTTTTGCCTCCTATGATGAGACACTTGCCTCCCAAGTGCACATGAATGATCAACCCAATAATTTAGATCCTAAAGAGCATAATGACGATCAAGATTCTAGTGATCCTTCACCACCCATTATTGACCAAGCTGCAAATCCATTATTCTATATCCTTGGTCTCACTACCTTCATGCATGAATGTTCTTCCTTAGAACACCAACAACCATTATCCTCTATCTCATCTTCTCCATCCAATAAAGAACTTGTGTCTAGTGTTCCACCTACACATAATCCCGTTGTCCACTGCATACTCCAACATATGAACTATCAAGGTAAAGGCTTAGGCCTTCATGAACAAGGTATTTTGGAGCCCATCCATGTCAATGTTCCTCCACCTTCATATGGCCTTGGATACCTACCCCAAGGCGAACAATCTCAAGATGTTGGTACTTCCTCCACTCCTCCTAAGTCTACCACTTTCCATCGCAAACCCTATCATATCCCCAAAACATATGTCGCCATTCCACCTCCATCATCCTACATTTTTCAAAAGCATGTGACCATACACCTTCCACCATCCAATCTACCTCCGCTACTCCCAAATCCTAACATCCCTCCCTACATTTTACCACCACTTCTTCCAACACCTTATCCATCCATCTGTAAATCCTCTAACATTCCCAATCATGGCCAACAAATGCATATGTTGTCTAAACAAAGAGCTTCCACCTACCCCACTTCCACCATCCCAAGAGAATTCAACAACAAAAATTTTGATACCTCTACCTCTCAAGTCCAAAATCCTAAGCGTCCTCATGACCTAGGATACAAAAGCACAAAATCTAAGAATTATCCATATCAAAAGCTGCATACACCCACACACCTCAATGCCAAACTAAAAAAGGTGTGGGTCCCCAAGCAACAAATGATTACCTCTGAAGATGCACCAAAGCTGCATAGACCCAAGCCCATACCTTCACAAGTACAATCTACAAGCAAAAAGGTTTGGGTACCCAAGCAAAAAGCTATCAAGTCAAATGAGGCATCCACCTCTAAAGCATCCCAACCATCCACTTTCTCCCATGCCATCCACACATATCAAATCCTTCCATCCCACATGACAAGAAAAAATTAGAAAAATACTAAGTCTATGTGGGTCCCTAAATACCTCAATCACTCATCCACCAAGCAAAAATCTTCATTGCTTTCAACACCACCTTCCCATCATAAGCTTCAATGTTTATCACGGTATGTGCAACCGTTGGTCATGGTTCCCTTCCATTCCACAACACTTTCGTACAACTCCATCTCCCCTCCCTTCCACTACTATCCTACATATCTTCCTCATCCTATGGTCCATGCTTTTGCATAAACGTTCCTTCCATCCTTGCATAAGTCCTTCTGTATTCTACATCATCATCCACTATCATACCTTCCATAATCCACTATCGTACCTTCCATAATCCACTCTCTACCTACTTCATCTTACTTTCATCCCCTACCAACATCTATGAGCACACTTGACATGGTCCATGCGACAACATCCATCTAGTGGGACTATCACCTTTTATGGAACTACATACTTGAGTCTCTCTTTTCTGCGTCAACCTTCTCCCATCCAAATATTCAAAAAAAAGAAAAAAAAACTGAAAAAAGTAAAGAAAAATCCCTTCGTCCAATGGTGAAAACTTGGCAAACAGGCACCTTGGATAAGTACTATGATGAAAACCTGGCAAACAGGTATCATGTGTAAGTTGATCTTCTATGTCACCTACACTTGGGGGCACCTTGTCTCATCAACATATCACCCTTCTCCTATCAATTTCCGTCCATACCATTTCCTATCCTATTCCTCTATCCATCACATACCTATATTGTCCAGTCCATCCATCCTAAATCTTCCTTTCCTCTATTTTTGATCTTGATAAAGATTGGGGGCACAATGTTGAAAAAAAATGTTTTAGATGTCTCTTGACATACCTTATCCCTCCAAACCACGCAAATCCTTCATTATCCTCTCATCCTCCTATCATCATAAACATTGTCATGAAAAATCCTATCTGTTCTACCTGCAATGGGGCATGTTTTCCTTATGCGACATAGCCCTTGGAGATCACATCCTTGTTTCCTTCTACCTACCCTATCATTGATCCCCTATCGCCCATCCATCTCCCTATCCGTGGTGTTTCCCTTGTCATCAGTATCTAGCATTAAGGCCATCCAAAATTCTTATCTAGTATCCTGTCCATAGTGTCAGCCTAACATAGCCTCTGTCATCAGTGTTATCTGTTCCATATTTGATCCATCTCTGTTCCATATCTGATCAATAGTTGTT
The DNA here is from genome assembly GCA_027924645.1 of Cunninghamia lanceolata. NCBI lineage: Eukaryota > Viridiplantae > Streptophyta > Pinopsida > Cupressales > Cupressaceae > Cunninghamia > Cunninghamia lanceolata. The sequence continues at coordinate 33,459,926 of BSBN01000078.1, read as the reverse complement.
CCATATCTGGTCCATATTGTGTCTCATCCACTCCATATCTTAGGTCCATCAGGTTTCTCCCTGAACTACGTTGCCTCTGCGTCGTCACGTAGGCAAGGCCATTTAGCAATGAGCCCCCGAGGCACTAGGTCAGTCCCTTAGGGTTCGTCTCTCCGTGTCTGTCTGTTGTCTCACTCACAATAAGTCGATCCTTGTCTAAACTGGGGGCAACTCCTCAACCTAGTTACAGATTTGGATTCTTGAATGCCACTGTTCTAAGAGGATACCAATAAGGATTGTGATACCTTTCACCAGGCAAGCAAGTGCAGCACAATGCGTTCCTTAAACAAAGGTCCTTGACTCAAAACATCAACCTATCCTAAGCAAAAGCGTGGCACCATACCAAAGGCACTGAGACTAATTCTGTATCAATTATGGCAAAAGACACATCTAATGCAAAGAAGTTTTGTCAATGGGTTAAGTTACAAGGTCTTGGATTTTTGTCATTATGTCTTCCTATGCTACTCAAGGATGCCAAAAGCTAGAGATGCTATGATGGGGGCATAATTTTTCTTGTCTGCTGCTTGTGGATTAAACTTTAGTAATGTGATGACTTCTGTCTAATGACATGATCAGCAAAAAGATCATCGAGGACTCTGAGGTCTAAACAATAAAAAGGGGCAATCCTTGTCTGTTGAAACACAAGAATTACTCAGGTCATCTAGATTCAAGTTTGACTAGATGCTTGTATTAACTTGCTATACCAAAATCCAGGTAAGCGATACTCAGGTCATCTCAGTCTAATTATACCTAGATGCTTGTATCTTCTTACCACATTTCAAAAAGTGAAAAATACCAAAAAGCGCCCAATGATGAAAGTGAAAAGCCTTGCAAATATCAAGATGACAAATCCACATCCATTTCATATCCATATCCATACCGTATCCAATTCCATTCCATATCCATATCCATATCCATATCCCATGCAATAAGAAAATCCTGTAGCGGCTTGTCAGTCCTTCAATCAAATTTCTTCTATCGAGTCATTCTTCTATCGATCAAATTTCTATTTGTCCTCATATCGCTCATCAACAGTTCTACCTGTCAATCTGAGCAGTGATCAAAATGCAAGTCTATCCTTAATCCATACCAATCGAGTCAAGCCAATCTTGTCAAATGATCCAATCACAATCAGTGGTCTTGATCCTAATCTTGTCGTAAACCATATCAATCAGTCATAACTATCCTTCATGTTGCTCTAGGGATATATCATTCCCCGCCATGACAACACTGTCGTATATCGTTATCATATCATATTGTCTTAGACAGGATGTTGCATTGTCGAAACCAGACCCGAAGTCTTATACGACATGTTTCATTCTTGAAACCAAACATCATCAATCTATATCCTTGGTTTACCACTTGACTGGGGCAATACCTTGCCTATTTTTGTATCATTTGTGCTTACTTGCTTCTTGCTTGTGTGAGTTATCTTTTTATCTTGCATCTTGTATCATTCACCTTTTTCTTCTGCATCCAGCCATTTCTTCTCATCGTGAGATTGTCCGTCTCATGCCTTCTGCCGTCTCCTCGTCCAATCTCCCGAGGGGGCATCCTGTCGTTCAAATTGTACCAAGGGCAAAACTGGGGCATGTATCATTGTCAAAAATCTTATTCTTTGAAACAACGTGATAAAACACATTGCATCAAAGAGGGGCAAAATGTATACACCTAAAAATGACATGACTCTACTTAAATAAATATTTTAAATATTTATTTCATCTTCATAGTCCTCTATCAATAAATAAATAAATTTATTTATTTATTTGATTCACTTCCTCCCATTTAATTAAATAAATTTTGTTTATTTAATTAATTTCATCTACATTAACTTTATTCTTCTAAATAATTAAATAATTTCAATTATTTAATTAAAACACCCATTCTTCTAAGTAATTAAATAATTTTAATTATTTAATTAAATCTTTCATTCTTCCTAATTTAAATAAAATGCAAATTTATTTAAATTAAAATCCCCAAAAATAAAATATAATTAAACATTTTATTTATTCTTCCAAAATCATGTGCAAGTAAATTAAATAAATTTATTTATTTAATTTGCTTTCTTATCTTCCAAATCTTCTAAAATAAATTAAATAAATTTATATATTTAATTTGCTTTCTTATCTTCCAAATCTTCTAAAAATAAATTAAATAAATTTATTTATTTAATTTGCTTTCTTATCTTCCAAATCTTCTAAAAATGAATTAAATAAATTTATTTATTTAATTTATTTTCTTATCTTCTAAATTAAATAAATTTATTTATTTAATTTGCTTTCTTATCTTCCAAATCTTCTAAAAATAAACTAAATAAATTTATTTATTTAATTTGTTTTCTTATCTTCTAAATTAAATAAATTTATTTATTTAATTTGCTTTCTTATCTTCCAAATCTTCTAAAAATGAATTAAATAAATTTATTTATTTAATTTGTTTTCTTATCTTCTAAATTAAATAAATTTATTTATTTAATTCTTTTTCTTATCTTCAATATCTTCTAAAAATAAATTCCTCTTGTCATACAAAAGTAAAAGCTGAGTTAAAGCAACTTTAAAGCAACTTTGCTCTTAAATTAGAAAAATAAATTCTAATTTAAAGAAAATGAAAACTCATCAAGAAAGCTTTTAACTCAACAAAGCTTCTTTTTGAATGACACATGTCTTTCTTCCATTTGTTGCACGTTCCTCAACAATCCTCCTCCGTTGATTCATTCTTTTCTTCTCAACCATTGATCTTCCCTCACTCTCTTCTATAAATATAACCTTCTTCTCTTCATTTCAATATCTGGAGTTTGTGTAAACTTATGCTACAGGAATCTAAGCGCGCCTTTGGCACCCCCATTATATTTGAGCACTTCATAGCATCCTCCATTTCTGTATTTGAAGCTCATCTTCAAATACCAAAGTATCCTAGCCATTCTTCATTTGTCATCTTCAAACAAGCAAGCAAGCAATAGCTTCTGAGGGCTTCACAATCAAGATCGAATGAAGATAGGCGAACTACAGAAGGCAAAAAGGTAAAAGGTGAAGGTATTGTCTGTTCTTTATTTTAAATCTCTTTTATCTTTATTATTCTGTAGATGTTTGGGATTATTTTTTATTGATTTGAATAACCAAATTTCCCCCTCACACTATCAAATTTCAAATACCATTGCCGAGGTGCTTGTTTCAAGCCATACAAACTCTTCTTCAATCTGCACACCAATTTCTCCTTACCTTTGACCTCAAATCCTTGGGGCTGTTCTATATATATCTCCTCCTCCAAATCACCATGGAGAAAGATAGTTTTTACATCCAGCTATTCCAAATGCAAATATTCAGCAGCCACAATACTTAAAATAGTACGAATAGAAGTCATATTGACAACTGGAGAAAATATCTCATCAAAATCAATGCCCTTTTTCTATGCAAATCCTTTTACAACTAACTTGGCTTTAAATCTTTTCTTACCTCCATCTTCCTCTTTCAGCTGATAAACCCATTTGTTTGGTAAAGCCTTTTTACCTGCAGGCAACTTACATAATTCCCAAGTCTGATTTTTCAGCAAGGAGTCCATTTCTTCTTGCATTGCAAGCTCCCACTGAACCTGTGTATCCACCTGCATAGCTTCATCATACCCTTTTGGTTCATCAGAATCTATTAACAAAATAGAATACAAAGAGGGAGAAAACCTTTCAGGAGGTCTACTTAGCCTTGTTGACCGTTGAATATTCACTAGAGTTTGTGGTATTTCTGGTTGCTGTTGCAGAGCATGAGGAACCACTGGAATAGCACTATTTGGAGTATCATCCAGCACTGCATAATCTTTTTCTTTCTTCTCATGCTACTGCAACTATTCTTTGTACAACACCTTCTCATTGAATATAACATCCCTACTTCTCACAATTTTCTAATTTTCAAAATCCCAAAGCCTACAACTAAATTCATCAATGCCATATCCAATGAAGGTACACTTTTTTTATTTTGCATCCATCTTGGTTCTATTTTCAGAATCTATATGTGCAAATGCTTCACAGCCGAAGGTTTTCAGAAAAGAATAACTCACCTTCTTGCTTGTCCATGCTTCCTCTAGAATACCACAACCCAAAGGAACTGAAGGACCTCTATTAATTAAATATACAGCAGTGTTGATAGCCTCTGCCCACATATTTAAAGGGAGCCTAGCATGCAATCTCATGGTCCTTGCATGCTCCATTATTGTCCTATTCATGCATTCAGCCACTCCATTCTCTTGTGGAGTCCATGGAACCATTTTTTGCCTACGAATTCCATTAAAAGAATAATAATCCTCAAATTCTTTGCTGCAATACTCACCACCATTATCAGATCTAACACATTTTAATCTTTTACCTATCTCATTCTCAACCAAGCTTCTCCATTTCTTAAATGTTTCAAATACATCAAATTTCTACCTAAGGAAATAAATCCATACCTTCCTAGTTGCATCATCTATGAATGTAACATAATATCGAGAGCCACTGAGAGAAGATACCTAAGCTGGTCCTCATACATCTGTATGCACAAGCTCCAAGTTTTCATTTTTCTTTTGCTTCCCATCCTTGAGAAAACTGACTCTCTTTTGTTTGCCATACACACAACTTTCACAGAAATCCATATTAATACATTTCAGACCTAGTAAAACTTTCTTAGAATGAAGTACCTTCATACCTTTTTCACTCATATGCCCATGTCTATTATGCCACAGTGTTGTCTCAAAACCTACAACAACTGTTTCAGTCTCTTCCTGCGAACCTGCAGCAACTATTCCTAAATTTGTTTATTTTTTTCTCTACAACAACTAAAGTAGAAGGAACAGTATGACATGTACAAAGATATAAGGTGCCTACTTTCACACCTTTTGCTACTATTAAAGCACCATTTGAAACCTTCCAATTTTTATCAGTAAATGTAACAATGCAACCTTCTTTAGCTAGCTACCCTACTAAAATTAAATTCTTACTAAGCCTTGGAATGTACATTACCTCTTGTAGTAGCCAATTATTCCCATTCTGCAACTTAATCTTGATTCTTCCCTTTCCAACAATCTGACAGGGTTCGTTATCTCCTAAATAAACCAGCTCAAAATCCCCTTGGACATAATCAAGCAAATAACTTCTATGGAGTGTAGCATGAAATGAGGCCCCTAAATCTAAAACCCATGAATCATCAGCATTATCTAGGTAAAGAATCAAAGCATCATCTTCAAACTTATTACTTACCACATTTGCCTCCTTATTGCCTTCTTGTTTGTCTCCTTTATTTTTCTGAGACCAACAATCTTTCTTCAGATGACCTGGTTTCCCACAGTACCAGCAGTCCTTCTGTCCTCTGATTTGGGATCTCTTATCCTTTGATTTTCCTCATGACCTCCCATGACCTCCAGAACCTTTTCCTCTCTCCTTTGATCTACCCCTACTTTTTGCATTCAAAACACTGCCTGATGTAGATCCACCTAAGCTTTTCCTATGAATTTCCTCACTCATAATAATACTAACAACATCATAAAATTTTAGGGTATTTGAACCAGAAACAGAGTTACTAACCGCCATTACCAAACTATTCCATCTTTCAAGCAATGAACATAATATCAAGAGAGCTCTAACTTCTTCATCAAATTTTACATTTACAGAAGTCAATTGACTGACAATTGTATTAAATTCATTTAAATGATCTTTCACAGATCCACCTTCAACCATTTTCAGATTAAACAAACGCTTCATGAGAAATACCTTATTTGAGGCTGAGGGTTTTTCATACAATTTAGCCAAAGCTTTCATCAGACCATTTGTTGTCTTCGCTTCCATTATATTGAATGCCACTGATGGTGCCAGGCACAACCAAATGGTTCCTAGTGCCTTTCTGTTAAGAAGATTCCAATCCTTATCAAACATTATTGCTGGTATCTTAGCTACTCCTTCCAACAGCATCCATAAATCCTTTTGATAGAGGTAATCCTCCATCTGCATCTTCCATAACTGATAGTTCTGCCCATTGAATTTATCGACCTTTAATTTACCCTCGTCTACCATTGCTCCCACTCAACTGTGAGACCTTCCTGCAGACAATAATCAAACACAACCCACTCTGATACCACTTGTTGGGGTTAGTCGGAAGAAGATATCAATTAAATGCAAATAAAGATTAAACAGGGGAATGGAAATACACAGAAATAATAACAGTGAGAGACAAGTTTTAACATGGTTCACCCAAACTTGGGCTACATCCACCAACAGAAAGTCCAATATTATTATCTAGTAAATCAAATTGATTACAACCAACAATCCCTGCAACTCAATGCCATTGCAAATGCTACAATACAATATATATCAAAAAACCCTAACCCTTAGCCACTTTTATCAAGCCTTATGTCGGTTACAAAATAGGTTTTTTTTATGTCGAACCCCAGTGAGGATACATGGCTAGTGTACAATACTTTTTTGATTAGTCGCCACCTACCAATAGTATGGATGTTATTATTTGAAGGATGATGTTGTGAAGAATTTTTAGGACCAGGTTAAGCATGTGTTGGGGTCTGCAAGGTGATTTTCTTCTCCTGGAGTAGTGTGTAGTTCATGTCTAGGCTTGTCCTCTACATGTTTCATGATGTGTGATCTCTGGCCGACTTGTAAATCATAATATTCTTGTTGTATTGGATGACTTGTGATGTAATCAATGTAATATCATGTGTATATCATGAACCTAGTTGATCCAGGTGGGGTATGATTGTGAAATAAGAATATCTGTGTGTAAAGAACAAAATATGAACTTGTTATGCATTATGATGTGTGACTGAATGAGAAAGAGTAGAAGCAATAAGGGTTGTCTTGATTCATCTTGAAGACATTTTTGTGATAGGAGGGAAGTGAAGAGTGTGCCTAATTGATCCAATCATCAGAAAAAGCAGAATTACAATCATCAAAAGTGTGAGCTTCAATGTTAATTGTTAGGTAGTAGAAGGACTGTCATACTGTAATCATTTATGAGTTCATTCTCAATTTAGGGAGTAGTTTCTTCCTTGGGTTGTAGCCCTAAAATGAAGTCTTCAATGAGTAGTAGCTTCCTTGGGAGTAACCCTAAAACAAAGTTAGCAGGGAGTAGTAGCTTCCTTGGGTTGTTGCCCTAAAACAAAGTTGTAATTTTTATAGCAGTGAGCTTCACTGTGGTTTTTCCCCTTTTGGGATTTTCCACATACATCTGGTGTTATGTGTTGATTTGCATTGTGTTCATCTTTCATGTTTATGTTAATGCTATAATGTTTAAGTTATAAACTACTCCAGAAGACTTGAAGGTTTTTTGGATACTGATTCACCCCCCCTCTCAGTATCCTAATGTGTTTAACAATATGTAATCACTCAAAGCAAGAGAAAGTGCTGATGATGAGAAGCATCCCTTTTCATTGTGAAAGGCTCATTAATCATGCAAACTAGAATAAGAAAGGAAAAGAACAAGGTGTGAATCATCGGTGAAAAATGGCAATGATTCCCCTTCCTACAACCATCAAAAGATATCAAACATACAAGGCTTGGAGAAACAAACATCGCATGGCCATTTTGGAAATAAACATCAAATGGGTATGAGTTCCTCACAAATTTTACCACATTTGATGGAGCACCTCTCAAAGATGCTTGCAAGTTTGGCTTCCTTTTAAATTAGATATATTTATATGTTTATGTGTCATGTTGTGTTCCCCTGTGATGTGTCAAATGTTGTTTAGGTCTCTTTGGATGATCCTTGATACTCTTGTAAGGTCAAAGATACAAGGAGACCGCCTCTGTTGTGATCATTCTTCTATGTGTTTCTCTATTCTTCTTTTCCTCTTTCTCTTATTGTAATTGTTGTGTGTGGTGCCTTGGGGGCATAATGTTGTGGAGGATGTCTTTGGGGCATATTCCCACGTTGTAAACCCAAGTCACTTTTTTCTTCTCTCTGATTTTAGTGTTTTCATTCTTCAATGGCTCTACTAGTCGGTAGATGACGAAAACAAACAAATACTTATAAGGACCATGTGTCCCTTCAGCAAGAAAGAAAAAATAGACCTAGTCCATATATGAAGATGGGGTTGATATATATTACTAACGCATGACTAGTAGAATCACTCCATGTTGTGATTCATATTGTGAAATTTGTTGTAACAAACCTTTGCAATACTCTAAGTCTACTTCTATGCACTTTGGATTGTTTTGTATCTCACCTTGTAGCTACACTCGGTTCTAAGATACATGATGTATAAGCTCACAACTACACTCAATTCCGAACCCACAAGTGTAGCCTTGGTCTATTAATTGATTTGATTGTTATCTTAGATTAGATTTTCTAGCCAAATCTTGTATATTGTTGATTATGTGAGCAAATGATATCGATGTGTTTGTGGGAACATTCACAATTACAAGTGCATGTCAAATTAGGGCATGGGCTTTATGAAAGCTCTTCTTCCCTTGCATGTTTTCAACTTTACCTTAAATGTGCTTGATACCTACAAGTAGGAACAACCACTTTAAAATGGGGGAATATATCATGGTATCTACTTGGATATTTTAGATATTGATAAAGCGTGTTTGTGTACACTTCCTTTTCACCATAAGGCATCTCTGTGATGTGGGTGGGGTTGTGTACTTTGTTTTGTTGTGTATACCTCCTTTTCACTATAAGGCATCTCCATAATGTAGGTGGGGTTGTATACTTTGAGCACATGCTTCCTTTTCACTGTAAGGTGTCTAGAGATGTGGGTGGGGTTGTATTTTAAAAGTCGTTCTGCGGAAGGCGAGATGGTGTAACTCTTGAGCTAGTTGCACATCCTTTTAACAAAGCATCACGAGGCAGGGCTGGATCTTGAGTTTTCACCCTTAAGCATGTCTTTGGCAGTTGTGGTAATGTAGCTCAACCGTAAGGTGTGTTTGGTGTGTTTTAGATAGTGGAGTGCAGCGATGAGCTCCTTCCTATCACTCTTGTTTGTCATGTAAAAGATGAATAGTGTTAATGACATACTATATGGCGCTCGTGTATTCTGTGTCTTCCATGTGTTTTATGTATCTTCCTTGCATGTCTTGCGTGTTTTTGGCATGGTCTAAAGATGTGTAGCGATGAGCTCCCTACACGTTATGAGTGTTTTGTGTGTTTTTACGTGGTCTAAAGATGCGTAGCAATGAGCTCCCCCCACACTATGTGTTTTGCTTAATTAGGATTATATATATATTTAATTGTTTAAATCATGTCTTCTCTGTGACTTGCGTGACTGTACTTATGTCTTCTCCATGTGTTGCATGCTTTCACTATCTTCTCCATGTATCGCATGCTTCCTTATCATATTAATTGTCTTATGTGACTATCGAGTGTTTTCTTATGTTTGCCTAAGTCTAGGGGCTAGAAATAGTCCTTCAAACATAGGGTGTGTCTTCATTTTTGTGTTTGATGTGTTTGATTTGCTTTGGCCGCACTTTAATGCATGTACTGATCGTAAGATCATACACACATTAAAGTGGGGGCCAAATGTTATGGAGTAAAAAGCGGACACATGTCTTTTTACCTCCTAGTTTAGTTCCTAGGTCCCCATGTTAACAATATACATCATAAATATTCATCCCAATGCAAAATCCCCCGAAACCCATGTCAAATGGGAACTAGGGGCCCATTTAATGCCTTACCCTAGACCAAAAGGCTCCTTGGGACTTGGGCAGCCATGCCCAAGTCCTCCCTAATTGGTTAAGGCAGATTTTAAGGTATGTCGACATATGACCTTTAAATGTGTCTCTCCTTGTCAGCCCTTTCAATTAAATTCACAAATGTTAGCGAGAAAGAATATATAAGTGTGTTTTGATTTCATTTGTAACCTAGAGATGGATATTGTGAACTTATGATATTGTAGCAAAGAGCATTCAAGGCATTCATTGTGTTATTGTTGTAGATTTGTGTTTGTATTGTGTGTGTTGTTGCAGATTTGGAATCATCATCCATATCCTTATGAGTTGAAGGATCTTCATTCTCCTAAGGACTTCACCTCTGAGGTGACATCATTGTTGTTTAAATCATTTCATCATTTGGTTTATCTTCATCCTCTATCTTGCAAGGGCACACTCTCTCTAACAATGGTGTTGGGAAGCTTGAATGCTATCCCAAGATTTGACTGAGGTGAATCCCTAAACACCGCAACCCCCAAACCTCTTTTCTTCTTATTTGTATGTTATAGGTGTGAAGTCTAAAGAAGTGAAGGTACGGGAAGGTTATGTAAGGGAAAGGATTTCAATATCCAAAAGCAGTTTACAGAAATTCATCTGTGGAAGACTTGGACGCCTACCCTGGCATCCTCCTATTGAAACAAACACTGAATCCAGCATTTGGACACTCTCTGCGACATTTCTCCAGTTCTGATTTTCTGAAGATTCTGACTTTCTGGACTTGGGCGCCCCCCGGAGTCACATTTTAGCTTCTGTGGAACAAGTTCTGGTATCTCTCTAATAACTTTTGTGCTTTCAGATTCTAGGTTTCTATTGTCATCTGTCTGTTACAAGTTGATTATCTTATAACTAGGGTTTTACTTATACTCAACCTAGGGTTTGATAAAAGGCTTGGTTAAATCATATCTTTCCATAGCAAACAAGAGCACAAAATTAGTAGTTGAGTCCTCTTTCATCTTGTAGTGACTTAGCTCAGTTTTGTCCTTAAATGTTATTGTGGAAGAGGGTTTGATCTAGTGTACTTACATGCTTGCATCATTCACCCCTTTTCCTATTTAACAATTATTACAGTCAGAGTGCAATTTACCTAGTGAAGAACCTAACTTTTCATGCAAGGACCAAACATGTATAGATGTGTACAGTGCCACTTTGTTCTAGAGATATGGTCAAAGATGAAGGGTGAAGCTAAAAAAGATAGAAACTTTGGTGAATATTGTAGATGCTTTGAAAAATTCTATGAGCATGGAGAAATTCAAATAGTGTTCTAAGTCTATAGGCCTCTTAATCCCTAGAAATTAGATTTCAATGTTGGTGAGTTTTTGTTTGGCTCTTGCAAGGTATTTAGTAATTGGGAGAATGTTGGGAATTAAGGTGTCTCAACCTTTGCAAGTTCCTAGCATTGCAATTATTTATTTATTTATTTTTCATATTTTATTTAATTAAAATGGACTCATATTGGAAATAAGGTGCCCCACTTTGTGTTGGCATTTTGTGCCATGAGTCAGATATCTTGAGGTGTTGTAAGATGCAATTGAATAGAATACCTTGAGGAGATATAGGATGCCCTATTTTGGTGGGATCCTATGGCAGATTCTTATGACAAGTAAGAGAATAAAATTAGGGGGAGTTACATTGGATCTTGGGTAGTATTATGATGGATTATCCAGTGCATGTCATAAGCATCTTTTTTATTGAAGATATATGTCAAACTTGGGTGCTCAACTTGTGGAGATTACTATGAAAAATTATAATAGATCTAAGAGCATATTCTAATAATAACCAAAAGACTCCTCCAAAGGTGGGTGTTGGAATTTATGCTAATTTGGTTGCTACATTTGGGCTCAAGGTTTTGGCACTTAGTTTTAGTAAACCACTTGCGGTTTATTATTTTCAATTTGCAATTTTCCTATAAATTGGTGCTTGGAGTTGTAGTGTATTGTTGAGAATGGTGTATTCTACAAGCTAGAATGTTGCCAAAATCAATCCAGAATTAAGTTGTCAATTGTATTCCTATAAAAGATTTCTTTGCAAGTGTATTGTAACCTACTATTGTTATTGAATAATACATTCAACTACTTTAGAGTGTGGGTTTTTTTACTAAAAGGTTTTCCCCACATAAATCATTGTGTAATGGTTTACATTGATTATGTTTCTATATATATGTTTATGTACTTTTTGTAATTGTTTAGATCATATTTTAAAGCTTTTTTACATCACTCCTCTCAAGGTTTAGTGTAGGAAGTTGATTCTCCTAGGTACCTTTTTGTTGATGATTGTTTTACATATTCATAACAAAAGTTAAAATTCACAAAAATGAACCTAACTGTCTTGAAAGATATGAAGAAATCAATTAAGATTTGCTTAATCCCAAGTTTCTGTATGGTCAGGTCTTGACCTGTTGGACAATTCAATAGGTAAATGTGAAGCTATAATATGCAAGGGGCCTTACGTGATTTAAGGTGTTTTATGATTTTCTAGACTCTAATTATGCAAACTATCACAAATATCAACATTTTTCTTCATTCCTTTTGCATAAATTTGTTATTGTATCACAAAGCTCTGTATGATTTATATTAACACAAGATTTCTTTTCAAATATTATGAAAACTATCAAATATTAACTTAGTTGTTCAAGATTCCTTCAAATATCAGACAATCTCCTTTAAATTTCTGCGTTTAAGCTAAGTATTTCAAATGGTTTGGGAAAAGTTAGAGAAATCTAAATTAAACTTCATTCTACTACAGGATCTAAATGCTCTGTTATGCACGTTGTAAGCAATACAGCAAATTGATTAAATCCATAGACTAAACCTTTGAATGTAAGCCCTGAGTATTTTCATGAACATACAGTCAAGATTGCAAGTTTTAAGAGATATTATTTCAAATACAAAGAAGAGCCAGAAGACACTCAGAATATAGACGCAGAATTCTAGATTCATTTGTATTCAAAACACACAATCATATATGATTTATAATGTATGAATGACTCTTAGATTCATTAATCAACTTACAGAAAACTTACACGCTTTACAAATACAGTAAGGAAGCAGGATGTTCCACACGTTCCTTATTGTAGACACAGGTGACCTCCTTCTACTTCTAAACTAAAAGGTCCCTCTATTCTAAATGCTAAGATAAATTACAAGTTCTAGCTCTGTTCTACAAATCCCTGTGTCCTCTATTATAGAGTAAAGGGGCTCAATATATAGCTCTAATTATCCCCAATACAGTCCCAAAAACCCTAGTCAATCAATGGTCCATATCTCAAGTGCAGCATCAATCGGTGGAAAACAAATCCCGCCAAAAATCTCTGAGTAGCATACTCATACTGGGCATAAAGATCCTTCTTTGGAAACCCTAACAACCATCAAAATATCTTCTATTGCTTCTGTTGTGATCCATTCTGCCCTTTGAGATGTCATCACCATTAAGTTTCACCTTCTATATACCTGTAAAATAGTCATAAAGGAAAATAGACTTAAAATTCATGCTCTTGTCGTTAATTTATACCTGGTCAAAATGTTCAATGGGCCTTAATTGTAGCAATTAATGCGCCACCAACTCGATCTTTACTTGCAGTGTTGGTACCTTTTAAACCCTCTGAATATCTTCATCATCGGCGTGACTCTCCCAATCGGGCTGATCAAAAAATTTCCTACCAATCATATCTTTCTGGCCGATGCAATCCCCATCGGCCTGCATTTCTTTGTTCATCAGCAAGACAATCAACATTGGGCCAATTTTTTATCTTTCTGCCCATGGCCAATGACTGTTTAACTTTACTTTGTCTTCGTAACTGTGACGGCTTCACTAACACCTACGTACCTACCAACAGACATAAGTCAATAAAATGGAATTAAGATTCACTTTTCAGTCTTGGATCTAACTCTAGCGATAAACATACAAGCATGTACATATACAAAGAATTTTCCATATTTAATTTCTTCTTGACATCTGGCTTGTATATTTTGCACTTGTATATTGCTCTTGTATATCGGATATACAAGCAATATCATGCAACCTTTCTTTACCTTTACTCTCCACGATGCATATAATTTCTTTGTATATCAACTTGTTTCTCGCAAACATACTAGCGCTCAAATATACAAAGACCTTTATGTTTTTAACTCCTTTTTCGCATCCGGCTTGCATATGAAATTGTATCTCTTCTTTGTATATCGGCTTGTATCCGGAGATATACATTGCAATTTATAGAAGCCGATACATACAAATTCCTTTGTATGTCCCTGTCGAACTTCAACTCTTCATTAACCGCAGTTTACTTACATGTCAGATCCGCGATGTATACAGCGCAATGCATCTTCTGATATACATTTGGGTGTGATGCATCCTTTATATCGGGCTTTAATTTCCTTTGAATTCCGGCTTGTATGTATCAAGCAATGTATGTTTCAAAACATACATACAAAGCATGGAATATACAACGATAAAACCAACCTTAATACTCTTTCAAATCCGGGCCATGTATAAGTGCAATGTATATTCACTTTGTATGTAAAATACATACAAAGCATAAAACATACAATGACTTAACCAACTTTAATAACCTTTTAGTTCCGTGACTTGCATCTACCATTGTAACTCACCTTTGTATGTTCCCTGCGCCTAACATACAAACATGAAATATGCATCCACCAGACTTAAACCTTTAATCATTTAAACTGTAAACCTGTCAGGTCCGCGACTTGCATGTATAAATAGAACATTAACATAATGCATACAAGTAAAACAAATGACCTGATATACAAACTGCTTTGTATATGTACGATCCGATATACAAAAGACTTTGTATAAGCAACATATAAACCTGATTGTACATTTTACCAAAATACTCATAACTTGCAAAATACAGGGAATTTTTAGGTGGTTCAAAAAGCAACCCTTACTCATTTTTGACAAGGAATTCACCTGTACTTTGGTTTGGTACTTAATGCTTATTTTTCTTTATTTTCGACAAGGTTTGTAACATTCACTTCCTTTTCCCTTTACCACCAAGCAGAACAACACACACACACAAGCAAAAGCAACAACCACAACAGAGGTCCTCATTTTACTGAGTAAAATGGGGCATGTTGTGAACATCACAACAACTAGCAACCAAACAAAACAATCAAATTAAAACCATTAAAGGAAACTGAATAAAATAAATTCATAACTTCCAACTATCTTTTATGCAAGTCATCATTTAACTTGAGACTCAATGTATTCAATAAGGTGCATGAATTTTTCAATTCAGTTTAAGTGGGTGCACATGATTAATAATCCTCATCTTGAAAATCAATTGAACAAATCAGTGACTGACATTAGACTACATAGTTGATGTCATTCCCTAATAGCCAACCGGATAGAGCCTTGCTGCCAGCAGGCGTCCATAGCCCCGACAAGGTTATCGTTACAATTCTCCTAAGTAGAGCCCCACTACCAGCAAGTGTCTATAGCCCTGGTAGAGTTACTTAGATGGCTTAATCTGGATTTTTAGTAAAATACATTTTATTATTTTATTTATTTTAGATTTTGATAGAGATTTCATAAGATATTGCAGTTGTAACTTCATGATGCAAGGAATGGTCACTTGCTGAAATTAAGCTGAGAATTGCAATGGTAGCAAGGGTGACCTCTGATTTTTCACCTAATATCTACACTGGTAGGTTCAACAAACCCAAGGATTTTAGGTGTGTCATTGTGAGAAACATTCCTTGAATACTCAACCCACAGTTATTGAATACAAAATTTTACAAGTCAAACAACTTTCTACATTCATGACAGTCACAACAAGTTATGCATAAATTTCAAATAATTAACCTGAATAATCTAAATTTTTATTGTTTTCAATGGTTGTCAATCTACTCCTTCATACTCTAAATCAAAATAAAGATCCCAACACACACAACAACAAAGCAAACAAACAAAACAAGCAAAATGTACAAACAACTAACCTAAGAAACTAAAAAAAACCTACAAGGCAAATAAAATCCAGGAAAAGACCCAAAGACACCTGTATTTGCATACTTCCTTAGATTGTGCAAGAGTATCAGGGTACTAGTTATGGTTCTGATCTTAGCAAATTCATCTTTGTGTTCTGAAAAATATTCTTGTATTCTAAATTCATTGTGTTCAACAGAATAACCTCTGATTATCAATAACTAAGGAAGCTTATCATGTTCATGATTAATCCATATGCATGTCTTATCTCTTGAATTTCCATAATCAAAATAGTATTCAACATTATTCACTGTGGAAAGGAAAGATACAACCTGGTGCATCTCTGGTTCTGTTGGACATCCCTGTTCATTGACAGCTGGTCCTCCATTTAACTCTGCACTTTCATTACTTGGCTCAACACCTAGTCTCACTTCAAATTGAAGGATGTATGGCTCTTGATGGGTTATTTCTTCATCTTTATACACATCTACCTCTTCATTCTAGATGTTCAATTTATCCTCAAGTTCAAGAAATGTCTCTTCAATTCTCTACACATCAGCATCTAAATGAGTATCATCATAATCTGACATATCTAAATTTATCATTTCTAGATTATTTGGCTATAAAGGTGAATTAACATTTGATTCATGAAAATACTTCCCTATTTCTCCTTCACAATAATGCTAGAGTGATGTTTGATTATGCACAGCAATAACATATTCCTCTGTATCTTCCATTTTCAAGAATTGTTCCTCAAATAATTCAGTCCTATCATCTAGCAAACTATCTGGGTCCATTGACCTGTAACAATATTGGATTTGGTCATTCAGCTTAAACAAGTTAGATAGTAAATCAATATTTATTTTCTTTTCTACAACTTCCTGGGTTACTATCATATGAACTTCTTTAGTAGCATTGCATTTAAATTCTTCCACATGTTTACATTTCTTTATACCATAAAATGACTCAAGGAAAGATGTTTCACTATCCTTGTCAAAAGTATTAGGATCAGAATCAAAGACTTTATCCTGACAAGTGGTTTCTTCTCTACAAATTTTGAAAGATTTATACCTACAATCCTCTTTACCTATATTAGGAAGTAGAGCACTCCTATAAATCCTACCATAAATTGACTCAAGGAAAGATGCTTTACTATCATTTCCTTCTAGAACTGGTCTAGCTTTTGTATCTTCTAACCAACTAATATTTTCTAGTGCTGTATATGCTTGTTGCTCCAGAATTTCTTCATTTTCCTGCCAGACTTCAGCCCTAAACACATCTGAGAAAGGAATTAGTCCTTCTAAATATGAATCTATCCTGGTGAGGAAAGTTAAACAATTAATTTCATTGTGTTCCACAGACTGGTGTATCCTACAACAACTGGATAAACCAAAGTTAGATAAACTTTGAGGATAAAGCCTCTCGCTTAAAGCTTTCTGAAAGACAGGAATATTAACCTTGAAATTGTCCTCATATGAGTCCATTGAAAATGGCACTCTGCTTTCAACTTTTTAGAATTTTAAAATTTTACGAGATCTAACATATCTCAGAATAAAACGTTAAAACTCAGAAAATCAGAATAATCCTTGAAGTTTGAGCAGTACCTTTGCAAAAACATTCAAATTCTTTCAAACAGAAGACATTTGCAAACAAAACACTCAAATTTCCCATAACTAAAATGATCCTTTTTGGCCAGCCCACCCAAAATCTACCTTAAATCCTATCAGGTCCTCCTTCTAGCACCAAAAATTGTTGATGATTGTTTTTACACATTCATAACAAAAGTTAAAATTCACAAAAATGAACCTAACTGTCTTGAAAGATATGAAGAAATCAATTAAGATTTGCTTAATCCCAAGTTTTTGTATGGTCAGGTCTTGACCTGTTGGACAATTTTGTAGGTAAATGTGAAGCTGTAATATGCAAGGGGCCTTACGTGATTTAAGGTGTTTTATGATTTTCTAGACTCTAATTATGCAAACTATCACAAATATCAACATTTTTCTTCATTCCTTTTGCATAAATTTGTTATTGTATGACAAAGCTTTGTATGATTTATATTAACACAAGCTTTCTTTTCAAATATTATGAAAACTGTCAAATATTAACTCAGTTGTTCAAGTTTCCTTCAAATATCAGACAATCTCCTTTAAATTTCTGCATTTAAGCTAAGTATTTCAAATGGTTTGGGAAAAGTTAGAGAAATCTAAATTAAACTTCATTCTACTACAGGATCTAAATGCTCTGTTATGCACATTGTAAGCAGTATGACAAATTGATTAAATCCATAGACTAAACCTTTGAATGTAAGCCCTGAGTATTTTCATGAACATACAGTCAAGATTGCAAGCTTTAAGAGATATTATTTCAAATACAAAGAAGAGCCAGAAGACACTCAGAATATAGACGCAGAATTCCAGATTCATTTGTATGAACAAAACACACAGTCATATATGATTTACAATGTATGAATGACTCTTAGCTTCATTAATCAACTTACAGAAAACTTACACGCTTTATAGATATAATAAGGAAGCAAGATGTTCCACACGTTCCTTATTGTAGACATAGGCGACCTCCTTCTACTTCTAAACTAAAAGGTCCCTCTATTCTAAATGTTGAGATAAATTACAAGTTCCAACTCTGTTCTACAAATCCCTGTGTCCTCTATTATAGAGTAAAGGGGCTCAATATATAGCTCTGATTATCCCCAATACAGTCCCAAAAACTCTAGTCAATCAACGGTCCATATCTCAAGTGCAGCATCAATCGGTGGAAAACAAATCCTGCCAAAAATCTTTGAGCAGCATACTCATACTGGGCGTAAAGATCTTGCTTTGGAAACCCTAACAACCATCAAAAATATATTTTGCCACTTCTGTTGTGATCCATTCCGCCCTTTGAGATGTCATCGCCATTAAGTTTCACCTTCTATATACTTGCAAAACAGTCATAAAAGAAAATAGACTTAAAAGTCATGCTGTTGTCGTTAATTTATACCTAGTCAAAATGTTCAATGGGCCTTAATTGCAGCAATTAATGCGCCACCAACTTGGTCTTCAGTTGCAGTGTTGGTGCCTTTTAAACCCTTTGAATATCTTCATCATCAACGTGACTCTCGTAATCAGGCTAATCAAAAAACTTCTTACCGATCATATCTTTCTAGCCAATGCAATCCCCATCGGCCTGCATTTCTTTGTTCATCGGTGAGACAATCAATGTCAGGCCAATTCTTTATCTTTCTGCCGATGGAAGATGACTGTTTAACTTTACTTTATCTCGTAACTGTGATGGCTTCACTAACACCTGCGTACCTACCAACAGACATAAGTCAATAAAATGGAATTAAGATTCACTTTTCAGTCTTGGATCTAACTCTAGCGATAAACATACAAGCATGCACATATACAAAGAATTTTCCATATTTATTTTCTTCTTTACAACTAGCTTGTATATTTCGCACTTGTATATTGCTCTTGTATATCGGATATACAAGCAATATCATGCAACCTTTCTTTACCCTTACTCTCCGCGATGCATATAATTTCTTTATATATCGGCTTGTATCTCGCAAACATACCAATGCTCAAATATGCGAAGACCTTTCTATTTTTAACTCCTTTTTCGCATCCGGCTTGCATATGAAATTGTATCTCTTCTTTGTATATCGGCTTGTATCCGGAGATATACATTGCAATTTATACAAGCCGATACATACAAATTCCTTTGTATGTCCTTGTCGGACTTCAACTCTTCATTAACCGCAGTTTACTTACCTGTCAGATCCGCGATGTATATAGTGCAATGCATCTTTTGATATACATTTGGGTGTGATGCATCCTTTATATCAGGCTTTAATTTCCTTTGAATTCTGGCTTGTATGTATCAAGCAATGTATATTCACTTTGTATGTAAGATACATACAAAGCACAAAACATATGACTTAACCAACTTTAATAACCTTTCGGTTCCACGACTTGCATCTACCGTTGTAACTCACCTTTATATGTTCCCTGCGCCTAACATACAAATATGAAATATGCATCTGCCAGACTTAAACCTTTATTCATTTAAATTGTAAACCTGTCAGGTCTGTGACTTGCATGTATAAATAGAACATTAACATAATGCATACAAGTAAAACAAACGACCCGATATACAAACCGCTTTGTATATTTATGATCCGATATACAAACTGCTTTGTATATTTACGACCTGATATACAAAAGACTTTGTATATGCAACATACAAACCCTATTGTACATTTTACCAAAATACTCATAACTTGCAAAATACAGGGAATTTTTAGATGGTTCAAAAAGCAACCCTTACTCATTTTTGACAAGGAATTCACCTGTACTCTAGTCTGGTACTTAATGCTTATTTTTCTTTATTTATGATAAGGTTTGTAACATTCACTTCCTTTTCCCTTTACCACCAAGCAAAACAACACACACACACAAGCAAAAGCAACAGCCACAGCAGGGGTCCTCATTTTACTAATGAGTAAAATGGGGTGTGTTGTGAACATCACAACACCTTTGTTGAACCCTACAACAAGATTATAAGAATGAAAAGGTTACGTGGATGTTGGAGAATGTCAAAAGATAACTTTACAAATGAGAGGAAGGGTCATAATTTTGTATGCATTCTATCACACATTTGGGCAAGGTGTAGTTGTATGTTTGAAATTACAAAGTGAGAAAAAATCTCATATGAGGTAGTGTATGTGAGCCTTCAAAATCTAATTATAAGTTGGTAACTGTTACAAATGTGCATATGAAGTCTAAATCCTCAACATCTTTAACAATGTGGACTTTTAGGGAAGAGATACAAGTTGGAAATGTAAAATTTACAATGTTACACATGAAGTCCAAAACCTAAATGTAGTAATGAAATGCAAGTTTTTAAGGTCCAATGACCTAGGTTTATTAGCACTATTAAGCATGCAATTCAAGTTCATCTATGCAATTTTTCAATCCTCCATCACCTTCTAGGACCAAGATGCCTACTTAGGACTAGGTTGGTAGGTTGAGTGTAATGTTAGGACCAAACCACCCACTTCGGTGTATGATCCCAAATGACAATGTCCTTGTAATAAAAGAATTCCAAAAACCTTCCAAGATTCATTTTGACATCATTCTAAGCATTTTTTAATATCGACACCTATCTATCGAACTTGATTTTGACCCTCTTTTAGGCTTTTATATCTCTAAGTTGCATGTTTTCAAACTCGTTTCTATTTCTTGTTTTGTCTTGTCCATTTGTCAGCTCCAACTCAAAATGCATTAGAATTAGGTCTAATTAAGGCTCTTTCACACACGTTTATATGTCCTTATTTGGCTTAATTAAACACACACATCACACAAAGAAAAGTTCACTTTTGTATGTCATAGATAGAAATGGAAGTAATAAGCTTGCAAAAGTATCAATAACAAACAATATGATATTTTCTTTGAAGATTCAAAATGATTTTTAAGTAGCTCCTAAAGTTGTTAAAAAGGATTAGTCATGGCTATGGCACTTTAGATTTGGACATTTGAGATGAACAATGGTTTAAATTTATTGTATAAGAAGAATATGGTGAAAGGATTGGCTTTGATAAAGCAACCTAACAAAATCTGTGAAGTTGTGTTTTTGGGTAACAACATAGGAAAGCATTTTGTGTTGGTAAATTATGGAGAGAAAGAGCTCTTCAAATTTTGCATTCACATTTGTGTGAGCCTACTCAGATGCCCTTAGTTGACATTAACTAGTATTTTAGGACTTTCATTAATGATTATAGCAAGAAGACTTGGATGGTGTTCTTCAAATAGAAATTAAAATATTTTGAGATTTTTTAGTAGTTTAAAGCTTTGGTTAAAATATTTAGTGGACGCTTTATATAAGTCTTGAGAATAGATAGAGGTGGTGAATATGTGTTTAATGAATTTCTATTTTCTGCAAAAATGGAATGGAATCAAGAAGCAATTTACTACAAGGTATACACCATAGAAAAATGGTGATTTTGAAAGAAAGAATAGAACAAACACGGAAATCTCTAGAAGCATGTTGAAAGCAAAGAATTTACAACATGCATTTTGGGCTTAAGTAATAACATGCTTAGTGTATCTATTGAACTAGTGTCCTACTCAAAGTGTAAAAGATAAGATTCCATGGGAAGCCTAGAATAAGAAGAAACATAGTGTGTCACACTTAAGAGGATTTGGGTGCATTTCTTACACACATGTGCCTAATGAGAAGAGGATGAAATTGGATGATAAAGAAGAGAAATGTATCTTTGTTGGTTATAATGAAAAATCAAAAGCATAGAAGTTATATAATCCAATTACAAAATAAGTTATAATCAGCACAAATGTAAAGTTTGATCAAGAAGAAGAATGGAATTGGAATGACAAAACACATTAGCAATAGAAATTTGAAATGAAAGAATCAAGTGAAAGTATATAAAATTAGCCTCATGTTTCCCATACTAGTTCTAGTGTTTCAAGTATCCCCATTCCATCTTCTTCAATACCACCTAGTATAAGACAAGGGCTATTTCAATACTTGTGGCTCCTTAAACGATGATAATCTTGAAGGCAATATATGAAGTAACACAAAATGAACATAATGACAAATTGTAGACCTATATCAACACCTAAATTATCACTAGTGTGAAATTGATCAAAGATGACAACATCAACAATGTGGACTCAACATTGTATAAGAGATTGGTTGGTAGTTTGATGTATTTGACAGCTATTGGGCTTGACATTATGTATGTAGTAATTTTTATTTCAAGGTTTGTGGAGACTCTAAAAGACACTTGCAAGCTAGAAAGAGAATTCTAAGACATGTTAGTGGCACAAAAGATATTGTATTTTATATAGTATATATGATGACTTTGTTGGTTACACTAATAGCAATTGGAGAGGAAGTGTTGATGACATAAAAAGCACCTTTGGTTATGCTTTCCACCATAGTTCTTGAGTAGTGTCATGGGCATCAAGGAAACAACAACATTGTATTTTTTCTATAGTAGAAGTAGAATATGTGGAAGCTACAAATCAACATGTCAAGTAGTATGGATGAGAAAAATGTTATCTGATTTAAAGCAAGAGCAAGAAGGAACAACAAAAATCTTTTTTGAGAACAATTATGTTATAGTTCTATAAAGAATCATGTGTGTTTCATAGAAAAGTAAACACATTGATATGAGATATCACTTCATAAAAGAATTGGGATGGAGAAATTTAGCTTGAGTTTTATAGATCAAAAGAACAGTTTACATATGCTTTCACCAAATCCTTGTTTGAAGAAGATTTTGAGTGGCTAAGAGTGAATTTGGGCATGATCAGTCCAAAGTCAAGCTTAAGGGAGGGTTTGGAACTAAGTTTTTCATCCACTCTCTCCAAAATATTTCCTAAGTAGTTCGACCCACTTAAGTTTTTGAAGAATCTATACGAAGGAATTAATGAATACAACTAATCCATACAGGAGCCTTTAATATTTTAGATGTGTATAGCGTGTCATTAAACTGTGGTAGAAGATATTGAATTTCAAAGTTTTTTTTAGTAAAAGAAACTTCCAAAATACACTAGAAATATGTTCACTTTTGTGTGATATATATACAACATTGAGAGTAGGAAAAAAACTAATATTTTAAAAGAAATTGCAACATTTAACAATAACAATTTCTCTATATATGTGTTTTTAATCTAGTGTGAGAACATAAACAGAAATTTTTTTCATTTCTAAGTGAATATACTTTATTGCAGCAACAATTTGGTTTTATTAAAACAGGACATTTGGAAGAAAAAAAAAAAAAAAAGCTCACACAAATATTTCAACACATATTGTTTTGGGCATGGGGGGTGTGAGGGTGGAGGCAAAAAAGGATAAATATATTAATTGAAAGCCAAAAAAAGATTATGAGAAAAGGATTTCTAGACAGCAATAGCCATGACTAAACCCTGAAGAATGAAAAACCAAGGAGGCTTTCCACTATATCACCACCTCCAAGTGCAAAAGGAAACCATGGAACCAGCAAAACACACAATCTGAAGGAAAAAATAGGCAAGAAGGACCAAACCTAATCATAATGAAGAAACTGAAGAAACTATGAAGATTGATCACTTTTATAAAACAAAAGTTCTTGAGTAGTGTCATGGGCATCAAGGAAACAACAACGTTGTATATTTTTCTATAGTAGAAGTAGAATATGTGGAAGCCACAAATCAGCAACATGTCAAGCAGTATGGATGAGAAAAATGTCATCTAATTTGAAGCAAGGGCGAGAAGGAACAACAAAAATCTTTCATGACAACAAATATGTTATAGTTCTATAAAGAATCATGTGTTTCATGTAGAAAAGTAAACACATCGATATGAGATATCGCTTCATAAAAGAAATGGTATGGAGAAATTTAGCTTGAGTTTTATAAAATAGATGTTTTCACCAAAGGCTTGTTTAAAGAAGATTTTGAGTGGCTAAGAGTGAATTTTGGCTTGATTAGTCCAAAGTCAAGCTTAAGGAAGGGTTTGGAACTAAGTTTGTCATCGACTCTCTCCAAAATATTGCCTAAGTAGTTCCACCCACTTAAGTTTTTGAAGAATCTGTAGAAGTATTTAATGAATACAACTAATCCATACATGAGCCTTCAATATTTTAGATATGCCTAGGGTGTCATTAAACTATGGTAGAAGATATTGAATTTCAAAATTTTGTTTAGTAAAAAGAAACTTCCAAAATACACTAGAAATATGTTAACACTTCTGTGTGATATATATATACAACAACATTGTATGTAGAATATAAAATTAATATTTTAAAAAATTGCAACATTTAACAATAACAATTTCTCTATATATGTGTTTTTAATCTGGTGTGAGAGCATAAACAGAATTTTTTTTCATTTTTAAGTGAATATACTTTATTGTAGCAGCAATTTGGTTTTATTAAAACAAGACATTTGAAAGAAAAAAAAAACAAAGCACACACAAATATTTCAACACATATCGTTTTTGGGCATGGGGGCTGAATGCCTAACGTAAACTTCTAAATTTTCTACCTCCAAATATTTCGACTTCCTCTTCCAACTGGTTCAATCTACTGTTCTCCATGTTCTTGACAAGAGGAGTTGGTAGGATTTCGACTGAAAATCGATCAGTCGGCACATTTCGACAAAATTTCTGTTCTGGTACGTTGACATTGACAATGTACCGGCTGTTTAAGCTCTTCCGGGCTCAGGGTGGAGGCAAAAAAGGATAAATATATTAATTGAGAGTCAAGAAAAGACTATAGCAAAAGGATTTCCAGACAGCAATAGCCATCACTAAAACCTGAAGAATGAAAAACCAAAGAGGCTTTCCATTATTTCACCACATTGAGGTGCAGAAGGAAACCATGGAACCAACAATTTACACACAATCCCAAGGAAGAACAAACAAGAAAGATCAAACCAAATCATTACGCAGAAACTGAAGAAGCTACCAAGATTCATCACCTTTATAAAACAAAACAACCATAGTAGTAGAGATCCTTATGAACTAAAAGAAACAACACTTGCTAACCCATATATCCGGTAAGAAGCAGCTGAAAAAATTACCCAGCCAGCATTGCAGGGGATAAAAATGTCTGTACATTCAACATCGTTTGCAAATTATTAAAAAATCGCTAAATTATCTCCTAAATGAGCTAGCAGATGTTCACGAAATCCTCAATATACACAGGGCATATATTTTAAATAGAAGATGTGATGCTCATCGAATAACATAAAATAATACTCAGATGCAATGGAAAAAATCAAGCCATATTAACACATATAACAAATTTTTCTCCAGCTATGCATCTTATATATTATGTATTATATATATACACGTTATCCTCGATGTTACTCTGTAACTTTCTCTGGATGCTCTGGGAGGTGCTCTTCCTTTCCATAATTCGAGATGATCTCTGAACTGAACTATTCATATACAGCGGATTTGATCGTTTCACATCAAACTCTGTTAAGCAAAGTTTCGTGGTATAAACCTAAGATTTCTTAGGCAAGCTTGAACTAGGATTTGTACAATGACATTATTACAGTTTTACCAGATTCTTCCTCTATTTCTGGGAGGATGATGTGTAATATCTATGTATGTTAAAACTTCAATAAGGCCATCACCTGCAACACATATTGTAGAGACAAAAATACAGTCAATGTTCTTGCTTAGAGTAACTACTCAAATGCTATAAATTTGCTTAAATGAATTGAAAAGTACTTGTGATGGTAAGAATTCCCATATATAATAGACTTGTATATAAGTAACTAAACCTTGCTCTCTGCAATATCTATATATAAGAAACTACAACACATTTGTGTGCAACATGGTTATATGTAACTAACAGTAGTACAGCAATAATACTTGATACAATGATTAGGTTATCTTTAAACTAAGGCAAAGTTTAAAGAGTTGGTATGTTGTCAATTTGTATATCGGAATTTATACAGGAGGTGGGGCTCTACAAGCCTTACGCATTATATATAACTAACAGTAGTACAGCAATAATACTTAATACAATTATTAAGTTATCTTTAAAGGCAGAGTTTAAAGAGTCGGTATGTTGTCAATTTGTATATTGGAGTTTATACAGTAGGTGGGGCTCTACAAGCGGCATTATATGTAACTAACAGTAGTACAGCAATAATACTTGATACCATGATTAGGTTTCTTTAAAGGCAGAGTTTAAAGAGGTGGTATGTTGTCAATTGTATATTGGAGTTTATACAGAAGGTGGGGCTCTAAAAGTGCGTTACCACTTTTATATAGGAGGTGGGGCTCTACAAGCATTACCACTTGTATACGTAAATAAAGTAAAGCACTCTACTTAAATATCATCCATTTCAGTGGTCAAACAGTCAATAGTAATTTTACACCTCATTCACAACAAAATGGGTGAATATTTGTCCTATTTTTATTGGTTAAAATTGACCTTTGACTATTGAAGTGGATGATATTTAAGAATAACCCAAATAAAAAATAACCATCCACTATTTAACTGTAAAAGGTTTAATGTTTAATAGATCTCAATGCTTATATATTACAGTTGTTATTTTACTAGCCAGTGTCATCATAACCTATGATTTATTCAGTTTTCCTTGCATATATATACCTCTTGCGCTTGGAGTTTGAAGCTGTAGCTGAGGAAGGATTGCTGTGCCAATTCCGCTTTCTTTGATTGATGAACCAGTTATTGATTTGCTTAAGCTGAAGTCCTGTTTCCTGTACCAACCTTGACTTCTCGTCTTCCTGAATAAGAATTCATACGTTCACTATTAAAGATTTGGATTCAAACATAACCTTTAAACAGTATAGAGTAAAAAAATAATATGACTGTTTATTACTACCGTTGGATAAGGCCATTTTGAATGAGCTTGCCACCATGTCTTCAGTACTGTAGTTGTATCACCAGGCAATTTGCCTGCCCTCCGCTTTCTAAGAATCTCCTCTCTTATGTCTTCAATTCTGGATCTATATCCCTTCAAAACCGATCTTCATATACTCAGTATCTTCAAAACCAGGTCATTCTGATTTTGAAAAATATAGTTTTTACATGTACATGTTTAATCCATTTATCATCCATGGAATTTTAAATTTAAATTAGACATAGACATGAGGCAAGTCACCAACAAAATATCATTCATACTTTAAATAAGACCAATTAATTTTATTGGAATCAGTGGATTATAACACAAGGTTTATAGAACTTGATTGTTTAGCTTTCTTTTCCATTTTTTTATGACTATCCCATTAATAGTCCAAACACTAAGGTTCATGTAGGAAATGTTTTAGTTAAAAAGAATACTTTAATTTTGAATAGTATGATGGCACCTGCTATGGACAATTTAATAATAAAGATAAAATAATTCAAACACAACATTTTTTATTTTTATTTTTTGGGGTGTGCTACTAGATATATTCGTTAAGATAAATTATATTCTGGATAATATGAAAGGTGGAGAATTTATTTCAGTCTTTTTATGGAGAATGGCAACATGCATCTTGAAAAATTCAAAGAATAAAGTATTATACTAGACATACTTTTATCTATATTTTTAAAAAGAATATAAATTTAATTTAATGTTTTGTTTAGTTTTAAAATTTAAGGAATAAAAGGAGTAGGATTGTAAAGATAATTTAATTTTGAAAAATATAATTTCAAGAATGAAAATTTAAAATATAACTATTCGATTTTTTTTTGAATAATTTTTATTTAGTTGTTTCCACATTTTTTTTATAAAATTATTTATTCTTACTACTTAATATTTAGATTTTATTTTATTTTTGTTAAGTCTTGCAATAATTTATAAAGTAAATTATTAAATAAAATATTTGACTTATTTTTATTTCTATGCTTGATTTCGTTAAATATGGAAGAAGTTGATGGTAGTATGTAATTATTATGGAAGATGGTGATGGCGGTATGTAATTATTAATGTAATAAAAATATTACATTTAGTTAATTATAGAGAAATGATCCTTCAACAAAACTTAATTTAAGTTTTGAAGTTTATTTTTAATATTTGATGTTTTGTATTTACTGTTGAGGTTATTTTATTTATTTATTTTTCATTTTATTTCTAAGTTAATAAATGTTAGTTATCATTTTTTCTATTTTATTATTTTTAGCATAAGTGTTTAGAAATCTTCTGTGTTTTTCTTGCATTTAGTATCAAAGTGGTAGTTTAAGAATCATTATTCATGTTGCAAAGAAATTTGAGTCGATAACTTTACGAATTTCTGATATCCTACAAGATTTCTAAAGAATAATGGCAAACAATGCCTTTCCATTCTAGAATCCTCAATTCTAAAGGGCAAACTATAAATACCATAGCATCAAAATGAAGACCTTATTATCATCTCAAATCTTCATGAATGAGTAAAATAAGGATATGTTGAGCCTATAAATCAACAAGCTCTCAATGTTATGATAGTTAATAAATAATAATAATCAAAAGAAAATAAGAGAAAGGACAATAGGGCCTTTTTTATAATGTAATCTGCATTAGATGTTTTAATCTTTCACTAACTCTCGAGCATGAGAAAATGAAAGGATGTATGGGATAGCTTGAAAAGTGCTTATCAAGATCTAATAAACTAAGATTGTTTCATCTTCAAACCCATAGAAGGGTGTTTGAAAATTTTAGAATGAAATAAGTTGAATCTATCTAAGATTTTATACAAGAACTCAAGATATTTCTAATCATTGTGGTTCCCAAGGAGAAACCATTAATGATTAGAAAATATTGGAGAATTTATTAAGATATCTTATTCCCAGATATGATCCAATGGTTATAACCATTGAAGAAAGAAAAGATTTATCTCAGTTGAGCATAAAGGCGCTGGCAAGATCATTATAATCACACATTTATAAGTGCATGCAAAATTCTATAGAAATCTTTTGCAAGTTTTTTAGTCTACAATGAAAACTAAAGACCATCCTCTCTAAATCAGAAAAATAAAACTCATGTGGAAGCTTCTACTAGCAGAGGATGTGTTAGAGGAAGAGGACTTAAGGAAGAAGCTTTAGTAAAGGAAGGGGTTGAAGCTATTTGGATCATAAAAGTATTAATGTTGGTACTGGAAATGTTATGGTCGTTGAGTCTAAGTATAGAAAAGAAAGATTTGATTAAATAAGCCAAGGGGCAACTACACCAAAAAATTATTTTTTTTTTAACAATCAACAGTTTTCTCATGTGCCTTAGTGAAACAATCTCATAAAGATGGGTAGTTTTTGGATAGTGATTTCTCTACTCAAATGACTAAGTTTTGTGATCTCTAAGTTGTCAAGATACATGATTACATGAAAAACTAAGTGAAATTCAAGAATGACAAAGAAGTTACTACAATGGGAAATGGTATGCTTGCTGTAAAAATCAAGCAAGGTAAAGCAACATATGTTCATGATTCTCATATGCTAGAATCACAATACAATATATTTTGAGCATTAGGTAGCTTGTATCCAAGAATGATTAGGTTTCCTTTGAAAATAACTACTACAAAATATTGATAAATCTTATTAGTCTTATCCTATAGCAAAGGTAGCAATGATAGAAACTAAGTGTTTCATCTAAAGATAGAACCACCTAGTGTGCATTGTTTTAAAGCAATTATAGATGATTCAACGTTGTGGCATAAACAATATGGACATCTCAATTTTTTACTAAGGCTTGAAGTTGCTTCACAAGAAGTAAATGGTTAAAGCAATTCCAACAATATTTAATCAAAAGAAGTTTGTTCTAGTTGCACACTTGGAAAATAAAACTAAGATAGATTTCCACTTAATAGAGTATGGAGAGAGAAATCTCCTCTTGAACTTGTTCAGGCAAATATTTGTGGTCCCATTCAAACACCATCTTTGAGTAAGAACATTTATTTTTTAATTTTGTTGATGATATTTATTCTACTCTTAGGTTCATTTTTTAAGTAGAAATTAGAAGCCTTTAAGAGTTTCTCAAACTTCAAGACAATGGTAGAAAAATTAAGTGGACACTATCTCAAATTAATTAGAAAAAATAGATGAGGATAATTCGTTTCTAAGGAATTATATGATTTTGATATCAATCATGGCATGAAAATACATTTGACCACTACTTACACACCCTAACAAAATGTTGTGGCTAAAAGGAAAAACCATGCCATTATGGAGATGACACAAAGCATGTTGAAGGGAAAGAATCTTCTCAACTATTATTGGGTAGAAGTAGCAGCCACATTAATTTACATTTTAAATCATAGTCCCACTAAGTTAGAAAAAAAATTACTCCAAAGGAAATTTAGATTTGTTAAAAAACTTACATAACCCATTTTTAAGTTTTTGGGTATGTGGCATTTGTACATGTTCCTAATGACATACCAAAGACATTTGAAGCTAAACACTAGTATATTTTTGTGGGAGAATGTGGGAGATTCTAAAGAAATTAAAGGTTGTTAATTTTATAATCTAGTAAACAAGCAATGCATTGTCAGTTAGGATGTCATCTTCAATGAAGAAGAAGATTGAAAATAGCAAAAGAATGAATAATGAACAAGACCAAAAATTGGAGAAGTTGAAGATGATATCATTCCTCCTTACATACACTCTAGTAGCAACTCAAGTTCAAGTAGTGGATCGAGTTAAATAGTGGTAGTTTAATTTCACCATCAACACCTTCTTCATCAAGCTTAATTTCAAGATCATATTCCAGTCCAAGTCCTCCAAGGAAGGTAAATTCTTAATGAAATTTATCACAAAACTTCCAATTTGAACCAAGTAGTTAATTTTTTCATAGTCAAATAAAAGTAAACTAACAATATCCAAAGAACAAGTAAAAGAAAGTATGAATTGATATCATGAATAAAGAATTTGATGCAATTCATAAATATGATACATGAGAACTAGTACAACTTCCAAAAGGTAAACCAACAATATCCTAATCAAAACTTCCAAAAGGTAAACAAGTAATTGGTGTCAAGTGGATTTTTTTTTTAAAATACCATGTAGATGGTTCTATGGAATGGCATAAATCTAGACTTATTTCCAAGGTAATTAATAAAACACATGGAGTAGATTATTCATATACAATCACTTATTAGGAATTTATTGGTATTGGTTACTCATAATAAATGGACTATTTTTTAAATGGATATAAAAACAACCTTCCTCAATGATTATTTAGATGAGGAATTTTATTGGAAAGAACTATTGGGCTATGAATTTCAAGGAAAAGAACACATGGTTCACAAGTTAAAAAATGATTTTTGTGGACTAAAATAGAATCATTGTGTTTGGTATATGAGGATTGACAATTATTTCATAAAGAATGGATTTACTAACAGAAACTTGGACTGTGCCTTTATGTTGTTGATCTTATTTATACAAGAAATTGAAAAGCTTAGATAATGAATAAATTTCAAGAGAAAATAACTCAAGAATTTGAGATGATAGACTTGGGACAATTGCATTATTTTCTTGGTATGGAAGTGCAACAGTAATAAGAAGGTATATTCATTTTACAAACTAAGTAAATTGATTGAAGAAATTTGAAATGAAAAATTGTAAAGTGGTTCAAACTCCATTAGCTCTTGGTGAAGAATTAATCAAGGGGGACACTAGTTCATTTAAGGTGGATACTTCTTTGTATAAAAGTTTAGTTGGAATCCTAATGTATCTTATTACTACTAGGCCAAACATACTGTATGAAGTGAATTTAGTCCCTCATTTTATACAAGATCCACATGAATTCCATTGGC
Source organism: Cunninghamia lanceolata (assembly GCA_027924645.1). Lineage (NCBI taxonomy): Eukaryota > Viridiplantae > Streptophyta > Pinopsida > Cupressales > Cupressaceae > Cunninghamia > Cunninghamia lanceolata. Next base: position 33,428,011 of record BSBN01000078.1, on the reverse strand, counting down.
AAGTAGAAAAAAGGATCTTAAGCTACGTTAGTGTTACCCAAATTTTTGGCATAAAATATTCTCCACTAATAATCATGAGCTAATTGGCTATATAGACTCTGAAATTGGGTTGGGTCACTAGATGATGAAAAATCAACTTTTGGTAATAATCTATCTCTTGGATATGGAGTTATATCTTGGAGCAATAAAAACAAGCAACCATGTCCTTGTCTTCTACAAAGGCTAAATACATTATTGCTATAATATCAATTTGTCAATCCATTAAGACTCAGAAGGGTCTTACAAGTTTTATAGATGTCACAAGAGCATCTAACTACTATATATTATGACAACACCATATTAATGATGAACACTATGTTTCACACTAGAACAAAAGACAAAGATCTATCATTATTTCATTAGAGATTTGGTGCAATATGGACAAGTCTAGAGTTATAAGTTTGCCCAACATCTTAGTAAAATATAGACATATTTACAAAATCTCTTCCAAGGGATTGATAGTAGACTTGAGGAAACACTTAAGAATTACCTTGTTGATCATCAAGGGGGGAATGTAAATAGTACAATTAATTTCTAGTTGGGTGATGGTCAAATCAACATTTGATTTTCCTATAACAATTGGTGTTAAGAGTAGTCAAATAAAATGTTTAGTTTTCTAAATCAATCAATGATTGTATAGCCAGCTAGTTTATAGAAAAAGAAAAAATCTTTGTTGTGAAAAGACTAGAATTTTGCTATAAATTTCCCTGATCTTTGCATAGGAAGAAATTTCAAAAGTTGTGTATTTGTTATCTAAGTTATTTAATTTTTATTTTCTTAATTTTTTCTAAGTTAAGAAATGTTAGTTATCATTTTTCCTATTATATTTTATCTTTTTATGTAGTATAAGTGTCCAAAAATCCTCTTTATTTTTATTACTTAAGGAAGGTGCTCTATTTAAAGAGTAAATGGTTCAACTAGCTAATAAACTATTTAATGTTTATAATACCTAAAATACATCTCCAAAGAACAATAAGTTGTATTTTATTCATTTAATATTTTTAGATATTTTTGAAATGTAGTATACTTACAATAAAAAAATAATCTTACAATTACACTTTATATACCTTTTTAAAAACTTTTATTTTATCTTTAAATTTAATTTAATGTCTAAAACAATTTACCAAATATTATTTATATTTATTTTCATTTTTAATTACTATTATGAGGGAGCCAACTTTATTCCACTTGATAAGGAAAGGTTTATCCATCATCTTAGTTTTCATACTTTTAAAGAGGAAAAAAATGTGAGTCAAAGTCCTCCAATCAACTACTCACTATTTTTTATGGGTAAAAAAAGTAATCAGCAGGCAGCCTGCCTTGTCTTTTTTTTCCTTTTTCAAAAATGCATACATATTTGATTCTTAGAAAAAGAGTCCTAAGGGACTAATTGTACACCAGAACTCCATCTTGTAACTTTTGTGAGAGTCTAACCAAACCTGGAGACTTAATATTCAAAGTGAGGAACGAAGGGATGGAAAGATATGGAGTAGTCCATTGTATACATAGGTCACAATGCCTATGGCCTTTGTTAATAAAGCAGATTTTATATGGACTCTATGCCAAATGTTCCATCTAATTCTTACGTATAGTTTAGGTCTGGTTATGTTATCAGAACTAAATGACTTCTTAAGATAACACATGGCATTGCTTTTTCCCTCGCACAGCTCCTCCATGTTTCATTCAGCATAAAAGCTAATGCTCTAATTAAATTTATCATCATTATACTCAAAATTAGTGAAGGCTTATATATCAGTCATTATATGGAAACGAAGGCTTATATATCAGTCTGTATATGGCAAAGAGCTTTATCAACATGTACATTCATACCAACTAGCCAGCAGTAAAGGTAATATGAGCTGACCTGCTTCAATTCATGCTTGAGCTCCAACCTCACTCTCTCCATCAAAGAACGCTCGTTCTCTGTGGGAATCAATGGCCCAAATGGCCCTATTCCATCTTGTCCATCTAAAGCTAAATCAAAAAGATTAGCCTCACTGTCTGCCTGGTCATCTTCGTCATCGGACATGGTTGCTCCTGTTCCTTCCCCAGGCGATATTCCTGCAACAAAAAGTAATCTAGCTATGTTAAACACCATGAAATTCAGCTAATCATGAAAGTAAAATGTGTAAAATTACTACAAGACTCGCCAATGCGTGGTATTTATAAGTTGCATTTATGAGATCATTGAAAAGCTATAATCATGTGAAAATTTTGAATATATGCAGTTATTGTTATACTACCCAATACCAATAAGCAATGAAAAATTTATTATTTTGGGGGCTGGAACAAGGTATAATTATTGTGGCTCTGGCAAAGGTATAATTACTACGGCTAGAAAATTGAAACTAAAAATAAACTATGTACCCCACGTAAGCAGCCCATACATTGGGCCTAATGTATCAGTTGGTTAAGCTCTTCTGTAAATTGATATGTTTTTTGCGTTGGGCATTCTTAACATACTTTGTTCTCTGTGTATATGAGATTGATTAATCCGTTGTTTAATATGTTCTTCAATTCATTCATTATGCATTCTTAACATGTTTCTTCCTTTATGTTTCTTCCTTTATGTGTATGAGATGGATTAGTTATTGTTGGTATGTGAAGTCAGTTTATCTTAGTTTAGCATTGGTAAAACAGTTGACCACAAGTATCCTCGTAGTAAGTCAATTGAGCTTGAATGCAAATGCATGGTAAAATTCTGTAACATCAAATTTCTTCTAAGAATAAAATTATTGAGAGATCTTTGCCAGTGGTTTTTCCTGGTACAAATCAGATTTTCCAAGTAAATCTATGTGTTGTCTATTTTGTACAATTTATTACTATTTCACTGTGTTTATTCTCAATTCTACACTGAATATTTTTCTAACAGTTATTTAAATTAGAGATTAGAATTGGTTTTCAAAGTATCTCTGTGTTATGAATTAGATAAATTATAATTTTCTTCTTATTTAATATCTTTAATTAAGATTAAAGAACATATTGTACTTTTTAATAGAATATAAAAATAAATAATAAAATTTAAAATTATTAAATATATAATTTTTTAAATTAATTATGTAAAAAGAAAATCTGTTTTCATGTATATACATTTAAATTTATGTGATATCTTTTTATATGTTAATTTAAAGTATGACAATTTTATGTCACCATTTATTAGTATATGTTAAAGGGAATATATTATATTACTATGTTTGTTTTAATTTCTAATTAAAATACAAAATATCAATTAATCATAATTTCTCTTTAAAAGTTATTATAATTTTTAATATAATTTAAATTTTAGATATTTTCTTATGATATACCTTTCTCATAATTTTGAATATATCTTTTTAAAAAATAAATAATTTATATTTAAAATTTAAATAGTTAAGTCATTCCATATTCATATGCACAATTTCATTGCAAAGTATAATTTTCATTATGTGTTATTCCAATTACAATTTTTGGTTTTCATTTTATAGAGGGATCAATTATATTTATTATTTTGGGGTTTTAAACAATAAGATTTTTAAGTGATATTATAATCTCCTCTCCCTAGGCTTTCATGATTGCTTTACTTAGGTTCTTTTATCATCTTTTCTTTTTCATTTATATTTGCTTAAATTTTAGTAAAAATGATCAACATTGGTAATTATGAGTGAAATATAGTGTTGCAATGCCTCTTCATTATTAGACTAACACCTCAACATTTTGGGGTGAGATGGCAAATGTAAACATCAATTCTGCAAGAGGGTTTGGAATAATCTCCAAGTAACTATGGAGACAATATATAACGTGTCCACATTAACTAATTTAACAATGGTATAGCAAAATGTTTACTTTTATTGCATACAAACTACTAATTATCCAACAATATTTCACTAAACTATTGTAATTGACAATTATTTCCTTTGTTAAGGGTAAAGATAACAATGATTAGCCTAGCTATCATTTGACAAATAAGAGCCCTCTCTTGTAATCAAGGAGACCTTTTTTTTATCTTCTATAATTTTCAAATTTGTACTTTTTTTTTGTTGGTCTACATCTCATGAGCAAGTGTGGGAGTAAAGTGGGAAGTTAATAGTACCATATTAAACATACTATTTCAGACCATGGAGATGCAAAACATCATTGTCCTTTTAACATTACATACATGACTAGTACTAAACTTTTAGTTCTTTCATCAAACCTTTTTTGTACAAGTTATAATGGTTACAAACATTTTGAGATATAGTTGTCCTTGGTAATTAGGGATATGATGTCACATATAATTATATAATCATACTTCAAGATATAACTATAATAGCCACTTCTATAACTCAACTATTTAACTTTTATAAGAAATTAAAATCTGGAAACATATGATTTTCTCTAGAGCCTCCTCAACTAAGAAATTTATGGGGTAGTGTGGACTATCCATGGATTCCACTCTTCATCCTTTTTTATTAGCATGATGTTCTATGCTAGGTGCTCTTTTAATTTTTACCTCTATAACATGCACGTATAATGTTCTTTCTTGTTGTTCTAGAAATCATTTTTTGGGAAATCTCTATACTTTAAAGTCTCTAGCATGTTGTAATACTTCCCAGCCCTTATAGTTTAAAGTCTCTAGCATATTGTAATGCTTCCCAGCCCTTATGATATGTTTTCTTTGTAGTGATAAAATGCATTTACAAAATAAAAAATGAGTAGTCAAAGGCTACAAAATAAACTCAATATGTGACAAAATAGAATAGTCCACAACCCTTGTTATAAGTGATGCGTTGATAACATTATCTAGACATCAATACAAGAATAGGAAACACTATACAATGCTTCAAAACAATCCCCCTAGTGGACTGTTAATTCTCTATATAAACACACAAAACAAGGTGAAAAAAAGCTCTAACAGCTAAGGTTACAAATTATGATGTTTTTGGCGAGCTAAGGTTCTAGATGTTCATAATTGTGCCTTTTTTTATGTTTATGGAATTTTGATTTCTAACTATACTATGTATGAATGTAATCAACTATTCTTGATGATCAAATTTCAACAACCAAAGATAAGGTTTTCTATTTTATAATAAGGAGACTCTTTAGCAGTTTTGCATGTGAATGAGGTGATTGGTGAATGGTAGTTAAAAGAAGAAAGTCTCATGTTCAAACTTTAACACTTTACCAGTCAAGTAGAGTGGAATGCAATGATATCACTGAGGGAATGCATGCTTGCACTAGATATATGTTATGCCCTTACTTCTATAGTGTATATGGTTATGAATAGTCAGCTTGTGGCTATCTTAACTCTTAATTAAGTCATAAGAAGAAGAAGAAGCAGAAGAAGTAGAAGAAGTAGAAGAAGAACTAGAAGAAGAAGAAGAACCAGAAGAAGAAGAAGAACTAGAAGAAATAGAAGAAGAAGAAGAAGAAGCAACAGCAGCAGACAAAGAAGAAAAAGAACCAGAAGAAGAAGAAGAATCAGAAGAAGAAGAAGCAGAAGAAGAAGAAAAAGAAGAAGAACCAGAAGAAGAAGAAGAAGAAGAAGAAGAAGAAGAAATAGAAGAAGAAGAAGAAGAAGAAGAAGCAGACAAAGAAGAAGAACCAGAAGAAGAAGAACTAGAAGAAGAAGAAAAAGAAGAAGAACCAGAAGAAGAAGAAGAAGAAGAAGAAACAGAGGAAGAAGAAGAAGCAATAGACAAAGAAGAAGAAGAACCAGAAGAAGAAGAAAAAGAAGAACCAGAAGAAGCAGAAGAAGAAGAAGAAAAATAAAAAGAAGAAGAAGAAGAAGAAGAAGAACTTCCTAGTCAAGCTATTCAACCAATGCAAGGGTACCATGTACTATTCCTCACCTTTTCCTCTATGGCACATCAAAAGGTTCAAGTAAAGAAAGAATACATTCATCACCATCAAGAGCTAGATGCAAAGGGAAGACACATCTTGGAGCTGAAGTTAATTTTCCAAACACAGCTGAATAAGCTAAGGACATCAAGGAAATATCTTCTAGTTGAAGTTGCCACATGGGATGATGAAGATTATATGAAGAAACTACCACAATTGATCAGCGTTGAGGACAACGCTTTTGTAAAGGTGGGGGGCATGTTATGCCCTTACTTCTATAGTGTATATGGTTATGAATAGTCGGCTTGTGGCTATCTTAACTCTTAATTAAGTCATATTATCATTATTATATTATTATTTAGTTGTTTAGGTTGGCCTAAGGCTTCTATAGGGCTATCTAAGTCGGCCTGGGTGATATCCTAGGCATAAATAGGTATATATAGGGGTAGTGAGTCTTATTAGATCATCATATTGTGTATTGTGTTCTCATTGAAGACTATTGGAGGTATCCCCCTCGAAGTGGATTAGGAGGTTGCCCCCTCGAAGTGGCATATTATTATCAAGTATTTGCAGCATATTTACTATTATATTCAGATATTGTGCAAGTTGTTTCATTACAATATATGAGACCTAAAAGGAACACTTTGGTATGCAACAATCTCAAATTATATGCCAAATTCCACTCTTTCTACTTTGTAACAACTATTATGAGCAACTAGCTCACCAAAGCCTCATTGGTAAGTTCTTCATTTAGTGTTGCCTTAATTTTTTGTTATTTTTTTCATCAAAATCATTGTTGGAACTTTATTAATTGAATTCAATCTCTACATCTAGTTTTAGAATTTAAACAACACTTAACTAAATTCTAGATTGTGTTTCTTAAACTTGTATTAGTAAGAGAAATGTGATTTTATCACAAAATAATGAATATAATGTTTAGAACATGTAATAAACATAACAAATTAGAGTTAGATATTAGCCACTAAGTGGCACTTGTTATATAAAAATGAAAATATATAAAGCTTAAATTCTCAACAAAGCATATGACTACATAGAAATTTGTGAACATTCCCCCATAAAAAGAACACAGCTACAAAAGATATATGTGGTTGTAGTATGTAGGCACTAATCCAATGACCCTTTTATAGAGTAATATTTTTTAATAAGCATATAAAAGACAATTTATTAAGTAGTAGCTGTAACACTAGACTCTATTTAAAGGATTTCAGATCTAACATGTTTTATATATTTTTTATATGTTAGATCGTATAAATATGTAATTTATATGCAATCTAAACTATTATATCAAAATATGTAAAATATGTTGTTTCTGATAGTAAGGACTAGACAATAAGAAGAAAATATTAATGAGTAAGCTTTTTTATTTTTTTCTAGTTAAATGTTTACTCATATAATTTATATTGTTATTTACCAATCTTTTTATAGAAATAAAGTATGCTAGATACATGGCCTGGGCTAAGAATTTTCTAACATAAATTCTATTTTGAGGACAAGTTATAGAGAATAATACATATCTAAATAGTATCTCTTCTATATATGTTATTAAATGATACAACATTTATATTGGTCATTCCTATTCTATTATATTCTATTACAAAGACCTTTAAATTTTGTGTTTTCTTATTTTGAATAAATGTGATTCTATTACATCTTTTGTGATTTGAAAAGTGTGTATGCTATAAATTACCTACATGTAATTTTGAATGTATTGAAAGTATTTTTAAATATGAATAGTTATTGAGTTTTCCATACATAACAAAAAAATTCATATTGCCTCTTCCCTAATTGCTAGATAACACTATTCCTATAAACATTAATGAACATATGTGCTATCCAAGAAATACATGCTATCCAAATTTCTTGAAATTATATAAAGCAAGGAAAAGAATGGGTGTTTCCTTGCCTTATATAATATCAAGAAATTTGAATAGCGTGTATGTCCATTAATGTTTATAAGAATGGTGGTGATTTAGCAATTGGGAAAGAGACAATAGAACTGATTTTAATTTAATGGGTATGAGAAATTTAATAACTATTCGTATTTAAAAGGATATTAATCTTCAATATTCTCTAAATTGATTTCTTTATTTTATTTAGTAGATTTTAATTTTTCAAATTACTCAGTTATTTTATTAGAATAAATTAAGGATACTAGTAAGAATATGAAGATTTCTATCTAAATTTTAAAATCTCAAAAAATTATATCTAGGAATATATTCAATCAAACATTTAATGGAAAGGTAAATTTTATATTTAATGTATATAAAATATGTATATATACATATATAATATACACATATACATATTATATGTATATATGTATATGTATATGTATATATGTATATATATACATATATTCAATACAACATATATACACATATATGTATATGTATATACATACACATATATAACTTTCCTCTTACTAACATATTTTTTAAGGGACAAATTGTCATATGGTTCTTTTTTCTTCAATTTATTATTTAAATAGGTACAATATTATAAAATATTTTATTTGTATTGTTAAAATAATTATTATTGAAGATAAAAAGGTGAAAATGTGTATGCATTTAATTAGTTGGAAACATTGGTTGATAATGTATATGCACATACATAATATATGATTTCAATGTTTCAATTTAATATAGATAAATAATTTGATGTTTCTTTGACCATGATAGATTATATGATAACATAATTTTGAAATAACATAATTAAAATTAAATAAATTTAAAACATTTTCTAACCACAATAAATTAACATTATTAGATCACCATACAAGAAAATCACTTATTTAAATTAAAATTGTTACTGACATCATATTTCATAAATTCCTGTACACATTAAAAATATATAGCATTATTTTATATATATAGCAATATGAAATTCAATGCAGTTTACTTAAATAAACCGATAGCTTCAAAAAATCGAAAAGTATGAAGACAATAATTATTATCTTATTAGATGTATGTTTAAAAAAGTTGATAAGTAGGCAATCTAAGTTTACTGCTAGGCTTGGCCAATGAAATAGAAACTAGAAACTAGAAAATTTAAACAGTATATGGGAGAGAGTAAAATGGTTAAACAGTTGAAGATATATTGTCTATTCTCTTATGTTAGAAATCTATCGTTCATTCGATATCTCAAAGTATATTACATTCCATTCTATTCTCGCAAACATTGCATTGAGATGATATGATTCAAACGTATTATTTTTCAGTTCTAAGTTTTTATTATTTTTCATCTTTTATTTTAGAGGTGTAAATGTATTCATTACTTCTCTTAATAATTCCGGGCTATTAACGGAGAAATCTTTTAACAACAACGTAGCTACGTTTTTCGATTTGGATTCTTCTTTTGTACATTTTCTCAGTTTGTATTATCTTTCAACACTAAAGTCATAAATGAACTCATTACATCTCATACTGAAAAATCTCAACACGAATGCTATTATTATTATTTTTATTATTTTTATCTACCCTTCTCATTTTCAAAACTTAATACATGTGCAATGCATTTCTCTCTGATTATTATTATTATTATTATTATTATCTACCCTTCTTATTTTCAAAACTTAATACATGTGCAATGCATTTCTCTCTGATTATTATTATTATTATTATCTACCCTTCTTATTTTCAAAACTTAATACATGTGCAATGCATTTCTCTCTGATTATTATTAGTATTATCTACCCTTCTTATTTTCAAAACTTAATACATGTGCAATGCATTTCTCTCTGGTCACGTTGACCGGCTACGGTTTTTAATGAGCAATAATATAAATTTCGAATTTCACCTAGTCTATACATTTTTTAAAATGCGAATTCGTCGAAATCCGAAAATACGCTACGCCCATAATGATTTCTTGTATGACTGCTTTATAATAACATACAATGGCAGTTGTACCAATAATCACAACGTATCTATCAAAGTAAGCCTGGGCAAGATTGCTTATTTTTATACAGTATATTCCTCGCTGCCTGAAATTTTATATGAATGCTTTGAAGTTGAAAAGATAAAATATATACCAAGGAGCATCTTTTGATGTCTCAGCAGAAGATCCGCAGTAAGTATTGTTTTTTGTCTCATAGCATTGACAATACAGAAGAAGAAGTATGAAATCAGCGACAATACAGTCTGTTTAGTTAAGTACCTGTGAGGCTGAGCAGAGACTGTTCCAGCTCCCAGCAGGCCATGACAGCTTCCATGGCGTGAACCCGTACATGCTGCTGAAGCTGTTCTTTGAACGACGATAATAACACCACGTATTGCGCCTACATATAATGCCATTCAGTACAAAAGAAACAAAACAAAAAAAGCTCACACTGTACACAATATAAGGTAAAAACAAAACCAAAAAAAATTATAAAAAGAAACACAAGACAAAAGATTCTTTCTCACAATGGTAAGAAATATATATACTGTTTGGATTGGATCTACAGCATCTCCGTGTAATATGTGTATGGTATATTGGTACGTGTAAATATTAAGCATTATTAATGGAGGAAGAGAAGTACTATACAATGAGCGATAAAGATGGCAGTGGAGGACCACATTAATAAAGCACATAAGTTATGGGGGCCCTTCTGCAGTACTATCTTACTAATTCTACTGCTGGCAATCAGCAGTAACAGTGATTCAGACCCACACTTTTCCCGTTATTATCAGTTTTAGGTAAAGAGATGTTGGAAACCTGATTAGGGTTTTGTGCTGCTTATAGACTTTTGGTTCAAGTAGCCTTTGCTTTGGGCGGTTTTGAAAGGGACCCAAATAACCGAAAGGTCCAGATTCATCTAGAGAGCTTCCAGAGAGTTTGAGTGTGTGTACAGAAGTTGAATGAGCCTCCTTGGGAAGATCCTTTGCTATATTATAACGTACTATGGATATTTTTGATGGAGACTTGTCCACTAAGGCGTGCCTGTTTTTACACGCAAACCGAGGAGGAAACTGATGAGATAGTGATTAGTGGATTGTGGGGAAGGCGGGAGTATCAGCACTAATTATGAGTTCTGAAAATGTGACAAGTTTCTTGGCTACTCAAAAAGGCCTTGGAAAGTTACAGGAATTAAAATATTGCTTATTGCATACACATTCTTCACAGGCTCTCCATACCATCTGCTGATTGATGGTGTAGCTGCACAAGCTTTCGTAGAGCTTGTAGCCAAACTACATGTACAATAGGTATCACTTGGACAAAAACAAAGACCTGTTCAACATCAGTTAGACATGTACATTCATTTCAAATAAGCCAAGCACATTCATGTGAATGAATTAAGTATACTTCCAAAAAAATTTAAAAATATAGAAAAGTGTTTTGCAACTTATGTGCCATCTGCCTTCAAGCTATTGATCACCATGTTTTGTGTTCTAGATCATACTCAATACGACTGACATTGGGTACTATGAGCACTATTAAATGTGGCTTGTAATTTTTTTCAGAATGGGGCAGATGAGAAGCATTTTTTACATTTGGTAGTTAGGGAAGTGCATCATTATCTGATATTATTATTATTACAACTGGACAGCTCTAATGTAATGTTGCTCCAATTTTCATTAGTTATTGGGAAGAAAAGTTTGAATGGATAGGCATTAAAGCATTGTTTACCATCCCTTTTATGATTGAATTGGTATGTATTACAACATTGCTTACCATTCCTTACAAGTTTGGATTGGTAGGTGTTACAACATTGCTCATCATAATACTCCAACTTACAAGTTTGATTGGGTAGGTATTACAACATTGCCCATCATAATTCTACAACTTACAAGTTTGGATGGGTAGGTATTACAACATTCAAGATGGTGAGTTTAGCTTGATTATCTAAATTTTATATGTAGAATTTAGAAGTGGAAGTTATAGGTTTAAATCTATTTTAACAGTTCAGACTGGACGATTCATTGTATATCTTCTATGCTTGCAAATTTTACCTTCAAGATAATTTTGTTAACTGGATCTCACATTTAGAAATTAAATATTACCTTCTTTTGTACCAAGTCAGAATGGCTAAGGGTTCTTGAGGCAACACTTTCTCTTCAATTCTTCATTATATAATAAATAAAACTTTCCCACTCCTCGTGAAGGCTTATGTTTAAATTTACAGGGAAATTTCTAATTTGTTTGTCTAGTGTTCTTTAAAGGAGGACACACACAAGGTATATGTCCGAGAGTGTTCTTTCTTTACACATGGTTGGCATCATCCTTTGATGGAGTCAATGATAGAAATTCATGTCGAATGCATTCAAAGAGTTGAACATTCATCTCTTGGTTTGTAGAATGTTTTGCTAAAGAAATAAAATAATGAATATCTGGCAGTCTTAACATAGATTTTAGGTTAATAATCCAAATAAAACATGTAGGTGAATGCTTGTGTTTGTCAGGTTGACATACTGGGCTTGTGTCAGAATCTGCCAATACTGGCAAAAACAAACCTTTTTTCCTCTGAAAATGGCCAGACGCCAATGCTGAAATTTCCATGTCAATTAGTTGTCTCTATAAGAGTTTTTGAATAGCTTTTGAACAGCATAACTGCATAGTTTCAGTTACATATGGTTCAAATTTTCTGGACAACATGATTCGTTTTCAGTGGAATTTAGATAAGGTCTCTACATGTTTTTATATGATATGAATATTCTAATATCTTCATATATGGGCCTTACAGTTAAACACCAGTTAACATGGCTGCTGAGCTTTGACAATATAGAACAACCAGCTGAAAGAGAAAATATCATTGATAAAATGGCCGCTGCCAAGCACTTCATATTACAGGAAAACACTGAGTGAACGAGCTCAAATCGAATATTTCTGTCAGTTTTGCTGAGCTTAAAAGGATTAGCAGGAGCTTTCTCATGTCAATTATTGCTTATATATTCATTGTCTACACCATCAGTTAGTAAAAGGGAAGCCCAATAATTTTGACCCAAAGAATAGATGTTTGTAAAGTATCCCTATCTCAGAAAAGCCCTACCTTAATATGTAAGTATGATGTAAGTCTCCGTGGTATCCCCCCAATCAGAATCGAGACCTGTCCTAATAACCTTCTTGCATTGTTCCCCAAAAATACCTTAAAGGATGTGATATAAAATTTTTAAAAAAATTACAGTGGGGATATATTACGAAGATCCAAAACACAATGGTTCGTACTTGGACAAATGCCGACTAAACCACCAAAAAAAGCTGTTTTTAACTGATTCACTTTTGAGTGATATATTCCATTCTAAGAATTCATTGGACAGAGCTAAAATCTAGTCTATACCGTATCCACCTATAATCATGGAAGGAATGGAGACAGTTGGTAGAGTTCTATTAGGATGAATGAAAATCTAAAGCCAAACCGAACTTCTATTAGTGTTTGTGGATTTCAATCACTGCCATGAACTGTGGATAGAATTTCAATTAGGAAAGAATGACAAACAAAGTCAAAGGGAAACCCAGATTAGTGTTTCTGTATTTCCTTCACAATGATGAAAATAGCCCGTAGAACTTGAATAAGAAAACCAGGAGGAGAACAAGGTTTAAGGTCAGCCCAAATTATTTCTTGTTTATTTTCTTCGTGATTTGTATTAGAAAACCAGGAGAACAAAGTCTTAAAGGCCAACCCAAATTCTAGTATAGGTTCATTTCCTTGGCAACCATGTAGACGATATAATTTCAATTGGGAAACCAGGAAAACAAGGTCTAAGGCTAGCACAAACTAATGTGCGTTGATTGCATTTTATAAGCATGAAGACAATGCATAGAATTTGAACCATGAAAACAGAAATACAAGGTCTTAGACCAACCCAAATTACTGTTAGTCCATTTCATAAATCATAGCCATGAAGGCAGTGGAAAAAATTTCAACTAGAGGAGAGATTAACTTCTAGGGCCAACGTTAGTACATTTAATTCAGAACAATGAAGAAAGCATATAGAATTTCAACTAGGAAAGCAGGAGAAAAAATTCTACTGCCAAGCCATAACAACTTTGTAGTCATTAGACATGGAAACCAAATGAGTACTATATATTTTAGAACGCAACTATGTCTGCAGTTGTTAGACATGGAAAATAAATCCATGTAAAAATAATCCATGACCCAAAGGAAAAGGGTGTCATTGAGTAGTTATCAGGCACAATAAAAAGATAAGTTAAACCCAATATCTGAAATTTGGCCAACCACATCAACAATCCTCTAAACAAGTGTATCTGATATGTAATTTGAGGGGATATAAAGATGAACTGACCAGAAACCTATCCAGCTCCTCTTTCTCCTCTCCAGACAAGAGCTGGTTTCTTCCTAAAACAGAATACTTGGCCACAACATGCCTTGACTGAGCCAACTGTGCATCAATTTTGGGAAGCTGATCCACAGGAGTTGCAATCCTAAGACAGGCAACATGGGCATCCAGCAACTGATCATAGAGAGGATGCTGAAGAATATCAGCCTTGAGCCTTGAGTTTTGCCAAACCATCTCACTGTTATGATCCTGTTGATGATCTCCATCAGATCTATTGCTACCTAAAAGGTCACTGCTATTAGCTGTATCAGAGTGCAGATCTAATAAACCCCTCCCTTGACCTGCTGAGGAGTGATCAATAATGGTGGATCCATGTGAATGCTGTGTAGAGAATCCCCCCATCATAGACTGCCCACCATCACCACCTTCCACGTGTGAATTTGGGTGTTGACTCAAACTGTTCAACCATGTTGCAGTAGATCCCACCTTGAGGCTGCTTCCTTCATTCATGACTTAATGTCAAATCTATGCAGCCTCCGTTATACTTTTCTATGCTCCTCTAATTTATATAGCTCTCTGCAAAAAATCTAATCAGGTACTATGTTGCACCATCCTAATAGTACCCAAATTCTTTTTCTTTCCCCTCCTGCAAAATCCCACAGAACTCAAGCTGTTTCAATGGCCAGAAATCAGCTGCAAGTCCTAATTCATTCCTGTACCAGGAATTACAACACTATCAGATGGGCCACAGAAGGAGGAGGAGGAGGAGGAAAATAAATACACAGTACCCACGATTAGGACTTGAGGGATGCTCCTAATTTAGTGGTGATGATGACTCCTCTTATATTATATCCTTGCTGCAGGCGATACCTCATGACTGCAAAATGCAGTAAAAACAACAGTATAAAACAAACAATAGAAAGCATTTTCTGTCACGCTTATAATAAAAGTAACATTAAACTTTTACTCTTACTGCTACCCGTCAGAATACACCATTTGCTCGAATTTTTTTTATTTTGTTTAATAAATTTTTAATTTACTTTTTGATTGCAGACAAACAGCAGGATAAATCATGTCACGCTGATAATTAAAAAAAGAACAGCTTAACTTTTGCTCTTCCTTTTACATGTCAGAAAACACCAATTGCGGTAATTTTATACTTTTCTAGTATTTTTTAATTTTCTAAAGTATTATTTCCTCTTTAGACTATGTATGTTTTTAAAATTTTAATTTTTAAGTAAAAGTTATTAAAAAAAAAAGGAAAGAGTCACAACTTGAAGTTTAAGTAGACTGGAACTTTAGACATACCAAAAAAATCAAAGCTACTAAATAACAAGAATTAAAACACTACTAACAAAAACAATTTAGAGTTTAAATAATATACTAAAATTATTAAAGTTATAGAAGATTAAAATTATTTTATTCTTCATGGTTGAAATGAAATGAAAGCTTTTAATCACGTTCATGAGACTAAATAGTCTATGGGACCTTAGGATAGATATAATGTTGCTTTGTGCACAAGCACCACCTATTGGAGTTACCCAAGTTATGATTGATTTGTATCCATTTCCTTTTTTTTTTTAGATCTTCTGGTATGAATCTTGTTCAAATGGTTTATTGTTTTTGTTAGCCTCTACTCTTTAAATAGGGTATTCAAGGAGTCAATATTCAATATATCAATGTATTTGATCTAGTTATCCTTATAAGCTAGACATTCCATGATGTAGTGTCATTACATTTCCACTAATCCCAAAGTACAAAAACGACATATCCTATCTACCCAATTTTCTTTAACCATTGTGGAGACCTTTAAGGGAGTTAGGTGAAGAGAAGACAGACTTTGTTATCATGTAGGTGACCTTTAACCCATGACTTTTATTTTATTAATAAAGAATATGTTTCAAAAATATTTAAAGCATATATTTATAATTTATTGATTTGGATTTAATAATTAAAAATTACTTAAGATTTTATAATTAAAAAGAAAGGTTCTTTTAGAATTTAATTAAAAAATTAAAATAATATATAAATTATTCTCAAAATATTAATTTAGTGTACATAAATTTTTAATTTAATTTATATATTTTTTAGACTAATTAGTTAGGGGAATTTAAATAGGGTGTCTAGTTTGAGAAAAGAAAACATAATTTATATAAATTATATAAATATTCATACACAAATAGTTGAGAAGCTAGAGAAATATAACAAATACATAATTTAAAATAATAAGACTATAGCCAAACAAAATGCCCAATCACCTTGGAGCCAAAGCTAGTATAGACAAGCCAAAAAACCCCATGCACCATGTAGCTACCAACTATTAATTTGCATCAAACAAAAACTAGGTAGCTTAATAAAAATGTAAGACCAACAATAGAGATATGTAGAGATTGGCTTGCATAGCACCAAAACCATTCAAATAGCTCCAAAAACTAGTCGATCACAACACCAATCACTTGCAAATCCCCTAGTGACCAACACTAGAGGTTGAAGCATCTCCCCATCTTATTATTTCTTCAACAATAATACCACTAGGTAGAGTTGAGGGGTTTAGGGCACTAAAGTGCACACCATGTATGACCTCTTGTATTTTCACTCTATGCATTGAATGACCACGAAACATAGGAAAGATATGGTCACTCATTATCTCAAACCACCCTTTATTGTGCATGACCAAGAGGCCATGCAACACCTTTCCCATAGAAATACACCCTTAGCATAAGCAACTCCAACTCTAAGGTAAGAATTTTCTCTTCTACACCACCACTTTTTGAAAACCCTTCTCACTAGAAACCTCTTCATTCTTCACACTAGAGCCAACCAATGAAAGCTCTATAGTGAGCAATGGCATGCCCTTAAAATTATTTGAAAGAATCATTTGAAGTAACCACACTTGTAGAGTAGCATCTAGAATGAAATTCACCAGGCAAGACATCAAAGGCCTAATGCACCATTTCCTTCAAATGAGGAGACTTGTGAGCTCTCATTCCTTCCTATCCCTTTCACAAATCCTAGGACAAAATATTAGAATTGTAGTTAAAAGTAAGCCCAAGCGACTATTAGAGACTATCCTCTTACACATGGGGTATTGACTAGATGTTTTACTTCAACTACAAGCCATCAGCTGAGCATGAAACCAAATAAAAAAGAACACGCCACTTGCACCTCCTAGACACCCTACTAAAACATGGCACATCACACCAATTTACTAAGCTCCATAAAGGGCATTGAATATTGGCTTCACACATGCCAAACAAATGCAATACTAACAACACATATACATTTCCAAGCCACTTTAAATCTCTAGGAAATCTAACCATTTTCTAAAATAAATACAACCATCATCAAATGTAAAAGGGACCATAAGGTCGTCATTAAGGGCGTGGTTTGGTGGTTAAGTTGCTTAGTTGTAGTGGCGGCCACTAGGGTTCAAACCCCTGCTGGGCCAAAGGGCTCGTAGGCTTGTGCCTTCACTGGGCTAACATGCTCATAGGTCTTGCGCCTTTGCTGGGTTGTTGTGCTCGTAGGCTATGGGCCTTCATCGAGCCAACAAGCTCGTGAGTTTGAACCTCGAGCATTGATGCAGGCATTCATGCTAGGTGTTAATGCTAGGGGATGAGGTCCCACGTGTTGTGGCCTCACTGGTTCGTAGCTCTGGTCAAAAGCATTTACCGATTAAAAAAAGAGACCATAAGGTCTATAAAATAAAAATTTAACCAACTTAAGGGGGTCTAAACCTTTGAAAATGTTCAATCCCTTCCTAAGATGTGGGAAGATGGCTATACAACACTATAATGGGGTCTTGATCAACCCAAGCATTAGCCAAGAAATTTGGAACATAATTCATCTTCCTTCTATAGTATTAATATTTTAACATTAGAGAAATTCAACATGGTAGCCAAGGCCTCTTTCTTATAACACCTTAATCTCCAATTCATGCAAGTTCCTTTAAGAAGACATTTATAACTAACATAGAATCACTTAAATAACAATAAGATTTTCTAACCCTATTGAAAAGGCCACCACCATCTTTACTACTACAACTTCTCACTCCACCTCATTATTGGTTTTAATGCTAAGGAAGAGGGATCTGCCATATACAAAATCACCTTTGTGTTCCTTCGAACAAGTCAATCCTGCATTCCTAGGGTTGCCCCAGGATGCCCTATCAAAGTTCAATTTCACATAATTCTCTTGAGGGGGATCCTAATCCTTATTTTGCTCACTTTGACTAAATTGTTTGATTTCTAGTATTAGCTGCTATTAACCAGGATCTAATGGAGAATTTCAATTTATATTGTTATATTATTATAGAGGAGAAAAGTGCATGCCGTAGCATTTTTTCCCTCTTTTATGTTACTTTTGGTAGATACCTTAGAAGCATGATTTTAGTACATAGTTTGAAAATTTTGATGCACTCATTGACCCAAGACTCAACCTAGTACAAGTAGCTATATCACATCACCCTATTTAGAGCCTTTTTGACCTAGTTTCTACTAGCCTACTTACCTTGGACAAGATCATAAATGTGATTTTGCCTCGTGGATAGGGAATCATACCCCCTTTCAAAATTCATATCCCTCATTCCAAGACTAAAGGATTTGATCATTACCCATTAGCATAGACACTAAAATTTGAATTATGTGTCTAGATATCATCATAGGGCATTGGCACATCATCACATGGTCTTGAAAGCATATTTTGGCAGAAGCATTAAGAGCACTTCTCATGGGTTACAAGTAATCATTCATCAGTCATCATTTGTTAGCATCAACAATAATCAATCTCTTATCAATAAATCAATTGGCATTTATTATCAAAGCACACTCCAAGTACATTCTCTGACATAGTCACTCATCGGGCTTCATCAACAATCAACATAGTGGCATTCGTTGCTAACTCCTATCACTTTTACTTTTATTGTTGACTAGGTCTCGGGGTGTGACTACTTAAGGCGAATGAAGTCTTGAACTTCAACCCTTACATAGCAAACCCCATAGTGCTCCTTAGCACCACCATTGTTTTCCTTAACCCCAAATAATTGCAGGGATTGAAGATCAAACTTTACTCAGGACATAATCACATAAATTAGAACAAGATTGTTGTCACAAAATCATAATCTCGATTAACTTACATAAACCAATTAAACAAACTCCACTCTTATATCTAAATTTTCAATTGATTTATCC
The DNA here is from genome assembly GCA_027924645.1 of Cunninghamia lanceolata. Taxonomy (NCBI): domain Eukaryota; kingdom Viridiplantae; phylum Streptophyta; class Pinopsida; order Cupressales; family Cupressaceae; genus Cunninghamia; species Cunninghamia lanceolata. The sequence goes on along the minus strand of BSBN01000078.1, from coordinate 33,408,753 downwards.
ATTCACATTTTTAAAAATATCCAAGATATTAACCCTCCAAATAAAAAATGTGACCTCATATATAAATAGACATATACCTTCCCCATCAAACAACTATTAACAATAATAATAATCACGCAATGAAAAAGACAAACATCTACACCTATACGAAAAAGGCCACGCTTATAAAAGAAATAAAAAAGGATCTTCTGTCTAAACGGCCGTATTTTGGTGTGACTTTCATTTCCCTTTCCTCATTTAATTATTTGGAATTAACTATAGAAAAATCAGTTTGTTGTGTAGGTAATTTTATTTTTCTTTCTGGACAATGACATTGTGTAGATCGAGAAACAGATAGAAGAAAACAAAAGCCAAAAAGAAAAAAAAGACCAAAGACTTTAAAAACCCAAATTAATGCATGTAACGTCATAATGAAAGAAAGACTAACACAAAACACCGTCCTCAGTATATTCCTGTATTTTAAATAATCAAATAATTGATTTTTTAATTATTTAATAATTTATTTAATTTTGGCGCGAATAGGGCGTTGACTGTTGGTTACTTCCCCGGGCGTGTCATTCACGTAAAACGTTTATTAAAAAGTGGGTCCCAGTGGCTGCCGTCCAGCGAATATGGGTGCCACGCGGCGGGCGTATATCTAGGGCACTGTCGTTCGACAAAGACTTGTGGGGGGACCATCCGCCAAACAGCTGTCGTCAAGTAGGCACACGTGAAACTTTTCAAAGCTTTTGTCCCACGGCATGAATTAGGGGGGTATTAATAATAACTTTTTTCTACCTTTCCTTGGACCACATACAACCTTTTTAACTCAAACTGGTTTACTAACTTAACCTTGCTTGAATCCTAATGACCCTATTAAATCCATTGCTTTTGGATGATTAGGGTGTTGTTTTCTTTTTTGGATCTAGCTTTGATCCTTGGACCACACACAATGTCCTTCTAGAAATGTTAAATAAGCATTACGTAAAGGGTGGTTTTATGGATTTTAGGTTATCATAGTTGTTGGTATATATTTGGTCTTTCCTTCACTTTATGACGTCTATGTACTTGGTATCACTAACTCTTTCATGCCTTTGAGGGCACGTTGACGAGACCTATGAATTGGCAAATGTTTTTACTCCAAGTGAGGGGGGTGTTTCGATCGGTAAGGGTGGTGGTAGGGTAAGCCACCTTTTCCTCTTAGGTGTGATGGGGTGAGGCATAAGAAATGTTCCTTTTTCTAGGGTTATATAGAAAGATATGTTGGGTTAGTTTGAGTGAGTAAGTGTAAATGGATTGATTATACGTTGGGTAACATTCAAAGAGTTTGGATTTGATTGTTTTATTGGATTTTGAGTTGATCAAGATTTTAGTAGAAGAGAGAAACAATGAGGGGACTCTCTAGTAGCTAAAATTTTAATTGCAAATTATATTGTTTTATTAGTGGTTGACTCATATTTGGTTTTAAGTATTTTAATTGAAAAAGAAAGCACAAGACAAGAATGTAGTGCGAGTTGAAAGTTAGAGGATGCACTATTCCCAACACAACCCATGACTAAATTTGACATGGAGACTATTTCCTCTTTACCATCATCTCCTAGAGATCCAAATCGTAGCTGTAACATGGTACCCTTGCGCTCTAAAGGCATGAACCCCCTTTTTTGTCAATCCTCTCATCTCTACTGACACTTCCAGTCTTGGTGCACCTACATCCAACACTAAACTCCCTTCAAAGTCTTTTGGACACTCTAATGGAGGGCAAGAATGCATCTTCTAGCACACCATGCTCAAGGGGAGGTTGTCAAAAGATATCCTTATTTAGGAGGTCATCAAATAGGTAAAGTTCTTGCATATTCCCTTCCTAATGATATTGCAAATGTGATTTCAAATTGAAAGGCAAGATCTATAATTTTATTTTTTAAAGAGGAGTCCCCTCAGAACAAGACTTTTACAAATGGGCACACACAAATTGATAAAGTTGGGTAATGACTCATTGAAGCCATTAGCAGTCTTAGGAGGGGATATATCCTATATGTTCACCTCTCTTAACCATGCCAAGGTGTCTGCAATATGGGTTCTAGGTTATTTGTGGATAGACCAACTACCTTCAAGCTTGGGCCTTGATTTCCACCTCAAGGGTACTTCAAACTCTAAATACCCATGTGAATTGAACTACCATTCCTCAACCTTGCCTTTCGCCCCTACTTGGAAGGGTTATGAGATGTAAAATAGCATAGGTAAATTTCATAGCTTTAGAGTTCACTCTTGTGCTTGTGTTGAGATGGATCTCTCTTAACCACTCCCTAAATCCATCCAACTCATTGGTTAGGGGTTTTTTGGCATCTCAAAATGTTAACTATCTTAACAAGTTGGTCCGGTCTATTTGTACTATTGTCAAGAGGGCCATCTGATTAAGGATTGTCTAGTACAAAAACTCCATCCCACCCCTTTCTTCTCATGACTCTAAACCCATCCCCTCTTCCTTGATAGATCTCTGCTAGCCTAGCCTATCCCTCAATCCTCCTCTCATGCCCCTCCCATTCCCTCCAACCCCATCATTGTTGAATCTCCTCAACATGCCTCCCAACCCTCATAATCTTTTGTCGATCCTTCTCTCACCCAAAACCTATCTTTTAAATAAGTTGTGTTGGATGATGGTTGGATCTCTTGAAACACAAAAAGGGTCTTCTTATCCACCCAACTTCTTCCACTCCCCACCCTTCTCCCCTTGATGGTGGTTCCACCTACATGCCTACTTCCCACTTCTAATCCCCCTTCATAACCGCCTTTCTCCTAGGTCACCTATAGATGCTCACACTCTATTGGTCACTAATTAGTTTGATGTCCCTCACTCAAAACAGAAGTTCTCCTTCCTTCCTTCTTAATGAAATGCAATATTCAATCTGTTTTATAGGAAAAGGGGGATGTTGTTGTGAATGTGGTTGATTTGGTTTAGATCCTCCCTTCCCTACAAACATTCAAGGGCATATCAACCGAGTTAAAACTCTACTAAGCGAGAGCATTCACCTAACAGGTTGGGCTACCTCTTGGAACAATTTGGAAGCTTAGATGTTATCAAACAATATCTCAATTCAATGCTTAAGTATCCTTAAAACCCTAAATATGCAAAACAGTAAGCAAATTACTGTATTACGACAAATCCTTTCAAACTGAGATGAAGGACAAAGATTATTTACTCACTAATTTTTTATGTTCAGAATGTGGAACAGTCAAGTACATTGGCACTAGCGCCCTATCCAAGGTACTATTTTCTGCATGAAATCTGGATCTCCTTCCAACACTAATTTGCACTGTATCTTTCATTTCTTCCCTGAAAAAGGTGGAGGACACTGGCACTAGCGCCCTTGTCCTAAAATGTTGAACTTCGTCCTCTAACTTTCAGATCCCAAATCCTTGTTGTCTGCAACCTCCTTCTACAACTCCACTCTACGAAACTTGGTGCATGTAACTTGTAATCACAAAGGAGTGTGGGAGGGGGTTGTGGTGTTTAGAGGCTTGCCTTGGTCAAGCCCCAAAGAGACATTCAAGTCTTCTGAACACCGTTGTTAGATGAGAGTGTGTATCCCAGTGGGCTAGAGGCAAAATCCAAATGATAAATGATCATAAACGCAATAGATATCACCTTGTAGTGTAGATCTCATGGAAGGAAGATGCTCTTCATGCCATGAGGAGATGGAGTCAAATCTGCAACCACAAACACAATAACAACAAAATACTGCTCTGTAACACAATGAATACCTTGAATAACTTTCGCATAAAGTCACAAGTTCACAATGTCCATCTAGTTTCCATCTAGTTTGCAAATGAAGCATGAAACATGCTTATATATGAAACTACAAAGATTCCTGCTAAGAATTTCATAATTCAAACTTGAGATGTCAGTATAGGACCTAAATAATAGTCATAAAACTGACATTTAAATTTAGGACAGACCCAAAATAAGGCTGGGCTAGGGCACTAGCGCCCAAGTCCACCCTCTCATTTTTGTTCAAGGGTCATCAAAATAGCGCCCCTAGGTCTTTTTTGTCATAAGACTTCAAGGTTTTCTCATCAGGAGTCAAAATTAACATGCAAGATGCTCTAAATGCATTCTAAGGACCCAAGAGCTAAACCATAAGAGGGAAAAGCCCCCAAGGGGACATTTTCTGACATAACATTTAGCCCCCACTTTAATGTATGTATAAATGCAAGGCCAATACATACATTAAAGTAAGGTCAACAAACACAGCAAACATGCCAAGCATGGTGAAGACACGCCAAACACATTGAAGACAATGATAGGCACGCAAAACATGGAGAAGATAGTTACAGTCACGCAAAACATGGAGAACACAACATTGAAGACACGCAAAATACAATGAATATAGTGAATGCAGTGATTATTTCTTTTTCATTTTCTCATATATCAATGCAAAATGCAAGTACAAATAAACACACAACCCAAATGCAGGAGGAGCTCATCGCCACCAGTTTTGAAACTGCATAGAGGCAACATGCACGCCAAACAAATCTCAAAGTGTAAGAGGAGCTCATCACCACTGGCCTTGAAACTACACTTGAGAACAAACACACCATACAAATCCCAAAGCATAGGAGGAGCTCATGGCCACTGGTCTTGAAACTATGCTTGGGAATAAACACACCATACACACACACATGGAAGACACGGAGAAAACATGATAAACAAGTGATGGAAGAAAGCTATTGCTAGGTTTGCATCCATCTCAAGCATGCTACAGGCACACACCGATGATTGGGCTTCGCCACAACAATTGTTGAAGACACGCTTAAGGGTTAGGATAGTCTCAGATCTGCCCCGCCTACTTGGAGGACTTTTAGAAAATGACAGGATGTGCAATCTCCTCAAGAAATACACCATCCCCACCTCCGCAGATGGCTTAAAATAAAAAGGATATTCACGATATCCTACCTCCACAGAGGGCTTGAATGATAGCAATATAAAGAAAGATGTGCACTTGCTCGGAGATACAACATCTTGCCTATGCAGAGGGCTTCAAACATGCTTCATTAGTACCAAAATTATCAGACAACTTACCTTATATATGCCCCCACCTTAAGGTGCTTGATATCATTTACCAATATCAAGCATGTTAAGATAGGAAGAAAACACACAAGAGAACACGAGCTCTCGCAAAGCCCATGCCCCCAGAGGTGACATGTACTTTACGATTGCCAAATGTTCCCACAAACACACAATTTCCTGCAAGAAAAGGTGTTAGCAACCATATAATCATGATAAACAACAATGTATGTAATCATTCACATAGAGAGCCGAGGAAAGTGAGATCCAAGATAAACATAGTGCATGGAGTAGCAGTATTGTTATGTTTTGTAACTACGATAAGACAACATCAAGATAGCACACGAAGTGATTCGACTAGCCAAGCGTCAGATAATATATATCAACCCTGTCGTTATGTATGGACTAGGTCCATTTTTTATTTCTCACTGAAGGGACACTAGTATGTTTGTATTAGTATAATATGTTTTATGTCATCCACCAGCTAGATAGAACCACTAGAGAGGAAGGTAAACAATAAATCAAGAGAGGAGAAACAAGTGCCTTAGGGACAGTCACGTAAGAGGGTGCCCCCAAGTCACCAAATGCAATGCTATGTCCATAAGACACAACACACAACAATAAAAATAAAGGAGAAGCAATATAGGAGAATGATGATACAAATAGAAGAAGGGTCACAAAAGAGGTGGTCCCCTGGTATCCTTAACCTTACAAGAGAATCAAGGGTCATCCTAGGAGGCCTAAACAACACATAACACATCATGAGGGAAACACAACATGGAGTTAAAGGGTTAGAAATACTTACCTGTAGGGATAACCAAACTAAGGGTTGTCTATGAGCAAATCATCCTACTCCCAATCTTGAATGCTAGAGGGAAGAGGTGTGTAAGATACCATAGCCCAACTTTTGTTCTTATCTTCAAATTGTTCAGTGTTAAGTTCATCTAGGTTTGATTCTATGTTAGGTTGAAATTTTTCATGTTGAGTTGCATTTCGTTGGGCAAAAGCTTGTCTACTTATCCTACTTTCTCTTTCTTGTCTATTCCTTCTCATCTTACTACTTATTTCTTCAAAGGCATTGTTATGTTTTTCCATAGGAGTTTGCACATTAGAGGAGGAAGCACCATGTTCAAATTTCATTGGTCTCGGTGGAATGTTTTGTTGTCAGTGAAAACCTCCTGATCTCTGTAAGGATGACGAGGGAGGAACCTCAGCATAGATACCCTCTTTCTGTGGACGAGGTGAATTATGAAACTTTCCCAAGTGTCCACTTCTATCATGCCAATTATTTCATCATAGTCATAATAGTCTTGTGTTATTCTTATGTCATTTTGTCATTTTCCTTTTGCTCTAATGGGATCTTCAAATGCATGTTGTTCTTCTCTTATTGCTTGTAAAGAAGGCCTAGCCACTCTAGCTAGTTGTTTTGCTTTGTATCGTCTATAGTCTAGGAAAGATTGGTCTATTCATGGCTTAGGGTCTGTATCAGGTTGCGGCCAAAAGTAATCAAGAGTGAAATTCTTGCTCTTAGCTAGAGGTTGATATGAATTATGGCAGATAGTATGGATTTCTCCATGCAAAGAGAATTTTAAGCATTTGTGAATAGTTGAGGGGACGACGCTCATAGCCTTAAGTAATGGATGTAATAGTTTTACACAGAAGAGGTTGGATAAGGGGATAACATCAAATAACTGATCCATGACTTTATCATAAACCAAGACCAATAAGGTTATCTTTCCAAATGTACTCATCAAAGCTCCATTATGTGTTTTAATTATCAAATCCAATAGTTGGTAATAATCTTGTGCAAAATCATGTTTAAAAAGAAACTCTTCTGTAACCACATTAGTCATGAAATTAGGATCTATAAGTGTTCCATCCATAGGTCTTTCCATTATTTTCACTATAATATAAAGAGGACCTTCAGTATGTACCATTTCTTTGTCATGAGGTGTAAATGTTATTTCAAGTTCAGAGGCTCATCTTTTCAAATAAGGCCTAGGAGGAAGCCTAACATTATTGTTGTATTGAGAAGCCATATGTATGTTTTCAAGTTAATTCCAAATCAGATTTTAAAGATTTTCAACACTTATGCAAGAAATAAATGCAAAAGTATGTATGAATATGACCTAAAATGCTAGATTTTTTAACTTTTTCAATGCAAATGAATGAAAGAAGAGGCGTTGTAAGGAATTTAAAAAGAGACAGAAAATAATATGTTTAAGAACAGCCCAATGATGTAAAAATATCCTTCACAACATGTCTTTTATGCAAGTCTAGAATGATGACAAGTCAAAACCTAGTGAAAATACACCTAAAATATATTATTTTTCATCAATTTTCAATGTTTTTCCTAGTAGAAAGGGTGTTGTAAGGAATTTGAGGAGGGGCAGTAGATAATAACCCTAATATCAGTCAAATGATGCAGCAAAATCCCTCACAACATACATGTAATGCAATTCTAGAGAGACGATAAGGCCAAATCTAGTGAAAATGCAAGGTTTTCAAACCCTAGACATGAAATTTTGCAAAAAAGCCACTATGATGCAACACTAAAATTAGAAATCAGTCCTAATGAGTGTTTTAAAAAGGTAGTAAAATCTGAAACAAGATTTTGACTACAAACCCTAGCTAATGCAAAACTAGTTTTTTATAAAAAAAATGCACAATTTCAAGCAATTTTTGACACTTTAAGCATGAAAATGCAATGCAAATGAATACTAAATGATGAATTTCTATAATTTAAATCATATCTAATAAAAATAATATAAATTAAATGAAACTAAATGCCAATTAATTTAGATTATGCCAAAATGCAAGCCTAAGATGCCAATTTGTTTCAAATTTTTCAATTTTTTTTGTAATTTTTTCGAATGCAATAAAATGAATGAATACAAATCTATCACACGACACTTAGAAAGGTGCAAAAATTCAAAAACACGGGTTCACAAAAATATTTTATAGGAAAAGGGGGATGTTGTTGTGAATGTGGTTGATTTGGTTTAGATCCTGGGCCTTCCCTACAAACATTCAAGGGCATATCAATCGAGTTGAATCTCTACTAAGCGAGAGCATTCGCCTAATAGGTTGGGCTGACTCTTGGATTGATGTGGAAGCTCAGGTGTTATCAAACAATATCTCAATTCAATGCTTAAGTATCCTTAAAACCCTAAATATGCAAAACAATAAGCAAATTGTTGAATTACAACAAATCCTTTCCAAATGAGATGAAGGATAGAGATTATTAACTCACTATTTTTCAAAGTTTAGAATGTGGAATAGTCAGGGACACTGGTACTAGCACCCATGTCCAAGGTACTATTTTCTGCATGGAATCTGGATCTCCTTCTGACATTGATCTGCACTGTATCTTCCATTTTTGCCTCGAAAAAGGTGGAGGACACTGGCACTAGCGCCCTTGTCTCGAAATGTTGAACTTTGTCCTCTTTCTTTTAGATCCTGAATCCTTGTTCTCTACAACCTCATTTTGCAACTCCACTCCATGAAACTTAGTACTTGTAACCTGCCATCACAAAGGAGTGTGGTAGGGGGTTGTGGTGTTTAGAGGCTTACCTCGGTCAATCCCCAGTGTTTAAGTCTTTTGAACACCTTTGTTAGATGAGAGTGCATATCTTGGTGGGATAGAGGCAAAATCCAAATGATAAATGATCAAAAACACAATAGATATCACCTTGTAGTGTAGATCTCATGGAAGGAAGATGCTCTTCATGCCATGAGGAGATGGAGTCAAATTTGCAATCACAAACACAATAATAACAAAATATTGCTCTGCAACACAATGAATGCCTTGAATCAATTTCGCATAAAGTCACAAGTGCACAATGTCCATCTAATTTCCATCTAGTTTCTATCTAGTTTGCAAATGAAGTCCTAAACATGCTTATATATGCAACTACAAAGATTCCCACTAAGAATTTCGTAATTCAAACTTGAGATGTTGGCATAGGACCTAATTAACAGTCATAAAACCGACATTTAAATTTAGGGCAGACCCAAAAAAAGGTAGGACTAGGGCACTAGCACCCAAGTCGACCCTCTCATTTTTGTTCAGGGGTTATCAAAATAGCACCCCCTAGGTCCTATTTGACATAAGACTTCAGGGTTTTCTCATCAAGAGTCAAAATTAACATGCAAGATGCTCTAAATGCATTCTAAGGACTCAGGAGCTAAATCTTAAGAGGGAAAAGCCCCCAAGGTTCTGACATAACAGAATCATGGAATGAACATTCAAAGTTTGATTATCCCTACTTAGAAATTTCAAGTTAAATGTTTGAAACGTCTTCCCACCATACTAAAGTTTTACTACCTCAAAAAGTTAAAGTAGGGTGACAAGACAATAGGGTGAGTGCAAGATCATCATGGGCCAAACAACACCTCTAAATAGCAGTGAAAATACTAAAAAATAGACTTAAACAACTTCACATGAAAATTCGAATGGATTATCTACATAATTTAAATAACTACAAGAACAAAATTTGTAGAGAATTGAATGTAGTTTATGGGCTACTATTTTTTTCAAAAAAAAAAAAAATTATTTGGTGAAAAATAAATATTTCAATGAAGTTCTATTAAAATTTTTGAAAAAAAGTGGGTGTCATTCTGGCCAACCTAAGTATGGAAAATTATTATTTTTTCTTTTGAATCTTTAAACATAAGTAAAGGACACATACTCAGATGTGATGCACTGGATGCATCATCACCTTGGTCTTATATACCCTAGTGAATAATGTTGGGAATTAAGTTATCTCAACCTTTGCAAGTTCACAATGTTGCATTTATTTATTTAGCACTATGTTGTAGATTCCCATAGTCAGCACCTTGTAAATTTTGGTGACTTTGTCAGCCACGGTTCCCCCCCAAAGTAATTAATGGGGGAGTACAGGGGACAAACCCTATATTTAATAAAGGCGTCGGCAATTATTTTGCTATTGGCTGACATGGATAAACCGGCATTGGATAATTGCCAAAAGGCTTGATAAATAAGTAGTTGGAGAATGTGAAAGGACACACGATGAGAATGAGAATCGACATTGTGTACTCCTGAAAGAGCTTGCATTACAAGTGTGTGGTAATCATCTTTTTATTTGATAATACATTGTGGAGGTTTTGGAGTGGGGTTTTTCACTTGAAAGGGTTTTCCTCACGTATATCTTGTGTTGTGAGTTTTGTATTTGCATTTAGATATTGTTATTACTTTTGTGTTAATGTGCATCTAATAACCTGTAACTGTAAAAATTAGAATTTGCATAAATCTTTCCTTAGTAGATCAATGTAGGAAGCATTTCCACATACCTTGCTTCCTTTGACATAACATCCATATGCTATATCAAAATAAGGATTGCTCTTTACATTTTATAAAGCATAACCAAAGTAAAATCTTTCCATCCATTCACCCATATATCCTAATAAAATTGATAGCTTTCATGAAGATCAATCAATCATCACTTCTCTCTTCTACGACATTGTTTCTTCTATTCATACTAACATCACCTTCCCTTTCTTGTCTCTCATTCACATAGAAGTCCTACAAAAATATGCAAGTTAGCCATGACATTTATAAGCATCATATACATCATATAGCTACCATATCATCCATACATAATCTATAAGCATGTCATCATATAAATCCATGATCCTAATACATGTCTATCATCCATACATAATCTATAAGTATGCCATCATATAAATCCATGATCCTAATACAAATCTATCATCCATAACATCTATAAGCATATGTCATCACATAAATCCATAATCATAGTACACATCATGTCATTATACATCATAGCATCATATACATCAAAGCATCATACATAAACATCATAAGTCTTATACATAACACATCATATAGGTCATCAAAATCATTTTGTCTCATCATACATATATTAAAAATGGATAAGTGTCATACAATGGGCTACCAAGAGCCATACAATATATACAAATAAGCTCGAAGGCATCATCAAGTCATCACAAAGTATATGCATCATGTCTAAGGTTGACCATGTGTCAAACTCCTTGCTAAAAAACTCATCCCTGGCCCTTGATGGTGGTGGTCTTGGTGGTGGTCCTCTTGGAGGTGGTCATGGTGGTGGTGGTCCCATAATAGATCCCTCAGATCTCTTCAAAGATTAGGCCCCTGATCTACTCCACTCTCTAAAGCTAGGTTGCCTCTAGTCTACTAGCACAACACTATGATAAAGACCCCTGTAATACTCTACCTCTCGGATAACCTTGGTCAACTCATGCTGAACCTTGGACAACTCTATCACCATGGCCATAGCAGGCTTATTTGTACCTATCATATCCCTCATAGTATCTCTCTTGAGTCACCCTCTAAAGGGCTGACTCAGTCTGTAGTCTCATGTCGATAGCCCCATCCCGCTCTGCAGTAATGCAAGCTAGCTCTATAGTGTTTGGTACCTGTGGTTGTATCGACACCTGTCCATGTCCTATTATTGCTGCTCTAGCCTATGATAGCTCTAACCTGGCATCATCCCTCTCTTGACAAAGTCTCACTATTAGTAACTCCACCTTGGTCTACCCACATGTCTCTACCTGTAAGAGACATTGTAGTCTCTCTATCTCTGACCCTATTGTTGGGGCATCCTACTACCCTGCCTCACCCATCTCCACATCAGCCTGCTTAGGACTCCCCATGATGTCTTGTTGTCCTGCATCTTGCTTGTTAGGGTTAGCCGATAGAAGATATCAATTAAATGCAAATAAAGATTAAATCGAGGAATGGAAATACACAGAAATAATAACAGTGAGAGACAAGTTTTAACGTGGTTCACCCAAACTCAGGCTACATCCACCAAACAGAGAGTCCAATATTATTATCCAGTAAATCAAATCGATTACAACTAGCAATCCTTGCAACTCAATACCGTTGCAAATGCTACAATACAATATATTAAAACCCTAACCCTTAGCCGCTTTTATCAGGCTTTTTGCCTGTTACAAAAATAGGGTTTTCTTATGTTGGTCAATGAAAAAATAACTCCCGGTGCCTTTATAAAATAATAAAAAACCATGTGAGGTTTCGGGGGCGCTGCCCCCGAGCCCCTACGAGGGTGCTGCCCCTCAACCCCTCCCTGTATCGCGACAGGGAATGCGCCAGGGGCGCTGTCCCTTGACCCCGTCTTGGGGATGCTGCCCCCAAACCCCTGCAAGGGGCACTGCCCCTTGACCTCGTAGGAATTTGGGGGGAAACTGCACCAATAAAAGTGGCGAAAATGTAATCTCTGAGTCTGATTAGGCTCCATATAACAACATTGCTCCCCAATCTCCTCTATCACCACCGCAGCCCTCTATCTTTGCCTCCTAGCCCTCTGCCCCTAGCTCTCCCACCTGCCGATCATGTCTTCCTACCACACCAGGGATGGTTAGCCTAGTAAGTTTGTGCTTAAGCCAGTATGTGTCATACTCAGGTGTTGTACTAGGGTCAAATCCTCCTCCCATTGGGTCCCATATCACTAGGGCAAGCACATCAAGCTCTGTAAGAGCTATAGCAACTACTACCTCATGTCCCCACTCAGGAATATCCCTCTGAGTGAGTTCAAAAATAGCCTCTCCCATTGGCACATGCTATCAAAGTCCAAACTTTCATAGAACTCTCTCTGGAAGATACCACTCTATGATGTACATGGTGCAGCCAAAGAGGTATCAAGCCTGTCTACAGTAAGACAAGTGCTCTACATTTTCATCCCACAACTCACAATCCTACCATGTGTTGATGGGTGTTTATGCACACAATAATGTAGGTGAAATGTAGCATATCTCACCTCTCTTGAAAGGAATCCTATCCCAAAAAACCCAAAATAAGACTACCCCAAGGTTTCTAATGTCAGGTCTTGACTTGTAGGATAACTTAACTAGATATGATTTATTGTTCTAGTCAAGGGGACTTACATGTAATGTAGGGTTTATGGAATATGACAACAGTAAATACTTGTAAACCCCAAAATGATGCAAACTATTAAGTTTGAAATTTTGTCAATTGATGAACAATATAGTGCTGCTCTAACCTAAATTTACCATATTTTATATAAAGAAAATGCAAAAGGATTAGGGATAGAGAGATAAGCAATAAATCCTAAGGATAGATCACAGTGAGTATAAATGCTGTAGATAGACAGATGCCCTAAAAAAACCAATTTCTACTTAACCAGGTCAAAACCACAATGCTACAAAAATAGTACAATCTCCAATGGTAATTAAATATTTTCAAATTACATATATTCATCAAACACCCAATTGTTGGTGCAACTTAATCAATATTATGTAACCGAACTTAATTCATTCAATAGGGTTTAGACTAACCATGCAAAGTTACTTACAATTAGCAAGAAACAAATGGTATGAACCAAAGCATTCATCAAATATCTAAGCATTCATTCAACACAACAATTGTACATTATCTAAATCTAGATGGAAATGAACCATGAAATTTGGTGGAACCCGCATACATTCCCTGTTTCATTGCCTGAAACTTTGAAATTGGTTGATCTTGTGTCTAAGAAGATAAAACCCTGAGCCCCTAAAAAGCCCATGTTGTAATCTTGTATTGACTTGTGATGGGAAGTTTTTTTAGGATAATATAATGTCCTTAGCTTCATTCATTACTGGTCCCATGGGCTTAGTAGAAAGTTTCTTATTCTTAAGGGTATATATGGAGCTATTGTGATATCACATATCCTATAACCAACAGGATTGCTAAAGGTGTGCTGGTGCGACGATGGTTGTATGGAAACAGTGGTCCTGAGGTCTAGTATGATGGACTAGTTGTTATGTATTTACTTCCTGTTTGATTGCAATAGCGTGCTGTGGAAAGGTGCAGAGGGATATTCCCTACACTGATGTTGTGGTATGCCCGGTGGTTGGTGGGATCCAATCCCTAGAGAATAAAGTTGATGCCCAATGCGCGAGCATAGAGGTGATAGTGTGAGTCCTTTCAGAGGTTGCGATGGTGCAATGGGAGGACATATGGCATGTTGATATCCATTGTTTTCATTCCAACTTGTCCTTAATCAATGGTACAAATTCAAATTCAGATTTTATATGAAGAGTAGTATGGTTGAACTATGATTTGACAATTGGCATGTTTCTTCAGCTGATCCTAATCTTCAAATACATTTTGTTGATTATGCCAGATAACCGATATCCATGTGGGACTTAATTTTAACACCTCAAGCCTTCATTCTTTGCTTTGGTAGTTGTATTGTGGTTATCAAGAATCTTCAACAATAATTCAAGTATGCAAGGCCTATGGATACCTGAAATGGAATTATGTAGATTGATGGAGAGCGACATCAACTCCAAGTTCATTGACAAGTGGAGGAAGTTCTAAGTCGACTAATCAAAGAAAAGATGTAATTTCCTAAGTACAAATATTAAATGTATTGTAACTGAAAAGTTGTACTATGAAAATTTTAAACTGACATAATATGTCTATTTATAGAATTTCAAGTGTCATAGTAGGGATAGGAGAAAGAGTGATCAGGTGGATATAGAATAGAGAAGGGAATTCTATTTTGGTATTTTGGATACAAGTTATCCACATCTTGGGGAGTATGTTTCCGTAATAGATTGGGTGCATTGTTAAGATTGTAGAGCAGAAATTTGCCTGCATATGAATAAATTGTTATGTGGTAATTTTCAATTCAGATTGAGTAATATGAATAACACTACATCTGTGTGTGTGTTTCCTGCAATTGTCTCCTTGAATGCATGCATTTCTTAAATTGTGAATGAATGAATCAAGGGTTCTAGATTTCACTTATGCATATTTGTTGTATTGAATGTTTTGGTTACTGCTTCTGGTCAAGGATTGGATTAAATATGCTTTAAACAAAACATAGGAAGTGATGTATTGCATTAGGGATTTTTGAAGAGGAGTTGTAGGAAATACCTTTTCTTGGTTGTGTCATTGCAAGTCAGTGATACAAGAATACCCTCTGAATTTGGAGTTTTGTTGTCATAAAAGTAACATCTACATGACTAAATTTTGACTCTATTACCCTTAATAAGGCACCAGTCGAGAGATTTACTTGCTCAAGGGTCCAAGAAGAATGATAATTATAAAGATGAATCATTTTATATCCATTTCAATTTTGTTGGTAGTATAGGGTTTTTAGCATGTTCTCAAAATAAAATACTGAAGATAATCCAAGAATATTGCCATTCTAGGATTAATATTATAGATCTTGGTGCATACATGAGAACATTCTACTTGAATTAGTCAAAGATAAATCTTTTGGTTGTAAATAAGGGAATACCCCCTAGGTATAGTAGAACCGAAAGTGTAGGGGAGATAGGTGAAAATCTCCCACTTTGTTGGCCAAGTCTCTTCTTGAAATCTGAGTATAAGAAGTAGAAAATCTTTAGGATTCAGTGCATGTAGATTTGAGAAGTAATAGAAATGGCAACTCTACTGGGGAATTATTAGCATTGTATATTATCTTAGACCCTAAGCTAGTTAAGTATGTTTTCTTCTGAACAAGTACCAACACTTTTGTAGCTCATTCTCAAGATAGTTTGCCCAGTTAAGCCGCCAATAGAAATGGCTATTAGGGATAAAATTGAGTTGTCAAGTTGAATAGAGTCATCAAATAATTTGACCTGGTCACTTGGGTTAGATCATGACATTTGAAAGAATCAGGATGTATTTTGAACTGATCATCAAGAATTAGGGTTGGGGTTTTGTGCTCTAAGGTCTGATTAATAGGATGAAGATTCTATTGGAGGAGCTGACCCAAAAAGTTGATTAATATCTCTTTTTCTCTTCAAGAGATGGCAACTCTACATTTGGTTAAAGATACAACACATTCTAGGTACTCTGCTATACTCTGATGTTAAAATGAGTTGCCTGATTACAGAAAGATATAAATCTTTGAATTTTTCTCAAATCCATGGATACCCAAATGTTATCCCTAGTGAAGTTAGAAAGCACTTGCCAAAATTTAGTGGAAAGAGTTCTGAATCAACGAGTAAGCATTTGTAATATTTTTTGTGATTTAATGGCAGATTATGAGATTGAAAATGAGGATGTTATTATGAAGCTTTTTGTTCAATCATTAAAAGATGATGCTAGGGATTGGTTTTCCTTTTTTCCTGAATGCTCTATATCTTCATGGACTGAGTTCAAACTTGCATTTTCAAAACAATTTGGTGAGAGGTTTGATATGGTTTCATTAGTAACTAATTTTATGGCAATTCAAAAGGAGTATGAATCATTGCTTGCTTTCAATTTAATATTTTCAAAAGAAATCAAAGATATTCTAGAATATATGAGGCTAAATGATGCATTGTGTCTAGTAGTTTATCTAGTAGCCTTTGATAAGGAAATGAGTTATATGTTGAGGAATAAGGAACTTGTTACACTTTGTTAGGCATTTGCAGATGCAATAGACATATAAAACAATAAAAAATATGGGATGATAAGAGGACAAGTGGGACAATGTAGGTTGCTACAAAAGTTCTCATGTAGGAACACAAAGGAAATTAGATGGTATGTTTCATGTATCTCAAAATGTTACTAATGTCCCATCCTATAATGTGATGGTCAAGATTTTTCAATTGATGAGAATAAGGAAAAGTTTTCCATGATGAATAGAGATGAAAAATTTATAGTACAACAAAGCAGTCAGGTTTGCCATAAAGGAAGTAGGTTAGAAGGTGAACTTGAAAGTAATAATTGCAGAGATATACATGAGGTCATCTCTTTTGAAAAAATTGTTGTTCAAGAGCCTCATGAAAATATAGGTGTCATGCATGAAAATTCCATATCCAATTCATAGGCTAATTAAATAGAGCTAGATGTATTCACTTCTATGGTCGAATGTACTAATGAAGGAACCTATCCTATTAATGATGGGTGCCTCTCAAGTGAAGAAGAGATGCTTCTTTCTTGTGAACATGAAAGTGTTTTTTCTTCTGATGATTCTGAATATAGCGGTGTTGACAATGAAGTAGATATTCATACTGATAAACTAGAAAATTTAAAGACATGGATGAATTTTCTTTATGATGAACCCTTGGCCCCACCAACAGTGAGAAATGATAATCCATATTGGTGTATGGATAATCCTAATTTTGTAGATGATAAAGAGTATGATAATCCTATTTTTGGCCAAACATGACATTGAAATCAACATTTTGAACTAAATCTTCACTTTCTGACACCTATAGCTGCTAAACCGTTAGGAATTTGAAGATGATGCAAACTAGTGATTTGTGAGATTTTATCTGTAGATTCTAAAATTATTTTTTAAAAAAACTTTGGAGTTAAATTGTAAATTTTTTTGTATCTCCTTTGATAACCAGTTCTTAATAGTAAATAACATTTTTTAAAAGTGATGTGTATTCCATTGCACAACTTTTTTTCTACAAAAAATAAAATTCTATTTCTTTTGAATTTAGATTGGTAACATCAATATCTAGAGGATGCATTTGGTTTCATAATGTTTTGTTGAATATATTTTTTTAATTAAGTTTTGAAGTCGAATCAATTATAACTTAGACATAGGCATATTTCATCCAACATAACGTTTTCTGTATGTATCGAAATTCAATTTTTTTTGTTGAAACAAGGACATCAATACCTAGGGCATAGATATTTTTCAAAATAATTTTCACTAATTTACTAATTTTCCACATGTGTAGAACAAAGAACTTGATGTTTAGTGAAAAACCTATGTTTAGTAAAACTAAAAGAAAAAATCAAAATATATCAAAACTATGTACTTGTTGGAAAGCTCGTTTCAAGGACTATGATCCTCCAACTTGGTTTGGCAAGGTGATTCCATTTGGACCTTCAACCAAGCTTTGAAAGCCAAAATTTTGTAGAAGAGGAGGGAAGGGAAGGAGGGAAGATGTCTAATAAGGGTCTTCGTTTGAAGACCCCTTCTAATGAAGGTAGGTGACATCCTTCATTTGAAGTGAATTGGCCTTCGTTTGAAGACCCAAACATGGCACCAACATCGTCATAATGACCACCTTTGAACAAAGGTCCCTTGTATTAAAAAAAAATTAAAATTTTTAACGGACAACCTTCATTCGAAGGTACAACTGACTTTTGTTTTTTAAATGTTTTAATTTTTTCCTATTGCATATAAATATGATGTTTTTTTTTCATTTTTTAAATCAATATAACAAGATAAATTTGCATTTTTGTTCTGCAAGGGAGGCAAAAATCTTTGAGAGAAGAATTTTCAAGTCATATTTTACAAAGAAGGAGATGGGAAACAAAAAGACAAGACAAAATAAGAGCGCACGAAAGCATTCCACGAAAAGACACAAAGATTAAATGAAGAAAGATTGCAAAAATATTATAAACTAAAACAAGGTATGAATCTTTTCTTTTCTATTTAATCTAGGTCATTTGTTTTATGCTTAAATATATACACATTGATGAATCATGTAGTAGGATGTCATTTAATCTAGGTCACTTGATTTATGCTTAAATATATACACATTGATTTCATGTAATTAGGATGTCATTTAGTTTAAGTCATTCCTAGCTATAATCCCCTACTTATATTCCTCATTCTTGGCTATAATCCCCACCCTTCTACCTAGAGATAACTCTCTCTCTCTCTCTCTCTCTCTCTCTCTCTCTCTCTCTCTCTCTCTCTCTCTCTCTACTTCTCACTTGCTCGGGCCTCCCTAGCTATCTCTCTCCCTCTCTAACTCTCCATATCCCTCTCCCTCTCTCCAAACTTTTCTCTCTTCTTCATTTTATACTATTTTTCTCACCTCTATATTTAACAAGTGGGTTATGTGTTAGTAAACCTAGGAAACTTGTGTCATGCTTCTAATCCAAACATTACCAAAAGGAACCTTTTTCTTGTGGTAGCTTAGATTTTGTCACCATATTTTATAGTTGAACCTCTAACTTACCTACTGGATTAATTATCTTGTAAGCTAGAACTCCATTTAGAACCAAAGGTTAGTCCTTAAAATTCTAGTCTCATCCTTCTTTTCATTAGTTAACTCTAGAAAAAATCGTATAGGAAAATTTTCTTCTTGTGCTCATCTTGAATGGAGATGATAGTACTTGTTGCACTAACTTGGAGAGATCTATTTCTTTTATCTCATTTGATTTTCCTTGAATTCATTGAGCTTAACAAACTTCACTACCTTGAATCCATGGTGGGGTTTATGTTCACTTTAATCTTAGGCCTATTTTGCTACATTATGTTGCTACTTATATAAGCCCTATCTTTTCTTTACAAGTATTCTTATTTAATTTTGGTTATATATTCCAACAAAGGATTACACTTTGTTAAATCATTCAAGTCTAGAGTTATCTTACCATATGTATGGTCCATATTGAGGGCAATCACCCTTATAGGAGATTTCATAAATATCAAATTATACATCTTACTTGAATATTTGTGCATGCTTACACACTTATCCTAAATGGTATAACTACCTATGTATCTTATACTCATATTTGTCACTTATGCATGAGGATATATATCACTTGTGGTCATAAATATTAGTTATTACATGTACATATTAATTTTTATAGTAATTTGATATGGAGGCTCTTTGTATAAATGAATTTTGTGTGTACCTAGACTCAACATACATAAACCGAAGTCAACCCAAATTTAGATACTGGAGCAAACAAGGCTGAAGAACACATAGTTGATGTTAGCCTAGAGGAGGCCCAAGTGAAAACAATGGATGTTGGAGAGGGGTCAAGATCACTTCCTTCGACCATGGATGAGCATATGAATCTAGCTAAAGAGGTGAAGAGAAAAATTTCTTATAGAAATTTAGATCATTTACTTGAAATGGATATGGAGAAATTGAAACTATATGCTGAACAACCTAGACATACTACTAGGAGGTCAATGAATAAAACTACAAAGGAAATAATTGCTCATTTCAATAATCTTGATACACTTGAGCAAACCCAATTGTTATCAATTGTACTTCTTAGTAATGAGCTAAATGAGCCATTATAGGAATATAATTTTGATACAAGACAGGTTGAATATGAATCCTTTATCTTTTCTAATGGAGAGCCAATAAATAAAAAGTATAATCTACATCTATAGTTATTAGAGGCATGTTATGAAGATTTCAAGTTTGATATGGTAAACAAGGATGAGGATCAATTTGATAGTGACAATCATCCAGAGGGTTATGAGCTATTCTACCTTTCAAATGACACATTCTTAAGGGTCTATGGTGACATTGTGATTAGACTAGGGTAGTATAAACACATGGATCATGAATTTGATGTATATTTTTTATCATGTGTTAATGTTGTTCACTCAATGCAGGTTGATTTGATTGACAAAATGATTATGTGGTTTCCTAGGTTGAGAATAGAATTGTCTGCTGAAAACAAGGTATTTGACAGGGGCAAGCATTGATTTCTTATTTCCAGTGGCCTACAAGCCACCAAGATGAAGTTGCTGGTTGAGTTACCTTTCAATCGGTCTCCAATTAATTGAAGTAGTGACAGGGAAAGGCCCAATGGATTAGACACACGGTCTGCACCACAGAGTTCTGTGATTCTCACCATGCCTACAAGAGCCATGCATCCCCAACTAGAGCCGATGGTGGAACCTCCATACATTCCCTATTTCATTGCCTAAAACTTTGAAATTGGTTGAGCTTGTGTCTAAGAAGGTAAAACCCCGAGCCCCTAAAAATCCCATGTTGTAATCTTGTATTGACTTGTGATGTGCATATTTTTAGGATAATATAATGTCCTTCGATTCATTTGTTACTGGTCCCGTGGGCTTACTAGCAAGTTTCTTATTCTTAAGGGTAGATATGGAGCTATTGTGATATCACATATCCTATAACTGGCGGGACTGCTGAAGGCGCATTGGTGTGATGATGGTTGTATGGAAACACTCGGCCTAAGGTCTAGTATGATAGACCAGTTGCTACATGTTTTCTTCCTGTTTGATCATAGGAGCACACCATGGAAAGGTGCGGAGGTATATTCCCTATGCTGATGCAATGGTATGCCTGGTGGTTGGTGGGACTCGGTCCTTGGAGAATAATGTTGATGCTTAATGCATGAGCTTAGAGGTGATAGTGTGAGTCCTTTTAGAGGTTGTGATGGTGTAATGGGAGGACATATGGTGTGATGATAGCCACTGATTTCATTTTGACCTGTCCTCAATCAATGATTCAAATTTAAATTTAATTTTTATACGAAGAGCAATATGGTTGAGTTACGATTTGACAATTGGCATGTTTCTTCAACTAATCCCAATCTTCAAATACATTTTGCTGATTACGCTAGATAGTTGCTATCTGTGTGGGACTTAATTTTCGCACGTTGGGTTGCCATTATTTTCTTTGGTAGTTGTATTATGGTTATCAAGAATTTTTAGCAATAAATTGAAGTGTGTATGGCCTATGAATACCTAAAATAGAATTATGTAGATTGATGGAGAGAGCCATCAACTCCAAGTTCATTGATAAGTGGAGGTAGTTCCAAGCTCAACCAATTAGAGCAAAGATGTAATTTCGTAAGTGCAATTATTAAATGTATTGTAACTGAAAATTGTACAACAGAAATTTTAAATTGACATAATATATCTATTTATAGAATTTCAAGTGTCATAGTAGGGAGAGGAGAAAGAGTGATCATGTGGATATAAAATAGAGAAGAGAATTTTGTTATGGAATTTTGGATACAAGTTATCCGCATCTTGGGGAGTATGTTTCTATAATAGATTGGGTGCATTGTTAAGATTGCAGAGCATAAATTCACCTGCATATGAATAAATTCTTGTATGGCAATTTTCAATTCAGATTGAATAATATGAATAACACTACATGTGTGTGTTTCTTTCAATTGTCTCCTCAAATGTATGCATTTCTTTTGTGAATGAATGAATCAAGGGTTCTGGATTTCACTTATGCACATTTGTTGTATTGAATGTTTTGGTTACTGCTTCTGGTCAAGGATTGGATTAAATATACTTTAAAAAAAACATAGGAAGTGATGTATTGTGTTAGAGATTTTGAAGAAGAGTTACAAGAAATACCTTTTCATGGGTGTTTCATTGCAAATCGGTGATACAGGAATACTCTCTGAATTTGGAGTTTTGTTGTCATAAAAGTGTTTAGGGTAAAATTTGGATAGTTGAGTTTTTGGTAGTTTTGTGTGTGTATCCTCCTTTCACCCTTTCATTCAAGGACCTTGGGTCGAGTGGCAATGCACTATCATACCCTTGGTCACTGTGAGATGTAGGGAAACTTGGATTTGTATGATTTGATTATCAATTATGCTTAATTATGCTTAATTATACATCAAAACCCTAATTATGCAAATACAGAAGCAAACGGATGAATATTAGAAAATGCTGCTACAAAAAGATGTAAAATGACATATAACTGTGCACCTATTTTTAGGATTTGGAAGTGGAATAGTTGGGGACTAACGAGCGGGCACCCTAGTCCAGTGCCATGCTTTTTGTCAAGATCTGGAAGCTTGATCTATAACTTTTTCCTGTTGTCACAGAGATTTCTCTATTCTAGAATCTAGAGGACTAAAGAGTGAGCGCCCAAGTCCAGGGTGCTATTTTCAACTTTGATTTGCAAATCTGACACTCTGTAGTACCCTCCCACAACTCCACTTTTCCTGTATCTTCAACCTATAACCTGCAATCACATAAACTTTGGGAGGGGGTTGTTGTGTTTAGAGGCTTGCCTCAGTCAAGCCCTGAACAGACATTCAAGTCTTTCAAACATTGCTATCAGATAGAGAGTGCATGCCCTTGTGAGGTAGAGGCAAAAACCAAATGATAAATGCTCAAAAACACAAATGATATCACCTTTTAGTGAAGATCTCATGGAAGGAAGAAACTCTTCATGCCATGAGGAGTTGATTGCTCAATTCTGCAAATACAAACACATAGACAACACAAATCTACTCTTGCTACACAATGAAAGCCTTGAATCACCTTTAGGATGCTAAAAGATCACAATAATCATCTAATTTACAAATGAATGCCTAAACATGCTTAAATATGCAACTACAACAAGCCCTCCAAGAATTTTGTAATTCAAACTTACCATGTCGGCATAGTACCCAAATAATGGTCACAAGCCGACACTCAAAATTTGGGACTGACCCAAAATAGGGTAGGATGAGGGCATGGGTGCACAATTCCTCCCCCCTATTTTGGTTAGGGTTAGGTTCAAGGTATCCCCCTAGGTCCCATTTGTCATGAAACTTAGGGCTCATTTCATCGGGATGCCAAAATAAGATGCTAGATGTCCTAAATGTAGATAAAAGACCCAGGAGCTAAACCTTAGGAGGGAAAATCCCCCAAGGGGACATTTTTTGACGTTACATTTAGCCCCTACTTTAATGTATGTATAAACATGAGGCCAATACATGCATTAAAGTATGATCAACAAACACAGCAAACATGCCAAGCACGGAGAAGACACACCAGACACATTGAAGACAATGACAGGCACACAAAACATGGAGAAGATAGTTATAGTCACGCAAAACACAAAGACTACAGTAAATCCATAGAAGACAATTAGTGCATGGAAGATAGAGACGATTTCTTTTCTTTTTTCTTTAGATCATATATGAAATGTATATTCAAGTACAAGGAAAGTAAACACACCTCCCATAATGCAGGAAGCATTCATTGCGTCAGTCTTTAGACTGCATATATGGGGCAACACACACACAAGACACACCAAACCTCCCAAAATGCAAGAAGCACTCATTGCACTGGTCTTTAGACTGCATATAGGGCAACAGACATGCCAAACAAAGCAAGCACGCCAAACACACACACTTTGAAGACATGGAGAAAACATGGAAGACAAGCGACGATGAAGTGTTCCTATTTCTAGGCTCATCACCATCTCAGGCACACACCAATGATTGGGCAACAATCATCAAAGACATGCTTAAGAGTTGAGTTAGTCACAGAACTGCTCCTTGCCTCCATAGAGGACTTTTGAAAATGATAGGATGATGCAATCTACTCTGAGAAATACACCATCCCTACCTTCGTAGAGGGCTTAAGATGTTTGATTGATTGATTGATTGCAAACAAACTTAGAGTCCAGGAGGAACTCATCACCACTAGTCTTTAAACTGCACCTGAGGATAAGCACATTGCTAACATCTATAATATACATCTTACCTTATATATGCCCACACCTTAAGGTGGTTGATATCATGCATCGATATCAGGCACATTAAGGTAGGAAGAAAACACGCAAGGGAACATAGAATTTCACAAAGCCCATGCCCCCCGGAGGTGACATGTACTTTACGATCGCCAAATGTTTCCACAAACACATCCCTGCAAGAAACATGTTGGTGTCCACAAAATCATGATAAACAATAACATCAATGCATATGATCAGTCATTCAAAGAGCCAAGGTTATACTACGAATTCAGAGATTGAGGATAACCATGGGGCTATATCACAAAAATCTCAAAATCGAGTGTCACCAAGGTAAAATTCAAAGACAAACAAAGTGCGTAGAGCAATAGTATTGTTATAGTTTGTGAGATAAAGATCATCAAAATCACTATGCAAAAAGCATGAGTGCTTCTACTAGCCAAGCGTCAGATAAGATATATAACCCCATTGTCATATTAGGAACTAAGTCTAATTTTTGATTTCTCACTAAAGGGACGCTAGGTTTGCATCAATATAAATGTTTTTTGTTATCTGCCTGCTAGATAGAAACACTAGAGGAAGGGAAACAATAAATAAAAGAGGAGAAACAAGTGTCTTAGGGACAATCACATAGGAGGGTGCCCCCCAAGTCACCAACTGCAACGCTATGTCTGTAAGACACAACATACAACAATGAAATCAAGGAGAGAGACAATATAGAAGAATGATGATACAAATAGAGGAAGGTCACAACAGAGGTGGTCTCTTGGTATCCCAGACCTTACAAGAGAATCAGGGGTCATCCCAGGATAACACATCACGGGGGAATCACATCACGAGAGAGATAAAGGGTTAGAGATACTTGCCTGTAGGATCTTTGCGCTAAGTCTCATCATCAAGTAAATCATCGTCATCTTCCCACTCCCGAATGGTAGAGGAAAGTGGGACATAAGGTACCATAGCCCAATTCTTATCCTTGTCTTTAGATTGTTCATTGTTAGGATCATCTTTGTTTGGTTCAATGTTTGGATCAATGTTTTCTTGCTGAGATACAAGGTGTATGACATAAGCTTGTCTTCTTCTCCTTCTTTCTCTTACTTTTCTATTTCTTTTTCTCTTACCACTTATCTCTTATAAGATAGGGCTTTGTTCTTTCATGGGTTTTTTCATTTTAGAAGAGGAAGCACCAATATCAAATCTCATTTATCAAGGTGGAATATTTTGTTGTTGACAATTACCTCCCGATCCTTGTAAGGATGGTAGGGGAGGAACCTCAGCATAGGGACCTTGTCCTTTTGGTCTAGGGTTCTCTTCAAATGTGAGTTGCTTGTCTTTTGTTATTTCTTGCATAGAGGGACCAACCATTGGATGTAATAGTTTTGCTTTGTAATTTCTATAGCTCAAGAAGTTAAAGTCTATTCATGGCTTTGGTTTCTTTTTAGATTTATCCCAAAAGTAATCCAGTGTAAAGTGTTGTTGTGTAATTAAAGGCTTATACGTATTTTGATGAATAGCATGCACTTGTCCATTCAAAGGAAACTTTACACATTTATAAATTGTTGAAGGGATGACTTTCATAGCCTTTAACCATGGATGTCCAAGTTTTATTTGAAATATATCAAAAACGGGAATAACATCAAACCATTGTTCTACATGTTTCTCAAATACAGTGACCAACAATGATATCTTCCCAAAAGTGTTTATAAAGGTTCCCTTATGTGTTTTAATCATCATGTCTGAAGGGTCATAAGATCCTTCCATTAATTGATGTGCAAAGAGGAACTCTTCCATGGCGACATTAGTCATGCAATTAGGATCAATAAGTGTTCCATCCACATGGTTTCCCATTATTTTCATAGTGATGTAAAGAGGTCCTTCAGTGTCTCCGATTGTTCTATCATGAGGTGTAAACACAATTTCAGGTTCAGGGACCTTTCTCTTCATGTAAGGCCTAGGAGGGAACCTATTGTTGTTGCGATTAGAGGCCATGTGTATATGCTCAAATTAATGTAAGATCAGGTATTTAAAAGTTTTCTAAAAGTATTGTTGATGATTGTTAGTCATAACAACATGCATAAAAAATTGCACAACAAACCTTTATTATCTTGTAAAGTATGATCAGCTTGTTGGGTTTTTTCCCAAACTGGATGCTTCCCAGTTATCCCTAGAAGGTAGCCATCATTGATCAATAGGATTCCTGGGCGAGGGGCCAACAGTACAGGAGATAGACACTATAAATATCTCCTCTCCATTTTTAGGCTCTACAGAACCAAGGGGGGTATTCCCTATTCAACATCCATAAAATATGCCTGTGAACTTACTGGGATGTTGACCCAAAGAAGATAAATCCTCTCTTATGTAGACCAAAACTGTGAAATAAGTGCAAAGGGGCTAGCTTTGGGCCTATGCTTAGTTGTGAGACAGAGGATTTTGGTCCTAAAACTACTTCTAATATCCTAAAGGTTTATATTTGAGGTTTGAATTTGTATTTTTGTATTTGGATGCAAGACTGGGACCTTGGGTTGTAGCCTCAATACAAGACCAAATTGGTGCCTATCTCTGGGCTCAGAGTCAATAGACATACACATGTGAATGATTACCATAAACTTGAATCAATAACTAAGTTTCAAGGGGAAATTTTTTTAGTGTATGCCTTACAGATACTTCCCAAGACTGAGTATTTAGTCATTCATACTTAATGATATCCCTATTGTAGCATACCTTTCCCAATGCTTAACCTAAAATATTTAATTTGTTCTTTGAAAAAAGATAAGAGATTAAATATTCAACACAGAAAATCCATGTTCCTGAATCCCAAATAACCATTAGCTATTTAGATTCAAAAGAAAAGATGCCCACAACTTGGAGACAAATAACTAAACACATACAACAAAGCATTTCTAATATAAAAACAACATGAAACCAGTAAACTATGCATAAATCATACAACATATGATTCATAAACTCACAAGGCACCAAACAAAGCCACCAGCAAAACTGTATCTTATTACTCCACCAAAATTTTGCCAAGTCTTCAACCCCAGAAAAATGAGTAACACGGTTCTGTTATACCCAGAACGTGTACTCCACATTTAATTACATGGTCTTTTCGAGATGCTTCTAGATATAGTGCACCTTTTGAAAGGTGCCCAAAACATTCAATGCAATAGGCAGAAGAAGAAGGAAGAGCAGGTGGGTTCAGGATGTGAGCCGCCGACTGAAGATTTTCGCCATTAATCAGGTAGTTGACTTGTCAATCAAGACCATGCCTTTGCAAATTTTGCCATTAATGGCCAACCTACCTGTGGCCTCTAGAAATACAACGACTGCGTGCTTTGCAATTCTTCCTACCTGAAATGCGACTGTAGACACACAGGAAATCCTTCACTTTTTTGAAAATTTGAAACATGACCATCGATTCTTTTCTTCCCGCCGAGATCTACGGCATCAATTGGATTAGACAATCCCAGTCACCCACTTTGAAAATTCATTGGCCAATGAAAACGTGCCACGCATGTGTCTTTTTTCTCCTTTGACTTTTCGTAGTGTGAAGATAAATTTTACCTTTTCGCCCATTTTGCCTTTTTTGCCCTCAAATCTTTGTATATGCAAAAGCATATACATACAACTGCTTTTGGACATGTGGCAACCACTGATTGGATCTCTATCACTATGCCTTTGAATCTCCATCACTGATCCATTATATCTTCTTTTGCATCTGTGGTTGCATACGAGATTGTATATACATACAATCGCCACATATAAGTGCGGACCCCAAATCACTATGAAACAAATCACAAACGCTATCAGGTCTGGGCATTGTATCTTCCTCCCTTGTACATCACTTTGTATATTGCATGTACAACATGCAATATACATACAATCTGCAGGCTCCATTGCATTTATCAATCAGATTGGAAAAATATTGAAATCCGGCGTTGTATCTTCACTTTTGCATCTTTCATTGTATATCGCACATACATACAATGTGCAATATACAACCCACGGACCCCAGCCACTTATCTGCCACAACAAACTTTTTCATTCACGTCCAGATTGTATATGTGCCTTTGCATATTTGATTGTATATAGCACATACATACAATCCAGGACATATAACTATGTGGGCCCCACCATGTTCTTGAACACTTTGACTTTGACCGCTCCTGCTTTGTATGTTTCTTTGTATCTTCTATTGTATGTCTGATTTTATATTGGGAACATACAACCCCAATATATAATGGTGAACTTCACCCATTTCACAAATGCAGTTAATTTCCTGGCCGCATCTGCCCTTGCACATGCCTGCTTGTATATTCACTTGTACATGCAATTGCATGTCACAGATACATACAATGCAAGATACAAGGAAACACATTGACTTTTCAACTTTGCCATTGTATGTATGCCTGCCAGGCCCGATTTGAATATCTTTTGATGTCGAGCATTGTATCTCACCCATTGTATATTGAATATACAACAAAATATACATGCAATTTTTTTGATACAAGCGCAGAATATTCTAGGAATCTGCGACAGAATCTTCAATGTATATCCACATTTTCGCACCTAGAAATGCACCTGAATGCCAAATACAAACCTGATATGCATACAACCAATTTTTTTACCATTTCTGAAGGCTGATGTAACTCTTTTTGGGTCCACCAATGTACATCTGCACTTGTACATTTGATACAATGACCATATACAAAGAATGATACATACAATTATGAAGGCTGAGGGACTTAGAAATTTTTTGGGTTTTTCTGAAAAGGCCTGCAGATGAATACATGAAACCCAAATCTAGGTGGGCACCACCACAGCTTAGGATAAGTTGATGACTCCAAGTCTCCGTTGATCAGGTCATGATCATCTGACGTTACTTAGAGGTTGATGTGACATGTTTTCCATTTTAAGGGGTCTTACATTCATTTAGGTGATCGGTATTGCATTGTATTTTGTAAATTCACTCCACAGAGAGGTCAATTCTACTCTATTTTCAAATATTGCTAAGATATTTGTAAGTTTGATCAATTCTTCTGATCATTGATCATTATGAACTTACTCCTTCTACACTGCATGACTATTTAAATGATGTGTCTATAAGTGGATATTTATATGTATTTCATGTTTTATTTTCTTTTGATTGTATGTTATTTGTAATTATGGAGATGATCTGTAATGAAATTCAAAGAAATTTAAAAGAATACTTCTACTTTTAATGAACCTTTAGTTATTGAATCACATGCACACAAGATACATTCATGGAGAGAAGAAATCAAATCATAGGTCACCAGGTCGTTCCAAAACTAGATATGGTTGATGCTAACTTCAAAGGAACTAGGAATGAAAACAATACATGCAGACTAAAAAGCATACCAAGGGACACAACTAATCAATGCATACATCCAGATTTCAATCACAGATTACTCAATATTTACAATGATTTGTAATCAAAATAGCTTCTCTTTCATTAAGTATGCAAACATGGATATTTAAAATAACTTTGAAATAAGTCTTGAACTTTTCAGCAATCAGATTTCAATTAAGTTTCGAATAACTAAAAGATTGCACCCCTGCACCTTTTATAGAATAAGGTGAGGAGGCAGTTACAATTGACCAATGGTCAAGATTTATCAATTTAGATCAACAGTTAACAATTCTCCTATGACTTAGTCAACCTTTCCTTGTGGCATAGCTTGCCTGCTGGCAACCATCTATATGACTCACTATTTATGAGTACCTCGTGCATATGTGCACTTAGTGATGCATCTTCAATCATTCCTCGAGTTCTTCTTCTTCATTGTTCTCTTCATCTTCATCACTTTCCCCATCACTGTCACTCTGATATATATCCTCTTGTATGTGGACCTTTACTGCTGTCCTAATATGATCATATGTTTGTACTATTCTGTCAACCTCTCCCCCATCCTGGATTCTAGCTTTTGTTATTGCATGTTTATGAGACTGGAACTTAGCCTTGAGAGCTCCCATCTTACCTTTCTTGCTGTTTAATGTCTCATTGTATGTTTCTACTTTAACTTTTATCCTCATAATTTTATTCATTACTTCTTCTGTTAGGTGGGTGAGAGGGTCATCTACTACTGATTTAAAATTATCATGCAGAGCCTTAATAGCAAAGTCTGCATCCTAATTTTTAATTTTGCCCTCTATTTTCCCTTCCAAGGCCTCAAGGATTTCTGCTTCATATGCCATCATGCTATGTAATTTAACACTAATATCCCTGAGTTTGCCATTGCACTTCTTCAAGATATCACACTCAAACCTGATATCTTCATACCATATGCCTGTCAGCAAGACAATATTATTATCCAATACTTTATTGCTTATCAAAATTTGTGAATCAATTCTCTTCATTTCACTAAGAGCAATCATGGTGCATGAGTTCCCTATTCTAGTCATCTTTTTGATATCTCATGTTTGGTTGTCATGTTATATTGTTCTCCCTAAGGCTTTGAAATCCATTTTCATGGGTTGGAATAAGGAGTTGGTCCATTTGGTCGACTTGTCCAATATAGACCTTGATATGGTCGATTTGAATGTAATTACACTTAAGAAACATGTGGTTTCTTGTGAAGGAAGTAATATCCAATGGCTAACTGCCCTTGGATAGCAGTTGTACAGTTGGAGGAGGAGGAGAAACATCCCTCAAGCCTTCTATAGGTAGTTGAATGTAATTACATGCCAACAAAAAAAATAATGAAAATTGGAAGTTTTGGAGTGCAAAAACTATAATTTCTGCATTTTTCTAGAAACAGTCATTCAGTACGGCTCTGTACGGACAGTAAGGGATCTAAAACTTGTGAAATGTATTAGTAATTAGAAATACCTTTCATTTGAAGGTAGTTAGGCCCCTTGAAACCTCCTGTACTGTGAGAACCAAGTCGATTTGTGCAAACTGGTTTGAAAACCCTCAAAACTAGGGTTTTGTGGCAAAATGAGTGATTTCTCCTCTATCCTCTGAAAAGCATCAACCATTTTCAGTAGGATGGAGAGAGATAGAGTATATTGCATGTTTTTTTTGTTTGTAAGGTTTGCACTCCTCACTCCAAGGCACTTGGCATGATTCTAACTAGTCTGCATAGTGACTAGTTAGTGTGCAAACAGTGGAAATCGGTGTGATTTCAAAGAACAGTCAAGAGGATGACCAAATGGATGATGTATTTGGTGTGTGTGGATGTAAATAGACCTGTGAATGTGGTTGTCTAGTCCTGAGCAGGAGATTTTGATGTACTTCCTTTGTAAGGGTCCCAAATTAGGCCTATTCCCTAAGAAGTAGGGTTCACTGTCATTAGACACCTAAAATAGGGTACTGCCTTGCAACTTGGTAGATTGTTGTATGTCCTATTGGTTTTTTCTTCTAAATTAGCATTAGGGTTTGCCAGTTCTAATGCATAGGCAGATTCAACCAACTAAATATAGGAGGTTGCGTGAGCTCCTCCCCTTCACTTCTGGTTTTGCCGCACCAAGGGGGGTGTCCCTATTTGCTAAAGATGTAACCTTGACTAGCTCAATGACTGATAGATCTAACTTGACAGCAACAAGCAGAATACTCTCATGTCTGGACCAAGATCTGCATGGTAGATCACAAGGTTGGTAACATTCTTGGACATATTTGTCTGGTGGGTATGAGAGCATGTAGGGGGTTCCTAATCCTACTCCTACAACTAACAGGTTGAAGTGATGAAATGGGTGGACATAATGTCCTGGATGCAAGACAAGGGGTTTTGGCTCATAACTACTGACCCAGGAGCAGACTGGTGCCTATCCATTGGGCAAGGGGTCAACTAGACATATACAACAGATGGTTTGCAACTTTCACTCAAGTTTTAGGGGGTTGGACTTGATGCTTGCCTTACAAACATCACCCAATAGTTGGTATTTAGCTGCCTCTACTTACAGATATCCCTGTAGACATACAACCTTCTCCATGCTCAACCTAAAATAGTTTAATCCACTCCTTGAATGGAAGTTAGAGATCAGGTATGTGATATAGAACCTTGTATCCTAGAATCTATGAAACCCTTAGCAACTAGATTCAAAAGAAGGAAAGGCATGCAACAAAGGAGACAGATAGATAAACACATGCAATATATCATTTTTCATATAAATCAACATGAAGCTGAACATGTGTGCAAAATACATTCATGTTGCAACTCATAAACTCCAAAATGGGATAGAACAACCAGGATCATGCCCTGTTCTTCATTATTTACACAAAAATGCCTCAGACCTTCAACAACCAACAAATGAGAAACACAGCCCTACTTATACAATAAGGAGGTGCTCGGCCTTAACCACCAAGCAAACTCAAAATTCGCCAGATACCGTACATTGAGAAAATGGCACTCAACACATTGAATGTAGCAAGTGGAGGAGGGGACATGAAGAGATCTCGAGCCCTATGCTACCGCCTAGGGATTCACATCTTTAGTCAGGTACTAGATCCGTCCACGCCATCGCCCATACCTCTGCAACAACCGCCATTAATGGTGTACCAACCCGCAACCTTGGGAAATGCAGAATACTGTGCATCGCAAACCTTTCCCGCCAAAATGTATCATCCTGATATTTCAAATCATGCAGGATCTAATTATCCCACATGCACCCCGCGACAACCTTCTCATCACCTTATATACTAGGTCGTGAGCATATATGGTGTCGGTGCTTTTGCTCTCGATGACACTAGTATAAACCTTCATCATCATCATCCTCCAGCATGATATCCGGATATAAAATATCACCCTAACATCATCATCACCCTGCATGATAAATATCAACCTAATATTCACCCAAACATCACCTTGATATCTACCTTCATTGGCACAACCTGATGCATCGGAGAAAGATCCTCCTGCCTTGCCGATACCAAATGTCTAGTTGATGAACATCCTGCATGTCCACAAAAATCCTAATGACATCAGCATCATATCTGCATACCGCACATCTCCACATATCTAGATGACGTTGCCAACATATTAGGAAAAGGTGATAGTCAGAAGATCACCAGATATTTAGAAATATCACCCCCCCACAAAATATCATGCTGCATTAGACAATGCAAGAAGCTGACAGGTGGATATCTCCCTGATATAAGAATGATGTCAGCAACATCAGGGTGAAGAAAGAACATGAAGTGATAAAGTAACATCAGGATGATCTTAACCAAGATCACCCGATGTTCAAATATGATGACCCCACGGAAGATCATGTCATACTTAGAACCTTGCAGCAACATCATCAGGATGATCTTAACTAAGATCACCCGATGTTAAAATATCACCCCAGAGCGAAAGATCAGGCTGACAGAAAATATGATGATGACCCCCGCGAGAAACAAAAGGGTGATGACCGAAAACATGATGATGATGACCTCCTCCAAAGAAAATATGATGCTGCAGTTGAAACATGCTAAGGAGGACCAAGGACTTAGAACCTTTTTTGGATTTTTTGGGATGGTGCCTGCAAAATATATGCTTGTAACTTGACTACTCATGTAGCACCGACAGTGGCTCTGTCTGGGGATGCATGCCTCTTGCAGGCATGGTGAGAACCATAGATCTCTGGGATACAGACCAGTCCCTTATCCATTGGGCACAGAGTCAAATACTGCACTAACCTGCATCACCAAACACACTTGATGGCCTAAGGCCACCAAGAAAAGAAAAACCTGTATCTCCCTTTGTAAAACACTTTGTTTTCATCTGCATACATTGGGTCAAGCCTGGAGATACTATCATGACCTAACCATAAGCAACTTTGGTCATTTGCATATTCAACCTTCTAATTTAGCTGGCTCATCTCAACCTTATGCAAGCAACCTTCAGCATCAGGCAGCATGTGAATGCAGTATTTATCAAGCAATGCATACTCAAATGGTATGTAACACTTATCATTATCTGCATCAGCAGTATGCATTGTAAAATGATCTCCTAGCTGGACTGAAAATAGAAAACACTCAGAGTTCACCACACAACTAGGAAGATCAGGGCTCATTTCATATGCTGGCACATCAAAAGAAAAGCTTTCAAAATCATAGTTGTGCACATCATGCACACAACCATTAGTAGCACCAAACTGGAAAGATCAGGCTCTGGCACCTCTTTACAATCAGACACATTTTTACAATCACTTACTTGATGTATGTTGGTCTCTCTTTCATCAGGATGAAAAATAGAATCCAAATCAAAAACAATGTCTAGATCCTCACCATACTTAGACAGATCCTCATCACCACATGTGTCATAAATGGGTGATCCAGGTGTCTCAGCCTCATCATGGTATGCCATTGGTTCATGGGTAGCAGAACATGCATCTTCACCATCAATGGATTCATTTTGTGGAGGAGTATCAACTTGTGTCATAAGCAAAACAATCATCAATCAAAGGACAATCATGCTCTGTACCAGCACTTGTTTCAATCTCTGATTGTTCTTCATCATCTCCATGTGTCTGAATATAAGGCAGTGATTCACACATGGACTTGCATCTTTGTTTGCTTACCTCTTCTCTGTCTTGAGTGTAATACTCACAGTCATCTCCACAAATCCATTCAAAAAGATGTTCATTACTGTCCACAACCACATCACTATTTTCATGGCCAGATGCCTCAACATTGCAATGGGAGTCCTCATTAGTCCTTTCACTGGCATCTTCACATGATGCCTTAATCATTTGGTCATTTGCAGCTTCATAACCACTATTCACACCAAAGCTTGGGGACAGAAAACAGGGATTTCTGTAGGTGCTCATTTCTCATTTCTTCTACATTTTCTTAAAATTTGTATGCCATCTGCATACTTGTCACCTTGAATTCCCTCAGTAGTGCACTAGAGCCCTCCTCAAAAGCTTCAAAGAATATGCCAACATAGGCTGAAGTATCAGGTCTGAAGTTTTCAGGGATTTGTGAAAGGGCTAGTGCAAACCTATGACTGAAATCAATACAGGGCTCTTCATCTTGTTTTTTGATTTTCATTAATTCTGCAACAAGATCAGAGGGTTCTTTTGCAAATTCTTCTTTGAAACAGTCAGCAAGCTCATCCCATCAGGCAAAGGATCTCTTTGGAAAGCTCAAATACCAATCTTTTACTTTTGCATCAAAGGATCTAACAAAAAACCTCATCCACATATCCTCATCTCTGAATGAATGTTTTCCCATGAACTCATGAAAATTTTGGATATGTGCATTCCCATCACATACACTGTGACCACTAAATCTAGGCATCTGATAGTATATCCTAGCAGGCATACTTTCTACTTTATAATCAACCCATGACAAATCTAGTTGGTCATACAAAGGATCAAAAGGGCTGACAACAGGTTTAGCTTTTTGATTGGCAGACATAACGGGGTTATCATTATTTAATTGGGCCTGCCTAGCCTCTAAGAATATCAACCTATTTCTTATCTCTTCTATTCTTTTAGTCAACATGTCACCCCCTCTTGACTGAGTATGGGATAATACATATTTGGATTCATAAAAATCTCACTCTTAGACATCCTATGATTGCCTAAGACCTAAGGTTTCCCCTTGCATCTAACTTATGTAGTAAAACAACAAATATAAATGGGAAGAAACAAGGTACCTTTTCTCATCTAGATGCTGAAATTTGAAAAGCACATCTTCACATCACAACAGCATACATCAATTTTTTATGTGCATTTAAATCTTTTGCAGAGTCACCACCTCTCTAGAGAGGACAAAATTTTCAATAGCTGAAAGCTATTTTTCTAGGTTCATTCCACTAGTAGAGCATCATGTTGTTAGTGACTCAGATGGGCCACAAGATATAACCCTTTTTCAAATTTCCTTCCCTAGTAGAGTTGCCATTTTGTTGGTGACTCGGATGGGCCACAAATATATTTTGTTTTCATCAAATCATTCCTAGCAGAGTCACCAATTTGTTGGTTTTTTCTTCTGAATTAGCATTAGGGTTTGCCAGTTCTAATGCACAGGCAGATTCAGCCAACTAAATACAGGAGGTTGCATGAGCTCCTCCCCTTCACTTCCAGTTCTGCTGCACCAAGGGGGGTGTCCCTATTTTCTAAAGATGTAACCTTGACTAGCTCAATGACTGATAGATCTAACTTGACAACAACAGGCAGAATACTCTCATGTCTAGACCAAGATCTGCATGGTAGATCACAAGGTTGGCAACATTCTTGGACATATTTTTCTGGTGGGTATGAGAGCATGCAGGGGGTTCCTAATCCTACTCCTACAACTAACAGGTTGAAGTGATGAAATGGGTGGACATAATGTCCTGGATGCAAGACAAGGGGTTTTGGCTCATAACTACTGACCCGGGAGCAGACTGGTGCCTATCCATTGGGCAAGGGGTCAACTAGATGTATACAATAGATGGTTTGCAACTTTCACTCAAGTTTCAGAGGGTTGGAATTGATGCTTGCCTTACAAACATCACCCAAGAGTTGGTATTTAGCTGCCTCTACTTACAGAATCCCTGCATACATACAACCTTCTCCATGCTCAACCTAAAATAGTTTAATCCACTCCTTGAATGGAAGTTAGAGATCAAGCATGTGATACAGAACCCTATATCCTAGAATCTATGAAACCCTTAGCAACTAGATTCAAAAGAAGGAAAGGCATGCAACAAAGGAGACAGATAGATAAACACATGCAATATAGCATTTTTCATATAAATCAACATGAAACTGAACATGTGTGCAAAATACATTCATGTTGCAACTCATAAACTCCAAAATGGGATAGAACAACCAAGATCATGCCATGTTCTTCATTATTTACACAAAAATGCCTCAGGCCTTCAACAACCAACAAATGAGCAACACAGCCCTACTTATACAGCAAGGAGGTGCTCAGTCTTAACCACCAGGCAAACTCAAAATTTACCAGATACCGTACATTGAGAAAATGGTGCTCAACACATTGAATGCAGCAAGTGGAGGAGGGGACAGGAAGAGATCTCGAGCCCTGCGTCACTGCCTAGGGATTCACATCTTCAGTCAGGTACTAGATCCATCCACGCCATCGCCCATACCTCTGCAACAACTGCCATTAATGGCGTACCAACCTGTGGCCTTGGGAAATGCAGAATATTGTACATCACAAACCTTTCCCACCAAAATGTATCATCCTGATATTTCAAATCATGCAGGATCTAATTATCCCACATGCACCCCACGGCAACCTTCTCATCACCTTATATACTAGGTCGTGAGCGTATATGGTGTCGGTGCTTTTGCTCCCGACGACACTAGTATAAACCTTCATCATCATCATCCTCCAGCATGATATCCGGATATAAAATATCACCCTGACATCATCATCACCCTGCATGATAAATATCAACCTGATATTCACCCAAACATCACCCTGATATCTACCTTCATCAACACAACCTGATGCATCGGAGAAAGATCCTCCTACCTTGCTGATACCAAATGTCTGGCCGATGAACATCTTGCATATCCACAAAAATCCTGATGATGTCAGCATCATATCTGCATACCGTGCATCTCCACATATCCGGATGACATCACCAGCATATTGGGAAAATGTGATACTCGGAAGATCACTGGATATTTAGAAATATCACCCCCCCACAAAATATCATGTTGCATTGGACAATGTAAGAAGTCGATAGGCGGATATCTCCTTGATATAAGAATGACGTCAACAGCATCAGGGTGAAGAAAGAACATGAAGTGATAAAGTAACATCAAGATGATCTTAACCAAGATCACCCAATGTTCAAATATGATGACCCCACGGAAGATCAGGTCATACTTAGAACCTTGCAGCAACATCATTAGGATGATCTTAACTAAGATCAACCGATGTTAAAATACCAACCCGGAGTGAAAGATCAAGCTGACAAAAAATATGATGATGACCCCCGTGAGAAACAAAAGGGTGATGACCAGAAACATGATGATGATGACCTCCTCCAAAGAAAATATGATGCTACAGTTGAAACATGCTGAGGAGGACCAAGGACTTAGAACCTTTTTGGATTTTTTGGGATGGTGCCTGCAAAATATATGCTTGTAACTTGACTACTCATGTAGGCACCAACATGTCCATAGTGGGTATCTAAATGTGCAAAAAGATTGGTCTATCCTTTGGAGGTTTGTGGAGTTATTCTTTGATTACCTGATATCTAGGGCTACAAGGAATAGGTCATTTTAAGCACTGTCATAGTGCAGTCATACTCTAGATTGTTGTTCACTATCCTTGAAGGTACAGAATAATGTTATTGTGTCAGAGACCATATGTTGGTCATGTCCTTGACAAATATGTGTTGGTTGTAGTATGAGATCCTATTGGTAGGGATATTGGTAGTTTGGTTGTTGATCTAGAAGGTGTGTGTGTGTGTGTGTGTTAGTTGGGTTGAGTAGAGACTTCCCAAAAGAGAGTTGAGTAGTCTATGTGGGTGGACACCAGGGTGTGGTCCCAGACTAGGTCAGTCTCTTGAATAGCCCTGTATAGGCTTGCATTGCATAGGGTTTGAAAAAATCTTGTGAAGGAAACCTAGAAGTCTAGGTTTACTGTGTGAATAAAACCAAACAGTATCAATACCTCTGCATCATATTGGTATTAGAGCCAATATCTGATTAGAGCAGTGTATGTTAGATGAGGAGATTGAAACTAAGGCTAGTACAATGCCTCCTAAGACAATGAGTCAAGAAACCATCAAGAAGTTGGTGGAAGAGATGGTTGAGGCAAGATTGCAAGAAGAAAGAAGGTCTAAGGGCAAGACCAAAGAAGATGGAAGTTCTTCTGACACAGATGATGAAGAAGAGGCAGAAGAGAGTCCTCAAGGGCAGGACATGTCTACAGATCAAAAAGATTTCTTGAATGCACTTAAGGGTGCTCATGGAGACAGTGGCGATCCCAAGATGGATGTGCCTACATTTCATGGCAAATTGGATGGGGATGCTCTCACTGATTGGATAGAAGCCACGTGTAACTACTTTGATTACAAGGAGTTCAATGACAACAAGAAGGTTAAATTTTCCAAGACAAGGCTAAGAGGTTCTGCACTTGTGTGGTGGAACTACATGCAAAGTGAGAGGGAGAAGATTGGGAAGAGTCCCATCACTAAATGGAGTAGAATGGTGGCTATGCTCAGAAGCAAGTTCATGCCACTTGACTATGAGATCCAAACCATTAGGAGATTCCATAATTTGAGACAAAAAGATATGGATGTGGCTGCCTACACAGAAGAATTTCACAGACTAAGTATGAGAGCAAACCATAATGAAGAGGAAAAGGAGATGGTGGCTAGGTACCTAAATGGTCTGAAATACAATCTGCAAGATGAGATCAGTTTAGTGATTCCTAGAATAGTGGATGAATGTTTCTTATTGGCCTCTAGAGCAGAGGAAAAGTTGAGAAGGAAGGGTGAACAAAGTGCCAGACGAAGAGGTGGTAGAAACCAAAGAGGAAGAGGCAATTTTGGCCGTGGACAGTCCAACAAAACTGAAAACAACAATCAGCAAGAATCACAGACTAAGACAAAACATAGAGGAGGCTTCAGAGCTTGGAGAAGACCTAATGGTAGGGGAAGAAATGGTGGAGGAGGTAGAGGACCAGGAGTCTTCACTGGAAGGTGTTATGGCTGCAACCAAGTTGGCCATACAATGAACAAATGCCTAGAGAAAGCTAGCAATTCTCATGACAGTGGAAGGAGAAATCAGTTAGTGAAGGATGATGAATGTGAGAGTGTGAGTTCACCTATGGGAAGTGCTACACTTGTCCTAGAAGGAGAGAGTATGATGATTAAGAGGTCTATGTTGAAGATGCCTTTGAAACAAGAGCCCCCTCAGAGAAAGAATCTTTTTAGAACCCAAGGCCTAGCCTATGGGAAACTTTGTAAGAACATAGTAGATTCAGGATCTACTGAGAATGTGGTATCCACTGAGATGGTTGAGAAGTGCAAGTTGAAGAGGTTGCCTCATATCAGTCCTCACAAAATCTCTTGGTTGAACAAGAACCAAAGTTTCATGGTGGAAGAGCAAACTTGGGTTGAATTTGCAATTAGTGACTACAAGGACAAAGTGTTATGTGAAATCATCCCTATGGATGCATGTCATCTGCTTGTTGGCCGCCCATGGCAATATGATGTCAAAGCACAGCATGATGGTGAGAAGAACACCTATATCATTACCAAGAATGGAAGACCATACAAGATGGATCCTATGTCAAAGCAGACCAGGGGGAAGAATAATGATAGCAGTGTCATGTTGGTCAATGACAAAGAGTTTTTGAACCTCTTGAAGGAGAAGGATACCCAAGGGTATGCCTTGGTCATGAAGCCCAAGAGTGGATCAGATTAGCAAGATCAAAAATAGAAGGAGATTCCATTGGAAGTATAGCAAATTCTAGACAAATATCAAGATCTTGTGGTAGAGGAAGTTCCCAACTCCTTACCACCCATGAGGGACATAAGTCATCAAATTGACTTAATACCTGGTGCTACATTACCTAACAAGGCTGCCTATAAGATTACCCCA
Organism: Cunninghamia lanceolata; assembly: GCA_027924645.1. NCBI lineage: Eukaryota > Viridiplantae > Streptophyta > Pinopsida > Cupressales > Cupressaceae > Cunninghamia > Cunninghamia lanceolata. The sequence continues at coordinate 33,368,024 of BSBN01000078.1, read as the reverse complement.
CAACAAAATGAAGAGGTAGCAAGGCAAATTCAAGATCTCTTGGAGAAAGGGCATATTAGGAAGAGTTTAAGTCCTTGTGCAGTCCCAAGTGTACTTGCTCCTAAGAAGGATGGAAAATGGAGGCTATGTATGGACTCAAGGGCCATAAACAAGATCACCATAAGGTATAGGCTCCCAATGCCGAGGATTGAAGATCTTTTGGATTATCTTGGAGGATCATGCTATTACTCAAAGATAGATTTAAAATTTGGTTATCATCAAATCCAGATCAGATAGGGAGATGAATGGAAGACTACCTTCAAGACTAATGAGGGTCTTTATGAATGGCTTGTTATGCCATTTGGTCTTAGCAATGCTCCAAGTACATTTATGCACTTGATGAATGAGGTATTAGTTGAATTCATTGGTAAATTTGTTATTATTTATCTTGATGACATACTAATCTTCAGCAGGACAAAAGAAGAGCATGTGAATCATGTTGGTCAGGGGTTGGAGAAGCTACATGAGCACAAGTTGATGATCAACTTAGACAAGTGTGAGTTCATGAAAACTAAACTTGTATACCTTGGATTTGTGATTTCCAATGGTTGTTTGAAGATGGATCCCTCTAAGGTTGATGCTATTCTCAGTTGGCCTACTCCTAAGATAGTGGGAGATGTGAGAAGTTTCCATGGATTGGTGACTTTTTATAGGAAGTTTATCAGAGGTTTCAGTCACATTAGTGCTCCCATCCTCAACACCATCAAGGATGGAGTCAAATGTAGATTCCAATGGACAAAGGAAGCCGATGTTAGTTTTGAGTTGTTGAAAACAAAGGTGGCTGAGTTGCCTACTTTAGTACTTCCTGATTTTGATAAGGTGTTTTTTGTTGAGTGTGATGCAAGCAAGCAAGATATTGGTGCTGTTCTCAGCCAAAAAGGACATCCTGTGGCATTCTCCTCAGAGAAGTTGAATGAAGCCAAGCAAAGGTACTCTACTTATGACCTAGAGCTCTATGCAATGGTGCAAGCTCTTAAGAAATGGAGACATTATTTATAACCCAAAGAATTTATTGTGTTTACTGATAATCATGCTTTAAGCTTTCTAAATAGTCAAGAAAAATTAAACCATAGACATGTTAAATGGATGGAACAGTTACAAGCTTATACCTTCACAATTAAGCACAAAAAAGGTGTTTCTAACAAGGTGGCTGATGCTTTAAGTAGGAGGTTGCTTATTGTTTGTGAAATTTAGTTAGAAAGCATGGGCATTGATTGTTTGAAGGAGTTGTATAAAGAGGATTCAGATTTCAAAGAGGCTTATGATGTTTGTGTAAACTTGGCTAACACATTCCATGGAGAATATGCAGATTTTTTATTGCAGGAAGGCCTTTTGTTTAAGGGCAATTTGTTGTGTATCCCTAAGTGTTCCATGAGGGACAATATCATTAAGGAGAAGTATAATGGCTCTTTGGGAGGACATTTTGGCTTAGACAAGACACTAGAACAAGTTACAAGGTTCTATTTTTGGCCAAGGGTGCAATTCGATGTGAGAAGGTATGTTGCTAGTTGTGCAATTTGTCAAAGGGCCAAGGGTGTGTCTTCAAATGCAGGTCTATACCAGCCCCTTCCCATTCCCAACAGGCCTTGGGAAAGTATAAGCATGGATTTTGTACTTGGGTTACCTAGGACAACTAGAAGGTGGATAGTGTGTTTGTTATTGTTGATAGATTTAGTAAGATGGCTCATCTTGTGCCATGTAAATGCACAATTGATGCATCTCATGTTACAGGTCTGTTTCTCAGAGAGGTGGTGAGAATACATGGTTTGTCGTTGTCAATTGTAACAGACAGAGATTCTAAGTTTGTGGGTCACTTTTGGAGGACCTTGTGGAGAAAGTTGGGCACACAATTGTCCTTTTCATCAGCCTACCATCCACAAACTGATGGTCAGACTGAAGTGGTTAATAGATCACTTGGAAACCTTCTAAGATGCCTTACAAAATAGCATGGTTTGGCATGGGACTTGGTTATCAGTCAGGATGAATATGCCTACAATGATTTGGTGAACAGGAGCATTGGTAAAAGTTATTTTGAGGTAGTTTATGGCTTTCACCCAAGAGGGCCACTTGAATTGAAGGATCTCCAAGGATGGGATAAAAGGAGTTCACTTGGTGAAGATTTTGCTGCCTCCATGAAAACAATCCATGATCAAGTCAAGTTGCAATTGGAAAAAATAGTCACAAAGTACAAAGAAAGGGTAAATTTGAAGAAAAGAGAGGTGCAATTCAAAGTTGGAGATTTAGTTATGGTGTATCTGAGGAAAGAAAGGTTTCCAAAAGGCCAACCAACTAAACTCTTGACGAAGAAGATTGGGACATGCGAAATAGTGCACAAATTTGGTCCAAATGCATATGAGATTGAGTTACCATCCGGTCTTGGTATCTCTCCAATTTTCAATGTTTGTGATCTTTTTCCTTTCAGACCCCCATTGCATGGTTAAAGTGGATCAGATGTGGTGGATAAAGATGTTGATTGGATCAAGGATTTGCCTCCAAGCAAACCTTTGCAGTTGGAATGTATTCTAGATTCCAAAATTGTCAAGAAGACTAGGAGAGGTGTCTACAAAGACTACTTAGTGAAATGGAAGGATCTTCCCAACTCAGAGGCCACTTGGATGACTGAGGCAGATATCTTAAAGCATGGAATGACACTTCAACAATTGCAACTCAAGGGACTTGAGTTCTTCTTGCAAGGAGAGTATGGTGCAGGAGCTCCCTATTCTAGTCATCTTTTGTATATGTCATGTTTGGTTGTCATGTTATATTGTTCTCCCTAAGGCTTTGAAAGCCATTTTCATGGGTTGTAATAAGGACTTGGTCCATTTGGTCGACTTGTCCAATATAGACCTTGATATGGTCGATTTGAATGTAATTACACTTAAGAAACATGTGGTTTCTTGTGAAGGAAGTAATATCCAACGGCTAACTACCCTTGGATAGCAGTTGTATGGTTGGAGGAGGAGGAGAAACATCCATCAAGCCTTCTATAGGTAGTTGAATGTAATTACATGCCAACAAAAAAACAAAAATAATGAAAACTGGAAGTTTTGGAGTGCAAAAATTGTAATTTCTGCATTTTTCTAGAGACAGTCATTCAATATGGCTCTGTACGGACAGTAAGGGATCTGAAACTTGTGAAATGTGTTAGTAATTAGAAATACCTTTCATTTTAAGGTAGTTAGGCCCCTTGAAACCTCCTGTGCTATGAGAACCAAGTCGATTTGTGCAAACTGGTTTGAAAACCCTCAAAACTAGGGTTTTCTGGCAAAATGAGTGATTTCTCCTCTATCCTCTGAAAAGCATCAACCATTTTTAGTAGGATGGAGAGAGATAGAGTATATTGCATGTTTTTGTTGTTTGTAAGGTCTACACTCCTCACTCCAAGGCACTTGGCATGATTCTAACTAGTCTGCATAGTGACTAGTTAGTGTGCAAATAGTGGAAATCGGTGTGATTTTAAAGAATAGTCAAGAGAACGACCAAATGGATGATGTATTTGGTGTTTGTGGATGTAAATAGACCTATGAATATGGTTTTCTAGTCCTAAGTAGGATATTTTGATGTACTTCCTTTGTAAGGGTCCCAAATTAGGCCTATTCCCTAAGTAGGGTTCACTGTCATCGGATACCTGAAACAGGGTACTACCTTGCAACTTGGTAGATTGTTGTATGTCCATAGTGGTTATCTAAATGTACAAAGAGATTGGTCTATCATTTGGAGGTTTGTGGAGTTATTCTTTGATTACCCGATCTCTAGGGCTACAAGGAATAGGTCATTTTAAGCACTGTCATAGTGCAATCATACTCTAGATTGCTGTTCACTGTCCTTGAAGGTACAAAATAATGTTATTGGGTTAGAGACCATATGTTGGTCATGTCCTTGACAAATATGTGTTGGTTGTAGTATGAGATCCTATTGGTAGGGATATTGGTAGTTTGGTTGTTGATCTAGAAGGTGTGTGTGTGTGTTAGTTGGGTTGAGTAGAGACTTCCCAAAAGAGAGTTGAGTAGTCTATGTGGGTGGACACCAGGGTGTGGTCCCAGACTAGGTCAGTCTCTTGAATAGCCTTGTATAGGCTTGTGTTGCATAGGGTTTGAAAAAATCTTGTGAAGGAAACCTAGAAGTCTAGGTTTACTATGTGAATAAAACCAAACAGTATCAATACCTCTGCATCAAATCAGGTCTTTTTCCAATTGGAATGATCATTTTCCTATATCATTCTACATTTTATCTATCTTCCTCTTTAGACTACTCAAAGAATTTCACCTCTATAGAGAGGTTCTCAATACATCTTCAGCCCCAGTGAGAGCTGAAAACATCCATTTTTCCATCACCATTGCCTCATGTTGCATTAGGTCTAATTTGGTGACCTCTTCCTATGATATGACAGTTAATGGGACTGCAGGATCAACTGGTGCATTATCAGGGTTAATTAACCCTTTTATGACAAAATGTAATTGAGTAATGTGCTCCTTATGTACTTTATTCTTCTCTTTTTCCTTCTTCACCCTTTGGGTTAAAGAATCGATAATATCCTTCCCTTCTTGACCTTCCTGGTCTTCATTGGCAAAACCCAGATCAACACTTATCATTTGGAATTCCTATAGGCTAATTTTGCCCTTTTCCTTTTCAACTGTGGGAAGTGCTATCTGTACAGTTCTTTTGCCTGTGGTAGGATCTCTCATTATGGCAGATGTTAATCTGGCCTTCCTCTTTGGCTTCATCATTTTCTCAGCGAACATGGTAGAAACATCAAACTCTTGAATTTCCAATGCTTGTTCCATACCTATTTCCTTTTCTAGCCAATGAGGCAAATCACCTCCAGATCCTTAGTGGCCTTTGTCAATATCATGTCTTCCCTGTTCTCTAGTGTCCGCTCCTATCCTTAGTGGAGAAGGCACACCTTCTTGATTTCTTCCTCATGTATTTCCTCATGAGGGGGATCTTGTTGAAGTTCTTCCTGTTGAGGGGTTGCCTTCTGCAAAGGAGGATCTTGTGGGATTTCCACATTCTGATCCTGTGCTTTATCCTATACTCCCTCCTTCAGATTTTCATCTTGTTTATTATTTTTCTCATCCTGTGGCATATTGACATCTTTGGATGCCTGTGTTTGTGCCCTTGAGGATCACCCTGATCATGGGTCATTTCTTGTACTCCACCCGATGCACTGATATCTTGTGGCTTAGGGTTTTTCTGACCTTATTTGTCTTCCATTCTTGGGACTTCTGTCAAATCTCCCTGAGTATGAACAACACCAGCGTCTGATATTTCCTGATCACCCCCACCCTTCTATTGTACTTCTAATATTTTTGGTTCTGTAGGCGTCTCATGCTATTGCTGACCCTGATCAGGAGTAGTACCATCCTTCCCTATATGCTCTACCACTTCAGTCATATTTGGTTCCTCAGGTGCACCTGTTTCTTTACTTAGGCTTATGTCACCCCTATATGTTAAATCTACGGCTGTAGGGCTAGTCACTTGTTCAAAAAAATTGTCGAGCCATATCTGTTGGGATGCCCTCTCTGGGCTATCTTGTCTCATTTCCTCTGTTTGCTTTACTTGTTCCACCACCACCATCTGAGCTAATGGGGTTCCATGAGGAGTCATCTGGGTGTTGGAAACTAGAGTTTTCATTTGTTGAGAGGCCACATTCTGAACCCCCTCATCATCAGACAAATCTACTGTATCCTCTAAATAGAAAGGAACACCCTGACTCGCTTTAAACACTTCTCTCATCTTCTCCTCTACTTTCTCAGTTTTGAATTTGATTATGGTGAGAAGAGGAACATCATGTTGCAGTTCCTTCCTGAAAAATTCACCACCAGCTCCTCTCAAAATGATGGGGTCAGCACAGATATGCCCCATCATGGCTATTCTTTGTTTCTTGGGTGGTGACATCAGATCCCCCTCCTCTTCTTTCTGGCTACCAGCAAGTCATCACCTCTAGGCTCTTTATTTAACTATTCTTCTTCCAAAGGGACTCCCTTTTCCACTTCCTGCTGCAGGGTTTGGCCTTCCACTTGCATCTCTGTAGCTTCAACAATAGGCTTCAAAATTCTTTGTCTTTGGTTTTTCAATTAGAGGTTGTGCACATGATGTAGATGCATGAGCTGATAGTTTTACCCTTAGGGGGGACTCTCCTTTGTTTTTCTATAGGTAATCTTTCCCCATTGGATTTTCTCTTTTCAGTGAGCAAATCATCATATTCCTCATAAGACACCTCCTATCTCTTCTTCTTGGTATCAACTGTAAGGGCAACACACCTTTCCTTTAATTTGGATATCTCTTCATCTACCCAGGCTTGGGTTAGCTAGATCACCCCACTTGTCAGCTGATCCAAGGATATATCCTCCTGTTACGTAAGATCCAGGGCTGATATGGTGTCATTATACACCTTTTTGTCCTCATATTCATTGGACATGACTTTTTCATCATCCTTATGTAGCTGTACTGGCACCGGGATGTAATCAAAGGTTTTGATTTGATTCAAGGTGAGTCATTGATATTTCCTTCTTCTCACCTCAACCTCATCATCGCAATCAGTCCAAAAGTCTTCTAGATGCTTTTGATGTATTGGTTTTCCTAGTATCTTCTGCATCTTTCCATAAGGATCATATGATCTGGCTAGGGGAAATGGCTATAAATACATCAATTTTAGCCCCATGATGACATGCTTTATACTCTCTAAATCTGGGCACATGTACTAGCCCATGGATACTGGAAATAAAATTGGAGGTATCTTATTCTGTGCCTTGTAGGCTTCAACTATTGTGGATACCTGCTTGACAAATTCCATCAAGATGACCCCATCAGTGGGGTATCTTGGCAACATAAGAGGCTGTCATTCAAATCCTTCTATCTTGATGTACAAGAAAGTGGCAAACTGGATAAACCACACCCCATGCTGATAAACAATTTCTTGAGCTTCCATGCTTAACCTTTTAGTCCTGTCCTCCTCCATAGTTATGACCAGATGCATGGAGAATGCATCATTTACTAGTTTGTAGTCTAGGAGGTATTCCTTCCTTTGCAATTGGGGATAATTATCCCATATGTGTGCATCATCAGCATCATCACCAGCCTTACCCACTGTCTTCAAAGCATCAAAAGTTTCTTTATATGCACATGAGTACACCACATATGAAGTCATGTAAAATAAGCATGTTTGTCCTCCCAGGGTCCTCATTCCCTCATCTAATGTGTCACTGATGATCTTAGCCCATAGTGGCCTGTTGTTTGCATATAAGACCATCTGGATGATCCCAAACATCCAGTTCTCAAAATTTCCAGCATGAGGCCTGCCAGTCATCCTGCTCAGTAGAGTGATCATATATTGGTACTCGTCATCAAAATCAAACTTGTACAAATGCACGGGTAGTTTGGATGAGGCGGCATATGTGCTGCTCTGTGATCTCCATTGGTATATCCTCTTCCTTGCATTTTCTTGTTATTGTTATATTCTGTTTCCAACTTACACAAGTCCACACTCACTACCTTCTTCCCAACTGGTAGATTGAAAGTGGCGGTAATGCCCTTGATTGAGAAGTCTGCATATATCCTCCCATGTTTCTTTACCCGCCTGGTTTAAGGGTTGTAATTTCTTGTGCACTCTACTACCAACTCTGGAACATCCATAGGATACGGAAAACTAGCTACATGCCACATACCTAAGACATACACCCCATCCAGAATGGGATTGTCCTTATCATGATCCACTCTTGTCGACCATACTGCTAGGCCTATATACCCTTGGTGTGTATCACCAATAACTCGGTACTTGAACTGCACCCCCTCAGGCTGGACAAACATGGGCTTGAGGAACTCCACCTCAGACCTATTTCTTCTGAGATCTGCCATGGATTCCTGGAATAAACATGATATGTTTTACCTTACAGTGTCCACATGCATTTCTACAACATCATGTACTTCTATCATGTATACTCTGTATATTATTTCTCACTTCATCATTATACGTATTATCACAAAGCCAAACCATAGGAAAAAAAAATACTCTACCTAAAAATACAGAAAATGACAACAGGAGGGTTTACAGTTACTTACCTGACATTGTTTTCCTTTTGGGTTAGATGACTGATTATGGGGAAGGGCTATAAATGTTGAAGATCACCTGTTCCATTACGTTGAAGGATCCAAACCGTTGATAGGTAGCTATTTGAGGGTTTGACTTTAGAGCTCTATAATTTCTTGATTTATCGCAAGGTAAATGGAAATGACCTCCAAATTTTACCTTTTAAAGTAGATCAATAGGACAAATTAGGGTAAAAATGTGTTGTCTTGAGCAAATCCATTGATTATCTACAAGGAATCCGTAGACGCTGCCAAGTGTTCAATTTGCATTTGCAATCGGTGGGAATTCATCTACCACATTTAATTGCATTTAATGCCAAAAAATAGGGGGTGATCTTCGAAAGATCAGTGGATATCATAATATGACCCACCCCCCCTCGCGGATTGATGGAATAATGATGTCATCATCAGTATGATTTCCTTCATTCATTAAACTTGGATGACGTCACTATCATATTGACATAGGGTGATATTTACGAAGAGGGTGATATTCGTAAGATGACTAATGTTAAAAAATATGACCCCCCACGAGATAACTAAAGTCTTTCGACAGGTAGATATCAGCTCTTACTTAAACTTGATGTCTGCACATTGCGCACCGTGTGATTATTAGGTTATAATCCTATATCAGGGTGATCTTATCTAATATGACTGATGTTTGAAATATGACCCCCCCTTTGCACGGGATATCAGGTTTGACCGAACTTTGACTCAACATAACTCTCTTCCCTTAGACAATTTTGGGGTGATCTAAAAGGCAAAACCTACTTGGAATTTTGTGGACTTTCCAACCATGAGGTTAATAATGTGAATTACTATATTTGAGAATTGACCTCATCACAGTGACAAATCCACCCTCTTACAAGGTTACATGCATGATTGATTTTACCAAACCGCCCAAAGTAGAAAGAAAAGTTGGGTCCCTATTTTGTCAAGGCAAAATGGGGCGTGTTGTGTAACCACACAACAACTTGCCACCAAAGAACATAACCAAATTCCAATGATTCAAGTGATGTGATCAAATTCTAACATAGCATTTTAACTCTTTCTAAGCATAAGTATTACGATCTTTCTGAATGATAAGGTTTTCATCATGGCAACAATGCTAGCAAAGGAACAGGTGTGTACAGATGATTAATTATCCTCATCTTGAAAGTAAGTTGAAAACACGAGTAACTGCCATTAAGCTACATAGTTTGGGAGCATCCCTCATAGGTAACCTGGATAGAGCCTTGCTACCAGCAGGCATCTATAGCCTCGACAAGGTTATCTAAACAATCCCCCTAAGTAGAGCCCCACTGCCAGCAAGCGTTTATAGCTCTGATAGAGTTACTTAGATGGCCTAATTTTATTCCTTTTGAATTTTCAATATTTATTCCTTCTGTTCAAATGATGTCATCATGTAAGATTAATGTGCAAGGCATGGTCACTTGCTGATTTAGGTTGGAGATTGCATTGGTAGCAAAGGAGTCCCTTTAGATTTTTCACTTAACACCTATACTTATGCGTTCCACAAATCGAAGGCTGTTAGGTGAGTCATTGTGAAAAATCACTTTAGTTAAGAAAAGGCACCATGATGAAAATGATAGCACAGACCTGATCATCGATACTACTCAAAATGAGTCATAACCTATATAGGAATTTGTTCTCACCACTTGAATCTTAACAATTTGGTTATATTCTTAGGGTGATAAGTTGCATCATCTTGACTAACCAAAAAAAAACTCAACAGGAAAACAAACAAACAAAACAAAACTGTACAAACAACTATACAATATGCACATTATGATACACTTGACCTATATGACATTGTTTCAGGCTTGAAAATAATGCTTGAGGAACTCTCCATTAATTGGCAATGGGACATCCTCACCAGTTAAAGTCTTGAGCCTGTAGGTACTATCTCCTAAGATTTCTGAAACTTGAAAAGGACCTATCCAAAGTTTATCAAATTTACCATGATCCCCTTTCGTTTAATGTTCTTTATCCCACATAAGGACTAAATCTGAAATTCTAAAAGCCTTAACTCTGGATCTTTTGTTAAACCAATGATTGACAACAGCTTGATGTTTAGCAAATCGATCAATTCCTCTATTCATTTTTTCTTCTAGATGCACTAACTGAAGCAACCTGACTTCTTGTTTGTTATCTATACCTTGATACTCTTGTGCAAATTACAATGTGGGGATTATTAGGTTAACAAGGAGGATGGGATCCACCCCATATACTAGATGAAAAGGAGAATTTCCTAATGCAGCCTTCATCCTGGTTCTATCTACCCACAGTGCATATTTTAATAGGGTGTTCCACTCCCTTGGGTTCTTTTCTATCAATTTCTTTATGATGTTCAACAAGTTCTTGTTTGTAGATTCTGCAAATCTATTCCCTTAGGGATAGTAATTTGAAGAAAACTTCAAAATAATTCCATGGTCAAAGGACCAACTTGATAATCTTATCAATGCAAAGGCAGATCCATTGTCACATACTAAAGCATCAGAAACTCCATACCTGGTTACTATATTGCTTTCCAAAAATTTGATCACATCCCCAGCATTACATGTCTTACTACTAACAGCTTCAGTCCACTTGGTGCAATAATCAGTAATAGTCAACACATACCTGTGGCCTTAAGATGATGGAGGGTTGATAGGTGGTGCAGGAGCACCTAAAAGAACACCTTGGAGCAAGAAGACAAAAATGATCATAGGAGGAGCCCATGGAGCAAATCAAATCAACTGGAACATCCTAAGACCAATGATGACAAGTTATAATGGGAAAAATGATGTACTGATCAAATGTCCTGAGGGTCCTGGTAAGGACCCTAGGACCAAAAAAATGATGTAAGTGGGCCAATAGTGCCTCTAGAGTCAAATAAGAGTCAAATAGAGGTGTCTAAGGCTAGGAATAAGGTATAATGATCCTAAGAAGATCAACCATGATGAACCATGATGATTTGGTAGAGTAGAAGTCACTTAAAACAAAGTTTAATATTCAAATTTTTGAATAATGCATTTGGGCGGGAAAATCAAGAATGGACAGTTTTGGAAGTTTAACCATCTCCAACTGATGGGAATTGATTGTGGGAGTTAGGACAAAGTTATATAAGCCTTCCCAAGGTATGAGATGGTATGGTGGAGTCATTTTGGAAGTCTGAGTTGTACGGCCTGACATAGATAAATAGAGTTTTCATCTAATTCTTGTTCTTTCTTTGCATGTTTGAAGTTCTTTTGATCTGAGGTAGCATAATAAATGTTTTGAATCTTCATTGAAGAATATTAGACTTCATTTGATGCTCTGAGGAGGTTCTGTAGGTAGTTTTATTGCTGTTTGTATTGACTGTTAAAAAGAACAACATGCTGCCCCGTGCATTTTGAGAGGTCTCAATGCCTCAAAGGACCTTTCCATGAATGTAGGCTCCTGGTTCTCATGGAATAGGTCACTAGTAACATGTATAATATGATTCCTAACTTTGACAAAGTAGGAGGAGTGCAAATGGAGGGGTGATCACCGTTGGAAGTCAAAGATTGCATGTGGAAAGAGCATTGAAATGGTGGCTCAGTTATAGCAGCAGGAGATCGGCCTTAATAAGGTGATGGTTTTATATTTGCTATTTTTTAATATGGTCAAGGACATGGTGTTAGACCTTTGAATGAGGTCTGGAAGTGATTGGAAGTGGGAGATCTAGCAAGCCCTAGGTTTTAGGGCCTAGAAATGGGGGTTTGGTGTTTAAACACTTGAATGAGCAAATCCTTGTCTAAAACCTAGAAAATCCTTAGTTTTGGAACCTCTCCTAAGACTGTTTCAAGGTTTGGAGTGTGTGAGACAAGTATTTAATAGGGTTCCTTTGTAAAGTGGGCAGATTAGGCCTTGTAGGAAGACAACAGAGTGTCAGGACAGTCAAGGTTGGTCCAAAACAACAATACCTGAGTTTCAGATATGTTATAGAACTTGATAAAGGGTATCTAGATCAGTCATTAGGTTTGGAAGTACTTTGGTAAAATTTGGAGAAAAGTATAGTTTAGTCGCTGAACAGGGCTACTAGGATTAGGCCTAGTCAAGAGGAGTTATCAAGAACCAATCAAATTGGTTTGTGAAACCTATTGAATCTTGTTGGTTGGGGTAGGTTGAGACCCTAGAAGGTGCAATATTTCATCTGAGAAGTTGGAACCCAAATTTGAGCCCTTTGGTGGAGTTTAAGGCAAAGGGAAGACTAGTGAAGTCTTATTGATTGAAGCCCACAAGCCATTACCCTTTCAAATCTTTTTGATCTTGTTAAATTACCTTTGGAGACCTGACACCTCTACATCATATTGGTATCAGAGCAGCAAGTAGGTCCTTGAGGGAGTAGTAGGATCTTGTGAAAGAGTAATGGTTGGTGAAAGTTGTGTAGATGCCCCCTAAGAATCAGACGGCTAGGGAGAATAATAAATTGAGAGAAGCATTAGAGGCAAGAGAAAGAGAGTTGAGGGAGAGAAGAGAACAGAATGTTGCAAGAGAAAGAGAGTTAAGACAAGTGAGAAGGGAGAATGCATCAATCTTGGCAAGGTTGGAAGCATTGGAGAAGAATCCTAGAAGGGATGAACAAAATGATTCAGAAGGAGATGAGGAGGCAGATGAGAATCCTCTTGAGGATGAATTGGATCCTGAAGAAAAGAAATTTGTGAGATTGCTGAAGGCAGTTCAAGGCAGTGGAACAAAGGTAAACATAGAGCTACCTATCTATCAGGGGAAGATGGATAGTGAAGAGGTATTAGGGTGGATAGATGCCCTTGAAAATGTCTTTGAGTATGAGGAAATGAGTGATGAGAAGAAGGTTAAATTTGCAAAAACAAAGTTGAGAGGGCCAACACTTACATGGTGGAGTAGTGTACAATAGAAAGAGTGGCTAGAGGTGGAACAAAAATCACTTCTTGGGGTAGGATCAAGGATATGATGAAGGATCAGTTTCTTCCATCTGATTATTCTATTCAAACAAAGAGGATGAGGCAGAATTTGAAGTAGAAGGACATGGATGTTATGTCCTATACTGAGCAATTTCATAAGCTTAGTATTAGAGGAGGATTGGAAGATGAAGAGAAAGTTGCAAGATACCTTAATGGGCTTAGGGACAACTTGCAAGATGAAATTGGTTTGACCATACCAAAATCACTTGGAGAATGTTTTCAATTCGCCATAAGGGCTGAAGAGAGGGTGAAAAGGAAGCAAGAAAGACAAGGAGGTAGTGGTAGAGGATATAGAGGTAGGGGCAGACCTACTAATGAAGGACAGAGCATCAATGAGAAAGGAAAAGAGTTTTCTGCAGATCAGAGAGGTGGATATAGAGGTGGCGGTAGATTTGGATCAGGAAGAGGAGTATTCACAGGCAGATGTTATCATTGCAATGAAGTGGGACACACATTTTTCAAATGTCCTAAGAAGGATGATGTTGATAAGAGCAGGGATATAAGAGTTCATTTGGCACAAGAAGAGGAAAAGAAAGAAGACCAAGAGCCAGCAGTAGCCTATCTAGCAACAGATGGAGAATTTCTCATGATGGAAAATGGTAAGGTACAACAAGCACCATAGGTATCCATTTTTAAAGCTAATTGTTTAAGCTATGGAAAAATGTGCAAGTTGATTATAGATTTAGGTTCACATTATAATTGAGTCTCTTGGGATATGGTACACAAACTGGGATTGAAGACATTTGATCATCCTAGTCCTTACAATGCCACTTGGGTAAGTCAAGAACATCAAGTAAGGGTTAATCAGAAGGCATATGTTGATTTTTCAATTGGTGCATATCATGATTCTGTTTTATGTGATGTTATTTCAATGACATGTGGGCATATAATTTTGGGTAGACCATGATAGCATTTGAGAAGGACAGTTCATGATGGTTATACAAATAGTCATTTAGTGCACAAAGATGGTAAAAAGTTTAGACTAATGCCTTTACCTTGTGAAGACAAGAAGGAACATGCTATTGTCTGTTTTGGAGAGAAATTGCAGTTGAATGTGCAGGTTAAGGATGATTGGAAACAACAGGAACAGTTGCAGCAGAAGAAGGTTTATGACAGTCCTTAAGAACAACAGGTTTGGGACTTGAGTCATATCAGGATTGGGGCCATTGACTGCCCTATAAGGAGGTAGAAGAAGGAAGGAAGACAATAGATAGTACAGGGAGGAACATTTCAAAAAGACTGCAGGAGGTTTGGAGCAGATCACATGACTCTTGGGACAAGAGTTTTTATCATGCTGGGGAGTATGGTGCAGGAGCACCTAAAAGAACACCTTGGAGCAAGAAGGTACAAATGATCATAGGAGGAGCCCATGGAGCAAATGAAATCAACTGGAACATCCTAAGACCAATGATAACAAGTTATAATGGGAAAAATGATGTACTGATCAAATGTCCTGAGGGTCTTGGTAAGGACCCTAGGACCAAAAAAATGATGTAAGTGGGCCAATAGTGCCTCTAGAGTCAAATAAGAGTCAAATAGAGGTGTCTAAGGCTAGGAATAAGGTATAATGATCCTAAGAAGATCAATCATGATGAACCATGATGATTTGGTAGAGTAGAAGTTACTTAAAACAAAGTTTAATATTCAAAATTTTGAATAATGCATTTGGGCGAGAAAATCAAGAATGGACAGTTTTGGAATTTTAACCATCTCCAACCGATGAGAATTGATTGTGGGAGTTAGGACAAAGTTATATAAGCCTTCCCAAGGCATGAGATGGTACGGTGGAGTCATTTTGGAAGTCTGAGTTGTACGGCCTGACAGAGATAAATAGAGTTTTCATCTAATTCTTGTTCTTTCTTTGCATGTTTGAAGTTCGTTTGATCTGAGGTAGCATAATAAATGTTTTGAATCTTCATTGAAGAGTATTAGACTTCATTTGATGCTTTGAGGAGGTTCTGTAGGTAGTTTTATTACTATTTGTATTGACTATTACAAAGAATAGCAGGCTGCCCTGTGCATTTTGAGAGGTCTCAATGCATCAAAGGACCTTTCCATGAATGTAGGCTCCTAGTTCTCATGGAATAGGTCCCTAGTAACATGTAGAATATGATTCCTAACTTTGACAAAGTAGGAGGATTGCAAATGGAGGGGTGATCACCATTGGAAGTCAAAGATTGCATGTGGAAAGAGCATTGAAATGGTGGCTCAGTTATAGCAGCAGGAGATTGACCATAATAAGGTGATGGTTTTATGTTTGTTGTTGTTTAATATGGTCAAGGAAATGGTTTTAGACCTTTGAATGAGGTCTGGAAGTGATTGGAAGTGGGAGATCTAGCAAGCCCTAGGTTTTGGGGCCTAGAAATGGGGGTTTGATGTTTAAACACTTGAATGAGCAAATCCTTGTCTAAAACCTAGAAAATCCTTAGTTTTGGAACCTCTCCTAAGACTATTTCAAGGTTTGGAGTGAGTGGGACAAGTATTTAATAGGGTTCCTTTGTAAAGTGGGCAGATTAGGCCTTGTAGGAAGACAACAGAGTGTCAGGACAGTCAAGGTTGGTCCAAAACAACAATACCTGAGTTTTAGATATGTTATAGAACTTGGTAAAGGGTATCCAGATCAGTCATTAGGTTTGGAATTGCTTTGGGAAAATTTAGAGAAAAGTATAGTTTAGTCGCTGAACAGGGCTATTAGGATTAGGCCTAGTCAAGAGGAGTTATCAAGAACCAATCAAATTGGTTTGTGAAACCTATTGAATCTTGTTGGTTGGGGTAGGTTGAGACCCTAGAAGGTGCAATATTTCATCTGAGAAGTTGGGACCCAAATTTGAGCCCTTTGGTGGAGTTTAAGGCAAAGGCAAGACTAGTGAAGTCTTATTGATTGAAGCCCACAAGCCATTATCCTTTCAAATCTTTTTGATCTTGTTAAATTACCTTTGGAGACCTAACACCTCTACATCATATTGGTATCAGAGCAGCAAGTAGGTCCTTGAGGGAGTAGTAGGATCTTGTGAAAGAGTAAGGGTTGGTGAAAGTTGTGAAGATGCCCCCTAAGAATCAAATGGCTAGGGAGAATAATGAATTGAGAGAAGCCTTAGAGGCAAGAGAAAGAGAGTTGAGGGATAGAAGAGAATAGGATGCTGCAAGAGAAAGAGAGTTAAGACAAGTGAGAAGGGAGAATGCATCAATCTTGGCAAGGTTGGAAGCATTGGAGAAGAATCCTAGAAGGGATGAACAAAATGATTCAGAAGGAGATGAGGAGGTAGATGAGAATCCTCCTAAGGATGAATTGGATCCTGAAGAAAAGAAATTTGTGAGATTGCTGAAGGCAGTTCAAGGCAGTGGAACAAAGGTAAACATAGAGTTACCTATCTATCAGGGGAAGATGGATAGTGAAGAGGTATTAGGGTGGATAGATGCCCTTGAAAATTTCTTTGAGTATGAGGACATGAGTGATGAGAAGAAGGTTAAATTTGCAAAAACAAAGTTGAGAGGGACAACACTTACATGGTGGAGTAGTGTACAAACAGAAAGAGTGGCTAGAGGTGGAACAAAAATCACTTCTTGGTGTAGGATGAAGGATATGATGAAGGATCAGTTTCTTCCATCTGATTATTCTATTCAAACAAAGAGGATGAGGCAGAATTTGAAGCAGAAGGACATGGATGTTATGTCCTATACTGAGCAATTTAATAAGCTTAGTATTAGAGGAGGATTGGAAGATGAAGAAGAGAAAGTTGCAAGATACCTTAATGGGCTTAGGTACAACTTGCAAGATGAAATTGGTTTGACCATACCAAAATCACTTGGAGAGTGTTTTCAATTAGCCATAAAGGCTGAAGAGAGGGTGACAAGGAAGCAAGAAAGACAAGGAAGTAGTGGTAGAGGATATAGAGGTAGAGGCAGACCTACTAATGAAGGACAGAGCAGCAATGAGAAAGGCAAAGAGTTTTCTACAGATCAGAGAGGTGGATATAGAGGTGGCAGTAGATTTGGATTAGGTGGAGGATTATTCACAGGCAGATGTTATCATTGCAATGAAGTGGGACACACATTTTTCAAATGTCCTACGAAGGATGATGTTGATAAGAGCAGGGATAGAAGAATTCATTTGGCACAAGAAGAGGAAAAGAAAGAAGACCAAGAACCAAAAGCAACCTATCTAGCAACAAATGGAGAATTGCTCATGATGGAAAAAGGAAAGGTACAACAAGCACCACAGGCATCCATTTTTTAAAACTAATTGCTTAAGCCATGGAAAAATGTGCAAGTTGGTTATAGATTCAGGTTCACATGATAATTTAGTCTCTTGGGATATGTTACACAAACTGGGATTGAAGACATTTGATCATCCTAGTCCTTACAATGCCACTTGGGTAAGTCAAGAACATCAAGTAAGGGTTAATCAGAAGGCATATGTTGATTTTTCAATTGGTCCATATCATGATTCTGCTTTATGTGATGTTATTTCAGTGACATGTGGGCATATAATTTTGGGTAGACCATGGAAGCATTTGAGAAGGACAGTTCATGATGGTTATACAAATAGTCATTTGGTGCACAAAGATGGTAAAAAGTTTAGACTAATGCCTTTACCTTGTGAAGAAAAGAAGGAACATGCTATTGTCTGTTTTGGAGAGAAATTGCAGTTGAATGTGCAGGTTAAGGATGATTGGAAAGAACAGGAATAGTTGCAGCAGAAGAAGGTTTATGACAGTCCTCAAGAACAGTAGGTTTGGGACTTGAGTCATATCAGGATTGGGGCCTTTGACTACCCTAGAAGGAGTCTAAAGAAGGAAGGAAGATAACAGATAGTACAGGGAGGAATAAATCAGAATTCTAAGATGGAAATTCTAAGAGCATTATAGCAGCAAGGTCCTAGGCAAGGACATCAAAATATGTTTTATGATGCTAACATTTTTTGTAAGAGTCATGCAGGTGGAGAAGGAGGAGGATAACCATTGGAGAGTTCATTTTCCCTGTCAAAAATTAGAGGAACATTTCCAAAAGACTGCAGGAGGTTTGGAGCAGATCACATGACTCTTGGGACAAGAGTTTTTATCATGCTGGGGAGTATGGTGCAGGAGCACCTAAAAGAACACCTTGGAGCAAGAAGACACAAATGATCATAGGAGGAGCCCATGGAGCAAATCAAATCAACTAGAACATCCTAAGACCAATGATGACAAGTTATAATGGGAAAAATGATGTACTGATCAAATGTCCTGAGGGTCCTGGTAAGGACCCTAGGACCAAAAAAATGATGTAAGTGGGCCAATAGTGCCTCTAGAGTCAAATAAGAGTCCAATAGAGGTGTCTAAGGCTAGGAATAAGGTATAATGATCCTAAGAAGATCAGCCATGATGAACCATGATGATTTGGTAGAGTCGAAGTCACTTAAAACAAAGTTTAATATTCAAATTTTTGAATAATGCATTTGGGCAGGAAAATCAAGAATGGACAGTTTTGGAAGTTTAACCATCTCCAACAGATGGGAATTGATTGTGGGAGTTAGGACAAAGTTATATAAGCCTTCCCAAGGCATGAGATGGTATGGTGGAGTCATTTTGGAAGTCTGAGTTGTACGGCCTGACAGAGATAAATAGAGTTTTCATCTAATTCTTGTTCTTTCTTTGCATGTTTGAAGTTCTTTTGATCTGATGTAGCATAATAAATGTTTTGAATCTTCATTGAAGAGTATTAGAATTCATTTGATGCTCTGAGGAGGTTCTATAGGTAGTTTTATTTCTGTTTGTATTGACTGTTACAAAGAACAACAGGCTGCCCTATGCATTTTGAGAGGTCTCAATGCCTCAAAGGACCTTTCCATGAATGTAGGCTCCTAGTTCTCATGGAATAGGTCCCTAGTAACATGTATAATATGATTCCTAACTTTGACAAAGCAGGAGGAGTGCAAATGGAGGGGTGATCACCGTTGGAAGTCAAAGATTGCATGTGGAAAGAGCATTGAAATGGTGGCTCAGTTATAGCAGCAGGAGATCAGCCTTAATAAAGTGATGGTTTTATGTTTGCTGTTGTTTAATATGGTCAAGGAAATGGTGTTAGATCTTTGAATGAGGTTTGGAAGTGATTGGAAGTGGGAGATCTAGCAAGCCCTAGGTTTTGGGGCCTAGAAATGGGGGTTTGGTGTTTAAACACTTGAATGAGCAAATCCTTGTCTAAAACCTAGAAAATCATTAGTTTTGGAACCTCTCCTAATACTATTTCAAGGTTTGGAGTGAGTGGGACAAGTATTTAATAGGGTTCCTTTGTAAAGTGGGCGGATTAGGCCTTGTAGGAAGACAACAGAGTGTCAGGACAGTCAAGGTTGGTCCAAAACAACAATACCTGAGTTTGGGATATGTTATAGAACCTGATAAAGGGTATCCAGATTAGTCATTAGATTTGGAAGTACTTTGGTAAAATTTGGAGAAAAGTACAGTTTAGTCGCTGAATAGGGCTACTAGGATTAGGCCTAGTCAAGAGGAGTTATCAAGAACCAATCAAATTGGTTTGTGAAACCTATTGAATCTTGTTGGTTGGGGTAGGTTGAGACCCTAGAAGGTGCAATGATTCATCTGAGATGTTGGAACCCAAATTTGAGCCCTTTGGTGGAGTTTAAGGCAAAGGGAAGACTAGGAAGTCTTATTGATTGAAGCCCACAAGCCATTATCCTTTCAAATCTTTTTGATCTTGTTAAATTAACTTTGGAGACATGACACCTCTACATCAATAGGTCCTATGAAATCCATCCCCCTTTGAGAAAATGGGCGCATCTCCATCACTGGTTATAAGGGTTGAGAAACATACTTTTCTTTGTTTGCAGCAACTTGACACATATGACAACATTTGATGTGTTTAGTAGTATCTTTAAAAATAGTGGGCTAGTAATACCCTGCTCTGAGGATAGCATGAGTGGTAGCTAAGTATGATCCATGTGTGGTTCCAAACTTGTTATGTAATTCTATTAACACTTTGTTTTCTTCTTGCCTTTCTAGGCATCTAAGGTATATTCCCTCATAGTTCTTCTTGAAAAGAACTCCTTTTATCATGTATTTTTGGGATCTTATTTTCAAGGCTCTCCTCTGTGAGGCCTACAACCTTGAAGAACATCTTCCAGTAATCAAGATATGCCTGATGTCTGAATACCATTCTCTAGTTTCCTTTGTATTTTATGACATATTGTTGGTTCATGATGTTAGGATCAATTTCAGATATCATCTGACTCAAGGCTTGTCCTCTCACTAATTTCATGGGTGTTATGTCCATATCATACTCTTGGAGGATAATTATCCATTTGGCTCTCTTTTCACTTGGTTCACTTTGCATTAAAAGCATCTTTACTGCTACATCTGGTACTACAATGATCACTTTACTTCTCAAGATGTAATGTCTAAACTTCTCGACAACTCAGACTAGAGAAAGTACTTATTGTTCAACATACATATATCCAAGTTTTTCATCCCTGAAAGGACAACTCATGAAGGCTATGGGCTTTTCTTCTTTAGCCTCATTTCTTTGTGTTAGTACTATTGTAGACGTATGCTCTGAAGCAAATGAGTATATGTAAAAATCTTTGGTATAATCTTGACTAATTAGAATAGGAGCATTAGATATAGCTTTCTTGATATCTTCAAAAGTTGCTCTAGCTTCAGGTGTCCATTCAATTTTGGCATCCTTCTTGCGCATTGTATTCGATGGTCTGACAATCTCTGCAAAACTAGTAATGAATTTTCTAACGAAATTGATCTTACCAAAATAAGATTTGAGCTCCTTCTTACTCCCAGGAAGTTGTATCTTCATGATTGATTCTACTCTTGCAGGGTCAATGATGATCCCATTGTCTATTATCAGGTGACCTAACAAATTTCTTGTGGTTACCCCAAATATGCATTTCTTAGGGTTTAGGGATATTCCATAATGTTCACATTTCTTTAGTACTTTCCTGAGGTCTTCTACATGATTCCATTTCTCTTTAGAGAAAACTATCAACTCATCCATGTATATGATGATGTACTTACCAATTAGTCCCCTGAGGGCTATATCCATTACTCGCTAAAAGGTGGCTCCAACATTTATCAATCCAAAGGGCATGTGCCTCTAAGGGATTATTCCCCACTTAGTGGTAAATGCAGTTTTCAATCTATCTATCTTGTCTACCATTACTTGGTTGTAACCTAAAAGACCATCCAAAAATGACATCATCTTTCCACCATTTACAATATGTAAGACCTCATGTAGAGAAGGTAAAGGATAATTATCCTTTTTAGAATCTCTATTTAAATTTCTGAAGTCTACACCCAACCTTATGTCACCATTCTTCTTCCTTACTGGGACCAAGTTAACCACCCATATGGAATGTCTCACAGGAAATATGATTATGGCATTAAGCAATTTCTTCACTTCTTAAAAAATGATGGGCTCCAGCAAAGCATTAACTGGTCTCTATTTTTTTATAAAGGGATTGACATCTGGCTTTAATGGTATAGTATGAGCGATGATTGAAGTATCATAAGTTTTCAACTCATCATATGTCTAAGAAATAACATGAATATAATATTTAAGTGCCTGGGTTATCCTTACCATTTCTTCCTCTATACACACCTTTCCAATCAGGACATTCCTTTTCTCTACATCATGTCTTATGTTGACTAGTGAATATTCTCCTCCATCTACTTTAGGGAGATCTTTCTGTTTCAGCATGTTATCTAAATCAAATACTCTTTCTAATTCTATCATTCCTTTGAGAATCTTGTAACTAGGCAACTCCATGATCTCTTCTTCCCAGGTATGATCTTCCACATTTATTTCATCTGTGATTTGTGTATCAAACACATCTCTATTGGATATGAAGTCTAAAATGTGCTAGTCATCATCAAACACTTCAAGGTTAACGACATTATTCGGTACAGAGGGTACTGACACTAATTCAATTGAAAATCTCTTCAAACCAGATATGGATAATGTTCCAAAGTACTAGTAGCTTGGACCAAGGCATTAGACCTATGATTTTGTTCTCTAGGCACATGGGTGATGTTAAATGCATCAAAATCTTCTATTAGATCCCATACCCTATGTCTGTAATTAGAGAACTTCTTGTAATTACAAGAATATATGCCCCTTGTCTTACTACCAATTTTGAGTCTCCATAGACATGCAAAATCTTTACTTTCTTTTTGAGTGCAAAATATATCCCATGGATCAGAGATTCATACTCTATCACATTATTTGTGCATGGGAATTGTAATATGTATGCTGCCAAGTAGGATTTACTAGCTGGATCAATAAGATCTATTCCTACCCCAACCCCTTGTTTTGATTTAGATCCATCAAACCTGAGGATCCATGGCTTATCTTAAGTTAAAGGATTGTCTAGGCCTTCTCTTTTCTTTTTAGCTCTAGCATCTGCACCACTTAATATCCATCTTAATTTTGGTGTTTAAATCTTCTCAAACTTCACCTTATTTGAATGATGCGAAGCTGATATTCCTTTTTCTTCTTTATCATCAAAAGGAAGAACTTTTGAACAAGGCAACATCTGCTTTCCCAGAATATGCAAACATAATGAGCAAGTAGTTTTTGAATGTGGTGCTTCATGTAACCTGAACCATCCCTCAATTAGAACATCTTGTGGGGATCTTGTTGCTGTATCATCTTCTAAATTTGTTTTGTTAAAAATTCCTCAAACTTGGACAAATTATTGTCTCCATCTTCATCAGATATTTCATAATCTGACTCAACCAAGCAATTGGTCGCTAGGGTGATATTCTTGTTTCTCTTAAAATGACTCTTGTTACACACCAACATCTCTTCTATCATCTGAATAGGGCTTTCATTAGGATATGCACTTTCTTTTGTTCTTGCAAATGACAGATAAAAATTAGTATCATTGTCACTATCTACAACACTTACCCCAGATGATGATGATGCCATCTCATTGCATGCTTGTTCCAATTCCATCATATCTAAGCAAGCATCACAATTCTTTTC
The DNA here is from genome assembly GCA_027924645.1 of Cunninghamia lanceolata. Lineage (NCBI taxonomy): Eukaryota > Viridiplantae > Streptophyta > Pinopsida > Cupressales > Cupressaceae > Cunninghamia > Cunninghamia lanceolata. The sequence goes on along the minus strand of BSBN01000078.1, from coordinate 33,344,964 downwards.
AGAATGTACCTCGTCATGTAACCTGCACTATCCTTTAATTAGGACATCTTCAACATACATTTTTAACAATTGGCAACATTGCACCTCTTTGGACAAGTGCATTTCAAAGTTCTTGAAGTGATCTACTTCTATCTCATTTTTAGAACTACAATCAGATTCTAAAATTATTCTATCATCTTGAAGATTGTCATTGTGAACATGGACATCATACATGAGGATCTCCTCTATCTTGACGGTTTGGGGTTTGATGGATACACTCCGGGTTCAACATTTACATACATGATCTCATTGGTTTTATTGTACTCAGTAATCATATGTTTCATGCAAGGCTCAACATCTATCCTTATTTGGTTAGGTATTCCTTTCCAAGGTAACCACCTATGATTGAAATCAGTGGACATGTATCCATTGAGTGTTTTTACCCAATCCCTATTGAGCAGCATCCCATAGGTATCTGGTATATCCACTACCTGAATATCAATGTAGTATTGGATTCTTAGATCTGATGCCAACTGCATATGGATGTGAGTCAATTCTCCTACAACACTCATCTCTATTTTATCTAACTGTATTACTTTCTTTAGTGACTTAGTAGGATGTAACCCTAAGGCGTTACATATAGACAGAGGGATTACATTAGTAGATTCACCTGAATCTACTAAGCAATTATGCAAATTCTTATTAAACATCCTTATGGTAAGGAGAAAAGGAGGTGACTCAGTTTTATCCTTGTAAAGAGTCATGTGTGAAGTCTCTGCAACTTGAACAGTGGCTAGAGTTTTGTGTTTAACACTAATATCCTTAATGGCATGATCTTTATTCCTAGTCTAACTTGAGGTATGATTATCCTCTTTTGGAGTAGGATCATCTAAGGATTTCATGAAAGCTTATTTAATAGTTGGGGTTTTGAGGAATTTTGACAATGACAGGCTCATCTTGATCTTTTTCATTTCATCTGCTAAGTATGTAACCATTTTATCAGACATAAGGGGCAGATTACCAGCTTTTGGTACTGTATTTTGTGGTGCTAAGTATTGAGCACTAACTTTAGGAAATCTAGGGTTATTGCTTGCCTTAGGATTAGGAGGAGTGTTGAAATTATTTGGAGGCAAGGATGTAGTCAAAGGACCAGCAGGTCAGTTGGAATTATTCCTTAGGTTCTAATTATGTCTACCATGATACTGTTGCTGATAAGTATGCACTTCTTCATGTTTAACTAATGGCTCATTTTCATCTTGAAATGGAAAAACATATTTGGTTTCAAAAGCCATAGCTGATTCTTCACATGCCAAGTTGTAATTCTCATGAGGTGACATTATTTGCTGATGAGGAAGATTGATGAAACTTTCTAATACAAGAGCAAAATCATATCCACAGGGGACAATTTCATTTCCTTCAACACCAGGTGGATTACCTGTAGTATTAGATACTTCAGTTTGGAATATACTAGCGGCTATCCTAAATTGAGGACAATCTAGCTCTGCATGAGCATTGGTATTATGTATCCCACACACCAGTTTGTAAGAGCTGCCTCTGCCAGGTTCACTCTAGTGGTCTACTTAGGTTCACTAGAAGGCTGATTATCTAGGGGTGATGGCAAAGAACCATTGTTTGGCCTAGTGTTCCACACTTTAGGTTGTCTAGGGGGATTATTGTTACCATTGTTGTTATTATATCCCCTATCAGGATAACAAGATCTATCATTGGCATATCCTCTATTCTAATTTGGTTGACAATAGAAATTCTGACTCCTCAAATGAGTGATCTCAGTGGTGAGTTTCCTCAGTTGTGCTGATATCTCTTTAATTTCTTCCTTTTCTTCCTAAACTTTGCCAATTACGTTCTCTATTTGGGGTTTAAAGAAGGAAGAACCATTGTTATTGTTATTAGACTGTTCCACAACCTGATGTGCCTGTGTATGTTCTGGATATTGTAGCATTTGACCATTTCCATTTGGAGGTGGCATGATACTGAGTGGAGGTATCTGTAAAGGGCTTGGCATTACAACTGGAGGTATCATGGCTTAGTTTGTTGTTGAGCAGGATATGTAGGATAAACAGGGATTGTAGGAAACTCAATATTAGGTGTTGGAGTAGGAATCAACTATTGACTAACTTTGACGGCTTCTTCAAAAGCTCCTGTCAAGGTTGTGACGCTAGGATGTGTTCTCCTGATAAACATAGAAGTTAGGGGATCTAATGCTGAGTAGTATACACTCCTAGCAGCTTCATCTGCTACAGTATAGGGAGCAACTAGCTTTGAGAGCATCTTTTAGAATCTTGCATTGAAATTGGCAATACGTTCTCCCTCAAATCTCTTGATTGTGGAAAAGAGATGATAATTCATTAAAGGATCTATAGGTATTTTGAATCTATCATTAAAGGCTTTCTCCAAGGCAGCTCATGAACCGACTGAACCTTGACCAAGACTGATATACCAATTATATGCCTCTTCCCCTAAGGAAAACAAAAATAACCTACATACCACATCCTGATGTTCAATTCTTACTCTACAACAGGCTTCCTTGAATGTTCTAATGTGATCATCAGCATCCTGATATGGATGGTATTTAGGAGAAATCTTATCAGGATTTTTAATTAAAGGATGACATATAGTGAAAGTTAGAGGTGACTCTGCAGTAAAAATGACATTGTGACTGGTAGAAGTTGGATTGGGGGCGTGACAGGTGGTCTTGTAGGTATTTGCAACCCAATACGAGTTATCACAGTGTGGTCTAGTGAAGCTCCTGATGCACTAGACCTAGGAGAATGATGAATATCTACTGTTCTAGGTTTGATTCCCTAGATAGGCAATTCCTCAAAGAGTCCACTAGATCTAGACCTAGTATTTTAGCTGAGAGCCAGGATTTCTTGAATTTAAGAAAATTTGGCTTGTTTACTGTAAAGATCAGTTAAAACACTTGAACAAAGGATGTATTTATGATCAGAATCTAAAACTAAATCGATATTTATGCAATATTTGCAGAAACGATGCGAATATGAGGTGATGTGAGACTTTTGGACACAAGCAATAGGATATCAGGTATCTTAAGCAAATTACTTCAAAGCTTTAGCAAAAAGAATTAAAAGAGAACTTATCTTTTAAATATCACAACGATTGACCGCAAAGCTTAAAATATTTACCCTCAATCTTGAAAACTTTGCAACGGATAAGCACAAACAGACTCAAAATAGTAAATCTTTGCACATGACTTGAAGTACAAAGTTGTGTGAGTATGACCTTATCTTCTGTGTCACCGAATCACCCTTATATGGAGAGGGGCCCTCCTTCTAGCACCAATTTATGTTGATGATGATTGTTAGTCATAACAACATGCATAAAAATTTGCACAACAAACCTTTATTATCTTGTAAAGTATGATCAACTTAGGATAAGTTGATGAGTCCAAGTCTCCGTTGATCAGGTCATGATCATCTGACATTACTCAAAGGTTGATGTGACATGCTATTTTCCATTTTAAGGGGTATTACATTGGTTTAGGTGATTGGTATTGCATTGTATTCTGTAAATTCACTCCACAGAGAGGTCAATTCTACTCTATTTTCAAATATTGCTGAGATATTTGTAAGTTTGATCAATTCTTCTGATCATTGATCATTATGAACTTACTCCTTCTTCTACACTACATATCTATTTAAATGATGTGTCTATAAGTGGATATTTATATGTATTTCATGTTTTATTTGCTTTTGATTGTATGTTATTTGCAATTATGGAGATGATCTATTATGAAATTCAAATAAATTTAAAAGAATACTTCTACTTTTAGTGAACCTTTAGTTATTGAATCACATACACACAAGATACATTCATAGAGAGAATAAATCAAACCATAGATCACCAGGTCATTCCACAGCTAGATATGGTTGATGCTAACTTCAAAGGAACTAGGAATGAAAATAATACATGTAGCCAGAAAAGCACTCCAAGGGATGTAGCTAATCAATGCATACATCTAGATTTCAATCACAGATTACTCAAGATTTACAATGATTTGTAATCAAATAGCTTCTCTTTCATGAAGTATGCAAACATGTATATTTACAATAGCTTTGAAATAAGTCCTAAACTTTTTAGCAATCAGATTTCAATTAAGTTTCAAATGACTAAAAGATTGCACCCTTGCACCTTTTATAGAATAAGGTGAGGAGGCAGTTACAATTGACCAACGGTCAAGAATTATCAATTCAGATCAACGGTTGATAATTCTCCTATGACTTAGTCAACTTTTCCTCATGGCACAGGTTGCCAGCTGGCAACCATTTGTATGACTCACTATTTATGAATACCTCATGCATATGTGCACTTAGTGATGCATCTTCGTTCATTCCTTAGGTTCTTCTTCATTTTCTTCTTCTTCATCGTTCTCTTCATCTTCATCACTTGCCCATCACTGTCACTCTGATGTATATCCTCTTGTAAGTGGACCTTTACTGCTGTCCTGATATGTTCATATGCTTGTACTATTCTGTCAACCTCTCCCCCATCCTGGATTCTAGCTTTTGTTATTGCATGTTTATGAGACTAGAACTTAGCCTTGAAAGCTTCCAGCTTACCTTTCACGTTGTTTAATGTCTCATTGTATGTCTCTACTTTAACTTTTATCCTCATAATTTTATTCATTACTTCTTCTGTCAGGTGGGTGAGAGGGTCATCTGCTATTGATTTAAAATTATCATGCAGAGCCTTAATAGCAAAGTCTACATCTTAATTCTCAATTTTGCCCTTTATTTTCCCTTCCAAGGCCTCAAGGATTTCTGCTTCATATGCCATCATGCTATGTAATTTAACACTAATATCCCTAAGTTTGCCACTGCACTTCTTCAAGATATCACACTCAAACCTGATATCTTCATACCATATGCCTTTCAACAGGGCAGTATTATTATCCAATACTTTATTGCTTATCAAAATTTTTGAATCAATTCTCTTCATTTCACTCAGATTAGTCAAGTCTTTTTCCAATTGGAAAGACCATATTCTTGTATCATTCTGCATTTTATCTACCTTCCTCTTTAGACTACTCAATGAATTCCACCTCTGTAGAGAGGTTCTCAATACATCTTCAACCCCAGTGAGAGATGAAAACATCCATTTTTCGATCACCATTGCCTCATGTTTCATTAGGTCCAATTTGGTGACCTCTTCCTGTGATATGACAGTCAATGGGATTGCAGGATCAACTAGTGCATTATCAGGGTTAATTAACTGTTTTATGAAAGAATGTAATTAAGTAATGTGCTCCTTAAGTACTTTATTCTTCTCTTTTTCATTCTTCCCCCTTTGGGTTAAAGAATCAATAATATCCTTCCCTTTTTGATCTTCCTGGTCTTCATTGACAAAACCCAGATCAACACTTGTGATTTGGAATTCCTCTAGGCTAATTTTGACTGTGGGAAGTGCTATCTGTGTAGTTCTTCTGCCTATGGTAGGATCTCTCTTTATGGTAGATGTTAATCTAGCCTTCCTCTTTGGCTTCATCATTTTCTCAGCGAACAAGGTAGGAACATCAAACTCTTGATTTTCTGACACTTGTTCCATACCTATTTCCTTTTCTAGCCAATGAGACACATCACCTCCAAATCCTTGGTGGCCTTTGTCAATATCATGTCTCCCCTATTCTCTAGTGTTTGCTTCTATCCTCAGTGGAGAAGGCACCTTCTTGATTTCTTCCTTATGTATTTCCTCATGAGGGGATCTTGTTGAAGTTCTTCCTGTTGTGGGGTTGCCTTTTACAAAGGAAGATCATGTAGGATTTCCACATTCTGATCCTATGCTTTATCCTGTACTCCCTCCTTTAGATTTTTATCTTCTTTATTATTTTTGTCATCCTATGGCATATTGACATCTTTGGATGCCTGTGTATTTTGCCCTTGAGGATCACCATGATCATGGGTCATTTCTTGTACTCCACTTGATGCACTGATATCTTGTGGCTTAGGGTCTTCCTGACCTGATTTGTCTTCTGTTCTTGGGACTTCTCCTGAATCTCCCTGAGTATGAACAACACCAACATCTGATATTTCCTGATCACCCCCACCCTTTTGTTGTACTTCTAATATTTTTGGTTCTATAGGTGTCTCATGCTGTTGCTGACCCTGATCAGGAGCAGTACCATCCTTCACTGTATGATCTGCCACTTCAGTCTTCTTTGGTTCCTCAGGTGCACCTGTTTCTTTACTTGGGCTTATGTCACCCCTATATGTTAAATCTACGATTGCAGGGCTAGTCACCTGTTTAACAAAATTTTGAGCCCTATCTGTTGGGCTGCCCTCTCTGTGCTATCTTGTCTCATTTCCTCTATTTTCTTTACTTCTTCCACCACTGCCATCTGAGCTAATGGTGTTCCATGAGGAGTCATCTGGGTGTTGGAAACCAGAGTTTCCATTTGTTGAGAGGCTACATTCTGAACCACCACATCATTAGACAAATCTACTGTATCCTCTAAAGCAAAAGGAACACCATGACTCACTTTAAACACTTCTCTCGTCTACTCCTCTGCTTTCTGAGTTTTGAATTTGATTAAGGTAGGAAGAGGAACATCATGTTGTAGTTCATTCCTGAAAACTTCACCACCGACTCCTCTCAAAATGATGGGGTCAACATGGATATCCCCCCTCATGGTCGTTCTTTGTTTCTTGGGTGGTGACATCAGTGGCATCCCCCTCCTCTTCTTGTTGGCTAGTAGCAATTCATCACCTCCAAGTTCTTTATTTAACTATTTTTCTTACAAAGGGACTCCCTCTTCAACTTCCTGCTGTAGCGTCTGGCCTTCCACCTGCATCTCCGTAGCTTCAACAGTAGGCTGCAAAATTCTTTGTCTTTGGTTTTTCAATTAGAGGCTGTGAGATGACGCAGATGCCTGAGTTGATGAAGATGTTCCTGCAACCATCGTGGTGATCCTTTCTATTATCATCCCCTTTGGTTCTTCTTCACCTTTTTAACCCTTAGGGGGGACTCTCCTTTGTTTTTCTGTAGGTAATCTTTCCCCATTGGATTTTCTCTTTTCAGTAAGGAAATCATCATATTCCTCATCAAACACCTCCTGGCTCTTCTTCTTGGTATCAACTGTAAGGGCAACACCCCTTTTCTTTAATTTGGATATCTCTTCATCTACCCAGGCCTGGGTTAGATGGATCACCCCACTTGTTAGATGATCCAAGGATATATCCTCCTATTGCGTAAGATTTGGGGATGATATGGTGTCATTATACACCTTTTTGTCCTCATATTCATTAGACATGACTTTTCCATCATCCTTACGTAGCTGTTCTAGCACTGGGATGCAGTCAAAGGTTTTAAATTGATTCAAGGTGAGTCATTGATATTTCCTTCTTCTCACCTCAGCCTCATCATCACAATCGGTCCAAAAGTCTTCTAGATGCTTTTGATATATTGGATTTCCCAGTATCTTTTGCATCCTCCCATAAGGATCATATGATCTGGCTAGGGGAAATGGCTATAAATACATCAATTTTAGCCCCCTGATGACATGCTTTATACTCTCTGAGTCTGGACTCATGTACCAGCCCATGCATACTGGAAATAAAACTAGAGGTATGTTCTTTTGTGCCTTGTAGTTTTCAACTATTGTGGATACCTGCCTGACAAATTCCATCAAGATGACCCCATCAGTGGGGTATCTTGGCAACATAAGAGGCTATCAATCAAATCCTTCTGTCCTAATTTACAAGAAAGTGGCAAACTAGATAAACCACGCCCCATGCCGATAAACAATTTCTTGAGCTTCCATGCTCAACCTTTTAGTCCTGTCCTCCATAGTTCTGACCAGATGCATGGAGAATGCATCATTTACCAGTTTGTAGTCTAGGAGGTATGACTTCCATTGCAATTGGGGATAATGATCCCATATGTGTGCATCATCAGCATCACCACCAGCCTTACCCACTATCTTCAAAGCATCAAAAGTTCCTTTATATGCACATGACTACACCACAAATGAATTCATGTAAAATAATCATGTTTGTCCTCCCAGGCTCCTCATTCCCTCATCTAATGCGTCACTGATGATCTTAGTCCATAGTGGCCTGTTGTCTGCATATAAGACCATATGGATGATCCCAAACATCTATTTCTCAAAATTTCTAGCATGAGACCTGCCAGTCATCCTGCTTAGTAGAGTGATCATATATTGGTACTCGTCATCAAAATCAAACTTGTACAAATGCACGGGTTGTTTGGCTGAGGTGGCATATGTGCTGCTCTTTGATCTCCATTGGTATATCCTCTTCCTTGCATTTTTCTTGTTATTGTTATATTATTTTTCCAACTTATGCAAGTCCACACTCACTACCCTCTTCCCAACAGGCAGATTGAAAGTGGTGGTAATGCCCTTGACTGAGAAGTCTGCATATATCCTCCCATGTTTCTCTACCCACCTAGTTTTAGGGTTGTAATTTCTTGCTTACTCTACTACCAGCTCCAGAGCATCCATAGCATACAGAAAACCAATTGCATGCCACATACCTAAGACATACAGCCCATCCAAAATGAGATTGTCCTTATCATCATTCACTCTTTTTGATCATACTACCAGGTCCGTATCCCCTTGGTGTGTTTTACCAATAACTCCATACTTGAACTGCACCACCTTAGGCTAGACAAACATGGGCTTGAGGAACTCCGTCTTAGACCTATTTCTTCTGAGATCTACCATGGATTCCTATAATAAACATGATATGTTTTATCCTACAGTGTCCACATGCATTTCTAGAACATCATGTACTTCTATCATGTATACTCTATATATTATTTTTCACTTCATCATTATATGTATTATCACAAAGCCAAACCATAGGAAAAACAAATACTCTACCTGAAAATACAGAAAATGACAACAGGAGGGTTTACAGTTACTTACCTGATAATGCTTTCCTTTTGGGTTAGATGACTGATTATGGGGAAGGGCTATAAACGCTGAAGATCACCTGTTCCATTATGTTGAAGGATCCAATCCATTGACAGGTAGCTATTTGAGGGTTTAACTTTGGAGCTCTATAATTTCTCAATTTATCAGAAGGTAAATGGAAATGACCTTCAAATTTTACCTTTAAACCAGATCAATAGGACAAATTAGGGTAAAAATATGTTGTCCTGATCAAATCTGTTGATCATCTGCAAGGAATCCGTAGATGCTGCCAAGTGTTCAATTTGTATTTGTAATCTGTGGAAATTCATCTACCACATTTAATTGCTTTAATGGCAAAAAATAGGGGGGGTGATCTTCGAATGATCAGGGGATATCAAAATATGACCCCCCCGCAGATTGATGGAATAATGATGTCATCATTAGCATGATTTCCTTCATTCATTGGACTTGGATGGCGTCACCGTCATATTGACATAGGGTGATATTTTCAAAGAGGGTGATATTTCTAAGATGACTGATGTTAAAAAATATGACCCCCCTGCAAGATAACTGAAGTCTTTCGAAAGGTAGATATTGGCTCTTACTTAAACTTGACGTCTGCACATCGCGCATCGGGCAATTATCAGGTGATAATCCTATATCAGGGTGATCTTATCTAATATGATTGATGTTTAAAATATGACCCCCCCTCTGCGTGAGATATCAGGTTTGACCGAAATTTGACTCAACATAACTCTCTTCCCTTAGGCAATTTTGGGTGATCTAAAAGGCAAACCTGCTTGGAATTTTGTGTACTTTCCAACCATGAGGTTAATAATGTGAATTACTATCTTTGAGAATTGACCTTATCACAGTGACAAATCCACCCTCTTACAAGGTTACATGCATGACTGATTTTACCAAACTGCCCAAAGCAGAAAACAAACAAGCCAAAGTAGAAAGAAAAGTTGGGTCCCTGTTTTGTCAAGGCAAAATGGGGCGTGTTGGGTAACCACACAACAACTTGCCACCAAAGAACATAATCAAATTCCAATGATTCAAGTGATGTGATCACATTCTAACATAGTATTTTAACTCTTTCTAAGCAAAGGTATTATGATCTTTCTAAATGATAAGGTTTTTATCATGGCAACAGTGCTAGGAAAGGATCAAGTGTGTGTAGATGATTAATTATCCTCATCTTGAAAGTAAGTTGAAAACACGAGTAACTGACATTAAGCTACATAGTTTGGGAGCATCCCTCATAGCCAACCTAGATAGAGCCTTGCTGCCAGTAGGCGTCTATAGCCTCAACAAGGTTATCTATACAATCCCCCTAAATAGAGCCCCACTACCAGCCAGAGTCTATAGGCCTGGTAGAGTTACTTAGATGGCCTACTTTTATTCCTTTTAGATTTTCAATATTTATTCCTTCTGTTCATATGATGTCATCATGTAAGCTTAATGTGCAAGGCATATCCACTTGCTGATTTAGGTTGGAGATTGCATTGGTAGAAAAGGAGTTCCTTTAGATTTTTCACTTAACACCTATACTTATACGTTCCACAAACCCAAGGCTGTTAGGTGAGTCATTGTGAAAAATCACTTTAGTTAAGAAAAGGCACCATGATTAAAAGGATAGCATAGACCTAATCAATGATACTCCTCAAAATGAGTCATAACCTATATAGGAATTTGCTCTCACCACTTGAATCTTAACAATTTGGTTATTTTCTTAGGGTGATAAGTTGCATCATCTTGACTAACCAAAACAAAACTCAACAACCAAACAAACAAACAAAACAAAACTGTACAAACAACTATACAATATGCACATTATGATACACTTGACCTATATGACACTATTTCAGGCTTGAAAATAATGCTTGAGGAACTACCCATTAACTGGTAATGAGACATCCTCACTAGTTAAAGTCTTGAGCCTGTAGGTATTGTCTCCTAAGATTTATGAAACTTGAAAAGGACCTATCCAAAGTTTATCAAATTTACCATGATCCCCTTTCCTTTCATGTGCTTTATCCCACGTAAGGACTAAGTCTGAAATTCTAAAAGTCTTAACTCTGGCTCTTTTGTCAAACCAATGCTTGACAACAACTTGATGTTTAGCAAATTGATCAATTGCTCTATTCCTTTTTTCTTCTAGATGCATTAGCTGAAGCAACCTAACTTCTTGTTTGTTATCTATACCTAGATACTCTTGTGCAAATTACAATGTGGGGATTTTCAGGTTAACAGGGAGGATGGGATCCACCTCATATACTAAATGGAAAGGAGAATTTCCTAATGCATCCTTCATCTTGGTTCTATCTACCCACAATGCATACTTTAATAGGGTGTTCCACTCCCTTGGGTTCTTTTCTATCAATTTCTTTATGATGTTCAACAAGTTCTTATTTGCAGATTCTGCTAATCCATTCCCTTGGGGATAGTAATTTGAAGAAAACTTCAAAATAATTCCATGCTCAAAGGCCCAACTTGATAATCTTATCGATGCAAACGTAGAACCATTGCCACATACTAAAGCATAAGGAACTCCATACCTAGTTACTATGTTGCTTTCCAAAAACTTGATCACATCCTCAACATTACATGTCTTACTACTAACAGCTTCAGTCCACCTAGTACAATAATTAGTAATAGTCAACACATACCTATGGCCTGAAGATGATGGAGGGTTGATAGGTCCTATGAAATCCATCCCCTATTGAGCAAATGGGCACATCTCTATCATTGGTTGCAAGGGCTGAGCAACATACTTTTCTCTATTTGCAGCAACCTGACACATATGACAACATTTGATGTCTTTAATAGTATCTTTAAAAATAGTGGGCTAGTAATACCCTGCTCTGAGGATAGTGTTGATCATGATGTTACTCAAAAAGAAACATGAAATAAAAATTACACAACAACTTCTATTTATCTTGAAAGATACGATGAATTCAAAGAATTTATGATCCCAAGTCTCTGTTGATTAGTTCATAATCTACTGACGTTACTCAATGGTGGATGTGTGATGCTGTTTTCCATTCAGGGGCCTTACGTTCTCCAATAATTTCTGTAAAGTTAATCAGTATTCCTCCAAATATGCTATCCTTTCTATCTACTCTGCATAAATCTCCAACAATTCTACCTCTAGACTATGAATTTACTCAAATAATGTGCCTATAGGTTGATATTTACATGATTTCTACCATTATTTGCAAGTCTTTGCATGATATTTTCAACATTACATGCATTTAGCTCAAATATGCTAATGATATTCAGTTATCTATGGGATGTCAGTATATTTCTCTGTTCTACTTATTATTTATCATGATTTGCAGTTATGGAAGTGATTTTAATGGAATTAAAATGAGAAAAAGGGTTTAGAGAATGAGATTCCCAAAATTACTTGATTGAGATCATTGATCCACATACATGTTCCGATACAGCAACGAAGAGAAGAAAACTAGAATCATACTTCACCAGGACATTCCACAAATCCAAATGATCCAGTGCAAATATTCAAAGGTAAAGTTGACAACAACATGCAATAAAATGAAAGCACTTCTATTGAACACAACATTCACCATTACATATCTAGAAATCAACTTGAAGATTACGTAAAGTTTACAATCAGGATGTAATCTGAAGCTTCATCTCCATTCAGTATGCTTTAGAATAAGTACATTTATAGTGATCTGAAGAAATAACCTTGACATTTCAACAATTCAGTCCTCATTAGTCTCAGTAATCTGATCTCCTACATTAAATTGGCTTGGTCAGATTTAAAATGATTGATCTCTCTTTTCTGTATATCCCCCCTCCTTTGTTTTGACAAATCATGGCCCTCTTATAGAATAGAGGCTAGAAAATGGTGACATTGATCCAAGGATCAGGATCCTTCCAGAACAATCAATGGTCCAGATGAATAGCACGTGCCTGCCAGTTGGTACTCACACAGCTGGCATAGAATATTCAAGAATCTTTGACTCAGTCCACCTTCCAGCTAGTGCATAGCATATGACAATATCCTCCTCAGCTCAGGTTCATGTTTCCTCTGTGTCCGTAATTCTGCAATTTTCAACTACTTCGATCTACAACATCGAACCTATCCTTAAACAACTCCAACATCCTACGACAAATAGTCAAGAATTAAGCACCATCACTTAATAAACTAGGAGGAAGATAAACATTTAAATCAGGCCCAGAATATCCAAACACATATATCGGGTTATGAATTAGTGAAAATTCACATATCAAAATGCATATACAACGTCAAGAATGGTCGAGTCAACCATTGTTGACCAAAAACATGATATCGGGCCTTAAAAATGGACTCAAAATCTTCCCTTTTGCCTTCCTGCCTTTTCACATGCTTAATTTCTTGTATATCAGGTTGTATATTATGAACATGCAAGCGCACTGAACATACAACAAATTTTTTGCATTTAATTTCCTTTCAAATCCGGCGCTTGTATATTTCTCCTTGCATATAGGAGATGTACATTGGAGACATACAAGCATTAAACATACAAAGAATTCTCTGTGTTTAACTTCATTTCGAATCCGGCTTGTATATCAGCCTGCATCTTTTGTTTGCATATTGGCAAAGATACATACAAAATCCCTCGTATATCCCTTTCGGACCTCAATTGTTTTATAAACCGTAGCTAATCCACTTTGGACTCTGCAACATGTATAATGCAATGTATATTAGATATACATTAAGTAAAGATACATTGCATTAACCAAACTTTAATCTTTTTTGAGCTCCGGCACTTGTATGTACTTCAAAATGTATATTTTTGAAGCATACATACAAGGCACAAAACATGCAACAATTTTATCAACTTTAATAAACCTTCAGTTCCACGCTATGCATATTTCTTTGTATGTCACCAAAACATACAAGCATGCATACATACAAAGATTTTTCCTTATTTAATAAACCTTTCAGTTCCGGCTCTTGTAAATAGCTTTGTATACACTACTATGTATGTACTGCAATGTACACATACATTGCAAAACATACAAAGTCTTAACCTTGTTTTATAATAATTTCGGTTCCATAGCATGTATAAATCATTGTATATCTGCTTTGTATGTAGGATACATACAAACATAAGATGCATCCGGTGGATTTAACTGAGCTTTCATTATAACTTTGAACCTTGTCGGGTCTGGGTATGCACATTAGTTAATATGAGGGATATTAACTAATGTGACTCTCTTCATAGATTGGGATATGATGATGATGTCACCATCATGGACAGGCTTCATTAAAATGTGAAAGGATGATGTCATGGTCATACTGAAGGAAATCAGGGTGTTAAGAAATATGACCCTGATATTGGGGAATAGCACCCTCAGAATAAGATGACATCACGGTCATGTTGAGCTTTTTATATATCAGGTCAGAATGATGTCACCATCATGTTAGGAAAGATCAGTCACATTAGAAAAGATGAGAGATGTTAGAGAATAGATGACCTTCGGATGTCAAGCCAATTGATGATGTCACCATCATATCAGGTCTTTTGTGGAATGGGATACACTCACGTCATCATCATGTTTAGCAAAGATGAGTCATATTAATTAATGTGACCCGTATTGAATATGCGAGTATTTTGATGGGCTGATGACCCTCAAAGTAGGGTGATATTTGTGAATATCAGTCATATTAAGAAATATGACCCTGATGATTTAGAATGTCAGGTTTGACCAGACTTTGACCATACATAACTTCCTTATTTGGCCAAATTTCAGGGTGATGCAAAAGGCAAACCTTCCTAGAATTTTACACTCTTTCACATGGCAAGCTTCCTCAAGAAAGATTCAGACTTTGAGATTTGGGTTCAGACTTCAAGATCACAAATACACCTGACATTAGGCATAGGCATACTGACTAATGCTGCTTTTACCATTACCACCCAGAGCACAAAAGCAAGGGAACAAGCTAGCAAAGTTGGGTGCCTGTTTTACTAAGGAAAAATGGGGTGTGTTGTGTAACCACACAACAACTTGCCACCAAAGAAAACAACACAATTCAAATAATTCAAGAGATGAGAATAAGTTAAAACATAATGTTCCAACTCCTATTAAGCATGAGCATCCTAATCCTTTCTAAATGGTATCATGTTCATTAATATAACAATGAATTGATAAGGGATCAAGTGTGTGCACGTGATTAATGTCCCTCATCTTGAAAGTGAATTGAATAAACTAGTGACTGGTGTTAAGATACATAGTTTGGTGCATCCCTCATAGCCAACCTGGATAGAGCCTTGCTGCCATCAGGCATCCATAGCCTTGGCAAGGTTATCATTGCAATTCCCCTAAGTAGAGCCCCATTGCTAGTCATGCATCTATAGCCCCGGTAGAGTTACTTAGATGGCCTAATTTTCTCTTTAAATATTAATATATTTCTCTCCTTTTTTTAATATTTGCATTTATATGATGTCATCATGTTAGCACATTTTGTAAGGTGTGGTCACTTGCTGCTTTAGGTTGGGAATTGCAATGGTAGCAAGGGCAACCTTTAGATTTTTCACTTAACAGCTACACTGATATGTTCAACAAACCCAAGGTTGTTAGGTGTGTCATTGTGAGGATCTCCTTGACTCAAGAAAAAGTAATACTGATGAATATGATACCACAGACCTGAGCAAGAGTACCTATACTAACATGAGTTACAACCTATGTAAAAACTTATATCCAACTTTTAGATTCTAACAATTTCTGCAGTGTTCTTAAGTAACAAGGTGCACCAGTTTTGCCTGACCAAAACAAGGACTCAACAATGAAAAACAAAAGAAAACACCCAAAGCAAACTGTACAAACAACTAACTACCAAACTATACATAAGACACTACAAGGCAAATAAAACCCATGATGAGACCCAAAGACACCTGTATTTGCATACCTCCTTAGATTGTGCAGGAGCATCAGGGCATTAGTTATGGTTCTAATCCTAGCAAATTCATCCTTGTATTCTGAAAAATATTCTTGTATTCTAAATTCACTGTATTTCACAGAATAATCTTTGATTATCAGCAACTGAGGGAGCTCATCATGTTCATGACTAATCCATATGCATGTCTTATCTCTTGAATTTCCATAATCAAAATAATAATCAACATCATTTACTGTGGAAAGAAAAGATACAACCTGATGCATCTCTGGTTCTGTTGGACATGTTGGTTTGATGCCAGCTGGTCTTCCATTTAACTTTGCACTTTCATTGCTTAGCTCAACATCTAGTCTCACTTCAAATCGAAGGATGTATGAATCTTGATAGATTATTTCTTCATCTTTATCCATCTTTGTTCCTTCATTCTGGATGTTCAGTTTATCCTCAAGTTCAGGAAATGTCTCAATGTTCTCTTCAATTCTCTGCATATCAGCATCTAAATGAGTATCTTTATCATCATAACCTGACATACATAAATTTATCATTTCTAAATCATTTGACTATAAAGGTGAATTAACATTCGATTGATAGGAATACTCCCCTATTTCATTTTCAAAATGACATTGGATTGGCATATGATCATGCACAACAACTCCAAGGCTTTCTGCATCTTCAACTTTCATGAATTGTTCATCAAATAATTCACATTTTCCATCCAGTAGAGTCTCTGGTTCCATTAACCTGCAACAATCTTGCATTTGATCATTCAACTCAAAGAAGTCAGCTATGAAAGTAGGATTTACTTTCGTTTCTATGACTCTATTAGTGGCTTTAATAGGAACTTCATCAGTAGCAGTACGTTTAAATTGTTCCACCACCTGTTTACACTTCTTTATCAACTCATCTCTATCAAAACTGTTAAACTCAGATCCAGAAACATTATCTTGACAAGTGTTTAATAATTCAATATATTTGTTTAGTGTATTAAGATCAATTTCATATTTATATTCCCCTACATCGAATCTTTCTTGCTGATTGTCTGATGACGTAAAACAAGGAGCACTTTATTCTCTATGATTTTCAAAAGATTCATACCTGCACTCTGCCTCACCCTTATTACAAGGTAGAGAACTCCAATTCTTACCATAAAATGACTCAAGGAAAGATGTTTCCTCTTCTTTACCTTCTAGAACCGATTCAGCTATTGTATTTTCTAAACAACTCATGATTATGGGTGTTGTCTCTTCTTGTTGATCCAAGATTCGAGTCTTTTCCAACATGACCAAGGAAGCGTCACAATCCCTTTTTGAATGCTCTTCGTCATGTAATCCACACCAACTTTCAATCAGGACATCATCAATGGATAAACCTAATATTTGACTACACTGTATATTTCTAAACAAATATAATTTAAAATCTTTAAATCGGTCCACTTTAGTGTCTGGACAACTAATAATTTCTAGTGCTGTATCTACTTGTTGCTCCAGAATCTCTTCATTTTTCTACCAGACTTCAGCCCTGAACACATCTATAAAAAATATTAGTCCTTTCAAATATAAATCCAACCTTGTAAGAAAAGTTAGATAATTAATTTCACTGTGCTCCACAGTCTTGTGTATCCTGCAACAACTGGATAAACCAAAGTTAGATAAACTTTGAGGATAAAGCTACCTATTCAAAGTTTCCTAAAATAAAGGAATGTTAACTTGGCAATTGCCTTCATATGCATCCATCAAAATGAGACTCTATTTTTAATTTCTCTAGGAATTTGAAATTTTAATGAGATCTATCATATCTCAGAATAAAACCTGAAAGCTTAGAAAATGTTGCATAAATATTTCATCATTTGAGTTCAATGTCTACAAATATTCATTTAGATCTTCTCAGAGAAGAGATATTTATGAACATTCAACTTAGATGATGAAATGTTTATACAACATTTGCAGAAATCCATAGATTCTTTGTTCAGGCCCTCCTTCTAGCGCCAATTTATGTTGATCATGATGTTACTCACAAACAAACATGAAATAAAAGTTACACAACAACCTTTATTTATCTTGAAAGATACAATGAATTCAAAGAATTCATGATCCCAAGTCTCCGTTGATTAGTTCATAATCTACTGACGTTACTCAGTGGTTGATGTGTGTTGCTGTTTTCCATTCAGGGGCCTTATGTTCTCCAGTAATTTCTATAAAGTTCATCAGTATTCCTCCAAATATCCTATCCTTTATGTCTGTTCTGCATAAATCTCCAACAATTCTATCTCTAAACTATGAATTTACTCAAACAATGTGCCTACAGGTTGATATTTGCATGATTTCTACCATTATTTGCAAGTCTTTGCATGATATTTTCAACATTACATGCATTTAGCTCAAATATGCTAATGATATTTAGTTATCTATGGGATGTCAGCATATTTCTCTATTCTACTTATTATTTATCATGATTTGCAGTTATGGAAGTGATTTTAATGGAATTAAAATGAGAAAAAGGGTTTAGAGAATGAGGTTCCCAAAATTACTTGACTGAGATCACTGATCCACATACATGTTCTGATACAGCAATGAAGAGAAGACAACTAGAATCATACTTCACCAGGACATTCCACAAATCCGCATGATCCAGTGCAAATCTTCAAAGGTAAAGTTGACAACAACATGCAATAAAATGAAAGCGCTTCTATTGAACACAGCATTCACCATTACATATCTAGAAATCAACTTGAAGATTATGTAAAGTTTACAATCAGGATGTAAGTTGAAGCTTCATCTCCGTTCAATATGCTTTAGAACAAGTACATTTACAGTGATCTAAAGAAAGAACCTTGACATTTCAATAATTCAGTCCTCATTAGTCTCAATAATCCTATCTCCTACATTAAATTGGCTTGGTCAGATTTAAAATGATTGACCTCTCTTTTCTATATATCCCCCCTCCTTTGTTTTGACAAATCATGGCCCTCTTATAGAATAGAGGCTAGAAAATGGTGACATTGATCCAAGGATCAGGATCCTCCCAGAACAATCAACGGTCCAGATGAATAACACGTGCCTGCCAGTTGGTACTCACACAGCTGGCATAGAATATTCCAGCATCTTCAACTCAGTCCACCTTCCAGCTAGTGCATAACATATGACAATTTCCTCCTTAGCTTAGGTTCATGTTGGCTCTGTGTCCGTAACTCTACAATTTTCAGCTACTTCGATCTGCAACATCGAACCTATCCTCAAACAACTCCAACATCCTGCAACAAACAATCAAGAATTAAGCACCATCATTTAATAAACCAGGAGGAAGATAAACATTTAAATCAGGCCCAGAATATGCAAACACAAATATCAGGTTATGAATATGTGAAAATTTGCATATCAAAATGCATATACAACGTCAAGAATGGTTGAGTCAACCATCATTGACCAAAAACATGATATTGGGCCTTAAAAATAGACTCAAAATCTTCCCTTTTGCCTTCCCGCCTTTTCGCATGCTTAATTCCTTGTATATCGAGTTGTATATTATGAACATGCAAGCGCACCGAACATACAACAAATTTTCTGCATTTAATTTCCTTTCGAATCCGGCGCTTGTATATTTCTCCTTGCATATAGGAAATGTACATCAGAGACATACAAGCATTAAACATACAAAGAATTCTTTGTACTTCCTTTCGAATCCAGCTTGTATATTGGCCCTCAGCTTTCGTTTGCATATCAGCAATGTACATCGGCAAAGATACATACAAAATCCCTTGTATATCCCTTTCAGACCTCAACAGCTTTATAAACCGGAGCTAATCCACTTTGGACTCCGGAACATGTATAATGCAATGTATATCGGATATACATTAAGTAAAGATACATTGCATTAACCAAACTTTAATCTTTTTGAGCTTCGACGCTTGTATGTACTTCAAAATGTATGTTTCCGAAGCATACATACAAGGCACAAAACATGCAACGATTTTATCAACTTTAATAAACCTTTGGTTCCATGCTATGCATATTTCTTTGTATGTCACCGAAACATACAAGCCCGCATACATACAAGGATTTTTCCTTATTTAATAAACCTTTCGGTTCTGGCTCTTGTAAATAGATTTGTATATACTGTTATGTATGTACTGCAATGTACACATACATTGCAAAACATACAAAGACTTAACCTTGTTTTATAATAATTTTGGTTCCACAGCATGTATAAATCATTGCATATCCTCTTTATATGTAGGATACATGCAAACATAAGATGCATCCGGCAGATTTAACTGAGCTTTCATTATAACTTTGAACCTTGTCGGGTCCGGGTATGCACATTAGTTAATATGAGGGATATTAACTAATGTGACTCTCTTCATAGATCAGGATATCATGATGATGTCACCATCATGGATAGGCTTCGTTAAAACATGAAAGGATGATGTCATGGTCATACTGAAGGAAATCAGGGTGTTAAGAAATATGACCCTGATATTGGGGAATATCACCTTCTGAATAAGATGACGTCACAATCATGTCGAGCTTTTTATATATCGGTTTAGAATGACGTCACTGTCATGTTATTAAAGATCAGTCACATTAGAAAAGATGATAGATGTTAGAGAATAGATGACCTTTGGATGTCAAGCTGATTGATGATGTCACCATCATATCAAGTCTTTTGTGGAATGGGATATGCTCACGTCATCATCATGTTTAGCGAAGATGAGTCATATTAATTAATGTGACCCCTATTGAATACGTGAGTATTTTGATGGGCTGATGACCCTCAAAGTAGGGTGATATTTGTGAATATCAGTCATATTAAGAAATATCACCCCGATGATTTAGAATGTCAGGTTTGAACAGACTTTGACCGTACATAACTTCCTTATTTGGCTGAATTTCAGGGTGATGCAAAAGGCAAACCTTCCTAGAATTTTACACTCTTTCACATGGTAAGCTTCCTGAGGAAAGATTTAGAATTTGAGATTTGGGTTCAGACTTCAAGATCACAAATACACCTGACATTAGGCATGTGCATACTGACTAATGCTACTTTTACCATTACCGCCCAGAGCACAAAAGCAAGGGAACAAGCCAGCAAAGTTGGGTCCCTATTTTGCTAAGGCAAAATGAGGTGTGTTGTGTAACCATAAAACAAATAGCATGAGTGGTAGCTAAGTATGATCCATGTGCGGTTCCAAACTTGTCATGTAATTCTGTTAACACTTTATTTGCTTCTTGCCTTTCTAGGCATCTAAGGTATATTCCCTCATAGTTCTTCTTGAAAAGAACTCCTTTTATCATGTATTTTTGGGATCTTATTTTCAAGGCTCTCCTCTGTGAGGCCTGCAACCTTGAAGGACATCTTCCAGTAATCAAGATATGCCTGATGTCTGAATACCATTCTCAAGTTTCCTTTGTATCTATGACATATTTTTGGTTCATGATGTTAGGATCAATTTTAAATATCATCTGACTCAAGGCTTGTCCTCTCACTAATTTCATGGGTGTTATGTCCATATCATACTCTTGGAGGACAATTATCTATTTGGTTCTCTTTTCACCTGGTTCACTTTGCATTAAAAGCATCTTTACTACTACATCTGATACTACAACGATCACTTTACTTCTCAAGATGTAATATCTAAACTTCTTGACGGCTCAGACCAGAGCAAGTGCTTGTCTTTCAACATCCATATATCTAAGTTCTGCATCCCTGAAAGGACAACTCATGAAGGCTATGGGATTTTCTTCTTTAGCCTCATTTCTTTGTGTTAGTACTGCTACAGACGTATGCTCTGAAGCAAATGAGTATATGTAAAAATCTTTGGTATAATATGGAATAATTAGAATAGGAGCATTAGATATAGCTTTCTTGATATCTTCAAAAGCTACTCTAGCTTCAGGTGTCCATTCAATTTTGGCATCCTTCTTGAGCATTGCATTCAATGGTCTGACAATCTCTGCAAAACCAGTAATGAATTTTCTAACGAAATTGATCTTACCAAAATAAGATTTGAGCTCCTTCTTACTCCCACAAAGATGTATCTTCATGATTGATTGTACTCTTGCAAGGTCAATGATGATCCCATTCTCTATTATTAGGTGACCTAACAACTTTCCTGTGGTTACCCCAAATATACATTTCTTAGGGTTTAGAGATATTACATAATGTTCACATTTCTTTAGTACTTTCCTTAGGTCTTCTACATGATTCCCTCTCTCTTTAGAGAAAATTGTGAAGTCATCCATGTATATGACGATGCACTTACCAATTAGTCCCTTGAAGGCTATATCCATTGCTCGCTAAATGGTGGCTCCAACATTTATCAATCCAAAGGGCATGTGCCTATAGGAAAATATTCCCCACTTAGTGGTGAATGCAGTCTTCAATCTATCTATCTTGTCTACCATCACTTGGTTGTAACCTAAAAAACCATCCAAAAATGACATCATCTTTGCACCATTTACAATCTGCAAGACCTCATCTAGAGAAGGAAAAGGATAATTATCCTTTTTAGAAGCTCTATTTAAATTTTTGAAGTCTACACACAACCTTATGTCACCATTCTTCTTCGTTACTGGAAATATGATTTTGGCATTAAGCAATTTCTTCACTTCTTAAAAAATGATGGGCTCTAGCAAAGCATTAACAAGTCTCTATTTTTGTCTAAAGGGCTTGACATCTGGCTTTATTGGCATAGAATGAGTGATGATCGAAGTATCATAAGTTTTTAACTCATCATATGTCTAGGCAATAACATGAATATAATCTTTAAGTGCTTGGGTTATCCCTACCATTTCTTTCTCTATACACACCTTTCCAATCAGGACATTCCTTTTCTCTACATCATGTCTTCTGTTGACTAGTGAATATTCTTCTCCATCTGCTTTAGGGAGATCTTTCTATTTCAACATGTTATCTAAATCAAATGCTCTTACTAATTCTATCATTCCTTTGGGAGTCTTGTTACTGGGCAACTCTATGATCTCTTCTTCTTCCCAGGTATGATCTTCCACATTTATTTCATCTGTGATTTGTGTATCAAACACATCTCTATTGGATATGAAGTCTAAAATGTGCTGGCCATCATCAAACACTTGAAGGTTAATGACATTGTCTGGTATAGAGGGTACTGATACTAATTTAACTAAAAATCTCTTCAAACCAGATATGGATAATGGTTCCAAAGTACTAGTGGCTTGGGCCAAGGCATCTGCCATGTAATTTTGTTCTCTAGGCACATGGGTGATGTAAAATGCATCAAAATCTTCTATCAGATCCCATACCCTATGTCTGTAATTAGACAACTTCTTGTAATTTCAAGAATATATGCCCCTTACTTGTCTTACTACCAATTCTAAGTCTCCATAGACATACAAAATCTTTACTTTCTTTTTGAGTGCAAACAATATCCCATGGATCAGAGCTTCATAATCTGTCACATTATTTGTACATGGGAATTGTAATCTATATGCTGCCAAGTAGGATTTACCAACTGGATCAATAAGACCTATTCCTACTCTAGCCCCTTGTTTTGATTTAGATCCATCAAACCTAAGGATCCATGGCTTATCTTCAGTTAAAGGATTGTCTGGGCCTTCTCTTTTCTTTTTAGCTCTAGCAGCTGCACCACTTGATATCCATCTTAATTTTGGTGTTTCAATCTTCTCAAACTTCACCTTATCTGAATGATGCAAAGCTGATATTCCTTTTTCTTCTTTATCATCAAAAGGAAGAACTTTTGAACAAGGCAACATCTGCTTTCCCAGATTATGCAAACATAATGAGCAAGTAGTTTCTGAATGTGGTGCTTCATGTAACCTACACCATCTCTCAATTAGAACATCCTGTGGGGATCTTTTTGGCTGTATCATCTTCTAAATTTGTTTTGATAAAAATTCCTTAAACTTGGACAAATTACTGTCTCCATCTTCATTAGATATTTCATAATCTAACTCAACCAAGCAATCAGTCCCTGGGGTGATATTCTTGTTACTCTTAAAATTACTCTTGTTACACACCAACATCTCTTCTATCATCTGAATAGGGCTTTCATCAGGATATGCACTTTCTTCTGTTCTTCCAAATGACAGAAGAAAATCAGTATCACTATTACTATCTGCAAAACTTACCCGGGATGATGATGATGCCGTCTCATTGGATGCTTGTTCCAGTTCCATCATATCTAAGCAATCATCATAGGTCTTTTTAGAATTTGCCTCATCATGTAACCTACACCATCCTTTAGTTAGGACATCTTCAATAGACATTTTTAACAAGTGGCAACATTGCACCTCTTTGGACAAGTACATTTCAAATTTCTTGAAGTGATCTACTTCTATCTCATTTTTAGAACTACAATTAGACTCTAAAATTATTCTATCATCTTGAAGATTGTCATTGTGAACATGAACATCATACATGAGGATCTCCTCTATCGTGATGGTCTGGGGTCTGATGGAATACACTCTGGGTTCAACATTTACATACATGATCTCATTAGTTTTATTATAATCAGTAATCATATGTTTCATGCAAGGCTCAACATCTATCCTTATTTGGTTAGGTATTCCTTTCCAAGGTAACCAAATGTGACTAAAATTAGTGGACATGTATCCATTGAGTGTTTTTGACCAATCCTTGCTGAGTAGCATCCCATAGGTATCTGGTATATCTACTACCTGAATATTAATGTAGTATTGGATTCTTGGATCTGATGCTAACTGCATATGGATGTGAGTCAATTCTCCTATGACACTCACCTCTGTTTTATCTATGTTACTTTGTTTGATGACTTAGCAAGATGTAACCCTAAGGCATTACATATGGATAGAGGCATTACATTAGTAGATGCACCTGAATCTACTAAGCAATTATACAAATTCTTACTAAACATCCTTACGGTAAGGAGAAAAGGAGGTGACTCAAATTTATCTCTGTAAAGAGTCATGTGTGAAGTTTCTGCAGCTTGAACAGTGGCTGGAGTTTTGTGTTTAACACTAATACCTTAATGGAATGATCTTTATTCCTAGTCTAACTTGAGGTATGATTATCCTCTTTTGGAGTAGGATCATCTAAGGATTTCATGAAAGTTTTTTTAATAGCTAGGGTTTTGAGTAATTCTAACCATGACAAGCTGATCTTGATCTTTTTCATTTCATCTGCTAAGTATGTGACCAATTTATCAGACTCAGGGGGTAGATTACCAGCTTTTGGTACTGTATTTTGTAATGCTAAGTATTGAGCATTAAATTTAGGAAATCTAGGGTTATTGCTTGCCTTAGGATCAGGAGGAGTGTTGAAATTATTTGGAGGCAAAGATGTAGTCAAAGGACCAGCAGGTCGATTGGAGTTATTCCATAGGTTGTAATTATGTCTACCCTGATACTGCTGCTAATAAGTATGTGTTGATAACTGAGAGGGGGGGGGTGAATCAGTTATCCTAATTATTTCTTCTTTTGAACTTTCTTATTAATCAATGCAGCATTGAATCAAACAAACAAACATTACCATGAAATGAAAAACACATGACACAATTTTTTTGACGTGGAAACCCTGTTAAGGGAGAAAACCATGGGGTGATTAACCCAAAGATTATTCTCTGTTAGAAGAATAAGGAATTACAAAATGGCACTTGCCAATTAGGGCTCACTGCCCGAGCACACTGCTCACAAAGAGGCCCACTGCCTACAAGGAGACACACTGTCTACAAAGTGATAAGAATCACAGTCTTGAACTGATTGGAAGCATCTATATATGCTGGAGTTCAGTTCCGGTTAGGCTCAGTACACTGATCTGCTGCACTTCATCTTTCCTCTGTTCTTTATTCTGCTATCCTTTCACATACCGGATCTTTCTTACTACTTCTACTCTGTTCTGCACTTATTCGCATACATCATCACACAATTACACCCTTCACAACTAAATCCATCCTCTATATATATCCGCACAAGTAATTTCATCACCTTTCTAGTCGGCATCCGGAACAGTCTAGTTTCTTACAAACTCTGTTCTGTCGGCTAAATCCTTGCTCACCAAGCAATGCGGATCAAGCATATACTTGTAGATATCATTAATCATGTCGGCCAAACATGATTCATGCCTTCACAACCTTTACCATCAACAGTAACACATCCGGAAAATAGTCTGATACTCTGTCAGTCAGTTCTTCCTCTGTTCTCACTGTCTCTCAGGAATCTGGTACTCAACTATTCATATCTTTTTCTTTTGTTCATCACCGGAGGCTAAATCCTTGGAATATACTACTCAAGGTAGTCCTCTTGACTTCCCCAAATCCGCACTGCACCAAGACACTTCCTCTGAGAGATCCGGACCAATCTGTCGGACCTTGCCACATGCTCTGTTCTTGTTCACCGGACCACAACAATCTTCATTCTTACTTCCGGTAGAGACACACCATAACTTGCGGATATGTGGGATGACCTTTGTTGCCATCAATGACAACAACCATGAATCCATATAGTGTCTCTTGCCAACAATCTCCCCCTTTGGCATTGATGGCAACACTTAGTGAAAAATGACTAAGTGTTTATACTACACTCCCCCTTGGCTGATGCTCTATATACAATTTTCGGAACTCCCCCTTAGTTGGATTCCTCATTTTTCACTGCTCCTCACTCCCCCTTTGACATCAATGGCAAAGGGTAGGGTCTGCACACCAAAATTTTCAAAAATTTTCTATACATAGCCGCATATTTACATACTCACATATACTGAAGAATGTTTGCAAAGGATGTCTTCAGTTGGATCAGTTCTGTAGCCCAACTTTGCTTCATTCTATCCAAAATTGAAATGTGACCACTCAACAAAAATGCAAATGCATCTGCCCTTTTTAGATCTTTCGGATCACTTGTCTGGGCTGTGATTTGAGCTTCTGCTATGGCCTCATGCATGGCCTCTAGCTTAGGGACAATTAACCCCCTGAGCTCACTCAACCTGCTTATTCTATTTTTCCTTTCCTTCTCCAATTTCTTGATTTCACTCAAGACTGCAATAGTCTGACATTCTTGATTTGTTATAGAGGAAGAAAGAGGATCAAAACTTTGAGACAAGCTTAGTAGTGTGTCCTCTTGTGCTTTTATTTTCTTCTCAATGTCCACTGTTACCTTTGACCAGGAGATACAAAATTTGTATATTTCACCGCCATCCTTAAGAGCATTTTCTAAGCTCTTTATCCCAATGTTCATGTTTCTCCTATCATTAATGATCAAACCCTGAACCTCGGAGAACCTTTTATCCAAAAACTCCTTCCGGACCTTTTCTTCAGCTGATTTTTCTAAAGATTCAAAATGTGTATTAACACTGCTGACTAAGGTTTTGAGATTACCAGAAGAGGAGGCTGCCAGATCTATCTGGACCGATGGCATAATCTTCTCAAGCACTCTGGAAGCAGCCTCTATCAACTCACAGTCTTCCATATGAGACTTTAGGAGCTTTTCATTTGCCTTAGCATTTGCAAATGAGGCTATCTTCATTGTCTGCACCGGAGAGAGGGAATCAAAGTTGAATGGGCCTTGTAGTAGCTCTGGTTCATCGATCTCTATTGTTTCTTTGCTCAAAAATTGTTGAACAGTTTGTGCAGTGTCTCTTGCCGGAGACAGATGTTTCTTTTCTTCTGCAGTCTTGGAACTGTCCTTTGGGATTTTCTCTCCTTCCACATTCTTACCACTATCAGTCATGGTCTTCTCTGATGGATTCTTCTCTTTCTCTGCACCCTTGGTACTGTCAACCTCTTTATCTTTCACCACTGCTTCCTTCTCCTGTAATTTCTCTTCTTCTTTGGATCCAGAGACTGTAGGGGAAACCGGAGGAGAGATGCTAGCCTGTTCATAGGCCACTTCTTCTGGAGTAGAGGGTTCCAAGTCCACAGTTGTTTCTGCACCTAAGTCCTCTACAACAGGAAGATTGAACCTTTTGAAGGCCTTCCGGAGGATCTCTTCTATCTCTTTGGCCACCTTGTCAGTCTCTCCAAGCATGAGTTGATTCATCCTGGCTTTACTTCTGAACTCATCTTTGCAGTCTTTGAATATTATGTTCATTGTCTTGGGATCAATTTGAGGATATAGCTGAATAGCTATCTGCTCCCGGATCTCAAGATCTTTTGCCTGAGCATTATTCTTTCTTAATTCTAATTCCTTTTCTAGGCTTTTAGGGATTTCAGAGATAATCTCAATAAAAGCTTTATTGTAGATGTTCAAGTACCTTATTATAGCTTCTTGCAGGATCTTTTGATCTGCCTCGTTGTAGTCATCATAAAATTCAGCCACCGGTTGAAGGTTCCCATCCACAGTGACTGATTTGACTACACTGTCTAGGGATGGAGTGGGCTTTTCAGCAAATTCTTCTACCATTTCTTCCTTGTCTTGGCCTGTGGAGGGTTTCCCGGATCCTTTCTTCTTCTGCTTCTTTATTTCTTTTACTCCCTCATCTGACTCAGTTTCCTCTTCATCCTTTTGGCTTTCATAAGCCCTTGTGGCTTTTGTCTTAGATCTTTTACCGGATGCCTGGACTTCCGGTTTTGAACTTTTGGTTGTGGGAGGTGCAGATCTTTTTGATGATCTGGTCCGGGTGGAAGTTTCAACCAGAACACTTTCTTTACTTTTCTTTTCTGCCTCTTTCTTTTCTTCCTTAGATTTTCTTCTCTTTTCCTGGCTGGCATCAAGTGCCTCTTTTGAGATGCCTAGGCCTTGAGCAATGTGCTCTACTTCTTTTCTCACCTTCCTCTTTATCTCAGGCTCCTTGAGTTCTACATGGATCTTTACACTCAGCTCCTCAAAGGTTCCAAACCTTTCTGTCTTTGGATCTTTGGGCTGACTTAGCATGTGTTGAACATGTAGCTCCACTATCTGTTCATCCACTTCATACCCCATGGGCATGATCCAGACAGTCCTTGGCTCCACTGCCTCCATTAGGCACTGATCAGT
Organism: Cunninghamia lanceolata; assembly: GCA_027924645.1. Classification (NCBI taxonomy): domain Eukaryota; kingdom Viridiplantae; phylum Streptophyta; class Pinopsida; order Cupressales; family Cupressaceae; genus Cunninghamia; species Cunninghamia lanceolata. The sequence goes on along the minus strand of BSBN01000078.1, from coordinate 33,316,226 downwards.
GTCCACCATAAAGCACACTGAGTCTTTGTATTTTTCAACAAGAGACTGGGGAATTCATTCTCTTGCTTGCATCATGCTTTGGAAGTTTTTGAAGTATCCCCATAGGGCTGTATTTCTTGCTTTGGCATCCCCAAGCCCATGTAGATAGTCTCTTATTTGGACTGCAACAGGTTTGTCATTCTGCCATGCCCATCCACTTGATCCGGGCAGCTCATTCATGAAGTAGAAGAATAGACATAATATAAGAGTACCATACTTAAAGGAATTCTTCTTGTCCTTCTTGATTTTCTATATATTTTCCATTAATTGGCTTAAGAGCAGTTCGCAGAGATCATATTCTACATTCTTCCTTAGCATTTCATAGGCAGTATATACTGCAGTTCCGGATACAGAATTCTCCCTGCTGGAGTGATAGATCTTGTATCCTATTATCATGGACGCATACTTGATATTCGGATCAGAAATATCTTCAATGGTCATTGCCCTCTTATCAAATTTTGATCCGGTGGCCTCAGTTACAATGTTATTTTTGACAGATTTGAGGATAGGTATCCCTCCGGAAGAGTATAGACCAGTTACTGCTCTAATTGTCTCTTTTGTGATCTTGCAGGGTCTATCCAGCCATAGGAAGTTGTCATGCATCCTGCTCAGTACATACCGGACCCACTCATCTTCTTCAAAGCAAGGGAAATGAATGAATTGATCAAATTGTTTCTTCTGGATACCCTTATACTCTGGTTTAAGCTCAAAAGCATTGTCTATCAGTTGTTTGTGATAGAGATCTCTCAATTTGAATTCCCCAAATTCCTTAATGCTTGCATGTATGTAAACCCTAATGTCTTATGTGTGTAAAACTCCATGAGGAACACTGGAAAATGCTCCTAAGGGATCTACTTCCAATGACTTGTATGGATGTTTCTTAAATTCAGGTCGGGGCCTATCTGAGATTTTTACTATATTTGGAGTAGCCATTTCTTCAAAAGATTTGTAGCAAGATATCGAAAGTGGAAAATACCTTTTGCACCTTCAGTTGCACGGAGTAGCTGGATTGATTTCTGTATGTAATGACTTCAGCAGGAGATCTTCGGTGTGCTTGATGAGTCTTGTTGCAGAGCTCCACTTTTCGCTTCTTCTTGAGTGCATAATGAGCAAATGATTTATGAGAAATCCCTTATATCATTTCGCAAACCCTAATATCTGTTTGCAATAAATGCTTCACCTATATTATTCTGGTTTGCCTTGTCCGGATAGCTTGGAGTATCCCAGATTAGGCCTGATCTATGAACATCATGCGGATCTTTCAATCATGGATAAATCGAGATGACACATTACAAGAACATCCCAAACATTCTGTCCAGTCCGCAGAGTAAAATAATGTACTTCCAGATCTCTCTAGACCCTTTTGTAGTCCTCTGTCATTTCGAAGCATCTCCTGGAACAGGTCTTTACTTGATCGATCACAACTTCTTTATATCTTCATGCGGACCTCTGAAATCTTGTCTGGATCATCTCAGGACTGGTATCTTCAAACCCTTTACTCCGCATCTTGTGTCACATCCAGCACCACTTGATTGGCTGGGGGAACAGGATTTTCTTTGAGTCTCCCCCTGAGCCAGAGCTCACTTTTTTAATTTCCGGAAGAAATATCAGCACCAGAGTCTGGTGCGGATCCAACCTCTACATTCTCTGAACTTTTCTTCACCCAAATCTTGTTCATCTGATTCCTAACTTCATCCACATTCATCTTTTGTTTACCCTTGTCTTGTTTCTGATTGTATACCGGACCTCTTTTGTCCTGATTCTTGCTTCTGCAGACTTTTGCACTATGACCGGACCTATTACAGATTTGGCAAATAACATTTCTTTGCATATTTGACTGATAACCTCTTGATCTGCATTGATTAGCCATATGACCTACTCTATTGCATGTAAAACATCTACCATTGAATGATTTGTTTACTTGCATATTTCTGCATTCATGAGACTTGTGTCCATACCTTTTGCAGTTAAAGCACTGTCCGGAGAAGGATGGACTGGTTTGATTCATCCTTTTTCTGCACTAATTAGCTTTGTGACCAAAGTGATTGCAGCTGTGGCAGTATCCATTGAAAGATGGATATCTTTGAGCATTGGGCTGTCTTACCGGAGGTCTTCTAGGCCTATTCCTTGGATTTTCTGATCCAAAATTCTTTTGACTGGATCCGGAGCTTTCTCCTTTCTCATATCCCAAACCATACTTGTCATCTGTCCTCTTTTGACTTCCAAGAAGTACTTCAAGTTGGGCAGAACTTATCTTGAATTTTTCTTTATATTCATTTGCTGTTTGAAGATCTCTTTTGAGAGAGACAATTTGATCCTCAAGTTTTTCTTCATTATCTTTGGCATCTTCAAGATCAGATTCAAGATGTCTGATAATCCTATCCATCTGGTGGCATTCTTCTGATTTCTCTTTAAGAGATTGTCTTAGATTGTCTTCAGCTTTTCTTTTTTCTTCAATCTCTTGAGTAAACTTTATAGTTCCTGATTCCATTTCATGTCTTAACATAATGACTTCTTTTGATAACTTTTCACATAACTTGGTTTTCTCAGTCAATTCTTCATCTGTATTGCTTTCTTCACTTTGTCTTGCCAATTGTTGGAGCAGCTCCTTTCTCTTTTTCATAGAGAGACTTAATTTGTCCTTTAATTCTCTCATGAATTCATCAGCCTGTTTGAGTCTTTCCTTTAATTCATTGACTTCAGAATTTGACTGTTCAAGATCCTCAAGGGCAGTCTTGAGTTGCTCCCTTAAACCATATGCATCCATTTGAACTCCCAGATCTTCCTCAAGCTGTTAGGCTCTATTAGGAGGAACCTTGCTCTGATACCAATTGTTGATAACTGAGAGGGGGGGTGAATTAGTTATCCTAATTATTTCTTCTTTTGAACTTTCTTATTAATCAATGCAGCATTGAATCAAACAAACAAACATTACCATGAAATGAAAAACACATGACACAGTTTTTTTGACGTGGAAACCCTGTTAAGGGAGAAAACCACGGGGTGATTAACCCAAAGATTATTCTCTATTAGAAGAATAAGGAATTACAAAATGGCACTTGCCAATTAGGGCTCACTGCCCGAGCACACTGCTCACAAAGAGGCCCACTGCCTACAAGGAGACACACTGTCTACAAAGTAATAAGAATCACAGTCTTGAACTGATTGGAAGCATCTATATATGCTGGAGTTCAGTTCCGGTTAGGCTCAGTACACTGATCTGCTGCACTTCGTCTTTCCTCTGTTCTTTATTCTGTTATCCTTTCACATACCGGATCTTTCTTACTACTTCTGCTTTGTTCTGCACTTATTCGCATACATCATCACACAATTACACCCTTCACAACTAAATCCATCCTCTATATATATCCGCATAAGTAATTTCATCACCTTTCTAGTCGGCATCCGGAACAGTCTAGTTTCTTACAAACTCTGTTCTGTCGGCTGAATCCTTGCTCACCAAGCAATGCGGATCAAGCATATACTTGTAGATATCATTAATCATGTCGGCCAAACATGATTCATGCCTTCACAACCTTTACCATCAACAGTAACACATCCGGAAAATAGTCTGATACTCTGTCAGTCAGTTCTTCCTCTGTTCTCACTGTCTCTCAGGAATCCGGTACTCAACTATTCATATCTTTTTCTTTTGTTCATCACCGGAGGCTAAATCCTTGGAATATACTACTCAAGGTAGTCCTCTTGACTTCCCCAAATCCGCACTGCACCAAGACACTTCCTTTGAGAGATCCGGACCAATCTGTCGGACCTTGCCACATGCTCTGTTCTTGTTCACCGGACCACAACAATCTTCATTCTTACTTCCGGTAGAGACACACCATAACTTGCGGATATGTGGGATGACCTTTGTTGCCATCAATGACAACAACCATGAATCCATATAGTGTCTCTTGCCAACAGTATGCACTTCTTCATTTTCAACTAATGGCTCATTTTTATCTTGAAATGGAAAACTATAATTGGTTTCAAAAGCCATAGCTGATTCTTCACATGCCAAGGTGTAATTCTCATGAGGTGACATTATCTGCTAATGAGGATGATTGATGAAAGTTTCTAATACAAGAGTAGAATCATATCCACAGGGGACAATTTCATTTCCTTCAACACTAGGTGGATTACCTGTAGTATTAGATACTTCAGTTTGGAATATACTAGCGGCTATCCTAAACTGAGGACAATCTAGCTTTGCATGAGCATTGGTATTATGTATCCTACACCAGGTTCACTCTAGTGGTCTGCTTAGGTTCACTAGAAGGCTGATTATCTAGGGGTGATTGCAAAGAACCATTGTTTGGGCTATTGTTCCACACTCTAGGTTGTCAAGGGGGATTATTGTTACCATTGTTGTTATTATAGTTGTTATTGTATCCCCTATTAGGATAACTAGATCTATCATTGGCATATCCTCTATTCTGATTTGGTTGAGAATATAAATTTTGACTCCTCAAATGAGTGATCTCAGTGGCGAGTTTCCTTAGTTATGCTGATATCTCTTTAATTTCTTCCTTTTCTTCTTGAACTTTTGCAACTACGTTATTTATTTGGGGTTTAAATAAGGAAGAGCCATTGTTATTGTTATTAGACTGTTCCACAACTTGAGGTGCCTGTGTATGTCCTAGATATTGTAGCATTTGACCATTTCCATTTGGAGGTGGTATGATACTAAGTGGAGGTATCTGTAAAGGGCTTGGCATTATAGCTGGAGCTATCATGGCTCCATTGGTCTGTTGTTGAGCAGGATATGTAGGATAAATAGGGAGTGTAGGAAACACAATATTAGGTGTTGGAGTAGGAATGAACTGTTGACTGACTTTGACAGCTTCTTCAAAAGCTCCTACCAAGGTTGTGACACCAGGATGTGTTCTCCTGATAAACATAGAAGTGAGGGGATCTAATGCTAAGTAGTATACACTCCTAGCAGCTTCATCTGCTATAGTATAGGGAGCAACTAGCTTTGAGAGCATCTTTTGGAATCTTGCATTGAAATTGGCAATAGGTTCTCCCTCAAATCTCTTGATTGTGGCAAAGAGATGATAATTCATTGAAGGATCTATAGGTATTTTGAATCTATCCTTAAAGGCTTTCTCCAAGGCAACCCATGAACCAACCGAATCTTGACCAAGATTGATATACCAATTATATGCCTCTTCCCCTAAGGAAAATGGAAATAACCTACATACCACATCCTGATGTTCAATTCTTGCTCTACAATAGGCTTCCTTGAATGTTCTAATGTGATCATCAGCATCTTGATATGGATGATATTTAACAAAAATCTTATTAGGATTTTTAGGTAAAGTATGATATGCATTGAAAGTCAGAGGTGACTCTACAGTAAAAATGATATTGTCACTGGTGGAGGCTAGATTGGGGGCATGACAGGTGGTCCTGTAGGTATTTGCAACCTGATAGGAGTTATCAGAGTGTGGTCTGGTGAAGCTCCTGATGCACTAGAACCAGGAGAATGATGAATATCAATTGTTCTAGGTCTGAGTCCCCAGATAGGCAATTCCTTAAAGAGTCCACTAGATCTGGACCCATTATTTGGCCCAAGAGCCAGGATTTCTTGAATTTAAGAAAATTTGGCTTGTTTACTGTAAAGATCAGTTAAAACACTCGAGCAAAGGATGTGTTTATGATCAAAATCTAAAACTAACTGGATATTTATGGAATATTTGCAGAAATGATGCGAATATGAGGTGATGTGAGACTTTTGGACACAAGCAATAGGATATCAGGTATCTTAAGCAAATTACTTAAAAGCGTTAGCAAAAAGACTTGAAGTAGAACTTATCTTTTGAATATTATAGCGATCAACCATAAAGCTAAAATATTTATGCTCAATTTTGAAAACTTTACGACAGATAAGCACAAATGGACTCAAAACAACAAATCTTTGCACATGACTTGAAGTACAAAGCTGTGTGAGTATGACCTTTTCTTTTGTGTCACTGAATCACCCTTAGATGGAGAGGGGCCCTCCTTCTAGCACCAATTTATGTTGATGATGATTGTTAGTCATAAAAACATGCATACAAATTTGCACAACAAACCTTTATTATTTTGTAAAGTACGATCTTTTAGAATCAAGGCAGACAACTGAGAGGGGGGGTGAATCAGTTGTCCCAAAACTTCCTCTTATTAATTACTTAAATCCTTCTTGTAATTTAGCAACATAATGCAATCATTCAAGAGTAAAAACACATTAACACATATGACACCAGGATTTTGACGTGGAAAACCTGGTTAAGGGAAAAACCACAGGGTGACTAACCCAAGATTATATTCTTTGTTAGAAGAATAAAAGGAACAAAATGGCACATGCCAATTAGGGCTCACTACCTGAGCACACTGATCACAAGAGGCCCACTACCTACAGGAGACACACTATCTACAGAATAATAAATATTACATACTTGAACTAAAAAATAGCATCTTCACCATGCTTGATCAGTTCCATTTAAGCCCAATACTTCTGCTCTACTTTTCGCACTTCTTCTCTCTACCACACTCTCGTCTCCAACAAGATGCCTTTGAAATGACTTCACAACTTCTTATTTATACAAGACATTTGACTTTGGGATAATCATCCAAGTTGGTATACATTACAGAGCAAATACAACTTGACTAATTACAAAAGACTTCATGCGGATCAACAGACTGTCAGCTACACTGATCTGAGACTTCAATCTTCTTTTAGGAGCACGCCATGCTTCACAGAACATCTTCAAGATCATCCATAGAATGTGTAACTCATTTGGTCGGCCATACTTAGGAAGAACAACATCATCCAGAAGCAATTCTTCAATTACGAGCTCAATCTTTAATGCGGACCACCAACATGAACTGGACACAATCCAAAGACCCTCACAAGCTTTCCTGAATCACCAAGAACATCCACACTACTTCTGCTTACTGAAATCTTTCTCTCCTTCATTCAAAACCTCAAGAACACAGTCTTGCATCACTGTCATATTGGAATAGATGCTTGCGGACCTCCAGACCACGAACCAATTGAGTTGTCAATTCAAATTAACTTCTTAAACACTCCACCAAATCCACAGAACAAGATATTTCATTTCCGGATCTCACCAAACTTTTCTGTGTCACTCTGTCACCTCTAAACATCTGCCAGAACTGGTTTTACTCAAGTGGCTATAACTTCTTCATATTTTTATGTGGACCTCTCAAATCCTTACTAAATCATCTTAGGACACATATATATAAACCCTTTGATACACATCCTCTGACCTTCATCTTAGCTAGTATCTTTACCTCACTATCTTCACTATTCTTCTCTATTCTTGATAAGACTAATTTTCTCAATATCCTCAGCATATAACTCATCTAATCCTTATCATCAATGCAATAGGAGTATGTTGACATCAATGACAACACCGGTTAGGCCCATACTTGCAACAATCTCTCCCTTTGTCATTGATGGCAAGATATGATGCGAAAAAAAACTATTTTAATCATCAAGACAAGAACTTCTCCTTACTAACTATCATAGCTTCCCCTATCAACAACAACCATTCACATGTCTTCTCTTCCTTTAATTCTCCCCCTTTGATCAGCAATCACTTTTGTTTTTCACATGTCTTCTCTCCCCCTTTGATATCAATGGAAAAGGGCACATACTTGCATTAATACCAACTGCTCCCCCTGAGTATAAGCTTCCCATCATCAATCTGGACCACAAGATATGACTATGAGATCCACTGGATTAATGCACATCAATGCACCATAATTCAGAACCGGAGGGGTAATAACCCCTAACTTCTCCCTGAGATACTCAAAAGAGTCCTTAGGTAGAGGTTTAGTAAAGATGTCTGCAATCTGATCCTTGGAGGGCACAGACTCCAATCTAACTTCATTCTTGTTCACTTGCTCTCTCAAAAAGTGAAACTTGATGGATATATGTTTTGTCTTTGAATGCAACACCAGATTTTTTGATATATTTATTGTACTTGAATTATCATAGAAGATTGTGATAGGTTCCTCATACTCCACTCTTATGTCCCTTAGCATTTGCTTCATCCATAATGCTTGAGTGCAACTACCTGCTGCTGCAATATATTCTACTTCTACAGTGGATAGAGATATTGCCTCTTGTTTCTTGCTCATCCAAGAAACCAATCTTTTCCCTAAAAAGAATGCTCCACCACTAGTACTCTTCCGGTCATCCACATCTCCTGCCCAATCCGCATCTATATATGCATGAAGTGAGAAATCATGATCTCTAGGATACCATAAACCATACTCAACTATCCCTTTTAGATATCTAAGAATCCTCTTGATTGCCATGACATGAGATTCTCTAGGATCAACTTGGAATCTAGCAACAAGACCAACAACATTCATAATGTGAGGTCTAGTTTAATTAAGATACAATAGTCCTCCAATCATTGACCTATACTTTTTCTAATCAGCCTTAGGAGAGTCATCATCTTTGCTCAATTTACATCTAGTTTCCATGGGAGTACTCATTGGTTTTGAGTCTTCCATCCCAAACTTCTTCAACTTGGGTAGCTAGAGCTCTTTCTACCATTTTATGATTGATAGATTCAGAGGGTATTGGATCTTCTTCCTTGATGGCAATAAACACCCAGTCACTTCCAGATTTGTTTCCTGTCTCTGATTCATCATCTATTACTCATTCATCATCATCTTCATGAATGTAGTAACACTTCTTTTGAAATCTTGATCTATTAGGGGTTGGCCTAGAAAATCTTTCCGGACACCTTGAGGCAAAATGACCAATCTTATTTAGTTATAACATTTGAAAGGAAATTTTCCTTCATACTTACCAGATCATCTTGTTAGTCTTTTTGCAATGAGAGCCTCAAGTTGTTCAGCTTCTAATTCATCCTCTTCTAGATCCTTTCTTGCTTTCTCATACCAAGAAGATTTTCTTGAGGAACTTTCACCTGGATCATATCTTTATTTGCCTTTTGTAGAGGCACTAGCTTTGAACGTTGATTCAGTCTTGGGAAGTGCATCATCAAACTTAGCTAACTTGAATGTAGATATCTTACCAACCAATTGATCCCTTGTGATAGTTATTAAGGATCTAATTTCCTCAATAGCAACAACTTTGTGTTTATAAGCAGGAGGTAAGGATCTGAGAACCTTAGCCACAATTTCATCTTCATCTAGAACTCCACTAGCACATCTGATGCCACATACAAGCTCATTTACTTTTGTCATGTAAGAGGTGATATTCTCATCTTCACTCATATTCATGTTTTCAAATTTTCCTTTCAGACTCTGTAGCTTGGCACATTTAACATACTTCTCTCCTTCATGCAGAAGTTCTAGTTTTTCCCAAATCTCATATGCAGTTTTTAGATCTATAACATTTGTTAGCTCTGAATCAGATAAGGCACTTAGTAGAGCTTCTTTAGCCCAGAGATTATTTTCAGCATCTCTAATTTCATCTATAGTTATCAAACCATTCTGTGGAGGAACATATTTCTTTGAAACCATGATCCAATATTGCATTCCCATACATTGCAAGTGACATTCCATGTGGCTTTTCCAAAGAGTGAAATTGGTTCCATCAAACCTCAGGCTATCCTTCTTATAGGAAGAGATCCTAGATCTCCTCAAGCGGTTAAGCTCTTTTAGAGGAACTTATCTCTAATACCAATTGTTAGAATCAAGGAAGACAATTGAGAGGGGGGTAAATTAGTTGTCCCAAAACATCCTCTTATTAATTACTTAAATCCTTCCTGTAATTTAGAAGAATAATCATAAATTAATCATGGAAACATAATGCAATCATTCAAGAGTAAAAACACATTAACACATATGACACCAAGATTTTGACATGGAAAACTCAGTTAAGGGAAAAACCACGGTGTGAATAACCCAATATTGTATTCTTTGTTAGAAGAATAAAAGGAACAAAATGGCACATGCCAATTAGGGATCACTACCTGGGCACACTACTCACAAGAGGCCCACTGCCTACAGGAGACACACTGTTTACAAAATAATAAATATTACATACTTGAACTGAAGAATAGCATCTTCACCATGCTTGAGTCAGTTCCATTTATGCCTAATACTTCTGCTTTGCTTTTCACACTTCTTCTCTCTACCACACTCTCATCTCCACCAAGATACCTTTGAAATGGCTTCACAACTTCTTATTTATAAAAGACATTTGACTTTGGGATAATCATCCAAGTCGGCATACATTACAGAGCAATCACAACTTGACTAATTACAAAAGACTTCATGCAGATCAACACACTATTGGCTACACAGATCTGAGACTTCAATCTTCTTTTAGGAACACGCCATGCTTCACAGAACATCTTCAAGATCATCTGCAGGATGTGTAACTCATCTGATCAGCCAGACTTAGGAAGAACAACATCATCTGGAAGTAATTCTTCAATTACAAGCTCAATCTTCAATGTGGACCACCAACACAAACTAGACACAATCCAAAGATCTCCAAAAGCTTTCCTGAATCATGAAGAACATCCACACTACTTCTGCTTACTGAAATCTTTCTCTCCTTCATCTGAAACCTCAAGAACACAGTATGTCATCACTGTCATATTGGAATAGATGATTCCAGACCTCCAGACCATGAACCAATTAAGTTGTCAATTCAAATTGACTTCTTAAACACTCCACCAAATCCGCAGAACAAGATATTTCATTTCTGGATCTCACCAGACCTTTCTGTGTCACTCTGTCACCTCTGAACATCTGCCAGCACCAGTTTTACTCAAGTGACAATAACTTCATTAGATGTTTATACGGACCTCTCAAATCTTTACTGAATCATCTTAAGACACATATCTACAAACCCTTTGATGTGCATCCTCTGACCTTCATCTTAGTTGGTATCTTTACCTCATTGTCTTCACTGTTCTTCTCTATTCTTGATAAGACTAATTTTCTCAATATCGTTAGCATACAACTCATCCAATCCTTATCATCAATGCAACAAGAGTATGTTGACATCAATTACAACATCGGTTAGGCCCATACTTGCAACATGATCAGCTTAGGATAAGTTGATGACTCCAAGTCTCCATTGATCAGGTCATGATCATCTGACGTTACTCAGAGGTTGATGTGACATGTTTTCCATTTTATGGGGTCTTACATTTAGTTAGGTGATCAGTATTGCACTGTATTCTGTAAATTCACTCCACAGAGAGGTCAATTCTACTCTATTTTCAAATATTACTGAGATATTTGTAAGTTTGATCAATTCTTTTGATCATTGATCATTATGAACTTACTCCTTCTTCTACACTACATATCTATTTAAATGATGTGTCTATAAGTGGATATTTATATGTATTTCGTGTTTTATTTGCTTTTGATTGTATGTTATTTCAATTATGGAGATGATCTGTAATGAAATTCAAAGAAATTTAAAAGAATACTTCTACTTTTAATGAACCTTTAGTTATTGCATCACATACACAGAAGATACATTCATGGAGAGAAGAAATCAAACCATAGGTCACCAGGTCATTCCACAACTAGATATGGTTGATGCTAACTTCAAAGGAACTAGGAATGAAAATAATACATGCAGATTGAAAAGCACTCCAAGGGATGTAGCTAATCAATGCATACATCTAGATTTCAATCATAGATTACTCAAGATTTACAATGATTTGTAATCAAAATAGCTTCTCTTTCATTAAGTATGCAAACATGTATATTTACAATAACTTTGAAATAAGTCCTGAACTTTTCAACAATCAGATTTCAATTAAGTTTTGAATGACTAAAAGATTACACCATTGCACCTTTTATAGAATAAGGTGAGGAGGCAATTACAATTGACCAACGGTCAAGATTTATCAATTCAGATCAACGGTTGACAATTCTCCTGTGACTTAGTCAACTTTTACTCGTGGCACAGGTTGCCAGCTGGCAACCATCTATATGAATCACTATTTATGAGTACTTCATGCACATGTGCACTTAGTGATGCATCTTCATTCATTCCTCAGGTTCTTCTTCTTCATTTTCTTCTTCTTCATCGTTCTCTTCATCTTCATCACTTTCCCCATCATTGTCACTCTGATATATATCCTCTTGTATGTGGACCTTTACTACTGTCCTGATATGTTCATATGCTTGTACTATTCTGTTAGCCTCTCCCTCGACCTAGATTCTAGCTTTTTTTATTGCATGTTTATGAGACTGGAACTTAGCCTTGAGAGCTTCTAGCTTACCTTTCCTGCTGTTTAATGTCTCATTGTATGTTTCTACTTTAACTTTTATCCTCATAATTTTATTCATTACTTCTTCTGTCAGGTGGGGGAGAGGGTCATCTGGTACTATTTTAAAATTATCATGCAGAGCCTTAATAGCAAAGTCTACATCCTGATTCTCAATTTTGCCCTCTATTTTCCCTTCCAAGGCCTCAAGGATTTCTGCTTCATATGCCATCATCCTATGTAATTTAACACTAATATCCCTGAGTTTACCACTGTACTTCTTCAAGATATCACACTCAAACCTGATATCTTCATACCATATGCCTGTTAGCAAGGCAATATTATTATCCAATACTTTATTGCTTATCAAAATTTGTGAATCAATTTTCCTCATTTCACTCAGAGCAGTCAGGTCTTTTTCCAATTAGAATGACTGTTTTTGAGTATCATTCTACATTTTATCTACCTTCCTCTTTAGACTACTAAAAGAATTCCACCTCTGTAGAGAGGTTCTCAATACATCTTCAGCCTCAGTGAGAGCTGAAAACATACATTTTCCATCTCCATTGCCTCATGTTTCATCAGGTCCAATTTGGTGACCTCTTCCTATGATATGATAGTCAATGGGACTGCAAGATCAACTGGTGCATTTTCAAGGCCAATTAACCCTTTTATGAAAGAATGTAATTGAGCAATGTGCTCCTTATGTACTTTATTCTTCTCTTTTTCCTTCTTCACCCTTTTGGTTAAAGAGTCAATAATATCCTTCCCTTCTTGACCTTCCTGGTCTTCATTGGCAAAACCCAGATCAACACCTGTGATTTGGAATTCCTCTAGGCTAATTTTGCCTTTTTCCTTTTCAACTATGGGAAGTGCTATCTATGCAGTTCTTCTACCTGTGGTAGGATCTCTCTTTATGGTAGATGTTAATCTGGCCTTCCTCTTTGGCATCATCATTTTCTCAGGGAACGAGATAGAAACTTCAAACTCTTAAATTTTTGACGCTTTTTGCATACCTATTTCCTTTTCTAGCCAATGAGGCACATCATGTCTAGATCCTTGGTGGCCTTTGTCAATATCATGTTTGCCCTGTTCTCCAGTGTCTACTTCTATCCTCGGTCGAGAAGGCACCTTCTTGCTTTCTTCCTCATGTATTTCCTCACGAGGGAGATCTGTTGAAGTTCTTCTTGTTGAAGGGTTGCTTTCTTCAAAGGAGGATCCTGTGGGATTTCCACATTCTGATCCTGTGCTTTATCGTGTACTCCCTCCTTTAGATTTTCATCTTCTTTATTATTTTTCTCATCCTGTGGCATATTGACATCTTTGGATGCCTGTGTATTGTGCCCTTGAGGATCACCCTGATCATGGCTCATTTCTTGTACTCCAACTGATGCACTAATATCTTGTGGCTTAGGGTCTTCCTAACCTAATTTGTCTTTCATTCTTGGGACTTCTCCCGAATCTCCCTGAGTATGAACAACACCAGTGTCTGATATTTCCTGATCACCCCCACCCTTCTGTTTTACTTCTAATATTTTTGGTTATGTAGGTGTCTCATGTTGTTACTGACCCTGATCAGGAGTAGTACCATCCTTCCCTATATGCTCTGCCATTTCAGTCATCTTTGGTTCCTCGGGTGAACCTATTTCTTTACTTGGGATTATGTCACCCCTATATGTTAAATTTACGGTTGCAGGGCTAGTCACCTGTTCAACCAAATTGTTGAGCCCTATCTGTTGAGCTACCCTCTCTGGGCTATCTTGTGTCATTTCCTTTGTTTGCTTTACTTCTTCAACCACCACCATCTGAGCTAATGGGGTTCCATGAGGAGTCATCCAGGTGTTGGAAACTAGAGTTTCCATTTTTTGAGAGGCCACATTCTAAACCACCTCATCATCAAATAAATCTACTATATCCTCTAAAGAGAAATGAACACCCTGAATCTCTTTAAACACTTCTCTCATCTACTCCTCTGCTTTCTTAGTTTTGAATTTGATTATGGTGGGGAGAGGAACATCATGTTGCAGTTCCTTCCTAAAAACATCACCACTGGCTCCTCTCAAAATCATGGGGTCAACATGGATATCCCCCCTGATTGTCATTCTTTGTTTCTTGGGTGGTGACATCATCAGCATCACCTTCCTCTTCTTGTTTGCTACCAGCAAGTCATCACCTCCAGGTTCTTTATTTAACTGTTCTTCTTCCAAAGGGACTCCCTCTTCCACTTCCTACTGCAGGGTTTGGCCTTCCACCTGCATCTCTGTAGCTTCAACAGTAGGCTTCAAAATTCTTTTAGTCTTTGGTTTTTCAATTAGAGGCTGTGCAGATGATGCAGATGCCTGAGCTGATGAAGATGCACCTGCAGCCATAGTGGTGATCTTTTTTTTTATCACCCCCTTTGGTTCATCTTCACCTTTTTTACCCTTAGGGGGGACTCTCCTTTGTTTTTCTGTATGTATTCTTTCCCCATTGGATTCTCTTTTTAGTAAGGAAATCATCATATTCCTCATCTTACACCTCTTGCCTCTTCTTCTTGGTATCAACTATAAGGGCAACACCCCTTTCCTTTAATTTGGATATCTCTTCATCTACCCAGTCTTGGGTTAGTTGGATGACCCCACTTGTTAGCTGATCTGAGGATATATCCTCCTGTTGTGTAAGATCCAGGGTTGATATGGTGTCATTATACACCTTTTTGTCCTCATATTCATTGGACATGACTTTTACATCATCCTTACATAGCTGTACTAGCATCGAGATGCAGTCAAATGTTTTAATTTGATTCAAGGTGAATTGTTGATATTTCCTTCTTCTCACCTCAGCCTCATCATTGCAATCAGTCCAGAAGTCTTCTAGATGCTTTTGATGTATTGGTTTTCCCATTATCTTTTGCATCCTGCCATAAGGATCATATGATCTGGCTAGGGGAAATGGCTGTAAATACATCAATTTTAGCCCCGTGATGACATGCTTTATACTCTCTGAATCTGGGCACATGTACCAACCCATGGATACTAGAAATAAAACTGGAGGTATCTTCTTTTGTGCCTTGTAGGCTTCACCTATTGTGGATACCTTCCTGACAAATTCCATCAAGACAACCCCATCAATGGGGTATCTTGGCAACATAAGAGGTTGTCCCTCAAATCCTTCTATCCTAATGTACGAGAAAGTGGCAAACTAGATAAACCACACCCCATGTCGATAAACAATTTCTTGAGCTTCCATGCTCAACCTTTTAGTCCTGTCCTTGTCCATAGTTCTGACCAAATGCATGGAGAATGCATCATTTACCAGTTTGTAGTCTAGGAGGTATGCCTTCATTATATGTATTATCACAAAGCCAAACCTTAGGAAAAAAAAATACTCTACCTAAAAATATACAAAATGAGAACAGGAGGGTTTACAGTTACTTACCTGACAATGTTTTCCTTTTGGGTTAGATGACTGATTACAGGGAAGGGCTATAAATGCTGAAGATCACCCGTTCCGTTACGTTGAAGGATCCAACCTGATGAGAGGTAGCTATTTGTGTTGGAAACAAGGTAGATAACTAAGAGGGGGGGTGAATCAGTTATCTCAAATATCTTAACTTTCTTTTCTCCTTTAATAATTAGTGCAGCATCAAAACATATAAGCACATATGATCATAAGAACAAAAATAATATCAACATACATAACACAAGGATTTTTATGTGGAAAACCCTATTAAGGGAAAAACCACGGGATGATTAACCCAAGATTGTATTCTCTATTAAAAGAATAAGAAGTACAAATGGCACTTGCCAATTAGGGCTTACTGCCCGAGCACACTGCTCACAAGAGGCACACTGCCTACAAGAGACTCACTGTCTATAGAACTTACAGAAGGTAATCAAGTGTTTTAACTGATGAGAGGCATCTACAAATGCTAGAGTTTAGTTCCAATTATGCACAATATACTGATTTGACACACTTCATTCTTCCTCTGCTTTAGTGCTGTTACTCTGTCACATACCGGACTTGTATTGTTGCTTCCACACTTATACTACTTTTCTTTGCACTCTATTTCATCACTACTTCACATCACACCCCTACATATATATATCTGCATCAAGGATTTCAACAACTTTCTAGTCGGCAATAAGAATACTCAAGATATTTACAAATTACTGATCTGTCGGCTGAATCCATGCTTGATTTGTGATGCGTATCAAACACATAGACATAGAAGTCATTAATCAAGTCAGCCAAATTTGTATGATTCCTCAAATTGATTTATCAACATCAATTACTCATCCAGATTGAAGTCTGATACTCTGCCAGTTAGTTCTTTCTCTATCTACTCTGCCTGTCTAGAATCCAACATTCAGATGTTCATATCTTTTTCATGTTTTATCACCGGAGGCTAAATCTCTGGATTATAGTAGTCATGATACTCCTCTTGACTTGTCCAAGTCCACAACTTGCTGAGTTACACTATCTGAGAGATCTAGACCTAATTGTCAGACCCTGTTGTATACTCTGTCCTTGTTCACTGGACCAAAACAATCTTCAATCTGACTTCCGGTATAGGCATACTATGTACTTTAGATTTGTGGGATAGACTTTGTTTCCATCAATGACAACACTCATGAAGCCACATGGTGTCTCTTGCCAACAATCTCCCCCTTTGGCATTGATGGTAACACTTAGTGAAAAATGGCTAAGTGTTGTAGCAAACTCTCCCTTGGTTGATGCTCTGTCTTATGCACTATTTTACCGGAGCTCCCCCTTAGTTGGATTCCACATTTTCCACTACTCCTCACTCCCCCTTTGACATCAATGGCAAAGGGCAGAATCTGCACACCAAATTTTGTAAAAAATTAACCTATACATGGCCGCATAAGTATATATACATGTTATACCTACATATACTTGAGTATATCTGCAATAGTAGCCTTCAACTGTACAAAATTTGTGGCCCAGCTCTACTTCATCCTATCCAAAATAGAGATGTGACCACTCAACAAAAATGCATATGCTTCTGCCCTTCTTAGATCTGCTGGATCACTGGTCCAGGCTATGGTCTGAGCATCTGTTAAGGCCTCATGCATTGCCTCTAACTTAGGGATAATTATCACTCTAAGTTCACTCATTCTATTTACTATATCCTTCTTTTCTTTGTTCAATCTCTTTATTTCATTTATGATGACAATGGCCTGGAATTCTTAATTCATTAAGGATGTAGTGAGGGGATCAAAATTATGAGATAAACTTGACAGTTTACCTTCTTGTTCTTTCACCTTCTTTTCAATATCCTCTTCACTTTGGGCCAAGATAGACAAAATTTGTACATATCCCCACCATCTTTAAGAGCATTTTCAAGGCTCTTTATCCCAATATCTAGGGTCCTCCTATCATTAGTAATGAGTCCCTGTACTTCAGTGAATCTTTTTCCCAAAAACTCCTTCCAGACCTTTGCTTCTGCCGATTTCTCTACAGAATCAAAATGAGTGCTAACTGAATTTACTAGAGATTTCAAGTTACCAGATGGAGAGGCCAAAGGATCCTTTTGAAATGATGGCATGATCT
The DNA here is from genome assembly GCA_027924645.1 of Cunninghamia lanceolata. NCBI lineage: Eukaryota > Viridiplantae > Streptophyta > Pinopsida > Cupressales > Cupressaceae > Cunninghamia > Cunninghamia lanceolata. The sequence continues at coordinate 33,298,404 of BSBN01000078.1, read as the reverse complement.
TCTCCAACATCCTAGATGCAATCACTAGCAACTCACAGTCTTCCATGTGAGATTTTAGAAGTTTTTCTTTTGCTTTGGCTTGAGCAAAAGATGTTATTTTCATTGTCTAGACCGGAGAGAGAGAGTCAAATTTTAGTGGTCCTTGAAATAGTTTAGGTTCATCTATCTCCATCATTTCTTTGTTCAAGAAATTCTTCACTACCTCTGTAGTGTCTCTTGCCAGTGACTGAGTCTTCTTTTCTTTTGGGATCTCAGAACTATCATCATAGATCTTCTCTATTTGTTCTTCTTCTTTTCCCTTTACCTCCTCTTCTTGACTCACTTTCTCCTCTTTTCTTCCTTCTCCTTCAAATTCAAAATCTAGAATGTCTATAGTGGGATCCAGAGGAGAGATGTTACTTCTATTTACTACTTCATGAACTTCCATTTCTGGAACAGAGGAATCCAAGTCCTTAGTCTTCTCTTCACCTATCTCTTTTGACCCTTCTACATTTTTGTCAAAAGATTCTTCATTGGATGCATTTAATCCTTCAACATCCATGGTGGAAGGTTGTTCATCTGTTTCCTCTACAATAGGAAGATTGAATCTTTTGAAGGCATTCCAGAGGATGTCTTTTGTTTCTCTTGCTACTTGGTCATTTTCTCCAAGCATAAGTTTATTCATTCTTGCTTTGCTCTAGAATTCATCCTTACAATCCTTAAAGATCAAGTCCATCTATTTTGGAGTAATAGAAGGATAGAGCTGAATTGCAATCTATTCTCAGATCTCTAAGTATTTTTCCTTTGCATTCTCTTTTCTAAGTTCAAGTACCTTCTCTAGACTTTTGGGAATTAATGAAATAATTTCAATGAATGCTTTATTGTAATTATTCTGGTACCTGACTCTAGCTTCTTCCAAGATCGTCTTGTCAATATCACTATATTCATCATAGAATTCTATTACTGGTTGCAAATTCCCATCCACAGTAACTGCCTTAATGATATCATCAATGGAAAGAGTGGGCTTTTCAACAAATTCTTCTGCTTTTTCTTTTCTTTTTGCTAGCAGAGAATTCCTTGGATGTTTTCTTCTTCTTCTTCTTCTTCATTTTCTTAATTTCCTCATCAGACTCTGTTTCTTCATCATCTTTCTTAGCCCTTTCTATTTTTGAAAAGCCCTAAGAGGGGGGTGAATCAGTTATCTCAAATATCTTAACTTTCTTTTCTCCTTTAATAATTAGTGCATCATCAAAACATATAAGCACATATGATCATAAGAACATAAATAAAATCAACATACATAACACAAGGAGTTTTATGTGGAAAACCCTGTTAAGGGAAAAATCATGGGGTGATTAACCCAAGATTGTATTCTCTGTTAAAAGAATAAGAAGTTCAAAATTGCACTTGCCAATTAGGGCTCACTAACCAAGCACACTGCTCACAAGAGGCACACTGCCTACAAGAGACTCACTGTCTATAGAACTTATAGAAGGTATTCAAGTGTTTGAACTCATGAGAGGCATCTACAAATGCTAGATTTCAGTTCTGGTTAGGCACAATATATTGATCTGATGCACTTCATTCTTCCTCTACTTTAGTGCTATTACTCTATCACATACCGGACTTGTATTGCTGCTTCCACACTTATACTGCTTTTCTTCACACTTTATTTCATCACTACTTCACATCACACCCCTACATACTGGAATCCATCTAGTATATATATCCACATCAAGGATTTCAACAACTTTCTAGTCGGCAACAAGAATACTCAAGATATTTACAAATTACTGATCTGTTGGTTGAATCCATGCTTGATTTGTGATGCATATCAAAAACATAGACATAAAAGTCATTAATCAAGTCAGACAAATTTGTATGATTCCTTAAATTACTTTATCAACATCAATTACTCATCTGGATTGAAGTCTGATACTCTGCTAGTCAATTCTTTCTCTGTCTGCTCTGCCTGTCTAGAATCCAACATTCAGATGTCCATATCTTTTTCATGTTTTATCACCTGAGGCTAAATCTCTGGATTATAGTAGTCATGATACTCCTCTTGACTTGTCCAAGTCTGCAACTTGCTGACTTACACTATCTAAGAGATCCGGACTTGATTGTCAAACCTTGTTGTATACTCTGTTCTTGTTCACCAGACCAAAACAATCTTCAATCTGACTTCCGGTATAGGCATACTATGTACTATGGATTTGTGGGATAGACGTTGTTGCCATCAATGACAACACTCATGAAGCCACACAGTGTCTCTTGCCAACAGTTTGAGGGTTTGACTTTAGAGCTCATTAATTTCTCAATTTATTGCAAGGTAAATGGAAATGACCTTTGAATTTTACCTTTAAAGCAGATCAATAGGACAAATTAGGGTAAAAATGTGTTGTCCTGATCAAATCCATTGATCATCTACAAGGAATTCATAGATGTTGCCAAGTGTTCAATTTGCATTTGTAATCAGCAGGAATTCATCTACCGCATTTAATTGCATTTAATGCCAAAAAATAGGGGAGGTGATCTTCGAAAGATTAGGGGATATCAAAATATGACCCCCCGTGGATTGATGGAATAATGGTGTCATCATCAATGTGATTTCCTTCATTCATTGGATTTGGATGATGTCACCGTCATATTGACATAGGGTGATATTTGCGAAGAGGGTGATATTCGTAAGATGACTGATGTTAAAAAATATGACCCCCTCGTGAGATAACTGAAGTCTTTCGACAGGTAGATATCATCTCTTACTTAAACTTGACATTTGCACATCGTGCACCAAGTGATTATCAAGTGATAATCCTATATCAGGGTGATCTTATCTAATATGACTAATGTTTGAAATATGACCCCCCTCTGTGTGGGATATCAAGTTTAACCGAACTTTGACTCAACATACTCTCTTCCCTTAGACAATTTTGGGGTGATCTAAAAGGCAAACCTGCTTGGAATTTTGTGTAATTTCCAACCATGAGGTTAATGATGTGAATTACTAGATTTGAGAAATGACCTCATCACAGTGACAAATCCACCCTCTTCTAAGGTTACATGCATGATTGATTTTACCAAACCGCCCAAATCAGAAAACAAAGAAGCCAAAGTAGAAAGAAAAGTTGGGACCCAGTTTTGTCAAGGCAAAATGGGGTGTGTTGTGTAACCACACAACAACTTGCTACCAAATAACATAACCAAATTCCAATGATTCAAGTGATGTGATCACATTCTAACATAGCATTTTAAATCTTTCTAAGCATAAGTATTATGATATTTCTGAATGATAAAATTTTCATTATGGTAACAATGCTAGCAAAGGATCAGGTGTGTGTAGATGATTAATTATCCTCATCTTGAAAGTAAGTTGAAAACATGAGTAAGTGATGTTAAGCTACATAGTTTGGGAGCATCCCTCATAGCCAACTTGAATAGAGACTCGCTACTAGCAGGCATCTATAGCCCCGACAAAGTTATCTATACAATCCCCCTAAGTAGAGCCCCACTGCTAGCAGGTGTCTATAGCCCTGGTAGAGTTACTTAGATGGCCTAATTTTATTCCTTTTGGATTCTCAATATTTATTCCTTCTGTTCATATGATGTCATCATGTAAGCTTAAAGTGCAAGGCATGGTCACTTGCTGATTTAGGTTGGAGATTGCATTGGTAGCAAAGGAGTCCCTTTAGATTTTTCACTTAACACCTATACTTATGCATTCCACAAACCCAAGGCTATTAGGTGAGTCATTGTGAAAAATCACTTTAGTTAAGAAAAGGCACCATGATGAAAAGGATTGTTAGATTCAAGACAGACAACTGAGAGGGGGGGTAAATCAATTGTCTCAAAACTTTCTTCCTATTAATCACTTAAATACTCTTTGTTATTTATTAGTATAATAATAAATCAATCATGGAAACATAATGCAATAATTCAAGAGAAGAAACACATTAACACATATGACACCAAGATTTTAATGTGGAAAACCCAATTAAGGAAAAAACCACGGGGTGACTAACCCAAGATTGTATTCTCTATTAAAAGAATAAGAAGAACAAAATGGCACATGCCAATTAGGGCTCATTATCCAAGCACACTGCTCACAAGAGGCCCACTGCCTATAGTACACACACTGTCTACAAAATGATAATTATTACATACTTGAACTGAAGAATAGCATCTTCACCATGCTTGAGTCATTTCCATTTAAGCCCAATACTTCTACTCTGCCTTTCTCTTTCCTCCTCTCTACCACACTCTCATCTCCACCAAGATACATTTGAAATGACTTCACAACTTATTTATACAATACATCAACTTAGGGATAATCATCCAAGTCGGCACACTTTACAGAGAAAATACAACTTGACTAATTACAAAAGACTTCATGTAGATCAACACACTATCAGCTACACAGATCTAAGACTTTAATCTTCTTTTAGGAACATGCCATGCTTCACAGAACATATTCAAGATCGTCTGCAGGATGTGTAACTCATTCGGTCAGACAGACTTAGGAAGCACATCATCATCTGGAAGTAATTCTTCAATTACAAGCTCAATCTTCAATGTGGACCACCAACATGAACTGGACACAATCCAAAGACCTCCACAAGATTGCCTGAATCACCAAGAACATCCACACTAATTTTGCTTACTGAAATCATTCTCTTCTTCATCCAAAACCTTAAGAACATAGTCTGTCATCACTGTCATATTGGAATAGATGCTTGTGTACCTCTAGACCATGATCTGATTGAGTTGTTTATTCACATTGACTTCCTAAACACTCTACCAAAGCCGCAGAACAATATATTGCATTTCTGGATCTCACCGGACCTATCTGTGTCACTCTGTCACCTCTGAACATCTGCCAGAACTAGTTTTACTCAAGTGGCCATAACTTCTTCAGATCTTCATGCGGACCTCTCAAATCTTTACTGGATCATCTCAAGGCACATATCTACAACCCTTTGATGCGTATCCTCTGATCTTCATCTTAGCTGGGATCTTTATCTTACTATCTTTACTGTTCTTCTTTGTTTCAAATATGACCAATTTTCTCAATATCCTTAGCATACAACTCATTCGAGCCTTATCATCAATGCAATAGGAGTATGTTGACATTAAGGACAACACTGGTTAGGCCCATGCTTGCAACAATCTCCCCCTTTGTCATTGATGGCAACATATGATGTGAAAAAATGTTTTAACCATCAAGTCAAGAACTTCTCCTCACTAACATAACTCCCCTTATCAACAACAACCATTCACATGTCTTCTCTTCCTTTACTGCTCCCCCTTTGATCAACAACCACTTTTTGTTTTTCACATGTCTTCTCTCCCCCTTTGTAATCAATGGCAAAGGGCACATACTTGCATCACTTCAGAAGCATACCAACTGCTCCCCCTGAGTAGCATCTTTCCATCATCAATTCGGACCACAAGAAATGACTGTGAGATCCACCAGAATGATGCACATCAATGCACCTTAATTCAGAATTGGAGGGGTAATAACCCCTAACTTCTCCCTGAGATACTCAAAAGAGTCCTTAGGTAGAGGTTTAGTAAAAATATCTACAATTTGATCCTTGGAAGGCACAAACTCTAATCTGACTTCATTCTTTTTGACATCTTCTCCCAAAAAGTAAAACTTGATGGATATATGTTTTGTATTTGAATGCAACACTAGATTTTTTGATATATTTATTGCACTTGAATTGTCACAGAAGATTGTGATATGTTCCTCATACTCCACTCTGATGTCTCTTATTATTTGCTTCATCCACAATACTTGAGTGCAACTACTTGCTACTACAATATATTCTACTTCTGTAGTGGACAGAGATATTGCCTCTTATTTTTTGCTCAGCCAAGAAACCAATATTTTCCCTAGAAAGAATGCTCCACCACTGGTACTCTTCTGGTCATCCACATCTCCTGTCTAATCTGTATCTGTATATGTATGAAGTGAGAAATCATGATCTCTAGGATACCATAAACCATACTCAATCGTCCCTTTTAGATATTTGAGAATCCTCTTGATTGCCATGACATGAGATTCTCTAAGATCATCTTGGATTCTAGCAACAAGACCAATAACATTCATAATGTCAAGTCTAGTTTGAGTAAGATACAATAGTCCTCCAATCATTGACCTCTACTTTTTCTGATCAGCCTTAGGAGAGTCATTATCTTTGCTCAATTTGCATCCGGTTGCCATGGGAGTACTCATTGGTTTTGAGTCTTCCATCCCAAATTTCTTCAACAATTCTTTCACATATTTGGTCTGTGAAATGAAGATTCCTTTCTTTGTTTGAATGATTTGTAGACCCAATAAGAAATTCATTTCCCCAAACATGGACATCTCAAAATTGATTTGCAAAAGTTTTGCACATACTATCTCTTCCTCCAAAAATGATATAATCATCAAACACTTCAACAATTAGGATATTTTCATGATCAATTTTGAAGTACAAGTTACTGTTAGCAGTACCTTTGTTGAAACCAATCTTCAAAAGATGCTTATCTAGTCTTTCATACCAGACTCTGTTGGCAAGAGACACAGTGTGGCTTCATGTGTATTGTCATTGATGGAAACAAAGTCCATCTCACACATCCACAGGACATGGTATATCTATACCGGAAGTTAGATTGAAGAGTATTTTGGTCTGGTGAGCAAGAACAGAGCATGCAACAAGGTCTGACAATTAGGTCTGGATATCTTAGAGGAAGTATCTCAGTAAAGTACAGACTTGAGGAAGTCAAGAGGAGTACCATGACTGATACATTCCAGAGATTGAGCCTCCGGTGATGAAAGAGTGAAAAGATATGAACACCTAAGTGTTGGGTTCCTGTTTGACAGAGTAGACTGAGGAAGAACTGACCAACAGAGCATCAGACCTTAATCCAGATGAGATATTGATGGTGATCAAGATTCTTAAGAGATCATTCATGATTGGCTGACATGATTGATGACTTCTATAAGTATCTCTTTGATACATATCACTTGGTAAGCAAGGATTCGGCTAACAGACTAGAGTTTGGGAAATATTGAGTATTCCGGATGTCGACTAGAAAGATGTTGAAATCCTTTGTGCAGATATATATACCAGATGGATTACGATGTAAGGGTGTGTGTGGATATGATAGTGTGTGAAGAAAGCCAAAGATAGGTATAGAAGTTATAATACAAGTCCGGTATGTGATAGAATAGCAACACTAAAGGAGTGGAAGAATGAAATGCAGTAGATCAATTTATTGAGCCTAACCAGAACTGAACCTCAGCATATGTCGATGCCTCTGATCAATTCAAACACTTGGTTACTTTCTTTATACCTTGTAGACAATGAGTCTCTTGTAGGCATTGAGCCCTAATTGGCAAGTGCCATTTTGTACTTCTTATTCTTCTAACAGAGAATACAATCTTGGGTTAATCACCTCATGGGTTTTTCCCTTAACAGGGTTTTCCACATCAAAAATATTGTGTTATGTGTGTTGAGTTTATTTCTGCTTCCATGGTTATGTATGCTTATATGATTTGATATTGCACTAATTGTTAAAGAAGAAAAGAAAGTCAAATAATTAAGATAACTGATTCACCCCCCCTCTTAGTTATCAACAATTGGTATCAAAGATAAGTTCCTCCTAATAGAGCCTAATAGCTTGAGGAAGATCTAAGAATCTCAATGGATATGTATGGTATGAGAGAACAACTTCAGTCTGCCCTAAATGATCTTAAGTAATCTTACTCTGAAGTCAATAACCTAAGGGAAAGACTCAAACAAGATGATGATTTCATAAATGAACTCAAAGAAAAATTAAGTATCTTAATGAAGAAAAGAAAGGAACCGCTTCAACAATTAGCAAGTCAAAGTGAAGCCAATGATACTAATGAAGATCTGAATGAGAAAACCAAGTTATGTGAGAAGTTATCAAAATAGGTCATTATGGTAAGACATGAAATGGAATCAGGAGTTATGAAATTCACCCAAGAAATTGAAGAGAAAAGAAAAAGTGAAGATAATCTAAAACAATCTCTTAAGGAGAAGTCAGAAGACTGCCACAAAATGGATAAAATAATCAGGCATCTAGAATCTGATCTTGAAGAAGCTAGAGATAATGAAGAACAACTTGAGAATTAGATAGACACTCTTAAAAAGGATCTTCAAACAACAAATGAATACAAAGAGAAATTCAAGATAAGCTCTACTCAACTTGAATTTCTTGAAAGCCAAAAGGGGGTAGATGACAAGCAAGGCTTGGGGTATGAGAAAGGGGAAAGCTCCGGATCTAGTTAGAAGAACTCTGGATTAGGAAATCCAAGGAACATGCCTAGAAGACCTCTGGTAAGGCAACAAAATGCTCAAAGATATCCTTCCTTCAATGGATACTGCCACAATTGCAATAACTTTGGTCATAAAGTAAATCAATGTAGAAGAAGAATGAATCAGACCAATTCATCCTTCTCTGGACAGTGTTTTAACTACAAAAGGTATGGTCACAGATCTCATGAATGTAGAAATATGCAAATAAATAATTCATTCAATGGTAGATGCTTTGCATGCAATAGAATGGGACACATGGCTAATCAATGTAGATCTAGATGATATCAATCAAATATGCAAAGAAATGTTGTTTGCTACAACTGCAATAGATCCGGTCATATTGCCAAATTTTGCAGAAGTAAGAATCATGATAAAAGGGGTCCAGTGCATTATAACCAAATTCAAGAGAAAGGAAAAGGAAAAGTGAATGTAGATGAAGTTCAAAGGGAGATGAACAAGATTTGGGTAAAGAGAAGTATAGAAAATGTTGGGGATGGATCCACACCAGAATCTGGTGTTAATCTTCCTTCTGGAAACTAAATAAATGAGCTCTAGCTTAGGGGGAGTCAAAAAGGAAAACAAATTCCCCCAGCCAGTCAATTGGTGCCTGAAATTGGCACATGGAAAGTTGCAGATTAAAGGGTTCTCAGAGAAACACCTAAATAAGCCTTGGTAAAGATTTGGAAAATCTGCAAGAAGTTTTGAAGAGGTTAATCATCCAAGATTGATCTAGTTTAATAGTCATCCGGTAAAAGCAAGATTTTCACAGTTATATCTGGTATGATTCAAAATTGAGGTATCTTGATCTGCAGATAAATGGAATGATTGGAGAAAGGTAGATAGATTGTCAATATTCACCAAGAATACCTCTAAGTGCATCTCAGTGATCCAGAAAGATCTCTCAGGACAAGGAGAACAAAGCAACTGGAATAACTTAAGTTGTGCATTTATTGCAAAATGGAATTAGGGTTTGCACAGAAATAAAAGGGTTCTTTTATTCATCATTTGCATAATTGCATCCGAGAAGAAGGAAGAAAGAGCTCTGCAACAAGATTGCTTCAACTTTCTCTCAAGGATCAATCGTAGGATTTGACTCAACCAACGATCTTTTCGGCTCTTATCATGAACCCTAGAAGCATAAAAGATATTTTCCACTCTTGAATCTCTCTCTGAATCCTTTGAAAGATGACTACTCCAAATGTTGTTAAAATCACTAATAGACCGCGCCCTAAGTTCAAGAAACATGCCTACAAATCCCTAGAAGTTGATCCCCTAGGCGCATTCTCTAGCATTCCACATGGGGTTCTGCATGTAGTAGATGTTAGGGTCTACATACATGCAAACATTGAAGAATTTGGGGAATCCAAGCTGATGGATATCTACCACAAGGAACTAATAGATGAATCAATTGAATTTAGACCCCAATTCAAGGCCATCCAGGATAAGCATTTTAGACATTGCATCCATTTCCACTGTTTTGATGAAGATGAATGGGTTCGGTATGTTCTGAGCAGAATGCATGACGATTTCATGTGGTTGTTGAGACCGTTTAAGATCACAAAAGATGCCATTAGGGTGGTAACCAGATTGTACTCATCCGATGAGTTGCCTACTCTCAAATCAGTCAAAAACCAAACTGTGAGTGAGGCTACCAGATCAAAATTTGATAAGAGGGAAATGAAAATAGAAGACATCATCTAGATATCAAATTTGCCTCTATGATAATTGGTTACAAAATCTATCACTCCAGTAGGGAGAATTCAGTATCCAGAACTGCTATATATACTGCATATGAAATGCTAAGGAAAAATGCAGACTATGATTTGTGCGAGCTTCTCCTGAACCAACTATTAGAGAACCTGCAGAAAATAAAGAAGGATAAGAAGAATTCATTCAAGTACGGTGGCTTAATATTATGTCTATTCTTCTATTACATGAATGAGCTACCTGGATCTAGCGGTTGGATATGGCAAAATGATAGACTGGTTACCATACAAATCAGAGACCATATGTATGGGCTTGGTGATGCCAAGGCACAAAGCATAGCTCTCTAGGGTTACTTCAAAAACTTCCAAGGCATGATGCAGGACAGAGAGAGAATCCCCCAATCTCTAGTTGAAAAATACAAGGATACAGTGTGCTTCATGGTAGACACTGATCAATGCCTAATGGAGGCAGTGGAACCAAGAACAATGTGGATCATGCTAATGGGCTATGAGGTGGATGGGAAAATTTTGGAACTACATATCCAACACCTACTAAGTCAGCCTAAGGAACCTAAGGCAGCAAGGTTTGGAACCTTCCAAGAGTTGAGTGTAAGAGTTCATGTTGAACTTAGACAGCCTAAGATCAAGAGAAAAGTGAGAAGGGAAGTAGAAGAAGTCACCAAGAGATATGGAATATCAAAGGAGGCAGTTGATGCAAACAGAGAGAAGATGGAAAGGGTAGAGAAAGAAAGGCAAGAAATTGAAAAAGAAAGTGCTCCGGTGCAAGTTCCCTCACGGACCAGATCCTCCAAAAGCTCTGCACCTGCCACCTGTAAGAGCCAAAAAGCCTCAAAACTGGAAGCCAAGACATCTGGTAAGGGAGAAAAGAGAACAAAAACCAAGGACACAAGGTCCTATATAAGTCAAAAGATGATGAAGAGACTAAGTCAGATGAGGAGGTCAAGAAAATGAAGAAGAAGAAGAAAATATCTGGTGAATCCTCTACTGGTCAAGGCAAGGAAGAAAAGGTAGAAGAATTTGTTGAAAAACCTACTCTCTGCATTGATGATATCATCAAATCAGTCACTATGGATGGGAACCTGAAACCAATGACTGAATTTTATGATGAATATAATGAAGCTGACTAGAAGATTTTGCAAAATGCTACAGTCAAGTATCTTAACATCTACAATAAAGCATTCATTGAGATCATATCTCTAATTCGCAAAAGCTTAGAGAAGGAACTTGAAATAAGAAAGAACAATGCTAAGGCAAAGGACCTAGAGATCTAGGAATAGATAGCTATTCAGCTCTATCCTTCCATCACTCCTAAACAATTGAACATGATATTCAAGGATTGCAAGGATGAGTTCCGGAGCAAAGCCAGAATGAACAAGCTTATGCTTGGAGAGACTGATTAGGTGGCAAAAGAAACTGAAAACATGCTCCGGAATGCATACAAAAGATTCAATATTCCTATTATTGAGGACATAAGTGATGAACCTTCTGATGTCGAAGGACTAAACGTATCAAACGAAGATCCTATAGAGAAAATTGTAGAAGAATCAAAGGAGATAGGTGAGGAGAAGACCAAGGACCTAGATTCCTCTATTCTGGAAGAGGAAGTCCATGAAGAAGTAAATATCTCTCATCTAGATTCCCCAACAGACTCTGGATCTAAAGGAGAGGAAAGAATAGAGGATAAAATTAGTCAAGAAGAAGAGGTAAAGGGAAGAGAAGAAGATCAAATAGTGAAGACCCTAGGAGACGGTTATGAGACTATAGAAGGAAAGAAGACTCTGTCTCCAGCAAGAGACACTGCAGAAACTATTAAAGATTTCTTGACCAAAGAAATGATGGAGATTGATGAACCGGAACTACTTCAAGGACCATTCAATTTTGATTCCCTCTCCCTAGTTCAAACAATGAAGATAGCATCCTTTGCCCAAACAAAGGCAATAGAAAAACTTCTGAAGTCTCACATGGAAGACTGTGAGCTGATAGAGATTACATCCAGTGTATTGGAGAATATCATGCCATCCTTCCAGAAGGATCTTTCGGCCTCCTCATCCGGTAAGCTAAAAACTCTTGTTAATTCTGTTAGCACACATTTTGATTCCTTAGAGAAGTTAGCAGAAGAAAAGGTCCGGAAGGAGCTTTTGGGAAAGAGATTCTCTGAAGTACAAGGGCTAATAACAAATGATAGGAGAAATATGGATATTGGGCTAAAGAGCTTAGAAAATGCTCTTAAAGATGGTGGAGAAATATATAAATTTTGTTTATCCTGGTCTAAAGTGACAATGGATATTGAGAAGAAAGTGAAAGAACAAGAGGGTAAACTTTCAAGTTTATCTCAGAATTTTGATCCTCTCACCACATCCATAATAAACCAAGAGTGTCAGACTATTTCCATTCTAAATGAACTAAAGAAACTTGAAAAGGAAAGGAAGAATATAATAAGTAGGATGGGTGAACTTAGAGGGATAATTATCCCTAAGTTAGAGGCCATGCATGAGGCCCTAACTGATGCTTAGACCACAGCCCGGACCAGTGATCTGACAAATCTAAAGAGGATAGAAGCTTTTGCATTCCTATTGAGTGGTCACATCTCAATTTTGGATAGGATGAAGCAGAGTTGGGCAAGCAGATATACTTCAATATATGTAAGTATAACATGTATATATATTTATGCAGCCAAGTATAGATTATTTTTGGAAATTTTGGTGTACAAATCCTACCCTTTGCCATTGATGTCAAAGGGGGAGTGAGGAGTAGTGAAAAATGTGGAATCTAGCTAAGGGGGAGCTCTGGAAAAGTGTACATAAGAATAGAGCATCAGCTAAGGGGGAGTATGCTATAACACTTAGTCATTTTTCACTAAGTGTTGCCATCAATGCCAAAGGGGGAGATTGTTGAAAAGAGACACTGTGTGGCTTCATGTGTGTTGTCATTGATGGCAACAAAGTCCATCTCACACATCCGCATGACATGGTATGTCTATACTGGAAGTCAGATTGAAGAGTATTTTGGTTCGGTGAGCAAGAACAGAGCATGCAGCAAGGTCCGACAATCAGGTCTGGATCTCTCAGAAGAAGTATCTCAATAAAGTGTGGACTTGGGGAAGTCAAGAGGAGTACCATGACTGATACATTCTAGAGATTGAGCCTTCGGTGATGAAAGAGTGAAAAGATATGAACACCTAAGTGTTAGGTTCCTGTTTGATAGAGTAGACTAAGGAAGAACTGACCGGTAGAGCATTAGACCTTAATCTAGATGAGATATTGATGGTGATCAAGATTCTTAAGAGATCATTCATGATTGGGTGACATGATTGATGATTTTTATAAGTATCTCTTTGATATGTATCACTCGGTAAGCAAGGATTCAGCCGACAGACCAGAGTTTGGGAAAATATTGAGTATTCCGGATGCTGACTAGAAAGATGTTGAAATCCTTTGTGCGGAAATATATACCAAATGGATTATGATGTAAGGGTGTGTGTGGATATGATAGTGTGTGAAGAAAGGTAGAGATAGCTGTGGAAGTTATAATACAAGTCCGGTATGTGACAGAACAATAGTACTAAAGGAGTGGAAGAATGAAATGCAGTAGATCAGTTTATTGAGCCTAACCGGAACTAAACCTTAGCATATGTGGATGCCTTTGATCAGTTCAAACACTTGGTTACTTTCTTTATACCTTGTAGATAGTGAGTCTCTTGTAGGCAGTGAGCCTCTTGTGAGCAGTGTGCTCGGGCAGTGAGCCCTAATTGGCAAGTGTCATTTTGTACTTCTTATTCTTCTAACAGAGAATACAATCTTGGGTTAATCACCCCTTGTTTTTTTCCCTTAACAGGGTTTTCCACATCAAAAATATTGTGTTATTTGTGTTGAGTTTATTTCTACTTCCATGGTTATGTATGCTTATTTGATTTGATAGTGCACTAATTGTTAAAGAAGAAAAGAAAGTCAAATAATTAAGATAACTGATTCACCCCTCCCTCTCAGTTATCAACAGGCTCTTGGGGCTTGTTTGAGTCTATACAGTGCTTTCTTCAACTTGTAGACTATATCACCATGATCAGACAATTGAAATCCATCTGGTTGCTCAATGTAAACTTCTTCTTCCAAGTCACCATTCAGGAAGGCAGACTTGACATCCATCTGATATACTTTGAAGTCCTTGAAGGCAGCAAAGGCAAGAAATAATATGACTACTTCAATTCTTTCCATCGGAGCAAAAGTTTCTTCAAAATCAACTCCTTCTACTTGAGATTAACCCTTGTAGACCAATCTGGCTTTGTTTCTAACTACACCATCTTCATTCAGTTTATTCTAGAAGACCCATTTGGTTCCAATCACATTCTTGTTTCTAGGTCTGGGAACAAGATCCCAAGTGTGATTTTTCTCAATTTGCATCAGCTCTTCCTCCATTGCTTTAGTCCAGCTTTCATCATTGCATGCTTCATTCACTGTCTTTGGTTCAATCTTTGAAATCATACAATACTCTTCTGAGTCTTGAGCAATCTTTCTTCTTTTTTGTACACCTTTGCTTTTATCACCTATGATCTGATCTTCAGAGTGGTTTAGTCTTACATACCTGGGAATTTTGGGAATTTCTTACACTTTTGTTTCTTGAACAGGTTCATTCAAACTTATCTTCCTAGACCAAAACATCATTCTGATCATCTTCATCATATTCATAAAACCTTGAGAGTTTTTCAATACCTTCATCAACCTTCACGTTTGTACTTTCTATAATCTTTCTCAATCTCTTGTTATAATATCGGTATGCCTTGCTTTGAGTAGAATAACCCAAGAATATTCCTTCATCACTTTTAGCATCAAATTTGCCAAGATCTTCTTCTCTTTTAATGTAACATTTTCTACCAAAGACTCTGAAATATTTCATAGTGGGAGTGATGCCAAACCAGAGTTCATAAGGGGTCTTACCAGTATTGCTTCTTATTTGTACTCGATTAAGAGTATAGACACCAGTGCTTACAGCTTCTCTCCAGTAGATCTGAGGAACATTTGCTTCCATCATCATTGTTTTGGATGCTTCCTAGATGGTCCAATTCTTTCTCTCCACTACTTTATTCTGCTGTGGAGTCCTTGGAGCAGACAACTGTCTTTTTATCCTATGTTTCTCACAGAATTCTATGAAATCCCCAGATGTCAATTCTCCACCTCTGTCAGAGCTAAGCAATTTTATGTTTAATCCGGTTTCATTCTCTACCATAGCCTTGAAGATTTTGAATTTCTTAAGAGCCTCAGATTTCTCTTTCAGAAAAGTCACCCACATCACTCGGGAGTGGTCATCAATTAATAACATGAAGTATCTATCACCTTGCAAACTCCTGATCCTTTCTGGACCACATAGATCAGTATGTACCAAGTCCAACAGTTTGGTAGAAGACTGTTTCTTACTTTTGAATGTGACTCTGCTCTGCTTACCGAACTGACATTCTTTGTACAAACTGTTAGTAGGTTTCACCCGTCTTGGAAGATCTCTTACAGCCTGAGTGTTGTTTATCTTGATGATATTATCAAAATTCACATGACACATTCTCCTATGCCACAACCAACTCTGATCAATTTGAACAAATAAACAAATTTTACCAGTACCAACCAAGTGGAAGATATTACCTTTTCTTTGAGTACCAGATGCAATCTCTATTCTGGAACTTTCAAAGATCTTACATTTTCCATTTTTGAAACAAATATCATAGCCTTTGTCTATCAACTATCCAACACTGAGAATATGGTACTTTAAAACTTCAACATATAGTACATTACTAGTTTTGTTCTTTCCATCAAAAGAAATGGTTCCTCTACTTTTGATTCTGCCAGCAGAATTATCACCAAATTTTACCACTCCTCCTTCATATCTTTCCAAATCTATGAATTATTTTTGTCACCTGTCATATGGTGGGAGCATCCACTGTTAATGACCCAATCATCCTTTTCTTTAACTTGGGCAGCCAGAGCTCTTTCCACCATTTTATGATTGACAGATTCAAAGAGCATTGGATCTTCTTCCTTGATCATAATAAACACACAGTCACTTCTGGATTTGTTTCCTATCTCTGATTCATCATCTTTTACTCCTTCATCATCATCATCTTCATGAACATAGTAACATTTCTTTTGGAATTTTTATGTGTTAGGATTTGGCCTTGAAAATATTTCCGGACACCTTGAGGCAAAATCACCAATCTTATTGCAGTTAAAACATTTAAAAGGCAATTTCCCTTCATATTTACTGGATCCTCTTGGCAATCTTTTTGCAATAAGGGCTTCAAGTTGAACAGCTTCTACTTCATCTTCTTCCAGATCTTTTCTTGCTTTTTCATACCATGATAGTTTCTTTGAAGAGTTCTGTCCCAGATCAAACTTTTGTTTTCCTTTTACAGAGGCACTAACTTTGAATGTAGATTCAGTCTTGGGGGGTGCATCTCCAAACTCGGCCAAGCTCTTATGCAAATAATTTACCAACCAATTGATCTCTTGTGATATTTGAAAAAGATCTAAATTCTTCAATAGCAGCAACCTTGTATTTGTAAGAATCAGGAAGGGATCTGAGAACTTTGGCAACAATCTCATCTTCATCCAAGATTCCACCAGCACATCTAATGCCACAAACAAGCTCATTTACTCTTGGCATAAATGTAGTGATATTTTCATCTTCTCTCATCTTCAGGTTTTCAAATTTTCCTTTCAGACTCTGTAGCTTGGCAGATTTAACATACTTGTCTCCTTCATGCAGAAGTTCTAGGTTTTCCCAAATCTCATATACAGTTTTTAGATCAATAACATTTGTCAGCTCTGAATTAGATAAGGCACTTAGTAGAGATTCTTTAGCCTGAAGATTGTATTCAGCATCTTTGATTTCGTCTACAGTTCTTGGACCATTCTATAGAGGAACATACTTCTTTAAAGTTATGATCTAATATTGCATTCCCATACATTGCAAGTGACATTCCATGTGGCTTTTCCAAAGAGTGAAATTGGTTCCATCAAACTTCAGACTATACTTCTTGTAGGAAGACATCCTGGATCTCCTCAAGAGGTTAAACTCTTTTAGAGGAACTTAGCTCTTATACCAATTGTTAGATTCAAGATAGACAACTAAGAGGGGGGGTGAATCAGTTGTCTCAAAACTTTCTTCCTATTAATCACTTAAATCCTCTTTGTAATTTAGCAATATAATAATAAATCAATCATGGAAACATAATGCAACAATTCAAGAGCAGAAACACATTAACACATATGACACCAAGATTTTAACGTGGAAAACTTGGTTAAGGGAAAAACCTCGGGGTGACTAACCCAAGATTGTATTCTTTGTTAAAAGAATAGGAAGAACAAAATGACATATGCCAGTTAGGGATCACTGCTTGAGCACACTGCTCACAAGAGGCCCACTGCCTGCAAGAGACACACTGTCTACAGAATGATAATTATTACATACTTGAATTGAAGAATAGCATCTTCACCATGCTTGAGTCAGTTCCATTTAAGCCCAATACTTCTTCTCTACCTTTCATTTTCCTCCTCTCTACCACACTCTCATCTCTACCAAGATACATTTGAAATGACTTCACAACTTCATATTTATACAAGATATCGACTTAGGGATAATCATCTAAGTCCGCACACTTTACAGAGCAAATACAACTTGACTAATTACAAAATATTGCATGCAGATCAACACATTGTCGGCTACATAGATCTGAGACTTTAATATTCTTTTAGGAACACACCATGCTTCATAGAACATCTTCAAG
Organism: Cunninghamia lanceolata; assembly: GCA_027924645.1. Lineage (NCBI taxonomy): Eukaryota > Viridiplantae > Streptophyta > Pinopsida > Cupressales > Cupressaceae > Cunninghamia > Cunninghamia lanceolata. The sequence goes on along the minus strand of BSBN01000078.1, from coordinate 33,280,600 downwards.
ATCATCTGCAGGATTGTTAAACTCATTCGGTCAGCCAGACTTAGGAAGAACATCATCATCTGGAAGTAATTCTTCAACTACGATCTCAATCTTCAATGCGGACCACCAACATGAATTGGACAAAATCCAAGGACCTCCACAATCTTGCCTGAATCACCAAGAACATCCACACTACTTCTGCTTACTAAAATCATTCTCTTCTTCATTTGGAAGCTCAAGAACAGAGTCTATCATCACTATCATATTGGAATAGATGCTTGTGAACATCCAGACCATGATCCAATTGAGTTGTCAATTCACATTGACTTCCTAAACACTCTACTAAATCTGCAGAACAATATATTACATTTTTGGATCTCACAGGACCTATCTGTGTCACTCTGTCACCTCTGAACATTTGCTAGAACTGGTTTTAGTCAAGTGGCCATAACTTCTTCAGATCTTCATGCGGACCTGTCAAATCTTTATTGGATCATCTCAATACACATATCTACAAACTCTTTGATGAACATCCTTTGATATTCATCTTAGCTGGGATCTTTACCTTACTGTCTTTACTATTCTTCTCTGTTCCTGATAGGACTAATTTTCTCAATATCCTTAGCATACAACTCATCCAATCCTTATCATCAATGCAACACGAGTATGTTGACACCAATGAGAACACTAGGTAGGCCCATACTTGTAACAAGGATAGCACAGACTTGATCACCAATACTCCTCAAAATGAGTCATAACCTATATAGGAATTTGTTCTCACCACTTGAATCTTAACAATTTGGTTATTTTCTTAGGGTGATAAGTTGCATCATCTTGACTAACCAAAACAAAACTCAACAGGCAAACAAAGAAACAAAACAAAATTGTACAAACAACTATACAATATGCACATTATGATACACTTGACCTGTATGACACTACTTCAAGCTTGAAAATAATGCTTGAGGAACTGTCCATTAACTGGCAATGGGACATCCTCACTGGTTAAAGTCTTGAGCCTGTAGGTACTGTCTCCTAAGATTTCTGAAACATGAAAAGGACCTATCCAAAGGTTATCAAATTTACCATGATCCCCTTTCCTTTCATGTGCTTTATCCCACATAAGGACTAAATCCAAAATTCTAAAAGCCTTAACTTTGGCTCTTTTGTCAAACCAATGCTTGACAAAAGCTTGATGTGTAGCAAATTGATCAATTGCTCTATTCCTTTTTTCTTCTAGATGCATTAACTGAAGCAACCCGACTTCTTGTTTGTTATCTATACCTAGATACTCTTGCGCAAATTGCAATGTGGGGATTTTTAGGTTAACAGGGAGGATGGGATCCACCCCATATACTAGATGAAAAGGAGAATTTCCTAATGCAGGCTTCATCCTAGTTCTATCTACCCATAATGCATACTTTAATAGGGTGTTCCACTCCCTTGGGTTCTTTTCTATCAATTTCTTTATGATGTTCAACAAGTTCTTGTTTGTAGATTCTGCTAATCCATTCCCTTTGGGATAGTAATTTGAAGAAAACTTCAAAATAATTCCATGGTTAAAGGCCCAACATGATAATCTTATCAATGGAAAGGCAGATCCATTCTCACATACTAAAGCATAAAGAACTCCATACCTAGTTACTATGTTGCTTTCTGAAAACTTGATCACATCCTCAACATTACATGTCTTACTACTAACAGCTTCAATCCACCTGGTACAATAATCAGTAACAGTCAACACATACCTATGGCCTGAAGATGATGGAGAGTTGCTAGGTCCTATGAAATTCATCCCCCATTGAGCAAATGGGTGCATCTCCATCACTGGTTGCAAGGGCTGAGCAACATACTTTTCTCTATTTGCAGCAACCTAACACATATAACAACATTTGATGTGTTCAGCAGTATCTTTAAAAATAGTAGGCCAGTAATACCCTACTCTGAGGATAGCACGAGTGGTAGCTAAGTACGATCCATGTGCGGATCCAAAATTGTCATGTAATTTTGTTAACACTTTATTTGCTTCTTGCCTTTCTAGGCATCTAAGGTATATTCCCTCATAGTTCTTGAAAAGAACTCGTCCTTTTATCATGTATTTTTGGGATCTTATTTTCAAGGCTCTCCTCTGTGAGGCCTGCAACCTTGAAGGACATCTTCCAGTAATCAAGATATGCCTGATGTCTAAATACCATTCTCCAGTTTCCTTTGTATTTATGACATATTGCTGGTACATGATGTTAGGATCAATTTCAGATATCATTTGACTTAAGGCTTGTCCTCTCACTAATTTCATGGGTGTTATGTTCATATCATACTCTTGGAGGATAGTTATCCATTTGGCTTTCTTTTCACCTTGTTCACTTTAGATTAAAAGCATCTTTACTGCTGCATCTGGTACTACAACGATCACTTTACTTCTCAAGATGTAATGTCTAAAGTTCTTGACGACTCGGACCAGAGCAAGTGCTTGTCTTTCAACATCCATATATCTAAGTTCTACATCCCTAAAAGGACAACTCATAAGGCTATGGGCTTTTCTTCTTAGCCTCATTTCTTTGTGTTAGTACTGCTGCAGACGTATGCTCTAAAGCAAATGAGTATATGTAAAAATCTTTGGTATAATTTGGACTAATTAGAATAGGAGGATTAGATATAGCTTTCTTGATATCTTCAAAAGCTACTCTAGCTTCAGGTGTCCATTCAATTTTGGCATCCTTCTTGAGCATTGCATTCAATGGTTTGACAATCTCTACAAAACTAGTAATGAATTTTCTAACAAAATTTATCTTACCAAAATAAGATTTGAGCTCCTTCTTACTCCTAGGAAGTTGTATCTTCATGATTGATTCTACTCTCATAGGGTCAATGATGATCCCATTATTTTTTATCAGGTGACCTAACAATTTTCCTTTGGTTACCCCAAATATGCATTTCTTAGGGTTTAGGGATATTCCATAATGTTCACATTTCTTTGGTACTTTCCTGAGGTCTTCTACATGATTCCCTCTCTCTTTAGAGAAAACTGTCAAGTCATCCATGTATATGATGATGTACTTACCAATTAGTCCCCTAAAGGCTATATACATTGCTCGCTAAAAGGTGGCTCCAACATTTATCAATCCAAAGGGCATGTGGTTTTAGGTGAATATTCCCCACTTAGTGGTGAATGCAGTCTTCAATCTATATATCTTGTCTACCATCACTTGGTTGTAACCTGAAAAACCATCCAAAAATGACATCATCTTTGCACCATTTACAACCTTATGTCACCACTCTTCTTCCTTACTAGGACCAAGTTAGCCACCCATGTGGAATGTCTCACAGGAAATATGATTCTGGTATAAAGCAATTTCCTCACTTCTTCAAAAATGATGGGCTCCAACAAAGCATTATCATGTCTCTATTTTTGTCTAAAGGGCTTGACATCTAGGTTTAATGGTATAGTATGGGTGATGATTGAAGTATCATAAGTTTTCAACTCATCATATGTCTAGGCATTAACATGAATATAATGTTTAAGTGCTTGGGTTATCCCTACCATTTCTTCCTTTGTACACACCTTTCCAATCAGGACATTCCTTTTCTCTACATCATGTCCTATGTTGACTAGTGAATATTCTCCTGCATCTACTTTAGGGAGATCTTTCTGTTTCAGTATGTTATCTAAATCAAATGCTCTTTCTAATTCTATCATTCCTTTAGGAATATTGTTATTGTGCAACTCAATGATCTCTTCTTCTTCCCTGGTATGATCTTCCACATTTCTTTCATTTATGATTTGTGTATCAAACATATCTCTATTGGATATGAAGTCTAAAATGTTCTGGTCATTATCAAACACTTGAAGTTTAACGACATTGTCTGGTATAGAGGGTACTGACACTAATTCAACTGAAAATCTCTTCAAACCAAATATGGATAATGGTTTCAAAGTACTAGCGGCTTGGTCCAAGGCATCATCCCTATGATTTTGTTCTCTAGGCACATGGGTGATATTAAATGCATCAAAATCTTCTATCAGATCCCATACTCTATGTTTGTAATTAGACAACTTCTTGTAATTACAAGAATATATGCCCCTTACTTGTCTTACTACCAATTCTGAGTCTCCATGGACATACAAAATCTTTACTTTCTTTCTGAGTGCAAACAATATCCCATGGATCAGAGCTTCATACTCTGTCACATTATTTGCACGTGGGAATTATAATCTATATGCTGCCAAGTAGGATTTACCAGCTGGATCAATAAGATCTATTCCTACTCTAGCCCCTTGTTTTGATTTAGATCCATCAAACCTGAGAATCTATGGCGTATCTTAATTTAAAGGTTTGTTTCGGCCTTCTCTTTTATTTTTAGCTCTAGCAACTACACCACTTGATGTCCATCTTAATTTTAGTGTTTCAATGTTCTCAAACTTCACCTTAGCTGATTGATGCGAAGCTGATATTCCTTTTTCTTCTTTATCATCAAAAGGAAGAACTTTTGAACAAGGCAACATCTGCTTCCCAGAATATGCAAACATAATGAGCAAGTAGTTTCTTAATGTGGTGCTTTATGTAACCTACACCATCCCTCAATTAGAACATCTCGTGGGGATCTTTGCTACTGTATCATCTTCTAATTTTGTTTTGATAAAAATTCCTCAAACTTGAACAAATTACTATCTCCATCTTCATCAGATATTTCATAATCTGACTCAACCAAGCAATCGGTCCCTGGGGTGATATTCTTGTTACTCTTAAAAGTGCTCTGGTTACACACCAACATCTCTTCTATCATTTGAATAGGGCTTTCATCAAGATATGCGCTTTCTTCTATTCCTGCAAATGACAGATAAAAATTAGTATCACTGTCACTATCTGCAAAACTTACCCTAGATGATGATGATGTCATCTCATTGCATGCTTTTTTCAGTTCCATCATATCTAAGGAAGCATCATAGGTCTTTTTAGAATGCGCCTCATCATGTAACTCGCACAATCCTTCAATTAGGACATCTTCAATAGACATTTTTAACAATTGGCAATGTTGAACCTCTTTGGACAAGTGCATTTCAAAGTTCTTGAAGTGATCTACTTCTATCTCATTTTCAGAACTATAATCAGACTCTAAAATTATTCTATCATCTTGAAGATTGTCATTGTGAACATGAACATCATTCATGAGGATCTCCTCTATCTTGATGGTCTAGGGTCTGAAGGAATACACTCCAGGTTCAACATTTACATACATGATCTCATTGATTTTATTGTACTCGGTAATCATATGTTTCATGGGACGCTCAACATCTATCCTTATTTGGTTAGGTATTCCTTTCCAAGGTAACCACATGTGACTAAAATAAGTGGACATGTAACCATTGAGAGTTTTTGACCAATCCTTGCTGAGCAGCATGCCATAGGTCTCTGGTATATCTACTACCTGAATATCAATGTAGTATTGGATTCTTAGATCTGATGCTAACTGCATATGGATATGAGTCAATTCTCCTACGACACTCACCTCTGTTTTATCTAACTGTGTTACATTCTTTAGTGACTTAGCAGGATGTAACCCTAAGGTGTTACATATGGACAGAGGCATTACATTAGTAGATGCACCTGAATCTACTAAGTAATTATGCAAATTCTTACTAAATATCCTTATGGTAAGGAGAAAAGGAGGTGAATCATTTTTATCTCTATAAAGAGTCATGTGAGAAGTCTCTGCAGCTTAAACAGTGGCTAGAGTTTTGTGTTTAACTCTAATGTCCTTAATGGCATGATCTTTATTCTCAGTTTGACTTGAGGTATGATTATCCTCTTTTGGAGTAGGATCATCTAAGGATTTCATGAAAGCTTTTTTAATAGGTAGGGTTTTGAGTAATTCTGACAATGACAGGTTGATCTTGATCTTTTTCATTTCATCTACTAAGTATGTGACCCATTTATCAGACTCAGGGGGTAGATTACTAGCTTTTGGTACTGCATTTTGTGGTGCTAACTACTGAGCATTAACTTTAGGAAATCGAGGGTTATTTCTTGCCTTAGGATCAGGAGTGTTGAAATTATTTGGAGGCAAGGATGTAGTCAAAGGACCAGCAGGTCGGTTGGAGTTATTCCTTAGGTTGTAATGATGTCTACCCTGATATTGCTGCTAATAAGCATGCACTTCTTCATGTTCAACTGATGGCTCATTTTCATCTTGAAATGGAAAAACATAATTGGTTTCAAAAGCCATAGTTGATTCTTCACTTGCCAAGGTGTAATTCTCATGAGGTGACATTATCTGCTGATGAGGATGATTGATGAAACTTTCTAATATCATAGCAGAATCATATCCACAGGAGAGAATTTCATTTCCTTCAACACCGGGTGGATTACCTGTAGTATTAGATACTTCAGTTTGGAATATACCAGAGACTATCCTAAACTGAGGACAATCCAACTCTACATGAGCATTGGTATTATGTATCCTACACCAGTTTGTAAGAGTTGCCTTTGCCAGGTTCACTCTAGTGGTTTGCTTAGGTTCACTAGAAGGCTGATTATCTAGGGGTGATGGCAAAGAACCATTGTTTGGCCTAGTGTTCCATACTCTAGGTTGTCTAGGGGGATTATTGTTACCATTGTTGTTATTATAGTTGTTATTATATCCCCTATCAGGATAACCAGATCTATCATTGGCATATCCTCTATTCTAATTTGGTTGAGAATAGAAATTTTGACTCCTCAAATGAGTGATCTCAGTGGTGAGTTTCCTTAGTTGTGCTGATATCTCTTTATTTTCTTCCTTTTCTTCCTGAACTTTGGCAACTACGTTCTCTGTTTGGGGTTTAAAGAAGGAAGAGCCATTGTTATTGTTATTAGACTGTTCCACAACCTTAGGTGCTTGTGTATGTCCTGTATATTATAGCATTTGACCATTTCCATTTGGAGGTGGCATGATAATGAGTGGAGGTATCTATAAAGGGATTGGCATTACAACTAGAGGTATCATGGCTCCATTGGTTTGTTGTTGAGCAGGATATGTAGGATAAACAGGGAGTGTAGGAAATGTAATATTAGGTGTTGGAGCAGGAATCAACTGTTGACTGACTTTGATAGCTTCTTCAAAATCTCCTGCCAAGGTTGTGACACCAGAATGTGCTCTGCTGATAAACATAGAAGTCAGGGGATCCAATGATGAGTAGTATATACTCCTAGTAGCTTCATCTGCTACAGTATAGGGAGCAACTATCTTTGAGAGCATCTTTTGGAATCTTGCATTGAAATTGGCAATAGGTTCTCCCTCAAATCTCTTGATTGTGGCAAAGAGATGATAATTTATTGAAGGATCTATAGGTATTTTGAATCTATCCGTAAAGGCTTTCTCCAAGGAAGCCCATGAACTGACTGAACCTTGACCAAGACTGATATACTAATTATATGCCTCTTCCCGTAAGGAAAATGGAAATAACCTGCATACCACATCCTGATGTTCAATTCTTGCTCTACAACAGGATTCCTTGAATGTTCTAATGTGATCATCAACATCCTGATATGGATGATATTTAGGACAAATCTTATCAGGATTTTTAGGTAAAGGATGATATGTAGTGAAAGTCAGAGGTGACTCTGCAGTAAAAAAATGACATTCTGACTAGTGGAGGTTTGATTGGGGGTGTGACAGGTGGTAGTGTAGGAATTTGTAACCTAATAGGAGTAATTAGAGTGTGGTTTGGCAAAGCTCCGGATGCACTAGAACCAAGAGAATGATGAATATCTATGGTTCTAGGTCTAAGTCCCCAGATAGGCAATTCCTCAAAGAGTCCACTAGATCTAGACTTGGTATTTGGCCAGAGAGCCAAGATTTCTTGAATTTAAGAAAATTTGGCTTGTGTTAAAACACTCGAGCAAAGGATGTATTTATGATCAGAATCTGAAACTGACTAGATATTTATGGAATATTTATAGAAATGATGTGAATATGAGGTGATGTGAGACTTTTGGACACAAGCAATATGATATTAAGTATCTTAAGCAAATTACTTCAAAGATTTAGCAAAAAGAATTGAAAGAGAACTTATCTTTTGAATATCACAGCGATTGACAGCAAAGCTTAAAATATTTACACTCAATTTTGAAAACTTTGCGACAAATAAGCACAAATGAACTCAAAATAACAAATCTTTGCACACGACTTGAAGTACAAAGCTGCGTGAGTATGACCTTTTCTTCTGTGTCACCAAATCACCCTTAGATGGAGAGGGGCCCTCCTTCTAGTGCTAATTTATGTTGATGAAGATTGTTAGTCAGAACAACATGCATAAAAATTTACACAACAAACCTTTATTATCTTGTAAATTACGATCAGCTTAGGATAAGTTGATTCCAAGTCTCCGTTGATCAGGTCATGATCGTCTAACATTACTCAGAGGTTGATGTGACATGCTATTTTCCATTGTAAGGGGTCTTACATTGATTCAGGTGATCGGTATTGCAGTGTATTATGTAAATTCACTCCACAGAGAGGTCAATTCTACTCTATTTTCAAATATTGCTAAGATATTTGTAAGTTTGATCAATTCTTCTGATCATTGATCATTAGAACTTACTCCTTCTACACTGCATATCTATTTAAATGATGTGTCTATAAGTGGATATTTATATGTATTTAATGTTTTATTTGCTTTTGATTGTATGTTATTTGCAATTATGGAGATGATCTGTAATGAAATTCAAAGAAATTTAAAAGAACACTTCTACTTTTAGTGAACCTTTAGTTATTGAATCACATACACACAAGATACATTCATGGAGAGAAGAAATCAAACCATAGGTCACCACGCCATTCCACAACCAGATATGGTTGATGCTAACTTCAAAGGAACTAGGAATGAAAACAATACATGTAGACTAAAAAGCACTCCAAGGGACGCAACTAATCAACACATACATCCAGATTTCAATCACAGATTACTCAAGATTTACAATTATTTGTAATCAAAATAGCTTCTCTTTCATTAAGTATGCAAACATGTATATTTACAATAACTTTGAAATAAGTCCTGAACTTTTCAACAATCAGATTTCAATTAAGTTTCGAATGACTAAAAGATTGTACCCCTACACCTTTTATAGAATAAGGTGAGGAGGCAGTTACAATTGACCAACGGTCAAGATTTATCAATTTAGATCAATGGTTGACAATTCTCCTATGACTTCGTCAACTTTTTTTCATGGCACAAGTTGCCAGTTAGCAACCATCTGTATGACTCACTATTTATGAGTACCTCATGTATATGTGCACTTAGTGATGCATCGTCATTGATTCCTTAGGTTCTTCTTCTTCATTTTCTTCTTCTTCATTGTTCTCTTCATCTTCATCACTTTCCCCATCACTGTCACTCTGATATATATCCTCTTATATGTGGACCTTTACTTCTGTCCTGATATGTTCATATGCTTTTACTATTTTGTCAACCTCTCCCCTGTCCTAGATTCTAGCTTTTGTTATTGCATGTTTATGAGACTGGAACTTAGCCTTGAGAGATTCTAGCTTACCTTTCTTGCTATTTAATGTCTCAATGTATGTTTCTACTTTAACTTTTATCCTCATAATTTTATTCATTACTTCTTCTGTCAGGTGGGTGAGAGGGTCATTTGCTACTGATTTAAATTATCATGCAGAGCCTTAATAGCAAAGTCTGCATCCCGATTCTCAATTTTGCCCTCTATTTTCCCTTCCAAGGCCTCAAGGATTTCTACTTCATATGCCATCATGCTATGTAATTTAACACCAATATCCCTAAGTTTGCCGCTGCACTTCTTCAAGATATCACACTCAAACCTAATATCTTCATACCATATGTCTGTCAGCAGGGTAGTATTATTATCCAATACTTTATTTCTTATCAAAGTTTGTGAATCAATTCTCTTCATTTCACTCAGAGTAGTCAGGTCTTTTTCCAATTGGAATGACTGTTTTCCTGTATCATTCTGTATTTTGTCTACCTTCCTCTTTAGACTACTCAAAGAATTCCACCTCTGTAGAGAGGTTCTCAATACATCTTCAGCCCCAGTGAGAGCTAAAAACATCCATTTTTCCATCACCATTGCCTCATGTTTCATCAGGTCCAATTTGGTGACCTCTTCCTGTGATATGACAGTCAATGGGACTGTAGGATCAACTAGTGCATATTCAGGGCTAATTAACCCTTTTATGAAAGAATGTAATTGAGCAATGTGCTCCTTATGTACTTTATTCTTCTCTTTTTCCTTCTTCACCCTTTGGGTTAAAGAATCAATAATATCTTTCCCTTCTTGACCTTCGTAGTCTTCATTGGCAAAACCCAGATCAACACTTGTGATTTAGAATTCCTCTAGGCTAATTTTGCCTTTTTCCTTTTCAACTGTGGGAAGTGCTATCTATGTAGTTCTTCTTCCTATAATAGGATCTCTCTTTATGGAAGATGTTAATCTGGCATTCCTCTTTGGCTTCATCATTTTCTCAGCGAACAAGGTAGAAACATCAAACTCTTGAATTTTTGATGCTTGTTCCATACCTATTTCCTTTTCTAGCCAATGAGGCACATCACCTCTAGATCCTTGGTGGCCTTTGTCAATATCATGTATGCCCTATTCTCTAGTAGCCACTTCTATCCTCGGTGGATAAGGTACCTTCTTGATTTCTTCTTCATGTATTTCCTCATGAGGGGGATCTTGTTGAAGTTCTTCCTATTGAGGGGTTGCCTTCTTCAAAGGAGGATCCTATGGGATTTCCTCATTCTCATCCTGTGCTTTATCCTGTACTCCCTCCTTCAGATTTTCATCTTCTTTATTATTTTTCTCATCCTGTGGCATATTGACATCTTTGGATTCTTGTGTATTGTGCCCTTGAGGATCACCCTGATCATGGGTCATTTCTTGTACTCTACCCGATGCACTGATATCTTGTGGCTTAGGGTCTTCCTGACCTAATTTCTCTTTTGTTCTTGGGACTTCTCCCGAATCTCCCTAAGTATGAACAACACAAACATCTGATATTTCCTGATCACCCCCACCCTTCTATTATACTTCTAATATTTTTTGTTCTGTAGGTGTCTCATGCTATTGCTGACCCTGATCAAGAGTAGTACCATCCTTCCCTGTATGCTCTACCACTTCAGTCTTCTTTGGTTCCTTAGGTGCACATGTTTCTTTACTTGGGCTTATGTCACCCCTATATGTTAAATCTATGGCTGCAGGTCTAGTCACCTATTCAACCAAATTGTCGAGCCCTATCTGTTGGGCTACCCTCTTTGGGCTATCTTGTCTCATTTCCTCTATTTTCTTTACTTCTTCCACCACCGCCATCTGAGCTAATGGGGTTCCATGAGGAGTCATCCAGGTGTTGGAAACCAGACTTTCCATTTGTTGAGAGGCCACATTCTGGACCACCTCATCATCAGACAAATCTACTATATCCTCTAAAGAGAAAGGAACACCTGACTCACTTTAAACACTTCTCTCGTCTTCTCTTCCACTTTCTCAATTTTGAATTTGATTATGGTGGGAAGAGGAACATCATGTTGCAGTTCCTTCTTGAAAACTTCACCACCGTCTCCTCTCAAAATGATGAGGTCAGCATGGATATCCCCCCTCATGGCCGTTCTTTGTTTCTTGGGTGGTGACATCAGTGGCATCCCCCTTCTCTTCTTGCTAGCTACCAACAAGTCATCACCTCCAGGTTTTTTATTTAACTGTTCTTCTTCCAAAGGGAGTCCCTCTTCCACTTCCTACTGCAGGGTCTAGACTTCCACCTACATCTCTATAGCTTCAACAATAGGCTTCAAAATTCTTTTAGTATTTGGTTTTTCAATTAGAGGCTATGCAGATGATGCAGATTCCTGAGCTGATGAAGATGCACCTGTAGCCATAGTGGCGATCCTTTCTATTATCACCCCCTTTGGTTCATCTTCACCTTTTTTACCCTTAGGGGAGACTCTCCTTTGTTTTTCTGTAGGTAATCTTTTCCCATTGGATTTTCTCTTTTCAGTAAGGAAATCATCATATTCCTCTTCAGATACTGCCTGCCTCTTCTTCTTGGTATCAACTGTAAGGGTAACACGCCTTTTCTTTAATTTGGATATCTCTTCATCTACCCAGGCCTAGGTTAGCTGGATCATCCCACTTCTCAGTTAATCTAAGGATATATCCTCTTGTTGTATAAGATCTGGGGCTGATATGGTGTCATTATACACCTTTTTGTACCCATATTCATTAGACATGACTTTTCCATCATCCTTACATAGTTGTACTGGCACCAGGATGCAGTCCAAGTTTTTAATTTGATTCAAGGTGAGTCCTTGATATTTCCTTCTTCTCACCTTAGCCTCATCATCGCAATCAGTCCAGAAGTCTTCTAGATGCTTTTGATGTATTGGTTTTCCCAGTATCTTCTGCATCCTGCCATAAGGATCATATTCAATCTAGCTAGGGGAAATGGTTGTAAATACATCAATTTTAGCCCCCCGATGACATGCTTTATACTCTCTGAATTTGGGCACATCTACCAGCCCATGGATACTAGAAATAAAACTGGAGGTATCTTCTTCTGTGCCTTGTAGGCTTCAACTATTGTGGATACCTGCCTAACAAATTCCATCAAGTCAACCCCATCAGTGGGGTATCTTGGCAACATAAGAGGCTATCCATGAAATCCTTCTATCTTGATGTATGAGAAAGTGGCAAACTAGATAAACCATCCCCCATGCCGATAAACAATTTCTTGAGCTTTCATGCTCAACCTTTTAGTCCTGTCCTCCATAGTTCTGACCAAATTAAAGGAGAATACATCATTTACCAGTTTTTAGTCTAGGAGGTATGCCTTTGCAATTGGGAATAATGATCCCATATGTGTGCATCATCAGCATCACCACTAGCCTTACCCACTGTCTTCAAAGCATAAAAAGTTCATTTATATGCACATGAGTACACCATATATGAAGTCATGTAAAATAAGCATGTTTGTCCTCCCAAGCTCATCATTCCCTCATCTAATGTGTCACTGATGATCTTAGCCCATAGTGGCTTGTTGTCTGCATATAAGACCATCTAGATGATCTTAAACATCCAGTTCTTGAAATTTCTAGCATGAGGCCTGCCAGTCATCTGCTCAATAGAGTGATCATATATTGGTACTCGTCATCAAAATCAAACTTGTATAGATGCATGGGTAGTTTGGCTGAGGTTGCATATGTGCTAATCTTTGATCTCCATTGGTTATCCTCTTCCTTGCATTTTTCTTGTTATTATTATATTCTATTTCCAACTTACGCAAGTCCACACTCACTACCTTCCTCCCAACTGGCAGATTGAAAGTGGTGGTAATGCCCTTGACTGAAAAGTCTACATATATCCTCCCATGTTTCTCTACCTGCCTGGTTTTAGTGTTGTAATTTCTTGCATACTCTACTACCAGCTCCGGAGCATCCATAGCATACGAAAAATTGGCTGCATGCCACATACCTAAGACATACACCCCATCCAGAATGGGATTGTCCTTATCATGATCCACTCTTGTCGACCATACTGTCAGGTCCGTATCCCCTTGGTGTGTATCACCAATAACTCCATACTTGAACTGTACCCCCTCAGGCTGGACAAACATGGGCTTGAGGAACTTTGCCTCAAACCTATTTCTTCTGAGATCTACCATGGATTCCTGCAATAAACATGATATGTTTTACCCTACAGTGTCTGCATGCATTTCTACAACATCATGTACTTCTATCATGTATACTCTGTATATTTTTTCTCACTTCATCATCAAAAGTATTATCACAAAGCCTAACCATAGGAAAAACAAATATTCTTCCTGAAAATATAGAAAATGACAACAAGAGGGTTTACAGTTACTTACCTCACAATGTTTTCCTTTTGAGTTAGATGACTTATTACAAGCAAGGGCTATAAACGCTGAAGATCACCCGTTCCATTATGTTAAAGGATCCAACCCGTTGACAGGTAGTTGTTTGAGGGTTTGAGTTCAGAGCTTTGTAATTTTTTGATTTATTGCAATGTAAATGGAAATGACCTTCGAATTTTACCTTTAAAGTAGATCAATAGGACAAATTAGGGTAAAAATGCATTGTCCTGATCAAATCTATTGATCATCTGCAAGGAATCTGTAGATGTTGCCAAGTGTTCAATTTGCATTTGTAATCAGTGGGAATTCATCTACCACATTTAATTGCATTTAATGCCAAAAAATAGGGGGGTGATCTTTGAAAGATCAGGGGATATCAAAATATGACCCCCCTGTGGATTGATGGAATAATGATGTCATCATCAGTGTGATTTCCTTCATTCATTGGACTTGGATAACGTCACCATCATATTGACATAGGGTGATATTTACGAAGAGGGTGATATTCGTAAGATGATTGATGCTAAAAAATACCCCTCTGCAAGATAACTGAAGTCTTTCGATAGGTAGATATCAGCTCTTACTTAAACTTGATGTCTGCACATCGCGCACCGGGTGATTATCAGGTGATAATCCTATATCAGGGTGATCTTATCTAATATGACTGATGTTTGAAATATGACCCCCCCTCTACGTGGGATATCAGGTTTGACCAAACTTTGACTCAACATAACTCTCTTCCCTTAGACAATTTTGGGGTGATCTAAAAGGCAAACCTGCTTGGAATTTTGTGTACTTTCCAACCATGAGGTTAATAATGTGAATTACTAGCTTTGAGAATTGACCTCATCACAGTGACACTTCCACCCTCTTACAAGGTTACATGCATGACTAATTTTACCAAACTGCCCAAAGCAGAAAACAAAGAAGCCAAAGTAGAAAGAAAAGTTGGGTCCCTATTTTGTTAAGGCAAAATGGGGCGTGTTGTGTAACCACACAACAACTTGCCACCAAAGAGCATAACCAAATTCCAATGATTCAAGTGATGTGATCACATTCTAACATAGCATTTTAACTCTTTCTAAGCATAAGTATTATGATCTTTCTAAATGATAATGTTTTCATCATGGCAACAATGCTAGCAAAGGATTAGGTGTGTGTAGATGATTAATTATCCTCATCTAGAAAGTAAGTTGAAAACATGATTAACTAATGTTAAGCTACATAGTTTGGGAGCATCCCTCATAGACAACATAGATAGAGCCTTGCTGCCAGTAGGCATCTATAGCCCCGACAAGGTTATCTATACAATCCCCCTAAGTAGAGCCCCACTTCTAGTAAGCGTCTATAGCCCCGGTAGAGTTACTTAGATGGCCTAATTTTATTCCTTTTGGATTTTCAATATTTATTCCTTCTGTTCATATGATTTCATCATGTAAGCTTAATGTGCAAGGCATGGTCACTTGCTGATTTAGGTTGGAGATTGCATTGGTAGCAAAGGAGTTCCTTTATTTTTTTCTCTTAACACCTATACTTATGCATTCCACAAACCTAAGGCTATTAGGTGATTCATTGTGAGAAATCACTTTAGTTAAGAAAATGCACCATGATGAAAAGGATAGCATAGACCTAATCACTGATACTCCTCAAAATGAGTCATAACCCATATAGGAATTTGTTCTCACCACTTGAATCTTAACAATTTGGTTATTTTCTTAGGGTGATAAGTTGCATTATCTTGACTAACCAAAACTAAACTCAATAGGCAAAAAAACAAAGAAAACAAAACTATATAAACAACTATACAATATGCACATTATGATACACTTGACCTATATGACATTGTTTCAGGCTTGAAAAAAGTGCTTGAGGAACTATCCATTAACTGGTAATGGGACATCCTCACCAGTTAAAGTCTTGTGCATGTAGGTATTGTCTCCTAAGATTTCTAAAACTTGAAAAGGACCTATCCAAAGTTTATCAAATTTACCATGATCCCACGTAAGGACTAAATCCAAAATTCTAAAAGCCTTAACTTTGGCTCTTTTGTCAAACCAACGCTTGACAACAAATTGATGTTTAGCAAATTGATCAATTGCTCTATTCCTTTTTTCTTCTAGATGCATTAATTGAAGCAACCTAACTTCTTGTTTGTTATCTATACTTAGATACTCTTGTTCAAATTGCAATGTGGGGATTTTTAGGTTAACAGGGAGGATGGGATCCACCCCATATACTAGATGAAAAGGAGAATTTCCTAATGCAGCCTTCATCCTAGTTCTATCTACCCACAATGCATACTTTAATAGGGTGTTCCACTCCCTTGGGTTCTTTTCTATCAATTTCATTATGATGTTCAACAAGTTCTTGTTTATAGATTCTGCTAATCCATTCCCTTGGGGATAGTAATTTGAAGAAAACTTCAAAATAATTCCATGGTCAAAGGCCCAACTTGATAATCTTATCGATGCAAAGGCAGATCCATTGTCACATACTAAAGCATAAGGAACTCTATACCTAGTTACTATGTTGCTTTCCAAAAACTTGATCACATCCTCAACATTACATGTCTTACTACTAAGAACTTCAGTCCACCTGGTGCAATAATCAGTAATAGTCAACACATACCTGTGGCCTAAAGATGATGGAGGGTTGATAGGTCCTATGAAACGCATCCCCCATTGAGCAAATGGGTGCATCTCCATCACTGGTTGTAAGGGCTGAGTAGCATACTTTTCTCTATTTGCAGCAACCTGACACATATGACAACATTTGATGTGTTCAATAGTATCTTTAAAAATAGTGGGCTAGTAATACCCTGCTCTGAGGATAGCATGAGTGGTAGCTAAGTATGATCCATGTACGGTTCCAAACTTGTCATGTAATTCTGTTAACACTTTGTTTGCTTCTTGCCTTTCTAGGCATCTAAGGTATATTCCCTCATAGTTCTTGAAAAGAACTCCTCCTTTCATCATGTATTTTTGGGATCTTATTTTCAAGGCTCTCCTTTGTGAGGCCTGCAACGTTGAAGGACATCTTCTTGTAATCAAGATATGCCTGATGTCTGAATACCATTCTCCAATTTCTTTTGCATTTATGACATATTGCTGGTTCATGATGTTAGGATCAATTTCAGATATCATCTGACTCAAGGCTTGACCTCTCACTAATTTCATGGGTGTTATGTCCATATCATACTCTTGGAGGATAGTTATCCATTTGGCTCTCTTTTCACCTAGTTCACTTTGCATTAAAAGCATCTTTATTGTTGCATCTGGTACTACAATCAACACTTTACTTCTCAAGATGTAATGTCTAAACTTATTGACGGGTTAGACCAGAGCAAGTGCTTGTCTTTCAACATCCATATATCTAAGTTCTACATCCCTAAAAGGACAACTCATGAAGGCTATGGGCTTTTCTTCTTTAGCCTCATTTCTTTGTGTTAGTACTACTATATATGTATGCTCTGAAGCAAATGAGTATATGTAAAAATCTTTGGTATAATTTGGACTAATTAGAACAGGAGCATTAGATATAGCTTTCTTGATATCTTCAAAAGTTTCTCTAGCTTCAGGTGTCTATTCAATTTTGGCATCCTTCTTGAGCATCACATTCAATGGTCTAATAATCTCTGCAAAACCAGTGATGAATTTTCTAACGAAATTGATCTTACCAAAATAAGATTTGAGCTCCTTCTTACTCCCAAGAAGCTGTATGTAATGATTGATTATACTCTCACAGGGTCAATGATGATCCCATTCTTTGTTATCAGGTGACCTAACTACTTTCCTGTGGTTACCCCAACTATGCATTTATTAGGGTTTAGGGATATTCCATAATGTTCATATTTCTTTATTACTTTCCTGAGGTCTTCTACTTGATTCCCTCTGTCTTTAGAGAAAAATGTCAAGTCATCCATGTATATGATGATGCACTTACCAATTAGTCCTCTAAAGGCTATATCCATTGCTCACTAAAAGGTGGCTATAGCATTTATCAATCCAAAGGGCATGCCCCTGTAGGTGAATATTCCCCACTTAGTGGTGAATGCAGTCTTCAATCTATCTATCTTGTCTATCAACACTTGGTTGTAACCTAAAAAACCATCCAAAAATGACATCATCTTTGTACCATTTACAATCTGCAAGATGTCATCTAGAGAAGGCAAAAGATAATTATCCTTTTCAAAAGATCTATTTAAATTTTTGAAGTCTACACACAACCTTATGTCACCATTCTTCTTCCTTATTGGGACCAAGTTAGCCACCCATGTGGAATGTCTCATAGGAAATATAATTTTGGCATTAAGCAATTTCTTCACTTCTTCAAATATGATGGGCTCCAGCAAAGCATTAACAGGTCTTTGTTTCTGTCTAAAGGGCTTGACATCTAGCTTTAATGGTATAGTATGAGTGATGATCAAAGTATCATAAGTTTTCAACTCATCATATGTCCAGGCAATAACATGAATATAATCCTTAAGTGCTTGGGTTATCCCTACCATTTCTTCCTCTGTACACACCTTTCCAATCAGGACATTCCTTTTCTCTACATCATGTCCTATGTTGACTAGTGAATATTCTCCTCCATCTACTTTAGGGAGATCTTTCTATTTCAGTATTTTATCTAAATCAAATGCTCTTTCTAATTCTATCATTCCTTTGGGCATCTTGTTACTGGACAACTCTATGATCTCTTCTTCTTCCCAGGTATGATCTTCCACATTTCTTTCATCTATGATTTGTGTATCAAACACATCTCTATTGGATATGAAGTATAAAATGTGTTGGTCATCATCAAACACTTGAAGGTTAACGAGATTGTCTAGTATAGAGGGTACTAACACTAGTTCAACTAAAAATCTCTTCAAACCAGATATGGATAATGGTTCCAAATACTAGCAGCTTGGGCCAAGGCATCTACCCTATGATTTTGTTCTCTAGGCACATGGGTGATGTTAAATGCATCAAAATATTATATCAGATCCCATACCCTATGTCTGTAATTAGACAACTTCTTGTAATTACAAGAATATATGCCCCTTACTTGTCTTACTATCAATTCTGAGTCTCCATAGACATGCAAAATCTTTACTTTCTTTCTGAGTGCAAACAATATCCCATGGATCAAAGCTTCATACTTTGTCACATTATTTGTGCATGGGAATTGTAATCTATATTCTACCAAGTAGGATTTACCAGCTAGATCAATAAGATCTATTCCTACTCCAGCTCCTTGTTTTGATTTAGATCCATCAAACCTGAGGATCCATGGCTTATCTTCAGTTAAAGGTTTGTTTGGGTCTTCTCTTTTCTTTTTAGCTCTAACAGCTCCACCACTTGATACCCATCTTAATTTTGGTGTTTTAATCTTCTCAAACTTCACCTTATCTGACTGATGTGAAGCTAATATTCCTCTTTCTTCTTTATCATCAAAAGGAAGAACTTTTGAACAAGGCAACATCTGCTTTCCCAGAATATGCAAACATAATGAGCAAGTAGTTTTTGAATGTAGTGCTTCATGTAACCTGCAACATCCCTCAATTAGAACATCCTGTGGGGATCTTTGTTGCTGTATCATCTTCTGAATTTATTTTGATAAAAATTCCTTAAACTTGGACAAATTACTATCTTCATCTTCATCAGATATTTCATAATCTTACTCAACCAAGCAATCGGTCCCTGGGGTGATATTCTTGTTACTCTTAAAATTACTCTCGTTACACACCAACATCTCTTCTATCATTTGAATAGAGCCTTCATCAAGATATGGACTTTCTTCTGTTCTTGCAAATGACAGACAAAAATCAGTATCATTGTCACTATCTACAAAACTTACCCCCAATGATGATGATGCCATCTCATTGCATGCTTGTTCTAGTTCCATCATATCTAAGCAAGCATCACAGGTCTTTTCAGAATGTGCCTCGTCATGTAACATATACCATTCTTCAATTAGGACATCTTCAATAGACATTTTTAACAATTGGCAACGTTGCACCTCTTTGGACACGTGCATTTCAAAGTTCTTGAAGTGATCTACTTCTATCTCATTTTTAGAACTACAATCAGACTCTAAAATTATTCTATCATCTTGAAGATTGTCATTGTGAACATGAACATCATACATGAGGATCTCCTCTATCTTGATGGTCTGGGTCTGATGGA
Source organism: Cunninghamia lanceolata (assembly GCA_027924645.1). Lineage (NCBI taxonomy): Eukaryota > Viridiplantae > Streptophyta > Pinopsida > Cupressales > Cupressaceae > Cunninghamia > Cunninghamia lanceolata. The sequence continues at coordinate 33,260,576 of BSBN01000078.1, read as the reverse complement.
ATATACTCCGGGTTCAACATTTACATACATGATATCTTTGGTTTTATTGTACTCAGTAATCATATGTTTCATGTGAGGTTCAACATCTATCCTTATTTGGTTTGGTATTCCTTTCCAAGGTAACCACATATGACTGAAAATCAGTGGACATGTATCCATTGAGTGTTTTTGACCAATCCCTGCTGAGCAACATCCAATAGGTATCTAGTATATCTACTACATGAATATCAATGTAGTATTGGATTCTTGGATCTGATGCTAACTGCATATGGATGTGAGTCAATTCTCCCATGACACTCACCTCTGTTTTATATAACTTTGTTACTTTCTTTAGTGACTTAGCAGGATGTAACCCTAAGGCATTACATATGGACAGAGGCATTACATTAGTAGATGCACCTGAATCTACTAAGCAATTATGCAAATTCTTACTAAACATCGTTACGGTAAAGAGAAAAGGAGGTGACTCAGTTTTATCTCTGTAAAGAGTCATGTGTGAAGTCTCTGCAACTTGAACAGTGGCTAGAGTTTTGTGTTTAATACTAATATCCTTAATGGCATGATCTTTATTCCCAGTTTGACTTGAGATATGATTATCCTCTTTTGGATAGGATCATCTAAGGATTTCATGAAATCTTTTTTAATAGCTAGGGTTTTGAGTAATTCTGACAATGACATGCTGATCTTGATCTTTTTCATTTCATCTGCTAAGTATGTGACCAATTTATCAGACTCAGGGGGTAGATTACCAGCTTTTGGTACTACATTTTGTGGTGCTAAGTACTGAGCATTAACTTTAGGAAATCTAGGGTTATTGCTTGCCTTAGGATCAAGAGGAGTGTTGAAATTTTTTGGAGGCAAGGATGTAGTCATAGGACTAGCAGGTCAGTTGGAGTTATTCCTTATGTTGTAATTATGTCTACCTTGATACTGTTGTTGATAAGCATGCAGTTCTTCATGTTCAACTGATGGCTCATTTTCATCTTGAAATGGAAAAACATAATTGTTTTCAAAAGCCATAGCTGATTCTTCACATGCCAAGGTGTATTTCTCATGAGGTGATATTATCTGCTGATGAGGATGATTGATGAAACTTTCTAATACAAGAGCATATTCATATCCAAAGGGGACAATTTCATTCCCTTCAACACCAAGTGGATTACTTGCAATATTAGATACTTCAGTTTGGAATATACTAGCGGCTATCCTAAACTGAGGATAATCCAGCTCTGTATGAACATTGGTATTATGTCTCCTACACCAGTTTGTAAGAGCTGCCTCTGCCAGGTTCACTCTAGTGGTCTGCTTAGGTTCACTAGAAGGCTAATTTTTGAGGGGTGATGGCAAAGAACCATTGTGTGGCCTAGTGTTCCACACTCTAGGTTGTCTAGGGGGATTATTGTTACCATTGTTGTTATTATAGTTGTTATTGTATCCCCTATCAGGATAACCAGATCTATCATTGGCATATCCTCTATTATGATTTGGTTGAGAAAAGAAATTCTGACTCCTCAAATGAGTGATCTCAGTGGTGAGTTTCCTCAGTTGTGCTCATATCTCTTTACTTTATTCCTTTTCTTTCTAAACTTTGCCAACTACGTTCTCTGTTTGGGGTTTAAAGAAGGAAGAGCCATTGTTATTGTTATTAGACTGTTCCACAACCTGAGGTGCCTGTGTATGTCCTAGATATTGTAGCATTTGACCATTTCCATTTGGAGGTGGCCTGATACTGAGTGGAGGTATCTGTAAAAGGCTTGGCATTATAGCTGGAGGTATCATGGTTCCATTGGTCTGTTGTTGAGAAGGATATGTAGGATAAACAGGGAGTGTAGGAAACACAATATTAAGTGTTGGAGCTGGAATCAACTATTGACTGAATTTGACAGCTTCTTCGAAAGCTCCTGCCAAGGTTGTGACACCAGGATGTGTTTTTCTAATAAACATAGAAGTCAGGGGATCTAATGCTGAGTAGTATATACTCCTAGTAGCTTCATCTGCTACAGTATAGGGAGCAACTAGCTTTGAGAGCATCTTTTGGAATCTTGCATTGAAATTGGCAATAGGTTCTCCCTCAAATCTCTTGATTATGGCAAAGAGATGATAATTTATTGAAGGATCTATAGGTATTTTGAATCTATCCTTAAAGGCTTTCTCCAAGGCAGCCCATGAACCGACTGAACCTTGACCAAGACTGATATACCAATTATATGCCTCTTCCTTTAAGGAAAATGGAAATAACATGCATACCACATGTCAATGTTTAATTCTTGCTCTACAACAAGTTTCCTTGAATGTTCTAATGTGATCATCAACATCCTAATATGGATGATATTTTGGACAAATCTTATTAGGATTTTTAGGTAAAAGATGATATGCAATGAAAGTTAGAGGTGACTCTCCAGTAAAAAATGACATTGTGAGTGGTGGAGGTTGGATTGGGGCATGACAGGTGGTCCTATAGGTATTTGTAATCTGATAGGAGTTATCAGAGTGTGGTCCGGTGAAGCTCTTGATGCCCTAGAACTAGGAGAATGATGAATATCTATTGTTCTAGGTTTGAGTCCCTAGATAGGCAATTCCTCAAACAGTCCACTGGATCTAGACCTAGTATTTGGCCTGAGAACTAGGATTTCTTGAATTTAAGAAAAGTTGGCTTGTTTACTGTAAAGATCAGTTAAAACACTCAAGCAAAGGATGTATTTATGACCAGAATCTGAAACTGACTAGATTTTTATGCAATATTTGTAGAAGTGATGCGAATATGAGGTGATGTGAGACTTTTGGACACAAGCAATAGGATATCAGGTATCTTAATCAAATTACTTCAAAGATTTAGAAAAAAGACTTGAAAGAGAACTTATCTTTTGAATATCATAGTGATCAACCACAAAGCTTAAAATATTTACTCTCAATTTTGAAAACTTTGCAACGGATAAGCACAAATGGACTCAAAATAGGAAATCTTTGCACACGACTTGAAGTACAAAACTGCGTGAGTATGACCTTTTCTTCTATGTCACTGAATCATCCTTAGATGGAGAGGGGCCCTCCTTCTAGCACCAATTTATGTTGATGAGGATTGTTAGTCATAACAACATGCATAAAAATTTGCACAACAAACCTTTATTATCTTGTAAAGTACGATTAGCTTAGGATAAGTTGATGGTTCCAAGTCTCCGTTGATCAGGTCATGATCATCTGACGTTACTTAGAGGTTGATGTGACATGCTATTTTCCATTTTAAGGGGTCTTACATTCGTTCATGTGATCGGTATTGCACTGTATTCTGTAAATTCACTCCACAGAGAGGTTAATTCTACTTTATTTTCAAATATTGCTGAGATATTTTTAAGTTTGATCACTTCTTCTGATCATTGATCATTATAAACTTACTCCTTCTTCTACACTGCATATCTATTTAAATGATGTGTCTATAACCAGAATCATAACCAAGGACAAAATCATAATTAGGGACAGGGGATGCAAAATAGAGGATACAATGGAGATAACAAAGCCTGGGGTAATAACAATAGAAACCTGAATCAACTAAACCATCTAGGACATGGAACATAGGACCAAATAATGGTACTCTTGTTGTAATGTGTGACCCTTGGTCTCCTTGTTTAGCGCTGTGTTGCGGTGGTTTGTGACAAGGGCTTAACCGCCTCCTGTGCTTGTTAAGTCAAGTGGTTGTATCGGGCATTAAAAGGTTGATCTTTTGGTGGAACGACAGTTAACAATTGGTATCAGAGCTAAGGTCACGGGTTCAAACCCCGTGCTTGCATTGGGGGGATTGTTGTAAGGTGTGACCCTTGGTCTCCTTGTTCAGCGTTGTGCTACGGTGGTTTGCGACAAGGGCTTAACCGCCTCCCATGCTTGTTAAGTCAAGTGGTTGTATCAGGCATTAAAAGGTCAATCTTTTGGTGCAATGGAAGCTAACAACTCTGGCCTCTCCATTTGAGTTTCCAGACATTCAAGAGTTGAAGCAGCCAGTTAGAGTTCAAATGGCTAATGTAGTATTAAAAAATTTGTGTAGGATTCATAATACAAATGAACATGCTAAGCTTGATTGTCCTTAATTTCATCTCACTACCAGTATTTTTAATGTTGAAGTATAAGCTCCTACATTTGAATTTCTAATTCCCAAAGGGAATGAAATAGTACCTTCAGGATTTGAGTCTGCTTTGGTCTTAGAAAGTTTCACCTTCACAACTAGGGAAGAAGAGAATCGAATAACAGAGGACGAGCCTTAATATTGTGAGAACTTGTATCTGGAGTCAACCCTAGTGTTGGATGCCTTTCAGTTTCCCTTTGAAACTAAAAATGAAGTATTATGTGAACCAAAAGAAGTGCAATCTTTTCATCAATCTAACAAGAATCACACTTATAATCTGAGAAGCAATACTAAGCCTAGAGGTCCTTTCACTACCTCCACTCCTCCTAATAACTTTAATACCCCTCCAGATCAACATGCTAGTAATAACCCTACAATCTTAAAGGCTAATCATCATGGGACTAGTGGGATAGTAGCACCAAAGGGTCAAGTAGGGAAAATGGAGTCCATTGAAACAACAAAATTAATGAACTATTTGTCTGAAGAGATAAGAAAAATCAAGATTAGTGTACCTCTATATGAGTTATTAAGAAGTCTAGGGGTATGGACTACCTTTATGAAATCTTTAGATGAATCTGTATCAAAGGAAAACTTGGTTGACATAGATGTAGAGTCCAAAGATAAAGGCAAGAAAACTGAACAACCTTCAAACACTAATGTTGTCATGTATGCCAAAAAGAAGGAAGCTCCTGCTTTTTTGTTAACCATAAGAATGTTGGGGAAGAATATACACAATTGTATGGTGGATTCAAGAGCCTCAACCAATGTAATGCCTCTAGGAATATTAAAAACTTTAGGGCTTACTCCCACCAAATCTGCCAAGGTTGTTACTCAATTGGACAAAACTGAAGTTAATGTGATAGGCGAGCTGATGTATATTCAAATGCAGTTGGCATCCAATTCTAGGGTAAGCTAATTTATTGATATCCAGGTTGTTGATATACCAGTTAATTATGGCATGCTACTAAGTAAGGACTGGTCTAAAACATTGAATGGATATATGGCCACTAATTTTTCACACGTGGTTACCATGGAGAGGTGTCCCAAATCAAATTAGGATAGAGGCCGAGCCTAGGATGAAGCACATGATCATAGGGTATAACAGAACAAATGAGATATTGTAAGCCTCTGTTGAACTAGGAGTCTATAGGGTGACAAATAGAGGAGTGCAAATAGAGGAAATCTTGATGTTAGACTTTAAGACAAAGCCTACTAATAATGAAACAACCATATTCATTAAATCTGATGGTAATTCTTTTGAGGAAGAGGATAATGTTGTAAGTAACTTTGGTCAAATCATAAGACAAGAGATACAAAAGTGCATTCAACAGGAATCTCCAATTCAGTGTAAGTTGTACAAAAGTTTGTGTAGAGTTCATAATACTCCTCAACCTGAAGAAAATTATGGAATGTGTAGGGATATCATAGAATATCAATATGGAAAATGCATAGAGGATGGGACAGCAAAAGGGAAAGTTTATTCCTGATAAACCTGAGTTGTGTTTTAATGATAATACAGATGAGTCAATACATGCTTTAAAGGGAGAAGTAAGAATGAAAAGTGTTAACTATTCTGACTTACAAATCGAGGGTGCATGTATACATATAATTTAGAAAGAGACACGCGAAAATAGGTATGCTATTGCAAGATATGTGACAAACAAAGTAATTCAGGCTAAGGTTAAATATCAACATCCAAAGAACAAGAGTGGTATGTGGACATTAAAAAGTGATGGATCTAAATCCAAGCAAGGGGTAGGGGCAGGAGTCAACTCATTGATCTAAATGGTAAGTCATTTTTGGCAGCATATAGGTTACAATTTCCTTGCACTAATAATGTAGCAGAGTATGAGGCTTTTATTTATGGACTTGTTATGGCTATTAAGAAGAAGGTAAGAGTGATTAGAGTATTTTCTGACTCTGAGTTAGTGGTCAAACAGGTTAGAAAGCTATATGCGTGTAATTACAAAAAAAAGGTTAGTTATAGGCACAAGATATGGGACTTAATTGAATCTTTCGATGCCTTTAACATTGAGCATATCCCTAGAGAATTGAATCAAAGACTAGATGCATTAGCAGTTGCTTCTAGTACCTTAGAGCCTTTAACATTGTTAGGTTTAAAATGATTTGCTATTGAATTGGTGAATATACCAAGTATACCCGACAATGTCACTCATTTCCAAGTATTTGAAGGAGATCAACAAATTGTAGACTTTCTCACTTGTCATGAGGTCTTTGATACTTAGATCATTGATGAATAGGAAAGACCTGATGTGTCTTGGGATGAGGAAGATATAGTAAAATTGAAAAGTAATTTCTTACCTAAGGGGGTAATAGAACTGGAAAAGATCCTTGATTTTGATGGGGTAGTTCAACATAAGGATTTACCTAAAACTGAAGGAGGTAAATGTGATCCCTTTAACTTAGGAACAAAACAAAATCCCTAGAATGTGTTGATTGGAAAGGCTTGTTCTAAAGAATTAGGAAAAGAAATTATGGAGGTTTTAAAGGAGTATAAGCATGTAATAGCCTAGACATAGGAAGATTTGAAGACTTACGATACCTTTATTATAACTCATGTAATACCTTTGAGACCAGGGGTGAAACCATTTAAGAAAAAACAAAGGCCAGTAAATGCTATTCTAGAGCCTCTAATGTTTGAAGAAGTCAAAAAGTTGTTGTCTGCCAAAATAATTTTCCCAGTAAGACATTCAACCTGGGTAGCAAATTTGGTGCCCATAAGGAAGAAAAATGAAGACATTAGATTGTGTGTAGACTTTAGGAACCTGAATAAATCTTTTGAAAAGGATAATTACCCATTGCCTCCAATAGATGAAGTACTGCAAGCAGTAAATGGAGCTAAGATGATGTCATTTTTGGATGGATTCTCAGGGTATAACTAGGTTTGAGTCGATAAAGAAGATAGGTTGAAAACTACATTTACTTGCAAATGGGGTAACTATGCATACAAAAGAATGCCTTTTGGTTTGATTAATGCAGGTGCCACTTTTCAACGAGCCATGGAAATCACATTTTGTGGATTGTCAGGTAAGTGTATTGTCATTTACATGGATGATTTAATTGTATTTTCTAAAGATGCATCCACTCATGCAGGAGATTTGAGGAGAGTGCTCAGAAGGTGTGAAAGGTATGGAATTTCTTTCAATCCAAAGAAATGTTCATTTGGTGTGACAAAAAGAAAATTATTAGGGCATATCAACTCTAAAAATGGGATATCCATTGACCCTGACAAGTGGAAGGAATTAAAAAGTTGCAATTTCCTAACAGTAAAAAAAGAGTTAAAGTCTTTCTTTGGTAAAATTAACTTTTTCAGGAAATTTATTACAGGATTTGCAGAGATTGTGCAACAATTAAATGCAATGCTAAAGAAGGATGCAAAAATAGAATGGACACCAGTAGCTAAGGCTGCATTTGAAGACATTAAAGAGGCCATTTCTGATGCTTCGGTGTTAGCCAGTCCAAATTATACTAAACTATTTTACATCTACTCGTTTGCATCCACACATTTAGTTGCAGTTGATTTGACACAAAAGGGAGAAGAAAATGAAGAAAAACCCATCGCTTTTATGAGTGCTCCTTTGAAGGATGCACAGTTGAAGTACTTAGACACAGAAAGATAGGTGTTTGCATTAGTAAGGGTAGTGAAAAAGTTTAGGCACTACATCTTGAGAAGCCAAGTGAAAGCTATAGTACCTGATGCAGTGGTGAAAATGTTATTGATGTAAAATGAACCTTGAGAGAAAAGAACCAAGTGGATCATAATATTATAAGAGTTTGATATGGAGATTATTTTGATGAAGTTAGTTAGAGGTCAGGCATTAGTATAAACAATAGCCAATGCTGACCCAAATTTGGTAAAACAATAATATGTATTAAATGCTAACGATGCATCAGGTTGGTATGATGATTTAAATACATTTTTTATATTTGGAAAGTATCCAAATAATATGAAGTCTTCTTAGAGGAGAGACTTGAAGATAAAAGCACAAATATATATGGTATAATGAGGTCTTTTGTTTAAAAGGAATCATGAAGGTATATATTTGAGGTGTTTGAACAAAGTTGAAGTAGACAAAGTGTTTCTAGAATTGCATGATAAATATGGAATGGCTCATGGTTCTCATTTGGTGACTACTCATAAGATTTTGAGAGCTGGTTACTATTGGCCAACAATGTTTAAAGATACAAAAAATAATATTTGAAGTTGTCACACATGTCAAACTATAGCAGACAAAGGGAGGAATCAGGCTAATCCATTACAACCTATTATTGAGTCTAGACCGTTTGCACAATGGGGTTTAGATTTCATTGGAGTCATTAATCCTCCATCATCTGTGGGGCATAAGTTCATACTGATGGTGATAGACTATTGTACAAGGTGGATAGAGGCAACATGCTGTAAGTTCTCTACTACTGAAGTGGTTATCAAATTTCTTGAAGAGAACATCATTACAAGGTTTGGAGCTCCCTATTCTCTGGTATGTGATAATGGCCTTGCATTTTCTTCTTTAAAATTTTCCAAATGGGCATTTGAATATGGGATAGTTCTAAAGTTTTCTTCAAATTATTTTCCTCAAGGTAATGGTTTGGTAGAGTCTACTAATAAAATCTTGTTGGACATCTTCAAAAAGTTAATTATTAAAAATCCAAAAGAATGGAATGTATTGCCGAAGTATGCATTGTGGGTAGATAGGACGGAAGTTAAGACAACCTTAGGAAATACACCCTATCACTTAGTTTATGGGACTGATCCCATACTTCCAGTGAACTTAGGAATACCTACCTAGAAATTTGCTAATGAATATCTAGGCTTTGATGATCATAGAGAGGCTAGGTTGGTCCAGATGTTACAATTGGATGAGAAAAGAGACCAAACTATAGATAAATTTGCAAAACATCAAGTTGTAGTTAAAAGATGGTTCGATAAGAGAGCAAGAGTCAAAACATTCAAATTATCAGATCTAGTGTTGTATTGGGATAAAGCACATGAAAAGAAAGGGAACCATGGAAAGTTTGATAAATTGTGGTTAGGTCCACTACAGGTTGCAGAAATAATAGGGGATAATACTTTTAGGCTCAAAACTTTAACTGGAGAAGATGTGCCATTACCTATTAATAGTCAACACCTGAAACATTATTTTCAAGCTTAGAAGATGAATTAGCCCTATTATGTATCATACAATAAAAACTATATAGGGTGTGGGGTTTCTGGTTTTGTTGGGTGTTTTGTTTTGGTTGTGTGTTTGTATCTCTGATGGTTGTTTTGTTTTTGTTTTTTCTAATTTGTTGTTTGGTTGGGTTGTTTATTGTGTTTCTTGGGCAGGGATGTTTGTTTTGATTTAAGGTATGCAGGAGCAGATTAACAACCATTGAAAACAACAAAAAAATTGGAAAGTTTAGGTTAACCATTTGAAACTTATGCATAACTTGTTAAGACTCTCATGAAGGTAAGGTGTTGTTTATCTTGTGAATGATTTTATTCAATAACTGTGAATTGAATATTCAAGGAGAGTTTCTCACAATGATACACCTAAAAACCTTAAGTTTGTTGAACATACCAGTGTAGGTGTTAAGTGAAAAATTAGAGGTCACCCTTGCTACCATTGCAATTCTTAGCTTAAATTTAGCAAGTGACCACACCTTGCATCATGAACTTACAATGATAATATCTTATGAGTCTATATGCCCTATAAAATTGAATATAAAAAAAAAAAAGAAAGGAGGATTATGCTGAAAATCCAATTTAAGCCATCTAAGTAACTCTACCAGGGCTATGGATGCATGCTGGTAGTGGGGCTCTACTTAGGATAATTGCAACGATAACCTTGCCGGGGCTATGAACGCCTACTGGTAGCAAGGCTCTATCCGGTTCGCTATAAGGGATGAAATCAACTACGCAGTTTAACACCAGTCACTAGTGTTTTCAACTCATCTTCAAGATGAGGATTATTAATCACATGCACACATTTAAACTCTATTGAAGATTCATACACCTTATTGAATACATTTAGTCCAAATTGAATAATAGTTCACTTGTAAGGAAGTTGGCAGTTATGAATTTATTTCATTTCGTTTGCTTTAATGGTTTGAATTTAGTTGTTTTATTTGGTTGCTAGTTGTTGTGATGCTCATAACATGCCCCATTTTACCCTTTAGCAAAATGAGGACCCCTGCCATGGCTTTTTCTTTTGGCTTGTGTGTGGTGGTATAGGGAAAATGGGAAGGTGTTGCAAAAGTGTTGAAAATTATAATGCCTAGTGACAGGGATAAGGAAATTGAAGGTACTAGTTAATTCTTTGTGAAAATGATCAGGGTTTGTTTTGAATTGACTAGAGGTTTTTGCCTATAAAGTATGAGTGTTTTGTAAGCATATAAGGTTTGAAGTTTTATATGTCGTATACAAATCTTTTGACTATGCGCTCTCATATTGTCGTGTTGTGTTAGTTGGTTTTTTGTATTTTGAAAAGGGACATACATATCTTTTGAACATTCGAAACCTTTTGGATACAAAGTGGACCTGACTAGGTCTAAACATCAATTGAATCAAATGAAAAATTTGCATATACCACCTTTGTTTTGTATGTTCAACTATTCATTATGCATTTGAGATGCAAAGGTAAGAGCATACATATACGGATTTGAAAGAAGAATTAAATGAAACATAGGGCAGAATAGGGTGAAATGTCATATGGTCAAGTTACAGAATTGAAAATAATAGGAATTTAAAACCAATTTGAAGAATGAGATTGTGTGTTTCTAATAGGAGATACAAATACCAACAATTAACCAGGAAAGAGAAGTTGCAATCATATAAATGCACCAAAATTGACTATAGCTTATATTGTATATGAGTAGAGTATATACAATCAAGAGTGGTATATTTACGAGTGCCATGCTCAAAATTTGAAGTCACGGTGAAAAATAGAGGAACCAAAATACTAAAAAGAGAAACAGTAAACAAACTAAGGAGTTCCATAAAAAAATCCAATTCTAACTATTTTTGTAAAATGGTTAATCCAGTCGTGGCTTTGTGATATTTCCAATCTCCTAGACAGCTGTAGAAAACTGAGGCCAACCCTAGCCCAATGTCGGTGGTGGGCTAAGGCTTGGTCAAGAAGGTGCATAAGGAATGGCAGTCTGTCGAATTGAGCTCCAAGGACATTAGCCAGGTGAAGTTCTGAAGCTCGTGGTATGCCTATGCCCATGTTCACTGCTAAGAGAACATCAATATCTGTAAGCCTATAATCAGCCTTGAAAAGGTCTTGCAGTAACAAAAAGACCTCTATCATGTTGACACTTAGGTCCAGAATGGAAGCAAGAAACTATGAAACAATGTCTGAATTAAATCTATACTTATCTCCATTGGTCAAGAAACTTTTGCCTAATACCATCTTTATAGCTTCTAATTCCAAATCATGAAACATGGGGTTTTCATGCAACAGAATTAGTCCTTTCAAGAAGGCAGTCTGTCTCCTAGAACTAAGTAGGCAAATGGGAGTGGTCATACTTGCAGAAAGTATTTTAGCAGTTTGAGGAATGAGAAATTGTTCATTACGCATACTCTTAAATAAGAAATTTCGCATAAGTTGCAGACCTGTTAAATCACTATTAATGGTGTTCATGGGAAATTGAATGTGCAAGGGTGTATGTGTTAATTCTTGCATGCCAAAGGTCTAATGAAATTAATGTCATAAATGTATTGGATTTCTTCTAATCATGATCTATGGATTGCAACATTAATTGCAGGAAATAATACAAGTGACAGCAAGATTAAGAAGTTGAAGTTTGCATCTGTTGGCACATTTTTTGTATGTATAGGCTTATGCATTCTAACATACATATAAAAAACTAATATACAGGTCCGAATCTAAGGAAGGTATTTTCTATCATTCATAGGTAAGTATAAATTCTAGTGTATGTTATTTGTACTCCCGCATTAATAATGATTTATGTCTTGAGTGCAAATGCAATATCATGTGTCAAAATGGTTAAAGGAACTTATAAATGGTGGGGCACATAGAAGTGTTGTTATAAGAGGGTTCAATATACAAAAGTAAAATGCATTGAGAGACATATGAAAATGGACCCGACGGTGTTTTGAATACGATTTTAGAAGTAGCTGAGGTCCGTGATTGTTTGTATGTTAGGTTGTATTTCATATGAAAAAATGATACATACAATGGATAGATACAAAAAAAACCTGAAGTGGTCGATTACATGTGGTAGGGCTTACACTGATGTACAAAACTTAAAGTAATAAGTTGGAAGTCAAGGGATGTCCTTCGGTTAATAAAAAGTCATACATACGTAGACAGATGCAAAAGTGGACATGATGGATGATTTAAATATGATGTGAAATAACTAAGATTTTAATTTTTGTATGTGTTGCAATATGTAAAACATGATATACAAAAGGTGATATACAAAATAAATTGCTTTAAATAAAATGAATATCTTGAGGATTCTGCATTTGTATGTTGGAAATGTATGCAAAGAGTATGCATTACGAAGTGCAAAAGTAAAATGCAGGGCTGAGAGTGAAGCAGGGTATAATATGGACCATTGTAGGTGTTGATTTGTATCGTAGTTGTTTGTATAAAAGTAACATACAAAAAAGTGACATACAAAGAGAGATACAAAAAGGGTAACATATAAAAGTAATGTACAGATTGATGTGCAAAAAAGGGAAAAGGCTAACAAATACAAAGTTCCAAGTACGAAATTAAAAGAAAAGGTCTTGATTTGAATTATATGCCTTAATTTCTATATTAAATGCACAACTAAAGGTAGGAATACAAAATTTGAAAGGAATAAAAGAAAAGGTTTATGACATAATTTCATAATCGCATTGTGAAGCTAGAATTTCAAAGCAGGTGGAAATTGCACCAGGTGAGTAGAAATTCAAAGGTGAACAGAATTGCAAGTTAGTAATGGCGTAGCTGAAACGGTAATTTGACTCAACACTTGTAAAATTTGTTAGAATCAAGGCAGACAACTAAGATGGGGGGGTGAATCAATTGTCCCAAAACTTCCTCCAATTAATTACTTAAATCCTTCTTGTAATTTAGCAGCATAATCATAAATTAATCATGGAAACATAATGCAATCATTCAAGAGTAAAAACACATTAACACATATGACACTAAGATTTTGATGTGGAAAACCTGGTTAAGGGAAAAACCATGGGGTGACTAACCCAAGATTGTATTCTCTGTTAGAAGAATAAAAGGAACAAAATGGCACATGCCAATTAGGGCTCACTACCTGAGCACACTGCTCACAAGAGGCCCACTGCCTACAGGAGACACACTGTCTACAAAATAATAAATATTACATAATTGAACTGAAGAATAGCATCTTCACCATGCTTGAGTCAGTTCCATTTAAGCCCAATACTTTCGCTCTACTTTTCGCACTTCTTCTCTCTACCACACTCTCATCTCCACCAAGATACATTTGAAATGACTTCACAACTTCTTATTTATACAAGACATTTGACTTTGGGATAATCATCCAAGTTAGCATACATAACAGAGAAAATACAACTTGACTAATTACAAAAGACTTCATGCAGATCAACACACTGTCGGATACATAGATCTGAGACTTCAATCTTCTTTTAGGAACACACCATGCTTCACAAAACATCTTTAAGATCATCCATAGGATGTGTAACTCATCCGATCAGCCAGACTTAGGAAGAACAACATCATCTGGAAGTAATTCTTCAATTACGAGCTCAATCTTCAATGCGGACGACCAACACGAACTAGACACAATCCAAAGACCTCCACAAGCTTTCTTGAATCACCAAGAACATCCACACTATTTCTGCTTACTAAAATCTTTCTCTCCTTCATCCGGAACCTCAAGAACATAGTCGGTCATCACTGTTATATTGGAATAGATGCTTGCGGACCTCCAGACCATGAACCAATTGAGTTGTCAATTCAAATTGACTTCTTAAACACTCCACCAAATCTGCAGAACAAGATATTACATTTCTGGATCTCACCTAACCTTTCTGTGTCACTCTGTCACCTTTGGACATCTGCCAGAACTAGTTTTACTCAAGTGGCCATAACTTTTTTAGATCTTCATGCGAACCTCTCAAAACTTTCTTAGGACACATATCTACAAACCCTTTGATGCACATCCTCTGACCTTCATCTTAGCTAGGATCTTTACCTCACTGTCTTCACTATTCTTCTCTATTCTTGATAGGACTAATTTTCTCAATATCCTCAGCATATAACTCATCCAATCTTTGACATCAATGCAATAGGAGTATGTTGAAATCAATGACAACACCGGTTAGGCCCATACTTGCAAAAATTCCCCCTTTGTCATTGATGGCAACATATGATGTGAAAAATTGTTTTAACCATCAACACAAGAACTTCTCCTTACTGATTTTCATAACTCCCCTTATCAACAACAACCATTCACATGTCTTCTCTTCCTTTACTGCTCCCCCTTTGATCAGCAATCACTTTTTTTTTTCACGCGTCTTCTCTCCCCCTTTGACATCAATGGAAAATGGCACATACTTGCATCAATACCAACTGCTCCCCCTGAGTAGCAGCTTCCCATCATCAATTTGAACCACAAGATATGACTATGAGATCCACCAGATTGATGTACACTAGTGCACCTTAATTCAGAACCGGAGGGGTAATAACCCCTACCTTCTCCCTGAGATACTCAAAAGAGTCCTTAGGTAGAGGTTTAGTAAAAATGTCTACAATCTAATCCTTGGAGGACACAAACTCCAATCTAACTTCATTCTTGTTCACTTGCTCTTTGAAAAAGTGAAACTTGATGGATATATGTTTTGTCTTTGAATGCAACACCAGATTTTTTGATATATTTATTGCACTTGAATTATCACAGAAGATTGTGATAGGTTCCTCATACTCCACTCTTATGTCCCTTAGCATTTGCTTCATCCACAATACTTGAGTGCAACTACCTGCTGCTACAATATATTCTGGTTCTGCAGTGGACAGAGATATTGCCTCTTGTTTCTTGCTCAGCCAAGAAACCAATCTTTTCCCTAAAAAGAATGCTCCACCATTGGTACTCTTCCGGTCATCCACATCTCCTTCCCAATCTTTATCTATATATGCATGAAGTGAGAAATCATTATCTCTAGGATACCATAAACCATACTCAACTGTTCCTTTTACATATCTAAGAATCCTCTTGATTGCCATGACATGAGATTCTCTAGGATCAACTTGGAATCTAGCAACAAGACCAACAACATTCATAATGTTAGGTCTAGTTTAAATAAGATACAATAGTCCTCCAATCATTGACCTATACTTTTTCTGATTAGCCTTAGGAGAGTCATCATCTTTGCTCAATTTACATCCAGTTTCCATGGGAGTACTCATTGGTTTTGAGTCTTCCATCCCAAACTTATTCAACAATTCTTTCACATATTTGGTCTGTGAAATGAAGATTCCTTTCTTTGTTTGAGTGATTTACAAACACAAGAAGAAATTCATTTCCCCAAACATAGACATCTCAAATTCACTTTTCATTTTATTTGCAAAAGTCTTGCACATACTATCTCTTCCTCCAAAAATGCTATCATCAAGAAATACTTCAACAATCAAAATATTTTCATGTTCAATTTTGAAGTACAAGTTACTATCAACAGTACCTTTGTTGAAACCAATCTTCAAAAGATGCTTATCCAATCTTTCATACCAGGCTATTGGGGCTTGTTTGAGTCCATACATTGCTTTCTTCAACTTGTAGACCATATCACTATGATCAGACAATTGAAATCCATCCGGTTGCTCAATGTATACTTCTTCTTCCAAGTCACCATTCAAGAAGGCAGACTTGACATCCATCTGATATACTTTGAAGTCCTTGAAGGCAGCAAAGGCAAGAAATAATTTGACCGCTTCAATTCTTGCCACTGGAGCAAAAGTTTCTTCAAAATCAACTCCTTCTACTTGAGAGTAACCCTTGCAGACCAATCTGGCTTTGTTTCTGACTACTTCACCATCTTCATTTAGTTTATTCTGGAAGACCCATTTGGTTCCAATCACATTCTTGTTTCTAGGTCTAGGAACAAGATCCCAAGTGTGATTTTTCTCAATTTGCATCAGCTCTTCCTCGATTGCTTTAGTCCAGCTTTCATCATTGCATGCTACATTTACTGTCTTTGGTTTGATCTTTGAAATCAGACAATAATTTTTTGAGTCTTGAGCAATCTTTCTTCTTGTTTGAACACCTTTGCTTTTATCACCTATGATCTGATCTTCAGAGTGATTCAGTCTTACATATCTGGGAATTTTGGGAGTTTCTTACACTTCTATTCCTTGAGTAGGTTCATTTAGACTTATCTCTTCTTCATGATTCTCTAGATTAGTTTGGATCTGAATTTTAGAAGAGGTTTGAACCAAAACATCATTTTGATCATCTTCATCATATTCATAAATCCTTGAGGGTTTTTCAATACATTCATCAACCTTCACATTTGTACTTTCTATCATCTTTCTCAATCTCTTGTTATAACACCGGTATGCTTTGCTTTGAGTGGAATAACCCAAGAATATTCCTTCATCACTTCTAGCATTAAATTTGCCAAGGTCTTCATCTCTTTTAATATAACATTTGCTACCAAAGACTCTAAAATACTTCACAGTGGGAGTGATGCTAAACCAGAGTTCATAAGGGGTCTTACCAATATTGCTTCTGATTTGTATTTGATTAAGAGTATAGACAATAGTGCTTATAGCTTCTCTCCAATAGATTTGAGGAACATTTTCTTCCTTCATCATGGTTCTAGATGCTTCCTGGATGGTCCGGTTCTTTCTTTCCACTACTCCATTCTGCTGTGGAGTCCTTGGAGCAGACAACTATCTTTTTATGCCATGTTTCTCACAGAATTCTATGAACTCACGGGATGTGAATTCTCCACCTCTATGAGACCTCAGACATTTTATGTTTAATCCAGTTTCATTTTCTACCATGGCTTTGAATATTTTGAATTTTTCAAGAGCCTCAGATTTCTCTTTTAGAAAAGTTACCCACATCATCCGGGAGTGGTCATCAATTAATAACATGAAGTATCTATCACCTTGCAAACTCTTGATTCTTACCAGACCACATAGATCAGTATGAACTAAGTCCAATAATCCGGTAGAAGACTATTCCTTACTTTTGAATGTGACTCTGCTTTGCTTACCCAATTGACATTCTTTGCACAAACTATTAGTAGGTTTCACCAGTCTTGAAGATCTCTTATAGCCTGAGTGTTTCTTATCTTGATGATATTATCAAAATTCACATGACACATTCTTCTATGCCACAACCAACTCTGTACAATTTGAAGAAATAAACAATTTTTACCAGTACCAACCAAGTGGAAGATATTACCTTTTGTTTGAGTACCGGATGCAATCTCTGTTCTAGAACTTTGAAAGATCTTACATTTTCCATTCTTGAATCAGAGATCATAGCCTTTGTCCACCAACTATCTAACACTGAGAAGATTGCGCTTCAGACCTTGAACATATAGTACATTACTGGTTTTGTTCTTTCCATCAAAAGAAATAGTTCCTCTAACTCTGATCTTGCCAGCAAAATTATCACCAAATTTTACTACTCCACCTTCATGCCTTTCCAAATATATAAACTTATTTTTGTGACCTGTCATATGGTGGGAGCATTCACTATCAATGACCCAATCATCCTTTTCTTCAACTTGGGCAGCCAGAGCTCTTTCTACCATTTTATGATTGACAGATTCAGAGGGCATTAGATCTTCTTCCTTGATGGCAATAAACACCTAGTCACTTCTGGATTTGTTTCCTATCTCTAATTCATCATCTATTTCTCCTTCATTATCATCTTCATGAACTTAGTAACACTTCTTTTGAAATCTTGGTCTATTAGGGTTTAGCCTAGAAAATCTTTCTGGACACCTTGAGGCAAAATGACCAATCTTATTGTAGTTAAAACATTTGAAAGGCAATTTTCCTTCATACTTACCAGATCCTCTTGGCAATCTTTTTTCAATGAGAGCCTCAAGTTGTTCAGCTTCTAATTCTTCCTCTTCCAGATCCTTTCTTGCTTTCTCATACCAAGAAGATTTTCTTGAGGAACTTTCACCTAGATCATATCTTTGTTTTCCTTTTGTAGAGGCACTAGATTTGAATGCTGATTCAATCTTGGGATGTGCATCACCAAACTTAGCTAACTTGAATGCAGAAATCTTACCAACTAATTGATCCCTTGTGATAGTTGTTAAGGATCTGATTTCCTAAATAGAAACAACTTTGTGTTTATAAGTAGGAGGTAAGGATCTGAGAACCTTAGCAACAATTTCATCTTCATCCAGAACTCCACCAGTACATCTAATGCAACATACAAGCTCATTTACTTTTGTCATGTAGGAGGTGATATTTTAATCTTCACTCATCTTCATGTTTTCAAATTTTCCTTTCAGACTTTGAAGCTTGGCACATTTAACATACTTGTCTCCTTCATGCAGAAGTTCCAATTTTTCCCAAATCTCAAATGCAATTTTTAGATCTATAACATTTGTTATCTCTGAATAAGATAAGGCACTTAGTAGAGCTTCTTTAGCCTAAAGATTGTTTTCAACATCTTTGATTTCATCCACAGTTCTCAGACCATTCTGGGGAGGAATATTCTTCTTTGAAACCATGATCCAATATTGCATGCCCATACATTGCAAGTGACATTCCATGTGGCTTTTCCAAAGAGTGAAATTGGTTCCATCAAACATTGGGCTATCCTTCTTATAGGAAGACATCCTGGATCTCCTCAAGTGGTTAAGCTCTTTTAGAGCAACTTAGCTCTGATACCAATTGTGAGAATCAAGGCAGACAACTGAGAGGGGGGTGAATCAGTTGTCCCAAAAATTCCTCCTATTAATTACTTAAATCCTTGTAATTTAGTAGCATAATCATAAATTAATCATGGAAGCATAATGCAATCATTCAAGAGTAAAAACACATTAACACATATGACACCAAGATTTTGACGTGGAAAACCCGATTAAGGGAAAAATCACGGGGTGACTAACCGAAGATTGTATTCTCTGTTAGAAGAATAAAAGGAACAAAATGGCACATGCCAATTAGGGCTCACTGCCCGAGCACACTGTTCACAAGAGGCCCACTGCTTACAGGAGACACACTATCTACAGAATAATAAATATTACATACTTGAACTGAAAAATAGCATCTTCACTATGCTTGAGTCAGTTCCATTTAAGCCCAATACTTCTGCTCTTCTTTCTGTACTTCTTCTCTCTACCACACTCTCATCTCTGCCAAGATACATTTGAAATGACTTCACAACTTCTTATTTATACAAGACATTTGACTTTGGGATAATCATCCAAGTCGGCATACATTACTGAGAAAATACAACTTGACTAATTACAAAAGACTTCATGCAGATCAACACACTATCAAATACATAGATATGAGACTTCAATCTTCTTTTAGGAACACACCATGCTTCACAGAACATCTACAAGATCATCTGTAGGATGTGTAATTCATCTGATTGGCCAGAATTAGGAAGAACAACATCATCCAAAAGTAATTCTTTAATTACGAGCTTAATCTTCAATGAGGACCACCAACATGAATTGAACACAATCCAAAGACCTCCATAAGCTTTCCTGAATCACCAAGAACATCCACACTACTTTTGCTTATTGAAATCTTTCTCTCCTTCATCTAGAACCTCAAGAACATAGTTTGTCATCATTGTTATATTGGAATAGATGCTTACAGACCTCCAGACCATGAACCAATTGAGTTGTCAATTCAAATTGACTTCTTAAACACTCCACCAAATCCACAGAATAAGATATTGCATTTTTGAATCTCACCGGACCTTTTTGTGTCACTCTGTCACCTCTGAACATCTGCCATAATTGGTTTTACTCAAGTGGCCATAACTTTTTCAAATCTTCATGCGGATCTCTCAAAACTTTATTGGATCATCTTAGGACACATATCTACAAACCCTTTGATGCGCATCCTCTGACCTTCATCTTAGCTGGGATCTTTACTTCATTGTCTTCACTATTCTTCTCTATTCCTGATAGGACTAATTTTCTTAATATCCTCAGTATATAACTCATCCAATCCTTGACATCAATGCAACAGGAGTATGTTGACATCAATGACAACACCGGTTAGGCCCATACTTGCAACAAAATTAAGCTGGTCAGAGAAACATGTATGTACCCTAAAATGCCATTATGATGCAGATAGCATAAACATGATTTTGTTGCAGTTAATCTCATTTGAAAAAAATGGAATTAGTTATTGCAAATAATTGTATCTACTTAGGGAATTTAACTAAATATTGTAAGATAATTTGAATTCCACAGTAGAGGGGGATAAAACAACTAGGGTAAAAGTAAAAATGGTAAAAATGTGAAATTAGGGTAAAAACCCTAACAAACATATACAAATAGGAAGGTAAAAAAATGTAATTGCCTTTTACAGGATGGCTCCAAAGCAAAAGAGGGCGGCTGTCATAGCTGAGGAAGGAGAAAAAGTGAAAAAGGAAAGGAAACCATGGAGGGAAACCATTAAAGAAGAGTTGTCACCAGTTTGAGGGTTCCCAACCTTGATATTCTACTCGAGAGGGATGGTTACTGATACAATTATTGGACATTATGATGTAGAAGAGGTATTACATAAGGTCACAACATCTGATGCTTCAGATGACATGAATAAGATCTGGGAGAAAGGGTTATACAGGGCTGCAGGGTTCCCCTTAGCTATGGAAGCTATGGATTTAGTGTTAGAATGTGTGGAGAGATATAACTTAGAAACTAGATAGGTGATGCATAATGGAAGGATAATTGAAGATTTATCCACAGAAGGTATAGCCTGGACTTTTGGGCTTGAAATTAAAGAAAAAATGATGGTTATTGATATAGATCAGTGTGCAAATGATTATACAAATAATGAGAGAGAATGTAAAAATGCTATCTTCTATGGATGGTATACAGCTGAACACAAACCCAAGGCCACTGTGAGAGTTCCTAAAACTCTATAAAGAGTTGACTTCAAAGAAGAGATATATCTCATGATTACCATGTTGAGCAGGCTGGTTGCGCTGGGAGATGCAACTAAGTTGGAGCCTTGGATGTTCAGTGTTATACAATATGTTAGATCAAAAGATAGAATTATTCATTGGGCCACAACCATTAGTAATACAATAAATAAGCAAATAATGGCATTTAGAAAAAATAGAAGGTTCAACAAGTCTTCTTATGTGATATATGCATTGGTTGCTAAAATGCCTCCACTAACTGGACTAAGGGTGATAAATACTTTGGGGAGTGGCCCAGGACATAAATTAATATATGATCATTATCTAGACTTGTAGGAAGAGAATGCACTAACAAATTATGCCAGAGTAAATGATGTTTTCTACAATTATATGGTGAGGGTGTTAAATGGAGATAAAGAAAAGAGAATAAGTGAGGAGGCTAGGGAGGCCATAGTTTATTTTAGTTTTCTGTTTATACAATTTCCCGCTTTCAATTACATAAGGACTGAAGGTTTTGAGGGCAAGCCATTTAAATTGCCCAGGTATCCTATAGATCACCTAATTGTATTAGAATTCACCAGGCAGGTTCTTAAAATATATGACATGTATAAGAGGAAGTTCAAAAGAGGAAACATCAAGTCCCCATTTTTAATTGGTGACTATTCTTGTTACAATGAAGATACTACTAGATAGTCAGAAAGGGAATTAAGCTACTATGCATTTGAGGAATTTGATTTGATAAGGAAATTTGACCCTTTTCACAGAATACAAAATTTTCATGATAAAAAGTACAATCATTAAATTCATATTGAAGATTTTTGGGTAGATTGTGAAAGTGAACAGGAAGTAAGGAAAAGGGTTCACCAAAGATTGACCATTGAACAAATGAAGACAATGGGGGATATCAACATGCGTCAAGAAATTATTGAAGATGACAAGTTGTTACATCAAAGTTATGAAGCCCAAGGGACAACATTGTTTCCTGTTGATGAACCTGATTGGGAAAAACATGTAGATATATCTTTAGATGTAATATCTACACCAATTCTCCTATTTTCTAAAAAATGGTTGGCCAATAGAATAGAAGAGCTTAAAGCTAAAGGAGATATTACCACTTACCAGAAGAAAGGCAAGAAAAGAGAAAGGGAAAATGAAGATGAACTAATGTGCTTCTATGAGAAGAGGATAAGGTTCATGGAAACGAAGGTATTAAGTCGAGATAAAAAAGCAACATTGTTAGATCCTTATGCTTTGGGAATTACAGTAGCCATCCCTTTAGGTATATTTATGGAGGAAGGAGCATCTAGTCAAGAGGTCTATATTGAGGGAGCATAAACACCAATAGTGTTTAGTGAGTTAGTGCAAGAAGAAGACATGCCTACAGGGTAACCTGTAGTACGAGTTGTTGCTATAGATTTACCAAAAAAGAAAACACATGAGCCTATTGTTGTATTAGTTGAAGCAAGACAAAATCAAGTATCCGTAGACTTTACACCTGAAGAAAGGAGAAAATGCCACATTAAGGTTAAGCAAGAATTAACTAAAGAAATGTTGCATAAGTCAGAAGGCCAAGAAACAAAAAAGATAAGTGAGATTGTGGATATAACTAATGATAGCAGTGATGAAGAAGGTATGCAACGAGGAACTAGTATATAAGAGGGAGTGGATATAGGTTCTGTCATAATGGAGGAACATGATACTTAGGTGTACATGAGGAAAGTACAAGGTTTAGGACCAAAAGAAGGACATATACCAGGAGAATCAGAAATAGAAGATCCTTTTGGTAAACTGGTGGAGCCAGAAATCATAGAAGAATTGCAAAATGTTGCACGAAAGATTAAGGAATAAGAAAAGGAAGAAGAAAAAGATAAAGTGATCAAAGAAGTAGAAACATCAGCGTAAGAAAAAGAAACAGACATGACCAAAGAGGCACCAAGTCAAAATAATATGCAAACAGAAGAAGCCATAGCAGCAAGTATGGCTAATATGGATGTTTTGAAGGTATATAATGAAAAAGGTACACCAGAGGATAATGTAGGAAAGGAACCTGAAGGAGAGAAAGTTGAAAAAAGACTTGATGAATTCACTAATAGGCCTTCATAGATAGATCAGGCAAGTATGTCTGCTAATACATAGGAATAAAAGGAAATGACAATGAAGGTAGCAGAAACATCAGAGGACCCCAAAGAGGATAAAGGGGATGTTTCTAAGGAAGAGGTATAGAAGCAAGGAAATATACCATCAAGTTCAGTAGAGCAGCCTCCAAAGAAGCAATCCCCCATACAACAATCACCACTACGGGAGTAGGTAGAAGTAGAGAAACCTCAAAAGGAGGTAACCAATGTAGAAACAAGAGTAGAAATCAACAAGGAACCACTGACTTGGCTAGGGAAAGAAGTAAGAAAGGAAAATGCAGAAGTACAGTTTGTTCCCATTGATATTAAAATCTTGCTAGGAGGGCATCCACAAAGGGAAAGAAGGAAAGAAAGAACAATGTCTGCCATAAAGAGAGGTCCCTCAGGATCGAGAACTTTAGATCTTACCATCCCACAAACAGACAAGGTAAAGGGTGAAATGACCCTTGAAGATTATAAAATGATGAACATTGACTTGGGGCATATGACATGAGAACAACACCTTACTGAATGGGAAGATATGAATAAGGTGACAATGGAAATAATGAAGAAAGATAAAGATAAGTTTGATTACCTAAAAGGGCATATTGCACAGTTGCAACAGTTTATACAAGGAATATTTAACCCTAGGGTCAAGATGTTTGATATACATGAAAACTTGACCATTGTGTCTAAAGATAAAGTCCTAGAATTGGAAAATAAAAGAGTTGAAGCTAATGCTTTTGAGGAATGGTTCAGGCTATTTATTCAGAAAGGAGAGAATACAATAAGACAGGTAATTGCTAATTGGGAATTGGCCCTTGCAGAAAAGAATAACTGTAGTACTATTTTACAACATTGTCAAAACAAAATAGAAGAATGTAAGGAGGAAATAGATCAGGTGGAAGACATGAAGGAAAGGGTCGAAGAGCTAAAGAATGAGGGAGTAATAACTTCCCAGGAAACAGGTTGTATGCCATAGACCATATTGGAATTGCAGTTTGAAAGTAATATGTTGGAGGGTTGCATTGTGAATACCCAAAAGCTTGAAAGAAGTGCTAATGAAATGGTTAGAAAGCACTATAAGATCATACAAAAATTCATTGGGTATGAATGGCCAAAAATACAAGTTTATGATGTTGATATGGCAGTAAAGTAATTTAGAGATATGTATTTACCTTGTATGTAGAATCCAAATACATATTCGAATGCTGAAATGATCAATTTGATCATGGAATCAAGTGTGAGGATAAAGAAATATCAGAAGAATAGAGAGGAGATGGAGGAGCAGGTAAAAAAATTAAGAGAAAAGGTTGAAATGTAAACATACACCTAGATCATGAGTCAGAGAAACAAACATGGTGTCGTGTTAGCATTAATAGACAAATACACAAAATATTTGAAGAAGATTGGAGAAGAGTAAAGAGGAAAAGCACCAGTGGCAATGGTGGTTTCTCTTATTTTCTTATGTAATGTAATGAATTATGTTTTTTGTTTAAGATCAAAGTCAATGCGGGAAAGTCAAGGAAAGGCCTACATCTCGAAAAGTATCCTTTTGGTATATTTGCAACAAGGGGAATATTCTGGTGAGTATTTTGGGACAGTTGGGAAATGATTCCCACTGTTGATCTACAAGATTTGAATATAGACCATTGGATTAATTTTTTATCCATAGTAGAAAGGAAGCTTCAAAATCTATATCAAAAGCTCTGCTACATGTATTTTAATACACATGGATTTTGAACTTTTATCTTAAGGCTGTAATTCTTAAGTTTGTTGCAATAGGGAAGATGTTTCTTTTAGTTTTAGAAAGGTCACCTGTGTCTACATTAAGGAGTGTGTGGAATGTCCTGTCTCCTTTATGTATCTGTCAAGGCATTTGTAAGTTTTCTAGTGATTTGGATCAATGCAACAGAAGTCATTATTACATTGTAAATTTTGTGTGAATTTATACTTTGAATAAAGGTAAACTCAGAATTCTACATCTATTACAGAGTGTTTTCTGATTCAGACTTTTACTTGATGTATTGTTCTTTAAAATATTGCAATCTCTTATGTATATTCATGAAAATGCTTAGGATTTTACATTTGTAGATTTGATTATGTTGAATTGTTCAAGTTACAGTATTCTTTAGTACGTGGATAACAAAACATTTAGATCCTATTTAGAATGTTATTTGTAATTCTAATCTTTCTAACTTTTCTCCAACAATTGATAAATAATTAGCTGAAACACAATTATCTAAAGGAAATTGTGAAAGATCCTGTTAAATACATAGAAATGTTAATGATCTTTAATGATTTTCATAAATTTTGAAGAATCAAGTCTATTTTCTATGAAATTCATATAAAGTTTGACTTGAAAGATGTAAATAGTTACAAAGGATCATTGATTTGAGAGATATTTTGAGATATTTGCATATAATAAGTGACAATTGGTAGTAATTATTAAGGGAAAATTGGAGTAAACATGAATAATCAATATAATATATCAATAATACCCAAAAATCAATGAAATAATGAACAAAAGATTGTTGATAACTGAGAGGGGGGGGGGGTGAATCAGTTATCCTAATTATTTCCCTTATTAAACTTTCCTTTTAATTGAAGCAGCATAAAATCAAACACAAAACATTAACCATGAAGTAAGAAACACATGACACAGTATTTTTGACGTGGAAACCCTGTTAAGGGAGAAAACCACGGGGTGATTAACCCAAGAATTATTCTCTGTTAGAAGAATAGGAAATTACAAAAATGGCACTTGCCAATTAGGGCTCACTGCCCGAGCACACTGCTCACAAGAGGCTCACTGCCTACCAGAAGACACACTGTCTTACAAAGTGATAAGAATCACAGTCTTGAACTGATTGGAAGCATCTGCATATGCTGGAGTTCAGTTCCGGTTAGGTTCAGTATACTGATCTGCTGCACTTCATCTTTCCTCTGTTCTTTAGTCTGCTGTCCTTTCACATACCGGATCTTTCTTGTTACTTCTGCTCTATTCTGGACTTGTTCGCATATCCTCTCACACACTTCACCCACTTTACAACTAAATCCATCCTCTATATATATCCGCACAAGTAATTTCATCATCTTTCTAGTCGGCATCCGGAACAGTCTAGTTTCTTACAAACTTAGTTCTGTCGGCTGAATCCTTGCTCACCAAGCAATGCGGATCAAGCATATACTTGTAGATATCATCAATTATGTCGGCCAAACATGATTCATGCCTCCGCAACCTTTATCATCATCTGTAACACATCCGGAAAGTAGTTTGATACTCTGTCAGTCAGTTCTTCCTCTGTTTTTACTGTCTCTCAGGAATCCGGTACTCAACTATTCATATCTTTTTCTTTGTCCATCTCCGGAGGCTAAATCCTTGGAATATACTACTCAAGATAGTCCTCTTGACTTCCCCAGATCCGCACTGTGCCAAGACACTTCCTCTGAGAGATCCGGACCAATCTGTCGGACCTTGCCACATGCTCTGTTCTTGTTCACCGGACCACAACAATCTTCAATCTGACTTCCGGTAGAGATATATCATGACTTGCGGATATGTGGAATGACCTTTGTTGCCATCAATGACAACAACCATGAATCCATATAGTGTCTCTTGCCAACAATCTCCCCCTTTGGCATTGATGGCAACACTTAGTGAAAAATGACTAAGTGTTTACACTATGCTCCCCCTTTGCTGATGCTCTGTCTTTATATACAATTTCCGGAACTCCCCCTGAGTTGGATTCCTCATTTTTCACTGCTCCTCACTCCCCCTTTGACATCAATGGCAAAGGGTAGGGTCCGCACACCAAAATTTTCAAAAATTTTCTATATATAGCCGCATATTTACATACTCACATATACTGCAGAATGTCTGCAAAGGATGTCTGCAGTTGAACCATTTTAGTAGCCCAACTTAGCTTCATTCTGTCCAAGATTGAAATGTGACCACTCAACAAAAATGCAAAAGCTTCTGCCCGCCTGAGATCTGTCGGATCTTTTGTATGGGCGGTGGTCTGGGCATCACTGATGGCCTCATGCATAGTTTCCAACTTAGGGACTATAATCCTTCTAAGTTCTCCCATCCGGTTGGTAATGTTCTTCCTCTCCTTCTCAAGATTCTTTATTTCATTCAAGACTGCAATAGTCTGACATTCTTGATTTATTATAGAGGAAGAGAGAGGATCAAAACTTTGAGATAAGCTTTGAAGCTTGTCCTGTTCCTCTTTTATTTTCTTGTCAATTGCAGCTGTTGCCTTTGACCAAGATATACAAAATTTGTAGATGTCACCGCCATCCTTAAGAGCATTTTCTAAGCTCTTTATTCCAATGCTTACAATCTTCCTATCCTTAGAGATTAATTCTAATATTTCAGAAAATCTCTTATCCAAAAATTCCTTCCGGACCTTTTCTTCAGCTGATTTTTCTAGAGAATTAAAATGTGTGTCAATACTGCTGACTAAGGTTTTTAGATTACCGGAAGTGGAGGCTGTCGGATCTATTTGGATTGATGGCATGATCTTTACAAGTACTCCGGAGGCAGCCTCTATCAACTCACAGTCTTCCATATGAGACTTCAGGAGCTTTTCATTTGCCTTGGCATTTGCAAATGAAGCTATCTTCATTGTTTGTACCGGAGAGAGAGAGTCAAAATCAAATGGACCTTTTAGAAGCTCCGGTTCATCAATCTCTAGAGTTTCTTTGCTCAAAAATTGTTGAACAGTTTGTGCAGTGTCTCTTGCCGGAGACAGATGTTTCTTTTCTTCTGCAGTCTTAGAACTGTCAACCTCTTTGTCTGTCACCACTGCTTCCTTCTCCTGCAATTGCTCTTCTTCTTTGGATCCGGAGACTGTAGGGGAAACCGGAGGAGAGATGCTTGCTTGTTCATGGGCCACTTCTTCTGGAGCAGAGGGTCCTAAGTCCTCACTTGTCTGTTCATGGCTCACTTCTTCCGGAACAGAAGATTCCAAATCAGCAGCTGTTTCTGCACCTAAGTCCTCTACAACAGGAAGATTGAACCTTTTGAAGGCCTTCCGGAGGATCTCTTCTGTCTCTTGTGCCACTTTGTCAGTCTCACCAAGCATGAGCTGATTCATCCTGGCTTTACTTCTGAACTCATCTCTGCAGTCCTTGAAGATCATGTTCATTGTCTTGGGATCAATTTGAGGATATAGCTGAATAGCTATCTGCTCCCGGATCTCAAGATCTTTGGCATGAGCATTATTCTTTCTTACTTCCATTTCCTTCTCTAGGCTTTTAGGAATGAGAGATATGATCTCAATGAAAGCCTTATTGTATGTGTTCAGATATTTAACTGTGGCTTCCTGCAGAGTCTTTTGGTCTGCCTCACTGAAGTCATCATAGGATTCAGTCATTGGTTGAAGGTTTCCATCCACCGTGACCGACTTGATTATGCTCTCTAGTGACAGAGTGGGCTTTTCAACAGTTACCTCTGCCATTTCCTCCTTGTCTTGGCCTGTGGAGGGCTTACCGGATCCTTTCTTTTTCTGTTTCTTTACTTCTCTTACTCCTTCATCTGATTCTGTCTCCTCTTCATCCTTTTGGCTTTCATAAGCCCTTGATGCTTTTGTCTTGGATCTTTTACCGGATGCCTGGACTTCCGGTTTTGAGCTTTTGGTTGTGGAAGGTGCAGATCTCTTTGATGATCTGGTCCGGGTGGGGGTTTCAACCGGAGCACTTTCTTTGCTTTTCTCTTCTTCCTCAGCCTTTCTCCTCTTTTCCCGGCTGGCATCAAGTGCCTCTTTTGAGATGCCTAGGCCTTGAGCAATGTGCTCTACTTCTTTTCTCACTTTTCTCTTAATCTCAGGTTCCCTGAGTTCTACATGTAATTTCACGCTCAGCTCCTCAAAGGTTCCAAACCTTTCTGCCTTAGGATCTTTGGGCTGACTTAGCATATGTTGAACATGCAGCTCTACTATCTGTTCATCAACTTCATACCCCATGGGCATGATCCAGACAGTCCTTGGCTCCACTGCCTCCATTAGGCACTGATCAGTGTCAACCATAAAACATACTGAGTCCTTGTATTTCTCAATGAGAGACTGGGGAATTCTCTCTCTTGCTTGCATCATGCTCTGAAAGTTTTTGAAGTATCCCCATAGAGCTGTATTTCTCGCTTTTGCATCCCCAAGTCCATGCAAATAGTCTCTTATCTGGACTGCAACAGGTTTGTCATTCTGCCATACCCATCCACTTGTTCCGGGTAGCTCATTCATGAAGTAAAAGAATAGACATACAATGAGAGTACCATACTTAAAGGAGTTCTTCTTGTCTTTCTTGATTTTCTGTACATTTTCCATCAATTGGCTTAGTAGTAGTTCACAAAGATCATAATCTGCATTCTTTCTTAGCATTTCATATGCTGTGTATATTGCAGTTCCGGATACAGAATTCTCCCTGCTGGAGTGATAGATCTTGTATCCTATTATCATTGATGCATATTTGATATCCGGATCCGAAATATCTTCAATGGTCATTGCCCTCTTATCATATTTTGATCCGGTGGCCTCAGTTACAACGTTGTTCTTGACAGATTTGAGGATAGGTACCCCCCCGGAAGAGTATAGACCAGTTACTGCTCTAATTGCTTCTTTTGTGATCTTACAGGGTCTATCTAGCCAAAGGAAGTTGTCATGCATCCTGCTCAGTACATACCGGACCCATTCATCTTCTTCAAAGCTAGGGAAATGAATGAATTGCTCAAATTGTTTCTTCTGGATACCCTTATACTCTGGTTTGAGCTCAAAAGCATTGTCTATCAGTTGCTTGTGATAGAGGTCTCTTAATTTGAATTCCCCAAATTCTTCAATGTTTGCGTGTATGTAAACCCTAATATCTTCAGTATGTAAGACTCCGTGGGGAACACTAGAGAAGGCTCCTAGTGGATCTACCTCCAATGATTTGTAGGGATGTTTCTTGAATGAGGGGCGAGGTCTATCAGAGATCTTAACTATGTTTGGAGTAGCCATTCTTCAAAGATTTGCAGTGAGGCAATGAAAAAATGAAGAATACCTTATGCGCCTTCGGTTTGCACGGAGTGGTTGGATTGATTTCTTTATGCAATAGCTTCGGCAGGAGATCCTTGGTGTGCTTGATGAACCTTGTTGCAGAGCTCCACTATTCGCTTCTTCTCAAGTGTAGAATGAGCAGATAACTTTTGAGAAATCCCTTATATTGCTCCGCAAACCCTAATATCTGTCTGCAATAAATGCTTCACCTGCATTATTCCGGTTTACCATGTCTGGACAGCTTGGAGTATCCCGGATTAGTCCTGATCACTGAATATCATCCTGATCTTTAAATCATGAATAAATCTAGGTAACATATTACAAGAACATCCCAAACACTCTGTCCAATCCGCAAGACAAGATCGTGCACTTCCGGATCTCTCCGGACCTTTTTGTAATCCTTTATCATACCGGAGCACTTTCTTTGAACAGGTCTAACTTAATCGAACACAGCTTCTTCATAACTCCATGCGGACCTCTGAAAACTTGACTGAAGCATCTCAGGACTTATATCTACAAACCCTTTAATCTGCATCTTGTGCCACATCCGGCACAACTTGTTTGGCTGGGGGAACAGAATCTTCTTTGAGTCTCCCCCTGAGCCTGAGCTCACTTTTTAATTTCCGGAAGAAATATCAGCACCAGAATCTGGTGCGGATCCAACCTCTACATTCTCTGAGCTTTTCTTCACCCAGATCTTGCTCATCTGATTCCTAACTTCATCCGCATTCATCTTTTGTTTACCCTTGTCTTGATTCTGATTATACACCGGACCTCTTTTGTCCTGATTCTTGTTTCTGCAGACTTTAGCATTATGACCGGATCTATTGCAGATTTGGCAAATAACATTTCTTTGCATATTTAACTGATATCCCCTTGATCTGCATTGATTAGCCATATGACCTACTCTATTGCATGTAAAGCATCTACCTTTGAATGATTTGTTTACTTGCATAATTCTGCATTCATGGGATTTGTGTCCATACCTTTTGCAGTTGAAGCACTGTCCGGAGAAGGATGAATTAATCTGATTCATTCTCATTCTGCACTGATTAGCTTTGTGACCAAAATGGTTGCAGCTGTGGCAGTATCCATTGAAGGATGGATATTTTTGAGCATTTGGCTGTCTTACCGGAGGTCTTCTAGGCATGCTCCTTGGATTTTCTGATCCAAGATTCTTCTGACCGGATCCGGAGCTTTCTCCTTTCTCATATCCCAAACCATACTTGTCATCAGTCCTCTTTTGACTTCCAAGAAGAACTTCAAGTTGAGCAGAACTTATCTTGAATTTCTCTTTATATTCATTTGCTGTTTGAAGATCTCTTTTGAGAGAGGTAATTTGATCCTCAAGTTTTTCTTCATTATCTTTGGCATTTTCAAGATCAGATTCAAGATGTCTGATAATCCTGTCCATCTGGTGGCATTCTTCTGATTTTTCCTTAAGAGATTGTCTTAGATTGTCTTCAGCCTTTCTTTTTTTCTTCAATCTCTTGAGTGAACTTTATAGTTCCTGATTCCATTTCATGTCTTAACATAATGACTTCTTTTGATAACTTTTCACATAACTTGGTTTGCTCAGTCAATTCTTCATTTGTATTGCTTTCTTCACTTTGTCTTGCCAACTGTTGGAGCAGCTCCTTTCTCTTTTTCATAGAGAGACTTAATTTGTCTTTTAATTCCCTCATGAATTCATCAGCCTGTTTGAGTCTTTCTCTTAATTCACTGACTTCAGAATTTGACTGTTCAAGATCCTCAAGGGCAGTCTTGAGTTGCTCCTTTAAACCATATGCATCCATTTGAAATCCCAGATCTTCCTCAAGCTGTTAGGCTCTATTAGGAGGAACTTGGCTCTGATACCAATTGTTGATAACTGAGAGGGGGGGGGTGAATCAGTTATCCTAATTATTTCCCTTATTAAACTTTCCTTTTAATTGAAGCAGCATAAAATCAAACACAAAACATTAACCATGAAGTAAGAAACACATGACACAGTATTTTTGACGTGGAAACCCTGTTAAGGGAGAAAACCACGGGGTGATTAACCCAAGAATTATTCTCTGTTAGAAGAATAGGAAATTACAAAAATGGCACTTGCCAATTAGGGCTCACTGCCCGAGCACACTGCTCACAAGAGGCTCACTGCCTACCAGAAGACACACTGTCTTACAAAGTGATAAGAATCACAGTCTTGAACTGATTGGAAGCATCTGCATATGCTGGAGTTCAGTTCCGGTTAGGTTCAGTATACTGATCTGCTGCACTTCATCTTTCCTCTGTTCTTTAGTCTGCTGTCCTTTCACATACCGGATCTTTCTTGTTACTTCTGCTCTATTCTGGACTTGTTCGCATATCCTCTCACACACTTCACCCACTTTACAACTAAATCCATCCTCTATATATATCCGCACAAGTAATTTCATCATCTTTCTAGTCGGCATCCGGAACAGTCTAGTTTCTTACAAACTTAGTTCTGTCGGCTGAATCCTTGCTCACCAAGCAATGCGGATCAAGCATATACTTGTAGATATCATCAATTATGTCGGCCAAACATGATTCATGCCTCCGCAACCTTTATCATCATCTGTAACACATCCGGAAAGTAGTTTGATACTCTATCAGTCAGTTCTTCCTCTGTTTTTACTGTCTCTCAGGAATCCGGTACTCAACTATTCATATCTTTTTCTTTGTCCATCTCCGGAGGCTAAATCCTTGGAATATACTACTCAAGATAGTCCTCTTGACTTCCCCAGATCCGCACTGTGCCAAGACACTTCCTCTGAGAGATCCGGACCAATCTGTCGGACCTTGCCACATGCTCTGTTCTTGTTCACCGGACCACAACAATCTTCAATCTGACTTCCGGTAGAGATATATCATGACTTGCGGATATGTGGAATGACCTTTGTTGCCATCAATGACAACAACCATGAATCCATATAGTGTCTCTTGCCAACAAAGAGATCAATCAAATAATGAACAATATAAAGCAAACCTCCTTTACTTCTCAGCTTCCATTGATTGCCTATCTCAATCGATCTTGCATGTATGAATAAGGCCCTCAGAAGGTGCACTTCCTTGCTATTTTCCAAGAATGTCAATTGGGAATGGCTGTGATAGTTTATTGTAATGAAGATGAGCTTCACAATAATGATAATGATATGGTAACAAGTTTGATCGCAAGAAATGAAGGAATTGGTTCCAAAGCTGCACTATGATTCCTACTGAGTAAGTTTACTTAAAGCCTGGATGATAGAAATGGAAGTGTATACACCTAAACTTGGCTCGGGTTGAATTAAGTAAATATTTTTAATATTTATCTTAATTCCTACTTTCTTCTATCAATTAAATAAATATTTTAAATTTATTTAATTGGCTCATTATCCCATAATTAAATAAAGTCATTTTATTTAATTAAATTCCCTAAATTCTTCTTATGTCTCACATCAATTAAATTCCCTAAAATTCTTCTAATGTCTCAAGTCCTAAATCCACCTCACAAAATCCACCTCATCAATCCACCTCATTAATCCACCTCATCTCTTCCACCTCACCATGTTGCACATATAATTAAATATTCTTAATATTTAATTAGCTAATAGCCTCCATTTTCCAAAATAAATCTTTAATTCAATTATCCTCCACCAAATTGAATATTTAATTCAATGTTCCCCACTAGCCTTCACAAATTGAATATTTAATTCAATTGCTCCCCACTATTCTCCACTCATTGAATTCTTAATTCAATTGTTCCTCACTATTCTCCACCAATTGAATTCTTAATTCAATTGTTCCCCATTATTCTCCACTATGAATTCTTAATTCAATTGTCATAACTCACTATCATCCACCATGAATTCTTAATTCAATTGTCATAACTCACTATCCTCCACCATTTATTCTTAATTCAATTGTCATAACCCACTCTTCTCCAAAAATAATTTTTAATTCATCAATTATGAATTAAAGATTCATAAATAATGAGAGCCATTGATCTCATCTTTTGATCCTCACCCTCCATTCCCTTTTCAAAAAATATATGAATAAAACTCTTCTCTAAGCAATTGGGGACACTTCATCTTGCACAATAACTATACCCAAATTTCTCTTCTTCTCTCTATTTCTAGTATCCTCCATTATCATGTGTTGGAAGCTCACATTCAACACAAACAGGTATCAAATCCATTCTTCCTTTGTCATCTTCAATAAGCAAGCAAGCAAGGAAAGCTTCTGAGGGCTTTACAATCAAGATCAAAGAAATATAGGCAAACAATGGAAGCTGCAGGGTAACAGGTTTTGTAAGTTTGTACTTCATTCATTTATTCTTGTTATTTGCATATTTCATTGATGTTTGGGTTTAAATATCATTATTGATTTTTCTCATATTCCCATTTACATTTTGGCGCCCACCGTGATCTAATCCACAGTGTTTGTGAGTGTTTGTCTTAGCATTTTTGTTGCAGATTCAGGTGTTTCAAAAACCATTCAGGCATCAACTCTCACAAGCGGCCTCCTATGTGCAAACCGCGCTCCCCGTTGGGTCTAGATGATTTCAGAGGTAAGAAATAACATATAATTTGTCTAGGTTGCTATTTAAAATTTTTTGAATTTTTTTTACATCTCAACGTATTTTTGCAACAAAAAAATTTAAATAAATAAATAAATAAATAAAAATTAAAAAACAAAAAAACATTTAGATTAGATGTATTTATTTATTTATGTTTTTTAGCATTTTCATAAAAAAACAAAAAAAAATCAAAATCCAAAAATAAAATCAAAAATCAAAATCAAATAACAAATTAAAAAAAAAACTAAAAACAAAAAACAAAAAAAAAAATTAAAAACAAAAAACAAAAAAAAATTAAAAATTAAAAATTAAAAAAATAAAACTAAAAAACCAACGGCCAGCAGGGGCTGAAGCCCCTCCCATCCCCCTGACCCCCCTTACCCCATCCCTCCCCCCAACCCCTTGCATTACCCCCCATTCCCACCCACACAGCCCACCCCAGCCAAACCCCTGCCATTTCCCTTCCCCCCCTCCCCCCCGATCCCCAAACATCCCCTCCCCTTCCCCTGCGCCACCTCCCAGCCTCTCCCTTCCCTCCCTCATCCCCCACAGCCCCCACTCCCTCTTCCCTCCCATCCACCATCTCCCTTCCCCCCCGACCCTCTCTCCTTCCCCCGCGGCCTCACCCCCTTGCGCTTCCCCTCGCCCGTCCCTCCGCTCCGCCTTCCCGCTGCCCTGCGACCTCCCTCCACCAAACCCTCAGCCCTCCCCCCTGTGCTCACCCTACTGCTCAGTTCACCCACCACTGCCGCCTCCGCCCGCCACTGCTACCTCCGACCATCCCTGCAAATAATCCGCCAACCTCCGACCACCCTTGTAAACAATCCGCCGCCTGCAGCCTACCGCATGCCGCCTCTACGACCACTCTACCTCCACCTCTGCCCGCCACCACCACCCAGCCACAACCCCAGCTCCTCTACCCAACCACTCCTGCACACACTCACAAATTTTAATTTAACATTTTTATTCATTTTTTATTGTTAAATGTGAGTAAAAAAAAAGACAAAACTAAATTTTTTTTTTCAACCAACTTTTAAAAATAAAAATTAAAAAAAAAAAACTGGAGAGTTATTTTTTTTCTCCTCTTTTGATTGCCACTTAGCAAAATAGGCTGTTTTTTTTCAAACTCACACAACTTTTGCATACGAAGTTGAAAACTCGCAAACGAATACACATCGGAAAGAGGACTCAGCAAACTTTGCAATTGTGATAAAATTTTTAGGCGACTGTACCATTTCACAACATATGTTCTGTCTGTGCATACATTCTTTCTTACGATGCTTTTAACCACTGTTACGGCACATTTGTGTTACTACGCTTCTGTTGACTATTTCTACGCATTTAGTCACTGAAGCAGTGCTTCTGTAGCAGGCAGTGATCTTAAAGTTTTTAGAAGATTTTGCTTATGTCAACATCTTTACAAGGGTACTCTTCATCTGTTTTGTAGGTTAGGCTACTAGTTTAGATTCATCTAGTTGCATTTACTAAACTCACACTTCAATTTTTAAAAGATAGTAAAATGAATGCTCATACAAATTCCACATAGCCTTTAACTAGGAAGAGAGTAATTGAACCATTGCTATATCTGCATATTGCTATCTTACAAACAGGAATGAACATTGCTATCTTTTCACCACTTCAAAGTTAACAACTATGTGAGTGCACGAGTAGATTAGCCCATATAGTTTTTCTCCTTTTAACTAGGTTGGATAAATCAGTGTCTTCCTTGCTTGATGAATGACAACATGCTTATGCTCTCCCCTTTATTAAGTGACCAGAGTGCCAGACTTGTTATTCCATCTGTTTAACCTTTAAGAGGAGCCTGCTCTTGGATACCACTTATCAAAGTAGGAACGACCCTAAGTGGTAACCGGTTAGACGCCAAGCCCTTCCAAGCCACTATAAATAAATTGTGTTTGGAGTGAAAGCTTCAAACAACGAGTGAAGTTGTGTTACACCGACAGCCAACCTCCCCCAAAACCCTCCAAGGTGCAACCCTTGCAGGCTGGGAGACTCCATAATGGAGAGTAGTGCTGCCGCATGTGTAACCACTCAAACAGTTGCCCTCATTAAACACCTTTCGTTCTAGTGGCCAAAAACCCTTCTTATCCATTTCAAGCCTAGGATTTCGTACTTGTTCTTTCTTTTTATTCCAAATAGAGTAAAAAAAAATCACAAAAAAAAAAAACCATAAAAACTCTCTGTGTTTAATGTGTTTTCTTGCCATAAAATTCAGAAAATAAGATTAGAAGAACATTCTTGCAACCAAAAAAAAAAACACCAAACAAACCACCAAACAAAAAAAAGAAACAATAGTCTAAGCGACACAATCTGTCTTCAAGAGAAGGATTTCACCAGTCTGAGGTACCCATTTCAATTTAGTCTTAGAATCAGAGATCAGGTTATACCTTGCAATCAGTTTTCATCCATTTCATCCAAATAGTCTTTCTCTCGCCAAATCGTCCCATCCACCTATTAGGCTTTCTAGTCCCAAAGTCAGTTTATTCCATATCAGTTCGACATAGGTCCCTTTTTTGTACCCTTTGTGAATTCACGAAAGCCTAGTAGGTCATAGAACCTTGCTAGTAGTCTCATTGCATGACTAGTCCCTACACAGTAAGACAGGTATCGAGTACCCTTACTGGTGGCTACCGTCTTGTGTCAACTGTCTTGCTTGAAGTCATTGAGCAAAAAAATCCTTTGTCCAAGTCCCTTCCTCGATATCCTATTCACCACAGTCTCAGTCAGCACCTTGCCAAAATTTCTAGTCCCAGTCCACTTCATCTCACGTCACCTTGCATGGTTCTTACTAGATCTCAGTATAAAAAGCAACTTGAAATGGCCGGCTCATCCAACCACATCGTCACCCCTCATGATAGTGACGAAGAATTTTCTCATGAAGATTACCAAGAACACATCCAAAGTAGGAAATTCCAATGCATGTTAGAAAAGGTGCTCCATGAGGACCCTCATAAGTATTTCTATTACCTTGCTAATCTTGGAATTAAACTCCCCGTAGATTTTGATGTACGCGCAATCCAAGAAAATGTAGAAAATGCTCCTGAAAAAGGAAAGAAAACCCTAGACTCAAACACAAAGGATAGAGAAAAGAAAACCATGGAAGACATGAGGAAATAGCTTGAGTGCCTCAAACAAGAAATCTCAGATCTCAAGACGGGTACGAACACAAAAAATTACTCCTTGGAGGATATCGCACCATACCCCTTTGACAAAAGTCTAAACATGGCACCCTTTCCCTTCTGATTCATAGTTCCTAAATTAGATAAGTACAAAGGGAAAGGAGACCCTAGAGATCATATTAGGGAATTCAACGTAGCATGCATAGAAGTAGCTCACGATGAGACCTACTTAATGAGACTTTTTCCTAGATCTTTGGGTAGTCAAGCTATGGAGTGGTTTTCACGCCTCCCACCGGGCATCAAATCTTATAATGACTTGTCAACAAATTTATCACACATTTCTTTTACAATATCGAGCACGAGGTATCTATGCTAGATTTATGCAACACCAAACAAAAGAGTGGTGAATCATTCACCACTTTCCTACAACGATGGAGACAACTAGCAAGTAAGTGCTCCTATGATATGCCTGAGAAACAGCTAATGGAGATGTTTGTCCATAACCTCAATAACGATCTTAGCTATCAAATACTAATACAATGCCCTACTTCATTCTCCAATGTCATTGAAATGGGATTGTTCATTGAAAAAGCTATGATCGCCAAGGGGCAAATCAAGTTATATAAGGACACACCTACCTCCAATTACTCAATGGATAAATCAAAGTTTTGGACCAAATATAAGAATGTGGTCAATGATGGGGTAGTAGATGCCAAGGCAGCAGCTCCCAAGCAACAACCTATATTCACTCTTAAAGGAGAAACAAACAATGGTACGCTTAATAAACCACCCTCTCGGGAGCCCAGACCTTGGTTCAGTTCAAATCCAAGGAGAAAATTCACACCGTTGGGTGAGTCACAAGAGTCCACACTAAGGAAGTTGTTGGCTAACAATGAAATCTCTCTACCACCAACAAGTGATTATGAGCCTATAGTCAAACCTCCCTACTGGAAGGACACAGACTATTGTGAATATCATCGAGGTAGGGGACATACATCCAACAACTGCATCCACCTCAAAAATGTCATACAAGATGTGCTAGATCAGAACCAGGGAGGAACCCAACAACATACCTCCAATGAAACTCATGTTGCCTACAGGGATCCACTTCTGAATCACAATAGACCATACAACAACACCAACCACAATGGCAACAACTACAATGGCAATAATAATAACGACAACAATCGCAACAGACCAAATCAGAATAGTGGGACTAATAATGCTAACTATGCAAGTGTGCCATTTGATTATACCATAAATTACATTTCTGAGCACGTCCCCCAAGTCAATGTCATCTCGCCCAACCAACAATCAGGACTTAATAGAACTAGTTGTAGTATAATTACCCACAGTCGTAAAGTCACACTCAATACTGCCCCTCCCAGGTCATCCCCTTCTCCATCCAACTTCCGTCAGTACAATGTCATCAACCAATTACAAAAAACCCCGGCTCACATTTCTATCTTGGAGTTACTGCGTCTATCTCCTTCTCATAAGGAGATCCTTGAGAAAGCCTTAGTGGAAACTATGGTCCCCACTAACTTGGCCCAAGAGAAATTCCAGACCATGGTAGGTAATCTAACTTCCTCCAACACCATATCATTTACTGAGCAAGATGACCTCT
This sequence comes from Cunninghamia lanceolata, assembly GCA_027924645.1. Lineage (NCBI taxonomy): Eukaryota > Viridiplantae > Streptophyta > Pinopsida > Cupressales > Cupressaceae > Cunninghamia > Cunninghamia lanceolata. Next base: position 33,220,886 of record BSBN01000078.1, on the reverse strand, counting down.
CTATATCGCAACCCCATAACACCCCTCTCCATATCATCGCCTTCATCCACAAACACCACATCAAGAGGGTTCTCATTGATGGAGGTACCAGTCTAAACATTTGCACATTAAAGCAGGTCCTTGCATTGGGGGTACTCCGAACAAGCAGTTGATCCAGGGAGAAAAATCACCATCAAAGCATATGACGAGGAAGAAAGAACCACAAAGGGAACAGTGGTCCTACCCATTCAAGTGGGACCAGTGATAAAAGATGTTGTCTGTCAAGTCCTTGATGAGGATCTCACTTATAATATCTTACTAGGGAGACCATGGATTCATGCCATGAAGGCTATCCCCTCAACCTATCATCAATGCATAATGTTCCCGCATAATGGTAAGCAAATCACAATTCAAAGTGACCCTAACCCCTATCAACATTGTAACTCCTTGCAAAACATGAATGCATCATCCTGAATAATAGAGCATATATATCCCCTATCCCATAGCATGACCATACCGCTGAAGCCTCCTCCTCAAGACCCAAAGAGCAGAAAGTTACCATAAAAGAAACTGGAGTGGGGGAATACTCAATTGAGCACAGTCTCAATCTTGCCAAATTGCCTTTGTCTCCTAGATCTTTTGGTTGACCCAAGCATTTTCCAAAGCCATCTACTCCTCCTATAGCTCCTGCAACTCCCTTTGTAAAATGAGGGACCTCATCCGATGAAACAGAGGAGAGAGACATCTTGTAATGGCTCTATACTAAAGAAGAAAACACACCCCAAGATCTGCCTAGACTCCCAACAGAACTCTATGGGTGAGTTGAGACTATTCTGCATAGAATGGGATATGAAGGACAAGGCCCCATCAGCCTCAGAAAAGAAGGAATCATTTAACCTATACAACCTTCTTCATCCTCATCGGCTAGAAACACAAGTGGCCTAGGATACAAAGGCAAGGGTAAAGCCAAGGAAAATGCCTGTTTTGTAGAAATGATCCAAACACTCCAAGAAGACAGCGATACAGATTCAAATGAGTATGAGTGGGATGAGCTAATAGAACATTCCTATGACGACAAGGAGGTCAACACCATTCAAACTTTTAGCCCCTACCGTGAGAGACAAATGCTTTTGAACAGACCACTAGAGTCTGATTCGCCCATCCCTGAGATCATGGCTTTAGAGGAAAGTTTAAATTCCATTGCAATAAACAACTTGGAAGAAAGTACCATCCTAACCACAATCCCCACCAATGCTCCCAACATTTCAATTCATACCATCAATGAATCAGGTCTATCATCTGACTCCTTCCCCCTCGTGCACCCTGAGCTTATTGACTGGGATATGCGAGGAACTCCTCAACTAGATATGTTCCGAAACGATGATGCTTACATTGATTATATGGAACTTAGGGACCACTTACCTAGGGGAGATCATAAAGCTAGTTTCTCTATTGAATTGAATACCATAGCTTACTTCGGGGAGGGTGCCAAGCCTTCTAGTCGCAAAAATATCAAGGTCAAAACTAGATCTGATAGTGAAAATTGCCTTGCGGCAGTATCAGATCCCAAAACAGTAAAAAGAAAGGACGCATCCAAAGGTGAAAACCCAACTGTGGCACCTGACGATGGAAATCTTGACACTCTCCCTAGTGTTATGTACCAGGAAAGGTCACAGATTATTGTGGAACCTATAGAGCTAGTCAACATTGGTACAGAGGAACAGCCTAAGATCATTCATTTTGCTAAATCTCTTACTCCACCAGAAAAGACCAGGTTTGTACCGTTCTTCAAGGAAAAGAGGGGCAGCTTCGCTTGGTCATATGTAGACATGCCAGGTCTAGACCCAAACTTGATTCTACACCATCTTCCATTAGATCCAGGAGTAAAACCAATAAAGCAGAAGCTGAGAAGGATGCATCCTCACATAGCACTTTTGGTCAAAGAAGAACTCAAGAATTGCTGGATGTAGGGTTCATCAGGGCTATAGATTACCTAGAATGGATATCCAACATTGTGCCAGTGTCCAAACCAGACGGCTAAGTCAGATTATGTAATAATTTTTGAGACTTAAATAAAGCATGCCGCAAGGATGATTTTCTATTGCCAAACATCGATATCATAGTCAACCTAACTGCAGGACATACTATGCTATCTCTCATGGATGGATTATTAGGGTATAATCAAATCAAAATAACACCAGAGGACCAACACAAGACAACTTTTACTTGCCCATGGGGTACCTTTTGCTGGAACGTCATGCCATTTGGGTTGAAAAATGCAAGTGCTACATATCAAAGAGCTATGGCTACTATATTTCATGACATGATGCATGTAACAATGGAGGACTATGTCAACGATATCCTAGCAAAATCTCTCACAAGGGATTCACACCTGGATGTACTAGAAAAAGTCTTTCAAAGATTGGACCAATTCCAAGTCAAGCTGAACCCAAAGAAATGTGTGTTTGGGGTAACTTCAGGCAAACTACTAGGCTTCATCGTGTCCACAAATGGAATAGAGGTGGACCTTGCCAAGGTCAAAGCTATAATGGACATGCCACCACCCAAGACTCTAACTCAATTGAGATCGCTACAAGGCAAGCTATAGGCAATCTGCAGATTCATATCTCAGCTAGCAGATAAGTGCCAACCATTTAGCCATCTCCTGCACAAGAATATTCTATTTAGGTGGGATGAGCGGTGTGAAGAAGCATTCAACAAGCTAAAAGAATACCTTATGAATCCACCCATTCTTATGCCTCCGATCCAAGGGAAGCCATTAATTCTCTATATATCTGCTACACCTACTGCTCTAGGGGCACTTCTAGCACAGCCTGATTATGAGAACAAAGAAAGAGCCGTCTATTACATCAGCCAAACCTTGGTGGGCTATGAGTTACAATACTCACAAGTAGAAAGATCATGTCTCACAGTAGTTTTTGCTTCACAAAAAATCCAACATTACATGCTTGCACATCCAGTTAAACTCATTACCAAAATAGACCCATTGAAGTATCTCTTGAGCAAAGCAGCTCTCACAGGTTGCCTAGCAAAATGGGTTATGCTTCTCAGTGAATACGACATCGAATATGTAGACAGAAAAGCCATCAAGGGACAAATCATAGCTGATCAACTAGCAGAGGCACCATTGCAAGACACCATGCCAATGCAGTTTGAGTTCCCAGATGAATCCCTATTCAATGTGTCAACATCTTCCTAGAAACTATACTTCGATGGATCTTACACACACCATGGATCAGGGACAGGCATCCTGTTCATAACTCCTCAAGGCGACACAATCCTGAAGTCTTACTGGTTGTTATTTCCATGCACAAATAACATAGCAGAATATGAAGCCTTAGTAATTGGTCTTAAAATGGCAAATGAATGGAAAATCCAAGAATTGCATGTCTACGGTGATTCTCAGCTTATAATCAATCAGGTCAATGATGAATACCATACCAAAGATGAAAAGCTCATCCCGTACAAAAGGATGGTCGACGACTTCAAAGAACACTTTGGTACCATCTCCTTCGAGCAAATACCTAGGATTGAGAATAAAGCAGCAGATGCAATGGCCACCATTGCCTCCCTTCTAGAAATACCTGAAAATGAGTCACGGTATGACTTCTTAGTGGAAACTATCTGGCAACTAGCTTATGATCTTCCTGAGAACCATTCCATATGCCTTCTCATTGCCACGGAGTATTTTACAAAGTGGATTGAAGCCGTTCCCCTCACCACCGTCACAGGTAAGCAAATTTCCTCATTCATCTTGAATTACATTATCTACAGATATGGCATTCCTTCATCTATTATCATAGATAATGGAAGACCATTCAAAAATCAAGATGTCCAAGAACTCTGTGAATGTTTCAAAATCCAACACCGTTTCTCCACTTCATACTACCCCCAAGGTAACGGTCAAGCTAAAGCATCTAACAAGACCATCTTGAAACTTCTCAAGAAGACAGTCAACGATGCTGGCCATGATTGGCATGTCCAACTCAATCCCGCTCTATGGGCCTACATAACCAGTATACGCACTCCCACAGGTGCTACACCATACGCCCTTATCTATGGTTCAGAAGCCATCCTTCCCATTGAAGTCGAATTACCATCCCTCAGGGTGTTGCTAAAGGGTCTCATATTAGATGAAGAATACAGGGTCTCCAGGCTACAAGAACTAGAGTTACTAGAAGAAAGGCGATAGAAAGCCTTCAATCATCTCAAAGCGTATCAACAGATGATGTCAAGAAGCTATAACCATAAGGTTCACCCACAATGCTTTAAGGTTGGGGATCTTGTTGATGTAGGAGCATCCAGTGGTGTAAGGGCAATCTTGCATCACCCAAAAAGAAGTTAATTCAAAATCATTGTAGTTGTTTTCATTTCTTTCCATAATTAGTGTTTCTGGTTCCATAATATCCAGAATAATAATGTAGGACTTTCAGTTTTTCCAAAATTGCTAAAAATAGCGACCTGCCTATTTTGGAAAGTGTACCTGCTATTTTTAAAAAGTTTGCATTTGGGCATGTAATGAAGCAAAAACTTCCATAAAGTTACATAACAGAAATATAAGACCTTTAGTGAAGGAATCAGGTAAAGATCATTTGTGAGCTGAAAGATATTAAAGTTTTTGTTTTCTGAAAAGCCTCTAAAAATTTCTGGAATGAGATATGAGGCACTAAAACTTCCCATAATGTCCCAAAAAGTTGATGGAAATCTGTTTACAAATTTCTAGTTGATAGTTCACATCACTAGCTTTTTGACTCTTAAAACGGTTTGTCAATCGGACGCCCGGATCAAAAGTTATGCTTCCCGGAAGTTGACCTACTTTTGGAGGGAGTTGCAAATTTTGAAATTTAGCTGGAGGCTGCCAAAAAGTGCTATTCATGACTATTTTAGGAACCCTGGGCAGTAGTAGAGTTAAGGGGGCCAGTGTAGAGTCAAGAATAGGTGGGAAAACAAAAACCCTAGCTGATTTGGGGTTATAGAAGGCTAAAGATTCTAGAGTCTTGAGGTTGGAAAAGCTGTAATGTGTTGCAGCCAGTAGAGGATTCATCCTCTGATTGTAATTGAGCTTTTGTGATGTAATGAGTTGCCTAGTCCAATAAAATAAAGTTCTATTTGTTGTGTTCAATATCTGTTATTGTGTGTTTTGTGACTTACCCCCTTCATCAAATGGTATCAGAGTGAGGGTTCTTGAGTGTGTAGACAGATCGCCGACCGTGAGGCAGTTTACACCAGGACCTAAGGTTGTGGGTTTGCTCCAGAGACCAAGATGCCTCCACAAAGAAATCATGTTGGGAGGAATGCTTTGACGGGAGAGGGTTTTAGAGCCCTACAAAGGCAAATCGATGCATTGTAAGAGGAGCTACGAAGAGGGTTTGAGCCGAGGACAAGAGAAGAAAGTGAAGATGAAGTTGAAGAAGAGCTATCTGAGGAAGAACAAGAAGCTGCCGAAGATGCTGTAGAAGTAAGGTTGTTGAAGATCATTTTGAAGATCAGAAAGAGGCCCAGGATCAAAGTTTCTACATATTCCAGAGATTTGAATCTAGAACAGCTTATTGATTGGATCAATGACATGGAGGAGTATTTTGAGTAGGAAGATGTGGAGGACCCAGATCGGGTTAAGTTTGCAAAAACAAAGTTGAAGGGCCACGCCAATATTTGGTGGAAGGAGGTCTAATTAGAGAGGAACAAAAGAGGAAAAGCAAAGATTACCAGATGGGATTGGATGGTGGAGAAACTGAAGAAGTAGTTCATTCCTGTGGACTATGAGATGGAGTTGCTGAAGAAGCTGTAAGGACTAAAGCAAGGTAACAAGTCTGTTAAGGAGTATACAGAAGAGTTTTATAAAATTACTATCAGGACAGGCCATGTAGAGCCCAACAACGAGAAGGTATCCCGTTACATTAATGGGTTGAGGCTGAGTATTCAAGAGGAGTTGAGCCTGGTCAGAATGACCACCATAGAAGATGCGTACTAGTTTTCCCTGAAGGTGGAAGAGAAGTTGAACAAAAGATTTGATAGCAAGCAAAGGGGAAGAGGTCAAGGTGGAAGGACTGGTGGAAGACCCTATGGAGGCCGTAATGAAGATCAAAATAAAAGTGAAGAACTAGGCACCAATCGAAATCAAAGAGGGGATAATACCTACCGCCCTCATGACCAGAACAATGGTGAGTAAAAAGGAAGAGGAAGAGGCAGACCTGGGCAAGGACCTGGAAGAGGATGTTTCAGAGGAACCTGTTTCCAATGTGGAGAAGATGGGCATCGAGCATATGAGTGTCCACAACATCAAGGAAGGACAAATAGAGGACCTGAAGGTAATGCACGAGTTGCACATGTAGATGAAGATGCACATTCTGAGCATTCTGAAGATGTTGAAAGGGGAGAAACCCTAGTTGTCAGAAGAACCTTGTTGAATGAGGAGAAAGAACCCAATCAGAGGAAGAGTTTATTCCACACAAGGTGCAAATGTGAGGGTAAGTGTTCTGATACTATTATTGACAGTGGAAGCACTAATAATCTTGTTTCAGAGGAGATGGTTGACAAGTTGAAGTTGACAAGAAGAAAGCATCCGCATCCATATCGGATTGCATGGTTGTAGAAGGACCATAGAGCTTTGGTCAATGAACAGTGTTTAGTGAAGTTCAAGATTGGTCACTACCATGATGAGGTGCTGTGTGATATCATACCGATGGATGCATGTCATATGCTAGTGGGGAGGCCGTGGCAGTATGATAGGAGTGCTATCCATGATGGCCGTGCAAACACATATTCCCTAACAAAGGATGGAGTTCATCATAAGTTGAAGCCCTTGAAGGAGGTGGAAGAAAAGGTATGTAGTACTGCCATAATTTGTTTGGTAGATGGTAGGAAATTTTTGGAGGGTATGAAGCATGAGCGTCATTGCTTTGCATTGATTCCTAAGATTAGTCAAGAGAAATGTGAAGATGTACTAGCAGAAGTTTCAGTTGGAAGAGTTCCAGGACATTATCTCTGATAATGTACCAGAAGGTTTACCACCAGTAAGGAAGATAAGTCATCAAATGGATTTGATACTAGGAGACAGTTTGCCAAAAAAGGCAGCCCACAGAATGACCCCTGCAGAGAATGAAGAGTTGAACAAACAAGTTCAGGAGTTGTTGAGGAAGGGACTGATAAGGGAGAGCCCAAGTCCATGTGTGGTACCTACAGTACTAGCACCAAAGAAAGATGGAGAATGGAGGATGTGTACAGACTCTTGAGCCATCAATAAGATAATGATCAAGTATAGATTTCCATTGCCAAGAATGGATGACATCATGGATTGTTTGAGTGGAGGCAAGTACTTCACGAAAATTGACCTAAAGAGTGGGTATCACCAAATTCGTATCAGAGAAGGGGATGAATGGAAGACAACCTTCAAGACAAAGGATGGTTTGTATGAGTGGTTAGTCATGCCATTTGGGATAACCAATGCACCGAGCACATTCATGCGGCTCATGAACAAGGTACTGAAAGAATTTTTGGGAAGTTTTGTTATTGTTTATTTGGATGATATTTTGATTTTTAGTAAGACTTGGGATGAGCATTTGATGCATATCAGAAGAGTTCTAGAGAAGCTAAGGGAGGAGAAGTTGCTGATTAATTTGAAGAAATGTAGTTTTGTAAAGAAGGAGTTGGTATACCTGAGATTTGTTGTCTCAGAGGAAGGTCTTAAGATGGACCCAGAAAAAGTAAGGGCTATCATTGAGTGGCCTACGCCAAGGAGTGCAACGGAGGTAAGATCTTTTCATGGTTTGGCAAGTTTTTACAGAAAGTTTATCAGGAATTTCAGTAGCAATTGTGCACCCCTAACTAAGACAATGAGAGGGGATAGAAAAGAGTTTAGATGGACTAAAGGAGTAGACAAGAGCTTTGATACATTGAAGCAGAAAGTTGTAGAACAACCTGTTTTGGCACTTCCAGATTTCAATGAGGTATTTCAGGTAGATTGTGATGCTAGTGGTAGTGGTATAGGAGCTGTTTTGAGCCAAGAAGGTAAGCCCATTGCCTATTTTAGTGAGAAGCTTAATGATGCCAAGAAAAAGTATTCTGTTTATGATCAAGAATTTTATGCAATAGTTCAAGCTTTGAAGAAATGGAGACATTATTTGTTGCCAAAAGAGTTTGTTTTATATACTGATCATCAGGCTTTGCAGTATATTAATAGTCAAGGGAAGTTGAACCAAAGGCACTTAAAATGGGTTGAGTTTTGTAGAGTTATACCTTTGTTTTGAAGCACAGGAGTGGGAAGTCCAATAGAGTTGTAGATGCCTTGAGCAGAAGGAAAAATTTGTTGATAGAAATGAAGATAGAGGTTGTTGGGTTCGATGAGCTTAAAAGTTTGTACCCTGAAGATCCAAATTTTGCAGAGGCTTGGAAAGCTTGTCTGGAGCTTGTTACTTTGGATAGGACAAAATGATTGGATTTCATAATCCAAGATGGCATGTTGTTTAGAGGAAGCCAGTTGTGCATTCTGAGGAGTTCCATGAGAGAGAACCTAATTAAAGAGAAGCATAGTGGAGGACTGGCTGGATACTTTGGTCGAGATAAGACCATTTCTATTGTTGGTGAAAATTATTATTGGCCACAGTTGCAGTAGGATGTGAGGAAGTTTGTGTAGAGTTGCAAATTATGTCAGATGGCAAAAGGAACAAGTCAAAATACAGTTTTGTATCAACCATTACATATACTAGAGAAGCCATGGGATGATATTAGTATGGATTTTGTTCTTGGTTTACCAAGGACACAGAGAGGGCATGATTCTATTTTTGTGGTAGTGGACAGATTCTCAAAGATGGCACATTTTAATCCTTGTAAGAAGACTAATGATGCTGTTCATATTGCAGAGTTATTTTTCAGGGAAGTGGTGAGAGTACATGGTATACCAAAGAGCATAGTTTTAGATCGAGATACCAAGTTTGTTGGTTATTTCTGGAGGACATTGTGGAAGAAGTTGAAGATAGATTTGAAGTTTAGTTCTGCACACCATCCATAGACTGATGGACAAACTGAAGTGGTGAATAGGAGTTTGGGTAACCTGCTACGATGCTTAGTAGGAGATAAGCCCAAGGGATGGGATTTGATTTTACCACAGGCAGAATTTGTTTACAACAATTCTGTCAATAGGAGTACTGGTAAATCAACATTCTAGATTGTATATGGCAATAGCCCAAGAAATGCTTCTGAGTTAAGGAAGCTGGACAATGCAGAAAAGACAAGTGCTGAAGCTGAAGACTTTGCAGAACATCTAAAGAATTTGCATGAAGAGGTGAGAAAGCAGATTAATAAAATAAATATTTAGTACAAGGCTAAGGTAGATTAGAATAGGAGATATAAGGAATTCTAGGTAGGAGATGAAGTCATAGTTCACTTGAGAAAAGAAAGGTTCCCAATTGGAACATACAATAAGTTGAAAATGAAGAAATTTGGACCATGCAGAATCTTGAAGAAGCATGATTCAAGAAATGCATATGAGGTAGAGCTGCCAAGTGGGATCAATATTTCTCCTATTTTCAACATTGCTGATTTATCAGACTATCATGAAGGTGGAATAGAGGATGGACCAACAGAAGTACAGTGGAGTATTCTGGCATCTACTTCAATGGAGGAGATAGAAGAGATCTTGGATATCCGTGTGGGAAGAAGTACTCAGAACAAGCAATATGAAGAATATCTGGTAAAATAGAAAGGAAGGCCTATTGAAGATTCTTCTTGGTTGTCTAAGGCAGATGTTGACCATTTGGATTTTCCTCACACAAACATCTAAGATGTGACAGGGTCACTTCTCAAATTACCCTGGGTGTCTGATGCAAGAGCATCCAGTGGTGTAAGGGCAATCTTGCATCACCCAAAAAGAAGTTAATTTAAAATCATTGTAGTTGTTTTCATTTCTTTCCATAATTAGTGTTTCTAGTTCCATAATATCCAGAATAATAATGTAGGACTTTCAGTTTTTCCAAAACTGTTAAAAATAGGGACCTGCCTATTTTGGAAAGTGTACCTTCTATTTTTACAAAGTTTACATTTGGACACGTAATGAAGTAAAAACTTTTAGAAAGTTACATAACAGAAATATAAGACCTTTGGCAAAGGAATCAGGCAAAGATCATTTGTGAGCTGAAAGATATTAAAGTTTTTGTTTTCTGAAAAGCCCTTGAAAATTTTTGGAACGAGATATGAGGCACTAAAACTTCCCATAATGTCCCAAAAAGTTGATGAAAATCCTTTTACAAATTCCATCATGATAGTTCACATTGTGAGCTTTCTAGTGCTTAAAACGGTTCGTCAATCAGACACCCAGATCAAAAGTTATGCTTCCTGGAAGTTGACCTACTTTTGGAGGGAGTTGCAAATTTTAAAATTTAGCTGGAGGCCACCAAAAAGTGCTATTTATGACTATTTTAGGAACCCTGAGCAGTAGTAGAGTTAAGGGGGCTAGTGTAGAGTCAAGAATAGGTGGGAAAATAGAAACCCTAGTTGATTTGGGGTTAGAAAAGGCTAAAGATTCTAGAGTCTTGAGGTTGGGAAAGTTGTAATGTGTTGCAACCATTAGAGGATTCATCCTCTAATTGTAATTAAGCTTTTGTGATGTAATGAGTTGCCCAGTCTAATAAAAGAAAGTTCTATTTGTTGTGTTCAATATTTGTTATTGTGTGTTTTGTGACTTACCCCTTCATCACTTGTCCTCAGAGAAAATCCTCGCAATCAACAAGACAAAGAAAAGAAAGGCAAGTTTGAACCTAACTGGATTGGGCCCTATGTGATTGTAGCTGCTTATGGATTGGGGGCATATCAGTTGGCAACATCCGAGGGTGAGTTGTTCGATGATCCAATCAACAGCATGCATCTTCGCCGGTTTTATACTTAGGAGAACCCTAATGTAAGGGAGGCACAAAATACAAAAAAATCAAAAAATCAGAAAAGAACAAAAAATTGTCCTATGGTGAAAACCTGGCAAACAGGTGCCTTGGATAGGTATCATGATGAAAACTTGGCAAGTAGGCATCATGTTTACTTTCTAGCTTCTTGTGCAAATAAAAGTAAGTGATGAAAACTTGGTAAACAGGTGTTACTTGTGATAGACCGCCTTCTCCATCTCTGGGGATTCCGTCACCTTGAATCCATTCTTTCTTCACTCGCATCCTGTTCAACCCATATCTATCCCATAATAAACACCTGGCAGTTACCTATCATGGCTCGATACTCTCCCTCTTTGTGGCCTTGTCAACCAAGGTTCTATCCCATACCGACTCCTTAATGTGAGCCTAATATAGTGTCTCTCATCAGTCTTCCGTGGTCTAGGTCCCTAAACTATGTTGCCTCTGCGTCATCACGTAGGCAAGGCCATTATTCCAATGCATCCCTGAGGCTTTCCCTTGTCTCATCCATTCTGTATGTTGTCCTTCTATCCAGCTAAGTCAATCTCCACTTTCTCTCGCCTAGGTCTTAGGTCTGTTAGGGTTTACCCCGAACTACGTTGGCTCTGCGTCGTCACGTAGGCAAGGCCATTATTCTAATGCACCCCTGAGGCACTAGATCTGTCCCTTAGGGTACATCCCACCAATAAGGATTGTGATACCTTCTACTAGACAAACAAGAGTAATAAAGCACGCTTCCCAAAACAACAAAAATCATGACGCAAAACATCAACCTGTCCAAGGCAAAACAAAGCACCATACCAAAACACTCAAGCTAATTTTATACCAGTTATGGCAAAAAGACACATCTAATGCAAGAACGTTTTTTGATTGGTTAGATTAACTTACAAAGTCTCGATTTATGTTATCATGCCTTTCTATGCTACTCGAGGATGCCAAAATCTAGAGATGCTATGATGGGGGCATGATTATTTTCTTTGTTTGCTGCTTATGGATTAAACTTTAGTAATGTGATGATTTCTGTCTAACGACATGATCGGTAAAAGATCATCAAGGACTCTGAGATCTAAACATGAAAAGGGGCAATCCTTGTCTGTTAAAAAAAAAGGCAAGAAGTACTCAGGTCATCTAGATTCAATTTTGGCTAGATGCTTGTATTAACTTGCTAAATCAAAATCCATGTAAGCAATACTCAGGTCATCTCAGTTCAATTATACCTAGATGCTTGTATTTTCTTACAACATAATAAAGCCCAATGATGAAAGCGCTTCAAAATACTTGCTATATCAAGGTGACAAATATTCATATACATATCCATTTCTATATCATATCCAATTGCGCCTCATATCTGTACCCATATCCATATCCATACCATATCCAATTGCAAGTCTATCCTTAATCCATGCCAATCAAGTCAAATCAATCTTGTCAAATGATCCAATCACAATCAATGGTCTTGATCCTTGTCCGGTCGTAAACCAACTCAATCAATTAATCAATCAATTGTCTTATACAGGATGTTGCATTATCGAAATCAGACCAACACACGCGTCTTACACAACATGCTTCATTTCTTGAAACCAGACACTATCCTTCATGTTGCTCTAGGGATCTATCATTCCCCACCATGACAATATGCCTACCATGTTGGTCTAGGGATATATTATTCCCCGCCATGACAACACTATCATATCAAATGTTTTAGACAGGATGTTATATTGTCGAAACCAGACGTGGAGTCTTATACGACATACTTCATTCCTGAAACCAGACATCATCAATCCATATCATTGGTTTACCACTTGACGGGGGCAATACCTTGTTTGTTCCTGTATCATTTGTGCATACTTGCTTACTTGCTTGTGTGTGTCATCTTTTTATCTTGCATTCCATATCATTCATCCATTTCTTCTGCATCCAACCATTTCATCTCCTATCAGCCTATCTCATCGTGAGATTGTCCATCTCATGCCTTCCACCTTCTCCCCGTCCAATCTCTCAAGGGGGCATCCTATCATCATAACCTATACCAGGGGTAAACTGGGGCATGTATCATTATCAGACTATTTATTCTTTGAAACAACGTGATAAAACACATTGCTTCAAAGAGGGGCAAAATGTATACACCTAAAATTGGCTCGGGTCAAATTAAGTAAATATTTTAAATATTTATCTTAATTTCTACTTTCTTTTGTCAATTAAATAAATATTATAAATTTATTTAATTGCCTCATTATCCCATAATTAAATAAAGTCATTTTATTTAATTAAATTCCCTAAATTCTTCTTATGTCTCACATCAATTAAATTCCCTAAAATTCTTCTAATGTCTCAAGTCCTAAATCCACCTCACAAAATCCACCTCATCAATCCACCTCATTAATCCACCTCATCTCTTCCACCTCACCATGTTGCACATATAATTAAATATTCTTAATATTTAATTAGCTAATATCCTCCATTTTCCAAAATAAATCTTTAATTCAATTATCCTCCACCAAATTGAATATTTAATTCAATTGTCATAACCCACTCTTCTCAAAAAAGAATTTTTAATTCATCCATTATGAATTAAAGATTCACAAATAATGAGAGCCATTGATCTCATCTTTTGATCCTCACCCTCCATTCCCTTTTCAGAAAATCTATAAATAAAACTCTTCTCTAAGAAATTGGGGACACTTCATCTTGCATAATAACTATACCCAAATTTCTCTTCTTCTCTCTATTTCTAGTATCCTCCATTATCATGTGTTGGAAGCTCACATTCAACACAAACATGTATCAAAGCCATTCTTCCTTTGTCATCTTCAATAAGCAAGCAAGCAAGGAAAGCTTCTGAGGGCTTCATAATCAAGATCAAAGAAAGATAGGTAAACAATGGAAGCCGCAGGGTAACATGTTTTGTAAGTTTGTACTTCGTTCATTTATTCTATTTGCATATTTCATTGATGTTTGGGTTTAAATATCATTATTGATTTTTCTCATATTCCTATTTACAAGAAGAATAGGGTTCAATTTATAGACTCATGAGAGAGAAGATCAATGGTATAGAAACCTTGAGGAACATGCACGAATAGGAAGAAGACAAGTGTCACCCAAAAGCTATTTTATTTGAGTTAACTGCTTTCTTTTATTGAAGATAAGATTAGATTTCATAAATTAGAAAGCTTTTTTCTAATTTAAGAGTTATTGATAAAAACAAGGTTGATTGAATCAATTAACTCAACTTGAGATTTTCTTTTGCATCATTTGAGAGAAATTAAATAATAAATTATTTAATTTTGTTTGCATGAAGAAGAATACTTATTTTTAGAAGATTTGGAAGATATTTGAAGATAGGAAAGCAAAATAAATAAATAAATTTATTTAATTATTGTGCACGATTTGGAAGAATAAATAAAATATTTGATTGTATTTTATTTTTAGATATTGAGAGGATTTAAATAAATTTGATTTGATTTATTCAAATTTGGAGGAATGATTTTGACTTAATTAAATAATTAAGAATTATTTAATTGTTTGGAAAAATTTAATTAAATAAAGGATTTTATTCAATTTTGACTTTAGAATAGGTAATTAAATATTTTGATATTTAATTAACTTAGAGGAATATGAATCAAATAAATAAATTTGTTTATTTATTTATTGATAGAAGAATTAGAATGGAATAAATAATAAGAATATTTATTTAGACTGAATCGTGTCATTTTTAGGTGTATACATTTTGCCCCTCTTTGATGTGATGTTCGAGATGATGAGATTTGTGTTGAGTAACATCATTTCAAAGAAGCTAAGGTTATAGATAGAAGAAAAAGATGACAATGGAAGGATAGGATGAGGATGCCCCCTCGGGAGATTGGACGAGGAGAGAGTTTCATTGTGTGAGATGGACAATCTCATGATGACGAAAGTTGGAAGAATAGGTTGGGGTGAAGAAAAATGGTTGAAGAAAGAGCTGAATGATACAATATGTAAGATATAATGATAACATACACAAGCAAGTAAGCAAGTATGCACAAAGGATACAAGAACAAACAAGGTATTGCCCCTGTCAAGTGGTAAACCAATGATATACTGATAACAATATATGACAGTGTTGTAATGGTGGGGAATGATATATCCCTAGACCAACATGACAGGTGTGTTGTCATAGTGGGGAACAATGGATCCTTAGAGAAACACGAAGGATAGTGTTTGGTTTCAGGAAATGAAACATGTTGTGTAAGACCCGTGTGTTGGTCTAGTCTTGACAATGTTACATCCTGTATAAGATAATTGATTGATTAACTGATCGAGTTGGTTTACGACTAGACAAGGATCAAGACCACTAATTGTAATTGAATCATTTGTGCACGATTGACTTGACTTGATTGGTATGTATTAAGGATGGACTTGCATTTGGATCATTGCTCAGATTGACAGTTAGAACTATTGAGGAGAGATATAATGAGAGATAGAAAGTTGATCGATAGAAGAATGACTCGACAGAAAGAATCACAAGCTTTTGTAAACATTGATACTTTGCATAGAATTTTTATTGCATGAGATATGGATGTGAAATGCAACTAGATATAGTATGGGTATGGATATGGAATGCAAATGGATATGTTATGGATATGGAATGTAAATGGATTTTTTCCATCTTGATATTGCAAGTATTTTGAAGTGCTTATTTCATCATTGGGCTTTTAAAATGTTGTAAGAAAATACAAGCATCGAGGTATAATTGAACAAAAATGACCTGAGCATCGCTTACATAGATTTTGATTTAGCAAGTTAATACAAGCATCTAGGTATAATTGAATCGAGATGACCTAAGTATTTCTTGCATATCAATAGACAAAGATTGCCCCCTTTCATGCTTAAACCTTTGATGTCTTCAATGATCTTTTGCCGATCATGTCATTAGACAAGGCGTCATGTTACTAGAGTTTAGTCCACAAATAGCAAACAAAGAAAATAATAATGCCCCCATCATAGCATCTCTAGCTTTTGCCAACCTTGAGTAGCATAGAAAGGCATGATAATAGAAATCAAGACGTCATAACTTAACCTTGATCACAACCACAAAACATTTTTGCATTTAGATGTGTTTGTTTCTTGCCATAATTTAGGTAAAATCATTTAGAGTGCTTTAGGTGCTTTCTTGCTTTGCTTTGGATAGGTTGAGGTGCTTGTGTCAAAATTTTTGCTTGAAAGCGGGTTTTTTTTTGCGCATGTTTGCATCTGGTGAAAGGTTCCACAATCCTTATTGGGGAAGATGGACCCTAAGGGACAGACCTAGTACCTTGGGGGCACAGTGAAAATGACCTTGCCTACATGATGAAATAGAGGCAATGTAGTTCATGAATTGGACCATGGATGGACTAGAGGATAGACGACAAGATACAGGACAGACGAAAAGCCTCGGGGGTGCATTGAATAATGGCCTTGCCTATGTGACGACGCATAGGCAACGTAGTTCATGGACTTGGACCATGCGGGCCTAAGATATGGATTGGATGAGACACAATATGGAACAAATAAGACATGATATGGAACATATATGGATTAGATATGGATCAGATGATACTGATGACAAGGAAACACCACAGATAGGTAGATGAATGGGTGATAAAGAATGGAACGGGTAGGTATGAGGATGGGTAATAGTGGATAGAAGGAATCAAGGATGTGATCTCCAAGGACTATGTTACATAAGAAAAACGTGCCCCATTGTAGGTAGAATACTTTAGGATTTTTCATGGCTATGTTTCAAGATGATAGGAGGATGAGTACAATTGAGGACTTGCATGGTTTGGAGGGATAAGGTATGTCAAGAGACACCTAAAACATTTGTCAACATTGTGCCCCCAATCTTTATCAACACCAAAGAATAGAGGAAAGGAAGATTTAGGATGGATAGACTGGACAATATAGGTAGGATAGGATAGGAAATGGAATACGAAAGGAAATTGATATGAGAAGAGTGATATGCTGATGAGACAAAGTGCCCCCAAGTGTAGGTGACATAGAAGATCAAATTACACATGATGCCTATTTGCCAAGTTTTCATCATGGTACTTATCGAAGGTGCTTGCTTGCCAGATTTTCACTGTTGGATGAAGGGATTTTCTTGATTGATTTTTTTTTTTTTTTTTTTGATAGGAGAAGGTTGATATGAAAGGGAGAGACTCAAGTATCTAGTTCCCTGAAAAGTGACAGTCCCGCTAGATGGATGCTATTGCACGGACTTTGTCAAGTGTTCTCACAGATGTTGGTAGGAGATTACATGAAAGTGAGATGGAGAAGGTAGATAGTGGATTATGGAAGGTGCCATATTGGATGATAATGCAGAATTTGGATGGAAATCTTATGCAAAAGCATGGACCATAGGAATAGAATGAGGAAGATATGTAGGAGGTATATGAAAATGTTTATGAGATGGAAGGGAATCATGACCAATGGTTGCACATACCATGATAAACATTGAAGCTGGTGATGGGAAAGTAGTGTAGGAAGCAACTGAGACTTTTTCTTGTGGACGAATAATTTAGGCATGTAGGGATCCACATAGACAGAGTATTTTTCTGATTTTTTCTTAACATGTGGGATGGAAGAATTTGAGACTTTTGGATGGAATGGGAGAAAGTGGATGGTTGAGATTCTTGGGAGGTGGATGCCTCATTTGACTTGATGGATTTTTGCTTAGGCACCCAAACCATTTTTCTTTTAGATAGTACCTGTGAAGGTATGGGCTTGGGTGTATGCAGCTTTTGTGCAGCTTCGGATGTAATTATTTGTTTGATGCAGACCCACACCTTTTTTAGTTTGGCATATAAGTGTGTGGATGTATGCAGCTCTTGAGAAGGATGTTTCTTTGATTCTTTGCTTTTGTATCCTAGGTCATGAGGACTCTTAGGATTTTTGACTTTATAGGTAGAGGCATCCAAATTTTTATTGTTGAATTCTCTTAAGATGGTGGAAGTGGAGTTGGAGGACGTTCTTTGTTTGGACAACATGTGCATCTATTGGCCATGATTAGGATTGATAGAAGATTCATAGATGGATGGATAAGGTGTTGGAAGAAGTGGTGGTCAAATGTATGGAGGGATATTAGGAGTTGGAAGTAGCGGAGGCAGATCAGATGGTGGAAGGTATATGGTCACATGCTTTTGACAATTGTAGGATGATGGAGGTGGAATGATGGCATATGTTTTGGGGATATGATAGGGTTTGTGATGGAAAGTGGTAGATTTTGGAGTGGAGGAAGTACCAACATCTTGAGATTGTTGATCTTGGGGTATGTATCCAAGGCCATATGAAGGTGGAGGAACATTGACATGGACGGGCTCCAAAATACCTTGTTCATGAAGGCCTAAGCCTTTACCTTGATAGTTCATATGCTGGTGTTCTAAGGAGGAACACTCATGAATGAAAGGGGTAAGACCAAGGATATATGGTGGGGTATCTGCAGCATGGTTGATAATGGAAGGTGGAGGAGTATCATTGGTTTGATCTTCTACGCTTGCTTGGGAGGCAAGTGCCTCATCAAAGGAAGTGGAAGTTGTTAGATCTTGGATGGGACTAGATTGGGTTATAAGCTTAGGACCATGGAACGCATAAAGTGGGCTAAGAGGATCATCATGGTCTGCTTGATCATAGATAGGCTCTTGATCATAGATGGGGTCTTGATCATAGATAGGATTTAGCGTGATGGGATTAAAGTGCTCTTGTATATGTTCTTTATCAATGATAATGTCCTGATCAAAGGTAGTATCTTGATCATGGAAAAGATTTTAGTTATGAATGGTTTGAAATTGGACCTTTTTGCTCATGTATAGGTATAGGATCCTCAAAAATAAAAGGTTATGCATGGGTTGGATGGGGGTGCTTTGATCTTGATTTAGACAAGGGGTTGATGTTTCCACATGCTCTAAAGTGCGCTCTTGACATAACGCTTGGGTTGTTCGAATGGAAGTGGAGGTAGAGGTCTCTTGGCTAGGATTTTGGTCAATCATATGAAGGTGCGATGGACCTTGACTTTGGTTCCTGGTAGGAGACTTTTCAATAGACTCGAAGGGTCGCCGATTACACAACAAGGTTGGTGCAATAGACATGCTTGAAGACTCTTTGATAAGGTCAAGGATCAGAATTTGGGGAAATGGTTGACTCTCTATTGATAGTCCTTGTATCACATCCTTGGTAGGTGTATGGGTAGGGGAATGAGGTAATGGATTAGTATGCTTTGGGCTATGTGTTCTAGGAGATGGTGAAGGAGGACTAGTAGAGGGATTGGTATATGATTTCCAACTTGAGGTAGTGCTTCCCCTGTCAGGAGTATCAGGAAGACAGGAAAAGAATGTATGACTCTGGTGCAAGATGTAGCTAGTACTAGCTTGTTCAGCTCGTAAGATGGCCATTTCATGTTGTATGGCTTGGAGTTCTTGAGCACTTGCTATATGATCTTGAGGCAAGAAATCAAAGTTTAGTTGCTCTCGTAGGTATTGGAGTTCTTGAGAAATTACTTGTAATTGGTATGTCATCTCCAAAACCTGACACAAGACTAAAATGGGTACTCAGAAAGGTTTCAAAGTTTCTCTCAAGAATGTGGAAGTACTCACTATTACGCATGCGCAGGAATAGATGCGTAGTAGAATAGGATAAAAGTGTAGAAAGTTAGCGTAGATGTGCACTAACAGATGATATAAGCATAGTAGATTGATTCAAATGCATAGCAAGTTAGTATAAAAGTGCAGCTTTAGACAACAGATGTGTAGCTCTAGATTTTTTCAGTGTTTTTGCAAATTTTTGGCAATTTTTCTAATGTTTTTGGTATCTTTGGCTACAAGAAGGTCTCTTTTGTTCTATTTTTTTTTAATTATGGCAAGAAGACACAGTAAACACAAAGAATGTTTTCATGGTTTTTTATTTTTTTGTGATTTTTTGACTCTTTTTGGACTAAAAGGAAAAGCAAGTACAATCCTAGGTTTCAGAGGACAATATAAAACTGAACTCTCACTATCTCTAGTGAAGCATCTTTGGGAGGTGATAATCACCATTCCCTGCATCAGCTTATAGGGGTTTTTGGCCACTAAAACAAAGGTGTTTAATGAAGGTAACCATTCAAGTGGTTATACATGCGACAGCACTACTCTCCGTTATGGAGTCTCCCAGCTTGCAAGGGTTGCGCCTTGGAGGATTTTGGGGGAGGTTAGCTATTAGTATAACACAACTGTACTCATTGTTTGAAGCTTTCACTCCAAACACAATTTATTTATAGTGGATTGGTAGGGCTTGGCATTTAGCTTGTTACCACTTAGGGTCATTGCTATTTGGATGAACAGTATCCAAGAGCAGGGCCCTCTAAGGAAAAAACACATGCAAAACTAATATGTCTGGCATTTTGGTCACCTAAGATATGGGAGAGCATAGGCCTGGTATCATTCCCAAAACATAGAAGACAATGGTTCTTTTCCCCTAGTTAAAATGAGAAAAACTAAATGAGCTATCTACTTGGGCAAGCACATAAATTTGTTAACTTTGAAGTGATAACAAGATAGCAATGGTTCAATTTTACCTAGATAGCAATGATGTGTTCAATTTTACCCAGATAGCAGTGATTTGTTAACTTTGAAGTGATAACAAGATAGCAATGGTCTAGTTTTACCAAGATAGCAATGAGTTTGTTAACTTTGAAGGATAGTAATATAGCAATGACTCAATGATATGCAAGATAGCAATGATTTAATTATCACCTTCCTAGTTAAGACTATGTGAGATTTGCATGAGCATCCATTTACTTTCCCATTAGAAATCAAAGTGTGAGTTAACAAGTGCAACTATATGATTCTAAAATAGTACCTAGCTTGCAAATAGATCAAGAGTGTTCCTGCAAAAAGACATTAGCATTAGTAAAAACTTTAAGGAAACCCTAAAAATCACTGCCTAGATCATATGCATAGCTTCAGAGCTTGAATGTGTAGAACATAGCTCAGAAGCACCACAGTACATATGCGCTAAGACAGAGGTCAAAAGCGCAGGGAAATAGTATATATGTGTCAAACTGACAGATGTGTTGTATCAGAGGATAGATGCACCGAAATAGAGTCTGTATGCACCGAAAGAATGTATGCACTGGAACAGACAGTAGATGCATGTTAGGATGTGTCAAATGCATGGTTTCCTCCTATGTATGGCTTTCTAAAACACAAAAACTTAGTTTTTGGGTTAAAGATCAGGGCTAGGCCCCACAGTGGGTGCCAAAAATGTTAAAAGAAAACTGGAGTAAACATGAATAATCAATATAATATATCAATAATACCCAAAACGCAATGAAATAATGAACAAAAGAGATCAATCAAACTATGAACAATACAAAGTAAACCTCCTTTAATTCTCAGCTTCCAGTGATTGCCTATCTCAATTGATCTTGCATGTATGAATAAGGCCTTCAGAAGGTGCACTTCCTTGCTATTTTCTAAGAATGTCAATTGGGAATGGCTATGATAGTTTATTGTAATGAAGATGAGCTTCACAATAATGATAATGATATAGTAACAAGTTTGATCACAAGCAATGAAGGAATTGGTGCCAAAGGCACATTGTGATTCCTGCAGAGTAAGTTTACTTAAAGCTTGGATGATAGAAATGGAAGAATAGGGTTCATTTTATAGACTCACGAGAGAGAAGATAAATGGTATAGAAAGAATGAGAAGATAAACGGTATAGAAACCTTGAGGAACATGTGTGAATAGGAAGAAGACAAGTGTCACCCAAAAGCTGTTTTATTTGAGTTAATTGCTTTCTTTTATTGAAGATAAGATTAGATTTCATAAATTAGAAATCTTTTTTCTAATTTAAGAGTTATTGATAAAAACAAGGTTGATTGAATCAATTAACTCAACTTGAGATTTGCTTTTGCATGATTTGAGAGAAATTAAATAATAAATTATTTAATTTTGTGTACATGAAGATGAAGACTTATTTTTAGAAGATTTGGAAGATATTTGAAGATAGGAAAGCAAATTAAATGAATAAATTTATTTAATTATTGTGCATGATTTGGAAGAATAAATAAAATATTTGATTATATTTTATTTTTAGATATTGAGAGGATTTAAATCAATTTGATTTGATTTATTCAAATTTGGAGGAATGATTTTGGCTTAACTAAATAATTAAGAATTATTTAATTGTTTGGGAAAATTTAATTAAATAAAGGATTTTATTCAATTTTGACTTTAGAAGAGGTAATTAAATATTTTGATATTTAATTGACTTAGAGGAATATGAATCAAATAAATAAATTTGTTTATTTATTGATAGAAGAATTAGAATGGAATAAATATTAAGAATATTTATTTAGACTGAATCGTGTCATTTTTAGGTGTATACAGTAAAAAACCCTTAAATTCAGTAAGGCCCCTTAAATATAAGAGTTTCACAACAAACTGTAGGTCTAATCCACGCGGTCAAGAACTGACCATCTAGAAACTTGAGATTGAGAATTACTAGTTAATTTTGCATATCTTCCAAGATAGCTAAGGTTCTTTTGTGAATTTTAACTATGTTGTGAGTGTGTAAAAACTCTCATCAACAGATTTATCATACAGTCTTGTAGCTTATATCTTTGTGCTAGATATTAGCACCACTTTTCTGGGTAGGGGAGTAGGATTTTACATTAAGCTCCCCCTAAGTTAGAGCTCTCAATTTACTTCCTGGAGGAAGTACTAGCACTAGAGTCTAGTGTGAACTCATCCTTAACCTCTTGTACTCCCTTTTTGACCCACATTTGATTCATCTCTTTCTTGATCTCTGCTAGATCTATCTTTTGTACCAGTTTCTTCATTTTAGTCTGATTATCCTTCTTCATATTCTTGCTTCTGCAGAATCTTGGAAAATGTCCAGACCTATTGCAGTTGAAGCATACAACATTTCTTTGTTTATTGTTCCTTTCATTCATCCTTGATCTACAATGGTTATCCTTGTGACCATATCTATTACATGCAAAACAATTCCCATTGAAAGATTGAATATTCCTTCCATTATTATAGTTGTTCCTTATTTGACTTCTGCATTCACTAGATCTATGACCAAACCTCTTGCAATTAAAGTAGTTGCCTTTGAAAGTTTGAACATTTCTTCCATTGTTGTAACTATTTCTTATTGGACTTCTGCATTCTTTAGCTTTGTGACTTACTTTGTTTCGAGTAAAACACTGACCAGAGAATGATGAAACATTTTGATTTACTCTGCTCCTATACTGAGAAGCCTTATGACCAAATTTATTGCATGCATTACAATATCCATTGCAAGAATGGTACCTTTGAGCATTTAGTTACTTGACTGATGGTCTTCTAGGTCTATTCCTTTGATTCTGAATCTGTTTGCCTTTGTCCTTCTTGATCCCAACAATCCTTTCTTGACCAGTTTTGGAACTTTCACCTTTCTCAAATCCCAAGCCTTCCTTATCATTAGGACTCTTCCGAATGGAAAGCATTCTATCAAGTTGATCAACACTTACTCTAAATTTTTCTTCCTGACTCCAAGCATGTTTTAGATCAGCTTTCAGGTCCGTAACTTCTTATTGAAGCTTAGTGTAGTCTTTAGTTTTACTTTTTACCAACTGATTTAGGTCTTCTTCTATTTTGGTCTTCTTACAACTTCCACTTTTAGATTACTCAAGTTGTCTTTTGTAGATATCAATTGTTCACTAACCTCCTTGTATTTTTATTTGAACTTCTTGACTTATTCCCTCAATTTCTTTATGCACTCATCTACTTCCTTGATATTATCTTTCAGATCCCTATTTTCTATTTCAGCCTTTTCAAGATCTGCTAGTGCAAGTTTGAGTTCTTCATTTACAAGTGTGCATTCTTCTTCAGTCTCAGTTACATCAATTTCTTCAGAAGAAGTAGGACATTTTTTACCTGCCATGTGTTTAGTCTCCATGATCTCCCTCAAGTTGTTAGACTTCTTTTGAGGAACCAAGCTCTGATACCAATTGTTGAACACCCAAAGTACCAAGAGGGAGGGTGAATCAGTACTATATTAAACTTCTTGTTTATTAGACTAATAATCTATTTACCACATGCAATAATAAAACAAATTAAACATAGAAGAAACAACCACAAACCATCACACATGAACACCAAGATTTTTATGTGGAAAACCAAAAATTGGGAAAAACCACAGTGAGTGTTAGCTCATAATATATTACGTAGGAACAATACTAAATTGCAATAAAGGCTCACTACCTAGAGAAAGAAAGAAAGAAAGGAGATGGCTCACTTCTAAAATGAACTACTCAGATTGTATCTACATACTCAGATTGTATCTACACATGCATGAATGCAGCTCAAATGTATTCTTAAAATACTATCTCAAAACTCTTCATCTTGACTATTCTGTTTCACTGCTCTACTTTTACATTAGACGAGATCTCTCTTCTTCTGCTCTTGTTATCTACTCTATACTTTCACTTTTTTTGCACATTTACATTCACAATTAACACCTCACACACCAATTTCAATCACACACACACACACACACACACACACACACACACACATATCTGCAACAAACAAAAACTTCATACTAAGTCAGTTGGATAAGATGTACCATGTAGTCATGCATTATATACTTTGTCGTCCAAATTCATTCCCCAACATCTATAGTGGACCCAACCAATATTTGAAATAGCATGTGACACATGTCGACCTCAACTATTTTACCACTTAGGATTAAGTTCCAAACACCAAAACTTATTGCACACACATCATACTATCATGTCGGCCTTAACCATAGACTGTTCACTTGTTCAGTTCAACTGTTAGATAACATCTTCCACTGTGGACCATAAGACTTCCTCAAATCCATATCAGAGACTCTTTAAATTTCATAGATCTCACCTCTAGAACTACAGAGCAAAGTATTCTTTTGTAGTAGAATGCAGACCACTGGAACACATACCCTATCACAGTCAAACTACACCATACTAAGTAGCGATACTTGGGCTTTCATAACTGACTCTCTAGTGGAACTCAAAACTTGCAACTCTAGATTTGGATGCTTCAAACATGTTTTTACAACACTTCAAAACTACATAGCAAGATATATAATAGTGGAGGAATGCGGACCTAAACAAATAAGTGTTCTGCTCTGAATCACAATGTACTCTATCTTTCCGAACTTAGTCTATTAGAGTGTGTGCTTTTGATACTTTTCAAGAGCTAAAAAATTGGATATAGGATAATCAAAGGAATACAAATAACATACCACAACTGCATGATCTTTTCTTCTACTATGGACCAATGCCATCCATTATACTTTTGCTCTATTGCTATCTTCAGTATACTGCTAACACGTAGCCAAAATGGTTGTCTTCTTCTCTGGACCAAACCACTATTCCAATCTTGTTCGTTTGCTTGTTTCCATCAATGACAACATCTTCAGACATCATACACAAGTTGCTAACAAAGGCACCTTGGGACTTGGGGGCCCATGCCCAAGTCCACCCTGATTGGACATGGTAAAATTTAACATATGTTAGCATAGGACTTTTAAATGGGTCCTTCCTTGTCTGCTCTTTCAATTAATTTACAAATGTTTAATGAGATAGCATATATAAACAAGTGTTTAAATTCATTTTCTTACAAGTTGATGATAGCAAGGTTATTAAATTGAGCAAAAGAACATTCAAGGAATTCATTGTGTTATTGTTGCAGATTTGTGTTAGTATTGTGTTTGTTGCATATTTGGAATCATCATCAACATCCTTATTGTAGCATCACTATCCATAATGCTCAAGATTTAACTTAAACATCTAACTTAATCAAGTCATTAATTAAGAATTGATATAGACAATCAAACTTGAACCAAAAGAAACATATTCTTTTCCATCAATTAAGCATGCTAATCAAATCAAGATATAACAAAGCTTACAATCTAATAAACCATTACAATCTTTAGTAAACATCACTAATAAAATACAATATATGCTCTAGGCATCTTAATCAAGTTTTTACATTACAATAGACCAACTGGTCATAAAATACAAACACTATATCTTAAACCAATGACATCTGTCTTCATAAGCATCGGCTTGTCTCATGCTTGGAAAGGAGTGTTGATTGTTAGGAACACTAAGAGGGGGGGTGAATCAGTGTTCTATAAATCTTTTCTTGCACTTTTAGTTTTAACCATTTCAAAAGAATAATCTAATAGAAGCAAAATATACAACTGAATAGCATCCACAAAAGCATGACACACAACACCAAGATTTTACGTGGAAAACCTAAAATGGGAAAAACCACGGAGAGGATTAGCTCCCATAAATATATTGCAATATTTACAAAATGATGTTTAGGCTTGGTCACTCCACAAGCCTAGAACATGTTGGCTCACTGCCATGATGTACAACTAAGTTTAGCAGGCTCACTGCCTCAACCCAAAACCTAGCAAGATTACAATAAGGGTTGTTAAACCCTGTTGAAGGATCACTATCTTAAACACTTGCTTCTTATCAGATTGCACATGAGAATTGAGTACTGCTTAGGCATCTATGCCAGGGTGCAGTCATTTAACAACTGTATTCTAAATCCCAAGTCTTCATCATTGCTGATCTTCTAACTCTACTCCACTATTCACATCCTCACATCCCACATATATTTTGACACAACATAACCGAAGATCATCGTTCTTATATATATCTACCTCATGATTCAATCCATGATGAGATCAGCATCCAAGAAGTGAAACGTGTACATAAAAAGATGTACCTTATCAGTCAATCCAATGCACTATGTGTCACGTGGACCCAAATCTTCTCCCAAGCATGTTCATATAGGTTAGCTCTAATCATTTAAATACTTGAATGGATCTTTCACAGGCTATCCTTTCTCCACATCATAATTTATCTCACCAGTTAGCCTGTTCCTCAAGAACATGCTTAACCAACTCATCTGCTGACTTACAACTTCTATTGTGGATCACAAAATACTTCCAAAATCGTATCAAGGACTCTTTACACATTCCCAATCTTACCTTTAGAACTGCAAGGCATGATATCATCTTGCGAAGAAATGCAAACCATCAGAACTCAGACTCTGTCTCTGTTAAACTCTATCAAACACTATGTTGATACTTAATAGCTTGTAGCTAACCTTCTGGTGTACTTCAGATCTCCTAACTTTGGAATAAGATACTCCATATAAGTGTTTCCAACACCTCAACATCACATCACAAAATACTTATCTGCGGATGAATGTGGACCACTGCATTATGCCCTGTTCACTGTTCCTGCTATACCTTTGCCTACTTAGACTTAGACATTTCTCTAAGATGACTTCCAAAGGAAGTTAGGACATAATCTTCAAGGCATAACACTGCCAATGAATTGAGAACATCATACCTAAACTATATTATCAGATCATCATCTATAGAGGCATATTGTCCAGCTTACTGTCTTCTACTCTACATACTTTCCATACTTAGTTATTTTCTATCAATCAGACCTAGAATCTAATATGCTCTTCTAGAAATATCTCTTCCTGTCATGGTGATAGGATCACTGAGCCTTGTTGCCATCAATGACAACATACCAGAGCACTGTCTCTTGCCAACAATCTCCCCATTTGGCATTTATGGCAACACTTAGTGAAAAATGCTTCACTACTCCCCCTTACTTTATTCTCCTGCTCCCCCTGAGATGATTATCCATTTTTCACTAAAATTCTTCTCCTCCTTTGACATCAATGGCAAAGGGTGTGATCCAGAAACAAAAATTTGTCAAAATTTCAAAATTTTATATACTCTGCCACATATTTACAAGCACAATCTTCATCTTAATTTGTTTTTTAAGGCAAAATGTTACTATAGATAGTCTTTATTAGAGCTATCTCTCCATTCTGTCTATTTCTTGCACTTTCTAGAACGTGGATGTGGCCATTCATAAAAAATACTAGCTTCTTTGCCTTCTAGAGATCTGATGGTGTATTAATAAGTGCTTGAGATTTCAAGGCGTCATTTACCAAATTGGTCATGGAATCAATTTTTGGACTTATCACTCCTTTCAACTAGCACAACCTATCTTTGATTTCTCCCTTCTTCTTCATCAAAGTATTTAGATCATTATGCATATTTACAACTTGTGTTTCTTTGGCATTTATTTACTCGGCTGCTGGATTATATGTCTCAGAGATATTCATCAATTTGAGTTCCAAGTCTTTGATTTTATCTTCTAGTTCTTTTGTGATCTTTGGCCAAGATAAGAAAAATTTCTATATTTTTCTGGCTTCTTCAATGGCACTTTGTATGTTCTTAATTCCATTATCTAACAAAACTTTGTCTTGATCTATCATGCTCTTCAACTCAACCAGTCTTCTATCATCAATTTCTTTCTTTACTTTTACTTCCGCAGATTTTTCAAAGGATTCAAAATGTAGCCTTACAAAATTTAATAGCTTCTTGAGTTGGTTAGCAGGGGATAATGAGATATCCCTTTGAAATGATGGCATCATCTTTTCCAAGACAGTGGATGCTTCATTGATCAATTTGTTATATTGACCATGTGATTTTAACAACTCTTCTTGTGCCTTGGCCTGAACCACATATACTAGCTTGAACTTTTGGAAAGGGGACAATGATGCCAAGTTGATTGGACCTTGAGGGAGTTCAAACTCTTCTGCAATTTGTTGCCTATCAGAGACATCCGCAATGTCTCTTGCCCTCTCTGATATTTATCCTTGACTTTGATCTGGAGGGTCTATGTCCATATTTTCTTGTTGATCTGTGTTTTGCTCTGGAGTAGGGCTCTTCCTCTCTTCCTTAATCTCTTCACCTTCAACCTATTGTTCAGAAGGTGAATCAATTTTAATTTCATCTTGATCTATTACACCCACTATATTAGTGTTTGGGACTTGATCACTCTGTTCAGGTCCTTGATTTTGGCTTATTTCTGGTGGAGATATGTCTTCTTCATTTGCTTCGTTATTGTCATAGATAGTGGGAATATTGTTTTTCTTTAATGCCGCTAGGGTGATTTCCTTTGTTTCCTTGACCACTTTGTCAATTTCTCCCAACATCAACGAGTTCATTCTTTTCTTGGTCCTGAAAGCATATTTAATTTCTTTTGAGATCTTGATCTTCTCCTTAGGAGTGATCCTCGGACATAATCGTATCAATGAGTGCTCTCTTAGCTCAACATCTTTTGCCATAGCTTCTTTTGTTCTTGTACTCATTATGTTACCTAGTTTGTGTGGTAGATCAGTAATAATTTCAATCAAGGCCTTATTGTAGATGTTTAGATATTCTACAATAGTAGTCTCAATGATCCTCTTGTCTAGATCATTGTATTCATCATAGAACTAAGCTATAGGTTTCACATTTCCATCAATTGTTGTGGCTTTGAGAACATATTCAAGGCTTATATTAGCTTCCTCTATCTGAGGCTCATCTTGCTTTAATCCTTTCCTAGTTCTACTCTTACTGGAGGGCCCCTTTTTTCTAGTTTTTGAGGCTTTTGAAGCCTCAGTCTTTGTTTCTTCTTCATCAACAATTATACTTGCATGCATTCTCTTGGCCTTAGACTTCTTTCTTTTGGAGCTGGTGGTAGGAGTTTCCACATTTACAGATGGTGTGGAATTGGAGGGAGTGAATGAGGCTTTAGTAGAAGTGGAGGCTCTAGTTTTACTTTTTTCCTTCTCTAGCTTTTCTAACTCATCTTTGTGTTCTTTCAGAGCCCTGGACAATTCACATTTTCTCTTTTCTTCTACTTCCTTGATGGCTTGTTCCTTTTCCCTTGGCCTTTGCCACTTCTTCTTTTGTAAAGCCAACTTTTATGGTGATTTCTTTTGCCACTTTCTTCATTTTCCTGGAGATTTCAGATTTTCTAACTTCCACATGAATTTTTGCATGCAGTTCATCATAAGTCCCAAATATTTCTTCCTTAGGGTGTCTTGGTTTACTTAATACATGTTGTGCATAATTATCTAGAATTCTCTCATCTATCTCATGCCCCATGGGCATTACCCATACAGTTCTAGGCTCAATAGCCTCCATCAAACACTGATCCTTTGTAAAAATAAAGAAAATACTGTCTTTGTATTTTTCAACCACTGTTTTAGGAATTCTTTCTCTGGCTTGCATTGTCCTCTAATTTTTTTTGAAAAAGCCCCATAGGGTAGCCTGTTGAACATTTATATCACCTATGTTAAATATATGAAATTTTATTTGTATCACAATAGGTTTATCACTTGTCCAGATGAGATTTTTCATTCTCGACAATTCTTGCATGAAATAAAAGAACAGGCAAACAATCAGGATACCGTACTTGAAAGGATATTTCTACTCTTTGGTTTTCCTTAGATTTTCCATCGACTATTGTTGAAATAGTTCACATAGATCATACTTTACATCTTTCATTACCATCTGAAATGTTGTATAAATTGTAGTGCTAGAGATTGAATTTTTCCTATTTAAAAAATAGATATTGTACCCAATAACCATAGATGCAAATTTTATGGCATTGTCTTCAATGTCATTAATAGTAAGTGCCCTCTTATCAAACTTTCCTCTAGTCACCTCCATGACCTTGTCATTCTTTATAGCTTTCAATAATGGTAATGATCCAATGGAGCACAAACTAGTAACTGCCCTTATGGCTTCTTTTGTAATCTTAAAGGGCCTTTCAAGCCATATGAATTCATCATGGACTCTACTCAAAACATAACAGACCCATTCATCCTCAGTGAAGTTCAAAAAATTGATGTACTGAATGAATTTCTTAGTTTCCAATATTTCAAATTTGTCCTTCAACACACATCCTTCATCGTTCAAGTGATTCAGAAATAAGTCAGTGAGATTGATTCTCTTATGTTCTTCTAGGGTGACATGAATATAAGCCCTAACATCCTCTTCATGTAAGACTCCATGAGGAACTTCTTAAAATGCACCTGTCTAATCGACTTCTACCAATTTAAATGGGTGTTTCTTGAATTTTGGTCTTGGATGCTCAGTAATATCTATAACTTGTGGAGTCACCATTTCAAATTTTAACCAGAGTTTCAAAAAGAGGGTTTTTAATGAGTATACCTTATTCCATTGTGTTAGGATTTTTTGAAATTCTTCAATTTCTTTGAATCTTGGTTGTGGATGCTCAAAAACTACTTCATTGTCCCTAAAAACTTGAAAGCATCAAGTGCAAAGTGATTTTGAAATCAAACAAGTTCCTTTTTATCCTCTGCACATCTTGACCTAGTCATCATAAATGCTCATTTCCAAAAAGCTACCAAAATCTTTCACTAAACAACATAGTCAATTAGGATTGCTCTGCGATATGTCATATTGACACTTTTTCTTCTAGTTTTTCTTTCAAGAGCTATGTCACAAAAGATTTCATCATAACCCTTCATGCCAGATTCTGGCCCTCACTTTCTGGTGGGGGGATTTGGATTTTCTACACTGCTCCCCTTGAGCCAGAGATCTCAACTTACTTCTTGGAAGAAGTATCTACACCAGACACTGGTGCAGATTGATCCCTGACTTCAATTGCTTCTTTCTTGATCCATACCTTGTTCATTTCTTTCTTAGTTTCAATCAGATTAACCTTTTCTTTCCCCTTCTCACTTTTCTAAACTATTTTCCTTTCTTCAGAATAGCGATCTCTCTTCACATTCCTACTTCTACAAAATCTTGTAATATTTCTAGATTTGTTGCAATTGAAACATACCACATTCTTTTGTCCTTGATTCCTTCCATTGATTGAATTTGATCTGCATTGATTAGCCATATGTCCAAATATATTACACGCAAAACACTTTCCATTGAATGATTGTTCATTCCTTCCATTGTTGAAACCTTTTCTGATCTGATTTCTACTTTCATTTTCTCTAGGACCAACTTTCTTGCAATTGAAGCATTGACCAGAGATTGATGGAATCTTTTGATTTGCTCTGCTCCTACACTGAGTATCCCTATGACCAAACTTATTGCATGAATTACAATAACCATTGAAAGATGGGTACCTTTGAGCATTTGGTTGTCTGACTGGAGGTCTTCTAGGTCTTCTTCTTTGATTTTTGAGTTGATATCCTTTGTTTTCCCTTGACTCCGTGCTCATTTGTCCAAAGTTTGAACTTTCTCCTTTCTCAAATCCTAAACCATGTTTGTCATTAGCATTCCTCTGGCTGGTAATCATTTTGTCAAGATTTGCAATACTTATCCTAAAATTTTCTTCAAAACTTCTAGCCTTTTTGAGATCTGTTTTCAAACTTATAATTTCTTTTTCAAGTTTTGCACAATCTTCTAATCTATTTTTTACAATCAAGTTTAGATCATCTTCTACTTTTTTTCTTTTTGTAATATCTCCTTCCAAATCATTTAGGGCTTCATTTGCTGATAGCAATTGGTCACTGACTTCTTTGTATCTGTCTTTGAATTTCTTGACTTTCTCCTTCAGCTTTAAGATGCATTCATCAACTTGCTTCAGATTCTCCTTCAGATCTCTGACCTTTGCTTCAAAATTTTCAAGATCCATAAGAGCTGCTTCCAGTTTGTTGTATCTCTAATAATTTCCATACATTCTTGCTACCATGATCACACTATCCCAAATCTTCCTTAAGCTATTAAACTTTTTCCAAGGAACTTGGCTCTGATACCAATTATTGATTGTCAGGAACTCTGAGAGGGGGGTGACTCAATGTTCTATAAATATTTTCTTGCACTTTTACTTTTAACCATTTCAAAAGAATAATCCAATAGAAGCAAAATATACAACTGAACAACATCCACAAAAGTATGAAACACAACACCAAGATTTTACATGGAAAACCCAAAATGGGAAAAACCGCGGAGAGGATTAGCTCTTATAAATATATTGTAATCTTTAGAAAATAATGTTCAAGCTTTGTCAATCCACATGCCTAGAACATGTTGGCTCACTACCATGATGTATAACTAAGTTTAGTAGGCTCACTATCTCAACCCTAAACCTAGCAAGATTACAATAAGGGCTATTAAACCCTAAGGGCTGTTAAACCCTGTTGAAGGCTTACTTCCTTAAACACTTGCTTCTAATCAGATTGCACATGAGAACTCAGTACTGCTTAGGCATCTACCACTATGCCAGGGTGCAGTCATTTAACAACTATATTCTGAATCCCAAGTCTTCATTGCTGCTGATCTTCTAACTCTGCTCCACTATTTGCATCCTTGCATCACATATATATTTCCACACAACATAACCAAAGATCATCATTCTTATATATATCTGCCTCATGATTTAACCCATAATCAGGTTGGCAACCAAGAAGTGAAACATGTACATAAAAAGATGTACCTTGTCGCTCAATCCAATGCACTATGTGTCACGCGGACCCAAATCTTCTTCCAAGCATGTTCATATAGGTTAGCTCTAATCATTTAAATACTTGAATGGATATTTCACATGCTATCCTTTATCCGCATCATAATTTATCTCACTAGTAAGCCTATTCCTCAAGAACATGCTTAACCAACTCATCTAATGACATACAACTTCTACTGTGGAACACAAAACACTTCCAAAATCATATCAAGGACTCTTTACACATTCCCAATCTTACCTTCAGAAGCACAAGGCATGATATCATCTTGCAGAGAAATGTGGACCATCATAACTTAGACTTTGTCTCTGTTAAACTCTATCAAACACTATGCCGATACTTAGTAGCTTGTAGCTAACCTTCCGGTGTACTTCAAATCTCCTAAATCTAGAATAAGATACTCCATACAAGTGTTTACAACACCTCAACATCACATCAGAAATTACTTATCTATGGAGGAATGCAGACCACTGCATTATGCCTTGTTCATGTTCCTGCTATACCTTTGCCTACTCGGACTTAGACATTTCTCCAAGATGACTTCCAAAGGAAGTCATGACATAATCTTTGAGGCATAATGCTATCAATCAATTGAGAACATCATGATTGAACTGCATTACTAGATCATCATCTGTGCAGGCATACTATCCAGCTTACTATCTTCTACTCTACATACTTTCCATACTTAGCCATTCTTTGTCAATCGGACCTAGAATCTAATATGCTCTTCTAGAAATATCTCTTCCTGTCATGGTTATAGGATCTCTGAGCCTTGTTACCATCAATGACAACATGCTAGAGGAGTGTGTCTTGCCAACAATCTCCCCATTTGGCATTGATGGCAACACTTAGTGAAAAATGCTTGACTGCTCCCCCTTACTTTATTCTCCTGCTCCCCCTAAGATGATTATCCATTTTTCACTGAACTTCTTCTCCCCCTTTGACATCAATGGCAAAGGGTGTGATCCAGAACCAAAAATTTGTCAAAATTTCAAAATTTTATATACTCTGCCACATATTTACAAGCACGGTCTTCATCTTAATTTGTTTTTGAAGGCAAAATATCACTATAGATAGTCTTTATTAGAGCTATCTCTCCAACCATCTAGTTCTTACACTTTCTAGATTGTGGATGTGGCCATTCATAAAAAATACTAGCTTCTCTGCCTTCTGGAGATTTGATGGTGTATTAATGAGTGCTTGAGATTTCAAGGCCTCATCTACCAAATTGGTCATGGAATCAATTTTCAGACTTATCAGTCCTTTTAGTAGTCACATCCTATCTTTGATTTCTCTGTTCTTCTTCATTAGAGTATTCAGATCATTATGGATATTTGCAACTTGTGTTTCTTTGGCATTTATTGACTCGGTTGCTAGATTATATGTCTCAGAGATATTCATCAATTTGAGTTCCATGTCTTTGATTTTATCTTCTAGTTTCTTTGTGATCTTTGGGCAAGATAAGCAAAATTTGTATGTTTTTCTTGCTTAGTCAATGGCACTTTGTATGTTCTTAATTCCATTATCTAACAAAACTTTGTCTCGATCTATCATGCTCTTCAACTCAACCAGTCTTCTCTCATCAATTTCATTCCGTACTTTTACTTTTGTAGATTTTTCAAAGGATTCAAAATTTACACTTACAGAATTTAATAGCTTCTTGAGATGGTCAGCAGGGGATAATGAGATATCCCTTTGAAATGATGGCAGCAGCTTTTCCAAGATAGTAGATGCTTCATTGTTGAATTTGTTATCTTGACCATGTGATTGTAACAACTCTTCCTGTGCCTTGGCCTAAACCACAGATACTAGCTTGAACTTTTGGAAAGGTGACAATGAGGCCAAGTTGATTGGACCTTGAGGGAGTTCAAACTCTTCTACAATTTGTTTCCTATTAGAGACATCCATAGTGTCTCTTTCCCTCTCTAATATTTCTCCTTGACTTTGATTCGGAGGGTCTATGTCCATATTTTCCTGTTGATCTATGTTTTTTCTCCAGAATAGGGATCTTCCTCTCTTCCTTAATCTCTTCACCTTCAACCTATTGTTTAGAAGGTGAATCAATTTCAATTTCACCTTGATCTGTCACACCCACTGTATCAGTGTTTGGGACTTGATCACTCTGTTCAGGTCCTTGATTTTGGCTTATTTCTGGTGGAGATATGTCTTCATCATTTACTTCGTTATTGTCATAGATAGTGGGAATATTGTTTTTCTTTAATGCCACTATGGTGATTTCCTCTATTTCCTTTATCACTTTGTCAATTTCTCCCAACACTAACGTGTTCATTCTTTTCTTGGTCCTAGAAGCATCTTTAATTTCTTTTGAGATCTTGATCTTCTCCTTAGGAGTGATCCCCAGACATAATCGTATCAATGAGTACTCTCTCATCTTGATATCTTTTACCTTAGCTACTTCTTTTGTTGTACTCATTATGTTACCCAGGTTGTGTGGTAGATTAGTAATAATTTCAATATGGGCTTTATTGTAGATGTTTAGATATTCTACAATAGTAGTCTCAATGATCCTCTTGTCTGCGTCATTGTATCCATCATACAACTGAGCTATGGGTTTCAAATTTTCATCAACTGTTATGGCTTTGAGAACATCTTCTAGTCTTATAGTAGCTTCCTCTATCTGAGGCTCATCTTGCTTTAGTCCTTTCCCAGATCTACTCTTATCGAAGGGCCCCTTTTTGCTAGTTCTTGAGGCTTTTGAAGCCTCAGTCTTCATCTTCTCTACTTCCTCATCTAATTCTGTTTCTTCTTCATCAATAGTTATAATTGCATGCATTCTCTTGGCCTTAAACTTCTTTCTTTTGGAGCTGGTGGTAGGAGTTTCCACATTTTTAGATGGTGTGGAACTAGAGGGAGTGGATGAGGCTTCAATAGAAGTGGAGGCTCTAGTTTTTCTTTTTGCCTTCTCTGGCTTTTCTAACTCATCTTTGTGTTCTTTTGGAGCCCCGGACAATTCACCTTTTCTCATTTATTTTGTTTCCTTGATGACTTGTGCCTTTTCCATTGCCTTTGACACTTCTTTTGTAAAGCCAACTTTTATGGCAATTTCTTCTACCAGTTTCTTCATTTTCCTAGAGATTTAAGATTTTCTAACGTCAACATGAATTTTTGGATGTAGTTCATCATAGGTCCCAAATCTTTCTTCCTTAGGGTCTTGTTGTGATGTTCACAACATGCCCCATTTTACTCCTTAGCAAAATGAGGACCCCTGCTGTGGATTTTTGCTTTTTGCTTGTGTGTGTCATTTTGCTTGGTGGTAAAGGGAAAAAGGAGTTAAAATTGCAAACCTTGTTAAAAAAGCAGAAGAAATGCATTTCAGTATCAGTGCATAGTATGGTTGGATTCCTTGTCAAAAATGAGCTAGGGTTGCTTTTTGAACCATGTCAAAATTTGCCATATTTTGCAAGTTATGAGCATTTTGGTAAAATGTACAAGGGAAGGATTTGTTGTTTGCACATACAAGTCTTTTTGTATATCGGGTTTCCTATACAAGCCGCTTTGTATGCAAGTTCACTTGTATACAAAGACCTTTGTATATCGCTTTCCATATACAAAGTCGTTTGTATATGCAAAGGTCATTTTATACTTGGTCGCATGAGTAGTCGGGTTCATATACAAAATCATTTGTATGTCTTTTTTGCCTTGTGTACATTTGGTAGAGTTTATGCATACATACAAGATGAACCTGAGGTGGTTTTAGGTTAAAATGAATTGATGTTTTAAATCTGCTTTGTATCTCACGTTTGTATGTTTGGTAGTTAAAATATACAAGGACCTTATACAACGTGGACCCGAAGTGATTGTTAAACAATGTTAAATCGTTGTATAGTTCTGGCTTGTATATTTCAACATACAAAGCCAATACGCAACAGTTTATACAAGCTGGAATCCAGAGGAAAATCAAACTTGATTTAATGCTTGTATTGAGCCCGAGGTGTATGTCTAAAAGATACAAAGTAAAATATACAATGGCGAACATGAGGTGGGTTTTAAATATGGAAAATTCGTTGTACATTTCAGACTTGTATATTTACACATACATTTGCAATGTACAAAGCCCAATATACAACGCGGACCCGAAAAGTTTATTAAATGGACTTAAATCATTGTATGTTTCAGAATATACAAAAGCAAGACATACAATATATACATACAAATGAAATATACAGGGGGTGGATTTGAAATGAATATGAAATAACAAAAAGCCCTTGTATATTTCACGCCTTGTATATTGATACATTGCAAGGAGTATACAAGGTGGATCTCAGCACAGGATTAAATTTGGTTAAGTGCTTGTATTGCATCCGAAATGTATATCAAGGGATGCAAGCACAATGTACATTGGGATATACATTGGGTGGATTCGAAAAGTTATGCAATTGAATTAAGTGCTTGTATATTTTCGCGTTTGTATGTTACGATATACAAACTGATATGCATCGAAATATACAAGTGGCAGAATCAAAATAGCTATGGAATAACATTAAATCCATGTATATTTGGGGTTTGTATGATCAATGACTGCACGATATACAAAGACATCATACAAGTTGCGGAACTGAAACAGTTTGAAATCTGATTAATTCGATGTATGCGTCTGACTTGTATATTGCGATATACAAGGAAATTTTAAGTGGGAAACAAAGCGATTGGATTTTTTGAATCCATTTTTGGAGTCCAAGTGCATGTTTTGGTCAACGATGGTTGACCCGACTGGTTTTAACGCTGTATAGGCATTTTGATGCACATTTTCCATGGTTTTTGAGCTTGATGGTTGTGTTTATGCATTTGGAGCTTGATTTAATGTAGATGTTCATTTTTCCTGCTGATTTATTAAATGATGGTGCTAATTCTTGCTTGTTTATTGTAGATTATTGGAGTAGCTGGGAAGAAGCAGAGTTGCCAACACAACAACGATGTGCAGATGAACACAAAGGTGGGGTTTTAAATGATGATGACGTCCCAGGTAGTGGACCAGATCCTGAGAAGCCAAACATACTAGAAGGAGACAAAGCTTTCAATGTGGGGGATTTTGCAGATGGAAACATTATTGAAGGAGCGGCTCCCTGTCTAGGTATGCTCCTCAAATTCTTGGCAGGATTCATTTCTCACTGTTGGATGTTGCATTTCAAGATGCTGACCGTTGATCTCCTAGGGTTTTGGGGCACCAGATTGGGAAAAAACTAGAGATATATATATTGAGCCCCTGTACAAGAGAGAAAAAAGAAGAGGTCAATCATACAAAAAATCAGACCTATAATAGTTTTAGGAAGAGATCGGATTACTGAGACTGGTGAGGACAGGATTGTTGAAATAATGAAGGTCCCTTCCTCAGATCATTGTAAATGTACCTGTTTTATGAACATACTATATGGAGATGAAGTTTCAGACTATACCTTGATTGTAAACCTTAAGTAGTCTTCAAGTTGATTTCTGGATATGTATTGGTGAATGTTGTGTTCTATAGAAGTGCTTTCATTTCATTGCATGTTTTTGTCAATTTCTCCCCTGAAGATTTGCACTAAATCATGCAGATTTGTGGACTGTCCTGGTGAAGTATGATTTTAGTTTTCTTCTCTCCATTGCTATATGGGAACATGTATGTGGATCAATGATCTCAGTCAAGTAATTTTAGGAATCTCACTTTCTAACCCTTTTTCTCATTTTAATTTCATTGAAATCACTTTCATAACTGCACATCATGATAAATCAGAAGCAGAATAGATAAATATGTTGACATCTCATAGATAACTGAATATCATTAGCGTATTTTAAACTAGATGCATGTACTGTTGAAAATATCATGCAGAGAATCACAAATAAGGGTAGAACTCATGCAGATATCAACTTAGACACATCATTTGGAGATATATGCTGTGTAGAGTAACTTCCCTGTATAGCATAGTTGCAGGAACATAATCTACTAATCTACATAAGGCCCCAAAATGGAAAACAACAAATACACATAAACCATAGAGTAAGATCAGCAGATTATGAACTAATCAACAGGGACTTGGGATCATGAATTCTTGGAATTCATCGTATCTTTCAGGATAAACAAGGGTTGTTGTGTGACTTTTGTTTTGTGTGCTTGGTTGTGACTGACATCACAAACCAATCAACGGGTCTCTTTGTTTACTTAGTACATGTTGTGCATAATTATGTAGAATTATCTCATCTACCTCATACCTCATGGGCATTACCCATACAGTTCTAGGCTCAACAACCTCCATCAAACACTAATCCTTTGTAACAATAAAGTAAATACTATCTTTGTATTTTTTAACCACTGTTTTAGGAATTCTTTCTCTGGCTTGCATTGTCCTCTAAAATTTTTTGTAAAAGCCCCATCGGGCATCCTTTTTGAGCATTTATATCACCTATGTTAAATATATGATCTTTGATTTGTATTAGAACAGGTTTATCACTTGTCCAGAAGAGATTTTTCATTCTCGACAATTCTTGCATGAAATAAAAGAACATGCAAACAATCAACGCACTGTACTTGAAAGGATATTTCTACTCTTTGGTTTTCCCTAGATTTTCCATCAACTGTTGTCAAAGCAGTTCACACAGATCATACTCTGCATCTTCCTTTACCATCTGAAATGTTGTATAAATTGCAGTGCCAGAGACTAAATTTTTCCTATTTGAAAAATAGATATTGTACCCAATATCCATA
Source organism: Cunninghamia lanceolata (assembly GCA_027924645.1). Lineage (NCBI taxonomy): Eukaryota > Viridiplantae > Streptophyta > Pinopsida > Cupressales > Cupressaceae > Cunninghamia > Cunninghamia lanceolata. Next base: position 33,180,951 of record BSBN01000078.1, on the reverse strand, counting down.
GATATGAATTTTACTGCATTGTCTTCAATGTCATTGATGATAAGTGCCCTCTTATCAAACTTTGCTCTAGTCACCTCCATGACCTTGTCATTCTTTACGGCTTTCAATAATGGTAATGATCCAGTGGAGTACAAACTAGTAACTACCCTTATAGCTTCTTTTGTAATCTTAAATGGTCTTTCGAGACATATGAATTCATCATGGACTCTAATCAAAACATAACAGACCCATTCATCATCAGTGAAGGTCAAAAAATTGATGTACTAAATGAATTTCTTAGTTTCCAATATTTTAAATTTGTCCTTCAACATGCAACCTTCATCACTCAAGTGATTTAGAAATAAGTCAGTGGGATTGATTCTCTGATGTTCTTCTAGGGTGACATGAATATAAGCCCTAACATCCTCTACATGTAAGACCCTATAACGAACTTAAGAAAATGCACCCATCTGATCAACTTCTACCTATTTAAATGGGTGTTTCTTGAATTTTGGTCTTTAACACTCAATAATGTCTATAACTTGTGGAGTTGCCATTTCAGATTTTAACTAGAGTTTCAAAAAGAAGGTTTTCATTGAGTGTACCTTGTTCTGCTGCATTATGGTTTTTCAAAATTCTTCAATTTCTTCAAATCTTGGTCGTGGATGCTCAAAAACAACTTCAATCTCATTGAAAACTAGAAAGCAATGAGTGCAAAGTGATTTTGAAATCAAACAAGTTCCTTTTTATCCTCTGCATGGCTTGACCTAGTCATCATAAATGATCATTTCCAAAAAGCTGCCAAAATCTTTCACTAAAGAACACAGTCAATTAGGATTGCTCCGTTATATGTTGTATTGACCCTTTTTCTTCTGATTTTTCTTCTAGGAGCTGTGTCACAATAGATTTCATCATAAGCCTTCATGCCGGATTTTGGCCCTCACTTTTTGATTGGGGGATTTGGATTTACTACACTGCTTCCCCTGAGCTAGAGCTCTCAATTTACTTCCCAAAAGAAGTATTTGCACTAGATACTGGTGTGGATCGATCCCTAACTTCAATTACTTATTTCTTGATCCATGCCTTTGTTCATTTCTTTCTTGGTTTCAATCGGATTAACCTTTTCTTTTTCCTTCTCACTTTTATTCTTTGTTTTCCTTTCTTCAGAATAGCAATCTCTCCACATTCCTGCTTCTGTAAAATCCTGCAATATGTCCAGATTTGTTGCAATTGAAACATACCACATTCTTTTGACCTTGATTCCTTCCATTGATTGAATTTGATCTGCATTGATTAGCCATGTGTCCAAATCTATTACATGTTAAACACTTTCCATTGAATGATTGTTCATTCCTTCCATTGTTGAAACCTTTTTTGATTTGATTTCTACATTCATTTTCTCTATGACCAACTTTCCTGCAATTGAAGCACTGACCATAGAATGATGGAATCTTTTGATTTTTTCTGCTCCACACTGAGTAGCCCTATGACCAAACTTATTGCATGAATTACAATAACCATTGAAGGATGGGTACCTTTGAGCATTTGGTTGTCTGACAGGAGCTCTTCTAGGTCTTCTTCTTTGATTTCTGAGCTAATATCCTTTGTTTTCCCTTGACTCCATGCTCATTTGTCTAGAGTTTGAACTTTCTACTTTCTCAAATCCTAAACCATGTTTGTCATCAGTATTCCTCTGGTTAGCAATCATTTTGTCAAGCTTTGTAGTACTTATCCTAAATTTTTCTTCAAAACTTCTAGCATTTTCCAGATCTGTTTTCAAACTTATAATTTCTTTTTCAAGTTTTGCACAATCTTCTGATATGTTTTTCACAATCAAGTTTAGATCATCTTCTACTTTTGTTCTTTCTATAATTTCTTCTTCTAAATCATTTAGGGCTTCATTTACTGATAGCAATTGGTCACTGACTTCTTTGTATCTGTCTTTGAATTTCTTGACTTGCTCCTTCAGCTTTAAGATGCATTCATCAACTTGCTTCAAATTCTCCTTCAGATCTCTAACCTCTGCTTCAAAATTTTCAAGATCTATAAGAGTTGCTTCTAGTTGGTTGTATCTCTCATAATTTCCATACCTTCTTACTGCCATGATCACACTATCCCAAATCTTCCTTAAGCTGTTAAACTTTTTCCGAGGAACTTGGCTCTGATACCAATTGTTGATTGTTAGGAACACTGAGAAGGGGGGGTGAATCAGTGTTCTATAAATCTTTTATTGCACTTTACTTTTAACCATTTAAAAAGAATAATCTAATAGAAGCAAAATATACAATTGAACAGCATCCACAAAAGCATGACACACAACACCAAGATTTTACGTGGAAAACCCAAAACGAGAAAAACCACAGAGAGGATTAGCTCTCATAAATATATTGCAATCTTTACAAAATGATGTTCAGGTTTGGTCACTCCACGGGCCTAGAACATGCTGGCTCACAGCCTCAACCCTAAACCTAGCAAGATTACAATAAGGGTTGTTAAACCCTGTTGAAGGCTTACTGCCTTAAACACTTGCTTCTAATCAGATTGCACATGAGAACTGAGTACTGCTTAGGCATCTTCCACTATGCCAAAGTGCAGTCATTTAACAACTATATTCTGAATCCCAATTCTTCATCGCTGCCAATCTTCTAACTCTACTCCACTATTCGCATCCTCGCATCACACATATATTTCCACATAACATAACCAAAGATCATCGCTCTTATATATATCTGCCTCATTATTTAATCCATAATCAGGTCGGTATCTAAGAAGTGAAATGTGTACATATAAAGATATACCTTGTCGCTCAATCCAATGCGCTATGTGTCGTACGGACCCAAATCTTCTCCCAAGCATGTTCATATAGGATGACTCTAATCATTTAAATACTTGAATGGATCTTTCACATGCTATCCTTTCTCCGCATCATAATTTCTCTCACTAGTCAGCCTATTCCTCAAGAACATGCTTAACCAACTCATCTGCTGACTTACAACTTCTACTGTGGATCACAAAACACTTCCAAAATTGTATCAAGGACTCTTTACACATTCCCAATCTTACCTTCAGAACTGCAAGGTATGATATCATCTTGCAGAGAAATGCGGACCATCAGAACTCAGACTCTATCTATGTTAAACTCTGTCAAACACTATGTCGATACTTAGTAGCTTGTAGCTAACCTTTCGGTGTACTTCAGATCTCCTAACTCTAGAATAAGAGACTCCATATACGTGTTTAAAACACATCAACATCGTATCACAAAATACTTATCTGTGGAGGAATGCAGACCACTGCATTATGCCTTGTTCACTGTTCCTTCTATACCTTTGCCTACCCAGACCTAGACATTTTTCCAAGATGACTTCCTGAGGAAGTTAGGACATAATCTTGGAGGCATAACACTGTCAATCAATTGAGAACATCATACCTAAACCGCATTACTATATCATCATCTGTGGAGGCATACTATCCAACTTACTGTCTTCTAATCTGCATACTTTCCATACTTAGCCATTTTCTGTCAATTGGACCTGGAATGTAATATGCTCTTCTAGAAATATCTCTTCCTATCATGGTGATAGGATCTCTAAGCCTTGTTTCCATCAATGAAAACATACTAGAGCAGTGTCTCTTACCAACAAGGAGAGCATCATCCTGGTGCTTTTCCTCCAACCATGGACCTGTGGTCCCCCACTCATCTTCCTAACTGGAAGAGGCCCTACCCTTCATGGAAAGATTAGACTTTAGAAACCAATTGGATAGCCATCTGAATATCTGGTCTTGTGTCCTTTCTAATGTCTCACATTCACACACTAAAGATCCACTATAACTCGTATGACACTACTGGAGACACTAGGCCATCTAGAACATCGTGGACTGATAATGCATGTAGAGATGGATGCATTACTTTGGCCAAAGTTTTTTATACATATATGTTGCACAATGAACATTGTCATATGTCCACCACCCAAACTTGACTTATAAGTTGTCATGTCCTACAGTAAGCTCTTAACGACCCAATTCTTTAGGTCTTGTGTGAGTGGGATCAATTCAAATCACTATCCAGACTTGGACATTCGACTCACTCCATAGGTTGGTTACAACTGAAATATGTTATTTTCATAACAAGAATCTAGTGACTCCTCATCACCAGGATCATTTTCATTTCATATCAAGTTCAACCATTTTGACACCTAGGTCACATATGGTTTGCAATTTTAGAAACAAGTCAGCTCATATGATGAAATTGAATACATGTACTCAAGGCATAGCTTTCCTTAGTAGAGTAGAAGTAAAATATTCATAACTCATAACATTTAACGATAAGTCTTAAATTCAGACTCATAATGAATAGATTAGTTTTCTTTTGTAAATACATTTCAACGGTTTCATGATGAGACCATGTTCTCAATGGTCTCACCACCTCCATACTTGAGGATATAAGTATATAATCTTGATAGTTTAAGTAACCCTAAAAGTGTTTCATAATGGGATTTTCATACAAGCTTGAGTGGGTATCAGTTTTGGTGTTGTATACACACTATTTTTCAAATGCCTCCTTGGTTGTCATCATAGTCGGGTGACTATATTATGAATGTTAATGCCTTCATAGCTGAGAAAAACACTTATGATAACAATCATTATGGAGTTATTTCTGGCTCCATTCAATAGTTCATAAACTCTATCCACACCAATAAATGATGTGAGTTTATCATTTTTTAATAACAAGCCCAACCAATATGGCTTCATGCACTAGTTATTCTTAGCAAAGTGAAAGATGTAAAAAGCAATATAGTCGGGTTGTGAGATTCCAGCTCATACATACAAAGGATTTCATTCTAAAAGACTTAACCTTGCAGCCTTGAGCAAGAAACATAGTTAACACATGGGGCAGTCGATGCTTGGCTTCAAAGCCTTGAGCCTAACTACTGATAACATTATAATATTTCACTACCTTGGCCACAAGTCCTGGAGTACAGTCTCTGAAAAAAAGTTTACAATGTTTATACAATCGGCCTTACAGCCTACAGTAATATAAAAAGATTCCTTTAAGTTCAAAACTCAGCTTAATAGTCATGTGTTTATACATACATGTTGCACAATGAACATTGTCATATGTCCACCACCCAAACTCGACATATAAGTTGTCATGTCCTATAGTAAGTTCTTAACGACCCAATTCTTTAGGTCTTTTGTGAGTGGGATCAATTCAAATCACTGTCCAGACTTGGACATTTGACTCCCTCCATAGGTTGGTTACAACTAAAATATGTTATTTTCATAACAAGAGTCTAGTGACTCTTCATCACCAGGTTTTTTTTCATTTCATATCAAGTTCAACCATTTTGACACCTGGGTCACATATGGTTTGCAATTTCAGAAACAAGTCATCTCATATGATGAAATTGAATACATATACTCAAGGTATACCTTGCCTTAGTAGAGTAGAAGTAAAATATTCATAACTCATAACATTTAACAATAAGTCTTAAATTCAGACTCAACAAATAAATTAGTATTCTTTTGTAAATACATTTCAATGATTTCATGATGAGACCATGTTCTCAATGGTCTCACCACCTCCATACTCAAGGATATAAGTATATAAGCTTGATAGTTTAAGTAACCCTGAAAGTGTTTCATAATGGGCTTTTCATACAAGCTTGAGTGGGTATCAGTTTTTGTGTTGTATACATACTATTTTTCGAATGCCTCCTTGACTATCATCATAGTTAGGTGACTATAATATGAATGTTAATGCCTTCGCAGCTGAGACCACAGTCATACAACTATATTAAACACTTATTATAACAATCATTATGGAGTTATTTCCTGCTCCATTCAAGAGTTCATAAACTCTATCCGCGTCATTAAATGATGTGAGTTTATCATTGTTTAATAACAAGCCCAACCAATACGGCTTCATGCACTGGTTATTCTTTTCAAAGTGAAAGATGTAAAAAAGCAATATAGTTGGGTCGTGAGATCCCAACTTAGACATACAAAGGATTTTATTCTAAAAGACTTGGCCTTGCGACCTTGAGCAAGAAACACAGTCAACACATGGGGTAGTCGATGCTCGGCTTCAAATCCTTGAGCCTAACCACTGATAACATTATAATATTTCACCACCTTGGCCATATAGCCTAGAGTGCAGTCTCCAGAAAAATGTTTTCAATGTTTATACAATCTACCTTATGGCCTACAATAATATAAAAAGATTCCTTTAAGTTCAAAAATTAGCTTAATAGTCATGTGTTCATACATATGATGTTTAACTGATAATTCTAACTCAGCCATTAAGGCTACGAGCTTGTTCTTGACATAAAGATAATCTTGGTATGCTCGGCCCTAAGGCCTGGAGCCACTGTAAGAGATAAAACTTAGAAACCATAATAGCTCAGTTGTAACAGCCTCGAGCCATGGCTAAGTAAAGATTTTCATAAGTAATGGCATGGCCTCACTGGCCTCATGCCTCTGAGTTATGACAAATAACTTCATCTTAATAAAGATTACTCATTATCATGGCTCAATATATATATCGATAATAAAATAAGATTACATCCTTCATATTATCTGGTTAATGATTCCAATGGAGATGTCATTCTAGTCCTTGTCTCCTTTAAATTGCACATGGCTTGTAATCCACTTGTGTTTTCTCTGTAGCTTTCACTACCCTACTCATAATAACCAATCCTAGTCTACTATTCCCCGAACAAAAAAAACAAAAAAATGCATCCCCAGAATCACCCCTAGCTTGATAACCCTCGGTCGACCCTTCGCATGCCATCTTGAAAGGTAACTAGCTTTCCCACAATAGGTTGCTAAATTCTGGCATCATGCTAGAAAATGGATGAGCTTAAAGCTCTACATTACTTCACAAAGCCGACCAACAACAATTAAATAGCATTCAATTGAAATCGAATAATATGATAAAAGAGATAATAACAATATTATTATTATGGAAATTTAACCTATAATAGGGTTTTAATCATTACTAAAGGATTAAAATTGAATAATAGAAAGTACAAAAGAAACAAATCTAGATTGTTGATTTTTGGGTCAAGTAATTCTCCTCCGAATTCAACTATCATCCTTAGTCGAAAGACTAAGGAACAATATCCTTGAGGATAAAAGATTACGAGAGACTTCCTTGTCTCTCTACAAGATTGTCCCATCGAATTGAGATGATGCTTCAAGAACATCAATTGGTCTTCGTGACTAGTCTAAATGGCATGAAAGACAACTTATAGAGGACATGAAAACTAAGAAAAGAGGCATGACACATGTCAACTTACGAATGGATTTTAGAAGGACATAAAAGTCAATACTCAGATGGCTATTCAACCCTTTACTTTCACAATGTCTAACCATTCCTCCAAGATGATACTCTCCTTCCTTCTTCAAAGGACATTCATTTTCCTATTCACACTGAGGACCACAAGATCATGATCAGTGTATCATTATCATGTCTCATAACATAATTTAATCAATTTATAAAACAAATTATCATCATTAACTATTTCATAACCAAGAGTTAAATTAAATATTTCCACAATATCAAGTCAATTAACTATGTCTAATCCTTCTGATTATCATACTAAGTTAATGATTAAGTCTAGTTGTAAGTTGGAGATGTAACATATCTCCCCCCATAAAAATCATCGTCCCCGATGATTAATTGTCTTAAGATAAACCAAAATAATATAATAATGTTTTCAAAAGCATAATATCAAATGTCTTTGAAAAGATGAGTAAATCTAGCATGGAAGTCATTATAATTTTCCCAGGTGGCATTTTCCATTGAATATTGGTCCCATTGGACCTTGCACTATGTTATTTCCTTATTACGTAAGTGTAGCTTACACGTTTCGAGCACCTTGATGGGCTCGATCACCACCACTCCTAGGTCTTTCACCTACAGAATATTCCAATCAAGCATAGGAATTTGATTATCAATAGAAAAAATATTTTCAAATAAGAAACATGAAACACATTATGCATCATGGCAAGTGCTAGTGGTAGAGCAATTTTGTACGTCACTGGGTTGACTTCTTCTAGAACTTCAAATGGGCCCACATATCTTGGTGCCAGTTTGAATATTTTTCCAAATTTGATGGAGCTTTTCTGGGGTTTTACCCTTAGGAGAACTTTATATCCCACAGTGAAATGCATTTTAGTACGCTTTGCATCTGTATAACTCTTTTGCCTATCATTGGCTTCTGCTAGCTTTCTCTTAATCAGATGGACTTGTTCTTCCATCTCTGATAGAATTTATAGACCAAGGCTAACCCTATCCTCTAGGTTATCCCAGCTTATAGGGGTTTGACACTTCTGTCCATATAATGCTTTAAATGGTGCCATCTTAATAGCTGAGTGATAAGAGTTATTGTAGGCAAATTCCACTAGAGGAAGGTAATTCTCCCACTTGTATTGCTGATCCATGCAATACATCCTTAATAAGTCCTCCAACACTTGGTTCACCCTTTTAGTTTGACCATCTATTTCAGGCTGATAAGTAGAGATTATCTTCAACTATGTACCAAGTGAAGAGAACAAGGTTTGCCAAAACCTTGATGTAATCCTTGCATCCCTATCCGAGATAATCTTCTCAGGAATGCCATGCAGTCTAAAAATCTCTTGAATAATTTTTTGAGCAATGATGGGTGCCCCATCTGTCAAGTTTCCAAGTATAAAATGGTTTTCTTTGGTGAGTCTGTCCACCACAACCAAGATAGCATTGTGCCTATTCCTTGACATAGGGAGCCCTTGCACAAAGTCTATGCTTATAATCTTCCATTTCCACATAGGAATTTCATGAGGGTATAATAATCCTATTGGGTGTTGGTGTTCTACCTTCACCCTTTGGCATTCAATACAAGTAGCTACAAAATTTGTAGCATCCCTCTTCATTCCTTTCCAAAAATATAAAGGTTTCACATCAGTAACTTGGTTACTCAAGGATGCCCAGAATATGGTGCAGAATGAACCTCTTTCCAAACTATATTCCTTAACTCTGTTGAGTTAGGTACATATTGTAAAGGGTGGAATTTTGGATAGGTTTGATTAGATGGTTTGATTAGATGTTTTGGGCATATCCTCTTTTCACCCTTAAATTCAAGGACCTTGGGTCACGTGGCAGTGCACTATTAGAACCTTGATCACTTAGGAATGTAGGGAAGATTGGATTAGGATGATTTGATTGTCAATTATGCTCAATTATACATCAAAACCCTGATTATGCAAATACGGAAGCAAACAGACAAATTACTGAAAATGCTGCGATAGGAAGATGTAAAATGACAGATAAATGTGCACCTATTTTCAAACTTTGGGAAGCAGAACAATCAGGGACTAATGAACGGGTACCCTAGTCTAATGCCCTAATTTTTCTTGGAATCTGGGAACTTGATCTGCAACCTGTTCCTGTTGTCACAGAGATTTTTTCGTTGCAAAATCTGGAGGACTAATGAGTGGGCACCCAAATCCAAGGCCCTATTTTCAATTCTAATCTACAAATCTAACACTCTGTAACACTCTCCTGCAACTCCACTTTTCCTGCTTCTTCAATCTATAACCTGCAATCATAGAAAAATAGGAAGGGGGTTGTTGTGTTTAGAGGCTTGCCTCAGTCAAGCCCTAGAGAGACATTCAAGTCTTCCGAACACCGTTGTCATATAGAGAGTGCGTGTCTTAGGGAGGCAGAGGCAAAAACCAAATGATAAATGCTTGAAAACACTAATGATGTCACCTTGTAGTGAAGATCTCATGGAAGGAAGAAGCTCTTCATGCCATGAGGAGATGGATGCTCAAATCTGCAAATACAAACACATAAACAACACAATATCTGCTCTTGCTACACAATGAATGCCTTGAATCACTTCTATACAAGGTCATGAATTAAAATTCCCATCTAATGTCCATCTAGTTTACAAATGAATGCCTAAACATGCTTATATATGCAACTACAAACACTCCCGCCAAGAATTTTGTAATTCAAACTTACCATGTCGGTATAGGACCTAAATAACGGTCACAAGCCAACACTTAAAATTTGGGCCTGACCCAAAATAGGTCTGGACTAGGGTGCGGGTGCCCAAGTCTTACCTCCGTATTTTGGTCAGGTATTAGTTCAAGGGATCCCCATAGGTCCCATTTATCATGAAAATTAGGGTTCATTTCATCAGGATGTCAAAATATGATGCAAGATGTCCTAAATGTAGATAAAAGACCTGGGAGCTAAAACTTATGAGGGAAAAGCCCCCAAGGGGACATTTTTTTACATTACATTTAGCCCTCACTTTAATGTATGTATAAACATGAGGTCAATACATGCATTAAATTATGGTCAACAAACACAGAAAAAATACCAAGCATGGAGAAGACACGCCAAGCACATTGAAGACAATGACAGGCATGCAAAACACGGAAAAGATAGTTACAGTCACGCAAAACATGGAGAATACTGCAGATGCATAGAAGACACTTAATGTATAGAAGACATGAATGATTTCTTTTCTTTTCTTTTTCTCATATATATGAAATGTAAATGCAAGTATAAGAAAAGTAAACACACCTCCCATAATACAAGAAGCACTCATCGCACTGGTCTTTAGATTGCATATATGGGGCAATAGACACACAAGACACATCAAACCTCCCAAAATTTAGGAAGCACTCATCGCGCTAGTCTTTAGACTGCATATGGGGAAACATACACCCCAAATAAAGCAAGCACAACAAACACACACAGTTTGAAGACACAAAGAAAACATGGCAGACAAGAGATGGAGTGTTCCTATTTCTACGCTCATCACCATCTCAGGCACATTACAGGCACACACCGATGACTGGTCTTCGCCACAACAATCACCAAAGACACGCTTAAGGGTTGAGTTAGTCACAAAACTGCTCCCCAACTCCTGATGAGGAGTTTTTGAAAATGATAGGATGGGCACTCTCCGCAAGAGATACACCACCCCCACCTCCGCAGAGGACTTAAGATGATTGATTGATTGATTGATTGATTGCAAACAAACTCAAAGTGTAGGAAGTAATCATCGCACTAGTCTTTAAACTGCACTTGAGGACAAGCACATTGCTAACATCTACAATAGACAACTTACCTTATCTATGCCCTCACCTTAAGGTGGTTGATATCATGCATCGATATCAAAAACATTAAGGTAGGAAGAAAACACACAAGGGGACATGGACTTTTGCAAAGCCCATGTCCCCCGTAGGTGACATGTACTTTACGATCGCCAAATGTTCCCACAAACATAACCTTGCAAGAAACATTTTAGTGTCCACATAATCATGATAAACAACAACATCAATGCATATGATCAATCACACAAATAGCCAAGGTGATACTACGAATTTGGAGATCAAGGATAACCGTGGGGCTATATCACAAAAATCTCATAACCGAGTGTCACCAAGGTGAGATTCAAAGACAACAAAGTGCGCGGAGCAGCAATATTGTCATGTTTTATAAGTGAGATAAAAACATCATCAAAATCACTATGCAGAAAGCATGGAGTGCCTCTACTAGCCAAGTGTTAGATAATATATACAACCCCATCGTCATATTAGGAACTAAGTCCAATTATTGATTTCTCGCTAAAGGGATGCTAGGTCTGCATCAGTATAAATGTTTTTCGTCATCTGCTTACTAGATAGAAACACTAGAGGAAGGGAAACAATAAATAAGAGAGGAGAAACAAGTGTCTTAGGGACAGCCACGTAGGGTGCCCCCAAGTCACCAACCTTGTCTGTAAGACACAACACACAACAATGAAAAGAAAGAGAGGCAATATAGAAGAATGATGATACAAATAGAAGAAGGTCACAATAGAGGTGGTCTCCTGGTATCCCAGACCTTATAAGAGATTCAAGGGTCATCCTAGGAGGCCTATACAACACATAACACATCAAGGGGGAAAAACATCATGAGAGATAAAAGGGCTAGAAATACTTACATGAAAGGACACCTGGGCTAGCAGTCATCATAGATATTGATCTTTATTTTAATGGTTAAGGCTTTATCTCTTCTTCTCTCTTCAGTCTGTGATGGTAACCTTGTAGGAAAGGTATCCATTGATGATGGTAGAGAGTGGATGTTGCCATTTTCTATGTTACTTATAGGGGTTCGTGTAATGCCATTTGAATGAGATTGTTGATGAACCCAAAAAGTGCCCATTTTAGTCCCTATATAGGGTGTTGGAATACCTTGGGTTTGAGGAATGGTTTTTTCTTCAATGTTGTTTAAAATTTAATTGTCTTCCTGGGTATATGAGGGTTCAAGTAAAGATGCATGATCCATTTCATTTTTTAATATGTAATTGAGAAGTTCTTGAACATCAGGTGGTAAATTTTTAGTTTCAGTAGGTTGAAGCAAATGGTCACAAAGAGAATCTGCATCATCCAAAGCATAATCCTAGTTAGGGAGAGTGGGAAGGGATGGCAGAGTGGTATGGGAAAATGTATCAATGATGTCTTCTTCTTGTGTGAAAATATCCTCACTAAGTGGGTTTATGTTGAGACAAGTCTCTTTGTTCAATGAATCACCCATTGCTATATCATTTTCATAGGTCTCAGAAAGGATTTGCATTATATCATCATGAAACAAAGGGAGAGAGGAAATTATGTTTTCACTACTACTTTCCCCATGATTTTTTTCAGCAATGAAATTAATGAGATTTTCCAAGATTGAAGGGAAAGCATCCACAGTAGAAAGAAAGCTTTCAAAATAGGCTATTGTTCGAAGGATACCACAGGTAGTGCTTACGTTCATGTCAATGCCATAGATGTATGCTATTTGATGCAAGAATTGAGGATGTTTATTAGTGAATTTGAAAAAATTATCATAATTCATAATGTACTCAAATAAATCTTCCAAAGATGAGTCCTTAGGAGAATCCATGAATGCAAAGCTAAAAATGACGTAAAATGCTTGATTTTTTTGTACTTTTTCAATGTAAATATATGAAGGAAAAGGTGTTGTAAAGATTTTGATCAGGGGAAGAAACTAATATGTCTATTTTCAGTCCAATTAAACAATAAAACCATTTACAACACACTTTTGATGCAAATCTAAGATGACGATAAGTCAAAACCTAGTGAAAATACACTAAAATATGTAATTTTTTCACCAAATCTCAATGCAAAAGAGCATGACAAAGGGTATTGTGAGGAAAATTATGATGGAAAGAAAATTATAATAGTAATAACAGCCATCAAGTGCTAAAAAATCTGTCACAACACACTTATAGTGCCACCCAAGGTCAAACCCTTAGTGAAAATATAGCAAAAATATGTAATTTTTCACAATTTTTCAATTCCAAGACCTAGAAAAAGGAGTGTTGTAAGGAATTTTAGGAGGTGTATCAAATAATATAAATTATATCAGCCACATCAAGCCATAAAATTTGTCACTACACGCTTGGAGTGCAAATCTAAGTCAAACCCTAAGGCAAATATAGCAAAAATATGCAATTTTTCACCAAATTTTCAATACAAGAGCCCAATAAAAAGGTGTTGTGAATATTTTTAGGAGGGGAAGCAGATAATAACCCTAATAAAATTTAATTAGTGTAAAAATATTCTTCACAACATGCATATGGTGCAAATTTAGAGAGTCGATTAGGCCAAATCTAGTGAAAATCAAGGGTTTTCAAGCCCTAGACATGAGATCTTAATGCAAAATACTATATGAATGATTTGTAATCTGATTTATGATGAAAACTAATCCCACTCAGATCTGAAAATGATTTTCAAAACCTACAATGCAAAATGCAAGTGCAAATCTAATGAAAAATGCTAGTTTTTGTTGAAATTATCTATGTAAAAAAGCAAATTTTTGAAATCTACATGCAAATTTACACTAAAATGCAACACTAAATCCAAATAAAAATTTGAATGAGTGTCTAAGATCAGTAGAAAAATATGAAACAAGATTTTACCTACAAACCCTAGTTTTTAAAATTACTAAGTTATATGAAAACTTTAAAATTTCAAACAAAACCCTAGCAATTTTATGATGAAAATGTAATGTAAATGATTGGATTTTTGTAATTTTCTGCAATTTATCTCAGATATAATGCAAAAATTGGAAATTTAATGAAATTCAAATTAATTGATGAGAATTTTATGAAAATGCAAACCCTAGAATGCAATTTTTTTTTTCAAATTTTTTTTTAAAATTTTTTGTAATTTTTCCAATGCAATAAGATGAATGATGATATGAATGAATGAAATCACTATAAATCTGAAGAAAAACACTCAGCACGGTGCCAAGTTCATTTAAAACATGGGTTCACCAAAATGTAAACGGTGGAATTTTGGATAGGTTTGATTAGATGGTTTGGGTCTATCCTCCTTTCACCCTTACATTCAAGGACCTTGGGTTGAGTGGCAGTGCACTATCATGCCCTTGATCACTTAGGAATGTAGAGAAGATTGGATTAGAATGATTTGATTTCCAATTATACTCAATTATACATCAAAACACTAATTATGCAAATACGGAAACAAACAGACAAATTATTGAAAATGATGCGATAGGAAGATGTAAAATGATTGATAAATGTGCACTTGTTTTCAAAGTTCAAGAAGTGGAACAATCAGGGAATAATGAGTAAGCACCCTAGTCTAATACCCTAATTTTTTTGGGATCTGGGAACTTGATCTGCAACTTGTTCCTACTATCACAGAGATTTTTCTGTTGTGGAATTTGAAGGACTAATGAGCGGGCACCCAAGTCCAAGGCCCTATTTTCAGTTCTGATCTACAAATTTGACACTCTACAACACTCTCTTGCAACTCCACCTTTCTTGCTTCTTCAACCTATAACCTGTAATCACAGAAAATGGGGAGGGGGTTGTCATGTTTAGAGGCTTGCCTCAGTCAAGCCTTGGAGAGACATTCAAGTCTTCTAAACACCATTGTCAGATAGAGAGTGCATGCCTTAGGGAGGCAGAAGAAAAAAACAAATGATAAATGCTTGAAAACACCAATGATGTCACCTTGTAGTGAAGATCTCATGGAAGGAAGAAGCTCTTCATGCCATGAGGAGATGGATGATCAAATCTACAAATACAAAAACATAAACAACACAATATATGCTCTTGCTACACAATGAATTCCTTGAATCACTTCTATACAAGATCATGAATCAAAATTGCCATCTAATGTCCATCTAGTTTACAAATGAATGCCTAAACATGCTTATATATGCAACTACAAACACTCCCACCAAGAATTTCATAATTCAAACTTACCATGTTGACATAGGACCTAAATAACGGTCACAAGTCCTCCCTCCCTATTTTGGTCAGGGATTAGTTCAAGGGATTCCCCTAGGTCTCATTTATCATGAAACTTAGGGTTCATTTCATCAGGATGTCAAAATGTGATGCAAGATGACCTAAATGCAGATTATAGAATTAGGAGCTAAACCTTATGGGGGAAAAGATGCCAAGGGGACATTTTCTAACATTACACATACATCCTTCCTTTGAACCTTAATAACCCATCTGATTCAAGGTTGAATCCTTCATATTTTAGATTTTGTGGATCTTTCTCAAGGGTATATTTTACTTGCTTGTAAAACTCATCTCCCTCAGATTTTTGTAACACCATATTTCTAAAATCAGAATGTATATCGATCATAGTGGAGATGTGCCTTCTCCTAGTCAAAGCATTTGCCACTCAATTTTCTTTTCCCTAAATATATTTAGTCTCTAAATCATAATCTAAGATAAATTCTAACCATCTTATTTGACGAGCATTAAGATGGCATTAAGTGAATAGATATTTAAGTCCCTGGTGATCTGTTTTCAACTCAAATGGTTTTCCATGTAGGTAGTGTCTCCACATTTGAAGTGCATGAATGACTATTGCCAGTTCTAAATCATGTGGGGCATAGTTTTGTTCATATATTTTTAGTTTGTGCAATTCATAAGCAATGACATGTCCATCTTGGACTACTACACCACCTAAGCCTTCCCCAGAGGCATTGGTAATGACTTCAAATTGACCTTCTGGGTCAGGCACTTTCAATATCAGGGCTGAAGTCAATTTTTCCTTTAGCAGGTCAAAGACCTCCTGGCACTTTTTTGACCATTCAAACTTCTTGCCCTTTCTTTGCAAGGAAGTTATAGGATGTGGAATTTTAGAGAATTTTTTCACAAACTTCCTATAATAACCAGCAAGGCCCATAAAACTTTGGACCTCATGAACATTTCTTGGTTCAGGCCATTCAGAAATAGCCTTAATCTTAGCTGGGTCCATAGCTATTCCCTTAGCTAAAATTATTTGACCCAAATACTATACTTCTTTCTAAAAAAAGGTACACTTAGAGAGCTTACAATATAGTTTATGCTCTCTTAATCTCTGAAGAACAATTCTCAAATGTTGCATATGTTCCTCTTTGTTCTTAGAATAGATCAAAATATTATCAAGAAATACTAAGATAAACTTGTCTAGATAGTCTCTAAACACACTGTTCATAAGATTCATAAATGTTGCTGGCGTGTTTGTCAACCCAAAAGGTAGGACAATGAATTCATAGTGTCCATATCTGGTTCTAAAGGTTGTCTTATGGATGTCTTCATCCTTCAACCTCAATTGGTGGTATCCTGATCAAAGATCAATCTTGGAAAATACTACTGCACTCCTCATCTGATAAAAAAGATCATCGATATGGGGTAGAGGATACTTGTTCTTAATGGTTGCTTTGTTTAACATGTGGTAATCTATGCACAACTGTAAAGTGCCATCTTTCTTTTTCACAAAACCCCATGGTGACACATTGGGTCTAATCAACCCTTTATCCAATAGCTCTTGCAATTGAGCCTTTAACTCCATTAGTTTTGTTGTGGTCATCCTATAGGGGGCTTTAGAAATAGGTACTGACCCAAGTATAATATCAATGGAAAAATCAAAATCTCTCTTAGGGGGTAACCCTGGTAGTTCATCTAGAAATACATCCTCAAAATCTTTGAGGAGGGGATGCTTGTCCATATCTGATCTTTCCTAACCTATGAACTCGTTCATCCCTACTTCATTAAGTTTTTGGTATTCATAAAACATCAAGTCATTTTGGAAGTACGTTTCCTTTGTTTCATCTATTTTGTCAATCTTGACAACAAAAAGTTGGCATCCTTTTCTTTGTACCCTTTTCATTTGTAAGGTGAAAATTTGCCTTAGTTTAATTTCCCTAGGTTTCCTAGATCATCCAAACATTCTACTGTCTTGGCATAATAGTCTACTTTGGCTTGATGTCTCCATAGCCAATTTATCCCTAGGATAACATCATACGAGCCAAGTGAGGCTACATATAGATTTACTTCTGTGGAAAAGTTTGGAAACCCAAGCTTCAAACAGTCATTGCTCTACTTGAGCCTTGGTGTGATTTGCATACTCTACAAACCAAGTATTTTCCATGAATCCTGCTTTTCTAGTTATCTTATTTACAATTTTGGGAGAAATAAAACATTTCATGGCACCTATATCAATTAAAACTAAAATTTGAACTCCAAATAAAATACCTGTTGTCTCTACTGGAGATTAGAATGCCACTTGTTGGGAAGGTAGAAGATTCCCTCTTTGTTGTACTCCTTGTGATTTGTTGGGACACTAATTGGCATAGTGATCTTTGCTAGAAGTGAAGCATCCTCCAACTAGTCCTCGCCCCTCTTGAGGTTTGCCAGAATTGTTCCCATTCTTCTTGGAGTGGTTGTTCCCCCTTTTCTCTCCCCTGGACTCATTTTTTTTAATTTTTGGCTCCTTTTATCACTCTTCTCAATATAATCTGATTTCTTTCCCTTTTTCTTTGAGGGTTGAGAAGATTGAGACCAGTTATATCTCTTTCCGTTTCTTTCCCTATAGGCTGACATAGCCTTCAGGTTTTGTTCTTGCCTAATGGCCTTCTCATAGACCTGTTCCATGGTAGTAGGACCATGAACATTAACCTCTCCCCCAATTTGGGAATTCAACCCCATGATAAACTTCCAGACATAGAATTTCTCATAATGCTGATACTATGGCACATATTTCAATAGTAGGGTGAATTTTTCCCAATACTCATTTACAGCCATATTAACCTGTTTTAGATTTTGAAAGTCTATAAGTTTCTTATCATAGAATAGTTGAGGGAACCATCTTTGCCTAAATAGTTCTATGAACTTGTCCCAAGTGAAGCTTGTAGACCTCAAGCATCATTCCATCTTTTTGTTCATCTACCATGTGGATGCTTCACCTGCTAGCTGAAATGCTCCCCAGACAACTTTGATAACCTCATTATAATTTGTAATTTCAAAATACTTCTCCATCTCCGTAAGCCATTCCTTCGTGGCATCTCCTCTTACAGATCCATCAAATTTAGGTGACATGAACTTTTTCATGTCATGAGACAATTCCATAGCCATAAGGCTCCTCTTATCCCCTTCCTATTTAGCCACAAAGTTATTTTCTCCGTGGTGGCTTTGGGTGGTGTCATTATGGCATTCCTCGCCATCACCCCCATCATTATCATCTTGCCTATCTTCTAACTAGCCTCCCACTTTGTGTTTGAGAGTTTCCACCCTCGCCCTTGTTTCTTTCAACGAAGTCAAGATTTGGTCTATTTTAGACTCAGATTGCCTTGAAGGTGCTCCATCTTGGTTATCCTCCATTCTAGTTCCAACTTGAACCTTTACTACAATCTACTTCTTCCTAAAGTTTGTAGGTTAATCACGGATTAGTTTTCCATGCTATGCAATTTATTCATTTACAAATCTATTCACATTCATGTAATCTTGAACAAGAAAGGAAAGATTGTCAAAATTTTCCATTGCATTATAGTTTCCATTGGATTACATATAATCCACAAAATTACAAAATTGTGTTTACACTTTGCTTCTGCAAGTCATTTACAATTTGGGATAACTTTCCATAATAATGTTTTCTTTTCAATCTTTGGAGGTAAGGATACACACTAGTACTCCATCCCATCCTCCTTAAGTACATTATAGTCCTTAGGGATATTTCCCTCAGATGGTACTTTAGGGGTAGAGGGTGTCACTAATGCTCCAGTAAAGTTAGGGGCAGCCAACCGTTCAACCTTCCTTAACTCCTGCTTGATGCATTTCACGACATCAACAAATTTTTCTCATCAGATAACCATGCACCTACCAAGCATCCAGTTTGTTCAAGTTTGTCCTTCATGAAGGCTCATGCCTTCAAGATCCTTTGTTGGCGTAGGTAACTCCCATGTTTTGTTACCTTCTTGCATGGTGTGTTTCTAATTTTTACCATTCTAGCATAGAACATCCAATCATTAGCATACTTAATGTTGGATACATTAATCGTCAAGTAGTGAGCTCATTATGTCCACGTGTTGAACCTAGTATCTCTGATACCATATGTAACATCACTTTCCATAATACTCAAGATTTAACTTAAACATGTAACTTAATCAAGTTATTAATTAAGAATTGATAGAGATAATCAAAATTTGAACGAAAAGAAACATATTCTTTTCCATCAATTAAGCATGTTAATCAAATCAAGATATAACAAAGCTTACAATCTAGTAAACCATTACAATCTTTAGTGAGTAACCATCACTAATCAAATATAATATATGCTCTAGGCATCTTAATCAATTTTTTACATTACAATAGACCAACTGGTAATAAAATGCAAACACTGTATCTGGAACCAACGACATCTATCTTCATAAGCCTCAACTTGTCTCATGCTTGGAAAGGAGAGCATCATCCTGGTGTTTTCCTCTAACCATGGACCTGTAGTCCCCCACTCATCTTCCTAACTGGAAGAGGCCCTACCCTTCATGGAAAGGTTAGACATTAGAAACCAATTGGATAGCCATTTGAGTATCTGGTGTTGTGTCCTTCTTAATGTCTCACGGTCACACACTATAGATACACTCTAACTTGTATAACACTACTGGAGACACTAGGCCATCTAGAACATTGTGGACTGACAATGCATGCAGATATAGATGCATTACTTTGGCCAAAGTTTTTCATACATACATGTTGCACAATGAACATCATCATATGTCCACCACCCAAACTTGACTTATCAGTTGTCATGTCCTACAGTAAGTACTTAACAACCCAATTTATTAGGTCTTGTGTGAGTGGGATCAATTTGAATCACTATCCAGACTTGGACATTCGACTCCCTCCATAGGTTGGTTACAACTAAAATATGTTATTTTCATAACAAGAATCTAGTGACTCCTCATCACCAGGTTCGTTTTCATTTCATATCAAGTTTGACCATTTTGACACTTGGGTCAAATATGGTTTGCAATTTTGGAAACAAGTCATCTCATATGATGAAATTGAATACATGTACTCAACGCATACCTTGCCTTAGTAGAGTAGAAGTAAAATATTCATAACTCATAACATTTAACAATAAGTCTTAAATTCAGACTCATAACAAATAAATTAGTATTCTTTTGTAAATACATTTCAACGGTTTCATGATGAGACCATGTTCTCAATGGTCTCACTACCTCCATACTTGAGGATATAAGTATATAATCTTGATAGTTTAAGTAACCCTGAAAGTGTTTCATAATCAACTTGTCATACAAGCTTGAGTGGGTATCTGTTTTGGTGTTGTATACACTGTTTTTCGAATGACTATATTATGAATGTTAATGCCTTCATGGCTGAGACCACAGTCATATGACTATATTAATCCCTTATGGTAACAATCATTATGGAGTTA
The DNA here is from genome assembly GCA_027924645.1 of Cunninghamia lanceolata. NCBI lineage: Eukaryota > Viridiplantae > Streptophyta > Pinopsida > Cupressales > Cupressaceae > Cunninghamia > Cunninghamia lanceolata. The sequence goes on along the minus strand of BSBN01000078.1, from coordinate 33,160,215 downwards.
TTTCTTGTTCCATTCGAGAGTTCATAAACTCTATCCACATTTAATCCACATCATTAAATGATGTGAGTTTATCATTCTTTAATAACAAGCCTAGTCGATACGGCTTCATGCACTGGTTATTCTTTGCAAAGTGAAAGATGTAAAAATCAATATAGTTGGGTCATGAGATGCCAGCTCAAACATAGAAAGGATTTCATTCTAAAAGACTCAGCCTTGCAGCCTTGAGCAAGAAACACAGTCAACACATGGGGCAGTCGATGCTCGGCTTCAAAGCCTTGAGCCTAACCACCGATAATATTATAATATTTCGCTGCCTGGACCACATGGCTTGGAGTGTAGTCTCCAAAAAAAAGTTTTCAATGTTTATACAATCAGCCTTATGACGTTTAGTAATATAAAAAGATTCCTTTAAGTTTAAAACTTGGCTTAATAGTCATGTGTTCATACTATGATTAGTGAAATCCAAAATGAAGCTAAAAACATAAAATCATGCATAAACATAAGATTATACCTCACAAATGGATTCACAATCCAAGATAGGATGGAGAGTGATGCACCCAAACTCACTCTAGCTTTATCCAAGTGGAGATGATTGTGAAATGCTCTCAAACTATGCAAACCTAGCTCAAGAGGAGAGATTTTGGCATGATAACTTTGCTCAAATTATGGATGATAAAATGGCTTGAGGAGTGTTGTATTTATAGGCTTTTTTGGAGAGGATTTGATCCAAGGGTGGAGATTGATTTGGAAGATCAATGGTGGAGGATGAAAGTGATGTGGAGGGCCTAGATTCAATCCTAGAAAATAGAGGACTAAGAATAAAGATGAATTTTAAATTCATCTGGGGAAGGGGGTGGTTAATGAGGTTGGGTGAGATGGATTATATGTGAATTAAAAATTCATTTAGGGAAGAGTGGATATTAATGAGTTTGACATGTGTAAGGGGTGTAAGAGGTATTAAATGTGATGTTGGACACATGTATAAAAAATTGATTTATGTGGGATATATTTCAATTTTTTATTTGGAGGATGTGGGGAAGGGTGTTAAGCTAGGTTTGACTACTTTAATTAGGGTGATTTGCCTAATTAATATGTCTAGAAAATATTAGGGAATGGGTTAATGAGAGGTTAAGATTAATTAAATAAGGTTTTATTTAATTAATCCTAGGTCTAGGGTCATGTAGGTTAGGCTAGGTAATTAAATAATAGGTATTTAATTAGCTAGGATAGGGATAGGTTGATTAATAGGCTGAATTAATTAGATAAACATGATTTACCTAATTAATTGGGTTTAGGAAAAAGGGGAATTAGTCAAATAAATATTTGAATATTTATTTAATTAATTGGGTAAGGTTGAACTATTGAATTAATTAAATTAATTCAATTTGGCAAGATGAATGGAAGAAAAATAGGTGGTGAATAGGATAATTAATTAAATAAAAATTGGATTAATTGTTTGGAAGGGGAATTGGTGTGTTTAGTGATGTCAGAAGTCAGTTTGATAGTGAAGACATTTTTAGGTGTCTACACATACATACGACATTTAACTAGTAATGATAGCTTAGCCATTAAGGCTATGAGCTTGTTCTTGACATAAAGATAATCTTGGCATGCTCAACCTTAAGACCTGGAGCCACTATAAGAGATAAAACTTAGAAACCATAATAGCTCAGCTATAACAGCCTTGAGCCATGGCTAAGTAAATGTAATGACCCTCTTATTTTTTTATTTTATTTTTATATAAATGCAGCAGCAACAAAACACATATACACATAGAAATTCAAACACAAAACCATAGATACACATATGCTGGAACAAGAACTTTATTACTTGATATCTTCCAATGAGTTTTTGTACAAAATGAAAGTGCAAGTACTGAGAAAATGCAAACCACAATCTGATATGAATTCTAGCCTGATGGAATGAATGCTGGAAACCACTAAATCCTTTGCCAAATGCACATCAGGTCTCTGAATGACCTCAAACCAAATGCAGAAGACACCTTTGACTTAGGTACCCAAACTCCAATGCAGATAATTGACTAAAAATGGTAGAAATGGCCTGACACTAATTCCAATGTGCCTTCCAGGATGGCCGTACACCTCTAGAGGGCCAAACTTTTGCAGAAAATTAAATACTCCATGAAAGCACCTAAAAACTTAGGAAAATGGTGGCCTTGGTATGAGAATCAATTGGGTCAAATACCCTAAAGGAGTAATGTCTTCATTTTCCTTCCACGAACAAAACTTCATTTCAGCCTTGTCAAACCAGCAATACCTGAATGATGCAAACACCTTGAAATTTCATTGAAATCCTTCAATTTGCACTTGTGCAACCTCTGTGTGAAACTAATCCTATATGATCAGCTAGTGATTATCTCTCAAATCTAAAACTAATGTTAACTATGAGGGTTTTCATCCTCAAAGCCCTAGGATCAATGGACAAACCAACATAATATTATCAGCAATCTTCAACATAACATGATGAAGAGCCTTCACATCCTTTTATAATTCTCCTCGAAATATTTTGGAAACTTACTCAATATGGGCACCACACATGAGAGGGAAACCTTCTTTTTTAAAAATTAGAAAAAAATATTTCTTTCCATCCTTTTCTAATATTTCTTTTTTCACTTTTCGCTAGGATTAAAAAAATACTTTATTTCTTTTCTTTTTCTAACTTTCCCTAGGATTAGAAAAAAAACACTTTATTTCCTTTCTTTTTTCCCACTTTCCCTAGGTGTTCCCTTTTTGGCATAATTAATTCATTTATTTAAATGCTCACATGGCCCCCTTTTAAAACAACCTTAAGTCGTGACTCCTAGGCATAGGGGTATAACTTAACTTTATAACTTTATAACTTTATAATATTTAATTATGCCAAGGTTGCCTTTTTGTGAATATAATAATAAAATGCCCATATTATATTGTCCTTGTCCATTCCAACTAGAAACTGTCAAGGAAGAACTCCATGCTATACCCTGCCATAAATCATGCTGCTAGAAATAGCGCTTGCTAAAAATAGTAAGCTCAAGAAAGTCCTTAGTTGCCAATGCAAAACATATCACCCTGAAGCTCTATGAAAACCCAAAAGGAATCCAACAATCAAACTTCCATACACTGACAACAAATCCCTAAAAACTTAGAAGAGATCACCACCCAACTAGAAACCCTAATTATTACCTTCGACTAGCCTACGGGCCTCTAGAATAAGATAAGGGTCAAACCTAGATATCACTGATGAGAAGGTGACATTACAATCCACCCTTCCCAAGATTGCTTGCCCTCAAGAAATTTCAAATCAATCTGCTGCTCCACTCTGATATATATGCCATAAAACCACAAAGTATGAAGCAACTTAATAGAATCCATGTGTAACAATGCACTCAACAAACCAATACCTGGATCCCAAACCAAAATATAGAACATATTGTATGAGATGAGGAAGAAATATCTCAACCAAACACCATGAGACAACCATCCATGAAGAAAGTCCAGCAAAAAGATGTATAAATGAACTGTCACATGCCAGTACATCAACACATGAAGTGTCTCAACATCTCTGATATAACCCAAGTTGGCGATAAGAATGATATCATAGATGTCATCAAACCAATGAAAACCAAAGAAATCTATCTCATACTCCATGCCCAACCAGTAGACATACCTCCACACACTCCTAAGCCACTGTATAGCTGGTGTAGACCAAGGAAAATCCGGAAGTGAAATGGAAACCTAAATAGGACAGCCACTTACCAATAAAGAATCCATGAAGATTATGCTACCATCATACCAATGAACAACTATCATATCATAGGAAATAGATGACAACTCTAAAGATGTATCATAGATGCCTTCATCAGTAACCAAAGATAACTCATGAGTGGCTAATCCATTGTAAATGTCATCAATAAAATCAACATCTCCATCAATGAAATGATCAACATCAACTGCAATTTTAGAACTAGAAGAAATTTTCTTATCATCTTCCATGGATTGGTGAGTGTCATGAACTTGTTGAAGATGAAGCTTGACTTGTCATGCCATCAACTTAGCTTTCCTTGCCTTGTCAAGCTATCCTTCAATCATTTCTTGGGACTGTTTTGTCTCAATTTTTCCAAAGTGTCTAAAATTAGTCCTATAATGAGATGCATCATATAAAATACCATGACCGATGCATGCATCTTGTGTACCAATCAAATTAGAATCAATATCACTCGTTTCCCAATGATTAGCAGTTGCAATATCATAAGAAAGTGATGATATACCACTGCTATTTGAAATGAGAAAATTGAGACTGAATCTTTCCATTTTAACCATGCTTCTCAAGTCATCCATGTTAGAGAAAATGGACATACTCTTAGCTATCCCATCCTTTATCTCATTCTTTAGTGTGTTAAGTACAATATGTTTACCTATGTGAGTAAACTCTAACACCATCTTGTTGAAGTCTTGGACAAGAGATTTCAACAATTGAATACCTAACACCACTTCATTCTTCTTAATGTTAATAAGATCATCTATAAACTCAGAATTAGAGAAATCTTTCTTCTCATCATGTATGGAGTGGTGTATGTTACAAGTATCTTTGGACTGATTTATGGTTGTTGTTCTAAAGTAAACAAATTTAGTCCTTTTGGAAAAATCAACATCAAAATAGACATGCTTAACCAATGCATCATGTAAGCTATCATTTGGAAACTCATTGTCACCAATTACTCCATGAATAGTGGTTGCAAGTTTATGTAAATGAGAGAGTATAACACTGTTTTCCCCAACCAGAGATTTAGGACTGATTGTACATTCTCTTTCATTACCCTAGAAAACTTCAATGCAATAGCACACTTGCATACACTTGGCAACCCAATCTTGTAGCATATCAAGTCTTGAAGTTATGACATCCTTATACTTAATCAAAGTATCAACATTATAAAGGTGAGGAATCAACATACAAATTGATTCATGTTCTTTTCCTACTGCTGTTATAAATTCAGATTGTTGGCAAGTAGAAGTTCCCACCATCACCTCACGCTTATCTATCTTTTCATGAATGTCTACCATTCTACATTTCTTTTCACCACCATCTAGCTTAGATTCATGCTCATGTGATGTCAAAATATTGCTGTCCCATTTTCTAATCCATACCATCACCTCCATAACTAATATGTTTTCCCTTACTAGCAAACTCCAAAGTGTAGTATGCAAGACAAACCAAACATTATCAAAATTCAAGATCATCCTAGTAAGCAACCTCTTAGTCCCCCTAATCAACTCTCTATGACAAAATGCTTCATATGATCTTAACAATTGTCCTTCCATTGTAGATGATGCATGACTAACCAAATTAAAATCAATAATGTTCCATTCTGCACAAATGGATATAACACTTTTGGCTGATCCATCAAGTGTGTGACCAATATCATCATTGTTTTGAGTCTTCAAATAGCTCTCTAAAAGAGGAAAGTCATAAACCTCATGATGCAAAGTAGATGCCCAAACTGAATTTCCTAAATCATTCCTCCTTTCTTCTTCACACAACTCAACATGCTCTTCTTGTGGACTTACCTCAAGAAATTCTTCCCTTGTATACTTAACATCCACACATTCTTCTTTTGAAAGAAATAGGGATTTGATGTGTGATTCTCTTTGTCTTCTTGCATTATCTATCAGATTGCACCATTCCTTGACATCTTGTAAGTGTTGTCTTGATTGGGCAGCAAGCATCTTGGCCTCCTTAGCTCTTAGAGACCACCCATCACCCAACCTTTGTGTCCTTTTAATATCTTCCATAGTATGGTGAACAAAATCAAGACCTTTGTGGCTTGAATACACAATAGATATTTCATGTGTAGCACTCTCAACTTGAGCCCCAACATAGGAAGACTCACTAACATTATTACCTTCATGTGAAATGGATGCTATCTCATGATTAGAACTGCTATTGAAAGAGTCAGAATAGGTATCATACCTTGGTGTCATGTTTACAACATCTCTAATGGGCTGATCCATGACTGTAATTTCTTCCACTGTGTGATCAACATGAAGACTCAATGGTGTACTATGTGTCTCCTCTTGATCCAAAGTTTTTTCTTCAAGACTCTTGCATGATAACTAATTTTTGCATTAATTGTGTTCACTTATAGGCTGCAAATTATAAACAAGTAATTCCTCTTTCTTTCCTTTTTCTTGCACCTTTAGCTCTTCATTTTTTCCAATTCTTTCTTTTCTATCTTTTAATTTTTCTTCATGTGTAGGTGATGTGACATTATTGGAATCAACTATCACACTAGATGATGTCTTATGATCACCCAAAGAATCCATACCATTGTTATCCAAATCACTAACTTGATCTATGCTAGCCTCTAATGTAGAAGACTCAAGTAAAACCTCATGCAAAGATGATGTAGACGAGTCATTACCCAAGGCTGTCCCCATGTCCTCTTGAGTCAAATCAGCATGTCTATCAAATTCATCATATAAATTTTTGCATACCTCAGTGGAACTTGAAGACTCCAAATCATTCTTATGAAGAGTAGTATCAACCATATGTGAATATTTTCTATCCCTTCCATGTGTAAACAAATCATAAGCTATAGCATGATATTGAATCCTTGCTTGCTCAGTTTTGTGACAAAGTTTGGGATGCAAGTCCATATAGTCCTTAAAAGGTAAATCCTCCTTAACCTTTTGAGGAAGAGTGCTATACTCCTCAAATATGCTAAGCACTTTCGCTTCCTAGTCTTGTGGCATTGGACCTTTTCTAGTAGAAGGAGATGATCCTTTAGAGAGTCTAAACTTCCTTGAAAGTGAATCTTCTAAATGATGCAATTCCTGAATGATCTTATATTGTGTTTTTTCAAATTATTTCCATGCTTGTTTATTGCTAAAGAACTTGGCCATGATGACCTTTTTCGCTATCCAAACTAAAAACCAAATCCAAACTAACTTGTGCACAACTGATTTCACACTAATTGAATGCAATTGTTACCCAATAGGCTAGCCAGAACAATGGCTCTGATACCACTGTAATGACGCACTTATTTTTTTATTTTATTTTTATATAAATGTAGCAGCAACAAAACACATACACACATAGAAATTCAAACACAGAACCATAGATACACACATGTTGGAACAAGAACTTTATTACTTGATATCTTTCAATGAGTTTTTGTACAAAATGAAAGTGCAAGTACTGAGAAAATGCAAACCACAACAATCTGATATGAATTCTAGCCTGACAGAATGAATGCTAGAAACCACTAAATCCTTCACCAAATGCACATCAGGTCTCTGAATGACCTCAAACCAAATGCAGAAGACACCTTTGACTTAGGCACCCAAACTTCAATTCAGATAACTTACTGAAAATGGAAGAAACGACCTGACATAAATTCCAATGTGCCTTCTAGGCTGGTCATACACCTCTAGAGGGGAAAACTTTTGCAGAAAATTAAATACTCCATGAAAGCTCCTAAAAACTTAGGAAAATGATCACCCTGGTATGAGAATCAATTGGGTCAAATACCCAGAAGGAGTAATGTCTTCATTTTTCTTCCATGAACAAAACTTTGTTTTAGTCCTGTCAAACTAGCAATGCCTAAATGATGCAAACACTTCAAAATTTCATTGAAATCCTTCAATTTGCACTCATGCAACATCTGTGTGAAGTTGCTCCTAAATGATCAGCTAGGGATTATCTCTCAAATCCAAAACTGATGTTAACTATGAGGGTTTTCATCCTCAAAGCCCTGGGATCAATGGACAAACCAACACCATAATATTATCAACAATCTTCAACATAACATAATGAAGAGCCTTCACATCCTTTTATAATCCTCATCCTTGAAAATTTTGGAAACTTCCTCAATATGGGCACCACACATGAGAGGGAAACCTTCTTTTTCAAAAATTAGAAAAAAAACATTTCTTTCCATCCTTTTCTAATATTTCTTTTTTCACTTTTCCCTAGGATTAGAAAATAACACTTCATTTCCTTTCTTTTTCTAACTTTCCCTAGGATTAGAAAAAAACACTTTATTTCCTTTCTTTTTTCATTCTTTCCCTAGACATTCCCTTTTTGGCATAATTAATTAATTTATTTAAATGCTCACATGGCTCCCTTTTAAAAACAACTTTAAGTTGTGTCTCCTAGGCATAGGGGTACAACTTAACTTTATAACTTTATAATATTTAATTATGCCAAGATTGCCTTTTTGTGAATATAATAATAAAATGCCCATTTTATATTGTCCTTGTCCATTCCAACTAGAAACTGTCAAAGAAGAACTCCATGCTATACCCTACCATAAATCATGCTACAAGAAATAGTGCTTACTAAAAATAGTAAGCTGAAGAAAGTCCTTAGTTGCCAATGCAGAACATATCACTCTGAAGCTCTCTGAAAACCCAGAAGGAATCCAACAATCAAACTGCCATACACTGACAACAAATTCCTAAAAACTTAGAAGAGATCACCACCCAGCTGGAAACCCTAATTATTGCCTTCGACTAGCCTATAGGCCTCCAAAATAGGCTAATGGTCAAACTTGGATACCACTAATGAGAAGGTGACATTACAATAAATATTTTCATAAGTAATGGCATGGCCTCACTACCCTCGTGGCTCTGAGTTATGACAAATAACTTCATCTTAATAAAGATTACTCATGATCATGGCTCAATATATATATATATATATATATATATATATATATATATATATATATATATATATCGATAATAAATTAAGATCACATCCTTCGTATTACCTGGTTAATGATTCCAATGGAGATGTCGTTCTAGTCTGAGACTCCTTCAGACTACACATGGCTCCTAATCCACTTGTGTTTTCTCTATAGCTTTCACTACCTTGCTCATAACAACCAACTCTAGTCTACTATTCCCTGAACAACAAAAACCAAAAATTGCATCCCCAGAATCACCCCTAGCTCAATAACCCTCGACTGACCCTTCGCATGCCATCTTGAAAGGTAACTACCTTTCCCACTTAGTCAGTTCTATTGGGTGAATATTTTGTCATTAACTAATGGAAAAATGGTTATATTGCCACAGCTATGATGATAAATTTCTCTCCTCTCAGCAAGGGGACATTCCCTTTCCTAATTATTTCAAACTTATTTACACTAAAACTAACTTTGTAGTGATTTCATATTATCCATTTCTCTTTTTTCAGAAATGATGTTTACAATGTTTAATACAATACTCAAAACAATTTACTATCTGAAAAATACCTACTTGTGATGATAACCAAGAAACCCACGAAAACACAAAGTTTCTCGTTGCTTCTTATGCCGATTAAAAATGAAAGATTTTAGAATAGAGAGCAGCTCAAAGTCTTCACTATATGCTGAGGTAAAATGACACAATCACGAATAATAATTTGCAGCCCAAAGTCTTCAAATTACTTTTCATTCACAAAATTAAACTCTAATCTCAAATATGAAATAGCAGCACAAAGTCTACAAATTCTCATTTGAATCACCTCCCAAACACTTGATATTCATGCTCACAATTCAAACATTCATATAAAATCATGTGATAGAAAGGACATAAGAACAATTCTATAACATTCACAAACTTGCTTCAAGACAAAGATTGGATGCCAACTTCCTTCTTTATATTGCTTGAAAAATGATTTACAAAATAAGCTCAAAGTCTCAAATTGCTCTTCAAAATGGCAACACTTCGCCTCAATAGTCAAAAGATAAATATTACAAAAGAGGCTTTCTTTATTTATAGGGAGGAACCTAGAGAAAAAATAGGAAATCTATAACTACTTTGACTTATTCAACAAGAGTCCTATTTGACTTGTGACTTCTTTTGTCTTGCATGTAATTACATTTTTGGGAAAATACATGTGAATATGTCCAAAACAAAATACAAATTGCATATACAAAAATGAAAATCAACCAAGGCATGAAAAAGAATTTCAGCTGCCACCATCATTCTTTTTCAAAAAACTTTGGTACATAGTCCGGACTGTTGCCATCTCATATACATCAGACCCAACTATATTATCTGAAATGGTACGAGCCCTGAGAACTACATCCTTGACCGCCTTTATCACCTTCTCATGTTTTTCAAGAATATCCTTCAGATTTTCAAAGGTGGAATGATGATCATAAAGACTATCCATTGAAACTATTGTGAGCACTTCATCTTCAAATTTTTGTTGAACCATCTTCTCAAAAGCATCAATCATCTCCTCTGCATATAGAAACTTGTGATCTTCACCTATTAGAGTGCATGGTAGTTCCTCTAACCTGTGTAAAAGTGAGACATCACTATCTTCACTATTTTCTCGTACTTGGCACAAATCATCAAGTATAGCTCTTATCACATTGATGCAATGAGTCAAAGATTCTTTGGTCTTGAGATAAGACTCTCGGTTTGAAATGACACCAAGAGAAATCAAATTTTTTATCTTGATTTTCTTCATCTCAATCAATTCCTCTAAATTATCTTCTTGATCTTGAAGTTCTTGAGATAAAGAATCAACAATATTATCTAACTCAACTTTTGCCTTTGCTAGTTTTTCCTTTCTTTCCACTGTGGTCTTCAAGAGAACTCTGCCTTGTGCCAACAACCGTTCCACAATATCAACAACCACTCTCCCTCTGCTTGTACTTTTTCAACCTTTTGAATCAAAGGGTCTTCTATAGTAACTTCCATTGGTTCCACAATCTCTGATGACTTCACTATCTTCTGAAGGACAGTAGCAAGCTACTTAGCCTTCGCTTTGTATTGTTCATTTTCCTTCTTTACTTTGTCAAATTTTGCAAGCAATGAGCTTGCTATAGCTTGAAAATCTGACTTGATACCTTCATGAGTCAGCTTACCTAACTCAACTCTGGAAACAATATAATCATTCACATCAAAGGTATCTATAGTAGCATCATTTGATGGCTTAGCAATTTCTACATACCTGACTCCTTTTTCATCAATTAGCCTAGAAACAGTTTTAGGCTTCTTCTTCTAAATTTTTTGTTTAGCAGGCAGAAATTTATCAATGTCAATATCATCTGGTGAGATAGCCTACTTTTTCCTTTTGAGGGTATAAGTAGACAACCATGGGAGTAGTGTTGGAGTACTGACATTTGGAGAAGAATCAACTACCTACTTAGCGGGATCCATGCTAACACCTATTATAGTGACAATAGGAGAGGTGGTGAAAACTATACCTGTATCAACATTTTTCTCTGAACCATCAAGTAAATGATCTAGAACAGTTTGTTCCCCAATATCAAAAGAGGGAGAAGATAGACTAGGAATAGAACCAGAAGAATCAAAAATAGTTTCAAAACTTGTTCTCATAGGAGTATTATCAGAAGATACAATGACAATAGGGGAAACAGGAACATTAGAAACTATTGGAGGATTATCAGAGATAGAAACATGAGGTAAGGCTGTAGAAACTTTTGGCCCTTGTGAAAGAACTTTCTAAGGAGATTTTAATGAGCCACCAAGTTGTTCCTATTCCACATCTTTCTCTTTTTCTTGTTCTTTATTGCCTTCCTCATTAGTTTTCTCACCCATTTCTACCTACTCCGTATCAAGTTCCTCAACATTTTGTTGTTCTATCTCAATATTTTCAACCTCAATTTTATCAACATTTGCTTCTTCAATTCCCTAAATTTGTAATAGTAGAAGTTATTGCAATCTCTTTTTTCCTTGTGATGCAGGAGCATCTAAAAGTCTGATGCAGAAGCATCCAGAAGAATTTAGAATCATTGAGACAATTGGTAGAAGCTTGAACATGAAGAGAAAGTGACCTTGTAGAATTCTAGATTTTGAGTATGAGAGGTTGTGGATCTAGACTTAGCATCTAGACATAGGAAATTACAACATATCAAGAATTTAGATCATTTGGCTTTGATTCAAGAAAGTTATCACTATTTGAAGATTAACTTTTCTGATAGAACAAAGCCGACTATGTTTAGTGAAGTGGAATCATCTTGCGGATCATTCCCATGACTTGCGGAGTGAAAAAAAGAATTGGTTGATGAAGTTTAAGGACCTGACTGACCTTCAATGAGGTTTGTGTGAAGTTCTATGCATTTGTGAACTTGTGTCTTATGTTTAGGCCCAACCTATTTTGTGTACACGTTACATAAAGCCAGCTGTTGCAGTTAGGCTGACCTGGTGATGATTTGAAAGCTTGTGGATGGTATAAATAAGAGATAAAGGATTGTTTCTAGGAAGTGATCAATAGCACAGAGAATGAAAAACAATATCTTAAGTCATTTGATCTGGTGGAGCAAAAGAGCAGTGTAGGAAGCAGAATGAGTTGCAGAGCAGAGAATTGAGATGTAGAAGAAAGAGATCACGAAAGAGAATTGTTATATGAATTGTTCGTAATCCCTAGGCTATGGCCTAGCACCTGTTAAGCCCTCGAGGCATGTGTATTGTGTTTTGAAATCATATATATATATATATATGGAGGATGAGCTTTGAAGGCTAGGTTTTTCCCTGTTAGGGTTTTCCTAGGATAAATCTTGTGTTATGTGTTCTTGAATAACTGTTATCTTTTTGTGGCTTAGATGTTAGCTTTTATTGCATATCTGTATGATCTTAGTGTTAATTGTTTAAGGCTGCAAGGTCAAACTGTCCCTAACCAGACCCTCCTACGTTGACTACATCAAGTGGTATCAGAGTTGGTTTCAAATTTGTTGGGCTCGTCACGAATCTATTAGAAGGTGGCAAATTTGATAAAGTATTGTGTGAAACCCTAGAAGTAACAAGTGTCATTGCAGAAGAAAGATCAAGGCAAGAAAGATTCAGTAAGCTTTTCAAATTTAGTGTTTATCTAATTTGTTTTGATGGGGAAGATGGGAAAGAGGATGAAGAAAGAAAATGAAACCCTGGTATGTGAAAAGGATATTTTGGAAGGAGAATTGTGCAAAGTCAAGAAATGTAATTCAGCATTATTGGAGAAAATAAAAGATCTGGAAGTAGACAAGTTTGATGCCCTTGAAGAAGAACTGAGAGATGTAAAGAGCAGAAATGGAGACCTAGAAGCAGAGCTAAAACTATTTGAAGATGTTGAAAAGAAATTTGTAGAACTAGAAGAAGGATTTAAGTTGTTTTATAAGGTTGAATAGAGGAAGAAATACTTAGAAGACAGTTTGGAAGAATTGAAGAAGGAGAATAGTTTGCAGAAAAGTGAAATATCAAAATTAAAAGAGAAAAAAGATCAGCTAGAGTAGTCACTTGTAGCATGCAGAAAAGAAAATGAGAGTCTGAGATCTAAGCCTGAACTTTGTGATGTTTCTTGTGATACTACTGATTTGTGTGATGATGCAGAAGTTTCTTTAGACAGTGAAATTAAAGATGACCGTCTGACAGAACCTGGAGTTGTTGGTGATCGTATTGGTTTCAAAATCATGCAAAGAATGGGATATGAAGGACAAGGATTGGGAAAGCATCAACAAAGAATTATAGAACCTCTTGAACCAGTGATCAGATCAAGATGTGAAGGGATTGGATATGACATAGCTAAGGAGGTTATGGAAAACTTTAAATCAAATCAAAGTAGAAAAGGTATGTATTGTTGTGAGGCCTACACTTTTTCATTTCCATACATGTGACTATTTAGCTTACTGTTGCTGATACTTTTATATTTGTTGGACTATTGATCCTAGATTTTCAAACTATTAACCCTTATTATATTAAAGGAAAACTAATTAGGTGATGTTAATTAGATGTTTGATTTAAGAGAAAACAAATTGGGTGATGTTAGATAGATGTTTATTTTATAGGAAAACTAATTGGGTGATGTCCGATTAATGGTTACATTACAGGAAAACTAATTGGGTGATGTTAGAAAGGAAATTGTTATGTGATTTCATTATGTTTATGAGAACTATGTTATGTATTAGGAATTCATGTTTTAAGTTGCTTCGGCTATGATATTTATGTGAAATTGACCTTGTAATTGAGTGCGCAAGTTTTGACTAACAAACCACAGATACTGGAGATCATTTCACACCTTATGTTGTGATCCCTTGTGAAGCTGATCTGGTTCCACTAGGAACCAAGATCAACTCCATGTTTAATTTAATGTTGTAATGTTGTCTTTCATGGGGTTGAAGGAGTTAGGTCTACCCTTTTATAAAATTGAATTATGATTTGTGTTGTAAGAATTGTATTTGAATTTCATTTTTTTAAATTTAAATTTTTGAGACCCTTTTCTTATGTTTTAACTTGACCCCGGGTGTCCTAACTAGGTTAAAGTTGACCCTGGGTTATACCCCATGGGTTTAGGGTCCCTTTTTACTTGGGTAACCCTTGGGTAACCTCTATATGGTCACCTTAACTTCACACTGAAGTTAAGTGACGAATTTGGAGGTATGGGAGGGATAGGATGGGTGGTACCAACACTCAAGCCCATCCTTTTTCCATTCCCAAGGTAAGGAAATGACTCCAAGACCCACCAATAATGGAGGATTTGACTTCAAGTCTCCCTCACAATTGGTGAGAGTCCCCATGGAGTTGTGTGGTCATTCATAAGGAGGAATGAAGGGGAGACATGTGTCACCCTTTTTCCTCCTTTAATTTCTTTTATTTCTCCCATGTGTAAGAGAAATGACATGTGGTAAGGGATAAGGACCAACACTCATCCCTTGGGACACAATAGTAGTTTGGGGAAGAGTGAGGAGGTGACAAGTGTCACTCCCCCATTCCTCTAAACTCATGGAGTTGGGGTTATTTTAATCCCACTTGGGAAAGGGAGAAGGGGTTGTTGAATTTGGAGGAGTTTTGTTTATTGAAAAATTGCTTTTGGGAGAGGAAAGTGAGAGGGAGTGTTGGTTTTTCTTCTAAATCAGCATTAGGGTTTGCCACTTCTAATGCACAGGCAGATTCAGCCAACTAATACAGGAGGTTGCGTGAGCTGCCTCCCCTTCACTTCTGGTTCTGCCGCACCAAGGGGGGTATCCCTATAACTCAAGATGTAACCTTGACTAGCTCAAAGATAGAAAGATCTAACTTGACAACAACAGGCAGAATACTCTCATGTATGGACCAAGATCTGCATGATAGATCACAAGGCTGGCAACATTCTTGGACATGATGTCTGGTTGGGTATGAGAGCATGCAGGGGGTTCCTAATCCTACTCCTACAACTAACAGGTGGAAGTATGAAATGTTTAAGTTTGAAATTTGGATGCAAAGCTGGGCATGGTGTATAACACAAGAACATAGCATGATTGGTGCCTATCCAGGGATTGGAGTCGGTAGACATACACCTGTGAATGATCAGCATGAATAGCTAAAACTGGATTTCAGGGGGATACACATGATATCTGCCTTACAGATATCTCCCAATAAAGAGTGTCAAGTTATCTCTACTTATGGCATCCCTACTGCAGTATACCCTTCCCAATGTTCAACCTGAAAACAGTTTAATCTACCCCTTGAGCAGAAGTTAAAAGATCAGACATTCAACATAGGAATTCTATGCTCTAGAATCTAAACATTACCCAAATATCCAGATTCAGAAGAAGAATACATGCAATACTGGAGACAGAATTAACACAACACATGCTAAGATAGCATTACTCATATAAGATCAACCATGAAATCATTGGATTCATGCCAAATCGTACAACAAGAGATACATAAACTCACAAGTTAAAGCTGTACAGAGCAACCAGATCAGCTGGTTTTGGATTACAGAGCCAAAAATCCTCAACTTTCAACAACCTTGAATGAAAAACACCGTCTGCCTTATATAGCAGGAGGGTGTATTCAGCATTGACTACCAGGTTGACCAAAAAGCCCGCCAGATACACAGTATCATAAAAATGGCGCTCAAACACATTACCAGATTGGCGCCCAAACATGAATGCAGCAGGTAGGGGAGGAGACAAGAAGATATCTCGAGCCCTGCGCCACTGTCCGCTGATGTACACCTTCAATCGGGTACCAGATCCGCCCATACCTCTGCAACCTTCGCCATTAATGGCGCACCAACCCGCGGCCTTGGGAAAAACATCAAACAGTCGATCGCAACCATTTCCCGCCGAGATTCATCATCATGATATTTGAAAATGCAGGATACAATTATCCCACATGCACCCCGCAGCAACCTCATTAACACTTTATATACTAGGTCATGAGCATATATTATGTCGGTGCTTTTGCTCCTGACGACACTAGTATAAGACTTCATCATCATCATCCTCCAGCAGCATGATATCCTGTCGCTTGAAATATCACCCTGGCGTCAGCATCATATTGCAATATAACCTGCATGATAATTGCCTTCATCGGCACAACCTGATCCATCGGAGGAACGTCCTCCTGCTGAGCTTATACCAAAAGTCTGGCCAATGAACATCCTGATGATGTCATCATCATATCCTGCTGACATCATCATCATATCTGCCTACTGCGCACCTCCTCATATCCGGATGACATCATCATCATGTTTGCAAATATCAGGGGACCTCCACAAGATGATCTGTGTTAGAAATATGACCCCCCTGGACCTCGATGATGTCATCATCATATTAACATCAGGATGATATTCGGAAGACAACTGGATATTTGGAAATATCATCCTGATGCACAAATATCAGGTTGCACTGTAGCTCCACTATAAGATCGGGGCGATTGATGAATATGATGATGCTTGAAAAGATCACCCCCCACTAGATAATGCACGAAGCCGGCAGGTGGATATCTCCTTGATATCAGCATCATCATGACGCTGGAAC
The DNA here is from genome assembly GCA_027924645.1 of Cunninghamia lanceolata. Lineage (NCBI taxonomy): Eukaryota > Viridiplantae > Streptophyta > Pinopsida > Cupressales > Cupressaceae > Cunninghamia > Cunninghamia lanceolata. The sequence continues at coordinate 33,143,474 of BSBN01000078.1, read as the reverse complement.
AAACATACACCCGAGTGATATTCAAAAATGAAAACATCACCCCCTCCTTCGGAAATATCATGATGCAGATAGGCAGAGAAAAAGATATCACCCTGATATAAGGATGACGTCAGCATCATCAGGATGACAAAACAACGAACAAGAAGTGATACAACATCATCAGGATGATATTGACTAAGATCATCCTGACGTTCAAAATATGATGACCCCAGTGAATATCGGGTCGCACTTAGAACTCTTCAACAACATCATCAGGATGATCATAACCAAGATCACCCGATGATAAAGATATCACCCCGGCGAAATATCATGAAGGCAGAAAATATGATGACCCTCGCAAGCAACACGGTGATAACTGGAAATATGATGATGATGACGACGACCCTTAAGAAAGAACAAGTCAGGTCGAAACAACTCAAAGAATAACCCCTTCAGAATATCGGGGCAACATCATCATCATGTTTGGGCAAGGTGATAATGGAAGATCACCGGGTACTTGAAAAATCACCCCCGCAAGCAAATCAGGGCGCACTGTGGCTCATCAGCAGGATCAGGATAATAACCAAACATCACCCGATATTGAAATATGATGATGACTATGAGAAACCGGTCGACGGAGAACATGATGATGCTGACCACCATCAAAGGAAATATGATGATGATGACCTCCTCCTCAGGAAAAACATGATGCTGCAGCTGAAAAATGCTGAGGAGGTCCATTACTTAGAACATTTTTTTGGATACTTAGGGAGAGTGCATGCATGAAAATTGCTCAAAAACTGCCAGTCAATTCAGGCACTAACAGGGAGTTTGGTGGCTTAGGTTGGAGGAGATTTTGGTGGAGCTCTACATCAACTTCATCCACTAAAGGGCTTTTTAAGGTTGGATTTCATAGCCTTTCTTTTGTATTCTAAATGTTGCATGAAGGATGTGTGAAAATTTTTATTTTGCTTGTGTTGTAAATTTTGTTATTGTGGGGAAATTTTATTGGGATGTTGACAGAGCTTCTTCCACTTGGGAGAAATGCTCATCAAGTGTGGGGTAGGAGAGGAGTGATCCTCCTCAAGTGCATGCCTTGTTTCTTTTGGGATGTTGAAAGCCTTGAGGGCATTTGTGTGACTTTGAGAAATTGTGTTATTTAGCTTGAGAGTCAAAATATGAAATCCTTGGAAATCTTGTTGACAAGTTTGGCTTGTGGCCATGAGAAAAACTATGTTGAACTTAGGTTGAAGGGTGACACTCTAGAGTTGAGTGTGTCCACTCTCCTACCCCTCTTTAAACTCACCATGGTTGAGTCTTGTGTTGTGTAAATATCCATGGGTGTATGTGTGTTTTGGTGTGTTATTTTTTTTACCCTATTATGAAGTGAATTTTTGGAATACCCTAGGTGTGTGGATGATCTCCCTAGCTCGGGGGTGATCCTCTTGCGGGTCTATGGTAGGGAGGAGAGTAGCTTGTGTGGTGTTTCTTCCCTTGTGTGATATGTAGGTTTTCTGGGAGCTTATTGTGAAGCTTGGAGAAGATTATTTGATCTTAGAAAATATCTTATTTTCCTTAAGTCTTAAGAAGAGCTTGGTCTTTTTTTAGCTTCTTCCTTGTTGATTTCCAAGAGGAGAAAATTATCTCCCTATTGTTGTATAAATTAGTATTTTTGGAGTTGTGAGGAAATCCTCCTTTATTGTATCAAAATTAGATCATATGATGAGATGAAACCTAGAGTGGAAACTTAGGAGACTGAGTCAAGTGAAGTTGGTAAACCCTATTTAAGTGATCTAGTCTTCCAAGAAATTAGGAATAATGTAAAGGAGGCAGTGATCATGATATAAATACAATCAAAATTAAATTTTAGAGAAACGGTAAAGAGAACGTGATAGAAATACAATCAAAATTAAATTCTAGGGAAACAGAAGAGAGGGCAAATGAACGGGCTTTGTTGAAAATGCTAAGTCCGAAGGAGGAGAAATTAATATTAAATTTTAGAAAATGGAAAAGAGAATGGATGGTCAAGCTTTGTTGAAAAATGATCCATAAATGAGATTAAGTGTAAATTCATTAAAATTAGGGAGTCATAGGAAGTTTGTTAACCCTATCAGGGAACCAAGTATTAAGAGTAGTGTTGGTGTAATAAATCCTGCTCACCCTCATGAGGCATTATGCTGCCGGAATCTTCCAAAATTTAGGGTTTAGGAGCCTTGAAAGTTGAAACCTTGTAGCGACGTTAACTGCACCGCTAAGACCCCCTTGAAGGCCTTCTTGCGACTGGGTGTGTGTACATGTACTTAGTACCCCACCGACAACTGTTTTGTTTTCACCTTAAGCATACGCCACCAAGCATGCTTACGCTTGTGAGGGGGTTTCTAGGGAAGCATGGGAAATTTTTTGATATTTCGTGTCATGACCACATGACACATGTGGACATGACATGTGTGATGTGTGTTGTGACCTCATGGGAAATGTGGGCATGACATTTGGTATCAGAGCTCAAGTTTAAATATTGGGCATATTTGGGCATGTTATTATTGTGTAATTTTGATTAATTAGTGTCTACCTTGTTTTATAGGATGCCTCCCTGACGTGTTCGATGAGCATGATCACGCAACACAGCGTCTGCCGAGGTGCACAGCGATTCCTCAGCAGAGGGATGGGCACCCATAATTATAGCAGACCCACCAGTACTAGAAGCACCACCTGTACCACAAGCACCACCAGAACCACAGGCACAATCAGTGCTAGATATAGGTCCACAGATATTATAGACCTTATAGGCTATGTTAGAGAGATTGCTGACAGCTATTGCTGAGCCACGTGATGAGCCTTGCATTGATCTGCGAAAGGAGCCACATAAGGAGCCACATGCTGAGTCACGTGCTGAGCCATATGTGGATCCCTGCGTCGATCTGCGAGAGGTACCATGCATAGAGCCTTTCATAGAGATCCCTGAGACCATAGCCAATGAGGTAGGGTCAGCCTACTGTGCATGGAAGAGGAGTCCTCTGAGACTCTCGAGATGAGATGAGACCATGAGGGTAGAACAGGTATGCCATGGACCGTATGAGTATGGATTAGATGAGCCAGTTATAGGGCTCAGAAATAGAGGAGATCCCATTAGAGATCTACTTAGGCTCAACCCACCTACTTTCATAGGAGCTACAGAGGGAGCTGTGGCCAAGGCTCGGTTGATTAGTCTAGATAGGTGTTTCGTGTTGTGACCTTACGGGAGCAACACGAAAGAACGAGTGGCAGTACATCTCCTGAGAGATGCAGTAGCTACCTGGTGACACACTAAGGAGCGTAAACACTGACTATCCTTAGATACACTCACTTGGGATATCTTCATAGAGCACTTTAATGCGTGATATTTCTTAGAGCATTACAGATAGCGCAGGATTGATGAGTTCCATGATTTATAGTAGAGAGGACTCACTATTGCTCAATATGAGAGCCGGTTCATCGAGTTTTCTCGTTACGTGGAGTACCTCCATGATGAGAAACTCTTCGTACACAAATTCATCAGAGGCCTGAATCATGGGATAGCAGGACCAATATGCATGGCAGATCCCCAAACCATGAGCGAGGCTGTTGAAAAGGCTCTTATTGCAGAGGAAATTTAGGGACGAGGGCAGAATTCACGCCCACAGTATCAGGATCATAATCCCCAACAACAGCAGAACTTTTGTAGGCCTTAAAACACACCATAGAGGGGAGGATATAATTCTTCATCATTACCTTCTAGGTCTCCATAGCAGTAGCAGCAGCATTAGCAGAGATCTAGATCCTAGCAAAGGGGTTAGGGAGGATAGAACCATGGTTGGTAGTAGTAGGGCTAGTGTAGAGACCAGAGATAGGAGGGATCTTCTGCGGGACCCGAAAGGTCGCAACAATCAAATAGAAGTTCACAGGGGTCCACTGGATGGACTGGACAGCAGCAGTCAGGCAGGACACAATCAGTATAGTTACAGGCTAGGGGCCCGTGCTATGTATGTGGTGGGGCAGGGCATTTGGCTAGGGAGTGTCCACATGGATTTATAGTAGGGGGACAGCCCCATGCAGGAGGATCTGAGCAGACTGTAGGTGACATGGGCAAGTCCCACCACATGTTTGCAGCGGTTGACAACTGCCAGGCTAATTTTTAGGCTTCAGTCATTGAGACAGCAGGTAAGATTGGGGATTTCCCTATCTCTATTCTTTTTGACTCTGAAGCTACTGATTATTTTTTGTCCATATCATTAGTGGAACATTGCAGGCTGGTGGCTTCTAGGCAGGACATTAGGTGGGAGGTTGAGTTGGCCTCTGGGGCTAGGATGTCAATAGATACCGTGGTTAGAGATTGCGAGATCTCCTTAGGTTCCATCACTACAATATGTGACCGTAGGGTTATGCCATTAGGATCCTACGGTGTAGTTCTGGGTATGGACTGGCTTACGGCTCATATAGCCAAACTAGATTGTCGCCAGAGGATGATTAGTTGCTTAGACAATCATGGCACACCAGTCAAGATAGTGGGCATTCAGAAGCCCATGGTTGTTTGTATGATATCCGCTTAGCAGCTTAAGCGCTGCATGTAGAAAGGTTGTCAGATGTTTGCTATTACGGTCAGTGACAGATCAGAGGATGAGCCTGAGGCTACCTTAGATGATCACCCTATCCTGAGAGACTTTGCCGATGTATTTCTACCAGAGTTACTAGGTATGCCTCCATGTAGAGAGGTTGATTTCCATATCGACTTAGTGCCAGGTGCAGAGCCCGTGTCTCGTGCACCCTACAGGATGACTACACATGAGCTTACAGAACTTAAACTGCAGTTAGAGGAGCTACTCGAGAAGGGGAACATCTGACCTAGCATTTCACCCTGGGGCACACCAGTCATCTTCGTGAAGAAGAATGATGGGTCTCTTTGACTATACATGGATTATAGGCAGTTGAACAAGGTGACGGTGGAGAACCGTTATCCTCTGCCTAGGATTGATGACCTCTTTGATCAGATGCAGGGAGCTAGAGTGTTCTCAAAAATTGATCTAAAATCTAGGTATCACCAATTACGCATCACAGAGGTAGACATTCATAAGACTGCTTTTTGAACTAGATATGGCCATTATGAGTTTACCGTGGTACCCTTCGGTTTGACGAACGCCCCTGCAGTATTCATGAGTCTCATGAACGGGGTGTTCCATACTTACTTGGATCGGTTCGTGATCATATTTCTTGACGATATTTTGATTTATTCACGAACCAAAGAGGAACATGTGGATCATTTGCGTTAAGTTTTGCAGCGCTTACGAGAGCAGCAACTTTATGGCAACTTGGCGAAGTGTGCCTTCTTCAGGACAGAGGTGCAGTATTTGGGACACATCTTATCAAGCGATGGCATCTCTATAGATCCATCAAAGATCAGAGTGATTTAGGACTGGCCAGCACCCACCAGTGTGACTGAGGTCAGGAGCTTTATGGGATTAGCTGGTTATTACCATAGATTTGTCAAGGGCTTTTCCAGGATAGCACATCCCATCACTTCCCTCTAGCGAAAAGGGAAAAGTTTCACTTGGACTGAGTAGTGTGAGAGGGCCTTTGGGATCCTCAAGGAGTGACTTACCAGTGCTCCCATTTTAGCGGTTCCAGATCCTGTAGAGGATTTTGTTGTTTGCACAGATGCATCATTAGAGGGTTTGGGAGCCGTGCTTATGCAGGGTGGTAGAGCGATTGCATACGAATCGCGTAAGCTTAAGACACATGAGCTAAACTACCCAACTTATGATTTAGAGCTTGCAGCATTTATTCATGCTCTTGTCCACTGGAGACACTTCCTCTTAGGTCAATGCTTTGAGATCCATTCGCATCATCATAGCTTATAGTACATTTTTACATAGCCAAATCTAAACGCTCGCCAACGGCGTTGGATGGAGTTTTATGCGAGTACGACTTTGATGTACACTACATCAAAGGGAAGGAGAATGTGGTTGCTAACGCTTTGAGTCAGAGGTGCCATGAGATTCTGACCTTGACTTTAAGGGTTTATTTGAGAGACTGCATCTTACAGCATCTGCCAGAGGACAAGTGGTTTCTTGAGGTGTAACAAGAAATTCAAAATCAGAGGGCCCTTAAGGGAAAATTCGTAGGATATTCCCTTGAGTCTGATGGTTTGCTTAGACATCGGCAGCGCATCTATGTACCCCGTGCAGGTGACCTATGTACAGTGATTCTTTCAGAGGCTCATAGAGCACCCTATGCAGCACATCCAGGAGTGAAGAAAATGTATGCTAATTTGTGATAGATATATCATTGGGCTAGGATGAGATGCGACATTGCAAAATATGTTGCTCGTTGCCTTGAGTGTCAGAGGGTCAAGGCTGAGCATCAACATCCAGCAAGACTGTTGTACCCTCACGAGATACTTGAATGGAAATGGGACACCATTTCCATAGATTTTATCATTGGTGTACCTATGTCATCACTTCGCCATGATGCCATCATGGTGACAGTTGACAAGTTGACCAAGGTGGTGCATTTTCACCTGTACTCATGACATACAATGCACCATCAGTGGTGAGTGTTCTTAGATCAGATTGTTAGACTTCATGGAGTACCTCACCGCATCATTTCTGACAGAGGCTCCATATTCACTTCAACATTTTGGAGAGCCTTACATCAGGCGCTGGGCACACAGCTCAACTTTAGTTCAGCTTACCATCCGGAGACCGATAGACAGACAGAGAGAGTTAATCAGGTGTTAGAAGATATGCTTCATATGTATGTTATGGACCATCAGTCTAGATGGGAGGAGTATCTATATCTGGTTGAGTTTGCCTACAATAATGGGCATCACAGCTTGTTGGGTATACCTCCTTTCTAGGCTTTATACGGTAGACTGTGCAGGACACCATTGAGTTGGGATCGGATAGAGGACAGGGTTGCCATTGGTCTAGAGCTAGTTCAGGATATGGAGCAGTAGATTGCATTGATTAGACAAAGACTTCACGAGGCACAGGATAGACAGAAGAAGTATGCTGATGCTAAGAAAATTGATTGGAGTTTCTTAGTGGGAGACAGAGCATTTTTTAGAGTGCAACTATACAAGAGTCCAATCCATTACGGAAAGGGCTCTAAGCTCACACCTCAGTTTGTAGGACCTTTTAAGATTTTGGAAAGGATAGGACCTGTAGCCTATCATCTAGCCTTGCCACCTAGCCTATCGCGTATCCACGATGTCTTTCATGTTTCAATTTTACATCGTTATATCTCTGACTTATCTCATGTATTGGATTGGAGTGCTCTTCAGGTAGAGGTAGACAAACAATTAGAGTTGGAGCCAATTCGTATATTGGCTTGTCGGATGCTGGGCCTTCGAGGTCAAGAGTTGGACCAGGTTAAGGTCCAGTGGGACATGTATGATGAAGTCACTGCGACATGGGAGGATGCAGTGAGACTGAGAACTCTTTATCCTCACCTCTTTGATGACTTCTAGGAGGAAGTATAGTCTTAGGGGGGGAGGATGTGAGGCCTACACTTTTTCATTTCCGTACATGTGACTATTTAGCTTACTATTGCTAATACTTTTATATTTGTGGGACTGTTGATCTTGGATTTTCAAACTATTAAACCTTATTATGTTAAAGGAAAACTAATTGGGTGATGTTAATTAGATGTTTGCTTTAAGAGAAAACAAATTGGGTGATGTTAGATAGATGTTTATTTTATAGGAAAACTAATTGGGTGATGTCTGATTAAAGGTTACATTATAGGAAAACTAATTGGGTGATGTTAGAAAGGAAATTGTTATATGATTTCATTATGTTTATGAGAACTATGTTATGTATTAGGAATTTATGTTTTAAGTTGCTTCGGCTATGATATTTATATGTGAAATTGACCTTGTAATTGAGTGCGCAGGTTTTGACTAACAAACCATAGATACTGGAGATTATTTCGCACCTTATGTTGTGATCCCTTGTGAAGCCAATCTGCGTCCACTAGGAACCGAGATCAACTCTGTGTTTGATTTAATGTTGTGATGTTGTCTTTCATGGGGTTGAAGGAATTAGATCTACCCTTTTGTAAAATTGAATTATGATTTGTGTTGTAAGAATTGTATTTGAATTTTATTTTTTTAAATTTAAATTTTTGAGACCCTTTTCTTGTGTCTTAACATGACCCTGGGTGTCCTAACTAGGTTAAAGTTGACCCTGGGTTATACCCCATGGGTCTAGGGTCCCTTTTTACTTGGGTAACCCTTGGGTAACCTCTGTATGGTCACCTTAACTTCACACTGAAGTTAAGTGACGAATTTGGAGGCATGGGAGGGATAGGATGGGTGGTACCAACACTCAAGCCCATCCCTTTTTCCATTCCCAAGGTAAGGAAATGACTCCAAGACCCACCAATAATGGAGGATTTGACTTCAAGTCTCCCTCACAATTGGTGAGAGTCCCCATGGAGTTGTGTGGTCATTCATAAGGAGGAATGAAGGGGAGACATGTGTCACCCTTTTTCCTCCTTTAATTCCTTTTATTTCTCCCATGTGTAAGAGAAATGACATGTGGTAAGGGATAAGGAAGACTTTAGGGATGGGTGAGTGACATATGCCAACACTCATCCCTTGGGACACAATAGTAGTTTGGGGAAGAGTGAGGAGGTGACAAGTGTCACCTCTCCCATTCCTCTAAACTCATGGAGTTGGGGTTATTTTAATCCTACTTGGGAAAGGGAGAAGGGGTTGTTGAATTTGGAGGATTTTTGTTTATTGAAAAATGGATTTTGGGAGAGGAAAGTGAGAGGGAGTTTGGTGGCTTAGGTTGGAGGAGATTTTGGTGGAGCTCTACATTAACTTTATCCATTAAAGGGCTTTTTAAGGTTGGATTTCATAGCCTTTCTTTTGTATTCTAAATGTTGCATGAAGGATGTGTGAAAATGTTTATTTTGCTTATGTTGTAAATTTTGTTATTATGGGGAAATTTTATTGGGATGTTGACAAGGCTTCTTCCACTTGGGAGAAATGCTCATCAAGTGTGGGGTAGGGGAGCAGTGATCCTCCTTGAGTGCATGCCTTGAGGGAATTTGTGTGGCTTTGAGAAATTGTGTTATTTGGCTTGAGAGTCAAAATATGAAATCCTTGGAAATCTTCTTCACAAGTTTGGCTTGAGGCCATGAGAAAAACTGTGTTGAAATTTAGTTGAAGGGTTACACTCTAGAGTTGAGTGTGTCCACTCTCCTACCCCTCTTTAAACTCACCGTGGTTGAGTTTTGTGTTGTGTAAATATCCATGGGTGTATGTGTGTTTTGGTGTTGTTCTTTTTTTACCCTATTGTGAAGTGAATTTTTGGAATACCCTAGGTGTGTGGATGATCTCCCTAGCTCAAGGGTGATCCTCTTGCAGGTCTACGGTAGGGAGGAGAGCAGCTTGTGTGGTGTTTCTTCCCTTGTGTGATATGCATGTTTTCTGGGAGCTTATTGTGAAGCTTGGAGAAGATTATTTGATCTTAGAAAATATCTTATTTTCCTTAAGTCTTAAGAAGAGCTTGGTATTTTTATAGCTTCTTCCTTGTTGATTTCCAAGAGGAGAAAATTATCTCCCTATTGTTGTATAAATTGGTATTTTTGGAGTTGTGAGGAAATCCTCCTTTATTGTGTTGATAGTTGTGATTTTATTGTTCATTAAGTTTTACCATTTTGAAATGAGAAAAGGAAAAGAAAATTTATTTTTAAAAGGATATTAGAATTGTTTATTTCCTTCTTCTCCTACTTGCAAAGTTGTGAAAACTAGTTGTAGTTGTAAACAAGTTTGTAATATTTACCTCTTAGATGAATTGTGAAAATGTTAATTTTAATAAATTATGTGGAGATTGTAGTTTTGTCATTTGAAATGAAGTAAAAATTTGTTATTATAATGCATTTGAAATTGTTGTGAATAATTGCCATTGAATTTAATTCCTATTTTCTTTCTTAAAATCAAATGATTACTTTATTTTAGATTACATCACTTGGCTTGAAATTTAAATTCGAGTAATAAGGAAAATAAGCTTTAATTAATCTCATATATAGTTTCCACTAAATATTGTTTAATTTTGGAGATGCTTGAAACTAAAATTTGTAAGAAAATTCATTATACAAACTAAATTATTATTTGATTTTAAACAAATTACTTGACAATAATTATTAAATATATATATATTATTCTGTATTGATCCTTTTTAGTAGATGATTAATTGAGGAAACTGTGATTACATTTGAGCTGAGAAATTGTGTATATATATATATATATTTACTTTATATAAATAAATTTTAAATTTTTTATTACAAAAACCAAATGGAAAATGAATAATATATTTTACAGATCTCTGTGGTAAAACACAGACAAAAAAAAAATTAAAGAAAAAAATACAAACATTGGTGGGGGTTTGAACCCCCACCGTAGATTTCATATGTTGGGTGTGGGGAGGGGTGGAGCCCCACCCACACCCCACGTAGTAGGGTGTGGGTGGGGCTCCACCCCTCCCCACACCCCCGCCATGTTCTAACCCCCACGGCCTGTACACAGGCCCTCACACCCCCGCGAGCCGCTACCTCCTGTCGCGGCCTCCGCAGGCCTCGCTCTGCCATCCTCCGCACCACCACCACCATAGTGGTTCCTCCGCCCTTTCCGCTCCCTGCAGCCACCACCCCTATCCCCCACGAACTTCTCCGCCGCTCTCTGCAACTACCACTATACTTCTCTCCGCCCATCCTCCGCTTTGTGCCCTGCACTCCTTGCGGCCCATACTCACAGTCCGCCCTCTGCTCCAAGCACTGCCACCGCCCTCCAATCCTCTGCCCTATAAAACAAACAAATAAAAGTTAGGGTTTTCATAAGTTCCAATAAAACATGAAATGACCATAATGCTTGGTCTTTTATAAAAAAAAAAGCTATTATATTTAGATACTATAAATATTAATATATATATATATATATATATATATATATTAATTATTTGTTATAAATTTAAAAGAGAGGCTATATTTTTTTTAAAAAGGAAGAAAGAAATTTATAGTAGGGGATTTTTTTTACAACAAAAAGGAAAAATATAATTATAAATTAAAAAGAGCATATGTAAATATATTTTATTTTTTTAGAACTAGAGTATTTCAGAAGTTCCTATAATTATCACAAATTAAATATCAGGAAAATGAAGAGGAAAATAAGATCCTTTAATCTACAAAGGACACTGTGAAAATAAATGCAAACAAGCCATCACAGGCATTCCATGTGTGGCCATTTTAAACTCAACTATAGATTTAGAAAACATCCAATTGAGAAAAAAAGAGAGAGAAAGAGAAAGAAAAGCTAACCTTGGAAAACAAAGAGGAGAAAATGCGTGACATTTCCGAACTGGGCTAAAAGAACTAAGTAAGTTTGACCTACCATTAATCCTAATTAGGAACAAGTTAATTATCAAAATTAGATCATACGATGAGATGAAACCTAAAGCGGAAACTTAGGAGACTGAGTCAAGTGAAGTTGGTAAACCCTGTTTAAGTGATCTGGTCTTCCAAGAAATTAGGAATAATGTAAAGGAGGCAGTGATCATGATAGAAATACAATCAAAATTAAATTTCAGAGAAATGCTAAAGTGAACGTGATAGAAATACAATCAAAATTAAATTCTAGGGAAATGGAAGAGAGGGCAAATGAATGGGCTTTGTTGAAAATGCTAAGTCCGAAGGAGGAGAAATTAATATTAAATTTCAGAAAATAGAAAAGAGAATGGATGATCGGGCTTTGTTGAAAAATGATCCATAAATGAGATTAAGTGTAAATTCATTAAAATTAGGGAGTCGTAGGAAGTTTATTAACCCTATCAGGAAACCACGTATTAAGAGTAGTGTTGGTGTAATAAATCCCACTCACGCCCGTGAGGTGTTATGCTGCTAGAATCTTCCAGAATTTAGGGTTTAGGAGCCTTGAAAGTTCAAACCTTGTAGTGACACTAACCGCACCGTGAAGACCCCCTTGAAGGCCTTCTTATGTCTGGGTGTGTGTACATGTACTTAGTACCCCGCTGACAACTATTTTATTTTCGCCTTAAGCATACGCCACCGAGCATGCTTACGCGTGTGAGGGGGTTTCTAGGGAAGCGTGAGAAATTTTTTGATATTTCGTGTCATGACCACATGACACATGTGGACATGACATGTGTGATGCGTGTTGTGACCACATGGGAAATGTGGGCATGACAATTATTCACATTGCAATAGACATGGGCATGAAGAGGAATCTTGTTGGGATATACACCCTTGTAAGTTATGTGGATTGAGAAACCATTTTGAAAAGTTGTGTTGGAATAAGTTAAAGAGAAGAAAGCCTAGGACAAGTTGTATATAGAAGAACTATGGGTGGATTGATAGACATGAATAAAGACATGTTACTGGTATGTTCAGAGGAAGATATAGACTAAAGTGTTCATATGTTGGATCAGGATGCAAAGAAAGAAGACCTTATGTGGAGTAGAACAAGGAAAAAAATTCAAACTATAGAGGGTGAAGTGACAGGAGTCATAATTATTATCATAGTGAAGAATACATAAGAGATAAAGGAAGATTTGATAGAAGACCATTTAGAAGAACATGTTTTCAAGTTTGGAGGAGAAAAGAATCAAGGAAAGTCATCAAGAACATGTAACTAAAGAAACTGATAAAGGAGAAGCAGTAAGTAATTCAAAGATAGTGGGTGCAGAGGACAAAAATCCTATTGATATAGAGATGATTTGTGTAGAAGAAGAAGAAGAACCCTTGGAATCACTAAGTTTGACAAAAGAACGAGAAGAGAATGATGTAGAGATAGTTTATGCAGAGGAAGAAGAAGAAGCTTTTGAATCATTGAGTATAATAGAGAAACTAGAAGAAGGTGAAGCATTAATCTTGAGAAGAATTTTGTTATAGTGCAAGAGAAAGTTTGTGCAAGATCATAAGAGGAAGAAGTGGAAGAGAAAGTTTGTGTGAACAAGTGTAAAGAATAGCAGAGAAAAGAGTTCATGTGACAGAGAAAGAGGGAATGACAAGATATTGTACTGGAGAAGAAGGATTGTGTACCGGGTTGAAGTGATTGTGGTAAAGGAAACAAAGTGAAGTACATAAGCAATATAAGCAGAGTAGAAGCTATAATATTTTGATGAGTGCGGAGGAAATTGTGTTAAGAATCAGAGTGTAGACAGTGCTACAGAAAAATTTAGAAAGTATATTGACCTAATCAGAAAGTAACTTAATTGTTCTAGAGGATGCAAGTATGTATGTATTGACTCTTATTTGATTAAAACAAACATTGATCTTGAGGCAACTTGTGGAGAAGACTTGCTCAGACCGCCGATCATTGAGGTAGTGCAAGGTTTGTAGGTAGACTATCGAACCTATACCTTGAAAAAAATGAAGAATTTGAGGTAGCTTGCGGAGAAGACTTGCTTAGATCACCAATCGTAGAGGAAGTGCAAGGATTGCAAGTAGAGTGCAGACCTTATAAGAATTCAAGGTAGTTGTGTAGGATGGACTTGAATAGACGGCTGACCTTGAGGTAGTTGCAAGTACCTGTAAACAGATCATCGAACCTATGTGATTTTGACATAATACAAACAAAGTGAAGGGGATCACTTCTCAAATAACCCCAAGGGTTTGATGTAGGAGCATTCGGAAGTCTGATGCAGAAGCATCTAGAAAATTTAGAATCATTGAGATAGTTGGCAGAAGCTTGAACATGCAGAGAAAGTGACCTTGTAGAATTCTGGATTTTGAGTATGAGAGGTTGTGGATTTAGACTTAGTATCTAGACATAGGAAATTACAACATATCAATAATTTAGATCATTTGGCTTTTATTCCAGAAAGTTATCACTATTTAAAGATTGACTATTCTAACATAACAAAGCCGACTATGTTTAGTGAAGTGGAATCAGCTTGCGGATCATTCCCGTGACTTGTGGAGCGAAAATAAGAATTGGTTGATGAAGTTTAAGGACTTGGCCGACCTTCAATGAGGTCTGTGTGAAGTTATATGCATTTGTGAAGCTGTACCTTATGTTTAGGCTCGACCTATTTTGTGTACATGTTACATAAAGCTAGATGTTGCAGTTAGGCCGACCTGGTGATGATTTGAAAGCTTACAGATGGTATAAATAAGAGATAAAGGATTGTTTCTAGGTAATGATCAATAGTACAAAGAATGAAAAACAAGATCTTAAGTCATTTGATCTGGTGGAGCAGCATAATAGTGTAGGAAGCAGAATGAGTTGCAGAGTAGAGAATTGAGATGTAGAAGAAAGAGATCACAAAAGAGAATTGTTATATGAATTGTTCGTAATCCTTGGGCTGTTGCCTAGCACCTGTAAATCCCTCGAGGCATGTGTATTGTGTTTTGAAATCAAATATATATATATATACATATATATATGGAGGATGAGCTTTGAAGGCTGGGTTTTTCCCTGTTAGGGTTTTCCCAGGATAAATCTTGTGTTATGCATTCTTAAATAACTATTATCTTTATGTGGCTTAGATGTTAACTTTTGTTGTATATCTATATGATCTTAGTGTTAATTGTTTAAGACTGCAAGGTCAGACTATCCCTAACCGAACCCTCCTACCTTGACTGCATCACCTTCCCTCCTTTAGAGACAAACTTGATATTTGGTTTGGACCCTTTGGAAGAAGACAAAACATCACTTTTATTTTTAGTTTTGTTTTCTACCTTCTTTCCAGTCTGCTCCTGAATCTCTGTCTCTGATCCGGTGAGGAATTCTTTCAAACTGAGACCTTTGCTTTGCAACCATATATTGGTGTTAGCCAGTATAGGTTCAAATCTCTTCCTAATAGAAGTTTCTTCTTTCATCGACTATTTTATTTCTGGCAAAGTTGAAGCTTCAATATTATTGATGTTATACTTGGGATCTAAAATATCACCTTCGTCTTCCATACCTTCTGGAACATCAGCCAATCCTAGTTCCTCTATCTGACTTAGGTGTAACCTATAGTAATCCAGCTTTCTTATCTCATTCTGGGTTCTCAAATCAGCACAAATATCCTCAACCATAGGAACATGAAACACTGCCTTTCTTTTGATATTATCTTGTACCCTTCAAAAATCAAAGTGATCTCTTTTCTTGAACTATTTCATCATCACCATCTGCATTTCTGATTAAACAACCTTAGCCTTAGTAGTTGATTGCACTGAGTACCTACCAATTTCCACCAGAAACTTAATTCTTGATTTCTTTAGTTCCATCTATTTATTATGCACAACAATCAATTGTCTACATAACTCCATCAGAACAATCTGATCACTGGGATGTCATGGAAGCATGTATGGATATCCAGGATAATATCCAACTCTTAAATAAATGAAAGTTGGAAATTGGAGAAAAAAACAACCAAAAGAATTGACCACTTCCCAAGCCTCATGTGATACTCTTTTCTGCTCAAGCTCATTGTCCCATAAGCACATAAAGACTGAGCAGAAGGCATCACGCAGCCCATGGAAATGATAAATTGACCCTTTGAGAGTAATTTGTAGATAATATTGAAAAACAGGAACTAACCTCTGATCACCATCTTGAGTTAGACCTAGAAAACTCCTCATACTTGCAACAGCATATACCAGATATGAAGTCATATAAAACTTAAAATTTGTATTGACCTTGATCAATTGATCATGTAGAGCATTGTTGATCTGCTCTCCCCAGAAGATCTTCCTTTGTCCCTTAAGAATCACCCTGATATATGTATACATCCATTCATGAAATTTTGATGAAGGAAGGCCTCTAATTCTACTCAGCAATCTGATCAAATCACTCACCTCTTCCATAAAATCACTTATTGGGAGCTCCTTAGGCCATCTAGACAAATTACTCCTAGGAGTCTTTAGCCACTTACTATTGATATGTTTCTTTGTAGTTTCCACATCAGTATCAAAATCCTTTTGTCCTTTAGCGATATCAATTTCCCCAACATTTACTATAGGTGGACACATGAAAATCTTGTCAAGAAATTTTGCTTCTAATCTCATGATTACATTCCTTTGAGAATCAGACGTAGTCTTGATATCCCTATTATAGTGGCTTGCCACTTGGAGAACAAATTCTGGGTTATGGGCAGCAAGAGAAAAATATGCTACTAGGTGTATATTGCTCTCAATAATCTTCTACATGTAGTGAGGAGGATTAGACCATTTTGTCCTTTCCATGAACTCAGCCATATCTACATGCCCTATCTCTGTGTCTCTAATCTTGTCCACATTGGATTGCAATGAAGTAAATGGGAAAACCCCTTGGTACTTATACTTCATGATTTTGACCGCTCTAGCATCTATATGTTGAAACCTCTTTAACACATGTAAAAGCGGTTATTTCCACCACTCTTATATGTATATGTTAGATATTCAAGATTTTTCATGTAGAGGCGGTAATTTTAGCTACCCCTACAGCTGGGTAAAGCTGAAGACAAAACACATGTATCGGTGGCATTTTTTTACCACCAAGACATCATCAAGAAACAAAGAAAGAATGTGAGGGAGGTAAATCTACCTACCCTAACATGTGGATAAAGCATGTTTCAATGGTAAAAACTACTACTAATGCATATTAGGCAAATATGTTTCATGTAGGGGCATCAAATTTTGCCACCCTTACACAAGGTAGGCCTACTAAGGGTCATTTGCATCGGCAGTAGAAAAGACTGCTGATACATCAGGTCTAAATGAGCAAAAACCTAAGTTTTCGAACACCAATCAAAATCCATTCATTCATAGGAACCTAGGTTTAAAAATTGGCAAAAATCACTGATAATAAATGATGGTAAACATCCTATACAATCACTAGGTTTTAGAAACAGTAAATAACAACCGATTCATACATATGCAAAGATAATAACTTTTAAACCAAATAGAAACATTCACAAAAATTGTAAGAAAACATTTGCATTACACATGAAACCCTAAAGGAAAACAAAAGAAAAAATGAAGAACAAAAACCTACTTGTAAGAGCTGACGAAAACCCTAGGCACAACCACCAAAATCAAATCCGCTCACTAAAAACTTTACGCGATTTGATCATCTTCTGAGAGATTCAATGGCTATCATAGGACATTTAGAAGCAAGTGTGAATGAAAATAACCACAAAAAAGTAATTAAAATGTTTTAAATAACTACATTTATCATTGGCACGAGTGCCATAAATGAACACACAGTTATCTTAAGACGCTCAAGAAAAATGCTCGAGCGGTCGATTTACCTATTTAAACATACAACTTATTCAACATGCATGGGTGGCAATTTTCACCGCCCCTGCATGTGAGATAAATAACACAAATAACTAGTAGATGTGAAAAATAGCAAGACGTATGCACAAGCAGCGAAAATGACTGCTAGTACATGTATACTTTGAAAAATGACTAACACCTCAAAAAGGTAGAATTGATATTCTAACAGGCTTACGACCTAGTTAATTTCATGGATTTCAAAAATTCAACTGAGGGGAATGTCATAAGTTATTCCAAGGCATCAAATGACTTCACATGAGGCCAAGAAGACTTGCCTTGATTTATAAACTTAGAGTGTAGGTTACAAAATAGACAAGTTTCGTAGGGGTTGTCCTACAAAATGAGCACAACTGATTTTGAGGACAACAACTAGCTCTAACTAGGGAACACCCTTTGGTCATTCTTTAAAATGATCAAAAGGGAGAAGAATCTAGTCTCTAAGTGCCTTCATCCATGCCATTGGGCCATAGAGTCAAGCTACCAAAACAAAAAGACACAAAAAGACTAAACAAAAATGAAAAAAGAAAAACACAAAACTATACAAATATACAAATGAACTTATCTGATACTTCAGGGATTGAAATGCTTCAGATGTTATCCACTATGGGGTAGTAAGAATGGTGTCCCATCTTGGTACTCCAACAAGAAACTATTCTCACCACAAAGTTGGTGAATGATGAATGGGCCTCTCCATGGGGAATCAAACTTCCCATGCATTCCTTTTGGCTCTCTCCTCTTGTCCCATAGCAAGACTTGATCCCCAACTTGAAACTATCTAGCCTTCACCTTCTTGTCAAAAAGTTTCTTGACCTAACTTTGATGCTTAGCAATACGGTCTACCACCATAACCCATTGCTGTTCAAGTTCAGAGAGGTACATTATTCTTTTGTCAATAGAGCTTTCAAAAGTTCTATCTTCCACTGCTTTTGCCAACTTTAAAGCCAACAATTCCAAGGTAATAGGTATTTCTGCATTCAAACCATATAGGAGCTGGAATGGTGACATACCAATTGCCCTTTTAGGGTAATTTTGTCAGCCCATAAAGCATCAAACAAATATTTATGCCACATTCTTTGATTGTCTTCTACCAGTTTCCTGATAATTGTAGCCAGATTCTTGTTGCTAGATTCTTCCTGACCATTCCCTTCCAGATAATAGTCTAATGAATGAGAAAGAATAATCCCATATTTGAAGCAAAAACTAGTGATTTCATTTGAAGAAAAACATGTAGCATTATCTGCTATAATTTTGTTTGGAACTCCAAACTAGGAAATAATATTCTCCTTGAGAAAATTACACACTACCTCAGATGTAGTGTGCTTAATTGAAATAGCCTCCACCCACTTGGTGAAATAATCTGTTGTAGTGAGAACAAAACTATGTCCCGCACTTGATGGTGGATTCACAGCACCAATGAAGTCAATGCCCCATTGCTGAAATGGTTCTTCAATCACAACTAGTTTTAGTGGTAATGCAGCTAACTTAGGCTTTCCAACAAACTGCTGGCAGAGTTCACATCTATGTACCCAGTTGTAAGCATCTTGAAATAATGTAGGCCAATAGTACCTAGCCTGCAAAATTTTATGAGCTGTTACAGGTGCAGAAAAATGTCCTCCACATGCCAAATTGTAAAAAGACTCTAAAAGTTTGCTTTGTTGTGCTTTATCCACACAATGGAGAAAAACTCCAAGGCTTCTTTTATACAAACCATTATCCCACAAGACATAGTTTGCAGCCTTTGGGTTGATAATTCACTTCTCTTTATAAGACAAATGAGAAGGACACTCACCATACATGAGAAAACAAAATGATATTGGAATACTACTCATCGGTTGTAGTAACAAAGAGAACAATTGGAGCATCTTCAACCTCTACCTCTTCATCACCTGTTTCTTTTGGGACATTATCAACAATCAACTGACATAAACCTCTACCACACACATGCTTGGTGGGTTTGATATCAAGATCAAATTCTTGAATTTTGGCAATCTAATTGCCCCTTTTAGTTCTAAATTCTTGTTGTGTATGGATAGATTTCACTATTGTATCTAGCACCAAAACAACAGTATGTGAATTCAAAATGTAAAACCTAAAATGCTTCACCACTTTGACTACAACATAAGCATGTTTCTCCATATTTGAGTACTTAAGTTCATGAGCCTTTAGTGGGAAACTCATAAATAAAATTAGATATTCCACACCCTCCTCATTCTGTTGAACCAGAATCGTGAAAGTGTATGCTCTAAAGCATAACTATACATTATGAAATCTTTAGTGCAGTTAGGACAAACCAAAATAGGAGCATGGGCTATGGCCCTTTTAATGTCCTTGAAAGCTGCTTTACCTTTTGTGCTCCAACAAAAAGTGGTCTTACCCTTCATCATATTGACAATATGACAAGTTTTCTCTATGAACTCTAGAATGAACCTCAACAGAAAATTCACCTTCCTGAAGAAAGAATGAACAATTGTCTTACTAGCAAGTAGAGTAGGACTCTGCATAGATCCAAAACATTTTTCTAAGTCAATTTTAGTACCTTCTTTAGACACAATGTGACCAAGAATCTTACCTTCTGTAACCCCAAAAATTGACTTCTTAGGATTAAGAGAAATACCATTTTGACGACACCATTCTAGAACCTGTCGCAAGTGGTAGGCATGATCTTGACGCTTTTTAGAGAAAATGGTCAAGTCATGAAGGTACACCACAATGAACTTCCCCATTTCATCTCTGAAAGCAAGGTCCATTGTGTTGGTTTTTTCCCTGACTAGATGTTCATTCCCAGATTTCCCTACAAGGTAGCCATCAGTGATCAATAGGATCTCTAGGCCAGGGGCCAACAGTGTAGGAGATAGACTCTATTTTTATCTCCTCTTCTTCTTCAGGCTCTACAAAACCTAGGGGGGTATTCCCTATTCAACACCCATGATAATATGCTTGTGGGTTGGCTTGGGATGTTGATACAAAGAAGATAAACCCTCTTGTATGAAGACCAAAACTATGAGATAAGTGCAAAGGG
The DNA here is from genome assembly GCA_027924645.1 of Cunninghamia lanceolata. Lineage (NCBI taxonomy): Eukaryota > Viridiplantae > Streptophyta > Pinopsida > Cupressales > Cupressaceae > Cunninghamia > Cunninghamia lanceolata. Next base: position 33,123,193 of record BSBN01000078.1, on the reverse strand, counting down.
GCTAAATTTGGGCTTATGTTCAGTTGTGAATCAAAGGATCTTGGTCCTAAACTACTTCTACAGTCCTAATGGTTGTTTTGGAAGTTTGAGTTTGATTTATGTTTGGATGCAAACCTGGACCTGGTATGTAATCTCAATGCAGATCTAGATTGGTGCCTATCTAGGGCTTGGAGTCAGTAGACATACACCTATGAATGATCAACATGAACACAATTAAACTGGATTTCAAGGGGATGTTATGGTATCTGCCTTACAGATACCTCCCAATACAGAGTGTTATGTTATCTCTACTTATGGCATCCCTATTGCAGTATATCCTTCCCAACACTTAATCTGAAAATAGTTTAATCTACCCTTTGAGCAGAGGTTGAAAGATCAAGCATTCAATACAAGAACTTTATATCCTAGAATACCAGACACCCCTTAGATATCTAGATTCAGAAGGACACATGTAATACTGGAGACAAAATTAACAAAACACATGCAAATACAGCATTACTCATATAAAACCAATCATGAAATTAGTAGATTCATGCATGAGGCATACAACAAGAGATACATAAACTCACAAGATCACCTGCATAGAGCAACCACAACCAGTTGTATCTTATTACAGAGCCAGATATGTCCAGTTTTCAACAACCTTGAATCAAGTAGCATCATCTACTTAGAAAGTAGGATGATGTACTCCCTCATTAATCACATGGCAGTCCCCAAGACATCACCAGATACAGTGCATCGCCAGGGGGTGCCGAAAGCATTTAATGCAGCTGTACAGACAGGAGGGAAGGGGTAGGTGAGATCTTGACCTGCAACACCTTGTCATGATTTTCTATCTAAATCAAGTAGCTAGCGTGTCCTTCCGATCCATACCTCTGTGCAATCTTGCCATTAATGGCATACCAACTCACAGCCCTGGGATACAGCAGTTGCGTGCCTTGCAAACCTTCTCCCACCAAAATGCATGTTCATGCATTGAGAAAAACCTTTCTTTCAAACGTCACCATCGATCACCTTGCTTCTTGCCGAGATTTGCGGCGTAGATCATGCTGCAAAGTCAGCGAGCAAAGATATCCATGCCTTGCAAGTACATCATGTTGACTTTCCTTTTAAATATCATGAGGATGTATTATCCCACATTCACCCTGCAGCACTCTTTTTAACACTTTATATACTAGACCGGTTACATATATATTGTCAGCGATTTTGCTCCTGACGGCACCTAGTATAAGACTTCATCATCATCATCCTCCAACATGATATCCTGTTACTCGAAATATGACCTTGACGTCATCATCCTCCATCGGCCAGACCGCTTCATCAGCAAACCCTATGTTTGTCCTCCCAACATCATATATCCTGCCGATGAACATCCTGATGACGTCACCAAGCCTCTTCACCATCACCTGTCGGCCAGACCTCTAATATTGGTGAGCCATCGGCATGTCTGACCGATATGAAAATTCACCCCAATATTTCACATCATCATGATGTGAAATATCCTCCTCATGTCCACAAATATCCTGATGACATCATCATCATATTACAATGTCGAGTTAGATTGAAAACTTGTATTATGACCCCGTTGAATCTAGATGATGTCAACAGCATATCACCTGAAGGATATCACCTTGATAATTGAACATCTTGATGACGTCATCGTCACATTTAGAACAATGGTGATATTTAGAAGATGACCCGATATTGGAATATCACCTGATATTGAAAATATCATCCTGCAGAGAAAAAGATGAAGGCAAAGGTCGAGCGGATATCACCCTTGCAGAAACATGACCTCAGCAGCATCCTGATGTTGAACAAACATAAGGTGAAAAAATAACATCAAGGTGATCTTAATCAAGATCACCCGATATTCAAATATGATGACCCCGATGAAAAATGGGTCATACTTAGAAATTTCATAGCGCCAACATCAGGATGATCTTGACTAAGATTACTCGATGTTAAAATATCACCCTACGGTAAAGGTCGGGTGGGCAAATGCATGATGACCGCCACAGGATATCCGTACATGAGGAGAAATGACCCATGCAAGAAACATTAGGGGGATGTCTGGGAACATGATGATGATGATGATGATGACCCCCTCCTTCAAAATATCATGATGATGCTGAAAACACTGAGCAGGTCCAAGACTTAGAAATTTCATGAAATCCTAGGAAGGTGCCTACAAGCTAATAACCTGGAACCTGATAAATGATGCAGGCACCAACAGTGGCTCTGATTGGGGACATGCAGGCACAAGGCTGCAATGAGAACCAGACCTCTGGGCAGACTAGACAAAACACAAAAAAGCATCAACTGTACAAGATATTTACAATATACACATACTTTTACAAATGTGCACAGAGGCAGATCACTTATGCAAAATAAAACTTGAGGAATTGACCATGCACAGGCAATTCCAGCATCTCACCATTTAGGGCCTGGAGGACATAAGAATCCTCCCCATGAGTATTGCAAACCTGATATGGGCCCATCCATAAGGGTTCAAACTTACCATGTTTGCCCTTATCCTGACTTCTTGCATTCTAGACAAGCACCCAGTCATTTATCTGGAACTTCCTTTCTGTAGCTCTGCTATCAAACATATACTTCACATTTTGTTGTTTCTTGAGATTGATTTGGTGGGCCTCCCTTCTGCTTTCATCCAGTGGAACCAGCTGGTTTATTCTTTCTATCATGGAGTCTTCAATCTCCTCATCATTCTCTTGGATAAATTTGTAAACTGGCAGGAGATTATTTATAGGCAGCTTGGCTGATGCACCATACACCAGTTCAAAAGGTGACCTCCCAATAGCTTTTTTCACTGTCACCCTACTAGCCCATAATGCCAACTTTAACTTTGAATCCCAAACTCTCTTGTTCTTATCCACTATCCTCTTGATGATTTTCATGAGGCTTTTATTACTTGACTCTGCCTGACCATTTCCTTGTGGGTGGTATGGTGATGCATATGATAAATTTATCCCATACTTGTTGCAAAAATCAATAAATTCACCAGATCTGAAGCACATAACATTATCTGTGACTATCTTAAATGGTACTCCAAACCTGATGATGATATTCTCTAGGATAAAATCCATCACTATCTTACTTGTAGCTCTTTTAGTTGGAATAGCCTCAATCCATTTGGTGAAGTAGTCAGTAGCCACCAAAATCCAACTATGTCCCCCACTTGACTTTTCTGCAATCTCCCCTATAAAATCAATTCCCCATTGCTGAAATGGAGCATCCATAGTTACAGTTCTAAGGGGTAGTGCACCCTCATATCTTAACTTTCCTGAGAACCTTTGGCAAGGGTCACATTTCCTTACTAGCCTTTGTGCATCTAAAAAGAGAGTGGGCCACCAATATCCTGCCCTAAGAATCTTATGAGCTGTTGTTTGGGCAGTATAATGTCCACCACACAATCCTTTATGCATGTCATTCAAAACATTGTTAGCTTCATCTTCATCCACACATCTTAGCAACACACCATCAGGGTTCTTCCAGTACAGCTCACCTTGAACAATAATATACCTAATTGCATGTAGTTTTAAGGTCCTCTTTTGACTGTCACTGAAATGGGAAGGACAATTCAGATTTTGTAAATAATATATGATGTCCTTATACCACTCAGATTTTGATACATTGACATTCTTATTTTGGACTACATTGACTTGGCATGCCTCTAAGTTTGATTGTGCCATCATCTTGGCTAATCCTTGTCCTCTTACCAACTTGGTAATTTGTATCTCTATGTTGAATTCCTACAATTTGTTTATCCATCTGCACTTTCTTCCAGTCACCTCCTGCTGAGTGAAGATGTCCTTAACTACTGCATGAGGCACATAGGCAACTATCTGGGATCCACCAGTTATGGCCTAAAGCTTTTGACGGCTCTGACAAGTGCATATGCTTGCTTTTCCATGATGTCATATTTTAATTCAGCAGCTTGCAGTGACATGCTGAAAAAAGTAATGGGCTGCTCAAAACCATCATCATTTTTCTGTAGTAAACATGCAGCAATAGTATGGAAAGAAGTAAATGAAAACAACTAAAATTGCTTAGAAAAATCAAGAGACTTTAGCACAAGAGCCATCTTTATTGCTTCTTTGATGCTTTGAAATGATTCAATTGCTTCACTTTCCCAATTGACAATTGCATCCTTCTTCATCATCTTGGAGATGTTCCTAGTGGTTTCTGCAAAGTTAGGAACAAATCTTCTGACAAAATTAATCTATCCAAAGAAAGACTGAGCCCCTTTAACTGTTTTTGGCATCTGGATCCTGTCAATTGCAACTACTCTTTCAGGATCAATCCTAACTCCATCCTTGGAAACAAAGTACCCCAGGAGTTTCCCTTCTACTACCCCAAAATCACACTTCTTTGGATTTAGAGAAATGCCATACTCTAGTGCTCTAATGAAAATCTGCTCTAAGTGCATACAATGCTGCTCTTCCTTCTTTGAATAGGCAGTCAGATCATCCTGATAAACAGCCAGGGTTGAGTCAACCAACCCTGCAAAAGTAACATCCATTGCACTTTGAAATGTAGCACCTGCATTTGTCAGTCCAAATGGCATTCTCACATATACATAAGTTCCCCATGGAGTGGTGAAGGCATTCTTGTATTGTTTTGATTCCTTTACCTTCACCTGATTGTAACCTGAGAATCCATCCATCATGGATAGGAGTTCACAACTAGTTGCTTTCTGCAACATAGCTTCCATATTAGGCAATGGGTAATTATCCTTTAAGGAGGATACATTTAGATTTCTAAAGTCAACACAAAGCCTAATATCACCACTCTATTTTCAGACTGGGACAAGGTTAGACATCCAGGTTGAATGTCTAATTGGCACAATTATTCTAGCCTCCCTGAGCTTCTTGAGTTCTTCTTGCATTTTTGGAGCTAAGGTAGGATTAATAGGCCTTTGCTTTTGTCTAAATGGCTTAGCTCCAGGCTTCAATGGGATCTCATGTAAGGAATAGGTCCTCTCTATAGGCCTTTAGGTCCTCATATGACCAAGCAAAAACATGTTTATACTTTTTTAGCAATGCTATCAGCATGCTCCTAATGTGTGGTCTAAGCTGTTTGGCAATGTATACCTTCTTGGGGGCTTGAGATGTCCCCAAATTTATCTCCTCTAAGTCATCTTTATTTGTGGGAGATGTCTTTGTGGCCAATTGGTCTCTATTGTCAAAATCTCTTTCTAAAGCTACCAACCCTCTAGGGATTTTGTTAGTCTTCAGCTGAATTACTTTTTTCCCCATAAGAGTTTCTTTTCCGTCTACAATTTCTACAAAATTTTGAAAATCAATTTCTTGGTTCTCATATTCATCTATGCAGTGCAAAAATATTAACAAGTCCTTATCATCATCAAACACTTGCCAACTGCATATGTTCTCTGGTACTGCAGGTCTGGTTTTCACCTCAACATTTGTAACACTGGATAGAGTGACATCGTCTAGCCTTATTGCTACATTGGCCAAGAAATCAGCCATGACATTCTTTGATCTCTCTATCCAATTCACTGAGAATGCATCTAATAACTCAATTGTGTCCCAGAAAGCATGCTTATATTGTTTTAGTCTTTTATTCTTTGAGGCATACCTATCTCTAACTTGGGACACAATCAACTCTGAATCTCCAAATACTCTCAACATCTTGATTCCATGTTTGAGAGCCATATTCAAACCTAACAATAGGGCCTCATATTTTGCAATGTTGTTTGTGCAAGCAAATTTTAACAAGAAAGAGAACTTTAGGAGCTTACCAGATGGGGACAAGAATACAACCCTAGCTCCAGAGCCTTCCTTTGCACAAGCTCCATCAAAGTACATGGTCCATAAGCCCTGCTGGTCCAGCTCTTGGATGCAAGGATCTCCTTTTTTACCTTGATCATCTGAGACAATTCTGAAGTTTCAACAATCAGTGTCCACAAAGCAGACATGCTCTTCTGAATCTTGATCTTCCACTGTCTCTTGTGATCTCTCTTCTCTGATCAGTTTGACATCCCTACCATTCATTGGAATCATAGCATATGACAGGTCTAGCTGCATGCTTCCACCTATCAGTGCTGCCCATCTTCTTGACAACAACATACCATACTGTGGTTTGATGTCAACCACTATTATATTCATTTTGTAGGTCCTCTCTGGATATGCTGCCAGTTTGAAATCTACATCCTTTACGATTCCAATGACTGGTACCTCCCTGGCATCCATGGCATACATTTACCACATGCCTTATCTATCTTCAGTCCAGCTTGTTGCATGATAGCCAGAGGTATGATGTTTGTTGAGGCTCTAGAGTCAAACATGCAATTTCTGATCACTTTCCCATTGATGACAAGGGATACATAGAAAGGTTCCACCTGTGAAGGGCATTTAGTCATTGTCACCCCTAGGTACACCTCAGGAACTTCATCCTCTTCAATATTCAAGGCCTGCCTCCTACCTTGGGCCTCATCTTTTTGCTTGGCTTGACAAGGTATTCCTAAGATTAAAAATATTGCCCTATTCTTGATTTCTTCAACCTTCATCAATTCCATTAATGGGACAAAAACCTTTACCTGAGAGAGGACCTGGGCTACATCAAAGGGAGCACAATTTTGTACCACAGTTGTAGCTTGTGCTGTGGCTTTGTTTCTATCTCGAGATGAGTCAGCTTTAACCTTCATAGCCCCCTGACCATCATTCTTGCTTTGGTCCTCAACATGGGGAATCCTTCTTTCTGGTCCTTGAGCATCATGACCTGTTTTCTTCTTGAAATGTTGCTTGTTATTACCCCACTGTTTCCTTTGTGGTTCAATCCCCTCATGACCATGTAATCGCTGGTTGACAAAAGTATTCTCTGGTTGGTGTGAGTTACTTACCTGAGCTTTGCCTCTGAGGTTATAGTTGCTCTTGGCTTGGGCCACTGCTGCAGCTGTGAGAGCCCTAATCTCTTCATCAGAAGGTCTCTGTAGGTTATTCAGGAAGTTGTGTGAATTCTAAGCAAATGCATAGCTATCTTCATTATCTTCATCATAGAAAACCTACTGACAGGCCTGAATCTCATTATCTCTACTCTTATCTGCATTATGAGAAGGATGCTCCCTACATGTGGATAACATATTAACATCATCATCCTGTACATAATGTAGCTCATTGCATTCATTACAGGACACAACATTATCATACAAAGACTGAGCAATCATGCATTGGGACTGTGAATGTAGCATCTAACAGATTATGCACCATGGAGTATCATTAGCAATATTTACAGTTTTCTTCAAAGGATTAGGAGTTTCTTTGGTATGTTGAGCTCTCTGATTTGTGTTGTTATGTGGAAATACAGGTTTACCATTATGCCAATTGGTATTATATGGCATATCATGCAATGATGGTCTCTTTTCCTGTCTTTGGTAAACTTGCCTATCAGGACCTATTCCTTTTTGACTTCTAGCCAGTCTATAGCTTAAGTCCTTAACAACATTTGCCAGTTTATCAATTTTATCTTCAGGGGCAGATTTACTACCTTGAGTGTTTTGAGGCTTGTTTGGATTCTGCAAAATTTTCACCTCATCCCTCCTATTTGTCTTGCCTGATGCTTTCCTGTTATTCTCATTATTTATTGCTATCTTGAAAGCATCCCTGAGAGTAGCAGGACCTTTATCTCTTAACCCATATGCTATTTTGGCATCAAAAGCATTAATATATAATATTATGCACATTGGTTCATTTGGCCTCATGTGATGTGGCAATTTGTTCAACAATTTAGTAAACCTTGCATTAAAATCTGCAACCTGCTCATTTGACCCTTTAGTGATACTAGTGAACTCATTTACAAAAAAGCTAGGGTCAGTTTTGTCACCATATTGCTCCTTAAACATCCTTTTGAAATCATCCCATGATGAAATACTCCAGTCAGGGAGATTCTTGTAGCATTCTCTAGCCTCATCAACCAAAGATTGCATGAATGACTTCATAAAGACATCCTCATGCTCAACCTCAAAGTTGTCCATGACATTTTGAAAAGCTTTTAAATGATCTTCCCCAGACACAGTATTATTTCCTAAAAACTTTGGCACTTGAAGCCTCACATGCTTGTCAATGGGGTTAGGATAACCAGGGATACCATCAAAAACCAGCTGCCTGAATCTATCCAACTACATGGATTGTCTATCAAATTGATTAGCATTAACATTTTTGTTTACATTCTGGTTTCTTACATTATTTAATGGTATCCTAGCATTGTTTGCATCATGCCTAGTATTATTCTGTTGATACTGTTCCTCATTTCTGCACTGATTTCTCTGCATATTTGCATTTTCAAGGGTAGGAACTGCATCCTGGTGAGTAGTCCTTAGAGCTTGTACTTTCTATCTCATGTCATCTTTGATTTTCATTACCTGTAGATATTCTATTTTTGCTCTTAAACTCTTAATTTCATCAGCTAGTTGTTCTTCTTTGGGCATGGAGGTAGATGGTCTCATACCATTCTGATCATCATCTTCATCATCCCTTGGAGATTCAGCCTCTTCAAATCTTTCACTGGGATCTAGGAAAGGGCATTCTTGAAACACCTCTGACCTCATTCTTAAACTACTACCCTGTTGCCTCTCATATGCACCTTGGATATCAGCTTTTGCATTTGAAAAATAAGGCACATGCTGTCCTGAAGGCCTAGGGTTATCCTGGGCACTGTCATTATTTCTAGGTGAACCCTTATTACTGGTTGCAATGGTTCCCTTTCTTCTATACATCATCTTTCTCTTTATGGGTAACTCTACAAATAATGGATTATGTAAGGATCTTCTCCCTTGCATACAAACTTTCACTTTACCAGTTGGGAGATTGTTCGAAGTCACCACCTATAACTAGGAATTACTTTTCCAGGGATGAAAGGATACTTCTTTCAAATCAGTCCCCAGTGGAGTCACCAAATCTATTGGTTTTTTTGCTGACTAGATGTTCATTCCTAGATTTTGCTACAAGGTAGCCATCAGTGATCAACAGGATCTCTGGGCTAGGGGCCAACAGTGTAGGAGATAGACTCTATTTTTATCTCCTCTTCTTCTTCAGGCTCTACAAAACCTAGGGGGGTATTCCCTATTCAACACCCATGAGAATATACTTGTGGGTTGGCTTGGGATGTTGATACAAAGCAGATAAATCCTCCTATATGAAGACCAAAACTGTGAGATAAGTGCAAAGGGGCTAGCTTTGGGCTTATGTTCAGTTATGAATCAGAGGATCTTGGTCCTAAACTACTTCTACAGTCCTAATGGTTGTTTTGGAAGTTTGAGTTTGATTTATGTTTGGATGCAAACCTGGACCTGGTATGTAATCTCAATGCAGATCTAGATTGGTGCCTATCCAGGGCTTGGAGTCAGTAGACATACACTTGTGAATGATCAGCATGAACACACTAAAATTGGATTTCAAGGGGATGTTATGGTATCTGCCTTACAGATACCTCCCAATACAGAGTGTTAAGTTATCTCTACTTATGGCATCCCTATTGCAGTATATCCTTCCCAACACTTAATCTGAAAATAGTTTAATCTACCCTTTGAGCAGAAGTTGAAAGATCAAGCATTCAATACAGGAACTCTATATCCTAGAATACTAGACACCCCTTAGATATCTAGATTCAGAAGAAGGACACATGCAATACTAGAGATAGAATTAACAAAACACATGCAAATATAGCATTACTCATATAAAACCAATCATGAAATCAGTAGATTCATGCATGAGGCATACAACAAGAGATACATCAACTCACAAGATCACCTACATAGAGCAACCACAACCAGTTGTATCTTATTACAGAGCCAGATATGTCCAGTTTTCAACAACCTTGAATCAAGTAGCATCATCTGCTTACAAAGCAAGATGATGTACTCCCTCATTAATCACATGGCAGTCCCCAAGACATCACCAGATACAGTGCATCACCAAGGGGTGCCGAAAACATTTAATGCAGCCGCACAGACAGGAGGGAAGGGGTAGGTGAGATCTTGACCTACAACACCCTGTCATGATTTTATGTCTGAATCAAGTAGCTGGCGTGTCCTTCCGATCCATACCTCTATGCAATCTTGCCATTAATGGCCTACCAACTCACAACCCTGGGATATAACAGTTGTGTGCCTTGCAAACCTTCTCCCGCCAAAATGCACGTTCATGCATCGAGAAAAACCTTTCTTTCAAACGTCGCCATCGATCTCCTTGCTTCCCACCGAGATTTGCGGCATAGATCATGTTGCAAAGTCAGCGAGAAAAGATATACGTGCCTTGCAGGTACATCATGTTAACTTTCCTTTTAAATATCATGAGGATGTATTATCCCAAATTCACCCTGTAGCACTCTTTTTAACACTTTATATACTAGACGGGTTACATATATATTGTCAGTGATTTTGCTCCCGACAACACCTAGTATAAGACTTCATCATCATCATCCTCCAGCATGATATCTTTTTGCTTGAAATATGACCCTGACATCATCATCCTCCGTCGGCCAGACTGCTTCATTGGCAAACCCTATGTTTATCCTCCCGACATCATATATCCTGCCGATGAACATCATGATGAATTCACCAAGCCTCTTCACCATCACCTGTCAGCCAGACCTCTAATATCGGTGAGCCATCGGCATGTCTGACCGATATGAAAAGTCGCCCTGATATTTCACATCATCATGATGCAAAATATCCTCCTTATGTCCATAAATATCCTGATGACATCATCATCATATTACAATGTTAGGTCAGATTGAAAACTTGTAGTATGACCCTATCGAATCTGGATGACATCAGTAGCATATCACCTAAAGGATATCACCTTGATAATTTAACATCCTGATGATGTCATCATCACATTTAGAACAAGGGTAATATTCAGAAGATGACCTGATATTGGAATATCACCCGATATTGAAAATATCATCCTGTAGAGAAAAAGATGAAGGCAAAGGTTGACCGGATATCACCCCCGCAGAAACATGACCTCAACAGCATCCTGATGTTGAACAAACATAAGGTGACAAAATAACATCAGGGTGATCTTAATAAAGATCACCTGATATTCAAATATGATGACCCTGATGAAAAATGGGTCATACTTAGAAATTTCATAGCGCCAACATCGGGATGATCTTGACTAAGATTACCCGATGTTAAAATATCACCCTGTGGTAAAGGTTGGGTGGGCAAATGCATGATGACCCCCATAGGATATCCGGACATGAGGAGAAATGACCCATGCAAGAAACATCAGGGGGATGTTTGGGAACATGATGATGATGACGATGACCCCCTCCTTCAAAATATCATGATGATGCTGAAAACACTGAGCAGGTCCAAGACTTAGAAATTTCATGAAATCCTGGGAAGGTGCCTACAAGCTAATAACCTGGAACCTGATAAATGATGCAGGCACCAACACATTGCTCTTTGGAAAGTAGTGCCAATGTTGATTAAACCAAATAGCATCCTGTAGTATGCAAATGTGCCCCATAGTGTTGTGAAAGCAGCCTTGTATTGATCCACTTCACTAACTTCTACTTGATTGTAGCCTGAAAAATCATCTAACATAGACAACATCTCTAAACCAATTACAGTTTGTAACACTTAATCCATAATTGGTAGAGGGTAGTTATCTTTTACATAAGATTGATTTAGATTTTTGAAATGAACACAAATATGGATCTCTCCATTCTTCTTTCTCACAGGAACAATATTCACAATCCAAGTGGAAAGATGGATAGGAAAGATTATCCTAGCATTCAACATTTTTTGGATTTCAGAAAGAATAGTAGATGATATCTTAGATTATACTACCTCTACTTTTACTTGTGAGGCAATAATTCAACCTTGAGAGGAATCTCATGTTGGATCTCCTTGGGTCTAAAAGACTTCAAATCATCATATGAATACACCAGCACATCAATGTAGTGGTGAAGAAGTGTAATGAACTTGAATTTCTCATCAGTAGTGCAACATTTCTTAATGTTAACCATCTTGGGATCCGCTTCAGAACTCAAGTTTACTTGTTCAAATTCCATTGATGAATTTGAATCAAGTTGTTGTTGTTTGATATATCTATCATGTTTGTCAAATAAATTTTCTAGAGAAATCAAACCTTTCAAAATTTTATTCCCTTTTAGTCGAAGAATCTCCTCACCAGTCTGTGAATCTATTTCAGAAACATATTCTTGAGGTGGAGAATCACTACCTTGAAAGTAGAGTTCATCAAAGCTATCTGTCTTCTCTAAGAAATTTATTATCTGATTATCACCATTGAAGACTTGCCAATGGTCAACATTATCTGGTACATTTGGTCAAAAAACTAGCTCAATTGTGTACTTATCACCTTTAAAATCCTTGTGAGGGACCATAAGGGTGGCAGAGATAGCTAATGAATCAGCATGATCATTAAACTATCTTGGTACTACGGAGATGTTGAAAGCATCAAAACCTTCAATGTAATCTCAGATACGATTGCAGTAATCTCATTCTTGGTTTGGTAATGATTTCTCACCTGAATAACAACAAGCTCTACATCACCTTGTGTGTGAAGAGTTTTAATACCTTTAACACGAGCAGCCTCCATTTTGAGCAACAATGACTCGTACTCAGTGGTGTTGTTAGTATTGTCAAACTGTAGCTTATAGGAGAAAGGAAAAATATCACCTTGTGGAGATATTAAAACTATTCCAACCCCAGATCCAGTGGAAGAACAACTACTATCAAATTCTAAAATCTAAATATCATTTGAATTTCCCACTTTGATATTTCTATGACCAGTAGATTCTTCGTCAGAGGAGGAAAAATCTAGTGTCATCAAACTCTCGTCTGAAATTTCATCTAAATTTTCTTCTAATTCTTCATTTGAATTATCTAAAATTTCATCTAACGAACTAGAAGTGTTTTCATTGGTCAAGAAATAATTAACCATCCCTGAAGACTCAAATAAAATTTGAGCTTTTGGATATTCAGTTTGAGTAACAATATATTTTGCCTCTCTTTCATGAAGCAATTTCTACATGACACCTTTGATAGGTATCCTTACCTCAGACAAATCCATATTCAATTCTCGTCCTACATCTTTACAAAAATTAGGTCCAAGCAAAATACTATAAGAGGCTGGAACATCAGCAACTAGGATGCTCATTTTTATTCTCTTCTCCAAAAAAGCTGCGAATGCAAATTGTGCATCCTTAAGTTAGCCCAACAAAGGCACTTGCTTATTTTCCATTGAAAAAAATATCTCTAAGGTCTTGGTTAAAGTGAGATTGAGAGCATCTGCCACCTTGACAAGCATGACATTGTCAGGAAGCTCCCAAGTCGATGATACAATTGGTTAGCTTGTGGTCATTGAGTAATAGAGAAACATAGAAGGGTTCTATTTTCCCTGGAGCAACAAGGGGAGTAGTAACTAGATTATTTTGGGCTAACCTATTCTTTGAGGAGTCATGAACAGTCTTAGAAGAATCTTTCCCTATAGGGGCAGCCTTATTTTTAACATACTTAGCTAACCTCTCAAATTAGTCAGGGTTAGCTTGTAAATATTCTACCTCAGACATCTAGATTTTGGTTTTCCTAGCATGGTCAATTATGTCAAAGAGTTGAAATGAATTAGACATAGAGGTAGGAAATCCTTCATTTTGTGGTTTAATTGGGGTAGTACTGGTCTGAGGAATAGAAGTAGAAGAAGTAGGATTGTTAGAAGAACTTACTTGTTTATTGATAGCTGGATCCTTTGATTGAAAAGGAAATGGAGTTCCTCATTTGGCAATTGAAATCACAGGTTGAGGCTCTTCTCTTTACTTTCCTTTATCAGCCACTTGCTAATTTGATTGATTTTGGGACCTGGTGAAAACAACATATGCTCCATCATATACATCTTCTTCTCTTTCTACTTCATCTTGATAGTTTAGGAACCCAACAGTAGAGTCACCAACTAATTCTTCTTCTCCTTCTGTAAAAAGATTAGCATTATTTTCCTAATCCAAATCAAGTTGGAAAGAATTATCCTATTCTACTTCATAGTAGCCAATTTCTGAGTTGACCAGCGGTGCTTCAATAGCAAGTTTCCCCTGTGTTGGTAGAAGATGATTTTGTTGCCCTTGATTTCTTGTAGCATTGCCTTGATATGAATTGTTAGGGAATGTCCTTCTTGGTATGTCCCTATAAGAAGAAGTGGACATACCCTGGGACATTTGCTATTTCAAAGCTAGCAACTCATTTGCTAACTTTTGCACCATAGGATCTATGGTGCTTGTTGAAGGATTATCAGTAGAGGGCTGACCTCTATTTTTATTCGAATCCCTTCTTATCTTACCTGCAAGGATAAGATCATCTTCAACCTCTGTATCTAATCTTTGAGCTAAAGGAAGATCAGTAGGATTAGCCCATCTTAACAGAAAACTTACCTCAGGAAGATGGGTGTTGACGAAGAAATAGTTAAGAGTCTCTGCCATTGGTTGGGCAGTTGCTGGAATCCTATTTGTCAATTTATTGAATTTGGTGATGAAATCTTGCATGGGCTCATTTGGTTCTTTCTTCATCTATGTTAGTTGGGATAACAAATCATGTGCATCTTGTGTAGGTTTAAACCTAGCTTCAAACTTGGTTTTAAGAGTATTCCAATTGGTTATGGTTTAGGCTTGAAGATGATAAAACTAGTTTGCAGGAGTACCTTGAAGTGTTTCTACGAAAAGTCTCATAGCTACATCTTCGTGTTCCACCCCTAGTACACCACAAGCTATACAAAAATCTGTAATGTGTTCATCAGGATGGACTTTCCCATCACCATAGAATTTTGGGAAATTCTTTCTTGAACTACAGGGTAGTTCATGCAGTGGTGGTGTCAAATTCAAAGGTCCAAAAGTATTACCCCATGGGCCTTAAGCTACCATTGTCAGTTGATTAAAAGGAGGGATTACAAACCTTTGTTGAACTTGAATAGATAAAACTCTATTAGTATTTGAGCTAGAAGCGTCACATGGTATAGGGGACCTCGCGCTGGTAGGAGGAAAACTTCTTGTTCACTAAAGCCAAGGTTTTGGAGGCAAAAGACCAAAATTATTTTACTGCATTAACTTAAACACAAGATCAATAATTCCTTGAGCTCTCTTACTTGTATACCTTGAGTCTTCCAGAATGCAATATACTTAATAAAGATTTAGGAGCAACTTAAAATAATGGATGAGGACGAAATGCTTCAACTCAAAGTGTGAGGCTCTAAGTTATGCATTCTTTCCTAGTGGAGTTGCCAAAAAACTGTTGGGTGAATATTTTGTCGTTAATTAACTAACGGCAAAATGTTTATATTGCCACAACTATGATGAGAAATTTCTCTTCTCTCAACAAGGGGAGGTTCCCTTTCCTAACTATTTCAAACTTATTTACATTAAAACTAACTTTGGGGTGATTTCATCTCATCCATTTCTCTTTTTTCAGAAATGATGTTGACAATGTTCAATACAATACTCAAAACAATTTACTATTTGAAAAATACCTACTTATGTTGATAACCAAGAAACCCACGAAAACACAAAGTTTCTCGTTGCTTCTTATGTCACTTGAAAATGAAAGATTTCATAATAGAGTGCAGCTCAAAGTCTTCACTATATGTTGAGGTTAAATGACACGATCACAAATAATAATTTGCTGCCAAAAGTCTTCAAATTACTTTTCATTCACAAACTTAAACTCTAATCTCAAATATGAAATAGCAACACAAAGTCTACAAATTCCAATTTGAATCACCTCCCAAACACTTGATATTCATGCTCACAATTCAAACATTCATATAGGATCATGTGATAGAAAAGACATAAGAACAATTTTATAACATTCACAAACTTGCTCCAAGACAAAGATTGGATGCCAACTTGCTTCTTTATATTGCTTGAAAATTGATTTACAAAATAAGATCAAAGTCTCAAATTGCTCTTCAAAATGGCAGCGCTTCGCTTCAATAGTCAAAAGATAAATATTACGAAAGAGGCCCTCTTTATTTATAGGGAGGAGCCTAGAGCAAAAATAGGAAATCTATAACTACTTTGACTTATTCAACAAAAGAGTCCTATTTGATTTGTGACTTCTTTTGTCTCACATGTAATTACATTTTGGGAAAATACATGTGAATATGTCCAAAAGAAAATACAAATTGCATATACAAAAATGAAAATCAACTAAGGCATGAAAAAGAATTTTAGCTGCCACCATCATTCTTTTTCAAAAAAAATTTGTACATAGTCCGGACTGCTCTCATCTCATATACATCAGGCCCAACTGTATTATCTAAAATGGTACGAGCCTTGATAATTACATCCTTGATCGCCTTTATCACCTTCTCATGTTTTCAAGATTATCCTTCAAATTTTCAAAGGTGGAATGATGATCATAAAGACTATCCGTTGAAACTACTATAAGCACTTCATCTTCAAATTTGTGTTGAACCATCTTCTCAAAAGCATCAATCATCTCCTTTGTAGATATAAACTTGTGATCTTCACCTGTTAGAGTGCATGGTAGTTCTTCTAACCTATGTCAAAGTGAGACATCACTATCTTCACTATTTTCTCATACTTGGCACAAATAATCAAGTAAACCTCTTATCACATTGATGCGATGAGTTAGAAATTCTTTGGTCTTGAGATAAGACTCTTAGTTTGAAATAACACCAATAGCAATCAAATTCTTTATCTTGATTTTCTTCATCTCAATCCATTCCTCTAAATTATCTTCTTGATCTTGAAGTTCTTGAGATAATGAATCAACAATATTATCTAACTTAGCTTTTGCCTTCGCCATTTTTTTCTTTCTTTCCACTGTGGTCTTCGAGAGAACTCTACCTTGTGCCAACAACTATTCCACAATATCACCAACCACTCTCCCTCTGGCTTGTACTTTATTAACCTTTTGAATCAAAGAGTCTTTTGCCATTGGTTCCATAATCTCTAATGACTTCACTATCTTCTGAAGGACAACAAGTTGCTAAGCCTTTTCTTTGTATTGTTCCTTTTCCTTCTTTACTTCATCAAATTTTACAAGCAATGAGCTTGTTGTAGCTTGAAAATTTGACTTGATACCTTCATGAGTCAGCTTACCTAACTCAACTCTGGAAACAAATAATCATTCACATCAAAGGTATCTATAGTGGCATCATCTGGTGGATTGGCAATTTCTGCATACTTGACTCCTTTTTCATCAATTATCCTAGAAACAATTTTAGACTTCTTCTTCTGAGTTTTTGGTTTAGCAGGTAGCAATTTCTCAATGTCAATATCATCTGGCAAGATAGCCTACCTTTTCCTTTTGGGGGTATGAGTAGACAACCATGGGGGTAGTGTTGGAGTACTAACATTTGGAGAAGAATCAACTACCTTCTTAGTGGGATCCATGCTAACACCTGTTAGAGTGACAATAGGAGAGGTGTTGGTGAAAATTGTACCTGTATCAACATTTTTATTTGAACCATCAAGTAAATGATCTAGAACAGTTTGTTCCCCAATATCAAAAGAGAAAGAAGATAGACTAGGAATAGAACTAGAAGAATCAAAAATAGTTTCAAAACTTGTTCTCATAGGAGGAGTATTATCAGAAGATACAATGACAATAGGGGAAAAAGGAACATTAGAAACTATTGGAGGATTATCAAAGACAAAAACATAAGGTAAGGCTATAGAAACTTTTGGCCCTTGTGAAAGATCTTTTTGAGGAGATTTTAATGAGCCACCAAGTTGTTCCTATTCCACATATTTCTCTTTTTCTTGTTCTTTATTACCTTCCTCATTAGGTTTCTCACCCATTTCCACCTACTCAGTATCAAGTTCCTCAACATTTTCTTGTTCTATCTCAGTATTTTCAACCTCCAATTTATCAACATTTGCTTCTTCGACACCTGAATCTGTAACAGTAGAAGTTCCTACAATCTCTTTTGCCTTCCCTCCTTTAGAGACAAACTTGATCTTTGGTTTGGACCCCTTTGAAGAAGATGAAAAGTCACTCTTATTTTTAGTTCTATTTTCTACCTTCTTTCTAGTCTACTCCTGAATCTCTGTCTCTAATCTGGTGAGGAATTCTTTCAAACTGAGACCTTTGCTTTGCAACCATATATTGGTGTTAGCCATTATAGGTTGAAATCTCTTCTGATAGAAGTTTCTTCTTTCATTGACTATTTTATTTCTGGCAAAGCTGAAGCTTCAATATTATTGATGTTATACTTTGAATCTAGAACATCACCTTCATCTTCCATACCTTCTAGAACATTAGCCAATCCCAGTTCCTCTATCTGGCTTAGGTGTAACCCGCAGTAATCTAGCTTTCTTATCTCATTCTGGGTTCTCAGATCAGCGCAAATATCCTCAACCATAGGAACATGAAACATTGCCTTTCTTTTGATCTTATCTTGTATCCTTCAAAAATCAAAGTGACCTCTTTTCTTGAACTATTTCATTATCACTAGCTGCATTTCTGATTCAACGGCCTTAGCCTTAGTAGCTGATTGCACTGAGTACCTACCAATTTCAACCAAAAACTTAATTCATGACTTCTTCAGTTCCATCTATTTATTATGCACAATAATCAATTGTCTACATAACTTCATCAGAATAATCTTATCACTAGGATATCATGAAAGCATGTATGGATATCTAGGATAATATCCAACAATTAAATAAGTGAAAGTTGGAACTTGGAGAAACAAACAACCAAAAGAATTGACCATTTCCCAAGCCTCATCTGATACTCTTTTCTTCTCAAGCTCACTGTCCCATAAGCACATAAAGATTGAGGAGAAGGCATCGTTCATCCTGTGGAAATGATGAATTGACCCTTTGAGAGTAATTTGTAGATAGTATTGAAAAACTAGAACTAACCTCTGATCAACATCTTGAGTTAGACCCAGAAAACTCCTCATACTTGCAGCAACATCTACCAGATATGAAGTCATATAAAACTTAAAAGTTGTATTGACCTTGATCAATTGATTGTGTAGAGCATTGTTCATCTGCTTTCCCTAGAAGATCTTCTATTGTCCCTTAAGAATCACCTTGAAATATGTATACATCCATTCATGAAATTTGGATAAAGAAGGAAGGCCTCTGATTCTACTCAGCAATGTGATCAAATCACTCACCTCTTCCACAAAATCACTTCTTGAGAACTCCTTAGGCCATCTAGATAAATTACACCTAGGAGTCTTTAGCCACTTACTATTGATATGTTTCTTTGTAGATTCCACATCAGTATCAAAATCCTTTTGTTCTTTAGCAAAATCAATTTCCCCAACATTTACTATAGGTGGACACATGAAAATCTTGTCAAGAAATTCTGCATCCAATCTCATGATTACATTCCCTTGAGAATCAGACAGAGTCCTACTATCCCTATTATAGTGGCTTTCCACTTGGAGAATAAATTTTGGGTTATGTGCAGTGACAGGAAAAGATGCTACCATGTGTATATTGCTCTCAACAATCTTCTACATGTAGTGGGAGGATTAGACTGCTTTGTCCTTTCCACAAACTCAGCCATATCTACATGGCCTATCTCTGTGTCTCTGATCTCGTCTATATTGGATTGCAATGAAGTAATGGGGAAAACCCCTTGGTACTTATACTTCATGATCTTGGCTTTTGATGGAGAAGGCTCTGACATCATCTTTGAGAAGAAAACTTGAAATGGTGTCGATCTCGAATGCTTGACAAAACTACAAAAGTTCATGATCTTGTAGTTAGGGGAAAGATAGGCAAATTAGGGATACTAAAAAATTATGATCATGAACATGGGATCATGCTTGAAAGGGCTAAAGAGCACACAAATCAAGAAAATAGATGAAAGTGGGCTATAGGTATCATTTTGTAAAAATTCCCAGTGTTAGGAAAATTTTCTGGATGACATGCATGGGCAGCCAAAATGATCACTCCTACATGTAGGGACAAACTCAGATTTTTCATGTAGGGGTGGTCATTTTGGCCACCCTTACATGAAGGTAAATTGCAAGTTTTGTTTTTTGTGCATAGGCAGCTGATTTTTCCGCTTATACATAATGGGAGAATAAAACCTAGATGCCAAGTCAGTCATTTGGACTGCTCTAGAATCTATATGTTGAAACCTCTTTAACACATGTAAAAGTAGTTATTTCCACCGCTCTTGCATGTATATGTTAGATATTCAAGATTTTTCATGTAGAGGCGGCAATTTTTGCTACCCATGCATCTGGGTAAAGCCGAAGACAAAACATATGTATTGGCGATGTTTTTTACCATTAAGACATCCTCAAGAAACAAAGAAAGAATGTGAGGGTGATAAATCTACCCACCCTAAAATGTGGATAAAAACATGTTTCAATGGTAAAAGCTACTGCTAATGCAGATTAGGCAAACATGTTTCATGTAGGGGTGGTGAATTTTGTTGCCCTTACACACGGTAGGTCTGTTAAGGGTCATATGCATTAGTCACAGAAAAGACCACCAATACATCAGGTCTAAATGAGCAAAAACCTAAGTTTTCAAACACCAATTGAAATCCATTCATTCATAGGAACCTAGGTTTAAAAATTGGTGAAAATCACCGATAATAAACGATGGTAAACATCCTATACAATCACTAGGTTTTAAAAATAGTAAATAACAACTGATTCATACATATGCAAAGACAATAACTTTTAAACCAAACAAAAAAATTCACAAAAATTGTCAGCAAACATTTGCATTACACGCGAAACCCTAAAGGAAAATAAAAGCAAAAATGAAAAACAAAAACCTACCTGTAAGGGCTGACGAAAACCCTAGGCATGACCACCAAAATTGAATTTGGTCACTCAAAACCTTATGCGATTTGATTAGCTTCTGAGGGATTCAATGGCTATCATAGGACATTTAGAAGCAAGTGTGAATGAAAATAACCACAAAAAAGTAATTAAAATGTTTTAAATAATCATATTTATCATTGGCATGAGCACCATAAATGAACACATAGTTATCTTAAGACGCTCAAGAAAAATGCTTGAGCAGTCGATTTACCTGTTCAAACATAAAACCTATTCAACATGCATAGGCGGAGATTTTCACCACCCCTACGTGTGAGACAAACAACACAAACATATGCACGGGTGGAAAAAATGGCTGCCAGTACATGTGGAAAATAGCGAGACATATGCACAAGCGGCAAAAATGACTGCCAGACACCTCAAAAAGTCAGAATTGATATTCTAATAGGCTTACGACCTAGTTAATTTCATGGATTTTGAAAAATTAACCGAGGGGAATGTCATAATTTATTCCAAGGCATCAAAAAACTTTGCATGAGGCCAAGAAGACTTGCCTCGATTTACGAACATAGACTATGGTGCAGGAGCACCTAATCCATAGTGGCCCCCATGAGGCATTTAATTTCATGTTGTGTTTAATGTTTATTTTGATGTTTCCAATAAGGTCTGTTTGACCAATGCATGTCATTGTAGTTTGTATCTAGGTTTATGTTGCAAGTCCCAAGGGACACTTGTTGAATCTGTAATCACAAGGGTTGTTAGACAGTTGGGAGGTTGTTATATCTCCCAGCCACTTGGAGTCAATTCAGTACTACTGAGGGCGAGTAGATAAATGCCCAAGATCATCGAGTGTAATCAGTGGAGAGTAGAGAAGTAATAGAGATTAGAGATCAGTGTGTACATTTTTTGGAAAGCATAATAAACGAGTTTTGTGTTGTGTATCTTTCTGTCATTTGAATTCATTAGGTTTTCTCTGTGCAATCAAGTTTCTGTTTTGTGGCCGAGATGGATTCTTAATCCATTCCATTGGTTAGATTTCTTCAAAATCGGTGGAATGCCTGTACAGTTCATTTTTGTGTTTTTCATTTTGTTCATTTGCATTTGGAAGATCACGTGCAATGTCCTCTAATAGATCCTAGCATCCTCATGTGCTAGGTTGGTGAAATCTAAGATCTGTGTGGTTGTTAGAGAAATGGGTCTGTGAAGCTACAGGGTTTGCAGAGGTTCAGATCAGCAAAGATTCGTGTTGTTTCACCAGATATACATTTTGTGTGTATATCACTAATGTATGTTAGGGTCATTTCATGTGTATCTCATAGTTGAATGTTCATGTGTATCTCGAAAGTGCATATTGCGGTTGTCTGTGGTGAATGTGCATTTTGTATGATACAAGGAAAGTCAACAGTCAATTTCATTGAATGCATATTCTGAATGCATATTCCGAATGCATATTCTGAATGTATATTGAGGATATACATTGCGCAGATACATTGTGTTGGATGCAAGAGATGACTGAAAGTAGCCGTGAAGGAAACCGGCGATCACAAGTCAACTAAAGTATATGCAAGTTGTTCCATCGGTGTATCAGGAGCATATGCAAAGCACTCACCGATGAGGAAGGTCACATCGAATGTATATTGCGATTGTATATTGCAAATGTATATCCTGAATGTACATTGAAGAATGTATCTCTCGGCAAATACAAAATTTGAAGACATACATCAGGGAGAGTTGAATGTCAGGGAGATAAAAGGTAAGGTGGCCGACGGGGGATGTTTGGCCAATAGGAGTAAATCGCCAAGACTTGGACAACCCTCTTTCCAATCAGTTTGTATGACAGAGTATTGGCTCTGCATCATAGTTGTATCAGAGCTCAGCAAAAGGTCTGGGCAGTTGTGTGTCAATTTTGTCATTGAGAAGGCAGAAATAGAGTTAAGAAAGAACTGAGAGGTTACAGAAACAAGTTAGCAAGATGCCTCTAAAAAATGCTGGCACTACTAGAGAGTTGCAAGAGATGAAGGAAAAGCATGCTAAAGAGATGAGGGAGATCAAAGAGCTTACAGAACCCCTTCAAGCTAGGCTTGCAGCCTTAGAGACAAACAAAAGACGAGAAGTGGAAGAAAGTGAACCAGAAGAAGAAGGAGATGGTGAAGAATTTGAAGATGTAGATGAAGACCTATATCCTAAAGATCAGAGATTTACAAAACTATTAAGGGTAGTCAAGAATGACAAACCTAAGGTAAATATTGATGTTCCAAAGTATGGTGGAAGTTTAAATGAGCAAGAGTTACTTGATTGGATTGCTGCATTAGATAATCATTTCGACTGTGAGGAAGTTCCTGAGGAGTAGAAAGTAAAGATTAAAAAGACCAAATTGGGAGGTCATGCCTTGGTATGGTGGGATTACATACAATCAGAGAGGAGAAAGCAGGGTAAGTCAAGGATTTCTTCATGGGACAAGATGGTAGCAAGAATCAAAGGTAAATTGTTACCGAAGGATTATGAAGTTTAAATGTTTAAAAAGATTCAATTTTTAAGACAAAGGGAAATGGATGTGAAGACATGTACTAAGGAATTTTATAAATTAAGTATGAGGTCTGGTCATCATGAGAATGAGGTTGAAAAGGTTGCTAGATACTTGGCTAGTTTGAGATTGAATATACAAGATGAACTAGTTTTGGCTAACCCTAGGAGTGTGGAAGAATGTTACCAAATGGCAATCAGGATTGAGGAGAAAATGAAAAGGAGATAGGATAAGTCCATGAGGGGAAGAGACAGCAATGTAAGGGGGAGAGGATCAGCCCCTACAACAAGACAAGCTAATGACAATCAAGAAGAGACTAGTAAAGGACAAGAGCAGTCTAATTTTAGAGGTGGATGGAGAGGCACAAGAGGAAGATTTGGAGGTGGTAGAAGTTCTAATGTTTTCACTAGGAGATGTTATCATTGTAATGAAACAGGTCACCCAGCATTCAAATGTCCAGAAAGGCAAGGTTCACCATCAGGAGGTAATAGGAAGAATGAAAAGAGGGTTCAATATGTGCAAGAAGAGGAGGTAGATGAAAGTCTTAACTCTCCAACTGGGAGTGCAGCCCCATGTCAAGATGGAGAAGCATTGATGCTAAGGAGAACACTCTTGAAGACATCCAAGGACATGCTACAAAGGAGAGCACTTTTCAGGACCAAGTGCAAAAGCAAAGGTAAAATATGCAAGGTAGTAATAGATTCTGGTTCAACAGACAATATGGTATCTCAGGAAATGGTGGATAAATTGAACATAGAAAGGATTCCTCATCAAACTCCTTAGAAAGCATCTAGGGTAAGTGATAGTCAATCATTTTTGGTATATGAATGAGCATATGTTGATTTTTAGATTGGGGAATATCAGGATAGGGTTTTATGTGAC
Source organism: Cunninghamia lanceolata (assembly GCA_027924645.1). Classification (NCBI taxonomy): domain Eukaryota; kingdom Viridiplantae; phylum Streptophyta; class Pinopsida; order Cupressales; family Cupressaceae; genus Cunninghamia; species Cunninghamia lanceolata. The sequence goes on along the minus strand of BSBN01000078.1, from coordinate 33,099,004 downwards.
ATTTTGCCCATGGAATGTTGTCATCTACTCTTAGGTAGGCCATGACAATTTGATAGGAGAGCATTGTATGATGGATATGTTAACACCTACACCATCAAGAAGGATGAGATGACTTTTGTGATGACCCCATTGCAGGAGGATACTGAAGCAAAGAAGGCAGCAAGGTCATTTTGATGGGTAAGAAAGAGTTTATGAAGATCAATGAAGAAGAGAAAAATAAAGTTAAGGATACCTCAGGGAGTGGGGTTGTTAAGGATTAAAGTGTGAAGGTGATTTTAGTTTTGAATGATGGAGATCAGATGGATCAATAGAAGGTCAAAGAGTAGGTCTGCAAGCAGCCACCAGTTGATTGGAAAGATAAGGATGCTATCATAATAGGGACCATTGTTTGTCCTCTAGAGCCCACAAGAGTTGAAAGGCAAACATATTCTGCCATACTAGTAGTACAAGAAGCATCACCCAAGGTTTACAATATAGGTGTTAGAGCCTACAATGCTAAGCATGAGTCTTTGATTCCAAGGAAGCAGGTTGCACCCCAAAGATCATGGGGAAGACATGAGATAGTAGAGGCTAAAGGTGGATCAAGACAAAGAATTAACTCATGGGGCATGAGTTCTTTTCTTGTTGGGGAGTATGGTGCAGGAGCACCTAATCCACAGTGGCCCCCATGAGGCATTTAATTTCATGTTGTGTTTAATGTTTATTTTGATGTTTCCAATAAGGTCCTAAAAGACCATTCATGTAATAAGGTCTGTTTGACCAATGCATGTCATTGTAGTTTGTATCTAGGTTTATGTTGTAAGTGCCAAGGGACACTTGTCGAATCTGTAATCACAAGGGTTGTTAGATAGTTAGGAGGTTGTTAGATCTCCTAGCCACTTGGAGTCAATTTAGTACTACTAAGGGTGAGTAGATAAATGCCCAAGATCATCAAGTGTAATCAGTGGAGAGTAGAGAAGTAATAGAGATCAGAGATTAGTGTGATTTTTTATTGAGAAACAGAGCATCTGTGTGTACATTTTTTGGAAAGCATAATAAACAAGTTCTGTGTTGTGTATCTTTCTGTCATTCAAATTCATTGGGTTTTCTCTATGCAATCGAGTTTCTATTTTGTGGTCGAGATGGATTCTTAATCCATTCCACTGGTTAGATTTCTTTGAAATCAGTGGAATGGCTGTACAGTTTGTTTTTGTGTTTTTCATTTTGTTCATTTGCATTTGCAGGATTGCGTGCAATGTGCTTTGATAGATCCTAGCATCCTCATGTGCTAGGTTGGCAAAGTCTAAGATATGTGTGGTTATCAGATAAACAGGTCTGTGAAGCTAAAGGGTTTGCAAAGGTTCAGATCGGTGAAGATTCGTGTTGTTTCACTAGGTATACATTCTGTGTGTATATCGCTAATGTATGTCAGGGTCATTTCATGTGTATCTTGTAGTTGAATGTTCATGTGTATCTCACAAGTGCATATTGCAATTGTATGTGGTGAATGTGCATTTCGTATGATACAAGGAAAGTGAATGGTCTATTTCATCGAATGCATATTCTGAATGCATGTTTCAAATGCATCTTTTAAATGTATATTGAGGATATACATTGCGTAGATACATTGTGTCAGATGTAAGAGATGACCGGTAGTAGTGGTGAAGGAAATCAGCGAACGCAAGTCAACTAAAGTATATGCAAGTTGTTCCATCAATGTATCGGGAGCATATGCAAAGCGCTCACCAACGAGGAAGGTCACACCGAATGTATATTGTGATTGTATATCACAGATGTATATCCTGAATGTGCATTGAGGAATGTATCTCTTGGCAAATACAAAAGTTGAAGACATACATCAGGGAGAGTTGAATGTCGGGGAGATAAAAGGTAAGGTGGCCGACGGGGAATGTTTGGCCGATAGGAGTAAATCACCAAGACTTGGACAACCCTCTTGCCAATCAGTTTGTATGACAGAGTATTGGCTTTGCCTCAGAGTGTAGGTTACGAAACAAACAAGTTTCATAGGAGTCATCCTACAAAATGAGCACAACTGATTTTGATATCAACAGGTTCCCACAAAAGGTGGCTAAATTCTAGCATCATGCTAGAAAATGGATGAGCTTAAAGTTCTCCATTACTTCACAAAGCGGACCAACAACAATTAAATAGAATTTGATTGAAATCAAATAATATGATAAAAGAGATAATAATAATATTATTATTATGGCAATTTAACCTATAATAGGGTTTTAATCCTTACTAAAGGATTAAAATTGAATAATATAAAGCACAAAAGAAACACATCTAGATCGTTGATTGTCGGGTCGAGTAATTCTCCTCCGAATTCGATTATAATCCTTAGTCAAAAAAGTAAGGAACAATATCTTTGAGAACAAAAGATTACGAGAAACTTCCTTGTCTCTCTACAAGATTGTCCCTCAACTTGAGATGATGCTTCAAGAACATCGACTGGTCTTCACAACTAGTCTAAATGGCATCAAAGACATAACAACTTATAGAGGACATGAAAACTAAGAAAAGAGGCATGACATGTGTCAATTTACAAACAGAGCTTAGAAGGACATAAAAGTTGATACTAAGATGGCTATTCAATCATTTACTTTCACAATGTCTAACCATTCCTCCAGGATGATACTTTCCTTCCTTCTTCGAAGAATGTGCATTTCCCTGTTCACACTTAGGACCACAAGATCATGATTAGTGCATCATTATCATGTCTCATAACATAATTTAATCAAATTATAAAACAAATTATCATCAATAACTATTTCATAATCAAGAGTTAAATTAGATATTTCCACAATTTCAAATCAATTAACTATGTCTAATCCTCCTAATTATCATACTAAGTTAATGATTAAGTCTAGTTGTAAGTTGGGGATGTAACACTTATGAGTTGAAGAATCTTCATCCTCCTAAGGACTTCACCTCCAAGGTGACATTATCATTATGTTTGAATCATTTCATGATCATTTGGATTATCCTTAGCCTCTGTCCTACAATGACACACTCTCTCTAACAACAATGTTGGGAAAACTTGAATGCTAACCTAGGATTTGACTGAGGCAAATCCCTAAACACCATAACTCCTAAACCCCTTTTCTTCTTGTGTATAGGTTACAGGTGCGAGGATTGAAAAAGTGAAGGTATAGGGAGGTGTTGGAAATATGTGTTGTCATTGATGTCAACTCTATATGTGTCAACCTAAGGTCAGAGAGGGGTGAAGTTGATGGACAATGGAAGATTTGAGAGAGATAGTTTGACTAAGTTGAAGACATAGGATCGACATGCTTAAGGGAGGTCAGTCCAGAAGACTTAGCTAGTGGAGAAGAATTGTCCATGTATAATAATGGTAATCTTCCTAATGTCTAAATGTGTTGCAGAGGTGTGTAAACCTAGTCTAACATGTTTTGTACATATCTACAATGATATCCTATCAGTTTGAAGTACCGCACTTAGAGAAAAGTTGCAAAAGTTTAGTTAGGGCTCTCACAATGTATATCCTAAGGTAGAGTTATAGTATTTTGGTCCACATTCCTCCGCAGTGCAAGATTTAGTGTTGCGGTTAGAAGATAAATTTATCTAGATATCAACATGCTATATCCAAGACTTTAGCTTATTACACCTTTAGCAAAGAATGTTATCAATAACAGTGTTCTAGGCTATGACTTGACAATGAAAAGCAATGGTGGAGACCTATTGGAATACTCTGCATTCCTTTTGAAGAGAAGTTGTACCCATGCGGTATTGGGAATATGTTTAGAGATGTGTAATGCATGCTTCCTCATAGTATCAGGTGTTCTTATGGTTCACATGGTCAGATTTTAAATGATAGAAGTAACATAGACTGTTTCGGATGATGACATACTCTATAGAACATAGGTTTGAGAACTTGCGGAAGATGGAAAGTATACAGATCAACTATAGGATCTTGTGAAGAGATTCTACATGCCTTAATGTATCTTAGGTGTGAACAACATGCAAATCCTTCTTATCTCCTATTCCACATAAGGTATTTAAGTCAGTTAGTGAAGAATTGCATATGTCTGTCCTTTGGACTACAGTATACTTGAGTCAATTTTTTTTATTTTCTCCAAAAGTAATAAATAAGGATGTACAGATCTAGGAATATATGCATAATGATGTATGAGTTCCTTCCTAAGAGTTTCAAATGGTTTGGTGTACCACAAGGTGATATCTCAAGTTTTGATGTATTATAATATACCCAGAATGCTTTGTCCTTGTTAGTTCGGTATGTTCCTTGTTTTGTGGATACATAAAATGATCAGATACTTCAGGTGAATTATGTATGGATAGTGTTGAGAAGATACATGATTTAAATCTTGGTCTGCATATTATTTTTAGCTTCTCCTCGGTGGTGTGAAGATGGATAGTTAACAGTGGTAGCGCTGGTTGAGCTAACAACTTGGTTTCCCTCATGTGCAGAGGTTCCTGATTAGTGGTTTTGATATTGAATGATGTGTTAAGATGCAATTAACTTTTTTATGCTGTGTTAAGTCATCTGCAACTCAAAATGTGTTTGTTCCCAGATGACCCATACAGAATTACATGTTTCATCTTAATGTATTTTTGGTGCCGACCTAATTAAGGTTTTAAGTGGTTGTGGAGGATATATATAGAAGAAAAAACTCATTTGTGATATGAATGTGTTATTGTGAATGTGATAGAGAAGAATGAGCAATATGAAGTGTGCGAAGTTAGTAGGATGAAGTGATTGTGCAGAAAAGAGGACTCCAACATCAACATAAGTCAGATGCTTCTTTCATTGTAGTTCATAGTTTTGTTTATCATTATAATTATTTGTAGCATTGATCTTTCTTTAGGGAGTTGTAACTTCCTTGGGTAGTAGCCCTAAAACTTGAAGTCAACAAGGAGTTGTAGCTTCCTTGGGATGTAGCCCTAAAACAATGTTGTAAACTTTTATATAGCAGTGAACACTATATTGTAAGTTAACACTCATCATGGTTTTTCCCAATTTTGGGTTTTCCACGTAAAAAATATTGGTGTCATTGTGTTGATGAATGTGTTACATGTTTTAGTTTCTATTCTCTAAGAAAATGAATCTAATCTACAAATGAAATAGTTAAGTTTTAGTATATGCTAATTCTCCCCCCTCTCAACATCTCTGTATGTTCAACATGAGGTTGAGCAAGGGATTATATCTCAAGATCTAAAAACAAAGTGAGGAGATTTCTCTGTAGTAGACTTGGGCACTAGCACCAGTGTCCACCACCTAAATCAAACACTAGATACAACATCAGGGCATCATTTATGACATTTTTCTAGTTTGGAGTTTCTGGATATTGGGACTTTCTAGACTCAAGTGCTAGCACTGGAGTCTTCAAACATTTCAACTTTTATGGAATAGGTTAGGACATCTAACTAATCATCCTAGTACTTTTAGATCCTAGCTTTCCATTGTTGTTTGTCCATTATAAGTTGATTATCTCAATTCTAGGGTTTAGTGCATTGATTGGCCTAGGGTTTAATAATAAGCTTAGTTGAATCACATCTTTCCATAGCAAACAAGAGCACAAAATCAATAGTTGAGTCCTCTTCCGATTTGTAGTGACTTAGCTTGGTTTTGTCCTTGAATGTTGTAATTAAAGGAGGGTTTGATCTAGTGTACTTACATGCATTCACATTCATCATCCTCTTATTGATAACTGAGAGGGGGGCTGAATCAGTTATCTTAATTATTTCAGCTTTCTAAACTTTCTTAGTGATTAGTGTAGCATCAATTCAAACAAGCAAACACAATCATGAAATAGAAATACACATGACACAATATTTTTGACATGGAAACCCTGTTAAGGGAGAAAACCATGGGGTGATTAACCCAAGATTGTATTCTCTATTAGAAGAATGGAAGTACAAGATGGCACTTGCCAATTAGGGTTCACTGCCCAAGCACACTACTCACAAGAGGCACACTGCCTACAAAAGACACACTATCTACAATTTATAAAGAGTGTAATACAATACTTGAACTGATAAGGAGCATCAAAATATGCTGGAGTTCAGTTCCGGTTAGGCTCTATATACTGATCTGCTGCACTTCATCTTTCTTCTTCTTTTATGCTGCTCTTCTTTCACATACTGGATCTTCCTTTCTACTTTTATTCAGATCTACTACTTTTCTATTCACATCACTTACAACCACAACACTTCTCATAACTAAATCTATCTTGTATATATATCCGCACAAGTGATTTCATCACCTTTCTAGTCGGCACCTGGAATAGTCAATATTTTGCCTAAACTCTGATCTGTCAGCTGAATCCTTGCTTACCAAGTAATACAGATCAAGGATATACTTGTGGAAATCATTAATCATGTCGGCCAAACATAATTTATGCCTTCATAATCTTTACAAACATCAGTAACACATCTAGAATAATGTCTGATGTTCTACCAGTCAGTTTTTCCTCTATTCACACTATCACTTGGGAACCCAACACTCAAGCATTCATATCTCTTTATCCTTTCCACACTGGAGGCTCAAAACTTGGAATCTATCAGTCAAGATACTCCTCTTGACTTCCCCAAATTTGCACTTCATTGAGATACTTCTACTAAGAGATCCGGCCCTGTCTGTCGGACCTTACTGACTGCTCTGTTCTTGCTTACTGGACCTCAACACTTCTTCAATCTGACTTCTGGTGAGGACTTATCATGCATTGTGGATGTGTGGGATAACTTTTGTTGCCATCAATGACAACATTCAAATGTCATGCCCACATTTCCCTTGTGGTCACAACACACATCGCACGTGTCATAACCACATCTGTCATGTGGTTATGACACGAGATATGAAAAACTTTTCTCACACTGTCCTAAAAACCCCTTTCGCATGCGTACGCATGCTCAACGGTGTTCTCTCATGGCGAAACACTATACTCTTCGGCGGAATACAAGTACAATGGCGTGCAACCAGAAGCATATAGATCAACAAGAGGGTCTATACAACACTGCTAACGTCATTGCAAGAGTGAGATTACCAAAGTTCTTAAATCGAACCCTCGGCAATGTTCGGTAGCAGAATGCCTTACGGCGTTAGTGGGAATTACGCTGCACTCATTTACGCACGTGGTTCGCTGATAGAGGAACCACTCCCCACGACGCCTTGTTCCGACTAAACCGGCTAGTGATCTCCCTATTTAGTCATTTTTCAGCCAGGCACGGTTGTCTGTCTCCTCTCTTGTTTCCTGAAACATACCCCTCCTATGACTTAGCATTTTCAACAAGGCGGTTTGGTTGCCCTCTCTTCCCTTTTCATAAGTTCTTAATTCTGATTATATCTTTATCGCCCTTACCTTAACTATTTCTTTGTTCATTTAGTGTGTTTATATTTCGGTCTCTCTCTCTCTTTCATTTTCTATGCTTTCTTTATGTGCATCCTGACCTTTCTTCATGATTTACGTCAATCAGGGTTATTACTGCAGCTATTGTTGATATTAAACCTAATTTCAGGATGATCTAGGTCACAAAGGCTGGTTTACTATTTCGCTGGACTCGGTCTCCTAATCTTCCCCGATCTAGGTTCCTCCTCTTCGTAAATACCTAGTCAACTTGTTCCTAAGCACAATTGACAGAAGGGTCCGTCAACTTAGTTCTCTTATCCCGTGTAAGAACTGTCGCGCATTTTCTCCTCTGTGTTTTCCAATGTTAGTTTTTCCTTCTTCGGAACCTCTTACAGGTTTACATATGAGATCGTTTGCTACAGTTGAGATTAATATGGCCACAAGGATTGTCAGTGGTGGCTTCTTAAGTTTATTTCCAGTGTTCTTTTGAGCAAGGAGTTGTGTAATTTTCCTCTTCATTTTCCGGGTGATTGTTAGTATGTTATTAGTTGAAACTTCCGAGAAACTCTTTCCAGAGTATCACTGAATATTCCTAAACTCTCTTTACATTATAATTTTATTTTCTCTTGTTTAGAATTACTGTTATTACTGTTACTCTTAATTACGATTCATACACTGATTGTGACTCGTATGACGTTGTCAATAGATGTAGGTGGTTCACCACTTTATAAAACTCTGTTCATGGTAATATATCTTCTTTGGTTGTTGTGTTCAACACTTAATAACATCTACTGTGAGAATATAATTTATATATATATATATTTTTTTCTCTATCCATGAGACATAGTTTATAACGATTTGAAACGAGGGTCCAACAATATGGTTCATAGATTTACTCCTATCGATAAGATATATATATATATATATATATATACATATATATATAATATATTTATTTTAAAGTCTATGCATAGGACGAAATTGGTTTATCACGATATATATATCTATATCTCTCTCTCTATATATATATAAATATAGATATAATCATTATTATATTATATATATAGCTATATACATAGACATATATAGTATATATATATGCCTATATATATAAAGCTATATAAAAAAAAACTGTATTTATATTACAAATACACCACTCATACGTTAGGGCCCAAGCCCTAACATTTTTTATTGCTTTAGATTCACAGCAGACGGCGGCCATGGGCGGCGGTGGCCGCAGTGACAGAGGAGCAGGGTCGGGGTGGCCGCAGAGCGGCGGACAGGATTTGCGGTGGCCGCAGAGCGGCGGGCCTGTGCAGGCCGCGGGAGGCATAAGGGATTGGGGGGGGGAATGTGGAGTGGGGCGGAGCCCCACCCACATTCCCACGACGTGGGGTGTGGGTGGGGCTCCGCCCCACTCCACACCTTCATATAGATGCAAGAGGGTCTGCGGTGGGGATTTCTCCCCACTGCCTATTCTAAAACCGCGACTGTCTTCTAATCCGCGGCTTAACCTTTGACAGTCTTTCACAAATCGTTTGATTATTATCAATAATAATATATTTTCAAATATATATATATATATATATTTATATATTCATATATAAATATATATATATATGTATATATAACAACGATAATATATTTATATATATATATATATTTCATATATATATATATATATCCCCTTTTTTTTATATTGAATAAAACATTCAATTTCATAACAATTATAATTACTCTCAATTTCTCTATTATTCTATAAAATGATAATTACTCAAAAAGAGAAATAGAGATATTTATTTAGAAAAAAATATTCTTTATGTATTTGTATAATTCCAATTCCTAAAATTTCTCAAATTCACTACTTTATGCATTTTCTCCAAATCAACCTGTTATAAAGAAATTGTCATAACAATTAGATATAAATATATATATATATATATATATATATATATATATATCCCAATTTCACTTAATTGATAGAAATGGTAACTAGCTATCCCCTTATTATAAGTATAAATTTCCATTTTCATAAACATTTAAGACTTGTAAATTTACAAACAGATTATATTTACATGCTAGATTTCCTCTAATCCTTCTAAATTAACAGAATCCATTAAATATGGAGGATAACTCAAATATTTAAAACTGTCTTTCCCATTTTAAAACTATAAGAAAATTAGCATTTCAACTAGTGAAGCAATTCCAAACTTTCAAATGTAAACAACTCAGATTAAATTGCAAAAACGAACTTTTTCCTTTCAGTAATACTTGAAACACAAAAATTGCTATTGAACAAAGATTGCAAACATCAACTTAAATTTTAAGCACATTCATATTACAGCTTCTCAATCATGAATACCAACTTCCCAGATATGAACTTTCTCCTCCCAAACAGTATATAACTGAAAACTTATGACAACCAATAAAAGTTCAATAATAACAAGATCAGGGAGGTGATTTTCTTCACTCCCAGAATATCATTAATTTACAACAATAACAAGAGAGGTGTTCTCTCTTCATCTCTATGAAATGAACCAGGCCTAATTCTCATGACAAGAAGATGATCTGTTTCTTCATAAATAGCCAACCAGAAGCTCCAAGAGAAAAACCTGCGTATCAAAGACAAACAAAGAAGAAAAATACCACTCGTCTAGCTCTCCTCCCTACCGTAGACCCGCAAGAGGGTCACCCCCGAGCTAGGGAGACCATACTCACACCTGGGTACTCAAACACTCCACTTCACAACAGAAACAACAACAATCCCAAAGCACACATACACCCGTGGTTATTTTACACAATACGGAAACTCAACTACAGTGAGTTTCATAAGGGGCAGGAGAGTGGACACACTCGACTCCAGAGTGTCACCCTGACAGATAAATGAACTCATATCAATTTCTCTTGGTCTCAACCAAGTGTGATCACAATTTGTAAGAAATCTGTATATGACTCTCAAGTCAAAAATACAGTCACAGATACATGCCCTCAAGGCTTTCAACATCCCAAAAGATGGAAACAGGTATGCACCCGAGGAGGATCTCTCCTCCCCTACCCCAAACTTGATGAGCATTTCTCCCAAGTGGGAGACGCTCTGTCAAACAACCCGACAAGAACCCCACAGAAAACAAATTTAAACACATATTTCACACACATTTCATACACATTTCAGTTCTACCAAAACAAAGGTAAAATTCAGACCAACCTTGCAAAGCCCTCCTGGAATGAAGTTGTTGCAGAGTCCACAGAGTTCACCTCCAACCTTAGCCACCAACTCCCTCTCCCTTCTCTATCTTCCAAACTAACTTCTCTATTTTTGGTAAGGCCAAAATGAAAGTTTTTTTTCCCAAAATTCAACTAACTCCCTCTCATCCCAAAATTTGAAAATAAATAACCCAAAATTCTCTTTCTTTCTAATTTTGAGAAATGGGGAAGTGACACTTGTCACCTCCTCAGCCTTCCCAAAAATCACTATTCTGTCCAGGTGGCTTATGTCACTCTCCATTCCCAAGGGTACTCCTTATTCCTTTCATGTGACTCCACTTTCTCATGGGAGAAATAAAAAAAAGAGTTAAATGGGAACAAGACAGGTGACCCATGCCTCTTTCTCCTTTCTTCACATGGGTGTCCCCATAGTACATGGGGGAATCTTACGAAAGAAGAGGTAACTTTCACTAATGGATGGCATCTCTTATCTAGGGAAAAGTAGAGGGGATGGGTTGAGTGTTGGTACAAGCCATCATGTCCCCTCCTACCTCCAATTTTCGCCACTTAACTTCAGGGGAAGGTTAAGTTGACTAGATGGAGGTTACTCAAGGGTTACCCATGCCAAATGGGCCCCTGGACCCATGGGGTAGAACCCAGGGTCAATTTTAACCCATACAAGACACCCCAGGTCAAGGTAAAGCACAAGAAAAAGGGCCTCATAATTTAAATAAAAATAGAAATTTCAAATTCAATCTCTTTACAACACTTACTTATAAAAATAATGTTACATGAGGGTAACCTAACCCACTCGACCATATGAAAGACCACATTACATCATGACATCAAACACAAGGAGATCTTGGTTCCTTGTGGAACCAGATCGGCTTAACAGGGAATAACAATTAACAAGGTGTGGAATGATCTCCGAAATCTGTGGTTTGATTAGTAGTCCCTGCACACTCAATTACAAGATCAGTAACCACATAAATTCATCATAGCCGAAGCAACTTAAATAACACATGCATTCTCATGCCTTAGTACAATTTAACATAATTAAAAATCATATTACAATTTTCCATCATCCCTAATTCATTTTTCTGAAAAGTAACTTATCCAAACATCACCCAATTAGTTTTTTCGAAAACATAATAAAGTTAAATAGTCTGACAAATTTTGGGAACTGCTATCCCACAAATATGAAAGTAACAATAACAGTACTGTAAATAGTCATAACAATAGTAGTAAAAAGGGCGGTCCTCACATCCTCTCCCCCTAAGACGGTACTTCCTCCTGGAAGTCGTCAAAAAGGTGAGGATACAGGGTCTTCAATCTCTCTGCATCTTCCCATGTTGCAGTGACTTCGTCGTATAAGTCCCATTGGACTCTAACCTGGTCCAGCTCTCGACCTCGAAGGGCCAGCGTCCGACGAGCCAATATGCGAATTGGCTCCAACGCCAGTTGTCCGTCTGCCTCTACCTGAAGAGCACTCCAATCCAACACATGAGATAAGTCAGAAATATATTGACGTAAAACTGATACATGAAATACATCGTGGATACGTGACAGGCTCGGTGGCAAGGCTAGACGATAGGCTACTGGTCCTAACCGCTCCAAGATTTCGAAAGGTCCTACAAATCGAGGTGCGAGTTTAGAGCCTTTTCCGTAACGGATTGGACTTTTGTGCGGCCGCACTCTCAAAAATACTCTTTCCCCCACAGAGAAGCTTCGGTCTGTCCTTTTAGCATCGGCATACTTTTTCTGCCTGTCCTGTGCTTCCAGAAGCCTCTGTCTTATCTGTTTAACTTGCAGTTCCATATTCTGAACTATCTCTGGTCCGATGACTGTTCTGTCCTCTATACGATCCCAACTCAAAGGTGTTCTGCATGGTCTGCCATATAATGCCTGGAAAGGAGGCATACCCAACGAGCTATGATGCCCATTATTGTAGGTGAACTCAACTAGATACAGGTACTCCTCCCATCTAGACTGGTGGTCCATCACATACATGCGAAGCATGTCTTCTAACACCTGGTTAACTCTCTCTGTTTGTCCGTCGGTTTCCGGATGATATGCGGAACTGAAGTTGAGCTGTGTGCCCAACGCCTGATGTAAGGCTTTCCAGAATGATGAAGTGAATACGGAGTCTCTGTCAGATATAATACGGCGAGGTATCCCATGAAGTCTAACAATCTGATCAAGAAACACCTTTGCCACTGATGGTGCATTGTATGTTGTACATATTGGTGAAAAATGCGCCACTTTGGTCAGCTTGTCAACTGTCACCATAATAGCATCATGACGACGTGATGACATAGGTAGACCAATGATAAAATCCATAGAAATGGTATCCCATTTCCATTCAGGTATCTCATGAGGGTACAACAGTCCCGCTGGATGCTGATGTTCGGCCTTGACCCTCTGACATTCCAGGCAACGAGCAACAAATTCGGCAATGTCACGCCTCATCCCAGCCCAATGATAAAGCTGTCGTAAATCAGCATGCATCTTCTTCACTCCTGGGTGTGCTGCGTAGGGTGCTCTATGAGCCTCTGATAGGATTACTGTATGAAGATTACCCGCATGGGGTACATAGATGCATTTCCGATGTCGAAGCATACCATCAGAATCAAGGGTATATCCTGTAAATTTGCCCTCAAGGGCCTTCTGATTTAGTACTGCCTGCTGCACTTCAAGAAACCATTCGTCCTCCAGCAGATGCTGTAAGATGCGATCCTTCAAGTCCATCTTCAAGGTCAGGGTCTGGATCTCGTGGCGTCTTCGACTCAAAGCATCAGCGACCACGTTCTCCTTCCCTTTTATATAATGGACATCTAGTCATATTCGCATAGGAATTCCATCCAACGCCGTTGGCGGGCGTTCAAATTAGGCTGTGTAAAAATATACTGCAAACTATGATGGTCTGAATGGAGTTCAAAGCGTCGCCCTAAGAGAAAGTGTCTCCAGCGAACCAAGGCATGAACAACAGCTGCAAGCTCTAAGTCGTGCGTAGGATAGTTTAACTCATGTGTCTTTAGTTTCCGTGATTCGTATGCGATCGCTTGACCATCCTGCATAAGCACGGCTCCCAAACCTTCTAATGATGCATCCGTGCAAACTACAAACTCTTCTGAAGGATCTGGAACTGCTAAAATAGGAGCACTCGTAAGACGCTCTTTGAGGTCTCCAAAAGCCTTTTCACACTGCTCGGTCCAAGTGAAACCCTTCCCTTTTCGCTGAAGGGAAGTAATGGGATGTGCTATCCTGGAGAAACCTTCGACAAACCGACGATAATACCTGGCTAACCCCATAAAGCTTCTGACCTCTGTCACGTTCGTGGGTGCCGGCCACTCCTGGATTGCTCTAATTTTAGATGGATCTACGGAGATGCCTTCGCCTGATAAAATGTGTCCCAAATACTGCACCTCTGTCCTGAAGAAGGCACACTTCGCCAAGTTGCCATAAAGTTGCTGCCCTCGTAATTTCTGCAAAACTTGACGCAAGTGCTCTACATGCTCCTCCTCAGTCCGTGAATAAATCAGAATGTCATCTAGGAATATGATCACGAACCGGTCTAGGTATGTACGGAACACCCCGTTCATGAGACTCATGAATACTGCAGAAGCGTTCGTCAACCCGAAAGGTACCACTGTGAATTCATAATGGCCATATCTGGTTCGAAAAGTAGTTTTATGAATATCTGACTCCGTGATGTGCAATTGATGATACCCAGATTTTAGATCGATTTTCGAGAACACTCTGGCTCCCTGCATCTGATCAAAAAGGTCGTCAATCCTAGGTAGAGGATAACGATTCTTCACCGTCACCTTGTTCAACTGCCTGTAGTCCATGCATAGACGAAGAGACCCATCCTTCTTCTTCACGAAGATCACTGGTGCGCCCCATGGTGAAACGCTAGGTCGGATGTGTCCCTTCTCAAGTAATTCTTCCAACTGCAGCTTAAGTTCTGTGAGTTCATGGGTCGTCATTCTATAGGGTGCGCGGGATATCGGCTCTGCACCTGGCACTAAGTCGATGTGGAAGTCCACTTCTCTACGTGGAGGCATACCAGGTAATTCTGGCGGGAACACATCGGCAAACTCTCTAAGGATAGGGTGATCATCTAAAGTAGCCTCAGGTTCATCCTCTGCTCTATCACTGACTGTGATGGCAAACATCTGACATCCCTTCCGCATACAGCGCTTAAGCTGTTGTGCGGATATCATACGAACCACTGTGGGCTTTTGAATGCCCACTATCTCAACCGACGAACCATGATCGTCTAAACAGCTAATCGTTCTCTGGCGACAATCAAGCTTGGCTCTATGTGCCGCAAGCCAATCCATACCCAGAACTACTCCGTAAGACCCTAATGGCATAATCCTAAGGTCGCATGTTGTGGTGAAGGGTCCCAATGTGATCTCACAGTCTTTAACCAAGGTATCTACTGACATCCTGGCCCCTGAGGCCAACTCAACTTCCCACCTAATGTCTTGCCTAGAAGCCACTAGCCTGCAACGCTCCACTAACAATGTAGACAAAAAGGAGTCAGTAGCTCCTGAGTCAAAAAGGATCGAGATGGGAAAGTCTCTAATCGTACCTGCTGCCTCGATGACAGAAGCCTGGAAATCAGCCTGACGGTTATCAACCGCTGCAAACATGTGGTGAGATCTGCCCACGTCACCTACGGTCTGCTCAGACCCTCCTGATCGGGGCTGACCCCCTGCAGTAAATCCCTGCGGACACTCTCTAGCCAGATGCCCTGCCCCACCACATACATAACATGGTCCTCTAACCTGTAACTGCCCTGACTGTGTTCTGCCCGATTGTTGTTGCCCGGTCCGTCCGGTGGATCCCTGTGAGCCTCTGTAAGACTGCTGGGACCTTGCGGGTCCTGCCGATGAACCCTGTTGTCTCTGATCCCTGCGTGGTCCCTGCTGCTGCCATCCACGGTTCTGTCCTCCCTGTCCCCTCTGTTGAAATTTGGATTTTTGCTGATGTTGCTGTTGCTGTGGAGGCCTAGGAGGTAATGATGAAGGATTATATCCTCCTCTCTGTGTTGTGTTTTGAGGCCTTCGGAAATTTTGCTGTTGTTGGTGATTTCGTTCCTGGTACTGTGGGCGTGAATTCTGTCCTCGTCCCTGAATTTCCTCTGATATAAGGGCCTTTTCAACAACCTCGCTCATGGTTTGGGGATTTGCCATACGAACTGGTCCTGCTATCCCGTGATTTAGCCCCCTGATGAATTTGTGTATTAAGATTTTCTCGTCATGGAGGTATTCCGCGTAACGAGAAAGCTCTATAAATCGGCTCTCATACTGAGTAACGGTGAGTCCCCTCTGCTGTAGATCATGAAACTCATCGATTCTGCGCTGTCTATAATGTTCGGACAAATACCGCGCATTGAAGCGCTCAATGAAGGTGTCCCATGTGAGTGTATCCACGGAGAGTCGGCGCTTGCACTCCTCTGTGCGCCACCAGGTGGCTGCTGCATCCCTAAGAAAATGAACTGCCACTCGTGCTTTCGTGTTGCTCTCATACGGTCGCAATGCGAAACACCTGTCTAAGCTAATTAGCCAAGCCTCGGCCACCGCTCCCTCTATAGCTCCTGCGAAGGTGGGTGGGTTGAGCCTCAGTAGATCTCTGATAGGGTCCCCTCTGTCTCTAAGTCTCCCTAGTGGCTCTTCCACACCATCCTCATATACTCCCTACTGAACCTGTTCTTGTCTCAAAAGTCTCGGAGGACTCCTGCTCCGTGCTCGGGAGGCCGACCCTACCTCCTCTACTGTTGTGTCAGGAATCTCAACGAAGGGCTCCACACGTATCACCTCTAGTGGATCAACGCGGGGCTCCATACGTGGCTCAATACGTGACTCGGCACGTGGCTCCTCTCGCGGATCAACACGAGGCTCTATACGTGGCTCAGGAATCACTGGTGGTAACCTGTCTAACATAGTCTGTAGTGCCTGTAAGATCTGTGGACCTATATCCGATACTGGTGTCGCCTGTGGTACTAGTGGTGCTTGTGGTACAGGTGGTGCAGGTGGTGCTGCTGAATCTGCGGGTGCCAGTCCCTCGGCTGAGGAATCGCTGTGCACCTCGACTGACGCTGTGTGGCGTGATCGCGCTCGTTGAACACGTCGGGGAGGCATCCTACAAAACAAGGTAGAAACTAATTAGCCAAAGTTACGGAATAATAACGTGCCCAAATACGCCCAGTGTTTACAAACTGGGCTCTGATACCAAATGTCATGCCCACATTTCCCTTGTGGTCACAACACACATCGCACGTGTCATAACCACATCTGTCATGTGGTTATGACACGAGATATGAAAAACTTTTCTCACACTGTCCTAAAAACCCCTTTCGCATGCGTACGCATGCTCAACGGTGTTCTCTCATGGCGAAACACTATACTCTTCGGCGGAATACAAGTACAATGGCGTGCAACCAGAAGCATATAGATCAACAAGAGGGTCTATACAACGCTGCTAACGTCATTGCAAGAGTGAGATTACCAAAGTTCTTAAATCGAACCCTCGGCAATGTTCGGTAGCAAAATGCCTTACGGCGTTAGTGGGAATTACGCTGCACTCATTTACGCACGTGGTTCGCTGATAGAGGAACCACTCCCCACGACGCCTTGTTCCGACTAAACCGGCTAGTGATCTCCCTATTTAGTCATTTTTCAGCCAGGCACGGTTGTCTGTCTCCTCTCTTGTTTCCTGAAACATACCCCTCCTATGACTTAGCATTTTCAACAAGGCGGTTTGGTTGCCCTCTCTTCCCTTTTCATAAGTTCTTAATTCTGATTATATCTTTATCGCCCTTACCTTAACTATTTCTTTGTTCATTTAGTGTGTTTATATTTCGGTCTCTCTCTCTCTTTCATTTTCTATGCTTTCTTTATGTGCATCCTGACCTTTCTTCATGATTTACGTCAATCAGGGTTATTACTGCAGCTATTGTTGATATTAAACCTAATTTCAAGATGATCTAGGTCACAAAGGCTGGTTTACTATTTCGCTGGACTCGGTCTCCTAATCTTCCCCGATCTAGGTTCCTCCTCTTCGTAAATACCTAGTCAACTTGTTCCTAAGCACAATTGACAGAAGGGTCCGTCAACTTAGTTCTCTTATCCCGTGTAAGAACTGTCGCGCATTTTCTCCTCTGTGTTTTCCAATGTTAGTTTTTCCTTCTTCGGAACCTCTTACAGGTTTACATATGAGATCGTTTGCTACAGTTGAGATTAATATGGCCACAAGGATTGTCAGTGGTGGCTTCTTAAGTTTATTTCCAGTGTTCTTTTGAGCAAGGAGTTGTGTAATTTTCCTCTTCATTTTCCGGGTGATTGTTAGTATGTTATTAGTTGAAACTTCCGAGAAACTCTTTCCAGAGTATCACTAAATATTCCTAAACTCTCTTTACATTATAATTTTATTTTCTCTTGTTTAGAATTACTGTTATTACTGTTACTCTTAATTACGATTCATACACTGATTGTGACTCGTATGACGTTGTCAATAGATGTAGGTGGTTCACCACTTTATAAAACTCTGTTCATGGTAATATATCTTCTTTGGTTGTTGTGTTCAACACTTAATAACATCTACTGTGAGAATATAATTTATATATATATATATTTTTTTCTCTATCCATGAGACATAGTTTATAACGATTTGAAACGAGGGTCCAACAATATGGTTCATAGATTTACTCCTATCGATAAGATATATATATATATATATATATATATATATATATATATATATATATATATATATATATATATCTATATATATATATATACATATATATATAATATATTTATTTTAAAGTCTATGCATAGGACGAAATTGGTTTATCACGATATATATATCTATATCTCTCTCTCTCTATATATATATATAAATATAGATATAATCATTATTATATTATATATATAGCTATATACATAGACATATATAGTATATATATATGCCTATATATATAAAGCTATATAAAAAAAAACTGTATTTATATTACAAATACACCACTCATATGTTAGGGCCCAAGCCCTAACATTTTTTATTGCTTTAGATTCACAGCAGACGGCGGCCATGGGCGGCGGTGGCCGCAGTGACAGAGGAGCAGGGTCGGGGTGGCCGCAGAGCGGCGGACAGGATTTGCGGTGGCCGCAGAGCGGCGGGCCTGTGCAGGCCGCGGGAGGCATAAGGGATTGGGGGGGGGGAATGTGGAGTGGGGCGGAGCCCCACCCACATTCCCACGACGTGGGGTGTGGGTGGGGCTCCGCCCCACTCCACACCTTCATATAGATGCAAGAGGGTCTGCGGTGGGGATTTCTCCCCACCGCCTATTCTAAAACCGCGACTGTCTTCTAATCCGCGGCTTAACCTTTGACAGTCTTTCACAAATCGTTTGATTATTATCAATAATAATATATTTTCAAATATATATATATATATATATTTATATATTCATATATAAATATATATATATGTATATATAACAACGATAATATATTTATATATATATATATATTTCATATATATATATATATATATCCCCTTTTTTTTTATATTGAATAAAACATTCAATTTCATAACAATTATAATTACTCTCAATTTCTCTATTATTCTATAAAATGATAATTACTCAAAAAGAGAAATAGAGATATTTATTTAGAAAAAAATATTCTTTATGTATTTGTATAATTCCAATTCCTAAAATTTCTCAAATTCACTACTTTATGCATTTTCTCCAAATCAACCTGTTATAAAGAAATTGTCATAACAATTAGATATAAATATATATATATATATATATATATATATATATATATATATATATATATATATCCCAATTTCACTTAATTGATAGAAATGGTAACTAGCTATCCCCTTATTATAAGTATAAATTTCCATTTTCATAAACATTTAAGACTTGTAAATTTACAAACAGATTATATTTACATGCTAGATTTCCTCTAATCCTTCTAAATTAACAGAATCCATTAAATATGGAGGATAACTCAAATATTTAAAACTGTCTTTCCCATTTTAAAACTATAAGAAAATTAGCATTTCAACTAGTGAAGCAATTCCAAACTTTCAAATGTAAACAACTCAGATTAAATTGCAAAAACAAACTTTTTCCTTTCAGTAATACTTGAAACACAAAAATTGCTATTGAACAAAGATTGCAAACATCAACTTAAATTTTAAGCACATTTATATTACAGCTTCTCAATCATGGATACCAACTTCCCAGATATGAACTTTCTCCTCCCAAACAGTATATAACTGAAAACTTATGACAACCAATAAAAGTTCAATAATAACAAGATCAGGGAGGTGATTTTCTTCACTCCCAGAATATCATTAATTTACAACAATAACAAGAGAGGTATTCTCTCTTCATCTCTATGAAATGAACCAGGCCTAATTCTCATGACAAGAAGATGATCTGTTTCTTCATAAATAGCCAACCAGAAGCTCCAAGAGAAAAACCTGCGTATCAAAGACAAACAAAGAAGAAAAATACCACTCGTCTAGCTCTCCTCCCTACCATAGACCCGCAAGAGGGTCACCCCCGAGCTAGGGAGACCATACTCACACCTGGGTACTCAAACACTCCACTTCACAACAGAAACAACAACAATCCCAAAGCACACATACACCCGTGGTTATTTTACACAATACAGAAACTCAACTACAGTGAGTTTCATAAGGGGCAGGAGAGTGGACACACTTGACTCCAGAGTGTCACCCTGACAGATAAATGAACTCATATCAATTTCTCTTGGTCTCAACCAAGTGTGATCACAATTTGTAAGAAATCTGTATATGACTCTCAAGTCAAAAATACAGTCACAGATACATGCCCTCAAGGCTTTCAACATCCCAAAAGATGGAAACAGGTATGCACCCGAGGAGGATCTCTCCTCCCCTACCCCAAACTTGATGAGCATTTCTCCCAAGTGGGAGATGCTCTGTCAAACAACCCGACAAGAACCCCACAGAAAACAAATTTAAACACATATTTCACACACATTTCATACACATTTCAGTTCTACCAAAACAAAGGTAAAATTCAGACCAACCTTGCAAAGCCCTCCTGGAATGAAGTTGTTGCAGAGTCCACAGAGTTCACCTCCAACCTTAGCCACCAACTCCCTCTCCCTTCTCTATCTTCCAAACTAACTTCTCTATTTTTGGTAAGGCCAAAATGAAAGTTTTTTTTCCCAAAATTCAACTAACTCCCTCTCATCCCAAAATTTGAAAATAAATAACCCAAAATTCTCTTTCTTTCTAATTTTGAGAAATGGGGAAGTGACACTTGTCACCTCCTCAGCCTTCCCAAAAATCACTATTCTGTCCAGGTGGCTTATGTCACTCTCCATTCCCAAGGGTACTCCTTATTCCTTTCATGTGACTCCACTTTCTCATGGGACAAATAAAAAAAAGAGTTAAATGGGAACAAGACAGGTGACCCATGCCTCTTTCTCCTTTCTTCACATGGGTGTCCCCATAGTACATGGGGGAATCTTACTAAAGAAGAGGTAACTTTCACTAATGGATGGCATCTCTTATCTAGGGAAAAGTAGAGGGGATGGGTTGAGTGTTGGTACAACCCATCATGTCCCCTCCTACCTCCAATTTTCGCCACTTAACTTCAGGGGAAGGTTAAGTTGACTAGATGGAGGTTACTCAAGGGTTACCCATGCCAAATGGGCCCCTGGACCCATGGGGTAGAACCCAGGGTCAATTTTAACCCATACAAGACACCCCAGGTCAAGGTAAAGCACAAGAAAAAGGGCCTCATAATTTAAATAAAAATAGAAATTTCAAATTCAATCTCTTTACAACACTTACTTATAAAAATAATGTTACATGAGGGTAACCTAACCCACTCGACCATACGAAAGACCACATTACATCATGACATCAAACACAAGGAGATCTTGGTTCCTCGTGGAACCAGATCGGCTTAACAGGGAATAACAATTAACAAGGTGTGGAATGATCTCCGAAATCTGTGGTTTGATTAGTAGTCCCTGCACACTCAATTACAAGATCAGTAACCACATAAATTCATCATAGCCGAAGCAACTTAAATAACACATGCATTCTCATGCCTTAGTACAATTTAACATAATTAAAAATCATATTACAATTTTCCATCATCCCTAATTCATTTTTCTGAAAAGTAACTTATCCAAACATCACCCAATTAGTTTTTCCGAAAACATAATAAAGTTAAATAGTCTGACAAATTTCGGGAACGGCTATCCCACAAATATGAAAGTAACAATAACAGTACTGTAAATAGTCATAACAATAGTAGTAAAAAGGGTGGTCCTCACATCAAGAATCCATATAGTGTCTCTTGCCAACAATCTCCCCCTTTGGCATTGATGGCAACACTTAGTGAAAAATGACTAAGCATTTACACTATGCTCCCCCTTGGCTGATGCTCTATTTTTTTATACATTTTCTGGAGCTCCCCCTTAGTTGGATTCCTTATTTTTCACTACTCTTCACTCCCCCTTTGACATCAATGGCAAAGGGTAAGGTCCGTATATCAAAACTTTAAAAAATTCAACTATAGTTAGCTGCATAAGTATATACATATGGCATACTTACATATACTGAAGTATGTCTACAAAAGTTGTCTTCAATTGAATAAATTCTGTAGCCCAACTTTGCTTCATTCTATCCAAAATTGAAATATGACCACTCAACAAGAATGCAAAAGCTTCTACCCTCTTAAGATCTGTCAGATCATTGGTTCAGGCGGTAGTCTAAGCATCACTTAAGGCCTCATGCATGGCCTCTAACTTAGGGATAATGATCCTTGTAAGTTCACCGATCTGGCTAATTATGTTCTTCCTTTCCTTCTCAAAATTCTTTATTGCATTTGTGATTGCAATAGTCTAACACTCTTCATTTACTATGGAGGATGAGACAGGATCAAAACTTTGAGATAGACTTAATAGTTTATCCTCTTGTTCTTTTACTTTCCTCTCAATATCTTTGGTCACTGTGGGCCAAGATAAGCAAAATTTGTACATATTTCTACCATCTTTAAGAGCATTTTCCAAGCTCTTTATCCCAATATCCATAACTCTCCTATCATTTGTTATCAGACCCTGTACTTTGGAGAATCTCTTATCCAAAAACTCCTTCCAGACCTTTTCTTTAGCTGACTTCTCTAGAGAATCAAAATGTGTGCTAACACTGTTGACTAGAGTTTTGAGATTACCGAAAGTGGAGGCTGTGAGATCCTTCTGAAATGATGGCATAATCTTTTCAAGTACTCCAGAAGCAACTTCTATCAACTCACAGTCTTCCATGTGAGACTTCAGGAGTTTTTCTTTTTGCATTAGCAAATGAAGAAATCTTCATTGTCTATACCGGAGAAGAGAATCAAAATTAAATGGTCCTTGTAGAAGCTCCGGTTCATCAATCTTCATTGTTTCTTTGTTCAAGAATTCTTGGACAATTTTTGCAGTGTCTCTTGCTGGAGACAGATGTTTCTTCTCTTCTACATTCTTAGAGCTATCCCTTGAAGCTTTCTCTCCTTCTACATCCTTGGTACTATCATCTTCTTTTTCCTTCACCTCTTCTTCTTTTTCCTATATTCTTTCTTCTCCTTTAGATCCGGAGACTGCAGGGGAAACCGGAGGAGAAATGTTAGTCTATTCAAGGCCCACCTCTTCTGTCATTTTCTCAGTAGATTCTTCTGCAACACTTGTAGTCGAGGGATCAGTACCCAAGTCCTCTATAATAGAAAGATTAAATGTTTTGAAGGCCTTCTGGAGGATCTCTTCTTTGTCCTTGGCTACCTTGTCAGTCTCACCAAGCATAAGTTGATTCATCCTTGCTTTGCTTCTGAACTCATCCTTACAATCTTTGAATACCATATTCATTATCTTGGGGTCAATTGAAGGATATAGTTGAATTGCTATCTGTTCCTGGATTTCTAGGTCTTTAGCTTGGGCATTGTTCTTTCTTGTTTCTAGTTCCTTCTCCAAGCTTTTAGGAATCAGAGATATAATTTCAATGAATGCTTTGTTGTAGATATTTAGGTACCTGACTATGGCATCTTGAATATTTTCTGATCTGCTTCACCATAATCATCATAGAACTCAACCATTGGCTGAAGATTTCCATCCACTGTGACTGATTCAATTATGTCATCAATGTGAAGAGTGGGTTTTTCAACATATTCCTCTGTCTTTTCTTCTTTCTTCTGTCTGGTAGAGGGTTGATCGGATGTTTTCTTCTTTTTCTTCATTTTCCTGATTTCTTCATCAGATTCAGTCTCCTCTTCATCCCTTTGACTAGCATAAGCTCTTGTAGCTTTTGTCTTTGTTCTTTTCTCTCCTTTGTTGGATGATTGTGCTTCCAGTTCTGATGTCCTTGAGCCTTTGGCAGTGGTAGGTGCAGATCTCTTTGATGATATGGTCCGGGTGGAAGGTTTTGCCAGAGCACTTTCCTCATTTTTCTTTTCTGCCTTCTTCTTCTCTTCCTTAGCCCTTTCCATATTTTTCCTGTTGGCATCAAGTGCCTCCTTTGAGATGCCAAAACCTTTGGCAACATCTTCTACTTCTTTTCTCACTTTCCTCTTGATCTCTGGCTGCCTTAGCTTTGTATGAATTTTCACACTTAGTTCTTCAAAGGTTCCAAATCTTTCTGCTTTTGGGTCCTTTGGTTGACTGAGCATGTGTTGAACATGTAGCTCTACAATTTGTTCATCAACTTCATACCCCATAGGCATGATCCAGACTGTCCTTGGCTCTACTACCTCCATTAGGCATTGATCAGTGTCTACCATGAAGCACACTGTATCCTTGTATTTCTCAACTACTGAATTGGGGATTCTTTCTCTGACTTGCATTGTATTTTGAAAGTGTTTAAAGTAACCCCATAGAGCTGTATTCCTTGCCTTAGCATCCCCAAGTTCATGCAAGTAATCTCTGATCTGAATCGCTACCGATTTGTCATTTTGCCACACCCATCCATTTGATCTGGGCAGCTCATTCATGAAGTAGAAAAATAGACATAATATTAGTCCACCATATTTAAAGGAGTTCTTCTTGTCCTTTTTGATCTTCTGTATGTTTTCCATTAATTGGCTCAAAAGAAGTTCACAGAGATCATATTCTACATTCTTTCTTAGCATCTCATAGGCAATATATACTACAGTTTCGGATACTGAATTCTCCCTACTGGAGTGATATATCTTGTATCCTATTATCATAGATGCAAACTTGATATCCAGGTTAGTAATATCTTCAATGGTCATTGCCCTCTTATCAAATTTTGATCTGGTGGCCTTAGTTACAATGTTGTTTTTGATAGATTTGAGGACAGGTATTCCTCCGGAGGAGTGTAAACTAGTTACTGCCCTAATTGCTTCCTTGGTGATTTTGCAAGGTCTGTTAAGCCATAGAAAGTTGTCATGTACCCTACTCAACACATACCAGACCCATTCATCTTCTTCAAAGCAGGGGAAATGAATGAACTGATCAAAATGTTTCTCCTGGATTACCTTATATTCTGGTTTAAGCTCAAAAGCATCGTCTATCAATTGTTTGTGATAGATATCTCTTAGTTTGAATTCCCCAAACTCTTCAACATTTGCATGTATGTAAACCCTAATATCTTTTGTGTGCAAAACACCATGCGGAACACTAGAGAAGGCTCCTAGGGGATCTACCTCCAAGGATTTGTATGGATGCTTCTTAAATATGGGGCGAGGTCTATCAAAAATCTTTACTATATTCAGAGTGGCCATCATCAAGGAATCTTACTGAGAGATATCAAGAATGAAGAATACCTTTTACGCTATTTAGGGCACACATGATGAAATCTGGATTGAGCTGTATGAAGAATTATCTTGATCTTTGGGAGAAGTAGTTGCAGAGCTCCTTTTCTCTTTTCTTTGAATGTGAGTGTACAAATGATGAGCGAATGAACTCTTTTATTTCTGAGAAGCCCTAATTTTCATTCTGCAATAAATGTGCAACCTAATTCATTTCGGTTAGCCTTGTTTACCTTATTTAAAAAAAAAACTTTCCAAATCACTGAGACAAATTTTGAAGTTATTCTAGGAGAGTAGTGATAATCTATCTTCCTTTCATTAGTCATTTGATCTATCTGTGGATCAAGATACCATAGTTTGAATCATACCAGACCAAACTTGTAAAGAATCTATTTTTACCAGAAGACTATTTTACCGAATCAATTCTGGAAGGATTTGATTCTACAAATCTTCTTTTGGAGCTCTCAAGACTTTACCATACCCTTTTTAGATGTTTCTCTTATGAGCCCCTTTTAATCCGCAACTCTCCTTATGCCAGTTCCGGCACCAATTGACTGGTCGGGGGAAAAAGGTTTTCTTTGGGTCTCCCTCTGAGCCAGAGCTCACCTTTTAATTTCTGGAAGGAATATCAGCACTAGAGTCTGGTACAGATCCATCCCCTACATTCTCTATACTTTTCTTCACCCAAATCTTGTTTATCTCACTTTGAATTTCATCCACATTTACTTTTTGTTTTCCCTTATCTTGATTCTGATTATAATATACTAGACCTCTTTTATCCTGATTCTTGCTTCTACAGAATTTTACTATATGACCAGATCTATTGCAAATTTGGCAAACAACATTTCTTTGCATATTTGATTGATATCCTCTTGATCTGCATTGATTAGCCATATGACCCATTCTATTGCATGCAAAGCATCTACCATTGAATGAATTGTTTATTTGCATATTTCTGCATTCATGAGATTTGTGACCATACCTTTTGCAGTTGAAGCACTATCTAGAGAAGGATGTATTAGTCTGATTCATTCTCCTTCTGCACTGATTAGCTTTATGACCAAAGTTATTGCAGTTGTGGCAGTATCCATTGAAGGATGGATATCTTTGAGCATTAAGCTGCCTTACCAGAAGACTTCTAGGCCTGTTCCTTGGATTTTTTGATCTAAAATTCTTCCGACTGGATCTGGAGCTTTCTCCTTTCTCATATCCCAAACCACACTTGTCATCTACCCTCTTTTGGCTTTGAAGAAGAACTTCAAGTTGGGCAGAACTTATCTTGAATTTCTCTTTATATTCATTTGCTGTTTGAAGATCCTTTTTGAGAGAGAAAATTTGATCCTCAAGTTTTTCTTCATTATCTTTAGCATCTTCAAGATCAGATTCAAGATGTCTGATAATTCTATCCATCTTGTGGTAATCTTCTGATTTCTCCTTGAGAGATTGTCTTAGATTATCTTCAGTTTTTCTTTTCTCTTCAATCTCTTGGGTAAACATTATAACTCCTGATTCCGTTTCATGTCTTACCATAATGATTTCTTTTGATAGCTTTTCACATAACTTGGTTTTCTCCTTCAGATCTTCATTTGCATCATTTGCTTCACCTTGACTTGCCAATTGCTAAAGTAGCTCCTTTCTCTTTTTCATAGAGAGACTTAATTTGTCTTTTAGTTCTCTCATGAAATCATCAGCCTGTTTGAGTCTTTCATTTAATTCATTGACTTCAGAGTTTGACTGCTCAAGATCATCAAGGGCAGTCTTGAGTTGCTCCCTTAAACCATATGCATCTATTTGGATTCCCAGATCTTCCTCAAGCTGTTAGACTCTATTTAGGAGCAACTTAGCTCTGATACCAATTGTTGATAATTGAGAGGGGTGGGGGGTGAATCAGTTATCTTAATTATTTTAGCTTTCTGAACTTTCTTAGTGATTAGTGTATCATCAATTCAAACAAGCAAACATAATCATGAAATAGAAATACACATGACATAATATTTTTGATGTGGAAACCCTGTTAAGGGAGAAAACCATGGGGTGATTAACCCAAGATTGTATTCTCTGTTAGAAGAATGGAAGTACAAGATGGCACTTGCCAATTAGGGCTCACTGCCCAAGCACACTACTCATAAGAGGCACACTGCATACAAGAGACACACTGTCTACAATTTATAAAGAGTGTAATACAATACTTGAACTAATAAGGAGCATCAACATATGCTGGAGTTTAGTTTCGGTTAGGCTCTGTATACTGATCTGCTACACTTCATCTTTCTTCTTCTTTTATGCTGCTCTTCTTTCACATACTGGATCTTCCTTTCTGCTTTTATTCAGCTCTACTGCTTTTCTACGCACATCACTTTCAACCACAACACTTCTCATAACTAAATCTATCTTGTATATATATCCACACAAGTGATTTCATCACCTTTCTAGTCGACACCCAGAATAGTCAATATTTTGCCTAAACTTTGATCTGTCCGCTGAATCCTTGCTTACCAAGTAATGTGGATCAAGGATATACTTGTGGAAATCATTAATCATGTCGGCCAAACATAATTTATGCCTTCATAATCTTTACAAACATCAGTAACACATCTGGAATAATGTCTAATGTTCTGCTAGTCAGTTCTTCCTCTATTTACACTGTCACTTGGGAACCCAACACTCAAGCATTCATATCTCTTTATCCTTTCCACACCGGAGGCTCAAACCTTGGAATCTATCAGTCAAGATACTCCTCTTGACTTCCCCAAATTTGTACTTCACTGAGATACTTCTACTGAGAGATCCGGACCTATCTTTCGGACCTTACTGACTACTCTATTTTTGCTTACTGGACCTCAACACTTCTTCAATCTGACTTCCGGTGAGGACTTATCATGCATTGCGGATGTGTAGGATAACTTTTGTTGCCATCAATGACAACATTCATGAATCCATATAGTGTCTCTTGCCAAGACCTCTTTTCCTTACTAAACATTTTGGTGAACCCGTAGTAGCGAACATTTACATATTTCTAAGTTTTGAAATCAGATCTTGCATTAATTCATATCATACTCATCATACATCATTAAAAATTCTTGCATTAATTTGAAAAAAGTGAAAAAAAATAAGCATTCTAGGCTTGCATAAAAGCATAGTTTTGCATTATTTTATTGCATATCATTGAGGAATTTTGAAATTCTGATTTATACATGTCAGATCTACTATGAATTATAGAAATTAATCATCTCATAATTTCACACCTTGAATTTGCATATCTCATTTGTTAGGGTTTTGTGGAAAACTTGCATTGTTTATATAACCTAGTTTTTGTGAAGCTAGGGTTTTGTAGTCAATATCTTATTTCAGATTTTACTACTGTCATAAACATTTCAAATTAGATCTTCCATTGATTTCTTTTCATATTCATTCAATAATTTTGCATAATTTTAGAAAAAGTGCATAATTACTATACTTTTGCAATTCCACAATGTGTATTTCAACATAAGAGAATAACCATCTTTTTCACATATTTTGCAATAAATCAAAAAACTTATCACTATGACCTTTTTTGCAAAACTTTTAACATTAAATTTACTTGATTTGTAGTGACACTAGTGTATTTTTTATCTTTACAAAAGCTTCAAAAACTTAGTTTCCTCAAGCTAGTGTTGTGGTGTACAAAAGACTCTCATATTGGTGGTTCTTGATAAATGAAAGATGCTTTATTATGGAACCTTATAATTCTTCCTCTTTGGTATGTTTGCATGCATATATTAAATATTTTGAAAGTTTTTACAAATTTTTCAATATGCATTCGTATGTTTCAACTCATATACAATCTATGTATGATAAGGATATGTTTAAATTCTCTTCATTTGAAATCCTTGATTATGTATGTAATTTTAATAACTTCATAACTCTCATGAATGCATATCCTTTAGTATTAGAAGAACTTACTAAATTTGTTTCTATGAGTTATCATGAGAAAGGTGATGGTGATGATTCTTCTTCTACTTCTACTACATTTCATGATGATATCATGGACATTATCTCTAAGACATATGAGGCTGAAATAACTTTACCTTCCCTTCATTCCAATGCTCTCCCTTCAAAAGATGAAGCATTGGTGGATGAAGAAAGGTCTCTCACATTAAATCCTTCAGGGATGGATGTTGAGCTTAAACAAAGTAAAACTAATGTTAGTTCAATCATCACTAATAGACTTATTCAACCTACTAAGGTGATAGTGGATAAGTGTACTAATATTCCTAAACTCATTGTGAATGGGGTGCATAATGTGCCTCCTCACTTCAAACTAGTGATTATGGTTCAAGGTGCTCCAACACCACCTAGACCCCCAGGTTATATCCTTAATTTTGTAAACAAATTACTCAAGGAAATCAAGTGTATCAAAATGTGTTGCAACAACCCTATCACAATGTGGTTGCTTACGCATATAATACACAAAATAATAAACAAAGTAAACAACAATCAAACATTCTGATCACTATACCAAGTTTTGAACCTATACTTCCTCAACCACCTCATCTTACTCATAAAGGTGGTCAAGATTATGATCTTTTTGAGTAGCTTCATGCTACTCCTACTAAGATCTCTCTTTGGGAACTCATACAAACATTGCCTACATACTGTTAGCACTCATTTTGACCTGGGGTTGATTTGTCATGATTAGGAGGTTTCTTCATTTGAAGCCTTTATCTTCTTGCCCATTTTTTCTAAGTGTTGGACCTCCTCAGCATTTTTCAACTGCAGCATCATATTTTCCTGAGGAGGAGGTCATCATCATCATGTTTGTTTCCATGCGGGTCAGCATCATCATGTTCTTCGTCGACCGGTTTCTCATCGTCATCATCATATTGAAGTATCGGGTGATGTTTGGTTTTTATCCTGATGATGCTGACGAGCTACAGTGCGCCCTGATCTGCTTGCGAGGGTGATTTTTCATGTATCCGGTGATCTTGCACTTATCACCTTGCCCAGACATGATGATGATGTTGCCCCATTTTTCTGAAGGGGTTATTCCTTGAGTTGTTCGACCTGACTTGCTTTTTCTTAAGGGTCGTCATCATCATCATCATATTTCCTTTTATCACTGTGTTGCTTGCGGGGGTCATCATATTATCTGCATCATGATATCTCGCCGGGGTGATATTTCTATCATCGGGTGATCTTGGTTATGATCATCCTGATGATGTTGTTGAAGAGTTCTAAGTGCGACCCAATATTCACTAGGGTCATCACATTTTGAACGTCAGGATGATCTTAGTCAATATCATCCTGATGATGTTGTATCACCTTGTTCTTTGTTTCTCATCCTGATGATGCTGACGTCATCCTTATATCAGGGTGATATTTGTTTCTATGCCTATCTGCATCATGATATTTCCGAAGGAAGGGGTGATATTTTCATATCACCCGGATATATGTTTTTGTTTTGTTCTAGCATCATGATGATGCTGATATCAAGGAGATATCCGCCTGCTGGCTTCGCGCATTATCTACTGGGGGTGATCTTTTCAAGCATCATCATCATATTCAGTTATCGCCCCGATCTTGTAGTGGAGCTACAGTGCAACCTGATATTTGAACAACAGGAGGATATTTCCAAATATCCGGTTGTCTTCCGAATATCATGATGATGTGGATATGATGATGACATCATCAAGGTCCGGGGGGGGGTCATATTTCTAACACTGATCATCTTGAAGAGACCTCCTGATATTTGCAAACATGATGATGACGTCATCCGGATATGAGGAGGTGCGCAGTAGGCAGATATGATGATGACGTCAGCAGGATATGATGATGACGTCAGCAGGATGTTCATTGGCCAGACTTTTGTTATAAGCTCAGCAGGAGGATGTTCCTCCGAAGGATCAGGTTGTGCCGATTATCATGAAGGTTATATTTCAAATATCATGATGACGTCAGGGTGATATTTCGAACAACAGGATATCATGCTGCTGGAGGATGATGATGATGAAGTCTTATACTAGTGTCATCAGGAGCAAAAGCGCCGACATGATATATGCTCATGACCTAGTATATAAAGTGTTTATGAGGTTGCTGCGGGGTGCATGTGGGATAATGTTATCCTGCATTTCGAAATATCATGATGATGAATCTCGGCGGGAAATGGTTGCGATGCAGAATTAATGTTCTTCCCGAGGCCGCGGGTTGGTGCGCCATCAATGGCGATTGTTGCAGAGGTATGGGCGATGGCGTGGGTGGATCCTGTACCTGACTGAAGGTGTACATCAGCAGATAGTGGCGCAGGGCTCGAGATATCTTCCTGTCTCCTCCCCCACCTGCTGCATTCAAGTTTGGGCGCCAATCTGGTTGTGTTTGAGCGCCATTTTCATGATACTGTGTATCTGGCGAGATTTTTGGGTCAACCATGTAATTAATTGCTGAGCACCTACCTGGCTGTTATAAGCAGGTGGTGTTGCTCATTTGAAAGGTTGTTGAAAGTTGAAGATTTTGGCTCTGTAATGCATAACAAGCTGATCTGGTTGCTCTGTACAGCTTACCTGTGAGTTTATGTATCTCTTGTTGTTTGTTTTTGGCATGAACCCACTGATTTCATGATTAAACTTATATGAGAAATGTTGTTTAGCATGTGTTGTGTTAATTCTGTCTCCAGTAGTGCATGTATTCTTCTTCTGAATCTGGATGTTTGGTAATGTTTAGATTCTAGAGCATAGAATTCCTATGTTGAATGTCTGATCTTTTAACTTCTGCTCAAGGGGTAGATTAAATTGTTTTCAGGTTGAACATTGGGAGGGATATACTGCAGTAGGGATACCATAAGTAGAGATAACCTAACACTTTGTATTGGGAGGTACCTGTAAGGCAGGTATCACATATATCCCCTTGAAATCCAGTTTTAGCTGTTCATGCTGATCATTCACAGGTGTATGTCTACTGACTCCAGGCCCTGGATAGGCACCAATCATGCTTTGTTCTTGTGTTATAACCATGTCCAGCTTTGCATCCACATTTAAACTCCAAATCAAAATCTAAAACAACCATTAGGACATTAGTGTTAGTTTTAGGAACCTCAGTCCTCTGTCTACAACTGCAAATAGGCCCAAAGCTAGCCCCTTTGTTCTTATCTCTCAGTTTTGGTCTACTCATAGGAGGACTCATCTGCTTTCTGTTAACATCCCAGCCTTGCATGCATATCCTCATGGATGTTGAGTAGGGAATACCCCCCTAGGTCTTGCAGAGCCTGAAGAAGAAGAGGAGATAAAATATAGAGTCTATCTCCTACACTGTTGACCCCCTGGCCTAGAGATCCTGTTGATCACTGATGGCTACCTTGTAGGGAAATCTGGGAACAAGCATCTAGTCTGGGAAAAAGTCAATAGAAATTGGCGACTCCGCTGGGGAACCTTGTGAAAGAACCCTGGTTTTCAGAAGAAAACAGTTCCTAGTAATAGGTGGCGACTCCGAAGCAATCTCCCAACCGGTCAAAGTAAAATTTATATGCAGGGGAGAAGATCCCAACAAAATCCTCTATTTGAAGAGTTACCATTAACAAAAAGAATGATGTATAGAAGAAAGGGAACTGTCTCAGTTAGTCATCAGAGCTCCCCCAGAAAAAGTGATGATACACAAGATAACCCTAGGCCATCAGGACAGCATGCACCTTATTTTTCAAATGCAGAAGCTGATATTCAAGGTGCATATGAGAGGCAACAGGGTGGTAGCATGAGAATGAGGTCAGAGGTGTTCCAAGAACGCCCTTTTCTAAACCCAAGTGAAAGGTTTGAAGAGGCAGAGTCTCTGAGGGATGATGAAGATGATGACCAGAATGGTATGAGACCATCTACCTCTAGACCTAAGGATGAACAATTAGCTGAAGAAATCAAAAGTCTAAGAGCAGAACTAGAATACCTACAAGCCATGAAAATCAGAGATGATATAAGGCAGAAAGTGCAAGCCTTAAGAACTGCCCAAAATGATTCAGTTCCTACCCTAGAGAATGCAAATGTGCAAAGACATCAGCAAAGATATGAAATGCAACATCAGCATCATGATGACAGACAAAATGTGAATGATGCTAGGATACCACTGAACAATGCAGGAAACCAGAATGCAAACAGAAATGTTAATGTTAATCAGCCAAACAGACAGCCCATGCAGCTAGATAGATTCAAGCAGCTGGTGTTTGATGGTATTCCTGGGTATCCTAACCCTATTGATAAGCATCTGAGGCTGCAAGTGCCTAAATTTCCAGGAAATAACACAGTGTCAGGAGAAGATCATCTAAAGGCCTTTCAAAATGTCATGGATAATTTTGAGGTTGAGCATGAGGATGTTTTCATGAAGTCATTCATGCAATCCTTAATAGATGAGGCAAGAGAATGGTACAGGAATCTGCCTGACCGGAGTATTTCATCATGGGATGATTTTAAAAGGATATTCAAGGAGCAATATGGTGATAAAACTGACCCTAGCTTCTTTGTAAATGAGTTCACCAGCATCACCAAAGGGTCAAATGAGCAGGTTGCAGACTTTAATGCAAGATTTACTAAAGTGTTGAACAAATTGCCACATCACATGAGGCCAAATGAACCAATGTGCATAATTTTGTATATCAATGCCTTTGATGCAAAGACTGCATATGGACTAAGAGATAAAGGTCCTGCCACTCTCAGGGATGCTTTCAGAATTGCAGTAAATATTGAAAACAATAGGAAAGCATCAGGCAAGACAAATAGAAGGGATGATGTAAAAATTCTGCAGAATCCAAACAAACCTCAGAACACTCAAGGTAGTACATCTGCTCCTGAAGATAAGATAGACAAACTGGCAAATGTTGTTAAGGACCTAAGCTATAGATTAGCTAGAAGTGAAAAAGGGATGGGTCCTGATAGGCAAGTCTATCAAAGGCAGGAAAAGAGGCCATCATTACATGATATGCCTATAACACCAATTGGCATGATGGTAAGCCTGTATTTCCACGTAACAACACAAATCAGAGGGCTCAACATGTCAAGGAAACTCCTGATCCCCTAAAGAAAACTATAAATATTGCTGATGATGCTCCGTGGTGTATAATTTGTCAGATGCCACATTCACAGTCACAGTGCATGATTGCTCAATCCTTGTATGATAATGCTACATCTTGTAATGAATGCAATGAGCCACATCATGTGCAGGATGATGATGTTAACATGATGTCCATAGGCAATGGATATACTCTGTATGATGCTGATGACAATACAGATCATCAGGTTCAGGCTTGCCAACAGTCCCCATATGATGAAGATAATGAAGATAACTATGTGTATGCTCAGAACTCACACAATTTTCTGAGTAACCTACAACGACCTTCTGATGAGGAAATCAGAGCCTTCACGGCTGCAGCAGTTGCTCAAGTCAAAAGCAACTACAACCTCAGAGGTAAAAATCAAGTAGGTAGCCCACATCAGCCAGAAGATATTTCTGCAGGTCAGCTGGTGCATGGTCATAAAGGAACTAAACCACAAAAAAGGCAGTGGGTAAATAATAAACAGAACTTTAGGTACAGAACAAGTCATGAATTTCAAGGACCAGAAAACAAAATCCCTCAGGCTGAAGATCAAAGTAGAGGTTCCCAAGACAAGAATGATGATCAGGGAACTATGAAAATGAAAACTAAATCAGCTCAGGATAAAAGCAAGATTGTGGAGCAAGCTACAACTGTTGTACAAAACTATGCTCCATTTGATATAGCTCAGGTCCTCTCTCAGGTAAAGGTCTCTGTTCCACTTATGGAACTCATGAAAGTGGAAGAGATCAAGAATAGGACAATATCCCTAATCTCAGGGGTACCTTTTCAAGCTAAACAAAATGATCAGACCCAGGGTGAGAAACATGTCATGTGTAATGAAGAAGATGAGACTCCTGAAGTCTATTTAGGAATGACCATGACAAAGTGTCCTTCACAGGTGGAACCATTTTATGTTTCCCTGGTTATAAATGGAAAAATAATTAGAAATTGTATGCTTGACTCTGGAGCATCCACAAATGTCATGCCTTTGGCCATCATGCAACAAACTGGATTAAAAATTGACAAGGCATGTGGAAAATGTTATGCAATGGATGCCAGAGAGGTACCAGTTATTGGAATCATGAAGGATGTAGATTTCAAACTGGCAGCATTTCCTGAAAAAAGATACAAAATGAATATAACAGTGGTTGACATCAAGCCACAGTATGGTATGTTGCTATCAAGAAGATGGGCAGCACTAATTGGTGGAAGTATGCAGCTGGACCTATCATATGCCATGATTCCAATGAATGGCAGGGATGTCAAGTTAATCAGAGAGCAGAGATCATCAGAGACAGTGGAAGACCAAGAAGCAAATGAACAAGTATGCTTTGTGGACACTGACTGTGATAACTTCAGGGTTGTCTCAGATGATACAGAAGATAAAAAGAAAAATGTCTGCATTGAAGAGCTGGATCAGCAAGGCTTATGGACCATGTTTTTTGATGGAGCTTGTGCAAAAGAAGGCTCTGGAGCTGGAGTTGTTTTCCTGTCTCCAACTGGTAAGCTCCTCAAATTCTCTTTCTTGCTGAGGTTTGATTGCACAAACAATATTGCAGAATATGAGGCTTTACTCTTAGGCCTAAATATTGCTCTCAAACATGGAATTAAGATGTTAAGAGTATTTGGGGACTCTGAGCTGATTGTATCCCAAATCAGAAATAAGTATGCTGCAAAAAATAAAAGATTGAAACAATACAAGCATGCTGTTTGGGATACTATTGAACTTTTTGATGCATTTTCAATTGGCTGGGTAGAAAGGTCAAAAAATGTTATGGCTGATTTCTTAGCCAATGTTGCAATAAGGCCAGATGACATCACTCTGTCAGGTGTCATAGATGTAGAAGTTAAAATTAGGCCTGCCATACCAGAAAACATATGCAGTTGGCAAGTTTTTAATGATGATAGGGATTTGCTGAAATTTTTGCACTGCATAGATGAGTATGAGAATCAACAGATTGATTTCCAAGCTTTTGTAGAAACTGTAGATGGAAAAGAGACTCTTGTGGGAAAAGAGATCATTCAATTGAAGACTAACAAGTTCCCTAGAGGGTTGGTGGCTTTGGAAAGAGTTTTTGACAGTAGAGACAAAATGGTCACAAAGACATCCCCCACAAATAAGGAGGATTTAGAAGAAATAAATTTGGGGACATCTCAGGCCCCTCAGAAGGTATATATTGGCAAACAGCTCAAACCACACATAAGAAGTATGCTGATTGCATTACTGAGAAAGTATAAACATGTTTTTGCTTGGTCATATGAGGACCTAAAAGCTTATAGGGAAGACTTATTCCAGCATGAGATCCCGTTGAAGCCTGAAGCTAAGCCATTTAGACAAAGGCAAAGGCCTATAAATCCTACCTTAGCTCCCAAGATGCAAGAAGAACTCAAAAGGCTCAGGGAAGCTAGAATAATTGTGCCAATCAGACATTCAACTTGGGTGTCTAACCTTGTCCCAGTCAGGAAAAGGAATGGTGATATTAGGCTTTGTGTTGATTTCAGGAACTTGAATGTATCCTCTTTGAAGGATAACTATCCATTGCCTAATATGGAAGCTATGTTGCAGAGAGTAACTGGTTGTGAACTCCTATCCATGATGGATGGATTTTCAGGATATAATCAGGTGAAGGTAAAAGAATCAGAACAGTATAAGACTGCCTTTACCACTCCATGGGGAACGTATGTGTATGTTAGAATGCCATTTGGACTAACAAATGCAGGTGCTACATTTCAAAGAGCAATGGATGTTGCTTTTGCAGGGCTGATTGATTCAATCCTGGCTGTGTATCAGGATGACCTGACTGCCTACTCAAAGAAAGAGGAGCAGCATTGTATGCATCTGGAGCAGATTTTCATAAGAGCACTAGAATATGGTATTTCTTTAAACCCAAAGAAGTGTGCCTTCGGAGTAGTTGAAGGAAAGCTTCTGGGACATATTGTTTCCAAGGATGGAGTCAGGATAGATCCAGAGAGAGTGGCAGCTATTGACAGGATTCAAATGCCAAAAACTGTGAAAGGAGTTCAGTCCTTCTTTGGACAAATAAATTTTGTTAGAAGATTTGTTCCTAACTTTGCAGAAACTACAAGGAACATTTCCAAGATGATGAAGAAGGATGCAACTGTCAACTGGGAAAGGGAAGCAACAGAATCATTTCAGAATATCAAAGAGGCAATAAAGATGGCCCCTGTTCTTAAATCTCCTGATTTTTCTAGGCCATTCCAAGTGTTTTCATTTGCTTCCTTTCATACTGTTGCTGCATGTTTGTTACAGAAAAATGAAGATGGTTTTGAACAGCCCATCGCTTTCTTCAGTATGTCCCTGCAGGCTTCTGAGTTGAAATATGACATTATGGAAAAACAGGCATATGCACTGGTCAGAGCCATCAAAAGTTTCAGACCATACCTGGTAGGGTCATATATCATTGCATATGTACCTCATGCAGCAGTCAAAGACATATTCACTCAGCAGGAGGTGACTGGAAGAAGGTGCAGATGGATAAACAAACTGCAGGAATTCAACATAGACATACAAGTTACTAAGTTGATAAGAGGACAAGGATTAGCCAAGATGATGGCACAGTCAAACTTGGAAGCATGCCAAGTTAATGCAGTCCAAGATGAGAGTGTAAATGTATCAGGATCTGAATGGTACAAGGATATTATCTATTACTTGCAAAATCTGAATTGTCCTTCCCATTTCAGTGACTGTCAAAAGAGGACTCTAAAGCTACATGCAATCAGGTATGTTGTTGTTCAAGGTGAGCTGTACTGGAAAAACCCTGATGGTGTGCTGCTGAGATGTGTGGATGAAGACATGGCTAACAATGTTTTGATTGACATGCATAAAGGATTGTGTGGTGGACATTATACTGCCCAAACAACAGCTCATAAAATTCTCAGGGCAGGGTATTGGTGGCCCACTCTCTTTTCAGATGCACAGAGGTTAGTAAGAAAATGTGACCCTTGCCAAAGGTTTTCAGGAAAGCTGAAATATGATGGTGCTTTACCCCTCAGAACTGTACTTGTGGATGCTCCATTCCAGCAATGGGGAATTGACTTCATAGGGGAAATTGCAGACAAATCAAGTGGGGGACACAGTTGGATTTTGGCGGCAACTGACTACTTTACCAAATGGATTGAGGCCATTCCAACTAAGAGAGCTACAAGTAAGGTGGTGACAGATTTCATACTAGAGAACATCATCATCAGGTTTGGAGTACCATTTAAGATAATCACTGATAATGCTATGTGCTTCAGATCAGGTGAATTTGTTGATTTTTGCAACAAATATGGGATAAATCTGTCATATACATCACCATATCACCCACAAGGAAATGGTCAAGCAGAATCAAGCAATAAGAGCATCATGAAAATTGTCAAGAGGATACTGGACAAGAACAAGAGAGCTTGGGACTCAAAGTTGAACCTAGCAGTATGGGCTGACAGAGTGACTGTGAAAAGGGCTATTGGGAAGTCACCTTTTGAGCTAGTATATGGTGCATCAGCTAGACTGCCCATAAACAATCTCCTACCAGTTTACAGGTTCATTCAGGAAAATGATGAGGACATTGAAGATCCCATGACAGAAAGAGTGAATCAGCTGGTTGCATTGGATAAAGACAGAAGGAGAGCCCACCAGATCAATCTCAAAAGACAACAGGATATGAAATATAAGTTTGACAGGAGAACTACAAAAAGGAAGTTTCAAGTTAATGATCTGGTGCTTATTTGGAATGCTAGAGATCAGGAAAAGGGTAAACATGGTAAATTTCAACCCTTATGGATGGGCCCATATCAGGTTTACAATACTCATGGGGAGGATTCTTATTTCCTCCAGGCCCTAGATGGTGAAATTCTGGAATTGCCTGTGCATGGCCAATTCCTTAAGTTCTATTTTGCATAAATGATGGTTGCTGTGCACATTTGTAAAAATATGTATGTAGTGTAAATGCCTTGTACAGCTCGTGTTTTTTGACTTTTTGTCTGGTCTGCCCGGAGATCTGGTTCTCGCTGCAGGTTTTCACCTGCACGTCCCCATTCGGAGCCACTGTTAGCACTCATTTTGACCTGGGGTTGATTTGTCATGATCAGGAGGTTTCTTCATTTGAAGCCTTTATCTTCTTGCCCATTTTTTCTAAGTGTTGGACCTCCTCAGCATTTTTCAACTGCAGCATCATATTTTCCTGAGGAGGAGGTCATCATCATCATGTTTGTTTCCATGCGGGTCAGCATCATCATGTTCTTCATCGACCGGTTTCTCATCGTCATCATCATATTGAAGTATCGGGTGATGTTTGGTTTTTATCCTGATGATGCTGACGAGCTACAGTGCGCCCTGATCTGCTTGCGAGGGTGATTTTTCATGTATCCGGTGATCTTGCACTTATCACCTTGCCCAGACATGATGATGATGTTGCCCCATTTTTCTGAAGGGGTTATTCCTTGAGTTGTTCGACCTGACTTGCTTTTTCTTAAGGGTCGTCGTCATCATCATCATATTTCCTTTTATCACCGTGTTGCTTGTGGGGGTCATCATATTATCTGCATCATGATATCTCGCCGGGGTGATATTTCTATCATCGGGTGATCTTGGTTATGATCATCCTGATGATGTTGTTGAAGAGTTCTAAGTGCGACCCGATATTCACTAGGGTCATCACATTTTGAACGTCAGGATGATCTTAGTCAATATCATCCTGATGATGTTGTATCACCTTGTTCTTTGTTTCTCATCCTGATGATGCTGACGTCATCCTTATATCAGGGTGATATTTGTTTCTATGCCTATCTGCATCATGATATTTCCGAAGGAAAGGGTGATATTTTCATATCACCCGGATATATGTTTTTGTTTTGTTCTAGCATCATGATGATGCTGATATCAAGGAGATATCCGCCTGCTGGCTTTGCGCATTATCTACTGGGGGTGATCTTTTCAAGCATCATCATCATATTCAGTTATCGCCCCAATCTTGTAGTGGAGCTACAGTGCAACCTGATATTTGAACAACAAGAGGATATTTCCAAATATCCGGTTGTCTTCCGAATATCATGATGATGTGGATATGATGATGACGTCATCAAGGTCCGGGGGGGTCATATTTCTAACACTGATCATCTTGAAGAGACCTCCTGATATTTGCAAACATGATGATGACGTCATCCGGATATGAGGAGGTGCGCAGTAGGCAGATATGATGATGACGTCAGCAGGATATGATGATGACGTCATCAGGATGTTCATCGGCCAGACTTTTGTTATAAGCTTAGCAGGAGGATGTTCCTCCGAAGGATCAGGTTGTGCCGATTATCATGAAGGTTATATTTCAAATATCATGATGACGTCAGGGTGATATTTCGAACAACAGGATATCATGCTGCTGGAGGATGATGATGATGAAGTCTTATACTAGTGTCATCAGGAGCAAAAGTGCCGACATGATATATGCTCATGACCTAGTATATAAAGTGTTTATGAGGTTGCTGCGGGGTGCATGTGGGATAATGTTATCCTGCATTTCAAAATATCATGATGATGAATCTCGGCGGGAAATTGTTGCGATGCAGAATTAATGTTCTTCCCGAGGCCGCGGGTTGGTGCGCCATCAATGGCGATTGTTGCAGAGGTATGGGCGATGGTGTGGGTGGATCCTGTACCCGACTGAAGGTGTACATCAGCGGATAGTGGCGCAGGGCTCGAGATATCTTCCTGTCTCCTCCCCCACCTACTGCATTCAAGTTTGGGTGCCAATCTGGTTGTGTTTGAGCGCCATTTTCATGATACTGTGTATCTGGCGGGATTTTTGGGTCAACCATGTAATTAATTGCTGAGCACCTACCTGGCTGTTATAAGCAGGTGGTGTTGCTCATTTGAAAGGTTGTTGAAAGTTGAAGATTTTGGCTCTGTAATGCATAACAAGCTGATCTGGTTGCTCTGTACAGCTTACCTGTGAGTTTATGTATCTCTTGTTGTTTGTTTTTGGCATGAACCCACTGATTTCATGATTAAACTTATATGAGAAATGTTGTTTAGCATGTGTTGTGTTAATTCTGTCTCCAGTAGTGCATGTATTCTTCTTCTGAATCTGGATGTTTGGTAATGTTTAGATTCTAGAGCATAGAATTCCTATGTTGAATGTCTGATCTTTTAACTTCTGCTCAAGGGGTAGATTAAATTGTTTTCAGGTTGAACATTGGGAGGGATATACTGCAGTAGGGATACCATAAGTAGAGATAACCTAACACTTTGTATTGGGAGGTACCTGTAAGGCAGGTATCACATATATCCCCTTGAAATCCAATTTTAGCTGTTCATGCTGATCATTCACAGGTGTATGTCTACTGACTCCAGGCCCTGGATAGGCACCAATCATGCTTTGTTCTTGTGTTACAACCATGTCCATCTTTGCATCCACATTTAAACTCCAAATCAAAATCTAAAACAACCATTAGGACATTAGTGTTAGTTTTAGGAACCTCAGTCCTCTGTCTACAACTGCAAATAGGCCCAAAGCTAGCCCCTTTGTTCTTATCTCTCAGTTTTGGTCTACTTACAGGAGGACTCATCTGCTTTCTGTCAACATCCCAGCCTTGCATGCATATCCTCATGGATGTTGAGTAGGGAATACCCCCCTAGGTCTTGCAGAGCCTGAAGAAGAAGAGGAGATAAAATATAGAGTCTATCTCCTACACTGTTGACCCCCTGGCCTAGAGATCCTGTTGATCACTGATGGCTACCTTGTAGGGAAATCTGGGAACAAGCATCCAGTCTGGGAAAAAGTCAACACATACCATGGAATGCTCCAAGAAGCTTTATAAAAGGTGATTGTACCACCAACTGTTAAGCCTAATGATGTAGCAGCCCTGTTAGATTGTATGCATGTGACAAATATAGACATTCTATTTCAACAACATGAGGTACCCTCTATGGAAGTTTAGAATCAATATGATCCTCTTATAATCTTTATCACTATAAACAAAAAGTTGATAAAGCGAGTTATGGTTGATAATGGATCAGCTATTAATGTTTATGGTGTTGATTTGTTACCCAAAATCAATGTTGATACAAATTTATTTAAACCGGAGAAGCTTAACATTTGTGGCTTTGATAATGTTGGTCGACCATCCTTAGGTACTATAACTTTACCTGTAAAGGCTGGACCTGTGACATTATCTACTCTCTTTCATGTCATGCCTGATGCTCTTTAATATAATATGATTCTTGGAAGACCGTGAAATCATACTATGGGGGCAGTTCCATCTTCCCTTCATCGATCCATAAAGTTTATTTATGTAAATAAACTTCAAACCATTGAAGCTGATCTAGAGCTAAAAAGTTGTTTACATATTGAAACACAAAAAAAATCATTGATCATAAGATTCTAAATAACTTAAAAGATGATTCATCAATACTTCTTGCCATAGATAAGTTGTGCAAGATTCTCAACCATCATCAAATGCATTCCCTAGTGATGATTAGGGTTCATTAGATTTTACTCCTACCTTCATAGGGGAATATAAACTCAATAATGCTGAAACATCAAAAGTTGTGTCGATATCATGTAAACAATATGTGGAAACACCTAAAGAACCTAAAGTTTCTTTAGCCAACAATAAAGACAACACTCTTACTTACACTATTGAATATGACACCTATGAGGCTCCACCATCTTTTAAAGAGATAGACTCTCTTTATGGTCATGGATTTCAAATCCTTTACCAAAATTGTGACTATGTAGGCAATGGTTGTGGCATAAAACAACAAGGAATCATGGTCTCCTTAGAAGTTGTTGCACCTAACTCTTGTTAGGAAAAGTTTCTCAACCTTGCAACCTCAAAAGGTTACTATTCTTCCTAGTTTTGGTCTTTTTAAATACCCTTTATCTTGGAGAATGGTCTGGAACTTTCAAAGTTTTCAAAAGTTTCCAAATGAGCTAAAAATAGCAAGACTTACTATTTTTAGTAAGTTCTTTGATTGAGCTCAGATTGACTTGAAATTTTTTCCATAAGGTGTGGAACAACATCTCGGGTGAGTTTCATCTCAAGATCATATCTGGATCGCGAGATATTAAAGTTTTTGTTTTTAAAATTGCTGGAAAAAAAATTTGAACTCAATTACCAGAATAAAAACTTCTCTAAACATCCTAAAAATTATCATAACTGGCATAGCCAGTTATAGGGTGATAGATCTCTTCATGAGCTTTGTGACGCATTAAACAGTTCGTCAATCAGACACCCAGATCAAAAGTTATGGATTTCAGAAGTTGGACCTTTTATTTTTTGGAGATGTAAAAACATGTTGGACACATAAAAGAGCTGTAAAGGGGAGAGTTACACATGTTGGTGTCTAGTTTGGCACATCACAAGGTATCTTTGATTGGAGATAATTTGGGCACCACTTTTGGGTGGTTTTGGCTCGTGGTTTTGTAATTACCAGTAACAATTTACTATATTGTATCTCCTATATATAAAGAGCTTGAGATGGAGGTTGTGTGTAAGAATCTTATAGATGTTGAATTACCTCCTAGATCTCTAGTTGGATATACTCCTATAAAATCTTGTTCTGCAAGTATATTGTAATCTTTGTGATTCCTAAATAATATATTGGGTAGCTTTGGAGTGTGGGTTTTTTTACTTGAAAG
The DNA here is from genome assembly GCA_027924645.1 of Cunninghamia lanceolata. Lineage (NCBI taxonomy): Eukaryota > Viridiplantae > Streptophyta > Pinopsida > Cupressales > Cupressaceae > Cunninghamia > Cunninghamia lanceolata. Next base: position 33,054,955 of record BSBN01000078.1, on the reverse strand, counting down.
GGTTTTCCCCACGTATATCTTGTGTTGTGAGTTTTGTGTTTGCATTTAGAAGTTGTTATTATCTTTCTGTTAATATGCATCTTAATCTGTAACTATAAAAGTAAAAATTTGCATAAGTCTTTCCTCAGTAGATCAGTGTAGGAAGCATATCCGCATACCTTGCTTCCTTTCAACTCTTCAGTTGGAATTGGATACCATTCTTTGAAACCCACCAAAGCCTATTAGTATACTACTCTTAATGTTAATACAAAATCAACAAGTTCAACACTAAAGATGATATATCCTAAGATGATAGACATGTACTGTCCACTAGGAAATATCCCATTAAACCAGGTAAGTATTTCTCCCTCATTAAGCCACACTCATTGTAGCACCTATTCTAGTTTCTCTCAAGGGTGGCCTCCTCCTAGATATATATGTTGTTAGAATTGTGTTGTGTTCCCCCGTGTTGTGTTAAATGTTGTTTAGGTCTCTTTGGATGACCCTTGATACTCTTGTAAGGTCAAGGATATAAGGAGACTGCCCCTATTGTGACCATTCTTCTATTTGTTTCTCTGTTCTTTTACTTTCCTCTCCTCTATTTTATTGTTGTGTGTGTTAGATTCAGGACAGACAACTGAGAGGGGGGGTGAATCAGTTGTCAAAAACTTTCTTCCAAATAAACACTTAAATCCACTTTGTGATTTAGCAGCATATTAATAAATCAATCATGGAAACATAATGCATTAAATCAAGAGTAGAAACACATCAACACATAAGACACCAAGATTTTGATGTGGAAAACCTGGTTAAGGGAAAAACCATGGGGTGATTAACCCAAGATTGTATTCTCTGTTAGAAGAATAGAAAGAACAAAATGGCACATGCCAATTAGGGCTCACTGCCCAAGCATACTGCTCAGAAGAGGCTCACAACCTACAAGAGACACACTATCTACAAGATAATAAGTATCACATACTTGAACTGGAAAATAACATCTTCACCATGCTTGAATCAGTTCCATTTAAGCCCAAAAACTTCTTCTCTGTCTTTTGCTCTCTTCCTTGCTACACTACTCACATCTCCACACTTCACACACCTTGAAATGACTTTACAAGTGTTTATTTATACAAGACATCGACTTAGGAATAATCATCCAAGTCGATAAACATCTACAAGAACATCCACAAGATGTGTAATTCATCTGGTTGACCAAACTTAAGAAGAACACCATCATCCGGAAGTTATTCTTTAATTGCGAGCTCAAACTCCAATGCAGACCACAAACACAAACTGGACATGATCCAAAGACCACCACAAGCTTGCTTGAATCACCAAGAACATCCACACTTCATCTGCTTACGGAAATCCTTATCTCCTTCATCCAGAACCTTAAGAACACAGACTGTCATCACTAATGGAATAGATGCTTGCAGGCCTCTAGAACATTAACCAATTGAGTTATCACTTCTCATGGACTTCCTAAACACTCCACCAAATCTGCAGAATAGAATATTGCATTTCTGGATCCCACCGGACCTATCTGTGTCACTCTATCACCTTTGAACATTTGTCGGAACTAGTTTTACTTGAGCAACCATAACTTCTTCAGATCTTTGTGTGGACCTCTTAAATCTTTACTGGATCATCTTAAGACATATATCTACAAACCCTTTTAACCATATCCTCTAAAAGTCATCTTATCTTGGATCGTTACCTTGTTGTCTTCACTGTTCTTCTTTGTTCCTAAAATGACTAATTTTCTCAATATCCTCAGCACACAGCTCATCCAATCCTTATCATTGATGCAACAAGAGTATGTTGACATCAATGACAACACCAGTTAGGCCCATACTTGCAACAATCTCCCCCTTTGTCATTAATGGCAACATATGATGTGAAAAACTATTTTAACCATCAGGACAAGAACTTCTCCTTACTGTCACAACTTCCCCTATCAGCAACAACCATTCACATGTCTTCTTTTCCTTTCCTGCTCTCCCTTTGATTAGCAACCACTTTTTTTTTACATGTCTTCTCTCCCCCTTTAACATCAATGGCAAAGGGCACATACTTGCAATTCCACCACTTTAGAATCACATTGCCTACTCCCCCTGAGTAGCAACTTCCCATCATCAATCCGAACCACAAGATATGACTGTGATATCCAACAGACTGATGCACCTTAGTTCATCACCAGACCAGAGGGGTAATAACCCCTAACTTCTCCCTGAGATACTCAAAAGAGTCCTTAGGTAGAGGTTTGGTAAAGATATATGCAATCTAATCCTTGGAAGGCTCAAACTCCAATCTGACTTCATTCTTGTTCACTTGATCTCTCAAAAAGTGAAACTTGATGGATATATGTTTAGTCTTTGAATGCAACACCGGATTCTTAGATATATTTATTGCACTTGAATTATCATAGAAGATTGTGATAGGCTCCTTATATTCCACTCTTATGTCTCTTAGCATTTGCTTCATCCACAAAACTTGAGTGCAACTACCTGCTGCTGCAATATATTCTACTTCTGTAGTGGACAGAGATATTGCCTCTTGTTTCTTGCTCAGCCAAGAAACCAATCTCTTCCCCAAAAAGAATGCTCCACCACTGGTACTCTTTTGGTCATCCACATCTCCTACCCAATCCGCATCTGTATATGCATGAAGAGTGAAATTATGATCTCTAGCATACCACAAACCATACTCAACTGTCCCTTTTAGATACCTAAAAATCCTCTTGATTGCCATGACATGAGATTCTCTAGGATCAGCTTGGAATCTAGCAACAAGACCAACAACATTCATAATATTAGGTCTGGTTTGAGTGAGATACAATAATCCTCCAATCATTGACCTGTACTTTTTCTGATCAGTCTTAGGAGAGTCATCATCTTTGCTCAATTTACATCCAGTTGCCATGGGGGTACACATTGGTTTTGACTCTTCCATCCCAAATTTCTTCAACAATTCTTTCACATATTTGGTCTGAGAAATGAAGATTCCTTTCTTAGTTTGAATGATTTGCAGACCTAATAAGAAATTCATTTCCCCAAGCATGGACATCTCAAATTCACTTTTCATTTGATTTGCAAAGGTTTTGCACATACTATCTCTTCCTCCAAAAATGATATCATCAACAAATACTTCAACAATCAAGATATTTTCATGATCAATTTTGAAGTATAAATTACTGTCAGCAGTACCTTTGTTAAAACCAATCTTCAAAAGATGCTTATCCAATCTTTCATACCAGGCTCTTGGGGCTTGCTTGAGTCCATACAATGCTTTCTTCAACTTGCAGACCATATCACCATGATCAGACAATTGAAATCCATCCGGTTGCTCAATGTATACTTCTTCTTCCAAGTCACCATTCAGAAAGGTAGATTTGACATCCATCTGATATACTTTGAAATCCTTGAAGGCAACAAAAGCAAGAAATAATCTGACTACTTCAATTCTTGCCACTGAAGCAAAAGTTTCTGTGATAAGTGAAATCTAAATGAAGATAAAAACTAATCAAATGCCTAAACAAAATGATTATACATTCATGAAGACCTCACAAATCCATGCGGGAAGGAGATGCACCCAAGAGCTCCTCAAGATTGTTCCCGTGATCAGTGTGACTAATGTGGATTGCTCAAAGCTTTTCAACACAAATGTAAGATAAGAGACAAGGTGGATGGATAGATTAGATGGGATTGAGGCAAGATTTTGACATTATGGTGGCATGATAAGGAGATTGTGGAGAGATTTTGGTAGAGGTTTGGTGCATGATTGAGTCTCTCTCAAATGGCTTGGAGAGGGTTTCATTTATAGAGTTCTTGAAAGGAGGATGGAGGGTGAGGATTGAAAAATAAGATCAAGGGCTAGGAATCAATGAGAGTTAGGGTTAGGATTGAAGCCATAGCCTTGTGACAAGTGTCACAAGGAGAGTGGATGAGGGAGATCAAGGGTTGAAACTTGGTCAATGGGATTGGAGGGCTCTCATTAAAAGTGAATTTTTAATTCACATGGGGAAAGGTGTGGAGGATTAAAATGAATAAAAGATTCATTTTGGGAAGAGGGGACATGACAAGTGAATTTTTAATTCACTTTTATGTGGAGATGTGAAGATGGTACTCTTACATGTGTAAGAGAGTGATAAATGAGGGTTAAGGGGGATTTGACCCTTTGAATAAAAGATTGATTTTTATTCAAAGGTGCATGGAAGAAGGGGATAAGCAAGGTTAATTGAGTGTTTAGCTTAATTAACCTAGGTTTAGGATGAGGTAGGCTAGGGTAGGGTAGGGTAGGTCAATTAGTAGGCTAGATCAATTAGATAACCATGATTTATCTAATTAATGAGGATTAGGAAAAAAGACAATTTAACTAAATAAATATTGTGAATATTTATTTAATCAAATGAGGATAATGTTGTAAGGTAAAAGTGATAAATTAAATGAATTAATTTATCACAAGGAATGGGTAAATGGTCAAGGTAGACAATGAGGGATAAATTAATTAAATAAAATAAATTTATTTAATTAATAGGAGGAATAATGAGGGTGTAGAGATATGGAAAATTAGTTTGCGAAGCAAGCCAATTTTAGGTGTCTACAGTTTCTTCAAAATCAACTCTTTCTATTTGAGAGTAACCCTTGTAGACCAATCTGGCTTTATTTCTAATTACTTCACCAACTTCATTCATTTTGTTCCAAAAGACCCATTTGGTTCCAATCACATTCTTGTTTCTAGGTCTAAGATCAATATCCCAAGTGTGATTTTTCTCAATTTGCATCAGCTCTTCCTCCATTGCTTGAGTCTAGTTTTCATCAATGCAAGCTTCATTCACTATCTTAGGTTCAATATTTGAAATCAGACAATATTCATCTGAATCTTGAGCAATCCTCTTTCTTGTTTGTACACCTTTTCTTTTATCACCTATGATCTGATCTTCAGAGTGGTTTAGTCTTACATACCTGGGAACTTTGGGAGTTTCTTGCACTTCTAATTCTTGATTAGGCTCATTATAATTCATCTCTTCTTCTTGATTTACCAGATCAGTTTGATTATGAATTTCAAAAGGGGCTTGGGCTCCTTGAATTAAAACACCATTCTGATCATCTTCATCATATTCATAAAACCTTGAAGGTTTTTCAATTCCTTCATCAACCTTCACATTTGTACTTTCTATAATCTTTCTCAGTCTCTTGTTATAACACCGGTATGCTTTTCTTTGAGTAGAGTAACCCAAGAATATTCCTTCATCACTTCTAGCATCAAACTTACCTAGATCTTCATCTCTTTTAATGTAACATTTGCTACCAAAGACTCTGAAATACCTCATAGTAGGAGTAATGCCAAACCAAAGTTCATAAGGGGTCTTATCGGTATTGCTTCTGATTTGACCTTGATTGAGAGTATAGACTGCAGTGCTAACATCTTCTCTCCAATAGATCTGAGGAACATTTTCTTCCATCATCATGGTCTTAGATGCTTCTTGGATGGTCTGGTTCTTTCTCTCCACTACTCAATTTTGTTGTGGAGTCCTAGGAGCAGACAACTGTCTCTTTATTCCATGTTTCTCATAGAATTCTATGAACTCACGGGATGTGAATTATCCACCTCTATCAGACCTCAGACATTTTAATTTTAATTCGGTTTCATTCTCTACCATGGCCTTGAATATTTTGAATTTCTCAAGAGCTTATGATTTCTCTTTCAGGAAAGTAACCCATATCATCTAAGAATGATCATCAATTAATAACATGAAGTATCTATCACCTTGCACACTCCTTATTCTTGCCGAACCACATAGATTAGTATGAACTAAGTCCAATAATCTAGTAGAAGATTATTCCTTGCTTTTGAATGAGACTCTGCTTTGTTTCCCCAACTGACATTCTTTGCACAAGCTATTTGTAGGTTTCACCAGTTTTGGAAGATCTCTTACAGCTTGAGTGTTGCTTATCTTGATGATATTATCAAAATTCACATGACACATCCTCCTATGCCATAGCCAACTCTCATCTATTTGCACAAATAGACAACTTTTGCTAGTACCAACTAAATGGAAAATATTACCTTTTGTCTAAGTACCGGATGCAATCTCTGTTCTGGAACATTCAAAGCTCTAGCCATTTCCATTCTTGAATCAGAGATCATAGCCTTTGTCCACCAACTATCCAACATTGAGAAGATTGTGCTTCAATCCTTCAACATACAGTACATTACCAGTTTTGGTCTTTCCATCAAAAGAAATAGTTCCTCTACCTCTGATTCTACTAGTAGAATTATCACCAAACTTTACCACTCCTCCTTCATACCTGTCGAAATCTAAGAACTTATTTTTGTCACCTGTCATATGGTGAGAGCATCCACTGTCAATGATCCAATCATCCTTTTCTTCAACTTGGGCAGCTAGAGCTCTTTCTACAACTTTATGATTGACAGATTCAAAGGGCATTGGATCTTCTTCTTTGATGGCAATAAACACCCAATCACTTCCGGATTTGTTTCCTGTCTCTGATTCATCATCAGTTACTCCTTCATTATCATCCTCTTCATGAACATAGTAACAATTCTTTTGGAACCTTGATCTGTTAGGATTTGGCCTTGAAAATCTTTTCGGACACTTTGAGGCAAAATGACCAATCTTATTGCAGTTAAAACACTTAAAAGGCAATTTCCCTTCATACTTACCAGATCCTCTTGGTAGTGTTTTTGTAATAAGGGCTTCAAGCTGAGCAGTTTCAGCTTCTTCTTCTTCTAGGTCTTTTCTTGCTTTTTCATACCATGATAGTTTCCTTGAAGAGTTCTCTCCCAGATCAAATCTTTGTTTTCCTTTCATTGAAGCACTAGCTTTGAATACAGATTCATTCTTGTGGGGGACATCTCCAAACTTGGTCATTTCAAATGCAACCAATTTACTAACTAATTGATCTCTTGTGACACTTGAATGGGCTCTAAATTCTTCAATGGCAGCAACCTTGATTTTATAAGAAGCAGGAAGGGATCTGAGAACTTTGCCAACAATTTCATCTTCATCCAAGACTCCACCAGCACATCTAATGCCCCAAACAAGCTCATTTACTCTTGGCATAAAGGTAGTGATATTTTCATCTTCTCTCATCTTTAGATTTTCAAATTTCCTTTTCAAACTTTGTACCCTTGCACATTTAATATATTTGTCTCCTTCAAGCAGAAGTTCTAGTTTTTCCCAAATCTCAAAAGCAATTTGTAGATCAACAACATTTGTAAGCTCTGAATCAGACAAGGCACTTAGAAGGGCTTCTTTAGTTCACAGATTTTTTTCAGCATCTGTGATTTCACTTACAGATTTCAGGCCATTCTGACGCGGCGTATACTTTGTTGTAGCCATGGTCCAGTACTGCATTCCCATACATTTCAAGTGACATTGCACACTACTTTTCCAAAGATTAAAATTGGTTCCATCAAACTTTGGACTATCCTTCTTGTAGGATGACATCCTGGATCTCCTCAACTGGTTAAGCCCCTTTTAGAGGAAATTGGCTCTGATACCAATTGTTAGATTCAAGACAGACAACTAAGAGGAGGGGTGAATCAGTTGTCAAAAACTTTCTTCCAAATAAACACTTAAATCCACTTTGTGATTTAGGAGCATATTAATAAATCAATCATGGAAACATAATGTATTAAATCAAGAGCAGAAACACATCAACACATAAGACACCAAGATTTTGATGTGGAAAACCCGGTTAAGGGAAAAACCACAGGGTGATTAACCCAAGATTGTATTCTCTGTTAGAAGAATAGAAAAAACAAAATGTCACATGCCAATTAGGGCTGATTGCCTGAGTATACTACTCACAAGAGGCTCACAACCTACAAGAGACACACTGTCTACAAGATAATAAATATCACATACTTGAACTAGAAAATAGCATCTTCACCATGCTTGAATCAGTTCCATTTAAGCCCAAAAACTTCTGCTCTATATTTCGCTCTCTTCCTTGCTACATCACTCACATCTCCACACTTCACACACCTTGGAATGACTTTACAACTTCTTATTTATACAAGATATCGACTTAGGAACAATCATCCAAGTCGACAAACATCTACAAGAACATCCACAAGATGTGTAATTCATCCGGTCGGCCAAACTTAAGAAGAACACCATCATCTAGAAGTTATTCTTTAATTGCGAGCTCAAACTCTAATTCGGACCACCACAAGCTTGCTTGAATCACCAAGAACATCCACACTTCATTTGCTTACTGAAATCCTTATCTCCTTCATCTGGAACCTCAAGAACATAGACTGTCATCACTTTCACAATGGAATAGATGCTTGCAGACCTCCAAACCACTAACCAATTGAGTTATCACTTCTCATGGACTTCCTAAACACTCCACTAAATCCGCAGAATAGAATATTGCATTTTCAGATCCCACTGGACCTATCTGTGTCACTCTGTCACCTCTAAACATCTGTTGGAACCAGTTTTACTTGAGTGGCCATAACTTCTTCAGATCTTCATGCGGACCTCTAAAATATTTACTGGATCATTTTAAGACATATATCTACAAACCCTTTTAACCGCATCCTCTGAAAGTTATCCTATCTCGGAGCTTTACCTTGTTGTCTTCATTGTTCTTCTCTATTCCTGAAATGACTAATTTTCTCAATATCCTCAGCACACAGCTCATCCAATCCTTATCATCGATGCAATAGGAGTATGTTGACATCAATGACAACACCGATTAGGCCCATACTTGCAACAGTGTGTTGTGCCTTGGGGGCATAACATTGTGGAGGATGTCCTGGGGGCATCTTCCCATATTGTAAACCCAAGTCACTTTTGTCTCCTCTCTCATTTTTATTGCTTACATTTTTCAATGGTCCTCTACTAGTCAGTGGATGACTAAAACAAACAAATACTGATAAGGACCATGTGTCTCTTCAACAAGAAAAGAAAAAATGGACCTAGTCCATATATGAAGATGGGGTTGATATATATATCCAATGCTTGACTAGTAGAATCACTCTGTGTTGTGATTTGTATTGTGATATTTGTTGTAACAAACCTTTGCAATACTCTAAATCTGCTCCAATATTGCACTTTGGATTGTTTTGTATCTCACCTTGTTACTGCACTTGGTCCTTAGATACATGTAGTATACCCTCATGGCTATACTTAGTTCTGAACCCGCAAGTGTAGCCTTGGTCTATTATGTGATTTGAAAAATAATTTTTGCATAGCTTTCATGAATTGATTTGGTTATTATCTTAGAGTAAGAGTTTCTAACCAAAGATTATATCTTGTTAATTATCTTAGCAAATGATATTGATGTGTTTGTGGGAACATTCTATGATCATGGAACATTCGATGATCCGGGACAAACACTTTGCACAGTGCATTCATTTCCCCTATTTTGAAGAAGATGAATGGGTCCGGTATGTACTAAGTAGAGTACATGACAACTTCCTATGGTTGAACCAGCCCTTCAAGATCACCAAAGATGCAATTAGGGCTGTAACCGGTCTGCACTCATCTGGTGGATTACCTGTTCTCAAGTCTGTCAAAAATCAGATAGTTGGTGATACAACCGGATCCAAGTTTGACAAGAGAGCTATGACAGTTGATGACATCACTGAAACGGATGTCAAATTTGCAGCTATGATAATTGGTTACAAAATCTATCATTCCAGTAGGGAAAATTCAGTACCGGGAACTGCAATCTACACAGCTTATCAAATGTTAAAGGAGAATGCAGACTATGACTTGTGTGAGCTTCTTATGAACCAACTCTTTGAAAATCTACAGAAGATCAAGAAGGACAAGAAAAACTCCTTCAAGTATGGCAATCTGATCCTTTGTCTCTTCTTTTACTACATGAATGAGCTTCCCGGATCCAGTGGATGGATATGGCAGAATGACAGACCGGTTGCCATCCAAATCAGAGATTATTTGCATGGACTTGGGGATGCTAAAGCAAGAAATACAGCTCTATGGGGATACTTCAAAAACTTCCAAAGCATGATGCATGCAAGAGAAAGAATACCCCAATCCCTTGTTGAAAAGTACAAAGACACAGTATGCTTCATGGTTGAAACAGATCAGTGTCTAATGGAGGCAGTGGAGCCAAGGACTGTTTGGATCATGCCCATGGGGTATGAAGTGGATGAACAGATAGTAGAGCTGCATGTTCAACACATGCTAAGCCAGCCCAAAGATCCTAAGGTAGAAAGGTTTGGAACCTTTGAAAAACTGAGTGTAAAGATACATGTAGAACTCAGGGAACCGGAGATAAAGAGGAAGGTAAGAAAAGAAGTTGAGCATATTGTTCAAGGCCTAGGCATCTCAAAAGAGGCACTTGATGCCAACCGGGAAAAGAGGAGGAAGGCTGAGGAAGAAGAGAAAAGTAAAGAAAGTGTTCCGGTTGAAACTCCCACCCGGACCAGATCATCAAAAAGATCTACACCTCCCACAACCAAAAGTTCAAAACCGGAAGTCCAGGCATCCGGTAAAAGATCCAAGACAAAAGCCACAAGGGCTTATGAAAGCCAAAAGGATGAAGAGGAAACAGAGTCAGATGAGGGAGTAAAAGAAATAAAGAAGCAGAAGAAGAAAGGATCCGGTAAACCCTCCACAGGCCAAGACAAGGATGAAATGGCAGAGGTATATGTTGAAAAGCCCACTCTGTCTCTAGAGAGTGTAATCAAGTCGGTCACGGTGGATGGAAACCTTCAACCAATGACTGAATTTTATGATGACTACAGTGAGGCTGACCAAAAGATTCTGCAGGAAGCCACAGTCAAATATCTGAACATATACAATAAGGCTTTCATTGAGATCATATCTCTTATTCCTAAAAACCTAGAAAAGGAATTAGAAATAAGAAAGAATAATGCTCATGCAAAAGATCTTGAGATCCGGGAGCAGATAGCTATTCAGCTATATCCTCAAATTGATCCCAAGACAATGAACATAATCTTCAAAGACTGCAAAGATGAGTTCAGAAGTAAAGCCAGGATGAATCAACTCATGCTTGGTGAGACTGAAAAAGTGGCCCAAGAGACAGAAGAGATCCTCCGGAAGGCCTTCAAAAGGTTCAATCTTCCTGTTGTAGAGGACTTAGGTGCAGAAACAGCTGCGGATTTGGAATCATCTATTCCGGAAGAAGTGGGCCCTGAACAGACAAACATCTCTCCTCCGGTTTCCCCTACAGTCTCCGGATCCAAAGAAGAAGAGAAATTACAGGAGAAGGAAGCAGGGGTGGAAGATAAAGAGGTTGACAGTTCCAAGACTGCAGAAGAAAAGAAACATCTGTCTCCAGCAAGAGACACTGCACAAACTATTCAACAATTTTTGAGCAAAGCCACTATAGAAATTGATGAACCGGACCTGCTAAAAGGACCATTAGATTTTGACTCTTTGTCACCGGTGCAAACAATGAAAATAGCCTCATTTGCAAATGAGAAAGTCAAAGAGAAGCTACTGAAATCTCACATGGAAGACTGTGAGCTTATGGAGGTAGCATCTGGAGTGCTAGAAAAGATCATGCCATCCTTTCAAAAGGATCCCACAGCCTCCTCTTCCGGTAATCTCAAAACCTTAGTCAGCAGTGTTAGTACACATTTTGAATCTCTAGAAAAATCTGCTGAAGAAAAGGTCCAGAAGGAATTTTTGGATAAAAGATTTTCAGAAGTATTAGAATTAATCTCTAAAGATAGGAAGATTGTGAGTATTGGAATAAAGAGCTTAGAGAATGCTCTTAAGGATGGCGGTGACATTTACAAATTTTGTATATCCTGGTCAAAGGCAACAGCAGCAATTGATAAGAAAATAAAAGAGGAACAGGACAAGCTACAAAGCTTATCTCAAAGTTTTGATCCTCTCTCTTCCTCCATAATAAATCAAGAATGTCAGACTATTGCAGTCTTGAATGAAATAAAGAATCTTGAGAAGGAAAGGAAGAATATCACTAACCGGATGGGAGAACTTAGAAGGATTATAATCCCTAAGTTGGAAACTATGCATGAGGCCATCAGTGATGCTCAGACCACCGCCCAAACAAATGATCCGACTGATCTCAAGCGGGCAGAAGCTTTTGCATTTTTGTTGAGTGGTCACATTTCAATTTTGGATAGAATGAAGCAAAGTTGGGCTACATAAATGATCCAATTGCAGACATCCTTTGCAGACATTCTTCAGTATATGTGAGTATGTAAATATGCGGCTATGTATAGAAAATTTTTGAAAATTTTGATGTGCGGACCCTACCCTTTGCCATTGATGTCAAAGGAGGAGTGAGGAGCAGTGAAAAATGAGGAATCCAATTAAGGGGGAGTTCCGGAAATTGTATATAAAGACAGAGCATCAGCAAAGGGGGAGCATAGTGTAAACACTTAGTCATTTTTCACTAAGTGTTGCCATCAATGCCAAAGGGGGAGATTGTTGGCAAGAGACACTATATGGATTCATGGTTGTTGTCATTGATGGCAACAAAGGTCATCCCACATATCCGCAAGTCATGGTGTGTCTCTACCGGAAGTCAGAATAAAGATTGTTGTGGTCCGGTGAACAAGAACAGAGCATGTGGCAAGGTTCGACAGATTGGTCCGGATCTCTCAGAGGAAGTGTCTTGGTGCAGTGTGGATTTGGGGAAGTCAAGAGGACTACCTTGAGTGGTATATTCCAAGGATTTAGCCTCCGGTGATGGACAAGGAAAAAGATATGAATAGTTGAGTACCGGATTCCTGAGAGACAGTGAAAACAGAGGATGAACTGACTGACAGAGTATCAGACTACTTTCTGGATGTGTTACTGTTGATGATAAAGGTTGTGAAGGCATGAATCATGTTTGGCCGACATGATTAATGATATCTACAAGTATATGCTTGATCCGCATTGCTTGGTGAGCAAGGATTTAGCCGACAGAACAGAGTTTGTAAGAAACTAGACTGTTCCGGATGCCGACTAGAAAGGTGATGAAATTACTTGTGCGGATATATATAGAGGATGGATTTAGTTGTGAAGGGTGTGACTATGTCAAGAATATATGCGAAGAAGAGCAGAACAGAGCAGAAGTACCAAGACAGATCCGGTATGTGAAAGGATAGCAGAATAAAGAACAGAGAAAAGATGAAGTGCAGCAGATCAGTGTACTGAGCCTAACCGGAACTGAACTCCAGCATATGCAGATGCTTCCAATCAGTTCAAGACTATGATTCTTATCACTTTGTAGACAGTGTGTATTCTTGTAGGCAGTGGCCCTCTTGTGAGCAGTGTGCTCGGGCAGTGAGCCCTAATTGGCAAGTGCCATTTTGTAATTTCCTATTCTTCTAATAGAGAATAATTTTGGGTTAATCACCCCGTGGTTTTCTCCCTTAACAGGGTTTCCACGTCAAAAATACTGTGTCATGTGTTTTTTATTTCATGGTAATGTTTTTGTGTTTGATTCAATGCTACATTAATTAATAAGAAAGTTCAAAAAGGAAATAATTAGGATAACTGATTCACCCCCCCCTCTCAGTTATCAACAATTGGTATCAGAGCTAAGTTCCTCCTAATAGAGCCTAATAGCTTGAGGAAGATCTGGGAGTTCAAATGGATGCATATGGTTTAAGGGAGCAACTCAAGACTGCCCTTGAGGATCTTGAACAGTCAAATTCTGAAGTCAATGAATTAAAGGAAAGACTCAAACAGGCTGATGAATTCATGAGAGAATTAAAAGACAAATTAAGTCTCTCTATGAAAAAGAGAAAGGAGCTGCTCCAACAGTTGGCAAGACAAAGTGAAGAAAGCAATACAAATGAAGAATTGACTGAGCAAACCAAGTTATGTGAAAAGTTATCAAAAGAAGTCATTATGTTAAGACATGAAATGGAATCAGGAACTATAAAGTTTACTCAAGAGATTGAAGAAAAAAAAAAGGCTGAAGACAATCTAAAACAATCTCTTAAAGAAAAATCAGAAGAATGCCACCAAATGGACAGGATTATCAGACATCTTGAATCTGATCTTGAAGATGCCAAAGATAATGAAGAAAAACTTGAGGATCAAATTGCCTCTCTCAAAAGAGACCTTCAAACAGCAAATGAATATAAAGAGAAATTCAAGATAAGTTCTGCTCAACTTGAAGTTCTTCTTGGAAGTCAAAAAGGGACAGATGACAAGTATGGTTTGGGATATGAGAAAGGAGAAAGCTCCGGATCCGGTCAAAAGAATTTTGCATCAGAAAATCCAAGAAACAGGCCTAGAAGACCTCCGGTAAGACAGCCCAATGTTCAAAGATATTCATCTTTCAATGGATACTGCCACAGCTGCAACCACTTTGGTCACAAAGCTAATCGGTGCAGAAAGAGAATGAATCAGATTAATTCATCCTTCTCCGGACAGTGCTTCAACTGCAAAAGGTATGGACACAAATCCCATGAATGCAGAAATATGCAAGTAAACAAATCATTCAAAGGTAGATGCTTTACATGCAATAGAGTAGGTCATATGGCTAATCAATGCAGATCAAGAGGATATCAGTCAATTATGCAAAGAAATGTTATTTGCCAAATCTGTAATAGGTCCGGTCATAATGCTAAAGTCTGCAGAAGCAAGAATCAGGACAAAAGAGGTCCGGTGTATAATCAGAATCAAGACAAGGGTAAACAAAAGATGAATGCGGATGAAGTTAGGAATCAGATGAGCAAGATTTGGGTGAAGAAAAGTTTAGAGAATGTAGAGGTTGGATCCGCACCAGACTCTGGTGCTGATATTTCTTCCGAAAATTAAAAAGTTAGCTCTGGCTTAGGGGGAGACTCAAAGAAAATCCTGTTCCCCCAGCAAATCAAGTGGTGCCTGATGTGGCACAAGATGCAGAGTAAAAAGTTTAAAGATATAAGTCTTGAGATGATCCAAATAAGATTTCAGAGGTCCGCATGGAGTTATAAAGAAGCTGTGATCGATCAAGTAAGACCTGTTCCGGGAGATGCTCCGGTATGATAGAGGATTACAAAAAGGTCTGGAGAGATCCGGAAGTGCACTATCTTATTCTGCGGATTGGACAGAGTGTTTGGGATGTTCTTTCAATGTGTCACCTCGATTTATTCATGATTGAAAGATCCGGATGATGTTCACAGATCAGGACTGATCCGGGATACTCCAAGCTATCCGGACAAGGCAAACCGGAATAATATAGGTAAAGCATTTATTGCAAACTGATATTAGGGTTTGCAGAGCAATATAAGGGATTTCTCAAAGATCATTTGCTCATTCTGCACTCAAGAAGAAGCAAAAAGTGGAGCTCTGCAACAAGATTCATCAAGCACACCAAAGATCTCCTGCCGAAGTCATTGCATAAAGAAATCAATCCCACCACTCCGTGCAAACCGAAGGCGCATAAGATATTCTCCATTTTTCATTATCTCACTGCAAATCTTTGAAGAATGGCTACTCCAAATATAGTTAAGATCTCTGATAGACCTCGCCCCACATTCAAGAAACATCCTTACAAATCATTGGAGGTAGATCCACTAGGAGCCTTCTCTAGTGTTCCTCATGGTGTATTGCATACGGAAGATATTAGGGTTTACATCCATGCGAATCTTGAAGACTTTGGAGAATCAAAGTTGATGGATATCTATCACAAACAATTGATAGATGACTCCTTTGAGATCAAACCTCAGTACAAAGCCATCCGGGACAAACACTTTGCACAGTGCATTCATTTCCCCTATTTTGAAGAAGATAAATGGGTCCGGTATGTACTAAGTAGAGTACATGACAACTTCCTATGGTTGAACCAGCCCTTCAAGATCACCAAAGATACAATTAGGGCTGTAACCGGTCTGCACTCATCCGGTGGATTACCTGTTCTCAAGTCTGTCAAAAATCAGACAGTTAGTGATGCAACCAGATCCAAGTTTGACAAGAGAGCTATGACAGTTGATGACATCACTGAACCGGATGTCAAATTTGTAGCTATGATAATTGGTTACAAAATCTATCATTCCAGTAGGGAAAATTCAGTACCGGGAACTGCAATCTACACAGCTTATCAAATGTTAAAGGAGAATACAGATTATGACTTGTGTGAGCTTCTTGTGAACCAACTCTTTGAAAATCTGCAGAAGATCAAGAAGGACAAGAAAAACTCCTTCAAGTATGGCAATCTGATCCTTTGTCTCTTCTTTTACTACATGAATGAGCTTCCCGGATCCAGTGGATGGATATGGCAAAATGACAGACCGGTTGCCATCCAAATCAGAGACTATTTGCATGGACTTGGGGATGCTAAAGCAAGAAATACAGCTCTATGGGGATACTTCAAGAACTTCCAAAGCATGATGCATGCAAGAGAAAGAATACCCCAATCCCTTGTTGAAAAGTACAAAGACACAGTATGCTTCATGGTTGAAACAGATCAGTGTCTAATGGAGGCAGTGGAGCCAAGGACTGTTTGGATCATGCCCATGGGGTATGAAGTGGATGAACAGATAGTAGAGCTGCATGTTCAACACATGCTAAGCTAGCCCAAAGATCCTAAGGCAGAAAGGTTTGGAACCTTTGAGGAACTGAGTGTAAAGATACATGTAGAACTCAGGGAACCGGAGATAAAGAGGAAGGTAAGAAAAGAAGTTGAGCATATTGCTCAAGGCCTAGGCATCTCAAAAGAGGCACTTGATGCCAGCCGGGAAAAGAGGAGGAAGGCTGAGGAAGAAGAGAAAAGTAAAGAAAGTGTTCTGGTTGAAACTCCCACCCGGACCAGATCATCAAAAAGATCTGCACCTCCCACAACCAAAAGTTCAAAACCGGAAGTCCAGGCATCCGGTAAAAGATCCAAGACAAAAGCCACAAGGGCTTATGAAAGCCAAAAGGATGAAGAGGAAACAGAGTCAGATGAGGGAGTAAAAGAAATAAAGAAGCAGAAGAAGAAAGGATCCGGTAAACCCTCCACAGGCCAAGACAAGGATGAAATGGCAGAGGTATCTGTTGAAAAGCCCACTCTGTCTCTAGAGAGTGTAATCAAGTCGGTCACGGTGGATGGAAACCTTCAACCAATGACTGAATTTTATGATGACTACAGTGAGGCTGACCAAAAGATTCTGCAGGAAGCCACAGTCAAATATCTGAACATATACAATAAGGCTTTCATTGAGATCATATCTCTTATTCCTAAAAACCTAGAAAAGGAATTAGAAATAAGAAAGAATAATGCTCATGCAAAAGATCTTGAGATCCGGGAGCAGATAGCTATTCAGCTATATCCTCAAATTGATCCCAAGACAATGAACATAATCTTCAAAGACTGCAAAGATGAGTTCAGAAGTAAAGCCAGGATGAATCAACTCATGCTTGGTGAGACTGACAAAGTGGCCCAAGAGACAGAAGAGATCCTCCGGAAGGCCTTCAAAAGGTTCAATCTTCCTGTTGTAGAGGACTTAGGTGTAGAAACAGCTGCGGATTTGGAATCATCTGTTCCGGAAGAAGTGGGACCTGAACAGACAAACATCTCTCCTCTGATTTCCCCTACAGTCTCCGGATCCAAAGAAGAAGAGAAATTACAGGAGAAGGAAGCAGGGGTGGAAGATAAAGAGGTTGACAGTTCCAAGACTGCAGAAGAAAAGAAACATCTGTCTCCGGCAAGAGACACTGCACAAACTGTTCAACAATTTTTGAGCAAAGCCACTATAGAAATTGATGAACCGGACCTGCTAAAAGGACCATTAGATTTTGACTCTTTGTCACCGGTGCAAACAATGAAAATAGCCTCATTTGCAAATGAGAAAGTCAAAGAGAAGCTGCTGAAATCTCACATGGAAGACTGTGAGCTTATGGAGGTAGCATCTGGAGTGCTAGAAAAGATCATGCCATCCTTTCAAAAGGATCCCACAGCCTCCTCTTCCGGTAATCTCAAAACCTTAGTCAGCAGTGTTAGTACACATTTTGAATCTCTAGAAAAATCTGCTGAAGAAAAGGTCCGGAAGGAATTTTTGGATAAAAGATTTTCAGAAGTATTAGAATTAATCTCTAAAGATAGGAAGATTGTGAGTATTGGAATAAAGAGCTTAGAGAATGCTCTTAAGGATGGCGGTGACATTTACAAATTTTGTATATCCTGGTCAAAGGCAACAGCAGCAGTTGATAAGAAAATAAAAGAGGAACAGGACAAGCTACAAAGCTTATCTCAAAGTTTTGATCCTCTCTCTTCCTCCATAATAAATCAAGAATGTCAGACTATTGCAGTCTTGAATGAAATAAAGAATCTTGAGAAGGAAAGGAAGAATATCACTAACCGGATGGGAGAACTTAGAAGGATTATAATCCCTAAGTTGGAAACTATGCATGAGGCCATCAGTGATGCTCAGACCACCGCCCAAACAAATGATCCGACAGATCTCAAGCGGGCAGAAGCTTTTACATTTTTGTTGAGTGGTCAGATTTCAATTTTGGATAGAATGAAGCAAAGTTGGGCTACAGAAATGATCTAATTGCAGACATCCTTTGCAGACATTCTTCAGTATATGTGAGTATGTAAATATGCGGCTATGTATAGAAAATTTTTGAAAATTTTGATGTGCGGACCCTACCCTTTGCCATTGATGTCAAAGGGGGAGTGAGGAGCAGTGAGAAATGAGGAATCCAATTAAGGGGGAGTTCCGGAAATTGTATATAAAGACAGAGCATCAGCAAAGGGGGAGCATAGCGTAAACACTTAGTCATTTTTCACTAAGTGTTGCCATCAATGCCAAAGGGGGAGATTGTTGGCAAGAGACACTATATGGATTCATGGTTGTTGTCATTGATGGCAACAAAGGTCATCCCACATATCCGCAAGTCATGGTGTGTCTCTACCGGAAGTCAGAATAAAGATTGTTGTGGTCCGGTGAACAAGAACAGAGCATGTGGCAAGGTCCGAAAGATTGGTCCGGATCTCTCAGAGGAAGTGTCTTGGTGCAGTGCAGATTTGGGGAAGTCAAGAGGACTACCTTGAGTGGTATATTCCAAGGATTTAGCCTCCGGTGATGGACAAGGAAAAAGATATGAATAGTTGAGTACCGGATTCCTGAGAGACAGTGAAAACAGAGGATGAACTGACTGACAGAGTATCAGACTACTTTCCGGATGTGTTACTGTTGATGATAAAGGTTGTGAAGGCATGAATCATGTTTGACCGACATGATTAATGATATCTACAAGTATATGCTTGATCCAAATTGCTTGGTGAGCAAGGATTCAGCCGACAGAACAGAGTTTGTAAGAAACTAGACTGTTCCGGATGCCAACTAGAAAGGTGATGAAATTACTTGTGCGGATATATATAGAGGATGGATTTAGTTGTGAAGGGTGTGACTATGTCAAGAATATATGCGAAGAAGAGCAGAACAGAGCAAAAGTACCAAGACAGATCCAGTATGTGAAAGGATAGCAGAATAAAGAACAGAGAAAAGATGAAGTGCAGCAGATCAGTGTACTGAGCCTAACCGGAACTGAACTCCAGCATATGCAGATGCTTCCAATCAGTTCAAGACTGTGATTCTTATCACCTTGTAGACAGTGTGTCTTCTTGTAGGCAGTGGGGCTCTTGTGAGCAGTGTGCTCGGGCAGTGAGCCCTAATTGGCAAGTGCCATTTTGTAATTTCCTATTCTTCTAACAGAGAATAATTTTGGGTTAATCACCCCGTGGTTTTCTCCCTTAACAGGGTTTCCACGTCAAAAATACTGTGTCATGTGTTTTTTATTTCATGGTAATGTTTTTGTGTTTGATTCAATGCTACATTAATTAATAAGAAAGTTCAAAAAGGAAATAATTAGGATAACTGATTCACCCCCCCTCTCAGTTATCAACAATTGGTATCAGAGCTAAGTTCCTCCTAATAGAGCCTAACAGCTTGAGGAAGATCTGGGAGTTCAAATGGATGCATATGGTTTAAGGGAGCAACTCAAGACTGCCCTTGAGGATCTTGAACAGTCAAATTCTGAAGTCAATGAATTAAAGGAAAGACTCAAACAGGCTGATGAATTCATGAGAGAATTAAAAGACAAATTAAGTCTCTCTATGAAAAAGAGAAAGGAGCTGCTCCAACAGTTGGCAAGACAAAGTGAAGAAAGCAATACAAATGAAGAATTGACTGAGCAAACCAAGTTATGTGAAAAGTTATCAAAAGAAGTCATTATGTTAAGACATGAAATGGAATTAGGAACTATAAAGTTTACTCAAGAGATTAAAAAAAAAAAAAAGGTTGAAGACAATCTAAAACAATCTCTTAAAGAAAAATCAGAAGAATGCCACCAGATGGACAAGATTATCAGAGATCTTGAATCTGATCTTGAAGATGCCAAAGATAATGAAGACAAACTTGAGGATCAAATTGCCTCTCTCAAAAGAGACCTTCAAACAGCAAATGAATATAAAGAGAAATTCAAGATAAGTTCTGCTCAACTTGAAGTTCTTCTTGGAAGTCAAAAAGGGACAGATGACAAGTATGGTTTGGGATATGAGAAAGGAGAAAGCTCCGGATCCGGTCAAAAGAATTTTGCATCAGAAAATCTAAGAAACAGGCCTAGAAGACCTCCGGTAAGACAGCCCAATGCTCAAAGATATTCATCTTTCAATGGATACTGCCACAGCTGCAACCACTTTGGTCACAAAGCTAATCAGTGCAGAAAGAGAATGAATCAGATTAATTCATCCTTCTCCGGACAGTGCTTCAACTGCAAAAGGTATGGACACAAATCCCATGAATGCAGAAATATGCAAGTAAACAAATCATTCAAAGGTAGATGCTTTACATGCAATAGAGTAGGTCATATGGCTAATCAATGCAGATCAAGAGGATATCAGTCAATTATGCAAAGAAATGTTATTTGCCAAATCTGTAATAGGTCCGGTCATAATGCTAAAGTCTGCAGAAGCAAGAATCAGGACAAAAGAGGTCCGGTGTATAATCAGAATCAAGACAAGGGTAAACAAAAGATGAATGCGGATGAAGTTAGGAATCAGATGAGCAAGATTTGGGCGAAGAAAAGTTCAGAGAATGTAGAGGTTGGATCCGCACCAGACTCTGGTGCTGATATTTCTTCCAGAAATTAAAAAGTTAGCTCTCGCTTAGGGGGAGACTCAAAGAAAATCCTGTTCCCCCAGCAAATCAAGTGGTGCCTGATGTGGAAAAAGATGCGGAGTAAAAAGTTTAAAGATATAAGTCTTGAGACGATCCAAATAAGATTTCAGAGGTCCGCATGGAGTTATAAAGAAGCTGTGATCGATCAAGTAAGACCTGTTTCGGGAGATGCTCCGGTATGACAGAGGATTACAAAAAGGTCCGGAGAGATCCGGAAGTGCACTATCTTATTCTGCGGATTGGACAGAGTGTTTGGGATGTTCTCTCAATGTGTCACCTCGATTTATTCATGATTGAAAGATCCGGATGATGTTCACAGATCAGGACTGATTTGGGATACTCCAAGCTATCCTACAAGGCAAACCAGAATAATATAGGTGAAGCATTTATTGCAAACAGATATTAGGGTTTGCAGAGCAATATAAGGGATTTCTCAAAGATCATTTGCTCATTTTGCACTCAAGAAGAAGCGAAAAGTGGAGCTCTGCAACAAGATTCATCAAGCACACCAAAGATCTCCTGCCGAAGTCATTGCATAAAGAAATCAATCCCACCACTCCGTGCAAACTGAAGGCGCATAAGGTATTCTCCATTTTTCATTATCTCACTGCAAATCTTTGAAGAATGGCTACTCCAAATATAGTTAAGATCTCTGATAGACCTCGCCCCACATTCAAGAAACATCCTTACAAATCATTGGAGGTAGATCCACTATGAGCCTTCTCTAGTGTTCCTCATGGTGTATTGCATACGGAAGATATTAGGGTTTACATCCATGCGAATCTTGAAGACTTTGGAGAATCAAAGCTGATGGATATCTATCACAAACAATTGATAGATGACTCCTTTGAGATCAAACCTCAGTACAAAGCCATCCGGGACAAACACTTTGCACAGTGCATTCATTTCCCCTGTTTTGAAGAAGATGAATGGGTCCGGTATGTACTAAGTAGAGTACATGACAACTTCCTATGGTTGAACCAGCCCTTCAAGATCACCAAAGATGCAATTAGGGCTGTAACCGGTCTGCACTCATCCGGTGGATTACCTGTTCTCAAGTCTGTCAAAAATCAAACAGTTAGTGATGCAACCGGATCCAAGTTTGACAAGAGAGCTATGACAGTTGATGACATCACTGAACCGGATGTCAAATTTGCAGCTATGATAATTGGTTACAAAATCTATCATTCCAGTAGGGAAAATTCAGTACCGGGAACTGCAATCTACACAGCTTATCAAATGTTAAAGGAGAATGTAGACTATGACTTGTGTGAGCTTCTTGTGAACCAACTCTTTGAAAATCTGCAGAAGATCAAGAAGGACAAGAAAAACTCCTTCAAGTATGGCAATATGATCCTTTGTCTCTTCTTTTACTACATGAATGAGCTTCCCGGATCCAGTGGATGGATATGGCAGAATGACAGACCGGTTGCCATCCAAATCAGAGACTATTTGCATGGACTTGGGGATGCTAAAGCAAGAAATACAGCTCTATGGGGATACTTCAAGAACTTCCAAAGCATGATGCATGCAAGAGAAAGAATACCCCAATCCCTTGTTGAAAAGTACAAAGACACAGTATGCTTCATGGTTGAAACAGATCAGTGTCTAATGGAGGCAGTGGAGCCAAGGACTATTTGGATCATGCCCATGGGGTATGAAGTGGATGAACAGATAGTAGAGCTGCATGTTCAACACATGCTAAGCCAGCCCAAAGATCCTAAGGCAGAAAGGTTTGGAACCTTTGAGGAACTGAGTGTAAAGATACATGTAGAACTTAGGGAACCAGAGATAAAGAGGAAGGTAAGAAAAGAAGTTGAGCATATTGCTCAAGGCCTAGGCATCTCAAAAGAGGCACTTGATGCCAGCCGGGAAAAGAGGAGGAAGGCTGAGGAAGAAGAGAAAAGTAAAGAAAGTGTTCCGGTTGAAACTCCCACCCGGACCAGATCATCAAAAAGATCTACACCTCCCACAACCAAAAGTTCAAAACTGGAAGTCCAGGCATCCGGTAAAAGATCCAAGACAAAAGCCACAAGGGCTTATGAAAGCCAAAAGGATGAAGAGGAAACAGAGTCAGATGAGGGAGTAAAAGAAATAAAGAAGCAGAAGAAGAAAGGATCCGGTAAACCCTCCACAGGCTAAGACAAGGATGAAATGGCAGAGGTATCTGTTGAAAAGCCCACTCTGTCTCTAGAGAGTGTAATCAAGTCGGTCACGGTGGATGGAAACCTTCAACCAATGACTGAATTTTACGATGACTACAGTGAGGCTGACCAAAAGATTTTGCAGGAAGCCACAGTCAAATATCTGAACATATACAATAAGGCTTTCATTGAGATCATATCTCTTATTCCTAAAAGCCTAGAAAAGGAATTAGAAATAAGAAAGAATAATGCTCATGCAAAAGATCTTGAGATCCGGGAGCAGATAGCTATTCAGCTATATCCTCAAATTGATCCCAAGACAATGAACATAATCTTCAAAGACTGCAAAGATGAGTTCAGAAGTAAAGCCAGGATGAATCAACTCATGCTTGGTGAGACTGACAAAATGGCCCAAGAGACAGAAGAGATCCTCCGGAAGGCCTTCAAAAGGTTCAATCTTCCTGTTGTAGAGGACTTAGGTGCCGGAAGAAGTGGGCCCTGAACAGACAAACATCTCTCCTCCGGTTTCCCCTACAGTCTCCGGATCCAAAGAAGAAGAGAAATTACAGGAGAAGGAAGCAGGGGTGGAAGATAAAGAGGTTGACAGTTCCAAGACTGTAGAAGAAAAGAAACATCTGTCTCCGGCAAGAGACACTGCACAAACTGTTCAACAATTTTTGAGCAAAGCCACTATAGAAATTGATGAACTGGACCTGCTAAAAGGACCATTAGATTTTGACTCTTTGTCACCGGTGCAAACAATGAAAATAGCCTCATTTGCAAATGAGAAAGTCAAAGAGAAGCTGCTGAAATCTCACATGGAAGACTGTGAGCTTATGGAGGTAGCATCTGGAGTGCTAGAAAAGATCATGCCATCCTTTCAAAAGGATCCCACAGCCTCCTCTTCCGGTAATCTCAAAACCTTAGTCAGCAGTGTTAGTACACATTTTGAATCTCTAGAAAAATCTGCTGAAGAAAAGGTCCGGAAGGAATTTTTGGATAAAAGATTTTCAGAAGTATTAGAATTAATCTCTAAAGATAGGAAGATTGTGAGTATTGGAATAAAGAGCTTAGAGAATGCTCTTAAGGATGGCCGTGACATTTACAAATTTTGTATATCCTGGTCAAAGGCAACAGCAGCAATTGATAAGAAAATAAAAGAGGAATAGGACAAGCTACAAAGCTTATCTCAAAGTTTTGATCCTCTCTCTTCCTCCATAATAAATCAAGAATGTCAGACTATTGCAGTCTTGAATGAAATAAAGAATCTTGAGAAGGAAAGGAAGAATATCACTAACCGGATGGGAGAACTTAGAAGGATTATAATCCCTAAGTTGGAAACTATGCATGAGGCCATCAGTGATGCTCAGACCACCGCCCAAACAAATGATCCGACTGATCTCAAGCGGGCAGAAGCTTTTGCATTTTTGTTGAGTGGTCAGATTTCAATTTTGGATAGAATGAAGCAAAGTTGGGCTACAGAAATGATCCAATTGCAGACATCCTTTGCAGACATTCTTCAGTATATGTGAGTATGTAAATATGCGGCTATGTATAGAAAATTTTTGAAAATTTTGATGTGCGGACCCTACCCTTTGCCATTGATGTCAAAGGGGGAGTGAGGAGCAGTGAAAAATGAGGAATCCAATTAAGGGGGAGTTCCGGAAATTGTATATAAAGATAGAGCATCAGCAAAGGGGGAGCATAGTGTAAACACTTAGTCATTTTTCACTAAGTGTTGCCATCAATGCCAAAGGGGGAGATTGTTGGCAAGAGACACTATATGGATTCATGGTTGTTGTCATTGATGGCAACAAAGGTCATCCCACATATCCGCAAGTCATGGTGTGTCTCTACCAGAAGTCAGAATAAAGATTGTTGTGGTCCGGTGAACAAGAACAGAGCATGTGGCAAGGTCCGACAGATTGGTCCGGATCTCTCAGAGGAAGTGTCTTGGTGCAGTGCGGATTTGGGGAAGTCAAGAGGACTACCTTGAGTGGTATATTCCAAGGATTTAGCCTCCGGTGATGGACAAGGAAAAAGATATGAATAGTTGAGTACCAGATTCCTGAGAGACAGTGAAAACAGAGGATGAACTGACTGACAGAGTATCAGACTACTTTCCGGATGTGTTACTGTTGATGATAAAGGTTGTGAAGGCATGAATCATGTTTGGCCGACATGATTAATGATATCTACAAGTATATGCTTGATCCGCATTGCTTGGTGAGCAAGGATTCAGCCGACAGAACAGAGTTTGTAAGAAACTAGACTGTTCCGGATGCCGACTAGAAAGGTGATGAAATTACTTGTGCGGATATATATAGAGGATGGATTTAGTTGTGAAGGGTGTGACTATGTCAAGAATATATGCGAAGAAGAGCAGAACAGAGCAGAAGTACCAAGACAGATCTGGTATGTGAAAGGATAGCAGAATAAAGAACAGAGAAAAGATGAAGTGCAGCAGATCAGTGTACTGAGCCTAACCGGAACTGAACTCCAGCATATGCAGATGCTTCCAATCAGTTCAAGACTATGATTCTTATCACTTTGTAGACAGTGTGTCTTCTTGTAGGCAGTGGGCCTCTTGTGAGCAGTGTGCTCGGGCAGTGAGCCCTAATTGGCAAGTGCCATTTTGTAATTTCCTATTCTTCTAACAGAGAATAATTTTGGGTTAATCACCCCGTGGTTTTCTCCCTTAACAGGGTTTCCACGTCAAAAATACTGTGTCATGTGTTTTTTATTTCATGGTAATGTTTTTGTGTTTGATTCAATGCTGCATTAATTAATAAGAAAGTTCAAAAAGGAAATAATTAGGATAACTGATTCACCCCCCCTCTCAGTTATCAACAATTGGTATCAGAGCTAAGTTCCTCCTAATAGAACCTAACAGCTTGAGGAAGATCTGGGAGTTCAAATGGATGCATTTGGTTTAAGGGAGCAACTCAACACTTCCCTTGAGGATCTTGAACAGTCAAATTCTGAAGTCAATGAATTAAAGGAAAGACTCAAACAGGCTGATGAATTCATGAGAGAATTAAAAGACAAATTAAGTCTCTCTATGAAAAAGAGAAAGGAGCTGCTCCAACAGTTGGCAAGACAAAGTGAAGAAAGCAATACAAATGAAGAATTGACTGAGCAAACCAAGTTATGTGAAAAGTTATCAAAAGAAGTCATTATGTTAAGACATGAAATGGAATCAGGAACTATAAAGTTTACTCAAGAGATTGAAGAAAAAAAAAGGCTGAAGATAATCTAAAACAATCTCTTAAAGAAAAATTAGAAGAATGCCACCAAATGGACAGGATTATCAGAGATCTTGAATCTGATCTTGAAGATGCCAAAGATAATGAAGAAAAACTTGAGGATCAAATTGACTCTCTCAAAAGAGACCTTCAAACAGCAAATGAATATAAAGAGAAATTCAAGATAAGTTCTGCTCAACTTGAAGTTCTTCTTGGAAGTCAAAAAGGGACAGATGACAAGTATGGTTTGGGATATGAGAAAGGAGAAAGCTCCGGATCCGGTCAAAAGAATTTTGCATCAGAAAATCCAAGAAACAGGCCTAGAAGACCTCCGGTAAGACAGCCCAATGCTCAAAGATATTCATCTTTCAATGGATACTGCCACAGCTGCAACCACTTTGGTCACAAAGCTAATCAGTGCAGAAAGAGAATGAATCAGATTAATTCATCCTTCTCCGGACAGTGCTTCAACTGCAAAAGGTATGGACACAAATCCCATGAATGCAGAAATATGCAAGTAAACAAATCATTCAAAGGTAGATGCTTTACATGCAATAGAGTAGGTCATATGGCTAATCAATGCAGATCAAGAGGATATCAGTCAATTATGCAAAGAAATGTTATTTGCCAAATCTGTAATAGGTCCGGTCATAATGCTAAAGTCTGCAGAAGCAAGAATCAGGACAAAAGAGGTCCGGTGTATAATCAGAATCAAGACAAGGGTAAACAAAAGATGAATGCAGATGAAGTTAGGAATCAGATGAGCAAGATTTGGGTGAAGAAAAGTTCAGAGAATGTAGAGGTTGGATCCGCACCAGACTCTGGTGCTGATATTTCTTCCGGAAATTAAAAAGTTAGCTCTGGCTTAGGGGGAGACTCAAAGAAAATCCTGTTCCCCCAGCAAATCAAGTGGTGCCTGATGTGGCACAAGATGCGGAGTAAAAAGTTTAAAGATATAAGTCTTGAGATGATCCAAATAAGATTTCAGAGGTCCGCATGGAGTTATAAAGAAGCTGTGATCGATCAAGTAAGACCTGTTTCAGGAGATGCTCCGGTATGACAGAGGATTACAAAAAGGTCCGGAGAGATCCGGAAGTGCACTATCTTATTCTGCGGATTGGACAAAGTGTTTGGGATGTTCTTTCAATGTGTCACCTCAATTTATTCATGATTGAAAGATCCGGATGATGTTCACAGATCAGGACTGATCCGGGATACTCCAAGCTATCCGGACAAGGCAAACCGGAATAATATAGGTGAAGCATTTATTGCAAACAGATATTAGGGTTTGCAGAGCAATATAAGGGATTTCTCAAAGATCATTTGCTCATTCTGCACTCAAGAAGAAGTGAAAAGTGGAGCTCTGCAACAAGATTCATCAAGCACACCAAAGATCTCCTGCCGAAGTCATTGCATAAAGAAATCAATCCCACCACTCCATGCAAACCGAAGGCGCATAAGGTATTCTCCGTTTTTCATTATCTCACTGCAAATCTTTGAAGAATGGCTACTCCAAATATAATTAAGATCTCTGATAGACCTCACCCCACATTCAAGAAACATCCTTACAAATCATTGGAGGTAGATCCACTAGGAGCCTTCTCTAGTGTTCCTCATGGTGTATTGCATACGGAAGATATTAGGGTTTACATCCATGCGAATCTTGAAGACTTTGGAGAATCAAAGCTGATGGATATCTATCACAAACAATTGATAGATGACTCCTTTGAGATCAAACCTCAGTACAAAGCCATCCGGGACAAACACTTTGCACAGTGCATTCATTTCCCCTGTTTTGAAGAAGATGAATAGGTCCGGTATGTACTAAGTAGAGTACATGACAACTTCCTATGGTTGAACCAGCCCTTCAAGATCACCAAAGATGCAATTAGGGCTGTAACCGGTCTGCACTCATCCGGTGGATTACCTGTTCTCAAGTCTGTCAAAAATCAAACAGTTAGTGATGCAACCGGATCCAAGTTTGACAAGAGAGCTATGACAGTTGACGACATCACTGAACCGGATGTCAAATTTGCAGCTATGATAATTGGTTACAAAATCTATCATTCCAGTAGGGAAAATTCAGTATCGGGAACTGCAATCTACACAGCTTATCAAATGTTAAAGGAGAATGTAGACTATGACTTGTGTGAGCTTCTTGTGAACCAACTCTTTGAAAATCTACAGAAGATCAAGAAGGACAAGAAAAACTCCTTCAAGTATGGCAATATGATCCTTTGTCTCTTCTTTTACTACATGAATGAGCTTCCCGGATCCAGTGGATGGATATGGCAGAATGACAGACCGGTTGCCATCCAAATCAGAGACTATTTGCATGGACTTGGGGATGCTAAAGCAAGAAATACAGCTCTATGGGGATACTTCAAGAACTTCCAAAGCATGATGCATGCAAGAGAAAGAATACCCCAATCCCTTGTTGAAAAGTACAAAGACACAGTATGCTTCATGGTTGAAACAGATCAGTGTCTAATGGAGGCAGTGGAGCCAAGGACTGTTTGGATCATGCCCATGGGGTATGAAGTGGATGAACAGATAGTAGAGCTGCATGTTCAACACATGCTAAGCCAGCCCAAAGATCCTAAGGCAGAAAGGTTTGGAACCTTTGAGGAACTGAGTGTAAAGATACATGTAGAACTTAGGGAACCGGAGATAAAGAGGAAGGTAAGAAAAGAAGTTGAGCATATTGCTCAAGGCCTAGGCATCTCAAAAGAGGCACTTGATGCCAGCCGGGAAAAGAGGAGGAAGGCTGAGGAAGAAGAGAAAAGTAAAGAAAGTGTTCCGGTTGAAACTCCCACCCGGACCAGATCATCAAAAAGATCTGCACCTCCCACAACCAAAAGTTCAAAACCGGAAGTCCAGGCATCCGGTAAAAGATCCAAGACAAAAGCCACAAGGGCTTATGAAAGCCAAAAGGATGAAGAGGAAACAGAGTCAGATGAGGGAGTAAAAGAAATAAAGAAGCAGAAGAAGAAAGGATCCGGTAAACCCTCCACAGGCCAAGACAAGGATGAAATGGCAGAGGTATCTGTTGAAAAGCCCACTCTGTCTCTAGAGAGTGTAATCAAGTCGGTCACGGTGGATGGAAACCTTCAACTAATGACTGAATTTTATGATGACTACAGTGAGGCTGACCAAAAGATTCTGCAGGAAGCCACAGTCAAATATCTGAACATATACAATAAGGCTTTCATTGAGATCATATCTCTTATTCCTAAAAGCCTAGAAAAGGAATTAGAAATAAGAAAGAATAATGCTCATGCAAAAGATCTTGAGATCTGGGAGCAGATAGCTATTCAGCTATATCCTCAAATTGATCCCAAGACAATGAACATAATCTTCAAAGACTGCAAAGATGAGTTCAGAAGTAAAGCCAGGATGAATCAACTCATGCTTGGTGAGACTGACAAAGTGGCCCAAGAGACAGAAGAGATCCTCCGGAAGGCCTTCAAAAGGTTCAATCTTCCTGTTGTAGAGGACTTAGGTGCAGAAACAGCTGCGGATTTGGAATCATCTATTCCGGAAGAAGTGGGCCCTGAACAGACAAACATCTCTCCTCCGGTTTCCCCTACAGTCTCCGGATCCAAAGAAGAAGAGAAATTATAGGAGAAGGAAGCAGGGGTGGAAGATAAAGAGGTTGACAGTTCCAAGACTGCAGAAGAAAAGAAACATCTGTCTCCGGCAAGAGACACTGCACAAACTGTTCAACAATTTTTGAGCAAAGCCACTATAGAAATTGATGAACCGGACCTGCTAAAAGGACCATTAGATTTTGACTCTTTGTCACCGGTGCAAACAATGAAAATAGCCTCATTTGCAAATGAGAAAGTCAAAGAGAAGCTGCTGAAATCTCACATGGAAGACTGTGAGCTTATGGAGGTAGCATCTGGAGTGCTAGAAAAGATCATGCCATCCTTTCAAAAGGATCCCACAGCCTCCTCTTCCGGTAATCTCAAAACCTTAGTCAGCAGTGTTAGTACACATTTTGAATCTCTAGAAAAATCTGCTGAAGAAAAGGTCCGGAAGGAATTTTTGGATAAAAGATTTTCAGAAGTATTAGAATTAATCTCTAAAGATAGGAAGATTGTGAGTATTGGAATAAAGAGCTTAGAGAATGCTCTTAAGGATGGCAGTGACATTTACAAATATTGTATATCCTGGTCAAAGGCAATAGCAGCAATTGACAAGAAAATAAAAGAGGAACAGGACAAGCTACAAAGCTTATCTCAAAGTTTTGATCCTCTCTCTTCCTCCATAATAAATCAAGAATGTCAGACTATTGCAGTCTTGAATGAAATAAAGAATCTTGAGAAGGAAAGGAAGAATATCACTAACCGGATGGGAGAACTTAGAAGGATTATAATCCCTAAGTTGGAAACTATGCATGAGGCCATCAGTGATGCTCAGACCACCGCCCAAACAAATGATCCGACAGATCTCAAGCGGGCAGAAGCTTTTACATTTTTGTTGAGTGGTCACATTTCAATTTTGGATAGAATGAAGCAAAGTTGGGCTACAGAAATGATCCAATTGCAGACATCCTTTGCAGACATTCTTCAGTATATGTGAGTATGTAAATATGCGGCTATGTATAGAAAATTTTTGAAAATTTTGATGTGCGGACCCTACCCTTTGCCATTGATGTCAAAGGGGGAGTGAGGAGTAGTGAAAAATGAGGAATCCAATTAAGGGGGAGTTCCGAAAATTGTATATAAAGACAGAGCATCAGCAAAGGGGGAGCATAGTGTAAACACTTAGTCATTTTTCACTAAGTGTTGCCATCAATGCCAAAGGGGGAGATTGTTGGCAAGAGACACTATATGGATTCATGGTTGTTGTCATTGATGGCAACAAAGGTCATCCCACATATCCGCAAGTCATGGTGTGTCTCTACCGGAAGTCAGAATAAAGATTGTTATGGTCCGGTGAACAAGAACAGAGCATGTGGCAAGGTCCGACAGATTGGTCCGGATCTCTCAGAGGAAGTGTCTTGGTGCAGTGTGGATTTGGGGAAGTCAAGAGGACTACCTTGAGTGGTATATTCCAAGGATTTAGCCTCCGGTGATGGACAAGGAAAAAGATATGAATAGTTGAGTACCGGATTCCTGAGAGACAGTGAAAATAGAGGATGAACTGACTGACAGAGTATCAGACTACTTTCCGGATGTGTTACTGTTGATGATAAAGGTTGTGAAGGCATGAATCATGTTTGGCTGACATGATTAATGATATCTACAAGTATATGCTTGATCCGCATTGCTTGGTGAGCAAGGATTCAGCCGACAGAACAGAGTTTGTAAGAAACTAGACTGTTCCGGATGCCGACTAGAAAGGTGATGAAATTACTTGTGTGGATATATATAGAGGATGTATTTAGTTGTGAAGGGTGTGACTATGTCAAGAATATATGCGAAGAAGAGCAGAACAGAGCAGAAGTACCAAGACAGATCCGGTATGTGAAAGGATAGCAGAATAAAGAACAGAGAAAAGATGAAGTGCAGCAGATCAGTGTACTGAGCCTAACCGGAACTGAACTCCAGCATATGCAGATGCTTCCAGTCAGTTCAAGACTGTGATTCTTATCACTTTGTAGACAGTGTGTCTTCTTGTAGGCAGTGGGCCTCTTGTGAGCAGTGTGCTCGGGCAGTGAGCCCTAATTGGCAAGTGCCATTTTGTAATTTCCTATTCTTCTAACAGAGAATAATTTTGGCTTAATCACCCCGTGGTTTTCTCCCTTAACAGGGTTTCCACGTCAAAAATACTGTGTCATGTGTTTTTTATTTCATGGTAATGTTTTTGTGTTTGATTCAATGCTGCATTAATTAATAAGAAAGTTCAAAAAGGAAATAATTAGGATAACGGATTCACCCCCCCCTCTCAGTTATCAACAATATATATATATATATATATATATGTATATATATATATATGTAATTGGTTAATCATGTCTTGTCTTCATGTATTCTTTGTATATTGTTTGATTGTGCTCATGTCTTCTTAGTGTATTGCTTGCCTTTCATTGTCTTCTTCATGTATGGCGTGCTTCCTTACTGTACTCACTATCTTATGTGACTGTTAAGTGTTTTCTTATGTTTTCCTAAGTCTGGGGGCCATAAATAGTCCTTCACACTTAGGGTGTGTCTTCATTCTTGTGTTTGATGTGTTTTGATATGCTTCGACTGTAATTTAATGCATGTGATGAATCATAGGATCACACACACATTAAAGTGGGGGCTAAATTATATGGAGTAAAAAATGGACACATGCCTTTTTACCTCCTAGTTTAGCTCCTAGGTCCCCGTGTTTACACTCTACAAGAAAAAATATTCATCCCGATGAAAAATCCCTTGAAACTCATGTCAAATGGGAACTAGGGGCCCATTTAATGCTTAGGTTGACTAAAAGGGCATCTTTAAACTTGGGTTCCTGCACCCAAGTCCACCATGATTGGTTGGGGTAAAATTAAACATTTTTCAGCATAGGACTTTTAAATAGGTCCTTCCTTGTCATCTCTTTCAATTAATTTGCAAATGTTTAATGGGATAGCATATATAAATAAGTGTTTGAATTTGTTTTCTTACAAGTTGATGATAGAATGGTTATGATATTGAGCAAAAGAGCATTCAAGGCATTCATTGTGTTATTGTTGCTGATTTGTCTTAGTATCATGTTTGTTGCAGATTTGGAATCATCATCAACATCCTTATGAGTTGAAGAATCTTCATCCTCCTAAGGACTTCACCTCCAAGGTGACATTATCATTGTGTTTGAATCATTTCATCATCATTTGGATTATCTTTAGCCTTTGTCCTACAAGGACACAATCTCTCTCTAGCAACGGTGTTGGGAAAGCTTGAATGCTAACCTGGGATTTGACTGAGGCAAATCCCCAAACACCACAACTCCCAAACCCCTTTTCTTCTTGTGTGTAGGTTACAAGTGTGAGGATTGAAGAAGTGAAGGTAATGGAGGTTGAGCAAGGGATTAGATTTCAAGATCCAAAAATAAAGTGTGAAAATTCCTCTGTAGCAGACTCAAGCACTAGCACCAGTGTCCACCACCTAAATCAAACACTAGACACAACATCCGAACATCATTTATGACATTTTTTTAGTTTGGATTTTCTAGATGTTAGGACTTTCTGGACTTGGGTGCTAGTGCCAAAGTCTTCCAACATTTTAGCTTCTGTAGAACAAGTTACGACATCTGATTGATCATCCTAGTACTTTCAGATCCTAGCTTTTGATTGTTGTTTGTCCGTTATAAGATGCTTATCTTAATTCTAGGGTTTAATGCATTGATTAGCCTAGGTTTTGATAATAAGATTTATTGAATCACATCTGTCCATAACAAATAAGAGCACAAAATCAGTAGATGGT
This sequence comes from Cunninghamia lanceolata, assembly GCA_027924645.1. Lineage (NCBI taxonomy): Eukaryota > Viridiplantae > Streptophyta > Pinopsida > Cupressales > Cupressaceae > Cunninghamia > Cunninghamia lanceolata. The sequence goes on along the minus strand of BSBN01000078.1, from coordinate 33,021,100 downwards.
TCCTCTTCCATCTTGTAGTGTCTTTACTCAGTTTTGTCTTTGAATGTTGTGAAATGAGGGTTTGATCTAGTGTACTTACATGCATTCACATTCATCATCCTCTTTTCCCTAGTAAACATAAACCACAAGAACAACCAAAACTAACCAAAGCAAAAGAATAAAAAAGAAATATATGTTCACAAACAGAAGCCACAAGTGCCTGCTAAGCCTGGAGATAGTGCTTCAAGAACTACCCATTAATAGGTAGAGGGAGATCTTCACCAGTAACTATTTTCAACTGATATGTACTATCTCCCAAGATTTTAGTTACCTGATAGTAACCTAACCAAAGTTTATCAAATTTTCCATGCTCTCCCTTCTTTTCATGAGCTTTATCCTAGTACAAGACTAAATCTAAAATATGAAAATGTTTACTTTGGCTCTCCTATCAAACCACCGTTTCACAATGCCCTGATGTTTGGAAAAAAATTTAATAGCAGCATCTCATTTTTCCTCTAAGTACAATAATTGGGTTAAACCTGTAGATGTATTGTCATTAAACTTCAAGTAATCCTGCATAAATTACAAGACAAGTATCCTTAGATGTATAGGAAACACAAACTCTAATCTGTAGACCAAGTGATAAGGTGAGGTTCCTAAAGCAACCTTGTTTTTTTATCCTATCTACCCATAAAGCAAACCTAAGATGAGTATGCCATTCCTTGGGGTTCTTGTCAAGTAGTTTTTTGAGAACTTCTAGCAAATTCTTGTTTGTGGACTCAATGACACCATTCCCCTGGGGATAGTAATTGGATAAAAATTTCAACACAATTACATAATCAAATGCCTAGTTTGAGAAGCATTGGGATGGAAATGCAAGACCATTGTCATAGACAAGAGAAAGTGGACAACCAAACCTTGTAATAATATGTTCTTCAATGAACTTTATCACTACATCTATCATGCATTTCTTACATGCTTGAGCTTCAGACCATCTAGTAGAATAATCAATAGTAGTTAGAATATACCTATGGCCCACAGAGGAAAGTTGATTTATCATACCAATAAATTTGATCCCCCATTGAGCAAAGGGGTGTACCTCCATGACTGGTTGTAAAGGCATTGCTGTATTCATTTCCCTAGAGGCAATAGTTTGACAGACATGATAGGTTTGAACATGTGTATGAGTATCTTTGAAAAGTGTAGGCCAATAAAACCGAGCTCAGAGAATTTGGTTTGTAGTGGATAAACTAGAACCATGCCCTGTACAAAATCTTTCATGAAAACTTACCAAAACTTGTGCCACTTCTAATTTATCAAGACATCTCAAATAGATGCCCTCATGGTTTTTTTTATACAACATTAAACCCTTAACCATAAATCTACTACTTTTCAACCTCAAATCCCTTCTCTAGATCAAGTTCAAGTGAGGAGAACATTGCTGGTTGGGCAAATAGAACAAAATGTCACTGTACCAATCATCCTGAGATATGTCTTCTAGCACACATTGTTGAGAAACCAAACCTGGACCAGTCTCTTTCATTGTTTTAGTGAGGGTCTATCCTATCATGAGCTTCATCAATTATATTTCCAAGTCAAATTTTTGCAATACAATGACCTGTTGGGTTTCTGATTCAGCAAAGGGTTTGCCACTTCCTATGCTCAAGCAAATTCAGCCAACAAAGACGGGAGGTTGTGTGAACTACCTCCCCTTCACTTTTGGTTCTGCCACACCAAGGGGGGTATCCCTATAACTAAATATTTAACTTTGACTCTTTTATAACAAAAGAATTAACTTTCAAGATCAAGTAGAATGCTCTCATGTATGGACCAAGATGTGGAAGATAAACCTAGATTGGCAATGTTCTTGGACTATCTAACAGGCCGAAAATGAGAGCATGTAGGATCCTATTCCTACTCCTACAAAATAAAAGATGGGGATTTTGAAATAATTTTTATTTATATTTGGATGCAAGATTTAGGGCTTTGGATCATAACTTCAACACAAGAACAGACCGGTGCCTATCTCAGGGCATGGAGTCAAATAAATGCATATATGTGAATGTTTATCATAAACTTAGAAGAACAGTCAAGTTTAAAGGGGATTTAGTCAGCACCTACCTTACAAATGCTACCCAAGTATGAGTATTCCATTATCCATGCTTACAAATATCCTTGTTGCAATATATTCTTCTCAATTCTTTACCTAAAACATTTAATCTGCTCCTTGAGTAGAAGTAAGAGATTAAACATTTAACACAATAAACCCATGTTACCAAACCTCAAATAACCCTTAGCTACTTTAGATTTAGAAGAAGACATATATAACTTGGAGACAAATAACTAAATACATGCAATAAAGCATTATTCATCTAAATCAACATGAAACTGATCAATTTTATGCATAAAATACTCAACATATAGCTCATAACCTCACAGCAAAGAGATAGAACAACCCAACTGAAGTGTATTTCATTACTTCTCCAAAATGCCAAAATATTCAACCACCTATAAAATGGCCCTAAATCCCTCTTTAAAGGGGTAACAAGCCTCCGACCACCTACATTCTGACAAACTCCCTAAATGATGCAGTTAAATCCTTACAAATTTTCAAATAAACAATTAGATTCTCAATAAATGGAGCAATTGGAACAGTCAATTTTCTAATGAAATCCCACCGACGAAGCAACCTCAACCTCGTTTGAATGAGAAGATTTGATGTTTTACACATGCTCATGCTGAAGATTCATTAACTATAGAATGGAGGTGCATGGGAATGGTGCTGACAAACAACCGCCCCAAATTTGAACCTCAACCATTGATTTAGGCTTGTCCTTCACTAAATCAATGGTCACTAGCCTCCATCATACCTTGAGATTCCTCGTCAAAACCATTGAAAAGTCTTCCTCCACTAAAATCATGTCATGCTGATGGTCTTCCCTCTAACTTTTCCTCTGTGCATCGGACCCTGCCACGTGGTACCATCTCCTGACATCACAGTCAGAGATGGCCCACCACCTTCAGGCTCTGCATGACTGCGCTAAGCCAGCCACCTATCATCGGGCTTAGTCTTCTTTATACCATAGCGAGAATATGTGTCATTTCAACACTTGGCATCTTTGGGCTTCTCTTAGCTCTTGATACGTGTTAATACTCGAGAGCCACAAAATTGGGACACATGGCAGGCTGGTGCATCTTTAAAAGTTTTCTTTATCTTGTATTTCTTGAACACCCGTGGTCGTGATACTTGGCATCATTCATGGCACTCAGAAACTTGACCTATGATCCTACCATGTGTCACAATTCTGGTCCCGAGAGGTAGAGGGTGGGTCACTTTCCCTTTGGCCCCGCAAAATCAAGTGGATGCCCCATGTGTCATTATTTCATTTATCTTTCATTTGTTACATGTCACAAGTTTGGGGCTTAGTGGTAGCAAGCAAATTTTTTTTTAAATCCCTGCGAGTGCCCCACACATCCCCTCATATTACTTTTGAAACTTTTTAGACATTGACACTTGGCAGCCGAAGCTTCACCAGTCTGAGACTTCGATTAAATAGTGGTAGGTCCCACCACCTAGATAGATGTCACATTGTTGAGGCCGTGTAGGGGTTTGGGTGATGTAGTTGTTGATGCTGCGCAATGTTGCGATAAGCAACCACGTGGCAAGAATTAAGCATATAATTTTTTTTGAGGTGCAATGGGGAGAAAGCAGTGACACTAGGGAGAAGGGGCCAGTCACCGAATGGATTTAGAGGCTTTAAGTTGTAACTTAAGTGATTGGGGACCCATTGCAGATAGTCAATAGAGGATTAGAAAATAAAGCGAGGGTGCACAACAAAGTTTAAGACTTAGAGATTTAAGGGCATAATAAAAAAGGTCTGCAGAATCGACTTAAAACCCTAAACCCAGGTGGGCACCACCAGTGGCTCTTGCTTGGGGATGGATGACTCTTGTAGGCATTGCAAGAATCTAGCTATCTCTGGGACGTAGACCAAGTACCTACTCCATTGGGCCGTAGAGTCAATATTCCACTTGTAACACAAATCATAACCTCAATCTTGATTTGGGTGGCCCCAGGCCCCCAAAAATGAAAAACTAGAAGCCTCTTGTGTCAAATACCTGATTTTGATCTGATTGCCCCATATACAATATGAAAGCATTGACATAATCTTCCCACAAACAAACCCTATCATTTACATTTTTTACCATTTTTCTGAGCCTACCTCTATCAATGTAACCTTTATCACTTTGACTGCTATACATTACCAAGCATTCATTCAGTTGATCCAGAAACTGAAGATACTCAAAATCTATCATGTAGATGGGGTCATCAGGTCTGATTTCATCATAGATTTTCATAGAAAGTGCAAGATCATCACAGGAACTTTGGGGCAAACTAAATAAACAATTCTCAAAAAAATAATAACAATCATTCATATTGTTCATTCCATTACCTGATTGCATTTCATATAGGCCTAAAATTTGTACCATGTCAATATACTCTGAGATAGAATTACATGGGAAAATTTTAATATTATTTATATCACTTATTGATAGTGACATCAATTTCTGATCCAAACACCCATCACCACACACATATGAACCAACTGAAGCAGAATTTACACTATGCATATCAATATCATTCTCATAAGGGCTGAAGATGTCAAATTCTGATTTGTACATCCCTTCCTCACAAACTGATGCAACGCCTGGATCATCTAAAAATGCAGTTGTCCCCTCATATTCATCATCATTTACAAAAAGAGGGTTAATCCTGCACTAATGAAGATCATGACTTACAATTTTCAATGGTTATGAAGGCTCATCATAAAGGGGATTCACTCTTATTGCAAAGGTCTCTGCTTCTTTTTTATGACAGTCCACCTTTTCTTCAGCATTACCAAATCTAGAATTATAAGAACAAACCTGATTCATGAACTGATCATGGACATCACTTTCATTATCTGATTGCCTTACATACAAAATTTTTGCTACTTCAATGCACTCTGAAGCTGCATGATCTGTATCACTTTCCAGCTCTCTAATGCTTCCTGATGAAACTGATATTGATTCCTGATCCATATGATCACAATTATGCACAACTAAATTATTAAAGCATGAACATTCCTTACTAAGGACTAGCATATCAATATCACTTTCACACTTTGTGCATTCTATCATCTCATCTTTATTCAAATCCTCATGAGCAGTGATATTATGATCATCATAATGTACATCAAAATGAGCTGAGGCTGAAAATAAATCAGTTATAGTGTGGGCAGCAATATCATCTTCAAAGAGAGAGAAATTCCCAGATCCAACCACATATATGTTAATTGAAGAGTCAAAATAATAATCATCACCGTCAACCTCATTGGTTGGGCAATTCTGGGCATGTTCTTCCTTGGCAGGGTCATCATTACCTAAATCTTTCACATTGTCAAAGCCATGCTCAAAACCACATAATTCTTGCCCATCACATGATGGAGATATCCCTTCACAATTTGGTGCACAACTTTGGACAGCAAACTGGAATTCACTCAAGGTACTTCCTTCAACATACATGCTTCTTGGCTTCTCACATGCATTTTCTAGAGGCCTATGAGATATAATATCAGCATTAAGCATATTTACTTCATTCAAGTGCACTGTATCATTTGCTTTCTCAAATATCACACTAGGACAAACATAACCAGCACCCTGGGATGATGCATACACTAGGATAGCAGGGGTGCAAATGCTCTGACACTTATTTTCAAAACTTGAAACACACCCTTCATTAACATTAGGGATCCTAGGGCAGCAGGCATTTGCAGATAAATAACCCTTCTGTATTCCATACCTCCAGTTGTTTTCAATGTCTAATGCAAACTGATATGCCTGATAAAGTGTTGTAGGCTCTTTGCTTCTCAATCTGTAGCTCATTTTTTTGTCAAATGCACCCAAATAAATGAGAAAAGACAAAGCATCATTAGGCCTGATATTTTCTGGAATTCTTTTCAATGCCTTCATGAACCTAAGGTTAAAGGTTGGAACTAACTCCTCCTCTTCAATGTGAATATGCATGAAATCACTGATAAGTGAAGCCTCAAAAAAAATTTCACCAAATTGTTCTATATATGCTGATCAAAATTCTTGCCAAGAGCTGATGGAGCATGCTAGAAGATAGGAGAACCAATCCCTTGCATCTCCATTTAGGGACTGAACAAATAGTCTCATGACCACATCTTCATGGTCAACCTCATAGTCATCTATTAAATCCCTAAACTACTGTAAATGCTTTCCTGTTGATTCACTTTTCACACCACAGAATGTAGGTAAATACTTTCTGATTTTATTAGGAATAGCATTTAGGTAACCATTATAACACTGAAGTTGATAGGCCTATATCTGTTAATGCTGAAGCTTCTTTTATTACATGGCTAGGACTGATTGTTACTCATTATTGCATTTGACACCATAGGAGAATGAAGGGGCTGATAATACATTTTTTACACTTTGTACAAGCCTCTTCACAACTCAGACTTCTTTTACCACAATGACCTCAAGCTTTTAAAATACAAACTGTTGTTTCAGCTTGCCTAAGGTCCTCTAAATGACTCTTTTCAACAATATTGCATACTTCTTTTGAAAATACAAACTACATTCTCAGCAAATGAAAAAATATGCAAGCTTATCACCACTATTTCCCTTTTAACTAGTGCTAACTTCACCAAATAGGGAATCCTTTAAAACTTATACACCATGGTTTTTGAAAACCAAAATATGAAAAGTACTTGGATATGTTGCAACAGCTAACCTTTCCTTTAGACTGAAAATATGTTGGTCTAATATTTTTTTGCATCCCTTTTTCAGGTTCTTTATATGTAGAGTCGCCACCTCCTTATAGAGGAATGAGTTTTATGAAGCTAAAAACTCCTTATAGCCTTTCTTTCATTCTGGGTTTTCCTCAATAGCAGTCACATGAAAATTCATTAAAATATGCAGCAACCAAACTTGTCTAGGTCTAAAACCCTCTTAAAATTTGAAACAAATAGCTAGGTTCCTCAATTTTCTAGACTCTTCACATGGATATGGCATTGTTCCCTAGTAGAGTCACCATTTTTGTTGGGTTGCTGAATTAGCAAATGGTTTGCCACTTCCTATGCTCAAGCATATTCAGCCAACAAAGATCGGAGGTTGTGTGAACTGCCTCCACTTCACTTTTGGTTCTGCCACACCAAGGGGGGTATCCCTATAATTAAAGATTTAACTTTTCAAGATTAGGCAGAATACTCTCATGTATGGACATAGATGTGGAAGATAAACCCTGATTGGCAATGTTCTTGGACTATCTAATAGGCTAAAAATGAGAGCATGCATGATCCTATTCCTACTCTTACAAACTAAAATATGGAGATTTTGAAATGATTTTGATTTATATTTGGATGCAATATTTAGGGCTTTGGATCATAACTTCAACACAAGAACAAACTGCTACCTATCTCAGGGCATGGAGTCAAATAGATGCATACATGTGAATGTTTATCATAAACTTAGAAGAACAATCAAGTTTCAAGAGGTTTTAGTCAGCACCTGCCTTACAAATGCTACCCAAGTATGAGTATTCAGTTATCCATGCTTACAAATATCCTTGCTGCAATATATTCTTCTCAATGCTTAACTAAAACATTTAATCTACTCCTCGAGTAGAAGTAAGAGATTAAACATTTAACATAGTAAACCCATGTTACCAAACCTCAAATAACCCTTAGCTACTTTAGATTCAAAAGAAGAACATATACAACTTGGAGATAAATAACTAAATACATGCAATAAAGCATTATTCATCTAAATCAACATGAAACTGATCAATTTTATGCATAAAATACTCAACATACAATTCATAAACTCACAGCAAAGAGATAGAATAGCCCAGCTAAATTGTATTTCATTACTTCTCCAAAATGCCAAAATCTTCAACCACCTGTAGAATGGCCTTGAATCCCTTTTTAAATGGGCAACAAGCCTCCGGCCACCTACATTCTAACAAACTCCCTAAATGATGCAGTCAAATCCTTATAGATTTTCAAATAAATAATTGGATTCTCAATAAATGGAGCAGTTGGAACAGTCAAGTTTCTGATGAAATCCCACTGACGAAGCAACCTCGACCTCATTTGAATGAGAAGATTTGATGTTTTACTCATGGTCATGTTGAAGATTCATTAACTACAGAATGGAGGTGCGCGGGAATGGCGTTGACAGATAATCACCCCAAATTTGAACCTCATCCATTGATTTGGGCTTATCCTTCGCTAAATTGATAGTCACTAGCCTCCGTCGTACCTTGAGATTCCTTGTAAGCACTGTTGAAAAGTCCTCCTCCACTAAAATTGTGCCATGCTGATGGTCTTCCCTCTGACTTTTCCTCTGTGCATCAGACCCCACCACGTGGCACCATCTCGCAACATTGTAGCTAGCCATGGCCCACTGCCTTCTGGCTCTGCGTGACTACGCTTAGCTAGCAACCTATCATTAGGCTTAGTCTCCTTTATGCCATAGCGAGAATGCGCGCCATGTCAAAACTTGGCATCTTTAGGCTTCTCTTAGCTCTTGATATGTGGAAATACCTGAGAGCCACAAAAATGGAACACATGGTAGGTTGGTGGATCTTCAAAAGTTTCCTTTATCTCATATTTCTTCAACACCCATGGTCATGACACTTGGCACCATCCGAGGCACTCAGAAACTTGACTTATGATCTTGCCACGTGTCATAATTCTGGGCCCAAGAAGTAGAGGGTGGGTCACTTTCCTTTTGTCCCTACAGAATCAAGCGGAAGCCCCCATGTGTCATTGTTTCATTTACCTTTCATTTGCTACGTGTCACAAGTTCAGGGCTTAGCGGAAGCAAACTTTCTTTTTTAAATCCCCACAAGCACCCCACATGTCCCCTCCTATTACTTTTGAAACTTCTCAGAAATTGACACTTGGCAATCGATGTTTCACTGGTCCAAGACTTTGATTAAATAGTGGTAGGCCCCACCACCTGGATAGATGTCACATTCTCACAGCCTTGCAGGGGTTTGGGTGACATCATTGTTGATGCTGCATGATGCTACAACAAGCAGCCATGTGGCATACTTAGGCCCCACAAGACTTAAGCATATAAACTTTTTTGAGGTGCGACAGGGAGCAAGTGGTGACACTAGGGAGAAGGGGCCAGTGACCGAATGGATTTAGAGGCTTTAATTTGTAACTTAAGTGACTGGGGACCCATTACAGGTGATCAATAGAGGATTAGAAAAGAAAGCGAGGGGCACACAACAAATTTTAAGACTTAGGGCTTTAAGGGTGTAATAAAAAAGTCCTACAGAGCTGATTTAAAATCGTAAACCCAGGGGGGCACCACCATGACCCACTTTCCTCTTCATTCTCCTAACTCATTCTACATCAGCAAGGTTTTGATAGCAACATCAGGAATGATGGTTTTCACTCTACTTCTTAAGATATAATGATGGAAATTCTTGACTGCCTTCACCAATGAATAGGCCTATTTTTCCATATTAGGATATTAGAGTTCTACATATTTTAGCAAAGTACTCATGAAAGAAATAGGATGTTCAATAGTGGGGCCCTTTTTCTGAGTTAACATTGATGCACAAGTATGTTCTGAAGCAAAAGAATAGATATAGAATGGCAAAGTATAATCTAGGCTCACAAGCACATGGGCATTTGTGATTGCTTGCTTGATTTCTGAGAAGGCCTTCTTTGCCTCAGACATCCACTCAATTTTAGCATCTTTCTTTAGCATGGCATTCAATGGTTTGAAAATCCTCTATTCTTTTACTTTCTTCTATTTGTTTCTCTATTCTTTGTCATTAATTTCACAATTGTCTCCTTTGATTATTCAAGCATGTCCTCATATTCCTGGTTTAATTCTCTAGTTTTATCCAAACCTTCAAGTTCTAACTAAAGTTCTCCTTCAAGGTCTACCTCATCTAGATTTAAATCCTAATCTTCAGGTTCCATTTCTTCTAGATCTGGTTCTAGAATAAATACATCATTATCCATAGCTTCAGGTTCCATGTGTTCAAGTGCAAGATCTACCTCATATGTTAGGCTTCTCAAAGGTACTTGGCTCTGATACCAATTGTTGTACACACTGAGATGCTGAGAGGGGGGTGAATCAACATAGAAAAAAACTAAACTACTTTATTTGAAGAACAAATCAAACCACTTGGAGAGTATAAAGTAAAAAATGTACCACATTAATCAACACATTGACACCAGTATTTTTATGTAGAAAACCAAAAAATGGGATAAACCATGGTGAGTGTTAGCTCACAATATAATGCTCACTGCTTATAAAAGTACAACATTCTCTTAGGGATACAACCCAAGGAAGCTACAATTACCATCTAACATTGTTTTAGGGCTACAACCTAAGGAAGCTACTACTCCTTCAAGAAAACTCACTACTACAAGGAATTACAATGATAACATAACTATGAATTGCTATGAAAGAAGCATTTGACTTATGATGTTGTTGTAGTCCCCTTTTCTACACAATTACTCCATCATATTGACTTTACACACTTCATATGACTCATTATGCTCTATCACCTTCACATCCTCATGTCTTATGCACAAATGAATATATATATCCTCTACAATCACTTAAAACCTCAATTAGGTCAGCTCCAGAAAGACCTTAAGATGAAATGTGTAATTATGTATGGGTTGGATTGGAAAAAATACATCTTGAGTTGTAGATCACTTCACATGACACAACAAGGTTAATTACATAATAACACATCCTTCAATTTCAAAACCATTGATCAGGATCCACTGCACCTGAAAGAAGTTAGACTATTAGCCCAAACAATATTACTACTGCTAGCTGAACATCTTCACATCACTGAAGAGAAGCCAAAAACATTATGCAGACCAAGATTTCAACCATGTATCTTCTCAAAACTATCCATACACCATTCTCCTGAAGTATCTAACTAATACATGCATCCACAAAATAAGAAACATGTTGAACTGATGAAAACAAGGCCTTGTGGACTAACTGTGACATAGCAAACATAGGATATTGCATTGTGGACCACCAAGTCAACTAAAATACTCATGAATGGACTTGTGCAACATTATGAACATATTCTTAGATCCACACAATAATATCTATCATTTTTGAAGGAATGCGGAAACATTTGACTCAGCTGCACTAGGATCAGTATTCATGTATACACATAACTCAAGATGACTTGAACACCTTGTGTGGTATAGGAAATAAGAGAGAATTGCATGAGGTTCAAACCTAAGATACTATGAGTTATGTAGAGTCTCTGTAGACATGCATATAGCTATTCTATACATTCTCTATCTTCTACAAGTACTCAAACATGTGTTCTATAGAGTACTTCTCCATTTGGAATAGTCTATATTACTTCTGTCATTTGATAGTTGACCTTGCAGACCATAAGAACACCTATTATTGAAAGGTAGCATGCATTACACATCTCTTAACATATTTCCAAAACTACATGGGCACAAATTCTCTTTGGGAGGAATGTGGAGCATTTCGACAGGTCTCCATCACTACATTACTCTGTCAAAACACAGTCCAGAACTCTACCACTTATAACTTTCTCTATAGAAGGTGCAATGAACTGAAAACTTTGATATAGTATGTTCATATGTTAGTCAACTTGTCTTCTGAAATGCAAGAGTAAATCTTTCTCTACGGAGGAATGCAGACCAAAATACTATAACTCTGCCTTTGGATATACACTATGAAATTCTTAGCTAAACTTATGTAAATTTTTCTAAGTGCGGTACACCAGAATGGTAGAATATTAATGTGGGCATGCTAGGGACATGTTAGAACATATGTACTCACCTCTGCATCATACTTAGACCTTAGGTTGATCATCATTCTTTCTCATACTTAGACAAATTTCCTTCATTTGCTAGGTCTTTCAGACTGACCTACCTTAACCATGTTGACTTGAGTCAAACCGTCTCTCTCAAATCTTCCACTATCCATCAGCTTCATTATCTCTAACCTCAGGTTGACACATATTGAGTTGACATCAATGACAACACACATTGCCAACATTTATTGCCTTAAACAGATGATAAAGAAAATTAAGGAAATCAAAGCACAACACATGAGCATACAACCATAACACTATATTTATGTGAAAACCCCTAGATTGGAAAAACCATGGTGAACAAGTTGCTCAGATTTACTATACAAATCTAGCCTCACAAGTGAAAACAAGATTACAATATTATTTATGGGCTACAACCAAAAGGAAATTGCAAATCCTTGAAATACAATACAACAACACTTATAAAATGAGGCTACAACCTCTATACATCACTCTTGACAAATTCCACTAATCAAATATCTCCGCAACATCAACACACTTCACACTATTCTAAATCTTCACTTCCTCTACATAAAAAACATTGTTGCCTTCAACACACTTCCACACACACACTCACTCTCACACTCATACATACATCCTCACACACTCTTACACCTCCTTACTTTTCACACCAAATAAGATCTTTTATTTATACCTTCTGCAAACTACAAAATCTTTCTCTTGCGTCAGCCAAGATGAAACATGTAGAATGAAACGTGTAATGGCCACAAGTTGGCTCCAAAAAGATGTAGAAATCCCATGCCATTCAAGCCATGTGATAACTAGGACCTATTCTTCCTTAACACATTCTTCCAAGTTGGTGCACACCTCAAAAACATCTGGTAGGATCATTAAAACACATCAAGTCAGCCCAACAAACACATATCCTTCCACAAAATAGCTCTAGACCTAAAGTGGCATCAAAGAGACCAATTAGCACCATACAGATCACTTCAGCAACAACATAAGATTGGTACAAACCTTCTCAACCATTCCTTCCTCTAAAATATATGTCTACTTTTTGGTGCAAACAAACATATACTGAACCTAGCATCACTTACAAACACTAAACACATAGTCTTGAGATAGAGCATTAAAAAACCAAATTGCAGTGCACTTCAGCACCTGAAACTTGGAATGGACACATATACTAACTGATTGAGCTTATCCTCCAAACATCAAAGCTAAATTATAAAAAATGGTGAAATACAATGGGTTTTTCTTTCTCTTCCAGACAACCCTAATCAGCAACAAGAGTTTTCTTTTCTCTCTTGACTTTGGAGAACCTTTGTGGTACAACTTATCATTTGAAACTTGAATATATCAATCTTCTCATTTGTATCTAGCTATCCATCAAACCATAGGACCTCATCCTAACTGCAACAACTCTCAACAATTGTCTTCACTTTGCTAGCTCTAGAAACTTCTATGCTCTAAAATTAGGAATATACTTTCTTCACGCATGTCTCTATCTAAATTCCAAACTACAAGGCCATACCTTCAAATGTGGATGAATGCCGAGCATTCTTCTAAGCTACTTTAGTACAATCTCTAGTGCCTTGGACTTTCTAAAACTTCCTTCCAAAACTAAAGCAACGATTTTCATCAGGAAACAAACAATACACTATTCACCACATTAGAGAAATCATTCAAAATATCATACAACAATCACAACTCCTTTCATCAAAACAAGAATCTTCAACTCACTACTTTCACCTGTTCATGAACTTCAGAAGATAGGATACCATTGTGTACATATGAGACTGATGCAATTAGTATACATAGTACATGACTTCCATCACCTTACCCTTCACTTCACAACTTCTTTGATCCATCTTTCATCAATACTCCTTTGACTTCCTCTTTGATCATCCCTTTCCTTTAGCAACTTTGAACATCATTGATCAGCACACCATACCACTATTAGCATAATCTTTGTTAACATTACTTCCAACCTTCCACAACACAACACTGTTGACATCAATGACAAACATATACAATAATGGGAAGTAGAAGGTTTATTTGAATCAGAATTAGTAGCTAAAATAATGGGGGGAAAAGCTTATCTATAGGAGGGGAATAGTGGTTCCAAAAGAATAGGAAGAAACACTTTCTACATGATCTTGAATGGTACAAGAATAAATGACAGTAGAAATAGGGATTTGCAAAAGAAAAAAAGGTACCTATGTAGATGGTTTCTCTTTGGTTTTACACACTTGTGAGGGTACAATAACAATAATTTTCTAAGAGATAGTTTGACCCGCTCTTTTCTTGCTTATGAAATTAAATGCAATGTACTCCTAGACTAGATTACTACATTTCCACTTGTTCCCATCCCAAATTCCTTCAGAACGCTATAAATAGAGGCTTATTTCTCTCATTTTGGACATCTAAAATCAAGTTACCTTTTGCATATTATCATTTTGTTGAGATTTGAAGCAATATTTTGGAGATTTATAGCCTTAGAACCTTGTTGTTCTTCTAGAGTATTTCTTTGGAGATTTGGAGTGCTATTTTGGACCCTATTATGAAGCTATTCTTCCTCTTCTTCAATTATTATCTTTTCCCTTCCTTCTTCCTAGTTTTCTTCTAGTTTCACCCAAATTTCCCTATTTCCTATCATTCTCCTTCCCATCTCATTTATTTTCACCCATATCATTTTCCTTTAATTGTGTTTCCATATGCCATATTTTTTCTTCTCACATTGCCTCTTTCCCCTCCTAGTTTCCATTTTCCTCTTTGTATCTAGAATAGGGTTTGTGTTTTACATTTCCATTTACATGTCTACTATAGATCAGGGATAACTTTAAGGAGCTCCCCCTAAAAGAACCTATAAAATCTTGGTGAATCCTAGAAAAGTGCTATAATTTTCCTAGCGAATCTTTCTATTTTTTTGAAAAAACTATTAATTTTCCTGGCGAATCTATGCACATTATTAAAAAAATTGTAAAATTGTGGCGAATCCTAGTGAAAATTCACTAAAGAAAAAAACCAATGGTGAATCCTTCCTTTAAAAAATTGCGTATTTGGTTGACGCAATCCCCCATATATTCTTTTCTTCTTTTTTTTAAATTTTGAAGCAAGGGCCTGGGGGTGGCAGCCACTGGCGGGGTCAAGCGGCAGTGCCCCTTATGGGGGTCAAGGGGGCAATACCCCCTTGCAGGGGTCAAGAGGGTAGCACCCCCTCGCGAGGTCCAGGGACAATGGCCAAGCACAAATTCACTATCCAAAATGCATTGGATTAATTATTTTTTAAATATTTCACTTAAAAAAAGACTAAAATAAAACTAAATTTTCACCATTGATTATCCTTTTGATTAGACAGATGTGATGAAATGTTGTGACCCTCTTAACATGTGTCTTTTAAAAGGCTTGATGGGGCTCAAAATTTGTTTTGGGCCACATGATCATAATCTAATCATGTGGCCCAAAACAAATTTGAGACCCCAGCAAGCCTTTTAAAAGGCACATGCTAAAAGGGTCACGGAATTCAACTACAACCATTTGATTAAAACGATAATCAATGGTAATGTGTAAAAGGAATATTCAAAGCATAATTAGCCCTAAAGTATAGGATAATATTTTAATAATGGCGATATTACCCCGAAAGTAATGACAAGAATATAATATTAATGGCAAATCCAATTAAGATTTATAAATATATTAAAAAATATAGGTGAATAAGCTCTAATGATACATAATTTACTTGGTGAATTAATGTTATTTATTGGTTTAAAAAAATAATTCTCTGGCGATTTAACCAAGAATTTTTTTATTGTAAAAATCAAGTGATTTAACCTCGCTGGTTGCAATATATTCACCAATTGGTGAAGATTCACCACTAAAATAATCCCTGCTATAGATTAGATCTTATTTTATTGTTTCCACTATCATGTTTCATGTGAATCTATGTTTGCATACCCACTAAGGGCTAACTAAGGCAACTTCACTTGTAACTTTTCCATCTTGCAAGGTTTCTAGACAAAAGTTTATCTTGCTGATGAAACACAAAAGAATCTTTGAATTTTTTATGTGTGGCAATTATAAGAAGTGATTAGAATCCCAATGCAAACAAACCCTAAAATGTTTAGGTAATATTGAACCAGTTCAATTCCACCCCCTAGTCAATATTCAAGCACTCAACTTACAATTCTGACCTAGGGTTAAATTTCTTGCACTTGGTGTGTTTCACCCTACCCTAGTTTAATTATTGTAGTCTTTAAATTCCATAGGAGTTTATTTTTTATATTTTTATCTTACCTCTACATTTCTAGAAATTTGTGACAAGATTTAGGGTTTTAAATTTCTATTTTGAATCCCCTCATTTCATGTTATTTTCTCTTTTATTTTATGAGTTTAGATTAGTGTTTTTTTACTAATTTTTTGTTTTATTTTCTATAGAAAGTTAGAACAACCTAAGAAGGTATTTTCATCATTGTATCTATCTATCTTAATATTTTCAATAGTTTTTGACACAAGATCAATATTTTGGTGCCTAACACTAGAATTTTGATCCAAGGTCAATATTTGGGTGCTTAATACATTTGACCCTACTTGTTTATGTCTCCAAATTTGGTTTACAAATTTTTGGATTCATCTATATCCCATTCTCAGTTCTTCCACTATAACTTTCTAGGTTCATATGTCTATTTTCTTCTTTTTCTCTCTCTTAGTCATTTCATATTTCTATTTTTACTTTCTAATTTTTAGGACTAATCACTTGTATTTTATTAATCCTAGTTGTAGTGTTTGTTTATTAGTGTTATACTAGGGTTAAAGTCTTCATTTGTACATTTGCCCTTGAGAGATGAATATAATAGCCTGAGATCTATGTATAATCATTTGAATCTAATATTGTTGCAAGTATGTGCTAATCGGTGTTGTCATTGATGTCAAAATGTTTGTGTTGTCATTGGTGTCAATTGTATCTTCTAATGTTGCTGTTGTTGTTTTTTTGAGTTGTTGTGTTAAAGTGATTTGAATGACTTATAGAGATTTTGATGATGTTAGTAGATTGACCCTATAGCTGGGTTTCCAAGTGCTTTTGAGAAAATTTGATTAATACTGGAAACAATGTGTTAAAGGAGTCTTTTGGTTTACAGAATACTGCTTGAGTTTTTACTCCACATTTATTCTGTGTTGATATAAGTGTTGTTTGGATATGTTGTCAAAGTATGTGAAGTTATTAAATCTAGAATTTGGTGCTCCAAATTGCTGTGCAATGAAAGTTATGTTCACCAGTCTAAGAATAGTATTTGACAGTGTTTCTAAGTTGTGCACTGGCATCTAGGAGAAAGTATTTTGCTTTGCATTTCTCTGCAGAATGGTTTCAAGTGCTATGGTTCTGGATATGTATTCATAAGGTCCTTATCTATCTTAATTCTAGAGGATTTGTAATTTCATGCTTCAGAAATAAAGTTCTTGTGTAGCAGAGTTTGACAGTGTTGTTTGTAAGCAGTCTGTGAACTATCTTCAAGTGAAATTTGTTGTGGTTAAATTTGTTGGTTCTCAAGTGACTTCAAGTTGTTTGTGGATGTTTCTAGAATATGTTAAAGCTCTATGCATGTTCCACAAGTTATGGTTGTGATCATGGAAGTGTATGATGAAGAATTTCTTATGTGTACACTATTTGGCCGACCTTGAATGTTTGTGCTAATTGGGTAGTTGATTTGATGATTATGTGAGTGTTGTGTAGCAAGCTTGGATGGATTTATACATGAGCTAAGGTGTAAAGTGATTTTCCTACATTCCTTTGTGCTACACAATGTTTATGTCCAGACCTAATTCAAATATTATGTGTTTGTCGACCTTGGAAAATGTTTCAAGGATTGAAGATTGTGCTGCCAACCTTAGAAATTGATCTCAAGGTTGATGGTAGTATAAATAAATGTCAAGAGTTTGTGTGTGCATGCATATGCAAAGGATATGATGAATATGGTGAAAATTTGATCAAGGAAGTAAGAACTTTCATGTGCTGGGTAACTAGATGCAGTGAACGTAATGTGCATACTATCTTTTGGTATAGATGAGAAGGTGATGTTTGTTGTGCTTCATTGGAACTAAACCCATGCATGTGTCAGATGTAATTATATCAATTCATCCTCAGTAGTGAGCCTTTTCTTCTTTCTTCTTCTTTTGGATAGTGAGTCCTTGGTAGTGAGCCTTTCTTTTGTGGGCAGTGAGCCTATTGTAATTCGATATTGCTACTCCTCTATATTGTGAGCTAATATTCACCATGTTTTTTCCCTTTTAGGGTTTTTGATGTAAAAATTTGGTGTTCTCTTGTGCATGGTGTTGATGTGTTTAAGTTTCTATTATTTGCATTTCATGTTTAATCTTCATAATAGATTAAGGGTTTAAGTGAACTGATGTGAATATGATTAAGTTTATGAGGGTTTGAAATTTTTGATACAACTGATTCACCCCCATCTTAGTTGTCTTGTACATTCAACAATTGGTATCAGAGCTAATTTCCTTTGAAGAAAGCTTAACAGCTTGAGGTAGATCTAGGATGTCGCACAAGAGATGTTTTGGACTATGTACTCTAGAAGGTAAGGATGGAAGCCTTTCTAATTTATCTTGGTTATGATGTGTGGAAATATGTCAAGTCTAATTACAGAGAACCTGAGAATGGTGTAAGCTATGAAGATGAAGTCAAAGCTACTAAAATAGAGGTCAAGGAAAAACATTCTCTCTTAAGTGGACTTACTAATTCTAAATTAGTGAAGCTTGTAAATTTGAAAACTACTAATGAGATTTCAAAATGATTGGAAAGTGTTTATGAAGGAGATGAGAAGGTTAAATAGGATAAAATGCAGATTTTGAAGCTCACTTATGAGACCATGTAAATGTCTAAAGATGAAAACATTACAAGCTACTTGTAGAAGATGGATGAAGTTGTCAATGGCATCAAAGAACTTGGTGGGGATATAATTGATCAAGAAGTGATATTGAAGGTACTTATAACTCTTCCTAAAGATTACAATAAGGTTTCTTCTATTGAAGAATTACAAGATTTGAATCAATTTACCAAAGATCAGTTGCTTGGCACTCTAACTACTTTTGAAATAAGAGAATTTAGCTGAAGTAGTGGAACTACAAAAGATGAAACTACTTTTAAATCTAGTAAAATAGAGAAGATTACTAAATCAGATCTAGATGACTTTGATGAAGTGGAAGCTAACTTTGTAAGAATGATGAAAAAGGGTACTAGTAAGTTCAGTGGTAAGTTGCCTTTTAAATGTTTTAGTTGTGGAAAAATAGGTCATTATGCTTCAAGATGTCCAGATAGAGCTCTGAGAATTAAGAATAAGGAAAACAAAGGAATTTTGGTCAAGAAAAATTATTATGCAAGCATTTTTTATGATGAATCTAATCCTGAGGATGATAATCACGATGCATGCTTATTTATTTCCATAAGAGATGAAATTGGTTCTACTAACTCTAGAAGCTATGTGAAGGAAAATAATCTGGAAGCATGTTCTAACCCTAAAGGCAATATAATATCTACTTTTCATGCTAAGAGTGAAAAGGATGACTTGGTCATTGACAATGGATTCTCAAATCATATGATAGGTGATAAGAGTAAGTTTATTAAACTTGAAAAATTTTATGGTTGAGTAGTTAGATTTGGTGGCGATGAAGCTACTAAGATTTCTAGAAAAGGTTCAATCAATTTTGATGGAAAGCATAACACCAATGATGTTCTTTATGTCAAAGGTCTAAAGAATAATCTCTTGAGTGTTGGAAAGGTGTGTAGCAAAGGTTACAATCTTATGTTTCAGGATGATGGGTGTCAGATCAGAAAAAGCTCTGAAATAGTAATTGCTGCTAGAAAGAAGATAGGTGGAAATGTTTATCATCTCAAAGGTGGTGTTAGTTATTGCCTTATGTCTCATATCAATGAGAGTTGGCTATGGCATAGGAGATTGTGTCACATCAATTTTGATAGCATGGTAAAGATAAGTTTAGTCCAAGCTGTGAGAGATCTGCCAAAGATAACAAAGCTTATCACTACTATATGTAGGGAATGTCAGTTTGGAAAGATAACAAGAGGAAACTTCAAGAGTAATAATCAATCATCTACTGGACTATTGGAGTTGGTGTATATAGACCTGTGTGGTCCTACCATAATAAGGAGTTTTTAACGTGACAGGTATTTCATGTTATTTATTAATGATTTCTCTAGAATGGCTTGGGTCACTCTTCTTAACGAAAAATTAGAAGTCTTAGATAAGTTTAAATCTTTTAAAGAAATGGTTGAGAATGAATTGGATATGAAGATAAAAATTTTGAGGTCTAATAGAGGTGGAGAGTTTACTTCTAATGAGTTCAACATGTTTTGTGAGAATCATGGGATAAAGAGGCATCTATCTACTCCTAGAACTCGTCAGCAAAATGGAGTGGTTGAAAGAAAGAACATGACTGTTCAAGAAGCTGCAAGGACAATGATAAAAGAAGCAAACCTACTATAAGTCTACTAGAGAGAAGCAATTCATACTGTTGTCTACATACAAAATAGAGTACACGTGAAATCAAATGGCACAAGGACTCCCTATGAGCTATGGTATGGAAGGGTTCCCACTACTAAATATTTCAAAGTTTTTTGAAGTAAATGCTATATTAGAAGAGATGAAGAACTAGGAAAGTTTGATGCAAGATGTGATTAAGGTATTTTCTTTGGATACTCTAACAAAAGCAAATCTTCCCGGTGCTATAATAAGAGGCTAAGAAAGATTGTTAAGAGTGCTAATGTTAAGGTTGATGAAGATGTATAGAACTTTTCAGAGATTAATGGCTATGAATCAGATGAGTCTTCTTGCAGAGAAGAAGAAAAGATCAAAGAGAAGGAAGTATAGGTTGAAGTTCAAAAGGCTCTGAAAAGAAAAGTACAAGTTGAAGAACAAGAAGCTCCAAAAAAGTTCCTAAAACTTCCAAATATGTGTAGAGGCATCACATTGAAGATTAAATCATTGGTGATAAGAGAAAAGGTGTATTGAAAAGAAGAAGAGCTACTGAAGAACAAGTAAATATATGTTTACTTTCCAAATTTGAACCTAAAACAATGGTTGAGGCATGCAAGGATGAGTATTGGGTTAAAGCTATCGAAGAAGAATTGATGTGGATTGAGAAGAATCAGACTTCGGAACTTGTCCCAAGACTAGAGAAGAAGAATGTAATTCAAACTAAGTGGATATATAGGAAAAAGTTGAAAAAAAATGGAGAAATGGTAAGGAACAACAAAATAATTGTATACAAAGGGTACTCACAAGTGTAAGGAATAGACTATGATGAAACTCTTTCTCCAGTGGCAAGAATGGATGCTATCAGACTATTTTTGGCTTATGCAACACATAAGGATTTCAAAGTATATCAAATGGATGTGAAGTTTGCTTTTCTAAATGGTGAGTTAGAAGACGAAGTATACACATAGCAACCAGATGGATTTCAATTATCAGACAAACCAGATATGGTATGCAGATTGAAAAAGGCATTGCATGGATTGAAGCAAGCTCCCAGAGCTTGGTATGTAAGGTTAGACATGCATTTGTTGCAAAAGGGATTCAATAAAGGGTCTATCGATAGTAATTTGTACATCAAGATAGGCAAGAATCAAATCTTGATTGTTGAGGTCTATGTGGATGACATAATCTTTAGTGGAAATTAAGGTATGTGTAAGAACTTTGCAGATGAGATGCAAAAAGAATTTGAGATGTCAATGTGTGGATAGATGAACTTCTTCCTTAGGCTGCAAATTAATCAGATAGATAAGGGCATTTTCATTTCACAATCAAAGTATGTCAAGGAATTGTTGAAGTAGTTTGGAATGGAAGATTCTAAACCAGTTTGAACCCCCATGACAACTAGTTGCAAGTTGAGCAAGAATGACAAATTCCCTAAGGTTGATCAGAGAAAATATAGATCAATGATTGGAGGACTACTATATTTGACTACTACCATGATGTAGGAGCATCCCTAGTTCAAGAGAAATCTTGAATCAACCAAAAATATTTGCATTTCATTTTGTTTCTTTCATTTTCCATTTCAGTATAGTCAGTTCAGTTAGTAGCAATTTTTGTATTTTGGTCTGCATTCTATCATAGCTTCATTTCAGACCTTGTAGAGCTAGACTTAGCATCTAGACATATTCATGCATATCATATCCAAAATTTAGATCATTTGGATCAGTTTGTAGAAAGATATCACTATCAGAAGAGCAACTATTTTCTCAGAACAAAGCATCCTGATAGTCTCAAACAATCAGCTAAAGGAGAAGACATGTGGATCATTTCATGACTTGTTGAGATAAACAACACATCATTCAAGGAACCTTGGATCATGGCTGACCTTTCCTAAGATCCGCACACTATTCCATTCACTTGTAGAGGATTCCCATCTATTTAGCTCCAACCTATCTGTGTACACATGTTACATCTCTTTCATCAGAGTTTGTAATCATCCTTTGCCGATGCGAAGGAATCTTGTGTTCCAAAGATGATATATAATCATGTAATAGATGCCTAGGAAGTTAGTTAGTGATAGGTCATAGTTTGATAGTTTGAATTCTTTTGTAAATGTGCTTCAAAGCTATATCTTGCACATATACTATAACTGAGGAATCAGGCCTATGAGCCCTAATTGTAAGCCCGCATGTTGCCAACTTGTTTATATTTTGGATCTAGATATAATGAATGATTGAATCTACATTTGCATCATATAATTGAGTTTTTTATGTTGTGTTTACTCTTGCTACATGATCTAGACTGTTCACTTTGTGG
The DNA here is from genome assembly GCA_027924645.1 of Cunninghamia lanceolata. Classification (NCBI taxonomy): domain Eukaryota; kingdom Viridiplantae; phylum Streptophyta; class Pinopsida; order Cupressales; family Cupressaceae; genus Cunninghamia; species Cunninghamia lanceolata. Next base: position 32,998,420 of record BSBN01000078.1, on the reverse strand, counting down.
ACCCTCCTAACCGTGACTACACCAAGTGGTATCAAAGTGAAGTTTGAATCCTTTGGGAGCAAAGTGAGCAAATTAAGCAAAGTTTGTCAAGGCATTCTGTAATATCTTGCTATGAACAAATCTCTAAATTCAAGGAAAACTACTTGTGTTGTCAACCTATCGCCAATTGTGAGGCAGTTATCACCTTGTAGCCTGATCGCTGAATTTGAGGCAGTTACACTTGATCCTAGAAAGAGATGCCACCGAGGAGAATACTTGTTGTTTGTACTATGGCTAGAAGAATAGATGAGATGATGGAAATGATGAAAAGAATGTGAGTTTGCTTGGATTTTGTTGAAGAATATCAGAGAAGAGGACATACACCTCAACCTAATGTTGAAAGTAATGATGATGAAGAATTTCAATCCGCTGATCAAAATGAAGTAACCCTAAAAGAAGAAGAAGAATCAGATCAAGTGTAGATGTTGTAAGCTATCTCAAAGATTAGGAAAAGACCTAGAGTTGATTACCAAATTACACTTGCAATTTGAATCCTGAAGAGCTGATTGATTGGATAAATGACCTAGAAGAATACTTTGAGTATGAAGAAATTGAAGATATGGAGAAGGTGAAATTTGCAAAGACAAAGTTGAAAGGACATGCTGCTATATGGTGGAAATAAGTTCAGTTGGATAGAAATAGAAGAGGAAAGGAAAATATTAAAAAGTGGGATAGAATGGTGACAAAGTTGAAGAATTAGTTTATACCTTTTGACTATGAGTTGGAACAGTTGAAAAGATTGCAGAATCTAAGACAAAAGGAGAAATTTGTGAAAGAGTATATTGAATAATTTCATAAGATGATCATAAGGATAGGACATAGTGAAGCAAGCAAGGAGAAAGTGGCTAGATACATCAATGGACTGAGATTGAACATTCAAGAAGAACTGAGTTTGCTGAGTATGATAACAATGGAAGAAGCATATCAGTTTACCCTGAGAGTTGAATAAAAGTTGAACAAGAAGCATGATTAGAGACAGAGAAGTAGAGGAGGTAAATTTTAGAGAGGTAGAACATTTTCTAGAGGAGAGAGATCATTTGTGGAGAAAAACAGATAAGATAGCACATTCAAGAAAGAGGACATAGATAATAATGCATACCAGAGAGATGACAAAACTTTCTACCATAGAGGAAACCCTAGTTCATACCAGAGTGAGGGATACAAAAGAGATGGAAGAGGACCTGATAGGAGAACATTTAGAGGAACCTATTTTAAGTGTGGAGGTGAAGGACATAGAGCATTTGAACGTAATCAAGGAAGTACAAGAAAGAAGATAGAGAATAGTGGAAGAGTAGCTTATGTAGAAGAACCTATTGGATCACCTAATCTAGTTGGTAAACCTGAGAAAGAAGATGGAGATAGACTTGAAATTTAGTTCAACATTTCATCCATAGACTGATGGATAGATAGAGGTAGTTGTTGATCATGATGTTAGTCACAATACACATATATAAAAATTCACCAAATGAACCTTTATCATCTTGAAAAGTATGATCAATTCAGAATGAATTGATAACTCCAATGCTTCATTAGTCAGGTCTTGACCTTCTGATAATCTCTTAGTTAGTTTGATGTGAATTATTATTTTCCATTCAGGGGACTTACATTTCTGATTTGGATGTGCTCTGTTTCATCTGGTTTCTATAAATTCTCAACAAATAAGGTCAAATTCTACTGTATTTAACCTGATCATGCAAATATTTATGTAAGTTTGATCAATTCTTCTACACTTAATTCATGATGATATTGCTTAATTCTTCTGAAATCATCTTCAATCTACTTATCATGAACTAATTTCCACTTGATTTCACTTTTGCATTATAAATTTATTCAAATGATGTGCCTATAAGCATGTATTTCCATGATTCCTACCATTATTTATGTTTGCTTGCATGATATTTGCTATTTTTTGTATGCACTTGGCTCAAAAATGCTAAATATATTCAATTACCTATGGTATATCAGGATATTTCTTTGTATTTGCTTATTATTTTCCATGTATTTTCCATTATGATGATGATTCAAATGAAATTAAAGAAATTTGAACTAATGCTTTCTAATTTTACTAAAATGAGTGAGTTTCAACCATGGTTGTATATGTGCAATTCAATACTTCATGAAATAGAGATGAAAACCAAACCATGCTATGCCAGGACATTCCACAACTTCACACAGTTGGTGCTAATCTTCAAAGGAATAGGAAGTCAACAACAATCACTAGTTAACATGCACTCCAAGGGATGCAACATATCACAGTGACAAGTCCAGATGATATCTAGAAGATTACTTAAGATTTACGATGTAGCTGTAATCTGTATCTCTATTGCATTCAGTATTCAAAATGTGAACATATTTACAGTTGGTCTTGAGAAAGTACCATGACATTCAACAGTCCTATCTCAATTAAGCTCCTAATAATCTTATAAAATGTACTCTATCTCCTTTAATAGATCAAGGATAAGAGGTGCTTACAAAAGATCCTATGATCAAGATTTATCTATTATCATTAATGGTTCACACTCCTTTGACAAGGTCAACATATAGGACACGTGGCATAGATTTCCAATTGGCAATCCTCTAGTGGGGACAACTGTCTCTCTCAAATATTCTATGATCTTAAAATTCATCCAGCCATACTACAAGTACTAATATGACAAAAATGTCCTAGGAAACACATAATGCAATTCTTTCTTCATGCAGATGGATATTCTTCATGTGCCTGCATCTCTGTGTCTATCTTCTTATAAGAATTATATGCTTGCACAAAAGTGTCTACCTATAATTTGCTTATTGTGGTAGCTCTCAATTTAGCATATTTTAATGCTCCTATTTGTTCATCCAAAGGTCCTATTGGTGCCTGAATTGACTGTCAGTTCTTGAGCAATTTTTATGCAGGCACCATCCCAAAAAATCCAAATTTTTTTTCCAGTTTTGGCACCCCTTCAGTGTTTTGTAACATCCACATCATCTTTCTTGAAGGAGGTGGTCTTCTTGTTTTCTCCATCGGCATGAGTTTGCATGTGTCTTGGTGATCTTTTTGGTACCAATGGCGTGTTATCTTCTATCGCTGAGACTTTACCTATCGGCGAAGGTGATTTGTGGCTTGCCGACGGACTGGGTCTCATCGACGAGGGTTTTGGGGTGCTATCGCCAAGACTTTGGCTATCGGGTGAACGTGCAGATTGTTGGCTGATGGCGCAGGTCTGGCCGATGGAGTTGCCATCGGCGAGTGTGGAGAGTTGGGCCGATAGGGGTACTCTGGCTGATGGAGCTGTATCGGCATAACATGTGATGTCGGCGAGGGAGTTTTTGATTGAGCCGATGGCATGGGTCTGGCCGATAGGTGGTAATTAGCCTATGGGTGTCGGCATGACTTTTGGAGTCGGCGTAGGTTTGAGGTGTTGCTCCGACGGTGTAAGTCACACCGACGGAGGTGGGAGGCCTGGGTGTTATCGGTAAGACTCTTGAGGTCGGCAAAGAAGTGTTCAGTTGCTCTGATAGTGTTGATCTCACCGATGGGAGTGAGGAGTCTGGCCGACAGGGGATTACGATAGGCATCGGCGAGACTGCTGTGATCGGCAGGAGATTTTTGAGGAAGGCCGATGGTATATGTCATGGCGATGGGCTGTGGGCGAAGGGTCGTGTGTCGAGCGCGGCAAAATGCTTGACACTTAGTATCCATGCGGCCATGTCTTTAAAACGATAAAATGGTCTCTGCAGGATGAATGTGGGATATTGATTTATGCAGATGTGAAGGTCTTCCCAATGGTCTTGGTCACACCAATGGCATGATATGCAAGGCAAAACATGCATTTTCAGGGTGCCTACGTGGCACATTTTTGTAGGATAGTGACTTTTCAACGTGGATTTGGTGCCATCGATTTTCAAGCGATGGAAGGGTCGACGGCCATGTTTTAAAGATGGAGTATGAGTTTCCTTTGTGACTTCAGGCACGTTTTGAGCGGGAAATTTCCATTTAAGTTCTGCGACTGTTTCCAGGAGAAGATATGGGTGGTTGAGCCATCAATGGTGATTTGCAGAGGCATGGGCGAATGGTTGAACGGCCATGTATCTAATTTATGGCAAGAAAATTCTCTGACAGTGGCACAAGGCTCGAGCTCATCTACCCCTTGTCCTTTTCCTGCTTCTCCATGTTTTGTCCCCTGCTGCGCTTATTCTTTGCAGGCCATTTTCCTCAGAGTGAATGTATCTGGCAAATTTTTGACTTCTGGCCATGTAATTAATTGCTGAATGTACACGATTCTGTATAAATGGTCTGGCTGTGTTACATTTTGGGAAGGGATGTTTTTGGACTTTCTGCTCTAACTCTGAACATAAGGTGTTCACATTTTGAAAGGCATTTTTTGCTACAGACTCAGTCCTTAGTCTGGTGTACTAATCTATCTTGGATTGTAAATGATGATTTTCTCTGTGATGACCTTCTATGCAGATTGATTCTAAATGAAAAACACCTGTGTGTGTATTGTTTCTGATTGTCTCCTGTATGTCATTTGTTTTCCTTTCAAACAAGGTTGTCAAAGGCTTCCAAGTTTTTCAGTATATGTATACTGTGTGTTTGATTTATTGTGTCTGCTCAAGGAGTGGTTAAATAGGCTTTTGATCAGATACAAAGGAAAATAGATTGCATCATAGGATCTGTTAAGTATGATCATTAATGATACTCTTTCTTGGACATGTTGCTGTTAGGCAGTAGCATTATTCTTAGGTCCTCTGGATATGAATTTATGTTGTCATGGGGAGACATTTACAGTCTTAGATATGACTCTGCTGCCCAGATAAGGCACTGGTTTGGGAATCTGTCTGTTCAATGGGTCTAGGAAAGTCCCATCCCTCCAAGCACCATTTCAAACCATTTCATCCTTCCACCTGTTAGTTGTAGGAGTAGGATTAGGATCCTTGCATGCTCTCATACCCAACCAGACATTATGTCCAAGAATGTTGCCAACCTTGTGATTTGTTATACAAATCTTGGTCCTTACATGAGGGTATTCTGCCTGTTGCTGTCAAGTTAAATCTTTCTGTCATTGAGCTAGTCAAGGTTATACTTTTATCAAGTAGGGAAACCCCCCTTGGTGTGGCAGAACCAGAAGTGAAGGGGAGGAGCTCACGCAACCTCCTGTATTTAGTTGGCTGAATCTGCCTGTGCATTAGAACTGGCAAACCCTAATGCTGATTCAGAAGAAAAACCAACAAAATGGCAACTCCGCTGGGGATGTTGATGTAAAGTGATATCCTGCAGTCTCTGGTGAAGTTTTACTCTGCTGGTGGAATGAACTCAGAAACATATTTGATGAGCTTTCAGCTGCTGTAAATTTTGTCCTCTTTGGAGAGGTGGCGACTCTGCAAAAAATTCAAGTGCACATGAAAAGTTGATGTGTGTGTTGTGACAGAAAATGTGCTGTTTAGACTTCAGCATCTGTATAAGAAAGGTACCTGGTTCCTTCCCCTTTATATTTGCTATTTTGCTGCATAGGTTAGATGCCAGGGGAGGTTACAGGTCTTAGGAATGCAAGGGATGTCTGAAAATAGAAATTTCATGAATCCAAGTATGAATTATCCCATACTCAGCGGTGAAAAGTTGGATAAAAGAATAGAAGAGATAAGAAATAGGTTGATATTCTTAGAGGCTGAGCAGGCCCAGTTAAAAAGCAGTAACCCTGTTGTGTCTGCCAGTCAGAAGGCTAAACCTCTTCTCAGCCCTTTTGATCCTTTGTATGACCAACTGGATTTGTCATGGGTGGATTATAAAGTAGAAACTATGCCTGCTAGGATATACTGTCAGATGCCTAGATTTAGTGGTCACAATGTATGTGATGGGAATGCACATATCCAAAATTTTCACAGTTTTATGGGAAAACATTCATTCAGAGATGAGGATATGTGGATGAGGTTTTTTGTTAGGTCCTTTGATGCAAAAGCAAAAGACTGGTATTTGAGCCTTCCAAAGAGATTTTTTGCCTGTTGGGATGAGCTTGCTGACTGTTTCAAAGAAGAATTTGCAAGAGAACCTGCTGATCTTGTTGCAGAATTGATGAACATCAGAAAACAAGATGAAGAGCCATGTGTTAATTTCAGTCATAGGTTTGCAGTAGCCCTTTCACAGATCCCAAAAGTCTTCAGACCTGATATTTCAGCCTGTGTTGGCATATTCTTTGAGGCTTTTGAGGAGGGCTCTAGTGCAATACTGAGGGATTTCAAGGTAACAGGGATGTAGATGGCATACAAATTTACTGAAAATATAGAAAATTTTAGAAATGGGCGCCTGTTGATATCCCTGTCCCCAGGCCTTGGTGTGAGAACGGGTTGTGAAGCTGCAAATGACCAAATGATTATGGCATCATGTGCAGATAAAAATAAAAATGAAAGAATAGAGGTTGAGACTGCTGTATTTGAACATAATGCTAACAATACTGCTCAACTGGATTGTTCACCAGTTGAGGATGCCAGTGAAAGGACTAGTGAGGATTCCCATTGCAATGATGAGGCATATGACCATGAAAACAATAACGAGGTTGTGGACAGCAATGAGCAATTTTTGGAATGGACCTGTGGAGACAGTTGTGAGTATTGTACTCAAAACAAAGAAGATATAAGCAAATAGAGAAGCAGTCCTATGTGTGACCCATTGCCTACCTTTCAAACACATGGAGATCATGAAGAGTAGTCAGGGATTGAAACAAGTGCTAGTTCAGAGCATGATTGTTTTTCATTTGATGGCTGTTTTGCTTATGACACACAGGCTGATACTCCTCCACAGAGTGAATCCATTGGTGATGAAGATGTGTGCTCTGCTGCCCATGAACAAATGGCATATTATGATCAAGCTTATGTACCTGGGTCACCCATCTTTGACACATATGGTGATGAGGATCTATTTGAGTATGGTGAGGATCTAGACATTGTTTTTGGTTTGGATTCTGTTTCTCATCCTGATGAAAGAGGAAACAACATACATCAGGTAATTGACTATGAAAATGTGCCTGATTTGAAAGAGGTGCTAGAGCCTGATCTTTTCCAGTTTGAGGCTGTTGTTGGTTGTGTGCATAATGTATACAATTGTGAATTTGAAAGCTTTTCTTTTGAGAGGCCAGCATATGAGACGAGCTCTGATCTTCCTAGCTGCATGGTGGACTTTGAGTGTTTTCAGTTTTCAGTCCAGCTAGGAGATCATTTTGCAATGCATAATGCTGATACAAACGATAACCTGTGTTCTATGCCATGTGAGTATGCATTGCCTGATACATTCTGCATCCACTTGTTGCCAGATGCTAAAGGTTATCTGCACAGGGACGACAGTGACGAGCTAAATCAGAAGGTTGAATGTGTAGATGACCAGGTTTGTTTATGGTCAGATCATGGTAGCACTCTCAGGCTTGACCCAGTGTATGCAGATGAGAATAAGGTGTTTGATAAGGGGAAATATTGGTTCTCCTTTTCTTGGTGGCCTTAGGCCATCAAGTTTGATTGGTGATGCAGATCATTGTAACTTCATGACTCTGTGCCCAATGGATAAGGCACTGGTCTGCATCCCAGAGATCTGGGGTTCTCGCTGCAGTCTTGCACCTGCATGTCCCCAATCAGAGCCACTGTTGGTGCCTGAATTGACTATCAGTTCTTGAGCAATTTTTATGCAGGCACCATCCCAAAAAATCCAAATTTTTTTTCCAGTTTTGGCACCCCTTCAGTGTTTTGTAACATCCACATCATCTTTCTTGAAGGAGGTGGTCTTCTTGTTTTCTCCATCGGCATGAGTTTGCATGTGTCTTGGCGATCTTTTTGGTACCAATGGCGTGTTATCTTCTATCGCTGAGACTTTACCTATCGGCGAAGGTGTTTTGTGGCTTGCCGACGGACTGGGTCTCGCCGACGAGGGTTTTGGGGTGCTATCACCAAGACTTTGGCTATCGGGTGAACGGGCAGATTGTTGGCCGATGGCGCAGGTCTGGTCGATGGAGTTGCCATTGGCGAGTGTGGAGAGTTGGGCTGACAGGGGTACTTTGGCCGATGGAGCTGTATCGGTGTCACATGTGATGTCAGCGAGGGAGTTTTTCATTGAGCCGATGGCATGGGTCTGGCCGATAGGTGGTAATTAGCCTATGGGCGTCGGCGTGACTTTTGGAGTCGGCGTAGGTTTGAGGTGTTGCTCCGACGGTGTAAGTCACACCGACGGAGGTGGGAGGCCTGGATGTTATCGGTAAGACTCTTGAGGTCGGCAAAGAAGTGTTCAGTTGCTCCGATAGTGTTGATCTCGCCGATGGGAGCGAGGAGTCTGGCCGACAGGGGATTACGATAGGCATCAGCGAGACCACTGTGATCGGCAGGAGATTTTTGAGGAAGGCCGATGGTATATGTCATGGCGATGGGCTGTGGGCGAAGGGTCGTGTGTCGAGCACGGCAAAACGCTCGACACTTAGTATCCATGCGGCCATGTTTTTAAAATGATAAAATGGTCTCTGCAGGACGAATGTGGGATATTGATTTATGTAGATGTGAAGGTCTTCCCGATGGTCTTGGTCACGCCGATGGCATGATATGCAAGGCAAAACATGCATTTTCAGGGTGCCTACGTGGCACATTTTCATAGGATAGTGACTTTTCAACGTGGATTTGGTGCCATCGATTTTCAAGCGATGGAAGGGTCAACGGCCATGTTTTAAAGATGGAGTATGAGTTTCCTTTGTGGCTTCAGGCATGTTTTGAGCGGGAAATTTCCATTTAAGTTGTGCGACTGTTTCCAGGAGAAGATATGGGTGGTTGAGCCATCAATGGTGATTTGCAGAGGCATGGGCGAATGGTTGAACGGCCATGTATCTAATTTATGGCAAGAAAATTCTCCGACAGTGGCACAAGGCTCGAGCTCATCTGCCCCTTGTCCTTTTCCTGCTTCTCCATGTTTTGTCCCCTGCTGCGCTTATTCTTTACAGGCCATTTTCCTCAGAGTGAATGTATCTGGCAAATTTTTGACTTCTGGCCATGTAATTAATTGCTGAATGTACACGATTCTGTATAAATGGTCTGGCTATGTTACATTTTGGGAAGGGATGTTTTTGGGCTTTCTGCTCTGACTCTGAACATAAGGTGTTCACATTTTGAAAGGCATTTTTTGCTACAGACTCGGTCCTTAGTCTGGTGTACTAATCTATCTTGGATTGTAAATGATGATTTTCTCTGTGATGACCTTCTATGCAGATTGATTCTAAATGAAAAACACCTGTGTGTGTATTGTTTCTGATTGTCTCCTATATGTCATTTGTTTTCCTTTCAAACAAGGTTGTCAAAGGCTTCCAAGTTTTTCAGTATATGTATACTGTGTGTTTGATTTATTGCATCTGCTCAAGGAGTGGTTAAATAGGCTTTTGATCAGATACAAAGGAAAATAGATTGCATTATAGGATCTGTTAAGTATGATCATTAATGATACTCTTTCTTGGACATGTTGCTGTTAGGCAGTAGCATTATTCTTAGGTCCTCTGGATATGAATTTATGTTGTCATGGGGAGACATTTACAGTCTTAGATATGACTCTGCTACCCAGATAAGGCACTGGTTTGGGAATCTGTCTGTTCAATGGGTCTAGGAAAGTCCCATCCCTCCAAGCACCATTTCAAACCATTTCATCCTTCCACCTGTTAGTTGTAGGAGTAGGATTAGGATCCCTGCATGCTCTCATACCCAACCAGACATTATGTCCAAGAATGTTGCCAACCTTGTGATTTGTTATACAAATCTTGGTCCTTACATGAGGGTATTCTGCCTGTTGCTGTCAAGTTAAATCTTTCTGTCATTGAGCTAGTCAAGGTTATACTTTTATCAAGTAGGGAAACCCCCCTTGGTGTGGTAGAACGAGAAGTGAAGGGGAGGAGCTCACGCAACCTCCTGTATTCAGTTGGCTAAATCTGCCTGTGCATTAGAACTGGCAAACCCTAATGCTGATTCAGAAGAAAAACCAACAGGTCCTAGCATGGATGTCCTTTTACCTACTTCCTTACTATATGTCTTCACTTTCACATTTAGTTTAGCCATTTCATCCATTACCTCCACAATGAAGAGTTCCTTAGGATCTTCAGGTACTTCTTAAACTTGTCTTTGAACATTTGGATGGCTTCATCCAGTTCTGGCAACGCCTCTTCTGTTATAGCATCATCTAGTAACTCTTCCATTACTCTTAATTCTTTAGCTAACAAGTCATGGACTTTAGTTTGAATTTCCTTCACTTTAGTCATGTTAGTCTTCAATACATTAATCTCATAGTACATCTCTATCATCCATGTCCCCATGAGTGGAAAAGTTACATTAGTGACAACTTTATTTTTCAACAGTTCATTATCTGTCATGTCCTTGGCTCTTTTGAGTTTGGCCATTGCATAATTACACTTTTGTATCTGTTGACTGAATTCACTCTTCAAAGAATCAATGGTTTCTTTTAGCTTGGACAATGCATCCCAATTGGATATTGCTATCCTTATTAACTATTCTCCAGTGGTCATGAATTTAGACAACCATTTATCCATAATGTGGTCTTGATGTTTCTGGATATCTAGACTAGTTATCTCTGCTTCACTTGTTAAGGTTAATGCAATAGGTTTCTTAGTAGCCTATAAGGTGGATGCCAAGCTATATGGATTAACCAACCCTTGTATAAACTATTGTAATTGCATATTATATTCTTTCAATTCTTTCTTCCTGGCTTTGATCTTCTTCAATTTAGTCACTATTGCCTCAGTGCAATCCAGGTGTTCTTGTATTTCCCACTCTGTGGTAGCATGACCCAAATCAACCTGGATCACCTGGATTTCCTTTATCCTAATTTCTCTTTTGGCCTTATCAACCAGAGGCACAACAATTTGGACTATCCTCTTTCCAGTTTTTGAATTTCTTTTGATATTGGAGACTGTCCTAGCTCTCCATTTTTCTTTAGTAGAATCAATAGTAAAAAAAGACTTGAAGTTGAAGGGTTCCTTCTGTACATTTTCTTGGCTTACCTCTTGTTGGTGCCTACTACAAGTTTGGGTTTCGAGCATTTGAATCTGGCATTTTTCATTCAAACCCATAAAATTTCTAAGTCCCTTAGCCTTCGCAATTTTATGTATCATTCTTTGTATATGACCATTGTATCAAATGTACAAGTACAGACGTACATTGGCAGACCCAAAAAAAAAAGTTAAATCAGCTTCAGAAAATGAAAAAATTAGTTGTATGCATCGTTGTATGCATATCGGGTTGTTTATTGCATATTCTTGGAATATTTCGTGCTTGTATGTAAAGATTGCATGTATATTGTGTTGTATATTCGATATACAATGGGTAGATAAGGGAAATATACAAAGAGGAAAGATGCAAGCAGATATACAAAACAAAAGATACATTGGCAGCAGCATACAAGGCAAATATACAAAGGCGATGTACAAAGTGCACCTACAAAGGAAAAGATGCAAGGGTCTTATACATTCACCACATGCAAGGGGATTTTCGGTGTGCCAATGTGTATCTATGACTCATGCAAGAGTCTCACCGATAGGCTGATGCACATACAAGGAAATATACAAATAGGCATGTGAAAGGGGCAGATGCAGCCAGAGAGTTAACTGCATTTGTGAAGTGGCTAGGGTCCGTGGGTTGTATATTGGGATTGTATGTTCCCAATGTACAATCGGACATACAAGTGAAGATACAAAGAAATGTGCAAAGTAGGTATGGGCAAAGTCAAAGTTTCAAAAGCATGATGGGGCCTGCACAGTTGTATGTTCCATGGGTTGTACGAATGTACGATATACAATGCAAAATATAAAAGGCACACATACAACCCAGACGCAAAAAGAGAATGTGTTATGGTAGATAAGTGGCTAAGGTCCGTGGGTTGTATATTACACATTGTATGTATGTGTGATATACAATGAAAGATGCAAAGAGGAAGATACAATGCCAGATTCAAAATTTATTCCAATCTACCTCATAAAGTGGCTAGAGTCCATAGTTGTATGTATATTGCACATTGTACGTGCAATATACAAGGTGATATACAAAGGAAATAAGATGCAAGCTTGACCTGATTGTTTTTTCAAATTGTTTCAAAAAGATTTGGGGTCCGCGCTTGTATGTGGTGATTGTATGTATATACAATTGCACATACAACTGCATATGCAAGGATTTAAAAGTGAAAATGGCAAAATGGATGAGGGAAAAGTTAACGATGGAAAAAGGGTGCCTATGTGGCGCGATCTCATTGGCCGATGAATTTTCAAGTTGGTGAATGGATTGCCCGATCAAATTGAAGCCGCATATCTCGACAGGAGAAGGGAAATCGACGGCTTGTTTCAAATCTTTAAAGCAGGAGTATTTTTCTATGTGTTCACTACATCATTCCAAAGCGAGAAGAAACTTCATGAATACACGAGCCGTTGCTGCATCCTGAAATCGGTAGGTTGGCCATTTATGGCAAAATTTGTAGAGGTATGGGTTGAATGGATGGGTTAACTACCAATTTTAATGGCAAAAATCTCCAAGCGGCAGCACACTTCCCAAATTCAACCACTCCCTTCTTCTTCTATCTAGACATTGAATGTTCTTGGCGCCAGTCTGATGGTGCAATGTATCTAGTAGTATTTTGAGTTGACCATGTACCTTGATTGCTGAGTGCACATTCTTGCTATAAAAGGCAAACTGTGTTACTCATTTCTGATTGTTGAAGACTTGGGCAATTTTTTGGAGAAAATAATGAAGAACAAAGCATTTCTTGGCTATTCTATCTCTTTTGTGAGTTTATGAGTTGCATTTTAAATGCAAGTTGCACACATGTTCAGTTTCATGTTATTTTTATATGAAAAATGCTCTATTGCATGTGTTTAGCTATTTGTCTCCATTTGTTCTATGCATCCCTTCTTTTGAATCTGGTTGCTAAGGGTTTCTTAGATTCTAGGGTATAGACTTCTATATTGCATGCTTAATCTGTGACATCCATTCAAGAAGTGGATTAAACTATTTTAGGTTAAGTATGAAGAAGGTTGTATGGCAGCAGGGATGCTTGTAAGTAGAGACAATTAAATACTCATATTGCGTGGTGTTTGTAAGGCAAATACCAGTCCTAACCCCTTGAAACTTGAATGCCAATGCAAATCATTCACTTGTATACATCTAGTTGACTCCTTGCCTTGAGATAGGCACCGGTCTGCCCTTGTGTAGTAGTTATGATCCAAAACCCCCTGTCTTGCATCCAAAGCATAATACAAATCCTTTTATAATTCCAACCTGTTAGTTTGTAGGAATAGAAATAGGACCCCTACATACTCTCATCCCTAACTAGTTAGATATGTCAAAGAAAGTTGCCAACCTTGTGATCTATCATGCAAATCTTGGTCCAAACATGAGAGTATTATGCCTGTAGTTGTAAAGATAAATATTTCTATTGGGTGAGTCAAAGTTCAACCTTTAGCTATAGGGATACCCCCCTTGGTGCGGTAGAACTAGAAGTGAAGGGGAGGTAGCTCATGCAACCTCTTGTATTTGTTGGCCGAATCTGCCTGTGCATTGGAACTGGCAAACCCTCTACTGATTTAGAGAGAAAGAATCAACACCTCCAAGGAAATCAAGGCCAAAGCACCATATTTTGATCCTTTATTCTGATCTGGTTGCTTAATTTGATTATCTCCTTTATCTTACTCTTTTCCCTGATCCTTTGGATCTTGTACATTTTCTTAATGTCCACCTCTGGCATCTAGATCTTCATCCACATACAATTGTTCTTCTTGCTTTTGTTCTGGGGAAGGTTGATTATCTGATGCTGGATCTTCATGTTCCTTTGGAGCCTCATAAGCTTTAGGCTCTTGGGCTTTATTTTCTTCGTCATCCTGATGGCTAACTTCTTTATGTTCATCCTCTTTTCCTCCTGTAGCTGTAGGTGGTTCAACTACCTTCTCTTGTTTAGGATTATACATTAGGACATCTTGTTGTGCCATTTGATCATGTACATTGTCACCTTTATTATCCATCTCCATGGGAACACTTTCTTCTTGAAATTGGTCAGTTTTGATGACCTCCTCTTCTTTATTCCCTTCTTTGGGAACATGGGTAAGATCTACCATAGTTGGACTAGTCACATTCTCAATCAATGTGTCAAGGGACCCCATATGTACTTCTACCTCAGGAGTTTCTTCCCTTTCTTTTCTTTGATCATGTGGTTCCCCTAGTGTATCATCTTTATCCTTTGCTTCTATATGCTACAATAGGGATTGAAGAGGTTGATTAGTGATATCTTTGGCTAGTTCATCCTCTTTAGTTAGGTCAATTGTAGCACTTACTGGAAGAGCCCTAGCTATCTGTTCTTTTGGGGCTTTATCCTTCAACTCCTCTACCATTCAGTCTATACTTTTACTATGGTTTCCATAGGAACATCATGCTACAATTCCTTAACTATCCCTTCAGTTGGATCAGCTGATCTTCATGCTATTACTTGTGCTGGTGATAGAGCACCTCTCATATGCAGAATTTAATATTTGGAGTGCCTAGGGACTTTTACACCTTGTAACAAATCATCTCTCTTCCTCTTTAATGTTTGAAGGTGCATTTCCTCTTCTTCTTCACTGTCCTCCTCTTCAACAATAGTCCTCACCAGACTTTGTTCTGCATCTTTGGAAGTCTCCCCTTGTGTTGTAACCACTTTGGGTATAGATATAGCAATGGCTTTCAGTGGGGTGTCCTTAGGAGGTGCATATACCAATGAAATTCCCTCAGTGGTGAGCTTCTCTGTAGCTCTAGATGAACTCAGTTCTACTGCTTTTTCTTCAAGAACATGTCTCTTCTTTACTAGAAAATCATCAATGCTCAATTCTTCTCTTTCCTTCATCTTCTTCTTATCAGAGGTAATTACGATACCTTTCCTTTTTAATTCATTAATTTTTTTATCAACCCAGCTCTTTGTCCTTACTATAACTTTGGCTGTGAGGACATCAATGGATGTTTCCTCCTTTTTTTTCAAGTCTAGAGATGGTATTGTGTCATTGTATACCTTTTTGTCTTCATATTCCAGATCCATGAGGTCATCATCATCCTTTTTAATTTGAGGAGGCACCTCAGGTTTCCCTATTGTCCTTATTTAATCTAGAGTTAATCTTTGGTACTCTCTTCTCCTTACCTCATGATCATCATCACAATCTACCCAGTAGTCCTCAAGATGGACACTGTGCTTATATTTCTTGTTGAATCTTTTCTCTATCCGATGATATGGATCATACTCTCTAGCTAGAGGAAACAAATTTAAATTCAAGCTTTTCGAATCTACCTCTACCTTCTTTGAATTTTCTATGGATCCAACAAGGAACCAGTTAATATCAATAGGAAATTTTCTATAAGGGCTTCCCTCTTTGACTTTAGACAATTCAAACATAGGAAACTATTGCCTCATCATTTCTAGTAGCACCACTTTATCAGAGGGATATCTTGTTAACATGTAAGGTTTTCCACTGAAACCTTCCATCCTGATATATGAGTAAGCTTTGGCTTGGATAAACCATGAGTCATACTTATTGATTGCTTCTGTGGTGCCAACCAAGAATCTCTTGGCTCTGTCCCCATCCATAAGTCTAACCATATGCATTATGAAAGCATCATTTACAAGTTTGTAATTCTATATGGATAATCTCCTTTCTAGCTAGGGATAATACTCCTAGGGAGTCTTCTCATTAGGCAACTTTCCCATAGTCTGTAATGCATCATATGTGCCTTTGGCTACACATGCATACACAAGATATGAACTCATTCTAAAAATTGAAATCTTATTTTCTTTCCACTTGATCATTTGATCATACATGGTGTTGCTGATAATCTTGGCCCACTGGACCTTTGTATTCTCTGGCTTGTATTCCACAACCATCTTGATTAGCCTAAACATCCATGGTTCAAATGTTCCACAATTGATCAAACCATTCATCTTGCTCAGCACACACATTATATATTGGACTTCCTCAATGAAGTCAAATTCATATAAGTGCACAACCATTTTAGTAGTTTCCCTGGCTATGTTGCTTGGGCTTCTCCATCCTTGATAAATGACCTTTATACAATTCTTATCACTGGCCTCAAATTCTTTGGCCAAATCATCTAAATTTGGCACATACATGATGTTCTGTGTTACTAGCAAATGAAGCATTTCTACAATGTCATCCACTGAAAGATTAGCATAGAGACTTTCTTATTTTTCCACCCTTCTTGTGTTGATGTCACTATTCTATGCACACTCCATCATGAGCTCAAAAGCCTCTATGGAGTAAGGAAAGCTAGCCACATGGAACAAACCAGATGCCACTACATTCTGTAAGATGGGATTATCTTCTCCAACATCAATTCTTGTCCTCAATTCTTCTATGTCTGTACCACCTGCATGAGTATCTTCCTAATTTCCCAACTTACAATACACATTGTGCATTCTAGGGAACATTGGGATTTTGAACTCGACATCTCACTTTTTGATTTATGGTTGAGACATTTTGTCTTGCGATTCAAATGCACCAGTATGAAACAATGGCATATCCTAGTCCATGGTTAGCATAATAATGACTTTATCTGAATAGAAAAACTTGAATTACACATTGCACATTTACTCTTGATATATTCCCTTTTACTATTTCTCAACTAGACTAGGGCATGATTTGCAAAATAATCAAAGGGTAGGATTTATATGTACCTGGTGTGTCTTCTTAACATGTAATTGATGTAGTAGCAGCTGAATTACCATTCTGGGTGAAGCATTCCCCTGAAATTCTATTTTTTGTTTCATCTCTTGTTCATAGTTGTAACATCAGAAAATGTCCCCTTGGGGGCTTTTCCCTAATAAGGTTTAGCTCTCGACTCTTTAGTATGCATTTAGGACATCTTAGTTCATATTTTGGCATCCCAGTGGAATGAGACCTAGGTTCCATGGCAAATTGGACCTAGATGGACCCCCTCAGCTATACCCTACCCAAATTAGGGGGGAGGACTTGGGTGCTTGTGCCCTAGTCCTACCCTATTTTGGGGTAGCCCTAATTTTTGGGTGTCAGTTTATGACCATTATTTGGTTCTTTTTCCAACACGGTAAATTTTGATTTTTAAAATCTTGGCGGGAGTACTTGTAGTTACATATATAAGCATGCTTAGGCATTCATTTAGACACTAGATGACAATTGTGATGTTTAAGTGTTCTCAAGGTGATTCAAGGCTTTTATTGTCTTGCAAGACCAGGCTTGTGTGTTTTGTGTGTTGATATTTGCAGATTTGAGCATCCATTTTATCATGGCATGAATGGTATCTTCCTCCCATGATATATTCACTACAAGGTGACATTATATTGTGATTTCATTATTGATTCCTTAAGTTTTTGCCTCTGCCTCACAAGGGGCACACACTCTTTATCTGACAATGGTGTTTGGAAACTTAAGTGTCCTCTGGGGCTTGACTGAGGCAAGCCTCTAAACACCACAAGCCCCAAACTAAGTCTTGTGATTGTAGGTTACAGGTGTCGCATTTGGAAAAATTAGAGTTGTAGGAAGGATTGGCAGGCATCAAGGACTTTGGATCTGAAGAAAAGGACACAGGAGCACTTCTAGGACTTGGGTGCTCACTCTAGTGTCCTCCACATCTAAATTTTAGGAAATAGAAGTTACAGGGCTGATCAATGTCAGAAAGAGGTCTGGATCCTGTGAAGAAATTGACACCTTGGACTTGGGCACCCACTCCAATGTCCCTGACTATTCTTCTTCAGAACCCCAATAATAGGTATTCTATAATTTGTTATTTTACTCATGTCTACAAGAGCCTTTTCCGTCATTCATCAATTTGTTGTCGTATTTGCATAATTAGGGTTTTAATGGTTAATTGGGAATAAGAGAAGGAAAATTAATAATTCAATTCCCTAATCCAAGTTTTCCTACATCTACAAGTGACCTAGGGTATGATAGTGCTTGTCACTTGACCCTAGATCCTTGAATGTATAGTGGAGAGGCGGATTTAAATATCTAAAATCTAGAACATTAACAAATCCAATTTCCCCCTAAACATTTTAGTGAACCTGTGTTTTTGGACTTAAATTGAAACTTTATGAGTGTGTTTCTTCATATTTGGATTGATATCATTCATTCATATAGTCATTCATTTTATTGCATTGAGAAAAATTCAAAAAAATTGAAAATTTGGAAAAATACAAAAAAATTGCATTGTTGGGCTTACTAAATTGCATCAATTCTTTCTAAATTTTCCTAATTCATGATTTTTTCATCAGATCTAATATAAACTACATAAAAATACAAAAATTCAAAATTTTTCTTTGCATTTTCATCATTAATTTGCTAGGGTTTTGTGGAAATTTTGACTATTTTATATAACCTAGTAATTCCAAAATCTAGGGTTAGTAGGGAAAATCTTTTTCTCATATTTTTCTACTGATTTTAGAGGCCCATTAAAATTAACATTTGGATTTAGTCTTGTATTTTAGTGTAAATTTTCATTTAGATTTAAAATATTTGCATTTTTGCATAGAAAAATTCAACAAAAAACTAGCAATTTTGATGCATTTTCATTAAATTTGCATTGGCATTTTGCCTATTAAAGGTTGAAAATCATTTTCATATCTGATATTAAGTCATTTTTATCATAAATCAGACTTCAAAACATTCACATAGCATTTTGTCCCAAGATCTCAAACCTAGGGCTTCAAAAACAACGATTTTCACTAAATTTGGCCTTATCGACTTTATAAACTTGCACCATAATTGTGTTGTGAAAGGTAATTTGGAATTAATTTTATTTATCAGGGTAATAATTTCTTTCCCTAATAAAAATATTTACAATACCCTTTTATCGGGCTCTTGTTGTGAAAATTTTGCAAAAAACTACACATTTTGGCTATTTTCGCCCTAGGGTTTGACCTAGTTTGCACATCAATCATGTTGTCATTAATTTTATAGGTCAAGGTGACTGATATTATTGATATTATTTTCTTTCCCTCCTTAAATTCATTACAACACCTCTTTTTCTAGGTCTTGGAATTGAAAAACCGTGAAAAATAGCCTATTTTTGCTATATTTTCACTAGGGTTTTACCTTAAGTGGCACTAAAACCATGTCTTGTTGGGTATTTTTTCATCAAGTGGCTGTTATTAATGATATTATTTGTTTTCCATCATGATTTTCCTCACAACACCCTTTGTTATGCTCTTTTGCATTGAGTTTTAGTGAAAAAAGTGCCTATTTTGACATATTTTCACTATATTTCCACTTGCCATTATCTTGGATTTGCATCAAGAGTGTGTTGAGAGTGATATTATTGCTGTTTTGGACTGATATCAGACATATAACTTTCTTCCCTTGACTAAAATCCTTACAGCACCCTTTGGTTCATTCATTTGCATTGAAAAAGTACCAAAAATCAAGCATTTTTGTATATATTTTACATTTATGGATTCTCCTAAGGATACATCTTTAGAAGAATTATATGAGCACATTGTCAACTATGATAATTTTTGCAAATTCACTAACAAATATCCTCAAGTATTGCATCAAATTGCATACATCTATGGCATTGGCATAACCAATAGTGCTACATGTGATATTCTTCGATCAATAGCCTACTTTGATAACTTTCGTGATACTGTGGATGTTTTTCCTTCATTCATGGAGAATCTCAAAAAATTTATGGCTGAAAACAATCATGGGGAAAGTAGTGATGATAACTTTACTCCCACTCCCCCTTTTTTTCATGATGATATAATGCAAATCCTCTCTCAGGCCTATGAGAATGACATAGCAATGGGTGATTTATCAAGGAAAGAGACTTGTCCCAACATAACTCCACTTGGTGAAGATATATTAGCACAAGAAAAAGACATCATTGATACATTTATCCACACTACTCTACCATCCCTTCCCACTCTCCCTTAACAGGATGAAGCTTTGGATGACGCAGATTCTCTTTGTGACCATTTGCTTGAATCTAATGATAACTTGCCACCTGATGTTCAAGAACTTCTCAATTACATTCTAAACAAGAAAATAGATCATGAACCATCACATACTTTGGAAAGCAATGAAATCCTACATGTTGTGGAAGAACAAGCTATCCTTTTGACACAAGCCATTCCAACACCCTATATAGGGACTGAAATGGGTATCTTTTGGATGCCTCCACAAGCTCATTAAATGACATTTCAAATGCTCCTATAGCTGACACAGACAATGGCACCATCCCCTCTCAACCATCATCAAGAGAAGCCTTTCCTACACAGTTACCCTCGCAAACTCCTAAACATATGGAAGAGAGAAGAAGTAATAATGCCTTAACCATTAAGATAAAGATCAAGATTCTTGATACGTGCTAACCTGAAGGGGCCCTACAGGTAAGTATCTCTAACCCTTTATCTCTCTCATGATGTGCTCCCGCCATGATGTGTTATATGTTGTTTAGGCCTCTTGGGATGACCCCTGATTCTCCCGTAAGGTCTAGGATACTAGGAGACTGCCTCTATTGTGACCTTCTTCTATTTGTACCATCATTCTTCTATATTACTTCTCTCTCTGATTTCATTATTGTGTGTTGTGTCTTACAGACATAGCATTGTGGTTGGTGACTTCGGGGTGCCCTCCTAGGTGACTGTCCCTAAGACACTTGTTTCTCCTCTCTTATTTATTGTTTTCCTTCCTCTAGTGTTTCCATCTAGCGGGTGGATGATGAAAAGTGTTTACACTGATGCAGACCTAGTGTCCCTTTCGAGAGCAATCAAAAAATGGACTTAGTTCTTAATATGATGATGGGGTTGTATATCTTATCCAACACTTGGCTAGTGGAAGCCCTTATGCTTTTTGCATAGTGAATTTTATGATGTTTCTATCGCATTTACAAACCTTAACAATATTACTACTTTGTGCACCTTTGTTTGTCTTTGAATCTGGCCTTGGCAGTACTCGATTCAGAGAGCTTCGTGATATAGCCCTATGGTTATCCTCGAACTCTAAATTTATTGTATAACCTTGTCTCTTTGTGTGGTTAATCATATGCATTAATGTTGTTGTTTATCATGATTTTGTAGACACTAACATGTTTCTTGTAGGGATGTGTTTGTGAGAACATTTGGCGACCGTAAAGTATATGTCACCTCTAGGGGGCATGGGCTTTGCGAAAGTCGGCGTTCTCTTATATGTTTTCTTCCTACCTTAATGTGCTTGATATCAATAACTGATATCAACCACCTTAAGGTGGGGGCATATATAATGTAAGTTATATGTTGTAGATGTTAGCTATGTGCTTGTCCTTAGGTGCAGTCTAAAGACTTGCTCGATGAGTGCATCCTGCATCCTGAGTTTGTTTGCAATCAATCAATCAATCATGTAAGCCCTCTGTAGAGGCAGAGATGGTGTATTTCTCAAAGCAGATTATATCATCCTGTCATTTTCAAAAGTCCTCTACGGAGGCAAGGAGCGGTTCTATGACTAACTCAACCCTTAAGCATGTCTTCGGTGATTGTTGTGACGAAGCCCAATCATCGGTGTGTGCCTGTAATGTGCCTGAGATGGTGTTGGACCTAGAAATAGGTACACTCCATCGCTTGTCTGCCATTTTTTCTCTGTGTCTTCAAGTGTGTGTGTTTTGGCGTGCTTGTTTTGTGTGGCATGTTTGTTGCCCCATATGCAGTCTAAAGACTTGCTCGATGAGTGCATCCTACATTTTTAGAGATTTTGCATGTCTTGCATGTGTGTTGCCCCCTATATACAGTCTAAAGACTTGCTCAATGAGTGCATCCTGTATTATGGGAGGTTTGTTTACTTTCTGGTACTTGAATTTGCATTTTATATATATGAGAAAAAGAAAAGAAAAGATATCATTTTTGTCTTCCATGCATTAATGTGTCTTCTATGCATTGACTATCTTCTTCATGTTCTACGTGACTATAATTATTTTCTCCATGTTTTGCGTGCCAGTTACTGTCTTCTATGTGATTGGCATGTCTTCTCCATGCTTGATGTGTTTGTTGTGTTTGTGACCTTACTTTAATGCATGTATTGGCCTCACATTTTTACATACATTAAAGTGGGGGCTAAATGTAACATCGAAAAATTTCCCCTTGGGGGCTTTTCCCTCATAAGGTTTAGCTCACAGGTCTTTAGTATACATTTAGGACATCTTAGTTCATATTTTGGCATCCCGATGGAATGAGACCTAGGTGGACCCCCTGAGCTGTACCCTACCCAAAATAGGAGGACTTGGGCACTTGCACCCTAGTCTTGCCTTATTTTGGGGCAGTCCTAATTTCTGGGTGTCAGTTTATGATCATTATTTTGTCCTTTTGCTGACACGGTAAGTTTTGATTTTTAAAATCTTAGCGGGAGTGCTTGTAGTTGCATATATAAGCATGTTTAGGCATTCATTTAGAAACTAGATGGCAATTGTGATGTTCAAGTGTTCTCAAGGTGATTCAAGGCTTTCATTATGTTGCAAGAGCAGGCTTGTGTGTTTTGTGTGTTGATATTTGCAGATTTGAGCATCCATTTCATCATGGAATGAAGTGCATCTTCCTCCCATGATATCTTCACTACAAGGTGACATTATATTATGATTTCATCATTGATTCCTTTGGTTTTTACCTCTACCTCACAAGGGTATGCACTCTTTATCTGACAATGGTGTTCAGAGACTTAAGTGTCCTCCAGGGCTTAACTGAGGCAAACCTCTAAACACCACAACCCCAAACCAAGTCTTGTGATTGTAGGTTCCAGGTGTCCCATTTGGGAAAAGTGGAGTTATAGGAAGGATTGGCAGGCATCAAGGATTCAGGATCTAAAGAAAAGGACACATGAGCACTTCTAGGACTTGGGTGCTCGCTCTATTGTCCTCTACATCCAAGTTTTAGGAAACAGAAGTTACAGGGCTGATCAGTGATGGAAGGAGGTCTAGATCCTTGAAGAAATTGACACCTTAGACTTGGGCACCCGCTTTAGTGTCCCCAATTGTTCTGCTTCAAAACCCTAAAAATAGGTAGTCTATAATTTGGTATTTTACTCCTATTTGCAAGAGCCTTTTCCGTCATTCATCAATTTGTTGTTGTATTTGCATAATTAGGGTTTTAATGGTTAATTGGGCATAAGAGAAGGAAAATTAATAATTAAATTCCCTAATCCAAGTTTCCCTACATCTGCAAGTGACCTAGGGTATGATAGTGCTCATCACTCAACCCTAGATCCTTGAATGTATAGTGGAGAGGCAGATTTAAACACCTAAAATCTAGAACATTAACAAATCCAATTTTCCTCTAAATAGTAGTAAGCTCTAAGCAATGGAATTAGGGTTCTTAAAATATGAATGTGTGTGTTATGGTAATGAAATTCCCCTTTTAACTTAGGCAATTTGTGATTTTAGGGCACATTAATGGCAGGAATATGATTTGACAACCTCTTTTAGTAAGATAAAGCAATATTACTATAGGTGTCTATTGGCATGCTTTTGAATTTAAATGCCAACGGACGCTTTATTGCATTAAATGCAAAAAACACGGGTATGGGGATATCTAGTTAAGGAATATTCTGGGGATATCTAGATGTGGATATCCGGATGACACTATATGAGTCAGGATGTGAATGTGGACATGTGTCATTACTTCACAACAGCATAGAGGATCATTCTTGATGACAAGATTCTCCTGCGGGGATGCACTACTATCTGATCTGGATCTCTTTCATCGGGTATAATAAGATGATGTCATTGGGGTCAGGATATTTTAGAAGATCTAGACATTAAGTTAAGATCCAGATACTCGTTAAGATGAAAACACAAACTAACATCCCGCATATGATGTGTAATTGGGTAGGTCTCTTAAATTTGACGTTCGGATACTATCAGGAGTCAAGATATTATATAAGATCTCGATATTAACTAATATCCTGTGTTTTGATGTTTAAACAATTAAGTCATTTAAGTTTAACGTATTGACATTAGTGGGTGTCGAGATACTAACTTATGATCAGGATGCTAACTAATATCCTGACGTTGATGTTGAGCTCATTAAGCCTTCTTTAATTTGACATCTGGATACTAATACATAGTTAAGGTCCAGATACTAAGTTAAGATCTAGATAACATGCAATGCAAATATTTGGGTGACTTGTTGATCGATCTTTGACCGACCATAATTTTTATTCCTGAGGAATTTTGAGGTGATCCAAAAGGTGAACTTGCTTAAAATTTTGCACTCTTTTAGCTGACAAGGTTTGTGAAGACAAATTTTAACTTCAGATTTTGACCAAGATCTTAAGGTCTTAATATGCAAAGGATAACATTCTGATATGCATATGAGGCTAATTTTACCATACCACCTAAAGCAAAGACAAGAAAGCAAGTGAAAAGTGTTGGAATTAGTCTAGACAACTGAGAGGGGAGGGTGAATCAGTTGTCTCGTAAATTTAACAATTTCTACTTTTAATCCTCTTTATCAACTTGCAATCAGATTAATAATGTAAACATTAAAGCATGAATCAACAACACATGAGGAGAAATAAACTGAACACACAAAACACCAGGATTTTTACGTGGAAACATGGTTAAGGGAAAACCATGGTGGGGGTTAACCCACAAGATTTGTACCCTATTAAAAGTACTTAGAAGAAAAGAGAAGGCACATGCCTTTAGGCTCACTACCCAGAGCTCACTGCCTACAGAATTTATGTTTAATATAGAAAGAATTAACTGATAAATAGCATCTCCTTCACGCCTGGTTTAGTTTCATTGAATTCTCACAAAACTTCAGCTCTACTCCAAATACTTCTTCTCTAATTCTTCATCAAAATAGCTCTTGTTCTTTTGTTTCTCCTTTGTTCTGCTCTATCTTTTGATCCTTTCTTCATATCATCTTATTTTCATGCAAGGATAATTTTCCACAACTCATCAACAAGTATTTATACACTTCATCAATCTTGGAATGAACATCAAGGTCGGCACTACAAACATTTGACTTAATGCGAGTCATTAAGTTTTTGGCCAAACATAACTGGGACTCAAACCTTCATTAGTCAACATGCCATGCTCCATAGAAATGCTCTTAGATCATCCACAATACGCTTTAATCATCCAGTCAGCCAAGACTAGGAATAACAACAACATCAAGAAGGAAATCTTCAATTACAAGCTCAAACTTCAATGCGGATCTCCAACATAGCAGTCACGTGATCCAGAGACTTTCACAAGAACATTGAATTCAACAAAAACATCCATACTCCTCCAAATCATCAGAATCACTTGCATCTTCCTCTGGAACCTCAAGTACACTATCTACCATGACTGTCACTTTAGAAAGATTGCTTGCAGATCTCCAAACCACGAACCACTTAAATGGATGATACACACTGACTTCCCAAACATGCCTTTAGATTCGCAGATCATCATTTGACATATCCGAAACAATCCAAACTTCTTTCCTGTCACTCTGTCTTCTTTTGAATACTACAAAACTGGTTCTATTCAGATGGCCATAGCTTCTTCAAATCTTCATGCGAACCCTAAAATCTTAACTGGAGCTTCTTAAGACAATCCTCTACTCAGCCATATGGTCCACATACATTGATCATTGTTAATTTTCTCAATATCCTCAACAATCCAATCTTCTATACAGGTAGCAAAATAGGATACAATTGACATCAATGGCAACAAGGATATGTTGACATCAATGACAACACTTCTTAGGCACATATTTGCAACAATATCCCCCTTTGTCATTGATGGCAACATATGATTTGAAAAACTAATTTGACCATCAACAGAAGACCTTCTCCCCCTTTCTCTTATCACTTCTGCAATCACTTTCTTCATTGCTCCCCCTTTCATCAGCAACTATTTTTTCACATGAACTTCTTGTTGATAACTGAGAGGGGGGGAGAATCAATTATCTTAATTATTTGACTTTCTTTTCTTGTTTAACAATTTGTGCAATATCAAATCATATAAGCATACATAACCATGGAAGCATAAATAAACTCAACACACACACAATATTCTTGACATGGAAAACCTTATTAAGGGAAAAAACCATGGGGTGATTAACCCAAGATTGTATTCTCTATTATAAGAATAAGGTAGTACAAAATGACACTTGCTAATTAGGGCTCACTGCCTGAGCACACTACTCACAAGAGGCTCACTACCTACAATAGTTTATAGAAGGAAACTAGGTACTTGAACTGATGAGAAGCATCCACATATGCTTAGATTCAGTTCCGGTTAAGCTCAATATACTGATCTACTACACTTCATTCTTCCTCTGCCTTAGTGCTGCTGTTCTGTCACATACCAGACCTGTATTTCTATTTCCACACTGTTCTCTACTTTTCTTCACACTAAACAAAACACCACACACACCTTCTCATCGAAATCCATCTGATATATATATCCACACCAAAGATTTCAACATCTTTCTAGTCAGCATCTAGAATAATCAATATTTTCCCAAATCCTGGTCTGTCAGCTGAATCCTTTCTTACCAAGAGATGTGTATCAAAGAGATACTTATAGAAGTCATCAATCATGTCAGCCAATCATGAATTATCCCTTAAGAAACTTGATCACCATCAATATCTCATTCGGATTAAGGTCTGATGCTCTGCCAGTCAGTTCTTCCTCAATCTACTCTGCCAAATAGGAACCCAACACTTAGGTGTTCATATCTTTTCACTCTTTCATCACTGGAGGCTCAATCTCTAGAATGTATTAGTCATGGTACTGCTCTTGACTTCCCCAAGTCTGCACTTTACTAAGATACTTCCTCTGAGAGATCCGGACTTGATTGTCAGACCTTGCTGCATGCTCTATTCTTGCTCATTGGACCAAAATAGTCTTCAATCTGACTTCTAGTATAGACATACCATGTCCTATGGATGTGTGGGATGGACTTTGTTGCCATCAATGACAACACTCATGAAGCCACACAATGTCTCTTGCCAACAATCTCCCCCTTTGGCATTGATGGCAACACTTGGTGAAAAATGATTAAGTGTTATAGCTTACTCCCCCTTGGCTAATGCTATGTTCTTATGTACACTTTTCCAGAGCTCCCCCTTAGCTAGATTCTACATTTTTCACTGCTCCTCACTCCCCCTTTGACATCAATGGAAAAGGGTAGGCTCTGTACACCAAAATTTCCCAAAAATAATCTATACTTGGCTGCATAAATATATATACATGTTATACTTACATATGCTAAAGTATATCTGCAAAAGTTGTCTTGAACTGGACAAATTTTGTTGCCCAACTCTACTTCATCCTATCCAAAATTGAGATGTGACCACTCAATAGGAATGCAAAAGCTTATGCCCTCTTTAGATCTATCGAATCACTGGTCCGGGATGTGGTTTGAGCATCAGTTAGGGCCTCATGCATGGCCTCTAACTTAGGGATAATTATCCCTCTAAGTTCACCCATCCTACTCATTATATTCTTCTTTTCCTTTTCAAGTTTATTTAGTTCATTTAGAATGGAAATAGTCTGACATTCTTGGTTTATTATGGATGTGGTGAGAGGATCAAAATTCTAAGATAAACTTGATAGTTTACCCTCTTGTTCTTTCACTTTCTTCTCAATATCCATTGTCACTTTAGACCATGATAAACAAAATTTATATATATCTCCACCATCTTTAAGAGCATTTTCTAAGCTCTTTATCGTAATGTCCAAATTTCTCTTATCATTTGTTATAAGTCTTTGTATCTCAAAGAATCTTTTATCCAAAAATTCTTTCCAGACTTTCTCTTTTGCTACTTTTTCCAAAGAATCAAAATGTGTGCTAACAGAATTAACAAGAGATTTTAGATTACCAGATGAAGAAGCTGAAAGATCCTTCTAGAAGGATGGCATGATCTTCTCCAACACACCAGATGCAATCTCTATCAACTCACAGTCTTCCATGTGAGACTTCAAAAGTTTTTCTTTTGCCTTTGCTTGAGCAAAGGATGCTATCTTCATTGTCTGAACCGGGGAGAGGGAATCAAAATTGAATGGTCCTTGAAGTAGTTCTGGTTTATCAATCTCCATCATTTCTTTGGTCAAGAAATTTTTAATAGTTTCTATAGTGTCTCTTGCCAGAGACAGAGTCTTCTTTCCTTCTGTAGTTTCAGAACCACCTCTTGGGGTCTTCTTTGTTTAATCTTCTTCTCTTCCCTTTACCTCTCCTTCTTGACTGATTTTCTCCTCTATTCTTTCTTCTCCTTTAGATCTGGAGTCTATTGGGGAATCCAGATGAGAGATATTTACTTCTTCATGGACTTCCTCTTCTAGAATAGAGGAATCCAGGTCCTTGGTCTTCTCCTCACCTATCTCCTTTGATTCTTCTACATTTTTTTCTGTAGGATCTTCCTTTGATATGCTTAGTCCTTTGACATCAGAAGGTTCATCACTTATGTCCTCTATAATAGGAAAATTGAATCTTTTGTATACATTCTGGAGGATGTCTTTAGTTTCTTTTGCCACCTGATTAGTGTCTCCAAGCATAAGCTTGTTCATTCTGGCTTTGCTCCAAAACTCATCCTTGCAATCCTTGAATATCATGTTCAGTTGTTTAAGAGTGATGGAAGGATAGAGCTGAATAGCTATCTATTCCCAGATCTCTAGGTCCTTTGCCTTAGCATTGTTCTTTCTTATTTTAAGTTCTTTCTCCAAGATTTTGGGAATTAGAGATATGATCTCAATGAATGCTTTATTATAGATGTTAAGATACCTAACTGTAGCATCTTGCAAAATCTTCTGGTTAGCTTCATTATATTCATCATAAATTTTAGTCATTGGTTTTAGGTTCCCATCCATAGTGACTGATTTGATGATATCATCAATGTAGAGAATAGGCTTTTCAACAAATTCTTCTACCTTTTCTTCCTTGCCTTGACCGGTAGAGGATTCACTAGATATTTTAGTCTTTTTCTTCATTTTCTTGACCTCCTCATCTAATTCTGTCTCTTCATCATCCTTCTGATTGATGTAAGACCTTGTGGCCTTTCTCTTAGTTCTCTTCTCTCCCTTTCCAGATGTCCTGACTTCTACTTTTGAGGCTTTTTGACCCTTAGAGGTGGCTGGTGCAGAGCTTTTGGAGGATCTGGTCGAGGAGGGGCTTGCACTGGAGCACTTTCTTTTTCTATTTCTTGTCTTTCTTTCTCTACCCTTTCCAACTTCTCTCTGTTGGCACCAATTGACTCCTTTGATATTCCATATCTCTTGGTGACTTCTTCTACTTCCCTTCTCACTTTCCTCTTGATCTCAGGCTGTATAAGTTCAACATGAACTTTCACACTCAACTCTTGGAAGGTTCCAAACCTTTCTGCCTTAGGGTCCTTGGGCTGATTTAGTAGGTGTTGGACATGCAGTTCCAAAATTTTATCATCCACCTCATACCCCATTGGCATAATCTAGACTATCCTTGGCTCTACTGCTTCCATTAGACATTGATCAATGTCTACCATAAAGCACATTGTATCCTTGTACTTCTCAACCAATGATTGGGGGATTCTTTCTCTGGCTTGCATCATACTTTGAAAGTTCTTGAAGTATCCCCAGAGAGTTGTATTTTGAGCCTTGGCATCACCAAGCCCATGCATGTAATCTCTAATTTGAATGGCAACAGGTCTGTCATTTTGCCAGACCCAACCACTGGATCCGGGTAGCTCATTCATAAAGTAAAAGAACAAACATAGTATTAGCCCACGATACTTGAATGAGTTCTTCTTGTCCTTCTTGATCTTTTGTAGGTTTTCCAATAGTTAGCTTAGAAGAAGTTCACAAAGATCATAATCTACATTCTCCCTTAACATCTAATAAGTAGCATAGATTGCAGTTCCGGATACAGAATTCTCCCTGCTGGAGTGATATATCTTATAGCCAATTATCATAGATGCAAACTTGATATCTGGATCAGTGATATCTTTTATAGTCATTGCTTTCTTGTCAAATTTTGATCCAGTAGCCTGACTTATAGTTTGATTTTTGACTGATTTGAGAGCAGGCAACCCACTTGATGAGTGCAATCCGATTACAGCCCTAATTGCATCCTTGGTTATCTTGAATGGCCTCATCAACCACATAAAGTTGTCATGCATTCTGCTCAGAACATACCGGACCCAATCATCTTTAGCAAAATAGGGGAAATGAATGCAATGTCCAAAATACTTATCCCGAATGGCCTTGTACTAAGGTTTGAGTTCAAATGATTCATCTATCAATTCCTTGTGGTAGATATCCATCAGCTTGGATTCCCCAAATTCTTCAATGTTTGCGTGTATGTAAACCCTAACATCTTCTACATGCAGAACTCCATGCGGAATGCTAGAAAATGCACCTAGGGGATCAACTTCTAGGGATTTATAGGAATGTTTTTTGAATTTAGGGCGCGGCCTATCAGTGTTCTTCACAACATTCAGAGTAGCCATCTTTCAAAGATTCAGAGAGATATTCAAGAGCGGAAAATACCTTTTACACTTCTAGGGTTCATGATATGAGCCGGATCGGATTGCTAGATGAATCAACTTCTACTGTTGATCTTTGAGAGGTTTGAGGCAATTTTGTTACAGAGCTCCTTCTCTCTTCTTCTCGAATGTAAATGCGCAAATGTTTAATAAGATAACCCTTATATTTCTGAACAAACCCTAATTCCACATTGCAATAAATGTGCAACTTAAGTCATTTTGGTTGCCTTGTTCTCCTTGTTCTAAGAAAGATCTTTTCCGGATCACTGAGATGCACTTAGAGTTATTCTCGGTGATTATTGACAATCTATCTTCCTTTCTCCAATGATTTCATCTATCCGCAAATCAAGATTCCTCAATTTGAATCATATCGGATCTAACTATGAAAATCCTACTTCTTACCGGATGACTATTAAACTGAATTAATCTTGGAAGATTAACCTCTTCTAAACTTCTTGCCGATCTTCCATATCTTTACCAAGGCTTATTTAGATGTTTCTCTGAGAACCCTTTAATCCACAACTTTCCTTGTGCCAATTTTAGGCACCAATTAATTGGCTAGGGAAATTTGTTTTCCTTCTTGACTCCCCCTAAGCCAGAGCTCATCTTATTTAGTTTCCAGAAGGAATATCAGCATCAGATTCTAGTGTGGATCCATCCCCAACATTTTCTGTACTTCTCTTTACCCAAATCTTGTTCATCTCCCTTTGAATTTCATCTGCATTCACTTTTCCTTTTCCTTTGTCTTGATTTTGACTAGACCCCTTTTATCCTGATTCTTACTTCTACAGAATTTGGCAATATGACTGAATCTATTGCAATTATAGCAAACAACATTTCTTTGTAGATTTGACTGATATCTTTTTGATCTGCATTGATTTGCCATATGTTCCATTCTATTGCATGCAAAGCATCTACCATTGAATGAATTGTTCATTTGCATATTTCTACATTCTTGAGATTTGTGACCATACCTTTTGTAGTTAAAACACTGTCCGGAGAAGGATGAATTAGTCTGATTCATTCTTCTTCTACACTGATTTGCTTTATGACCAAAGTTATTGCAATTGTGGTAGTATCCATTGAAGGATGGATATCTTTGAGCATTTGGTTGCCTTACAGGAGGTCTTCTACGCTTGTTCCTTGGATTTCTTGATCCAGAGTTCTTCTGACCAGATCTGGAGCTTTCCCCTTTCTCATACCCCAAGCCTTGCTTGTCATCTACCCTCTTTTGGCTTTCAAGAAGAACTTCAAGTTGAGCAGAGCTTATCTTGAATTTCTCTTTGTATTCATTTGTTGTTTGAAGTTACCTTTTAAGAGTTTCTATCTGATTCTCAAGTTGTTCTTCATTGTCTCTAGCTTCTTCAAGATCAGAATCTAGATGCCTAATTATTCTATCCATTTTGTGGCAATCTTCTGACTTCTCCTTGAGGGATTGTTTTAGATTATCTTCACTTTTTTTTTTCTCTTCAATTTCTTGGGTGAATTTCATAACTCCTGATTCCATTTCATGTCTTACCATAATGACCTCTTTTGATAACTTCTCACATAACTTGGTTTTCTCATTCAAATCTTCATTAGTATCATTGGCTTCATTTTGACTTGCTAATTGTTGAAGAAGTTCCTTTCTTTTCTTCATTGAGATACTTAGTTTTTCTTTGAGTTCATTTATGAAATCATTAGCTTGTTTGAGTCTTTCCCTCAGGTCATTGACTTCAGAGTGAGATTGATCAAGATCATCTAGGGCAGACTGAAGTTGCTCCCTCATACCATACATATCCATTGAGATCCCCAGATCTTCCTCAAGTTGTTAGGCTCTATTAGAAGGAACTTGGCTCTGATACCAATTGTTGATAACTAAGAGGGCGGGGGTGAATCAGTTATCTTAATTATTTGACTTTCTTTTCTTCTTTAACAATTTGTACAATATCAAATCATATAAGCATACATAACCATGGAAACAAAAATAAACTCAACACACATGACACAATATTTTTGATGTGGAAAACCCTGTTAAGGGAAAAAACCACGGGGTGATTAACCCAAGATTGTATTCTCTGTTAAAAGAATAAGGTAGTACAAAATGGCACTTTCCAATTAGGGCTCACTACCTGAGCACACTGCTAACAAGAGGCTCACTGCCTACAATAGTTTATAGAAGGAAACCAGGTACTTGAATTGATGAGAAGCATCCACATATGCTTAGGTTTAGTTCTGGTTAAGCTCAATATACCAATCTACTACACTTCATTCTTCCTTTGCCTTAGTGTTGTTGTTATGTCACATACCGGACCTGTATTTCTATTTCCACATTGTTCTCTACTTTTCTTTGCACTACACAACACACCACACACACCTTCTCATCGAAATCCATCTGGTATATATATCCGCACCAAAGATATCAACATCTTTCCTCTCCTTGATGATGGATCACTGAGTGTGATCTGAAATGTTGACAAAAAAACACACATAGTATAATCCAAAAGCATTCTTATCTTTCTAGTTGGCATCCAGAATACTCAATATTTTCCCAAATTTTGGTCTGTCAGCTAAATCCTTGCTTACCAAGAGATGCGTATCAAAGAGATACTTATAGAAGTCATCAATCATGTCAGCCAATCATGAATTATCCCTTAAGAGACTTGATCACCATCAATATCTCATCCGGATTAAGGTTTGATGCTTTGCCGGTCAGTTCTTCCATAGTCTACTCTGCAAAACAGGAACCCAACACTTAGGTGTTCATATCTTTTCACTCTTTCATCACCGGAGGCTCAATCTCTAGAATGTATTAGTCATGGTGCTCCTCTTGACTTCCCCAAGTCCGCACTTTACTGAGATACTTCCTCTAAGAGATCTAGACCTGATTGTTAGACCTTGTTGCATGCTCTGTTCTTACTCACTGAACCAAAATAGTCTTCAATCTGACTTCCGGTATAGACATACCATGTCATGCGGATGTGTGGGATGGACTTTTTGCCATCAATGACAACACTCATGAAGCCAAATAGTGTCTCTTGCCAACACTTCTCTCCCCCTTTTACATCAATGGCAAAGGGCACATATTTGCAGTCTTTTATCCTTATTTTTGTTTCAGACCAAACTAAAAAAAATGTAGACTACTCCCCCTGAGTAGTTCCTCCTTGACATCAATCCAGATCACAAGATGTGACTGTGAATTCTACTGGAGTGATGCACTCTAGTGCATCTTAATTCTGATCAGGAGGGGTAATAACCCCCAACTTCTCTCTGAGATACTCAAAAGTATCCTTGGGAAGAGGCTTAGTAAAAATATCTGCAATCTGATCCTTTGAAGATACAAACTCCAACTTGACTTCATTCTCATTTACCTTTTTTCTCAAGAAATGAAACTTAATGGATATATGCTTTGTCTTTGAATGCAACACTAGATTCTTTGAGATGCTTATTACACTTGAATTATCACAGAAGATTGTGACAGGCTCCTCAAACACAATTCTGATGTCTTTCAGTATTTACTTCATCCACATAACTTGAGTACAATTGTTTTCTATTGCTATATATTATGCCTCTGCTATAGATAGGGATATTGCCTCCTACTTTTTTCTCAGCCAAGAAACCAATCTACTTCCCAAGAAGAATGCACCACCACTAGTGTTTTTTCTGTCATCCACATCTCCTACCCAATCAGCATATGTATATGCATGAAGAGTAAATTCATTGTCTTTTGGATACCACAAGCCATAATCAACTGTTCCTTTGAGATATCTAAAGATTCTTTTGACTACTACAACATGGGATTCTTTAGGATTAGCTTGCAATCTAGCAACAAGCCCAACTACATTCATGATATCAGGTCTGAGTCAGATAGAGTAGTCCTCCAATCATTGATCTATGCCTTTTTTGATTTGCCTGAGGGGAGTCATCATCTTTACTCAACTTACATCCGGTCACCATAGGCATACCTTCTGGCTTTGAATCTTCCATTCCAAATTTCTTCAACAGTTCTTTCATATACTTAGACTGAGATATAAAGATACCCTTATCTGACTGAGTGATTTACAGACCTAAGAAGAAATTCATCTCACCAAACATGGACATATCAAATTCACTTTTGCATCTGATCAACAAATGTTTTGTACATTCTCTCATTTCCACCAAAAATGATATCATCAACAAATACCTCAACAATCAGAATATTCTCATGGTCAATCTTGAAGTAAAGATTACTGCCAGCAGTAACTTTGTTATATCCTAGCTTTAGCAGATACTTATCTAATCTTGCATACCATGCTCTTGGGCTTGTTTGAGTCCATATAGTTCTTTTGTCAGTCTTTAGACCATGCCTTTTTTATTAGACAACTGAAA
Source organism: Cunninghamia lanceolata (assembly GCA_027924645.1). NCBI lineage: Eukaryota > Viridiplantae > Streptophyta > Pinopsida > Cupressales > Cupressaceae > Cunninghamia > Cunninghamia lanceolata. The sequence continues at coordinate 32,963,567 of BSBN01000078.1, read as the reverse complement.
TCCTTCCAGTTGCTCAATGTAGACTTCTTCTTCTAACTCTCCATTTAGGAATGCTGATTTGACATCCATCTGATAGACCTTGAAATCTTTATAAGCAACAAATGCAAGAAATAACTTGACTGCGTCTATTCTTGGCACCGGAGTAAAAGTTTCTTTAAAATCAATTCTTTCCACTTGAGAATATCCTTTGCATACCAACCTTGCTTTGTTTCTTACAACTTCACCATCTTCATTTAGTTTGTTTTGGAAGACCCATTTAGTTCCACTCACATTTTTGTCCTCAGGTCTAGAAATAAGATCCCAAGTGTGATTCTTTTCAATTTGCATTAATTCTTCTTCCATTTCTTTTACCTAGTTTTCATCTTCACAGGCTTCACTTACTATTTTTGGTTCAATATTTGAAATTAGACAAATCTCTTCTTGACCTTCAGCAATTCTTCTCCTAGTTTGAACACCTTTATTTCTATCTCCTATGATTTGATCTTTAGGATGATTCATCCTTACATACCTAGGAGTTTTGGGATTTGCTTGAACTTCTATTTCTTGGGCTTGTTCCTCAACTTCTACACTGTCTTCTTGAATTACTATATTTTCTGGATCAATCCGTATCTGAATTTGAGTTTGTACTTGCATTTCTTGACTTGGATTTTCATCTTGATCATCTGAATCATATCCACAAGACCTGGAATGTCCTTCCTTTCTCTCATCAACTCTGACATTAACACTTTCAACAATCATTTTTAACCTCTTGTTAAAGCACCAGTATGCTTTGCTTTGAGTAGAGTAACCCAGAAAAATTCCTTCATCACTTCTTGCTTCAAACATGCCTAGATCCTCATCTCTTTTGATATAGCATTTACTACCAAAACTCTAAAATATCTTATAGTAGGAGGACGACCAAACCAGAGTTCATAAGGAGTCTTACTAGAATTGACTTTGATCTACACCTAGTTAAGAGTGTAGACAACAGTACTCACAGCTTCTCTCCAATAGACTTGAGGAACATTTGTTTCCATCATCATGGTTCTGGCAGCTTCTTGAATGGTCCACTTTTTTCTTTCCACTACTCCATTTTGTTGAGGATTCCTAGGAGTAGATAACTATCTTTTTATTCCATGCTTTTCACAGAATGTATCAAACTCACCAGAGGTAAACTCACCACCTCTGTCAAATCTCAGACACTTTATTTTCACACCAATCTCATTTTCCACCATAACTTTGACACCTTGAATTTGTCAAGAGCTTTTGATTTTTCTTTGAAGAAAGTTACCCACATCATCTGGGAGTAATCATCAATTAGCAACATAAAATATCCATCTCCTTGCACACTCCTAATTCTAGCAAGACCACATAGATCAGTATGCACAAGTTCCAATCACCCACTTGAAAATTGTTCTTTACTTTTGAATGATGTTTTGTTATGTTTACCCAATTGACATTCTCTACACATGCTATCAAGTTTCACATGTCTTAGATGATCTCTTACAGCCTAAGTAGAACTTATCTTGACAATGTTATCAAAATTCACATGACACATTCTCCTAGGCCACAACCAAATTTGATATGTCTGAGCAATCAAACAACTTTTACCAGAATTACTTAATTGAAAAATGTTACCTCTAGTTTGTGTACCAGATGTAATTTCAGTTCCTAAGCTTTCCAAGATTCTGCATTTGCCATCCTTGAATTAGAGATCATAACCCTTGTCAACCAACTATCCAACACCGAGAAGATTATGTTTTAGCCCTTCCACATACAGAACATCATTGGTGTTATTCTTACCATCAAAAGAGATGGATCCTCTACCACGAATTCTACTGGTTGAGTTGTCTCCAAATTTTACAAGCCCACCTTCATATTTTTCAAGGCTCACAAACTTACTTTTATTACTAGTCATATGATGAGAACATCCACTATCAATCACCCATTCATCTTTTTCAACAACCTGAGTAGCCAAGGCACTTTCCACATTTGCATAGCTAGTAGATTCAGTAAACACCAGATCTTCTTCTTTGATAGCAATGAACACCCAATCATTTTCAGTGGAACCTCCATGATCAGATTCATCATTTGTGACTCCTTCTTCTCCAACTTCTTGGACATAGTAACATTTCTTCTGACCTTTATATCTGTTAGGGTTTGGTATTGAAAAATTCTCTAGACATATTGAGGCAAAATGACCAATCTTATTACAAGAAAAACATTTGAGTGGAAACTTTCCTTCATACTTACCAGATCCTCTTGGCATTCTTTTGGCAATAAGAGCTTCAAGATCTGCAGTCTCAATTTCATCATTTTCAAGATCCTTCCTTGCCTTCACAAATTTGTTTGATCTTGCTGAAGAGATTTCACCCAGATCAGATCTTTTTTTCCATATACACTGGCGTTAAATGTAGATTCAAACTTAGGAAGAGAATCACCAAACTCACTTAATTCAAAAGCTAAAATTTTACCAACTAGTTGATCTCTAGTAACTTCTGAGATAGTCTTGATCTCCTCTATAACAACAACCTTATGTTTGTGTGAATTAGGTAAAGATCTGAGCACTTTTTCCACAATCTCTGATTCTTCCAAAGTTCCACCAGCATGCCTGATACCACACACAAGTTCATTTATCTTTTGCATGTAGATTGTGATGTTTTCATCTTCACTCATCCTTAGATTTTCAAATTTTCCTCTTAGGCTTTATAGCTTGGCACATTTGACATATTCATCACCTTCATACAGATTCTCCAACTTCTTCCAGATTTCATGACTAGTTTTTATATTTGTCATTTCATAATCAGTCAGGGCACTCAACAAGGCTTCTTTAGCTCAAAAGTTATTTTTAGCATCTTTGAGTTGATCTAGGGTTGAAGGACCTTCCTCTGGAGGTTTATACTCATCATTGGTTATCACCTAATAAGCATCACCCATGCATTGAAAATGGCACTCCATGTGACTCTTCCAACAGAATAATGTGTTCCATCAAATCTCAGACTATCCTTCTTATAGGTTGACATCCTGGATCTCCTCAAGCGGTCAAGCTTCTTTTAGAGGATCTAGCTCTGATACCAATTGTTGGAATTAGTCCAGACAACTGAGAGGGGGAGTGAATCAGTTGTCTCACCAATTTAACAATTTCTTCTTTTAATCTTCTTTATCAACTTGCAATTAGATTAATAATGTAAATATTAAACCATGAATCAACAACACATGAGAAAAAATAAACTGAACACACAAAACACCAAGATTTTTATGTGGAAACCTAGTTAAGGGAAAACCACGGTGGGGGTTAACCCACAAGATTTGTACCCTATTAAAAGTACTTAGAAGAAAAGAGAAGGCAAATACCTTCTGGCTCACTGCTCAAAAGAGGCTCACTACCTACAGAATTTGTGGTTAATACAAAAAGAATTAACTGATAAATAGCATCTCCTTCATGCCTAGTTCAGTTTCATTGAATGCTCAGAAAACTTTTGCTTTGCTCCAAATACTTCTTCTCTAACTCTTCATCAAAACAACTCTTGTTCTTCTATTTGTCCTCTGCTCTGCTCTACCTTTTGATCCTTTCTTCAAATTATCTTATTTTCACACAAGGATAATTTTCCACAACTCATCAAGTATTTATACGCTTCATCAACCTTAGAATGAACATCAAGGTTGGCACTACAAAAATTTGACTTAATGTGAATCACTAAGCTATCAGCCAAACATAACTAGGACTCAAACCTTCATTAATCAACACACCATGCTCCATAGAAATGCTCTTAGATCATCCACAACACGCTTGACTCATTCGGTTGGCCAAGACTGGGAATAACAGCAACATCAAGAAGGAAATCTTCATTGACAAGCTTAAACTTCAATGCAGACCTCCAACATAGTAGTCACATGATCTAGAGACTTTCACAAGCACATTAAATTCAACAAAAACATTCATACTCCTCCAAATCATCAGAATCACTTGCATCTTCCTCCAGAACCTCAAGAACACTATCTACCATGACTATCACTTTAGAAAGATTGTTTACAGATGTCCAAACCACAAACCACTTGAATGGATGATACACACTAACTTCCCAAACATGCCTCCAGATCTGCAAATCATCATTTGACATATCCAAAACAATCTGAACCTTTTTCTTGTCACTCTATCTTCTTCTGAATGCTACAAAACTAGTTCTACTCAGATGGCCATAGCTTCTTCAAATCTTCATGCAAACCCTTCAAATCTTAATTGGATCTTCTTAAGACAACCCTCTACTCAACCATATGGTCCACATACATTGATCCTTGTTAATTTTCTCAATATCCTCAATAATCCAGTCTTCTATACAGGCAACCAAATAGGATACAATTAACACCAATGGCAACAAGGATATGTTGACATCAATGACAACACCACTTAGGCACATATTTGCAACAAAAAGTGGATCCCTATTTTGCTGAGGCAAAATGGGGCATGTTCTGCAACCACACAATAACTTGCCACCAAAGAACACAACCAAAATTCAAACAATTCAAGTGATGAGGACAAGTTAAAACATAATGTTCCTACTCTTATCAACAGTATTTTAATGTTCCTGAATAATATCATGTTCATCAATATAACAATATGCAAGAAGCAGTCAAGTGTGTGCATGTGATTGATTATCCTTCATCTTGTAGATAAATTGAAAATGCTAGTAACAAGTGTTAAGCTATGTAGTTTGATTTAACCCTCATAGCCAACTTGGATAGAGCCTTGCTGCCAGCAGGTGTCCATAGCCTTGGCAAGGTTATCTTTACAATTATCCCAAGTAGAGCCCCACTGCTAGTAGGAGTCCATAGCCCCAGTAGAGTTACTTGGATGGCCTAATTATTCTTTTGGATATTCAATATGTTTCTCTTTTTTTATAAGATATGATCATGTAAGCACACTTTGCAAGGTGTGAGAACTTCTTGTTTTAGGTTGAGAATTGCAATGGTAGCTGTAAAGGGTAAAATTTGGATAGTTGGTTTTTGGTAGTTTTGTGTATGTATCCTCCTTTCACCCTTTCATTCAAGGACCTGGGGTCAAGTTGCAATGTACTATAATACCTAGGTCACTATGAGATGTAGGTAAGCTCAGATTTTATGATTTGATTTCTAATTACCTTCTCTTGTGCTCAATTATACATTAAAACCCTAATTATGCAAATATGATAGCAAACAGATAAATATCAGAAAATGCTGCTATAGAAAGATGTAAAATAACAAATAACTGTGCACCTATTTTTAGGGTTCAGAAGCGGAACAGTCGGGGACTAAAGAGTAGGCACGCAAGTCCAAGGCCCTGCTTTTTATTGGGATCTGCAAACAAGATCTGCAACCTATTCCTATTGTACCAAAGGTTTTCCCATCACAAAATCTAGAAGACTAAAGAGTGGGTGCTCAAGTCCAGGGTGCTGATTTCAACTTTGATTTGTGAATTTGACACTCTGAGATACCCTCCTACAACTTCACTTTTCCTATTTCTTCGACCTATAGCCAGCAATCATAAAAACTTTAGGAGAGGGTTGTGGTGTTTAGAGGCTTGCCTCAATCAAGCCCCGGAGAGACATTCAAGCCTTCCGAACACCATTGTCAGATAGAGAGTGCATGCCCTTGAGAAGCAGAGGCAAAAACCAAATGATAAATGCTCAAAAACACAAATGATGTCACCTTGTAGTGAAGATCTCATGGGAGGAAGAAGCTCTTCATGCCATGAGGAGATGATTGCTCAAATCTGCAAATGCAAACATATAGACAACATAAATCTGCTCTTGTTACACAATGAATGCCTTGAATCACCTTTAGAATGCATAAAGTTCACAATAATCATCTAGTTCAAATATTGTAATCATCTAGTTTACAAATGAATTCCTAAACATGCTTTTATATGCAACTATAAACTCTTGCCAAGAATTTCGTAATTCAAACTTACAGTGTCGGCATAGGACCCAAGTAACGGTCACAAGATGACACCCAAAATTTGGGACTAACCCAAAATAGGGTAGGACTAGGGCACAGGCACCCAAGTCCTCCCTCCCTATTTTGGTCTAGGTTAGGTTCAAGGGATCCCCCTAGGTCTCATTTGTCACGAAACATAGGGTTCATTTCATTAGGATGCCAAAATATGATGTAAGATGTCCTAAATGTAGATAAAAGACCCGGCACTTAAACCTTAGGAGGGAAAAGCCCCCAAGGGGACATTTTCTAATGTTACATTTAGCCCCCACTTTAATGTATGTATAAACACAAGGCCAATACATGCATTAAAGTATGGTTAACAAATGCAACAAACACGCCAAGCACGAAGAAGATACACCTACACGTTGAAGAAAATTATAGTCACGCAAAACACAAAGAATACATTGAATGCATAGAAGACACATTAATATATAGAAGACAGGAATGATTTCTTTTCTTTTCTTTTTATCATATATATGAAATGTAGATGTAAGTACAGGAAAGTAAACACACCTCCCATAATGTAGGAAGTACTCATTGCACTGGTCTTTAAACTGCATATGGGGCAACACACATGCAAGACACACCAAACCTCCCAAAATGTAGGAAGTACTCATCGCACTAGTCTTTAAACTACATATGGGGCAATACACATGCCAAACAAAGCAAGCACACCAAAAACACACACTTTGAAGACACAGAGAAAACACGACAGACAAGCCATGGAGTGTTCTTATTTCTAGGTTCATCACCATCTTAGGCACATTATAGGCACACACCGACGATTGGGCTTCACCACAACAATCACCAAAGACACTCTTAAGGGTTGAGTTATCCACAGAACTGCTCCCCACCTCCCGATGAGGACTTTTAAAAATGATAGGATGGGCACTCTCCATAAGAGATACACCACCCCCACCTTCACAGAGGGATTAAGATGATTGATTGATTGATTGCAAACAAACTCAGAGTGCAGGAAGTACTCATCTCACTAGTCTTTAAATTGCACCTGAGGACATGCACATTGCTAACATCTACAATAGACAACTTACCTTATATATGCCTCCACCTTAAGGTGGTTGATGTCAGGTATCGATATCAAGCACATTAAGGTAGGAAGAAAACATACAAGGGAACACGGACTTTCACAAAGCCCATGCTCCTCGGAGGTGACATGTACTTTACGATTGCCAAATGTTCCCACAAACACATCCTTGCAAGAAACATGTTAGTGTCCACAAAAATCATGATAAACAACATCAATGCATATGATCAGTCACACAAAGAGCCAAGGTTATACTATGAGTTTCAGAGATTGAGGATAACTGTGGAGCTATATCATGAAAATCTCTAAACTGAGTACCACCAAGGCGAGATTCAAAGACAGACAAGGTGCACAGAGCAGCAGTATTGTTAAGGTTTGTAAGTGAGATAAAGATCATCAAAATCACTATGCAAGAAGCATGAGTGCTTCTACTAGTCAAGTGTCAGATAAGATATACAACCCCATTGTCATATTAGGAACTAAGTCCATTTTTTGATTTCTCGCTAAAGGGACGCTAGGTCTGCATTAGTATAAATGTTTTTAGTCATCCACCCACTAGATAGAAACACTAGAGGAAGAGAAACAATAAATAAGAGAGGAGAAACAAGTGTCTTAGGGACAATCATGTAGGAGGGTGCCCCCAAGTCACCAACCACAACTCTATGTCCATAAGACACAACACACAACAATGAAATCAAAGAGAGGTGATATAGAAGAATGATGATACAAATAGAAGAAGGTCACAATCGATGCAGTCTCCTGGTATCCTAGGCCTTACAAGAGAATCAGGGGTCATCCTAGGAGGCCTAAACAACACATAACACATCATGGGGGAAGTACATCATGAGAGAGATAAAGGGTTAGAGATACTTACCTGTAGGATCTTCGTATTAGATTTTTGAACTTGTGAACCTCTTGGAGAGGTACTCGATCATGTTGAGTGCAAAATTTGGGTGGTTCTTATGAAAGTCTTATTTATTATCGTATGATGCTTCTTCCTTAATTACTTGTTTAAATGAGACTTTTTGTTTCTTATGAGGGGGAGAACCACTACTATTTCCAACTGCTGACAGTCATCTTACTCTTTTTTGATTTTTTGTGAGTTTTCATTGTTGATGTCATCTATTGCAGTAACAAGAGTCATCTTGTACCATCTCACTCGTTTGTATCAGTTGTTTCATTTGTTGTTCTGATATGTTTTGATTATCTCCTGATCCATATAAGGATAACGGAGGAGGAACCTCAACATAAATTCCATTTCTTCATGGATGAGGTGGGTTATCCAACTTTTCTTTATCCACTTCAATCATACCCACGATATATCATAGTCTAAATAATTATCATCATCTACTTCTACTAAACCTTGTTCCAACATATTGTTATTAGTATGTTTAGGGAAAGGATTAGTTAAGATTTGTAAATTTTGATTCGGCGGAGCAACCAACTTATTTCTATTATCATTCACACCTGATACCTGTATGATATTCGAATCAGTAAGATCTTGTATTTCATGTTTAAAATGCATACATCGTTCAGTATCATGTCCTTGTGTCTGATGGAAATGGAAAAAGCTATTAGCATCGAAGTAAGGCCCTTGTGCTCTACTAGGATTGACAGGCTTAATCAAGGGAAGCTTTAGAATGTTATTACTCATAGCTTGATTCATGATAGAATGATAAGACTTAGATATTGGAGTAAACTTTCTTGGTTGATATGATGTCTTCTTTAGATTTGTGATAGCAGACACATTAGAAGAGTTGTTTATATTCATTCCATTAATCTTGACGAAACCCCTATTGTTATTATTTCTCTTAAAGTTGGCTTGTGATGATCCACCCATGGATTGACCAACTTGAGCCGATGAGTTTTGGTTTTCATACTGACTAGATGAAAGTTGGTAATCATGAAGGGAAATGCATAAATGTTGAAAGGAGTTATACTTCATCAAGAGGATCTTATCATGGATGTTAGGTTATAGATTTGTAATAAACACCTTCTAAACATCCTCATCTTTCATCTGATATTGAATTTGTGTATACAAAGCTTGATACCGACTAATGAATTCAGTTAACTTCTCTTTCAGACCTTGTTTATAATGAACTAAATCAATAAAAGAAACTTGAGGTCCAATGTTTTCTTGGAAATGTTATAAAAATTGATCAATTAGTTGTGAAAAGGAGTGTATTGAATTTGGAGGCAAAGAGAAAAACCATTCTAAAGCAGTATCTTTGAGAGATCACGGGAAAGTTTTTCCAACAAGTCCTCTTCAAAATAAAAATCGCTACACATAATTGTGAATGCTGCCACATGAGTATTAGGATCACCTTTTCCACCATATTTTTCAAAGTGAGGAGTCTCAAACCTCTTAGGCATAAGAGTTCTCAAAATTACATAGGATAAAGGATTATGGGCATGATATGTTGGTATATTAGGTTGCGAAGAATTTCTCAAATTTGTTACCTTTTGTTGTAAAACAGTCATGCCCTGCAAAAGTTGGTTTAGGATGGCATCATTGGGAGATGTGGTTTGCTGCAAGGAATTGGAACCAAAGTGAGGAGGTGATTGAGCTTGAGACATGATAGGTAGAGGTTATGGATAGGTCAACGGTGGTTGGACATAAAGGTAGGTGGTAGGTGGTTGAGAATAGCTATATGTGATGGGAGGTTGAAAATAAGTTGGATGAAGAGGTGGTTGAGAGAAATTATTCATAGAAGAGGTCCCCTTAGAAACCAAATTCTAATAATTAAATCCCACATCTTTGTAATTAGTGCCATTAGATACTCCAATACCAGTGGTAGCATTACAACAAGCGTTCACATCAGTTGTTAAGATCATTGATGTAAAGGTGGATATTCCCATAGTCGGTATAGTTACCAATACTTGAGTATGAGATAGTGACAAAGTGTTATTTATCACTTTTACACATTTAGTCACTAGCATGATATTGGTTTGTACAATATGTGCTAAACCACGGATTGCATTAACACCATCTTGTCCTTCTTTTATCAATTCTCTTACATGGTGAATCATAGGTACAACTTCTTTAGTTATCCTCTCAGTTTGCACATAGTCTTAAAATTTAGCTAGGTCTTTGTCAAGTTTATCTATTTGGTCATTAGATACATATCCTTTTGTCTCAATAGTATTATCAACATCATGAAAAGTTTTCTCTTCCATTGTACTTGTGATAGGTGTAATATCTTGTAACATTTGTGTCTCTCCTTTTGTAAAGAAGGTGTTCAATGTGCCAACTTCTTCAAGAGAACTAGATCCCATGTGTCTTATGCTTCTTCTTAAAGGAATATTTATCTTAAGATAATGAGTTATGAGACTCATACAAATCTAGGATGACGACAGGTTAACACGTAAGTGAAAATACACTAAATTATGCAATTTTTTTTTACCAAATCTTAATGCAAAAGAGCATGACAAAGGGTGTTGTGAGGAAAATTATGATGGATAGAAAATAATATCAGTAATAATAGCCACCTAATGCTAAAATATCTATCACAACACGCTTATAGTGCCACTCAAGATCAAACTGTAGTGAAAATATAGCAAAATATGCGATTTTTCATGATTTTTCAACTCCAAGACCTAGCAAAGGGGTGTTGTAAGGAATTTTAGGAGGTACAAAAAATAATAGCAATGATATCAGTCACTTCAATCCATAAAATTTGTAACAACATACTTGGAGTGCAACCTAGGTCAAACCCTAGGGCAAATATAGCAAAAATGTGCATTTTTTTACCAAATTTTCAATACAAGAGCCCAATAAAAAGGTGTTGTGAAGATTTTTAGGAGGGGCAATAGATAATTACCCTAATATCAGCCAATTAGTGAAAAAACACTCTTAACAACATGCATATGGTGCAAATTTTGAGAGTCGATAAGGCCAAATCTAGTGAAATTCAAGGTTTTTCAAGCCCTAACATGTAAAATGCAAGTGCAAAACTAGTGAAAAATTAATGAAAATGCTAGTTTTGTTGAAATTTTCTATGCAAAAATTATTTTTTTTGAAATATAAATGCAAATTTGTACTAAAATGCAACACTATAGGCAAATGCAATTTTGAATGAGTGTCTTAGATTAGTACAAACCCTAGATTTTGGAATTACCAGGTTATATGCAAAATTCACAATTTTCAACAAAACCCTAGCAATTTTATGATGAAAATGCAATGCAAACTATTGAATTTTTGTAATTTTTTGCAATTTAGCTTAGATTTAATGCAAAAATTAGAAATTTGATGAAATTCAAATTAATTGATACAACATGCAAACCCTAAAATGCCATTTTTTTTCCCAATTTTTGAATTTTTTTGTAAGTTTTCCAATGCAATAAGATGAATGATGCTATGAATGAATGAAGTCAATGTAAATCTGAAGCACAACACTTAGCAAGGTGTGAACAAGTCCAACAACACGGGTTCACCAAAATGTAAAGGGTAAAATTTGGATAGTTGGTTTTTGGTAGTTTTGTGTATGTATCCTCCTTTCACCCTTTCATTCAAGGATCTAGGGTTGAGTTGAAATGTACTATCATACCCTAGGTCACTATGAGATGTAGGGAAGCTTGGATTTTATGATTTGATTTCTAATTACCTTCTCTTGTGCTTAATTATACATTAAAACCCTAATTATGCAAATACGATAGCAAACGAATGAATATCAGAAAATGTTGCTATAGAAAGATGTAAAATAACAAATAACTATGTACTTGTTTTAGGGTTTGGAAGCAGAACACTCAGGGACTAAAGAGCGGGTGCCCAAGTCCAAGGCCCTACTTTTTGTCTGGATTTGCAAACAAGATCTGAAACTTGTTCCTGCTGTACCAAAGGTTTTCGATCACGGAATCCAGAGGACTAAAGAGTGGGTGCCCAAGTCCAATGTGCTAATTTCACCTTTGATCTATGAATCTGACACTCTGAGATACCCTCCTACAACTTCACTTTTTCTGTATCTTTGACCTGTAGCCTGCAATCATGAAAACTTTGGGAGGGGGTTGTGGTGTTTAGAGGCTTGCCTTAGTCAAGCCCTGGAAAGACATTCACACCTTTCGAACACCATTGTCAGATAGAGAGTGTGTGCCCTTGAGAGGCAGAGGCAAAAACTTAATGATAAATGCTCAAAAACACAAATGATGTCACCTTGTAGTGAATATCTCATGGGAGGAAGAAGCTCTTCATCCCATGAGGACATGATTGCTCATATCTACAAATACAAACACATAGACAACACAAATCTGTTCTTGCTACATAATGAATGCCTTGAATCACCTTTAGAATGCATAAAGTTCAAAATAATCATCTAGTTGAAATCTTGTAATCATCTAGTTTACAAATGAATGCCTAAACATGCTTTTATATGCAACTACAAACACTCCTGCCAAGAATTTCATAATTCAAACTTACCGTGTTGGCATAGGACCAAAATAACGGTCACAAGTTGACACCCAAAATTTGGGACTGACCCAAAATAGGGCAGGACTAGGGCACGGGTGCCCAAGTCCTCCCTCCCTATTTTGGTTAGGGTTAGGTTCAAGGGATCTCCCTAGGTCCCATTTGTCATGAAACTTAGGGTTCATTTCACCGGGATGTCAAAATATGATGCAAGATGTCCCAAATGCAGATAAAAGACTTGGGAGCTAAACCTTAGGAGGGAAAAGCCCCCAAGAGGACATTTTTTGATGTTATAGTAACAAGGTCAACCCTTTAGATTTTTCACTTAACACTACACTAACAATTTCAACAAACCCAAGGTTGTTAGATGTATTTAGTGAGGACCTCTTTTAGAAATGACAATTATCACTGATGAACAAGATATTTCTAGCCTGACCAAAGAATACTTACTCTAACATGAGTTACAACCTATGTAGGAACTTGTATCCATTTCTTGAATTTTAACAATTTCAATGTTTTGTTAAGTGGAAAAAGGTGCATCATTATGCCTTAGCAAAACAAGGACTCACCAATGGTGAAGCAAAGCAAAACACACAAAAAAAATTGTACAAACAACTATACAAAAATATATATATGATACAATGTCATGGCATGACCTATCTAGGCCTGGAAATAATGCTTGAGGAATTGTCCATTGACTAGAAATGGGATATCCTCACCTGTTAAAGTTTTAAGCCTATAGGTGATGTCACCTAGGATCTTAGAGATTTGAAAGGGACCTATCTAGGGCTTGTCGAATTTCCCATGGTTACCTTTCCTTTCATGTGCTTTGTCCCATGATAGGACTAAATCTGAGATTCTGAAGGTCTTCACTCTAGCTCTCTTATCAAACCACCATTTGACAGTAGCCTGATGTTTTGCAAATTGGTTAATCTCCCTATCTCACTTCTCTTCTAAATGCATAAGCTGTAATAACCTAACCTCTGTTGCAAGTATGAGGTTATCCAGTGTTGTCATTGATGTCAACATACTCATATTGCATTGACAAGAAGGATTTGATGAGCTGTGTGCTGAGGATATTGAGAAAATTAGTCTCAGTCAGGAACAGTGAAGAACAGTGATGAGAAGAAGGTAAATGTACTGTATAGGATGAGAACCGGAGGATGCGGATTAAAGGGTTAGTAGATATGAGTCTTGAGATGCTACAGTTAAGATTTCAGAGGTCCGCATGAAGATCTGAAGGAGTTGTGGCTGCCGGTATAGAACCGGGTCCGGCAAGTATCCGGAGGTGACAGAGGATCACAAAAAGGTCCGGTGAGGTCCGGAATTGTATTATCCTAATCTACGGATTGGAAGGAGTGTTTGGGATGTCCTTGTGATGTATCATCCTGATTTGTGTATGATTTGGAGGTCCGGAAGTACCTCTTGCATTATGACAGTGGCGACAGACTGTGTTCTTGAAGTTTCGGATGAGGAAGACAAGAGATCCCAGTAAGCAGAGGAAGTGCGGATGTATCCGGACAGTCAGACAGGTTTGTGAAGGTTCTTGGATCATGTTTAGGTTTTGTTGTTGGTCCGCATTGATGGTAGAGCCCGGAATTGAAGTTATTCTTCCGGATGAAGTTCTTGCTTTGTGTAGCCGACCGGATGAGATGTTCATCCTGCGAATGTTCTTGTGATGGCCGACCGGATGTGTTATTCATCTTGCGGATACTCCTATGGTTGTTTGCCGACTTAGATGCTTGTTCCTAAGTCGATGTCTTGTATAAATAATGATTTGTGAATTCATTTCAGTGTGTTGTGTGAGGATGAGTATGGTATAGCGAAGAAACGTGCGAAAGGCAGAGCAGAGATTGTTGCGCTTAATTGGAACTGATCCTGACATGGTAGAGATGTCATTCTCCAGTTCAAGACTGTGATTTTCATCACTTTGTAGACAGTGTGTCTCCTTGTAGGCAGTGGGCCTCTTTGTGAGCAGTGTGCTCGGGCAGTGAGCCCTTATTGGCATGTGCCATTCATTTTTCCTTATTCTTCTAACAGAGAATAATTCTTGGGTTAATCACCCCGTGGTTTTTCCCTTAACCGGGTTTTCCACGTCAAAATCTTGGTGTTCAATGTGTTGATGCTTATCTGCTCTTGTGTTTATGTATTATGCTTCCATGGATGATTATTTGATATGCTGCTAACTAACAACAGTGAGTTAAGTGTTTGAATGAGAAGAAGTTTTATACAACTGATTCACCCCCCTCTCAGTTGTATGCCCTAGATCCAACAATTGGTATCAGAGCCAAGTTCCTCTGACAAGAGCTTAACTGCTTGAGGAGATCCAGGATGTCGTCATACAAGAAGGATAGTCCGAAGTTTGATGGAACCAACTTCACTCTCTGGAAAGGTCGCATGAAGTGTCACTTGGAATGCATGGGAAAAGCATACCTGGGTATGATTTCAAAACCATATGTACCTCCACAAGGTGGTCCGACAACTCTGAATGAAATCACAGAAGCTGAAAACAATCTGCGGACCAAGGAAGCTCTTCTAAGCGCATTGAATGACTCAGATCTCTCGAATGTCATTGACCTACCAACTGCATATGAGATCCTAACTAAACTGGAACTTCTGTATGAAGGAGATGAGTTTGTCAAAAGTGCAAGGTTGCAAAGTCTGAAAGGGAAATTTGAAAGATTGAAAATGAGAGAAGATGAGAACATCACTACCTTTATGCCAAGAGTAAATGAGCTGGTATGTGGAATCAGAAATGCTGGTGGAACTTTAGATGAAAATGAGATTGTCTGCAAAATCCTTAGATCCCTTCCTGCTGCCTACAAAATCAAAGTTGCTGCCATTGATGAATTCAGAGCCCACACAACTGTCACAAGAGAACAACTGGCTGGCAAACTAGCTGCATTTGAAATGACCGAGTTTGGAGATGATCCTCCCAAGACTGTATCTGCTTTCAAAGCCAGTGCCTATGTGAAAGGCAAACAGAGATTTGATCCGGGTGAAAACTCATCAAAGAAAATGTCATGGTATGATCAAGCAAGAAGAGACATGGAAGAAGAAGAAGCAGAAACAACTCAACTTGAAGCCCTCATTGCAAAGAGACTACCAAGAGGATCCGGTAAGTATGAAGGAAAACTACCCTTTAAGTGTTTCAACTGCAATAAGATTGGTCATTTTGCCTCAAGATGTCCGGAGAGATCTGCAAGATCTAATACTCACAGACAAAGGTTTCAAAAGAATTGCTATTATGTTCATGAAGAAGATGACAATGAAGGAGTAACAGATGATGAATCAGAACCAGGAAGCAAATCCGGAAATGAGTGGGTGTTTATAGCCATCAAAGAAGAAGATCCCTTGCTCTCTGAATCTGTCAATCACAAAGTTGTTGAAAAAGCCTTGGCTGCTCAAGTGGAAGAAAAGGATGATTGGGTTATTGACAGTGGATGTTCTCACCATATGACTGGTGACAAGAATAAGTTCTTGGACTTGGAAAGATATGAAGGAGGAATGGTAAAGTTTGGTGACAATTCTGCTGGCAGAATCAGAGGTAGGGGAACTATTTCCTTTGATGGTAAGAGCAAAACAGGAAATGTACTGTATGTTGAAGGATTGAAGCACAATCTTCTCAGTGTTGGTCAGTTAGTGGACAAAGGCTATGATCTCCGGTTCAAGAATGGAAAATGTAGAATCTTTACAAGCTCCGGAACTGAAATTGCATCCGGTACTCAGACAAGAGGTAACATCTTTCATCTGGTTGGTTCAAATAAAAGTTGCTTGTTTGTTCAAATTGATCAGAGTTGGTTATGGCATAGAAGAATGTGTCATGTAAATTTTGATAACATCATCAAAATAAGCAATACTCAGGCTGTGAGAGATCTTCCAAAGTTGATAAAACCTACAAATAGTGTGTGTAAAGAATGTCAGTTAGGCAAACAAAGCAGAGTCTCTTTTAAAAGCAAAGATCAGTCTTCTACCGGATTATTGGAATTAGTACATACTGATCTATGTGGTCCGACAAGAATCAAGAGTCTGCAAGGTGATAGATATTTCATGTTGTTAATTGATGATCATTCCCGGATGATGTGGGTTACCTTTCTAAAAGAAAAATCAGAAGCTTTTGAGAAGTTCAAAATCTTCAAAGCTATGGTGGAGAATCAAACCGGATTGAAACTAAAGTGTCTAAGGTCTGATAGAGGTGGTGAATTTACATCTGGTGAATTCATTGACTTTTGTGAGAAACAGGGTATAAGGAGACAGTTGTCTGCTCCTAAGACTCCACAGCAGAATGGAGTAGTTGAGAGAAAGAACCGGACCATCCAGGAAGCTGCTAGGACAATGATGTTGGAAGCAAATGTTCCTCAAATGTTTTGGAAAGAAGCTATCAGCACTGCAGTCTACACTCTCAATCGAGTTCAAATCAGAAACAACACCGGTAAGACCCCCTATGAACTCTGGTTTGGCATCACTCCTACTGTGAAATATTTCAGAGTATTTAGTAGCAAGTGTTATATTAAAAGAGATGAAGATCTAGGAAAGTTTGATGCTAGAAGTGATGAAGGAATTTTCTTGGGCTACTCCACTCAAAGCAAAGCATACCGGTGTTACAATAAGAGATTGAGGAAGATGATAGAAAGCACCAATGTGAAGGTTGATGAAGGAATTGAGAAGCCTTCAAGATTTTATGAGTTTGATGAAGATGACCAAGATAGTGTTCAAGGACCTCAATCCTCTCCGGTGAGACAGAGTCAGCCTGATCCGGTAAATCAGGAAGAAGAGTTAGATTTGAATGAGGTTGATCAAGAAACAACAGTGCTGGATACTCCCAAAATTCCAAGGTATGTAAGACTGAATCACTCTGAAGATCAGATCATAGGTGACAGAAGCAAAGGTGTACAAACTAGAAGGAATATTGCTCAAGATCAGAATGAATGTTGTCTGATTTCAAAGATTGAACCTAAAATAATAAATGAAGCCTGCAATGATGAAAACTGGACCAAAGCAATGGAAGATGAACTGATGCAAATTGAGAAAAATCATACTTGGGATCTTGTTCCCAGACCTAGAGACAGGAATGTAATTGGAACCAAGTGGGTCTTCCGGAACAAACTAAATGAAGCTGGTGAAGTAATCAGAAACAAAGCTAGATTGGTCTGCAAAGGCTACTCTCAAATAGAAGGAATTGACTTTGAAGAGACTTTTGCTCCGGTAGCAAGAATTGAAGCAGTCAGATTACTTCTTGCATTTGCTGCCTTCAAAGACTTCAAGGTATATCAGATGGATGTCAAGTCTGCCTTCCTAAATGGTGATCTGGAAGAAGAAGTCTACATTGAACAACTGGATGGATTTCAATTGTCTGATAATAATGATATGGTCTGCAAGTTGAAGAAAGCATTGTATGGATTGAAGCAAGCCCCAAGAGCATGGTATGAAAGGTTGGATAAGCATCTTGTGCAGATTGGATTCAACAAAGGTACTGCTGACAGTAACTTATATTTCAAAATTGATCATGAAAACATTCTAATTGTTGAAGTGTTTGTGGATGATATCATTTTTGGAGGAAGAGATAGTATGTGCAAAACTTTTGCAAATCAGATGAAAAGTGAGTTTGAAATGTCTATGCTTGGTGAAATGAATTTCTTCTTGGGTCTGCAAATTACTCAAACAAAAGAGGGGATCTTCATCTCTCAGACCAAATATGTGAAAGAACTGTTAAAGAAATTTGGTATGGAAGACTCAAAGCCTATGAACACTCCTATGGCAACCGGATGTAAGTTAAGCAAAGATGATGATTCTCCAAAGGCAGATCAGACAAAGTATAGATCAATGATTGGTGGATTGTTGTATCTCACTCAAACTAGACCAGATATAATGCAGGCTGTTGGTCTTGTGGCAAGATTCCAGGCTGATCCTAGAGAATCTCATGTTATGGCAATCAAAAGAATTTTTAGATACTTGAAAGGAACAGTTGAGTATGGTCTATGGTATCCTAGAGATCCAGATTTCTCTCTTCATGCTTACACAGATGCAGATTGGGCAGGAGATGTGGATGACCGGAAGAGCACTAGTGGTGGAGCATTCTTTTTGGGGAAGAGATTGGTTTCTTGGCTAAGCAAGAAACAAGATGCAATATCTCTGTCTACAACTGAAGCAGAATACATTGCAGCAGCAGGTAGTTGCACTCAAATCTTGTGGATGAAGCAGATGCTAAGAGACATTAAAGTTGAATATGAGGAGCCTATCACAATTTTCTGTGATAATTCAAGTGCAATTAATATTTCCAAGAATCCGGTATTACATTCTAAGACTAAGCACATATCTATCAAATTTCACTTTTTGAGAGAACAAGTAAACAAGGAAGAAGTCAGATTAGAGTATGTTCCCTCCAAGGATCAGATTGCAGATATCTTTACCAAACCTCTTCCCAAGGACTCCTTTGAATATCTCCGGGAGAAGTTAGGGGTCATGGCCCCTCCGGTGATGAACTAAGATGGCACTGATGTGCATCAGTCCGGTGGCTATCACAGTCATATCTTGTGATCCGGACTAATGAGGAGCTGCAACTAAGGGGGAGCATCTAGTATGATTCTGATGCATGAGAATTGCAAGTATGAGCCCTTTGCCATTGATGTCAAAGGGGGAGAGAAGACATGTGAAAAACAAGTGGTTGATGATCAAAGGGGGAGCAGTAAAGGAAGAGAAGACATATGAAAAGATGAAGTTCTTGTCTTAATGGTTTTTCACATCATATGTTGCCATCAATGACAAAGGGGGAGATTGTTGCAAGTATGAGGTTATCCAGTGTTGTCATTGATGTCAACATACTCATATTGCATTGACAAGAAGGATTTGATGAGCTGTGTGCTGAGGATATTGAGAAAATTAGTCTCAGTCAGGAACAGTGAAGAATAGTGATGAGAACCGGAGGATGCGGATTAAAGGGTTAGTAGATATGAGTCTTGAGATGCTACAGTTAAGATTTCAGAGGTCCGCATGAAGATCTGAAGGAGTTGTGGCTGCCGGTATAGAACCGGGTCCGGCAAGTATCCGGAGGTGACAGAGGATCACAAAAAGGTCCGGTGAGGTCCGGAATTGTATTATCCTAATCTGCGGATTGGAAGGAGTGTTTGGGATGTCCTTGTGATGTATCATCCTGATTTGTGTATGATTTGGAGGTCCGGAAGTACCTCTTGCATTATGACAGTGGCGACAGACTGTGTTCTTGAAGTTCCGGATGAGGAAGACAAGAGATCCCAGTAAGCAGAGGAAGTGTGGATGTATCCGGACAGTCAGACAGGTTTGTGAAGGTTCTTGGATCATGTTTAGGTTTTGTTGTTGGTCCGCATTGATGGTAGAGCCCGGAATTGAAGTTATTCTTCCGGATGAAGTTCTTGCTTTGTGTAGCCAACCGGATGAGATGTTCATCCTGCGAATGTTCTTGTGATGGCCGACCGGATGTGTTATTCATCTTGCGGATACTCCTATGGTTGTTTGCCGACTTAGATGCTTGTTCCTAAGTCGATGTCTTGTATAAATAATGATTTGTGAATTCATTTCAGTGTGTTGTGTGAGGATGAGTATGGTATAGCGAAGAAACGTGCGAAAGGCAGAGCAGAGATTGTTGCGCTTAATTGGAACTGATCCTGACATGGTAGAGATGTCATTCTCCAGTTCAAGACTGTGATTTTCATCACTTTGTAGACAGTGTGTCTCCTTGTAGGCAGTGGGCCTCTTTGTGAGCAGTGTGCTCAGGCAGTAAGCCCTTATTGGCATGTGCCATTCATTTTTCCTTATTCTTCTAACAGAGAATAATTCTTGGGTTAATCACCCCGTGGTTTTTCCCTTAACTGGGTTTTCCACGTCAAAATCTTGGTGTTCAATGTGTTGATGCTTATCTGCTCTTGTGTTTATGTATTATGCTTCCATGGATGATTATTTGATATGCTGCTAACTAACAACAGTGAGTTAAGTGTTTGAATGAGAAGAAGTTTTATACAACTGATTCACCCCCCCCCTCTCAGTTGTATGCCCTAGATCCAACAACCTCTTGTTTATTGTCGATCCCTAAGTATTCTTGTGCAAATTACAGGGTAGGAATTTTGAGGTTAACAGGGAGGATGGGATCCACCCCATAAACTAACTGATAAGGGGAATTTCCCATTGCAGTTTTCATTCTGGTTCTATCTACCCGTAGGTCATATTTAAGTAGGGTATTCCATTCCCTAGGATTCTTTTCTATCAACTTCTTTATGATGTTCAGTAACTTCTTATTTGTTAATTCTTCTTGGCCATTACCTTGGGGATAATAATTTGAAGAAAACTTTAAGATCACCCCATTATCAAAAGCCCAAATAGATAATTTTAAAGATGCAAAAGCTAGTCCATTATCAAACACAAGAGTGTAAGGAAATCCATAGCTGGTTATAATGTTGGTTTCTAAAAATTTGATTACATCATCTGTAGTATAGGTCTTGCTGTTAACTGCTTCAATCCACCTAGTGTAGTAATCTGTAATGGTCAATAAGTACCTGTGTCTTGAGGAGGATGGAGGATTAATGGGACTGATGAAGTCCATGCACCACTGTGCAAATGGGTGGAACTCCATGACCGGTTGTAGGGGTTGGGCAACATATCTTTCTTTACTGGAAGCAATCTGGCAAGTGTTTTAGAATTTGTTGTGATTAGTAGTGTTCTTAAAAATGGTTGGCGAATAATATCATGCTCTCAGGATAGTATGAGTGGTGGCCAAGTGAGATCAATGGGTTGTACCAAATTTGTCATGTAATTATGTGAGGACTTTATTAGCTTCTAGCTTATCCAAACACCCAAGGTATATTCCCTCATAATTTCTCCTGAAGAGTATTCCTCCTTTTATCATATACTTCTTGGATTCAATCCTTAGGGCTCTCCTCTAGGATGCTTGCATTTTTGGTGGAAATATCTCGATGATCAGGATGTGACTGATGTCGGAGTACCAATCACTATTTTCTTTTGTATCCACTACATATTGTTGGCTTATCAAGTTTGGGTCAATTTCAGCAATCCTCTAACTTAGAGCTTATCCTTTAACCAACTTCATAGGATTTGTGATGCTCACAACACGCCCCATTTTACCTCTTAGCAAAATGAGGACCCCTGCTGTGGTTGTTGTTTTTTACTTGTGTGTGGTCTTGCTTGGTGGTAAAGGGAAAAGAGGTAAAGGTTACAAATCATGTTGAAAATTGAAAAGATTTAGCATTAAGTGCTAGAAGGGAATAAAGGTGAATTCTTTGTCAAAAATAAATAAGGGTTGCTTTTTGAACCAATAAAAAATTCCCAATATTCTGAAAGATATACGTGTTTCTTGGTAAAATGCATTTTAGAGGGGTTTGTATATCGTGGTAATTTGTATGCATATGCTTAGTGTTTTATTATTCGTGTACAAGTCAGACCCGATAGGGTTTCAGAAGTGGAGTGAATTAATTGTTAAGTTCACATTGTATCTTGAGTTGTATGTTTGTTGAAAAGGAGGTATACAAAGCAGTATATAAGGCGATATACATTCCGTTGACCCGAGGAAGGTATAAAATATGGTTTTATTAAGGTGGAAAAGGGTATGTCTCGTTGTTTGTATGTTTCGAGCTTGCATCTTTAGCATACATACAAGTGCAGATTTCAAAAGTTGGTTAAATCAGATGTAAGTGATGCATCGTACCTTAATGTTTTGGAAATATCCATTCACTTTATATACATGTATGGATCTGAAAAGTGTATACAATACGGTTAAGAAGATAGCAAAGTCCAGGATGATTGTATAAGAATTTGTATGTATGGAAGGTTGTATCTAAGTGTAGATGCAAGTGTTGTTGTTTTGGGATGATACAAGAAGGTAAGTAAAGAGGGTCCCATGGTTGTATCTCGCATGTTGTATATTGCATAGATAGATGGATTTACAAGGGCATATACAAGCTGAGATACAAGCGGAGATGCAAGGAAGTGCAAAGGTAAGATACAATACGGATTCCAAAAAGAAGTAAAAGAAAGTTAAGGCTTTGTATGTTTGGATGATTGTATATTAATGACATACAATCCTGATATACAAAGAAATGAAAGATACCGTCGAGAATTAAAAGGTAAAGAGGGTTTGTATGGGTCGCAATTGTATAATTGTTTTGTATCTATTTTACATACATTGCAACATAAAAACAAAAGATACAAGGTCAGATATAATGGAAAAGGGTAACATCGTTTATAATCCATTGTATGTAGGCTTGTAAATTGAAAAGATACAAAGTAACATAAAAGAAATGATATACAAGGAGACATACAAGAAAGCGCAATGTATGCAAAGAATAGACTAATGAATAAAATGTTTAAAAATAAAATGTTGAAACAGAAGGCTGAAGCCATATGTGCATTCATTGCTGCAATTAATGCCAAACTACCACTGGAAAGATGAAATTTAACGGGTTAGGGTAAATAAAAGGTTGTTTTTCTTTCAAATTTGCATTGTTAAAATTAAAATTGTAGAAAGAAGAACTATTGCATAAATTGAACAGAAAATTCATCACGAGATGGAATTTCAGAAATAGGAAAGGATCAAGAAAAGGTAAAGTGAGTCAACATTTGTAAGGTTGACCTGTAAAGAAATACAAGTATTTATCTTGAACGTTGTTACAGTTCAGTTGATTGAAAATGGAAAGTGATTATAAGTAATTTTGTTTTAAAATGGAAGCAGATGCTAAATTACTATTTCTGGTAGTTAATTAGCTAATTTGGGTTAAATAATATGAAAGTCAAAATGGAAAAGACAAAAGGGGGTTAGGGTAAATGTAAAAATAGGAAATTCATGGTAAAACCCTAGGTTAAGAGAGTAAAATGACAAGTTAAAAAATGTATTTTTTTATAGGATGGCCCCAAAACAGAAGAAGGTGGATATAGGGGGTGAAATTAAAAAGGAAAGAAAGCCCCGCAAAGAAATTGAGAAGGAAGAGTTACCAATACACAGAGGTTACCCTTCACTGATCAGCACAAGCAAAGTAGGAACAGACACCAGCATAGGAAATTATGATGCTGAAGATGTTTCAGAGAAGATTATAGTAGCTGATGCTACACTAGACATGAAGTGTATATTGAAAACTAGATTATACAGAGCTGCAGGTTTCTTGCTGGCTATGGAGGATAAGGACTTACGTCTGGATTGTATACACTTATATGACGTAGCTACCAAAAGAGTAATACACCAAAATAGAGTCATTGTAGACTTATCTACTGAGGGGATCGCAAGAACATTTGGTCTGGAGATACATGAAAAAATGGTAGATATTGATATCGACCAGTACAATGAGGATTTCAATAATAATGAGAGGGATTGTAGAAGCAAGATTTTCTACAGTTGGTATAATGCTAAAAACAAACCCAAGGCCATGGCAAGAGTACATAAGAACTTGCAAAGAATAGATTTCAAGGAGGAGATACATTTAATGATAACAATGTTAAGTAGACTGGTAGGCTTAAGAGATGCCACTAAGTGTGAACCTTGGATGTTCACTGTTATCCAATTCATGAGAGAGGCGAAGAAGGAACAAGAACAAATTCACTGGGCTAAGGCAATTAGCACAGCCATATGGAAATAGGGAATGTTAAGAAAACAAAAGATGATGCCTTTCTATTTGTCCTCGTATGTATTATACTTGTGTGCAGCAATAGTTCAACAGTATATACACGGGATTGATAGACTTGGGACCCTAGGGAATGGCCCAGATCAAAAGTTTATATATGACCATTATCCTGATCTACAAGAGGATAATCCAGTAAGAAAGTATGCTTTAGTAAACAATATATTTTATACATAGATGGTTATAGTTTTGAGAGAAGAGAGGGATAAGAGATTATCTACAGATGCAGAAGATACAATTGGTTTGCATAGTTCATAGTACATACAATTCTAGAATTTCACATATATTAGAATGGAAGGTTTTGAAGGAAAACCTTTTATGTTGCCTAGGTATCCTTCTAACAAGTTGATTGTTTTAGAATTCTCAAGGCAAAACTTGAATGCCTTCAAAATGTACAGAAAGAAGTATAGCAAAGGGAATCTTAAACTCCCTTGGGCAATTGGTTGGTATTCCTGTTACAACGAAGAAATGGTTGGCTAATCAGAAAAGGAGCTGAGATATTATGGATTTAAAGAATTTGAGTTAGCAAGGAGGTTTGATTTGTTTCATAGGATCCAAAGTACTATAGATCCTAAGTTTAAACATCAAATACACATTGAGGACTATTGGTCAGATTGCAAGAATGATAGAGAGATAAGGAGGAGAGCTCACCAAAGATTGACAGTAGAGCAAATGATGTCCATGGGAGAAATTTATGTGCCTCCTGAGGTCAAAGATGATAATGAATTAATGCATTATAGTTATAAGAATGTAAGGCTTACCCCTATTGGTGAGCCTGATTGGTCACAACAGTGGAATACATCCTTGGATGTATTGTCCAAGCCTGTCATTTTGTTTTCAAAAACCTAGTTAAAAACTAAAATAGAAGAGCTTAAGGCTAAAGGAATTGAGCCTACATATCCAAATAAGGGTAAGAAGAGAGTGAGGGAGCATCAAGATGATCTCCAGTGTTTCTATGAGAAGAAAAGAAAGATTGTAGAAGCAAAGATTGTTGAAAAAGATAAAAATGCCACACTGATGGACCGATATGCATTAGGGGTGACATTGGTAGTATCATATGACATATTTGTAGAAGAAAAATCATTTGGTCTTGATACCAGTACAGAGCAGGCACAGGCCGATGAAGGGTTAGCAGGACAGAAAGTCATGAGAGCAATACCAGTAGAAACATCTAAAGGAGAAACTTTAAAATAGGATGATGTTATAGGAGATCTGCAGGTAGGTGCTAAATCAAGTAGCATACCTAGTACATCTACTTTTGAATAAAATAGACAAACATATGCTAAAGTTAAAACAAAATTGGCTAAAGAAAAGCTGCATGGGTCAAAAATGCATGAAGCCAAACAAGTTACTAAGACTATCAATGTTGAAGATGACAGCAATGGAAGTGAGGTAAAGGAAGTTGATCTCAAAAAAGGAAAATAAACTGGTATAGATGAAGAAGAGTTGAGTGAATGTTTTGATGAAGAAGAAGGGCAAAATGATCTGACCTATATAGAAATTGAACAAAGCCCATAGTTTGAGAAAGAGAATGTACAGGAAGGATTGGAAACCAAAGGTCCATTTGGTGCACTGGTACCTCTAGAAATTATTAAGGATGTGCAAGATGTAGCACATGAAATAGAAGAATCTGAAAGGGAGGATGCACCTAAAGAGGTAATAAAAGAAACGCATGCTCAAGATAAGGAAGAAATAGGAGCTAGCACTTCTGGTGTAGATGTATTAAATATTTTGAACATGTATGGAGAACAAAGTGAGGAGGAAAATAATATAGAAAACAAGGATGACCAAAAAAAAGATATAAAGGAATCTGATGAGATTATAGGTTCACCCTCACATGCAGAATAAATTGATATGCATAAAAAGATGTAAGAGAAAGTTGAAACAACAAAAGAGACAGAGGAAATAATAGATAAACCTGAAAACAAAGAGAACATAGAGAATATTGATGCAGATAATTTTTAACCTGAGAAGCAAGTAGAAGATGAAGGTATGGTAAATATGGAACAAGAGGATAAAGCAGAAAAAGAAGAAGAGGATGAGGATGGAGGAGATATAGAAATTGAAGAGGAGGATAATGAAGGTGAATTTAGCAATAGAATAATACAAATGCCCCAGAACAAGCCCTTGAACCGCAATCCCCTCCACAACAACAACAACAAGAACAATAGCAACAACAACAATAAGAACAAGAAGTAGAGAAGCCTTAGGAAGAGGTAATTAATGAAGAAAAGGCTACTGAAAGTGCAAAAGAGGCTTCAGCCTGGCTAGGTATAGAAGTCAGGAGAGAAAAGGTGGAGGTACAATTAGTACCCATAGATATCAAAAGTTTACTAGGTGGTGCAACACCACAGAAAGAAAAGAGGAAGGCCAGAACAATGTCAGCAATACAAAGGGGTCCGGATGGATCTAGAACACAGAATTTGGCCATACCACAGAAGGAGAAAGCCAAGGGTGAAATAATAATAGATGAATACAAGATACTCAATTTTAACCTAGGCCACACAACAAGAGTGTAGCATATAAGTGGGTGGGAAGATATGCATCAAGTTACTACAGAAATATTAAAGAAAGACAAAGATAAACAAGAATATTTGAAAGGACACATTGTCCAGTTGCAACAATTCATTAAGGGAATATTTGATCCCAATGTTACACTACCGGAATTGCTCAGTGAAATAGTTGTGTTGTCAAAAGATGAACTAAAAGACATGGGGAATAAAAGGCTTGAGGCTAATATTTTTGAAGAATGGTTCAGGGAATTCATGCAATAAGGAAAAGAAGTGACCAAATAGGTAGTGATAGGCTAGGAAATGACTGCAACAAAAAAGAATAAATGCAACGTACTTATACATAATTGTCAATTCAGAAGGGAAGAATGCAAGTTTGAATTGAGGTAGCTGGAAGAGATTGAAGAAAGAGTAGATGAATTAATAAATGAAGGAGTCATTACTCCTCCTATGGCAAATCAAGTACCACAAGCCAGATTGGAGTTAAAGTTTGAAGATGACAATCTCAAAAGATGCATCATAGCCACTCAAGATTTAGAGGAGAGGGAAAATGAAATGATCAGGTTGCATAGGAAGATAGTTGAGAAGCTCATTGATCATGAATGCTTAGACATACCAGCATATGAATTACAAAGGGTGCTAAAAGAGTTTAATGCCATCTTTGCACCATGTCTGGAGAATCCAGAAGCCTATTTGAGTAAGCAAATGATTGATTCTTTAATAGAAGCAAGTGCCAAAATGAAGAAGTATAAGAAAAAGGTCAAAGGTTTAAATAAGGAAGAAAGGAAATTAAAAGAGGGAGTCACAATGCAAGAATACATATGGACAAGAAGTCCAAGGGGAAATCGCACTTTCATAGAAGGTGTCATGAATAACTTTAAGATATACTTGAAGGAATAGTAAGGTATCAAAAGAGGAAAATAATACTAAAGAAAGAGTTCATTGAAAGGTATCATCGGGCAAGGTCAACAAAGTGGAGGCAGTCAACGGGCATCCTATTTTGAAAAGATTCTAAAGGCATCCTTTGAAGCAGGCAAAGATACCATGAAGATATTTTGAGAAACGGTTAGGAATGAATGTACACCCTTGATCAAGAAAGTTTGAACACTGACCGTGGATTAAATTTTGTAACCATAGCAGAACACAACTTCAAATTCTATATAAGAGGCTCTGCTACTTGTATAATAGGTACACAAGGATTTTTGAATTATAGCTTGCACTTGTAATTTGTTTGAATATTTGAGTAGAGAAGTACTTTCTTTTAATTTAGAAGAGGAGGTCTCTTGTGTCTACACTAAGGAATACATGGAATGTCTAGTTTCCTTATTGTATCTGTAAAAATGTCTGTAAGTTTTCTGGCAATTTGATTAATGAAACAAAAGGTCATTCATACATTGTAAATTCTATATGACTTTGTACTTTGAATGCAAGTAAACTTGGAATTATGTGTCTATTACAGAGTGTTTTCTAACTCTTACTGGTATTTGAAGTACTATCCCTTGAAATCTCTCAATCTCTGATGTATGTTCATGAAAATACTCAGGACTTTACATTTGAAGATTTAGATGTGTTGATTTGATTAACTTGTTGTACTTCTTAAAGACGTGAGTAACAGTGCATTTAGATCCTGTAGTGAAGTGATACTTAACTCAATTTTTCTAACTTTTCTCTAAACATTTGAAATAATCAGCTTAAATGCAAAAAAATCTTAAGTTGTCTTACATTTGAAAAAAGCATGAAGAATTATGTTAATATTTGAAAATTTTCATATCAATTTGAAAGGCAAATCTTGTTTCATTATAAATCATACAAAGCATCATAATATAGTAGTAAGTTTATGCAAAGGAATGAATAATTTGTCTGTATTTGTAACAATTTGCATAATTTGAGTCCAGTAAGTCACAGATTATCTTAAATCAAGGCCCCTTGAATATTACAGTCTCACATCAATCTGTTGAATTGTCCACAAGGTCAAGACCTAACCATACAGAAACTTGGGATTAAGAACTCTTAGTTGATTTCTTCGTATCTTTCAAGACAGTTTAGCTTCATTTTGTGAATTTTAATTTTTGTTATGAATGTGTAAAAACAATCATCAACAATTTTTGGTGCTAGAAGGAGGGCATGAGTGGAGTTAAGGTAGGATTTGTGCAAAACTGGCTTGTAACAGTGGTAGGTGACCAGCTCTAGGTCAAATTCAGAAGATATTTACATATAATTACCTGACAAAAGACAAGGCAAGAATCCTTTGATCTGGAATCCTAAAACATCACATGTAGGAGGCTCATCTGGAATGCCTCCTAGATCACCTTTTAACATCCACAACATAGTGAGTCATGACAGTTCTTCATTTAGATCTTTGAATATTGGTTTAAGTAATCCTAGGGGTCCAAGTCCTCCTAGAGGTCCCAGTCCTCCCTTAAATACAAATCCACCTAGAGGTCCAAGTCCACCATGTGGTCCTACAATGACATATTTCAATGTCAATTCCCCTATTACATTTAATGATTATCATGAGATGCCAAAGAACCCTAAAAAAATATGTCCTCAATATCAATTACATTAGGATCTGGAGGATCACATTAGGATATTCAAAGAGGCATGCATTAGAGCTAGGCTGGAATATGAAGATGTTGTATGTAGACTATTTCCTTACACTTTTAATGAGCAAGCTTCTAACTAGTATGTTAACTTGCCCAACGGTTATATTTTTTCTTGGGCACTTATGGAAGAGGCATTTTTGTCTAGGTTTAGGGGACCAGTAGATCCTTCCACATTGTATCACGAATTGGCTGCAATTAAAAGAGGTGAAGGAGAACTGAGTGATAACTTTAATGATAGGTTTCAAAAGGCTTACTCCCGATTGGTTGCTCCTTACATAGTAACTACAGATGCATTATTAGCAATGTACTATGTCTCTCTTGATCCACTAACTACTATGTTTGTCGAAAGAAAAGTTGACATAGATACTATATCCAAAGCTTATAAAGAAGAAGCCTCAGTTAACCAGGAAATGAGACAAACAACCTATAGTCCTTTTCTTAATGGAGGAAATCCTGGGATGCAAAGTCAAACAAAACCTTGGAATGGAGTTCCTATGCATCATACTCCATTATTGAATCCAATTCCTACATACACACATGTGTATAATCCGTCCCCAATCTAGACTATAGTTCCCTATACTAGTAATGGTACCAATAACAATCAGAATAACAGTCAGTCTTTCTTCCAACCTCCTCAAGATACATTTGTAGCAAAGGCACAAGAGGATAGGGAAGAGATCAAAGAAATTACTGCACACTTGAGAAGATTGACCACTGAAATGACACAACTAAGAAATGAAAATTTCTATGGAAGAAATAATCAAGGGTATAGTCAGAACCATAACCAAAATTATAATTAGGGTCAATGTTCAAATTAAAACCAAAATTATAATTAGAGTCAAAGTCATAATCAGGGACACATAATTCAAAATAGAGGACATGCTATAGATAACAAGGCCTGGGGTAGTAACAATAGAAATCAGAATCAACCAAAGCCACCTAGGACATGGAACACAGGGCCAAATAATGGTACTCTAGCTTCTCCATTTGAGTCTAGATAATCAGGAAGTAAAACAACCAACCAGAATCCAAATGGCCAATGTAGCATTAAAAAACTAGTGCAAGATTTACAATACAACTGCACATGCAGAATTAGATTGCCGTCAGTTTCATCTGGCAGCTAGCATCTTCAATGTTGATGTACAAGCTCCCACATCTAAATTCCTCATTCCCAAAGGAAATGAAATAGTACCCTCAGGGTTTGAGACTACCTTAGTCTTAGAAACTTTCACCTTTGCAACTAGAGAGGAAGATGACCAGATGTTAGAGGATGAACCTTACTACTGTGAGAACTTATACCCTGAATCAGCCTTGGTATTGGATGCTTTTTAGTTTCCCTTTGAAACTAAAATTGAAGTGTTATATGAAATAGAGGAAGTACAGGCTTTTCAACAATCCAACAAAAATCATACTTGTAATCTGAGAAGTAACACTAAGCCTAGAAGTCCTTTCACTACCTCCACTCCTCCCAACAATTTCAACACTCCTTCAGACCAACGTGCCAGTAATAACCCTGCGATATTGAAGGCTAATCATCATGGGAATGGTGGGACAGTAGCATCAAAAGTTCAAATAGGGAGAGCAAAGTCAGTCAAAACAATGAGGTTAATGAGTTACTTGTCTAAAGAAATAGAAAAAATCAAGGTTAGTATACCTTTGTCTAAGTTATTGAAAAGTCCAGGGGTTAGAAATGCTTTCATAAAATCCTTGGATACATCTAAGGTAGGTGGGGTCTTTGCTGACATGACTGTTCCTGGTAGAGATACATAGTCCAAAGACAAAAGTAAGAAAACTGAACAGCCTTCCAACACTAACATAGTCATGTATGCAGATAAGAGGGAAGCTCCTCCTTTCTTGTTAACCATTAGGATTATGGGAAATAACATACATAATTGCATGAAATGTTCTAGTGCATCAGCTAATGTAATGCTTTTAGGGATATGCAAAACTTTAGGGCTGACTCCTACCAAATCTGCCAAGGTTGTTACACAATTAGACAAAACTAAAGTCAATGTGATAGGTGAATTGATGCACATCCAAATGTAGTTGGCCTTTGATCCAAGGGTGAGTCAGTTTATTGATATTTAGGTAGCGGATATACCTGTGAATTATGGGATGTTATTAAGTAGGGACTGGTCCAAAACATTAAATGGATATATGGCCACTGATTTTTCACACATATGGTTACCTTGGAGAGGTGTTCCAAATCAGATCAAGATAGAAGTTAAACCTAGAATGAAACACATGATTACAGAATATAATAGAACAAATGAGATATTATATACTTATGTTGAACTAGGTGTTTATAGAGTCACTAATAAAGGAGTGCAAATTGAAGAAATACTGATGTTGAATTTTAAAGAAAAACCTGTCAGTAAAGAAATAGTAGTGTTCATTAAGTCTGATTGCAATTCCTTTGATGAGAAAGACAATGTAGTAAACAATTTTGGTCAGATCATAAGGCAGGAAATAGAAAGGTACATTGAACAAAAAAATCTAGTTCAGTGCAAGTTATACAAAAGTATGTGCAGAGTCCATAATAAACCTCATTCTGAAGAGAATTGTGGAATGTGCAAAGACATTATAGAATATCAATACATAAAGTGCACAAAAGGGATGGAACTGCAAGAAGGAAAGGTTAATCCTGAGAAACTAGAGTTATACTTTCATGACAACATAGATGTATCAATTCAAGATTTAGAGAAAGAAAAAAAAGACAAAAGTGTCTGTCATTCTGATTTACAAGTTGAGAATATAAATATGCAGGTAGGTCAAAATGAATCACTCATGAAGAAACAAGCTATTACATCGCAGGTAACAGAAAGGGTGAGGCATGCCAACATAAAAGGTCAAAGAAATAAAGGTGGCATGTGGACACTAAAATATGATGGGTCTAAGTCCAAACAAGGTGCAGGAGCTGGTGTTGAACTTATAGATCCTAGTGGTAAGTCATTTTTAGCAGCATATAGGCTACTATTTCCTTGTACTAACAATGTAGTGGAATATGAAGCTTTAATTTATGGACTTGTTATGGCTATCAAGAAAAAGGTACGAATGATCAGAGGTTTTTCAGACTCTAAGTTAGTGGTCAGACAAGTCAGAAAACTATATGCATGTAATTATAAGAAAATGGTATGTTATAGGCATAGAGTGTGGGACTTGATTGATTCATTTCATGCCTTTAACATAGAACATATCTTTAGAGAGAGGAATCATAGAGCAGATGCATTGGCAGTTGCTGCCAGTACCCTAGAGCCCTTGACCTTGTCAGGTTTAAAAAGATTTGTTGTAGAATTAGTGAATGTCCGAAGTATACCAGATAATGTTACTCATTTTTAGGTAGTTGAAGGGGATTAGTAAATTGTGGATTTTCTTACCTGTAATGAAGTGTTTGAAGTTCAGTGTAAGAAAACTAAATAGCCTTCCAACACTAATGTAGTTATGTATGCAGATAAGAGGGAAGCTCCTCCTTTCTTGTTAACCATTAGGATTATGGGCAATAACATACATAATTGCATGGTATGTTCTGGTGCATCAACTAATGTAATGCTTTTAGGGATATGCAAAACTTTAGGGCTGACTCCTACCAAATCTTCCAAGGTTGTTACACAATTAGACAAAATTGAAGTCAATGTGATAGGTGAATTGATGCACATCCAAATGCAGTTGGCCTCTGATCTAAGGGTGAGTTAGTTTATTGATATTCAGGTAGTGGATATACCTGTGAATTATGGGATGTTATTAAGTAGGGACTGGTCCAAAACATTAAATGGATATATGGCCACTGATTTTTCACACATGTGGTTACCTTGGAGAGGTTTTCCAAATCAGATCAAGATAGAAGTTAAACCTAGAATGAAACACATGATTACAGAATATAATAGAACAAATGAGATATTATATGCTTCTGTTGAACCACGTGTTTATAGAGTCACTAATAAAGGAGTGCAAATTGAAGAAATCCTGATGTTGAATTTTAAAGAAAAACCTGTTAGTAAAGAAACAGTAGTGTTCATTGAGTCTGATTGCAATTCCTCTGACGATGAAGACAATGCAGTAAACAATTTTGGTCAGATCATAAGGCAGGACATAGAAAGGTACATTGAACAAAAAATTTTAGTTCAATGCAAGTTATACAAAAGTATGTGCAGAGTCCATAGTAAACCTCATTCTGAAGAGAATTGTGGAATGTGCAAAGACATTATAGAATATCAATACATAAAGTGCACAAAAGGGATGGAACTGCAAGAAGGAAAGGTTAATCCTAAGAAACCAGAGTTATACTTTCATGACAACATAGATGTATCAATTCAAGATTTAGAGAAAGAAAAAAAAGAAAAAAGTGTCTGTCATTCTGATTTACAAGTTGAGAATATAAATATGCAGGTAGGTCAAAATGAATCACTCATGAAGAAACAAGATATTACATTGTAGGTAACAAAAAGGGTGAGGCATGCTAACATAATAGGTTAAAGAAATAAAGGTGGCATGTGGACACTGAAATGTGATGGGTCTAAGTCCAAACAAGGTGCAGGAGCTGGTGTTGAACTTATAGATCCTAGTGGTAAGTCATTTTTAGTAGCATATAGGCTACAATTTCCCTGTACTAACAATGTAGTGGAATATGAAGCTTTAATTTATGGACTTGTTGTGGCTATCAAGAAAGAGGTAAGAATGATCAAAGTTTTTTCAGACTCTGAGTTAGTGGTCAGACAAGTTAGAAAACTATATGCATGTAATTATAAGAAAATGGTATGTTATAGGCATAGAGTGTGGGACTTGATTGATTCATTTCGTGCCTTTAACATAGAACATATCTTTAGAGAGAGGAATCATAGAGCAGATGCATTGGCAGTTGCTGCCAGTACCCTAGAGCCCTTGACCTTTTCAGGTTTAAAACGATTGGTTGTAGAATTAGTGAATGTACCAAGTATACCAGATAATTTAACTCATTTTTAGGTATTTGAAGGGGATCAATAAATTGTGGATTTTCTTACCTGTAATGAAGTGTTTGAAGCTTAGTGTAAGAAAACTAAATAGCCTTCCAACACTAACGTAGTCATGTATGTAGATAAGAGGGAAGCTCCTCCTTTCTTGTTAACCATTACGATTATGGGAAATAACATACATAATTGCATGGTATGTTCTGGTGCATCAGCTAATGCAATGCTTTTAGTGATATGCAAAACTTTAGGGCTGACTCCAACCAAATCTGCCAAGGTTGTTACACAATTAGACAAAAATAAAGTCAATGTGATAGGTTAATTGATGCACATCCAAATGCAGTTGGCCTTTGATCCAAGGGTGAGTTAGTTTATTGATACTTAGGTAGTGGATATACCTGTGAATTATGGGATGTTATTAAGTAGGGACTGGTCCAAAACATTAAATGGATATATGGCCACTGATTTTTCACACATGTGGTTACCTTGGAGAGGTGTTCCAAAGCAGATCAAGATAGAAGTTAAACCTAGAATGAAACACATGATTACAGAATATAATAGAACAAATGAGATATTATATGCTTCTATTGAACCAGGTGTTTATAGAGTCACTAGTAAAGGAGTGCAAATTGAAGAAATCATGATGTTGAATTTTAAAGAAAAACCTGTCAATAAAGAAATAGTAGTGTTCATTGAGTCTGATTGCAATTCCTCTGATGAGGAAGACAATGCAGTAAACAATTTTGGTCAGATCATAAGGTAGGAAATAGAAAGGTACATTGAACAAAATATTCTAGTTAAGTGCAAGTTATACAAAAGTATGTGCAGAGTCCATAATAAACCTCATTCTGAAGAGAATTGTGGAATGTGCAAAGACATTATAGAATATCAATACATAAAGTGCACAAAAGGGATGGAACTACAAGAAGGAAAGGTTAATCATAAGAAACCAGAGTTATACTTTCATGACAACATAGATGTATCAATGCAAGATTTAGAGAAAGAAAAAAAGACAAAATTGTCTATCATTCTGATTTACAAGTTGAGAATATAAATATGCAGGTAGGTCAAAATGAATCACTCATGAAGAAACAAGATATTACATCGCAGGTAACAGAAAGGGTGAGGCATGCCAACATAAAAGGTCAAAGAAATAAAGGTGGCATGTGGACACTGAAATGTGATGGGTCTAAGTCCAAACAAGGTGCAAGAGCTGGTGTTGAACTTATAGATCCTAGTGGTAAGTCATTTTTAGCAGCATATAGGCTACTATTTCCTTGTACTAACAATGTAGTGGAATATGAAGCTTTAATTTATGGACTTGTTATGGCTATCAAGAAAAAAGTAAGAATGATCAGAGTTTTTTCAGACTCTGAGTTAGTGGTTAGACATGTTAGAAAACTATATACATGTAATTATAAGAAAATGGTATGTTATAGGCATAGAGTGTGGGACTTGATTGATTCATTTCATGCCTTTAACATAGAACATGTATTTAGAGAGAGGAATCATAGAGCAGATGCATTGGCAGTTGCTGCCAGTACCTTAGAGCCCTTGACCTTGTCAAGTTTAAAAAGATTTGTTGTAGAATTAGTGAATGTACCAAGTATACCAGATAATGTTACTCTTTTTTAGGTATTTGAAGGAGATCAGTAAATTGTGGATTTTCTTACCTATAATGTAGTGTTTGTAGCTCAGTGTAAGAAAACTAAACAGCCTTCCAACACTAACGTAGTCATGTATGCAGATAAGAGGGAAGCTCCTCCTTTATTGTTAACCATTAGGATTATGGGAACTAACATACATAATTGCATGGTATGTTCTGGTGAATCAGCTAATGTAATGCTTTTAGGGATATGCAAAACTTTAGGGCTGACTCCTACCAAATCTGTCAAGGTTGTTACACAATTAGATAAAACTAAAGTTAATGTGATAGGTGAATTGATGCACATCCAAATGCAGTTGGCCTCTGATCCAAGGGTGAGTTAGTTTATTGATATTTAGGTAGTGGATATACCTGTGAATTATGGGATGTTATTAAGTAGGGACTGGTCCAAAATATTAAATGGATATATGGCCACTAATTTTTCACACATGTGGTTACCTTGGAGAGGTGTTCCAAATCAGATCAAGATAGAAGTTAAACCTAGAATGAAACACATGATTACAGAATATAATAGAACAAATGAGATATTATATGCTTCTGTTGAACCAGGTGTTTATCGAGTCACTAATAAAGGAGTGCAAATTGAAGAAATCCTGATGTTGAATTTTAAAGAAAAACCTGTCAGTAAAGAAATAGTAGTGTTCATTAAGTTTGATTGCAATTCCTCTGATGAGGAAGACAATGCAGTAAACAATTTTTTTCAGATCATAAGGCAGGAAATAGAAGGGTACATTGAACAAAATATTCTAGTTCAGTGCAAGTTATACAAAAGTATGTGCAGAGTCCATAATAAACCTCATTCTGAAGAGAATTGTGGAATGTGCAAAGACATTATAGAATATCAATACATAAAGTGCACAAAAGGGATGGAACTACAAGAAGGAAAGGTTAATCGTAAGAAACCAGAGCTATACTTTCATGACAACATAGATGTATCAATTCAAGATTTAGAGAAAAAGAAAAAAGAAAAAAGTGTCTGTCATTCTGATTTACAAGTTGAGAATATAAATATGTAGGTAGGTCAAAATGAATCACTCATGAAGAAACAAGATATTACATCGCAGGTAACAGAAAGGGTGAGGCATGCCAACATAAAAGGTCAAAGAAATAAAGGTGGCATGTGGACACTGAAATGTGATGGGTCTAAGTCCAAACAAGGTGCAGGAGCTAGTGTTGAACTTATAGAGCCTAGTGGTAAGTCATTTTTAGTAGTATATAGGCTACAATTTCCTTGTACTAACAATGTAGTGGAATATGAAGCTTTAATTTATGGACTTGTTATGGCTATCAAGAAAAAGGTAAGAATGATCAGAGTTTTTTTAGACTCTGACTTAGTGGTCAGATAAGTTAGAAAACTATATGCATGTAATTATAAGAAAATGGTATGTTATAGGCAGAGAGTGTGGGACTTGATTGATTCATTTCATGCCTTTAATATAGAACATATCTTTAGAGAGAGGAATCATAAAGCAAATGCATTGGCAGTTGCTGCCAGTACCGTAGAGCCCTTGACCTTGTTAGGTTTAAAAAAATTTGTTGTAGAATTAGTGAATGTCCCAAGTATACCAGATAATGTTACTCATTTTTAGGTATTTGAAGGGGATCAGTAAATTGTGGATTTTCTTACCTGTATTGAAGTGTTTGAAGCTCAAATCATTGATGAATAGGAAAGACTTGATGTGTCTTGGGATGAAGAAGACATAATAAACTTGAAAAGCAATTTCTTGCCCAAGGGGGTAATTGAGTTGGAAAAGTTTTTTGACTTTGATGGGGTAGTTAGATAGAAAGATTTGCCCAAAACTGAAGGGGGTAAATGTGATCCTTATAACCTGGGAATAGAGCAAAGTCCACAAAATGTGTTGATTGGAAAGGCTTGCTCTAAAAAGTTAAAAAAAGAAATTGTGGATGTTTTGAAATAATACAAACACATAATAGCATGGACATATGAAGATTTAAAGACATACGATACATCCATCATAACTCATGTAATACCCTTGAAACCAGAGGTTAAACCATTTAGGCAAAAATAGAGGCCTGTGAATGCTGTTTTGGAGCCTTTAATCTTTGAGGAAGTGAAAAAATTGTTGTCAACTAGAATAATCTTCCCAGTAAGGCATTCAACCTATGTAGCTAACCTAGTACCCATGAGAAAGAAAAGTGGAGACATTAGATTATGTGTTGACTTTAGAAATTTGAGCAAAGCTTCTAAAAAGGATAATTATCCTTTGCCTCCAATAGATGAAGTGTTGCAAGCAGTAAACAGAGCTAAGATGATGTCTTTTTTAGATGGATTTTTAGGATATAATTAGGTCTTGGTTGATAAAGAAGATAGGTTGAAGACTACATGCACTTGCAAGTGGGGTAATTATGCATATAGGAGAATGCCTTTTGGTTTGATCAATGCAGGTGCCACTTTTCAACGAGCCATGGACATTGTGTTTCATGGATTGTCAGGTAAATGCATTGTTATTTATATGGATGGTTTAACTATGTACTCTAAAGATTTGTCAACTCATGCAAAAGATTTAAGAAAGGTGCTTAAAAGATGTGAAAGGTACGGGATTTCTCTTAATCCAAAGAAATGTTCATTTGGTGTAACTGAGGGAAAATTGTTAGGACATGTCATTTCTGAAAATGAGATATCTATTGATCCAGACAGAGTAGAAGGAATAAGAAAATTGTAATTACCTAATAGTAAGAAGGAATTAAAGTCTTTCTTTGGTAAGATTAACTTTGTCAGGAAGTTTATTACAGGGTTTACAGAAATTGTGCAACCATTAAATGTAATGCTCAAGAAAGATGTAAAGATAGAATGGACACGAGTAGCCAAGGCCGCATTCAAAGATATTAAGGAGGCCATTTCTAATGCTCCTGTGTTGGTAAGTCCAAATTATAATAAACAGTTTTACATATATTCTTTTGCATCCACACATTCAGTAGCAGTTGCCTTGACACAAAAAGGAGAAGATAATGAAGAAAAGCCCATAGCATTCATGAGTGCACCTTTGAAGGATGCACAATTGAAGTATTTAGACATAAAAAGACAAGCATTTGCATTAGTAAGGGTAGTGAAAAAGTTTAGAAACTACATCTTACGAAGTCAAGTTAAAGCTATAGTACCAGATGCAACAGTGAAATTGTTGCTAATGCAGAATGAGCCTGGAGAGAAAAGGGCCAAATGGATTATAATATTGCAGGAATTTGATATGGAGATCATTCCAATGAAGCTAGTTCGAGGACAAGCATTAGTATAATCCATAGAAAACATAGATCCCAATCTGGTGAAGAAACAATATGTACTAAACTCTAACGATGCATCAGGCTGGTATGATGATTTGAATACATTTCTAATATTGGGTAAATATCCAAGAAAGATGAAGTCTTCTCAAAGGAGAGCTTTAAAGATTAAAGCACAAAAGTACATGGTAAAAGGAAGTCTTCTATTTAGGAAGAACCATGAAGGTATATATTTAAGGTGTTTGAACAAAATTGAAGTAGATAAGGTATTGTCGGAGTTGCATGATAAGTATGGAACTACTCATGGTTCTCATTTGGCTACTACGCATAAGATTTTAAGAGATGGATACTATTGGCCGACAATGTTTAAAGATATAGAGAGTCATATTCGAAGTTGTCACACCTGTCAGACTGTAGTAGACAAGGGAAGGAATCAGGCTAATCCTTTACAGTCGGTCATTGAGTCCAGGTCGTTTGCACAGTGGGGCTTGGATTTCATTGGAGTTATAAATCATCCATCATCTATAGGACATAAGTTTATATTGATAGTGACGAACTACTATACAAGGTGGACTAAAGCCACATGTTGCAAGTTTTCTACCACTGAGGTAGTTATCAAATTTCTTGAAGAAAACATCATAACAAGGTTTGGAGCTTCATATTCACTAGTATCTGACAATGGCCCTGCATTTTCTTCTCTTAAATTTTCTAAATGGGCATTTGAATATGGGATAGTTTTAAAATTTTCTTCAAATTATTATCCTCAGGGGAATGGTTTAGCTGAGTCTACAAACAAGATTTTACTGGATATAATCAAGAAACTAATTATAAAAAATCCCAAGGAGTGGAATACATTGTTAAAGTATGCATTGTGGGTAGATAGGACTAAGGTTAAGTCAACCTTAGGCAATGCTCCTTATCACCTAATTTATGGGACTGATCCCATACTTCCAGTGAATTTAAGAATACCTATCTGGAAGTTTGCTAATGAATATTTAGGATTTGATGATCACAGAGAAGCCAGGCTAGTCCAAATGTTACAATTGGATGAAAAGAGAGATCAAGCTATTGAGAAATTTGCTAAACATCAAGTTGTGGTCAAAAGATGGTTTGACAAAAGAGCGAGGGTCAAAAAATTTTGAATATCAGATTTAGTACTGTGTTGGGATAAAGCACATGAAAAGAAAGGAAATCATGGGAAATTTGGCAAATTGTGGTTAGGTCCACTACAAGTCACAGAGATAATAGGAGACAATACATTTAAGCTTAAAACTTTGACTGGAGAAGATGTGTCATTACATGTTAATGGCCAGCACTGAAAACATTACTTCTAGGCTTGAGGTGATGGTGTTGGACCCATTATGTATCATATTGTAAACAGTGTATAGTTGTTTTGTTTTGTTTTGTTTTGTCCTATTGTTTTGTTTTGTCTTGTTATGTTGTTTGGTTGGTTTGTGTGTTGTGTTTCCTTGGAAGGGATGTTTGTTTTGATTTAAGGTATGTAGGAACATATTAACAACCATTGAAAACAACAAAAAATTTAGAACATTCAGGTGAATCATTTGAAACTTATGCATAACTTGTTGTGACTTTCATGAGTGTAGAAAATGGTTTAACTTGCGGAGTTTTATATTCAATAACTGTGGGTTGAGTATTCAAGGGAAGTTTCTCACAATGACACACCTAAAATCCTTGGGTTTGTTGAACATACTAGTGTAGGTGTTAAGTGAAAAATCAAAAGTCACCCTTGCTACCATTACAATTCTTAGCTTAATTTCAGTAAGTGATCACACCTTGCATTATGAATTTACAATGACAACATCTTATGAATTTCTATCTTACACAAAGTTAAAATAATAAATAAAATGGATTTTACTGACAATCTAGATTAAGTCATCTAAGTAACTCTACCAGAGCTATAGACGCTTGCTGGCAGTGGGGCCCTACTTAGGAGAATTGTAACGATAACCTTGTCGAGGCTATGGACACCTACTGCAGCAAGGCTCTATTAGGTTGGCTCTGAGGGAATGGCATCAAATATGTAGTTTAATATTAGTCATTGGTTTAGTCAACTTATTTTCAAGATGAGGATTATTAACCACGTGCACCCACTTAAACTCAATTGAAAGATTCATGCACCTTATTGAATACATTAAGTCTCAAGTTAAATAATGGTCTACAGAAAAGGAAGTTGGAAGTTATGATTTTACTTCATTTAGTTTTCTTTAATGGTTTTAATTTAATTGTTTTGTTTGGTTGCTAGTTGTTGTGATGCTCACAACACGCCCCATTTTACCTCTTAGCAAAATGAGGACCCCGGCTGTGGCTGTTGCTTTTTGCTTGTGTGCGGTCTTGCTTGGTGGTAAAGGGAAAAGAGGTAAAGGTTACAAATCATGTTGAAAATTGAAAAGATTTAGCATTAAGTGCTAGAAGGGAATAGAGGTGAATTCTTTGTCAAAAATAAATAAGGGTTACTTTTTGAACCAATAAAAAATTCCCAATATTCCGAATGATATACGTGTTTCTTGGTAAAATGCATTTTAGAGGGGTTTGTATATTGTGGTAATTTGTATGCATATGCTTAGTGTTTTATTATTCATGTACAAGTCGGACCTGATAGAGTTTTAGAAATGTAGTGAATTAATCATTAAGTTTGCATCGTATCTTGAGTTGTATGTTTGTTGAAAAGGAGGTATACAAAGCAGTATACAAGGCGATATATATTCTGTGGACCCGAGGAAGGTATAAAATATGGTTTTATTAAGGTGAAAAAAGGTATGTCTCATGCTTTGTATGTTTCAGGCTTGCATCTTTAGCATACATACAAGTGCAGATTTTAAAAGTTGCTTAAATCAGATGTAAGTGATGCATCGTACCTTAATGTTTTGGAAATATGCATTCAATTTATATACATGTATGGATCTGAAAAGGGTATACAATATGGTTAAGAAGACAGAAAAGTCCAAAATGATTGTATAAGAATTTGCATGTATGGAAGGTTTTATCTAAGTGTAGATGCAAGTGTTGTTGTTTCAGGATGATACAATAAGGTAAGTAAAGAGGGTCCCACAGTTGTATCTTGCATAGATAGATAGATATACAAGGGCATATACAAGCTAAGATGCAAGGAAGTGGAAAGGTAAGATACAACGCGGATTCCAAAAAGAAGTAAAAGAAAGTTAAGGCTTTGTATGTTTGGGCGATTGTATATTAATGACATACAATCCCGATATACAATGAAATGAA
This sequence comes from Cunninghamia lanceolata, assembly GCA_027924645.1. NCBI lineage: Eukaryota > Viridiplantae > Streptophyta > Pinopsida > Cupressales > Cupressaceae > Cunninghamia > Cunninghamia lanceolata. The sequence continues at coordinate 32,921,310 of BSBN01000078.1, read as the reverse complement.
AGGCACCGTTGAGAATTAAAAGGTAAAGAGAGTTTGTATGGGTCGCAATTGTATACTTGTTTTGTATCTAGTTTACATACATTGCAACATACAAAAAAAAGATACAAGGTTGGATATAATGCAAAAGGGTAACATTGTTTATAATCTGTTGCATGTAGGCTTGTATATTGAAAAGATACAAAGTAACATACAAGAAATGATATACAAGGAGACATACAAGAAATATAGATGTATGCAAAGAATAGACTAACGAATAGAATGTTTAAAAATAAAACATTGAAACAGAAGGCCGAAGCCGTATGTGCATTGATTGCTACAATTAATGCTGAACTACCACTAGAAAGATGAAATTTAATGGGTTAGGATAAATAAAAGGTTGTTTTTCTTTCAAATTTGCATTGTTAAAATTAAAATTGTGGAAATAAAGAACTGCTGCATAAATTGAACAGAAAATTCATCGCGAGATGAAATTTTAGAAAGAGGAAAGGATCAGAAAATGATAAAGTGAGTCAACATTTGTAATGTTGAGCTATCAAAAAATATAGGTATTTATCTTGAATGTTGTTACAGTTTAGTTGATTGAAAATGCAAAGTGATTATCAGTAATTTTGTTTTAAAATGCAAGTATATGTTAAATTACTATTTATGGTAGTTAATTAGCTGATTTAGGTTAAATAATTTGAAAGTCAAAATGGAAAAGACCAAAGGGGGTTAGGGTAAATGTAAAAATAGCAAATATATGGTAAAACCCTAGGTTAAGAGAGTAAAACGACAAGTTAAAAAATGTGTTTTTTACAGGATGGCCCCAAAACAAAAGAAGGTGGATAAAGGGGGTGAAATTAAAAAGGAAAGAAAGCCCCACAAAGAAACCAAGAAGGAAGATTTACCAATACACAGCGGTTACCCTTCACTGATCAACAAAAACAGAGTAGAAACAGACACCAGCATAGGAAATTATGATGCTGAGGATGTTTTGCAGAAGATTACAGAAGCCAATGCTACACCAGACATGAAGTGCATATGGGAAAGTGGATTATACAAACTTGCAGGTTTCCCATTGGCTATGGAGGCTAAGGACTTATGTCTGGATTGTATACACTTATATGCCTTAGCTACTAGAAGAGTAATACACCAAAATAGAGTCATTGCAGACTTATCTACTGAGGGGATCGCAAGAACATTTGGTTTGGAGATACATGAAAAACTGGTAGATATTGATATCAACCAGTATAATGAGGATTTCAATAATAATGAGAGGGATTGTAGAAGCAAGATTTTCTATAGTTGGTATAATGCTGAAAACAAACCCAAGGCTATGGCAAGATTACATAAGATCTTGCAAAGAATAGATTTCAAGGAGGAGATACATTTAATGATAACAATGTTAATTAGACTAGTAGGCTTAAGAGATGTCACTAAGTGTGAACCTTGGATGTTCACTGTTACCTAATTCATGAGAGAGGCGAAGAAGGAACAAGGACAAATTCACTAGGCTAAGGCAATTAGCACAGCCATATGGAAAAAGGAAATGCTATGAAAACAAAAGATGATGCCTTTCTATTTGTCCTTGTATGTATTATACTTGTGTGTAGCAATGATTCAACCATATATACATGGGATTGACAGAGTTGGGACCCTAGGGAATGGCCCAAATCAAAAGCTTATATATGACCATTATCCTGATCTACAAGAGGATAATGCAGTAAGAAAGTATGCTTTAGTAAATGATGTATTTTATACATACATGGTTAGAGTTTTGAGAGAAGAGCAAGATAAGAGATTATCTACAGATGTAGAAGATACAATTGGTTTCCATAGTTCATGGTACATACAATTCTAGAATTTCACATATATTAGAATGGAAGGTTTTGAAGGAAAACCTTTTATACTTCCAAGGTATCTTTCTAACAAGTTGATTGTTTTAGAATTCTCAAGGCAAAACTTGAATGCCTTCAAAATGTACAAAAAGAAGTATAGCAGAGGGAATCTTAAACTCCCTTGGGCAATTGGTAGGTATTCCTGTTATAGCGAAGAAGTGGCTGGCTACTCAGAAAAGGAGCTAAGATATTGTGGATTTGAAGAATTTGAGTTAGCAAGGAGGTATGATCCATTTCATAGGATCCAAAGTACTATTGATCCTAAGTTTAAACATCAAATACATATTGAGGACTATTGATCAGACTGCAAGAATGACAGAGAGGTAAAGAGGAGACCTCACCAAAGTTTGGCAGTAGAGAAAATGAGGTCCATGGGAGAAATTTATGTGCCTCCTAAGGTCAAAGATGATAATGAATTACTACATTATAGTTATAAGAATGTAAGGCTTACCCCTATTGGTGAGTCTGATTGGTCACAATAGTGGAATACATCTTTGGACGTATTGTCCAAGCCTATTATTTTGTTTTCAAAAACTTGGTTAAAAAATAAAATAGAAGAGCTTAAGGCTAAAGGAATTGAGTCTACATATCCAAAGAAGGGTAAGAAGAGAGTGAGGGAGCATCAGGATGATCTCCAGTGTTTCTATGAGAAGAAAAGGAAGATTTTAGAAGCAAAGATTATTGAAAAAGATAAAAATGCCACACTGATGGACCCATATGCATTAGAGGTGACAGTGGCAGTATCATCTGGCACATTTGTAAAAGAAAAATCATTTGGTCTTGATACTAGTATAGAGCGGTCACAGGCTGATGAAGGGTCAGTAGGATAGAAAGTCATGAGAGCGATACCAGTAGAAACATCTAAAGGAGAAACTTCAAAATAGGATGATGTTATAGGAGCACAACAAGTATGTGCTAAATCAAGTAGCATACCTAGTACATCTACTTCCGAAGAAAAAAGACAAACATATGCTAAAGTTAAAACAAAATAGGCTAAAGAAAAGCTGCATGGGTCAAAAATACATGAAGCCAAACAAGTTACTGAGACTGTCAATGTTGAAGATGATAGCAGTGGAAGTGAGGTAAAGGAAGTTGATCTCAAGACAGGAAAAGAAACTAGTATAGATGAAGAAGAGTTGAGTCAATATTCTGATGAAGGAGAAGGGTAAAATGATCCAACCCACAGTCTAAGAAAGAGAATGAACAGCAAGGATTGGAAACAATAGATCCATTTGGTGCATTGGTACCTCCAGAAAACATTAAGGAAGTGTTGTTGATAACTGAGAGGGGGGGGGTGAATCAGTTATCCTAATTATTTCTTCTTTTGAACTTTCTTATTAATCAAAGCAGCATTGAATCAAACAAACAAACATTACCATGAAATAAGAAACACATGACACAGTATTTTTGACGTGGAAACCCGGTTAAGGGAGAAAACCATGGGGTGATTAACCCAAAGATTATTCTCTGTTAAAAGAATAAGGAATTACAAAATGGCACTTGCCAATTAGGGCTCACTGCCCGAGCACACTACTCACAAAGAGGCACACTGCCTACAAGGAGACACACTGTCTACAAAAGAATGTTATACAATACTTGAACTGATTGGAAGCATCTACATAAGTTGGAGTTCAGTTCCGGTTAGGCTCAGTATATTGATCTGCTGCACTTCATCTTTCCTCTGTTCTTTATTCTGCTATCTTTTCACATACCGGATCTTTCTTACTGCTTCTGCTCTGCTCTGTATTTATTCGCATACACCTTCACATCATCACACTTTTCACAACTAAAATCCATCCTCTATATATATCCGCACTAGTGATTTCATTATCTTTCTAGTCGGCACCTGGAATAATCTATCTTCTCACAAACTCTGTTCTGTCGGCTGAATCCTTGCATATCAAGTAATGCGGATCAAGAATATACTTGTAGATATCATTAATCATGTCAGCCAAACATGATTCATGCCTTCACAACCTTTACCATCAACAGTAACACATCCGGAAAATAGTCTGATACTCTGTCAGTCAGTTCTTCCTCTGTTCTCACTGTCTCTCAGGAATCCGGTACTCAACTATTCATATCTTTTTCTTTGTTCATCACCGGAGGCTAAATCCTTGGAATATACTACTCAAGGTAGTCCTCTTGACTTCCCCAAATCCACACTGCACCAAGACACTTCCTCTTAGAGATCCAGACCAATCTGTCAGACCTTGCCACATGCTCTGTTCTTGTTCACCGAACCACAACAATCTTCATTCTGACTTCCGGTAGAGACACACCATGACTTGTGGATATGTGGGATGACCTTTGTTGCCATCAATGACAACAACCATGAATCCATATAGTGTCTCTTGCCAACAATCTCCCCCTTTGGCATTGATGGCAACACTTAGTGAAAAATGACTAAGTGTTTACACTATGCTCCCCCTTGGCTGATGCTCTATCTTTATATACAATTTTCGAAACTCCCCTTTAGTTGGATTCCTCATTTTTCACTGCTCCTCACTCCCCCTTTGACATCAATGGCAAAGGGTAGGGTTCGTACACCAAAATTTTCAAAAATTTTCTATACATAGCCGCATATTTACATACTCACAGATACTGAAGAATGTCTGCAAAAGATGTCTTCAGTTGGATCAGTTCTGTAGCCCAACTTTGCTTCATTCTATCCAAAATTGAAATGTGACCACTCAACAAAAATGCAAATGCATCTGCCCTTTTTAGATCTTTCAGATCACTTGTCTGGGCTATGATTTGAGCTTCTGCTATGGCCTCATGCATGGCCTCTAGCTTAGGGACAATTAACCCCCTGAGCTCACTCAACCTGCTTATTCTATTTTTCCTTTCCTTCTCCAATTTCTTGATTTCACTCAAGACTGCAATAGTCTGACATTCTTGATTTGTTATAGAGGAAGAAAGAGGATCAAAACTTTGAGACAAGCTAAGTAGTGTGTCCTCTTGCTCTTTTATTTTCTTCTCAATGTCCACTGTTACCTTGGACCAGGAGATACAAAATTTGTATATTTCACCGCCATCCTTAAGAGCATTTTCTAAGCTCTTTATCCCAATGTTCATGTTTCTCCTATCATTAATGATCAAGCCCTGAACCTCGGAGAACCTTTTATCCAAAAACTCCTTCCGAACCTTTTCTTCGGCTGATTTTTCTAGAGATTCAAAATGTGTATTAACACTGCTGACTAAGGTTTTGAGATTACCGGAAGAGGAGGCTGTGGGATCCTTCTAAAAAGATGGCATGATCTTTTCCAGCACTCCAGATGCTACCTCCATAAGCTCACAGTCTTCCATGTGAGATTTCAGTAGTTTCTCTTTGACTTTCTCATTTGCAAATGAGGCTATTTTCATTGTTTGTACCGGTGACAAAGAGTCAAAATCTAATGGTCCTTTTAGCAGGTCCGGTTCATCAATTTCTATAGTGGCTTTTGTCAAGAATTCTTGAACAGTTTGTGCAGTGTCTCTTGCCGGAGACAGATGTTTCTTCTCTTCTGCAGTTTTGTCCTTTGGAATCTTTTCTCCTTCCTTACTCTTACCACTTTCAGTTGTGGTTTTCTCTGTTGGGGTCTTCTCTTTCTCTGCATCCTTGGTGCTGTCAACCTCTTTTTCTTTAACTGCTGCTTCTTTCTCCTGTAGTTTCTCTTCTTCTTGGGATCCAGAGACTGTAGGGGAAATCAGAGGAGAGATGTTAGTCTATTCAAGGGCCACTTCTTCCAGAGCAAATGATTCCAAGTCCACAGCTGTTTCTGCACCTAAGTCCTCTACAACAGGAAGATTAAACCTTTTGAAGGTTTTCCAGAGAATCTCTTCAGTGTCCTTGGCTACCTTGTCGGTCTCACCAAGCATAAGCTGATTCATCCTTGCTTTGCTCCTGAATTCATCCTTGCAGTCTTTGAATACCATGTTCATTGTTTTGTGATCAATTGAAGGATATAGCTGAATAGCTATCTGTTCCTTGATCTCAAGGTCTTTTGCCATGGCATTGTTCTTTCTTATCTCTAATTCCATCTCTAGGCTCTTTGGGATTTCAGAGATAATCTCAATAAAAGCTTTATTGTAGATGTTCAAGTACCTTATTATAGCTTCTTGCAGGATCTTTTGATCTACCTCATTGTAGTCATCATAGAATTCAGCCACCGGTTGAAGGTTCCCATCCATAGTGACTGATTTGACTACACTGTCTAGAGACAGAGTGGGCTTTTCAGCAAATTCCTCTACCATTTCTTCCTTGTCTTGGCCTGTGGAGGGTTTCCTGGATCCTTTCTTCTTCTGCTTCTTTATTTCTTTTACTCCCTCATCTGACTCAGTTTCCTCTTCATCCTTTTGGCTTTCATAAGCCCTTGTGGCTTTTGTCTTAGATCTTTTACCGGATGCTTGGACTTCTGATTTTGAACTTTTGGTTGTGGGAGGTGCAGATCTTTTTGATGATCTGGTCCGGGTGGAAGTTTCAACCGGAACACTTTCTTTACTTTTCTTTTCTTCCTCAGCCTTTCTCCTCTTTTCCCGGCTGGCATCAAGTGCCTCTTTTGAGATGCCTAGGCCTTGAGCAATATGCTCTACTTCTTTTCTCACCTTCCTCTTTATTTCAAGTTCCCTGAGTTCTACATGTATCTTTACACTCAGCTCCTCAAAGGTTCCAAACCTTTCTGCCTTTGGATCTTTGGGCTGACTTAGCATGTGTTGAACATGCAGCTCCACTATTTGTTCATCCACTTCATACCCCATGGGCATGATCCAGACAGTCCTTGGCTCCACTGCCTCCATTAGGCACTGATCAGTGTCCACCATAAAGCACACTGAGTCTTTGTATTTTTCAACAAGAGACTGGGGAATTCTTTCTCTTGCTTGCATCATGCTTTGGAATTTTTTGAAGTATCCCCATAGGGCTGTATTTCTTGCTTTGGCATCCCCAAGCCCATGTAGATAGTCTCTTATTTGGACTGCAACAGGTTTGTCATTCTGCCATGCCCATCCACTTGATCTGGGCAGCTCATTCATGAAGTAGAAGAATAGACATAATATAAGAGTACCATACTTAAAGGAATTCTTCTTGTCCTTCTTGATTTTCTATATATTTTCCATTAATTGGCTTAAGAGCAGTTCGCAGAGATCATATTCTGCATTCTTCCTTAGCATTTCATAGGCAGTATACACTGCAGTTCCGGATACAGAATTCTCCCTGCTGGCGTGATAGATCTTGTATCCTATTATCATGGATGCATACTTGATATCCGGATCTGAAATATCTTCAACAATCATTGCCTCTTATCAAATTTTGATCCGGTGGCCTCAGTTACAATGTTGTTCTTGACAGATTTGAGGATAGGTATCCCTCCGGAAGAGTATAGACCAGTTACTGCCCTGATTGCCTCTTTTGTGATTTTGTAAGGTCTATCCAGCCATAGGAAGTTGTCATGCATTCTGCTCAATACATATCGGACCCATTCTTCTTCTTCAAAGCAGGGGAAATGAATGAATTGATCAAACTGTTTCTTCTGGATACCCTTGTACTCTGGTTTAAGCTCAAAAGCATTATCTATCAGTTGTTTGTGATAGAGATCTCTCAATTTGAATTCCCCGAATTCCTCAATGCTTGCATGTATGTAAACCCTAATGTCTTCTGTGTGTAAAACTCCATGAGGAACACTAGAAAATGCTCCTAAGGGATCTACCTCTAATGACTTGTATGGATGTTTCTTAAATTCAGGTCGGGGCCTATCTGAGATTTTTACTATATTTGGAGTAGCCATTTCTTCAAAAGATTTGTAGCAAGATATCGAAAGTGGAAAATACCTTTTGCGTCTTCGGTTGCACGGAGTGGCTGGATTGATTTCTGTATGTAATGATTTCAGCAGGAGATCTTCGGTGAACTTGATGAGTTTTGTTGCAGAGCTCCGCTTTTCGTTTCTTCTTGGATGTGGAATGATCAAGTGATTGTTGAGAAATCCCTTATATCATTTCGCAAACCCTAATATCTATTTGCAATAAATGCTCCACCTATATTATTCCGGTTTGCCATATCCAGATAGCTTGGAGTATCCCAGATCAGTTCTAATCTATGAACATCATGCGGATCTTTCAATCATGAATAAATCGAGATGACACATTATAAGAACATCCCAAACATTTTGTCCAGTCTGCAGAGCAAAATAATGTACTTCCGGATCTCTCCGGACCCTTTTGTAGTCTTCTGTCATTCCGGAGCATCTCCCGGAATAGGTCTTACTTGATCGATCACAACTTCTTTGCATCTTCATGCAGACCTCTGAAATCTTGTCTGGATCATCTCAGGACTTATATCTTCAAACCCTTTACTCCGCATCTTGTATCACATCCAGTACCACTTGATTGGCTGGGGGAACAGGATTTTCTTTGAGTCTCCCCCTGAGCCAGAGCTCACTTTTTAATTTCCAGAAGAAATATCAGCACCAGAGTCTGGTGTGGATCCAACCTCTACATTCTCTGAACTTTTCTTCACCCAAATCTTGTTCATCTAATTCCTAACTTCATCCACATTCATCTTTTGTTTACCCTTGTCTTGATTCTGATTATATATCGAACCTCTTTTGTCCTGATTCTTGCTTCTGCAGACTTTTGCATTATGACCGGACCTATTACAGATTTGGCAAATAACATTTCTTTGCATATTTGACTGATAACCTCTTGATATGCATTTATTAGCCATATGACCTACTCTATTGCATGCAAAGCATCTACCATTGAATGATTTGTTTATTTGCATATTTCTGCATTCATGAGACTTGTGTCCATACCTTTTGCAGTTAAAGCACTGTCCGGAGAAGGATGAATTAGTCTGATTCATTCTCTTTCTGCACTGATTAGCTTTGTGACCAAAGTGATTGCAGTTGTGGCAGTATCCATTGAAGGATGGATATCTTTGAGCATTGGGCTGTCTTACCGGAGGTCTTCTAGGCCTATTCCTTGGATTTTCTGATCCAAAATTCTTTTGACCGGATCCGGAGCTTTCTCCTTTCTCATATCCCAAACCATACTTGTCATCTGTCCTCTTTTGACTTCCAAGAAGTACTTCAAGTTGGGCAGAACTTATCTTGAATTTTTCTTTATATTCATTTGCTGTTTGAAGATCTCTTTTGAGAGAGACAATTTGATCCTCAAGTTTTTCTTCATTATCTTTGGCATCTTCAAGATCAGATTCAAGATGTCTGATAATCCTGTCCATCTGGTGGCATTCTTCTGATTTCTCTTTAAGAGATTGTCTTAGATTGTCTTCAGCTTTTCTTTTTTCTTCAATCTCTTGAGTAAACTTTATAGTTCCTGATTCCATTTCATGTCTTAACATAATGACTTCTTTTGATAACTTTTCACATAACTTGGTTTTCTCAGTCAATTCTTCATCTGTATTGCTTTCTTCACTTTGTCTTGCCAATTGTTGGAGTAGCTCCTTTCTCTTTTTCATAGAGAGACTTAATTTGTCTTTTAGTTCTCTCATGAATTCATCAGCCTGTTTGAGTCTTTCCTTTAATTCATTGACTTCAGAATTTGACTGTTCAAGATCCTCAAGGGCAGTCTTGAGTTGCTCCCTTAAACCATATGCATCCATTTGAACTCCCAGATCTTCCTCAAGCTGTTAGGCTCTATTAGGAGGAACTTGGCTCTGATACCAATTGTTGATAACTGAGAGGGGGGGTGAATCAGTTATCCTAATTATTTCTTCTTTTGAACTTTCTTATTAATCAAAGCAGCATTGAATCAAACAAACAAACATTACCATGAAATAAGAAACACATGACACAGTATTTTTGACGTGGAAACCCGGTTAAGGGAGAAAACCACGGGGTGATTAACCCAAAGATTATTCTCTATTAAAAGAATAAGGAATTACAAAATGGCACTTGCCAATTAGGGCTCACTGCCCGAGCACACTGCTCATAAAGAGGCACACTGCCTACAAGGAGACACACTGTCTACAAAAGAATGTTATACAATACTTGAACTAATTGGAAGCATCTACATATGCTGGAGTTTAGTTCCGATTAGGCTCAGTATACTAATCTGCTGCACTTCATCTTTCCTCTGTTCTTTATTCTGCTATCTTTTCACATACCAGATCTTTCTTACTGCTTCTGCTCTGCTCTGTATTTATTCACATACACCTTCACATCATCACACTTTTCACAACTAAAATCCATCCTCTATATATATCCACACTAGTGATTTCATTATCTTTCTAGTCGGCACCCAGAATAATCTATCTTCTCACAAACTCTGTTCTGTAGGCTGAATCCTTGCATATCAAGTAATGCGGATCAAGCATATACTTGTAGATATCATTAATCATGTCGGCCAAACATGATTCATGCCTTCACAACCTTTACCATCAACAGTAACACATCCGAAAAATAGTCTGATACTTTGTCAGTCAGTTCTTCCTCTGTTCTCACTGTCTCTCAGGAATCTGGTACTCAACTATTCATATCTTTTTCTTTGTTCATCACCGGAGGCTAAATCCTTGGAATATACTACTCAAGGTAGTCCTCTTGACTTCCCCAAATCCGCACTGCACCAAGACACTTCCTCTGAGAGATCCGGACCAATCTGTCGGACCTTGCCACATGCTCTATTCTTGTTCACCGGACCACAACAATCTTCATTCTGACTTCCGGTAGAGACACACCATGACTTGCGGATATGTGGGATGACCTTTGTTGCCATCAATGACAACAACCATGAATCCATATATTGTCTCTTGCCAACAAGTGCAAGATGTAGCACATGAAATAGAATAATCTGAAAGGGAGGATGTACCTGAAGGGGTGATAAAAGAAACACATGCTCAAGCTAAGGAAGAAACAGCAGCTAGCACTTCTGGTGTAGATGTATTAAATATTTTGAACATGTATGGAGAACAAAGTGAGGAGGAAAAGAATATAGAAAACAAGGATGAACAAAAAAAGATACAAAGGAATCTGATGAGATTTTAGGTTCACCCTCACATGTAGAAAAAATTGACATCCATAAAAAGATGCAAGAGAAAGTTGAAACAACAAATGAGGCAGAGGAAATAATAGATAAATTGAAAACAAAGAGAACATAGAGAATATTGATGCAGATAATTTTGAAACTGAGAAAAAATTAGAAGATGAAGGCATGGTAAATATGGAACAAGAGGATAAAGTAGAAAAAGAAGAAGAAAAGGAGCCACAAGAGGAAGAAAATACAGAAGAAGAGGATGAGGATGGAGGAGACACAGAAATTGAAGAGGAAGATAATGAAGGTGAATCTGAGAAACAAAATAAAACAAATGCCCCAGAACAAGCCCCTCAACTATAATCCCCTCCATAACAACAACAAGAACAAGGAGAAGTAGAGAAGCCTCGGGAAGAGGTAATTAATGAAGAAAGGCTACTAAAAGTGCAAAAGAGGCTCTGGCCTGGCTAGGTATAGAAGTCAGGAGAGAAAAGGTAGAGGTACAATTAGTACCCATAGATATCAAAAGTTTGCTAGGTGGTGCAACACCACAGAAAGAAAAGAGGAACTCTAGAACAATGTCAGCAATACAAAGGGTTCCTGATGGATCTAGAACATTGAATTTGGCCATACCACAGAAGGAGAAAGCCAAGGGTGAAATAACAGTAGATGAATACAAGATACTCAACTTTGACCTAGGCCACCCAACAAGAGAGCATCATATAAGTGAGTGGGAAGATATGCATCAGGTTATTGTGGAAATATTAAAGAAAGACAAAGATAAACAAGAATATTTGAAAGGACACATTGTCCAGTTGCAACAATTCATTAAGGGAATATTTGATCCCAATGTTACACTACTAGAATTGCCTAGTGAAATAGTCATGTTGTCAAAAGATGGAGTAAAAGACATCAGGAATAAAAGGCTTGAGACCAATATTTTTTAAGAATGGTTCATGGAATTCATGCAAGAAGGAAAAGAAGTGACCAAACAAGCAGTGACAGGATGGGAAATGACTACAACAAAAAAGAATAAATGCAACGTGCTTATACATAATTGTCAATTCAGAAGGGAAGAATGCAAGTTTGTATTGAGGTAGCTAGAAGAGATTTAAGAAAGATCAGATGAATTAATAAATGAAGGAGTCATTACTCCTCCTATGGAAAATCAAGTACCACAGGCCAGATTGGAGTTAAAGTTTGAAGATGACAATCTAAAAAGATGCATCATAGTCACTCAAGATTTAGAGGAGAGGGCAGATGAAATGATCAGGTTGCATAGGAAGATAGTTGAGAAGCTCATTGATCATGAATGCTTAGACACACCAGCATATGAATTACAAGGGCACTAAAAGAGTTTAGTGCCATCTTTACACCATGTCTGGAGAATCTGGAAGCCTATTTGAGTAAGCAAATGATTGATTCTTTAATGGAAGCAAGTGCCAAAATGAAGAAATATAAGAAAAAGGTCGAAAGTTTGAATAATGAAGAAAGGAAATTAAAAGAGGGAGTCACAATGCAAGAATACATATGGACAAGAAGTCCAGGGGGAAATTGCACTTTCATAGAAGGTGTCATGAATAACTTCAAGATATACTTGAAGGAATAGTAAGGTATCAAAACAGGCAAATAATACTAAAAAAAGAGTTAATTGAAAGGTATCAACAGGCAAGGTCAACAAAGTGGAGGTAGTCAATGAGCATCCTGATTTGAAAAGATTCCAAAGGCATCCTTTGAAGTAGGTAAAGATACCACGAAGATATTTTGAGAAACGGTTAGGAATGAATGTACACGCTTGATCACAAAAGTTTGAACACTAACCATGGATTAAATTTTGTAACCGTAGCAAAACGCAACTTCAAATTCTATATAAGAAGCTCTGCTACTTGTATAATAGACACACAGGGATTTTTTAATTATAGCTTGCACTTGTAATTTGTTTGAATATTTGAGAAGTAATTTCTTTTAGTTTAGAAGAGGAGGTCACCTGTGTCTATGCTAAGGAATACGTGGAATGTCTGGTTTCCTTATTGTATCTATAAAAATGTCTGTAAGTTTTCTAGAAATCTGATTAATGAAACAAAATGTCATTCATACATTTTAAATTCTATATGACTATGTACTTTGAATGCAAGTAAACTTAGAATTATGCGTCTATTACAGAGTGTTTTCTGACTCTTCCTGGTATGCGTCTATTTTCAGAGTGTTTTTAGAAATATCACAATCTCTGATGTATGCTCATGAAAATACTCAAGACTTTACATTTGAAGATTTAGATGTGTTGATTTGATTAACTTGTTGTACTTCTTAAAGATGTGAGTAATAGAGCATTTAGATCTTGTAGTGAAGTGATACTTAACTCAATTTCTCTAACTTTTCTCTAAACATTTGAAATAATCATCTTAAACACGAAAAAATCTTAATGAAGTTGTCTTACATTTGAAAGAAGCATGAAGAATTATGTTAATATTTGACAATTTTCATATCAATTTGAAAGGCAGAGCTTGTTTCATTATAAATCATACAAAGCTTTGTAATACAATAGTAAGTTTATGAAAAGGAATGAATAATTTGTCTGTATTTGTAACAATTTTCATAATTTGAGTCGAGTAAGTCACAGATTATCTTAAATCAAGTAAGGCCCCTTGAATATTATAGTTTCACATCAACCTGCTAAATTATCCACAAGGTCAAGACCTAACCATACAGAAACTTGGGCTTAAGAACTCTTAGTTGATTTCTTCATAACTTTCAAGACAGTTTAGGTTCATTTTGTGAATTTCAACTTTTGTTATGAATGTGTAAAAATAATCATCAACAATAGTTATGTCTATGTCATATTCCTGAAGCATTGTTATCCATTTTGCCCTCTTCTTTCCAGGCTCACTCTGCATCAGGAGCATCTTAACAACTGCATCAGGTACAATAGCAATTACCTTGCTCCTGAAAATATAGTGTCTAAATTTTCACTACTCTGACTAGAGCAAGGGCTTGCCTTTCAACATCCATGTACCTAAGCTCTACATCTCTAAGTGGAGAACTCATGAAAGTGATGGGTTTTTTTCCTTTTCTTCACTCCTCTGTGTCAAGATTGCTGCACAAGTATGTTTCAAAGAAAATGAGTAGATGTAAAAATCTCTTGTATAATCTGGGTTGATCAAGACAGGTGCATCTGCTATGTCCTTCTTGATATCCTCAAATGTAGCCATTTCCTTAGGTGTCCATTCTATTTGGGCATCCTTCTTGAGCATGGCATTGAGCAGCCTTACAATTTCTACAAATCCTATGATGAATTTCCTCACAAAATTAATCTTGCCAAAATAAGATTTAAGTTCCTTTTTACTCCCTAGAAGTTGTAGTTTCATTATAGAATCAACCCTAGTAGGGTCAATGGTGATCCCATTTTCTGAGATGATGTGACCAAGTAGCTTACCTGTGGTCACTTTGAATATGCACTTCTTTGGGTTAAGGGAGATACCATACTATTCACACTTCTTAAGTACCTTCTTGAGGTCTTGTATATGGTCGCCTCTCTTCTTTGAGAAGATAGTCAGGTCATCCATGTATATGACTATGCACTTGCCAACTAAGCCTCTAAATGCTATGTCCATTGCACATTGAAATGTGGCTCCAACATTGATTAGGCCAAATGGCATACGTTTGTAGGCAATTATATCCCACTTGGTGGTGAATGTTGTCTTTAATCTATCTATCTTGCCTATGATCACCTGATTGTATCTTGAAAACCATCAAGGAAAGACATCATTTGAGCTCCATTCACTATCTATAAAATTTTATCTAATGAGGGAAGATGATAGTTATCCTTTTCTAAGGATCTATTTAAATTCCTATAGTCTACACAGAGACGTATGTCTCCATTCTTTTTCCTAACCAGAACTAGATTGCCTACCCATGTTGAGTGCCTAATAGGAAAAATGATCCTTCCATTAAGCAACCTTCTTACCTCTTCAAAGATAAGGGGTTCTAATAGAGCATTAACTGGCCTCTATTTTTTCCTAAATGGCTTGGCATCTGGCTTGAATGGAATAGTATGAGTGACGATAGAAGTATCTTATATCTTTTGTTCATCATAGGTCTAGGCGATGACATGGATATAATACTTCAATGTTTGGGCTATCCCTTCTTTCTCTTCTCCAGAATAAACCTTACTGATCAGGATATTCCTTGTGTCCTCACCTTGTCCTATGTTGATAGGTGAATATTCTCCTCCATCTCTCTTAGGGAGGTCTTTGTGCTCTATCATGTTGTCTAAGTCAAAAGCTCTTTCAAGCTCAATCATACCTTTGGGGATTTTGTTACTTGGTAAGTCCATGATTTCTTCTTCTGTCCAAACATGATCTTCTAAATTCTTTGCATCTAGGATCTAGGCTTCGAATATATCCCTATTTGCAATAAAATCTAGGATATGTTCATCATCCTCAAACACTTGGAAATTGGCGATGTATGGACTGTACTGATACCAATTCTACTGAAAATCTTTTCATCCTAGAGATGGATAATTGTTCCAATGTGTTGGCGGCTTGTGCTTGATGGGTTCAAATGTTGACTTCTTTTATGTTATTTCTTATGCTTCCAGACTTTATACCTATGATATTTTTAGATAATTTTCTAAGACATTACCACTATAATATGCTATATATATTCTGCAAACCTTGAACCTAATCTGCCAATGAAACATGGTGATAATATTTGTCAATTGCATGAGTTAGACATAAGTATGTATGTATATAAATGGGATTTTGTAGATCAATTATGAAGGCTATTTTGTATGCATATGTGTTATTAACCTTGTACAGCAACAAGTTGGTAGCATTAAGGAGAGAAGAATTTGTAGCACATTGCAAGATAGAGCATTGAAGGAAGTCACAGTTAAGCGTCAACTGAAGTTGAACGTGATCATCATGGAAGAATAAATACAAGAGAATAAGAAGAGTTGTTCTAGGATTCTAATTACAGCTTATGTGTTTTCATTCATGAGCTATTGAATAGGAATTTCTATTTGAGCAACAGGACTCTACTTCCTTTGTTTCAGTTAGAATAATAAATTGATCTCAAACCTATTCCTTGATATCTAGGGATGAATTGATGATCAAGGTAGTTGGTAGTTACATCATACTCTACCATTTTTGTATAAGTTGAGAGGGATGAGTTTGATGTAAGTTAAGTTTTTCTTTCCAAATTACTTTGTTTTTACAGTTGCTCAACAATTACACTATTTTTATGTTGGAAGATTCAGACATGTTTTATTGAATACAATTTGAAAAGATCTTGTTTCTAATATGAGGTAAATACAACTATGTGTTATGAGAATATGAAGTAGATTTAGTTTCTAGATTAAGTGAGATAGTTCCCTGAGCTGGCCACTCAAGGTACTAACCCTCACTTCGTAACTTTCCTTATTTATTTATGCATTTCTAGATTAAACTGTTTCATGTTATTCTATAATGTTGCATTGCAGAATGAGTAAGATACCTTGATTTCTATTTCTAGTAGTTGTGATTCATGAATAGAGTGTATATTTGAAGTCCTACAGAGGTTAGTGTCAATTCTTTTATCATTTTGTGTCTTTTGAGTTAAATATGTAATTCTCCATTGAATATAGATATCTTCAACCTATGCTGAAGGTACCCGTAGCAACTGGATTTTAACTGTTTTTACTATTATTACATTTCTATGAACTTCAATAAATTAGGTTAATTAGAATAAGCCTATATGAGTTAGTTTAGGATAGAAATGAGTCTTGAAGGCATATATAGTGCAGACATCATCATAAGCTTATGCCCCTTAGTTGATAATTCAATGTAGGAATGCAATGATAGAGTGGATTGTTCAAATAGGCTTACCCTTGAATTTTGTTTAAGTGTACAAAGCATTAGTTTTCCTCTACATTTTTGGTGTTGTTGCTGGGATGGTGCTACCTTCATAGTCTCATTAGTTTTATGTACTTTCATAGATTAAATTTTGATTCTAGCATTAGAATTAATGATTTCATTTTTCTTCAGGAGACACCAGACATTATACTAACATTGTGTAGGATAGTGGAAATATCAAGCTAAAACTACTGTATACAGAGGCAGAGAGATCACCAAGATAGATTCCTCCCTTCAACTTCTCAAGATAATGAGGACATAGCTGAATTTATCAACTACACAATAGAAAGTGTTGAAGAAGAGTTTCCTCTTACATCTTCATCAACATCTCCTACATCTCCATCAACTTCCTCCACAGTCACAAAAGAGACTTTTAGAACCATGGCACATGTTGTAGTAGAGGATCCTCCAGGACAAGTGACGTTTGAATTCCCTATCCCAGACCAAGTGCGGGCTGCTACTCTAAAAAATATACCACCTTCTGCATTGCCTATTTTCTATGGATTTGTGGCTAAAGATCCTGACACTTTCCTATTTGAGTTTGATGTCTTTTGTAGGAGTTATGACTACACCACTGATCCTTATAGACTCAAGTTTTTCCCTACCACACTAAAAGATGTTGCTTTAAGATGCTTTATGGGGTTGGGGAAAGATGTCATTCTAGACTGGGATACCATGAAGACAAAATTCCTGGAAAAATATAAAGATTACTGTAGAGGCCATTATAGGACGAGAGATGACATCTATCGGATATCACAAAAAGAGGATGAACCACTAGAAGACTATGTTGAATGATTCCAGTTTGCCTTGAAGAAAAACCCTCAAAATAGATTGTCTAAAGAATCACTGAAGCTGGTCTTTTTGAGGGGAGTTAATGATGACTGCATGGATGCCCTCAATCTCATTGGAATAGGGGATATATCTCAACTTCCCTTTGAAGATGTCTGTAGAGCTTGTATAAATTATTCTAGAACCTTTTCTAGAAAACCAAGGGGAGAAAGAGTAGCCATCACAGACTAATGGAGTTTCAAGAGTAGAAATTGTTATGGGTAAAAGTGGTATATATAAAAATGAATATAAAACCCAAAAACACAATAGAACATGCAGATAACAAAAGCTTTAAAATAAGAATGAATCATACAACCTCTATTACCCCGCAGCTTCCATTGCTCACCTCGATCGATCTTTGTTGTGAAGAATATGGCCCTTAGGAAACACAATTCCTTGCACTTCTTCAAGATGGCGGTAGAGAGGTGGCTAGGATACTTTTTGCATTGAAGATGAACTTCAAATACAAATGAGGATGGTCACAAGCTATAGATTGGTATGGAATGATATGGTGCACTGATAATTCTGCAGAGTAACGATATGGAAAGCTTGGATATCTGAAATGGAAGAAGAGGGTTGTATTTATAGAGTTGTGAGAGAGAAGATCAACGGTGTAGAAGAAGAAAGATCAATGGTGGAGGATGTTTGAGGGAATGTGTGCAAATAGAAGAAGGACATGTGTCATAGAAAAAGCTATTCTCTTTGAGTTAACTAGTTTCATGACAAAGATAAGATTTGCTTTTACAAAATTAGAAAGATTTATTCTAATTTAAGAGTTTGTTGATAAAAACAAGGTTGTTTTAAATTAATAACTCAACTTTTACGTTTGCATGACAAGGAAGATTTATTTTTAGAAGATTTGGAAGATAAGAAAGTGAATTAAATAAATAAATTTATTTAATTACTTGCACATGATTTGGAAGAATAAATAAAATATTTAATTATATTTTATTTTTGGAGAGTGAGAGGATTTAAATAAATTTAAATGATTTATGTAAATTTGGAGGAATAGACTTTGACTTAATTAAATAATTTAGAATTATTTAATTGCTTGGAAGAATTTAATTAAATAAAGGATTTTATTTAATTTTGACTTTAGAAGAGATAATTAAATATTTTGATATTTAATTAACGTAGAGGAATATGAATCGAATAAATAAATTTAATTATTTATTTATTGATAGAGGAAGGTAGACTTAAATAAATATTAAAAATATTTATTTAGATAGAGTCATGTCATTTTTAGGTGTATACATTTTGCCCCCCTTTGATGCAATGTGTTTTATCACGTTGTTTCAAAGAATAAGATTGTCTGAAAATGATACATGTCCTAGTTTGCCCCTGGTACAAGTTTAACGATCATAGGATGCCCCCTCGGGAGATTGGACGGGAAGAAGGCAGAAGGCGTGAGATGGACAATCTCATGATGAAGAAGAGGAGAAATAGGTTAGGGTGAAGAAAAATCTGAATGATATGTGATGAAAGATAAAATGATAACACACACAAGCAAGTAAGCAAGTATGCACAAATGATATAAGAACAAACAAGGTATTGCCCATGTCAAGCGGTAAACCAATGATATACTGATAATGATATACAATAGTGTTGTCATGGTGGGGAATGATAGATACATAGAGCAACACGAAGGATAGTGTCTAGTTTCAAGAAATGAAGCATGTTGTGTAAGACACATGTATTGGTCTGATTTCGACAATGCTACATCCTGTATAAGACAAATGTTTGATTATAACTGATCAAGTTGGTTTACGACCAGACAAGGATTAAGACCACTGATTGTGAATGGATCATTTGACAAGATTGACAAGATTGGCTTGACTTGATTGGTATGGATTAAGGATGGACTTACATGTGGATCATTGCTCAGATTAATAGCTAGAACTGTTGACGAGAGATATGAAGATAGATAGAAATTTGATTGATCGAAGAATGACTCGACAGAAGAAATCACAAGCTTTTATTTGTAAACATTGATACTCTGCATAGAATTTTTATTGCATGGGATATGGATATGGATATAGATATGAGATGTAATTGGATACGTTATGGATATGGATAAGGAATGCTTTCTGGATATGTTATGGATATGGATATTTGCCATCTTGATATTGCAAGTATTTTGAAGTGCTTATTTCATCATCGGGCATTTATTATGTTGTAAGAAGATACAAGCATCTAGGTATAATTAAACCAAGATGACCTGAGTATTACTTACATGGATTTTGATATAGCAAGTTAATAAAAGCATCTAGCCAAAATTGAATCTAGATGACTTGAGTATTTCTTGTGTTTCAACAGACAAGGATTGCCCCTTTTCATGTTTAAACCTCTGAAGTCCTTGATGATCTTTTGTTGATCATGTCATTAGTCAAAAGTCGTCACATTACTAAAGATTAACCCACAAATAGCAAACAAAGAAAATGATTATGCCCCCATCATAGCATTTCTAGCTTTTGGCATCCTCGAGTAGCATAGGAAGATATAATAACAAAAATCAAGACTCTGTAAGTTAACCTGATCAACACAAAACCTTCTTGCATTTAGATGTGCTTTCTTGCCATAATTTAGATAGAATCCATTTGAGTACATTAGGTTCATGTTTACTTTGTACTTGATAGGTTGATGTCTTGCATCAAGATTTTTGTTTGAAAGTGGGTTTTGTGTTGCACGTGCTTGCATGCATGCCTGATAAAATGGACCCTAAGGGACTGACCTAGTGCCTCAGGGGCGCATTGATAATGGCCTTACCTACTTGACAATGTAGAGGCAACATAGTTCGGGACTTGGACCATGGACATAAGATATGGATCGGATGAGACACGATATGAAACAGATATGGGTCAGATATGGAACATATATGGATCAGATGAGACATGATATGAAACAGATATGGGTCAGATATGGAACAGATATGGATCAGATGATACTGATGACAAGGAAACACCATAGATAGGTAGATGCATGGGTGACAAGCAATGAAATGCACACAAAAGAGGGCAAGAATGTGATCACCAAGGACTGAGTCGCATAGGAATAACATGCCCCATTGTAGGTAGAGTACTTAGGATTGTTCATGACAATGCTTAAGATGAAGGAGGAGGATGAGAGGATAATGAAGGATTTGCATAGTTTGGAGGGATAAGGTATGTCAAGAGACATCTAAAACATTTGTCAACATTGTGCCCCCAATCTTTATCAAGATCAAAGAAATAGAGGAATGGAAGATCAGGATGGATAGACTCGGCAGTATAGGTATGTAATGGATAGAGGAATAGGATAGGAAATAGTAAGGAAAGGAATGATAGCAGAAGGTGATATGTCGATGAGACAAGGTGCCCCCAAGTGTAGGTGAATAGGATATCAACTTACACATGACGCTTGTTTGCCAGGTTTTCATCATGGTACTTATCCAAGGCGCCTGTTTGCCAAGTTTTCACCATTGGAGGAAGGGAGTTTTCTTTACTTTTTATTTTTTGAATATTTGGATGGAAGAAGGTGGATACAGAAGGACTCGAGCATCTAGTATGTAGTTCCGTGAAAGGTGATAGTCCCACTAGAAATGTTGTCGCACGGACCATGTCTAGTGTGCTCATAGATGTTGGTAGGGGATTGCATGAAAGTGAGATGGAGAATGGTAGATATTGGATTATGGAAGGGTGCGATAGTGGATGATGATGTAGATACATGGATTGGAAAGCTTATGCAATAGCATGGACCATAGGAGTAGGATGGGGAAGATATGTAGGATAGTAGTGGAAGGGAGGGGAGATGGATTTATATGGAAGTGTTGTGGAATGGAAGGGAACTATGACCAATGGTTACACATACTGTGATAAACATTGAAGCTTATGATAGGTAGGTGGTGTGGGAAGCAATGGAGATTTTTTCCTAGTGGATGAGTGATGTAGGCCTTTAGGGACCCACATAGACTTAGTATACTTCTGATTTTTGTTTGTCATGTGGGATGGAAGGATTTGATACATGTGGATGGCATGGGAGAAAGTGGATGGTTGGGATGCTTTAGAGGTGGATGCCTCATTTGACTTGATGGCTTTTTGCTTGGGTACCCAAACCTTTTTGCTTGTAGATTGTACTTGTGAAGGTATGGGCTTGGGTATATGCAACTTTTGTGTAGCTTCTGAGATAATTATTTATTTCTTGGGGACCCACACCTTTTTTAGTTTGGCATTGAGGTGTGTGGGTGTATACAGCTTTTGAGATGGATGTTTCTTTGATTCTTGGCTTTTGTATCCTAGGTCATTAGGACTCTTAGGATTTTTGACTTTATATGTAGAGGCATCCAGATTTGTCCTTTTGAATCCCCTAGGGATGGTGGAAGTGAGGTTGGTGGAAGCTCGTTGTTTAGACAACATGTGCATTTGTTGGCCATGATTGGGATATTTAGAGGACTTATAGATGGATGGATAAGGTGTTGGAAAAAGTGGTGGTAAAATGCATGGAGGGATATTAGGAGTTGGAAGTAGCAGAGGTAGATTGGATGTTGGAAGGTGTATGGTCACATGCTTTTGACAATTGTAGGAAGATGGAGGTGGAATGGTGACATATGTTTTGGGAATATGATAGGATTTGCGATGGACATTGGTGGATTTAGGAGGAGTGGAGGAAGTATCAACATCTTGAGATTGTTCACCTTGGGGTATGTATCCAAGGCCATATGAAGGTGGAGGAACTTTGACATGGATAGGCTCCAAAATACCTTGTTCCTGAAGGCCTAAGCCTTTACCTTGATAGTTCATATTCTGGAGTATGCGGTGGACCATGGGATTATGTATAAGTGGAACACTAGACATGAGTTTCTTATTGGATGGAGAAGGTGAGATAGAGGATAATGGATGTTGGTGTTCTAAGGAAGAACATTCATGGATGAAGGTAGTGAGACCAAGGATATATGGTGGGGGATTTGCAACTTGGTCAATAACGGATGGTGGGGAAGCAATAGGATCTTGATTATCATTATGCTTGGTAGGATCCAAGTTATTAGTTTGATCATCTATGTGCATTTGGGAGGCAATTGTCTCATCAAGGGAAGTTGTTGGATCATGGATAGGAGTAATGGGGCTTTCTTGCTCATGGAAGGGTACAGGATCAAGCTATTCATGGATATCTTCTTCATAGGGAATATCTTGATCATAGAAAAGATATAGATTATGGATGGGTTGGAATTGGATCTCTTGCTCATGTATAGGATCAAGTTGCTCATGGATATCTTCTTCATTAAAGGTAGAATCTTGATCATAGAAGAGATAAAGGTTATGAACGGTTTGAAATTGGATGGGGTTGTTTTGATCTTGATTTAGATAAAGGGTGGATGTTTCCACATGCTCTAAGGTGTGCTCTTGACATAGCTCTTGGTCTTCTTGAATGGAAGTGGATAGCTCTTGGATAGCTTCTTGGTTAACGACATGGATGTTTGATGGACCTTGACTTTGGTTCATGGTAGGAGGTTCTTCGATAAGCTCAAGGGGTTGTGGATGACATGAAGGGGTTGTAGGATTTGACATGGCATTGGAAAAATCTTTGGTAAGGTCAAGGACTAGAATTTGAGGACATGTTTGGCTTTCTGTTGGTAGTCCTTGGATCACATCCTTTGTAGGTGTATGGGTAGATGAATGAGGTAATGGATGAGTGGATTTGGCTCTCTCCATAGCTTTTCTTTTGTTGTATAAATTTGGAAAACATTTTTCCCACCACTCATCTGATTATTTTTTGGTTGTCCATTTAGAGTTTGAGAAACTAGATGGCGGTGTTGGTGTAGGATTGTTATGTTTGGGATAGGCATCTTAGCAGGTGGTGAAGGAGGACTAGTAGACAGAGTGGTATACGATTTCCAACTTGAGGTGTTGCTTGCCTTGTCATGAGTATGGGAAAAGGATATACGATTTTGGGGTCAGGAGTAGCTGGTACTGGTACATTCAACTTGCAAGATTACCAATTCTTGTTGTAAGACTTGGATTTGTTGAGCAATTGCTATACAATCTTGGGGTGAGGGACCTAAGTTTATTTGCAATTATAGATATTGGAGTGTTTGAGCAATATATTCTAATTGGTTTTCCATCTCTACAGAAATTGACACAAGACCAGAAAAGCTTACTATGATAGATGCGCAACTACAAATGTGTGGAAACAAAGGATAAAGGTGCAGCAGGTCAAAGCATATGTGTAGATCTAGCAAAGTTTGTTTTTGCAGAGTTTTTTGGCATGTTTTTCAAAAATTTCTATTTTTGGTTGAAAACTTGGTCTTTTTTTCTTTTGATTTTCAATTATGGTAGATAAAGACATAGCAAATGCATAGAAGTTTTCATGATTTTTATGTTTTTATTATTTTTTTATATTTTTTTGTGGACTTTTTGACAAAAGAACAATTACAACCTAGGCTAGAAAGGACAGTATTTGTTGAATCCCTAGCTGTGCATATTCAAAGCATGTAGCTTCATGATCTGGTAGCACCGGTTCCCCTCCACAACACTCACTTCTCATGCATACTAGATCTGGGTTTCCTTAGGCTCATCCCCCCATCGAACCTTAGGATTGTCCCTACTACCTCTACTAAGAATCACATGAATTAGGGCCACTTCAAAGGTCCCACCTTTTGCGCCAACAAATAGAAGGATTTGGGATACTAAAACAATGGTTCGTAGTGGGGGAACATTTAGGGAACCGACACCTCACAAGCATCCAGCAAGCCACTTAAGGCTCTAACTAACCTTACTAGGAGTTTAATAGACACAAAGGTATGCCTCCTTTCAAGCTAGCACTGTATGGTGAGCGCTCATACTAGTTAGACTTGGCTTTTTCCTTATCCTCAATTTACATATAGCAGATCAGATGAAAGTATCGCTTGGGGTCACCAATGAGTTCTCCGTATGGATGTGTCTCAAGGGCAGGCCCACGTCCTAAAAAAGAAGAGAATAGAACTGTTTCTCTTACACCCAAGATCCTTTTGAAGGTGAGGGGAGAGGATAGTTTGATTCTAGCCCTTGGGTAATACAAAGCATGCAAGTGCACCAAACATGACAAACAAGTGCTAATGTTCTTTTTAAGTCCAAATCCAAATGTTCCTAAGATCAAACAATGGTTCTTTTTAAGCCCAAATGAGATGTTTGCCTAACTAAACACACAAAGGTTCATTTTAAAGCCCAAAACAAAACTATGCCTAATTTAGTGATAAATGATTATTCTTTGACCACTCAAACCTGTAGAAGATATATTAGAAGTTTCTTTTCTCCTTTCTTTGACAAGCGTTTAAGTCAAGATGCACAAATAAATCATTAGTTTCCAAGAAAAAACACTAGATTTAAGCTTGGAAAGATAGCTAAACTTTGACTATAAAAATAGCTAATAAAATGATAAAATCACTTGATCAAACCTGATCCATTATGAAGTTCATGGAATTACCTTTCCAACAAGAGTTTATTTGCATGATTATGAGTTCGTATGCTCCTATTATGGCAAAAAGAAAAAGATACCACCCTTATGGCATGTAGAAGAAGGCAGGATGGAGGATTGTTGGATAAAATGATGCTCCTTGCGAAAGAACCCTTCGGACCGCTGGATAAAAGGATACAAAAGCACCCTTCAGATCGCTAGATAAAATAATGCACCCTACGGGAGCACCCTTCGAACCACTGGATAAAATGATGTACCCTATGGAAGCACCCTTTGGACTGCTTGATAAAAGGATGCACCCTACGAAAAAGCTCTTTAAACAGTTGGATAAAAGGATGTGGAAGCATGCTTCAGACTGCTAGATAAAGTGATGCACCCTATGGGAGCACCCTTTGGATCGGTGGATAAAAGAATGCACCCTGCGGATGCACTCTTTGGACCGCTCGATAAAAGGATGCACCCTACGAAAAAGCTCTTTGGACAATTGGATAAAAGGATGCGGAAACACCCTTTGGACTGCTGGATAAAGTGATGCACCATGTGGAAGCACCCTTTGGACCACTGAATAAAAGGATGCACCCTCAAAAAAATCACAGAGATTTTTTCAGTCACTAATTTTTGTGAATTAATAGGTGATTCTAAGGTTTTTGACCCTTCTGAGCACATTGGTGATGTCAGTTTCAGCCCAGGAGGTCACCTTTTGATATATCCTTGCAAAACTCAATAATGGGGTTTAGAGAAACACAAATTTTTACTACAAAAAATTGCAAAAAACATAAAATTGAACGGTGGGCGCCAAAAATGTTATGGGCAAAAGTGGTATATATCAAAATGAATATAAAACCCAAAAACACAATAGAACATGTAGATAACAAAAGCTTTAAAATAAGAATGAATCATACAATCTCTGTTACTCCATGGCTTCCATTGCTCACCTAGTCTCCATCAATCTTTGTTGTGAAGAATATGGCCCTCAGGAAACACAATTCCTTGCACTTCTTCAAGATGGTGGTAGAGAGGTGGCTAGGATACTTTTTGCATTGAAGATGAACTTCAAATACAAATGAGGATGGTCACAAGCTATAGATTGGTATGGAATGATATGGTGCACTAATAATTCTGTAGAGTAACAATATGGAAAGTTTAGATATCTGAAATGGAAGAAGAGGGTTGTATTTATAGAGTTGTGAGAGAGAAGATCAACGGTGTAGAAGAAGTAAGAAGATCAATGGTAGAGGATGTTTGAGGGAACATGAGCGAATAGAAGAAGGACATGTGTCATAGAAAAATCTATTCTCTTTGAGTTAATTGCTTTCATGACAAAGATAAGATTTGCTTTTACAAAATTAGAATGTTTTATTCTAATTTAAGAGTTTGTTGATAAAAACAAGGTTGTTTTAAATCAATAACTCAACTTTTGCTTTTGCATGACAAGGAAGATTTATTTTTAGAAGATGTGGAAGATAAGAAAGTGAATTAAATAAATAAATTTATTCAATTACTTGCACATGATTTGGAAGAATAAATAAAATATTTAATTATATTTTATTTTTGGAGAGTGAGAGGATTTAAATAAATTTAAATGATTTATTTAAATTTGGAGGAATAGACTTTAACTTAATTAAATAATTTGGAATTATTTAATTGCTTGGAAGAATTTAATTAAATAAAGGATTTTATTTAATTTTGACTTTAGAAGAGATAATTAAATATTTTGATATTTAATTAACTTAGAGGAATATGAATCGAATAAATAAATTTAATTATTTATTTATTGATAGAGGAAGGTAGACTTAAATAAATATTAAAAATATTTATTTAGACAGAGTCGTGTCATTTTTAGGTGTATACAGAAATTAGTAACCTGCTGACCAACATGAAGGAGGACATTATTAACCATATGGCTACATAGCTGGACACTCTTCATATCAAGAAGAAACAAGACGAGGTAGATGTAATGCTTACTAAATACTACCCCAGCTATAGACAGAGTAAGGTCAATTGTAAATGCAAAAGGGTGGCCAGTATCTAGCAAGAAAAGATTGAAAGGTCATTATTATAGCCATTTGAAGGAGAAGATGGGAAACTATTCTTCATAGCTCAAAGGAGACCTTGGCAGCAAAGGCAAGGTATGCCCTCTAATCCACTTAATTTTAATTCTCACTTTCCTGTTGCAAACTAGAATTTCTCTGCTTGGAATACTCAACAATGGCCTAGTAACCCAAATACATGGCAAAACCCATAATGGCCTTCTCCACAAGCTGGTTGGAACCAACAATATCCAAATCCATGGCCGCAACAAAATCTCCAAGGTCCCAACTATAACCCCCAATGGCCTACTTAGTAGCAACAATGACAACCTCAATGGAACAAGGGCCAGCAATGGCATCAAAATGCATAATTCTAGCAACCAATGATTCCATCTCAGCCACAGTAGCCAACTATAATGCCACCATCCACACATCAAAATCCACCTCCTAGAGTTACCCAAATCCTTGCCCAACCTGCACCTAACCCTAACAACAAGCCTGTCTAGAAGACTTATACTAACAAGGTAATGCAATATCCCACCTAAGGGGTGGAAGTGAGTAATGTTCATCTTAGATCAAGGAAGCAACTTGCAGGGCCTTCATCTCCCCAAATTACAGAGCTTGAAGATGAAGAACCCACTGAAGAAACCTCAAATAAACTAGCTTTGGAACCTGAATCAACCCAAGATGCCCAAACTACCTTACAACAAAAGCCTCCTCCTTTCCCTAAGCACTTGGCCATGCAAAAGCAAGCAACCCAAACTGATATTGTCCTTCTCAGCCAGCTAAAAGATATAAGCATCAAGTAATCCTATCTACACAAAAACTATTAGGGATCTTTGCATAAAGAAGCCAGGAAGGAAGTGGATAGACCCTCAGATAGTGCATGTTTTAGGTAATCTTCCTAATATCATGTTGGGTAATATAATTGTTCCCAAATACATAGATCTAGGTAGTCCAGTGGTGGATGTAAAGATCAATGGGACTCTGATTAAGAATACTTTGATAGATTTAGGTGCTACAATTAATGTCATGACCAAGGAGACAATGCAGACACTCCAATTGAACAACCTTAGGCCTACTCAGACAGTCTTGCAATTAGCTGATAGGTCTACGGTCAAACCTGAAGGAGTCATCGAAGATTTAGTCATTGCATTAGATTCTTGGGAATACCCTGTTGATTTCATAGTTTTGTAGCCAAAGGTTAATCTTGCCAGTTACCCTCTTATACTAGGTAGACCATGGCTTTCCACTACTGATGCATTTATAGGTTGCAAGTCTAGTAACATGATCATATCCAATGGGATGGTGACCAAGAAATTGGTCTTATGTCCACCAACCCAGCCATACCATGAGCTTGAGTAGACCATTTGGCCTTGCCTGGAGGATGAGGACACTTATTCCCTACAAACCTTGATGACTATTGAATGCATCCCTTTATTAAATATTCCAGACGAAGATGAATTAATTGCTCATGTTATACAAAATAATTGTGGGAGGCACCCATAGCAACAAGACTACCTATCTTTCTTACAAGACCCTTTGAGCAGCCTAACACCTAGCAGTTCCTCAGAGGAGGTATGCCAAATATTTCATGCTTTATTACCCCAGCAATGCTTACAAGTATTACCCAGACTTGATTTGTCTTCCATGCAAGAATTGTCCAAACAAGTAGAAATCAAGCTAGGTAAGATGTTGAATATTAACAACACATTGACTGATGAACAACAACAATCCCTGCATGAAATATTGCATACACACTCAGTAGCATTCGCTTGGGATTACAGTGACATGAAAGGCATTGGTCCTGCTTATGCATGCACAAAATATATATTGATGATGGCTATAGACCCATCAGGCAACAACAGAGGTGCATGAACCCCACCCTTAGAGAGATTGTAAAAGTTGAGATTCAAAAGCTTCTGGATGCAGGCTTTATATACCCCATTTCAGACAGTGAATGGGTTTCACCATTGGTCATAGTGCACAAGAAAGGTGTCAAGTGGAGAGTTTGTGTTGATTACAGGGAACTGAATACTGCTACCAGGAAGGATCACTTTCCATTGCCATTTATTGACCAAGTTATTGACTCTTTAGTAGGCAAGAAATATTTTAGTTTTCTTGATGGTTTTAGTGGGTATAACTAGATTAAGATTGCTCCAAAGGATCAAGATAAGACAATGTTTACTTTCCTGTAGGGGACATATGCATATTCTATCTTACCCTTTGGATTGTGCAATGCTTCAACTACATTTCAACGAGTAGTCCTTGGTATTTTCTCTGATTTTGCCCATGATAGCATGGAGATTTATATGGATGACTTCACCACATATGGTGACACATATGATGAAGCCTTACATAATTTGGAGAAAGTGTTGAAAAGATGTATAGAGCACAACCTCTCTTTGAGTAATGAAAAGTGTTTTTTGATGATGAGATAGGGAGTAGTCTTCGGACATTTCATCTCAAGTGCATGTATCCAAGTTGACCCAAAGAAGATTGAGATCATATCTACCCTACCTATTCCACAAAAATAGAAGGATGTAAGGAGCTTCCTAGGCCATGCAGGATATTATAGGAGGTTCATTTAGGATTTTAGCAAGATTGTTGCACCTCTATTTACCCTATTAACCAAGGACTGTGAATTTGAATGGACATCTGATTCTCAGATTTCTTTTGAAAAGATAAAAACCTCATTGGCACAAGCCCCTGTTCTCAAAGGTCTGAATTGGTCACTACCTTTTCACATCCATATAGATGCATCAGATTTTTCCATTGGGGCAGTCCTAGGCCAACATGAAGGAACCAAAGAATATGCCATATACTATGTAAGTAAAAATCTGTAAGGAGTTGAGTTAAACTACACTGTGACAAAGAAAGAGATGTTGGCAGTTGTTTATGCAATTAACAAACTCAGGCACTACATAACTGGTTACAAGGTATTCATACATATAGATCATGCAACCATCAGATATTTGATGAACAAAACAATAGTGGGTGGTAGACTTGTAAGATGGTTATTGTTGTTATAGGAGTTTGACATTACAATTGTTGACAAACTAGGCAAGGCCAATGTAGTTGTTGACTTTCTATCTAGACTACCTACACAATCTTCAAAAGGAGTGGTTGATGATTCTTTTCTTGATGAGCATCTATTTTCTCTCACTATACACACTCCATGGTATGCAGATATAGCCAATTATTTGGTTATAGGGCAGATTCCAAGATACTTCTCTCCTAGGGAGAAGAGGTAGCTAGTTCACAAATGTTTCTCTTACTCTTGGATTTCTGGATTTCTCTTTTACACTGGCCCAAACAATATTATGAGAAGATGTATCAGAGAGGATGAAGTGTTTGATATAATGAAGGCCTACCATGATGAACCTTGTGGGGGACATTTTGCAGCCAAGAGGACAACCTTCAAGATACTAACAATAGGGTATTACTGGCCAACACTTCATAAATATGCTATCAAGTACACTAGGAGCTGTGATAGATGTCAGAGAATGGGAAGACCTACAATAAGTGATGAGATGCCCTTATAGCCATAGATCTCATTGGCTCCTTTTGACAAGTGGGGATTGGCTTTTTGGGGTCCTATATCTCCTACATCTAACAACAAGGAATATATCCTAGTATGTACTAATTACTTAACTAAATGGGTTGAAGTGAAGGCATTACAATTTGCTAGAGATGGCAATGTGGCAAAATTCTTGTATGAGGACATCTTCACTAGGTATGGTGTGCCAAGGGAGATAGTAACTAACCATGGACCACAATTTACATCTAATTTAATCACCAAATTGGTTGAGGAATATTAGATCAGACATAAGAAATCCACTCCCTACCATCCTCAAGCCAATGGTCAGGTGGAAGTCACAAATAGGGAGATTGAGAACATCTTGACAAAGACAATGCAACTTCATAGAAGAGATTGGGTTTCTAGGCTCCCTGAAGCTGTTTGGGCATACAGAACAACCTAGAAGACAACTACAGGGTTTACACCTTATGAGTTGGTCTATGGAAAGATAACAGTCCTGCCTATAGAGTTTGAACACAAAACCTTGAGGATAGTAGTGGAACTCAGAATGGATTTAACCACAACACAACAAAATAGGCTACAAAGTGTGAATGTTTTGGATGAAATCCAATTGGAGGCCATTCATCACACAGAGGTCATATAGAAACAAAGAGCAAAATGGCATGACAAGTACATCAAGACAAAGGAATTCACTGCTGGTGACTGGGCACTCCTTTATGATTCAAGATACAAGGACTTCAAGGGCAAGCTTCAGTCACATTGGTTAGGCCCATATGAGATCAAGCAAGTCTTTCCTAATGGTGCAATTCAATTGTAGACTATTGATGTAGTTCATTTTTCACTGCTAGTAAATGGGCACATGCTAAAATTGTATAAAAAGCCACTTCAGAAGGATGACTTATGGTCCTCCTAACACTCCTAACACTCTTGATGATGATGATGCAACACCAAATGATACACCTTCAGATACTGATCCACCAATACTGTCCAGTGATGTGGAGGTTGAGTTGAAATACTCAACCCATGTTGCTGAAACATAATTTTCTTTTCTTTAAAATCACATGGACACACAGCACATTGTACATGATGACCACTATCAATTTTAGAGGGAACTATTTTTTACATATCATAGGGAGCTGTCGCAGTTGAGCCCTAGTTTCCTATTTCTGAACATATTCAGTTGGGACCTGTGCTACAGGTGCCTCTAGCAATGAGTGTCTACGGAGATTTCCAACCATTTGGCACACATTTCATTCTTCTTCACGCGCATTTCCTTACTACTCTACGTGCTTCAATCACCTTCCATAATTCAATGGTTGCGGTATGTTTGTTCAAATTGTATTAGCAGTTGTTATATCAACTTTTGTGGTCTGTCAAATTGAATAAATTCTAACGTACCCGCCACCTTCCATCTACTCTATGCATATCACTCTACTCATGCCAAATCCATGCCAATGTACTGATCTCATATTCCAAGGAGACCCGCTCCATGCTCTTCATAATCAATGCACATAAGGTAACCTTTTAATGATTATCTACAAATTTCTATTTTATATTCATTATTACTAAGTGTTTATCTAATGCATGCGGCAATATATCACCCTTTTCATGTAATCATTACTCTTTCATACCTACACATTCATTCATGAAGTGTGGTCACTTCACCTTTTAGTTGGGGAGAGGAGTATATAGTCCGTTTTCATTTTTTTTACCATCAATCAAATTTTCTTTAAGCTACTGTCAAGGTTTTCCTATGTTGTTTTCCATGATAGTCAACCTACCCTAAATTGTGAGCTTGTTATTTCCCTGAGAGTCAGCTGAATTTCCCTAAGAGTGAGCTAAATTTCAAATTTTTACTAACAAAGCACTCTAAAAGCTACAGTTGGGAGGTGAAAAAATTGACATGCAAATTTTTGAGATGGTAAAATTGAAATTAGGTAGAATTAGACAAAGTTAAGAATTGATAAGAGTGCAAAATACAGGTGCAATGGGGGTGATGTAATCAAAAGAGAATCATTGGTGCATAAGGAGATATTGGAAGATGTATTGGTTCTCACACTCTTTACTAGAGTGGGGTGGTTAGACTATTTTTTGAAGTTAACAGAGTATGACAATGATATGGTAAGGGATTTTGTAGCAACTTTGCAGTATGACGAAGCGACAGTGAGGGGATTAGTTGTGGATGCTTCTAAAACAACTATTTCCCAAGTCACCGGTTTACCACGAATAGGGTCTGAGTATCCAGCCCATGCTGATGTAGCAATGGTGAGGGATGAATTTTGTGAGTGTGGTAGGAAATGTGCTTCGTATATTATCAAATATATCACTTGTGATGGTAGACATAACTTGTTGTATATTGCACACTTTAAATTGTTGAATCACCTGCACCATGACAAACTAGTTAATGTTCCCAATTATCTATACAATATGTTGAAGAGAATGTCATTTGAGTATTAGAAAAGACAAACAGAGACTACATTGTCTCATCATTGTTTGGTAGCTCTACTGGTTAAAAGAGGTTTGAGAATCTAGCGCCCACAGGTTAGCTAGGATGATTTTAAACAATGCAAGGATATTTCTAAATTACTAGAAGTAGATGAACCTCAATAGGAGACAGAACCAAAAGTTGAACCTAATGTTGAACCAGAGGTTGACCCAGACTTTGAACCTGAAGTTGATCTTGAACAGGAAGAGCCATAGGAGGAAATTCCTCTAGAAACAAGGCCAGTGATAGTAGAAGAAACCTCAATTCCTAACCCTAAACCCATGAGGGGAACTATGAGAAGTGATGCTTCTACTTCTTCTAAGAAGAAGAAGAGTAAAAAGAACATGGAGAAGCATAAGAGAATTGAGAAAGAGAAGGGTACAGGGGAGAGTAAGAAGAGGAGAAGTCAGAAGAAGAGAAAAAGTGAGGATAAGTAAAAAACTATCACACCTAAGTGTTTAGGAAGGTTGATGGGGCAGAATGTAGGAAAATGAGTTGATGAGGGACAAGGGGAAGTAGAAAAGGAGGAAGCACAATAGTAGAAAGATCTGACATTGTTGGACACATCTTTAGAGAAGGAAGAAAATGTCCCTGGGAATACCCCTACTGATGCTAGTATACCTGCCAAATGAAGAAAGTATGTTTCGTCATCCTCTAGTTCTGATTCAGAGGATATTTTCATTGCAAGAAAAATGGGAAGAATAGTTCTTGGCAACCATGTTAGAGAAAGTTTTGATGTTACTGAAAATAAGGATGAAGGTATTGATTTTGAACAAGAAAAAGAGTTGTTAGAAGATAGAGATATGAGGCAAGAACTTCAAGAAGCCCTTAATAGAATTAAACAATTAGAAGAGCAAGTGAAATGGTATGAGGAAAAAGATAGGGAGAAAGAGATAAGAATAAAAGAATTGGAGGAGAAAATTTAGACATATGGTCATAGCACTAACATGGATCTCTTAGCACAAGTGATTGAGAGTAAAATAGAAAATGAGGAAAAAGAAACTCCAATCTTGCAGCCTCTTGTAATAAGACCTCCAACATGCCTCACTGTTCTATCTATGGGTTTTGAATTGATGAAGTTCAATGATGAATTCAAGCAAGAAAAAGAAAAATGGGAGAAGGAGAAATAAATTCTTAATACATCATTAGACAGTAAAAATGTTGAGTTAAAAAGGTTGGAAGGGAATCTAATAGAGGTAGTTGATAGGGCAATTCAAATCATTGAATGCAAGCCTCCACCAAACATTTATGCCTTATTTCTCAAAGAAAAGTTTCTTAGTTTTCAATTCAATAGATTTATCAATGATCAGTCCATTTCTATTTATTCAAGGCATGATTTTTTCTAGTTATTTCAAGGAGTTAGTTTGGAAGAACAAGATCAGCTGTGTGAATACTATTTTCACAATCATTTGATGGAACAAGATACAGAGTGGAACCCCTTGATCTATGTTGGTGATCTTCAAGTCAAAGCACTGATGTCTTACCTTAGAAATGAGCAGCTTAGAGGGGAGCTAATGGATAAATATGAAGAATAGGAAAAGAAAATGCCACTATAGATTAGGAAAGAAGCCTTGAATCCTCAAGTGATGCCGACCCAATGGCTAACACTACTTTCTCATAAGGGTCTAGGTAATGTGATTATGGATTTAAGACTCGTGGATTATAAAATAATAAAGTGGTTGGCAGTACCTATCATTCAACATTGCAAGAGGTATGTGGTGCAGGAGCACCCGCACATGATCAGGATATAGGATAATTGTCCACATGATGACAGGGCATTAGTCTATTTTTAGTATGTTTGACTTCATCATGTAATAAGGTCCATTGGACCGATGCTATGTATTAGTTTAGCCTAGGAGTATGTGTAGGCAGTTAGAGATCGTGATAAGGTTATCTGAGCTGTCCTCTCTCCCAGCCGCTTGGAAGCTCCCAGCCGCTGGGGAGTGAGTTGGTAGTACTCGAAGGACTTTGCTATATATACCTTCGATCTGTTAGGGTTTAGAAGATAGATTGATATATTGATTTGATAGATGTTATGTTCAGGAGAGTAGTATTGGTGGTATGTTGTACTGGTGATCAGTCCAGACATTGTGAAGCAGAATTGTAGAAGCAGGACATTTGAATTTCAATTGAATAAGATCTCATCATTTGCATTATCTGATTGTATCAGCTGTAACTGTTTTGATTTCCTTTCTTTTTTACAAGTTGATGGGTTCCTTCAACCCTTCCACCGGTTGATCTTGCGCATCGGTGGAATGGTCCTGTATTATAGCTTAGTTTGCATTTGTGTTTTCTGTTTATGCATTGCATTGTTCAAGAGATCAGTTAGGAGCATGCTGTGAATCAGCCTAGCATCCTCATGTGCTAGGTATAGAAAGATAAGCTGTTAGATTTTGGTTTGAAGGTGATCCGGCCCGGTCGTCATATTGTTTTTGTGTAATAGAGCGGTTCTGAGTGTTTACATGCAGTGGACAGATATACAAGAGTCTGCATGTGCTTTTCCAGTCGGAACGAGCTGCATCGTCATCTGCGAATGCATCGCCATCAGGATCAGGTCATGAAACTATTGAAGTTTGCATGTTGCAAGTGCATCAGGATGTTTTAAGTCGGATATATACTTAGTGTATATATCACTGTCAGGATCATCTTCTGTGAGTGCCCATCATCCGCATATCGCTAACAGATGCGGGAGTGAAAGTTTGGGTTTTTTTGGCTAAGTGTTGAAGAGGTCATCAAGATATTGTGTGACGTCATCGTCATCCGCATATGACGTCATCGTCATCAGGATATTGAGATATCCCCCTATGCATGTTGATCCTGTTGTCGCTAAGTGGTTAGGTATCGGCGTAGGCAGAAAGTTGTGAAACATTATCAGGAGGTTTCGAGAGAACCGGATAAATCATATCATGATGCTGTTGCTTGTGTCGTCGGCTAGCGGAGCATCGAAGGGAAGGTGCTGAAGTGGTCGTCATCAGGATATTTGGAGCAACCGGATATTTGATATCCTGCTGACGAAGGTGGTGTCGCATATCATGATGATGCCGCTAAGGTTTGGCGCCCGATGAACAGTGCAACAGGAGGATGTTTGCGCCCGTTGAGTATCATGATGATGATGATAGGCGACAGGCAGAGGAGGTGAACAGTAGTCGGCAGGAGGATAATTGTGATCGTCCGAAATATGATGATGCTGTTGGTGTTTACAGGAAATATGATGATGATGCTGAGCCGATAGGGATTTTTATCATGCTGTTAGTATTATTGGCTCCTCCTTCCTGTTAGTTAGCTCCCGTTGCGTTTCACTCTGCATCATAGTGGTATCAGAGCAAAGGTTAGGATCTTCTGGAAAAGATAAGCAGGATGTCAGACGAAGAAGGAACATCGGAGGTTCCAGCAAGGATGACCAACGCTGAGTTGGTAGTTCTGGTGAAGAAACAGATTGCAGAAAGCAAGGCCGTGAAGGCTCAGAATCAGGAGTTGAAAGATGAGTTAGCAAAGTTGAGGAGCAGAGTAGGTTCTGGTAGAGAAGATGATAGGGAAGAAGAAGAGATCCCTAATTGGAGCGAGGAGGTCGTTCCTGCAGACCAGAGACCACTGTTGAACGCCCTCAAGGCCATGGAGAGGAGAACCATGGATGTGAAACTGGATTTGCCAGTGTTTACAGGTAAGATGGACCCTGATTCAGTGATGGAGTGGATAGACTGTTTGAACAATTTCTTTGTAACAGAGGAGATACCAGAACAACAGAGAGTGAAGATAGCACAGTCAAAGATGAAAGAAGCTGCCTTGACATGGTGGAATTTTGTTCAAGATGATAGAGTACAGGAAGGAAAACGTAGAGTTGCCACATGGAAGAAGATGATGGCATTAGTAAAGGAAGCTTATATTCCATTGGATTACAGTATCCAATTACACAAGAGGAAGCAAAACCTGAAGCAGAAGGAGCTAGATGTCAGCTCATATACAGAAGAATTCATGAAACTCTGTATGAAGACAAAGGTGAAAGAAAGTGAAGAAGAGAAGGTAGCCAGATACCTTAATGGATTGAGGTTTAATACTCAGGAAGATCTAAGTCTGCATAACCCAGATACAGTGCAGAAAAGCTTTCAGTTGGCATTGAAAGTGGAAGAAAAGTTGAAGAGAAAACAAGAACAAAACAATAGAGGAAGAGGAAGACAACAAAGAGGTGGAAGAGGTCCTTTTAGAGGCAGAGGACATGGACAGGGATATCAAGGAGAATCCAGTCATGACAATAGTAAGGGCAACAATAGTCAGAATCAGAGAGAGAATTACAGTCAGCAAGGAAACTTCAGAGGTAGAAGACCTTTCAGAGGAAGATCCCAGGGCAGAGGATCCATCAGATGTTATAACTGTAACAAAGAAGGCCATATAGCCAGCAGATGTCCAGACAAGGCCACAAGCTCAGCAGGAGAAAGGCGAACAAATCTGGTCAAAGAACCTGATAATCAAAGTAGGACAAGCTCTAATGATTTTCAGAGTGTGAATGCTCCTGATAATTATGGATACCCAGAAAGTGGAGAGTCTCTGATGATGAGAAGAACAGTGACTACCATGAAGGTACCTGACAAAGAAGCCCCTCAGAGAAAGTCTCTTTTCAGAACCATTTGCAAAGCAGGAGGTAAGGCATGTAAAGTTTTGATTGATTCTGGTTCTACTGAAAACTTTGTGTCTGAAGAAATGGTGATAAAGCTTAAGCTTAGGAGATTGCCTCACCCATCCCCGTATAAAGTCTCATGGCTTACCCAAGGTCAGCAGACAACTTTAGAAGAACAGGCTTGGGTAGAATTTCAGATTGGTGCATATAAGGATAGGTTGTTGTTTGACATTACCAAGATGGATGCTTGCAATCTTTTGTTTGGTAGACCATGGCAGTATGATCTGAAGGCACAGCATGATGGTGTTAGAAACACCTATAAAATCACTAAAGATGGTAAGGTGACAGAGTTATTCCCATTGAAGGAGAAAGAGGAGAAATCTAAAGGAAAAGAGGTGAAGGTCATGCTGATGGAAGGCAAACAGTTCATGAAAGAAGTGGCAGCAGAAGGTGCAGTTGCATATGCCCTAATCCCATGTATGAGTGTGAAGAAAGAACTGCAGCAAGAAGTCAAGAAAGAGAAAAAGCCAAGGTTGATAGACCCAGCTATCCAAGAGCTATTGGATAAGTACAAAGGTGTCATCTCAGAGGGAATGCCCAGATCCCTACCACCTGTCAGAGATATCAGTCATTGCATAGACTTAATTCCAGGGTCAACACTTCCAAACAAAGCAGCCTATAAGCTTACCCCAGAACAGAATGCAGAAGTAGCCAGACAGATTGAAGAATTGATGGATTCAGGTCTGATTGGGAAAAGTCTAAGCCCATGTGCAGTACCAGCTGTACTAGCACCAAAGAAGGAAGGCACTTGGAGGCTTTGCACAGATTCCAGAGCCATCAACAAGATCACAATCAGGTATAGGTTTCCAATCCCTAGAATAGAGGATTTACTTGATTGTTTGGGAAGTGCTAAGTACTTTACAAAAATAGATTTGAAGAGTGGATACCATCAGATCAGGATTAGACCAGGTGATGAGTGGAAGACAGCATTCAAAACAAATGAAGGGTTATATGAATGGAAGGTTATGCCTTTTGGTTTATCTAATGCACCTAGTACTTTCATGAGGTTGATGAATGAGGTTCTAAAGGAATTCATTGGTAAGTTTGTCATAGTATATTTAGATGACATTCTGATTTTCAGTAACACCAAAGAAGAACATCTCCGACATATAGATTTGGTTCTTAAGAGGTTACATGAAGAGCAGCTGATGATAAATTTAGACAAGTGCTTGTTCATGCAAAAGGAGATCACATATTTGGGTTTTGTCATTTCACAAGGAAAGCTACAGATGGATAAGGAGAAGGTGAGTGCCATATTGAATTGGCCAACTCCACAGACTATGAATGATGTCAGAAGTTTCCATGGGTTAGCAACCTTCTACAGAAAGTTTATAAGAGGGTTCAGTCATATTTGTGCACCCATGCTGGATACCATCAAAGGAGGATAGAAGTGCAGGTTTGTTTGGACTCAAGGAGCAGATGCTTCTTTTGAAACACTGAAGAGGAAGGTGGCACAGCAGCCAGTCCTTGCACTTCCAGATTTTAACAAAAATTTTCAGGTAGAGTGTGATGCCAGTCACATGGCCATTGGAGCAGTACTCAGCCAAGAAGGTAGACCAATTGCATTTTTCAGTGAGAAGCTCAATGATGCTAAGAAAAGATATTCATCATATGATCTGGAAATGTATGCTTTAGTTCAGTCCCTCAAGAAATGGAGGCATTACCTGATGCCCAAGGAATTTATAGTATTCACAGATAACCAGGCTCTGAGTTTCATAAACAGCCAGGAAAAGCTGAACCACAGACATATGAAATGGGTAGAAACCTTACAGGCTTTCACTTTTACATTGAAGCATAAGAAAGGGGTCAGGAACAAAGTTGCAGATGCTTTGAGCAGGAGAGTTCTCACAGTCAATCAGATTCAGTTAGAGAGTGTTGGTATTGATTCACTCAAGACCATGTATGAGTCTGATGAAGATTTTGGAGAGATATATCAGGTATGTACTTCTTTTGGGGAGAAATACCATGCTGAGTTCTCTGAATTTCTGATCCAGGATGGATTGTTGTTCAAGGGTGGACAGTTGTGTATCCCAAGGTGTTCTATGAGGTTAAATATAATCAAGGAGAAACATTGTGGAGCTATGGCAGGTCATTTTGGTCTAGATAAGACTCTTGATCTGGTCAGAAGACATTACTTTTGGCCTAAGCTGCAGTCAGATGTCAGAAAATTTGTGGAGACATGTGTGATATGTCAGAAAGCTAAAGGCAGGTCAACCAATGCAGGTTTATATCAGCCCTTACCCATTCCTTCCAGACCATGGGAAAGCATCAGTATGGATTTTGTCTTGGGTTTACCAAGGACAAGGAGAGGATTTGACAGTGTTTTTGTTGTAGTGGATAGATTCAGTAAAATGGCACATTTCTTGCCATGCAAAACCACTGCTGATGCCTCATACATTGCAGATTTATTCTTCAGGGAGATTGTCAGAATCCATGGATTGCCTTTGAGCATAGTTTCAGACAGGGATGTGAAGTTTATTGGTCACTTCTGGAGAACCCTTTGGAGAAAACTGGGAACCAATTTATCTTTTTCCTCTGCATATCATCCTCAAACGGATGGACAGACTGAAGTAGTGAACCATTCCTTGGGGAATTTGCTTAGATGCTTGACAAAACAGCATGGAGAGAAGTGGGACAATATTTTGTCTCAAGTTGAGTTTTCATATAATGATACTGTCAATAGGAGCACAGGGAAATCGCCTTTTCAGGTAGTTTATGGAATGCATCCCAGAGGAATTTTGGAGTTGAGAGATCTACCTACAGCAGATCCTGTTAGTGCAGAAGGAGAAGCTTTTGCTGAAGCCATCAAAGAGGTTCATGATCAGGTCAAGACCCAACTCCAGCAAACCACCTTAAAATATAAGGAATATGCTGATAAGAAGAAGAAGGATGTTCAATTTGATGTTGGAGATTTGGTTTGGGTTCACTTGAAGAAAGACAGGCTTCCTAAGGGAAAGTATACTAAGCTCATGCAAAAGAAAGTTGGACCATGTCAGATTTTGCTCAAGCATGGACAAAATGCTTATGAGATCCAACTCCCACCTGATCTTGGTTTGTCTCCTATCTTCAATGTATGTGATTTAACTCCATACAAGGCTAATCCAGATGCAGATCAGGATATCCTACAGGATACAGTTGCTGAAGACATTCCCCAACATGATCCTCCACAATTACAGAAGGTTTTGGACACCAGAGTGGTCAAACAGACCAGGAACAAACAATACTTGGAGTATTTAGTCTCTTGGAAGGGACAGCCGAATTCTGAAGCAGTATGGATGACTGCAGAGCAGATACAGAAACATGGTGCAGACCTTGATACTCTCATCTCAAGTGGACTTGAGATTTCTTCTTCTGGGGAGTATGGTGCAGGAGCACCCGCACATGATTAGGATATAGGATAATTGTCCACATGATGACAGGGCATTAGTCTATTTTTAGTATGTTTGACTTCATCATGTAATAAGGTCCATTGGACCGATGCTATGTATTAGTTCAGCCTAGGAGTATGTGTAGGCAGTTAGAGATCGTGATAAGGTTATCTGAGCTGTCCTCTCTCCCAGCCGCTTGGAAGCTCCCAGCCACTGGGGAGTGAGTTGGTAGTACTCGAAGGACTTTGCTATATATACCTTCGATCTGTTAGGGTTTAGAAGATAGATTGATATATTGATTTGATAGATGTTATGTTCAGGAGAGTAGTATTGGTGGTATGTTGTACTGGTGATCAGTCCAGACATTGTGAAGCAGAATTGTAGAAGCAAGACATTTGAATTTCAATTGAATAAGATCTCATCATTTGCATTATCTGATTGTATCAGCTGTAACTGTTTTGATTTCCTTTCTGTTTTACAAGTTGATGGGTTCCTTCAACCCTTCCACCGGTTGATCCTGCACATCGGTGGAATGGTCCTGTATTATAGCTTAGTTTGCATTTGTGTTTTCTGTTTATGCATTGCATTGTTCAAGAGATCAGTTAGGAGCATGCTGTGAATCAGCCTAGCATCCTCATGTGCTAGGTATAGAAAGATAAGCTGTTAGATTTTGGTTTGAAGGTGATCCGGCCCGGTCGTCATATTGTTTTTGTGTAATAGAGCGGTTCTGAGTGCTTACATGCAGTGGACGGATATACAGGAGTCTGCATGTGCTTTTCCAGTCGGAACGAGCCGCATCGTCATCTGCGAATGCATCGCCATCAGGATCGGGTCATGAAACTGTTGAAGTTTGCATGTTGCAAGTGCATCAGGATGTTTTAAGTCAGATATATACTCAGTGTATATATCGCTATCAGGGTCATCTTCTGTGAGTGCCCATCATCCGCATATCGCTAACAGATGCTGGAGTGAAAGTTTGGGTTTTTTTGGCTAAGTGTTGAAGAGGTCATCAGGATATTGTGTGACGTCATCGTCATCCGCATATGATGTCATCGTCATCAGGATATTGAGATATCCCCCTATGCATGTTGATCCTGTTGTCACTAAGTGGTTAGGTATCGGCGTAGGCAGAAAGTTGTGAAACATCATCAGGAAGTTTCGAGAGAACCAGATAAATCATATCATGATGTTGTTGCTTGTGTCGTCGGCTAGCGGAGCATCGAAGGGAAGGTGCTGAAGTGGTCGTCATCAGGATATTTGGAGCAACCGGATATTTGATATCCTGCT
Organism: Cunninghamia lanceolata; assembly: GCA_027924645.1. Classification (NCBI taxonomy): domain Eukaryota; kingdom Viridiplantae; phylum Streptophyta; class Pinopsida; order Cupressales; family Cupressaceae; genus Cunninghamia; species Cunninghamia lanceolata. The sequence continues at coordinate 32,878,942 of BSBN01000078.1, read as the reverse complement.
GACGAAGGTGGTGTCGCATATCATGATGATGCCGCTAGGGTTTGGCGCCCGATGAACAGTGCAACAGGAGGATGTTTGCGCCCGTTGAGTATCATGATGATGATGATAGGCGACAGGCGGAGGAGGTGAACAGTAGTCGGCAGGAGGATAATTGTGATCGTCCGAAATATGATGATGCTGTTGGTGTTTACAGGAAATATGATGATGATGCTGAGCCGATAGGGATTTTTATCATGCTGTTAGTATTATTGGCTCCTCCTTCCTATTAGTTAGCTCCCGTTGCGTTTCACTCTGCATCAGTATGTGCAAAATAGATGGGATAGTTTTGTTGTGTGGTTACACAACATGCCCTATTTTGCCTTAGCAAAATAGGGACCCAACTTTTTTACTTCTGCTTGTTCTTCACTTTCTTGCTTTAGGTGGTTTGGAAAAATTTAGTTAAGTATATCACCCCTGCACATGCATGTGACCCACAAGAGAAGGTCAAGTGTCAAAGTCAAAATCTACCTTCATAAACCTCATAATTTGATAGAGTGCAAAAGTGGAAGTAGGTTTGCCTTTTAGACCACCCTGATATTCCTTAAGGATGAAAAGTTATGCCTGGTCAAACTTTGGTGAAACCTCATATTCCTCATAGGGTCACATTCATTAATATTAGTCATATTTGCTAGATAACCCTAACATATGAAGATCACCTGATATCTGCATATACTTCAATATGTGAATGTAAAAGTTAAGTACGAAAGAGTATATCTCGTCAAATGCGCATGCATATTTCTAGAGGGTCATAATTCTAAATATCTGTCATATTTCTCAATATGATGATGACATCATCCTATCCCAATACAAAATGAATGTGACAAGATGATGACATCATCATGACCTAGACCCAAGAGGGTCATATTTCGAAACATCCCTGATCTTAACTAATATGAGGATGATGTCATTTCCTTGAATGATTTGAAAGAATTATAAAATGCTGATGTCATCCTCACCTTCTCAAATGGGGTGATATTTTGTAATGTTAAGCATCCAGATATTTCCTTATATCCCTCATATCGACCTTAGATGACCCGAGATGCAGAGATTTCTAGTGACTAATTAAATGATTCCACGTGGCATATCAACCTGATCATATCGATACAATGTGTTATCATGATTATTAAAAAAGGCATAGTGACTTGACTTTGATCATTGGTCAATAATTGACCATCCTGACGGTGGCGTCACCCTCATCTTCCCAGATATCCATCATGTTTTCAAACCTCCCTGATCTCAGTGAATATCACCCTCTGCATTAAATACAATCCCATGGTAGGTTGAGCCTTCTAATTTCAAATACAATCCCACCACTTGTCAATATCTACAAATGTCATGTGTCAATCAATGGACATAAACAAAAGACACCAAGCGCACCCTAATTTTCCTTGTTAATCAGTTAAAAGTGAAGATTTTTGGTTCATTTCAAATTTACCATATGTTAAAAAGAGAATTATAGAGCTCCAGAGATATCAAAGCATTACTGCAACTTGCAAATGGAACAACTATGCATTTGGATGGAATGGAATAGTAATTGCGATAGGATCACGCTCATCTAGATATCACCCACATAGTAAAAGGGAACTGATTATCAAGTATGTAACATAAAAACCCTCCTTTGTCATTTATGGTGAATGAAAGGTAAAAATGGTTCTTAATAGTGTTAATTGACATGATGGTGCATAAAATAAACTAGAATGATAGAATTATCACCATAAAATGCATGTGATCACTAAGCCACTGCTACACAACACGTTAGGGTAAGATATGAATGTTTTATTAGAAGATCTCATGGCAGTTAGAATGAACCGGTCTGAGATAGAATGTTTGAAACCTATGTACTTGCAGCCAGAGGGAGTGGCATTCAGATATGGGCAAATTAATGATACACATCAAGGGAGCACTAATCTTGATGCATGGACGGCAAGACTAGAAAAGGGAAGTGCAAACACTCTGCTAATAAGCATATACAATTCATGAATTGGAATGCTGACAAATTTCTATATGCAATGGATGCCACTGAGCTAGTGGTAGAATGTGCCCAGAACTACAATGCAGAGACCAGAAAACTAGAGAAGCATGGCCGAATTTATGTAGACTTCTCAGTTGCAGGCATCACGTCAGCCTTTAATCTACCTAAGGGACCTAATGTAGTCTAACTAAACCTGGGAAAATTAGAAAAGGAATACAACAGCAAACAAAAAGAAGCTAGGAGGATCATGTATCAATGGAGATCCAAGAGTAGCACATACAAGGCCTCAGCCAAATTACCTGTATATCTCTTTAAATTTGATTTTGCTCTTGAATACCAGTACATGATAGCAATGCTCAGCAGAATGACAGGGAAACCTAATGCTCGAGCCTTTGAGAATTGGATGTATGATATTATCAGGATGGTAGAGTGTTCTGAAAACAAGCCTCTATGGGTGAAGATCATAAGTGACAGCTTAGATGAAGGAATGAGGAGGCTAGGAGGAAAAGTGAACATGTTCCATATGACCTCTTATGTAGTATATGTCTGTGCATTTAGAGGCACATTCAATGGATTGGAAATAGTAGGTAGGGATGGAAATAACCCTGTTGATGTGAACATCTGGGATCATTACCCACAATTAAAAAGAAGAGAGTATCTCCAACATTATAAGAGAGTGAATGATTCCTTCTCTATGTATCTTGTCAGGACCATGGAAGCAGATAGAGGAAAGAGATTGAGTGTGGAAACACAAGCTGCCATATACAAACATGGGGCTTGGTTTATCCAATTCCCCACTTTTTCATACATAAGGATGGAAGCTTCATTGGGCAACCTCTCATGTTGCCAAGATATCCAAATGATCAAGTCATCCTGATGGAGTTTGTCAAACAGATACTACCCTCAGTGGAGGCCTATATTGAAAAGAAAAAGATACCAAATGTCTTGTTTCCAATAATGATTGGCTGGTATATGTGCCCTGATAGAGAAAGTGTCAGGGATGTAATAGGAGGATTAAAATTGATGTACTTGTAGCCATTCTCATTGGCTAGGCCATATGATCCTTATGACAGGATTCTGGAATTACATAAGAATCCCATGCATCAAAAGCATATTGAAGATTTCTAGATTAATTGTGCTGATGAGGAAAAAGTTAGAAGGAGGGGTTATCAAAGGCTTCCCTTGAATCAGATATACACCTTGGATTGTATGCCAGTGCCTGCCCAATTACATGAGGATGATGGTAAGATCATGTCCTAGGAATATGAGGACAAAAAGGTATATAATGATACCATTTCAGCTCTAGAGTGGGATCAGCTAGAAGAAACTTCCTTGGGCTAAATAATTTAGAAGGTCATGCAATTGCCCAAGGAATGGGTAGAAAATGAGGTCACCCAGCCGAAAAATAAAGGGGTGGCCCTCACTATGGATAATTAAAGAGAGACAAGAATTGTCTGATGAAGAATATGATGATTTCCTCAGGGAGAAGAGGCAATCAAATAGAGAAAGGAAGAAAAGAAAAAATAAGAAGGGAAACCAAGTAGCTAGGGTGATGGTCATTAGACAACCCCAACCAAAGGAAAATTTAGCTTCTACATAAGCTGCAACATCACCCCACACACCTACAAAACAAAAGAAGGCTACTGCAAAGCCTACCCCTATTATTATAGAGGAGGAAGAGCCCTCAGATGACGACCTCTTGATCAAGAAGAAAACCACAAAGGTCCCAATACCACCACAAAAGAAATAGAAGACTACAATGAGAGGAGCTATGGACATAAGTCCCATCCTATTGAGAGGTGTAGGTGGTGAAGCTATTTTGAAGAACTTGCAACATGAGGTACCTATCCCTGATATAGTATAGTTTAAAACAGAGAAGGCAAATGAACAAAAAGAAAAGATGCATAGTGCAAGAAAAGAGCCACCTTTTCCACTAGATGATATAGTGGACTTGTCTGATGATGATGTAGTTAATGATGTTTCAGCTCATTCTATGGAGACATTAGTAGAAAATACAAAGATGACTTCTCATGGCACTCCCTTGACTCAAAAGGAAGTCCATCAGGAGGAGGTTGAAATGGAAGAAATAGAAGAAGATAACCTTGGAGTGGTAGCTCAACAAATTGGATTAACTGACTTGGTTGATCAAGCCACCAGCCCTGCAACAATAGACCTGGCATATCAGGGTGATGAGGATCAAGGGAAAGGCAAAGATGCACCTCTAGAGCAAGAGAACGTGGAAGCTAATATACATAAGGAGGGTGATGAAAATATGCCTGATAAGAGTTATAATCAGAATAAGGAGCCAGCACCTAAAAGAGGAACAAATTAAAAGGAAATGGATAAAACCTAGGACCTTGGGGAAAGAGATACATCAAAAGATAAAGAATAGAGTCTCCAACAAGGTGATGATGACCAGAAGGAAACAAAAAATGTGACCAAGAATGATCAGGGTGATCATCTAGATAAAAAAAATCAAAATGTTCGAAATCCTCATGAGGATCAAGTGCAACAGAATATGCAGGAGCAAAATGTAAATGAAACAGAGGAAAGAAACTTCTCCACCAAGGGTAGGAGAGCACAATGTAGAGTCTCAAGATGCTCATATTGAGCAAACTGACCAACAAGGACCCACAAGTGATATACCATAGTGGTTGTAGCATGAAATAAGCCCACCCTAGGATAATGATGTGCCTAAATTTGATGTTACTGCATTGTTTTCAACAGATATGATCAAGCCTAAAAGGAGAGATCCTACCACAGGTAGGAGAACAGCTTAGGTAGCTCTGCCAATAGCAGATAAGGCCAAAGGAGAAATAAGCATCGATGAATTTCAGATAACTAATGGTGATCTAGGATTTTCTACTAAGGAGCAAGAAGGCCAAGAGGCCAAAGACATTATTGACTCCTTGATGAAAAGTGTGAAAAAGGAGGACAAGAATAAAATGCACAAGGAGTATATTTCTCAATTGCATACATTTATAAAAGGGTTAATTGACCCTAACCACATGCCAGTAGACACAGCCACCCCCTTAACCGTCATATCCCAAGATGAGGTAACAAGGTTGGACATCTGAAGCAGAGAAAGTGATAAGGACATCCACCTCCAATTGGAACTTGCTTAACACATTAAGGAGAAAAGTAGACAAAGTTCAAAAGGAGGTTTCTCAGAGATCCATCAAAGTAGATAAACATTTGGATGCCCTAGTTGAGATGATGTGCATAGACATGAAGGTGCTCATGTATAATCAGGTATTTGATAACAATATTGTACAATTATTAGGCACATGGTGTGAAGATACCAGGTTTGAGAGTGATATCTTGAAAAGATGTAATGCCAAGGATAGGGATATCAGTGTTAAATTACATCATCCTATGGCTGAGGAAGCAAATACCTTGGAAGCTCTAGAAGGTAATGTAGAAGGAAACATAGAAAATCAGGATGCTGATTTTGCAATTGGAGCCTTCCAAAATAATTTTACATAGGCCATAGATGACCCTCTTCATCATTTAACAAAAGATGTAGTCAGCAAGGCTATGAGGTTGAAGGCCAAGGTGGAAGCATATAATGAGACCTTAAACAACAAAAAGAGTAAATGGACTACTCTACAAACACAATTTGATTCCCAAAAGCATGTTGTAGTAAAAGCCAGAATCCAAGATTGGGGAGAAATTCAAACAATAATGCATGCATATGAACCCATCAGGGAAAGTATCATCATACATGTAGGGGATGATCTTCATATAGATGAAGAAGATGAAGAAGACGAGGAAGATGAAGAAGATGAAGAAGAAGAAGAGTGAGTAAGGATTCATGATGACAGGCTCACATACATAATAAGACAAAGAAGTGATCGAGTACCACTAGAGGGTTGCCAGTTGGCAACCTGTGCCACATTTGATATCAGTTGACCAAGTCAAAGAAGATATGGTCTGTTTATTTAGATAGACAAATCCTGATGATTGGATCAATGTAACTACCTCCTCTCTTTGTCCTATAAAAGGAGATGGAGTGCATATTGTATCATTCATTCAAAACTTAATTGAAGTTAGATTGTTGAAGTTTCTCAGGACTAATTTCAAAGATGATTGTAGATGTACATGTCTTTTGCATACTTAATGAAAGTGAAGATCTGGATTACATATCATCATATACTTTGAGTAACTATAGATGAATTATTGGCTTGTGCTTTGATTTTCTGTGTCCCTTGGAGTGTAATTCATGTTGTACATGTTTTCTTCATCTCTTTTCCATCAAAGTTTGCATCAACCATACTTAGCTGAGGAACACCCTGGTGAACCTATGGTTTGATTTTATTCCTTTCATGACAGTATTTGGAGTGTATGTGGACCAATAGCTGAAGATTCATTCAATTTAGTTAAAGTTAGAAAGTATTTCACATAATTTGTTTAATTTCATTCAAATCACCGTCACAATTGCAAATACACAGATAATCCTAAGAAAATACATAGAAATATGTAGATATCCCTAAAGAAATTGAATATTCTTAGCATATTTGAGTTAATCTGCATGTAAAATTCAAAATCTCATGTAAATATATATAAATGTTGATAGTAACCATGCAAATATCAGCTTAAACGCACACTATTTAGATAGATTCATAGTGCAGAAATGAAAATCAATCAATAACAGTTGATGTTTAGAAGAATTGATCAAAGTTAGAAAATATCATCATCATCTGTTAAAGGCAATAGAAATAATGTTGTTTGTGATGTAATTTACAGAAAGCAAGTATAAACAGGATGTTCAGACATTAATTCCTGATAGCAGAACAATGTAAGACCCCTTAGATGGAAAACGTCATATCACATCAACCTCTGAGTAACATCAAACAATCATGACTTGATCAATGGAGACTTGGAGTAATCAATTCATTATAAATTGATCATACTTTTCAAGATATAAAGGTTTGTTATGTGAACTTTTATTCATGTTGTTATGACTAACATCATAACCAACATAAATTGGCACTAGAAGGAGGGCCATGGGTTCTCTTTTGCTGTCTTAATTAGTTAGCTACATTTGATTCCTACGTGTTTACAAGGTGATCTTGTCAAACTTCATTAAATTTGGCTATGCTTTGGACATTTGTGTAGAGATTAACTTGTTTCAGGTTGTTTTAAGAGTATTGATCATAAATATTTTAGTATAGTGCGTAAATTATCTCATCTTTATAGTCATTTGCTTGAAGTCTTCAAATATTGACTTGTTGTTCACGTTTTCCTACAAATCCCCTATAGAAACCTGCCTATGTGGCTAAATATCCTGGTATCCATGTCCAAAAGTTTAATCTTTGCTCATATTTACATGTTTGATGCAAATATTGCATAAATATCCACTCATTACTGAGTCTTGACCATAAATATCCACCCTGGAAGATCATTTCCTTTGATCTTTGTAAAGATTCAGTTGAAATATCCATATTTTGTCTTAAGCTGTTAGATTCCTAGCTCACCGGCCAAATCCCAGGTCTAGATCCAGTGGACTCTTTGAGGAATTACCTATTCATGGACTTAGACCTTGTATTGTTAATATTCACCATACTCATGAGTTGAGTACATCAAGATCCTCATCAAGACATACTGTAACACCTCTAGTATCTCCCCCTGTACCTCAGACACCTCCAAGATCACCAAATATACCCCAAGTACAACAAGCACCAGTCATAATATCATACTTTACTGTTGATTCACCCTTGACCTTTATTGCATATCATCCATTGCCTAAGAATCTTGATAAGATTTTCCCTAAGTATCATCCATATCAGGATGCAGATGATCATATCCAGACATTTAAGGAAGCATACTTTAGAGAAAGGATTGAACATTGGGATGTATTATGCAGGTTGTTTCCATACTCCTTGGGAGAGGAAGCTTACAAGTGGTACATTAGCCTTGCTCAAGCCTCAATCGGTTCATGGGATGCTTTGGAGAAAGCCTTTAAGGATAGGTTCAAGGTACCTATAGATCCTACATTGACTTATCACGTTTTTGCTATAATCAAAAGAGAAGAAGGAGAACGTATCTCCAACTTTAATGCTAGATTTTACAAAATGTATTCTAAGTTGGTAACTCCATACAATGTAGGGGATGAACTAGCTAGATTGATATATTACTCATCCTTAGATCCCCTAACCTCCATGTTCATAAGGAGAGCACATCCTGGTGTTACAACTCTGACAGGAGCTTTTGAAGAGGCAATAAAAGTAAACCAACAATTGATTCCTGCTACAACACCTAACCTAGCATATCCGCAATATCTGCAATATCATGCTCAACCACAAATGAATGGAGTCATGATGCCACATGTTACAATGCCTAGTCCATTACAAGTGGCTCCCCTTAGTATCATGCCTCCTCCAAATGGGAATGGTCAGATGATACAATATCCAGGACATGTCCAAACACTTCAAGATGTAGGATAGAACAATAGTAATGGTTCTTCTTTCTTTAAACCTCAACAAGAAAACGTAGTAGCCAAAGTTCAGGAAGAGAAAGAAGACATTAAAGTTATATTTGTACAATTGAGAAAGTTGACAACTGAGATTACACACCTGAGAGGTCAAAACTTCTATTCCTAGTCAAATCAAAATAGAGGATATAACAATGACAGATTGAGATATCTTGATAAGGGATACAACAATGATAGGAATTTTAACAACAATAATGGCAATAACAATGTTGCACCTAGGCAACCTAGAGTATTGAATACTAGGCCAAACAATGGTTTTTTGCCATCACCTTTAGATAATCAACCCCCTAATGAATCAAAGCAGACTACTAGAGTTAATCTAGTAGAGGCAACACTTACAAATTGATGTAGAATACACAATACCAATGCACATGCTGAGCTAGATTGTCCTCAGTTTAAAATAGCAGCTTCTATCTTTCAAGATGAAGTCTCTAACACCACAAGTGATCCTCCTTTCATTGAAAGGAATGAGATTGTTCCCTGTGTATATGACTCTACCCTTGTACTTGAGAGTTATGTCCATCAGACTCGTCACCAAATAGCATCAGCTCATGAAAACTACACATTAGCATGTGAAGAAACTGCTATGGCATTTGAGACAAATTATCTATTTCCTTTTGAAGATGAAAATGAACCATCAGTAGAACATGAAGAAGTTCGTGCTTACCAGCAGCAATATCAGGGTAGGCATAATTATAACCCCAGGAGCAATTCTAATAGACCTCCTAGTCCCTTGACCACGTCCTTGCCTCCAAATAACTTCAACACTCCTCTAGATCCAAAAGTAAGCAATAATCCTGGTCCTCCTAAGGTTAGTACATAGTATTTCACACCTCAAAACATAGTATTGAAAGCTAGTAATCAATCTCCAGAATCAGACAAGTTAGTCACATATTTAGCAGAGGAGATGAAGAGAGTCAAGATTAGCTTATCATTGTCAAAATTGTTGAAAACTCCAACCATCAAGAAAGACTTCATAAGATCCTTAGATGAATCCACACCAAAAGATGATAATCATGTGCATAATCTAAATCAAATTTTGAACAAAGACCATGCAGCCAAAAAAAACAATGTGAAACACAAAATTCCAACTACTGTTCAAGTTGCTGAAACTTCACATATGATTCTCTATAGAGATAAGACCGAGTCACCCCCATTCTTACTTACATTGAGGATGTTTGGTAAGAACCTACACAACTTCCTAGTAGACTCAGGTGCCTCAACCAATGTGACATAGCTAGACAAAACTGAAGTAAGTGTAGTGGAAGAATTAACACATATACACATGCAATTAGCATCAGATCCAAGGATTCAATATTACATTGACATCTAAGTGGTAGATATCCCTGATACCTATGGAATGTTGCTCAGTAGGGATTGGTCAAAAACACTTAATAGTTATATGTCTACTAATTTTAGTCACATGTGGCTACCCTTTAAGGGGATTCCTAATCAAATTAGGATAGAAGTTGAACCTAGGATGAAGCAAATGATCACTGAGTACAATAAGACCAATGAGATATTGTACGTGGATTTCAAACCAAGAGTTTATACAATCAGACCTCATATGGTCAAGATAGAGGAAATCCTCATGTATAACACACACATTCATGAAAATACTCATTAGGATAACAGAGTGATCATAGAGTCTAATTATGGTTCAAGAGACGATGATGAAGTAGATCATTTCAAAGACATTGAATTGTACTTATCTAGAGAAATCCAATATTGCCAACCACTAATCATGTCTGATCAAGATATTTTGATTGAAGGCTGGTGCAGGCTACACGATGAGGTACATTCAGAGAAAACTTGTTAAGCTTGCCTAGATATCATGGAGCTGGAATGAGCTTATAGTGAAAAGGAATCATCTTTAGCTGAGGTAAGCAGTACATTTAGTTATGATGATTCTGAATCTTGTTTTTCATCTATAGATACAGAAGAAAAGACACATCAGGATGAAATTTATACTTACAGCCCAAAGGAAATCCTAATGTATGATGAAGATACCTACAAGGATGAAAATGATATCACCCCTAGAACAGACTTTCTGATTGAGTTAGATTATGAGTTGTCAGATGAGGACACGAGAAGTGACTTAACAATGTTTGAAGAGTTTTTATCCAAGTATGTTAAAAGGCTCAGATCACAGGAGATCCCTCCACATCAGGCTTTAATTGAGGGATGGTGCAGATTACATGCAGCACCACATTCAGAGACCACATGGTCATTATGCTTGCATGTATTGGATAAGCAAGAACAACTTTATTCGAAGGATCAGTTATCCAGTAGCAAGGATATATCAAGAGATAAGAGGAAAGAGATTGAAGTGCAATTAGATATTGATAGTGATGATACCATAGGTGTTAAAAAAGAAGTGGTATCAAGTTCATATCAGCCATTAAGAGTGAGAAAGAATGAGTCACAAAAGTTAAAATGGATATCAGGTGGTGCAGCTGCTAGAGCTAAAAAGAAAAGAGAAGGCCCTAACAAGCCATTAATAGAAGATAAACCATGGATCCTTAGGTTTGATGAATCCAAATCCAAGTAAGGAGTTGGGGTAGGTATAGATCTTATTGACTTAGTAGGAAAGTCATATTTGGTAGCATACATATTGTAGTTCCCATGTACCAATAATGTGACAGAATATGAAGCTTTAATCCATGGGTTGCTATTTGCTCTCAAGAAAAATGTTAAGATCCTGCATGTCTATGGAGATTCAGAATTAGTAGTAAGACAAGTGAGGAGTATCTATGCATGCAATTACAAGAAGTTGTCCAACTACAGACATAGAGTTTGACACTTGATAGAGGAGTTCGATGCATTTAATATCACTCATGTCCCTAGAGAACAAAATCACCGAGTAGATGCTTTGGCACAAGCTGCCACCACTATGGAACCTTTGTCCATTTTTGGATTAAGGAGATTTTTAGTTGAACTGATATCAGTGCCTTCCATAATAGATAGTGTCACTAATCTTCAAGTTTGATGATGATTAACATATTTTGGATTTCATAGCAAACAGAGATGTATTTAATGCACAAATCCTAGATGAAAGAAATTTAGAGGATCATATCTGAGAAGAAGAGGAAATCATGGACTTACCAAGTAATAAGATTCCCAAAGGTATGATAGAACTAGAAAAGGCATTTGATCTGCATAACATGTTGAAACAAAAGGATCTTCCCAAGACTGGTGGAGGAGAATACTCACTAGTCAACATAGGATAGAAGGAAGATGTAAGGAATGTCCTAATTGGTAAAGTATGTACTGAAGAAGAAAAAGTAGGGATAACTCAAGCTTTGAAGGATTACATCCATATTATCGCCTCGACCTATGATGAGTTGAAGACATATGATACATCAATCATCACTCATGTCATTCCATTGAAACCAGATGCTAAGCCTTTTAGACAAAAGAAAAAGCTTGCTAATGCCTTTTTAGAACCTATCATCTTTGAAGAAGTTAAGAAATAGCTGAATGCCAAGATCATATTTCTTGTGAGGTATTCAACATGGGTAGCCAATCTGGTCCCTGTAATAATGAAAAATGGAGATATCTACCTATGTGTAGACTTCAGAAATCTAAACAGAGCTTCTAAGAAGGATAGTTATCCTTTATCTTCACTGGATGAAGTCTTACAGATAGTAAATGAAGCTCAGATGATGTCCTTCTTCGATGGTTTCTCAAGGTATATCCAGGTGATGGTAGATAAAGTAGATAGATTAAAACCAACATTCACCACAAAGTGGGGAATATTTGCTTATAAACATATGCCTTTTGGCCCAATCAATGTTGAAGCTACATTCTAGCGTGCAATGGACATAACATTTAGAGGCCTAGTTAGCAAATGTAGAGTCATATGCATGGATAACTTGACCATCATTTCAAAGAAGAGGGGTGATCACATAGAGGACCTTAAAAAGGTGCTCAAGAAATGTGAGCATTATGGTATCTCACTCAATCCAAAGAAGTGCATATTCGAAGTAACCACATGTAAACTACTAGGTCACCTGATATCAGAAAATGGGATCACCATTGACCCTACTAGAGTATAATCAATCATGAAGCTACAACTTCCTAGAAGTAAGAAATAGCTTAAATATTATTTTGGTAAGATAAGGTTTGTGACGAAGTTCATCACCAAATTTGCAAAAATTGTCAGGCCACTCAATGTAATGCTTAAGAAAGATGCCAAGATTGAATGGACACCTAAAGCAAAGGCTGCCTTTGAGGACATCAAGAAAGCCATATCAGATGCACCTCTCCTAATTAGCCCATATTACACAAGAGAATTTTACATTTATTCATTCACTTCAGAACACACATGTGTAGCAGTCCTGACATAGAGGAATGAAGCTAAAGAAGAAAACCCATATCTTTAATGAGCTACCCACTCAAAGATGCTAAGCTTAGATATATGGATGTTGAAAGACAAGCTCTTGCTTTAGTTAGAGAAATAAAGAAATTCTGGCATTACATCCTAAGAAGTAAGATAATTGTTGTAGTACCAAATGCAGTAGTGAAAATGCTCCTAATGCAGAGTGAGCTTGGAGAGAAAAGAGCCAAGTGGATAATGGTTCTTCAAGAATATGATATGGACATAACACCCATGAAATTGGTTAGAGGGCAAGCCCAAAGCCAAATGATTTCTAAGACTGATCCTAATATTGTGAGTCAAGAATATGTAGTGAACACCAAGGAGAACAAAGAATGGTACTCTGATATCAGACATATCTTGATCACTGGGAAATGTCCTGTAAAGATGCAAGATTCTTAAAGGAGAGATTTAAAGATAAGATCATAGAAGTACATGATCAAAGGAGGGGTCCTCTTCAAAAGAAACTATGAGGGGATATACCTTAGATGTCTGGATAGACCAAAAGCTGACAAAGTCTTAGCTAAGCTACATGACAAGTTTAGAACAGCACATGGTTCCCACTTAGCCACTGTACATGCTATCTTGAGAACAGGGTATTATTGGCCAACCATTTTCAAAGACCCTGCTAAGAACATCAAATGTTGTCATACTTGTCAGGTCGCTGCCAATAAAGAGAAATATGATGCTCAACAGCCAGTGATGGAGATGCATCCATTTGCTCAATGGGGCATGGATTTCATATGTCCCATCAACCCTCCATCATCTTCAAGCCATAGGTATGTTTTGAGAATCACTAATTATTGCACCAGGTGGACTAAAGCAGTCAGCAATAAGACATGCACTATAGAAGATGTAATCAAATTTCTAGAGAACAACATAATAACCAAATATGGAGTTCCATATCCTTTAGTATGTGATAATGGACCAGCCTTTGCATCATTAAGATTATCTAGTTGGGCTTTTGATTATGTAATCATTTTGAAATTTTCTTCAAATTATTACCCCCAAGGAAATGGCTTACCAGAGTCAACAAACAAAAACTTATTGAGTATCATAAAGAAACTGATAGAAAAGAATCCTATGGAATGGAATACCCTAGTTAAGTATGCCTTGTGGGTAGACCGAACCAGAGTGAAAGTTACAATAGGAAACTCCCCTTAGCAACTAGTATATGGGGTGGATCCTATCCTCCCTGTGAATATGAAAATCCCCACATTGCTATTTGCACAAGAATATCTAGGTATAGATAATAAGCAAGAGGTCAGGTTGCTCCAACTTATGCACCTAGAAGAAAAAAGGGATAGAGCAATTGATCAATTTGCTAAACATTAGGCTATTGTCAAATGTTAGTTTGATAAGAGAGCTAGAATAAAAGCTTTTAGGATTTCAAATTTGGTCCTAGCATGGGACAATGCACATGAAAAGAAAGGTGATCATGGAAATTTTGATAAACTTTGGATCGGTCCTTTTCAGATTTTAGAGATCCTAGGAGACAGTACCTATAGATTCAAGACCCTAACAGGTGAGGATGTTCCATTGCCAGTTAATTGACAGTTCCTCAAGCATTACTTCCAAGATTAGACCTGGGGTCATATCAAGATGTTGTACCATGATGTAAAAATTGTATAGTTGCATGTATAGCTTTGCTTTGTGTGTTTGCTTGTTTGCTTGTTGTTGTTGAGTCCTTGTTTTGATTATGCAAGATGATGCACCTTATCACCCCAAGAAACCAGCAAAATTGTTAGAATTCAAATGATGAATACAAATTCTTATGTAGGTTATGACTCACACTAAGAGGTACTTCTAATTCAATTTGTGATGTGTGGTTCATCAATAATATCCCTTATCTTGATAAAGGAGATTTTCATGATGACTCACCTAATAGCCTTGGGTTTGTTGAATAACTTAGTATAGGTGTTAGGTGAAAAATCTAAAGGGTCACCTTTGCTACCATTGCAATTCCCAACCTAAAACAAGTGATCACACTTTGCATGATGAGCTTACATGATGATATCTCATGAATATACAAAAAAAAGAAAGAGAAATATATTGAAAATCCAAGAAAATGAAATTTAGGCCATATAAGTAAATCTATCGGGGCTATAGATGCCTACTGGTAGTGGGGCTCTACTTAGGGGAATTGCAAAGATAACCTTGTCAGGGCTATGGACGCCTGTTGGAAACAAGGCTCTATCCCGGTTGGCTATGATGGATGAACCCAAACTAAGTAGCTTAACACCAGTTACTTGTGTCTTCAACTTACTTTCAAGATGAGGATTATTAATCACATGCACACACTTGATCCCTTATCAGCATTGATATGCTTATGAACTTGACATCATTTAGAAAGATCATGATACTTATGCTTAGGGAGTGTTAGAATACTATGTTTCAATGTGTACTCATCACTTGAATAATTTCAATTTGGTTGTTTTCTTTGGTGGCAAGTTGTTGTGTGGTTACACAACACACCCCATTTTGCCTTAGCAAAACAAGTACCCAACTTTTTTGCTTCTGCTTGTTCTTTGCTTTCTTGCTTTAGGTAGTTTGGCAAAAGTTTGTTAAGTATATCACCCCTGCACATGAATGTGACCCACAAGAGAAGGTCAAGTGTGAAAGTCAAATGCTACCTTGATAAACCTCATAATTTGATAGAGTACAAAATTCTAAGTAGGTTTGCCTTTTAGATCACCCTAATATTCTTTAAGGATGAAAAGTTATCCCCAGTCAAACTTTGGTCAAACTTGATATTCCCCATAGGGTCACATTCATTAATATCAGTCATATTCACTAGATGACCCTGACATATGAAGGTCACTTGATATCCACATATACTTGAATATGTGAACATAAAAGTTAAGTACAATAGAGTATATACTCGTCAAATGTGCATGCATATTTCTAGAGGGTCAAATTTCCAAACATCAATCATATTTCTCAATAAGATGACGATGTCATCCTAACCCAATACAAAGCAAATGCAATGAGATGATGATGTCATCATGACCCAGACCCAAGAGGGTCATATTTTGAAACATCCCTAATCTTCACTAATATGACGATGATGTCAATTCCTTGAATGATTTGAAACAGTTATAAAATGCTGATGTCATCATCACCTTCTCAAATGGGGTGATATTTCATAATGTTAAGCATCTAGATATTTCCTTATATCCCTCATTATGACCTTGGATGACTTGAGATGTAAAGATTTCTAGTGACCATTTAAATGATGCCATGTGGCATATCCACCTGATCATATCAATACAATGTGTTATCATGAATATTAACAAAGGCATAGTGACTTGACTTTGGTAGTTGGTCAACAGTTGATCATCCTGACGGTGACATCACCCTCATCTCCTAGATATTTGTCATGTTTTAAAACATCCCTGATCACCGTGAATATCACCCTCTTCATTAAATGCAATCCCAATGGTAGGTTGAGCCTTCAAATTTCAATACAAGCCTACCACATGTCAACATCTACAAATGTCATGTGTCGATCAATCGACATAAACAAAAGACACTAGGAATACCCTAATTTTCCTTGTTAATTGGTTAAAAGTGAAGATTTTTGGTTCATTTCAAATTTACCATATGTTAAATAGAGAATTACAGAGCTCTAGATATATCAAAGCATTACTGTAACTTACAAATGAAACATCTACACATTTGGATGGAACGGAATGGTAATTGTGACAGGAACACATTCATCTAGATATCACCCACATAGTAAAAGGGAAGCAATTATCAGGTATGTAACATAAAAACCTTCTTTTATCATTTATGGTGAATGAAAAGTAAAAATGGTTTCTAACAGTGTCAATTGACATGATGATGCATAAAATAAACTAGAATGATAGAATTATCACCATAAAATGCATGTGATCACTAAGCCATTGCTGCACATGACACATTAGGGTAAGATATGCATATTTTATTGCAAGATCTCATGGCAGTCAAAAAGAACTGGTCTGACAGAATTTTTGAAACCTATGTACTTGCAGCCAGAGGGAGTGGCATTCAGATATGGGAAAATTAATGATACAAATAGAGGGAGTACTGCTCTTGATGCATGGACGACAAGACTAGAAAAGGGAAGTGGAAACCCTCTGCTAATAAACATATATAGTTCGGGAATGTGGAATGCTAGCAGATTTTCATATGTAATGGAGGCCAATGAGCTAGTGGTAGAATGTGCCTAGAACTATAATGTAGAGACCAGAAAAGTAGAGAAGCATGGCAGAATTTATGCAAACTTCTTAGTTACAGGCATCACCTCAGCCTTTAATATGCCAAAGCAACCAAATGTAGTCTCATTAAACCTAGTAAAATTGGAAAAAGAATATAACAACAAACAAAAAGAAGCTAGGAGGATCATGTATCAATGGAGATCCAAGAGTAGCACATACAAGGCCTCAGCCAAATTATCTGTATATCTCTTTAAATTTGATTTTTCTCTTGAATACTAGTACATGATAGCAATGCTCAATAGAATGAAAGGGAAAACTAATGCTGGAGCCTTTGAGAATTGGATGTATGGTATTATCAGGATGGTAGAGTGTTCTAAAAACAAACCCCTGTGGGCGAAGATCATAAGTGATGACTTAGATGAAGGAATGAGGAGGCCAGGAGGAAAAGTAAACATGTTCCATATGACCTCTTACGTAGTATATGCCTATGCATTTAGAGGCACATTCAATGGATTGCAAATAGTAGGTAGGGTTGGAAATTACCCTGGTGATGTGAACATCTGGGATCATTACCCACAATTAAAAAGAAGATAGTATCTCCAACATTATAGGAGAGTGAATGATTCCTTCTCTATGCATCTTGTCAGGACCATGGAAGAGGATAGAGGAAAGAGATTGAATGTGGAAGCACAAGTTGCCATATACAAACATGGGGCTTGGTTTATCCAATTCCATACATAAGGATGGAAGTGTTCACTGGGCAACCTCTCATGTTGTGAAGATATCCAAATGATCAAGTCATCCTGATGGAGTTTGTCAGATAGATACTTCCCTCAGTGGAAGCCTATATTGAAAAGAAAAAGATACTAGATGTCTTGTTTCCAGTCATGATTGGCTGGTATATGTGCCCTGATAGAGAAAGTGTTAGGGATGTAATAGGAGGATTAAAATTGATGCACTTGCAGCCATTCTCATTGGCTAGGCCATATGATCCTTGTGACAGAATGCTGGAATTGCATAAGAAGCCCATGCATCAAAAGCATATTGAAAATTTCTGGGTTGATTGTGATGATGATGCAGAAGTTAGAAGGAGAGGTTATCAAAGGCTAACCTTGAATCAGATATGCACCTTGGATTGTATGCTAGTGCCTGCCCAATTACATGAGGATGATGGTAAGATAATGTCCCAGAAATATGAGGACAAAAAGGTATATAATGATACCATATCAGCTTTAGAGTGGGGTCAGCCAAAGGAAACTTCCTTGGACCAGATAACTCAGAAGGTCATGCAATTGACCAAGGAATGGGTAGAAAATGAGGTCACCCAGCTGAAAAATAAAGGGGTAGCCCTCACTGTGGATAATAAAATAAAGAGACAAGAATTGTCTGATGAAGAATATGATGATTTCCTCAAGGAGAAGAGGCAATCAAATGGAGAAAGGCAACAAAGAAAAAATAAGAAGGGAAACCAAGCAGCTGGGGTGATAGTCATTAGACAATCCCAACCAAAGGAAAATGTAGCTTCAACATTAGCTGCATCATCACCCCACACACCTATAAAACAAAAGAAGGCTGCTCCAAAGCCTGCCCCTATTATTATAGAGGAGGAGGAAGAGCCCTTAGATGATGACCTCTTGATCAAAAAGAAAAAGAAGGTCCCAACGCCACCACATAAGAAACAAAAGACAGTAGTGAGAGGAACTGTGGACATAAGTCCCATCCTATTGAGAGGTGCAGGTGGTGAGACTATTTTGAAGAACTTGGAACATTAGATTCCTATCCCTGATATAGTGCACTTTAAGACTGAGAGGAACAAAAAGAAAATATGTACAGTGCAAGAAAAAAGCCACCTTTTCCACTATATGATAAAGTGGACTTGTGTGATGATGATGTAGTTAATGATGTTTCAGCTCATTCTATGTAGCCATTAATAGAAAATACAATGATGACTCCTCATGGAACTCCCTTGATTCAAAAGGAAGTCCATTAGGAGGAGGTTGAAATGGAAGAAATAGAAGTAGATAACCCTGAGGTGGTAGCTCAACAAATTGGATCAAAAAGATAGAGAACAAAGTCTCTGACAAGGTGATGATCAGCAAAAGGAAACATAAAATGTGACCAAGAATGATTAGGGTGATCATCTAAATAAAACAGATCAAAAATTTTAGAATCCTCATGAGGATCAACTGTAACAGAATATACAGGAACAAAATGTAAATGCATCACAAGAAGCTCCTGCACAATAGGAGATCCCTCAGGAGAAAATTAGTGAAGCTAAATAGAGGAAAGAAACTTCTCCACCAAAGGTAGGAGAGCATAATGTAGAGTCTCAGGATGCTCATATTGAGCAAACTGACTAGCAAGGACCCACTAGTGATATACCATATTGGTTGTAGTATGAAATAAGCCCACCATAGGACAGTGATATGCCTGAATTTGATGTTGCTACATTGTTTTCAACAGATATGATCAAGCCTAAAAGGAAGGCTAGACCAACATCCACCATCAGGAGAGATCCTACCATAGGTAGGAGAATAGCTCAGGTAGCTCTACCAATAGCAGATAAGGTTAAAGGATAAATAAGCATCGATGAATTTCAAATAACTAATGTTGATCTAGGCTTTTCTACTGAGGCACGGGAAGGCCAAGAGGCCAAATACATTATTGACTTCTTGATGAAAAGTGTGAAAAAGGAGGACAAGAATAAAATGTACAAGGAGAATATTGCTCAATTGCATACATTTATAAAAGGGTTAATTGACCCTAACCACATGCCAGGAGACATAGCTACGCCCTTAACCATCATATCCCAAGATGAGGTAATAGGGTTGGACATCATGAAGCATAAGGCTCATGTGGTAGACAATTGGTTTATTCTTTTCATATCTGAAGCAAAGTGATAAGGACCTCCCTCTCCAATTGGAACTTGCTCAGCACATTAAGGAGCAAAGTAGACAAAGTTCAAAATGAGGATGCTCGGAGATCCATCAATGTAGATAAACATCTGGATGCCCTGGTTGAGATGAGGTGCATAGACAGGAAGGTGCTCATGTGTAATCAGGTATTTGATAACAATATTGTACAATTATTAGGTATATGGTATGAAGATACTAGGTTCGAGAGTGATATCATGAAAAGATGTAATGCCAAGCTTAGGATATCAGTGTTAAATTACATCATCTCATGGCTGAGGAAGCAAATACCTTGGAAGTTCTAGAAGGTAATGTAGAAGGAAAGATAGAAAATCAGGATGCTGAGTTTGCAATTGGAGCCTTCCAAAATAATTTTAAGCAGGCCATAGATGACCATCTTCATCATTTGATAGAAGATGTTGTCAACACGGCTATGAGGATGAAGGCCAAGGTGGAAGCATATGAAAGGAAGCTAGGTGTGCAGAAATCACTTCCTACACTAATCTAATGAGGGGAGAGCTATACAAATTCAATTTAATCCTTATCACTATAGCAACATACAACATCTAATAGAGTTATTACAACAATACACAAGAACTAGAAAGAAGACAGAAGAAGAGAGACAAAGATATACAGTGGGGAAAACCCTTATTGGGTGAAAAACCCCACTCAGAAACCTACACAATGTATTAACAAATGTGAAATATGTTTACAATACACTTGCAATGCAAGATTCAATGGTCTTTGATACTTGTGTCTGGAGTCAATCCAGTAGCATAACAGTACCTGTAAACCTATGATACAAACTCCATCTCCAAATACCTGTTTATATAGAAAATACAAGGCAATATTGGACCTATCTTGGGATGGGCGTCCAACATGGCTTCTGTTGGTGCCTAAATTCACTGTCGGTTATTTTAGCAATTTTCATGCAGGCACCTTCCCAAAAAATCCAAAAAAGTTCTAAGTCTTTGGGCCTCCTCAGCATGTTTTAACATCAGCATCATGTTTTCTTTGGAGGAGGTCATCATCATCATGTTTCCAGACATCACCCTGATGTTGCTTATGAGGGTCATCATATTTTCTGTCAGCATGATCTTTCGCTGGGGTGATATTCTAACATCGGGTGATCTTACTTAAGATCATCCTGATGATGTTGCTGCAAAGTCCTAAGTATGACCCGATCTTCATCGGGGTCATCATATTTGAACATCGGGTGATCTTAGTCAAGATCATCCTGATGTTGTTTTATCACTTCATGTTCATTGTTTTATCACCCTGATGATGCTGACGTCATTTTTATGTCAGGGTGATATCTGTTTTTCTACCTGTCTGCATCATGATATTTTCGAAGGGAGATATTCGCCTGTCGGCTTCATGCATTGTCCAATGGGGGTGATCATTTCAAATATCAGTCACATATTCATATATCACCCCGATCTTATAGTGGAGCTACAGTGCAGCATGATATGTGTGCATCAGGATGATATTTCCAAATATCCAGTTATCTTCTGAATATCATCCTGATGCCGATGTATGGTGACGTCATCAAGGTCCGGGGGGGTCATATTTCTAACACTGATCATCTTGTGGAGATCCCCCGATATTTGCAAACATGATGAAGCAAATACCTTGGAAGTTCTAGAAGGTAATGTAGAAGGAAAGATAGAAAATCAGGATGCTGAGTTTGCAATTGGAGCCTTCCAAAATAATTTTAAGCAGGCCATAGATGACCATCTTCATCATTTGATAGAAGATGTTGTCAACACGGCTATGAGGATGAAGGCCAAGGTGGAAGCATATGAAAGGAAGCTAGGTGTGCAGAAATCACTTCCTACACTAATCTAATGAGGGGAGAGCTATACAAATTCAATTTAATCCTTATCACTATAGCAACATACAACATCTAATAGAGTTATTACAACAATACACAAGAACTAGAAAGAAGACAGAAGAAGAGAGACAAAGATATACAGTGGGGAAAACCCTTATTGGGTGAAAAACCCCACTCAGAAACCTACACAATGTATTAACAAATGTGAAATATGTTTACAATACACTTGCAATGCAAGATTCAATGGTCTTTGATACTTGTGTCTGGAGTCAATCCAGTAGCATAACAGTACCTGTAAACCTATGATACAAACTCCATCTCCAAATACCTGTTTATATAGAAAATACAAGGCAATATTGGACCTATCTTGGGATGGGCGTCCAACATGGCTTCTGTTGGTGCCTAAATTCACTGTCGGTTATTTTAGCAATTTTCATGCAGGCACCTTCCCAAAAAATCCAAAAAAGTTCTAAGTCTTTGGGCCTCCTCAGCATGTTTTAACATCAGCATCATGTTTTCTTTGGAGGAGGTCATCATCATCATGTTTCCAGACATCACCCTGATGTTGCTTATGAGGGTCATCATATTTTCTGTCAGCATGATCTTTCGCTGGGGTGATATTCTAACATCGGGTGATCTTACTTAAGATCATCCTGATGATGTTGCTGCAAAGTCCTAAGTATGACCCGATCTTCATCGGGGTCATCATATTTGAACATCGGGTGATCTTAGTCAAGATCATCCTGATGTTGTTTTATCACTTCATGTTCATTGTTTTATCACCCTGATGATGCTGACGTCATTTTTATGTCAGGGTGATATCTGTTTTTCTACCTGTCTGCATCATGATATTTTCGAAGGGAGATATTCGCCTGTCGGCTTCATGCATTGTCCAATGGGGGTGATCATTTCAAATATCAGTCACATATTCATATATCACCCCGATCTTATAGTGGAGCTACAGTGCAGCATGATATGTGTGCATCAGGATGATATTTCCAAATATCCAGTTATCTTCTGAATATCATCCTGATGCCGATGTATGGTGACGTCATCAAGGTCCGGGGGGGTCATATTTCTAACACTGATCATCTTGTGGAGATCCCCCGATATTTGCAAACATGACGATGACGTCATCCAGATATGAGGAGGTGCGCGATAGGCAGATATGTTGATGACGTCAGCAGGATATGACAGTGACGTCATCAGGATGTTCATCGGCCAGACATTTGGTATCGGCTAAGCAGGAGGATCTTCCTCCGATGCATCAGGTTGTGCCGATGAAGGCGATTATCATGTAGGTGATATTGCGATGATGATGCTGACGTCAGGGTGATATTTCAAGCAACAGGATATCATGTTGTTGGAGGATGATGATGAAGGCTTATACTAGTGTTGTCGGGAGCAAAAGCACTGACATCATATATGCTCGTGGCCTAGTATATAAAGTGTTGAAGAGGTTGCTGCGGGGTGCATGTGGGATAATTCGATCCTGCATATTTTCAAATATCATGATGATGTATCTTGGCGGGAAACGGTTGTGACGCACAGTTTTCTACATTTCCCAAGGCCGCGGGTTGGTGCGCCATTAATGGTGATTGTTGCAGAGGTATGGGCGATGGTATGGATAGATCTGGTACCCGTTTGAAGGTGTACATCAACGGACAGTGGCACAGGGCTCGAGGTTTCTTCCTGTCTCCTCCCCTACCTACTGCATTCATGTTTGGGTACCAATCTGGTAATGCGTTGAGTGCCATTTTTCTGATACTGTGTATCTGGCGGGATTTTTGGTCAACCATGTAATTAATGCTAGAGGTACACTTTCTGGCCAATATAGGCAGACTGTGTTACCATTGTTTAGGTTGTTGAAAACTGGACATTTTGGCTCTGTAATAAGATACAACTAGTTTTGGTTGCTCTGTGCAGCAAAACTTGTGAGTTTATGTATCTCCTGTTGTACGTTTTGGCATGAATCCACTGATTTCATGGTTAATCTTATATGAATAATGCTATGTTTGCATGTGTTATGCTGATTCTGTCTCTAGTTTTGCATGTATCTTTCTTCTTGCAATAGGGATGCCATAAGTGTCGACAGCTTAACACTCTGTATTGGGAGATATCTGTAAGGCAGGTATCATGTGTATCCCCCTGAAATCCAGTTTTATCTATTCATGCTGATCATTCACAGGTGTATGTCTACCGACTCCAAGCCCTGGATAGGCACCAATCTAGCTCTGTGTTGAGGTTATACACGATGTCCAACTTTGCATCCAAACACCATTTCAAACCGTCTCTCCCTTCCATCTTTTAGTTGTAGGATTAGGAGTAGGAAACCCTTGCATGCTCTCATCCCTAACTAGACATATATGTCCAAGAACGTTGCCCACCTTGTGATCTATCATACAGATCTTGGTCCATACATGAGAGTATTCTGCCTGTTGTTGTCAAGTTAGATCTTTCTATCTTTGAGCTAGTCAAGGTTACATCTTGAGTTATAGGGATACCCCCCTTGGTGCAGCAGAACCAGAAGTGAAGGGGAGGAGCTCACGCAACCTCTTGTATTAGTTGGCTGAATCTGCCTGTGCATTAGAAGTGGCAAACCCTAATGCTGATTCAGAAGAAAAACCAACAAAATGGCGACTCTGCTGCGGATTGAGAAGTAAAAGTAATATCTAATCATCTCCAGTAATACATTTGTGACCCATCCGAGTCACCAACAAAATGGCGACTCCGCTGGGGAGAAAATTGATGAAAAAGTGTTATATCTTGTGGCCCATCTGAGTCACCAACAAAATGGCGACTCCGCTCGGGACGTTGATGTAAAGTGATATCCTGCAGTCTCTGGTGAAGTTTTGCTCTGCTGGTGGAATGAACTCAAAAACATATTTGTTGAGCTTTCAGCTGCTGTAAAATTTTGTCCTCTCTGGAGAGGTGGCGACTCTGCAAAAAATTCAAGTGCACATGAAAAGTTGATGTGTGTGTTGTGACAAAAATGTGTTGTTCATTTTTCCACATCTATATGAGAAAAGGTACCTTGTTCCTTTCCCTTTATATTTGTTGTTTTACTGCATAAGTTAGATGCCAGGGGAAGCCTTAGGTCTTAGGTAGAGAAAGGATGTCTAAGAGTAAGATTTTTATGGATCCAAGTATGAATTATCCCATACTCAGCGGTGAAATGTTAAATAAAAGAATAGAAGAGATAAGAAATAGGTTGATATTCTTAGAGGCTGAGCAGGCCCAGTTAAAAAGTAGTAACCTTGTTGTGACTGCTAGTCAGAATTCTAAACCTCTTCTCAGCCCTTTTGATCCTTTGTATGACCAACTGGATTTGTCATGGGTTGATTATAAAGTAGAAACTATGCCTGCTAGGATATACTGTCAGATGCCCAGATTTAGTGGTGACAGTGTATGTGATGGGAATGCACATATCCAAAATTTTCATGAGTTCATGGGAAAACATTCATTTAGAGATGAGGATATGTGGATGAGATTTTTTGTTAGGTCCTTTGATGCAAAAGCAAAAGACTGGTATTTGAGCTTTTCAAAAGGATCCTTTGCCTGTTGGGATGAGCTTGCTGACTGTTTCAAGGAAGAATTCGCAAGAGAACCTGCTGATCTTGTTGCAGAATTGATGAACATCAGAAAACAAGATGAAGAGCCATGTGTTGATTTCAGTCATAGGTTTGCAGTAGCCCTTTCACATGTCCCTAAAAGTTTCAGACCTGATATTTCAGCCTGTGTTGGCATATTCTTTGAAGCTTTTGAGGAGGACTTTAGTGCAATACTGAGGGATTTCAAGGTGACAAGTATGCAGATGGCATACAAGTTCATAGAAAAGATAGAAAAAATCAGAAATGTGCACCTGCTGAAACCCCTGTCCACAGGCTTTGGTGTGAGAAATCATTGTGAAGCTGCAAATGACCAAATAATTAAGGCATCATGTGAAGATGAAAAGATGAATGTTGAGGATGCCAGTGAAAGGACTAATGAGGATTCCCATTGCAATGATGAGGCATCTGACCATGAAAACAACAATGAGGTTGTGGACAACAATGAGCAATTTTTGGAATGGACCTGTGGAGACAATTGTGAGTATTGTACTCAAGACAGAGAAGATATAAGCAAACAGAGAAGCAGTCCCATGTGTGACCCATTGCCTTCCTTTCAAACACATGAGGATCATGAAGAGTAGTCAGAGATTGAAATAAGTGCTAGTGCAGAGCATGATTGTTCTTTGATTGATGGTTGTTTTGCTTATGACACACAGGCTGATACTCCTCCACAAAAGGAATCCATTGGTGATGAAGATGCATGCTCTGCTGCCCATGAACAAATGGCATACTATGATGAAACTGATGCACCTGGGTCACCCATCTATGACACATATGGTGATGAGGATCTATCTGAGTATGGTGAGGATCTAGACATTGTTTTTGGCTTGGATTCTGTTTCTCATCCTGATGAAAGAGGAAACAACATACATTAGGTAAGTGATTGTAAAAATGTGCCTGATTGTAAAGAGGTGCCAAAGCCTGATCTTTTCCAGCTTGGTGTACCAGATGGTTGTGTACATGATGTGCACAATTGTGAATTTGAAATCTTTTCTTTTGAGAGGCTAGCATATGAAATGAGCTCTGACTTTCCTAGTTGTGTGGTGGACTTCGAGTGCTTTCAATTTTCAATCCAGCTAGGAGATCATTTTGCAATGCATAATGCTGATACAAATGATAACATGTGTTATATTCCCTTTGAGTATGCATTGCCTGATACATTCTACATCCACTTGTTGCCGGATGCTAAGGGTTATCTGCACAGGGATGGCAGTGACAAGCTAAATCAGAGGGATGAATGTGCAGATGACCAGGTTTGTTTGGGGTCAGATCATGGCAGTATCTCCCGGCTTGATCCAGTAAATGCAGATGAAAACAAAGTGTTTGACAAAAGGAGATACATGTTTTTCTTTTCTTGGTGGCCTTAGGCCATCAAGTGTGTTTGGTGATGCAGGTCGGTGTAGTATTTGACTCTGTGCCCAATGGATAAGGGACTGGTCTGCATCCCAAAGATCTGGGGTTCTCGCTGCAGTCTTGCACCTGCATGTCCCCAATCAGAGCCACTGTTGGTGCCTGAATTCACTGTCGGTTATTTTAGCAATTTTCATGCAGGCACCTTCCCAAAAAATCCAAAAAAGTTCTAAGTCTTTGGGCCTCCTCAGCATGTTTTAACATCAGCATCATATTTTCTTTCGAGGAGGTCATCATCATCATGTTTCCAGACATCACCCTGATGTTGCTTACGAGGGTCATCATATTTTCTATCAGCATGATCTTTCGCTGGGGTGATATTCTAACATCGGGTGATCTTACTTAAGATCATCCTGATGATGTTGCTGCAAAGTCCTAAGTATGACCCGATCTTCATCGGGGTCATCATATTTGAACATCGGGTGATCTTAGTCAAGATCATCCTGATGTTGTTTTATCACTTCATGTTCATTGTTTTATCACCCTGATGATGCTGATGTCATTCTTATGTCAGGGTGATATCTGTTTTTCTACCTGTCTGCATCATGATATTTCTGAAGGGAGATATTCGCCTGTCAGCTTCATGCATTGTCCAATGGGGGTGATCATTTCAAATATCAGTCACATATTCATATATCAACCCGATCTTATAGTGGAGCTACAGTGCAACATGATATGTGTGCATCAGGATGATATTTCCAAATATCTGGTTATCTTCCGAATATCATCCTGATGCCGATGTATGGTGATGTCATCAAGGTCCGGGGGGGTCATATTTCTAACACTGATCATCTTGTGGAGATCCCCTGATATTTGCAAACATGACGATGACATCATCCGGATATGAGGAGGTGCGCGATAGGCAGATATGCTGATGATGTCAGCAGGATATGACGGTGACATCATCAGGATGTTCATCGTCCAGACATTTGGTATCGGCTAAGTAGGAGGATCTTCCTCCGATGCATCAGGTTGTGCCGATGAAGGCGATTATCATGTAGGTGATATTGCGATGATGATGCTGACGTCAGGGTGATATTTCAAGCAACAGGATATCATGCTGTTGGAGGATGATGATGAAGGCTTATACTAGTGTCGTCGGGAGCAAAAGCACCGACATCATATATGCTCGTGGCCTAGTATATAAAGTGTTGAAGAGGTTGCTGCGGGGTGCATGTGGGATAATTCGATCCTGCATATTTTCAAATATCATGATGATGTATCTTGGCAGGAAACGGTTGTGACGCATAGTTTTCTGCATTTCCCAAGGCCGCGGGTTGGTGCGCCATTAATGGCGATTGTTGTAGAGGTATGGGCAATGGTATGGACGGATCTGGTACCTGTTTGAAGGTGTACATCAACGGACAATGGCACAGGGCTCAAGGTTTCTTCCTGTCTCCTCCCCTACCTACTGCATTCATGTTTGGGTGCCAATCCGGTAATGCATTGAGCGCCATTTTTCTGATACTATGTATCTGGCGGGATTTTTGGTCAACCATGTAATTAATGCTAGAGGTACACTTTCTAGCCAATATAGGCAGACTATGTTACCATTGTTTAGGTTGTTGAAAACTGGACATTTTGGCTCTGTAATAAGATACAACTAGTTTTGGTTGCTCTGTGCAGCAAAACTTGTGAGTTTATGTATCTCCTGTTGTACATTTTGGCATGAATCCACTGATTTCATGGTTAATCTTATATGAATAATGCTATGTTTGCATGTGTTATGCTGATTCTGTCTCCAGTTTTGCATGTATCTTTCTTCCTGCAATAGGGATGCCATAAGTATCGACAGCTTAACACTCTGTATTGGGAGATATCTGTAAGGCAGGTATCATGTGTATCCCCCTGAAATCCAGTTTTAGCTATTCATGCTGATCATTCACAGGTGTATGTCTACTGACTCCAAGCCCTGGATAGGCACCAATCTAGCTCTGTGTTGAGGTTATACACGATGTCCAGCTTTGCATCCAAACACCATTTCAAACCATCTCTCCCTTCCATCTGTTAGTTGTAGGATTAGGAGTAGGAAACCCTTGCATGCTCTCATCCCTAACTAGACATATATGTCCAAGAACGTTGCCCACCTTGTGATCTATCATACAGATCTTGGTCCATACATGAGAGTATTCTGCCTGTTGTTGTCAAGTTAGATCTTTCTATCTTTGAGCTAGTCAAGGTTACATCTTGAGTTATAGGGATACCCCCCTTGGTGCGGCAGAACCAGAAGTGAAGGGGAGGAGCTCACGCAACCTCTTGTATTAGTTGGTTGAATCTGCCTGTGCATTAGAAGTGGCAAACCCTAATGCTGATTTAGAAGAAAAACCAACAGCTTCATGGGCCAAAACCCATGCCTAAGGACACTTGGTCAACATTGTAGAATGTGCCTCACACTTGTCCACAACTCTCATCCCAAAGAGGTCACCTATTTCCAAAATGGGCTATGACAGATGCTCTTACGACACTTACGACCGTCATAGAATCTGTCATAGTGGTTACAACTTACAGCTGTAAGAGAATCTATCATACACATGCTATAAATAGCATATTCTCTTACTAAATGTCATAGTCCACCTTGGGGTGCCCAAATATTCCTTATTCAAAGATACTTCATGACACATGTCCTTACCTATCTTACAAACTTCTATTTCTGACTCTTACATGTCATAGATTATGTCATAGGAATCCATCATAACCGTTTCGGTCAATATTCCCTTACACAACATGGAAGATGCTGACACATGACAAAATGCTCCTACCACAAAGTGGGACACCTGTCTCCTCATGTGAGGACAAAATTACAAGTTGTCATATTCCATGTAGGATCGACACATCACCATCCCACATCCCACAATATGACAATATGGAATTTACAAATATTTACAACATAGAAAATTAATTAATAAATTCAAGGAATTACCAAGGTTGAGACACCTTAATTCCCAACATTCTCCCACTTGTCAAACACCTTGTAAGAGCTAATAGAAAAATAAGATTTAACTGCTATAGGCTGAGAGGCCCATAGGCTTTGAACACCATATGAACTTCTTTGTGCCCACTGGTTTTGTTAATGCATTTGCAACATTCTTCAAGGTATCTACCTTTTCCAAATTTACCTTTCCATCCTCAACCATGTCTCACATGAAGTGAAACTAAACATCAATGTGCTTTGTTCTAGCATGGAAAGTTGGATTCTTTGCAAGGCAAATTGCCCTCTGACTATCACAATTGATCGTGATCTGACCTGCATCAACACCAATATATGAACACAATCTCTTAAGCCAAATGGCTTCCTTACAAGCATGAGTTTCTACCATATACTCAGCTTCTATTGTGGACAAAGTAATAATAGGTTGTCACTTACTCATCCAACTAATAGCACCACCAAATAGTGTAAACACATATGCACTAGTGGATCTCCTGTTGTCAATGTCACCTATCCAATCTAAATCCACAAATCCATGAATATCAACAAAATGCAGAGGCCCTGAAACATTACCATGATACAAAATGGAATACTTGGAAGTACCCCTCAGATATCTGAACACTTTCTTAACTGCATCCCAATGAACTCATCCAGGATTAGCCATAAATCAACTAAGGACTCCCACTGCTTGGGCAATGTCTAGTCTTGTGCCGAGCATAGCATACATCAAACTGCCAATAGCACTAGCATAAGGTACTCCGCTCATGTCCTCCACCTCACTAGGAGATTTTGGACAATCCTCAATAGACAACTTTGTCCCCAGAGAAACAGGAACACACAATGGTCTACAATCTGCCATGCTAAACCTGTCCAACACAGTCTTCACATACTTACTCTGGCTTAACCAAAGTTTTCTGTTGGTTCTGTTCCTTCTTATTTCCGTTCCTAGAATGTACCTGGATGCCCCTAAATCTTTCATTTCAAACTATGCTGACAACTGAGATTTAAAATTAGAAATCATATTTTTACCCTTCCCAATGAGCAACATATCATCAACATACAGTGCAACAATGAGAATACGATCACCATCAAATTTATAATACACACAGTGATCTGATTTCGATCTCACAAATCTAATTGACAATACAAGGGCATCAAACTTCAAGTACCATCTCGTAGGGAATTGCTTCAAACCCTACAAAGACTTTTTATGTTTGCAAACCAAATTTTCTTTACCTTTCACCATGTAATGCTCTAGCTGTGACATGTAGATTTCTTCCTCCAAGTAACCATGAAGGAAAGTTGTCTTCACATCCATCTGTTCTACCTCCAAGTCATAAGCTGCTGCGAGAGATGACGAGAATTGAATGGATGTTAGCTTTGCAATGGGAGAAGATCTCACCATAATCTATACCCTCTACTTGTGAATACCCCTATGCAACCAATCTGGCCTTATACTTCTCAACACTGCCATCTGCACCTAATTTCTTCTTGAATACCCATTTGCATCCAATAGGTTTCCATCCAAGAGGCAAAGGCACCAAGTCCCAAGTTTGATTCTTTTCCAAAGAAGCCATTTCATCCTCCTTGGTCTCCTTCCAAGAACCTACATCTTTCATGTCCATAGCCTCTGATACAGTTCTAGGTTCATCACTGTTAGTAACCAAAGCATAAGCACAACTAGAATCAAGCAATGTAAAACCAAACCTTTTAGGTTGCTTTCTTATCCTTGTAGACCTCCTCAAGAGCTGAGGTTGAGGTTCAGCTTCTTTATCTAAGCTTTCAAAGCTGCCAGAGCTCTCCTCATCATTAGGTCCAACATTGTCTTTCTGTTCAGTCTTCTTAGGGGTAGCAGGAAACTAAACAGCATCCTCTTTCTTTACTATTTCTTCTGGCTGCAAAATAGTGGAAGAAGGTTTAAGTTCTCTGAAGATGACACTTCTTCTATACAACACTTTGTCAGCCACGGGGTCTCAAAGCTTGTATCCTTTCACACCAACACCATAGCCAATGAAGATACACTTAATAGCCTTGTTCTCCAACTTTGACTGCTTCTCCCTAGGTACATGTGCATATGCCTCACAACCAAAAACATGAAGATGCCTTATTGAAGGCTTTCTACCATACCACACCTCCATGGGTGTCCTTCCAACAAGAGCTAATGTAGGAGATCTATTTACTAGATAGAAAGCAGTGGCAATAGCTTCAGCCCAAAACTTTTGTTCTAGGCTAGCTCCACTAAGCATACTCCTAGCCTTATCCATCAGTGTGGAGTTGTCTTATGTCTTTCAATCCCAAACTCCTTGCAAAATTTATTGAATTCTATAGAAAAGAACTCGCCACCATTGTCAGTTTTCAAACATTTAATCTTTTTACCAGTCTAATTTTCAGCAAAGGCCCCAAACTCCTTAAACTTGCTATAGACTTCAAATTTTCTTCTGAGAAAGTAAATCCATGTCCTTCTACTGTAATCATCTATAAAAGATACAAAATATACAGACTTTGATAACAAAGGAATATTAATAGGACCAAACATATCAGAATGAATAAGGTCTAACACACCAGAAGACTTATGAGAACTCGAGTAAAACTAAACATGGTTTTGTTTTCCATAAATGCAATGTTCGCAAATGTCAAACTCAAGATTACAATCATCTAACCCCTCAATGAAGTTCTTATTTTTTAGGGTACGTAGACCCTTCTCACTAATGTGGCCAAATCTCTTATGCCATAACATTATCTTTTCAGTAGGAAGTTTAACTTCCAATGCACGATTACAACCATCAAGACTAGAAACAATAGATTTTTTCACTGCTCCTTCAGATGGTAGGGATGAAGTGACTACTGCCCTCTTCCTTGAGTTAGAAGAACTATTGCATTGTGAAATGCATGCCTCCAGCTGAAACAGAGTACCTCTCCTAGTACCCTTAGCAAGTACCATAGCTCCTCTAGTCATCTTGCATCCTTCTTTTGAAAAAACAACTTGTACACCTGCATCATTCAAACTACTTACAGAAAGAAAGTTCCATGCTAAGCCTGGGATGTACATAACCCTAGAGATCCCCTTCACTTCAACATCAAGGAATCAGATAGAGACTCTTCCACGACCAACAATCTTCAAATGAGAGTCGTCACCCAGATACACCTTTCCACCACTGAACTCGTCATACTTAGTGAACCAGTCTCAATGCGAGGTCATGTGGAATGATGTACCAGAGTCGATTAGCCACACATCGTCAGATGCATGGGTTGCCAAGGCTGTGATGAAAACATCACCATCATCTTGTGACTTATCAGAATTTGAATCAGGAGCTTTCTTCTTCTTCTTCTCCTCCTCTTTGCATTCCTTTCAGAAATGTCTAGTTTTGCCACAATTCCAACAAAGAGCCTTGGACTTTCCAAGAGATTTGGATCTACCCTTCTTAGTCTTCTTGTCCTTCTTCCCTTTCTCC
This sequence comes from Cunninghamia lanceolata, assembly GCA_027924645.1. NCBI lineage: Eukaryota > Viridiplantae > Streptophyta > Pinopsida > Cupressales > Cupressaceae > Cunninghamia > Cunninghamia lanceolata. The sequence continues at coordinate 32,845,716 of BSBN01000078.1, read as the reverse complement.
TTGGGTCTTCCACAAACTGGAAGGGCCTCTTTGGCTACCTCAGAAGACTTTCTCCGTATCTCTTTAGACAACAACGAAGAAACCACTTCTTCCATTTTGAATGTGGATGTGGTGCTTCCAATAGCCATGACAAAATGATCCCATGAGTCTGGGAAAGAACAAAGCAAGGTCATACATTGATCCTCCTCCTCCATCTTTACACCAATAGATGTCAATTGTGCAACCAGCATGTTAAAAGAATTCATATGTTCAGTAACGGATCCTTCGTCCTCCATTTGAAGAGAATACAACTTCTTTCTCAGAAAAAGTTTAATAACTAGGGATTTCACTTGATACACATCTCCCAACTTCTTCCAAAGTAGTTTTGCAGTAGTCTCCTCATGGACATTTAACAACACAGAATCAGCAAGACTAAGTCTTATGATACCCTTAGCCTTCCAATCCTTGAGATCCCAGTCATCTTGTGACATTGTAGCTAGTTTAGTTCCATTAACACTTTCCCAAAGGTCTCAGTCAACAAGCATGTCTTCCATCTTGAGCTTCCATAGCTCGAAATTACTACCATTGAACTTCTCCACTTCAAACCTTCATGATGTGCTTACCATCTCCTTGCTGCAATAGAAATCAGAATACTCTGCATAGACTCCCACTCAACTTAAGATCAGCTCAAACAACCCCTACCCAACAGCTCAGACCAAAACTAGCTACGCTTTGATACCAACTGAAAGGAAGCTAGGTGTGTGGAAATTGCTTCCTACACTAATCTAATGAGGGGAGACCTATACAAATTCAATTTAATCCTTATCACTATAGAAACATACAACATCTAACAGAGTTATTATAGCAATACACAAGAACTAGAAAGAAGACAAAAGAAGAGAGACAAAGATATACGGTGGGGAAAACCCTTATCAGGTGAAAAACCCCACACTCAAAAACCTGCACAATGTATTAACAAATCTGAAATTTGTTTACAATATGCTTGCAATGCAAGCTTTAATGATCTTTGACACTCATGCCTAGAGTCAATCTGTCAGCATAAATATACCTATAAACCAGTGATACAAACTCCATCTCTAAACCCCTGTTTATAGAGAAAATACAAGGCAATATTGGACCTATCTTGGGATGGGTGTCCAACATGGCTTCATGGACCAAAACCCATGCCTAAGGATACTTGGTCAACATTGTAGAATGTTCCTGACACTTGTCCACAACTCCCATCCCAAAGTGGTCACCTATTTCCAAAATGGGCTATGACAGATGCTCTTACAACACTTACGACCATCATAGAATCTGTTATAGCGGTTAGACCTTATAGTTGTAAGAGAATCTATCATACACATGCTATAAATAGCATATTCTCTTACAACATGTCATAGTAACCCTTGGGGTGCCCAAATATGCCTTATTCAAAGATGCTTCATGACACATGTCCTTACCTATCTTACAAACTTCTATTTCTAACTCTTACATGTCATAGATTCTATCATAGAAATCTGTCATAACCGTTTCAGTGAATATTCCCTTACACAACATAGAAGATGCTGACACATGGCAAAATGCTCCTACCACAAAGTGGGATACCTATCTCCTCATGTGAGGACAAAATTACAAGTTGTCATATTCCATGTAGGATCGACACATCACCGTGCCACATCCCACAATATGACAATATGAAATTTACAAGTATTTACAACATAGGCAATTAATTAAAAAACACAAACATAATAAATGCAAGGAATTACCAAGGTTGAGACACCTTAATTCCCAACAACATATAATGAGACCTTAAACAACAGAAAGAGCAAATGGACTGCTCTATAGACACAATTCCATTCCCAAAAGCATGTTGTAGCAAAAGTTAGAATCCAAGATGGGGGAGAAATTGAAAGAATAATGCAAGCATATGAACCAATTAGGGAAAGTATCATCATACATGTAGGGGATGATCTTCATATAGATGAAGAAGATGAAGAAGAAGAAGAAGAGTGAGTAAGGATGCATGATGACAGGGTCACATGCATAATAAGACAAAGAAGTGATCGAGTCCCACCAGAGGGTTGCTAGTTGGCAACCTATGCCACGTTTGATATCAGTTGACCAAGTCAAAGAAGATATGGACCGTTGATTTAGATAGACAAATCCTGATCATTGGATCAATGTAACTGCCTCCTCTCCTTGTCCTATAAAAGGAGATGGGGTACATATTGTATCATTCATTCAAAACTTAATTGAAGTTAGATTGTTGAAGTTTCTCAAGAGCAATTTCAAATCTGATTGTAGATGTACATGTCTTTTGCATACTTAATGAAAGTGAAGATCTGGATTACATATCATTGTATACTTTGAGTAGTATAGATGAATTCTTGGCTTGTGCTTTGATTTGCTACATCCCTTGGAGTGCAATTCATGTTGTACATGTTGTCTTCATCTCTTTTCCATCGAAGTTTGTATCAACCATACTTAGTTGAGGAACACCCTGGTGAACCTATGGTTTGATTTTCTTCCTTTCATGACAGTATCTAGAGTGTATGTAGACCAATAGTTGAAGATTCATTCAATTTAGTTAGAGTTAGAAAGCATTTCACATAATTTGTTTAATTTCATTCAAATCACCATCACAATTGCAAATACACAGATAATCCTAAGCAAATACATAGAAATATGTAGATATGCCTAAAGAAATTGATTATTCTTACCATATTTGAGTTAATCTGCATGTAAAATTGAAAATCTCATGCAAATACATATAAATGTTGATAGTAACCATGTAAATATCAACTTAAAGGTACATTATTTAGATAGATTCATAGTGTAGAAGTGAAAATCAATTAATAATAGTTGATGTTTAGAAGAATTGATCAAACTTAGAAAATATCATCGTCATCTTTAGAAATAACCTTGCTTGTGAAGTAATTTATAGAAAGCAGGTGTAAACTAGACGTTTAGACATCAATTCTTGATAATAGAACAACGTAAAATCCCTTGGATGGAAAACAACATATCACATCAACCTTTGAGTAACATCAGACAATAATGACCTGATCAACAGAGACTTGGAGTCATCAATTCATCCTAAATTGATCATACTTTTCAAGATATAAAGGATTTTTATGTGAAATTTTATTCATGTTTTTGTGACTAACTGTAGACACCCAAAATTGTCCCAACTTTGTTCATGTCTTGCAACACCTTGATAAAAACATCACTTAGACATCATGTAGCATTTTGTCTTAATCCCACTCTTAATCCCATTAGCCAATTAATTAAATAAATTTTATTTATTTAATTAAAATCCCATTCAATCCCATCCTCATCCTACTTAGCTAATTAATTAAATAAATTTTATTTATTTAATTAATTTCACATGCATAATCCCATTTATCTTATCCCCATCCCAATTAATTAAATAAATTTTATTTATTTAATTAATTTCCACATCATATCTTATCTCATCCTATTCATTTATCCAATTAATTAAATAAATCTTATTTATTTAATTAATTTCCAACTCATATCCCAACTAATTCAAATATTTTATTTGAATTAAGTCCTCATCTTTCATCACATTCCAACACTTGTCTAGTCAATCATGTGTTACAACTTTTATCCTTCACATGCACAACTAATGGACCTAATTTTAGTATTTATCTACACAAGCACACCTAAGCTTTATCCTCCTTTGCCACATGTCAATTGACTACAATTTCTTGATGTGCAAGGAAACCTAACTCAATCCTATCCATCCATTTCATCTAAAGCCCTAATTGATCCTAGCCATCCATTGGAACCAAGCCTTTCCTATAAAACAAAGCCTCTCTTGAGCCATTAGGGGGGGATTTTTAGGATTCTTCTTCATGCAACCTCACTCTGCTGAATTTTCATCTCAAGTCCTCATCCATCATCTTCAATCCATCTAGCTTGCATCTCTATCAACGTTATGTTGCAGAATCGAGCAATCAACACAACAAAGCGATCAATCAATCGAGCTCATCTTGCATCTTCGAGGTATTGAATTATTTGGGTTTAGGTTATGCATTTCAATTGTTTGATCATTTCCATTTATAAATCCAAATTTTTTGATATACATTCTGGCATGCCTGGTGGGACTCACGTCCTTGATTAACCTCTCTTGTTTGAGTTGTTTTTATGAATTTTAGATCTCTTGGAGCGCCAATCTTTCATTTTTGCAAGCTTTTGTAGCAAAAATTTGCATTTTTCTAACCCTAGTTTGCAAAGATTTGGCTAAAAATGTATGTAGATGATCTCTTAGCCCAAATCTAACCTCACCATTACGTCTGGGATGTCATTTCCATAAACTTTGAGTACAAATTTGCCTAAATTTGATGAAAAATGGAGCGTTTGGTGAATAAAACAACAACCGGACTGCAACAATGTGCTTCTGGTAATTCAGGTCGCTTATGATCAAACAGCAGTCACCTAGGCTAAATCAGCTCGCCTTTGGGCAAACAGCAGTAGCTTATGGTCAAATCTAGCTTGCTTTTAAGCAAACAGTGCTCGCTTTTGAACAAAAAGAGCCCGCATATGGTAAAATTGGTCGCTTATGGTTAACATTTGCATTCTGTCTCCTGAAACTCTCCAGGTCGCTTTTGGGCTATTATGCATCGCTTTTGGTCTATTGTTGGTCGCATAAAAGCTATTACTTGTCGCTTCCATCCATTTTTTCATCGCTTATGAGCAAAAATCCACCGCTTTCTGCATATCCACGTCACTTTTACACCGGGATTGGCCGCATCTAGCATTTTCGGGATCGCCTTTAAATCGACAGTGATCGCCTCAGGTATGATTTGGATCGCTTTTGTATTAACAAAACCCGCCTGTTGTTTTCGCTGTTCGCTATGGGGTTTTCAACTAAATTAATCGCTTATGGCCTAACAGTGAGCGCTTCCGATTAATTCGGATCGCTTTTAAAATAACAGTCATTGCTTTTGATGTTATGTGTGTCGCTTATGGACTGACAGTGCCCGCTTTTGACCTGATATGCATCGCTTTTGAATTCACATTGATCGCCTATGTAGGCTAGGGTTTCTGTGTTTTGACTACTTTTTGCAGATACGGGTCACTTTTAACCCTTAGACGGTCGCTTACGGCTATAACCCATCGCTTAAGAACCTATAGCAGTCGCTTTTAAACCGATACCCATCGCTACTGAACTGACAGTGCTCGCCTAGGGTTTTGTGTTTCGGCTATTTTTTGCAGATACAGATCGCTTTCAGCCCGCAGTTGGTCGCTTCTGGTATATCCGCATTGCTTACAAGCTTACAAGGGCCGCGTCCGATATTTTTCTTGTCGCATATGATCTACAGGGTCTCGCCTACTGCAAATACAGATCGCATATGTTCAACAGTGAATCGCATCTGGCAACTGTAACTTGCTTCTGCTTGCTGTCATTGTGCATCTTGGTATTTCTATCATAACTTTCACATACGGAGACCAAATCACACAAACAAGGACTCGTTGGAAAGCTGGGAGGATAAGCTTCACAACTGTACCACTTTTATCAGGTGACTGTACTATTTTTTAGGCTTTTTTATCAGTCAAAGTTCAGCTTCATTGCAAACTTCATTTGAGCATAACTTGAGTAATTTTGATCGTTTTTCAGCGAAACTTTTTTTCAAATTGCTTAGAATCTCTTGAACTTTCTGTTTATGCAATCTATTTTTCTATATCAGATCATTTTCATCAGAATTTTCAGATTTCATCTTTTCATGTAATCATCTTCTTTGCAAGTTTACTTGTTTCTTTTTGGAATTGGTGACTTGTAAGGGCATCTAAGGAGCTGGAGCAGCATTGGCATCAACATCTATAGCAAATTGGAAAGTGATTGTATCAGGTGTACTCATTCTAATCTTTCATCTTCTAATCTTGTTTGCAAACACATTTGGACTTTGGGCATAAAACGAACAACTTGTTTGCAATCATACCATTGAAATTGGGCTAAAACGAACCATTGTCTTTCATCACATTTGGATTTTGATCTAAAACAAACAAGTGCTTGCATTGTCTTCCACACATTGAACTTCTAAGGTTAATGAACCCCATGCAAGTGCAACCAAGTAATTGTGTATGCTCTCTCCTCGCATCCCAACACGAACTTAGAGATCAAAAACATTTACTTGTGTTGCTTTTGTTAAACCTTAGAGAGGCCTGCCTTGGTATCCACCCCAAGGGAATGACCTCAAGCGGTACTTTCATCTGGTCCACTATAAAAATCAGAGGATAAGGCGAAAGCTAAGTCTAACCGGTATTAGCGCTCACCATACAGTGCTAACTCGAAAGGAGGTGTACCTTTGTGTATATTAAAACTCCTAGTAGAGTTAGTTAAAGTCTTAAGTGGCTTGCTGGATGCTCGTGGGGTGCCGGTCCCCCAGATTTTCACTAGAACCTCCTTGTGATAGTGGCCTTGCCTTGACTAGGACTTGTTGAATTGTCTTCATGTGCTTGCTTAACCATCATCACATTCTTCCAAACTAACAACTTGCTTATGTGTCTTGCGTGAGTGATTCATGTGTGTATATGCATAATCATTTGTTTGAATATTGCCAAATCAAGCTATAAACACCAAACGCATAAACAAATCAATCTAAACACATCATCCAAACAATCCACATCATCATCTAAACCCCTAAACAACAACTTGCTAAAAGGACTTAAGACAAACACTTGGTGACAACATGTCTACACTAGAGGACCTAGAAATCAAATTCCAAAGATTCCTCCAAAATCTTTATCAAGGATCACAACCCCTAAACCAAGATGCCATTAAAACATTACAATTCTTCATCCAAAGAGCTCAACCTCATGCAAGCCAATCACTTCAACTACAACACTTCATAGCCCAAGTTCAACACCTTTTAGCCACTAGTCAAGCTCGACAAGTACAACAATCCTTAGCCACTTCCTATCAACCTAATCCACCTTATAGCCACATGTCATATCCATCCACTTCCTATCAACTTAATCCACCTATCCACCAAGTCAATGCCACATCAACCTATCAACCTCCACCTCAAGCTTATCCAATCCCTCATACCACCATTCCAATGCACTACCAAGCCCATCCACAAGGCAATCAAGTGATATCACAAGAACAACATGCAAGTCCAAATAGCCCTTTGTACATAAATCAATCAGGTCCAAGTACACCTTTTCAACAAAACCACCAAGCACCATCGACAGATCTAAATCCACCTTTCCAACAAGAATCATATCCAAATCCCAATGGTCCCTTGTACATAAATCAAACAAGCCCAAGCTATCCTATGCAAGATCCAATTACCTTTGACAAGGGAGATACGAATCTAGAGTGGCCACCACCATCCAATCACATGCCATCACATGAGCCAACTAAGCCTATCCCAACACCACCATGTGATCCTATTCCTAGTCCATTGGCCCATCAACCCTCCAAATCACCAAGCCCTTCATTACCTTCCTCACCATGTCATTCTAATCGTTCACCAAAGGATGCAGCTGAGAGAGTTTTACAAAGGATGCTTGAAGCAAAACTCATTGAACTTCCTAAAGTCAAACCATGTGAAGAAAGTCCATATGATGAACATGATTATTGTGCATACCATAGGACCAAAGGCCATAATACAAATCAATGCCCAATATTTGTCTCAATTGTTTACAAGGTGTACCCACCTATAATGGGAAATCATGCCACATCATCCCCATCCTATGTGTCACCCCCATCTAGTCCGAATCCTAATCCATCCAATCCAATTAGCTCTCAACCTAATCCTTGTCCTAATCCTAATCCAACACCATCTACCATTATCATCCATCCCTTATATTTCCCATCCACCCATACACTTGCGAAGGATGTGATCCATTGGCTACTAGATAGGAATAGACTACCCCTATGTCAAACACTAATTCATGAGCCTAGCAATGAACTTCCAAAGGTCATGTCCAATCCTATAATCTCATCATGTGGTTCACATATCCTTGAGCCTTTTCAAGAGTTTTCCATTAATCTACCTTGCCCTTTGAGCCCATCATGTGACCTCCAAGCCAACAAGTCTATTCAAGAGTCTCCAACCACAAGCCTAAGTCAAGAGCCATCATGCCTTCATGTTGATAACTATCAAGAGCCATCATGCCTTCATGTTGATAACTATCAAGAGCCATCTTGCCTTCATGTTGATAACTATCAAGAGCCATCATGCCTTCATGTTGATAACTATCAAGAGCCTATCAAGTCCACTCAAGAACCTTCCACTTCCATCCAAAGTCAAGAGGTATGTCAAGAGCATAATCTTAAACATGTGGAAATATCGAACCCTAGTCTTAATCGAGATCAAAGCACCTCTAAGCTCCACCTATCCATGACCTACTTATGGGTTGCCCTCAAGCTATTAGCCATCACCATGACCTTATTCATGAGCAAATTTATCCCTTTTATAACCCACCTAATCCTATTTTTGCTCATAGTTATGATCAAGGTTCTAGCTAAGATCATGAAAACCATGATGATCCATTTGGTAAAACTTTATCTATCTCATGATCAAGATGATATCTATGATGAAGAACCTATTAAAAAGTACCTTGATCCTATCCATAATCCCATAACCATCCATGAGCAAGATATCCAAATTGCTCCTAGTCATCCTCCATCTAGCCCTATCCATAATGAGCAAACATCCACTTGTCATAATGAGACATGTGCCTCTCAAGAACACATAAGCATAGAAGATCAAACAAATAACTTGGATCTTAGTGAACACAATGCTAATGATCCTCCCTCCATATCTACCATCGATCCCATTTCAAGTCCACCATCATGTCCTAGTGGTCTTACGACCTTCCTCCATGAATGTTCTTCCTTAGGACAACAACAACCATTGTCCTCCATTTCATCTTCTCCATCCAATAAAGAACTCAAGTCTAGTTCCCAAAACACATCTAGTCCCATAGTCAGTCGCATCCTCCAAAACATGAACTACCAAGGTAAAGGTCTAGGCCTTTATGAACAAGGTATTTTGGAGCCAAACCATGTCAAAATCCCTCCATACTCATATGGCCTTGGATACACACCCCAAGGTAAACAAGGCCAAGATGTTGGTAATCCTTTCATACATCCTAAACCTACCACTTTCCATCACACCCCCCATCATATACCCAAAACATATGTAGTCATTCCACGTCCATCATCCTATAAATGTCAAAAGCATGTGACCATACACCTTTCGCCATCCACTTTGCCTCCACTTTTACCAACTCCAACTATCCCTCCATCCACCTTGCCACCATTGCTTCCAACACCTAACATACCTATCATTCATAAGTATCTCCCTAATCATGACCAACAAAAGCACACATCATTTAAGCATAAAGCTTCCAATCATTCCATCCACTCCACCCACCCCATGGGATTCAAAAGCAAAAACTTTGATGCCTCTACCTATAAAGCTAACAGTCCTACCAAAAATCTAAAGAACTATCATGCCTTAGGGCACAAACATGAAAAATCAATGCAAAGAACCAAAGCAAAGCAATCCAAAAAGCTATCCAAGCCCATACCTCCAAAAGCAAAGCCCAAAAGCAAAATGGTTTGGGTTCCTAAGCAAACAGCTAGCAAAGCAAATGAGGTATCCTCATCCACATCTAAGCAACCATCCAAACCCTTACCTCCAAAAGCAAAGCCCAAAAGCAAAATAGTTTGGGTTCCTAAGCAAATAGCTAGCAGGTCAAATGAGGCATCCTCCTCCACATCTCAAGAATCCCAATCACATACCTCCATCCAAAAGCGTATTTCCATCCAAAACTTCCATTCCTTTCAAAAATCCCACAAGCAAAGCAAAAGCACTAAAAATACTAAATCTATGTGGGTTCTTAAATCACTTCATCAACCATCTCCTAAGCAAACATCCCCATTGCTTCCTACACCACCATCCAATCAAAAGCTTCAATGTTTATCACGGTGTGTGCAACCATTGGTCATGGTTCCCTTCTACTCCACATCACCTCCACATAACTACATCTCCCCATCCTTCATCCATTATCCTACAAATCTTCCCCATCACCTTCCTATGGTCCATGCTTTTGCATAAGCCTTTTATCCATCTATCCTTGCATGAGCCTTTCATAATCCATTTCATCATCTACTATCCACCTAATCCATCTCCCATCCATGCAATCCTTTATCAACATCTATGAGCATAATGACATGGTCCATGCGAAGACATCATCCATCTCTAAAGGGACACTATCAACCCTCATAGCACTAGCCACTTGAGTCCCTCCTATCCATTACCATGGTGAAAACTTGGCAAACAGGCGCCATGTGTAGTTATCAACTCATCTAAAAAGCAAAAAGAAAAAAAAATCAAAAAAAGTAAAGAGAAATCCCTTCGTCCAATGGTGAAAACCTTGTAAACAGGCGCCTTGGATAAGTACCATGATGAAAACCTGGCAAACAAGCGTCATGTGTAGGTTGATCTTCTATGTCACTTACACTTGGGGGCACATTGTCTCATCCAACCTATCCATTTCCAAACTTTTACCATACCATCCTACCATCCTTAGCCATTACATAAACAAGCCTATCCTATTGAATCCATTTATCCATTCATCCATCCTTCTGCCTTTTGATTTTGATGAAGACATAGGGGCAAAATGTTGAAACATGTTTGGATATTTCTTGACATACCTTCTTTCCAAACCAAGTCCTATCCATTAACAATTTATCCATCCCATCCAAATCCAATCCATTATGTCATCCCTTGGTCATGAACTTTTTCATGTAAAAATCCTCAGCATTACCACCTAGAATGAGGCAAGTTCCTCCTATGCAACATATCCTTTGAAGATCACATCCTAGCTCCCTTATGATCCATCCACTATGGCATATCCTTATCATAAGCTTTCCATCTTATAGCTTATCCCCATCCATTTATCATGAGCTTTCCACTATAGCCTACCTATTTGTTTATCATGAGGCATGCATCCATCTCTTTTATGGCCTATCTTTTTATCCATCCATATATCATGAGCCTTCCATCCCTTGTTGCCCATCATTTTATCCATCCAATCCCATTCATCCATCTTTGCACCTAGACTTGGTTTTCCCTTGTCATTGGTATCTAGAACAATAGCTACCTAAATGGTAAATCCATTGACATCCCAAAACATTTCAAAAACTACAAAAAAAATCAAATATGTCAAAAAATCCAAAAAAATCAAATATCCAACAAAAAATCCAAGCAATAAGATCAATTCAATCATCATCCAAAACAATCCACTCCATCAACATCAATCAAAATCAAATCATCATCATCATCATCAATTCTTCTTATCAATAGCATTCATTCATCCATTTCAATCAATCACTTATTCCAATCATATCAATCTAATCAATCTAAGCAATGATCTTAAATCCAAGTCACATTAATCCATATCAAGCAAGCCAATCAATCAAGGAACATAATCCAATCAAATCAACAAGTTTTGATCCTAATCTTGTCATGAGCCCAATCAATCATCATCAATCATCATCAATGGGATATAGCGTTCCCACATCCTTGTGTTGATATAGGGATATAGCTTTCCCCACCATGACAACACTATCATCATCAAACAAACAAACAATCATTGGTTTATGACTTGACAAGGGCAATACCTTGTTTGTTTTACATCCTTTGAGCATACTGAGAACACTTGCTTATGCTTAGATTGAATCGACACTCTAATCATCACACCATCACTATCATCATTCAACACAATCCAACCATCAAAACAAATTCTATTAATCATCAGCATCAACACCAAAGAAAATCAACTCAAAGCACATCAATCCAACCATCAAAACAAATCCTATCAATCGTCAGCATCAACACCAAAGCAAATCAACTCAACTACATCAACTCCAATCAACATAAATCCAATCACTCCAACAAATCCAAAGAAGCTCAATCCACCACAAATCATCCATCCTTCATCAAATCAATCTAATCAACATTTCATCATCTTCCAACCATTCCAAACAAAGATCCAAATGCAAGCCCATCCTTAAATCCATACCAATCAAGTTAATCAATCAAGCCAAGCTCTCCAAATGCAATCCATGGTCTTGATCCTAGCCTTGTTGTAAGCCAAATCAATCAATCAACCAGCCAACCAACTCAGCAAACAACCTTGTGTTGATCTAGGGATATAGCTTTCCCCGCAATGACAACACTCAACTAGAAAAACAATCAACAACCAATCATTGGTTTACAGCTTGACAGGGGCAATACCTTGTTTGTTTTTGAATCATTTGTGCATGCTTGCTTGCTTGCTTGTGTGTGTTATCATTTTATCTTGCATTTGCATCATCTCAATACCATTCCAGCTAATATTCATATCTTGTGTATGTTGGAATAGCTTTTTGCACTATCCTTTGCATCTAAGGTCATATCATACCTTTTGTGCAGTAGGACTTCAATGCTCTAAGTTTTCTTCCTCATACATCAGACAAGGTTGTATTACGCTGGGGCACGAGACACATTGTCACCTTGGTCCTTATACCTTGGTGCATAACGTGTAGTGCTATATTAAAGATCATGGTTGCTCACCTTCATTGCAGCATAACGTATCATCATTTCTTCTATCTATCCTCTTATCTTTCTTTTGCAGCCAAGCCATTTCTTTTCGAGAGCATACCCGTGTTTGTTCAACCCGCCTATCCTCTCGAGGGGGCATCATCATCCCATTTCATCGTCATCCTCATCATATCCTTACATCATCATCACATATCATTTTCCTCTATCCATACCTTAACTTCTTTGAAATGATGTTACTCGACACAAAGCTTATCATCTCGAACATCATCTCAAAGAGGGGCAAAATGTAGACACCCAAAATTGTCCCAACTTTGTTCATGTCTTGCAACACCTTGATAAAAACATCACTTAGACATCATGTAGCATTTTGTCTTAATCCCACTCTTAATCCCATTAGCCAATTAATTAAATAAATTTTATTTATTTAATTAAAATCCCATTCAATCCCATCCTCATCCTACTTAGCTAATTAATTAAATAAATTTTATTTATTTAATTAATTTCACATGCATAATCCCATTTATCTTATCCCCATCCCAATTAATTAAATAAATTTTATTTATTTAATTAATTTCCACATCATATCTTATCTCATCCTATTCATTTATCCAATTAATTAAATAAATCTTATTTATTTAATTAATTTCCAACTCATATCCCAACTAATTCAAATATTTTATTTGAATTAAGTCCTCATCTTTCATCACATTCCAACACTTGTCTAGTCAATCATGTGTTACAACTTTTATCCTTCACATGCACAACTAATGGACCTAATTTTAGTATTTATCTACACAAGCACACCTAAGCTTTATCCTCCTTTGCCACATGTCAATTGACTACAATTTCTTGATGTGCAAGGAAACCTAACTCAATCCTATCCATCCATTTCATCTAAAGCCCTAATTGATCCTAGCCATCCATTGGAACCAAGCCTTTCCTATAAAACAAAGCCTCTCTTGAGCCATTAGGGGGGGATTTTTAGGATTCTTCTTCATGCAACCTCACTCTGCTGAATTTTCATCTCAAGTCCTCATCCATCATCTTCAATCCATCTAGTTTGCATCTTTATCAACGTTATTCTGCGGAATCGAGCAATCAACACAACAAAGCGATCAATCAATCGAGCTCATCTTGCATCTTCGAGGTATTGAATTATTTGGGTTTAGGTTATGCATTTCAATTGTTTGATCATTTCCATTTATAAATCCAAATTTTTCGATATACACTAACATCATAACCAACATAAATTAGCACTAGAAGGAGGGCCATCCATTCTCTTTCTCTATCTAAATTGGTCAACTACATCTAATTCCTGTGTATTTACGAGGTGATCTTGTCAAAGTTCGCTAAATTTGGCTATGCTTTGGACATTTGTGCAAAGATTAACTTGTTTCATGGTGTTTTAAGAGTATTGATCATAGATATTTTAGTATAGTGCATAAATTCTCTGATCTTTATGGTCATTTTCTTGAAGTCTTCAAATATTGACTTGTTGTTTAGGTTTTCCTACAAATCTCCTGTAGAAGCTTGCCTATGTGGCTAAATATCCTGGTATCCGTGTCCAGAAGTTCAATCTTTACTCATATTTGCATGTTTGTTGCAAATATTGCATAAATATCAACTCATTACTGAGTCTTGACCATAAATATCCACCCTGGAAGATCATTCCTCTGATCTTTGCAAAGTTTCAGTTAAAATATCCATATTTTGTCTTAAGATGTTAGAATCCTAGCTCACCAACCAAATACTAGGTCCAAATCTAGTGGACTCTTTGAGCAATTGCCTATTCATGGACTCAGACCTCGTACTATTGATATTCACCATACTACTGAGTTGAGTACATTAGGATCCTCATCAAGACATACTATAACACATCCAGTATCTCTCTTTGTACCTCAGACACCTCCAAGATCACCAATTATACCCCAAGTGCAACAAGCACTAGTCACAATGTCATACTTTACTGTTGTTTCACCCTTGAACTTTACTGCATATCATCCATTGCCTAAGAATCCTGATAAGATTTGCCCTACGTATCATCCATATCATGATGTAGATGATCATATCTGGACATTTAAGGAAGCATGCTTTAGAGGAAGGATTGAACATCAGGATGTAGTATGCAGGTTGTTTGCATACTCCTTGGGAGAGGAAGCTTACAATTGGTACATCAACCTTGCACAAGCCTCAATCAGTTCATGGGATGCTTTGGAGAAAGCCTTTAAGGATAGGTTCAAGGTACCTATAGATCCTGCAATGACTTATCACCTTTTTGCTACAATCAAAAGAGCAGAAGGAGAACTTATCTCTGACTTTAATGTTAGATTTCAGAAAATGTATTCTATGTTTGTAGGGAATGAACCAGCTAGATTGATATATTACTCAGGCTTAGATCCCCTGACCTCCATGTTCATAAGGAGAGCACATCTTGGTGTTACAACTCTAACAGGAGCTTTTAAAGAGGCAATAAAAGTAAATCAGCAATTAATTCCTGCTACAACACCTAACCTAGCATATCCTACATATCCGTAATATCATGATCAACCACAAACCAATGGAGTCATGATGCCTTATGTTGCAATGCCTCATCCATTACAAGTACCTCCCCTTAGTATCATGCCTCCTCCAAATGGGAATGGTCAGATGATGCAGTATATAGGACATGTCCAAATGCCTCAAGATGTAGGATAGAACAATAGTAATGGTTCTTCTTTCTTTAAACCTCAATAAGAAAATGTAGTAGCCAAAGTTCAGGAAGAGAAAGAAGACATTAAAGAGATATCTACACAATTGAGAATGTTGACAACTAAGATTACACACCTAAGAGGTCAAAACTTCTATTCCCAGTCAAATCAGAATAGAGGATATAACAATGACAGATCCAGATAACCTGATAGGGGATACAACAATGATAGGAATTTTAACAACAATAATGGCAATAACAATGTTGCACCTAGGCAACCTAGAGTATGGAATACTAGGCCAAACAATGGTTCTTTGCCATCACCTTTAGATAATTAGCCCCCTAAGGAATCAAAGCAGACTACTAGAGTTAATCTAGTAGAGGAAGTACTTACAAAGTGGTGTAGAATACACAATACCAATGCACATGCTAAGCTGGATTGTCTTCAGTTTAAAATAGAAGATTATATCTTTCAAGATGAAGTGTCCAGCACCACAAGTGATCCCCCTTTCATTGAAGGGAATGAGATTGTTCCCTGTGGATATGACTCTGCCCTTGTACTTGAGAGTTATGTCAATCAGCCTCATCACCAAATAGCATCAGCTCATGAAAACAACACATTAGCATGTGAAGAATCTTCCCTGGAATTTGAGACAAATTATGTGTTTCCTTTTGAAGATGAAAATAAACCGTTGGTAGAACATGAAGAAGTTCATGCTTACTAGCAACAATATCATGGTAGGCATAATTATAACCTTAAGAGTAATTCCAATAGACCTCCTAGTCCATTGACCACATCCTTGCCTCCAAATAACTTCAACACTCCTCCAGATCCAAAAGTAAGTAATAATCCTAGTCCTTCCAAGGTTAATACACAATATTTCACACCTCAAAACACAGTATTGAAAGCAAGTAATCAATCTCCAGAATCAGACAAGTTAGTCACATATTTAACAGAGGAGATGAAGAGAGTCAAGATCAACTTATCATTGTCAGAATTGCTGAAAACTCCAACCATCAAGAAAGCCTTCATGAGATCCTTAGATGAATCCACACCAAAAGATGATAATAATATGCATAATCCAAATCAAATTTTGAACAAAGACCATGCAGCCAAAGAAAACAATGTGAAACACAAATTTCCAACTACTGTTCAAGCTGCTAAAACTTCACATATGAATCTCTATAGAGATAAGACTAAGTCACCCCCATTTTTACTTACATTAAGGATGTTTGGTAAGAACCTACACAACTGCCTAGTAGACTCAGGTGCCTAAACTAATGTGATGCCCCTATCTATTTGCAATGCCTTAGGGTTACATCCAACCAAATCCCTCAAGAAGGTGACATAGCTATACAAAATTGAAGTAAGTGTAGTGGGAGAATTAACACATATACACATGCAGTTAGCATCAGATCCAAGGTTTCAATATTACATTGACATCCAAGTGGTATCTATCCCTGATACCTATGGAATGTTGCTCAGTAGGGATTGGTCAAAAACACTTAATGCTTATATGTCTACTAATTTTAGTCACATGTGGTTATCCTGGAAGGAGATTCTTAATCAAATTAGGATAGAAGTTGAACCTAGGATGCAACACATGATCACCAAGTACAATAAGACCAATGAGATATTGTACGTGGATGTCAAACCAGGAGTTTATACCATCAGACCTCAAATGGTCAGGATAGAGGAAATCCTCATGTATAACACACACATTCATGCAAATACTCATTAGGATAACATAGTGATCATAGAGTCTTATTATAGTTCAATAGATGATGATGAAGTAGATCATTTCAAAGACTTTGAATTGTACTTATCTAGAGAAATGCAACATTGCCAAACACTAAGCATGTCTGATCAAGATATTTTGATTGAAGGCTAGTGCAGGCTACATGATGAGGAACATTCAGAGAAAACTTGTCAGGCTTGCCTAGATATGATGGAGCTAGAACGAGCTTATAGTGAAAGGGAATCATCTTCAGCTAAGGTAAGTAGTACATTTAGTTATGATGATTCTGAATCTTGTTTATCATCTATAGATACAAAAGAAATGACCCATCAGGATGAAAGTTATACTTATAGCCCAGAGGAAATCCTAATGTATGGTGAAGATACCTGTAAGAACGAAAATGATATCACCCTTGGAACTAACTATCTGATTGAGTCAGATTATGAGTTGTCAGATGAGGACACAGGTAGTGACATAACAAAGTTTGAAGAGTTTTTATCCAACCAAGTTAAAAGGCTTAGATCATAGGAGATCCCTCCACATCAGGCTTTAATTGAGGGATGGTGTAGATTACATGCAGCACCACATTCAGAGACCACATGCTCATTATGCTTGCATGTACTAGATAAGCAAGAACATCTTTTTTTGAAGGATTGGTTATCTAGTAGCAAGGATATATCAAGAGATAAGAGGAAAGAGATTGAAGTGCAATTAGATATTGATAGTGATGATACCATAGGTGTTAAATAAGAAGTGGTATCAAGTTCATATCAGCCATTAAGAGTGAAAAAGAATGAGTCACAAAAGTTAAAATGGATAGCAGGTGGTGCAACTACTAGAGATAAAAAGAAAAGAGAAGGCCCTGATAAGCCATTAACAGAAAATAAACCATGGATCCTTAGGTTTGATGGATCCAAATCCAAGCAAGGAGCAGGGGTAGGTATAGATCTTATTGACCCAGTAGGAAAGTCATATTTGGTAGCATAGATATTGTAGTTCCCATGTACCAATAATGTGACAGAATATGAAGCTTTAATCCATGGATTACTATTTTCTCTCAAGAAAAAAGTTAAGATCTTGCATGTGTATGGAGATTCAGAATTAATAGTAAGACAAGTGAGCGGTATCTATGCATGCAATTACAAGAAGTTGTCCAACTACAAACATAGAGTTTGGGACTTGATAGAGGAGTTTGATGTGTTTAATATCACTTATGTCCCTAGGGAACAAAATCACCGAGAAGATGCTTTGGCACAAGTTGCCAGCACTCTGGAACCTTTGTCCATTTCTAGATTAAAGAGATTTTTAGTTGAAATGATATCGGTGCCCTCCATACCAGATAATGTCACTAATCTTCAAGTGTTTACTGATGATCAACATATTTTGGATTTCATAGCCAAAAGAGATGTATTTAATGCACAAATCCTAGATGAAAGAAATTTAGAGGATCATATCTAAGAATAAGAGGAAATCATGGACTTACCAAGTAATAAGATTCCCAAAGGTATGATAGAACTAGAAAAGGCATTTGATCTGCATAACATGCTGAAACAAAAGGATCCTCCCAAGACTTATGAAGGCGAATACTCACCAGTCAACATAGGATAGAAGGAAGATGTAAGGAATGTCCTAATTGGTAAAGTTTGTACTGAAGAAGAAAATGCAGGGATAACTCAAGCTTTGAAGGATTGCATCCATGTTATTGCCTGGACCTATCATGAGTTTAAGACATATGATACATCAATCATCGCTCACACCATTCCATTCAAACTAGATACTAAGCCTTTCAGACAAAAGTAAAGGCATGTTAATGCCTTGTTAGAACCTATCATATTTGAAGAAGTTAAGAAATTGCTGAATGCTAGGATCATATTTCCTATGAGGCATTGAACATGGGTAGCCAATTTGGTCCCTATAAGAAAGGAAAATGGAGATATCTACCTATTTGTAGACTTCAAAAATCTGAAGAGAACTTCTCTGAAGGATAATTATCCTTTACCTTCACTGGATGAAGTCTTGCAGATAGTAAATGGAGCTCAGATGATGTCCTTCTTGGATGGTTTCTTAGGGTATAACTAGGTGATGGTAGATAAAGTAGATAGATCAAAAATAGTATTCACCACAAAGTAGGGAATATTTGCTTATAAACGCATGCCTTTTGGCCCGATCAATGCTGAAGATACATTCCAGTGTGCAATGGACATAGCATTTAGAGGCCTGGTTGGAAAATGCATAGTCATATACATGGATGACTTGACCATCTTTTCAAAGAAGCGGGTTGATCACATAGAGGACCTTAGAAAGGTGCTCAATAAATGTGAGCATTATGGTATCTCACTCAATCCATAGAAGTGCATATTCAGAGTAATCACAAGTAAATTACTAGGTCACCTGATATCAGAAAATGGGCAACAAGGTGTCATTGTACCTCATCATTTAATCATATTTCAGATGTCAAGAATCTAGGGGCTGTGTCCTCAGCTGTCTACAATTAGGGATTCTATAGTTACTAGTTTTCTTAGCTAATCTTAATGACTTCTACCAATTTGAAGAGGTTCATCTATCTACTTACTGAATGAATTTAAGGAATGCTGAAAACATAATTAAACATGAAGTTACTTAAAGCAATTTAAAAACAGTAACATGCATCTATCTATCAAAATTAGTAAATACTTTTTAGAGCAAAATCTAAAGTAATAAAATAGTGGTACTAGCCTTCTACCTTGGTGGTGAGAGTGGGCCCTTGCTCCACACCCTTGGGGCTAAAGGCTACAATAGGGAATTAGCACAAAAGAAGATCACAACTAACAACTAAATCCAGTCCAATTCCATTCACTTTGCATTCATGAAAAATATTGATATCAAAGAAAAACTGAGATTACCGAGAATCATAATAATTTAATCATTGTATATTTTTTCTGTTGTTTCTATATGTATATATGAAAATGAGTGATGACATATCACTTATCTTATCTACTAGTTCTTCTATGAGATGACATCCATCTCTTTATTACACTAGCTGTCTAACTATGGAAAACAATCATGTAATAAAAGTAGACTGAGTGGAACATAAGTCCACTCACAATTCTAAGTTTGAGTCTTAATACATTTGGGTAGTGAGGCCCTAAAAATATGGATATTGAATTAGTTCTATCCGTAACTCATGCAAAAACTTTAAAAAGATAAAAAATCCAATAGTTTAACTAAAGATGACCCTTCACCACTCAGGTGATGATTTGAGTGAAATGAGGGGTATTATGATTACTGCTGAGAGTGCCTGATCGACGGCTTATGCTAGAAATATGCCCTACTCTTAGGAGGCACTAGAGATATATGTCCTTGTCTGTAGCTCTAGAGATATGTCTGTAGCTCCGGAGATACCATTGTGGCCTTCTTTGTTCACCTCTGGAGAGGCTCTCTTTCCTTCAAAACTTCTGGTGTCATGGTATTCTAGTATTGTCTCTAGAGATCATTGAAGACTATCTCTGGAGATGCACAAAATTGCTATTACTAGCATCTACACCTGTTGATTCAAAAAGAGAGAAGTTTCTACATTTTTCCATCAATTCCATGCACATTAGTCACTCAATAAAAAATTATGATCTTAAGTATGTTGACAACTAAGAGGGGGGTGAATCAGTTATCTTAATAATTTGTCTTTCTTTTCTTCTTTAATAATTAAAGCAATATCAAATCATATCAGTATACATAATCATGGAAGCAGAAATAAACTGAATACACATGAAACAATATTTTTGACGTGGAAAACCCTATTAAGGGAAAAAAACCATGGGGTGATTAACCCAAGATTGTATTCTCTGTTAAAAGAATAAGATAGTACAAAATGGCACTTGCCAATTAGGGCTCACTACCCGAGCACACTGCTCACAAGAGGCTCACTGCCTACAATAGTTTATAGAAGGAAACAAAATACTTGAACTTATGAGAAGCATCCACATGTGCTTAGTTTCAGTTCTGGTTTAGCTCAATATACTGATCTACTGCACTTCATTCTTCCTCTGCCTTAGTGCTGCTATTCTGTCACATACCGTACCTCTATCTCTGTTTCCACACTATTCTCTACTTTTCTTCACACTTCACAATACACCACACACCCCTCCTCATCGAAATCCATTTGGTATATATATCGGCACCAAGGATTTCATCATCTTTCTAGTCGGCATCCGGAATAGTCAATATTTTCCCAAACTCTAGTCTGTCAGTTGAATCCTTGCTTACCAAGTGATGCATATCAAAGAGATAGTTATAGCGGTCATCAATCATGTCAGCCAATCATGAATGATACCTTAAGAACCTTGATCACCATCAATATCTCATCCGGATTAAAGTTTGATGCTCTTCCAGTTAGTTCTTCCTATGTCTACTCTGCCAAATCAAAACCCAATACTTAGGTACTCATATCTCTTCACTCTTTCATCACCGAAGGCTCAATCCCTAGAATCTATCAGTAAAGGTACTCCTCTTGACTTCGCCCAGTTTGCACTTTACAAAGATACTTCTTCTAAGAGATCCAGACCTGATTGTCGAACCTTGTTGCATGCTCTGTTCTTGGTCACTGGACCAAAATACTCTTCAATCTGACTTCCAGTATAGACACATCATGTCCTACAGATGTGTGGGATGGTCTTTGTTGCCATCAACGATGACATCCATGAAGCCACACAGTGTCTCTTGCCAACAATCTCCCCCTTTGGCATTGATGGCAACACTTAGTGAAAAATGACTAAGTCTCATACTACACTCCCCCTTGGCTGATGCTATGTTCTAATGTACATTTTATCGGAGCTCCCCCTTAGCTAGATTCCACATTTTTCACTGCTACTCACTCCCCCTTTGACATCAATGGCAAAGGGTAGAATCCGCACACCAAAACTCCCAAAAATCCAACTATACTTAGCCGCATAAGTATATATACATGTTATAGTTACATATATTGTAGTATATCTACAAAAGTTGTCTTCAACTAGACAAGTTCTATTGCCCAACTCTGCTTCATCCTGTCCAAAATTGAGATGTGACCACTCAACAAGAATGCAAAAGCTTCTGCCCTCTTTAGATATGTCAAATCACTGGTCTGGGTTGTGGTATGAGCATCAGTTAGGGCCTCATGCATTGCCTCTAACTTAGGGATAATAATCCCTCTTAGTTCACTTTGCCTGCTTATCCTATTTTTCTTCTCCTTCTCAAGCTTCTTTATTTCATTTATAGCTACAAGAGTCTGGCACTCTTGATTCAATATGGAAGAGGAGAGAGGATCAAAACTTTGAGATATACTTGAAAGTTTTCCCTCTTGTTCTTCCACTTTCTTCTCAATATCCATTGTCACTTTAGACCAGGATAGATAAAATTTATATATATCTCTGCCATCTTTAAGAGCATTTTATAAGCTCTTTATTCCAATATTTAGATTTCTCCTATCATTTGCTATGTACCCCTATACTTCAGAGAATCTTTTACCCAAAAATTCTTTCTAGACTTTCTCTTCTGCTGCTTTCTCTAAAGAGTCAAAATGTGTATTAATAGAGTTAACAAGAGACTTTAGATTACCAGATGTGGAGGCTGAAGAATCCTTTTGGAAGGTTGGCATGATCTTCTCCAATACACTGGATGCAATTTTGATCAGCTCACAGTCTTCCATGTGAGACTTCAAAAGTTTTTCTTTTGCCTTTGCTTGAGAAAAGGATGCTATCTTCATGGTTTGAACTGGGGAAAGAGAATCAAAGTTGAATGGTCCTTGAAGTAGCTCCAGTTCATCAATCTCCATCATTTCTTTACTCAAGAAATCTTTGACAGTTTCTGCAGTGTCTCTTGCTAGAGACAGATTCTTCTTTCCTTCTGTAGCCTCAACATTGTCACTTGTGGTCTTCTCAGTTTGACCTTCTTCTCTTCCCTTCACTTCTTCTTGTTTCTCCTCTATTATTTCTTCTCCTTTAGATCTAGAGATTGTTGGGGAATACGGATGAGAGATATTTACTTCTTCTTGGACATCCTCTTCACCTATCACATTTGGTTCTTCTACAATCTTCTCTGTAGGATCTTCCTTGGATACACTTAATCCTTCAACATTAGAAGGTTCATCACTTATGTCCTCTATGATAAGAATGTTGAATCTTTTGAATACATTCCAGAGGATCTCTTCTATTTCTTTTGCTACTTTGTCAGTTTCTCCAAGCATAAGTTGATTCATTCTAGCTTTGCTCCGGAACTCATCCTTGCAATCTTTGAAGATCATATTCATTTGCTTCGGAGAGATTGAAGGATAGAGTTGAATAGCTATTTGTTCCCTAATCTCAAGGTCCTTGGCCTTAGCATTGTTCTTCCTTATTTCTAGTTCCTTCTCTAGGCTTTTAGGAATTAGAGATATAATCTCAATGAATGCTTTATTATAAATGTTAAGATACCTGACTATAGCTTCTTGCAAAATCTTTTGGTCAGCTTCATTATACTCATCATAGAACTCAGTCATTGGTTTTAGGTTCCCATCCATAGTGATTGATTTGACGATATCATCAATGCAGAGAGTAGGCTTTTCAACAAATTCCTCTGCCTTCTCTTATTTGCCTTGACCGGTAGAGGGTTCATCAGATGTTTTCTTCTTCTTCTTCAGTTTCTTTACTTCCTCATCTGTCTCTATTTCTTCATCATCTTTGAGGCTTGTGTATGATCTTGTAGCCTTTTTCTTTGTTCTCTTTTCTCCTTTACCAGATGATTTTGCTTTCGGTTTTGATGCCTTTTAGCTCTTAGCAGTGGCAGGTGTAGAGCTCTTAGAGGATCTAGTCTGGGAGGGGGCTTCTATCGAAGCACTTTCTTTTTCTGCTTGTTCCTTCTCTTCCTCTGCCCTTTCCATCTTCTCTCTATTGGCATCAAGTGCCTCCTTTGATATTCCATATTTCTTGGTGACTTCTTCCACTTCCCTTCTTACTTTTCTCTTGATTTTAGGCCGTCTTAGTTCAACATGAATTTTTACACTCAGTTCTTGAAAGGTTCCAAACATTTCTGCCTTAGGGTCCTTGGGTTGGCTTAGCATGTGTTGAACATGTAGCTCTACAATTTTCTCATTTACTTCATACCCCATTGGCATGATCCAGACAATCCTTGGCTCTACTTCCTCCATTAGGCATTGATCAGTTTCTACCATAAAGCATACTCCATCCTTATACTTTTCAACTAGAGATTGGGGGATTCTCTCTCTAGTTTGTGGTGCAGGAGCACCTACCTGACAGCTGGTCTTGATGAGGCAGTTAGTAGTTTAGGTCTTGTTTGTGTTTCCAAGAAGGTCTGTTAGACCAATTGCATGTAATAAGGTCATGCTGATCATGATAAGATCATGCTGACCGGGCTTTTGCTATTTTTAGATAGTTAGTTATAACAGCTGTCATGATGTATGTTCGGTGGGATCTCCCAGCCGCTTGGAGAGTTCCCAGCCGCTTGGAGTCGGGTCAGTAGTACTCGTAGGGAAAGTCTTTATAAGCATGAGATCGGCATGATGTTGTCGATTGCATGAAGTGTGAGTTCGTCGGGGTGATCATCAGCAGGAGGAGCCAAGGAGTGTATCGGCATCAGGATCATCATATCGGGAGTGCCAAACATCCGCATATCGCGAGTAGATGCGGGAGAGAAAGTTTGGATTTTTGACTAAGTGTTGAGAAGGTCATCAGGATATTGGGTGACGTCATCGTCATCAGGATATGACGTCATCGTCATCAGGATATTGAGATATCCCCCTATGCATGTGGATCCTGCCGTCGTTATGTGCTTGGGTATCGGCGGAAGTCCGTGGCAGGAAGTTGTGTTAACATCATCATCAGGAGGTTTCGAAGAGAACCGGATAATTTATATCATGATGCTGTTGCTTGTATTGTCGGGCAGTGGAGTGTCGAAGGTAAGCTGCTGAAGGTGATCGTCATCAGGATATTTGGAGCAACCGGATGTTGAATATCCTGCTGACGAAGGTAGTGTCGAAGGTCATGATGATGACGATAGTGTCTCGAGCCCGATGAACAGTGGAACAGGAGGATGTGTGCGCCCGCTGAACATCATGATGATGATGTTAGAAGGAAAGCGGAGATGAACAGTAGTCGGCAGGAGGATGTTTGCGATCGTCCGAAATATGATGATGCTGACTGTGTAACGCAGAACATGATGATGCTGTTGGTAGTTTTAAGGAATATGATGATGATGGCGAAGATGATGATGATGAGGTTGGTTTGCAGACATTCATGCTATATGCGAAGGTTATAGTGTGGATGCCTCTGCATCATAGTGGTATCAGAGCTCAGCAAAAGGTCTGGGCTGTTGTGTGTTGATTCTGTCACTGAAAGGGCAGAGGTAGAGATAGAGTTGATTGTGTTGTGATTGAGAGGTTGACAAAATGCCTCCTAAAGGTAGTGGTACTGCAAGGGAATTGCAGGAGATGAAGGAGAAACATGCTAGAGAGATGAGGAAGATGAAGGAGCTTGCTGAAGCACTTCAAGCCAGGTTGACAGCCCTGGAAAAGAACAAAAAGAGGGAAGTGGAAGACAGTGAGTCTAAAGAAGAGGCAGATACTGTTGAAGAGTATGAAGAGGTAGCTGAAGATCTGGATGCTGAAGACCAGAGATTGGCAAAACTGTTAAAGGCAGTGCAGAGTGAAAAACCTAAGGTGAAGGTTGATGTTACCAAGTATACTGGAAGCTTGAATGAAGATGAGTTGTTGGATTGGATTGCTGCACTGGATAATCACTTTGAATGTGAAGATGTTGCTGAGGATCAGAAGGTAAAGATTGCAAAGACCAAGTTAGGAGGTCATGCTTTGGTATGGTGGGATTATGTACAATCTGAGAGAAGGAAGCAAGGGAAGTCAAAGATCACTTCTTGGGATAAGATGGTAGCAAGGATAAAGGGTAAATTCTTGCCAAGGGATTATGAAATCCAGATGTTTAAGAAGCTGCAATTTTTAAAGCAGAAAGACAGGGATGTGAAAGCATATACTGAGGAATTTTATCTGTTGAGTATGAGATTTGGTCATCATGAGAATGAGGTAGAAAAGGTGGCTAGGTACTTGGCTGGTTTAAGGTTTAACATACAGGATGAGTTAGTGTTAGCTAACCCTAAGAATGTGGAAGATTGTTACCAGATGGCAATCAGGATTGAAGAAAAGATGAATAGAGGACATGAGAAGTCCATGAGAGGAAGAGGAAACAATAGGGGAAGAGGAACAGCCCCTGCACAAAAGCAAATCAATGAGGTTCAAGAAGACACTGGTAAAGGACAGGGACAGTCTGATTTCAGAGGTGGATGGAAAGGTAATAGAGGAAGATTTGGAGGTGGTAGAGGTTCTACTACATTTTCAGGAAAGTGTTACACCTGTGGAGAGTTTGGTCATCCATCTTTCAAATGTCCAGAAAATAAAGGTTCATCATCCAGAAATGATAGAACTAGTGACAAGAGAGTACAACTGGTACAAGAAGAGAAAGAAGAAGAAAGTGCACAGAGTTCAAACAGAGGTCCTGAGAATTTTGGCTATCCAGAGAGTGGAGAATCATTGATGTTAAGGAGAATTAGTTTGCAGGCATCAAAGGATATGATGCAAAGAAGAGCTCTTTTCAAAACCACATGTAAGAGCAAAGGTAAGGTATGTAAGGTTGTCATTGATACTGGTTCAACAGACAACATGGTATCTCAGGAGATGGTGGATAAACTGAAGCTGGAAAGGATTCCACATCCACACAATTATAAGGCATCTTGGGTGAGTGATAGGCAATCACTTTTTGTCTCTGAGCAGGCATATGTGGATTTCCAGATTGGACCATATCAGGATAGAATTTTGTGTGACATATTGCCTATGGAATGTTGTCACCTACTGCTGGGTAGACCATGGCAATTTGACAGAAGGGTACTGTATGATGGGTATGCTAATACCTACACCATCCAGAAGGATGGGAAGACTATTAAGTTGATGCCATTGCAGGCAAAAGCTGCAGTACAGAAGGCAGCTCAAATCATTTTGATGGGAAAGAAGGAGTTTGTGCAGATGCCTAGAGGAACAGGCATAGAGGCAGTTCAGGACACTGCAGGGACAGGAGTTGTTACAGACAACAAGCTGAAGAAAGTTTCAGTTGTGACTGACAGAGGTCAGCAACAGGTTCAGAAACAGGGGTGCAACCAACCATCAGTTGAAAGGAATGACAAGGATGTTGTCATAGTTGGGACTATTGCTTGTCCTATGAAGATTGACAGGCAGATACAGTTGAACACCACAGAGGCAGTTCAGAAAGAGGTTCTGGTCAGCCAATCTGACAAACAAAGGGTATGTGAGAAAAAGGCCTACATCAACAGGCATGCAGATTTACTTGCCAGAAAGCAAGTTACAGTTCAGCAGTCTTGGAGCAGCCAAGAGCCAGCAGAGGATAAAGCTGGAGCAGGTCAGACTATTGACAAGGCAAAGTGTAGAGGTGGAAGACTTCCACATACTAAACTCATGGGACATGAGTTCTTTTCTTTTGGGGAGTATGGTGCAGGAGCACCTACCTGACAGCTGGTCTTGATGAGGCAGTTAGTAGTTTAGGTCTTGTTTGTGTTTCCAAGAAGGTCTGTTAGACCAATTGCATGTAATAAGGTCATGCTGATCATGATAAGATCATGCTGACCGGGCTTTTGCTATTTTTAGATAGTTAGTTATAACAGCTGTCATGATGTATGTTCGGTGGGATCTCCCAGCCGCTTGGAGAGTTCCCAGCCGCTTGGAGTCGGGTCAGTAGTACTCGTAGGGAAAGTCTTTATAAGCATGAGATCGGCATGATGTTGTCGATTGCATGAAGTGTGAGTTCGTCGGGGTGATCATCAGCAGGAGGAGCCGAGGAGTGTATTGGCATCAGGATCATCATATCGGGAGTGCCAAACATCCGCATATCACGAGTAGATGCGGGAGAGAAAGTTCGGATTTTTGACTAAGTGTTGAGAAGGTCATCAGGATATTGGGTGACGTCATCGTCATCAGGATATGACGTCATCGTCATCAGGATATTGAGATATCCACCTATGCATGTGGATCCTGCCGTCGTTATGTGCTTGGGTATTGGCGGAAGTCCGTGGCAGGAAGTTGTGTTAACATCATCATCAGGAGGTTTCGAAGAGAACCGGATAATTTATATCATGATGCTGTTGCTTGTATCGTCGGGCAGTGGAGCATCGAAGGTAAGCTGCTGAAGGTGATCGTCATCAGGATATTTGGAGCAACCGGATGTTGAATATCCTGCTGACGAAGGTAGTGTCGAAGGTCATGATGATGACGATAGTGTCTCGAGCCCGATGAACAGTGGAACAGGAGGATGTGTGCGCCCGCTGAACATCATGATGATGATGTTAGAAGGAAAGCGGAGATGAACAGTAGTCGGCAGGCGGATGTTTGCGATCGTCCGAAATATGATGATACTGACTGTGTAACGCAGAACATGATGATGCTGTTGGTAGTTTTAAGGAATATGATGATGATGGCGAAGATGATGATGATGAGGTTGGTTTGCAGACATTCATGCTATATGCGAAGGTTATAGTGTGGATGCCTCTGCATCAGTTTGTATCATATTCTGAAAGTTCTTGAAGTAACCCCATAGTGTTTTCTTTTGTGCCTTGGCATCACCAAGCCCATGCAAGTAATCTCTGATTTGAATTGCAACCAGTTTGTTATTTCGCCATACCCATCCATTGGATCTGAGTAGCTCATTCATGTAGTAAAAGAATAGGTAGAGTATCAAGCCACTGTATTTAAAAGAGTTCTTCTTATCATTCTTTATCTTCTATAGATTCTCCAAAAGTTGGTTCAGAAGGAGCTCACAAAGATCATAGTCTGCATTCTCTCTTAACATCTAATAAATAGTGTAAATTGCAGTTCCGGATACTAAATTTTCTGTGCTAGAGTGATATATCTTGTAACCAATTATCATAGAGGCAAACTTGACATTCGGATCAGTGATGTCTTCTATTGTCATTGCTCTCTTGTCAAATTTTGATCCGGTAGCCTCACTCATAGTTTGGTTTTTGACCGATTTGAGAATAGGTAACCCTCCAGATAAATGCAAACCAGTTACTACCCTAATAGCACCTTTAGTGACCTTAAATGGTCTATTCAACCATATGAAGTTATCATGTACTCTGCTCAACACATACCGGACCCACTCATCTTTTGCAAAATAGGGGAAATAGATGCACTAACCGAAATTCTTGTCCCGGATAGCCTTGTGCTGGGGTTTGATTTCAAAAGAATCATCTATTAACTATTTGTGATAGATATCCATTAACTTGGATTCCCCAAATTCCTCAATGTTTGCATGAATATATGCCCTAACATCTTCTACATGTAAAACCCCATGCAGAATGCTTGAAAAGGTGCCTAGGGGATCAACTTCTAGGGATTTATAGGGATGTTTGAATTTAGGGCACAGCCTATCAGTTATCTTTACCACATTTGGAGTAGCCATCTTTCAAAGATTCAGAATGAGATATTGAAGAGCGGAAAATACCTTTTACGCTTCTAGGGATCACAATATGAGCCAGATCAGATTGCTGGATGAATTGACCTCTACGGTTAATCTTTGAGGTAATTTTGTTGCAGAGCTCCTTTTCTCTTCTTCTCAAATGTAGAATTATCAAATGTTCAATAAGAGAACCCTTATATTTCTGCGCAAACCCTAATTCCTCATTGCAATAAATGTGCAACTTAAGTCATTCTGGTTGCCTTGTTTTCCTTGTTCTTAGAAAGAAAATCTTATCTGGATCTCTAAGATGCACTAAGAGTTGATATTAGAGATGAATTATAATGACTATCCTTTCCTCAAATCATCCCATTTATCCGCAGATCAAGATGTTTCAATTTAGAATCACACTGGATCAAACAGTGAAAATCTTGCTTTTATCGGAAGACTGTTAAACTGGATCAATCTGGGAAGATTAGACTCTTCAAATCTTTTTGCGAATCTTCCATATCTTTACCAAGGCTTCCTTAGATATTTCTATGAGAACCCTTTAATCCACAACTTACCGTGTGCCAATTTCAGACACAAAATGACTGGCTGGGGGAAATTATTTTTCCTTTGTGTCTCCCCCTGAGCCAGAGATCAATATTTAGTTTCCAGAAGGAATATCAGCACTAGATTCTAGTGCGGATCCATCCCCAACATTTTATGTGCTTCTCTTTACCCAAATCTTGTTCATCTCCCTTTGAACTTCATCCGCATTCACTTATCCTTTTCCTTTGTCTTGAGTTTGATTATGATGCACCGGACCCCTTTTGTCCTGATTCGTGCTTCTGCAGAATTTGGCAAAATGACCGGATCTATTGCAATTGTGGCAAACAACATTTCTTTGCATTTTTGACTAATATCCTCTTGATCTGCAATGATTAGCCATATGTCCCATTCTATTGCATGCAAAGCATCTACTATTGAATGAATTGTTCATTTGCATATTTCTACACTCATGAGATTTGTGACCATACCTTTTGCAATTAAAACACTGTCTGGAGAATGATGAATTAGTCTGATTCATTCTTCTTCTACACTGATTTTCTTTATGACCAAAGTTATTGCAATTGTGGCAGTATCCATTGAAGGATGGATATCTTTGAGCATTTGGTTGCCTTACCGAAGGTCTTCTAGGCCTATCCCTTGGATTTCCTAATCCAAAGTTCTTCTGACCAGATTCGGAGCTTTCACCTTTCTCATATCCCAAGCCATGCTTGTCATCTACCCTCTTTTGACTTTCAAGTAGAACTTCAAGTTGAGCAGAGCTTATCTTGAATTTCTCTTTGTATTCATTTGTTGTTTGGAGATCCCTTTTGAGAGTATCTAACTAATTTTCAAGTTGTTCTTCATTATCTCTAGCATCTTCAAGATCAAATTCCAGATGCCTGATTATTCTGTCCATTTTGTGGCATTCTTCTGACTTCTCCTTGAGAGATTAATTTAGATTATCTTCAATTTTTCTTTTCTTTTCAATTTCTTGGGTAAATTTCATAACTCCTGATTCCATTTCATGTCTCACCATAATGACTTCTTTTGATAGCTTCTCACATAACTTGTTTTTCTTATTTAATTCTTCATTATTATCATTGGCTTCACTTTGATTTGCTAATTGTTGAAGTAGTTCCTTTCTCTTTTTCATAGAGATACTCAATTTTTCTCTAAGTTCATTTATTAAGTCATCAGCTTGTTTGACTCTTTCCTTTAGGGTATTGACTTCAGAATGAGATTGCTCAAGATCATCTAGGGCAGACTAAAGTTGTTCCCTCATACCATACATATCCATTGAGATTCCCAGATCTTCCTCAAGCTATTAGGCTTTGTTTGGAGGAACTTAGCTCTAATACCAATTGTTGATAACTGAGAGGGGGGGTGAATTAGTTATCTTAATAATTTGTCTTTCTTTTCTTCTTTAATAATTAAAGCAATATCAAATCATATTAGCATACATAACCATGGAAGTAGAAATAAAATCAATACACATGACACAATATTTTTAATGTGGAAAACCCTATTAAGGGAAAAAACCACGGGGTGATTAACCCAAGATTGTATTCTCTGTTAAAAGAATAAGATAGTACAAAATGGCACTTGCCAATTAGGGCTCACTGCCCGAGCACAATGCTCACAAGAGGCTCACTTCCTACAATAGTTTATAGAAGGAAACAAGATACTTGAACTGATGAGAAGCATCCACATGTGCTTAGGTTCAGTTCCGGTTGAGCTAAATATACTAATCTACTACACTTCATTCTTCCTCTGCCTTAGTGATGTTGTTCTGTCACATACAAGAACTCTATATCTATTTCCACACTATTCTCTACTTTTCTTCACACTTCACAATACACCACACACCCCTCCTCATCGAAATCCATCTGGTATATATATCCGCACCAAGGATTTCATCATCTTTCTAGTCGGCATCCAGAATAGTCAATATTTTTCCAAACTCTAGTCTGTCGGCTGAATCCTTGCTTACAAGTGATACGTATCAAAGAGATAGTTATAGAGGTCATCAATCATGTTGGCCAATCATGAATGATACCTTAAGAACCTTGATCACCATCAATATCTCATCTGGATTAAGGTCTGATGCTCTACCAATCAGTTCTTCCTCTGTCTACTCTGCCAAACTAGAACCCAATACTTAGGTACTCATATCTCTTCACTCTTTCATCACCAGAGGCTCAATCCATGGAATCTATCAGTAAAGGTACTCCTCTTGACTTCCCCAAGTTCACACTTTACAGAGATACTTCTTCTAAGAGATCTGGACCTAATTGTCGGACCTTGTTGCATGTTGTGTTCTTGGTCACCGGACCAAAATATTCTTCAATCTGACTTCTGGTATAGACACATCTGTTGCAAGTATGAGGATAACCAATGTTGTCATTGATGTCAACATACTCATATTGCATTAATGAGAAGGATTGGATGAGCTGTGTGCTAAGGATATTGAGGAAATTAGTCTCAATCAGGAACAGTGAAGAACAGTGAAGAACAGTGATGACAATAAGGTAAAAGTCTAAGATAAGATGAAGATTAGAGGATGTGGTTTAAAGGGTTTGCAGATATAAGTCTTGACATGATTTAATCAAGTTTTCAGAGGTCCACATAATGATCTGAAGAAGTTATGATTGATTTAATAGAACCAGTTCTGGCAGATGTTCAGTGGTGACAGAGTGTCACAGTTTGGTCCGGTGAGTTCTGAAATTGCATTATCTCATTCTGCAAATTGGAGGTAGTGTTGAAGAAGTCGATGTGAAGTGACAACTAGATCTGTTCATGGGTTTGAGGTCCGGAAGAACCTTTTTCATTATGACAGTGATGACAGACTGTGTTCTTGAAGTTCCAGATGAAGAAGAGAAGAATTCTAGAAAGCTAATAAAGCACAGATGTTCTTGGTGACTCAGGAAAGGTTTTGGTGATCCTTGGATCATGTAAAATTCTTATTGGCGGTCCGCATTGAAGTTAGAGTTTGGATTTGATGTAAAGACCACCGGTTGTTGGTGTTCTTCCTAAGAAAGGCTGACTGGATGTATTACACGTTTATATCAAAAAATTTGGATTTATAAATGGAAATGATCAAACAATTGAAATGCATAACCTAAACCCAAATAATTCAATACCTCGAAGATGCAAGATGAGCTTGATTGATTGATCACTTTGTTGTGTTGATTGCTCGATTCCACAGCATAACGTTGATAAGGAGATAGATGATGGATGCTTGATGGTTGATAGATGCAAGCTATATGGATTGAAGATGATGGATAATGGCTTGAGATGAAAATTTAGCAGAGTGAGGTTGCATGAAGAAGAATCCTCTCTAATCCTTTCTCTAATGTCTCAAGAGAGGCTTGTTTTATACGTTTGGCTTGATTCAAATGGATGGCTAGGATCAATTAGGGCTTTAGATGAAATGGATGGATAAGATTAGGTTAGGTTTCCTTGCACATTAAGAAATTGTAGTCAATTGACATGTGGCAAAGGAAGATAAGGCTTAGGTGTGCTTGTGTAGATAAATACTAAAATTAGGCCCCATTAGTTGTGCATGTGAAGAATTTGAATGAAAGTTGTATTACAACACATGATTGACTGGACAAGTGTTGGAATGTGATAAAAGATGAGTGTTTAATTCAAATAAAATATTTGAATTAGTTGGGATATGAGTTGGAAATTAATTAAATAAATAATATTTATTTAATTAATTGGATAAATGAATAGGATAGGATTGGGATATGATGTGGAAATTAATTACATAAATAAAATTTATTTAATTAATTAGGTAGATGAATAAGATGGGATAAGATATGATGTGGAAATTAATTAAATAAATAAAATTTATTTAATTAATTGGCTAAGTAGGATGAGGATGGGATTAAATGGGATTTTAATTAAATAAAGAAAATTTATTTAATTAATTGGCTTAAGTGGGATTAGGGAAATTAGGATGGAAATTAGGACAAAATGGCTTATGATGTCTAGATAATGTTTTAACAAGGTGTTATAGGACATGGACAAAGTTGAGACAAATTTGGGTGTCTACATTTTGCCCCTCTTTGAGATGATGTTCGAGATGATGAGCTTTGTGTCTAGTAACATCATTTCAAAGAAGTTAAGGTATGGATAATTGATAGGGATGATGATGAAAATATATGATGATGATGCCCCCTCGAGAGGATAGGCAGGTTGGACAAACATGGGTAAGCTCTCGAAAAGAAATGGCTTGGTCAAGAATGATAAGATAGGGAAATGGATAGAAGAAATGATAATGTGTTATGCTGCGATGGGAGGTGAGCAACCATGATGTTTGATATAGCACTAGACGTTATGCACCAAGGTATAACAAACCAAGGTGACAATGTGTCTCATGCCCCAGTGTAATACAACCTTGTCTAATATATGAGGAAGTAAACTTAGAGCATTGAAGTCCTAATGCACAAAAGGTATAATAAGACCTTAGATGCAAAGGATAGTGCAAAAAGCTATTCCAACATACACAAGATATGAATATTAGTTGGAATTGATACCAATATGATGCAAATGCAAGATAAAATGATAACACACACAAACAAGCAAGCAAGCATGCGCAAATGATTCAAAAACAAACAAGGTATTGCCCCTATCAAGTTGTAAACCAATGATTAATTGCTGATTGTTGATAGTTGAGAGTGTTGTCATGGCGTGGAAAGCTATATCCCTAGATCAACACAAGGTTGTTTGCTGAGTTGGTTGGTTGGTTGGTTGATTTGGCTTACAACAAGGCTAGGATCAAGACCATTGATTACGTTTAGATAACTTGGCTTGATTGATTAACTTGATTAGTATGGATTAAGGATTGGCTTGCATTTGGATCATTGTTTGGAATGGTTGGAAGATGATGAAATGTTGATTAGATTGATTTGATGAAGGATGGATGATTTGTGGTGGATTGAGCTACTTTTGATTTGCTGAAGTGATTAGATTTGTTTTGATTGGAGTTGATGTGATTGAGTTGATTTGCTTTGGTGTTGATGGTGATGATTGATAGGATTTGTTTTGATGATTGGCTTGATGTACTTTGGTTGTGATGTTTGTTGTTGCTAGGTTGATTGTTTTGATGATTGGATTGTTTTGAATGATGATAGTGATGGTGTGATGATTAGAGTGTCCACTCAATCTAAGCATAAGCAAGTGTTCTCAGTATGCTCAAAGGATGTAAAACAAACAAGGTATTGCCCTTGTCAAGTCATAAACTAATAATTGATTGTTTGATTGATGATGATAGCTAGTGTTGTCATTGCGGGGAAAGCTATATCCCTAGATCAACACAAGGATGTTGTGGGAATGATATATCCCATTGATAATGATTGATGATTGTTTGATTTGGTTCATAATAAGATTAGGATCAAAACCTGTTGATTTGATTGGATAATGTTCCTTGATTTATTGGCTTGCTTGATATGGATTAGTGTGACTTGGATTTAAGATCATTGCTTAGATTAATTTGATTGATATGGTTAGAAATGGATTGATTGAAATGGATGAATGAATATTATTGATAGGAAGAATTGATGATGATGATGATGATTTGATTTTGATTGAATGTTGATGGAGTGGATTGATTTGGATTGATGTGATTGAATCAATCTTATTGCTTGGATTTTTTGTTGGATATTTGATTTTTTAGATTTTTTGAAATATTTTGATTTTTTTGTGTTTTTTGGGATATTTTGATTTTTTAGATTTTTGAATGTTTTGGATTTTTTTTTTTTGGAGTTTTGTTTGAAATGTTTTAGAAAATGCCAATGGATTTATAATTTAGGTAGCCTTTGTGCTAGATACCAATGACAAAGGAAAACCAAGTCTAGGTGTGAGGGATGGATAAAAGGATGGGTGATAGTAAATGGGATGAAAGGCTCATGATAGATGGATAGATAAGAGGATAGGCCATATAAGAGATGGATGCATGCCTCATGATAAACAGATAGGTAGGCTATAATGGAAAGCTTCATGATAAACATATGGGGATAAGCTATAAGATGGAAAGCTCGTGATGGGGAGCTAGGATGTGATCTCCAAAGGCTATGTTGCATAGGAGGAAACTGCCCCATTCTAGGTGGTAATGCTTAGGATTTTTACATGACAAAGTTCATGACTAAGGGATGATATGATGGATTGGTTTAAATGGGATGGATAAATAGTCAATGGATAGGACTTGGTTTGGAAAGAAGGTATTTCAAGATATATCCAAACATGTTTCAACATTTTGCCCCTATGTCTTTATCAAGATCAAAAGGTGGAAGGATGGATAAATGGGTTCAATAGGATAGGCATGTTTATGTAATGGCTAAGGATGGTAGGCTAGGATAGTATGGTAGGATGGAAAATGATATAATGGGATGGATAGTTTGGAAATGGATAGGTTGGATGAGACAATGTGCCCCCAAGTGTAAGTGATATAGAAGATCAACCTACACATGATGCCTGTTTGCCAGGTTTTCATCATGGTACTTATCCAAGGCGCCTGTTTACCAAGTTTTCACCATTGGACGAAGGGATTTCTCTTTACTTTTTTGATTTTTTTTTCCTTTTTTCTTTTAGATGGGTTGACAATTACACATGGCACCTGTTTTCCAGGTTTTCACCATGGTAATGGATAGGAGGGACTTAAGTGGCTAGTGCTATGAGAGGTGATATTGTCCCTTTAGAGATGGATGATGTCTTTGCATGGACCATGTCAAGTGTGCTCATAGATGTTGATAAGGGATTGCATGGATGGGAGATGGATTAGGTGGATAATAGATTATGATGTGGATTATGGAGGATAGATGAAAGGCTTATGCAAAAGCATGGACCATAAGAAGGTGATGGGAAAGATATGTAGGATAATGGATGAAGGATGGGGAGATATAGTTATGATGAGGTGTTACGGAGTGGAAGGGAACCATGACCAATGGTTGCACACACCGTGATAAACATTGAAGCTTTTGATGAGATGGTGGTGTAGGAAGCAATGCAGATGTTTGCTTAGGAGATGGTTGATGAAGTGATTTAGGAACCCACATAGATTTAGTATTTTTAGTGTTTTTATTTTGCTTGTGGGATTTTTGAAGGGAATGGAAGTTTTGGATGGAAGTAGGCTTTTGGATGGAGATAGGTGATTGGGATTCTTGAGATGTGGATGAGGATGCCTCATTTTTTTTGTTAGTTATTTTCTTAGGAACCCAAATCATTTTTCTTTTGGGCTTTGCATTTGGAGGTATGGGCTTGGATGGTTGCTTAGATGTAGATGAGGATGCCTCAAATGCTTTGCTAGCTATTTGTTTAGGAACCCAAACTATTTTGCTTTTGAGCTTTGCTTTTGGAGGTATGGGCTTGGATAGCTTTGTGAATGTACTTTGCTTAGAAGATGGATGATTTAGAGACTTTTCACATTGATACCCTAAGGCATGAGGGTCCTTAGGAGTTTTAGTTGGATTTTTGGCTTTATAAGTAAAGGCATCCAAATGTTTATTTTGGAATCCCATGGGTTTGATGGAAGTGGGGTTGGTGGAATGAATGGAAGCTTCATGTTTAGGCAATGTGTGTGTTTGTTGGCCATGATTAGGGATGTAAGGATACTTATGAATGATAGGTATGTTAGGTGTTAGAAGAAATGGTGGTAAGGTGGATGGAGGGATATTTTGAGTTGGTAAAAGTGGAGGTAAAGTGGATGGCAGAAAGTGTATGGTCACATGCTTTTGACATTTATAGGATGATGGAGATGGAATGGTAACATATGTTTTGTGAACATGATGTGGTTTGTGATGGAAAGTGGACTTAGGATGGATGGAGGAATTATCAACATCTTTAGCTTGTTTACCTTGGGATGTGTATCCAAGGCCAGATGAACATGGAGGGATCTTGACATGGTTCAGCTCCAAAATACCTTTTTCATAAAGACCTAGGCCTTTACCTTTGTAGTTCATGTTTTGGAGTATGCGATGGACAATGGGACTAGATGTGTTTTGGGAACTAGACTTGAGTTCTTTATTAGATGGAGAAGATGAAATGGAGGACAAAGGTTGTTGTTGTCCTAAGTAATAACATTCTTGGAGGAAGGTGGGAAGACCACTAGGACATGATGGTGGACTTGAAATGGGATCGATGGTAGATGTGGAGGGAGGATCATTAGCATTGTGTTCACTAAGATCCAAGTTATTTGTTTGATCTTCTATGCTTATGTGTTCTTGAGAGGCACATGTCTCATTATGACAAGTGGATGTTTGCTCATTATGGATAGGGCTAGATGGCGAATGACTAGGAGCAATTTGGATATCTCGCTCATGGATGGTTATGGGATTATGGATAGGATCAAGGTACTTTTTAATAGGTTCTTCATCATAGATATCATCTTGATCATGAGATAGATAAAGTTTTGCCAAATGGATCATCATGGTTTTCATGATCTTAGCTAGAGCCTTGATCATAACTATGAGCAAAAATAGGATTAATTGGGCTATAAAAGGGATAAATTTGCTCATGAATGAGGTGATGGTAATGGCTAATAGCTTGAGGGCAACCCATAAGTAGGTCATGGATAGGTGGAACTTAAAGGTGCTTTGATCTTGATTAAGATTAAGGTTCAATATTTCCACATGTTTAAGATTATGCTCTTGACATACCTCTTGACTTTGGATGGAAGTGGAAGGTTCTTGAGTGGACTTGATAGGCTCTTGATAGTTATCAACATGGAGGCATGATGGCTCTTGACTTAGGCTTGTGGTTGAAGACTCTTGAATAGACTTGTTGGCTTGTAGGTCACATGATGGGCTTAAAGGGCTAGGTATGTTAATGGAAGGCTCTTGAAGAGGTTCAAGGATATGTGAACCACATGATGAGATTATAGGATTGGACATGACCTTTGGAAGTTCATTGGTAGGCTCATGAATTGGTATTTGACATGGGGGTTGTTTATTCCTATCTAGTAGCCAATGGATCACATCCTTTGCAAGTGTATGGGTGGATGGGAAATATAATGGATAGATGATAATGGTAGATGGTGTTGGATTAGGATTAGGACGAGGATTAGGTTGAGACCTAATTAGATTGGATGGATTAGGATTTGGACTAGATGGGGGTGACACATAGGAAGGGGATGATGTGGCACGTTTTCCCAGTATAGGTGGGTACACCTTGTAAACAATTGAGACAAATATTGGGCATTGATTTGTATTATGGCCTCTAGTCCTATGGTATGCACAATAATCATGTTCATCATATGGACTTTCTTCACATGGTTTGACTTTAGGAAGTTCAATGAGTTTTGCTTCAAGCATCCTTTGTAAAACTCTCTCAGCCACATCCTTTGGTGAACGATTAGAATGACATGGTGAGGAAGGTAATGAAGGGCTTGGTGGTTTGGAAGGTAAAGGGATCAATGGACTATGATTGGGATCACATGGTGGTGTTGGGATAGGACTTGTTGGTTCATGTGATGGCATGTGATTGGATGGTGGTGGCCACTCTAGATTGGTATCGCCCTTGTCAAAGGTTATTAGATCTTGCATAGGATAACTTGGGCTTGTTTGATTTATGTACAAGGGGCCATTGGGATTTGGATATGATTCTTGTTGGAAAGGTGGATTTAAATCTATCAATGGTGCTTGGTGGTCTTGTTGAAAAGGTGTATTTGGACTTACTTGATTTATGTACAAAGAGCCATTGGGACTTGGATGTTGTTCTTGTAATATCACTTGATGGCTTTGTGGATGGGCTTGGTAGTGCATTGGAATGGTGGTATGAGGGATTGGATAAGCTTGAGGTGGATGTTCATAGGTTGATGTGGTATTGACTTGGTGGATAGGTGGATTAAGTTGATATGAAGTGGATGGATATGACATGTGGCTATGAGGTGGATTAGGTTGGTATGGAGCGGCTAAGGATTGTTGTACTTGTCGAGCTTGACTAGTGGCTAAAAGGTGTTGGACTTGGGCTATGAAGTGTTGTAGTTGAGGTGATTGGCTTGCGTGGGGTTGAGCTCTTTAGAGGAAGAATTGTAATATTTCAATGGCATCTTGGTTGAGGGGTTGTAATCCTTGATAAATATTTTGGAGGAATCTTTGGAATTTGATTTCTAGGTCCTCCAATGTATACATGTTGTCACCAAGTGTTTGTCTTAAGTCCTTTTAGCAAGTGCTTGCTTAGGGATTTGGATGATGATGTGGATTGTTTGG
Source organism: Cunninghamia lanceolata (assembly GCA_027924645.1). NCBI lineage: Eukaryota > Viridiplantae > Streptophyta > Pinopsida > Cupressales > Cupressaceae > Cunninghamia > Cunninghamia lanceolata. Next base: position 32,805,504 of record BSBN01000078.1, on the reverse strand, counting down.
ATGACTTGGCTATGTTTGGGATGAAAGTGATTGGGTTTGAATGTTATTGGAAGAATGTGTAGGATGACTTGTCTTTATGTGTTTTGGTGTTTAGAGCTTGCTGTGGCAATATTCAAACAAATGATTATGCATATACACACATGAATCACTCACACAAGACACATAAGCAAGTTTTAGTTTGGAAGAATGTGATGATGGTTAAGCAAGCACATGAAGACAATTCAACAAGTCCTAGTTAAGGCAAGGCCACTATCACAAGGAGGTTCTAGTGAAAATCCAGGGGATCGGCACCCCACGAGCATCCAGCAAGCCACTTAAGACTTTAACTAACCCTACTAGGAGTTTTATTATACACAAAGGTACACCTCCTTTTGAGTTAGCACTGTATGGTGAGCGCTAATACTAGTTAGACTTGGCTTTTACCATATCCTCTGATTTTTATAGCGGACCGGATGAAAGTACCACTTGAGGTCATTCCCTTGGGGTGGATACCAAGGCAGGCCTCTCTAAGGCTAAACAAAAGCAACACAAGTAAATGTTTTTGATCTCCAAGTTTGTGTTGGTACGCGAGGAGAGAGCATACACATTTACTTGGTCACACTTGCATGGGGTTCATTAACATTAGAAATCAATGTGTGATCAAATAGTTCAAGCACTTGTTCGTTTTAGATCCAAATCCAAATGTGATGAAAGACACTTGTTCATTTTATCCCAATTTCTCGATGATGTGATGGCAAACAATGTTCGTTTTAATCCCAAAGTCCAAATGTGTGATCAAACAAGATTAAGAGATGAAAGATTAGAATGAGTGCACCTGATACAATCACTTTCCAATTTGCTGTAGATATTGATGCCAATGCTGCTCCAGCTCCTTAGATGCCTCTACAAGTCACCAATTCCAAAAAGAAACAAGTAAACTTGTAAAGAAGAGGATTACATGAAAAGGACGAAATCTGAAAATATTGATAAAAATGATCTGATACAGAAAAATAGATTGCATAAACAGAAAGTTCAGGAGATTCTAAGCAATTTGAAAATATGTTTCGTTGAAAAACGATCAAAATTGCTCAAGTTATGCTCAAAATGAAGTTTGCAATGAACCTAAACTTTGACTGATAAAAAAGAGGGTAAAATGATACAATCACCTAATAAAACTTGATCCACTATGTAGTTCGTCCTCTCAGCTTTCTAGCGAGTCCTTGTTTGTGCAATTTGGCCTCCGTATGTGAAAGTTATGATAGAAATACCAAGATGCACAATGACAGCAAGCAGAAGCAAGTTACAGTTGCCAGATGCGACATACTGTTGATCAGAGGCGATCTGTATTTTGCGACAGGTGGGATACTGCAGATCAAATGCGACACAAAAAATACTAGATACGGTTCCTATTAGCTTGTAAGTGATGCAAAAAATCCCAAAGCAACCAATTTTGGCCTACAAGCGACCTGTATCTGCAAAATGAAAGATGCGACAGAAACCCTAGTTCTACAAAACGCGATTACTGTCAGACCAAAAGTGATTAGGTTAAAGACAAAAGCAATTACTGTTTAGATAAAAGTGATTAAAATATGAGCAAAAGTGATTACTATCTGACTAAAAGTGATCAAAATATGAGCAAAAGTGATTACTATTAACCCAAAAGCGATCTGGAAAGTTTCAGGTGAGAGATTACAGATATTAACCATATACGACCAATTTTACCGGATGCGATCCATTTTTGTTCAAAAGCAAACTAATTTTTACCATAAGTGATCTGTTTTTGTTCAAAAGAGAGCTATATTTTACCATAAGCAATCTATTTTTGTTCAAAAGCGAGCTAAATTTTACCATAAGCGATCAGTTTTTGATCAAAAGCGAGCTGAATTTTACCATAAGCGAGCAGTTTTTGATAAAAAATGACCTGAATTTTACCAAAAGCTACATACTGTTTGTTTAAAAGTGAGCCAAATTTGACCATAAGCGACCAGTCTTTGATCAAAGGCGAGCTGATTTAGCCCAGGCGACTGTTGTTTGATCAAAGGCGACCTGAATTACCAGAGGCACATTTCTACATACCGATTGTTGTTTTCTTCACCAAATGCTCCATTTTTCATCAAATTTAGGTAAATTTGTACTCAAAATTTATGGAAACGGCCTCCCAGATGCAATGGTGAGGTTAGATTTGGGCTAAGAGATCATCTACATACATTTTTAGCCAAATCTTTGTAAACTAAGGTTAGAAAAATGTAAATTTTTGCTACAAAAGCTTGCAAAAATGAAAGATTGGCACTCCAAGAGATCTAAACTTCATAAAAACAACTCAAATAAGAGAAGTTAATCAAGGACGTGAGTCCCACTGGGCGTGCCAGAATGTATATTGAAAATTTTGGATTTATAAATGGAAATGATCAAACAATTGAAATGCATAACCTAAACCCAAATAATTCAATACCTTGAAGATGCAAGATGAGCTTGATTGATTGATCGCTTTGTTGTGTTGATTGCTCGATTCCACAGCATAACGTTGATAAGGAGATAGATGATGGATGCTTGATGGTTGATAGATGCAAGCTAGATGGATTGAAGATGATGGATAATGGCTTGAGATGAAAATTCAGCAGAGTGAGGTTGCATGAAGAAGAATCCTCTCTAATCCCCTCTCTAATGTCTCAAGAGAGGCTTGTTTTATTAGTTTGGCTTGATTCAAATGGATGGCTAGGATCAATTAGGGCTTTAGATGAAATGGATGGATAAGATTAAGTTAGGTTTCCTTGCACATTAAGAAATTATAGTCAATTGACATGTGGCAAAGGAAGATAAGGCTTAGGTGTGCTTGTGTAGATAAATACTAAAATTAGGTCCCATTAGTTGTGCATGTGAAGAATTTGAATGAAAGTTGTATTACAACACATGATTGACTAGACAAGTGTTGGAATGTGATAAAAGATGAGTGTTTAATTCAAATAAAATATTTGAATTAGTTGGGATATGAGTTGGAAATTAATTAAATAAATAATATTTATTTAATTAATTGGATAAATGAATAGGATAGGATTGGGATATGATGTGGAAATTAATTAAATAAATAAAATTTATTTAATTAATTGGCTTAAGTGGGATTAGGGAAATTAGGATGGAAATTAGGACAAAATGGCTTATGATGTCTAGATAATGTTTTAACAAGGTGTTGTAGGACATGGACAAAGTTGAGACAAATTTGGGTGTCTGCAACATGTCTTCTAGATGATCTTAAAGTGTTTGCTAACTTAGATGATTGTTCCTAAGTCGATGCCTTGTATAAATAAAGGATTGTGAAGTCATTCCAAAGTGTGAATTGTGCAGATGAGTGTGGTATAGCGAAGAAGAAGAGTGAAAGGCAGAGCAGGAGTTTTTGGGCTTAAATGGAACTGATCTAGGCATGGTAAAGATGTCAATCTCCAATTCAAGTTTGTGATACTCGATTACTTTGTAGACAATGTGTCTCTTGTAGGTAGTGTGCCTCTTGTGAGCAGTGTGCTTGGGCCATGAGCCCTAATTGGCATGTGGCATCTATTTTTCTTATTCTTCTAATAGAGAATAATCCTTGGGTTAATCACCCCATGGTTTTTCCCTTAACTGGTTTTCCACGTCAAAATCTTGGTGTCATGTGTTGATGTGTATCTTCTCTGGTGTTTATGCTTTATGCTTTCATGAATGATTAATTACTATGCTATTGAATAACAAAGTGGATTTAAGTGTTTGAATTGGAAGCAAGTTTAGGATAACTGATTCACGCCCCCTCTCAGTTATCAACAATTGGTATCATAGCCAAGTTCCTCTAAAAGGAGCTTAACCGCTTGAGGAGATCCAGGATGTCGTCATACAAGAAGGATAGTCTGAAGTTTGATGGAACCAACTTCTCTCTTTGGAAAGGTCACATGAAATGTCACTTGGAGTGTATGGGAAAGGCGTACTTGTCCATGGTCACAAAAGCATATGTACCTCCACAGGGTGGTCTAACAACTCTAAATGAAATCACAAATGCTGAAAACAATCTACGGACCAAAGAGGCTCTTCTAAGTGCTTTAACTGACTCAGAACTCTCAAATGTTATTGACCTACCAACTGCCTATGAGATCTAGGTCAAACTAGAACTTTTACATGAAGGAGATGAGTATGTCAAGAGTGCAAGGTTGCAGAGTCTCAAAGGGAAATTTGAAAGACTAAAAATGAGAGATGATGAAAATATTACTACCATTATGCCAAGAGTAAATGAGTTGGTGTGTGGAATCAGGAATGTTGGTCAAGTTTTGGATGAAAATGAGATTGTTGGCAAAATTCTTAGATCCCTTCCTACTACCTATAAAATCAAGGTTGCTGCCATTGATGAATTCAAAGCCCATACAACTGTCACAAGAGACCAATTGTCTAGCAAACTGGTTGCATTTCAAATGACCGAGTTTGGAGATGATCCCCCCAAGACTAAATCTGCATTCAAAGCCAGTGCCTCTATGAAAGGCAAACAAAGATTTGATCTGGGAGAAAACTCTTCAAGGAAATTGTCATGGTATGATCAAGCAAGAAGAGACATGGAAGAGGAAGAAGCAGAAACAACTCAACTTGAAGCCCTCATTGCAAAAAGACTACCCTTTAAGTGCTTCAACTGCAATAAGATTGGTCATTTTGCCTCAAGATGTCCAGAAAGATCTACAAGGTCAAATTCTAACAGACAAAGGTTCCAAAAGAATTATTATTATGTTCATGAAGAAGATGATAATGAAGGAGTAACAGATGATGAATCAGAAATAGGAAACAAATCCAGAAATGAATGGGTGTTTATTGCCATCAAGGAAGAAGATCCAATGTCCTATGAATTTGTCAATCATAAGGTTGTAGAAAAAGCTTTGGCTGCCCAAGTTGAAGAAAAGGATGATTGGGTTATTGACAGTGGATGCTCTCACCATATGACAGGTGACAAGAACAAGTTCTTAGATTTGGAAAGGTATGAAGGAGGAATGATAAAGTTTGGTGATAATTCTGCTAGCAGAATCAGAGGTAGGGGAACTATTTCTTTTGATGGAAAGAACAAAACCGGTAATGTACTGTATGTTGAAGGATTGAAGCACAATCTTCTCACTGTTGGACAGTTGGTGGACAAAGGTTATGATCTCTGGTTCAAGAATGGAAGATGCAGGATCTTTGAAAGCTCTGAAACTAAGATTGCATCCGGTACTCAAACAAAAGGTAATATCTTTCATCTAGTTGGTACTAATAAAACTTGTCTATTTGTTCAAGTTGATCAGAGTTGGCTATGGCATAGAAGGATATGTCATGTAAATTTTGATAACATCATCAAGATAAGCAATACTCAGGATGTAAGAGATCTTCCAAAATTGGTAAAACCTACAAATAGTTTGTGCAAAGAATGTCAGCTAGGTAAACAGAGCAGAGTCTCATTCAAAAGATAAGATTAGTCCTCTACCAGATTATTGGAATTAGTTCATACTGATCTATGTGGTCTGACAAGAATCAAGAGTATGCAAGGTGATAGATACTTCATGTTACTGATTGATAATCATTCCCGGATGATGTGGGTTACCTTTCTGAAAGAGAAATTAGAAGCTTTTGAGAAGTTCAAAATCTTCAAGGCTATGGTAGAGAATCAAACCAGATTAAAACTGAAATGTCTAAGGTCTGATAAAGGTGGTGATTTCATAGATTTTTGTGAGAAGCATGGCATAAAGAGATAGTTGTCTACTCCTATGACTCCACAGCAGAATGGAGTAGTAGAGAGAAAGAACCGGACCATCTAGGAAGCATCCAGGACAATGATAACAGAAGCAAATGTTCCCCAAATGTTTTGGAGAGAAGCTGTCAGCACTACAGTCTATAATCTCAACCGAGTTCAAATCAGAAGCAATACTGGTAAGACTCCTTATGAACTTTGGTTTGGCATCACTCCTACTGTGAGATATTTTAGAGTATTTGGTAGCAAATGTTACATTAAAAGAGATGAAGATCTAGGAAAGTTTGATGCTAGAAGATGAAGGAATTTTCTTGGGTTACTCCACTCAAAGCAAAGCATACCAGTGTTACAATAAAAGACTAAGAAAGATGATAGAAAGTACAAATGTGAAGGTTGATGAGGGAATTGAGAAGCCCTTAAGGTTTTATGAATATGATGAAGATGATCAAAATGGTACTCTAGTTCCAGGAGCTCATTCCTCTTCTGAAAGTCAGATTCAGACTAATCCGGTAAATCAGGAAGAAGAGATAGGTCTGAATGAGCTTGATCAAGAAAAAAAGTGCAAGAAACTCCCAAAGTTCCAAGGTATGTAAGACTAAGCCACTCTAAAGATCAGATTATAAGTGACAAAAGTAAAGGTGTGCAAACTAGAAGGACAATTGCTCAAAATTCAGATGAATATTGTCTGATTTCAAAGATTGAACCTAAGACAATAAATGAAGCCTGCATGATGAAAACTGGACCAAAGCAATGGAGGAAGAGTTGATACAAATTGAGAAAAATCACACTTGGGATCTTATTCCCAGACCTAGAGACAAGAATGTGATTGGAGCCAACTGGGTCTTCCGGAACAAACTTAATGAAGTTGGTGAGGTAATCAGAAACAAAGCTAAATTGGTCTGCAAAGGCTACTCTTAAATAGAAGGAATTGATTTTGAAGAAACCTTTGCTCCGGTGGCAAGAATTGAAGCAGTCAGACTATTTCTTGCATTTGCTGCCTTCAAAGACTTCAAGGTATATTAGATGGATGTCAAGTCTACCTTCCTAAATGGTGACTTGGAAGAAGAAGTATACATTGAGCAACCAGATGGATTTCAATTGTCTAATCATGATGATATGGTCTGCAAGTTGAAGAAAGCACTGTATGGATTGAAGCAAGCCCCAAGAGCTTGGTATGAAAGATTGGATAAGATCTTGTGCAGATTGGTTTCAACAAAGGTACTGCTAACAGTAACTTATATTTTAAAATTGATCATGAAAACATCTTGATTGTTGAAGTATTTGTTGATGATATCATCTTTGGAGGAAAAGATAGCATGTGTAAAACTTTTGCAAATCAAATGAAAAGTGAGTTTGAGATGTCTATGCTTAGTGAAATGAATTTCTTCTTGGGTCTGCAAATTACTCAAACAAAGAAAGGGATCTTCATTATATGTGAAAGAATTGTTGAGGAAATTTGGGATGGAAGATTCAAAGCCAATGAATACTCCCATGGCAACTGGATACAAGTTGAGCAAAGATGATGACTCTTCTAAGGCAGATCAAACAAATTACAGATCAATGATTGGTGGATTGTTGCATCTCACACAAACTAGACCAGATATTATGCAAGTTGTTGGTCTTGTGGCTAGATTCCAGGTTGATCCCAGAGAATCTCATGTCATGGCAATCAAGAGAATTTTTACATATCTAAAAGGGACAATGGAGTATGGTTTGTGGTATCCTAGAGATCATAATTTCTCTCTTCATGCATACACAGATGCAGATTGGGCAGGAGATGTGGATGACAGGAAGAGTACCAGTGGTGGAGCATTCTTTTTGGGAAAGAGATTGGTTTCTTGGCTAAGCAAGAAATAAGATGCAATATCTCTATCTACAACTGAAGTAGAATACATTGCAATAGAAGGTAGTTGCACTCAAGTTTTATGGATGAAGTAGATGCTAAGAGATATTAAAGTAGAGTATGAGGAGCCTATCACAATTTTTTGTGATAATTCAAGTACAACAAATATTTCTAAGAATCTGGTGTTGCATTCTGAGACTAAGCATATATCTATCAAGTTTCACTTTCTGAGAGAGCAAGTGAACAAGGATGAAGTTAGATTGGAATTTGTGCCCTCAAAGGATCAAATTGTAGATATCTTTACTAAACCTCTTCCTAAGGAATCTTTTGAGTATCTCTGGGAGAAGTTAGGGGTTGTTGCTCCTTTGGTGATGAACTAGGATGCACTGATGTGCATCAGTTCAGTGGATATCACAGTCATATCTTGTGATCCGGATTGGTGATGGGGAGCTACTACTCAGGGGGAGCAGCTGGTATGATTCTGATGTGTTAAAGTTGCAAGTATGAGCCCTTTGCCATTAATGTCAAAGGGGGAGAGAAGACATGTGAAAAACAAGTGGTTGATGATCAAAGGGGGAGAAGTAAAGAAAAAGAAGACATGTGAAGAGTTGTTGTTGATAGGGGGAGCTGTGACAGAAAGGAGAAGTTCTTGTCTTGATAGTTTTTCACATCATATGTTGCCATCAATGACAAAGGGGGAGATTGTTGCAAGTATGAGGATAACTAGTGTTGTCATTGATGTCAACATACTCATATTGCATTAATGAGAAGGATTGGATGAGCTGTGTACTAAGGATATTGAGGAAATTAGTCTCAATCAAGAACAATGAAGAACAATGATGACAGTAAGGTAAAAGTCTAAGATAAGATGAAGATCAGAGGATGCAGTTTAAAGGGTTTGCAGATATAATTCTTGACATGATTCAATCAAGTTTTCAGCAGTCTGCATAATGATCTGAAGAAGTTATGATTGCTTTAGTAGAACCGATTCTGGGAGATGTTCAGTGGTGACAGAGTGTCACAGTTTGGTCCGGTGAGCTCCGAAATTGCATTATCTCATTCTGTGGATTGGAGGTAGTGTTGAAGAAGTCCATATGAAGTGACAACTAGATCTATTCATGGGTTTGAGGTCTGGAAGCACCTTTTTCATTATGACAGTGATGACAGACTGTGTTCTTGAAGTTCTAGATGAAGAAGAGAAGAATTCTACAAAGCTGATAAAGTACGGATGTTCTTGGTGACTCAGGAAAGGTTTTGGTGATCCTTGGATCATGTAAAATTCTTATTGGCGGTCCGCATTGAAGTTAGAGTTTGGATTTGATGTAAAGACCACTGGTTGTTGGTGTTCTTCCTAAGATAGGTCGACCGGATGTATTACACATCTTCCAGATGATCTTAAAGTGTTTGCCGACTTAGATGATTGTTCCTAAGTCGATGCCTTGTATAAATAAAGGAATGTGAAGTCATTCCAAAGTGTGAATTGTGTGGATGAGTGTGGTATAGTGAAGAAGAAGAGTGAAAGGTAGAGCAGGAGTTTTTGGGCTTAAATGGAACTGATCCAGGCATGGTAAAGATGTCAATCTCCAGTTTAAGTTTGTGATACTCGATTACTTTGTAGACAGTGTGTCTCTTGTAGGCAGTGTGCCTCTTGTGAGCAGTGTGCTTAGGCAGTGAGCCTTAATTAGCATGTGCCATCTATTTTTCTTATTCTTCTAACAGAGAATAATCCTTGGGTTAATCACCACGTGGTTTTTCCCTTAACTAGGTTTTTCATGTCAAAATCTTGGTGTCTCATGTGTTGATGTGTATCTGCTCTGGTGTTTATACTTTATGCTTTCATGAATGATTAATTGCTATGCTATTGAATAACAAAGTGGATTTAAGTGTTTGAATTGGAAGCAAGTTTAGGATAACTGATTCACCCCCCCTCTTAGTTATCAACAACATCATGTCCTGTAGATGTGTGGGATGGTCTTTGTTGCCATCAATGACAACATCCATGAAGCCACATAGTGTCTCTTGGAAACAATCTCCCCCTTTGGCATTGATGGCAACACTTAGTGAAAAATGACTAAGTGTCATACTACACTCCCCCTTAGCTAATGCTCTGTTCTAATGTACATTTCACTGGAGCTCCCCCTTAGCTAGATTCAACATTTTTCACTGCTACTCACTCCCCCTTTGACATCAATGGCAAAGGGTAGAATCCGCACACCAAAACTCTCAAAAATACTTAGCTGCATAAGTATATATACATGTTATAATTACATATATTGTAGTATATCTGCAAAAGTTGTCTTCAACTGGACAAGTTCTGTTGCCCAACTCTACTTCATCCTATCCAAAATTATGGCATTACATCCTAAGAAGTAAGATACTTGTTGTAGTACCAGATGCTGCAACAAAAATGCTCCTAATGTAGAGTGAGCTTGGAGAGAAAAGAGACAAGTGGATAATGGTTCTTCAAGAATATGATATGGACATAACACCCATGAAATTGGTTAGAGGCCAAGCCCTGAGCTAGATGATTTCTAAGACTGATCCTAATATTATTTGTTAACAATATGTAGTGAAAACCAAGGAGAACATAGAATGGTACTCTGTTATTAGACATATCCTAATCACTGAGAAATGTCTTGTAAAGATGCAAGCTTCTTAAAGGAGAGCTTTGAAGATAAGATTATAGAAGTACATGATCAAAGGAGGGGTCCTCTTCAAAAGAAACTATGAGGGGATATACCTTAGATGTCTGGATGGACCAAAAGCTGTCAAAGTCTTAGCTAAGATACATGACAAGTTTGGAGAAACACATGGTTCCCACTTAGCCACTACACATGCTATCCTGAGAGCAGGGTGTTATTGGCCAACCATTTTCAAAGACACTAGTGAGCACATCAAATGTTGCCATACTTGTTAGGTCACTGCCAACAGAGAGAAATATGCTGCTCAACCCTTGCAGCCAATGATGGAGATGTGTCCATTTGCTCAATGGTGCATGGATTTCATAGGTCCCATCAACCCTCTATCATCTTCAGGGCCACAGGTATGATTTGACAATCACTTCTTATTACACTAGGTGGACTGAAGCAGTCAACAACAAGACATGCAGTACAGAAGATGTAATAAAATTCCTAGAGAACAACATAATAACCAAGTATGGAGTTCCATATGCTTTAGTATGTGATAATGGACCAGCCTTTGCATCATTAAGATTATCTAGTTGGGCTTTTGATTATGGAATCATTTTGAAATTTTCTTCAAATTATTACCCCCAAGGAATGGCTTACCAGAGTCAACAAACAAAAAAACATTTAGAATCATAAAGAAATTGATAGAAAAGAATCCTAGGGAATGGAAAAACCTACTTAAGTATGCCTTGTGGGTAGACTAAACTAGAGTGAAACTTGCAATAGGAAACTTCCCTTACCAACTAGTATATGGGGTGGATCCTATCCTCCTTGTGAATCTAAAAATCCCCACATTGCAGTTTATAGAAGAATATCTAGCTATAGATAGTAAGCAAGAGGTTAGGTTGCTCCAATTTATGCACCTAGAAGAAAAAGGGGATAGAGCAATTGATCAATTCACTAAACATCAGGCTACTATCAAATGCTGGTTTGATAAGAGAGCCAGAATAAAAGCTTTTAGCATTTCATATTTGGTCCTAGCATGGGACAAGGCACATGAAAAGAAAGGTGATCATGGAAAGTTTGATAAACTTTGGATCAGTCCTTTATAGATTTCAGAGATCCTAGGAGATAGTATCTATAGACTCAAGACCCTAATAGGTGAGGATGTTCCATTTCCAGTTAATGGACCATTCCTCAAGCATTACTTCCAAGCTTAGACCTGGGATCATGTTAGGATGTTGTACCATGATGTACAAATTATATAGTTGCATGTATAGCTTTTCTTTGTGTGTTTGCTTGTTTGTTGCTTGTTGTTTAGTCCTTGTTTTGGTTATGCAAGATGATGCACCTTATCACCCCAAGAAACCAGCAAAATTGTTAGAATTCAAATGATGAATACAAATTCTTATGTAGGTTGTGCCTCACACTAAGAGGTATTTCTGATCAGATCTATGATGTCTAGTTCATTAGTGATATCCCTTATCTTGATCATGGAGATTTTCACAATGACTCACCTAACAGCCTTGGGTTTGTTGAATACCTTAGTATAGGTGTTAAGTGAAAAATCTAAAGGGTCATCCTTGCTACCATTGCAATTCCCAACCTAAAACAACAAGTGATCACACTTTGCATGATGAGCTTAGACGCCTGCTATAGACGTCTGTTGGTAGTGGGGCTCTACTTAGGAGAATTACAAAGATAACCTTGTCGGGGCTATGGACGCCTGCTGGCAACAAGGCTCTATCCCAGTTGGCTATGAGGGATGAACCCAAACTAAGTAACTTAACACTAGTTACTAGTGTCTTCAACTTACTTTCAAGATGAGGATTATTAATCACATGCACACACTTGATCCCTTATCAGCATTGATATGCTTATGAACTTGACATCATTTAGAAAGATCATGATGCTTATGCTTAGGGAGAGTTAGAATACTATGTTTCAATGTGTACTCATCACTTGAATAATTTGAATTTGGTTTTTTTCTTTGGTGGCAAGTTGTTGTGTGGTTACACAACACCCCCCATTTTGCCTTACCAAAATAGGGACCCAACTTTTTTGCTTCTGCTTGTTCTTTTCTTTCTTGCTTTGGGCGGTTTGGCAAAAGTTAGTTAAGCATATCACCCCTGCACATGCATGTGACCCACAAGAGAAGGTCAAGTGTCAAAGACAAAATTTGCCTTCATAAACCTCATAATTTGATAGAGTGCAAAATTCTAGGCAGGTTTGCCTTTTAGATCACCCTGATATTCGTTAAGAATGAAAAGTTATGCCTGGTCAAAGTTTGGTATTCCCCATAGGGTCACATTTGTTAATATCAGTCATATTCACTAGATGACCCTAACATATGAAGATCACCTGATATCTGCATATACTTCAATACACAAATGTAAAAGTTATATAAGAAAGAGTATATACCCATCAAATACGCATGTATATTTCTTGAGGGTCACATTTCCAAACATCTGTCATATTTCTCAATATGACGATGAAGTCATCCTAACCCAATACAAAGTGAATGCAATGAGATGATGACATCATCATGACCTAGACCCAAAAAGGTCATATTTTGAAAGATCCTTGATCTTAAATAATATGATGATGACGTCATTTCCTTGAATGATTTGAAAGACTTATAAAATGCTGACGTCATCCTCACCTTCTCAAATGGGGTGATATTTCGTAATGTTAGGTATATAGATATTTCTGTATATCCCTCATATTGACCTTAGATGACCTAAGATGCAGATATTTCTAGTGACGAATAAAATGATGCCACATGGCATATCCACCTGATCATAATGATACAATGTGCTATCACAATTATTAACAAAGGCATAGTGACTTGAGTTTAGTTGTTGGTCAGCAGTTGACCATCTTGACGGTGACATCACCCTCATCTCCCAGATATACATCATGTTTTTAAACATCCCTGATCTCTGCGAATATCACCCTCTACATTAAATGCAATCCTGACTGTAGGTCAAGCCTTTGAATTTCAAATACAAGCCCACCACTTGTCAATATTTACAAACATCATGTGTCAATCAATGGACATAAATAAAAGTGAAGATTTTTGGTTCATTTCGAATTTACCATATGTTAAATAGAGAATTACAGAGTTCCAGAGATATCAAAGCATTACTGCAACTTGCAAACGAAATGGCTATGCATTTGGACAGAATGGAATGGTAATTACGATAGGATCATGTCCATCTAAATATCACCCACATAGTAAAAGGGAAGCAATTATCAGGTATGTAACATTAAAACCCTCTTTTGTCATTTATGGTGAATGAAAGGTAAAAATGATTTTTAACAGTGTTAATTGACATGATGATGCATAAAATAAACTAGAATGATAGAATTATCACCATAAAATGCATTGGATCACTAAGCCACTGTTACACACGACACGTTAGGGTAAGATATGCATACTTTATTGCAGGATCTCATGGCAGTCAGAAAGAACCGGTCTGAGATAGAATTTTTGAAACCTATGTACTTGCAGCCAAAGGGAGTGACATTCAGATATGGGCAAATTAATGATATACATTAAGGGAGTACTAATCTTGATGCATGGATGACAAGACTAGAAAAGGGAAGTGGAAACCCTCTACTAATAAACATAATCAGTTTAGGAATGTGGAATGCTGGCGGATTTCTGTATGCAATGGAGGCCACTGAGCTAGTGGTAGAATGTGCCTAGAACTACAATGCAGAGACCGAAAAAGTAGAGAAGCATGGTAGAATTTATGCAAACTTCTCAGTTGCAGGCATCACCTCAGCCTTTAATATGCCTAAGGAACCTAATGTAGTGTCATTAAACCTAGGAAAATTGGAAAAAGAATATAACATCAAACAAAAAGAAGCTAGGAGGATCATGCATCAATGGAGATCCAAGAGTAGCACATACAAGGCCTCAGCCAGATTATCTATATATCTCTTTAAATTTGATTTTGCTCTTGAATACTAGTACATGATAGCAATGCTCAGCAGAATGACATGGAAAACTAATGCTGGAGCCTTTGAGAATTGGATGTATGGTATTATCAGGATGGTAGAGTGTTCTAAAACCAAACCCCTGTGGGCAAAGATCATAAGTGACAACTTAGATGAAGGAATGAGGAGGCTAGGATGAAAAGTGAACATGTTTCATATGACCTCTTACGTAGCATATGCCTGTGCATTTAGAGGCACATTCAATAGATTGGTAATAGAAGGTAGGGTTGGAAATATCCCTGGTGATGTGAACATCTAGGATCATTACCCACAATTAAAAGAAGAGAGCTTCTCCAACATTATAGGAGAGTGAATGATTCCTTCTCTATGCATCTTGTTAGGACCATGGAAGAGGACAGAGGAAAGAGATTGAATGTGGAAGCATAGGCTACCGTATACAAAAATGGGGCTTGCTTTATCCAATTCCCCATATTTTCATACATAAGGATGGAAGGATTCACCAGGCAACCTCTCATGTTGCCAAGATATGCAAATGATCAAGTCATCCTGATGGAGTTTGTCAAACAGATACTGCCCTCAGTGGAGGCCTATATTGAAAAGAAAAAGATACCAAATGTCTTGTTTCCAATCATGATTGGTTGGTATATGTGCCCTAATAGAGAAAGTGTCAGGGATGTAATAGGAGGATTAAAATTGATGCACTTGCAGCCATTCTCATTGGCTAGGCCATATGATCCTTACGATAGGATGTTGGAATTGCATAAGAAGCCAATGCATCAAAAGCATAGTGAAGATTTTTGGGCTGATTGTGATGATGAGGTAGAAGTTAGAAGGAGAGGTTATCAAAGGCTCACCTTGAATCAGATACACACCTTGGATTGTATGCCAGTGCCTACCCAGTTACATGAGGATGATGGTAAGATCATGTCCTAGGAATATGAGGACAAAAATGTATATAATGATACCTTATCAGCTCCAGAGTGGGATCAGCTAGATGAAACTACCTTAGACCATATAACTCAGAAGGTCATGCAATTGACCAAGGAATGGGTAGAAAATGAGGTCACCCAGCTGAAAAATAAAGGGGTAGCCCCCACTATGGATAATAAAAGAAAGAGACAAGAATTGTCTAATGAAGAATATGATGATTTCCTTAGGGAGAAGAGGCAATCAAATGGAGAAAGGTAGCAAAGAAAAAATAAGAAGGGAAACCAAGAAGTTGGGGTGATGGTCATTAGACAACCCCAACCAAAGGAAAATGTAGCTTCTACATCAGCCGCAGCATCACCCCACACACCTACAAAACAAAAGAAGGCTACTACAAATCTTGCCCCTATTATTATAGAGGAGGAGGAAGAGCCCTCAGATGATGACCTCTTGATCAAGAAGAAAAAGAAGAAGGTCCCAACGCCACTACAAAAGAAACAGAAGATTACAATGAGAACATTTATGGACATAAGTCCCATCCTATTAAGAGGTGCAGGTGGTGAGGGTATTTTAAAGAACTTGCAACAAGAGGTTCCTATCCCTGATATAGTGCACTTTAAGACTGAGAAGGCAGAGGAACAAAAAGAAAAGATGCATAGTGCAAGAAAAGAACCACCTTTTCCACTAGATGATACAGTGGACTTGTCTGATGATGATGTAGTTAATGATGTTTCGGCTCATTCTATGGAGACATTAGTAGAAAATACAAAGCTGACCCCTCATGCTACTCCCTTGATTCAAAAGGAAGTCCATCAGGAGGAGGTTGAAATGGAAGAAATAGAAGAAGATAACCTTGAGGTGGTATCTCAACAAATTGGATTAACTAACTTGGTTGATCAAGTCACCAACCCTGCAGCAATAGACCTGGCAGATCAGGGTGATGAGGATCAAGGGAAAGGAAAAGATGCACCTCCGGAGCAAGAGAAAGTGGAAGCTAATATACATAAGGAGGGTCTTGAAAAGATGCTTGATAAGAGTGATTATCAGAATAACAAGCCAACACCTGAAAGAGGAACAAATGAAAAGGAAATGGAAAAAGCCTAGGACCTTGGGGAAAGAGACACATCAAAAGATAGAGAACAGAGTCTCCAACAAGGTGATTATCAGTAGAATGAAACAAAAAAATGTGACCAAGAATGATCATGGTGATCATCCGCATAAATTAGATCAAAACATTTAGAATCCTCATGAGGATCAAGTGCAATAGAATATGCAAGAGCAAAATGTAAATGCATCACAAGAAGCTCTTGCACAATAGGAGATCCCTCAGGAGAAAATTAGTGAAGATGAACAGAGGAAATAAAATTCTCCACCAAGGGTAGGAGAGCATAATGTAAAGACTCAGGATGCTCATATTGAGCAAACTGACCAGTAAGGACCCACTGGTGATATACCATATTGGTTGCAGCATCAAATAAAACCACCCTAGGATAGTCATGTGCTTGAATTTGATGTTGTTACATTGTTTTCAATAGATATGATCAAGCCTAAAAGGAAGGCTAGACCGACATCCGCCATCAAGAGAGATCCTACCACAAGTAGGAGAACAACTTAGGTAGCTCTACCTATAGCAGATAAGGCCAAAGGAGAAATAAGCATCAATGAATTTAAGATAACTAATGTTGATCTAGGCTTTGCTACTGAGGAGCAGGAAGGCCAAGAGGCCAAAGACATTATTGACTCCTTGATGAAAAGTGTGAAAAAGGAGAAGGACAAGAATAAAATGTACAATGAGCATATTGCTCAATTGCATACATTTATAAAAGGGTTAATTGACCCTAACCACATGCCAGTAGACATAGCCACCCCCTTAACCATCATATCCCAAGATGAGGTAACAAGGCTAGACATCATTAAGCATAAGGATCATGTGGTAGACAATTGGTTTATTCTTTTCATGTCTAAAGCAAAGAAAGTGATAAGGACCTCCCTCTCCAATTGGAACTTGCTCAGCACATTAAGGAGCAAAGTAGACAAAGTTCAAAAGGAGGTTTCTTGGAGATCCATCAATGTAGATAAACATCTGGATGCCCTGGTTGAGATGAAGTGCATAGACATGAAGGTGCTCATGTATAATCAAGTATTTGATAACAATACTACACAATTATTAGGCACATGGTATGAATATACCAAGTTCGAGAGTGATATCCTAAAAAGATGTAATGCCAAGCTTAGTGATATCAGTGTTAAATTACATCATCTTATGGCTAAGGAAGCAAATACCTTGGAAGCTCTAGAAGGTAATGTAGAAGGAAACATAGAAAATTAGGATGCCGATTTTCCAATTGGAGCCTTCCAAAATAATTTTAAGCAAGCCACAGATGACCCTCTTCATCATTTGACAAAAGATGTACTCAGCAAGGCTATGAGGATGAAGGCCAAGGTGGAAGCATATAATGAGACCTTAAATAGCAGAAAGAGTAAATGGACTGCTCTATAGATAAAATTCCATTCCCAAAAACATGCTACAGCAAAATCTAGAATCCAAGATGGGGGAGAAATTGAAAGAATAATGCAAGCATATGAACCCATCAGGGAAAGTATCATCATACATGTAGGGGATGATCTTCATACAGATGTAGAAGATGAAGAAGATGAAGAAGATGATGAAGAAGAAGAATGAGTAAGGATGCATGATGATAGGGTCACATGCATAATAAGACAAAGAAGTGATCGAGTCCCACCAGAGCGTTTCTAGCTGGAAACTTGTGCCACATTTGATATCAATTGACCAAGTCAAAGAAGATATGGACCATTGATTTAGATAGAAAAATCATGATCATTGGATCAATGTAACTGCATCCTCTCTTTGTCCTATAAAAGGAGAAGGAGTGCATATTGTATCATTCATTCAAAACTTAATTGAAGTTAGATTGCTAAAGTTTCTTAGGACTAATTTCAATGCTGATTGTAGATGTACATGTCTTTTGCATACTTAATTAAAGTGAAGATTTGGATTACATATCATCATATACTTTGAGTAATCTATAGATGTATTCTTGGCTTGTGCTTTGATTTGTTGCGTCCCTTGGAGTGCAATTCATGTTGTACATGTTGTCTTCATCTCTTTTCCATTGAAGTTTGCATCAACCATACTTAGCTGAGGAACACCTTGGTGAACCTAAGGTTTGATTTTCTTCCTTTCATGACAGTATCTGGAGTGTATGTGGACCAATAGTTGAACATTCATTCAATTTAGTTAAAGTTAGAAAACATTTCACATAATTTGTTTAATTTCATTCAAATCATCATCACAATTGCAAATACATAGATAATCCTAAGCAAATGCATAGAAATAGGTAGATATCCTTATAGAAATTGAATATTCTTAGCATATTTGAATTAATCTACATGTATAATTAAAAATCTCATGCAAATACATATAAATGTTGACAGTAACCATGCATATATTAACTTAAAGGCACACTATTTAGAAAGATTCATGGTGCAGAAGTGAAAATCAATCAATAACAGTTGATGTTCACAAGAATTGATCAAACTTAGAAAATATCATCATCATATGTTGAATGCAGTAGAAATAACCTTGTTTGTGAAGTAATTTACAAAAAGCAGGTGTAAATCAGACGTTCAGACATCAATTCCTTATAGAAGAACAACATAAGACCCCTTGGATGGAAAACAACATATCACATCAACCTTTGAGTAACATCAGACAATCATGACCTAATCAACGGAGACTTGGAGTTATTAATTCATCCTAAATTGATCGTACTTTTCAAGATATAAAGGTTTGTTATGTTAACTTTTATTCATGTTGTTGTGACTAACATCATAACCAACAAATTGACCCCATAATTACAGAAGAAAGATCCTCATTCTCTTTACAACTTTATAAATATGTTTGAGAGGTTGAGCAGTTATATCCAGATCTCAGAGCAAAAAGGAGTGGAATGGCTACCCCTTACTTATCACCCTCCTATTCTTCTTTATCCAGTACCACACTGGGCATGAGGAAGAGGTCATGAGTGCATGCATGTTGAATTAATCAGGTTGGAGAAACTTGCATGCTACAATGGATTCTATCTCAAACAGGGAAAGCGGGTCAGAGAAGATAAGGATCTGAGGCAGATAACTTTGCATTATAACCTTTTCCCCTAGGTGTTTTATTGAATATTTTGCTTGAGGACAAGCAAAAGTCTAAGTTGGGGGGAAATGATGGGTTCAAATGTTGACTTCTTTTATGCTATTTCTTATGCTTCTAGACTTTATACTTACGATATTTTCAGATACTTTTCTAAGACATTACCACTATAATATGCTATATATATTTTGCAAACCTTGAACCTAATTTGCCAATGAAACATGGTGATAATATTTGTCAATGCATGAGTTAGACATAAGTATGTATGTATATAAATGGGATTTTGTAGATTAATTATGAAGGCTATTTTGTATGCATATGTTTTATGGATTAACCCTATGCAGCAACAAGTTGGTAGCATTAAGGAGAGAAGAATTTGCAACACATTGCAAGACAGAGCATTGAAGGAAGTCACAGTTAAGCGCCAATTGAAGCTAAATGTGATCATCATGGAAGAATAAATACAAGAGAAGAAGAAGACTTGTTCTAGGATTCTAATCATAGCTTATATGTTTTCATTCATGAGCTGTTGAATATGAATTTCTGTTTGAGTAGGACTTTGCTTCCTTGGTTTCATTTAGAATAATAAATTGATCTCAAACCTATTCCATGGTATCTAGGGATGAATTGATGATCAAGGTAGTTGGTAGTTACATTGTACTCTCCCATTTTTGTATAACTTAAGAGGGATGAGTTCGATGGTAAGTTAAGTTTTTCTTTCCAAATTACTTTGTTTTTATAGCTGCTCAATAGTTACTCTATTTTTATGTTGGAAGATTCAGACATGTTTTATTGAATACAATTTGAAAGGATCCTATTTCTGATATGAGGTGAATACAACTATGTGTTATGAGAATGTGAAGTAGATTTAGTTTCCAAATTAAGTGAGATAGTTCCCTGAGCTAGCCACTCAAGGTACTAACCCTCACTTCATATCTTTCCTTATTTATTTATGCATTTCTAGTTTAAACTATTTCATGTTATTCTATAACGTTACATTGTGGAATGAGTGAGATATCTTGATTGCTATTTCTAGTAGTTTTGATTCATGAATAGAGCACATATTTGAAGTCCTATGTAGGTTAGTGTCAATTCTTTTATCATTATGTGTATTTTGAGTTAAATCTATAATTCTCCATTGAATATAGATATCTTCAGCCTATGCTGAAGGTACCCGTAGTAAATAGATTTTAACTATTTTTATTGTTCTTACATTTCTGTGAACTTCAATAAATTAGGTTAATTAGAATAAGCCTGTATGAGTTAGTTTAGGATAGAAATGAGTCTTGAAGGCATATATAGTGTGTGAAGAGACCTAGTGTCTCAAGTTATTGTTTGGAATCTCTTTCTATATATGGGTCGTTGACCACACTCAAGTTATCAGGTAGACTTACTATATCGGTTGACCTTAGTAATGTCAATCCGAAGTCATGTGTCACCCCAATGGATGTATCCTATCAGCGTGAGTTTGATGATCGGAGAGACATTGAAGGCTTTGTCCAATGGTTGAGTCTCAGTGATGACCTTTTTCCTATTGGTGTGAGATCTACTATCGGTTGAGCCTTGTGGAGTCTTTCTGATGGGAACTCTCTAACCGATGGTGTTTTCTTCTAATGATCGGCGAGAGGACATCTATCGGTGTAGCTTAAAGACTTCGGGCTGATGCACAGTGGTCACTCCGATGAAGGTTTATGCTGGCATCGGTGAGACAAGAACTATCGGTGAAGCTTAACATCTTTGAGCTGATGGACAATGGTCACCCCGATGATGGTCATGTGTTGGCGTCGGTGAGACAAGGGTCTATCAGAGAAAGTGTTGGACTGTTCACCGATGGTGAAGGTTATCCCGATGGAAGTTAATCTTGGGGATCAGGGTGACTTTGTATATCGGTGGGAGATGAAACAAGATCGCCGACAAAGATTGTTAGGCTGATGGACTTGTAGGTTGGTATCATTGGCAACAAAATTGCCAATGATAGAGTTATGGATTGATGGTGGTTATAAACTAGAATAGTTTTCACGACCCGATGCATGTGGGACTATTGGTCTTACGGGAATATGAACAGTTACGACTGTTATACATGTAGTGATACTGGAAGAAGCTAATACATTTAGTTAGGGTGATAGTTGTGTAACCGTCCATGCTCTTGCAAACTGAAGTTAAAACTGGTCTTTTGGCATCATTGTTCAGATGATGAAATTCTTTTGTACAGTTTATTTTTTGTAGAATGTGCAGATTAAAAATATGGTCTTGTACATAGGAAAGAATTGAACAGTAGAACAGTTGAGTAGATATCTTTATTTGTAATCTCCATTTACTGAAATAAAGAGGGGTCTTCTGTGGTGGTGGGTTTTTTTACCCGTAAGGGTTTTCCCACGTAATACTGTGTGTCTGTGTTGTGAATATTGTCTATTTGGTTTCTCTCATGAACTCATCTGAGTTATTTAGATTTAAAAGCTACTTTTTTGCACTGTCCCCTTGGAATTAGCATTTGGGAATCTATTTTTTGCACCTTTGCTTTCCTTACAAGTGGTATCAAAGCCTAGCCAGTTGTGCTATCCTTGTCGGTAGTTTGGGTTTTTTGTGTTAATTCTGTTGAGTGGGAGTTCTGTAGAGATTTATTTTAAATTAAATAAAGATGGCAAGTACATCAGACAAAATAGACATTGAGAAATTCAATGGCACAAACTTTGAGTTGTGGAAACTTAAAGTTGAAGACATGCTAGTCTATAGAGATCTTTGGGTTGATGTGTCTGGAATTCAACCTATAGGCATGAAGCAAGAAGATTGGGTGCTAGAAGATAGAAAAGCCAAAGGACTGATAAGATTAAGTTTATCTGACTCTATTCTATTGAACATCCATGAGGAGAAGACTGCAAGTGATTTGTGGAAGAAGTTGAATAATATTTATTAGGGCAAGTCCTTGGTGAATAAACTTTTCCTCAGAAAGAAACTGTATTCTCTGAAGATGGATGAAGGTGCATCTGTAGCAGAACATTTGAGTGCATTCAATACGATTGTTGCTCAGTTGACATCTATAGGTGTAAAAATAGAAGAGGAGGATTGTTGTATGCTTCTATTATGTTCCTTACCTAACTCATGGGACCATCTGGTGATGGCTATTGGAAGTACAACAACTACATTTTCAACAGAAACTATTGTTGCCTCACTGTTGTCTGAAGAGATGCAGAGGAAGTCTTCTAGAATGGCCAAAGAGGCTCTGTCAGTTCATGGTAGATCAAAGGAAAGAGGCAAGAAGAAGGACAAGAAGTCTAAGTCTAAATCAGAGGGGAAATCAAAATCTCCTGGCAATAAGTCCAAGGTGAACTGCTAGAACTGTGGGCAGAAAGGTCATATCAAGAAAGACTGTAAAGAGGAGAAAAAGAAGAAGAAGAACTTCTCTAACTTTGAGTCTTCACACAGTGATGCTGATGCTTTCATTGCTGCTCTGGCAACGCCTGCATCTGAAGATGTTTGGTTGGTTGATTCAGGAGCATCTTTTCATATGACATCTCATAGAGAGTGGTTCACTAAGTATGAAACCTATGCTGGTGGAAAGGTGTCCCTGGCTAGTGATTCAACATTGGAAATTGTTGGCCAAGGTCAAGTCAGAATCTAGTTCCCGGATGGCAGAATAAAGGGAATGAATGGAGTTCTTCATATACCAGGTCTGGCTCAAAATTTACTTTCTGTTAGTAAGCTTAATGATGTTGGAGTGCAAGTTACTTTTGTGAATGGTGGTTGTAAGATGACTAGAGGGTCTATTGTATTGGCAAAGGGTGAATGCATTGGAACTCTTTATGGGTTAGATGAAAAACCAGTGTGCTGTAACAATGTCTCTATAAAACTTGATGTAGCTACTATTGTGACATATGATGCAAACTCTATGGAAGTTAAACTTCCTACAGAGAAAACAATGCTCTGGCACCATAGACTTAGTCACATAGGTGAAAAAGGTTTAAAAACCTTGAAGAACAAAAACCTAGTAGATGGGTTGATTGATTGTAATCTAGAGTTTGATTTCTGTGAACATTGTATATATGGAAAACAAAACCGTGTTTCTTTTTATTCTAGTTCTCATAAATCTTCTGGTGTACTGGACTATGTACATTCTGATGTTTTTGGTCTAGTTGATGTTCCTTCTTTATCTAAGTCAAGATACTACATAACGTTTATTGATGATTATTCACGAAGGGCATTTGTATATTTTTTGAAAAATAAATCAGAAGTGTTCAGTCGATTTAAAGAATTTAAAACTCTTGCGGAAAATCAGACTGGTAGAAAACTAAAATGCTTGAGAACAGATAATGGTGGTGAATACTGCAATGCAGATTTTGATAAGTATTATGTAGACCATGGAATTAAAAGGCATTAAACTACACCTTATACTCCACAATAGAATGGAGTTGCTGAAAGGTTAAATCAATCATTGATGGAGAAAGCAAGAAGTATGTTGAGTTATGCTAGTATTGAATAGAGGTTCTGGGCTGAGGTAGTTGCTACAGCTTGTTACTTACTAAATCATTCTCCTACTTCAGCATTGATTGATAAAACACCTATGGAAGCATGGTCTGGTAAGAAGCCATCTCTAAGACATATTCGAGTATTTGGCTATGAGGCATATGCTCATATTCCTGAAGTTAAAAGATCTAAGTTGGATAACAAGGTAGTTAAATGTATATTTGTTGGCTATGGAGTTGGTATTAAAGGGTACAAGCTTTAGAATCTAGAAACTGAAAAGGTAATCTACAGTAGGAATGTAATTTTTAGAGAGCTAAAATCGTTGGTTATTGATCCTCAACCAGAAAAGACAGAAGAGAAGAAAGGAAAAAGTATTGTGAATATTCCTCTGATCCCTGCAAAAGATGAACAACAAACACCAAGTGTAGATGGTTCAGATGAGAGTTCGAGTAGCTCCGAAGATTCTGATCCAGAGCAGGAACCTAAACCTGCACCTCAGCCAGTGAGGAGGTCTACACGTGAAAGAAGACAACTAGATAGGTATGGATTTTTAGTACTTGATTCAAGTTGTGCCTATGCCTTACTAATACTAATGAACCTAGGACTATGAAAGAAGCTATTAACTTACCTGATTCGAATTCTTGGGTGGAAGCCATGGATAGTGAAATGACATCATTGGAGAAAAATGGAACCCGGGATCTGGTGCCCTTGCCTAAAGGTAGAAAACCTGTGGGCTGTAAGTGGGTATTTAAAAAGAAATATGGTCTAGATGGTAGTATTGATAAGTACAAGGCAAGACTGGTTGCTAAGGGTTATTCCCAAAAGGAAGGTATTGATTATGGAGAAATCTTTTCTCCTATAGCTAAGCTGACATCTATTAGATTTCTTTTGTCACTTGCAGTAGCATATGACTTTGAAATTTAGTAGATGGATGTGACGACAACTTTTCTTCATGGGGACCTTGAAGAAGATATTTATATGTCCCAGCCAGAGCATTTTGTGGTAAAAGGAAAAGAACATTTGGTATGTAAACTTAAAAAGTCTCTTTATGGTTTGAAGCAATCTCCCAGAATGTGGTATCTAAAGTTTGATACATGTGTTATCTTTAGGATATGTGAGATCTAAATCTGATCATTGTGTCTATTATAAAACTGATGGTGATCAGATTCTTATAATTATACTGTATGTGGACGATATGTTATTCATTGACAATGGTAAGGGAATGATCTCAGATTTAAAATCTCAGTTGTCCTTGAAATTTGAAATGAAGAATCTGGGGGAAGTAAAGTACATTCTAGGAATGGAGATCAAAAGGGACAGATCTAAGAGAAAGCTTTGGCTCAGCCAGAGCAAGTATATTACTAATGTTCTTGATAAGTTTAATATGTCTGATTCTAAACAGTTAGTTGTTCCAGTAATGCAGGGAACAAAACTATCTGTTGAAGATTGTCCAGAATCTTTGAATGAAGTAGACAATATTAAAAAGGTACCTTATGCAAGTGTTGTTTGTAGTTTAATGTATGCAATGGTCTGTACCAGACCAGACATTGCCCAAGCAGTGGGAGTTTTGAGCCAGTTTATGGTGAATCTAGGCAGATCACATTGGGATGCTGTGAAAAGAGTTATGAGGTATTTGAAGGGAACTTCTGATTATGCTATTTGTTATCATGGAAACTCAGTAGGATCACAAAGATCTATAAGCATTCAAGGGTATGTTGATTCTGATTGGGCAGGGGACATTGACAGCAGAAGATCCACCAGTGGATATGTGTTCATGTTAAATGGTGGTGCTATCAGTTGGATGAGCATGCGGCAAGCTATAGTTGCTTTGTCCACACTAGAGGCAGAGTACATGGTAGCTACTCATGCATGCCAAGAAGCCATTTGGTTGAAGAGGTTATGTTTTGATGTTGGTTTTAATGCAGGGCAGATACAAATTCATTGTGACAGTCAAAGTGCTATATGTTGGGTGAAGAATCCTACTTTCCATGCTAGGACAAAACATATTGATGTCCAATATCACTTTGTTCATGATATGGTGGAAGATAGGAAGGTGAAGCTAAAGAAAGTTGACACTTTGGAAAATGTTGCTGATGCCTTAACAAAGCCAGTGAGCACAACCAAGTTCAAATGGTGTTCAGATGAAATGGGTCTTTGGGCCCATAATTCTCAGTAATCCTTTAAGGATTAAGAGGTTAGCAATAATCTCTTCAGCAAGTGGGAGATTGAAGAGACCTAGTGTCTCAAGTTATTGTTTGGAACCTTTTTCTATATATGGGTCATCGGCCACACTCAAGTTATTGGGTAGACTTACTATATCGGCTGACCTTAGTAATGTCAATCCGAAGTCATGTGTCACCCTAATGGATGTATCCTATCATTGTGAGTCTAGTGATCGAAGAGACATTGAAGGCTTTGTTCGATGGTTGATGTCTCAGCAATGACCTTTTTCCTATCGGTGTGAGATCTACTATCAGTTGAGCCTTGTGGAGTCTTTCCAATGGGAACTCCCTCACTGATGGTGTTTTCTTCTAATGATCGGCGAGAGGACATCTATCGGTGTAGCTTAAAGACTTCGAGCTGATGCACAGTGGTCACTCTGATGAAGGTTTATGCTGGTGTCAGTGAGACAAGAACTATCGGTGAAGCTTAACACCTTTGAGCTGATGGACGGTGGTCACCCCGATGATGGTCATGTGTTGGCGTCGAGACAAGGGTCTGTTGGAGAAAGTGTTGGATAGTTCACCAATGGTGAAGGTTATCCTGATGGAAGTTAATCTTGGGGATCAGGGTGACTTTGTATATCAGTGGGAGATGAAACAAGATCACCGACGGAGATTGTTAGGCCGATGGACTTGTAGGTTGGTATCGTTGGCAACAAAATTGCCAATGATAGACTTATGGATAGATGGTGGTTATAAACCAGAATAGTTTTCATGACCTGATGCATGTGGGACTATTGGTCTTATGGGAATATGAATAGTTACGACTGTTACTCATGCAGCGATGCTGGAAGAAGCTGATACGTTCAGTTAGGGTGACAGTTGTGTAACCATCCATGCTCTAGCAGACTGAAGTTAAAACTGATCTTTTGGCATCATTGTTTTGATGATGAAATTCTTTTATATAGTATATTTTCTATAGAATGTGCAGATGAAAAATACGGTCCTATACATAGGAAAGAATTGAACAGCAGAATAGTTGAGTAGATATCTTTATTTGTAATCTCTGTTTACTGAAATAAAGAGGGGTCTTCTGTGGTGGTGGGTTTTTTACCTGTAAGGGTTTTCCCACTTAATATTGTGTGTCTGTGTTGTGAATATTGTCTATTTGGTTTCTCTCATGAACTCATCTGAGTTATTTAGATATAAAAGTTACTTGTTTGCACTGTCCCCTTGGAATTAGCATTTGGGAAGCTGTTTTCCACACCTTTGCTTTCCTTACAGTGTGGGCATCATCATAAGATTATACCCCTTGGTCCATAATTCAATGTAGGAATGCAATGATAGAGTGGACTGTTCATATAGGTTTACCCCTGAATTTTGTTTAAGTCTACAATGCATTAGTTTTCCTCTATAGTGCTAGTGCATCTGCTCTGTGATTTTGTTCCTTGGGAACATGTGTGATATTGAAAGCATCAAAACCTTCTATTAAATCCCAAACTCTATGTCTGTAATTTGATAGATTTTTATAGTTGCATGCATAGATACTCCTGACTTGTTTTACTACCAATTCTGAGTCCCCATAGACATGCAAAATTTTGACTTTCTTTCTCAAGGAAAATAGTAAACCATGTATCAGGGTTTCATACTCAACCACATTATTTGTGAAAGGGAACTGCAATTAGTATGCTACTAAAAATGAGCTTCCTGATGGATCAATGAGGTCAATGCCTACTCCATCCCTTGTTTAGATTTAGAACCATCAAACCTTAGGATTCATGGTTTGTCTTCTGTCAATAGCTTATCAGGACCTTCTCTTTTTTCTTTTGGCATGTGCAGCTACACCACTAGATATCCACTTCAACTTTTGTGATTCATTTTCTATCACCTTTAGATGTTCCCTTTAGACACCATCACATTAGATATCTTCTCTATTTATTTCTTTGATGCTATCATCTTCATCATCAGAGAATGTTGCATTCTCCTTTCTTTCATCTTTAGGGATATTCTTGATATCATGTAGTTTGTTTCTTGAGCATAGCTGCTCTTCCTTATTTAATATATGAAGACACAAGGCACATGTTATCTCTGAATGTGATGTCTCATGAAGCTTGCACCACCCTTCCATTAGTGCATAATGTGGAGGATTTTCTTACAGAATCTGTCTTTGAAACTGTTTAAACATGAATTCCTCAAATTGAGTCAAGTGACTCCCTCTATCCTCATTAGATAACTCATAGTCTAATTTAATAAGGCAATCGGTCCCTAGGGTGATAATGTTTATCTTCTTGTCATGAGAATGTGTCTTGTCACATATCAAAATCTCTTCTAAATTGTTCATGTAAACATTGTCTTGATGTATCATATGGTCATGCTCCCCTGCATCTGAGGGAAACACATAGGAATCATTATCAGATACTTCATTTATATCTCAGTCGATGGTGATCCACCCTCCAGGCTCATTCTTTCTAGTTCAATCATATCCAAACATATCTCACAATCTTTTTCCGAATGTCCCTCATCATGAAGTCTGCACCATCCAAACATCAGGATATCCTCAACTGATGTACCTAGCAAATGACACTTTTGGATTTCCCTAGATAAATACTTCTCAAATTTAGTAAAGTGATCCACTACTTCATTAGTAGAACTGTAATCATATTCAATGACTATCCTACCTTCTTGGTCACTATTTTCCTACATCTACATATTACACATCAGAACCTCTTCAATTCTAATAGTTTGGGGTTTTATTGCATAAACTCCTAGCTCAACATCTATGTATAATATCTCATTGGTGTTATTATACTTAGTTATCATGTGTTTCATCCTAGGCTTAGCTTCTATTCTTATCTGATTGGGGATTCCTTTCCAAGGTAACCACATATGACTAAAATATGTGGCCATGTAACCATTCAATGTTTTAAACCAATCCCTGCTAAGAAGCATTCCATAAGTATCAGGTATGTCTACTACCTAGATATCAATGTAGTATTGCACCCTTGGGTCTGATGCAAGATGCATGTGGTTATGGGTTAATTCTCCCACTACACTCACTTCTATTTTGTCAAGTTGTGTGACTTTCTTAATGGATTTAGCTGGATGTAAACCTAAGGCATTGCAAATGGACAAGGACATCACATTCGTTGATGCACCTGAATCCACTAGATAGTTGTGTAAATTCTTACCAAATATCCTTAGTGTGAGCAAGAATGGGGATGACTCTGAGTTATCTCTGTATCATATGTGATGTTTCAACCACCTGGATAGTAGCCTGCACTTTATGTTTGAGAGTATTATCTCTGGATGTAGGATCTCTAGTCATGATGTGGCTAGGATTATGGCTGATATTGTCTTATTTAGGTGTAGGTTCATCTAAAGACTTCAAGAAGGCTTTCTTGATGACCGGGGTCTTCAGCAATTCTAATAAAGACAAGTTGATCTTTATCTTTTTCATCTATTTTGCCAGGTATGTGACTAATTTATCTGACTCTGACAACTGGCCGATGGCTTTTGTCACTGTGTTTTGTGGTGTGTAATATTGAGTGCTCACCTTGGGAGGACCGACATTATTACTGGTTTTTAGATCTGGTGGTGTATTGAAGTTGTTAGGAAGGATTGATGTGGTCAATGGACCCACTGATCTATTTGCATTACTCCTCAGGTTATCATTGTGTCTACCTAGATATTGTTGTTGGTAAGCATGAACCTCTTCAGGTTCCTACTCATGCTCATTTCCATCTTCAAAAGGGAACACATAGTTTGACTCAAAGGCTAATGTAGACTCTTCACATGCCAAAGTGTAATTCTCATGAGTTGAGGTCATCAGATGATGCAATGACTATCGGTACTTTCAAGTACTAAAGCAGACTTCTACCCAAGGGGAGCAATTTCATTTCCTTTAGAAAATGGTGGATCTCTAGCAATATTTGGTACTTCATCTTGGAATATACTAGTTGTTATTTTAAATTGAGGGCAATCTAGCTTAGCATGTGCATTGGTATTGTTCATTATGCACCAATTTGTGAGTGCATCTTTTGCCAAATTCACCCTAGTGGTCTGCTTGGGCTTAGCAAGAGGCTGATTATCTAATGGTGAGGGCAATGAACCATTGTTTGGCCAGGTATTCCATGTTCTAGGTGGCCTAGGGGCAACATTGTTATTGCTATTGTTATAGAAATTCCTATCATTATTGTACCGCCTGTTAGGATATCCAGACCTATCATTGTTATTTCCATATCCTCTATCAGGATATCCTCTGTTTTGATTTGATTGAGAATAAAAGTTCTGATTTCTCATATGTGCAACCTCAATGGTTAATTTTCTCAGTTACACAGATATTTCTTTGATATCATTTTTCTCCTCCTGAGCTCTGGCTACTACGTTGTCTTGTTGAGATTTGAAGAAAGAAATATCATTGCTATTGTTTGTGGCATTTTGAGGTGTTTGTCTAGGATGAGGTATCATCTAGCCATTTCCATTTGGAGGAGGCATAATGCTAAGTGGAGGTACTTGTAATGGACTTGGCATTATGGTTGCAGGTATCAGGGATCCATTAGCTTGTGGTTGTCTAGGATATGTAGGATATCCTAGATTAGGAGTGAAGGTAGGTGTTAATTATTGATTGACCTTAATGGCTTCCTCATAGGCACCTACCAGAGTAGTAATTGCAAGATGTGTTCTCTTGATAAACATGGATGTCATGGGATCTAAGACTGAGTAGTATATTGATCTGGCTACTTCATCACCTATATTATAGGGAGCAACTAACTTGGAATACATTTTCTAGAACCTAGCATTGAAATAGGAGATTAACTCTCCTTCATCTCTCCTTATTGTAGCAAACATGAGGTATGTCATAGCTAGATCTACAGGTATTTTAAATCTCCCTAAGAAAGCTTTTTCTAAAGCCTCCCAAGTAGCTATAGAAGATCAGGTAAGGTTGATGTACTAGGCATAAGCCTCTTCTCCTAAAGAGTGAAGGAATAACCTACACATGACATCCTCATACTCAATTCTTGCCATGAAATAGACTTCTTTGTACATTCATATATGTTCTTCTGCATCTTGATAAGGATGATATTTTAGACAGATTTTATCTAGATTTTTGGCAAATGGTGATATGTTGCAAAGAGTAAAAATGATTCTACTAGGAAGAAAGACATTGTATGCAGAGATCGAGGTATGGGAGGGGATGCTAGAGATATTGGAGGTGTTATTACAGGTATCACTGGGGATGCTGGTGAACTGGGACAAGGATTGTGATGGATATCTATTGTACGGGGTCTGAATCCATGAATTGGAAATTCCTCAAAAGGTCTGGTGGATCTCGACCTAGTATTAGGTCGATGAGCTAGAGATTCTTGACTTATGACTGGATATGGATACTCTAATAAGATCTTTACAAAGATTATGATATTTACTCCTCTAAGGTGGATATTTGTGATCAAATGTTCAAAGTGACAGGATATTTGCACTGTATTTGCATAAAATGTAAATATTGACCAAAATTATAAAAATTTGAACAACGAACTATAAATATCAGGTCAACTACCTACAAGGATGGGATATTTGCAAACAAATTCTTCAAATAACTGACAACAGGTGAAACCTTTGCACAAATGAAGAGATTTCAAGTAATCTTATGAAATTTTGAAAATGTCACCTCACTTTGATCATGGGAAATGATATCTAAGCAATAAATCTTCAAACCAAAATGCTTCGAGCCCTCCTTCTAGTGCCAATTTATGTTGATCATGATGTTAGTCACAATAGACAAATGAAAATTCACCAAATGAACCTTTATCATCTTGAAAAGTATGATCAATTCAAAATGAATTAATAACTCCAAGGCTCTATTAGTCAGGTCTTGACCTTCTAATAATCTCTCAGTTAGTTTGATGTGAATTGTTATTTTCCATTCAGGGGCCTTACGTTTCTAATTTCAAATTACTCATTTCTAGATATGCTCTATTTCATCTGCTTTATGTAAATTCTCAACAAACAAGGTCAAATTCTACTGTATTTAACTTGATCATGCATATATTTATGTAAGTTTGATCAATTCTTCTGCACTTAATTCATGCTAATATTGCTTAATTCTTCTAAAATTATCTTCGATCTACTTATCATGAACTAATTTCCACTTGATTTCACTTATGTACTCTAAATTTACTCAAATTATGTGCCTATAAGCATGTATTTGCATGATTCCTACCATTATTTATGTTTTCTTGCATGATATTTACTATTTTTTGTATGCACTTGGCTCAAGTATGCTAAAGATATTCAATTACCTATGGGATATCAACATATTTCTTTGTATTTACTCATTATTTTCCATTATGATAATGATTCAAATAAAATTAAAGAACTTTGAACTAATGCTTTCTAATTTTACTAAAATGAATGAGTTTCAACCATTACTATATATGTGCAATGATGAGTGCCAAGTTGCACCCATGAAATACATCTTTTTACCTCTCTTTTTCTCCTTCTTGATCCCATCTTTCTTAATGTC
This sequence comes from Cunninghamia lanceolata, assembly GCA_027924645.1. Lineage (NCBI taxonomy): Eukaryota > Viridiplantae > Streptophyta > Pinopsida > Cupressales > Cupressaceae > Cunninghamia > Cunninghamia lanceolata. Next base: position 32,773,132 of record BSBN01000078.1, on the reverse strand, counting down.
TCCACCCAAATAAGCTAGCAAGATCATTCTAGTTAATGATTAATTGAGATAGATTACTTAAGATCATAATTTCTGATTGAGTGACTAATGTGCACGGAATTGATGGAAAAATGTAGAAACGTCTCTCTTTCTGAATCAACAGGTGTAGATGCCAGTAACAACAATTTTGTGCATCTCCAGTAACAATACCATAATACCATGACACTAGAAGTTTTGAAAGAAAGAGAAAGCCTCTCCGGAGCTGAACAAAGAAGGCCACAATGGTATCTCCAGAGCTACAGACATATCTTAGGAGCTGTAGATAGGGACAGATATCTTCGGTGCCTCCTGAGAGCAAGGCATATTTCTAGCATAAGTTACCGATTAGGCACTCTCAGTAGTAATCATAATACCCCTCATTTCACTCAAATCATCACCTGAGTGGTGAAGGGTCATCTTTAGTTAAACTCCTAGAGTTTTTTATCTTTTTAAAGTTTTTGCATGAGTTACAGATAGAACTGATTCAATATCCATATTTTCAGGGCCTCACTGCCTAAATGTATTAAGACTCAAACTTAGAATTCTGAGTGGACTTCTGTTCCACTCAGTCTACTTTTATTGCATTATTATTTTCCATAGTTAGATAGCTAGTGTAATAAAGAGATGGATGTCATCTCATAGAAGAACTAGTAGATAAGATAAGTGATATGTCATCACTCATTTTCATATATACATATAGAAACAGTAGAAGAAATATACAATGATTAAATTATTCTGATTCTCGGTAATCTCTATTTTTCTCTAATATCAATATTTTTCATGAATGCAAAGTGAATGGAATTAGACCAGATTTAGTTGTGATCTTCTTTTGTGCTGATTCCCTACTATAGCCTTTAGCCCCAAGGGTGTGGAGCAAGGTCCCACTCTCACCACCAAGGTAGAAGACTAGTACCATTGTTTTATTACTTCAGATTTTGCTGTGAAAAGTATTTACTGATTTTGATAGATAGATGCATGTTACTATTTTTAAATTACTTTAAGTAACTTCCTATTTAATTATGTTTTTAGCATTCCTTAAATTCATTCAGTAAGTAGATAGATTAATCTCTTGAAATTGGTAGAAGTCATTAAGATTAGCTAGGAAAATTGGTAACTGTAGAATCCCTGATTGTAGACAGCCGAGGACACAACCCCTAGATTCTTGACCTCTAAAATATGATTAAATGATGAGGTACAATGACACCTTGTCATGCTATTCAATACTTCATGAAATAGAGATGGAAACCAAACCATGCTATGCCAAGACATTCCACAAATTCACACAGTTTGTGCTAATCTTCGAAGGAATAGGAAATCAACAACAAGCACTAGTTAACATGCACTCCAAGGGACGCAGCATATCATAGTGACAAGTCCATATGATAACCAGAAGATTACTCAAGATTTATGATGTAGTTGTAATATGTATCTCTATTGCATCCAGTATTCAAAATGTGAACATAATTCCAATTGGTCTTGAGAAAGTACCGTGACATTCAATAGTCCTATCTCAATTAGGCTTTTAACAATCTTACAAAATGCACTCTATCTCGTTTTATAGATCAAGGATAAGAGGTGGTTACAAAAGATTCTACAATCAATATTTATCTATTATCATCAACAGTTCATACTCCTTTGACAAGGTCAACATACATGACACGTGGCACAAATTGCCAACTGGTAATCCTTTGGTGGGGATAGTTGTCTCTCTTGAATATTCTATGATCTTCAAATTGATCCAGCTAGACTACAAGTACTAATATGACAAAAATGCCCTAGAAGACACATAATGCAATTCTTCCTTCATGCAGATGGATCTTCATGTGCCTGCATCCATGTGTCTGTCTTCTTATAAGCATCATATGTTTGCACAAAAGTGTCTACTTGGAAATTTCTTATTGTTCTAGCTCTCAATTTAGCACATTTCAATGCTCCTATTTGTTCATCCAAAGGTCCCAGCATGGATGTCCTTTTAGCTACTTCCTTACTGTATGTCTTCACCTTCACATTTAGTTTAGCCATTTCATCCATTACGTCCACAGTGAAGAGTTCGTTAGGATCTTCAACTACTTCTTTAAACTTCTCTTTGAACATTTGGATGGCTTCATCTAGTTCTGGCACTGCCTCTTTTGTTATAGCATCATCTAGTAACTCTTCCATTACTCTTAATTCTTCAGCTAACAAGTCATGGATCATAGTTTGAATGTCCTTCACTTTAGTCATGTTAGTCTTCAATATGTTAAGCTCATAGTCTATCTCTATCATTCATGTCCCCATGAGTGGAAAAGTTACATTAGTGACAACTTTATTTTTCAATAGTTCATTATCTGTCATGTCCATGGCTCTTTTGAGTCTAGCCATTGCATAATTACAGTTTTGTATCCATTGAGTGAATTCACTCTTCAAAGAATCAATGATTTCCTTTAGCTTGGAAAATGCGTCCCAATTGGATATTGATATCCTTATTAACTATTCTCTAGAGGTCATGAATTTAGAGAACCATTTATCCATTATGCAGGCTTGATGTTTCTAGATATCCAAACTAGTTATCTCTACTTCACTTATTAAGGTTAATGTACCAGGTTTCTCAGTAGCTTGTAAGGTGGATGCCAAGCTGTCTGGCTTAACCAACTCTTGTATAAACTGTTGTAATTTAATATTTTGTTCTTTTAGTTCTTTCCTCCTCACTTTGAGAGCTTCTTCAATTTAGTCATTATTGCCTCAGTGGTCTCTAGGTGTTCTTGTATTTCTTTATTTGTGGTAGCATGAACAAAATCAACCTGGGTTGCCTAGAATTCCTCTGGCCTAATTTCTCTTTTGGCCTTATCAACCATAGGCACAACAATTTGGACTGTCCTCTTTCTAGTTTTTGAATCTCTTTTTATATTGAAGATTGTCCTAGCTCTCTGTTTTGCTTTAGTAGAATCAATGGTAAACAAAGACTTGAAGTCGAAGAGTACCAATTGTACTTTTTCTTGGCTTACCTCTGAGGAAATCAAGGCCAAAGCATCAGATTTTGATCCTTTATTCTGATCTGGTTGCTTAATTTTATTATCTCCTTTATCTTTCTCTTTTTCCTAATCCTCTAGATCTTGTAAATTTTCTTGATGTCCACCTCTAGCATCCAGATCTTCCTCCTCATGCAGTTGTTCTTCTTGCCTTTGTTCTGAGGGAGGTTGATTATCTGATGCCGGATCTTCATGTTACTTTGGAGCCTCATTAGTTTTAGGCTCTTGGCCTTTATTCTCTTTTGTCATCCTGATGGCTATCTTCTATATGTTCATCCTCTTTTCCTCCTGTAGTTGTAGGTGGTTCAACTACCTTCTCTTATTCATGCTTATCCTTTAGGAGATCTTATAGTGCCATTTGTTCCTGCACATTGTCACCTTTATTATCCATCTCCAAGGGAACACTTTCTTCTTGAAATTGGTCAGTTTTGATGGCCTCCTCTTCTTTAATCCCTTCTTTAGGCACATGGGTTAGATCTACTATAGATGGACTAGTCACATTCTCAATCAATGTGTCAAGGGACCCCATATGTACTTCTACCTCAGGAGTTTCTTCCCTTTCTTTTCTTTGATCATGTGGTTACCCTAGTGTATCATCTTTATCCTTTGCTTCGGTATGCTGCAACATGGATTCAAGAGGGTGATTAGTGATATCTTTGACCAATTCATCCTCTTCAGTTAGGTCAATTGTAGCACTTAGTGGAAGAGCCTCAGTTGCCTATTCTTTTTGGACTTTATCCTTTAACTCCTCTACCATTTCAGTCTTTACTTTTACTATGGTTTCCATGAGAACATCATGTTGCAATTCCTTAACTATCCCTTCAGTTGGATCAATTGATCCTGATGCTATTATTTGTACTGGTGATAGAGCACCTCTCATACACAGACTTTGATATTTGGAGTACCTGGGGACTTTTACACCTTTTAAAAAATCATCTCTCTTCCTCTTTAATGTTTGAAGGTGCATTTCCTCTTCTTCTTCTTCACTATCCTCTTCTTGAACAATAGTCCTCACTGGACTTTGTTTTACATATTTGGAAGTCTCCCCTTGTGTTATAACTGCTTTGGGTATAGATATAGCAATGGCTTTCAATGGGGTGTCCTTAGGAGGTGAAGGTGGTGTATATACCAACAAAATTCCCTTGGTGGTGAGCTACTCTATAGCTCCAGATGAACTTGGTTTTGCTACTTTTGCTTCAAGAACCTATCTCTTCTTTACTAGAAAATCATCAAAGCCTGGTTCTTCTCTTTCCTTCATCTTCTTCTTATCAGAGGTAATTATGATACCTTTCCTTTTTAATTCATTGATTTTCTTATCAACCCAGCTCTTTGTCCTCACCATAAATTTGGTTGTGAGGACATCAATGGATGTTTCCTCTTTTTGTTTCAAGTTTGGAGATGATATTGTGTCATTGTATACCTTTTTCTCTTCATATTCTAGATCCATGAGGTCATCATCATCCTTTTTAATTTGGGGAGGCACCTTAGGTTTTCCAATTGTCCTTATTTGATCTAGAGTTAATCTTTGGTACTCTCTTCTCCTTACCTCATGATCATCACTACAATTTGCCTAGTAGTCCTCAATGTGGACACTGTACTTATATTTCTTGTTGAATCTTTTCTCTATCTGGTGATATGGATCATACTCCCTAGCTAGAGAAAACAAATTTAAATTCAAGATTTTCAAATCTGCCTCTACCTTCTTTGTATTTTCTATGGATCCAATAAGGAACCAGTTAATATCAATGGGAAATTTTCTATATGAGCTTCCCTCTGACTTTGGACAATTCAAATATAGGTAGTTGTTGCCTCATCATTTCTAGTAGCACCACTTTATCAGAGGGATATCTTGGTAACATGTAAGGTTTTCCATTGAAAAATTTTGTCTTGGATGAACCATAAGCCATACTTATTGATTTCTTTTGTGGTGCCAATCGAGAATCTCTTTGCCATGTCCCCATCCATAAGTCTAACTATATGCATTATGAAAGCATCATTTACAAGTTTGTAATTCTATATGGATAATCTTCTTTCCAGCTGGAGATAATACTCCAAGGGAGTCTTCTCATTAGGAAATTTTCCTAATTTTTCCAGAGTCTATAATGCATCAAATGTGCCTTTGGTTGCACATGCATACACAAGATATGAAATCATTCTGAAAATCAAAATCTTATTTTCTTTCTACTTGATCATTTGATCATGCCTGGTGTCATTGATGATCTTGGCCCACTAGACCTTTGCATTCTCTAGCTTGTATTGCACCACCATCTTGATCAACCTGAACATCCATGGTTCAAATTATCCATAATTGATCAAACCATTCATCCGGCTGAGAAAACACATTATATACTGGACTTCCTCATTGAAGTCAAATTTGTATAAGTGCACAACCATTTTAACAATTGCCTTGTCTATGTTGTCTGGGCTTCTCCATCCTTGATAGATGACCTTTCTACAATTCTTATCATTAGCCTCAAATTCTTTCACCAAAGCATCTAAATCTAGCACATACATGTTATGTGTTACTGGTAGATGAAGCATTTCTGCAATGCCATCCATTAAAAGACCGACATTGAGCCTTTCTTGTTTTCCACTCTTCTAGTGTTGATGTCATAGTTTTGTGCACACTCTTCCATGATCTCAAAAGATTCAATGGAGTAGGCAAAGCAAGCTGCATGGAACAAACTAGATGCCACTACATTATGTAAGATGGTATTATCTTCTCCAGCCTAAATTCTTGTCCTGAATTCTTCTATGTCTATACCACCTACATGAGTCTTCTTGATTGCCCAACTTACAATACACACTACACATTCTATGAAACATTGGGGTTTTGAATGCGACATCTCACTTTTCAATTCATGATTGAGACATTTTGCCCTGTGATTCAAATGCACTAGTCTTAAACAATAGCATATCCTGGTCCATGGTTAGCATAATAACGACTTTATCTAAATAGCAAAACTTGAATTACTGATGCAGAGTAAAACACAACAGAAGCTTACAAATGGGAAGGAGGAGTCATTAACACAACCAGCATGTTAAAATCTTGGACATGCAGTATGTAATACCTATCGGCTTAACAGCATCATCATATTTCTTGCTAACACAGACAGCATCATCATATTTCGAAGAGGCATGAAATATCCTCCTGCTAACTACTGTCCACTTCCTTATCGCCTTTCGCCTTTCACCTGTCAACAGCATCATCACATTCGGCAAGCGCAAACATCCTCCTGATGTTCACTATTCATCATACCGCCAAACTCTATCTTCATCATCATGATGTTCAGCATCATCTTCATCAGCAGGATATAAAATATCCGGTTCCTCCCATATATCCTGATGACGACAACTTCAAGCACCTTTCCCTTGATGCTTACGTCACCCCGATATCTGACTACTTAAACAACAGCATCAGGATATGACTTATCCTGTTATATTGAAGCATCCTGATGATGTTAACCAAACTTTATGCCGATGACTTACGCCGATGCCAAAACACTTAGCGACAGCAGGATAAACTTGCATAGGGTGATATTCGCAATATCCTGATGACGATGATGTCACTTGCACCCGATGATGATGTCAACAGGATATAAGACAATTATATCCTCCGCAACATGATAATGAATATCCGGTGATCTTTTCAATATCCTGATGATGTCCTTTCCGGTCCTTAGCCAAAAAGTGAACTTTCACTCCTGCATGCGATAGCGACATGCGGACGATGGCTACACACGAAAGATGATCCTGACGATGATATACACACTGAGTATATATCCAATCTATATCATCCTGATGCATTCAAAACATACAGTCTTCGTCAGCTTCATAACCTGATCCGGATAGCGATATACTCGTAGATGTCGATGCGATTCACTCCGTCTGGAAAAGCACATGCAGATCCCTGTATATCCGTCAGCTGCATGCAAACTCACAGAACCGCACAATTTTACAAAGAAAATATGATGATCGGGCCAGATCACCTTCAGATCAAAACTTAACAGTTTATCTTCCTAAATCCTAGCACATGAGGATGCTAGGTTGATTCACAGCATGCTACCAATCGATCTCCCGCACAATGAAATGCATAAATAGAAAACTAAAATACAGCCTAAACTAACATGCATGACCATTCCACCGATTCACAGAATCAACCCGTGGAAGGGTTGAAAATATCCATTAACCTGTAATCAGAACAGAAATCAAAACATAAACAGCTGATAAACCAGATAATGCAATTGATGAGATCTTATTTAGATGAAACACAAATGTCTTGTTTCTACAACAATGTTTCACAATGTCTGGACTGATCTCTGGATCTCACTCAATCACTAGTACAACATAACTACTACTCTCTACTACTCTCTTCTCTCTGATCTCCAGTACAACATAACACAACTACTACTCTGATCACTAGTACAACATAACACAACTACTACTCTGATATGATATCTGTCGAACCCTAACTGATCTGAGTTATTTATAGCAATATCCTACGAGTACTACCAACTCGATTCCCAGCGGCTGGGAGCTTCCAAGTGGCTGGGAGAAGACAGCTCCTACTACCTGATCATGAGCTCTAACTGCCTGCACACTCTCCTAGGCTGATCTAATACATATGCATTGGTCCAATGGACCTTATTACATTATGAAGTCAAACATGCTAAAAATAGACTAATGTCCTGTCATGCGGACAATGAACCTATATCATGTCTTGTAGGGGTGCTCCTGCACCATACTCCCCAGAAGAAGAAATCTCAAGTCCACTTGAGATGAGAGTATGAAGATCTATACCATGTTTATGGATCTGCTCCTCAGTCATCCAGACTACTTCAGAATTAGGTTTTCCCTTCCAAGAGACGAGATACTCCAAGTACTGTTTGTTCCGGGTCTGTTTGACCACTCTGGTGTCCAAAACCTTCTGCAACTGTGGCGGATCATGCTTGGGAATGGTATCATGGACTGTATCCTGTAGGAGATCCTAATCTGCATCTGGATAAGACTTGTATGGAGTTAAATCACATACATTGAATATAGGGGACAAACCAAGATCAGGTGGGAGTTGTATCTCATAAGCATTCTGTCCATGCTTGTGCAAGATCTGGCATGGTCCAACTTTTCTCTGCATGAGTTTAGTATATTTTCCCTTAGGAAGTCTGTCCTTCTTCAAATGAACCCATACCAAATCTCCAACATCAAACTGTACATCCTTCTTCTTTTTATCAGCATATTCCTTATACTTCAAGGTGGTTTGCTGCAGTTGGGTCTTGACTTGATCATGAACCTCTTTTATGGCTTCTGCAAAAGCTTCTCCTTCTGCACTAACAGGGTCTACTGTAGGTAGATCTCGCAATTCCAAAATTCCTCTTGGATGCATACCATAAACTATCTGGAAAGGTGATTTCCCTGTGCTCCTATTGACAGTATCATTATAGGAAAATTCAGCTTGAGATAGAATATTATCCCACTTTTCGCCATGTTGTTTTGTCAAACATCTAAGCAAATTTCCTAAGGAATGGTTCACTACTTCAGTCTGTCCATCTGTTTGAGGATGATATGCAGAGGAAAAAGACAAATTTGTTCCAAGTTTCTTCCAAAGAGTTCTCCAGAAGTGACCAATAAACTTCACATCCCTATCTGACACTATGCTCAATGGCAATCCATGGATCCTGACAATCTCCCTGAAAAACAAATCTGCAATGTATGAAGCATCAGCAGTGGTTTTGCATGGCAAGAAATGTGCCATTTTGCTGAATCTATCCACTACAACAAAAACACTATCAAACCCTTTCCTTGTCCTTGGTAAACCGAAGACAAAATCCATACTTATGCTTTCCCATGGTCTGGAAGGAATGGGTAAGGGCTGATATAAACCTACATTAGTCGACCTGCCTTTAGCTTTCTGACATATCACACATGTCTCTACAAACTTTCTGACATCTGATTGTAACTTAGGCCAAAAGTAATGTCTTCGGACAAGATCAAGAGTCTTATCTAGACCAAAATGACCTGCCATAGCTCCACAATGTTTCTCCTTAATGATGTTTAACCTCATAGAACACCTTGGAATACATAATTGTCCACCTTTGAACAACAATCCATCCTGAATCAAAAATTCAGAGTATTTAGCATGATATTTCTCTCCAAAAGAAGTACATACCTGATATATCTCTCCAAAATCTTCATCAGTCTCATACATGGTCTTTAGTGAATCAATGCCAACACTTTCTAACTGAATTTGGTTGACTGTTAGAACTCTCCTGCTCAAAGCATCTGCAACTTTATTCTTGACTCCTTTCTTATGCTTCAATGTAAAAGTAAACGCTTGTAAGGTTTCTACCCATTTCATGTGTCTGTGGTTCAGCTTTTCCTGGCTGTTTATGAAACTCAGAGCCTGGTTATCTGTGAATACTATGAATTCCTTTGGCATCAAGTAATGCCTCCATTTCTTGAGTGACTGAACTAAAGCATATATTTCCAAATCATATGAGGAATACCTCTTTTTAGCATCATTGAGCTTCTCACTGAAAAATGCAATAGGTCTACCTTCTTGGCTGAGTACTGCTCCAATGGCCATGTGACTAGCATCACATTCCACCTAAAAGATTTTGTTAAAGTCTGGAAGTGCAAGGACTGGCTGCTGTGCCACCTTCTTCTTCAATGTTTCAAAAGAATCATTTGCTCTTTGAGTCCAAACAAATCTGCACTTCTGTCCTCCTTTGATGGTATCAAGCATGGGTGCACAAATATGACTAAACCCTCTTATAAACTTCCTGTAGAAGGTTGCTAACCCATGGAAACTTCTGACATCATTCATAGTCTTTGGGGTTGGCCAAGACAATATGGCACTTACCTTCTCCTTATCCACTTGTAACTTTCCTTGTGAAATGACAAAACCCAAATATGTGATCTCCTCTTGCATGAACAAACACTTGTCTAAATTTATCATCAGCTGCTCTTCATGTAACCTTTTAAGAACCAAATCTATGTGTCTAAGATGTTCTTCTTTTGTGTTGCTGAAAATCAGAATGTCATCTAGATATACTATGACAAACTTACCAATGAACTCTTTCAAAACCTCATTCATCAACCTCATAAAAGTACTAGGTGCATTAGATAAACCAAAAGGCATAACCTTCCACTCATATAACCCTTCATTAGTTTTGAATGCTGTTTTCCATTCATCTCCTGGCCTAATCCTGATCTGATGATATCCACTCTTTAGATCTATTTTTGTAAAATACTTAGCACCTCCCAAACAGTCAAGTAAATCCTCTATCCTAGGGATTGGAAACCTATACCTGATTGTGATCTTGTTAATAGCTCTGGAATCTGTGCAAAGCCTCCAAGTACCTTCCTTCTTTGGTGCTAGTATAGCTGGGACTGCACATGGACTTAAACTTTTCCCAATCAGACCTGAATCCAATAATTCTTCAATTTGTCTGGCTACTTCTGCATTCTGTTCTGGAGTTAGCTTATAGGCTGCTTTGTTTGGAAGTGTTGATCCTAGAATTAAGTCTATGCGGTGACTAATATCCCTGACAGGTGGTAGGGATCTTGGCATTCCTTCTGAGATGACACCTTTGTACTTATCCAATAGCTCTTGGATAGCTGGGTCTATGAACCTTTGCTTCTTCTCTTCCTTGACTTCTTGCTGCTGTTCTTTATTCACCCTCATACATGGGATTAGGGCATATGCAACTGCACCTTCTGCTGCTACTTCTTTCATGAACTGTTTACCTTCCATCAGCATTACCTTCACCTCTTTTCCTTTAGATTTCTCCTCCTTCTCTGTCAATGGTAGTAACTTTATAACCTTACCATCTTTAGTGATTGTATAGGTGTTTCTAACACCATCATGTTGTGCCTTCAAATCATACTGCCATGGTCTACCAAATAAAAGATTGCAAGCATCCATCGTGGTAATGTCAAACAACAACTTATCCTTATATGCTCCAATCTGAAATTCTACCCAAGCCTGCTCTTCTACAATTGTCTGCTGACCTTGGGTAAGCCATGAGACTTTATATGGGGATGGGTGAGGCAATCTCCTAAGCTTAAGCTTTGTCACCATTTCTTCACACAAAATTTTCAGTAGAACTAGAATCAATCAAAACTTTACATGCCTTACCTCCTGCTTTGCAAATAGTCCTGAAAAGAGACTTTCTTTGAGGGGATTCTTTGTCAGGTACCTTCATGGTAGTCACTGTTCTTCTCATCATTAGAGACTCTCCACTTTCTAGGTATCCAAAATTATCAGGAGCATTCACACTCTGAAAAGCATTAGAGCCTGTCATACTTTGATTATCAGGTTCTTAGATCAGATTTGTTCTCCTTTCTCCTATTGAGCTTGTGGCCTTTTCTGGACATCTGCTGGCTATATGGCCTTCTTTGTTACAGTTATAACATCTGATGGATCCTCTGCCCTGGGATCTTCCTCTGAAAGGTCTTCTACCTCTAAAGTTTCCTTGCTGACTATAATTTTCCCCTTGGTTCTGACTATTGTTTCCCTTACTATTGTCATGACTGGATTCTCCTTGATATCCATGTCCATGTCCTCTACCTCTAAAAGGACCTCTTCCACCCCTTTGTTGTCTTCCTCTTCCTCTATTGTGTTGTTCTTGTCTTCTCTTTAACTTCTCTTCCACTTTCAATGCCAACTGAAAGCATTTCTGAACTGTATCTGGATTATGCAGACTTAAATCTTCCTGAATGTTGAACCTCAATCCATTAAGGTATCTGGCTACCTTCTCTTCTTCACTTTCCTTTACCTTTGTTTTCATACAAAGCTTCATGAATTCTTCTGTATATGAGCTGACATCTAGCTCCTTCTGCTTCAGGTTTTGCTTCCTCTTGTGTAATTGGATACTGTAATCCAATGGGACATAAGCTTCCTTTACTAATGCCATCATTTTCTTCCATGTAGTGACTCTACGCTTTCCTTCCTGTACTCTATCATCTTGGACGAAATTCCACCATGTCAAGGCAGCTTCTTTCATTTTTGACTGGGCTATTTTCACCCGCTGTTGTTCTGGTATCTCCTCTGTTTCAAAGAAATTGTTCAAGGAGTCTATCCACTCCATCACTGAATTAGGTTCCATCTTTCCTGTAAACGCTGGCAAATCCAGTTTCACATCCATGGTTCTCCTCTCCATGGCCTTGAGGGTGTTCAACAGTGGTCTCTGGTCTGCAGGAATGACCTCCTCGTTCCAACTAGGGATCTCTTCTTCTTCCCTATCTTCTTCTCTACCAGAACCTACTCTGTTCCTCAACTTCGCTAACTCATCCTTCAATTCCTGATTCTGAGCCTTCACGGCCTTGCTCTCTGCAATCTGTTTCTTCACCAGAACTGCCAACTCAACGTTGGTCATCCTTGCCAACATCTCAGATGTTCCTTCGTCACCTGACATCCTGCTATATCCTGATCTTTTCCAGAAGATCCTTCCTTTGCTCTGATACCACTATGATGCAGAGTAAAATGCAACAGAAGCTTACAAATGGGAAGGAGGAGTCATTAACACAACCAGCATGTTAAAATCCTGGACATGCAGTATGTAATACCTATCAGCTTAACAGTATCATCATATTTCTTGCTAACACAGACAGCATCATCATATTTCGAAGAGGCATGAAATATCCTCCTGCTAACTACTGTCCACTTCCTTATCGCCTTTCACCTTTCGCCTGTCAGCAGCATCATCACATTTGGCAAGCGCAAACATCCTCCTGATGTTCACTATTCATCATACCGCCAAACTCTATCTTCATCATCATGATGTTCAGCATCATCTTCATCAGCAGGATATAAAATATCCGGTTCCTCCCATATATCCTAATGACGACAACTTCAAGCACCTTTCCCTTGATGCTTACATCACCCTGATATCCGACTACTTAAACAACAGCATCAGGATATGACTTATCCTGTCATATTGAAGCATCCTGATGATGTTAACCAAACTTTATGCCGATGACTTACGCCGATGCCAAAACACTTAGCGACAGCAGGATAAACTTGCATAGGGTGATATTCGCAATATCCTGATGACGATGACGTCACTTGCACCCGATGATGATGTCAACAGGATATAAGACACTTATATCCTCCGCAACATGATAATGAATATCCGGTGATCTTTTCAATATCCTGATGATGTCCTTTCCGGTCCTTAGCCAAAAAGTGAACTTTCACTCCTGCATGCAATAGCGACATGCGGACGATGGCTACACATGAAAGATGATCCTGACGATGATATACACACTGAGTATATATCCAATCTATATCATCCTGATGCATTCAAAACATACAGTCTTCGTCAGCTTCATAACCCGATCCGGATAGCGATATACTCGTAGATGTCGATGCGATTCACTCTGTCTGGAAAAGCAGATGCAGATCCCTGTATATCCGTCAGCTGCATGCAAACTCATAGAACCGCACAATTTTACAAAGAAAATATGATGATCGGGCCGAATCACCTTCAGATCAAAACTTAACAGTTTATCTTCCTAAATCCTAGCACATGAGGATGCTAGGTTGATTCACAGCATGCTACCAATCGATCTCCCACACAATGAAATGCATAAACAGAAAACTAAAATACAGCCTAAACTAACATGCATGACTATTCCACCGATTCACAGAATCAATCGGTGGAAGGGTTGAAAATATCCATTAACCTGTAATCAGAACAGAAATCAAAACATAAACAGCTGATAAACCAGATAATGCAATTGATGAGATCTTATTTAGATGAAACACAAATGTCCTGTTTCTACAACAATGTTTCACAATGTCTAGACTGATCTCTGGATCTCACTCAATCACTAGTACAACATAACTACTACTCTCTACTACTCTCTTCTCTCTGATCTCCAGTACAACATAACACAACTACTACTCTGATCACCAGTACAACATAACACAACTACTACTCTGATATGATATCTGTCGAACCCTAACTAATCTGAGTTATTTATAGCAATATCCTATGAGTACTACCAACTCAATTCCCAGCAGCTGGGAGCTTCCAAGCGGTTGGGAGAAGACAGCTCCTACTACCTGATCATGAGCTCTAACTGCCTGCACACTCTCCTAGGCTGATCTAATACATATGCATTGGTCCAATGGACCTTATTACATTATGAAGTCAAACATGCTAAAAATAGACTAATGTCCTGTCATGCGGACAATGAACCTATATCCTGTCTTGTAGGGGTGCTCCTGCACCAATTACACATTGTACATTTATTGTCAATATATTCCCTTTTACTATTTCTTGACTAGACTAGGGCATGATTCGTAAAATAATCAAAGGGAGAGATTTATATGTACCTGGTGTGTCTTCTTAACCTGTAATTGATGTAGTAGTAGCTGAATTACCATTCTGGGTGAAGTGTTCCCCTGAGATTTTGTTCTCTATTTTAGTTCTAGTTTGTAGTAAGCTCTAAGCAATGGAATTAGGGTTCTTAAAATGTGAATGTGCATGTTATGGTAATGAAATTCCCCTTTTTACTTAGGCAATTTGTGATTTTAGGGCACATTAATGGCAGAAATATGATTTGACAACCTCTTTCAGTAAGATGGAACAAGATTACTACAGGTGTCCATTGGCACGCTTTTGAATTTAAACCCCAATGGCCACTTTATTGTATTAAATGGAAAAAGCGTGGGTATGGGGATATCTAGTTGTTTAGGTGGAAAACTGGATTTGTTAACATTCTATATTTTAGATGTTTAAATCCTCCTTTCCACCATACATTCAAGGACCTAGGGTCGAGTGGCGAGCACTATCGTACCCTAGGTCACTTGCAGATGTAGGGAAACTTGGATTAGGGAATTTAATTATTAATTTTCCTTCTCTTATGTCCAATTAACTATTAAAACCATAATTATGCAAATATGACAACAAATTGATGAATGACAGAAAAAGCTCTTATAGACAGGAGTAAAATACCAAATCACAGAGTACCTATTTTTGGGGTTCCAAAGTGGAACAATCAGGGACACTGGAGCGGGTGCCCAAGTCTAAGGTGCTAGTTTCTTCATGCAA
Organism: Cunninghamia lanceolata; assembly: GCA_027924645.1. Taxonomy (NCBI): domain Eukaryota; kingdom Viridiplantae; phylum Streptophyta; class Pinopsida; order Cupressales; family Cupressaceae; genus Cunninghamia; species Cunninghamia lanceolata. Next base: position 32,758,047 of record BSBN01000078.1, on the reverse strand, counting down.
TCTAGACCTCCTTCTGACACTGATCAGCCCTGTAACTTTTGTTTCCCAAAACTTGGATGCAGAGGATACTAGAGTGAGCGCCCAAGTCCTAGAAGTATTCCTGTGTCCTTTTCTTCAGATCCTAAATCCTTGATGCCTGCTAATCCTTCCTGCAAATCCACTTTTCCCAAATACGACACCTGTAACCTACAATCACAAGACTTCATTTGGGGGTTGTGGTGTTTAGAGGCTTGCCTCAATCAAGTCCTAAAGGACACTTAAGTCTCTGAACATCGTTGTCAGATAAAGAGTATGTACCCTTGTGAGGCAGAGGCAAAAACCAAAGGAATCAATGATGAAAATACAATATTATGTCACCTTGTAGTGAAGCTCTCATGGGAGGAAGATACTCTTCATGCCATGAGGAAATTGACGCTCAAATCTACAAATATCAACACACAAAACACACAAGTCTACTCTTGCAACACAATGAAAGCCTTGAATCACCTTGAGAACACTTGAACATCACAATTGCCATCTAGTTTCTAAATGAATGCCTAAGCATGCTTATATATGCAACTACAAGCACTCCTACCAAGATTTCAAAAATCAAAACTTACCGTGTCGGCAAAAGGACCAAATAACAGTCATAAACTGACACTTAAATTTTGGGCTTGACCCAAAATAGGGTAGGACTAGGGTACGGGTGCCCAAGTCCTCCCCCCTATTTTGGACAAGGTTAAGGTCAAGGGGTCTTCCTAGGTCCACTTTTCCATGACACCTAGGCCTCATTCCATTGGGATGCTAAAATAAGAACTAAGATGTCCTAAATGCATGCTAAAGACTCAGGAGCTAAACCTTATGACAGAAAAGCCCCAAGGGGACATTTATTGACGTTACATTTAGCCCCCACTTTAATGTATGTATAAACGTGAGGCCAATACATGCATTAAAATAAGGTCACAAACACGCCAAGCACAGAGAAGACACGCCAATCACATAGAAGATAGTAACAAGCACATAAAACACGGAGAAGACAATTATAGTCATGAAGAACATAGAGAATAAAGTCAATGCATAGAAGACACACTAATGCATGGAAGACATAAATGATATCTTTTCTTTTCTTTTTCTCATATATATGAAATGCAAATGTAAGTACTGGAAAGTAAACAAACCTCCCATAATGTAGGAAGCACTCATCGTGCTAGTCTTTAGACTGCATATATGGGGCAACACACACACAAGACATGCAAAACCTCCCAACATGTAGGATGCACTCATCGAGCAAGTCTTTAGACTACATATGGAGCAACAAACATGCCACACAAAACAAGCATGCCAAAATACACACACTTGAAGACACAGAGAAACATGATAGATAAGCGATGGAGTGTACCTATTTCTAGGTCCAACACCATCTCAGGCATATTACAAGCAGACACCGACGATTGGGCTTCACCACAACAATTGTCGAAGACACGCTTAAGGGTTGAGTTAGTCACATAACCATTCCCCACCTCCGTAGAGGACTTTTGAAAATGAAAGGATGATGCAATCTGCTTTGAGAAATACACCATCCTTGCCTTCGTAGATGGCTTAAGATAAAAAGGATATACACGATATCTTGTCTCTGTAGAGGGCTTACATGATTGATTGATTGATTGTAAACAAACTCAGGATGTAGGATGCACTCATCAAGAAAGTCTTTAGATTGTACTTAAAGACAAGCATTTAGCTAACATCTACAACAGACAGCTTACCTTATATATTCCCCCATCTTAAGGTGGTTCATATCAGTTATCGATATCAAGCACATTAAGGTAGGAAGAAAACACACAAGGGAACACTAACTTTCGCAAAGCCCATGCCCCCCAAAGGTGACATGTACTTTACGATCGCCAATCGTTCCCACAAACACATCCCTGCAAGAAACATGTTAGTATCTACAAAATCATGATAAACAGGGGGGCATGTGCTTTGCGATCGCCAAATGTTCCTACAAACACATCCCTGCAAGAAACATGTTAGTATCTACAAAATCATGATAAACAACAACATCAATGCATATGATTAACCACACCAAGAGCCAAGGTTATACAATGAATAAGGAGTTTGAGGATAACTGAGGGGCTATATCACGAAGCTCTTTGAATCGAGTACCGCCAAGGCTAGATTCAAAGCCAAACAAAGGTGCGCAGAGCGGTAGTATTGTTAAGGTTTGTAAATGCGATAGAAACATCATCAAATTCACCATGTGGAAAGAACGAGTGCTTCCACTAGCCAAGCATCAGATAAGATATACAACCCCATCATCATATTAGGAACTAAGTCCATTTTTTGATTGCTCTCAAAAGGGACACTAGGTCCGCATCAGTATAAATGTTTGTTGCCATCCACCCGCTAGATGGAAACACTAGAGGAAGGGAAGCAATAAATAAGAGAGGAGAAACAAGTGTCTTAGGTATAGTCACATAGGAGGGTGTCCTTAGGTGTCACCAACCGTAATGTTGTCGGTAAGACACAACACACAACAATGTAATCAGAGAGAGGCAATTTAGAAGAATGATGATATAAATAGAAGGTCACAATAGAGGTGGTCTCCTGGTATCCTAGACCTTATAAGAGAATCAAGGGTCATCCCAAGAGGCCCAAACAACACATGACACATCATGAGAGAAATAAAGGGTTAGAAATACTAACTTGGTAGCACCATCGTTAAGAACATACACATTTAGGATATCTCTCATGTTGTTTTGATCTTGTAGAACTAACATTAAGTTTAGGAGAACGAGAAGCTTTCTTTTCTTTAAAAGGATTATATCCAATGCCACTTGAGTAATGTGTTGAAGCGGATTCTATAGGTACTCTAATTCCTTGTTGATATACACCACATCCCTTACCTACATAGTCGTTATGTTTGTATAAAATTTGAAATCCACGACCATATAGAGAGTCTAGTTCCTTAAAAGAAGGTGAGGCCTCATAGGTATCATAATTTGTAGTATAAATGAGGGTATTGTTTTTATTTTCTACCATGGGGATTTAAGGTTTCTTAGGTGCTTCAAAAGATTGCTTAGGTGAGATCGATGCCACTTTTGATGTGTCAAGGCTATTGATTTTATATTCCCCTATACTACAAGGATTAAAATCCAATGAACTCCAATCATCACCAACAAGTGCATTTGATGGTTGAGAGTCTGCACAACATTATTCATGGCTAGAGACATTGATGAACTAGCTCATAAAGTGTTTAAGCTCATATGATTGTAAACAAGTTTTTGTTTTTCAATGTGTAAGCAGTTATCTGGTTCAGGATCGGCATGAATAGTATGAAGTTTATCTTTGAATAAAATTTTGATTGAACAATACAAGGTGGAAGGAACTACCCCCAATGCATGAATCCAAGGTCTACCAAGAATCATGTTGTAAGATAAAGAACAAGGCATGACATGAATCAGGGTAGGCACAAGCATAGGTCCTACTTGTATAGGTAGAGTTATAGTGCCCATGGATTATCGTCCAACATTATCAAATCCATGAATGCTAATGCCATTTGGTGTGATTTGTGATGTGTCAACCTTGATTTTTTCTAGTAGGTCAATGCTACAAACATTAAGAGCTGATCCATTGTCAATCATAACTTGTTTTACCAATGTTTTGTTTATTGTGATAAAGATTATAAGAGGATCATATTGGTTTTGAACTTCAATTGACGGTAATTTATGTGGTTGAAAGAGAATATCTATTCTTGTCGCATGCATACTATCCAATACAGCTACTTCATCATTAGGATTAGTAGTAGGTGGGGCAATCACCTTTTACAAATCTTCTTGGAGAATTCCATGGTATGTAGGTGATGTTTCTATTAAATCCCAAAGAGAGATCTTAGCCAGAGTAACGCAAAGCTGTTTGACAAGATCATAATCTTGACCACTTTTATGATTAAGACAAGGTGGTTGAGGGAGCATAGGTTGAGAACATGGAAGAGAGATAGGCACATGCGGTGCTTGGTTACTTTTCTTGTTATTACGGGTGTTGTATGTGTGAGAAATCACATTGTGGTGTGGTTGTCGTAACACATTTTGAACACCTTGAACTGTAATCACTAGTTTTAAGCAAGAGGGTGCACTAAGTGCCCCTCAAACAATGATTTTAGGACTATTTCTATGAAGTCTATTAACGATTATTGAATTAACATTATTTCCCTCTTGATTGCACCCAATATCCATCCCCAAAGGATTTAATGTGAGAGACCTTTTCGCCTCCACTAATGCTACATCTTGGCCAGGGAGAGTAGTGAGATGAAAGGAAGGTACATCAACATCATCATCATACTCTATGGTGGAAAAGGGCTTTTCACTCTCATCTTTCTCATGAGTATTCCTAGAGCTGAATTTGGTTAAATCTTCTAATATCAAAGGATATGCTCCTATGAGTAAAGTGAAGCTACTAAAATCATGTTTATAACAAAGTAATTGCAACTCATATGTAGAACATATAGAAGCATCAATACCACTGATATAAGCTATGTGTTCTAGAACATGAGGGTTCTCATTAGTGAAAGTAGCAAAATTTTCAAAATCTAGGATATACTCATGTAAAGATTTAAGAGATGAATAACATGAAGATGCCATAATGAAATTCAAAATGATATTTTAACAATTTTCCAAGAGTATGCAAAAGACAAGTGCAAACTATATGCAAAATGACCTAAAATGCTTGATTTTTTGTACTTTTTCAATGCAAATATATGAAAGAAAAGGTGTTGTAAGGATTTGTATCAAGGGTAGAAAATAATATGCCTGATATTAATCCAATATAGAAATAATATCCTTTACAACATACTTTTGATGCAAATCCAAGATAATGCCAAGTCAAACTATAGTGAAAATATGTTGAAATGGGCACATTTTTCACCAAAACTCAATGCAAAAAAGCATAACAAAGGGTGTTGTGGGGAAAATGATGATGGAAAGAAAATAATAGCAGTAATAACATCCACTTGATGCCAAAATACCCAACACAACATGCTTTTAGTGCCTCTTAAGATCAAACCCTAGTGAAAATATAGCAAAAATAGGCTATTTTTCACGGTTTTTCAATTCCAAGACATAGAAAGAAGAGTGTTGTAATGAATTTCAGGAGGTACAGAAAATAATATCAATAATATCAGTCACCTAAATCCATAAAATTGATCACAACATGCTTGGAGTGCAAACTAGGTCAAACCCTAGGGCAAAAATAGTCAAAATGTGTAGTTTTATGCAAAATTTTCACTACAAGAGCCCGATAAAAGGGTGTTGTGAAGCTTTTTATGAGGGGAAGAAAATGATTACCTTGATAATAGAAAATTAATGTGAAAATACCTTTCACAACACACTAATGGTGCAAGTTTATAAAGTCAATAAGGCCAAATTTAGTGAAAATCATTGTTTTTGAAGCCCTAGGTTTGAGATCTTGTGACAAAATTCTATGTAAATGTTTTGAAGTCTAATTTATGATTAAAATGACTTACTCTTAGATCTGAAAATTATTTTCAAGATTTAATATGCAAAATGCCATTGCAAATTTAATGAAAATGTATCAAAATTGCTAGTTTTTGTTGAAATTTTCTATGCAAAAATGCAAATATTTAAATCTAAATGCAAATTCACACTAAAATGAAAGACTACAGACAAATTTTAATTTGTGAGCCTCTAAAATCATTAGAAAAATCTAAGAAAAGATTTTTCCTACTAACCCTAGATTTTGGAATTACTAGGTTATATAAAATTGTCAAAATTTCCACAAACCCTAGCAATTAAATGATAGAAATGTAATGCAAATTTTTGAATTTTTAGATTTTTCTATAGTTTATATCAGATCTGATGCAAAAAACATGAATTAGGAAAATTTAGAAAGAATTGATGCAATTTAGTAAGCCAAACAATGCAATTTTTTTGTATTTTCCAAATGTTTGAATTTTTTTGGATTTTTCTCAATGCAATAAAATGAATGACTATATGAATGAATGAAATCAATCCAAATTTGAAGACAAACACTTAGAAAGTTGCAATTTAATTCCAAAAACATAGGTTCACCAAAATGTTTAGGGCAAAATTAGATTTGTTAACGTTTTAGATTTTAGATGTTTAAATCCTCCTTTCCACCATACATTCAAGGATCTAGGGTCGAGTGGCAAGCACTATCATACCCTAGGTCACTTGAAGATGTAGGGAAACTTGGATTAGGGAATTTAATTATTAATTTTCCTTCTCTTATGTCCAATTAACCATTAAAACCCTAATTATGCAAATACAACAACAAATTGACGATTGACGAAAAAAGCTCTTGCAGACATGAGTAAAATACCAAATCACAAAGTACCTATTTTTAGGTTTCCAAAGAGGAATAGTCAAGGACACTGGAGCATGCTTCCAAGTTGAAGGTACCAATTTCTTTGTGGAATCTGAACCTCCTTTCGACATTGATCATCCCTGTAACTTCTGTTTCCCAAAACTTGGATGTGGAGGACACTAGAGCGAGTGCCCAAGTCCTAGAAGTGCTCATGTGTCCTTTTCTTCAGATCCCAAATCCTTGATGCCTACCACTTCTTCTTGCAACTCCACTTTTTCCCAAATGTAACACCTGTAACTTGCAATCACAAGACTTGGTTTGGGGGTTGTGGTGTTTAGAGTCTTGCCTCAGTCAAACCTCAAAGGACACTTAACTCTCCGAACACTATTGTCAGATAAAGAGTGCATGCCCTTGTGAGGTAGAGGCAAAAACCAAAGGAATCAATGATGAAAACACAATATTATGTCACCTTGTAGTGAAGCTCTCATGGGAGGAAGATGCTCTTCATGCCACGAGGAAATTGATGCTCAAATTTGCAAATATCAACACACAAAACACACAAGTCTGCTCTTGCAACACAATGAAAGCCTTGAATCACCTTGAGAACACTTGAACATCACAATTGCCATCTAGTTTCTAAATGAATTCCTAAGCATGCTTATATATGTAACTACAAGCACTCTTGCCAAGATTTCAAAAATCAAAACTTACCGTGTCGGCAAAAGGACCAAATAACAGTCATAAACCGACACTTAAATTTTGGGCCTGACCCAAAATAGGGCAGGACTAGGGCATGGGTGCCCAAGTCCTCCCCACCTATTTTGGATAGGGTTAAGGTCAAGGGGTCTTCCTAGGTCCACTTTGCCATGACACCTAGGCCTCATTCCATCGGGATGCCAAAATATAAACTAAGATGTCTTAAATGCATGCTAAGGACCCAGGAGCTAAACCTTATGAGGGAAAAGCCCCCAAGGGGACATTTTCTAACATTACACCAGTTAAGGGATATGCTGGGGATATCCAAACGACACTATATGAGTTAGGATGTGAATGTGGACATGTGTCATTAATTTGCAACAATGTAGAGAATCTTTCTTGATGACAAGATTCTCCCATGGGGATGAGCTACAATCTGATCTGGACGTCTTTCATCAAGTATAATAAGATCACGTCATTAGGATTAGGATGTTTTAGAAGATCTAGATAGTTAAGATTTAGATACTCGTTAAGATGAAGGCACAAACTAACATCCTGCATATGACGTGCAACTGGGTAGGTCTCTTAAATTTGATGTTTGGATATAATCGGGAGTCAAGATCTTATATAAGATCTGGATATTAACTAATATCCCAAGTTTTGACATTTAAACAATTAAGTCACTTAAGTTTGACATCTGGACATTAGTGGGTGTCGGAATACTAACTTAAGATCAGGATGCTAACTAATATCCCAACATTGACATTGAGCTCGCCGAGCCTTCTATAATTTGACGTATGGATACTAATACACAGTTAAGGTTTGGATACTAATTTGAGATCTAGATACTATGCAATTCAAATATCTGGTCAACCTGTTGACTGATCTTTGACTGACGATAACTTTTTATTCCTGAGGAATTTTGAGGTGATCCAAAAGGCAAACCTGCTTAAAATTTTACACTCTTTTAGCTAGCAAGGTTTATGATGACAAATTTTAACTTTGGATTTTGACCAAGATCTTAATATGCAGAGGGTAACATTTTGATATGCATTTGAGGCTAATTTTACCATACTGCCCAAAGCAAAGACAAGCAAGAAAGAAAAAATTGGGTCCCTATTTTGCTAAGGCAAAATGGGACATGTTGTGCAACTGCACAACAGTAGTAAATAGGAGTTTAGGAAACTTGTTGAGATTCTTGGTTGGAGAAAAGGCAAGAAATTGGGATTTGATTCTATCACAATAAGAGTTTGCATATAATAATTTAGTGAATAGGAGTACTGGAAGAACACCATTTGAGATTGTGATAGGAACTAACCCTAGAGGAGTATCAGAGTTGAGAGATATTAGTATGGAAGATAAGAGAAGTGTAGAGGTAGAAGAATTTGCAGGACACATGGAGAGAGTGCATAATCAGGTTGAGAAGCATTTGGAGGAGATGAATAGTAAGTATAAGGAGCAAGCATATGAGAAGAGAAGACACAAAGAATTTGTAGTTGGAGATGAAGTGATGGTGTATCTAAGAAAAGAAAGATTTCCAGTAGGGACATATAACAAGTTGAAGATGAAGAAGTTTGGACGATGTAGGATACTCAGAAAGTTTGATTCAAGAAATGCATATGAAGTGGAGCTACCAGAGACATTAGGTATATCACCTATTTTCAACATTGTAGACCTATATCAGTAGCCTATAGCATAGTTTAGTGACAACATTGAAGAAGTAGTTACCACAACAAGCCCTGGAGTAGATTGAAGACATCTTGGATAGAAGAATTGGATGCAACACCAGAGGAAGACAATACAAAGAATATCTTGTGAAGTGGAAAGGCAAACTGAAAGAAGACTCATCTTGGATTTCTCATGTTGAGGTGGACTATTTTGGTTTTCCTCTAGCCCCAACAAAGTGAGGGACTCAATTTTTCAACAACCCCAGATGTTTGATGTAGGAGCATCCTTGGTTCAAGAGAAATCTTTCATCAACCAAAAATATTTGCATTTCATTTTGTTTCTTTCATTTTCTAGTTCAGTATAGTTAGTTCAATTAGTAGTAGTTTTTTGTATTTTGGTCCACATTCTACCATAGTTTCATTTTAGACTTTGCAGAGATGGACTTAGCATCTAGACATCTTCATGCACATCATATCCAAAATTTAAATCATTTGGATCAGTTTCCAGAAAGATATTACTATCAAAAGAGAGACTATTTTCTCAGAGCGGAGCATCCTGACAATCTTAGACAATCAGCTAAAGGAGAAGACCTACTGAGTATTTCATGACTTGCGAAGCTAAACAACACATAATTCAAGGAACCTTGGATCGTGGCTAACCTTCCCTAAGATTCGCATGCTATCCCATTCACTTGTGGAGGATTCCCATATGTTTAGGTCTAACCTATCCATGTACACACGTTACATCTCTTTCATCAGAGTTTGTAATCATCCTTGGCTGACGTGGAGGAGTCTTGTGTTCTAAAGATGATATATATTCATGTAATAGATGCATAGGAAGTTAGTTAGTGATAGTTCATATTTTGATAGTTTGAATTCTTATGTAAAAGTGCTTCAAAGTTGTATCTTGTGCATATATTGTAACTAAGGAATCAAGCCTATGAGCCCTAACTGTAAGCCCGCATGTTGCCGACCTGTTTGTATTTTGGATCTATGATATACTAAATGACCAAATCTGGATTTGCATCATATAATTGAGTTGTTTCATTTATGTTTACTCTTGCTACATGGTCTGGACTATTCACTTTGTGGACCCTCCTAACCATGACTGCATAATACCAGACCAAATATTATGCATGTAGTGTGTCTTGTGGCAAGATTTCCAGAAGATCCTAGAGAGTCACATGTCATGGTAGTAAAGAGGATATTCAAGTATTTGAAGGGTACTCTGAATCATGGTTTGTGGTATCCTAAGAACAATGACTTTACCCTAAGTGCCTATATAGATGCAAATTGGGCCGAATGTGTAGATGACAAGAAAAGTACAAGTGGTGGTGCATTCTTTCTTGGAGATAGAGTTGTGTCTTGGCTAAGCAAGAAGTGGGAATTAGTGTCTTTATCTACTATAGAGGCAGAGTAGTTTGTAGTAGCATCCTATTGTACATAGGTGTTATGGATGAGACAAACCCTAAAGGATATCAAAGTTGAGTATGATGATCCAATTGCTATCTTCTATGATAATACCAATGCTATTAACATTTAAAAGAATCCATTGATGCATTCAAGAACAAAGTATATTTCAATTAGGTATCATTTTCTGAGAGAGAAAATTGTAGAGAATGCAGTGAAGCTTGAGTATGTGCCTACAAAGGATCAGGTTGCTAACATATTCCCTAACACTCTTTCGAAGGATACATTTGAGTATCTCTAGGAGAAGTTAGGGGTTATTTCCCCTCCTTCTTTGAACTAGATGCATAAGGAGATGCATTAGCCCAGTGTGATTCAAGATTCATTCTTTTCTAGACTGATGATGGAGGCTACCTCTCAGGGGGAGCAGGTAGTGGCATTGATGATTATTGTAGTCATGGGGAGTAAGAGTTGGTATAGGTTGGTGTGTACTCCTAAGGAGTACTATTCAGAGAAATTGAGAAGAGTACAAGTATGTTCAGTATCATAATCAGGGGGAGAAAGATTAAGAAATATGTGTCACCCTTTTCCATTGATGTCAAAGGGGGAAAGAGTTCATGTGAAAAACAAAAGGAAAGAAAGAGAGTAAGATGTATAAAATAAAGGGGGAGAGTGAGATTAGTGTAGAGTTGTGTCATGATGGGTTTTCACATCATATGTTTCCATCAATGACAAAGGGGGAGATTGTTGCAAGTATGTGCTAATCGGTGTTGTCATTGATGTCAACATGATTATGTTGTCATTGGTGTAAACTGTATCTTCTGAAGTTGTTGTTGTTGTTTTTTTGATTTGTTGTGTTAATGTGATTTGAATACCTTATAGAGGTTTTGATGATGTTAGTAGATTGATCCTATAGCTAGGTTTCCAAGTGCTTTTGAGAAAATTTGATTAATTCTAGAAACAGTGTGTTGAAGGAGTCTTCTAGCTTATAGAATATTGCTCAAGTTTTTGCTCCATATTTCTTATGTGTTGAAGATCTAAGTGTGTGGTTTGGATATGTTGTCAAGAAGTGTGTGAAGTTGTTGAATCTAGAATTTGGTGCTCCGAATTGCTGTGCAATGAAAGTTATGTTCACCAGTCTAAGAACAATATTTGACAATGTTTATGAGTTGTGCATAGGCATCTAGGAGAAAGTATTTTGCTCTCCATTTCTCTGTAGAATGGTTTCAGGTGCTATAGTTCTAGATATGTGTTCATAGGATCCTTATCTATCTTTATTCTAAAGGTTTTGTGATTTAGTTCTCTAGAAAGAAAGTTCTTGTGTAGCAGAGTTTGACAGTGTTGTTTGTAAGTAGTTTGTGAATTGTCTCCAAGTGAAATTTGTTGGTTCTCAGGTGAATTCAAGTTGTTTGTGGATGTTTCCAGAATGTGTTAAATCTCTGTGCATAGTTTGCAAGTTATGGTTGTGATTGTGGAAGTGTATGATGAAGAATTTCTTATGTACACTGTTTGGCTGACCTTGATTGTTTGCACTAATTGGGAGTTGATTTGATGATTATGTGAGTGTTGTGTAGTGTGCTTGGATGAATTCAGATCTGAGCTAATGTGTAAATTAGTTTTCCTACATTTCTTTGTACTACAGAATGTTTAGGTTCAAACCTAATTCAAATATTATGTGTTCACCGACCTTAGAGAATGTTTCAAGGATTGAAGACTGTGTTGCCGACCTTGGAGATTGATCTTAAGGTTGATGGTAGTATAAATAAGTGTCATGAGTTCATGTGTACATGCATGTGTGAAGGAGATGATGAATATGGTGAATAGTTGATCAAGGAAGTAAGAACTTTCATGTGCTAGGTGACTCGATGCAGTGAGTAGAAGGTGCCTACTATATTTTGGTATAGATGCAAAGGTGATGTTTGTTGTGCTTCATTGGAACTAAAACCACGCATGTGTCAGATGCAATTATATCAGTTCATCCTTGGAAATGAGCCTTTTCTTCTTTCTCCTTCTTCTTCTAGATAGTGAGTCCTTGGCAGTGAGTCTTTCTTTTGTGGGCAGTGAGCCTCTTATAATTTGGTATTGCTACTACTCTATATTGTGAGCTAATGCTCACCATGGTTTTTTCCTTTTAGGGTTTTCCACATAAAAATATGGTGTTCTCTTGTGTATGGATGGTGTTGATGTGTTTAATTTTCTGTTATCTGCATTTCATGTTTAATCTTCATAATAGATTAAGGGTTTAAGTGAACTGATGTGAATGTGATTAAGTTTATGAGGGTTTGAAATTTTTGATACAATTGATTCACCCCCCTCTCAGTTGTCTTGTGCATTCAACAAATATGGCATGAAAATAAGGTGTAGAAGACACATAATCCATATTTATAGATGGATTAGGATCGAAAGATAGATCATGTGAGTGGTAATCTCCAAGTCCACATTATCCTCATGTGAATTAGGGATATAAAATATGCAATGAAAGAATTGACTAAATCTGTAAAAGAAGAATAGAGAAAATAAGATAAATCAAACCATTGAAGTGCTCTACAACCTATGTACAACTTGAACTTACTAATAAGATGCCATCATCTATGTGTTGAAAATTAGCAAGTAAGAATGATTTGACATGTAAGGATGCATTAGTAGATCCATCATAATCATCATGTAAGAGTTCTTCACTAAGGCTTATAATGACACAATGTAATACATAAAATAATGTAATGAAACATCAATTAAGTCTACACAAGAAGCTAATTCAAACTTTCATCAAGGAATAAGATATCATCATGTAAAGAAAGGCTATGTGAAGGATAAGTATTCATAGATTCATCATGTATACTCATTACCATATATAAAAGAAGGTAATTCATTTAAAGAGCATAAATAAATGGGGATAGGATTATTATGACATGTAAAGGATGTATCATCACAAAACATACTAATGTCATGAATAGGTAAATACCATAAAAAATTCTTACTTAGTGTATACTCATCATTGTTACAAGACACATGATCATCATGAAATATGTTGATAAATGAACTAAGAATCAGCAATAACACATGGTTTGCACTATCCAACTCGAGGACAAATGAGAAAGATAAAAAATGATAGAACAATATGTATATCCATAGCATAAAAGTCACAAGTATACTTGTAAGTGTGAAAAAGACTCATATTTCTACATGGCAGTCCGATGATGAGCTATAGTCCTAATCATGTACATGTAATCATGAAATATATATACCTCTCACTAGATTCTATATTGGTGATACATTTTCAATTGTTTTTCTCTTTGTTTGTGCCTCCCTAACCATTAAACTAACCTTTAAAGGTCCTACACACTTTCTTGCTAACCAGCTAACCCATCTTCAACAAACCATTCCTATTGCTTGCTAGCCCTAATGGCATGACCAATCCACCTCTCAAGAGGGGAAATTCATTTTCCCTATAGGATTTTCATCATTCTTTCTTCTGTGACCATTCAGTTGTTCTTTAAAATCCCTTTGTACCTAATGGTGCCTGCATAAACATTTAGGTTTCAAGCATTTTAATTTGTAGGCACCTTTCATAAAAATCCAAAAATTCTAAGTCATTTGGCCTTCACAGTTGAAAATTGCAAAAAATTGTTGTATGCATGTGCCTTTGTATATACAAGGCTGCTTGTATATACATGCAAGTCCAAATGTGCTTTCGGACATACAAGGTGGCTTATATGTTCAATCGGCCTTCAAAAATGGTAAGGAGTGAGTTATATGCATTTTATATGCATATCAGGTTCTCATGTACATTGGGGAATCTTTCGCAAGATTCTAGGAATATTCTGTGTTTGTATGTCAGGTTTGCTTGTATCTAAAGTTTGTATGTTTAGACATACAATGGCTACATGCAGCAAAAAGGATACATTAGAGATATACAAGGGTGGAATATGCATTGAAGATCCCCAGAATATTTTGTAGTTGTATCGAGCGGGATTGTATGCATGTTTTGTTGTATGTTCAACATACAATGCAAAGATACATCGCAGATCTCAAAAAGGGTTCAAATCAAGCTAAAAGTGGTCATTGGGTCTGCAGATATGTGCAAGCTAGAGTGAATGTATGTCCAACATACATTGGGTTTATACAATGAAAAATATACAAAGAAACCTGACATACATTTGCTACAGTGCAAGGGTTCATCGCCAGCACATACAATGAAAAAAATGTAAGTGGTCTTGTATGTTCGGCAATATACAAAGCAGTAGGAGATACATTTGGTGGGGTCCACCTCACATGCAAAGGGCTTTGTATCTCATATACAAAGGAGAATGTATATGTGATATACATTCGAAAATGTGCAGGGGCCGATATGCATTTGGTGGGGCCCGTGGACATACAAAGGCGAATGTATGTGAAATATACATTTGCGATATGCAAAGAGGAGCATGCATTCCAAAGATGCAGGGGTCAGACCTGAAAGGCTATGCAATGGAGTAAATTCAAAGTTGAAGTCTATTGAATGTATATTTTATTTGTGTGTTTGCGATATGCAAGCCAATATACAAAGCGAATATACATTCACAATGTGCAAGCCGGACGCAGTTTAAAAGTCAAATTTGACTAAATCAATGCTGGCGTCTGCAGCTTGTATGTTTGATGCATTGTATATGTGCCAATATACATTGCAAACATACAAAGGTCAAGATGCAAGCTAAACTCGATAACATTTCAAATTTGTTCTATAAGTATTTGGCATTCGCTTGCATGTAAGTATGCTTGTATATGTGCGATATACAAAGGGTTAATATGCAAAGAAAGGGATACAAGCTAGATTTCAAAGGGTTTTCAAGTCTGACTAATAAATGCATTGAAGTCCATGATTTGTATGAGTAAGATGAATGTATATGCACATATACAAGGTGATAGATGCAAAAAGGAGATACAAGGCGGAACCCTAAGCTGTTTTCAATTTGTTTAATAATAATTTGGGGTCCGTGCCCTATATGCATACAGCAGTTGTATATGCATTTTAACATGCATATACAAGGGCAAAAAGGGAAAAATAGGAGCAAAAGTCAGCGATAGAGGAGCAGAGTGCTTACGTGGCACGTTTTGATTGATTGGTGACTTTTCAGCGTATTTTGGGGCTGTGGATCTTGGCGATAGGGAGATGATCAATGGCCATGTTTTAAACTTCAGCAAGGGTTTTTCCTTATATGTGGCTGCATCTTGAGCGGGAAAAATTCTGAAACACACAGCTGCAACACTTCCAAGAGGCCGCGGGTAGGTTGATCATAATGGCGGTTTGTAGAGTGCGTGGTGGGTGGAGCGACAGGCCAACTACCAGTTTTAGGAAGAACATTTCCATGCGGCAGTGTAGATCCTAATCCCACCTACTCTTTCCTTTGTTTCTACTGGAAGCATTGAATATTTTGAGCGCCAATCTGAAGATGCAATGTATCTGGCAATTCTTGAAAGGCCATGTAATTATTGCTGAGTACACAATCTTGTTATAAAATGCAAACTGTGTTACTCATTTTAGGTTGTTGAAGACTTAGGCATTTTTGTGTAAATAACAAAAAATAGAGTATTTTCCTAGCTGTTGTATCTCTTTAGAGTTTATGTGTTGCATCTAAATGTACATTGCAAATATTCTCAGTTTCATTGTTGTTTTATATGAAAAATGCATTGTGCATGTGTTTACCTGTCTGTCTCCTTTGTTGCATGCCTTCCTTCTTTTGAATCTAGTTGCTAAGGGTTTCATAGATTCTAGGATACGGGTTTCTGTATTGCATGTTTAATCTATGACTTCCATTCAAGGAGTGGGTTAAATTGTCTTAGGTTAAGTATGGAAAAGGTTGTATGTTAGCTGGGATGTTTGTAAGTAGAGACAGTTAAATACCCATTCTTGGGTGATGTTTGTAAGGTAAATATCAATCTAACCCCCTGAAACTTGAATCAAAAATGCAATCCATTCTTATGTATACGTCTAGTTGACTCCTTGCCCTAGGATAGGCACCGGTCTGCCTCTTGTGTAGTAGTTATGATCCAAAACCCCCCGTCTTGCATCCAAAATATCAATACAAATCATTCCATATTTCCAACCTGTTAGTTGTAGGAGTAGTCAGATATGTCCAAGAATGTTACCAAACTTGTGATTTATCACACAAATCTTGGTCCTAAAATGAGAGTATTCTGCCTATTATCACAAAGCTAAATATTTCTGTCATTGGGCAAGTCAATGTTACATCTTTAGCAAATAGGGATACCCCTCTTGGTGTGGCAGAACCAGAAGTGAAGGGGAGGCAGCTCACACAACCTCCTATTAGTGTTGGCTAGATCTGCCTGTGCATTGGAATTGACAAACCCTTTGCCAATCCAGAAAGAGAAAAAACCAACATAAATGGCGACTCTGCTAGGGAGATAATGTCATATCCATGAAGGTGTGATTCTAAAAGATTGATGAATCAGACCTGGAAGTGCTTTGTTGCAGCAAAAAAACAAATTTGTGTGTGGCTCTGCTATGGGAGAACCCAGAAAGAAAGAAAGAAATCAATTTTCAGCTTTAGCCTATTTGAAGCTCATTCCTCTGCCAAGGAGGTGGCGACTCTGTTGAGTGAACCTATCAAAGGCTGCAACATTTCCAAGTATTTGTATAAGTTTTGAAAGACTCCCTATTTGGTAAAACAACACTGGTTAAGAGGGAAATGTTAGTGAAAGATTGCATGCTTTTGTAAGAACCTAATTTGTATTTCAAAAGGAGTATGCAATATTATTGAGACTCATTTAGAGGACTTTAGGAAATTTTGAAATAACAGTCTATATTTTAAAGGCCTAAGGTCATTATTGTAATTGAAAATCTAAGTTGAGAAGAGGGTTGCAAAAACACATATAAGATGTATTATCAGCCCATGCACCCTTGTGAGGTGTCAAATGCAAAATGTATAAAAATCAGTCCCAACCATGTAATGGAAGAAGTTTCAGCATTGATAGATATAAGCCCATAAATTTTAATGGCATTTGTGGCTATCCAAATGCTTTTCCAATCCAAAATCAATAAGTATTTCCCCAAATTCAATGGTGCAAAGGATGCATTAGCTGAGAAACACTTGTAGCAGTTTATAAATGTGATAGATGATTTTGAGATTGACCATGAAGATGTAGTTATGAGATTATTTGTTCAATCTCTAGATGAAGATGCAAGGGACTGGTTCTCCCACCTTCTAGCTTGCTCTGTCAGCTCTTGGTAAGAATTTAAATCTGCATTTCTAGAACAATATGGTGAAGAAATATCTGAATATGCAGTCATTAGTGATTTTATGTATATCCACATTAAAGAAGAAGAGCTAGAGACCTTTGCAATGAGTGTGAATCCCATTTATGATGAGCCTTTAGATGCATTGAATGTTGTGAGTCTTGACCTTCATTGGTGCAGAATTAACCCTCTTTTTGAGGATGATGATGAATATGAAGAGACTGTTGACATAGGTGCTACATCAGTTTGTGAAGAGGGAACATATGAGTCAGAATTAGATATCTTTAGCTCTTGTGAAGATAATATGGATATGCAAACTGTAGATAATGAATGTTCATCATCATTTCATTCAGTCATGTGCAACTATGGGTGTGTGGATCAGGATTTGTTCTCAATGTCAATAAGCGATATAAATGATATTGAAGGTTTCACATATTCTGAGTGTTTTGAGTTTATGGATCAGTTGGATGAGTGCCTGGTAATGTGCAATAGCTAGGTAGATGATGAGGAAAGCCAAGAGCAATATGATGTACTATTTGAGGAATATAACATACAAATGTTACCTAATGCTAAAGATTTTCATATTATGTATGTTTATATGTCCAATTTTGAAATCCAGAGTGATAGAGGCAATACTGCAAGAGGCAAGCTTTCAAAAATGGTGAAGTATGTAATTGACAAGATCAGCATGTGGGCAAATTGTGTTGATGTTTTCAGTTGTGGTTGGGATTAGTCAGATCCGAATCAAACATTTGACAGGAAAAAGTTATGGTTTTTCATTTTTGGCTGCCCAGGGATGCCAAAATAATGTTTAAAAAATGTAATTTGTGATGCAGGTTGGTCCAATGTTTGACTCTGTTGTCCAATGGATAAGGACTGGTCTGCATCCCAGAGATCTGAAATTCTTGCCATGCCTGCAAGAGGCATGCATCCCCAGACAGAGCCAATGATGGTGCCTGCATAAACATTCAGGTTTAAAGCATTTTAATTTGCAGGCACCGTTCATAAAAATCCAAAAATTCTAAGTCATTTGGCTTTCACAGTTGAAAATTGCAAAAAATTGTTGTATGCATGTGCCTTTGTATATACAAGGCTACTTGTATATGCATGCAGGTCCAAATGTGCTTTCGGACATACAAGGTGGCTTGTATGTTCAATTGGCCTTTAAAAATGGTAAAAAGTGAGTTATATGCATTTTATATGCATATCAGGTTCTCATGTACATTGGGGAATCTTTTGCAGGATTCTGGGAATATTCTGTGTTTGTATGTCAAGTTTGCTTATATCTCGGGTTTGTATGTTTAGACATACAACAGCTACATGCAGCGAAAAGGATACATTGGAGATATACAAGTGTGGAATACGCATTAAAGATCCTTGGAATATTCTGCAGTTGTATCGAGCAGGATTGTATGCATGTTTTGTTGTATGTTCAACATACAACGCGAAGATACATCGCAGCTCTCAAAAAAGTGTTCAAATCAGGCTAAAGTGGTGGTTGGGTCCACAAATATGTGCAAGCTAGAGTGAATGTATGTCCAACATACATTAGGTTTATACAATGAAAAATATACAATGAAACCCAACATACATTTGCTATAGTGCAAGGGTTCATCGCCAGCCATCATACAATGAAAAAATGCAAGTGGTCTTGTATGTTCAGCAATATACAAAGCATCAGGAGATACATTTGGTGGGGTCTGCCTCACATGCAAAGGGATTTGTATCTCATATACAAAGGAGAATGTATATGCAATATACATTCAAAAATGTGCAGGGGCCGATATGCATTTGGTGGGGCCCACGGACATACAAAGGCGAATGTATGTGAAATATACATTCGTGATATGTAAAGAGGAGCATGTATACCAAAGATGCAGGGGCCGGACTTGAAAGGCTATGCAGTGGAGTAAATTTAGAGTTGAAGTCCGTTGAATGTATATTTTACTTGTGTGTTTGTGATATGCAAGCCAATATACAAGGTGAATATACATTCACAATGTGCAAGCCGGACTCGGTTTAAAAGTCAAATCTGACTAAATCAATGCTCGCGTCCATAGCTTGTATGTTTGATGCATTGTATATGTGCTGATATACATTGCGAAGATACAAAGGTCAAGATGCAAGTCAGACCCGATAACATTTCAAATTTATTCTATAAGTATTTGGCATCCGCGGCTTGCATGTAAGTATGCTTGTATATGTGTGATATACAAAGGGTTAATATGCAAAGAAAGGGATACAAGCCAGATTTCAAAGGGTTTTCAAGTCTGACTAATAAATGCAGTGAAGTTTGTGGCTTGTATGAGTAAGGTGAATGTATATGCACATATACAAGGCAATAGATGCAAAAAGGAGATACAAGGCGGAACCCGAAGCTATTTTCAATTTGTTCTATAATAATTTGGGGTACGCGCCCTGTATGCATACAACAATTGTATATGCATTTGAACATGCATATACAAGGGTGAAAAGGGCAAAATAGAAGGAGGAAAAGTTAGTGATAGTAGAGCAAAGTGCCTATGTGGCACGTTTTGATTGATTGGTGACTTTTTAGCATATTTTGGGGCCGTGGATCTTGGCGATAGGGAGATGATCAACAGCCATGTTTTAAACTTCAATGAGGGTTTTTCCTTGTATGTGGCTGCATCTTGAGCGGGAAAATTTCTGAAACACGTAGCTGCAACCCTTCCAAGAGGCCGCCCATAGGTTGATCATAATGGCAGTTTGCAGAGTGCATGGTGGGTGGAGCGATAGGCCAACTACCAGTTTTAGGAAGAACATTTCCATGCGGCGGTGTAGATCCTGATCCCACCTACTCTTTCCTCTATTTCTGCCAGCAGCATTGAATATTTTGAGCACCAATCTGAAGATGTAGTGTATCTGGTGATTTTTGAAAGGCCATGTAATTATTGTTGAGTACATAGTCTTGTTATAAAATACAAACTGTGTTACTCATTTTAGGTTGTTGAAGACTTGGGCATTTTTGTGTAAATAACGAAAAACAGAGCATTTTCCTAGCTGTTGTATCTCTTTGGAGTTTATGTGTTGCATCTGAATGTTCATTGCAAATATTCTCAGTTTCATTGTTGTTTTATATGAAAAATGCATTGTGCATGTGTTTACCTTTCCGTCTCCTTTGTTGCATGCCTTCCTTCTTCTGAATCTAGTTGCTAAGAGTTTCATAGATTCTAGGATACAGGTTTCTATATTGCATGTTTAATCTGTGGTTTCCATTCAAGGAGTGGATTAAATTGTCTTAGGTTAAGTATGGAAAAGGTTGTATGTCAGCTGGGATGTTTGTAAGTAGAGACAGTTAAATACCTATTCTTGGGTGATGTTTGTAAGGCAAACATCAATCTAACCCCTTGAAACATGAATCCAAAATGCAATCCATTCTTATGTATATGTCTAGTTGACTCCTTGCCCTGGGATAGGCACCAGTCTGCTTCTTGTGTAGTAGTTATGATCCAAAACCCCTCGTCTTGCATCCAAAATATCAATACAAATCATTCCATATTTCCAACCTGTTAGTTGTGGGAGTAGGATTAGGAACCCTTGCATACTCTCATCCACAACCAATTAGATATGTCTAAGAATGTTACCAAACTTGTGATTTATCACACAAATCTTGGTCCTAAAATGAGAGTATTCTGCCTGTTATCACAAAGCTAAATCTTTTTGTCATTGGGCAAGTCAATGTTACATCTTTAGCAAATAGGGATACCCCCCTTGGTGTGGCAGAACCAGAAGTGAAGGGGAGGTAGCTCACGTAATTTCCTATTAGTGTTGGTTAGAGTTGCCTGTGCATTGGAATTGGCAAACCCTCTGCCGATCCAGAAAGAGAAAAAACCAACAGTACCCTCAATTTGCATGTCTAAACCTTTCTGTCTGGGATGCCCCTATTGACTTCATGGTCTTCCTAGGTGACCTTACACTAAAGTGTGGTCTTTGGGGATCACCTACCCTTCTAAAATGGGTAACCCACTTTCTTGATATTTTCTTCCTTGTTTCAAAACTTTGAAAATATTTT
The DNA here is from genome assembly GCA_027924645.1 of Cunninghamia lanceolata. Taxonomy (NCBI): domain Eukaryota; kingdom Viridiplantae; phylum Streptophyta; class Pinopsida; order Cupressales; family Cupressaceae; genus Cunninghamia; species Cunninghamia lanceolata. The sequence continues at coordinate 32,736,692 of BSBN01000078.1, read as the reverse complement.
TAGCCTTTTGAGACCACTTTCTCACTTTCAAGCCACTTGTTTAAACCTCTATGCCTGGGTCACCCTATTATCTTTAGGGTCTCCCTAGGTGACCCCAAAACTTAACTTGAGTCTTTAGGACTGACTTGTCTTGCTAAAAGGGGTGACCCACTTCTCAAAAGGGGTGACCCTATCATCATTTCCATGCATCATTTCTTCTATTTTAGCCTACTTTGGCTCCATTTTTAGCTCTCGATGGAGAACTCTTCCATTCAAACTGACTATCCACTCCCCCTAACTATTTATATTCTCTCAATCAATACATTATTGAGTTCCAATCAATCTATTATTATCAATCTTTTGTTATCTCCATTTATTCTTCTTGTTATGTCGTAAAATGTCCCCTAGGACTTTTATCTCCTAAGTTTAGCTCCTGGGTCCCTTGTTTCTGATCATGCATGTTAGAATTAACTCTTAAGACAAAATGGCCTAATACCCATGTCAAGTGGGGTTTGAGGGACATTGTTGAGCCTAAACCCTAACCTAAAATAGGTCCTGGGGCAAGGGCGCTCACGTCCTTGCCTTGCCCTATTTTGGTAGGGTCCCAAATTTGAATGTCAGTAAAGTGACCGTTAAAGGCCTTCCTTGCTAACATCTTAAGTTTGAATTACAAAATCAAAGTGGGAATGCACATATAAGCATGTTTAGGGTTTCATTTGTAAACTAGAGGATGATTATGATATTTTAGTGAACTTATGATTTTAGAGCATTCAAGGAATTCATTGTGGCAGAGTAGACTTGTGTTGTTATTGTGTTTGTTATTGCAGATTTGGATTCATCTTCTCATGTTGTGAAATATCTCCATCTACATGCAAACTACACCTTTGAGGTGATATATATTTGTGTTTGAATCAATCATTTATCAATTTTTTTCTCTCTATCTTGCAAGGATACACACTCTCTATCTAACAACGATGTTGGAAGGATTGAATGCCATTCTGGGGCTTGACCAAGGCAAGCTCCTAAATACCACAACCCTAACCCCTCTTCTTGTGATTGCAAGTTATAGGCATCGGATCATGAAGAGTGGAGTTACAAAGGAGTAATGTAGAGCATAATAATCCTGGATCTGACAGAAAGAAGTAGAAAAGAACATTGTTAGGGCTTGGGCACTAGTCCCTTTGCCCTCTGAGTTTACAGAGCCTGAAATCTCTAGAACATGAATAATCAATAGCAGAAAGAGGTTGGAAGCCCCTGAAGAAAATCCTACCATGGGCTTGGGCGTGAGTCCCTTTTCCCCTGACAGTTTAGGATTCTAAACTTCTAAATCTAGTTTTTAGCTGATCTTCATTTAGTATCTCTATGTGTGAGCATTTATCAGAATTCATCTATTTGTTTACGATCTTGCATAATTAGGGTTTTGAGCATAATTGGGCTTAAATTAATACATTAATCATCAATTTCCAAATTTCCCTATCATTACAAGTGACAACCAACCTATAGGTGAATCCTCTTGTAGAAGTTGCGATTCAACTCAGTTAACTATCCTTAAATGTGTGTAGTGAAAGGAGGATCTAGCTAATTCATCCATCAAACCCTCTTCCCCCTTTTTCCTACATAAAATTTGGTGAACCCATGTTTTTATTGAATTTTTCACCTTGCTGAGTGTTATACTTCAGATTTGCATTCATTCATTTCATTATCATCCTATTACATTTAAAAATCTACAAAAAAAATTGAAAATTTTGAAAAAAATTAGCATCCTAGGCTTGCATTAGGGTATAGTTTGCATCAATTTCATTGCATTTAATCTAACCTCTGATTTTTACATCATATATGATATAAATTGCAGTAGTAAATCATTCTATAATCATTCACCTTGGATTTTCATGTTTTATTTGTTAGAATTCGCTTGAAATTGTGCATTTTCATATAACCTAGTCTTTGCAATAGCTAGGGTTTGTAGTTAAAATCTTGTTTCAAATTTTGCTACTCATTTTTAGCACTCATTCAAATCTAATTTTTGATTTTAGTGTCTCAATATTGTGTTTCTTTGCATTTACATCTCAAATTTTGCATTTACAAATAGTCAATTTCAACAAAAACTAGCATATTCACTCATTTCTCCTTAGAATTGCACTTGCATTGAGCATTGTAGGATTTTGACATAATTTTCAGATCTGAGCTAAGTTATTTTACATCATAAATCTGATTAGATTTCATTCATGCATCACTTTGCATATTTTCATGCCTTAATTTCACAATTAGGGTTTATAATCCTTGCATTTTTCACTAGATCTTGATTCATTTTTCATCTAGAATTGCATGATAGGTGTGTTGTGAAAGATATTACTATATTATAGGACTAATAATAAGAATTTAATTTTCTATGCCTCTACAATTTCATCACAACACATCTTTTAGACATTTGCACTAAAAAAAGTGAAAAAAACAAGCATTTTAAGTCATAAACATACATAGTTTTGCATCCATTTCATTGCATATATATCAAAATATTTTAAAATCAGATCTTGCATCCATTTGAAAACAAACATACATGGCTTCTAATTGCAACAATAATTCTAGGTTCCCTCTTAGAGCTTACTTGAAAAGAAAGATCCTTGAACCTAAAATAGTATTCACACCTCATGATAAAACATTTGGAGACATTGAAGGGCCTCTTTACATCACCGTGAATGTAATGGAGATTCCTATGCATGGAACACTTATAGATCCTAATTGAATGACTAATGTGGTAATGGAAGAGTTCCTTTTCTCACATGATTTGATACAAAATTCTTATGAACCTTTGGATTTAATTATCAAGACACATACTAGAGCTTTCATGCCTACCTTTGGGAAGATATCCTTATTGGTTATAGTATATGATAAAGCCATAGAATAATTATTTGATGTCATCCCTTTATCTGACCTCTTTCGCATAAAATTAGGACATCCATGGCTAAAAGCTATGAAGGTTGTCCCCTCAACTATTCATAAATGCATAAAATTCCCCTTACATGGACAAGTGCATACTATTTGTCGTAATACATGGCAACCCATGGTTATGGAAAAGAACTTTACTCTTGATTATTTTTGGCCACGACCTGATAGATAACTCGAACTATGAAGAGACCAGCTTTTCCTAACATATAGATGATACAAAGCAAAACTTATATCTAGAGTGGCTGGACCTCCTACTCAACCAACAAGAGAAGAAAAAACTACATTAGAAGAACATCCTAGAGTGAAAGATAAAGGACTCTATGCTGAGGTTCCTCTTCCGTCATCCTTACAAGGATTAGGAGTTACTCATGAAAAAAAACACTTCATCAAAACAAATTTGATTTGAGCAAGCTTCCTCCTCTGAGATACGAAAACCTATGGAAAAACATGAGACTACTTTTGAAGACATAAGCAATAAGACAAAAAGGAATAGAGAAGCAAGAGAAAGGAGGAAGAGAAGACAAGCTTTTGCACAATGAAATGCACCTCAACAAGAAAACTTTCCACCTAACATTGAACCAAAAAAAGAAAAACTTAAAGGAAAAGAGATTAAGGATAGGACAAAAGATGGGCTATCGTATCTTATGTACCTCTTTCCTCTAACATTCGATATTGGGAAGACGAAGATTTTCTTGTTGACAACTGTTAGCTTGGTTGTGCAATAGGTAAGTATTTCTAACCCTGATGGTCACCTATGTCGTAGCATCATTTTCTTGTTTATGTGACCTCCCATATTTTGTTGTGGTCCCCTTGTGATGTGTTATGTGTTGTTTAGGCCTCCTTGGATGACCCTTGATACTCTTGTAAGGTTAAGGATACCAGGAGACCGCCTTTGTTGTGACCATTCTTCTATTTGTATAATCATTCTTCTATCTTGCTTCTCCTCTATTTTCATTGTTGTGTGTTGTGTCTTTGGCGCATACCATTGCGGTTGATGAGCTTGGGACATCTTCCTACATGATTTTTCCTGAGACACTTGCTCTCCTCCTTCATTTTATTGTTTACCTTCTTCTAGTGATTCTATCTAGTTGGCGGATGATATAAAACAAACATATATAAATATAGATTGTGTGTCACTTCAAAAAGCAAAGAAAAAATGGACCTAGTCCATGTATGATGATGGGGTTGGTTTATATATATCTGACACTTGGCTAGTAGAATCACTCTGTGTGATATTTTAGGTTGTCTTATCTTTTCTAACAAATAATAACAATACATCTACTCCATGCACTTTGATTGTTTTTTGTCTCACCTTGTTGGTACACTTGGTTCTAAGATGCCTGTAGTATAAGCCCCATGGTTATACTCGGACTTGAACATGTTTGTGTAGCCTTGGCTTCTTTGTTTTCATGCATAGATTTCATGTTTTGATTAAATTAAGATGTGCTTGTGGTAACATTCGATGATCATGAGCACATGTCACCTTTGGGGGCATGGGCTTTATGAAAGCTCTTGTTCCCTTGTGTGTTTTCTCTCTACCTTAATGTGCTTGATATCGGTACACAATATCAACCACCTTAAGGTGGGGGCATATAAGGTAAGTTGTCTAATGATTTTAATACTAATGAAGCATGTTTGTAAGCCCTCTATGGAGGCGGGATGTTGTATCTCCAATGCAAGTGCACATATTTATTCTATATTGCTGTATACACCTAAAATTGGCTCGGGTCGAATTAAGTAAATATTTTAATATTTATCTTAATTCTTATTTTCTTCTATCAATTAAATAAATATTGTAAGTTTATTTGATTGGTTCATTATCCCATAATTAAATAAAATGATTTTATTTAATTAAAATCCCTAATTTCTTCTAATGTCTCAAGTCCTAAATCCACCTCACAAAATCTACCTCATCAATCCACCTCATCTCTTCCACCTCACCATGTTACACATATAATTAAATATTCTTAATATTTAATTAGTTGATATCCTTTATTATCCAAAATAAATCTTTAATTCAATTATCCTCCACCAAATTGAATATTTAATTCAATTGTTCCCCACTATCCTCCACCAATTGAATATTTAATTCAATTGTCCCCCACTATCCTCCACCAATTGAATATTTAATTCAATTATCCCCCACTATCCTCCACCAATTGAATTCTTAATTCAATTGTTCCCCACTATCCTCCACCAATTGAATTCTTAATTCAATTGTTCCCCACTATCCTCCACTAATTTAATTCTTAATTCAATTATCCCCCACTATCCTCCACCAATTGAATTTAAAATTCAATTGTCATAATCCACTCTTCTCAAAAAAAGAATTTTTAATTCATCTATTATGAATGAAAGATTCACAAAAAATGAGAGCCATTGATCTCATCTTTTGATCCTCACCCTCCATTGCCTTTTTAGAAAATCTATAAATAAAACCCTCTTCTAAGTCATTAGGCAGGAACTTCATCTTACACAATCACTATACCCAAATTTCTCTCATTCTCTTCTTCATTCCATTTTCAAGTGTCCTCCATTATCATGTGGTTGAAGCTCATATTCAACACAAGCAAATATCAAAGCCATTCTTCCTTTGTCATCTTCAACAAGCAAGCAAGCAAGGAAAGCTTCTGAGGGCTTCATAATCAAGATCAAAGAAAGATAGGCAAACAATGGAAAATGACTGGTAAAAGGAGTTTGTAAGTATGTTCTTACTTGTTTTGGTTTAATGCTTCTTTGCTTTCAACTTCCATTGGTGTTTGGGTTTTTATGTTTTCATTAGTTTGATTTAACCACACATTTCTCCCCCTCACAATTGCAATCAAAAAGCCCTTTATAGAGGCAGGATATCGTACATATCCTTTTATTCAAAAGCCCTTTATGGAGGGAGGATATCGTGCATATTCTTTTATTCAAAATCCCTCTGCGGAGGTGGGGATGGTGTATCTCTTGAGCTAGTGCACATCCTTTTTATTTCCAAAGTCCTCCGAGTAGGTAGGGTTGGATCTGAGACTATCCTTCCTTAAGCATGTCTTTGGCAGTGTTGTGGCATAAGCCCAACCGTCAGGTGTGCCTGTAGCATGTTTGAGATGGTGGTGGCTTAGCAATAAGTTCCTTCCATCGCCTTGTTTGCCATGTTTAAGACATATAGTATTTCTCTAGCATCCTATATGGTGCTAGTGTTTTCCCCAGTGTATAGTTTCAAGGGTGTGGCAAAATTCCCCTCCTATGCTTTGAGTTTTTTATAGCACTCTTTTTCTCAAGTGTAGTCTCAAGGGTGTGGTGAAATGTCTCTCCTATATTTTGGGGTTATGTGTTGCATTATTACTTTCCATGTATATTGAATTCATGTATATATGAAAATGAAAGAAAGAAAATATCAAGTGTATTCTTTGTGACTATTCTTGTGTCTTCTTCATGTTTTATGTGTCTTCAATATTGTCTTCTCTATGTTTTGCATTCTTGTTACTATCTTCATTGTGTTTGTCATGTCTGCTATGTGTTTTATCTAATGTCTACCTAAGACTAGGGGCTAGAAATAGTCCCTCAATCTTTGTGTATGCATTAGCTTCAAGTGCTTGGCATGTTTGTTGTGTTTTGACCGTACTTTAATGCATGTATGGTTCGTAAGATCATACATACATTAAAGTGGGGGCTCAATTTTATGTCGTAAAATGTCCCCCTAGGACTTTTACCTCCTAAGTTTATCTCTCGGGTCCCTTGTTTTTTATCATGCATGTTAGAATTAATCCCCGAGACCAAATGGCTTGAAACCCATGTCAAGTGGGGCTTGAGGGACATTGTTGAGCCTAAACCTTGACCCAAAATAGATCCTGGGGCAAGGGCGCTCACACCCTTGCCCTGCCCTATTTTGGTGGGGTCCCAAATTTGAATGTCGATAAAGTGACCATTAGCTGACATCTTAAGTTTGAATTACAAAATTAAAGTGGGAATGTATATGTTTAGGGTTTCATTTGTAAACTCTAGGATGACTAGAGGATGATTATGATATTTTTGTGAACTTATGATTTTAGAGCATTCAAGGCATTCATTGTGGCAGAGCAAACTTGTGTTGTTATTATGTTTGTTATTGTAGATTTGGCTTCATCTTCTCATGTTGTGAAAGATCTTCACCTACATGCGAGCTACACCCTTGAGGTGATATCTATTTGTGTTTGAATCAATCATTTATCAATTTATTTTTTGCCTATATCCTACAAGGATATGTACTCTCTATCTAACAAGGACATTGGAAGGATTGAATGCCATTCTAGGGATTGATAGAGGCAAGCTCCTAAACACCACAACCCTCAACCCCTCGTTTTGTGATTGTAGGTGATAGGTATTGAATCTCAAAGAGTGGAGTTGCAGAGGAGTGTTGCAGGGCATAAGGATCCTAGATCTAACAGAAAGAAGTAGAAAATAGCATTTTTGGTGCTTGGGTGCTAGTTTATTTTCCCTCTAAGTTTGGAGCCTAAAATCTCCAGAATAGGGATAATCAGTAGCAGAAAGAGGCTAGAAACCCCTGAAGAAAATCCTACCTTGGGCTTGGGCATGAGTCCCTTTGCCCCCGACAATTTAGGATTCCAAACTTCAAAATATGGTGTGTATCTGATCTTCATTTAGTATCTCTATGTGTGAGCATTTATCAGAATTCATCTGTTTGTTTACGATTTTGCATAATTAGGGTTTTGAGCATAATTGGGCTTAAATTAATACATTAATCATCAATTTCCAAATTTTTCTATCATTACACTTGTGACAACCAACCTATAGGTGAATCCTCTTGTAGAAGTTGTGATTCAACTCGGTTAATTGTCCTTGAATGTGTGTAGTGAAAGGGGGATCTAGCTAATTCATCCATCAAACCCTCTCCCCTCTTTTTCCTACATAACACTTATATGATCTACTCTCTAACCATTGTTTACTTCCAATTAGAGTGATATCACTCATCAATCAATTATGTTAATTCCCTAATCACCACCACCTTTGGTATGGATTTTTAGCCTACGAAAACCCCCTCCCCTATGCATTTGGGGAGGCAAATTCATTATTACATTCTTTATTTTTTATTTTTTTTGCAAATAGTTGTCTCCATATCATTTTTATGCTTGTTGCAAGACATTGTGTGCCTTTTTATTTCATTCATGTTTCATAGCATCTATATATGCTTGAATCAATTACCTTTCTAATCTTCATAGCTTCCAAATCTTATAGCCACTTGCTTTTTATCTTCATTATGTCCCTATTTCCAAAAGGAGGACCTTGCTGCTACAGAGCAAGGAATGGTTGCCCAAAGGAATTTTGAGGATTCACAAGAGGCATTTCCACTCGATTCATACATGTTCTTCAAGTTTTCAATAGTAGTTAGATCAAACTTTTCTCTTGGGAAAGTAACACATTGCTTGCTTTTCTCTTGATTGGAAATTTAATTTTTTTTCTTAGAGTAATTTTTTCATTTCAAATTCTTCGATTAGTTTACTTTAATTTCATTTCATTATATTTATATTAGTTCCAACTTTCAATTTCATTATATTACAAATCAAAAATTGACCCACAAAAACATATAAACATAGTTTAGTTTGCATATAAAAGTCATATAGCTTGCATTCATGTTCTCTTTTAGATAATTAGATTATTTTAAAATTCAAGAAAAAGAACCAAAAATATTTTTGCATTCATCAAAAGACCAAAAACATTAGAAAATACAAAAAAACTAAAACAAAAGAATCAAGTCAAACCCTTGATTCTATCATGAGGTCAACATCTTTAACACATTCAAAATCAACAAAAGAAACAATTTCCCCTCTTTCCTAACACTCAATGTGCCTAGGCATTAGGGAAGATTAGATAAAATCTATCCTAGATGAGATTAGGGAGAACTTCCCTCAACCAATTTAAACCTAACAAGAACTTATACAACAAAGTATTCAAAATGAGGAAAGGAGGTTAGAATACCTCTGCATTTTGAATGAACAAAACATGCTTTGTGCGAGACTCAAAAAGTGACCCTTTGGATCATATCATTATCACAACAACAACAACAATTGAATGCTTCCATCAAAACAATCATAGAACATACACAAACACACATCATATGAATAACCCAACCACCATTTGTGATTTTCTGCTCCCTCATGAATAGAACAACTAGTTCTACCTCTACTCGACTAGCTCTTTCCAGAAGAGCGGGCATGACTAGGAGGTTTCCCATAGCAAGGATATGGTTCATGTGCTACATTGGCGTCTCACTCATTTGTGTTGTTTAAGTCAAATTCTAAACAAAATGATATCAAGAATAGATGTGTAATGGGATATGAAAGATATAAACATATCAAAATATGATATAAATGAATGTAAATCAACCAAGTAACAAGCCCTAAGAGGTGTCATAAATGTAGAATAATTTATGGTAGGAGAGTGGGATAATTTAAGATAAGCATAATGTATACTCAAACCCTAATAAAAAGATATAAGCATATAAGATCAAAATTCTAGAAAAAAAAGAAGTTAAATCAAAGTTATATCAAATTTGGAAACCCAAATGTTGATGAAAAGAAATCTTAGAAGGAAATAAGGTCATGTAGGATCAATTGGGTTCACCAAAAATGTAAGGGAAAATAAACTTTCCTAATGTGTAGTCTAGGCTTTAATCCAATATTATGCATACACATAAACACAAATAACCTAGACTAATTTAATAGTAATATATATAGGCTAATGTATTTTGAAGTTAAATTATAAGTAATAGAAATAAATGTACTTACCTTTGTAATTGAAGAATGAATGCAATTTGGTATGGTGTTAAAATCTAAATGCCTTGGGATTAGAAATGGATCATAACAACTTATTTTTTATTATGGTAAGATGCAAACAAGGGTACAAGTCCTTTTAATAAAAAACCCCAGCAAGCAACAAAACGAGCCTAGTAGGCCACCAACATCTGACGAGCAACACACTAACAGTACACGAGCATATTAAAGTCTAGATAGTATAAAAAGAACCATAACCAAAAAAAATAGCAGAATAGATAGAGAAGCTACTGGAAGAGCTAGCTCCAATCATACTTAAGGAAGCCATACATTTCATCATAGTTAACAAAGGTCTTCGAGTCCAGGCCATGTCTCTTCACCTCAAAATCTTGAAGAACTGCCAGAGTAGTGGCAACCCGATGAATAACCTTTGACCTAAGGGTGGCCATGAGTTTCAACTTCCCCTTGAGGGCATCTAATCTCATTCTTATCTCATCCATCTCACCCTTGAATTGATTGAAATTCTCACACTCCCTCTACCCAGGGGTGCTATTCTCAACCAGTTCCACTTCATCCTATTCCAGTTTGATCTCCTCATCATCAGTGTCATAGTAGGAATTATTTAATTCCTCAAAAAATCTAGCACCATCATGGTAATCAGTCTAATCCAGGGTGAGTTTAACTTGCTAGATTTCTAGTTTTTCCTCAAGATCCGAAGCATTGGAATAATCAACAATTTTGATAGCTAGGGATTGAATGCCAACTATCCTTTTGGAGCGATGAACACTAGGCCTCCTAGTAGCAACACCACTAGTCTTCTTCATAGCCACCATTTTGGCCATGCCCTTCTCATTCTAAGTAGCCTCCTCCTCTCTCTCCATGTTAGCTCCTCTTTCATTCTTCTAAAGCCCCACAAGAGAAAAATCCCCACACTCTTCCATCTCCTCAGCCCAATTCATAACACACTTAGGTCACTTGGTCTTAACCTTCTTCGAGGACTATTTCATGGCACATTTCTTTGAATCCATCTTCCTATCCCCAGGGTGGGTGGGATTGTTCTTCAACTCATAGAGACCCTCGACAACATCATTTTGAGGGGAATTACCAAGAGTACCAATTGGAGTGCCAATAATAGTGTTGTCACCTAGATTTGCACCCTTGTTGTAGTTGTAAAACTTTAGCAATCTGGAGAAACATGGGAATGATCTTGAAGTGTGGGACCTTGCAAATTGAGCTCAGACCTCTAGAGAAGGCCAGCTTCCTCTTTCTAAGCCTATTACTTAGAGCAATGTATCTAAACCTAGTGCTAATGCTTGCTGGGAAAAGGGTTAGAAGGAAATTGAAATGAAATAAGTGATACATCAGATTTAAATGTGTTTAGCTGCAACTAAATCAACACAGTAATAATCTCACAACTGGAAAGACTTACACAGACTCATATTGATTCTAACATAGGTCAAGACAAAATAATTGAGGAATGAAAGGGACCGTTTTGTCCACAATACAGAGCCTACACTAATCCAAAGAATAGACACAACACTAAAATAATAAAAGAGAGGCAAAATACCAGTTTATATTGATTATAGAGGCCAAGTAGCCATTACAAAATAGCCCAGAAGAACAACCAACAAAAATACATGTGTTACACATGTATATATAGCATTTTTTATTGACCTCAGTCGGTTACAATCCATTTGCCCATGGGCTCTGTTAGAAAATATATGCACTTGAAGGGACGTCCACCTACAAGAAGTTATGGAATAAATGATCTAGAACTGGGGCAGATAGAAGATATTTTGAATCTTCAATGTGAGTTGTTGAATCATTGACCTACACCCATAAATGGCACAAATATTTGTATCTGAATATGCCAAATTGGTCACTGAAACGTCTAGTCAAACCTGTAGAGGTGCATCAAATTTTGAAAGTGAAAATATCCTCCATAAAGCCCACCAAAAGAAAGAGGAGGCAAAAATAAGCATATTTGCCTTTTGAAGCATGTTGAAATTCACCAAAATGAGGGAGATACAGGCAGTCAAAGTTGTGGTCAACTGTATCTTGTATATCACATTGCATCTATCTTTGAATCTCCCTTTGTTTGTGCTATGACACATGTCATCATTTGATTTGCCGCTGAGCTAAACTGAGAAGCATTATTGAACAATTACATCCTTATTGGTCGTCGGAAAGACTTTAAAATGAGCCACCAATAGACACCGACTCGCTGAAAGACCCCCTTGCATGTGCCTTTGTATATGCAAATGTATGTGAGATACAATCGCATATACATACAAGTATAGAACTCAGGGGATTATCAATTAGAATGAAACTTTAGAACAGGTCTGGCCCTTGTATCTTTTCTTCTTTGTATATCAGCATATGCAATGCACTTCTACATACAAACTGCGGACCCCACCACTGAATATGCCTAATTTGATTTGCCAGTCAGGTCTGCCTTATATATGGCCGTTGTATCTACCCTTTGTATATCGCATATACAATGTGAAATATACAAATAAAAACTGCATACAAACACTTGCACATACAAACATTATATGTCGGGCTCTTTGTATGTCGCTTTGTATATTACCTTTGCATGTTGTCACATACAACGCGAACATACATACAAAGAAAGCATACAATCACTTGTGCCTTTATCAACCAGAATTCATATTCATTTCGAGACCGGGCCTTGTCTATCAAGAATATATATTCCCTTGTATATGTGATTGTATGTACAAAGATACAATTGCATATACATGCAATTGCTAGACCCCATCTTAGTATCTGACCTTTTGCACATTGACTTTGCATCTTTCTTGTATATTTCCCTTGCATCCGTGATATACAACTTGATATACATTCATCTTTGCATTCCACCCTTTGCATATGTCCTTTGTAGATCGCCTTTGCATCTATGACTTGTATATGAGATACAATCACCTTTGCACAAAAAGTGGACCCCACCTTTTGTATCTCCCCCCTTGTATGTGCACATGCATCGGCTGTCAGGGAGACTTTTAGCTGAGTCACCAATATGCATGTCTCACCGAAGACACTTGTATCTTTGCATTGCATATTAACTTTGCATATCGCCTTTGTATATCGTCGTTGTATATGCAAACATACAACAGCGAATGTATATCTCTTTAGCGTCTGATCTTTGCATCTTCCTTTTGTATCTCTCATGTATCTGCCTTTGTATATGCAAACATACAATGGTGAATGTATATGCGAATATACATTCAAAAAATGTATACACAAATACTAAGCATGAAATTGAGAAACCTTGCGATGGAAAATACTTGAAGCTAAAAGATTTCTGAGTTTTTCTGGGTTTTTGGCAAAGATTCTTTAGGCAAGATTTTAGGATTTTTGTAAGGCACAGCATGGGCTTTTGAAGAATTTAAGATTTCTCTCCTTCTATTTAGGCTTTCTCTGATCGGATTTCTTTGATAGAAGGAGGGAAATAGGAATATATAGAAGGAGGGAAACAGGAAAATTTTAGGGCTAGGCAAAATATGACATTTTTGGTGACCTCTCAGGGGTGTTTACCTGCTAAACAAATAGATCAATGGACTTATACATTCATTGGGCATGGAGTCAAAAGAGACTGCAACAAGAATAGAGGAGCTAGAAAACTGAGCAAGCTACCAAGCCAAAACAAAAAAAAACAACAAGCAAGCATGTATCTCCTAATGAGAATACAACAAAGTGCAAGGGCACTTATTGAAAGGAAACCTAAGACTGAAATAAAACCTACTCTAATCCTAAACTAACCAGTCAGAGGTTACCTTAAACAAAGCCATTAACTGGTTCTTGAAAGTAACTGCCCTTCCTTAACAATTTACAATGTTTCTCATGCATGTGGGCAGTTAAAAAGAGGTGAGGGGAAAATGGGCATATGACAAATTGAAAAAACACCCCCCACAAAATGGAGATAAAATCACCTATCCACCTGGACTGATTGTTGATGCTGCTAATTTGTGGTGAATAAATGGGCTGATCCCACTCATTTTGATGCTCAACTTCATGCTTAGAGGTAAGCATGACAAGTGGTGACTCCTCTTGATGTGTCTCCAGCTGGGCTAGATGCTTGATTGGGCATCCCCTTGAAGTGACATGCAAATCATCATGTTTGATCTCATGTCTCTGCTGTAATTTTTTCTCTTCTTGCTAGTCTGAAAACTCTAGCTCTTGTATCTCAATTAGAGATACGGTTGTCTCCACCTCATGAACGAGATGCTCATGATTTTCTAACTTAGGCTTAGAAAATGAGCCATGCACATGTTCAAAAGAGAAAACCTCCCCACCAAGAAGTTGATCTCCCTGGCCTTCCTCACACGCCAGCAACTCACAATCATGCTCACTGCCTCCAAGTCGTTCTAGGTCTGTTGGCAGCTTGTCTTCATCATCATAGGGTGAAAAAGATGGCCCTTGCCAACTTGGAACCTTCAAAGCAGAAGGCTTCCTGAAACTTGGAATTATGATAGGCTTGGATTCTACAATCTTTTCCTCTTCCTGATTTTGAATTGGTATGAGAGGATTGGCCTTTATAAGGTTTGGTATTTTGTAACCAGAATGCTTGGTCCAAGAAGGCTGCCATGATAGAGAAGTTGGAGCCACTTTCATAGATTCACTTTGGTTTGAAGGATGGACTTATTTGAAGCTAGGAATAGGCTCTTATGAAGGCTGAGGGCCTCTAAAACTTGGGATTTTAAAACTGGGAAGTGGTTTTAGAGGTGCAGAGGGATTATCCTACTTGAAGTCTGGGATCTTAAAATTTGGGGCTTCTTCCATAGCAGGCTAAATAGGTGTGAAAGGGAGAGGATGTTTGAAACTAGGAATGGAGGGGATTGCTTGGACCACCGGTGTCATCTATTGCTCTTGAGCTGCCATCCTGATAGCAAGGTTTTCTTGAAAAACCCCCTCTTGTGCCGCTCGCTGCCGGTCACGTTTTAACATTTCTATAAATTCATCAGCCTCCCCATTTAGATCTAGGTACAACTTCTTGAGACCATATAAGCTTATGATGTTGAGGTCTTAAAACCACTGAGACTGACTGTACCCTGCTTCTCTTTTTTCATTGTCCAAAAGTACGTCAAGCTTCAAGAAACTACTCATGAGCTCATTTAAAGCATCAATATCCTCAGGGGCAACAACTTGAGTCAGATTAGGAGGGTAGTTGCACTGGTTAGGATCAAAGTAGTCTTCTTGGGGTTGATAATAAGCATCATTAGGCTGCCAAGAAGACTGAATCGGGGTGGGAGGGAGGTAAGCATCATGAGGATGCTGATATTCGGTAGTGACAGGGCTGTATGGCATAAAATCAAAGGCATTTAGGGCCTGGTATTGCTGATATGGGGGCCAATAGCTTGTATTTGGATTAGGGGTAGGGGAATAGCCATGATTCCCATAAAATTCTAACATTTTATAGCATCTAAATACTAGATAATCATAAAAATGTCAGAATTAGAGAGAAATAGGTCTACAACCAAAGAGAAACTAGATACATACCAGAGAGGGAGTCGCCAAGTGATTGAAATGCTACTAGAAGCTGAATAGACCAAGAAAACCACTAAAATCCTGATCTTTGATGAAATTTTAGGTGCTTGGGCTGTTTCACCAGTAGATTTGTTCAGTAGAGTTGCCATGATGTTGTTTGTATTGCCTCCAAAGGCTGGTAATACTAGGAGAAGCACCAAATCTCTTAGTACTTTGATGAGAAGTTCATCGAACTGGTCCCATCGGGTGTGCCAAAAACTGTTGTCACCCAGATTTGTACCCTTGCTGCAGTTGTAAAACTTTAGCAATCTAGAGAAACATGGGAATGATCTCAAAGTGTGGGACCTTGCAAATTGAGATCAGACCTCCAGAGAAGGCCGGCTTCCTCTTTCTAAGCCTATTACTTAGAGCAATGTATCTAAACCTAGTGTTAATGCTTGCTGGGAAAAGGGTTAGAAGGAAACTGAAATGAAATAAGTGATACATCAGATTTAAATGTGTTTGGCTGCAACTAAATCGACACAGTAATAATCTCACAGCTAGAAAGACTTACACAGACTCATATTAATTCTAACAAAGGTCAAGATAGAATAATAGAGGAATGAAAGGGACCGTTTCGTCCACAATACACAGCCTACACTAATCCAAAGAATAGACACAATGCTAAATAATAAAAGAGAGGCAAAATACCAGTTTATATTGATTATAGAGGCCAAGTAGCCATTACAAAATAGCCCAGAAGAACAACCAACAACAATACATGTGTTACACATGTATATATAGCATTTTTTATTTTTGACCTCAGTCAATTACAATCCATTTGCCCATGGGCTCTATCAGAAAATATCTGTGCTTGAAGGGACATCCACCTACAAAAAGTTATGGAATAAAAGATTTGGAACTGGGGCAGATACAAGATATTTTGAATCTTTAATGTGAGCTGCTAAATCATCGACCTGCACCCATAAATGGCACAAATATCTATATCTGAATATTCCAAATTGGTCACTGAAACATCCAGTCGATTGAGCCTGTAGAGGTGCATCAAATTTTAAAAGTGAAAATATCCTCCATAAAGCCTGCCAAAAGAAAGAGGAGGAAAAAACAAGCATATTTGCCTTTTGAAGCATGTTGAAATTTGTCAAAATGAGGGTGATATGGGTGGTCAAAGTTATGGTCAACTATATCTTATATATCGCCTTCCATCTATCTTTGAATCTCCCTTTGTATGTGCTATGACACATGTCATCATCTGATTTGTTGCTGAGCTAAACTAAGAAGCATCGCTAAACAATTACATGCTTATCGGTCATCGGAAAGACTTTAAAATGAGCCACCAATAGACACCGTCTCACCAAAAAGACCCCCTTGCATGTGCCTTTGTATATGCGAATGTATGTGAGATACAATCACATATACATACAAGTGTGGAACTCAGGAGATTATCAATTAGAATGAAACTTTAGAACAGGTCCAGCCCTTGTATCTTTTCTTCTTTGTATATCAGCATATACAATGCACTTCTACATATAAACTGCGGACCCCATCACTGAATATGCCTAATTTGATTTGCTAGTTGGGTCTACCTTATATATCGCCATTGTATCTACCCTTTGTATATTGCATATACAATGCGAAATATACAAACAAAAACTGCATGCAAACACTTGCACATACAAACATTGTATGTTGGGCTCTTTGTATGTCGCTTTGTATATTACCTTTGCATGTTGTCACATACAACATGAACATACATACAAAGAAAGCATACAATCACTTGTGCCTTTATCAACCAGGATGTATATTCATTTCGGGTCCGAGCCTTGTATATCAAGAATGTATATTCCTTTGTATATGCGATTGTATGTGGAAAGATACAATCACATATACATGCAATTGGTGGACCCCATCTTAGTATCTAACCTTTTGCACATTGACTTTGCATCTTTCTTGTATATTTCCCTTGCATCCACAATATACAACTTGATACACATTCATCTTTGCATTCCACCCTTTGCATATGTCCTTTGTATATTGTCTTTGCATCTGTGACTTGTATATGAGATACAATCGCCTTTGCACAAAAAGCGGACCCCACCTTTTGTATCTCCCCCCTTGTATGTGCACATGCATTGGCTGTCAGGGAGACTTTTAGCTGAGTCACTGATATGCATGTCTCACCAAAGACACTTGTATCTTTGCATTACATATCAACTTTGCATATCGCCTTTGTATAGTGCCATTGTATATGCAAACATACAACGACGAATATATATCCCTTTGGCATCTGATCTTTGCATTTTTCTTTTGTATCTCTCTCATGTATCTGCCTTTGTATATGTAAACATACAATGGTGAATGTATATGCGAATATACATTCAAAAAATGTATACACAAATACTAAGCATGAAACTAAGAAACCCTGCGATGGAAAATACTTGAAGCTAAAAGATTTCTAGGTTTTTCTGGGTTTTTTGGCAAAGATTTTTTAGGCAAGATTTTAAGATTTTTGTAAGGCACAGCATGGACTTTTGAAGAATTTAAGCTTTCTCTCCTTCTATTTAGGCTTTCTTTGATCGGATTTCTTTGATAGGAGGGAAACAAGAAAATTTTGGGGCTAGGCAAAATATGACAACAAATAGCAGGGGAGGGTTTGAGAGTGAGAACCATGTGGGTGATCACCGTATTCTTCATAGTTTGAGGAGTTTTCATAGATTTCTTTTTTTCTTTTTTGAGTAGGACACTGGGTTTTCAATAGTAGGGGTCGTAGAATCCAAGGGGGACCCAGTCACCACATGGGAATTCTTCATAAGGGACCTACTAGCATGTACACCACCCACGGGAGTAACATCAGGTACCTTAATAGGAATGTACCCATCTTTAATATTAGAATGTAGATCTTTCTCACACAACTGCTCACCATGCTCATCCTCAACCAGACAGGCCTAGATAGGTTTAGGGAGCAAAGGGCAAGGTGAAACTAGTAAAGTTGTTGAATTAAGCCCTAGTGAAGAGGGACAACTATGATGTTGGTGTTACTGGCATTAGCATCTTTAGCTACTTTGACCAAGGATTCAAGGGAGGTAAATAGATAAAATGGGAAAATAATGAGAACTTTGTGTCTGAAATGGTTCAATAGTGTAAAGTGATAGTGATAGAAACATTTAAAATGACCCAATAGGGTCACATACTTCATCAATAAGAAATATACCTTATCCCACAAAGACACTAGGCTATCTCTTTCAAATCCTCCCTACACTCTGATGGAATTTTCTCCTTCCTTAAAGAATAGAGTCATGCTCTCATTGCCTTAGACTTTGCTCTACTTTTTCAATTTCTTTCCTTTGCAGGATAAACCTGTGGCTTGCGCTATAGTTTCCTTATTGACCTTGAAGTGTACTCTGCCAACCTAAACCAACCTTGAGTTCTAGGACATAGCAAAATGAATAGATAGGTTTTCATTGAATCCATTGAGGCATTCCAAAAGGGGTGATGCCCCCCTCATAGCATATACTCCATAACATATTGTTGGCCCTAAATTCCTCATAGGAAATGGGCTCAATTCTCACCCTGTTGCCACCCATACTCAATCCATTCAAACCCCTATAGAAAAGCTTGCACATCTATAGCAGGGAAAACCAGGAGTTGATAGTGAAGTTAGTGATCTTTCTAGATTTTCTAGAAAGACTGAAAGCCTTTGCACTTATGAATTTTACTCTAATGGCTATAAACATTACTTGAGCCATCCTTGCAAGTCCCTTCCCAATCCAACTCATAATTACCATAATTATGATTCCAGCATGGGAGATCATTGGGAGGATGCACCACCAAAATTTGAATTCTTCCCCTAGACGAAGTCATCAAAGGCCACATGAATCAGATGAGCTGGCTTGAGGTGATGTGGCTCTTTTCTCTCTAGCTCATCATTGCTGACGTCACCTTCTTTCCCATGAGACCAGCAACCCCATGATCGGATATAATTCCCCCTCTTATCACTTGATAAGGCCTTTTATTGAGGTTAACCTTCCAAATAATATATATGGAAATGTAATCCTCCTTAGAAGAAGCCCAATTAATATTGTCCATTAAGTGGGTAGATGTTATGCCTCCAAGTATAAGTAATTTTTTATGCTTCTAGGGAGATTGTTAATATTTCTCCAACATCTCTTAGGATTCAGATTAATCCTCAAGTTGGCCATTACATCCGCAATGTCGCTACCCTCCCTATATATGTATCTTAATTCAAACTTATCCAACCACAATAAGAGGTGTTTAATGTCTTGAATAATATCAGCAACATGCCATTCCACTCTAGCTTTCTTTTGGACAACATCCATAATGAGCTTTGAGTCCACCTCTATTAGTAGGTTTTTTATACCAATGGATAAGGTGACTTTCAACCCCCATAGGAGATCCATCGCTTTAGCCACATTGTTTGAGTTTTCTCCTAGCCCCCAGCATAAGTAGACACCAGCTCCCGCTTATAAGATCTCAGGACCCCTCCACCACTAGAAACCCCTAGGTTGCCCTTAGAATCCCCATCAAAGTTAAGTTTCATCCATCCTTTAATGGGGGAGTCCATTTAGTATTTTTGTGGGCGAGCTTTTTAGTATTATCCACCTTGTAAATGTGGAGTGGAACATTCCACTTTCTAAGGATACTAGTTTCTTCATTCTTGGGATGGGTCTCCATAGAATTCAAAGTGCTATTAGAAACATCTTCAACCAGCAACTTGGAGCAGATACAAAAAACTTCCTAAGCAAATTTGGTATTGTCCCTAAAGATCCTTTTATTACATTCCTTCCATAGAGCCCAAGTGAGGAGAGGGGGGATTTGATACCACAACTCCTTACGGATAGGGTGGGAGAAAGGGGTAGTCTAGTTACTTATGAAAGAGGTCAAATATTTATTCATACTCCAATGGATACTAAGGTTTTTGAAGGCCAAACTCCACACCTCCCAAGAGAACTCGTAGTGGAGAAGGAGGTGAGAGACAGATTCCTCCTCCTTCTGACATAGAATACACCTGTTAGGGATTTGGAATCCCCTAATTTTCAAATTATCTTGGGTTAGGATCCTGTTATGGGTTGCAATCCACCAAAAGAAATTCATCTTAGGAATTAGGTTGTGGTTCTACACCTTTATCCAGAAGCTATTATCTTCAGCAAAGTCTAACAACAAACTGTAAGCTAATTTAACAGAAAAGGTACCCATTTTATCTTTGGCCCAAAGAAGTTCATCCATAGAAAGGAATAAAGGGATTTTGTACCTTTGGAGGTCCTATTGTAGCTCTTCAACAATTTGGTAGAGGTCACTATGTCCCTGACAGCAGTTTGACAGTTGTTTCCACTAGAGAACTCTACCCTCATGCAGCATGTAATTAGAAGCCAGAGCCCCAAGAAAGCTAGTGGCTAGATCAGAAAATCTCTTAAGATTCTAATCAATAGAAAGATGTTGCTCCTTTAGCCATTTATCATCCCAGAATCTTATAACTCTCCCATTGCCAAGTTTCCACTTAATCCCCTTCTGGAGAAGGGCTCTAATTTTTAGGACATTGTTCCATATCATAGATCCTTTGGAAACTCCAGTTGATGCAAGAAACCAATTGGGAGCTTCATTAGAAAAGGTATTTAGCCCCATGATGCCACTCTAGTCCTTACTATCAATCAGAAAGTTCCAGCCAACTTTGTCATAAGGGCTTTATTGATCAAGTGAATTTTCCTTAACCCCAGCCCTTCTTTGAGTTTAGGTAAACAATCTTTTCCCCAACATATGAGAGCTATCATTTTCTTCTCTTACACCCTCATCCAAAGAAAGTTCATCTAAATTTTTTTAAAATTTTTAGCAATGTAGTTAGGGATTTTAAAAAGAGATAAGAAGTTGATGGGGATCCCTTGGAGAGAAAGGTTTAGGAGTTGAAATTTGCTGTCTTGGCCCAACAATTTATCCTTCCAGCTAGCCATCTTCTTCTAGATCCTTCCAAGAATAGAATTACAAAACATGGGGGGAAACCTCCTTAATAGACAGAGGGAGACCAAGATAGGTCCCAGGTAGCTCAACTCCAACACAACCCAAGATGTCCTTGATTTTCTGCTTAAGGTTAGTCCGTATGTTGAAGAAGTATATTTGGCTTTTTTCATAGATGATACATTGGCCTGAGACATCAACATATTTATTTAACAGTTTCTTCCATTTATGAGCTTCAACCACAGAAGCAACCCCAAAAAGTATGGTGTCAGCAACAAACTACTGTATGGCTGCAGGGTCCACCAAGGTGGCAGGTTTAATACCTTTGATATCTTTAGCCTACAACAAATTTAGAATGTTTCTACTTAACACTTCAGCCATCATTATGAAAAAATACTGGAATAGGGGGTCACCTTGCCTTAGCTCTCTTCCCGTGTTGAAGAACCCTCTTGAATTTCCATTCACAAGAACAAAGTACTTGATAGTAGTGACACAAGCCTTGATCAAATTGAGGACTTTATCTTGGAAACCAACCTTCCTAGGGAATTTGAATAGAAATTCCCAAGAAACCCTGTCATATGCCTTAGAGATGTCAAGTTTGAAGACCATACCAGGGAGATTAATTCTATCCATGGAATGAATAATTTCATGGGTCAAGATGGCTCCATCAAGAGTTTGTTTGCTAGGGACAAACCCTTTTTGACTCCTGCTGATCAACTTGTCCAACATAGGTTGTAGCCTGAAGATCAAAATTTTAGAGAAGATTTTATAGACCGTATTGCACAGGCTTGTGGGTCTAAAATCCCCCATAGAGATGGGTTCATTCTTATTGGGGACCAAGGCTATGAAAGTGTTGTTTGGTTGTTTCAAGAGCTTCCCAGTTCTAAAGAAGTCTTTGGCCACCTCTGTGACATCATGACCAACTGGTATCCCAATACTCCTAGAAGAAGGCTAGGGGGAAGCCATCCAGTCTTGGGGCTTTAAAGGAACCCATGGAGAAGAGGCTAGACTTAAATTCTTCCTCCAAAACTAGTTTAGTAAGGATGTCATTATCTTCTCTGGATAGTTGGTTGGGGATGTTATCCAATAGTCGTTCATTCATTTCTCCCATCTAAGAGGATCCTTGATAGGCTAAGAAGTTCTAAAAATATATGGAAGCTACTTGTCCCTCTTGGAACTCAGTATTAGCTCTAGTCCCCCATTCATCAATAATCCTTATTATGCTATTTCTCTTCTTGTGTATCATAGTAGATTGATGGAAGAAGGTTGTGTTCCTATCACCCTCCCACAACCACTACACTCTAGATTTTTGTATCCAATAGATTTCCTCCCTTTTCAATATTTCATTCCATTCTTTTCTTAGAGAGTCTTCTTGCTAGTAAGTATCTTCTGAAGTGTCCCCTTGGGCCATCTGTAGCTAAATTTCAGAGAGTTTGGATGATAATCCTTTTCTTATGCTCAAAGCTATTCCCAAATGTGTATTTGTTCCATCCTTTCACTTTGGTTTTAACAATGACGAGTTTCTAGGCCGGTCTATACAAAGGAGATCTTTGTATAGGGTACTCCACCAGCTAGACATGTGATCCTTGAAGCTTTGGTGATGTGTCAACATTACTTCAAACCTAAATGGGTAAGGACCTTTATGATCCCTATCTTTCCATGTTAGCAACAATGGGTTATGGTCTGAAGTGGTTCTAGGGAGGGCTTCCAGGAGATAAGAACTGACATACTCCCAATTAGTGGTGACTAGGAATCTATCAAGTTTAATTTAAATCATGTTATTCCCATTCCTCCTATTGGTCCAAGTGAACAACTATCCTTGGAGGTCTAAATCTATAAGACCTGCATTATTAAGAAAGCATGCAAGGTCATCCATGCTATCAGAATAGTCAATGATACCTCCAAGTTTCTTCAAAGGGTATAATGGAGAATTAAAGTCTATAACAAGCAACCATTGTTCATTCTTATTGTCCCCAATGTAAAAGGCTAACTCTCCCCACAAATCCTTCCTTGAGTTTCTTCAATTAGGGGCATATATGTTAATAATGTTCCATATTTTGTTATGGGAAGAGAACTTGACGCTCAAACTGCACTTATTTTGAATGAGGAATTCTCCTTTGACCATATTCTTATTCTACATCGTGACAATTCCTCCCAAAGCTCCAGTTGCTTCACTTATGCAAAAGTTAGCATTTGGCCATAGGCCTTTAGCAATAACTTGAAATCTATTCACTCTCGTCTTAACCTCCTGTAACAAAAGTATGTCAATTTTGTAATCTATAATACAGTTCTTGATTGAGAACTATTTTTGAGGATTATTCAGTCCTTTAATGTTCCATGAAAGGACTCATTTATGAAAATTTCTGGAGGTGGCCTCTAGTGTCCTTTGTCTGCCCATGGTTATATCCTTGTTGAATTCCATTTCCCTTTTTTCTCTTTGGGAGGGCCTACCTTCTTTGGTTTCAACCCTCACATCTATTATCTTTTTCCCCGGGTTCCTCCCTTTCCTTTTAACTATTGTCTATCCATTCGATTCCTACTCAATACTTGATCTACTTGTTCTTGATCCTTGGGTCATGCTATAGGGACTATTCCTTGGAGAAGAAATTCCCTATATCTTACTTTCAATTTCCATTCTGATCACTGGGCTATTAATCTACTTAAAGACAGGGCCTGAACCAGTAGTTGACTTCAACCCAACAACTAGACTTCCCTTTTGTCCAAGAATGGTAACTGCAATACATGGTATCTCCCCTTCTTCCATATCCTTTTGGGGGTTGTGAGGGTTTTCCTCATGTTGAAGCTCCACCTACTCCAAGTCCCGATGATCAATCACTGTGTTCATACTTGGTGTATATTCTAGCTAATCAAGAAGTTGTCTAGGTAGGGTTGAAGCCTCAAGGCTCATTAATGCCAGACACACATGTGTATCGTTATTTCCCTTAGCTTACCAGAGAAGTGGGTATGAAAGATTTTCATCGCATAAATAATGCCTTTCTGATGTTTACCGTGAGGAGGCTAGAAGGGAACCCAGAGCTTAGGATTTCTTCTGAAGTTGCCGCCTTGATTATGGAATTTGGAAGTTTCTACATACAATTTGATAGATTCACCTATCTGTGGATAGGGGGTTATCAAAAGGCCCCAACAAAATTGCCTTATTATGGAAGTGACTACCTCATATTTCTGGAGATATGTAGACAAATGTCTGTGGTTAATGTTAAGTATCAAAATATGAGGAAGAGAGGGTATGCTTTCCCTTTGATGCTATCCTCTTACACTTGTAAAAATAATGATGTCGCAAAAGGGGCAGAGAAGACTCTGGGTGAATTCAATTTTTATTCTTTATCTACGAGAACACATTTTGATAGCAAGAATTATGTGCAGTAGAACTTCCATGGAGCTAGTTCCTATGAACATCACCCTCAATTGGAAGATTTTTGGGAAGATTGTGCTAATGATAAAGAAGTTCAGAGAAGAAACTGCATGAGGCTCACATTGAATCAAATTTAGGCCTTTGATCTCCCATTCCAAATCCCAGATGGTGTAGATGACAATTTAGGGATTATTGATGTTGAATACCAAATTCTAGCTTTGAAACCTCTTCCTCGAATAAACTAGTCAGAGAAAGAGGTTGTGTACATAAAATCTCAGTCTGCAATGGTGTTGAAAAGAACAAAGAAATGGCTACAAGGGATTTGGTGTAGACATGCAAGCTTTCGTTCTAAACAAAGAGGATCTAAAGCCAAAGAACAGGGGTCTACACAAGTTTCTAGAGTTTGTGTTACTCCTGGGAGGCTAGAAGTAACGCAGTCCAAAATTGGGTCACGGTCTGGAGGAGATGGTGAGAAACCAGATGAAATTGTGAAGTTAAAATCAATTTGTGAACAAGACAATTTTCTTTCATCTAACCCAAGAAGGAAATCTAATTAGGTGAAATCAATGCTAGCAGACTCAGATTCTATTTTTCAACAAATTGCAGATGATGGCTCTTTTCCCCCGTTGTTTGAAGTTCCCTTTTCTCCCATGGATGAATAAGTTTTTTGTTTTTGTGCCCCTTGTTAATCAAGATAAATTAGTTATGAGTGATAAGAATAGTGGCATGGTGACATCCTCTCCTGGGTAGTTGAAAAAAAATGGTCAAAAAGAAAAGAAAAAATGTTCCAACAATGGTAGTGGAAATTGACATAGTAAACTGTTGCAGACTACCTCGAAGCCCAAAAAGGCTAAGAGAATGTCAAGAACGGTGACTGACATTGCCTCTGGCCACCAAATGCTGGAGATTTTAGACCCAGTAAAAGATTTAAATGAAAATGAAATCACTGAGGTTGACTATAAGATTAGTCATATAGATATGGGACCCTCTACCCTTGAAGGAGATGTATATCATGCAAATTATTCCGTTGGTGCCCTGATTAAAAGAGTGAAGGAAGAAAGGGAAGAAAATTTAAAATTAAAATCACAAGTTCTCTCTTTGAGCAACTTCATACAATCTATTATGACCCCTGCCCCTCATGAAGCCTCCAGTTCTAATGTTGAGGGAATTGATTATAGTACAATGCAACAAATAAATAAGAATCCAAATTTTGCTAAGGCTGTCAATGAATGGATGGAGAAACTTTCCTGTGAAGTTCTATTTTACCTTGGAAAATCTATACAGTTTTATGCTCAAGTATCTAAAAAGAGAAAAGAGTTAGTTATTGAGCTTCACCAGGTAAGGAAAGAACAAGGCATCATGTATGTGCTCTCAAAGGAGGTCTCAGAGTTGGTGGCCATGGATTCTCTATTGTTAATTAATGAAAGGATAATTAATGATCCAAAGGATATAGATTCATCTTCGTTTGACACACTGGAATGAAAATTGTCAATGTATGATGGATTTATTGGAGAAATTAATAAGGTACTGAATCAATTTCTTGAGATCTTAATCAAAATTAAAAAGAATTGTAATCTCCTGGAAGTAGACATTACAGATGAGTTTGGGGAAAACCTATTGGACATTAAGGAGATATCTCTTAAGTTCAAAGAAGTATTCAATGAGGAGATAGCTAATCTTGAAACTGTCATTGCAGAGTCTTTGGGAAAACTGGGTCACATTCAAGTCTATCTCAATTCATTCAAAATTGAGAGTGACGATGATTATCAAATGCTAGCTGATGCGGAGAAAATGCTGACTAGATGGAGAACCAGAATGCAGATCACCACTACACCTGGTAGTAAAAACATCACTTCTATTATTACCAAGTACCATGAATATAAAACGAGGATGAAGGCATGAGAAAGCTCAACCGGTGCAGGAGAACAAGATGGTGGAAGCATTGAATACCCCAAGGATAGGAAAAAGGCAGTTGCTTGATCACTTTTTTTGTTTTATGTTATTTCTTGAAATTTGGCTCTAAAAACTTATTTCAAAGACTTATTATTATTATCTTTTTAAAAATAGTTGTCTCCAAGAAACCGTTCTCTTGAAAAACAGTTATTACAAGTAAAGCTATATATATGGGTGCCTAGGCACGAAGTAGGGATCTTTTTGGGCAACTTTGATTTCTCATTAAGACAAAAATTTTGTGGTGTTCTTTTCAGTTCAATTACTTTAATATAGAAGATATATGTGGTGAAGTTTAGACGTACATAAGCTTTGTGTTATGGTTGTTTGGATATTATTCTTCTTATGTTGAGTATATTTCCAGTGATTATTTTGCTATCTATATTGGAGTATTGGATGTCTATTTCGTTTCATTGTTATGAGATGTTTGTCTTTCAATGAATATTTTGTGGTGATGGTTATATTATACTTGAGAAATTCTTTACTGTTTCATTGAGGTGGTTATTTTGAAGTCTTTGAACTTCTTGTAGATTTTAGTTATCATAGAGTGTATGATTGCCTTTCTAAGCTTTTTGGTTAAAAGCATTACCTTTCTGTTGCTTTCTGGTTAAAAGCAACATAAATCTAAATTCATTATATATCATTCGAAGGTAGCTGCACCTTATAAAATCAATTATAAAATATCATTATAATTGGTTCAACTGTTGATACATTTGTCACTTCCTGGGTGAGAGCATATAGAGTTAGGTGACAAATCTGTATACCAACAAAGTACAAGGACATAACAATAAATTGCACAAATTAATGTTTAGTCATCCCTTGATAGGAGTCTGGCCAAAATTTGAATTTGAAAATTTGAACTTGAAAGAGTCAAATCTAGGACTATGAGGTTATCCTCGCAATCACTAGAATGACCTTAAGCGTAAAGGGGGGTTATAGTGGGTACATGTGAATGTGTGGGTGTAATAAATGTACTTGGGATTGGTGAACATATGGATGGGGTAAGGGCTTAAATTTGACAGTCAATCTTGCCCGTCAAGCAAATTTTTTGTGACAATTATCTATTCAATAGTGCCTTTAAAATACTATGCCATACATTAGTATAAGTAAATTATATAAAATCCAAATATATATATCATCATAATCCTATATAAATTTTGATAGTCTGTCCAAAATCTCTCCTTTTCAAAATTTTAGTTGTATTTTACAGCTAAAATGCCTAAATACAGCTATACAACTGTCAAATTTAAGCCCTGGATGGAGTAAGGGATAAAAGTATAAGAGTATATCTAACAAAAAGAAAATGACACAAAGGAATGGACCTAACTTTGTATAAAATTATACTACTTATCAATATTGACGTTAATATATTAAATGTTACATCCTCAAAATATATACAAAACTGAATGAAAGATAAAATGGGTATACAAATTTCACCATTACAAATCTTAATGAATATAAATTAACCTTAATCAAAAGGTACACTATTGTAATAAATTAACCTCAAACTTGATCAAGTCAAAAGCCAAGAAAACCAAATTGAAAGAGCTTGCATGAGCATATAGTAGAGATGCAAGGTACTGCCATTGAGCTACATACACGACCTTTATTGTCCCTTTGATGGAAAGCATGTTATGGTTGGTGTCGGAGACTTGAAAGTGACTAGGAAGGAATGGGAGCATGAATCTGGATAAAATACACAAAAATTTATAAAACCCAATGACCACCTTAATTTTATTATAATAAGAATCACATCTTATCACTTGACCTTGGCGTATCATTAAATGAGAGGAGGGAGAGGAGAGTGTTTTGATGGCTTCCCCACTGCCGTGCAATGAAATTTACATAATGAGATATGGTATCTACTTTTCTTTAATTTTCTTCCTCTATGTGTGGAAAAAGCAAAGTGGTCCTCAAAAGATAGCTCAACCAACTCCCATTGATACTTTGTTCCCTTGAAGGTTACTAAAAGGCCGTGCATTTAAACATTTTATATGACTAAACTGTCCCAACACATTTAATAAGGGAAAGCCAACCATTGAACATAGTCATATAATCATGTATTCATCCAAACTAGGAGTTTTTGTACTACCTTTTCTTGTCCCATTTGAGACTTGGGCAAGGTGATGATGGGGTTGTACATTGTTTAAATAGCCCAAAGTCATCGTTAGAACATGTCCCCTTTTAGTACACTTGCAACCATGGGTACAAACACTCTCCTAATCTTTCATAAAGGTTGAGATTGATGTGAAATTCAGCTAATAATAAAGTAATAGAGCATATAGAATATGAGGCCTTGTTTAAGTGGACGATAATTCATTGGGCTCCTTTTCCTCACATGCGTAGTCTTTTCCCGCATCAATCGAGGAGAAATCAATGAGGTGAAAAATCAAAAAGCACAACCTTGAATTTATATACCTAGATGCTATTAATTTTTATCTCAATGAATAATGAGTAGGGTACATAAGAGAATCAATGACCGCTTTTGTGAATAGCATCATTTCTTTTTCCACTACAACCTTGGAAATCGAGCTTCATTTACCCATGAAGTTTCATCATTCATAGGTCTTTTTCCTCTTCACTTCGATATATCATATGTGAGGTTTGTTGATTTATTTAAGGCTTTTTTTTCTCTATGATGTAAATGTTATAATAATTTTGTTATGATGCTTTCATAAATGTATTATAACAAATTTTTGCATAAGTTTTAGGTTGTTATAGTTATGATTTTCAAATGAATATATGAATGTGTATTCTTAAACACAACAATCAAGTATACAAATTAACATAATGTGGATTAAGTTGACTCACAATAGCTAGTGAAAAGGTTGGTGAGGTAAGAATTCAAATTTTAAATTTTAAAAGTGAAGAGTTTTGTAACCACACCTTTGAAAGTGCCTTGCCTAAACTCTCCCCATGTGGATCTAATATAAGATGATGAATAATAGGTGTAGGGATCAAGAATGCAAATTTGTATATCAATGATAAGGAGATTCCACCTTTGATTGAACCCCTTTGCATAGAACCCTGCATAGAACCCCCTAGGCTTAAATTGAACCTTTGACAAAGTCTCCTACTTGCCTACCAAAATGCTGAAAAAAATTCACTTCATTTTTTTGGGGATTAAATGAAGTCGTCTAAATATGTCATTTTACATGTTCATAGCCCTTAGTGTTAACTTTCCAAAAAGAACATTATACATATTATGTTTTTTAATATTACATATGAAAAAATGATAATGCCTATTTAAGACACTAGGAAAAATAACAAACTTCATTAAAAAAATCTCAAAAAAATGCATTGCACTTTATAGGGATGTTCTTGTTTCAATGAAAAATAATTTTGATATATATGTTAAAAGAAATATGTTTCAGTAAAATATTGGTCTAATTTTTTGTTAATACTAATAAAAGAAAATAATAAATAAAATATTTAATAAAAAATTACCAAAAATATTCATGCACTAGATATTGGAGTAAATGATCTACTTTTTTTTAATGAAAATGCATGTACCTTTATATTAATTAAAGATAATTAATACATTTTTACAAAAAAGAGATGGGTGGTAAAAAGGCACACCCCGACAGAGCTTACATAAACATGATAAAACAACCATTACCAAAACGGTGTAACAAACCAACGGTCCTAAAACCAGGCACCGACACAAGCCCAACAAAAACCATGCACCGACAAAAGAAATGGGGCACTGACAGTAACAAAACTGTGGATGCAAACCCTTCAAACACAGACACAGGAGGCACGGAGACCACAAAACCTCGAAAATAGCCACAGAGGCTGAAATCAACCAGGCACCGACATAAACAGAAGCACCGACAAAAGCAAAAAATTGAACGCTCAAAACCCTGATGCGCTTGCATCCACACACCACTGGCCTCATAACATCGGCAGCAAGCCTTCGCACCGGAAACTGAGCAGCAACAACAGAAACTGAAGATTGCCACCAACAACAAAAACCCAAAATAGAAACCCTACGGCCACCAATAGTCAGAGCAGAAGGTATTATGTTCTCAGCTCATGACTAAAGCGCCAGAAACTGATGACCACCACCACAAAAGCTTAGAGGGACGATAGGAAGACCACAAATGCTCGCTAAAGATTAAGCATAACTCTACAAAACCACTTCATCGTTCTATCCAAACTACTCAACCACCATGGAGAGCACCATCTTTGGCGAAGGAAGGGTTGGAGTTTCTCTCCCATGGAGAGCATCGCCTGCTGTCCCCCTAGTGTTTTACACTTCTCCCAAACCAAGATCTGATGTACTTTTAAGAAATAATAGAAATATTTTATTTGCAATCAAAGTTATGTGTTATAGTAAAATGTCACTCAATAGAAATAATAGAAAAATAATAAAAATTGATAGAAAAAATGATATACATAATTCTTTAAAAAAACGTGTAAATTGAATCTACATGAAAAAGATCACAATTCATTATTTTATATCATTCCTTAAATACTTGACTATTTGTTTGGTATGATTGACACAATTTGAAAATTGCTAAAAAATGTTGATATTTGGGACATACTATAGAGATGTCACCCATAAGAGAAAAGGGAATGGATATACAATTTTCACCATTACATTTTCCTCCCTTTGTTGTGCATGCAAATACTAGGTAGATGCATGTCAAAAGTAGGAACATGTAGTCAACATGTAATGATCTAGGAGGATCTAGGTCACTAAATAAAACTACAATAATTAGGTGTTGCTTGATAGCCCTTGTGGTAATGCCAATAGGTTCATCATCATGTTTAGTACCCACATGCCAAATTGTAAGTCCTAACCCATCAACTGATGTGGATATGAAGCTATTGATGGTATAATGATTCAACTAGTGTTTCATCTCCCTTATTTATATATTAATGTACATTTCTATTTGTAATGTCAGAAAATGTCCCCTTGGGAGCTTTTCCCTCATAAGGTTTAGCTTTCAAGTCTTTTATCTACATTTAGGACATCCTGCATCATATTTTGACATCCCGATGAAATGAGCCCTAAGTTTCATGACAAATGGGACCTAGGGGGATCCCTTGAACTTAACGCTGACCAAAATAGGGCGAGGACTTGCGCGCCCGTGCCCTAGTCCTGCCCTATTTTGGGTCAGTACCAAATTTTGAGTGTCAGCTTGTGATTGTTACTTGGGTCCTATGCCAACACGGTAAGTTTGAATTACGAAATTCTTGGTGGGAGCATTTGTAGTTGCATATAAAAGCATCTTTAGGCATTCATTTGTAAACTAGATGATTACAATATTTCAACTAGATGAACATTGATATTCTAAAGGTGATTTAAGGCTTTCATTGTGTTGTAAGAGCATATTTGTGTTGTCTATGTGTTTGTATTTGTAAATTTGAGCAATCATCTCCTCATGGCATGAAGAGCTTCTTCCTCCCATGAGATCTTCACTACAAGGTGACATCATTTGTGTTTTTGAGCATTTATCATTTGGTTTTTGCCTCTGCCTCCAAGGGCACACACTCTATCTGACGATGGTGTTTGGAAGACTTGAATGTCTCTTCGAGGCTTGACTAAGGCAAGCCTCTAAACACCACAACCCCTCCCAAAGTTTCTGTGATTGTAGGTTACAGGTTGAAGATACAAGAAAAGTGGAGTTGTAGGAGGGCATTACAGAGTGTTGGATTTGTAGATCAGAGTTGAAAATAACACCCTAGACTTGGATTCTCACTCTTTAGTCCTCTGGATTCTATGATAGGAAAATCTCTGTGACAGCAGGAACATGTTGCAGACTGAGCCTCTAGATCCTGACAAAAACCTAGGCATTGGACTTGGATGCCTGCTCATTAGTCTTCGACTATTCCGCTTCTGAACCCCAAAAATAGGTGCATAGTTATTTGTCATTTTACATCTTCTTGTAGCAAAATTTCCTGATGTTTGTCTGTTTGCTATCGTATTTGCATAATTAGGGTTTTGAAGTATAATTGAACATAAGTGAGCATAATTGATAATCAAATCATACAAATCCAAGTTTCCCTACATCTCACAATGACCTAGGGTATGATAGTGCATTGCCACTCGACCCTAGGTCCTTGAATGAAAGGGTGAAAGGAGGATACATACACAAAACTACCAAAAAATCAACTATTCAAATTCCACTCTTTACACTATTCTTGTAGGTAGAGTAAGAAAGACATCACACATCTATTTTCTCAAAAACTATACATAACTTAGTGTAATAGAATTTTTCTATTATAGTTCTACATTTATTTTCAATTATCTTCTTTGCTTTCCTTATTCATTTGCATTTGCATATCTTTAACCTTTATCATTCATAAAATTGCTTCTACATACAACCCATTGGGCCCACTCTTGGGCCTTAGATTAGTGTTATCAAATCATAAACATTTCATATCATTTTTGAGTGGTATCCTTGGGTAAACTTCATATTTATTTGTGTGCTTACTCCTATTCTATTTGAATATAGTGAGTTAGGGGTTGAGAATTATGACCCTTCATCATAACATCCAACATGTGTCGTTGACCAGGAGGTCGATGAGGCTTGTTGCTAAGCCTAGTCCTATTCTCCAAAAGAAGGCAACCACGAAGCTGTAGGAGGATACTACGGATATGGAGGGTGATGGTATTTTTGATGACAAAATCAACAAAGTGGACACTATTGTGCTTGAGACTGAATAGATGGGTGGGGAATTTTCTGTCAACAAGGAAACCAAAAAAGATAATGCGGAGGTCGAAGTGGATGACAGGCCTAGTAATTTTCTTGAGCTCAATGTTAAGGGGTCTGAATCTGTGAGCTCAGAGAAAGTGGTGAAGGAAGCTGGCAAGATGAAGAGGGGGGGCAAGGTTGCTGTCAAAGATAAGGAGATAGAAACCCTCTTTGCTAGGCTCACCGAGCTAGAGAGGAAGTTCAAAATTCTGGCCAAGCTCTTTGTGAAAGTGATGCACCAGTCAACCACAACTCTTGTAGTCCTTTAGGATGTCAAGCTTACTAGCAAGGGTATGAATAATAAAGAACTCAAGGAGTACAGTGATCTCTACCAGTTCTTGGCCGAAGATTGGGACCAGATGTTCAATTAGCTGTTGGGGGATTTTTACTGTGCTTTTGGTTTTTGTCTGTTGTTGGTCTGTTATCGGTCTATTGTGTCTGGATCTTGGGTTTCTTTTTGGTTGTTTCTTATTGGTTCAGTTGGTTTCTCTCTCTCAGTTATTTGATGTAACTTTGGTGCACCTTTTTGGCTATTATGTAATGGGATTGACACCCTTTTTTTCCACTTAATTTATCAAAAAACATCCAACATGTTCTCAAATGGGAGATAAATCACCAACAAAACTAACTTCAAGAATATTATAGAAAATAATAGAGTATGCATTGCAAAGACAATGAGAAGAATTGAAAGAATACCATCCACATGAATGAGAGGGTATTCTTGATAATTTATTACTACTTATTAAGCAAGTTCAAACTCCTCCTAACATCTCTCATTCACAATGATCAATTGGTGGTCAAACACGATACAAGGTACAAGTGAATCTAGGCATCCCTATGTTTGACTTGGAAAAATAGATGTGGATACCTTAGACAATTGGCTTAATCTAATTTGTTCATAATACATAATTAATCAATTCTTTTACCAAGTTACATACACTCTTTTGAAATTTTCCTTATTAATAAATAAATGGTGGGATAACTATTGCATGTAACATGAAAACTATGAAAATGAACTTAGAAACATTTATAGACACATGGAATACTTTCATAGAAGTGCTTGTAGAAACCTATTATCTTATTAAAAACTATGATGACACATGAAAAACCATGAAAATGGACTTAACCTAGACATGTTTGTAGACACATGGAATGACCCTATGTATGTTTTAAACAATAAATCTATGATCTTGTTGAAAACTATGACTAGTACATCAAGCTCTCTCAATTATGCCAATATCAAGATCAATCTATGCAAGAATATATAGATATATTTTGTAAGGCCTTAGGCATATGTACTTTGTATGAATGCTTGTACATATTTGTGTTTCTAATACTATACTTCTTAGTTAGGTTTTTAATGACCATTAATGTACTTTATCTATGATGTTTTGTATTGGCATCTAACATCCAACTATGTATTATGGGATTCCTATTTTGTGACTATATGTGTATGGACTACTCAATGTTCAACTTCACTATATTCATTATATCTATTATATACATGATTGATTATGTTATCTAGTTTAGCACCATGTGTATTATTGTTTATCAATGCTTGCATTTATGTTTCTGAATCATGTGACTTTTAAATTATTTTCATTGATGTAGTTTACTGTTGTTATTCCATTTATACTATATCACATTGGGTGTTTTATTCTGCTTCAACTATCTTGTATAGAGCAAGTATACCTAATGTTCCATTGAGTGTGTAAGCATAGGTTTTACCCCAGTGTTGGTTAATTAGAGATAGTTTGGTTTGGGGAAAATATGTTATGTATATCTCCTCATCTCACTCGATTTGAGTTGCAAGATGTATCTTGTGAAATTTGTGAACCAAGATCTAAATTGATGTTGATTTTGAATCCATATTTTGTGAATAAACTAATAACATGTGTGTTCTCCTTATGTTTGTTTATTTCATCTATTGGTTTTTATTTGTATTTAATTGATTTCTACATTTTCTTTGTTGAAGATTGTTTGCAATTTATCTTATATGCTTAAATTTGATTAGTAAATGTTTAATTTCTATCTTGGAATGGCCCTATGCATTCTTAATATTGTGATATTCTAAAATATTTTTGGAAAATAAATGTCAAATTTGATTTAATTATAAATATTAGTAAAGTTAATATTTTCTATAAGGTTGAATTCTAATTGGAAAATACCTTGTAAAATATCTAATTAGAAATTATATTTTTGAAGTAACCACTTGTGAAATATCTCATGAGTCATAAAATGAAGGAAAAGGTTTAAGGGGTTTAGGGATTTTTCAAATTCTCAAAGGAAATAAAATAGCTCATTTTTCATTATTCATTCCTCTTTGGTTGAAAATTGCTCTCCTTCCTCTACTTGCTTGTTGGGCTTGATTTGAAAGTGGATTAGGATAGCCTTGTGGATCACTACACTTGAGAAGAAGAAGATTTAGGATTGATTGTCTTTTATGTGTGGAGGCAAAAGAATATATTCAAGAATTGTGTGAGAAAATTTCATTCAAACATCAAGGTATTCATTTATTTAATTTTTTGTTTATGCATTTTATTTATGCTCTCAACCATGCCCATGTTAGATAGATAATATATGGTGATCTATTCTTAGATTTCAAATGGAATTTTAATATAGGATAAGATTTAATTTATTTAGTTTTAATTTATGTTGTTTCATTTGAAAAAATCCATTTTACAATCATTATGCTAGCAAAATTGCTTGGATTCTTTATGTGATGCAAAAAGTGTGGTGTTGTGCACATTAGGATCATAAGGGTATAATTTGTTTTTAGAGATTATGAGTCTTTATTTTTTCAGAAATTCTCAAGCTTCATCAATGGTGAAATAAGATTTATGTCCTAGAATTGGATCTATGTTGTATCTGAAGCATGAATTTATGAAATTTGAAATATGGGACATGCATTTTATTTGCATTTTGTGGGACAAAGAGTCTCATGTTTTATATATTTTTCTTGACCTTTTGGATATGAGGATCACTAACTTTGACCTTATTTTTTTGTGTCTTGGCATTTTGGGTAAAGGTTGACTTTTGGACCTAAGATTAGATACCAATGTTAGGAGTAGAGTGGAACTATGTGGTACTTGTAGAATTGGGAATATCCCAATACAAAGTATTGTATGGATAATATAATTAGATAAAAATAAATTAGAGATTCAAACATTTAAAATAAATTAAACTAAGAACTTTAAAACATCACTTACACCAAAGGCCCCGATGGAATTGTGTAAGATAGTACTAAACATCCTTATGTTGAAGGTCTTGAGGGAATGACACAAGAGATTACTATGATCATACTTGCATGGAAGGCCTATATGGAATCATGCAAGATTGTTTCTATGATATACTTGCACCAAAGGCCTTGAGGGAATCATGAAAGATAGTACTTATGACATTACTTGTGCTAAAGGCCCTAAGGGAATTGTAGACACCTAAAATTGACTTGCTCTGCAAACCAATTTATCCCTCTTGTTAATTGAATAAATTCAATTAATCCCTAACCATCTGTCTATCCCGTGTGATCAATTAATTCATTTAATTTATCACTAGACCTTACAACACTATCCTCATCTATTAAATAAATATTTCTAATATTTATTTGGCTATTTTGTCCATCTCCCTAATCCCTATTAATTAGATAAATCATTCTTATCTAATTAATCTAGCCTACTAATTGGCCTACCCTACCCTACCCTAGCCTACCTCATCCTAGCCCTAGGATTAATTAAACAAAACCTATGTTAATTAATCCTAACCTCTCATTTGGGTGGTCAAACCTAGTTTAACACCCTTCCCCACATCCTCCAAATAAAAAATTGAAACATATCACACATCACATTTACTTCTCTTACAAACCCCTTACCACCCCCATACCTCATTTATCACCTCTTATCCCCAAATAAATTTTTAATTCATTTGCCATTCCCCATATGAATCTTTAATTCATAAGTATTCGTTCACACCCATGCTCATTTAATCACCCCTTTCCACAAAATGAATAAAAGATTTACTTTTATTCTTAGCCCTTGATCTCATCTTTTGATCCTCACCCTCCATCCTCATTTTAGAAAATCTATAAATGAGACCCTCACCCAAGCCATTGGGAGGGACTTCATCTTGTATCAAACCTCTGCCAAAATCTCTCCACACTCTCCTTCATCATACTATCATAATGTCAAAATTATCCCTCATCCACATCTCAATCTCTATCTGAATCCACTTGTCTCTCATCCTATTGTGTTGAAAAGCATTGAGCAATCCACATACACATTCTAGTTTTGGGTAAAATCTGAGGAGCTCATGGGTGTAACTCCTTCCCTCTTGGATTTGTGAGTCAAAAGGAAGCATTGAGCAATCCACATCCACATTCTAGTCTTGGGTAAAATCTGAGGAGCTCGTGGGTGCAACTCCTTCCCTCTTGGATTTGTGAGTCAAAAGGAAGGTATAATCATTTGTTTTTGCATTTGATTTACATTTTTCATTTTGTTCTCAGAGATCACAAGAATCACATAAGATAATTATGGCACTCTACATTTTATGCTTAGCAGATCCCTTCCTACTATTATTAGGTCATTGGTACTCAATGTGTCCTTGTGATTTCTTTCTTGAGTGTGACTCCATATCAACTTATTGCTTTATCTTGGTGGTTGTTACCACAACTTCTTGTGTGTTGTTCGTTGGAGGCCATAACCCTTGTATTACATTGTGTACTTGCTTACAATATGTACTTTATTAGTATGTGTGATGTCATGATTTGTATCATTCCTCATAATTGTAATACATGTGTGTGTATAATTTCCAAATCTACCATATCTCAGTTTAAAGGGGTGGGTCTAAGGGTTCCACATGGTTGGGTGGTGTAAGAGTCTCCAATGGAATCAAGAACCTAGGATCACTTACAAAACCAAGATTAGCCTTCAACAAGAGTGAAATAAGAGAATAATGTTGAATTATGATGCAACAATGAACAATGATATTATTACACATTCCATACAAATGTACAAGAGAGACCTTGCTTATAAAGACAAGGTTGATATGTAGGACTATCTAGGATGATGACAAGTGTTTTAATCTTATGACATGAGATAACTAGAGGATAAGATCACATGACAAGTATAAACTTCTAGAAATATTCCTAGAGCCCTAAGTCAACTTAACATGTGAACATGTGTGAATTGGTCCTAACTAACAACTAGTTAGATAATGTGCCTTGTTCACACTACAAAGGGGAAACTAGATAGGAAATAATCCTATTCACAGCAACACCCACCATAAGTGCAACTTAGGGAGAATAAGAAACATGAAAATGATGTAATGATGGATGATGATGGGTCCCAGCTACAAGGCCATGTTAGGTACCCATGTACAAACAATCTATCACAAATAGAGTAAAGGAGAAAAACCTATAGGAGAAAACCCCTCTCCAAAAGAGGGAAAAATAAGAAAGTAAAAGAAGGAAGGTGGACTCAACATGACCCTTGAAGGACTACTTATGTCACCAATATACAATCAATCACCTCCCATAGGAGAGATATAATGAGATGATATATTCCCCTACAAATAAGTAACTCTTCTGCCAATGAATGCTTGAAGACAAAAAGTAATCCATTGCCTGCAAATAATATTTCTCCCCTTGGGAAGAAACAAATCCACTGGTGGATGTAGAAGAAACTCACACAAGATAAATTAAAATTGAATACAAAACCAAATATGTGTCTTAGAATACAACTCGAGTGTCCTCATGCTAGAAAGAGACATCTTCTTTAAATTAGGAATGGGATAGCTAATTAAAATGTATAACTAGGAGAGGAATGATAGTGAACTACATTTGAAAACACTAAAGATGTGACAC
The DNA here is from genome assembly GCA_027924645.1 of Cunninghamia lanceolata. Lineage (NCBI taxonomy): Eukaryota > Viridiplantae > Streptophyta > Pinopsida > Cupressales > Cupressaceae > Cunninghamia > Cunninghamia lanceolata. The sequence goes on along the minus strand of BSBN01000078.1, from coordinate 32,697,659 downwards.
TATCAATGCCATCAAAGAGAAGATATAAATTCTCAAATGTGTCCTCCAAATATGAAATGTGAGACTCCACACACAAAGATGTAATATTTGATAAATAGGAATCCCAATGAGATGGATCAAGAAGATTGGAAAGATCCTACTACAAAGAATCATTGCAAGCTCTCAAAGAAGCAACTCTAAACTTTGAAGTAGCAACAAGTGATGGTGGAGTAATCATCTCAATATGAGGAGTAGGGGAAGCAAGAGAAGTCTTTGTTATCACAACATTCATGACCTTCTAGATATTCAAGCTCCTCTTCTGTATCATCATCAAAGGGTATATTATCCACATCATCAATAGGTATGAGGTAATACATTGTATGATTATTTGGGAATGGAGAGATATGTGGCTCTCTGAAGATCTCCCAAATCTTAGTCCAAAGTGTGTGTGGACAATCCATGTCTGAAATATACCACATAGTGTCATAATAAACATTAGAACAAATCAATCCTACAATACAATCATTCCTACTTGCCCATGCATTTTTCTTTTGAGGTGTATCCGATAAGGAAAAAGATTCAACCACTTGCAATGTGTGAGGATGCTTTTTTCCAAGAATCATAATTATCCTTTTTCAGATTTATGATAGAAGGTTGAATAGAAAAACTCATGATATCTCCTCAAGTGATTAGAGATAAAAAAATCATGAGATTAACCCCCAATTTCAGTCAATCCTAAGAAACCCCCAACAAAATATGATGCTTTAACTTTATACTTAGTGTAGTTATAATTGCAACAAGCCAAAACAACAAAGTGGTCTTTGATCTTGGTACAATACAAATGACAAAATTAGGCTATAATTTAAAGTACATTTTTGTGTAAAATGGGATCAGATTGATTACAGATTTGAGAAGTACACAAAAAATCATGTACATTCAAAAAAATTGACCAAAAAATGTTATCGTATGAGCCTAAACAGAGCCATGGAAGTTCCCAAAACGAGAACTGCTCAACAACAACGATGAAGATCTACAATTTTTGGAAAAACTAGATACCAAAATCAAAATCCATCTGCACCACTATGAACCCTATGAAATTCTAGCCCAAGTCAAAAAAACATTTCTTGAAAAATGGATCCAAAATGACTAAGTTACAAGCCTCCAAAGTTCAAGTATTATAACCAAAATGCAAATGATAGGGGGGCTGGATTACAGCCAAAAGTCTAAGGATGTCATGTTGACATCAATAGACATAGGTGTAGAATATTCCTAGATTCCCCTAAATATGCCTCAAGATCACAAAAACAACTGATGGTTTTCTACGGAACTACTTGAAATGCATGAAACCATCAATTCGAAGGATGAAACCATTATAATTGACACAAAAGTGGTTTTCAAGACCTAGAAAGTAGTTTTAGGGGACCATAAGGGAATATTCCCTAGGATTCCATGGAGATGCCACCAATATATTTTGGCAAATACGCTGGTGGAATTAAGGTCATCAGTGGTTTGATGTCATTGAGATAATATGCCGCTACTGGTGGAAGTCTATAGTTTGTTCTCTTGACTGCTAGGTGGTATCCAGGGCTCATGCCACACTAGTGGCATAGTAGACACCATGTGGCACTTCACAAGGCTCTACAATACACCTACAACTGATGATACCTATCGCAACAAGGTATGCTTGTACCTGGCAAAAATAATATCTGTAGAAAAACAACAATGACCAGAAGGTAAATAAATGAACCCACAGTTATATTTTTTTACCCAATGGTTGCTGATGAATGGATAAAGATTTTACTGATGTGATGACATAGGAAACTATGATGGATTTGTACGATATGGATCCATATGGATCATACAAACTTTTTTGACCCCCAAATCTACAAACCTTAGCAAAATGGTTGAAAATTTCTCTTGCTCCAAAATATGAAGTGTTTTATATCAAAATCATTTGTTCAACCTTTTGGACTCAATGGAAGGGTCGTTTTTGGCCAAAAATACACCTAGCAAAAGATCAAGTTTGAATATCTCCAATATTTGAGAAGGGGATTGCAGATCTAAAGATTTGATACCATGTAAGAGTCCCTAATGGACTCAAGCTCCTAAGATCACCTATAAAACCAAGATTTGCCTCCCACAAGAGAGCTAAAAGAGATTAATGTTGAATTATGGTGCAATAATGAAGAATGATATTATTACACACTCCATGCAAATGTACAAGAGAGACCTTTTTGTTTAGTAGGAAAAGAGGGACAACGAGGTTTATAGGATAGATCCTCCTTTCACTACAAACATTCAAGGACATCCAACCAAGTTGAATCACAACTCTTGCAAGAGGATTCACCTACAAGTTGGTGGTCACTTGGAATGATGTGGAAATTTAGAAATTGTCAATTAATGTATTCATTTATTGCTCAAGTATGCCAAAAACCCCAATTATGCAAATCAATAAGTAAACTGATAAATTATGACAAATGCTCACAGACTAAGATAGTAGACAAAGATTAATTACTAACCATTTTTCAAAGTTTGTGATGCAAAATATTCAGGGACAATGCCCTAGGCACCCAAGTCTAAGGTACAATTTTCTTCAGGGAATTCAGGACTCCTTCCGACACTGATAATCAATGTTCCTTCTATTTTTGTCATGGGAGATGCGGAGGACACTGTCCTAGGCTCCCTAGTCCAAGGCAAGTTGTTCTTCGGGATGTCAAGGCTTCTTCAGATGTAGATTATCATTGTCACAAAGATTCATGTGTCTGCAACCTCAGAGGACATTGCCCAAATTGCCCTTGTCCTGAAAGTGCTATGAACTACTTCTTTCCGCCAGATCTGGAATCCTTATCTTTTGCAACCTTCCTCTGCAACTCCACTCCACAAAATCTGATACCTTTAACCTATAATCATAAGGAGTGTGGTTGGGGGTTGTGGTGCTTAGGAGCTTGCCTTAGTCAAGCCCCAAAAGGACATCCAAGTCTTCTAAACATCGTTGTCAAATAAAGAGTGCATATCCCTGTGGGATAGAGGTAAAAACAAATTGATAAATGATTCAAACACAAATAGATGTCACCTTAGAGGTGTATCTCTCACATAGATGAAGATTCTCCAACACATGAGAAGATGAAGCTAAATATGCAATAAAAAACACAATAATGTTCTACTTTGTAACAATGAATATCTTGAATGCTCTATAATCATAAGTTCACCAAAAGTTCATAATCATCTTCTAGTCTACAAATGAAACCCTAAACATGCTTATATATGCAACAACATACATTCCCACTTTAAATTTTGTAATTCAAACTTAAGATGTTGGCATGGGACCTAACTAATGGTCACATAACCGACATTCAAATTTGGGTTCTGCCTAAAATAGGGTAGGACAAGGGGATGAGCACCCATGTCCTAGGCCGTCTGTCTAGGTCAAGACTAAGTACCACAATGTCCCTCAAGCCCCATGTGACATGGGTTTCAAGCCATTTTCTTCCGGGAGTTAAAATGAACATGCAAGATGCAAAACAAGGGACCTGGGAGCTAAACTTAGGAGGTAAAAGTCCTAGGGGCACATTTTACGACATAAAATTAGGCCCCACTTTAATGTATATATGATTTCAAGGTTCATAAATGCATTAAAGTATGATCAAAACACAACAAACATGCTAGGCACTTAGAGCTAATGTATACACCAAGATTAAGGAAGTATTCCTATGTTATGCCCACATTTCCCATGCGGTCATGACACGCATCACATGTGTCATGTGGTCACGACACGAAATATCAAAAAAATTTCCACACTTCCCTAGAAACCCCCTCGCACGCGTAAGCGTGCTCGGTGGTGTACACTTAAAGCGTAAACAAAATAGTTGAAGGTGGGGTAATACGCACACATGCGCATACCAATCACAAGAAGGGGGGTCATTGCAACGTGGTTAACGTTGCTAACAGGGTTCAACTTTACTAACCTAACCAAACCCTAAATTTTGAGAAAATCCGGCAGCATAACGCCTCATGGACATGAGTAGGGTTTACTGTACTAACACTAATTCCGTTCAAGAGGTTTCTTGATTTGGGTTAATAATTTTCTTACATCTCCCGATAATTACATTGGTAATATAGTTGATTAAGTTAATGGAACATTTTTCAAGAAATTCTGATCATCTGCTCTCCTTCACGTTTTCTGAAATTTAATATTAATTTGTTCTCCTTCACTTTTTCTAAATTTAAACATCTTTCAACAAAGTTCGAACATTTGTTCTCCTTCACATTTTCTGAATTTAAACATCTTTCAACAAAGTTTAAACATTTGTTCTCCTTCACGTTTTCTAAAATTTAATATTAATTTGTTCTCCTTCACTTTTCTAAATTTAAACATCTTTCAACAAAGTTCGAACATTTGTTCTCCTTCACGTTTTCTGAATTTAAATATCTTTCAACAAAGTTCAAACATTTGTTCTCCTTCACGTTTTCTATCAATTAGAGTTATCATTGCATCATTTACATTATTCCTAATTTCTTGGTAGATTAGATCACATAAACAGGACTTACTAACTTCATTTGATGAAGTCCACTAGGTTTCCGCTCTAGGTTTAATTCAACGTTTGAATTAATTTTGTTAATTAAATTGCCCCAATCATGATTAAAGGAATATTTAATCATAATTAGTACTCTTAGCTCTATTTCAGAAAAGTCACGCATTTTCTCCTCTTTGTTTTCACTTTTATCTTTCTTTCTCTTTTTCTCTCATTTTCTCAATTTGACATTTTCTCAACATATAGGTTGAGTTTAAATGGTCACATATGAAATGCATATGATGGATTCAAATAAATGTGAAGTTATAAATACACACACACACACACACACACATAAATTCTTATTGCATTTATAACACTAGGTTTTTCTTTAATAAAATATATGTATATTTTTCTTTGTATTTCATTTGTGAAAATTGTTAAACCCCAAAACACATTTTCTTATGATAAGAAAATATATATATATATATTCTTATTAAATAATTGTTATTTTTAGATTTTCTTTTATAAATAAGAACCATACATTCCTTTTGTATTTTTCATTAGGGTAGATATTGAAAACACTAAATATATTTTTGTTTGTTTTATGGCAAAAAATGGAGAAAGACCTAAAATTTTATTTGTTTGTTTGGCAGGGCTGAGGAAGTGGCAGCGGCAATGAGGAGGCCGCAGGTTGTGGGCGGAGGTTTTGGTGGAGGAAGGGCCATGACGGAGGTGGGAGATCCACAGAGGGGTCATGGGCGGTGGGGAGAGACTGCGTGAGAGGTGTGAAGCTCGCGGCGGTGGAGGTAGGGCAGAAGGTGCGGGGGAAGTAGGCCACGGGGTGTTTGAAATTATTGGGGGTTGGTTGGGGGCTCCGCCCCCTGCCCACACCCATTGTAATGGCAGTTATGGTGGGGGGATTCAAATCCCCCCCACCACTTCATTTTTTTTTCTTTTAAAAAATAAAACACAGTTTATTTACTGTGTAACATTCGCACAGCTATAAATTATTTCCTCAATGAAATTTTATTTATTATTATATAAAAAAAATGTAAAGTTATATATATATACACACAACAAAATCTCAAACTAATACACCTCATAGTTATAATTATAATTTCTTTTTCAACCATCACACAAGGATAAATAAATCTATATATTTTTTAAATCAATTCTACTTCAAGGCAATAACTCATTTTAAATATATTTAGCATATGATTTATATTTACACATTTTTTTTTTTAAAGGGAAGAATTAATTGTATTTGCAAATAATTAAAAACAACTCTAATGCTTAACTACAACCAATTTATCATTTCTTTCCAAAGTATCAAATTTCAACTTTCTTTATTGTCACAACAACTTCATAACTTATCAAATTGATATTTCTATTTTGTCATACAATGAAATAGATTATAACAAACTTTCCTCATTTCATCCTTTGAATAGCATACATTTATACTAACAATTTCTAACTTTCAATTCAATGATAAATGTCCAACACACAACTTCAAGAATGTAATTTTACAACCAAAAGAGAGAACCAAATTCTCATCTTGACAACTAACAATGGTAAGATCTCCAAGAAGGCCAAGCTCTCTCTCATGAGCTTTAAGAGTAAAGGAAAATAAAATATTTTCCAAGACAAGAAATTTCTTCAACTTCACACTAAGCTCCAAGGAACCTGCATAACACACAATGGGAAAAGAAAACTACACATCTTGCTCTCCTCCCTACCATAGACCTACAAGAGGGTCACCCCCGAGCTAGGAAGATCATCCACACACCTAGGGAACTCAATTCCACTTCACAACAAGGCAAACAAACATCCCAAAAACACAATATTACACCCATAGAAAAAACACAACAGACGAACTCAACCTAGGTGAGTTCAAGGGGTAGGAGAGTGGACACACTCAACTCAAGAGTGCCACTCCAAAATATCTCAACACAATTTCCTTTATGGCCTCAAGCCAACATGTTTAACAATGTTTCCAAAAGTGTTCATATTTTGGCTCTCAAGCCATATATCAAATTGCTTAAAATCACATAAATTGCCCTCAAGGCTTTCAACATCCCAAAACAAGGTAATGACCCCAAGGAGGATCACTCCTCCCCTACTCCACACTTGTTGAGCATTCTCTCCCAAGTGGGAGAGGCTCTTACAACACCCCACAAAATTTCCCCACAATAACAAAATACAATTCAAGAAAAATACACCACACATATGCATCATGCAAGCAACTAAAATACATAAGGAAGGCCTTAGCCTTGAAAACCAACCTTTAAAAGCCCTATTATAGAAGAAAGTTGATGTAGAGCTTCTCCAAAATCTCCTCCAACCTAAGCCACAAAACTCCCTCTATCTTTTTCTTTTTTTTTCCAAAAACAATTTCTAACAATTAAAATTCTCCAAAAAAATTCAACAATCTCTCACCCTATCCCAAGTGGGATTAAAATAAGCCCAGCCCATGAGCTTAGAGGAATGGGGAGGTGACACTTGTCACCTCCTCACTCTTCCTCCCCACTACAAGTATGTCCCAAGGGATGGGTGTTGACACATGTCACTCACCCATCCCCAAAGTCTCCCTCACCCCTTACCACATGTCGTCTCTCCAACATATGGAAGAGAAAAGGGGAGTTAAAGAGGGAAAGGGTGACACATGTGTCCCCTTCCTTTCCTCTCATGAAGGACCACACAACTCCTTGAGTACTGTCACCAATTGTGAGAGAGACTTGAAGTCAAGTCCTCCATAATTGGTGGGTCTTGGAGTCATCTCTAACCTTGGGAAGTGAAAAGGGATGGGTTTGAGTGTTGGTACCACTCATCCTATCCCTCCTATGCCTCCAAATTCGTCACTTAATTTTAGTGTGAAGTTAAGGTGACCATATGAAGGTTTACCAAGGGTTACCCAAGTCAAAAGGGACCCTAGACCCATGGGGTATAACCCAGGGTCAAGTTTAGCCTAGTTAGAACACCCAGGGTCAAGTTAAAACACAAGAAAAGGGTCTCCAAAAATTTAAAATTTAAAATGTAATTCGAAGACAATTCTCACAACACATATCATAATTTAAATTAAAAGAGGGTAGACTTAACCCAATTAACCTCATGTAAATTAACATTACAACATTTCATCATACACAGAGTTGATCTTGGTTCCTCGTGGAACTAGATCGGCTTCACAAGGGATTACAACATCAAGTGTGGGATGATCTCCAATATCTGTGGTTCATTAGAAATACCTATGCACTCAATTGCAAAGTTAATTCCACATATAAATATAATAGCCGAAGCAAATTAAAAACATATACTCGCATAAAATATCACAAGTTCACCTAAGCATAAGAGAAATCACATTACACCTAAGTTCTAATTTCTACATTTCAAACATCCATTCCCCAGATTGAATCACAAAACAATTTTCTATCCAACATCACCCACTTAGTTTTCCCTTATTATAATGCATCTATCTAAACATCACCCAATTAGTTTTCCCATAATATAAACATCTATCTAACATCACCCAATTTATTTTCTCTTAATATAAGCATCTACCTAACATCACCCAATTAGTTTTCCCATAATATAAACATCCATCTAACATCACCCAATTTGTTTTCTCTTAATATAAGCATCTATCTAACATCACCCAATTAGTTTTTCCATAATATAAACATGTATCTAACATCACCCAATTAGTTTTCCCATAACATCATAAAGTCTTATAGTTCGAGAATTCGGGATCAACAATCCCACAAGTCTAAAAGTATCAGCAATAGTAAGGTAAATAGTCATATGAATGGAAATGAAAAAGGTAGGCCTCACATCCTAGCCCCAGTCTCAGGTAGACATTAGAGAAAACACATTATAGACACAGCAATCACAGTGAAGACAGTAACAGACATGTAAAACATGGAGAAGACAGTAACAAGCATGCAAAACATTTAGAAGATAGTATTGAAGACATGCAAAACACAATGAATACAGTGAATGTAGTGATTAGTTCTTTTTCATTTTCATATATAAATGAATGTAGATACATATGCATGAAAAGTATAAATGCAACACACAACCCAAAATGTAGGAGGGGCATTTCATCATGCTCTTTGGACTACATATGGGGCAACAAACACACAATACAAATCTTAGAGCATAGGGAGGGAGTCATTGCCACACAACTTTAGACTACGCTTGAGAACAAACACGCCATACAAAAGCCAAGGTGTAGGGAGGGACTCATCGCCACATAACTTTAGACTACACTTGGGACAAACATGCCATACAAATCCCAAAGCATAGGAGGGGCATTTCGCCATGCTCTTTGGAATATACTTGGGAACAAACACATAGAAGACACATGGAAAACACGAGTGCCGTATAGTATGCCAAAGACATACTATACGTCTAAAACTTGACAAACAAGCGATGGAAGGAGCCTATTGCTAGGTTCACCACCATCTCAAGCACATTACAGGCACACCTGATGGTTAGGCTTATGCCACAACAACTTCCAAAGACACACTTAAGGGAGGATACACCAACCCTGCCTACTCGAAGGACTTTTAGAATAAAAAAGATGTGCACTAGCTCAAGAGATACACCATCCCTACCTCTGCAGAGGGCTTTCAAAATGTAACCCCACCTGCATCACGAAGATGCCTTATAGTGAAAAGGAAGCATGTGCTCAAAAGTATACAACCCCTCTTGCATCACAGAGATGCCTTACAGTGAAAAGGAGGTATATGTCATAGATCAATGTATGCAAACACAATTTATTAGTATCAAAATCATCAAACAACTTACCTTATATATGCCCCCACCTTAAGGTGGTTGATGTCATATACCGATATCAAGCACTTTAAGGTAGAGAGAAAACACACAAGGGAACAAGAGCTTTCGCAAAGCCCATGCCCCCAAAGGTGACATGTACTTTACGATCATCAAATGTTCCCACAAACACACAATTTCTTGCAAGAAGAGAGGTTAGAAATCTTTCTATAAGATAATAACCACATCACATGATAAAATGAATGCATGAAAATAATCATATCAAGAGAGAAGGTTATACTACGGATCTGGATGTAGACACCTAAAAATGTCTTCACCATCAAACTAACTCCCGACATCACTAAGCACCCCAATTCCCCTTCCAAACAATTAAATAAATTTTTATTTAATTACTTATCCTATTCAACACCTTTTTTTCTTCATTCATCCTGCTAAATTGAAATAATTTTTATTAATTCAATAGTCTAACATTACCTAATTAATTAAATAAATGTGCAAAATATTTATTTGATTAATTTCCCCTTTTCCTAAATCCCATTAATTAGGTAAATCATGTTTATGTAATTAATTCAGCCTATTAATCAACCTATCCCTACCCTAACTAATTAAATATCTATTATTTAATTACCTAGCCTAACCTACATGACCCTAGACCAAGGATTAATTAAATAAAACCTTATTTAGTTAATCTTAACCCCTCACTAATCCATTTCCTCATTTTTTCCAGCCATATTAATTAAGCTAATAACCTTGATTAAAATGGTTAAACCTTAATTAACACCCTTCCCCGCACATTTCAAATAAAAAATTATTATCTATGCTACATAAAAAAAAATTTATACACATATGCCAACCAACCTCATTAAAACCTCTTACACATGTCATAAACATTTAATCCCACTCTTCCCCAAATGAATTTTTAATTCATTTTACTCTTCCCCATGTGAAGTTTTAATTCACATATAATCCATCTCATCCAACTTCATTAACTCCACCCCTTTCCCAAGATGAATTTAAAATTCATCTTTATTCCTAGCCCTCCATTTCCAAGATTGAATCTAGGCCCTCCACATCATTTTCATCCTCCACCATTGATCTCCCAAATCAATCTCTACCCTTGGATCAAATCCTCTCCAAAAATACCTATAAATACAACACTCCTCAAGCCATTTCATCATCCACAATTTGACCAAAGTTATCATGCCTAAATCTCTCCTATTGAACTAGGTTTGTTTAGTAATTTGCATAGTTTGAGAGCACTTCACATCTCATTTGAGCATCTTGGGTAAAGCTAGGGTGTTTGGGTGCACACTCTATACCTCATCTTGGATTTGTGGGTCATCTTGAAGGTATAATCTTTGTGTTTTTATGCATTGTTCTATGTTTTTCCTTTCATTTTGATTTCACTAATCATATTGGCATGCCCAGTGGGACCCACAAGGTCCAAACTAATCATTTTGTGTGAGTTTTTCTTGTAGAAAATGTGCTTTTTTGCATGTATCAGCGCTATCTTCATGCGCAGTGGCACCATTTTTCTGCAAGGTGGCACCATTTCCTCCTATAGCAGTGCTATTTCTGGATATATCGGTGCCTTCCTTGCATGACAATCTTGCTTGAATAATCACTCATATGTTTGTGTGTTTTGTGTTTTTCAGCATTTTTAGTACATGTTTACTCTCAGTTTTGTAGGGTTTTACATAGAGACAAGGGAAGATTATGCCAAAAATTTTATAAAAATTCATCTTTCACATTTTGGTTTCAATCTTTGTTAAGTTTCATTCAATAGGTTGTTTGAAGCTTTATTTCGTATCTTGAACATCAATAGGGCTAACAAACCATGCCTAATCTCACTTAAGCAACATTTTGGTTAAAAAACTTGGTGTTTTGAAGCTCTTGACCACTACTGCATCGTATCAGCGCTATTTGGACCCAGAATGACACTTTCCTCTGTAAACAGTTAGAGATTAATTTTCTGAGCATAGTAGTACTATTTCTTTATATATTTGACACCTTTCTAGATTTCAACGCTATTTTTAATTGTATTGGCGCTATCTTGTCTATCAGTGCAATCTGTAATCATTGTAGTGCCTTATGTATTTCTGGCGCCATTTGTAATCTATGTAGCGCTATTTATAGGATAGGAGGTCTCTGTCTTGTCAACTGTTAGTGACGCTATTTTTGATTTTTCTGGCATGATTTTAGATCTCTTTGGCACCTTCTATATCTATTTCAGTGTTATCTTTTGTGCTAACTTTGGGATTTGTGTAGGGGGTCGTCTCTGTTTTGCAAGTTATACTCATTCTCCCAAGACCTTAATCTTGAAACTACTAACATCTTGCAGGGTTTTATTAGCATAGATCATATTTTGTTTTGGTGCTCATAAAAAGAACCCTTTCTTGGTAGTTTAGAAAATATTTTGGATTGGTGTACTAAAATTAACGCTTGCTTGACAAACAATCCACAAACAAATATTTCATTTTGGTGTACCTAAAAAGAACCATTTGTGTGCTTAGCATAGACAACATTTGAATTTGGTGTAATAAAATTAATAAGTGTTTGCAACAACAACTTTAGGCACACTTCAATTTGGGTTTAGAAAGAACATTAGCTCTTGTTTGGTGTGCCTTGTGCACTTGCACGTTTTGTTAGTAGAACCCAAGGGATAGAATCGAAGTACCCTCTCCCCTTGCCTTTTTACAAGGATCTTGGGTGAAGAGAAATAGTTCTACGCTCTTCTTTTTCATTTTCTTAGAGTGGGCCTTACTTTGAGACACATCTACAAGGAGAACTCATTGGCGACCCCAAGTGGTACTTTCATTCAGTCTTCTATATAAAATAGGATAAGGTGAAATCCAAGTCCAAATTAGTTTTAGCGCTTACCATTCGATGCTAGCTTGAAAGGAAGTAGTACCTTTGTGTATATGAAACTCCTAGTAGAGCTAGTCAAAACCTTAAGAGGTTTATCAAGTGCTCGTAATGTACCGATCCCCCAAATGTTCCCCCACTAAACACCTTTGGTTAGAAGCCTACCCTTTTTGGCCTTTTGGTGATTTCTTTCAAGATAAGGGCATAGTTGGTTTTGCCCCCAAGATTCTCACCATATGGCTCCCTTGAGATGAGATGGAAATCCTCAGCTTAGAATAAGCTATACGTAGCTTTCTAAGGAAAGGGTGGTTGTGTCATCCTTCCAATGTAGGAGGCCCCTGTTGGTAATTTTTTCTGAATCGGTAGAGGATTTGCCAGTTCTAATGCACAGGCGGATTCGGCTAACAAATATGGGAGGTTGTGTGAGCTGCCTCCCCTTCACTTCTGGTTCTACCGAACCAAGGGGGGTGTCCCTATTTGCTAAAGGTGTAACATTGACTTGCCCTATGACATAAAGATTTAGCTTTGTGATAACAAGGAGAATACTCTCATGTGTGGACCAAGATTTGTGTGATAAATCACAAGGTTAGCAACATTCTTGGACATATGTGTCTGGTTAAGGATGAGAGCATGCAGGGGGTTCCTAATTCCTACTCCTATACTAATAGATTGGAAGTATTGAAATGATTGATTTATACTTTGGATGCAAGACAGGGGGTTTTTGGATCATAAGTACTAAACAAGAGCAGACCAGTGCCTATCTCAGGGCAAGGAGTCAAATAGATGTATACAGGTGAATGGTTTGCAACTGCATTCAAGTTTCAGGGGGTCAAAGCTGGTATTTGCCTTACAAATACCACCCAGGAATGGGTATTTTAGCTGCCCATACTTATAGATATCCTGGCTGACATACATACTTCCCCATGATTGACCTAAAACAATTTAATCCACTCCTTGAATGGAAGTCAAAAGATCAAGCATGTGGTACAGAAAACTATACCCTAGAAACTTAGTAACCCTTAGCAACCAGATTCAGAAGAAGGAAATGCATACAACAAATGGAGACAGACAACTAAAACACATGCAAATAAGTATTTCTCATATAAAATTGACATGAAACTGAAAAGAATGTGCAAAATGCATTCAAAATGCAACTCATAAACTCCAGAAAGAGATACAACCACCAAGAAATGCTCTGTTTTTCATTATTTACACAAAAATTGCCCAAGTCTTCAACAACAATAGACTGAGTAACACAGTCTGCTTAATACAACAAGAAAGTGTACTCCCCATTAATTACATGGTACATCAAAAATCTGCCAGATACAATGCATGAGAAATGGCGCTCAAAATTGAATGCGGCAGAGGGACAAAGAGGAAGGAGCAGGTATGTTCAGGATTTGAGCCGCCGCTCCAAGATTTTCTTCATCAATTCAGGTGTTTGACCTGTCCACATGATCCATACTTCCTTGTACAATCTACCATTAAAACTTCAGCTACCCGCAGCCTATGAAGACGCAACAGTAGCGTGCCCATGGAGTTTTCCCGCTCAAAACAATGCTTGCGGATGCAAAGAAAACCCACGCTACAATTAAAACTTGGCCGTTGATCTGTCTCCTAATCACTGAGATCTAATAGCTTAGAAACCTACAAAAAAGCCAAGAGCCAATCATATCGTGCCACGTAGGTGGCTTTTTCCTGTATCGCTGACTTTTCCATTCACTATTTTGCCATTTTTGCCCTTTGTATATGCATGTTTGAATGCATATACAATTGCTACTATTCACCCTTCAAAAATCCCTTGTATATGCAAAATGCATATACATCTGTTTGATATACAAGGTGGACCCCAAACATGTTTAGAACAATTTAAAATTTAATTTGGGTCTGGCTTGTATCCTCTTTTCCTGCATATTTCCTTGTATATGTGCATGTACATTCACCTCATACATACAAGGCAGATTTCAAATTTTATGAGGCATACTAAAGTTGCTTTGAAATCTAGCTTGCATCTTAATCCTTGTATCTTTTGAATGTACATTGGCATATACAAGCACCCAATATACATGCTGCGGACCTAAAACATTATTCACTGCATTTGATTTTCAATCAGGTCCGGAATGTATATTTCTTCATTGTATATTGGCTTGTATGTGTAAACATACAAACAAATGCACATACAACTGGTGGGCCCCAAACCTTGTATCTCCCCTGCGGCACTATAGCAAATGTATATTTACCCTTGTATGTGCCAATATACAAACACAAATATACAAACCCTCATATACAACTACGGAATATGCGACAGAATATTCCAGAAATGCATCTTTTCTTTGTATGTTTGAAATGCATGATGGCATCTTTGTATGTAGCTCTATATACAAGACCACTTGTACATCACACTATAGCAGAAGCATGTCTGCCACCCTTGTACATTTTTCCTTTGTATCTCCACATGCAACCCGATATACAAAGTGGGAATATTCCTGGGAATCTACGAAAGATTCCCCTTTGTATATGCACATTCTAAGCCCGATATGCATTCAGAAAATGCATCTAACTCATTTTTTCAAAGGGCGATAGAGTTTTCTGACCTGCCAATGCGTAGTTTTGACCTGCATGTATATACAAGCAGTCTTGTATATACAAAGACATGCATTTTAACTAATTTTTTGCACTTTTTACAACTGCAGAGGCCAAAAGTTTTGGAATTTTTTGAATTTTTGAACCTATGAAGGTGCCTGCAGATTCAAGTACCAACACAGGCTCCGTCTGGGGATGCATGCCTCTTGCAGGCATGGCGAGAACCTCAGAATCTCTAGTTTCACAAATTTGGCTTTATCCATTGGGCAACAGAGTCGAACATGCACCAATTTGCATCACAAATTATATTTTCAAACATTATTAAAATTTTACTTGGTGGCCCAGGGCCACCAAAAAGGAAAAACCAGAATCTCCCTTTGTCAAATACCATATTTTCATCTGCACTCACTGGATCAAGCCTGAAGATACTGCCATGATTTACCCACAAACAAACCTTGTCATTTGCATATTTAAACATCTAGTTGAGCTTGTCTCTATCAACCATATGCAAACAACCCTCAGCATTAAGCAACATGTGAATGTTATATTTATCAAACAATGCATACTCATATAGCATATAAAGCTTATCATCATATATATCAGCAATATGCATTGTAAAATGATCTCCCGGATGGACTGAAAATTGAAAACACTCATAGTCCACCATATAACTAGGATCATCAGGCTTCATTTTATCATAAACTGGCATATCAAAGATAAATCTCTCAAATTTATATTTGTGTACATCATGCACACAACCATCAACAACACCAAACTGAAAAAGATCAGACTCAGGCACCTCTCTGTAATAACCTTCATGATGTATCTTGGCTTCTCTTTCATCAGGATGAGAACTAGAATCCACATCAATAACATTGCTTAGATCCTCACCATACTCAAACAGATCCTTCTCACCATATGTGTCAGAAAAGATTGATCCAAGTGTTTCAGTTTCATTATAGTATGCCACTGGTTCATGGGTAGCAAAACATGCATTTTCATCATTAGTGAATTCTCTTTGTGATGGAGTATCAGCATGTGTGCCATAAGCAAAACTATAATCATACAAAGAACAATCATGCTCAACACTAACACTTGTTTCAATTTCTGATTGCTCTTCATCATCTCCATGTATCTGAATAAAAGGCACTGACTCAAACATGGAATGGCTCCTTTGTTTATTGATTTCTTCTCTATCTTGTGCACAATACTCACAATTATCTCCACAAACCCATTCAAACAAGTATTCATTGCTGTCCATAACCACATCATTGTTTTCAAAACTAGATACCTCAACCTTGCAATGGGAGTCATCATTGATCCTTTCATTGGCATCCTCAACTGGTGAATAATCCAGTTGAGCATTGTTATCAGCATTATGTTCAAATACAACAGTCTCAACTTCTATGCTTTCATTTTCACATTTATCCTCACATGATGCCATGATCAGTTGCTCATTTGCAGCCATACAACTGTTATTCACACCAAAGCCTATGGATAGGGAATTTCGTACATGCTCATTTCTCATTTTTTCTATATTTTCTAAAAACTTGTATGCCATCTACATACTTGTTATCTTGAATTCCCTCAATAATGCACTAGAGTCCTCCTCGAAAGCTTCAAAATATATGCCAATGTAGGCTAAAATATCATGTCTGAAGTCTTCAAGGATTTGTGAAAGGGCAACTGCAAATCTATGACTAAAATCAGTAGCGGGCTCTTTATCTTGTCTTCTAGTTTCCATTAATCTTCCAACAAGATCAGCAGGTTCTCTTGCAAATTCTTTTCTAAAACAGTCAGCAAGTTCATCCCAACAGGCAAAGAATTTCTTTGGAAAGCTCAAATACCAATCTTTGGTTCTAGCACCAAAGGATCTAACAAAAAACCTCATCCACATATCCTCATCCCTAAATGAATGTCTCTCCATGAAGCAGTGAAAGTTTTGGATATGTGCACCCCCATCACACACATTGTGTCCATTAAATCTAGGCATCTGATTGTAAATTTTAGCAGGCATACTTTCAACTTGATAATCAACCCATGACAGATCTAATTGGTCATACAAAGGATCAAAAGAACTAACAAGAGGTTTAGCATTTTGACTGGCAGACACAATAGGGTTACTATTTAACTGAGCTTGCCTAGCCTCTAAGGATATCAACCTATTCTTTATCTCTTTAATTTTTTTACACAACATTTCATCCCCCTCTTGACTGAGTATGGTTGAATATATATTTGGATTCATGTTAACTTTACTGTTAGACATCTTATATCTACCTAAGACCTAAGGCTTCCCCTTGACATTTAACTTATGCAATCAAACAAAAGAAAGTGGGAAGAAACTAGGTACCTTTTCTCATCCAGATGCTGACATCTTGAATAGAACATTCTTAGATCACAATAACATACATCAGTCTTTCATGTGCACTGAAATTTTTTGCAGAGTCACCACCTCTTTAAAGAGGATAAAACCTTCAAATAACTGAAAGCTCATCATAGAACAAATATTTTTCTAAGTTCATTTCACCAGCAGAGCACCATATTCACATGAAAGAACCGGATATGTAGCAATGATTTCACACTATTTGACTTTTTTCCCCAGTAGAGTCACCAATTCTATTGGTGACTCAGATGGATAAAATATAACAATTCTTTTTTCATCAATCCCTCCCCAGCGGAGTCACTAATTCTTTTGGTAATTTTTTCCGAATCAACAGAGGGTTTGCCAGTTCCAATGCACAAGCGGATTTGGCCAACAGATACGGGAGGTTACATGAGTTGCCTCCCCTTCACTTCTGATTTTGCCGCACCAAGGGGGTATCCCTATTTGTTAAAGGTGTAACATTGACTTGCCCTATGATAGAAAGATTTAGCTTTGTGATAATAGGCAGAATACTCTCATATGTGGACCAAGATTTGTGTGACAAATCACAAGGTTAGCAATATTCTTGGACATATGTGTCTGGTTAAGGATGAGAGCATGCAAGGGGTTCCTAATTCCTACTCCTACACTAACAGATTGGAAGTATTGAAATGATTGATTTATACTTTGGATGCAAGACAGGGGGTTTTTGCATCCAAAGTACTAAACAAGAGCAGACTAGTGCCTATCTCAGGGCAAGGAGTCAAATAGACGTATACAGGTGAACGGTTTGCAACTGCATTCAAGTTTCAGGGGGTCAAAGCTGGTATTCGCCTTACAAATACCACCCAAGAATGGGTATTTTACCTGCCCATACTTATAGATATCCTGGCTGACATACATACTTCCCCATGATTGACCTAAAACAATTTAATCCACTCCTTGAATGGAAGTCAAAAGATCAAGCATGTGGTACAGAAAACTATACCCTAGAATCCAAGTAACCCTTAGAAACCAGATTCAGAAGAAGGAAATGCATACAACAAATGGAGATAGACAACTAAAACACATGCAAATAAGCATTTCTCATATAAAATTGACATGAAACTGAAAAGAATGTGCAAAATGCATTCGAGATGCAACTTATAAACTCCAGAGAGAGATACAACCACCAGGAAATGCTTTGTTTTTCATTATTTACACAAAAATTGCCCAAGTCTTCAACAACAACAGACTGAGTAACACAGTCTGCTTAATACAACAAGAAAGTGTACTCCCCATTAATTACATGGCACATCAAAAATCTGCCAGATATAATGCATGAGAAATGGTGCTCAAAATTGAATGCGGCAGAGGGACAAAGAGGAAGGAGCAAGTATGTTCAAGATTTGAGCCGCCGCTCCAAGATTTTCTTCATCAATTCAGGTGTTTGACCTATCAACACGACCCATACTTCCCTGCACAATCTACCATTAAAGCTTTAGCTACCTACAGCCTCTGAAGACGCAACAGTAGCATGCCCATGGAGTTTTCCTGCTCAAAACAATGCCTGCAGATGCAAAGAAAACCCACACTGCAACTTTAAAACTTGGCCGTTGATCTGTCTCCCAATCGCTGAGATCTAATAGGTCAAAAACCTGCAAAAAAGCCAAGAACCAATCATATTACGCCACGTAGGCAACTTTTTCATCTATCGCTGACTTTTCCATTCACTATTTTGCCATTTTTGCCCTTTGTATATGCATGTTTGAATGCATATACAATCGCTACTGTTCACCCTTCAAAAATCTCTTGTATATGCAAAATGCATATACATCTATTTGATATACAAGGTGGACCCCAAACCTATTTAGAACAATTTGAAATTCAATTCGAGTCCGGCTTGTATCCTCTTTTCCTGCATATTTCGTTGTATATGTGCATGTACATTTACCTCATACATACAAGGCGGATTTCAAATTTTAATGAGGCATACTGAAGTTTCTTTGAAATCTAGCTTGCATCTTAACCCTTGTATCTTTCGAATGTACATTGGCACATACAAGTGCCCAATATGCATGCTGTGGACTTGAAACATTATTCACTGCATTTGATTTTCAATCGGGTCCGGAATGTATATTTCTTCATTGTTTAATGGCTTATATGTGCAAACATACAAATGAATGCACATACAACTAGTGGGCCCCAAACCTTGTATCTCCCTTGCGGCACTGTAGCAAATGTATATTTGCACCCTTGTATGTGCCAATATACAAACACAAATATACAAACCCTCATATACAACTGTGGAATATGTGACAGAATATTCCAGGAATGCATCTTTTCTTTGTATGTTTGAAATGCATGCTGGCGGCTTTGTATGTAGCTCGATATACAAGACCACTTGTACATCGCACTGTAGCAGAAGCATGTCCGCCACCCTTGTACATTTTTCCTTTGTATCTCTACATGCAACCCGATATATAAAGCGGGAATATTCTTGGGAATTTGTGAAAGATTCCCCTTTGTATATGCACATTCTAAGCCCGATATGCATTCAGAAATGCATCTAACTCATTTTTTCAAAGGGCGATAGAGTTTTTTGACCCGCCAATGCATAGTTTTGACCTGCATGTATATACAAGCAGCCTTGTATATACAAAGACATGCATTTTAACTAATTTTTTGCACTTTTTACAACTGCAGAGGCCAAAAGTGTTGGAATTTTTTTGATTTTTGAACCTATGAAGGTGCCTACAGATTTAAGTACCAACAGTCCCTATCCATCCTCTCTCAAGAAGACAATATAATGAGACACGCCTATTTGTTGGCATGTTGACATTTGCGTCAGAGATTCCAAGTTGTGGGCTTGGCAAGTTGCCATTCACCTTGACCTTAGATAGTTTAAGCATTGTTTTCAAGTGTTTTTGATTGTGTTATACCCATGGAAATTTGGGCCTTGAGGGGATTCTTGAACATACACATTGTGCTCATAACGTCACGTCAAACCTTTGCCTATTGTGTGCTCTTTGTTTGAAGTGTTTGCAAAAACTTGCCAAGAAAACATTATTGAGACACCATTACATCATTTGACCAACCTTTGATCTTCATAAAATCCAAGTTTGACACCAAAATCCACCTTTTGCCAAAACATTGACCAACACTAATCTTTTTTAGCGTCGTTTCATAGATTCCTGGTGCCATTTCATTCTGTTATGGTGCCATCTACTTGGGTTTTGGTTCTATTTACAAGTCAACTTGCCCACGACCTTAGAAAATTGTTTTGGGACCTTTAGGACCTACCTATCCACAATCCAAATTCACCTTTCCAAAATCTATCAAAACCCACATCCATTTTTGATCTAAAATTTCTCATCCATATCCCCATTTTGACCTTAGAGAATAAATCATTTCCACTATTGGACCCTTCACCATACTATTGAATCCAACTATAATCCATCCATTTACATAGCTTTTCATCCCCTTTAATTTTTACCTTATTTTGGACCAAATCCATCCTTTTACAATTTCATCCCCCAATCCATTCATCTCTTCTACACCAAACACATCCAAAATCTCATAGTCAAAACATCAATCAAAACATCACCAAAAATCATATCCAAAAATTAATCTTTGAGCCAAAGTTGAATCTAGATTTCATCTTTCACACTCTATTTTGCTTGATTGGTCATTAGTCTACCTTCAAGTAGAATAATCATCCCTTTTTGCTTGAAGTCATAAGTCTACTTTAAGCAAAGAGAATACATCAACTATGCAACACCCAAAATCTAGACCTACTTAAGCTCATTTGTTGACTTCAATATCCCTTTCCAAAAACATCATCCAAATCTATCATATCAAACATCTAAGTAACCTAAGGTTTTCCTTAGTAGAAGCATCCCCCAAATCATTATCAAATCTCTCTCATCAAATCATCCTCAAACAATCCAATCTATCCTCCATCCTTTTGGTCCAAATTTTTGTGAAAATTAATATCCTTGACATCTACCATCCTTAGGTTGCCACCTTTTTGAGATTTATCTCCTAAAGGTCAAGACCTATAATCATACCATAATTTCTTTTCACCCTTCAATTTAGATTATAGGGAGTATACTCTCTTACACCTAAATCTTTATCCCATTTCCTCACCAAATCCTCTTTGGGTCCAAAAAATCAAACTAAATTCTCTAAGGTCTCCACCTTCATCCACCCCACAATCAAAATCCATATCCTTGTATGCCCATAACAAGATCCCAACACAAGAAGAATCAAGAGATGTCCAACCTTGGAAATAACATGGGTGTAGGAATGCCTCCAACCAACCAAAACAATGTACCAATCGGCCAACAAGCACCCAACCTACCCACGATCTTGCAAATGCCCCCATACGATCCCAACATAAATCCCTTTGCTTTCTTACAATCACAACCACCACCACCATGTACCCAAAACATCACCGTCAATCAAGTAGATCAAGATGTCATAACCTTCACACAAGATCCTGATAACATGGATATACTTGATAGAGTCCTAAGATTAGACCCTAATAGATATCTTGATTTTCTTCTAAAAAATGGTGCATGAATACCCAACATCATTACCTCATCCCAACCATCCACATCCAACACCAACCCCACTACATCCTCACAACCTTCCACATCACACACTAACCCTAACAGATCCCAAACAAATCCCACCAGTCCCACCAACATCACAAATCCCACTAATCCCACCAAGGTCACAAATCCCACAAATCCCACCAATGTCACAAATCCCACAAACCCCACAAATGTCTCAACTATAACAAATCCCACCAATCTCTCCGGAACATCAAACCCAACCATGTCCATTCCGCAAATCACTCTAGGTATCCATAGCAACCCCATGCACACAAGTGCCTCCACAAGTGTGCCTCCCCTCAACCCCAACATCATAGCCTACATGAGTCAATTTCTCCCACAACCACCTAACACCAACCTATCTAATTTCACATATATACAACCTCATGTGGTATCATCTACACAGCACAATCCCAATCCACAATTACCACCTCATGTTCTCCAAAAAATTTATGCATATCAATAGTATCTCGCTCAACTTAACCAAAATCAAAATACCATCCCACAAAACCAAATATCCCACTACCAAATTCTACCTAACCTCTAACAAATCATCAACCAACAGACATACATCCCACAACCTCCACCGACACTAGACCTAACAAGTATTGTACAGACCGTAATCAAAAAGGTGGATGATATGCAACATGGTGGCAAGCACAAACAATATTCTTTTGAGGATTTTTGTCCATACCTATTCGATTAGACACTGTTTAGGGGAAAATTAGATTTGTTAATGCTTTAGTGTTTTGATGTTTAAATCCTCCTTTCCACTATATATTCAAGGATCCAGGGTTGAGTGGTGAGAACTATCATACCCTAGATCACTTGTGAGATGTAGGGAAACTTGGATTAGGGAATTTAATTATCAATTTTCCTTCTCCTATGCTCAATTGACCATTAGAACCCTAATTATGCAAATACGGCAACAAATTGATGAATAATGGAAAAAGCTCTTGCAGAGAAGAGTAAAATACCAAATCATAGAGTACCTATTTTTGGTGCTCCGAAGTGGAATAGTCAGAGACATTGGAGTGGGCACCCTAGTCCAAGGTACCAGTTTCTTTGCAAGATCTGGACCTCCTTCCGACATTGATCAGCCCTGTAACTTCTATTTCCTGAAACTCAGATGTGAAGGACACTAGAGTGAGCACCCAAGTCCTGGAAGTGCTCCTGTATCTTGTTTTTCCTCAGATCTCAATTCCTTGATGCCTACTAATCCTTCCTATAACTTCACTTTTCCCAAATATGGCACCTGTAACTTGCAATCACAAGACTTAGTTTGGGGGTTGTGGTGTTTAGAAGCTTGCCTTAGTCAATCCCCGGAGGACACTTAAGTCTCCGAACATCATTGTCAGATAAAGAGTGCGTGCCCTTGTGAGGCAGAGGCAAAAACCAAAGGAATCAATGATGAAAACACAATATAATGTCACCTTGTAATGAATCTCTCATGGGAGGAAGATACTCTTCATGCCATGAGGCAACTGATGCTCAAATTTGCAAATATCAACACTCAAAACACATAAGTCTACTCTTGCAACACAATAAAAGCCTTGAATCACCTTAAGAACACAATAGCTTTCTAGTAATCATCTAGTTTACAAATGAATGCCTAAACATGCTTTTATATGCAACTAGAAGCACTCTCGCCAAGATTTTAAAAATCAAAACTTACCGTGTCGACAAAATGACCAAATAACGGTCATAAACTGACACTCAAAAATTAGGGCTACCCCAAAATAGGGTAGGACTAGGGTGTGGGCGCCGAAGTCCTCCCCCCTATTTTGGGTAGGGTATAACTCAATGGGTTCTGCTAGGTCCACTTTGCCATGAAACCTAGGTCTCATTCCATCGGGATGCCAAAATATGAACTAAGATGTGCTAAATGCATGCTAAAGACCCAGGAGCTAAACCTTATGAGGGAAAAGCCCCCAAGGGGACATTTTTTGACATTACATTTAGTCCCCACTTTAATGTATGTATAAATGCGAGGCCAATACATGCATTAAAGTATGGTCACAAACATAGCAAACATACCAAGCATGGAGAAAACACACCAATCACATAGAAGACAGTAATAGGCACACAAAACACATAGAAGAAAGTTAATGCATAGAAGACATATTAATGGATGGAAGACAGGCATGATTTCTTTTCTTTTCTTTTTCTAATATATATGAAATGCAAATGCAAGTACTGGAAAGTAAACAAAACTCCCATAATACAGGATGCACTACCTTAGGGCATTGGTCTCTGTATATATTGGGCAACACACATGCAAGATACTTAAAACCTCCCAAAAGGCAGGAAGCACTACTCGAGGGTGCTGGTCTCTACATATGGGGAAACAAACACACCACACCAAACAAGCATGCCAAAACACACACACTTGAAGACACGGAGGAAACATAGTAGACAAGTGATGGAGTGTACCTATTTCTAGGTCCAACACCATCTCAGGCACATTACAGGCACACACCGATGATTGGGCTTTGCCACAACAATCACCGAAGATACGCTTAAGGGTTGAGTTAGTTACAGAATCGCTCCCTGCCTCCGCAGAGGACTTTTGAAAATGAAAGGATGATGCAATCTACTCCAAGAAGTACACCATCCCCACCTCCAAAGAGGGCTTAAGATAAAAAGGATATACGTGATATCCTGCCTTCGTAGATGGCTTACATGATTGATTGATTGATTGCAAAGAAACTCAGGATGCACGATGCACTACTCTGGGGCACAAGTCTTTGCATCTAAGGTCAAACACATTGCTAACATCTATAACAGATAGCTTACCTTATATATGCTCCCACCTTAAGGTGGTTGATATCAGTTATCGATATCAAGCACGTTAAGGTAGGAAGAAAACACACAAATGAACACTGACTTTCGTAAAGCCCATGCCCCTCGGAGGTGACATGTACTTTACGAACAGCAAATGTTCCCACAAACACATCCCTACAAGAAACATGTTAGTGTCTATGAAATCATGATAAACAACAACATTAATGCATATGATTAACCACACAAAGAGCCAAGGTTATACAATGAATTCAGATTTTGAGGATAACCATGGGGCTATATGACAAAGCTCTTCAAATCAAGTACCGCCGAGGCCAGATTCAAAGATAAAAAAAGGTGCATAGAGCAACCTTATTGTTAAGATTTGTAAATGTAATAGAAACATCATCAAATTCACTACACGGAAAGCATGAGTGCTTCCACTAGCCAAGCGTCGGATAAAATATATAACCCCATGGTCATATTAGGAACTAAGTCCATTTTTTTATTGCTCTCAAAAGGGACACTAGGTCTGCATTAGTATAAATGTTTGTCGTCATCCACCTGCCAGATGGAAACACTAGAGGAAGGGAAATAGTAAATAAGAGAGGAGAAACAAGTGTCTTAGGGACAGTCATGTAGGAGGGTGCCCCTAGGTCACCAACCATGACGCTATGCCCGTAAGACACCACACACAACAATGAAATCAGAGAGAGGCAATTTAGAAGAATGATGATACAAATAGGTCACAATAGAGGTGGTCTCCTAGTATCCTGGACCTTACAAGAGAATCAGGGGTTATCCCAGGAGGCCTAAATAACACATAACACATCATGGGGGAAGCACATCACAAGAGAGATAAAGGGTTATAGATACTTACCTGTAGGGCCCTTGCCGGGCTAGAAGTTGTCTATAAGCAAATCATCGTCATCATCTTCCCACTCCCTAATGTTGGAGTATAGTAGGACATACGGTACCATAGCCAAATTCATATCTTGTTCATCATGTTGTTCATCGTTAGGATCATTATTGTTTGGTTGAATGTTGGGATCAATGTTTTCTTGTTGAGAGGCAAGGTTTATAGCATATTCTTGTCTTCTTTTTATTCTTTCTCTTGCTTTTCTATTTCTCTTTCTTCGACCACTTATCTCTTGTAAGATAGGGCCTTGCTCTTTCATAGGTTTTTGCAAGTTAGAAGATGAAGCACTGGGATCAATCCTCATTTGTCGTGGTGGAACATTTTGTTGTTGACAATGACCTCTCGATCCTTGTAAGGATTTCAGAGGAGGAAACTCAGCATAGGGACCTTGTCCTTTCTGTCTAAAGTTCTCTTCACATGTGGGTTGTTTATCTTTTATCATTTCTTGTGTAGGAGGACTAGGTACTTCAGTTTTATCCCAAAAGAAATTCAACTTGTAATGTGTTTTATGAACCAAAGGTTTATACTTGTTGTGAGGGATGGTGATATATGGCCATCTAGAGGGAATTTCAGACAATGGTGTATTGTTGAAGGGATAGCTTGCATTTCTTTTAGCTAAGGATGTCCCAATTTAATGTGAAAGAGGTCAGAAATAGGGACAACATTAAACCATTGTTCGACATGTTTTTTGGATAATGTTACTAACAATGATATCTTACCCAAAGGCTTGATAAAGGTTCCCTTATGTGTCTTAATCATCATGCTCAAGAGGTCATAAGAACCTTGCATTAGTTGAAGTGACAAAAGGAATTCTTTGGTGGCAACATTAGTCATGCAATTAGGGTCAATAAAAGTTCTATTCACGGGATTTCCCATTATTTTCACAGTGATGTAAAGAGGTCCTTCAGAATCGCCGATTGTTTCTATCATGAGGTGTAAAAACAATTTAAGGTTTAGGTGTTTTTCTTTTCATGTAGGGTCTAGGCAGGATCCTATTATTGTTATTGTGATTAGAGGCCATGTTTTTATGATCGAATCAATGCAAAATCAGATTTTGAAAGCTTTTCAAAATTGGTGCAAGACAAGAGCAAAAATAGCCTAAAATGCTTGATTTTTCAATACGTTTTCAATGCCAATGAATGAAACAAAGGATGTTGTAAGGATTTCAGTCAAGGGCAGCAATTTATATGTCTGATATCAGTCCAAAATAGAAAAATTATCCTTCTCAACATAGTCTTGATGTGATTTTATGTTAATGCCGAGTCAAAATATAGTGAAAACATGTCAAAATAGGCACTTTTTTCGCCAAAATTCAATGCAAGAGAGCATAACAAAGAGTGTTGTGAGGAAAGTGATTATGGATAGAAAATAATATCAGTAATAATAGCTACTTGATGCAAAAATACCCAACACAACATGCTTTTAGTGCCGCTTAAGGTCAAACCCTAGTGAAAATATAGCAAAAATAGGCTATTTTTCACGGTTTTTCAATTCCAAGACCTAGCAAAAGAGGTGTTGTAATGAATATCAGGAGGTAAAGAAAATAATATCAATGATATCAGTCACGTCAATCCATAAAATTGATCACAACACGCTTGGAGTGCAAACTAGGTCAAACCCTAGGGCAAAAATATTCAAAATATGTAGTTTTTCACCAAATTTTCCCTACAAGAAAGGGTGTTGTGAAGCTTTTTAGGTGGAGTAGAAAATGATTACCCTAATAATAGAAAATTAATGCAAAAATATTCTTCACAACATGCCTATGGTGTAAGTTTATAGAGTCGATAAGGCCAAATTTAGTGAAAATCATTGTTTTTGAAGCCCTAGGTTTGAGATCTTGGGACAAAATGCTATGTGAATATTATGAAATCTGATTTATAATGAAATTTACTTACTCTCAGATCTGAAAATGATTTTCAAGATTGAACATGCAAAATGCCAATTCAAATCTAATGAAAATGCATGAAAATTGCTAATTTTTGTGGAAATTTTCTATGCAAAAATGCAAATATTTTAAATCTAAATGCAAATTTACACTAAAATGAAAGTCTACAGACAAATTTTAATTTGAATGAGCCTCTAAAATCAGTATAAAAATTTGAGAAAAGATATTGCCCACTAACCCTAGATTTTGGAATTACTAGGTTATATGAAAATTGTCAAAATTTCTACAAAAACCTAGCAAATTAATAATGAAAATGTAATGCAAATTTCTGAATTTTTGGATTTTTCTGTAGTTTATATCGTATCTAATGTAAAAAATATGAATTAGGAAAATTTAGAAAGAATTGATACAATTTAGTAAGCCAAACAATGCAAATTTTTTGTATTTTCCAAAATTTTCAATTTTTTTAAATTTTTCTCAATGCAATAAAATGAATGACTATATGAATGAATGAAATCAAACCAAATATGAAGAAATACACTCAGAAAGTTTCAATTTAAGTCCAAAAACATGAGTTCACTAAAATGTTTAGGGGAAAATTGGATTTGTTAATGTTTTAGTGTTTTGATGTTTAAATCCTCCTTGCCATTATACATTCAAGGATCTAGGGTCGAGTGGCGAGCACTATCATACCCTAGATCACTTGTGAGATGTAGGAAAACTTGGATTAGGGAATTTAATTATCAATTTTCCTTCTCCTATGCTCAATTGACCATTAAAACCCTAATTATGTAAATACGACAACAAATTGACAAATAACAGAAAAAGCTCTTGCAAACAAGAGTAAAATACCAAATCACAGAGTACCTATTTTTGGGGCTCCAAAGCGGAACAGTCAGGGACACTGGAGTGGGAACCCTAGTCCAAGGTACTAGTTTCTTTGCGGGATCTGGACCTCCTTCCGACACTGATCAGCCCTGTAACTTCTGTTTCTTGAAACTCAGATGCAGAGGACACTAGAGTGAGTGCCCAAGTCCTGGAAGTGCTCCTGTGTCCTGCTTTTCTTTAGATCCTGAATCCTTGATGCCTGCCAATCCTTCTTGCAACTCCACTTTTCCCAAATATGACACCTATAACCCACAATCACAAGACTTAGTTTGGGGGTTGTGGTTTTTAGATGCTTACCTCAGTCAAGCCCTAGAGGACACTTAAGTCTCCAAACACCATTGTCAGATAAAGAGTGCATGCCCTTGTGAGGTAGAGGCAAAAACCAAAGGAATCAATGATGAAAACACAATATAATGTCACCTTGTAGTGAAGCTTTCATGGGAGGAAAATATTCTTCATGCCATGAGGAAATTGATGCTCAAATCTACAAATACCAACACACAAAACACACAAGTCTACTCTTGCAACAAAATAAAAGCCTTGAATCACCTTGAAAACACAATAGCTTGCTAGTAATAATCTAGTTTACAAATGAATGCCTAAACGTGCTTTTATATGAAACTACAAGCACTCCCGCCAAGATTTTAAAAATCAAAACTTACCGTGTTGGCAAAAGGACCAAATAACGGTCATAAACTGACACTCAGAAATTAGGGTTACCCCAAAATAGGGCCCTATTTTGGGTAGGGTATAGCTCAATGGGTCCTCCTAGGTCCACTTTGCCATGAAACCTAGGTCTCATTCCATCAAGATGCCAAAATATGAACTAAGATGTCCTAAATGCATGCTAAAGACCCAGGAGCTAAACCTTATGAGGGAAAAGGGGACATTTTCTGATGTTACAGACACGATACATGCCTCCCTTTCCTAAGAACTTTGAGACACCCAAATTTGACAAATACAAAGGAAAGGGAGACCCTAGGGACCACCTTAGGGAGTTTTACATTGCTTGCCTTGAAGTCTCAAACAATGACACATACGTAATGAGACTCTTTCCTAGAAGCCTTAGTGGTCAAGCCGTTGAATGGTTTGCACACCTTCCTCCAGGTATTAGGACTTTTCTTGAGCTTGCGGAGAAGTTTGTTAACCATTTCTTCTACAACTTTGAACATGAAATATCCATGAGAGACCTTTGCAACACCAAACAGAAGAGTAGAGAATCCTTTGCCACATTCTTGCAAAGGTGGAGAGGTTTAGAAAGCAAGCTCCCTTGGCCAATCCTTGAGAAGCAGTTAGTCACAATGTTTGTGGATAATCTTAATCAAGAAATGGGTTTGCATTTACAAATCCTATGTGCATCGACTTTTGAAGAAGTCATTGACGAGGACACCACCATCGAGAGAGCCCTTATCGCTAAGGGTTCGATTAAGCTATATGACAACAAACCCTACAACAACAACAATAAAGTCAACATCAACACCCCAACCACAAGTAATAACAATGCACAATCAAATGAGAAACCTCACTTTTGGGGCAAAAACAAGAACACTCTCAACGACGGCGTCACTGATGTGAAGGCCGTCCAAAATGTACAAAATCAAGTACCACCAAACACACCCATCACCAACAATGTAAATATTTCCAAAGGACCCCCAAAACAAAATAATATCCCTCGAAGGAAATTCACGCCCTTAGGAGAACTAATTGAAGATGTCTTGGACAAAATTCTAAAAGATGGTTTAATAACTCTCCTACCCATTAAGCCTTACAATGAAAATCAATAAAAACCTACGTGGTATAATGAAAATGATTATTGTGAATACCACTGAATCATGGGTCATAAGACAAATGATTGCATGAAGCTAAAACATTACGTACAAGATCTCATAGACAAGGGCAAGGTCAGACTCGAGGAAACCCCACAACAATCACCCAATGCCAACCTTGCATCTTACAAGGTGTTGACATTTCTTCTGAATCAGCATTAGGGTTTGCCACTTCTAATGCACAGGCAGATTCAGGCCAACTGAATACAGGAGGTTGCGTGAGCTCCTCCCCTTCACTTCTGGTTCTGCCGCACCAAGGGGGGTATCCCTATAACTTAAGATGTAACCTTGACTAGCTCAAAGATAGAAAGATCTAACTTGACAACAACAGGCAGAATACTCTCATGTATGGACCAAGATCTGCATGATAGATCACAAGGCTGGCAACATTCTTGGACATGATGTCTGGTTGGATATGAGAGTATGCAGGGGGTTCCTAATCCTACTCCTACAACTAACAGGTGGAGGTATGAAGTGTTTTGATATGAATTTGGATGCAAAGCTGGACATGGTGTATAACACAATAACACAGCATGATTGGTGCCTATCCAGGGCTTGGAGTCGGTAGACATACACCTGTGAATGATCAGCATAAATAGCTAAAACTGGATTTCAGGGGGATACACATGATATCTGCCCTACAGATATCTCCCAATATAGAGTGTTGAGATATCTCTACTTATGGCATCCCTACTGCAGTATACCCTTCCCAATGTTCAACCTGAAAACAGTTTAATCTGCCCCTTGAGCAGAGGTCAAAAGATCAGACATTCAACATAGGAATTCTATGCTCTAGAATCTAAACATAAGCAAACATCCAGATCCAGAAGAAGGATACATGCAATACTGGAGACAGAATTAACACAACACATGCTAAGGTAGCATTACTCATATAAGATCAACCATGAAACCAGTGGATTCATGCCAAGTCCTACAACAGGAGATACATAAACTCACAAGAAAAACTGTACAGAGCAACCAGGTCAGCTGGTTATGGATTACAGAGCCCAAAAATCTACAACTTTCAACAACCTCTGAAATGAGCAACACACACTGCTTATAACAGCCAGGTAGGTGCTCAGCAATTAATTACATGGTTGACTAAAATTTTGCCAGATACACAGTATCATGAAAATGGCGCTCAAACACAACCGGATTGGCGCCCAAACTTGAATGCAGCAGGTAGGGGAGGAGACAGGAAGATTTCTCGAGCCCTGCGCCCCTGTCCGCTGATTGACACCTCCAGTCGGGTACAAGATCGGCCCACGCCATCGCCCATACCTCTGCAACAATCGCCATTAATGGCGCACCAACCCGCGGCCTTGGGAAGATCATCAAACAGACTATCGCAAGCTTTTCCCGCCGAGACTCATCATCATGATGTTTTGAATATGCAGGATAACAATATCCCACATGCATCCCGCGATGACCTCAATAACACTTTATATACTAGGTCATGAGCATATATCATGTCGGTGCTTTTGCTCCTGATGACACTAGTATAGACTTCATCATCATCATCCTCCAGCAGCATGATATCCTGTTGTTCAAAATATCACCCTGACGTCATCATGATATTTGAAATATAACCTTCATGATAATCGGCACAACCTAATCCATCGGAGGAACATCCTCCTGCTGAGCCTATAACAAAAGTCTGGCCGATGAACATCCTGATGACGTCATCATCATCTACTGCTGACATCATCATCATATCTGCCTACTGCACACCTCCTCATATCCGGATGACGTCATCATCATGTTTGCAAATATCAGGAGGTCTCTTCAAGATGATCAGTGTTAGAAATATGACCCCCGCGGGACCTTGATGACGTCATCATCATATTAACATCATCATGATATTCGGAAGACAACCGGATATTTGGAAATATCCTCCTGATGTTCAAATATCAGGTTGCACTGTAGCTCCTCTATAAGATCGGGGCGATAACTGAATATGATGATGCTGCTTGAAAAGATCACCCAGTAGATAATGCGCGAAGCTAGCAGGCGGATATCTCCTTAATATTAGCATCATCATGATGCTCGAACAAACAAACATATATCCGGGTGATATGAAAATATCACCCCCTCCTTCGGAATATCATGATGCAGATAGGCAGAGAAAAAGATATCACCCTGAGATAAGGATGACGTCAGCATCATCAGGATGAAGAAACAACGAACAAGAAGTGATACAACATCATCAGGATGATATTGACTAAGATCATCCTGACGCTCAAAATATGATGACCCTAGTGAATATCGGGTCGCATTTAGAACTCTTCAACAACATCATCAGGATGATCATAACCAAGATCACCCGATGATAAAAATATCACCCTGGCGAAATATCATGAAGGCAGAAAATATGATGACCTCCGCAAGCAGCAGGATGAAAACTGGAAATATCATGATGATGACGACCCTTAAGAAAAAACAAGTTGTGTCGAGCACTTAGAGAATAAGCAACATCATCATCATGCCTGCGCAAGGTGATAAATGGAAGATCACCGGAGACTTTGAAGAATCACCCTCGTAAGCAGATCAGGGCGCACTGTAGCTCGTCAGCATCATCATGATAAAAACCAAACATCACCCCATACTTCAATATGATGATGACGATGAGAAACCGGTCGAAGGGGAACGTGATGATGATGACCTTCCTCGAAACAAACATGATGATGATGACCTCCTCCTCAGGAAATATGATGCTGCAGTTGAAAAATGCTGAGGAGGTCCAACACTCAGAAAAATGGGCAAGAAGATAAAGGCTTCAAATGAAGAAACCTCCTGATATTTGACAAATCAACCCCTGGTCAAAATGAGTGTCAACAGTGGCTCTGTCTGGGGACGTGCAGGTGAAACCCTGCAGCGAGAACCCCAGATCTCTGGGATGCAGACCAGTCCCTTATCCATTGGGCACAGAGTCAAATACTGCACTGACCTACATCACCAAACACACTTGATGGCCTAAGGCCACCAAGAAAAGAAAAACATGTATCTCCCTTTGTCAAATATCTTGTTTTCATCTGCATGCACTGGGTCAAGCTTGGAGATACTACAAAGATCCACCCACAAACAAATCTTGTCGTCTGCATATTCAATCCTCTGGTTTGGCTTGTCATTATCACCCCTGTGTAGATAACCTTCAGCATCATGTGCCATGTGGGTGTAGAATATATCAGGCAATGCATACTCAAATGGTATGGAATACAGTTTATCATCTGTGTCATCATCTTGCATTGCAACATGATCTCCTAGCTGGACTGCAAATAGGAAACACTCAGAGTCCACCACACAACTAGGAAGATCAAGGCTCATTGTATTATATGCTGGCTCATCAAAAGAAAAGCTTTCAAAATCACAATTGTGTACATCATGTACACAACCATCTGGTACACCAGGCTGGAAAAGATCAGGCTCTGGCATCTCTTTCAAATCAGGCACATCTTCACAGTCACTTACCTGATGTATGTTGTTTCCTCTTTCATCATGATGAGAAACAGAATCCAAGCCAAAAATAGTGTCTAGATCCCCACCATACTCAGACAGATCCTCATCACCATATGTGTCATAAATGGGTGACCCAGGTGCATCAGTTTCATCAGAGTATGCCATTTGTTCATGGGCAGCAGAGCACACATCTTCATCACCAATGGATTCACTCTGTGGAGGAGTATCAGCCTGTGTGTCATAAGCAAAACAGCCATCAAATGAAAAACAATCATGCTCTGAACTAGCACTTATTTCAATTTCTGACTGCTCTTCATGATCTCCATGTGTTTGAAAGGTAGGCAATGGGTCACACATAGAACTGCTTCTCTGTTTGCTTATATCTTCTCTGTCTGAGTACAATACTCACAATTATCTCCACAGGTCCATTCCAAAAATTGCTCATTGCTGTCCTCAACCTCGTTATTGTTTTCATGGTCAGATGCCTCATCATTGCAATGGGAATCCTCATTAGTCCTTTCACTGGCATCCTCAACTGGTAAACAATCCAGTTGAGCAGTATTGTTAGCATTATGTTCAAACACAGCAGTCTCAACCTCTATGCTTTTATTTTCATTTTTATCTGCACATGATGCCATAATCATTTGGTCATTTGCAGCTTCACAACAATTATTCACACCAAGGCCTGGGGACAGGGGTTTCAGCAGGTGCACATTTCTCATTTCTTCTACATTTTCTAAAAATTTGTATGCCATCTGCATACTTGTCACCTTGAAATCCCTCAGTAATGCACTAGAGCCCTCCTCAAAAGCTTCAAAGAATATGCCAACACAGGCTGAAATATCAGGTCTGAAACTTTCAGGGACATGTGAAAGGGCTACTGCAAACCTATGACTGAAATCAACACATGGCTCTTCATCTTGTTTTCTGATTCTCATCAATTCTGCAACAAGATCAGCCGGTTCTTTTGCAAATTCTTCCTTGAAACAGTCAGCAAGCTCATCCCAACAGGCAAAAAATTTCTTTGGAAAGCTCAAATACCAATCTTTTGCTTTTGCATCAAAGGACCTAACAAGAAACCTCATCCACATATCCTCATCTCTGAATGAATATTTTCCCATAAAACTTTGAAAATTTTGGATATGTGCATTCCCATCACATACATTGTGACCACTAAATCTAGGCATCTGACAGTATATCCTAGTAGGCATAGTTTCTACTTTATAATCCACCCATGACAAATCCAGTTGGTCATACAAAGGATCAAAAGGGCTGACAGGAGGTTTAGCTTTCTGACTGGCAGACACAACAGGGTTACTGCTTCTTAACTGGGCCTGCTCAGCCTCTAAGAATATCAACCTATTTCTTATCTCTTCTATTCCTTTATCCAACATTTCACCACTGAGTGTGGGATAACTCATACTTGGATTCATAAAAATCTTACTCTTAGACATCCTTTGTCTGTCTAAGACCTAAGGCTTCCCCTGGCATCTAACCTATGCAATAAAACAGCAAATATAAAGGAGAAGGAAAAAGGTACCTTTTCTCATACAGATGCAGGAATATGTACAACACATTTTTGTCACATCACATACATCCATCTTTCATGTGCATTGGGATCTTTTTTGCAGAGTCGCCACCTCTCCAGAGAGGATAAAATTTACAGCAGCTGAAAGCTACTTCTCCAGGTTCATTCCACCAGCAGAGCAAAACTTCACCAGAGACTGCGGGATATTACTTTACATCAACGGTCCCCAGCAGAGTCGCCAATTTGTTGACATTTCTTCTGAATCAGCATTAGGGTTTGCCACTTCTAATGCACAGGCAGATTCAGGCCAACTGAATACAGGAGGTTGCGTGAGCTCCTCCCCTTCACTTCTGGTTCTGCCGCACCAAGGGGGGTATCCCTATAACTTAAGATGTAACCTTGACTAGCTCAAAGATAGAAAGATCTAACTTGACAACAACAGGCAGAATACTCTCATGTATGGACCAAGATCTGCATGATAGATCACAAGGCTGGCAACATTCTTGGACATGATGTCTGGTTGGATATGAGAGTATGCAGGGGGTTCCTAATCCTACTCCTACAACTAACAGGTGGAGGTATGAAGTGTTTTGATATGAATTTGGATGCAAAGCTGGACATGGTGTATAACACAATAACACAGCATGATTGGTGCCTATCCAGGGCTTGGAGTCGGTAGACATACACCTGTGAATGATCAGCATAAATAGCTAAAACTGGATTTCAGGGGGATACACATGATATCTGCCCTACAGATATCTCCCAATATAGAGTGTTGAGATATCTCTACTTATGACATCCCTACTGCAGTATACCCTTCCCAATGTTCAACCTGAAAATAGTTTAATCTGCCCCTTGAGCAGAGGTCAAAAGATCAGACATTCAACATAGGAATTCTATGCTCTAGAATCTAAACATAAGCAAACATCCAGATCCAGAAGAAGGATACATGCAATACTGGAGACAGAATTAACACAACACATGCTAAGGTAGCATTACTCATATAAGATCAACCATGAAACCAGTGGATTCATGCCAAGTCCTACAACAGGAGATACATAAACTCACAAGAAAAACTGTACAGAGCAACCAGGTCAGCTGGTTATGGATTACAGAGCCCAAAAATCTACAACTTTCAACAACCTCTGAAATGAGCAACACACACTGCTTATAACAGCCAGGTAGGTGCTCAGCAATTAATTACATGGTTGACTAAAATTTCGCCAGATACACAGTATCATGAAAATGGCGCTCAAACACAACCGGATTGGCGCCCAAACTTGAATGCAGCAGGTAGGGGAGGAGACAGGAAGATTTCTCGAGCCCTGCGCCCCTGTCCGCTGATTGACACCTCCAGTCGGGTACAAGATCGGCCCACGCCATCGCCCATACCTCTGCAACAATCGCCATTAATGGCGCACCAACCCGCGGCCTTGGGAAGATCATCAAACAGACTATCGCAAGCTTTTCCCGCCGAGACTCATCATCATGATGTTTTGAATATGCAGGATAACAATATCCCACATGCATCCCGCGATGACCTCAATAACACTTTATATACTAGGTCATGAGCATATATCATGTCGGTGCTTTTGCTCCTGACGACACTAGTATAGACTTCATCATCATCATCCTCCAGCAGCATGATATCCTATTGTTCAAAATATCACCCTGACGTCATCATGATATTTGAAATATAACCTTCATGATAATCGGCACAACCTGATCCATCGGAGGAACATCCTCCTGCTGAGCCTATAACAAAAGTCTGGCCGATGAACATCCTGATGACGTCATCATCATCTACTGCTGACGTCATCATCATATCTGCCTACTGCACACCTCCTCATATCCGGATGACGTCATCATCATGTTTGCAAATATCAGGAGGTCTCTTCAAGATGATCAGTGTTAGAAATATGACCCCCGCGGGACCTTGATGACGTCATCATCATATTAACATCATCATGATATTCGGAAGACAACCGGATATTTGGAAATATCCTCCTGATGTTCAAATATCAGGTTGCACTGTAGCTCCTCTATAAGATCGGGGCGATAACTGAATATGATGATGCTGCTTGAAAAGATCACCCAGTAGATAATGCGCGAAGCTAGCAGGCGGATATCTCCTTAATATTAGCATCATCATGATGCTCGAACAAACAAACATATATCCGGGTGATATGAAAATATCACCCCCTCCTTCGGAATATCATGATGCAGATAGGCAGAGAAAAAGATATCACCCTGAGATAAGGATGACGTCAGCATCATCAGGATGAAGAAACAACGAACAAGAAGTGATACAACATCATCAGGATGATATTGACTAAGATCATCCTAACGCTCAAAATATGATGACCCTAGTGAATATCGGGTCGCATTTAGAACTCTTCAACAACATCATCAGGATGATCATAACCAAGATCACCCGATGATAAAAATATCACCCCGGCGAAATATCATGAAGGCAGAAAATATGATGACCTCCGCAAGCAGCAGGATGAAAACTGGAAATATCATGATGATGACGACCCTTAAGAAAAAATAAGTTGTGTCGAGCACTTAGAGAATAAGCAACATCATCATCATGCCTGCGCAAGGTGATAAATGGAAGATCACCGGAGACTTTGAAGAATCACCCTCGTAAGCAGATCAGGGTGCACTGTAGCTCGTCAGCATCATCATGATAAAAACCAAACATCACCCCATACTTCAATATGATGATGATGATGAGAAACCGGTCGAAGGGGAACATGATGATGATGACCTTCCTCGAAACAAACATGATGATGATGACCTCCTCCTCAGGAAATATGATGCTGCAGTTGAAAAATGCTGAGGAGGTCCAACACTCAGAAAAATGGGCAAGAAGATAAAGGCTTCAAATGAAGAAACCTCCTGATATTTGACAAATCAACCCC
Source organism: Cunninghamia lanceolata (assembly GCA_027924645.1). Classification (NCBI taxonomy): domain Eukaryota; kingdom Viridiplantae; phylum Streptophyta; class Pinopsida; order Cupressales; family Cupressaceae; genus Cunninghamia; species Cunninghamia lanceolata. The sequence continues at coordinate 32,659,760 of BSBN01000078.1, read as the reverse complement.
TGGTCAAAATGAGTGTCAACACAAGGATCCTTTGCCCGGCCACAACAAAGGAAAAGCCTCATCCTCTAACCAAACTTACAACATCACCCCACCTCTTTCTTCTTATGATTCCATCATGGGTCAGATAGAAGCACCATCTAACCATGTCAACATAATTACCATTTGAGCTCAAACACTTGATTGTGTGGTCACTACCCGTCATGGCCATGTGTCCATCCGTGCAGCTCCCACCACTGATCAAACATCCACATCCACACCAAACCACCAAGCAAACCATCCATCTAGCTATCCACCAACCACCCAAAAATATAACCTCCTAGATCATCTAGGTAAGACCCCCACCCAAATCTCCATTCTTGAACTACTCCGTACATCCCCCCTTCATAAAGAGATCCTTGACAAAGCCCTAACTGAAACCCAGGTCCCCACTAACTTGAATGTGGAACAATTCCAAGACATGGTGGGTCATATCACTTCGCCTCACCATTTAATCTTCTCTAAGAAAGACCTTCCCACCTTCGATGGTTCATATAATGATGCCCTACATATCAAAGTCCATATCCACAAACATACCATAAAGAGAGTCTTAATAGATGGTGGCTCTGGCCTAAATCTTTGTACTCTTAAATTATTAAAACATTTGGGATACTTTGATGTGGATTTAGATTCTAGTGAAAGTATAACCATAAAAGGATACGATGACACTCAGAGGCTATCTGAAGGCACCATCAAACTCCCTATTCAAGTAGGGCAGAAGATCTTGGAAGCGAAATGTCAAGTTCTTGATCTTGATCTCCCATATAACATCCTCCTTGGCCAACCATGGATCCATGCCATGCAAGCCATCCTCTCTACCTTTCATCAATGCCTAAATTTCCCTCATAACGACATGGAAGTAACTATCTATGTCGATCCCCACCCCTTCCAATATTGTATCTTTTTGGAAGGACACGACCATACTTTCTGTCCATACAACAAGGCTATTAAGAAATTTGCATCACAGGCCAACTCCACATCATCTGCATCATACATTGATTCTTCAAATATCACCACTTCATCCCAAACAACCTTGCCACTCAAGGTCAAAATCAAGATAAGTGACATGGGATGTGGGGAATATGACCTGCACAGTACCTTTTGTGTAGGGACTTTACCCAATCCTAAAACATTTAGTGCCCTAAAAGAATAAGATGTCTCTACAATTGTCATCAAATGCAAACCATAACCCATCTTTGAAAGAAAGCATCTCCTTGATCATGATGTGCTTGAAGATGTATCCTCCTAGTTGTATAGAGAAGAAGTAGAATAGGAAGCCCCTACCATACCATCTGAAATCTATTGCAAAGGGTTATAAATTGTAAAGTACATGGGCAATAGAGGACATGGTAGCATTGGCCTTCATGAACAAGGGATCATAGAACCAATTCAAGCAACAAGGAATCCGTATACTCAAGGGTTATGGTATGGAAAACAATAGTATATCCTCACTAGTGGCAAGTGTATCTTAGGTGAGGTTGCTAAGGTTTCCCCTGCAGTCGATAACATTAACGAAATAGACCATCAAGACTCCTTTAGTGACTTCATTGAATTCTTTGAGTCATCCATATGCACCATCTATACCATGACCACCACTTCATCTGATTCTCATGACCTTCCTCTTGTATACCTAGACCTTATAGATTGGGACCAACAAGGACCTCCTATCCTTGATGTAGTACAGAATGATGAAGCCATAGCAAAAATGATGGGGGTCAGAGATCACTTCCTCTTGGGAGATCACAAAGTAGGGTACATCATAGAACTTGACATGTCTACCTATTTTGGTGAGACCACCCATGCTTCTAGTCTTAAAAATATAAAAATAAAAATAATGCCTCCTAGTGAAAACTACTCCGTGGCACTTTTAGGTGAAGAAAAAATAAAAATAAAGGATGTATCTCCTAGTGAAAACCTCCATGAGGCACTAGAAGATGGAAGCATGGGCCTTCCCAAAATAGAGAAGGTATATCTAAATAGATCACCAATCCTTGTGGAGCCATCGCAAGAAATAAACCTTGGAACAGAGGAAGAACCAAAGATCACCTTCAGAGTAGAGTCTCTTACCATGATAGAACATGATAATTTCTTAGCTTTCTTCAAACAAAGAAGCCATAATTTTGCATGGACCTATGCTGATATGTTGGGGCTAGATCTTGCCTTGATTGTTCATCATCTCATGGTGTGGCTCGATGCAAAACCTGTAAAACAAAAGCTAAGAAAGATGAATCCTCAGATTTCCCTCCTTGTTAAGGTAGAGCTGAAGAAAATCCTAGATGTGGGGTTCATCTGACCAATAGACTACCCCAAGTGGGTATCTAATATAGTACCTGTAGAGAAAGTCACTCGGGGCATCCGATGCTATACAGATTTCAGGGACCTTAACAAAGTGTGCCTTAAAGATGACTTTCCCTTACCCAACATTGGCATTATAGTAGACCTCACTATAGGGCACGAGATGTTATCCCTAATGGATGGATTTTCAGGATATAATCAGATTAGGATTGTAGAAGAAGACCAACATAAGACGTCCTTCATATGCCTGTGGGGGATATATTGCTAGGTTGTGATGCCTTTTGGCTTGAAGAATGCAAGGGCAACATATCAATGTGCCATGATAGTTATCTTCCATGACCTCTTCCATCACATCATGGAGGAATATGTAGATGACTTGTTGGTACAATCCAAGACAAGAGAAGAACACCTAGACATGTTGGCTAAAATCTTTGACATACTAGAGTAGTACAATGTTTGCCTAAATCCGAAAGTGTCTTTGGAGTCACTTCTAGAAAACTCCTTGGATACATAGTCTCGCAAAGAGGAATCGTAGTGGATCCTACTAAAGTCAAAGCCATCACATAGATGCCTCCTCCAAAAACACTAAAGCAATTACAAAGTCTGCAAGGTAAAATCCAATCCATCCATTGGGTCATAGCACAACTTGCTGATAAATGTCAGCCATTTCAGCATCTGCTCAGAAACAACACAACCTTTGTCTAGGATAATCAGTATCAAGCTACCTTTGATCAATTAAAGAAGTACTTGGCTAATCCCCCTATTCTCACTCCACCAAAACAAGGAGATCCCCTCCTCTTATACATCACAACAACTGAAATAGCTATAGGGGCCTTGTTGGCACAACATGATGGACAAGGAAAAGAAAGAGCAATATACTATATCAGCCGCACCTTGGTGACCTATGAGCTGAACTATACTCCCATCGAGCGAGCATGTCTACCCATTGTCTTCACCTCACAGAAGTTAAGACACTACATGCTTAATCGTAAAACTAAGCTCATTGGCAACATTGATCCATTGAAGTATCTATTAAATAGAGTAGCTCTCATAGGTAGAATGTCTAAATGGGTAATGATCCTGAGTGAATTTGACATTGAGTACACGGAAAGAAAATCCATTAAGGGACAAGTCATTGCTGATCAGTTAGCTGAGGCACCTATCCCCATGGAGCATCCTACACTTACAAAGTTTTTTGATGAATCCATATTAACTATAGCACTAGCAGCGGAACCATGGAAAATGTACTTTGATGGGTTGTATACACACCGAGGCTCGGGGGTAGGCATTTTGTTTATTACCCCTCAAGGTGATAGCATCCCCAAGTCATACAAGATTACCTTTCCATGCACAAACAACGTAGTGGAGTAAGAGGCTTGTATCACAGCACTCTATATGGCAATCCAGTGGATGATTGAGAAACTCATGGTCTATGGAGATTCCTAACTAGTCATCCAATAGGTGAACAGTGAGTATAAAACTAAGGATGATAAGCTCTTGCCATACAAAAGGATGGTGGATGATTTTAAAGATTATTTTGATGACGTCCACTTTGAATAGATTCCAAGGCTAAACAACAAAAATATAGATGCCATGGCCACAATAGGATCCCTAGTAGACATGAAGAAGGTCAATAAGAAGTGTGAGTTTCTAATTGAAGAGCTCCCTATACCGGCCTATGACGTTCCCCAATCAAAACTAGTGTGTGAAATTGTTGGTCCCTTCTCTCCTTGGTATCAAGATTCATACATATACCTCCATGATAACATTATTCCCCCCAACCTTTCAGCCTCACAACAAAAAAGCTTCATCCGCCGAGCCTCCTGTTTCACTCTCATAGGTGACACCTTATACAAAAGGAGTCTTGATGGTACACTTTTATGATGTTTAGACTCTAGGGAAGCTAAAGTGGCCTTACAAGAGGTACACAAAAGAATTTGTGGGGCACACTTGAGTTGACCTACCTTAGCTAAAAAGATCTTGAGAATAGGGTACTATTGACCAACCATGGAGCAAAATGCCTACCAGTTTGTGAAAAAGTGCCTACTCTGTCAATAGCATGGGGATCTCATCCATGCACCATCACAAGAATTGTAGCCAATAACAACTCTGTGGCCCTTCTCACAATGGGGACTCGACCTCGTAGCAAAGATCCATCCACCATCGTCTAATGGTCGTAAATTCATCATCACTGACACCGAATACTTCACCAAGTGGGTGGAAGCAATTCCACTCACTTTCACCACCAGAATCCAAATATCTAAATTCATCCTTCATTATATCATATGTCGGTATGGCATACCCCATTCCATTATCACAGATAATGGGAAACCATTCTAAAACCAAGAAGTCCACACCCTGTGTGAGAAATTCCAAATCCAGCATCATTTCTCCACTCCATACTACCCCCAAAGTAATGGTCAGGCTGAAACTTCAAACAAAACCATCCTGCATATTCTGAAGAAGACAATTAATGAAGCTAGCCATGACTGGCACCTTCAACTCAATCCTGTCCTATGGGCTTACCGTACTAGCATCCACACACCCACAGGAGCCACCCCATACTCCCTAGTATTTGTATATGAAGCCATCCTACCTATTGAGGTCGAGCTCACATCACTCAGAGTATCTCTACATAAAATATTCATTGATGAGGAGTATCGAGTTGCAAGGATGCATGAGCTAGAACTATTAGATGAGAAATGCTTGGATGCACTCAACCATCTACAGGCATACCAAAACTGCCTAAAAAGAAGCTACAATAAGAAAATCAAGAACCACAAGTTTGAAGTGGGTGACCTTGTCCTCATGGAAAACTAGAAGAATCTGCAGGAGCACCCTAAGAAAGGAAAATTTGAACCCAATTGGTTGGGGCCCTATGTCATCACCACCAGCTATGGATCAGGAGCATATTAGCTTACAACACCTGAGGGGCAGCCTATGGATGATCCCATGAATATTTTGCATCTGAAAAGGTTCTATACATAGCCCATTGAGTATCCCAAGAAAAAATACAAAAAAAATCAAAAAAATCAAAAAAATAAAGAAAAACCCGAGTGCAATAAAGGCGTCCAATGGTGAAAATAACTTTGGTGATGCCTTGGATTGGTACCATGGTGAAAACCTATTTCACACACCATGTGCAGTGGCCAGTTCAACCATCTGATAAGCTCTATTCTCCATCACATATCAAAAACACCTTCCATGGCTTGGAATTCTGAAACATCAATCACCCACCCCGCATCATCCCACCCAAGGCTAATCCATGGAATAGAGATCCTTGTAAGCTCCCTCTTGTACAACTAAAATAAAAAAATCCAAAAACGTTAGAAAATCCAAAAAATCTAAAAACATCAGAAAAAACCAAAAAAATGAAAAAAATTACAAAATCTAGAAAATACAAAAACATTAGAAAAAGCATAAAAATACAAAAAAAACACTCGCACCATCATCTAAACCCTCATCAACACATCCATCCCAAACCATTCACACATCATCAAGTCTTACTAGAAATACATATTCATCTCACCCACATCTTGAAAGTACCTTGATTCCATGGACACAGGGTATATAGGCAGTCTGGAATACGAAGGAAGTATCCAGTACTTAGGTACATAAGATGCACCCATCCAACCTGTTTGGATGGTCCCTATTCACTGAGCTTGCTAGATCCAACAAATGATACACACGCTAAGCATACACCTGAAACATCGTACCTCACACAAAAATCATCAATCAACATACCAACTATAATCCAACACATGGCTCGATTGTCCTTTTGCCCACCTTTCAAAAATTATCCAACAAAATACAACCGATTTGCATCCTAGGATATATCGTTCCTACAATGGACATAATCTATCATCCTATCAACACTTATCTTGGCAAGAGCACATAATGGCTTTTTGTTTCTTTTTGTTGGTCTTTTGATTCTTGGTTTTTATCTTCTGAATGCAAGAAAGCAACTTTCTTTCAACTAGTATGATGATATGCAACATTGACTAGATAGGTTGCACTATTATCATAATGGTTGGCAAATAACATGCAATTCACTTTTGTTTGTAAGGGTGAAATAATTACTAAGTACCCTTAATCATTTTGCTCTCCTACTTGTTTCTGTATGCTGTGCTTGTGGGTGGATTTCATTACTCCAAGAATAATATTCATATCTTGAAGCTTGGGTTGATTCTAGCATGGTGTGCCTCATTTGCATATATAGGCATTAATACCTTATATGTACTATGAACACTCATGGCTATGAGTCCCCTTCCCTTGGCTAGGCAAGGTTATACTACCTTGGGCATGCATGAAATCAACCTATTGTTTGTGGGTTTAGTCCATACAATTGTGGGATATATAACATCACCTAGGTCATCTCATACCTTTGTGAAATGTATCTTACATTATTACAATAAATCAAGAAATGCTCTCAGTTAATCCTATGCAACTACTATAGCTAGCTCAATTCATTTTCAACACTCACCCAACCATACTATCTGGGCCTAGATTTTTAATCCCCCCACCTATCCCTCCCCCCCAATCTTCTAAACTCAACACCCCCTCTTCTCAACTACCCTCCACCCATCTAGAGATAACCTAACACATCCCCATCCCCTCAATGATGTGGTATATCATAACCTAGCAACTACTTATTCCTTCATCCCATTCTCCTCCCTAACCTAACCATACCCAATCTAACCTTACCCAATCCATAAACCATTCCCCCTCCCCGCCTATCCCCCTACCACCAGGCCCCATCACCTAGGGTTGTACAAGAACACCACATGTGTCATGACTTGATCACTTCATAAATTATTACATTAGGCCATTAGTTGCATTATCATAATCACATAAACCATTGTATTTTCATTTTTTTCCATTTGCATACATAATATATGTTTATTATGGTAAGCATATATTTCCATTCCATTACATGTCGCATCCATAATAAATGTTTATTAATTTGAACATTTATTTGCATTCCACATCCACATCATAATCCATAACCAAAACATGCATACATAACATAGGCAAAACATAACATGATCATATAACATGCATAATCCATCATCATCATAAGCATCACATTCACAACATCATTTATCCATGAAATAAAATCATCTCATAGCATGATAATGAAGACATGAGGGATACAGCCCACCAAGTACCACCTGCACACATCATAAGCATCATAATAAAACATCCATCCATAAATCCACAAGGTCATATTAGATATCATAAACATCAGAAAATCCTTACAATAATTAATATCTGAATTGAATTCCATTAATAAGGACTTGCCAACAAGCCCTCTAAGTACCATCAGTGTCATCATTTCTCATAACATCATGCAATTCAACATAAATAAAACATAGCATCATATCATATTATGCAACTATGTGGCCGACATGAGGTAGCAATCCCACCAATAAATCATAAGCAAAACATAACATCATATATCATCATCTGCATCATTAGTACATCAATAACATCTCATAAACTCATCACATCATCATAATATGCATAAAACCATAACTGCATCACATCACATAATGCATCCATAAACATAAACATCATCATGAAACATAGGTGCATACATCAACATAGTCCATAACACATCATAAATGCATAAATCATCATCATCATACATCATCAAGTGTTATAGTACATCACCAAAAACATAATATACATCACTCAAAATAATAGTAGTCATGATACAAAAGACCTCAAAGGGCTAAAAAATGTACAACAATATACATCAGCCCTGGGCTGATGATCCCTGCCTAAATTGGTGGGAGATCCGGGTTGTCGTTGCTGCTGTTGTGGTGGTGGCTATTGTAGTACCTATTGTGGCTATTGTGGTACCTATGCTAGGAGGCCCATAGGCTACTGAATGACTGAATAGATCTGGACTTGCATGACCTAGACATCTGAGAGCCGCTCTGCTAGCTATAGCTAGGGATTTGTTGACCCTCTGGAATAGCTAAATAATAGGCTGCATGATAATACTCAGCACAGCCTCTCTGCTCTACCACCTATCCCTACAACTGTGTACAATCTGTGTCTGCATCAATGTTAACATGGGTCCCATGCCTGTACCTTCCGTAACCCCCTGCAAGCTCGCCACCTTCCCCTTTGCCTGTTGGGCCCTCACCTATGTAGCCTACCACTGAGCACTCTCTGCGTCCCTCTTGCTGGTCAAGATGACTATCTAGGCCTGTGCCTATGATAACTACACCTATAGCACACCCACCTGCCCATTTGATCTATCTAATAATGCAGCAACACCCTGCAACTACACTAACTCTTGCTCTCACCTCTCCAAGGTCTCCTGTAAACTAGTGACCTATCCCCGTAGGGTCTGTATCTCCTCCTCATCCTCACCTCGAGTACGCTGATGAGAGGAACGCTATCTCGAAGCTAAACCAACCCCTACACCTGAGCTCCCTACCTCTATCTGTCTAGCCCCTGTGAACCCCATGGTAGTCTCAGGAATGTGCTACTGCACATTCCTATGCCCCACCTCCAACCCAGGTGTTTGTTGTGCTGTAACGGATGCTTACACCTACTGCTGTGAGGGTACCTATGGAGGGTGCATAAGATCCCTATATGCCCTCTGCCACTGACAACCTAATGCTTGCTGCCAAGATGCTATTGTTATATGGAGCCTAATCAGACTTGGAGGTTAAATTTTCCCCACTTTTATCGGTGCAGTTTGCCCCCAAATTCCTATGGGGTCAAGGGGCAGCGCCCCTTGCGGGGGTTTGGGAGCAGCGCCCCTTACGGGGTCCAGGGGCAATGCCCATGGCATGCTCCTTGTTTTGATACAGGGCGGGGTCGAGGGACAGTGCCCCCATGGGGGCTTGGGGGCAACACCCTTGAAACCTCACACAATTTTTTATTATTTTATAAAGGCACTGGGAGTTATTTTTCATTGGACGACATAAGAAAACCTATTTTTGTAACCAACAAAAAGCTTGATAAAAGCAGCTAAGGGCTAGGGTTTCTATTGATTGTATTGTAGCATTTGCAGTGGTATTGATTTGTAGGGATTGCTGGTTGTAATCAGTTTGATTTACTGGATAATAATATTGGACTCTCTATTTGGTGGATGTAGCCCGAATTTGGGTGAACCACGTTAAAACTTGTCTCTTGCTGTTATTATTTCTATGTATTTCCATTCCTCTGTTTAATCTTTATTTGCATTTAATTGATATCTTCTGCCGGCTAACCCTGTCAAGTGGTATCAGAGAGGGTTGTGTTCGATTATTGTCTGCAGGAAAGTCTCACGGTTGAGTGGGAGCAATCGCGGATGAGGGTAAATTGAAGGTCAATAAATTCAATGGACAGAACTATTAGTTATGGAAGATGTAGATGGAGGATTACCTCTATCAAAAGGATTTATGGATGCCATTGGAAGGAGTAGCCAAGAAACCAGCAATAATGACTGATGAGGATTGGAATCTTCTTGACAGAAAGGCACTGGGAACCATTCGGTTGTGCCTGGCACCATCGGTGGCATTTAATATAATGGAAGCAAAGACAACAGATGGTCTAATGAAAGCTTTGGCTAAATTATATGAAAAACCCTTAGCCTTAAATAATGTATTTCTCATGAAGCATTTGTTTAATCTAAAAATGGTTGAAGGTGGATCTGTGATAGATCATTTAAATGAATTTAATACGATTGTCAGTCAATTGACTTCTGTAGATGTAAAATTTGATGAAGAAGTTAGAGCTCTCTTGATATTATGTTCATTGCTTGAAAGATGGAATAGTTTGGTAATGGCGGTTAGTAACTCTATTTTTGGTTCAAATACCTTAAAATTTGATGATGTTGTTGGTGTTATTCTGAGTGAGGAAATTCATAGGAAAAGCTCACGTGGATCCACATCAGGCAGTGTTTTGAATGTGGAAAGCAGGGGCAGATCAAAGGAGAGAGGAAAAGGTTCTGGAGGTCATGGGAAGTCACGAGGAAAATCAAAGGACAAGAGATCCCAATCCAGAGGATAGAAGGATTGCTGGTACTGTGGGAAACCAGGTCATCTGAAGAAAGATTGCTAGTCTCGAAAAAATAAAGGAGATAAACAAGAAGGTAATAAGGAGGCAAATGTGGTATGTAATAAGTCTAAAGATGATGCTTTGATTCTTTCCCTAGATAATGCTGATGATTCATGGATTTTAGATTCAAGGGCCTCATTTTATGCTACGCCCCATAGAAGTTATTTTCTTGATTATGTCTAAGGGGATTTTGGGATGGTTTATTTGGGAGATAATGAACCCTGTCAGATTGTTAGAAAGGGAAGAATTAAGATTAAGTTGCAGAATGGGAATCATTGGCTACTACAAGAGGTAAGGAATGTTCCAATGCTTAGTAAGAATTTAATTTCAGCAGGACAGCTAGCTAAAGAAGGTTGCATTGTTACATTTATTGATAAACATTGGAAGGTTTCAAAAGGTGCCTTAATAGTAGCAAAAGGTGTGAAAGTAGGCACCTTATATCTTTGTACAGGTCATATTGTTCCTTCTACTTTAGCTGTTGCAGAGAAAAAACAAATAGGTTCAGGAACAATTGCTGCAGGTTTGCAGGAAGAGACTGAAATAGTTGCTGTAGGTTCTGAGACAACGCTGTAGGATAATAGACTTGGGCATATGAGTGAAAAAGGTATGAAGGTACTTCATTCTAAGAAAGTTTTACCATGTTTGAAATGTATTAATATGGATTTCTGTGAAAGTTGTGTGTATGGCAAACAAAAGAGAGTTAGTTTTCTAAAGGATGGGAAGCAAAAGAAAAATGAAAAATTTGGAGCTTGTGCATACAGATGTATGGGGACCATCTTAGGTATCTTCTCTCGGTGGCTCTCGGTATTATGTTACATTCATAGATGATGCAACTAGGAAGGTATGGATTTATTTCCTTAGGTAGAAATCTGATGTATTTGAAACATTTAAAAAATGGAGAAGCTTGGTTGAAAATGAGAAGGGTAAAAGATTAAAATGTCTTAGATCTGATAATGGTGGTGAGTATTGCAGCAAAGAATTTGAGGATTATTGTTCTTTTAATGGAATTCGTAGGCAAAAAATAGTTCCAGGGACTCCATAGGAGAATGAAGTGGCTGAACGCATGAATAGGACAATAATGGAGTGTGCAAGGACCATGAGATTGCATGTTGGGCTGCTTTTAAACATGTGGGCATAGGCTGTCAACACTGTTGTATATTAAATTAATAGAGGTCCTTCAGTTCCTTTGGGCTGTGGTATTCCAGAGGAAGCATGGATAGGTAAGAAGGTGAGTTATTCTTTTCTCAAAAGCTTTAGATATGAAGCATTTGCACATGTAGATTCTGAAAATAGAACCAAGATGGATGTAAAATCAAAAAAATGTACCTTTGTTGGATATGGCATTGATGAATTTGGTTATAGGCTTTGGGATTTTAAAAATTAGAAAATTGTGAGAAGCAGAGATGTTATATTCAATGAGAAGGTGTTGTACAAAGATCAGTTGCAACAACATGAGAAGAAAGAAAAGGATTATGTGGTGCTGGATGATACTCCAAATAGCAATGTTCCAGTGGTTCCTCATGCTCCACAATAGCAACCAGAAATACCAAAAACTCCAGTGAATGTTAGATGGTCAACAAGGCTAAGTAGACCTCCTGAAAGGTTTTCTCCCTCTTTTTATTCTATTTTGTTAACAAATGCTAGTGAACCAGAAGGGTATGATGATGCTATGTAGGTGGATACAAAGTTTCAGTGGGAGCTTGCAATGAAAGAAGAAATGGACTCCTTGCTGAAAAATTAGACTTGGGAATTATGTAAGTTGCCTGCAGGTAAAAAGGCTTTACCAAACAAATGGGTTTATAGGTTGAAAGATGAAGATGGAGGTAAGAAAAGATTTAAATCCAAGTTACTTGTAAAAGGATTTGCACAGAAAAAAGGGCATTGATTTTGATGAGATATTTTCTTCGGTTGTCAAGATGACTTCTATTCGTACTATTTTAAGTATTGTGGTTGCTGAAGATTTGCATTTGGAACAGCTAGATGTGAAAACTACCTTTCTCCATGGTGATTTGGAGGAGGAGATATATATGGAACAACCACAAGGATTTGAGGTCAAAGGTAAGGAGAAACTAGTGTGTAGATTGAAGAAGAGTTTGTATGGCCTGAAACAAGCACCTCGGCAATGGTATTTGAAATTTGATAGTTTTATGGCTGAGCAAGGCTACAGTCGGTGTAATTTTGACCATTGTGTTTATTTTAAGAGGTTGGATAATGATAGCTACATTATTTTATGTTTATATGTTGATGACATGCTTGTAGCTGGGTCTAACATTGATCACATAAGAGAGTTAAAACAACAGTTAGCATTGTTATTTGCTATGAAGGATTTGGGGGCAGCAAAATAAATCCTTGGTATGAAAATTTGTAGAGATAGGAAGAATAGAAAATTGACTCTATCTCAGGTTGATTATGTTGAAAAGGTGTTGCAGAGATTCCATATAGAAAATGCAAAAGCTGTCAGCACACCTTTGCCTAGTCATTTGAAATTGACTAAGGAGATGTGTCCTAAGACACAAAAGAAGGAAGAGAAAATGTCCAAGGTACCATATGCTTCAGCTGTAGGAAGTTTAATCTATGCCATGGTATGCACGAGACCGGATATTGCACATGCTGTAAGAGTCGTTAGCAGGTATATGAGTCATCCCAGATTGGAGCATTAGAATGCGGTAAAATGGATTCTCAGATATTTGAGAGGTACATCCAATAAACACTTATGTTTTGGGGGCTCTAATACTGATTTAGCAGGTTATGTAGAATCAAATTTGGCAGGGGATATTGATACCATGTAGAGTACTACAAGTTATATCTTTATAGTAGGTGGGACAACAGTGAGTTGGATCTCACGGTTGCAAAAGGTGGTTGCTTTATCCACCACAGAGGCAAAATATTTAGCTGTAACAGAGGCAAGCAAGGAGATGATATGGATGCAATCTTTCTTAAAAGAATTAGGCAAACAACAAGTTAATAGTTATTTGTATACAGATAGTCAGAGTGCCATACATCTTAAAAAGAATTCTACCTTGCATTCAAAGACCAAACACATATAATTGAGGTATCACTTTATTCAGTCAGTGTTGGATGATGGACAGTTAAGGATGGAAAAGATACATACAGATGAAAATCTGGTGGATATGTTTACAAAGGCAGTGATAAGGGAGAAGCTAAGCTACTCTTCAACTTCAGTTGGTCTTCTAGACTGAGCATAACAAAAATAGAATAGCAGAGTCCAGGGTGCTTATTTCCAGTGGGAGCTACAACGTCAATGCTGTTATGATTAGTCTCCAAGTTGGAGATGATATGGTGTGGAGTATGATTAGTCTCCAAGTGGGAGATTGTTGTTATATGGAGCCTAATCAGACTTAGAGGTTAAATTTTCCCTACTTTTATCGGTGCGGTTTCCCCCCAAGTTCCTACGAGGTCAAGGGGTAGCGCCCCTTGTGGGGGTTTGGGGGCAGTGCCCCTTGCGGGGTCCAAGGGCAACACACCAGGAGTTATTTTATAAAGGCACCAGGAGTTATTTTTCGTTGGCTAACATAAGAAAACCCTATTTTTGTAACCAACAAAAAGCTTCATAAAAGCGGCTAAGGGTTAGGGTTTCTATTGATTGTATTGTAGCATTTGCAACAGTATTGAGTTGCAGGGATTGCTGGTTGTAATCGGTTTGATTTACTGGATAATAATATTGGACTCTCTGTTTGGTGGATGTAGCTCAAGTTCAGGTGAACCACATTAAAACTTGTCTCTCACTGTTATTATTTATGTGTATTTCCATTCCTCTGTTTAATCTTTATTTGCATTTAATTGATATCTTCTGTCAGCTAACCCTAACAGATGCCTGCTGACCTAGAACCTGTCCAATCTAAACCTACTAATATAAGATTTGTGGTGCTCCCTCACCTTGCTATGCAAGAGCTTGTACATGTGGCATGGCTTGCTGCTGTCCTTGCGGTGGCACCTGTAAGGGTGGTATCATCGGCTGTCTATCTCTACCTCTCCCCCATCCTCTCATAGCCTCCACCTACTCATATGTTGCTGCTGCTAATACCCTGATTGGATCATCATCACCTACCTCCACCTCCTCTACCACTATCTCCTCCTCATTTGCCACTACCTCCTCAGTCATGTCTAACTCCTTAGTTGGATCTATCATGTGTGTAGGCCGCCACATCTACCACCATGTGTCATATGCTGGCATGGTACCTACATCTCTCACTCTGCTCCCCCAATCCCACACCAATAGCTATAAAGCCGTGAAGTCACTTATAGCCACCTAAGGCTGTATGGCCGGTGGCCATCCGATATCTCGCATTGTCCACGTGAATATCACCATCTACTAAGGAGAATCCTGTTGCATGCCAAACTAGCACATGACCCGCGACGACAAATACATGTCAATGGTGTGGTCCCCACGACCCATCAGATACCATGGCTAGAATATAAATGGCATGTGAACATCATCATCTGGACATGGCTCTACCCTGATATATGGCCTCCAGGTGACTCAAATCAGATCATCCAGAACTCGTCGCCAATACCACACCTGTCCTGTGTAGGAGTACTTAGTATCTTGATACAAAAATATAAATGCCTCAAATGGACGGTGATAATATCCTCCTCTCAGCCTCGTGATAGCAATATGCTCCCACGCCCACACATGCAGTAGTGTAACCCTGGCTGATAATGCTGAATCATAATGGTAAACCACTGTATGCATCTCATGGTACAACTGTGCAAGCATACAAGGCCCCCAAGCATACACAGTCTTATCTTGAACCATCTCCTCTATCATCTCTCCCCATCCCACCAAAAAACCTCTGGCCTACCAATCTAACATCACTACACCTCCAATCAATGCACACAAGAACAAGGTGAATTGATCTACACCTGCTGCCAAGGTTGCCTCGTAGCTCATCTCTCATCTGTTAGATGATAACGCTAGCTAGCCTAGGGCAAATGCTCTACCTAAGGCCCTCTATTCTCTCCTAACATCATACACCACTCGGTCCCCATGAATAGGTAACTTGAGGATGCGATAAACATCCTTAGGTGTGATAGTGATGTCTCTTATCAGTAGGAGAAAGGAACACATCTCGGGACGATAAGGCTCCAAGATAGCTGTTATTAGTGCTCTATGAGCTCATAACACTGGCATCTCTAATACAGTCAATAGTCCTAACCTTGCCAGTCGACCTTGTGTCAGTCCATCAAAGCCACCAAACAGCTGCATCATTGAAGGCACATGTCGCTCCCGTGAACTCACAATGAAAGATATGGTCACCTGCATCCACAAAGGCTTGTCAAAACATATCTCCTCTTCCAAAATCCAACCCTTCACATCTAATTTTTCTTCCACTAGAAGCCAAAATTATTTTGGCACCTCAATAACCCCCTTTTGTGTTAATCTCATAGATAGCGCTACCTAATCCCTATATGGAGACACAACAGAAGATAGCGCCACTGCGTGGCTCTTCTATGCCATTATAGCCAAAGGCACTATTCCATAAAATGGCACCACAATCTCTTTTGATGCTAATCCATGCGATGGCACCATTCTATCCTATGGCATCAATTCTTAGGATCACGCCACTCCTTAGCATGGCACCAATTCACCCGATAGCATCATTTCTCTATATCATGCCAATTGAGATGATCGCTCCACCCGTCACCCTATTTGGCACCAATTCACCAAACCCTAACCCCATGTAACATTGTACCAATAGAGATGATGGCGCTACAATGACTTGTTTTGGCACCGATTCTTGTTGTTTTCCCCTAGTCAAATGGTGCTAATTTGGATGATGGTGCCAATCCACAAGATTTAGATGCCAATCGATTTCTTGATAGTGCCAGAACCCTAAAATCTCTTTTCCCAACATAATAAATGCAATAAATGTGAAAAATGACAAAGCTAGGGTTTGAGCCTACCTGTGGGCCAGCCTCTAATGATCTCTCGTACGGTCAGAATCACTTAGAAATGTGCTCAAAGCACAGGAACATGGGGTTACGATTCGTCATCCTCTTCTTCTCTCCTTCATCTAGGTGGCTCTATGTGTGCAAATGTGGCACTTTTAGGGCCCACTTTTCTATTTATAGAAAGCCGTGTCATCCTTCCACACACGTTTTCCTCCCTAGGGTGTAGATCACAACCTTTTTTGCCTATTTTTCTTCTTGTTAACCTATTTTTCCATCCCCTATCCAGCTTTCACATCTGTTTCATCCTTTCGAGAGCTCACCCAAAAAAATATTATTTTTCCACCTGACCTCTCAAGGGGGCATACCTCACTCATTTCATTCCTTCCCGGCAGCTAGGGCATATTTTTATTTGACTCGATGCCACTTCCCTGCTAGGTCCTGATGCCACGTCAAAGAGGGGCAAATGTAGACACCTAAAAATGTCTTCACCATCAAACCAACTCCCAACATCACTAAGTACACCAATTCCCCTTCCAAACAATTAATTAAATTTTTATTTAATTATCCTATTCAACACCTATTTTTCCTCCATTCATCCTGTTAAATTGAATTAATTTTTATTAATTCAATAGTCTAACATTACCCAATTAATTAAATAAATGTGCACAAATATTTATTTGATTAATTCTCCCTTTTCCTAAACCCCATTAATTAGGTAAATCATGTTTACTTATTAATTCAGCCTATTAATCAACCTATCCCTACCCTAGCTAATTAAATATCTATTATTTAATTACCTAGCCTAAACTACATGACCCTAGACCTAGGATTAATTAAATAAAACCTTATTTAATTAATCTTAACCCCTCACTAATCCAGTTCCTCATTTTTCCAGCCATATTAATTAGACATTCATTAACAACACCATGGACTGTGGAAAACTAATGAACTCCATATTAATTAGGCTAATAACCTTGATTAAAATGGTCAAACCTCAATTAACACCCTTCCCCACACATTTCAAATAAAAAATTATTATCTATGCCACATAAAATAATTTTTTATACACATATGCCAACCAACCTCATTAAAACCTCTTACAAATGTCATAAGCATTTAATCCCACTCTTCCCTAAATGAATTTTTAATTCATTTTACTCTTCCCCATGTGAATTTTTAATTCACATATAATCCATCTCACCCATGTTGCAAATATGTGCCTAAGCAATGTTGTCATTGATGTCAACGTATCCTTGTTGCCATTGGTGTCAACCATATCCTATTTTTTTACTTGTTTAGAAGATCGGATTGTTGAGGATATTGAGAAAATTAATAGAGATAAATATATGTGGACCATATTGCTTTGTAGATGTTTCTCTGAAGAAGCTCTAGTTAAGATTTGAGAGGTTCACATTAAGATCTGAAGAAGTTATAGCCATCTGAGTAAAATTAGTTTCTACATTATTCAGGAGAGACAAAGTGACAGGAAAGAGGTCCGGATTGCTCTGGTAACATAAAATGATGATCTGTGGATCTATAGGCATGTTTGGGAAGTCAGTGTGTTTCATCCATTCAAGTGGTTCGTTATTTGGAGGTCCTCAAGCAATCTTTCTAATATGACAGTCATGGCAGATAGTGTTCTTGAAGTTCTGGAGGAAGATGCAAGTGATTCAGATGATTTGGAAGAGTGCCAATGTTTTTGTTTAATTCAATGTGCTTGTGGAAGTCTTTGGATCATGTGACTGCTATGTTGGAGGTTCGCATTGAAGTTTGAGCTCGTCTATGAAGATTTTCTTGTTGGTGTTGATGTTCTTCCCAGTCTTGGCCGAAAGGATGATTCAAGCATGTTGTGGACAATCTAAGAGAAATTCTTTGAAGCGTGGCATGTTAATCAAGGAATATTTGAGTCCCAGTTATGTTTGACCGATAGCTTAGTGATTTGCATTAAGTCAGATGTTTCTAGTGCTGACCTTGATGTTAATTCCAAGGTTGATGAAGTGTATAAATACTTGTTGATGAGTTGTGGAAAATTATGCTTGAGTGAAATGAATTAAATCTGAATAAAGGATCAAAAGCAGAACAGAGAAGAAAAGGAGCAAGAGCAATACAGAGTGAAAAGTTAGTGAAGAAGAATTTGGGGCAAAGCAAAAGTTTTGTGAGCATTCAATGAAACTGAACTAGGCATGAAGTAGATGCTATTTCTTAGTTAATTCTTTCTGTTCTAAATAAATTCTGTAGGCAGTGAGCCTCTCTTTTGAGTAGTGAGCTCTGAGTAGTGCGCTTGAAGGCATGTACCTTCTATTTTTCTAAAGTACTTTTATGGTACAAAATCTTTGTGGGTTAACCCCCACCATGGTTTTCCATTAATCGGGTTTCCACGTAAAAATTATGGTGTTTTGTGTTCACTTGTTTCTATTCATGTGTTGATAATTCATGCTTTAAATGTTTACATCATTGATCAATTTTGTGTGATAAAGAAATAATTGCAAGCGTTAAAGATTTGGGACAACTAATTCACCCCCCTCTCAGTTGTCTGACCTAATTCCAACAATTGGTACTAGAGCCAAGTTCCTCTAGAAGAAGCTTAACCACTTGAGGAGATCCAAGATGTCGACCTACAAGAAGGATAACCCAAGATTTGATGGAACAAATTACTCTGTTTGGAAAAGTCACATGGAGTACCATTTGTAATGCATGGGTGATGCTTACTGGGCAATAACTAAGGATAAGTATGAGCCTCCAGAGAAACCTTCAACTCCAGATGAAGTCAAAAATGTTGAAAATAATCTTTGAGCCAAAGAAGCCTTACTAAGTGCCCTGACAGATTTAGAAATGACAAATGTCTTTGGACTAAAAACTGCTCATGAAATTTGGAAGAAGATGGAGAATCTTTATGAAGGCAATGAATTTGTCAAATGTGCCAAGCTACAAAGTTTGAGAGGAAAATTTGAAAATATGAAGATGAGTGAAGATGAAAATATTACAATCTACATGCAAAAAATAAATGATCTTGTGTGTGGTATTAGATGTGCTGGTGAGACTTTGGAAGAATTAGAGATAGTGTCAAAAGTACTTAGATCTTTACCTAATTCATACAAAAATAAGGTTGTTACTGTAGAGGAGATCAGGACTATCTCAAAAGTTACAAGAGATCAGTTGGTTGGCAAAATTTTAGCTTTTGAATTAAGTGAGTTTGGTGATTCTCTTCCCAAGTCTGAATTTGCATTTAAGGCTAGTGTATATGGAAAACAAAGATATGATCCAAGTGAAATCTCTTCTACAAGATCAAACAAATTTGTGAGGACAAGGAAGGATCTTAAAAATGTTGAAATTGAAACTGCAGATCTTGAAGCTCTTATTGCTAAAAGATTTCCAAGAGGATCCGGTAAGTATGAAGGAAAATTGCCACTCAAATGTTTTGCTTGTAATAAGATTGGTCATTTTGCCTTAAGATATCTAGAGAGGTTTTTGAAACCAAACCCTAACAGATACAAAAATTAGAAGAAATGTTACTATATCCAAGAAGAAGGAGAAGAAGGAATCATAGATGATGAATCTGATCATGGAGGTTCCTCTGAAAATGATTGGGTATTCATTGCTATCAAAGAAAACGATCCAATGTCTACTGAATCTTCTAGCTATGCAAATGTGGAAAGTGCCTTGGCTTCTCAGGTTATTGAAAAAGATGAATGGGTGATTGATAGTGGATGTTCTCATCATATGACTGGTGACAAGAGTAAGTTTGTGAGTTTTGAAAATTATGAAGGAGGGCTTGTGAAATTTGGAGACAACTCAGCTAGTAGAATCCATGGCAGAGGATCTATCTCTTTTGATGGTAAGAATAGCACCAATGATGTTCTATATGTGGAAGGACTAAAACATAATCTTCTCAGTGTTGGACAGTTGGTTGACAAAGGTTATGATCTTCGATTCAAGGATGGAAAATGTAGAATCTTGGAAAGCTCCAGAACTGAAATTGCATCTAGTACTCAAACTAATGGTAACATTTTTTATTTAAGTAGTTCTAGAAAAAGTTGTTTATTGCTTAGACAGATCAAAGTTGGTTATGGAATAGGAGGATATGTCATGTGAATTTTGATAACATTGTCAAAATAAGTACCACTCAGGCTGACAGAGATCTTCCAAAGCTTGTGAAACCTAATAGCATGTGTAGAGAATGTCAATTGGGGAAACAGAACAAAATTTCATTCAAAAGTAAGGAACAAGCTTCAAGTGGACGATTGAAACTAGTACATACTGATCTCTGTGGTCCTGCTAGATTTAGGAGTGTGCAAGGAGATAGATATTTCATGTTGCTGATTGATGATTACTCCAGGATGATGTGGGTAACTTTCCTAAAAGAAAAATTAGAAGCTTTTGACAAGTTTAAGGTGTTCAAGGTGATGGTTGAAAATGAGATTGGTGAGAAATTAAAATGTTTGAGATCCGACAGAGGTGGAGAATCTACTTCTGGTGAGTTTGATGCTTTCTATAAAAAGCATGGCATAAAAAGACAGTTATCTGCTCCTAGGACTCCCCAGCAAAATAGAGTTATGGAAAGAAAGAACCGGACCATTCAAGAAGTTGCCAAGACCATGATGATGAAATCAAATGTTCCTTAAGTCTATTGGAGAGAAGCTTGTTGGCAAGAGACACTATATGGATTCATGGTTGTTGTCATTGATGGCAACAAAGGTCATCCCACATATCCGCAAGACATGATATGTCTCTACCGGAAGTCAGAATAAAGAATGTTGTGGTCCGGTGAAGAAGAACAGAGCATGTGGCAAGGTCCGACAGATTGGTCCGGACCTCTCAGAGGAAGTGTCTTGGTGCAGTGCGGATTTGGGGAAGTCAAGAGGACTACCTTGAGTGGTATATTCCAAGGATTTAGCCTCCGGTGATGGACAAGGAAAAAGATATGAATGGTTGAGTACCGGATTCCTGAGAGACAGTGAAAACAGAGGAAGAACTGACTGGCAGAGTA
The DNA here is from genome assembly GCA_027924645.1 of Cunninghamia lanceolata. Taxonomy (NCBI): domain Eukaryota; kingdom Viridiplantae; phylum Streptophyta; class Pinopsida; order Cupressales; family Cupressaceae; genus Cunninghamia; species Cunninghamia lanceolata. Next base: position 32,638,468 of record BSBN01000078.1, on the reverse strand, counting down.
TCAGACTGCTTTCCGGATGGGTTACTATTGATGACAGAGGTTGTGAAGGCATGAATCATGTTTGGCCGACATGATTAATGATATCTACAAGTATATGCTTGATCCGCATTGCTTGGTGAGGAAGGATTCAGCCGACAGAATGAAAGTTTATAAGAAACTAGACTGTTCCGGATGCCGACTAGAAAGGTGATGAAATTACTTGTGCGGATATATATAGAGGATGGATTTAGTTGTGAAGGAGTAGTTGTTGTGGAGAGATATGCGAATAAGTCCAGATAAAGAGCAGAGGTAGCAAAAAGGATCCGGTATGTGAAAGATAGCAGAATAAAGAATAGAGGAAAGATGAAGTGCAGCAGATCAGTGTACTGAGCCTAACCGGAACTGAACTCCAGCATATGCAGATGCTTCCAATCAGTTCAAGACTGTGATTCTCATCACTTTGTAGACAGTGTGTCTTCTTGTAGGCAGTGGGCCTCTTGTGAGCAGTGTGCTCGGGCAGTGAGCCCTAATTGGCAAGTGCCATCTTTGTAATTTCCTATTCTTCTAACAGAGAATAATTTTGGGTTAATCACCCCGTGGTTTTCTCCCTTAACAGGGTTTCCACGTCAAAAATACTGTGTCATGTGTTTCTTGTTTTATGGTTAATGTTTTATGTTTGATTTTATGCTGCATCAATTAAAAGGAAAGTTCACTAAAGGAAACAATTAGGATAACTGATTCACCCCCCCCCCCCCCTCTCAGTTATCAACAATTGGTATCAGAGCCAAGTTCCTCCTAATAGAGCCTAACAGCTTGAGGAAGATCTGGGATTTCAAATGGATGCATATGGTTTAAGGGAGCAACTCAAGACTACTCTTGAGGATCTTGAACAGTCAAATTCTGAAGTCAGTGAATTAAAGGAAAGACTCAAACAGGCTGATGAATTCATGAGAGAATTAAAAGACAAATTAAGTCTCTCTATGAAAAAGAGAAAGGAGCTGCTTCAACAGTTGGCAAGACAAAGTGAAGAAAGCAATACAAATGAAGAATTGACTGAGCAAACCAAGTTATGTGAAAAGTTATCAAAAGAAGTCATTATGTTAAGACATGAAATGGAATCAGGAACTATAAAGTTTACTCAAGAGATTGAAGAAAAAAGAAAGGCTGAAGACAATCTAAGACAATCTCTTAAAGAAAAATCAGAAGAATGCCACCAGATGGACAGGATTATCAGACATCTTGAATCTGATCTTGAAGATGCCAAAGATAATGAAGGAAAACTTGAGGATCAAATTGCCTCTCTCAAAAGAGACCTTCAAACAGCAAATGAATATAAAGAAAAATTCAAGATAAGTTCTGCTCAACTTGAAGTTCTTCTTGGAAGTCAAAAGAGGACAGATGACAAGTATGGTTTGGGATATGAGAAAGGAGAAAGCTCCGGATCCGGTCAGAAGAATCTTGGATCAGAAAATCCAAGAAGCAGGCCTAGAAGACCTCCGGTAAGACAGCCAAATGCTCAAAGATATCCATCCTTCAATGGATACTGCCACAGCTGCAACCACTTTGGTCACAAAGCTAATCAGTGCAGAATGAGAATGAATCAGATTAATTCATCCTTCTCCGGACAGTGCTTCAACTGCAAAAGGTATGGACACAAATCCCATGCATGCAGAAGTATACAAGTAAACAAATCATTCAAAGGTAGATGCTTCACATGCAATAGAGTAGGTCATATGGCTAATCAATGCAGATCAAGAGGATATCAGTCAAATATGCGAAGAAATGTTATTTGCCAAATCTGCAATAGGTCCGGTTATAATGCTAAAGTTTGCAGAAACAAGAATCAGGACAAAAGAGGTCCGGTGTATAATCAGAATCAAGACAAGGGTAAACAAAAGATGAATGCGGATGAGGTTAGGAATCAGATGAGCAAGATCTGGGTGAAGAAAAGTTCAGAGAATGTAGAGGTTGGATCCGCACCAGACTCTGGTGCTGATATTTCTTCCAGAAATTAAAAAGTGAGCTCAGGCTCAGGGGGAGACTCAAAGAAAATCTTGTTCCCCCAGCCAAACAAGTGGTACCGGATGTGGCACAAGATGCGGACCAAAGGGTTTGTAGATATGAGTCTTGAGATACTTCAGTCAAGTTTTCAGAGGTCCGCATGAAGTTATGAAGAAGCTGTGATCGATCAAATAAGACCTGTTCAGGGAGATGCTCCGGTATGATAGAGGATTACAAAAAGGTCCGGAAAGATCCGGAAATGCACTATCTTGTTCTGCGGATTGGACAGAGTGTTTGGGATGCTCTTGTAATATGTTACCTTGATTTATTCATGATTGAAAGATCCGGATGATATCCTCAGATCAGAACCAATCCGGGATACTCCAAACTATCCAGACAAGGCAAACCGGAATGATGTAGGTGAAGCATTTATTGCAGACAGATATTAGGGTTCGCGGAGCAATTTAAGGGATTTCTCAAAGGTCATTTGCTCATTCTGCACTCGAGAAGAAGCGAAAAGTGGAGCTCTGGAACAAGGTTCATCAAGCACCAAGGATCTCCTGCCGAAGCTATTGCATAAAGAAATCAATCCAACCACTCCGTGCAAACCGAAGGCGCATAAGGTATTCTCTGTTTTTCATTACCTCACTGCAAATCTTTGAAGAATGGCTACTCCAAACATAGTTAAGATCTCTGATAGACCTCGCCCCTCATTCAAGAAACATCCCTACAAATCATTGGAGGTAGACCCACTAGGAGCCTTCTCTAGTGTTCCCCACGGAGTTTTACACACCGAAGACATTAGGGTTTACATACATGCAAACATTGAGGAATTTGGGGAATTCAAATTAAGAGACCTCTATCACAAGCAGCTGATTGACAATGCTTTTGAGCTTAAACCAGAGTATAAGGATATTCAGAAGAAACAATTTGAGCAATTTATTCATTTCCCCTGTTTTGAAGAGGATGAATGGGTCCGGTATGTACTGAGCAGAATGCATGACAACTTTCTATGGCTAGATAGACCCTGCAAGATCACAAAAGAGGCAATTAGAGCAGTAACTGGCCTATACTCTTCCGGAGGAGTACCTATCCTCAAATCTGTCAAGAACAACATTGTAACTGAGGCCACCGGATCAAAATTTGACAAAAGGGCAATGACCATTGAAGACATCTCCGATCCGGATATCAAATATGCATCAATGATAATAGGATACAAGATCTACCACTCCAGCAGGGAGAATTCTGTATCCGGAACTGCAGTATACACTGCCTATGAGATGCTAAGAAAGAATGCAGAGTATGATCTCTGCGAACTACTGCTAAGCCAATTAATGGAAAATATACAGAAAATCAAGAAGGATAAGAAGAATTCCTTTAAGTATGGTACTCTGATTGTATGTCTATTCTTCTACTTCATGAATGAGCTACCCGGAACAAGTGGATGGGTATGGCAAAATGACAAACCTGTTGCAGTCCAGATAAGAGACTATTTGCATGGACTTGGGGATGCAAAAGCGAGAAATACAGCTCTATGGGGATACTTCAAAAACTTTCAGAGCATGATGCAAGCAAGAGAGAGAATTCCCCAGTCTCTCATTGAGAAATACAAGGACTCAGTGTGCTTTATGGTTGACACTGATCAGTGCCTAATGGAGGCAGTGGAGCCAAGGACTGTCTGGATCATGCCCATGGGGTATGAAGTTGATGAACAGATAGTGGAGCTGCATGTTCAACACATGCTAAGTCAGCCCAAAGATCCTAAGGCAGAAAGGTTTGGAACCTTTGAGGAGCTGAGTGTAAAAATACATGTAGAACTCAGGGAACCTGAGATTAAAAGAAAGGTAAGAAAAGAAGTAGAGCACATTGCTCAAGGCCTAGGTATCTCAAAGGAGGCACTTGATGCCAGCCGGGAAAAGAGGAGGAAGGCCGAGGAAGAAGAGAAAAGCAAAGAAAGTGCTCCGGTTGAAACTCCCACCCGGACCAGATCATCAAAGAGACCTGCACCTTCCACAACCAAAAGTTCAAAACCGGAAGTCCAGGCATCCGGTAAGAGATCCAAGACAAAAGCCACAAGGGCTTATGGAAGCCAAAAGGATGAAGAGGAAACAGAATCAGATGAGGGAGTAAGAGAAGTAAAGAAACAGAAGAAGAAAGGATCCGGTAAGCCCTCCACAGGCCAAGACAAGGATGAAATGGCAGAGGTAACTGTTGAAAAGCCCACTCTGTCACTAGAGAGCATAATCAAGTCGGTCACGGTGGATGGAAACCTTCAACCAATGACTGAATCATATGATGACTTCAGTGAGGCCGACCAAAAGACTCTGCAGGAGGCCACAGTAAAATATCTTAACATATATAATAAGGCTTTCATTGAAATAATATCTCTTATTCCCAAAAGCCTAGAAAAGGAAATGGAAGTAAGAAAGAATAATGCTCATGCTAAAGATCTTGAGATCCGGGAGCAGATAGCTATTCAGCTATATCCTCAAATTGATCCCAAGACCATGAACATTATCTTCAAAGACTGCAAAGATGAGTTTAGAAGCAAAGCCAGGATGAATCAACTCATGCTTGGCGAGACTGACAAAGTGGCCCAAGAAACAGAAGAGATCCTCCGGAAGGCCTTCAAAAGGTTCAATCTTCCGGTTGTAGAGGATTTAGGTACAGAAACAGCTGAGGACTTGGGACCCTCTACTCCAGAAGAAGTGGCTCATGAACAAACTAGCATCTCTCCTCCGGTTTCCCCTACAGTCTCCGGATCCAAAGAAGAAGAGCAATTACAGGAGAAGGAAGCAATGGTGAAAGATAAAGAGGTTGACAGTTCTAAGACTGCAGAAGAAAAGAAACATCTGTCTCCGGCAAGAGACACTGCACAAACTGTTCAACAGTTTTTGAGTAAAGAAACTTTAGAGATTGATGAACCGGAGCTTCTAAAAGGCCCATTTGATTTTGACTCTCTCTCTCCGGTACAAACAATGAAGATAGCTTCATTTGCAAATGCCAAGGCAAATGAAAAGCTCCTGAAGTCTCATATGGAAGACTGTGAGTTGATAGAGGCTGCTTCCGGAGTACTTGTGAAGATCATGCCATCAATCCAGATAGATCCGACAGCCTCCTCTTCCGGTAATCTAAAAACCTTAGTCAGCAGTGTTGATACACATTTTGATTCTTTAGAAAAATCAGCTGAAGAAAAGGTCCGGAAGGAATTTTTGGATAAAAGATTTTCAGAGATATTAGAATTAATCTCTAAAGATAGGAAGATTGTAAGCATTGGAATAAAGAGCTTAGAGAATGCTCTTAAGGATGGCGGTGACATCTATAAATTTTGTATATCCTGGTCAAAGGCAACAGCAGCATTTGACAAGAAAATAAAAGAGGAACAGGATAAGCTACAAAGCTTATCTCAAAGTTTTGATCCTCTCTCTTCCTCTATAATAAATCAAGAATGTCAGACCATTGCAGTCTTGAATGAAATAAAAAATCTTGAGAAGGAAAGGAAGAACATCACTAACCGGATGGGAGAACTTAGAAGGATTATAATCCCTAAGTTGGAAACCATGCATGAGGCCATCAGTGATGCTCAGACCACCGCCCAAACAAAAGATCCGATAGATCTCAAGCGGGCAGAAGCGTTCGCATTTTTGCTAAGTGGTCACATTTCAATTTTGGATAGAATGAAGCAAAGTTGGGCTACAGAAATGATCCAATTGCAGACATCCTTTGCAGACATTCTTCAATATATGTGAGTATGTAAATATGCGGCTAAGTATAAGAAATTTTTGAAAATTTTGATATGCGGACCCTACCCTTTGCCATTGATGTCAAAGGGGGAGTGAGGAGCAGTGAAAAATGAGAAATCCAACTAAGGGGGAGTTCCGGAAATTGTATATAAAGACAGAGCATCAGCAAAGGGGGAGCACAGTGAAAACACTTAGTCATTTTTCACTAAGTGTTGCCATCAATGCCAAAGGGGGAGATTGTTGGCAAGAGACACTATATGGATTCATGGTTGTTGTCATTGATGGCAACAAAGGTCATCCCACATATCCGCAAGACATGATATGTCTCTACCGGAAGTCAGAATAAAGAATGTTGTGGTCCGGTGAAGAAGAACAGAGCATGTGGCAAGGTCCGACAGATTGGTCCGGACCTCTCAGAGGAAGTGTCTTGGTGCAGTGCGGATTTGGGGAAGTCAAGAGTACTACCTTGAGTGGTATATTCCAAGGATTTAGCCTCCGGTGATGGACAAGGAAAAAGATATGAATGGTTGAGTACCGGATTCCTGAGAGACAGTGAAAACAGAGGAAGAACTGACTGGCAGAGTATCAGACTGCTTTCCGGATGGGTTACTATTGATGACAGAGGTTGTGAAGGCATGAATCATGTTTGGCCGACATGATTAATGATATCTACAAGTATATGCTTGATCCGCATTGCTTGGTGAGGAAGGATTCAGCCGACAGAATGAAAGTTTATAAGAAACTAGACTGTTCCGGATGCCGACTAGAAAGGTGATGAAATTACTTGTGCGGATATATATAGAGGATGGATTTAGTTGTGAAGGAGTAGTTGTTGTGGAGAGATATGCGAATAAGTCCAGATAAAGAGCAGAGGTAGCAAAAAGGATCCGGTATGTGAAAGATAGCAGAATAAAGAACAGAGGAAAGATGAAGTGCAGCAGATCAGTGTACTGAGCCTAACCGGAACTGAACTCCAGCATATGCAGATGCTTCCAATCAGTTCAAGACTATGATTCTCATCACTTTGTAGACAGTGTGTCTTCTTGTAGGCAGTGGGCCTCTTGTGAGCAGTGTGCTCGGGCAGTGAGCCCTAATTGGCAAGTGCCATCTTTGTAATTTCCTATTCTTCTAACAGAGAATAATTTTGGGTTAATCACCCCGTGGTTTTCTCCCTTAATAGGGTTTCCACGTCAAAAATACTGTGTCATGTGTTTCTTGTTTTATGGTTAATGTTTTATGTTTGATTTTATGCTGCATCAATTAAAAGGAAAGTTCAATAAAGGAAACAATTAGGATAACTGATTCACCCCCCCCCTCTCAGTTATCAACAAAGCTGTGAGTACTGTTATCTATACTCTTAACCGGGTGTAGATCAAAGGCAATTCTAGCAAGACCCCTTAGGAACTATGGTTTGGTCATCCTCCTACTGTGAGATATTTTAGAGTTTTTGGTAGTAAATGCTATATCAAAAGAGATGAGGATTTAGGCAATTTTGATGCAAGAAGTGATGATGGAATATTTGTGGGGTACTCTACTCAAAGTAAGGCTTACCGATGCCTTAACAAGAGGTTGAAATAGATTCTTGAAAGTGCTAATGTTATAGTTGATGAGAGCAAGGAAGGACATTCCAAGTTCTACGGATATGATTCAGATGATCAAGATGAAAGTCAAAGTCAAGGAAGGCTAGTTCAAACTTAGACTCAGATTTAGATTGATCTAGAAACTCCAGGAACTCAACAGAATAGTTTAGATATTGAGGAACAAGCACAAGAAACAGAAGTTCAAGCAATTACCAAAACTCCCAGGTATTTAAGATTGAATCATCTCGAAGATCAGATCATAGGAGATAAGAGTAAAGGTGTTCAAACTAGGAGAAAAAATTCTGAAGATCAAGAGGAAATTTGTTTGATTTCAAAGATTGAACCTAAATTAGTAAGTAAAGCCTGCAATGATGAAAACTAGGTAAAAGCAATGGAAGAAGAATTGATGCAAATTGAAAAGAATCACACTTGGGATCTTGTTCCTAGACCTGAGGACAAAAATGTGATTGGAACCAAATGTGTCTTCTGAAATAAACTAAATGAAGATGGTGAAGTGGTGAGAAACAAAGCAAGGTTGGTATGCAAAGGCTATTCTCAAGTGGAAGGAATTGATTTTGAAGAAACCTTTGCTCCGGTGACAAGAATAGAAGCAATCAGATTATTTCTTGCATTTGCTGCCTTCAAAGATTTTAAAGTTTATCAGATGGATGTCAAATCAGCATTCCTGAATGGAGAATTGGAGGAAGAAGTTTACATTGAGCAACTAGAAGGATTTCAATTGTCTGATCAGAGAGATATGGTCTGCAGACTAAGAAAAGCATTGTATAGACTCAAGCAAGCCCCAAGACCCTGGTATGCAAGACTGGATAAGCATTTTCTTAAGATGGGATTTAGCAAAGGTACCGCTAGTAGCAATCTTTACTTTAAGATTAATCATGAAGACATCCTGATTGTTGAGGTCTTTGTTGATGATATCATTTTTGGTGGAAATGAATGTATGTGCAAAGCATTTGCTGATCAAATGAAAGGTGAATTTGAGATGTCAATGTTTGATGAGATGAATTTCTTCCTAGGTCTGCAAATTGTTCAGTCAGATAAAGGTATCTTTATATCTCAGTCCAAGTATGTGAAAGAATTACTGAAGAAGTTTGGAATGGAAGATTCAAATCTAGTAGGTACCCCTATGGTAACCAGATATAAGTTAAACAAAGATGATGACTCCCCCAAGGCAAATCAGAAAATGTATAGATCAATGATTGGAGGATTTCTCTAACTGACTCAGACCAGACTTGACATCATGAATGTCGTTGGAATTGTTGCTAGATTTCAAGATGATTCAAAAGAATCCCATGTTGTGGCAGTCAAAAGAATATTCAGATATCTCAAGGGAACAATTGATTATGGATTGTGGTATCCAAAGGATAATGGCTTCACTCTTCATGCATATACAGATGTTGATTGGGCAAGAGATGTGGATGACAGGAAAAGTACTAGTGGTGGTGCATTCTTCTTGGTAAGAAGATTGGTCTCTTGGATGAGCAAAAAGAAAGAGGCAATATCTCCGTCTACTGGAGAGGCAGAGTATATAGAAGCAACAAATAATTGTACTGAAGTTCTGTGGATGAAACAAATGTTGAAAGACATCAGAATTGTGTTTGACAAACCAATCACAATCTTTTGTGATAATTCAAGTGCAATAAGCATCTCAAAGAATCTAGTGTTGCATTCAAAGACACAACATATATCCATCAATTTTCATTTCTTGAGAGAGAAGGTAAATGAGAATGAAGTCAAGTTGGAGTTTGTGTCTTCAAAAGATCAGATTGTGGATATCTTCACTAAGCCTCTTCCCAAGGATACTTTTGAGTATCTCAGAGAGAAGTTATGGGTTATTACCCCTCCTAATTAGAACTAAGATGCACTAAGGTGCATCAGCTCAGTGGAATTCATAGTCATATCTTGTGATCTAGATTGATGTTAAGGAGATACTACTCAGGAGGAGTAGTCAGTATGTAAATGTTGAAACAAAAAGGTAGAAAAGATTGCAAATATGTGCCCTTTACCATTGATGTCAAAGGGGGAGAGAAGTTCATGTGAAAAACTTGTTACTGATAAAAGGGGGAGCAGTGAAGAAATAAATTATAGAAGTGAGAAGAGAAAGGAGGAGAAGTTCTTGTCTTGATGGTGGTATCAGAACAAAAGTTAATGTGAAAAACTAGTTACTGATAAAAGGGAGAGCAGTGAAGAAAGAAATTGTAGAAGTGAGAAGAGAAAGGGGGAGAAGTTCTTGTTTGGATGGTTGAATTTAGTTTTTCACATCATATGTTTCCATCACTGACAAAGGGGGAGATTGTTACAAATATGTTCCTAAGCGATGTTGTCCTTGATGTCAACATATCCTTGTTTCCATTGGTATCAACTGTATCATATTTTGTTGCCTATTTAGAAGACTGGATTGTTGAGGATATTGAGAAAATTAATGGAGATAAATATATGTGGACCATATGGCTTTGTATATGTTTGTCTAAAGAAGCTCCAATTAAGATTTGAGAGGTTCGCATTAAGATCTGAAGAAGTTATAGCCATCTGAGTAAAATCGGTTCCTACATTATTCAGGAGAGACAGAGTGACAGGAAAGAGGTCTGAATTGCTCTGGTAATGTAAAATGATGATCTATGGATCTATAGGCATATCTGGGAAGTTAGTGTGTTTCATCCATTCAAGTGGTTCGTGGTTTGGAGGTCCATAAGCAATCTTTCTAATATGACAATCATGGTAGATAGTGTTCTTGAAGTTTTGGAGAAAGATGCAAGTGATTCGGATGATTTGGAGGAGTTCAGATGTTTTTGCTTAATTCAATGTGCTTGTGGAAGTCTCTAGATCATGTGACTACTATGTTGGAGGTCCGCATTGAAGTTTGAGCTTGTCTATGAAGATTTTCTTGTTGGTGTTGTTGTTCTTCCCAGTCTTGGCCGACAGGATGATTCGAGTGTGTTGTGGATGATCTAAGAGCAATTCTTTGAAGCATGGTGTGTTGATCAAGGAAGATTTAAGTCCCAGTTACGTTTGACCAATAGCTTAGTAATTCACATTAAGTCAGATGTTTCTAGTGCCGACCTTGATGTTAATTCCAAGGTTGATGAAGTGTATAAATACTTGATGAGTTGTAGAAAATTATGCTTGAGAGAAATGAATTAAATATGAATAAAGGATCAAAAGTAGAGCAGAGAATAAATGGAGTGAGAGCAGTATAGAGTGAAAAGTTAGTGAAGAAGAATTTGGGGCAAAGAAGAAGTTTTGTGAGCATTCAATGAAACTGAACCAGGCATGAAGTAGATGTTATTTCTCAGTTAATTCTTTCTATTCTAAATAAATTCTGTAGGTAGTGAGCCTCTCTTTTGAGTAGTGAGCTTTGGGTAGTGTGCCTGAAGGCATGTCCCTTCTATTTTTCTAAAGTACTTTTAACAGAGTAGAAAATCTTTGTGGGTTAACCCCCATTGTGGTTTTCCCTTAACCAAGTTTCCACGTAAAAAATTTGGTGTTCTGTGTTCACTTGTTTCTATTCATGTGTTGATAATACATGCTTTAAATGTTTACATCATTGATCGATTTTGTGTGATAAAGAAATAATTGCAAGTGTTAAAGATTTGGGACAACTGATTCACCCCCCCTCTCAGTTGTCCAGACTAATCCCAACAACCCAACCTCATTAACTCCACCCCTTTCCCAAGATGAATTTAAAATTCATCTTTATTCCTAGCCCTCCATTTTCCAAGATTGAATCTAGGCCCTCCACATCACTTTCATCCTCCACCATTGATCTCCCAAATCAATCTCCACCCTTGGATCAAATCCTCTCCAAAAATGCCCATAAATACAACACTCAAGCCATTTCATCATCCACAATTTGAGCAAAGTTATCATGCCAAAATATGTCCTCTTGAGCTAGGTTTGTTTAGTAATTTGCATAGTTTGAGAGCACTTCACATCTCATTTGAGTATCTTGGGTAAATCTAGGGTGTTTGGGTGCACACTCTATACCTCATCTTGGATTTGTGGGTCATCTTGATGGTATAATCTTTGTGTTTTTATGCATTGTTTTTTGTTTCTCCTTTCATTTTGATTTCACTAATCACACTAGAACCCGAGCATAACTGTGGGGCTATACCATAGATATCTTAGAACCGAGTGTAACCAAGGTGAGACCCAAGATAAACAAAGTGCACGGAGTAGCAATATTGTTATGGTTTGTTAGCAAATATAAGACATCATCAAAATATCGCATAGAGTGATTCTACTACCCACACGTCAGATAATATATGTCAACCCCATCATCATGTATGGACTAGGTCCATTTTTGCTTACTCGTTGAAGGGACACATGGTCTATATCAGTCTTATTTTATTTTTTGTTATCCACCAGCTAGATAGAACCACTAGAAGAAGGTAAACAATAAATCGAGAGATGAGAAACAAGTGCCCTAGGGTTGTCACATAGGAAGGTGCCCCTGGGTCACCAACTGTAACACTATGCCCCTAAGGCATGACACAAAACAATGAAAATAGAGGAGAGGCAAGATAGAAGAATGATGATACAAATAGAAGAATGGTCACAATAGAGACGGTCTCCCAGTATCCTTGACCTTACAAGAGCATCAAGTGTCATCCAAGGAGGCCTAAACAACATATAACACATCACGGGGGGAACACAAAACATAACGAAGGGTTAGAAATACTTACCTGATACAACACAATGCTAATAGCGTATATATCTAGGAGGAGGCCACCCTTGAGAGAAACTATAATAGGTACTATGAGTGTGGCTTAGGGAGGGAGAAATACACTTATTCACTAACCTCTTAGGAGGTGGAAGAAGTGAGTTGTTTTGAGTGATCTCAACATCCATCCATAAGGGATTTAATGTGAGAGACCTTTTTTCATTCACTAGTGTTTTATCTTTTGGAGAGAGAACATAGGAATGAAGGGAAGGTAAGGTGTTGTGAGGATAATTGTTAAAGTTTGTATCTTTAGTGATGTTCAATAAATATGCAACCAAAGGAGAGGTAGTCAATGTTTTTAAATCCTAAGTGATATCCAAAGGACTTGAACATTCAACCAAAGGAGGGAGATCAAGGATCTTCACTTCCTTAGTGATGTCCAAAGTACTTGAATATTCAACTAAAGGAGGAAGATTGATAAGAAGATCCATAGAGGCTTCATGTACTATGGTAGGGAGAGAATTTTTAATATTATTAGATGAATTCTCATTATCTATCCATAGAATGTGCTTTGTTGGAGGGGTTTCTTCATTCACTAATGCTTCATCTTGGCCAGATAGAGCATTGGAACAAAGAGATGGTGGTGGTTCTTCATTTACTAATGCTTCATATTGGCCAGAGAGCATTGGAATGAAGAGGTGATGGTGTGATGTTAAGGGATGTGTCAATGAATTCATCGTATTTCACCAAAGTATCCTCATAAGTGGGGACAACTTTGGGAGAGAGGTCATAAGGTAGAACTAAGTTACCATCACATGTTTTAGCAATAGGGGTTGTATTGGAATGTTTAATAGAGATGAGGTCATCTAAGGGTTCATCTAACATATTGAAGTCATCACTACTAAATGTATTATTGGATATGAATTTAGTGAGATCATATAATATCAGAGGATATGTTCCCATGAGGCCTATGAAGCTATCAAAATCAGAGATATAGCAAAGGATTTCATATGTGGAACACATACAGATATTAACATCATATATGTATGCTATTTGTTTTAAGACTTGAGGATATTCATGAGTAAATTTAGAAAAAATTTCAATGTCTATGATGTATGCAAACAAAGCTTCCAAAGATGAATAATAAGAAGTATCCATAATGCTAATTTGAAAGAGCTTAAATACACACAAATTTCACAACAATCAACAAGGAAAAATAAGTGAGACTATTTCGCATCAAAGCACTTGTTTCAGCGAAATGGGTACTAAAAGACACACGGAGTCCACAAAAAACATAGTGGGTAGGAGGAAAGATTACAACACAACAAGGCCCAATAGATTATTTTAGAGGTTTTGATCAAAAGATGTGAATAAAGTGTGTGAACAACTAGTGTTGAAATACACACTGTGTAATTAAAAAGATGCCAATTTTCACACAATTTAATAAAATAAAGCCCAATTTTCAGATGATAGTTGAATGAATGCTTTAATATGATTGAATTATCTGAAATGAAAGAGATTTAGGGAAAATGTAATGAAACAACACCAATTTATGTTTGCTTATGTGCCTAAAAATGCTCAAATTTTCCACTTTTTTCAAAAAAATTCAATGCAAATGCCTAAAATATGAAGTGTTGTAAGGAAATTGATGAAGGGCAGAAAATTATAATTTTAATATTATTCCAATAATGCAGAAATATCCTTCACAACACACCTATAATGCAGATCTAGATAGATGACAAGGCAAAATCTAGTGAAAATGCAAGGTTTTCAAACCCTAATTGTGAAATTAAGACATGAAAATATGCAAAATGATGTATGAATGAATTATAATGAGACTTATGATGTGGAATATCTCATCTTAGATCTGAAAATGATGCAAAAATCCTAATATTCTCAATGCAAGTGCAATTTTAAGGAAAATGAATGAATATGCTAGTTTTTGTTGAAATTGACTATGTGAAAATGCAAAATTTGAAATGTAAATGCAAAAACACACAATAATGCAACACTAAAAACAAAATCAGATTTGAAAGAGTGTTTTACAAGAGTAGTAACATCTGAAACAAGATTTTAACAACAAACCCTAGTTTTTGGAAAGACTAGGTTTTATGAAAAATGCACAATTTCAAGCAAAATCTAACAAATTAAGCATGCAAATGCAATGCAAATAATTATAATAACACGAATTTCTATAATTTATATAAGATCTAATGAAAATATAATAAATTAAATTAAATTTAATTAAATTATGTCAAAATGCAAGCCTAAGATGCTAATTTTTTCAAATTTTTCATTTTTTTTTGGTAAATTTTCAAATGCAATAATATGAAAATTAAATGAATCAATGTAAATCTAAAGTACAACACCCAACAAGGTGCAAAATTGAAATAAAACACAGGTTCACCAAAATGCTTAGTAGGAAAAGAGGGACAATGGGGTTTATAGGCTAGATCCTTCTTTCACTACAAACAATCAAGGACATCCAATCGAGTTGAATCACAAATCTTGCAAGAGGATTCACCTACAGGTTGGTAGTCACTTGAAATGATGTAGAAATTTAGAAATTGTCAATTAATGTATTAATTTAATGCTCAAGTATGCCAAAAACCCTAATTATGTAAAACACTAAGTAAACTGATAAATTACGACAAATGCTCGCAGACTAAGATAGTAGACAAAGATTAATTACTAGCCATTTTTCAAAGTTCATGATGTAGAATATTTAGGGATAATGCCCTAGGTGCCCAAGTCCAAGGTATAGTTTTCTTCAGGGAATTTAAGACTCCTTCAAACACTGATAATCACTATTATGTTTGTTTCTATTACAGGAGATGCGAAGGACACTACCCTAGGTGCCCTAGTCCAAGGCAGGCTATTCTTTGGGATGTCAAGGCTTCTTCAAATGTAGATTATCACTGTCACAAAGATTCCTATCTCTACAACCTTGAAGGACATTGCCAAGGCGCCCTTGTCCTGAAACTGCTCCAAATTGCTTCTTTCCACCAGATTTGAAATCCTTATCTTCTGGAGTCTTCCTCTACAACTCAACTCCACAAAATTTGATACCTGTAACCTACAATCACAAGGAGTGTGGTTGGGGGTTGTGGTGCTTAGGAGCTTGCCTCAGTCAAGCCCTGAAAGGACATTCAAGTCTTCCAAACACCGTTGTTAGATGAAGAGTGCGTATTCGTGTGGGATAGAGGCAAAAACAAATTGATAAATGATTCAAACACAAATAGATATCACCTCAGAGATGTAGCTCTCACATAGATGAAGATTCTTCAACACATGAAAAATAAAGATAAATCTGCAATCACAAACACAACAACAATTCTCTTCTCTACAACAATGAATATCTTGAATGCTCTAAAATCATAAGTTCACCAAAAGTTCATAATCATCTTCTAGTTTACAAATGAAACCCTAAACATGCTTATACATGCAACAACATACATTCCCACTTTAAATTTTGTAATTCAAACTTGATATGTCAGCATCGAACCTAACTAGCGGTCACATAACTGACATTCAAATTTGAGTCTTGCCTAAAATAGGGCAGGACAAGGGCACGAGTGCCCATGTCCTAGGTCCCCTTTTTAGGTCAGGACTAAGTGTTACAATGTCTCTCAAGCCCCATGTGACATGGGTTTCAGGCCATTTTCTTCCGAGAGTTAAAATGAACATGCAAGATGCAAAACAAGGGACTCAAGAGCTAAACTTAGGAGGTAAAAGTCCTAGGGGAACATTTTATGACATAATGCTTTCTTATAAAGACAAGGTTGAGAGGTAGGACTAACTAGGATGATGACAAGTGTCTTAATCCTATGACATGAGACAACTAGAGGATAAGATCGCATGGCAACTAGAAACTTCTAGAAAGATTCCTAGAGCCCTAAGTCAACTTAATATGTGAACATATGTGAATAGGTCCTAACTAATGACTAGTTAGATAATGTACCTTGTTCACACTACAAAGGGGAAATTGGTTAGGAAATACCCCTGTTCACATCAACACGTGGCACTATTTCACTATTGGGTATAGCTAGATTTATAACTATGCTTGGAGAGCATGTAGAGTTCATTTCTTGTTTTGTGGCATGATAGACCTTCTTGTACCATTTATTGAAAAATGTGTAATTAAGGAATTTCATCACTCATTGGCTCAACTTGTATGGGAGTCATAATTGAACTTTGTAACCTATTGTAAACTATCCAGATTTGGGATGACAACTTCATTTGTATTCTTTCAATTATCATTTTGTGCTATGTGTAGATATTATTTTTGAAATGGAATCTAATGTTATGCTCATCCTAATATGCTACATGTAGATTAGTTTACTTTCCATACTATGATGGTTAAACTATAATTATGTTCATTTCTATGTTATGCTTTCCTTATGATTATTGTGAAAGTCATAAGCCATCATATTTGCATGTGTTGTGTTGAATGCACAAGACAACTGAGAGGGGAGGTTGAATTAGTTGTAGTTTAAAAAATCAAAACCATCACACACATTTAGATCCGCATAGATTCAATTAAACATTAAACTATTATAATGATTAAGCATTTGATGTGGAGTTAAAAAGAAACGCTTCAAAACAGGGGTGAATACCCATCAAACTCATAGTACAGAGAGATTTCATGCTCAATCAACTTTAAATACCCTTCTTAAGGTCCAAATAATACCGAAACACACACATTCTTCACTATCGGTGAGACAACATACCATCGGCAAGCTTAAAATTCTGTCAGCCGATAGGCCGATGCCACCATGACTCTGTCTTCTCATTTCTGACAGACACCCTGTTGTTGACTCCTATCAGCCAGACAGACTACTATCGGCAAAACCCTGACCAAGATCTTCTGATATGCTGATACACCAACTTAGTATATGCTTGGCGTGACTTGCTATTACCAGTGGACTAAAGTTTCTATACCCTGATTCACCATTACGACCAGTCACCGTTTGTATCTAATGAAAGGTACATTCTCAATATACATTCTCAACATGCTTTTGTGATATGCATTCACAATATACATTCAGTGAAACAATACAATACTTACGCCGATGTAAACCTCTACAACTCTACAACTATGCAAACACCAAACAACTTATACAGAAACAACAAAATCTCAATAGAATAGAAAATGATCTACTCCTAAGGAAGCCATTCCACTGATTTCGAAGAAATCTCAACCAGTGGAATGCTTCCAATCTACATTCTGTGCAATAGAACCTTACTCAGATATGCACGACAGAATATAATTTCTTATTCCTCAGAAAATACACATACAAATCGATTCTCTGTCTGTGTTTGTTCTTTTTTTCCTTAACGAACATAGACCAACTATATAGACTCATGTCAGTAGTTACATAAGATGGAAGGCGAATCACCCTACAACCACTTCTGCCATTCGGTTACACCCATTCAGTTCGGT
This sequence comes from Cunninghamia lanceolata, assembly GCA_027924645.1. Taxonomy (NCBI): domain Eukaryota; kingdom Viridiplantae; phylum Streptophyta; class Pinopsida; order Cupressales; family Cupressaceae; genus Cunninghamia; species Cunninghamia lanceolata. The sequence goes on along the minus strand of BSBN01000078.1, from coordinate 32,621,044 downwards.
TACAATCTTTAATGACATGTATACAGACTCAATCTTATGCCGTTACTTGGCCAAGTATGATTCAATATGGCGCTAAGGCCTTACAAACATGACACATTGGATAGAATAGAGCATGCATGGAATCCTCTTGATTCTTAGGTCTCGAGATGCTCCTGCACCAACATGAAAAGCAAATAACAGAAACTAAATCAAATTAACATCAAATTTATGTGGAAAACCCAAGAAGGGAAAAACCACAGTGAGGATTAGCTCACAATATAAAGTAGTAACTGGTGGTACCCACCTAGAATTTGGGTTTCAAGTATTCATCAATAGGCCTTTTCAGAGAAACCCAAAAAATTTCTAAGTCCCTCGGCCTCTAGTTGTATGCATGTATCTATTGTCATATTTTGCCTACCCCAAAATATTCCTGTTTCCCTCCTTCTATCAAAGAAGTCCGATCAGAGAATGCTTAAATAGAAGGAGAGAAAGCTTAAATTCTTCAAATACTCATGCTGTGTCTTGAAAAATTTCCCAAAATCTTGCTTGAAGAATCTTTGCCAAAAACCTAGAGAAACCCAGAAATCTTTTAGCTTCAAGTATTTTCCATCGCAGGGTTTCTTAGTTTCATGCTTGGTATTCGTGTATGCATTTTTGAATGTATATTTGCATATACATTCATCGTTGTATGTTTGAATATGCAAAGGGCAGATACAAGAGCAAGATATAAGGATGAAGCATGCAAGGCAGACATGCATAGGCAGGATACAAAGGCAATGTGCATCAGGTTACATTGTATGTTCTCATTGTATATTTGATATACAAAGGAAATGTGCAAAAGCAGATATACAAAGGATCATCGGCTAGACAGGCCTTATCTATGACCAAGCTAAGGATCTCCCTAACAGTCGATGCATGCAAACATACAAAGGGGGAGATACAATTGGTGGGGTCCTCTTTGTATACAAAGGCGATTGTATCTCATATACAAGTCACATTGTATATGCGATATACAAGGCAATGATATAAACGAAAGATGCAAAGTCTATACATAAGCAAGAGATACAAAGCCTGGGCCCCACCAATTGCATGTATATGCAATTATATCTTTGCACATACAATCGCATATACAAGGGAATATACATTCCTGAAGTACAGGGCCCGGACCCGAAATGAATATGCATTCTAGTTGATATAGGCAGAGGTGATTGTATGTTTTCCTTGTATGTATGTTTGCATTGTATGTCAGCATATACAATGGTTATATACGATATACAAGTCAGACCTGACTAGCAAATTCAGTGTTGAGTCTGCAGTTTGTATGGTGAAGTGCTTGTATATGCTGATATGCAAAAGGAAGGAGATACAAGGCCTGGACTCGACTGCGATTTCAATTTGTTTTATAAGGATTTGGGGTCTGCCTTGTATGCAGGTGATTGTATGTGCATACAATCTCATATACAAAAGTAGGATGTAGCGATGGGTCCTGATAACTTAGAGATGCAAATACACAGCGACGGAGAACCAATTAGGGGGTGACACGTGTCCAAAGGCAGTTGCATGTATATACAACTGCATATACAAAGATTTGAAGGTGAAAAGGCAAAAATGGGTGAAAAAGGTAAAATGTATCTTCACGTTATGAAAAGTCAAAGGAGCAAAAAGACACTTGTGTGGCACGTTTTCATTGGCCAATGACTTTTCAAAGCTGGTGATGGGATTACCTGATCAAATTGAAGCCGCAAATCTCAGTGGGAGGAAATGAATTGATGGCCATCATTCAAACTTTCAAGAACATGAAGAGATTTGTATATGTTCACCGTTGCATTTCAAATGGAAAGAAACTTTAGAGCATGCAAACTACTGCATTTCTAGAAGCCATGGGTAGGTTGGCCATTAATGGCAAATTTACAGAGGCATGGTCGATGAATGATGGGTCAACTACCATTTTTAATGGGAAAATCTAGGCGACTACGCAACTCCCAATCTCACCTGCTCCTTTCCTCTTTGCCTCTCTGCTGCATTGAATGTTTTTGGTGCCATTCTCATGGTGCATTGTATCTGGTAACATCTCAAAAAGACCATGTACCTTGATTGCTGAGTACACGTTCTTGCTATAAAAAGCAAACTGTGTTACTCATTTTAGGTTGTTCAAGACTTGGGCATTTTTTAGAGGAAATAATGAAAGCAGAGCATTTCTTGGCTGTTCTATCTCTTTTTGTGAGTTTATGAGTTGCATCTAAATGCACATTGCATGCATGTTTAGTTTCATGTTGTGTTTATATGAAAAATGCTTCTTTGCATGTGTTTAGCTGTTTGTCTCCATTTGTTGTATGCATCCCTTCTATTGCATCTAGTTGCTAAGGGTTACTAAGATTCTAGGATATAGATTTCTAAATCGCATGCTTGATCTCTAACTTCCATTCAAGGAGTGGATTAAACTATTTTAGGTTAAGTATGAAGAAGATTGTATGGCAGAAGGGATGTTTGTAAGTAGAGATAGCTAAATACTCAGTCTTGGGTGGTGTTTGTAAGGAAAATACCAATCTAGCCCCTTGAAACTTGAATGCCAGTGCAAATCATTCACTTGTATACATTTAGTTGACTCCTTGCCCTGCGATAGGCACCGGTCTGCCCTTGTGTAGTAGTTATGATCCAGAAACCCCTATCTTATATCCAAAACATTAAAAATAAAATCCTTTCAAAGCTTCAACCTATTAGTTTGTAGGAGTAGAAATAGGACCTCTGCATACTCTCATCCTTAACCAGTCAGATATGTCTAAGAAAGTTGCCAACCTTGTGATCTATCATGCAAATCTTGGTCCATTCATGAGAGTATTCTGCCTATTGTTGTAAAGCTAAATCTTTCTATTGGGAGTGAGTGAAATGTTAAATCTTTAGCTATAGGGATACCCCCATTGGTGTGGCAGAACTAGAAGTGAAGGGGAGGTAGTTCACGCAACCTCCTATATTTGTTGGCTAAATCTGCCTATGCATTGGAACTGGCAAACCCTTTGCTGATTCAGAGAGAAAGACCCAATAGTAACAATACCAAATTAGAAAAGGCTCACTACCAAAAGGCTCACTACCAAGATTTGAATTGTTATAATTGCATCTGACTTATGCATTGAGTACAATTCCAATGAAGGTCAAAATACATAACCAATATTCACCACAATACCAACATCACATTTGCAGCATCACTAAAAGATAGTAGACACCTTCTGCTCATTGCATCCAGCAATCTAACAGATGAAGGCTTGTACTGCTCCACACACTCAACCACATTGTTACTCACATCACATTCATCATGCACTCACTTGATCATGATTCCTTGATAGTCATTTATACTATCATCAACCTTGAGAACATTCTCCAAGGTTGGCAAATCCTAGAAAATTCAAATTAGGTCTAGACCTAAGCACTCCCATGGTGGAAAGGAATGAAGGAAAACCACACCACATCTTAGCTTAGACCTAAATTTATCCAAGCATGCTACTCCACACTTTCACAATCACCACATCAACTTCGCAATTAGTGTAAACACCCAAGGCCAGCCAAACCTATGTTAACACAATGAACTTGTAAGTACATGCTTCCTCAGACCCAAAAATGACTTGCGGACCACATGTAAGGCTTCACCACAATCTAGAGTATTCCATGAATAACTTGAAACATCTTGAAAACCAACAAATTCCTCCACAACCACTATCACCTGTCGCACAACCTTATCCTATTTATCCAGCATGCTTAACTATCTTTGTCATACACTTTATCTCTAGAAATTGACTTCCAGAGAACCAAATCATGAAAAACTTCAATAGAAGAAAGACATAAACCTTATAAATATAATTCCAGACCACAAGACTTGAAACCACTTTGTGGAGAATGCCAAGCAAAGACATTTCTCCTAGACACCTCTGCATAACTCAAAAACACAGTCCACACACTGGTGAACATAACTTTCTATGCACAACAAACTGGAGAACCAAACTTGGAATATAACAACTCTTAACACCTCTTAACAACATATCCAAACTACAAAGACATATCTTCAACATAGAGGAAATGTGGAGCAAAACCAAAATGCTACTCTGTAAGCCAAAATGCCACTTCAACACACTATTTCCTTTATTAATCAAATTTTCTCAAAAGCACTTGGAAGCTAACCAATAGAAACATATTCCTAACAACTTCAACATCTCTTCAAGGCAACCACATCATCTTCAACAAAGCAACTCGACCAAATAGCTCACAGTAATGTTGCAACAACCTCATCTTAGAGACATTATCCTCTCAACAATAACTAATCATATTCTTGCACCAAAGGCAACTCAAACAAATGGCACAGTTGACACCAATGACAACACAAGCTTGTTGACATCAATGACAACACCGATTACACATACTTGCAACAATCTCCCCCTTTGTCAATGATGGGAACACATAATGGGAAAAACCATCAAGACACAACTCTGCACCAAACTTCCTTTCTTTCTTACTCTCCCCCTTTCTTTCTTTTTTTACAACTCATACTCTCTTCTCTGACCACTGACTCTTTTCTTTTTTTTGCATTGTTCTCTCTCTCCCCCTTTGACATCAATGGAAAAAGGCTACACATCTCACTTTCAATCTTACTTCTAGACAACTGCTCAAACTTCTACATGCTTACTACTGCTCTGTAACATCATTTATTTTACTGCTCTGCATGCTCCCCCTTAGAAGCAATCAACATTAGAATTTACTCCCCCTGATTGTAACAACCATTACAACCACCACCTACTCCCCCTGAGAGGTAGCCTCTAACATCAGTCCAGAATAAGAAATGAAACTTGAACTCCACTAGATTGATGCGTCTTTTTATGCATCAAGTTCAAAGGAGGGGAAATAACCCCTAACTTCTCCCAAAGATACTCAAATGTATCCTTAGGAAGAGCCTTGGTGAATATGTCAGAAACTTGATCCTTTGTAGGCACATACTCAAGATTCACTTCATTCTCTACAATCTTCTCCTTCAGAAAGTGATACCAGATTGAGACATGTTTTGTCCTTGAGTGCATCACCAGATTCTTTGAAATGTTAATAGCATTGGTATTATCATAGAAGATAGGAATTGTCTCATCATATACAATGCTGATATCCTTCAAAGTTTGCTTCATCCACAACACTTGTGTGCAATAAGATGTTGTTACAATGTATTCTGCCTCTACAGTAGATAAAGCTACTAAATCTTGCTTCTTACTTAGCCATGCCACCACTCTGTCTCCAAGAAAGAATACACTACCACTTGTACTCTTCCTGTCATCAACAGATCCAACCCAATCTACATCTGTGTAAGCACTTAGAGTAAAGTCATTATCCTTTGGATACCACAAGCCATGATCTAGAGTGCCCTTTAAATATTTAAATATCCTCTTCATTGTTGCAATGTGTGACTCTCTAGGATCTTTTTGAAATCTAGCCACAAGACAAACTGCATGCATAATATCTGGTCTAGTAGCAGTTAAGTATAACAATCCTCCAATCATTGACCTATATTTGCTCTGATCAACCTTAGGTGATTCATCATTCTTGCTTAGCTTGCAACCAGTTGTCATAGGAGTACATTCTAGTTTAGAATCTTCCATTCCAAACTTTTTTAACATTTCCTTGACATACTTTGATTGAGAAATGAAAATACCTTTATCCATCTAATTGATCTATAGCCCAAGGAAGAAGTTCATTTATCCACACATTGACATCTCAAATTCTTTCTGCATCTCATCTGCAAAGATCTTACACATACCTTCATTTCCTCCAAAGATTATATCATCCACATATACTTCAACAATTAGAATTCGATCTTCTCTTCCTTGGATGTACAAATTTCTATTTGCAGAGCCCTTATTGAACCCTTGCTGTAATAGATACTTGTCTAACCTTGCATACCAAGTTCTGGGGGTTTGCTTCAATCCATATAGTGCCTTCTTCAATCTGTAGACCATGTTAGGTTCACTTGATAACTGAAATCCATCTGGTTGTTCTATGTATATTTCTTCTTCCAACTCACCATTCAAGAAAGTAGAGTTCACATCTATTTGATATACTTTGAAATCCTTATGTGTTGCAAGAGCCAAAAACATCTTGATGTCCTCCATTCTTGCCACTAGAGCAAAAGTTTCTTCATAGTATATTCGTTCTACTTGTGAGTAACCTTTACACACAAGCCTTGCCTTGTTTCTTACCATTTCTCCATTCTCATTTAGTTTGTTCCAGAATACCCACTTAGTTCCAATCACATTCTTGTTTGCTTGTCTTGGGACAAGTTCCCAGTCTGATTCTTTTCAATTTGCATTAGTTCTTCTTCCATAGCCTTGATCCAATACTCATCCTTGCATGCTTCAGTCACTATTTTAGGTTCAACTGTAGAGAGAAAACATAGATTTACCTATTCTTCAATAGCTTTCCTTCTTGTCAACACACCTTTGTTCTTGTCACCAATGATTTGATCTTCATAATGATGCTTTTGCACATACTTGGGAGTTTTAGGAGTCTTTTTCAAAGCTTCAGGAGACTTTTCCAGAGCTTCTTCTTCTTCTCCAATCTATACTTCCTTTTCATCAGCATTTTCTGCTTCTTTGCAAGATGACTCATCTAATTCATATCCATCAACTTTTAAATTCATTTTTAGATCTTCATCAACTTTGACATTTGCACTTGTAATGTTAGAAAATGTCCTCTTGGGGGCTTTTCCCTCATAAGGTTTAGCTCCCAGATCTTTTATCTTCATTTAGAACATCTTGCATCATATTTTGACATCCTGATGAAATAAACCCTAAGTTTCATGACAAATGGGACCTAGGGGGATCCCTTGAACCTAACCCTGGCCAAAATAGGGAGGAAGGACTTGGGCACCCATGCCCTAGTCCTATGATGCAGAGGTACAAACAATACTTGGTATAACCTATCAAACAACCTAGATTCTTAGGTCTCTTCTATAAGGCTTCCCAAACCTTACACAACTCAAGCCCATTCATAAGGCTACTCAAGAGAGAACTAGCCTATGACCACACTCATGTGTCCTCACACAAAGGCTATTCATTTCTCTCTTAGGGTGACTCAACTCTACCCAACCAACACCAACACTCTACGTCACAACCAAGCATGTTACCTCCTCAAATCAGGATCTCATTCAAATCCAAGACACCATATGACATGGGCATGTCCACAATGCTTTATTTGATTCAACAACACCCACCAATACTTGTGAGACTACTCTGAATAGGGTAAGATAGGTATGTACCATTATACCAGCTTGAGAGACCTAATGCTTGTAGCCCTACAAAGTGATTAATTCAAGGATAACTTTCTAGACTTCCAAAGGACTTCCAAAACCCATTACATATCAGGATACCCTTTAGGCCCATACACCAAACCTTAGACTTTCAGGACTGTACTCTAAATTTGGACCCATGTGACAACAAACACTAGTTTATAGGGATTAGGCCTAATTTGAGGCCTTTAAAAAGGAACTATGTTAAATCCAACTGCTCAGAACAAAATAGTGGAATCAAAGGGTTTACAATCCTCTGCAAACACTTGATCAACCATCAATTTGGTCACTCCACCAACTGTCCTCACATAACAACATTTTTTCCCATCGTTTCAAAGACTAATCACATAGAGATGCCTAATGAAACTCATGCCAAACTCCTTGGATCCTTGAGTGCTTGACCCAAAACCAAAAAAAACACAAAATATACATTGTATTCCTCCATCACACTAAAAATGAGAATCTTGCTTTTAGCGGACAGAGGAATAACAATCGATTTATTCACAAAACCCTAGTTTCTAGGTTTTCTGACCAGTCTTTGTAAAAAGATCAATATCTCTCAACCTGCAACACTTCAAGACACCAAACTACTTCCAAATGAAAGATACCTCAATACATGAACATCTCCAATCAGTTTCAGGTGATCAACTATCCGTACCAGGCCTTATAGAATGACTGTTATAGTGAATTACTCAGAAAAATTGTATTTCAGCACATCAAATCTCCAAATCTTCATTCATCCTTGGTAATTTCATCCCCCTTCCCTATAGAAGGATTGAGACATCAATTAACATCCCTCCCAACCATACAAACTAATTTTGAAAGTCAGTTAGCCATTGGGTTTCTCCTACCACAAGAAAACTACATGTGTTCATTGTGTTATTACATCAAACTTGACCAAAACATGGTCTAGATAGGTCTAGTGACCAAATTGACACAAAATCCTTATTACAAACATGATGTGGCTTAAAATCCTTATTGAAAACATAAACAAAACATGACATGCATAGAATTTCAAATGATCCAAGATTGGATCCACCATAGACCACCATAGAGAAGGTGCTCCTGCACCATACTCCCCCTGCAAGAAAAACTCAAGTCCCTTGAGTTGCCAACTGTTGGAGTGTCTTTCCATGCTTCACAATGTCTACCTCACTCATCCATGTAGACTCTGAATCAGGAAGATCCTGCCACTTGACCAAGTACTCCTTGTACACACCCTTCCTTGTCTTTTTGACAACTTTGGAATCTGTTGATCATGATGTTGGTCATATACAAACATATCACCGGCCCTCCTTCTAGCGCCAATTTATGTTGATCATGATGTTGATCATGCACAAACATAGAATAAAAGTTACACAACAACCTTTACTCATCTTGAAAGATACGATGAATTCAGAGAATTCATGATCCCAAGTCTCCGTTGATTAGGTCTTAATCTACTGACGTTACTCAGTGGTTGATGTGTGTTGTTGTTTTCCATTCAGGGGCCTTACGTATTTCTGCAAAGTTCATCATCATTCCTCCAAATATCCTACTCTGTATGTCTGCTCTGCATAAATCTCCAACAATTCTACCTCTGCACTGTGAATTTAGTCAAATAATGTGCCTACAGGCTGATATTTGCATGATTTCTACCATTATTTATGATTCTTTGCATGATATTTTCAATACTGCATGCATTTAACTCAAATATGCTAATGATTTTCAGTTACCTACGAGATGTCATCATATTTCTCTGTTCTGCTTAAGATTATCAGTTTATTTGCAATTGTGATAGTGAGATGCTCTGAAATTGAAAGAATTTAAAAGAAATACTTCTAATTAAGTTGAACCTTTAGCTTTTGATCCACATACATGCTTGATACTATCATGAGGAGAAGAAATCAAACCATATGTTCACCAGGACATTCCACAGCTAGATACAATTGATGCAAACTTCAGAGGATAATGAATGAAAACAATACATGCAACATGATGAGCACTCCAAGGGACGTAGAAAATCAAAGCACATATCCAGAATTCAGACACAGATTACTCAAGATTTATGAAGATTTGTAATCAAAATACTCTTCCCTTTCATTAAGTATGCAAAAGACATGTACATATACAACAGCTTTGAAATAAGTCCTAAATACTTCAGCAATCAAATTTCAATTAAGTTTCGAATGAATATAACAAGGCATTCCACCACCTTTTATAGAATAAGGTGAGGAATCCGTTACAAAAGATCCACGGATCAGATATGTCAATACAAATCAACGGTCATCACTTCATGACTTGTTAATTTTACAAAAAGGCACAAGTTGCCAGCTGGCAACTATCTATACTGCATATGCAAGATACTCCCCCCCTCATGATATATCTTCATCATGTGTATCGCTTTCTGAACTTTCGCTATCCGGATGATGACACTGTTGCATATGGGGTTGCATGCTGCTTTGGATCTGTTTGTATGCCTGCACAACCTGATCTATTCCTCCGCCATCTTGAGTCTTTGCCTTGATGATGGCGTGTTTGTGCGCTTCATACTTATCCCTGCTGTTGTCCAGCTTATTCTTTCTGTCCTGCAGTGTCTCATTATAGGTCTCCAGCTGGCAAACAATATATTTGACAATATCCTCCTCACTTCTGGTTCATGTTGCCTCCATGTGCAACCATACAATGCTCAGCAACAGCTCTAACAGCATCATGACTTCCTGCAAGTAAACAGACAAACATTAAGTTCATCATCATGTGGATAAACAATAGGAATTTAAACGTTTTATTAAACAGGCCTCAAAATGTGCAGCTACAGGCAATCGGGCTTTCAAATTTCTATCGCTCTGTTTTCCCGCCCATTTTCATGTATATCGGGTTCAAATTATGATCATGCATTGCAACATATACAAGGAAAAAGCTACCTTTAACCTTCTTTCGAATCCGGCTCTGTATATGATGCATGTATGCATCGGCGTGACTACACACTGTTGGAATGACAATTTTACATTAGGCCGACGGCTAAACTTATACCGACGCCAAAAATCATGATGATGTCCATCCATCGGGAAGACATGTTCTATCAGCATGATAACTCAAGATAAGGCCGATAGCAAGATGTAAAACTTTCATCTGCATGATATTTTGGAAATATGATGCTCCCCCTTCCGAATGTCCAGATGATGTCACCGTCATGTTTCACTTCTGTATATTGGGGAAAAGAATGACATCATCATCATCATCATGTCGAAGGAAAATAGGAGGATATGAAATATGATCTTGCTGCTGAGGAAAGGAACATGATGGTGACGTCATCGTCATATACGGGCTTCATTAAAATGCAAAAGATGACGTCACCGTCATGTTTAGTTAAGATTAGGGGATAAATGTAATATCGGGTCACCTAAGGAAGATGATTAGGTGGTGAATGTAATATGACCCCTTTGCGGCCAAGGTAACCCTCTCGAAAGATCAGGATGATGATGATCATCAGGATATCTGGGACTTTTGTTAAACTGAGAACATGATGTCATCGTCATATTCGCGAACCGGATCATGTTTTGGAAAATATCCTGCCGAAGGGAAATGTGATGATGATGTCATCCTGATATTTGCTTCTTTGTTTATCAGATCAGGATGACGTCATCAGGATATTTGCAAAAGGTCATATTTCTCGGCAGGAGGACATTACGAAATATCGGGTAGACAAACAAGATCATGATGATCTTGACAACATGACAGGATAAAAATATGATGATCCTCCTCATCGAATATCATGATAACGTAACCATCATATTCCGATCTCGAAGCATGAGGATGAGTTGAGGTCATCATCAGGTTAGCGCTAGGGTGATATTTAAAATATGATCATGCTAAGGAATGGAATATCACCCTCCCTTAAAAGATAGGGTGATCATCATGATCATGCAAAAGGAGATCAGGAGGATATGATGACGTCATCATCATATTAGCGAATATCAACAAATATGACCCTCCCTTGAAAGATCAGGATGATGACCCTCCGATAGGACTTTGACATGCGCATGCAAATATGCAGATAGTGGACTTCCTAAGCAGGGTGATATTATAATATTAGCATGATATTATAATATCGGGTTATGTTAAAAATATCATGATGCTCGTTGTTATGAAATATCGGCCTACACTCAAAACATTATGCCCACGATGCGCATAAGGTCATTTGACGGGTAAAACACACTATCACCTAAGATTGACGTCCGGATATTGGGACTGCATGATTTTTATCGGGTGATAGATCAAGATCAGGATGACCTTGACAACATGACTGAGGATAAAAATATGATGATCACTTGCGATTATCAGGTTTGACCAAAACTTTGACTGCTCATAACTCCCTCATATGGACGAATTTTCAAGTGATGTAAAAGGCAAACCTGCATGGAATTTCAAGCTCTTTCTAAATATGAGGTCATAGAAACAAAATATGAACTTTGACAAACTAACCTCATGATGATGACCAACCTCATCGAATATCATGATGATGATGCACCTGACTCATTTTTACCAAACTGCCAGAAAGCAGACAACACAAGCCAAGCCAACAGTTGGGTCCCTGTTTTGATAAGTTAAAATGGGGCGTGTTGTGTAACCACACAACAAAATCTAAGATGCATTCCAATTGTAAAGGCTTACTTGGAGGTAGACCTCTAACCCAATCTTCATCTTCAATCACAACCTCTGATCCATCTTCAGCATTCAATGGAGGTTTGAATGGAAAGAGGTCTGAAACATTGAATATGGGAGAAATACCAAGACCGGATGGTAATTCTATTTCATAGGCATTTGGACCAAACTTATGCACTACCTTGCATGGTCTGATTTTCTTCATCAGAAGCTTGGTTGGTTGTCCTTTAGGCAACCCTTCCTTCCTTAGATAGGCCATCACCAAATCTCCCACCTTGAATTGTACATCTCTCCTTTTGAGATCTGCCCTATCCTTGTACTTGGAGACTATTTTTTCCAACTAAACTTTGACTTGATCATTAACTACCTTCATGGTGGCAGCAAAATCTTCTCCAAGAGCACTCCTCTTATCCCAACCTTGTAGGTCTTTGAGTTCAAGGGGTCCTCTTGAATGGAAACCATAAACAATTTCAAATGGACTCTTCCCAGTGCTTCTATTCACTAAATCATTATAAGCATACTCAGCTTGACTAACAACCAAGTCCCATGCCAACCCATGCTGCTTGGTAAGGCATCTTAGAAGGTTTCCTAGGGACCTATTAACAACCTCATTCTGACCATTAGTTTGGGGATGGTAGGCTGATGAGAAAGACAATTGTGTTCCCAATTTTCTCCATAAGGTCCTCCAAAAATGACCAATAAACTTATTGTCTCTATTAGTGATAATTGAAAGGGGGCAAACCATGGATTCTTACCACTTCTCTAAAAAAGAGACTAGAAATGTGAGATGCATCATTTGTGCATTTGCATGGCACAAAATGAGCCATCTTACTAAATTTGTCTACAATGACAAGAACACTATCCACACCCCTTACTATCTTAGGAAGACCAAGTACAAAATCCATACTAATTCTCTCCCAAGGCCTATTGGGAATAGGAAGGGGTTGGTACAAACTAGGATTAGAAGACATACCTTTAACCTTTTGACATATGGTACAACTTGCAACATATCTCCTTACATCTGATTGTACTTTTGGCTAATAGTAGAATCTAGTGACTTGTTCCAAAGTCTTATCCAACCCAAAGTGTCCTCCTAAGGTTCCATTGTGCTTCTCTTTGATGATGTTGTCCCTCATGGAACACTTAGGGACACATCGCAAACTTCCCTTGAATAAGAGACCTTCTTGTAACATAAAATCTGAATATTCACCATGAAAAGTGTTAGCCAAATTAATAAAAACTTCATAAGCAGCTTTAAAATCTGCATCCTCCTTGTATAACCCCTTCAAACAATCTATCCCCATGCTTTCCAACTATACTTCATGTATGACAAGCATCCTTCTACTTAAAGCATCAGCCACTTTGTTGGCAACACCTTTTTTATGCTTAATAGTGAAGGTATAGGCCTGCAATTGTTCCATCCACTTAACATGCCTATGATTCAACTTTTCTTGACTATTCAGAAAGCTAAGAGCATGGTTATCAGTAAAAACAATGAATTCTTTGTGCAGTAAATAGTGTCTCCACTTTTTGAGAGCTTGCACCATTGCATAGAGCTCTAGGTCATAGGTAGAGTAGCTTTGTTTAGCCTCATTCAACTTCTCTGAAAACAAGGCCACTAGATGTCCATCTTGACTAAGAACAACACCTATTGCTTGCTGACTTGCATCACATTCCACTACAAAAACTTTATCAAAATCTGGGAGTATCAATGTAGGTAATTCAACCACTTTCTTCTTTAACAATTCAAAGCTATCATCTTCTTGCTTTGTCCATTGAAATTTGCACTTCATTCCACCCTTGATGGTGTTAATAATAGGATCACTTATGTGACTAAATCCTCTAATGAACTTCCTATAAAAATTTTCCAAGCCATGGAAACTTCTAACATCTCCCACTGTCCTAGGAGTAGGCCAATTGAGAATGGCCTCAACCTTTGTGGGGTCCATCTTCAAACAACCATTAGAAATCACAAAACCAAGATACACAAGTTTAGTTTTCCTGAAATCACACTTATCCAAGTTGATCATAAACTTATTCTCATGCAACTTCTTCATCACTTGTCCAAAATGCTTCACATGTCATCAAGATAAACAATTACAAATTTGCCAATGAATTCAACAAGTACCTTATTCATCAAATGCATGAATGTGCTTGGAGCATTTCTAAGGCCAAATGGCATGACAAGCCACTCATAGAGACTTTCATTTGTCTTGAAGGTAGTCTTCCATTCATCTCCCTACCTAATTCTGATTTGATGATAACCAGATTTCAAATCAATCTTTGAATAATAACATGACCCTCCAAGATAATCCAAAAGATCCTTAATCCTTGGCATAGGGAATCTATACCTTATTGTGATCTTATTTATGGCCCTTGAATCCATACATAGTCTCCACTTCCCATTTTTTTTGGAGCAAGTACACTAGGGACTGCACATGGACTAAGACTCTTTCTAATCAGTCCTTTCTATAAGAGTTCTTGAATTTGTCTACTCACCTCTTCATTTTGTTGTGGTGTCAATTTATAGGCAACCTTATTGGGCAATGTGGCACCTGGGATCAAGTTAATTTGATGACTTATATCTCTCATGGGTGGTAAGGAGTTAGGTGTATCCTCTACCACAAGATCTTGGTACTTATCCAACAATTGCTGCACTTCTAGTGGAATCTCTTTTTGCCTTTTGTCTTGCTGCCCTGATTCATCTTTAGGCTTCATCACCAAGGCATACCCTTGGGTATCCTTCTCCTTCATGAGGTGTAAGAACTCTTTGCCACTAACCATCATGACATTGGTGTCATTACTCTTCTCTCTGATCTGCTCTTGCATAGGATCCATCCTAAACTTCCTCCCATTCTTGGTGATGAGGTATGTGTTCTTCTCACCATCATGTTGTGCCTTCACATCATACTGCCATGGATGTCCAAGAAGAAGGTGACATGCATCCATAGGAATAATCTCACATAGTACCTTGTCCTTATAATCACCTAGCTCAAACTTAACCCAAGTTTGTTCTTCTACCATGTAATTTTGACTCTTATTCAACCAAGAGATCTTATGAGGACTAACATGGGGCAGCCTTTTTAACTTACACTTCTCTACCATTTCATTAGACACTACATTCTCAGTAGAACCTGAATCAACAATGATCTTACAAATTTTACCATATGCTATACCTTGAGTTTTGAAGAGAGTCTTCCTTTGTGGGGGCTCTTGTTTCAATGACATCTTCATCAAGGTCCTCTTGATCATCATGTTCTCTCCCTTAAGAAGTGGTGCAACACTACCAATGGGTGAATTCACACTTTGGTAATCATCATCTTTCAGCAACTGATTCCTTCTTCCTCCATCATGGGAACTAGTTACCTTCTTAGGGCATTTGCTCATAGTATGGCCTACTTGATTGTAGCCATAGCATCTACCAGTGAAAACTTTGGGTCCTCTACCTTCACCACCACTTCTACCTCTACCATTTGGTCTTCTCCAACCTCTAAAACCACCACCTCTATGGTCTACATCAGAATGAGACTCTTGTTGACTTGGGTTTTCATTTC
Source organism: Cunninghamia lanceolata (assembly GCA_027924645.1). Taxonomy (NCBI): domain Eukaryota; kingdom Viridiplantae; phylum Streptophyta; class Pinopsida; order Cupressales; family Cupressaceae; genus Cunninghamia; species Cunninghamia lanceolata. Next base: position 32,605,555 of record BSBN01000078.1, on the reverse strand, counting down.
TACTAGACTGTCCTCTACCAAAACTATCTCTTCCCCTATTATTTCTGCCACCTCTTCCTCTAGTGTTTTGATCACTCTTTCTCTTCAACTTCTCCTCAGCCCTAGAGGCTAATTGAAAACACTCATCCACTGTTTTAGCGATCACCAAACTAATTTCATCTTGTATGTTATACCTCAAGCCATTGATATATCTAGCCACCATCTCTTTCTCCTCCTCCTTGTGATTGGCTCTCATGCTCAATCTATGAATGATGCAGAGGCATCCACACTAAAACCTTAACACACAGCATGGAAGTCCGCAACCCTTCATCATCATCATCATATTTACTCTGTCGACCAATATCCTCCTGCAGACAAGCCTTCGCCCTTTCGCATGTCAGCAGCATCATCATATTCGGCAAGCGCGAACATCCTCCTGACGTTCACTGTTCATCTCACCGCCAAACTCTACCTTCGCTATCTTCAGCATCATGATGTTCAACATCATGTTCATCAGCAGGATATAGAACATCCGGTTCCCTCCATATATCCTGATGATGACCCTCAACTTCACGCACCTTTCCTCTCGATGCTTACGTCACCCCAATATCCTGATGACGATTATCCTGATGATGATGACGTCACATGCAGCTCCTCAATATCCTGCTGCTCCGCAATATCCTGATGACGTATATCCTGATGATGATGACATCATATCTTGCTGTTGGCCAAACTTAACTTTTTCGGCCCGCGATCAACCTGATCTTCTACCTTATGCTGATACGCTCCTCCTCGGCAACTCCTGATGATGATCACCCCGACGCACATTCACTTCATGCACTTGACTGCATCATGCTCATCTCCATCTACCCGGATGACGATGCCCCGAAGTGACTGCAGGATATTCACCAAATTATCCTGATGATGCCGTTTTGACAAATTTCCAGCCTTAGCGGATTTTCACCGTTCTAATCCGCCGAACCTCCGGGGATGACTCGATCCACTTCCAGGGTGATCTTCCAAACTTCAATCTATCAGCTCGGCCTAGCACATGCCCATGCTAGGGTTCTCAACACCTTTTGACCACGATCCTACACACCTGCATGCAAACAGAAAGCAAACTAAAACCTAACCTACTGTACATGACCATTCCACCGATTCGACGAATCAACCGGTGGAATGGATCAGCGAATCCATACAGCCACCAAACCAGCAAATCGATCAAATAATGGAATTCAATAGAGGATGAACACAAACAGGATCACTTTATTTGATTTCAAAAGATGCAATACAATGATCAGCCTCTCTCTCTGTCTCACTCTGTGCAACCTAACTCGATCCAGTACTATATCTAAAATCAACCGATCCTCATGCATATATAGGATCTCTGGCGAGTACTACTGACCCGACTCCAAGCGGCTGGGAAATCTCTCCAGGCGGCTGGGAGATCCAACCGGACCTACAGCATAACAGCTGTCTTAACAAACTATCTAAAAATAGTAAAACATGGTCAGCATGACCTTATTACATGCATTTGGTCTTATCAGACCTTCTTGAAAACATTAACAAGACTCAAAACTAACTAACTGCCTCATGAAGGCCAGCTGTCAGGTAGGTGCTCCTGCACCATACTCCCCAACAGAAAAGAACTCATGTCCCATGAGTTTAGTATGTGGAAGTCCTCCACCTTTACACTTTGCCTTTGCAATATTCTGACCTGTTCCAGCTGTATCCTCTGCTGGCTCTTGGCTGCTCTAAGACTTCTGAACTGTAACTTGCTTTCTGGCAAGTAAATCCTCATGCCTGTCAATGTAGGCCTTTCTCACACATACCTTGTGTTTGTCAGGTTGTCTGACCAGAACCTCTGTCTGAACTGCCTCTTGAACTTCTGCAATGTTCAACTCTATCTTCCTTTCAACCTTTATAGGACAAACAATAGTCCCAACTATGACAACATCCTTGTCATTCCTCTCAACTGGTTGCTGTTTGCAAACCTGTTTCTGAACCTGCTTCTGACCTCTGTCAGTCAAAACTGTAACTTTCTTCAACCTGTTGTCCTGAACAACTTCTTGCCCTGCAGTGTCCTTAACTGCCTTTATGCCTGCTCCTATAGGCATCTGCACAAATTCCTTCTTTCCCATTAAAATGATTTTGGCTGCCCCCTGTGCTGCAGCATCTGCCTGCAATGGCATCAACATAATAGTCTTCCCATCTTTCTTGATGGTGTAGGTATTAGCATACCCATCATACAGTACCCTTCTATCAAATTGCCATGGTCTACCCAACAGTAGGTGACAACATTCCATGGGCAAAATGTCACACAAAACTCTATCATGATATGCTCCAATCTAAAAATCCACATATGCCTGTTCATACACAAAAAGTGATTGACTATCACTCACCCAAGATGCCTTGTAAGGGTGATGATGTGGAATCCTCTCCAAATTCAGTTTATCCACCATTTCCTGAGATACCATGTTGTCTGTTGAACCAGTATCAATGACAACCTTACACACTTTACCTTTGCTCTTGCATGTGGTCTTGAAAAGAGCTCTTCTTTGCATCATGTCCTTTGATGCCTGCAAACTAATTCTCCTAAGCATCAATGCTTCTCCCTCCTCAGGATATGCATAATTGTCAGGCTCCCTATCTCTTTGATAAGTGTTTGAACTTTGCACACTTTGCTCTACTTTCTCTTCTTGCACAAGTTGTACTCTCTTGTCATTTGTTCTATCATTTCTGGATGATGAACCTTTGTTCTCTGGACATTTGAAAGATGGATGTCCAAACTCACCACAAGTGTAACACTTCCCTGAAAATGTAGTAGAACCTCTACCACCTCCAAATCTGCCTCTATTACCTTTCCATCCACCTCTGAAATCAGACTGTCCCTGTCCTTTACCAGTGTCTTCTTGACCCTCATTGGTTTGCCTTTGTGTAGGGGCTGCTCCTCTTCCCCTCATATTGTTGCCTCTTCCTCTCATGGACTTATCTTGTCCTCTATTCATCTTTTCTTCAATCCTGATTACCATTTGATAACAATCCTCCACACTCTTAGGGTTAGCTAAAACTAACTCATCCTGTATGTTCAATCTCAAACCAGCCAAGTACCTAGCCACCTTTTCTACCTCATTCTCATGATGACCAGATCTCATACTCAATTTATAAAACTCCTCAGTATATGCCTTCACATCCATTTCCTTCTGCCTTAAAAATTGCAGCTTCTTAAACATCTGAATTTCATAATCCCTTGGCAAGAATTTACCTTTGATCCTTGCTACCATTTTATCCCATGAAGTGATCTTTGACTTCCCTTGTTTCCTTCTCTCAGATTGTACATAATCCCACCATACCAAAGCATGACCTCCTAACTTGGTCTTTGCAATCTTTACCTTCTGATCCTCAGCAACATCTTCACATTCAAAGTGATTATCAAGTGCAGCAATCCAATCCAGTAACTCATCTTCATTCAAACTTCCATTATACTTGGAAACATCAACCTTTACCTTAGGTTTATCACTCTGCACTGCCTTTAACAGTTTTGCAAGTCTCTGGTCTTCAGCATCCAGATCTGCAGCTACCTCTTCATACTCTTCAACAGTATCTTCATCTTCTTTAGACTCACTGTCTTCCACTTCCCTCTTTTTGTTCTTTTCCAGGGCTACAAGCCTGGCTTGAAGTGCTTCAGCAAGCTCCTTCATCTTCCTCATCTCTCTGGCATGTTTCTCCTTCATCTCCTGTAATTCCCTTGCAGTACCACTACCTTTCGGAGGCATTTTGTCAACCTCTCACTCCTTTACCTCTGTCCTTTCAGTGACAGAATCAACTCTATCTCTGCCCTTTCGGTGACAGAATCAACACACAACAGCCCAGACCTTTTTCTGAGCTCTGATACCACTATGATGCAGAGGCATCCACACTAAAACCTTAACACACAGCATGGAAGTCCGCAACCCTTCATCATCATCATCATATTTTTGTTAACACTGTCAGCATCATCATATTTACTCTGCCGACCGATATCCTCCTGCAGACAAGCCTTCGCCCTTTCGCATGTCAGCAGCATCATCATATTCGGCAAGCACGAACATCCTCCTGACATTCACTGTTCATCTCACCGCCAAACTCTACCTTCGCTATCTTCAGCATCATGATGTTCAACATCATGTTCATCAGCAGGATATAGAACATCCGGTTCCCTCCATATATCCTGATGATGACCCTCAACTTCACGCACCTTTCCTCTCGATGCTTACGTCACCCCGATATCCTGATGACGATTATCCTGATGATGATGACGTCACATGCAGCTCCTCAATATCCTGCTGCTCCGCAATATCCTGATGACGTATATCCTGATGATGATGACATCATATCCTGCTATTGGCCAAACTTAACTTTTTCGGCCCGCGATCAACCTGATCTTCTACCTTATGCCGATACGCTCCTCCTCGGCAACTCCTGATGATGATCACCGCGACGCACATTCACTTCATGCACTCGACTGCATCATGCTCATCTCCATCTACCCGGATGACGATGCCCGAAGCGACTGCAGGATATTCACCAAATTATCCTGATGATGCCGTTTTGACAGATTTCCAGCCTTAGCAGATTTTCACCGTTCTGATCCGCCGAACCTCCGGGGATGACCCGATCCACTTCCAGGGTGATCTTCCAAACTTGAATCTATCAGCTCGGCCTAGCACATGCCCATGCTAGGGTTCTCAACACCTTTCGACCGCGATCCTGCACACCTGCATGCAAACAGAAAGCAAACTAAAACCTAACCTACTGTACATGACCATTCCACCGATTCGATGAATCAACCGGTGGAATGGATCAGCGAATCCATACAGCCACCAAACCAGCAAATCGATCAAATAATGGAATTCAACAGAGGATGAACACAAACAGGATCACTTTATTTGATTTCAAAAGATGCAATACAATGATCAGCCTCTCTCTCTGTCTCACTCTGTGCAACCTAACTCGATCTAGTACTATATCTAAAATCAACCGATCCTCATGCATATATAGGATCTCTGGCGAGTACTACTGACCCGACTCCAAGCGGCTGGGAAATCTCTCCAGGCGGCTGGGAGATCCAACCGGACCTACAGCATAATAGCTGTCTTAACAAACTATCTAAAAATAGTAAAACATGGTCAGCATGACCTTATTACATGCATTTGGTCTTATCAGACCTTCTTGAAAACATTAACAAGACTGAAAACTAACTAACTGCCTCATGAAGGCCAGCTGTCAGGTAGGTGCTCCTGCACCAATGAAATTCTTCAGTATATGTAGCCACATCCATATCCTTTTGTCTGAGATCATGAAACTTCCTAATGGTCTGCAACTCATAATCAGATGGCATGAACTTGCCTCTTAGCATGGCCACTATAATCAATGAAATCAAAATGAAGATTAAAACTAATCAAAAGCAAAATAACACGATTATACCTCCATAATGACTCACGAATCCATGTGGGAAGGAGCTGTACCCGATTAGAGCTCCTCAGATTTTTCCTGTGATTAGTGTGTAGATGTGGATTGCTCAAGACCATCAACACAATGTAGATGGATGATTAGGGATTAGATGATAGATTTGAGAGGCTAGATGGAAATGAGAGATGATTTAGAGTGATTTGGACATTATAGTGGCATGATAAGGGGATTTTTGAAATGATTTTGGTAGAGTTCTGATGCATGAAGAGGTCTCTCTAAATGGCTTAGAGAGGGGTCCAATTTATAGAATTTTGGAGATGAGGATGGAGGGTGAGGATTCATTTGATGAGATCAAGGGCTAGGAATAAAAGTGAATCTTTTATTCCTAGAGGATGAATTAAAAACTCTCATTTTGGGAAGAGTGGAGGATAATGGGGGACAACTGAAATTTAAATTCAGTGAGTGGAGGATAGTGGGAGACATCTGAATTTTAAATTCAGTGAGTGGAGGATTGTGGGAGACAACTGAATTTTAAATTCAATGAGTGGAGGATAGTGGGAGACAACTGAATTTTAAAATCAGTGAGTGGAGGATAGTGGGAGACAATTGAATTTTAAATTCAGTTTAGTGGATGATGAGGTAAGCAGGGTTAATTAAGTGTTATCTTAATTAACTTAAGCCTAGGTTAATCAGATAGATAGGATTTATCCAATTAACAGGGATTAGGGAAATGGATAAATCATCTAAATAAATATTAGCAATATTCATTTAATTGATAGGATAGGGTTGTAAGGTTAAATGGATTAATTAGGTGAATTAATTGATCACCAGGGATATGCAGATGGGGAGAGTAGATTAGTGTAGAGGTACGGGAAATTGGTTTGCAAAGCAATCCAATTTTTGGTGTCTACATTGCCCCTCTTTGAGATGGTGTTGCAGCTAAGTAACATCATTTCAAAGAAGTTAGAACATAGAGATGGATTGGATAGAAAAAAGATTTTGGTTTGGAAGAATAGGGTAAGGTTTGGGGATAATTGGTAAGGGTGATGCCCCCTCGAGAGGATAGGCAGGTTGCGAGAACACGGTTGTGCTCTCGAAATGGATGGGACAGATTGGTAGATGTGGGTAGAGGATAAGTGGTGGGATGAAAGGATGATGATGTTCAGAAATGATTGGTGGATGATCATTGTGCTAAAACTGAATTTGAGCAATCCTAGGTTTGATATAGCAAAGTGGATATGTTCACCAAGGTATAGAGGACCAAGGTGATGATGTTTATCCAACATTTGCGTGGACTAGACACACAGACAAAGGGATGATCTCATGCATGCCCAAGATAGTACAACCTTGTCTAGACAAGGGAAGAGGACTCATAGCATAAGCCCTTAGTACAAAAAGGTATGATGAACCTTAGATGCATAAGGAGATCAATATGCTAGAACTGACCATATGATCAATCAAGCTATGAATACTAGCTTGGAGTAATGAGACCAACCCACAAGCACAGCATACAAAAGCAAGACCATGCCCCATTCTAGATGTTTTTGCCACATACCATGATATAATAAGATCAAGGTAGCTTTGATTGTGATCTTTGAATAGGAAAAAAGATAAAAATCAAAAACCAAAAGACCAATGAACCAAACAAGTAACCATTGTATCTTTTGCCAAAATGGATGATGATGTGATAGATGCTGCCTATCGTAGGAAAGATATATCCTAAGGCAGGGATTGATAGATGATTTGATGATGTTGTGATGATTGGATAGATTTTGCCTATCGTAGGAATGACATATCCTAAGGCAAGAATCGATTGATGATTGGATCATGATTTGTTAATGTAAGATTGGCTCAAGATATGATGGTGACAAGTTATGGTTGATGCTGATTTGATAGTTGATGATTTTGATTAAGAGACAATGCTTTGATAGGTGATGCGATGCTTGGATCTAGTGTAATCTTATTGAGGATAGATGTGATGATGATGAGAGTGTGATGGGGCAAGTTTAATTTTTTGTGATGGATAGATGGTTTTTGGAAGTTTGTGTGTTTTCTATTGTTTTTGTATTTTTTTGATTTTGTGTTGTTTTTGTATTTTTTGATTTTGTGATGTTTTTGTATTTTTTGATTTTGTGATGTTTTTGTATTTCTTGATTTTGTGATGTTTTTGAATTTTTTGATTTTGTGATGTTTTTGTATTTTTTGATTTTGTGAAAAGGAATGGTTTATTATGATGGTGTCATTGGATTCCATTTGGATAGCCTTTGTGCTAAATACCAATGACAAGGGAACACCAAGTCTAGAGGTGAAGGTGATGGGGTGGGATAGGGGGATTGGCGATGAAAGGATAATGGATAGGAGATTTGATAGATGAATGGACAAGTGATAGGGATGCATGTTAGATAGATGGAAGATTGGGATGAGGGATAGGATAGGTATGTATGATATATGGATGGGAGATGGGGATAAGGATTTTCTCCAAGGGCTAGGTTGCAAGGAATCATATGCCCCAATGCTTAGGATTTGGCATGATGGGTTTATGTTGGAATGGATGGATTTTGTAGTAGGTGGATGGAGGATATACTAATAAAGGGAGTATGCCAAGAGGTCTCCAAAACATGTTGTTGATATGTTGCCCCTTGTCTTTATCAGGATCTAGGGTGAGAGATGGTTGAAACAAGATATAATGGATATGATGGATGGGAAATGATAGGATACATAGGGGATGGTGGATAGGAATATGATAGGATAAAGATAAGACAGTGGATAAGATGTGCAAGGATATTCTGGATGTGGATGAAGGATATGGTTTTGCCCCCAAGTGTAGGGATACAAAATGGATGGATAAGGGATTACACATGATTCCCACAAGGGGTTTTCATCATGGTACTTGCCCAAGGCGCCATGGGGAGTGGTTTTCACCATTGGACAGATTTTTTCTCTTTACTATTTTCTTGATTTTTTAATTTTTTTGCTTTTTTGATGGAAGGGGGACTCTAGCGTTTGTTTCCATAGTAAGGAGAAGATGGCCTCATGTTGGATAGCATTATGGATTATGATTGCATGGATTGTTGGAAGATAGGAGAAGATGGAATGGATGGTGGATAATGGATTATGATGTGGATTATGTGGATTATGATATGGACAGTGTGGATTATGATGTGGATTATGCAAAAGCATGGACCATAGGGATCTGACGGGGAAGATATGTAGGATAGTGAATGAAAGATGGAGAGATGGAGGTATGTGGGAATTGCAAGTGATGGAGGGGAACCAAGACCAGTGGTTGCACACATCATGATGTATTTGGAAGCTCGTACTTGGGATGTGGAGTTGGGAGTAATGGGGATTGGGATGGGGGATATTTGGATGATTGATTTGGGGTTTTAGGGACCCAAATAGACTTAGGATTTATGGGATTTTTAGATGGGGAGCAGGATGTTTGGGATTTTGGGGTGGATTGGGATGTGGATGCCTCATTAGAGTTTGGTGATTTTCATTTAGGGACCCACACCATTTTTGTTTTTGCTTTTTCTTGTGATGGTGTGGGATTGGATAGCCTTTTTGATTTTTCATTTTGATTGGAAGGGATAATATCCTTAGGATTTTGTGCTTTATGAGTTGAGGCATTCAAATTTTTGAATCCCATGGATTTGGGGGAAGCTTCATGTTTGAAAGATGTGTGCTTTTGTTGGTTTGGATTGGGAATTTTAGTGGTTTTATGGATGGAGGGGTAAAAAGTGGATTTATGGATAAATGGGTAAGGGGATTTGAGGATGGGGATATTAGGAGTTGGGAGGATGGGAGGATAAGAGGATTTGTGGACAGGGATGCTTGGTGTTGGTAGGATAGGACATAAAGTGGATTTGTGGACATGGATGTTGGGAGTTGGTAGGAGTGGAGGTAAATTTGATGGAGGGAGATGGATGGTCACATGCTTTTGCAAATGATAGATGATGGAGGAGGGATGGCAACATATGTTGTGGGAGTGCGATGAGATGCACCATGCTTGGGATTGGATGAATGGAATTTGGAAGGTGGGTGGATGGTATCAACTTGTGTAAATTGTTTTTCTTGGGATGCATAGCCAAGGCCATGTGATGATGGATGGAATGTGGTGTGGATGGGCTCCAAGATGCCTTGTTTATGTAGGCCTAATCCTTTGCCTTGATAGTTCATATGTTGGAGTATGCGACATGCAATGGGATGTTTGGTGCTTGGGAAACAAGATGCGAGTCCATTATTTGTTGGAGAAAGATAGGTGGTGGATGGAAATTGTTCACCTCTTACAAGGGAGTCACCATGGATGAAAGTGCGTGTGCCAAGTGGATAAGGGGATGGATTTGGGATGGGATTGGTAGATGGAGGTAAAGGATTCATGGGGGATGGTAAAGGGGTGGTAGAGGTTGATGTGGGATGAATAAGGTGATCAATAGATGGTAGGGGATCGGGGATGGGATTAGATGGGATGATTAGATCTTGATTAGGAGAAGCGGTTGATGTTTCAACATGCTTTGGATTTGATTCTTGACATATCTCATGTGCTTGGATTGAAGTGGGAGTGACTTGGATAGATGTGATAGGTGTTTGGATGGATGTGATAGGTGTTTGACTTATGTGTTCTTGAACATGGCTACATGATGGTTCTTGACTTATGATAGGGGTTTGTTCAAGAGGTTTGGTGGATGTTGGATTGCATGAGGGTGTTTGATTCCTTGCTAATAGCCAATGGATGGCATCCTTCATGAGTGTATGGGTTGAAGAGCAATATAATGGATGGATAATGATGGTGGATGGTGTAGAAATAGGATTGGGATTGGATATGTGGGTGATGGGATTAGGTTGTGATGGTTCATGGATGGGTTCAAGGATAGGTATTGGACTGGATGATGGTGTTGGCCACTCTAGATTGGTATCTCCCTTGTCAAAGGTTATTAGATCTTGCCTAGGAGAACTTGGACTCATTTGATTTATGTACAAGGGACCACTTGGACTTGCATGTGCTTCTTGTTGCAAAGGTGGATTTGGGCTCACTAGTGCTTGTTGGGGAGGCCATTGATAGTCTTGGTAGCTAGGGGTAATGGTAGGATATGTAGACGAAAGGTTTTGGGGTTGGTATGAAGTTGAGGGTTGATATGAGGATGATGGAGGTTGATATGAGGGAAGTTGGTATGAGGTTGAAGGTTTATATGAGGATGATGGAGGTTGATATGATGTTGAAGATGATGACATGTAAGGTTGTTGTGGAATTTGTTGAGGTTGGGATGGTGTTTGGACTTCTTGTTGTGATATGATTTGTTGTTGATGTTGGTAAATGTGTTGATGTGATGATGATGGAGGGGTTGCATAGGATAATGATTGTTGTGATATGGATTGATATAGATAAGGGTTGTGATAAGTTGATAAAGGGTTGATATGACATGTGGGTGAATTTGGTTGATATGAAGTGGGATAAGTTGATGCAGAATTGGTTTGATGTGTAGGTGGATATGATGGGATAGGTGCTAGCTATGATGTTTGTTGGACTTTGCAAGTGGCCAAGAAGTGTTGGATTTCTTCTGAGAGGTATTGTATGTGTGAGGATTGGCTTGTTCAACATGTTTGAATCAGTTCTTGAATGCCTTGAAAGGTTTGTTGCTCTAAAGGTGATTGGCTTGCATGCATGTGGCGAAGCATATGAAGGAGTTTTTGAAGGTTCTCTAAGATTGACATGATGTCACACAAGTGTTTAAGTCTTAAGTCCTGTTTGGCAAGTGCTTGGTTATGATTCGATGAGGAAGGTGACTAGGATGAATGTTTAGACTGATTTGTTTATGGGTTTGATGTTTAGTTTGATTTGGTAATGTTTAGCAAATGATCACATGTACAAACAAGAATCACTCACACAAGACACAAGCAAATTTGAATTTTGAATTTGAAGAATATGATAATGATTAACAAGCACATGTGTAAGACAAATCAACAAGCCCTAATGTCTAGTTTGATGTAAGGTATGGCCAATTAGGTTTGGGCGATGTTTACACGAGGTTAACTAGGAATTTGAAAGTGAAATCTTGCCACATAGCCGGGAGAAGGGGGTAACCCACCCTTCACCTTCACTTCCCAAAGGTAGAAAGTTCTTTGGGGTTTAGCCAAGAGTGACATGATTCTGATTTCAAAGAGGGTGTCTTTCGATTCAGCCTTGGATGAGGTCGTCCCTAGGGGTGATGAAATCCCCTAGCAGGCCTCCTAGGATAGGGTAAACAAAAGCGAATCAAGTGAGGTGTTTTTGATCTCCAAGATCACCTTGCGGTACAAGGAGAGAGCATACACACACCCACTTGATTCACACTCGCAGTTGATTAATTGACCCTTAGAAATTGAAATGTGATGAAAAACACATCAAACAATAGTTCTTTTTAGCCCAATTTCAAGATGTGATTGAAGACATTGATTTGTTTTAAGCCCAATTTCAATGTGTGATGATCAACCAATGTTCATTTTAGAAACCCAAACCGAAGTGTGTTTACAAGCAATGATTGAGAGATAAAGGATGAAAAATGGATGCACCTAATAAAATTGCTGTCCAAATTGATGTAGATGCTGCTCTTGCTATTGTTCCAGCCCTGAATGATCACCTACAAATCACAAAAATGAAAACAGAGCAAGTAGACTAGCCAAAGAGATTATGATGCGAAAATTGATAATTTGATAAAAATCTAATATAGATGAGCTGATATAGAAAAATAGATTGCATGGACATAAAATTCAGGAAATTCTATGTGATTTGAAAAAAAAACTTCGCTGAAAAATGATCAAATTTGCACAAGTTATGATGATTTGAAGATTTTAAGCGTGTTTGACTTTGACTGATGAAAAAGGCAAGAAAAGTGTACCATAACCTGATAAAATCCTCACAACTACGAAGTTCTCAGAGTCCTCTTTCCAATGACTATTCGTTTGCTCAATTTTGCCTCTGTATGCGAAAGTTATGTAAGTTTCAAGACAAAGCTAGTTGACTGTTACACTAACTGTTAGCGGTTTCTGCGAGCTATGGTCACATGAAGTTGTTTTCTCACTGGAAGTTAGGGGTTTAAGTTTGGGTCAAAAGGGGCCCCTAGTTGCTGATATGACCAAGGGTTTGGAAATTTGAAAAAAAAAATGTCAAGGGGGGGCTAAGAGCCCCTCCCCGTGGTCACCATTAGGGTACAAACCCTAACCATAAGGTGTAATGGACACAGATAGGGCGAGTGGTGGTTGGGAGATGCAGGCGGCAGGAGAATGGAGCAGAGGAACTTGCGGGAGGCACGAGAAGGTGGTTGATTGTAGGCTATAGGGTTTGGGCGGGAGGATGGTTGTGTTATGGTCGCAGGGCGGGGAGCTGGGTCAGGGGGAATGCGTGGGGAGAAGGGCGAGGCAGCAGTGGCGGACAACAGGCGGGTGGCGCGCAGGGAAGGGGGTGGGATCTTGGGCAGTGCGGGAGTGGTAGGGCAGAGCGGCAGCGGTGGACAGTAGGTGGGGAAGGGATTTGGGGGAGCTGCAGGGAGTGGTGGGGGAGCTGCGTGGGAGGCAAGAGCAGAGGGTGGGGAGCACGGGAAGTTTGAGGGTTAGTGTGTATGGCGGCGGCGGCGGATTTCGGAGGTGCAGCGGCGACTGAGATTTAACCCGCCCATGAAACCAAAAACTGCAATACTTGAAAACCTGCATTCACAACAAACAAACAAAGCATAGATCAGTGCCTGGGGGGTACGGTTCCATATGATATGGATCCATATGGTACAGTTCTATACTATACAGACTGTACCCTAAAATTTTTTTAAGAAATTTCAAAAAATTTTGTCACAAAATATATGCAAATTTACTATCAAAAAACTCAGAAATAACATTCTGGTCGCAACGGTGAGGGTAGTTTTCACCCAGGACGCACCCTGCAATAGCTCACCCACCAAACTTGTAAAACTTGCCACAAAGAGGGTTAGAAAATGAAGATTCTGATAATAAAATCTTCAAAAAATGATGATTAGATCCAAGACCGGGCGTGGCAAATGTGATCAGTGAAATCAAAATGAAGATTAAAACTAATCAAATGCAAACTAACATGATTATATCTCCATAATGACTCACGAATCCATGCGGGAAGGAGCTACACCTGATTAGAGCTCAGATTTTTCCTGTGATTAGTGTGTAGATGTGGATTGCTCAAGACCGTCAACACAATGTAGATGGATGATTAGGGATTAGATGATAGATTTGAGAGGCTAGATGGAAATGAGAGATGATTTAGAGTGATTTGGACATTATGGTGGCATGATAAGGGGATTTTTGAAATGATTTTGGCAAAGTTCTGATGCATGAAGAGGTCTCTCTAAATGGCTTAGAGAGGGGTCCAATTTATAGAATTTTGGAGATGAGGATGGAGGGTGAGGATTCATTTGATGAGATCAAGGGCTAGGAATAAAAGTGAATCTTTTATTTGTAGAGGATGAATTAAAAACTCTCATTTTGGGAAGACTGGAGGATAATGGGGGACAACTGAATTTTAAATTCAGTGAGTGGAGGATAGTGGGAGACATCTGAATTTTAAATTCAGTGAGTGGAGGATAGTGGGAGACAACTGAATTTTAAATTTAGTGAGTGGAGGATAGTGGGAGACAACTAAATTTTAAATTTAGTGAGTGGAGGATAGTGGGAGACAACTGAATTTTAAATTTAGTTTAGTGGATGATGAGGTAAGCAGGGTTAATTAAGTATTATCTTAATTAACTTAAGCCTAGGTTAATCAGATAAATAGGATTTATCTAATTAACAGGGATTAGGGAAATAGATAAATCATCTAAATAAATATTAGCAATATTCATTTAATTGATAGGATAGGGTTGTAAGGCTAAATGGATTAATTAGGTGAATTAATTGATCACCAGGGATATGCAGATGGGGAGAGTAGATTAGTGTAGAGGTACGGGAAATTGGTTTGCAGAGCAATCCAATTTTCAGTGTCTACAGCCACCATTCTACTCCATTTGGTGATAGGGTTCTTTCCAACTTTCTCTCTTTCACCTTGCATATAGTTCCACCAAACAAGGGTAGAACCTCTCAATTTTGTCTTAGCAAACTTGACTTTCTTGTTGTCACTATACTCCTTGAAGTCAAAATAGTTGCACATGGCTTCAATCCAATCTGTGAGGGCCTCTCCATCTAGTTTCCCACTGAATGTAGGAACATCCATCTTTGGATCACCACTATCTCCATGAGCACCTCTGAGTGCATTCAAGAATGCCTTTTGGTCTATAGTCATATCTTGTTCTTGAGGGCTCTCTTCTGCCTCTTCTTCTTCTTCTTCCTCAGAAGTACTTCCATCCTCTTTACTTTTACCCTTGGACCTCTTCTCTTCTTTCAACCTTGCTTCAGGCATCTCCTCTACCATCTTCTTGATGGCTTCTTAGCTCATAGACTTGGGAGGCATTATGCTAGCCTCAGTTTCTATCTCCTCGTCTAACATACACTGCTCTAATTCAAATATTGGCTCTGATACCAATATGATGCAGAGGTACAAACAATACTTGGTATAACCTATCAAACAACCTAGATTCTTAGGTCTCTTCTATAAGGCTTCCCAAACCTTACATAACTCAAGCCCATTCATAAGGCTACTCAAGAGAGAACTAGCCTAGGACCACACTCATGTGTCCTCACATAAAGGCTATTCATTTCTCTCTTAGGGTGACTCAACTCTACCCAACCAACACCAACACTCTATGTCACAACCAAGCATGTTACCTCCTTAAATCAGGATCTCATTCAAACCCAAGACACCATATGACATGGGCATGTCCACAATACTTTATTTGATTCAACAACACCCACCAATACTTGTGAGACTACTCTGAACAGGGTAAGACATGTATGTACCATTAGACCGACTTGAGAGACCTAATGCTTGTAGCCCTACAAAGCGATTAATTCAAGGATAACTTTCTAGACTTCCAAAGGACTTCCAAAACCCATTACATATCAGGATACCCTTTAGGCCCATACACCAAACCTCAGACTTTCAGGACTATACTCTGACTTTGGACCCCTGTGACAACAAACACTAGTTTTTAGGGATTAGGCTGAATTTGAGGCCTTTACAAAGGAACTATGTTAAATCCAACTGCTCAGAAGAAAATAGTGGAATCAAAGGGTTTACAATCCTTTACAAACACTTGATAAACCATCAATTTGGTCACTCCACCAATTGTCCTCACATAACAACATTTTTTCCCATCATTTCAAAGACTAGTCACATAGAGATGCCTAGTCAAACTCATGCCAAATTCCTTGATCCTTGAGTGCTTGACCCAAAACCACAAAAAACCCAAAATATACATTGTATTCCTCCATCACACTAAAAATGAGAATCTTGCTTTTAGCGAACAGAGGAATAACAATCCATTTATTCACAAAACCCTAGTTTCTAGGTTTTCTGACCAGTCTTTGCAAAAAGATCAATATCTCTCAACCTACAACACTTTAGGACACCAAACTACTTCCAAATGAAAGCTACCTCAATACATGAACATCTCCAATCAGTTTCTGGTGAGCAACTATCCGTACCAGGCCATACAAAATGACTGTTATAGCGAATTACTCAGAAAAATTGTATTTCAGCACATCAAATCTCCAAATCTTCATTTATCCTTGGTAATTTCATCCCCCTTCTCTATAGAAGGCTTGGGACATCAATTAACATCCCTCCCAATCGTACAAACTAATTTTGAAAGTTAGTTAGCTATTGGGTTTCCCCTACCACAAGAAAACTACATGTGTTCATTGTGTTATTACATCAAACTTGACCAAAACATGGTCTACATAGGTCTAGTGACCAAATTGACACAAACTCCTTATTACAAACATGATGTGGCTTAAAAGCCTTATTGAAAACATAAACAAAACATGAAATTCATAGAATTTCAAATGATCCAAGATTGGATCCACCATAGACCACCATAAAGAAGGTGTTCCTGCACCATCCTACCCTATTTTGGGTCAGTCCTAAATTTTGAGTTTTAGCTTGTGACCGATATTTGGGTCCTATGTTGACACAGTAAGTTTGAATTAGAAAATTCTTGGCGGGAGTGTTTGTAGTTGCATATATAAGCATGCTTAGGTATTCATTTAGAAACTAGAAGGACATTAGATACAATTGTGATTCTCAAGCTTTTGTAAAGGTGATTCAATGGATTCATTATGTAGCAAGAGTAGATTTGTGTTGTTTATATGTTTGTATTTGCAGATTTGAGCATCCATCTCCTTATGGCATGAAGATCTTCTTCCTTCCATGAGATCTTCACTACAAGGTGACATCATTCATGTTTTTGCCTTTGCCTCACAAGGGCATGCACTCTCTATCTAACAATGGTGTTCAGAAGACTTGAATGTCTCTTTGGGGCTTGACTAAGGCAAGCCTCTAAACACCACAACCCCCTCCCCACTTTTATGTGATTCCAGGTTACAGGTTGAAGAAGCAGGAAAAGTGGGGCTGTAGGAGAGTGTTGCAGAGTGTCAGATTCATAGATCAGAGTTGAAAATAGGGCATTGGACTAGGGCACCTGTTCATTAGTCCTCTAGATTCCACAATGGAGAAATCTCTGAGACAACAGGAACAGGTTGCAGATTGACTTCCCAGATCCTGACAAAAATCAAGGCACTGGACTAGGGCGCCCACTCAGTAGTCCCCAATTGTTCCACTTCTGAACCCTAAAAATAGGTGCACATTTATCTGCCATTTTACATCTTTTTGTAGCAACATTTTCTGATATTCATTTGTTTGCTTCTGTATTTGCATAATTAGGGTTTTGATGTATAATTGAGCATTAGTGAATATAATTGACAATCAAATCACACAAATCCAAGTTTCCCTGCATTCCTAAGTGATCAAGGGTCTGATAGTGCATTGCCACTCAACCAAAAGTCCTTGAATGTAATAGGGTGAAAGGAGGATATAGAATTAAACTATCAAAAACCAATTATCCAAATTTGACCCTTTACAACACTCTCAATAATCCTTCTCAACCTCTTGTTGTATCACCAGAAAGCTTTGCTTTTAGTAGAGTACCCAAGGAAGATACCTTCATCAAACCTTGTATCAAACTTTCTTGGAGTTTCTTCATCCCTTCTGATATAACATTTGCTTCCAAACACTCTGAAGTACTTGGCAGTCAGAGTTCTTCCATACCATAACTCATAATATGTCTTTGTACTATTTTCTCTTGACTACACTCTATTCAGTATGTAAACAACAGTATGAATTGCTACTCTCTAATAGACATGTGGTAGGTTTGCTTCTTTTATCATTTTCCTTGTAGCTTCTTGAATAGTCCTATTCTTTCTTTCAACCACTCCATTCTGCTCAGGAGTCCTAGGGGTAGATAAGTGCCTCTTTATTCCATGTTTCTCACAGAACATATTAAACTCATTGGAGGTGAACTCTCCACCTCTGTCAGACCTCAAACATTTAATTTTCATATCCATTGCATTCTCAACCATGGGTTTAAATTTGATGCAGTACAAAGGATTCACAACTCACTCATTGGAGACATATTTCACAACAATGGGTTTCAATCCATCTAATACTTCAAGTTCATAAGAAATCTACTCAAAACAATGACCTCTACAAAGGCACAAATATGAGTTTCCACTTTTTCTGACCCAAGCATATTTAGTCATCATCTTCATACTCATTAGAGACTCCATCTCACCTAAGTCACTCAATTACTAGGACCTTTGTGCATTACCCAAATGGTTTTTATCTCAAACTTGTTGTTGGTCATGATGTTAGTCATTCGCAAACATAGAATAAAAGTTACACAACAACCTTTACTCATCTTGAAAGATACGATGAATTCAAAGAATTCATGATCCCAAGTCTCCGTTGATTAGGTCTTAATCTACTGACGTTACTCAGTGGTTGATGTGTGTTGCTGTTTTCCATTCAGGGGCCTTACGTGTTTCTGCAAAGTTCATCATCATTATCTTCAAATATCCTGCTCTGGATGTTTGCTCTGCATAAGTCTCCAACAATTCTACCTCTGCACTGTGAATTTAGCCAAATAATGTGCCTACAGGCTGATATTTGCATGATTTCTATCATTATTTATGATTCTTTGCATGATATTTTCAATAATACATGCATTTAACTCAAATATGCTAATGATTTTCAGTTACCTACGAGATTTCAGCATATTTCTCTGTTCTACTTGTTATTTCTCATGATTTGCAGTTATGCTGATGAATTTATGAAATTGAAAAAAAGGAAAAGGGTTAAAGAATGAGATTCCCAAAACTACTGGACTTAGATCACTGATCCACATACAAGCTCCCATACATGCAATGAAAAGAAGGAAAACTAGAAATCATACTTCACCAGGACATTCCACAAATCTGCATGATCTAGTGCAAATCTTCAAAGGAAAAGTTGACAACAACATGTAACAAAATGAAAGCACTTCCAGTTGAACACAGCATTCACCAGTACATAACCAGAAATCAACAGGAAGATTACGTAAAATTTACAATCAGGATGTAATCTGAAACTTCATATCCATTCAGTATGCTCAAGAACAGGTACATTTACAGTGATCTGAAGAAAGAACCTTGACATTTCAACAATTCTATCCTCATTAGTCTCAGTAATCCGATCTCCTAATTGATTCTACAGTAATTAGCCTTAATGCGCCAGATGCGTCTGTGTATTCTAATGTCTCTCTCCTCTTTTGATGACAAGCTCTGGCTCTTATATAGAACAACTGCCAAAAAATGGTTACAACGATCCAAGGATCAGGATCATCCCATAACAAACAATGGTCCAGATGAAAAGCACATGCTTCGTCAGTTGGCAAATGCACAGCTGGCACAGAATATTCTAGCATCTTCAACTTGATTCGGTCTCCAGCTGGCGAATAGCATATTTGACAATATCCTCCTCATTTCTGGCTCATGTTGCCTCCATGCGCAACTTTGTAATGCTTAGCTTCAGCAGCAGCATCATGACTTCAATGCTCAGCTTCAGCAGCAGCATCATGACTTCAATGCTCAGCTTCAGCAGCAGCATCATGACTTCCTGCAAATAAACAAACAAACACTAAGTTCATCATCATGTGGATAAACAACAGGAAGTAAACATTTTATTAAACATACCTCCCAATGTGCAGCTACAGGCAATCAGGCTTTACCTGTGGAAAATATGCACTAAATGCATAAACAGCATAAAACAACCAGATCAACCCTCGTTGACCAAAATCAGGCAGTCGGGCTTTTAAATTTCTATCGTTTCAAATTTTCCCGCCCATTTCCATGTGTATCGGGTTCAAATATGATCATGCATGTCAAAATATACAAGGAAATAACCGCTCTTAACAAATTACTTCATATCTGGCTTTCAAATTTCTATTTGAATGTTTCGGGTCATCATCATCATATTCGCATCGGCGTGACCACATATGATCAGGGTGACAATATTAGACTTGGCCGATGGCAACAGTTATACCTACGTCAAAAATCATGATGATGCCCAACTCCATGTCTTCTATCTAGCTGCAGGATATCACGAAATATGATGCCCCTCCTTTCCGAATGCTCTGATGAAAAGCACATCAGGATGTTTCACTTCTACATATTGGGGAAAGAAAGACATCATCGTCATCATCATGACAAAGACAAATAGGAGGTTTTGGAATATGATCCTGCAGCTGAGGAAAGGAATATGATGGTGACGTCATCGTCATATTCAAGCTTCATTAAAATGCAAAGGATGACGTCACCGTCATGTTCCGTTAAGATCAGGGGATAAATGCAGGATCGGGTCACCTAAGGAAGATGATCGGGTGATGAATGCAAAATGACCCCTTTGCGGCCAAGATAACCCTCTCGAAAGATCAGGATGATGATGATGATCATCATCATCATATCCGCACTAGGTGATTTAAAATATGATCCTGCTGAAGGTCCAGATGACGTCATCAGGATATCCGGGGCCTTTGTTAATCTTAGAACATGACGTCATCGTCATATTCGCGAACAGGATCATGCCTTGGAAAATATCCTGCCGAAGGAGAAGGTGATGGTGACGTCATCCTGATATTTGCTTCTTTGTTTATCAGGTCGGGATGACGTCATCAGGATATTTGCAAAAGGTTATACTTCTCGGCAGGAGGATATTGCGAAATGTCGGGTAGACAAACAAGATCATGATGATCTTGTCAACATGACTTAGGAATGAAATGTCACCCTCCCCTTTGAAAGATAAGGTGATCATCATGATCACGCAAAAGGAGATCAGGAGGATATTACGAAATGCGATCCTGCCTTGAAAGATCATGATGATGATGATCACCAGGACTTTGACGTGCGCGTGCAAATTATGCAGATGGCAGATTTCTTAAGCAAGGTGATATTATAATATCAGCATGATATTATAATATCAGGTGATGTTAGAATATCATGATGCTCGCGATGTTTCCAGGGTCGCTTGACGGGTAAAACACACTATCACTTAAGATTGACATCCGGATATTGGGACTGCATCATTTTTATTGGGTGATAGACAAAGATCATGATGACCTTTCGCGATACAAAAGACCGCTTCGACGGGGACAACCTACTACGACTTAAAATTGACGTCCGGATGTTTTGACCTCAGGATATTATCGGGGGGCTTTTCAAATATCATGATGATGATGTTCATCATACAGCAATTATCAGGTTTGACCAAAACTTTGACTGTGCATAACTCTCTCATATGGACGAATTTTCGGGTGATGTAAAAGGCAAACCTGCATGGAATTTCAAGCTCTTTCTAACTATGAGGTCATAGAAACAAAAAATGAACTTTGACAAACTGACCTCATGATGATGACCAACCTCATCCTGACCTTCATGATGATGATGCACCTGACCTATTTTTACCAAACCGCCAGAAAGCAGACAACACAAACCAGAACAAAAGTTGGGTCCCTGTTTTGCCAAGTCAAAATGGGGCGTGTTGTGTAACCACACAACAACTTGCCACCAAAGAAAATAAACAAATTCCAATGATTCAAGTGATGTGATCACATTTATCTATAGTGTTCTAATTCTGTCTAAGTAAAATCATCATGATCTTTGAATGATAAAATTTCATTATGGTGATAAAGCTAACAAAGGATCAGGTGTGTGCATATGATTAATTATCCTCATCTTGAAAGTAAGTTGAAAACATAAGTAAGTGGTGTTAAACTACATAGTTGGAGATCATCCCTCATAGCCAACCTGGATAGAGCCTTGCTGCCAGCAGGCGTCTATAGCCCCGGCAAGGTTATCTATACAATCTCCCTAAGTAGGGCTCCACTGCCAGCAAGCGTCCATAGCCCCGGTAGAGTTACTTAGATGGCCTAATTTTATTTCGTTTCCGATTTTCCTTTAAAAAATTAAATTTGATATCATCATGTCAGCTCATTTGTACAAGGTGTAGTCACTTGCAGCTTTAGGTTGGAGATTGTATTGGTAGCAAGGGAGTCCCTTTAGATTTTTCACTTAACACCTATACTCACATCTTCAACAAACCCAAGGCTGTTAGGTGTTTCATTGTGTTTGATTCACTTTGGACAAGAAAAAGCACCCTGATAAAAAGACATCATAAACCTGATCATGAACACTTCTTAGAATGAATCATAACCTATATTTAAATGTGATCTCATCACTTGAATCCTAACAATTTAATTATTTTCTTAAGGTGATGAAGTGCATCATCCTGACTTACCAGAACAAGGTCCCAACCAACAAAACAACAACAACAACAAGCAAACTGTACAAACAACTATACAAATATACAATATGATACATGAGACTGTCATGAAGTCACTCAGGCCTGGAAATAATGTTTGAGGAATTGTCCATTGACTGGCAACGGGACATCCTCACCTGTCAGGTTCTTAAGCCTATAAGTGCTGTCTCCTAAAATTTTAGAAATCTGAAAGGGACCTATCCATAGTCTATCAAACTTACCATGATCACCTTTCCTTTCATGGGCTTTATCCCATATCAGGACTAAATCTGATATCCTGAAAGCTTTAATTCTGGCTCTCTTGTCAAACCAGCGTTTGACAACAGCCTGATGTTTTGCAAATTGGTCGATCGCTTGACTTCGTTTTTCTTCCAGATGCATCAACTGAAGCAACCTGACTTCCTATTTATTATCTATGCCTAGATAGTCTTGGGCAAACTGCAGAGTAGGAATTTTCAAGTTTACAGGGAGGATAGGATCTACCCCATATACTAGCTGGAAGGGTGAGTTTCCCAATGCAATTTTCATTCTAGTTCTGTCTACCCATAAGGCATATTTCAGAAATGAGTTCCATTCCCTGGGATTTTTCTCTATCAATTTTCTTATGATACTTTGTAAATTCTTATTGGTGGATTCTGCTAATCCATTTCCCTGGGGATAGTAATTGGATGAGAACTTAAGTATGATCCCATGATCAAAAGCCCAACTTGACAATTTAGTGGAAATGAAGGCAGAACCATTATCACTTACCAATGCATAAGGAATTCCATACCTGGTGACAATGTTGCTTTCCAGAAATTTAATGACATCATCAGCAGTACAAGTTTTGCTGCTGATAGCCTCAGTCCATCTAGTACAATAATCAGTAATTGTTAGGACATACCTCTGGCCTGAAGAAGACGGAGGATTGATCGGTCCTATGAAATCCATCCCCCACTGTGCAAATGGGTGCTCTTCCATCACTGGCTGCAATGGTTGTGCAGCATATTTTTCTCTGTTGGCAGCAACCTGGCAAACATGACAACATTTAACATGATCAGCTGTGTCTTTAAAAATTGTAGGCCAGTAATATCTTGCTCTGAGGATTGCATGTGTTGTGGCCAACGCTGATCCGTGGGCAGTTCCAAACTTGTCATGTAACTCTGTCAAAACTTTATTGGCTTCTGGTTTCTCTAAGCATCTCAGGTATATCCCTTCATAATTCTTTTTAAACAGGGCTCCTCCCTTCATCATATACTTCTGGGATCTTATCTTTAAGGCTCTTCTCTGTGAGGCTTGAATTCTTGAAGAACATCTTCCCATGATCAGGATGTGCCTGATGTCTGAATACCATTCCCCATTGTCTTTCTTATTGATCACATACTGCTGACTGATGATGTTTGGATCAGTTTCAGATATCATCTGGCTCAGAGCTTGTCCTCTTACCAACTTCATTGGTGTGATCTCCATGTCATATTCTTGTAATACAGTAATCCATTTGGCCCTTTTTTCGCCAGGTTCACTCTGCATCAGCAACATCTTTACTGCTGCATCTAGTACCACCGCAATCACTTTGCTTCTCAGTATATAATGTCTGAATTTCTTTACTGCTCTGACTAATGCAAGTGCCTGTCTTTCAACATCTACGTATCTCAACTCAGCATCTCTGAAAGGACAGCTCATGAAGGCAATTGGTTTCTCTTCTTTATCTTCATTTCTTTGAGTTAACACTGCTGCAGAAGTATGTTCTGAAGCAAATGAGTAGATGTAGAAATCTCTTGTATAATCTGGACTAATGAGGATAGGAGCATCTGAAATGGCCTTCTTTATATCTTCAAAGGCAGCTTTGGCTTCTGGTGTCCACTCAATTTGTGCATCTTTTTTCAACATGGCATTCAGTGGTCTGATAATCTCAGCAAAGCCGGTGATGAACTTCCTCACAAAATTTATCTTACCAAAATAAGATTTAAGTTCCTTTTTGCTTCCTGGAAGTGGTAACTTCATAATGGATTCCACCCTGTCAGGATCAATGATAATCCCATCCTCTGTGATCAGGTGGCCTAGTAACTTTCCTATTGTGACCCCGAATATGCACTTCTTGGGATTCAAAGATATTCCATATTCTTCACATTTCTTCAGTACACTTCTGAGATCAGCAACATGATTCCCCCTTTCCTTGGAGAATACTGTCAAGTCATCCATGTAGATGACTATACATTTTCCTACTAAGCCTCTGAAGGCTATGTCCATTGCTCGCTGGAATGTAGCTCCAGCATTTATCAGTCCAAATGGCATACGTCTATATGCAAATATCCCCCATTTTGTGGTGAAGGCAGTTTTTAATCTGTCAATTTTATCAACCATTACTTGGTTGTATCCTGAAAAACCATCCAAGAAGGACATCATCTTGGCTCCATTTACCATCTGCAGAACTTCATCCAAAGAGGGCAAAGGATAATTATCCTTTTCTGATGCTCTGTTCAGGTTCCTGAAATCTACACACAATCTGATGTCTCCATTCTTCTTTCTGACTGGCACCAGATTTGCCACCCAAGTGGAGTGCCTTACAGGAAATATTATCCACGCATTTAACAATTTCTTGACCTCTTCAAGGATGATGGGCTCAAGCAGAGCATTGACTGGCCTCTGCTTCTGTCTGAAAGGTTTTGCATCTGGCTTGAGAGGTATAGTATGAGTTATGACAGAAGTGTCATACGTCTTCAGCTCGTCATAAGTCCATGCAATTACATGTATATAATCCTTAAGGGCCTGAGTTATTCCTTCTAACTCTTCAGGTGTACAAACCTTACCCAACAAGACATTTCTCTTGTCATCAGCTTGTCCAATATTCACCTGTGAATATTGACCTCCATCCGCCTTAGGCAGATCCTTATGTTTAAGCATATTATCCAGATCAAAGGCTCTTTCTAATTCAATCATACCTTTGGGAATTGTGTTGCTAGGCAACTCAAATATCTCATCTTCTTCCTAGACATGATCTTCCATACCATTTTCATCTATGATCTGAGCTTCAAATACGTCTCTGTTTGATATGAAGTCCAGGATGTGCTGATCATCATCAAACACTTGGAGATTAGTCACATTGTCAGGTACCGAAGGTACTGACACCAATTCTACTGAAAATCTCTTCAGACCAGATATAGACAGCGGTTCCAGCGTACTGGCGGCCTGAGCAAGTGCATCTGCCCTTTGGTTCTGTTCTCTTGGCACGTGAACGATGTTGAAGGCATCAAAGTCTTCAATCAGGTCCCACACACGATGTCTGTAATTTGACAGCTTTCTGTAGTTACAAGAGTAAATTCCTCTTACTTGTCTCACAACTAGTTCTGAATCTCCAAAGACATGCAGGATCTTCACCTTCTTCTTATGGGCAAACAACAGTCCATGAATCAGAGTTTCATACTCTGTGACATTATTAGTGCAGGGGAACTGTAATCTGTAAGCTGCTAAATAGGATTTTCCTGATGGATCAATAAGGTCAATTCCTACCCCAGCACCTTGCTTAGATTTGGATCCATCAAACCTCAGGATCCAAGGCTTATCTTCAGCAGGACATTTGCTTGAGCTTTCTTTTTTCTTTGCAGCTCTGGCTGCTGCTCCGCCTGATATCCACTTTAACTTAGGGGTGTCATCTTCAAGTTTCTTCTTTCCTTTATCTGATGAGCCTGATGGCTTTTCTGTTTTCTCTTCCATCCTAGCAGCAGGATGATGTTCAGCACATACAGCTGCATGCTTCTTCAAAATGTGTAAGCACAGTGAGCAAGTTGTTTCTGAGTGAGGCGCCTCATGCAGCCTACACCAACCTTTAATTAAAACCTCCTGGGGAGATCTACACTGTTGTGTCATTTTTTTTATTTCTTTAACCAGAAATTCTTTGAACTTCGTCAGGTCACTGCCTTTATCCTCATCAGACAACTCGTAATCCGGTTCCATGAAGCAATCACTACCAGGAGTGATCTTTTCCTTTCTCGCATCATTCGTCTGATTGGACACCAGGATCTCTTCTATTTTTCAGATATGATCCTCATCAGGATCCGTCGACTCTTCTGTTCCTGCAGAAGACAAATAAGAATTAGTATCATCATCATCATCAGATGTAGCACTTACCTCGGAATATGATGATGATGCTTCACTATACATCTGCTCCAGTATTATCATGTCTAAGCATGGTTCACAAGTCTTTTCCGAGTGTGCTTCACCATGTAATCTGCACCATCCGTCAATCAAAATATCATTAGCAGGTATATTTAATAATTGACAACATTTTATCTGAGTAGATAAATGCATCTCAAAATCATTGAAGCGATCTATTTCATTCTCATTATCAGGATCATTATTAAGTTCTACAACTGGCATATCCTCATGATAATCATCGTCATGATGATGATGGACATCAAGCATCAGGATCTCTTCTATTTTGACAGTTTGCGGTCTGATGTGATAAACTCCAGGTTCTACGTTTACATACATGATCTCATTTGTTCTGTTATATTCCATGATCATATGTTTCATCCTAGGCTCAGCATCAATCCTGATCTGATTAGGTATACCTTTCCATGGCAACCACATGTGACTGAAGTCTGTGGACATGTATCCGTTAAGCGTTTTAGACCAGTCCCGGCTAAGCAACATCCCGTATGTATCAGGTATGTCAACTACCTGAATGTCAATGTAATACTGGATCCTAGGATCAGACGCTAGCTGCATGTGAATGTGAGTGAGTTCTCCTACGACACTTACTTCTGTCTTGTCCAGTTGAGTGACCTTCTTTAAGGATTTAGTAGGATGCAGTCCTAATGCGTTGCATATTGACAAAGGCATAACATTAGTTGAGGCTCCTGAATCAACTAAACAGTTGTGCAAATTCTTACTGAACATTCTTATGGTGAGGAGAAACGGAGGTGATTCAGTTTTATCTCTGTACAAGGTCATGTGGGAGGTTTCAGTAGCTTGGACTGTGGCTGACACTTTGGGCTTGACAGTATTATCTTTAGCAGTATGGTCTCTGCTATTGGATTGACTCGAAAGGTGATTATCCTCTTTAGGAGCAGGATCATCTAGCGACTTCATGAATGCCCTTTTGATGGCAGGAGTTTTCAGTAACTCAGATAGGGACAGGCTGATCTTGATTTTCTTCATTTCATCAGCCAAATAACTGACTAACTTGTCAGACTCATGAGGTGCATTTGCGACTTTTGTTACTGTGTTTTGAGGAGACAAGTATTGAGCATTCACCTTAGGGAACCTAGGGTTATTGCTAGCCTTAGGATCAAGAGGTGTGTTGAAGTTGTTTGGAGGTAGAGATGATGTCAATGGACCGGCAGGTCTGTTGGCATTACTCCTCAGGTTATAATTGTGCTTACCAGGGTATTGCTGCTGGTATGCATGTACCTCCTCATGCTCTCTTGTAGGTTCGTTTTCATCCTCAAGAGGGAAGACATAGTTTGCTTCAAAGGTTAAGGCAGATTCTTCACAGGTCTAATTATAATCCTGATGAGGCTGATTAGTGTATGTTTCCAGCACAAAAGCTGAGTCATATCCACAAGGAACTATTTCATTTCCTTCTGCCTGAGGTGGATTTCCAGAAGTATTAGACACTTCAGTCTGAAAGATGCTGGCAGCAATCCTAAATTGTGGACAATCTAATTCTGCATGTGCATTGGTATTGTGAATCCTACACCAATTGGTAAGGGCTGCTTCAGCAAGATTGACTCTGGTAGTTTGTTTGGCTTCACCAGGAGGCTGATTGTCTAGGGGTGATGGTAATGAACCATTATTTGGCCTGGAGTTCCACACTTTGGGCTGCCTAGGAGGATTATTATTGTTTCCACCATTATTGTTGAAGTTATTGTTGTATCCTCTGTCAGGGTAATTTGGTCTGTCATTGGAATAACTCCTATTCTGACCTGACTGTGAATAAAACCCTTGATTTCTCAAGTGTGTTACTTCTGTGGTGAGTTTTCTCAACTGAGCAGAAATTTCTTTTATTTCCTCTTTCTCCTCTTGAGCTTTGGCCACTACATTTTCAGTCTGAGGCTGGAAAAAGGAAGATCCATGGTTATTGTGGGATAGATCTGTACCCTGAGGTGTCTGAGCATGTGCAGGATATTGTGGTAATTGGCCATTTCCATTAGGAGGAGGCATGATACTCAATGGAGGTATTTGCAAAGGTGCAGGCATGATTGCTGGGGGCATCACTGATCCATTTGGATATTGTGCAGGATATTGTGAAGGATAAGCTGCATGATACTGTGCTGGATATTGTGATTGCATGCCAGGCAAAGTGGGGAATGCTATATTAGGAGTAGGAGCAGGTATCAGCTGCTGATTTACCTTGATAGCTTCTTGAAAAGCTCCTGTCAAGGTGGTGATCTCAGGATGTGTTCTCCTGATGAACATGGAGGTTAATGGATCCAGGGCTGAATAATAAATACTCCTAGCAGCAGCATCAGCCACCACATATGGGGTAACTAGCTTGGACAACAGTTTCTGGAACCTAGCATTGAAATTTGCAATAGGTTCATGCTCAAATCTCTTAATTGTGGCAAACATGTGGTAATTCATGGATGGATCAATAGGGACCTTGAATCTGTCAAGAAAGGCCTTCTCTAAGACAGCCCACGAACCGACAGAAGATTGACCAAGACTGATGAACCAATTATAAGCCTCTTCTCCTAAGGAAAAAGGGAATAATCTGCACACCACGTCCTGATGTTCTATTCTGGCTCTGCAGCAAGCTTCTTTAAACGTCCTGATATGATCATCTGCATCCTGATAAGGATGGTATTTTGGACAAAGTTTGTCCGGATACTTTGGTAACTCATGATACGCAGTAAAGGTCAATGGTGATTCTGCTGCAAAGAAAGACATTGCAACCTGAGGGGGCTGAACTGGTGGTGCAGTTGGCTGAGGTTGGACTAAAGGTATACCCTGAGGTTGAACAGGAGGTGTCACGGATATACCGGAAGGTATTTGCAAACCAACAGGAGTTACGGGAGGAGGTCCCGGTGAAGCTCTAGACGTACCAGACCCTGGAGTATGGTGAACGTCTACAGTCCTAGGTCTAAAACCTCTAACAGGCAATTCTTCAAAAATTTCACTATGTCTAGACCTGGTATTTATCCTGTGAGCCAGGATTTCTCGATTTGGAGGCCAATTAGCTGAAACTTTACAAATATTGGCTGGATTCCACCGGACGAGGTGATATTTGCGGTTAACTTGCAAATCAGACTGAATATTTACGCGATATTTGCGAAGACACTGCAAATATGACAGGATATTGGGATATTCCGACCGGTAGCACCAGATCTCACGTGTTTAAGGCTCAAATTCTCAAAGCTTGAACAAATTTATGCATCTTTGGCTAATATTTAGTGAATTTAAAGAAATCTACTGTAAAGCTTGCAATATTTATGTGAAATCAGGAAATCTTTACATAGAATGTGCATATACAAACTTGTCGCAGCAAATATTTACGCAATATGATGAAATTCACAGACGATCTGAGGTTACCTTACTCTAAGTGTCATCAAACCTGAAAGTACTGATGATGAACGTGATCTTCTGGACTATGGCCCTCCTTCTAGCGCCAATTTATGTTGGTCATGATGTTAGTCATTCGCAAACATAGAATAAAAGTTACACAACAACCTTTACTCATCTTGAAAGATACGATGAATTCAAAGAATTCATGATCCCAAGTCTCTGTTGATTAGGTCTTAATCTACTGACGTTACTCAGTGGTTGATGTGTGTTGCTGTTTTCCATTCAGGGGCCTTACGTGTTTCTACAAAGTTCATCATCATTATCTTCAAATATCCTGCTCTGGATGTTTGCTCTGCATAAGTCTCCAATAATTCTACCTCTGCACTGTGAATTTAGCCAAATAATTTGCCTATAGGCTGATATTTGCATGATTTCTATCATTATTTATGATTCTTTGCATGATATTTTCAATAATACATGCATTTAACTCAAATATGCTCATGATTTTCAGTTACCTACGGGATTTCAGCATATTTCTCTGTTCTGCTTGTTATTTCTCATGATTTGCAGTTATGGTGATGAATTTATGAAATTGAAAAAAAGGAAAAGGGTTAAAGAATGAGATTCCCAAAACTACTGGACTTAGATCACTGATCCAGATACAAGCTCCCATACATGCAATGAAAAGAAGGAAAACTAGAAATCATACTTCACCAGGACATTCCACAAATCTGCATGATCTAGTGCAAATCTTCAAAGGAAAAGTTGACAACAACATGTAACGAAATGAAAGCGCTTCCAGTTGAACACAGCATTCACCAGTACATATCCAGAAATCAACAGGAAGATTACGTAAAATTTACAATCAAGATGTAATCTGAAACTTCATATCCATTCAGTATGCTCAAGAACAGGTACATTTACAGTGATCTGAAGAAAGAACCTTGACATTTAAACAATTCTATCCTCATTAGTCTCAGTAATCCGATCTCCTAATTGATTCTACAGTAATTAGCCTTAATGCGCCAGATGCGTCTGTGTATTCTAATGTCTCTCTCCTCTTTTGATGACAAGCTCTGGCTCTTATATAGAACAACTGCCAAAAAATAGTTACAACGATCCAAGGATCAGGATCGTCCCATAACAAACAACGGTCCAGATGAAAAGCACATGCTTCGTCAGTTGGCAAATGCACAGCTGGCACAGAATATTCTAGCATCTTCAACTTGATTCGGTCTCCAGCTGGCGAACAGCATATTTGACAATATCCTCCTCATTTCTGGCTCATGTTGCCTCCATGCACAACTTTGTAATGCTCAGCTTCAGTAGCAGCATCATGACTTCAATGCTCAGCTTCAGCAGCAGCATCATGACTTCAATGCTCAGCTTCAGCAGCAGCATCATGACTTCCTGCAAATAAACAAACAAACACTAAGTTCATCATCATGTGGATAAACAACAGGAAGTAAACATTTTATTAAACATACCTCCCAATGTGCAGCTACAGGCAATCAGGCTTTACCTGTGGAAAATATGCACTAAATGCATAAACAACATGAAACAACCAGGTCAACCCTCGTTGACCAAAATCAGGCAGTCGGGCTTTTAAATTTCTATCGTTTCAAATTTTCCCGCCCATTTCCATGTGTATCAGGTTCAAATATGATCATGCATGTCAAAATATACAAGGAAATAACCGCTCTTAACAAATTACTTCATATCTGGCTTTCAAATTTCTATTTGAATGTTTCGGGTCATCATCATCATATTCGCATCGGTGTGACCACATATGATCAGGGTGACAATATTAGACTTGGCCGATGGCAACAGTTATACCTACGTCAAAAATCATGATGATGCCCAACTCCATGTCTTCTATCTAGCTGCAGGATATCACGAAATATGATGCCCCTCCTTTCCGAATGCTCTGATGAAAAGCACATCAGGATGTTTCACTTCTGTATATTGGGGAAAGAAAGACATCATCGTCATCATCATGACAAAGACAAATAGGAGGTTTTGGAATATGATCCTGCAGCTGAGGAAAGGAATATGATGGTGACGTCATCGTCATATTCGAGCTTCATTAAAATGCAAAGGATGATGTCACCGTCATGTTCCGTTAAGATCAGGGGATAAATGCAGGATCGGGTCACCTAAGGAAGATGATCGGGTGATGAATGCAAAATGACCCCTTTGCGGCCAAGATAACCCTCTTGAAAGATCAGGATGATGATGATCATCATCATCATCATATCCGCACTAGGTGATTTAAAATATGATCCTGCTGAAGGTCCAGATGACGTCATCAGGATATCCGAGGCCTTTGTTAATCTTAGAACATGACGTCATCGTCATATTCGCGAACAGGATCATGCCTTGGAAAATATCCTGCCGAAGGAGAAGGTGATGGTGACGTCATCCTGATATTTGCTTCTTCGTTTATCAGGTCGGGATGACGTCATCAGGATATTTGCAAAAGGTTATACTTCTCGGCAGGAGGATATTGCGAAATGTCGGGTAGACAAACAAGATCATGATGATCTTGTCAACATGACTTAGGAATGAAATATCACCCTCCCCTTTGAAAGATAAGGTGATCATCATGATCACGCAAAAGGAGATTAGGAGGATATTACGAAATGCGATCCTACCTTGAAAGATCATGATGATGATGATCACCAGGACTTTGACGTGCGCGTGCAAATTATGCAGATGGCAGATTTCTTAAGCAAGGTGATATTATAATATCAGCATGATATTGTAATATCGGGTGATGTTAGAATATCATGATGCTCGTGATGTTTCTAGGGTCGCTTGACGGGTAAAACACACTATCACTTAAGATTGACGTCCGGATATTGGGACTGCATCATTTTTATCGGGTGATAGACAAAGATCATGATGACCTTTCACGATACAAAAGACCGCTTCGACGGGGACAACCTACTACGACTTAAAATTGACGTCCGGATGTTTCGACCTTAGGATATTATCGGGGGGCTTTTCAAATATCATGATGATGATGTTCATCATATAGCAATTATCAGGTTTGACCAAAACTTTGACTGTGCATAACTCTCTCATATGGATGAATTTTCGGGTGATGTAAAAGGCAAACCTGCATGGAATTTCAAGCTCTTTCTAACTATGAGGTCATAGAAACAAAAAATGAACTTTGACAAACTGACCTCATGATGATGACCAACCTCATCCTGACCTTCATGATGATGATGCACCTGACCTATTTTTACCAAACCGCCAGAAAGTAGACAACACAAACCAGAACAAAAGTTGGGTCCCTGTTTTGCCAAGTCAAAATGGGGCGTGTTGTGTAACCACACAACACTTGTCTTCAAAGCTAGTAGTCCTCCAAACATAAACTGTCAGAGATATCCTTTGACACAAACCTCCATTCAAGACTATGATGGGCTTTTAGGATACCCTTTAACATATTTTAAAACATATCAAAAGATTAACATAGGTTATTTTAGGAAACAAGGCTCAAACACAACTGTTACCGTTCCAAATTAGGCCTAATTAGGCTTAAACTGCACAAGGGTTTATTGATCCTCTTATCTCCAGTCTCAAATTCATTCAATCAACATTTTAAACAGTCTTTATTGAGTTTACTCATGCTCACAAATCCATCAAAATTTCTATTTTCATAAACATTTTATCAAACCCTAGGCTTTAGGCTATTTGACTATCCCAAAACTCTATTTTCTCATGACTGTACATAGATTTTCAGTCCTAACCTCTCACTTCTCACATATTAGCCTTTACCTTATGGTATGAAACCTCAAAAACATGAAAGTACTTGCCATGTGGATTCTTTTCACCAAGTATTAGAACATTTCAATGGCAAAGTTGGGAGAAACACAAATTTTTATGTCACTGTTTACCCTAAATTAGGGTTTCAACTATTTTTAGAAAATTCCCAATAGCTCATTCAAATTTGAACCAAATTGCATGAAACAAACTTTGGAGTGAAGGAGATTGAGCATACTTTTACTTACTAACAATTTAAAGTGATCTTATACCCATACTGGGTTGTACAAGGACCTGAAACAACTATTTTTCAGTAATTTCTGAGAAAAGACAATTTATTTATGATTTTCCATTTCAATACAATTCCTCCAACTCAATACATCTTCAATACAATCTCCTTCTGTCTTGGCAACTATTGGATCTAGGGCATACAACTGAGAGGGGGGGTGAATCAGTTGTATAAAAACTTACTCTACTTTAAACACTTGATTCTTCTTTATTAGTTAACAACATATCAATTAACCATCCATGAAAGCATAATGCATAAACACAAGAGTAGATAAACATCAACACATTGAACACCAAGATTTTGACGTGGAAATCCCGGTTAAGGGAAAAACCACGGGGTGATTAACCCAAGGATTATTCTCTGTTAGAAGAATAAGAAAAATGAATGGCACATGCCAATTAGGGCTCACTGCCCGAGCACACTGCTGACAAAGAAGCTCATTGCCTACAAGGAGACACACTGTCTACAAAGTGATAAGAATCACAATCTTGAACTGGAGAAATGACATCTCTACCATGTCCAGATCAGTTCCATTTAAGCCCAAAACTCCTGCTTTGCCTTTCACACTTCTTCACGCTATGCCACACTCATCCACACTTTTCACACTTCGAAATGAACTCACAAACCTTTATTTATAGAAGACATTGACTTAGGAACAATCATATAAGTCAGCAATCAACCATAAGAGTATCCACAAGATGAATAACACATCTGATCGGCCACCACAAGAATATTCGTAGGATGAACAACTCATCCGGTCGGCTAGTCGGAACAAGAACTTCATCCGGAAGAATATCTTCAATTCCAGGCTCTACCACCAATGCAGACCAACACAACCTCAACATGATCCAAGAACCTTCACAAGCCTACCTGAATGGCCAGGTACATCTGCACTTTCTCTACTTACTGGAATCTCTTCTCTTCCTCATCCAGAACTTCAAGAACACAGTCTGTTGCCACTGTCACAATGTAAAAGGCACTTTCGGACCTCAAAATCATACACAACTCGAGATGACACATCACAAGGACATCCCAAACACTCCTTCCAATCCGCAGATTAGGATTATACAATTTCAGACCTCACCAAACCTTTCTGTGATCCTCTGTCACCTCTGAACACTTGCCGGAACCGGTTCCACACAGATAGCCATAACTTCTTCAAATATTCATGCGGACCTCTAAAATCTTAATTGAAACATCTCAGGACACATATCTACAAACCCTTTAATCCGTATTCTCCAGTTCTCAACCTATACAATACATTTGCCTTCTTCTCATCACTGTTCTTCACTGTTCCTGACTAAGGCTAATTTTCTCAATATCCTCAGCACACAGCTCATCCAATCCTTCTTGTCAATGCAATATGAGTATGTTGACATCAATGACAACACCGGTTCACCTCATAATTGCAACAGCAACAAGTTACAATTCCTTTTTAAAGGATTTACAACTTCCTCCAATGAATGAAACTAACTCAAACTACCCTATGACCTTTGGTATTCCATCCTTGTACATTTTTTGTACTTCTTGCATTTTTGTAAATACAACAAATTGACAACTTTACAATATTCAAAAAAATAATCCTAAAATGACTCCCTAAGACCCATAACATCATAAATGTGGCTTGTTGGGCCTTAGGACATCAACCTTAACTAAAAATTTAAAGTTGCCTCATTAATGCATGGACTTTACCAAGTGCTCCTGTAGCAGAATTCTTTGAACTTATCTAGGGTTTCATAATTTTCTTTAACAAAAGTAACCCATGTTTTCCTAGAATAATCATCAATCAAGAGCATTATAATACCTATCACCTTGAAAACTCTTTACCTTGGTAGGACCACAAAGATCTATATGCACCAAGTCCAATAGTTTAATAAAAGACTGATCCTTGACTTTGAAACTTCTTCTTGCTTGCTTTCCAATCTAACATTCCTTGCAGATAACATTGATGGGCTTTGTAATCTTTGGTAGATCTCTCATGGCTTCTAGACTTATCCTTACCAAGCTATCAAAATTGATGTGACACAATCTTCTATGCCATAGCTGGCTTTCACTGATCTAAGTCATGAAGCAATAGCCATCACCACCTTTGAGATGGACATTTCCATTTATCCTCTTTCCAGTAGCTATCATAGTTCTGGAATCTTTTCTTATCTCACAACCACCATCATGAAACATGGTGCAGGAGCACCTACCTGACAGCTAGCCTCCATGAGGCAGTTAGTTTGTTATAGGTCTGGTTAATGTTTCCAAGAAGGTCTTATAAGACCAATGCATGTAATAAGGTCATGTTGACCATACTTTACTATTTTTAGATAGTTTGTTAGGACAGCTATTATGCTGTGTGTTCGGTTGGATCCTCCCAGCCGCTTGGAATCGGGTCGGTAGTACTCGCAAGAGATCCTATTTATGCAGTAAGATCGGTTGGTTTTAGACATTGAGCAGAGGAGTTAGAGTGCAGAGAGAGACTGAATATTGTATTTGCATCTTTTGAAATCAATAAAGAGATCCTGTTGTGTCAATTCTCTGTTTGGATTCCTTTGGGTAATCGATTTGCTGTTTTGGTGGTTTCATGGATTCGCTGATCCATTCCACCGGTTGATTCGTCGAATCGGTGGAATGGCCATGTACAATAGTTTAGGATTTAGTCTGCATTTTGTGTTCATTTGCATGCAGGTGTGCAGGATCGCAGTCGAGAGGTGTTGAGAACCCTAGCATGGGTATGTGCTAGGTCGTGTTGGTTGTTAGAGTCTGGAAGATCATCCTGAAAGTAGATCGGGTCACCTCAGGAGGTTCGGCGGATCGAAATTCGCTAAGGTTGGAAAATCCATCACAACGGCATCATCAGGATATTTCTGTGTATATCCTGCAGGTACTTCGGGCGTCATCCGAGTAGATGGAGATGAGCATGATGCAGTAGTTTGCATAAGGTGAATGCGTTTCGGGGTGATCATCATCAGGTGTTGCCAAGGAGGAGCGTATCAGCATGAGGTAGAAGATCGGGTTGATAAAACCATCGCGGGTCGATAATGTTAAGTTTGGCTGACAGCAGGATATTGAAGGAACTGCATGTGATGTCATCGTCATCAGGATAATCGTCATCAGGATATCAGGGTGACGTAAGCATCGAAGGAAGGGTGCATGAGGTTGTCATCATCAGGATATATGGGAGGAACCGGATGTTCTATATCCTGCTGATGAACATGATGTTGAACATCATGATGATGAAGAAAGAGGTTGGCGGTAGATGAACAGTGAACATCAGGAGGATGTTTGCGCTTGTTGAATATGATGATGCTGCCGATAGTCAGATATGATGATGCTGCTGATAGGCGAAAGGTCGAAGGTTTGTCTGCAGGAGGATATCGGTCAGCAGAGAAAATATGATGATGCTGACAGTGTTAAGGGAAATATGATGATGATGATGAAGGGTTGCGGACATACATGCTGTATGTCAAGGTTTTAGTGTGGATGCCTCTGCATCATAGTGGTATCAGAGCTCAGCAAAAGGTCTGGGCTGTTGTGTGTTGGTTCTGTCACCGAAAGGGCAGAGGTAGAGTTGATTCTGTCACCGAAAGGACAGAGGTAGAGGAGTGAGAGGTTGACAAAATGCCTCCGAAAGGTACGGGTACTGCAAGGGAATTGCAGGAGATGAAGGAAAAACATGCCAGAGAGATGAGGAAGATGAAGGAGCTTGCTGAAGCACTTCAAGCCAGGCTTGTAGCCCTGGAAAAGAACAAAAAGAGGGAAGTGGAAGACAGTGAGTCTGAAGAAGATGAAGATACTGTTGAAGAGTATGAAGAGGTAGCTGAAGATCTGGATGCTGAAGACCAGAGATTTGCAAAACTGTTAAAGGCAGTGCAGAGTGATAAACCTAAGGTAAAGGTTGATGTTTCCAAGTATAATGGAAGTTTGAATGAAGATGAGTTGCTGGATTGGATTGCTGCACTTGATAATCACTTTGAATGTGAAGATGTTGCTGAGGATCAGAAGGTAAAGATTGCAAAGACCAAGTTAGGAGGTCATGCTTTGGTATGGTGGGATTATGTACAATCCGAGAGAAGGAAACAAGGGAAGTCAAAGATCACTTCATGGGATAAAATGGTAGCAAGGATCAAAGGTAAATTCTTGCCTAGGGATTATGAAATTCAGATGTTTAAGAAGCTGCAATTTTTAAGGCAGAAGGAAATGGATGTGAAGGCATATACTGAGGAGTTTTATAAGTTGAGTATGAGATCTGGTCATCATGAGAATGAGGTAGAAAAGGTGGCTAGGTACTTGGCTGGTTTGAGATTGAACATACAGGATGAGTTAGTTTAGCTAACCCTAAGAGTGTGGAGGATTGTTACCAAATGGCAATCAGGATTGAAGAAAAGATGAATAGGGGACAAGATAAGTCCATGAGAGGAAGAGGCAGCAATATGAGGGGAAGAGGAGCAGCCCCTACAACAAGGCAAACCAATGAGGGTCAAGAAGACACTGGTAAAGGACAAGGACAGTCTGATTTCAGAGGTGGATGGAAAGGTAATAGAGGAAGATTTGGAAGTGGTAGAGGTTCTACTACATTTTCAGGAAAGTGTTACACCTGTGGTGAGTTTGGTCATCCATTTTTCAAATGTCTAGAAAGCAAAGGTTCATCATCCAGAAATGATAGAACGAATGACAAGAGAGTACAACTTGTGCAAGAAGAGAAAGTAGAGCAAAGTGTACAAAGTTCAAACACTTATCAAGAAGATAGAGTTCCTGATGGTTATGGGTATCCTGAGGAGGGAGAAGCATTGATGCTAAGGAGAATTAGTTTGCAGGCATCAAAGGATATGATGCAAAGAAGAGCTCTTTTCAAGACCACATGCAAGAGCAAAGGTAAAGTATGTAAGGTTGTCATTGATACTGGTTCAACAGACAACATGGTATCTCAGGAAATGGTGGATAAACTGAATTTGGAAAAGATTCCACACCATCACCCTTACAAGGCATCTTGGGTGAGTGATAGTCAATCACTTTTTGTCTATGAACAGACATATGTGGATTTTCAGATTGGAGCATATCATAATAGAGTTTTGTGTGACATTTTGCCCATGGAATGTTGTCACCTATTGTTGGGTAGACCATGGAAATTTGATAGGAGGGTACTGTATGATGGGTATGCTAATACCTACACCATCAAGAAAGATGGGAAGACTATTAGGTTGATGCCATTGCAGGCAAATGCTGCAGCACAGGGGGCAGCCAAAATCATTTTAGTGGGAAAGAAGGAATTTGTGCAGATGCCTATAGGAGCAGGCATAAAGGCAGGTGAGGACACTGCAGGGAAAGGAGTTGTTAAGGACAACAGGTTGAAGAAAGTTTTAGTTGTGACTGATAGAGGTCAGCAGCAGGTGCAGAAACAGGTTTGCAAATAGCAACCAGTTGAGAGGAATGACAAGGATGTTGTCATAGTTGGGACTATTGTTTGTCCTATAAAGGTTGAAAGAAAGACAGAGTTGAACATTACAGAAGTTCAAGAGGCAATTCAGACAGAGGTTCTAGTCAGACAACCTGACAAACACAAGGTATGTGAGAGAAGGCCCTACATTGACAGGCATGAGGATTTACTTGCAAGAAGGCAAGTTACAGTTCAGAAGTCTTGGAGCAGCCAAGAGACAGCAGAGGACAAAGCTGGAACAGATCAGAATATTGCAAAGGCAAAGTGTAAAGGTGGAGGACTTCCACAACCAAACTCATGGGACATGAGTTCTTTTCTGTTGGGGAGTATGGTGCAGGAGCACCTACCTGACAGCTGGCCTCCATGAGGCAGTTAGTTTGTTATAGGTCTGGTTAATGTTTCCAAGAAGGTCTTATAAGACCAATGCATGTAATAAGGTCATGTTGACCATACTTTACTATTTTTAGATAGTTTGTTAGGACAGCTGTTATGCTGTGTGTTCGGTTGGATCCTCCCAGCCGCTTGGAAGCTCCCAGCCGCTTGGAATCGGGTCGGTAGTACTCGCAAGAGATCCTATTTATGTAGTAGGATCGGTTGGTTTTAGACATTGAGCAGAGGAGTTAGAGTGCAGAGAGAGACTGAATATTATATTTGCATCTTTTGAAATCAATAAAGAGATCCTGTTGTGTCAATTCTCTATTTGGATTCCTTTGGGTAATCGATTTGCTGTTTTGGTGGTTTCATGGATTCGCTGATCCATTCCACCGGTTGATTCGTCGAATCGGTGGAATGGCCATGTACAATAGTTTAGGATTTAGTCTGTATTTTGTGTTCGTTTGCATGCAGGTGTGCAGGATCGCAGTCGAGAGGTGTTGAGAACCCTAGCATGGGTATGTGCTAGGTCGTGTTGGTTGTTAGAGTCTGGAAGATCATCCTGAAAGTAGATCGGGTCACCTCAGGAGGTTCGGCGGATCAAAATTCGCTAAGGTTGGAAAATCCATCGCAACGGCATCATCAGGATATTTCTGTGTATATCCTACAGGTACTTCGGGCATCATCCGAGTAGATGGAGATGAGCATGATGCAGTAGTTTGCATAAGGTGAATGCATTTCGGGGTGATCATCATCAGGTGTTCTCGAGGAGGAGCGTATCGGCATGAGGTAGAAGATCGGGTTGATAAAACCATCACGGGCCGATAATGTTAAGTTTGGCCGACAGCAGGATATTGAAGGAACTGCATGTGATGTCATCGTCATCAGGATAATCGTCATCAGGATATCAGGGTGACGTAAGCATCGAAGGAAGGGTGCATGAGGTTGTCGTCATCAGGATATATGGGAGGAACCGGATGTTCTATATCCTGCTGATGAACATGATGTTGAACATCATGATGATGAAGAAAGAGGTTGGCGGTAAGATGAACAGTGAACATCAGGAGGATGTTTGCGCTTGCCGAATATGATGATGCTGCCAATAGTCGGATATGATGATGCTGCTGATAGGCGAAAGGTCAAAGGTTTGTCTGCAGGAGGATATCGGTCGGCAGAGAAAATATGATGATGCTGACAGTGTTACGGGAAATATGATGATGATGATGAAGGGTTGCGGACATACATGCTGTATG
This sequence comes from Cunninghamia lanceolata, assembly GCA_027924645.1. Classification (NCBI taxonomy): domain Eukaryota; kingdom Viridiplantae; phylum Streptophyta; class Pinopsida; order Cupressales; family Cupressaceae; genus Cunninghamia; species Cunninghamia lanceolata. The sequence continues at coordinate 32,564,750 of BSBN01000078.1, read as the reverse complement.
TCAAGGTTTTAGTGTGGATGCCTCTGCATCAAAACACAAGATTGTATTCTTTGCTACACATTTGTCCAACACTCAAGAGGTTATGCTTTAAATCCTTAACATAAAGAACATCATCAGTATTATGCTTGCCATCAAAACTAATTGAGCCTCTTCCACATATTTGAGCAGCTCTACCATCACCAAATCTGACTAATCATCCATCATATTTGTCAGGTTTAACAAACTTACTTTTATAACCGGTCATATGATTTGAGCATCCACTATCAATGCCCCAAATATTCTTTTCTTGTGTAGTATGACAAGCAGATATCAAAGTGCTTTCAGCATTAAGACCTACTTCTGGAGCCTTTTCCTTCATACATATCCTAGAGCTAGTCAAAATAGTATCATCTCTCAAAGCTATGAATAGACATTCATTATCCTCATCATTCTCAAAATTAGATTCATCATCAAATATACCTGCATCTTCTCTAACATAGTAGCTTTTCTTAGGCACTCTACTTTTGTTCTCCTTATTCTTGCTCCTCAAAATTCTTTTTAGACATCTTGAAGCATAATGACCTATCTTCCCACAACTGAAACACTTGAAAGGCAACTTACCACTGTACTTACCAGTACCCAACTTCATTCTTCTTGCAAAATTAACTTCCAAATCATTTGTATCATACTGATCTGATTCCACAGTCTTCTTATATTTTCCAATCATTAAAGCAGTCTCATCCTTTGCACTACTTGTACCAAATTCTCTTATTTCAAAAGTAGATAAGGTGTCACGCAACTGATCTTTGGTAAACTAATTTGGATTTTTTAATTCTTCTATAACAAAAACCTTGTGACTGTAAGTTTTAGGAAGAGTTCTGAGTACCTTCAATATCACTTCTTTTTCATGCATTTTTCCACCAAGACCTTTGATGCCATTGACAACTTCATCCACCCTCTATAAGCATCTTGTAATGTTTTCCTCTTCAGACATTCACATGGTGTCAAACATGATCTTTAAATTCTGCATTTTATCTTGCTTGACCTTATCATTTCCTTCATGAATACTTTCTAACTTTTTCCAATATTCATTAGCAGATTTCAGATCCATGACTTTCACCATTTCAGAATTAGAAAGACCACTAAAAAGAGCATACCTTGCTTTACCATTGAATTCATAGGCCCTGACCTCATCTGTAGTACTCAGACCATTTTTAGGAATTATATAATGAGTCATTGCAGACATCTAGATGTCGTATCCAAGGGAAATCAAATAACCTTCCATCCTTATTTTCTAGAAAGCATAGTTTGATCCATCAAACAGGTAAACATCCTTCTTGTCTACCATCCCAGATCTACCTCAAGTGATTAAGCTCTCTTCCAAAGAACCTTGCTCTAATACCAATTGTTGAATGCACAAGACAACTGAGAGGGGGGTAAATTAGCTATAGCTTAAAATTTCAAAACCCTCACAAACATTTAGATTTGCATAGATTCAATTAACCCTTAAACTGTTATGATGATTAAGCATGAAAAATAGATAACAGAAACTAAATCAAATCAACATCAAACACAAGAGAACACCAGATTTATGTGGAAAGCCCAAGAAGGGAAAACCATGGTGAGGATTAGCTCACAATATAAAGTAGTAACAATATTGAATTACAAAAGGCTCATTGGCAAATGGCTCACTACCCAAAAGAAAGGCTCATTGCCCAAAGACAAAGAGAAAAAAGAAGTAGCCCACTGCCAAGATTTGAACTATTATAATTGCATCTAACATATGCATGGAGTACAGTTCCAATAATGCTCAAAATATAGAACCAATATTCACCACAATACCAACATCACATTTGCAGCATCATTGAAAGATAGTAGACACCTTCTGCTCACTGCATCCAGTAAGCTAACACATGAAGGCTTGTACTACACCACACACTGAACCACACTATTACTCACATCACATTCATCATGAACTCACTCAATCATGATTCCTTGACACTCATTTATACTGTCAACAACCTTAGGAACATTCTCCAAGGTCGACAAATCCCAAAAAAATCAAGTTAGGTCTGGACCCAAGCACTCCCATGGTGGAAAGGAATGAAGGTAGACCACACCACATCTTAGCTTGGACCTAAATTTATCCAAGCACACTACTCCACACTTTCACAATCACCAAAGAAACCTTTGTTAACACAATGAGCTTTTAAGTACACATTTCCTCAAACCCAAAAATATCTTGTGGACCACATGCAAGGATTCACCACAATCTAGAGTATTCCAAGAACAACATAAAACATTCTAAAAACCAACAAATTTCTCCACAACCACTTTCACCTACCACGCAACCTTATCCTATTTATCTAGCATGCTTAACTATCTTTGTCATACACTGTATCTCTAGAAATTGACTTCAAGAGCACCAAATCATGAACAAATTCAATAGAAGAAAGACATAAACCTTATAAGCTCAATTCCAGAACTACAAGACCTAGAACCACTTTGCAGATAAATGAAGAAGAAAGAAATTTCTCCCAGACACCTCTGCACAACTCAGAAACATAGTCCACACACTGGTGAACATAACTTTCTCTGCACAACGAACTAGAGCACCAAATTTGGAATATAACAATGCTTAACACCTCTGAACAACATATCCAAACTAGAAAGACATATCTTCAACATAGAGGAAATGCGGAGAAAAACTAGAATGCTACTCTGTAAGCCAAAATGCGACTTCAACACATTGTTCCTTTATTAATCAATTTTTCTCAAAAGCAATTGGAAGCTAACCAACATAGACATATTCCTAACAACTTCAACATCTCTTCAAGGTAGCCACATTGTCTTCAGCAAAGCAACTTGACCAAATAGCTCACACCATTGCAACAACCTCATCTCAGAGACAATATCCACTCAACACTAACTACTCATATTGTTGCACCAAAAGCAACTCACACAAATGACATAGTTGACACCAATGACAATACAAGCTTGTTGACATCAATGACAACACCGATTATGTCATGCCCACATTTCCCATGTGGTCACGACACACAAATACACATGTCATGTCCACATTTGTCATGTGGTCATGACACGAACTACGAAAAACTTTTCTACCTATCCCTAGAAACCCCCTCGCACCTGTCCATGTGCTCGATGGCAATATGTATAGGCGTATACCAGTCAACATAATCGTGATGGTGCAGGCCATCTAGGGGGTATGCGAATCGAAGTGTGTCACTTTTAGGGTTAGACTGTTTAAATCTGAACCCTAGTTTAACTAGGTGGTGACGAAAAGCTGACATCAAACCCTAAACTAACTCAGATCGGAAGTGGTTAAATGATATGGCATGATGATGCTTGATAGAGCTTGGAAGATGGGAAAGAACTTATTAAATTAGTGTAAATTCAACCCTAGAACTCTAGGGAAATTTCGGCAGCATAACGCTTTATAGACATGAGTGAAAATTCATTACCCTATCGCTTATCTTGGTTGCGTAGTTAGCTGTTTTGGTTAAACTCTCAAATTACTTAGTAAACCAGGTCGCTTGCACATGACTTACAATCTTTGTTTAAGACGTTCACTAGGTTTATGCTCGGTTTGATTTCCAACATTTTGAAATAGTTGAAATCGATCTGTCCCTAGTTAGTTCTCTCAGTCTATATCGATACTGTCTCGCAAATTCTCCTCTATTATATTTATTTATTTATTTAATTTGCTTCATTCCCTGGATTTCCATTTGAAATTAATTCAACTCCGCAAACACAATTTCCTTTTACAGATCGATCTAATATAAAGATAAATTTTAGTGAAAAATGCATTTACCTTATAATTATTATTTTATATACATATTATTAAATCATCCCTTCAAAATTTTATTAATAAATATTTGAGTATATGAAATAAAAATGATATCACTACACTTAAGAAAAGAATATATATATATAAGTATTTAATCTTATTTAAGTGTAACTACCCATTTATTAACAAATTATATATATATATATATATATATATATATATATATATATATATATAATTTTTTATTTTATTATGTTAAAAGATACTCTAAGTATATAATCTTATTTAAGTGTAACTACCCATCTATTAACAAATTATATATATATTATTGTTTATTTTATTATGTTGAAAATACTCCACTCATATATAAAAAAAAGAGTGTATTGGTATAAAACCAAACTCATGCTATTGTAAATAACAATAAACCCTAACCCCTTTGTGTTTTTTTTTAAGTGTGAAGTGTTGTAGAATGGTGAGGGTGATGGCAATGGTGATGGGACAACCAGAGGTGGAGATGGGCCATGGAAGGAGCAGAGGGTGAAGCAAATGGAGGTAGCAGAGGGCGGCGGCAACACTGGCAGGGGCGGGTGCTTCGAGCCGCGGAGGAGGTGTGGTTCTGTTCACCGTGGAGGGCATGGGGTGGCTCGTGTGGTGAGAAGCCTGTGCGTAGGCCACGGGAAATGAAGCATAGCGGGGGTGTGGGGGGAGCCGGAGCCCCACCCACATCCCATGGAATGGGGTGTGGGTGGGGCTCCGCCCCTCCCCACACCCACTATGTATTATTTTCGGTGGGGGTTAAAACCCCCACCATTTGTATAATTTTTTTTTGACTGTGTATTTTCTTCAACACAGTAAAACCCCCAAAAAAAAGAAAATTTCATTTCCTTCTTAAAAGCATTTATATATATATATATATACAAAAAAAATAAACTCACAGAGATACAGTTTATTTAACATCACCATTTTGTTTATAAGTACAATAACAGCATAAACCTAGAATTTATATATATATATATATATATTTACATATATATATATATATATTTACATATATATATATATATATTTGTCAATATTTATTGTAGGGCAGAAAACTAAAATATTATTTAATTTGCATTACTATACAAATTTACTTTCAGAAACACCAATCAAATTATAGAGATGGGGAAATTACAAGATCCATATATTTTAATTTTAATTTTTTTTTTAAATGCAAGTTAAAAGTTTCCTTTGAAATACAGAAGCATTGAACTCAAAAGAATAAGAAGAGATTGATTATTTTTTTTACTTGCACCATAGCATGATCACAAAGTAAAGAAAGGAAAAAAAAAAAATCTATTTTTCATAATAGCCAAACTACATCTTCAAGCAAATCAAAACAACATTCTCTTTTTTTTGTTTTATTTTCACAAGACTTGTACTAAAATACTTGTTACAAATCAATCTAAAATAGCATCCAATTCTCAACTTTGTAATTAGGAGAACAATGAATATAGACAAAACTAATACCCTTTCTAAAACAGTTTTCTTTCTTTCTTTTCTCTCAAATGATAAAATGAACTAAACTAAAATTTCATAACTAACAGTATGGTAACAAAGGATTTACTCTCAACTCCCAAAATAACAAATTTTACAACTTTAGAAAGAAAGATCTCTCCTCTAGGAGAATCAACTAGAATGAAGTTTTAAGAGACCAAGCTCTCTTTACAAGTATAGGGAAATGAACATTCTCCCCAAATAGGAATACTCCACCAATCCCCACCATAAGCTCCAAGAGAAACCTGTAAGTACTCACAACAATAGAAATAACAGAACCTAGCCACTATGAAAGGAAAAGCTCTCCTCCCTACCGTAGACCCGTAAGTGGGTCACCCCCGAGCTAGGGAGGTAGGGATTCACACAGGTTGAACAATCCACTACACAATATCAATCACAAGAACACAAAAGCACAACCCTATAGGTTTAACACATAACTTAACTCATAAAAATGAGTTTGGTGAGGGTAGGGAATGGACCCCTCAACTTCAAAGGGCTCCCCAAATGATAGTAAAGAAAATAAAACTCTTCTCATGGCCTCAAGCCAAAATCCCCAAAAAACCACACACCACTAGAATCACAACAAATTACATGGCACTCTTGCCATTTAGATATCTCCTCCTCCAACAATAATAAGCCCTCAAGGCATAAACACCAACCGTGGGAGAGACCTCAAGGAGGTTCCTTTCCCCTACCCATACAAGTTGAGCATTACCTCCATTGGAGGTGCTCTCACCATTACATCCATCCCAACATCAAATGCAAAACATCACAATGCAAACAAACTCACAACCAAAATCCAAACATGGAACATCATATAAACAAAGCAAGAAGCAAGTTAAGAGGCCTACCTTCAAGGCCTTGACAATGGAAGTAGAAATTGGTTAACAGCTCCAAGCCTTCCCAAGCCTACCAACTTTCAGAATTTCTCCAACCTTCTCTAACTCCTCCAAACTAGAAAGGAAAATTAAAATTGGCAAGAAGTCTCAAATTGCAAGGAAAAAGACTAGGAGAGAAGAACCCCCTCTCCTCTACAAGAGGAGCTATTATAGGCCATCAACTTAGCCTTGAGGGAATGAGGCGACAGTTGTCACCATCTCCTCCCTCCTCCAAAGCCACTTGTAAGAGTGAGAAGGTAAGAGGATGACAAATGTCCTCCTCTCACTCCACCTCCATCTCCACCTCATCCACTTGTGCTACCACACAAGTGGGAGGTGGACAAATGGTGAGTTGGATTCCCACTCACACCTCAAGAAGACAAGGGCCTTGAGTGGTGCTCCCACTCACTTGGGAGTTTGGGAGGACTCTTGGAGACCTCCCAAGTCTTCCTTGGGAATGATTCCCAAAACTTAGGGATGGGAGATGAGTTCTTCCCAAGGCAAGGCCCATCCCCCATCTTCCCTCTTTCCAAATTCGTCACTTTTACTCAACCATGGTTTATGGTTACCTAAGGTGAGTCAAAACTAGGGTTAGGTAGTCCAAGTTGACCCTAGACTCATGGTTTACCACCTAGGGTAACTTTTGGGACCCTAGGGTTCATAAAAAGGGTTAAAAATCCACATTTAAATGGCCCAAAAAAAAATAAAAAAAATACCAAGTGGCATAAATAAAATAAATTTTTACAACACTTAATATTAATCAAAAATAAGAAAAGAAAGGGTACTAAGGCTAAAAATAATTAAAATTAAACCAAGTACAATAAACCGTCATTCAATTACACATGTGATCCTTATCCCTCTTGGGAATGGATCGACTTAACAGGGGATAACATGGTGTGAATCCTATCTCTGAGTTCCCATGGCTAGGGAATGTAAAACCTGCATATCTCGATCAAGTGTTAGTCCTGTCATGAAAAGTCATAGCCGAAGCAACTGAAATTAACTTTACGCAATCGAAATAAACATCAATACATATCTCTAGATTACACTGCATCTTCCATCACATGTCAATAATTCACATCACATAAATAACTAGAATCTCATAACAAAATAACATCTAATATAAATCCCATATATTAAACCACAACATATCATCCAATATGACCGAATCAAACCACATATATCAAATCAGTGAGATAAAACATCAAGTCTGCATAATGAAATGTAGTCACTAAGGTCTGATAGTGTCATCTACTGAATAGCACAATGATCAAAATATGGGAGGTGAAATAATTGGCCTCACATCCTCCCCCCCTAAGACTGAACTTCCTCTTGGAAGTCATAAAAAAGGTGAGGATAGAGTGCCCTCAAACTAGCTGCATCCTCCCAAGTCACCGTGATCTCATCATATCGATCCCACTGAACCCTAACCTGGTCCAGCTCTCGACCTCAAAGGCCCAGCATTCGACGAGCCAATATGCGAATTGGCTCCGATGCCAACTGCCCATTTGCCTCTACCTGTAAAGCACTCCAGTCCAGTATGTGAGTACATTAGATATATAACGTCTCAAAATAGAAACATGAAAGACATCGTGGATACGTGACATGCTAGGTGGCAATGCTAGATGATAGGCAACTGGTCCTATCCGCTCCAAAATCTCAAAGGGTCCTATGAACTGTGGTGTGAGCTTAGAGTCCTTTCCATAACGGATTGGACTCTTGTGTGGCCGCACCCTAAGGAACACCCTGTCACCCACCGAGAAGCTCCGATCAATCCTCTTAGCATTGGCATACTTCTTCTGCCTATCCTGTGCCTCTTGCAACCTCTGTCTAATCACTGTGACCTACTACTCCATATCGTGAACTAGCTCTGGACCAATGGTGACTCTGTCCTCTATCCGATCCCAACCCAAAGGTGTCCTGCATGGTCTTCCGTATAAAGCCTGAAAGGGAGGCATACCTAACGAGCTGTGATGCCCATTATTGTAGGCAAACTCAACTAGATAGAAATACTCCTCCCATCTAGACTGATGGTCCATAACATACATCTGAAGCATGTCCTCCAATATCTGATTCACCCACTCTGTCCATCCATCAGTCTTAGGATGATAAGTGGAGCTAAAATTGAGCTGTGTGCATAATGCCTACCATAAGGCTCTCTAGAATGCTGAAGTGAACACTGGATCTCTGTCTGAGATGATGCAATGAGGTACCCCATGTAGTCTCACAATATCATCCAAGAATACCTTCGCCACAGCTGGCGCATTGTACATCGTGCATACAGGAGAGAAATGAGCCACCTTGGTCAACTTGTCGACTGTCACCATGATGGCATCATGGCGACCCGAAAACATAGGAAGACCAACAATAAAATCCATAGAAATGGTGTCCCATTTCCACTTAGGTATATCATGTGGGTATAGGAGACCTACTAGATGCTGATGCTCGGCCTTGACCCTTTGGCACTCAAGGCAACGAGCAACAAACTCTACTATATCTCGTCTCATACCTGCCCAATAGTACAGCTGTCGTAAATCAGCATGCATCTTCTTCACCCCTAGATGTGCCGTGTATGGTGCTATATGAGCCTCTGATAGGACAACAGTATGTAGGTCACTTGCGCAGGGTACATAGATGTGCTGTCGATGACGAAGTAAACCATATGTGTTAAGTGTATACCCTGCAAACTTGCCCACAAGGGCCCTCTATAAACTGATCTCCTGCTGCACCTCTAGATACCACTCATCCTCTAGCAAATGCTAAATAATGCGATCCCTCAAGTCCACATGCAATGTCAAGGTCAAGAGTTCGTGGCGCCTCCGACTCAATGCGTCAGCAACCATGTTCTCCTTCCCTTTGATGTAGTGGACATCAAAGTCATACTCACAGAGGAACTCCATCCAACACCGCTAACGGGCATTCAGATTTGGCTATGTAAAGATGTACCAAAGGCTGTGATGATCAGAATGGAGCTCAAAGTGACGACCCAACAAGAAATGTCTCCAACGAACTAGAGCATGAACTACTGCTGCTAACTCCAAGTCCTGCGTGGGGTAGTTCAGCTCATGGGTCTTGAGCTTTTGCGACTCATACGCGATCACTCTACAACCCTGCATAAGTACAACTCACAATCCCTCAAGTGATGCATCCGTGTAAACCTTAAAATCTACTGTTGGATAAGAAACTGCTAAAATAGGAGTGCTGGTGAGATGCTCCTTGAGGACCCTGAAGGCCCTCTCATACTGCTCAGTCCATAGAAAGCTCTTCCCTTTTCAGTGGAGGGAAGTGGTGGGGTGCACAATTTGAGAAAAGCCCTCAACAAAGCGATGGTAATAACCAGCTAACCCCATAAAACTCCTGACGTCTGTCACACTAGTGGGTGCTGGACAATCCCTGATAGCCCTGATCTTCGATGGATCTACTGAGATACCATTGCCGGAAAGGATATGCCCCAGATACCGAACCTCTGTCTTGAAAAATGCACACTTCGCTAAATTCCCATAATGCTTCTGCTCTTGCAAACACTGTAGAACTTGATGAAGGTGCTCCTCATGCTCCTTCTCGGTCCATGAGTAGATCAAAATGTCATTGAGGAAAATGATCACAAACCGATCTAGATAGGTACGGAACACCCCGTTCATGAGACTCATGAACACTGTAGGGGCGTTCATCAAGCTGAAGGGAACCATTGTGAACTCATAGTGTCCATATTGAGTCCGAAAGGTGGTCTTATGGATATCTGCCTCTGCAATACGTAGTTGATGATACCTAGACTTCAAGTCTATCTTAGAGAACACCTTTGCTCCCTGCATCTGGTCGAAGATCATCAATCCTAGGCAAAGGATAACAATTCTTCACCGTCACCTTATTCAACTGCTTGTAGTCCATATACAAATGAAGAGACCCATCCATCTTCTTCATGAAGATGACAGGAGCGCCCCAAGGTGAAACACTCGGTCAGATGTGCCCCTTCTCAAGCAAGTCCTCCAACTATAGCTTGAGCTCAGTGAGCTCATGTGTGGTCATCTTGTAGGGTACACAAGACACTGGCTTAGCACCTGACACTAAGTCTATGTGAAAGTCTACCTCACGTCGGGGAGGCATCCCCGATAACTCTGTTGCGTGTACATCAGCAAACTCTCTAAGGATGGGATGATCATCCAAAGATGCCTCTAGCTCATCATCTGATCTGTCACTCACTTTGATGGTGAACATCTGATATCCTTTCCACATGCAGCGCTTAAGCTGCTGAGCGAATATCAGACGCACTATGGTGGGCTTTTGTATGCCCATAATCTCAACTGACGTGCCATGATCGTCTAAATAGCTAATCGCCTTTCGGTGACAATCTAGCTTGGCTCGATCAGCTGCAAGCCAATCCATACCCAACACCACAACATAGGATCCTAATGTCATGACTCTAAGGTCATATATTGTAGTGAAGGGTCCCAAAGCAATCTCACAATCTAGAACTAAGGCATCTACTATCAGTTTAGCTCTTGAAGCCAACTCAACTACCCACCTATCACACTGTCTAGAGGCCACCAGCCTACAACACTCCACTAACGATGGAGATATAAATGAATCAGTAGCACCAGAATAAAAAAGAATAGAAATGGGGTTACCCCCAATCATACCTGACGTCTCAATCACTGACACCTGAAAATCTACCTGGCAGTTATCTACCGCTGCAAACATATGGTGGGATCTACCCACATCACCCACTGTCTGCTCAGATCCACATGCACGATGCTGTCCCCCTATTGCAAAACCCTGTGGACGCTCTCTAGCTAGGTGTCCAGCTCCACCACAAACATAATAGGGGCCCCTAACCTGTACCTGTATAGGCTGAGTCCTACCCGACTACTGCTATCTTGATCTGCCAGTAGACCCCTGTGAGCCCCTATAAGACTACTGCGACCTCATGGGTCCCACAGGTGGTCCCTACTACCTCTGATCTTTGCATGGGCCCTACTACTGCCAACCTCTATTATGTCCCCCCTGTGACCTCTGTTGTGTCCTAACTCTCTGCTGCTGCTGTAGGGGCCTAGGAGGTAATGATGCTGAACTGAATCATCCTCTGTGAGGTGGCTGTGAAGGTCTACGGAAACTCTGCTGATGTTGCTGCATCCCGCAATAAGTGTACTGCCACACGGGCCTTTATGTTTCTCTCGTAAGGATGCAACGTGAAACACCTGTCTAAACTGATAAGCCAAGCCTCTGCCTCAGCTCCCTCTGTGGTCCCGATGAATGTAGGAGGGTTCAACCTTAGTATGTCCCTAATGTGATCTCCTCTATCTTTGTTCCCCCTGATAGGCTCATCTGCATGATAATCATAAGGCATGTGACCCAAGTGCTCTACACGCACTGTCTCATCCTACCTACCCTGATGTGAGGGGCTCTTGCTATAGGCCCTGTTGGCCGAACCAACCTCCTCTATCTCTGGCAGCTCAACGTAAGGCTCCGCACGTGGTGCCTCTCATGGGTATACGCGGGGCTCTACATGTGGCTCTAATGCAGCCGGTGGAAACCTATCTAAGATAGCCTGTAAGGCCTGTAATATCTTTGGTCCCATATCTGGTGGGGCCGGTGGTGCCTGCGATACCTGAGGAACTAGCTCTAGCTGTAGGAGTGGCTGTACCTATGGATCTGGCTATACCTGTGGATCTAGCTGACCTGGTCCCATAGCTGATGAATCAGTGTGTACCTCTGTGGGTGGAGTGCGGCGGGTCTGCACTCGTCGAACTCGTCTGGGAGGCATCCTACAAAATGAGGTAACCACAAGTAAGTAAAGGTTGGAGAAAAGGTAATGTGCCTAATACAAGCCTAGTGTTTTAAAAACCTAGGCTCTGATACCAAATGTCATGCCTGCATTTCCCATGCGGTCATGACACACAAATACACGTGTCATGTCCACATTTGCCATGTGGTCATGACATGAACTACGAAAAACTTTTCTACCTATCCCTAGAAACCCCCTCGCACTCATCCACGTGCTCGATGGCAATACATACAGGCGTAGTCCAGTCAATGTAATCATGATGGTGCAGGCCATCTAGGGTGTATGCGACATGAAGTGTTTCTCTTTTAGGGTTAGACTGTTTAAATCTGAACCCTAGTTTAACTAGGTGGTGACGGAAAGCTGACATCGAACCCTAAACTAACTCAGATCAAAAGTGGTTAAATGATATGGCATGATGACGCTTGATTGAGCTTGGAAGATGGGAAAGAACTTATTAAATTAGCGTAAATTCAACCCTAGAACTCTAGAGAAATTTTGGCAACATAACGCTTTACAGATGTGAGTGAAAATTCATTACCCTATCACTTATCTTGGTTGCGTAGTTAGCTATTTTGGTTAAACTGTCAAATTACTTAGTAAACTAGGTCACTTGTGCAGGACTTACAATCTTTGTTTAAGACGTTCACTAGGTTTACGCTTGGTTTGATTTCCAAAGGTTTGAATTAGTTGAAATCGATCTGTCCCTAGTTAGTTCTCTCAGTCTATATCGATACTGTCTCGCAAATTCTCCTCTATTATATTTATTTTATTTGCTTCATTCCCTGGATTTCCATTTGGAATTAATTCAACTCTGAAAACACAATTTCCTTTTACAAGTCGATCTAATATAAAGATAAATTTTAGTGAAAAATGCATTTACCTTATAATTATTATTATTATTATTATTATTATATACATATTATTAAATCGTCCCTTCACAATTTTATCAATAAATATTGGAGTATATGAAATAAAAATGATATCACTACACTTAAGAAAACAATATATATATGTATTTAATCTTATTTAAGTGTAACTACCCATTTATTAAAAAATTATATATATATATATATATATATATATATATAATTTTTTATTTTATTATGTTAAAAGATACTCTAAGTATATAATCTTATTTAAGTGTAACTAGCCATCTATTAACAAATTATATATATAAATATATATATATATATATATATATATATTATTGTTTATTTTATTATGTTGAAAGTACTCCATTCATATATAAAAAAAAAGAGTGTATTGCTATAAAACCAAACTCATGCTATTGTAAATAACAATAAACCCTAACCCCTTTGTGTTTTTTTTTTGAGTGTGAAGTGTTGTAGAATGGTGAGGGTGACAGCGGTGGCGATGGGAGAACTAGAGGTGGAGATGGGTCGCAAAGGGAGTGGAGGGCAGAGCAAATGGAGGCAACAGAGGGCGGTGGCAATACTAGTAGGGGCGGGTGGTTCGGGCCATGATGGAGGTGTGGTTCTATTGACTGCAGAGGGCATGGGGTGGCTCGTGTGGTGAGAGGCTTGCACTTAGGCTGTGGGAAATGAAGCATGGTGGGGGTGTGAGGGGGGGTGGAGCCCCACCCACATCCCATGGAATGGGGTGTGGGTGGGGCTCCATCCCTCCCCACACCCACTATGTATTATTTTCGATGGGGGTAAAAATCCCCACCATTTGTATAAATTTTTTTTTGATTGTGTATTTTCTTCAACACGGTAAAACCCCCCGAAAAAAGAAAATTTCATTTCCTTCTTAAAAGCATTTAAATATATATATGTATATTAATATACAAAAAAAAAAACTCACAGAGATATAGTTGATTTAACATCACCATTTTGTTTATAAGTACAATAACAACATAAACCTAGAATATATATATATTTGTCAATATTTATTGTAGGGCAGAAAACTAAAATATTATTTAATTTGCATTACTGTACAAATTTACTTTCAGAAACACCAATCAAATTATAGAGATGGGGAAATTACAAGATCCATGTATTCTAATTTTTTTTTTGTTTAAAAATGCAAGTTAAAAGTTTCCTTTGAAAGACAAAAGCATTGAACTCAAAAGAATAAGAAGAGATTGATTATTTTTTTTACTTGCACCATAGCATGATCACAAAGTAAAGAAAGGAAAAAAAAATATCTATTTTTCATAATAGCCAAACTGCATCTTCAAGCAAATCACAACAACAACGTTCTCTTTTTTTTGTTTTATTTTCACAAGACTTGTACTGAAATACTTGTTACAAAGCAATCTAAAACAACATCCAATTCTCAACTTTGTAATTAGGAGAACAAGAAATATAGACAAAACTAATACCCTTTCTAAAATAGTTTTCATTCTTTCTTTTCTCTCAAATGATAAAATGAACTAAACTGAAATTTCATAACTAACAGTATGGTAATAGAGGATTTACTCTCAACTCACAAAATAACAAATTTTACAACTTTAGAAAGAAAGATCTCTCCTCTAGGAGAATCAACTAGAATGAAGTTTTAAGAGACCAAGCTCTCCTTACAAGTATAGGGAAATGAACATTCTCCCCAAACAGGAATACTCCACCAATCCCCACAATAAGCTCCAAAAGAAACCTGTAAGTAGTCACAACAACAGAAACAATAGAACCTAGCCACTATGAAAGGAAAAGCTCTCCTCCCTACCATAGACTTGCAAGTGGGTCACGCCCGAGCTAGGGAGGTAGGGATTCACACAGGTTGAACAATCCACTACACAATATCAATCAGAAGAACACAAAAGCACAACCCCATAGGTTTAACACATAACTTAACTCATAAAAATGAGTTTGGTGAGGGTAGGGAATGGACCCCTCAACTTCAAAGGGCTCCCCAAATGATAGTAACGAAAACAAAACTCTTCTCATGGCCTCAAGCCAAAATCCCCAAAACACCACACACCACCAGAATCACAACAAATTACATGGCACTCTTGCCATTTAGATATCTCCTCCTCCAACAATAATAAGCCCTCAAGGCATAAACACCAACCGTGGGAGAGACCTCAAGGAGGTTCCTTTCCCCTACCCATACAAGTTGAGCATTACCTCCATTGGAGGTGCTCTCACCATTACATCCATCCCAACATCAAATGCAAAACATCACAATGCAAACAAACTCACAACCAAAATCCAAACATGGAACATCATATAAGCAAAGCAAGAAGCAAGTTAAGAGGCCTACCTTCAAGGCCTTGACAATGGAAGTAGAAATTTGTGAAGAGCTCCAAGCCTTCCCAAGCCTTCCAACTTTCAGAATTTCTCCAACCTTCTCTAACTCCTCCAAACTAGAAAGGAAAATTAAAATTGGCAAGAAGTCTCAAATTGCAAGGAAAAGGACGAGGAGAGAAGAACCCCCTCTCCTCTACAAGAGGAGCTATTATAGGCGATCAACTTGGCCTTGAGGGAATGAGAAGGTGACATTTTTCACCATCTCCTCCCTCCTCCAAAGCCACTTGTAAGAGTGAGAAGGTAAGAGGATGACAAATGTCCTCCTCTCACTCCACCTCCATCTCCACTTCATCCACTTGTGCTTCCACACAAGTGGGAGGGGGACAAATGGTGAGTTGGATTCCCACTCACACCTCAAGAAGACAAGGGCCTTGAGTGGTGCTCCCACTCACTTGGGAGTTTGGGAAGACTCTTGGAGACCTCCCAAGTCTTCCTTGGGAATGATTCCCAAAACTTAGGGATGGGAGATGAGTTCTTCCCAAGGCAAGGCCCATCCCCCATCTTCCCTCTTTCCAAATTCGTCACTTTTACTCAACCATGGTTTAGGGTGACCTAAGGTGAGTCAAAACTAGGGTTAGGTAGTTGAAGTTGACCTTAGACTCATGGTTGATCACCTAGGGTAACTTTTGGGACCCTAGGGTTCATGAAAAGGGTTAAAAATCCACATTTAAATGGCCCAAAAAAAAATAAAAAAAATACCAAGTGGCATAAATCAAATAAAATTTTACAACACTTAATATTAATCAAAAATAAGAAAAGAAAGGGTACTAAGGCTAAAAATAATTAAAATTAAACCAAGTAAAATAAACCATCATTCAATTACCCACGTGATCCTTATCCCTCTTGGGAATGGATCGGCTTAATAGGGGATAACATGGTGTGAATCCTACCTCTGATTTCCCATGGCTAGGGAATGTAAAACCTACACATCTCGATCAAGTGTTAGTCCTGTCATGAAAAGTCATAGCCGAAGCAACTAAAATTAACTTTATGCAATCAAAATAAACATCAATACATATCTCTAGATTACACTGCATCTTCCATCACATGTCAATAATTCACATCACATAAATAACTAGAATCTCATAACAAAATAACATCTAATATAAATCCCATATATCGAACCACAACATATCATCCAATATGACCGAATCAAATCAGATATATCAAATCAGTGAGATAAAACATCAAGTCTGCATAATGAAATGTAGTCACTAAGGTTTGATAGTGTCATCTACTAAATAGCACAATGATCAAAATATGGGAGTTGAAATAATTGGCCTCACATCCTCCCCCCTAAGACTGAACTTCCTCCTGGAAGTCATCAAAAAGGTGAGCATAGAGTGCCCTCAAACTAGCTGCATCCTCCCAATTCACCGTGACCTCGTCATATTGATCCCACTGAACCCTAACCTAGTCCAGCTCTCGACCTCGAAGGCCCAGCATCTGACGAGCCAATATGCGAATTGGCTCCAATGCCAACTGCCTGTTTGCCTCTACCTGTAAAGCACTCCAGTCCAGTATGTGAGTACATTAGATATATAACGTCTCAAAATAGAAACATGAAAGACATCGTGTATATGTGACATGCTAGGTGGCAATGCTAGATGATAGGCAACTGGTCCTATCTACTCCAAAATCTCAAAGGGTCCTACGAACTGTGGTGCAAGCTTAGAGGCCTTTCCATAATAGATTGGACTCTTGTGTGGCCGCACCCTAAGGAACACCCTGTCACCCACCGAGAAGCTCTGATCAATCCTCTTAGCATCAGCATACTTCTTCTGCCTATCCTGTGCCTCCTACAACCTCTGTCTAATCACTATGACCTGCTGCTCCATATCCTGAACTAGCTCTGGACCAGTGGCAACTCTGTCCTCTATCTGATCCCAACTCAAAGGTATCCTGCATGGTCTTCCGTATAAAGCCTGAAAGGGAGGCATACCTAACGAGCTGTGATGCCCATTATTGTAGGCAAACTCAACTAGATACAGATACTCCTCCCATCTAGAGTAATGGTCCATAACATACATCTGAAGCATGTCCTCCAATATCTGATTCACCCACTCTGTCTGTTCATCAGTCTCTGGATGATAAGCAGAGCTAAAATTGAGCTGTGTGCCCAATGCCTACTGTAAGGCTCTCCAGAATGATGAAGCGAACACTGGATCTCTGTCTGAGATGATGAGACAAGGCACCTGATGTAGTCTCACAATATCATCCAAGAATACCTTCGCCACAGCTGGCGCATTGTACATTAGGTGTATAGGAGAGAAATAAGCCACCTTGGTCAACTTGTCGACTGTCACCATGATGGCATCATGGCAACCTGAAGACATAAGAAGAGCAATAATAAAATCCATAGAAATGGTGTCCCATTTCCACTTAGGTATATCATGTGGGTATAGGAGACCTGCTAGATGCTGATGCTCAGCCTTGACTCTCTGGCACTCAAGGCAATGAGCAACAAACTCTGCTATATCTCATCTCATACCTGCCCAATAGTACAGTTGTCATAAATTGGCATGCATCTTCTTCACAACTAGATGTGTCGCATATGGTGCTCTATGACCCTCCAATAGGACAACAGTACATAGGTCACCTGCACGGAGTACATAGATGCATTGTCAATGACGAAGTAAACCATCTGTGTCAAGTGTATACCCTACAAACTTGCCCACAAGGGCCCTCTATGAACTGATCTCCTGCTACACCTCTAGATACCACTCATCCTCTAGCAAATGCTGAATAATGTGATCCCTCAAGTCCACACGCAACGTCAAGGTCAAGAGTTCATGGTGCCTCCGACTCAATGCATCAGCAACCACGTTCTCCTTCCCTTTGATGTAGTGGACATCAAAGTCATACTCGCAAAGGAACTCCATTCAACACCACTGACGGGCATTCAGATTCCGCTGTGTAAAGATGTACTGAAGGTTGTGATGATCAGAATGGAGCTCAAAGCGACGACCCAACAAGAAATGTCTCTAACGAACTAGAGCATGAACTACTGCTGCTAACTCCAAGTCGTGCGTGGGGTAGTTTAGCTCATGGGTCTTGAGCTTTCGTGACTCATACACGATCGCTCTACCACCCTGCATAAGTATAGCTCCCAATCCCTCAAGTGATGCATCCGTGTAAACCATAAAATCTGCTGCTGGATCAGGAACTACTAAAATAGGAGCGCTGGTGAGATGCTCCTTGAGGACCCTAAAGGCCCTCTCACACTGCTCAGTCCATAGAAAGCTCTTCCCTTTTTGCTGGAGGGAAGTGATGGGGTGTACAATCTGAGAAAAGCCCTCAACAATTTGATGGTAATAACTAGGTAACCCCATAAAACTCCTGACTTCTGTCACACTAGTGGGTGTTGGACAATCCCTGATAGCCCTGATCTTCAATGGATCTACTGAGATACCATCGCCGGAAGGGATATGCCCCAGATACCAAACCTCTGTCCTGAAAAATGCACACTTCGTCAAATTCCCATAAAGATTCTGTTCTCGCAAATACTGTAGAACCTGACGAAGGTGCTACTCATGCTCCTCCTTGGTCCATGAGTAGATCAAAATGTCATCAAGGAAAATGATCACAAACCGATCTAGATAGGTACGGAACACCCCGTTCATGAGACTCATGAACATTGTAGGGGCATTCGTCAAGCCGAAGGGAACCACTGTGAACTCATAGTGTCCATATCAAGTCCAGAAGGCAGTCTTATGGATATCTGCCTCTGCGATACGTACTTGATGATACCCAGACTTCAGGTCTATCTTAGAGAACACCCTGGCTCCCTGCATCTGGTCAAAAAGATCATCAATCCTAGGCAGAGGATAACAGTTCTTCACCATCACCTTATTCAACTGCCTATAGTCAATACACAAATGAAGAGACCCATCCTTCTTCTTCATGAAGATGACAGGAGCGCCCCAAGGTGAAACGCTCGGTCAGATGTGCCCCTTCTCGAGCAAGTCCTCCAACTATAGCTTGAGCTTAGTGAGCTCATGTGTGGTCATCTTGTAGGGTACATGAGACACTGGCTCGGCACCCGACACTAAGTCTATGCGAAAGTCTACCTCACGTTGGGGAGGCATCCCCGGTAACTCTGTTGTGTGTACATCGGCAAACTCTCTAAGGATGGGATGATCATCCAAAGATACCTCTGGCTCGTCATCTGATCTGTCGCTCACTGTGATGGTGAACATCTGACATCCTTTCCACATGCAGCACTTAAGCTGCTGAGCAGATATCATACGCACTGTGGTGGGCTTCTATATGCCCATAATCTCAAATGATGTGCCGTGATCGTCTAAACAGCTGATTGCCTTTCGGTGACAATCTAGCTTGGCTCGATGAGCCGCAAGCCAATCCATACCCAACACCACATCATAGGATCCTAATGTCATGACTCTAAGGTCGCATATTGTAGTGAAGGGTCCCAAAGCAATCTCACAATCTAGAACTAAGGCATCTACTATCAGTTTGGCTCCTGAAGCCAACTCAACTACCCACCCATCACCGTGTCTAGAGGCCACCAGCCTGTAACGCTCCACTAATGATGGAGATATAAATGAATCAGTAGCACCAGAATAAAAAAGAATAGAAATGGGGTTACCCCCAATCATACTTGACGTCTCAATCACTGACGCCTAAAAATCTGCCTGGCGGTTATCTACCGCTGCAAACATATGGTGGGATCTACCCACATCAACCACTGTCTGCTCGAATCCACCTGCATGAGGCTGTCCCCCTGCTGCAAAACCCTGTGGACACTCTCTATCTAGGTGTCCAACTCCACCACAAACATAACAAGGGCCCCTAACCTGTACCTGTACAGTCTGAGTCCTACCTGACTACTATTGTCCTGATCTACCAGTAGACCCCTGTGAGCCCCTATAAGACTGCTAAGACCTCGCCGGTAACGCAAGTGGTCCCTGCTGCCTCTCATCTCTGCGTGGGCCCTGCTGCTGTGAACCTCTATTATGTCCCCCCCTGTGACCTCTGCTATGTCCTATCTCTCTGCTACTGCTGTGGGGGCCTAGGAGGTAATGATGCTGAACTGAATCCTCCTCTGTGAGGTGGCTGTGAAGGTCTATGGAAACTCTACTGATGCTGCTGCATCCCGCAATAAGTGTACTACCACACGGGCCTTTGTGTTTCCCTCGTAAGGATGCAACGTGAAACACCTATCTAAACTGATAAGCCAAGCCTCTGCCTCAGCTCCCTCTGTGGTCTCGATGAATGTAGGAGGGTTCAACCGTAGTATGTCCCTAATGGGATCTCCTCTATCTCTGTGCCCCCTGATAGGCTCATCTACATGATAATCATAAGGCATGTGACCCAAGTGCTCTACACGCACTGTCTCGTCCTGCCTAGCTTGATGTGGGGGGCTCCTGCTACAGGCCCTATTGGCTAAACCAACCTCCTTTGTCTCTGGTAGCTTGACGTAAGGCTCCGCACGTGGTGCCTCTCGCGGGTATACGCAGGGCTCTACACGTGGCTCTAATGCAGCTGGTGGAAGCCTATCTAAGATAGCCTGTAAGGCCTATAATATCTGTGATCCCATATCTGGTGGGGCTGGTGGTGCCTGCGATACCTGAGGAATTGGCTCTAGCTGTAGGAGTGGCTGTACCTATGGATCTAGCTGTACCTGTGGATCTAGCTGACCCGGTCCCACAGCTGATGAATCAGTGTGTACCTCTGTGGGTGGAGTGTGATGGGTCTGCACTCGTCGAACTTGTCTGGGAGGCATCCTACAAAATGAGGTAACCACAAGTAAGTCAAGGTTGCAGAAAAGGTAATGTGCCTAATACAAGCCCAGTGTTTTAAAAACCTAGGCTCTGATACCAAATGTCATGCCCGCATTTCCCATGCAGTCACGACACACAAATACATGTGTCATGTCCACATTTGCCATGTGGTCATAACATGAACTATGAAAAACTTTTCTACCTATCCCTAGAAACCCCCTCGCAGTCATCCACGTGCTCGATGCCAATACATACAAGCGTAGACCAGTCAATGTAATCATGATGGTGCAGGCCGTCTAGGGTGTATGCGACACGAAGTGTTTCTCTTTTAGGGTTAGACTGTTTAAATCTAAACCCTAGTTTAACTAGGTGGTGACGAAAAGCCGACATCGAACCCTAAACTAAGTCAGATCAGAAGTGGTTAAATGATATGGCATGATGACGCTTGATTGAGCTTGGAAGATGGGAAAGAACTTATAAAATTAGCATAAATTCAACCCTAGAACTGTAGGGAAATTTCGGCAGCATAATGCTTTACAGACGTGAGTGAAAATTCATTACCCTATTGCTTATCTTGGTTGCGTAGTTAGCTGTTTTTGTTAAACTCTCAAATTACTTAGTAAACTAGGTCGCTTGCGCAGGACTTACAATCTTTGCTTAAGACATTCACTAGGTTTGCGCTCGGTTTGATTCCAACGTTTTGAATTAGTTGAAATCGATCTGTCCCTAGTTAGTTCTCTCAGTCTATATCGATACTGTCTCACAAATTCTCCTCTATTATATTTATTTATTTATTTAGTTTGCTTCATTCCCTAGATTTCCATTTTGAATTAATTCAACTCCGAAAACACAATTTTCTTTTACAAATCGATCTAATATAAAGATAAATTTTAGTGAAAAATGCATTTACCTTATAATAATAATAATAATTATTATTATTATTATTATATACATATTATTAAATTGTCCCTTCACAATTTTATCAATAAATATTTGAGTATATGAAATAAAAATGATATCACTACACTTAAGAAAAGAATATATATATATATATATATATATGTATTTAATCTTATTTAAGTGTAACTACCCATTTATTAACAAATTATATATATATATATATATATATATAAAATTTTTTATTTTATTATGTTAAAAGATACTCTAAGTATATAATCTTATTTAAGTGTAACTACCCATCTATTAACAAATTGTATATATAAATATATAAATATATAAATATAAATATATAAATATAAATATATATATATATATATATATATTATTGTTTATTTTATTATGTTGAAAATACTCCACTCATATATATAAAAAAAGAGTGTATTGCTATAAAACCAAACTCATGCTATTGTAAATAACAATAAACCCTAACCCCTTTGTGTTTTTTTTTTGAGTGTGAAGTGTTGCAGAATGGTGAGGGTGACGGCGGCGGCAATGGGAGAACTAGAGGTTGAGATGGGTTGTGGAGGGAGTGGAGGGCGGAGCAAATGGAGCCAGCAGAGGGCGGCGGCAATACTGGTAGGGGCGGGTGGTTTAGGCCACGATGGAGGTGTGGTTCTGTTGACTACGGAGGGCATGGGGTGGCTTGTGTGGTGAGAGACCTACGCGTAGGCCGCGGGAAATGAAGCATGGTGGGGGTGTGAGGGGAGGCGGAGCCCCACCCACATCCCATGGAATGGGGTGTGGGTGGGGCTCCGTCCCTCCGCACACCCACTATGTATTATTTTTGGTGGGGGTTAAAACCCCCACCATTTGTATAAATTTTTTTTTGACTGTGTATTTTCTTCAACACAGTAAAACCCCCCAAAAAAAGAAATTTCATTTCCTTCTTAAAAGCATTTATATATATATATATATATATATTAATATACAAAAAAAAAAAAACTCACAGAGATACAATTTATTTAACATCACCATTTTATTTATAAGTACAATAACAGCATAAACCCAGAATATATATATATATATATCTATATATATATATATATATATTTGTCAAAGTTTATTATAGGGCAGAAAACTAAAATATTATTTAATTTGCATTACTGTACAAATTTACTTTCAGAAACACCAATCAAATTATAGAGATGGGGAAATTACAAGATCCATGTATTCTAATTTTTTTTTTGTTTAAAAATGCAAGTTAAAAGTTTCCTTTGAAATACAAAAGCATTGAACTCAAAAGAATAAGAAGAGATTGATTATTTTTTTTACTTGCACCATAGCATGATCACAAAGTAAAGAAAGGAAAAAAAAAATCTATTTTTCATAATAGCCAAACTGCATCTTCAAGCAAATCACAACAACAATGTTCTCTTTTTTTTGTTCTATTTTCACAAGACTTGTACTGAAATACTTGTTACAAAGCAATCTAAAACAACATCCAATTCTCAACTTTGTAATTAGGAGAACAAGAAATATAGACAAAACTAATACCCTTTCTAAAATAGTTTTCATTCTTTCTTTTCTCTCAAATGATAAAATGAACTAAATTGAAATTTCATAACTAACAGTATGGTAATAGAGGATTTACTCTCAACTCCCAAAATAACAAATTTTACAACTTTAGAAAGAAAGATCTCTCCTCTAGGAGAATCAACCAGAATGAAGTTTTAAGAGACCAAGCTCTCCTTACAAGTATAGGGAAATGAACATTCTCCCCAAATAGGAATACTCCACCAATCCCCACAATAAGCTCCAAGAGAAACCTGTAAGTAGTCACAACAATAGAAACAACAGAACCTAGCCACTATGAAAGGAAAAGCTCTCCTCCCTACCGTAGACCCACAAGTGGGTCACCCCCGAGCTAGGGAGGTAGGGATTCACACAGGTTGAACAATCCACTACACAATATCAATCAGAAGAACACAAAAGCACAACCCCATAGGTTTAACACATAACTTAACTCATAAAAATGAGTTTGGTGAGGGTAGGGAATGGACCCCTCAACCTCAAAGGGCTCCCCAAATGATAGTAAAGAAAACAAAACTCTTCTCATGACCTCAAGCCAAAATCCCCAAAACACCACACACCACCAAAATCACAACAAATTACATGGCACTCTTGCTATTCAAATATCTCCTCCTCCAACAATAATAAGCCCTCAAGGCATAAACACCAACCGTGGGAGAGACCTCAAGGAGGTTCCTTTCCCCTACCCATACAAGTTGAGCATTACCTCTATTGGAGGTGCTCTCACCATTACATCCATCCCAACATCAAATGCAAAACATCACAATGCAAACAAACTCACAACCAAAATCCAAACATGGAACATCATATAAGCAAAGCAAGAAGCAAGTTAAGAGGCCTACCTTCAAGGCCTTGGCAATGGAAGTAGAAATTGGTGAAGAGCTCCAAGCCTTCCCAAGCCTTCCAACTTTTAGAATTTCTCCAACCTTCTCTAACTCCTCCAAACTAGAAAGGAAAATGAAAATTGGCAAGAAGTCTCAAATTGCAAGGAAAAAGACTAGGAGAGAAGAACCCCCTCTCCTCTACAAGAGGAGCTATTATAGGCCATCAACTTGGCCTTGAGGGAATGATAAGGTGACATTTGTCACCATCTCCTCCCTCCTCCAAAGCCACTTGTAAGAGTGAGAAGGTAAGAGGATGACAAATGTCCTCCTCTCACTCCACCTCCATCTCCACCTCATCCACTTGTGCTTCCACACAAGTGGGAGGGGGACAAATAGTGAGTTGGATTCCCACTCACACCTCAAGAAGACAAGGGCCTTGAGTGGTGCTCCCACTCACTTGGGAGTTTGGGAGGACTCTTGGAGACCTCCCAAGTCTTCCTTGGGAATGATTCCCAAAACTTAGGGATGGGAGATGAGTTCTTCCCAAGGCAAGGCCCATCCCCCATCTCCCCTCTTTCCAAATTCGTCACTTTTACTCAACCATGGTTTAGGGTGACCTAAGGTGAGTCAAAACTAGGGTTAGGTAGTCCAAGTTGACCTTAGACTCATGGTTGATCACCTAGGGTACTTTTGGGACCCTAGGGTTCATGAAAAGGGTTAAAAATCCACATTTAAATGGCCCAAAAAAAAAAAAAACCAAGTGGCATAAATCAAATAAAATTTTACGACACTTAATATTAATCAAAAATAAGAAAAGAAAGGGTACTAAGGCTAAAAATAATTAAAATTAAACCAAGTACAATAAACCATCATTCAATTACCCACGTGATCCTTATCCCTCTTGGGAATGGATCGGCTTAATAGGGGATAACATGGTGTGAATCCTACCTCCGATTTCCCATGGCTCGGGAATGTAAAACCTACACATCTCGATCAAGTGTCAGTCCTGTCATGAAAAGTCATAGCTGAAGCAACTGAAATTAACTTTACGCAATCGAAATAAATATCAATACATATCTCCAAATTACACTGCATCTTCCATCACATGTCAATAATTCACATCACATAAATAACTAGAATCTCATAACAAAATAACATCTAATATAAATCCCATATATCGAACCACAACATATCATCCAATATGACCGAATCAAATCACATATATCAAATCAGTGAGATAAAACATCAAGTCTGCATAATGAAATGTAGTCACTAAGGTCTGATAGTGTCATCTACTAAATAGCACAATGATCAAAATACGGGAGGTGAAATAATTGGCCTCACAGATTACACATACTTGCAACATGTTGAACATGAGTTTGGGATGTATGCTAGTAGATTAGCATTCTAGTTCTTCCTTGGTCTTGTCCTAGTGTTTCTAAGCTTGTTCTCTACCAATGGATTATGTCTTT
Source organism: Cunninghamia lanceolata (assembly GCA_027924645.1). Taxonomy (NCBI): domain Eukaryota; kingdom Viridiplantae; phylum Streptophyta; class Pinopsida; order Cupressales; family Cupressaceae; genus Cunninghamia; species Cunninghamia lanceolata. The sequence continues at coordinate 32,538,965 of BSBN01000078.1, read as the reverse complement.
TACCACAAGAACCTTGTGTTGTTTTCCACCATTGGCTTTTGAAGCTAATTTTAGAAAAATAGTTTCCTAGGACTACACAATAGGATGATAGTGTAATTTTAGACTATAATACAGGAGTGCTTTCATTTATTTTCTGCACTAGTCTCCTATGGAGCACTGATACAAAGATCCATGCTATCATCTTGAGATGCATTGACATCTAGTTTCTATAATAACATCATGTTCTGTGTTTTTGTCTAAATTCCTTTAGAGATTGGGAATTTCCCAAACATTTTAAAGTATTTCTATCATCTTAATTTGTAAAAAGGTTACATATTTTGTAATTTATACTCTCTTTCACATTGGGATGTGTAACTTAGTGTGTATTTGACTAGTTAACAATTTTATTGGTTGAGGCCTTGTACCTCCCAATGGAACTACCTCTTGAGTAGGTATTCATAAGTGTTTGGATGTTTAACTTTTTCATCTGGAATGTGTTATGAAGTGGATGCCACTCTCATCCTATCCCTCTTGTTATAAGAGAACAAGATGGCAGAATTAAGTCTAACCTTTGTTAAGGAGGAAGCTATATCCTCTGGTATAGTTTCCATGTTGACTTGTCCTTCAACATGTGAATTATTCCACTTATGCCACCTTGCAAGATGCATTGGTGATGATGTCTTGCATGTCACTGTGCTGTCATGACACCTTGTGTATGTGAAAGTGTGCAATGTGACATGTCATACTTTCTATGTAAAAAACATTATTCATCTAGTTTTTTATCCATTAATGTATTAGACAAAAGCTTGGTGGATTACATTTGGTACCAAAGCCCATGTTGTAGCATTGGGGGCTCTATATTATGTGTGTTTATGCATGAATGTGTTTGTTCCTTACATGCTTTGATGCTTTTCTATTTTTGGACTAACATGTTTGTGCCAATCCATGAATCTTTATTATGAAGGGAAAGTTCATTTGAAGAACTACTACACTCATTTGAGAAATCCTTTCTGAGGCTCTCCTAAGATTTAGAGTGAGGATTCATTGATAGTGAGATATGCTTTGGCTAAGGAAGGTGCTAGTTTACAGTAGATGGTTTGTTAGAGGAAATACTTTCAAGGTTTCCTCCTATGTAGGAGGAAGCACAAATAATTAATTCTAATCTATCTTAGGGGATTGGAGAGATCTAGCTCAAGGAAAGAGAGTGTTCATAGAGTCAACCTCAATTTAGGGAGGAAGGATAGCTCAAGAAGGAAAGGCCTTAATAGGAGGCTAGGTAGGTGGGTGATGGGGGTAGTGCAGTGGTAAGTCATATGAGAGACCTTCTTTGTCTTCATCCACTAACATTTGAGGAATTGACTAAGGGAGCTAAGGTAGCAGATTGGTTGTTGCCTCTAGGCTGATGTTTTAACATGCAACCTTATGAGATCAACATAAAGGCTCACTTGGATATTATCTAGCTTCATGACTTTGCTTAAAATTGGTGAGACCAAGAGGAGTAGAAGTAGAATCTTAATATCTTCACTATCACATTTTTTACATTCATAGAGATATTTTGTGCTTGTTACATTCTTTTAGAATTTTAGAAAGAACTACATATGTAGATGAGTTTCATGAGCTCAAGTAGCTCAAGGTTACGGCATCTTAATAAAAGAACCATTTCTTTAAGTTGAAGTGGTATGTAGGTTTCATTGAGAATGAGAACTTACTCATGAATAGTTTTGTGAGAGGGTTGAACTCTCACATTATGGGAGCCATGTGCATGATCATACTTGTGATCTTAAATAGTGCCATAGATATTACAAAGCTTGAAGAGAAGAATGTGGCTAAGAGCGATAAAGGGTAGTATGGGACTCAAGAGAGTGTGCCTTATCAATTAAGATTTGGGTATTATGGATCTTAGCCCCAACCCAAGGGGAGTTCTAGGTCTCCTTCCACACCCTCTAAGACTCCTTAGTAGTAGCAACATTAGTAGAAGAGATAGCAGTGTTAATAGAGACCACAAGGTGGTTAGACTAGTGTTGATTCTTCTCACTTTTAGACATGGACATATAATTAGAGGGATTTAGGTTCCCAATAGTTGGATAGAGGTGGTTATCTTCCCCCTAGTGACTTGAGCTTCTAGCAATTGCCTAGGCCACAATTTACATAGTCTAGGATTGTCATACCATGTTATACATATGGGTAGGAGGATCATCTTTTAAGGTCTTGTTTGTAGGGGTAAAGATAATTGGTGGATAGTGGGGCATTAGCTTTGAGCAGACAATGGGAGATGTTGGTAGATCTCACTGAGAGTTTACAATAGCTGATGACCACTAGGCTAAGCACTAGTACACTGTCGTGGATACCTTAGCCATGCTTCATGGTGTACCAATTTCTATTTTCTTAAATTCAAGATCTGTAGACTCCTTTATTCCTCATCCATGGTAGAGTGTTGTAGGCTAGTGGTAGATAGGTAGGAGTGTCATTGGTAGGTTGAGTTATCCATGGGTTCTAAGGTGGTAGTGGATTCACTTGTACTTGGTTGTGTGTTAGGGTTGGTACCTCACCACCACCATCAATTTATCTTATGATATCATCCTTGGTATGGATTGGCTTGAGGATCATCAAGATAGCATTGATTATCACCAAAAGAAAGTAGAGTGTATGGATGATCATGGTGGTAATGTTGTCATAGTTAGTGTTCAGAGACCCATCTCTCTCCATATGATGTACACCATATAGTTGAAGTAGTGTATAAGTAATGTTAGTGCAATTAAATATTTAATTACACTTTATTAAGTTTACTTAGGGATATTTTAATTCACCTAGGGTTTTCCATCTTGCAAATATAAAATCAAGATGTCATATGTAATTGTGTAATCCAATTTAATTAATACATCCATATTGTGCAAAAACTTTCTCTTATTCTTTTCTCTCTTATAGAAGGCAATTTTATGTTTTGTAGGTGATCCTAGCAACTTGAGTTAATCAGCGACTCTTACATGGTATTAGAGCTTTAGATTTGCAAGCCCCTTCTTGAACTTGGAGAAAAACAAGCAAGATCTATTTGTTGGCTGTAATTCTATGCAAAAAAGATCCTTTTATTAGATTTAGAGAAATCAAAATAGTTAGATTAGCCTTTTATTTGGCTTGATTTGAGCTCTGGAGGCCATATCTACAAGGGTTTGAAGTGACTAGTTTTTTGGGGATTTGGAGGAATGCTAAATTTTAGAGCATTTTGGATCAAATCTTACTCTCCCATCATGCTTAAAAAGCCCAAAAACCCTAATAATGACTATCAAATCATCAAAATTTGCCTTGGGAACATTTCAATAATTCTTTTATTCCTAGAGTTGTACGGCTCCTATACAATTTATTTTTTCAAAAAATAAGAAGTAAAAAAAAATGTTTGGGGTGCACCCTACCTGATCCAGATAGGGTATCCCAAATTTGGGCTAGTCAGCCTAGTTCTAGGTCAAATTAGAGACCCTTTTGGGCCACCTAGATAGGGATTTAGATGCCCCATCCCATTTTGGAGTGCACATACTAGAAATTAGGTTGCTCAAAACCCAAAATATGGCCCCATAGACCCATTTCAAGCCCTAAAGTACTCCTTTTCAGCCCTTGCATCCTTTTTTTGGTTGTCACCCTCTGTTTGTCACTACCAATGCTTTTAGCTTGGGAGCCATCGATTCACCACCTCTGCCACACCTCAACGCAAAGCGTCATTACCCAACTACCCAAACAGTGACAAGGGCCCCTTTTTCGTCTTTTTTAACCTAGAAGGGGTTTTTTTCTTTTAGGCATAACTTGGGAAAATAGAGTTAGATTTTTGCAAATGAATAGGCATTGGAAAGATGGTTCTGAGCACAATCCAGTGGTGTTGTTATTTATTCTATATTTTGTTGTTGGTGCATTTAATTGTTGTTTTAAGTCTAGATCACCTTTTTGGCTTCCAAGCTCATAAATTTTTTCCATGATCTTTGATTTTCATGATTCTTGAAATATTGGAAAGGTATTGAGGAGATCTACATAGTCATCCATGCACTTTTATCAAATTTATCCCCAAGTATCTTTTATTCAGTTTGTTAGTTTTACACATGTTGGTTGATAATTTGGACATACTGGCAACTAGAGAAGTTTTTTTGGTGGGCTTCATATGAGATTTAGTATTTATGCACTTTAGTTTTCTAGTGTAATTATGTCTCCTAGTTTGTGGAAATTAAAATGTGATTATTATGGGAGAAAAAGGCATATATAGATGAATCCATGCGGAAGAAAAATTGATGATTTAAAATTTCTAGTCAAGCTTCATTAGTTAGAACCATTGTGCATTACCAATGGCATTAGTTTGCTATATTATCCTAATCTAGCATGTGTATATGAATCTCCATCACCTATTGCTACATCTTAGTGTAGGGTTACTTCATTGAGAGATTCCAGTGATTCCTTGTAATAGGACATAATCATTCATCTAGTGTAGATCATTGAGATGCATTTCTACTAGATATCTCATCAGTATTTTTAGTGTCCCACATTGTAGATTTAGGAGATACTTTGGAGGGTATTCAATTCCTCTTTGATGACATCTTCACTATAGTTACATCACCATCTTCTTCTTTGCAGATTATTCTTCACTCTCCTCTTCTTCAGTCAGTGTAATAGTGGATTGGAGACCTTTGAGTATTTTTTAGGAGAATCATTGTTGTCTTTGGATCATGTGCAGAGTTCAAAGACATTCATTCTTCTTCTTATTTATTTTTATCTAGAATGGGAAGACATTATGCACACATATACATTTCTATTTCTTACCAAAGGGAAGAATGGTGTTATCTTCATCATTATCTAGTGTTGTATATCTAGTAGTAATGTAAGAGTTATCTAGAGGAGTGGTTGCATGGTCTCTCCTCTTATCTTTGTTTTGGGAGGGAGCATTTATTAACATGGGATTCCATCCTTCTCACTTCTAGGAGGTCGCTAGACCTTCTCTCTATATTCTCTCTTATGGGGGGTTACACATATCTATTAATTATATCTTCATGATGGATGTAGTCCTTGGGGGTCTTGGTGTTGAGTCCTTCTGTCACTTATTTTATGTTTTCTCTCTTTTGGAGAGGAGTTTTCTCCCACTGGGTTTTTCTCCTTTTCTCTGTTTGTGAGATATTTTTTGTACATGGGTACCTAATATGGCCTTATAGATGAGACCCATCTTTGTATTATTTAAATGTTTCTCATTCTCCCTAAGTTGCACTTAAGGAGGGTGTTGGCATAATTGAATATTTAATTATGCTTTATTAAGTGTAGTTAGGGTTTTTCTAAGTCAAATAGGTTTTCTATCTTGAAAATATAATATCAAGATGTCATATGTAATCCAATTTCATTAATGCATCCATATTGTGAAAAATCATTCTCTTGTGCTTTTTTTTCTCTTGTAGAAGGCAATGTTAGGTTTTGCATGTGATCCTGGTAGCTTGAGTCAATTAGTGACTCTTACAAGGTGTGCCAGATGCTTTCTATCATAATGAGTTATCTTTTAGACGATGAGTGCCATGAGGTTTCTCTTGATGATCACCACCTCTTGAGGGAGTTTGTTGATGTGTTTCCTAGTGTCATCCCTAGTATGCCACCAAAGTGGGATGTAGACTTTCACATTGACCTTGTTCTAGGAGTTGAACTCATCTCATAGGTACCATACCACATGAATATTTAGGAACGTAGTGAACTTCACTTTTAGTTAAAAAGAATTTATTAATAAGGGACACATTCATCCTAATGTATCTCTTTGGGGTGCACCTATCACATTTTTGAAGAAGAAGGGTGGATCTCTTTTCTTATATATTGATTATTGACAATTGAACCAAGTTATGATGAGGAACCATTATCCCTTGCCATAGTTTGATGACTTGTTTGATTAGATGAAGAAATCAAAGGTGTTCTCTAAATTTGATCTTAAGTATAGGTATCATCAACTTTGTATTCAAGAGGAATATATACATTAGATATTTTTTTAGACTCATTATGTGTGCTATAAGTTCACCATAGTTATATTAGGGTTGATGAATGATCCATCGATGTTCATGAGATTGTTGAATGGGTTGTTCTGCACCTACTTAGAATACTTTTTCCTAGTGTTCCTTGAAGACATCTTGATTTATTCAAAGATAGTGGAGGAGCATGAGGTCCACTTGAATCAAGTTTTGTAGTGTATGCATTAGAATTAATTTTTTGGAAACTTTGAAAAATACAAGTTCATTCACTCTAAGGTGAAGTATTTGTGTCATGTTTTATCTAGTGAGGGTATCTCAATAGATCTCTTCGAGATTCAATCTATTTTGGATTATCTAGCACCCACAAACATGTTATAAGTTTGTTGCTTCATGGGTTTGGTAGGTTACTTACACCAATTCATCATGGATTTATCAAGAGTGGTACATTCTATTAATTCTCTTTAGAAGAAAGAAAATAAGTTTTCTTGGTTTGATCAACTTGAGAGAGCCTTTTGGGTTCTCAAGGAGTGAATAACCAGGACACCAATCCTTGCAGTGCTTGATCCTATAGAAAATTTGGTGGTTTTCACAAATGCTTCGTTGGATGGGTTAGGGGTTGTCCTTATGCAAGAGGATAAAGTGATTGCTTATGAGTCATAAAATCTTAAGGAACATAAGTTGATTTACCCTAACCATGGTCTTAAGTTGGCAGCTATTATCCATACACTTGTACAACATAGATATTTTCTTTTGGGCCATTTGTTCAAGTTGTATACTGATCATCACAGTCTTCAACATATTTTCACATAATCAAACTTGAATGATTATTAGTGTTGATGGATGGGGTTTTATTTAAATATGAATTTGATGTTCATTACATTAAAGGGAAGGAGAATGTTATCATAGATACTTGATTAGGAGGCAACACGAAGTCTAAATTTCATTTTTTTGCATAGATTTGTAGAGCCATATCCTTGAGCATCTCTTAGAGGATCCATGCTATCAAGATGTTTGGGCTGAGATAGAGTCTTAGAGGGTCCTCGTGGGAAACTTTTCTATCTATTCCTTGGATCCAAATGGACTATTGTGACATCTTGTTCATATTTATGTCACCATTTTATGTGGTCTTCACACTATTGTTTTGTTTGTGGTACATCATTCACCTTATGTAGTGCATCTTGGTGTGAAGAAGATGCATACCAAACTTCAGTAATTATATCAGTGGGCAAGAATGCGACTGGACATTATTGAGTTTGCATCTTAATTTCTTAAGTACCAAAGGGTAAAGGTAGAGCAACAACATCTAGTAGGTCTTCTACAACCGCACACATTCCTAAGTGTAAATGGGACATGATATCTATTGATTTTATTGTGTGTTTATCTTTGTCTCCTTGTCATCATGACACTATCATAGTGACAATGGACAAGTTGATCAAGGTTTCCCATTTCTCACCCATGAGGACCTCTTATGTTTCTAAGTCAATGGCACTTAACTTCATGAGGGATATTGTTTGCTTGCATAGAGTACCTCATAGGATCATTTCAAACTATAACCCCATGTTCACATCCATGTCTTGGATTTCATTGCAACACACATTATGTGCTCAACTCAAATTTAGTTTAGCCTATCACTCAAAGATAGATGGTTTGATTGAGAGGGTGAATTAGGTGTTGGAGGGTATACTTTTCATGTATGCCATGGATCAAAAATCCAATTGGGAGGACTATTTATACCTTGTTGAGTGCACCTATAGTATTGGGTATCATAGTTCTCTTGGTCATCCTTGTTAAACTTCATTTAGTTGGGATAAGATTGAGTATCAACTAGATATTGCACATGAGATAATTTAGGATATGGAGTAGTAGGTTGTTCAGATTAGAGAGTAGTTATTGACTACTTAGGTTGATAGAAGAAGTATGTTGATGCCAAGAGATTAGATTGACATTTCTTGGTTGGAGATCAAGTGTTCTTGAGAGTGCAACTATATAAGTTCTTGATCCATTATGGAAAATATTCTAAGCTCACACCATTAGTTTTTTGGCCTTTTGATATCCTAGAAAGGATCAATCCTACTTGTTGATGGGTGTTTTTGCATTACTCAACTTAGATAAATACTAAGTATCTTATCTCTCCTAAATGGAATCAAATCCCAAAGAATGGAAATTGACTACCCCAAGGTCTCTCCTAGTCAGGTCTTGGCCTTACAAGATAACTTAGTTGTTTGATGTCTTTTCTTGTTCCAATAAGAGGCCTTACACAATTGTTAATTAGAATTTAGAAATAGGATTAAATATAAAAATAATGAAGTTTGATTTTATTTCCAAACCCTAAGATGTTTCCTAAATCTAAAGATCTAAATATAGCTTATAGCTAGAAATAGTGATTTTTTATATGATTCTCAATATTTTATGATGTTAGTCCTAAATCTAATCTATTGTAATCTTTGGATTAAAAAATTCAAAAGATAGGTGAGAAAGAAGTAGGTTTTTCAAAAATTTCTAATTATGAACCCCTACAACTATGATATGAAGGATAAAGTAGATAGATCCTAACAAGCCAATCTTTGCTTAACTAAGAATCCTTGATGAAGGGGGTAAATCATAAAACACACAACAACAAAATTTGCACATAGAAAATAGAAATTTATTTATTGATTTGGACAACTTATTACATTACAGAAGCTCAAATACAATCAGAGGAATCAACCCTCCATAGGCTGCAACACATTACAGCTTACTATCACAAGACTTTGGAATAATCTACCTTCTGTAACCCCAAATCAACTAGGGTTTTTGTTTTCCTACCTATTCTTGACTCTACACTTCCCCCCTTATCTCTACTCATGCCCAAGGTTTCCAAAAATGGTTATTAATAGCCTTTTTGGCGGCCAACAACCTAATTTCAAAATTTGCATCTCCTTCCAAAAATAAGTCAACTTCCGGGAGCCATAACTTTTGATCTAGGTGTCTGATTGATGAACCGTTTTATGTGTCAAAAAGCTCACGGAGTTCTCTACGTGTTAAAAACCCACTCTGCCAGTTTCGGCCATTTTTAGGCCCGTACGGGGCCGTTTAGTGCCTCAAACCTGAGTTTGAATAAATTTTAGGCATTTTTCGGGAAATGGAAACTTTAATATCTTTCAGCTCGCAAATGATCTTTGCGTGATTCCTTCACCAAAGGTCTTATATTTATATTATGTAACTTCGTGTAAATGTTTACTTCAATCCATGCCCAAATGTAAACTTTCTAAAAATAGCAAGTTACTATTTTTAGTAGTTTGGAAAAACTGAAAGTTCTACATCATCATTCAAGCAATTATGGAACCAGAACCACAAAATTTGAAAAGAAATGGAAAGAACATCAACAATTTTGAAATACATTTTTTTTTTGGGTGATACAAGATTGCCCTTACACCACTGGATGCTCCTACATCAATCCCCCAATGCTACAAAGAGAGTGCAATCTTGAATGGATAAATGGTTTTTCAGATCATGAAAGAACCTCATAAAAAACCCAATATTCGGCACCATTTGATAAGACATCTCACAATAGGAAATATGGAATTCAAATGAGTTCAGGATAACTACACAACACAACTTACAATGAACAACTCACTAATAGAATGAACACAAGATGCATCAATAATCACCATAATTCATACATAAACTATAGAAAATTACACTAAATTGATTTGAACCATGAAGAAAACTTTGTAACCAATAAAAAAATTTCAATGGATATAAACACTTTCTAATAATGAATTGACTAGAAACCATGAAGTAAATTGGTGTATTAAACTCAAAAGTTTGACAAGTATGAATAATTTTCAACCCCTGTACAAAAAGAAATGACTTCCTTTCATATGAGAGGTAAGTGCACTTAGTATACAATAAATGGTTAGGATTCATCCTTCATCAATGTTCTAGATTAAATTACATTAAATATTTGGGCCCAAATTTTGATCGCCCTTCCAAAATTGACTTACATCCAATTCTTCAAGTAATTTCAATTTTTATATTTTAATAGCAAGTCATCCATCAGTAACAATAAATATTAAAATAGAGTGGTACAAAATTCTAAGTAGTAACACCTAGTTTAAAAAGTCAAAATTTCAAAACATGAAAAAGAAGAAGTGACACACTCCAAGGTTAATAAAATGACTTCAATTAACAAATTTTTCAATTAACAACTTTTTCCTCAATTATAATCTGATCCCTTTCAACCCCTTTTCTCCTATAATCTATGAAGGTGTTGAGGGATGTTGTATGCCAAAAATTGTCCTACATGGAATGGCACAATTTATCATAGTTTAGTTCCTCTCCTTTGGTGTCCTTTCAACCTAGTTTATTTTAGACCTTCCTAAACCCTGATTGACCTATGCCTAACTAGAAGAATGTCATGTTTCAGGATAACTGAAGACTGAAAGTGAAAAAGAGAATTTGAATTTGGGATTATGGGACCCCCTTAAAGAACACCTAAGTGGGAAATCAGGGTTTGGACTTGGGCGCTCATGCCCTTGTCCTACCCTATTTCCTAGGGTTTTGAATTTTGGTAGGATGTTGTCTCCCGCCGTACATCTGGGATTCCATTTTCAAAATTTCATTTTTCACGTGATGTCGACATATTATTTTGAACTTTGAAATTCCTATGGTTAGATATTTAAAGACAATTGAAAATCAATTTATTAGACACAATCTATATGCAATCTTTATGCCAAAACACTACCAAAATTTCTATTGAAGATCAATGATTTGTTTAAGCTCTTGAAGTTATCTAAATTTTCTATCATGGAGACAATGGATGGAGATTAGGAATCAAGATCTTGAGACTATCTTTCTCTTCCTAGGGTTTGTACACCTTTTGTATGATTGGGAGAAGGGTTGAATCCTCCAACATTGATCTTCGAAATCCTCCATGGATACGGTTGCCTCACCTTCTTGTTCATGCAAGTCTTCATTGCTTACATCTCCTTGAGGTGAAGTTGTGTTTGTTCATTGAGTGAAGCAAATAGTTGATCTTTCCTTGATGCTTGAGTCATCTAGGGTTTTATATTTCTACATACACATTTATTAGATGAGCACACACATGTGCAGATCTTTATCATTAGCTATTGTTGAGGTAGGAATACTGACAATGGGGCTTGACTAATGCAATCTCCTATATAGCCACAACCATCTTTCTCATCCTTTAGCTTTTATAAGTTAAATTCATTGAGATCCAGGGGAAAGGAGTGATAGGAAGATTGATATTATGGACACAGTCGTCATAGAGTTTCAGATTTTGAGATTGTGAGATTTTCGGGACACTAGAAGTCATGCAATAGTCTAATTGGGTGATTTCATTGGGATCTGGAAGCCTCTGGAGATTGCAATGCAACTATTACAAAAAATCCCAAAATTCAAAAACTTTTGGGACACTAGCACTAGCGCCCTAGTCCATCAAGTCCTCTAATTTTGGGTACACTATCTCTAGACTATTTCCTCTGTATTTCCATAATAATTTCATTAGTATCTGTGTTAGATATTAAGTTATTATAGTTTAATTAGAAATCTAGGGTTTCATGTTTAGTAGACGATACTAGCTTGCAAAAACCTAATCAAAACAATTACACAGTCATGATTGGTAGAAAAAGGGAACATAGGAAACCAATAGTTTATCACTAAACTTATTCCTTGCTTCCCTAATGCTTTAGTGTGTGAGAGTGTGGGACTTGAAGTCTTCTATCTTGCTTCCCCATTTCCCCATTAAACATTTTGGTGAACCCGTTCTCTAAAGAATTTGTATCCTTTTTAAACACCAAACTTGAATTAGTTTGCTGTCCTAAAACATATTTAGATTCCAAACCCCCTTTTATGAAAGTACATATATTGAAGCTTGAGTGATTTCCTTTATCCTTTCATTAAAAGAGTTTGAAATTACAACTTTGTGTGTTGCATAGTGCTATTTTATTTTCACAAATTTTATGATTATATCTCTTTTACATTTAACTCTTGCTTGAATTTGAGCATGTTATAATATTGGGTTACGTTTTACAAGACTTTCATGTGTATGATAAGACATTTAGTCGTGATGACTTCAATATGTTAGATGAAGCCCTTGAGGACTTTATCTCAATTTAACATTCCACTATGACTCCTAAACCGTCATTGTTTCAAAGATTAGTAAATGCAATCTATGTTCCTAAAACTCATGAAGAACCTATGAAACCAAAAATAGTGGTCACCTTGTGTTCATATGTGGTTTAACCATCTTCTAAACCAATGCTCACTATTAGAGTTCTTCCACTTTCTTCTCGACCTCCTGATTACATTTATAACTATGCTAAACAAATAACACACTGAAATTCACAACAACCTAGTAATATTGGGGTTGCTCATACATATAACACTCGAAATAATAAACAAAGAAAACAATAATTGAGCATTCAGATATCTTTACCATCGTCTCTACACATGCTTCCTCAAGCACCTCGTTTAACACCTAAAGTTGGTCAAGATTATGATCTTGTTGAGCAGCTCCATGCTACTCCTACTAAGATATCTCTTTAGGAACTTATACAAACTTGGCCTACATACCATGGAATGCTCCAATAATATTTACAAAAGGTGATTGTACCACCTTCTATCAAACCTAATGATGTAGCAACTCTTTTAGATTGTATGCATGAGACAAAAATAAACATTTTGTTTCAACACCATGAGTTGCCATCTCTTGAAGTTCAAAATTAGTATGATCCTTTGATTATATTCATTACAATTAATAAGAAATTGATTAAACAAGTTATGATTGATAATGGATCAGCTCTTAATGTTTGTGGCATCAATTTATTACATAAGATTAAAGTTGATACATCTTTGATTAAGCCGTATAGGATAAGTATCCGTGGATTTGATAATGTTGGAAGACAATCCATAGGCACTATAACATTACCTGTACAAGTTGGGCTTGTGACTTTATCTACCCTGATTCATGTCATGTCTGGTTCTTTATCTTACAACATGATTCTTGGTAGACCCTGGATTCATGCATTAGGGGCAGTTCCTTCTACCCTTCATCGTTCAATCATGTTTGTTCATCAAGATAAAATTCATACTATTTATGCTAATCCTAAACAAGATAATTATTTACAAATTGAATCACAAAAGTGAGTTGTTCATCACAAGATCATACATAACTTGAGAGTTGACTTGTCAACTCCTCTTGCCATAGATAATGTTGTGCAAGAGTCTAAACAATCGAATGCATTTCTTGGTGATGATTGGGGTTTGCTAGATTTTACATCTCTCTCTATAGGTGAATATAAAATTAACAAATCCACTCCTAAACATCAAGTGTTGCATCGATCTCATCTAAATGTTCAAGTATAAAACCTAAAGTTTTTTTGCTAACAAATATAGATAATACTTTTACTTACACTATAGATAATGAGACTTATGAAGCCCCACCTTCTTCCAAGGAAATGGCTTCTCTATATGGTCGAGGATTTCAGATCCTTTATAATAATTGTGACTATGTAGGTAATGGTTGTGGTATTAATCAATAAGGGATTCGTGTGCCTATAGAACCACCTTCGTGACATTACTCAAATGGCATTGGATATAACCCTTTTAGGGAATCTAAAGCCCATAGATATCCTACTCTTAATGTGAATACAATATCTATGCTTAAGTTGATCTTTCCTGAGATGTTTAACACTAATTATCCTCCAAGAGAGATTCCCTTAGATGTCTCTTCAACAAATGAAGCGATAATTAAATTCTTGGGTGCTTACGACAATATTGCCCGTTACCATCATAAACATGGATTGCCTTATTGTTTGAACAGTGCTGCATATTTTGGAAAGTGCATTAGCATGATAAATACTACTCTAAAATATAAGGAACAATCTGAAGGGTTACCACAATCACCCGATCTCCTAGACCACAGTACCACAGTACTCTACTTAATGGAAAGACTTGATATTTTCATGGAGAAAGATAATACTAAAAAAAGTTATCCCTATAGGTGATTGTTTAAGTGAAGAGGAAAAAGAAGATATGACCAAGCTATTACATGAATTTTCTAAATTGTTTTCCTGGAATTATTTGGATATGCTTGGTATTGATCCTTAGATTGTAACACATAATATTGTATTGAAACTAGATGCTAAGTTGTTTAAACAAAGGATTCATAAGATGAATCCTAAGATTGCATTACTTGTTAAGGTTGAGATAGAAAAGCTTTTACAAGCTGGTTTTGTCCACCATATTAACTATTCACCTTGGATTTTGAATATAGTGGCCATTGCTAAACCTAATGGTCATATTCAAATGTGTACTAATTTTAGAGATTTGAATATTGCATCTTTGAAAGATGATTTCCCACTTCCGAACATTGATATGATTGTTGATTCAATAGCCATCCATGAACTACTTTCCTTCATGGATAGATTTTTAGGATATAATCAAATTTTTATAAATCCTAATGATCAATATAAAATAGCTTTTATAATGCCTTGGGGAACATTTTTTTGGGTAGTCATGCCATTTGGACTTAAGAATGTCGGAGCAACTTACCAACATGCTATGACTCTTATATTTCATGATTACATGTACAACATTTTAGAGGACTATGTCGATGACATCTTGGCGAAGTCTATTCATTGCCAAGATCATACTACAACTCTCCAACAAATCTTTGAGCGAATAAAAAAATACATGAGATTAAATCCCTGTAAGTACGTATTTGGCTTAGACAATGGAAAACTATTGGGGTTTATAGTTTCAAATCATGGTATTGAAGTAGATACGAAAAAGATTGATGTGATTGTTAATATGCCAGCACATAAAAACATATCTCAACTTTGTAGTTTGCAAGGGAAGATATAGGCCATTCACTGATTTGTCTCACAAGTCACAGATAGGACTCACCCTTTTACTCAACTACTAAAGAAGGATTTGAAATTTCAATGGAATTTAGAGTGTCAGAAGGCTTTTGAGGACTTAAAAAGTTATCTTGCTAAACCTCCTATTTTACAATCTGTTGTTTCTGATAAAACTTTTATTCTTTATACCTCAGCATCTAATAATACTCTCGTAGCTTTACTAGAACAACATGATATTGAAGGCAAGGAACGTGTTGTATATTACATCAGCCAAACATTTCTCAATTATGAAGTGTGATATACTGTCATTGAGAAACAATGCTTAGCTCTTGTCTTTGCAACACAAAAGCTTAGGCATTATCTCTTAAATGTTAAGATACATGTATTTGATCTTTCAGGCCACCTTGCTAAATGGGTTATGTTAACTAAATTTGATCTCAAATTTATATCTCAAAAAGTGATTAAAGGACAAGTGTTAACGGACCATTTAGTTGAAGCACCCTCCCCCTTTGCTATACAAAATCAGGAGACATTCCCTGATGATCAAATTTTAGCTATTAATAAGGATGATAAATGGGAATTGTATTTTGATGGATCAAGGTGTCGAATTGGCTCCTGTGCTGGTGTTATACAAGTACCCCCTACAGGTAAGCTAATTTCTATGTCTTACCGCCTAAACTTCTCATGCACAAACAACATTGCTAAGTATGAAGCTCTTATTGCAGGACTTCATGCCTCTTTGGCTCTAGACATCAAAAACCTCACTTTATATGGTGATTCACAAATAATTGTAAGACAAATAAATGGATCATATCAAGCTAAACAAGACAAATTATCTCAATATCGTGATTTCACTTTGTCTCTATTAAAGCAACTTACATCCTTTTCAATTGATACTATTCTAAGGAAATACAATCGACATGTGGATGCAATGGAAAGCACAACTTCCCTTATATCCCCTCATGCTTCTCCTAATGAATTTACCTTTATTATTCATAATTTTAAAACACCAGCCATAGAAGATCCTGTAGTTGCAAGTACTGATCTCCATTGTGATATAAGCTCTGATGAATTGTTTTCCCATATATTCAACTATTTGCGTGATGGAACCATCCCTAATTCAACATCTAAAAATGCTTGAGTTTGCCTATGTAAACTTACAACACACTATATCATTCTATCTAATGTCTTATACAGATGAAGCTATAATGGTGTCCTTCTCTGATGTTTTAGTAATTTAGAGATTTCAATAGCTTTAGAAGAAGCTCACTCTAGTGCTTGTGGAGGACATTTCAAAGGAAAATCATTGGTACAAAAACTAATATGTATGGGGTATTATTGGAAACATATGGAACAAGATTCCATCACTTATGTTAAGAAGTGCCTACAATGTTAGCAACATCAAAACTTAATCCGAGCACCTGCCTAGGAACTTTGTGCCCCAGTTTCACCTTAGCTATTTTCTATTTGAGGCTTGGATCTAATGGGTAAAATTTCTCTACCTTCTTCTCAAGGACATACCTTTATAATTACTACTACTGATTACTTCATGAAGTGGGTTGAAGCTATCCCTTTACAATCCACGACTGCTGAAGTAATTTGTCATTTTATACAAGATAACATAATCTCTTGATTTGGTATTCCTTCCTCCTTGGTCTTTGAAAATGGCATGCCATTCAAGAACAAGGATGTGAAGAAATTTCTTGAAAAGTATCATATTCAACACCACTTCTCGATGCCTTATTATCCTCAATTGAATGGCCAAGCAGAAGCTTCAAACAAGGTTATTAGACAAATTTTATGAAAAACTATTAACAAACATTAGAAAGATTGTCATACTTAACTATCTTTTGTGTTATGGGCTTATAGAACAAGTATTCATATGGCTACTGGAACCACTCCATATAATCTTGTCTACAACATTGATGCGGTAATGCCGTTGGAGTTAGAAATTCCTTCATTGAGAGTCTTCTTGAGAGATGTTATTGATGATGACATGGAAAGAGAAAAGAGATTACAACAACTTGAGATGCTATATGAATAATGTATTAATACTCTCGAGCATCTTAAGGCCCATTAGAAGAGTATCCAATGATCATATAATGAACTTGTTATACACCATTCATTCGACGTTGGAGACTTGGTACTTTATGAGAATTAACGCAATGTGAACACACCTCCTATAGAAAAAGGAAAGTTCATCCCTAATTGGCTCAGACCATATGTCGTTACTGAATTCTTTGGATTGGGAGTGTATAAGTTAGCTGATGAATAGGGTATGCCACTTAAAGAACCTATTAACACTGGGCATCTCAAGAAATTTTATGCTTAAGATTATATGTTAGATGTTACTCTAAAAAATAAACTTCCTACTTAGTTTAGCTTTAATTTTGACAAGATATTATTATTTTGTCTTAATTCATTTAACATAGCATTTGTTTCAATTGATCATTGTTGTATCTTGTTTAAACATGTTTTCATTGGAGATCACCTTTGTATTAAATGAGTTATGTATAGAATAATGGTTATGTGTGAAATTCATTAATCATTGTGCTTTTTAATTTATATTCTGCAAAGAATTGTTTAAGTATCACATTAGCATTAATCACATTTCCACATGAGCATTTAACATTTATCACTCCTTGCATTTTACATAATACACATGTGATAGATTAGACAACATTAGAAATAGTAAAAGGAAAACATCATATATATATCATCATCAGTTTAAATATACATCAGAGATGACTATCCCATACAACAAAATGGGATGTCGTGGTACATAATATACATCACATAGCTAAACCTTAGTCACTTGTACCCTAAAGACCTCATGGTGTACATGTGACGAAGGCTTGACCATGTGTGGCTACAGATCGCGAATGACTCCTAGAGACAATCTGTGATCGTAACCCCCTGATCTCTCCTCTCAGTCCTAGCACCTCATCATGTGACTCCTGGTACATCTGCTAATATTAGTCTCTCTCAGATATAGCTCTTTCTAACTCTACTTGGAGCCTATCCCTGTCAGCTCTAGCATGGCATAACTCAGGAAGTAAGATCTCACTCATGATAGGATCTCTCTTAGGTGTAGGTATTGCTTCTGCCTAATTTCATAGCATTTGGAGCTCTGCCTTTGCATGCTTGGCTCTCTAAATTAAATCCTCTCTCTCCCGTGAAGATCAATCTAGAATAGACTCCATTGATAACCTGCATCTCACAAAAGGCATAACAATTTCTGCATGCCACCTGTGGATGGCTATGGTGAGTATCCCGTCCACACCCACTGCTCAGCCACATCGGCTGGAACTATCTCTACTATGACATGACTCACAAGGTTGTGCCATGCATCTGTCCCAACTGCAAAAAGGAAACAAAATAAATATCAATATCTCATATAGACATCATAAATAAATAATAAAAAATAATTGCATCTATATAAAAAGCATCCTACCTAGATCTCCATCTTGCCAAGATGGATCTCATATAGTTGATGGTGTGACTAGCTCTATAGCTGACTTTTTAGCTGGGGGCATATGACTACTAGTCTTCCCCCACTCATGCCAGCTCGATCTCCTCACATCTGTAAGAGCTGGACCACAAGCTCTTGACTGTCCCTGAGACTTAGCCTCCTCGTTGCTGTCTGCCTCCTGCTGATCTCGCCCCAATCTCACCCTCAAGATGTACCGTGACAAGACCTCCTCATCATCATCATCATCATCCTCCTTGACTAGATCATAATATTCGATAAAGTCACTAATGTCATCCTCTACCCCGTGTCACTCATGTGACCGACCCAAGGTTGAGGATTCCCTATAGGGTGATTGGGAGGATAGATAGGAGCAGGTTGCACTATCTGCCACCAAATCTAGTATGCTCAGGTAACTTTGATGTCATCTGCATTAGATATCAACTCTGTGTCCTCTATACCATCATCATCACTAACCACTAGATCTACTACTGTTGGTCGTCAGGCACTACTTGCCATAACTACGTTACATATAGAGCGCGCATAGCTCAGCCACATCATGGGGACATCCTACCGGCATCTGAACTACTATGCCACCCTATCAAAGTAAAACCATACCATAATGTGATCAAGGTGACCAGCCATCAGCCAATCCCTCTGCATCCTTGCTAACTATCTCTGCTAACCTGGCCATGATATATACTCGTGATATCATCTCCAAATGATATCACTAGGTTGTAATCTATCAAATACAACTCTCTAGTATAGTAGATCAGCATGTCTCGAGCACCTGACAAGAGGATATGCATGGACTCTTGGATGAGTAAATACTGGCTCTATGAGAAAACCTATAGGCCACGTGCATCTAATATGCTCAAATTTCTAGACCTGTAGTAATGTGCAACACATCAAGCCCTATGCCTCATAATGGACATATCATCCCAACTCATGCTAGAGGTGCGCAAGCATACTATATCCCCACATATAGACTATCCCCTACTCCTCCATTGCCTTGATAGTGTGAACAAGGCCCCCATGAAGGTGAGTGCCTTTTCCATCTAGTGAGATTGCTAGTGCCACTGTAACAATCATAATCCTCCAAATCAGAGGGATTTCAGTGCATCCCTACTCTAGTAACCAGAGCTAAATATGCCCATACTCTACTCGAGCAACTATGTAGCGTAGACAACATAAGTGACTCTCTCGTGTGTACTTTGTTGAGTGACACTCTACAATCCTCATTGCTTCCCACGTATAGGAAGGCGTAGGATCTGATAGACATCCTCTAGTGTGATAGTCATCTCCTCTATGGGTAGATGGAATGTAGAATTATTTTCTTTCCACCTCTCCATCAAAGCCATAAGTATACTACAATGAAATCTAATCATGGGCATATCAAACCCCCACTAGAGACCTACTGACTGTAGGTGGCCTCTCTCTGCATTGGTCATGGTACCGATGTGATCTCGAAGAAGCAACATCAGGTGACCACCTGTATGCTCTCACATCTCAGAAACAACCTGCATGATAAATAGTGAGAAGTTGAATTAGTATATAGCATAATATCATCACTTAACATCTTCAACATCAATCAGTGCCTTGTCCTTGGGGCCCTTGTCCTTTCTTGACTTGGGCACCCTAGGTGGACTAGGGCACCCCAGGAGGACCTGGGCACCCTGAGTGGACTTGGGTGCCCCTGTTGGGGACCCTTGTCCAGAATGTCCTATATGACATGGAAAATGACAAAACTTAAAGAATACAAAAAGAATTGTAGCAAAAGAAAGGACTAAGACCCTACCTTGGCCTTGAAGTACCTCTCTACCACTCGAGCTCAGAGCATCTCTAGTCTCGGAAGCTGGTATGGATGTCAGGTCGGCATTGTTGATCTCTTCTTTCTTATCCTTCTCTTCCCTACACAATGAGATAAGAATGAATAGTGAAAAGTGAAAACTCCTTTTACATATAGCAAGTGGATGAGAATTCCCATTACTATCCAGGTGCAAAATTGAACATTTTTACTCTTAAGCCTTTATCTCGAGCTATCAAACTTGGATTTTCGTGCCATCTATTGCATTGGAATTATAGTTCCACTCCCTATCCTACCTAATGTGTTGTTCTTGGGAATTGTTTGTCCAAACAACCCTCACAATCCATTTCTCATCAAGGTTCCTCAGAATCGATGCATGTAGATATCTCCTTGTTTCTAGTTTTCAGACTAAGCAAGCAGAAACAAGGGGGCATATATCTCCCTCGATTTCCTCCCTCATCACATATCAATAATCAACCCCATTAGTGTTTATGGACTGACTTATTGGTGGTTGTTGCAGGTTGATTTGATTCTTAATTTTTTTACAAGTGTTCCTTTACAGGTTGCGGTTCCTAACTTTGTGGTCTTGCAAGATTACAAACTTGGGGGCTTCTTCCTCTTTTGCGACAACACTTCGACATCCTCTATAGTATCCTTTTAGGTATCTTTTTCATGATTGATGTATTTACTTTCCTTTAGTTGCATATGCACGTAGTGTCATATGAAAACTAAAGTGGGGGCTAAATGTTATGTCAAAAATTATCCTCCTACATGGAATGGTATAATTTATCATGGTTTAGCTCCTTTCCTTTGGTGTCCTTTCAACCTAGTTTATTTCAAACCTTTCAAAACCCTAATTGACCTATGTCTAACTGGAAGAATGTTGTGTTTCAGGATAAATCAAGACTGAAAGTGAAAAAGAGAGTTTGAATTTGGGATTCTAGGACCCCCTTAAAGCAGACTTGATTGGGAAATTAGGGTTTGGACTTGGGTACTTGTGCCCTTGTCCTACCCTATTTCTTGGGGTTTTGAATTTTGGTGGGATGTTGGCTCCTGCCGTACATTCTGGGATTCCGTTTTCAAATTTTCATTTTTCATGTGATGTCGACATCTTATTTCAAAATTTGAAATTCCTAAGGTTAGATATTTAAAGACATTTGAAAATCATTTTATTAGACACAATCTATATGTAAGCTTTATGCCAAAACTCTACCAAAATTTCTATTGAAGATTAATGATTTGTTGAAGATATTGAAGTTATTTGAATTTGGTATTATGAAGACAATGGATGAAGATTAGGAATCAAGATTTTGAGACTATATTGCTCTTCCTAGGGTTTGTACACCTTTTACATGATTGGGAGAAGGGTTGAAGCCTCCAACATTGAGCTTGGGAATCCTTCGCGGATATAGCTCCCTCGCCTTCTTGTTCATGCAAGTCTTCATTGCTTTCATCTCCTTGAGGTGAAGTTGTGTTTTTTCATTGAGTGAAGCAAATCATTGATCTTTCCTTGATGCTTGAGTCATCTAGGGTTTTGTATTTCTTCATACACATTTATTAGATGAGCACAAACATCTATAGATCTTTATAATTGTTTATTGTTGAGGTAGGAATACTAAAAATGGGGCTTGACTAAGGCAAGCTCCTATATAGCCACAACCATCTTTCTCCTCCTTTATCTTTTGTAGGTTGAATTCATCGAGATCTAGCAGAAAAGAGTGAGAGGAAGATAGATATTGCAGACATAGTCGTCATAGAGTTTTAGATTTTAAGATTGTGAGACTTTTGAGACACTGGCACTCATGCCATAGTCCAAATTGGTGATTTCTTTGGGATCTAGAAGCCTCTGGAGATTGCAAGGTAGTTGTTGTAGAAAATCCTGATATTCAGAAACTTTTGGGACACTGGCACTAGCGTTCTAGTCCATCAAGTCCTATGTTTCCAGGTACACTATCTCTGTACTATTTTCTCTGCATTTCTATAATAATTTCATTAGTATCTATGTCAGAAATTAAGTTATTATAGTCTGATTTGAAATCTAGGGTTTCATGTTTAGTAGACAATACTAGCTTGCGAAAATATGATCAAAACAATTAAACAATCATAATTAGCAGAAAAAGGGAACATAGGAAACTAATAGTTTATCCCTAAACTTATTCCTTGCTTCCCTAATGATTTAGTGTGTGAGAGTGTGGGACTTGAAGTCTTCTATCTTGCTTCCCCATTTCCCCATTAAACAAGATGTATTAAGGGCATTAAGATTTGGTTCATCAACAAATTCAAATCTAAATTTCTAGGCTTCATATGTGTTGAAGAAAATACTTTGCTTTGTCTTCCTCATAGGTTCTTCTTTCAAAAATAACTTGATTCTACACTTCAAATCCATTAGCTTATTCATATTTGTAACATGGAATGAATATGGTGACTTGTAATCTAGACATTAGGATATTCTTTAGTTGGCCCTTAAAATGAACATGTATCTCTACAGTTGAGTATAGGAATAATAATATCAAGTCATGAATTATACTAAAGATACCACCTTGTATATCCAATATGTCATTCTTAAGTTGACCAATTTTTACAAGACATTTATCAATGATCTCTTTTTTGAGTTTCAATAATCCTACCCACATGAATAGAAATTCATGTGTCTTTTCATCAAGGATCTTCTCCTTTATCAACACCTTTGGATCTAGCTTGCACATCATGTCAACTCTTAGAATCATCTAAAATTGATTTTCTAGTTCTTTTTTGCATTCATTTATTAGGCCTTCTATTTTTCCTTTTAGCACATAAACTTAGCTAAGGCACTAACAACTTCGTCAATCACTTGACAACCTTGATCATATATTTCTTCCATCCAATTTTCCTAGCTACATGTTTCATTATTTCAAATTTAATAATCTCCTTCTATGATAGAATGAATGGAGGATTTACTCTCCCATCTTCTTGCTACAAAGCAGCTACTAGATGTTTGACATATGTTTTTAACTGTAACACTTTCTCCTTAAGTTCCCTCTTGGTCTTTTGGTCCTTATCCATCCTGGAGATGATGGTGGATACTATAGATTGTACTCCTTGGATTTCTTTCTCTAATTTATTTTCCCAAGTTAATAGTTGTAATTTGATAATTTACAAGTTGGAGCTCTCTATAGTCTTTATCAACTAGGGGAATAGCAATTTGAGCAATCCTAGACCCTGAAGCATCCTAGTAAATGCAGACAATATCCTTGGCTTCTTTATAGATTTTGGAGTATCTATTTTTGAAACTATACTAGAAAGATCTATAGAGGCTGGCTTGATTATGGGTTGTCTTTGCTAAATCTTCACTTCAAGCCATTGCAGAACTAGTAAAGAAACATCACTTATTTTCTATTATTGTGGATGAGAAAATAGAGTTGGTTGTTGTTGTGGAGGATCATCTTGATTTTTCTACTGGGAAACATCACCAATTTGTTATCCAATGATAGACTTATCTACTTTTTCACTAGCAATTTATGCATCTAGGACATCTTTATTATGAACATCTACAATTGAAGCATCTCTGATACTAACTTTTCTGTTACTTATCACCTCATCTTGTTTCTATTGTTATTCAACATTTAGACCTTGGTACTTATTCAATTATTCATCTTTATCATGACTTTTCTAGAGATTTGTCTCCTTATTTGCTTGTAAATCAATTATTTGTGCTTATTGTGGAGTAGAATATGGAACTTCTAGCTAAGGCATTTATTTGTGCACTTCCTCACAAAATATTTCCTTTTCTTGCTACTAGATTTCCTGTATTTCTAACTTTTTTATTACCTTATCAATGTTTTCTAAAGATTGAGGCTACAAAGTTTAATCAATTGAACTAGGTGTAAGAAATTCTTTATTTTATCTTTATAGAGATTCTTTATTTAAATTTGAAAAGATCATGGAGGTGGAATAGGGAAAGTGGTTGCAACAATAGATGTAAAAGAAGTAGATGCAAATGGAAATCGAGAGGTAGATGGTAAAAGATTAGTTTTTGACATATAAGAAAATTAGAATAGTGGAAGGAATAATAGATAAAATAGATATGGTAGAAGGGATGATAGGTACATGAATGGTGGAAGGAATTATAGGGAAACATATACCATCACTTGTGTTTGAATGGGATGATGGTGGGAATTTGTTGTATCAAGGAGCAAGATGGTTGAGAAGAGAAAAAAAGTAGTTAGAGGGGAATGAACAATTGACAATGGAATGGTAGATTGAATTGGTGATAAAGAAACATGAATTTGAGGAGGAGAAGGTGGTGGGAAAAATGGATTTTGAGGTGGAGAAAGTGGGGAATCATCTTGGGAATGGAAACACCTACACCTGCATAGGTGCAACATCATCTTTTGTCTTTTTCCTCTTTCTCTTCAACTGAGGTGCTTCATCCTCTTATGTCTCACCTCCTTTAGTTTTTTCCTCTTGCATATTATTTGTGTAGGAAGAGGCTTCTTGGTTGCCCTTGTTTTTTGGGGCAAAAGTGGTGGCAATATTATTTTCTTTAGCTATTCCTTTTGAAAATATTTCTTCTTCCTCACTATCTTCCTCTTCTATTTCAATATCCTTTTATTTTTTCTTTAGAGATTCTAGTTCCATCTCTTTATTTTTGATCTTCTTCTTGGGCTTATCTTTGATATAAGTCAATTTAACACCTTGCTCTTCTAGCTAAGCAATTTTGTTATCTAACCACGTTTTACTTTCTTTAACTACTTCTCTAGATATCTCCTCCAATGAAGTAACTTCTTCTACCCAATTCAATGGAGGGATAGGATCATTATATACTCTTCTAGTCCCATATTTATCTTGTAAAACTATCCCATCATCAAACACTTAGTTTAGAATTTGGTAGATGTTGTATAACTTCATTTAGAAAGTTGTCAATTTGCAATATCTTTTTTTTCTAATTTCATTAGTTTCTGCACATTCTCTCTAAAAATCTTCTTAATGAGCCATGTGCTGAAATTATTTACCCAATAGCTGCTCCATTTTACTATTAGGGTCAAAATTAGCTCTAGAAATATAAAAATGCAAATTATATTTTTGTATCTCTACATTCAATTCTTTTGCAGTGGGAAAGGATGGGAATGCATACATCCCACATCCAGGAATAATAAGAAATTTTACCCTTGCCCTATGATTTTCAATAAATATTTTATGATATTCACAAAGTTATCTTGGGACTTCAAGTAGGATAATCCTATCTATTAGATAATTTGGGAATTTGTAGGAAGGGGTAGTAAAACCCTCTATCCTAATATATGTGAATTTTGGAAAATGAATGAACCAATTCCCATACATATTAATTAACTCAATTTCATCTCGATAATGAAAATATTTTATTCAAATCACCTTCTAGAATTTTGACAATGTACATGGTAAATGCATCATTGAATCTTTTATAATGCCTCAAGGAATGTTCCATTTGTAATTGATGATAACAATAAAGAGCCTTATATTGTCTAGGTTCAATCTGAACTTCTCCTAATCTTGTCAATCCAAGATAAGATATTGGTTAGGCAATAATATAAACTAGATAAGAAATCATGTAAATTTTTTGGAATCTTCAACTTTTGTCAATTGGGCATAAAGATTATCACTTATTATTGGAGCCCAATTTATCATTCCCTTGTTTTATATTACTACATAGATGAACTTGAACATCCATAGGAAGAAATTAGAAGTTGAGGGTAGTCTCATGACCATACTCACCAAAGTTACCATGTCACTTATCTCAATTGTGATATCAATCCTAAAAAGTGTCTTGGGCATTTTTGACAAAGCAACCTTCAGTGTTTTCATGAACCTTGATTTTATTTCCCTCTTACACTTATCTAGAACTTGGTTGAAATATTTTAATCCCTAAACCATGGTCAAATTCACCATTACTAAATGATAAGGAATATAAAATGCTTCTACAATGGCATTATTAGAAAGATTAGATTTTACCTTTCCATCATCCATCTTTATTCTTCTTAATCTAACATGGTAGTTTTTGGCACATGCTATAACTAATTCTAGGCATTGTATTGAAGTAGGAAAACTAGAAGTTAGAGAGATCCCATTATTCACCATCCTTTTAGCTCCACTAGTTAGTTTCTCTTTGTATTATCTCTATTTAAAATCTTGGAAGAAGGTATGATTCCCTTGAATTATTACTTCATTTGTTTGTCTCTTGTTGACATTACCCTACAAGACCAAAAAAAAAAATATTCCTGACAAATTTAGATTTTATAGTATTTACTATATTTGTGAGATTTCTATATGCAATTGGACATAATAATCCATTTGAAAACATCCTCTAATCTAATAAAATCTACATGGAAGCAAGCCTTAAAATAAATGTCTATATAAGCTAGTTTAAATGTCTTTATAACACTACTTTGTAGAAAATTGTGATTGAAGTGAATATAATATATAAGTTAACAAACCCTATAACATAAAGAAACTCTACAAAACCACCAAGTATAGTGTTGGTCATGATGTTAGTCATTCGCAAACATAGAATAAAAGTTACACAAAAACCTTTACTCATCTTGAAAGATACGATGAATTCAAAGAATTCATGATCCCAAGTCTCCGTTGATTAGGTCTTAATCTACTGACGTTACTCAGTGGTTGATGTGTGTTGCTGTTTTCCATTCAGGGGCCTTACGTGTTTCTGCAAAGTTCATCATCATTATCTTCAAATATCCTGTTCTGGATGTTTGTTCAGCATAAATTTCAACAATTCTACCTCTGCACTGTGAATTTAGTCAAACAATGTGCCTACAGGCTGATATTTGCATGATTTCTATCATTATTTATGATTCTTGGCATGATATTTCAAATACTACATGCATTTAACTCAAATATGCTAATGATCTTTAGTTACCTACGGGATTTCAGCATATTTCACTGTTTCTGCTTGTTATTTATCATGATTTGTAGTTATGGTGATGAATTTATGAAATTAAAAGAAGAAAAAGGGTTAAGAAATGAGATTCCCAAAACTACTTGACTTAGATCACTGATTCACATACAAGCTCCCATACATGCAATGAAAAGAAGGAAACTAAAATCATACTTCACCAGGACATTCCACAAATCCGCATGATCTAGTGCAAATCTTCGAAGGAAAAGTTGACAACAACATGTAATGAAATGAAAGCGCTTCCAGTTGAACATAGCATTCACCAGTACATATCCAGAAATCAACAGAAAGATTACGTAAAATTTACAATTAGGATGTAATCTGGAACTTCATATCCATTCAGTATGCTCAAGAACAGGTACATTTACAGTGATCTGAAGAAAGAACCTTGACATTTCAACAATTCTATCCTCATTAGTCTCAATAATCCGATCTCTTAATTGATTCTATAGTAATTGACTTTTTGCGCCAGATGCGTCTGTGTATTCTAATGTATTCCTCCTTATTTGATGACAAGCTCCGGCCCTTATATAGAACAACTGCCAAAAAACGGTTACAATGATCCAAGGATCAGGATCCTCTCATAACAAACAACGGTCCAGATGAAAAGCACATGCTTCGTCAGTTGGCAAATGCACAGCTGGCACAGAATATTCCAGCATCTTCAACTTGATTCGGTCTCCAGCTGGCGAACAGCATATTTGACAATATCCTCCTCATTTCTGGCTCATGTTGCCTCCATGCGCAACTTTGTAATGCTCAGCTTCAGCAGCAGCATCATGACTTCAATGCTCAGCTTCAGCAGCAGCATCATGACTTCCTGCAAATAAACAGACAAACACTAAGTTCATCATCATGTGGATAAACAACAGGAAGTAAACATTTTATTAAACATACCTCCCAATGTGCAGCTACAGTCAATCAGGCTTTACCTGTGGAAAATATGCACTAAATGCATAAACAGCATAAAACAACCAGGTCAACCTTCGTTGACCAAAATCATGCAGTCGGGCTTTTAAATTTCTATCATTTCAAATTTTCCCGCCCATTTCCATGTGTATCGGGTTCAAATATGATCATGCATGTCAAAATATACAAGGAAATAACCGCTCTTAACAAATTACTTCACATCTGGCTTTGCATGCTCTGTTTGTATGCTTCGGGTCATCATCATATTAGCATCGGTGTGACCACATATGATCGGGGTGACAAATTTAGACTTGGCCGATGGCAACAGTTATACCTACGTCAAAAATCATGATGATGCCCAACTCCATGTCTTCTATCTAGCTGCAGGATATCACGAAATATGATGCTCCTCCTTTCCGAATGCTCTGATGAAAAGCACATCAGGATGTTTCACTTCTGCATATTGGGGAAAGAAAGACATCATCGTCATCATCATGACGAAGACAAATAGGAGGTTTTGGAATATGATCCTGCAGCTGAGGAAAGGAATATGATGGTGACGTCATCGTCATATTTGGGCTTCATTAAAATGCAAAGGATGACGTCACCGTCAGGTTTCGTTAAGATCAGGGGATAAATGTAATATCGGGTCACCTTAGGAAGATGATCGGGTGATGAATGTAAAATGACCCCTTTGCGGCCAAGATAACCCTCTCGAAAGATTAGGAAGATGATGATGATCATCATCATCATATCCGCACTAGGTGATTTAAAATATGATCCTGCTGAAGGTCCAGATGACGTCATCAGGATATCCGGGGCCTTTGTTAATCTTAGAACATGACGTCATCGTCATATTCGCGAACAGGATCATGCCTTGGAAAAAATCCTGCCGAAGGAGAAATGTGATGGTGACGTCATCCTGATATTTGCTTCTTCGTTTATCAGGTCGGGATGACGTCATCAGGATATTTGCAAAAGGTTATACTTCTCGGCAGGAGGATATTGCAAAATGTTGGGTAGACAAACAAGATCACGATGATCTTGACAACATGACTTAGGAATGAAATATCGCCCTCCGTTTTTTGAAAGATAAGGTGATCATCATGATCACGCAAAAGGAGATCAGGGGGATTTTACGAAATGTGATCCTGCCTTGAAAGATCATGATGATGATGATCACCATGACTTTGACGTGCGCGTGCAAATTATGCAGATGGCAGATTTCTTAAGCAAGGTGATATTATAATATCAGCATGATATTATAATATCAGGTGATGTTAGAATATCATGATGCTCGCGATGTTTCCAGGGTTGCTTGATGGGTAAAACACACTATCACTTAAGATTGACGTCCGGATGTTTCGGGACTGCATGATTTTTATTAGGTGATAGAGTAAGATCATGATGATGACCTTTCGCGATACAAAAGACCGCTCGACGGGAAAAGATTACTACGACTTAAACTTGACGTCCGGATATTTCGACCTCAGGATATTATCGGGGGCTTTTCAAATATCATGATGATGATGTTCATCATACAGCAATTATCAGGTTTGACCAAAACTTTGACTGCTCATAACTCCTTCATATGGACGAATTTTCAAGTGATGTAAAAGGCAAACCTGCATGGAATTTCAAGCTCTTTCTAACCATGAGGTCATAGAAACAAAATATGAACTTTGACAAACTAACCTCATGATGATGACCTACCTCATCCTGACCTTCATGATGATGATGCACCTGACCTATTTTTACCAAACCGCCAGAAAGAAGACAACACAAACCAGAACAAAAGTTGGGTCCCTGTTTTGCCAAGTCAAAATGGGGCGTGTTGTGTAACCACACAACAACTTCCCACCAAAGAAAATAAACAAATTCCAATGATTCAAGTGATGTGATCACATTTATCTATAGTGTTCTAATTCTGTCTAAGTAAAATCATCATGATCTTTGAATGATAAAATTTCATTATGGTGATAAAGCTAACAAAGGATTAGGTGTGTGCATATGATTAATTATCCTCATCTTGAAAGTAAGTTGAAAACATAACTAACTGGTGTTAAACTACATAGTTGGAGATCATCCCTCATAGCCAACCTGGATAGAGCCTTGTTGCCAGCAGGCGTCTATAGCCCCGGCAAGGTTATCTATACAATCTCCCTAAGTAGGGCTCCACTGCCAGCAGGCGTCCATAGCCCCGGTAGAGTTACTTAGATGGCCTAATTTTATTTCGTTTCTGATTTTCCTTTAAAAATTTAAATTTGATATCATCATGTCAGCTCATTTGTACAAGGTGTAGTCACTTGCAGCTTTAGGTTGGAGATTGTATTGGTAGCAAGGGAGTCCCTTTAGATTTTTCACTTAACACCTATACTCATATCTTCAACAAACCCAAGGCTGTTAGGTGTTTCATTGTGTTTGATTCACTTTGGACAAGAAAAAGCACCCTGATGAAAAGACATCATAAACCTGATCATGAACACTTCTTAGAATGAATCATAACCTATATTTAAATGTGATCTCATCACTTGAATCCTAACAATTTAATTATTTTCTTAAGGTGATGAAGTGCATCATCCTGACTTACCAGAACAAGGTCCCAACCAACAAAACAACAACAACAACAAGCAAACTGTACAAACAACTATACAAATATACAATATGATACATGAGACTGTCATGAAGTCACTCAGGCCTGGAAATAATGTTTGAGGAATTGTCCATTGACTGGCAACGGGACATCCTCACCTGTCAGGTTCTTAAGCCTATAAGTGATGTCTCCTAAAATTTCAGAAATCTGAAAGGGACCTATCCATAGTCTATCAAACTTACCATGATCACCTTTCCTTTCATGGGCTTTATCCCACATCAGGACTAAATCTGATATCCTGAAAGCTTTAATTCTGGCTCTCTTGTCAAACCAGCGTTTGACAACAGCCTGATGTTTTGCAAATTGGTCAATCGCTTGACTTCGTTTTTCTTCCAGATGCATCAACTGAAGCAACCTGACTTCTTGTTTATTATCTATGCCTAGATAGTCTTGGGCAAACTGCAGAGTAGGAATTTTCAAGTTTACAGGGAGGATAGGATCTACCCCATATACTAGCTGGAAGGGTGAGTTTCCCAATGCAATTTTCATTCTAGTTCTGTCTACCCATAAGGCATATTTCAGAAATGAGTTCCATTCCCTGGGATTTTTCTCTATCAATTTTCTTATGATACTCAGTAAATTCTTATTGGTGGATTCTGCTAATCCATTTCCCTGGGGATAGTAATTGGATGAGAACTTAAGTATGATCCCATGATCAAAAGCCCAACTTGACAATTTAGTGGAAATGAAGGCAGAACCATTATCACTTACCAATGCATAAGGAATTCCATACCTGGTGACAATGTTGCTTTCCAGAAATTTAATGACATCATCAGCAGTACAAGTTTTGCTGCTGATAGCCTCAGTCCATCTGGTACAATAATCAGTAATTGTTAGGACATACCTCTAGCCTGAAGAAGACGGAGGATTGATCGGTCCTATGAAATCCATGCCCCACTGTGCAAATGGGCGCTCTTCCATCACTGGCTGCAATGGTTGTGCAACATATTTTTCTCTGTTGGTAGCAACCTGGTAAACATGACAACATTTAACATGATCAGCTGTGTCTTTAAAAATTGTAGGCCAGTAATATCCTGCTTTGAGGATTGCATGTGTTGTGGCCAACGCTGATCCGTGGGCAGTTCCAAACTTGTCATGTAACTCTGTCAAAACTTTATTGGCTTCTGGTTTCTCTAAGCATCTCAGGTATATCCCTTCATAATTCTTTTTAAATAGGGCTCCTCCCTTCATCATATACTTCTGGGATCTTATCTTTAAGGCTCTTCTCTGTGAGGCTTGCATTCCTGAAGGACATCTTCCCATGATCAGGATGTGCCTGATGTCTGAATACCATTCCCCATTGTCTTTCTCATTGATCACATACTGCTGACTGATGATGTTTGGATCAGTTTCAGATATCATCTGGCTCAGAGCTTGTCCTCTTACCAGCTTCATTAGTGTGATCTCCATGTCATATTCTTGTAATACAGTAATCCATTTGGCCCTTTTTTCACCAGGTTCACTCTGCACCAGCAGCATCTTTACTGCTGCATCTGGTACCACAGCAATCACTTTGCTTCTCAGTATATAATGTCTGAATTTCTTTACTACTCTGACTAATGCAAGTGCCTGTCTTTCAACATCTACGTATCTCAACTCAGCATCTCTGAAAGGACAGCTCATGAAGGCAATTGGTTTCTCTTCTTTATCTTCATTTCTTTGAGTTAACACTGCTGCAGAAGTATGTTCTGAAGCAAATGAGTAGATGTAGAAATCTCTTGTATAATCTGGACTAATGAGGACAGGAGCATCTGAAATGGCCTTCTTTATATCTTCAAAGGCAGCTCTGGCTTCTGGTGTCCACTCAATTTGTGCATCTTTTTTCAACATGGCATTCAGTGGTCTGACAATCTCAGCAAAGCCGGTGATGAACTTCCTCACAAAATTTATCTTACCAAAATAAGATTTAAGTTCCTTTTTGCTTCCTGGAAGTGGTAACTTCATAATGGATTCCACCCTGTCAGGATCAATGATAATCCCATCCTCTGTGATCAGATGGCCTAGTAACTTTCCTGTTGTGACCCCGAATATGCACTTCTTGGGATTCAAAGATATTCCATATTCTTCACATTTCTTCAGTACACTTCTGAGATCAGCAACATGATTCCCCCTTTCCTTGGAGAATACTGTCAAGTCATCCATGTAGATGACTATACATTTTCCTACTAAGCCTCTGAAGGCTATGTCCATTGCTCACTGGAATGTAGCTCCAGCATTTATCAGTCCAAATGGCATACGTCTATATGCAAATATCCCCCACTTTGTGGTGAAGGCAGTTTTTAATCTGTCAATTTTATCAACCATCACTTGGTTGTATCCTGAAAAACCATCCAAGAAGGACATCATCTTGGCTCCATTTACCATCTGCAGAACTTCATCCAAAGAGGGCAAAGGATAATTATCCTTTTCTGATGCTCTGTTCAGGTTCCTGAAATCTACACACAATCTGATGTCTCCATTCTTCTTTCTGACTGGCACCAGATTTGCCACCCAAGTGGAGTGCCTTACAGGAAATATTATCCGGGCATTTAACAATTTCTTGACCTCTTCAAGGATGATGGGCTCAAGTAGAGCATTGACTGGCCTCTGCTTCTGTCTGAAAGGTTTTGCATCTAGCTTGAGAGGTATAGTATGAGTTATGACAGAAGTGTCATACGTCTTCAGCTCGTCATAAGTCCATGCAATTACATGTATATAATCCTTAAGGGCCTGAGTTATTCCTTCTAACTCTTCAGGTGTACAAACCTTACCCAACAAGACATTTCTCTTGTCATCAGCTTGTCCAATATTCACCTGTGAATATTGACCTCCATCTGCCTTAGGCAGATCCTTATGTTTAAGCATATTATCCAGATCAAAGGCTCTTTCTAATTCAATCATACCTTTGGGAATTGTGTTGCTAGGCAACTCTAATATCTCATCTTCTTCCCAGACATGATCTTCCATACCATTTTCATCTATGATCTGAGCTTCAAATACGTCTCTGTTTGATATGAAGTCCAGGATGTGATGATCATCATCAAACACTTGGAGATTAGTCACATTGTCAGGTACCGAAGGTACTGACACCAATTCTACTGAAAATCTCTTCAGACCAGATATAGACAGCGGTTCCAGCGTACTGGCGGCCTGAGCAAGTGCATCTGCCCTTTGGTTCTGTTCTCTTGGCACGTGAACGATGTTGAAGGCATCAAAGTCTTCAATCAGGTCCCACACACGATGTCTGTAATTTGACAGCTTTCTGTAGTTACAAGAGTAAATTCCTCTTACTTGTCTCACAACTAGTTCTGAATCTCCAAAGACATGCAGGATCTTCACCTTCTTCTTATGGGCAAACAACAGTCCATGAATCAGAGCTTCATACTCTGTGACATTATTAGTGCAGGGGAACTGTAATCTGTAAGCTGCTAAATAGGATTTTCCTGATGGATCAATAAGGTCAATTCCTACTCCAGCACCTTGCTTAGATTTGGATCCATCAAACCTCAGGATCCAAGGCTTATCTTCAGCAGGACATTTGCTTGAGCTTTCTTTTTTCTTTGCAGCTCTGGCTGCTGCTCCGCCTGATATCCACTTTAACTTAGGGGTGTCATCTTCAAGTTTCTTCTTTCCTTTATCTGATGAGCCTGATGGCTTTTCTGTTTTCTCTTCCATCCTAGCAGCAGGATGATGTTCAGCACATACAGCTGCATGCTTCTTCAAAATGTGTAAGCACAGTGAGCAAGTTGTTTCTGAGTGAGGCGCCTCATGCAGCCTACACCAACCTTTAATTAAAACCTCCTGGGGAGATCTACACTGTTGTGTCATTTTTTTTATTTCTTTAACCAGAAATTCTTCAAACTTCGTCAGGTCACTGCCTTTATCCTCATCAGACAACTCGTAATCCGGTTCCATGAAGCAATCACTACCAGGAGTGATCTTTTCCTTTCTCGCATCATTCGTCTGATTGGACACCAGGATCTCTTCTATTTTTCGGATATGATCCTCATCAGGATCCGTCGACTCTTCTGTTCCTGCAGAAGACAAATAAGAATTAGTATCATCATCATCATCAGATGTAGCACTCACCTCAGAATATGATGATGATGCTTCACTATACGTCTGCTCCAGTATTATCATGTCTAAGCATGGTTCACAAGTCTTTTCCGAGTGTGCTTCGCCATGTAATCTGCACCATCCGTCAATCAAAATATCATTAGCAGGTATATTTAATAATTGACAACATTTTATCTGAGTAGATAAATGCATCTCAAAATCCCTGAAGCGATCTATTTCATTCTCATTATCAGGATCATTATTAAGTTCTACAACTGGCATATCCTCATGATAATCATCGTCATGATGATGATGAACATCAAGCATCAGGATCTCTTCTATTTTGACAGTTTGCGGCCTGATGTGATAAACTCCAGGTTCTACGTTTACATACATGATCTCATTTGTTCTATTATATTCCGTGATCATATGTTTCATCCTAGGCTCAGCATCAATCCTGATCTGATTAGGTATACCTTTCCATGGCAACCACATGTGACTGAAGTCTGTGGACATGTATCCGTTAAGCGTTTTAGACCAGTCCCGGCTAAGCAACATCCCGTATGTATCAGGTATGTCAACTACCTGAATGTCAATGTAATACTGGATCCTAGGATCAGATGCTAGCTGCATGTGAATGTGAGTGAGTTCTCCTACGACACTTACTTCTGTCTTGTCCAGTTGAGTGACCTTCTTTAAGGATTTAGCAGGATGCAGTCCTAATGCGTTGCATATTGACAAAGGCATAACATTAGTTGAGGCTCCTGAATCAACTAAACAATTGTGCAAATTCTTACTGAACATTCTTATGGTGAGGAGAAACGGAGGTGATTCAGTTTTATCTCTGTACAAGGTCATGTGGGAGGTTTCAGCAGCTTGGACTGTGGCTGACACTTTGGGCTTGACAGTATTATCTTTAGCAGTATGGTCTCTGCTATTGGATTGACTCGAAAGGTGATTATCCTCTTTAGGAGCAGGATCATCTAGCGACTTCATGAATGCCCTTTTGATGGCAGGAGTTTTCAGTAACTCAGATAGGGACAGGCTGATCTTGATTTTCTTCATTTCATTAGCCAAATAACTGACTAACTTGTCAGACTCATGAGGTGCATTTGTGACTTTTGTTACTGTGTTTTGAGGAGACAAGTATTGAGCATTCACCTTAGGGAACCCAAGGTTATTGCTAGCCTTAGGATTAGGAGGTGTGTTGAAGTTGTTTGAAGGTAGAGATGATGTCAATGGACCGGCAGGTCTGTTGGCATTACTCCTCAGGTTATAATTGTGCTTACCAGGGTATTGCTACTGGTATGCATGTACTTCCTCATGCTCTCTTGTAGGTTCGTTTTCATCCTCAAAAGGGAAGACATAGTTTGCTTCAAAGGTTAAGGCAGATTCTTCACAGGTCTGATTATAATCCTGATGAGGCTGATTAGTGTATGTTTCCAGCACAAAAGCTGAGTCATATCCACAAGGAACTATTTCATTTCCTTCTGCCTGAGGTGGATTTCCAGAAGTATTAGACACTTCAGTCTGAAAGATGCTGGCAGCAATCCTAAATTGTGGACAATCTAATTCTACATGTGCATTGGTATTGTGAATCCTGCACCAATTGGTAAGGGCTGCTTCAGCAAGATTGACTCTAGTAGTCTGTTTGGCTTCACCAGGAGGCTGATTGTCTAGGGGTGATGGTAATGAACCATTATTTGGCCTAGAGTTCCACACTCTGGGCTGCCTAGGAGGATTATTGTTATTTGCAGCACTACTGTTGAAGTTATTGTTGTATCCTCTGTCAGGGTAATTTGGTCTGTCATTGGAATAACTCCTATTCTGACCTGACTGTGAATAAAACCCTTGATTTCTCAAGTGTGTTACTTCTGTGGTGAGTTTTCTCAACTGAGCAGAAATTTCTTTGATTTCCTCTTTCTCCTCTTGAGCTTTGGCCACTACATTTTCAGTCTGAGGCTGGAAAAAGGAAGATCCATGGTTATTGTGGGATAGATCTGTACCCTGAGGTGTCTGAGCATGTGCAGGATATTGTGGCAATTGGCCATTACCATTAGGAGGAGGCATGATACTCAATGGAGGTACTTGCAAAGGTGCAGGCATGATTGCTGGGGGCATCACTGATCCATTTGGATATTGTGCAGGATATTGTGAAGGATAAGCTGCAGGATATGGTGCTGGATATTGTGATTGTACGCCAGGCAAAGTAGGGAATGCTATATTAGGAGTAGGAGCAGGTATCAGCTGCTGATTTACCTTGATAGCTTCTTGAAAAGCTCCTGTCAATGTGGTGATCTCAGGATGTGTTCTCCTGATGAACATGGAGGTTAATGGATCCAGGGCTGAATAATAAATACTCCTAGCAGCAGCATCAGCCACCACATATGGGGTAACTAGCTTGGACAACATTTTCTGGAACCTAGCATTGAAATTTGCAATAGGTTCATGCTCAAATCTCTTAATTGTGGCAAACATGTGGCAATTCATGGATGGATCAATAGGGACCTTGAATCTGTCAAGAAAGGCCTTCTCTAAGACAGCCCACGAACTGACAGAAGATTGACCAAGACTGATGAACCAATTATAAGCCTCTTCCCCTAAGGAAAAAGGGAATAATCTGCACACCACGTCCTGATGTTCTATTCTGGCTCTGCAGCAAGCTTCTTTAAACGTCCTGATATGATCATCTGCATCCTGATAAGGATGGTATTTTGGACAAAGTTTGTCCGGATACTTTGGTAACTCATGATACGCAGTAAAGGTCAATGGTGATTCTACTACAAAGAAAGACATTGCAACCTGAGGGGGCTGAACTGGTGGTGCAGTTGGCTGAGGTTGGACTAAAGGTATACCCTGAGGTTGAACAGGAGGTGTCATGGATATACCGGAAGATATTTGCAAACCAACAGGAGTTATGGGAGGAGGTCCCGGTGAAGCTCTAGACGTACCAGACCCTGGAGTATGGTGAATGTCTACAGTCCTAGGTCTAAAACCTCTAACAGGCAATTCTTCGAAAATTTCACTATGTCTAGACCTGGTATTTATCCTATGAGCCAGGATTTCTCGATTTGGAGGCCAATTAGCTGAAACTTTGCAAATATTGGCTGGATTCCACCGGACGAGGTGATATTCGCGGTGAACTTGCAAATCAGACTGAATATTTACGCGATATTTGCGAAGACACTGCAAATATGACAGGATATTGGGATATTCCGACCGGTAGCACCAGATCTCACGTGTTTAAGGCTCAA
Source organism: Cunninghamia lanceolata (assembly GCA_027924645.1). Taxonomy (NCBI): domain Eukaryota; kingdom Viridiplantae; phylum Streptophyta; class Pinopsida; order Cupressales; family Cupressaceae; genus Cunninghamia; species Cunninghamia lanceolata. The sequence goes on along the minus strand of BSBN01000078.1, from coordinate 32,501,095 downwards.
ATTCTCAAAGCTTGAACAAATTTACGCATCTTTGGCTAATATTTAGTGAATTTAAAGAAATCTACTGTAAAGCTTGCAATATTTATGTGAAATCAGGAAATCTTTACATAGAATGTGCATATACAAACTTGTCGCAGCAAATATTTACGCAATATGATGAAATTCACAGACGATCTGAGGTTACCTTACTCTAAGCGTCATCAAACCTGAAAGTACTGATGATGAACGTGATCTTCCGGACTTAAGCCCTCCTTCTAGCGCCAATTTATGTTGGTCATGATGTTAGTCATTCGCAAACATAGAATAAAAGTTACACAACAACCTTTACTCATCTTGAAAGATACGATGAATTCAAAGAATTAATAATCCTAAGTCTCCATTGATTAGGTCTTAATCTACTAACGTTACTCAGTGGTTGATGTGTGTTGCTGTTTTCCATTCAGGGGCCTTACGTTTTTCTGCAAAGTTCATCATCATTATCTTCAAATATCCTGTTCTAGATGTTTGTTCAGCATAAATTTCAACAATTCTACCTCTGCACTGTGAATTTAGTCAAACAATGTGCCTACAGGCTGATATTTGCATGATTTCTGTCATTATTTATGATTCTTGGCATGATATTTCAAATACTACATGCATTTAACTCAAATATGCTAATGATCTTCAGTTACCTACGGGATTTCAGCATATTTCACTGTTTCTGCTTGTTATTTATCATGATTTGCAGTTATGGTGATGAATTTATGAAATTAAAAGAAGAAAAAGGGTTAAGAAATGAGATTCCCAAAACTACTTGACTTAGATCACTGATTCACATACAAGCTCCCATACATGCAATGAAAAGAAGGAAACTAAAATCATACTTCACCAGGACATTCCACAAATCCGCATGATCTAGTGCAAATCTTCGAAGGAAAAGTTGACAACAACATGTAATGAAATGAAAGCGCTTCCAGTTGAACACAGCATTCACCAGTACATATCCAGAAATCAACAGAAAGATTACGTAAAATTTACAATTAGGATGTAATCTGGAACTTCATATCCATTCAGTATGCTCAAGAACAGGTACATTTACAGTGATCTGAAGAAAGAACCTTGACATTTCAACAATTCTATCCTCATTAGTCTCAGTAATCCGATCTCTTAATTGATTCTATAGTAATTGACTTTTTGCGCCAGATGCGTCTGTGTATTCTAATGTATTCCTCCTTATTTGATGACAAGCTCTGGCCCTTATATAGAACAACTGCCAAAAAACGGTTACAATGATCCAAGGATCAGGATCCTCTCATAACAAACAACGGTCCAGATGAAAAGCACATGCTTCGTCAGTTGGCAAATGCACAACTGGCATAGAATATTCCAGCATCTTCAACTTGATTCGGTCTCTAGCTGGCGAACAGCATATTTGACAATATCCTCCTCATTTCTGGCTCATGTTGCCTCCATGCGCAACTTTGTAATGCTCAGCTTCAACAGCAGCATCATGACTTCAATGCTCAGCTTTAGCAGCAGCATCATGACTTCCTGCAAATAAACAAACAAACACTAAGTTCATCATCATGTGGATAAACAACAGGAAGTAAACATTTTATTAAACATACCTCCCAATGTGCAGCTACAGTCAATCAGGCTTTACCTGTGGAAAATATGCACTAAATGCATAAACAGCATAAAACAACCAGGTCAACCTTCGTTGACCAAAATCATGCAGTCGGGCTTTTAAATTTCTATCGTTTCAAATTTTCCCGCCCATTTCCATGTGTATCGGGTTCAAATATGATCATGCATGTCAAAATATACAAGGAAATAACCGCTCTTAACAAATTACTTCACATCTGGCTTTGCATGCTCTGTTTGTATGCTTCGGGTCATCATCATATTAGCATCGGTGTGACCACATATGATCGGGGTGACAAATTTAGACTTGGCCGATGGCAACAGTTATACCTACGTCAAAAATCATGATGATGCCCAACTCCATGTCTTCTATCTAGCTGCAGGATATCACGAAATATGATGCTCCTCCTTTCTGAATGCTCTGATGAAAAGCACATCAGGATGTTTCACTTCTGCATATTGGGGAAAGAAAGACATCATCGTCATCATCATGACGAAGACAAATAGGAGGTTTTGGAATATGATCCTGCAGCTGAGGAAAGGAATATGATGGTGACGTCATCGTCATATTCGGGCTTCATTAAAATGCAAAGGATGACGTCACCGTCAGGTTTCGTTAAGATCAGGGGATAAATGTAATATCGGGTCACCTTAGGAAGATGATCGGGTGATGAATGTAAAATGACCCCTTTGCGGCCAAGATAACCCTCTCGAAAGATCAGGATGATGATGATGATCATCATCATCATATCCGCACTAGGTGATTTAAAATATGATCCTGCTGAAGGTCCAGATGACGTCATCAGGATATCCGGGGCCTTTGTTAATCTTAGAACATGACGTCATCGTCATATTCGCGAACAGGATCATGCCTTGGAAAAAATCCTGCCAAAGGAGAAATGTGATGGTGACGTCATCCTGATATTTGCTTCTTCGTTTATCAGGTCGGGATGACGTCATCAGGATATTTGCAAAAGGTTATACTTCTTGGCAGGAGGATATTGCGAAATGTCGGGTAGACAAACAAGATCACGATGATCTTGACAACATGACTTAGGAATGAAATATCGCCCTCCATTTTTTGAAAGATAAGGTGATCATCATGATCACGCAAAAGGAGATCAGGGGGATTTTACGAAATGTGATCCTGCCTTGAAAGATCATGATGATGATGATCACCATGACTTTGACGTGCGCGTGCAAATTATGCAGATGGCAGATTTCTTAAGCAAGGTGATATTATAATATCAGCATGATATTATAATATCGGGTGATGTTAGAATATCATGATGCTCGCGATGTTTCCAGGGTTGCTTGATGGGTAAAAAACACTATCACTTAAGATTGACGTCCGGATGTTTCGGGACTGCATGACTTTTATTAGGTGATAGAGTAAGATCATGATGATGACCTTTCGCGATACAAAAGACCGCTCGACGGGAAAAGATTACTACGACTTAAACTTGACGTCCTGATATTTTGACCTCAGGATATTATCGGGGGCTTTTCAAATATCATGATGATGATGTTCATCATACAGCAATTATCAGGTTTGACCAAAACTTTGACTGCTCATAACTCCTTCATATGGACGAATTTTCAAGTGATGTAAAAGGCAAACCTGCATGGAATTTCAAGCTCTTTCTAACCATGAGGTCATAGAAACAAAATATGAACTTTGACAAACTAACCTCATGATGATGACCTACCTCATCCTGACCTTCATGATGATGATGCACCTGACCTATTTTTACCAAACCGCCAGAAAGCAGACAACACAAACTAGAAAAAAAGTTGGGTCCCTGTTTTGCCAAGTCAAAATGGGGCGTGTTGTGTAACCACACAACATATAGGAACAAACCACCTTCTAAAAAAATGCATTATCCTAAATAGATATTAGATCTTAGGTTCTCACTGTAACATCATGTAGCTAATCAAACATCTGCAAACAACATTTTACCTTTATTTTAATTCTTGCAACAAAAGTGATCTAGACATGATATCTAAAAGTGGTCATAAATTCCTTAGGTCTATTAAAACTTCAAAGAGATTTCCTTTAGAAATTTCTTCCACTCTAGGATGTGGAAAATGGGATAGGTCTTGGAAGTTACGTTTCACAATCATTTGTAGTTCTAAATAAAAATTTGTAGAAAAAGGACAAAGCTAACTAGATATCAAAACTTAAGTTAAAAATTCACTTCCAAACGAAATCCCCACAAACCAATTTCAATGATTTAAGCTAAGTTTTTAGTTTTGTAGGAAACTAACTATTTTATAGACATGAATCCTTAAGGCTTAGAACTTCCATCCTAAACTAGATTTTCCTAAACATTTACTTGGTTAGATTCTAATGAAATACATAAGTGGAAGACTAGAGAAGGACCAGAGATGGAAATCTAGGGTTTTTTTAAATTTCCATCTGTAATGTCAAAAATTACACACTTTGCAATTTCAAGTCCTATTTTGTACCCACCTTAGCACCAATCCCTATAGCACACCCTAGAGTTGCTTAGGTCTAATCTTGAATTATTTTCTCCCAAATAAGTTTTTTTCAAAATTTGTATTAGAATATCAATGTTGACACCCATCTAAGCACACGTGTGAAATTTGGGCAAAAATCCTCTATACACTAGCACGATGTGCTAGCATCTTGTATTGTACAATACCTCAATATGGGTGTTACTCATGTATTCCAGTGCCTCATGATATCTCCTAATGGGTGTAATTTCCTGATGAATGTGCCTTGCTATTTTTAGCCTTGCCTTGACCAAAAAAGGGGATGTTTTTGAAATGAATTTAGACAAGATATCCAAAAAATTATTTAGAAGAACATAATAGTATTGTAGATTAGATGTCATAGAAGCTCTAATTAGTAAAACATAGTAGATAGGATATCACCTTTTGTCTTGATTCATTCCTTTAGTATTGTCATTCTATCCATGCATCTTACAATTTCTCTTGATCTTCATATGAACTACTCGGAATGATCACAATGATAGATTCTTCTCCTAGAGGTGTAGACCTCTCCCAAAAGATTCCTTCAAGTCTTCTTCTACCATTGAAGGTGGATTTAGCAAGTAGTGAACAACAAGTTTCTCTCTAGAAGCCCTTCCCATATTCACCACACCAATCCACATGAACAAGGTAGTGAAAACTTTTGGTGATTCTATATATCACAATCAAATGTAAGGTGATTTGTTCTTGATAGTTCCAATTCTTTAGGATCTTGCTGATCCTATTGCATAAGTGGTGAATCAACAATCTCTTGATCATTGTTTAGATTCAAAAACCTCTTTTTTATCATTTTGTAATCATTGGTATAGACCACCATTATATTATACAATTTGCAATCTAGGCCTAATATCCTTCCCATAGACTAGGAAGGTGCTCCTAGCACACTTTATCACTACATTATAGTTCCTAGAAACACTTAGGAATAGATGCACACACATTCTAATCCTTCTTTATCATCTAACTACTTGTGGAGGTCAAAAGACCAAAGTAGGGGTTTGACCATTCTTGGCAAACTCCTTTGTAGTCCCAAACTTCTTTTTAGCTCATCAAAAATAGGTTTTTTGGTGGACATAATCCACACAAAGGTTTTCTAGTGTCAGTTTCAGTGTTTTGGTTGACTCTATCTCTTGTATTTTATCTAATTTCTTTATACATATGGATATTATGCTTGCATTTGTTCTTGATGTGCTATGCAGGTTGATCTACAAATCCCATAGATAGAAAAAAAGGATGTTAGATAGACACATGTTGTTTCTAGCTAACACTGCCATCTATACTATGTCATAGAGATAGCAATGTGATGTGTAGACATCCATGCTACACACTATAATCCTTGGTGGAGGCTCCATTATTCTAGTCGCAATTTCTATATTTAGTGTATTGTTTAAATCTACTTTTAGTTTCTCTAAAGTCATTTCTAATTTTCAAAAAATATTATTTCCTTTATGTACATTTCACTTTTAATTATAAAGTTGCATTTTCTAGTCATTTAGCACATTTGGGACATCTAGGATAGTTTTTTTGGTTATAAAGTAGAACTTTTTCTCTATTGAAACCTAAGCATTCCATGGTAGTGTTTTGTGAATTCACTATCTTTGGAATAACTCTCAAGGATAAGTTATTATCTTATGCACTAGATTTTCTAGTGAACCTGATGTGAATACACATTTTTTAACCCTCTAATTTATACCAAAACATGTTCCACAAACCTTTTTATCAAGAATACCTTAACATGCCAGATGAATCCCTTGAGGACTTTAAGATTTTCTAATAATGATACATTCCCCAGTTTGCCCCTGGTACAAGTTACGACGACAAGATGCCCCCTCGGGAGATTGGACGAGAAGGAAAGGCAGAAGGACGTGAGATAGACAATCTCACGATGAAGAAGGTTGGTTGACAGGTTAGGATGGTGAAAAATAGGTTATGGTTTAGAGAAACGATAGGAAACAAGCTTGGGAAGTAGTCACGGTTGTCACACACCCAGTTAGGCTTCACTTACTATATATAGAAGCTGGGTCCACAATCCTAGTCATTTGCACACTTGGCTTTTGCTGATTGGTCCCTCAGAGCTTAGGAGAGCACAAGAGCCATAGCAGTTAATATAGATATGGATATTCCACATGAGGAGCACTGATTTGAGCGCGTTCAATGGTTCAGGCGGCCAGTTGAGGCAGGACCACCAATATATAGTTCGACAAAACTCACTTAGGGTCATTTATTAGACTAATAAATGGTAGGGAAAATATTCTTGAATGAATGCATCGAATCGTGTTTTGGTGCATTTGCTAGTTGAAATTACGCATCTATAGCGGTTCGGCACATTTGCATTGTGAATCGGTACATATGTGATTTCTACGCTATGTGTTATGCGAATCGGCGCATCTGTTAGGAAGTTGCGCATGCATGATAGGTAGCTGTGATTTTGTTTGTTCGGAGCATCTATTAGTTAAAACTGTGCATTCATGCTAGAGTTACGCATCTGCTCATAATGTCAGTGCATTTGCCTAGATCAGTACATTTGCCTTGATACTGCACATTTGCAGCCTAGTTCGGCATATTTACATTTTGATACTTAGTTACTTAGCGAAATTGACACAATTAGCATCTTGATCGATGTGTCAATTGATAAGCGATCTTTGAGATTGATAGAATCTAGAGTAGAGATGATATGCTTATTTTGATCAATTTGATATGTTAAGTAAGTGATAGGATAGTTTGATAGTTGAGCAGGTTTGCGTTGATAAAGTTATGGTTGACACATTGTTTTGCTAAATGCAAGAGGATATTTAAGATTTTTTGATGTCACGGGAACAGTTTCCCTTGCCGTTGTTGTAGTGTTACATGCTTACAGAGGTTGACTAGGTGGCGCTTGGTGCTATGGGTTTGGATTATGTTTTCTTTATGCCCGAGGTTCATGCAAACCTTGGTTTACTGACTGCTGTGGTGGAACACTTTCATAGTGAGGATGGGACATTCTATCTTTTGACTGGCGAGATGACTATTACGCTGGAGGATGTTTATGACTACTTCCCAGGGATTGTGGCAGGGCTGATCAGGGGTGTGGTATGCCCCGATCGGAGGTCGCATGGGTTCCCCATTAGCTAGGGAAGGACACTAGAGAGGATGGTTATAGAGGGCACCTATTTTGCATGTGGTGTCTATGTTTTAGCTCACTTATATCATGATATGCACTAGGCGGTTTACCGTGGAACTGCTAGCTTATCTATAGGCATCTCTTTGTTATAGTTTTGTTTATGGGAGCACATAGCCATGACTTGGCCAATTTGTGTGTTTTCTAGGCAGTGAGAGGAGCCTTACTCATATGGTTATGCATGTGTAGTTTCCCAACATAAGTTGGGAAAGCTTGAGTACTGGAGGCATCAGTTGGATAACGTGGATTCAGTTGTCTGGCGGCCTTATTTGGATTGCAAGCCATGGGAAGATGAGGACGATGAGCTCCCCTATTATTTTCAAACCTGTTGGTTGAGTGGACCAACTCAGTACATCCTAGAGAGATAGTTAGTGAGCTAGGTGTAGAGGTAGTTTGGGAGAGTTTAGGGTCAGCCACAGGGGCAAGCACTATTTGCTAGGACCTATGTGGAGCAGTTTCAATGGGGCCTGATTGCTTCCTATGAGGAGGCTAGGGTAGATTTCCTACAGATACCCTACTAGGCTTGGCCAATGAGGAGGGATATAGTAGATGGAAGGATGACCCCTGATTATGAGGAGTGGTTTGTGGCCCACCCATTCCCTAGATACTTCAAACTGGGAGAGTTAGCTCCTCGTCTGGAGGAGGTGGAGTTGGATGAGGAGGATGGTGGAGGTAGGAGGAGGAGGAGATGGAGGAGTGGGAGAGGAGGATAAGGAGATGGGGGTGGTAGAGGAGATGATGGAGGGGATGGTGGAGGGGGAGGTAGGTAGAGATAGAGGTGGAGAGTGGGGGAGGGTCCATCTCAGTAGCAGGTTGCACAGTAGCAGGTGCAGGTTCAGCAGTAGGTTGCTCAGCAGCAGGTAGCACAATAGCAGGTGGTGGCCCCACAAGGACTGCATGTTCAGGAGCAACCTAACCCATAGTAGCAAGCATAGGGAGATACAGTGAGCGTGCTTCGAGGGTAGGTGATATAGCTTAAAGCATAGTTGAGAGCTATAGAGGGTTAGAGAGATGGAGATGCAGGAGTTATTTCTGACATCACTACAGTGCAGGATGCTGCCTTGGCTAGGGTACAGGGATTGATAGGGGAGAGAGACACAGTATTGGCTAGGGTGCAGGCCTTGACAATAGAGATGGCTACAGCTATAGCTACCTTGGTATAGACATGGCCATAGCTTTTTTTGTTACACAGGTGACACAGGCCTAGGCCTAGGTTACATGGGTGTCGGGAGAGCTAGCCAGAGCTCAAGCATAGACCCAGTATTATAGAGGTTTGTATCATGGGGTGGTGCCAGCTGATCAGAGGGCACCTAGTTACAAGAGCCAGTCAGTGGGAGTCTCTGTGCAGAGGGCAGGTGGAGCACACTTGGGATCATCAGTGATGGGCCCATAGCAGTTTGGGTCAGGCCACGGTGGAGGAGGAGGGGACAAAGCTAGGAGTAGCACCCCACAATAGCAAGGTTAGCTACTACATGTACTGATATTTTGCTTATGTATACACATTTTTTATGGCTCATGGATAGTCTAATATGTATGTATTTATCTCATTTTGTATAGTTACTAAGACATGTATCATTATTTTTGTGATGTATGTATTCCCCTTTTATGACCGGACTCATAGATGATGGACTTTGATATTGTATACTTTGGACATATTTATGTTATACTTATATATGATGATGTAGTTATTGATGGGCTACATGCATTATGTGATGTCTTATAGATGCACCTTACTTTTGATGTCTATATGATGATGCACATGCTTATGATACTTTATATGGAGTTACTTTGGCCTATATGTATGATGTTTATGCGATGATCATGGATGCAGTTTATTTGTTATGTTTATATGCTATGTTTTTGATATTTTTCTAATGGGATATTATTCATGCAGTTATGTTATGATGACACAAATGTATATGGATGATTTTAATGCACCTATATGTATGCACCTATGTGGTCACATTCTATGATGAGCTAATGCAAACATTGTGATGATGGCTATGTTTTTGATGTTTTATGGTTTAAAACTTATGTTGATTTATGCAGCTATATGTATGCAAATGATCTAATCAAATTAATGATTGTCTCACCTAATATGCAATGCTAACTGATGACACATGGAATACTTAATGCACTTGCATGAATGTAAATGATCTAATCAACTTAATGACTAATTCACTTAATGCAAGATGATAACAAACTAATGACTTAATGCACTTATATGAATGCAAATGATCTAATCAAATTAATGACTATTTCACTTAATGTAAAATTATTTCTATTTTTTTATATGTCCTAGTGTACACAATCAAAGTAGAAAAGACTCGATAGGAGACACAAAGAGAGACAAAAAGAGAATTTTGATAGAAGAATGACTCGACAGAAGAACTCACAAGCTTTTGTAAACACTGATACTACGAACCAAATCTTTATTGATGGATGGTATATGGAATGCAATTGGATACGGACATGGATACAGATTTTTGTCACCTTGATATTGCAAGTATTTTGAAGTGCTTGTTTCATCATCAGGCTCTTTTTTGTTTCTTTTCTCTTTTGAAATGTTGTAAGAAAATACAAGCATCTAGGTATAATTGAATCAAGATGACTTGAGTATTGCTTACATGGATTTTGATATAGCAAGTTAATACAAGCATCTAGTCAAAGTTGAATCTAGATGACCTGAGTATTTCTTGTATCTCAATAGATAAGGATTGCCCCTTTTCATGTTTAGACCTCTGGTGTCCTCGATGATCTTTTTCCAATCATGTCATTCAACAAAAGTCATCACATTACTAAAGATTGATCCACAAATAGCAGACAAAGAAAATGATTATGCCCCCATCATAGCTTCTCTAGTTTGTGACATCCTCGAGTAGCATAGAAAGACATAATAACAAAAATCAAGACTCTGTAAGTTAACTTGCTCACAATCACAAAACATTCTTGCATTAGATGTGTTTTTCTTGCCATAAGTTAGATAAAATCATTTTGAGGTTTAGGCACTTGTTTTCTCTGCTTTGGATAGGTTGATGTCTTGCATCAAGATTTCTGTTTGGAATTGTACTTTCTTGCATGTGTTTTGTCTAGTAAAAGGTATCATAATCCTTATTGGTGTGCTCTTAGAACATGTGGTATTCAATAATCCAACTCTGTAACGAGGTCGAGGACTTGCCCCCAATCAGGTGAAGGTTTGATTCATTATGGATGAACTAACAAACAGACATGAAGAAACAGGCCCTAAGGGACTGACCTAGTGCCTCGAGGGCTCATTGCTAAATGGCCTTGCCTACGTGACGGCGTAGAGGCAACGTAGTTTAGGGTGAACTTGGTAGACCTATGACCTAGGCGATGGGAAATAGTGCAGAATCAGATGGACCAGTGGATGGGTGAAAAGGGGTATGGAATGGATGGGAAAGGAGCCTCGGGGGTGCATCAATACAAGATGGCCTTGTCTACATGATAACTTAAAGGCGACATAGTTCGATAATGGTTCAATGGATTGGCTTAAGATGGATGACAAGATGGACGTAGGTCTGGATTGGCAACTTGACGATAGAAGGTGATAAGGATGAGTGAACAACAAGCAATGATCAAGTGGATGTTGTTAGGAGTTATGAATGAGGAACAAGGTTGGAAAGGATGGAGAAGGTGGTTTATCACAAGTACCACCTGTTACCAGGTGTACATCACTTGCTTTTATTTTAACAATAGCTAAAATACACATGATGCCTGTTTGCCAGGTTTTTATCATGGTATCTATCCAAGGCCCCTGTTTGCCAGGTTTTCACCAGAGGATGATTTTTTTTTGTTTTTTTTTCCATTTTTTTTGTTGTTTTTGATTTTTTTGTTGTTTTTGACTCCTTTGCATTGGGGTTTAAGTGTAGAAATTGTGAAGATGCATGCTATTGATGGGATCATCAAACAGTTCACCTTCTAATGCAGCCAATTGAAATGCACCTGAACCATAGGCAACAATGTCGACATAAGGACCAAGACAGTTGGGTTCAAACTTTCCTTTCTTTTCCTGATCCTACTAATTGCAGGGATTTTCCTTAAGCACTAGATCACCAACATTGAATACCCTGGGATGGACTCTGTGGTTGTAACTTCTGGACATCATTTGTTGATAAGCTTTGAGATGGTTAAAGGCCCGTTGCCTTCTTTCTTCCATTAGCTCTAACTCTTGAAGTTTGGATAATCTATACTCTTCATCTGTTATGAGGCCTTTTAACAATACTCCCAAGGATGGGATCTTGACTTCAATGGGCAAGATGGATTCAGATCCATAGACGAGGGAGTAAGGTGTTGCACCTATGTGTGCGTAGATACTTGTGTGGTAGGCCCACAACACGGGATTCAATTGGATGTGCCAATCATGACTGGCATCATTGACAGTCTTTTTTAGGATTTTTAAGATAGTTTTATTTGATGCCTCTACCTGGCCATTTCCTTGGCTTTAATATGGGGTGGAAAAGTGGTGTTGGATAGGAATTTGTCACACAGTTCTTGGACATCCTAATTTTTGAATGGTCATCCATTATTAGTGATAATGGATAAAGGGATACCATAGCAGTAAATGATGTAGTTCAGGATGAAAGAGGTAATCTGTTTGCATGTGACATTAGCGAGGGGTATGGATTCAATCCACTTTGTAAATTACTTGGTGGTGGTGATTATGAATTTATAGCCGCTAGATAAGGGAGGGTGGATCTTTCCCACTAAGTCGAGTCCCCATTGACAGAAAGGCCAAGGAGTCATTTAAGGCTGTAGCTCCTATGCTGGTACATGTATCAGGTTCCCATGGATTTGGCATTTCTTGCACTTCTTTACAAAATGATAGGAATCTTTTTCCATAGTTGGCTACTAGTATCCCATGTGTATGAGTTTCTTAGCTAGGGTAGGACCACTAGAGTGGGTCTCATATATACCATCGTGTACTTCACTCAGGGTAGTTTGATATTCCTCGCTATCAAGACACCTAAGGAGAGTACCATCGAGACCTTGTCGATATAAGGTATTGACGATAATGGTGTAACAAGATGCTTCATGAATGAAGGTTTATTTTTGGTTATTGGAGAGATCAAGGGGTAGGGTGTTCTCTTTAAGATAGGCAAATACTTTTTTGTATAGGGGAGAATCAAATCCTACATTGTGGCAAATGATGTGGGATTTGGGAGTAACATATGCAGGATGGGACACTAGCTCTACCAAGAACTCATAGTGTGATTGATTGTTAGGGATGTCGAGGAGAGATGCAATCGTTGCCATGGCGTCTGCTACTTTGTTCTCTATCCTTGGTATCTACTCAAAAGAGATCTCAACAAAGTATTCTTTGAAGTTGTCTACCATTCGTTTGTATGGTATGAACTTCTCATTCTTTGTTTGGTAGTCATCATTCACTTGGTTGATAACCAGTTGTGAGTCACCATACACCTGAAGTTCTTTGATGTTCCATTCAACTGCCATCTTGATGCCAATGACTAGGGCTTCATACTCCACCACATTGTTAGTGCAGGGAAAGAGTAGTCTGTATGATTTTGGAATAGTGTCACCACTAGGTGTGATCAATAAGATACCTGCCCCAGACCCATGGTGAGTATAGGAGCCATCAAAGTAGAGTTTCCATGTTGTTATGTGAAAGATGGACTCATCTGGAAATTCGAAGCTCAAAGGTTTATCATCTATTAAAGGCACATCTTCCAGCTGATCTGCAAGTACTTGACCTTTTATTGTGCACCTGTCTACATACTCAATGTCAAACTCACTGAGAAGCATGACCCATTTGGACAATCTACCTGTAAGGGCAGCTTTGTTGAGCAAATACTTTAGTGGATCAATTTTTGCTACTAGCTTGATGGAATGTGATAGCATGTAATGTCTACATTTTTGTGAAGCGAAGGCCACAGTGAGGCATGCTCTTTTGATTGGCGTGTATTCTAGCTCATAACCAACCAGTGTTCTACTGATGTAATAAATTGCTTATTTTTTCCCTTCATGATTTTTCTATGCAAGGAGAACTCCTAGAGCTTTTGGTGTGGTAGAGATATAAAGTAGCAGAGGCTTACCCTAGATCGGTGGCATCAATATAGGTGGATTCATGAGATACTCTTTTAACTATTGAATTGCCTGTTCACATGAATCATTCCATTTGAAAGGAATGTTCTTATGTAGGAGATGTGTGAATGGGTGGCACTTGTATGCTAGTTGAGAAATGAACCTTCTGATAAATTGTAGTTTTCCCTGTAGAGACCTCAGTTGACTGATATTTTTGGGAGATGACATTTCCATGATAGCCTTCACCTTAGCTGGGTCTACTTCGATTCCATTTGTAGACATGATGTATCCTAGAAGCTTGCAAGATGTGATTCCGAATACATACTTCTTTGGGTTGAGGTGCACATTGAACTACTCCAATCTTGTGAAGATTTTGTCTAATACTGCCAGGTGTCCTTCTCTTGTGAGTGATTTTTCCAAGATGTCATCTACATAATCTTCTATTATGGTGTGCATCATGTCGTGGAAGATTGTGGTCATAGCTCTCTGATATGTTTCCCCTGTATTTTTCAATCCAAATGGCATGACACACCAATAGTAGGTGCCCCATGGACATGTGAATGCAGTCTTGTGTTGATCCTTAGGTGCAATTTTGATATGGTTGTATCTTTTGGACAAGCTTTATTCAGACATAGTCAAACTCTTCCATCCAAAAGTCTCAAATCTTTCCATCCCACATCACAAGAAAGAATCAGAAAAATATTAAGTCTATGTGGGTCCCTAAATACCTAAATCACCCATCCACCAAGCAAAACTCTCCATTGCTTCCTACACCACCTTCCCATCATAAGCTTCAATGTTTATCATGGTATGTACAACCATTGGTCATGATTCCCTTCCATCCCATGACACTTCCACATACTTCCATCTCCCCTTTTGTTGTGATGTTCACAACACGCCCCATTATGCTCCTTAGCAAAATGGGGACCCCTGCTGATGTTTTGCTTTTTGCTTCTGCTTGTGTTTGTCTGCTTTCTGGCGGTTTGGTAAAAATGAGTCAGGTGCATCATCATCATGAGGTCAGTTTGTCAAAGTTCATATTTTGTTTCTGTGACCTCATATTTAGAAAGAGCTTGAAATTCCATGTAGGTTTGCCTTTTACTTCACTTGAAAATTCGTCCATATGTGGAAGTTATGCACAGTCAAAGTTTTGGTCAAACCTGATAATCGCAAGTGATCATCATATTTTTTTCATGTTGTCAAGGTCATCATGATCTTGGTCTATCACCCGATAAAAATCATGTAGTCGCAATATCCGAACGTCAATCTTAGGTGGTAGTGCCCTTTACCCGTCAAATGGCCTTATGCGCATCGTGAGCATCATGATTTTAGGAGGGTCATATTTTATAAACTCAGTTTTGCTGTATGAAGAACATCATCATCATATTTGAAGTGCCCCCCCGATAATATCCTGAGGTTCAAATATCCGGACGTCAACTTTAAGTCATAGTAAGTTTTCCACGTCGAGCGGTCTTTTGTATCGCGAGCATCATGCTGATATTATAACATTACCTAATATTATAATATCATGCTGATATTATAAGATCACCCTGACTTAGAAAATCCACCATCGGCATATTTGCATGCGCATGTTAAAATCCTATTGGAGGGTCATCATCCTAATATTTGCTGAAATTTGCTAGGATGATGATGACGTCTTCATATCCTCCTGATCTCCTTTTGCATGATCATGATGATCACCCTATCTTTTAAGGGAAGGTGATATTCCATTCCTCAACAACATGATCATATTTTAAATATCACCCTAGCACTAACCTGATGATGACCTCAATTCATCCTCATGCTTCGAAGATGAAAAATGATGGTTACGTCATCATGATAATTCGATGAGGAGGATCATCATTTTTTTATCCTATCCTGTTGTCAAGATCATCATGATCTTGTTTGTCTACCCGATATTTCGTAAAGTCCTCCTGCCGAGAAAGAACGACCTTTTGCAAATATCCTGATGATCATCATCATCACATTTCCCTTCGGCAGGATATTTTCTAAAACACGATCCAGTTTGCGAATATGATGATGACGTCTTATTCTAAGTTCGACAAAAGCCCCCAAATATCCTGATGATCATCATCGTCCTGATCTTTCGAGAGGGTTGCCTTGGCCGCAAAGGGGTCATACTACATTCATCATCCTGATCATGCTCCTTAGGTGACCCGATATTACAATTATCCCTTGATCTTAACTGAACATGATGATGACGTCATCTTTTGCATTTTAATGAAGCCCGAATATGACGATGACGTCACCATCATTTTCCTTTCCTCAGCAGCAGGATCATATTCCATATCCTCCTATTCTCCTTCAACATGATGATGATGATGATGTTGTTCTTTTCCCTGATATGCAGAAGCGAAACATCCTGATGACGTCATCTGGACCTTCAGAAGGGAGAGCATCATATTTCCAAAATATCATGCAGATGAAGTGAACATCGGCCAAATAGAGAATATCGGCCAACATGTTTTTTTTGACACGCCGATAGTGATAGTCATGCTGATGGGCGGGAAATGAAGCGGTGGAGTTTTAAACCATTTTTTGGCGCCCGTAGCATTTTTTCGGTCAGCGATGGTTGACCCGATGGGTTTTGAGCGGTCTGAATGCGTTTTGAACGCGTTTTGAGAGTATTCTAGATCCGATTTCCTCAATTTTGTGCAGTCACCTGGATTTAAACAATTATTTTAATTTCCTACTGTTTATGTGATAAATGAAATACTTATTGCTTGTTTTGTCTTACAGGCTTGCAGTTGAGGAAGCAGCTGGAAAGTCAACACAGTGACCTCATGGAGGAAGGAAATCTGATCTCAGGAGCAGGAAGATAATGACGAAGTGCGAAAAAGTCAAGGCCATTCAAGTAAAGAACAAGGTTGCAGCTGAGGGTATTACTACAACAGACAAACAGAAGTTATTACCCAGCTGCCGGAACTTCTCAGAAGGGGCAATATTTCGCCCAGATTTGACACTGCTCAGGGATATTTTGAAGAGCTGGTTCACCTGTATTTATTGCTGTAACCAGGGGTTTGAACTAGGGGTTTAGTTAGGTTTCTTCTGTAGTGAGGACAATCAGAATGTCTTTATATTGTGCCTCTCTACACTGTAATACTTGACAACAGGGATTTTAGGAAAACAACAGGGGCTACAACAGGATTTTTTCTTTTAGAAGCATACAAGTTAGCATAGTTTAGAGGTAGAAGAAGGAGGTCGCCTGTTTGTCTGCAGTAAGGTGCGCATGGAATGTCTGGCTGCCTTACTGTATCTGTAAAGCTTGTAAGTTCTCTGTAGTATGATCAATGAAACTAAGAGTCATTCCTATATTGTAAATCATGTATGACTATTCGTTTCTAATACAATAGAATCTGGAGTTCTGCATCTATCTTCTGAGTGTTCTCCTGCTCTTCTTTGTGTTTTGAAATATTTTCTTTGAGAGCTTGCAATTTTAAATGTATGTTTGTGAAAATGCTCAGAACTTGCATTTAAGGTTTTTACTATGGATTTGATCAAATTACTGTGGTATTTACATAGTGCATAACAGAAACAATTAGATCCTTTGGTAGATTAAATGAGGTATAGATTAGATCTTTCTAACTTTTCCCAACCCATCTGAAATATTTAGCTGAAAACGTAGAAATCTAAAGGAAATTGTCTCAAATTTGAAGAAGCATGCATAACAGAGCTATAAGTAGACAGTTTTCATAAACAGATAAAGAAGAAAGCTACAAAAA
This sequence comes from Cunninghamia lanceolata, assembly GCA_027924645.1. Classification (NCBI taxonomy): domain Eukaryota; kingdom Viridiplantae; phylum Streptophyta; class Pinopsida; order Cupressales; family Cupressaceae; genus Cunninghamia; species Cunninghamia lanceolata. The sequence goes on along the minus strand of BSBN01000078.1, from coordinate 32,484,001 downwards.
ATTCAAGAAAACCATCTAAAACTTGTAGCATAGTAACACCTTTATGCAAAGGAATGAAAAGTATTGACATATCTCATGACCTTTTTGCATATTCTTAGTCCAGTAAACCACCAAACAAACCTAAACTACGTAAGGCCCCTTGAACATTACAGCTTCACATTGACCAACTGAACTTGACCAACCGAACCATTGTAGACTTGGGATTAGTTGAATCTCAAATGATTCCTTCTTATCTTTCAAGTATAGTTTTAGTTCATTATATGTGAATTTTAACTTATTGTTATGATGGCATCAAAACAATCATCAACAGTTTTTTGGCGCTAGAAGGAGGACCTTCTTGAGTTAGGTTTCATTTCAAACTGGCTAACGACAGTAATAGAGTAACTAGGTCTAGGTCCAGTCAGGAGATATATTTGTGCAACTACCTGTTACAAGGCGAAGTAAAAACCCTTTAATTTGGAATCCAAAAATATCGCAAGCGGGAAGTTCATCTGGAACACCTCCTGGGTCACCTTTTAACATCCGTAGTATTGTAAGTCCTGATAGATCACTGTTTAGATCTTTAAATCTTGGTTCAGGCACTCCTGGAGGTCTCAATCCTCCTCTAAATCCTAATCCACCAATCAATCCAGGTATTCCTGCAGGTTCAAGTCAAGCTCAAACACCTGCAATGGCTTATTTCGATGTCAATTCTCCCATACTCTTCAATGATTATCATGAGATGCCAAAAAATCCAGAAAAGATATGTCCTAAATACCAGTTGCATCAAGACCCAGAAGATCATATTAGAATATTTAAGGGAGCATGTTTTAGGGCTATGTTAGAGCACGAGGATGTTGTGTGTAGATTGTTTCCTTACACCTTTAATGAGCAGGCCTCTAGCTGGTACGTAAACTTACCCAATGGTTACATTTCTTCCTGGGCACTTATGGAAGAAGCTTTTCTGTCAAGATTTAGAGGACCCATTGACCCTTGCGCTTTGTATCATAAATTGGCTGCTATAAAACGAGGTGAGGGAGAGCTAATTGATAATTTCAATGACAGATTTCAAAAGGCCTATTCTAGGCGGGTAGCCCCTTATACCATAGATGATGCTCCCTTGTTGGCTATGTACTATGCTGCCTTGGATCCTTTAACCGCCATGTTTGTCAAAAGAAAACCTGACATAGATTCAATATCCAAAGCCTATAAAGAGGCAGCCTCAGTGAACCAAGAAATGAGGCATACAACTTATAGTCCATTTGTCAATGGAGGAAATTTTGGGGTGCAGCATCAGGCACACCCATGGAATGGAGTCCCTGTGCAGCATGCTCCACTAGTAAATCCGGTTCCTTCTTACACGCCTGTGTATAATCCTACTCCAATCCAAGCTATAACTCCTTACACGGCTAGTACTTCCAATAATAGTCAAAATAATGGTCAGCCTTTCTTCCAACTTCCTAGGGATGTAACAGTGGCAAAAGCACAAGAGGATAGGGAAGAAATCAAAGAGATTACTGCACATTTGAAAAGATTAACAACCGAAGTGACACAGCTAAGAAATGAGAACCTCTATGGAAGAAGCAACCAAAACTACAATCCACATCAAAATCACAACCAAGGCCAAAATCAGAATTATAGTCTCAACCAAAATCAGCAGTACAATCAGAACCAAAACTACAATCAGCATCAAGGCCCCAGTCAGGGGCAACCAATGCAAAATAGGGGGCCAGTGATAGATAATAGGACCTGGGGCAATAATAACAAAAATTAGAACCAACCTAGGCCACCCAAGACATGGAACACTGGGCCCAACAATGGTACTCTGGCTTCTCCTTTTGAGAATATAGATAATCATGGTGCAAAACAAACAACTAGCATACAAATGGCCAGTACAGCACCCAAAAATTGGTGCAGATTTCACAATACCAATGCCCATGCTGAGCACGACTATCCACAGTTCCACTTGGCAGCTAGTATTTTCAACATAGATGTACAGCCTCCTACCTCTGAATTTCTCATTCCTAAGGGTAATGAGGTAGTACCCTCCGAATATGACACAGCATTAGTCTTAGAAACGTTTACCTTTGCAACTGCAAAAAAGAAAGAGGATGAATTGCTAGAGGATGAACCATACTATTGTGAAAGTCTTTATCCTGAATCAGCCTTTGTGTTAAATGCTTTTCAGTTTCCTTTTGAATCAGAAAATGAGATATTAAATGAAACAGAGGAGGTGCAGGCCTTTCAACAGACAAATAAAAGCCACACCTACAATTTGAGGAACAACCCTAGGCCGGGAGGACCTTTCACCACTTCCACTCCTCCGAATAACATCAATACACCCCCTGATCAGAATGCTAGCAACAATCCTGCCATACTTAAAGCTAGTTAGCACACAAATAATGGAATAACAGTGCAAAAGGATCAAACAAGCAAGACAGAAGCAATAGAGACAACAAGATTAATGAATTACTTATCAGAGGAAATAAAGAAAATTAAGGTAAGTATACCTCTAAATGAATTATTGAAGACCCCAGGGATCAGAAATGCTTTCTTAAAATCCCTGGATACATCCATAACAAACAAGGTGTCTGCTGATATAACTGTTCCTAATAGTGATTTACCACCTAAGGAGAAGGGTAAGAAAGTTGAGCAGCCTTCCAATACAAATGTGGTAATACATGCGGATAAGAGGGATACTCAACCTTTCTTGTTAACTGTTAGGTTGTGTGGGAAGAATATACACAATTGCATGGTAGATTCTGGTGCTTCAGCCAACGTAATGCCCTTAGGAATATGTAAAACTCTCAGGCTGACTCCCACCAAATCTGCCAAGGTTGTCACGCAATTAGATAAGACCGAGGTTAGCGTGATAGGAGAACTCATGAACATACAAGTGCAATTAGCTTCAGACCCTAGGGTAAGCCAAATCATTGACATTCAAGTAGTGGATATACCCCTAAATTATGGAATGTTGCTAAGTAGAGATTGGTCCAAGACATTAAACGGATATATGGCTACTGACTTTTCATACATGTGGTTGCCGTGGAGAGGCATCCCAAACCAGATCAGAATAGAGGCAGAGCCCAGAATGAAACATATGATAACAGAGTATAATCGAACTAATGAAATATTATATGCTGCTGTTGAACCAGGTGTCTATAGAATTACCAACAATGGGATGCAGATTGAAGAAATTATGATGTTAAACATTAGAAAGAAGTGTGTCAGCAATAGAACGGCACTATTCATTGAGTCTGATGGAAATTCTTCAGATGAGGAAAACAATGCAATAGACAAATTTGGTCGTGCCATTAGACGAGAGGTGGAAGAGTGCGTTACACACAATCTCCCAGTCCAATGTAAGTTATATAAAAATAGGTGTAGAGTCCATGATAGGCAACATTCTGAGGAGAATTGTGAAATATGCAAAGACATCATTGAATATGAATACAAAAAGTGCATAGGGAGGGTAGAGTCACAAGAGAAAGATGAGAATCCTGATCCAACACAGAGATATGTTCAGGATAATATAGATGCCTTGATTCCAGATTTAGGAAAAGAAATAGAGGACAAGGGTAGTTATCTTTCTGAGTTGCAAACTAAAAACACACATATGCAAGATAACCAAACGGAAAAACCCATGAATGAACAAGACAACACCCCACAGGCAATAAAAGGGACAAAGTATGCCAAGGTAAAAGATCAGAAAAGTAAAGATGGCATGTGGACGTTAAAGTGTGATGGGTCCAAATCAAAACAGGGCGCAGGTGCGGGTATTGAACTCATAAATCCTCAAGGTAAATCACATTTGGCAGCATATAGATTACAATTTTCCTGCACTAACAATATTGCTGAATATAAGGCCCTACTTTTAGGACTTGTCATGGCCATCAAGAAAGGGGTAAAAACCATCAGAGTATTTTCAGACTCTGAATTAGTAGTCAGACAAGTGAGGAAACTATATGCCTGCAATTATAAGAAGATGATTAGTTACAGACATAGAGTATGGGGTTTAATGGATTCGTTTGATGCTTTTAACATAGAGCATATTCCTAGAGAGCTGAACCACAGGCCAGATGCGTTAGCAATTGCTGCTAGTACATTAGAACCATTGACACTGTTAGGACTAAGATGATTTGCTGTTGAGCTAGCTAATGTGCCCAATATACCAGACAATATTACACACTTTCAGGTATTTGGAGGGGATCAGCAAATTATTAATTTTCTGACTTGTAATGAGGCATTTGAGGCCCAAATCATTGATGAACAAGAAAGGCCTGAAGTAACATGGGACGAAGAAGATATGATCAACTTAAAGAGCAACTTCTTGCCAAAAGGAGTAATTGAATTAGAACACATTTTTGACTTCGACGGGGTAATAAGACAGAAAGACTTACCCAAAACAGAAGGGGGTAAGTGTGATTTACATAACTTAGGGACTGAGCTAAATCCGCAAAATGTACTAATTGGGAAAGCCTGCTCTGAGAAAATCAGAAAAGAGGTTTTGGACGTTCTGAAAGAATATAAACATGTCATAGCATGGACTTATGAAGACTTGAAAACATTTGATGAGTCCATCATAACTCACGTAATACCTTTAAGAAAAGAAGTCAAACCATTTAGGCAGAAATAGAGGCCTGTAAATGCCATTCTAGAGCCTTTAATCTTTGAGGAAGTTAAAAAATTACTGTCCGCTGGAATAATTTTCCCAGTCAGACATTCTGTCTGGGTAGCTAACTTAGTACCAGTGAGGAAGAAAAACGGAGACATCAGGTTGTGCGTAGACTTTAGAAATTTAAACAAGGCATCTGAAAAGGACAATTATCCTTTGCCCCCAATAGACGAAGTACTGCAAGCAGTAAATGGCGCAAAGATGATGTCTCTTTTAGATGGTTTTTCAGGTTATAATCAGGTCTTAATTGACAGAGAAGATAGACTAAAAACCACCTTCACTTGCAAATGGGGAAATTGTGCGTATAGAAGAATGCCTTTTGGTCTAATTAATGCAGGTGCCACTTTTCAGAGGGCCATGGACGTTGCATTCTGTGGATTATCAGGTAAATGCATTGTTGTGTATATGGATGATTTAACTGTATATTCCAAGGATGCATCCACCCACGCTGAAGACCTCAGAAAAGTACTCCAGCAATGTGAAAGGTATGGGATTTCCCTTAATCCTAAGAAATGTATATTTGGCGTAACTGAAGGTAAATTATTAGGCCATGTCATTTCTGAAAATGGAATTTCAATTGATCCGGATAGAATAGAATCCATAAAAAATTTGCAAATACCAAACAGTAGGAAAGAATTGAAATCATTTTTTGGTAAAATTAACTTTGTTCGGAAGTTTATAACAGGTTTTGCAGAGATCGTGCAGCCGTTGAATGCCATGTTAAAGAAAGATGCACAGATGGAATGGACGCCAGTGGCCAAAGCCGCATTTGAAGATATCAAGGAGGCAATTTCTAATGCTCCTGTATTGGCAAGTCTAGACTACACGAGCCCATTTTACATCTACTCCTTTGCATCTTCTCATTCTGTCGCGGCTGCCTTGACACAGAAAGGTGAAAATAATGAAGAGAGGCCCATAGCATTTATGAGTGCGCCCTTGAAGGATGCACAGCTGAGATATCTAGATATCGAAAGACAGGCATTCGCATTAGTGAAGGCTGTGAAAAAATTTAGACACTATATTCTGCGCAGCCAGATTAAAGCCATAGTACCAGACGCAGCAGTAAAAATGTTGCTGATGTAAAACGAGCCTGGAGAAAAAAGAGCCAAATGGATCACCACACTGCAAGAATTCGACATGGAGATCATTCCCGCAAAGCTAGTCAGAGGGCAGGCGTTGGTGCAGACAATAGCAAACATGGATCCAAATCTGATAAAACAACAATATGTATTGAATTCCCAAGACGCATCAGGCTGGTACGATTATTTAAGCACCTTCCTGATAGCTGGAAAGTACCCAAGCAAGATGAAGGCTCCTCAGAGGAGAGCTTTGAAGATTAAGGCACAGAATTATATGGTGCAAGGAGGTCTCTATTTAGGAAGAACCATGATGGAATTTATCTGAGATGCATAAACAGAACTGAAGCTGATAGAGTGTTGACAGAACTACATGACAAGTACGGAACCGGCCATGGTTCCCATTTAGCTACAACACACAAAATACTGAGGGCGGGCTATTACTGGCCCACTATGTTTAAAGATACTAAGAGTCACATCAGAAGTTGCCACACCTGTCAGACTGCAGCAGACAAAGGAAAAAATCCAGCCAATCCACTGCAACCTGTGATCGAGTCCAGACCGTTTGCACAATGGGGCTTGGATTTTATCAGAGTCATCAATCCCCCATCTTCTACAGGACACAAATTTATATTGACGGTAACAGACTATTGTACAAGGTGGACTGAGGCCACCTGCTGCAAATTTTCCACAATTGAGGTAGTTATCAAGTTCCTTGAAGAAAACATTATCACCAGGTTTGGAACGCCCTATTCATTGGTATGTGATAACGGCCCTGCTTTCTCTTCTTTAAAATTTTCTAAATGGGCATTTGAATATGGGATTATTCTAAGGTTTTCTTTGAATTATTACCCTCAAGGTAATGGACTGGCTGAATCAACAAACAAAATTTTATTAGACATAATCAAGAGGTTAATTGCCAAAAGTCCTAGAGAGTGGAAACCTCTGTTAAGATATGCATTATGGGTAGATAGGACCAAGTTTAAAACAGCTTTAGGTAGCACACCTTATCACTTAGTTTGTGGGACTGATCCCATACTTCTGGTTAATCTAAGAATACCAACCTGGAAGTTTGCCAATGAATATCTAGGCTTTGATAACCATAGGGAAGCCAGAATAGTGCAAATGTTACAACTAGAGGAGAAAAGAGGTCAAGCCCTCGAGAAGTTTGCCAAACACCAAGCAGTTGTTAAGAGGTGGTTTGACAAAAGGGCAAGAGTCAAGACATTTAGGATATCAGACTTAGTGTTGTGCTGGGACAAAGCACATGAAAAGAAAGGAAGCCATGGAAAATTCAATAAATTATGGCTGGGTCCATTACAAATCTCAGAAATAATAGGAGATAACACCTTTAGACTTAAGACCTTGACTGGAGAAGATGTACCATTACCAGTTAATGGCCAGCATTTGAAACACTACTTCCAAGCTTGAGGTAAAAGGGGGGCAGTCCCTTTTTCTTAATGTAAAGTGCTGTAGATAATGTACAGTTCTTCTTTTGCTGTTTTCTTTTGGGTTGGCTGTTTGTATAGCTTGTTCTCTGTTTGTTTTTGCTTTTTGTTTCTTTCTGTTTGTATAGTTTTTTCTTTTGTTGTGTTGTTTGTACAGCCTGTTTGTTTGGTTTGTTTGTTGTCTCCTTAGCAGGGATCTTTATTTTACTTTAGAGTATTAAGGAGCAAAACTAGCAACCATTCAAAACAGTATAAAATTTAGGATATTCAGGTTAACCATTTGCAATTTACACATAATTTGTCACTGTCATGAATGTAGAGAGTTGTTCATCTTCTGAAGTTTTGTATTCAATAAATGTGATTGAGAATTCGAAGCAGGTTTCTCACGATGACACACCTAAAATCCTTGGGTTTGTTGAACATACCAGTGTAGATATTAGGTGAAAAATCAGAGGTCACCCTTGCTACCATTACAATTCTCAGCTTAATTTCGGCAAGTGTCCACTCCTTGCATCATGAAGTCACAGATTGCTATATCTTATGAAATCTTTCAAAATTAGAAAACAAAAAATAAATAAATAAATAAATAAAGCGGATTATACTGAAAATCTAGATTAAGCCATCTAAGTAACTCTACCGGGGCTATGGACGCTCGCTGGCAGTGGGGCTCTACTTAAGAGAATTGTAACGATAACCTTGCCGGGGCTATAGACGCTCACTAGCAGCAAGGCTCTATCTGGTCGGCTATGAGGGAATATCCTCACCTACGTAGGCTAATGTCAGTCACTGGTTTGTTCAACCGATCTTCAAGATGAGGATAATTAATCACGTGCACACAACTAAACTAAAAATGGAAGTTCATGCATCTTTATTGAATACTTTGAGTCTCAAGCTGAATAGTAATTTGCAGGAAAGATAGTTGGAAGTTATGAGTTCATTTCATCTAGTTTCCTTGAACACTCTGAATTTAATTGTTTTTTTTTGGTTGCTAGTTGTTGTGATGTTCACAACATGCCCCATTATGCTCCTTAGCAAAATGGGGACCCCTGCTGATGTTTTGCTTTTTGCTTCTGCTTGTGTTTGTCTGCTTTCTGGCGGTTTGGTAAAAATGAGTCAGGTGCATCATCATCATGAGGTCAGTTTGTCAAAGTTCATATTTTGTTTCTATGACCTCATATTTAGAAAGAGCTTGAAATTCCATGCAGGTTTGCCTTTTACTTCACTTGAAAATTCGTCCATATGTGGAAGTTATGCACAGTCAAAGTTTTGGTCAAACCTAATAATCACAAGTGATCATCATATTTTTTTCATGTTGTCAAGGTCATCATGATCTTGGTCTATCACCCGATAAAAATCATGCAGTCGCAATATCCGGACGTCAATCTTAGGTGGTAGTGCCCTTTACCCGTCAAATGGCCTTATGCGCATCGTGAGCATCATGATTTTAGGAGGGTCATATTTTATAAACTCGGTTTTGCTGTATGAAGAACATCATCATCATATTTGAAGCGCCCCCCCGATAATATCTTGAGGTTCAAATATCCGGACATCAACTTTAAGTCATAGTAAGTTTTCCCCGTCGAGCGGTCTTTTGTATCGCGAGCATCATGCTGATATTATAACATTACCTGATATTATAATATCATGCTGATATTATAAGATCACCCTGACTTAGAAAATCCACCATCGGCATATTTGCATGCGCATGTTAAAATCCTATCGGAGGGTCATCATCTTGATATTTGCTGAAATTCGCTAAGATGATGATGACGTCTTCATATCCTCCTGATCTCCTTTTGCATGATCATGATGATCACCCTATCTTTTAAGGGAAGGTGATATTCCATTCCTCAACAGCATGATCATATTTTAAATATCACCCTTGCGCTAACCTGATGATGACCTCAATTCATCCTCATGCTTCGAAGACGAAAAATGATGGTTACGTCATCATGATAATTCGATGAGGAGGATCATCATTTTTTTATCCTGTCCTGTTGTCAAGATCATCATGATCTTGTTTGTCTACCCGATATTTCGTAAAGTCCTCCTGCCAAGAAAGAACGACCTTTTGCAAATATCCTGATGATCATCATCATCACATTTCCCTTCGGCAGGATATTTTCCAAAACATGATCCGGTTTGCGAATATGATGATGACGTCTTATTCTAAGTTCGACAAAAGCCCCAAATATCCTGATGATCATCATCGTCCTGATCTTTTGAGAGGGTTGCCTTGGCCGCAAAGGGGTCATACTACATTCATCATCCTGATCATGCTCCTTAGGTGACCCGATATTACAATTATCCCCTGATCTTAACTGAACATGATGATGACATCATCTTTTGCATTTTAATGAAGCCCGAATATGACGATGACGTCACCATCATTTTCCTTTCCTCAGCAGCAAGATCATATTCCATATCCTCCTATTCTCCTTCAACATGATGATGATGATGATGTTGTTCTTTTCCCCGATATGCAGAAGCGAAACATCCTGATGACGTCGTCTGGACCTTCAGAAGGGAGAGCATCATATTTCCAAAATATCATGCAGATGAAGTGAACATCGGCCAAATAGAGAATATCGACCAACATGTTTTTTTTGACACGCCGATAGCGATAGTCATGCTGATGGGTGGGAAATGAAGCGGTGGAGTTTTAAACCATTTTTTGGCGCCCGTAGCATTTTTTTGGTCAGCGATGGTTGACCCGATGGGTTTTGAGCAGTCTGAATGCATTTTGAACGCGTTTTGAGAGTATTCTGGATCTGATTTCCTCAATTTTGCGCAGTCACCTGGATTTAAACGATTATTTTAATTTCCTGTTGTTTATGTGATAAATGAAATACTTATTGCTTGTCTTGTCTTACAGGCTTGTAGTTGAGGAAGCAGCTGGAAAGTCAACACAGTGACCTCATGGAGGAAGGAAATCTGATCTCAGGAGCAGGAAGATAATGACGAAGTGCGAAAAAGTCAAGGCCATTCAAGTAAAGAACAAGGTTGCAGCTGAGGGTATTACTACAACAGACAAACAGAAGTTATTACCTAGCTGCCGGAACTTCTCAGAAGGGGCAATATTTCGCCCAGATTTGACACTGCTCAGGGATATTTTGAAGAGCTGGTTCACCTGTATTTATTGCTGTAACCAGGGGTTTGAACCAGGGGTTCAGTTAGGTTTCTGCTGTAGTGAGGACAATCAGAATGTCTTTATATTGTGCCTCTCTACACTGTAATACTTGACAACAGGGATTTTAGGAAAACAACAGGGGCTACAACAGGATTTTTTCTTTTAGAAGCATACATCAAGTTAGCATAGTTTAGAGGTAGAAGAAGGAGGTCGCCTGTTTGTCTGCAGTAAGGTGCGCATGGAATGTCTGGCTGCCTTACTGTATCTGTAAAGCTTGTAAGTTCTCCGTAGTATGATCAATGAAACTAAGAGTCATTCCTATATTGTAAATCATGTATGACTATTCGTTTCTAATACAATAGAATCTGGAGTTCTGCATCTATCTTCTGAGTGTTCTCCTGCTCTTCTTTGTGTTTTGAAATATTTTCTTTGAGAGCTTGCAATTTTAAATGTATGTTTGTGAAAATGCTCATAACTTGCATTTAAGGTTTTTACTGTGGATTTGATCAAATTACTGTGGTATTTACATAGTGCATAACAGAAACAATTAGATCCTTCGGTAGATTAAATGAGGTATAGATTAGATCTTTCTAACTTTTCCCAACCCATCTAAAATATTTAGCTGAAAACATAGAAATCTAAAGGAAATTGTCTCAAATTTGAAGAAGCATGCATAACAGAGCTATAAGTAGATAGTTTTCATAAACAGATAAAGAAGAAAGCTGCAAAAAATTCAAGAAAACCATCTAAAACATGCAGCACAGTAACACCTTTATGCAAAGGAATGAAAAGTATTGACATATCTCATGACCTTTTTGCATATTCTTAGTCCAGTAAACCACCAAACAAACCTAAACTACGTAAGGCCCCTTGAACATTACAGCTTCACATTGACCAACTGAACTTGACCAACCGAACCATTGTAGACTTGGGATTAGTTGAATTTCAAATGATTCCTTCTTATCTTTCAAGTATAGTTTCAGTTCATTATATGTGACTTTTAACTTATTGTTATGATTGCATCAAAACAATCATCAACACCTTCCTTCCACTATTACACTACGTATCTTCCCCATCCTATTCCTCCATTTCAATAATTCAAGCTTTTAGTAAACTTACTCTGCAGAATTCACAGTGTGCCTTTGGCACCCCAAATCCATCTCCATAGCTTTCGATCACCCTTTTTATTGTATTGAAGCTCATCTTCATTACAAGCCACCAAGCAAAACTCTCCATTGCTTCCTACACCACCTTCCCATCATAAGCTTCAATGTTTATCATGGTATGTGCAACCATTGGTCATGATTCCCTTCCATCCCATGACACTTCCACATACTTCCATCTCCCCTTCCTTCCACTATTACACTACATATCTTCCCCATCCTATTCCTCCATTTCAATAATTCAAGCTTTTAGTAAACTTACTCTGCAGAATTCACAGCGTGCCTTTGGCACCCCAAATCCATCTCCATAGCTTGTGATCACCCTTTTTATTGTATTGAAGCTCATCTTCATTACAAGAAGTATCATAGCCTTTTCTCCATTGTCATCTTGAAGAACAAAGCAAGGAAGTGCACTTTCTGAAGGCTTCATTCATACAAAAGATCGATTGAGATTAGGTGACCAATGGAAGCTACGAAGTAACAAGGTTTGTGAGGTATTGTTCTTTGTTTTGAATCTTGTTTATTTCCATCTTTATTGAGTTATTAGGTTATTTATTAATCATTGATATATTATTGGGAAAATGTGGATAATATATCAATGATTAATAAATAACCCAATAACTCAATGAAAATGGAAATAAACAAGATTAAAAAAAAAGAACAATACCTCACAAACCTTGTTACTTCATAGATTCCATTGGTCGCCTAATCTCAATCCATCTTTTGTATGAATGAAGCCCTCAGAAAGCACACTTCCTTGATTTGTTCTTCAAGATGACAATAGAGAAAAGGCTATGATACTTCTTGTAATGAAGATGAGCTTCAATACAATAAAAAGGGTGATTGCAAGCTATGGAGATGGATTTGGGATGCCAAAGGCGCGCTGTGAACTCTACAGAGTAAGTTTACTAAAAGCTTGGATTATTGAAATGGAGGAATAGGATGGGGAAGATATGTAGTGTAAGAGTGGAAGGAAGGGGAGATGGAAGTATGTGGAAGTGTCATGGGATGGAAGAGAATCATGACCAATCGTTGTACATACCACGATAAACATTGAAGCTTATGATGGGAAGGTGGTGTAGGAAGCAATGGAGAGTTTTTCTTGGTGGATGGTTGATTTAGGCATTTAGGGACCCACATAGACTTAGTATTTTTTTTATTCTTCCTTGTCATGTGGGATGGAAAGATTTGATACTTTTGGATGGAAGAGGAGAAAGTGGGTGGTTATGATGCTTGAGAGGTGGATGCCTCATTTGACTTGATGGCTTTTTGCTTAGCTACCCAAACCATTTTTATTTTAGACTTCACTTGTGAAGGTAAGGGATTGGGTATATGTAGCTTGTGTGCAGCTTCTGAGGTAATTACTTATTGCTTGAGGACCCATACCTTTTTCAGTTTTACTTTGAGGTGTGTGGGTGTATGCAGCTTTTGAGATAGATAATTCTTTGATCCTTGGCTTTTGTATCTGAAGGCATGAGGACCTTTAGGATGTTTGACTTTATAGGTAGAGGCATCCAAATTTTTGCTGTTGAATTCTCTTGGGATGGTGGAAGTGGGGTTGGTGAAGGAGGACTAGTAGATGGAGTGGTATATGATTTCAAATGTAATGTGGTGCTTCCCTTGTCAAGAGTATCATTAAGACGAGAAAAGAATGTATGATCTTGGTGTGAGGTGTAGCTAGTACTAGCATGCTCATGTTGGGAGGGGTTTAGTTCACGTGGATCATTTCTTTCCCTATATTTGTCAAACTTGGGCACATGAAAATTAGAAGGTGAAGGTCTCTTAGCCAAGCTTTTATCAAATGGATAATGAGATATGCCCTCTAGCAAATATCATTTTGTGGAAGATCTAGCTTGTAAGATCGCCATTTGTTGTTGAATGGCTTGGATTTGTTGGGTAAGTGCTTCTAATTGATTTGTCATCTCCACAAAAACTAATACTAGCCTAAAATGGGTGTTCAAAAAGATAATTGTTTTTCTCAGCAAATGTATGGAATAGCTCACTATCACGGATGTGTAGCAACAAATGCATCGGAACAGAAGGTAAAAGAACCACATGTCAGAATATAAGCGCAACTCTGGTAAATAACAAAAGTGTAGGAACAACCAATAAATGCGCAGAAAGTCAAAGTGTATGCATGGCAGGTCGAAATGTATGCACAACTCTGTGTAACAAATGCGTAGCTCTGTGTTTTTGACTGATTTAACAATGTTTTTGGCACATTTTCTGATGTTTTTGGTTTCTTGGCTAAAATTCGGTCTTTTTTTATTTGATTTTTCAACTATGGAAAGAAAAACATAGCAAGCACAAAGAATATTTTCTTTTTTTTAATATTTTTTTAGATGTTTTTTGACATTTTTGACTAAAAACAGGTACAAATCCTAGGATGGTAGCGGCAATATAAACCAAATTCTCACTATTACATGAGGCATCTTAGGGAGATGATAATCACTCTTCCTGGCACCAGTTTATAGGGGATTTTGGCTTCTAAAACAATGGATAATTAGTAAGTGCAACCATTTGAGTGGTTATACATGCGGCAATACTACTATCTATTATGGAGTCTCCCAGCCTTCAAAGGTTGCACCTTGGAGGGTTTTGGGGGAGGTTGGTTGTCGGTATAACTAATCAACACTCGTTGCATGAAGCTTTTGCCTCAAGCACAATTTATTTATAGTGGCTAGGTAGAGCTTGGCTTTAGCTTGTTACCACTTAAGGTTGTTCCCACTTGGATGGAAGGATATCCAAGGGCAGGCCTCTCTAAAGCTTAAACATGAAAAATTATAGGTTTGGCATTTTGGTCACCCAAGATAGGGAAGAGCATAGGCCTACTATCATTCTGAAAACATGAAAAACAATGGTTTTTTTGCCCTAGTTAAAATGAAAAAGACTAAACGAGTTAAGCTACTTGGGCACACACACAATTTGTTAACTTTGAAAGAAGAAAGATAGCAATGGTTCAATTTTATATCTTTCTAGTAGGGATTATGTTTGAGTTGTTGATGCAACAAGATCAAATTACCATCCTCTTAGTTAGAGCTAAATGATATTTGCATGAACAATCCAATTACTTTCCTTCACTAATTAGATCTGAAGATGCTACACCCTTAATATTGGTGTACATAGGGTTATGAATAGTCAGCTTGTGGCTATCTTAACTCCTAATTAAGTCATGTTATGATCATTATATTATTATTTAGTTAGATAGGTCAGACTAGGTGTTATATAGGGGTGTGTCTATTCATCCTAAGCATAATTAGGTATATATAGGAGGATGTAAGTCTTATTTCATCATATATTGTGAAGTGTGTTCTCATTGGAGATATTTGGAGGTTGCCCCCTCAAAGTGGCTTGTTATTCTCAGTTATTATCAAGTATTTGCAAAATATTTCATATTATCTTCTTCCATTATGCAAGTTATTTCATTACAAGTGGTATCAGAGCATGATCTTGGCACCGTAGAGGCAAGATTTTTTCTCAACATTGGAGGCAATTTTGAGAAGAGCATAACTTTTAGATTTTAGAAAAAAATTTAAATATTTTTAAAGGGTTTTTGAAGACCATATTAAAGAAGCTACAGTCCAGATTTAAGAGGAATTGGAGTCGATTTGAGCAAATTATTACAAAATTATGATTTCTACAGAATGTATTTGAGATCTACATATCTCTCACATCCTACTGAATTGGAGCATAATTTGTATTGGGTTTTTTAAGACATTATAGAGGAGCCTACAGTCCAAAGATTGGAAAAAGTGAAGTAAAAATAAGTGAGTTATTGCAAAATTAGGGTTTCCAACAAATCTGCTTTCAACGCAGAAAATTTGCTAATTTTTTGGAGTTTTTTCTAGGTAAGTGGTATCTTGGCCCTAGTAAGTTATAGTAAAAATTTTAGAGAATTTACATTTCATTTGTGTGATTTATTTCAAAAATATCGGTTTCCATCATGACGGGTCCTACAACAAGAGGCAAAAAGAATGTTGTCACACTGGGAAAATCCTCTGATAAGGATGGGGAAACAATAGAGGATAGTAATCCCAATGAGGAAATAAGTAAGGTCAAGGAAGAGGTGTCCTCAATTAAGAAGGATATATGTGACCTAAGAGGAGATATATTAGATATATGAAGCATGTTAAGCACTTATATGAATGAACCAAGAAATGAGTTCTCAAGCAACCAAGGTGAAACCTGCAAGTTGGATAATACTGACACAAATTTTAATACTCTTATGGGATCTAGGAATTTGTTTCCAAGGGTGGATATGCACAAGTTTGATGGCAAAGATCCTCTAACATGGATAAACCAAATGGAGAATTTTTTTGAAGTACATCAAATCCCATATGGACAAAAGGTCATGATGGCTTCCCTATATCTAGAACCAGATCAATTCATTTGGTATCGTTGGATTTGTACTCATCAAAAGAAGAAGGGTCTCACTTTCTCATGGTTAGTTTTTACGGAGGAACTCCAAGCACAATATAGCAACATTGTGATAGACAACTTCTTTAGCCAACTAGCTAAACTTCAACAAATAACATCAGTTAAGGATTATATTCAAAAATTCCAAAATGTATCCTTAAGAGTGGATACAATTATAGAGGAGAACTTGAATGATTTATTCTTGGGTGGTCTCAAGGATCACATTCAACATGAGGTATGCATGTTTTGTCCAAATTCTATCTCTGAACCAATGATTATGGCGAGACAAGTGGAGGAAAATTTGTTGGCTAATAGAAGGGAGGAATTACCTAGTAACAAAGTTGACAAGGTTCTTGCATCATTATTTACTCATCCTATTATGTTGACACCTCAACAATTGGAAGAGAAAAAGGCCAAAGGCTTATGTTTCAACTATGATGGAAAATATCATAAATGACATAAATGTGATGAGAAGAAGTTGTTCTATATTGAGGCTACCTATAATGAAGATAAGGATGAAGAAGATCTAGTGGTGGTGGTAGAGGACTCTAAAGATGTCCAACCAACTATATCTTGTCATGCACTATCAGATGGTAGTATAGTCAATTGTTCAGGGAAATGCCATAGTATTAAACTCACCATGGGAGACTACATGATAGATAGCCCTATGTTTGCTATACCCATGGCTGGAGTAGACATTATTTTGGGAGTTCAATGGATTACTACCTTGGGCACAATTGAGATAAATTTCTAGGAAATATTCATGTGCTTCTACTATGGGGATAAAAAATATGAGCTACGAGGTTTATGTGTAAAGATCCATAGTCGGTAAGTGCACACCAAATGTCACTAAAAAAAGATGTGGATAAAGGTGTGGCTCAATTATTGTCAATGGAAGTGCAAAAGTCAAAGATTCCTGCTTCACCTTTTAAGAAAGTAGTTACAGTTTCAGATCACAAGAGGGAACATGATTTGTATGGGCCTCATAAAGGTTCAACAAGGACTGACAACATCAACTTCAAATTGAGGTTACCTAAATAAAAAATCATACAACCTTTCTACGATATCTTTATCTTGGAGAATGCTAGTAGACTCAAAAGTCCATCCACAACAATGTTACTAGAGCTTGATGAAGAAGGAAGAATCATATTGGAACCAGAGTGCATTCTTCAAACACACATGAAGAAGCTAAGGAATAGAACCCTCATTGAGTATCTCATCGAATGGAAGAATTTATTAGTTCAAGAGGCCATGTGGGAGGACGAGGAGTTCATTCAAAAGAATCCACACTTGGTTAGCATTAAGGACAATGCTTCTTTGAAGAGGGAGGGCATTCTATGCCCTTAATACTGGTGTCCATAGGGTTATGAATAGTCAACTTGTGGCTATCTTAACTCCTAATTAAGTCATGTTATCATCATTATATTATAATTTAGTTAGATATGTCAGACTAGGTGTTATATACGAGTGTGTCTATTCATCCTAAGCATAATTAAGTATATATAAGAGGATGTGAGTGTTATTTCATCATTTATTGTGAAGTGTGTTCTCATTGGAGATATTTCGAGGTTGCCCTCTTGAAGTGGCCTGTTATTGTTAGTGTAGGTTTTTATTTCCTAGTTTTGTTATTTATTTTTCCCTATATTCCTAGGTTTTTCCTACACTTCTATTAATCTCACGTAGGTTAATAAAGCATGTCTTATTAGGTGAGTGCTTGCGAGGTGTCACCTTCCTACATGTGAGCATCCATTAGCCATCATGGGAAGATACTTTGCTATCTTTAGTCCGATAGAAGGTTGCTCCTGATTGGTTGGTGTTGCCACCTCCTCCCTCTCCCTGGTCTATATAAGCATGCTATCTGGCTTGTATTTTGTATCATTTGCTTTTGCATCCTCTTAATACTATTTTGCTTCTAGCATTTGCATTACTCTCTTGGAGGCTAACTCTATGTTGCTATTTTGATTTCATATCTTTTGCATTCATAGTTTAGATATCTATTCTTTGCACTAGTTTTCTAGGTTAATAATCTTTTTAGATTCTAACATGGTATCAGAGCTATTCTATGTGCAAGAGTAGTTTTTAGTTTCCATATTTGAGAGATTCGGGGGGATTTATAGTTTTTTCAAAAAACCTAGTATGCTCTTCTCTTGCATCTTCGGATGATCTTGAGAATCAGAAAAGTTTGACAGAAATTTTTTAATCTCTGGGGTTTGCACATGTGTTTTATAAAATATAGGTGATTGTAGTATTTAGGGTTATACATGCATCATTTCTGGCTATTCCAATGCATCCAGGAGGCTTGAGAAAGTCAGATTTGGCTTTTGTTTCATCAAAATCAGAGATCGTCATACACAATTGTGGAACCGGGGTTTCGAGCTCAAATCTGACAACCAACTTGCATATTTGGTGTTTTCAATCAATATTGCAGGTTCCAACATGCCATTAATTGTCTTAGGTAGCTGATTCAACCTTTGCATGTCATTTTTTGGTTGTTAGGGCTTTTTTAGCTAAAGGCATTCTATTTACACTGGATCAACATCTTCTGTACATCAAAAATAAAAATGCATTTTGGGTTTTGTTTGCAACACAGAAAAACCATCTGGGTATCTTTCCCTTTTTGCATGCAATCTATATGTTTTGTAGAAACATGATCAAAAAGCTACAACATGATCCTTCTCCATTGGCAGTTGCAGTTTTGAAGGCAGTTTTCAAATGCTTCATTCTTGCTCATACGGACTCCTTTTCCCACAGATTTTTTTTTTTATTTTGGCTATTTTTTCATGCTGTATGCACTAGTGGAGATGTTTTTTGATTTTGATGCTGAGATTTTTTAGAAATTGCAAATTCTCAGTCATGTCACTGCACAGTTCTCATTTTGGGAACTTCAGAGGATCATAACGTTCACATACGACCTCGTATCAAGGCGATTCTTTTCTTGAAAGTGCATATTTTTTTAGTAGATCACATTGGTGCTGTTTATTTCTCTAGGTATTGTGCCCAAGTTGTATTTTCAACATATGCTCTTCGTGAGGGTTTTGTAATGCATTGAAATCAAGACCACTTAGTATTTCTTGCTAGTGGCAGTTGTAAACACTCTAATATAAAGTGCCAAATCATATTTTATTGGGGGGGTTCTTTGATTGAGTGAAAAGGGGGGGGTTGTCTTGGTTGTATTCTCTTCTTTTTGACATTTCTTTTTTGGATCTCTTCATCATGGATCAAACAAATGTGCCCATCCTAACTCCATAGAATTACTTTGAGTGGAAATCACGCATGACAATTCACTTAAGGAAAGCTGGATTAAATAGGATAACTATGGGACTTGAAACTGAACCTGCTAAAGATGAAGATAAGCCTAAGTGGTTTAACAAATGTGATGAGGCATATGGAACATTGTGTTTGTCTGTTTCTCCTGATTTGCTCTTTCACATTGAGTCTTTGAATACACCAAATGAAATCTGAACAAAGCTAGAAACATTATTTGGCACACAGGATTCAATGAGGGGTCATATGTTGGAAATGAACTAATTAGTTTAAGTCCAGGCAATTTCAACACAATCCAGGATTTCCTCACTAAATTGAAATCACTAAGGCTACAGTTAAAACAATGTGGAATTGAAAAGAAAGATGAACAACTGATTCTTAGTATTCTGTCTAAGCTAAGTTCAGAATATTCTATGTTTGTTTCAACTTTCTATGCTACTAAGGGTGCACTTGGTACTCAATTCACCATGCCATCTTTAGATGATTTTGTTGTCAATCTCACGTGGGAATAGGACAAGATAATCTAGATGGGTACTCTTAAGTCCTCTAAGTCACATGCCTTGGCTACCAACCAAGGCACAAAAGAACATAAAGGATAAAGTAGTAACAACAATAGTAAGGATAAGAAACAAAAGAATAGTAAGGAGAAGAAGGATCAGATATCAGTTGCTTCAAAAGCAACTAATGAGACCCAATCTTTCGAGGGTGACAAGCCTAAGAAAGAGAGGGTCCAATGTGCCTATTGTAAAAGACCCGGTCATGATGAACATAAATGTCTGAAGAAACAAATTGATCACTTGACACCCATTCTTGAGAAGAATAATATCAGTGTTCCTGAGTCTATCAAACAGAGTTCTAATGAGGGGTCTAACAGGGAAAAAGAAAACAGCAAGGGGAAAGGAAAGGGCAAGGCCCTTGTTGCAGTTGCTTCTTCACCATCCACTTGGGTTCTTGATTTGGGTGCTTTGCACCACATGGCTTCATCTAAGGAAGAACTTGCATCTTTGGAGCTGTGTACTATGCCTTCTATTTTGATGGGTGATGACACTCCTGTTAAGGTGTGTGGGAGAGGGTCTATTGATGTGGGGGATGGCACATTCCATGATGATCTTTGTGTGCCCTCATTATCAACTAATCTCCTATCGGTATACTAGATCACTCACACAGGTTCAGAGAAGCAAGTTGAGTTCACTCCTGATTCAATGGAGATTCATGAGTTGCACAATAGTTCTACAGGTGCAGTTGGGAAAGTAGATCATCAGTCATGGCTCTATCTCTCCTCTCACTTTGTTCCTGATCCTCCTTCAACTATTTTTCTCACTCATTCTAATGATGTGAGTAGATTATGGCATGAGCGGTTTGGCCATCTTAACTTCCACTACTTGCAGTAGCTCAACCAGTAGAGCATGGTCACAGGGTTGCCTTCAGTTTAGTTTTTAGGTGGTGTTTGCCAAGGTTGCATTCTTGGTAAGCCTCCTAAGGAAAAGTTTGACAAAGGTAAGGAATGGAGAGCTTCACAGATACTAGAGTTAGTTCATAGTGATTTGGCTAGTCCATTTTAGCATCCTTCTTTCAGCAGGGCTAGTTATGTCCTCACATTCATTGATGACTTTTCTCTATATACTTGGGTGTACTTTCTTAAATAGAAGTCTAAGGTATTTGATCACTTTTAGGACTTCAAGACTTTTGTAGAGAAGCAATCCGGGAAAGCCATCAAAGTTTTACGCATTGACAATGGTGGTGAGTATGTCAACCATCGATTTGAGAGGTTTTGCACTTCAGAGGGGATTGATTTGCAACATTCAGTTCCATACAATCCTCAATAGAATGGTGTTGTAGAATAGAAGAATAGGTCCTTGAAGGAAATGATGAACTGCATGATTCACTCTAGATCTCTTGTACCATAGTATTGGGCAGAGGCCATTAACTATGCTTGTTATATCCAGAACCGTGTTCCTCACCGAGCCTTGAAGGGAGTCCCTACTTTTGAAGCTTGGAGCGGTTAGAAACCATCAGTTAAGTACTTTCAAGTTTTTGGTTCTCCTGCATGGGCCCACATTCTTGTAAAGAAACACAAGGCCTTGGATCCACAGAGAAGACCTTGCATATTTTTAGGTTATCCTAATGGTGTGAAGGGTTATCAGTTGCTCCACCCTACTACACATGAGTTATTCATTGAGAGGAGTGTTCAATTTGAGGAGGGCTCTTCGAGCTCACTTTCTATCACTTCTCCAACTCCTACATTGACATTGGAGTCACTTGGGATACATGACAGATCTTCTGATGAGTCAGATTCACCTGAGCAGTCTTTTACCTCCACTTCTGATGCAGAGAGTGATTTAGAGGACTCACCTCCTTCCTCTCCTAGTCATCATTTAGAGGTTGATGATTCTCCTCCAGATTCTCCATCTTTTGATCCACTTTGGGTTAGACAGACCTTGTAGTCTGCAGGTGATTGGGTTGGGGATCCATCAGACACCAGGCAAACTCATTCACAGTTACAGGATGCTCCACATGTCTTCATTGCTACTACCTCAGATCTGCAGTCTTTTCATGAGGCTTCTGGTATTCCTAAGTGGGATACAACTATGCAGGAGGAGTATAGTTCCTTGATGAGGAACCACACTTGAGATCTTGTCCCTCTTCTTTTAGGGAAGAAAACTTGTTCGATGTAAGTGGATCTATCAGACAAAATTTGTAGCAGATGGGTCAGTTGACAAGCATAAGGCTCGCTTGGTCGCCAAAGTATTCTCCCAGGTTCTTGGGATTGACTACTCTGAGACTTTTGCGCCAGTTGCCTGAATGAATTCCATCCAACTTGTTCTTGCCATTGTTGCAGCTAATCGTTGGGAAGTACACCAGATGGATGTGAAGAGTGCTTTTCTTCATAGTGACCTTTAGGAGGAGATCTACATGGAGCAGCCATAGGGGTTCCTTCAGGGTTCTTCACTTGTGTGCCATCTTCGAAAGTCTCTCTATGGCCTCAAACAGGCTCCTTAGACTTGGTATGCTAAGATGGACTCCTTCCTTCTATCAGTTGGGTTCACTCAGTGCCATTCTGATCCCAATGTCTACATTCTATAGCCGGATCATTCACTCCTATTTCTGGTTCTGTATGTCGATGACTTGCTAATCACGGGGAGTTCTTCATCCACCATTGGGGTTGTCAAAACTGCCGCCCTTCATGACAGGTTTTTGATGACTGACTTGGGCTTGTTGCACTACTTTCTTGGGATTGAGATCTACCAATCTGCTTCCAGGATCACCATCACACAGTCCAAGTATGCTCTAGATTTGCTCTCGAGGTTTCATATGGCTGATTGCAAGCTTTCCCTAACTCCCTTTCTTTCTAGAGTCAAACTTGAGGCTCAGTGTTCTTCTCCACTTGTTGATGGCACTTTGTACCAACAGCTTGTTGGGAGTCTCATTTATCTGACTCATATGAGACTTGACATTTCATATGTTGTAGGCATGGTCTCTTGATTCATTCAGGAGCCTCATGAGTTGCACTAGAAAGTAGCCAAGTGGATCCTTCACTACATTCAAGGTTCTCATAGTTTTGGGATTCACTCTGTAGGGGGCATTGAGCTTGACTTGGTGGGCTACACAGATTCAGATTAGGCAGGCAATTCTCAGGATCACAAGTCTACTTTAGGTTATAGTTTCTCACTTGGTTCAGGTCCTGTTTGTTGGTCAAGCAAGAAGCAATCTGCTATTGCTCTATCTTCTACTGAGGCTGAGTATCAGGGGGCTGTGAATACTGCCACTAAGGCCATTTGGCTTCAAAATCTTCTCACTGAGTTTGGTATCTAGATCAGATGGCCATCAGTCATATTTTGTGACAACTAGAGTGCCATTTAGATCTCATAGAATCCAGTCCATCATCAGCGGACCAAACACATAGAGGTCCACATGCACTACATCCGGGAGCTCATCCATGGCCACGTCATTGACCTTCTCTACTATCTAACTTCTGAGCAAGTTGCTGATATCTTCACCAAACCCTTCACTAAGAGCAAGTTCCTTCATTTGCGAGCTTTGCTAGGGGTGCGGGATGCTTCATCTTCTGGGGGCTTCTTCCTCTCACTCGGAGTCCTGACTCTCTCTACTTTTGGGGGGTCTCTTCTCTCTCTATTTTGGGGGGGCTTTTCTCTCTCTTTGGGGGGAGTTTTATGTACATGGGTACCTCATCAGGCTTGATTTGTCGGGACCCATTTCTACATCCACCTAAGCTTCACTTATGGGGGGTGTTAGTGTAGGTTTTTATTTCCTAGTTGGGTTATTTATTTTTCCCTATATTCCTGTGTTTTTCCTACACTTCTATTAATCTCACTTAGGTTAATAAAGCATGTCTTATTAGGTGAGTGGTTGTGAGGTGTCACCTTCCTACATGTGAGCATCCATTAGCTATCTTGGGAAGATACTTTTCTATCTTTAGTCTGATAGATGGTTGCTCTTGATTGGTCGGTATTGCCACCTCCTCCCTCTCCCTGGTCTATATAAGCATGCTACCTGGCTTGTATTTTGTATCTTTTGATTTTCCATCCTCTTAATGCTATTTTTCTTCTAGCATTTGCATTACTTTCTTGGAGACTAACTCTGTGTTGCTATTTTGATTTTGTATCATTTGCATTCATAGTTTATATATCTATTCTTTGCACTAGTTTTCTGGGTTAATAATCTTTTTAGATTCTAATAGTTATTCTCAGTTATTATCAAGTGTTTGTAGAATATTTCATATTATCTTCTTCCATTGTGCAAGTTATTTCATTATAGAAGATGAGTTAACAAATGCAACTATATGACTAACCAGCCCCTAAGCTACAAGCAAATCTGAGAATATTCATGTGAGAAATGTTAGCGTTAGCGAAATTACAAGAAATAACTCCTAGATCACTGTCAGAACAAATGCGTAGTTACAGAGAATGTATGTACAGAAACAGAGCACAAATGCATATAAACAATGTACAAATGCATAGAAATAGATGCATTGAAAGAATGAACAAATGCACAGAAAGAATGAACAAATGCACAGAAATAGATGTATTGAAAGAATGGACAAATGTGCAGAAAGAATGAATAAATACACAGAAACAAAGTTCTAAAAAATCAACAGAAAAAAGATGCGTAGAAGGATGGAACAGGTGCGCTGTAGGATGGAATAAATGTGCAAATTGGACAGATGCATTGAAACAGTGAGTAAATGTGCCGAAAGAATGAACAAATGCACAGATTGGACATATGCATGGTTTTAGAGAACATATGCGTGTTACTAGTGAATAGGTGCACATAATCTTCCTGTGTACGAAACCTAATGCACAAAAACTCAGTTTTGAGGTTAAATTGGGGCAATGCCCCATGGTGGGTGCCAAAAAATGTTATCAAAAAATTGGAGTAATAACAATACTATTAAAGTAATCCAAATAACTCAATAGAAATGGAAATAAACAAGATTGAAAACAAAGATCAATACCTCAACAAACCTTGTTACTTCGTAGCTTCCATTGGTCACCTAATCTCAATTGATTTTTGTATGTGAATGAATCCCTTAGAAAGCAGACTTCCTTGCTTTGTTCTTCAAGATGGCAATGGAGAAATGGCTATGATACTTCTTGTAATGAAGAGGAGCTTCAATACAATAAAAAGGGTTATCGCAAGCTATGGAATGGATTTGGGTGCCAAAGGCGTGCTATGAATTCTGCAGAGTAAGTTTACTTAAAGCTTAGATGATTGAAATGGAGGAAAAGGGGTTGTATTTATAGGCTTGTGAGAGAGAAGATCAATGGTATAGAATGAACAAGAGGATCAACGGTTGAGAAGACTTGAGAGGATGTGCACGAATTAGAAGAGGACAAGTGTCCTGGTCTATCATGCAATAGGAGAGTTAACATAAATAGATTGAAGAGTTAACTGAGTGGACTGATCAGTTAATAGAATAGACTAATCAGTTAAGTGAATTGATTGATTAGTTAACTGATTGGAAGTGGAGGATAAATAAGACATGTGGGTGAGAGAACAATTAATTAAATATTAAAATATTTAATTAAGTGTGCACATGGATTTGCATGGATTAATTTTGGTGTTAATCCATTTTTAAGAGGAAAAAGAATAATTTAAATAAATGTTTTGACTTATTTAAATATAGAGGATGTTAAGTTTAGAAGAACTAATTAAATAATAGGACATTAGTTAATTTAGAATGACTTTATAAATTAGAAGAGGTATTTAAATAATTTGATATTATTTAATTTAGAGAAATTTTGGAATAATTAATTAAAAAATTTGGTATTATTTAATTTAGAAGAACTTGGAGGATTTTAATTAAATAAATGAATTTATTTAATTTGGAAGAATATTAAGGATTTAATTAAATAAATGATTTTATTTAATTTTGTGGAGGAATGTGAATCAGATAAATAATTGATTTGTTTATTTATTGATAGAGATATTAAAATGAAATAAATATATAAAATATTTATTTAGATAGAGTCGCATCATTTTTAGGTGTATACAGTAGCATTTTTCTTTATCATCTTATCATTTTGCTTTCTTCTATGTGTACAAGTTAGGTCCTATCTTAAACCAAGAGAAAAAATGATTTAATTGGTTCTAAAATCAATCATCCACATCATCTAATCTTTAAAATAGAAAAGAATTGCCGATGATGGCATGGTTTGGTGGTTAAGTCGCTCAGTTGTAGTGGTGGCCACCAGAGTTCAAACCCCTGCTGGGCCAACAAGCTCGCAAGGCTTTACACCTTCGCTGGGCCAATGAGCTTGCGGGTTTGAAGTGTTCTTCCTAGGGGATGAGGTCCCCCAATTGTGGCCTCACTGGTTCATTGCTCTGGGCAAAAGCATTCAAGTGGAGCTAGAGGGCGTGTCGCACCAATGTCACTAGTCACGTTAAAAAGTTTACCAAGCGCATTATCTTTAAAAAAAAAATAGAAAAGAATTCTATTTTAAGAAAATCAATCTTAGTACTACCAACAAACCAGCAATAATCATTTAATAAATGTAAGCTTCAAGGACACTTGTCTTGTGCACATTCACCTATGATCATGAATTTATCTCAACTGTTCAAACTATCTCTTCTTCTCCACCATTGATCAACCCTTATTGAGTGCTATATATACACCCACTCATTCTCATTATCATCATCTCATCATATAGCGTCCAGAGTATCGTCTCAAGCATAACACTTCCATTAGCATCCATTGAGCATTTTGAGCATTTCATCCATCATCATGGCAGCTTTAGCATCTATGAGTGTTTACAATTGAGAAGCAATCCACAAATCCAACCAAGGAATCAATACTCTAGGTGATTTGCTTTCATTTGTTTGCATTCTTATATCATTTAGATGGATTCTTTGGAGGTGGTAGGATTAGGTTTGATTTGAATTGTTTGATCATCCTAACCTAATTTTTCCTGCTCACACATTTTAGCATGCTTGGTGGGACCCACGTCCTTGATTTAACATCTTTTTGTATAGTTTTTGTGAAGTTGGATTTTGCAGGGTTCCGAGCACAATTGTTCCACATAAAATTGCAATCGCACCACAGATCACTGCAATTGGCTGAAAATAGAGCACAATTGATCCACAGATTTTCACATTTGGTCATATTTCGAGCGCAATTGCATAGAAGAGTGTCACATCTAGTTTTTCCTGTTGCATCTAGATAGTTAGGGTTTTTGTTTTGCAGGCTGTGCGTAATTGTTCAGATCCAACCGCAATTGAATCACAGACCATCGCATTTGGCTTAAATACATATGCAATTGGTCGGTAAATTTTTGCATTTGGCTTTATTTCATGCGCAATTGTAACCCAAATCATCGCAACTAGTCTTTTTGATATGCATTTGGCTAAATCTTATTTCTACTTGATTTCTTTGGCATCTAACCATCTTCTTGTGCAACATCTTTATTCATTTGTCAAAGAAAGGATGCTTTAAAACTACTAATCCATTTGATGTAGGATCAATCAATCCAAGACATATCATTTTTATCATTAATCTAGGAACATTTGGATTTGGTGCTTAAAAGGAACCATTGTTTGCTCTATGTTTCTTTCATCCTTTTTGATTGCTTGTTGTGTATGTATGTAACCCAAATTTAATAACAAAAGTATCCTCTGCCCTTTCCTATCAAATGGATCTTTGGTGCAAGAAAACTTGTTGTTATCTTTAGAGGGCCTACCTTCCCAATGTGAGAAGGTGACGACCCAAGTGGTAACAAGCTAAAGCCAAGCTCCTCCAAACCGCTATATAAAAAAACGTGTTTATGGTGAAAGTCATAAGAAACGGGTGCTGTTGTGTTACACCAATGAAAGTTTCCCCCAAAACCTTGTTGAGCTTAACCTCTTCAGTATGGGAAGCCTCCATAACGAAGTGAATCACCACATGTGTAACCACCTGAACATATGCCCATACTAGCAACCTTTGTGTAGTAGATAAAAACCCTCTATCTATTGATATAGGAGGACAACTGATTAGGCCTCTGATATTTGTCCCACATTCTCATAGTTCATCGTAGAGGTAGCAAAGCATCTTAATATCTGTGCATCTTAAGGACTTGGAACTTGGTGTGCCTGAGAAGTGAGTGCACTATAAGGGAGAGCCCATGCCATCAAGTTTCTGGAGCTATCCTCTTTGAATAAGTGTGGCTGGAGCAATCCAAGTGGGAACTCAATAGATATTGTCCTTGCCTAGCCTAGGTTGTACATGTTTGTGAATGTTGGAGTGATTGTTTGCTTATAGCCATCATTTTTCTATCAAACAAAGTCTAAAACTACAATTAAACAATAGAAAATCACAATTGAATAGTAAACCCTCATACTTTTCAGAAAACCATACACAATTAAGCCATAGTTCATCGCATTTTCTCAAAATATGTATGCAATTGGTCTCTATCAAATCCTGCTACTAAAATCCCTGTCAGATGCATTTGTTTATTTCTAGACGTAATTAAGCTGTAGTTTGTCACATATGTCAAAATCCCAGCCACAATTGAACTGCAATTTTTTGCAATTGCCTTATTCCTATTCACAATTGAGCTATCATCCATCACAATTGAATTATCCTACTTCAGAATTGGTCATCTACTGATTAGTTATCCAAGATCTCTGCTAAAATCCTCATTTCCATTGTTGTTTGAGCATTATATCTAGCCTACAAGCTTTATTCTAAGCATCCATCATCTAGTTTACATAGAAATCATTTCATTGAGCCTAGAATCATCATCTATTTTGGATTTTTGAACGCTCACATACATTGAGACACCTAAAATAGCAAACCAGATCAATCATCCAATCAAATCAGTGACTTTTTGAAACCATCACTTAGATTTGATTATCATCATCCTTAGCATCCTATCCAACAATAGCATATCCCTTAAGTTCAAGAGTCTTTCTCTAGTGGTATTCCTTATCCAAAAAAAAAACAAATCAAACAATTTAGCAACTACCCAATCAACCAAGCATCCAATCCAATAGCAATCCAATCAGCCTATTAACAAATCAGACCATATCAAAGCCATCAAAAAAACAACCAATCCAATAAAGCAATCAAGCAATCCAATCCAAACAATTAACATATCAACCCAAAACATCCTAGCAAACAATCAACCATCATTCTAATAAACATTAGAGTCTCAAACTTTGTGAAACAAGTCCACTAATCTGGGTCAACATCAACCAATGCCATCTCAACCTTACATTTCATTCCCATCCATTCCGTATCAACCTAATCCATCGAAATGTCACATCAATCCTTCATCAACCTATCACAACCCTCCCAATGTCAACCCTTATCCATATCAATCTATATCTCAACAACTATTATCCTATGCAATCCCTCCATCATCATCACATCAACACATTCAACTACAACAACATCAACCAATTCAACCATTCCAACCATCACAACAACCTATTCAACAATTCCAACAACAACAATTCATACCATAACAACAAATGCAAACACCATCCCAACCTCAACAAATTCCACCTCAATCCTATGTGTCATCAATCTCAACTTCACACCAACCTAATCCATCCACCTATCAAGTTAATGCCACATCAACCTATCCTACATCTTTCCATGCCAATGCCACATCAGCCTATACCACATCAACATATCCCTTCACTCCACAACAAGACCATCAAGCACCATTGATAGACCTAAGTCCACCTTTGCAACAAGAAGCATATGCAAGTCTAAATGGACCCTTGTACATAAATCAAGCAATCCCAAGTTATCCTATACAAGACCTAATTATCTTTGACAAGGAGATACCAATCTAGAGTGGTGTCCACCATCCAATCACATGCCAACATGTGAGCCAACTAGTCCTATCCCAACACCTTCATGTGATCCCAATCATAGTCCATTGGTCCATCAACCTTCATTCACTTCCTCCCCATGTTCTCCCAATCTTCCATTAAAGGATCCCTTGGAGACAACCATACAACAATTGGTCCAAGAAAATTTGATTGAGCTCCCACTGATAGAACCCTTTGAAGCAATCTACATTAAATCCCATTGGTATAATGAAAACCATTAGTGTGCATACCATAGGTGTAAGGGCCATACGACACTCAATTGTGCCAAGCTTAAGAGATTGATCAAAGACCTCATAAATTGTGGTAAGATTAACCCCATTATCTGTCTATCCAATACAAATCCTAATAGGTCCAATCCCATTATCCTTCCATCAAATCCAATTAACCCTCAACCTAATCATGATCCTAAGCATGTAATGCCATCTATCCTCATTATCCATCAATTATATTGTCCACTCATACATACACTTGCAAATGATGTGATCCATTGGCTACTAGCAAGGAATAAACTATCTCCATGTCAAACACCCATTCATGAGCCTACCAAAAAACTTCCAAAGGTCATGTCCAATCCTACAACTCCTTCACATAGTCCACATATCCTTGAGTCTCTTCAAGAACCCTCCATTAACATCTCTAGCCTTTCAAGCCCATCATGTGACCCACAAGCCATCAAGCCTATTCACAAACCTCCTATCATAAGTCCAAGTCAAGAGCCATCATACCCTCATGTTGATAACCATGAAGAACCTATCAATCCTATTCAAGAGTTATCTCCTTCCATTCAAGCAACCCAAGAGGTATGTCAAGGGTTTAACCCTAAGCATGTGGAAACATCAAGCCCTCGTCCTAATCAAGATCAAAGAACTTCCATTCACCCCATCTATAACATATATCTTTTCCATGATCAAGATGATATCCATAATGAAGAACCTATCCATGAGAATCTTGATCCTATTCGTACTCCTACAACCATTCATGAACAAGATACCCAAGACCTACATGCTCCATCTAATGAAAGTCTTGTTGACCTACTTGAGAATTCACCTCATTTCATGGCCTTACTTCAAAGAAAATAAAATTCTCCTCCACCTATCCATTCTCCATCTAGCCCTAATAATCAAGTATCCACTTGTCATGATGAGACACTTGTCCCCCAAGAAAGCATAGAAGATCAAACAAATAACTTGGATATTAGTGAACATCATGATAATCAAGATCCTAATGGTTCTTCCACATCCACTATCAACCCCATTCCAAATCCACCTTCATTCATGAATGTTCTTCCCTAGGACAACACCAACCTTTGTCCTCCACCTCACCTTCTCCATCCAATAACAAACTCAAGTCTAGTGTTCAAACTACACCTAGTCCCATTGTCCATCACATACTCCAAAACATGAACTACCAAGGTAAAGGCCTAGGCCTTTATGAACAAGGTATTTTGAAGCCAATCCATGGCCAAATCCCTCCATGCTCATATGGCCTTGGATATACACCCCAAGGTAAACAATCTAAAGATGTTGGTAATTCCTCCATGCATCCTAAGTCCACCACTTTCCATCACAAACCACATCATGTACCCAAAACATATGTCGCCATTCCACCTCCATCATCCTACAAGTGTCAAAAGCATGTGACCACACACCTCCCTCCATCCAATTTACCTCCACTCCTTCCAACTCCTACTATCCCTCTATCCACTTCACCTCCACTTCTACCAATGCCTAATCATTCATTCATCCATAAATAACCTTACAATCCTAATCATAACCAACAAATGCACATATTGTCTAAACATCAGGCTTTCATTCGTTTCACCAACTTCGCTTCCATCATGTCCATGGGATTCAAAAGTAAAAATTTGGATGCCTCTACCCACAAAGCTAAACATCCTAAGGATCCTCATGCCTTAGGGCATCAATGCAAAAAATAAAATCCATGTACATCCAAAAAGCTATCCAAGCCCATACCTCCAAAAGAAAAGTCCAAAAGCAAAATGGTTTGGGTCCCTAAGCAACAAGCCATCAAGTCAAATGAGGCATCCACCTCTCAAAAATCCCAACCATCCTCTTCCATCCATTCCATCCAAAAGTCTCAAATTACTTCATCCCACAAGTCAAACAAAAATCATACAAATACTAAGTCTATGTGGGTACCTAAGTCACTAAATCACCCATCTCCTAATCAAACATCTTCATTGCTTCTTACACCACCATCCAATCAAAAGCTTCAATGTTTATCATGGTGTGTGCAACCATTGGTCATGATTGCCTTCCATTCCACTACATTTCCACATACCTCCATCTCCCCATCCTTCATCCACTATCCTACATATCTTCCCCATCACCTTCCTATGGTCCATGATTTTGCATAAACTTTTCATCCACTTTTTGCATAAATCCTACATAATCCACATCATAATCCACTATCTTCCCTCCATAATCCACTATTCACCTAATCCATCTCCCTTTCATGCAAACCCTTACCAACATCTATGAGCACACTTGACATGGTCCATGCGATGACATCCATCTCTAGTGGGACACTATCACCTTTCATAGCACAAGACACTTAAGTCCCTCCTATCCATTACCATGGTGAAAACCTGCTTGCAGATGCTATGTGTAATTGTCATGCTATCCCATTCAAAAAGAAAAGAAGAGAAAAAAAAGAAAAATCAAAATAGTAAAGAGAAATCCCTTCATCCAACGGTGAAAACCTGGTAAACAGACACCTTGGATAGGTACCATGATGAAAACCTGGCAAATAGGCATCATGTGTAGGTTGATCTTCTATGTCACTTACACTTGGGGGCACATTGTCTCATCCAAACTATCTATCCCATCATACCACTACCATACTATCCTACCATCCTTAGCCATTACACCCACATACCTATCATATTGAGTCTATTCATCCTCCCTTCCTCTTTTGATCTTGATAAAGGCATAGGGGTAAAATGTTGAAATATGCTTTGGATATCTCTTGATATATCTCATCTCTTCCAAACAAAATTATCCACCTATCATAAGACTTTTAATGAAAAATACATCATGTCATCCTTTTGTTATGAGCCTTGTCATGTAAAATCCTAAGTCTACTACCTAGAATGGGGCATGCTCTTCCTATGTGACGTAATCTTTGGAGATCACATCCTATATCTATCCATCTATCATGAGGCATACATCCATTCCACTATAGCCTATCCTTGTATCCACCCATTTATCATGAGCCTTCCATTCCATTTACTATCGCCCATCTTTTTGTCCATCAATCCTACCTCCATCCCATGCACTTAGACTTGGTCTTCCCTTGTCATTGGTATCTAGCACAAAGGTTATCGAAATTGTAACTCCATTGACATCTAAAAACATTTTAAAAAAAAAAATCAAATATTCCCAAAAATACAAAAAAAATCAAATATTTCGAAAAATCCAAAAAACAAAATCAAATAACCAACAAAAACTCCAAGCAACAAAATTAAATCCATCAAATCACTCCTAATCAATCAAAATCACATCAATCTAATCCAATCCAATCCTCACTACATCAAATTGCATCAATCCTATTCATTATTCATCCCTCATCATCACCATCCCATAGTAAACAAGAACTACATATTATTTCTATCATTTAATGCCTTGATCCTGTGGATACATGGTATGTAGGCAGTCTGGTGTATGAAGGAAATACCCAGATTCAGGCATAAGGTGATACTCCTTCTTTCATCATCCATCTTTCTTCTAATCACCCTTTTCTTCTTTCATCACACTTTCTTCTATCATCATACCTCCCACATTAGCAATAAAACCCAGAACTACATATTTATCATGTCTCATCAGCATTGTGTGGTGCTTTGATCCCGTGGATACATGGTATGTAGGTAGTCTATAATACAAAGGATGTATCTAGTACACAAGTACCAATGATTCATTATTCCATCCCTCTATCATTCCATCTTCTTCTATTTTGACTAATTCAAGCAAAAAGCAAACTATGCATAACTCGATAGCTCAAGAGTGTACTAAAATCAAAAGCTAAGCTAATAGTTATTTGTCCACCATGCCTTAAGCCAATATCTACTACATCTATCTCAAGAAAATCATCTTTAACCTTCAACAAGATATATCTTTCCTCACAACAAGGTGCTATCTGATCCATCCAAGAGCATTTAAATTTGGCAAGAGAACATGATGGCTATGTCTTTTGTTTATCTTTTGATTTATCTTTTGTCCCTTGCTATACCTAATCAAGACTGCCTTGATCTATCATATCTTGGTATGTTGAGATGAAGTATAGACTGGGGCATGGTCATTGGCTTTCATATGCCGTGTTTGTGGGATGATTTTATTCTCCTACTATGCCTAATGGTATCATGTACATGTTGGGATTAGCATCTTGCATAGTAATATCTTTTGCATTTGAGAAGCTAAATAGTCTCCTATGCATTAAGACTATTTCTCATACATATAACCCACAAGGTTTCATTATGTCTAGTGGAGGTGAGTTCAAACCTTTGTTTGCAGAGTTAAAGTTCACCTCAGAAAAATAGCTAATATTCATATCTTGTGTATGTTGGATCAACATCTTGACCTCATACGTTAGACAAGATTGTATTACGCTGTATGCATTGGATACATGACACCTTGGTCCTTTATACCTTGATGCATACTATCTATATGCTATATCAAACATTAGGATTGCAAATCTCATAACTTTGTGGCAATCATTAAAGCTGTCTCTATCTATCCATCCATCTTGTAATAACATAATAGCACTCAATAGAATTGATCCTTGGTTTTCTTCTCCATCTCGTTGTCATCTTCATTCTTCTCATCCTGCCAAAATGAATGTGGTAGACATATACCATTTTGCATTATCCATTATTATCATTATCCATAATATAGTATCACATATCATGACATATTTCCATTGTACAAGTTACCATCTACCTACCATTATATGTATAAACATAAACATCCATCATATGCATTACATAATCATTAAACATGTGCATCCATACATCATATATACATCCATATCCATAGCATAAAAAATCATAAATATATAACACATCATGAACACCCATCTCATATATATATATATATACACACACACACACAAATAAAGGTCAATATACAATGTGTGTCTCATAGATATACAATGTGTGTTTCTCTTCGTCTTGTCATCTATTTGCGAGTCAACCTAGCCTTTTCCTGATCACCTGGTGTTTCCTCTCGAGGGGGCATCATCAGCCAGTTTCACTTGGGCAAAATCTATTTTTTTTGAAAACAACGTATTGTATCACATTTTCTTTGAAACAATGTTCTAGCGAACATCGTCTTAAAGAGGGGCAAAATGTAGACACCCAAAATTGACCTAGTTATCATTATTAAAATATTGCATTATTCATCATCTACATTTGTCTAACACATTTGAATAATTTATCTATTTTCTCTTAAATCATCTATTTCTTCTATTAATTAAATAAATTTATATTTGTTTAATTAATTGTCCATCTATTTTATTATCTATTTTTCTTATATTTTCCTCTATTTATAATTAAATAATTTCTAATTATTTAATTATTTCTCTATCCTCTTTAAATTAAATAAATTTACATATTTATTTAATTTAGTTGTTCTATTAATAAATAAAATCTATATTTTATTTATTTATTTTCTCATCATGAACATAAATTAAATAAATTTATTTATTTAATTTATGACTTTTCCTCTAATATTCTAAAAATAGCATTTTTCTCTATCATCATCTTATGATTTTGCTTTCTTCTATGTGTACAAGATAGGTCCTATCTTAAACCAAGGGAAAAAATGATTTAATTGGTTCTAAAATCAATCAATCACATCATCCAATCTTTAAAATAGAAAAACATTCTATTTTAAGAAAATCAATCTTAGTACTACCAACAAACCAACAATAATCATTTAATAAATATAAGCTTCAAGGACACTTGTCTTGTGCACATTCACCTATGATCACGAATTTATCTCAACCGTTCAAACTATCTCTTCTTCTCCACCGTTGGTCAACCCTTATTAAGTGCTATATATACACCTACTCATTCTCATTATCATCATCTCATCATATAGCATGCAGAGTATCGTCTCAAGCATAACACTTCCATTAGCATCCATTGAGCATTTTAAGCATTTCTTCCATCATCATGGCAGCTTTAGCATTTATGATTGTTTACAATTAAGAAGTAATCCACAAATCTAACCAAGGAATCAATACTCTAGGTGATTTGCTTTCATTTGTTTGCATTCTTATATCATTTAGATGGATTCTTTGAAGGTGGTAGGATTAGGTTTGATTTACATTGTTTGATCATCCTAACCTGATTAAATTAAATAATTTAATTTGCCAAAGACAATTAATTAAATGAAGAGTTGTACCAGACAAATGAATGTGAAGGGTCATAACCCATATAAATGGAATCATCGAATCAAGAGAATAAGAAGCATCAAAGTAGCAACAATTAGTAGATTAGGCAATAAATAAAAATGAATACATATTGTAATAAATTTTGAAAGTAATGCAATGGAAGGAATATTATAATCTGGTGTTTCAACCTCTGGTGTTCAATTATTTGTCAAAAATTAGCTCAGATGTGTTATCTGTGTTGTCTCCAGAATGATTTTCCTTTGTTGTTTAAATTAATATATCAAGGATATACTTAATTTATCAGGGCACATTTGTTTTTTCTATGTGATCTGTTTGATTGGTGTCTGTGAGAAGTCGATTTAAGTCCTTCCAGATGATTTATGTTCATTGGTCTTTGCCAGGAGTTAAAACCCTTTAAACAAAACATCTCAGTTGGTTTCCTTCACACTAGAATTAAAAAGTCCTTTCAATTGATCATAGTAACCTGGAAAAATATCATTGGGATTTGGTAAGAAGAGCACAAATAACCTACAACCTTGCATGTTTATATAAGGTATAAACACTTGAAAGTGCTAAATAATTAGACTTAAACCAAGAGGGAGGATATACCTATCCTACACATCCTAACTCCATTGCCCATTATAGATAAAGCACTAATCATTACAAATAACATTTCAAAACCTTTCACATATTTAGAATTACATTAGAGTAGGAACAAACTTTCAAACCTGACATCTACTTCACACCCATATGCCACTATGAAGGTCATACAAGTCTGCTTTAATAGTCAAGGTACACCTACCTAGGTCTAGCAGAGCCTGAAGTGAAGGGGGTTTTAACCATATTTGCCCTCTGTCATTAGCCAAAAGTGTCAAGAGAGCCTGGCAACCTCTTAGGGTTAACAACCTGCATTTTTGAGACCTAACAGAATGATGCTGAAATTTCATGTCCAACATACATTTGCTTTGATGATGAAGGTACTCTTGAATTTGATCAAAATCTCCTATTTATCCCTATCCAAGAAGAGGAATGTAAATCAGAAGTGGAGGTCTTTAGCCCATGTAAGAATGATAATGACTCACACATCATGGATAATGTATGTCCAAATGTGCATATTGATGAATGCATGGATCAGAGGTGGATAATACCAAATGGTGATATGAAGGATAATGAAAGTATTTCAGATTACGTTATCTCAACATATATTAATATGGCAGAATTTTCAAAGCCATGTGAGAAGCATTCAGATAATGGAATGGGTGATTATGATTGCCTTACATTGAGAAGTTGTTTCCATACTTTGCATCAGTGGCCATATGATAATTTCATATTTTCTATTGGAACATATGATGAAATCAAACCTAATCATCTTGGTTATGTGGTGGACTATAAACATTTTCAATTTTCAATTAAGTTGGGAGATCATTCTATGATACATGACAGTGACCGAAATGATGA
Source organism: Cunninghamia lanceolata (assembly GCA_027924645.1). Taxonomy (NCBI): domain Eukaryota; kingdom Viridiplantae; phylum Streptophyta; class Pinopsida; order Cupressales; family Cupressaceae; genus Cunninghamia; species Cunninghamia lanceolata. The sequence continues at coordinate 32,446,643 of BSBN01000078.1, read as the reverse complement.
TTGCATAGATTTCTTCAAATGGAGTTCAATAAAATCAGATCAAAACAAGGTATATGATAGAGGAAATTATAAACCTTTCCTTTTTCTGGTGGCCTTGAGCCATTAGTTGTGGTGTGGTTTTCAAACCATATTAGTTTAGGGCAGAAGTGACATTCAAACTCTATTGCCCAATGGAGTAGACACTCGGTCTGCTCCCCAGAGATCTGGGATCTTGCTATGCCCACAAGGGGCATACATCCCCAAACAAGAGCCACTGTTGGAACCTACAAATTTTTACAAAATTTGAAGGTCCCATGATGAGAAAATCAATTTCAGCACCTAGAAATGCACCTTAAAAAACTACCTCAGTGACCTACTTTGGAGGGTCATGTGAGGGTAAAATAGTGATCAATCAAATGAATAATAGATGACCCAAACATCAACAGAATGGAGAAACAAAGAAGATCCAAGTAAACAAAGCAATGAACAAACACAGCAAACCTCTTCCGTTTCGAAACTTCTGTTGTTCGCCTATCACGAATCGTCCTTTCACAGATGAGATGAGCCCTCAGAGAGTGCAATCTTTTAAAGATGTTTGAGGAAGTCGATGGTGAATGGCTATGGTGTGATGTGCAATGAAGGTGAGCTCCAATGCAACAATGGTGATCTCAAGCTTGTGGATGACAAATGAGGGTGCCAAAGGCGCGCTGGTGATATTTCTGCAGAGTAACGATGTCAAAATCCTGGATGATTAGAATGGAAGAATGAAGCTTCATTTATAGACTTGGAAGAATGAGAATCAATGGTTGAGAGAAGATATGAAGATCAACGGTTGAGGATGGTTGAGGAATGTGCAACCAGTAGAAATGTGACAAGTGTCCCAGCTCCATCATGAAAGGTGGGATGTGACAAAACTGATTGGAGAGTTAACTCCATTGACTGGTCTGTTAACAGAATTGATTGATCAGTTAGAAGAGTGGATTGTGGAACTGACTGGATTGATTGAGGATTTGACTCAACTGACAGGTTAGTTAACAGATTTGATTGATTGGTTAACTGACCTCTGATTGGAGAAGAAATAGGCCATGTGGGTGAGGGAAAATAAGGCAATTAAATATTAAATATATTTAATTACATGTGCAACCTGATGAGGTGGACAAGGTGAGGTGTAAAGGTGATGTGGAATTTTGAATTTAGAACTTTAGGATAGAGAAATTAGGTTTAATTAAATAATTTATGATTATTTAATTGTGAAGGACTTTAGAAGAATTTTAATTAAATAAATAGAATTTATTTAATTGTGAGATAGTGAATTGATTAAATAAATTTGGAATATTTATTTAATTAATAGAAGAATGGAATAAATATTTAGAATATTTATTTAGGATGATTTGTGTCATTTTTAGGCGTATACATTTTGCCCCTCTTTGATGCAATGCAGTTTACAGCATTGCTTCAAAGAAATTGATAGTCTGAATGATGATACATGCCCCAGTTTGCCCCTGGTACAGGTTAAATGACGATAGGATGCCCCCTCGGGAGATTGGACGGGAAAAACAGTGAAAGTTTTGGAGACAGACGATCTCACGACGAGGAAGGGGTTAGGATAGGTTGGAGGAAAAGGGATGCAGTCAGGGATGCGGGAAGAAAACTGGGGGAAAAACGGACACGGGAAGTAGTCACAGTCATCACCTAGCCAGAATTAGGGTTTAGAGGCTATAAATAGGAGCTGGGTCCACAAGAATAGTCATTTGCACACTTGGTTGATCTGGATTGGAGAAAGAGAGCTTAGAGCAAACTTAGAGCAGCATGGCAGCCAAAGCAGCAGACATTCCGCACGAGGAGCACCGATTCGAGCGAGTCTGACGATTCGGGCGGCCAGCAGAGGCAGGACCCCCGGTATGTGCTTTGAAAAATTTCTCCTAGGGTCGAGTTTAGGTGTCATAAATGCCTGTAGAAAATAGGTGAAATAGATGCGCCGAAACGCAGAATGGCGCATATGCCTCGCGAAGCTGCGCATTTGCTTTTTCGCGGCGCATATGTCTGTTTCGGCGGCGCATGCGTTAAAGCTACGCTTTTGTGCATTCTAGCTGCGCATGCGCAATTTGGCGGCGCTTTTGTATTTTTGCCGCGCATATGTGAAATGTAGCAGCGCATTTGATAATGTTGCGCACATGTGACTTCCTGCGGCGCATCCGTAATTTCACGGCGCATACGTGGATTTCTGCGGCACATGCGTTAGAACGGCGCATATGTGCCCTGTAGCGGTGCATATGCATTTTTGCGGCGCATATGTTGATTATTGCGGTGCATATACCAGAAACGGCGCTTTTACCACCTGTAGTGGCGCATTTGCTCGAGAGGGCAAATTACTTAGCCAAATTGATTCGATTAGCGTCCTGTTTGACGCAGGAATCGATGAGCTATCTCCGAGATTGCAGGAATCTAGTCAAGAGATGTAGTGTGCTGTTTTGATCAATTTGAAATGCTAAGTTTAGTTGATATAGTTCAATAGATATGTTGAGTATGGTATATGCAGCTTGAGACTGACGACTTGCTTTGTGTGCTTGCAGGAGGAGATATGAGAGACTCTACAGTCGAGGGAGACGTTCCCCATGCCTTTATTGCAGAGATACATGCTGACGGAGGCTGACAGAGTGGCGCTTGGTGCCATGGGTTTAGATTACGTTTGCTTTATGCCCGAGGTGCAGGCGAACTGAGGACTATTGATAGCTGTTGTGGAGAGATTCCACAGCGAGGACGGGACCTTCCACTTCCCTACTGGAGAGATGACGGTGACACTGGAGGACGTCTATAGGATACTGCACTTGCCCATGGTAGGCAAGTTAGTGGAGTATGACGCACAGCGGGATTCGGGACTTGCTGAGTGTCAGCGAGTATTTGACGATCCCGAGCTGGTGGGACAGGTCATCCCGTGGCAGGGTATCTATGACTGTTATGACTACTTCCCTGGGATTGTGGCTGGACTGATTGCGGGCATTGTATGCCCGGACAGGAGATCGCACGGGTTCCCCATTGGATGGGGCAGGATCATGGAGCGGATGCTGACCGAGGGCATCCGATACGTGTGGGGACCCTGCGTGCTAGCCCACCTATATCACGACATGCATCAGGTGGTGTACCACCGCAGCACGAGTTTATCGGCCGGGGTGCTGCTATTACAGTTTTGGCTGTGGGAGTAAATAGCGGTGACCAGGCCGATATGCGTCTTTGCTAGGCAGCGAGGAGAGCCATACAGCTATGGCTATGCAGGAGTGATTTCCCAGCACAGGCTGGGGAAGCTAGAGTACTGGCGGCATACCTTGGATGGGGTAGATGTGGTCGTCTGGCGGCCATATCTGGATTGCGAGCCCTGGGATGACGAGGGAGATGAGCTACCCTACTGCTTCCAGACTAGGTGGTTGATAGGCCGGACACGGCACATATTGGAGAGGCAGATGGTGGGCCAAGTGCTGAGACAGTTCGGCAGGAGACAGGGCATGCCGCAGGGACAGGCCATGTTTGCACGGACACATGCAGAGAGGGTCCGATGGGGGCTGATGGCTTCTTATGAGGAGGCCCTGGTAGAGTTCCAGCAGATGCCTTATGTGGCATGGGACATGAGGCGGAGATAGCAGATGCGGGGGTCACACAGGAGTATGAGGACTGGATTACCGCACATCCATTCCCGAGATATTCAGGGCCTGGCATGCTGGTGCCTCGTATTGACGAGGCGGACTCAGAGGAGGAGGGAGAGGCTGGCCCAGGGCGGAGGACCGCTAGAGGAGGACGAGGACGGGGTGGCCGGGCTGCAGAGAGGCCGAGGCAGCGGAGGAGGATAGATCGGGTTGGGCAGGCAGTGCCAGGACAGGGAGAGATATAGCAGCAGGTGCAACAGCAGGCACAGATGCCACCACCCCAGCAGGTACCACAGCAGCAGGTACCACAGCAGCAGGTGCCGCAGCAGCAGGTGCCATAGCAGTAGGGGCTAGGACAGGCAGAGGCAGCACAGGGGCCAGTGCAGGGTGAGGCACATGAGAGGACTATAGCCAACCTGAGGGGACAGGTGCAAGAGCTGCAGGCACAGCTGAGGAGAGTGGAGAGGAGGTGAGATGCAGATGCAGCGGTGATCGCTGGTTTGACTCGCAAGCGAGACATGGCAGATGCCCGGGTACGCCTTATCTGAGTAGAGAGGGACACAGCAGTGGCTGCCATGGGTACAGACGCAACGAGCTCGTTTCTAGTTGGGCAGGTGCAGTAGGCACGGGCACAGGTAGGCCAGTTGCAGACGCAGTTGGCACAGGTGCAGACAGACCTAGCCAGAGCGCAGCAGCAGGCACAGTACTACTGAGGCTTGTACCATGGTACCGTGGCGTCGAGCCAGAGGGCAGGGAGTTTTAGGAGTCAGTCTGGGGTGGCTCACAGAGCAGGTCCTTCGTAGTCAGGGGCATCCATGATGGGACCTCAGTAGTCAGGAGCTGGCAGTGGTGGCCCACAGCAGCAGGGGTAGACACAGACCAGATTTTGTACATTTTGGGACATGTATCACCGTCTATTTAGACGCATATTGTATATGACACTTTGATTTTGAGAGAGATGGTGATATTGTACATTTGGACCTCATTTATATGATAGTATATATGATGATGCAGCTTTGTGTATCTATTGCATGCGTTATGAGATGATGATTTTACTTCTATTGTATGATGTGATTCTATTGCATAGTTAGATGGTCTATATGATGCTATATGAGAAATACTTTGATATGCTGCTATATGATATTTATATGATCTAATGTGACAAATGAATGCAAAATGTAATATGATGTCTATGTGATGATGCAAATGTATGTATATGAAACATGATTTCTATGTTATGATGTAACTGCATATGTGATGTCTATATGATCTGATGCAAATGTATATGTATGGAACATGATTTCTATGTTATGATGCTGTATAGATATGTGAGATGCTACTGGATGTTTATATGGTGTAATGCTTTGAATGTATGCAGTTGTAACATGAGTACTATGTGGTGATGTAACTACATATGTGATGCACTTAGCTATGTTGTTTGATTTTCTGGGCTTTTAAGATTAAGATGTGATGCAAATGTATTGGTGACCTAATGCATTGGATGGTGCATTCTACTAACCTAATCATGTGCATGACTAGTTTCTACGAATGATATGATATGCTCCTATATGCCTTGTTTTTGTGATGTCCAAATGTACTCTATCGACATAAGAATGACATGATGGATAGAGGAATGGTTGCGAAAGAATGACTTAGGAATTTTTCTTGATATCGTTACTCTACATAGTTTGAATAATGAGGATTGTATGGATGGGTGTATGGATATAGGACGGATGTTTTGCTTTTAGATTGCTTTATTTCATCATTGGGCATTTTGTTTTTGGTACTTTTCTGAAATGTTGTAAGTGAATACAAGCATCTAGGTATAATTGAACCGAGATGACCTGAGTATCGCTTACATGGAGTGTGATTTAACAAGTCAATACAAGCATCTAGTCAAAATTGAATCTAGATGACCTGAGTACTTCTTGCGTTTCAACAAGCAAGGATTGCCCCCGTTCATGTAAGGCCCTGGATGTCCTCGATGATCTTTTGCTGATCATGTCCTTAGACGAGGCATCGCATTACTAAAGTTTAATCCACAGACAACAAACAAAGAAAGTAATCATGCCCCCATCATAGCATCTCTAGCTTTTGGCATCCTTGAGAAGCATAGGAAGGTATGATAGCAAAAACCAAGACTCTGTAACTTAACCCTAGGTTCCAATCTACAAAAGCATATTTGCATTGATATGTGTTTATTTCTTGCCTTAATTTGCATAAAATCATGTAGAAGACCTTGGGTATTTGCTTTGCATTGGATAGGTTAAGATGTTCATTGTCGGGATGTCTGCTTGAAGTGCGGGTGTTTGCTTGCATTTGCTTACTTGATGAGAAGGTTGCACAATCCTTATTGAGAAGACGGACCCTAAGGGACTGACCTAGTGCCTTGGGGGCTCATTGCTAAATGGCCTTGCCTACGTGACGACGCAGAGGCAACGTAGTTCGGGGTAAACCCTAATGGACCATGGATGGACTAGAAGAAAGACGACAAGAATGAAGACAAGAAAGGAGACGAATGGGACGTTGGGAGAGATGGAAGCCTCGGGGGTGCATTACAATAATGGCTTTGCCTACGTGACGGCGCAGAGGCAACGTAGTTCACGGATTCGGACCACAGACACTGACGAGAGACACTATACTAGGCTTACATTGAGGAGACGGTATGGGACAAAACCTTGGTTGACAAGGCCACAAGGTGAGTATCAAGCCATGATAGGTAACTGTCAAGCGTTTATTGTGGGATGGATATGGGTCGAATGGGGAAAATAGAGGGAGAATGGGCTCAAGGTGATTGGATTCCCAAAGATGGAGAATGTGGTTTGTCACAAGTAACGCCTGTTTACCAGGTTTTAATCACTTGCTTTTATTTGCACGAGAAGCTAGAAAGTAACATGACACCTGATTGCCAGGTTTTCACCATGATACCTATCCAAGGCGCCTGTTTGCTAGGTTTTCACCAAAGGACGATTTTTTTGTATGCTTGCTATTTTTTTCAATTTTTTTGTATTTTCTCTTTGTAACTTTTTGATTTTTTTTTTTTTTTTTTTGCTTTATTGTGCCCCCTTGCATTGGGGTTCTCTTAGGTATAGAACCGGCGAAGGTGCATGCTGTTGATTGGATCATCAAACAACTCACCTTCCGATGTGGCCAACTGATATGCCCCCGATCCGTAAGCCACTACAATTACATAGGGTCCAAGCCAGTTAGGCTCGAACTTACCTTTCTTTTCTCTATCCTGCTGATTGCGAGGGTTCTCTTTTAGGACGAGGTCCCCCACCTTGAAGCATCTTGGTCTAACCTTGTGGTTGTAGCTTCTTGACATCATCTGTTGATAGGCTTTGAGATGGTCAAAAGCTTTCTGGCGCCTTTCCTCTAGCAGTTCTAGCTCTTGTAGTCTGGAGACTCTGTACTCTTCGTCTGATATGAGACCTTTCAACGACACCCGAAGGGATGGGAGTTCGACCTCAATGGGAAGGATGGCTTCAGAACCATAGACGAGGGCGTAGGGTGTAGCACCTGTGGGAGTGCGTATGCTAGTTCGATAGGCCCACAGAGTGGGATTGAGTTGGACGTGCCAATCGCGACCAGCTTCATTGACAGTCTTCTTTAGGATTTTCAGAATGGTTTTGTTCGATGCCTCAGCTTGGCCGTTACCTTGGGGGTAATATGGAGTGGAGAAGCGATGTTGGATCTTGAAACGTTCACAAAGTTCCTGGACATCCTGATTTTTGAAGGGTCTCCTGTTATTCGTTATGATGGATGAAGGGATGCCATATCGGCAGATAATGTAATTCAGAATGAAAGAGGAAATTTGCTTTCCTGTGACGGTTGATAAGGGAACGGCTTCAATCCACTTTGTAAAGTATTCAGTGGCGGTTATGATGAATTTATGGCCATTGGAAGAGGGTGGATGAATCTTTCCCACGAGGTCAAGTCCCCACTGGCAAAAGGGCCAGGGTGTCGTTAGAGGTCTCAACTCCTGAGCAGGTGCATGAATCAGGTTCCCATGTATCTGGCACTGTTTGCACTTTTTGACGAACTGATATGAATCCATTTCCATATTGGGCCAGTAATAACCCAAACGCATGAGTTTCTTAGCTAAGGAAGGACTGCTGGAGTGTGTTCCGCAGATCCCTTCATGCACATCTCACAAGGCAGTTATAGATTCTTCTTGTTCTAGACAACGGAGTAAAGTACCATCCAGACCACGTCGGTAAAGGGTATTGGCGATAATGGTGTAACGGGAGGCTTGTCGGATGAAAGTTCATTTTTGGTTGGAAGAGAGGTCCAAAGGAAGGACATTGTCCTTGAGGTAAGTGTAGGTCTTACCGTACCAAGGTGAATCAGATCCTACTAGGTGGCAAATGGAATGGGTTTCGAGGAGATCATAAGCCGGCTGTCGAATTGTTTCTACTAAGAACTCATACCATGACTCATGCTCAGGTATCTCAAGAAGAGAGGCTATGGTTGCCATTGCATCTGCTGCTTTGTTCTCTATCCTAGGTATTTGCTCAAACGAGATGGTCCCAAAATGTTCTTTGAGGTCGTCGACCATTCGCTTGTATGGGATGAGCTTCTCATCTTTGGTCTGATACTCGTCGTTGACCTGGTTGATGACAAGCTGAGAATCACCGTAGACACTTAGTGCTTGGATTTTCCACTCAGTGGCCATCTTGAGACCAATTACCAAAGCCTCATACTCCGCTATATTGTTAGTGCATGGAAATAACAACCTGTAGGACTTTGGAATTGTGTGGCCTTGGGCAGTGATGAATAAGATACCTGCCCCCGATCCATGGTTGGTGTAAGACCCGTCGAAGTAGAGTTTCCAAGGAGATGTTGACAGAGTGAACAAAGACTCATCGGGGAACTCAAACTGCATTGGTGAAGTGTCCTGTAATGGTGCCTCAGCTAGTTGGTCAGCGATGATTTGCCCCTTGATGGCTTTTCTGTCCACATACTCTATATCATATTCGCTAAGAAGCATAACCCATTTGGCTAGTCGACCTGTGAGAGCTGCTTTGCTGAGAAGATATTTTAGTGGGTCGATCTTGGCAATGAGTTTGACAGGATGTGCCAACATGTAGTGTCGGAGTTTTTGTGAGGCAAAAACCACCGCAAGGCATGAACGTTCCACCTGTGAGTATTGCAACTCGTAGCCCACTAAGGTTCGACTGATGTAGTACACAGCTCTTTCCTTGTTCTCATAGTCTTGCTACGCTAGGAGAGCCCCAAGAGCAGTAGGTGTAGCAGATATGTAGAGAATCAAAGGTTTTCCTTGGATCGGAGGCATGAGTATAGGAGGATTCATGAGGTACTCCTTGAGCTTGTTGAATGCCTCTTCGCACTGCTCATCCCATTTAAATGGAACGTTCTTATGTAGGAGATGGCTGAAAGGATGGCACTTGTCTGCCAGCTATGAGATGAACCTGCGGATGGCCTGTAGCTTGCCCTGTAAGGATCTCAACTGTGTTAGAGTTTTGGGTGGAGGCATATCCATGATTGCTTTGGCCTTGGCCGGGTCTACCTCTATGCCGTTTGCTGACACGATGAAGCCTAGCAGCTTGCCCGATGTTACCCCAAACACACATTTCTTCGGGTTCAATTTTACTTGGAATTGGTCCAGCCGTTGGAAGATTTTCTCTAATGTGTCCAGGTGTGAGTCTCTGGTGAGTGATTTTGCCAAGATGTCGTCAACATAATCTTCCATGGTCACATGCATCATGTCGTGAAATATAGTTGTCATGGCCCGCTGATATGTAGCACCTGCGTTTTTCAGCCCAAATGGCATGACATTCCAGCAAAAGGTACCCCATGGACAAGTGAAAGCGGTTTTGTGCTGATCCTCTGGTGCTATTTTGATCTGGTTGTACCCTGAGAATCCATCCATAAGTGACAGCATTGTATGTCCTGCCGTGAGGTCGACTATGATATCGATGTTAGGCAAGGGAAAGTCATCTTTTCGGCATGCTTTGTTTAAATCTCTAAAATCATTGCATAGTCAAACCCTGCCATCTGGTTTAGACACCGGCACAATATTAGATATCCATTCAGGGTAATCTATGGCTCTGATGGACCCCACGTCTAACAATTTCTTGAGTTCTTCCTTGACCAGTAGGGCTATATGGGGATGCATCTTTCTCAGTTTTTGCTTTACGGGCTTCACCCCTAGATCCAATGGCAAGTGATGTAGAATCAGGTTTGGGTCCAAACCTGGCATGTCGGCATATGACCAAGCAAAGCTGCCTCTCTTCTTTTTAAAGAATGGTACAAACTTGGTTTTCTCAGGCGGCGTGAGAGATTTTGCAAAGTGGATTATCTAAGGCTGCTCTTCGGTTCCAATGTTTATTGGCTCTGTTGGCTCTACCACGATCTGTGACCTTTCTTGATACATATCACTTAGGACGGTGTCAAGCATTCCATTGTCAGGTGCCACAGTTGGGTTTTCACCTTCAGATACGTCCTTTCTTTTTACTGTTTTATAATCAGACACTGCCGCATGGTGGTTTTCACCGTTAGATCCCTTTTTGATCTTTACATTTTTGTGACTAGAAGGCTTGGCACCCTCCCCGAAGTAAGCTACAGTATTGAGTTCGATAGCGAAACCGGCTTTATGATCTCCTTTTGGTAAATGATCTCTAAGTCCCATATATTCAATGTAGGCATCATCGTTCTGGAACATATCTAATTGGGGGGTTCCTTGCAGATCCCAATCAATAAGCTCAGGGTGCAAGAGGGGAAGGGAGTCGGATGAAAGACCTGATTCATTGATAGTGTAGATGGAAATATTAGGAGCACAGGAGGGGGTAGTGTTCTGGGTGGTACTTTCTTCCAGGTTGTTTATCGCAATGGAATCTATACTTTCCTTGAAAGTCATAACCTCAGGGAGGGGCAAATCAGACTCCAGTGGTCTGTCCCGTTGCGTTTGTCTCTCATGATATGGGCTAAGAGTTTGGATGGTGTCAACCTCCTTGTCATCGTAGGAGTGTTCTGTCAGCTCGTCCCATTCATACTGATTGGAATCATCTGAATCTGCGTCACTATCCTCTTGGAGTGTTTGAATTGTCTCCACTAGGTAGGCATTTTCTTTTGCTTTGCCCTTGCCTTTGTATCCCAAGCCAGTGGTGTTTCTAGCCGAAGAGGAGGAAGAAGGTTGTATAGGTTCAATGATCCCTTCTTTTCTGAGGCCGATAGGGCCTTGTCCTTCATATCCCATCCTATGCAAGATGGTTTCACCCCGTCCATAGAGTTCTGTAGGGAGTCTAGGTGGCTCTTGGGGTGTGTTTTCTTCTTCGGCATAAAGCCATTGCAAGAGATCTCGCTCCTCTGATTCATCGGATAAGGTCCCCCATTTTACAAAGGGGTTTGCAGGAGTGATGGGAGGAGCAGAGGGCTTTGGAAAATGCCTGGGTTGATGCTTGGGCTAGCTAAAGGAGCGAGGAGACAAGGGCATTTTTGCAAGGTTGAGGCTGTGCTCAATCTGGTATTCCCCCACGCCATTTTCTTTTATGGTGATTTTCATTGGTTTGGGCCGGGAGGAGGAAGCTTCGGCAGTATGGTCTTGTGGCGGAGTAGGGGAGATATGGGCTCGATTGTTGGGTATGACACATTCCGGTTTTGCTTGGAAAGAGTTGCAATGTTGGTAGGGGTCGGGGTCGCCGTGTATGGTGACCTGCTTGCCATCGTGTGGGAAATTTATGCATTGATGGTAGGTGGAGGGGACAGCTTTCATGGCGTGGATCCATGGTCTCCCTAGTAGAATATTGTAAGCAAGCTCCCAATCAAGGACTTGGCACACCACATCTTTAATTACCGGTCCCACTTGAATGGGTAGGACAACCGTGCCCTTTGTGGTTCGTTCCTCCTCATCATAGGCTTTGATAGTAATTTTCCGTCTTGGATCTACTGCCTGTTCAGAGAACCCCAATGCAAGGACTAGCTTCAAAGTGCAAATATTCAAACCAGCACCCCCATCAATGAGAACCCTCTTGATGCAGTGCCTATGTACGAATGCGACAATGTGTAGAGGAGTGTTGTGGGGTTGAGACATGGAGAGGTCATCTTGTTCTGTAAACAAGATGGAAGTGGAGGATGTCAAATTACCCACCATGGTTTGAAACTTTTCTTGGGCTAGGTTAGTGGGGACAGTAGTTTCCACTAAGGCATTCTCAAGAATCTCCTTATGAGAAGGAGATAGACGCAAGAGCTCCAATATAGAAATGTGAGCCGGAGTCTTTTGCAATTGGTCGATGACATTATAAGGGCGGGAGTTAGACGGAGATGGCGACGACCTTGGAGGAGTGGTGTTGATCGTGACTCTACCACTGCGGGTAATTATACTACAACCATTTCCATTAGGTCCTGGTTGTTGGTTGGGGGATATGACGTTGACTTGCGGAACATGCTCAGAAATGCAGTTAATGGTGTACTCAAAGGGAATGCTTGCATAGTTAGCATTACTCGACCCACTGTTCTGGTTTGGCCTGTTGCGATTGTTGTCATTATTGTTATAACCATTGGAGTTGTTGCCATTGTGACCATTGTTGTGGTTGTAACCATTGTTGTTGTGGCCGCTGTTGTGATTATTGTTATACGGCCGGTTGTGGTTTAGAAGAGGATCGCGGTAGGCCACATGAGATTCATTGGAGGTATGTTGTTGTGTTCCTCCCTGATTCTGATCCAGTATATCCTGTATGACGTTCTTAAGACAGATGCAATTATTGGTTGTGTGCCCCCTTCCTTGATGATACTCGCAATAGTCTATGTCCTTCCAGTAGGGAGGTTTGACTATAGGCTCATAGTCACTTGTTGGCGGTAGAGAAATTTCATTATTAGCCAACAACTTCCTGAGAGCAGACTCTTGAGATTCTCCTAACGACGTGAATTTTCTCCTTGGATTTGAATTGAACCAAGGTCTAGATTCCTGAGGGGGTGGCTTGTTGAGTGCACCGTTATTTGCTTCTTCCTTAAGAGTGAATATGGGTTGTTGTTTAGGGGCTGCCGCCTTGGCATCCACTACTCCATCGTTGACCACATTCTTGTTCTTGGTCCAAAACTTTGACTTGTCAGTTGTGTAATTGGAAGGAGGTGTGTCCTTGTAGAGCTTGAGAGTTCCTTTAGCGATCATAGCTTTCTCAATGAATAGCCCCATTTCAATGACTTTGGTGAATGAGGTAGGGCATTGTATCTGAATCTGATAGCTAAGATCGGGATTCAAATTGTGGACAAACATTTCCAATAGTTGTTTCTCAGGCATGTCGTAAGAACACTTACTAGCTAGCTGTCTCCATCGTTGTAAGAAGGTGGCGAAAGACTCACCACCTTTTTGTTTGGTGTTGCATAGGTCTAGCATAGATACTTCGTGTTCTATGTTGTAAGAGAAGTGCGTTATGAATTTATTGACAAGTTCATCAAAAGTTTTGATTCCTGGTGGAAGACGCGAGAACCATTCCATAGCTTGACCTCCTAAAGATCTTGGGAACAGTCTCATTAAGTAGGTCTCATTGTGAGCTACTTCTAAACATGCTGCAGTGAATTCCCTGATATGATCTCTAGGGTCCCCCTTCCCTTTGTATTTGTCGAATTTCGGGATTCCGAACTAAAAGGGGAATGGTTTCATGACCAAACTTCTGTCAAAGGGGTATGGTGCTATATCTTCCAAGGAGTAGTTCTTGGAACTGGTGCCGATCTTAAGGTTGGAGATTTCTAGCTTTAGACTCTCAATTTGTTGTCTCACATCCGCCATAGGAGCATTTTGATCTGTGTGTTGTTTTCCTCTCTCATTGGCCTGGGGGACCGTGTCATTTGTGCCTCTCTCATGTGCATTTGGGACTGTGTCATTTGTGTCCCTCTCACGTTCATTGTCTGCATTTTCCATGATGGAGCTAATGTCAAAGTCTGCAGGGAGTTTGATTCCGAGACTAGCAAGATGATGGAAATATTTGGTGGGGTCCTCAAGGAGCACTTTCTCCACTAGGCGTTGGAATTTGCTATCTTGCATGTGTGCCACTAATTCTTCACGAGAAATTTCTTCATCATCATCACGTGGTGGGGCGATGTGATCGGAAGAGTCAGCCATTTCAATTAGCTTGTTGTACTGGGATCGAGTAAGAACCATGCAAGGTGGGGTGGGATGAAATGGACTAGGATTAGAAATTTTGGCAAGGTGTCGACTAAGACTGTAATGAATGGGATATCTAGGACAAGACTTGGACAAAGGGTTCTCTCACTTAATGACTTCAGGTAAGACGGTTGACACAAGACTCTAGCCACTAGCAAGGGTAGTCGATACCAGTCTCACTGTGTAGGGCTTAGTCGTTCAACAAGACTACTAGCAAAAGGTACTGTGACCTACTAGGCTTACGTGAATTCACGAATGAACCGAAGAAGGACCTATGTCGAATCGGTATGGGACAGAATGACGTTGGGGCAAGAGTGACTAGGACAGAAGGTGACTGGGACGACGACGAAAGAGAGAGAAATGGGTGAAATGGATGAAAATTGATTGCAAGGTTGATTCTGACCTTGGAAAATGAAACTAGGCTGAAATGGGTATTCTAAACAGTTGACGAAAATTTCTCAAAAATAGGGCAGATGCTCACTATCACACATGTGCAGAAACAGATGCGCAGCAAGAATGGGCAAATGCGCCATAAGTCGCTGTATATGCGCCGCTCTGGTGAAGTAAGTATGCGCAGTAACAGTGCGTAAATGCGCAGCAAAAAAGTATATGCGCAGCAAGTCGGTGTATATGCGCAGCAAGTCGCTGTAAAAGCGCAGCAGAACAGGGTATATGCGCAACAGAAAGGTATAAAAGCACCGCAAGTCGGTACAAAAGCGCAGCAAGTCGCTGTATATGCGCAACAGAAATGGATATATGCGCAGTTCTGGTATTTTTTTGTAAATTTTTGGGATTTTTCTCTGTTTTTGGTATTCTTTAGCTGGAAAAGGTCTTCCTGATCTGATATTATGAATTAATTTAGCAAGAAAACACAGCAAGCACAAAGAGTATTTTTGTAGTTTTCCATTCTTTTTGTAGTTTTTGACTCTATTTTGGACAAAAGCAAGCACAAAATCCTAGGCAAGAAATGGATTATAAGGGATTTGGGCCACTAAAACAAGAGGTATTTAATTCGGGCAACCGTTCAAGTGGTTACACGTGCGGCGGCGCTACTCTCCGTTATGGAGTCTCCCAGCCTCAAAGGGGTACGCCTGAGAGGGTTTTGGGGGAGGTTGGCCGTCGGTGTAACATAACAGCACTCGTTGCAGGAGGTTTTCACCTCAAGCACAATTTATTTTAAGTGGCTCGATAGGGCTTGGCGTTAGCCTGTTACCACTCAGGGTCGTTCCCGCTTGGACAAGCGTGCATCCAAGGGCAGGCCCCTCCTAAAGTTTAAACAAATAGAATGACAAGTCTGGCACTCTGATCACCCAGAAGAGGGGAGAGCATAAGCCTATTGTCATTCGCAAGCACAGAATACACTGATTGATCCACCCTAGTTAAAAGATAATAACTACATGGGCTAAGCTACTCAAACAGAACTTTGAAGTGATTTCAACAATATTGCAGTGGTTCAATTTTAAATCCCAGAAAGCAGTTGTGAGTTCATTTTTAAGTCCACGTTGCACGAGATTGTTAACTTTGAAATTCAGGTCTCACGATATAGCAATGGTTCATTTTAACTTCAAAAAGCAATTGTGAGTTCAATTTTAAGTCCACGTTGCACGAGATTGTTAACTTTGAAATTCAGGTCTCACGATATAGCAATGGTTCATTTTAACTGCAAGATCAGTGATGATTTCAATTTTAAATCTTAGATAGCAATAACTTAGAAGTTGTTTGCAATGCAAGCATGAAATAAACCAGTTACTTCCTCCCTAATTAAGACTAGATGAAGATTTGTAATGAACAACCATTTTACTCTTTTCCTAGAAAATGAAATGTGAGCTAGTTAGATGCAACTACATGCAACTAAACCTGAGCCTATCCTGTAAAACCGCTCCAGCAAACACCTACAAAAGGGTTAGTGTTAGCAAAATCCTCTAGAAAAGTACCAAAATCTGAGCCAGTTACAAATGCGCAGCTTCAATGATCAGATGCGCAGAAGTGATCAACAGAAGCGCAGCATTAATGAATGCGCCGTAGTTTTGAACGTATGCACCGTTAAAAGGAACAAATGCGCAGTTTTAACAAAAGTGCCGTAATAGTCTGTAAAAGCGCAGCAAGAATACACAGATGCACAGGATTTTCAAAAGCGCCGTAACAGTCTTCAAAAGCGCTGTAAAAATGAACAGATGTGCCGAAAGAACCTGTGCGTGACTCTACGGGACCTATACGGAACCTTCCTTCAAAAAAGCTCAAAAATGGTGAAATAAAGGGGCAACGGCCCCACGGTGGGCGCCAAAAATGTGAGGGTAAAATAGTGATCAATCAAATGAATAATAGATGACCCAAACATCAACAGAATGGAGAAACAAAGAAGATCCAAGTAAACAAAGCAATGAACAAACACAGCAAACCTCTTCCGTTTCGAAACTTCTGTTGTTCGCCTATCACGAATCATCCTTTCGCAGATGAGATGAGCCCTCAGAGAGTGCAATCTTTTAAAGTTGTTTGAGGAAGTCGATGGTGAACGGCTATGGTGTGATGTGCAATGAAGGTGAGCTCCAATGCAACAATGGTGATCTCAAGCTTGTGGATGACAAATGAGGGTGCCAAAGGCGCACTGGTGATATTTCTGCAGACTAACGATGTCAAAAGCCTGGATGATTAGAATGGAAGAATGAAGCTTCATTTATAGACTTGGAAGAATGAGAATCAACGGTTGAGAGAAGATATGAAGATCAACGGTTGAGGATGGTTGAGGAATGTGCAACCAGTAGAAATGTGACAAGTGTCCCAGCTCCATCATGAAAGGTGGGATGTGACAAAACTGATTGGAGAGTTAACTCCATTGACTAGTCTATTAACAGAATTGATTGATCAGTTAGAAGAGTGGATTGTGGAACTGACTGGATTGATTGAGGATTTGACTCAACTGATAGGTTAGTTAACAGATTTGATTGATTGGTTAACTGACCTCTGATTGGAGAAGAAATAGGCCATGTGGGTGAGGGAAAATAAGGCAATTAAATATTAAATATATTTAATTACATGTGCAACCTGATGAGGTGGACAAGGTGAGGTGTAAAGGTGATGTGGAATTTTGAATTTAGAACTTTAGGATAGAGGAATTAGGCTTAATTAAATAATTTATGATTATTTAATTCTGAAGGACTTTAGAAGAATTTTAATTAAATAAATAGAATTTATTTAATTGTGAGATAGTGAATTGATTAAATAAATTTGGAATATTTATTTAATTAATAGAAGAATGGAATAAATATTTAGAATATTTATTTAGGATGATTTGTGTCATTTTTAGGCATATACAGGTCATATTTTAAAGAATGCTTAGTTTCATGCCAAATCACTTGAAAAACATGTTTATCTACCATATGTTAGTATGTATGTCTGATTTTAGCCTCCCGTGATCAGATTTGACAAGGTTTTGAGGTGCCAAGTTGAAGGGTTCTGAGAAGGTTTGATGTTTGCACAGTGTTAAATCTGTCAAGGAGGTCAACTTCGGAGGCTAATATCTAGCAACTGGATGATGTTCATAATTAACCAATTGGTGTTCTAGATTTACCCTATGATAATGTACTTTCATGCCAATTTTCAAAACCCCAACATTGATTTAATTTTTTTCGAGGTCAAAAGCAAATGGGATTTGTTCTGTTTTTACATCTGCATTTCCAAAAAGTTACAGAGGTCAACTTTGGCTTTTAATATTTCATGACAAAAGATATTTGGTGAAAAATCCTCTTGTACACATGCTCATGGAGTCTAGATGAACTAATTCCCCCAGTTGCACTTTCCCAGGAAGAGATCTGATGATTTTTCAAAATGGCAAGTTGGTGAGCCCTAATTAGATTTTAATAGATATAGTTTCATAAAAGGTTGAGTGAGCCACTTTGAATGATTATATCTTGTGCCTTAGAATTTTTTTTACCAAACTGTTTATTGCATGAAACTCTCAAGTCAAAAGTCTACATGCCTATGCATTTTTATCACTCCAGGAGATGGTTTGATTAGTTTCCCAGGACGATTCCAGAGGCTACTTAGCCTGTTTTGCTCACAATACAAAATGCCTGAAAGTGGATTTTGATGATTACCCATTTCATTTTTTCATGCCAGATGCATATTGGAGCAGTCCTAGATCAAATTAGGGTGAAAACTTGTTTCAAAACAAAAAAATTTTAGCCAAGCCCATAAGGGGGCTCGACAGACTTTGCACAACCCATTATTAGTGGATGTCAATAGAAGTGAATACAGTATTCATGTATAACACCTAGAGTTGTTTAGGTTTCTTGGATGCACAAACATAATTTCAAACATGGATTTGGTGGATGGTTTTGCTTCTCCAACTATGTCATGAGTCCTCTAGTCAAATAGATTGGTGTATAGTTGCTACCTATTGGGGCATGAACAACCCCACAGTACTGAAAGTCTAAAAAATACACTTTAGTTCTGCTATGGCAGCTAAGAGCTCTTTGTTTTCCAAACTTTTCCCCAATGACATGAGGCAGTCAAAACATCAAGGTGCTTCATAAACTAATAATTATGAGAGCTCTGGTTTGGAGGAGGGGAGGGCATGAAATAGTCTTGGCAGCTTCAGATCTACATAGAGATGGTAAAGTTTGACAACTATGGTTCTAATCCTTGTCTTTCAAAAGTTAAACTAATAGGCCTTTATTGTTCCAACAATATTTGGAGATGTTACTTTCTTGGCCCCCTAGTTAAAATTTTCAGCAGAAGGGATCAAACTTGAGATTGTCAACTAGAAATCATCTTCTAATGAGGTTAATGCTTTTCAATGGAGCATATTTGATGTAATATGCCTGAAGACAATATGGTTTTCTGCAGTCAATGTTGTTGTGGCAATCCTTGATCTTAAAAAGGGCTCCAATAATGAACTGGAGACATTCGTTGGAGTAACTGGTATGACTTTGTTGTTTGCATTTAATGACCCAAGTTGGCTTGTACAAAATTCCAACACATTGCATCCCTAAATGATGCATATAGTGCTATTTGCAAACACATGGATGGGAGCATATGTCAGAATGAGGATTCTGTATGTGAATTGCTTCCCAGAAATCTTTCTTTTGCTTTTGAAGATTAGGATTTTGGAAGGTTTGAGGAAGCTTTTGCCAAATTTGTTTTCCCTAAAGGAGACCAGAAGAGATAGTAGAGTGTTTGGTATGTAGAGTCAACATGAGGAGGAATTGAAAACCTTATCAACAAGAAGAAGAGGTTTGGATGTGGCTAGGCTAAATCCATATAAACATTCATTTTATTCTCAATCTCTAGGTCAAGAAAATGAACCAAATTTCATGCAACCAAATCACTGGCCCCTTTCCCATGTTCCTACAACTCTAGGGCTTAGCATTAATGATGATAAGGAAAGTAGAGAAGCAACAATGAATAAAATTTATGAACCTCCATGTCCCAATGTCCACAGATTTTTTTGCTCAAAGAAGCTTAGACCAACTTTTCTTTCATAGGAATGAACTAGAGATGAACTTTAGAGCAGTAATAATCATGCCAATACCAAACAAAAACAATATAAAAAGAGATTATAAAGCTAGCATAATATGAATGCCTTCAAAAGTATGGAGAGTACTCTGTAATATTGAACTCGTGCTCAGAAAGTATGGATACAACCTCATATAGGGCCATGATTTGCCCTAGCAATGATTCACTTGAAACCAAGATAGAAATGTGCTACATTTGAAGCTTGATTGACTCCTATTTTTCCCATGAAATGCCTTCTTATACTCGTGAATGTTGTCAATGAAGGTAGACTAGCTCAGATAATGGCCATGATTTCTCAGTTCCCAATCCAATGCAAAACTCTTTCCCAAACCAATGCAATGTAAATGCCTTTGAAGACTTTAATAAGATGATGCCAAATGGTAGTCCCTTGAAAACTATTCCAATGCTTAGTTCCTACAAATCAAATACTGTGCACAGATATAGAAGGAAGGAAGTAGCATTAGAAATGGGTAACTCCAGGCACTTCCTCATAGGCAAGTTGGTGCAGTCATGGTAGGAGGGTTCACAGAATGAACTATCTATACCCTACAACAAGAGTAAACACAATGGAAACAACTCAAGAAAATGGAACAAATGTAGATTTAGTCATTTAGTATATCAAAGAATTCAAATACAATCTAGCCGGCAACATGTGGGCTTACAATTAGGGCTTACAAGCCTGATTACATACATGTGCAAGATAAAGCTTTGAAGCTCCTTCGTGTTGATGAGTGTTTTAACACATAACAACGCAGGTTTGATTGCTGGTATCACACCTCTCTTGAAAAAGGTATCCTATCCAAGATAGGACTGCCCCAAGGATAATATAGCTAGGTCTTAGCTTGCTTGGAATATCTTAGTGGAATGTGATTAGCTGTACCAACAAGGGGTCTTAAATGAAATGTAGGGTTTATGAAAAATGGCAGCAATGTATATGCAGAAACCCTATGATATCTTCAATAGATTTATAATGTAGGTGTTACTTATAACCTAAATCTACCAAACATTTTGTAAAGAAAATGCAAAAGGAAAGGGAGAGAGAAGGGATAAGAGATCCTAAGTGACAGTCACAACAAGGTAAAATGCTACAAATAGACAAATACTTTCAATAAACCATTCCTTGTTTCACCAGGATAGGAAACCCACAATGTTGCAAGAAATGATGCAATCTTCAAAGGATCCTTATGATTTTCAAATTGCATTCACTTATTAAACACGCGGACAACGGCGCAACTTAACTTGTGAAATACAATTGAACTTAAGCACAATTGATCAGCCCAGACTAACTTTGTACAGTTATCTACCATCAACAAATAACTAAAAGTATGGACCAAAGCATTCATCAGATATCTTAACATTTACCCATCATTTCAAAAGCACAACTAATTAA
Organism: Cunninghamia lanceolata; assembly: GCA_027924645.1. Lineage (NCBI taxonomy): Eukaryota > Viridiplantae > Streptophyta > Pinopsida > Cupressales > Cupressaceae > Cunninghamia > Cunninghamia lanceolata. Next base: position 32,425,999 of record BSBN01000078.1, on the reverse strand, counting down.
ATTTAGATTGATATGAACTATGAAAACCAAAGAGGATAACACAAGAACACAAATTCCTAGCAACCTACAAAACTTGCTTTGTATTAATTAGAATTTGGCAGAGTCTTAGCAATTCAATATCTAATCTTACTTACAATTGAGAGAAAAGGATGGACCTTTTATAGACAAGGCACCATACTGAGTTTTTCAATGGATGGTGGAGATTAACTCAACACCAACGGTTCAAATTACATGGCATTTAATTTGGTCAGTGGGTAGTTACAATCCTGGATTTGTCTTTGTCTTGTAGGAAAAAGATAAAATACAGCGTACAAATACATTGAATCTGGATAAAATGGATACCCATTTGGTTGTACATGATGATAACTCAATTTTCAATGCCTAATAAAGCCAAAATAGAGTCACATGACACTTGAAAACTTGAGCTGATGTCGATTCATGAGATTCCAACTGCTAACTAGATCAAAAGGAATATGTGGCACATTCTTCAATGAAGACATATCCAACTGGATGGTTGTTGGACTGATTCTTGATGACTAGACTGCTAGAATAGCTATATGCATGTCTTGGTGATCTAGTCCATGGTCATTTGAGTGGTATTTTTGGGAAAATATCAAAAATATAATTTTTGGTATTTTCTACATCATAGTAAATTGTATTTCTGGAGGCCTTCAGAGTGGAATGGGGGCTCGAAACTTTTTGGTTGCTTGGCATTAAGCCCTAGCAACTAGGTAGCTCAAACTAGATAATAAGTTTATCTTTCCAACAAGTCCAAGTTTAAATTCTGATAAAATAGCTAGGAGTTATGACCCCCGGACTGGATCACTTGGACATTGGATTGGATCTACAAGAACAACAATGAAGTAGACTTGATCTTTTATATCTTTATCTTCTGTAGCTTATTTCCATCATCTTGGACATCATATTGACTTCATTTTGCATGTGCAGCAGCAATTTGGTTGATAAAATGTCAATTCTGCATTTCTGGGTCAGCACTGCATATCTGTGTGTGCATCCTTCCAAGACGGCTCCAACAAGCTCCTATGCTCTCCAAGACCTATAATTCACAATGCAAAACATCAATTTAATCTTAACAAGTCATTTTTCATCAATTTGAACCAAAATATGTCCATTTGCAGCCATGGATTCATTAGAAACAACATATTGTCAATGTTGCTTCCTTATAAACAACTTCATAAATCTAGTGATTTTTGTATGATTTTCTGAGCTGTTTACCATTTTCAAGTACCCATTTGGCCAATATGATAATTAGGGAAGTTTTTGGAGTCAGTAGAATCCATTTACAGACTTTTATTTCATGTTTTTCTAGCCTTTTCTATAAAAAGCAAGATTTTTGGGGGTCACAGACTTTTCATGTGCAGTGGCATTAATTATCATAAAATGTGCTAAAAATCCACACAAACTTGGCAAAATATTCATCATGATGTAACAAATAGATGTGCAGATCAAATTCACCAAGGAAATCCAAGTTGCACCTTGAAAAACTCAATTTTTGGGCCAAAACGTCAAAAAGCGTGGGTTTTGGTTGTCATGGACCAAAAGTTGATGGAGGTTAAATTTAGTGTAGGTCCATGAGGTGCAATTCTAGCACAAAATGGTTTTGGTGCTGATTTGGGGTCCAACCGACCTTAGCGCAGGTTTTAGGTGTGGCTGACTTAGCATCTCATAAGGTCAATCAGGGTGGATTGTAGCGCAAGTCGTTAAGGTCAATTTTTAGCGCAAAACATAAAAGGCTTAGTCAGCAAGGATTTTCAATGCAACCTACTAGCATGGGTTTCTCCGTCTACTGACCAAATGTAGTGAAGGCAGATATTAGCGCAAGTCAGTTGAAGCCCATTTTAGCGCTTTTCTTCGAAATTGTCTCTGCGGGGATTTTTGGTTCGACTGACTTAGCGGTAGCTTGGAGGGAGGTCAATCGGAGGCATATTTAGCGCTAAGGTCAGTAGAAGGCATTTTTAGCACTTTTTGCATTAGGGAGTGTTTTTAGTGCCAGATTTTGAATTGGCCAGGGTGAAAGTATATTTAAAAATATATTTAAGTATAATTCTTATACTTTAAATATTTTTAAATATACTTTCAGGATGTTTGAGATAGGTTTCAAATCCATAGGATTTCATATGCAGATTCTAGAATTTTGAGGTTCCACCAGATTTCAGACTTAGCCATTTTTCAAGGTTTTCAGGGTTTTAGACTTAGCCAAATCAAGGCTTCAGGACCATGCGAAAGGATGAAAGTATTTGAACCCTTTAGTGAAATCTTGGGGAATTTGACATGATTTTGTAACCCTAAGACCTGAAAATTAGGAATTTCAACATGACACATCCTGCAAAAGCAATTTCAAGGGCAATATCTAGTGACATAGGATTTTGGAGCAAAATGTAGTAGCACCCAATTTTAGCGCAAAAGGCAACAAATGGCTATCTTTCAAGCACAAGACCACTTAATACACTTCCAAATCAATCATGAAAGATGCCAAATGACTCCAAACATGCAAAATACTAAAATTTGAAGCAAATCCTGCATTCTAAGCACATATTCACTTTCTCATCATCATAAGTAACAAAGGTTGAGACTCCAAGCCAAAGCAAAAGAGGGGGTCCCCATTTGGCAAAAAATGGGTCGTGTGTGTAAGGCACAACACTTTGCACAAATCTAAACTATCAGATCTTTCCTGCATGAATAGCTAGTTTCTTAAGGATCTATTACATCTATATATATCATTTTTGGACCAATAGATTCTTTCACGTCAGCCAAGGAAGGTCACAAACTCCAATGAAGAGCTGTAACATGTTCACAAATAGGTCATACCTAAATGCATATAACACTTCCTCAAATGAATGAAACAATGTACGAACCCTTGGGGAAGGTCGGCCATGAGCCAAAGGACATTAAATGATGTGTCATTAAGATTTGCAAGTCAAGGAATGATCTGCAAGCCTTCTCCTTCAGCTGATTAACAGGAACTGTTAGGATGCTCTGCTATGAGAAAACAATTGATCTTCTGATAGCAATATATTTTTGGTAACTAATCCAAATGCTCTAAATTCTTGCTATGATGTAGATGTTAAGTCCAAATCCGCAAGGTGTGAATTGCCAAGACTGGACCACAAGATGAAACTACTTCTGATTGAACTACCTGAATTGAATTGGAAAAATGAAAGAACTGAAATGCAAATGTTTTTGGTTGATGCAAGATTACTCTAAACTAGGGATGCTACTGCATCACAAGCAATGAACCCTAAAACCAATGCACAATGAACTATTATATAAAATCTTTCAAAGAAATATGGTATTATAAGCTGCTATCATTGTAGGACTTGCATGGGTGATTTTAGAACAAACACAGATAGCTTTGATGTAAAGCTAGATCTCATAACCTTATGTCTGTGCTAAAACTAGAGCTTTGGAATGAGGGTAAAAAATGTAAACACATGAGAAACCCTAATATGAAACCCTAACATCAGGTAGACCATAGCATATTAGAGTGACCAATTTTCTAGTCTCCCCGAAACCCTGATGGAGAAATAAAATAAGCATGAATAATATCAATGGGAGTGATTTTAAAGTCTCTCCGATAGAGCGAAATGAATGAAAAGGCAAAAGGGGATTAAATAAAAAATTCATTGTAATTATGGTAATAATTGATGTGGAATATACAACACTTTCATGAAGAATTAAAGGTTGGACAATTATTCAGTAAAATATAAATGAGAAATGTGCCAACAAAGGAGTAAGGGATAAATATTATGAAATACTTTATTTTCACAAGAAAGTTACTGGGAGGAAGAATGAAAATTTGGTTCCTCCAAAAAATGGAAAAGCCTAAGAAGTGAAAATTTATTAAAATAATCACGGCCCAAGTGAGATATTATTTTAAGGAATGAAGTTTTTCATGTGGAGTGAAATTATAAACTATTTCACTTAGAAGTAAAACATTATCACCGAAGTGATTAAATAAGTGTCAATGTCTTGGAGAAGAGTTTATTTTGGGTGAAAGTACAAATGTGAAGTTGCCAGCAAAAAAGAGAAGACTACTATTATAATTATTTTCACGGAGTACAAAGATCAAAGAGATTAAAATTAAAATATTTTAATCTATTGAAGATAATTGAAGAGTTGCATTGTACATATATGAAGGGTCATAACCCTAAAATTACACAACATATATATGAAGGATAAAATCAAAGGAATCAAAAAATGACCAGTAGAAGTAGTAGAATTAGAATAGGACATGAAAAGACTTTTGACATTATTGTAAAATCTATTTGAAGTAGAATCAATGGAGAAGATTGCTCAAATTTGTTGATTCACTTTTAGTTTTCAACTATTGTGTCGAAATTAAATCTTATATGTTATTGTGTTGTCCCCAAAGTGGTTTTCCCTTATTATTCAAATTAACACAATTTGTCAGGACACATTTGAAGTTGTTGTGTGATTTTCTTGATTGGTTTCTATCTAGAGTGAATTAAAATCCTTTCAAGTAATTCATTTTAATTGGTTCCTTCCCAAGATTAAAATCCTTTTAAATTAATTATTTTTATTGGTTTCCCTCAAGTCAAGAATTAAATGTCCTTTCATAATATCTCAGTAATTTGGGAAAATAACACTAGGATTAGTAAGAAGAGTACAATGATTGACAAATTTGCATGTTTGTACAAGCTGCAAACATTTAAAGTGCCCAACAAGTTAGAGTTAAGCTAAGAAGCAGAATCACCCTTCTTACACATCTGACTCCATCAATCCATCATACAAATTTAACTTCATCCATCCAATAGGATTAGGCACTTGTCATACTTACAATATCATATATAAACCTTGTTAATACAACAAATTCTCAAAATAACTTTAGTAGGATTAGTTATTATCCTTGTATCTATTTCACAACTACATGCCAATCTGAGAAGATCAATAAGGTTACACAAATCTACACTAGCTATCAAGATACACCCACCTAGGTTTGGCAGAACCTAAAGAGAAGGGGATTTTAATCAAATCAACCCTGTTCTAGTTAGCCAAAAGCGTTAAGAGAGATTGGCATCCTCTTAGGGTTAAAGACCTGCATTTTTGAGACCTAACAGTACCTCCTAATTATCAAACAATAACTCATAATTATAACACTCATGGTAACATGTACCAAAATTGTATTCTTGTTTCCCTTCCTACATACACTCTAATTTTACCTCAAGCTCCTCATGTGTCTTAGAAGACCCTTGGAGATTATGATTTCATTGAATAACTACATGCCACTCCAACAAAAAAATCCTCTTTTGGGATCTAGTTAAAACATCCATTACTTGCTTAGGTATGCTTTAGAAATCCTTATAGAAAATTCAAGTCTCTGAAAGGAAGCAAGGTATGCAGAAAACACTCCCTACACTGATCTATTGAGGAAAGATTTATGAAAGTTTTAACTTTTACAGTTACAGATTAAGATGCACATTAATAGAAAGATAATAACAACTTCCAAATGTAAAACTCACAATACAAGATATACATGGGGAAAACCCTTTCAGATAAAAAATCCCACACTCCAAAGCTGCCCAATATATTATTCAAGAATCAAGAAGATTAAAATATACTTGCAGAGCAAGCTTTCACAGGAGTATAACCAACTAGCAATCTAGGAGGTAACTCAACATCTATAAGAATCTTACACAAAACCTCCATCTCAAGCTCCTGATATATAGGAGATACAATACAGTAAACTATTAATGGTAATTACAAAACCATGAGCCAAAACCACCCAAAAGTGGCACCCAAATTATCTCAAATCAAAGATGCCTTGTGATGTACCAAATCACACACCAACATGTGTAACTCTCCCCTTTATAGCTCTTTTAAGTGTCCAACACATTTTTACATTTCTAAAAAATAGGAGGTCCAACTTCCAGAGGCCATAACTTTTGATCTAGGTGTCTGATTGATGAACCATTTAATGTGTCAGAAAGCTCCATGAAGAGATCTATCAAGATATAACCTATTTCTCTAGTTACAAAAACTTTTGGGACATTTAGGGACATCTAAGTGCCTCAAAAATGAGTCCAAAACTTTTTTCAACAGTTTCAATAAACATAAACTTTAATATCTCACGATTCAGGTATGATATTGAGTTGAAACTCACCTGAGATGTTTCCTTAGTCATTTTGCACCTTTTTTGAAAATTTTAGGTCCATCCGAGGTCAAATGTAGAGTTACTAAAAATAGTCTCGCCATTTTTATCCCTTTTGGAAACTTTGAAAGTTCTAGACCATTCTTCAAGATAAAGGGCATTCAAAAAGACCAAAAGTGGGAAGAATAGTAACCTTTCATAGTTGCAAGGTTGAGACACTTTTCTTAACATTCACCCTAGTGCAGTCACGGTTAGGAGGGTCCACAAAGTGAATTGTCTAGGTCGTGCAGCTAGAGTAAACACAACAAAAACAACTCAAAGATGTAAAGAAAAGGCATATTTAGTCATTCAATATATCATAGAATTTAAATACAAACTGGTTGGCAACATACGGGCTTAGAATTAGGGTTCACAGGCCTGATTATAGAATTAGAAAGTATGCACAAGATATAGCTTTGAATCTCCTTCACAAGAAATTCAAACTATCAACTGTCTCTATGTAATTTCCCTTCTTTCCTATGCATCTATTGCATCAATATATATCATCTCCAGAACATAGGATTCCTCCCTGTTGGTCAAGGAAGATCACAGACTACAATGAAGAGCTGTAATGTGTGTGCACGGATAGGTCAGACCTAATTGAAAAAAACTCCTCCACAAATGCATGGAATGGTGTGCGGATCTCAAGGAAGGTCGAGCATGAACCAAACAACATTAAATGATGTGTCGTTTAGCTCCATAGGTCATGAAATGCTCTGCAAGTCTTCTCCTTTAGCTGATTGTCCGAGACTGTTAGGATGCTCTATTATGAGAAAATAGTCAATCTTATGATAGTGATATCTTACCGATACTTGATCCAATTGCTCTAACATTTGGATATGATGTTCATGAATGTGTCTAGATTCTAACTCTAGCTCCACAAGGTTTGGAATGAAACTACGGTAGAATGCAAACCAATCTACTAAACTTGCTACTGACTGAACTAAACTGGAAAATGAAAAGAAACCAACTAAAATGCAAATGTTTTTGGTTGATGCAAGATTGCTCTTGAACCGGGGATGCTCCTGCATCAGACATTTGGGGTTGTTAAAAAAGTGAGTCCCTCACTTTGCTGGGGCTAGAGGAAAACCAAGACGGTCTACCTCAGCCTAAGAAATCCATGATGAGTCTTCTTCTAGTATGCCTTTCCACTTCACAAGATATTCTTTGTATTGCTTGCCTCGAGTGTTATGTCTAATTCTGCTAGCCAAGATGTCTTCAATCTACTCCAGTGCTATTGTGGTAACTGCTTCATCAGGTCTTCTTCCATTTTGTCATTGAACTCTGCTTCATGATACTGATATAGGTTTGCAATATTGAAAATAGGTGATATACCCAATGTCTTCGGTAGCTCCACTTCATATGCATTTCCTGAATCAAACTTTCTGAGTATCCTACATGGTCTGAACTTCTTCATCTTCAACTTATTATATGTCCCAACTGTAGACACCCAAAATTGACCTAGTTATCATTAGTATCAAATATTGCATTAGCTATCATCTGTATTTGTCTAACACACTTGAGCAATTTCTCTATTTTATCAAAATCACCTATTTCTCCTATTAATTAAATAAATTCATATTTATTTAATTAATTCATTATCTATTTCTTCTATTTTCTCTAGTCTATAATTAAATAATCTTTAATTATTTAATTATCTTTATTTCTATCTAAATTAATTAATTAAATCTTATTTTATTTAATTAAAAAAATCCCTTCATAAGCTCACTTTCCAATTAATTAATTAAATTTTATTTATTTAATTAATTTCTCTTATAACTTATCTTTATCTTTTATCATGAGCCGACATGTGTGTATCTTTTTTTTAAAAACATGTGTGGTACTACATCTTTTATTTAATATCTTCAACATGTAGTACTTTTTTATGTACATGGTCACACATGAGCCTTATCTTCCCTCCACTTGTCATCTACACTTTTACCTATGATTATCAATTCATCTTAACCATTCACATAGCCACCAAATCTCTATCATTGATTGATTTTGGTTGAGGTCTATAAAAACGCCCTCTCATTCCATACTACATCTATCCATCATTTTCATGTAGCGTCTACATTATCATCTTGAGAATATTGAGCATTTTAGCATCCATTGAGCCTATTATCATTATCATCCATCCATCATGGTAGCTTTTATCTTCATAATTGTTCATTGTTGAGAAACAATCCACATCATAAACAAGGAATCATACAATCTAGGCAATTTTTTTCTTGAATTGCATGCTTTGGTTTCATTTGGATTCGATTCTTTGATGGTAGTAGGATTAGGTTTTCATTTATATGCTTGATCTTATTAACCTAATTTTTACCTATCACATTTTGGCACACTTGGTGGGACTCACATCCTTGATTAACTTTGTTGTTTGGAGTTGTTTTCATGAAGTTTAGATTTTTTGAGCGCTTATAGCAAATCACAGTCACTTTTAAGTGAAAACCAATTGCCTTCAGACTTTTTGAATCACTTTTAAGCTAACATCTTCTACTATCAACATTTTCCAAATAACTTTTAAACCAAAAATCATTGCTTCCAGCCAATTCGCATCACTTTTAACTTGAAACTAATTGCTTTTAGCTCTTTGGGTCACCTCTTACAATTTAGGGTTTTCTGCTAACATCTAATTTTTTGTAGGGAATTTTACGCATCTGGCAGAAACAGGTCACTTTTAAGCATCAACAATTTGCCACCAGATTATCTACATCACTTCTGAGCAATAACAATTGGCTGACGGCAGTATTCAGATCACTTTTGAGCAATAGTTGATCACCTCTGGTAACTGTCACTTTTAGTGCTATCATTCACAGTTGGGTTTTCTTGGTTATTAATCATCTATTTGTACAACATCTTATCAATTGTCCAAGAAAAGGAGGTTATGAAACTACTAACATATCTGTTGCAGCTTCGATCGGTCCAAGACATTTCATTTTTATCACTAATCTAGGAATATTTGGGCTTGGTGCTTAAAAAGAATCATTGTTTGCTCCATGCTTGTTTTATCTTTTTTGATTGATTGTTGTGCATGTGTGTAACCCAAATTTAATAGAAAAACTATTCTCTCCCCTTGCCTATCAAATGGATCTTGGGTACATGAGAACTTGTTATTATCTTTAGAGGGCTGCCTTCCCGGTGTGAGAAGGGGTATGACCCAAGCGGTAATGGGCTAAAGCCAAGCTCTCCCAAGCCACTATATAAGAAAAGTGTTTGTGTTAAAAGCCACAAACAACAGGTGCCATTGTGTTACATTGATGAATGTTTCCCCCAAAACCCTTTAGAGCACAACCTCTTTGGGCTAGGAAGCCTCCATTAATGGAGCGAATTGCCGCACGTGTAACCACCCAAATGGATGCCCTTACTAGCAACCTTGTGTAGTAGCCAAAATCCCTCTAATTGTTGATGCTAAAGGTGGGACCTTTGAAGTTGCCTTTGATTCTCATGGTTCTTAGTAGAGATAGCAGGGACAATCTTATGGTTTGGTGGGGGGACAAGCCTTGAGAAACCTAGATCTTGGTATGCATGAGAAGTAAGTGCCATGGAGTGGAGCTGGTGCTACCAAAATCCTGAAGCTATCTGCTTTGAATAGGCATGGCAAAGGGACTCAACAAATACAGTCCTTTCCTAGCCTAGGTTGTACAAGTCTGTGATTGTTGTGCATGTGAGTGACTTAAATCACCATTTTCTTGTCAAAAACATCATTCAAACACATCCTCTGTCAGACACAGATCACCTCTGAACAATAACTACTCACTTTAAGAAATCTAGATCACTTTTAAACAATAGTTACTCACCTTTTGCAAAATCTAGATCAACTTTAACCATCAACTGCTCGCTTTTGGCAAACATTGCATTGCTTTTAAATAGCAGTAGCTCACTTTTGAACTGTAACTGATCACCTCTGGTAAAACTATTCACGTCTAGTTCATATTGTAATCTGTCATCTGAAACAAACCCATATCACTTCTGAGCTATTACCCATCACTTTTAGCATTTTCTAAGTCACTTTTTAGCTATTACTTGTCACTTCTGGGCAAACATTAGCAGTCCATATCAACCAAGCCCAATCAGTTGCACTTTCAGACTTCTAAGCTCTGTCACTAGCTTTTAGACATTCCTCTAATCATTTGCAATCACCTAAACATTGCTTCGTATTTTGAGTATATCAAAACCATTAGACTTTTTGAGCTTTCCTTTGAGACCCCAAACAACAACCAAACATCAAAACAATCAACTCAGCAATAGCAAACATCATCCCTTTGGCTTTTCTTAGCCCTAGCAACTCTAGAAAGCAACATCAGCAACCGGCTTTTCCCTTGAGTTTGTGAGCTATTCTATATGGAGTTTATCCAACAACAACAACCAACAACCAAAAAAGCAACCCAACAACAACAACCAAACAACAACCAACAACCCATTAGCAAACCAAGCAACCAACAAACTAGCAAAACAAACTATCAACAAACAAATAACAAACCATCACCTTTTGGGTCTCAACCTTGATGAACTAGTCCAATCCAAAACATCAACCATCATGCCTGAAACTAGGAGCTAATATAAAACTAAAATGGAAGCAAAATTGCAAGCTGAGATGGAAGCCAAAATGCAACAATCTTGATTGACTCCCCTTAGAGATGGAAGTCAATTCACAACTGGTATACCTTCTTACATGTTTGTGCCTGAAGGATACACCACTGGACCATCATCTTCGCAACAAGTGCAACCTCAAACATTTTTAGAGACCTATGAAGAGCAATCCCAAGATGACTTATCAAAATTTAGAGACACACACCTATGGGACCAAGTCAAGAAGCTTGTTTTATCTGATCCTAATCGCTATTTCTTGCAATTAGCTCGTATGGGAGCCAAATTACCAAGTGAATTTAACATATCCACTATCAAGAACATGATCCAAACACTCTCGTTGTTGTTGCAAAGGGACCATCCACTATAGCCACACCATCTCATACCATATCCATGCTATAAAATCCACCTTCCAACCCATCTCCTTCATTACCTATTGCTACACCATCAAACCCACCACATTTAGAGTACACTCTAGAACCTTTAATAACTCCAACCAAGGTACTTCCTTGCCTTTCACAAAATTTGAGCTTTCCACCTTTCCATGTCTCACAACATTCCCCTACTCCTACCATGACCATATCCATGCCTGAAGTATCACGAACACCTCAAGCATCACAAGTTGTCCATGTTTCACAAGCACAAACTCCGTAAGTTCCACAAGCTATCCCAATACCACAAACTCTGCAAGTTTCACAAGCTATCCAAACACCGCAAGCCACACAAGTCTCACATCCATTACAAGTCCCTACTCCTATCACATCACATGTGGAAACTACACCCCAAACTAATGTTACTGTCACTTCTAATATGGTTTCCATGATTTCCATGAATCCATCCAACACACCATATAACCCCAATGTTAGTCTCATCGACATGACTGACCCACCTATTGTATCACAAGCCAATCCTAGTGTCATTGTCTCCTATGTCGATCAACTTACATCACTCACTCTACCTTAATATAATCCTTCACAAAATGTCAATCCGTCTTATGCAACCCAAGGATTACCCATTGTCACCCAACATATGCCATATACCAATCCATCTCAAAGCACTCATGTTGTTCAAAACATAAACCCAAATGTCCATCCTTCTTCATCCACTAATCCTTCCATTGCTTACCATATTGTAAATCCAACTCTCAATCCACAACCATTGACCAATGTCAATCCATCCTCTAGCTCCCATGTGATGCAAAATATTGGAGTCAATCCATCACACTACACCCAACCACTTGTGTCTCAAGAACAACAATCCTCAAACACATATGTGTTGCATACCAATCCTTCGACATATAATGTGAGCACGCAACCTCAACAAATAGTCATACCCTCATACATTCCACAACAGCAACAATATACACCATATTACATTCCACCTCCAAACCATCAACCCCCTTTGCAACAATAGCAACTATCTCAAGCAGATGTTGAACAAATGATTAACAAGGTAGTAGGACAAAACAAGAAGACATTTTCCTTGGGAGATATATGCTCTTATCCATTTGACAAGTCACTTCATATGACACCTTTTCCGCCACATTTCAAAATTCCACAATTTGACAAATACAAAGGGAAATGTAATTTGGATGGCCATCTTAGAGCATTCTATGTTGCATGTCTCGATGTCGCTCAGGATGATACATATCTTTTGAGACTATTTCCCTGAAGTTTAGTGGGACAAGCTCTTGAATGGTTCTCTCACTTACCTCCAAGAATCAAGACTTTTGTGGAATTAACAAACAAATTTTGATCCCATTTTGCTTTCAACATTGAACATGAGGTGAATATGAATGATCTTGTCAATAATAAACAATGCAATGGTGAAGCCTTTGCCTCATTTACCCAACGATGGAGTAACATGGCTAGCAGACTATCATGGTAAATAATCGAGAAACAACAACTTGACATCTTTGTCCAAAATGTTCATTCAGAGCTTTCATTTCAATTGCAATTGCAAAGTGCTAGCACCTTTGACGAAGTTATCTCCAAAGGAACCACCATTGAGTGAGCTTTAATAGCTAAGGACACCATCAAGATTTTTAGAGACAACAAAGACAATCCTCAATCATCAAATGACAAATCCCACTTTTGGAACAAGAACAATAATGTCATTAATGATGGCATTGTGGATGCAAAGAACATACAAACAATAAAATCTCCCATTAACATTCAAGCTGGATCTATAGCTAATCAACCTTTTCAACGAAATCAACCAAGAACAAATCTAACACTTAGACGATAATTTACTCTTTTAGCGGAACCCATGGAGGTAATCTTTCGAAAACTTGTCCAAGTGGGAGATATCACATTACCTAAAGCTCCACCCAATGCAAAGCCTATCTTCAAAGCTCCTTGGTATAAAGAGAACCAATATTGTGAATACCATACAGTCAAAGGACATAAAACAAATGGTTGCATGTGCTTAAAACATGTCATTCAAGATTGCATCAATCAAGGTCTCATTAAAATCACACCACCAACATCACAACTGGCACAACAACCAACTTCAAACTATGAACTAGATGCTTTCAAGAATCCACTTCCATCTCATGACAAGACAAGTAACCCTCATACTAGGAATGCTATCCATTACAACTATGAGTCATCCACGATAGGCCACATTGACCAAGCTCGTATTTTTACCATCACTATCGAAGGCAAGGCACCTAATTGCGCTATAACTACTAGAAGAGGTCGTGTTACCATTCAAGGAGCACCAATCAACCCTCCTCATCGACCTTCTAGTTATAATATCCTTAATCACCTTGGCAAAACACCTGCACACATCTCCATCCTAGAATTACTTCGCATATCCCCCGCCCATAAACCTATGCTTGAAAAACCATTGCAAGAGTCTTTAGTGCCTAATGATATTGATACCACATAGTTTCAATCTATGGTAGCTAGCATTGCAGCCCCTTGCCATCTCACCTTTTCTGATAAAGATATTCGATCATCCATTAATCCATCACATAATAAAGCCCTCCACATAGAAGTATTTGTAAACCAATGCTGTATCAAATGAATACTAGTGGATGGTGGAGCTGGTCTCAATATATGCTCTTTAAAACTAATAAAACAATTGGGATATTCTCAGAAAGACATTGACACTTCCAATGTCATTAATATCAAAGCATATGATGATGTTGAGAGAGATACTGAAGGAATCATCCATTTGCCTATCCAAGTTGGTCCTATCACTACTGACACCCACTGTCAAGTCCTTGATATTGACCTTTCATCTAACATCATCCTTGTCCATCCATGGCTCCATGCCCTTAAATCCATCCTTTCCACATATCATCAATGTCTCAAGTTTCCACATAACAGTGTCCAAGTTACTATCCATACTAATCCTAATCCATTTGAGTTTTGTCGTGCCTTTCAAGCTAAATATCAAAGTCTTAACCATATTCCTATCAATACCAAAGCTTATCTATCTTCATCGTATGTTGACCCATCTGCCTTACTCAAGCCATCATCTAGCAAAGCCACTTCAAATCTCCATATCAAGTACACTGAACACGGTCCCAGTGAGTACACACTACAAGAATCTTCATCTGCATCCTTCTCTGATATAGAAGCTGGACCTTCTACAGTAGGAGAAACTTCTACTTTAGATACCATCAACGATTTCTCCCTTCATATCACTAACCTTTTTTAGGGAACCTCCATCTTCATGATTTCTGCCACCCCTTCTTCTCCACCTATTGATGAACTCGAGTCTAGTCCCATTGTCAATCACATGTCTCCCCAAGATTAAGATGTTGGTAATTCTTCCATGAATCCTAAGTCCACCATTTCCCATCAAAAATCTCATCCTGAACCCCAAAAGTATGTCACTATACATCTTCCACCATCTGATTTACCTTCGCTTCTTCCAACTCCTAAACTCCCACTATTAATGTTATCTCCATATATTCCACATCTACCAACCTATAAATTGCAAAAGCATGTGACCGTACACCTTCCTCCATCTAATTTACCTCCACTACTTCCAAGTCCTAATATCCCTCCATTTTTCTTATGACCATTACTCCCAACACCTAATTATCCCCTTATCCATAAGCACCATTACATTCCTAACCATGGCCAACAAAGGCACACATTGTCTAAACATAAAGCTTCCACTCATTCTGCCAACCCCACTTCCATGAAATCCATGGAATTCAAAAATGAAAATTTGGATGCCTCTACCTCTAAATCTAGAAATCTTACCAAGAATCCTAAAGATTCTCATGCCTTAGGGCACCAATGCAAAGAATCACACCCAAGTACATCTAAACCGCTATCTGAGCCTATAACTCCACAAGAAGAGCCCATAGCCAAAATGGTTTGGATTCCTAAGCAAACAAGCAAGCAAGCAAGCCGAATGAGGCATCCTTATCTACCTTTCAAAAATCCCAACCATCTCCTTCCATCTGAATCACCATTCCATTCAAAATTCCTTCATCCCACAAGCAAAACAAAAATCATAAAAATACTAAGTCTATGTGGGTACCTAAGTCACTCCATCTCCCATCTCTTAAGCAAGCATCCCTATTGCTTCCTACACCACCTTCCCATCAAAAGATTCATTGTTTATCATGGTGTGTGCAACAATTGGTCATGGTTCCATTCCATTCCACAACATTCCCACATACCTCCATCTCCCCAACGTTCATCCATTATCTTACATATCTCCCCCATCACTTTCCTATGGTCCATGCTTTTGCATAAGTCTTTCATCCATCCTTTTCCATACGTCCTACATAATCCACATCATAATCCAGTATCCTTCCATGCATAAGCCTTCCATAATCCACATCATAATTCACTATCCACCTAATCCTCCTCTTTCATGCAATCATCACCCTTACCAACATCTATGAGCATAAAAATGTTTGACATGGTCCATGCGATGACATCCATCTCTAACGAGACTACCAACATCCATTGAAATAGACACTTGAGTTCCTCCTATCCATTACCATGGTGAAAACCTAGCAAATAGGTGCCATGTCTAATTGTCATCCTATCCCACCAAAAAAAAAAGGAAAAAAAAAAGAAAAGAAAAAAAACAAAAACAAAAAAAACCCATCCAATAGTGAAAACCACTTTGTGGCACTTTGGATGACAAAAAAAATAGTACAAGATAAATAATTTGTCCTCTGGTGAAAACCTGGTAAACAGCTGCTTTGGATAAGTACCATAGTGAAAACCTGGCAAATAGATGCTATGTGTAGAGACCAGCCTCCATCTTTTACTTTGTTTGATCACAACTTTCCACAACATCACAATCTATTATCTTGGCTCCATAATCCATAGCATAATCCACTATCATTTCTATCCATACATCGCAAGCCATTATCCCTTATCCATCCATAATAAAAGTCTTTCCGCTCTTACCTCTGCCATGCTAGTTGTCATAGCTTGGACTTTGTTGGGGTTAAGATATCATTTGGCACCTTATTATACTATCTGCATAAAGACATCCATCGCCGCCTCTCCCTAGCAAACTTCCTCCCACACTGGGGGCACTTGTTGAGCCTTATTTGGAAGTGGACATCCACAGCTCTAGATCATATCATTTCAACCAAACCTAAAACACAACAACCATCCAAACCCAAACCCGGAACGTAGCCAACATCCAAAAACAACAAAACATAGCAAAAATCCAAAAAACAAAATCAAAACATCACAAAATCCAAGTAATCAAGTTGCTCCTTTGACATCAACCATCAACATAATAAACAAGAACTACATCACATCTCTATCATTCAAAGCCTTGATCCTGTGGATACAAGGTATGTAGGCAATCTGATATGCAAAGGAAGCACTCTAATTCATGCATAGACGATAGCCCCTCCTTCATCATCCATCTCTCATCTTTCTTCTAATCATCCTCCAATCATTCATCTCCCTTTTTTCTATCTTTCATCACTTACATCATCAATAAGCCTAGAACTACATATTCATCATGTCTCATCATCATCGTAATGTGCTTTGATCTCGTGGACACAGGGTATGTAGGTAGTCTAGAATACGAAGGAAGTATCCAGTATGCAAACATAGACGATCCACCTCATCTTCATCTTCTTTCATCTTCCACCTTCTTCTCTTTGACTAGCTCAAGCAAGAAGCAAACTATGCACATCAGCGAAAGCTCAAGTACTTTAACAAATCAGGGATAAGTTGGAAGCTATTTGTTCACATGCCTTAAGCCAACATTTGCTATAGCATTTTATCAACATCTTTAGCCTTCAATAGGATACAACTTTACTCTCAATAAGGCTCCAACTTAAATCCATCCAAGAGCACTTAAATTTGGCAAGAGAACATGATGACAATATCTTTTGTTTTATCTTTTTGATTTATCTTTTGTCCCTTTCTTATGCCTAATCAAGACTGCCTTGATCTATCTATATCTTGGTACATTGCGATAAAGTACGGAATGGGGCATGGTCATATTGCTTTCATATGCTGTGTCTATGGGATGATCTTATTCTCTTCCTATGCGTATTGGTATCTTGTACATCTTGGGATTAGCATCTTACATATCAATATCTCTTGCATCTGAGAAGCTAAATAGTCTCTTATGCATTGAGACTATTCTATGCTAAGACTATTTCCATACATATAACCAACAAGGTGTCATTATGTGTAGTGGAGATAAGCTCAAACCTTTGCCTGTAGCATTGACGTCCATCTCAGAACACTAGCTTCTATTCATATCTTGTGTATGTTGGTCCAACATCTTGAATTCATATGTTTAGGCAAGATTGTAGTATGCTATTTATGCATTGGATACCTCAACACCTTGGTCTTCTATACCCTAGTGCATAACATCCATATGCTATATCAAACATAAGAATTGTATTTCTTTATTTTTGAGCAATTACTTTAAAAGCTGTCATATCATCTATCCATTCCATCATAATCCTATGTAGTCCTCAACCAAGATCAATCATCTTCCCTTCATCAATCTCCCTCATTCCACTTTCTTCATTTCCCTTGCCCTCATCTTGCAAAACAAGTGTGTTAGGCATACATAGGCACATATCATTATTTGCCATCTATATATTCATGTCAACCTTGTTTTTCACCTTTTATCTTATCGCGAGCCAACCCAGCCCTTCTTGGTTAGCCTGGCTTACCTCTTGAGGGGTCATCACCCGCTAGTTACACTTTGGCATAACCTTGTTTATCGAGTGCGTCATCATATCTTCTTTGACACAACATTCTAATGAACATTATATCAAAGAGGGGCAAAATGTAGACACCCAAAATTACCCTAGTTATCATTAGTATCAAATATTGCATTAGCTATCATCTGCATTTGTCTAACACACTTGAGCAATTTCTCTATTTTATCAAAATCACCTATTTCTTCTATTAATTAAATAAATTCATATTTATTTAATTCATTCATTATCTATTTCTTCTATTTTCTCTAATCTATAATTAAATAATCTTTATTTCTATCTAAATTAATTAAATAAATTTTATTTATTTAATTAATTTCTTATATCACTTATCTTTATCTTTTATCATGAGTCAACATGTGTGTATCTTTTATTTAAAAACATGTGTGGTACTACATATTTTATTTAATATCTTTCACATGTAGTACTTTTTTATGTACATGGTCATACATGAGCCTTATCTTCCCTCCACTCGTCATCTACACATTCATCTGTGATTATCAATTCATCTTAACCATTCACATAGCCACCAAATCTCTACTGTTGATTGATTTTGGTTGAGGTCTATATAAACACCCTCTCATTCCATACTACATCTATCCATCATTTTCATATAGCGTCTACATTATCATCTTGAGCATATTATCATTATCATCCATCCATCATGGCAGCTTTTATCTTCATAATTGTTCATTATTGAGAAGCAATCCACATAATAAACAAGGAATCATACAATCTAGGTGATCTTGTTCTTGAATTGCATGCTTTTGGTTTCACTTGGATTCAATTATTTGATGGTGGTAGGATTAGTTTTTCATTTATATGCTTGATCTTATTAACTTGATTTTTACCTATCACACCAACTACATATCTTTCTTTTCTCAAGTACACCATCACTTCATCTCCAACTAAAACTTCTTTGTGTCTTCTCTTCTCATCTGTTTGCTCCTTATATTTATCATTCATTTCCTCCAAATGCTTCTTCACTTGATTATGCACTGTCTCCATGTGTCCTACAAATTCTTCTGCTTCTGTACTCCTCTTGTCTTCCATACTGATGTATCTCAACTCTACAACTCCTCTAGGGTTAGTTCCTATCACAATCTCAAATGGTGTTCTTCTGGTACTCCTATTCACTGAATTATTATATGCAAATTCTGCTTGTGAAAGATTCAAATCCCAATTTCCTGCCTTCTCTCCAACCAAACATCTCAACAAGTTTCCCAAACTCCTATTTACTCCCTCTATCTATCCATTAGTTTGTCAATGAACTGTTGATCTAAACTCCAAATCTCTCTTCATCTTCTTCCAAAGTGTCTTCCAAAAGTATCCAAGAAGTCTTGTGTCTTTGTCTGAAATTATGCTCTTAGGTAATGTTGGGATAGGAAAATTCAAAAAATTTCATGTATTTTTACTCATCCATACCCAACCAAATCATAAAAAATTATGCCCAAAATCATACTAATAAGAGGATTCAAATCCCCTATTATCAGCAAGACTTCATTATTGTTACACCGATCCATGAGAAACTAGCTAAAAAGACTATCGGCATGATAATAAGGATTGGCAAGAAGATTTTAATGATCACCGATAGAGGAGCTCGGTGAGACTCTCACCGATTACCCAATAGAGCAGAGATTTGAAGCGGAAAACAGAGGAATCAAGATGCTTAAAAATAAAATGCAT
Source organism: Cunninghamia lanceolata (assembly GCA_027924645.1). Taxonomy (NCBI): domain Eukaryota; kingdom Viridiplantae; phylum Streptophyta; class Pinopsida; order Cupressales; family Cupressaceae; genus Cunninghamia; species Cunninghamia lanceolata. Next base: position 32,406,362 of record BSBN01000078.1, on the reverse strand, counting down.
GTTGGTCAGAATGCATGTATACTAGATGCAAAGGTGAATGGTCGAAGGTGTTGTATATTTATTTGTATGTATGCAAGATACAAATAGTGAGAAGATACAAATGCATTTGTATAAAATATACAAGGGAATATACAATGGTAATATACATTGCGGAACCAAAAGGGATATGAAATATGGTTTTATTGTTGTATGTTTTGGATACATACATTGCGGTGTACATACAACATGGAACCGAAATGTTTATAAAATAAATAGTAATTATTGTATGTTTCGCACCTTGTATGTATGTTTCAGGTTATACATTGTGGCACACATGCAAGGCGGAACTTAGGAGAGATTTAAATCTAGTTAAAGGGATGCATCGGGACTTAATGCATATCAAAAGATGCTTTCCACTTTATATACATGGCAGAGCTGAAAATGAATGAACTATGGTTCATAAAAGCATCAAGTCCGGAAAGGAGATACAATTGAGTTTGTATGTATCGGGCATTGTATATGAAGGTCAGATACAAGTAATGTTGTATAAGGTGGGTCTCACCGCTTGCACATTGGGCTTGTATAATAACAATGTATATCTTCGATATACAAGCTGATATACAAGTGAATATACAAGTTAAAGATACAAGCCGAATGTCAAAAGAAGTTCAATATAGAAAAGCCTTTGTATGTTTAAATGCTTGTATGTTTATGATATACATATTCGAGATACAAAGGAAATGTATATGCATGAAACACCATGTGGGCCCCATCACCAACGGATATACAAGTTTATACAAGCCCAGATTTGAATGACAGATTAAATATTGTGAATTTTAGCTAGGGTCCGCTATTGTGTATAAAGCATATGCATTGGATATACAAAGAGATGATACAAATGCAGATTCGAAGGAGATTTCAAATTCATTGGGCTCGCTCTTGTATATGGAAGAAAATGTATGTGATATACAAAAGATTTGTATATATAGAGTCACAAATCTGGTGATTTCTAAGGTGTATGTTACAAATACATGAGATATACGAATACACTACAATACAAAGGCAAAGGGCATCCTACCTGCAATGACCAAAGCATTTTAACAGTAAGAAGGTCAAGATTAAAATGAGAAAAGGTTGCACCGGATGTATGAAGAGTCATAACCCTACAAATGCAAAACATATATAAGGGGAACCAAGTCTGGAAATAAAGAAGCATGAGTAGTAAAATATAATACATAAAATTTACAATGTTTATCAAAGACCATGTTGCAAGTTTATTATTGAGGAAGTAAATTGAAGTTCTCTGATTCTGTGGTGCTATTCTGGCATCAATTATTTGTCAAAGTTACTCAATTGTGTGGTTGTCTCCAGTTCTATATTTCCTTGTTATTCAAATTAATATATCAATTATATATTTAACTTGTCAATACACATTTGCTGTAGTTGTGTGATTTGATTAATTGGTTTCCATAAAAGGAATTAAAACCCTTCTAATCACTCACAGTAACCTAGAAGTGTTAGTTTGGATTACTAAGAAGAGCCATATAATTAGGATTGCCATTCTATCTCCAAATTAATATTATCTGTTATTCTTCCATATTTCATTCAATTGGTTCCTTCAAGAAAGGATTAAATTGCCTTCTAGTGAATAACAAGAAATCTGATTGTATTGGTTGGATTATTAAGAAAGTTTGTCAATCATCTCCTTGCACGTTTATATAAGTTATAAACTAAAATTGTGCCAAACAATTAGAATTATTACCCACTATAAGCTACTAGTCTTAGTCCTTCATTTGACTCTATTTACCCAACAAGGCACTGGTCTTATTCCAATTTATCATTTAAACCCTTTTATTTACACAATCATAAAATTCACCTTGATATTGCTTATACCAACCATTCATTAGATATAGAATTAGTTAGCAAGCTCTCATCTAGTCTACACCATTTGCCACTATAGGTAGATCAATTTACTTAGCCAAAATAGTTGCATTCAATCTTCTTTAATTTCCAAAGGTTTACCCACCTAGGTGTAGTAGGACCTAAAGTGTAGGAAATCATCAAACCTTGAAGGTTGATTTCATCAAGTTAGTTCAAAAGTGTTGTGAATCTAAGCATAGAGCCTGGCATCCTCTTAGGTTCAGCAACCTGCATTTTTGAGACCTAACAAATTGGTGACTCTACTGGGGACTTAGATAAAAGACCTTAGTAATAAACCATTCCTTTCATCGAGTCATTTCAAAAACTTTAATTTGGTAACTCTACTGGCAACAAGAACCCAGAAAGATAAATTACAAACTTTTACCTATCTACAAAATAGGTGGTGACTCTAGTGACTATTATAACAGAAAAATTGATACCAAATGGATGGTAGGAGATCCAAGATGGAAGGCAATAAATTGCAATCATCTCCACCAATTAGAAACATCTCCGAAAGAAATGGAACATGAAATTATTCTCACCAGAATGATAACCAGGAGGCTCAAGAGAATAATGCTGAGAAAACTATTGAAATTCACAATAAATTTACACCTCTGCATGAATCAAATGAAAATCTCAATGGATTAACTGATGACATATTGGCTAAATATAGACCTGATCCTCAAGAACAGCTTGAGTGTGAAGCACGAGCCATGAGGGAAATCGATCAAAGATAAGCTGAATATGATTTCAAGATGTCATTACATTAGGGAGAAGGGGTAGAACATGGGTTCTCAAATCAAGAAATAAATGAGAACCAAAAGAATTCAGGAAGTATGAGTGAAGAACAACAAGATGTGCTTAGCTCCAGAAAGAACTTGAAATGTTCAAGATACAGGAGACTAAGAGGTTGTTGCAACAAGAGATTTAACAGATAAAGAGTAGGGCTAAAACAACCCCCCCAAAATATGTACCTCCGCATAGGGGAAACACTTCAAATAATCCACAACAAAATTTACACCAAAATATAGGTGGTGCTTCAAACTCACAAACATCTAGAATTCATCAGAATACTACTCCTAAAGTTCCTAGACCACCTCCCATGCACAATACCTCTCAGCATATGGCTAATCCTTACCCACCCCCTGGCCAACAATAGTATAGACCACAAAATCCTTATGTAAATCCCCACATAAACCCACAACAGCAATATGCCTATCATCAGCCTCTAGGTGGATATAATTACTATCGCAATCCACCACCCATGAATTTTCCACCTCAAAACCTCGCAAACATATGTAGCCAATTTGATTTGACTAGGTATCAGTTGTATCCATACCCTATGGATAGTAATTGGAGAAATATGGTTCCCAAGCTTACTGGGACTAGTGCAATATCAACTGAAGATCACATCAGAAGCTTCAATGCTTTCATACAAGATATTGGTATGGACTGGGAAGATATTAGAATGAGGTTATTCATGATGTCCCTAACTGAAGATGCAAGAGACTGGTTCAACAGCTTACCTAATGCCTCAATTAGTTCAATAACTAATTTCCATAATCAATTTAAGGAGCAGTATGGTAATCAGTATGCCCCTAAATTTGCATTACATGAATTGATAAGTATCCAGAAATACCAAAATGAATCAATGTATGACTTCAATCTAAAATTTTCCAAATTACACAACAAAGTACCACATGGATCCAAACTGTCTGATCCAGTAGCATTGAGCATTTATATGAAAGCATTTGATCCCAAGACAGGGTATGAACTTAGAAACTGCTGCCCTGTAACCCTGGCTGAAGCACAAAAAGTGGCCTTAACAATTGAAAACAATAGGAAAGATGCAGGTATGGTTAGCAAGAAGGATAACCCTAGAAATCCTCAGAACCCAAATGTTCAACAAACTAAACAAGAAGGTCACTATAGGCATGAGAGGCCCATGTTGCATGATATGTCGTATAATACCAATTGGAAAGATGGGAGACCCATTGATAACGGTAGAAAACAACATTATGGCAAAGATACCCCTGACCCTCTGAAAAGAAATGTAGCACATATGGTAGAAGATAAACCTTGGTGTCTGGTATGCAATTTACCACATTCACCTAGGTATTGTGAGTTGGCTAGAATAGTACAACAAGGAGAGATGTTATACAATTATAACAGAGACAATCACACCATAAACATGATGCAAGTTACACCATATTTGTTGACTGAAGACTATTCTTCTATAGAGGAAGAGGGATATGAATATGATGTGGGAAACCAGAGACATCATATCAATATGGGAGAACAAGAAGTGTTCTCAAATCAGGAGGGTGGTTATGAGGAACCTACTTATTATAACAATCAGCCATATAATCAATGGAGAAAGCCCATAGAAAATGAAAGAGAAGCTCTTACAATAGCTACAATAGCTCAAGCTAAAAATGCTTATAACTTGAGGAATAGGACAGTGAATGTTGAACAAGGAACACCTGGGAGTGTGTTCATAAAAGATCAAAATTACAAAAAGAATAATGCAAAGTCATCATTCAAAGAACCAGAAAAGGGTGGTAAGAATAAAGAAAAATCACAAAATCAAGAAAAAGAAAATATAAAGATAGAAAAGAATGATCAGATTATGGCCCATTATTTTGACATTGCTCATGCAATATCTCAGGTAAAGATATCAGTTCCACTTCTAGAAATGATGAAAATAGATAAATACAAAAATACAGTAGTCAAACTAATTTTAGATATACCAAATCAAAAACATAAAGGATCTAAAAATAGAACAAACAATGTTCATCAAGAAGCATTCCAAATGCCTGAGGTATACCTAGGTGATACATTGACAAAGAATCCCTCATAGGTGGACCCTTTCTACACTACATTATTGATCAAAAATAGGATAGTGAGAAATTGCATGATTGATTTAGGTACTGCCATGAACATCATGCCAATAGCAGTTATGAAAGAGCTAGGAATGTGGGTTGACACTACATATGGTAGATGTTATGCAATGGATAACAGATTCATCCCAGTCGTTGGTATTATGAGGGATGTGGAGATAAAACTTGCCTCATACCCTGAAGCAACTTATAACATTGATATTACTGTGGTTGACATCCCACCATATTATGGGATGCTTCTATCAAGACAATGGGCTGCTATGGTAGGAGGAAATGTCCAATTAGACTTATCATATGCCACAATACCAGTTGGAGGTAAAGAAATTAAGCTGTGCAAGGAGCCAAGGTATGAAAATATTATAGAACGCCTAGATCAACATCGAATAAATTTCTTTTGTGATACAAATTTGGGAGGCTTCAAGGTTGAGAAAAGTCAGCCAAAATTGTAGAATACTGATCCAATACATATTGAATCTAAGAAAGAAGAAAATGATGTATGGAAGATGTATTTTGATGGTGCATGCAGAAAACTAGGAAATGGGGCTGAAGTAGTATTTATTTCACCAGGAGGAAAAACTTTCAAATACTCTTTTCTATTAACATTTGAATGCACAAACAATGTAGCAGAGTACAAAGTTTTGCTCATTGGTTTGAACATAGCCACCAAGAATAAAATAAAAAAGTTAGCTGTATATGGTGATTCTAAATTGGTTACTTCCCAAGTGAGAGAGAAATACCTATCAAAAAACAAGAGGTTGAGATAATACATAAACGCAGTCTAGGATGATATTGAATTATTTGATGCCTTTTCAATCAACTAGATTGATAGGTCTAAAAACATTATGGTAGATTTTCCAGTGAATATCGCATTGAAAAGAGATGATGTCACATTGGGAGGTATTACAGAAGTTGAGTTCAAAACCAGACCCACTATCCCAGATAATGTATATAATTGGCAAGTATTTGACAATGATGCTGATATAATCAACTTCCTGCATTGTGTTGACTATTATGAAAATCAAGAGATTGATTTCAATGCATTTGTAGAAGAACATGATGGGAAGGAAACCCTTTTTGGTCAAGAAATAGTTCAGTTGAAAACAAATAAAATACCTAAGGGATTCATAGCATTGGAAAAGGTATTTGATGGACATGATAGATTTAAAATGAAAGACACACTAGTGGTGCAAAATGACCTTGAAGAGATTAATTTGGGGACACAAGAAGCCCCAAAGAATGTGTATATTGGAAAAAATCTTAACCCAAAAATCAGGAATAGAATCATCAACTTACTTAGGAAGTATAGGCATGTGTTTGCCTAGTCATATGATGATTTAAAAGCATATAGAGAGGATCTGTTTTAGCATGAAATACCACTAAAACTAGATGCTAAACCATTTAGGCAAAAACAAAGGCCTATCAATCCTACATTAGCTCCTAAGATGCTAGAGGAACTTACAAAATTAAGGGATGGAGATATCATTAAACCCATTAGACATTCCTCTTGGGTTTCTAATTTGGTACCTGTTAGGAAAATGAATGGTGATATTAGACTATGTGTGGATTTCAGGAATTTAAACAAGTCTTCTCTTAAAGACAACTATCCTCTCCATAATATGGAAGCAATATTACAAAAGGTTACTGGATGTGAACTGTTGTCAATGATGGATGGCTTCTCAGGTTACAATCAGGTGAAAGTCAAAGAATCTAAGCAATTTAAGACTGCATTCACCACTCCATGGGGAACATATGTATATTTAAGGATGCCATTTGGACTCACTAATGCTAGAGCAACATTCCAAAGAGCAATGGATGTGGCCTTTGCTGAATTGATTAATAAAATCATGATAGTATATCAAGATGACTTGACAGCATATTCAAAAAGGGCCGAGGATCATTGTGTACATTTAGAGCAAGTATTTATAAAAGCCCTAGAATATGGGATTTCATTGAATCCTAAGAAGTGCCATTTCGCAATGACAGAGGGGAAGTTGCTTGGTCACATAGTTTCAAAGGATGCAGTGAGAATAGACCCTGAGAGAGTAAAAGCAATTGACCAAGTTCCTATCCCTAAAAAATGTGAAAGCTATACAGTCATTTTTTGGTCAAATTAACTTTGTCAGGAGGTTCATATCAAATTTTGCAAAAATTATTACTCCCATATCTAGAATGTTGAAGAAAAATTTAGAAGTGAAGTGGACCACAAAAACAATGGAGGCATTTGTTAACATTAAAAAGGCAATAAAAGAAGCCCCTGTCTTGATATCCCTTGATTTTAGTAAACCATTCCAACTATTCTCATTTGCTTCTTATCATATAGTCATAGTGGTACTATTGCAGAAAAATAATGATGGGCATGAACAACCTATTTCATTTTTCCGCAAATCCCTTCAGAATGCAGAGTTGAAATATGACATTGTTGAGAAATAGGCATATGTATTAGTGAAAGCAGTTAAAACTTTTAGGCCAGACTTGGTGGGAGCTAAAATCATAGCATATGTGCCTAATGCTATAGTAAAGGATGTATTGGTCCAAACTGAAGTCACAGGTAGAAGATGTAGATGGATCAATAGAATTTAGGAGTTCAATATTGAAATCTAAATTACTAAACTAGTGAGAGGACAAGGTCTTGCTAGGTTGATGGCTAAGAGTAATCTTGAAGCTTCTCAGATATGTAGTGCTAGTGATGTTGATAATACAAGTTCTAGCATCGAGTGCACTCCATGGTATACTGACATTATATATTATCTAAAGCACATGAAATGTCCTGAGGGGTATGATGATAATAAAAGGACACTTAAATTGTAGGCCTCAAAATATGTATTTATTGATGGAGATCTTTACTAGAAGAATAGGGATGGTATCCTTGTATTATGCCTAGATGATCATCAATCAAAACATATCATGAAAGAGCTACATGAGGGCATGTGTGGAGGTCATTTCTCAGCAAAGACTACAACCCACAAGATCTTGAGGGCTAGATATTATTGGCCTAAAGTTTTTAATGATTCATATCATTACACTAGGAAATGTGAAGCATGTCAGAAGTTCTCAGGAAAGTTGAAATATCAAGGAGCATTGCCCTTGAAACCCATGTAGGTGGAGGCTCCATTCTATCAGTGGGGTATTGACTTCATAGGAGAAATTGTGGAGAAGTCAAGTGGTGGACACAAATGGAGTTTAGTGGCGACAGATTACTTCACTAAGTGAGTGGAAGCAATCCCAACCAAGCAAGCAACAAGTAGGGTGGTGATTAATTTCCTGATGGAAAATATTATATTCAGATTTGGCACTCTAGTAAGGTTAATCACAGACAATGGGATGTGTTTTAGGTCTGATGAATTCAAACATTTCTATAGTACACATGGCATCACTATGTCCTATGCTGCCCCTTATCATCCACAAGCAAATGGGTAGGCAGAATCCAACAACAAAAGCCTTCTGAAAATCATAAAAAGGATGTTGGAGGGAAACAAGAAAGCATGGGATTCAAAGCTAAGAATGGTTGTATGGGCTGATAGGATTACTATAAAAAGAGCAATTGGGAGATCTCATTTTGAACTAGTATATGGAACACAAGTGAGAATACCATTAGAAAACCTCATGCCAGTTTACAAATTTATTCTTCAGGAAGATTTAAACATTCCTGAACCAATGGAGGAAAGATTAGAACATCTTGCAGAACTTGATGAAACAAGGAGACTAGCCCAAAGGCAGAATATTAAGTTGCAATCACAAGTGAAATACCTCTTTGGCAAAAAAGCCAAAGATAGGAAGTTTGAAATAAATGATTTAGTACTGATGTGGAATGCTAGGTGCCAGGACAAAGGAAAGCATGGAAAATTTGAAGCTTTATGGTTAGGTCCTTTTGTTATAACAGGCAAAGGAGGTGATGATTCTTACTATTTGCAAAACATGTCTGGAGAAGAGCGGGAATTGCCTGTGCATGGGCAATATCTGAAAATTTTCTTTTCATAGAATATCATGCACAAAGAGAATTAAGTGTTGCCAGTGCATGGCAAACCCTTAAAATTCTCAAAATAATCTCATTCCATGCACAATAGTTTAGGGAAACCAAAAGATATTAGGATCTACCAGTACATGGACACTCCTATTAATCTCTATATAAAAAAATAAAAATAAAAATAAAAAAATCTTTTCCATGTATAGTAGTATAGGATCATTCCCATTCCCCATCATTATCACCCCCGTTCCCCATACAATTCTCATAAAACCGTCATTCCAAATGAATAAATCATATGGTCTACTCCCCCAAGAGGTCTGAATTCTTGTTATACTAACAAGGAGTATACATCCCAGACAGAGCCACTGTTGGGACAGGAAAATTCAAAAAATTTCATGTATTTTTACTCATCCATACCCAACCAAATCATAAAAAATTATGCCCAAAATCATACTAATAAGAGGATTAAAATTCCTTAATATCGGCAAGACTTCATTATTGTTACACCGATCCATGAGAAACTAGCTAAAAAGACTATCAGCATGATAATAAGGATTGGCGAGAAGATTTTAATGATCACTGATGGAGGAGCTCAGTGAGACTCTCACCTATTACCCAATAGAGTGGAGATTTGAAGCAGAAAATAGAGGAATCAAGATCCTTAAAAACAAAATGCATGTTGGTTAGAATGCATGTATACCAGATGCAAAGGTGAATGGTTGAAGGTGTTGTATATTTATTTATATGTATGCAAGATACAAATAGTGAGAAGATACAAATGTATAAAGCATTCAAAATACAAAACTGGCAAATGCATGTACAAATGCATTTGTATAAAACATACAAGGGGATATACAATGGTAATATACATCGCAAAACCAAAAGGGATATGAAATATGGCTTTATTGTTGTATGTTTCAGATACATACATTGCGGTGTACATACAACATGGAACTGAAATGTTTATAAAATAAAGAGTAATTGTTGTATGTTTCGTTCCTTGTATGTATGTTTCAGGTTATACATTGCGGTACACATGCAAGGGGAAACTCAGGAGAGATTTAAATCTGGTTAAAGGGATGCATTGGGACTTAATGCATATCGAAAGATGCTTTCCACTTTATATACATGGAGGAGCCAAAAATGAATGATCTATGGTTCATAAAAGCAACAAGTCCAGAAAGGAGATACAATTGAGTTTGTATGTATTAGGCATTGTATATGAAGGTCAAATACAAGTAATGTTGTATAAGGTGGGTCCCACCGCTTGGACATTGGGCTTGTATAATAACAATGTATATCTTCGATATACAAGCCGATATACAAGTGAAGATACAAGTTAAAGATACAAGATGGATCTCAAAAGAAGTTCAATATACAAAAGTCTTTGTATGTTTAAATGCTTGCATGTTTATGATATACATATTCGAGATACAAAGGAAATGTATATGCATGAAACACCACGTGGGCCCCATCGCCAATGGATATACAAGTTTATACAAGTCCAGATTTGAATGACAGATTAAATATTGTGAATTTTAGCTAGGGTCCACTATTGTGTATAAAGCATATGCATTCAATATATAAAGAGATGATACAAATGTGGATTCGAAGGAGATTTCAAATTCATTGGGCTGTCTCTTGTATATGGAAGAAAATGTATGCGATATACAAAATATTTGTATATATAGAGTCACAAATCTGGTGATTTCTCAGGTGTATGTTACAAATACATGAGATATACAAATACACTACAATACAAAGGCAAAGGGCATCCCGCTTGCAACAACCAAAGCATTTTAACAGTAAGAAGGTCAAGATTAAAATTTTTTTATTGAAGGAGATTAAATTGACAAAAGGTTGCATCGGATGTATGAAGAGTCATAACCCTACAACTGCAAAACATATATAAGGGGAACCAAGTCTGGAAATAAAGAAGCATGAGCAGTAGAATATAATACATAAAATTTATAATGTTTATCAAAGACCATGTTGCAACTTTATTATTAAAGAAGTAAATTGAAGTTCTCTAATTCTGTGGTTCTATTCTGGCATCAATTGTTTGTCAAAGTTACTCAATTGTGTGGTTGTCTCTAGTTCTGTATTTCCTTGTTATTCAGATTAATATATCAAGTATATATTTAATTTGTCAATACACATTTGTTGTAGTTGTGTGATTTGATTAATTAGTTTCCATAAAAGGAATTAAAACCCTTCTGATCACTCACAGTAACCTAAAAGTGTTAGTTTGGATTACTAAGAAGAGCCATATATTTAGGATTGCCATTCTGACTCCAAATTAATATTATCTATTATTCTTACATATTTCATTCAATTGGTTCCTTCAAGAATGGATTAAATTGCCTTCTGGTGAATAACAAGAAATCTGATTGTATTGGTTGGATTATTAAGAAGAGTTTGTCAGTCATCTCCTTGCACGTTTATACAAGTTATAAAATAAAATTGTGCCAAACAATTAGAATTATTACCCACTATAAGCCACTAGTCTTAGTCCTTCATTTGACTCTGTTTACCCAACAAGGCACTGGTCTTATTCCAATTTATCATTTAAACCCTTTTATTTACACAATCATAAAATTCACCTTGATATTGCTTATACCAACCATTCATTAGATATAGAATTAGTTAGCAAGCACTCATCTAGTCTACACCATTTGCCACTATAGGCAGATCAATTTACTTAGCCAAAATAGTTGCATTCAATCTGCTTTAATTTCCAAAGGTTTACCCACCTAGGTGTAGCAGGACTTAAAGTGTAGGAAATCATCAAACCTTGAAGGTTGATTTCATCAATTTAGTTCAAAAACGTTGCGAATCTAAGCATAGAGCCTGACATCCTCTTAGGATTAGCAACCTATATTTTTGAGACCTAATAGGTAATCCATTAAATATCACAATCTCTTTGAAAAATAGGCCAACCACATGCACTACATCAATTGTCTTCTTACAAGTTATGAAATGTGCCATCTTTGAAAATCTGTCTACCACTACAAATATAGAATCATGTCCCCTCTGTGTCTTTGACAATACCATTATGAAATCCATACTTATGTATTCCCAAGGTCTCTTCGGTACTGTCAAAGATTTGTACAAACCAATATTCTAACTACTCCCTTTTGCTACTTGACAAACTCTACAACTTTGCACAAATTTTTGAACATCCTTATGTATCTGAGGTCAAAAGTAATTTTCACTTACCAAAGCCACTATCTTATCAATGCCAAAATGTCCTTCCAATCCACCACTATGCTTCTCCTTGATGAAATTGTCCCTCATTGAACTCCTAGGTATGCATAACTAGTTTCCTTTGAATAACATATCTTCTTGAATAAAATAGTCTAGCCACTTACTCCTATCTATCACAATAGGATACTTACATGCTTTCCAATGTTCTACAAAATCAAGATCTTTCTCATACATGTTCTTCAATTCTTCAAATCCTAACACTTCAAATCTCATCTCTGTCAGCAAATTCCTTCATCTTCTCAGGGCATCTACAACTTTGTTTGATTTTCCACTCCTATGTTTCAATACAAAAGTGTAAATCTGCATGAACTCTACCCATCTCATATGTCTTTGATTTAACTTTCCTTGACTATTCAAATATTGCAAATCTTGATGATCTATATACAACACAAATTCCTTAGACAACAAATATTGTCTCCACTTCTTCAAGGCTTGAATTATGGCATAGAATTCCAAATCATAAACTAAATATCTCCTTGCATCATTCAACTTCTCACTGAAATATGCTATAGGTCTACCTTCTTGACTTAAAATTGCTCCTATTGCATTTCCACTTGCATCACAATCTACTTGAAATACCTTATTGAAATCTAGTAATGCCAATACAGGTTGCTCTGTCACTTTCTGATTCAAGAATTCAAAATTTTTATTTGCTCCTGATGTCCACTTAAAGTCTTTTCTATCACCTCTCAATGTCTTTGTCATAGGGTTATATACTAAACTAAAATTTCTGATGAACTTTCGGTAGAAACTAGCTAATCCATGAAATGATCTGACTTCTCCAATTCTCTCCAGTGTAGGCCATTCAACAATTGCTCTTACTTTCTCAGGGTCCATCTTCAATCCTTCCGCAAAAATCACAAATCCCAAATATACCAATTATTCCTTTATGAAACTACACTTCTTGATGTTTATCAATAATTTCTCTTCTCTCAACCTCTACAATACTTGTCTCAGGTGCCAGAAATGTTCTTCTTTTGTCTTACTGAAAATCAAAATATCATCCAAATATACAATAACAAACCTACCCAAGAATTTCTTCAAGCCTTCATTCATCAATCTCATGAAAGTACTCGGTGCATTTGTCAATCCAAAAGGCATCACTAACCACTCATACAATCCTTCATTTATCTTAAAAGCAGTCTTCCATTCATCTCCCTCTCTGATTCTGATATGATGGTAGCCACTCTTCAAGTCTATCTTTGTAAAATATTTTGCTCCACTCAAACAATCCATAATGTCATCCATCCAAGGTAAGGGAAATCTATACTTAATTGTGATTTTGTTTATTGCTCTAGAGTCTATATACATTCTCCATTCTCCATCTTTCTTTTGTGCTAATACTGAAGGTACTGCACAAGGACTCAAGCTTTCTCTGATCAAACCTTTCCTGGAAAATTCTTGTATCTGTCTATTCAATTCTTCATTCTCTATCGGTGTCATTCTGTGTGCTACTTTGTTAGGCAAACTAGCTCCAGGTATAAGATCCATGTGATACTGATACTCTTGATTGGTGGTAGTCATTCAGGTACATTATCTGATATGATGTCTTCATACTTTGTCAGCAACTTAGTTATCTCCTTTGGTTGTGATTCTTCAATTTCCTTCTTCAAGTGTTCATGTTTCTTAGGAATCAAAGCATAACACATATTCTCATGTCTCAAACCATCCAAAAATTTCCTTCCATCTACCAAACAGATTCTAGCATTCCCACGTACTTCACTCTTAGGATCATCTTCCAAAGGAATCAAAGTAATTCTCTTCCCATTTGATGTTATAGTTTATGCATTCTTTCTTCCATCATGTATAGCTTTTCTATCATACTGCCAAGGTCTACCCAACAAAATATGACAAACATCCAAAGGCATAATATCACATAGTGCTTCATCATGATAAGACCCAATATGAAGTTTCACCAAACATTGTTCACTCACCAGTACCTTATGATCATCTTGAATCGATGCTATCTGATAGTGCTTAGGGTGTTTCAATCTTTCCAACTTTATCTTAGTCATCATCTCTTCTAAAACATAATTATCTAAACTGCCACTATCAATTACAACTTTACAACATTTACCTTCTAATTTGCATATGGTTTTGAACAAACATTTCCTCTATGGTGGTTCCTCATTTGTCTCTTCTTGAAATTGCTCTCTCCTCATGGCAAGTGATTCTCCTTTCTTAGGTTTACCAACTAAAGTGGTGGATCCAACAAGTTCTTCTACATAGGCTGCTCTTCCACTGTTCTCCATCCTCTTACTTGTGCTCCCTTGATTACATTCAAATGCTCTATTTCCTTCACCTCCACATTTAAAACAAGTTCCTCTAAATGTTCTCCTATCAGGTCCTCTTCCTTCTCTTTTGTATCCTTCACTCTGGTATGGACTAGGATTTCTTCTATGGTAGAAAGTTTTGTCATCTTTCTGATATGCATTGTTATCTCTATCCTCCTTCTTGAATATGTTTTCTTGTCTATTTTTCTCTGCATATGATCTCTCTCCTCTAGAAAATGTTCTACCTCTTTGAAATTTACCTCCTCTGCCTCTCTCACTTTGATCATGCCTCTTGTTCAGATTTTCTTCAATTTTTAGGGAAAACTGATATGCTTCTTCCAATGTTGTCATCCTCACCAAACTTAGTTCTTCTTGAATGTTCAATCTCAGTCCATTGATGTATCTAGCCACTTTCTCCTTGCTTGCTTCACTATTTTCTATCCTTATGATCATCTTATGAAATTCTTCAGTGTACTCCTTCACAAATTTCTCTTTTTGTCTCAAGTTTTGCAATCTTTTCAACAGTTCCAACTCATAGTCAGTAGGTATAAACTGATTCTTCAATTTTGTCACCATTCTGTCCCACTTTGTAATCTTCTCTTTTCCTCTTCTATTTCTATCTAACTAAACTTCTTTCCACCATATAGCAGCATGTCCTTTCAACTTTGTCTTTGCAAATTTCACCTTCTCTAGATCTTCAATTTCTTCATATTCTAAGTATTCTTCTAGGTCATTTATCTAATCAATCAACTCTTCAAGATTCAAATTGCCAGTATAGTTTAGTACATCAACTCTAGGTCTTTTTCCTATCTTTGAAATAGCTCGTAACATCTTGACTTGATCTGATTCTTCTTCTTCATCTCCTAGGGTTACTTCATTTTGATCAGCAGATTGAAATTCTTCATCATCATCACTTTCAACATTAGGTCGAGGTGTCAATCCTCTTCTTTGATCTTCTTCAACAACATCCAAGTGAACTCACATTGTTTTCATCATTTCCATCATCTCATCCATTATTCTAGCCATAGTACCAATAACAGGTATTCTCCTTGTTGGCATTCTTCCTCAGATCAAGTGTAACTGCCTCAAATTCGGTGATCGGGCTACAAGGTGACAACTGCCTCACAATCGGTGATCGGTTTCAACACAAGTAACCTACCTCAAATTTAGTGATCTATTCACTGAAATATCTTATGGAATTCCTTCACCAACTTCACTCAATTCTCTCCCAAAGGTTCAAACTTTCACTCTAATACCACTTGGTGTAGTCATGGTTAGAAGGGTCCATAAAGTGAACTGTCCAGACTGTGCATCTAGAGTAAACACAATGGAAACAACTCAAAGATGTAAATCAAGGGTAGATTTAGTCATTCAGTATATCATAGAATTCAAATACAAACTGGCCAGCAACATGCAGGCTTACAATTAGGGTTCACAGGCCCGATTACAGAATTACATAGTATGCACAAGATATAGCTTCGAAGCTCCTTCACAAGAAATTCAAACTATCAACTATCTCTATGTAATTCCCCTACTTTCCTATGCATCTATTACATTAATATATATCATATCTGGAACTTAAGATTCCTCCACATCAGCCAAGGAAGATCACAAACTCCAATGAAGAGCTATAACATGTGTACAAGGATAGGTCAGACCTAATTAAATAGAACTCCTCTGCAAATGTATGGAATGGTGTGCAGATCTCAAGGAAGGTCGGCCATGAACCAAACAACATTGAATGATGTGCCATTTAGCTCCACAAGTCATGAAATACTCTGCAAGTCTTCTCCTTTAACTGATTGTCTTAGACTGTCAGGATGCTTCATTTTGAGTGAACAGTCAATCTTCTGATAGTGATATCTTACTAGTACATGATCCAATTTCTCTGAGATTTGGATATGATTTGTATGAATGTGTCTAGATGCTAAGTCTAGATCCACAAGGTCTAGAATGAAACTACAGTAGAATGCAGACCACTCTACTGAAACTTCTACTGACTGAACTAATTGAACTAAACTGGAAAATGAAAAGAAACCAACTAAAATACAAATATTTTTGGTTGATGCAAGATTGCTCTTGAACCAGGGATGCTCCTACATCACTCCCACTTGTCAAACACCTTGCAAGAGAAAAGGGAGTATCAATACCATGATTTAATTACTAGGAGCCAAGAGGTCCATAGACTCTAAACACCATCTGAACTTCTCTGTGCTCATGGGTTTTGTCAAGGAATCTACAACATTTGTCAAAATGTCAACTTTGTCCAAGTTTACCTTCCCATCCTCTACCATGTCATTGATAAAATGGTACTGGACATCAATATGCTTAGTCCTCACGTGGAAAGTAGGATTCTTCACCAAACATATGGTACTTTGACTTTCACAAGAAATAGTAATCTTCTTTGCATCAAATCCAACATCAGAACACAATCTGTTAAGCCAAATGGCTTCTTTACAAGCATTGGTTGCTCCCATGTACTCAGCTTTAGTAGTGGACAAAGTGACCGCAGGTTGCCGCTTACTCATCCAACTAATAGCACCACCAAACATAGTGAACACATAAGCACTGGTGGATCTCTTACTGTCAATGTCACCTGCCCAATCTAAATCCACAAATCCATGAATACAAAGTGAAGGCCAAGGTCTTGTAGGATAACAATGATAACATAAGGAATACTCAGAAGTACCCCATAAATATCTAAACACTCTCTTCACTGCATCCCAATGTACCTATCCAGGATTTGCCATAAATCAACTAAGGACTCCCACTACTTGAGAAATGTCTAGTCTTGTACAGACCATCGCATACATCAAACTGCCAACAATACTAGCATGAGAAACTCTGCTCATATCTTCCATCTTAGAAGGAGACTTTAGATAATCTACAACAGATAACTTTGTCCCCATCATAATAGGAACAGTCAAAGGTCTACAATCTACCATCATGAATCTCTCGAACGTAGTGCTAACATACTTACTCTAGCCTAAGCAAAGTTTTTAGTTTGCTCTATCTCTTCTGATCTCCATCTCTAGAATGTACCAAGCTATCCCTAGATTTTTCATCTCAAACTATGCTGACAACTGAGACTTCAAATTAGAAATCAAACTTTTACCATTCCCAATGAGTAACATATCATCGACATACAATGCAATAATGAGAATGCAATCATTGTCAAACTTGTAATAAACACAATGATCTAATTTCAATCTCAAAAATCCAATACTCAACATAAAGGCATCAAACTTCTGGTACCACATCCTAGAAGACTGTTTCAAACCATTAAAAGACTTTTTCAAGTTCCAAATTAGATTTTATTTACCTTTCACCACGTAGTGCTCTGGCTGTGACATATAGATTTCCTCCTCCAAGTCACGATGAGGGAATGTTGTCTTCACATCCATCTGTTCTACTTCTAGATCATACACTGTAACAAGAGATAATAGGAATCAAATAGATGTCAGCATTACAATGGGAGAGAAAATCTCACCATACTTAATTCCCTCCATCTGAGAATACCCCTTTGCAACCAATCTAGCCTTATATTTCTCAACACTGCCATCTACACCAAATTTCTTTTTGAACACCCATTTGCATCCAACAGGTTTTCATCCTTTAGGCAAAGGCACCAAGTCCCAAGTATTATTATTTTCCAATGAAGCCATCTCCTCTTCCATGGCCTCCTAGGAACCTGCATCTTTCATACCCATAGCCTCTTTTATAGTTCTAGGCTCGTCAATGTTAGAAATCAGAGAAAAAATACATCTGGAATCATGGAATGAATAACCAAATCTATCAGGTTGCCACCTTACCCTTGTGTACCTCCTCAAAGGTTGAAATTGAGGTTCTCCATCTTCTTTTGAACTTTCAGAGCTACTAGTGCTCTCCTCATTATCAGGTCCAATAGATTTTTTTGGTTCAACTTTCTCAAGGGTGGAAGGAAGTTGAACCACATCCTCTTTCTTCTCTTCTTTCTCTGGTTGCAAGACAATAGAAGAAGGATTGAATTCTCTGAAGATCACACTTCTTCTATACAAAACTCTCTCAGCTGCTGGATCCCAAAGCTTGTACCCTTTCATATCTATGCCATAACCAATGAAGATACACTTCACAACCTTGTTCTCTAACTTAGACCTCTTCTCCTTAGGCACATGTGCATATGCCTCACACCCAAATACTTGAATGTGTCTCAATGAAGGCTCTTTACCAGACTACACCTCCATAGGTGTCTTATTAATGAATGCTGATGTAGGAGACATGTTAACTAGGTAACGAGTGGTAGTAATAGCTTCAACCAAGAACTTTTGTTCAAGGCCAACTCCACTTAACATACTCCTTGCCTCTCCATAAACATTCTTTTCATCCTTTCTACAACTCCATTCTATTGAGGGGTATAGGGAGTTGTATTTTGCCTCTGAATCCCCTATTCTTTACAAAACTTGTCAAAATCTGATGAACAAAACTCACCACCATTGCCAGTCCTCAAACACTTAATCTTTCTATCCTTTTGATTCTCTACAAGAGCTTTGAACTCTTTGAATCTACTAAAGACTTCAATTTTGCTTCTAAGGAAATACACCCATGTCCTTCTACTATAATCATCAATGAATGAAACAAAGTAAACAGATTTTGAAGTTGAAGGAATATTGATAGGACCAAACACATCAGAATGAATCAAGTCCAACACCTCACAAGGTTTGTGAGAACTAGAGTAAAACTAAACATGGTTTTATTTTCCATAAATGCAATGTTCACAAAAATTGAACTCAAAGTTACAGTTAGTCATACCCTCAACAAGATTTTTATTTTTTAGGGTCCTCAAACCCTTTTCACCAATGTGACCAAGCCTTTAGTGCCATAACATTGTCTTCTTAGTTGGAAGTTTCATCTCCATAAAATGAGCACCCTTAGGTACCCAGAAAGCATGACCATCAGAAGTAGATGCAACAATCCTCTTCACTGTTGGTTCCAATGGTGAGGATGAAGACTCTGAAGCTCTCTTCTTCAAAATAGAGGCAATATTTCACTGAACCGCGCATGCATCAAGCTGAAACATAATACCGATCCGAACACCCTTAGCCAACACCATAGATCCTCTAGTCATCTTGCATCCTCCATTCAAGAAAACAACCTGTACACCCACATCATTCGACTTACTTATAGAAAGAAGGTTTTGTGCCAAACTAGGGATATGCAGAACACCATTGATCCCCTTTACTCATCCATCAGGGAATTGAATCAAGACTCTTCCATGGCCAGTAATCTTTAGGTGAGAATCATCACCCAAGCACACCTTTCCACCTTTGTATTCTTCATACTCTGAAAACCAACCCCGATGTTAGGTCATGTGAAAATATGCACTAGAGTAAATACGCCACACATCCTCAGATGCATGTGTTGCCAAGGTAGAAACAAATGCTTCTCCCTCATCCTGAGATGACTTATCAGAATCTGAATCATAGTTCTTCTTCTTTTTCTTTTTCTCCTCCTTGCACTCCTTGCAAAAGTGACTAGATTTACCACAGTTCCAACATAGGGCCTTGGACTTTCTAGGAGACTTAGATCTCCCACAAGATTTGGACCTTCCTTTTTCTTCCTTCTTAAATCATTTTTCTTTCTTTTCTCTTTAGATCTACCACGAACTACAAGAGCCTCCTTAGCTGATTCAAAATATTTTCTCTGCATCTCTTTAGACAACAATGAAGAAACCACTTCATCCATCTTGAAAGTGGTAGTGGTACTCCCAATGGCCATAACAAGGTGACCCATGAATATGTAAAGAACACAATAATGTCATACACCAATCCTCCTCCTCCGTCTTCACACCAACATAGGTCAACTAGACAACAAGCATATTGAATGTTTTCAGGTGATCAGTGACAAATCATCCATCTTTCATCCTCAAAGAATACAATTTATTTCATAGAAATAACTTTTCCACCAGAGATTTAGCCTAACAAACATCTCTAACCTTCTTCCAAAGATCCTTTGTAGTCTTCTCTTCATGGATATTTAGGAGCATTGAATCAGCCAAATAGAGTCTTATCAAACCCTTAGCCTTTTGATTTTTGAGATCCTAGTCTACTTGAGACATTGTCGTTGGTTTTCTACTAGATATGGCATCCCATAAATATTGATCGAAAAGCATGTCCTCCATTTTGAGTTTCCACAACTCAAAATTATTGCCATTAAACTTCTCTATCTCAAACCTCCTAGATGCTCTTGCCATCTCTTTCCTGCAACAAAGATTTCAAACTCCTCTACACAAGATCCCACTCAAATGAAGATTAGCTCAAAAAACCCTCTACCCAACAACAAGAACCAAGGGTGATCAAGATCTGATACAAACTGAAAGGAAGAAAGGTATGCAGAAAATGCTTCCTAAACTGGTCTACTAAGGAAAGATTTATGCAAATTTTAACTTTTACAGTTATAAATCAAGATGCATATTAATAGAAAGATAATAACAACTTCCAAATGTAAAACTCACAACACAAGATATATGTGGGGAAAACTTTTCAGGTAAAAAATCCCACACTCTAAAGCTGCCCAATATATTATTTAGGAATCAAGAAGATTACAATATACTTGCAGAGCAAGATTTCATAGGAGTATATGTTGATAACTGAGAGGGGGGATGAATCAGTTATCCTAATCTTGCTTTCAATTCAAACACTTAAATCCACTTTGTTATTCAATAGCATAGCAATTAATCATTCATGAAAGCATAAAGCATAAACATGAGAGCAGTTACACATCAACACATGAGACACCAAGATTTGGACGTGGAAAACCCGGTTAAGGGAAAAACTACGGGGTGATTAACCCAAGGATT
Source organism: Cunninghamia lanceolata (assembly GCA_027924645.1). Lineage (NCBI taxonomy): Eukaryota > Viridiplantae > Streptophyta > Pinopsida > Cupressales > Cupressaceae > Cunninghamia > Cunninghamia lanceolata. The sequence goes on along the minus strand of BSBN01000078.1, from coordinate 32,385,224 downwards.
ATTCTCTGTTAGAAGAATAAGAAAAATAGATGGCACATGCCAATTAGGGCTCACTACCTAAGCACACTACTCACAAGAGGCACACTACCTACAAGAGACACACTGTCTACAAAGTAATCAAGTATCACAAACTTGAACTGGGGATTGACATCTTTACCATGCCTGGATCAATTCCATTTAAGCCCAAAAACTCCTGCTCTACCTTTTGCTCTTCTTCTTTGCTATATCACACTCATCTGCACACTTCACACTTTGGAATGACTTCACAATCCTTTGTTTATACAAGGCATCGACTTAGGAACAATCATCTAAGTCGGCATTCACTTTTAAATCATTCAGTGGACGTGTAATACATCTGGTCGGCCTGTTTAAGGAAGAACACCAACAACCGGTGGTCTTTACATCAAATCCAAACTCTAACTTCAATGCGGACCACCAATAAGAATTGTACACGATCCAATGATCACCAAAACCTTTCCTGAGTCATTAGAAACATCCGCACTTTATTAGCTTACTAGAATTCTTCTTTTCTTCATCTGGAACATCAAGAACGCAGTCTGTCATCACTGTCATAATGAAAAAGGTTCTTCCAGACCTCCAAACCATGAACAAATCTAGTTGTCACTTCACATGGACTTCTTCAACACTGATTCCAATCCGTAAAATGAGATAATGCAATTCTGGATCTCACCGGACCAAACTGTGACACTCTGTCACCACCGAACATCTACCGGCACCAGTTCTACTAGATCAATCATAACTTCTTCTGATCATTATGCAGACCTCTAAAAAATTTACTAGATCATCTCAAGACTCATATCTGCAAACCCATTAAACTGTATCCTCTGAACTTCATCTTATCTTGGACTTTTACCTTACTATCATCACTGTTCTTCACTGTTCTTGATTGAGACTAATTTTCTCAATATCCTCAGTACATAGCTCATCCAATCCTTCCTACTATTGCAATATGAGTATGTTGCCATTAATGACAACACTAGTTATCCTCATACTTGCAACAATCTCCCCCTTTGTCATTGATGGCAACATATGATGTGAAAAACCATCAAGACAAGATCTTCTCCTTTCTATCATAGCTCTCCCTATCAGCAACAATTCTTCACATGTCTTCTCTTTCTTTATTGCTCCCCCTTTGATCATCAACCACTTGTTTTTCACATGTCTTCTCTCCCCCTTTAACATCAATGGTAAAGGGCTCATACTTACAACTTTAGCACATCAGAATTATACCAGTTGCTCCCCCTGAGTAGCAGCTCCCCATCACCAATCTGGATCATAAGATGTGATAGTGATATCCACTGGACTGATGCACATCAGTGCATCCTAGTTCATCACTGAAGGGGCAACAACCCATAACTTCTCCTAGAGATACTCAAAAGATTCCTTAGGAAGAGGTTTAGTAAAGATATCTGCAATCTGATCCTTTGAGGGCACAAACTCCAATCTAACTTCATCCTTGTTCACTTGCTCTCTCAGAAAGTGAAACTTGATAGATATATGCTTAGTCTTAGAATGCAACACCAGATTCTTAGAGATGTTTATTGCACTTGAATTATCATAGAAAATTGTGATAGGCTCCTCATACTCTACTTTAATATCTCTTAGCATCTGCTTCATCCATAAAACTTGAGTGCAACTACCTACTGCTACAATGTATTCTGCTTTAGTTGTAGACAGAGATATTGCATCTTGTTTCTTGCTTAGCCAAGAAACCAATCTCTTTCCCAAAAAGAATGTTCCACCACTGGTACTTTTCCGATCATCCACATCTCCTGCCCAATCTGCATCTGTGTATGCATGAAGAGAGAAATCATGATATCTAGGATACCACAAACCATACTCCATTGTCCCTTTTAGATATCTAAAAATTCTCTTGATTGCCATGACATGAGTTTCTCTAGGATCAGCCTAGAATCTAGCCACAAGACCAACAACTTGCATAATATCTGGTCTAGTTTGAGTGAGATACAACAATCCACCAATCATTGATCTGTACTTTGTTTGATCTACCTTAGGAGAGTCATCATCTTTTCTCAACTTGCATCCAGTTGCCATGGGAGTATTCATTGGCTTTGAATCTTCCATCCCAACTTTCCTCAACAATTCTTTCACATATTTGGTTTGAGAAATGAAGATCCCTTTCTTTGTTTGAGTAATTTACAGACCCAAGAAGAAATTCATTTCACCAAGCATAGACATCTCAAACTCACTTTTCATTTGATTTGCAAAAGTTTTACACATGCTATCTTTTCCTCCAAAGATGATATCATCAACAAATACTTCAACAATCAAGATGTTTTCATGATCAATTTTAAAATATAAGTTACTGTCAGCAGTACCTTTGTTGAAACCAATCTACACAAGATGCTTATCCAATCTTTCATACCAAGCTCTTGGGGCTTGCTTCAATCCATACAGTGCTTTCTTCAACTTGCAGACCATATCACCATGATCAGACAATTGAAATCCATCCGATTGCTCAATGTATACTTCTTCTTCCAAATCACCATTTAGGAAGACAGACTTGACATCCATCTGATATACCTTGAAGTCTTTAAAGGCAGAAAATGCAAGAAATAATCTAACTGCTTCAATTCTTGCCACCGGAGCAAAGGTTTCTTCAAGATCAATTCCTTCTATTTGAGAGTAGCCTTTGTAGACCAATCTAGCTTTGTTTCTGATTACTTCACCAACTTCATTAAGTTTGTCCTGGAAGACCCATTTGGTTCCAATCACATTCTTGTCTCTAGGTCTTGGAACAAGATCCGAAGTGTGATTTTTCTCAATTTGCATCAACTCTTCCTCCATTGCTTTGGTCCAATTTTCATCATTGCAGGCTTCATTTATTGTCTTAGGTTCAATCTTTGAAATCAGACAATATTCATCTGAATTTTGAGCAATTGTCCTTCTAGTTTGCACACCTTTGCTTTTGTCACCTATGATCTGATCTTCAGAGTGGTTTAGTCTTACATACCTTGGAACTTTGGGAGTTTCTTGCACTTCTGTTTCTTGATCAGGCTCATTCAGACCTATCTCTTCTTCCTAATTTACCGGATCAGTCTGAATCTGACTTTCAGAAGAGGATTGAGCACCTTGAACTAGAGTATTATTCTAATCATCTTCATCATATTCATAAAACCTTGAGGGCTTCTCAATTCCTTCATCAACCTTCACATTTGTACTTTCTATCATCTTTCTCAGTCTTTTATTGTAACACTGGTATGCTTTGCTTTGAGTGGAGTAACCCAAGAAAATTCCTTCATCACTTCTAGCATCAAACTTTCCTAGATCTTCATCTCTTTTAATGTAACATTTGCTACCAAATACTCTGAAATATCTCACAGTAGGAGTGATGCCAAACCAAAGTTCATAAGGAGTCTTACCAGTATTGCTTCTGATTTGAACTCGGTTGAGAGTATAGACTGTAGTGCTGACAGCTTCTCTCCAAACATCTGGGGAACATTTGCTTCCATCATCATTGTCCTGGATGCTTCTTGGATGGTCCAGTTCTTTCTCTCAACTACTCCATTCTGCTATGGAGTCCTAGGAGTAGACAACTGTCTCTTTATACCATGCTTCTCACAAAAGTCTATGAATTCACCAGATATGAATTCACCACCTCTATCAGATCTTAGGCATTTCAGTTTTAATCTGGTTTGATTCTCTACCATAGCCTTGAAGATTTTGAACTTCTCAAAAGCTTCTGATTTCTCTTTTAGAAAGGTAACCCACATCATCTGGGAATGATCATCAATCAGTAACATGAAGTATCTATCACCTTGCATACTCTTGATTCTTGTCGAACCACATAGATCAGTATGAACTAATTCCAACAATTCGGTAGAGGACTAATCTTTGCTTTTGAATGAGACTCTGCTCTGTTTACCTAGCTGACATTCTTTGCACAAACTATTTGTAGGTTTTACCAATTTTGAAAGATCTCTTATAGCCTGAGTATTGCTTATCTTGATGATGTTATCAAAATTTACATGACACGTCCTTCTATGCCATAACCAACTCTGATCAACTTGAACAAACAAACAATTTTTATTAGTACCAACTAGATGGAAGATATTACCTTTTGTTTGAGTATCAGATGCAATCTCAGTTCTGGAACTTTCAAAGATCCTGCATCTTCCATTCTTGAACCGGAGATCATAGCCTTTGTCCACCAACTGACCAACACTGAGAAGATTGTGCTTCAATCCTTCAACATATAGTACATTACTAGTTTTGTTCTTTCCATCGAAAGAGATAGTTCCCCTACCTTTGATTCTACCAGCAGAATTGTCACCAAATTTTACCATTCCTCTTTCATACCTTTCCAAATCTAAGAACTTGTTCTTGTCACCTATCATATGGTGAGAGCATCCACTGTCAATAACCCAATCATTCTTTTCTTCAACTTGGGCAGCCAAAGCTCTTTCTACAACCTTATGATTGATAGATTCAGAGGATATTGGATCTTCTTCCTTGATGGCAATAAACACCCATTCATTTCCAGATTTGTCTCCTATCTCTGATTCATCATCTGTTACTCCTTCATTATCAGCTTCTTCATGAACATAATAACAATTCTTTTGGAACATTTGTCTATTAGAATTTGATCTTGTGGTTCTTTCTAGACATCTTGAGGCAAAGTGACCAATCTTATTGTAGTTGAAGCACTTAAAGGGTAATTTTCCTTCATACCTACCGGATCCCCTTGGTAGTCTTTTTGCAATGAGGGCTTCAAGTTGAGCTATTTTTGCTTCTTCCTCTTCCATGTCTCTTCTTGCTTGATTATACCATGACAGCTTCCTTGAAGAGTTTTCTGCCAAATCAAATCTTTGTTTGCCTTTCACAGATGCACTGGCTTTGAATGCAGATTTAGTCTTGGGGGGATCATCTCCAAACTCAGTCATTTCAAATGCAACCAATTTGCCAGCCAATTGGTCTCTTGTGACAGTTGTATGGGCTCTGAATTCATCAATGGTAGCAACCTTGATTTTATAGACAGCAGGAAGGGATTTGAGAATTTTGCCAACAATCTCATTTTCATCCAAGACTCCACTAGCATTCCTGATTCCACACACCAGCTCATTTACTCTTGGCATAAAGGTAGTAATATTTTCATCATCTCTCATTTTTAGTCTTTCAAATTTCTCTTTGAGACTCTACAACCTTGCACTCTTAACATACTCATCTCCTTCATGCAGAAGTTCCAATTTGACCCAGATCTCATAGGCAGTTGGTAGGTCAATAACATTTGAGAGTTCTGAGTCAGTTAAAGCACTTAGAAGAGCCTCTTTGGTCCGTAGATTATTTTCAGCATCTATGATTTCATTTAGAGTTGTCAGACCACCCTATGGAGGTACATAAGCTTTTGTGACCATGGACAAGTACGCCTTTCCCATACACTCCAAGTGACATTTCATGTGACCTTTCCAAAGAGAGAAGTTGGTTCCATCAAACTTAAGACTATCCTTCTTGTATGACGACATCCTGGATCTCCTCAAGCGGTTAATCTCTTTTTAGAGGAACTTAGCTCTAATATCAATTGTTGATAACTAAGAGGGGGGTGAATCAGTTATCCTAATCTTGCTTTCAATTCAAACACTTAAATCCACTTTGTTATTCAATAGCATAGCAATTAATCATTCATGAAAGCATAAAGCATAAACACCAGAGTAGATACACATCAACACATGAGACACCAAGATTTTGACATGGAAAACCTGGTTAAGGGAAAAACCACGGGGTGATTAACCCAAGGATTATTCTCTATTAGAAGAATAAGAAAAATAGATGGCACATGCCAATTAGGGCTCACTGCCCAAGCACACTGCTCACAAGAGGCACACTGTCTACAAAGTAATCAAGTATCACAAACTTGAACTAGGGATTGACATCTTTACCATTCCTTGATCAGTTCCATTTAAGCCCAAAAACTCCTGCTCTGCCTTTCACTCTTCTTCTTCGCTATATCACACTCATCCACACACTTCACACTTTGGAATGACTTCACAATCCTTTATTTATACAAGGCATCGACTTAGGAACAATCATCTAAGTCAACAAACACTTTTCAATCATTCAGAGGACATGTAATACATCCGGTCGGCCTGTTTAAGGAAGAACACCAACAACCGGTGGTCTTTACGTCAAATCCAAACTCTAACTTCAATGCAGACTACCAATAAGAATTGTACATGATCCAATGATCACCAAAACCTTTCCTAAGTCATCAGAAACATCCGCACTTTAGCTTACTAGAATTCTTCTCTTCTTCATCTAGAACATCAAGAACATAGTCTGTCATCACTGTCATAATGAAAAAGGTGCTTCCAGACCTCCAAACCATGAACAAATCTAGTTGTCACTTCACATGGACTTCTTCAACACTGATTCCAATCCGCAGAATGAGATAATGCAATTCTGGAGCTCACCAGACCAAACTGTGACACTTTGTCACCACTAAACATCTGCTGGCACTGGTTCTACTAGATCAATCATAACTTCTTCTGATCATTATACAGACCTCTGAAAACTTTACTAGATCATCTCAAGACTCATATCTGCAAACCCATTAAACTGCATCCTCTGAACTTTATCTTATCTTGGACTTTTACCTTACTGTCATCACTGTTCTTCACTATTCCTAATTGAGACTAATTTTCTCAATATCCTCAGCACAGAGCTCATCCAATACTTCCTACTAATGCAATATGAGTATGTTGCCATTAATGACAACACTAGTTATCCTCATACTTACAACAGTATAACCAACCAGAGATCTAGGAGGTAACTCAATATCTATAAGACTCTTACACACAACCTCCATCTCAAACTCTTGATATATAGGAGATACAATATAGTTGTTTAGGGTAAAAGTGGGATTGTTTAGTTTTTAGTGTTTAGATGTTTGAATTCTCCTTTCACCCTACACATTCAATGATCTAGGGTTGACTAGCCAGGCACTATCATACCCTAGGTCACTGTGACATGTAGGGAAGTTTGGATTAGGGTGTTTAATTATGAATTTTCCTTCTCTTATGCTTAATTGACCATTAAAACCCTAATTATGCAAATACGACTGTAAATGGAAGAATAATAGAAAAAGCTCTTATAGAGGGAAGCAAAATATCAAATCACAGAGTACCTATTTTCGGGGTTCCAAGGTAGAAAAGTCAAGGACTAAGGAGCGGACGCCCAAGTCCAAGGTACCAGTTTCTTTGCGGGATCCTGTCCTTCTTTCGAAACTGATCTACACTATAACTTTTGTTTCTAGAAATTCAACTACAGAGGACAAAGGAGTGAGAGCCCAAGTCCTGAAAAGGCTCTGGTGTCCTGCTTCTCTTCAGATCCTGAATCCTTGATGCCTGCTGATCCTTCCTGTAACTCTACTTTTTCAAGAGGTGACACCTGTAACCTACAATCAAAAAACTTTGGGAGGGGGTTGTGGTGTTCAGAGGCTTGCCTTAGTCAAGCCCTAGAGGACACTTAAGTCTCTAAACACTGTTGTAAGATAGAGAGTGTGTGCTCTTGTGAGGCAGAGGTAAAAACCAAAGGAAATGATGATGAAAACACAATATAATGTCACCTTGTAGTGAAGATATCATGGGAGGAAGATTCTCTTCATTCCATGATGAAATGGATGCTCAAATCTGCAAACACAAACACATAGACAACACAATTCTACTCTTGCAACATAATGAAAGCCTTGAATCACCTTGAGAATACCTAAAGTTCACAATGATCACCTAGTTGAAATCTAGTTTACAAATGAATGCCTAAACATGCTTTTATATGCAACTACAAACACTCCTACCAAGATTTCATAAATTCAAATTTACCGTGTCGGCATAGGACCCAAATATCGGTCACAAGCTAACACCCAAAAATTGGGGCTACCCCAAAATAGGGTAGGACTAGGACGTGGGTGCCGAAGTCCTCCCCCCTATTTTGAGCAGGGTCAAGTTCAAGGGGTCCTCCTAGGTCCCATTTGTCATGTTACCTAGGGCTCATTCCATCAGGATGCCAAATTATGAAGTAAGATGTCCTAAATGCATGCAAAAGACCCAGGAGCTAAACCTAAAGAGGGAAAAGCCCCCAAGGGGACATTTTCTGATGTTACATTTAGCCCCCACTTTAATGTATGTATAAACACAAGGATGATACATGCATTAAAGTAAAGTCACAAACATAGCAAACACACCAAGCATGGGGAAGACACGCCAATTACATAGAAAACAATAATAGGCACGTAAAACATGGAGAAGACAGTTACAGTCATGCAAAACACGAAGAAGATAGTCAATGCATAGAAGACACATTAATGCATGGAAGATAGGCATGATTCTTTTCTTTTCTTTTTCTCATAAATATGAAATGTAAATGCAAGTACTAGAAAGTAAACAAACCTCCCATAATACATGATGCACTCATCATGTAGGTCTTTGTATATATGGGGCAACACACATGCAAGACATGTAAAACCTTCCAAAATGTAGACTGCATATGGGGTAACAGACACGCCAAAAAAAGGAAGCACGCCAAACACACACACTTTGAAGACACAGAGAAAACATGGTAGACAAGCGATGCAGATTTCTAGTTCTAGGCTCAACACCATCTCAGGCACATTACAGACACACACCAATGATTGGGATTCACCACAACAATTGCTGAAGACATGCTTAAGGGTTGAGTTAGTCACAGAACCGCTCCCCACCTCCACAGAGGACTTTTGAAAATGCAACCCCACCCACGTCACGGAGATGCCTTATAGTGAAAAGGAAGCATGGCATACCACCCCACCCATGTCACGGAGACACCTTATGATGAAAAAGAGGTATGAGCTCAAAAGTATACAACCCCACCTGCATCACAAAGACACCATATAGTGAAAAGGGGGTATACGTAATAGATTTCAAGATAGATTGATTGATTGCAAACAAACTCAGGATGCAGGAAGTACTCATTGCACTACTCTGCACCTGAGGACAAGCACATTGCTAACATCTACAATAGATAGCTTACCTTAGATGCCCCCACCTTAATGTGATTTATATCATGCATCTATATCAAGCACATTAAGGTAGGAAGAAAACAAACAAGGGAACACAGACTCTCGCAAAGCCCATGCCCCCCAGAGGTGACATGTACTTTATGATCGCCAAATGTTCTCACAAACACATCCTTGCAAGAAACATGTTAGTGTCTATGATATCATGATAAACAACAACATCAATGTGTATGATTAACCACACAAAGAGCCAAGATTATACTATGAATTAGGAGTTCGAGGATAATTGTGGGGCTACATCATGAAGCTCTCCGAACCAAGTACCACCAAGGCTAGATTCAAAGACAAAAAAAGGTGCACAGAGTAGCAGTATTGTTAAGGTTTGTAAATGAGATAAGAACATCATCAAATTCACTACGCAGAAAGCACAAGTGCTTCCACTAGCCAAGCGTCGGACAAAATATACAACCCCATCGTCATATTAGGAACTAAGTCCATTTTTTTTATTGCTCTCGAAAGGGACACAAGGTCTGCATTAGTATAAATGTTTTTTTGTCATCCGCCTGCTAGATGGAAACACTTGAGGAAGGGAAACAATAAATAAGAGAGGAGAAACAAGTGTCTTAGGGATAGTCACATAGGAGGGTGTCCTCAGTGTCACCAACCACAACGCTATGTCTGTAAGACACAACACACAACAATGAAATCAGAGAGAGAGGCAATACAGGAAAATGATGATACAAATAGAAGAAGGTCACAATAGAGGTAGCCTCCTAATATCCTAGACATTATGGGAGAATTAGGGGTCATCCCAGGAGGCCTAAATAACACATAACACATCACAGGGGAAACACATCACGAGAAAGAGATACATGGTTAGAAATACTTACCTATTAGCACCATCATTAAGAATGTACATATCTAGGATATCTCTCATGTTGTTTTAATATTATATTAACATTAAGTTTAGGATGACAAGAGAATTTCGTCGGTTTCAAAGAGTGGTATCCTATACCAGTTGTGCAGTTACTTCTAGAAACTTGTAAACGTACTCTAATTCCATGTTGATTTACAATGCAACTGTTGCAAGTATGAGGTGAGCCAGTGTTGTCATTGATGGCAACATACTCATACTGCATTGACAAGAAGGATTTGATGAGCTTTGTGCTGAGGATATTGAGAAAATTAGCCTCAGTCAGGAACAGTGAAGAACAGTGATGAGAAGAAGGTAAATGTACTGTATAGGATGAGAACCGGAGGATGCGGATTAAAGGGTTAGTAGATATGAGTCTTGAGATGCTACAGTTAAGATTTCAGAGGTCCGCATGAAGATCTGAAGGAGTTGTGGCTGCCGGTATAGAACCGGGTCCGGCAAGTATCCGGAGGTGACAGAGGATCACAAAAAGGTCCGGTGAGGTCTGGAATTGTATTATCATAATCTGCGGATTGGAAGGAGTGTTTGAGATGTCCTTGTGATGTGTCATCCTGATTTGTGTGTGATTTGGAGGTTCGGAAGTACCTCTTGCATTATGACAGTAGCGACAGACTGTGTTCTTGAAGTTCCGGATGAGGAAGACAAGAGATCCCAGTAAGCAGAGGAAGTGCGGATGTATCCGGACATTCAGACAGGCTTGTGAAGGTTCTTGGATCATGTCTAGGTTGTGTTGTTGGTCCGCATTGATGGTAGAGCCCGGAATTGAAGTTATTCTTCCGGATGAAGTTCTTGCTCTGTTTAGCCGACCGGATGAGTTGTTCATCCTGTGAATGTTCTTGTGATGGCCGACCGGATGTGTTATTCATCTTGCGGATACTCCTATGGTTGTTTGCCGACTTAGATGTTTGTTCCTAAGTTGATGTCTTGTATAAATAACGGTTTGTGAGTTCATTTCAATGTGCGGTGTGAAGATGAGTATGATATAGCGAAGAAACGTGCGAAAGGCAGAGCAGAGATTGTTGGGCTTAATTGGAACTGATCCAGACATGGTAGAGATGTCATTCTCCAGTTCAAGACTGTGATTTTATCACTTTGTAGACAGTGTGTCTCCTTGTAGGCAGTGGGCCTCTTTGTGAGCAGTGTGCTCGGGCAGTGAGCCCTTATTGGCATGTGCCATTCATTTTTTCTTTATTCTTCTAACAGAGAATAAATCTTGGGTTAATCACCCCGTGGTTTTTCCCTTAACCGGGTTTTCCACGTCAAAATCTTGGTGTTCAATGTGTTGATGCTTATCTGCTCTTGTGTTTATGTATTATGCTTCCATGAATGATTATTTGATATGCTGCTAACTAACAACAGAGAATTAAGTGTTTGAAAGACAAGAAGTTCTATACAACTGATTCACCCCCCCCCTCTCAGTTGTATGCCCTAGATCCAACAATTGGTATCAGAGCTAAGTTCCTCTGACAAGAGCTTAACCGCTTGAGGAGATCCAGGATGTCGTCATACAAGAAGGATAGTCCGAAGTTCGATGGAACCAACTTCACTCTCTGGAAAGGTCGCATGAAGTGTCACTTGGAATGCATGGGAAAAGCATACCTAGGTATGATTTCAAAACCATATGTACCTCCACAAGGTGGTCCGACAACCCTGAATGAAATCACAGAAGCTGAAAACAATCTGCAGACCAAGGAAGCTCTTCTAAGCGCATTGAATGACTCAGATCTCTCGAATGTCATTGACCTACCCACTGCATATGAGATCCTAACTAAATTGGAACTTCTGTATGAAGGAGATGAGTTTGTCAAAAGTGCAAGGTTGCAAAGTCTGAAAGGGAAATTTGAAAGATTGAAAATGAGAGATGATGAAAACATCACTACCTTTATGCCAAGAGTAAATGAGCTAGTATGTGGAATCAGAAATGCTGGTGGAACTTTAGATGAAAATGAGATTGTCTGCAAAATCCTAAGATCCCTTCCTGCTGCCTACAAAATCAAAGTTGCTGCCATTGATGAATTCAGAGCCCACACAACTGTCACAAGAGAACAACTGGTTGGCAAACTAGCTGCATTTGAAATGACCGAGTTTGGAGATGATCCACCCAAGACTGAATCTGCTTTCAAAGCCAGTGCCTATGTGAAAGGCAAACAGAGATTTGATCCAGGTGAAAACTCATCAAGGAAAATGTCATGGTATGATCAAGCAAGAAGAGACATGGAAGAAGAAGAAGCAGAAACAGCTCAACTTGAAGCCCTCATTGCAAAAAGACTGCCAAGAGGATCTGGTAAGTATGAAGGAAAAGTACCCTTTAAGTGTTTCAACTGCAATAAGATTGGTCATTTTGCCTCAAGATGTCCGGAAAGATCTGCAAGATCTAATACTCACAGACAAAGGTTTCAAAAGAATTGCTATTATGTTCATGAAGAAGATGACAATGAAGGAGTAACAGATGATGAATCAGAACCAGGAAACAAATCCAGAAATGAGTGGGTGTTTATAGCCATCAAGGAAGAAGATTCCATGCTCTCTGAATCTGTCAATCACAAAGTTGTTGAAAAAGCCTTAGCTGCTCAAGTGGAAGAAAAGGATGATTGGGTTATTGACAGTGGATGTTCTCACCATATGACTGGTGACAAGAATAAGTTCTTAGACTTGGAAAGATATGAAGGAGGAATGGTAAAGTTTGGTGACAATTCTGCTGGCAGAATCAGAGGTAGGGGAACTATTTCCTTTGATGGTAAGAGCAAAACAGGAAATGTACTGTATGTTGAAGGATTGAAGTACAATCTTCTCAGTGTTGGTCAGTTAGTGGACAAAGGCTATGATCTCCGGTTCAAGAATGGAAAATGCAGAATCTTTACAAGCTCCGGAACTGAAATTGCATCCGGTACTCAGACAAGAGGTAACATCTTTCATCTGGTTGGTTCAAATAAAAGTTGTTTGTTTGTTCAAATTGATCAGAGTTGGTTATGGCATAGAAGAATGTGTCATGTAAATTTTGATAACATCATCAAAATAAGCAATACTCAGGCTGTGAGAGATCTTCCAAAGTTGATAAAACCTACAAATAGTGTGTGTAAAGAATGTCAGTTAGGCAAACAAAGCAGAGTCTCTTTTAAAAGCAAAGATCAGTCTTCTACCGGATTGTTGGAATTAGTACATACTGATCTATGTGGTCTGACAAGAATCAAGAGTCTGCAAGGTGATAGATATTTCATGTTGTTAATTGATGATCATTCCCGGATGATGTGGGTTACCTTTCTAAAAGAAAAATCAGAAGCCTTTGAGAAGTTCAAAATCTTCAAAGCTATGGTGGAGAATCAAACCGGATTGAAACTAAAGTGTCTAAGGTCTGATAGAGGTGGTGAATTTACATCTGGTGAATTCATTGACTTTTGTGAGAAACAGGGTATAAGGAGACAGTTGTCTGCTCCTAAGACTCCACAGCAGAATGGAGTAGTTGAGAGAAAGAACCGGACCATCCAGGAAGCTGCTAGGACAATGATGTTGGAAGCAAATGTTCCTCAAATGTTTTGGAAAGAAGCTATCAGCACTGCAGTCTACACACTCAATCGAGTTCAAATCAGAAACAACACCGGTAAGACCCCCTATGAACTCTGGTTTGGCATCACTCCTACTGTGAAATATTTCAGAGTATTTGGTAGCAAGTGCTATATTAAAAGAGATGAAGATCTAGGAAAGTTTGATGCTAGAAGTGATGAAGGAATTTTCTTGGGATACTCCACTCAAAGCAAAGCATACCGGTGTTACAATAAGAGATTGAGGAAGATGATAGAAAGCACCAATGTAAAGGTTGATGAAGGAATTGAGAAGCCTTCAAGATTTTATGAGTTTGATGAAGATGATCAAGACAGTGTTCAAGGACCTCAATCCTCTCCGGTGAGACAGAGTCAGCCTGATCCGGTAAATCAGGAAGAAGAGATAGGTTTGAATGAGCCTGATCAAGAAACAGCAGTGCTGGATACTCCCAAAATTCCAAGGTATGTAAGACTGAATCACTCTGAAGATCAGATCATAGGTGACAGAAGCAAAGGTGTACAAACTAGAAGGAATATTGCTCAAGATCAGAATGAATGTTGTCTGATTTCAAAGATTGAACCTAAAACAATAAATGAAGCCTGCAATGATGAAAACTGGACCAAAGCAATGGAAGATGAACTGATGCAAATTGAGAAAAATCATACTTGGGATCTTGTTCCCAGACCTAGAGACAGGAATGTAATTGGAACCAAGTGGGTCTTCCGGAACAAACTAAATGAAGCTGGTGAAGTAATCAGAAACAAAGCTAGATTGGTCTGCAAAGGCTACTCTCAAATAGAAGGAATTGACTTTGAAGAGACTTTTGCTCCGGTAGCAAGAATTGAAGCAGTCAGATTACTTCTTGCATTTGCTGCCTTCAAAGACTTCAAGGTATATCAGATGGATGTCAAGTCTGCCTTCCTAAATGGTGATCTGGAAGAAGAAGTCTACATTGAACAACCGGATGGATTTCAATTGTCTGATAATAATAATATGGTCTGCAAGTTGAAGAAAGCTTTGTATGGATTGAAGCAAGCCCCAAGAGCATGGTATGAAAGGTTGGATAAGCATCTTGTGCAGATTGGATTCAACAAAGGTACTGCTGACAGCAACTTATATTTCAAAATTGATCATGAAAACATTCTGATTGTTGAAGTGTTTGTGGATGATATCATTTTTGGAGGAAGAGATAGTATGTGTAAAACTTTTGCAAATCAGATGAAAAGTGAGTTTGAAATGTCTATGCTTGGTGAAATGAATTTCTTCTTGGGTCTGCAAATTACTCAAACAAAAGAAGGGATCTTCATTTCTCAGACCAAATATGTGAAAGAATTGTTAAAGAAATTTGGTATGGAGGACTCAAAGCCTATGAACACTCCTATGGCAACCGGATGTAAGTTAAGCAAAGATGATGATTCTCCAAAGGCAGATCAGACAAAGTATAGATCAATGATTGGTGGATTGTTGTATCTCACTCAAACTAGACCAGATATAATGCAAGCTGTTGGTCTTGTGGCAAGATTCCAGGCTGATCCTAGAGAATCTCATGTTATGGCAATCAAAAGAATTTTTAGATACTTGAAAGGGACAGTTGAGTATGGTCTATGGTATCCTAGAGATCCGGATTTCTCTCTTCATGCTTACACAGATGCAGATTGGGCAGGAGATGTGGATGACCGGAAGAGCACTAGTGGTGGAGCATTCTTTTTGGGGAAGAGATTGGTTTCTTGGCTAAGCAAGAAACAAGATGCAATATCTCTGTCTACAACTGAAGCAGAATACATTGCAGCAGCAGGTAGTTGTACTCAAATCTTATGGATGAAGCAGATGCTAAGAGACATCAAAGTTGAATATGAGGAGCCTATCACAATTTTCTGTGATAATTCAAGTGCAATTAATATTTCCAAGAATCCGGTATTGCATTCTAAGACTAAGCACATATCTATCAAATTTCACTTTTTAAGAGAACAAGTAAACAAGGAAGAAGTCAGATTGGAGTATGTTCCCTCCAAGGATCAGATTGCAGATATCTTTACAAAACCTCTTCCCAAAGACTCTTTTGAATATCTCCGGGAAAAGTTGGGGGTCATGGCCCCTCCGGTGATGAACTAAGATGCACTGATGTGCATCAGTCCGGTGGCTATCACAGTCATATCTTGTGATCCGGACTAATGGGGAGCTGCAACTAAGGGGGAGCAGCTGGTATGATTCTGATGCATGAGAATTGCAAGTATGAGCCCTTTGCCATTGATGTCAAAGGGGGAGAGAAGACATGTGAAAAACAAGTGGTTGATGATCAAAGGGGGAGCAGCAAAGGAAGACATGTGAAGAGTTGTTGTTGATAGGGGGAGCTGTGACAGAAAAGAGAAGTTCTTGTCTTGATGGTTTTTCACATCATATGTTGCCATCAATGACAAAGGGGGAGATTGTTGCAAGTATGAGGTGAGCCAGTGTTGTCATTGATGGCAACATACTCATACTGCATTGACAAGAAGGATTTGATGAGCTTTGTGCTGAGGATATTGAGAAAATTAGCCTCAGTCAGGAACAGTGAAGAACAGTGATGAGAAGAAGGTAAATGTACTGTATAGGATGAGAACCGGAGGATGCGGATTAAAGGGTTAGTAGATATGAGTCTTGAGATGCTACAGTTAAGATTTCAGAGGTCCGCATGAAGATCTGAAGGAGTTGTGGCTGCCGGTATAGAACCAGGTCCGGCAAGTATCCGGAGGTGACAGAGGATCACAAAAAGGTCCGGTGAGGTCCGGAATTGTATTATCATAATCTGCGGATTGGAAGGAGTGTTTGAGATGTCCTTGTGATGTGTCATCCTGATTTGTGTGTGATTTGGAGGTCCGGAAGTACCTCTTGCATTATGACAGTAGCGACAGACTGTGTTCTTGAAGTTCCGGATGAGGAAGACAAGAGATCCCAGTAAGCAGAGGAAGTGCGGATGTATCCGGACATTCAGACAGGCTTGTGAAGGTTCTTGGATCATGTCTAGGTTGTGTTGTTGGTCCGCATTGATGGTAGAGCCCAGAATTGAAGTTATTCTTCCGGATGAAGTTCTTGCTCTGTTTAGCCGACCGGATGAGTTGTTCATCCTGCGAATGTTCTTGTGATGGCCGACCGGATGTGTTATTCATCTTGCGGATACTCCTATGGTTGTTTGCCGACTTAGATGTTTGTTCCTAAGTTGATGTCTTGTATAAATAACGGTTTGTGAGTTCATTTCAATGTGCGGTGTGAAGATGAGTATGATATAGCGAAGAAACGTGCGAAAGGCAGAGCAGAGATTGTTGGGCTTAATTGGAACTGATCCGGACATGGTAGAGATGTCATTCTCCAGTTCAAGACTGTGATTTTTATCACTTTGTAGACAGTGTGTCTCCTTGTAGGCAGTGGGCCTCTTTGTGAGCAGTGTGCTCGGGCAGTGAGCCCTTATTGGCATGTGCCATTCATTTTTTCTTTATTCTTCTAACAGAGAATAAATCTTGGGTTAATCACCCCGTGGTTTTTCCCTTAACCGAGTTTTCCACGTCAAAATCTTGGTGTTTAATGTGTTGATGCTTATCTGCTCTTGTGTTTATGTATTATGCTTCCATGAATGATTATTTGATATGCTGCTAACTAACAACAGAGAATTAAGTGTTTGAAAGACAAGAAGTTCTATACAACTGATTCACCCCCCCCCTCTCAGTTGTATGCCCTAGATCCAACAGCAACCATTGCCTACATAGTCATTATTTTTGTACAAGATTTGAAATCCATGACCATATAGAGAGTCCATTTCTTTATAAGAAGGTGAAGCCTCATAGGTATCATAATTTGTATTATAAGTGAGGGTATTGTCTTCAACCAAGGAAACTTTATTTTTCTGAGATGTTTCAAAAGATTGTTTAGACGAGATCGATGCAACTTTTGATGTGTCAGGTTTATTAAATTTGTATTCCCCTGTACTGCAAGGATTAAAATCTAATGAACCCCAATCATCACCAACAAGTGCATTTGATGGTGTAGAATCTTTCACAACATCATTCGTGGCTAGAGGATTTGATGAATTAGCTTGTAAATTGTTTAAACTCATATGATTGTAAACTGGTTTTTGCATTTCAATATGTAAACAATTATTTGGTTCAGGATCAACATGAATAGTATGAATTTTACCTTTGAATATAAATTTGATTGAATGATGTAGAGTGGAAGGGATTGCCCCCAATGCATGAATCCAAGGTCTACCAAGAATCATGTTGTAAGATAAAGAACAAGGCATGACATGAATCAAGGTAGGCACAAGCACAGATCCTACTTGTATAGGTAGAGTTATAGTGCCCATGGATTGTCGTCCAACATTATCAAAGCCACAAATGCTAATGCCATTTGGTGTGATTTGTGATGTCTCAACCTTAATTTTGTGTAGTAGGTCAATGCTACAAATATTAAGAGCTGATCCATTGTCAATCATAACTCATTTTACCAACGTCTTGTTTATTGTGACAAAGATTATAAGAGGATCATATTGGTTTTGGACTTCAATTGACAGTAATTCTTGTGGTTGAAAGATAATATCTATTTTTGTTGCATGCATACTATCCAATATGGCTGCTACATCATTAGGCTTAGCAATAGGTGGGACAATCACCTTTTGTAAAGCTTCTTGGAGCATTCCATGATATGTAGGTGATGTTTATATCAAATCCCAAAGAGAGATCTTGGAGTAGCGTGAAGCTGTTTGACAAGATCATACTCTTGACCATTTTTATGACTAAGACGAGGTGGTGGAGGGAGCATAGGTTGATACCATGGAAGAGAGACAGCACACGTGGTGCTTGGTTACTTTTCTTGTTATTACGGGTGTTATATGTGTGAG
Source organism: Cunninghamia lanceolata (assembly GCA_027924645.1). Lineage (NCBI taxonomy): Eukaryota > Viridiplantae > Streptophyta > Pinopsida > Cupressales > Cupressaceae > Cunninghamia > Cunninghamia lanceolata. The sequence continues at coordinate 32,366,852 of BSBN01000078.1, read as the reverse complement.
CAATCACAATGTGGTGTGGTTTTTGTAACACATTTTGAACACCTTGAACTATAATCACTAGTTTTAAGCAAGAAGGTACATTAGGTGCCCCCCACACAACCATCTTAGGAATAGTGCTACCAAGTCTATTAATAAGTATCGAATTAACATTGTTTCTCTCCTGATTGCACCCAACATCCATCACTAAGTATTTAATGTGAGAGACCTTTTCTCATCCACTAATGCTATATCTTGGCTAGGGAGAGCAATGGGATGAGAGGAAGATACATCATCATCATCATACTCTATGGAAAAAAAAAAAGGGTTTTTCACTCTCATCTTTCTCATGAGTGTTCCTAGAGATGAATTTGGTTAAATCTTCTAATATCAAAGGATGTTCACTCATGAGGAATAGGAATTTGTCAAAATCAAGATCTTTGATAAATGCATATAGCGATACCATAGAAAAATGACATGAAGGTGTCATTGCATTGTTTTCAATGTAAAATCAGTATTTAAAAGATTTTCAAATTTTATGCAAAAGTCAAGTGCAAAACTATATACAAAAATGACCTAGATGCTTGATTTTTTGTACTTTTTCAATGCCAATAATTGAAACAAAGGGTGTTGTAAGGATTTTAGTCAAGGGAAACAAATTATATGTCTGATATCAGTCCAAAACAGCAATAGGATTCTTCACAACACACTTTTGATGCTAATCTAAGATAATGTTAAGCAAAATATAGTGAAAATATGTCAAAATAGGCACTTTTTTCACCAAGACTCAATGCAAAAGATTATAACAAAGGGTGTTGTGAGGAAAATGATGATGCACATAGAAGTATATTAGTAATAACAACCACTTAATGTCAAAATTCCCAACACAACACACTGTTAGGGCCACTTAAGGTAAATCCCTAGTGAAAATATAGCAAAAATAAGCTATTTTTCATAGTTTTTCAATTCCAAGACCTAGCAAAGGGGTGTTGTAATAAATTTCAGGAGGTGAAGAAAATAAACTCAATGATATCAGTCACCTCAATCCATAAAATTTATCACAACATGCTTGGACTGCAAATTAGGCCAAACCCTAGGGCAAAAATAACAAAAATAGGCAATGTTTCACCAAATTTTTAATACAAGAGGCCAATAAAAAGGTGTTGTGAAGCTTTTTAGGAGGGGAAGAAAATGATTACCCTGATAACAACCAATTAGTGAAAAAATACTCTTCACAACATGCCTATGGTGCAAACTAAGAGAGTCAGTAAGACCAAATTTAGTGAAAATTAGTGTTTTTGAAGCCCTAGGTTTGAGATCTTGACACAAGATGCTATGTAAATGTTTTGAAGTCTAATTTATGATGAAAATGAATTACTCTCAGATATGAAAATGAATTCCAAGCCTTAATATGCAAAATGCCAATGCAAATCTAATGAAAATGCATGAAAATTGCTAGTTTTTTGTTGAAATTTTCTATGCAAAAATGCAAATATTTAAAATCTAAATGCAAATTTACACTAAAATACAAGACTACAGACAATTGAACATTTGAATGAGCCTCTAAAATCAGTAGAAAAATTTGAAAGAAGATTTTGCCTACTAACCCTAGATTTTGGAATTACTAGGTTTAATGAAAATTGTCAAAATTTCTACAAAAGCCTAGCAAATTAATGATGAAACTACAATGCAAATTATTGAATTTTTGTGTTTTTCTATAGTTTATATTAGATCTAATTAAAAAATCATGAATTAGGAAAATTTAGAAAGAATTGATGCAATTTAGTAATCTATATGAAAATGCAAGCTAGGGTTTTCAAATTGTTTGCAAATTTTTCAATTTTTTTGTAATTTTCTCAATGCAATAAGATGAAAGACTATATGAATGAATAAAATCAATCCAAATCTAAAGACACACACTCAACAAGTTGCAATTTAAGTCCAAAAGTTAGGTTCACCAAAATGTTTAGGGTAAAATTGGGATTGTTTAGCTTTTAGTGCTTAGATGTTTGAATCCTCCTTTCACCCTATACATTCAAGGATCTAGGGTTGAGTGGCTAGGCACTATCATACCCTAGGTCACTATGAGATGTAGGGAAGTTTGGATTAGGGTGTTTAATTATCAATTTTCCTTCTCTTATGCTTAATTGACTATTAAAACCCTAATTATGCAAATATGATTGTAAAGAGAAGAAAATTAGAAAAAGCTCTTGCAAAGGGAAGCAAAATATCAAATCACAGAGTACATTTTTTTGGGGTTCCAAGGCAGGAAAGTTGGGGACTAAGGATCAGGTGCCCAAGTCCAAGGTACCAATTTCTTTGCGGGATCCTAACCTTCTTATGACACTGATCTGCACTATAACTTCTGTTTCCAGAAATTTAACCGCAGAGGACATAGGAGTGAGTGCCCAATTCATGAAAAGGCTTCGATGTCCTGCTTCTCTTCAGATCCTAAATCCTTGATGTCTGTTGATCCTTCCTGCAACTCTACTTTTTCAAGAGGTGACACCTGTAACCTACAATCACAAAACTTTGGGAGGGGGTTGTGGTGTTTAGAGGCTTGCCTTAGTCAATCCCCAGAGGACACTTAAGTCTCCAAACACCATTGTCAAATAGAGAGTGCGTGTCCTTGTGAGGCAGAGGCAAAAACCAAAGGAAATGATGATGAAAACACAATATAATGTCAGCTTGTAGTGAAGATATCATGGGAGGAAGATGCTCTTCATTCCATGATGAAATGGATGCTCAAATTTGCAAACACAAACACATAGACAACACAATTCTGCTCTTGCAACATAATGAAAGCCTTGAATCACCTTGAGAATGCCTAAAGTTTACAATGATCATCTAGTTGAAATCTAGTTTACAAATGAATGCCTAAACATGGTTTTATATGCAACTACAAACACTCCCACCAAGATTTCATAAATTCAAACTTACTGTGTCGGCATAGGACCCAAATAATGGTCACAAGCCAACACCTAAAAATTGGGACTGCCCCAAAATAGGGCAGGACTAGGGAGTAGGCACCTAAGTCCTTCGGGCCCCCTATTTTAGACAGGGTCAAGCTCAAGGGGTCCTCCTAGATCTCATTTGTCATGTTACCTAGGGCTCATTCCATCGGGATGCCAAATTATGAAGTAAGATGTCCTAAATGCATGCAAAAGACCCAAGAGCTAAACCTAAAGAGTGAAAAGCCCCCAAGGGGACATTTTCCAACATTACAATAGTAAACCATCAACGGTAATTACAAACCCATGAGCCAAAACCACCCAATAGTGGTACCCAAATTAACTCCAATCAAAGATGCTTTGTGATGTACCAAATCACACACCAACACATGTAACTCTCCCCTTAATAGCTCTTTTAAGTGTCCAACATGTTTTTACATTTCCTAAAAATAGGGTGTCCAACTTCTAAAGGCCATAACTTTTGATCCGGGTGTCCAATTGATGAACTATTAATGTGTCAAAAAGCTCATGAAGAGATCTATCAAGATATAACTTGATTTTTAGGTTATGACAACATTTGGGACATTTAGGGACCTCTAAGTTCCTCAAAACTAGGTTCAAAACTTTTTTCAGCGGTTTCAAAAAATAGAAACTTTAATATCTTGCGATCCAAGTATGATCTTGAGTTGAAACTCACCCAAGATATTTACTTATTTATTTTGTACCTTTTGGGAAAATTTCAGGTCCATCCGAGGTCAAATGTAGAGTTACTAAAAATAGTAAGTCCCGTCAGTTTTAGCACTTTTGGAAACTTTGAATCTTCCAGAGCATTCTTGAAGATAAAGGGTATTTGAAAAGACCAAAACTGGGAAGAATTGAAACCTTTCATAGTTACAAGGTTGAGACACTTTTCTTAACATTCTCATCCTCAACCATGTAGAATAAAGTGGTATCTTTGCTTGATTGCATTTCTACCAATACCACTGACATTATCTTTCAATAATATGAGTTATGTTTTGTTGAAATCCAAAAATAAAGCAAACCTCTCTTGATCATGGTATAAATTCTGTTGTAGTAAAACATACTCCCATCAATAATGGTTTTGGTCTTAATGTTTGTGGAGTAGATTTGCTAAATCATTTAAACATTGACATGGCTTGTATTTCTCCTTCTGATTTAGTGATTAGGGGCTTTGATAATATAATTTGACAAGCCCTTGGGATCATTACCTTGCCTATAGAGTTGGGCCCTGTCACATTACCTACCATAGTGCTCTGTCCTATAATCTACTCCTAGGTAGGCCATGGATCCATGCCATGGGTTCTATTCCCTTAACCTTACACCAATCTATAAAAAATATTCATGGGAATATAACTTATACTATAAAAGCTAATCCTGATCTATTACAATATTGTCAGTAAATTGAGTTGGAATAAAATTCTAATTCTTCCCTGGTACTTTAGAATCTAATCCCTCCTTATCATAACAATGAAATACACCCTCATCAACCCATGTTTATGACATGGAGAAGGATGTTCCATCTCCTTCATCTAGTGCATGGGTAGATGACAAAAAGGGTTTCTTAGATTTTGCACCTTCTTTTGGTGGAGAATACAAAATAGACCCATCACACTTCGACACCTCTAAGATCCTAACTACACCACTTAGATCATAGCCTAAAGAGGTCCCCACTTGTTCTCCTTGGTGGCACCCTCAAATTTTTCAAATTTGATGTGCCAATATTCTTTCGAGATGTCGACAAAGGCTTGGTCGACAGGATGCTCAATCTACCCCAGAGGCCAACTTTGGCAATTAGTATTTTGCAAATTAGACATCATATTGCAAATCCCTTTGGTAGAAAGTTTCTTGGTATACTTGGTAATGTACCTGCTCAATTTCATGTTCCCAGGACAAGTTCTGATGGGCCATTTAATTGTTTTTTGACTACGACCGGGCTAATTTTGGTTTCCCGAAAAGTTTCAAATCTTACAAATCTGAAGGTGACCCAGTTGTCTATTTGGTCTCAAACCTCTCCAATTTCAATTTTGTGAAAATTGGAGATTGTTTGATGCATTATTTTAATGCATTTTAGGTGCGGCAAACTCACCCAAAGGACCAGTTTACAAAGTCGTTACCAGAATTTCGTCAGTGAAGTGAAATCTAAGGAGATGGGTTTTCTTAAAATAATTGATTATACTCCTGTACAAATTTTCATAGCCATTGGACACCCGGTTTGCCTGTAGTGGAATTGCACCAAATGCCTTAAGGAGGAAATTCAATTTTTTCTAAAGTCACAAGTTTTAAAAAATGCAAGTATTAAAAAAAGGTAATAAAAGAAAGTTTGCATTTTAAAAAGGAAGAGGCATATTAAAAGTTGAACGTGACTTTGAAATGGGTCAAAGTTTATAAAGGGAAGGCATAAAGTTTATTAAACTTTAATACACGCTTTTGAAGAGAGGAAGAGGCATGAATGTACGGATTGCGCATCCGCGCATGACGTTTCCCTGCCTCCTCTCAACCCCATGCATGGATGCGCTTTTCACATTTTTGAGCATCTTTCGACCTCCTCTCCCATATGCAGCAAAAAACAAAGCTTCTCCTTCATTTTTTATGGTATTTTCCATGATTTTCTGGCTACTATGAATGGATGTTATTGCTAATTCAAGGTACAAGTCACATTTTTGGCCTTTTGGGCAATTTTTGGGGGCATTTTGTGGCCCAAATTTGTTGTCTCATGTTGCAATGTCACCCTACATCCATTCTTGAGACATGTGTGGAAGTTTCTTGATCGTTTTTAATGATTTTTGGCTACTCCAGGTGGGATTTGGTGCTAAATCACGTTTTTTTTGTTTCAAGCTGATTTTTGGGGGCAAATTTTGGTTCAAATATGCAATTTTATGCTCTAAAATCTTCCTCAGTCCAACCTCATCCATTGGCAGGGATTTTAGGCATGTTTGGACTGATTTTTGAGTGTCAGATGACTGCAAAATGCCTCTATTTCACCAAAAATGACCCAGAGCTATTTGGTTTGAGCAAAATTGGAATTGGATGTTGATGTGATGGTCTTCCTATAGAAGAGTGTGATGAAGGAGCTGAAGATGAGATCTCAGAGGTCTCTTATTGTAGAGGAATGAAGTCTCTAGATGTCTGTCGTGCAATATTTGGGAAAATTGAAAAATGCAAAACATTAAAAGAGGGATATTAAAGTATATTTTATTCATTTTATTCTCCTCTTTTAATATATTTTTATTTTATTCCCATTGTATTTTGGAGGGAAAATGTATTTAAAAATATCTCACCTACCTTCAAAATGCAGTTAATTTCTAGGGCAACATACTTTGGGTATAAAAGAAGAGCTAGGCTTTCATTTTGTGTTGTTGAAGATTTTGGGCATTTTGGAGAAGTAATAAAATACAGTTCAGTTGGGTTGGTCTATCTTGTGTTGTAAGTTTATGAGTTGTATGTTGAGTGTTTTATGCATAAAACTTATCAGTTTCATGTTGATTTAGATGAGTAATGCTTCATTGCATGTATTCATTTGTCTATCTCCAAGTTATATATGCTTTTCTTTTGAATCTGAATAGCTAAGGGTTATTTGATGTTCTAAAACATAGGTTTTTCTGTGTTGAATGCTTAATCTTTTACTTCTGCTCAAGGAATAGATTAAATGTTTTATGTTAAGTGTTGGGAAGAATATGTTGCAGTAAGGATATCTATAAGTATGGATAACTAAATACTCAATCCTGGGTAGCATTTGTAAGGCAGGTACTAACTAAAACCCCTTGAAACTTGATTAGTGCTCTAATGTTTATGATAAACATTCATATATATGCATCTATTTGACTCCATACCCTAAGATAGGCACTAGTCTGATTTTGTGTTGAGGTTATGATCCAAAGCCCTAAATCTTGTAGCCAAACACAAAACAAAATCATTTTAAAACATCAACATGTTAGTTTGTAGGAGTAGGATTAAGACCTTGCATGCTCTCATTCTCAACCAGTGTGATATGTCAAAGAACATTGCCAGTTTGGATACATCCAACAACTATTGGTCCATACAAGAGAGCATTCTACCTAGTATTGAAAAGCTAAATCTTTTTATTCTGAGATAGTCAAAGTTAAATCTTTTGTTGTAGTGATACCCCCTAAGTGTAGCAGAACCTAAAGTGAAGGGGAGGCACATGCAAACAACCTCCCGTCTTTGTTGGCCAAATCCGTTTGAACTAGAGCATAGGAAGTGGCAAACCCTTTACTGATTTGGGAACCAACACTCCCGAAGAAAAATGTAAATACACTTCTCATATAGAGTATGCCTATGATGTTGATCATCCTTCTTCTAAGGAGTTGTAATCATGTTATGGTCTTAGTTTTGATATCCTCATGAAAACTAGGTATAAACCTAGTGGATTAGGTCATAAAGAAGAAGACATTAAAGTCTCTATAGGGCCTAATGAGTGTCATTCTACAATGGGTGTTGGTTACAAACATCCCAGACCTTAATCTCAATATTGTCTAAATGTGGACATGATTTCCCCCTCATCTAATTAATCCCTTAGATACTTTCTCTATACATGATTCCCTTGCAGTGTTCCTTGGTGTTTATGATCATTTACCCATGTATCACCATGATTGTGGTTATCCCTATTGTTTAAATTCCTAGGCATTCTTTGGAGAGTTTATTTCATTATCTAGTGATACCTCATCATTGAATAAAGCTCCACGTGACTCTTGAGACAATCCTAATTCACAAGATTGTAGTACACTTGTGGTAGGAACCTATTGAGATCTCTATGGATCCTAGTGATCCTAAGAAAATCATCCATATTGGTCAATGTTTGTCAATAGAGGAGCATTAATCTCATTCTAACATATTACATGATTTTCTTGACATCTTTTCCTAGACATATGATGATATGCCAAGTGTAGATCCTGAGATGGTTAATCACAACATAGTTCTTCATCTTGACACTCAACCCATAAAATAGAAAATTTAGAAAATGCATCCTAAGGTGGCTTTTTTGGTTAAGGTGGAGATATAAAAGCTCTTTAAATCTTATTATATCAACCCTATTGACTATTCCCCTTAGATTTAAAACATCATGTTTGTTGCTAACTAGATAATCATATTTGCATTTGCATTGACTTTCATTACTGAAACAAAGTGTCTTTGAAAGATGATTTTCCTCTTTTTAATATTGACATGATAGTGGACTTGATGGAAAACCATGCATTACTTTCATTTATGGATGGTGTCTTAGGTTATAACCAAATTCTAATCAACCTTGAAGATTAACAGAAGATCACTTTCATATCTTCTTGGGGTAATTTCTACTACATTGTCATGTTGTTTGGTCTAAAGAATGTTAGAGCTGTTAGGAATTGCATACATAAGATATCAATTAAATGGAAATAAAGATTAAACAAAGGAATTGAAATATACAGAAATAATAATAGCGAGAGACAAGGTTTAACGTGGTTCACCCAAACCTGAGCTACATCCACCAACAAAGAGTCCAATATTATTATCCAATAAATCAAACCGATTACAACCATCAATCCTTGCAACTCAATACTACTGCAAATGCTACAATACAATATCAAAATCCCACCCACAACATACATCCCAACCTCTTATAACAAGCTTTTTGGAAGCTTCTAGAATTAGGGTTTTACAATGTCATTTTTCTTTTATCGGTTAACAAAAATTAACAACTGACTCTAAATGGGCAAAAAAGAGGGGAAAAAAAATTCACGGGCTGTGCCCCCTAACCCTAGTGAGAATACATGATGAGTGTATAGTACTTGCATGATCAGTTGCCACATACCAACAATCTCCCACTTGGAGACTGATCCCAGACGACACCACTGCATGTGCATCTCCCACTAGAAATAAGTACCCTGGACTCTACTATTCTAATTTTTGGTTTTTAGTCTTGATACCAACCGAAGCTAGAGAGGAGCTTAGTTTCTCCCTTGTTATTGCCTTTGTAAACATATCCTCTAGATTTTCATATGTATGGATCTTTTCCAGCTGTAACTATCCATCATCCAACACTGACCGGATGAAGTGATACCTTAGCTATATGTGTTTGGTCTTTGAATGCAAGGCATAATTCTTTGCAAGATGTATGGCACTCTGACTACCTATAAACAAATAACTATTAGCTTGTTGTTTGCCCAATTCTTCCATGAAAGATTGCAGCCATATCATCTCCTTGCTTGCCTCTATTGCAGCTACATACTCTGCCTCCGTGGTGGATAAGGCAACCAACTTTGCAACCTAGAGATCCAACTCACCACTATCCTACCTACAGTAAAGACCTAACCTGTAGTATTCTAACTGGTATCAATATCCCCTGCCAAATCTAAGTCTACATAGCCTGCTAAATCAATATTAGAGCCCCCAAAACATAAGTGTTTATTGGATGTACCTCTCAAATATCTAAGAATCCATTTTACTGCATTCCAATGCTCAAATCCAGGATGACTCATATACCTACTTACGACTCCTACAACATGTGCAATATCTGGTCTCGTGCATACCATGGCATACATTAAACTTCCTACAGCTGAAGCATATGGTACCTTGGACATTTTTTCTTCCTCCTCTTGTATCTTAGGACACATCTCCTTAGTCAATTTCAAATGACTAGGCAAAGGTGTGTTAACAGCTTTTGCATTCTCCATATGGAATTTCTGGAACACCTTTTCAACATAATTAGCCCGAGATAGAGTCAATTTTTTGTTCTTCCTATCTCTACAAATTTTCATACCAAGGATTTGGTTTGCTGCCCCCAAATCCTTCATAGCAAATGATTGTGCTAACTATTGTTTTAATTTGCTTATGTGATCCATGTTAGACCTTGCTACAAGCATGTCATCAACATATAAACATAAAATAATGTAGTTGTCATTATCCAACCTCTTAAAATAAACACAATGGTCAGAATTACACCGGCTGAAGCCTTGCTTAGCCATAAAACTATCAAATTTCAAATACCATTGCCGAGGTGCTTGTTTCAGGCCATACAAAGTCTTCTTCAATCTGCACACCTGTTTCTCCTTACCTTTGACCTCAAATCCTTGGGGCTATTCCATATATATCTCCTCCTCCAAATCACCATGGAGAAAGGCATCTTTCATGTCTAGCTATTCCAAATGCAAATCTTCAATAGCCACAATACTTAAAACAGTACGAATAGACGTCATCTTAACAACTAGAGAAAAAATCTCATCAAAATTAATACCTTTTTTTTGTGCAAATCCTTTTACAACTAACTTGGCTTTAAATCTTTTCTTACCTCCATCTTCCTCTTTTGGCCTATAAACCCATTTGTTTAGTAAAGCCTTTTTATCTGCAGGCAACTTACATAATTCTCAAGCTTGATTTTTCAGCAAGGGGTCTATTTCTTCTTTCATTGCAAGCTCCCATTGAACCTTTGTATCCACCTACATAGCTTCATCATACCCTTTCGGTTCACCAGTATCTATTAACAAAATAGAATACAAAGAGGGAGAAAGCCTTTCAAGAGGTCTACTTAGCCTTGTTGACCATCTAACATTCACTGGAGTTTGTGGTATTTCTTATTGTTGTTATGGAGCATGAGGAACCACTAGAACATCATTATCTAGAGTATCATCCAGCACCACATAATCCTTTTCTTTCTTCTCATGCTATTGCAATTGATCTTTGTACAACACCTTCTCATTGAATACAACATCCCTGCTTCTCACAATTTTCTAATTTTCAAAATCCCAAAGCCTATAACCAAATTCATCAATGCCATATCCAAAGAAGGTACACTTTTTTTATTTTGCATATTGCTTGGTTCTATTTTCAGAATCTACATGTGCAAATGCTTCACATCTAAAGGTTTTGAGAAAAGAATAACTCACCTTCTTACCTATCCATGCTTCCTCTTGAATACGACAGCCCAAAGGAACTAAAGGACCTCTGTTAATTAAATATACAATAGTGTTGACAGCCTCTACCCACATATTTAAAGGCAGCCCAACATGCAATCTCATGGTCCTTGCATGCTCCATTATTGTCCTATTCATGCGCTCAACCACTCCATTCTCCTGTGGAGTACCTAGAACTATTTTATGCCTACAAATTCCATTAAATGAACAATAATCCTCAAATTCTTTGCTGCAATACTCACCACCATTTTCAGATCTGAGACATTTTGATCTTTTACCTGTCTTATTCTCAACCGAGCTTCTCCATTTCTTAAATGTTTCAAATACATCATATTTCTGCCTAAGGAAATAAATCCAAACCTTCCTAGTTGCATCATCTATGAATGTAACATAATATCAAGAGCCACTGAGAGAAGATACCTGTGCTGGTCCCCATACATCTATATTCACAAGCTCCAACTTTTCATCTTTCTCTTGCTTTCCATCCTTGAGAAAACTGACTCTCTTTTGTTTGTCATACACACAACTTTCACATAAATCTATATTAAAACATTTTAGACCTAGTAAAACTCATATGCCCAAGTCTGTTATGCCATAGTGTTGTCTCAGAACCTGTACCAACTGTTTCAGTCTTTTCCTACGAACCTGCAACAACTGTTCCTAAACCTATTTGTTTTTTCTCTGCAATAGCTAAAGTAGAAGGAATAGTATGACCTGTGCAAAGATATAAGGTGCCTACTTTCACACATTTTGCTACTATTAAGTCACCTCTTGAAACCTTTCAAATTTTTTCAGTAAATGTAACAATGCAACCTTTATCAACTAGTTGCCCTGCTAAAATTAAATTCCTACACAACCTTGGAATGTACCTTACCTCTTGTAGTAGCCAATGATTCCCATTCTGCAACTTAATCTTGATTCTTCCTTTTCCAACAATCTGAAAAGGTTCATTATCTCTCAAATAAACTAGCCCAAAATCACCTTGGACATAATCAAGAAAATAACTTCTATGGGGTGTAGCATGAAATGAGGCCCCTGAATCTAAAACCCATGAATCATCAACATTATCTAGGGAAAGAATCAAAGCATCATCTTTAGATTTATTATTTACCACATTTGCCTCCTTATTGCCTTCTTGTTTGTCTCCTTTATTCTTCTGAGACCAGCAATCTTTCTTCAGATGACCTGGCTTCCCATAGTACCAACAATCCTTCTGTGCTCTGGATTTAGACCTCTTGTCCTTTGATTTTCCTCGTGACTTCCCATGATCTCCAGAACCTTTTCCTCTCTCCTTTGATCTGCCCCTACTTTTTGCATTCAAAACACTACCTGATGTGGACCCTCCTGAGATTTTTTGTCACACTTGCTCACTAAGGATAACACCAACAACATCATCAAATTTCAAAGTGTTTAAACCAGAAATGGAGTTACATCCATTACCAAGCAATTCCATCTTTCTGGCAAAGAACATAAAACCAAGAGAGCCCTCACCTCTTCATCAAATTTTACTTTTATAGAAGTTAACTAACTAGTAATCATATTAAACTCATTTAAATGATCTGTCACAGATCCACCTTCAATCATGTTCAGATTAAACAAACACTTCATGAGAAATAATTTATTTGATGCTGAGGATTTTTCATACAATTTAGCCAAAGCTTTCATCAGTTCACTTGTTGTCATCACTTTTGTGATATTGAACACCACAAATGGTGCTGGGCACAACTGAATGGTTCCCAGTGCCTTTTTGTCTAGAAGATTCCAATCCTCATCAGTCATTGCTATCAGTTTCTTGGCTATTCCTTATAATGACCTCCATAAATCCTTCTGATAGAGATAATCCTCCATCTGCATCATCCATAACTGATAGTTCTGCCCATTGAATTTATCTACCTTTAATTTACCCTCATCCGCCATTGCTCCCACTCAACTGTGAGACTCTGACTCAACCATGAGACCTTCCTATAGACGATAATCAAACAGAACCTGCTTTGATACCACTTGTTAGGAATTGCATGCGGAAGCTATCAATTAAATGGAAATAAAGATTAAGTAAAGGAATGTAAATATATAGAAATAATAACAATGAGAGACAAGTTTTAACATGGTTGACCCAAACCTGGGCTACATCCACCAACAGAGAGTCCAATATTATTATCCAGTAAATCAAACCAATTACAACTAGCAATCCTTGTAACTCAATACTGCTACAAATGCTACAATACAATATCAAAATCCCACCCGCAACATACATCCCAGCCACTTATAACAAGTGTTTTGGAAGCTTTTAGAATTAGAGTTTAATAATTTCATTTTTCTTTTGTCGGTTAACAAAAATTAACAACTGACTCTGAATGGGCAAAAAAGAGGGAAAAAAATTTGAGGCCCGGCCTGACCCTGAATCCTAGCGAGGATACATGACAAGTGTATAGTACTTGCATGATCAATCGCCACATACCAACAAGAGCTACTTACCAGCATACCATGACTTTGATATTTTACTTCATTCATAATATTTTAGAGGATTATGTTGATGATATATTGGCTAAATCCATCTTATGCCAGGATCATGGCAATAATCTTTGCCTCATCTTTGAATGTCTTTAGTGATATAACATGCATCTAAACCCTCATGATTGCATTTTTGGTGTGGACAACAATAAGATTTTAGGGTTTATAGTTTTAAAACATGGCATTGAGTTTGATACCAAAAAAATTGACACTACCATGAATATACAACCTTTGACAAATATTTCTCAACTTCATAGTTTGTAGGGTAAGATTCAGGTGATTCACTTATTTTTCTCTAAACTGGTGGATCATACCATCCCCTTTTATAATCTCCTCAAAAAAGATGCTTTTTTCATGGAATGAGGATTGTTAGAAGGCTTTTGAAAGCATTAAAGACCATCTAGCTAGTTTTTCTATTTTAATGTTTTCCATTTAAGAGCATCCTTTTCTTTTCTACACTTCTACATTGTCTCATTCTATAGCTGCTCTTTTATCTCAACATGACAACAAGAGTAAAGATTATGTAGTTTATCATATATCATTCACACCATCCTCAATTATGAAACTTGATATTCTACATTAAAGAGGTAGTGTCTCACTTTGGTCTTTGCCACCCACAAGCTGAGACACTATCTCCTTCATACAAAATGCACATAATTGTTAGGTTTGACCCTCTTATAGAGTAAAAAGTGGACACTTGCCTTTTTACCTTCCTCTTTAGCTCCCAAGTCCCTATGATTACATTATGCATTATAATTGATCTTCTCGAAGAAGATTGTCCAATACCCATGTGAATTTGGGACCTTAGGTCCTTCCTTAATCTCATCCTAAACTAAAAAGGGGCTCCTAGACTTGGGAACCAACTTCTCAAGTCCTCCCTAATTGGTCAAGGTGATAGGACCTTTAAAAAGGTTCCTCTTTGTCAGTTCTTATGATTTAATTTGACGAATGTTAGCAGGAAAGCATATATAAGTGTGCATTTTGAATTCATTATGCATCTAGATAGAGATAGCCAACATGAAGCATTGAAGTAAAGAGCATTCAAAGCATTCATTGTGATTCTAGAGAAGATTTGTATTGTCAATGTGTGTGTTGTTGCAGGTTTGAAGTTATCATCTATCTCTCCTTGTGAGTTGAAGGCCATTCATCCTCCTAAGGGTTTCATCACATAGGTGATATCATTGTTGTTCATCATCATTTGATTTTATCATATTGATTTGTGTTTATCCTCTACCCTACAAGGACACACTCTCTTTATCTATCAATGGTATTGGGAAGCTTGAATGCTATTCTAGGTTTTGACTGAGGCAAGTCCCTAAACACCATAACCATCAAACCTATTCTCTTCTTCTTATGTGTAGATTACAGGAGCAAGATCCAAAAGATGTGAAGATACAGGAAGAATGTGTAGAAATCAATTTTTCAGGATCCAAAAGAAGTTCTAGAATATTCCCCCGAAAAGACTTGGGTAGTTGGTGCCCTAGTCTTCTGGGCCTTTTGACATCAAATCTGGTATCAGAGCATCCTCTAGAGAAACTTTCCTATTTGTAGCTTCGGTTGATACCTTCATCTGGACTCCAATGGTTTTAGAGGACTCCAATGGTTTCAGAGGACTATTTCAGTACCAAAATAGTCCTCCAACATTTTTGCTTTTGGGAGACAAGTTTTATCATCCCTATGATCATTCTTGTGTAATTGGTTGTTGAATATTTGTTGTACATATGTTATAATCAGATCTTTGCAAATCTAGGGTTTAGTACATTTATTGACCTTAGGTTTGATAAAAGGCTTGGTTGAATCAATATTTCCATAGAAATCAAGAGTACAAGATCTATAGCTGAGTCCTCCATTTGGCAGTGATTTGGCTCAGTCTTGTCCTTGAATGTTATTGTTGAAGAGGGTTTGATCTAGTGTGCATGCTAGTCTTCATCATTCATCTTTTTTACACTTAACATTTTGGCGAACCTATAGCTTCAAGCATTTTCATTCTTGTTGATAGTTAAATTGAGATCTTTCATTGATTTCATTGTATATTTATCAATATCCAATTGAAAATCTTGCATGATCTGGGAAAAAGTGAAAAAATCAAGAATTCTAGGCTAGAAAAAGGCATAGTTTTCCATTGCTTTCATTGCATATGATATAAAGATTTAAATTTCTGATTTTTACATTAGATCTGATCCATATTATAGTATAGAATCCTTTCATGGTGTTGTACGTTGCATTTGAAGATCTCATTTTCTAGGGTCTGGTTGAAAAAGTTGTGCATCTTTTCTAAAACCTAGTCAATTTCAAAAGCTAGGGTTTGTAGTCAAAATCTTATTTCAGATTTTTCTGCCATCATAAACATTTCAATTCAGATCTAACATCAATTTATAGCTTATTTTCATTGTTCATTTAAAATTTTTGTATCATTTCATACCTTGGTTTGAAAATTCATATGTTTGTAATTGCACATTGTGTATTTCAACATAACAATTTTGACATCTCTTTAACATTTATTTGTAAGAAATCTTAAAATTGTCTATATTAAATTTTGTGCAGCACTTTTGAAATCTTGATCACTCCTTTTTTAGTGACACTAGTATGCTTTTGATCTTTGAAAAAAGCTGCAAAAAATTGGTTTCATCAAACTAGTGTTGTGGTGTACAAAAGTCTCTCATATTGGTTGTATTTGATAAATGGATAGATCTTATTGTACATTGCTATTCCAAGACATTTTATTATGGCATCTTAATTTCATTTCTCTTTTGTATCTTTGCATTCATATATTAGAGATCTTGATTTTCATATATTCATAACCCTCATGGATGAGCATCCTTCAATATTAGAAAATATAACTGAATTTATCTCCATGAATACTCATGATAAAGATGACTATGAAAGTTCTTCTTCTTATATTACTACTATAGATCATGACAATGCCTTGGATCTACTATCTAAAGTATATGATGATGATGATTCTATGAGTCATCCTATGCCTCCTTTAGTTGAATGTTCAAGTACTTTGGACATCACTAAGGATGTGAAAACCATGAATAGTTCTCCTTTGGTTACATGTTCAAACCCTTTGGACATCACTAAAGATACAATCATCGACAATTCTCTTAACAACACTATACCTTCCCTTCATTCCAATGCTCTCCCTTTAAATGAAGAAGCATTGGTGGATGAAGAAAGGTCTCTCACATTAAAACCTATAGGGATGGATGTTGAGCTTAATCAAAGTAAAAACAATGTTAGTTTAATCATCACTAATACACTTATCCCACCCATTGAGGGAATAGTGGATAAGTGTACTAATGTTCCTAAACTCATTGTGAATGGGGCACTTAATGTGCTTCCTCACTTAAAGATGGTGATTATGGTTCAAGGTGCTCTAATACCTAGACCCCCAGGTTACATTCTCAATTTTGTAAAACAAATTACTCAAGGAAATCAAGTGTATCAAAATGTGTCACAACAACCATATTACAATGTGGTTTCTCACACATACAATATGTGAAATAATAAACAAAGTAAACAACAGTCAAACATTCCAATCACTTTACCAACTTTTGAACCTATGCTTCCTCAACCACCTCATCTTACTAAAAAAGGTGGTATATATTATGATCTTGTTGAGCAGCTTCGTGCTACTCCTGCTAAGATCTCTCTATGGGAGCTCATACAAACATCACCTACATACCACAAAATGCTCAAGGAAGCTTTACAAAAGGTGATTGTACCACCTATTGTTAAGCCTAATGATGTAGTAGTTCTGTTAGATTGTATGTATGCAACAAAAATAGATATTCTATTTTAACAACACGAATTACCATCAATTCAAGTTAAAAATCAACATGATCCTCTTCTAATAGTTGTCACAATTAACAAAAAGTTGATAAAGTGAGTTATGATTGACAATGGATCAACTCTTAATATTTGTGGTATTGATTTTCTACACAAAATGAAAGTTGACACATCTTTAATCAAACTGGATAAACTTAAAATTCATGGCTTTGATAATGTTCGTAGACAAACAATGGGTACCATAACTTTACTCATAGAACCCCTTTCACTTTAGGATCTACCAAACCTAGGTGGGTATACCTTAACTATTGGTGTAGATTTATATGACCTTCACAATGGTATATGGGTGTGAAGTAGATATAAGGCTGTAAACTATTCCTACTACTAGAGTTTGAGATTTAGAAATGTCAATAAGATTTTGAAATATTATTTTGGGAAGACCAGTGCCTAATTCATTTGGGTAAATGGGGTCAAGGCTTAAATGATTTGCAGAACTACTTGGCTTAACTTTGATTATTTGGAACCCTTTTAAATGTTCACACCTTATTTGAACATGCAAGATTCTTAGTTGTTAGACTCTTCTTTAAGATCCAGTTGACTCTTTCAAGTTACTGTGGTTGCCTGAAAGGATTTAACTCTATTTTGAAGGAAATCAACCAATATGATTTACTTTAAAGGATTTAACTCAGGGAAGAGACCAATAAATATAAACCATTCAGAAGGACTTAAATCAACTTCTAATAGAAACTAACCAAAAGCATCCACACAATGATAGAAAATGTGCCTTGATAAATCTAATGATTTAAATAACTTGAAATAACCAAGATGGAGACAGTCAAGCAACTTATAAACTTGAATATCAACAGAATATTAGAACACCATAGATATATCCACAGATTGAACCATCCTTGCCCATTATAATATTAAAATATCATAGAAGTGTAATGTCTTGAACTTGAAATATGACTGGAGAGAATAGTATTGAAATATATAAATTATCTTTCTATAAAGATGATGATTTTGACTAGGCCTTGGTTTTCCTTATAAATATGGGAAGTAGACAAGATTTAGGCCTAAATCAACATAACTATTCATGAATTACATCCTTTTGTAACTAAAACATGATTAAGGAATAGAAATTATGGACATAAGAAATGAACTACAATCTGGATCCGTTAGTCATTGTAGAGCACCCATGACCATAGGTCTGGCAATGTACTTCTCTCCATATTGTAGTTTCCATCGAATGTGCTTCACCTATTCTTATTGCTAAAGCAATATATATCGATTTATACATCACCAAAATTATCAAAATTTCATTATGTTTTCCATGCCCCTTTCGTACTGTTCTGGTAATGAACAAGTTTACCCTAGCAATGTGATCAATGTATTCTTGAGATATACAAGTATCTATGAAAATTATGTCCCTCATGATAGATTCTAGCTTGAAGATTTTCTCCAAATGTTTATGTGTATTCTCCATCACTCTATCTTCATCGTTAATTTTCTCCAAAGCTATGGGTAGTAACTAAGCCAATTCATATTTCCATAGACCTTTATCCTGTAGATTACCCTTATTATCAAAGAAATTATGAAATGCCATATCCTCATGTTGATCAAAATCACCAATATCTTCTATAAATATTGTATTAAACCTTTCATGTTCAATGATTAGTCTATTGCATTCCTTAAGTGCTTTCTCATCAATGTTTGGCTTGGCTTTTAATTCTTCTTTCTTCTCAAGCATTCTGAGATGCAATCTTTTATGCTCTTGATAAGTATTATGAGTCCTTTTATGTAAGTCCCATACTTGATCACTATGTTTCATCATCTTCTCAAATCTTTTCTTTATCAATTCAGAAGCCATTTGATATTTAACAACTTTTATCTGATTCTCCAATTTATCACTCTTCTTTTGAAATTTCTCAGCCTTTACTTTCCAGTAATTTACATTAGCTATGGCTTCCATCATTCTCTTATCTAGTTCTTGATAAGGTGGATGGTTACTAGTTGATGATGGCAATTTATCCTTAAGAGTGGCAAGCTCCTGTCTTAACATCACATTTTCTGCTACATATGCATTGTTTTTCCTGACTAACCTCTCAATTTGGGCCTTGGTGAATCTAGTAACATTGATATTCAGATTAGCTGTCTCCATTGGATCTGTATCTTCAACCCTCTGTATCATAAGGTGACCGAATGCTTTATCTAGATTCTCAATGATCTGAGGTTTTTTGTTGGGAGGATATTGTTAGGTCTCAAAAATGCAGGTTGAAAATCCTAAGAGGATGCCAGACTCTATGATCAAATTGGCAACATTTTTGAACTAACATGATAGAGTTTAACCTATAAGGTTGATGACTCCCTGCACTTTAGGCACTGCTATACCTAGGTAGGTGGACCTTGAAGGTTGAAGTAGATTAGATGAGTGTAAGTGCTTGGACTAAGTTAATGGATCTACCCATAGTGGAAAATGGTGTGGAATAGATGAAAGCTTGATAACTAATTCTATATCTAATATCTCAAAGATGATTGGTATAAATTGTATAAGCAATATCAAGGTAAATTTTACAACTCTGCTCAACTAATGAATGGCTTTTGGATAAAACTAAATGATGCATCAAGATAAGACCAGTGCCTTGTTGGGTAAATAGAGTCAAACAAAAATCTGAGACTAGTGGCTTATATTGGGTGATAACTCTAACTGTTTGGCACAATACTTTAGTTTACAACTTGTATAAACGTGCAGGGAAATGATTGGAAAACTCTTCTTAATATCCAATTGACACAATTAGGTTTCTTGTTACTCACTAGAAGGAAATTTAACCCTTTCTTGAAGGAACCAATTGAATGAAATATACAAGAATAACAGATAATATCAACTTGGGGACAGAATGATAATCCTAATTATATGGTTCTTCTTAATGATCCAAATCAACACTTCCAGATTACCGTGACTGACTAGAAGCATTTTATTTACTTTTAGGGAAACCAATTAATTAAATCACACAAATACAACAAATGTGCATTGACAAATTAAATATATACTTGATATATCAATTTGAATAACAAGGAAATGTAGAACTGGAGACAAACAAATAAATGAATAGTTTCAACAAACAATCGAATGCCAGTATAAAACCACAGAATCAGAGATATTCTATTAGCTTCTTTAATATAATATTTGCAACACGGTCTTTTAAAATATTATGAACTTCTCATATTATCTCCTACTGCTGATGATAATTGATCACCATATGTCTAACTTATATAGCAATATGTATGAAGAGACATAACTCTTGAAAATGTCTTTAGGGAATTAACATGATTAACACAACAATAAACAAAGAAAATGATCCTAAGCCTTACTAAGCCATAGGTATATCTGAGCGATGTGATACAGGTATTCTTAGCTACAATGTGTATCAGTAAACTCAATAGCATTCCTTGTGATCATGTTCATTGTCACCATATTCTCTAGATGCTTGTAAGCTTCCCCAAATGCAGAGTCTTTATCTTTGAGAGCCTCTAAAGCTTCATGTAATATCAATTGGCACTCTTTACTCCATTCATCTTTTCTCTTCAGCTCCTTGTCATTTCTAAACAACATGGGTACACTTGCTTTTGAAGACTCAATGCATTCCTTGGCATTGTTTTTAAGATGGTCATAATATTTTTGATGTTGTTCAATCAAGTCTTTTGCACTAGAAGTACTTGTAGTGTTAGGAGCATTCCTACTTTGTATCTCATGGAGTTTTTCTTGAAGCCTATTGTTTAACTTTTCGTGCTCATGGATCACCTTATGGTTTTCAGAATAGACATCCCACAATTTGCTCATCCAATGCATCATATTAATGTGCCTGTTCTGTAGCACTGCTACAAGTGTGTCAATATGAACCTGAGCTATCTGATCAACAGATGGTGACTGGGTGCTTTGTGAACTCTCTCCTTTAGTTAACCTTTTAACTGACCCTCTGAAGGCATTCTTGACAGTATCTTTCAAGAAATCATTTTACTTAGTTAATCTTTCACAACTTAGTTTATATGCATCATGTTCCTTGATCAACATCTGAGCCTGTGCTTTATTTAACTTTGTAACATTTATGCCAATATCTGTAGTAATCAAAGGATCAATTTCCCCTACCTTCAAAGTCATAACATGCCCAAAAGTTTTTTCAGTATCTATAATGGTTGTTTTCTTATGAGGAGGGTACAAGGGCCATATCATGAGTGAGTTCTCATCATTGTTATATTTAGTACCCATTTATACCTCTGTGACATCCTTAGGAGTGAGCTTATACTTGTCATCAGTATTGTGTAAAAAACTATAAAACACCAAGGCATAATTTATATCAAGTCCAGGAAATATCATAACACCTGCTTCTCTGAGCAACTGTCTTCCTCTGTTAGGAGTGATAGATTTCAATTCATTGTCCACTGTTGTTTTTAACATATCAATCAATTGTTTTTCATTGTTATCTATGACATCTTCAATAGATTCCTTGAGTTCTTTTTCCTTGCATTTATATAAAAATGATTTAAATTCTTGAGAATGAATAAATTGATCATCTGCAATAAAAGAATCATATGCTAACTATCTAGGATCCTCATCACTAGGCCCCTCTTCATCACGCTCTATATTAGGAGATTGATAACATTCCATTTTTCATTTGGATATTCTGGTTGCCTGTTCATGTGGCTCTTCTTCTTCTACAGATTCTTCACCACCAGAAGACAACAACTCTATCTCTACAAGTTGTTTCCTTCTCATCCAATTCTCTATTATACTTCTCAATCACTAATTCAACTTCAGCTTCTTCCATGTTCCTAATGATATCATCATGTGGATATGGGACATGTGTATATCCACTGAGGTTTTGTTTTCTTTTGGAAAAATCATTAGAACCCTCAGGACCAAATCCCTTTCTTGTCTCTGCACACCTCATGTTGTAATGCATTAATTTGTCTCTGATGGGACCATAACCCTCTTTGGACACCATAGTAAAATCCCCGAAGCACAGAGTACTAGGCATAAAGGATTGTTTGTAAAAGGCACTCAAATTCATCACATTAGAGCAATTCATTTGCCTAACTATCTCTAAGTTGTCAATCCTAAATTTGAACAACTCATATCCTCTGATTGGTGTCCATATATTGCCCAGTTATTTGCATTTGTTCTCTAATTTCCTTACATCTAGCCTAAGTTGTGCAGACCTTCGGGCTTTAGGGGTAGAGCCAAGAAATTGGTCAATTAAATCCTGATTTAGTTTCCTTTCTTTCATTTTTTCATCAGGTCTTTTGTCAATTTTCTATTTCTTAGTTTTTTTAGTTTCACCTTGTTGTTTTCTACCCTTGCCTTTTACTGGAGTCTCCATTATAATTCTGGATAGCAAATTCAAATTGCAATCTACCACATAGAGGTTTTTTATATATATACCTATTATCTGAGATGATGATTGAACTCCTTTGTTCTCTCCTCCAAGGTTCTGCTTGTGTGCTCCTCTCAGACAATTCTTCTGAACCAAATTGTAATGATTTCGAATAACTCTTTAGGGGATTTCTTCTCGGTCTGCAATTAATAATTCCAGTGCATTAATTTCATCATCTTTATGAGATGGCACATCGTCATAACCTCCTTCCTCGGTGGGACATTTTTAATGTTATGGTAATCTAATAACTTCTTATGGTGCGAACATTTGTAGATGTCTCAATTGCTATGACTTTTTGTTTCATCTCCTCGATCTCACTCTTTATAAAAACACATATATGTCTGTATCGGTAAGACATTTTGAGGTCTACCCGATATAGAGATGAGCATAGCTATTGTCGACCTGAATTTCATTATCATTGCGAGAACATCATCATACTCCTCTTTCTTAAATCTCTGATATGAATATCAACATGAGTCTTGTCGATAAGCTTATCGGTTTCTCTTTACAGGGCAGGTTAGTGGAATCGACAAGACCCAGGTAATTAATACCGATACCGCTTGTCTTTATAATCTATTGAAAAGAGTCTTATCGATGAGTGTGGCCACTACCATCATTGGAACAACACATGATATCAGGATGACTTGATTCAAACTATTCAATCATGGTTGTTTCCCTGATACCTTTCTTTCTATCATTCATCGAAATGATCATCATAATATGTCACCGAAATCCTTCATCATCATGAATATCAATTCGATAGGACTTCTAAACTTTACTCTGACTTGTTCCCTTTTGCTGATGATTTATATCCTCCATATACATCAGTGTGACTTAGGCTGAAACAATTCCCTTTGGTCACTGAGGCATCATAAGGTCGGAGACACTTTAATTTCTTGCCCCGATGTGTATTTCTTCCTGATGAGTCATTAGCTCCAACCATTCCATGTGTTGTTCGGCAAGAGTCTTACCAAATTCTCTCATCAGTGTGATCTATACTATCGAGGGAGTGTTCAGAGTATTCTTCGATATTGTTTTCTCATGCCAATAGTCCTTAACTCTGATTAACTCGGCATGACTAGGAATTATCTCTCTGATGAAGGGTCATCGGTGTTACTCTTTTCATCAGAGATCTTTGAAGATTTCTCTTTGACCATAATCCTCTTGTTGATGCACATCTAGCTTGTCTCAAATAGAGCATGGATCAGTATAAAGAAAACACCGAGGTCTCTTTGAAATTAATGAACTGAGACCCCTTATTATACCACGGTTTGACGGGTGAGACAATTATTTATGGTGAAAATTTTATGGAATTCATCAGCTGCTATTATGATTTTGGGCATATGATTTTCTGATTTGGTTGGACATGGGGTGGGTAGGAGTATAGGAAAATTTTGAAATTTTCCTATCCCAACAGTGGCTCTGTCTGGGATGTATACCCCTTGTGGGTATAACAAGAATTCAGATCTCTTGGGGAAGTAGACCATATATATATATATATTTGGATGATCCTATACTACTGTACATGGAAAAGTTTATTGTTGAGAGATTCATAGGACTGTCCATGTACTGGCAGATCCTAATCCCTCTTGATTACCCTAAACTACTGTGCATGGAATAAGAGTACTTTGAGAATTATTTAAGAGTTGTCCATGCACTGGCAGTTCCTGCTCTTCTCTGGACATATTTTGCAAATAGTAAGAATCATCTCCACCTTTGCCAATGACAACAAAAGGACCTAACCACAAGGCTTCAAAATTTCCATGCTTTCCTTTCTCTTGTCATCTGGTATTCCACATCAATACTAAGTCATTTATCTCAAATTTTCTATCCTTGGCCTTTTTGTCAAAAAGGTATTTTACTTGTGATTGCAATTTGATGTTCTACTATTGAGCTGGTCTCCTTGTCTCATCAAGTTCTACAAGATGTTCTAATCTTTCCTCCATTGGTTCAGGAATGCTTAAATCCTCTTGAAGAACAAATTTGTAAACTGGTAGAATATTTTCTAATGGCATCCTTGCTTGTGTTCCATACACTAGTTCGAAAGGAGATCTTCCAATTGCTCTCTTCAAAGTAATTCTATTAGCCCACACAGCCATTCACAATTTTGAATCCCATGCCTTTTTGTTTCCCTCTAACATTATTTTTATAATTTTCAAAAGATTTTTGTTACTGGATTCTGCCTGCTCGTTTGCTTGTGGGTGATAAGGGGTAGCATAAGACACAGTGATGCCATATACATTGCAGAAATTTTTGAACTAATCAGACCTAAAGCACATTCTGTTGTCTGTAATCAACCTCACTGGGGTGCCAAATCTAAATATAATGTTTTCCATCAAAAAGTTGATCACCACCTTGCTTGTTGCTTATTTAGTTGGGATTGCTTTCACCCATTTTTTGAAGTAATCTGTAGCCACTAAAATCCATTTGTGTCCTCCACTTGACTTCTCTACAATTTCTCCTATGATGTCAATACCCCATTGATAGAATGGACCTTCCACCTGCATAGGTTTCAAAGGTAGTGCTCCCTGATATTTTAATTTTCCTAAAAATTTCTGGCATGCCTCACATTTTCTCGTATAGCAATATGAATCATTGAAAATTCTAGGCCAATAGTATCCGGCCCTTAGGATTTTGTGGGTTGTAGTTTTTGCTGAGAAGTACCCTCCACATATTCCTTCATGTAATTATTTCATGATATGTTTTGACTGATGTTCATCTAGGTATAGCAGCAAAATACCATCCCTATTCTTCCAATAAAGGTCTCCATCGATAAATACATACTTTGAGGCCTATAATTTAAGTGTCCTTTTCTTGTTATCATCATATCCTTCAAGACATTTCATATGTTTCAGATAATATATGATGTTATTATACCATGGAGTATACTCAATGCTAGAACTCATATTATGAACATCATCAGCATTATATATCTAAGAAGCCTCAAGATTGTTTTTAGCCATCAGCCTAGCAAGACCCTGTCCTCACCAATTTGGTGATTTGGATTTCAATATTAAATTCTTGAATTTTATTAATCCACCTACATCTTCTGCCTGTGACCTTAGTTTGGACTAATACATCTTTTAATGTAGCATTAGGCACATATTCTATTATCTCAGCTCCCACCAAGTATGGTCTAAAAGATTTGACTGCTTTCACCAATGCATACGCCTATTTCTCAACTATGTCATATTTTAATTCTGCATTTTGAAGAGATTTGCTAAAAAATGAAATGGGTTGTTCATATCCCTCATCATTTTTCTGCAACATTAATGCGGCAACTATATGATATGAAACAAATGAGAATAGTTGGAATGGCTTACTGAAATCAGGAGATACCAGAACTCAGACTTCCTAGATTGCCTTCTTAATGGTAGCAAATGCCTCTAATGCTCCTGCTGTCCAATTCACTTTTGAATTCTTTTTTAACATTCTTGATATGAGACTAACAATTTCTGCAAAATTTGATATGAATCTCCTAACAAAGTTGATTTGGCCAAAGAATGACTGTATAGCTTTTACATCTCTAGGAATAGGAACTTGGTCAATTGCTCTTATTCTTTCAGGATCTATTCTTACTCCATCTTTTGAGACTATGTGACCAAGCAACTTGCCCTCTATTACTATGAAATGACATTTCTTAGGATTCAACGAAATTCCATATTCTAAGGCTTTAATAAAATTTTTCTCTAAATGTGTACAATGATCTTTAGCCTTTTTGGAATATGTTGTCATGTCATCCTGATATACTACCATAATTTTATTAATCATCTCTGCAAAGGCCACATCCATCGCCCTTTGGAATGTTGCCCCAATGTTTGTGAGTCCAAATGGCATTCTTAAATACACATACATTCCCCATGGTGTAGTGAATACAATCTTATATTGTTCTGATTCTTTGACTTTCACCTGATTATACCTTGAGAAACCATCCATCATTGACAATAGTTCACACCTTGTAACTTTTTGCAGTACTGCTTCCATATTAGGAAGGAGATAGTTATATCCTTAAGAGAAGATTTATTTAGATTCCTAAAGTCCACACATAATCTAATAGCACCATTTTTCTTTTTGATAGGCACCAAATTAGAAACCCAAGAAGAATGTCTAATGGGTTTGATAATAGCTCCATCTCTTAGTTTGGTGAGTTCTTCAAGCATCTTAGGGACCAGTGTAGGATTGATAGGTCTCTGCTTTTGCCTGAATGGTTTGGCATCTGGTCTTAAAGGTATTTCATGCTAAAAAAGATCCTCCCTATATGCTTTCAAGTCATCATATGACCATGAAATACATGTCTATACTTCTTGAGTAAGTTGATGAGCATGCTCCTGATTTTGGGACTGAGCTTCTTTCCAATGTATACATTCTTTGGGGATGTCTGTGTCCCCAAATTAATCTCTTCAAGGTCATTCTATACTACTAGTGTGTCTTTCATTTTAAATCTATCACATCCATCAAATGCTTTTTCCAACACTATGAGTCCCTTAAGTATTTTGTTTGTTTTTAGTTGAACTATCTCTTGACCAAAGAGAGTTTCTTTTCCATCATGTTCTTCCACAAATGCATTAAAATCAATCTCTTGGTTTTCATAGTGATCAAAACAAGGTAAGAAGTTGATTATATCAATATCATTATCAAAAACTTACCAGTTATGTACATTGTCTAGAATAGGGGGTCTGGTTTTGAATTCAATTTCTGTAATACCTCCTAATGTGATATCATCTCTTTTTAATGCCATATTTGCTAGAAAATCTGCCATGATATTTTTTGATCTATCAATCTAGTTGATTGATAAGGCATCAAATAACTCAACATCATCCCAGATAGCATTTCTATATTGCTTCAACCTCTTGTTTTTGGACAAGTATTTCCCTCTTACTTGAGAAGTAACTAATTCTAAATCACCGTACACAACCAACTTTCTTATCTTACGCTTGGTGGCTATATTCAAACCAATGAGCAAAGCCTCATATTCTGCTACATTGTTTGTGCATTCAAATGTTAATAAGAACGAGTATTTGAAAGTTTTACCTATTATTGAAATAAATAATACTCCTGCCCCATTTCCCATTTTGCTACATGCACCATCAAAATACATTTTTCACACATCGTTCCCCTCTTTCTTAGATTCTATATGTATTGGATCAGTATTCTACAATTCTGGCTGACTTGTTTCAACCTTGAAGGTTCCCAAATCTGTATCACAAAATAGATTTATTTGATTTTGATCCAAGTATTCTATGATGTTCTCATATCTTGGCTCCCTACATAGCTTGATCTCTTTGCCTCCCACTAGTATTATGGCATATGATAAATCTAATTGGACATTCCCTCCTACCATTGTAGCCCATTGTTTTGATAAGAGCATTCCATAATATGGTGGAATATCAACCACAGTGATATCAATATTATAGGTTGCTTCAGGGTATGAAGCAAGTTTTATTTCCACATCCCTGATAATGCCCACGACTGGGATGGATCTATTGTCCATCGCATAACACTTACCAAATGTAGTGTCAACCCACATTCCTAGTTCTTTCATGACTACTATTGGCATTATATTCATGGCCGCACCTGAATCAATCATGTAGTTCCTTACTAGTTTGTGTTTGATTAATAAGGTAGTGTAGAAAGGGTCCACTTGTGAGGGATTCTTTGTCAAGGTATCACCTAGATATACTTCAGGAATTTGGAATGTTTCTTGGTGAACATTGTTTGTTCTATTCTATGATTCTTTATATTTTTGATTTGGTATATCTGAAATCAGTTTAACCATTGTATTTCTATATTTGTCTATCTTCATCATTTCCAAAAGTGGTACTAATATCTTTACCTGAGATATTGTATGAGCAATGTCAAATGAATGGGCCATAGTCTGATCATTCCTTTCTGTCTTTATATGTTCTTTTTCTTGATTTTGTGATTCATCTTTCATTTTATTTTTATCATTTTTTTCTAGTTCTCTGAATGATGACGTCACATTATTCTTTTTGTAATTTTGATCTTTTATAAAGATACTCCCAAGTGTTCCCTGTTCTACATTTACTGTCCTATTCCTTAGATTATAGGCATTTTTAGCTTGAGCTACTATATCTATTGTAAGAACTTCTCTTTCCTTTTTAGTGGGCTTTCTCCACTGATCATATGGTGAATTGTTATAATAGGTAGGTTCCTCATAGCCATCCTCCTGATCTAAGAATACTTCTTGTTTTCCCATGTTGATATGATGTTTCTAGTTTCCCACATCATATTCATATCTCTCTTCCTCTATAGAAGAACAGTCTTCATTTAGCAAGTATGGTGTATCTTGCATCATGTTTATTGTGTGATTGTCTCTGTTATAATTGTATAATGTGTCTTCTTGTTGTACTGCTTTAGCCACCACACAGTATTCAGGTGAATGTGGTAAATTGCACACCAAACACCAAGGTTTATCTTCTACCATATGTGCCCTATTTCTTTTCAAAGGGTCAAGAGTATCTTTGCCATAATGTTGTTTTCTACTACTTTCGATAGGTCTCCCATCCTTCTAATTTGTATTGTATGGCATATCATGCAATCTAGATCTTTCATGTCTATGCTGACCTTCTTGCTTATTTTGTTGAATGTTTGGTCTCTAAGGAGTTCTAGGATTATCTCTTTTGCTAACCATACCTGCAACTTTCTTATTGTTCTCAATAGTTAACGCCATTTTCTGTGCTTCAGCTAGGGTCATAGGGCACCGATTTCTAAGTTCGTACCCTGTCTTGGGATCAAATGCTTTCAGATAAATACTCAATGCTATTGGATCAGTCAATTTAGATCCATGTGGTATTTTGTTGTGTAACTTGGAAAATCTTAGATTAAAATCATATACCGACTCATTTTCATATTTTTGGATGTTTATCAATTCATGCAATACAAACGCAGGGGCATACTGATTGCCATATTGCTCCTTAAATTAACTATGGAAATCTATTAGTGAATTGATTGAAGCATTTGGTAAGCTGTTGAACCAGTCTCTTACATCTTCAATCAGAGACATCATGAATAACCTCATTTTAACATCTTCATAATCCATACCAATATCTTGTATGAAGGCATTGAAGCTTTTTATGTGATCCTTAGTTGATACTATTAGAATCAAGGCAGGCAACTGAGAGGGGGGTGAATCAGTTGTCCCAAAACTTCCTCTTATTAATTACTTAAATCCTTCTTGTAATTTAGCAACAAAATCATAAATTAATCGTGGAAACATAATGCAATCATATATGACACCAACATTTTGACATGGAAAACTCGGTTAAGGGAAAACCATGGGGTGACTAACCCAAGATTGTATTCTCTGTTAGAAAAATAAAAGGAACAAAATGGCACATGCCAATTAGGGCTCACTGCCCAAGCACACTACTCACAAGAGGCCCACTACCTACAGGAGACACACTGTCTATAGAATAATAAATATTACATACTTGAACTGAAGAATAGCATCTTCACCATGCTTGAGTCAGTTCCATTTAAGCCCAATACTTCCGCTCTACTTTTTGCACTTCTTCTCTCTACCACACTCTCATCTCTACCCAGATACATTTGAAATGACTTCACAACTTCTTATTTATACAAGACATTTGACTTTGGGATAATCATCCAAGTTGGCATACATTACAGAGCAAATACAACTTGACTAATTACAAAAGACTTCATGTGGATCAACACACTGTCGGCTACATAGATCTGAGACTTCAATCTTCTTTTAGGAACATGCCATTCCTCACAAAACATCTTCAAGATCATCTGCAGGATGTGTAACTCATCTGGTTGGCCAAACTTAGGAAGAACATCATCATCCGGGAGTAATTCTTTAATTATGAGCTCAATCTTCAATGCAGACCACCAACATGAAATGGACACAATCTGAAGAACTCCACAAGCTTTCTTGAATCACCAAGAACATCCACACTACTTCTGCTTACTGAATTCTTTCTCTCCTTCATCCAGAACCTCAAGAACACAATCTGTCATCACTGTTATGTTAGAATAGATGCTTGCAGACCTCCAGACCATGCACCAATTGAGTTGTCAATTCAAATTGACTTCTTAAACACTCTACCAAATCCATAGGACAAGATATTGCATTTTTGGATCTCACCAGACCTTTCTTTGTCACTTTGTCACCTTTGAACATCTTCCAGAATCAGTTTTACTCAAGTGGCCATAACTTCTTCAGATCTTCATGTGGACCTTTCAAAACTTTACTGGATCATCTTCAAACACATATCTACAAACCCTTTGATGCACATCATTTGACCTTCATCTTAGCTGGGATCATTACCTCACTATCTTCACTATTCTTCTTTGTTCCTGATAGGACTAATTTTCTCAATATTCTCAGCATATAACTCATCCAATCCTTGACATCAATGGAACAGGAGTATGTTGACATCAATGACAACACTGGTTAGGCCCATACTTGCAACAATCTTCCCCTTTGTCATTGATGGCAACATATGATGTGAAAAATTGTTTTAACCATCAACACAAGAACTTCTCCTTACTGACTGTCATAACTCCCCCTATCAACAACATGTCTTCTCTTCCTTTACTCTCCTCCTTTGATCAACAATCACTTTTGTTTTTCATGTGTCTTCTCTCCCCCTTTGACATCAATGGCAAAGGGCACATACTTGCATCAATACCAATTACTCCCCTTGAGTAGCAGCTTCCCATCATCAATCTGGACCACAAGATATGACTATGAGATCCACTGGACTGATGCACATCAGTGCACCTTAATTCAGAACTAGAGGGATAATAACCCCTAACTTCTCCCTGAGATACTCAAAAGAGTCTTTAGGTAGAGTTTTAGTAAAAATGTCTGCAATCTGATCCTTGGAGGGCACAAACTCCAATCTGACTTCATTCTTGTTCACTTGCTCTCTCAAAAAGTGAAACTTGATGGATATATGTTTTGTCTTTGAGTGCAACACTAGGTTTTTTGATATATTTATTACACTTGAATTATCATAGAAGATTGTGATAGGTTCCTCATACTCCACTCTTATGTCCCTTAGCATTTTCTTCATCCACAATACTTGAGTACAACTACCTACTGCTATAATATATTCTAATTCTGCAGTGGATAGAGATATTGCCTCTTGTTTCTTGCTCAACCAAGAAACCAATATTTTCCCTAAAAAAAATGCTCCACCACTAGTACTCTTCTAGTCATCCACATCTCCTACCCAATCCACATTTGTATATGCATGAAGTGACAAATCATGATCTCTAGGATACCATAAACCATACTCAACTATCCCTTTTAGATATCTGAGAATCCTCTTGATTTCCATGACTTGAGATTCTCTAGGTTCAGCTTGGAATCAAGCAACAAGACCAACAACATTCATAATGTTAGGTCTATTTTGAGTAAGATACAATAGTCATCCAATCATTGACCTGTACTTTTTTATCAGTCTTAGGAGAGTCATCATCTTTACTCAATTTACATTCTGTTGCCATGGGAGTACTCATTGGTTTTGAGTCTTCCATCCCAAACTTCTTCAACAATTCTTTCACATATTTGGTCTATGAAATGAAGATTCCTTTCTTTGTTTGAGTGATTTGCAAACCCAAGAAGAAATTCATTTCCCCAAACATAGACATCTCAAATTCACTTTTCATTTGATTTGCAAAAGTCTTGCACATACTATCTCTTCCTCCAAAAATGATATCATCAACAAATACTTCAACAATCAAAATATTTTCATGTTTAATTTTGGAGTACAAGTTACTGTCAGCAGTACCTTTGTTGAAACCAATCTTCAAAAGATGCTTATCCAGTCTTTCATACCAGGCTCTTGGGGCTTGTTTGAGTCCATACAGTGCTTTCTTCAACTTGCAAACCATATCACCATGATCAGACAATTAAAATCCATATGGTTGCTCAATGTATACTTCTTCTTCCAAGTCAGCATTCAAGAAGGTATACTTGACATCCATATGATATACTTTGAAGTCCTTGAAGGAAGCAAAGGCAAGAAATAATCTGACTGCTTCAATTCTTGCCACCAGAGCAAAAGTTTTTTCAAAATCAACTCCTACTTGAGAGTAACCTTTGCAGACCAATCTGGCTTTGTTTCTGACTACTTCACCATCTTCATTCAATTTATTCTAGAAGACCCATTTGGTTCCAATCACATTCTTGTTTCCAGGTCTAGGAACAACATCCCAAGTGTGATTTTTCTCAATTTGCATCAGCTCTTCCTTCATTTCTTTAGTCTAGATTTCATCATTGCATGCTTCATTCACTGTCTTTGGTTCAATCTTTGAAATCAGACAGTAATTTTCTGAGTCTTGAGCAATCTTTCTTCTTGTTTGAACTCCTTTGCTTTTATCACCTATGATCTAATCTTCAGAGTGATTCAGTCTTACATACCTGGGAATTTTGGGAGTTTCTTGCACTTCTATTTCTTGAATAGGTTCATTTAGACTTATCTCTTCTTCCTGATTCTCTAGATCAGTCTGGATCTAAATTTCAGAAGGGGTTTAGACTAAAACATCATTCTGATCATCTTCATCATATTCATAAAACCTTGAGGGTTTTTCAACACCTTCATCAACCTTCACATTTGTACTTTCTATCATCTTTCTCAATCTCTTGTAATAACACCGGTATGCTTTGCTTTGAGTGGAATAACCCAAGAATATTCCTTCATCACTTCTAACATCAAATTTTCCAAGGTCTTCATCTCTTTTAATATAACATTTGCTACCAGACTCTAAAATACTTCATAGTGGGAGTGATGCCAAACTAGAGTTCATAAGGGGTCTTACCAGTATTGCTTCTGATTTGTACTCGATTAATTAGTATAGACAGCAATGCTTATAGCTTCTCTCCAGTAGATTTGAGGAACATTTGCTTCCATCATCATGGTTCTAGATGCTTCCTGGATGGTTCAGTTCTTTCTTTCCACTACTCCATTCTATTGTGGAGTCCTTGGAGTAGACAACTATCTTTTTATCCCATGGTTCTCACAGAATTCTATGAACTCACCAGATGTGAATTCTCCACCTCTATCAGACCTCAGACATTTTATGTTAATCCGGTTTCATTTTCTACCATGGTTTTTAATATTTTGAATTTCTCAATAGCCTCGGATTTCTCTTTTAGAAAAGTCACCCACATCATTTGGGAGTGGTCATCAATTAATAACATGAAGTATCTATCACCTTGCAAACTCTTGATTCTTGTCGGACCACATAGATCAGTATGAATTAAGTCCAATAATCCAGTAGAAGACTATTCCTTACTTTTGAATGTGACTCTGCTTTGCTTACCCAACTGACATTCTTTGCACAAACTATTAGTAGGTTTCACTAGTCTTGGAAGATCTCTTACAGCCTGAGTATTTCTTATCTTGATGATGTCATCAAAATTCACATGACACATTCTTCTATGCCACAACCAACTCTGATCAATTTGAATAAATAAAGAACTTTTACCAGTACCAACCAAGTGGAAGATATTACCTTTTGTTTGAGTGCTAGATGCAATCTATGTTCCAGAACTTTCAAAGATATTACATTTTGCATTCTTCAATCAGAGATCATAGCCTTTGTCCACCAACTGTCCAACACTGAGAATATTGTGCTTCAGACCTTCAACATACAGTATATTACTAGTTTTGGTCTTTCCATCAAAAGAAATAGTTCCTCTACCTTTGATCTTGCCAATAGAATTATCACCAAATTTTACAACTCCACCTTCATATCTTTCCAAATCTATAAACTTATTTTTGTCACCTGTCATATGGTAGGAGCATCCACTATCAATGACCCAATCATCCTTTTCTTCAACTTGGGAAGCCATAGCTCTTTCTACCATTTTATGATTGATAGATTCAGAGGGCATTGGATCTTCTTCCTTGATGGCAATAAACACCTAGTCACTTCTGGATTTGTTTCCTGTCTCTAATTCATCATTTGTTACTCCTTCATCATCATCTTCATGAATGTAGTAACACTTCTTTTGAAATCTTGAACTATTAGGGTTTGGCCTAGAAAATATTTCTGGACACCTTGAGGCAAAATGACCAATCTTATTGCAGTTAAAACATTTGAAAGACAATTTTCCTTCATACTTACCGGAACCTCTTGGAAGTCTTTTTACAATGAGAGCCTCAAGTTGTTCAGCTTCTAATTCATCCTCTTCCAGACCCTTTCTTGCTTTCTCATACCAAGAAGATTTTCTTAAGGAACTTTCACCTATATCATATCTTTGTTTGCCTTTTGTAGAGGCACTAGCTTTGAATACTGATTCAGTCTTGGGAAGTGCATCACCAAACTTAGCTAACTCGAATGCAGATATCTTACCAACCAATTGATCCCTTGTGATAGTTGTTAAGGATCTGATTTCCTCAATAGCAGCAACTTTGTGTTTATAAGCAGGAGGTAAGGATCTGAGAACCTTAGCAACAATTTCATCTTCATCCAAAACTCCACCAACACAGCTGATGCCACATACAAGCTCATTTACTTTTGTCATGTAAGAGGTGATATTCTCATCTTCACTCATCTTCATGTTTTCAATTTTTTCGTTCAGACTCTATAGCTTGGCACATTTAACATACTTGTCTCCTTCATGTAGAATTTCCAGTTTTTCCCAAATCTCATTTACAATTTTAAGATCTATAACATTTGCCAGCTTTGAATCAGATAAGGCACTTAGTAGAGCTTCTTTAGCCTGAAGATTATTTTCAGCATCTCTGATTTCATCTACAGTTCTCAAACCATTCTGTGGAGGAACATACTTCTTTGAAACCATGATCCAATATTGCATTCCCATACATTGCAAGTGACATTCCATGCGACTTTTCCTAAGAGTGAAATTGGTGCCATCAAACCTCAGGCTATCCTTCTTATAAGAAGACATCCTAGATCTCCTCAAGCAGTCAAGCTCTTTTAGAGGAACTTAGCTCTGATACCATTTGTTAGAATCAAGGCAGACAACTGAGAGGGGGGGTGAATCAGTTGTCCCAAAACTTCCTCTTATTAATTAATTAAATCCTTCTTGTAATTTAGCAGCAAAATCATAAATTAATCATGGAAACATAATGCAATCATATATGACACCAAGATTTTGATGTGGAAAACCCGGTTAAGGGAAAAACCATGGGGTGACTAACCCAAGATTGTATTCTCTATTAGAAGAATAAAAGGAACAAAATGGCACATGCCAATTAGGGCTCACTGCCTGAGCACACTACTCATAAGAGGCCCACTGCGTACAGGAGACACACTATCTACAATATAATAAATATTACATACTTGAACTAAAGAATAGCATCTTCACCATGTTTGAGTCAGTTCCATTTAAGCCTAATACTTCTTCTCTGCTTTTCACACTTCTTCTCTCTACCACACTCTCATCGCCACCAAGATACATTTGAAATGACTTCACAACTTCTTATTTATACAAGACATTTGACTTTGGGATAATCATCCAAGTTGGCATACATTACAGAGCAAATACAACTTGACTAATTACAAAAGACTTCATGCGGATCAACACACTGTCAGCTACATAGATCTGAGACTTTAATCTTATTTTAGGAACACGCCATTCCTCATAGAACATCTTCAAGATCATCTGTAGGATGTGTAACTCATCTGGTCAGCCAGACTTAGGAAGAACATCATCATCTAGGAGTAATTACGAGCTCAATCTTCAATGCGGACCACCAACATGAGCTGGACACAATCCAAAGACCTCCACAATCTTTTTTGAATCACCAAGAACATCCACACTACTTCTACTTACTGAAATCTTTCTCTCCTTCATCCAGAACCTCAAGAACATAGTCTGTCATCACTGTTATATTGGAATATATGCTTGCAGACCTCTAGACCATGAACCAATTGAGTTGTCAATTCAAATTGACTTCTTAAACACTCCACCAAATGCACAGAACAAGATATTGCATTTCCAGATCTCACCAGACCTTTCTGTGTCACTCTGTCACCTCTAAACATCTGCTAGAACTAGTTTTACTCAAGTGGCCATAACTTCTTCAGATCTTCATGTGAACCTCTCAAAACTTTACTGGATCATATTAGGACACATATCTACAAACCCTTTGATGTGCATCCTCTGACCTTCATCTTAGCTGGGATCTTTACCTCATTGTCTTCACTATTCTTCTCTATTCTTGATAGGACTAATTTTCTCAATATTCTCAGCATATAACTCATCCAATCCCTGACATCAATGCAATAGGAGTATGTTGACATCAATGACAACACTGGTTAGGCCCATACTTAGAACAGATACTACACTATTTCCAGTGAACTTGGGAATTATATTTCTCCAATTACTGTCAATAGGGTATGGATACAATTGATATCAAGTCAAATCAAATTGCCCACATATGTTTGTGAGGTCAAAGATTCATGGGTAGCAGGTTAGGGTAGTAATTATATCCACCTAGAGGCTGATGATAAGCATATTGCTATTGTGAATTTATATGGGGGTTCATATGAGGGTTTTGTGGTCTACAATATTGTTGGCTAGGGGGTGGGTATAGATTAGCCATATGTTGAGAGGTGTTATGTATGAGAGGAGTTCTAGGATTATTTGGGAGGGTATTTTGATAAACATGACTTCTGGATGTTTGTGGATTGGAAACACCACTTGTATTTTGGTGCAAGTTTCACTATGGGTTTCTCAAAATATTTCCTCTATGGGGAGGTATTTATTTTGGGGCAGCTATTTTAGTCCTATTCTTTATCTGCTGAATTTCTTGTTTCAAAATCTCAGTTTCCTCTATCTTGATTCTTTCAAGTTCTTCCTAGAGATTAAGCACATTCTGCTGTACTTCATTAATATTTCTTGTACTTTTTAGACTTTTATTCACCTCTTGATTCATGAATCCATTTTTTACCCCCTCTTCTTGCTGTAATGACATTTTATAATCACATTTAGCTTGCCTCTAATCAATCTCCTTCATGGCCCGTGCTTCACACTCAAGCTATTCTTGAGGATCAAGTCTACATTTTGCCAATATATCATCTGTTACTCCATTGATTTGATCCAAATTCTCATTTGATTCATGCAGAGGAGTAAAACTATTGTGAATTATGATAGTTTGTTCTTTATTATCCTCTTGAGTTTCCTAATTATTATTCTGATGAAAATAATTTGATGCTCCATTTTTCTTGGGGATGGTTCTAATTGGTGGAGATGATTGTAACTTCTTCCCTTCCATCTTGGATCTTCTACCATCCATTTGGTACTAACTTTCTGTTATAACAGGTTGTAGAGTTGCCACTTATTTTTGTAAATAGGAAAAAGTTTATAATTTATCTTTCCAGATTCTTCTTGCCAATAGAGTTACCAATTTGTATTCTTGAAATTTCTAACTCTATAAAAGAATGGTTTCTTACTAAGGTCCTTTATTTGGTTCCACAGTAGAATCACCAATTTGTTAGGTCTCAAAAATGTAGGTTGCAAATCCTAAGAGGATGCTAGACTCTATGATCAGATTGGCAACATTTTTGAACTAACGCTACAGAGTTTAACCTATAAGGTTGATGACTCCCTGCACTTTAGGCACTGCTATACCTAGGTGGGTG
Organism: Cunninghamia lanceolata; assembly: GCA_027924645.1. Classification (NCBI taxonomy): domain Eukaryota; kingdom Viridiplantae; phylum Streptophyta; class Pinopsida; order Cupressales; family Cupressaceae; genus Cunninghamia; species Cunninghamia lanceolata. Next base: position 32,328,659 of record BSBN01000078.1, on the reverse strand, counting down.
GACCTTGAAGGTTGAAGCATATTAGATAAGTGTAAGTGCTTTGACTAAGTTAATGGATCTATCCACAGTGTCAAATGGTGTGGAATAGATGAAAGCTTGCTAACTAATTCTATATCTAATATCTAAAAAATGATTGGTATAAATTGTATAAGCAATATCAAGGTAAATTTTACCACTATGCTCAACTAATGAATGGATTTTGGATAAAACTAAATGATGAATCAAGATAAGACCAATGCCTTGTTGGGTAAACAGAGTCAAATGAAAATCTGAGACTAGTGGCTTATATTGGGTGATAACTCTAACTGTTTGGCACAATACTTTAGTTTACAACTTGTATAAACGTGCAGGGAAATGATTGGAAAACTCTTCTTAATATCTAATTGACACAATCAGGTTTCTTGTTACTCACCAAAAGGAAATTTAACCCTTTCTTGAAGGAACCAATTGAATGAAATATACAAGAATAATAGATAATATCAACTTGGAGACAGAATGACAATACTAATTATATGGTTCTTCTTAATGATCCGAATCAACACTTCTAGATTACTTACTAGAAGGATTTTAATTCCTTTTAGGGAAACCAATTAATCAAATCACACAAATACAGCAAATGTGCATTGACAAATTAAATATATACTTGATATATCAATTTGAATAACAAGGAAATGCAGAACTGGAGACAACCAAATATCTGAATAGTTTCAACAAATAATTGAATGCCAGTATAAAACCATAGAATTAGAGATCTTCTATTATCTTCTTTAATATAATATTTGCAACAAGGTCTTTTAAAATATTATGAACTTCTCATATTATCTCCTACTGCTGATGATAATTGATCACCATATGTCTAACTTATATAGCAATATCTATGAAGAGACATAACTCTTGAAAATGTCTTTAGGGAATTAACATATTAACACAACAATAAACAAAGAAAATGATCCTAAACCTTCCTAAGCCACAAGTATATCTGAGCGATGTGATCCAGGTATTCTTGGCTGCAATGTGTATCAGTAAACTCAGTAGCATTCCTTGTGATCACGTCCATTGTCACCATCTTCTCTAGATGCTTGCAAGTTTCCCCAGATGCAGAGTCTTTATCTTTGAGAGCCTCTAAAGCTTCATTTAATATCACCTGGCACTCTTTACTCCATTCATCTTTGCTCTTCAGCTCCTTGTCATTTCTGAACAACATGGGTACACCTACTTTTGAAGCCTCAATGCATTCCTTAGCATCATTTTTAAGTTGGTCATAATATTTTTTATATTGTTCAATCAAGTCTTTTGCACTTGAAGTACTTGTAGTGTTAGGAGCATCCCTACTCTGTATATCATGGAGTTTTTCTTGAAGCTTGTTGTTTAAACTTTCATCTTCATGGATCACCTTATGGTTTTCAGAATAGACATCCCAAAATTTGCTCATCCAATGCATCATATTAATGTGCCTGTTCTGTAGCACTACTGCAAGTGTGTTGATCTAAACTTGAGCTATCTGATCAATAGATGGTGACTAGGTGCTTTGTGAACTCTCTCCTTGGGTTAACCTTTTAATTGAACCTCCAAAGGCATTCTTGATAGTATCTTTCAAGAAATCATTTTCCTTAGTTAATCTTTCACAACTCAGTTTATATGCATCCCATCCCTTGATCAACATCTGAGCATGTGCTTTATTTAACTTTGCAACATTTATGCCAATGTTTGCAGTAATCAAAGGATTAGTTTCCCCTAACTTCAAAGTCATAACATGCCCAAAAGTTTTTTCAGTATCTATAATGATTGTTTTCTTATGAGGAGGGTATAAGGCCCATATCATGAGTGAGTTCTCATAATTGTTATATTTAGTACCCATGTATACCTCTGTGACACCCTCAGGAGTGATCTTATACTTGTCATCAGTATTGTGCAAAAACTATCAAACACCAAGGTAGAATTTATATCAAGTCCAAGAAATATCATAACACCTACTTCTCTGAGCAACTGTCTTCCTGTGTTAGGAGTCATAGATTTCAATTCATTGTCCACTGTTATTTTTAACATATCAATCAATTGTTTTTCATTGTTAGCTATGACATCTCCAACAAATTCCCTGAGTTCTTTTCCCTTGCATTTATATAAAAATGATTTAAATTCTTGAGAATGAATAAATTGATCACCTGCAATAAAATAATCATATGCTAACTATCTAGGATCCTCATCACCAAGCCCCTCTTCATCATACTCTATATTAGGAGATTGATAACATTCCATTTTTTGTTTGGATATTCTGGTCACCTGTTCATGTGGCTCTTCTTCTATAGATTCTTCATCACTAGAAGACAACAACTCTATCTCTACAAGTTGTTTCATTCTCATCTAATTTTCTATTATATTTCTTAATCACTAATTCAACTTTAGCTTCTTCCATGTTCCTAATGATATCATTATGTGGATATGGGACATGTGTATATCCACTGAGGTTTTGTTTTCTTCTGGCAAAATCAACAAAATCCTCAGGATCAAATCCCTTTCTTTCCTTTGTACACCTCATGTTGTAATGCATTAATTTGTCTCTAATGAGACCATAACCCTCTTTGGACACCACAGTAAAATCCCCAAAGCACAAAGTACTAGGCATAAAGGATTGTTTGTCAAAGGCACTCAAATTCATCACATTATAGCAATTCATTTGCCTGACTATCTCTAAGTAGGCAATCCTATCAGGAACTGTCTTGGGCAATATGAATGGGGTATCTTCAAAACCATAAATTCTAATTGTTGGATTTTTCCCAAGCTGGATGCTTCTTCCCAGTTATCCCTACAAACTAGCCATCATTGATCAATAGGATTCCTAGGCTAGGGGCCAATAGTACAAGAGATAGACTCTATATATATCTCCTCCTCTTCTTTAGGCTCTGTAGAAGCAAGGGGGTATTCCCTACTCAACATCCATAAAATATGCCTGTGAGGTTGCTGGGATGTTGATACAAAGCAGATAGCTCCTCTCTTATGCAGACCAAAACTGTGGAATAAGTTCAAAGGGGCTAGCTTTGGGCTTATGTTCAGTTATGAGACAGGGATTTTGGTCCTAAAAACTACTTCTAATGCCCTAAAAGGTTTGTATTTAAAGTTTGAGTTTGATTTGTATTTGGATACAAAACTAGGACCTTGGTTGTAACCTCAACACAAAACCAGATTGGTTCCTATCCAGGGCTCAGAGTCAATAGACATACACATGTGAATGGTTATCATAAGATTAGATCATTGACTAGATTTCAAGGGGATTTTTAGTGTCTGCCTTACAGATACTTCCCAAAAATTAAGTGTTTAATCATTCATACTTGATGGTATCCTTATTGCAATATATTTCCTCAATGATTAACCTAAAACATATAATTTGTTCCTTGAACAAAAGTTGAAGATTAACATTCAATACAAAAAACCTATATTCCTGAATCTTAAATAATCCTTAGCTATTTTGATTCAAAAGAAAATATGCCCACAACTTGGAGACAAATGATCAAACACATGCAACAGAGCATTTCACATATAAAATAGCATGAAACCAGTTAACTTATGCATAAAACATACAACATGAGATTCATAAACTCACAAGACACCTAGAACAGAGCCACCAACAAAGTTGTATTTTATTACAGCACCAAAATTTGTCCAGTTTTCAACAACCTAAAAGAATAACACAGCTTGCCTTTTATAACAAGACTATCTATTCAGCAAAATTTACATGGCAAATCAAAGATCTTGCCAGATACACTGCACCAAAAATGGCGCCCAAAACATTAAAAGCACAAGCAGAACAAGAAGGAAAAATAGGTGAGCTCAGGAGATGTGCCACTGCTCGCAGATTTTCCTCATAAATCTAGTAGTTAGCCCATCAACTCCATCGACCATGCCTTTGCAAATAGCCATTAATGGCTCACCTACCCGTGGCTTCCTGGAGTGCAGCGGCCTGTGAGGCTTAGAACTTTTCCCGCCCAAAAATGACTACATATGCACAGGAAAATCCCTCGCTAAAGGTTTAGAACACAGCTGTCGATCTTATTCTCCTATCACTGAGATCAATGGCATCAAAACACACTGAAAAGTCACCCACCAATGATATCATGCCATGTCAGTACCCTATGCATCCATCGCTGACTTTTCTGCCATCTATTTTGCCCTTTTTGCCCTTGTATATGCAGCTGAAAGTGAGATTGTATATGCATACAATCACTTGCATACAAGGCGGACCCCAAGACATTATGAAACAAATTTGAACTTGCACTCGGGTCCAGGTTGTATGCACCTCCCCTTTGCAGATTCGGCATATACAACACATTTTACATACAAGCCACGGACTTCAGATTATGATGAAGCATATTGCAATCACTTTGAAGTCCAACTTGTATCTTAACCTTTGTATATGCGAATATACAATAGCAATATACATTCTGCGGACCTCAAATGACAATGAAGCACTTTGAAATTCAAATCAGGTCCAGTTTGCATCTCTTTACTTGTACATTTCCTTGCATATCACATTATACAAATGCGATATACATACAATGGATCCTAGCCATTAATCCATCAGATTTGAAAAAAATTCAAATCCAGGCCTTGTATCTCCTTTTGTTTGTATATTGGCATATACAATGCCATATACATGCAAGCCGTAGATGCTAACCACCTTATCAATCAAATTGAAACAATTTTAAAATATAGCTTGCACTTTACTCTTGTATCTTTTGAATGTATATCAGCATGTACAACACAGACATACAAGCAAATCATACATATAAGCAACGGACTTTATCCCTTATCAACCGGATTGCATGTTCATTTCAGGTTCCGGCTTGCATATTAAGAACATATATTTGAATGTATGTCCAAACATACAAACGCAAATATACAAGTGGTGGGCCCTAGCTTCGTAACCTACTTTGCATGTGTCTTCTTGTATATTGCCATTGATGCATCTAACCAACATACAATCACCCTTGTATCTCTGTCACTTTGTATGTTGCCGAACATACAAAACCACTTGTATCTCTACGGGCCCAATCACATGTATATCAGCCCTTGCTTATTCTTTCCTTGCATATGCATCAGCCAATGCTACATTGTACTATAGCAAATGCATGTTGACACCTTTGTATGTAGTCAGTGCATGTTCAAACATACAACACAAAAATGCATGCAAACCTGATATACATTCAAGGAATATTCCTAGAATCTGTGATAGATTCCTTAATGTATATGCACGTTTTTGGACCTGATATGAATTCAGAAATGCATACAACTGAATTATTCCATTTTTTGAAAGTTGATATGCATTTTAGGCCTACCCACATACATTTGCACTCGTACATACACATACTTAGCATTTTTTCTTTAGTGCAACGGGAAAATGCGGTGAAACATTGCATGGGGGCTGGTTAACCTATGAGTGTTAAGGCATGGAAATGAAACTTCAACAATCAGGAACTCGCTGCAGGAGGTCAACATCAAAATAGAAAAAATAATTCAAAAGGTCAAGGAAAATTTAACCTAAGGCATTAAGGGTTTGAAAAATTAAAAATATAGGCTTGCAAACTTGATTCAGAACCATAACCCTAGGTGAGCACCACCATTGGCTCTGATTGGGGACGTGTAGGCCCAAGACTGTAGCGAGACCCAGACATCTCTACGGTAGACCAGGCAAAACACAAAACTCAAAAAAATGACCGACTATACAAGGCATGTACAAACTATTTACACCTGATTTACAATGTGCACACGAGATATTAATTTATGAGAAGTAGGGTTTCAGGAACTGACCGTGCATAGGTAGTTCCAATAGTTCACCATTTAGGGCCTAGAGAAAGTAAGAATCTTCTCCATGAGTGTCGCTAACTTGATATGGGCCCATCCATAAGGGTTCAAATTTACCATGTTTGCCCTTATCCTGATTCTTTGCATTCCAAATAAGGACCAAGTCACTTACCTAAAATTTCCTTTCTGTAGCTCTTTTATCAAATGGATATTTTACCTTTTGTTGTTTCTTGATGTTTGTTTTTCGTGCCTTCCTTCTGGTTTCATCGAATGCAACCAACTGATTTATTCTTTCATTCATTGAATGTTCAATCTCTTCCTTGTTCTCTTGTATGAATTTATAAACTAGCAAGAGATTATTCACAGGCAATTTAGCTGTTGCACCATACACTAGTTCAAAGGGCGACCTTCCAATCACTCTCTTTACTGTTACTCTGTCAGCCCATAATGCCATCTTTAGCTTTGAATCCCAAGCCCTTTTGTTTTTATCTACCATCCTTTTGATGATTTTCATGAGGCTTTTGTTGCTTGACTCTGCCTAACTATTTCCCTGTGGATGATATGGTGATGCATATGACAAATCAATTCCATAATTGTTGCAAATGTCAACAAATTCACCAGATCTGAAGCACATAGCATTGTCTGTGACCACTTTGACTGGTACTCCAAATCTAATAATAATATTTTCTAACATGAAATCCATCACCACTTTGCTTGTAGCTTTCTTAGTTGGAATGGCTTCAATCCATTTAGTGAAGTAATCTATAGAAACCAAAATCCAACTATGTCCTCCACTTGATTTTTCTGAGATTTCCCCTATAAAATCAATTCCCCATTGCTGAAATGGAGCCTCCATAGTTACAGTCCTAAGGGGTAGTGCACCTTCATACTTTAATTTTCCTGAGAACCTTTGGTAGGGATCACATTTTCTTACCATCCTCTATGTATCTGAGAAAAGAGTTGGCCACCAATAGCCTACTCTAAGAATTTTGTGAGCTGTTGTCTGGGCAGTATAGTGTCCACCACATACTCCTTTGTGCATGTCACTTAGAATATCTTTAGCCTGATTTTCATCCACACACCTGAGAAGCACACCATCAAGATTTTTCCAACACAACTCTCCTTGAACAATGATGTATTTAATAGCATGTAGCTTCAAGGTCCTCTTCTAATTATCACTGAAGTGGGAAGGATAATTTAAATTCTGCAAATAATGTACTATGTCCTTGTACCATTCAGACTCTGACATACTTACAACCTCATTCTACACTACATTTATTTGGCATGCCTCTAGATTTGATTGTGCCATCATTTTAGCCAAACCTTGTCCTCTTACCAATTTTGTGATTTGAATTTCAATGTTGAACTCCTGCAACTTGTGTATCCATCTGCATCTTCTTCCAGTCACCTCCTGCTGAGTGAAAATATCTTTAACTGCTGGATGAGGCACATATGTAACTATCTGAGAGCCTACTAAATATGGCCTAAAGCTCTTGACTACTCTAACCAATGCATATACTTGCTTTTCCATGCTATCATATTTCAATTTAGTAGCCTGCAATGACATGCTGAAGAAAGCTATAGGTTGTTCAAAACCTTCTTCATTCTTCTGCAATAAACATGTAGCAACAGTATGGAAAGAAGCAAATGAGAACAACTAAAATGGCTTAGAAAAATTAGGAGATTATAGCATAGGAGCCATCTTTATAGCCTCTTTGATTCTCTGAAATGCCTTAGTTGCTTCATCTTCCCATTTGATAGTTGCACCCTTCTTAAACATTTTAGAAATGTCCTTTGTGGTCTCTTCAAAGTTAGGAACAAATCTTCTAACAAAATTAATTTGTCCAAAGAAGGATTGAATACCTTTCATAGTTCTAGGGATCTGAATTCTGTCAATTGCAACCACCCTTTCAGGATCAATCCTAACTCCATCCTTGGAAACAATGTGTCCTAGCAATTTTCCTTCCACTACCCCAAAAACACATTTCTTTGGGTTAAGTGAAATGTCATATTCTGGTGCTCTAATAAAGATTTGTTCTAGGTGCATACAGTGTTGCTCCTCCTTTTTTGAATAGGCAATTAGATCATCCTGATATAAAACTAAGATTGAATCAATCAAACCTGCACAAGCAACATTCATAGCCGTCTGAAATGTAGCACTTGCATTTGTCAGTCCAAATGGCATTCTCACATAGACATAGGTCCCCCATGAATTGTTTAGATTCTTTTACCTTCACCTGATTGTACCTTGAAAATCCATCCATCATGGATAAAAGTTCACAACCTGTCACCTTCTGCAACATAGCCTCCATGTTAGACAATGGATAGTTATCCTTCAAAGAAGATACATTCAGATTTCTAAAGTCCACACAAAGCCTTATGTCACCATTCTTCTTTCTAACTGGGACAAGATTTGACACCCAAGTTGAGTGTCTGATGGGCTCAATTATTTCGGCCTCCCTAAGCTTAATGAGCTCTTCTTGCATCTTTGGGGCCAAGGTTGGGTTAATGGGTCTGTTTCTATCTAAATGTCTTAGCTCCAGGCTTCAAAGGGATTTCATGTTGGAATAGGTCTTCTCTATAAGCCTTCAGGTCCTCATATGACCATGCAAAGACATGCTTATATTTTTTTAGTAGTGCAATCAGCATACTTCTGATGTGTGGTTTGAGCTGTTTGCCAATGTATACCCTTTTGGGGGCATGAGATGTCCCCAATTTTATCTCCTCCAAGTCATTCTTATTTGTTGGAGATGCCTTTGTGACAAATTGGTCTCTATTGTCAAACACTCTCTCTAGAGCAACCAGCCCTCTGGGGATTTTATTTGTTTTGAGTTGAATTACCTCTTTCCCAAAAAGTGTTTCATTTCCATCCACAACCTCTACAAAATTCTGAAAATCCATCTCCTGGTTCTCATATTCATCTATGCAGTGCAAAAATCTCAACAAATCCTTATCATCATCAAATACCTACTAGCTGCATACATTATTTGGTACTGCAAGTCTAAGTTTAACCTCAACATTTGTAACATCTAATAGAGTGACATCATTTGGCCTTATGGCTACATTCGCTAAAAAATCTGCCATGACATTTTTTGATCTCTCTATCCAGTTTATAGAAAAAGCATCAAATAATTTAATTGTATCCCAAATAGCATGCTTATACTGTTTTAACCTCTTATTCTTTGAAGCATACTTATCTCTAACCTGGGAAACAATTAATTATGAATCCCCAAATACTTTGAGCATCTTGATCCCATGCTTCAAAGCTACATTCAATCCTAGTAACAGAGCTTCATACTCTGCAATATTATTCGTACAGGCAAACTTCAACAAGAAAGAGAATTTTAGAAGCTTACCAGCTAGAGACAAAAACACAACTCCAGCACCAAAGCCTTCCTTTGCACAAGCTCCATCAAAATACATGATCCATAGACCCTGTCAGTCAAGCTCTTGAATGCAAATGTCTCTCCCTTTACCTCCCTGATCATCAGAGACAACCCTGAAATTTTCACAGTCAGTATAAAAAAAATAGACAACCTCTTCTGACTCTTGATCCTCAACCATTTCTAGTGACCTTTCCTCTCTGATCAGTTTGACATCTTTGCCATTCATTGGGATCGTGGCATATGATAGATCTAGTTGCATACTTCCACCGATCAATGCTACCCATCTTCTTGATAATAACATACCATATTGTGGCTTTATGTCAACAACCGTTATGTTCATTTTGTAGGTCTTTTCAGGATATGCTACCAGTCTAAAGTCCACATCTTTCATGATTCCAATGACTGGTACTTCCCTGGCATCCATTGCATAGCACTTTCCACATGCCTTATCTATCTTCAACCCAGCTTGCTGCATGATAGCCAGAGGCATGATATTTGTGGATGCTCCTGAGTCAAGCATACAATTTTTAATCACTTTTCCATTGATGACAAGGGAGACATAATATGGCTCAACCTGCGAAGGGAATTTTGTCATGGTTACCCCCAGATATACTTCAAGAGTCTCATCTTCATCAATACACAGGGCTTGCTTTTTACCATGAGTCTCAACATTCTGCTTGACTTGACTAGGCACTCCTGAAATAAGGGATAATGCTTTATTTCTAAATTCTTCAACCTTCATCAACTCCATCAATGGAACAAAGACCTTTATCTGAGACAAAACCTGAGCTATGTCAAAAGGAGCATAATTTTGTATGACAGTTGTAGCCTGATCCATGGTTTTATTTTTATCTTGAGATGATCCAGCTTTAATTTTTATGGCCCTCTGACTGTCTTCCTTGACCTGAGCATTCTTGTTTTGATCCTCAACTTGGGGAACCTTATTTTCTATTTTTGAGAATCATGACCTGTCTTTTGCTTAAAATATTGTTTATTATTGCTCCATTGTTTCTTTTATAGTTCAGCCTCTTTATGAATATGCACTGGTTGGCTTACAAAAGTGTTCACGGGTTGGCATAAGTTGCTTACCTGAGCCTTTCCTCTAAGGTTATAATTGCTTTTGACCTGAGCTACAACTACAGCTGTGAGGGCTCTAATCTTTTCATCAGAGGGTCTTCTCAAGTTGTTCAGAAAGACGTGTGAGTCTTGAGCGTAAGCATAATTATCTTCATCATCTTCATCACAAGACACCTGATGACAGACTTGGATCTCATTATTTGTGCTTGCATCAACATCATGAGAAGGATACTCCCTGTTTGTAGACAACATATTGACACTATCATCCTCCATACAATGTGGATCATTACACTCGTCACAAACAACAACATTATTATATAAAGACTGAGCAATCATACATTGCGACTATGAATGAGGCATTTGACATATTATGCACCATGGGGTGTCATCAACAATATTAACAAACTTTTTCAAAGGATCTAGTGTTTCCTTAACATTTTGAGCCCTTTGATTAGTGTTGTTGTGTGGGAGAATGGGTTTTCCATTATGCCAATTAGTGTTATATGGCATATCATGCAATGATGGCCTTTTCTCTTGCCTTTGGTAAACCTGCCTGTTAAGACCTATCCCTTTTTCATTTTTAGCCAGTCTATAACTCAGGTCCTTGACAATAGTTATCAATTTATCTAATTTCTCCTCAGAAGTAAATGCATTACCTTGAGCACTCTGAGATTTAATATTTGGATTTTGCAAAATTTTACATCATCTCTTTTGTTTTTCTTACAAGATGCTTTTCTATTATTTTCAATATTCGTTGCAATTTTGAAAGCATCCCTGAGGCTGTGAGGACCCTTATCTCTTAACCCATATGTTGTTTTGGCATCAAAAGCATTTATGTACAACACTATGCACATTGGTTCATTAGACCTCAGGTGATGTGGCAGTTTATTCAACACCTTAGTGAATCTGGCATTAAAATATGCAACCTATTCATTTGACCCCTTGGTAATTCCAGTGAATTCATTAATGAAGAAACTTGGGTCAGTTTTATCACCATATTGTTCTTTGAATATCCTCCTGAAGTCATCCCATGATGAAATACTTCTGTCAGGTAGACCTTTATACCATTCTCTAGCTTCATCAACTAAGGATTGCATAAACAACTTCATAAAAACATCTTCATGCTCAACCTCAAAGTTGTCCATGACATTCTAAAAGGCTTTCAAATGATCCTCCCCTGAGACAGTATTGTTTCCTGAAAACTTTGGTACCTGCGGCTTGACATGCTTGTTAATGGGATTAGGGTAACCAGGAATGTCATAAAAAACTAACTGCCTGAATCTATCTAGCTACATAGGCTATCTACCAAACTAATTTGCATTGGCATTCATGTTTGCATTTTGATTTCTTATATTATTTAATGGTGCTCTGGCATTATTTATATTCTGCCTTTGATCATTATGTTGATCATGAACTTCATCTTTGTGCTGGTTTCTCAGTACATTTGTATTGTCAAGGGTAGGAACTGAATCATTCCGAGTAATTCTCAGAGCTTGCACTTTCTATCTCATGTCATCTCTAATTTTCACTGCCTGCAAATATTCTAATTCTGCCCTCAGGCTCTTGATTTCTTTGGCTAATTCCTCATCTCTAGGCATAGAAGAGGATGGTCTCATTATATTCTGATCATCATTATCATCATCCCTTGGGGATTTAGCTTCTTCAAACCTGTCAGGGGGATCAAGGAAAGGGCATTCTTGAAACACCTTTGACCTCATTCTCAAACCATCACCCTGCTCTCTTTCAAATAAATCTTGCAATTCAGCTTATGTATTTGAAAAATAGGGTGCCTGCTGCTCTAAAGATCTAGGATTATTTTGAATATTATCATTTTTCCTAGGGCTAGGGGAACTGTCATGACTGGCTTGAACGGTCGCTTTTTTCCTGTACATCATTTTGCTGGGTAATTCTCCAAACAAAGGATTACGCAAGGATCTTCTCCCTTGCATTAAAATTTTTACTTTACCGGTTGGGAGATTTGTTTGGAGTCGCCACCTATAACTAGGAATTATTTCTTTTAAATCAAGGTTCTTATACAAAGCACTCAATAGTAGAGTCACCAAATATGTTGGATTTTTCCCAAACTGGATGCTTCTTCCCAGTTATCCCTACAAAGTAGCCATCATTCATCAACAGGATTCCCGGGCCAGGGGCCAACATTACAGGAGATAGACTCTATATATATCTCCTCCTCTTCTTTAGGCTCTGCAGAACCAAGGGGGGTATTCCCTACTCAACATCCATAAAATATTCCTGTGAGGTTGCTGGGATGTTGATACAAAGCAGATAGATCCTCTCTTATGCAGACCAAAACTATGGAATAAGTGCAAAGGGGCTAGCTTTGGGCTTATGTTCAGTTGTGAGACAAAGGATTTTGGTCCTAAAACTACTTCTAATGCCCTAAAAGGTTTGTATTTAAAGTTTGAGTTTGATTTGTATTTGGATGCAAAACTAGGACCTTGGTTGTAACCTCAACACAAAACCAGATTGGTGCCTATCTAGGGCTCGGAGTCAATAGACATATACATGTGAATGGTTATCATAAGCTTAGATCATTGACTAGATTTCAAGGGGATTTTTAGTGTCTGCCTTATAGATACTTCTACAAAATTAAGTGTTTAATCATTCATACTTGATGGTATCCCTGTTGCAATATATTTCCTTAATGATTAACCTAAAACATATAATTTGTTCCTTGAACAAAAGTTGAAGATTAAACATTCAATACATAAAACCTATATTCCTGAATCTTAAATAACCCTTAGCTATTTTGATTCAAAAGAAAATATGCCCACAACTTGGAGACAAATGATCAAACACATGCAACAGAGCATTTCTCATATAAAACAACATAAAACTAGTTAACTTATGCATAAAACATACAACATGAGATTCATAAACTCACAAGACACCCAGAACAGAGCCACCAACAAAGTTGTATTTTATTACAGCACCAAAATTTGTCTAGTTTTCAAAAACCTAAAAGAATAACACAACTTGCCTTTTATAACAAGACTGTCTATTTAGCAAAATTTATATGGCAAATCAAAGATTCTACCAGATACACTGCACCAAAAATGGCACCCAAAACATTAAAAGCATAGGCAGAATCGGAAGGAAAAATAGGTGAGCTCGGGAGATGTGCCACCGCTCGTAGATTTTCATCATAAATCTGGTAGTTAGCCCGTCAAATCCATCGACCATGCCTCTGTAAATAGCCAATAATGGCTCACCTACTCGTGGCTTCCTGGAGTGCAGTGGCCTATGAGCCTTAGAACTTTTCCCACCCAAAAATGGCTGCATATTTATAGGAAAATCCCTTGTTGGAGGTTTAAAACACAGCTTTTGATCTTATTCTCCTATCGCTGAGATCAATGGCGTCAAAACATGCTGAAAAGTCACCCACCAATGATATCATGCCACGTCAGCACCCTATGCATCCATCGCTAACTTTTCTGCCATCCATTTTTCCCTTTTCACCCCTGTATATGCAGCTGAAAGTGAGATTGTATATACATACAATCACTTTAATACAAGGTGGACCCCGAGACATTATGAAACAAATTTGAACCTGCACTCAGGTCCGGGTTGTATGCATTTCCCCTTTGCACATTCGGCATATACAACACATTTTACATACAAGCCACAGACTTCAGATTATGATGAAGCATATTGCAATCACTTTGAAGTCCAACTTGTATCTTAACCTTTGCATCTTTATTTTGTATATGCGAACATACAATCGCAATATACATTCTGCGGACCTCGAATGACTATGAAGCGCTTTGAAATTTAAATCAGGTCCGGTTTGTATCTCTTTACTTGTACATTTCCTTGCATATCGCATTATACCAATGTGATATACATACAACGGACCCTAGCCATTTATCCATCGGATTTAAAAAACTTTCAAATCTAGGCCATGTATCTCCTTTTGTTTGTATATCAGCATATACAATGCCATATACATGCAAGTCACAGACGCTAGCCACCCTATCAATCAAATTGCAACAATTTTCAAATCTAGCTTGCACTTTACTCTTGCATCTTTTGAATGTATATCAGCATGTACAACACAGACATACAAGCAAATCATACATACAAGTAGTGGACTTTATCCCTTATCAACCGGATTGCATGTTCATTTCAGGTTCCAGCTTGCATATTAAGAACATATATTTGAATGTATGTCCAAACATACAAACGCAAACATACAAGTGGTGGGCCCCAACTTCATAACCTGCTTTGCATGTGTCTTCTTGTATATTGCCTCTGATACGTCTAACCAACATACAATCACCCTTGTGTCTCTGTCACTTTGTATGTTGCCGAACATACAAAACCACTTGTATCTCTGCGGGCTGCATCACATGTATATTGACCCCTGGTTATTCTTTCCTTGCATATGCATAAGCCAATGGTACATTGCACTGTAGCGAATGCATGTTGACATCTTTGTATGTAGCCGTTGCATGTTCAAACATACAACACAAATATGCATGTAAACTCGATAAACATTTAGGGAATATTCCTAGAATCTATGACAGATTCCTCAATGTATATGCACCTTTTTGGACCTGATATGCATTCAGAAATGCATACAACTGAATTATTCCATTTTTTGAAAGCCGATATGCATTTTAGGCTTGCCCACATACATTTGCAATTGTAAATACACATACTTAGCATTTTTTCTTTAGTGCAACGAGAAAAGGCGGTGAAACATTGCATGGGGGCTAATCAACCTATGAGTGCTAAGGCATGGAGATGAAACTTGAACAACCAGGAACCTGCTGCAAGAGGTCAACATCAAAATAGAAAAAACAATGCAAAAGGTCAAGGAAAATTTAACCTAAGGCATTAAGGGTTTGAAAAATTAAAAATATAGGCTTGCAAACTTGATTCAGAACCCTAACCCTAGGTGAGCACCACCACTAACCATGGTGGAATCCTCAAAACAATACCAATCACCCCAGTTATGGGTGACAGTTGGGGGACCACCAAAAGCCTTTGGTCTAAGAAACCTCTTTATTTCATTTGATATTGAATATTCACAAGTATGATTAAAATATCTATACAACACCTTTACACAGTATTCTTCAAAATGAATATAACTAGAATGGGAAAACCTACTGTCCCATATCCTTGTCCACATTTGGATAGGCAACTTTTGTCCCCTTTTGTCTAGTTGAGCAATTCTACATTCACTTGGCCATATTCCAATTTCCTAGCCATAATATAACACCATATGCATGAGGAACGAATAATGCTCAAAAGAGACTATTGGGGAATTGTTCTTAATTACAATTAAATTGGAATCAACCTTTCTGCAGACATAAGTAGCATAGTCAAACTGGCTAGCATTGTGACACTGAATATCTGTTGCTATCACCATTAATGGAATTGACATAAAATCAGGAACCTCTGACCCTAGGACTTGGCCAATGGAATAATACGTGTATTGCATATATGGTTCAAACAAAGACACATGGAATGGATGTCCATCATTATCATCAAAAGGTATTGTTTTTCCCTCTGCCCTAGGCCTCTGGAGAAGCAATCTCCATCCATTGTATGTGGTATCCATCCTCCAGTATTCTTTGTCCAAATCTTCATACACTATTGGAAGAGTACACAAATCATCTAAATCAAACACTTCACAAATGGCATTTTTTGACAAGTGGATAACATGTTCTCCTTGTGGATTGCATATGGCTTCAAGGCTGGGATTGTAATGTTTAGCCAAGAGTTTTAGGAGTTCCACATTCACAAACACATCAAGGACGACCAATTTACCTAAATCCAAATGCCAGGGATTAGAAACCAGGACATTACTGAATCTTCTATCATAATGAAATTTGAACAACTCATATCCTCTTATTGGTGTCCATATATTGCCCAGGTATTTGTATTTATCCTCTAATTTCTCTACATCTACCCTGAGTTGTCCAGACCTTTGTGCTTTAGGGGTAGAGCTAGGTATTTGGTCAATTAAATCCTGATTTAGTTTCCTTTCTTTCATTTTTTTGTCAAGGCTTTTGTCAATTTTATGTTTCTTAGTTTTGCTAGTTTCACCTTGTTGTTTTCTACCCTTTCCTTTTACCGAAGTCTCCATTATAATTCTGGATAGCAAATTCAAATGGAAATCTACCACATAGAGGTTTTATATATAAATACCTATTATTTGAGATGATGATCGAACTCCTTTGTTCTCTCCTCCAAGTTTCTGCTTGTGTGCTCCTCTCAGACAATTCTTCTGAACCAAATTGCAATGATTTCAAATAACTCTTCAGGGTATTTCTTCTCGGTCTATAATTAATAATTCAAGTGCATTAATTTCATAATCATTGTAAGATGCCACATTGTCATAACCTCCTTCCTCAATGGGACATTTGTAATGTTATGACAATCTAATAACTTCTTATGGTGTGAACATTTGCAGATGTCTCAATCGCTGTGACTTTTCATTTCATCTCCTCGATGTCACTCTTTATAAAAACACATATATGTCTGTATCGGCAAGACATTTCAAGGTCTACCTGATATAGAGATGAGCATAGTTGTTGTCAGCCTAACTTTCATTATCATTGTGAGAACATCATCGTACTCCTCTTTCTTAAATCTTTGATATGAATATCAGCATGAGTCTTGTTGACAAGCTTATCAGCTTCTCCTTATAGGGTAGGTTAGTGGAATCAAAAAGACCCAGGTAATTATTACCGATACTTCTTGTCTTTATAATCTATCAGAAAGAGTCTTATCGATGAGTGTGGCCACTACCATCATCGAAACAACACATGATATCAAGATGACTTGATTCAAACTATCCGATCATGGTTGTTTCCCTGATACCTTTCTTTCTATCATTCATCAAAATGATCATGATAATATGTCACCGAAATCCTTCATTGTCATGACTATCAATTTGGTAGGACTTGTAAACTTTATTCCGACTTGTTCCCTTTTGCCGATGATTTATATGCTCCATATACATTGGTGTGACTTAGGCTGAAACAATGCCCTTTGGCCGCTGAGACATCATAAGATTGGAGACACTTTAATTTCTTGCCCTGATGTGTATTTCTTCCTGATGAGTCATTAGCTCCACCTGTTCCATGGGTTGTTTGGCAAGAGTCTTACCGAATTCTCTCATCGGTGTGATCTATACTATCGGGGGAGTGTTCGGAGTATTCTCTGATATTGTTTTCTCGTGTCGATAGTCCTTACCTCTGATTAACTCGGTGTGATTGGGAATTATCTCTCCGACAAAGGGTCATCAGTGTTACTCTTTTCATCAGACATCTTTGAAGCTTTCTCTCCGATCATAATCCTCTTGCCGATGCACATCTAGCTTGTCTCAAATAGAGCATGGATCGGTATAAAGAAAACATCAAGGTCTCACCGAAATTAATGAACTGAGACCCCTTATTATACCATGGTTTGAGGGGTGAGACAATTATTTATGGTGAAAATTTTATGGAATTCATCAGCTGCTATTATGATTTTGGGCGTATGATTTCCTAATTTGGTTAGACGTGGGGTGGGTAGGAGTATAGGAAAATTTTGAAATTTTCCTGTCCCAATAGATATAATGCCCATATTAGTAATGTTGTTTTGTCAGGATCATATCCTGATCCTATCCTGATCTTATCCAATGCTTCTATGCTCAGTTGCAACTTTTTATCTTGACTTCTTTTGAAATTATCAAACACAATGGCTGAGGCCATATCCCATTTGGGGACTAGCATTACCCCTACCTCTTGAAGCATTATTCCTCCCATCTCTAGAGTCATAGTCTCAATTTCTTTGTCAATTTCCATTTGGAGCTCTTGTAATGCCTCATCTTGAATCTCAGGAGTCATTTCTTTCATTTTCTTTCTAGCCTACTTGCCCATGTATTCATACAAGAAGGCTTTAAATTTAGGTGTTTTAATTAAATTAGTATCTGAAATAAATTTCTTGCTGGCTAGATGTCTTATATCTTCTGACAATTCATTTGGGGATTCCATTGTAACCACTTCCCTATCCATAGGAGGTTCGTGTCCCTTAATGACATGCTTGGAACTCTGCACCCCTTCCTCTTCATTTTCAAACTCTTCTTCTTCTCCAATATTTGTATCTACATAGAATCTTATATCTGGTGTGGATTGAGGGCAAAGATGACCCAAGGGAGCTTCACATTCAGCTTGTATTTCATTGATATATTTTCCTTTTCTATCAAAAACCCTAGGGGGAACATCCATAGTTAATTCAGATGCATGTGTAATTAACATCTCTAATTTCTCAATGGGATTAGTGACCTCTATGAAGTCTTCTTTATAACTGGGATTTTATTTCATTTTCCAGGCCTCAGCTAGCATCATTTTGTGATATAGACTTCTTTTTTCAGCCACACTGATTTCATCAATATTTCTTATCAAATCATCATCTACAAACAATTTATGGTGATATTTTTTCAACTTTTAATTTGCTTTGACATTGTTTATGAAGTGCTTTGGGTCATTGAAGTTTCCTCTGGCATTTCCAAATGGCATTCTGAATTGTTCCAAATTTTTATCAATTAATTGGTATCCCTTCTTAGTGAGAACTATAAAATCTCCAAAGCATAAAGTACTAGACATCAATGACTACTTATTGTGACTCTTCAAATGCATAAAGTTAGAATAAGCCAGTTATCTCACAATCTCTAGGTAAACAATTTTGTCTAGACATGTTTTTGGCAATAGGAAAGGTGGTCCTTCATATTTGTTAGTGGGAAAAATGGATTGATCAATAAACAATTATTAAACCCAAACATCAATGAAATATGAAGGAAAAAGGATAAATAATCACAAAGAGATACTTACAACCTTTACCTTTCGACTTCCATTGCTCGCCTATTCTTTCTTGATCTTGAATGATGAAGATTGGCCCTCAGGGAGTTTGCTTCCTTGCTTCGATTCCTCAAGATGACAAGGAGAAACGACTGTGATACTTTGTGTGATTGAAGATGAGCTTCAACACACTAATGATGGAGGATGATATGAGAATGGCTAGAATGTGGTGATTTGAGAAGAATGTGGGCATGATAAGGATGCTAGAATGAAGTTTCTAGAAGAAATTGGACATGTTAAGGATACCTAAAAGAAGTCCCCTTAATAGCTTAGAGAGGAGTCTTATTTATAGATTTTATGTAAAGGCAATGGAGGGTGAGGATCAAAATATGAGATCAATGGCTCTCATTTGTTGTGAATCTTTAATTCATAATGGATGAATTAAAAATTCATTTTTTGAGATGAGTGGGTTATGACAATTGAATTAAGAATTCAATAGTGGAGGATAGTGGGTTATGACAATTGAATTAAGAATTCAATAGTGGAGGATAGTGGGGAACAATTGAATTAAAAATTCAATTGGTGGAGTATAGTGGGGAACAATTGAATTAAGAATTCAATAGTGGAGTATAGTGGGTTATGAGAATTGAATTAAGAATTCAATAGTGGAGGATAGTGGGGAACAATTGAATTAAGAATTCAATAGTGGAGGATAGTGGGGAATAATTGAATTAAATATTCAATTGGTGAAGGCTAGTGGGGAACAATTGAATTAAATATTCAATTGGTTAAGGCTAGTGGGGAACAATTGAATTAAATATTCAATTGGTGAAGGATAGTGGGGAACAATTGAATTAAATATTCAATTTGGTAGAGGATAATTGAATTAAGATTTATTTTTGGATTTTGGAGGATATTAGCTAATTAAATATTAAGAATATTTAATTATATGTGCGACATGGTGAGGTGGAAGAGATGAGGTGGATTGATGAGGTGGATTGATGAAGTGGATTTTGTGAGGTGGATTTAGGATTTGAGACATTAGAAGAATTTAGCGATTTTAATTAAATAAAATAATTTTATTTAATTGTAGGATGATGAACCAATCAAATAAACTTAGAATATTTATTTAATTGACAGAAGAAAATATGAATTAAGATAAATATTAGAATATTTACTTAATTCAACCGGAGCCAATTTTAGTTGTCTACATTTTGCCCCTCTTTGAAGCAATGTGTTTTATCACGTTGGTTCAAAGAATAAATAGTCTGATAATGATACATGCCCCAGTTTGCCCTTGGTACAGGTTATGATGATAGGATGCCCCCTTGGGAGATTGGACAGGGAGAGGGCGGTAGGCGTGAGATAGACAATCTCACGATAAGATATGTTGACAGGAGATGAAATGGGTGAATGTAGAAGAAAGGGATGAATGATATGGAATGCAAGATAAAAATGATAACACACACAAGCAAGTAAGCAAGTATGCACAAATGACACAAGCACAAACAAGGTATTGCCCCTGTCGAGCGGTAAACCAATGAGATGGATCGATGATGTTTGGTTTCAGGAATGAAATTTTCGTATAAGACTTCGGGTCTAGTTTCGACAATATAACATCCTATCTAAGACATTTGATATGATAGTGTTGTCATGGCGGGGAACAATATATCCCTAGACCAACATGGTAGGCGTGTTGTCATGGCAGAGAATGATGGATCCCTAGAGCAACACGAAAGATAGTGTCTGGTTTCAGGAAATGAAGCATGTCATGTAAGACGCATGTGTTGGTCTGATTTCGACAATGCAACATCCTATATAAGACAATTGATTGATTAATTGATTGAGTTGGTTTACGATCAGACAAGGATCAAGACCATTGATTGTGATTAGATCATTTGACAAGATTGATTTGACTTGATTGGCATGGATTAAGGATAGACTTGCAATTGGATATAGTATGGATATGGATATGGGTACGGATATGCACTGCATTTGGATACGGTATGGATATGGATATTTGTCATCTTGACATAGCAAGTATTTTGAAGCACTTTCATCATTGGACTTTATTATGTTGTAAGAAAATACAAGCATTTAGGTATAATTAAACCAAGATGACCTGAGTGTTACTTACATGGATTTTGATATAGCAAGTGTCATGCCCGCATTTCACATGCATTCACAACACGCAAACATGCATGTTATGTCCACACATGACATGTAGTCATGATACGAAATATCAAAAAAATTTCCTAACTACTCCGAAAGCCTCCCTTGCAAGCATAAGCATGCTTGGCATGTCTATTGAAATTGTCTAAGTGGTTAAAGCTATAGAAACTTCCACTCACATGAGCATGATGATATTGTTCACTATGTCCATCGTTGGTTTAAAAATTTAGCGTTTAGTTTACTGGACAATGGTCTGACCCTAATGGGTCTTCTAATTTCATTATTGATCTCCTCCCCTCTCAAGTTGGTTCAATTAAAATCACCTACATTTATTTACTTATTTATTTATTATCTTAAATTAACTTACTAAGATAACATTGTGTTCAATTCTCTGATTATCCCTATATGCAATTAATAACTCCAAATATACATTTCCTTAAGCATAACTTAATTGAGATAGATGTATAATTTATCAAATCTAATTCTTTTCTTCTGAGAGTAAAATTTGTGACTAATTACATCTATTACACTAATGCCCATTAATATTGTTCAAAATTAGTTCCAATATATATATCTATCTATATATATGTAGGTATTTATTTTAATTTATTTTGAAATTTCTTTTCCCATTTTAAGAGATGAACATATATACATATTTGAATATATAAAAGCAATATACTCTTTTATCAGTCTTAATTATACACAATATTATGTATATGTAAATTATATTTAAAATTAATTCATTGTATATTAAATTCCCTATAGTGCAAGCTCATATAATTAAATTTATTCTATATATATATATATAATAGAAAGTGGAAACTCCACTTAGAAATTAAATCTTTTTTTTTGTTTTGTTTTTATTAAGAGATTACAACTCATAAACTTAGGGGTTAAAAACCCTAAAGTCTTTGGTCGAATGAAAGTGTTTTTTTTTTTGCAGGGTATGGAGTTTGGACGGCGGCGCAGAGAGAAGGGTTAGCACTGGCAGGAGAGGAACCAAGCCATGGAGATGGAGGCGGAGTGTGGTGCTGTGGATGGAGAGGAGGGCGCGGTGGAAGGTTTCATGGCCGTGCAAAGGAATCGCCACAGCGGAGGTAGGGTTTCTTCACCCATAGGTCAGAGGGAAAGGGGAAGTCCGTGGGGTACTTGGAGGCGGGGGTGTGTATGCTGTGGCGTGGCAGCGTTTTAAGGGACGGGGATGTGGGGAGGGGCGGAGCCCCATCCACATCCCACATAGTGGGGTGTGGGTGGGGCTCCGCCCCTCCCCACACCCTCTGCTAAAACAAAAATGTTTGGTGGGGGTTTAAACCCCCACCATAATATCTCACGCCTCTCTGCTGTTAAAAAAAATAACAGCTACTGCCTTAAAATGAATTACATCTAAATTTCGTAATTTTCAATCTCATATCAATTTTCAAATATTATTACATAATGATATATATATCATTTCCACGATTTCAATTAAGTAAAATCTCTTTCAAATATATATATATATATATATTCACAAGTTTATTAATAGTTTTATTTCCACAATTTATTTGAAATGAACTATTATATATATATATATATATATATATATATATATAAACATAAATTTCTTCATTCAATCAGTGATACAAAATGTAAATACATAAAAGTCTAATTTTCCACAACTCAATTAATGTTTTCATTTATACAACAAAGGTCTTGGTAAAACTCATTTTTACTATCTCTTTTTTTTCTAATTTACAATATCACAATTACTAAAATGAAAAGAACATTTAATCATATCGAATCTATATTTTCTATTTGTTATTCCATCAAGAAAATTTGCCCCTTTTAATTACATTTAAAAATTAGAATTTAAATACATGTAACCATTTCACCTTTTTATTTCAAGAACACACATAATTCAATTTAAATTATTTTCCAATGCAACTTAACTACAAGTCTTAACTTTGTATTCGAGGCAAACTACATCTTACATAACACTATAAAGAAAATAACTTCTTAATAGATAATACAAGGAAATTATTTATCATTTAGGTCATCAAATTAACAACAAGTCTCACAATTAAGGACTTGACACAAGAACAATTAATGGTAATAAATTTCTACAATACAAAGACCATCAAGGGAGTAATTTTTACTCTCTTCTCCAAACTTACACAAATGAAGAAAGGTAACAACCAAATTATCTCACAACTTTAAACATAGTCAGGGAGGCTTAAACCTTCACTCCCAGGGTAACAATATGTACACCAATATCAAGAGAGATGATCTCTCTTCAATTCTTACATAAAGAACAATGATGAACAAGCTTCTTGTCACAATAGGACATTTTCTTAAACAAGGGAAACTTCTCCCAAACTTTTTACAAGCTCCAACAGCTACCTGCAAAACAACATGGAAAAACAACAACCACCATCTAGCTCTCCTCCCCACCTTTGACCCGCAAGAGGGTCACCCTCGAGCTAGGGAGACCATCCTCATAACCAGGGTAAGATAGACTAACCACATCACAACAAAGAGCAACAACATAGCAACAAACCACACACCCACAAGGTTGACACACATAACAAAGTCTCAGCTTAGGTGAGTACATGGAGGGTAGGGGAGTAGACAAACTCTACCTCTAGGTGCCATCCTTTTACAATTAATCACAGGGCCTCAAGCCTTCCAATAAATCAAGTAACCAAGGATATCCAAAATAGGCTCTCGAAGCCAATAAGCCCTCAAGGCTAAGAACAGTACCAAAATTTGCCCTCAAGGCATATCATGTAACCAGAATCAGGATGACACCTGAGAAGGGTCACACCTCCCCTCCCTAAACATGATGAGCATTGCCTTCCAACTGGAAGGAGCTCTCTCTACACCCCAAACAAACCCAAAAATAGAAAAGTCCAAAGAAGACACTAACAAGACTCTTTCAACAATCAAGATTCAAACATGCATATCAACATTAGATCACACAAGAGAAGAGATTAGTACACCAACCTTCTAAAGCCAATTAAGGAAGAAAACTGATGAAGAGCTCCTTTCTCCTTCCTTCTCCCAAAAATCTCCTTTCTTTTTCCTTCAAGATTCAACAACCCTTACTCTCCTCCTCCTCTTCTTTTTAAAACTAATTTCCCCATTTTTCCTAATTTCCCAAGTAGGAATAAACAACTCAACCCCCCACTTCCTCCATTAACCTAGTGGTCAATAAAACAATATACCCCCATTCAATAGGTTCCCTATTAAAACCCACTTCAAGAATAAAATACAATTGAGAAAACTTAGAATAACATAGAGTGGGTGACACAACACCCACATAAAAGGGAACCCCACCAAAAGGAGGCACATGGAGACAAGCCCTCCTTAATGAGGGGAATCATGGAGTGCTCCACGACTTTGAAAATGGGCATGAGTGGGGATTCCACTCATCCCATGTCCCCCAAGCTTCCAATTTTCGTCACTTTACCTCACCCCAAAGTTGAGGTGACCCTATGGCAGTTAACCCAAGGTTAACCTAGTCAAAAAGGTCCCTAAACCCAAGGGGTGCAACATAGGGTTGTTTTTAAACATAGTTAAGACTCCCAGAGTCAAATAAAACACATGAAAAGGGCAAAAATAATTAGAGTTAAAACAAGAGTCAAAACATCATCTTATAACACTTATCATAATGAAAGTAATCCAGATAAAAACCCTTATTCCCGTAACCTCATGCACAAATAACACATTACAGCATTACCACAGTTTTCCAAAACAAGAGGTTGATCTCAATTCCTCATGGAACTAGATCGGCTCACAAAGGAAAGAACTTAGGATATGGGATGATCTCCTGTACATGTGGTTTCATTAGCAATACCTGCACACTCTCAAACTCGAAGTCAATAACTCATAGAGATATCATAGCCGAAGCAATTCAAATACATGCATAACTATACATACTACCTTATACAATACTGAATCATAGTACAATTACATATCCATTCATCATTTTCTTTAAACAACATCTAATATCATTGCATAATTATTTTCTTAAAATCACATAGGTTCAAGAATCCAGAATTCAGAAATCAATAGTCTATCAACATAAAATAATAACAAAAGCACTGCAAATAGTCTCATGAATAGTAGTGTAAAAAGTAGGCCTCACATCCTCTCCCCCTAAGATTGTACTTCCTCCTGGAAGTCATCAAAGAGGTGAGGGTAAAGCATCTTCAATCGCGTAGCATCTTCCCATGTTGCAGTGACCTCATCGTACATATCCCACTGGACTCTAACCTGGTCCAGCTCTCGACCTCGAAGGCCCAGCGTCCAACGAGCCAAAATGCGTATTGGTTCCAAAGCCAGCTGTCTGTTTGCCTCTACCTGAAGAGCACTCCAATCCAATACGTGAGATAAATCAGAAATATATCGACGTAGAACTGAAACATGAAAGACATCATGGATACATGACAGGCTAGGCGGCAAGGCTAAACGATAGGCTACAGGTCCTATCCTCTCTAGGATCTCAAAAGGTCCTACAAACCAGGGTGCGAGCTTAGAACCTTTTCCATAACGGATTGGACTCTTATGCGGTCGTACTCTCAAGAACACTCTATCACCTACTGAAAAGCTTAGATCTATTCTCTTTGCATCTAAATACTTTTTCTGTCTATCCTGAGCTTCCTGCAATCTCTGCCTGATCAAACTAACCTGCTGTTCCATATCCTGGATTAATTCAGGACCAATGGCAACTCGATCCTCTAACCGATCCCAACTCAAAGGCGTTCTGCAATGTCTGTCATATAAAGCTTGGTAAGGAGGCATACCCAACGAGCTGTGATGCCCATTATTGTAGGCAAACTCAACTAGATACAGGTACTCCTCCCATTTAGACTGATGATCCATAACATACATACGCAGCATATCCTCTAAAAACTGATTAACTCTTTCTGTCTGGCCGTCGGTCTCAGGATGGTAAGCAGAACTAAAGTTGAGCTGTGTGCCCAACGCCTGGTGTAAAGCTCTCCAAAATGAAGATGTGAAAACAGAGTCTCTATCAGATATAATATGGCGAGGTACTCCATGTAGTTTGAGAATCTGATCTAGAAACACCCTTACCACTGATGGTGCATGATACGTTGTGCGTACCGATGTGAAATGCGCCACCTTGGTCAACTTGTCAACTATCACCATGATGGCATCATGGTGTCCTGATGACATAGGTAAACCAACAATGAAGTCCATAGAAATGGTGTCCCATTTCCACTCAGGTATCTCATGGGGATATAAAAGTCCCGCTGGATGCTGATGCTCAGCCTTGACTCTCTGACACTCAAGGCATCGAGCAACATACTCTGCAATGTCGCGTCTCATTCCTGCCCAATGATATAACTGACACAAATCCGCCTGCATCTTCTTCACTCTTGGATGAGCTGCATAGGGTTCCCTATGAGCTTCAGAAAGTATCACTGCACGCAGATCACCCACACAGGGTACATAGATGCGCTGCTTATGTCTCAGTAATCCATCAGACTCCAGGGAATATCCCACGAATTTACCTTTCAGGACCCTCTCATTCTAAATTTCCTGCTGCACCTCAAGAAACCACTCGTTCTCAGGCAGATGCTGTAAGATACATTCTCTCAAATCCACTTTCACCGTAAGAGTCAGGATCTCGTGGTGCCTTCGACTCAAAGCATCGGTGACCACGTTCTCTTTCCCCTTGATGTAGTGGACATCAAAGTCATACTCACATAAGAACTCCATCCAACGCCATTGGTAGGCATTCAAATTTGGCTGAGTGAAAATATACTACAAGCTATGATGATCCGAATGAAGTTCAAAACGTCGGCCTAAGAGAAAGTGTCTCCATTGAACAAGAGCATGAATGACAGCTGCTAGCTCTAGATCATGGGTAGGGTAGTTTAGCTCATGTGTTTTAAGTTTTCACGATTCATAAGCAATCACTCGACCACCCTACATAAGTACAGCTCCCAATCCCTCTAAAGAAGCATATGTGCAAACTACAAAGTCTTCTGCTGGATCAGGAATAACTAATATGGGAGCGCTGGTAAGACATTCCTTAAGGATCCCAAAGGCCTTCTCACACTACTCAGTCCAAGTGAATCCTTTCCCTTTTTGCTGGAGGGAAGTGATAGGATGAGCTATCCTAGAAAAGCCTTCGATAAACCTATGGTAGTAACCAGCTAGTCCCATAAAGCTCCTGACTTCTGTCACATTGGTGGGTACTGGCCATTCCTGAATTGATTTGATCTTCAATGGATCTACTGAGATACCATCACCTAATAAAATGTGTCCCAAATACTGTACCTCTATCCTGAAGAAGTCACACTTCGCTAAGTTGCCATAAAGCTGATGCTCATGTAAACACTACAAAACCTGACGCAAATGACCCACATGTTCTTCCTCGGTCCATGAATAGATTAAAATGTCATCTAGAAAAATAATCATGAACTGATCTAGGTAAGCGCAGAACACCCCGTTCATAAGACTCATGAACACCGTAGGGGCGTTTGTTAACCCGAAAGGTACCACTGTAAATTCATAGTGACCGTATCTGGTTCGGAAAGCAGTTTTGTGAATATCTGCCTCTAAAATTCTCAATTGGTGGTACCCAGATTTAAGATCAATCTTTGAAAATACTCTAGCTCCTTGCATTTGGTCAAAGAGATCATCAATCCTCGACAAAGGATATCAGTTCCTTACTGTCACTTTGTTCAACTGCCTGTAATCCATGCATAACCGAAGAGAACCATCCTTCTTCTTTACGAAGATCACCGGTGCACCCCAAGGTGAAATGCTAGGTCAGATGTGTCCCTTTTCTAACAATTCTTCTAACTGCAGCTTAAGCTCTGTAAGCTCATGTGTTGTCATTCTATATGGTGCACGAGAAATAGGTTCTGCCCCTAGTACTAAATCAATGTGGAAATCAACTTCTCTCCATGGAGGCATACCAGGTAATTATGGTGGAAAGACATCTACAAATTCTCTCAGAATGGGATGATCATCTAATGAAGTCTCAGGTACCTCCTCTGATCTATCACTAACTATGATAGTAAACAATTGACAACCCTTCTGCATACAACGCTTAAGTTGCTGAGCGGATATTGTTGTAGCAGTCGTGGGCTTCTGTATGCCCACTATCTCTACCGGTGTGCCATGATCGTCTAAGCAACTAATTGTCTTCTGACGGCAATCTAGCTTGGCTCTATGAGCCGCAAGCCAATCCATACCAAGAACTATGCCGTAGGTTCCTAATGGCATCACCCTAATATCACATGTAGTAATGAAAGGACCCAAGGAAATCTCACAATCTCTGACCATGGTATCAACTGACATCCTGGCCCCAGAGGCCAATTCAACATCCCACCTAATGTCCTGCCTAGAAGCCACCAGCCTACAACGTTCCACTAATGATGTAGAAATAAAGGAGTCGGTAGCTCTGGAATCAAAAAGGATAGAGATGGGAGATTCTGTAATCATACCTGTTGTCTCAATAACTGAAGCCTAAAAATCAGCCTGGCAGTTGTCAACTGCTGCAAACATATGGTGGGATTTACCCACGTCACCCATAGTCTGCTCAGAACCTCCTGCATGATGCTATCCCCCAGCTGTATAACCCTGTGGGCACTCTCTAGCTATATGTCTTGCTTCACCACAAGTATAACAAGGCCCTCTAACCTGTACCTGTACGGTCTGAATCTGACTCGACTGCTGCTGTCCTGTTCTGCCAGTAGACCCTTGTGAACCCTTATAAGACTGCTATGACCTCGTGGGTCCCACAAGTGGTCCTTGCTGTCTCTGATCTCTACGCTGGCCCTGCTGCTGCCAACCTCTATTATTTCCCCCATATGATTTTTGTTGTGTTTTAGCCTTTTGTTGCTATTGTGACTACTGTTGTTGTGGAGGTTTAGGAGGTAATGGTGCTGAACTGTATCCTCCTCTATTATGTTGTTGTGTTGGCCTATGATAATTCTATTGATGTTGCTGCTATCCCCGATCCTGGAACTGAGGGTGAGAATTCTGCCCCCATCCCTGAATCTCCTCAATAATGTAAGCCTTCTCAGCAACATCACTCAAAGTTTGCGGATCTGCCATCTGAACCAGTCCTGCTATACCATGGTTTAGACCTCTGATAAACTTATGTACCAAGAGTTTCTCATCATGGAGATACTCTGCATATCTGGATAACTTTGTAAACTTGCTCTCATACTGTGCCACTGAGAGTCCCCTCTGTTGTAGGTCATGAAATTCGTCTATACGACGCTATCTGTAGTGGTCTGATAGATAACGCACGTTGAAGCGCTCAATAAAAGTCTCCCATGAGAGTGTGTCTATGGAAAGGTGATGCTTGCACTCCTCAGTGCACCACCATGTAGCTGCTGCATCCTGTAATAAGTGTATTGCCACACGGGCCTTCATGTTGCCTGCATATGGACGCAACGCGAAGCACCTGTCCAAACTAATAAGCCAGGCCTCTGCCATGGCTCCCTCTGTAGTTCCAATGAATGTAGGAGGGTTCAACCTCAATATATCCCTAATGGGATCTCCTCTGTCACTGCGCCCCCTGTACGGCTCATTTGCATGAATCTCATAAGGTCTGGGACCAAAATGCGCTACTCTCACTATCTTGTCATGCCTGGCATGATGTGTGGGGCTCCTACTACGGCCCCTACCGATTGAATTAACCTCCTCTGTATCCGGCATCTCGACATAAGGCTCCACACGTGGCACCCCCTATGATTCTACGCGAGGTTCCACACGTGGCTCGACATGAGACTTCGCTCGTGCCTCCTTACATGGATCCTCTCGCGAAACATCGTAGGGTTCGTCACGTGGCTCAATGCGCGGCTCAACTACAGCCGATGGAAGCCTATCCAAAATAGCCTGTAAGGCCTGTAATATCTGTGGTCCCATATCTGGTGGGGCAGGTGGTGCTTGCGGTACCTGAGGAATTGGTTGTGGCTGTATAACTGGTGGAACTGGCTGATCCGGTCCCACAGCTGAAGAATCAGTACGCACCTCAGTGGTTGGAGTATGGCGAGTTGGCATTTGCCGAACTCGTCTGGGAGGCATCCTACAAAATGAGGTAATCGCAAGTCAGTGTGTTTTGCGGAAGTATTAATGTGCTCATACAAGCCCCATGTTTGAAAACTTGGTTCTGATACCAAATGTCATGCCCGCATTTCACATGCATTCACAACACGCAAACACGCATGTTATGTCCACACATGACATGTAGTCATGATACGAAATATCAAAAAAAAATTCTAACTACTCTGAAAGCCTCCCTCGCAAGCGTAAGCGTGCTTGGCGCGTCTATTGAAATTGTCTAAGTGGTTAAAGATATGGAAACTTCCACTCACATGAGCATGATGATATTGTTCACTATGTCCATTGTTGGTTTAAAAATTCAGCATTTAGTTTACTAGACAACAGTCTGACCCTAATGGGTCTTCTAATTTCATTATTGATCTCCTCCCCTCTCAAGTTGGTTTGATTAAAATCACCTACATTTATTTACTTATTTATTTATTATCTTAAATTAACTTACTAAGATAACATTGTGTTCAATTCTTTGATTATCCCTATATGCAATTAATAACTCCAAATATACATTTCCTTAAGCATAACTTAATTAAGATAGATGTATAATTTATCAAATCTAATTCTTTTCTTCTAAGAGTAAAATTTGCGACTAATTACATCTATTACACTAATGCCCATTAATATTGTTCAAAATTAGTTCCCATATATATATCTATCTATATATATGTAGGTATTTATTTTAATTTATTTTGAAATTTCTTTTCCCATTTTAAGAGATGAAGATATATACATATCTGAATATATAAAAGCAATATACTCTTTTATCAATCCTAATTATACACAATATTATGTATATGTAAATTATATTTAAAATTACTTCATTGTATATTAAATTCCCTATAGTGCAAGCTCATATAGGTAAATTTATTCAATATATATATAATAGAAAGTGGAAACTCCACTTAGAAATTAAATCTTTTTTTTTGTTTTGTTTTTATTAAGAGATTACAACTCATAAACTTAGGGGTTAAAAACCCTAAAGTCTTTGGTCGAATGAAAGTGTTTTTTTTTTTTTGCAGGGTATGGAGTTTGGATGGTGGCGCAGAGAGAAGGGTTAGCACTGGCAGGAGAGGAACCGAACCATGGAGATGGAGGCGGAGTGTGGTGCTATGGATGGAGAGGAGGGCGCGGTGGAAGGTTTCATGGCCGTGCAGAGGAATCACCACAGCGGAGGTAGGGTTTCTTCACCCGTAGGTCAGAGGGAAAGGGGAAGTCCGTGGGGTACTTGGAGGCGGGGGTGTGTATGCTGTGGCGTGGCAGCGTTTTAAGGGACGGGGATGTGGGGAGGGGCGGAGCCCGACCCACATCCCACATAGTGGGGTGTGGGTGGGGCTCCGCCCCTCCCCACACCCTCTGCTAAAACAAAAATGTTCGGTGGGGGTTTAAACCCCCACCATAATATCTCACGCCTCTCTGCTGTTAAAAAAAATAATAGCAACTGCCTTAAAATGAATTACATCTAAATTTCATAATTTTCAATCTCATATCAATTTTCAAATATTATTACATAATGATATATATATATATCATTTCCACAATTTCAATTAAGTAAAATCTCTTTCAAAAATATATATATATTTTAATAGATATTTATATATATATATTCACAAGTTTTTTTTTTTTTTTTAAAACAAGGGGGAAAAATTTTTATTCAAACCAAAGCAAGAAACAAGGCAAGAGCCACAGGCTCAACTGAAAGGACAACATCCAACAAACAAACAACAACACTACATAGTCATATCATCCAATAAAAATCTCTCTAGAATCCCCAGATAATCAGAAGGTAACTCATTCCTACCACTGATATCCCAGCCATCCCCTTTCTCCGAGGCCCACTTCGCCAAGCAGTCAGCCACACTGTTCCATTCTCGAGGGATGTGATAGAAAGAGACTGCTTCTAAGGAATTGTAAACACTTAAAATCTGTCTGACCATCGAAGCTAAATGCCAACTAACACCATCCAATCTCTGGTTGTTCAACATATCCACAACAATTTGAGAGTCTGACTCACAAATAATCCTCCTCCAGCCAAGAGAGCAACCCCGCTCAACAGCAACCTTTATAGCGACGGCCTCCATCAGGTTGTTAGAGTGATGCCCTTTGTAAACAGAGAAGCAGAAAACAAC
This sequence comes from Cunninghamia lanceolata, assembly GCA_027924645.1. NCBI lineage: Eukaryota > Viridiplantae > Streptophyta > Pinopsida > Cupressales > Cupressaceae > Cunninghamia > Cunninghamia lanceolata. The sequence goes on along the minus strand of BSBN01000078.1, from coordinate 32,296,205 downwards.
ATCCCCATCCTTACTTCTACCAATACCCCCAATACCAGCTTGCCCAGGATTCCCCCGAGAAGAGCCATCAGTATTAACCTTCAGGACTCCCTCAGGAGGAGGTGCCCACTTCCCGTCACGACAGACCTGTTTCTTGACACGGCGTGGCATAAGACTAGTACGGCATCCCCTACTATTAACACCCAGGCTCAGATTCCGCATAACCACAACATCCCCAGGATCAATACTTTCAGACATATCACATTTAGCGGAAATAGTCTCCTGGAGCCTACTGATAATCTTTGTCCACAGTTGACCAGTATCCAATCTGGAATCACAAAAAACTCTACGGTTCCTTTCCAGCCATAGGTTCCAAAAGATGAAAATGGGCCCAATGCACCAGGCCACCTGAAGAAAAGGCGTCTTCGCAGGAGGCCTGCCCAGGCTCTCCCAAAACTCAATAAGAGAGGAAGCATGAATGCACCCATGATGCCAAGCCTCCCACCATCTGTGCCAAATCTCACGAGAAAAGGGGCAATGAAAGAACAAGTGGGAAGAACATTCTTCACTGCGCAAACAAAGAAAACAAATGGAAGGCCCCTGAAACCCCCATTTACGAAGATTCTCCCAGGTGAGACATTTCTTCTGGGCAACCAACCATAAAAAGAAGTTGCACTTGGGCCAAGAAAAGTTGTTCCAAACCTTCCTCCACCAGGGCACCTCGGAAGGCCCATATAAATTCCTATCAAGCACAGCATAACCCTGAGCAACAGTATAATTCCCTTTTGGGCTAGGGCTCCAAGCCAACTTGTCCCTCTCCTTCAAAGTGCTACAAAGCCTGCCCTCCAAGACCTTACACAAAGTAGCACGATCCTCATCAGAGCCACCCACAGGCCACTCCTGCGGGTCCTTCTAGCACGACACCTCCAGATGACCGATACGCTTAACTGTTTTAAAATGCTCCACCTTATTCCAACCAGCATCAGAGAACATCTGGCCAAGAGGCATAAGCTGAGGGAAACTAGACAGAATGGGGGGGTGGCCATCCCAAGAGTCCAACCAAAAAAGAGCATCAGAACCATTATTACAGATCCAGAAAAGACCATTCTGAACAAGCTGAGCTCCCTTCTTAAGAGTATCCCAAATGCAAGAGCCTTTGCCCAACAAAGCAATCCGTGGCACATCCCGGCTCTCAACCCCAGGAACATACTTGTAAGCAAGAATCTTGGCCCAATCCTGATCCTGGCTGTTGCACCATCTCTAGTACAGCTTAGCCGCCAAAGCCGTAACCACAAGAGCCAAAGACCTGAGGCCAAGGCCACCAGCATGTTTTGGCCTACAGATAGACTCCCATTTGACTAAACTCCATTTCGAGGAAAGAAGGTTACCCGACCAAAGGAATTGCCGGGAAAGAGCATCAAACTCCCTCACAAAGGATGCAGGAGGAATCTGCACACAACACCTGTAAATAGGGAGAGACTGCACCACAGCTTTTAGAAGAAGCACTCTACCAGCAGAAGAGAGCCATCTGTGAGTCCAATGGCTAACCTTACTCTGGAACTTATCTAAAATCCCCTACCAAAAACTTCGACGCTGAGATCCCAGGGCCAAGGGAGTCCCCAGGTACATCATGGGAAGAGAACCAATTTGGAATCTAAGAATCCTGGCAATCCTATTCTGAATGAGACGAGGAGTATTGAAGAAATAGATGGAGGATTTGTCATCATTGAGACACTGACCAGACGCTCTCAAATAGATATCTAAAGTTCTCCTGAAGTTCACTGCCTCGCTAATTCTAGCCAAGCCCATCAGTCCAGTATCATCCACAAATTGAAGGTGAGAACAGGGAGGGAGATCATTGGTCCAGCTCCAACTGTGAAGAAGACCCAGCCGCACCTGAGATTTAATAAATCTACCAAGGCCCTCCGCCATGATAATGAAAAGATACGGGGACAGAGGGTCCCCTTGCTGAAGACCCCGAGAAGCACTAAACCAATCTGAAGAATCCCCATTAAGAAGAACAGAGAAGGAGGACGAGGTTACACAGCTGAGAACCCAGCTCACCCATTCCTCGTTGAAGCCAAAAGTCAAGAGGATATTCTGAAGAAACTCCCAGCTCACCCGATCATAAGCTTTAGCCATGTCAAGCTTAATGAACATCGCCTTCTCCTTAGAGGAAGCCATAGAGTGAATAACCTCCGTAGCAATCATGACACCATCCAAAATCTGTCGCCCGTCCACAAAACCTCCCTGCTCAGCAGAAATCAAAGCACCAAGGATGGGTTTGAGTCTCTCAGCAATCAACTTGGTAATGATCTTGTAGGTGACATTGCATAGAGCAATAGGCCGAAACTGATCCATCCGAGTAGCCCCTTCCTTCTTAGGTATGAGAGCTAGAAAAGTAGAATTCAAAGACTTAAGCATTTGTTTGTTCCTAAGAGATTCCTGAACCACCTCAAGGAGATCAGACTTTATTATTTCCCAAAATTCCTGGAAGAACTCTATCGGAAACCCATCGGGGCTAGGAGCTTTTCCTTTTTTCATACTAAACACAACTTTCTCCAGCTCAGGTAACAAGATTGGACTCAGAAGAGCCCTATTCATCTCATCCGAGACCAAGCAAGGAATACAATCCAAGATAGCCCGCTTTTCAGAACCGGCAGCAATATCCTCCCTGGAAAAAAGATTAGAAAAATAGGTGACAGCTTCCCTGGAAATTTCACCATAGGACGAGAGCTGGGCCCCATCACTCGAGACAAGAGTGGAAATAGAGTTCCCCTGCCTACGAGCCTTAACTGAGTTATGAAAAAAAGCTGTGTTCCTGTCCCCCTCCTGAAGCCAATCAATCCGAGCTTTTTGCTTCCAGAAAATCTCCTCCCGAAGCTCCCACTCCTCTAAGCCCTTGAGGGCCAGGGACTCAGCATTCAGAAGGTCAGAGGATAGCCCATAGTCTCGAATTTGATGAGTGATACTATCCAGCTTGGACTGAGCATGCAAGTTCCCAAAGCATTGATAATTCCACCTCTTAAGCCGATACTTCACATATTGAAGCCGTTTACTAAAAGTGTACATGGCCCTCCCGTGGGCAGGGAGCCCTTCGTACCACCATTCCAGCACAAGATCCCGAAGAGATTGCTCGCGAAGCCACATCAATTGAAATTTGAAAGAAGGGTTTTTAGTGACCCCATAAGAGGAGGCACAGAATTTGATCGGCCAGTGATCGGAACCCCTCCAATCCAAGATTTCAGAACTAGTAGTCCACCTACTACTCATCCAATAACAGGAGACCAGAAATCTATCAAGCCGTTCTGAGATAGCCCCATCACCACACCTCCTGTTGTTCCAAGTAAAAACTCCATTGACTGGCTTCACGTCAACAAGGTTAAGGAAACTAATTTTATCTCTGAGCAAAAGAGAAGAAGAATCAAGCCTGGCTAACCCTCCTTGTTTTTCCTCCATACTAATAACAGCATTAAAATCACCTGCCAACATCCATGGGAGATACGGGTCCAGAGAATGGACAAAGTAGATATGATCCCAAAGCTGAGTCTTACCAGGAAGATCAGTAGGAGCATAAATATTAGAGAAAAGACATCTTTCGCCAGTTTCAAAAATGGAGGCCACCATAGAGATGGAAGACTGACTAGAAGCCCACCATAAGGGGGAAACTTTCCTCGGGTTCCAGAAGCAAGCCACCCCCCCAGAGCTGCCCAAAGCCCCCACCCCCTGCCAGTAGCCTTGGGGCCAGATACGCGGAGCACAATTATTCAAACCATCCACTGTAAGCTTGGTTTCCTGTAGAAAGACTACATCCGGAGCCTGAGACTCAATTAATCTACGAATAGCCTTTTGTCTAGGGATGCTATTCAAACCCCTAACATTCCAAGATAAAACTATCATTTAGGGGGGTGGGAGAAGTGGGAATCAATGGGTTTCACTGACCCGGACTCAACCAGAGTATCACCCATAATCTTAACCTTCTCTTGATCAGTTTTCCTTCCACTCCTTGACTGTTTATCTAGAGGCCCCTTTTTGAAAGATTTTTTATGCAAACCTAAGGCCGGAGGAGCCTTAGCCCCCTTCACAGGATCCGCAGACCCCTTCGTACCTTGGGGGCGAGGAGCCGAACCAACAATACCCACCGGAGATTGTGACTCCTGGAGGCCAACAATATTCTGAACTTGAGGAGGCAAGTCCAAAGCCGGCAGACCAGCCTGATGAATCCCTGACGGAAGAATGAGCTCTTCCTCCTTCACCTCCGCCACCTGAATCTCTTCCTGACCTTGAACCCCAGAAGAGGGCTCTACCGGAATACCATCTTCTTGGACTACGCTATCGAGAACCTCAAACCGATTAAATGTGCCATCATTCTGTCTATCCATCCAGGATCACTTCTTGCCTTTGCCTTTATTCCGAGAAGTAACCGGGGTAAATCCCTCCTTATCAACAGGCCCATCTGACACTAGAGCTTTCCCCTTGTCCGTCCTGGGAGGTCCAGAGGCAGACATGGGGGAAGATTTCAATCTGGGACATCTACGGTGTAGGTGCCCATATTCATGGCAAATTCAGCATCTGAATGGTAGGGTTTCATAATCTAGCTGTTGGATCCAGGAGGAAGAACCCATGCAGATTTCCATAGAGTCGGGTAATGGATTATTCAAATCAACTTCGACACAAATACGAGCAAAAGAAATTACCTTACAGTCTTGAGTCTGTGAAGCCAATCCAACAGGTTTCCCAAGAAGTAAAGAGATTGAATGGAGGATATCTTCCCTCCAGAATTCTAGCGGAAGCCTCGGCAAGTGAACCCACATAGGCACCCGCGAAGGGATCTCTTCAGCGGAGTTGAAGCCCATATGCCAAGGCTTGATGAAGAGCCCAACCTAGTTAAAAAAATAAGGGCCACCTTCGAAAGCCCTATGCCTGTCCGACATGCTTGAGAAAATAACCAGAAAGTAGTTATTAGCCGCTAAAAGGATCTCCATATCTCCTTCAGGGTTCCATACCCGACGTGCCCAGGATTCCAACACAGGAAGAGAAAGACAAAGGCCCAAAAATTTGCAGATAAGAGCATGCTTGCACCAGTACTCAACATCCTCTGAAACTTGCTCAGGTTGAATAACCAAGACCAGTCGATCTTCCGCTCGCTCCAAAAAACCATTGACTTTTTTAATTCGAAGCGACCCTTTTAAAGAGGAGGTACCCTCTCCAGAAAGAGGAAGCTCAGTACGATCCTTGGTGTTGGCATGCATCAGAGAGGAAGGATTGCCCATCTCCAAATCCAGGGGAGAGGCAAAACCCTGATGCTCCATAGTAAAAAGGGCCCACACGCCAGGCAAAAGAGGGAAAGAGGCAATGAAGACGGCTCAAAAGCCCCTGCCGCCGCGCAACCACCGACCAGGCGACCCACGCACCTATCAGCACCCCTACCAGTGTTCAATCACGAAAGGGAGGAGCTCACACCCCTGCCCAAGCTCCTCAAGACCCCTGCGACCTCAGACAGACCCCCCGCGAGCAGCCGAGACCCACCAAACGCACACAGGCGCGGAAAAATGGACGCGGCTAGGGCACGCGTGCCCTAGCGCGCACCAGAGCTCCGCTCAGCTTCATTCTCCCGTTCCTTCTTCTATAAAAGTTTATTAATAGTTTTATTTCCACAATTTATTTGAAATGAACTATTATATATATATATATATATAAACATAAATTTCTTCATTCAATCAGTGATACAAAATGTAAATACATAAAAGTCTAATTTTCCACAACTCAATTAATGTTTTCATTTATACAACAAAGGTCTTGGTAAAACTCATTTTTACTATCTCTTTTTTTTTTATTTACAATATCACAATTACTAAAATGAAAAGAACATTTAATCATATCGAATCTGTATTTTCTATTTGTTATTCCATCAAGTAAATTTGCCCTTTTAATTACATTTAAAAATCAGAATTTAAATACATGTAACCATTTCACCTTTTTTTTTCAAGAACACACATAATTCAATTTAAATTAATTTCCAATGCAACTTAACTCCAAGTCTTAACTTTGTATTCGAGGCAAACTGCATCTTACATAACACTATAAAGAAAATAACTTCTTAATAGATAATACAAGGAAATTATTTATCATTTGGGTCATCAAATTAACAACAAGTCTCACAATTAAGGACTTGACACAAGAACAATTAATGGTAATAAATTTCTACAATACAAAGACCATCAAGGGAGTAATTTTTACTCTCTTCTCCAAACTTACACAAATGAAGAAAGGTAACAACCAAATTATCTCACAACTTTAAACATAGTCAGGGAGGCTTAAACCTTCACTCCCAGGGTAACAATATGTACACCAATATCAAGAGAGATGATCTCTCTTCAATTCTTACATAAAGAACAATGATGAACAAGCTTCTTGTCGCAATAGGACATTTTCTTAAACAAGGGAAACTTCTCCCAAACTTTTTACAAGCTCCAACAGCTACCTGCAAAACAACATGGAAAAACAATAACCACCATCTAGCTCTCCTCCCTACCTTTGACTCGCAAGAGGGTCACCCCCGAGCTAGGGAGACCATCCTCACAACCAGGGTAAGATAGACTAACCACATCACAACAAAGAGTAACATCATAGCAAACAAACCACACACCCACAAGGTTGACACACATAACAAAGTCTTAGCTTAGGTGAGTACATGGAGGGTAGGGGAGTAGACAAACTCTACCTCTAGGTGCCATCCTTTTACAATTAATCACAAGGCCTCAAGCCAATTAAATCACAAGGCATCAAGCCTTCCAATAAATCAAGTAACCAAGGATATCCAAAACAGGCTCTCAAAGCCAATAAGCCCTCAAGGCTAAAAACATTACCAAAATTTGCCCTCAAGGCATATCATGTAACTAGAATTAGGATGACACCTGAGAAGGGTCACACCTCCCCTCCCTAAACATGATGAGCATTGCCTTCCAACTGGAAGGAGCTATCTCTACACCCCAAACAAACCCAAAAACAAACAGAAAAGTCCAAAGAAGACACTAACAAGACTCTTTCAACAATCAAGATTCAAACATGCATATCAACATTAGATCACACAAGAGAAGAGATTAGTACACCAAACTTCTAAAGCCAATTAAGGAAGAAAACTAATGAAGAGCTCCTTTTTCCTTTCTTCTCCCAAAAATCTCCTTTCTTTTTCCTTCAAGATTCAACAACCCTTACTCTCCTCCTCCTCTTCTTTTTAAAACTAATTTCCCCATTTTTCCTAATTTCCCAAGTAGGAATAAACAACTCAACCCCCCACTTCCTCCATTAACCTAGTGGTCAATAAAACAATCTACCCCCATTCAATAGGTTCCCCATTAAAACCCACTTGAAGAATAAAATACAATTGAGAAAACTTAGAATAACATAGAGTGGGTGACACAACACCCACATAAAAGGGAACCCCACCAAAAGGAGGCACATGGAGACAAGCCCTCCTTAATGAGGGGAATCATGGAGTGCTCCATGACTTTGAAAATGGGCATGAGTGGGGATTCCACTCATCCCATGTCCCCCAAGCTTCCAATTTTCGTCACTTTACCTCACCCCAAAGTTGAGGTGACCCTATGGCAGTTAACCCAAGGTTAACCTAGTCAAAAAGGTCCCTAAACCCAAGGGGTACAACATAGGGTTGTTTTTAAACATAGTTAAGACTCCCAGAGTCAAATAAAACACATGAAAAGGGCAAAAATAATTAGAGTTAAAACAAGAGTCAAAACATCATCTTATAACTCTTATCATAATGAAAGTAATCCAGATAAAAACCCTTATTCCCATAACTTCATGCACAAATAACACATTACAACATTACCACAGTTTTCCAAAACAAGAGGTTGATCTCAGTTCCTCATGGAACTAGATTGGCTCACAAGGGAAACAACTTAGGATATGGGATGATTTCCTGTACATGTGGTTTCATTAGCAATACCTACACACTCTCAAACTCGAAGTCAATAACTCATAGAGATATCATAGCCGAAGCAATTCAAATACATGCATAACTATACATACTACCTTATACAATATTGAATCATAATACAGTTACATATCCATTCATCATTTTCTTTCAAACAACATCTAATATCATTGCATAATGATTTTCTTAAAATCACATAGGTTCAAGAATCCAGAATTCAGAAATCAATAGTCTCTCAACATAAAATAATAACAAAAGCACTGCAAATAGTCTCATGAATAGTAGTGTAAAAAGTAGGCCTCACAGCAAGTTAATACAAGCATCTGGTCAAAATTGAATCTAGATGATCTGAGTACTTCTTACATTTTTCAACAGACAAGGATTGCCCCTTTTCATGTTTAGACCTCGGAGTCCTCGATGATCTTTTTCCGATCATGTCGTTAGACAAAATTTGTCACATTACTAAAGTTTAATCCACAAGCAGCAAACAAAGAAAATAATCATGCCCCCATCATAGCATCTCTAGCTTTTGGCATCCTTGAGTAGCATAGAAAGGCATGATAGCATAAATCAAGACTCTGCAAGTTAATCTAACCAGTCACAAAACATTCTTGCATTTAGATGTGTTTGTTTCTTGCCATAATTGAGATAGAATTGTTTTGAGTGTTTCGGTATGGTGCTCTGCTTTGTTTTTGTTTTGGATAGGTTGATGTTATGCATCGAGAATTTTGTTCTAGGTAGCTTGCTTTGTTGCTCTTGTTTGTCTAGCAGAAGGTATCACAATCCTTATTGGTGGGATGGACCCTAAGGGATTGACTAGTGCCTCGGGGGCTCATTGCTAAATGGCCTTGCCTATGTGACGACGCAAAGGCAACGTAGTTTGGGGTAAACCCTAACGGACCTAACACCTAGGCAGGAGAAAGTGGAGATTGACTCAGCTGGATAGAAGGATTAGATATGGGACGGATGGGAATGTGGAGATGGACTCAGATATGGAACAGATAATACTAATGACAAGGAAGCACCACGGATAGATAGATGTATGGGTGAATGGAACAGGTAGGTAGAAGGAAACAAGGATGTTGACTCTACACATAGCACCTGTTTGCCAAGTTTTCACTATGGTACTTATCCAAGGCACCCGTTTGCTAGGTTTTCACCAGAGCATGGATTTTTTTGTTGCTTTTTGTGTTTTTTGCTTTTTTTTTTTTTTTTTGGAATATTCTGAGGATCAGGCATAGAAATTTTTGAGATGAACACTGTTAAGTGGCTCATCTAGAGGAATGCCATTAGGTGTAGCTAAAGTATAAGCTCCTGATCCATATGTTGTTGTCATAATAAAGGGACCTAACCAGTTAGGCTCAAACTTGCCCTTCTTCTCACGGTTTTCTTGATTTCTCTGATTCTCTTTGAGTACAAGATCACCAACTTGAAACCGTCTTTCTTTGACCTTTTTGTTGTAATTACGCCATAGGCGGTTTTGATAGACATGGAGATGATTGAGCACGGCAAGGCATCTTTCATCTAGTAATTCTAGCTCTGCTAATCTGGAAGTGTGATACTCCTCTCCCTTTATCAGGTCCTGCATGGATACTCTGAGAGATGGGATCTCGACCTCTATAGGTAGGATGGCTTCAGAGCCATAGACCAAGGTGTATGGTGTGGCACTAGTGGGTGTTCGGATACTAGTGCGGTAGGCCCATAGGGCGGGATTGAGTTGCAGGTGCCAATCATGACCAGCTTCATTGACCATTTTTTTGAGGATTTTGAGAATGGTTTTATTGGAAGCCTCAGCTTGGCAGTTACTCTGCGGATAGTAGGGAGTTGAGAAATGATGTTGGATATTGTATTGTGTGCATAAGGCACGGACATCTTGATTCTTGAATGGTCTCCCATTATCAATGATAATGGCTTAGGGAATACCATACCAACAAATGAGGTAGTTAAGGATAAACTTGGCTATTTGCTTACCGGTGATATAGGTCATGGGAATGGCTTCAACCCACTTCGTGAAATACTCAATGGCGGTAATGATAAACTTGTGGCCATTAGAAGAGGAGGGGTGGATTTGTCCTATGAGGTCAAGACCCCATTGAGAAAAAGGCCATGGAGTTGTCATAGGTTGTAGTTCATGAGCTGGTGCGTGAATCAAATCTCCATGTTGCTAACATTGTAGACACTTCTTAGCAAACTGTGCAGCATCTTGTTCTATTGTTGACCAGTAATAACCTGTTCTGAGTATTTTCTTAGCAAGATTAGGACTGGTAGAATGTGCGCCATAGACACCTTCGTGTATGTCTCGTAAGGTAGCTTCAGCTTCTTCCACATTAAGACATTGTAAAAGGATACCATCGAGACTTCGGTGATATAGTGTATCACCCAGAATGGTGTAGTGGGAGCATCGACTGATAAAGGTTTTGGTTTGGGTGGAGGAAAGGTTAGAGGGAAAGGTATTGTGCTTAAGGTATTCATAAATATCTTCGTACCATGGGGAATTGGAACCAACAAGTTCACAGATGATTTCAGTAACTGGAATGTCAACGGCTGGTATCAACAATTGCTCGATCAAGAATTCACATTTTTATGTATTTGTAGGCATGTTGATCATTGATCCTACAGACGCCATAGAATCTGCAGCTTTGTTATGCTCTCTTGGAATTTGCTCAAATGTGATGCTAGAGAAGTGTGGTTTGTAGGCATCCACTAGTTGCTTGTAGGGGACCAACTTTTCATCCTTTGTTTGGTACTCATCTGTGACTTGGTGAATGACTAGTTGTGAATCTCCATACACTTGTAATTCTGTGATGTCCCATTGAACTGCTGTATTGAGACCTATGAGGAGTGCTTCATACTCGGCAATGTTGTTGGTCCAAGGGAATGCAAGCCGATATGACTTAGGAATATAGTCATTTTGAGGTGTGATAAATAGGATGCCAGCCCCTAATCCATGCTGTGTGTAGGAACCATCAAAGTACAACTTCCACATTATGGAGTTGGAAAGAGTGAATAGATTCTCATCCAGAAAGTCTGCTACCATAGGGTGTGTATTTGTCATGGGTGCTTCTGCTAATTGATCTGCAAGGGCTTGTCCCTTGATTGCTTTATGATCCACATACTCAATGTTGAACTCACTTAGGATCATGACCCATTTAGCCAATCTACCTATGAGAGCCACTTTTGCTAGTAGATACTTCAAAGGATCAATTTTGGCTATAAGTTTGTGTGCTGGTTGAGCATGTAATGCCGTAGCTTTTGGGAAGCGAACACTACTGCTAAACAAGCTCTTTCTATCAGTGAATAATTAAGTTCATATCCCACCAAGGTTTGACTGATATAATAGATTGCATACTCTTTTCCTGACTCATCATGTTGTGCTAGCAAGGCCCCTAGGGCCGAAATTATAGTTGAGATGTATAATATCAACGGTTTGTCTGCAACTGGTGGAACTAATACAGGAGGTGTAGCTAGATACTCTTTAAGTTGATAAAATGCTACCTAATACTTATAATCCCATCAGAATGAGACATCCTTTTGGAGTAAGCATTGAAATGGTTGACACTTATCTGCTAGCTGTGAGATGAAACACCTGATGGACTACAACCTTCCCTAAAGGCTCCTTAATGCTTTGAGGTTCTTTGGTGGAGGCATCTCCACTATAGCCTTTACTTTTGTTGGGTCGACTTCGATGCCTCTGTTGGCAAGAGACACTATATGTATTCATGGTTGTTGTCATTGATGGAAACAAAGGTCATCCCACATATCCGCAAGTCATGGTGTGTCTCTACCAGAAGTCAGAATGAAGATTGTTGTGGTCCAGTGAACAAGAATAGAGCATGTGGCAAGGTCCGATAGATTGGTCTAGATCTCTTAGAGGAAGTGTCTTGGTGCAGTGTGGATTTGGGGAAGTCAAGAGGACTACCTTGAGTAGTATATTCCAAGGATTTAGCCTCCGGTGATGGACAAGGAAAAAGATATGAATAGTTGAGTACCGGATTCCTGAGAGACAGTGAGAACAGAGGAAGAACTGACTAACAGAGTATCAGACTATTTTCCGGATGTGTTACTATTGATGGTAAAGGTTGTGAAGGCATGAATCATGTTTGGCCGACATGATTAATGATATCTACAAGTATATGCTTGATCCGCATTACTTGATATGCAAGGATTCAGCCGACAGAACAAAGTTTGTGAGAAGATAGACTATTCCGGGTGCCGACTAGAAAGATAATGAAATCACTAGTGTGGATATATATAGAGGATGGATTTTGTTGTGAGGTGTGTAGTTGTGTCATGGTATATGCGAATAAGTGTAGAGCAGAGCGGGAGTAGCAAGAAAGATCTGGTATGTGAAAGGAAAGCAAAATAAAGAACAGAGGAAAGATGAAGTGCAGCAGATCAGTGTACTGAGCCTAACCGGAACTGAACTCCAGCATATGTAGATGCTTCCAATCAATTCAAGTATTATATAACATTCTTTTGTAGATAGTGTGTCTCCTTGTAGGCAGTGTGCCTCTTTGTGAGCAGTGTGCTTGGGCAGTGAGCCCTAATTGGCAAGTGCCATTTTTGTAACTCCTTATTCTTCTAATAGAGAATAATCTTTGGGTTAATCACCCTGTGGTTTTCTCCCTTAACAGGGTTTCCATGTCAAAAATACTGTGTCATGTGTTTCTCATTTCATGGTAATGTTTGTTTGTTTGATTCAATGCTGCATTGATTAATAAGAAAGTTCAAAAGAAGAAATAATTAGGATAACTGATTCACCCCCCCTCTTAGTTATCAACAATTGGTATCAGAGCTAAGTTCCTCCTAATAGAGCCTAACAGCTTGAGGAAGATCTGGGAGTTCAAATGGATGCATATGGTTTAAGGGAGCAACTCAAGACTGCTCTTGAGGATCTTGAACAGTCAAACTCTGAAGTCAATGAATTAAAGGAAAGACTCAAACAGGCTGATGAATTCATGAGAGAACTAAAAGACAAATTAAGTCTCTCTATGAAAAAGAGAAAGGAGCTAATCCAACAATTGGCAAGACAAAGTGAAGAAAGTAATACAAATGAAGAATTGACTGAGAAAACCAAGTTATGTGAAAAATTATCAGAAGAAGTCATTATGGTAAGACATGAAATAGAATCAAGAGTTATAAAGTTTACTCAAGAGATTGAAGAGAAAAGAAAAGCTGAAGACAATCTAAGACAATCCCTTAAAGAGAAATCAGAAGAATGTCATCAGATGGACAGGATTATCAGACATCTTGAATCTAATCTTGAAGATGCCAAAGATAATGAAGAAAAACTTGAGGATCAAATTGTCTCTCTCAAAAGAGACCTTCAAACAGCAAATGAATATAAAGAGAAATTCAAGATAAGTTCTGTTCAACTTGAAGTTCTTCTTGGAAGTCAAAAGAGGACGGATGACAAGTATGGTTTGGGATATGAGAAAGGAGAAAGCTCCGGATCCGGTCAAAAGAATTTTGGATCAGAAAATTCAAGAAATAGGCCTAGAAGATCTCCAGTAAGACAGCCCAATGCTCAAAGATATCCATCCTTCAATGGATACTGCCACAGCTGCAATCACTTTGGTCACAAAGCTAATCAGTGCAGGAAGAGAATGAATCAGACTAATTCATCCTTCTCCGGATAGTGCTTTAACTACAAAAGGTATGGACACAAGTCTCATGAATGCAGAAATATGCAAATAAACAAATCATTCAATGGTAGATGCTTTGCATGTAATATAATAGGTCATATGGCTAATCAATGCAGATCAAGAGGTTATCAGTCAAATATGCAAGGAAATGTTATTTGCCAAATCTGTAATAGGTCCAGTCATAATGCAAAAGTCTGCAAAAGCAAGAATCAGGACAAAAGAGGTCCGGTGTATAATCAAAATCAAGACAAGGGTAAACAAAAGATGAATGCAGATGAAGTTAAGAATCAGATGAACAAGATTTGGGTGAAGAAAAGTTTAGAGAATGTAGAGGTTGGATCCGCACCAGACTCTGGTGCTGATATTCCTTCCAGAAATTAAAAGATGAGCTCTGGCTCAGGGGGAGACTCAAAGAAAATTCTATTCCCCCAGCCAATCAAGTGGTGCCGGATGTGGCACAAGATGCGAAGTAAAGGGTTTGTAAATATAAGTCCTGAGATGATCCAGATAAGATTTCAGAGGTCCGCATGAAGATGTGAAGAAGTTGTGATCGATCAAGTAAGACCTATTCCAGGAGATACTCCGGAATGACAGAGGACTACCAAAAGGGTCCGGAGAGATCTGGAAGTGCATTGTCTTATTCTATGAATTGGATAGAGTGTTTGGGATGTTCTTGTGATGTGTCATCTTGATTTGTTCATGGTTGGGAGATCCGCATGAGGTTCATAGAACAGGACTGATCTGGTTCTTCAAAGTTATCCAAATAAGGCAAACTAGAATAATATAGGTCGAGCATTTATTGCCATCAGATATTAGGGTTTGCAGAGCAATATAAGGGATTTCTCATAAATCACTTGCTCATTCTGCACTCAACAAGAAGTGAAAAGTGGAGCTTTGCAACAAGATTCATCAAGCACACCAAAGATCTCCTGCCGAAGTCATTACATACAGAAATCAATCCAACCACTCCGTGCAACCGAAGGCGCATAAGGTATTTTTCGTTTTCGATATCTTACTACAAATCTGTTGAGAAATGGCTACTCTGAATATAGTAAAGATCTTAGATAGGCCCTGACCTGAATTTAAGAAACACCCATACAAGTCATTGGAGGTAGATCCCTTAGGAGAATTCTCTAGTGTTCCTCATGGTGTTTTACACACAGAAGACATTAGGGTTTACATAGATGCAAACATTGAGGAATTCGAGGAATTCAAATTGAGAGATTTCTATCACAAACAACTGATAGACAATGCTTTTGAGCTTAAACCAGAGTATAAGGGTATCTAGAAGAAACAGTTTGATCAATTCATTCATTTCCCCTACTTTGAAGAAGATGAATGGGTCCGGTATGTATTGAGTAGGATGCATGACAACTTCCTTTGGCTGGATAGACCCTGCAAGATCACAAAAGAGGCAATTAGGGCAGTGACTGGTCTATATTCTTCCGGAGGGATACCTATCCTTAAATCTGTCAAAAATAACATTGTAACTGAGGCCACCGGATCAAAATTTGATAAGAGGGCAATGACCATTGAAGATATTTATGATCCGGATATCAAGTATGCATCCATGATAATAGGATACAAGATCTATCACTCCAGTAGGGAGAATTTTGTATCCGGAATTGTAGTATATACTACCTATGAAATGCTAAGGAAGAATGCAGATTATGATCTCTGTGAACTTCTCTTAAGCCAATTAATGGAAAATATACAGAAGATCAAGAAGGACAAAAAGAATTCTTTTAAGTATGGTACTCTTATATTATGTCTATTTTTCTACTTCATGAATGAGCTGCTCGGATCAAGTGGTTGGGTATGGTAGAATGACAAACCTGTTGCAGTCCAGATAAGAGATTATTTACATGGGCTTGGGGATGCCAAAGCAAGAAATACAGCCCTATGGGGATACTTCAAAAACTTCCAGAGCACGATGCAAGCAAGAGAAAGAATTCCCCAGTCTCTTGTTGAAAAATACAAAGACTCAGTTTGCTTTATGGTGGATACTGATCAGTGCCTAATGGAGGTAGTGGAGCCAAGGACAGTCTAGATCATGCCCATGGGGTATGAGGTTGATGAACAGATTATGGAACTGCATGTTCAACACATGCTTAGTTAGCCCAAAGATCCAAAGGCAGAAAGGTTTGGAACCTTTGAGGAGCTAAGTGTGAAGATCCATGTGGAACTCAGGGAACCTGAGATAAAGAGGAAGGTGAGAAAAGAAGTAGAGCATATTGCTCAAGGCCTAGGCATCCCAAAGGAGGCACTTGATGCCAACCGGGAAAAGAGGAGAAAGGCTGAGGAAGAAAAGAAAGAGGCAGAAAAGAAAAGCAAGAAAAGTGCTCCAGTGGAAACCTCAACCCAGACCAGATCATTAAAAGGATCTACACCTGTCAGAACCAAAAGCTCAAAAATATCTAAACCGGAAGGTCAGACATCTGGTAAAGGAGAGAAAAGGTCTAAAATAAAAGCCACAAGGGCTTATACA
Organism: Cunninghamia lanceolata; assembly: GCA_027924645.1. Lineage (NCBI taxonomy): Eukaryota > Viridiplantae > Streptophyta > Pinopsida > Cupressales > Cupressaceae > Cunninghamia > Cunninghamia lanceolata. Next base: position 32,280,136 of record BSBN01000078.1, on the reverse strand, counting down.
AGTCAGAAAGATGAAGAGGAAACATAATCAGATGAGGGGGTAAAAGAAATAAAGAAACAGAAGAAGAAAGGATCTGGTAAACCCTCCACAGGCCAAGACAAGGAAGAAATGGTAGAGGTATTTGTTGAAAAGCCCACCCTGTCTCTAGAGAGTGTAATCAAGTCAGTCACGGTGGATGGAAACCTTTAACCAATGACTGAATTCTATGATGACTACAATGAGGCTGACCAAAAGATTTTATAGGAAGCCACAATCAAGTATCTGAACATATACAATAAGCCTTTCATTGAGATCATATCTCTAATTCCTAAAAGCCTAGAAAAGGAATTAGAAATAAGAAAGAATAATGCTCAGGCAAAAGATCTTGAGATCCGGGAGTAGATAGCTATTCAGCTATATCCTCAAATTGATCCCAAGACAATGAACATAATATTCAAAGACTGCAAAGATGAGTTCAGGATTAAAGCAAAGATAAATCAACTCATGCTTGGTGAGACTAACAAGGTGGCCATAGAGACATAAGAGATCCTCCGGAAGGCCTTCAAAAGGTTTAATCTTCTTGTTGTAGAGGACTTAGGTGCAGAAACAACTGTGGACTTGGAATCATCTGCTCCAGAAGAAGTGGCCCTTGAACAAACCAACATTTCTCCTCTGGTTTCCCCTACAGTCTCTGGATCCCAAGAAGAAGAGAAATTATAGGAGAAAGAAGTAGCAGTAAAAGAAAAAGAGGTTGATAGCACCAAGGATGCAGAGAAAGAGGAGATTCCAATAGAGAAAACCACAACTGAAAGTGGTAAGAATGTGGAAGGACAAAAGATTCCAAAGGACAAAACTGCAGAAGAGAAGAAACATCTATCTCCGGCAAGAGACACTGCACAAACTGTTCAAAAATTTCTGAGCCAAGAAACAATAGAGATTGATGAACCGGAGCTTCTAAAAGGTCCATTCAACTTTGATTCCCTCTCTCCGGTACAGACAATGAAGATAGCTTCATTTGCAAATGCTAAGGCAAATGAAAAACTCCTAAAGTCTCATATGGAAGACTATGAGTTGATAGAGGCTGCTTCCAGAGTGCTTGAAAAAATTATGCCATCGGTCAAGATAGATCTGATAGCCTCCTCTTCCGGTAATCTCAAAACCTTAGTCAGCAGTGTTGGTACACTTTTTGATTCTCTAGAAAAATCAGCTGAAGAAAAGGTTCAGAAGGAGTTTTTGGATAAGAGATTGTCAGAAGTACTAGGATTAATCTCTAATGATAGGAGAAATATGAGTATTGGAATAAAGAGCTTAGAAAATACTCTTAAGGATGGCGGTGACATTTACAAATTTTGTATCTCCTAGTCAAAGGCAACAGCAGAAATTGACAAGAAAATAAAAGAGGAATAGGACAAACTACAAAGTTTGTCTCAAAGTTTTGATCCTCTCTCTTCCTCCATAGTGAATCAAGAATGTCAAACTATTGTAATCACAAATGCAATAAAGAACTTTGAGAAGGAAAGGAAGAATATAACTAACTGGATGGGAGAACTTAGAAGGATTATAATCCCTAAGCTAGAAACTATGCATGAGGCCATCAGTGATGCTCAGACTACCGCCCAAACAAATGATCCGACAGATCTCAAGAGGGCAGAAGCTTTTGCATTTTTGTTGAGTGGTCACATTTCAATTTTGGATAGAATGAAGCAAAGTTGGGCTACAGAACTGGTCCAATTGAAGACATCCTTTGCAGACATTCTTCAGTTTATGTGAGTATGTAATATGCAGCTAAGTATAGTAAATTTTTGAAAATTTTGGTGTACGGACCCTACCCTTTGCCATTGATGTCAAAGGGGGAGTGAGGAGTAGTGAAAAATGAGGAATCCAACTAAGGGGGAGTTCCAGAAATTGTATATAAAGATAGAGCATCAGCAAAGGGGGAGCACAGTGTAAATACTTAGTCATTTTTCACTAAGTGTTGCCATCAATGCCAAAGGGGGAGATTGTTGGCAAGAGACACTATATGTATTCATGGTTGTTGTCATTGATGGCAACAAAGGTCATCCCACATATCCACAAGTCATGGTGTGTCTCTACCAGAAGTCAGAATGAAGATTGTTGTGGTCCGGTGAACAAGAATAGAGCATGTGGCAAGGTCCGACAGATTGGTCCGAATCTCTCAGAGGAAGTGTCTTGGTGCAGTGCGGATTTGGGGAAGTCAAGAGGACTACCTTGAGTAGTATATTCCAAGGATTTAGCCTCCGGTGATGGACAAGGAAAAAGATATGAATAGTTGAGTACTGGATTCCTGAGAGACAGTGAGAACAGAGGAAGAACTGACTAACAGAGTATCAGACTATTTTTCAGATGTGTTACTGTTGATGGTAAAGGTTGTGAAGGCATTAATCATGTTTGGCCGACATGATTAATGATATCTACAAGTATATGCTTGATCCGCATTACTTGATATGCAAGGATTCAGCCGACATAACAAAGTTTGTGAGAAGATAGACTATTCCGGGTGCCGACTAGAAAGATAATGAAATCACTAATGCGGATATATATAGAGGATGGATTTTGTTGTGAGGTGTGTAGTTGTGTCATGGTATATGCGAATAAGTGTAGAGCAGAGCGGGAGTAGCAAGAAAGATCTAGTATGTGAAAGGAAAGCAAAATAAAGAATAGAGGAAAGATGAAGTGTAGCAGATCAGTGTACTGAGCCTAACCAGAACTGAACTCCAGCATATGTAGATGCTTCCAATCAGTTCAAGTATTATATAACATTCTTTTGTAGACAGTGTGTCTCCTTGTAGACAGTGTGCCTCTTTGTGAGCAGTGTGCTCAAGCAGTGAGCCCTAATTGGCAAGTGCCATTTTTGTAACTCCTTATTCTTCTAATAGAGAATAATCTTTAGGTTAATCACCCCATGGTTTTCTCCCTTAACAGGGTTTCCACGTCAAAAATACTGTGTCATGTGTTTCTCATTTCATGGGAATGTTTGTTTGTTTGATTCAATGCTGCATTGATTAATAAGAAAGTTCAAAAGAAGAAATAATTAGGATAACTGATTCACCCCCCCTCTCAGTTATCAACAGCCTCTATGAGATACAATGTATCCCAATAGCTTCCTTGATGTTACACCGAAGACACACTTCTTTGGATTGAGGCGTACTTGATATTTCTCGAGCCTGTCAAAGATCTATCCTAGAACTTGTAGGTGAGCTATCCTAGAAAATTTAGCTAGTATGTCATCTATGTAGTCTTCCATGATATGATGAAAGAGATCATGGAATATCACTATCATTGCTCTTTGATAAGTTGCTCCTGCATTCTTGAGACCAAACGACATGACACACCAACAATAATTACCCCAAGGACAAGTAAAAGTTGTTTTATGTTGATCTTCTTCTACTATCCTTATTTGATTGTAGCCAGAGAATCCATCCATGAGAGAAAGCATCTCGTGATTTGCTGTCAAGTCTACTATAATGTCAATGTTCGGTAGTGGAAAGTTGTCTTTGGGACATGCCTTGTTGAGATCTCTAAAATCATTACACATGTGGATGCGCCCATTGGGTTTAGACACAAGTACAATATTTGAGACCCAATCTGAATAGTCAATAGGTCGTATGAACTTTGCATCTAATAACTTCTGTATTTCCACTTTTACCAAGAGAGCTATTTGTGGGTGCATCTTTCTCAGCTTTTGCTTCACTAGTTTCACTTTCGGATCAACTGTGAGGTAGTGAATAACTAGCTTAGGGTCTAAACCTAGCATATCAGCATAGGTCCATGCAAAGTTGATGGTTTGCTGTAAGAAGAAATTGTTAAGATTCCTATGCTCTGTTTCTGATAATGATGCTGCAAGGAGTGTGGTCTTCAGATTTTTCTTTGTACCAAGGTTTATCTCTGTAGAATCTTCCACTAGGAGAGCTAACTTCTCTTAATACTTAGATGGTAGGTGAAGGTCAAATCCTCCATCCTCAGGTGCCACAATTGGGTTTTCACCTTTGGATACGTCCTTTGTTTTTACTATTTTGTGATCGGAAGGTGCCACAGTGTGGTTTTCACCTAGAGACCTTTCTGTATTTTTACTTTTGCGACTGCAGGATTTGGTATTCTAACCAAAATAAGCTGTTGGCTCTAGTTCCATTACAAAACTTGCTTTGTGATCGCCCAAAGGGATACCATCCCAAAGTCCCATGAACTCAGCTAAAGTTTCATTGTTCTGAAATATATCTATAATGGGGGACCCTTGTTGGTCCCAATCAATAAGTTCAGGGTAGACAAGTGTGACATTCTGGGTGTTTGTGGTGGATATTAGGGATATGGAGGATAGCATAAATATGGAGGCTTCAGTAAATAGTTCAGTCATATGGAGGGAAGAGTCATCGATGATATCCTCGTTAGACGTCAAACCGGTGGGAAAAGTTTCAGCTACCTCGTCGAGGATATACTCGATGTCCAAGGCGTGCGGTACCTTTCTACCAAATCCCAACCCGTTCTTGTCTAGCTTCTTTGTCACAATGATGGGCTCCATAGTTCCTTGATTCTGTTTCCCAAGGCCACTTTTGCCTTTATAGCCCATGTTTTTGATGATCCTTAAGCCATTGCCATATTGCTTGACTGGTATTGTGACTGGTTCTTTCTCCCTATAGAGCCAAGAAGAGATGTCCTCAATAGTTTCCTCTTCCAATAACCGTCCCCGTTGGAATTGGGTTAGGAATGTTGGGGGATGGATAGCTACTTTTTTGGTTACTTTGGCAATGGGCAGTTGGCCATAGGATTTTGGAGACAAAGGCATCTGCCCTACACAACAAGATTTTGAGATATCATAAGTGCCAAAGCCTATAGCATGGATGTGCACTTTGATTTCAGGAAGAGGATTAGGATTACTAGTAGAGGCTTGTGTTAGGTTTTCAGGATCAACATATAGTGGGGAGTCAAGGGCTTTTTCATTGTTAGGCACTCAGTTGCAATTCTTATAACTACCTTGCAAGACCCGACAGAATTTGAAAGTATTGGGGTCTCCTGGGATAGTGATCTCCATACCATTGTATGGGAACTTTAGAGACTGATGGTACATGGAGGGCACAACCTTCATTACATGGATCCATGGGCGGCCTAGGATAATATTGTATGGCAGGGCAATATCAAGGACTTGACACTTCGTTTCAAACATGATGGGGGCCCAATTGTATAGGCAAGTGGATAATGCCTTCTGACTGGCATTCAACATCATCATATCCCTTGATTGTGATACTATGCTCAGAGTTGACATGATCCTTAGAGTATCCCAATTGCTTAAGTAACTTTAAAGAATAGATGTTGAGACCAGCACCACCATCTATGAGTATGCGTTTGATTTTGTGCTTATGGATGATAACTTCAATATGAAGGGCATCATTGTGATATGGATCATGGGAGGGGAGGTCCTTCTCAGAGAAAACCAAGTTGTAAGGTGAAGTAATATTACCCACTATAGCTTGGAAATCTGCGACCGCTATGTTGTTAGGAACCGAAGACTCTTGGAGGGCCTTTTCTAACACAACTCTATGTGTAGGTGATGACCGTAAAAGGTCCAAGATAGAGATTTGTGATGGTATTTTCCCTAGATGTTCGACAAGATTATAATCAGATTGAGCCAGAAGACTAGGTGTAGGACCATGAATGGTGACACAACCACGGCGAGTGGTAATAGCACAATCTGTAGATTTTCCTTTGATTGTGAGGGTAGACACTTGACTCTCTTCAAAATGACCTACAATAGAGTCAAAGGAAGTAGAAGCATGATTGACACCTTTACCCTTATCCTAAGGAGGAGGTGGATCGTGGTGAGGGAATGGTTCCTTATACATGTTAAGGTCTTTGTTCGCGTGTTGAGCTAGTGGATCATGTTCTAGAGAGATTAGGTTGCCTTCGATAAGATTTTGGATTAGGTGTTTGAGTTTAATGCATGATGCAATTTTGTGCCCTTTGCTCCTATGGAATTCACAGTATTCATTTTCTCTATACTATGTGGTTTTATAAATGGGTTCCCCATAGGGAGGAGCATCAGGTAGCGTTATAAGACCTCTCTGTAAAATCTTTTGTAAGACAACCTCTATGGGTTCTCCCAAGGGAGTAAATTGATGCTGCTGAGGGTAATCTTGTTGAGATCGTTCTTGTTGTCATTGTTGTTGATTTTGATAGGGTTGCCGTTGTTGTGGCTATTGTTGCGGATGCTGACTTGGTTGTGCATGTTGCAACGGTGTTTGCAATGTTTGGACATGTTTAGAATCGACCACACCATCGTTGACTATGTTTTTGTTTTTGTTCCAATATTTGGGTTTATCACTCGATTGTTGATGAGAAGCATTGTCTTTTGTTTCTTTGAAGATTTTGACCACACCCTTAGCAATGAGGGCCTTTTCAATGTTGATTCCCTTGTATGTGATTTCGTCGAAGGTTGTAGCACTAAGAATTTGCAAATGGAAACCTAACTCTTGGTTGAGGTTCTGCACAAATATGCTAACAAGCTGTTTCTCCAGATTCTTGAAAGGGAATTTGCTTGCCATTTGTCTCCATCGCTGAAGGAAAGAAATGAATGTTTCACCATTTTTCTGTTTGTTGTTGCATAGATCAGTCATGGAGATTTCATGCTCTGCATTGTAGGAGAAATGGGTGGCAAATTTCTCTGCTAGCTCATTAACAGACTTGATACCCATATGGAGGTGTGAGAACCATTCTATAGCTTGGCCTCCAAGACTGCAAGGATAGAGACACATAAGATATGTGTCATTATGTGAGACCTCAAAACAAGCAAGATAGAATTCCTTGAGATGGTCTTTTGGGTCACCTTTTCCTTTGTATTTATCAAACTTAGGAATAGTAAAATTTTGAGGAAAAGGGATCATTGGTAATGACCGATCAAAAGGATAAGGACACACTTCCTCTAAAGAGAAGGTCTTCTTAGTGTGGCCAAATGTAAGATCAGATAACCGTTGTTGAACTTCCATGATCTTTAGCTCCATTGTTGTAGGAGGGGTTGGTAACATCTCCTATTGTCCTAGAAGTGGTTGTTGTTGCCCATACAATAGATTGTAGTGTAAGCCATGCGCATTGGTGTTGTAAGGGTCGTACGATTGGTTGGGGTCATATGCGTTGTATGTTGGGTTGGGATTGGGTTAGAATTGGATGTTTTGATTTGTCAGAGGTGGGGACGATGCTAGGTAAGAATGTTGGCTTTGTGATAGTTGGAGAAACGAATTTAGGGGTGGAAAGCTAAAGTACGTTGGATTAGGTTGTGATGGTGGCACATATCTTTGGTAAACTTGATGTTGGGAATGTTGAGGGTGGCTAGGCAATGTGTGAAAGAAATTTAGCGTGGATGAATGTTGTGGAGGAGGGGCATAGGTAGATGTGATTTGCGATGGTTGAGGTTGATTGATGATGAGAGTAGAAGAATGTTATGGTTAGGCTGGCATGACTCTAGTTGGTTGAGAGACATGAAGGAGTGATGATATAGGAGGTGGTATTTGTTGAGACCCTTGTTGCATGGCTACATAGTTGTTCCCTAGATTGTAATTTGGTGGGAAACCTATGCGTGATGGGGTAACCAAGATTCCACTTGCGATTGGTGTGGATACTTGAAGGTTTGGTTGTATATTTGATCGAGCTAAGGTGGCTTGCTTAGCTAGCTCCACCTGACGTTGGAGAGTTTCTTGTTGATTTTTGTAGATCTCCATAGGAGTCAAAAGCAGTGATATGGGTCTTTCTCTTGGCAAATTTTGATAAAGGGGGTTCTTATATTGTATAAGTGATCTCCCTTGCGAGCTTTGTTCAGGAAAAGGTGTGGTCACTGTTGACATGGTGTGCACCGCTTGTATGGTGTCTTGGGTACTGTTTGTCTCCTTAAGATTGGATAAATCAAAATTTTGAGGCAATTTGGCTCCTTGCTTGACAAGCAAGCGAAAGAAATGATCCTGGTTCTCACTTAGGATTTTGTCAAAGATGGCTATGGCTCTAGGATCATGTATGAATTCATCAAGATCTTGTCCATCTTCTTGAGAGGATTGACCTATTTCAAAGTGTCGCTCTTCTTGAGATGGGGCTAGATCTGCAGTATAACCAACAAGATCTTGAGGCATACCGGTAGTAGAGTGAGGTGTACTTACCAAAGGGACCCTTACTTCCTGAGCTAGGACTTGGTCGACAGTATAACCTTGTGGCACAAAATTTGAAGGCATACCGGTGGTAAAAGGCAGGGCACTTACTAAAGGGACCCTACCTTCTTGTGGATTGTTTGGGTGATCTAGCTACAGGATGCTTGGAGAGTTTGTAGATCTTTCTACAGGTGTCCTAGGAGTAACCGTGGGGATAATGTTGAGACAACTAGATTGCGGTGTGTGAGGAGGCGATTTGTGCTTCCTAGGGACAACTTGCTTGGACTTCATAGTTTGCTGGAGCCTAGTGAGTACCATCGAATACACTAGGACAAAAGGACTATTGAGATTTTGCTTGTGATTTGGAAAAGACAAACTCTGATGCACAATTGACTGGACCAAAAGCACTATACTGTTTGGCCAGAGTTGCAGGACTGTGCAACCAAAAACGTGCTACTGTACTACCAAAGGTGATGGACTAAGCTACCAAAGGCAAGATACTACTATACCAAAGGTGAGCTATGGTTACCAAAAGTGAGCTACTGTTATATCGAGGGTGCTGAAGTAGTTTAGCCAGAGGCGAGGTATTGTTATACCAAAGATGAGCTATTGTTAGACCAAAGGTGAGCTGCTGTTCCACTAGAGGTGCTAAAGTAGTCTCTAATGTTTTAAAAAGGCAAAATTTTGATAGATCTGGTTTGTTTCTGATTGGATTTGTTTTTGGCAAGAGAAAACACAGCAAATAAAGTCGGCCAAGACGGACTGACACAACAAATAGTGTATGTTCGAGGCTCACAAAAAATCCCAATGTTTCCACAGGTATGAGACAATTTGCAAACAACTATCAAGCACTTTTTATCCCTAGAGACAAGGTTTCATTGCAGTAGATCATCTCACAGCTTAATACTCTGTCAATAAAAATATCATTCCATAAAGGTGTCGGATATTTTGTATCTTTGCGAGAGACGATAGGTAGGGATATCTCACCCTCCCCTTGGAAAGCTCAAGTAGGTCACAAGAGCTTTATGGCCAAGGGAATACTATCTCTTCTCAAGGGAGCCAATGGTGAGTATCTTAAGGGCTTAAATCAATTCCCCTTGCACTGATGATTACCGCAATGTTCGGAGATAAGTTGGGTAGTCTTTATCTAAAATGGTTCTTAGTAACTTTGAGGGACCAACGCCTTATGAGCAATGTGACAAGCTACTAAAAGCTTTAACCAATCCTACTAAGAGTATCAAATACTTCACTCAATGTGAAAATCATTTCCACAAGGAGCTAGTACACCTCTTTTCAGTTTGGCACCACAAGGTAAGGTTGACGTCGGTTAGGACTTGGCTTTCACCTTATCCCTCTTATATAGCGGTTCAAAGGAAAACTCCACTTAGGGTCATCCCTTTTGGATGAAGCACAATCCAAAAGCAGGCCCTTCTAAAGGATGTACTAAAATGTAAGAGCAAGCATGTCAAACAAAGGTTCAATTGTTCCATTATAAGAAAAATAAGGTGCAACTAAACTAGGCACACACACGTTTGTAGTTGTCAATTGCCCCTTATGAAATTGAAGTGTTTGGCATTCATGTCCATTGTCCCTTAGAAAATTGAGGTGTTTTCACATACATGTCCATTGTCCTTAAGAAAAGCAGTATGTTCCTAAGGCTTAGATTGCCGAAATGATTTGTTTAATTATCCCTTAAGAAGACAATATATTTCTAAGACTTAGTGCAATAAATCAAGATTCTTCAACACTCGTCCTGCATGAACATGTTAGAAAACCTATTTGCTCTGTGTGAGTGATAAAAAGCTACAACAAGGCAGTTAATTCCACAAAAACTCACAAGTCAGCAAAAGGTAAATAAATTGACCAAACGTGCTGTGCAAGTAGGTTTGATTTTGATTGCAAAAATAAAAAAATGTTGGTAAAAGGTATTGTCACCTGAAAATGTCTTCACCACTGCAAAGGTCGTCTCGTCAACTTTCCGGAAAGTCCAAATTTGCAAATTTTTGGCTCTGTATGTAAAAGTTGTGAAAATTTGAAAAAATCGGCCTATTTCGCTAACTGGCCACCAACAAAAAGAAAAAAGAAAAAAAGAAAAACTCCCTTTTTTAATTTTATTTTTTTGTTTTTAATTTTTTTTTAATATGTTTTTTTGAATTTTTATTTTGTTTTGTAAAGTTTAATTTTTTTTTAATTTTTTAATTTTTTCATTGGTGATTTTTAATTTTTTGGTTGTGCTATGTGTGCAGGTGGTGGCTGGGCGGAGCTGTGGAGGTGGTGGCGGTAGTGGTGGAAATGGCTGGTGGTGATGGTGGTTGAAATCGCTGGTGGGGACGATGGTTGGGAGGAGCGGAAGAAGATGTGCGGGGTGGCGGAGCGGGGTCGGGCGATGGAGAGGCAGGGTGTGTAGAGGGCTTAGGGGTGGGCAGGTGGCGGAGGCAGGGAGTGGCAGTGGTCAGCAGAATAGGGAGCTGGGCACGGGGGTTGGGGCTGAGGTGGCACTGAGCAGGGAAAGGTAGGCAGAGGGGGGGTGGGGGCATTGGGTGGCGCGGAGGTAGGGGGTGCTAGGTGCACAGAGGGGGGTCAAGGGTTTGGGGAGGCGGAGCGAGGGCAGTGCGCAGTGGTCGCAGGGGTGGCTGCGGGAGAGAGGGATGTCGGAAGGGGATCAGGAGGAGGGAGGGGAGCTGCGGTGGGATGGGGATTGGGGGGGTAGAGTGGAGTGTTGGGTGCGAGTGGGGGGATGGGGATCGGGAGGGGGGAGAGGGAGGGAGGGGGTGGTGGGTTAGGGTTTGGGGGTCGGGGGGGCCTACGTGGGCAGAACCCCTAGCAAATTTTTTTTTTTGATTTTTTTAATTTTTTTTTGTTTTTGGTTAAATTTTTTTATTTTTTTAAATTTATTTGCTAAAAATAAAAATAAATAAAAATAAATAAAACCCAATGTGTATTTTTTTAAAATTTAAATTTATTTGCTAAAAATAAAAATAAATAAAAAACAAATAAAACCCAATGTGTATGTTTTTTTTTAATTTAAATTTATTTGCTAAAAATAAAAATAAATAAAAAAACAAATAAAACCCAATGTGCATGTTCTTATTTATTTATTTTTGTTTTGTGCAAAAATACGTAGAAAAGTAAAAAAATTTCAATAATTTTCAAGTAACAAGACTAGAGAATGATATGTGATTTCTTACCTCCGAGGCCTTCCGGACTCAATGATGAGTGTGGTTTGTGCGTAGGAGGTCGTTTGTGGAAGTTGATGCCCAAATGTGCTCTAGAAGACACCTGTATCCTGCAACAAAACTTCTAAAACAAAACCTCACAAACAAAGTGGATTAGATCACCGGGCGTGCCAAAATGTGAATGGGAAAAATGGATTGATCAATAAACAATATTACCCAAATAGAACAATGAAATATGAAGGAAAAAGGATAAATAATCACAAAGAGATACTTACAACCTTTACCTTTCAACTTCCATTGCTCGCCTATTCTTTCTTGATCTTGAATGATGAAGATTGGCCCTTAGGGAGCTTGCTTCCTTGCTTCGATTCCTCAAGATGACAAGGAGAAACGGCTGTGATACTTTGTGTGATTGAAGATGAGCTTCAACACAATAATGATGGAGGATGATATGAGAATGGCTAGAATGTAGAGATTTGAGAAGAATGTGGGCATGATAAGGATGTCAGAATGAAGTTTCTAGAAGAAATTGGACATGGTAAGGATACTTGAAAGAAGTCCCCTTAATTGCTTAGAGAGGAGTCTTATTTATAGATTTTCTGAAAAAGGCAATGGAGGGTGAGGATCAAAATATGAGATCAATGGCTCTCATTTATTGTGAATCTTTAATTCATAATGGATGAATTAAAAATTCTTTTTTTGAGAAGAGTGGGTTATGACAATTGAATTAAGAATTCAATAGTGGAGGATAGTGGGTTATGACAATTGAACTAAGAATTCAATAGTGGAGGATAGTGGAGAACAATTGAATTAAAAAATTCAATTGCTGGAGTATAGTGGGGAACAATTGAATTAAGAATTCAATAGTAGAGGATAGTGGGTTATGACAATTGAATTAAGAATTCAATAGTGGAGTATAGTGGGGAACAATTGAATTAAGAATTCAATAGTGGAGGATAGTGGGAAACAATTGAATTAAGAATTCAATAGTGGAGCATAGTGGGGAACAATTGAATTAAATATTCAATTAGTGAAGGCTAGTGGGGAACAATTGAATTAAATATTCAATTGGTGAAGGCTAGTGGGGAACAATTGAATTAAATATTCAATTAGTGAAGGATAGTGGGGAACAATTGAATTAAATATTCAATTTGGTAGAGGATAATTGAATTAAGATTTATTTTTGGATTTTAGAGGATATTAGCTAATTAAATATTAAGAATATTTAATTATATGTGCAACATGGTGAGGTGGAAGAGATGAGGTGGATTGATGAGGTGGATTGATGAAGTGGATTTTGTGAGGTGGATTTAGGATTTGAGACATTAGAAGAATTTAGAGATTTTAATTAAATAAAATAATTTTATTTAATTGTAGGATAATGAACCAATCAAATAAACTTATAATATTTATTTAATTGATAGAAGAAAATATGAATTAAGATAAACATTAGAATATTTAGTTAATTCAACCTGAGCCAATTTTAGGTGTCTACAATATCCAAAGACTCTTATTTTAGTACAATTATTATATGCATACCAGTCACCCCAATTGTGACTGATCTTTCCATTTTTGTCTTTGGGTCTCAGAAATCTTTGCACTTCTGTTGATAAATTGTAATTACATGGGTGACCAAATAACTTATACATTGGTTTGACAAAATAATCTTAAAAATATAAATAGTGGTGCCTATCACATCTTCTATCCCAAATAGCAGTCCACATCTGCATAGGTTTTATGTTTCCATCTTTCTTCAGATCTCTCACCCTTAAACATTCATCCCATAAACCTATATTTTGTCCTTCATACAAAACAAGATGCATAAATAAAGAATAATGCCTAAATTTACTTCCTCCATTTTTTATAGAGACCAATTCATTATGGAGGTCATTGGTGAGATATTCATCATAGTCCAGTTATCATGCATCCAAGCTTTGCACATCAACAGTAAAGACCATCGGTGCAATTTCCATAAACATAGAAGCTTCTCAACCAAGTAATTGACATACAGAGTAATAAGTGTATTTGAAATAGTCCTCAAATAACTCTATGGAATAGGGTGGATCCTCAACCCCTAAAAACACTCTGAGTATGTTACATTCATCACGGGGCCTATGTAAGGGTAATCTCCATCTTTTATAACTATTGCTCAGATTATGGTACTTGTACAATAGGTCTCTGATTCTAAATTTTACATCAAGGCTAATGTCTAGTTGAAACACCATTGTGATGTAATCTCTGGTAATAGGGATGAAGCTAGATCCATCATTTAATTCAATCAGGCAGGTTTGAGGATTATATTTTTTGACTAAAAGTTTCAGCAACTACATGTTTACAAATATATTTGGCACTATTAATTTACCCAAGTTTAGCCTCCAAGGATTTGAGTTGGGTTTATGCCTATGCATCTTCCTATAATGGTAAATGAAAAGATCATATCCCTTGATTGGAGTCCATGTATCCCCTATCTGTTTGTATATATCATCCAATTTTTCAGTGTGAGAGTTCACCTGAGCATTCCTTTTAGACCTTTGCCTTGACCCTGGGCATTGATCTAGTAAATATTGATTTAAACACCTACCTTCTAATTTTTGTCTTTTACCTTTAGGGTTTTCAGTTATTTCTTCCATGCTTTGGTCTTATGCAAAAAATCTTAATTCTGTGAATATGAATCCAAACTAGTATGTGTAATCTGATTAGAGATACTTACTTGATCATCTCCTCTGGCTCTGAATTACTATCTCCACTGTGCCCTACTCCCGCTCCTTGTAATTGATTTTTGCAAAATTCTTAAGATTTGCACTCAATATACTAAGTTTTGATGCATTAATGGTGTATTATAGTAGTTTTCACATCATTGAAGGGACATTTAATTTTTTGAATAGGGGTCGTTTGATCACTGCCAACACCTCTTGTAACTATTTCCTTGGGATGGTGGACTTTACAATCTCATTCCATATTTGTTTCATTTTTTATGTCTTTTCGGTACTTCAAGATGACCCTAGATAGTGTGTATTGAAATGAAGGAACACTGAGAGGGGGAGGGGGTGAATCAGTGTTCTGTAAAACTTATTATTATGTTCCTTTATTAATTTACCACATACATTCAAGAGAAAGAAGCATGAACTTAAGAACAACAACAAGATCATCACACATGAACACCAAGATTTTTACGTGGAAACCTAGTTAAGGGAAAAAACCACAGTGGGAGTTAACCCACAAGATTTTATCCTCTGTTAAAAGTATTACAAATGGGAAGGCACATGCCTTCGGGCACACTACCTAGAGCTCACTGCTCAAAGGAGGCTTATTACCTATAAGATAAATTACAAAGAGTTCTCTGAAATACTTGAACTGAAGAATAACATCTAACAAAGCAAGATTATAGTTCTGGTTAGGCTCAATATACTGACTTCACACACTTCATCTCTCACTGCCCTATTTCACTATTCTACCATGATCCGGAGCTTAGATCTCTTTGCTTTGCACTTAATACTGCCACACTTCACACCTATCACATCATATTCATACATCCATGCCTAAAAAATACTCGAACCCATAGATCATATATATCCGCAACATGAAATTTCATCAACTGCATTCGGCCTCAAGAAAACTTAGAAACTTTTTCAAGATCATTGTTCTGTCGGATGAATCCATGCACAAGCATCAATGCGGACCAAAACCTATGTATTCAATTCACCACACATGTCATCCAATACCGCTGGATCTCATAAATTACTGAACCAACCACTTCTCTTAATCCGCACAAGGATCAAACACCATGTTAGCCTGTTCTTCACCAAATTGAACTATCTAACCAAAACCCGATACTCAGATGCTTGTAACTTTCAATCCCTTCATCACTGGAGGCTAAAACTTTGGATTTAGGTAACCCTGACATCCCTTAACATTCCCTCATATTCGTAGCACAATATGATTACCTATGGAGAAATGCGTACCAAAATGCTGAACACTATCATATGCTCCATTCCTGTCCATCCAAACTTAGACAAATCTACAATCTGACTTCCATTATGATCAAATGATATAATGCAAATGTGTAAGATAGATTTAGTTGCCATCAATGACAACATGTGGCAAGCCTAGTAGTGTCTCTTGCCAACAATCTCCCCCTTTGGCATTGATGGCAACACTTAGTGAAAAATGACTAAGTGTTAGAATAGCTCCCCCTTACTATGTACACTTGTGATTTCCAATGCTCCCCCTTAGATGAATTCCTCATTTTTCACTACTTTCCACTCCCCTTTTAACATCAATGGAAAAGGATAAGATTCGCATACCAAAATTCACACAAAAACTCTATGTACATGGATGCATATATATAAACAATCCTTATGTCTTGTCTACATGAACTTAAACACATCACCAAAAATATTTTTGAATAGTGCCAATTCATTGTCCCAACTTTTCTTCATGCTATCCAAAACTAAAATATGACCACTGAATAAAAATACCCATGACTCTGCCTTCTGACGTAGATCAGTGGAATCATTTGTCAGAGCAGCAACTTGAGCTTCTGTCAATGCATTGAACATTGTTTCTAACTTAGGGGAAATCAGTTATCAGAGTTCACACATCCTTGCCACAATGTTTTATTTTTCTTCAACCAATTTCTTTATTTCATCAATCAGGCTAATTACTTGACTTCTTGACTTGCCACATATACTGTCAAAGGATCAAAGGATTGAGATACATTTGGCAATTTTTTCTCAGACTCCTTTATTTTCTTTTCAATATCCTCTACAACTTTTGGCCAAGATAAACAAAATTTGTACACATCTCCTTCTTCAGTGAGGGCATTTTGAATACTCTTTAAACTAGTATTCAACACAATTCTATCATTTCTCAATCATTCCTTTTTGTTCACTAAATCTTTTATCATTAAATTCATTCCATACTTTGACTTCTGCTAACTTTTCAAAAGACTCAAAGTGAGTAATTACAAAATTTATTAAGCTCTTCAGCTAACTAGAAGGAGAATCAGATGAATCCTTCTGAAAAGTTGGCATAATCTTTTCCAAAATGTCGGAAGAAGACCAAGCAACTCACTGTCCTCAATGTGAGATTTTGGGATCTCCTTTCTTGCCTTTGCTTGTGCAAATGATGCTAACTTCAACTTTTAAACAGGGGAAAGAGTATCCAAACTGATAGGCCCTTAAATTAGATCCAGTTCAACAAATTCAAGCTTATCTTTCTCAAGAAATTTCTTCACTGCATCTGCAGTGTCTCTTGCTATGCATATAGTTCTATCTTTCTTCTCCTGAGATTCACAATTCAGATCATTGCTGGTATCATCATTAGGCTTATCTTGCTTTGGTTCTTCAACTCTTAGCTATTTCTTCTTTTTGATCTTCCTTGTCCTTAACTTCTTCCACTTTCTACTCTTTATTCTTCTTAGAATCATCTTTAGTAGGAGCATTTATTTCCATATCCATCTCTGTATTTTCTTCACCAAATTGGTCTGGAGGAATTTGAGTATCCTCTGCACCATCAACATTATCTTCCTTCACCATCTCTTCATCTCATTTATATAATATTTCCTCTTCTAGAATAGAGAAATTATCTACTTCATCTTGTTGCTCATTTTTCTTCAACTCTTCATCATTTGGAATGGATGTATCATCAGCATTAATAGGTTCTTTAGTGACCACATAAAACTTATTCTTGTCCAGGGCTTTCTTTAGAATTTGTTCTATTTCTTTGACCACTTCATCAATGCCTCCAAGCATTAGCTTATTCATCCTAATTTTGCTTATGAATTCATCTATAACTTCTTTGGAAATTTTATTTTCTTCCTTCCTAAAGATTACCAGACATAGACTGGACAACACATGTTCTTTTAGCTCAAAATCCTTTGCTTTAGCAGTTTCTTTTCTCATCTCCAAAATTTCACTTAGACTCTTAGGGATTTCTGATAAAATTTCCACAAGCACTCTGTTGAATGTATTCAAGTACTTAACAGTAGCATCTATTGCAAATATGTGTCTAATCGGTGTTGTCATTGATGTCAACATATCCTTGTTGTCATTGGTGTCAACTATATCTCATTCTAGAAGACTTGTATGTTGAGGATATTGAGAAAATTAGCCTCTCCAAAAGAAACAAGTGAGTTACATATCTCTCTGTCAAAGACAGTGAAGACAATGCAGTTCAGTGAAGTAGATTGCTCCACATTCCCAGTAGGATGAAGATCAGAGTCTGCAGATTAAAGGGTTTGTAGGGGATTGTCTAAAGTTGCTCTAGTCAAAATTTGAGAGGTCCACATGGATAATTGACGAAGTTATGGCCATCTAAGTAGAACCAGGTTTTGCAGTTGTTCAGAGGAGATAGAGTGACAAAAATTAGGTCCAGATTGATCTGCATTGGAATATTATGTTCTATGGATCTAGAGGTATGTTCTGGATGCTGGTGTGTGTCCTCAACTCAAGTGGTTCATGATTTGGAGATCTAAAAGCAATTTTTCTAGTGTGATAGTCATCATAGTTGGTGTTCTTGAGTTCCTGGATGAAGGTGCAATTGTTCCTGTTGATTTCATTGTGCTTGTGGTGGTCTTTGAATCAAGTTCCTATTGTTTTAGTGGTCCACATTGAGGATTGAGCTCGTGGTTGAAGATTTGTCCTTGGGTATTGCTGTTCTTTCTAGTCTTGGTTGACCAGATGCTTTGTGCATGTTACAGATGATCTAAGAGAGGTTCTATGAAGTGTAGCATGTTGTTCGAGGAAGATTTGATTCCTAGCTATGCTTGGTCGATAGTATAGTGATTTGCATTAAGTTAGATGTTTGTAGTGCCTACCTTGATGTTTATTCCAAGGTTGATGAAGCATATAAATAAGTGTGGTTGAGTTGTGGAAAATCATCCTTGTGAGAAAATGACAAGATCCTAAGAAAGGAGGAAAGGTAGAGTAGAGAAGAGGAAGAGTAGAAGAGGAATAATAGTAAAGGATGAGGATATAGTGAAGAAGTGTTTGGGGGTAAAGCAGAAGTATTATGCACTTAAATGGAACTGACCTTGGCTTGAAGACGATGTTGTTTTCTAGTTCAATCTTTCTGTGTCAAACATTGTAAATGTTCTTGTAGGCAGTGAGCCTCTTTTGAGTAGTGAGCTTTGGGCAGTGCACTTGAAGGAAGTGCCTTCCCATTGTCTATTCTTTTAATAGAGAATAAATCTTGTGGGTTAACCCCCACCATGGTTTTTCCCTTAACCAGGTTTTCATGTAAAAATCCTGGTGTTATGTGTGTTGTTTATGTTTCTGCTCATGTGTTGTTGATTTATGCTTTCATGGTTATATCATTCATCTGTTTGTAAGTGGTAAAGAAGATTAAATGTAGTAAAAGATAAAAGTTTGTGACAACTAATTCACCCCCGCTCAGTTGGCTACCCTAATTTCAACAATTGGTATCAGAGTTGGTTCCTCTAAAAGAAGCTTGACCGCTTGAGGAGATCCAGGATGTTGACTTACAAGAAGGATAGTCTGAGATTTGATGGAACAAATTACTCTCTTTGGAAGAGCCACATGGAGTGTCATTTGAAATGCATGTGTGATGCTTATTGGCTGATAACAAAAGATGAGTATACGCCTTTGAAGAAATGTTCTTCAACTCTAGATGAACTCAAAGATGTTGAAAACAACATTCAAGCTAAAGAAGATTTGTTGAGTGCCCTAACTGATACAGAAATGACAAATGTCCTGGAATTGAAAACTACTCATGAAATCTAGAAGAAGTTGGAAACTCTATATGAAGGTGATGAATATGTCAAATGTGCTAAGTTGTAGAGCTTGAAGGGTAGATACAAAAATTTGAGGATGAGTGAAGATGAAAACATCACTTCCTACATGCAGAAGGTGAATGAACTTGTGTGCCATATTAGGTGTGCTGGTGACACACTAGATGAATCAGAGATTGTTGGCAAAGTGCTTAGATCCTTACCTCCTTCATACAAGCATAGAGTTGCTTCTATTGAAGAAATTAGGACTGTGACAATTGTTACAAGAGATGAGTTGATTGGCAAGCTCTTGTTAGGAACCCATGTTTAACCCTTCTCTTTACTTTATTAGTATATTGATGTTGGACGCATATGCTTTGTAGTTGTCCCGTGAGTATATTGTATTATCCCACATGCATGGGGAGTAATAATTGTTTAGATTAGACTTAGTATATAAATATGTTTTGAGGCCAATGAAGGCATCCATGAGTTTATTGTATTGAGCTTGCTCAAAGGAGGTTGCCCCCTCAAAGTGGCCTGCAATCAATAAATTCCTTCTATGTTCTTCTATTTCTATTGTTTCAGGCATTTTTCATTATATTGTTATAGGAGGTTCCTCTCGTTTGGTATCAGAGCACTTTCTTGGGCTCGCTGGGTGAATTTTTGCCAAAAAATTTTTTGCAGTGGCCTTCAGGTGCTATGATTATTGCAGTAGTTCTTTTTTCTTTGCATCTATATTGTTCATTTCAATTGCAGGTTCAGATCAGGGAATAATCTCTATCCACTTAACTTTGTTGTTTCATCTCAGAACAACAACATCAGTGGGCAAAGTGGCTCCCTCTCGCTGAATGGTGGTACAATACCACCTACCACGCTGCATCTAAAATGACTCCATATGAAGTAGTCTATGGTCAGGTACCACCAGTGCTCCTTCCATACACCCCCAGCAATTCACCAGTTCAAGCAATTAACCTGGTTCTCTGAACTCGAGATTAGATTCTTCACATTTTGTAGGACAATCTTCACATGGCAAGAAATCTAATGAAACAACAAGCCGATCAGCACCATTCTGAGCATACTTTTCAAGTAGGTGATATGGTTTTTCTTCGTCTACATCCATACAAGCAATCCTCCCTGAAAGTCAAAGGGCATCATAAGCTAGCTCCAAAGTTCTATGGGCCATCTAAGGTTCTTTAGAAGATTGGGTCAGTTGCTTATAAATTGGAGCTTCCTCTTTCCTGCATTCATCCAATATTTCATGTCTCTTGTCTAAAGAAAGTTCTTGGCACCAACATCAGAGCACAAGCTATTTTACCAGAACTGGATAACAAAGGATCTATCATTTTGGAGCTAGAGGCAATCATCGATAGGCACACTCATCAGCTTCTCTCTCGATCCATCACAGAAGTATTAATTCAGTGGCACGGAATGCAACTAGAGGATGCTACATGGGAACCACTCCTTCAGATTCGGAAATAATTTCCACATCTTAAGCTTTGAGGACAAAGCTTTTCTAAGAGGGAGGGGATGTTAGGAACCCATGTTTAACCCTTCTCTTTACTTTATTAGTATATTGTTGTTGGAAGCATATGCTTTGTAAGTCGTCCCATGAGTATATTGTATTATCCCACATGCATGGGGAGTAATAGTTGTTTAGATTAGACTTAGTATATAAGTACCTATTGAGGCCAATGAAGGCATCCACAAGTTTATTGTATTAAGCTTGCTCAAAGGAGGTTGCCCCCTTGAAGTGGCCTGCGATCAATAAATTCCTTCTGTGTTCTGCTATTTCTGTTATTTCGTGCATTTTTCATTATATTGTTGCAGGAGGTTCCTCTCAACTCTCAACATTTGAAATGAGTAAGTTTGGTGATTCTCTTCCTAAATCTAAATCTACATTTAAGGCTGGTGTTCTTGGAAAGCAAAGATTTGATCCAGGTGAAAGCTCTTCAAGAAGACTAACCAGATTTGAGAAGGCAAGGAAGGATCTTGGAGAAAATGAATCGGAGCTTGAAGAACTTGAAGCCCTTTTTGCCAAAAGACTACCAAGAGGATCTGATAAGTATGAAGGAAAGTTGCCTTTTAAATGTTTTTCTTGCAATAAGATTACTCATTTTGCCTCAAGGTGTCCAGAGAGGGTTTCAAAGCCAAACCCTAACTGACCTAGGTTTCAGAAGAAATGCTACTATGTCCAAGAAGCTGCTGAAGAAGGAATCACTGATGATGAATTTGATAAGGGAAGTACCTCAGGAAATGAATGGGTGTTCATTGCTATGAAAGAAGAAGATCCGGTGCCTATTGACTCTACTAGCTGTGTGAATGTGGAAAGAGCCTTAGCTGCTCAAGTTGAAGAAAAGGATTAATGGGTAATAAGAGTTGTTATAGGAAAATGTAGATAATAATATCAATGATTAATAATAACCCAATAACTTAATAGAAATTGCAATAATCAAGATTCAACACAAAGAAAACACCTTGCAAACCTTATTACTTTGCAGCTTCCATTGGTCACCTAATCTCGAATTGATCTTTCATGTGAATGAAGCCCTCAGAAAGCGTACATCCTTGTTTTTTTTTTCAAGATGACAATAGAGAAATGGCTATGATAGTTCTTGTAACGAAGAGGATCTTCAATACAATAAAAATGGTGATTGCGAGCTATGGAATGGTGTTGGGTGCCAAAGGCACACTGTGAATTCTGCAAAGTAAGTTTACTAAAAGCTTGGATCTTTGAAATGGAGGAATAGGGTTGTATTTATAGACTTGAGAGAAGGAAGATCGACGGTATAGAATAAATAAGAAGATCAACGGTTGTGAAGATTTGAGAGGATGTGCGCGAATAGGAAGAAGACAAGTGTCACGCAAAAAGCTGTTTTGTTTAAGTTAACTGCTTTCTTGATAAAAATAAGATTTAATTTCATAAATTAGAATTATTTCTTCTAATTTAAGAGTTGTTGATAAAAACAAGATTGCTTAAATCAATTAACTCAACTTGTGATTTGCTTTTTTTCATGATTTGAGAGAAATCAAATAATAAATTATTTAATTTTATGTGCATGAAGAATAAGATTTAATTTTTTAGAAGATTTGGAAGATTTTTTGAGGAATTTAGAAGATAAGAAAGTAAATTAAATAAATAAATTTATTTAATTGTTTGTGCATGATTTGGAAGAATAAATAAAATATTTGATTATATTTTTTTCTTAGAGATTGAGATAATTTAAATAAATTTGATTGATTTATTTAAATTTGGAAGAATAACTTTGATTTAATTAAATAATGTAGAATTATTTAATTGTAGATAAGAGGATTTAGAAGAATTTGATGAAGCTAATTAAATAAGTGATTTTATTTAATTTTTGGGAGGAATATGAACCAAATAAATAAATTGATTTATTTATTTATTGATAGAGGAATATTAAGATGAAATAAATATTTAAAACATTTATTTAGATAGAGCCGTGTCATTTTTAGGTGTATGCATTTTGTCCCTTTTTGATGCAATGTGTTTTATCACGTTGTTTCGAAGAATAAGATTTTTTGATAATGACACATGCCCCAGTTTGCCCCTAGTACAGGTTACGACGATAGGATGCCCCCTTGGGAGATTTGATGGGAAGAAAAGGTTGAGGGCATGAGACAGACAATCTGACGATGAAGAAGGTTGAACAATTAGGTTAGGGTGAAGAAAATAGGTTACTGCTTGGAGAAATGGTAGTGAAAGGATACAGAGAACAGGTAGGGTCACCACACAGCTAGTTAGGGTTTCATGTCTATACATAGAAGCAAGGTCCACAATCCTATTCATTTGCACACTTGCCATTTGGTGAGAGCTTCTAGGAGAGTTTGCAGAGCACAAGAGCTAGAGCAGTTAGCACGGTGATGGATCTTCCACATGAGGAGCACTGGTTTGAGTGGGTCCGACAGTTTGGACGGCCAGCAGAGGCAGGACCCCTATTATGTACATCAAAAAAATTTAGCCTAGATTTATTTATTAGCCTAATAAATGCTAGGAAAAGTTACCTGAATGAATGCATCATTCTATGTTTTGGTGCATTTGTTCTCCAAAATAGTGCTTCTATTATGATTCAACACATTTGAGTCATGAGTCAGTGCATTTATCCTTAATGCGCATTTTCTATGTGAATCTGCACATCCATTAAGAAGTTGTGTATGTGTTATGCCTAGTTGCGCATATGTTTTATATGTCCATACATTAGTTGTTGCTACGCATTTGTACTAGAGTTGCGCATATGCTCAAAGATTCAGTGCATATGTCCTAGATCGGCACATTTTCTCTGAAAAGGTACATTTGCCACCTGTAATGGCACATTTACCTTAGGATAGTCAGTTACTTAGTGAAATTGACTTGACTGGCATCTTGATCGATGCGACAATCGATAAACAATCTTCAAGATTGATATAATCTAGACAAGAGATGATATGCTTGTTTTGATCAATTTGATATGTGAAGTAAGTGAGTTTGATAGGTTTGATAGTTTGATCAGGTTTGCTTTGATATAGTTATGGATGATGCTTTGCTTTGCTTGATTACAGGAGGATATTTCAAATACGCTTATGTCGTGGGAGTAGTTCCCCATGACGTTGTTGCGACAGTACATGCTAACAGAGGTAGATCAGACATTTCTCAGTTCTCTTGGTTTGGATTACGTGTGCTTCATACTCGAGGTTCATGCAAACCTCAATTTGCTAACTACTTTAGTAGAGTGCTACCACAAGGAGGATGGGACCTTCCACTTCCCCACTAGCAAGATGGCAGTGACACTAGAGGACGTTTACAAGATACTGCACCTCGTGATAGTAGGTGAGCTTATGGAGTACGACTGTCAGTGCGATGCTGGATTGGCAAAGTGTAGGAGGGTGTTCAATGATCCCAGGCTTCAGGAGCCAGTGATATCATGGCAAGACATGTATGACTATTATGACTACTTTCTAGGGATTGTGGCTAGGTTGATCGGGGGTGTTGTATGCCCTGATAGGTGATCTCATGGGTTCCCCATTGGCTGGGAATGGACAGTTGAGCAGATGTCGACTAAGGGCACCTAGTTTGCTTGGGGTGTCTTCGTTCTTGCACACCTTTATCATTGCATGCATCAGGTGGTGTACTGTGGAGCAGCCAACTTGTCTGTAGGAGTTTCATTGCTTCAGTTCTGGGCATGGGAGCACATTACGGTTACACGGCCTATTTGTACTTTTTATAGATAGCCATGAGAGCCCTACTCTTATGGATATGTAGGTGTAGTTTCCCATCACAAGCTGGGGAAGCTAGAGTACTGCGACATCAGCTAGATAATGTGGATGTAGTGGTTTGGTGACCTTACATAGATTATGAGGTCTGGGATGATGAGGTTGATGAGCTACCTTATGTTTTTTAGATGTTGTGGTTGATTAGCAGGACACAACACATTTTGGAGAGACACATAGTCACTTGAGTGTTGAGCCAGTTTGGGAGGACTCAGGGTCAGCCATAGGGGTAGGCTTTGTTTGTGAGGACCTATGCAGAGTAGCAGCGGTGGGGACCTATGGCTTCCTATGAGAAGGCTAGGATAGACTTTCTATAGATACCTTATTAGGCATGGCTGTTGAGGAGGGAGATAGTTGACACAGGGATGACTCAGGATTATGAGGACTAGCTTACAACACACCCGTTCCCTAGATATTCAAGACTAGGAGAGTTAGCTCCTCACCTAGAGGAGGTGGAGTCTGAGGAGGAGGGTGATGGAGGTAGACAGAGGGGGAGGAGGAGGAGGAGATGGTGAAGGCTAAGGAGATGGCAGAGATGGTAGAGGAGGTGGTAGAGGAGGTGGTGGAGGTGACGGCAGACAGAGGCAGTGGCAGAGAGTGGGGGAGGCCCCACCCTAGTAGGAGGCACAATAGGTACCATATGAGGTGCTACAGTAGGTTCCACAGGTAGTGGACCCATAGGGACTGCAGGTTTAGGTACAGCCTAACGCACAGCAACATGCACAGGTGGTGGTAGTTACTATGCTACAAGGCTAGCTAAGGCAGGTTAGAGTGCAACTGAGAGCTGCAGAGTCTCACTAAGAGGCAGATGTAGGGGTTATAGTTGGTCTTACTACAAAGAAGGACACAATACTAGCTAGGGTATGGGCCTTGATGACAGAGAGAGATGTAGCCATAGCTGCTATGGGTACTGACAGGGTTACAACATTTCTGGTGACATAGGTGATGCATGCCTAGGCTCAGGTGACATAGTTGTAAACCTAGGTTGTTTAGATTCAGGGTGAGCTTGGTAGAGCATAGGCTCAGATGCAATACTATAGGGGTTTATATCATGGGGCGGTGCCAGTAGATCAGCAAGCACTGAGTTACAGGAGTTAGTGGCTTCTCAGAGGGCAGGTGGATCATGGTCGGGAGCGTCAGTGATGGGCCCAAAGTAGTCTGGGTTAGGCCTCGATGGAGGAGGAGGAGGAGGAGACAATGCTAGGAGTAGTGCCCCACGACAATAGGGGTAGTTGCTACTTGGACAGATTCTGTACTTGTATATACAGGCTTTTGATGGTTCATGGGTAGCCTGCATATGTATATACCACTGTTATTTTGTGCAGTTACTGAGACATTGTATCATTTACCATTTTGATGTATGTATACACCCTTTTTGTGATTAGATTCATGGACGGCGTACTAATATTGTACACTTGGACATTTTTATTGTTTATATGATGATGCAGCTTATGATTGACCTACATGTATGTTGCTATGCGATTTATCATAGATGCATTTTACTTATTATGCTTATATGCGATGTACATGTTTATGACACTTTATATGCAGTTATTATGGCCGATATGTATGATGTTTATGTGATGATCATGGATGCACTTTACTTGTTATGCTTATATGCTATATTTTTGATATTTTTCTGATGGGATACTATGTATGCATCTATGTTATGATGACACAAATGTAGATGGATGTTTTAAATGCACGTATATGTATGCCTCTATATGCTCACATTCTATGATGATCTAATGCAGACAATTTGTGATTATAGCTATGTTTTTTATGTTTTCTGGTTAAATGCAATGATATGTTGACTTATGCAGCTATATGTATGTATGAAAATGATTTAATCAAAGTTAATGATTAACTCACCTAATATGAAATGCAAAAATGATTACACATGGATGACTTAATGCGCTTACATGAATGTAAATGATCTAATCAAATTAATGACTATTTCACTTAATGCAAAATGATTATATGTTTCTGATATGTCCAAGCGTACTTAATCAATACAGACAAGACTTGATGAAAGACACAAATGATAGATAGAAATTTGGTTGATAGAAGAATTACTTGACTGAAGGGCTCACAAGATTTTGTAAACTCTGACACTATGAACAAGATTTTTATTGATGGATGCTATATGGAATGCAATTTGATATGGATGGATGCAGATATTTGTCATTATTACAAGTATTTTGAAGTGCTTATTTCATCATTGGGTGCCTTTTTTGTTTCTTTTCCCTTTTTGAAATGTTGTAAGAAAATACAAGCATCTAGGTATAATTGAACCCAGATGACCTGAGTATTACTTACATGGATTTTGATATAGCAAGTTGATACAAGCATCTAGTCAAAATTAAATCTAGATGACTTAAGTACTTATTGTGTTTCAATAGACAAGGATTGCCCCTTTTCATCTTTAGACCTTTGAAGTCCTCGATGATCTTTTGCCAATCATGTCATTAGACAAAAGTCATCACATTACTAAATATTAATCCACAAACAACAGACAAAGAACATGATTATGTCCCCATCATAGCTTCTCTAGTTTTTGACATCCTTGGGTAGCATAGAAAGACATAATAACAAAAATCAAGACTCTGTAACTTAACCTGCTCACAAAATATTTGTGTATTAGATGTGTCTTCTTGCCATAATTTAGATAAAATCATTTTGAGTGTTTAGGCACTTGGTTGCTTTGCTTTGGATAGGTTGATGTTTTTGCATCAAGATTTCTATTTGAAAGAGGGCTCTGTTGCGCTTGCTTGTGTCTAGTGAATGGTATCACAATCCTTATTGTTGTCCTCTAAGGTGTGTGACATTCAAGAATTCAACTCTCCAACTAAGTCGAGGACTTGCCCCCAGTTAGACAAAAGGATTGACCTTTATTATGGATGAAGCGACAATGGATATGAAGATACGGGCCCTAAGGGACTGACCTAGTGCCTCGGGGGCTCATTGCTAAATGGCCTTGCCTATGTGATGACACAGAGGCAATTTAGTTTGGCGTGACAGACTTTGTGGACCTAGGACCTAGGCGATGGGAAAGTGGATGGACAAAAGGATGGGATGGATGGAAAAAGAGCCTCAGGGGTGCATTGATAGAAGATGGCCTTGCCTACATGATAGCTCAGAGGCGACGTAGTTCGACAATGGTTCAATGGATTGGCTCAAGACGGTTGGCAAGATGGATGCAAGTCTAGATTGGTAGCCTGACGGAAGAAGGTGATAAGGATGAGAGAACAACAAGCCATGGTAGGTACTGATATGATCGAGTGGATGTGGTTAGGAGGTATGAATGAGGAACAAGGTTGGAAAAGATGGAAAAGGCAGTTTATCAGAAGTAGTACCTGTTTACCAGGTTTTCACTACTTGCTTTTATTTGCACAATAGCCAAAATACACATGATGCATATTTGCCAAGTTTTTATCATGGTATCTATCCGAGGCACCTATTTTCCAGGTTTTCACCAGAGGATGATTTTTTTGTTGTTTTTCCATTTTTTAGTTTTTTTTTGTTATTTTTTTGAATTTTTTATTGTTTTTGACTCCCTTGCATTGGGGTTTAGGTGTAAAACTTGTGAAGATGCATGTTGTTGATGGGATCATCAAACAGTTCACCTTCTGATGTAGCCAATTGATAAGCACCTGACCCATAGGTAGCAATGATGACATAAGGACCAAGCCAGTTGGGTTCAAACTTTCCTTTCTTTTCCCAATCCTGTTGATTGCGGGGATTTTCTTTAAGCACCAAATCACCAACTTGAAATACCTAGGGTTTTACTCTATGGTTGTAACTTCTAGACATCCTTTATTAATAAACCTTGAGATGGTTAAAGGCATGTTGCCTTCTTTCCTCTAGTAGCTCTAACTCTTGAAGTCTGGACACTCTATATTCTTCAATGGGATCTCAACTTCAATGGGCAAGATGGCTTTAGATCTGTAGACTAGGGGGTATGGTGTGGCACCTATGGGTGTGCAAATACTTTTATGGTAGGCCCATAGTGTGGGATTTAATTGGATGTGCCAATCATGGCCAGCAACATTGATAGTCTTTTTTAGGATTTTTAAGATGGTTTTATTTGATGCCTCCACTTGGCTATTTCCTTGGGGGTAATATGGGGTGGAAAAGCAGTGTTGGATATGGAATTTGTCACATAGTTCTTTGACATCCTAATTTTTGAATGGTTGTCCATTATCTGTGATAATGGATAAAGGGATACCATAGTGGCAAATGATGTAGTTTAGGATGAAAGAGGCAATCTATTTTCTTGTGACATTGGTGAGGGGTACAGCTTCAATCCACTTTGTAAAGTACTTGGTGGTGGTGATTATGAATATATGGCCACTGGATGATGGAGGGTGGGTCTTTCCCACTAAGTCGAGTCCCCATTGACAGAAAGGCCAAGGAGTTGTTAAAGGCTGTAGCTCATGTGTTGGTGCATGTATTAGGTTCCCATGGATTTGGCATTTTTTGCACTTCTTTACAAAATGATAGGAATCTTTTCCCATAGTTGGCCAGTATTATCCCATGCATATGAGTTTCTTGGCTAGGGGAGGACCACTAGAGTGGGTCCTGCATATACTGTCATGCACTTGGCTTAGGGCAGTTTGATATTCCTCGCTATTGAGACACCTAAGAAGAGTACCATCGAGACCTCGTTGATATAGGGTGTTGGTGATAATGACTGACCGTGATACTTGTCGAATGAAGGTTCACTTTTGGTTATTTGAGAGATCAGGTGGTAGGGTATTCTCTTTAATATAGGCAAATACTTTTCTGTATAGGGGAGAATAAGATCCTACAATGTGACAAATGATGTGGGATTCAGGAGTGTCGTATGTAGGATGGGACACTGGCTCTACCAAGAACTCATAGCATGATTGGTTGTTAGGGATGTTGAGGAGAGATGCAATCATTGCCATGGCGTCTGCTACTTTGTTCTCTATCCTTGGTATCTGCTCAAAAGAAATTTCAACAAAGTAATCTTTGAAGTTGCCTACCATCCATTTGTATGGTATTAACTTCTCATCGTTTATTTGGTAGTCGTCATTCACTTGGTTGATGACCAGTTGTGAGTCACCATACAGTTGAAGTTCTTTGATGTTCCATTCAACTACTACCTTGATGCCAATGACTAGAGCTTCATACTCCACCACATTGTTAGTACAAGGAAAGAGTAGTCTATGATTTTAGAATGGTGTCACCATTAGGTGTGATCAACAAGATGCTTACCCCAGACCCGTGCTGAGTGTATGAGCTGTCAAAGTAGAGTTTCCAGGTTGTTTTTAAGTGGAAGATAGACTCGTCTAGAAATTTGAAGCTTAAAGGGTTATCATCTATTAAAGGTGCATCTGCCAACTAATTTGCAAGTACTTAACCCTTTATTGCGCGCCTATCTACATAATCAATGTCAAACTCACTAAGAAGCATGACCCATTTGGACAATCCACCTATAAGGGTAGCTTTGTTGAGAAAATACTTTAGTGGATCAATTTTTTCTACTAGCTTGATGGAATGTGATAGCATGTAATGTCTCCATTTTTGTGAAGCGAAGACTATAGTGAGGCATGCACTTTCAATTGGCATGTATTGTATCTTGTAACCAACTAGTGTTCTACTAATGTAATAAATCACTTGTTCTTTCCCTTCATGATTTTTCTGTGCAAGGAGAGCTCCCAGAGCTATTGGTGTGGTGGAGATATAAAGTAGCAGAGGCTTACCTTGGATTGGTGGCATCAATATAGGTGGTCTCATGAGATACTCCTTTAATTGTTGAAATGCTTGTTCACATGAATCATTCCACTTGAAAGGAACATTCTTATGGAGGAGGTGCATGAATGGGTGGCACTTATCTGCCAATTGAGAAATGAACCTTTTGATAAATTGTAGTTTTCCCTATAGAGACCTTTGTTGACTAAGATTTTTGGGAGGTGGCATTTCCATGATAGCCTTCACCTTAGCTGGGTCTATTTTGATTCCATTTGCAGACGCTTAATCCTAGAAGCTTGCCAGATGTGACTCTGAATACACACTTCTTTGGGTTGAGGCACACATTGAACTGTTCCAATCTTGTGAAGATTTTGTCTAATACTACTAGGTGTCCTTCTCTTGTGAGTGATTTTTCTAAGATGTCATCTACATAATCTTACATTATGGTGTGCATCATGTCATGGAAGATTGTGGTCATAGCTCTCTGATAAGTTGCCCCTACATTTTTCAATCCAAATGGCATGACACACCAATAGTAGGTGCCCCATGGACATGTAAATGTAGTCTTGTGTTGGTCCTTAGGTGCAATTTTGATCTGGTTGTATCTAGAAAAACCATCCATTGGTGACAACATAGTGTGCACTGCCATGAGATCTACAATAATGTCAATGTTTGCCAAAGGGAAATCATCTTTTGGACAAGCTTTATTTAGGTCCCTAAAGTCATTACACAGTTGAACTCTTCCATCTAGTTTGGCAACTAGCACTATATTTGAAATCCACTCAGGATAGTCTATTGGTTTGATGAACCCAACATCTAGAAGCTTCTTCAGTTCTTTTACCATGAGGGCGACATGTAGGTGCATCTTCCTAAGCTGCTAGAGCTAAGGACAAGTGATGCATTATGAGATTTGGATCTAGCCCTGGCATATCTACATATGTCCAAGCAAAGTTGATTTGTTTCCTTTTGAAGAATTTAGTGAACTCTGGCTTTCCTTGTGTGATTAAAGACTATGCCATATGAATCATCCTAGGACTGTCAGCTATATTGATGTTGATTTGCTCTGCTAGTTCTATGAAGATTGATGATCTCTCTTGATTTGTTAGATTGGGTAGAGGGTCAAGCCTTCCATCCTTCAGCGCCTTACAGAGGTTTTCATCATTGGATTCATCTTTCATATTTCTACTATTTTCATGATCTAACACTACCGCAAAGCGGTTTTCATCATTAGATCTTTCTTTCATCTTTACATTTTTAAGACTGAAAGGCTTGGCACTCTCTCTAAAATAAACCCTGTCATTGAGTTCTATGGCATAGCCATCCCTGTGATCCCCTACAGGTATATAGTCTCTAAGCTCTACATAGTCTATGATGGCTTCATCATTTTGAAAGGTAGGAGTGTCTTGTAAGTCCCAATCTATGAGTTCTGGATGCAATAGTGGTAGAGGGTCATTGGGTTGGTCTAGTTCGAGGGTATTGATGGTCAGGATGGAAGAGTTAAGGTGGGAATTTTAAGCATTAACAATGTTTGTGATGGTACTCTCCACTAGTTGATCAATCAAGTGTGGTATCATTCTTTCCTCACGAATCTCCCTATCATTATTAT
Organism: Cunninghamia lanceolata; assembly: GCA_027924645.1. Taxonomy (NCBI): domain Eukaryota; kingdom Viridiplantae; phylum Streptophyta; class Pinopsida; order Cupressales; family Cupressaceae; genus Cunninghamia; species Cunninghamia lanceolata. Next base: position 32,248,522 of record BSBN01000078.1, on the reverse strand, counting down.
GAGGGTCAAACTCTAGAGGTCTAGCCCTTGGACTTTGTCCCTCATTAGTTGCATGGGTAGGGTCATACTCAGGGACCACATCAATATCTTTTTCATCACAAGATAGTTTAGAGAGGCTATCCCATTCATATTCATTGGAGTCAGTCTCACTTCGTCCTTGTAGCCGGTGAATTGTTGTGTGGTTACACAACACGCCCCATTTTGACTTGGCAAAACAGGGACCCAGCTTTTGTTTTGGCTTGTGTTGTCTGTTTCTGGCGGTTTTGGTAAAAATTTAAGTCAGGTGCATCATCATCATGAAGGTCAGGATGAGGTAGGTCATCATCATGAGGTTAGTTTGTCAAAGTTCATATTTTGTTTCTGTGACTTCATGGTTAGAAGGAGCTTGAAATTTCATGCAGGTTTGCCTTTTGCATCACTTGAAAAGTCGTCCATATGAGGGAGTTGTGAGCGGTCAAAGTTTTGGTCAAACCTGATAATTGCTATATGAACATCATCATCATGATATTTGAAAAGCCCCCCGATAATATCCTGAGGTCGAAACATCCGGACGTCAAGTTTAAGTCGTAGTAATCTTTTCCCGTCAGGCGGTCTTTTATATCGCCAAAGGTCATCATCATGATCTTACTTTATCATCTGATGAAAATCATGCAGTCCCGAAACATCCGGACGTCAATCTTAAACGCTAGTGTGTTTTACCCGTCAAGCGACCCTGGAAACATCATCAGCATCATGATATTCCAACATTGCGATCATCATCATGATATTTCGAGACCTGACATTTCTCAATATCCTCCTGACCTCCTTTTGCGTGATCATGATGATCACCTTATCTTTCGAAGCGGAGGGTGATTTTCATTTCCTAAGTCATGTTGAGCAAGATCATCATGATCTTGTTCGTCTCTCCCAACAGTTCGTAATATCATCCTGCCGACGAGTATAACTTTTGCGAATATGATGATGACGATGACGTCACCATCACCTTTGTCCTTCGGCAGGATATTTTCCAGGGCGTGATCCATTTCGCCAATATGATGATGACGATGACGTCATCTTCGAAGAGTAACACAAGCCCCGGATATCCTGATGACGTCATCAGGACTTTCAGCAGGATCATATTTTTGATTACCCAGTGCGTATATGATGATGATGTTGTTCATCATCCTGATCTTTCAAGTGGATTGCCTTGGCCGAAAAAGGGGTCATATTGCTTTCATCCACCTGATCATCTTCCTTAGGGGAACCCGATATTCCATTTACCTCCTGATCTTCATGATCATGACGATGACGTCATCCCTTTGCATTTTAACGAAGCCTGATGATGACGATGACGTCATCATGATTTTCCTCAGCGGCAGGATCATTTCCAAGTCCTCCTGTTTGTCTTCATCATGATGATGATGACGATGTCTTTCTTTCCCGAATGTGCAAAAACAAAACATCCTGATGTGCTTTTTATCAGGGCATTAGGAAGGGAGGATCATCATATTTTGTGATATCCTGCGGACAGACAGAAGGCATATAGTTGGTCATCATCATGATTTTTTGGCGTCGGTATAACTGTTGCCGTCGGCCTAAGAAAAAATTGTCACCCTGATCATATGTAGTCACGCCGATGCAGATATGATGATGATGCAAGGCCGATTTCTAAGGATGGTTGAAAGGCGATTATTTCTTTGTATAATCTGAGATCATCATCATCATATTTAGACCCGATATACAAGATAATGGGCAAAAACATGAAGCGATGGAAATCTGAAAGCTCAACTGCCTGAATTTTGGTCAACGAGGGTTGACCTGGTTGTTTTTATGCTGTTTATGCATTTAGTGCATATTTTTCACAGGTAGAGCTTGATTGCCTGTAGCTGCACATGGGGAGGTATGTTTAATAAAGTGTTTACTTCCTGTTGTTTATCATGATGATGATGAACCTTATGTTTGTCTGTTTACTTGCAGGAAATTATCGTGATGCTGCTGAAGCTGAACATTGAAGTCATGATGCCGCTGAAGCTGAACATTGAGATCATGATGATGCTGCTGAAGCTGAGCATTACAAAGTTGCGCATGAAGTCAACATGGGCCAGAAATGAGGAGGATATTGTCAAATATGCTGTTCGCCAGCTGGAGACCGAATCAAGTTGAAGATGCTGGAATATTCTGTGCCAGCTGTACATTTGCTAACTGACGAAGCATGTGCTTTTCATCTGGACCGTTGTTTGTTAATGAAGGATCCTGATCCTTGGATCATTGTAGCCGTTTTCTGGCAGTTGCTCTATATAACATCCAGAGCTTGTCATTTTAGAAAGAGGGGGGAATACATTAGAATACACATACGCATCTGGCGCAAAGAGTCACTTACTGTAGAATAAGTTAGGAGATCGGATTACTGAGACTAATGAGGATAGAACTGTTGAAATATCAAGGTTCTTTCTTCAGATCACTGTAAATGTACCTGTTCTTGAGCATACTGAATGAATATGAAGTTCCAGATTACATCCTGATTGTAAATTTTACGTAATCTTCTGTTGATTTCTGGATATGTACTGGTGAATGCTGTGTTCAACTGGAAGCGCTTTCATTTCATTACATATTGTTGTCAACTTTCCTTTGAAGCTTTGCACTAGATCATGCGGATTTGTGGAATGTCCTGGTGAAGTATGATTTCTAGTTTTCCTTCTTTTCATTGCAAGTATGGGAGCTTGTATGTGAATCAGTGATCTAAGTCCAGTAATTTTAGGAATCTCACTCTCTAACCCTTTCCTTTTTTTCAATTTCATTAATTCATCACCATAACTGCAAATAATGATATATAACAAGCAGAAATAGTGAAATATGCTGAAATCCCGTAGGTAACTGAAGATCCTTAGCATATTTGAGTTAAGTGCATGTAGTATTGAAAATATCATGCAAAGAATCATAAATAATGGTAGAAATCATGCAAATATCAGCCTGTATGCACATTATTTGACTAAATTTACAGTGCAGAGGTAGAATTATTGGAGACTTATGCAGAGCGAACATCTAGAGCAGGATATTTGAAGATGATGATGATGAACAGTGCAGAAACACGTAAGGCCCCTGAATGGAAAACAGCAACACACATCAACCACTGAGTAACGTCAGTAGATTAAGATCTAATCAACGGAGACTTGGGATCATGAATTCTTTGAATTCATCGTATCTTTCAAGATGAGTAAAGGTTGTTGTGTAACTTTTATTCTATGTTTGTGAATGACTAACATCATGACCAACATAAATTGGCGCTAGAAGGAGGGCCGAGTCTGGAAGATCACGTTCATCACCAGTATTTCCAGGTTTGATGACGCTCAGAGTAAGGTAACTTCAGATCATTTGTGAATTTCATCAAATTGCGTAAATATTTGCTGCGACAAGTTTGTATTTGCACATTCTGTGTAAAGATTTCCAAATTTCACATAAATATTGCAAGCTTTACAGTAGATTTCTTTAAATTCACTAAATATTGGCCAAAGATGCATAAATTTGTTCAAGCTTTGAGGGTTTGAGCCTTAGACACGCGAGATCTGGTGCTACCGGTTGAAATATCCCAATATCCTGTCATATTTGCAGTATCTTCGCAAATATCGCGTAAATACTCAGTCTGATTTGCAAGTTGACCGCAAATATCACCTCGTCCGGTGGAATCCAGCCAATATTTGCAAAGTTTCAGCTAATTGGCCTCCAAATCGAGAAATCCTGGCTCACAGGATAAATACCAGGTCTAGACATAGTGAAATTTTTGAAGAATTGCCTGTTAGAGGTTTTAGACCTAGGACTGTAGACGTCCACCATACTCCAGAGTCTAGTACGTCCAGAGCTTCACCAGGACCTCCCCCTGTAACTCCTGTTGGTTTGCAAATACCTTCAGGTATACCAGTGACACCTCCTGTTCAACCTCAGGGTATACCTTTAGTCCAACCTCAACCAACTGCACCACCAGTTCAGCCCCTTCAGGTTGCAATGTCGTTCTTTGCAGCAGAATCACCATTGACCTTTACTGTGTATCATGAGTTACCAAAGTATCCGGACAAGCTTTGTCCAAAATACCATCCTTATCAAGATGCGGATGATCATATCAGGACGTTTAAAGAAGCTTGCTGCAGAGCCAGAATAGAGCATCAGGATGTGGTGTGCAGATTATTCCCTTTTTCCTTAGGGGAAGAGGCTTATAATTGGTTCATCAGTCTTGGTCAATCTTCTGTAGGTTCGTGGGCTATCTTAGAGAAGGCCTTTCTTGACAGATTCAAGGTCCCTATTGATCCATCCATGAATTACCACCTGTTTGCCACAATTAAGAGATTGGAGCATGAACCTATTGCAAATTTCAATGCTAGGTTCCAGAAAATGTTGTCCAAGCTAGTTACCCCATATGTGGTGGCTGATGATGCTGCCAGAAGTATTTATTATTCAGCCCTGGATCCATTAACCGCCATGTTCATCAGGAGAACACATCCTGCGATCACCACATTGACAGGAGCTTTTCAAGAAGCTATCAAGGTAAATCAACAGCTGATACCTGCTCCTACCCCAAATATAGCATTCCCTGCTTTGCCTGGCATGCAGTCACAATATCCAGCACAGTATCCTGCAGCTTATCCTTCACAATATCCTACACAATATCCAAATGGAGCAGTGATGCCCCCAGCAATCATGCCTGCACCTTTGCAAGTACCTCCATTGAGTATCATGCCTCCTCCTAATGGAAATGGCCAATTGCCACAATATCCTGCACATACTCAGACACCTCAGGGTACAGATCTATCTCATAATAACCATGGATCTTCCTTTTTCCAGCCTCAGCCTGAAAATGTAGTGGCCAAAGCCCAAGAGGAGAAAGAGGAAATCAAAGAAATTGCTGCTCAGTTGAGAAAGCTCACCACAGAAGTAACACACTTGAGAAATCAAGGGTTTTATTCACAGTCAGGTCAGAATAGGAGTTATTCCAATGACAGACCAAATTACCCTGACAGAGGATACAACAATAACTTCAACAGTAATGCTGCAAATAACAATAATCCTCCTAGGCAGCCCAGAGTGTGGAACTCCAGGCCAAATAATGGTTCATTACCATCACCCCTAGACAATCAGCCTCCTGGTGAAGCCAAACAGACTACTAGAGTCAATCTTGCTGAGGCAGCCCTTACCAATTGGTGCAGGATTCACAACACCAATGCACATGCAGAATTAGATTGTCCACAGTTTAGGATTGCTGCCAGCATCTTTCAGACTGAAGTGTCTAATACTTCTGGAAATCCACCTCAGGCAGAAGGAAATGAAATAGTTCCTTGTGGATATGACTCAGCTTTTGTGCTGGAAACCTACACTAATCAACCTCATCAGGATTATAATCAGACCTGTGAAGAATCTGCCTTAACCTTTGAAGCAAATTATGTCTTCCCTTTTGAGGATGAAAATGAACCTACAAGAGAGCATGAGGAAGTACATGCATACCAGCAGCAATACCCTGGTAAGCATAATTATAACCTGAGGAGTAATGCCAACAGACCTGCCGGTCCATTGACATCATCTCTACCTCCAAATAACTTCAACACACCTCCTGATCCTAAGGCTAGCAATAACCCTGGGTTCCCTAAGGTGAATGCTCAGTACTTGTCTCCTCAAAACACAGTAACAAAAGTTGCAAATGCACCTCATGAGTCTGACAGGTTAGTCAGCTATTTGGCTGATGAAATGAAGAAAATCAAGATCAGCCTGTCCCTATCTGAGTTACTGAAAACTCCTGCCATCAAAAGGGCATTCATGAAGTCGCTGGATGATCCTGCTTCTAAAGAGGATAATCACCTTTCGAGTCAATCCAATAGCAGAGACCATACTGCTAAAGATAGCACTATCAAACCCAAAGTGTCAGCCACAGTCCAAGCTGCTGAAACCTCTCACATGACCTTGTACAGAGATAAAACTGAATCACCTCCGTTTCTCCTCACCATAAGAATGTTCAGTAAGAATTTGCACAACTGCTTAGTTGATTCAGGAGCCTCAACTAATGTTATGCCTTTGTCAATATGCAACGCATTAGGACTGCATCCTGCTAAATCATTAAAGAAGGTCACTCAACTAGACAAGACAGAAGTGAATGTCGTAGGAGAACTCACTCACATTCACATGCAGCTAGCGTCTGATCCTAGGATCCAGTATTACATTGACATTCAGGTAGTTGACATACCTGATACATATGGGATGTTGCTTAGCCGGGACTGGTCTAAAACGCTTAACGGATACATGTCCACAGACTTCAGTCACATGTGGTTGCCATGGAAAGGTATACCTAATCAGATCAGGATTGATGCTGAGCCTAGGATGAAACATATGATCACCGAATATAACAGAACAAATGAGATCATGTATGTAAACGTAGAACCTGGAGTTTATCACATCAGGCCGCAAACTGTCCAAATAGAAGAGGTCCTGATGCTTGATGTTCATCATCATCATGATGATGATTATCATGAGGATATGCCAGTCGTAGAACTTAATAATGATCCTGATAATGACAACAAAATAGATCGCTTCAGGGATTTTCAGATGCATTTATCTACTCAGATAAAACGTTGTCAATTATTAAATATACCTGCTAATGATATTTTGATTGACGGATGGTGCAGATTGCATGGAGAAGCACACTCGGAAAAGACTTGCGAACCATGCTTAGACATGATCATGCTGGAGCAGACGTATAGTGAGGCGTCATCATCATATTCCGAGGTGAGTGCTACATCTGATGATGATGATGATGCTAATTTTTATTTGTCTTCTGCAGGAACAGAAGAGCCGACGGATCCTGATGAGGATCATATCCAAAAAACAGAAGAGATCCTGGTGTCCAATCAGACAAATGATGCGAGAAAGGAAAAGATCACCCCTGGTAGTGATTGCTTCATGGAACCGGATTACGAGTTGTCTGATGAGGATAAAGGCAGTGACCTGACGAAGTTCGAAGAATTTATGGTCAAAGAAATAGAAAAAATGACACAACAATGTGGATCTCCCCAGGAGGTTTTAATCAAAAGTTGGTGTAGGCTGCATGAGGCGCCTCACTCAGAAACCACTTGCTCACTGTGTTTACACATTTTGAAGAAGCATGCAGTTGTATGTGCTGAACATCATCCTCTTGCTAGGATGGAAGAGAAAACAGAAAAGCCATCAGGCTCATCAGATAAAGGAAAGAAGAAGCTTGAAGATGACACACCTAAGTTAAGGTGGATATCAGGCGGAGCAGCAGCCAGAGCTGCAAAGAAAAAGGAAAGTTCAAATAAATGTCCTGCTGAAGATAAGCCTTGGATCCTGAGGTTTGATGGATCCAAATCCAAGCAAGGTTCTGGAGTAGGGATTGACCTTACTGATCCATCAGGGAAATCCCATTTAGCAGCTTACAGATTACAGTTCCCCTGCACTAATAATGTCACAGAGTATGAAGCTCTGATTCATGGACTGTTGTTTGCACATAAGAAGAAGGTGAAGATCCTGCATGTCTTTGGAGATTCAGAACTAGTTGTGAGGCAAGTAAGAGGAATTTATTCTTGTAACTACAGAAAGCTGTCAAATTACAGACATCGTGTGTGGGACCTGATTGAAGACTTTGATGCCTTCAACATCGTTCACGTGCCAAGAGAACAGAACCAAAGGGCAGATGCACTTGCTCAGGCTGCCAGTACGCTGGAACCACTGTCTATATCTGGTCTGAAGAGATTTGCAGTAGAATTGGTGTCAGTACCTTCGGTACCTGACAATGTGACTAATCTCCAAGTGTTTGATGATGATCAGCATATCCTGGATTTCATATCAAACAGAGATGTATTTGAAGCTCAGATCATAGATGAAAATGGTATGGAAGATCATGTCTGGGAAGAAGATGAGATTTTAGAGTTGCCTGGCAACACAATTCCCAAAGGTATGATTGAATTAGAAAGAGCCTTTGATCTGGATAATATGCTCAAGCATAAGGATCTGCCTAAGGCAGATGGAGGTCAATATTCACAGGTGAATATTGGACAAGCTGATGACAAGAAGAATGTCTTGTTGGGTAAGGTTTGTACACCTGAAGAGTTAGATGGAATAACTCAAGCCCTTAAGGATTATATACATGTAATTGCATGGACTTATGACGAGCTGAAAACGTATGACACTTCTGTCATAACTCATACTATACCCCTCAAGCCAGATGCAAAACCTTTCAGACAGAAGCAGAGGCCAGTCAATGCTCTGCTTGAGCCCATCATCCTTGAGGAGGTCAAGAAATTGTTGAATGCCCGGATAATTTTTCCTGTAAGGCACTCCACTTGGGTGGCAAATCTAGTACCAGTCAGGAAGAAGAATGGAGATATTAGATTGTGTGTGGATTTCAGGAACCTGAACAGAGCATCAGAAAAGGATAATTATCCTTTGCCCTCTTTGGATGAAGTTCTGCAGATGGTAAATGGAGCCAAGATGATGTCCTTCTTGGATGGGTTTTCAGGATACAACCAAGTGATGGTTGATAAAATTGACAGATTAAAGACTGCCTTCACCACAAAATGGGGGATATTTGCATATAGACGTATGCCGTTTGGATTGATAAATGCTGGAGCTACATTCCAGCGAGCAATGGACATAGCCTTCAGAGGCTTAATAGGAAAATGTATAGTCATCTACATGGATGACCTGACAGTGTTCTCCAAAGAAAGGGGAAATCATGTTGCTGACCTCAGAAGTGTGCTAAAGAAGTGTGAAGAATATGGAATATCTTTGAATCCCAAGAAATGCATATTCGGGGTCACAACAGGAAAGTTATTAGGCCACCTGATCACAGAAGATGGGATTATCATTGATCCTGACAGGGTGGAATCTATTATGAAATTACCACTTCCAGGAAGCAAAAAGGAGCTTAAGTCTTATTTTGGTAAGATAAATTTTGTGAGGAAGTTCATCACTGGCTTTGCTGAGATTGTCAGACCACTGAATGCCATGTTGAAAAAAGATGCACAAATTGACTGGACACCAGAAGCCAGAGCTGCTTTTGAAGATATAAAGAAGGCCATTTCAGATGCTCCTGTCCTCATTAGCCCAGATTATACAAAGGATTTCTACATCTACTCATTTGCTTCAGAACATACTTCTGCAGCAGTGTTAACTCAAAGAAATGAAGATAAAGAAGAGAAACCAATTGCCTTCATGAGCTGTCCTTTCAGGGATGCTGAGTTGAGATATGTAGATGTTGAAAGACAGGCACTTGCATTAGTCAGAGCAGTAAAAAAGTTTAGACATTATATACTGAGGAGCAAAGTGATTGCTGTGGTACCAGATGCAGCAGTAAAGATGCTGCTGATGCAGAGTGAACCTGGTGAAAAAAGGGCCAAATGGATTACGGTACTACAAGAATATGACATGGAGATCACACCCATGAAGCTAGTAAGAGGACAGGCTCTGAGCCGGATGATATCTGAAACTGATCCAAACATCATCAGTCAACAGTATGTGATGGATGAGAAAGACAATAAAGAATGGTATTCAGACATCAGGCACATCCTGATCACTGGAAGATGTCCTTTGAGGATGCAGGCTTCACAGAGAAGAGCCTTAAAGATGAGATCCCAGAAATATATGATGAAGGGAGGAGCCCTATTTAAAAAGAATTATGAAGGGATATACCTGAGATGCTTAGAAAAACCAGAAGCCAATAAAGTCTTGACAGAGTTACATGACAAGTTTGGAACTGCCCACGGATCAGCGTTGGCCACCACACATGCAATCCTCAGAGCAGGATATTACTGGCCTACAATTTTTAAGGACACAGCTGATCATGTTAAATGTTGTCATGTTTGCCAGGTTGCTGCCAACAGAGAAAAATATGCTGCACAACCATTGCAGCCAGTGATGGAGGAGCGCCCATTTGCACAATGGGGCATGGATTTCATAGGACCAATCAATCCTCCATCTTCTTCAGGCCAGAGGTATGTCCTAACAATCATTGATTATTGTACCAGATGGACTGAGGCTATCAGCAGCAAAACTTGTACTGCTGATGATGTCATTAAATTTCTGGAAAGCAGCATTGTCACCAGGTATGGAACTCCTTATGCATTGGTAAGTGATAATGGTTCTGCCTTCATTTCCACTAAATTGTCAAGTTGGGCTTTTGATCATGGGATTATACTTAAGTTCTCATCCAATTACTATCCCCAGGGAAATGGATTAGCAGAATCCACTAATAAGAACTTACTGAGTATCATAAGAAAATTGATAGAGAAAAATCCCAGGGAATGGAATTCATTTCTGAAATATGCCTTATGGGTAGACAGAACTAGAATGAAAATTGCATTAGGAAACTCACCTTTCCAGCTAGTATATGGGGTAGATCCTATCCTCCCTGTAAACTTGAAAATTCCTACTCTGCAGTTTGCCCAAGACTATCTAGGCATAGATAATAAACAAGAAGTCAGGTTGCTTCAGTTGATGCATCTGGAAGAAAAACGAAGCCAAGCAATTGACCAATTTGCAAAACATCAGGCTGTTGTCAAACGCTGGTTTGACAAGAGAGCCAGAATTAAAGCTTTCAGGATATCAGATTTAGTCCTGATGTGGGATAAAGCCCATGAAAGGAAAGGTGATCATGGTAAGTTTGATAGACTATGGATAGGTCCCTTTCAGATTTCTGAAATTTTAGGAGACAGCACTTATAGGCTTAAGAACCTGACAGGTGAGGATGTCTCGTTGCCAGTCAATGGACAATTCCTCAAACATTATTTCCAGGCCTGAGTGACTTCATGGCAGTCTTGTGTATCATATTGTATATTTGTATAGTTGTTTGTACAGTGTTTGCTTGTTGTTGTTGTTGTTTGTTGGTTGGGACCTTGTTCTGGTAAGTCAGGATGATGCACTTCATCACCTAAGAAAATAACTAAATTGTTAGGATTCAAGTGATGAGATCAGATTTAGATATAGATTGTAATTCATTCTGATAAATAATCATGATCAGGTTTATGATGTCTTTTCATCAAGGTACTTTTTCTTGTCCAAAGTGAATCAAACACAATGAAACACCTAACAGCCTTGGGTTTGTTGAAGATATGAGTATAGGTGTTAAGTGAAAAATCTAAAGGGACTCCCTTGCTACCAATACAATCTCCAACCTAAAGCTGCAAGTGACTACACCTTGTACAAATGAGCTGACATGATGATATCAAATATAAGTATAAATGGAAAATATATAAACAATAAAATTAGGCCATCTAAGTAACTCTACCGGGGCTATGGACGCCTGCTGGCAGTGGGGCTCTACTTAGGGAGATTGTATAGATAACCTTGCCGGGGTTATAGACACCTGCTGGCAGCAAGGCTCTATCCAGGTTGGCTATGAGGGATGATCTCCAACTATGTAGTTTAACACCAGTTACTTATGTTTTCAACTTGCTTTCAAGATGAGGATAATTAATCATATGCACACACATGATCCTTTGTTAGCTTTATCACCATAATGAAATTTTATCATTCAAAGATCATGATGATTTACTTAGACAGAATTAGAATACTATAGATGAATATGATCACATCACTTGAATCATTTGAATTTTATTGTTTTCTTTGGTGGCAAGTTGTTGTGTGGTTACACAACACGCCCCATTTTGACTTGGCAAAACAGGGACCCAGCTTTTGTTTTGGCTTGTGTTGTCTGTTTCTGGCGGTTTTGGTAAAAATTTAAGTCAGGTGCATCATCATCATGAAGGTCAGGATGAGGTAGGTCATCATCATGAGGTTAGTTTGTCAAAGTTCATATTTTGTTTCTGTGACTTCATGGTTAGAAGGAGCTTGAAATTTCATGCAGGTTTACCTTTTGCATCACTTGAAAAGTCGTCCATATGAGGGAGTTGTGAGCGGTCAAAGTTTTGGTCAAACCTGATAATTGCTATATGAACATCATCATCATGATATTTGAAAAGCCCCCCGATAATATCCTGAGGTCGAAACATCCGGACGTCAAGTTTAAGTCGTAGTAATCTTTTCCCGTCAGGCGGTCTTTTATATCGCCAAAGGTCATCATCATGATCTTACTTTATCATCTGATGAAAATCATGCAGTCCCGAAACATCCGGACGTCAATCTTAAACGCTAGTGTGTTTTACCCGTCAAGCGACCCTGGAAACATCATCAGCATCATGATATTCCAACATTGCGATCATCATCATGATATTTCGAGACCCGACATTTCTCAATATCCTCCTGACCTCCTTTTGCGTGATCATGATGATCACCTTATCTTTCGAAGCGGAGGGTGATTTTCATTTCCTAAGTCATGTTGAGCAAGATCATCATGATCTTGTTCGTCTCTCCCAACAGTTCGTAATATCATCCTGCCGACGAGTATAACTTTTGCGAATATGATGATGACGATGACGTCACCATCACCTTTGTCCTTCGGCAGGATATTTTCCAGGGCGTGATCCATTTCGCCAATATGATGATGACGATGACGTCATCTTCGAAGAGTAACACAAGCCCCGGATATCCTGATGACGTCATCAGGACTTTCGGCAGGATCATATTTTTGATTACCCAGTGCGTATATGATGATGATGCTGTTCATCATCCTGATCTTTCAAGCGGATTGCCTTGGCCGAAAAAGGGGTCATATTGCTTTCATCCACCTGATCATCTTCCTTAGGGGAACCCGATATTCCATTTACCTCCTGATCTTCATGATCATGACGATGACGTCATCCCTTTGCATTTTAACGAAGCCTGATGATGACGATGACGTCATCATGATTTTCCTCAGCGGCAGGATCATTTCCAAGTCCTCCTGTTTGTCTTCATCATGATGATGATGACGATGTCTTTCTTTCCCGAATGTGCAAAAACAAAACATCCTGATGTGCTTTTTATCAGGGCATTAGGAAGGGAGGATCATCATATTTTGTGATATCCTGCGGACAGACAGAAGGCATATAGTTGGTCATCATCATGATTTTTTGGCGTCGGTATAACTGTTGCCGTCGGCCTAAGAAAAAATTGTCACCCTGATCATATGTAGTCACGCCGATGCAGATATGATGATGATGCAAGGCCGATTTCTAAGGATGGTTGAAAGGCGATTATTTCTTTGTATAATCTGAGATCATCATCATCATATTTAGACCCGATATACAAGATAATGGGCAAAAACATGAAGCGATGGAAATCTGAAAGCTCAACTGCCTGAATTTTGGTCAACGAGGGTTGACCTGGTTGTTTTTATGCTGTTTATGCATTTAGTGCATATTTTTCACAGGTAGAGCTTGATTGCCTGTAGCTGCACATGGGGAGGTATGTTTAATAAAGTGTTTACTTCCTGTTGTTTATCATGATGATGATGAACCTTATGTTTGTCTGTTTACTTGCAGGAAATTATCGTGATGCTGCTGAAGCTGAACATTGAAGTCATGATGCCGCTGAAGCTGAACATTGAGATCATGATGATGCTGCTGAAGCTGAGCATTACAAAGTTGCGCATGAAGTCAACATGGGCCAGAAATGAGGAGGATATTGTCAAATATGCTGTTCGCCAGCTGGAGACCGAATCAAGTTGAAGATGCTGGAATATTCTGTGCCAGCTGTACATTTGCTAACTGACGAAGCATGTGCTTTTCATCTGGACCGTTGTTTGTTAATGAAGGATCCTGATCCTTGGATCATTGTAGCCGTTTTCTGGCAGTTGCTCTATATAACATCCAGAGCTTGTCATTTTAGAAAGAGGGGGGAATACATTAGAATACACATACGCATCTGGCGCAAAGAGTCACTTACTGTAGAATAAGTTAGGAGATCGGATTACTGAGACTAATGAGGATAGAACTGTTGAAATATCAAGGTTCTTTCTTCAGATCACTGTAAATGTACCTGTTCTTGAGCATACTGAATGAATATGAAGTTCCAGATTACATCCTGATTGTAAATTTTACGTAATCTTCTGTTGATTTCTGGATATGTACTGGTGAATGCTGTGTTCAACTGGAAGCGCTTTCATTTCATTACATATTGTTGTCAACTTTCCTTTGAAGCTTTGCACTAGATCATGTGGATTTGTGGAATGTCCTGGTGAAGTATGATTTCTAGTTTTCCTTCTTTTCATTGCAAGTATGGGAGCTTGTATGTGAATCAGTGATCTAAGTCCAGTAATTTTAGGAATCTCACTCTCTAACCCTTTCCTTTTTTTCAATTTCATTAATTCATCACCATAACTGCAAATAATGATATATAACAAGCAGAAACAGTGAAATATGCTGAAATCCCGTAGGTAACTGAAGATCCTTAGCATATTTGAGTTAAGTGCATGTAGTATTGAAAATATCATGCAAAGAATCATAAATAATGGTAGAAATCATGCAAATATCAGCCTGTATGCACATTATTTGACTAAATTTACAGTGCAGAGGTAGAATTATTGGAGACTTATGCAGAGCGAACATCCAGAGCAGGATATTTGAAGATGATGATGATGAACAGTGCAGAAACACGTAAGGCCCCTGAATGGAAAACAGCAACACACATCAACCACTGAGTAACGTCAGTAGATTAAGATCTAATCAACGGAGACTTGGGATCATGAATTCTTTGAATTCATCGTATCTTTCAAGATGAGTAAAGGTTGTTGTGTAACTTTTATTCTATGTTTGTGAATGACTAACATCATGACCAACATGAATTTGATCTACTAGGTTAGTAGCAGATGTTTATGGTTGTTGGCATTTTCTTTTTTGATGTAACCTAGCCCTATAGTGTCTCGAGTTGTTAATGTATGAGGTTGGATAGGTTTAGTGATACCTTCTTTTCTCAATCTGATGGGCCCATGACCTTCATACCCCATTCTTTGTAATATTGAGAGTCCTTGACCATATTGTTCAGTTTGCACTATGGAGTGATGGTCTTGTTGCTTAGATAGACTATCCTCATCCTTATATAACCATTGTAGGATGTCTTTTTCATCTCTCTCATCTTCAAGGGTTCCCCATTTGACAAATGAACCTTTAGTAGTTTCTATTGCTTTGGGTTTTCTCATGGAAGGCTTTCCATAGGATCTGGGGGAGAAAGGGAGCTATGCTAAGAAAAAGGATTGGGAGACTGTGTATTCACCGAGACTGTTATCTTTGACTTTGAGGTCAGATTGGGGTGCCTTTGATGTGGAAGGTGTTAGATTTAGGGCAGACAATTGAGAGGGGGGGTGAATCAGTTGTACAAAACTTTCTTCCAATTTAAACACTTAACTCCACATTGTTATTCAGCAACATAATAGTAAATCAGTCATGGAAACACAATGCAACAAATCAAGAGCAGAAACACATTAACACATGAGACACCAAGATTTTGACATGGAAAACCCAGTTAAGGGAAAAACCACGGGGTGATTAACCCAAGATTGTATTTTCTATTAGAAGAATAGAAAGAATAATATGGAACATGCCAATTAGGGCTCACTGCTCGAGCACACTGTTCACAAGGGGCTCACTGTCTACAAGAGACACACTGTCTACAAGGAAATAAGTATCACCTACTTGAACTGGAAAATAGCATCTTCACCATGCTTGAATCAGTTCCATTTAAGCCCAATACTTCTGCTCTGCCTTTGGCTCTCTTCCTTGCTACCACACACTCATCTCTACTTTGACATATTTGAAATGACTTTGTAATCCCTTATTTATACAAGACACCAACTTAGAATGATAATCTAAGTCAGCAAACATCAACAAGACCATCCGCATGATGTGTAACTCATCCGTTCGGCCAATCTCAAGAAGAACACCATCATCCAGAAGTTATTCTTCAAATGTGAGATCCAACTCCAATGCAGACCACCAACATGAACTGGACATGATCCAAAGACCTACACAAGCTTGCTTGAATCACCAAGAACATCCACACTTCATCTGCTTACTGAAATCCTTCTCTTCTTCATTCGGAACCTCAAGAACACAGTCTATCATTATTGTCACAAAGGAATAGATGCTTGCGGACCTTCAAACCATGAACTAATCGAGTTGATGCTTCACAAAGACTTCCTCAACACTCCCTCAAATCCGTAGAATAGGATAATGCATTTCTAGATCTCACCAGACCTATCTGTATCACTCTGTCACCACTAAACATCTACCGGAACTGGTTTTACTTGAGCAGCCACAACTTCTTTAGATCTTCATGCGGACCTCTGAAATATCTATTGAACCATCTTAAGACACATATCTACAAACCCTTCAAACCACATCCTCTAATCCTCATCCTATCTTGGACTTTTGTCTTACTGTCATCATTGTTCTTCACTATTCCTGATTGAGACTAATTTTCTTAATATCCTAGCACACAGCTCATCCAATCCTTATCATTAATGCAATAGGAGTATGTTGACATCAATGACAACATAGGTTAGGCCCATACTTGCAATAGAAGGGAGTGAAGTTCGGTCAAAATAGGATGAAGATGAAGTAGAGGCACGATTATGGAGAATCACAACTTTAGGTTTAGATTAAACGAATTTGCAATATTGAAATGGATTGGGATCACCTTGGATGATGATTTTGTGGCCTTCATGGGGGAATTTGATACACTAGTGATAGGTTGATGGTACTTCTTTTAGAGAATGTATCCAAGGTCTCCCAAGGAGAATGTTATACGCAAGCTCCATATCAAGGACTTGGCATGCTACATCCTTTACTATAGGTCCCACTCTGATAGGTAAAACAATAGTTCCCTTTGAAGTTCTTTCCTCTTCATCATAAGATTTGATGGTGGTTTTCTTTTTAGGATCAATAGCATTCTCTAAAAACCCCAATGCAAGGATTAGCTTTAAGGTACAAATATTCAAACCGGCTCCTCCATCGATTAGAACCCTTTTTATTTTGTGCTTGTGGATGAAGGCTTTTATGTGGAGAGATGCATTATGAGGTTGAGTGATTGACATATCATCCTTTTTAGTGAATGATATGGAATGAGGTGTGGTAATATGACCTACCATGGTCTGAAACTATTCTTTGGTGAGGTTTGTTGGAATGGTGGCTTTTGAAAGAGCTTGGTCAAGTATGACTCTATGAGACGGGGACAAACATAAAAGTTCCAATATGGAGATGTGTGTGGGTGTCTTGTGAAGTTGATCTAGAACATTGTACTGGTTGGATAGAAAGGATGGTTTGGACATGACCCCTCTAAGAGTAACTTTTCCACCGTGAGTGGTCACATTATGATCCGGGGTTTTGTTTATAGTGATTACATTGATATATGAATCACTTTTTGAAATGTGGTTAACAACATAGTCAAATGATACGTTTGTATAATTGGAGTTGTTAGTTCCACTATTGTTTTGATTTGAAGACCCTCCCTGCTCATAGTTGGGAAGTGGATTATTGAACACTAAGTGATCATCATTAGAGGCATGTCCATCAAGTGATATCTTTTTTTGGTCCAACAAGTCTTGAATGGTGTGTTTGATCGCAATACAGTCATTGGTTTTATGTCCCTTGTTTTGGTGATATTAACAAAAGTCATTGTCATTCCACCAAGGAGGTTTGACCTTTGGTTCATAATCCCACACCGTTGGAAGTGTTATGAGTTTATTTGTTATTAGCTTCCATAGGGCGGTTTCCAATGTTCCTCCTAGAGGTGTGAATTTTCTCTGAGGATGATAGTTTGTAAACCGTGATTCGGTGTTTTGTGGTTTGTTTTGTGGGGGGTTGTTTTGTGGGCTTGATAAGTTGAAAATTGGTTGTTTTGGTACCACATTTTTGGCATCAACCACCCCATCATTCACAATGTTCTTATTCTTTGTCCAAAATCATGGTTTATCTATGTTGACATTTGCACTAGGGGTATCTGGTGTAGGAGCACCTTCACAAATTGATGTTTCCATAAGAGTTTGATTGAAATTTGATGATTTAACAATGTAATGAGATAATTTAAGTCATTTTCCTTTTATTAAAGTCACTAAGAGAGGTCTAAGTTCAAATTTGTGTAAATGATGCAAAATTGTAAAGTTGCAATGCAACATATGGAAGATGAAAGGTCATAGAGTAGTTTCATTCATTTGGAGGTAGTTAGAAACTGAAAGGACAAGTTGTAATGCCTTTAAAAGGCCTTGTATCCATTTAAGAATTCATGGGTGATTGAGTTCAAGAATTGGATCAATAAAGAGCATTATTTTTTATGCATTTTCTTCAAAATACAGTGTTTCCAGGTGCTATACGGCCTTGTATGGATGGGAAATGATGTCCAATTGATTGTAAGTGGTAGTGCATTCAATCAACTACCATTTGTTTCTTGTCCCATGCATTTTGGTTCTAATTTGTGTTAGTTATTGAGAATTTTCAAGAAGTGGTTAAAACCCTGTCTTAGGGTAAGCAGTGAGCAGTTTAATGAAGTTTCTGGGATCTTTTTATATGGTAACAAGTCCATACATGAATTCAATGATGTGAAATAAACCATATTTTCTTATGACAAGTGTTTACACTAGATGGTTGGGGTTTAAATTGTATTTGATGGTACCCTAGTGTTGTTTTGTCTGTCACAGACTGGTAAAGGGCAGTAAACTTGTGATTTTGGTGTGCTTAGTGTGGTTTTAACATTTCCCTTGATGGTTGTGGTTTAGTAGAAGAGGCAAGTGAGATAAATTCATGTTCCATGAGTTGAATTTGGCAATTAGATTGAGGTTTATACTCTTAAGGAAGTCTGTCCTGTCAGGACTAAGTTTGACAGTCACAGTCATGACTGATTTTGAGACTATTTTGTGTTCCAATAAGGTTTGTAAACCCTAGAAGGGTGTGGAAGGAGATGTTTTAAATGTTGTCAATCACTAATGAAGCTTGAAGATTTAGGAGAAGTTTGTTTCTATTAGTGTTGGATGCTTTTCAACTGTCACGGTCTGAAATCAGGGATTTCAAAAATATTATAAGAACCATAGACCTAGGGTTTGGTAAAATATTTATGAGGATAGAACTTTGATGCTTGAATGAGCACTAGTAGACCATGTTGCATGTGTTTCAAAAGTTGGTTGAGAGAGATTGAGGTAGGAGATAGGAGAATCAATAAGACCCCTGGATATGCAAGGCCTAATAGGCCTAATTGGTTCAGTGACAGTCCTTGGTTCAACAATACTTCCCAAAGTAAGCTATGTTGATTTCTTGGTATGTTGATAATAAGGATAATGGGTATCTCAAAAGTCTTAGACAGTCTTGAATGGAGATCTACACTGAAAGTTACGCATTGACAATCCCTAAAACAGGGCTACTAGGAGTTATGACAGTCAGTGAAGGGATGGTTACTTGTATGGTGGGACAAACCTTGGTAAGTGTTTGTTTCTATTGAATTAATAACCCTAAGGTATGAGAAGGCCTTGTGAAGTCTGGTTTGGGCCTGAGAAGTAGAAAAACAAAATTGTGCTATGTAGAGGGCCTTGGATTATGATAAGGTTGTGGATTTGAAACACATTGATATGAACTATGCCTATAAGGAGTTGAGTTGTTCTTTTTCCTCTGCATCAATATCCTTGTAAAGTTTGATTTGACCTTTTGCTATAAAAGCCTTTTCAATGAGTACACCCATCTCAATGACCTTACTAAAAGAAGTAGGGCATTGTATTTGAATTTGGTAGCTGAGGTCAGCATATAGGTTGTGGACAAACATTTCAAGCATTTATTTTTCTGGTATTTGATGTGGACATTTACTTTCCAATTGTCTCCATCTTTGTAAGAAAGAGGCGAAGGATTCTCCACCCTTTTGTTTAGTGTTACAAAGATCTAAAAGTGAGATGTCATGCTCAATGTTGTAGGAGAAGTGTGTGACAAACTTATCCACTAGTTCATTGAAGGTTCAAATGCCGGGAGGTAGTCAAGAGAACCACTCCATAGCTTGTTCACCCAAGCTCCTTGGGAATAGTTGCATGAGATAGGTGTCATTGTGGGCGACTTCAAGACATGCTGCACTAAATTCTTTGATGTGGTCTCTTGGATCACTCTTTCCATGATATTTGTCAAATTTTGGTACCTCAAACTTTGAGGGGAAAGGTATCATGATCAAGGTCTTGTCAAAAGGATATGGTAAGATATCCTCTAGAGAGTAGTGTTTTGTTGATGCTTCGGTTTGAATGTCTGTGAGCTATTGCTGTAAGGCTTGGATTTGTTGAGTCAATAATCCTAGAGGGTTTCTAGAGTCAATGGTCATCTTGCCTTTGTCTATGGTGCTTTCCTCTTTTGAGTTATCCTTGTGGATCCTTTCTTCTTTAGTTTCCTTTAACACATTGATGTCAAAGTCTTTGGGGAGCTTAACTTCTTGGTTTGCTAGGTAAAGAAAGAATTTGTTAGGTTCTTGAGTGAGCATTTTGTCCATCAAGCATTGGAACTTTCGGTCTTGTTGAGCTTGTAGATTTTCCTCATGAGAAATCTCCTCATCACTATCATGAGGGGATGGGACTATTTTGTTAGATGTGCCTACCATTTCAAGTTGTTTTTTGTTTTTGGGATCTAATTAAGGCCATGCAATTTGACTTGGGATGAGGTGGAGTGAGATTGGAAGCTTCGACAAGGTGTGCTAGGAGGTTGCGGTGAAGGGGACACTTATGGTGAAGAGGTTCAAACAAGGGTTTCCTTAGACCAATGGTGTCAAACAAGTTGGTTGAGACAAAACATTAGCCAAAAGTAAGGATGATTGGAATCCAATTACTTGATATAGTCTAGTTTTGTACAAGCCACTAGTGACATTTCGAGAGAGAAGGATGATAGATCCTTGATAGTGGAGACTTACTAGGGTTGTTTGAGGTTGATATGTTCTAGAATTGCTTTGAACTAACCTAGTTTTGATACTTAGTTTGATTTTGGGAAGACTTGTGAAGTTTTTGGATGATGTGAGTGTTGGAAAAGCTTCTATGTTGTGGAGATGGACAGGATAAGTGACTTGCACGGTTAATCTGATCTAGGAAATTGAAACAAAGCTAAAATGGGTGCTTGAAAAGATAATTGTTTTCCTCAGCAAACGTATAGAATAGCTCACTGTGATGGATGTGCAATAACAGAAGCATGGTAACAAAAGATAAATGCGTAGCAGCAGATAGTAAATGTGCAGATCTGGCGAAATACAAAAGTGCAAGAATAGACAATATATGTGCAGTTCTAGGAAAATATGTATGTGCAACATAACAAAACAAAAGCGCAGTGGAATTGAGCAGATGCCCAGCAAAGAGCAGATGCACAACAAAGAGCAGATGCGCAACAAGTTTGAACAAATACGTAGTAGGAAGGAACAAATGCATAACTTTGTGTTTTTGGTAGTTTTTAATTGATTTTTGGCATGTTTTTTAATGTTTTTGGTTTTCTTCAGCTAAAAGTTGGTCTTTTTGATTTAATTTTCTTAATTGCAGCAAGAAAGACATAGCAAACACATAATTTTTCATGATTATTGATTTTTTTAAGATTTTGGTTTTTAGATTTTTGACTCTTTTGACTAAAAACAAGTACAAATCCTAGGATGGCAAGGGCAATATAAACTGAATTCTCACTTCGTTTTTACACTAGCTACGCTATTTCAAAGCAGATAACTTACGAACTTGGGTCAAGGGCTCCCCCTTACAAGTGCACAAACTTCTCTGATACACCAAGTTCCAGGTTCCCAAGGCTCACAAACATTAGGATTTCCTTGTTATCTCTACTATTGAAATGTAAGTACGTGAGTCGTCTTAGGAAGATGATATCGCTCTTTCTGGCACTAGTTTATAGGTGATTTTGGCCTCTAAAACAATGGATAAGTAGTAAGGACAACCATTTAAGTGGTTATACATGTGGCAATGCTACTCTCTATTATGGAGTCTCCCAGCCTTCAAGGGTTGCACCTTGGAGGGTTTTGGGGGAGGTTGGCTGTCGGTATAACTAATCAGCGCTCATTGCATGAAGCTTTCACCTCAAGCACAATTTTTCTATAGTGGCTAGGTAGAGCTTGGATTTAGCTTTGTACCACTTAAGGTCATTCCCACTTGGATGGAAGGATATCCAAGGGCAGGCCTCTCTAAAGGTTAAACATGCAAAATGATAGGTTTGGAATTCTGGTCACCTTAGAAAGGGAAGAGCATAGTCTTACTATCATTTTGAAAACACAAAGAACAATGGTTCTTTAATCCTATTTAAAATAAAAAAATTAAATGAGCTACTCGACTTGGGCACACACACAATTTGTTAACTTTGAAAGAAGCAAATAGAAAGCAATGGTTCAACTTTAGATCTTCCTAGTTGGAACTATGTTTGAGTTATTGATGCAACAAGTTCAAATTATAGCCTTCCTATTTAGATCTAGATAAGATTTGCATGAATAATCCAATTACTTTCCTTGCTAATTAGATCTAAATGTGAGTTAATGATGTAACTAAATGTCTAACCAGCTCCTAACCTACAAATCAGATCTATGAATTATCTCTGTGAGAGATGTAAGTGTTAGCGAAAAATCACAAGAAATAACTCTAGGACCCTGTCAGAATAAATGTGTAGTTACAGAGCATATTTGCATAGATACAGAACACAGATGCATAGATCTGGTATATGCGCAGTTACAAAGAGTACATGCGTTGAAAGAAAGAATAGATGCGTAGTTACAGAAAGTAAAAGCATTGAAACAGGAAATGAAAGCGCAAGTAGAATGTATGTGTTGATTCAAAGAGCAAATGAACCGATCCAGTGAATATATGCACTAATTAAATAGATGCATTGCTTCAGAGAACAGATGCATGTTACTAGTGAACAAATGCATAGAAACTTCCTGTGTATAGAACCTAACACACAAAAAACTTAGATTTGAGGTTAAATTGGGGCAGCGGCCCCACGGTGGGCGCTAGAAATGTTATGGGAAAATGTGGATAATAATATTAATGATTAATAATAACCCAATAACTCAATAGAAATTGCAATAATCAAGATTCAACACAAAGAAAACACCTTGCAAACTTTATAACTTCGCGGCTTCCATTGGTCACCTAATCTTGAATTGATCTTTTGTGTGAATGAAGCCCTCAAAAAGCATATTTCCGTGCTTTTTTTCTTCAAGATGAAAATAGAGAAATGACTATGATAGTTCTTGTAATGAAGAGGATCTTCAATACAATAAAAATGGTGATCGTAAGCTATGGAATGGTGTTGGGTGCCAAAAGCGTGCTGTGAATTCTACAGAGTAAGTTTACTAAAAGCTTGAATCCTTGAAATGGAGGAATAGGGTTGTATTTATAGAATTGAGAGAAGGAAGATTGACGATATAGAAGAAATAAGAAGATCAACGGTTGAGAAGATTTGAGAGGATGTGCGTGAGTAGGAAGAAGACAAGTGTCACACAAAAAGCTATTTTGTTTGAGTTAACTGCTTTCTTGATAAAAATAAGATTTGATTTCATAAATTCGAATGCTTTCTTCTAATTTAAGAGTTGTGGATAAAAACAAGATTCATTAAATCAATTAATTCAACTTGTGATTTGCTTTTTTGCATGATTTGAGAGAAATCAAATAATAAATTATTTAATTTTGCATGCATGAAAAATAAGATTTAATTTTTTAGAAGATTTGGAAGATTTTTTGAGGAATTTAAAAGATAAGAAAGCAAATTAAATAAATAAATTTATTTAATTGTTTGCACATGATTTGGAAGAATAAATAAAATATTTGATTATATTTTATTTTTTTAGAGATTGAGATAATTTAAATAAATTTGATTGATTTATTTAAATTTGGAAGAATAACTTTGATTTAATTAAATAATGTAGAATTATTTAATTGTAGATAAGAGGATTTAGAAGAATTTGATGAAGCTAATTAAATAAGTGATTTTATTTAATTTTTGGGAGGAATATGAACCAAATAAATAAATTGATTTATTTATTTATTGATAGAGGAATATTAAGATGAAATAAATATTTAAAACATTTATTTAGATAGAGCCATGTCATTTTTAGGTGTATAAAAGAGTAAGTTTGTAAGTATGGAAAGGTATGAAGGTGGAATTGTGAAGTTTGGAGACAATTTAGCTAGTAGAATCCGTGGTAGAGGATCCATCTCTCTTGATGGTAAGAATAACACTAATGATGTTTTGTATGTAGAAGGGTTGAAGCATAATCTTCTCAATGTTGGACAGTTGGTTGACAAGGGATATAATCTCCAATTCAAGGATGGGAAATGTAGAATTTTCAAAAGCTTCAGAACTGAGGTTGCATCTAGTACATAGACTAGAGGTAACATCTTTCATTTAAGTGGTACTGGTAAAAGTTGTTTGATTGCTTAGATTGATCAGAGTTGGTTGTGGCATAGGAGAATGTGTCATGAAAACTTTGACAACATTGTCAAGATAAGTTCTACTCAGGCTGTGAGAGATCTTCCAAAGCTTGTAAAACCTACTAAAAGCATGTGTAAGGAATGTTAGTTGGGCAAATAGAGTAGAAATACATTCAAGAGTAAAGAACAATCTTCAAGTGAATTGTTGGAACTTGTGCACACTGATTTGGGTGGTCCTGCCAAGGTTAGGAGTTTCAAGGAGACAGATACTTTATGCTACTCATTGATGATCACTCACGGATGATGTGGGTCACTTTCTTGGGAGAGAAATCAGAGTCTCTTGACAAATTCAAAGTGTTTAGGGCTAGGGTGGAGAATGAGATTGGTGTGAAGATAAAGTGTCTGAGATCTGACAGAGGTGGAGAGTTTACCTTTGGTGAGTTTAATGCATTTTGTGAAAAGCATGGAATAAGAAGATAGTTGTCTACTCCTAGGACTCCTTAGTAGAATGGAGTTGTGGAAAGGAAGAACTAGACTCTTCAAGAGGCTGCTAGAACCATGATGATGAACACAAATGTTCCACATGTCTATTAGAGAGAGGCTATAAGTACTGTTGTCTACACTCTTAACTGGGTGCAGATCAAAGGTAATTCTAATAAAACACCTTATGAACTGTGGTTTGGCAATACTCCTTTCATGAAATATTTTAGTGTTTTTGGTAGTAGATGCTATATCAAAAGAGATGAAGATCTAGGCAAGCTTGATGCAAGATGTGATGAAAGAATATTTCTGGGTTATTCTAATCAAAGCAAGGCATATCAGTACTTTAACAAGAGATTGAGAAAGATGGTTGAAAGTGCTAATGTCAAGGTTGATGAAAGAAAGGAGAGACCTTCAATGTTTTGTGGATATGAATCAGATAATCAAAATGAAAGTCCAAATGAAGGAAAACAAGTTTAGTTTACTCTAGAGAATCCAGTGACTCAAGAAGTTAATGCAAATGTTGAGGAACAAGTTCAAGAATCAGAAGTTGAAGAAAATCTCCAAACTCCCTGGTATGTAAGATTGAATCATTCTAAAAATTAGATCATAGGAGATAAAAATAAAGGTGTTCAAACTAGAAGAAGAATTGCTGAAGAACAAGAGGAGCATTGTCTGATTTCAAAAATTGAACCAAAATTAGTGAATGAATCTTGTAATGATGAAAGTTGGGTAAAAGCAATGGAAGAAGAATTAATACAAATTGAAAAGAATCATACTTGGGATCTTGTTCCTAGACCTAAAAACAAAAATGTAATTGGAACTAAATGGGTCTTCTGGAATAAATTGAATGAAGATGGTGAAGTTGTGAGAAACAAAGAAAGATTAGTGTGCAAAGGTTACTCTCAGGTAGAGGGAATTGATTTTGAAGAAACTTTTGCTTCAGTAGCAAGAATTGAAGTAGTCAGATTATTTCTTGCCTTTACTTCTTACAAAGATTTCAAAGTCTACCAGATGGATGTCAAGTCAACATTCCTCAATGGAGAGTTGGAAGAAGAAGTCTACATTGAGCAACCGGAAGGATTCCAGTTGTCTGATCAAGAAGATAAGGTCTGCAGATTGAAGAAAGCATTGTATGGACTCAAACAAGCCCCAAGAGTTTGGTATGGAAGATTAGATAAGTATCTACTAAAGTTAGGCTTTAAAAAAGGTACTGCTGACAGTAATCTTTACTTCAAAATTGATTATGAACACATCTTGATTGTTGAGGTATTTGTTGATGACATCATCCTTGGTGGAAATGAGAGTATGTGTAAAAAATTTGCTGATCAGATGCAAAGTGAATTTGATATGTCCATGCTTGGTGAAATAAATTTCTTCTTAGATCTGCAAATCATTCAGTCAGAAAAAGGCATCTTCATATCTTAGTCTAAGTATGTGAAAGAGTTGTTGAAAAAGTTTGGAATGGAGGATTCAAAATCAGTGAGTACTCCTATGGTAATTGGATGCAAGTTGAGTAAAGATGAAGATTCCCCTAAGGCAGATCAGAAAAGGTATAGATCAATGATTGGAGAACTGCTTTATCTGACTCATACCAGACCTGATATTATGAATGCAGTTGGCCTAATTACTAGATTTCAAGTTGATCCTAGAGAATCTCATGTTGTAGTAGTCAAAAGGATTTTTAGATATCTAAAGGGAACATATGACTATGGTTTATTATATCTTAAAGGTGATGATTTCACTCTTCATGCATATACAGATGCTGATTGGGTAGGAGATGTGGATGACAAGAAGAGTACTAGTGGAGGTACATTTTTCTTGGGAAAGAGATTAGTTTCTTGGTTGAGAAAAAAGTAGGAGGCAATATCTCTATCTACTACAGAGACAGAGTACATAGAAGTAGCAAGTAATTGTACTCAAGTTTTGTGGATGGAGCAAATGTTGAAGGATATCAGAGTTGTGTTTGAAGAACCTATTACAATCTTCTGTGATAACTCAAGTGCAATAAACATTTCAAAGAATCTGACATTACATTCAAAGACAAAGCACATATCCATCAAGTTTCACTTCTTAAGAAAGAAGGTAAATGAGAATGAAGTTAGATTGGAGTTTGTTTCATCAAAAGATTAGATTGCAGATATCTTCACTAAGCCTCTACCTAAGGATACTTTTGAGTATCTTAGAGTGATGCTAGGGGTTATTACCCCCTCTATTCAGAACTAAGGTGCACAAATATGCATTAGTCTGGTGGAATTCATAGCCATATCTTATAATCTAGATTGACATTTTGGGGATGCTACTCAAGGGGAGTAGTTAGTATGATTCTAGATTAAGAAACAAAAAAGAGGAAGAGATGATTGCAAATATGTGCCCTTTGTCATTCATGTCAAAGGGGGAGAGAAGTCATGTGAAAAACTAAGTAAACAGTGATGGTGAAAGGGGGAGTAGTAAAGAAAATAGTTGTAGGTGTGATAAGAGAAAGAGGGACAAGTCCTTGTCTTGATGGTTGAAATAGTTTTTCACATCATATGTTGCCATCAATGACAAAGGGGAAGATTGTTGCAAATATATGTCTAATAGGAGTTGTCATTGATGTCAACATATCCTTGTTGTCATCAATGTTAGTTGTATCTCATTCTAGAAGACATTTATGTTGAGGATATTGAGCAAATTAGCCTCTCTGGAAGAAACAAGTGAGTTACATATCTCTCTGTCAAAGATAGTGAAGACAGTGCAGTTCAATGAAGTAGATTGCTCTGCATTCCCAATAGGATGAAGATTAGAGTCTGCAGATTAAAATGTTTGTAGAGGATTGTCTAAAGTTGCTCCATTCAAGATTTGAGAGGTCTGCATAGAGAATTGGTGAAGTTATGGCCATCTGAGTAGAACTAAGTTTTATAGTTGTTCAGAGGAGATAGAGTGACAAAATTTGGGTCTGGATTGATCTGCATTGGAATATTATGATCTGTGGATCTAGAGATATGTTTGGGATATTGGTGTGTGTCCTCAACTCAAGTGGTTCATGGTTTAGAGGTCCACAAGAAATTTTTCTAGTGTGACATTTATGACAGTTTGTGTTCTTGAGTTCCCGGATGAAGGTGCAAGTGTTTCTGGTGATCTGAGGTGGTACAGTTGTTCCTGTTGATTTCATTGTACTTGGGGTTCTCTCTAAATCAAGTTCCTATTGTGTTGGTGGTCCGCATTGAGGATTGAGCTCATGGCTGAAGATTTATCCTCGGGTATTATTGTTCTTTCCAGTCTTGGCCGACCGGATGCTTTGTGCATGTTGCGGATGATCTAAGAGAGGTTCTATGAAGTGTAGCATGTTGTTCAAGGAATATTTGAGTCCCATCTATGTTTGGCCAACAATATAGTGATTTGCATTAAGTCAGATGTTTGTAATGCTAACCTTGATGTTTATTCCATGGTTGATGAAGCATATAAATAAGTGTGGTTGAGTTGTGGAAAATCATCCTTGTGTGAAAATGACAAGATCCTAAGAAAGGAGGAAAGGAAGAGTAGAGAAGAGGAAGAGCATAAGAGGAAGAATAGTAAAGGATGAGGAGATAGTGAAGAAGTGTTTTGATGTAAAGCAGAAGTATTGTCTGCTTAAATGGAAGTGACCTTGGCATGAAGAAGATGTTGTTTTCTAGTTCAATCTTTTTGTGTCAAAAATTGTAAATGTTCTTGTAGGCAATGAGCCTCTTTTGAGGAATGAGCTTTGGGCAGTGCACCTGAAGGCAAGTGCCTTCCCATTTTCTATTCTTTTAATAGAGAATAAATCTTGTGGGTTAACCCCCACCATGGTTTTTCCCTTAACTGGGTTTCCACATAAAAATCCCGGTGTTATGTGTGTTGATTATGTTTTTGCTCATGTGTTGATTTATGTTTTCATGGTTATATCATTCATCTATTTGTAAGTGATAAAGAAGATTAAATGCAGTGCAAAAGATAAAAGTTTGTGACAACTGATTCAACCCCCCTCTTGATTGTCTACCCTAATTTCAATATTATCCTCCAAAATTTTCTTGTTGGCATCATCATAGTTGTCATAATATTCTATTATGGGCTTCAAATTCCCATGAACAGTTACTGTATTCACAATATCTTCAAATGGCAAGGTGGATTTTTCAACATGAGTCTTAGTCTTTTGTCTTTTGCTCACCTTTACACTTCTGGAGGGCTTGTCTTTGGCAACCCTTGATGCTTTTGCTTTCTTTGACTTTATTTCTTTCACTGCTTCATCCAATTCTGTCCCCTCACCATCTTTTAGGATCATGTACATTCTGGAGGCTTTTGTCTTCCTTCTCTTTCCTTCTTAATCGGTGGTTTATCTTCTAGTTTTTCTATACTAGCAGACTTTGAGTGACCAGAGGTAGCAATAGAACTTCTTGTTCTTCTTTGTTGGCTAGGGGATGCTTTCGAAGCACAGGGTTGTTCATTGCCTGCCTTTTCTTCTTCAACTTTCTTGGCTCTCTTCCTGGCTTCTCTCACAACTTCTTTTGTTATTCCAATACTTTCTACATACATTTCAACTTGCCTTTGGACCTTTGTCTTAGTTTTAGGTCTTCAAGGCTCAACATGCAGTTTCAAATTAAGCTCATCATATGTACCGAATCTCTCAACTGAGGTATCTTTTGGTTTTCTTAGAAGGTATTGAGCATACATTTCTGGTATTTGTTCATCAACTTCATACCCCATGGGCATGATCCATATAGTCCTTGGTTCAACTACTTCCATCAAGCATTGATCTATTTCCACCATGAAACAAATTATATCCTTGTACTTTTCCACTATAGACTTAGGGATTCTTTCCCTTGATTGCATCATATTCTAGAAATTATTGAAATATCCCCAAAGAGCAGTCCTTTGGGCATTAGAGTCACCAATATTGTGCAAGTGCTCTCTTATTTGTATGGCAATAGGATTGTCACTGGTCCAACACAAGCTTTTCATCCTAGGCAACTCATTCATGAAATAAAAGAACAAGTACAAGACCAACGTAACATGCTTGAATGTATTCTTCTTATTCTTCTTGATCTTGTTCAGATTCTCCATTTGCTAGTTTTGCAGCAACTCACACAAATCATAGTCAGCATTTTCTTTTAACATATGATAAGCAACATAAATGGTTATACCAGACACTGAGTTTTCCCTGTTGGAGTGGTATATCTTATACCTAATCACCATAGATGCAAATTTGACATCTGGATTAGTTATATCATTTATTATCATTGCCCTCTTATCAAACTTTGAGCTGGTAGCTTCAGTTACAGTCTGATTCTTCACCAATTTTAGCATCCACAGTCCACCAAATGAGTTCAATTTTGTTACGGCCTTGATGGCATCCTTAGTGATCTTAAAGGGTTTCATCAATGAAATAAATTTAGAATGCATCCAACTCAGTACATACTGGACCCACTCTTCCTTATCGAAGGATGAGAACTCAATAACCTGAATGAAATGTTTGTCTTCCAGCACCTTATAGTACTCAGGTTTAAGATCATAAATCTCATCCCTCAGGTGATTCTCAAACAAATCCAGTAACTTTGAATTCCCAAACTCATCTATGCTAGCATGAATGTAAGCCCTAATATCTTCTATGTGCAACACCCCATGCGGAACATTAGAAAGGGAACTTAACGGATCAACCTCTATAGATTTGTATGGATGCTTTTTGAATTTAGGTTGGGGCCTTTTGGTGATGTCAACAACCAGTGGATTAGCCATATCCTGAGATTGCAAATTTAGAAAGCTTTATAGAGAATACCTTATTTCACCAATTAGGGTTTTCACTCAGATATCTTCTTCACACTTTAGTCTCTTGGAAATCTTTGTACAAAGCTCACCTTCCTTCTTTCTTCTTGGATGCAAAGTGATCCTAAAGTCACTTGAGTTTCTTTTTAACATCTGTACACCTACTTTTTGATGTAATAAATGCCTTTTCCCTAACTCTTCCAGATACCCTGTTTCTTGATGCAATTTCTCATAGATTGCTCTGCAAGTTGCCACATCAACCTCTTTTCTTTTGAAAATTCTTTTAGATGATTTGCAATAGGCCATTCTATCTTCTCTCATCATGGTAGATTTAGGCACCCACTTACTGGTAGGGGGAATTAGATTTTCAATGTAGTTCTCCCTGAGCCAGAGCTCTTATTTCAATTCCTAGAGGAATTATCAGCACCAGATTCCGGTGTGGACCCATCACCATCATTCATTACACCTTTCTTCACCCATGTTTTGTTCATTTCATTCTAGATCTCATTCACATGTACTTTGCCCTTGCCTTTATCTTGTCTCTGCACATTCTAGTTTCTATTTACTAGACCTTTTCTATCATCATTCTTGCTTCTCCAGAATCTTGCAATATGACCGGATCTGTTACAATTAAAGCATGCAACATTTCTTTGCTCATTTACTTGATTTCCTCTTGATCTACACTGATTAGCCATGTGTCCAAGTCTATTACATGCAAAATATTTGCCATTGAAATAATTGACATTTCCTCTATTGGTAGAGTTATTCATCATCATACTTCTGCATCCATTGGATCTATGACCATACCTTTTACAATTGAAGCATTGACCGGAGAAGGATGGACCACTTTGATTCACTCTACTTCTACATTGAGTAGCTCTATGACTAAATTTATTGCAATTGAAACAATTTCCATTAAAGGATGGATACCTTTGAGCATTAGGCTATCTGACAAGAGGTCTTCTAGGCATGTTTCTCTACTTCCTTGACTCACGATTTCTTTGACTGGATCCAGAACTTTCACCTTTCTCATATCCTAGACCATGCTTATCATCTACCTTCTTCTGACTATCAAGCAACACCTCAAGTTTAGCTGAGCTTATCTTGAACTTCTCTTTGTATTCATTTGTAGCTTCTAGGTCATGTTTGAGAATGACAATTTGCCTTTCAAGGTGTTCCTCATTATACTTGGTTTCTTGTAGATCAGACTCTAGATGGCCAATTATTCTATCCAATCTACAACACTCTTCTCTTCTTTCTTTCAGAGACTAATTTAGGTTTTCTTCAATCTTCTTCCTTTCCTTGATTTCCTTAGTTAGCCTCATCACCCTAGATTCCATCTCATGTTTTAGGACAACAACTTCTTTTGCTAGCTTCTCACATTCCTTTGTCTTCTCCTTCAGAGCATCATCCATGCCATTGTCTTCTTTCTGATTTGCTAACTGCTGAAGTAGTTCCTTCCTCTTTTCCATAGATTTTCTCAGTTGCCCTTTTAAAGTCTGAATGAAATCCTCAGCATCTTTAAGGTTCTCTTGTAGTTCTTTGACTTCTACTCTGGACTGATCAAGATCTTCTAAAGCAACTTGAAGTTGTTTATTGAAGCCATCAGAATACCTAAATGAACCCATTGAAACACCTTCCTAGATCTTCCTCAAGCTGTTAAACTTCTTCCAAGGAACCTTGCTCTGATACCAATTGTTGAAATTAAGGAACACTGAGAGTGGGGTGAATTAGTGTTCTATAAAACTTATTTTTATGTTCCTTTATTAATTTACCACATACATTAAAGAGAAAGAATCATGAACTTAAGAACAACAACAACAAGATCATCACACATAAACACTAGGATTTTTACGTGGAAACCTGGTTAAGGGAAAAACCATGGTGGGGGTTGACCCACAAGATTTTATACTCTGTTAAAAGTATTACAAATGGCTAGGCACATGCCTTTGGATACACTGCCCAGAGCTCACTACTCAAAGGAGGCTCACTGCCTACAAGATCAATTACAAAGAGTTTGCTGAAATACTTGAATTAAAGAATAGCATTTAACAATGCAAGATTATAGTTCCAGTTAGGCTCAATATACTGATTTCACACACTTCATCTCTCATTGCCCTATTTCAATATTCTGCCATGATCCAAAGCTTAGATATCTTTGTTTCGCACTTGATACTGCCACACTTCGTACCTATCACATCATATTCACACATCCATGCCTCAAAAATGCTTGAACCCATCGATCTTATATATCTACAACATGAAATTTCATCAACTACAGTCAGCCTCAAGAAAACTTAGAAAAATTTTCAAGATCACTGTTCTATCAGCTGAATCCATGCACAAACATCAAAGTGGACCAAAACCTAAGTATTCAAGTCACCACACATGTCATCCAATACCACTGGATGTCATAAATTACTCAACCAAATACTTCTCTTAATCTGCAGAAGGATCAAACACCAAGTCAGCCTGTTCTTCACTGGACTGAACTATGTAACCAAAACCTAATATTCAGATGCTTGTAACTTTCAATCCTTTCATCACCAAAGGCTAAAACTTTGCATTTAGGTATCCCTGACATCCCTTAACATTCCCTTAAATTCGTAGCACAATATGATTACTTATGGAGAAATGTGGACCAAAATGCTAAACCTTATCATATGCTCTATTCCTGTCTATCTGGACTTAGACAAATCTACAATCTTACTTCTATTATGATCAAATGATTCAATGCAGATGTGTAAGATAGATTTAGTTTCCATCAATGACAACACCTGACATGCCTAGTAGTGTCTCTTGCCAACAATGTCATATCGATAACATGAACTCCTCTCGAATATCTTGTCTATGAGAAGTCTCATTGACATTTACTTGTCCCCTTGATGTCTCACATTCTATTACTTCACCTTTTTGAAGAGACTGAAAACCTCCTCACTTTGATATTGTAAAGTCACTTTGAAATCCTTTTAGCATTCTTTATACATACTGTTGTCTTATTGTTGGGACTAGAAATCACGTTCCCCTGATATCCTGAATTCCCTTTTTTCAAATTATTTTTTACTTTTCAATGTTTTTCATTTAATCAGCGTGACACATTTAGGTGTCACACCGATATACCTCAGTCTGTTTGATATGCTTTTCCATGTGTTCAATATATTGAAGAGACTGCCAAATGACTCACCTTGATACCTCTTCATCTCTTTAATCTATCATTTTCTTCGATTTAGCACGATATGCCGTCAAGTTAAGAATTTTGTCCCTTTATACCTTCAAGTTATCGAAGAGACTCGATAATGAGTCTTCCCAACATGGTATTATCTTACCGATATTAGTTAGAACTTAGGGGATATAAAAATGTTTTTAATATAATTTTTATTTCATGGTGAAGGTGAAGAAACTCAAGGTTATTTGGGTTAATAATAAGGATCAAATGGATATGTTTTTAGATTAGGTGAAAATTTTAAAATGACTTATTGGGGATGATGGCAGGAAATAGCAAAGTTTTAGGGTTTTAAAATTTTTATCCAATAGTGGCTCTAGCTGGCGATGAATGGCTGTGA
The DNA here is from genome assembly GCA_027924645.1 of Cunninghamia lanceolata. NCBI lineage: Eukaryota > Viridiplantae > Streptophyta > Pinopsida > Cupressales > Cupressaceae > Cunninghamia > Cunninghamia lanceolata. The sequence goes on along the minus strand of BSBN01000078.1, from coordinate 32,214,460 downwards.
AGTCATTGCAAGAATCTAGAAAAATACTCTCTAGGAGGTAGACTAATGGTGGTGGGGAGGGGTGGGGAATGAAAATCCTAATCTACTATGCATGGAAGAAAAATAGAAAAGATTCAAGACAAGAAGTGTTTCAGGAACTGTCCATGCACTGGTAATTCCTGTACTTCTCCACTCATATTCTGTAGGTAATAACAATCCTCTCCACATCCTCTAGTGATGATAAATGGGCCAACCCATAATGACTCAAATTTGCCATGTTTTCCTTTTTCTTGCCCTCTAGCATTCCACATGAGAACCATGTCATCCACCTTGAACTTCCTTTCTTTAGCTCTTCTATCAAACATGTATTTCATTTGTAATTTCAATTTCTCATTTTGTTCTTGTGCTTGGGCCCTTATTTCATTGAATTCTGCTTTTTGTTCCAGTCTTTCTTCCATAGGTTCAAGAACGTTTATATCTTATTGAAGAATAAACATATAAACTGGCAAGAGATTATTCACAGGAAGCCTAGCTTGTGTACCATATATCAGTTCAAATGGGGATTTTCCTATAGCTTTCTAAGTTATAGTAACCCTATCTTCCCATAAAGCCAATTTTAGATTTGAATCGCATGCTTTTTTGTTATTTTCTAATATTCTCTTGATTATCTTTAAGATTCTTTTATTGCTTGATTCTGCCTGTCCATAGGCTTGAGGATGATATGGAGAGACATGAAATTTTTATGCCATAGGATTGACAAAATGTTTTTAATTCTTCCGATTTGAAGCACATACCATTGTCCATAATAGGCCTCATAGGAACTCCAAACCTAGTGATAATATTTTCTAGTAGAAAATTCACCACTACCTTACTAGTGGTTTGTTTGGTTGGAATTGCTTCTATCCATTTTGTGAAATAGTTTGTTGCTACCAAAATCCATTTATGTCCACCACTAGATCTTTCTTTTATTTCTCCTACAAAGTCAAGTCCCCATTGATGAAATCGAGCTTCAACCTGCATTGGCCTCAATGGTACAACTCCTTGATAGTTTAGTTTCCCAGAGAACTTTTGACAAGATTCACACTTCCTCACATATGTGTGGGCATCCTTAAAACTTTAGGCTAGTAGTAACCTTCTCTTATTATCTTATGAGCAGTGGTCTTTGCTAAGAAATGTCCCCCACACACACCTTCATGCATCTCATGCAACATCTTTTCACCTTGTGTCTTATCCAGGCATAAAAGTAAAATACCATCTTTGTTTTTCCAATATAAATCCCCATCCATGAAGACATATTCTGATGCAACAAGTTTCAAAGTCCTTCTTTGGTTATCATTCAGGCCCTGATGACATTTCTTGTTTTTGAGATAATACATTACATTTATGTACCATGGTGTATGCTCAATGCTTGCAATAATGTTATCTTTTTCTTGTATGTTGCAAACTTGTGTAGCCTCCAAGTTTGAATCAGCTATTACTTTGGCCAAACCCTGACCTCTAACAAGCTTGGTGATTTGGATGTCAATGTTGAATTCTTGGATTCTATTGATCCATCTACATCTCCATCCCGTGACTTCATTCTAGACAAAACCATCTTTTACTATAGCATTGGTACACATTCTATTACATGGGACCCAACCAAATATGGCCTAAATGCTTCTACTACTTTTACTAGGGTATAGACTCATTTTTTAGTAATATCATATTTCAATTCTGCCCCCTCAAGTGATTTACTAAAAAATGATATAGGCTGTTCATATCCTTCATTATTTTTCTACAACATTACAGATGCCACTGTATGAAAAGATGAAAAAGAGAATACCTGGAATGGCTTACCAAAATCTGAGGATTTCAATATAGGAGCCTCTTTAATATCTTTCTTAATGGATGTAAATACATCAATGGCCTCTTTAGTCCAATCCACCTTCGTACCCTTCTTTAACATTTTAGAGACTACTTTGACAGTTTCTGTAAAGTTTGATATGAATCTTCTGACAAAATTTATTTGTTCAAAGAAGGACTAAATGGCTTTCACACTTCTTGGAATAGGAATCTTGTCAATTACCTCTACCCTTTTAGGATCAATCCTTATTCCATGCTTTGAGACAATGTGCCCTCGCAATTTTCCTTCTGTCATAGCAAAAAGGCATTTCTTTGGATTTAATGAAACACCATATTCCAATGCCCTAATAAAAATCTTCTCCAAGTGTGAACAATGAACTTCTGCCCTTTTAGAGTATGATGTAAGATCATCCTAGTAAACTACCATTATTGTGTTAATCAGATCAACAAAAGCTGCATCCATGGCCCTTTGAAATGTTGCCCCAGCATTTGTACGACCAAATGGTATTCTCACATAAACATAGGTACCCCAAGGTGTTGTAAAAGAAGTTTTATATTATTCTGATTCTTTAAATTTTACTTGGTTATACCCAGAGAAACCATCCATCATGGACAATAATTCACATCCTGTTACTTATTGCAACATTGTCTCCATATTTGGAAGAGGATAATTATCTTTTAGTGATGAGATGTTTAAATTTCTGAAGTATACACACAATCTTATATCACCATTCTTTTTTCTTACAGACACCAAGTTGGATACCCAAGAGGAGTGCCTAATTGGTTTGATAATACCTCCTTCTCTGAGTTTCATGAGTTCTTCTTGCATTTTGGGTGCCAATGTAGGATTTATAGGCCTTTGTCTTTCTCTGATTGGTTTGGCATCAGGTTTCAATGGTATTTCATGTTGAAATAGATCTTCTTTATATGCCTTTAGATCATCATAAGACCAGGAAAACACATGTTTATATTTTTTGAGTAAGATTATAAGCATTTCCCTAATCTTTAGACTGATCTTTCTTCCAATTGAAACCTTTTTAGGGGCTATCTCTGTTCCTAGGTTGATCTCTTCAACATCCTTAAGATCAACTATTGTAGGCTTGAGATTATATCTATCTTGTCCATCAAACACTCTTTCTAGGGCTACAAGACCCTTGGGTATTTTATTCTTTTTGAGTTGAACCACTTCTTTTCCAAAAAGGGTCTCTTTGCCATCTACCTCTTCCACAAATGCATTAAAATCAATTTCTTGAGATTCATATTGGTCTACACAATGGAGTAATTTAATGAGATCTCGGTCATCATTGAAAATTTGCCAGTTTTAAATATTATTAGGGATTGTTGGCCTAGTCTTGAATTCTACCTCAGTTATTCCTGAGAATGTAATATCATCTCTTTTCAGGGCCACATTTTCTAGGAAATCAGCCATTATGTTTTTGGACCTCTCTATCCAGTCTATAGAGAATGCATCAAATAGTTCAATGGTATCCCATACAACATTTTTATATTGCTTCAATCTCATATTCTTTGATGAATATTTCTCCCTAATTTGTGAAACAACTAACTCAAAGTTGCCATATATCTGCTAGTAACTTGATTCCATGTTTTAGGTCAATGTTCAATCCCAGCAATAATGCCTCATACTCAACAATGTTATTGGTGCATTCAAAGGCCAACAAGAATGAGTGTTTGAATTTTTTGCTTGCAGGCAAAATGAATACAATCCTTGCCCCATTTCCTCCTTTACTACATGCACCATCAAAATACATTGTCTATATACCATGTTCATCTATTTGAGCTTCTCTTTTTATTGGCTCTGTGTTTTGTAATTCAGGTTGTGATTTTTTAACCCTAAAACTCCCAAGATCTATATCACAGAAACAATTCATTTGGTTTGGATCCACTTGTTCTATTATGTTCTCATATCTTGGATCTCTATATAACTTAACTTCCTTCCCATTCACTAGTATTGTTGCATATGATAGGTCTAACTAGACATTCCCTCCTACTGCAATAGTCCACTATCTAGATAATAACATTCCATAGTATGGTGGAGTGTCTACTACAACAATATCCATTATATAAACGGCTTCAGGGCATGATGCCAATTTTAATTCCACATCCTTCATAAATCCAACAACAAGGATGGATCTATTATCCATTACATAACATTTTCCATATGTCATGTCCACCCACAAACCTAACTCTTTCATAACAACTATTGGCATAATATTTATTGCAGCTTCAGAGTCAATCATACAATTTCTTACCAACTTGTTATTGATCAGTAGTGTTATATAGAAATGGTCTACTTGGGAAGGATTTTTTGTTATAGCATCACCAAGATAAATTTCAGGAGTCCTCATAACTTCTTGTCCAAGATTGTTCACCTTATTTCTAACCCACCTTTCTTCTTGTTGTCACCTTGTTGTTGATTTGGCACATTAGAAATCAACTTGAGAGCATTGTCCCTATATTCATCTATTCTCATCATTTCCATTAATGGTATTGATATCTTGATTTGGGATAATGCTTGTGTTATATCAAATGAAGGAGTAGTAGTGATTTGTTTTGACTTTTCTTTATTGGAACCTTTTTCATCAGGTTGCTGCTTGTTGTTGTCTTTCATCTTATTTTCTTCAACCTTAGATGTGTTGGAGCCATATTACATTTTTCACAGGTTCTAATGTTTTTCCTCAAGATCGTGTCATTAGGTTGATGGATTTCCATGTTTAGGGTTCTTTGCATACTCAAGGAAAACACTAAACCCTAAACCCCCATGCCAAAGTAAAGTGTGATGGTCAAAATCATTATATTTCTTTAGTGACCGCTTGTCTCCCATTACCTATGTTTTAAGTTACTCTTGATTTCCCCCTTGAAACATTGTCTGACCAGCCCCTCACCAAGTAATTACCTTTTCTAGCCCCCACCTTGAAAATCTTTATTTTTCAGATGCTAAGGTCCGATCCTACTAACTCTTTTTGACAGGTGGCAGTGTATGGTTTTATTTCTGCCATTCTACCAGTAATAAATATTGACAAAATCAATGCCTGTAGAATTGTGGAAGAAGTGACAGCTAGTTGGTAACTATTAAGGATAGCAAGATGGTGGGCCTAGAACAAATGCAAAAGGGTTTCTTTATATTTCCACCATTCTGTTATACTTCACCAAGAGGACCTACTGAATGATTGTGGAATTGTGGAATAAGGCGCTAGCTCCTAAAAAATTATTTCTGGTTATTGCAAAGGTAATGGTGGTGGGTCCTATCCAGAGTAAAAGCAATTTTAAATGTTACCGCCATTCCACCAAGCTTTATTCATAGCCCCGACTAGCATTTATGGAATGATAGAAAATCTTGATACGTGGCATTCTGAAAGCCTAGGACTAGTGCATTAAATAAAGCAAGAACATGACATGTCATTATCCTATGGACATGGCCACTTGTTGGAGAATTGTCCTGAATTGTGTGCATGTTGTTAGAACTAAAAAACGTTTCACATTTTCATTTACCACCACTCACTTATCTTCCACATTTTCCATACATTGATCTTATGATTAATATAGATTGATAAAATTTGTGTGACAAGATCTATATTGTAGCCCATGATGACTAGTGATTCTATAAATGTGACCTTTGAGATTAGCATTTCCCTACTCATAGTTGTGCAAAATGAGAAATTGATCCCTATCAGCAAGATCATATACATTTTTTTTAGATCAAATAAGCCATAATCCTCTAATGAACATTTTCATTTATATCAAGAAGACCTAAATGGAGCTACACCAATCAAAGAACCCAAAGGTAACAATTGTGGAACAATCGAGAAGACTGCATATTGTGTCACTAATAAAAAGCTTATCAGTAAGAGAGATAAACTCAGAGTGAAAATTTTAAACTACACCGATCTCAAAAGTCATTCCGATGGGCATAAGTTCATCAAGAAATATATGCACTCTCACTGATGAGTCGATGCACTAGTTGTATCGCCATGACATATACTGTCAAAATGGATATTTTATATCTTTCAGACTATGCAAGTCACCCTGATGAGAAGGTGTTACAAAGTTCGATGAGACTCGCACTGATTGTTCCCCATGGACAAAAGATATAAGAAAGAACTATCGGTGAGACTTGATGTATCGAAAGAACATTCTGTTCTCTTAGTGATAGTGATTGTCAACCTGATGGCTATGAGATAACTACTGCTCATCGAGAAAACACTCACCGATGTCCAAAAGTAGCTTTGACAGTCAGGACCACCTTGATGTCAAGGTGAAATCTATAATGTCTTCCCCAAATGTTGAGAATAGAAAAAGGCAAGAAATGAGGACCTGAGCCAAATTGATGAGAGTCTCACTGACAAGATCAGAAAACTAAAAGAACACCTCCCATCAAAGAGACATTAAGATAGTCCTGGTGATCGATTGGGAATGCATAAACAAAAGATGGTGCCAAAATGAACATAGAGATCGACATGAGATTAAAATAGCCTTCCTAACACAATTCATGATATTGATTTGACATTTTCAGAGCCCAACAAGCCTACTGCATTCAATTTCAGTGCCCAACATTAATGGCCACTTGAACATAATCTCATACAAACTACACTGATTTATAATGAATTGAAATCAAAATAAATCTCTGAGGGTTGCAGTGGAAAAGTGTAGAATTTACCAAGAGACTGAGAAATTCATGATGCTGAGCATATACAAGTAAGCATTACAAACCTTCCTATTACTAATAGATTATAAGGTTAAATCCGGTGTCTAGCATAGAGATAAAATGGAGGGTTCTTCGAAAACAAAAAGAATGTAGCAAACTGAAACTAGCCAAACTAAAAGCAAAAGGCAAAAGGTCGAAACAGGGAAGGGAGAGAAAACACAGGAATGGAAGCTCAATCAAGACCTTATAGACCAATTGCCTGGTTCAAGCCCTAAGGCTAGGAGAACTTCATAATTAAGGGTAGACGTGGAAAAATTAGAAGATAAATATAAACATGTAGGGAACATATGGACCCCTATCAGAGGATACAAACTGTTTATGTTTCACTACTATAGAAGGAATAGGTTGGAACCCATGTGTAACCCATGGAATCTTAACTTGGGCAAGCTAGTTGTCACAGATGTCTTTGTAAATATAGATCTCATAAAACTCTTGGCCTATCATTATGACCCTGACCTAAAAGCCATCTGCAACCTGCAAGGGGAACCATTTGTTCATGTGTCTAAGAATGCAATATGTGAAGTTTATGGACTGGATAACACCTGCAATACTCCCATAATATATGGAGATTTAGAAAAGGAGTATTTGAGAATGGATACCACTTATAAGGGATGGAGATTGCTACTGCATAGACCCAGAGAAGAAGGAAATTTGGTGCCACTTGAGGAAGGTGATGGACCTCCTTTTCATGTTGACTTATTTGAACCCTATATAAAATATACATATTATTTAGTGGGGCAAGTTTTGCGAATAGAGGTTCTTGAATTCATGTCTATAGCACCCATGGTCATCTCTGTAGACATATAGTACCATCATGCCAAAACTTTTGATTATGCTTCACACCCCTTTAGGGGAATTGATTTAGGACTGAAGGCCATCAAGAATGGATTTCCAACCAAGAGTTTTAAGCATTACTCTTCTCTTATGTGTATGGTGTTATATTATGGACAAGAGTTAAAAATGTGGCCAAAACACTTGAAAATTTCACAATTTGATAAGAATGGTCAAACACTACCCATACAATTATTGACTTCCATATGGGATAGTAGATTTGTGATTTCTAGTTATGTAAATTTCAAAGAATTCTTTGTTAAAAAATTGTACAGATGCTATGGATATCAATGTAGTTATTCTTTGTTAGATGAAATCAAAAAGTTTTGAAGGCCCAAGGATTTTGGAGGACCACATACTGTGAACCACAACTGGGTTGATTGGTATTGTTTTCTCGATTTGACCATGATCAGAGTGTATGGCTTTGAGGATACACCATTTTTGTTACCTAAAACTATACCAGATAGAATCACATAATTGGATATTGTCACACAGATGGAATATTCAAATGTTATGAATTTGAGTACCTATGATAAGCAATCTTTCATGCCAAGCACATTATGTTTTGGGGATTTTATTGTGTTGTCAAGAGAAGGTTATGACCTTATTCATGACAAATGATTAAATTTTAATTTGAGAAAAGCAATACCAAGAAAAGGTTTGACCCTGAAGGTTTCATCAATTTTGCAAGAAAAAAGAAAAATCTAAGTGGATATATTCATGTTCCCTTTCCTCATGATGATGTTATTAGAAACATGGAGGATGCAGAGGCTGAATTGGCCATTGAAGAATATAACCAAGAAATAGAAAAAAGAAGGAAGGAGATACATGAGGCAGAGGTGTTATCCTTTGATAGTGAAGGATCCCCTGACAAAAGATCCCAAGACCAGCCTGACATAATTCCCAAAATTAGAATTGAAGAATACAGGCCTCCTGACAGAGAGTTAGAGATTGAAGAGACATATGATACTAATGCCAAGTAGTTGGCTTACAAATCTTTTATCTTAGATGATCAGTTCATCCAGTCCCTAGAATTTAAATCTTTCTTGTATAAACATAAAGGTAAACCAATCAGAGAAACAATTCCATATATCACACCAGATAATAAAAAATAGTTATTAAATACTTTTAAAATAGATGTTGAAAATGAGATAAAAGACATGACTCTAGAAAAAGGGAGGAAACTCTTAGAAGAAGCTGGTGTGATGATTTTTCCTGGTTTGGATTTGAAATCTTCTTTGGTTTTTGATAGTTTTCTCCATAATGACAGTGCCAAACATAAACTCAGTTTGGAAGGTGTGATAGAGGTGTACACTAGATCACTATACAATCCTGATGAAGAATCTCTTATGATATGGGCCCTATACCCTCCACCCCAGAAGCTTGCCATTATTGACATGGAAAAGGCATTTAGCCATGTGATAACACTGAAGGTGGGTGAGGCCGATCCTATGGTTACTACAAAAATTGGTATTAATGTGGCTAAATTAAATAAAGCATAGATTCAAATGCTAATCTGGGAGAGAGACATGTATAAATTGAACTGCGAGAGAATGCAAAAGGAAAATGATTTTCTAAAGGATTTAGTTCCTAAAAAACTATTAACCCAAAGGGAAAGTTCCCAGACAATGGACAGAGGTGAAACATTACAGGTCAATACTCAGATAACCCAAGCTAGATTCAATGCACTTTCCATAGTATTCAAAAGGAGACATACTAACATGATGACATGGATGAATAAATTCTAGAGTAATCATTTCAAAAATCAAACTGCTCTCCAAGAACACAAAAGGTTGCTAATAGACTCCAAGAGAATCTCCTAGAAATACAAAACATAGACCCTCCTGATACTAAAGCCATTAGCAATGCTGAGGACATAATCAAGGCACATACAGGTTTTCATGAAGATCTTAAAGTAGAATCTAATGAGTTCATTAATGCTTCTAGAGAAGGAGTGCCTGCATTATGCAACGATGATAAGAGTTTGAAAAGTCAATAGGACTAGATGAAGGAATGCCAACTAATTTGACATGGAGCTCTAGAACCATTGAAACATGAAGATCTAGCATTGGAGGAGGCTTGTGCATGCATGGAGAAAATGGTTACAATATAATTTGTTGTAAAGTGTGCTGTGGAATGTGCAGATACTCATTTAAGCCAAAAAGACTTGGATCATATTACTAAAATTCATTTATGGCTTATTATAGCCTAACGATAATTTGTTTGTTATTGCTAAAATTCTAAAAGACACTTGTGAAGGGGTACATCCTCTTTAGAATATACCTATATAAGCCAAGAGAGTAGGAATGAAATAGAATGATCACCATTTTTCATTTTAGATTAAAAGATCACTAGTAGTAGATAGGTCCATCCATTCTCATTTTTCAAGACTTGTGTGATTAACATATATACTTTTTAAGGAAATATAATGGAGCAGAATATTGTCATGTGGTAATTTATTTCCAGTGTTTAACTATTGATTAAATTTCATGATTACATGTTATTGTACTATCTCCAAAGTGGTCCTTCTAAGTTATTCAAATTTGCATTATTTGTTAGACCACATTTGTTGTTCCTGTGTGGAGTTCTGATTGGTTTCTGTTTGTTGAGAATTAAAGACCCTTTCAGATAATTAACTTCAATTGGTTCTTGTCAAAGATTAAAATCCTTTTAGATAAATTATTGTGATTGATTTCTATCAATCTAAGAATTAAATATCCTTTCACAGTTTCACAGTAATTTGGGAAGATATCATTGGAATAAATAAGAAGAGTACTATAACTTGCATACCTGCATGTTTGTACAATGTGCAAACATTCTAAGTGCCCAGCAAGTTAGAGTTAAGATGAGAAGTAAACTCACCTATCTCATGGATCTGACTCCATAGTCATTATCCACCCATTGACCTCATTCACCAAATAGATCACGCACTGGTCATCTTTAGTATAATCTTTTATAAACTCTATTTATTTACTTGATTTTTAAAGCATTCTCATTAGGAACTAGTAAGCAAGTTTTGCATCTATCTCACACTTGTGTGCCATAGTGAGTAGATTGTCCAATTAGAATCCATTTAGATTTCCAAGTCTTCTTTATCATTTATGTACAACTACCTAGGCCTGGCAGAACCTAAAGAGTAGGGGGCTTCTAGTTGTATAAACCCTATCTTGTTGACCAAAAATGTATCGAGGTATTGGCACCCTCTTGTGGTCTAAAACTAACATTTTTGAGACCCAACAAATTGGTGACTCTACTAGGGATTAAGCCCATTTTGAAATTCAGCCTTCCATCATAGGGTTATCTCAAAGTATAATAACATATTTAAGGCTCTGCTAGGGAGAACTACAATCATTTTCCTACTTACAAAAAAGTAGGTGGTGACTCTAAATTTTTATGATTGATGAATTAGATATCATATTAGAAAGGATAGATGATAGACATAAGAGATATATTATATCCTCCAACATGAATGGAAGGAGATCTATGCATCAAAAAGTCCCAACAAAAATAGTGGCAAGTGGACAGACAAGCATGAACCTCCTCATGGAAAGAGAAATACAAATAGGGGTGAAGTAGTACCCAAATAGCTTGAAGAAAATGTAAACAAATCAGAACAACCCTTTACAATATTCAATTACCCACTGTAAAATGATGGTGGAAATTCCTTAACACCTCCTAAAAAAATCAATACAAATGATAACATCTTCAATTACATTACAGATTCTCAAGAAGTGACTAAATATGAGGAAATTATGAATGAAGCAAGGAGACAGAAATAGGAAGAATTTGATAAGGGATTTTTATCACAATAGGGAGGAGAAAACTAGGAGGGATCTGTAGACCATATTGTTGATTTTGAGGCTATGAGTAATCAAGAGATTGAAAGACATTTGGAGTGGCAAAGACAACACCTTAGAAGAAGACAACAGATGATACATGAAAGCCATGAGATAGAGTGGAAAATGGCACAATTAAAAATCTAAATGGAAAAACCCCCAAGATATGTCCCTCCACATAAACAAGGTAGTAACGCCAATTCACATAGGATATTCCAGAATACAATTGCTTCAGATATCTCAAAAATGCCCCAAAATGTAGGAGGTAATTCAATACAATATGCTCAACATATTACATCATCACCCACCACCAGGTCACCATGGTGTCCCACAACACCAGCAACATATACCACCTCAGAATATACACCCTCAGCAACACATATGTAAAAATCCCTACCATCAGCCTCCATATGGATACCAATACTACCCCAATCCATCACCTATAAATATGCCTCCAAAAAACCTCATTAGTGTGTGTAGACAATTTGATTTAAACTGATACCAACTATATCCATACCCTATGGACATCAACTGGAGAAATATGGTCCCCAAATTCACTAGAAATAATGGGATATCAGCTGAAGAGCACATTAGGAATTTCAATGCCTTTATATAGGAGATTGGTATGGAGCACGAGGATGTAAACATGAGATTATTCATGATGTCCCTAACTGAAGACGCAATGGATTGGTTTAATGGTTTACCAGATGCCTTAATTTATTCTATGGCAAACTTCCATGACCAATTCAAAGAACAATATGGAAACCAGTATGCCCCTGAAGTTGCTTTGCATGAGCTAATAAGCATCCAGAAATACCAAAATGAGTCAGTCTATGACTTCAATCAAAGATTCTCCAAATTGCATAATAAGATACCACATGGATCCAAATTGATTGATTTGGCAGCTCTGATTATTTATCTAAAGGCTTTTGATCCAAAAACTGGGTATGAACTTAGGAATAAGTCTCCCACGACCTTGACAGAGGCACAAAAGGTAGCTATCAGTATAGAAAATAATAAGAAGGTTGCAGGTATGACTGGCAAAAGGGATAACCTTAAAATGCTCCAACAATCTAACAACCCCCAAAATAATTAGGAATACTAGTATAGAAATGAAAGACCAAGGTTACATGATATGCCCTATAATACCAATTGGAAGGATGGAAGACCTTTAGAAAATAATAGAAAGCAGAATTATGGGAAAGATACTATTGATCCTCTTAAAAGAAATGGAACACATGTAGTGGAGAATAATCCATGGTGCTTAGTTTGTAGCCTGCCTCACTCACCTAATTATTGTGTAGTGGTAAAAATCAATACAGGAAGAAGGAACATCTTATCGACAGGAAAGAGATAACCATACTATAAACATGCTAGCATTCATACCTCATCAAATAGATGAAGGGTATTCATCCACGGAGGAGGATGGATATGAATATGATGTGAGAAATCAAATAAATAACACTAGCATTGGAGGACAGGAGGTATTCTCAGATCAAGAAGATAATTATGAGGAAACTGATTATGGTCATAATATGCCACCATATGACCAATGGAGAAAACCAATTGAAGAAGAAAGAAGGGCTCTCACAATTGCCATAGTAGCACAGGCAAAAAATAACTATAATCTGAGAAATAGAATAGTCAATATAGATAAAGGAACACCTAGAAGTGTGTTTGTAAAAGATTAGAGTCATAATAGGGACAATATGAAAAATGCATCTAAAGAATCAGCAAGGACCGAAGAAGGGAAGATAAAAGGCAAAATACCAATTGAAGAAAAGGGGCATAACAAAATAGAAAAATTTGATCAAACAATAACTCCCTCATTTGACATAGCCCAAGCAGTGTCCCAAGTCAAAATATCAATGGCATAGCTTTAAATGATGAAGGTAGATCAATATAGAAATACAGTGGTCAAGATGATTTCAGATGTATCAAAAAAGAAGTAGGAACCTGAGATCAAAATAACTAGTGTTCAAGAAGAGACTATTAAAACTCCAAAAGTGTATTTGGGTGACACTTTAACAAGGAATCCCTCTCAGGTAGATCCTTTCTACACTACCTTGCTGATTAAAAACAAGCTGGTGAGGAATTGTATGATTGATTCTGGGGCGGCTATGAACATCATGCCAATAGCAGTCATGAAGGAGTTAGGAATGTGGGTTGACACCACATACAGAAAATATTATGCAATGGACAATAGATCCATCCCAGTCATGGGTATTATGAAGGATGTAGAGATAAAGTTAGCCGCTTACCCTAAATCAACATATAAAATTGATATCACTGTAGTGGACATCCCACCCTACTATGGAATGCTTATATCTAGACAATGGACTACAATAGCCGGAGGAAGTGTTTAGTTGGATCTATCCTATGCCACTATACCAATGGGAGAAAATGAAATTAAGTCATGCAGAGAACCAAGGTATGAGAACATCATAGAATGCATTGACTAGAATCAAGTAAATTTCTTTTGTGATACAGACCTTGGTGCATTCAGATTTGAGAAAAGTCAACCAGAATTACAGAACACTAACCCAATACACCAAGAAGCCCAAATTAATGAATTTGGTGTATGGAAAATGTATTTTGATGGTGCATGTAGTAAGGCTGGTAATGGAGGAGGAGTATTATTTATCTCACCAACTGGTAAAACTTTCAAGTATTCATTCCTGCTAACATTTGAGTGTACCAACAACATAGCAAAATATGAAGCTTTGCTTGTTGGCCTTAACATTGCCATAAAGTATAAAATAAAGTGCCTTGCTATGTATGAGGATTCATAATTGATTATATCTCAGGCCAAAGAGAAGTATTCATCCAAGAATAGAAGATTAAAACAATATAGAAATGCTATCTGGGATGAAATTGAATTATTTGATGCTTTCTCCATTAACTGGGTAGACAGGTCAAAAAATATAATGGTAGACTTTCTAGAAAATATAGCCTTGAAAAGGGATGATGTCACATTGGCAGGCATTACTGAACTTGAGTTTAAAAGTAGACCTACAATCACATACTATATATATAATTGGCAAGTTTTCAATGATGACACAGATCTAATTAAGTTCTTACATTGTGTTGATCAATATGAGGCTCAAGAAATTGATTTTAATATATTTGTGGAAGAAGTAGATGACAAGAAAACTTTGTTTGGAAAAGAAATTGTCCAGCTTAAGACTAACAAAATCCCTAAGGGGCTTGTGGCACTAGAAAGGATGTTTAATGGACATGACTGAGCTCTTATGAAACAGACACCATTAAAAAGTGAAGACCTTGAAGAAATTAACTTGGGCACTGAATTGGCACCAAAAAGGGCATACTTTGGGAAGAGGATAAGCCAAACAATCAGGAAGATGTTGATAGTCTTATTAAGGAAATATAAGAAAGTCTTTGCTTGGTCTTATGATGATCTCAAAGAATATAGAGAGGATTTTTTTCAGCATGAGATCCCACTCAAACCCAATGCAAAGCCTTTTAGACAAAAATAGAGACCAATAAACCCAACCTTGTAGCCCAAAATGCATGAAGAACTTATGAACCTCAGGGAGGGAGGTATCATTAATCCTATTAGACATTATATGTGGGTCTCCAAATTGGTGCTAGTCAGCAAAAAGAATGGTGACATAAGGTTATGTGTGGATTTTAGAAATCTAAATATCTCATCCCTTAAATACAACTATCCACTTCCAAATATGGAGGCAATTCTGTAAAGAGTCATAGGATGTGAGTTGTTATCTATGATGGATGGATTTTAGAGGTATAATCAGGTGAAAGTAAAAGAATCAGAATAATATAAAACTGAATTCACTAATCCTTGGGGCACATATGTATATGTTAGAATGCCATTTAGACTTACAAATGCTAGTGCAACATTCTAAAGAGCCATGGATGTTGCTTTTGCTGAACTAATTAATGTTATAATGGTAGTTTATCAAGATGACCTCGCTACATACTCCAAGAAAGTAGAGGATCTTGTTGATCATCTTGAAATGATATTTGTCAAAGCTTTGAAATATGTTATTTCTTTGAATCCAAACAAATGTCATTTTGCAGTAATAGAAGGCAAATTGGATGGACATATAGTGTCCAAAGATGAGGTTAAAATCAATCTCGAAAGAGTGGAAGCCATAGACAAGATTCCTATTCCTAAAATAGTCAAAGTCGTCCAATCCTTCTTTGGGAAAATAAATTTTGTACAAAGATTTATCCCAAACTTTGTTGAAATTGTCAAACCCATCTCAAAAATATTGAAGAAGGGGGCTAAGATAGATTGGTCTGTAGATGCACTAGATGCATTTGGAGCCATAAAGAGAGTGATTAAGGAGGCCCTAGTATTGAAATCCCCTGATTTTAGTAAGTCATTTCAAGTCTTCTCATTTACACCATACCATACTATTGCTGCAGTAATGTTACAAAAGAACAATGAGGGATATAAACAACCTATATCATTTTTTAGTAAATCCCTCCAAGGAGCATAATTGAACTATGATATTATAGAGAAATAGTCATATGCTTTGGTGAAAGCAGTGAAATTTTTTAGACCTTCCCTGGTAGGGGCAAAAGTGGTTGGATATGTTCCCAATGTTGTAGTTAAAGATGTGTTTATACAAGAAGTTACTAGAAGCAGATGTAGATGGATCAATAGAATCCAGTAGTTTAACATAGAGATCCAAATCACCAAATTAGTAAGAGGATAGGGTTTAGGTAAACTAATGGATTAGTTAAATCTATAGGCTTCTCAAGTTCACAATGTGGGGAAAGAAGAGACTGTGATTGCAAGCATTAAAAAAATAGCTTGGTACACTAACATAATGTATTACCTAAAAAATTAGAAATGTCTCGAATATTTGAATGACAGTCAAAAGAGAACTTTGAAACTACATGTCTCTAAATATGTTTTTTATAAATGGTGATCTATAATAGAAGAATAGAGATGGGCTACTACTACTATGTTTGGATGAATCCTAGGCAAAAGGAGTATTAAAAGAAATGCATGAAGGAGTCTATGGAGGATACTTTTGTAACAAAACTACTGCCCATAAAATTTTAAGAGCTGGTTATTACTGGACAAGAGTTTTTAGTGATGCTTTCATGTATGTAAGGAAGTGTGAAGCATGTCAGAAGTTCTCAGGAAAGATGAAATATCAAGGAGCACTACCACTCAAGCCAATGCAAGTTGAGGCTCCTTTTTACCAATGGGGAATCCATTTTATTGGAGAAATATCAACAAAATCCACTGGAGGTCATAAGTGGATATTGTTAGCAACTGATTACTTCACAAAATGGATAGAAGACATCCCAACTAAACAAACGACTAGCAAGGTTGTGATTAATTTCTTGATGCATAACATCATTACAAGGTTTGGGACACCTATCAGGATAATCACAGACAATGGAATGTGTTTCAGGTCAGATGAATTAAGGATATTTTGTGAATCATATGGTATTGTGATTTCATACGCCTCACCATAACATCCATAGGCAAATGGTCAAGCCGAGTCAAGTAATAAGAGTATCCTAAAAATTAATAAAATGATCTTGGATAGAAATAAGAAGGCATGGGATTCTAAATTAAGGATGGCAGTATGGGTAGACAGAATCATTGTAAAGAAATCAACTGGTAAATCACCTTTTGATCTAGTTTATGGAGCAAAAGCTAGAATGCCTGTGCAAAACCTACTACCTATATACAAATTTATACTTCAAGAAGATCTAGATGTCCCTAAACCAATGGAAGAAAGAATGGAACAATTGGCAGAATTAGATGAGATCAGAAGATTGGCCCAAGAATAGAATACTAAGATGCAATCACAAATGAAGCATTTATTTGACAAAAGGGCAAAGGACAAAAAATTCAATGAAAATGGTATGGTCCTGATATGGAATGCAAGGTGCCAAGATAAAGGGAAACATGGAAAGTTTGAAGCTCTTTGGATTGGGCATTTTGTTATTACTAGCAAAGGAGGAGAAGATTCATAATATATGCAAAATATGTCAGGACAAGATCAAGCATTGCCAGTGCATTGACAATTCTTGAAACACTTCTTTTCCTAAAAATTTCCATGCACAGTAGTCTAGGAAAAGGCTGAGAATTGCTAGTGCATGGACAATTCTCAAAATTACCTTTTTACAATATGTTTTCCATGCACAGTACTATAGGATTTCATTCCACTTGCATTACTCATCCATACCAACTCCCAATACATTCCAAATTCCATACCATATGGTCTACATCCCAGAGACTTTTTAGGATTCTTGTAATGATCTCACTCTCATTCATCCCCAATTAGAGCCACTGTTAGAACTGAAAAAGTTTCATATTGTCATTTACCAACACTCATTTATCTTCAACATTTGTCATACATTGATCTTATGATTTATACAGATTGATAAAATTTGTGTGAGAAGATCAATATTGTAGCCCATGATGACTAATAATTCCATAAATGTGACATTTGAGATTAGCATTTCCCTGCTCATAGTTGTACAAAATGAGCAATTGATCCCTATCGGCAAGATCATATACATGTCTTTCAGATCAAATAAGCCATAATCCTCTAATGAAAATTTTCATTTATATCGGGAAGACCTAAATGGAGTTACAATGATCAAAGAACCCAGAGGTAACAATTGTGGAACAATAGAGAAGACTACATATTGTGTCACCTATAAAAAGCTTATCAGTAAGAGAGATAAAGTCAGAGTGAAAATTTTAAACTACACCAATCTCAGAAGTCATGCTGATGGACATAAGTTCGTCAAGAAATATATGCACTCTCACTGATGAGTCGATGCACTAGTTATATCGGCATGACATATACCGTCAGAATGGATCTTTTATATATTTCAGACTATGGAAGTCATGCCGATGAGAAGGTGTTACAAAGTTCAGTGAGAGTCCCACCGATTGTTCCCCATGGACGAAAGATATAAGAAAGCACTATCGGTGAGAGTTGATGTATCGAAAGAACATTATGTTCTCTTAGTGATAGTGATTGTCAACCTGATGGCTATGAGATAACTACTTCTTGTCAAGAAAACACTCGCCGATGTCCAAAAGCAATGTTGACAGTCAGGACCACCTTGATGTCGGAGTGAAATCTATACTGTCTTCCCCAAATGTTGAGAACAGAAAAAGGCAAGAAATGAGGACTTGAGCCAAATTGATGAGAGTCTCACCGACAAGATCAGAAAACTAAAAGAACACCTCCCATAAAAGAGACATTAAGATAGTCCTTGTGATCGATTGGGAACCCATAAACAAAAGATGCCACCAAAATAAACATATAGATCAGCATGAGATTAAAATAGTCTTGCTAACAGAATTCATTATATCGATTTAACATCTTCAGAGCCTGAAAAGCCTACTACATTCAATATCAGTGCCCAACATTAATGGTCGCTTGGGCATAATCTCATACAAACTACTCTGATTCATAACGAATTGAAATCAAAAGAAATCTCTGAGGGTTGTAGTGGAAAAGCGGGGAATTCACCAAGAGACCAAGAAATTCACGATGCTGAGCATATACAAGTAAGCATTACAAACCTTCCTGTTACTGATAGATTATAAGGTTAAATCCGGTGTCTAGCATAGAGATAAAATGGAGGGTTCTTTGAAAACAAAAAGAAAGAAGCAAACTGAAGCTAGCCAAACTAAAACCAAAAGGCACAAGGTCAAAATAGGGAAGGGAGAGAAAACACAGGAAAGAAAGCTCAATTAAGACCTTATAGACTAATTGTCTGGTTCAGGCCCTAAGGCTAGGAGAACTACGCAATTAAGGGTAGCCATGGAAAAATTGGAAGATAAATATAAACATTTAAGGAACATATGGACCCCTATCAAAGGATACAAACTATTTATGTTTCACTACTATAGAAGGAATAGGTTGGAACCCATGTGTAACCCATGGAATCTTAACTTGGGCAAGCTAGTTCTCATAGACATCTTTGTAAATATATATCTTGTAAAACTCTCAGCCTATCATTATGACCCTAACCTCAAAGCCATCTACAATGGTGCAGGAGCACCTAATCCACAGTGGCCTCCATGAGGCATTCAATTTCATGTTGTGTTTAATGTCATTTTGATGTCTCCAATAAGGTCCTAAAAGACCATTCATGTAATAAGGTCTGTTTGACCAATGCATGTCATTGTAGGTTGTATCTAGGTTCATTTTGTAAGTCCCAAGGGCCACTTGGCAGATCTGTAATCACAAGGTTGTTAGGCAGTTGGAGGTTGTTAGATAGTTGTCTCCCAGCTACTTGGAGTCAGGTTGGTACTACTCATGGTGAGTAGATACATGTCCAGAGCAGATTGATTGTAATAATTGAAGAGAGATCAGATAGGGTGGAGTTGTGCAATTGTGAAATAGAGCATCTGTGTATGAACATTTCTGAAAGCATAATAATAAGGTCCTGTTTGTGTTGTGCATCTTTCTATCATTCAAATTCATTAGGTTTTCTTTGTGCAATCAAATTTCTATTTTGTGGCTGAGATGGATTCTTAGTCCATTCAACTGGTTAGATTTGTTCGAAATCGGTGGAATAGTTTTACAGTTTGTTTTTTGTGTTTTTTCATTTTGTTTGTTTGTGTTTGTAGGATCGCGTACAAGGGTACTGATAGATTCTAGCATCGTCATGTGCTAAATTATCAGAGAAAAATGTTTGTGTACCTTCAGAGTTTGTAGAGGTTCAGATCGACATTAGATTCATGTTGTTCCACTAGGTATACCTTTTGTGTGTATATTGCTAATGCATGTTGGGGGTCATTTTGTGTGTATGTCACAATAGTATATTGTGAATGGTTAAGTTCTGCATCGAGGTGATAGGAGGAATCAGAGGGAGTAGTCCGCAAGCTTCCGATCTTGGAAGTTTGGCTGATAGTGTATCGGCATACAAAGGAAGTCAACGGTCAGCTTCATCGAATGTATTTTCTGAATGCATATTTTCAAATGTATCTTCTAAATGAATATTGAGGATATACATTGCGTTAGGTCAATGGTCGGTCCCACCGAATGCATATTCTGATTGTATGTTTCGAATATATATTGAGAATATACATTATGCATATGCATTGTGTTAGATACAAGAGGTGACTGGTAGCGATGGTGGAGAATACCAGTGATCGCAAGTCAACTAAAGTATATGCAATTTGTTCCATCGGTGTATTGGAAGCACATGCAAAGTACTCACCAACAAGGAAGGTCACACCGACAATGTATGTCATCGGGAAGAGTTAGTGCATCGGCCTGAGTCTGTAGGCATCCATCGATGAAAAGAATTACATTGACGGAAGAAGTCATAGTGATAGTGGTGTCAGAGACACGTTGGTATGAGGAAGGACTTCAGTGCAAAAGGTATTTGGTTGACCGATGGCATATGGTCTTGCCGATAGGCAAGTAGTGCAAAGACATACATCGGGGTGAGCTAGGGCATCGAGAAGATAAAAGTGGTGCAGGAGCACCCCTACAAGACAAGATATAGGTTCATTATCCGCATGACAGGACATTAATCTATTTTTAGCATGTTTGACTTCATGATGTAATAAGGTCCATTGGACCAATGCTTATGTATTAGATCAGCCTAGGAGAGTGTGCAGGTAGTTAGAGTTCGTGATCAGGTTGTCTGAGCTGTCTTCTCCCAGCCGCTTGGAAGCTCCCAGCCACTGGGAATCGAGTTGGCAGTACTCGTAAGTTATTGCTATAAATAACTCAGATCAGTTAGGGTTTGAGATGACATAGAGAAGAGAGTAGTAGTTATGTTATGTTGTACTGGTGATTGAGTGAGATCCAGGGATCAGTCCAGACATTGTGAAACATTGTTGTAGAAACAGGACATTTGTGTTTCATCTGAATAAGATCTCATCAATTGCATTATCTGGTTTATCAGTTGTTTATGTTTTGATTTCTGTTCTGATTACAGGTTAATGGATACTTTCAACCCTTCCACCGGTTGATTCTGTGAATCGGTGGAATGGTCATGCATGTTAGTTTAGGTTGCATTTTAGTTTTCTATTTATGCATTTCATTGTGTGAGAGATCAGTTGGTAGCATGCTATGAATCAACCTAGCATCCTCATGTGCTAGGGTTAGGAAGATAAATCTTTAAGTTTTGATTAGAAGGTGATCCGGCCCGATCATCATGTTTTCTTTGTGAAATTGTGTGGTTCTGTGAGTTTGCATGTAGCTGACGGATATATAGGGATCTGCATGTGCTTTTCCAGATGGAGTGAATCGCATCGACATCCGCGAGTATATCGCTATCCGGATCGGGTTATGAAGCTGACGAAGACTGTATGTTTTGAATGCATCAGGATGATATAAGTCGGATATATACTCAGTGTGTATATCATCGTCAGGATCATCTTTCGTGTGCATCCATCATCCGCATATCGCTATCGTATGCAGGAGTGAAAGTTCACTTTTCGGCTAAGGACCAGAAAGATCATCATCAGGATATTAAGAGATCACCCGGATATTCATTATCATGTTGCGGAGGATATAAGTGTCTTATATCCTGTTGACATCATCATCAGGTGCATTGACATCATCATCAGGTGCATGTGACATCATCGTCATCAAGATATTGCGAATATCACCCTATGCAAGTTTATCCTGCTGTCGCTAAGTGTTTTGGCATCGGCGTAAGTCATCGGCATAAAGTTTGGTTAACATCATCAGGATGTTTCAATATGACCGGATAAGTCATATCCTGATGCTGTTGTTTGAGTAGTCGGATATCGGGGTGACGTAAGCATCGAAGGAAAGGTGCTTGAAGTTGTCGTCATCAGGATATATTGGAGGAACCGGATATTTTATATCCTGCTGATGAAGATGATGTTGAACATCATGATGATGAAGATAGAGTTTGGCGGTAAGATGAACAGTGAACATCAGGAGGATGTTTGCGCTTACCGAATGTGATGATGATGCTGATAGCTGAATATGATGATGCTGCTGATAGGCGAAAGGCGAAAGGCGATAAGGAAGTGAACAGTAGTTAGCAGGAGGATATTTCATGCCTCTTCGAAATATGATGATGCTGTTTGTGTTAGCAAGAAATATGATGATGATGATAAGCCGATAGGTATTATAACATGCCGGTTGTATTAATGACTCCTCCTTCCCATTTGTAAGCTCCCATTGCGTTTTCCTCTGCATCATAAAGGTAAGGTGGTCGATGGGGAATGTTTGGCCGATAGGAGTAAATCGCTAAGACATGGACCACCCTCTTACTGATTAGTTTGTATGATAGAGTGTTGGCTCTGCATCAAATTGGTATTAGAGCCCAGCAAAAGGTCTAGGCAGTTGTGTGTTCAGTTCTGTCATTGAGAAGGTAGAAGTAGAAGAACTGAGAAGTTGCATAAATGAGTTAGCAAGATGCCTCCGAAAAGTATTGGCACTGCTAGAGAGTTGCAAGAGATGAAGGAAAAGCATACTAAAGAGATGAAGAAGATGCAAGAGCTTGCAGAAGCCCTTCAATCTAGGCTTGCAGCCTTGGAGACAAACAAAAGAAGAGAAGCGGAAGAAAGTGAATCAGAAAAAGAAGAGGATGGTGAAGAATCTGAAGATGTAGATGAAGATCTGAATCCTAAAGATCAGAGATTTACAAAACTGTTAAGGGCAGTCAAGAATCACAAACCTAAGGTAAAGATTGATGTTCCAAGGTATGGTGGAAGTTTAAATGAGGAAGAGTTACTTGATTGGATTGTTGCATTAGATAATCATTTTGAATGTGAGGAAGTTCCTGAGGAGCAGAAAGTAAAGATTGCAAAGACCAAATTGGGAGGTCATGCCTTGGTATGGTGGGATTACTTACAATCAGAAAGGAGAAAGTAGGGTAAGTCAAAGATTTCTTCATGGGACAAGATGGTAGCAAGAATCAAAGGTAAATTTTTACCCAAGGATTATGAAGTTCAAATGTTTAAAAAGCTTCAATTTTTAAGACAAAAAGAAATGGATGTGAAAGCATATACTAAGGAATTTTATAAATTAAGTATGAGGTCTAGTCATCATGACAATGAGGTTGAAAAGGTTGCTAGATACTTGGCTGGTTTGAGATTGAATATACAAGATGAACTAGTTTTTGCTAACCCTAGGAGTGTAGAAGAATGTTACCAAATGTCAATTAGGATTGAGGAGAAGATGCAAAGGAGATAGGATAAGTCCATGAGTGGAAGATGCAGCAATATAAGGGGGAGAGGATCAGGTCCTACAACAAGACAAACCAATGAGAACCAAGAAGAGGCTAGTAAAGGACAAGAGCAGTCTAATTTCAGGGGTGGATGGAGAGGCACAAGAGGTAGATTTGGAGGTGGAAGAGGTTATAATACATTTTCAGGAAAGTGCTATACTTGTGGTGAGTTTGTTCATCCATCCTTCAAGTGTCCTAAAAATTTTGGTGCTACATCAAGTGGGGGTGAGAGAAGAAGTGAAAAGAGAGTTCAAATTGTACAAGAGAATGAGGGGAGTGTGACTTCACCTGTGATGAATCTTGATTCAGAGGTAGGAGAAAGTTTGATGATCAGAAGAACATTGTTGCAAACACCTAAGCAGGAAGACCGAAGACAAAGGAGGAACTTGTTCAAGACTAAATGCAAATGTAGAGGTAAAATATACAAGGTAGTCATAGATTCTGGTTCAACAGATAATATGGTGTCTAGGGAAATGGTGGATAAACTGAACATAGAAAGGATTTCTCATCCAACTCCTTATAAAGCATCTTGGGTCAGTAATAGTTAATCACTTTTGGTATATGAACAAGCATATATTGATTTTCAAATTGGGGAATATCAGGATAGGGTTCTATGTGACATTCTGCCCATGGAATGTTGTCACCTACTTTTAGGTAGGCCATGGTAATTTGACAGGAGAGCATTGTATGATGGATATGCTAACACCTACACCATCAAGAAGGATGGGAGGACTTTTGTGATGACACCATTGCAGGAGGATACTGAAGCAAAGCAGGGAGCCAAGGTCATCTTAGTGGGTAAGAAAGAGTTTGTGAAGATCAATGAATAAGAGACAAAGACAATTGAGGATACCTCATGGAGTGGGGTTGTTAAGGATCAAAGTTTGAAGGTAATTTCAATTTTGAATGATGGCGATCAGATGGATCAGTAGAAGGTCAAAGAGCAAGTCCGCAAGCAGCCACAAGTTGATTGGAAAGCCAAGGATGCTATCATAGTAGGGACCATTGTTTGTCCTCCAGAGCCAACAAAAGTTGAAATGCAAACATATTCTGCCATAACAGCAATACAAGGAGCATTAACCAGGGTTTCCAATGCAGGTGTTTCGACAGAGATGATAGTAAGAAAGACTGGCAAGCAAAGGATAGGTCTGGTTGCAACCACTCACTCATGGCAAGGTGTGAGTAGAGCCTACAATGCTAGGCATGAGTCTTTGATTCCAAGGAAGCAGGTTGCAGTCCAAAGATCATGGGGCAGACATGAGCCAGTAAAGGACAAAGGTGGATCAAGACAAAGAATTAACTCATGGGGCATGAGTTCTTTTCTCGGTGGGGTGTATGGTGTAGGAACACCTAATCCACAGTGGCCTCCATGAGGCATTCAATTTCATGTTGTGTTTAATGCCATTTTGATGTCTCCAATAAGGTCCTAAAAGACCATTCATGTAATAAGGTCTATTTGACCAATACATGTCATTGTAGGTTGTATCTAGGTTCATTTTGTAAGTCCCAAAGGACACTTGGAAAATTTGTAATCACAAGGTTGTTAGGCAGTTGGAGGTTGTTAGATAGTTGTCTCCCAACCGCTTGGATTGATCTCCCAGCTACTTGGAGTCATGCTGGTACTACTCATGGTGAGTAGATACATGCCTAGAGTAGATCCATTGTAATCATTGAAGAGAGATCAGATAGGGTGGAGTTATGCAATTGTGAAACAGAGCATCTGTGTATGAACATTTCTAAAAGCATAATAACAAGGTCTTGTTTGTGTTGTGCATCTTTCTGTGATTCAAATTCCTTAGGTTTTCTCTATGCAATCAAATTTTTGTTTTGTGGCCGAGATGGATTCTTAGTCCATTCCACTAGTTAGATTTCTTCAAAATTGGTGGAATGGCTGTACAGTTCATTTTTTATGTTTTTTCATTTTGTTTGTTTGTGTTTGCAGGATCACGTACAAGGGTGCTGATAGATTCTAGCATCGTCATGTCCTAGATTGTCTGAGAAAAGCGTCTGTGTAGCTTCAAAGTTTGCAGAGGTTTAGATCGGCATCAGATTCATGTTGTTCCACCTAGGTATACATTTTGTGTGTATATCGTGAATGCATGTCGGGGGTCATTTCTTGTGTATGTCGCAAAAATATATTATGAACGGTTAAGTTCTACATCGGGGTGATAAGAGGTATCAGAGGGAGTAGTCTGAAAGCTTCCGATCTTGGAAGTCTGGCCGACAGTGTATCAGCATACAAATGAAGTCAATGGTCAGCTTCATCGAATGTATTTTCTGAATGCATGTTTTCAAATGTATCTTCCGAATGAATATTGAGGATATACATTGCGTTAGGTCAATGGTCGGTCCCACCGAATGCATATTCTGATTGTATGTTTCAAATGTATATTGAGAATATACATTGCACATATACATTGTGTTAGATACAAGAGGTGACTGGTTGCGATGGTGGAGAATACCGGTGATCGCAAGTCAACTTAAGTATATGCAAGTTGTTCCATTGGTGTATTGGGAGCACATGCAAAGCGCTCACTGATGAGGAAGGTCACACCAACAATGCATGTCATTGGGAAGAGTTGGTGCATCGGCCTGAGTCTGTAGGCATCCTTCGATGAAAAGAGTTATGCTGATGGAAGAAGTCATAGCGATAGTGGTGTCGGAGACACATCAGTATGAGGAAGGATTTTGGTACGAAAGGTATTTGGTTGGCTGATGCCATATGGTCTTGCTGATAGGCAAGTAGTGCAAAGACATACATCGGGGTGAGCTAGGGTGTCAGGAAGATAAAAGGTAAAGTGGCCGATGGGGAATGTTTGGCCGATAGGAGTAAATCGCCAAGACATGGACCACCCTCTTGCCGATCACTTTGTATGACAAAGTGTTGGCTCTACATCAAATCCTGAAAGAGGAACCATTTGTTCATGTGTCTAAGAATGCAATATGTGAAGTTTATGGCATGGATAACACCTACAATACTCCCATAATATATGAAGATTTAGAAAAGGAGTATTTGAGAATGGATACCAATTATAAGGGATGGAGATAGCCACTGCATAGACCCAACGAAGAAGGAAATTTGGTGCCACTCGAGGAAGGTGATGGACCTCCTTTTCATGTTGACTTATTTGAACCCTATATGAAATATACATATTATTCAGTGGGGCACATTTTGGGAATAGAGGTCCTTGAATTCATGTCCATAGCACCCATGGTCATCTCTACAGACATAGAATGCCATCATGCCAGAACTTTTGATTATGCTTCACACCTCTTTAGGGGAATTGATTTAGAATTGAAGGCCATCAAGAATGGCTCTCCAACCATGAGTTTTAAGCATTACTCTTCTCTTATGAATATGGTGTTATATTATGCACAATAGCTAAAAATATGGCCAGAACACTTGAAAAGTTCACAATTTGATAAGGATGGTCAAACACTACCCATACAATTATGGACTTCCATATGAGATAGTAGATTTGTGAATTCTAATTATGTACATTTTGAAGAATTCTTTGTTAAAACACTGTACAAATGTTATGGATATCAGTGTAGTTATTCTTTGTCAGATGAAATCAAAAAGTTTTTAAGGACCAAGTATTTCAGAGGATATAGAATTTGAACCACAACTGGGGTGATTGGTATTGTTTTCTTGATTCAACCATGATCAGAGTGTATGGCTTTGAGGATACACCATTTTTGTTACCTAAATCTGTACTAGACAAAATCGCATACTTGGAGATTGTCAGGTAGATGGACTATTCAAATGTTATGAATTTGAGTGCCTATGATAAGCAATCTTTCATGCCAAGCACATTATGCTTTGGGGATTTTACTATGTTGTCAAGAGAAGGTTATGACCTTATTCATGACAAATGGTTACATTTTAATTTAAGAAAAGCAATACCAAGAAAAGGGTTTGACCCTAATGGTTTCATCAATTTTGCAAGAAAAAAGCAAAATCTAAGTGGATATATTCATGTTCCCTTTCCTCATGATGATGTTATTAGAAACATTGAGGAGGCAAAGGCTGAATTGACCATTGACGAATATAATCAAGAAATAGAAAAAAGAAGGAAGGAGATACATGAGGCATAGGTGTTATCCTCTAATAGTGAAGGATCCCCTGACAAAAGATCCCAAGACTAGCCTGACATAATCCCCAAACTCAGAATTCAAGAATACAAGCCTCCTAATAGAGAGTTAGAGATTGAAGAGACATCTGATACTGATGCTAGGTAGTTGGCTTACAAATCTTTTATCTCAAATGATCAGTTCATCCAGTCCCCAGAATTTAAATCTTTCTTGTATAAACATAAAGGTAAAGCAATCAGAGAAATAGTTCCAGATATCACACCAGATAATGAAAAAATAGTTATTAAATACTTTAAAAATAGATGTTGAAAATGAGATAAAAGAAATGACTCCAGAAAAAGGAAGGTAACTCTTAAAAGAAGCTGGTGCGATGATTTTTCTTGGTCTGGATTTTAAATCTTCTTTGGTTTTTGATAGCTTTCTACATAATGACAGTGCGAAACATAAACTTAGTTTGGAAGGTGTGATAGAGGTGTACACTGGATCACTATACAATCCTGATTAAGAATCTCTTATGATATGGGCCCTATACCCTCCACACCAGAAGCTTTACATTATTAACATGGAAACGACATTTGGCCATGTGTTGACACTGAAGGTGGGCGAGATTGATCCTATGGTTACTCTAGAAATTGGTATTAATGTGGCTAAATTAAATAAAGCACAGATTCAAATGTTGATCCAAGAGAGAGACATGTATAAATTGAACTGTGAGAGAATGCTAAAGTTAAATGATTTTATGAAGGATTTAGTTCCTACCAAACTGTTAACCCAAAGGGAAAGTTCCCAGACAATGAACAGAGGTAAAACTTCATAGGTCAATACTTAGATAACCCAAGCTAGATTCAATGCACTTTCCACAGTATTCAAAAGGAGACATACTAACATGATGACATGGATGAAAAAATTCTAGAGTACTCATTGCAAAAATCAAACTACTCTCCAAGAACATGAAAGGTTGGCTAATAGACTCTAAGAGAATCTCCTAAAAATACAAAACAAAGACCCTCCTGATACTAAAGCCATTAGCAATGCTGAGGACTTGATCAAGGCACATACAAGTTTTCATGAAGATCTTCAAGCAGATTCGAAGGAGTTCATTAATGCTTCTAGAGAAGGAGTGCCTGCATTATGCAATGAGAATAAGAGTTTAAAAAGTTAGTAGGACTGGATGAAGGAATGCCAACTAATTCTATACGAAGCTCTCGAAGTATTGAAACATGAAGATCAAGCATTGGAGGAGGCTTGTGCATGCATGGAGAAAATGGTTACAATGGAATTTGCGGCAAAGTGTGCCATGGAATTTGCAGGTGCTCATTTAAGCCAAAAATATTTGGATGCTATTACTAAAATTCATTTATGGCTTATTAGAGCCTAATGCTAATTTGTATGTTATTGCCAAAATTCCAAAAGACACTTGTGAAGGGGTACATCCTCTTCAGAATATAGCTATATAAGCCAGGAGAGTAGGAATGAAATAGGATGATCACCATTTTTCATTTTAGGTTAAAAGATCACCAGTAGTAGATAGCTCCATCCATCTCACTTCACCCATTCTCATATTTCAGGACTTATGTGATTAACATATATAATTTTTGAGGAAATATAATGAAGCAGAATATTCTCATGTGGTGATTTATTTCCAGTGTTCAACTGTTGGTTAATTTTCATGATTACATTTTATTGTACTATCTCCAAAGTGGTTATTCTAAGTTATTCAAATTTGCATTATATGTCAGAATACATTTGTTGTTCCTCTATGAAGTTCTGATTGGTTTCTAATTGATGATAATTAAAGACCCTTTCAGATAATTGACTTTAATTGGTTCTTGTCAAAGATTAAAATCCTTTTAGAGAAATTATTGTTATTGGTTTCCATCAATCTAAGAATTAAATTTCCTTTCACAATTTCACAATAATTTGGGAAGATATCACTGGGATAAATAAGAAGAGTACTCTTAATTGCATACCTGCACATTTCTAAAAGGTGCAAATATTCCAAGTGCCCAACAAGTTAGAGTTAAGCTAACAAGTAAACTCACCTATCTCACACATCTGTCTCCATAGTCATTATCCACCCATTGACCTCATTCTCCCAATAGATCAGGCACTAGTCAGCTTTAGTATAGTCTTATATAAACTCTATTTATTTACTTGATTTCTAAAGCATTCTCATTAGGAACTAGTAAGCAAGTTCTACATCTATCTCATAATTGTGTGCCATAGTGAGTATATTGTCCAATTAGAATCCGTTTAGATTTCCAAGTTTGCTTTATCATTTAGGTACACCCACCTAGGCATGGTAGAACTTGAAGAGTAGGGGGTTTCTAGTTGCATAAACCCTATCTTGTTGACCAAAAACATATCAAGGGATTGGCACCCTCCTGTGTTCTAAAACCATAATTTTTGAGACCCAACAAATTAGCGACTCTACTGGGGATTAAGCCCATTTTGAAATTGAGCCTTCCATCATAAGGTTATCTTAAAGCATAATAACATATTTAAGGCTCTGCTAGGGAGAACTACAATCATTTTCCTACTTACAAAAAAGTAGGTGGCGACTCTACATTTTTATGATTGATGAATTAGATATCATATCAGAAAGGATAGACGATATACATAAGAGATATATTATATCCTCCAACATGAATGGAAGGAGATCTATGCATCAAGAAAGTCCCAAGAAAAACAATGGCAAGTGGACAGATAAGCATGGACCTGCTCATGGAAAGAGCAATACAAATAGGGGTGAAGTAGTACCCAAACAGCCTGAAGAAAATGTAAACACATCAGAACAACCCTTTACAATATTCAATTCCCCAGTGTACAATGATGGTGGAAATCCCTCAACGCCTCCTACAAAAATCAATACAAATGATAACATCCTCAATTACAGGATAGATTATCAATAAGTGACTGAATTTGAGGAAAGGATGAATGAAGAAAGGAGACAGAAATAGGAAGAATCTGATAAGGGATTTTTATCACAATAGGGAGGAGAAAACTAGGAGGGATCTGTAGACCATACTGTTGATTTTGAGGCTATGAATAATCAAGAGATTGAAATACATTTGGAGTGGCAAAGACAACAGCTTAGAAGAAGACAATAGATGATACAAGAAAGCCATGAGATAGACTGACAAATGGTACAATTAAAAATCTAAACAATAAAACCTCCAAGATATGTCCCTCCACATAAACAAGGTAGTAACGCCAATTCACATGGGATATCCAAGAATACAATTGCTCTGGGTATCTCAAAAATGTCCCAAAATGTAGGAGGTAATTCAAGACAATATGCTTAACATATTACATCATCACAAAGACCCCAACCCCCAAATATTGGTAGTATTCCCCAATATCACCCATTGCTAGGTCACCATGGTGTTCCACAACACGAGCAACATATACCACCTAGAATATACACCCTTAGCAACACATACAGCAAAATGCCTACCATTAGCCTCCATATGGATACCAATACTACCCCAATCCACCACCTATAAATATGCCTCCATAAAACCTCATGAGTGTATGTAGATAATTTGATTTAATAGGATACCAACTATATCCATATCCTATGGATAGAAACTGGAGAAATATGGTCCCCAAATTCACTAGAAATAATGGGATATCAGCTGAAGAGCACATTAGGAATTTCAATGCCTTTATATAGGACATTGGCATGGAGCATGAGGATGTAAACATGAGATTATTCATGATGTCCCTAACTAAAGACAGAAGCAATTGGTTTAATGGTTTACCAGATGCCTCAATTTATTCTATGGCAGACTTCCATGACCAATTCAAAGAATAATATGGAAACTAGTATGCCCCTAAATTTGCCCTGCATGAGCTAATAACCATCCAGAAATACCCAAATGAGTCATCATATGACTTCAATCAAAGATTCTCCAAATTATACAATAAGATACCACATGGATCCAAATTGATTGATTCGGCAGCTCTCAATATTTATCTAAAGGCTTTTGATCTAAAAACTGGGTATGAACTCAAGAATAAGTCTCACATGACCTTGATAGAGGCACAAAAGGTAGCTATCAGTATTGAAAATATTAAGAAGGCTATAAACATGACTGGCAAAATGGATAACCTTAGAATGCCCTAACAATCTAACAACCCCCAAAATAAGCAGGAATACCAATATAGAAATGAAAGACCAAGGTTACATGATATGCCCTATAATACCAATTAGAATGATGGAAGACCTTTAGAAAACAATAGAAAAAAGAATTATGGGAAAGATACTCCTGATTCTCTTAAAAGAAATGGAACACATGTAGTGAAGAATAATTCCTGGTGCTTAGTGTGTAGCCTACCTCACTCACTTGATTATTGTGTACTGGCACAATCAATATAGGAAGAAGGAACATCTTATTGATAGGAAAGAGATAACCATACTATAAACATGCTAGCATTCATACCTTATCAGAAAGATGAAGGGTATTCATCCACAGAGGAGGATGGATATGAATATGATGTGAGAAATCAAAGAAATAACACTAGCATGGGAAGACAAGAGGTATTCTTAGATCAAGAAGATAATTATGAGGAAACTGCATATGGTCATAATATAACACCATATGACCAATGGAGAAAACCAACTAAAGAAGAAAGAAGGGCTCTCACAATTGCCGTAGTAGTATAGGAAAAAAATAACTATAATATGAGAAATAGAACAGTCAATACAGATCAAGGAACACCTAGAAGTGTGTTTGTAAAAGATCGGAGTCATAATAGGGACAATATGAAAAATGCATCTAAAGAATCAACAAAGACCGAACAAAGGAAGATAAAACACAAAATACCAGTTGAAGAAAAGGGGCATAACAAATAGAAAAAGTTGATCAAACAATAACTCCCTCATTTGACATAGCCCAAGTAGTGTCCCAAGTCAAAATATCAGTACCACTACTTGAAATGATGAAGGTAGCTCAATATAGAAATACAGTGGTCAAGACTATTTCAGATGTATCAAAAATGAAGCACAAACCTGAGATCAAAATAAAAAATGTTTGACAAGAGACTGTTAAAGCTCTAGAAGTGTATTTGGGTGACACTTTAACAAGGAATCCCTCTCAGGTAGATCCTTTCTACACTACCTTGCTGATTAAAAAAAAGCTGGTGAGGAATTGTATGGTTGATTCTAGGGTGGCTATGAACATCATGCCAATAGCAGTCATGAAGGAGTTAGGAATGTGGGTTGACACCACATACATCAAATGTTATGCAATGGACAATAGATCCATCCTAGTCATGGGTATTATGAAGGATGTAGAGATAAAGTTAGCTGCTAACCTTGAAGTAGCATATAAAATTGATATTACTGTAGTGGACATCCCACCCTACTATGGAATGCTACTATCTAGACAATGGACTACAATAACTAGAGGAAATGTCCAGTTGGATCTATCTTATACCACTATACCAGTGGGAGAAATAGAAATTAAGTTGTGCAGAGAACTAAGGTATGAGAACATAATAGAACACATTAACCAAAATCAAGTAAATGTCTTCTATGATATAGACCTTGGTGCATTCAGAATTGAGAAAAGTCAACCAAAATTACAGAACACTGACCCAATACACCAAGAAGCCCAAATTGATGAATGTGATGTATGGAAAATATATTTTGATGGTGCATGTAGTAAGGCTGGTAATGGAGCAGGAGTATTATTTATCTCACTGACTGGTAAAACTTTCAAGTATTCATTCCTGCTAACATTTGAGTGTACCAACAACATATAAGAATATGAAGCTCTGCTTGTTGGCCTTAGCATTGCCATAAAGTATAAAAGAAAGTGCCTTGCTATGTATGGGGATTCAGAATTGATTATATCTTAGGGAAAAGAGAAGTATTCATAATAGGAGATTAAAACAATATAGAAATGCTGTCTGGGATGAAATTGAATTATTTGATGCTTTCTCCATTAACTGGGTAGATAGGTCAAAAAATATAATGGTAGACTTCCTAGCAAATATAGCCTTGAAAAGGGATGATGTCATATTGGCAGGCATTACTGAATTTGAGTTTAAAACTAGACCTGCAATCCCAAATAATATCTATAATTGGCAAGTTTTCAATGATGACACAGATCTGATTAAGTTCTTACATTGTGTTCATCAATATGAGGCTCAAGAAATTGATTTTAATTCATTTGTGGAAGAAGTAGATGGCAAGCACACTTTGTTTGGAAAACAAATTGTCTAGCTTAAGACAAACAAAATCCCTAAGGGGCTTGTGGTACTAGAAAGGGTGTTTGATGGACACGACCGATCTCTTATGAAACAAACATGAGTAAGAAGGGAAGACCTTGAATAAATTAACTTGGGCACTGAATTGGCACCAAAAAGGGTATACATTTGGAAGAGTATAAGCCCAAAAATTAGGAAGATGTTGATAGCCTTATTAAGGAAATATAAGAAAGTCTTTGCTTGGTCTTATGATGATCTCAAAGCATATAGAGATGATTTGTTTCAGCATGAGATCCCACTCAAACCTGATGCAAATCCTTTTAGACAAAAATAGAGACCAATAAACCCAACCTTGCAGCCCAAAATGCATGAAGAACTTATGAAGCTTAGGGAGGGAGGTATCATTAAGCCTTTTAGACAATCTACGTGGGTCTCCAACTTGGTGCCAGTAAGAAAAAAGAATGGTGACATAAGGTTATGTGTAGAATTTAGAAATCTAAATATCTCATCCCTTAAAGACAACTATCAACTTCCAAATATGGAGGCAATTTTGCAAAGAGTCACAAGATGTGAGTTGTTATCTATGATGGATGGATTTTTAGGTTATAATCAGGTGAAAGTAAAAGAATCAGAATAATATAAAACTAAATTCACTACTCCTTGGGGAACATATGTATATGTTAGAATGCCATTTGGACTTACAAATGCTAGTGCAACTTTCTAGAGAACCATGGATGTTGCTTTTACTGAACTAATTAATGTTATAATGGTAGTTTATCAAAATGACCTCATTGCATACTCCAAGAAAGTGGAGGATCATCTTGAAAAGATATTTATCAAAGCTTTGGAATATGGTATTTCTTTGAATATAAACAAATGTCATTTTGCAGTAATAGAAGACAAATTACTTGGACATATAGTGTCCAAAGATGGGGTTAAAATTGATCTGGAAAGAGTGGAAGCCATAGAAAAGATTCCTATTCCTAAAATAGTCAAATCCATCCAATCCTTCTTTGGGTAAATAAATTTCGTAAGAATATTTATCCCAAACTTTGCTAAAATTGTCAAACCCATCTCAAAAATATTGAAGAAGGGAGCTAAGATAGATTGGTTTGTAGATGCACTAGATGCATTTGGAGCCATAAAGAGAGTGATTAAGGAGGCCCCAGTATTGAAATCCCCTAATTTTAGTAAGTCATTTCAAGTCTTCTCATTTGCACCATACGATACTATTTACACAGTAATGTTACAAAAGAACAGTGAGGGATATGAACAACCTATAACATGTTTTAGTAAATCCCTCCAAGGAGCATAATTGAACTATGATATTATAGAGAAATAGTCATATGCTTTGGTCAAAGCAGTGAAATTTTTTAGACCTTACCTGGTAGGGTCAAAAGTGGTTGCATATGTTCCCAATGCTGTGGTTAAAGATGTGTTTATACAAGCAGAAGTTACTAGAAGGAGATGTAGATGGATAAATAGAATCCAAGAGTTTAACATAGAGATCCAAATAACCAAATTAGTGAGAGGACAGGGTTTAGCTAAACTAATGGATGAGTCAAATCTAGAGGCTTCTCAAGTTCACAATGTGGGGAAAGAAGAGATTGTGATTGCAAGCATTCAAAAAATAGCTTGGTACACTGACATAATGTATTACCTAAAAAATTAGAAATGTCCCGAATATTTGAAAGACAATCAAAAGAGAACTTTCAAACTACATGTCTCTAAATATGTTTTTTTATAAATGGTGATTTATATTGGAAGAATAGAGATGGGCTACTACTACTATGTTTGGATCAATCCCAGGCAAAAAGAGTATTAAAAGAAATGCATGAAGGAGTCTGTGGTGGATAGTTTTCTAGAAAAACTACTACCCATAAAATTTTAAGAGCTAGTTATTACTGGTTGAGAGTTTTCAATGATGCTTTCATGTATGTAAGGAAGTGTGAAGCATGTCAGAAGTTCTCAGGAAAGATGAAATATCAAGGAGCACTACCACTCAAGCCAATGCAAGTTGAGGCTCCTTTTTACCAATGGGGAATCCATTTATTGGAGAAATATCAGAAAAAACTAGTGGAGGTCATAAGTGGATATTGGTAGAAACTGATGACTTCATGAAATGGATAGTAGCCATCCCAACTAAACAAACCACTAGCAAGGTTGTGATTAATTTCTTGATGGATAACATCATTACAAGGTTTGGGACACTTGCTAGGATAATCACACATAATGGAATGTGTTGCAGGTCAGATGAATTTAGGATATTTTGTGAATCATATGGTATTGTGATTTCATATGCCTCACCATAACATCCATAGGCAAATGGACAGGCTGAGTCAAGTAATAAGAGTATCTTGAAAATTATTAAAAAGATCTTGGACAGAAATAAGAAGGCGTGGGATTCTAAATTAAGGATGGCAGTATGGGTAGATAGAATCACTGTAAAGAAATCAAGTGGTAAATCACCTTTTGATCTAGTTTATGGAGCACAAGCTAGAATGTCCATGTAAAACCTACTACCTATATACAAATTTATACTTCAAGAAGATTTGGATGTCCCTGAACCAATGGAAGAAAAAATGGAACAATTGGTAGAATTAGATGAGATCAAAAGATTGGCCCAAGAACAGAATACTAAGATGTAATCACAAATGAAGTATTTATTTGACAAAAGGGCAAAGGATAGAAAATTCAATGAAAATGATATGGTCCTACTATGGAATGCAAGGTACCAAGATAGATGGAAACATGGAAAGTTTGAAGCTCTTTGGATTAGGTCTTTTGTTATTACTGGCAAAGGAGGAGAAGATTCAAATTATCTACAAAACATTTCAGGAGAAGATCAGGAATTGCTAGTGCATGGACAATTCTTGAAACACTTCTTTTCTTAAAAACTTTCATGCACAGTAGTCTAGGAAAAGGCCGAGAATTGCTAGTGCATGGACAATTCTCAAAATTGCCTTTTTACAATATGTTTTCCATGCATAGTAGTATAGGATTTTATTCCACTTCCATTACTCATCCATACCAGCTCCCAATACATTCCAAATTCCATACCATATGGTCTGCTTCCTAGAGACTTTTTAGGATTCTTGCAATAATCTCACGCTCATTCATCCCTAATCAGAGCCACTGTTAGAACTTTAAAAAGTTTCACATTTTCATTTACCACCACTCACTTATCTTCAACATTTGCCATACATTGATCTTATTATTAATATAGATTTATAAAATTTGTGTGACAAGATCCATATTGTAGCCCATGAAGAGTAATGATTCCATAAATGTGACCTTTGAGATTAGCATTTCCCTGCTCATAGTTGTGGAAAATGAGCAATTGATCCCTATCGGCAAGATCATATACATGTCTTTCAGATCAAATAAGCCATAATCCTCTAATGAACATTTTCATTTATATCGGGAAGACCTAAATGGAGTTACACTAATCAAAGAACCTAGAGGTAACTATTGTGGAACAATTGAGAAGACTGCATATTTTGTCATCAATAAAAAGCCTATCGGCAAGAGAGATAAAGTCAGAGTGAAAATTTTAAACTACACCGATCTCAGAAGTCATGCCAATGGACATAAGTTCGTCAAGAAATATATGCACTCTCATTGATGAGTCAATGCACTAGTTGTATCAACGTGACATATACCATCAGAATGGATCTTTTATATCTTTCAAACTATGCAAGTCACCCCGATGAGAAGGTGTTACAAAGTTTGGCGAGAGTCCCACCGATTGTTCCCCATGGACAAAATATATAAGAAAGCACCATCAGTGAGACTTGATGTATCGAAACAACATTTTCTTCTCTTAGCGATAGTGATTGCCAACCCGATGGCTATGAGATAACTACTACTCGTCGGGAAAACACTCGCCGATGTCCAAAAGTAGCTTTGATAGTCAGGACCACCTTGATGTCGGGGTGAAATCTATAATGTCTTCCCCAAATGTTGAGAATAGAAAAAGGAAAGAAATGAGGACCTAAGCCAAATCGATGCGAGTCTCGCCGAGAAGATAAGAAAACTAAAAGAACACCTCCCATCAAAGAGATATTAAGATAGTCTTGGCAATTGATTGGGAATGCATAAACAAAACATGGTACCAAAATGAACATATAGATCAGCATGAGATTAAAATAGTCTTCCTGACACAATTCATTATATCGATTTGACATTTTTAAAGCCCAAGAATCCTACTGCATTCAATTTCAGTGCCCAACATTAATAGCCACTTGAGGATAATCTCATACAAACTGCTCTAATTCATAATGAATTGAAATCAAAAGTAATCTCTGAGGGTTGTAGTAGAAAAGTGGGGAATTCATCAAGAGACCACAAAATTCTTGACGCGGAGCATATACAAGTAAGAATTACAAACATTCTTGTTACTAATAGATTATAAGGTTAAATCTAGTGTCTAGGGTAGAGATAAAATGGAGGGTTCTTCAAAAATAAAAAGAAAGCAACAAACTGAAACTAGCCAAACTAAAAGCAAAAGGCACAAGGTCGAAACAGGGAAGGGAGAGAAAACATAGGAATGAAAGCTCAATCATCACCTTATAGACTAATTGCCTAGTTCAGGCCCTAAGGCTAGGAGAACTACGCAATTAAGGGAAGACATGCCAAAATTAGAAGATAAATATAAACATGTAGGGAACATACGGACCCCTATCAGAGGATACAAACTATTTATGTTTCACTACTATAGAAGGAATAGGTTGGAACCCGTCTATAACCCATGGAATCTTAACTTAGGCAAGCTGGTTGTCACAGATGTATTTGTAAATATAGATCTCCTAAAACTCTTGGCCTATCATTATGACCCGGACCTAAAAGCCATCTGCAACTTACAAGGGGAACCATTTGTTCATGTGTCTAAGAATGCAATATGTGAAGTTTTTGACCTCGATAACACCTATAATACTCCCATAATATATGAAGATTTAGAAAAGGAGTATTTGAGAATGGATACCACTTATAAGGGATGGAGATTGCCACTACATAGACCCAGAGAAGAAGGAAATTTGGTGCCACTCGAGCAAGGTGATGGACCTCCTTTTCATGTGGACTTATTTGAACCCTATATGAAATATACATACTATTCAGTGGGGCAAGCTTTGGGAATAGAGGTCCCTGAATTTGTGTCCATAGCACTAATGCTCATCTCTATAGACATACAATACCATCATGCCAGAACTTTTGATTATGCTTCACACCTCTTTAGGGGAATTGATTTAGGATTGAAGGTCATCAAGAATGTCTCTCCAACAATGAGTTTTAAGCATTACTCTTCTCTTATGCATATGGTGTTATATTATGGACAAGAGTTAAAAATGTGGCTAGAACACTTGAAAATTTCACAATTTGATAAGGATGGGTCAAACACTACCCATACAATTATGGACTCCAATATCGGATAGTAGATTTGTGAATTCTAGTTATGTATATTTCAAAGAATTCTTTGTTAAAACATTATACAGATGTTATGGATACTAGTGTAGTTACCATTTGTCAGATGAAATCAAAAAGTTTTTAAGGCCCAAGGATTTTGGAGGACTACAGATTGTGAACCACAACTGGGATGATTGGTTTTGTTTTCTCGATTTGACCATGATTAGAGTGTATGGCTTTGAGGATACACCATTTTTGTTAACTAAAACTATACCAGATAGAATCACATACTTGGAGATTGTCAGGCAGATGGACTATTCAAATGTTATGAATTTGAGTGACTTTGATAAGTAATATTTCATGCCAAGCACATTATGCTTTGGGGATTTTACTGTGTTGTCAAGAGAAGGTTATGACCTTATTCATGACAAACTGTTACATTTTAATTTGAGAAAGACAATACCAAGAAAAAGGTTTGACCCTAAAGGTTTCATCAATTTTGCAAGAAAAAAGCAAAATCTGAGTGGATATATTCATATTCCCTTTCCTCATGATGATGTTATCAGAAACTTGGAAGAGGCAGAGGTTGAATTTGCCATTGACGAATATAATCAAGAAATAGAAAAAAGGAGATACAAGAGGCAGAGGTGTTATCCTCTAATAGTGAAGGATCACCTGCCAAAAGATCCCAAGACCAGCTTGACATAATCCCCAAATTTAGAATTGAAGAATACAGGCCTCCTGATAGAGAGTTAGAGATTGAATAGACATCTGATATTGATGCCAGGCAGTTGGCTTACAAATCTTTTATCTCAGATGATTAGATCGTCCAGTCCCCAGAATTTAAATCTTTCCTATACAAACATAAAGGTAAAGCAATCAGAGAAATAGTTCTAGATATCACACCAAATAATGAAAAATAGTTATTAAATACTTTAAAAATAGATGTTGAAAATGAGATAAAAGACATGACTCCAGAAAAAGGGAGGAAACTCTTAGAAGAAGCTGGTGTGATGATTTTTCTTGGTTTGGATTTGAAATCTTCTTTGGTTTTTAATAGGTTTCTGCATAATGACAATGCCAAACATAAACTCAATTTGGAAGGTGTGACAGAGGTGTACACTAGATCACTATATAATCCTAATGAATAATCTCTTATGATATGGGTCCTATACCCTCCACACCAGAAGCTTGTAATTATTGACATGGAAAAGGCATTTGGCCATGTGATGACACTAAAGGTGGGTGAGACTGATCCTATGATTACTGTAGAAATTGGTATTAACGTGGCTAAATTAAATAAAGCATAGATTCAAATGTTGATTCAAGAGAGAGACATGTATAGATTGAACTGTGAGAAAATGCAAAAGGAAAATGATTTTCTGAAGGATTTATTTCCTACCAAACTGTTAACCTAAAGGGAATGTTCCCAGTCAATGGACATAGGTGAAACATCATAGGTCAATACTCAGATAACCCAAGCCAGATTCAATGCACTTTCTACAGTATACAAAAGGAGACATACTAACATGATGACATGGATGAATAAATTCTGGAATACTCATTTGAAAAATCAAATTGCTCTCCAAGAACACAAAAGGTTGGATGATAGACTCCAAGAAAATCTCCTAGAAATACAAAACAGAGACCCTCCTGATATTAAAGCCATTAGCAATGCTGAGGACTTGATCAAGGCACATACAAGTTTTCATGAAGATCTTAGAGAAGAATCTAAGGAGTTCATTAATGCTTCTAGAGAAGGAGTACATGCATTATGCAATGATGATAAGAGTTTGAAAAGTCAACAGGACTGGATGAAGGAATGCCAACTAATTCTACACGAAGCTCTAGAAGCAGTGAAACGTGAAGATCCAGCATTGGAGGAGGCTTGTGCATGCATGGAGAAAATGGTTACAATGGAATTTTTTGCAAAGTGTGTCGTGGAATGTGCAGATACTCATTTAAGCCAAAAATACTTGGATCATATTACTAAAATTCATTTATGGCTTATTAGAGCCTAACGATAATTTGTTTGTTACTACTAAAATTCCAAAAGACACTTGTGAAGAGGTACATCCTCTTCAGAATATAGCTATATAAGCCAGGAGAGTAGGAATGAAATATGATGATCACCATTTTTCATTTTAGGTTAAAAGATCACCAGTAGTAGATAGGTCCATCCATCTCATTTCATCCATTCTCATATTTTAGGATTTATGTGATTAACATATATACTTTCTGAGGAAATATAATGGAGCAGAATATTCTCATGGGGTGATTTATTTCTAGTGTTCAACTATTGGTTAATTTTCATGATTACATGTTATTGTACTATCTCCAAAGTGGTCCTTCTAAGTTATTCAAATTTGCATTATTTTTATTGATGAGAATTAAAGACCCTTTCAGATAATTGACATTAATTGGTTCTTGTCAAAGATTAAAATCCTTTTAGATAAATTATTGTGATTGGTTTCCGTCAATCTAAGAATTAAATCTCCTTTCAGAATTTCACAGTAATTTGGGAAGATATCACTAGGATAAATAAGAAGAGTACTGTAACTTGCATACCTACACATTTGTACAAGGTGCAAACATTCCAAGTGCCCATTAAGTTAGAGTTAAGCTGAGAAGTAAACTCACCTATCTCATGCATCTATCTCCATAGTCATTATCCACCCATTGACCCCATTCACCCAATAGATCAGGCATTGGTCATCTTTAGTATAATCTTATATAAACTCTATTTATTTACTTGTTTTTTAAAGCATTCTCATTAGGAACTAGTAAGCAAGCTCTGCATCTATCTCACACCTGTGTGCCATAGTGAGTAGATTGCCCAATTAGAATCCATTTAGATTTCTAAGTCTACTTTATCATTTAGGTACACCCTCCTAGGCCTAGTAGAACCTGAAGAGTAGGGGGTTTCTAGTTGCATAAACCCTATCTTGTTGACCAAAAACATATCAAGGAATTGGTACCCTCTTGTTGTCTAAATCCAACATTTTTGAGACCCAACACATGTAATGCCCACTCATGAAATTAACAATTAATAACAATAATTTACCAAAATATTTAGAACTAATGAAAATATAATATCCAAAATTAACATCTAGAAATAATTAACATCCAAAATTCGTTGTAAATAAATTCCAAGACACAACTGCTTCATATACAAATATACATATTTAAAATAAATGTCTTAAGAACATCCTTTCACAAGGTGGAAAGTACTTTCTCAGCTCTAATATCTTGCATAGTTATCAGATTTGAATCTGCACACTAAATGTAAACATTAGTCCTACATAGTTGTAAAATACACAAAACCACTATTAATTGCATAAAATATCAAGCCTATGGCCCTAAGGGCCGACCTCATGTCTCAGGGGCTCATACTGGCCTTGCCTACATACACGTAGCGTAGAGGCTTCGTAGTTCGGGACTTGAACTTGCAACCACAAAATGGTTTTATACAATTTATAATGACTTGGTTTAACATATACAATAGGATCTCAAGAACATATAAGAAAGACAACATTTATAATACAACATATACAACATCGAATGATGCATTCACATAATCAAAACTTACTGATACAAGAAGATATACTTTATGTCATCAACTCAAGCCATACAGTAAGTACATCATCGTTATGAAAAACAATCTTAATAAGAAGATAGAATAGTTATTTATGCTCTAGAAAAGTCTAAACAACTTCTTCTAAGATGCAATTAAACCATCTTTTCCACAAGATTAAATTAAACCAAACCAAATCAATCACACATAAATCACACAAGTTCTCTCATAAACGATCCAGTTCACATGAATTACGGTTCCTAAGTTTACCTCATTTTTTTTATTAGGCTCAAAACATAACGTCATTACATTAGCCATACCTACTAGAGATTCAAGATCATATAATAGAGATGAACAACCAATTGAATTGGCTTCAAAACATGTAAAACTATTTAATCAGAAACAATAATGTTCCAAGATACATAATTCCTACCAATGTAATATCATTAACTAAATAGTTGCAATAATAATTCCATAATAATCTTACCAAGAGTTAACAACAGAATTTCAATAAGTTTGCTAATACAACAAATAACCTAGTTAATTGAGTCCTAATTTAATATTGTGCCTAAGATCACATTAGTCTATGCTTCTAGTTAGATCTCACTGCTATAAATAAAACATCCAAAACCCACATATAGTTCTTTCCTTGTAATAGAGTCAACCCTAGTAAATTAATCCTAATTTATAAATACCTAACATATTAGCATTAAACTACTAGCAATAAAGAAAATTATGATGGCTAATCCATTTTAATAATTACTATATCCTTTCTATAAATATATGCATAATAAATATTTAATCTTATTCATATGTACAAGATATTTCTCATTTTCTAAATATAAAAGAAAATACAATAAACTTATATTTATTACAAACCAAAATAAATTCCTATAAATGCATATTATATCTTTCTAAATTCTTAGATAAATCTTCCTATGAAGCAAGTTAATTTCTTCCTTAATTTACAAAACCAATTCATAAAAAGAAACATAAAGTCTTACTTAAAACTCAACTAAGGTTTGCTAAACCTAACAACTCAAGTTTTCCAAACTGAATCATTAAGAATTCTTAATTATGACATTTATCTATTACTAAATTTATTTGAACACTAATAACATTCTTTCCAATTAAAGTTAAATCAAGAAATGATAACACAAGACATTTAAATAAATAACAACTTAGATATCAAATAAATGCCCTAATACATCAAAAGTATAAAGTAGCCCATTCATAGTATGCACATGGTAAGTTTTAAATATAGTTGATTTGTGTAAAGAAATATAAAATAAGCCTCTACTTAAAATCTTGATTCAAGCTAAAATAGGAAATCTAATCATATTGATTGTTTTCAATTTCTACGTTAAGGAAATTGTATAATAAGAGATAATAAAATTTAACCACACCAATCAATAACCTTGACAATAATATAGTATTAGGTTTCTCGTGAAAAACAGGAAGAGGCCAAGTGTTGAATGTATAAGGATACAAATAAACACAGTTAAACAATTTAATTCAAAAGCCAAACTATGACCAACTATTCTAAGGTTTAGAATGACAATGAAGGTTTTAGTAACACTTGTTTAAATATTATGAGTTTCGTCTAGAGTTCAAGAATTCTTCAGTGGTTTTAAATGTATATCTGAGATAGAAAGAATAGTATTTATATAATAAAGAGAAACCATATTGGAAACTTTAAATGTTGGCGCAAATGAAATAATTTTGGATTTGATGATTTAAGTGCAAACGCACCATACAAAGAAGCATGAATACAAAGCAATATAATAAAAAAAATACAACGCCATTAAACTTATCCATGAATTGTTTGTTGAGATTTAAAACTATGGACTGTAGATTTACAACCATAATATGGCAATTAAGCCATTCTAACTTTAGCAACCAATTTTAGGCCGAACTAAC
Source organism: Cunninghamia lanceolata (assembly GCA_027924645.1). Taxonomy (NCBI): domain Eukaryota; kingdom Viridiplantae; phylum Streptophyta; class Pinopsida; order Cupressales; family Cupressaceae; genus Cunninghamia; species Cunninghamia lanceolata. The sequence goes on along the minus strand of BSBN01000078.1, from coordinate 32,169,837 downwards.
TAAGTTCCTAAGAACAGAGACTCTATACCACGAATTTCTTATAACAAAAGACAACTATCAAAAAGAAATACAAATATCAACAATGGTGAAGCGACCCCAATGAAAAAATTGATATAAAGAATACACAAAGTGATAACAATTAGATAAGAATTGCAAGATAAGCACAAAATAGATTCGTTGAAAAGGTTTGAGGAACTTCAAGCAAATGCGAGAAGCGTCATCCAATAAATTTAGTTTTAACAAATACAATGAGCTCAGGTACCGAATGCAAATAAGATCTTGGAACTAAAGTCGACGATGTTAAAAATATGAAGAAAAACATAAATATTTGGCTGGCTGATACACTGCTATAATGATGAAGAATTTAACATTAGAAACTGTCAGATACACGTCATTACAGACTACAAGAAGATCTTATAAATAATGAACATTCTAATTTGGTTCGACGCCTATCTAAAGGCAGATTTTAACAATTAAGAACTTCCAAATAAAATCCATGCCTACTTTAGATGCATAAACAGACTGTATAAATTCTAGGTATAAAATTGGATTTCACTATATATATCTTTGAAAGGATAAGGTGCCACAATATCGCCACAAAGGAAGTTTTGGAACAGAGTATGGACATTTAGTTAAATAGATTAAGATTAGACTTGCGCTACAAAACATGCTAAAAGAAATGAAGGAACTACCAACACAATATAAATGAGGAGAAATTCGTCATATATCGTTGTAGCTATGAGATCCTTGGAAGACATGCAAATGAAGTATAGTTGCTGGCTAAGGCAGAGATAAAAACATGCAGCCTATAGGCATAATACCACCGCTCAGTATAAACCCACCCAAATGCATATAGTAGGAGAAGCAGAGGGAATTTACCCTGGGAAACATGCATACAAACCATAAGGATAACTATTTAGGTATTCAAACTACTAAAAGACCAGTCATGGCTCAAGAACTCTTGACAGGCCACCATAGAAGTTAAATCTCAAGGAATGTATTACTCAAGATTAAATAGATAAGAAATATCTGTAAACAAAGCAAGCGTAAAGCTATAAGCTTATTAGCATAGACTCACACGATATATGGTTAATACAATCTAGTTACTGAATGGCTCTAGAAAATTGTCAATTATTATCATTTGTTTTAAGCTTCTACAGGGTATAAAATATCTTCAACTTAACAAATATATATAATTCAAATGTACCTCATTTTATCATCAGTAAATTTCAGAAGTAGTCCCCAAACACTCTCTGCATTATTTCCTGATTAGACGGTCTATTTCCTTTGCTTGCCTTCCTGAGAGAAAAAAACACTTTTGCCAAGAACCCCCTTTTCCTTTTAAGCCAAACTTACATCTTCTTCTAGCTTGTAACGTCCGTGGAGACATGCATCTTCCAAAAAAATAACTTTTCAACTTCCATCACTCATAAACTAAAATTAGTTGCAAAATAAATATAAATCTCATTTCTTGCAGAAAAATATAAAAGAATATGCAAATATAGAATATTAAATTATCTAAATATTTATTTCAAACTAATATCGTAATTAATAAATAGATTTCAAATATGCCTTACAGTGCAGTTGATCCAACGGTCGTCTGCCATTCTGCCAGGATCATATATCTAGCCGTATCCCTCGCCTACGGAACTACGGAATATGGTCTTAACTATACTACAGGGGAGATATTTTCTTGGGATCATGGTTGGGAGAGCTATCCATGTGGTGAGTCATCATTAGGAAAAACAAGCATTACTCTCCTACCTCATAAAGGACCAAATCATAGCCATTAAACCAAGCTAGCTAAGGTCAAGATCAATGGATAGAATTTAAAAGTGTGACAGGGAGATATGTTGGTGTTGATTTGATAGTGCTTCATTACAAGCATTAATTGCTCAGGCGTGTGCAGAGTCTCTATCACCTCAACTAAAGGAATTTATTAATAGAAAGATTTGGCTTATGCAAGCTCAACCTTTGGAGATCTGTGCTTCTACCTGGATTGACATTTCATCTGCTATGTGATGAAATTTGATATAATGACAGTGCTAAATTGAGGAAACCAAGACATCTGGCCTGGCATGATTCAGTGCAAGAAGTGATGTTCTCAGTTATGTGGAATTATGAAATGCAATCTTTCTATTCATTTGTGGTAATCTTCACAATATTTTTATTTATGATTGAAATACCTTGAAATGTCTGGAATTAATTGGACCAAAGATGTGCGGATGTATGCTTCATCTTGAAATTTCTATAAATAGACAAGTGTTGATGTTACCTAGCATACTATTTGAAATGTGCTGATAGTATGGCTTTCCCTTATTCCTGTGTGTTCTGTTTGGTCCCCTGTTCTATTAGATTTTCTTCCTTGTTCTCATGGCTATCAACTTGTCCTTATAGAATTAGGAGACTTGGATTTTTCTTCCTTTGGAATAGGTGGTGCAGGGAAAATCAGGGAGTAATAGCAACATTTTACAAATCTCTATGAGTGTTTCTTCTTCTTGATGTTTTATCCAAATTGAGGCCTTGGATTCTAATCTCCTGATTCTAGTTATTCCTTATATCTATGATTAGGCAGATTAGTATCAGGTGTAGAGGTAAATCATTTCTCTCTTTACCTTCATACCTATTCTACTTTTCCTAACAAAGCATCAACTCTAGCAGTAGGGATGATTCCTCTCCAGATGTAACATATGAAGACAGGATGCTCCCATTTTGTTGTTGTTGCTGCCCCTTTCACTGGATAAATGGTGTTACCATATCTAGCTTGATGTGATTTCATCTGGTTTTTGTCTGGCTGAGTTGGATGGTGACCACTCAATTATCAAAGAGGAATCACATCCTTACAAACGACAACGGGCGGGCGTAAAGTGAAGAACTCCAGTTAATGGGGTTTTCTTCTGATAGTGTCACTTGTAGTCATTCTTAATTTAGGTGGGTAATCTAGGTGGTGAATTCTCCTATTGAGCGAATAGGTAGCATATAATGGGTATATGAGCTCTAAAAACATTTATCAAATAGTTTCCCATCAACATCACTACCTATTTTCCCTCTTAAATTGAGAGGATGTGCAGTTGGAAAGCAAGTACCTCAGCATACAACATGGAAACTGAACATATAGTTGCAAAGTAGTTACACCGGCTTCTTCTCGCAACTACATCCTTTGGTTACTAAAAATTTGTAACTTCTTTTAACTTAAGCCTGAAGCTTGTTTGCTCCCTTACCTCTATAAAAGGGAATTTAGGGCTTGTGAAAATTATTGGTTCGAGGTCATGTCTTCAGATTTAGTTTGAAATATGGGATCAATGTGATTAAGGAGGAATTGTAAATAGTTTATTTTCTACAATAAATCAGTCATCCATTTCTAAGTTTTCATTATGAGTTTTAAGGTATCTTTATAGAGCTACTAAGGCTGTGTTATAATTTGCTAGATAGTTTATTTTACAAATTTTATTGAGTCTTAAGAGTATACTGTCTCCTACTTCATGTATATAGTTTTACATTTATGAATATATTTGATTAAGGATCAGGTTTATTCATTGCCATAGTCTTTCCTGTGTTATATATTTTTCTTGTAGAATTCACTCAAATAGTGAAATAATTGGCTGCCAGAGGATATAGAATGTATTTCAGGTTTACAGGGATAACTAAGTATAGTATACTTCAAGATTAGTAAAGTGTTTTAATGTAAGGCATTATTACATCTTTACAGTAAATTGAGTTTTATTATATCACAGTCTTTTTGGTTTTTTCTATAAGTTTCTTGACTCTATGGCCCTTAGATAGGCACCGGTCTATTCTCAAATACTATACTGAACTTACATCCTTTTAACCACCCTCATCATTATTTTAAAGAAATCAACACAATTTCCTTTCCAACAATAGGTTTTAGGAGTTAAGTTCATTTTACGTGTTCCTCTGCAAGGAAATGGAATCAAAGCTTAAGAATCTAGCCCATCTCTTTACTTTATCATACATTCTTTGAGCAATCTTGATGGAACACATCTGTTATTGGAACAGTGTTATTAAGTAAGTATCTTAGGGACCTCCCATCCATTTGCATAGAACAGTGTGTTCCCCAAAAGGGAAGGATATCCAAAGAATATGAACACACTCCTTGGTTTCACAGAGCCTAAAGAGTAGAGGAAAAAGGGATTGAAAACCATTGTTTCCTATTTGTTGGCCAATCCCTTGAAGTAGGTCAGTTATTAGAGAATGGCTATCCTATAGATCTATTTTCCTAGAGATCAGATTGGGAATTTGTAACAACCAACAGATTGATGACACCACTAGGGAACCTCTAATATTATCCATTTGAAAAGAGTCAATAAGTTTGCTGATCTAAAGTTTTGGGTCAGATGATCCAAGGACCTGCATACTTGAAGAAGGAGATTGTTGTAACATTTTTGGTGTATTCTTGAAGTTTGGTTATTTGGTGGTGGAGAGACCTTAGAAATACTTAGATCTTGGAAGAAGCTTCTATTGCTTGACGATTGTTAGGAACTCATGTTTAACCCTTCTCTTTACTTTGTTAGTATATTACTTTTGGATGCATATGCTTTATAAGTTGTCTTGTGAGTATATTGTATTATCCCACATTCATGGGAAGTAATAGTTGTTTAGATTAGACTTAGTATATAAGTATGTGTTGAGGCTAATGAAGGCATCCATGAATTTATTGTATTGAGCTTGCTCAAAGGAGGTTGCCCCCTCGAAGTGGCCTGCAATCAATAAATTACTTCTATGTTTCTGCTATTTCTATTATTTCGTACATTTTTTATTATATTGTTGTAGAAGGTTCCTCTCATCTGGTATCAGAGTGCTTTCTTGGGCTCACTGGGTGGAATTTCTACTAAATTTTTTCTGCAGTGGCCTCCAGGTGTTGTGATTTTTGCAGTAGTTCTTTCTTTTTCACATATGTATTGTTCATTTCAATTGCAGGTTCAGATTAGGGAATATCCCTATCCGCTTAACTGTGGGAAGTGCCTAGGCATAGCCCTAAAACTCATTGTGAGGAGAACCATAGGAACCCTAAAGTAGCTGGCACATTGAGAGGACCTGCCAGCAAAAAGGGCAACATCCCCTACCTGATTGATTAGTTCTCATTCATGAGGTAAACCAAGAGTTGTCGTTTGTGACAAAGCAGTTATCAGCTTTACCTGAGCCATGGAGTGAGGGGTACTGCTCCAATACGCAAGACATTAGACAACATTGGTGGCTGATTGACTCCCCTGAACCTTTAGGAAGCCAAACATACTTGGGGCCAATTGACATCCGCCAGATTGTAGATTAAATCCGTCTACAGTAGTTGATAGATCGTTTCCAGGAAAAAAAAAAAAGTTAAAAAAATTTCTATTTTTTCACCATATCTTCCTTGCTTTAGCTCTGTTTCTCCTCAAAATTCACTGGAACCCCTAAAATTTCATTCTACATATTTCGTTCCTTGAAGAAATCCCAAATTCCACTTATCGAAGCCATAAATCCCACATTTGTCTATTTTTAGGGTTTGCCATAACTTTTTTGATTCTCACCAATAGCCTTCAAATTTTACCACAATGTTCATTTCATATTTCTACTCCTTTGTCCCTCTTGGAAAAATTTTCCCATTCCTTCACCTTGCTTCTGAAATCCCCATTTTCTGCTTCCCTTTCCCTCAGAAAGTGTCCAAAACCTAGTCAAACCCCAATTACCCATCATAGTTTTCCCCAAATCCAAATTTTCCTTTACTAAAAAAGTTTCTATTTTTGTTTTTCTACCCATTCCCAAAAATTTTTTTTTTGGATATGGTTGTAACCTAGACATGACCAAAAAAATGGAGGATGAAATTGAATACCTCAAGACCAAACTCCAAGATCTAGATGAAAACATTCTCAGCCTCAAGCTTCAACATTCAGCCATAAACAACATATGGTAGCTAGAGTCTTTGGCAGACATAGGGTTTTCTTCTTCCAACAATTTTCATGGGTTGAATCTTGATTTTCCTCACTTCAATGGTGATGATCCAAATGGATGGTTATATTAGGCAGAAAAATATTTCAATCTACATAATACTTTTGATGTCAACAAAGTCCCACTTGCATCCTTTCATTTGGAAAATGAAGCCCTTCAATGGTTCCATTGGTACATCAAAGCTCATGAAGCACCAAAATGGACAGATTTTTCCAAACTCATTTTGCAACGATTTGGCCCTAGTGCTTTTGATGACTTCATAGGAGCACTCACTAAACTTTGCCAAACAGGCATTGTGAGAGAATATAAGACATAATTTGAAAAACTGGCCAATCACACAGAGGGATTGTCTGATGATTTCTTCAGGAGTTGTTTTGTCAGCAGTCTGAAGGATGCAATTCGATCTAAGGTTAAATGTTCCATCCCAGCACAATGATGGAAGCCTTAGGGTTGGCTAAGTTGGTGGAGGACAAGATCATAGGTCAACAACTATCCAAATCTAATTTTGTTCCATTCAGAAATATGGTTTCCCAAAGACCTCAAATAACACCAACCTCCTAGAATAACTCCTATCAAGCATTTGACTGAAGCAGAGATGTGGGCACATAGGGAAAAAAGGGATTTGTTATAATTGTGATGAGAAATTCACTCGAGGACATAGGCGTGCTGAGCAAAAGCTCAATCTCTTAGATGTGGATTCTCCACCTGAAACTAAAGTTTATGTGGATGCTTAGGATATAGTAGATGATCAGGTAGAAACTCAGCAACCACTTGTTGACCCTGCTTCTCAGGAAGACCACCTAGAGATCTCGCTCCATGCTTTAGCAGGAGTCACCACCCCACAAACCATGTAGGTTAAGGGTTACTTCAAGAAGCTCCCTCTTACAATACTCATTGATTCTGGTAGCACTCATAACTTTGTTGACCCTTGGATTGCCAAACAGGACGATTGTTTTATCCATCCTTGCTCCAACTTTGAAGTCATGATTGCCAATGGGGGCACATTACCTTGCAAAGGGAAGTGTTGCAATGTGCGTATCTCAATTGGTGATTATAACCTGCACTCTGACATGTTTGCCTTGCCCTTAGGTAGATGTGATGTGGTTTTGAGTGCCCAACGGTTACGCACAATTGGACCAATCTTATGGGATTTTGCTAAACTTTGGATGCAATGTTCAGACAATGGGCAAAAACACACATTGAAGGGCTTACAACTGGGGTCTCTCAGCATCATAAGTTCACATTGCATGGAAAAACTTATTAAGAAGAATTCACATGGTGTCATCACTCAGCTCCATTCCATTTAGATGCAACCTTCCGTGATCTCCACTACTCCTGATCTACAACAAATTTTGGATATGTATGCATGTGTCTTTGCCAAACCAGTGGGATTGCCACCTTCACGACTAGGGGATCACCATATTCAGCTCCTTCCTAGAAGCGTTCCTCCCAACATCAGTCCCTACTGCTACCCATTTCACCAAAAGACAGAGATTGAAATGTTCGTTCGAGACTTACTGAAGCAAGGTATTATTTGCCCTAGTACCAGTTCCTTTTCTTCACCAACTCTTCTTGTCTGGAAAAAAGATGGGTCATAGTGCATTTGCATTGACTTCCAAGCACTTAATCACATCATAATCAAAGATAAGTTTCTGATTCTTGTTATTGATGAGTTTCATGGCACTCATTTTTTCTCCAAGCTGGATCTACGTTCTGGGTATCACGAAATTCGGATTCATGAGGATGATATCCCTAAAATGGCTTTCCACACACATGATGGTCACTATGATTTTTTGGTCATGCCTTTTGGCCTCATTAATGCTCCTTCAACATTCCAGGCATTGATGAATAAAATATTCTAGCCCTACCTACAGAAATTCATTCTGGTCTTCTTCGATGATATCCTCATCTATAGTAAAACATGGGCTGAGCATCTCCAACATCTGGATCTCGTACTGCAACTTCTCTCTAATCATCATCTCTATGGAAAATAGTCTAAATGTGTTTTTAACTAGCAAGAAGTGGAGTATCTCAGGCATATTATTTCAACCTGAGGGGTTCGAGTGGATCCTACAAAAATACACGCCATGAAAAATTGGCTGCATCCTTAGATGCTCAAGAGCTCATGTGGTTTTCTGAGGTTGGCTAGATACTATAGCAAATTTGTCAAGGATTACAGGAAAATTGTAGATCCATTAACAACTATGTTAAAAAAGGATGCTTTTACCTAGACACATGCTGCTCAGTATGCATTTGAAAAACTAAACCAAGCTATGTGTACTACACCTATTCTAGCAATGCCATATTTTTCCAAGACCTTCACTATTGAGAGTGATGCTTGTAGCAATGGACTTGGTGCTATTCTCCTTCAAGATGAACATCCCATTGTGTTCACCAGCAAAGCCCTTTCTGGTAAGAATTTAGTACTCTCTACATATGAGAAGGAAACGATGGCTATTTTTCATGCAGTATAGAAGTGGTAGCCATACCTACTAGGGAATCATTTTTGCATCAAGGCTGATCACCAGAGTCTAAAATATTTCCTAGAACAATAGGTCTCCTCCCCAACATAATAGAAATGGGTTAGCAAACTCATGGGTTATGACTATGAGATCACTTACAAGAAGGGTAAGGACAATATTGTTGCAGATGCTCTTTCTCGCACATTTGATGACCAAGCTTCTCTTTCAGCTATTTCTATGTCTGTTCCAAACTGGTTAGAATCTGTCCAATAGGGCTATGTCAATGACTCTTCATTATCTCAAATCATTCAACAGTTGGCCAACAACCCTTCTTCTGTACCGCATTACTCTTGGGATGGTGCTTCTTTGCGATACAAGGGTCGTCTGGTGCTTCCCTAGAGCATAGATCTTTAGCAGGTTGTCTTCTATGAACTCCATGCTTCTCCATCGGTAGGGCACTCTGGGTTCCTCAAAACTTATGAGCAGGCATGGCGTAACTTCTTTTGGAAGGGAATGGAAAGGGAAATTTAGTAGATGGTGGCTAAATGTGATACCTGCCAACGCAACAAGGGTGAAATGACACTCCTTCTTGGATCGCTCAAACCCTTGCCCATCCCTACATAGATTTGGACAGAGATTTCTATGGATTTCATTGAGGGGCTCCCTAAATCTGAAAGGAAGACATTGATCTTGGTTTTGGTTGATCGCCTCTCCAAATATAGTCATTTTTGTGCCCTCAGCCATCCCTATACCACCTCCTCAGTCGCACAAATTTTCATGGACCAGATCTTCAATCTTCATGGAATCCCTTCTTCCATTGTCTCAGATCGTGATGCAACTTTCACCAGTCATTTTTGGATAGAATTATTTCGACACATTGGCACCAAAATGAAGATGAGTTCTGGGTATCACCCACAAATAGATGGTAAAACTAAAATTATCAACACATGTTTGGAAACTTATCTTTGTTGCTTCACCTCATAACAATAACATCAGTGGGCAAAGTGGCTCCCTCTCACTGAATGGTGGTACAATACCTCCTACCACACTACATCTAAAATGACTCCATATGAAGTAGTCTATGGTCAGGCACCACCAGTGCTCCTTCCATACACCCCCAGCAATTCACCAGTTCAGGCAGTCAACATGGTTCTTCGAACCTAGGATCAAATTCTTCACATCTTGTAGGACAATCTTCACATGGCAAGAAATTGAATGAAACAACAAGCTGATCAGTACCATTCTGGGTGCACTTTTCAAGTAGGTGATATGGTTTTTCTTCATCTACAACCATACAAGCAATCATCCCTAAAACTCAAAGGGTGTCATAAGTTGGCTCCAAAGTTCTATGGGCCATATAAGGTTCTTCAGAAGATTGGGTCTGATGCAGAGGCATCCACACTAAAACCTTAACACACAGCATGGATGTCCGCAACCCTTCATCATCATCATCATCATCATCATCATGTTTTCCTTAACACTGTCAGCATCATCATATTTACTGTCACCGACCGATATCCTCCTGCAGACAAGCCTTCGCACTTTCGCCTGCCAGCAGCATCATCATGTTCGGCAAGCGCGAACATCCTCCTGATGTCCACTGTTCATCTCACCGACAACTTCGACCTTCACTATTTTCAGCATCATGATGTTCAACATCATGTTCATCAGTAGGATAAAGAACATCCGGTTCCCTCCATATATCCTGATGATGACAAACCTTAACTCCACGCACCGTCCCCTCGATGCTTACGTCACCCCGATATCCTGATGACGTATATCCTGATGACGATGACGTCACTTGTAGTTCCTCTAATATCCTGCTGCTCCGCAATATCCTGATGACGTATATCCTGATGATGATGACGTCATATGCAACTCCTCCTGCTGTCGTCCAAACTTAAACTTTTTCGGCCCGCGATCAACCCGATCGTCTACCTGATGCCGATACGCTCCTCCTCGGCACCTCCTGATGATGATCACCCCGACGTTCACTCACTTCATGCAATCGAAAGCATCATGCTCATCTCCACTTATCCGAATGACGATGCCCGAAGCGACTGCAGGATATTCACCAAATTATCCTGATGATGTCGTTTTGCCAAACTTCCAGCCTTAGCGGATTTTCACCATTCTGATCCGCCGAACCTCCTGGGATGACTCGATCCACTTCCAGGGTGATCTTCCAAACTCTAATCTATCAGCTTGACCTAGCACATCCCCATGCTAGGGTCTTCAACATCTCTCGATGGCGATCCTGCACACCTGCATGCAAACAAACAAACTAAAACCTAACCTACTGTACATCGCCATTCCACCGATCCGACGAATCAACCGGTGGAATGGATCAGCGAATCCATGAAACCACCAAAACAGCAGATCGATTACACAAAGGAGATCAAACAGAAGATGAACACAACGGGATCTCTTATTCGATTTCAAAAGATGCTATTACAATATTCAGTCTCTCCTCTCTCAAAGTCTGATCAATGATCTCTATTACCAACCGATCCTCATGCTTAAATAGATTTTCCTGCGAGTACTACTGACCCGACTCCAAGCGGCTGGGAAATCTCTCCAGGCGGCTGGGAGATCCAACCGGTCCTACAGCATGACAGCTGTTCTAACAAACTAACTAAAAATAGAAAAGCATGATTAGCATGATCTTAGTACGGTCAGCATGACCTTATTACATGCATTTGGTCTTATCAGACCTTCTTGAAAACATACACAAGACTCAAACTAACTAACTGCCTCATGAAGGCCAGCTGTCAGGTAGGTGCTTCTGCACCAGGGTCAGTCACTTATAAATTGGAGCTTCCTCCTTCCCGCGTTCATCTAGTATTTCATGTCTCTTGTCTAAAGAAAGTTCTTGGCACCAACATTAGAGCACAAACTATTTTACCAAAACTGGATAATGAAGGATCCATCATTTTGGAGCCGGAGACAATCCTTGATAGGTGCACTCGTCAGCTTCACTCATGATCCATCACAGAGGTATTAATTCAGTGGCATAGAATGTAACTAGAGGATGCTACATAGGAACCACTCCTTCAGATTTAGCAACAATTTCCACATCTTAAGCTTTAAGGACAAAACTTTTCTAAGAGGGAGGGGATGTTAGGAACTCGTGTTTAACCCTTCTCTTTACTTTTTTAGTATATTACTTTTGGACACATATGCTTTGTAAGTCATCCCATGAGTATATTTTATTATCCCACATTCATGAGAAGTAATAGTTGTTTAGATTAGACTTATTATATAAGTACGTGTTGAGGCCAATGAAGGCATCCATGAATTTATTGTATTGAGCTTGCTCAAAGGAGGTTGCTCCCTTGAAGTGGCCTGCGATCAATAATTTACTTCTGTGTTTCTGCTATTTCTGTTATTTTGTACATTTTTCATTATATTGTTGCAGGAGGTTCCTCTCAAAGATCTTTTCCTCTTTCAAAGAGGTGGCAACTCTACATAATATTCCAAATCATCAAAAGAGTTGGTTGCATCAATTCTCGGGTATTTTTCTATTGCAGCACTTTCGTATGAAGGTTTGCAACAAAGGTTCTAGTAAATATCTTCCCTTATCTAGTACTCTAAGGTACTAATAGAAAAGGGAAATGAGAAAGCAAGATATCCTGAAAGGAGTATCAAGAAGTAGATAGTTGTAGAAGGGATTAACTCATTTGCAAATATGTATGAATGTTCTAGTTCTCCCTCTATAAGCTATAATGTCATGCCTAAAACACAATCATATCATCAAAGAAATTTTTCTATTGAAAGATATAGAGCCATAAACTTTGGTGGTATTCAAGGTTTACCAAACCCTATTCCTAATGAAATTAGGGAATGCTTACCAAAATTCAAAGGGCAAAGCTCATAATCAGCATGTAGACATTTGCAAAAGTTCATGGACTTTATGGGATATTTTGAGATAGGTCATGAAGATGTTGCCATGAAGTTCTTTGTTCAATCTCTGAAGGAAGATGCTAGAGATTGGTTTTCATATTTGCTAATGTGCTATATCAATTCTTGGGATGAGCTCAAGGCAGTTTTCATGGAACAATTTGGTGAGAGGGTCAATACAAGTTTTGTGATCAGCAAGTTCATGAGCATTTAGAAAGAAGATGATGAGCTAGTTCCAACATTTAACATGAGATTTGAAAAAAATATTGAGGGGTATTCTTGAGGGTATGAGGCCAAATGGTTCAATAAGTTTGGTTGTTTACCTTGAAGCTTTTGACAAGAAGATGAGTTACTGGTTGAGAAACAATGATCCTACAACTTTGCATCAGGCTTATAAGATCACCATGGACATTGAAAAAAATTGGAAGCATGGAATGCCCAAGGGTTATTTGTCTGCAAGTGTTTGTTGTCCTAAAGAACACAATGCTGATGTGAAGTATAAATCAGAAATTAAAAATGATTGTCAAAGCAATTATATCCTTGCTATCCCAACTCATACATCAGTCCATAATGTTGATCATATAGAGCCCCAAACAAATTATCAACAAGTTGTATGCATTAGTGATCCTATGGTCTTTGTTCAAGCTCTCTTTGACATAAGGAGGTGTGAGGGAGAATCAAGATATTCATTAATTTCCAGAATCTTGGACACCTATATGGAAATCCCTGTTGGTTTCAAGCCTCAAGAATCTGTATGCATTGATTTTTTTTGTGAAGTGTATGGGTTAGGTTTGAGTTCATTACCTCAGAGGTTGAAGCCAAATAATTTCGCTCAGGTTCCTGATTGGATAGACATTGTAGAGAATGCTAAGATTCATGACAATAAGAATGAAAAACTTCATAGTGCTGATCACATTGGTCCTATGGCTGGGTATGAATCAAACAATGATGCAATATATCTAAGTGAAAAGAACATGTTTCAAAGTGAAGTTACATCTCATGCTACACTAGGTAATGGAACTACTAGTTGCCCCAGTGATAATACTATAGAAGAAGTTTAGTTGCACTCTTTTGATATAAATGATTCTAATAATATGTTCAATAATGAGATAATATATTCATCATTGAATGTGCAAGAAACTTGTAATCCTGATCAGAATCTTACCAGTGTTGAGAGATTTTTCACTAATGATCATGATATTATTAGGCCTATTCATATATATTCAACTCATGAAGTTGATCATGCTAATTGTTATTCTGCTGGTCACAGTGGCTTATATGAAGTAGAGCTGGAAAATTTTACTCTAGATGAAGATAACATTAGCATGCGAGATGTTGATAGCATGTTTTCACTCTCAGATGATCAGGTTATGCATTATGAAAAATATGCAAATGATAGAATATCACCATTGCTAGTTAATAGTATTATGGAACTTGAAGAGCCTTCTAACTATGTTGTCTCAGATTATGTTGATATGGAAGAAATCTCAGACATGTGTGTGGAAAAATTAGAGCTTCATGTTGATATGATACAGACCAAGGTCAAGTATGAAGTTCATTACAGAAGTGATCAAGTTTTGAAGAATTCATATGTTGATCTTCAGGATGGGATATTTCCAGACTTGTCTGAACCTTCTTATGAAGCTATGTACATGGATGTGAGTGATGATTGTAAAGTTGAATTAGATTATGTCACTGAACTAGAAATGTGTGCATTTGTGCAATTATGGGATGATGATGACAACATTTTTGAAGGCTCACAAATGCATGGTGATGTTATGAAAATCTGTGATGATTTTGGTAATCCTTTGAATGAGCATCCCAATTCAAATTGTGCTAATTATATAAGATTTTCAGGATCTTGTATGAAAAGGATAGATGCTGAAAACCAGGATTACCAAGAGATTAAAATAGAGAGACAATCTGAGGAGTATGTCTCTTCACATAAAATGTATCATGATATGGATGGAAGTGTTGATGAGGTTTGCATAAGCATAAATGACCCCAAGATATGTTGGTCATCTATGGTCCCTATTTTAAGTGAAGTTGAGTATGATGTGTTCCTTTGTGATGAAGATGTAGTTTCTCACAATGTTCCTGAATTTGAGCACTTCACTTAGATCCAGTATACATCTTGCAATAATGATAAGCAACAACAAGATATCCAGGTTGGTGATTCTCTAGTTGCTTATGTTTCTTATGTGCCTGAACTTTAATGTTTTAAGTTTGACATGTTAGAGGATGAGTTTCCCTTTCCAAGTCAACATAATGAAGGGGCATATTTTTCTTTTCCATATGAATTAGAGGCATTTTATTTTTGCCTTGACTCATTTGAGGAGGTCAACAACTATGAATTTTCCATGTTTTCATGTGCTGTTGATTTGAGGTTTTAGTTTTTTCCACCACCTACTAAAAAAATAAAAAAAATTCTGCATGACAATGTGGTGGCCTATGTTACGTGGTTTCCATGCAACAACAGGGTCAAATGTGGAGCAAGTATTCACTTGCTAAGTGGTAATCACATATTTATTCTTGTAAGAAGAAGGCTATAGTTGTTATAGTGGTGTGGCAGAGGTAAATGTGGGTTGAGGGAAATCAGTTCCTTCAACAAGCTTGTGTTTGATAGAGGCAAACATTGGTTCTTCTTTTTCATTTGGTGGCTTGTGTTGGCAAGAGACACTATATGGATTCATGATTGTTGTCATTGATGGTAACAAAGTTCATCCCACACATCCGCAGGACATGGTGTGTTTATACCAGAAGTCTGAGTGAAGAATGTTGTGGTCTGGTAAGCAAGAATAGAGCATGTGGCGAGGTCTGACAGTCAGGTCTGGATCTCTCAGAGGAAGTATCTTGGTGAAGTACGGATTTGGGAAAGTCAAGAGGACTACATTGAGTGATAGATTCCAAGGATTTAGCCTTCGGTGATAGATGAAGAAAAAGATATGAATACTTGAGTATCAAGTTCCTGATTGACAGTATGGACAGAGGAAGAACTGACTGGTAGAACATCAGACATTATTCTAGATGTGTTACTGATGATGGTAAAGGTTATTAAGACATAAATTATGATTGGCCGATGTAATTGATGACTTCTACAAGTATATCCTTGATCCACATTACTTGGTAAGCAAGGATTCAGCCGACAGATCAGAGTTTGTGTAAAAGATTGACTATCCTAGATGCTGACTAGAAAGGTGATGAAATCACTTGTGCGGATATATATACAAGATGGATTTAGTTGTGAGAAGTGTCATGGTTTTTGGTGATGTGCAAAGAAAAGCAGTAGAGCCGAGTAAAAGCAGAAAGGAAGGTCCGGTATGTGAAAGGAGAATAGCACAAAAGAAGAGGAAAGATGAAGTGCAGCAGATCAGTATACTGAGCCTAACCGGAACTGAACTCCAGCATATGTTGATGCTCCTTATCAGTTCAAGTATTGTATTACACTCTTTATAAATTGTAGATAGTGTGTCTCTTGTAGGCAGTGTGCCTCTTGTGAGCAGTGTGCTCGGGCAGTGAGCCTAATTGGCAAGTGTCATTTTGTATTTCCATTCTTCTAATAGAGAATACAATCTTGGGTTAATAACCTTGTGGTTTTCTCCCTTAATAGGGTTTCCACATCAAAAATATTATGTCATGTGTATTTTCATTTCATGGTTATGTTTGCTTATTTGAATTAATGTTCCATTGATTATTAAGAAAGCTCAGAAAGAAGAAATAATTAGGATAACTGATTCACCCCCCTCTCAGTTATCAATAATTGGTATCAGAGCCAAGTTCCTCCCAACAGAGCCTAACATCTTGAGCAAGATCTAGGAATTCAAATGGATGTGTATGGTATGAGGGAGCAACTTAAGTCTGCCCTAGATGATCTGGAGCAGTCAAATTCTAAAGTCAATGAATTGAAGGAAAGACTCAAACAGGCTGATGATTTCATAAATGAACTAAAAGGGAAACTGAGTCTCTCTATGAAAAAGAGAAAAGAACACCTTCAGCAATTGGCTAGTCAAGGTGAAGCCAATGATACAAATGGAGATCTGAAGGAGAAAACCAAGTTGTGTGAAAAGTTATCAAAAGAGATCATCATGGTAAGACATGAGATGGAATCAGGAGTTATGAAGTTTACCCAAGAAATTGAAGAGAAAAGAAAAACTGAAGATGATCTAAGACAATCTCTCAAGGAGAAATCAAAAGATTACCACAAGATGGATAGAATAATCAGACACCTTGAATCTGATCTTAAAGATGCTAAAGATAATGAAGAAAAACTTGAGGATCAAATTGTCTCTCTTAAAAGGGATCTTCAAACAACAAATGAATATACAGAAAAATTCAAGATAAGTTCTACTCAACTTGAAGTTCTTCTTGAAAGTCAAAAGAGGGTAGATGACAAGTGTGGTTTGGGATATGAGAAAGGAGAAAGCTCTGGATCTGATCAGAAGAATTTTGGATCAGAAAATCCAAGGAACAGGCCTAGAAGACCTCCGGTTAGGCAGCCTAATGCTCAAAGATATCCATCCTTCAATGGATACTACCACAACTACAATAACTTTGGTCATAAAGCTAATCAGTGTAGAAAGAGAATGAATCAGACTAATTCATCCTTCTCCAGACAGTGTTTCAACTACAAAAGATATGGTCACAAATCTCATGAATGCAGAAATATGCAAATGAACAAATCATTCAATGGTAGATGCTTTGCATGCAATAGAATAGGTCATATGGCTAATCAATGTAGATCAAGAGGATATCAATCAAATATGCAAAGAAATGTTGTTTGCCAAATTTGCAATAGATCCAGTCATATTGCAAAATTCTGTAGAAGCAAGAATCAGGACAAGAGAGGTCTGATACATCATAATCAGAATCAAGATAAGGGAAAACAAAAAGTGAATGCGGATGAAGTTCAAAGTGAGATGAACAAGATCTGGGTGAAGAAAAGTACAGAGAATATAGGGGATGAGTCTGCATTAGACTCTGGTGCTGATAATCCTTCTAAAAATTAAAAAGTGAACTTTGGCTCAGGGGGAGACACAAAGAAAACCTTGTTCCCCCAGCCAGTCAATTGGTGCTAGAACTAGCACAAGAAGAATTGCGGATTAAAGGGTTCATAAGAGAAACATCCAAGTAAACTATGGTTAAGATTTGGAAGATTCGCAAGATGTTTAAGATCAAGATTGATCCAGTTCTTCAAGTCATCCGAATAAGGCAAACTGGAATGACTTAGGTCAAGCATTTATTGCAACTTAACATTAGGGTTTGCGGAGCAATATAAGGGTTTTCTCATTAAGCATTTGTTCATTCTGCATTCAAGAAGAAATAAAAAGAGAGGCTCTACAACAAAATTCCTCAAGCTCATCCAAGATCATTTGCAGAAGTCAACTCATCCAGAAATTGATCCGACTAACTCCGTGAAACCGAAAGATGCAAAAGGTATTTTCCGTTCTTCTCTGCAAATCTTTTTAAAAGATGTCTACTCCAAATATTGTGAAGATCACCGATAGGCCTCACCCCAAATTCAAGAAACATCCCTACAAATCCTTGGAAGTAGATCCCCTAGGAGGTTTTTCCAGTGTTCCACATGGTGTCCTGCATACAGAAGATATTAGGGTTTACATTCATGCAAACATTGAAGAATTTGGAGAGTCCAAATTAATGGATATCTATCACAAGTAGTTAATAGATGATTCTTTTGAGATCAAACCTCAGTATAAAGCCATCTGGGATAAGCATTTTACACAGTGCATTCATTTCCCCTATTTTCTGGAAGATGAATGGGTCCAGTATATCTTGAGCAGAATACATGACAACTTCATGTGGTTGAATAGGCCATTTAAGATCACTAAGGATGCCATTAGGGATGTAACCAGATTACACTCAATCGGTGAAATGCCTATGCTCAAATTTGTCAAGAACCAAATTGTCAGTGAGGCTACCGAATCAAAGTTTGATAAAAGAGCTATGACTATTGAGGATATCACAGATCTGGATATCAAATTCGCATCAATGATAATTGGATATAAAATATATCACTCCAGCAGGGAGAATTCTATTTCTGGAACTGCTATATACACTACTTATGAAATGTTGAGGAAGAATGTAGACTATGATCTTTGTGAGCTCCTTCTAAACCAACTATTGGAGAATCTACAGAAGATAAAGAAGGATAAGAAGAACTCCTTCAAATACGGTGGTTTGATACTCTGTCTTTTCTTTTATTACATGAATGAGCTTCCTAGATCCAGTGGCTGGGTATGGCAAAATGATAGGCTAGTAGCCATTCAGATCAGAGATTACATACATGGGATTGGTGATGCCAAGGCATAGAATACAGCTCTCTGGGGACATTTCAAGAATTTTTAGAACATGATACAAGCAAGAGAGAGAATTCCCCAATCTCTTGTTAAGAAATACAAAGACATAGTATGATTTATGGTAGAGACTGATCAGTGCCTAATGGAGGCAGTAGAACCAAGAACTGTATGGATCATGCCTATGCGATACAAAGTTGATGAACAAATTGTGGAGCTGCATGTTCAACACATGCTAAGTTAGCCAAAGGATCCAAAGGCAGAAAGGTTTGGAACCTTTGAAGAGCTAAGTGTTAAAGTTCATGTGGAACTCAGACAACCAGAAATAAAGAGGAAAGTGAGAAAAGAAGTTGAAGAAATTGCCAAAGGCTTAGGCATCTCAAAGGAGGCACTTGATGCCACTAGGGAAAAGAAGAAAGAGGTAGAAAAGGGAAGTAAGGAAAGTGCTCTGGTAGAATCTTCCACCCGGAAAAGATCATCAAAGAGATCTGTACCTGCCACTACTAAAAGGTCAAGGACATCAAAACCGGAAGCAAAATCATTTGGCAGAGGAGAGAAAAGAACTAAAACAAAGGCAACAAGGTCTTATGTTAGTCAGAAGGATGATGAAGAAACTGAATCAGATGAGGAGATAAAGAAAATGAAGAAGGAGAAGAAAACATCTAGTGTACCCTCTACCGGTCAAGGTGAAGAAGAAAAGGCAAAAGAATTTGTAGAAAAACCCACTCTGTCTTTAGGTGATGTCATCAAATCAGTCACTGTGGATGGAAACCTTCAGCCAATGGCTAAATTCTATGATGATTACAATGAGGTAGACCAAAAGATCTTGCAGGAAGCAGTAGTTAAGTATCTGAACATATATAACAAGGCTTTTATTGAAATTATATCTCTTATTCCTGAAAGCCTGGAAAAAGAGCTAGAAAGAAGAAAGAATACTGCCATGGCAAAAGATCTTGAGATCCGGGAATAGATAGCCATTCAGCTATATCCTTCAATCGATTCGAAGCAAATGAACATGATCTTTAAGGATTGCAAGGATGAATTTCGGACCAAAGCTAGAATGAATTAGCTCATGCTTGGTGAGACTGACAAGATAGCCAAAGAAACAGAAGAGATCCTCAGGAATGCCTTCAAAAGATTCAATCTTCTTATTATAGAGGACTTGGGCGTTGATCCTTTAGCCACAGGTGTTGAAAAGGAATCCACTGAGGAAATGACAGAAGAACTAATGGACACTGGTGAAGATAAGGGCTTAGAATCCTCTGCTCTGGAAGAGGTGGCCCATGAACAAACAAACATCACTCCTTCGGTTTCCCCTACTGACTCCGGATTCAAAGGAGAAGAAAGAATACAAGAGAAAGATGCAGAAGTGAAGGAAAAAGAAGATGACAGTACCAAGGCTGTAGAAGGAGAAAAAGCTCCAAGAGACAATTCTGAGACTGTAAAAGAGAAGAAGAATCTGTCTCTGGCAAGAGACACTACAGAAATTGTCAAAAAGTTCTTAGACAAAGAGACAATGAAAATTGATGAACTGGAACTTCTGCAAGGGCCATTTAATTTTGACTCTCTTTCTCCGATACAAACAATGAAGATAGCTTCATTTGCTAATGCAAAGGCCAAAGAAAAACTCCTGAAGTCTCACATGGAAGACTATGAGCTTATAGCAGCTGCATCCGGAGTGTTAGAAAAGATCATGCCATCTTTTCAAAAGGATCCCTCAGCCTCCTCATCCGGTAATCTCAAATCTCTGATTAATAGTATTAGTACACATTTCAATTCTCTAGAGAAATCAGCTGAGGAGAAGGTCAGAAAAGAGTTTTTGGACAAGAGATTCTCTGAGTTGCAAGGGCTAATAGCAAATGATAGGAGAGTAATGAGTATTGGGATAAAGACCCTGGAAATTGCTCTCAAGGACAGAGGAGATGTATACAAATTTTGTATATCCTGGTCTAAAACAACAGTGGAGATTGAGAAGAAAGTGAAAGAACAGGAGGACAAACTAACTAAACTTTCTCAAAATTTTGATCCACTTACCACATCCATAATAAATCAAGAATGTCAGACGATTGCAGTTTTGAATGAAATTAAAAAGCTTGAAGAAGAGAAGAAAAATAGAATCAGTAGGTTGAATGAACTTAGAGGAATAATTATCCCTAAGTTGGAGGCCATGCATGAGGCCTTAAGTGATGCTCAAACTACAACCAGAACAAATGATCTGACAGATCTGAAAGAGGCAGAAGCTTATGCATTCCTATTGAGTGGTCACATCACAATTTTAGATAGAATGAAGCAAAGTTGGGCAATAGAATTTGTCTAGTTGAAGACATCTTTTGTAGATATCCTTCAGTTTATGTAAAGTAAAGCATGTATAAATACTTATGCGGCTAAGTATAGAAGTGTTTTTGAGAAATCTTTTTGGTGTACAAACCCCACCCTTTGCCATTGATGTCAAAGGGGGAGTGAAGAGCAGTGAAAAATGAGGAATCCAACTAAGGGGGAGCTCTAAAAAATGTATATAAAAATAGAGCATCAGCCAAGGGGGAGCATAGTGTAAACACTTAGTCATTTTTCACTAAGTGTTGCCATCAATGCCAAAGGGGGAGATTGTTGGCAAGAGACACTATATGGATTCATGATTGTTGTAATTGATAGCAACAGAGTTCATCCCACACATCCGTAGGACATAGTGTGTCTATACCGGAAGTCAGAGTGAAGAATGTTGTGGTCCGATAAGCAAGAACAAAGCATGTGGCAAGGTCTAACAGTCAGGTTTGGATCTCTCAGAGGAAGTATCTTGGTGAAGTGCAGATTTGGGGAAGTCAAGAGGACTACATTTAGTGATAGATTCCAAGGATTTAGCCTCTAGTGATAGATGAAGAAAAAGATATGAATACTTGAGTATCAGGTTTCTGATTGACAGTATGGATAGAGGAAGAACTGACTGGTAGAACATCAGACATTATTCTGGATGTGTTACTGATGATGGTAAAGGATATTAAGACATAAGTTATGATTGGCCGACATAATTGATGACTTCTACAAGTATATCCTTGATCCGCATTTCTTGGTAAGCAAGGATCTAACCGACAGATCAGAGTTTGTGTAAAAGATTGACTATTCCAGATGCTGACTAGAAAGGTGATGAAATCACTTGTGCGGATATATATACAAGATGGATTTAGTTGTGAGAAGTGTCGTAGTTTTTGGTGATGTGCAAAGAAAAGTAGTAGAGCTGAGTAAAAGTACAAAGGAAGGTCCGGTATGTGAAAGGAGAACAGCACAAAAGAAGAGGAAAGATGAAGTGTAGCAGATCAATATACTGAGCCTAACCGGAACTGAACTCTAGCATATGTTGATGCTCTTTATTAGTTCAAGTATTGTATTACACTCTTTATAAATTGTAGACAGTGTGTCTCTTGTAGGCAGTGTGCCTCTTGTGAGAAGTGTGCTCAGGCAGTGAGCCCTAATTGGCAAGTGCCATTTTGTATTTCCATTCTTCTAACAGAGAATACAATCTTGGGTTAATCACCCCGTGGTTTTCTCCATTAACAAGGTTTCCATGTCAAAAATATTGTGTCGTGTATTTCCATTTCATGGTTATGTTTGCTTATTTGAATTAATGCTGCATTGATTATTAAGAAAGCTCAGAAAGTAGAAATAATTAGGATAACTGATTCACCCCCCCTCTCAGTTATCAACAGCTTGGGGCCATCAAATAATGTTTAAAAATTATGTGTTGGAGCTCTGCAAGTTGTAGGTTGAATTAGTTTTCAGAGCCGTCCAATGGAGTAGGCACTTGGTCTACATCCCAAAGATCTGGAACCTCACCATGCCCACAGGGTGCATGTATCCCCAACTAGAGCCACTGATGGAACCTTCAAAATTTTGTAAAATTTGAGTGCATTTATCCTTTTAATGTGTTGAAAGAGGCTAGGTCAGCATACTGCTCAATCTACACTAGGGGCCATCTTCACCGATTAAAATTTTGAAATTCAGAAGTGATCTTTCAATTCCATATGGTACAATATTTCTTGGTACATATGGTAGTGCACCTATGTAGTTTTGTGCTTGCAGGATGAGTTCTGATGGGTTATTTAATTATTTTCTCACTGCGACTAGGCTAAACTTGGTGTTCCGGAAGTTGTAAATTTCACAAATCTGAAGGCAACCCATTTCTCATTTTGGCCTAAAACATCTTTAATTCTATTTTCAACAAAATCAAAGTTCATATGATGCATTATTTTAATGCATCTCGGTTGCGGTGAACATGTTTTGCATGCCAGTTTACAAAGGAGGTATATAAATTTGGTGAGCTGGACAAGATCCATCAACAAACCCATGTTTTAAATAATTGATTACACCCTCTCGCAAGTTTTTGTGGCTCCAAGTGTTCCAGTTTGCACATAGTGAATTTTCCCTATTTCAGATGCAGGCAAAATTAAAATTTCACTATTTCCTAAAGTTTGAATTACAAAATATTTAAAATATTTTATATATTTTAAATAATTTTAAAAGGGAAGTGCACAACATTTAGGGAAAATTTAATATTTCATAAACTTTATAAAGGTAAAAGTTTATTGGATATTTTCTCTCCCATCCGCCATTCCATAGAAGGCAAAAAGCAAATGCATAAGAGTAATGCGGAATAGCAGAAAGAAAACTATACCAAAACATTTTAAATGTTTTAAGTATTTACCAAAGGTTAAAACCAAAGGGAAAAAAGGTTTTCTAAAGTTTTAATAGTGTCCCATTTCCACCATTCCGGAGACAAAATAAAAAATAAGCTTAGAGGGATTGCAGAAGTGAGGAAAGCATTTCTTAGAAAACATTTTAAATGTTTCAAAAATTTGCCAATGGTATAAAGGGAAGTGGAAACATTTGAATATTTTAAAACATTAGCCAGCGGTCAAAAATCTAAGCGAAAAATATTTTATAAGTTTTAACATATTGTTTTATTTCATTTCCGCAATTCTGTGGATGAAATAAAATAATCACCAAAGACATTCACGGAAGGACGAAAATCTGCAGGAAAACATTTTAAATGTTTTAAATATTTGGTAGGGTAAAGTAATGGGGTGAAACTTTGGTTAAAATATTTTAATAGTTTTACAAGTTTTTAACTATTTTCCGTTATGTGGAAGTGGAGAGAACAAAATGGATGTACAGAAAGACAGTTCTATAAAACATTTTAATATTTCTAATGTTGTATGTGCTAGGAATAAAATATTAAAGTGCAAAGCTTTATTTTATTTGTTGCATTCCTCCATTCTACAGAAGTCAAGAAGGAGAGAGTAGAGTAGAATGGTGGAATGGCATAAACGTTGAGGAAAGAATTGCAGAGCAGTGTTGAAGATTTGTTGTCACATTTTTTTTTTGAGCATGGATTTGAGGCTTCTTACAAGCTGAAAATGAATTCTTTCACTCCCAAAATAGTGCCTGGGGCATCCTTCATGACCAGACAACAATTTCTGAAGTGTTTTGAGTGTTTTAATTTGCCCAGTAGTGGGAAAAACATGGTAGCAGAAGTAAAAACGTGATTCTATTTTATTCTCATGCCTCTCCAATCAATTTGATGCTTCTAGTATGGTTTCAAACAACTCAACAAAAATGGAACAGCAATGAATGAAAATATCTACATATGTAAATTGGAAATGTGGGGGTAAGATTGTTTGGGAAATGTGTTTTCATTTGCCCGTGAAATGGGGAAATTGCCTTGAGGTAAAATTTGTTACATGCCAAGTAAAATTACATTTGAAAGGTTAATTTTACCAACAAGGTAAAATTATGTACGGGAATGCAAATCAGATTTGGGACAAATCAATTTTAGTTGCAAAAGGGAAGTGGGTAGATTGAAAAGGGAAAATGAGGAATGAGGAGCATCTTCTAGAAGCAAATTAGTTGCAGAATCAAGAGTGCAGAGGTGTGCGATGTGTCATTAGTGGATTATTTCTAGGGTTTTTCATCTTCTTCTCTCTTTCTCTATAAGATTGTAACTTCTGCATCATTTTAGGGGTTGATTCCAGGTTGTCTTCTCAAACCAGGTCTGGAAGATAAAGATAAATCCAAGGGTTCTATTTTTCTAGAATAATCAGGTCTCTATTTTTTATGATGTAATAGGTCTATTTGTATATGAATTTCTATACTAGATTTGAAAGTATTTTCAATAAATCAATATAAGTCTATGCTTTTGCTGTCAATACTATTCTCTGTCTGCATCAATGTTTGAGTATTTCAGGGGATCTAAGGGGTTTCTGAGTGTACATTTGCTACACTCTCCATTTGATCTATGTTAGTCTATATTTTCAATGAGATACAGTAATAGTGTTTTGCTTAAATATTTACTTAAATATCTAAGTGAACATGCTTTCATGGATAAATATTTGGGATGTTTTAGTGCATTATGGATAGCTAAGAATGGATGTAGTGTTGAGTGCAGAAGGGCAATTGAGGGTTTAATATTTTTGTAAGGCAGAAACCTAATTAATTGAATGCATTTGAATGTATGCTTTCCTTTCCGTTATAGATTTTGATCCAAGTGTGAGTCTGTTGCCCATGGGATAAGGCACTGGTGTAGGGTAGTCAAGTATAACCCTACCCCATTACAAAAATGATAAATCCAAAGTCATTTCTATAAACTATTTATAAGTTATTTCTGCCCTACCCTTATGCATGAAGTCCAATATTTTGAACCTTATTATACCTCATGAGAAACTTGTAATTGATGTAACTCTTCAGAGGACTTATGCATATTGTATCTCCTAGGTCAATGGTGTTGTAAGAAGCAGTAAATGAGTACATTTACAAGGATTATAACCAAGCTTATCATATGTTAACACCATTTGAACCTAATTGCCTACATTTGGAGATCTCCCTTGCTATGTATCTATTTCCTAAATTGTTTTGAGGTCTCTGGGAACACCCTCTTGAGTTTGGTAATTCTCAAAGAGTAGAAGGCTATGTTTAGCCTTGTTCATTGGCCAAATCTTTCTTTGAATATGAGCATAAGACATGGCACATATTTAGGGTTCAATGTTTAGAAATTTGGAGGACCAACATGATGTTTCTTTATGTGAAATTTTCTAGTTTTCTCCTTTCTTATAGTTATCCAATGTTCCCTTCTTATGATCTAGTTCTTTGACAAACAAACCTCTAGGTGTTCCTTGGTCTGCATCCACAGTCCTATTCCTCAAGTTGTCATTGTTTCTGGCCTAAGCCATAGCAGCAATCATAAGAGCTCTCCTTTCTTCCTTAGTGGCCTTTCTTAATTGGACATGTGGGACCATATTGGATATATGAGTGGTTTCTTCATAATTATCTTCTTGATCAGAGAAAACTTCTTGCCTACCCATGTTAATATTATACCTATGATTGCTTACATCATATTCGAATCCATCTTCATATGATGAGTATTCTTCATCAATTGAGTGAGGTCTCATTCCTAACATATTTATGGTAAGATCATCCATGTTTTAATCATAAGATGTTTCATTGCCTTGCAATGATTGGGCTACCACACAATAATCAGGTGAATGAGGTAGGTTGCATGCAATACACCATGGGTTGTTGTCCACTACATGTGTCCCATGTTTCTTTAAGGGATTGAGAGTATCCTTATAATTCTTCCTCTGTCTATTATCTACCAGCTTCCCATCCTTCCAGTTTGTGTTGTAAGGCATATCATGCAGTCTAGGTCTTTCATTTCTATAATAATTTGCTTGCCTAGTTTGTTAGTTATTAGGACTTTGTGGAATTCTGATATTTTCTCTTTTACCAAATTTTCTAACAGTTTTTCTGTTATTTTCAATACTCACAACTGCCTTTTGAGCTTTTGCAAGAGTTATAGGAGCTCTATTCCATAGTTCATATCTAGTTTTAGGATCAAAAGCCTTCAAGTATAAAGCTAGGGTCATGCCATCAAGAGGTTTTATTTTAGGTGAAATCTTGTGATATATCTTTGAAAACCTTTGGTTAAAATCCACTACTATCTCATTATAGTTCCTTTGAATGCTTGTCAATTCATGAATAGCAAAATTTGGATCAGCACAACTCTAATACTGTTCTTTAAACTAATCTTTGAAATCTTCAAAAGAACTGATTCAGGCACAGGTAAATTCTTATACCAATCCCTAACATCTTCAATCAGAGATAGGATGAATAATTTCATCTAGATATCTTCATATTGCACTTCATAGTTATCCATGACTGTCTCAAAGTTTCTGATATGTTCTTCTGCTGAAATGACATTATTCCCAACAAACTTTGGAAGTGTATTTCTCAAATCATTGTCAATGGGATCAGGACAAATTTGGTATCTAGATAAATCCAGCTGCTTGTATCTGTTTATATTTTAAGGGTCCTTGCAAATTCTAATTTGGTTGATATTGTTGGGAAGGATTTTGAACATGCTGATGACCAGGAAGTGGATAAGTATTAGTCATATGTTGGGAAGAATTTTGAACATTATGTGTTTTTGGATTTTGTGGTGGAATGTTCTGTTGGACATGGCTAAAATTAGTTGGATTGTGTGGTACTCTTGAAGCATTTGAACCACTTGAATTTTGATGTGACCCCTGTGGGTTTCTTGTAAGAGTATACCCACTTTGCTTACGGGGAGGTACATACTTTAATCTAGTTGTTTTAGTTCTAGACCTTATTTGCTGCAATTCTCATTTTATCTTCTCCTCTTCTTCTTTTAATTTAGCTATCTCAAGTTCCTCCTATAACTTATGTAAATCTTGTTGTACATCACTCTTATTTCGTATGTCTTTTGGTGGAGTATCATGAGTTTCTATGGATGTTATTTGATCTATAGACTCATATTGAATCTATTCACCTTGCTACAATGACATTTTATAATCATATTCTTCCTATTTTTGCATTATTTCCCTTTCAATTTGAGCCTCATATTCAAGCTGCTTCTGAGGGTCAAGTGTATACTAGTCTAGAATATCATCAAATGTATTATGATCAAACTGGGCATGATAACTCTTGGATTGGAATTCCTCTAATTCATGTAGGGGAGTGAAGTATTATGTGTTATTATAGGTTGTTCTGAAGTATTCTTTTTGGTACTTTGATTATTAGTGCATTCAGACTGACTTGATATTCCATTTTTCTTAGCAGGGGCCCTTGAAGGTGGGGAAGATTATAATTTTTTTCCATCAGCTTTAGATCTCCTACCATCTATATTATATGAGACTATAATGATTCAATACATAATATATCTAGAATTTGAAAATAGAGTCGCCACCTCTCTTTGGACAGGAATGATTTTACCTTCTAGGTCTTGTCCACTAGTAGAATTATGATTTTAACTTTCTGACTATAATGAAATGGTCTCCTACCATGTTTCCTTATATCGTTCCTTAGTAGAGTCACCAATTCTATTAGGTTTCAAAAACATAGGTTTTTTAACCTTAAGAGGTTTCCAAGCTCTCTTGATGCTTTTGGTTAATGACATGGGGCAAATATGGCTAAAACCCCTTTCACTTCAGGCTCTACCAGACCCATGTGGGTATACCTTAACTATTGGTGTAGATTTATATAACCTTCACAATGGCATATGGGTGTGAAGTAGATGTAAGGCTGTAAACTATTACTACTACTAGAGTTTGAGATTTGAAAATGTGAATAAGATTTTAAAATATTATTTTGGGAAGACCATAGCCTAATTCATTTGGGTAAATGGGGTCAAGGATTAAATGATTTGCAGAATTACTTGGCTTAACTCTAATTATTTGGCACCCTTTTAAATGTTCACACCTTATATGAACGTGCAAGATTGTTAGTTGTTAGACTCTTCTTTAAGATCCAATTGACTCTTTCAAGTTACCGTGGTTTCCTGAAAGGATTTAATTCTATTTTGAAGGAAACCAACCAATATGATTTACTTTAAAGGATTTAACTCAGGGTAGAGACCAATAAATATAAACCATTCAGAAGGACTTAAATCAACTTCTAATAGAAACCAACCAAAAGAATCCACACAATGATAGAAAATGTGCCTTGATAAATCTAATGATTTAAATAACTAGAACTAATCAAGATGGAGAAAGTCAAGTAACTTATAAACTTGAATATCAATAGAATATCAGAATAGCATAGATATATCCAAAAATTGAACCATCCTTTCCCATTATAATATTAAAATATCATAGAAGTGTAATGTCTTGAACTTGAAATATGACTGGCGAGAACACTATTGAAATATATAAATTATCTTGCTGTAAAGATGATTATTTCGACTAGGCCTTAGTTTCCCTTATAAATTGATGAAGGGGGTAAATCATAAAACACATAATAATAGAAATTGTACATAGAAAATAGAAATTTCTTTTATTGATTTGGACAACTTATTACATTACAAAAGCTCAAATACAATCAGAGGAATTAACCCTCCACATGTTGCAACACATTACAACTTCCTCTCACAAGACTTTGGAATCATCTGTCTTCTGTAACCCCAAATTAGCTAGGCTTTCTATTTTCCTACCTATTCTTGACTCTACGCTTCCCCCCTTAACTCTACTACTACCCAAGGTTCCCAAAAATGGTTATTAATAGCATTTTTGGCGGCCAACAACCTAATTTTGAAATTTGCATCTCCCTCCAAAAATAGGCCAACGTCTGAGAGCCATAACTTTTAATCTGGGTGTCCAATTCATGAACTATTTTATGCATCAGAAATCTCATGGAGTACTCTACGTGCTAAGAAACCGCTTTGCTAGTTTTAGCCATTTTCAGGCCCATATAGGGCCTTTTAGTTCCTCAAACCTGAGTTTGAATAATTTTTAGGCATTTTTCAGGAAATGGAAACTCTAATATCTTTCAGCTCACTAATGATCTTTGCGTGATTCCTTTGCCAAAGGTCTTATTTTTTAGTTACGAAGCTTCATATAAATTTTCACTTCAATCCGTGCCCAAATGCAAACTTTTTAAAAATAGTAGGTTGTTATTTTTAGTAGTTTGGAAAAACTAAAAGTTCTACATCATTATTCAAGCGATTATGGAACCAGAACCACAAATTTTGAAAAGAAATGGAAAGAACATCAACAATTTTAAAACACATCTTTGTTTGGGTGATGCAAGATTGCCCTTACACCACTAGATGCTCCTGCATCAGACACCCAGGGCAATTTGAGAAGTGACCCTATCACGTCTTAGTTGTTTGTGTGAGGAAAACCCAAACGGTCAACCTTTGCCTTAGACAACCAAGAAGAATCTTCAACATGCCTTCCTTTCCACTTCACTAGATATTCTTCATATTGCATGTTCTAAGTACTTCTTTCCACACGGCTATCCAAGATCTCTTCTATCTCCTCTATTGAAGTAGATGGCGGAATACTCCACTATTCTTCTGTTAGTCCATCCCCTGTTCCACCTTCATGATATTCTGATAAATTAGTAATGTTAAAATTAGGGGAAATGTTGATCCCACTTGGCATCTCTACCTCATATGCATTTCTTGAATCATGTTTCTTCAAAATTTTGCATGGTCCAAATTTCTTCATTTTCAGCTTATTGTATGTTCCAGTTAGGAACCTTTCTTTTCTCAAGTGAACCATGACTTCATCTCCTACCTGGAATTCCTTATATCTCCTCTTCTGATCTGCCTTAGCCTTGTACTAAATATTCATCTTATTAATGTGCTTTCTTACCTCTTCATGCAAATTCTTCAAATGTTCTGCAAAGTCTTCAACTTCAACACTTTTTTTTCTCCTTTGTCCAGCTTTCTTAACTTAGAAGCATTTCTTGGGCTATTGCCATATACAATCTGGAATGCTGATTTACCAGTACTCCTATTGACAAAATTATTGTAAGCAAATTCAGCCTGTGGTAAAATCAAATCCCATCCCTTGGGCTTATCTCCTACTAAGCATCATAGTAGGTTACCCAAACTCCATTTCACCACTTCAGTCTATCCATCAGTCTATGGATGGTGTGTAGAACTGAACTTCAAATCTATTTTCAACTTCTTCCATAATGTCCTTTAGAAATAACCAACAAACTTGGTATCTTGATTTGAAACTATGCTCTTTGGTAGACCATGTAATCTCACCACCTCCCTGAAAAATAATTCAGTAATATGAATAGCATCATTAGTCTTCTTGCAAGGAATAATATGTGTCATCTTTGAGAATCTGTCCACCACCACAAAAATGGAATCATTTCCTCTCTATGTCCTTGGTAAACCAAGAACAAAATCCATACTAATATCATCCCATGGCTTCTCTGGTACAGGTAGTGGTTGACATAAACCTGTATTCTGACTTGCTCCTTTCACCATCTGACATACTCTGCAACTCTGGACAAATTTCCTCACATCCTGTTACAACTGTGGCCAATAATAATTTTCACAAACAATAGCATTGGTCTTATCTCGATTAAAGTGTCAAACCAATCCTCCACTATGCTTCTCCTTAATCAGGTTCTCTCTCATGGAACTCCTTAGAATTAACAACTAGCTTCCTTTAAACAAAATGCCATCTTGGATTATAAAATCCAACTATTTTGTCCTGTCCAAAGTAATAGGTTCCAGACAAGCTTTCCAAGCCTCTACAAAATCTGGATCTTCAGGATACAAACTTTTGAGTTCATCAAACCCAACAACCTCTATCTTCATTTCTGTCAACAAATTTTGCCTTCTACTCAAGGCATCTACAACTCTGTTGGACTTCCCACTCCTGTGCTTCAAAACAAAAGTATAACTTTACAAAAACTCAACCCATTTTAAGTGCCTTTGGTTCAACTTCCCTTGACTATTAAGATACTACAAAGCCTGATGATCAGTATATAAAACAAACTCTTTTGGCAAAAAATAATGTCTCAATTTCTTCAAAGCCTAAACTATTGCATAAAATTCCTGATCATAAAAAAAATATATTTTTCATGGCATCATTAAGCTTCTCACTAAAATAGGCAATGGGCTTACCTTCTTGACTCAAAACAACTCCTATAGCACTACCACTAGCATCACAATCTACCTAAAATACCTTATTGAAATCTGGAAGTGCCAAAATAGGTTGCTCTGTAACTTTCTGCTTCAATGTGTCAAAACTTTTGTCTACTCCTTTAGTCCATCTAAACTCTTTTCTATCCCCTCTCATTGTCTCAGTCAGGGGTGCACAAATACTATTAAAATTTCTGATAAACTTTTTGTAAAAACTTGGCAAACCATGAAAAGATCGTACCTCTGTGGTACTCCTTGTTGTAGGCCATTCAATGATAGCCCTTACTTTTTATAGGTCCATCTTAAGACCTTCCTCTGAGACAACAAATCCCAGGTATACCAACTCCTTTGCAAAACTACATTTCTTCAGATTATTTAGCAAATTCTCCTCTCTCAACTTCTCTAAAACTCTTCTGATATGCATCAGATGCTCATCCAAAGTTTTACTAAAAATTAAAATATCATCTAAATAGACAATAACAAAACTTCCCAAAAATTCTTTCAATACCTCATTCATGAGCCGTATGAATGTGCTTGGTGCATTGGTTAGCCCAAATGGAATGACTAACCACTCATACAAACCCTCCTTTGTATTGAAGGCTATCTTCCATTCATCTCATTCTCTGATTCAGATCTGGTGATACCCACTCTTCAGATCAATCTTTGTGAAGTACCTAGATCAACTTAAACAATCCATTATGTCATCTATTCTGGGTAATGGAAATCTGTACTTGATCATGATTTTGTTGATGGCTTTTGAATCTGTACACATTCTCCACTCTCCATCTTTCTTTGGTGCTAGTACTGCAGGTACCACACATGGACTTAGGCTCTCTCTTATCATCCCCTTCCTTAACAGCTCTTGAACTTGTCTGTTTAGCTCTTCACTCTCTGCAGGGGTCATTCTGTGGGCTGCCTTATTCAGCAAACTAGCTCCTAGTATCAAGTCCATTTGATGACTTATCTTCCTCATCGGTGGTAAACCTTCTGGTACATTATCAGAGACAATGTCCTGAAATTCTTCCAACATATCTAAAACTTCTACTAGTACATCTTCACATTTCTCTTAACTAATCTTAGGAATTAATGCAAAGAAATGATGCTCATGCTTCATACCTTCAAAAAAATTCCTACCATCTACCAAGCAAATTATGGCAGTATTACATAACTTTTCTTCCACCTCCTTCAAGGGCTTCAACTTATGATGAACTCCATCCTTTGTTAGGGAATATGTGTTTGCATGGACATCATGAACAATGCTCCTATCATACTGCCACGGCCTCCCCAATAGCATATGACATGCATCCATCAGTATGATATCTCACATCACCTCATCATGGTAGTCCCCAATCTTGAACTTCACTAAACACTGCTCATTGACAAAAGCTCTATGGTCCTTCTACAACCATACAATCTGATATGGATGTGGATACTTTCTTCTTGTCAACTTCAACTTATCAACCATCTCCTCTAAAACAAGATCGTCAGTGCTTCCACTGTCGATAATAATATCACAACACTTACCTTCACATTTACACCTTGTGCGGAATAGACTCTTCCTATGATTGGGTTCTTTCTCCTTATTCAACAAAGTTCTTCTGACAACTAGGGTTTCTCCCCTTTCAGCATCTTCAGAACACTTAGACTGCACATCTTTAACTACATGTGCAACTTGTGCATTACCTTCAGGTCTTCTATTTGTCCTTCCTTGATGTTGTAGACACTCGTATGCTTGATGCCCTTCTTCTCCACATTGGAAATAGGTTCCTCTGAAACCTCCCCTTCCAGGTCCTTGCCCAGGTCGACCTCTTCCTCTTCCTCTTTGCTCTCCATTATTCTGGTCACGAGGGCGGTAGGTATTATCTCTTCTCTAATTTTGACTAGTGCCAACTTCTTCACTTTTCATTGAATCTTCATTTCGGCCCCCATAGGTTCTTCCACCAGTCCTTCTGCCTCTTCCCCTTTACTTGTCAAATCTTTTATTCAGCTTCTCTTCCACCTTCAGGAAAAACTGGTATGCATCTTCTATGGTGGTCATTCTGACCAGGCTCAGCTCCTCTTGAATACTTGGTCTCAACCCATTAATGTAATGGGATACCTTCTAATTATTGGCCTCTGCATGACTGGTTCTAATAGTAATCTTATAAAACTCTTCTATATACTCCTTAACAGACTTGTTGCCTTGCCTTCAATCCTTCTAACTTCTTCAATAACTCCATCTCATAGTCCACAGGAATGAACTGCTTCTTTAATTTCTTCACCATCCAATCCCATCTGGTGATCTTTCATTTTTCTCTTCTATTCCTCTCTAACTAGACCTCCTTCCACCAAATACTAGCATGGCCCTTCAATTTTATTTTTGTAAACTTGATCTAATCTAAGTCTTCCAGATCTTCATACTCAAAATATTCCTCCATGTCATTGATCCAATCAATAAGCTGTTCTAGATTCAAATCTCTAGAATATGTAGAAACTTCGATCCTAGGCCTCTTTCCAATCTTCGAAATGGTCCTTAACAACCTAACTTCTACAGGATCTCCTGTAGCTTCTTGTTCTTCCTCAGATAGCTCTTCTTTAGCTTCATCTTCGCTTTCTTCTCTTGTTCTCAGATCAAACCCTCTTCGCAGCTCCTCTTGTAATGCATCGATTTTCTTTTACAGGGCTCTAAAACCCTCTTCCATCAAAGCATTCCTCCCAATACTATTTCTTTGTGGAGGCATCTTGATCTCCGTAGAAAACCCACAACCTCAAGTCCTAGTGCAAACTGCCTCACGGTCGGTGATCTGTCTACACACTCAGGAACCCTTGCTCTGATATCACTTGATGAAGGGGGTAAATCATAAAATACACAACAAGAAAAATTGTACATAGAAAATAAAACTTTCTTTTATTGATTTGGACAACTTATTACATTATAGAAGCTCAAATACAATCAGAGAAATCAACCCTCCACAAGTTGTAACACATTACAGCTTCCTTTAGCAAGACTCTGGAATCATCTGCCTTCTGTAACCCAAAATTAGCTAGGGTTTATATTTTCCCACCTATTCTTGACTCTAGGCTTCCCCCCTTAACTCTATTACTGCCCAGGGTTCCCAAAAATGGTAATTAATAGCCTTTTTGGCAGCCAACAACCTAATTTTAAAATTTGCATCTCCCTCCAAAAATAGGTCAACTCCTGGGAGCCATAACTTTTGATCCAGGTGTCCAATTGACGAACCTATTTATGAGTCAAAAAGTTCATAGAGTGCTCTACGTGCTAACAACCCTCTCTGCCAGTTATGGCGATTTTTGAGCCCGTACAGGGCCATTTAGTGTCTCAAACCTGAGTTTGAATAATTTTTAGGTATTTTTCAGGAAACAGAAACTTTAATATATTTCATCTCGCAAATGATATTTGTGTGATTCCTTTGCCAAAGGTCTTATTTTTCAGTTACGAAGATTCCTATAAATTTTCAAATCAATCTGTGCCCTAATGCAAACTTTCTAAAAATAGCAGGTTGCTATTTTTAGCAATTTGGAAAAACTAAAAGTTGTACATCATTATTCAAGTGATTATGGAACCAAAACCACAAATTTTGAAAAGAAATAGAAAGAACATCAACAATTTTGAAACGCATCTTTTTTGGGGTGATGCAAGATTGGCCTTACACCACTGGGTGCTCTTGCATCATAAATATGGGAAGTAGATAAGCTTCAAGCCTGAATCGACACAACTATTCATGAATTACATCCTTTTGTAACTAAAACATGATTAAGAAATAGAAATTATGGATGTAAGGAATTAACTAGGACTTGGATCCGTTAGTCATTGTAGAGCACCCTTGACCATAGGCCTAGCAAGGTACTCCTCTCCATATTGCAATTTGCATTGAATGTGCTTCACTCATTCTTATTGCTAAAGCAATATATATCAATTTATTTATCGCCAAAATTATCAAAATTTCATTCTATTTTCCATGCCCCTTTCATACTATTTTGGCAATGATAAAGTTTACCATGGTAATGTGATCAATGTATTCTTGTGATAGACAAGTATCTATGGATATTATGTCCCTCATGACAGGTTCTAGCTTGAAGATTTTCTCCAAATGTTTATGTGTATTCTCCATCACTCTATCTCCATCATTAATTTTCTCCAAAGCTATGGGTAGTGACTGAGCCAATTCATCATTCCATATACCTTTACCACGTAGATTACCCTTATTATCAAAGAAATTAGGAAATGCCATATCCTCATGTTGATCAAAATCACCAATATCTTTTGTCAATATTGTATTAAACCTTTCATGTTCAATGATTAGTCTACTGCATTCCTTAAGTGCTTGCTCATCAATGTTTGCCTTGGCTTTTAATTCTTCTTTCTACTCAAGCATTCTGAGATGCAATCTTTTATGTTCTTGATAAGTATTATGAGTCGTTTTATGTAAGTCCCATACTTGATCACTATGTTTCATCATCTTCTTGAATCTTTTCTTTAACAATTCATAAGCCATTTGAAATTTAACAACTTTTATGTCATTCTCCAATTTATCACTCTTCTTTTGAAATTTCTTAGCCTTTACTTTTCAGTAAGTTACATCAGCTATGGCTTCCATCATTCTTTTATCCGGTTCTTGATAAGGTGGATAGTTACTAGATGATGATGGCAATTTATCCTTATGCGTGGCAAGCTCTTGTCTTAGCATCGTATTTTCTGCTAGACATGCATTTTTTTTCCTAACTAACCTCTCAATTTGGGCCTTGGTGAATCTAGCAACATTGATATTCAGATCAGCTATCTCCATTAGATCTGTATCTTCAACCCTCTATATCATATGGTGACTGAATGCTTTATCTAGATTCTCAATGATCTAAGGTCTTTTGTTGGGAGGATATAATGCCCATATTAGTAATGTTGTTTTATTAGGATCATATTCTAATCCTGTCCTGATCTTACCTAATGCTTCTATGCTCAGTTTCAACTTTATATCTTGACTTCTTTTGAAAGTATCAAACACAATGGCTGAGGCCATATCCCATCCGGGGACTAGCATTACCCCTACCTCTTGAAGTAATATTCTTCCCCTCTCTAGAGTCATAGTCTCCATTTCTTTGTCAATTTCTATTTTGGAGCTCTTGTAATACCTCATCCTGAATCTCAGGAGTCATGTCTTTCATTTTCTCTCTAGCCTGCTTGCCCTTGTATTCATACAAGAAGGCTTTAAATTCAGGTGTTTTAATAAAATCATTGTCTGAAATAAATTTCTTGCTGGCTAGATGTCTTATATCTTCTATAAATTCATCTGGGGCTTCCATTGTAACCACTTGTCTGTCCATAGGAGGTTCATATCCCTTAATGACATGCTCAAAACTCTGCACCCCTTCCTCTTCATTTTCAAACTCTTCTTCTTCTGCAATATTTGTATCTACAGAGAAGCTCATAGCTGGTGTGGGTTAAGGGGAAAGACTTGTATTTCCTTGATATATTTTCCATTTCTGTCAAAAACCTTAGGGGGAACATCTAGCGTTAATTTAGATGCATGTGTATAATTAACATCTCTAATTTCTCAATGGGATCAACAACCTCTAAGAAGGCTCCTTTATAGCTGGGATTTTCTGTCATTTTCCAGGCCTCAGCTAGCATTATTTTGTGATATAGACTTCTTTTTTTAGCCACACTAATTTCATCAATATTTCTTATCAAATCATCATCTACAAACAATATATGTTGATATTTTTTCAACTTTTGATTTACTTTGACATTATTTATGAAGTGCTCTGGGTCAAAGTTTCCTCTGGCATTTCCAAATGGCATTCTAAATTGTTCCATTTTTTTATCAATCAATTGGTATCCCTTTTCAACAAGAACTATAAAATCTCTAAAGCATAAAGTACTAAGCATTAATGACTGCTTCTTATGACTCTTCAAATGCATAAAGTCAGAATAAGCCAGTTGTCTCAAATCTCCAGGTAAGTAATTTTGTCTGGACATGTTTTTGGCAATAGGAAAGGTGGTCCTTTATATCCAAAGACTCTTATTTTAGTATAGTCATTATATAAATACCAGTCACCCCAATTGTGACTAATCTTTCCATTTTTATCTTTGAGTCTCAGAAATCTTTGCACTTTTGTTGATAAACTGTAATCACATGGGTGACCAAATAACTTATACAGTGGTTTGACAAAATATTCATCAAAATATAAATAGTGGGACCTATCACATTTGTTATCCCAGATATCAATCCACATTTGCATAGGTTTTATGTTTCCATCTTTGTCCAGATCTCTCACCCTTAATTATTCATCCCATAAACCCATATTTTGTCCTTCATACAAAACAAGATGCATAAATAAAGAATAATGCTTGAATTTATTTCCTCTATTTTTTACAGAGACCAATTCATTATGGAGGTCATTGGCAATTTTATCATAGTCCAAATATCATGCATCCTGGCTTTGCACATCAGTAGTCAAGACCATTAGTGTAATTTCCATAAACATAGAATCTTCTAAACCAAGCAATTGACATATAGAGTAATAAGTGTATTTGAAATAGTCCTCAAATAAATCTATAGAATAGGGTGGATCCTCAACCCTTGAAAACACTCTGAGTCTGTTAGCTTCATCACAGGGCCTGTGTAAGGGTAATCTCCATCTTTTATAACTATTTCTTAGATTATGGTACTCATACAATAGGTCTTTGATTCTGAATTTTACATCAAGGCTAATGTCCAGTTGAAACACCATTGTGATGTAATCTCTAGTAATAGGGATGAAGCCAGACCCATCATTTAATTCAATCAAGCAGGTTTGAGGATTGTATTTTTAAGCTAAAAGTTTTAGTAACTGCACATTTACAAATATATTTGGCACTGTTAATTTACCCAAGTTTAGCCTCCAAGGATTTGAGACGAGTTTATGCATATGTATCTTCCTATAATGGTAAATGAAAAGATCATATCCCCTGATCGGAGTCTATGTATCCCCTATCTGTTTGTATATATCATCCAAATTTTTGGCGTGAGAGTTCAACTAAGCATTCGTCCTAGACCTTTACCCTATGTTAGAAATGAAAGCAACACTACTTCAATGGAAATCTGATACAAGATAAATTTCATCAATCTTTAACTATGTGTTATTAATGGAGATTGTAACACAGAAACAAAACTATGCTTCACAAAAATGTAAAATCAGAAATATGAACACATAACACAATGTTTAACGTGGAGAAAACCCTTTTGGGTAAAAACTCCACACAGGAAAGAGGCCCAATGTTTGTATTAATCTGAAAATGATTTACAACACAACAACACTTCAACTCTCTCCACCAGTCTTCTTTCTAACAGTATTTCGGCAACACTCAAGTACCTAAAATCTATATTGCAGGAACTAATCATGGCAAATACTTATAGAAACATTTTCTAACTCATCTTAGGTGTTCACCTTCTCTCTCATGAGATTCCCCAACATACAAATATTAAATGCCATCTTACAAGTACCTTCCACTTGTCCAAAAATAGCCATGCAAAGGTTGGGTGCCCAAGACTAAATCTGGCCTCTTATAGCATCTTATGACATGTCATAACTATCAAAAATTCTAATAAAAGAGTATCTTTCCAAGATAGGAACCTTGGGCTAAATATAGAAAATATACAACTAACATATCTGTCATATGCATCATAGAATCATAGAATCTTATGACAACTTGTAGCTATCATAGATTCACTCACCAAACATTATGACAGTTGTCATACATTCTAAAAATAGTATATTCCTCAAGGGAGCATGCCTATACTCATTTACCATGATTTTTTACATTTGCCAATAGTAAAAGTCACTCCGTAATAACTTTTGGTGACTCTAAAATTACCCCTGCCAGTGAAACTAGTACATCTCATGGATAATTACAAATTACATATAATAAATGGAATAAATACAATATTGGTATTTACAAGGTTAATGGCACCTTATCCCAACATTATCCCACTTGACATTATACATTGCAAATCAACCCATAGGAAATCAAATGAAAATAATCAAGCACTAGAAACAAGGCCCATGGCCTTTCTACACCGCACGAACTTCTTTGTGCTCACAGGCTTAGTCAATGAATCTACAACATTCTCCTGAGTGTCTATCTTCTTTATCTCAATCTCTCCATTTACAACCAACTCTCGAACAAAGTGATACTGAACATCAACATTCTTAGTCTGAGCATGATACATGGGATTCTTGGCCAAATAGATAGCACTTTGGCTATCACAACCAATCTGAATGATCTTACAATCAAAACCAATACCTGTACATAGTCTCCTCAACTAAACTAAATCCTTAGAGACATGAGTAGCAGCCATATACTCTACTTCTGTAATGGACAAAGCAACTGTGGGCTGCCTCTTACTCATCCAACTCACTGCACCTCCAAACAAAGTAAACACATAGCCACTAGTGGACCTTCAACTACCCAAGTCACCTGCCCAATCTGCATCAACATAACCCTATATGTCCAAAGATTTATCAGCACTATCAGTACTAGAATAAACTAAACAATGGTCAGGAGTAGCTGCAAGATATTTAAACACTCTCTTCACATAGTTCCAATGTTGTCTACCAGGGTTAGACATAAATCTACTCAAAACTCCCTCTACTTGGGCAATATCTGGTCTAGTACAAGCTATTGCATACATCAAACTCCCTATAGCAGTAGCATATGGCACATTAGACATATCCTTAAGATCATCCTCAGTCTTTGGACACATATCTAATGAAATCTTAGTACCAATGGGTAAAGGAACTCTAACTGGGTTATAGTCCTACAAACTAAACCTCTACACAATTGTATTCACATACTTACTTTGTGACAACCAAAGCTTTCTATTAACTCTATCCCTCCTGATCACCATTCCCAAAATATACCTTGCAGCACCAAGATCCTTCATCTCAAATGCACCTAAAAGTTGGGCTTTAAGCTCACTGACCATACCCTTAGTATTGCTAAAACATAAAATGTCATCAAAATACAAAGCAATAACCAATATAGAATCATCAACACAATGAATGTAAACACAATGATCCTCCTCGCTTCTAACAAAACCCAATTTCAAAACAAATGAATCAAACTTTTGATACCACATTTTGGGGGACTGTTTTAGACCATAAAGAGACCTCTTTAACCTGCAAACCCAATGTTCTTTTCCTTTTACCTCAAAACCTGTAGGCTGTTGCATATAAATTTCTTCTTCAAGATCTCCATGCAAGAATGTAGTCTTAACATCCATTTTCTCAATCTCCCAATCATAATCTACAGTCATGGATAAGAGAAATCTAATAGAAGTCAATTTAGCAACAGGAGAGAATATCTCACCAAAATCAACTCCCTCTCTTTGGGAGTAGCCCTTGGCTACCAGTCTAGCCTTGTACTTCTCCAATGACCTGTGTGCTCCAAACTTCTTCTTGGAGACCTACTTACATCTTATGGCCTTTCTTCCTTTGGGCAAATGAACAAGATCTTAGGTGTTACAAGAGTCTAAAGCCATCATCTTCTCTTGCATGGCTAGCTGCCAAGACTCACTATCATCTACAAAAATAGCTTCCCTGTAGGATCTAGGTTCATCGTTAGTACTCAATAAAGCATATACACAATGGAAATCTGGTGGGCTATACCTGTCAACTAGATTCTGTTGTCTTGTGGGTCTCTGGTGTAGGAGTACCTAGAAAATCATGTTTTCTTTTGTAATAAGGTCTTTTTGACCAATGCATTTTTATTTTAGTTTGTATCTAGGTTCATTTTGTAAGTCCCAAGTGACTTAGGACACTTTTGTCAAATTGTAACCGCATAATGCCAAAAAAGGGCAGTAGGGAAGTTGGAGGTTGTTTTAGATGGTTATCTCCCAGTCGCTTGGATTGGTCTCCCAGCTGCTTGGAGTCGGTTTGGTACTCCTCAGGGCGAGTTGATAAATACACAGAGGATTGAACCAAATGAACATTGTAGTCAAATCAAAGAAGGAGTTTGATCGAATGTAATTGTGATTTTGCTAAGGAGAAACAGAATCATTCTGTTCCATCAATTCAATTTCCATTTCCTATAATTGCAATTTGCATAGCTGGAGATTTCTGTTCTCTTTGTGCTTTCCATTTTGTTGTTATATGTCGTCATGAAGCATTCCACTGGTGAGATTTTTGTCAAAATTAGTGGAATGGCTTCGTTGTA
This sequence comes from Cunninghamia lanceolata, assembly GCA_027924645.1. Classification (NCBI taxonomy): domain Eukaryota; kingdom Viridiplantae; phylum Streptophyta; class Pinopsida; order Cupressales; family Cupressaceae; genus Cunninghamia; species Cunninghamia lanceolata. The sequence goes on along the minus strand of BSBN01000078.1, from coordinate 32,128,077 downwards.
TAAATATTTGGTTTCATTTTCTGTTTTGTTCCATTGTTCGTCGGTGCAGAGGATCCAGACAGTGTGTTTTGCATAGTAGGTTGACCTAGCATCTCCATGTGCTAGGGTCTGAAGAAGGTAGATTGTGCGATGGTGTATCGGCGTATTGGCATAGCAAACCTTAAGGTGGCCGATAGCAATTGTCACACTAACAAGCGGAGGTCAGAAGTGACATTGGAGTGATTAGCTTATCGGAAACTCTAGAGAAAGGCTGACCGATAGTGAAAGTCTCACCGAGGATGTTGTTTCATTGGTGCATCAGCCAGGGCCTATAAGCACTCACCAACAAGGTGGTCTCACCAAAGGTAAAGTGAGGTGGAGTCATCGGTGTAAGGTGGACTGACGGAGAGACTTTAGTAAGTCATTTCGACCGGTGGTTGTCTAGCCGATGGTGATGTATCGACAGCTCATATGTGAAGTCTTTTCGATTGTGAGGTAACTAGGGCCTGTTTTGTGGTTTCCATTGTGCACTCCCCATCATATTGGTATCATAGCAGGAAAAAGATTTGGGTGGCAAATCGAATTGAGGATTTGTAGGAGTGTTGGCATTTGGGTGTTGTCTATGAATGTCAGACAGAGAAAGTGAGACAAAGGTGGAGAGGATGCCTCCCAAAACTATGTCGTAGGACACCGTTAAGAAGCTGATCGAGGAGATGATTGAATCCAAGTCAGGGGAGTTCAAGCAGTCCAAAAAAAAAGATAGGGAAGATGAAAGTGATAGCGATGAAGGCGATACAGAATTTGTTGAAACCAATAAAAAGATAGAGATACTAGTAGACCAAAGGGCATTTTTAAATGCATTAAATTCAGTCAATAGGGACACCATAGATGGGTTACCTATGTATAGTGGAAGTATGGAAGCTGAAGAGGTGATTGACTGGATTGAGGCATTGAACAATCACTTCGAATACAAAGAAGTCCCTAATGATAAGAGGTTTAAGTTGGCAAAGGAAAGATTGAAGGGATCTAGTCTTGCATGGTGGAATTATGAGCAAGGAGAGAGAGTCAAGGAGGGGAAGAATATGATAACCTCTTGGGAAAGGATGAAGACCAAAATCAAGACATAATTCTTACCCCTAGACTATAATGTGCAGATGTATAAGAAATTGTAGAATCTTAGATAGAGAGATCTTGATGTGAATGCATACACACAAGAGTTTCATAAACTCAATCTCAGGTAAAAGAGGCAAGAAGAAGAGCCAGAGAAGGTGGCCAGGTATTTGAATGGCCTAAGGATGAACATCCAAGATGAGATCAACATCTTAGCACCAGAAATAATGAACAAGTGTTTCCAAATGGCCTTAAGGGCTGAAGAGAAGATAAAGAGAAAGAGTGGATAGAATAATAGAGGTAGAGGTGGAAGGAATTTTAGAGGTAGAGGTAGTTTTGGAGGTAGAAGTCCTGAACAGAGGCCTAGTGGTGAGTCTATCCAAGAAGAGCAAGTTGGGGACTTCAGTAGCAGAGGAGGCTACTGAGGAAGAAGGCCTAATGGAAGAGGTGGGACAAGTGGATCAGGTAGAGGGTCCAAATTCTCCAATATGAGATGTTATAACTGTTGCAAGTATGGGTCTAACCGGTGTTGTCATTGATGTCAACATACTCTTGTTACAGTAATAAGAAGGATTGGATGAGCTGTGTGCTGAGGATATTGAGAAAATTAGTCTTAATCAGGAACATTGAAGAACAGTGATGACAACAAGGTAAAAGTCCAAGATAGGTTGAGGATCAGAGGATGTGGTTTAAAGGGTTTGTAGATATAAGTCTTGAGATGATCCAGTCAAGTTTTTAGAAGTCCACATGAAGATCTGAAGAAGTTATGGTCGCTCAAGTAGAATCGGTTCCGGTAAGTGTTCAGAGGTGACAGAGTGACACAGATAGGTCCGGTGAGATCCAGAAATGCATTATCCCATTCCACAGATTTGAGGGAGTGTTGAGGAAGTCCTTGTGAAGTGTCAACTCGATTGGTTCATGGTTTGAAGGTTCGAAAGCTCCTATTCCTTTGTGACAGTGGTGACAAACTATGTTCTTGAAGTTCCAGATGAAGGAGAGAAGAATTCTAGTAAGCAAATGAAGTACAGATGTTTTTGGTAATTCAAGAAAGGTTGTGGTGATCTTTAGATTGTGTCCAGTTCATGTTGGTGGTCCGCATTGAAGTTAGAGTTTGCATTTGAAGAATAACAACCAGATATTGGTGTTCTTCCTGAGACTGGCCGACCAAATGTATTACATGTCTTGCAGATGTTCTTGTAGGTGTTTGACGACTTAGATGATTGTTCCTAAGTCGATGCCTTGTATAAATAAGGGATTGTGAAGTCATTCTGAAGTGTGTCTTGTGGAGATGAAAGTGTGGTAGTGAAGAGGAGAGCAAAAGGCAGAGCAGAAGTATTGAGCTTAATGGAATTGATTCAAGCATGGTGAAGATGCTATTTTCTAGTTCATGTATGTGATACATATTTCTTTGTAGAGAGTATGTCTCTTGTAGGCAGTGAGCCTCTTGTGAGTAGTGTGCTCAGGCAGTGAGCCCTAATTGGCATGTGCCATTTTGTTCTTTCTGTTCTTCTAACAGAGAATACATTCTTGGGTTAATCACCCCGTGGTTTTTCCCTTAACCAGGTTTTCCATGTCAAAATCTTGGTGTCTTATGTGTTGATTCATGTTTAATATAATGCTAATCACCAAGAAGATTTAAATGTGTAAATTGGAGAAAGTTTTGTACAACTGATTTAGCCCCCTTCTCAGTTGTGTGCCCTGAGTCTAACAATTGGTATCAAAGCCGAGTTCCTCTAAAAGGAGCTTTACCGCTTGAGGAGATCCAGGATGTCATCTTACAAGAAGGATAGTCTAAAGTTTGATGGAACCAACTTTGCTCTTTGGAAAGGTCGCATGAAATGTCACTTGCAGTGTATGGGAATGGCGTACTGGTCCATGGTTACAAAAGTGTATGTACCTCCATAGGGTGGTTCGACAACCCTAAATGAAATCATAGATGCTGAAAACAATCTGCGGACCAAAGAGGCTCTTCAAAGTGCATTATCTGACTTAGAGCTCTCAAATGTTATTGACCTACCAACTACTTTTGAGATTTGGAATAAACTGAAACTTTTGCATGAAGGAGACCAGTATGTTAAATGTGTAAGGTTATAGAATCTAAAAGGGAATTTTGAAAAACTAAAGATGAGAGATGATGAAAATATTACTACTTTTATGCCAAGAGTAAATTAACTGGTTTGTAGAATTAGAAATGCTGGTGGAGTCTTGGATGAAAATGAGATTGTTGGCAAAATTCTCAGATCCCTGCCTGCCTCTTACAAAATCAAGGTTGCTGCCATTGATGAATTTAGAGCCCATACAACTATCAGAAGAGACCAATTGGCTGGCAAACTGGCTGCATTTGAAATGATCAAGTTTGGAGATGATCCCCCCAAGACTGAATCTGCATTCAAAGCCAGTGCCTCTGTGAAAGGTAAACAAAGATTTGATCCAGGAGAGAACTCATCAAGGAAACTGTCATGGTATGAAAAAGTAAGAAAAGACCTGGAAGAAGAAGTAGAAACTGCTCAACTTGAAGCCCTCATTACAAAGAAACTGCCAAGAGGATCCGGTAAGTATGAAGGAAAATTGTCTTTTAAGTGCTTTAATTGCAATAAGATTGGTCATTTTGCCTTAAGATGTCCAGAAAGATTTTCAAAGCCAAGTCCTAACAGATCAAGGTTCCAAAAGAATTGTTACTATGTTCATGAAGAAGATGATAATGAAGGAGTAATAGATGATGAATCAGAGACTGGAAACAAATCAGGAAATGAATGGGTGTTTATTGCCATCAAGGAAGAAGAACCAATATGCTCTGTATCTGTCAATCATAAAGTTGTAGAAAGAGCTCTAGCTGCCCAAGTTGAAGAAAAGGATGATTGGGTCATTGATAGTGGTTGCTCTCACCATATGACAAGTGACAAAAATAAGTTCATAGATTTGGAAAGGTATGCAGGAGGAGTGGTGAAGTTTGGTGACAATTCTGCTGGTAGAATCAGAGGAAGAGGAACTATTTCTTTTGATGGAAGAAACAAAACTGGTAATGTACTGTATGTTGAAGGTTTGAAGCACAATCTTCTCAGTGTTGGACAGTTGTTGGACAAAGGCTATGATCTCTGATTCAAGGATGGAAAATGCAAAATCTTTGAAAGTTCTAAAACAGAGATTGCATCTGGTGCTCAAACTAAAGGTAATATCTCCACTTGGTTGATATTGGTAAAAGATGCTTATTTGTTCAAGTTGATCAGAGTTGGTTATGGCATAGAAGGATGTGTCATGTGAATTTTGATAATATCATCAAGATAAGCAATACTCAGGCTATAAGAGATCTTCCAAAATTGGTGAAACCTACTAACAGCTTGTGCAAGGAATGTCAGTTGGGTAAGCTAAGCAGAGTCACATTCAAAAGCAAGGAATTGTCTTCTACCGGATTATTGGACTTAGTTCACACTGATCTTTGTGGTCTGACAATAATCAAGAGTATTCAAGGTGATAGATACTTCATGCTGCTAATAGATGACTATTCTCGGATGATGTGGGTAGCTTTTCTGAAAGAGAAATCAGAAGCTTTTGAGAAATTCAAAATATTCAAGGCTATGGTAGAGAATGAAATCAGATTGAAGTTGAAATGTCTGAAGTCTGATAGAGGTGGAGAATTCACATCCGGTGAGTTCATAGAGTTCTATGAGAAACATGGAATAAAGAGACAGTTGTCTGCTCCTAGAACTCCACAGCAGAATGGAGTAGTGGAAAGAAAGAACCAAACCATACAGGAAGCTTCTAGGACCATGATGATGGAAGCTAATGTTCCTCATATCTATTGGAGAGAAGCTGTCAGTACTATAGTCTATACTCTCAATCGAGTTCAAATCAGAAGCAATAATGGTAAGACTCCTTATGAACTTTGGTTTGGCATCACTCCTACTGTAAGGTATTTCAGAGTTTTTGGTAGCCAATGTTACATTAAAAGAGATGAAGATCTAGGAAAGTTTGATGCTAGAAGTGATGAAGGAATTTTTTTGGGTTACTCCACTCAAAGTAAAGCATACAGGTGTTACAATAAGAGATTGATAAAGATGATAGAAAGTACAAATGTGAAGGTTGAAGAAGGAATTGAGAAACCTTCAAGGTTTTATGAATATGATGATGATGATCAGAATGGTGTTCTGATTCAAGGAGCCCAAACTCCTTCCAGTACTCAGAATCAAACAGATCCGGTAATTCAGGGAGAAGAGATGAGTCATAATGAGCCTGATCAAGAATTAGAAGTGCAGGAAACTCCTAGACTGAACCACTTTGAAGATCAGATCATAGGTGATAAAAGCAAAGGAGTTCTAACAAGAAGGAGAATTGCTCAAGATTCAGAAGAATATTGTTTGATTTCAAAGATTGAACCTAAGACAGTGAATGAAGCTTGCAATGATGAAAACTAGATTAAAGCAATGTAGGAAGAGCTGGGGCAAATAGAGAAAAATCACACTTGGGATCTTGTTCCTAGACCTAGAAACAAGAATGTGATTGGAACCAAATGGGTCTTCCGGAACAAACTAAATGAAGTTGGTGAAGTAATCAGAAATAAAGCTAGATTGGTCTGCAAGGGCTACTCTCAAATAGAAGGAATTGATTTTGAAGAAACTTTTGCTCCAGTGGCAAGAATTGAAGCAGTCAGATTATTTCTTGCCTTTGTTGCCTTCAAGGATTTCAAAGTATATCAGATAAATGTCAAGTCTGCCTTTTGAAATGGTGACTTGGAAGAAGAAGTGTATATAGAGCAACCGGATGGATTTTAGTTGTCTGATCATGCTGATATGGTCTACAAATTGAAGAAGGCACTTTATGGATTAAAGCAAGCCCCAAGAGCTTGGTATGAAAGATTGGATAAGCATCTTTTGAAGATTAGTTTCAACAAAGGTACTGCTGACAGTAACTTATATTTCAAAATTGATCATAAAAACATCTTGATTGTTGAAGTATTTGTTGATGATAACATCTTTGGAGGAAGAGATAGTATGTGTAAAACTTTTGCAAATCAAATGAAAAGTGAGTTTGAGATGTCTAGTCTTGGTGAAATGAATTTCTTCTTGGGTCTGCAAATTACTCAAACAAAGAAAGGAATCTTCATTTCTCAGACCAAATATGTGAAAGAATTGTTGAGGAAATTTGGGATGGAAGATTCAAAGCCAATGAATACTCCCATGGTAACCGGATGTAAGTTGAGCAAATATGATGACTCTCCTAAGGTAGACCAGACAAAGTATAGATCAATGATTGGAGGATTGTTGTATCTCACTCAAACTAGACCAGATATAATGCAGGCTGTTGGTCTTGTTGCTAGATTCTAGGCTGATCCCAGAGAATCTCATGTCATGGCAATCAAGAGGATTTTTAGATATCTAAAAGGGATAGTCGAGTATGGTTTGTGGTATCCTAGAGATCATGATTTCTCTCTTCATGGATATACAGATGCAGATTAGGCATGGGATGTGGATGACCGGAAGAGTACCAGTGGTGGAGCATTCTTTTTGGGAAAGAGATTGGTTTCTTGGCTAAGTAAGAAACAAGAGGCAATATCTCTATCTATAACTGAAGCAAAACACATTGCAGCAGCAGGTAGTTGCACTCAAGTTTTGTTGATGAAGCAGATGCTAAGAGATATTAAAGTAGAGTATGAGGAGCCTATCGCAATCTTCTATGATAATTCAAGCGCAATAAATATTTCTAAGAATCTAGTGTTGCATTCTAAGACTAAGCATATATCTATCAAGTTTCACTTTCTGAGAGAGCAAGTGAACAAGGATGAAGTCAGATTGGAGTTTGTGCCCTCCAAGGATAAGATTGCAGATATCTTTACTAAACCTCTTCCCAAGGACTCTTTTGAGTATCTCAGGGAGAAGTTAGGGGTTATTACCCCTCCGGTGATGAACTAGGATGCACTGCATCAGTCCGGTGGATACAACAGTCATATCTTGTGATCTGGATTGATGATGGGGAGAAGCTACTTAGGGGGAGTAGCTGGTATGTTCTGATGTGATGGAGTTGCAAGTATGAGCCCTTTGCCATTGATGTCAAAGGGGGAGAAAAGACATGTGAATAGTTGTTGTTGATAGGGGGAGTTGTGACAGTAAGGAGAAGTTCCTGTCTTGATGGTTTTTCACATCATATGTTGCCATCAATGACAAAGGGGGAGATTGTTGCAAGTATGGGTCTAACCAGTGTTGTCATTAATGTCAACATACTCATGTTATAGTAATAAGAAGGATTGGATGAGATGTGTGCTGAGGATATTGAGAAAAATAGTCTTAATCAGGAACAATGAAGAACATTGATGCCAACAAGGTAAAAGTCTAAGATAGGTTGAGGATCAGAGGATGCAATTTAAAGGGTTTGTAGATATAAGTCTTCAGATGATCTAGTCAAGTTTTCAAAAGTCTGCATGAAGATTTGAAGAAGTTATGGTCGCTCAAGTAGAACTGATTCTGGTAGGTGTTCAGAGGTGACAGAGTGACACAGATAGGTCCGGTGAGATCCGAAAATGCATTATCCCATTCTGTGGATTTGAGAGACTGTTGAGAAATTCCTTGTGAAGTGTTAACTTGATAGGTTCATGGTTTGAAGGTCTGGAAGCTCCTATTCCTTTGTCACAGTGGTGACAAACTATGTTCTTGAAGTTCTGGATGAAGGAGAGAAGAATTCCAGTAAGAAGATGAAGTGCGGATGTTCTTGGTGATTCAGGAAAGGTTGTGGTGATCTTTAGATTGTGTCCAGTTCATGTTGGTGGTCCGTATTGAAGTTAGAGTTCATATTTGAAGAATAACCTTCGGATATTGGTGTTCTTCTTGAGACTGGCCGACCAGATGTATTACACATCATGTGGATGTTCTTGTAGGTGTTTGTAGACTTAGATGATTATTCCTAAGTCGATGCCTTGTATAAATAAGGGATTGTGAATTCATTTTGAAGTGTGTTTTGTGGAGATGAAAGTGTGGTAGCGAAGAGGAGAGCGAAAGGCAGAGCAGAAGTATTGAGCTTAATGGAACCGATTCAAGCATGGTGAAGATGCAATTTTCTAGTTCATGTATGTGATACTTATTTCTTTGTAGAGAGTGTGTCTCTTGTAGGCAGTGAGCCCTAATTGACATGTGCCATTTTGTTCTTTCTATTCTTCTAACAGAGAATACATTCTTGGGTTAATCACCCCGTGGTTTTTCGCTTAACCAGGTTTTCCATGTCAAAATCTTGGTGTCTTATGTGTTGATGAGTTTCTTCTTTTGATTTGAATGCATTATGTTTCATGTTTAATATACTACTAATCACCAAGAAGATTTAAATTTGTAAATTGGAGAACATTTTGTACAACTGATTCACCTCCCCTCTCAGTTGTGTGCCCTAAGTCTAACAATAATTGCAATTAGATAGGGCACCTGACATACAAGTGTCCAGAGAAGGCCTCAACTTCTCATGGTGGTGAGAAGAGAACCACTTTGATTCAAGAAGATGCAAGGAGTGTGACATCTCCTAAAGTGAATCTAGCATCTGAAATGGGAGAAAATCTGATGCTCAAGAGGATGTTGCTCAAGGAACCAGTACAGACTGAACCATCGTAAAGAAGGGCTTTGTTTAGAATCAACTGCAAGATCCAAGGTAAGGTTTGTAAAGTTATTATTGACTTTGGTTCTACTGATAACATTATATCTTTGGAAGCAGTGAATAAGTTGAAGTTAGAAAAGATACCCCATAGAAGTCCATATAAAGGTAGTTGGTTGAATAAGGAGCAGGACGTACTCATCAATGAACAAGCATGGGTAGAATTTAGTATTGGGGGGTATAGAGACAAGATTTTGTGTGACATCCTTCCAATGGATGCTTGCCATCTTCTGTTGGACAGACCATGGCAGTTTGATAGAAAGGCTCATCATGATGGAGAAAAGAATGCTTACTCATTCCAAAAGGATGGTGTGACTTATAGGATACAGTCATTGGTAGAAGAGGATCCATAGCATGCAGGCTCTAGTGTAATGCTGGTAGGAGAAAAAGAATTCATGGATACACTAAAGGAAGGTGATGGAGTAGGTTTTTCTTTGATTGTGAAGCCTATGGGGGAAAAGAAGCAAAGTGTGAGATAAAGTAGGTGTTAGATTTAGGACAGACAACTGAGAGGGGGGGTGATTCAGTTGTCCAAAACTTTCTTCCAATTTAAACACTTAAATTCACTTTGTAATTTAGTAGCATAATAACAATTCAATCATGGAAACACAAAGCATTTAAACTAAGAGCAACAACACATCAACACATAAGACACCAAGATTTTGATGTGGAAAACTCGGTTAAGGGAAAAACCACGGGGTGATTAACCCAAGATTGTATTCTCTATTAGAAGAATAGAAAAAACAAAATGGCACATGCCAATTAGGGCTCACTGCCTAAGCACACTACTCACAAGAGGCCCACTTCCTACAAGAGACACACTATCTACAAAATAGTAAGTATCACATACATGAACTAGAGAATAGTATCTTCACCATGCTTGAATCAGTTCCATTTAAGCTCAATACTTCTACTATGCCTTTCACTCTCCTCCTCTTTATCACACACTCATCTCCAAAATGGATACCCTTGAAATGAGTTTCCAATCCCTTATTTATACAAGACATCGACTTACGAATAATCATCTAAGTCGACATAAATCTACAAGTACATCCGTAGGGTGTGTAACTCATCTAGTCAGCCAGTCTTAGGAAGAACACCTTCATCTGAAAGTTATTCTTCAATTGCAAGCTCTAACTCCAATGAAGACCACCAACACAAATTGGACATGATCCAAAGACCTCCACAAGATTGTCTGAATCACCAAGAACATCCACATTTCATCTTCTTTACTGAAATCCTTCTTTCCTTCATCTGGAACCTCAAGAACACAGTCTGTCATCACTGTCACAATGGAATAGAAGCTTGCAGACCTCTAGACCATGAACTAGTCAATTTGTCACTTCACCTAGACTTCCTTAACACTCCACCAAATCTATAGAATAAGATATTGTATTTCTAGATCTCACCGGACCTATCTGTGTCACTCTGTCACCTCTGAACACCTGCCGGAACCATTTTTACTTGAACAGCCACAACTTCTTCAGATCTTCATGTGGACATCTGAAATCTTTATTGGATCACCTTAAGACACATATCTACAAACTCTTTAAACTGTATCATTTGATCCTCATCCTATCTTGGATGTTTGCCTTACTATCTTCACTGTTCTTCACAGTTCCTGATATGACCAATTTTCTCAATATCCTCAGCAAACAGTTCATCCAATCCTTATCATTAATGCAACAGGAGTATGTTGACATCAATGACAACATCGGTTAGGCTCATACTTGCAACAATATCCCCCTTTGTCATTGATGGCAACATATGACGTGAAAAATTGTTTTGACCATCAAGACAAGAACTTCTCCTTACTGTCACAACTCCCCCTACCAGCAACAACCATTCACATTTCTTCTCTTTCTTTCCTATTCCCCCTTTAATCAACAGCTACTGGTTTTTCACATGTCTTATCTCCCCCTTTGACATCAATGGCAAAGGGTACATACTTGCAACTTCATCACTTCAGACTCATACGAGCTACTCCCCCTGAGTAGCAGCTTCCCATCATCAATTCGGACCATAAGATATGATTGTGATATCTACCGGACTAATGTACATTAGTGCATCCTAGTTCATTGCCAGAGGGGCAATAACCCCTAAATTCTCCCTGAGATACTCAAAAGAGTCCTTAGGTAGAGGTTTAGTAAAGATATTTGCAATCTGATCCTTGGAAGGAACAAACTCCAATCTGACTTCATTCTTGTTCACTTGCTCTCTCAAAAAGTGAAACTTGATGGATATATGTTTAGTCTTTGAATGCAACACTGGATTCTTAGATATATTTATTGCACTTGAATTATCACAGAAGATTGTGATAGGCTCCTCATACTCCACTCTTATGTCTCTTAGCATTTGCTTCATCCACAAAACTTGAGTGCAACTACCTACTGCTACAATATATTCTGCTTCTGTAGTGGATAGAGATATTGCCTCTTGTTTCTTGCTTATCCAAGAAACCAATCTCTTTCCCAAAAATAATTCTCCACCACTGGTACTCTTCCGGTCATCTACATCTCCTACCCAATCAGATCTGTATATGCATGAAGAGAGAAATCATGATCTCTAGGATACCACAGACCATACTCAACTGTCCCTTTTAGATATCTAAAAATCCTCTTGATTGCCATGACATGAGATTCTCTAGGATCATCTTGGAATCTAGCAACAAGACCAACAACATTCATAATGTCAAGTCTAGTTTGAGTGAGATACAACAATCCTCCAATCATTGACCTAAACTTTTTCTGATCATCCTTGGGAGAATCATCATCTTTTCTCAACTTACATTCAGTTGCCATGGGAGTAGTCAATGTCTTTGAGTCTTCCATCCCAAATTTCTTCAACAATTCTTTCACATATTTGGTCTAAGAAATGAAGATTCCTTTCTTTGTTTGATTGATTTGTAGACCCAAGAAGAAATTCATTTCCCCAAACATGGACATCTCAAATTCATTTTTCATTTGATTTACAAAAGTTTTGCACATACTGTCTCTTCCTCCAAAGATGATATCATCAACAAACACTTCAACAATCAAGATATTTTCATGATCAATTTTGAAGTGAAAATTACTATCAACAGTACCTTTGTTGAAACCAATCTTCAAAATATGCTTATCCAATCTTTCATACCAGGCTCTTGGGGCTTGTTTCAGTCCATACAGAGCTTTCTTCAACTTACAGACCATATCACCATGATCAAACAATTGAAATCCATCTGGTTGCTCAATGTATACATCTTCTTCCAAGTCACCATTTAGGAAGGAAGATTTGACATCCATCTGATATACTTTAAAATCCTTGAAGGCAGCAAAAGCAAGAAATAATCTGACTGCTTCAATTCTTGCCACCGGAGTAAAAATTTCTTCAAAATCAATTCCTTCTACTTGGGAGTAACCCTTGTAGACCAATCTAGCTTTGTTTCTGATTACTTCATAGTCTATATTTAGTTTATTCCAGAAGACCCATTTGGTTCCAATCACATTCTTGTTTTTAGGTCTGGGAACAAGATCCTAAGTGTGATTTTTCTCAATTTACATCAACTCTTCCTCCATTGCTTTAGTCCAGTTTTCATCATTGCAAGCTTCATTCACTGACTTAGGTTCAATCTTTAAAATCAAACAATACTCTTCTAAATCTCAAGCAATCCTTCTTCTTGTTTATACACCTTTGCTTTTATTACCTACAATCTAAACTTCAGAGTGATTCAGTCTTACATACCTAGGAACTTTGGGAGTTTGTTGCACTCCTGATTCTTGAACAGGTTCATTCAAACTTATCTCTTCCTCCTGATTTATTGGATCAGTCTGAATCTGAATCTCAAAAGGGGCTTGGACTCCTTGGATCAAAACATCATTCTGATCATCTTCATCACAATCATAAAACCTTGAGGTTTTTTCAATCCCTTCATCAACCTTCACATTTGTACTTTCTATAATCTTCCTCAATCTCTTGTTATAACACCGGTATGCTTTGCTTTGAGTAGAATAACCCAAGAAAATTCCTTCATCACTTGTAGCATCAAATTTGCCTAAATATTCATCCCTCTTAATGTAACATTTGCTACCAAAAACTCTAAAATACCTCACTGTGGGAGTGATGCTAAACCAAATTGCATAAGGAGTCTTACCGGTATTGCTTCTGATTTGTACTCGATTGAGAGTATAGACTGCAGTGCTTACAACTTCTCTCCAATAGATCTGAGGAACATTTGCTTCCATCATCATGGTTCTAGACGCTTCCTGGATGGTTTGGTTCTTTCTCTCCACTACTCCATTCTACTGTGGAGTCCCAGGAGCAGACAATTGTCTCTTTATTCCATGTTTCTCACAAAATTCTATGAACTCACCGGATGTAAATTCTCCACCTCTGTCAAACCTCAGACATTTTAATTTTAATCTAGTTTCATTCTCTAGCATAGCCTTGAATATTTTGAATTTCTCAAGAGCTTCTGTTTTCTCCTTTAGAAAGGTTACCCACATCATCCGGGAGTAGTCATCAATTAATAGCATGAAGTATCTATCACCTTGCACACTTCTGATTCCTGTCAGACCACATAAGTTAGTATGAACTAAGTTCAACAATCTGGTAGAAGATTCTTCCTTACTTTTGAATGTGACTCTGCTCTGCTTACCCAACTGACATTCTTTGCAAAAGCTATTAGTAGGTTTCACAAGTCTTGGAAGATCTCTTATAGCCTAAGTTTTGCTTATCTTGATGATATTATCAAAATTCACATGACACATTCTCCTATGCCATAACCAACTCTGATCAATTTGAACAAATAGACAATTTTTTACTAGTACCAACCAAATGGAAGATATTACCTTTTGTTTGAGTACCAGATGCAATCTCTATTCTGAAACTTTCAAAGATCTTGCATTTTCCATTCTTGAAGCGGAGATCATAGCCTTTGTCCACCAACTATCCAACACTGAGAAGATTGTGCTTGTGAGGCCTACATTTTTCATTCTATTCATGTGGCTATTTACCTTACTGTTGCTGATACTTTTATATTTGTGGGACTGTTGATCCCGGATTCCTAAACTTTTAGACCTTATTATGTTAAAGGAAAACTAATTGGGTGATGTTAGATAGATGTTTATGTTAAAGGAAAAACTAATTGGGTGATGTTAGATAGATGTTTCTTTTATAGGAAAACTAATTGGGTGATGTTAGATAGATGTTTACATTACAGGAAAACTAATTGGGTGATGTTAGAGAGAAAATTGCAATGTGATTTCATTTATGCTTATGAGAACTATGGTATGTTATTTTAATGCATGTTTTAAATTGCTTCGGCTATGATATTTATATGTGGAATTAACTTTGCAATTGAGTGCATAGGTTTTGCTAACAAACCACAGATACTGGAGATCATTCCACACCTTATATTGTAATCCCTTGTGAAGCCGATCTGGCTCCACGAGGAACCAGATCAACTCTATGTTTGATGTAATGTTGTAATGTTAATTTGCATAAGGTTGAATGGGTTAGGTCTACCCTTTTTTAAATTGAATTGTGATTTGTGTAGTAAAAATTGTTTTTGAATTTTATTTTTTAAATTTTAAATTTTTGAGACCCTTTTCTTGTGTCTTAACTTGACCCTGGGTGTCATAACTAGGTTAAAATTCACCCTAGGTTATACCCCATGGGTCTAGGGTCCCTTTTGATTTAGGTAACCCTTGGTTAACCTCCGTATGGTCACCTTAACTTCACACTGAAGTTAAGTGACGAATTTGGAGGTATAGGAGGGATAGGATGAGTGGTACCAACACTCAAGCCCATCCCTTTTCAATTCCCAAGGCTAGAGATGACTCCAAGATCCACCAATTGTGGAGGACTTGACTTCAAGTCTCCCTCAAAATTGGTGAGAGTCCCCATGGATTTGTGTGGACCTTCATGAGAAGGAAGGAAGGGGAGACATGTGTCACCCTTTCCCTCTTTAACTCCCCTTTTCTCTCCCATGTGTAGGAGAGAGGACATGTGGTAAGGGATAAGGAAGACTTTGGGGATGGGTGAGTGACATGTGTCAACACCCATCCCTTGGGAAACAATAGTAGTTTGGAGGAAGAGTGAGGAGGTGACAAGTGTCACCTCCCCATTCCTCTAAACTCATGTATTGGGTTATTTTAATCCCACTTGGGATAGGGAGAAAGGTTGTTGAATTTTTGAGAATTTTGAATTATTGGATATTGTTTTTGGAGAAAAAGGATAGAGGGAGTTTGGTGGCTGAGGTTGGAGGAGACTTTAGAGGAGCTCTACATCAACTACTTCCATTATTAGGGCTTTAAAGGTTGGTTTTCAAGGCTAAGGGCTTCCCCTTGTAATTTAAATTTTTGCTTGCATGATGAATGTGTGAGATGCTTTTTGCTTGTGTTACATTTTGTTATTGTGGGAAATTTTTTATTGGGGTGTTGACAGAGCTTCTTCCACTTGGGAGAAATGCTCATCAAGTGTGGGGTAGGGGAGGAGTGATCCTCCTCAAGTTCATTCCTTGTTTTGGGATGTTGAAAACCTTGAGGGCATTTGTGTGATTTTGAAAAATTTTGGTATATGGCTTGAGAGCCAAAATATGAAATCCTCAGAAATTTTTGTTAACAAGTTTGGCTTGAGGCCATGAGAAAAGTTGTGTTGAGATTTTTGGAAGGGTAGCACTCTAGAGTTGAGTGTGTCCACTCTCCTACCCCTCTTTTGACTCACTTTGGTTGAGTTTGTGTTGTGTAAATATCCATGCATGTAATTTGTGTGTTGGAGTGTTGTTTTGCTTGTTGTGAAGTAGATTTTGGAATACCCTAGATGTGTGGATGATCTCCCTAGCTCGGGGGTGACCCTCTTGCGGGTCTACGATAGGGAGGAGAGCAGAATGTGTGGTGTTTTATCCCCTTGTGTGATATGCAGGTTTTCATGGATCTTAATGTGAAGATTGGAGAAGTTTAATTGTCTTGGAAAATATTTTATTTTCCTTTACTCTTAAGGCTCTATAGAAGAGCTTGGACTTATTATTGTCTACATCCTTGTTGATTTTAAGAGGAGAATTTCTCTCTCCCTTGTTGTAATATTTGGTCTTCTTGAGTTGTGAGAAAACCCCCTTTGAATGTATTAATAGTTTAATTGTAGTATTTATTGAATGTTACCATTTTGAAATGAGAAAGGAAGAAGGAAATGTGTTTTTAAAAGGATATTAGAATTGTCTATTTACCCATACTCCTATTAGAAAAGTTGTGAATTAGTTGTTGTAAACAAAGTTTGTTAAAATTTATTTCATTGTAAACTTAGTGAAAATATTAATTTTAATAGGATATATGAAGTTGTAATTTTGTTACTATGAAAAGAAATGAAATTTTGGATATAGTCATGCATTGAATTTTGTTGTGAATAAATGCAAATACAATTAATTCTTTCCTCTTTAAATCTCATGCTTACTATTTTAAATTAAATTTGAGGACTTTAAAAAAATAATATAAAGAAATTTACAACTTTTATTTAAAAAAAAAATGCATTGAAATTATATTTGTATGAAAATTTCACTATGTATTAATTCATCATTCTATCTCACAATGGTTGACAGTAATAATTATTTAACAGTGATTATTAAAAAAAATAATATATATATAATTTATATATTATGTATTTTTACAGTCATTTGTTTTTTAAAAAAATAAAAATAAAACTATGATTTATATTGATTTGTAAAATTTTGGTATGGATAGATATACATATATATATATATAATAAATTTTAATAAATGAAGTTTAATGGAAAACAAAATTTATATTCGTAGTTTTCTGTGTTCAAAACACAGTAAAAAAAAAACAAGGAATGGTGGGGGGAATTGAACCCCCCACGTGGTTATTCAAAGGGTGTGGGGAGGGGGCGGAGCCCCCACCCACACCCCACTAAGTGGGATGTGTGTGGGGGCTCCGCCCCCTCCCCACACCCCTACCATAAAAAAAAAACCTCTCCGTAGTCTGCTAACCCTCACGGCCACTACGTCCTCTGCCACCCACAACCCCTGTAACCCACCTTCGCCGCTTCCTGTAGCCACCACCGTTCTCCCTTTTTCCCATCTCTATGTCTGTCTACCAATGCCACCACCATTGTGGCTTCCTCCGCCCTGTGACCAACTCCAAACTATGGCCTCCATGGCTATCGTCGCCATTAGGACCTACACAGCTGTTCAAAACAAAGAAAAATATATTAGGGTTTTTCTCCAATGAAATTTAAAAGAAAGAGATGTATGGAAATATAACAATATACATTGTTATATAGAGAAAAAAATATAATATAAAATAAAATAAAATAAATGATTAATATATATATATACACATAGGGGAATTGCGTTTTCAGAGTTTAATAATTTTCACAAATAAAATACCAAGAAAATGAAAAAAAAATATGTTCTTTTATTTTAACAAAAGAAACTTAGAAATAAAAAAAAATACAAATAAGCATATATGTGTGTGTGTGTGTGTGTGCACTTATTTGCATTTATATAGATATGCATATCTTTATAAATGCAATTAAGCCATCATATGCATTTCATATGTAGTCATTGTAAACTCAACTGTAGATTGAGAAAACGTCCAATTGAGAAAAATGAGAGAGAAAGAGAAAGAAAGATAAAAGTGAAAAGAAAGAGGAGAAAATGCGTGGTATTTTTGAAATAGGCTAAGAGAACTAAGTAAGATTTAACTCTTCGTTAATCCTTATTAGGGACAGATTAATTATCAAAATTAATTCAAACGTTGAAATTAAACCAGAGCGGAAACCTAGGGGACTTCATCAAGTGAAGTAAGTAAGTCTTGTTTAAGTGATCTGGTTTACCAATAAATTAGGAATAATGTAAAGGATGTAGTGATAACTCTGATTGATAGAGCACTGATCTGGTTTACCAAGAAATTAGGAATAATGTAAAAGATGTAGTGATAACTCTGATTGACAGAAAATGTGAAGAAAAGCAGGATAAACATAAAGAAATACAATCAAAATTAAATTTCAGAGAAATGGAAAGGAGAACAAAAGAACAGGCTTTATTGAAAATGCTAAAATCAGAAGGAGTAGAAATTAATATTAAATTTTAGAAAACGTGAAAGAGAACAGATGATCAGGCTTTGTTGAAAAATGTTCCATTAAAGAGATCAACTGTAAATTTGTTATAATTAGGGAGTTGTAAGAAATTTGTTAACCCTATCAGGAACCCTCATTTCAAGATTAGTGTTAGTGTAATAAATTCCACTCACGCCCATGAGGCGTTATACTACCAGATTTGCTCAGAATCTAGGGTTTAGTAGTTTGGTAAGTTTAACCCTTGTAGCGACGTTAATCACGTCGCGATGACCCTCTTGTTGGCCTTCTTGCATTTGGGAGTGCATATGTGTACGTAATACCCTACTAACAACTATATTGTTTACACCTTAAGCGTACACCACCGAGCACGCTTACACGTACGAGGGGGTTTCTAGGGAAGTGTGGGAAAATTTTTGATATTTCATGTCATGACCACATGACACATGTGGACATGACATGTGTGATGCATGTTGTGACCGCATGAGAAATGTGGGTATGACAGTGCTTCAGGCCTTCAACATATAGTACATTACTGGTTTTGTTCTTTCCATCAAAAGAAATAGTTTTTCTACCTCTAATTCTACTAGTAGAATTATCACCAAATTTTACCACTCCTCCTTCATACCTTTCCAAATCTATGAACTTATTTTTGCCACTTGTCATAGGATGAGAGCATCCAATGTCAATGACCCAGTCATCCCTTTCTTCAACTTGGGAAGCCAGAGCTCTTTCTACAATTTTATGATTAACAAATTCAGAGGGCGTTGGATCTTCTTCCTTGATGGCAATAAACACCTAGTCACTTCTAGATTTATTTTCTATCTCTAATTCATCATCTGTTACTCCTTCATTATCATCATCTTCATGAACATAGTAACAATTCTTTTGGAACCTTGATCTGTTGGGATTTGGCCTTGAAAATCTTTCCGGACACCTTGAGGTAAAATGACCAATCTTACTGTAGTTAAAATATTTAAAAGATAATTTCCCTTCATATTTATCGGATCCTCTTGGCAGTCTTTTTGCAGTAAGGGCTTCAAGTTGAGCAGCTTCTACTTCATCTTCTTCCAGGTCTTTTCTTTGCTTTCTCATACCATGATAGTTTTTTTGAAGAGTTCTCTCTTGGATCAAACTTTTGTTTTCCTTTAACAGAGGCACTAGCTTTGAATGCAGATTCAGTCTTGGGGGGGCATCTCCAAACTCAGTCAATTCAAATGTAGCCAATTTACCAACCAATTGATCTCTTGTAATACCTGAAATAGATCTGAATTCTTCAATAGCAGTAACCTTGTACTTGTAAGAATTAGGAAGGGATCTGAGAACTTTGCCAACAATCTCATCTTCATCCAAGGCTCCACCAGCACATATAATACCACAAACAAGCTCATTTACTCTTGGCATAAATGTAGTGATATTTTCATCTTCTCTCATCTTCAAATTTTTGAATTTTGCTTTCAAGCTTTGTAGCTTGGCACATTTAACATACTTGTCTCCTTCATGCAGAAGTTCCAATTTTTCCCAAATCTCAAAAGCAATTTCTAGGTTAACAACATTTGTTAGCTCTAAATTAGACAAGGCACATAGAAGATCTTTTTTAGTCCACAGATTGTTTTTAGCATCTCTGATTTCATCTATGGTTTTTAGACCATTCTGAGGAGGAGTATACTTCTTTGAAGCCATGATCTAATACTGCATTCCCATACATTGCAAGTGACATTCCATACGACTTTTCCAAAGAGTGAAATTGGTTCCATCAAACCTCAGACTATCCTTCTTGTAGGATGACATCCTGGATCTCCTCAAGCACTTAAGCTCTTTTAGAGGAACTTAGCTCTAATACCAATTGTTAGATTTAGGGTAGACAACTGAGAGGGGGGGTGAATCAATTGTCAAAAACTTTCTTACAATTTAATCACTTAATTCCCTTGCTTAATTTAATAGCATAATAATAAATCAATCATAGAAACTTAATGTAACAAATCAAGAGTAGGAACATATTAACACATATGATACCAAGATTTTGATGTGGAAAACTTGGTTAAGGGAAAAACCACGGGGTGACTAACCCAAGATTGTATTCTCTGTTAGAAGAATAGAAAGAACAAAATGGTACATGCCAATTAGGGCTCACTGCCTGAGCACATTGCTCACAAGAGGCTCACTACCTACAAGAGACACACTGTCTACAAAATAATAAGTATCACATACTTGAACTGAAGAATAGCATCTTCACAATGCTTGAGTCAGGTCCATTTAGGCTCAATACTTTTGCTCTACCTTTCACTCTCCTCCTCTCTACCACACTCTCATCTCCACAAGACACTTTTGAAATGACCTTATAACTCTTTATTTATACAAGACATTGACTTAGGGATAATCATCCAAGTCAGCATACATTATAGAGAAAAATACAAAAATACAACATGACTTATTACAAAAGGACTTCACACAGATCAACCTGTTGTCGGCAACACAGATCTGAGACTTCAATCCTTCTTTGGGAACACACCATTCTTCATAGAGCATCTTCAAGATCATCCGTAGGAAGTGTAACTCATCTGGTCAGCCAGACTCAGGAAGAACATCATCATCCAGAAGTAATTCTTCAATTACTAGCTCAATCTTCAATATGGACCACCAACAGAAACTGGAAATAATCCAAAGACCTCCACAAGCTTTCCTAAATCACCAAAAATATCCACACTACTTCTGGTTATTGAAATCATTCTCTCCTTCATCTAAAACCTCAAGAACACAGCCATCACTGTCATATTGGAATAGATACTTGCGGACCTCTAGACCACTAACCAATTGAGTTGACACTTCACCAAATCTGTAGAAAAGGATATTACATTTCTAGATCTCACCAGACCTATCTGTATCATTCTGTCACCTCTGATCATCTACAAGAACTTGTTTTACTTAAGTGGTTATAACTTCTTCAAATCTTCATGTGGATCTCTGAAATGTTTACTGGATCATCTTAAAACACATATCTACAAACCCTTTGATACACATCCTTTGATCTTCATCTTAGCTAGGATCTTTACCTCACTGTCTTCACTATTCTTCTTTGTTCCTGATAGGATTAATTTTTTCAATATCCTCAGCATACAGCTCATCCAATCCTTATCATCAATGCAACAGGAGTATGTTGACATCAATGACAACACCGGTTAGGCCCATACTTGCAACACTAACATCAATGCATCTCATATCAATCCATCCAATGTCAACCCATCCAATGTCAATCCATCCCCTCTCATGTATCTAGAAAACCCCATGGCATCATCAACACACCATAATCCCAATCCTCAAATACCACCCCATATTCTCCAACAAATCCACGCTTATCAACAATAACTCACACAACTCAACCAAAACACTACCCCACAGTACCAAAACATGACCTCCCAAAACCTCCAACATCAAATCCCACCCAATCTCCAACATCTCATCAATCAGCAAACCTACACACCACAACCGCCACCAACCCTGGATCTAACGAGCATTATACAAACCTTGATTCAAAAAGTAGATGAGCATTGTACAAATGAGCATTGTACAAATGAGCATTATTCCTTTGAGGATATTTGTCCCTATCCATTTGATCACACATTGTACATGCCACATTTCCCCAAAAATTTTGAAATGCCCAAATTTGACAAATACAAGGGAAAGGGAGACCCTAGGGATCATCTTAGGGAGTTCTACCTTGCTTTCTTAGAAGTCTCAAGCAATGATACATATCTAATGAGACTATTTCCAAGAAGCCTTGTTGGTCAAGCCACTGAGTGGTTCACACATCTTTCCCCGAGCATTAGGTCTTTCCCTGAGCTCACGGAAAAATTTGTCAACCATTTCTCCTATAATTTTGAACATGAAATATCTATGACAGACATTTGCAATACAAAACAAAAGAGTGGAGAATCCTTTGCTTCCTTCTTGTAGAGGTGGAGAAGCTTAGCAAACAAACTCCCTTGGCCAATCCATGAGAAACAACTAGTCACCATGTTTGTGACTAACCTAAATCAAGAAATAGGGTTCCATCTATAGATCCTTTGTGCATCTACCTTTGAAGAAGTAATTGACAAAGGTACTTCCATAGAAAGGGCCCTCATCACCAAGGGCTCCATCAAATTATATGACAACAAGTTGAACAACCGCAACAACAACAAACTACATATCAATGCCCCCAATACAAACAACAACACCAACACACAATCAAACGACAAGCCACGCTATTGGGGAAAGAACAAAAACACCTTGAATGATGGCATCACTGATGTGAAGGCCATCCAACATATACAAAATCACACACCCTCCAATACATATGTCGCCAATGTAAATATCCCAAGGGGACAATCTAAACAAAATAAACCTCGAAGACAATTCACACCTTTAGGGGAACCAATTAAGGATATCCTCGACAAATGTCTAAATAAAGGTTTAATAACTCTCCCACCTATTAAACCCCATCAAGAGAATGAGCTCAAAGCTGTGTGGTACAATGAAAATGATTATTGCAACTATCACTGCATTGTAGGCCATAAAACCATTGATTGCATGAAATTAAAGCATTGTGTGCAAGACCTCAGAGATCAGAATCAAGTCAGCCTTGACCAAAATACCCAACCATCACCTAATGCTAATCTAGGAGCTTACAAGGATCCACTGCCCAACCATAACAAAGCCTCCTCATCCAATCAAGCCTACAACATCACCCCACCACCCGCATCATATGTCTCTATTGTAGGGCAGATAGAACCATTATTTAACCATGTCAACACAATCACCATTTGGGCCCAAGCACCCGATTGCGCCGTCACAACCCATTGCATCCGCATGTCCATCTGTACAGCCCCTACCACTGATCAAATGCCTACATCCACATTAGACTCCCTACCCACTCATCCAACCACACATCCATCACCTACCAATCAATACAACCTCCTAGAACATCTAGGAAAGATCCCAACACAAATCTCCATACTTGAGCTGCTCCGTACATCACCTTTCCATAAAAATATCCTTGACAAAGCACTCTTGGAAACCCAAGTTCCTGCCAACCTAAATTTGAATCAATTCCAAGCCATGGTGGGCCATATTGCCGCTCCTCATCACCTCACATTTTCATAAAAGGATCTTCCCGCTTCACAACACTCACATAATGATGCCTTACACATCGAAGTCTGCATCCACAAGTATACCATCAAGAGAGTCTTAATAGATGGTGGCTTTGGCCTAAACATATGCACTCTTAAATTACTAAAACACTTGGGGTACTCGGATGTGGTTGTAGATACCAGTGATTGTATAACAATCAAAGGGTATGATGACACTGAACGACTCTCTAAGGGTACTATCAAGCTCCCTATCCAAGTGGGACAAAAGATAATGGAAACAAAATGTCAGGTCCTTGATCTTGATCTCCCCTACAACATTCTTCTTAGTCGACCATGGATCCATGCCATGCAAGTGGTCCCCTCTACATTCCATCAATGTCTAAAGTTCCCTCACAACAGCATGGAAGTAACTATCTATGTCGATCCCTACCCCTTCCAATACTGCAGTTTCTTGGAAGGCCATGACCACACTTTCTATCCGTATAACAAAGCCATCACAAAAGCCAATCCCACAACATCCACCTCATACATTGACCCCGCCAATGTTGCCACCACTTCATCCCAAACACCTCCACTACCTAAGGTCAAGATCAAGCTTAGTGACATGGGATGTGGGGAATACGACCTACACGGTACCTTTTGTGTGGGCACATTACCCAACCCTAAAATTCTTGGCATCCCAAAGAAAGAAGCAGCAAATACAGTCGTCATCAAATGTAAACCATCACCTACCTTTGAGAAGAAACATCTCCTTGATCAAGACATGCTCGAAGACATATCATCCTAGCTATATAAAGATGAAGAAACTGAGCAAGAAGCTCCCACAATACCAATAGAGATCTATGGTAAAGGGTTAGAAATTGTCAAAAACATGGGCTATAAAGGACAAGGCAGTATTGGTCTTCATGAACAGGGGATCGTGCAACCAGTCCAAGCAAAAAGAAATCCTTATACTCAAGGGTTAGGATATGGTCAATGACAATGTATCCTCACTACCGGCGAATGTATCCTAGCCGAGGTCGCTATGGTCTCCCTTGAAGTCAATAATGTCAATGAAACGGGCCATCAAGATTCCTTTAGTGACTTCGCTAATTTCTTCGACTCATCCATATGCACCATATACATAGTCACCATCCTAGCCTCTTCATCCAATGACTTACCTCTTATATACCTGGACCTCATAGACTGGGACCAACAGGGACCTCTGATCTTCGACGTAGCACCAAACAATGAAGCCATTGCTGAAATGATGGGGGTTAGTGATCACTTCCCCCTAGGAGATCATATAGCATGATATATCATGGAACTTGATACAGCTACCTATTTCAGGGAGACAACCCTTTCTTCTAGTCACAAAAATATAAAAATCAAACATGGATCTAATGGTGAAAACTATTCTGTGGCAGTATCAGATCCCAAAAAAGTAAAAATAAAAGATGTATCTCTTGGTGAAAACCTCCACGAGGCGCCAGGAGATGGAAGCATGGGCCTACCTGAGATAGACAAAGTATATCCTGATAGATCACCCATCCTAGTCGAGCCAACTCAGAAGAAGAGCCAAAAATCACCTTCAGGGCAAAATCTCTCAGCTCAAAAGAACAAGAAAAATTCTTGGCCTTCTTCAAACATAGAAATCGCAATTTTTATGTGGACTTATGCAGACATGCCAAGGCTCGATCCCACTTTGGTCATCCATCATCTTGTAGTATGCCCTGATGCAAAACTAGTGAAACAAAAGCTTAGAAAAATGAACCCCCAGGTGGCCTTCCTAGTAAAAGTAGAATTGAAGAAAATACTGGACGTTGGCTTCATCTAACTAATTGATTATTTTGAATGGATTTCAAACCTCATACTAGTAGCCAAACTAGATGGATGAATCCAGTGATGCATCGACTTCTGAGATCTTAACAAAGCCTGCCTGAAGGATGACTTCCCATTACCAAACATTGACATGATAGTGGATCTTACGGTAGGACATGAGATGTTATCCCTCATGGATGGTTTCTTAGGGTATAATCAAATCAGGATCATAGAAGAGGACCAACATAAGACAACCTTTATATGTCCATGGGGGACGTACTGTTGGGTGGTAATGCCATTTGGCCTAAAGAATGCTTGAGTTACATATCAATGAGCTATGACTATCATCTTCCATGATCTTTTCCACCACATCATGGAAGACTATGTGGATGACTTGCTAGGAAAATCAAAGACACGGGAAGAACACCTGGATGTATTAGCAAAGATCTTTGACCAATTGGAGCAATACAATGTTTGCTTGAATCCAAAAAAATGTGTCTTCGGAGTCACCTCCAGAAAGCTTTTGGGATACATAGTCTCCAGAAGAGGAATTGAAGTAGACCCCACAAAATTCAAAGCCATCACTAAAATGACTCCTCCAAAAACACTAAAATAGCTAAGAAGTCTGCAAGGGAAACTCCAGTCCATTCATCAGTTTATTGCTCAACTTGTCGATAAAAGCCAACCGTTCCAACATCTACTCAGAAAGGATACAACTTTTGTATGGAACACTCAATGTCAGGCTGCCTTTGACCAGCTAAAAGATTACCTAGCTAATCCCCCTATTCTAACTCCACCAAGGCAAGGAGAACCCCTCCTATTATACATCTTAGCAACAGAGATAGCTATTGGAACCTTATTAGCATAGCACGATGAGCAAGGAAAGGAAAGAGCCATCTATTACATCAGTCGTACCCTGATCTCCTATGAGCTAAACTATACACCAATTAAACAAGCATGTCTAGCCTTGGTCTTTAGTTCACAAAAACTAAGACACTACATGCTCAATCACAAAACTAAGCTCATCACCAAGATCGATTCACTGAAGTATCTACTAAACAGAGCTGCTCTTACTGGGAGAATGGAAAAA
This sequence comes from Cunninghamia lanceolata, assembly GCA_027924645.1. Classification (NCBI taxonomy): domain Eukaryota; kingdom Viridiplantae; phylum Streptophyta; class Pinopsida; order Cupressales; family Cupressaceae; genus Cunninghamia; species Cunninghamia lanceolata. The sequence goes on along the minus strand of BSBN01000078.1, from coordinate 32,102,280 downwards.
TGGGTCATGATCCTCACTGAATTTGACATTGAATATATTGAGATAAAAGCCATCAAAGGACAGGTTATCATTGATCAGCTGACTAAAGAACCCATTCCTATAGAACATCCTACACTAGCAGAGTTGCCTGACGAAGCCATCTTGACAATAGCACCGACAATAGAAACATGGAAAATGTACTTTGATGGATCATACACACACAGAGGCTCAGGGGCAGGTGTCCTATTTGTTACCCCTCAAGGTGACACAATCCCCAAGTCATTTAAAATCACATTCCCATGTACCAACAACATGGCAGAGTATGAGGCACTTATCACAGGTCTCCGAATGGCAATCAAATGGAAAATTGAGAAGCTGACAGTGTATGGAGACTCTCAACTAGTCATCCAACAGGTAAATAATGAGTACAAGACTAAGGATGATAAACTCCTACCTTATAAAAAGATGGTCAATGACATTAAAGACTATTTTGATGACATCCACTTCAAACAAATCCCAAGGCTAAACAACAAAGCTGCATATGCCATGGCCACCATCAAATCCCTGGTTGACATGAAGAAAGATAGCAAGAGGTGCAAATTCCTGAGAGAAAAACTCCCTATCCCAGCATATGATGTTCCTCAATCGGAGCTAGTGTGCAAAGTCATTGGTCCCCTATCCCCGTGGCATCAAGAAACCTATCTATATCTCCATGATAACATCATCCCTCCTAACCTATCCACCTCACAATGAAAATATTTCATCTGTCGAGCCTCTCGCTTCACCCTTGTAGGAGATACCCTATACAAAAGGAGTCTTGATGGCACACTTTTACGATGTTTAGACTCTAGGGAAGCTAAAGTGGCCTTGCAAGAGGTACACGTGGGCATCTATGGGGCACATTCAAGTGGACCCACTCTATCTAAAAAGATCTTGTGGACCAGACACTATTGGCCAACCATGGAATGAGATGCCTACCTATTTATCAAAAAATGTCTACCATGTCAACAACATGGAGATCTCATTCATGCACCAGCATAGGAATTGTAACCAATCACGACATTATGGCCTTTTTCACAATGGGGACTCGACCTTGTAGGAAACATACATCCACCATCATCCAATGGCCATAAGTTCATCATCACAGCTACCGAATACTTCACGAAGTGGGTGGAAGCAATACCACTCACCTTCACCACTGAAACCTAGATATCTAAGTTCATCCTCCATTACATCATTTGTAGTTATGGTATCCCTCATTCTATTGTCACTGACAATAAAAAGCCATTCAAGAACCAAGAAGTTTGCACTTTGTACAAAAAATTCCAAATCCAACACCACTTCTCCACTCCATATTACCCTCAAGGAAATGGTCAAGCAGAAGCTTCAAATAAAACCATCCTCCACATTCTAAAGAAGACAGTTAATGAAGCTGGCCGTGACTAGCACCTCCAGCTCAACTCCGCCCTTTGGGCCTATTGTACTAGCATCCGTACCCCCACAGAAGCCACTTCATTTTCCCTTGTATTCGGATTTGAAGCCATTTTACCTATTGAGGTCGAGCTACCATCCCTAAGAGCATCCGTGCAAAACATAATCAATGATGAGGAATACCAAGTCACAAGGTTGCATCAGCTAGAATTACTGGATGAGAAACATCTGGATCCGTTGAATCACCTGCAGGCTTATCAAAATCGCCTCAGAAGAGGCTATCACAAGAGAATCAGAAACCAAAAATTTGAAGTAGGTGACCTTGTGCTTATGGAAAATCAGAAAAACTTGCAAGAGTGCCCTAAGAAAGGAAAATTTGAGCCAAATTGGCTAGGGTCATATGTCATCATAGCCAGCTATGGATCAGGAGCATACTAGCTTGCAACACCTGAGGGGCAACCTCTGGATGAGCCTATGAACAGTCTACACCTGAAGAAATTCTATGCATAACCCATCGAGTACCACAATAAAAAAAAATAGAAAAATCAACAAAAAAAATCAAAAAAACAAGAAAAACCCAAGTGCAATAAAAACATCTAATGGTGAAAATCACTTTGGTGATGCTTTGGATAAGTTCCATGGTGAAAACCTATTTCAGGGGGGGCCATGTGTAGTGGCTAGTTCTACCATCTAATAAGTCCTCTTTCTGAGACAACACTCCATATCGCACACATCCCATGGCTTGGAATTTTGAAACATCAAGTCCTATTGCCCACCCCACACTATCCCACCCAAGGCTAACTCATGGAATGCGGATCCTTGTAAGCTTCCTTCTGTATAGCTGAAAATAAAAAAATCCAAAAACAATACAAAATCAAAAAATCTAAAAACAATACAAAATCATCAAAATCCAAAAAAATCCTTCCTAAATAGTTCACTGCAAATCATCCCCATACATCAAACTCACTGCAACTCATGACCATCTGATCAACTCTCAACATCATACCCATCCTAAACCATTCCCACATCATCAAGTCATGCCAGAACTACATATTCATCTCGCTCGCATCTTGAAAGTACCTTGATCCCGTGGACACAGGTATGTAGGCAGTCTAGAATACAAAGGAAGTTTCCAGTACTTAGGTATATAAGATGCACCCATCCAACCCATTTGGATGGTCCCCATTCACTCAGCTTGCTGGACCCAATAAATGATACACACGCTAAGTATACACTTGAAGCATGGTCCCTAACACAAAAATCATTAATCAACATACCAACTATAATCCTACACATGGCCTAACTATCATTTTTCCCACCTTTCAAAAATTATCCAACCAAATCCAACTGATTTGCATCCTAGGATATATCGTTCCCACAATGGACAAGAATCTGTCATTCTATCATCATGTATCTTGGAAAGAGCACACAAAGGCTATTTGTGTCTTTTTGTTGGTCTTTTTGATTATTGATTTTTATCTTTTTGTCTCACTATAGGTCATTTCCAAAGCTACCTTGATCTCATTATATCATGGTATGTGGTGGACAACACCTGGAGTAGACACGGTCATTGTTTCTGTATGCTGTGCTTGTCGGTTGGTTTCATTACTCCAAGAATAGTATTCATATCTTGAAGCCTGGGTCGGTTCTAGCATGATGTGCCCCATTTGCATATATAGGCATCAAAACCTTATATGTACTATTAGCAGTCATCGCTATGAGTCCTCTTCCTAGGCTAGGCAAGGTTATACTACCTTGGGCATGCATGAAATCACCCTATTGTTTGTGGGTCTAGTCCATGCAATCGTGGGATATATATCATCACCTAGGTCATTTCATACCTTTGTGAACCATATCCTACATTGCTATAGTAAACTAATAAATTCTCTCAATTAATGTTATGCAACTACTGTTACTAGCTCAAATCATCATCCTAATCATTTATTCAACTATACCATCTGGGCCTACATTTCATAATCACCTACCCTACCCCCCCTCAAACTACCAAATCCCCTCACTACTCCCACTCATCCAACTTATTCTCACTCAACACATCCTAAGCCAAAGTAAATCCCCCCTCAATGATGTGGTGTTTCATGACCTAGCAGCTCCCTCATTAACCATCCCACTCCTCCCCCCTATCAACATGACCACAACCAATCATATCCATCCACCCTTATCCTACTCCCCCTATTCCCCTACCACACAGCCCCACCACCCAGGGTCCAACAAAGAACATCATGTGTATCAGGACTTAACCATCTCACATATCACCTAGTTTCCATCTCACATATCACCTACTTTGCATCCCTTAAATTACTTAGTTTCAATCCCACATATCATTTAGTTTACATACTATTTAATTTGCATTTCATTTAGGTACATTTTAGAGTCATTTAGGTTCCATATCATAATCATTTAATTTGCATTGCATTTAAGTACATTTTATAACCATTTAATTGCATCTCATAATCCTTTAAATTTACATTTCATTTAGGTACATTTTAGAGTCATTTAGTTTCCATATCATAATCATTTAACATTGCATACTATAATCATAATCATTTAGTTTGTAATCACATAGGTACATTGTAAAATCATAAGTCATCACATTCACATTACATTCCATATATCATCTCATAATCATTTAGTTACATTGCATAATCACAATCATAATCATTTACCTGCATTTTATAATCATCTAGTTGCATATCCGTATTTTCCATACATAACATGTGTTTATTTAGATAAACATACATTCCCATTTCATTACATTTTACATCCATAATAAATGTTTATTAATCTGAACATTTATTTGCATTATACATCATAATCCATAAATCACAAACCATGCATATATATATGAAAATAAGTAAACCATCATTACATCCATCATATTACATCAATAGGTACATCCATAACATCAAAATCATACATTACATAAACACAACACATCCATAGCATATAATCCATAAAGCATCTTGCATCCATCAACATAAGCATCATCATAATCATATAAGAGCATCATATATAAACAAATAGGCCATCAAAAAGCATCATCTCATATATCATCATTGCCAAAAATGCATCGCTCATATATATATGTCAAAAAATATAATGTCCTGATACAATGCCATAGAGGACCCTCTCTCTAATGCAGTGGGAGATCCTAGCCCTGGTGGTGGCTATGGTCCTATCTGTGCCTGTGGCTGAACCTAAACCTATGGAACTTGCTGGGGTACATGTGATGGAGGACCCATTACCTACTGGAAGACTGAAATGATCTAGATCTGTGTTACCTAGATGACCTGGCCCCACTAAGCTCACTATAGCTCACTGCACGCTACTCTGCTGGCACTGTCGAATGATAGAGAACCTGATAATAATCTACCTATCAACTGGCCTCTGATAACTGTCCCTGTACCTGAGACAACTGTCTGCATCAATGTCAAAATAGGGGTCATACCAGCACCTGAGGCCTGTAAACTGCTCACTATAGCCTCTGCCTGCCAAGATCTCGCAAGTGTCACATCTTGCTCCCCTATCAAAGTGGCTCTCTCACCCTAACCCTAGGTTAACTGTGCCTGCAATGTAGCCACCTGTCCATCTGAACCATCTAATAATGCCACTGTCCCTTGTGGCTACACCAGCTCTACCTCACATCTCTCCAAAGCATCCTGTAGGATGGCTACCTATGCCCGCAGGGTCTCAACCTCCTCCTCTCCACTCTGAGGCCACTGACGAGAGGTCAACCCTTAAAGCCCTAACTCTCCACCTACCCTTGAGGTGCCTGCCTCTACATGATGCCTTGCTGCCACAGCCTACTGCTGTTGTGATACCTGTAGTGGGGGTAGAACACCCATGTCCACCCTCAGCTATCCCCCACACTGTCGAGGCCCTCCATGCTGTCGTACCACTCCAAATTTAAACCTGCTCAACAGGCACCTGTATAGGTGCCTACTGTCTCACCTGCTACTGGGACACCTATCCAGTTGTTGCCGCTGCTAGCACATCCATTGGTTGCCCATCCCTCCCAACCTCCCTCTCCTCTCCATCCCCTCCAACCTCTATGAGATAGTCTGCAATGATCTCCTCACCCTCCTCCAAGAAATCATCTCCATCAGAATTGTCATCCCCATCATCCTCTGACTCCTCATCCCCTGACCCCACCACCTCCTCTATAGGGACTACCTCATCTGATGGATCAGTGAACCGAGTCGGTCGCCACATCTACCACCATGTCTCATATGCAGGAGTAGTACCTGCATCCTTGATAGTACTCTACCAATCCCACTGCAATGGCTACAAAGCTACAAAGTCCTCTAGAGCAACCCGGGGCTATATGGCTGTCGGCCAATAACGGACATCCTGATGGGTCTGTGAAAAAATAGCCATCTACTGTGGAGTATCCTGCTGCAACCCAAACTATCTCATAACTCATGATGGTAGATACATGTTGATCATATGGTCTCCTTGACCTATCAAGTACCGCTGCTAGAAGGTGAAGGGCATGTGCACATCATCATCTAGCCATGGCTCCACTTTGACGTATGACCGCCATGTAACTCGAATGACATCATCCAACACTGCCACCAATACAAAACTTGACCAGTGTATGTGTACTTAGCATCCCAATACAAGAACACAAAGGCCTCAAATGGATGGAAATAGTAACCACATCTTGGCTGAGTGACCGCAATATGCTCCCAGATCCACACATACAACAAAGTAACCCCAGCTGATAAAGCTAAATCATAGTGATAGATAACTGTATGCATCTCATGATATAGCTGCGCTAGCGTCGCCAGTCCCTAGGCATACACGGTCTCATGTCTGACCATCCCCTCGATCATCTCTCCCTAACCAACTGGAAATCCCCTGCCCCTCCTATCAGGCATCACTACACCACCAAACAATACACATAGGAATAAGGCAAAGTGGTCTGCAACCGCCACTAGACACCCGTCATAACTCATCTCCCACTCGTCAGCTGACAAAGCCATGTGATCCTAGCCAAACACTCTGATCAAGGCCCTCCATCCCCTCCTTGTGTCATAGCTTACCCACCGGCCATGAATAGGTAGCTTGAGGATGTGATAAACATCCTCAAGAGTGATAGTAATCTCACCAGTCAGAAGCAAAAAGGTACAAGTCTCTGGCTGATATCGCTCTACAACCATGGTAATCAAAGCTCTAGGAGCTCACAGCACTGGCATCGACATAGCTATCAAGAGCCCCAACCTCACCATCTAGGCCTAGGTGGCATCATCAAACTACTTAAATAGTGCCATCATAGATGGCATGCATCGCTCCCACGAGGACACTATAAATGACCTCATCTCCTACATCCACAACTTTCTAGTAAAAAATCTACCTATCTTCAACCCCTTTCTGCGCGATCTTGCGATAGCACCATAGTCCCAAAACCTAATTCCTGAACACAAAAAATGTGACACAATCAAAAAATCACAAATCCAGGGTTCGGCCCTACCTGGGGTCCAGCCTCCAGTGCCTGGCCAAATGATCAGAAATGCTCAGAAATGTGTGTGAGTCACTAGAATTGGGGTTGCACTCTGCCATCTCTCCTTTGCTCCGTCTTCCCACCAGGTCAATGTGTGCAAATGTGGCATCCTTAGGGTCCACTAGTCCTAATATAGTAAGCCATGTCATCCTTCTGCCCACTCTTTTTCCCCTCCAGGGTACAGATCACAACCTTTTTCCTCTATTTTTCTTCCTGTCATCTTCTTTTTCCATCCTCTATCCAACTTTCACTCCCATCGCATCCTTTCGAGAGGTCATCCTAATTTTTTTTAATTTTTTCTGCCGACCTCTCTAGGGGGCATCCCTCACCCATCGTATTCCTTCTCAGCAGCTAGGGCATATTTTTCTTCAACCTGATGCCACTTCCCTCCTAGGTCATGATGCCACGTCAAAGAGGGGCAAATGTAGACACCTAAAAATGTCCTTACCATCAAACCGACTCCTGACATCCCTAAACATACCAATTTCCCTTCTAATCAATTAATTAAATATTTATTTAATTAATTATCCCTTCGTCACCTAATTTTTCATCATTTTATCCCCAACAATTGAATTAATTCTATTAATTCAATAGTTCAAACTTTTGCCAACTGATTAAATAAATATGCTAATAATTACCAATAGTTTCACCAAAGCTTTTTAGAAATGTAGTATACATGAATTCCTGGTTTTGTTCTTGTCCTGAGAAATAGAAATGTTCATACTGCTTTTTACAGTATGGCTTGAAATCTCTTAGATCTTTGCATTTTCCTTTCATGAATTTTTTATAAGAGAGCTGCTCGAAGACATCTCTCTTGCCAACAAACATTCTTGCCAGCTGGGCACAGACCTGATCTGGACCACTGTCTAGCAATGTTTCTCTAAATTCATTATCCAATTTATCCCACACTATCCTAGCCATTCCGGTCATGGAATTAAGCGCTTGCTTAATTACTTCTTTTTCATCTGCATCCGGATTTGTTGATAGATAGTTGGTGATCCATGAACGCATTGCATCAATACCTCTGGCATTTTCTATCTCTCCCTCCTCACTAAATCTAATTAATTAGCTAAATCATGTGTAACTAATTAATTTAGCCTATTAATTGACCTATCCTTACCCTAGGTAATTAAATAGTTATTATTTAATTGCCTACCCTAGCCTACCTCATCCTAGCCTTAGAATTAATTAAATAAAACCTTATTTAATTAATCTTAAACCTCTCATTCAAGTGGTCAAACCTAGCTTAACACCCTTCCCCACATCCTCCAAATAAAAAATTGGAATATATCCACATAAGTCAATTTTTTATTAAAACATGTCCAACATCACATTTAATATCTCTTACACCCCTTACCCATGCCATGCCTCATTTATGTCCACTCATCCCCAAATAAATTTTTAATTCATTTTACCCTTCCCCATGTGAATTTTTAATTCACACATATTCCATCTCACCCATACTCATTTAATTCACCCTTTTCCCAAAAATGAATATAAGATTCATATTTATTCCTACCCCTCCATTCCTCTAAGATGAAATCTAGGCCCTCCACATCACCTTCATCCTCCACCATTGATCTGCCAAATCAATCTCAACCCTTGGATTAAAACCTCTCCAAAATATCTAGAAATACAACATCCTCCAACCCATTTTGGGATCCAATTTTCATGTAATGTTACCATGCCAAAATATCTATTGAGCTACCTTGTGAGTTGCAATTAGGATAGAGTATTTCACATTTGTCTTCATCAACTAGGGTATATCTTAGGAGCTTTTGGGTGCAAAGCTTCTTCCCCTTTGATGAGATTGGGTCTTCTTATCAAGGTATAACTTTGTGTTTGTATGCATCTAGTTTGTGTTTCACCTTTGATTTGGATTTCCTAATCATATATTCCACTCATCTTGAGAGACATTGTCATGTTTCTTCTCTCTTTGGATAGCCAACCATTGGTTTCTTTCTTCCAACAAATCTTCTATTTTCAACTTCCACAACTCATACATCGTTCCGTTGAACTTCTCAATGTCTAATCGAGAGGTTGATACAACGGTGGATGCAGCCATAATAACAACACAAGATCTACAAAACAAATGCAACCAAATCTCCCACTATAGCTATAGCTTCCACACTACCACCCAAGAGTCAAAGGTGGTCAGGCTCTGATACCAAATGTTAGAAATGAAAGCAACACTACTTCAATAGAAATCTGATACAAGATAAATTTCAACAATCTTTAACTATGTGTTATTAATGGAGATTGTAACACAGAAACAAAACTATGCTTAACAGAAATGTAAAATTAGAAATATGAACACATAACACAATGTTTAATGTGGAGAAAACCTTTTTCAGGTAAAAAACTACACACAGGAAAGAGGCCCAATATTTGTATTAATTTGAAAATGATTTACAATATAACAACACTTCAACTCTCTCCACCAGTCTTTAATATGACAGCATTCTGGCAGCACCTGAGTACCTAAAATCTATATTCAAGCAACTAATATATGGCAAATACTTATAGAAACATTTTCTAACTCATCATGGACATTCACCTTCTCTCTCATGAGATTCCCCAACATATAAATATTAAATACCATCTTACAAGCACCTTCCACTTGTCAAAAAATAGCCATGCAAAGATTGGGTGCCCAAGACTAAATCTGGCCTCTTACATCATCTTATGATGTATCGTATCCGTCATAGATTCCAGCAAAAGAGTATCTTTCCAAGATAGGAACCTTGGGCTAAATATAGCAAATATACAACTAACATATCCGTCATATGCGTCATAGAATCACAAAATCTTATGAGAACTTGTAGCTGTCATAGATTCACTCACCAAATATTATGACAGTTGTCATACATGCCAAAAATAGTATATTCCTCAACAGAGAATGCCTATCCTCATTTACCATGAGTTTTTACATTTGCCAATAGTAAAAGTCACTCTGTAATAACTTTCGGTGACTCTGAAATTACCCCTGCCTGTGAAACTAATACATCTACTCATGGACAATTACAAATTACATATAGTAAATGGAATAAATACAATATTGGGATTTACAAGGTTAATAGCACCTTATCCCAACACCCTGACCCTGGGCATTGATCTAGTAAATCTTAATTTAAATGCCTACCTTCTAATTTTTGTCATTTACCTTTAGGGTTTGTTGGGATAAGGTGCCATTAACCTTGTAAATCCTAATATTGTATTTATTCCATTTATTATATGTAATTTGTAATTATCCATGAGGAGATGTACTAGTTTCATTGGCAGGGGTAATTTTAGAGTCATCAAAAGTTATTACAGAGTGACTTTTACTATTGGTAAATGTAAAAACTCATGGTAAATGAGGATTGGCATACTTCCTTGAGGAATATACTATTTTTGGCATGTATGAGAACTGTCATAATGTTTGGTAAGTGAATCTATGATAGCTACAAGTTGTCATAAGATTCTAAGATTCTATGACGCATACAACAGATATGTTAGTTGTATATTTTCTATAGTTAGCCCAAGGTTCCTATCTTGGAAAGATACTCTTTTGTGGAATCTATGACGGTTATGACACGTCATAAGATGTTGTAAGAGGCTAGATTTAGTCTTGGGGGCCCAACCTTTGCATGGGTTTTTTTGGACAAGTGTAAGATGCTTGTAAGATGGTAATTAATGTTTACAGGTTGGAGAATATTAGGAGAGAGAAGGTGAATGCCTAAGATGAGTTAGAAAATATTTCTATAAGTATTTGCCATGTATTAGTTGCTGTAATATAGATTTTAGGTACTCAGTTGCTGCCGGAATGCTGTCAGATTGAAGACTAGTGGAGAGAGTTGAAGTGTTGTACTGTAAATTATTTTTAGATTAATACAAACATTGGGCCTCTTTCCTGTGTGTAGTTTTTTCCATTAAAGTAGTGTTTCTTTTAATTCTAAGATGTGGTATCAGAGCCTAGCCAACTTTGACTCTTGGGTGGTAGTGTGAAAGCTGTAGCTGCAGTGGGAGATTTGGTTGTGTTTGTTTTGCAGATCTTGTGTTGTTATTATGGCTGCATCCACTATTGCATCAACCTCTTGATTGGACATTAAGAAGTTCAACGGAACGGGGTATGAGTTGTGGAAGCTAAAAATGGAAGATTTGTTGGAAGAAAGAAACCAATGGTTGGCTGTCCAAAAAGAGAAGAAACATGACGATGTCTCTGAAGATGAGTGGGATAGACTAGATAAGAAGGCACGGGGAACCATTCGGTTGTGTCTTTTAGACTCTGTCCTATTGAATGTTGCAAAGGAAGAGACTACATACAAGTTGTGGAATTAGTTGGGTGAGATCTATCAAGCAAAGAGTATGGTAAATAAACTTTATTTAAAAAGAAAATTATTTTCCATGAAAATGTGAGAAGGTGAATCAGTTGCAGAGCATTTAAATTGTTTTAATTTATTAGTGAGTCAGCTTGATTCAGTAGATGTTGAGGTTAGTGAGGAAGACAAATGTATCTTACTTCTTTGTTCTTTACCTGAGTCTTGGGAGAATGTTATCCTTGCTATCATTGCTAACCTTGCAGATCCGAAGTTGGACGCTCTTGTTTTGGTGCTACTATCACAGGAATTGAGGAAGAAGAGTTCAGATAGTTCAGGGGATGCTCTCAGTGTCAAGGGAAGGTCTACAAAAAGAGGACCTAAAGGAGATCAGAAAAGGGCTAAGGACAAGTCCAAGGGCCAGTCTAGGACTCCTGGTAAAAAGAATAGAGTTAAGTGTTGGAACTGTGGTAAAAGGGGACATGTGAAGGAGTGCAGAAACCCCAAGAAACAGTGGGAGAGTGCTTCAGATAAGTCCTCGAATGTAGGTGAATAAGTTTTACTTTTTGCATGTAATGTTGTTTCTAATGAAAATTGGTTGGTTGACTCAGGATGCTCATTTCATATGACCTCGCATAAGGAATGGTTCTCCACATATGAAGAATATGATGGAGTTAATATCTACCTTGGTGACAACTCTACATATCCGATTGTTGGGAAAGGAAAGGTATTGTTGTGTTTTAGTGATGGGAGGATTAAAACCCTCCCTGGTGTTTTGCATGTTCCTAGATTAGCTAGAAATCTAATTTCAGTTTCAAAGTTGAATGATTTTGGAATGTATGTGACATTTGACAAGCATGGCTGCAGATTGGTGAGAGGGAACTTGGTGGTAGCAAAAGGGAAGAGATTCAAGAACTTGTTTAAGCTTGAAGCCACTATAGTTTCTAATGCCTCCTATGTATCTGAGACCACTACTGAAAATACATGTATGTTATGGCACCGTAGATTGGGCCACATAATAAATAATGTATTAAAAACTATTAAGAATAAAAATTTGTTGGATGGTTTCTCCTATTCTGATAAGCACTTTGATTTATGTGAGCATTGTGTGTTTGGTAAACAAAATAGAAAATTGTTTTCTTCAGGAAGCAATAGAGCAAAAGAGAAGTTAGAAATTATTCATACGGATGTGTTTGGGCTTGTGGATAATGAATCTATCAAAAAATCTCATTATTTTGTAACCATCATTGATTATCTATCCAGATTTACATGGAGTTATTTTATGAAGCATAAATATGAAGTTTTCACTAAGTTTAAGGAATTCAAAGTCTTAGTAGAGAACCAATCAGGTTTAAAGATAAAAATATTAAGATCTGACAATGGAGGGGAATATTGCTCTAAGGAATTTGATGAGTTTTGCAAGCATGCAGGTATAATCAGATAAAAGACAACTCCATATACACCACAGCAGAACGGTGTTGCAAAAAGGATGAACCAAACAATTATGGAAAGGGCTAGAAGTATGTTTAGTGATGCACAATTGGATAAATGCTTTTGGGTAGAGGCTATGTGTACTTCTTACCACTTGATAAATAGATCTCCTTGTAAGGCTTGATTCGACACCTTATGAAGTGTGGACAAGTAAGAAACCTTATGTTTCACATTTAAGGGTTTTTAGTTGTGAGGCTTTTGTTTATGTGCCTAAAGAAAAGCAATCTAAGTTGGATCCAAATGCTAAAAAGTGTACATTCATTAGATATGGTGATAATGTGAAAGGTTATAAGCTTTGGAATCCACTAACCTAAAAGATTATCTTTTCTAGAGATGTTATTTTCAGGGAACTTAGAACTATTTCTAAACCTGAGCAACCAAAAGAAAAAGATGAAAAGGTAAAGAAGGAACACTTTGATTTAGAGTAGCAAGATGCACCTCAGGAAGAACATAATGATGGATTGGGGGTGAAGAAGAAGAAGAAGATTCGAGTAGTTCTGATGAAGATGAGTCTGTTGTTACAGAAGAAGTTGTTGCAGATGATCATGTAGAAGAATGAGTAGAGTCTCTTACTCCACCCTTGAGGAGATCCACAAGACAACAGAATCTAGTTGACAGGTATAGCCCACCAAATTTCTATTGTGTATATGCTTTATTGAGTACTAACGATGAATCTAGATCCTACAGGGAAGCTATTTCTGCAGATGATAGTGAGTCTTGGCAGCTAGCCATGTAGGAGGAGATTATGGCTTTAGACTCTTGTAATACCTGGGATCTTGTTTTTTTACCCAAAGGAAGAAAGGCCATAGGTTGTAAGTGGGTCTTCAAAAAAATTTTTGGAGCAGGCGGGTCATTGGAGAAGTACAAGGCTAGACTGGTAGCCAAGGGCTACTCCCAGAGAGAGGGAGTTGATTTTGGTGAGATATTCTCTCCTATTTCTAAATTGACTTCTATTAGATTTATCTTATCCATTGATGTAGCTTATGATTGGGAGATTAAGAAAATGGATGTTAAGACTACATTCTTGCATGGTGATCTTGAAGAAGAAATTTATATGCAATAGCCTACAAGTTTTGAGGTAAAAGGAAAAGAACATTAGATTTGCAAGTTAAATAGGTCTCTTTATGGTCTAAAATAGTCCCCCAGAATGTGGTATCAAAAGTTTGATTCATTTATTTTAAAATTGGGTTTTGTTAGAAGCAAGGAGCATCATTGTGTTTACATTCATTGTGTTGATGATTCTATACTGGTTATTGTTTTGTATGTTGATGACATATTTTTCAGCAATACTAAGGGTATGGTCAGTGAGCTTAAAGCCCAACTTTTAGGTTCATTTGAGATGAAGGATCTTGGTGCTACAAGGTATATTTTGGGAATGGATATCTGGAGAGATAGAGTCAACAGAAATCTTTGGTTGTCACAAAGTAAGTATGTGAATACTATTGTGTAGAGGTTTATTTTCCAGGACTATAACCCAGTTAGAGTTCCTTTACCCATTGGTACTAAGCTTTCATTAGATTAGTGTCCAAAGACTAAGGATGATCTTGAGGATATTTCTAATGTGCCATATGCTAATCTTGTAGGGAGTTTGATGTATAGAATGGTTTGCACTAGACCAAATATTGCCCAAGCAGTGGGAGTTTTGAGCAGATTTATGTCTAACCTTGGAAGACAACATTGAAACTATACGAAGAGGGTATTTAAATATCTTGCAGGTACTCCTGATCATTGTTTGGTTTATTCTGGTATTGATAGTGCTTATAAATCTTTGGACATACAGGGTTTTGTTGATGCAGATTGGGCAGGTGACTTGAATAGTCGAAGGTCCACTAGTGGCTATGTATTTACTCCGTTTGGAGGTACAGTGAGTTGGATGAGTAAGAGGCAGCCCATAGTTACTTTTTCCACTACAAAAGTAGAGTATATTGTTGCTACTCATGTCTCTAAGGAGGTAGTTTGGTTGAGGAGACTATGTATAGGTATTGGTTTTGATTGTAGGATCATTCATATTGGTTGTGATAGACAGCGTGCTATCTGTTTGGCCAAGAATCACATGTATCATGATGGAACTAAGAATGTTGATGCTCAGTATCACTTTGTTTGAGAGTTGGATGCAAATGGAGAGATTGAGCTAAAGAAGATAGACAATTACAAGAATGTTGTAGATTCATTGACTAACCCTGTGAGTACAGAGAAGTTCGTGTGGTACAAAGAGGTCATGGGCCTTGTTTCTAGTGCTTGATTATTTTCATTTGATTTCCTATGGTTTGATTTACAATGTATAATGTCAAGTGGGAGAATGTTGGGATAAGGCTCCATTAACCTTGTAAATTCCAATATTGTATTTATTCCATTTATTATATGTAATTTGTAATTATCCATGAGGAGATGTACTAGTTTCACTGGCAGGGGTAATTTCAGAATCAGCAGAAGTTATTACGGAGTGACTTTTAATATTGGTAAGTGTAAAAACTCATGGTAAATGAGGATAGGCATGCTCCCTTGAGGAATATACTATTTTTCGCATGTATGACAATTGTCATAATGTTTGGTAAGTGAATCTATGACAGCTGCAAGTTGTCATAAGATTCTATGATTCTATTAGGCATATGATAGATATGTTAGTTGTATATTTTCTATATTTAGCCCAAGGTTACTATCTTGGAAAGATACTCTTTTGTGGAATCTATGATGGTTATGATGCATCATAAGATGTTGTAAGAGGCCAGATTTAGTCTTGGGAGCCCAACCTTTGCATGACTTTTTTTGGACAAGTGTAAGATGCTTGTAAGATGGTAATTAATGTTTACAAGTTAGAGAATCTTAGGAGAGAGAAGGTGAATGCCTAATATGAGTTAGAAAATGTTTCTATAAGTATTTTCCATGTATTAGTTGTGACAATATAGATTTTAGGTACTCGGGTGCTGCTGGAATGCTGTCAGATTGAAGACTGGTGGAGAGAGTTGAAGTGTTGTTGTATTGTAAATCATTTTCAGATTAATACAAACATTGGGTCTCTTTCTTGTGTGGAGTTTTTTACCCGAAAGGGTTTTCTCCACATTAAACATTGTGTTATGTGTTCATATTTCTAATTTTGTATTTTTGTGAAGCATAGTTTTGTTTCTGTGTTACAATCTCCATTAATAACACACAGTTAAAGATTGCAGAAATTTATATTGAATTAGATTTCCATTAAAGGAGTGTTGCTTTCATTTCTAATAGGGTTATTAGTTATTTCTTCTATGCTTTGGTCTTATGCAAAAAATCTTAATTCTGTAAATATGAATCTGAACTATTATGTGTAAGTTGATTAGAGGTACTTAATCATCTCCTCTGGCTCCGAATTACTCTCTACTGCTCCCTACTCCCGCTCCTTGTAATTAATTTTTGCAATATTCTTATGATTTGCACTCAATATACTCAGTTCTAATGCATTAATTGCATCTTATAGTAGTTTTCACATCATCAAAGGGAAATTTAATTTTTTGAATAGGGGCCATTTGATCACCGCCAAAACGTCTTGTCACTATTTCCTTGGGATGGTGGACTTTACAATTTCATTCCATATTTGTTTCATTTTTTACATCTTTTTAGGACTTTGGGATGATCCTAGATAGTGTTATACCGATAACATGAACTCCTCTCAAATATCTTGTCTATGAGAAGTCTCATCAACATTTACTTGTCCCCTCGATGTCTCACATTCTATTACTTCTCCTTTTAGAAGAGACCGAAAACCTCCTCACTTCGATATTGCAAAGTCACTTCGAAATCCTTTTAACATTCCTTATACATACTATCCTCTTATCGGTGGGACTAGAAATCATGTTCCCCCGATATCCTAAATTCTCTTTTTTTGAACTATTTTTACTTTGATCAATGCTTTTCATTTAATTGGCGTGACACATTTAGGTGTCACACCGATATACCTTGGTCTATTTGATATGACTTTCCATGTGTTTAGGATATCGAAGAGACTACCAAATGACTCACCCTAATACCTCTTCATCTCTTCGATCTATCAGTTTCTTTGATTTGGCACAATATGCCATCAAGTTAAGAATTTTGTCCCTTTATACCTTCAGGTTATTGAAGAGATTGAATAATGAGTCTTCCCAACATGGTATTATCTTACCGATATTAGCTAGAACTTAGGGGATATAAAAATGTTTTTAATATAATTTTTATTTCACGGTGAAGGTGAAGAAACTCAAGGTTATTTGGGTTAACAATATGGATGAAATGGATGTGTTTTTAGATTAGGTGAAAATTTTAAAATGACTTATTGAGGATGATTGCGAGAAATAGAAAAATTTTAGGGTTTTAAATTTTGATCCAACAGATTGTTTGCCAGAAAATATCCCATTAAAATAGGTAAGTATTTCTCCCTCATTTAGCCATGCTCAATGTAGCACCTATTCTAGTTTCTCTCAAGGGTGGCCTCCTCTTAGATATATATGTTGATAGTATTGTGTTGTGTTCCCCCGTATTGTGTTAAATGTTGTTTAGGTCTCCTTGGCTGACCCTTAATACTCTTGTAAGGTTAAGGATACAAGGAGACCACATCTATTGTGATACTTCTTCTATTCCTCTCTCTTATTGTAATTCTTTTGTGTGGTGTCTTGGGGCATCTTCCCACATTGTGTTCCTAAATCATTTTTGTCTCCTCTCTCATTTTTCATTGTTTCCATTTTTTGTGACTCTACTAGTCAATGGATGACGATAAAAAATAAATACTGATAAGGACTGTGAGTCCCTACAACAAAAAAATAAAAATGGACCTAGTCCATATATGAAGATGAGTTGATATGTTACTAATTCTTGACTAGTATAATCAACTCATGTTGTGATGTGATCATGTGTTGTGTTGTGAATATTCTTGTAATAATCCTTTGAAATACTCTAATCTGCTTCTAGGAACTTTGGAATGTTTTTTGTCTCACCTTATGATGTACTCAGTTCTAAGATACCTAAAGTATAACCTTACGGCTATACTCAATTCTGAACACGTTAGTGTAGTTTTGTTTTGTTTATGTGGTATGTGCCTTATTTTTATGCATGAATATTGTTGATGATTAGAATTTGATACTAACTTGTGTGATTATTGGGAACACTTGATGATTTCTAGCACATGTCACTTTGGGGCATGGACTCTATGAAAGCTCTTGTTCCCTTATGTGTTTTCAATCTTACCTTAAATGTGTTTGATATTAGCAAGCAGAATCAACCACTTTAAGGTGGGGGCATATATTGTGGTTGATTATCTTATATATTATTGATAAAATGTGTTTACCTATGCTTCCTTTTCACTGTAAGGTATCTATGAATGCAGGTGGGGTTGTGTACTTTGTTTTGTTTTGCGTATACCTCTTTTTCACTATAAGGCATCTACATGATGCATCTAGGGTTGTATACTTTATGCATGCTTCCCTTTCATCGTAAGGTGTCTATGGACATAGGTGGGGTTACATTTTGAAAGCCCTTTTGCGAAAGGTGGGATTGTGTCTTCCCTTGAGTGGTTGCACATCCTTTTAAAAGTCCTCTACGGAGGTGGTGTTGGATCTTGATTTATTCACCCTTAAGCATGTCTTTGGTGGTTGTGATAGCGTATCTCAACCATCAACTTGTGTATAAGATGCATAGTGTGTCGATGACTCACTCTATGATGCTCTTGTATTTCTTGTGTCTTCTATGTGTTTTCCCTATGTGTCTAGCGTGTCTTGTGTGTTTTATGTGTTTTTACATGTTTTTGATGGTGTGGTGCAGTCACAGTAGGAGGGTTCATAGAATGAACTATCTAGACCGTGCAACAAGAGTAACCACAATAGAAACAACTCAAAGATTTGAAACAACTATAGACTCAGTCATTCAGTATATCATAGAATTCAAATACAGATTAGTCGGCAACATGCGGGCTTACATTTAGGGCTCACATGCCTGACTATAGAATGCACAAGATATAGCTTTGAAGCTCCTTCACACAAATTCAAACTATCAAACTATCACTATATGAATCACTTCTTCCCTAGGGATCTAGTACATCATTATATATCATATCCAGAAGATAAGATTCCTCCACGTTGGCCAAGGAAGATCACAAGCTCTGATGAAGAGCTGTAACGTGTATACACAAATGGTTGGACCTAAATGAATAAAATTTCTCCTCAAATGAATATAATTGTGTGCGGATCCTAGGGAAGGTTGTCCACAAGCCAAACAACATCACAAGATATGTCGTCTAGTTTTTCTAGTTGTGAAATGCTCCACAAGTCTTCTCCTTTAGCTGATCTGTCTGAGACTGTCAAGATGCTCTGCTCTGAGGAAATAGTCAATCTTTTGTTAGTGATAACTTTCTGGTACTTGATCCAAATGCTCTAAATTCTAGCTATGATGTGTGTAAATGAGTCTAGATGCTAAGTCTAGTACCACAAGGTCTGAAATGCAACTATAGCAGAATGCAGACCAAGATACAGAAACTGCTACTGACTGAACTGCCTGAACTAAATTGGTAAATGAAAAGAAACAAACTAAAATACAAATGTTTTTGGTTGATACAAGATTGCTCTTGAACCAGGATGCTCCTACATCATGGTGGCACATAGTGATGAGCTCCCCCATCACCTAGTTAGGGTTATATATAATTGTTTTACCATGTCTTCTTTGTATATTGCATGATTGTATTCTTGTTTTCTCCATGTATTGTGTGCTTTACTATCTTCTTCATGTATTATGTGCTTCCTTACTATCTGCACTATGTTTTGCATGACTGTCAAGTTCCTTCTTATGTTTGCCTAAGCTTGGGGGCTAGAGATAGTCTTTTGAACTTAGGGTGTGTCTTCGCTCTAAGTGTTTGATGTGTTTGATGTGCTTTGACCATACTTTAATGCAACATACTGACCATAAGATCATACACACATTAAAGTGGGGGCTAAATGTTATGGAGTAAAATGTGGACACTTGCTTTTTTACCTCCTTATTTAGCTCCTAGGTCCTTGTTATTACATTATGCATTGTAATTGATCATCCCAAAGAAGATTTCTTGACACCCTTGTGAATTTGGGATCTTGGGCCCTTAATCTCATCCCGGACTAGAACAGGCTTCCTAGACTTGGGCGCCAACCCCCCAAGTCCTCCTTGATTGGTTTGGCCAATTAATGCTATGTCAGCATATGACCTTTAAAAAGGTCCCTCTTTGTCAGCTCTTGTGATTTAATTTGATGAATTTTAGCAGGAAAGCATATATAAGTGTGTTTTTGAATTCATTATGAACCTAGATAGAGATAGCCAACATGAAACATTGAAGTAAAGAGCATTCAAAGCATTCATTGTGATTCTAGAGTAGATTTGTATTGTCATTGTGTGTGTTGTTGTAGGTTTGAAGCTATAATCTATCTCTCCTTATGAGTTGAAGGCCATTCATCCTCCTAAGGGTTTCATCACATAGGTGATTCATTGTTTTTCATCATCATTTGTTTTCATCATATTGATTTGTACTTAGCCTTTTCCCTATAAGAGCACACTCTCTTTATCTATTAATGGTGTTGGGAAGCTTGAATACTATCCCAGGATTTGACTGAGACAAGTCCCTAAATACCATAACCCCCAAACCTCTTCTCTTCTTCTTGTGTGGAGGTTACAGGAGTGAGATCTAGAAGATGTGAAGATATAGGAAGACTGTACAGAAACTAGGGTTTTGGGATCTGAAAGAAGTTCTAGAATATTCCCTCGAAAAGACTTGGGTAGTTGGTGCCCTAGTCTTTTGGACCTTTTGACATTATATCTAGCATCAGGGTATCCTCTAGAGCAACTTTCTAGTTTGTACCTTTGGTTGATTCCTTCATCTAGAGTCTAATGGTTGTAGAGGACTCTAGTGGTTTTAGAGGACTATTTCAATACAAAAATAGTCCACTAACATCTCTACTTTTGGGAGACAAGTTTTATCATCTCTCTAATCATTCTTGTGTAATTGGTTGCTAGATATCTATTGTACATCTTCTATTATAATTAGATCTTTGCAAATCTAGGGTTTAGTGCATTGATTGACCTAGGGTTTGATAAAAGGCTTAGTTGAATTTGATCTTTCCATAGAAAACAAGAGTACAAGATTTGTAGTTGAGTCCTCCTCCATTTGGTAGTGATTTGGCTCAGTCTTGTCCTTGAATTTTATTGTGGAAGAGGGTTTGATCTAGTGTGCATGTTAGTCTTCATCATTCATCTTTTTCAAACTTAACAGACCCTCTCAAGCACTTTTTCTAAGGAAAACTTTTCAGGACATTTAGTTAAATGGGTAATTCTCTTAACTAAATTTGATCTAAAGTTTATCTCCTAAAAGACCATAAAGGGGAAAGTCATAGCTGACTAGTTGGCTGAGTCCCCCTCTCCCTCATTCCCAAATTTTGATTCATTCTCAAATGATCACATCCTTCTTATAGATAGTGATTATCCGGGGGATTTATTCTTTAATGTCTTTAGAGGTCAAACTAGTTCTAGGGCTAGTGTAATATTGGTCCCTCATAAGGGTACATTAATTCCATTTTATTTTTGTCTAATTTCAAGTGCATGAATAACATTGCCAAGTATGAGGCTCTAGTTTCTAGTTTGTTTTCTTTTTCCATCAAAATAAAAGTCATCCATGTCTATGGTGACTCATAGTTAATTATTAGGTAAATCACATATGACTATTAGGATAAAAAAAATTATCTTTCTTAATACTATGATTTGGCATTGTCAATTCATCATTTTTCATCCTTCTCCATTGATGCTATTTCACAAATTTGATAATCATCATGTAGATGCAATGTCTAGTGCTCCCACCCTAGTGTCCTTTGATGATTTAACAAATGACTATCATTTTGTGTTAGACACTCTCTCTTTACTTGCTAATGTAGATGATTAGGCATTAGGTACCCTCTTCTATTATAACATTAATTTAGAAGAGTGATAATCTCATATTTTCAACTATTTGCATGAGAGCACATTTCCAAATGATTCTTCTAAGAATGCTCACATTTGTATCCATAGACTTTCTTTGCATTATATTATCCTTTCTATTTTTCTCTATAGGTTGATCTATAATGGCCTCCTCCTCCAGTGTCTAATGAAGTCTAAACTACCTGTGGACCTGTAGGATGCTCACTTTAGTGCTTGTGGTGGATAATTTGGTGGAAGTTCCTTGGTGCAAAATCTCCTACGCATGGGGTATTACTGGTAGACCATGGAGAAATACTCCTTCACTTTCATCAAGAAATGTCCTCAGTGTTAGCATCATAATAATTTGATTTGATCTCCTATCCAAGAGCTTTGCACCTAGACATGTTCTTGGCCATTCTCCATCTGGGGCCTGAATCTAGTTGGGAACATTTTGCCACCTTCCTATCAAGGACATGTCTTTATCATCACAACTAAAATCTACTTTGCTAAGTTGGTTGAGGCCCTTCCTCTTCGGCCTACCACTAGTGAGATGGTTTGTAGTTTCCTTCTCGACAATATAATTTCTCACTTTGGGCTACCTTCCACTTTGGTCTTTGATAATGGATCCTCATTTAAGAATAAGGAGG
This sequence comes from Cunninghamia lanceolata, assembly GCA_027924645.1. Taxonomy (NCBI): domain Eukaryota; kingdom Viridiplantae; phylum Streptophyta; class Pinopsida; order Cupressales; family Cupressaceae; genus Cunninghamia; species Cunninghamia lanceolata. The sequence continues at coordinate 32,080,003 of BSBN01000078.1, read as the reverse complement.
TAAAATAGTTTTTAGAGAAATTCCATATTCAACATCATTTATATACATTGTACTATCCTCAATCTAATAGACAAGCTAAGGCTTCTAACAAAACTTTTGAGAAATTTCTTCAAAAAATGGTTAATATGCATGGTAAGGATTGGCATGTGTAGATCTCTTATTCTTTGTGGGGCTATAGCACAAGCATTTATACTACCATGGGTGCTACTCTTTATGAAGTGGCATATTATTATCAAGTATTCTCAACATATTTACTATTATATTCTTCCATTGTGTAAGTTGTTTTATGACAAGTGGTATTAGAGCATGATCTTAGCACAATGAAGGCAAGAAAGAAGGTAGTTTTTTTAATTTTGGAGGTCATTTTGGGAAGTGCATATCTCTTTCATTTTGATGATTCGTTTAAAGATTTTAAAGGGTTTTCAAGGACATATTGAAGCTACTACATTATATATTTTAGGGCAATTGGACTATAACTAAGTGAGTTATTATAGAATTAGGGTTTCCCCCATTCTCACTCCTAGGATTGTAATTTAGCACTTTTATTAATTTCTAGAGAGTTGAAGAAGGGCACATTGATATATCCACAGTCTTAATTTGAAGGAATTTGGAGAAGATCTAAGGGTGTTATTTCAAAATTAGGGCTTCCACCAAATTCACTCTCAAGGCTAAAAATCAACTAATTTCTTGGAGATTTTTTCTAGGAAGTGAGATCTAGGCCTAGCTATGTTATAGTAAAAATTTAATATAATTTGGACCTGTTTTGTATGATTTATTACAATATTTTTTTCCCATCATGGTTAAGCATGTAACAAGAGACAAAAAGAATGTTGTCACACCTGGAAAATCTCTAGGCAATAAGGATGTGGAAAATGAGGAGATTACTTATAGAGAAAATAAATATATATGAACACATTCATAAAGAAACTAAGAAGATGAAGGATGAAATCTTGTTAATTATATCAAAATGAATGCAAGGGTTGGCTAAGTAAAGTGATATTGAGAAAATGATGGAGAAATTTGTTAGAGTCCAGCATCTTAGAGATCCCAAACATAGGGAGTCACACCACTAGGATTGGGAGGAAGACAAGTCTCATAAAGGGAAGGGTGCTTTTGGGTTTGAATTAGATCTCAAGATGGATCAACACTCAAATCACTCTATGGCTAGGAACTTGATAACAATGATGGATATGGAAAATTTTGATGGTCAAGAACCTACGAATTGGCTTTACCAAATGGAGCAATTATTTGATATTCAAATGTTCCTTGTCAAAAAAAGGATGCCATGTAATCCTTATACTTGGAACTCGACCAATTCATTTGGTATCATTGGCTATGTGAAGAAAATAAAATGAAGGGGTGTGTTGACACTTGGTCTGTTTTCCAAGAGGAACTCACTAGTACACATTACAATGACAATCTTATGGATAGCTACTTTAGTTAGATCACCAAATTAAGGCAAATAGGTATGGTCAAGGATTATATTCATCAATTCCAAACTTTCTCTTTAAGAGTGGAAAATGTGGCAGAGGAAAAGTTGTTGGAATTATTCCTCAAAGGCTTAAAGAAACACATCAAATATGAGGTACATATGTTACATCCAAATTTTATGCCTTAAGAAATGATTATGGTAAGGAAAGTAGAGGAAAATAAATTGGCTAAAAGAAGGGAGGAATTATATAGTAACAAATATGGATAGGCTCTTCCATCATCATTTCCTCAGCCTATTAGGCTGACACCTTAAAAAAATTGAAGAAAAAAATGCCAAAGGGTTATGTTTCAATTATGATGGAAAATATACTAAAGCACATAAATGTGATGAAAATAATGTGTTCTACATTGTGGCTACCTATAAAGAAGAAAATGATGATGAAGAAACAATTGTGGTGGTAGAGGAATCAGAAGATGTCCAACCAACTATCTCTTTTCATACACTATTAGGTATTAGCAACCCACAAATGCTCACCTGGTAAGGGGTTACCTTGAAAAAATGGTGATTTGATTGACTTGGGGTGTATGTATAACTTCATCAACAATAAATTAGCAATAAAATTGAACTATTTTGTCTACCCTACCCCAAAATTCTAGGTTTTGATTGCAGATGGTGGTACAATCATTTATTCAAGGAAATGTCATAGTATTAAACTCAGCATGGGCAACTACATGATAGATGGCCCTATGTTTTATATACTCATGGATAGAGAAAACATTATTTTAGGAGTTCAATGGCTCACTAGAGAGGAAATTCTAGGAGATATTCATGTGTTTCTACTTAGAGGGTAGAAAATATGAGCTAATGGGGTTGCATGTAAAGAGTTCATAGTTGGTAAGTTCCCACCAAATAAGGCTGAAAAAAGATGTGGATAAAGGTATGGATCAATTATTATCATTAAAAGTACAATAGCCAAAGATTCTTGCATCACCTAGGTAGAAAGCAGTTACAATTTTGAGGGATATGCTAAAAAGAGGACCTTCCACAAGTGACCATGGTCAAATCCTTCTACTACAAAAGAATCTTCCACCATACATCACTTCCTCGTTACAAGAACACACTAAGGTGAGACTATTTTATGACCACTTCCAATACCAACAAGTGCCAAATAAGCCATTGTCCTTAAAACATCAAATGTTGGATCACAAGTGGGCAACTGATTTGTATGTGCATCATAAAGGTTCACAAAGGATCAACAACATAATACAAGTTAATGTTATCCAAGTCAAAAAAGATACAACCATTCTCCCATGTCTTTGTCTTGGAGAAGGTTAATAGACATGTTCATCCAAACCAATGTTACCAAAGCTTGATGAAGAAGGAAGAATCATTTTGGGACCACAAACAATCTACCTCATCCAGCAAAAGAATTTTCCAATTAAAGATACCACATGGGATGATGAATATTTTATATAGAAGCATCCACACTTGGTCAATGTTGAGGACAATGCTTCATTGATGAGGAGCGCATGTTATGCCCTTAATTCTATAGTGTGTATATGGTTATGAGTATTTGGCTTGTGGCTACCTTAATTCTTAATTCAAGTTATATGATCATTAATATAGTCATAAATACGTATTTAGGTTAACCTGGGTGGTATCCATGGCACAAGTATGGTATATATAGGAGGTATAGGTTAGTTATTATCATCATATTGAGTACTATGTTCTTATTGTAGACTATTGGAGGTGTCCCCCTCAAAGTGGATTAGGAGGTTGCCCCCTTGAAGCGGCATATTAATATCAAGTATTTGCAACATATTTCCTATTATATTATTCTATTGTGCAAGTTGTTTCATCACAACAAAAGGACCTATTATGCATCACAAACTATACTCCAAAAACTTTCCTCATAATTATTTTTGTTTGATTTGATTTTGTCATACATTATGATAATGAGCATGACATGAAAATAAGAAGCAATCTATAGATATTCCATCTAATATATAATACTACTATAGATGCATCCTTTACATTAGATACATAGCCAAGTGTTTCTATCAAACTAATTAACCCAACCAATAGTTTTGATTTTTCATGATTATTTATATACAAACAAATTTATATGAAGTTGCCTTATAGAAATATATAATAAAATTAAATCATTTAAGAGTAAGTCAATTCAAAATAAATTCCTACAATTTGGGGTATTTACCAAATCTTTAACATGTAAGGATAAGGTAAAGATTATCATGGTTCAATAGATAAAGAAAATTACATAAAATTGAATCCTAAGCGAGCACATGAAGTAGAGAATTTCTTGTAGATATTGCCACTTCTAGTGACCAATTATATAAAATATGAAGTACAATTTCATAAACTAATTTTGTTACAATGGCTCAAAGAAAGGTTTGCATAAGATTGTAAATTAACCAAAAACATCACAAAGAATAATACCTCAAAAATTATGCAAACTCTAAATTTCACCTACAAAACCTTAATGAGAATCCCCTTCTTATTCTTTATCCATAAAATAATACACCTAAATCAAATAAAACAAATTAAAGAAAAATAAAATAAAATAAAATAAATCATGCCATTAATAGCCAAGAAAAGCTTATTGCATAACTAACTTCCCATTCCCAAAATGTTATCCATCCACGAATTTATAAATAAAATAAATATTTAATTCAAAATATTTATGTAGATGAGAAAATAACTCAAGGTAAATAATGGAAGATAATGCAATATAACTCAATACCTTCACCTTCAATCACTCCTTCACACTTGATTGAACAAAGTACAGTGCACCCTAGCTCTACTAGGTTTGCTCTTTTGATATATAATGCATGTGGACTACTTACAAAACCAACATAACCTAGGTATGGCAATGACAATAATGAAGGCAAATGACAATGATAATGATATGGAATTTGATAGCATGTACTTGCATATGGCTCATGTGTTGTGATAATGATGTGAGAGGCTCAATTTATTTGGTATTAAGTGATAGGATGGATGGCTAGGATTAAGAGATAAAATGGATGGCCAACATTAGGTGAGAGGATTATAGGACATGGATAAGGATTTCTAGAGCATTCTTTTATGTGAATGGTTGAGATTAAAAGATGTAATATGATAATGGATGGTGGATATGAAAAGTTAATTTAATTTTGGATCAATTATTTAATAATTGTGACAAGTGATAACGACGAGGACATGTGAGAGGGTAAATTAATTAAATAATAAAATTATTTGATTAATTTATGGAGAGGAAGTTGTTAGAAAGTGATAAATTAATTAATACATTAATTAAATAAATAGAATCTATTAATTAATTTAAGGGGAAATGGTAAATTAAATAAATATGGGAAATGGAAAATGGATTAATGAAAGAGGGATAGTTTAATTAATTTTGAAGACATGTTAGGATGAAAGGTGGTGTTAGAACTATGTCGAAAATGATAGTGAACACATCATCATTTTTAAGTGTCTACAATTTAAATAAAGAAAATATTTTTAAATAAAGGAAGTGCTTTATTTTATATTCTTATCTTGAAGAATGTCCTTAATGAATAATTAATTAAATTAATTTATAAACATCTTCATAATTAAGTAATTATGATTTTTCCCTTAAGACGATAAGGGCATGGTTCGGTGGTTAAGTCACTCGGTTGTAGTGGCGGCCACCAGAGTTCAAACCCCCACTGGGCCAACGAGCTCACAAGCTTTATGCCTCCGCTGGACCAACAAGATCATGGGTTTGAAGTGTTCTTGCTATGGGATGAGGTCCCCCGTGTTGTGGCCTCACTGGTTCATTGCTCCAGGCAAAAGCATTCACGTGGAGCCAGAGGGAGTGTCACACTAGCATTGTCGGTCACATTAAAAAGTTTACCAGGCACATTATTTAAAAAAAAAAGTAATTATGATTTTTATTTAATTGTGGTCCAATATTAAGTATCTTGATTAATTAACTATTTAATCATATATTTTCCACACTTAGAATTGTACCTAACACCACCAAAAAGTCTACAGACTCATTAAATTTACAAGATTTAAGCTAGTGTAAGTGTGTGATTGTTCAAGCCATGCACATATTGTCAAGATCTATTTCCCTCTCCTATATGATTCTCTCCATCTAGCAATTGTTAGGGTTAGAATAACCATCCTCCATCCACCTCAAGCCAATAGGTGGTAATTAGTCTAAGATATAGGATCATAAATAAAAATAATACTACCATTAATAAAGAAAGATTTTCCTTAACAAAGTGAAATTACATCAAACAAAATGAAACCATACTCAAGTTTCACCTTAAATCATGTTGTAGGTATATAATTCTCAATTTGATAAAGAAACTAAGACTGTCACCATTGAAATCTCAATAGGACATAAAATCAAACATGATTAATAGTTCTTAGATTATTGAATGTAAAATGTTGGATGTGACATAGCCAAATCATTCAATAAACTTTATGACCTTGGCTCTAGTTAAGATTGATATTACTAACCTTGTTATTGACCCTTGTGGATTACTAATTCTCTCTAAAATAGCATGTTGTAAGTGAGTACTGGTATTAGGATTTGAATGTGGTCTCATAATTTCTTGTATGGTAGGGAACCATTTTCTACTATAACTATAGTTGTATTCTTTACACTCTAATTATGTTGATATTTATAATCATTAAGAATAATGTATTAGACATTCCAACTCTCTAACCTTAGCTTGTAAACTTCATGTGTAATGTTTTACCTTCTCATATTTCAAAATGTGGTTATCTAACTATGTTAAGGTTGGATTTGTGGTTTCATGTGGATGAATTTAATTATAAACTGATATTCCATCAATAAGTTAGAGCTTGATTGAAACATGAAGTAGGGGATAATGGTTATACTAATATTTATCTTTAATGAATTGCTAATACATTTGTGTTCCTTGATAACTAATTCATCCATGAATGTGATTAGGCCCATTGAGATAATTGAAGTGGTTCATGAAGATTGACAACTAAATGAACTCAATTTCAAGTGACAACAACACCAATCATGCTAAATGTGGAATTCAGGTAAGTGAATTATAGTAAGTTACAAATGCCTGGTACCTTCTTGATTGTAACCATTAAAACATGCATTTGTTCAAGGATGAATTATATGAGACAAAGAGATGATGAACCTGACTCCAATAGTTATATTATTATTAAAGTTATAATTTAATTGTTATGGCAAGTTAAATAGGACATCATTATATGAACTAATGCGACATGAAATGTGATTTTGGTGCTAATTAATATAGAGAGTGAATATGATAACTTGTGATTAAGATGCTTTAGCTATGCATATATTGGATATATTGATGTTGTAATAAGTGTGCAAGTGAAATTACCAATGGGAGAATGGGAAATCATCAATGCCTTAAATTAGCACATTTCATGTTGTGAATATATGCATTATGACCTTGTACCCTAGTAAAATAATGTTGTAGATTAATGTGAGCTAAGGTTCTCCTTGTGATAGGTTGTAATTTTTAACTACTGAATAGTTTAGTTTGGGGTACCATGTATGTAAGGTGTTGTAGGTATGTCTTAGAGGATGGGAGTCTGGATAAGATGAAAATTTGGATTTGTACTTGTAAGGGATTTGAAAAGGTTTTATAAGGTTATTTTCTTTGATTTGCGGGTTAAATTAGACTCCTAGGATAAGTACCTATGTGGTGGGGGCTTATTGGGATACTAATCTTGATCTTTGGGAAATATTTGACTCATTCAAATCTTGTTGAAAAAAATGTGATGTAAATTAACATATGGGAAGATGGGAGGTTGACTTATCACTCCCCAATCTCCCCTATCTAGGTTTTAAATGAGGAGTTAAATCTATTGAGCACAAAGAATACTGAGAGGAGGGGTGAATCAGTATTCTATAAAACCTTTCTTTCACATATTCATTAATACATTTACCAAATTCAATAACATGAAAGAAAAACAAACATAAGAAGAGTAGCCATAAAATCATAACACATAGACACTAGGATTTTTATGTGGAAAACCCAAAAAGGGAAAAACCATGATGAGTGTTAGCTCACAATATATTATGATATCAAAACCAAATTACATGAAGGCTCGTTGCCTTAGGGCTCACTTCCCAGGGACTCATTGTCCAAAGAAGTGCTCACTGTCAAGAAAAGAGAATAGAAGATAGAAGAAAGATTGGTTTACTTCCAAAATAAGACTGCTACAAATGCATCTATAGAATGCTAAAATGTAGTTCCATTAATAGCTCCATACACAGATTCAAAAGTCTTCATTGTGTCTACTCTGTTTTTCTTCTCTACTTCACATATACTCTGTTCTTCTACCCTTTTTGTTCCCTTCTGATCATAAAATTGCCTTAGATCACATACACACTGAATTCACACAATACCATACCTCCAATACCGAAATCTATCAAGTATATATATCTGCAATCATGAATTATCCCAAAACTAGGTCAGCATGTAAAATATGAAACTTATATCTAAGTTGTACCTTGTCGGCTTGATCCTTTGCACAAACAACAATGCGAACTCATACAATCATTCAGAAATCTTCATGTAGGTCTAGACTTATTATTGAACCACTTAGAGTTATGATCTAAACATTATCTCCTTACAGCACATCGATCCAACTGTGTGTCGGTCTTATCCCAGAATGCACACCTAAACCATTTTTCTGTCATATCATAACTTCTATTGCAAACCACATGAAACTTCAAAATTCTCATCAAACATTCATTAGACATCTCCAATCATACCTTCAAAACTATAGGTCATAATATTATTGTGTGGTGACATGCAGATCTCTGAACTGATGACTCTGACTTTGTGAAACTCTATCAAACTAAATACTGATATTGAAAAACTTGTAGATGATGATCCGATGCACTTCAAGCTCTACAAACCTAGGTTTAGATAGTTATCATATGTGTTTACAACACCTTCAAACTACAAATCAAAACAATCATCAGCAGAGGAGTGCGGACCAGATTACTCAAGTACTCTACTATTTTTGACTTAACTTTGTTCATCTGGACTTAGACAAATCATAATGTAACTTTCAGAGGTTATCAAGACTTAAATATTGGAATATAACATCATCAAAGGATTATGTACAACGTACCAGAACCACATATCATGATCTTCAACTACAGAGGAGTACCAACAGAATCGCTATTGTTGTCTTGGTAAACTGCCAACACTTATTCAATTTTGGCTAAGTTAGTCTTTCCGGACCAAAAGGATACACACAACACTATCTCAAAAATTGTTCATGTCTGACTATTGCCATCAATGCCAACATAAATTCTCTAGCATATCAGCAGTGTCTCTTGACAATGATACCAACAATCTCCCCCTTTGGCATTGATGGCAACACTTAGTGAAAAATACTTATCTACTCCCCCTTACTATGTACACCCTATTTTTCTTCTTTCCTTAAGATGTTTGGCCATTTTTCACTGGAGCTTCTTCTCCCCCTTTGACATCAATGGTAAATGTGTATATACAGGTAACAAACTGATGTCAAAACTACAAAAATGTTCTACTTGTTCGCATATGTACAGGTGCAATATTTCAATTTAGTTAGTTGTGGGTGACAGGATATCATTGTAAATAATCTTTAATTGTGCTAGTTCTCCATCCCATCCATTCTTAGAACTATTCAAAATTTGAATGTTACCATTAATCTAGAAAACTAAGTCTTCTGCCTTATGCACATTTGTAGGTATATCAGTTATCGCCTTAACTTAAGGCTTCATCAACTAGACTTGACATTGAATCAATTTTAGGGCTTATTAACCCTCTCAATTGGTACATTCTGCTTTCATTTCTTCCTTTTTTCTCAGTAGACTACTTATGCTATTATGACTATTCACAACTTGTATTTCCTTATTGCTTATGGAATCAACTACCAGATCAGAATACTTAGAAATATTCACTTATTGAAGTTCCATAGCTTTGATCTTATCTTCCATTTCCTTAGTGGTTTTAGGCCATGATAAGAAAAATTTGTATATGTCATAGGCTTCCTTAATAGCACACTCTATATTCTTGATGCTATTATCTAACAAAATTTTATCACTGTCTAGGTTAGTCTTCAACTCTATTAATCTTTTGTCATCAAATTCCTTCCTAAACTTTATATCAACAAACTTCTCAAAAGATTCTAAATGAGTACTTACTGAATTATCAAGCCTCTGAGATGATTAGTTGATGACAATGATGTATCCTTTTGGTATGTAGGCATCAGCTTCTCCAAAATACCAGATTCTTCTCCAATGAGCTCACTATCCTGGATGTGAGACCTCAGAATTTCTTCTTGAGCTTTTTCTTGAACAATTGATACTAGTTTAAATTTCTACAAAGGAGACATTGAAGCCAAATTTATTGGTCCTTGCAAAAACTCATGTGCATCCAACACTTGTGTTTCCTATTGCTTTTCCAAAAATTCCTTGACAAAATTTACTGGATCCTATAAGGCAGCAGTGTCTCTTGTCATATTTAACACTTCTTCTTGATTCTACTTTGGTGGTTCAAGATCCATGGCCTTTTATTCATTAATATTTTGTTCTGGAGAGGGGCTCTTCTTGTCTTGTTCATTTTCTTGATCATTGTCTTTATTTTGCTCTACAGTCTTTTCCTTGTTTTCTTGATCACGAGCTTGCTGATCTAAAGGAGGACTTGTCCTTGATTGGTCCTTGTCAACTTTGTCTTGACCATTAGTAGCAGGGGATTGATTAGATGTAGGGGTTTGATCATCTTCTTTCTCCTTTATCTCTTCATCTGTTTTGTCCAACCCTTGATCCAGGCTGACTTCTAGAACAGATGTGTCATCTTCAACACTAGTATCTTCTTTATCATAAATGTTTGGGATGTTGAGATTTCTTAGGATATCAAGTATTTCTTGTTCAGTATCCTTCACAATTTTTTTGTATCCCCAGACATTAGAGTGTTGATCCTCTTCTTTCTCTCAAATTTATCTTCAAGAATCTTGAAGACTTTGGATCTCTCCTCAGGAGTCACATCTGGACATAGTTTCAACAATGTATTTTCTCTTGTCTCCAAGTCTTTTACTATTGTTGCTTCCTTCTTGGCAGACATTATGCTTGCAAGGGTGTCAGGGAGATCTGCAATTATTTCAATAAGATCTCTATTTTACATCTCCAGATATCTGATTACAACAGTCTCAATGATGTCTTTATCTACATCATCATAATCATCATATAGTTGATCTATAGGTTTTATATTTCCATCAACTATTATAGCCTTCAAGACATCATCCAAGTTTATTGTTGCTTCTCCTTTCTTAGGCTCATCTTGCCTTCTCTTTTTCTTTATTCTACCCTTACCGAAGGGCTTCTCTTTTTTTCTCCTAGAGGCTTTAGTAGCCTCGGCTTTCATTTTCTTTACTTCTTCATCTGTCTCAATTTCCTCATCATCAACACCTATGCTCACATGCATCCTTTTGGCTTTGGTTTTCATTCTTTTGTGCCTTTTATTAGCAAGTTTCTTTGCAAGTGCTTCCATAGAGGGTGTGGGACTAGATAATGTAGATGTAGCTTGTGAAGTTTATGTTCTTGTTCTTTTCTTTGTTTCTACAGGCTCCTTTTCTTTCCTCTCAAAATCTTCTAGAGGCTTTTCACACTCACCTTCCTTCATTCTTTTAGCTGCCCTCAGTACTTCTGCCCTTGCTCTTGTTTTAGCAATTTCTTCTTTAGTAATTCCTATGCTCTGGGCATAATCCTCTACCAATTTCTTCATCTTTTTCTGAGTTTCTAGCTTTCTCAGTTCAACATGCACTTTCATAGCTAACTCCTCATAGGTACCAAATCTTGGCTCATTGATGTCCCTAGGTTTCTTCAACATATGGTTAGCATAACCATACAATATATTTTCTTCCACTTCATAGCCCATTGGAAGGACCCAAACTGTCCTAGGCTCAACAACCTCCATCATGCATTGATCTTTGTTAACAATGAAACATATATCATTTTTGTATTTTTTAACAATTGACCTAGGGATCCTTTCCTTGGATTGCATGACCTTTTGAAATTCTTGAAATAGCCCCATAAGGCTATATTCTATGCATCATGGCTTCCTATGCTATTTAAGTGATTCCTAATTTATATGGCAACATGTTTGTTGTCAAACCAGAACAAGTTCTTCATTCCTGTCAATTCTTGCATAAAATATAAGAATAGGCAGATAATTAATGTACCATACTTGAATGGATATTTTGATTCCTTTGTCTTCTTTAGGTTCTCCATTAACTATTTCTAGAGCAACTCATAGAGGTCATAATCAACATTTTTCTTCACCATCTCATATGCTATGTAGATGGTAGTACCAGAGACAAAGTTCTCTTGGTTTGTGAAGTAGATCTCATAGCTGATCACCATGGATGCAAACCTAACTACACGGTGTTCAATGTCATTGATAGTCAATGCCCTTTTATCAAATTTGGCTCTGGTGGCTTCCATTACTGTACTATTTTTCATAGCCTTCAATATAGGCATTGTAATAGTAGAGTTTAACCCTGTGACCACCCTTATGGCATCTTTTGTGATCATGAATGGAGTGTTAAGCCACATAAGCTCATCATGAAATTTTTTGTAGTACATGCTAGGCCCATTCATCCTTTGCAAAAGTTGGCAAATCTATATACTGAATGAATTTCTTCTCTTTTGATGCTTTATATTCTTCCTTCAGATCAAAATTATCACCACTTAGATGTTTTAGATATAAATTTACAAGTTGTCTATTTCCATGTTCTTCTAGGGAAACATAGATGTAAGCCCTAATATCCTTTGCATGCATCACTCCATGGGGTACTTATGACAACACACCATTTCAACTTCTGTTGATTTGAAAAGATGTTTCTTGAATTTTGGTTTTGCTCTCTCAGTGATATCAATAAATTACGGTGTTGCTATCTCCACAAGAATTCAAACAAGTTCATAGTAGGGTTTCAAAATGTAAATACATCTTTTGCCAAATTAGGGTTTTCTCTACTTGAAATCGCTCTGAGTTCCATTGAATCTTTGGAAATCATTGAGCTCACTTGGAATTCTTCTTTAGTTCTCCTTGGATACTTGATAGCTTAAATTCAAAGTGATTAATTTTTTGAATGTGACCCTTTTTAACCCTTGTTATGTAAAAACCTAGTCATCATAAATGTTGTTCTCAAAAAGATGTCAAACACTTCACTATAAACCATAGTCGATCAAGATTGCTCCACAATGTGCCGCATTTGATCTTTTTCTGTTGGTTTCTTCTTCAGGAGATTCATCACATAGATTATTAACTCATATCTTTGTGCTAGATCTCAACACCAAATATTTGGCTAGGGGATTAAGATTTTTCATTAAGAGCTCCCCCTAAGCTAGAGCTCCCAATTTACTTCTTGAAGGAAGTATCTACACCAGAGACTAGTGTGGATCCATCCTTGACATCATTTACATCATTCTTAATCCATACCTGACTCATTTCCTTCTTGATTTCTACCGAATCAACTTTGTTCTTTCATTTATCTTCCCTCTGCTCTATTTTCCTCTTTTCTCTAGGATAGTTCATTTTTACATTCTTGCTTCTGCAAAACTTTGCAATATGTCTAGGCTTATTACAATTGTAACAAACAACATTCATCTATCCTTGATTTCTTCCATTTTTTGAATTCATTCTTGATCTGCATTGGTTAGATATATGCCCAAATCTATTGCATGTAAAACATTTCCCATTGAAAGATTGAGTATCCCTTCCATTGTTAAAACCATTCCTTATCACACTCCTACATTCATTTGCTCTCTAACCAATTCTCTTGCAATTCAAACATTGACTGGGGAAGGATGGAGCATTTTAATTCATTCTATTCCTACACTGAGTAGCCTTATGACCAAACTTATTGCAATTAAAACAATAGCCATTGAAAGATGGGTACCTTTAAGCATTTGGTTGCCTGACCAGAGGCCTTCTAGGTATGTTTCTCTAATTTTGGACTTGTTTTCCTTTGACTCTCTTCATCTCAGTGTCAACTTACCCTTATTTAAAGATTTCTCCCTTTTCAAATCCCAAACCTTTTTTGTCATCTAGATTTTTATGGTTGTTAGTCAACTCATCTAGCTTTACAGAGCATATCCCAAACTTTTCCTTATAACTATTGGTTGCTTCCAGATGATATTTCAAAAGTAAAACATCTTTTGCTAATTTTTCACATTCTTCAGACTTGCCTTTCAGAGTTTGATTCAAATACTTCTCCATTTCTTATTTTTCTTCAACCAGTAATGATAAATCAGTTAGAGTTTCATTTTCTTCTTTCAATTGTTCACTTAGCTCTTTGTTTCTATCCTTTGATCTCTTAACTTGTTCTCTCAACTTTAGGATGCATTCATTAGCTTCTTTGACAATTTCCCTTAAATCCTAGATATATGTTTCATACTTATCAAAATCTTCAAGAGTAGATTTTAATTCTTGATTACTGACATATGTGCAAGCATAAATTGTGACATTGCCTAGAGTAGGATACCTTTTGGCTTCCATGTGCATACTTTCCTTGATCTTCCTCAAGCTATTAATCTTTTTCCAAGGAATTTTTCTCTGATACCAATTGTTGAGCACAAAGAATACTTAGATGGGGGTGAATCAGTATTCTATAAAACCTTTCTTTCACATATTCATTTATCCATTTACCAAATTCAATAACATGAAAGAAAAACAAACATAAGAAGAGTAGCCACAAAGTCATAACACATAGACACTAGGATTTTTACGTGGAAAACCTAGAAAGGGAAAACCACAGTGAGTGTTAGCTCACAATATATTATGATATCAAAACTGAATTACATAAAGGCGCTCACTGCCCAGGGACTCACAGTCCAAAGAAGTGCTCACTGCAATAGGCTCACTACCAAGAAAAGAGAAGATAAGATGGAAGAAAGATTGTCTTACTACCAAAAGAAGACTACTACAAATGCATCTACAAAATGCTGAAATGCAGTTCCATTAATAGCTTAATACACAGATTCAAAAGTCTTCATTGTATTTGCCCTAGTTTTCTGCTCTACTTCACATATACTCTATTCTTCTACCCTTACTATTCCCTTCTGATCATAAAATTGACTTAGATCGCATACACATTGAATTCGCACTATACTCACACAATACAATACCTCCAATACCAAAATCTATCAAGTATATATATCTGCAATCATGAATTATCCCAAAACTAGGTCAGCATGCAAAATATGAAACTTATATCTAAGTTGTTCCTTATCGACTTGATCCTTTGCACAAACAACAATGCATCGAACCCATAAAATCATTCAAGAATCTTCATGTACATCTAGTCTTATTATTGAATCACTTAGAATTATGACCTAAACATTATCTCCTTATAGTACATTGATCCAACTATGTGTTGATCTTATCCCAGAATGCACACTTAAACCATATTTTTTGTCATATCATAACTTCTATTGCAAACCACATGAAAATTCAAAATTCTCATTAGACATTCATTAGACATCTCCAATCATACCTTCAAAACTACAGCATAATATTCTTGTGTGGTGATATGTAGATCTCTGAACTGATGACTCTAACTTTGTGAAACTCTGTCAAAATAAATACTGATACGAAAAAACTTGTAGATGATGATCTAATTCACTTCAAGCTCTAGAAACCTAGGATTAGATATTTGTCATATGTGTTTACAACACCTTTAAATTGTAAATCAAAACAATCATCAGGGGAGTAATGCAGACCAGATTACTCAAGTACTCTATACTATTTCTGACTTAACTTTATTCATCCGAACTTAGACAAATCATAACGTAACTTTTTGAGGTTACCAGGACATGAATATTGGAACATAACATCATCAAAGGATTATGTATAGCATACAAAAACCACATATCATGATCTCCAACTACGGAGGAGCACCAACAGAATGACTATCGATGTCTTGGTAAATTGCCAACACTTAGTCAATTTTGGCTAAGTTAGTCTTTTTGGACCAAAAGGCTACAGACAACTTTGTCTTAGAAGGTGTTCCAGATCATGTCTGATTGTTTCCATCAATGACAACATCAATTCTCTAGCATATCAATAGTGTCTTGTTGTGATGCTCACAACACGCCCCATTTTACTCCTTAGCAAAATGAGGACCCCTGTTGTGGCTTTTTGCTTTTTGCTTGTGTGTGTCGTTTTGCTTGGTGGTAAAGGGAAAAAGGAGTTAAAATTGCAAACCTTGTTAAAAATGGAGAAGAAATGCATTTCAGTACTAGTGCATAGTATGGTTGGATTCCTTGTCAAAAATGATCTAGGGTTGCTTTTTGAACCATCTTAAAATTTGCCATATTTAGCAAGTTATGAGCATTTTGGTAAAATATAAAAGGGAAGGGTTTGCTGTTTGCACATACAAGTCTCTTTGTATATCGGGTTGCATATACAAGGCCCTTTGTATGCAAGTTCGCTTGTATACAAAGACCTTTGTATATCACTTTCCATATACAAAGTCGTTTGTGTATGCAAAGGTCATTTTATACTTGGTCGCATGAGTAGTCGGGTTCATATACAAAATCATTTGTATGTCTTTTTTGCCTTGTATACATTTGGTAGAGTTTATGCATACATACAAGATGGACCCAAGGTGGTTTTAGGTTAAAATGAGATGTATGTTTTAAATCCGCTCTATATCTCACATTTGTATGTTTGGCAGTTAGAATATACAAGGGACCTTATACAACGTGGACCCGAAGTGATTGTTAAACAATGTTAAATTGTTGTATAGTTCTGGCTTGTATATTTCGACATACAGAGCCGATATGCAATAGTTTATACAAGCCAGAATCCAAAGGAAAATCAAACCCGATTTAATGCTTGTATCGAGCCCGTGGTGTATGTCTAAAAGATACAATGGAAATATACATACCGCGGACGCAAAAAGGAAATGATAAGGAGTTAAATCATTGTATAATTCAGGTTGTATAATCAAACATACATTGCACATATACAACGCAGACCCAAGAAGTTTATTAAATGGACTTAAATCGTTGTATGTTTCAGAATATACAAAAGCAAGACATACAACATATACATACAAACGAAATATACAAGGGGCGGATTTGAAATGAATATGAAATAACGAAAAGCCCTTGTATATTTCGCGCCTTGTATATTGATACATTACAAGGAGTATACAAGGCGGATCTCAGCGCAGGATTAAATTTGGTTAAGTGCTTGTATCGCGTCTGAAATGTATATCAAGGGATACATGCACAATGTACATTGGGATATACATTGGGTGGATTTGAAAAGTTATGCAATTGAATTAAGTGCTTGTATATTTTCACATTTGTATGTTACGATATACAAACTGATATGCATCGAAATATACAAGTGACGGAATCAAAATAGCTATGGAATAATGTTAAATCCATGTATATTTGGGGTTTGTATGATCGATGACTGCAAGATATACAAAGACATCATACAAGCCGTGGAACTGAAACAATTTGAAATCTGATTAATTCGATGTATGCGTCTGACTTGTATATTGCGATATACATGGAAATTTTGAGCGGAAAACGAAGTGATTGGATTTTTGAATCCAATTTTGGAGCTTGAGTGCATGTTTTGGTCAACGATGGTTGAACCAACTGGTTTTAATGCTGTATAGGCATTTTGATGCGCATTTTCCATGGTTTTTGAGCCCGATGGTTGTGTTTATGCATTTGGAGCCTGATTTAATATATATGTTCATTTTTCCTACTGATTTATTAAATGATGATGCTAATTCCTTCTTGTTTATTGCAGATTGTTGGAGTAGCTGGGAATAAGTAGAGTTGTCGACACAGTAATGGCATGTAGGTGAACACAAAGGTGGGGTTTTAAATGACGATGACGTCCTAGGCGGTGGGCTGGATCCAGAGAAGCCAAACACACCAGAAAGAGATGAAGCTTTCAATGCGGGGGAGTTTGCAAATGGAAACATTATTGAAGGAGCGGCA
This sequence comes from Cunninghamia lanceolata, assembly GCA_027924645.1. Lineage (NCBI taxonomy): Eukaryota > Viridiplantae > Streptophyta > Pinopsida > Cupressales > Cupressaceae > Cunninghamia > Cunninghamia lanceolata. The sequence goes on along the minus strand of BSBN01000078.1, from coordinate 32,062,538 downwards.
CCTTGTCTGGGTATGCTGCTTGAATTCTTGGCAAGATTCATTTCTCACCATTGGATGCTACATTTCAAGATGTTGAACGTTAATCTCCTAGGGTTTTGGGGCGCCAGATTGGAAAAAAACTAGATATATATATATTGAGCCCCTATATTGAAAAGAAAGGAGGAGGTCAATTATACAAAAAATTAGACCTATAATAGTTTTAGGAAGAGATCGGATTACTGAAACTAGTGAGGACTAGATTGTTGAAATAATCAAGGTCCCTTCCTCGGATCATTGTAAATGTACCTATTTTATGAACATACTATATGGAGATGAAGTTTCAGACTATACCCTGATTGTAAACCTTAAGTAGTCTTCAAGTTGATTTTTGGATATGTACTGGTGAATGTTGTGTTCTATAAAAGTGCTTTCATTTCATTGCATGTTGTTGTCAACTTTTCCCTTGAAGATTTGCACTGAATCATGTGGATTTGTGGACTGTCCTGGTGAAGTATGATTTTAGTTTTCTTCTCTCCATTGCTGTATGGGAACATGCATGTGGATCAATGATCTCAGTCAAGTAATTTTAGGAATCTCACTCTCTAACCCTTTTTCTCATTTTAATTTCATTGAAATCACTTTCATAACTGCACATCATGATAAATCAGAAGTAGAACAGAGAAATATGCTGACATCTCGTAGATAACTAAATATCATTAGCATATTTTAAGCTAGATGCATGCACTGTTGAAAATATCATGCAGAGAATCACAAGTAAGGGTAGAACTCATGCAAATATCAACTTAGACACATCATTTGGAGATATATACTGTGTAGAGTAACTTCCCTGTATAGCATAGTTGTAGGAACAAAATCTACTAATCTATGTAAGGCCCCAAAATGGAAAACAGCAATACACATCAACCACAGAGTAACATTAGCAGATTATGAACTAATCGACAGGGACTTGGGATCATGAATTCTTGGAATTCATCATATCTTTCAGGATAAACAAGGGTTGTTGTGTGACTTTTGTTTTGTGTGCTTGGTTATGACTGACATCACAAACCAATCAATAGGAAACTGGTGCTAGAAGGAGGGCCTAGACAAATAATCTTTAGATTTCTGTAAATATTGTATAAACATTTTCTAAACTTTCAAGTTTTATTCTAAGATATGATAGATCTCTTTAAAATTTTAAAAAAACATAGAAAGTAGGGTCTCATTTCAATGGATGTATATGAGGACAATTATCAAGTTAACATTCCTTTATTTCAAGAAGCTTTGACTAAGCAGCTTTATCCTCAAAGTTTGTATAGCTTTGGTTTGTCCACTTGTTGGAAGATACACCAGACTGTAGAGCACAGTGAAATTAATTGTCTAACTTTTCTCACAAGGTTGGATTTACATTTGAAGGGACTGATATTTTTTATAGATGTGCTCAGGGCTGAAGTCTAGCAGGAAAATGAAAGAGTTCTGGAGCGACAAGACAATACATCTTCAAATGCTAGGAGACATACAGAAGAGGTATTGGTTGAATCGGTTCCAGAAGGTAAAAATAATGAAACATCTTTCCTTGAGACATTTTATGGTGACATTAATAGGAGTTCTTCAAATGGAGAGTGCTGGTATAAATCTGTCAAAATTTGTAGAGAAGAAAGTGCTTTTCAGGATGAAATGTTTGATTCTCATCATAATACTTTTGATAAGGATAATGAAACATATATCCTTAAGTCATTTTATGGTGAGAATTGGAGATCTCTGCTTAATAATAATAATGAGCCAGAGTGCAGGTATGAGTCTTTTGAAAATCCTAGAGAAGAAAGTGCTTCCTGTTTCATGTCATTAGACAATCAACAAGGAAGATTTGATGAAGGGGAAGATAAAAATGAAATTGATCTTGATACACTAAACAAATATATTGAATTATTAAGTGCTTGTCAAGGTGATGTTTCTGGATCTAAATTTAGTAGTTTTGATAGAAATGAGTTGATAAAGAAGTGTAAACGAGTAATAGAACAATTTAAACACACTGTTGTTGATGAAGTTCCTATTATAGCAACTAATGGAGTCTTACAAAAGGAAATAAATGTTGATTTACTAGATGACTCCTTTAAATTGAATGATCAAATGCAAGAATGTTGCAGGACAATGGAACTAGATACCATACTAGATGGTAGAAGTGAAATGCTTGATGAACAACTCATGAAAGTTGAAGATGCAAAAAGCTTTAGAGTTGTTGTGCATGATCAGATGCCAGTCCAATGTCGTGAAACAAGGGAGTATTCCTATCAGTCAGAAGTTGTTTCACCTTTACAGTCAAATGATTTAGAAATGATAAATTCCTGTATATCATATTGTGATTATAAAGATACTCATTTAGATGCTGATGTGGAGGAAATTAATGAAAACATTGGGGTGCTTCTTGAATTTGAGGATAAACCATACATACAGAATGAAGGAACAAAGTTGGATAAAGATGAAGGAATAATACATCAGGAGTCATACATCCTTTAGTTTGAAGTGAGACCTAACATTGAGCTGAGAAATGAAAATATAAAGCCAAATGGGAGGCCAGCTGTCAATGAACAAGCATGTCCAACAAAACTACAGATACACCAGGTTGTATCTTTCCTTTCCACAGTGAATACTGTTGATTATTATTTTGATTATGGAAATTTGGGAAATAGGACATGTATATGGGTTAATCATGAACATGATGAGCTTCCTCAGTTGCTAATAATCAGAGATTATTCTGTTAAACACAATGAGTTTAGAATACAAAAATATTTTTTAGAATACAAAGATGAATTTGCTAGGGTCAGAACCACAACTAGTGCCCTAATGCTCCTGCACAATCTAAGAAGTATGCAAATATGGGTGTCTTTGGGTCTTTTCCTGGGTTTTATTTACCTTGTAGGGTTTGTATGTAGTTTGGTAGGATAGTTGTTTTGTTTCTTTTCTTTGCTTTCTTGTCTTGCTTTTTGTTGTTTGCTTTCTTTGTATAGTTGTTTATACAGTGGCTTTGTTTTTCTTGTTTTGTTTTGGTTGCTTTGTTTCCTCAGCAGGGATCTTTCTTTTGATTTAGAGTATAAAGGGGTAGATTAACAACCAGTGAAAACAATGGAAAATTGAGATCATTAAGGTTAATTATTTGAAATCTATGCATAACTTGTTGTGACTATCATGAATGTAGAAAGTTGTTTAACTTGTGAAATTTTGTATTCAATAAGAATGGGTTAAGTATTCAAGGAATGTTTCTCACAATGACACACCTAAAATCCTTGGGTTTGTTGAACTTACCAGTGTAGATATTAGGTGAAAAATCAGAGGTCACCCTTGCTACCATTACAATTCTCAGCTTAATTTCAGCAAGTGACCGCTCCTTGCATCATGAAGTTACAAATGCAATACCTTATGAAATCTCTATGAAATACAAAAATAAATAAAATAAATAAATAAAATGGATTATACTGAAAATCTAGATTAAGCCATCTAAGTAACTCTACTAGGGCTATAGATGCTCGCTGGCAGTGGGGCTCTACTTAGGAGAATTGTAACGATAACCTTGCCGAGGCTATGGATGCTCACTGGCAGCAAGGCTCTATCTGGTTAGTTATGAGGGAATGTCCTCACCTACGTAGTCTAATATCAGTCACTGGTTTGTTCAACTGATCTTCAAAATGAGGCTTATTAACCACATGCACCCACTTAAACTGAAATGAAAATTCATGCACCTTATTGAATATATTAAGTCTCAAGTTGGATAATAATTTGCAGAAAAGATAGTTAGAAGTTATGAATTTATTTCATTTAATTTTCTTTAATGGGTTGAATTTGATTGTTTTGTTTGGTTGCTAGTTGTTGTGATGTTCACAACATGCCCCATTTTACTCCTTAGCAAAATGAGGAACCCTGCTGTGGCTTTTTGCTTTTTGCTTGTGTGTGTCGTTTTGCTTGGTGGTAAAGGGAAAAAGGAGTTAAAATTGCAAACCTTGTTAAAAATGGAGAAGAAATGCATTTTAGTACCAGTGCATAGTATGGTTGGATTCCTTGTCAAAAATGAGCTAGGGTTGCTTTTTGAACCATCTTAAAATTCACCATATTTTGCAAGTTATGAGCATTTTGGTAAAATGTACAAGGGAAGGGTTTGCTGTTTGCACATACAAGTCTCTTTGTATATCGGGTTGCTTATACAAGGCCCTTTGTATGCGAGTTCTCTTGTATACAAAGACCTTTGTATATCGCTTTCCATATACAAAGTCATTTGTATATGCAAAGGTCATTTTATACTTGGTCGCATGAGTAGTCGGGTTCATATACAAAATCATTTGTATGTCTTTTTTGCCTTGTATACATTTGGTAGAGTTTATGCATACATACAAGATGGACCCGAGGTGGTTTTAGGTTAAAATGAGATGTATGTTTTAAATCCGCTTTGTATCTCATGTTTGTATGTTTGGCAGGTAGAATATACAAGGGACCTTATACAACGCGGACCCGAAGTGATTTGTTAAACAATGTTAAATCATTGTATAGTTTCGGCTTGTATATTTCGACATACAAAGCCGATATGCAATAGTTTATACAAGCTGGAATCCAAAGGAAAATCAAACCTGATTTAATGCTTGTATCGAGCCCGAGGTGTATGTCTAAAAGATACAATGGAAATATACATACCGCGGATGTGAAAAGGAAATGGCAAGGAGTTAAATCGTTGTATAATTCAGGTTGTATAATCAAACATACATTGCACATATACAATGCGGACCCGAGAAGTTTATTAAATGGAATTAAATCATTATATGTTTCGGAATATACAAAAGCAAGACATACAACATATACATACAAACAAAATATACAAGGGGCGGATTTGAAATGAATATGAAATAACGAAAAGCCCTTGTATATTTCGCGCCTTGTATATTTATACATTGCAAGGAGTATACAAGGCGAATCTCAGCGCAAGATTAAATTTGGTTAAGTGCTTGTATTGCATCTAAAATGTATATCAAGGGATACAAGCACAATGTACATTGGGATATACATTGGGTGGATTCGAAAAGTTATGCAATTGAATTAAGTGCTTGTATATTTTCGCATTTGTATGTTACGATATACAAACTGATATGCATCGAAATATACAAGTGGCAGAATCAAAATAGCTATGGAATAACGTTAAATCCATGTATATTTGGGGTTTGTATGATCGATGACTACAGGACATACAAAGACATCATACAAGCCGTGGAACTGAAACAGTTTGAAATCTGATTAATTTGATGTATGCATCCGACTTGTATATTGCGATATACAAGGAAATTTTGAGCGGGAAACAAAGCGATTGGATTTTTGAATCCATTTTTGGAGCCCGAGTGCATGTTTTGGTCAATGATGGTTGACCTGATTGGTTTTAACATTGTATAGGCATTTTGATGCGCATTTTCCATGGTTTTTGAGCTCGATGGTTGTGTTTATGCATTTGGAGCCTGATTTAATATAGATGTTCATTTTTCCTGCTGATTCATTAAATGATGGTGCTAATTCCTGCTTGTTTATTGCAGATTGTTGGAGTAGCTGGGAAGAAGCAGAGTTGCCGACACAGTAATGGCATGCAAGTGACTGTAAAGGTGGGGATTTAAATGACGATGATGTCCCAGGCGGTGGGCCAGATCCCGATAAGCCAAACACACCAGAAGGAGATGAAGCTTTCAATGCGAGGGAGTTTGCAAATGGAAACATTATTGAAGGAGCGGCACCTTGTCTGGGTATGCTGCTCGAATTCTTGGCAGGATTCATTTCTCACCATTGGATGCTGCATTTCAAGATGCTGACTGTTGATCTCCTAGGGTTTTGGGGCACTAGATTGGAAAAAAACTAGAGATATATATATTGAGCCCCTGTACTGAAAAGAAAGGAGGAGGTCAATTATACAAAAAATCAGACCTGTAATAGTTTTAGGAAGAGATCAGATTACTGAGACTAGTGAGGATTGGATTGTTGAAATAATCAAGGTCCCTTCCTCAGATCATTGTAAATGTACCTATTTTATGAACATATTGTATGGAGATGAAGTTTCAGACTATACCCTGATTGTAAACCTTAAGTAGTCTTCAAGTTGATTTCTGGATATGTACTGGTGAATGTTGTGTTCTATAAAAGTGCTTTCATTTCATTGCATGTTGTTGTCAACTTTTCCCCTGAAGATTTGCACTGAATCATGCAAATTTGTGGACTGTCCTGGTGAAGTATGATTTTAGTTTTCTTCTCTTAATTGCTATATGGGAACATGTATGTGGATCAATGATCTTAGTCAAGTAATTTTAGGAATCTCACTCTCTAACCCTTTTTCTCATTTTAATTTCATTGAAATCACTTTCATAACTGCACATCATGATAAATCAGAAGTAGAACAGAGAAATATGCTGACATCTCGTAGATAACTAAATATCATTAACGTATTTTAAGATAGATGCATGCGCTGTTGAAAATATCATGTAGAGAATCACAAATAAGGGTAGAACTCATGCAAATATCAACTTAGACACATCATTTGGAGATATATGTTGTGTAGAGTAACTTCCCTGTATAGCATAGTTGCAGGAACAAAATCTACTAATCTACATAAGGCCCCAAAATGGAAAACAACAATACACATCAACCACATAGTAACATCAGCAGATTATGAACTAATCGACGGGGACTTGGGATCATGAATTCTTGGAATTCATCGTATCTTTCAGGATAAACAAGGATTGTTGTGTGACTTTTGTTTTGTGTGCTTGGTTATGACTGACATCACAAACCAATCAACATGTCTCTTGACAATGTTGCCAATAGTATCAATTACATCACCATACCAATGCCTCACATGTGTGGGAGAACTCCTCAAAAGAGTGCATAAAGAAGAGTGTACAAGTGCACTCCTCTTCCCTAGGTTTCACATATGTGTGAGCATATGGGAATCTTGTGACCTTGTGAGAGTTTGTGAATTAGGATAGGTGGTTGAGATGGAGATCATGTGCAACCATCTCATTAGGTGAGGATAGGTGATATGATGCTCCTTATTTATAATCTTCCTCTTAGGCTTGAGGGGGAATTTTTTGGCTTATTTTCCTATATTTTATATTTGAAAGAGGTTTCTTGCAAATGGGAAGACTTGTGAGAGAGGAATGTGGAGCTTGGAGTACATTTAGCCATGGTTGAAAGATTGTAGGAGAGGGATGGTATTCATCATCATTAGTTCTATTGGGAGAGATAAGTCCTCATTTCTTTCCTTCCTTATTGTAGAGTAATTATAAATGGGAGAGATTATGAGTGCAAGTTTCATTTGTGCATTCATCCATGATGTGAGTGTTTTTGTTTTATGAAGTTTAAGCCCTTACTAGGTTTTGGGATAAATTATTACCAATCTCATTATGCTTTAGATGGGTGTAGGGTATTCATATGGATCTTTCATTCATTCCTTTTGAGTTGTATATTTGGTTTAAAATGGGTTTAGATGGCTTTTGTAGCTCAGGGGATTGCTATAGTGTCTTATGGATTAATGATGATATATTGGTTGGGTGGAGAGAATATCTCCTCTCATTGGTATGTCCTTGATGTAGCAACAAAGGAGTTCCATTGGAGTGAAGAAACCCAATCGAGAGATGTGGAATATGAGCTTGAAAATTTATCTAAAAATCATGACAAAATGTATACCAAATTGTATAGGAGTGTGTAAATTAAATAATTGTATGAAACTTGAATATGGAAATATGGGAAGCATTCTTGGTCTATTACCCATTTGATTGTATGTATATTTGTTGTTAGAAACCTAAGTTTCACTTATGATATGTGTGAAAATATTATTTGAAAGGAGAATGAATTTATCTTAGGTATTTGTTCATATAAAGTAAGGGAGCATTGGTGTATGCTTGTGCATGTAGACACTTAAAATTGTCCATGTGTTGACCATCACCCTATTCAACACATTATTAGAGACATCTTGTAGCATTTTGTCCTAATCCCACTCCTAATCCCATTTATCCCACTTTCTTATTAATTAAATAAATCATATTTATTTAATTAATCTCCCTTTCACATGTTCCAACTAATTCAAATTAAAAATTTGAATTTGTCCTCACCTTTCATCACATTACAACACTTGTCCACATCTCAATTGAATCATGTGTGGTACTACAAATTTCATTTAATACACTTCACATGTTTAAACTAATTCAAATAAAATATTTGAATTAGGTCTCCTTTATTACCCTCCATAAACTTGTCACATGACTACAACTCCTCATAGAGTGGGAAACCCTATTCGATCTTGGTTGTCCACATCAATGAAACCAACTTTCAATCATAGCCATTCATTCAAATTACTCACTTCCTATAAATTGAGAGGAAGCTCCTACAACAATATAATGAAAAATGCATGAAATAATAGAAATAACAGAAACACAGAAGGAATTTATTGATCACAGGCCACTTCGAGGGGGCAACCTCCTTTGAGGAAGCTTAATACAATAAATTCATGGATACCTTCATTGGACTCAACATGTACTTATATACTAAGTCTAATCTAAACAACTATTACTTCCCATGAATGTGGGATAATACAATATACTCATGGGATGACTTACAAAGCATATGCATCCAAAACTAATATACTAACAAAGTAAAGAGAAGGGTTAAACACCAGTTCCTAACATCCCCTCCCTCTTAGAAAAGCTTTGTCCTCAAAGCTTTAGATGTGGAAATTGTTGTTGAATCTAAAGAAGTGGTTCCCATGTAGCATTCTCTAGTTGCATTTTGTGCCACTAAATTAATACCTCTATGATGGATCAAGAGCGAAGCTAACGAGTGCGCCTTTCGAGGATTACCTCTGGCTCCAAAATGATGGATCCTTCATTATCCAATTCTGGTAAAATAGTGTGTGCTTTGATGTTGGTGCCAAGAACTTTTTTTAGACAAGAGACATGAAATACTGGATGAACACAGGAAGGAGGAAGCTCCAATTTATAAGCAACTGACTCAATCTTTTGAAGAACCTTATATGACCCATAGAACTTTGGAGCTAGCTTATGATACCCTTTGAGTTTCAAGAATGATTCCTTATATGGATGTAGGTGAAGAAAAACCATATCACCTACTTGAAAAGTGCACTCAGAATGGTGTTGATCAGCTTGTTGTTTCATTCAATTTTTTGCCATGTGAAGATTGTCCTACAAGATGCAAAGAATTTGATCCCAGGTTTGGAGAACCATGTCGACTACTTGAACTGGTGAATTATTGGGGGTATATAGAAGGAGCACTAGTGGTGCCTAACCATAGACTGCTTCATTTGGAGTCATTTTAGATGTAGTGTAGTAGGAGGTATTGTACCACCATTCAGCGAGAGGGAGCCACTTTGCCCATTAATGATGTTGTTTTGAGGTGAAGCAACGAAGATAAGTTTATAAACATTTGTTGATAATTTTAGTTTGACCAGCTATTTGTGGGTTATACCTAGAACTCATCTTCATTTTGGTGCCAGTGTGTCAAAATAATTCTGTCAAAAAATGACTAGAGAAAGTTACATCACAATCTGAGACAATGGAAGAAGGGATGCCATAAAGATGAAAGATCCAGTCCATGAAAATTTGTGCGATGAAGGAGGCGGTATAGGGATGGATGAGGGTACAAAAATGACTATATTTTGAGAGGTGATCAACCACAACCAAGATCACTATCTTCCCTCAAAATTTAGGGAGCCCTCAATGAAATCCATAGAAATATATGTCCAAATCCATGTAGGGATGGGAAAGGGTTCGAGTAATCTAGGAAGGAGTGTCATTTCACCCTTGTTACGTTGGCAGGTATCACATTCAACCACCATCTATTGAATTGCCCTTTTCATTCCCTTCCAAAAGAAGTTATTCCATTCTCACTCATAAGATTTGAGGAACCCAGAGTGCCCTACCAATGCAGAAGCATGGAGTTCATAGAAGACAGCCTGCTGAAGATCTATGCTTTGGCAAAGCACCAGACGACCCTTGTATCATAGAGAAGCACCATCCCAAGAGTAATGTGGTACAATAGAAGGGTTATTGGCCAACTGATGAATGATTTGAGATAATGAAGAGTCTAGTGGTTCACACCTAGGGTTAGGGTTTCAAGTTAGAGCATCTACAGGTTATTTCATTAAGACCCTGAAAATTCTAAGTCCTAAGGTCTTTCGCTTTATCTTTCAAATTTTGAGTTGACCTCTTGTGGCAGGTTTCCAGTTGTATAAGTTGTGATTTAAGCCTTTTCACTCATAGAATGACCGGCCCCCTTGTATGGTGTAAACCTTCTTTTCCCATCTTGAATGTCATATCGGTGTGACAATGTGCATCGACGTCCCACTTTGTGTTTCCCCGATAGACCGATGAATAAACAAGGGATACATTTTTGGGTGTACAAAAGATGCATGCATATCGCAGATTCCCAGAATATTCCATAGTTGTATCAAAGGAGTTGTATGTATGTTTTATTATTGTATACTTGGTATACAACGGGTGATATGCAACACCAGATTTCAAGGAAGACTCAAATCAGGTTCAATGGTGGTGGGGTCCACAGATTGTATGTGCATTCGATTGTATGTTTCCACATACAAAGGAAACATACAAAGAAAGATACATGTCAAATAGGACTCAAGGCCTGGGGCCCACCAGTTGTATGTTTGCATTGTATGTTTGCACATACAAGCTGATATACAATGAGAAACATACAAGGTGGACCCGATGGGGGAATCAAATGCAGCAAATAAAATTTGGGGTCCACCTTGTCTTTGGTGATTGTATATATATACAATCACGCATGCATTTTTAGATGCAAAGGAAGATGCAAGGGTTCTGTTGAAAAGGCAAGGCACATCAGTGAGCACTCCCTGAGTTCCTCCGATGACCGATAGGATGCATGTGGTGGGTCCTGATAACTCAAAGAGGTTGTTGTATGTATAAGCAGTTGCATATACAAAGATTTAAAAAGCAAATGGGTGAAAAAGTGAGAATGTATCTCCATGCCGCGAAAAGTCAAAGGAACAAGAAACACCCACGTGGAATGATCTCACTAGTCAGTAGCTCACCCGTTAGAATTGTGGCCATAGATTTTAGTGGGTAGAAATGAATCGATGGATCTATTCAAATGGAGGGTTTTCTTTGTATGTACAGCTATTTCTAGGTGGGAAAATTGCAAGGCACGTAGTCTGCTACGTTTCCAAGCCCATGAGTTGGTATGCCACTAATGGCAGATGTTACAGAAGTATGGTCGAAGACATGGACGGACCAACTACCTGATTGAAGAAGAAAATCCCCAGGTAGCGGCGCGAGTCTTGAGTTCAACCACTCTCAGCTTTTTCTTCTGCCTATTGCATTGACTGTTTTTGACACCATTCCATGGTGCTTTGTATCTGGCAGTGTTTTGAAATGACCATGTAATTAATTGCTGAGTACACATCCTGGTTGTATAAGAGGATTGTGTTACTCATTTCTTGAGGGTGTTAAAAACTAGACAAATTTTGGTGCTGTAATAAGATACAATCTGGCTGGTGGCTTTGTTTTGGGTGCCTTGTGAGTTTATGAGTTGTATGTTGAATGTTTTATGCAAAGAGTTCATTAGTTTCATGTTGATTTAAATGAGTAATACTTCATTACATGTATTATGTTATTTGTCTCCAAGTTGAATGTGTTCTTCTTCTGAATCTAAATAGCTAAGGGGTGTTTAAGATTCTAGGATATGGGTTTGCTATGTTGAATGCTTGATCTTTTACTTCTACTCAAGGAGTAGATTAAATGTTTAGGGTTAAGTGTTGGGAAGAATATATTGCAGTAAGGATGTTTGTAAAAAGAGATAACTAATACTTAATCTTGGGTAGTATCTGTAAGGCAGATACTACAAAACCCCCTTGAAATTTGATTACTATTTTAAGTCTATGGTAAACATTCACATATATATGTCTATTGACTCCAAGCCCTAGATAGGCACCGATCTTGTTATGATTGAGATTACAACCCAAGGTCCTAGTCTTGCATCCAAACACAAAATACACATCTAAACTTTAAATACAAACCTTTAGGACCTTAGAAGTAGTTTTAGGACCAAAATCCTTTGATTCACAACTGAGCATAGGCCCAAAGCTAGCCCCTTTGCACTTATTTCACAATTTGGGTCTACATAATGGAGGATTCATCTGCTTTGTGTCAACATCCCAGTAAGTTCATGTGCATATCTGACAGATGTTGAATAGGGAATACCCCCCTTGGTTCTGCAGAGCCTAAAGAAGAAGAGGAGATATTTATAGAGTCTATCTCCTATACTTGATGCAGAATGGGACGCAACGGAGGCTAACTAACAGGAAGGAGTAGCCAACAACACAAACAGCATGATAAAATTCTCTATCGGCTGAACATCATCATCATATTTCCTAGAGACACCAACAGCATCATCATCATATTTCGGATGATCGCAAATATCCTCCTGTCGACTACTATTTACCTCCTCCGTTTATCGCCTATCATCATCATCATGATAATCAACGGGCGCAAACATCCTCCGGTTGCACTGTTCATCGGGTGCCAAATACAAGCGGCATCATCATGATATTCAATATCACCTTTGTCAGCAGGATATCCAAATATCCGGTTGCTCCAAATATCCTGATGACGTTGCACTTCAACAACTTGCCTTCGATGCTCCACTGCCCGACGATACAAGCAACAGCATCATGATATTGTTCATCCGGTTCCTCGCAACCTCCTGATGATGCTAATACAACTTCCTGCCTACGTCGATACTTAACCACTTAATGACAACAGGATAAACTCGCGTTGAGGGATTTCTTAATATCCTGATGACGATGACGTCATATCCTGATGACGATGACGTCACACATCATCCTGATGAACTCTTCAACACTTAGCCAAAAAAAAAATTAACTTTCACACCCGCATCCGTGAGCGATATGCGGATGATGAACTTCCCCGAGAGATGATCCTGACTGCGATATATACACTGAGTATATATCCAACTCAAAACATCATGATGCACTTGCAGCATGCAAACTTCAACAACTTCATGACCCGATCCTGATGGCGATGCATTCGCAGATGACGATGCGGCTCGTTCCGACTGGAAACGCACATGCAGACTCCTGTGTATCCTTCCACTGCATGTAAGCACTCCGAACCACTCTATTTCACAAAGATCATGTGACGACCGGGCCGGATCACCTCCAAACCAAAATCTAACAACTTATCTTCTAGACCTAGCACATGAGGATGCTAGGCTGATTCACAGCATGCTCCTAACTGATCTCCTGAACAATGTAATGCATAAGCAGAAAACACAAATGCAAACTAAACTATGATACAGGACCATTCCACCGATTTGCAGGATCAACCGGTGGAAGGGTTGAAAGTGCCCATTAACTTGCAAACAGAAAAGGAAATCAACACAGATACAACTGATACAACCAGATACTGCAAAAGATGAGATCTTATTCAATTGAAATTCAAAAGTCCTGAATACAGCTTCACAATGTCTGAACTGCTCTCCTGAATCTCAACTCAACACAACACCGATACATCTATCAACATCAATCTCAATATGAACTATGAACTGTCTAAACCCTAACAGATCGAAGGTATATATAACAAATCCTTCGAGTACTACCAACTTCACTTCCCAGCGGCTGGGAGCTTCCAAGCGGCTGGGAGAGAGGACAATTCAGACTATCTTATCCCGATCTCTAACTGCCTACACATACTCCTATGCTGAACTAATACATAGCATCGGTCCAGTGGACCTTATTACAAGATAAAGTCAAACATACTAAAAATAGGCTATCCTGTCATCATGCTGATAACTATCCTATATCCTGATCATGTATGTCATCATGCGGACCTATATCCTGATCATGTGCGGGTGCTCCTGCACCATACTCCCCAAAAGAAGAAATCTCAAGTCCACTTGAGATGAGAGTATCAAGGTCGGCACCATGGTTCTGTATCTGTTCTGCAGTCATCCATACTGCTTCAGAGGTCGGCTGTCCCTTCCAAGAGACAAGGTACTCCAAGTACTTCTTGTTCCTGGTCTGTTTGACCACTCTAGTGTCCAAAATCTGTTGTATCTGTGGGGGATCATGTTGAGGAATGTCTTCAGCAACTGTATCCTGTAGGATATCCTGATCTACATCTGGATTAGCCTTGTATGGAGTTAAGTCACATACATTGAAGATAGGGGATAAACCGAGATCAGGTGGGAGTTGGATCTCATAAGCATTCTGTCCATGCTTTTGCAAAATCTGACATGGTCCAACTTTCTTTTGCATGAGCTTAGTATACTTCCCCTTAGGAAGCCTGTCTTTCTTCAAGTGAACCCAAACCAAATCTCCAACAGCAAATTGAACATCCTTCTTCTTCTTGTCAGCATATTCCTTATATTTTAAGGTGGTTTGCTGGAGTTGGGTCTTAACCTGATCATGAACTTCTTTGATTGCTTCAGCAAAAGCTTCTCCATCTGCACTAACAGGATCTGCTGTAGGTAGCTCTCGCAACTCTAAAATACCTCTGGGATGCATTCCATACACTACCTGAAAAGGCGATTTTCCTGTGCTCCTGTTGACAGTATCATTATATGAAAACTCAGCTTGAGACAGAATATTGTCCCACTTCTCTCCATGCTGTTTTGTCAAGCATCTAAGTAGATTCCCCAAGGAACGGTTCACAACCTCAGTTTGTCCATCCGTTTGAGGATGATATGCAGAGGAAAAAGACAAATTGGTTCCCAGCTTCCTCCATAGGGTTCTCCAGAAGTGACCCACAAACTTCACATCTCTGTCTGAAACTATGCTCAAAGGCAACCCATGAATTCGGACAATTTCCCTGAAGAATAAATCTGCAATATATGAGGCATCTGCAGTGGTTTTGCATGGCAAGAAATGTGCCATTTTACTGAATCTATCCACTACAACAAAGACACTGTCAAATCCTCTCCTGGTCCTTGGTAAACCCAAAACAAAATCCATACTGATACTTTCCCATGGTCTGGAAGGAATGGGTAAGGGCTGGTATAACCCTGCATTAGTTGACCTGCCTTTAGCCTTTTGACAAATTACACAGGTTTCTACAAATTTCCTGACATCTGACTGCAACTTAGGCCAGAAATAATGCCTCCTGACCAGATCAAGAGTCTTGTCTAGACCAAAATGACCTGCCATTGCTCCACAATGTTTCTCCTTGATTATATTCAACCTCATAGAACACCTTGGGATACACAACTGTCCACCCTTGAACAGCAATCCATCCTGGATTAGGAATTCAGAGGACTCAGCATGGTATTTCTCCCCAAAAGAAGTACAGACCTGATATATCTCTCCAAAATCAGCATCAGACTCATACATGGTCTTGAGTGAATCAATACCAACACTCTCTAACTAAATCTGATTGACTGTGAGAACTCTTCTGCTCAAAGCATCTGCAACTTTGTTTTTAACCCCTTTCTTATGCTTCAAGGTAAAAGTGAAAGCCTGTAAGGTCTCTACCCACTTCATATGTCTGTGGTTCAGCTTCTCCTGACTGTTGATGAAACTCAAAGCCTGGTTGTCTGTGAAGACTATGAACTCCTTTGGCATCAGGTAATGCCTCCATTTCTTTAGGGACTGAACTAAAGCATACATTTCCAGATCATATGATGAATACCTTTTCTTAGCATCATTGAGCTTTTCACTGAAAAATGCAATTGGTCTACCCTCTTGACTGAGTACTGCTCCAATGGCCATGTGACTGGCATCACACTCTACCTGAAAGATCTTGTTAAAATCTGGAAGTGCAAGGACTGGCTGCTGTGCCACCTTCCTCTTCAATGCCTCAAAGGAATCATCTGCTCCTTGAGTCCAAACAAACCTGCACTTCTGTCCTCCTTTGATGGTATCCAGCATGGGTGCACAAATATGACTGAACCCTCTGATGAACTTTCTGTAGAAGGTTGCTAACCCATGGAAACTTCTGACTTCATTCATGGTCTGTGGAGTTGGCCAATTCAATATGGCACTCACCTTCTCCTTATCCATCTGCAGCTTTCCTTGAGAAATGACAAAACCTAAATAGGTGATCTCCTGTTTCATAAACAGACACTTGTCCAAGTTTATCATCATCTTCTCTTCATGAAGCCTCTTGAGAACCAGATCTATATGCCTGAGATGTTCTTCTCTGGTGTTACTAAAAATCAGAATGTCATCTAAATAGACTATGACAAACTTACCAATGAATTCCTTCAGAACCTCATTCATCAGCCTCATGAAAGTACTAGGGGCATTAGACAAACCAAAAGGCATAACCTTCCATTCATATAAACCTTCATTTGTCTTGAATGCTGTCTTCCACTCATCACCTGGTCTAATCCTGATCTGATGGTACCCACTCTTCAAGTCTATTTTTGTAAAGTACTTAGCATTTCCCAAACAATCCAGTAAATCCTCAATTCTGGGGATTGGAAACCTATACCTGATTGTGATCTTGTTGATGGCTCTGGAATCTGTGCAAAGTCTCCAAGTGCCTTCCTTCTTTGGTGCTAGTACAGCTGGTACTGCACATGGACTCAAACTCTTTCCAATCAGACCTGAATTCATCAATTCTTCAATCTGTCTGGCTACTTCTGCATTCTGTTCTGGGGTAAGCTTATAAGCTGCTTTATTTGGAAGTGTAGACCCTGGAATCAAGTCTATGCAATGACTGATATCTCTGACAGGTGGTAGGGATCTTGGCATTCCCTCTGAGATAACACCTTTGTACTTATCCAATAACTCTTGGACAGCTGGGTCTATCAACCTTGGCTTCTTCTCTTCCTTGGCTTCTTGCTGTTGTTTCTTATTCACACTCAGACATGGGATTAGGGCATATGCAACTGCACCTTCTGCTGCTACTTCTTTCATGAACTGTTTGCCTTCCATCAGCATGACCTTCACTTCTTTGCCTTTAGACTTCTCCTCTTTCTCCTTCAATGGGAATAATGTTACTTCTTTACCATCTTTAGTGATTTTATAGGTGTTTTTAACACCATCATGCTGTGCCTTCAGATCATATTGCCATGGTCTACCAAACAAAAGGTTGCAAGCATCCATCTTGGTGATATCAAACAACAACTTATCCTTATACCCACCAATCTGAAACTCTACCCAAGCCTGCTCTTCTACAGTTGTCTGCTGACCTTGAGTAAGCCATGAGACTTTATATGGAGATGGATGAGGCAATCTCCTAAGCTTCAGCTTCATCAGCATCTCTTCAGACACAAAGTTCTCAGTAGAACCAGAATCAATCAAAACCTTACATGCCTTACCTCCTGCTTTGCAAGTGGTTCTGAAAAGGGACTTCCTTTGAGGGGCTTCTTTATCAGGTACCTTCATGGTAGTCACTGTTCTTCTCATCATCAGGGACTCTCCACTTTCTGGATATCCATAATTCTCAGGACCATTCACACTCTGAAAATCATTAGAGCTTGTCCTACTTTGATTATCAGGTTCATTGACCAGATTTGTCCTCCTTTCTCCTGCTGAGCTTGTGGCCTTCTTTGTTACAGTTGTAACACCTGATGGATCCTCTGCCCTGGGATCTTCCTCTGTAAGGTCTTCTACCTCTGAAGTTTCCTTGCTGACTGAAATTCTCTCTCTGATCCTGACTATTGTTGCCCTTGCTATTGTCTTGACTGGATTCCCCTTGATATCCCTGTCCATGTCCTTTGCCTCTGAAAGGACTTCTTCCACCTCTTTGTTGTCTTCCTCTTCCTCTATTGTTTTGGTCTTGTTTTCTCTTCAGCTTTTCTTCCACTTTCAATGCCAACTGAAAGCTTTTCTGCACTGTATCTGGGTTATGCAGACTGAGATCTTCCTGAATATTAAACCTCAATCCATTAAGGTATCTGGCTACCTTTTCTTCTTCACTTTCTTTCACCTTGGTCTTCATACAGAGTTTCATGAACTCTTCTGTATATGAGCTGACATCTAGCTCCTTCTGCTTCAGGTTCTGCTTCCTCTTGTGTAACTGGATACTGTAATCCAAAGGAATATAAGCCTCCTTTACCAATTCCATCTTCTTCCATGTGGCAACTCTACGTTTTCCCTCCTGCACTCTATCATCCTGAACAAAGTTCCACCATGTCAAGGCAGCTTCTTTCATCTTTGACTGTGCTATCTTCACTCTCTGCTTTTCTGGTATCTCCTCTGTCACAAAGAAATTGTTCAAACAATCTATCCATTCCATTACTGAATCAGGGTCCATCTTACCTGTAAATACTAGCAAATCCAGCTTCACATCCATGGTTCTCCTCTCCATGGCCTTGAGGGCGTTCAACAGCGGCCTCTGGTCTGCAGGAACGACCTCCTCGCTCCAATTAGGGATATCTTCTTCTTCCCTATCATCTTCTCTACCAGAACCTACTCTACTCCTCAACTTTGCTAACTCATCTTTCAACTCCTGATTCTGAGCCTTCACGGCCTTGCTTTCTGCAATCTGTTTCTTCACCAAAACTGCCAACTCAGCATTGGTCATCTTTGTTGGAAACTCAGATGTTCCTTCTTCGTCTGACATCCTGCTTATCCTTTCCAGAAGATCCTAACCTTTGCTCTGATACCACTATGATGCAGAGTGGGACGCAACGGAGGCTAACTAACAGGAAGGAGTAGCCAACAACACAAACAGCATGATAAAATTCTCTATCGGCTGAACATCATCATCATATTTCCTAGAGACACCAACAGCATCATCATCATATTTCGGATGATCGCAAATATCCTCCTGTCGACTACTATTTACCTCCTCCGTTTATCGCCTATCATCATCATCATGATAATCAACGGGCGCAAACATCCTCCGGTTGCACTGTTCATCGGGTGCCAAATACAAGTGGCATCATCATGATATTCAATATCACCTTTGTCAGCAGGATATCCAAATATCCGATTGCTCCAAATATCCTGATGACGTTGCACTTCAACAACTTGCCTTCGATGCTCCACTGCCCGATGATACAAGCAACAGCATCATGATATTGTTCATCTGGTTCCTCGCAACCTCCTGATGATGCTAATACAACTTCCTGCCTACGCCGATACTTAACCACTTAACGACAACAGGATAAACTCGCGTTGAGGGATTTCTTAATATCCTGATGACGATGACGTCATATCCTGATGACGATGATGTCACACATCATCCTGATGAACTCTTCAACACTTAGCCAAAAAAAACTTAACTTTCACACCCACATCCGTGAGCGATATGCGGATGATGAACTTCCCCGAGAGATGATCCTGACTGCGATATATACACTGAGTATATATCCAACTCAAAACATCATGATGCACTTGCAGCATGCAAACTTCAACAACTTCATGACCCGATCCTGATGGCGATGCATTCGCAGATGACGATGCGGCTCGTTCTGACTGGAAACGCACATGCAGACTCCTGTGTATCCTTCCACTGCATGTAAGCACTCCGAACCACTCTATTTCACAAAGATCATGTGACGACCGGGCCGGATCACCTCCAAACCAAAATCTAACAACTTATCTTCTAGACCTAGCACATGAGGATGCTAGGCTGATTCACAGCATGCTCCTAACTGATCTCCTGAACAATGTAATGCATAAGCAGAAAACACAAATGCAAACTAAACTATGATACAGGACCATTCCACCGATTTGCAGGATCAACCGGTGGAAGGGTTGAAAGTGCCCATTAACTTGCAAACAGAAAAGGAAATCAACACAGATACAACTGATACAACCAGATACTGCAAAAGATGAGATCTTATTCAATTGAAATTCAAAAGTCCTGAATACAGCTTCACAATGTCTGAACTGCTCTCCTGAATCTCAACTCAACACAACACCGATACATCTATCAACATCAATCTCAATATGAACTATGAACTGTCTAAACCCTAACAGATCGAAGGTATATATAACAAATCCTTCGAGTACTACCAACTTCACTTCCCAGTGGCTGGGAGCTTCCAAGCGGCTGGGAGAGAGGACAACTCAGACTATCTTATCCCGATCTCTAACTGCCTACACATACTCCTATGCTGAACTAATACATAGCATCGGTCCAGTGGACCTTATTACAAGATAAAGTCAAACATACTAAAAATAGGCTATCCTGTCATCATGCTGATAACTATCCTATATCCTGATCATGTATGTCATCATGCGGACCTATATCCTGATCATGTGCGGGTGCTCCTGCACCAATACTGTTGGCCCCTGGCCTAGGAATCTTGTTAATCAATGATGACTACCTTGTAGGGATAACTGGGAAGAAGCATCTAGTTTGGGAAAAACCTAACAAATTTGGTGACTCTACTGGGGACTGCTTTGTGTATGAACCCTGGTGAAAACTAATTCCTAGTTGTAGGTGGCAACTCCAAACAAAATCTCCCAACTGGTGAAGTGAAATTTGTATGCAAGGGAGAAGATCCCTGCGTAACCCTTTGTTTGAAGAATTACCTAGAAAAATGATGTATAGGAAAAAAGGGACTGTTCAAACTGGTCATGAAAGTTCTCTCAGCCCTAGAAACAATGATAGTACCCAAGACAATCTAGGATCTTCACAGCAAACATCACCTTATTTTTTGAACACAGAAGCTGAAATTCAAGATGTATATGAAAGACAACAAGGTGTTAATTTGAGAATGAGATTAGAGGTGTTCCAGGAATGCCATTTCTTAGACCCCCTTGATAGATTTGAAGAAGCTGAGTCCCCAAGGGATGATGATGGTGACAAAAATGGAAAGGGACCATCCTCTTCTATGCCCTAAGAGGAAGAATTAGCTGAAGAAATCAAGAGCCTAAGGGCTGAATTAGAATATTTGCAGGCTGTAAAGATTAGAGATGATATGAGACAAAAGGTGCAAGCTCTGAGAATTGCTCAACATGATTCAGTCCCCACCCTTTATAATGCAAATGTGATGAGAAACCAACAAAGAAATGAAGCTCAGAATCAACAGAATGATCAGAGACAAAATACAAATAATGCTAGGGTACCGTTGAACAATGTAAGAAATCAGAATGTAAATAGGAATGCAAATGTCAATTAGTTTGGTAGGTGGCCTATGTAGTTGGATAGATTTAGGCAGCTAGTTTTTAATGGTATTCCTGGTTACCCTAATCCCATTGATAAACATGTAAGGCTTCAGATACCTAAGTTTTTAGGAAACAATGTTGTGTCAGGGGAAGATCATTTGAAATCTTTTCAGAATGTCATGGACAACTTTGAGGTTGAACATGAAGATGTTTTTATGAAATTGTTTATGCAATCCTTAGTTGATGAAGCTAGAGAGTGATATAAAATTCTGCCTTATAAGAGTGTCTCATCATGGGATGATTTTAGAAGGATTTTTAAAGAACAATATGGTGATAAGACTGATCCAAGCTTTTTTATAAATGAATTCACAAGTATTACTAAGGGGTCAAATGAGCCTGTTGCAGATTTTAATGCTAGATTCACTAGAGTGTTGAACAAACTACCACTTCATATGAGGCCTAATGAACCAATGTGTGTTTTACTATATATAAATGCTTTTGATGCAAAAACAACTTATGGATTAAGAGATAAGGGTCCTGCTAGCCTCAGGGATGCTTTCAGAATTGCAACTAATATTGAAAATAATAGGAAAGCATCTTGTAAAACAAATAAAAGGGATGATGTAAAGATTCTGCAAAATCCAAATAATAAGTCTCAGAGTGCTCAAGGTAATACATCTACTTTTGAAGAAAAATTAGATAAATTGACCAATGTTGTTAAAGACTTAAGCTACAGACTTGCTAAGAATGAAAAGGGGATAGGCTCTGAAAGGCAGGTTTACCAAAGACAAGAAAAGACACCATCATTGCATGATATGCCATATAACACTAATTGGCATAATGGTAAACCCATTCTCCCAAATAGCAATAATAATCAAAGAGCTCAAAATGTCAAGGAGACTCCTGATCCATTGAGGAAAGCTATTAACATTGTTGATGATGCCCCATGGTGCATAATATGTCAGATGCCTCACTCACAATTGCAATGTATGATTGCTCAATCTTTGTATAATAATGTTGTTGCCTGCAATGAATGCAATGAGCCACATTGTATGGAGGATGATAGTGTCAATATGTTGTCGACAAATAGCAAGCATTTTTCTTATGATGCTGATGAAAGCGTGAGTTATAGGACATAGGTCTACCAGCAAATTTCCTACGATGATGAAGATAATTATGCTTATGCTTAGGATTCACGCATCTTTCTGAATAACTTGAGGAGGCCTTCTGATGAAGAGATTAGAGATCTCATAGCTGTAGCAGTGGCTTAGGTCAAAAGCAACTATAACCTTAGAGGTAAGGCTCAGGTTGGTAATTCACATCAACTAGATGACACCTTTGTAAATCAGCCAATGCATAATCATAAAAGGAGTGAACCACATAAGACAAAATGGAATAATAATAATAATAAATTCTAAACAAAGGCCAAGTCATGATTCTCAAAGGTCATAAAATGAAATTTCCCAAAATGAGAATCAAACTAATAATTCTCAAGTCATGGGTACGATCAGAGGGCCGTTAAAATCAAGGCTGTATTAGCTCAAGATAAGAACAAAACCATAGTTCAAGCTACAACTATCATACAAAATTATGCTCCCTTTGATATAACTCAAGTTTTATCCTAGATAAAAATCTCTGTTTCATTAATGGAGATGATGAAAGTTGATGAATACAGAAATAAAGCATTATCCCCGATTTTAGAAGTAGCTTGTCAGGTTGAGCAAAATGTTGAGACTCAAGGTAATAAACAAGCCTTATGTATTGATGAGGATGAGGTTCTTGAAGTCTATCTAGGAGTGACAATGACAAAATTCTCTTCACAGGTTGAACCATTTTATGTCTCCCTTGTTATTAATGGAAAGGTAATAAAAAATTGTATGCTTGACTCAGGAGCGTCAACAAATATTATGCCTCTAGCTATCATGCAATAGGCTGGATTGAAAATAGATAAAGCATGTGGAAAATGCTATGCAATGGATTATAGGGAGGTGCCAGTTGTTGGAATCATCAAAGATGTGGACTTTATGCTGGCAGCATATCCAGAAAAGACTTACAGAATGAACATAACAGTAGTTGACATAAAGCCACAATATGGCATGTTGTCAACAAGATGGGCAGCATTGGTTGGAGGAAGTATGCAATTAGATTTATCATATGCTATGATCCTAATAAATGGTAAAGATGTCAAACTGGTCAGAGAAGAAAGGCCACCAGAAACAGTTGAATATCAAGATTCAAATGAGCATATCTATTTTGTGGATACTGACTATGAGAATTTCAGAGTTGTCTCAGATGATCAAGGAAATAAAGAGAGATTTTTGCATTCAAGAACTTGACCAAAAGGGTCTCTGGACTATGTATTTTGATGGAGCTTGTTCAAAGGAAGGTTCTAGTGCTGGAGTTGTGTTTTTCTCTCTAGCAGGTAAACTTCTGAAATTCTCTTTCTTGTTAAAGTTTGCTTGCACCAATAATATTACAGAATATGAAGCTCTTC
Source organism: Cunninghamia lanceolata (assembly GCA_027924645.1). Classification (NCBI taxonomy): domain Eukaryota; kingdom Viridiplantae; phylum Streptophyta; class Pinopsida; order Cupressales; family Cupressaceae; genus Cunninghamia; species Cunninghamia lanceolata. The sequence continues at coordinate 32,038,974 of BSBN01000078.1, read as the reverse complement.
TATTGGGATTGAATGTTGCCTTGAAGCATGGGATTAAGATGCTAAAAGTGTTTGGAGATTTAGAATTATTTTTTTCTTAGGTGAGAGATAAATATGTTTCAAAAAATAAAAGGTTAAAATAGTATAAGCATACTATATGGGACACAATTGAATTGTTTAATGCTTTTTCAATAAATTGGATAAAACAGTCAAAGAATGTCATGGCAGACTTTCTAGCTAATGTGGCCATAAGGCCAGACGACATCACTCTGTCTAATGTCACAAATGTTGAAATTAAACTTAGACCTGCAGTACCAGATAATGTATGCAGTTGGCAGGTGTTTGATGATGATAGAGACTTGTTGAGGTTCCTACGCTGCATAGATGACTATGAGAACCAGGAGATTGATTTTTAGAATTTTGTAGAGGTTGTGAATGGAAAAGAAACTCTTATGGGGAAAGAAGTAATTCAGCTTAAAACAAATAAACTCCCCAGAGGGCTAGTTGCTTTAGAAAGAGCATTTGACAATAGAGACCAATTTGTTATTAAGGCATCTCCTACAAACAAGGATGATTTGGAAGAAATAAACTTGGGGACACACTATGCCCCCAAAAGGGTATATATTGGCAAACTGCTCAAGCCACATCAGGAGTATATTGATTGCATTATTGAAAAAGTATAAGCATGTCTTTGCATGGTCATATGAGGACCTAAAAGCTTATAGAGAAGATTTATTCCAGTATGAGATTCCTTTGAAGCCTGAGGCTAAGCCAATCAGACAGAAATAAAGACCTATCAACCCAACTTTGGCTCCAAAAATGTAAGAAGAGCTTGTGAAGCTTAGGGATGCTGGAATAATTGTGTCTATCAAACACTCAACTTAGGTGTCCAATCTTGTCCCAATTAGAAAGAAAAATGGTGATATAAGACTTTGTGTGGATTTCAAAAATTTGAATGTGTCTTCTTTAAAGGATAATTATCCATTGCCCAACATGGAGGCTATGTTGCAAAAGGTGACTGGTTGTGAGATTCTATCCATGATGGATGGATTTTTAGGTTATAATCAGGTGAAGGTAAAAGAATCTGAACAATACAAGACTACCTTCACCACTCCATGGGGAACTTATGTATATGTAAGAATGCCATTTGGGCTGACAAATGCAGGTGTTACATTTCAGAGGGCCATGGATGTTGCTTTTGTAGGATTGATTGACTCAATTCTAGTTGTATATCAGGATGATTTAACTACCTATTCAAAAAAGGAGGAGCAACATTGCGTGCATCTAGAACAAATTTTTATTAGGGCATTGGAATATGGCATTTCACTTAACCCAAAGAAATGTGCTTTTGGAGTAATAGAAGGAAAGCTATTGGGGCACATTGTTTCCAAGGGTGGAGTCAGCATTGATCCTGAAAGGGTTGCTGCAATTGATAGAATTCAAATTCCTAAAATAGTGAAAGGCATTCAATCTTTCTTTGGGCAGATTAACTTTGTTAGAAGATTCATCCCCAACTTTGCAGAAATTACAAAGGATATTTCTAAAATGTTGAAGAAGGGTGAAACTATCAAATGGGAAAGTGAAGCAACTAGATCATTTCAGAATATTAAAGAGGCTATAAAGATGGCTCCTATGTTGAAATCTCCTAATTTTTCTAATCCATTTCAGTTGTTCTCATTTGCCTCTTTTCATACTATTGCTGCATGTTTATTACAGAAAAATGAAGATGGTTTTGAGCAGCCTATTGCCTTCTTTAGCATGTCATTGCAGGTAGCTAAATTAAAATATGATATCATGGAGAAGTAGGCATATGCATTGGTTAGGGAAGTCAAAAGCTTCAGACCATATTTAGTAGGATCTTAGATAGTTGCATATGTGCCCCATGTAGCAGTCAAGGACATTTTCACTCAACAGGAGGTGACAGGAAGAAGATGCAGATGGATTAACAAGTTACAAGAATTCAACATAGAGATACAAATTACAAAACTAGTGAGGGGACAAGGTTTGGCTAAGATGATGGCATAATCAAATTTGGAGGCATGCTAGGTAAATGTAGTTCAGGATAGAGTTGTTAACGTGTCAGAATCTAAATTGTATAAAGATATTGTATATTATTTACAGAATTTGAATTGTCCTTCCCATCTTAGTGATAGTTAAAAAAGGACCTTAAAGTTACATGCTATCAAATACATAAATATTCAAGGAGAATTGTACTGGAAGAATCCTGATGGTGTGCTACTTAGGTGTGTAGATTAAAATCAAGCTACTAGTATTTTAAATGACATGCACAAAGGAATGTGTAGTGGACACTACGTTTCTAAGACAACAGCTCACAAAATTCTTAGAGCAGGCTATTGGTGGCCCACCCTTTTCTCAGATGCATAGAAGATAGTAAAAAAATGTGATCCCTACCAAAGGCTCTCAGGAAGACTTAAATATGAAGGTGCATTACCCCTCAGAACTATAACTGTGGAGGCTCCATTTCAGCAATGGGGAATTGATTTTATAGGGGAAATTCTAGAAAAATCAAGTGGAGGACATAGTTGGATTTTGGTTGCCACTGACTATTTTACTAAATGGGTTGAAGCCATTCCAACTAAGAAAGCTACATGCAAGGTGGTGATGGATTTTATTTTAGAACACATTATTATCAGATTTGGAGTACCAGCCAAAGTGGTCACAGATAATGCCATGTGCTTTAGATCTAGTGAGTTTGTTGACTTTTGCAACAGCTATGGAATTAATTTGTCATATGCATCACCATATCATCCACATGGAAATGGTCAAGATGAATCAAGTAACATAAGCCTTATGAAAATCATCAAAACGATGGTAGACAAGAACACAAGGGCATGGGATTCAAAGTTAAAGATGGCACTATGGGCTGACCAAATAACAGTGAAGAAAGCAATTGGAAGGTCACCTTTTGAGCTAGTATATGGCACATCAGCTAGGTTACCTGTGAATAATCTCTTGCCAATTTATAGATGTGTATATGGAAAAATGGATTAAATCTAAACTAATAAAAACCAAAAATCCAATAACATAAAGAAAACGAATTTAAATAAAAGCCATGACAAATAATCAATGCAATAAAGACTTTTACCAAAATTTGTGTTGTTTCCTTTGGATTGAATGTAGAATTGCTCAATGAAATTGCAAAGCCATAGCTGCAACAAGCAAGTGTAGTGCTCAAGAGATCAATGTCAAAAGATCGTAAGGTTGCTCAATCGACGCGTTGTGTATGCTCCAAGCTCTGTTAAGTATGCCTGAGAATACGATCGAAGAGAGAGACTAAATGAAGGAGATGAGGGGGGTTTATATAGATTTCAAGGAAAATCGATCAACGGTCCAGATAATTCAGAAGAATCAATGGAGGAGATAAGTTGAGGAATGTGCAACGAATAAGAAGAAGACATGTGTCTTGCTTTCTTTTGCATGAGAGGAGTTATCAAGAATAGAAGAATGAGTTAACTAAAGAGATACATCAATTAAAAGAATAAAGCAATTAGTTAAGTGATTTAAAACAAGAAGAAGGGATTTGCATGAAAAAAGAAGATATTTTGCTTTATTAAATATAGAAATATTTAATTGATGAGCAAGAAAGCTTGAGTTATTTTAGAGATAACTCAAATTAGAAGAAAAAGCAATTTAAATAAATAATTGATTTATTTAAATTTAGAGAAGATATTTTGGAAGAAATAATTAAATAATTAGAATTATTTAATTTAGAAGATTTAAAAGCAAATTAAATAGATAAATTTATTTAATTGTTGTGCATGATTTTGGGAGAACAGAAGATTATAAATAAAATATTTGATTTTATTTATTTTTAGAGGATTGAGATAATTTAAATAAATTTGATTTGATTTATTTAAATTTAGAAGAACAATTGATTTAATTAAATAATGTAAATTATTTAATTGTAGATAAGATAGAATTGTGATGAATTAATTAAATAATGGGATATATTTAATTAATGTGGACTTAATTTTTGGAAAGAGGATAATGATCAAATTAAATAATTAAAATTATTTAATTGTGGAAGAATATAGAGGAATTTAATTTAATTAATTAAATAAAGAGGATTTATTTAATTAATGTTGAATTTAGGAGATTTAGAAGAATTTGGTGAAATTAATTAAATAATTAGATTATTTAATTAATGTTTGCAATGCAAGTGATTAGATAGATTATGAAATGCAAGTGATTTGACGACACGGTCATTTTAGGGTGTCTACATTTTGCCCCTCTTTGATGCAATGCAGCTTGTAGCGTTGCGTCAAAGAAATTAATAGTTGAAGATGTGATACAATTTTTTTGATGCCCCAGTGTAGGTAGTTGCCCCAGCATATGCCCCCTCGAGCGGGAAGACGGGGAAGCGGTAGAAGAACTGTGTTGATGCTCGACTAGAAGATTGTTGGAGACAGATGAGGCTGGGTTGATGATAGATAGAAGAAAGTGGAAATAGAAGAGAACATGATAGAAAAGACTGTTGATCAATCTTTGCTTGAAAAATGATATAAGGCCATGGATGAATAGAGGGGTAGATGGATGAGCTTGTTGCAATGGTTTCACATTTGTTTATAAAGAGCAATCCTTATTTTTGATATAGCACGTGGATAGTTCGTCACCAGGGTATAAAAGACCAAGGTGCAGTAATATCTGAGTGCGTGGACGTTGACTCTGCAAGCAAGCGGTTTGAACTTAGATCCATTAGACATAATATAACCTTGTTGGAACATGCGAATAAGCCATAGTCTTGAACATAAAATAAACTTCAATACATGTAAATGCAAGAAGAATTATTAATATGTAAGATGCTAGGTCCTAACACACACAAGATAAATAGAATGCTAAGAAAGATACTAGAGATCATTCCTCAAACACGGCACACAGAAAGCAATGACTATGCCCCCAATCCGTACTGCATCGCAACATACCAAGATTATAGATAAATCAAGGTAGCCTTGAATAGGTAATGGAAAAGGAACAAAAGATAAACCAAAAAGCAAATTGAATGACTTATAAAGTAAACATACAGCCAACATATTCTCTTGCCAAAGAGGTTGCTCAGGATAGATTGGATAGGAAAGATAACAGCCTTATCATAGGAACTCTGTGTCCGTTAAAGGGGGCTATCTACCTAAAAAGACAATGTCTCACTACAGGAAATGCCACATGTCGTAGGAGACGCGTGTGTTGGTCTCGACAATGGAACACTTCGTAGAAGACAAGCTTGTGGATCTAGGGCTTGGTTAAGCGGTACTTAGCTGATGTTGGCAATCGGTATGCAGGACAGTAGATGACTCTGGAAGTAGGCCTCTTTGCTTCAGGTTTGCGAAGGACTACTGCTTTGAAAGGATGCGCTAGCTTGCTGCTTGAGTTAGTCAAGTCGAGGTGAATGGATTTTGAAAAACGGAAGACTAGAAGGATGGAATGCTAATGGATTGGGACGGGTGGAGAATGATGGATCGTGTGTGCCTGAGTACTGGATACATCCTTCATATTCCAGACTGCCTACATACCCTGTATCCATGGGATCAAGGCACACTTACGATGGAAGATGAACGTGATAAATATGTAGTTCTGGACAAAGTGATGAGATGGGTCCAGGTGAAAGGGGGAGATCTTATGTACCTGAGGACTGGAAACTTCCTTCGTATTCCAGACTGCCTACATACCCATATCCATGGGATCAAGGTACCTTAAGATTGAGAACTTCTTGAGAATTTGATTTAATTAATTCAACAAATTCCCTCTTATCTAAAATTAAATAATTCTTAAATTATTTAATTAAATCAAGGAATGCCGTCAGGTGTAGCTAAAGTATAAACTCCCGATCCATATGCTGTTGTGACAATGAAGGGACCTAACCAGTTAGGCTCAAACTTGCCCTTCTTCTCTCGATCTGCTTGATTTCTCTGATTCTCCTTAAGTACAAGATCACCAACTTGAAACCGTCTTTCTTTGATCTTTTTGTTGTAATAACGCCGGAGGCGGTTTTGATAGACATGGAGATGATTAAGTGCGGTAAGACGCCTCTCATCTAGTAGTTCAAGATCAGCTAATCTGGAAGTGTGATACTCATCTCCGCCGATCAGGTCCTGCATGGATACTCTGAGGGATGGGATCTCGACCTCTATAGGTAGGATGGCTTCAGAGCCAAAGACCAAGGCATAGGGTGTCTACATTTTGCCCCTCTTTGATGCAATGCAGCATGTAGCATTGTGTCAAAGAAAATCGATTGTTTATTTGTTTGCCAGGTTTTCACTATGGTACTTATCCAAGGCGCCTGTTTGCCAGGTTTTCACCAGAGGATGAATGTTTTTGTATTTTTGATTTTTTTTATTTTTTATTTTTGATTTTTGATTTTTATTTTTATTATTGATTTTTTATTTTTTTTTTTATTTTTTTGATAGGTTGCTCCTGCATTTTTCAGACCAAACGGCATAACGTACCAACAGTAATTGCCCCAAGGACATGTAAAGGTTGTTTTGTGTTGGTCTTCTTCAGCTATCCTTATCTGATTGTAACCCGAGAATCCATCCATGAGAGAAAGCATCTCGTGACCAGCTGTCAAGTCCACTATAATGTCAATGTTTGGTAGTGGAAAGTCATCTTTAGGACATGCCTTGTTGAGATCTCTGAAATCATTACACATGCGGATGCGCCCATTAGGTTTAGACACAGGTACAATGTTTGAGACCCAATCTGAATAGTCGATAGGTCGTATGAACTTTGCATCTAATAGCTTTTGTACTTCCACTTTCACCAAGAGAGCTATCTGTGGATGCATTTTTCTCAACTTCTGTTTCACTGGTTTCACCTTGGGATCAACTGTGAGATAATGAACTACCAGCTTAGGGTCTAGCCCTGGCATATCTGCATAGGTCCATGCAAAGTTGATGGTTCGTTGTAAGAAGAAGCTGTTAAGATTTCTGTGCTCTGTATCAGATAATGATGCCGCTAGGAATGTTGTCTTTGGATTCTGTTCTGTACCTAGGTTGATCTCTGTAGAATCTTCCACTAGGAGAGCAGATTTCTCTTGATACTTAGAAGGTAAGGGAAGGTCAAATCCTCCATCTTCAGGTGCCACAGTTGGGTTTTCACCTTTGGATACGTCCTTTATTTTTACTATTTTATGATCAGGAGGTGCCACAGTGTGGTTTTCACCTAGAGATCTTTCTTTATTTGCACTTTTGTGACTAGAGGATTTGGCATTCTCACCAAAATAAGCCGTGGGCTCAAGTTCCATTACAAAACCTGCCTTGTGATCGCCAAGAGGGATACCTTCTCGAAGTCCCATGAATTCAGCTAAAGCTTCGTCATTTTGAAAGACATCTATAACGGGGGCCCCTTGTTGGTCCCAATCGATAAGTTCAGGGTAGACAAGCGTGACATTCTGGGTGCTGGTGGTGGAAGTTAAGGATACGGAGGATAGTGTAAAAATGGAGGATTCTGCGAATAGATTGGTCATGTGGAGGGAAGAGTCATCGGTGATATCCTCTGTAGATGTCGAATCGGCGGGAAACTTGTCAGCTACCTCGTCGAGGATATACTCGATGTCCGAGGCACGTGGTACCTTCTTACCAAATCCTAATCCTTTCTTGTCTAGCTTCTTTGTTACCACAATGGGCTCCATAGTGCCTTGATTCTGTTTCCCAAGGCCACCTTTGCCTTTATAGCCCATGTTTTTCACTATCCTTAAGCCATTGCCATACTGCTTGACTGGTAGCGTGACTGGTTCTTTCTCCTTGTAGAGCCAAGAAGAGATGTCCTCAATAGTTTCCTCTTCCAATAACCGTCCATGTTGGAATTGGGTTAGGAATGTTGGGGGAGGAATAGATGCTTTTTTGGTAACTTTAGCAATGGGTGGTTTGCCGTAAGATTTTGGAGATAAGGGCATCCGCCCTACACAACAAGATTCGGAGATATCATAAGTGCCAAAGCCTATATCTCGGACACGAGCTGTGATTTTGGGGAGGGGTGTAGGCTCACTGGTAGAGGCTTGTGTGAGAGTTTCAGGATCAACATAGAGAGGGGATTCAAGGGCTTTGTCATTTTTAAGCACTTGGTTGCAATTCTTATAGCTTCCTTGCAAGACACGGCAAAATTCAAAAGGATTAGGGTCTCCTGGGATGGTGATCTCCGTACCATTGTATGGGAACTTTAGGGACTAATGGTACGTGGAGGGAATAGCTTTCATTGCATGGATCCATGGGCGGCCTAGAATAATGTTGTAAGGCAGCTCAATATCAAGGACTTGACACCTGGTTTCAAGCATAACGGGGCCCAACTGTATAGGCAAGTGAATAACACCTTCTGAACGGTGTTCTGCATCATCATACCCCTTGATTGTAATACTATGATCAGTGTTGATGTGATCCTCAGAGTATCCCAATTGCTTTAGTAACTTTAAAGAACAGATGTTGAGACCAGCACCACCATCTATGAGGATGCGTTTGATTTTGCGCTTATGTATGAGCACTTCAATATGGAGGGCATCGTTGTGACAAGGATCATGGGAGGGAAGGTCTTTCTCAGAGAAGACCACATTGTAAGGCGAAGCAATATTACCCACTATAGCTTGGAAATCTGCGACTGCTATGTTGTTAGGAATGGAAGACTCTTGGAGGGCTTTTTCTAGCACCACTTTATGTGTAGGTGATGACCGTAGAAGGTCCAAAATAGAGATCTGTGCTGGTGTTCTCCCTAGATGTTCGACAAGATTATAATCAGACTGAACTGGAAGCCTAGGTGTAGGTGTACGAATGGTGACATGACCTCGACGAGTAGTAACAGCACAATCCGTAGATTTGCCTTTAATGGTGAGGGTAGACACTCGACTCTCTTCAAAACGACCTACAATGGAATCGAAGGACGTGGAAGCATGATTGATACCTTTACCTCTATCCTGAGGAGGAGGTGGACCATGATGAGGGAATGGTTCCTTGTACATATCGAGATCCTTGTTCGTGTGTTGTGCTGGTGATTCATTCTCAAAGGTGATTTGATTACCGTCGATAAGGTTTTGGATGAGGTGCTTAAGCTTCATGCAAGATGCAGTTCGATGACCTTTGCTCCTATGGAACTCACAATACTCATTGTCTCTGTAACGTGTAGTTTTGTAGACAGGTTCTCCATATGGGGGAGCATCAGGTAAGGTTATGAGCCCTTTCAGCAAAGCTTGCTGTAAGACCGATTCGATGGGCACTCCCAAAGGAGTAAATTGACGTCGTGGAGGGTAATCTTGTTGGGGCCGCTCTTGTTGTCTTTGCTGTTGGTTGGGATAAGGCTGCCTTTGTTGCTGCTGTTGTTGAGGTGGAGTTTGACTTGGTTTGGAGAGTTGCAGCGGTGTTTGCAACGTTTGGACATGCTTAGTATCGACCACCCCATCGTTGACCACGTTTTTGTTCTTGTTCCAATATTTGGGTTTATCATTCGACTGTTGATGCGAATTGCTATCTTTCGTCTCCTTAAAGATTTTGACCACACCCTTAGCGATGAGGGCCTTCTCAATGTTGATACCCTTGTATGTGATTTCATCGAAGGTTGTAGCACTAAGGATTTGCAAATGGAAACCTAACTCTTGGTTGAGGTTCTGCACAAAGATGCTAACAAGCTGTTTCTCTGGAATCTTGAAAGGGAATTTACTAGCCATTTGTCTCCATCGTTAGAGGAAAGAAATGAAAGTTTCACCATTTTTCTGTTTATTGTTGCATAGGTCCGTCATGGAAATCTCATGCTCTGCGTTGTAAGAAAAATGGGTGGCAAACTTTTCTGCTAGCTCGTTGAAAGACTTGATACCCGTAGGTAAGTGTGAGAACCATTCTATTGCTTGTCCTCCAAGACTGCGAGGAAAAAGACGCATAAGATATGTGTCGTTGTGAGAGACCTCGAAGCAAGTAAGATAGAATTCCCTAAGATGGTCTTTTGGGTCACCTTTTCCTTTGTACTTATCGAACTTTGGAATAGTGAAATTTTGAGGAAAAGGGATCATTGGTAATGACCGATCAAAAGGATAAGGGCACACTTCCTCCAAAGAGAAGGTCTTTTTGGTGTGGCCAAACGTAAGATCAGATAGCTGTTGTTGCACCTCCGCAATTTTTAGTTCCATAGTCGTGGGAGGGGTTGGTAACGTCTCCTGTTGTCCAAAAAGTGGTTGGTGTTGCCCATATGGAAGATTATAATGTGAGCCATGCGTACTGGTATTGTAAGGGTCGTAAGATTGATTGGGATTGTATGGATTGTACAATTGGTTCAGATTGGGTTGGAATTGGGGGTTTTGATTAGGCAGAGGTGGAGGTGGTGCTAGGTAAGAATGTTGGCTCTGCGATGGTTGAAGAAACGTATTGGGGGGAGGAAAGCTAAAGTGCGTTTGATTAGGTTGTGATGGTGGCACATAGCTTTGGGAAACCTGATGTTGGGAATGTTGCGAGTGGCTAGGCAATGTATGAAAGAAGTTGAGCGTGGATGAATGTTGTGGAGGAGGAACATAGGTAGAAGTGATCTGCGACGGTTGGGGTTGATTGAAGATGAGAGTAGAAGAATGTTGTGGTGGAGGAACATAGGTAGAAGTGATTTGCGACGGTGGGGGTTGCTTGAGGATGAGAGTAGAAGAATGTTGTGGTTGGGGCTGCGTGACTCCAATTGGTTGGGAGACATGCAGGTGTGATGATATAGGAGGTGGCATATGTTGAGACCCTTGTTGCATGGCTACATACGTGTTCCCCGGATTGTAATTGGGTGGGAAACCTACGCGTGATGGGGTAACCAAGATTCCACTTGCGCTTGGGGTGGACACTTTAGGAGGTGGTTGCACATTCGACCGAGCTAAGGTGGCTTGCTTAGCTAACTCTGCTTGATGTTGGAGAGTTTCTTGTTGGTTTTGATAGATCTCCATAGGAGTCAAAAGTGGTGATACGGGCCTCTCCTCTGTTGGATTTTGAAAAAGGGGATTCCTATACTGCGAACCTTGAGTAGGTAGGGGCATAGTCACCGTGGACATGGTTTGCACCGCTTGTATGGTTTCTTGGGTGTTGTTGCTCTCCTTGAGAGTGGACACATCAAAATCTTGAGGTAACTTGGCACCTTGCTTTGCAAGCAAGCGAAAGAAATGATCCTGGTTCTCACTAAGGATTTTATCAAAGGCAGCTATAGCTCTAGGATCTTGTATAAATTCATCAAGATCTTGCCCATCTTCTTGAGAGGATTGACCTATTTCAAAGTGTCGCTCTTCTTGAGATGGGGTTTGATCTACGATATAACCTTGTGGGACAAAATCCGGAGGTAAGCCTGTGGTATACTGCGGTGCATTTAGCAAAGGGGTTCTATCCTCATGAGGATTACTTGGTTTATCTATGTGCGGCATGTTTGGAGAGCTGATTGGTTTTGCCGCGGGTGTATTAGGAGTCACCTTGGGAGTAATGTTGAGACGACCTGATTGTGGTGTGCGATGGGGTGACTTGTGCTTCTTAGGGACAACTTGCCTAGACTTCATAGTTTGTTGTAGCCTAGTGGTGACCATGGGGTATGTTTAGGACACAATGTAATGCTGGGAATCTATGAGATGCTTTGAAGAAATAGACAAACTTTGATGCACAAAGTACTGGACCAAAGGCGCTATACTGTTTGACCAAAGGCGCAGGATTGTGCTACCAAAAGCGTGCTACTATGGGCCAGAGGTGACGGACTGAGCTACCAATAGCGAGTTACTGCTATGTCAAAGGCGAGCTACAGTGACCAAAAGCGAGCTACTGTTATACCGAGGGCGCTGAAGTAGAGTTTTGCCAGAGGCGGGTTACTGCTTGACCAAAGGCGATCTACTGTATTACCAAAGGCGAGCTGCTGTAATACCAGGGGCGCTGAAGTAGTGTCTGATGTTTTTCAAAGGCAAGATTTTTCTATTTCTGATTGGATTGGTTTGGCAAGAGAAAACACAGCAAACAAGTGGTCAAAAAAGGCACAAGGACTGACACAACATATAGTGTATGTTCAAGGCTCCAAACAAGCCCAATGTTTTCACAGGTCTAATACAGTTGCAATCAATAACAAGCACTTTTTATCCCTAGAGACAAGGTTTCATTGCAGTAGATCAGCTCACAGCTTAATACTCCGTCGATAAAAATATCATTCCATAAAGGTGTCGGATATTTAGTATCTTTGCGAGAGACAATAGGTAGGGATATCTCACCCTCCCCTTGGAGAGCTCAAGTAGGTCACAAGAGCTTTATGTCCAAGGGAATACTATCTCTTCTCAAGGGAGCCAATGGTGAGTATCTTAAGGGTTTAAATCGATTTCCCTTGCACTGATGATTACCGCAATGTTCGGAGGTAGGTCGGGTAGTCTCTATCTAAATTGGTTCTTAGTGACTTTGAGGGACCAACGCCTTACGAGCAATGCGACAAGCTACTAAAAGCTTTAACCAATCCTACTAAGAGTTTCAAACACTTCGCTCAATGTGAAAATCATTTCCACAAAGGGCTAGTACACCTCTTTTCAGTTTGGCATCACAAGGTAAGGCTGACGTCGGTTAGGACTTGGCTTTCGCCTTATCCCTTTTATATAGCGGTTCAAAGGAAAACTCCGCTTAGGGTCGTCCCTTTTGGATGAAACGCAATCCAAAAGCAGGCCCTTCTAAAGGAAGTACAAAAAATGTAAAATCAAGCACGTCACACAAAGGTTCAATTGTCCGTTATAAGAAAAATAAGGTGCAACTAAGCTATGCACACACACGATTGTAGTTGTAAATTGTCCCTTATGAAATGAAGTGTTTGGCATTCATGTCCATTGTCCTTTAGAAAATTGAGGTGTTTGTTCATACATGTCCATTGTCCCTTAAGAAAAGCAGTATGTTCCTAAGACTTAGATTGCAAGAAAAGATTTGTTCAATTATCCTTTTAAGCATGCGATGTGTTTCTAAGACTTAGTGAGATAAATCAAAAGAGGTCTTCAATGCTCATCCTGCATGAACATGTTAAAAACACCTATTTGCTCTGTATGAGTAATAAGAAGCTGCAACAAGTGATATTAGGTCCACACAAACTCAAAAGTTAGCAAGTGCTTAAAGTCAGAGATTGAGAATAGGCCAATGAGTGGTCTTAAAAAAATAGATCTCAGAAAATCTTTGAAAAAATATTACCACTGTGTAGAGGACAGAAAAATACCAACTTTCAAAAAAACATCACCTGAATCCGAGTCCGTTTGTGAAAGTTATGAAGCTTGAAAAGTCAAAAAACTGTGACGAGACAAAGACAGCAGTGAGAAAATCAATTTTCTGAAAAATCAGAGAATCTTGAGAAAAAACCAATTTCACCACGATGTAGATCACGAAATTCTAGCCTATTTCAAAAAAAAAAAAAAAGCACTGAAATACGTGTCCGTATGACCAAGATAATGAGGTTTAAAAATCACCTATTCATTTAAAAAGCTCATTGAAGAGGGGTCTGTCTTAGCCCCCTGTGACTGGCTCCTGGTCACTGATGTGACCTGCTGCTGGGCTGAAGGTACTTTATTTTTTTTCAAAAAATAAAAAGAAAAAAGAAAAAAGATTCTCTTTACTTTGTTTTACTTTCTAAAAGAAATAAAAACTAAAAACACTTCATTTTTTATTTGTTTTATTTGTTTTTTTTGGTTTTTGTTTTTGCTTTTTTTTTTTTTTTTTTTTTTTGAAAAAAGAAATTTTTTTTTTTACCGTACCTCACAGTGATTGTATGGCCTCGGGTTGCGTGCCAGAGGTGAAAAAATTTTACCTTCACCGAAATAGGTCAAATTTTATATTTTTCTTCGTCCCTTGACCCTTCCGAACACAACCGTGACCTCCGTTTTTGCCCAACAAGCTTCCTTTAATTTTTTTTTTTTCCGAATCTCTCCAAAAAAAGAGTTAAAAAACCTGTGAAATCAAACTAAAAATTCTACAAATTTGATATTAAACCAGGACCAATGGGTCCCACCGGGCGTGCCAGAATGTGTATATGGAAAAATGGATTAAATCTAAACTAATAAAAACCAAAAATCCAATAACATAAAGAAAACGAATTTAAATAAAAGCCATGACAAATAATCAATGCAATAAAGACTTTTACCGAAATTTGTGTTGTTTCCTTTGGATTGAATGTAGAATTGCTCAATGAAATTGCAAAGCCATAGCTGCAACAAGCAAGTGTAGTGCTCAAGAGATCAATGTCAAAAGATCGTAAGGTTGCTCAATCGACGCGTTGTGTATGCTCCAAGCTCTGTTAAGTATGCCTGAGAATATGATCGAAGAGAGAGACTAAATGAAGGAGATGAGGGGGGTTTATATAGATTTCAAGGAAAATTGATCAATGGTCCAGATAATTCAGAAGAATCAATGGAGGAGATAAGTTGAGGAATGTGCAACGAATAAGAAGAAGACATGTGTCTTGCTTTCTTTTGCATGAGAGGAGTTATCAAGAATAGAAGAATAAGTTAACTAAAGAGATACATCAATTAAAAGAATAAAGCAATTAGTTAAGTGATTTAAAACAAGAAGAAGGGATTTGCATGAAAAAAGAAGATATTTTGCTTTATTAAATATAGAAATATTTAATTGATGAGCAAGAAAGCTTGAGTTATTTTAGAGATAACTCAAATTAGAAGAAAAAGCAATTTAAATAAATAATTGATTTATTTAAATTTAGAGAAGATATTTTGGAAGAAATAATTAAATAATTAGAATTATTTAATTTAGAAGATTTAAAAGCAAATTAAATAAATAAATTTATTTAATTGTTGTGCATGATTTTGGGAGAACAGAAGATTATAAATAAAATATTTGATTTTATTTATTTTTAGAGGATTGAGATAATTTAAATAAATTTGATTTGATTTATTTAAATTTAGAAGAACAATTGATTTAATTAAATAATGTAAATTATTTAATTGTAGATAAGATAGAATTGTGATGAATTAATTAAATAATGGGATATATTTAATTAATGTGGACTTAATTTTTGGAAAGAGGATAATGATCAAATTAAATAATTAAAATTATTTAATTGTGGAAGAATATAGAGGAATTTAATTTAATTAATTAAATAAAGAGGATTTATTTAATTAATGTTGAATTTAGGAGATTTAGAAGAATTTGGTGAAATTAATTAAATAATTAGATTATTTAATTAATGTTTGCAATGCAAGTGATTAGACAGATTATGAAATGCAAGTGATTTGACGACACGGTCATTTTAGGGTGTCTACAATAGATTTATACGAGAAAAAGATAAAGAGATTGAGGACTCAATGAATGAAAGGATAAATTAGCTAGTTGCATTGGATGAAATTAGAAGAGAAGCACAAAAGACAAATATCAAGAAACAACAAAAGATGAAATATTTGTTTGATAAAAGGGCTGCAGAAAGGAAGTTTCAGATAAGTGATTTAGTCCTTGTTTGGAATGCAAAGAGCTAGGATAAGGGTAAGCATGGTAAGTTTGAGCCCTTATGGATGGGCCCTTATCAAATTAGTAACTCATGGAGAGGATTCCTACTTTCTCCAGGCCCTAAATGGTGAACTAGTAGAATTGCCTATGCATGGTCAGTTCCTTAAACCTTATTTCTCATGAGTCAATATTTTGAGTGCACATTGTAAACTAAGTGTGAATAATTTGTATATACCCTATATAGTCAGTGGTGTTTTGTGTTTTACATTTTTCCTAGTCTATCCCAGAGTGATTTGGTTCTCGCTGCAGCCTTGCACCTGCAAGTCCCCAGTCAGAGCCAATGGTGGTACACACCTAGGGTTAGGGTTTCAAGTTAGAGCATCTGCAGGTTGTTTCATTAAGACCCTGAAAATTCTAAGTCCTAAGGTCTTGCACTTTACCTTTTAAATTTTGAGTCGACCTCCTGTGGCAGGTTCCTGGTTGTATAAGTTGTGACTTAAGCCTTTTCACTCGTAGAATGACTGGCTCCCTTGCATGGTGTAAACATTCTTTTCCCGTCTTGAATGTCATATCGGTGTGACAATGTGCATCGGTGTCCCACTTTGTGTTTCCCTTGATAGACTGATGAATAAACAAAGGATACATTTCTGGGTGTGCAAAAGATGCATGCATATCACAAATTCCTATAATATTCCCTAGTTGTATCAAAGGAGTTGTATGTATGTTTTGTCCTTGTATATTTGGTATACAACGGGTGACATGCAACACCAGATTTCAAGGAAGACTCAAATCAGATTCAATGGTGGTGGGGTCCACAGATTGTATGTGCATTCGATTGTATGTTTTCACATATAAAGAAACATACATGTCAAACAAGACTCAAGGCCTGGGGCCCACCAATTGTATGTCTGTGTTGTATGTTTGCACATACAAGCCAATATACAATGAGAAACATAAAAGGCAGACCCGAAGGGGGAATCAAATGCAGCAAATAAAATTTGGGGTCTGCCTTGTCTTTGGTGATTATATGTATATACAATCACGCATGCATTTTTAGATGCAAAGGAAGATGCAAGGGTTCTGTCGGCAAGACAAGGCACATTGGTGAGCACTCCCTGACTTCCTTCGATGACCAATAGGATGCATGTGGTGGGTCCCAATAACTCAAAGAGGCTGTTGTATGTATATGTAGTTGCACATATAAAGATTTAAAAAACAAATGGGCAAAAAAGGGAGAAAGTATCTGCACACCGCGAAAAGTCAAAGGAACAAGAAACACCCATGTGGCATGATCTCATTGGTTAGTAGCTCACCCATTTGAATTGTGGCCATAGATTTTAGTGGGTAGAAATGAATCGACGGATTTGTTCAAATGGAGGGTTTTCTTTGTATGTGCAGTTGTTTCCAAGTGGGAAAATTGCAAGGCACGCAATCTGATGCGATTTCAAGGCCGTGAGTTGGTATGCCATTAATGGCAGATATTACAAAAGTATGGTCGAAGACATGGACGGACCAACTACCTGATTGAAGAAGAAAATCCCCAAGTTGCAGTGCGGGTCTCGAGTTCAACCACTCCCATCTTTTTCTTCTGCATTCTGCATTGACTATTTTGGGTGCCATTCCATGGTGCTTTGTATTTGGCAGTGTTTTGAAATGACCATGTAATTAATTGTTGAGTACACATCCTAGTTGTATAAGAGGATTGTGTTACTCATTTTTTGAGGTTGTTGAAAACTGGACAAATTTTGGTGTTGTAATAAGATACAATCTGGTTGGTGGCTCTGTTTTGGGTGCCTTGTGAGTTTATGAGTTATATGTTGAATATTTTATGCATAGAGTTCATCAGTTTCATGTTGATTTAAATAAGTAATGCTTCATTGCATGTATTCTGTTATTTGTCTCCAAGTTGAATGTGTTCTTCTTCTGAATCTAAATAGCTAAGGGGTGTTTAAGATTCTAGGATATGGGTTTGCTATGTTGAATGCTTGATCTTTTAATTCTACTCAAGGAGTAGATTAAATGTTTAGGGTTAAGTGTTGGGAAGAATATATTGCGGTAAGGATGTTTGTAAGCAGAGATAATTGAATACTTAATCTTGGGTAGTATCTGTAAGGAAGATACTACAAAACCCCCTTGAAATTTGATTACTATTTTAAGTCTATGGTAAACATTCACATATATATGTCTATTGACTCTGAGCCCTGGATAGGCACTGATCTAGTTATGATTGAGATTACAACCCAAGGTCCCAATCTTGCATCCAAACACAAAATACACATCTAAACTTTAAATACAAACCTTTAGGACCTTAGAAGTAGTTTTAGGACCAAAATCCTCTGATTCACAACTGAGCATAGGCCCAAAGCTAGCCCCTTTGCACTTATTTCATAGTTTTGGTCTACATAAAGGAGGATTCATCTGCTTTGTGTCAACATCCCAGTAAGTTCATGTGCATAGCTGATGGATGTTGTATAGGGAATACCCCCTTGGTTCTGCAAAGCCTAAAGAAGAAGAGGAGATATTTATAGAGTCTATCTCCTATACTGTTGGCCCTTGGTCCAGGAATCTTGTTGATCAATGATGGATACCTTATAGGGATAACTAGGAAGAAGCATCTAGTTTGGGAAAAACCCAACAGAGTCATTAATATAGCCCTGCTAGATAGATTCCAACTAATTTGGAATAGGCATAGAAAAAGCTAAAAGAGAAGCTTGGTCATCAAATGTGCGAGAAAGAGCATCTACCGCAATATTGTTCTTATCCTTCTTGGAAGTGATCTCATAGTCATAACCCATGAGTTTACTGACCCATTTTTGTTGTACTTGGGAGGAGACCCATTGTTCTAGGAAATATTTTAGACTTTGGTGATTAGTCTTGACACAAAAATGATTCCCTAGTAGGTATGGCCACCACTTCTGTACTGCATGTAAACTAGCCATCATTTCCTTCTCATATGTAGAGAGTACTAAATTCTTGCCTAAAAGGGCTTTGCTGGTGAATGCAACGGGATGTTCATCTTGAAGGAGAACAACACCAAGTCCATTGCTGCAAGCATCACTCTCAATAGTGAAGGTCTTGGAAAAATCTAGCATAGCTAGAACAGGTGTAGTGCACATAGCTTGTTTCAGTTTTTCAAATGCACATTGAGCGACATGTGTCTAGGTAAAAGTATCCTTTTTTAACAGAGCTGTTATGGAGCTGTAATCTTCCCGTAATCCTTGATAAACTTGTGATAGTAGCAAGTCAGCCCCAAAAAACCACAGAGGCTCTTAAGCATCTGAGGATGTGGCCAATTTTTCATGGCATTTATTTTTGCAGGATCCACTCAAACCCCTTGGGCTAAAACAATATGCCTGAGATACTCCACTTCCTCCTAGCCAAAAACACTTTTAGACTATTTTGCACAAAGATGATGATTAGAGAGAAGTTGCAGTATGAGATCTAGATGTTAGAGATGCTCAGCCCATGTTTTACTATAGATGAGGATATTATCGAAGAAGACCAGAATGAATTTCCATAGGTAGGGCCAGAATATTTTATTCATCAATGCCTAGAATGTTGAAGGAGCATTAGTGAGGCCAAAGGGCATGACCAAAAACTCATAGTGGCCATCATATGTGCAGAAAGCCATTTTAGAGATATCATCCTCATGAACCCAAATTTGGTGATACCCAGAATAAAGATCTAACTTGGAGAAAAAATGATCACCATGAAGCTCATCAACAATAGGAATTGGAAACTTATCGTTGATTGTGATGTGATTAAGTGCTTGGAAGTAAATGCAGAGGTGCCATGACCTATTTTTTTTCCAGACAAGAAGAATTGGTGAAGAAAAGGAACTAGTTCTAGGGTGAATAATACCTTGCTTTAGTAAGTCTCAAATGAGCATCTCAATCTCTATCTTTTGGTGAAATGGGTAGTGATAGGGCCTGATTTTGGGAGGAACTCTTCCAAGAAGGATCTAAATATGGTGGTCCTCTAGTCATGAAGGTGGCAATCCCATTGGTTCAACAAAGACACATGCATACCTATCCAAAATTCATTGTAGATTAGAACAAGTAGTGGAGATTGTTGATGGTTGCATCTAAATGGAATGGAGCTGAGAGATGACACCATGTGAATTCTTCTTAAGAAGTTTTTCCATGTGATGTGAACTTATGATGCTAAGAGACCCCAGTTGTAAGCCCTTCAATCTGTGTTTTTGCCCATTGTTTGAAAACTGCATCCAAAGTTCAGTAAAATCCCATAAGATGGGTCCAAGTGTACATAACCATTAGACACCCAAAACCACATCACATCCACCTAAGGGCAAGGCAAACATGTCAAAGTGCAGGTTATAATCTCTAATCGAGATATGCACATTGTGACACATCCCTTTGCAAGGTAATGTGCCCCCATTGGCAATCATGACTTCAAAGTTGGAGCAAGGATGGATAAAACAATCAGCTTGTTTGGTAATCCAAGGGTTAATGAAGTTATGAGTGCTACCAGAATCAATGAGTATTGTAAGAGGGACCTTCTTGAAGTAACCCTTGACCAACATGATTTGTGGGGTGGTGACTCCTGCTAAAGCATGAAGAGAGATCTGTGGGTGGTCTTCCTGAGAAGTAGGGTCAATAAGCAGCTACTGAGTTTTGACCTGATCATCTACTGTATCATGAGCATCTGCATAAACTTTAGTTTCAGGTGAAGAATCCACATCCAAGAGATACATCTTTTTCTCAACACATCTATGTCCCCAAGTGAATCTCATCACAATTATAACAAAGCCCTTTTTTCCCTACGTGCCCGCATCTCTACTTTAGTCAAATGCTTGATAGGAGCTATTCTAGGAGCTGGTGTTATTTGAGGTCTTTGGGAAATCATATTTTTGAATGCAACAAAATTGGATTTGGATTGTTGTTGAGATGCGATCTTGTCCTCTACCAACTTAGCCAACCCTAGGTCTTCCATCATTGTACTGGGATGGAACATTTTAACCTCAGATTAAATTACATCCTTCAGACTGCTAACAAAACAACTCCTGAAGAATTCATCAGACAATCCCTCTATGTGATTAGCTAGTTTTTCAAATTCTATCTGATATTCTCTCACAATGCCTATTTGGTGAAGTTTAGTGAGTGCTCCTGTGAGCT
The DNA here is from genome assembly GCA_027924645.1 of Cunninghamia lanceolata. Classification (NCBI taxonomy): domain Eukaryota; kingdom Viridiplantae; phylum Streptophyta; class Pinopsida; order Cupressales; family Cupressaceae; genus Cunninghamia; species Cunninghamia lanceolata. The sequence continues at coordinate 32,018,456 of BSBN01000078.1, read as the reverse complement.
CATCAAAAGCACTAGGGCCAAATCGTTGCAAAATGAGCTTGCAAAAATCTATCCATTTTGTCTCTTCATGAGCCTTGATGTACCAACAGAACCATTGAAGGGCTTCATGTTCCAAATGAAAGGATGCAAGTGGGACTTTGTTGACATCAAAAGTATTATGCAGACTAAATAATTGTTTTTCCCAATATATCCAGCCAGTCGGATCATCACCATTGAAGCAAGGAAAATCAAGCTTCAGCCCACGAAAATTGTTGGAAGAAGACAACCCAGTGTCTACAGAAGACTTTGGTTGTCATCTATTGTTCGTGGCTGAATGCTGAAGATTGAGGTTGAGAATTTTTCATCTAGATCTTGGAGTTTGGTCTTGAGGGCTGCAAGTTCATCCTCCATGTCTTTTGCTCCTATGTGGGTGACCACCATAACCAAGATTATTTTTTTATATTTTTCTTTTTCGGGAATGGGTAGAAAAACAAAAATGGAAACTTTTTTAGTAAAGGAAAATTTGGATTTGGGAAAAACTCCTATGGGTAATTGGGGTTTGACTATGTTTTGGACACTTTCTAAGGGAAAGGGAAGTAGAAAATAGGGATTTCAAAAGTGAGATGAAATAATGGGAATATTTGTCCAAGAGGGACAAAGGAGCAGAAATATGAAATGAACACTGTGGTAAAATTTGAAGGCTATTCGATGAGAATCGAAGAAGTTATGGAAAACCCTAAAAGTAGACAATGTGGGATTTCTGGCTTTGATAAGTGGAATTTGGGATAGGGTCCTCAAGGAAGGAAATATGCAAAATGAAATTTTAGGGGTTCCAGTGAATTTTGAGAGGAAACGAAGTTAAAGTAAGGAAGATATGGTGAAAAAATGGAATTTTTTTTTCTTCTGAAAATGATCTGCTAACTACTCTGGATGGATTCAATCTGCAATTTTCTAGCTGTCAATAGATATGGGCCCCAAGTATGTTTAGCTTCCTAAAGGTTCAGGGGAGTCACTCGGCCACCAATGTTGTCTAACGGCTTGCGTATTGGGGTAGTACCCCTCACTCCACGAATTAGGTAAATTTGATAACCACTTTGCCAGAAATGATAGCTCTTGGTTTACCTCATGGATGGGAACTAGTCAATTAGGTAGGGGTCGTTGCCCTTTGTGCTGGCAAGTCCTCTCAATGGGCTAGCTACTTCAAGGTTCCTGTGGTACTCCTCACAATGAGTTTTAGGGTTATATGCCCAGGCACTTCCCACGGTTAAGTGGATAGGGATATTCCCTAATCTGAACTTACAATTGAAATTAACAATACAGATGTGAAAAATAAAGAACTACTGCAATAATCACAGTACCTCGAGGCCACTACAAAAAAAAAAAATTGTCAAAAATTCCACCCAGCGAGCCCAAGAAAGTGCTCTGATACCAGATGAGAGGAACCTCCTACAACATTATAATGAAAAATGCATGAAATAATAGAAATAGCAAAAACACAGAAGGAATTTATTGCTCACATGCCACTTTGAGGGGCAACCTCTTTTGAGCAAGATCAATATAATAAATTCGTGGATGCCTTCATTGGCCTCAACACATACTTATATACTAAGTATAATCTAAACAACTATTACTTCCCATGAATGTGGGATAATATAATATACTCATAGGATAACTTACAAAGCATATGCATCCAAAAGTAATATACTAACAAAGTAAAGAGAAGGGTTAAACACAGGTTCCTAACATAAATCAACCTTCACACAAACCAGTTGATGAATGAGTTTTCAAGCAACCTTATGCTATCAAAATGACATTAGAGCCTTGCAGCAATGAGTTTTCAAGCATTATTATGCTGCTTGAATGAGCAACCAACATTCCTCCCATATTCAACCTTTGAAATCATGCATTCCTATGTAAGATTGAGAAGAGCAATGGAGGCAAGCCAAGCTTAGTGTAGAGATCAGTTTGCATTTGCTTTGTTACTTGAGTTCTATGCTATCTTGTACTTCATTGTGCTTGTTAGGGTTTGATGATTTGCTATTTATGATCTTAACCTTGATGTTTACCCTAACTACATTGGTGAACACGATGTGAAACTTGCAAATCTAACATTTTTTGTTGATTTCTAAAAATTAGTTTTGCAAGTGACCTTATGGGTTGAAATAGACCTTACCATTGAGTTCAGGAGGCCTCACAGGCAAAAAAATGACATAAAATTCATCATATTTAGCTTTTGTAAAAATTTTGCATTTTTTTGAAAAAAAAATTAGGGCTTGAAAATCCATATAGTATGGATCGGTACAGATCTGTACCATATGGATCCACAGAGCCATTTGGTTGATACTAATTCAGGTTTCATGTTGTGTATGATAGGGAAGGTCGACTAGTTTTGTGTCTTGTTTACAAGCACTTGTTTATAGGTTAATTTCATCGTTGATCATTGAAAATTCATGGTCACCTTCTTTATAACCCCACTCTACATATAGTGTTTGGCATAGTCACCACTCTCCAAGCATTCGTTGCTGCCCTTGGTCACTGCTTAGAATGGTGACCTTCATCTCTACCATCCCTTTATACACCATCATCTAAAACCCTAAGGCTGCAGTCGACAACCTCTATACATCACGGCTGCCACCCCAAATTCTACTTCATCACCTCCCTGAGCTCACAGTCACCACCAAAACATTACCCGACCATTGTTTCAAACCCCTGACCTCTGCTTTGCAAGTGTCTTATCGCTGCCATGGACATCGCATGTCCTCCCTCCAAAGAAACCCTAGCTACCACCTCTGGTGGCTACCACCATCCTTTAACACTATGTAAAAGCCCGTAGCTACCCACATACAAGGTCACCTCCACCTTTCTACCTTCACAACCCTCCCCTTAGTTGTAGCCTGCAATTATGGTCACCATAGTTTATTTAGCAGTCATCAATAAAGCTAACCTCTGTTGGCTTGGGGAGTAGGGATATAAGCTTGTGGTTATACTCAAATGGTGGCCAAACAATTGGGTGGTGTGTCAATAAGCATCCGGTCATATTTGTGACCAAGGGTTTCTTTCACTTTTTTATTTTTGTCTTGACCTAGCCCCTGGTCATATGGACGACTAGGGGCTGATCTAGACCCTTAACTACTAACCTTGACTGCCAACCCCAGACAGCGCATGTGACCACTGGAGACCAGACCGCTAGTGGTCAGTGCCAATAGTCAATCCTAACCCCTTTGCTTCCATATGCCCTAATATGCATTTTTTTTTCAAGCGGCATTGCAGACTTGATTCGCCTAACTACATTGTGGTGAAGTCAATATTAGGTGACTGTACCATTTTCACCTCCTTTTTTTTTAGTCAAAGTCATCTCTCTTTATGAACTTCAAACAAGCATATCTCTTGCAAAATTGATCCATTTTTCACAATTTTTTTTAAAACTACATAGAATTCTATCTAGAATTTGTTCATGACATTCATTTTGTTGTAGCTATTCATCTTGATAAGATTTTTATCATATTTCCTCTTTTGCACATAATACATTTCTATGCAAGTTTACTTGTTCTTTCTTCAATTTTGTGGCTTCTAGGTGCATCTAAGGAGTTGTAGCAGCATTGGAATCAATCACAACAACATATTGGAAAGCAAAAATATTTAGGTGCACTCCATTCATCTTTGATCTCTATTCATTTCTTCATAATCATTGCATGTTAACATGCTTTGATTTGGGCATAAAAAGAACATCTTGTTTGCATCACACATTTGGATTTGAGCACTAAAACATACTCTTGTCTTCATTCACACATTCAAATAGGGTGTAAAATGAACCATTGTCTTCCTTCACACATTTTGACTTTGGGTTTAAAAAGAACACATGCTTGCATTGCTTGGTGAACTTGAGTGAGGTTAAAGGTGTGTATACTCTTCTCATGCACTTTGTACGACCTTGAGAATCAAAAACACCTTTCATCCATTCATTTTTACACTACACATTTCATTTTTCTAAGAGAAATTAACAAGTGTGAGTGTGAATCAAGTGTGTGTGTGTATGCTCTCTCCTCGCACTGCAAGGTGATCTTGGAGATCAAAAATACCCACTTGTTTTGTTTTGGCATACCCTTCATAGGAGGCCTACTTGGAGACACACCACTCTTGGCTAGGCCCTAAAGAACTTTATACCTTTGGGAAGTGAAGGTGAAGGGTCAGTTACCCTTTCTCCTAGTTGTTTGACATGATTTCACTTTCATTTCATGAAATTAGGTCACTCGTACCTTGAGTATATTGGGGACATCCTTAGTCAACTTGTGTATCCTAGAGTAAGACCTATTTGGCCACACCTACTTGACTAGTCTTAGTCTTGTTGATGTGTCTTCCACATGTCTTCCTAATCATCGTATTCAAATTTCAAATTCAAACTTGCTTATGTGTCTTGTATGTGTGATTCATGTGTGTACATGTGTAATCATTTGTTTACAAATTGCCACATCAAGCTATAAACAAACACATAAACAAGTCATTCTAAACATTCTTTCCAACACAATCATCCTTGTCACTTCATTCTAATCATATCCTAATCAATTTCATTCATAATCATCCAATTACTTACATCCTAATCATTCCACATCATCATCTTCATTCTAGTCCAATAAATTTCATCCTAATCATTCCACATCATCATCCTAGTCCTAGTCAAACACTAGTCAAAATGGTCTTAATCCTTAGCAAGTATACACCCAATCATAATCAAAAGCCCATATTTATACTTCAAGGAGGCCCTCCCTCTAATCCTAATGATGAAATAAAGTCAAAACCTAAACTCATACTTAGAGGAGGCCCTCCCCCTAATCCTAATGATGAGAACAAACCAAACCCCAAACTTATACTTTGAGGAGGCCCTTCCTCTAATCCCAATAATGAGACAAATCCTAGACCCAAAATCATACTTTGAGGGGTCTCTCCTCCTACTTCCAATGATGACAAGAACCATGTTGCATATCTTGAGGAACAAGATGAAGTGCAAAGACTTAAACACGTGTGACACCATGCCAACATTAGAGAACAAGGTCCTAGCACCGCAATTACAAGACCTCATCCAAACACTTCACCAAGTACCACAACCCATAGACCAACAAACCATGTAATGATTCTAATCCATCATTCACAAATTTCAACAAATCCAGTCACCTCAAATACAACACCTCTTAGCTCAAGCCCAACAATTCATAGCCACTTGTCAAATCCAACAAACACAACCTCAACAAATTCCACATCAATCCTATGTGTCATCCCCCTCCACTTCATACCAACCAAATCAATCCACCTATCATGTCAATCCTACATCAACCTATAAATTCACACCCTAACAAGAACATGTGAGCCTAAGTCACTTTTTTCAACAAGATCGATTACCTTTGGGTCTTAATTCCACCTTTGACAAGGGAGACACCAAGCTAGCTCATGCAAGCCCTTCATTATCTTTTCCACCATCTAATCTTCCAACTCCACATCCTGCATTCAAACATTACAAAAATAGACCCAAGGAGTTACCCAAATCCATCAATCCATTCAATCCCTTTGACCTTCCACCTAATCAAAGTCAATGTCCTTATCATAATCCAACACCTTCCACCCCTTTTATCCCTGCACCATGGGATTTTTCCACTCCACCTAGTCCTAATAATGAGCCTACAACATCATCCACCCATCCAGCTATAAAGGATGTGATCCAAGGGCTACTAGCAAGGAATCAACCATCTTCATGTCAAACACCTATCCTTGAGCCTACCAAGGAACCTTCCAACACCATGTCCATTCCTACAACCCCATCATGTAGTCCACAACCCCTTAAACCTATCCAAGAGTCTTCCACTTCCATTCAAGTAAATCAAGAGACATGTCAAGGGGATAATCCTAAGCACATGGAAACATTAGTCCCTAATTCTAATTAAAATCAAATCACTTCCTTCCAACCCATCCATAGCACACTTAATCCTATTTGTGACCAAGATCCCATATATGATGAATATTCCCTTTATGATCAAGAAAGCCATGATGATCCACTTATTCAACTCTATGCATTCCCTGGACAAGAGCTTATCACTCCACCTATCCATTATCCAACAACTTCCACTTCCCATGATTAGACACTTGCCTCCCAAGCAAACATAGAAGATCAAACCAATACCTTGGATCTTAGTGAACACAATGATAATCAAGGTCCTTCGTCATCATCCACTATCAACCCCATTTCAAAGACATCATATCCTATTGGTATTACCACCTTCATCCATGAATGTTCTTCCTTAGGACAACACCAACCTTTGTCCACCACCTCACCTTCTCCATCCAATAATAAACTCATGTCTAGTGTCCAAAACAAACATAGTCCCATTGTCCACCGCATACTCCAAAAAATGAGTTATCATGGTAAAGGCTTAAGCCTTCATGAACAAGGTATTTTGGAGCCCATCCATGTCAAAGTCCCTCCATGCTCATATGGCCTTGGATATACACCCCAAGGACAACAATCTCAAGATGTTGGTACTTCCTCCATTCCTCCCAAGTCCACCACTTTCCATCATAAATCCTATCATAGACCCAAAACATATGTTTCCATTCCACCTCCATTATCCTACAAATGTCAAAAGCATGTGACCATACACCTTCCACCATCCACTTTAGCTCCACTTATTCCAACTCCTAATATCCCTCCATCCACTCTACCACCACTTCTCCCAATGCCAAATCCATCCATTTACACATTCCCTCACATTCCTAATCATGACCAATCAATGCACACATCATCTAAACAAGAAGCTTCCACCATTCCAAGGGATTCAAAAATAAACATTTGGATGCCTCCACTTATAAAGATAAAAATCCTAAGGATCCTCATGCATTAGGATATCAATTCAAAAAGTCAAAACAAAGCACGTTCAAAAGGCTACCTAGGCCCATACCTCCAAAACAAAATTCACAAACTAAAATGGTTTGGGTACCTAAGCAAAAAGAAGTCATGTCGAATGAGGCATCCACATCTAAAAACTCCCAACCATCCTCTTCCACCCAAAAAATTCCATTCTATTCAAAAGTCTCAAATTCCTTCATCCCACAAGTCAAACAAAAATCATAAAAATTCCAAGTCCATGTGGGTACCTAAATTATTAAATCGACCATCCACTAAGCAAACATCTCCATTGGTTCCTACACCTCCACCAAATCAAAAGCTTCAATGTTTATCATGGTGTGTGCAAACGTTGGTCATGGTTCCATTCTATTTTGTAACATTTCCACATACCTCCATCTCCCCATCTTTCAACCATTATCCTACATATTTTATCCATTACCTTCCTATCATCTGTTATTTTGGATAAACCTTTCATCCATGTATTTGTATAAATCCATCCATAATCCACATCATAATCTACTATCTTTCCTTCCATTATCCACACAATAATCCACTATCTACCTCATCATCCCTTACCAACATCTATGAGAACTTGACATGGTCAATGCGATGCCATCCATCTCTAATGGGACTATCACCTTTGATGGAACTAGATGCTTGATTCCCTACTATCCATATTCCCCCTCTCCCATCAAAAAATACCAAAAAAAAAATCAAGAAAAGTAAAGAGAAATTCCTTCGTCCAATGGTGAAAACCACCCTTGGTGGCACCTTGGATAAGTACCATGATGAAAACCTGGCAAACATGTGTCATGTGAAAGTTGATCTTCTATGTCACTTACACTTGGGAGCATGTTGTCTCATCCTCCTATCATTGTCCAAACTATCATACCATTTTCATATCATTTCCTATCATATCTTACCATCCTTAACCATTATGCACATATACCTATCCTATTGAATCCACTTATCCACCCCTCTTTTTTTGATCTTGTTAAAGATATGGGGGCAAAATGTTGACAAAGTGATTTGGATATCTCTTGATATACCTCATCCTCCCAAATCAATCCTATCATCCTATCATCATAGGTTTTGTCATGTAAAATCCTAAGTACTACACCTAGAATAGGGTGAGTTATTTCTATGTGACATAGTCCTTGGAGATCACATCCTTGCTCTCTTACACATACATCCATTCCATCCCTTATTGACCATCCTTTTATACATTCATCCCACCTACCTCTGCAAGGCCTATTTATTTCACTCCCTTATTTTTCTTATTTCACATTTATAGTTGATGACATTTTGGCATTTGGGGACTGTTGATCCTGATATGTAGATTCTCTAGACAATATTCCTTTATTTTGGTTTAGCTATGCTTAGTATGTGGTGATTTGACTATATCCTGATTTTGATTCACTGATGATGTTAGACATGTGATATGCACTTTGATGATATTAGAGATGTTAGTTGCAAAATCATTATATGGATTTGCTATGTGATTTTGGTTCTGAGATAGTATATAGAAATACAATTATGAAACTAATTTATGATGTGATTTGTATAATGTTTTAAATGAATTATGCTATGACGTGAGTGTTTACATTTCCTTGCTTTGGCTATGATATATATATGTTGGATTAATCTATTTGTTCAAGTGCATAGGTGATTTTCCAGGCCACAAAAAATTAGAGATCGATCTCACACCTATTTGTTTCCCATGTTAGACCGATCCATTCCCAAGAGGGACAAGTATCATGTGTGATTGTATGATGTTTTCATAAATGTCTACATTTTATTATTTGGCCTAGTTTCACCCTTTTATTTTATTTAATTGATGTGTTGTAAAATATGTGTTTTAATTTACACCACTTGGTGTCTTTTAATTTTAGTAGCCATTTTATGTGAATTTATACCTCCTTAAGTGTTTTCTAGGGGCTAAAATTAATCCTAGGTGGTACCCCTAAGGTCTAGGGCCCATTTGAGCTTGCCAAACCCTAGGGTTACTCCTGTCTAGTCACCTTAATCTTGGGTTAAATAAAAGTGGCCAAAATTCAAATTGGATAAGTGTGGGAGATGAGTCATTCCTTGAAAGAAAGCCCATCTGTAAGGCCTATCTTTTTTCATTTCTGTTCATTGACTATTTACTTTACTGTTGCTGATACATTTAGACTTGTGGGATTGTTTATCCTGAATTTCCAAACTTTTAGATGCTTTATATTATGAGAAAACAAATTGAGTGATGTTAGATAGATGTTTTCTATTAAGAGAAAACAAATTGGGTGATCTTAGATAGATGCTTTATATTAAAGGAAAACTAATTGGGTGATGTTAGATAGAAATTGGTTTATATTATGATGTTAAAGGAAAATGAATTTTAGATAGATACTATATATTAAGAGAAAACAAATTGGGTGATGTTAGATAAATGCTTACTATTAAGGGAAAACTAATTGGGTGATGTTGGATAGAAAATTGTTTTGAGATTAAATCTTGGGAATGGATGTTTGAAATGTAGAAATTAGAACCTAATTGTAATGTGAATTTCTTTATGATTATGTGAACTTGTGATATTTTATGCGAGTGTATGTTTTAATTTGCTTCAGCTACTATATGTATATGTGAAATTAACTTTGTAATTGAGTGTGCGGGTATTTCTAACCAGCCACAGATACTGGAGATCATCCCACACTCAATGTTGTAATTCCTTGTGAAACCAATCTAGTTCCACGAGGAACTAAGATCAACTCTATGTATGATGAAATGTTGTAATGTTAATTTGCATGTGGTTATTTGGGTTAAGCCTACCCTCTTTTAATTTGAATTATAATTTGTGTTGTAAGAATTTTGTCTTTGAATTACATTTTAAATTTTAAATTTTTAGAGACCCTTTTCATGTGTTTTTACTTGACCCTGGGTGCTCTAACTAGGCTAAACTTGACCTTGGGTTATACCCCATGGGTCTAGGGTCATTTTTGACATGAGTAACCCTTGGTAGACCTCCATATAGTCACCTTACCTTAACACTGAAGCTAAGTGACGAATTTGGAGGCATGGGAGGGAGAGTTTGAGTGGTACCAACACCCAACCACATCCCTTTTCACTTCCCGAGGTTGGAGATGACTCCAAGACCAACCAATTGTGGAGGACTTGACTTCAAGTCTCTCTCACAATATGTGAGAGTACCCTTGGAGTTGTGTGGTCCATCTTGAGAGGAAAGGAAGGGGACACATGTGTCACACTTTCCCTCTTTAACTCCTCTTTTCTCTCCCATATGTTGGAGAGAGGACATGTGGTAAGAGGTGAGGGAGACTTGGGGATAGGTGAGTGACATGTGTCAGCACCCATCCCTTGGGACATCCTTGTAGTGGGGAGGAAGAGTGAGGAGGTGACAAGTGTCACCTCCTCATTCCTCTAAGCTCATGGGTTTAGCTTATTTTAATCCCAGTTGGGAGAAGGTGAGGGGTTGCTAAATTTTTGGAAATTTTAATTGCTTGAATTTGAATTTGGAGAAAAAGATAGAGGGAGTTTGGTGGCTTATGTTGGAGGAGATTATGGAGAAGCTCTGCATCAACTTCTTCCATAATAGGGCTTTTAAAGGTTGGTTTCAAGGCTAAGGCCTTCCCTTTGTATTTTAATTTGCTTGCATGATGCATATGTGTGTGATGTATTTTCTTGAATTGTATTTTGTTATTGTGGGGAAATTTTGTGGGGTGTTGTAAGAGCTTCTCCCACTTGGGAGAAAATGCTCAACAAGTGTGGGGTAGGGGAGGAGTGATCCTCCTCGGGGTCATTACCTTGTTTTGGGGGTGTTGTAAGCCTTGAGGGCAATTTTATGTGATTTTGAGCAATTTGATACATGGCTTGAGAGCAAAAATATGGAGACTTTTAGGAAATTTTGTTAAATGAGATGGCTTGAGGCCATAAGAGAAAGTGTGTTGAGTTAGTTTGAAGGAGTGGCACTCTTAAGTTGAGTGTGTCCACTCTCCTACCCCTTTGAACTCACCTTGGTTGAATTCATGTGTTGTGATTATCTATGGGTGTAATATTGTGTTTTGGGATGTTTGTGTGCCTTGTTGTGAAGTGCAATGAGACCCTAGGTGTGTGGATGACCTTCCTAGCTCGGGGGTGACCCTCTTGCGGGTTTACGGTAGGGAGGAGAGCAAGATGTGTGGTTTTCTTTCCCCTTTGTGTGATATGCAGGTTCATTGGAGCTTAGTGTGAAGTTGAAGAAACTCCTTGTTCTTGGAGAAATATTTTATTTTCCTTTACTCTTTAAGCTCTTGAGAAGAGCTTGGCATATTTAGATGTTTCATCTTTGGTTGTAGTTCAAGAGGAGAACATGGCTCTCTCTCTCTCATGTTGTAAATTTTTTTTTTAATTTTTCATATTGTTTGCAAGCTATTTCCTTGTAAATTAAAGTTATAAATTGTTGCTTAATTCATATCCTTCAAAAAGTTGAATGAAGAAAATTTCATTTATAAGATAATTTATTTGCGTGCAAATTTTAAGCAATTGTCAATTAGTAAAGTGTTGGTTTTTATTTCGTGATAAATGTGAAAATTGCATATTGTAATTGTGGCAAAGGAGAAAATTATATATTGATTTTTAATTAATTTTGTGAAATAGAATAAATTGATTGTATTATATATTTTGTATATATTTCATTATAGCACAAACTGTGAATTTAAATTAAAAAAAAATTTATAACTGCTGTGTGTATATATATATATATAATAAATGAAACTTATTAAAAATAAAATATTGAGAAAAAATATATATATTGAAATGACTGTATTATTTTACAATCTGCAAAATGTTTCATGGGAATGCATTTTACATATGGATGGGGGGGTTCGAACCCCCCACCACCACCATTATGTTTGTGCCTTTGGGTGCAGGGAGGGGGGTGGGGCCTCCGTCCCCCTCCCCACACCCCACACTCCCCTTGAACTAAAAACTCGCGGCCGCTACAAAACTTTTCCCTCCGCACTATCTGCCCTCCATCAGCCGCCGGTTCCCACGACCTCTGTATCTTCGCCCCCATGCCCATTGTGACCCCACTGTGACCACCGCAATCTCCACCTCCACCGTCCACTTCAGCCACCATCCTACCTCTACCGAGACCCTCTCACCACTCTACAACCAGGAACAATACCGCCGCCACCATTCCTCTAAGACCTGCCAATAACCACTCAAAGAAAACAAAAAAAAAGATTTAGGGTTCCTCCAATAGAAGCCAACAAAAAGATTTAGGGCTTCAACTTTTTTTTAAAACGAAAAATAAAAATAAAAATATGCATATGGTTTGAGAAGGTCTAGTTTTATAAACCTAATATATTTTTATATTAAACAAAACAACAAAAAAGAGAATGTGTTAGGGTTTAACAAATTCACAAATGAAATACAAAGAAAAAGAAAAGAAATATATACATATATTTTATTTAAAAGAAAACCTAGTGATATAAATACAATAAGCATGTGTGTGTGTGTGTGTGTGTGTTTATAATTTCATAATTATTTGAAGCCATCATATGCATTTCATATGTGGCCATTATAACCTGCAACAAAATTTGATAAAATGATAAATTGAGAAAATGAGAGAAAAAGAGAAAGAAAGACAAAAGTGAAAACAAAGAGGAGAAAATGCATGAGTTCAATTTAGGGCTAAAAGAATTAATCAAATTTAATATTCTTTTAATCATTTGAGCAAAGTTAATTATGGAAGTTAAGTAGACGTTGTTTTGAAACCCGAATGGAAACCTAGCATACTTTTTCAAACAATGTTTGTAAATCCTGTTATGAGATCTGATCTACCAAGAAATTAGGAATAATGTAAATGATGCAGAGATAACTCTGATTGATCAGAAAACGTGAAGGAGAACAAATTAATATTAAATTTCAAAAAATGAGAAGGAGAACAAATTATCAGACTTTGTTGAAAAATGATTTAAAAATAGAAAACACGAAGGAGAACAAATTAATATTAAATTTCAGAAAATGAGAAGGAGAACAAATGATTGGACTTTGTTGAACAATGATTTAAAAATAGAAAACACGAAGGAGAACAAATTAATATTAAATTTTAGAAAGCATGAAGGAGAACAAATGTTCAGACTTTGTTGAAAAATGTTTTAAATTTAGAAAATGTGAAGGAGAACAAATTAATATTAAATTTCAGAAAACGAGAAGGAGAACAAATGTTCAGACTTTGTTGAAAAATGATTTAAAATCAAAAAATGTGAAGGAGAACAAATTAATATTAAATTTTAGAAAACGTGAAGGAGAACAAATATTCAGACTTTGTTGAAAAATGTTTTAAATTTAGAAAACACGAAGGAGAACAAATTAATATTAAATTTTAGAAAACGTGAAGGAAAACAAATGATCGGACTTTGTTAAAAAATGTTCAATTAACTTAATCAACTGTATTACCAATGCAACTAGTGTGATGTAAGAAATTTATTAACCCAAATCAGGAAACTTCTTGATCAAATTTAGTGTTAGTACAATAAACCCTACTCACTCCCGTGAGGTGTTATCCTACCAAATTTTTCTCAGAATTTAGGGTTTAGTTAGGTTAGAAAAGTTTGACCTTATTAGCAACATTAACCGCATCATAATGACCCCCTTGATGGCCTTCTTGTGAATGGTATGCGCACGTGTGCATATTACCCTGCTTTCAATTATATTATTTGCACCTTAGGCGTACACCACTAAGCATGCTTATGCGTGCGAGGGGGTTTCTAGGGAAGCGTGGAATTTTTTTATATATCATGTCATGACCACATGACAAATGTGGACATGACATGAAGGATGCGTGTCGTGATTGCATGGGAAATGTAGGCATGACATTTGGTATTAGAGCCCAAGTTTAAACACTGGCCATTTTTGGGCATGTTATTTATTCTGCAACTTTGATTAATTAGTGCCTACCTTATTTTTGTAGGATGCCTCCCTGATGTGTTTGACGAGTGTGATCATGCAACACTGTATCCATTGAGGTGTACAGTGATTCCTCTATAGAGGGATAGGCACCTGTAGCCATAGCAGATTCGCCAGTACCACAGGCACGACCAGTACTGGATATAGGTCCTCAGATTTTGCAGACATTACAGGCAATGTTAGAGGGGTTACCGCCAGCTATTCTAGAGCCATGTGATGAGCCTCGCATTGATCCATGATAGGAGCCACATAAGGAGCCATATGCTGAGTCACGTGCGGAGCCACATGTGGAGCCCTGCGTTGATCTGCAAGAGGTACCATGTATGGAGCCTTTCGTAGAGATACCTAATACTATAGTGGAGGAGGTAGGGTCAGCCTACCGAGCATGGAGTAGGAGTCCTCTGCAATACCAGAGACAAGATGAGACCATGAGAGTAGAGCAGATACATCATGGACCTTACGAGTATGGTATGGATGAGCCAATTATAGGACTTAGAGATAGAGGAGACCCCACCAGAGACTTGCTTAGGCTCAATCCACCTACCTTCGCAGGAGCTATAGAGGGAGTTGAGGCTGAGGCTTGGCTCATCAGTTTAGATAGGTGCTCCGCGTTGCGACCTTATGGGAGCAATAGGAAAGCACGAGTGGTAGTATACTTTCTGAGAGATTTAGCAGCTACCTGGTGGCGCATTGAGGAATGCAAGCACCGGTTATCCTTAGATACACTCACATGGGACATATTCATAGAGTGCTTTAATGTGTGTTACTTGTCAGATCATTATAGATAGAGCTAGATAGATGAATTCTACGACTTACAACAGAGAGGACTCATTGTTGCTTAGTATGAGAGCCAATTTATTGAGCTTTCTCATTACGCAGAGTATCTCCACGACGAGAAGCTCCTAGTGCATAAATTCATTACAGGTTTGAATCACGGGATAGCAGGACCAATGCGTATGGCAGACCCCCAGACTATGAGTGAGGCTATCGAAAAGGCTTACATTGCAGAGGAAATTTAGGGATGAGGGCAGAATTCATGCCCGTAGTTTTAGGACCGTAATCACCAACAGCAATAGAACTTTCAAAGACCACAATCCACACCACAGAGAGGAGGATTCAATTCTTCATCACTACCTCCTAGGCTTCCACAGCAGCAACAGCATCAGTAGCAGTCTAGACCCTAGCAGAGGGCTCAGGGAGGATAGAACCGTGGTTGGCAGCAGCAAGGCCTGCATAAGGATCAGAGACAATAGGGATCATTTGCAGGACCTGCGAGGTCTCTGCAATCTTACAGAGGTTCACAGGGGTCCACAGGATGGATTGGACAGCAGCAGTCAGGTAGGACTCAGTTAGGGTAGTTGCAGGCTATGGACCCGTGTTATGTATGTGGTGGGGCAGGGCATTTGGCCAAAGAGTGTCCACAGGGTTTCACAGCAGGGGGACAGCCCCATTCGGGAGGATCTGAGCAGACTGTGGGTGATGTGGGCAAGTCCCACCGCATGTTTACAGTGGTTGACAACTGCTAGGCTAACTTCCAAGCCTTAGTTATTGAGACAATAGGTATGATTGGGAATTTCCCCATCTCTATTCTTTTTAACTCTGGAGCTACTGACTCTTTTCTGTCTACATTGTTAGTGGAACGTTGCAGGCTGGTGGCTTCTAGGAAGGACATTAGGTGGGAGGTTGAGTTGTCCTCTGGGGCCAAGATGTCAGTAGATACCTTGGTTAGAGATTGCGAGATCTCCTTTGGTTACTTCACTACATCATGTGACCTAGGGTTATTCCATTAGGATCCTACGGTGTAGTTTTAGGTATGGACTGGCTTGCGGCTCAGAGCCAAGTTGGATTGCCGCTAAAGGATGATTAGTTGTTTAGATGATCATGGCTCACCGATTGAGTTAGTGGGCATACAGAAGCCCGCAGCAGTATGTATGATATCCTCTCAATAGCTTAAGCGTTGCATGTGGAAGGGGTGCCAATTGTTCGCTATCACGGTTAGTGATAGATCAGAGGATGAGCATGAGGCTTCATTAGATGATCACCCTATCCTGAGAGATTTTTCCGACATGTTTCCACTGGAATTACCAGGTATGCCTCCACACAGAGAAGTATATTTCCACATCGATCTAGTGCTGGGTGTTGAGCTAGTGTCTCATGCACCCTACAGGATGACTACACATGAATTTACAGAGCTCAAACTGTTGTTAGAAGAATTACTTGAGAAGGGGCACATCTGACCTAGTGTTTCACCATGGGACACACCAATTATCTTCATGAAGAAGAAGGATGGATCTCTTCACTTGTACATGGACTACAGGCAGTTGAACAAGGTGATGGTGAAGAACCGTTATCCTCTGCCCATGATTGATGACCTCTTTGACCAGATGCAGAGAGCCAGATTGTTCTCAAAAATTGATCTAAAATTTAGGTATCACCAATTGTGCATCACAGAGGCAGATATTCATAAGACTACTTTTCAAACTAGATATGGCCATTACGAGTTCACAGTGGTACCCTTCGGTTTGACGAATGCCCCTGCAGTGTTCATGAGTCTCATGAACAGGGTGTTCCGCACTTACTTGGATCGGTTTGTGATCATTTTCCTCAATGATATTTTGATCTATTCGCAGACCGACGAGGAGCATCTAGATCATCTGCATCAGGTTTTGCAGTGCTTACGAGAGCAGCAGCTTTATGGCAACCTGGTGAAGTGTACCTTCTTCAGGACAAAGGTGCAGTATTTGGGACACATCTTATCAGGCGATGACATCTCTATAGATCCATCAAAGATCAGAGTGATTCAGGACTGGCCAGCACCCACTAGTGTGACAGAGGTCAAGAGCTTTATGGGATTAGCTGGTTATTACCATAGATTTGTTGAGGCCTTTTCCAGATTAGCGCATCCCATCACTTCCCTTCAGTGCAAAGGGAAGGGTTTCACTTGGACTGAGCAGTGTGAGAGGGCCTTTGGGGTCCTCAAGGAGCATCTTACCAGTGCTCCCATATTAGCGGTTCTAGATCCGACAAAGGATTTTGTTGTTTGCATAGATGCATCACTAGAGGGTTTGGGAGTTGTGCTTATGCAGGGTGATAGAGCGATTACATACGAATCACATAAGCTCAAGACACATGAGCTAAACTACCCTACTCATGATTTAGAGCTCACTGTAGTTATTCATGCTCTTGTTCATTGGAGACACTTCCTTTTGGGTTGATGCTTTGAGCTCCATTCAGGCCACCATAGCTTACGATACATTTTCACACAGCCCAATTTGAACACTTGCCAACAGTGTTGGATGGAGTTCCTATGCGAGTATGACTTTGATGTCCACTACATCAAAGGGAAGGAGAAGATGGTCGTTGATACCTTGAGTCAAAGGCACCACGAGACCCTAACCTTGACATTGAGGGAGGACTTGAGAGAGCGTATCTTACAGCATCTGCCTGAGGACGAGTGGTTTCTTGAGGTGCAGTAGGAAATTTAGAAATAGAGGGCCCTTAAGGGAAGATTTGTAGGATATTCTCTTGAGCTTGATGGTTTTCTTAGACATTGGCAGTATATCTACGTACCGTGTATAGGTGATCTACATGCAGTGATTCTTTCAAAGGCTCATAGAGCATCTTATGTAGTACTCCTAGGGGTGAAGAAGATGCATGTTGATTTGTGATAGTTATACCATTGGGCTAGGATGAGATGAGACATTGCAGAATATGTTGCTCGTTGCCTTGAGTGCCAGAGGGTCAAGGCTGAGCATCAGCATCTAGTAGGACTGTTGTACCCTCACGAGATACCTGAGTGGAAATGGGACACCATTTCCATGGATTTTATTGTTGGTCTACATATGTCATCACGTCACCATGATGCCATCATGGTGACGGTTGACAAGTTGACCAAGGTGGTGCATTTCTCACCTGTACGTATGATGTACAATGCACCATCTATGGTGAGGGTATTTTTAGATTAGATTGTTAGACTTCATGGAGTACCTTGCTATATCATTTTTGACAGAAACTTAGTTTTCACTTCATCTTTTTGGAGAGCCTTACAGCAGGCGTTGGGCACTCAACTCAGCTTTAGTTTAGCTTACCATCCTGAGACTAACAAAGAAATAGAGAGAGTTAATCAGGTGTTGGAAGACATGCTTCGTATGTATGTTATGGACCATCAGTCTAGATGGGAGGAGTATCTGTATTTGGTTGAGTTTACCTACAATAATGGACATCACAGCTTGTTGGGTATGCCTCCTTTTCAGGCTTTATATAGTAGACCATGCAGGACACCATTGAGTTGGGATCAGATAAAGGACAGGGTTACCATTGGTCTAGAGATAGTTCAAGATATGGAGCAGCAGATCACACTGATTAGATAGACACTTCAGGAAGCACATGATAGATAGAAGAAGTATGTCAATGCTAAGAGAACTGATCAGAGTTTCTCACTGGGTGATAGGTTATTTTTGAGAGTACAACCGCACAAGAGTCCAATCTATTATGGAAAGGGCTCTAAGTTCACACCTTAGTTTGTAGGACCTTTTGAGATCTTGGAGTGGATAGGACCTGTAGCCTATCATCTAGCCTTTCCACCTAGCCTGTCGCATATCCACGATGTCTTTCATGTTTTAGTTTTACGACGTTACATCTTTGACTTATCTCACATATTAGATTGGAGTGCTCTTTAAGTAGAGGCAGACAGTTAGCTGGCTTTAGAGCTAATTCACATATTGGCTCGTCAGATGCTGGGCCTTCAAGGTCGAGAGCTGGACTAGGTTAGAGTCCAGTGGGACATGTACGACGAGGTCACTGCGACATGGGAGGATGCAGTGAGATTAAGGAATCTTTATCCTCACCTCTTTGATGACTTCTAGGAGGAAGTACAATCTTGGGGGGGAGGATATGAGGCCTACTTTTTTCATTTCTGTTCATTGACTATTTACTTTACTGTTGCTGATACATTTAGACTTGTGGGACTGTTGATCCTGAATTCCTAAACTTTTAGATGCTTTATATTATGAGAAAACAAATTGAGTGATTTTAGATAGATGCTTTATATTAAGAGAAAACAAATTGGGTGATCTTAGATAGATGCTTTATATTAAAGGAAAACTAATTAGGTGATGTTAGATAGAAATTGGTTTATATTATGATGTTAAAGGAAAACTAATTGGGTGATGTTAGATAGATGCTGTATATTAAGAGAAAACAAATTGGGTGATGTTAGATAAATGCTTATTATTAAGGGAAAACTAATTGGGTGATGTTGGATAGAAAATTATTTTGAGATTAAATCTTGGGAATGTATGTTTGAAATGTAGAAATTAGAACCTAATTATAATGTGACTTTCTTTATGATTATGTGAACTTGTGATATTTTATGCGAGTGTATGTTTTAATTTGCTTCGGCTATTATATGTATATGTGAAATTAACTTTGCAATTGAGTGTGCATGTATTTCTAACCAGCCATAGATACTAGAGATCATCCCACACTCAATGTTGTAATTCTTTGTGAAATCGATCTAGTTCCACGAGGAACTAAGATCAACTCTATGAATGATGAAATTTTGTAATGTTAATTTTCATGTGGTTATTTGGGTTAAGCCTACCCTCTTTTAATTTGAATTATAATTTATGTTGTAAGAATTTTGTCTTTGAATTACATTTTGAATTTTAAATTTTTGGAGACCCTTTTCATGTGTTTTTACTTGACCCTGGGTGCTCTAACTAGGCTAAACTTGACCCTGGGTTATACCCCATGGGTCTAGGGTCATTTTTGACATGAGTACCCTTGGTCGACCTCCATATGGTCACCTTAACTTAATACTAAAGTTAAGTGACGAATTTTGAGGCATGGAAGGGAGAGGATGAGTGGTACCAACACTCAACCCCATCCCTTTTCACTTCCCGAGGTTGGAGATGACTGCAAGACCCACCAAATGTGGAGGACTTGACTTCAAGTCTCTCTCACAATTGGTGAGAGTACCCTTGGAGTTGTGTGGTCCTTCTTGAGAAGAAAGGAATGGGACACATGTGTCACCCTTTCCCTCTTTAACTTCTCTTTTCTCTCCCATATGTTGGAGAGAGGACATGTGGTAAGGGGTGAGGGAGACTTGGGGATGGGTGAGTGACATGTGTCAACACCCATCCCTTGGGACATACTTGTAGTGGGGAGGAAGAGTGAGGAGGCGACAAGTGTTACCTCCCCATTCCTCCAAGCTCATGGGTTGAGCTTATTTTAATCCCACTTGGGAGAAGGTGAGGGGTTGTTGAATATTTGGAAATTTTATTTATTTGAATTTGAATTTGGAGAAAAAGATAGAGGGAGTTTGGTGGCTTATGTTGGAGGAGATTTTGGAGAAGCTCTACATCAACTTCTTCCATAATAGGGATTTTAAAGGTTGGTTTTCAAGGCTAAGGCCTTCCCTTTGTATTTTAATTTGCTTGCATGATGCATATGTGTGTGATGTATTTTTTTGAATTGTATTTTGTTATTGTGGGGAAATTTTGTGGGGTGTTGTAAGAGCCTCTCCCACTTGGGAAAAAATTCTCAACAAGTGTGGGGTAGGGGAGGAGTGATCCTTCTCAGGGTCATTACCTTGTTTTGGGGGTGTTGTAAGCCTTGAGGGGAATTTTATGTGATTTTGAGCAATTTGATACATGGCTTTAGAGCTAAAATATGGAGACTTTTGGGAAATTTTGTTAAATGAGATGGCTTGAGGCCATAAGAGAAAGTGTGTTGAGTTAGTTTGAAGGAGTGGCACTCTTGAGTTGAGTGTGTCCACTCTCCTACCCCTTTGAACTCACCTTGGTTGAGTTCATGTGTTGTGATTATCTATGGGTGTAATATTGTGTTTTGGGATGTTTGTGTGCCTTGTTGTGAAGTGGAATGAGACCCTAGGTGTGTGGATGACCTCCCTAGCTTGAGGGTGACCCTCTTGTGGGTCTACGGTAGGGAGGAGAGCAAGATGTGTGGTTTTCTTTCCCCTTTGTGTGATATACAGGTTCATTGGAGCTTACTGTGAAGTTGAAGAACCTCCTTGTTCTTGGAGAAATATTTTATTTTCCTTTACTCTTTAAACTCTTGAGAAGAGCTTCGCCTATTTAGATGTTTCATCTTTGGTTGTAGTTCTGTTGGTCATGATGTTAGTCATAAACAAGCATAGAATAAAAGTACACATTAACCGTTATTCATCTTGAAAGATACGACGAATTCAAAGGATTCATGATCCCAAGTCTCCGGTGATTACGTCTTAATCGTCTGACGTTACTCAGAGGTTAAGGTGAGTTATTGTTTCCATTTTGGGGCCTTACGTGAAAGTTTATCATCATGACATCATTTCTATAAAGATTCTTCATAGAGAGGTCACTCTATATAGTTATTTGATCAAATGATGCAGAAATACTTCAATCTTTGCATGATATTTCCAATTATGCATGTTTTGTATTCAAATATGCTAAATATTTGCAATTATCTACGAGCTGTCTGCATATCTGTGTTATTTGCTTAAGATCATCAATTATTTGCAATTAGGAGGATGAAATATTCTAAAATTTAAGACAAAATGAAAGAAATACTTCAAATTAATGTTGAACCTTTGGCTTTTGAACCACATGTATATTAGATACTATCATGAAGAGAAGAAAACCAAACCATATTTTCACCAAGACATTCCACAGATAGATATAGTTGATGCTAACTTCAAAGGAATTTGTATGATGACAACACATGTAAGGAGACATACACTCCAAGCGACACAGCAAATCACCACATATATCTAGAATTCATACACTGATTACTCAAGATTTACTATGAATAGCAATCGACACAGTCTTCTTATTCATTAAGCATGCAAAAATATAAATGTATACAAAAACTTTGAAATGAGCTCTGAATGTTTCAGTAGACGGATTTCAATTAAGTTTCGAATGTTTACAATAAGGCATTCTAGCACCTTTTATAGAACAAGGTGAGGAATCTGCTACCAAAAAGATCCACGATCTTGATTTATCAATGCATATCTACTGTCACCATTCCCTCTGACTTTGTCAACCTTTACAAAATGGCACAAGCTGCCGGCTGGGAACTATCTAGTTTACTTACGCCTATATTTCCCTTTATGATGTATCCTCACTATGCTCTTTGCCTGATTCTTGTGGATCATCGTCATGTGCATCACTTCCAGAACTTTCACTATCCTGATGATGATGATGATGCATATGAGGCTGCATGTTGCTCCAGACTTGCTCATATGGCTACACGACTTGATCTATTCCTCCGCCATCCTGAGTCTTTGCTTTGATGATGGCGTGTTTGTGTGCCTCATACTTATTTCTACTGCTATCCAATTTGTCTTTTCTTTCTTGCAGTGTCTCATTGTATCTTTCCATCTTGACCTTGATCCTCATTATTTTATCTATGACTTCTTCTGTCAAGTGGACAAGTGGATCATCTGCTACTGATTGGAAGTTGCTGTGTAAAGCTTTGATAGCAGACTCTTCATCTTAATTTTCTATTTTCCCTTCCACTTTTCCTTCCAATGTTTCTAATATCTCTGCCTCAACAGCCATTAAATCGTGTAACTTCATGCTGATATCTCTCAGCTTATTATTGCATCTCCTGAGCACTCCACATTCAAATTGAATGTCCTTATACCAGATATCAATCAACAAGGTGGTATTACCATTCAATACCTGTTTATTGATAAGCAGTTGAGGATTTATTCTCTTTATTTCTCCTAGGATATTTAGTACCTTTTCCAATTTGTAAGACCTTTTCCCTATCTGCATTTGGAATTTATCTACCTTGGTCCTGGAATCACTGAGAGTGCTCCACTTCTTCAAAGAGACCTTTACCATTTCTTCAGCATCATCCAATGTGGATGACATCCATCTCCTTAATACAGATGCCTCATGTTTCATGAGGTTTAGTTTATTTACCTCCTCTTGAGAAATAACAGTCAATGGGACTGCATGTTCAGTTGAAGTTTCTTCAGTATTGGTTAGCCTCCCTATGTAGGCATGCAATTGAGTAATGTCCTCTTTGTGTTGCTTATTTTTATCCTTCTCTCTTTTCACCTTCTAAATCAAAGAATCAATAATGTCCTTGCCCTTTTGACCCTCTTGGTCTTCATTGGCAAAACCCAGATCCACTGTGCTGATCTGGAACTCATCCAAGGTAATTTTACCTTTTTCTTTTTCTACTGTAGGTACCGCAATCTGTGCAGTCCTCCTCCCAATTGTCAGATCTCTTTTGATGGCCGAAGTCATTCTGGCCTTCCTCTTTGGTTTCATTATGTTCTCAGAGAATAGGGTGGAGACATCAAATTCTTGGATTTCCAATTCTTCTTCTATATTTACCTCTTTCTCCAACCACGACGGACCTGATCATGCTTCTCTGCATCATCATGAAGTTCACCTGTGTCTCCCGTTTCTGTTAGCAGATGCGGTGGAGATGGTGATTTTCTCATTTCTTCATCCTGATGCTCACTTTGTTGTTGATCCTGTGGTGCATCCTCCTGCTGAGGAACTTCTTTCTCTGGAGGAGCATCTTCTTGGGGTGGGGAGTCTTGTGGTGCATCTATATGTTGATCATGATGATCATGATCTTTCTCTATCATTACTTCATCTAGTTTCAACTCTTCCCCTTGTTGAGGTTCATTTTCACTAATGGACATTGTGGCATCCTCACCTGGCTTCTCTTTTTTTTGTTGTATATCCACCGTACTGGATATTGTAAAGTCTACCTGAGGCGCTGGCATTTGTTCTGAAGCCACTATCTATTCCGTGCCTATACTATCAACCTCTTGTGCTTTGGCAGCAGGATCTTCTATTATTTTCTTCTTTTCATCAGCCTTCATTTCCTGAACCTTTACTATAGCAGGTTCTGCTGATGTATCCTATGCACTTGGTGGTTTTATTTCTGAAGCATGGCCTTCTGGTTCTGCCATCTTCACTTCTTCTGCTGGGTGCCCTTTGTCAAGTGATCCTGCTCCATGTTTAGGACTTGCATCTTGGTTATCTATCAAATCTACCACTGCAGGATTTGTCACCTCTGTAATTAGTGTATCGAGCCCCATTTCTTGGGCTACCTGTTCTGGGCTCTTTTCTTGTTCTCCCTCCACTTGCTTTATCTCGTCCAGTATTGTTTGAACTGATGGAGCCTTCTGAGGAGTCATACTCGTGCCTGCAGCAAGGGTCTCCATCTTCTGTGAAGCTACTTCCTTTACAACCTCATCATCAGACAAGTTAATTGTCTCGTCCAGCGAGATGTGACCTTCTGCTTGTGTCTGGGAGGTTTCTTTTATTTGCTCTTCTACAAGTTCAGTTTTGAACTTGACGATGGTAGAAAGTGGCACATTATGTTGCAATCCCTTGTGCACTTCACTACCTTCCCCTTGTAACAATGTAGGGGGTTGTTTTATTTCACCCCTCATGGAGTTTCTTAGTTTCTTAGGTGGGGTAGACACAGCCACCTGTGGAGCTCTTCATTTTCTCTTTATTATCAAAGGAGCCTCTTCTTCTTTAGGCTCTTCCTCCATGAGGATATCCTCTTCTCCATGTTTTCTTGAGGATTGACCCTCTTCTAGGGTCTTAGTAATTCCAGCCTCTATTGTCTTACTCTTCTTGGACTTTCCTTGCCTTATCCTTGGAGGGGATGCTGATTCTGATCCAGATCCTGATGCTGCTGCCTCCTCAGCTGCAAATACTACCTTTTCAATAATAACCCCTTTGGGTTCTTTATCTACTTTCTTGCCCCTTGGGGGTCTTTTGCTCTATTGTTGTGGTCGAGGGACTCTATCTCCCTTAGTCTTCCTCTTTTCATTCAGGAAGTCATCATACTCATCCCCAAGAATATCCTACCCCTTCTTGTTGTCCACCGTAATGGCAACAACTTTCTTCTTCAATGCCTCTACCTGTTTATCAACCCAAGCTTGGGTTAGTTGCATGGTCCTAGCAATGAAGGGATCTAAGGATATATCTTCCTGTATGGTGAGGTCCGGTGCAGAGATGGTATCGTTATATATATTCTTCTGCTCGTATTCATCTACAATTATCCTGCCATCATCCTTCTTCAATTGTTGGGGGATGGGAAAGCAATCAAAGGTTCTGATTTGATTCAGAATTAACCTTTGATACCTTCTTCTCCTTGCTTCTACTTCATCTTCGCAGTCAGCCCAGAAGTCCTCTAGGTGCCTCTGATGGATAGGCTTTCCTACTATTTTTTGCATCCTGCCTTAAGGATCATATGGTCTTGTTAGTGGAAAAGGCTGCAGATTCATTTTATTCAGGCTAACCATCACCTTCTTTATGTTATCTGAATCAGGGCACATATACCAGCCAATGGTGACTGGGAACAAAATTGGTGGCAACTTCTTGGCATCCTTGTATGTTTTTATCATTGTGGAGCCCTGCCTGATGAACTCCATTAGTATCACTGCATCAATGGGATACCTCGGCAGCATGAGAGGATTTCCCTCAAAACCTTCAATTCTTATGTAAGAAAAGGTGGCGAACTGTATATACCAGGCTCCATGCCTGTAAACTATCTCTTGAGCCTCTGTGCTCAATCTCTTTGTTTTGTCTTCCTCCATGGTCCTCACCAGATGCATAGAGAATGCATCATTAAGCAATTTGTAGTCTCGGAGGTAATTGGCTCTTTGCAGCTGGGGATGATGATCCTAGATATACACAACATTTGTACCTGTAAGCTTCCCATCGGTAATTAATGCATCAAAGGTGCCTTTGTAAGCACAAGAATAAACAATGTATGATGACATATAGAATGTACAATTTGAACCTCCCAGGTTCATCAGCTGCTCATGCAGAGCATCACTTATTAGCTGGCCGCACAGTGGCTTGATATCTGAATACAGGCACATCATTATTATACCATACATCTAATCTCTAAAACTACCAACATCAGGCTGGCCTGTTACTCTATTCAGTAGTACAATCATGTATTGGTATTCCTCACTAAAATTATATTTGAATAGGTGCACAGGAAGTTTGGCTGCTGCAGGATATGTGATGTTCTCAGCCTGCCATTGATACATGTTCTTCCTGGCCTACTTTTTATTGTTTTCATATTCTTTTTCTGACTTCTTCAGGTCTACACTTTTGGCCTTGCTACCCAGTGGCAAACTGAATGTCTGGGAGAGACCCTTAATGGATAGGTCTGCATATATCCTCCCATGTTTCATCACTTGCCTAGTCTCTAGGTTATAGTTCCTGGTGCATTCTATAATCAGCTCCAGAGATTCCATAGAGTATGGAAAACCGGTAGCGTTCCACATTCAGGATACGAACACTGCATCCAGCATAGGACTTTTGTCATTCCCATCATTTATCTTAGCTGACCATGCTTCCATATCGGTACTCCCCTGATGGGTATCTGTAATTGCCCCATACTTAAACAGGATGCCCCTCTAAGACGAGAACATGGGCCTACTAAATTCTGCCTGACACTTGATTAACCTCTTGTCAGCCATGGGTGCCTGCAATTGATAGAATCTTATCTTACAATGGGTATATACATGCATGCCTATAACAATTTATCTTTAATGTTCATCATGCATATCACATTCATTTAGCATAGGCCCACCATGGGTGGTGCATAAACCAGAACCTACAGCATCATACCTGACTATTACTGAAACAACAAGATGAGGGTTTCATTTACTTACCTGGTTATGCTGTTTTCTTTTTATACCAGTGGACTACTAACAATGCTCTTAATTCAGCTGATGATCCCACACTTCCTTCTGTCTATGAGCTCAAATCGTGTAACTATCGTCTGTGTGAGGATATGGAAGCTGGTGCTCTGTAAAAATAATTTTATCGCAAGGTAAATGTAAAAATGACGGTTGAATTACCTTTTAACCTTGCAATTAGGGTAAATTTAGGGCAACTCTGATAGATTGGATTTTATTCATTAATCATCTGCGCGAAAATGCAGGATCTCACCAGGTGTTTCATCAGGTTCCAGAGTCGGCGGGAACCACCTACCATGTCTGCGCGCATTAAATGATAATGGCGGTAACGGGAGCAGGGGGATATCCACATGATAAGATATCATGAAGGCAGGATGATATTCGCAAATATTAGGTCGAGTTTCAATGTCATCCTCCTCCCTCAAATTGGAATAATTATCGCGACAAGATTTGGGTGACGAAAGCACCTTTTTGTTATGTTTAGTACATCAGGAGGATATTTCGACATATCAGGTGATGTTTCAAAGATGATGATGATGAGACAAACTTACATGTCTCTCTTTTGGAATATCAGGATGACATCATCCTAATATTCATTCTTTGTATTAGAAAGGCATCATGACGTCATCGTCATGTTATGCGAACATGATCATGTTTAGAGAATATCCTGCCAAGATGTAAATGTGATGATGATGTCATCATCATGTTTGTTTCTTCATTTATCGGACTTGGATGATGTCATCAGGATATTGCTTAGGGTGATATTTCATGGCAGGAGGATATTTCGAAATATTGGGTTATATTAGCAAAAATGATCCTCGCGAAATATAAGACTGTTTGACAGGGAAGATTTACTACCACTTAAAGTTGATGTCCGGATATTTAGACTGCATGACTTATCAGGTGATGTACCAAGATCAGGATGATCTTCGGTAACATGACTGAGGTTATAAAATATGATCCTCCTCTTGTGAATATCAGGTTTGACCAAAACTTTGACTGTTCATAACTCTCACATCCTGATGAATATCAGGGTGGTGTAAAAGGCAAACCTGCATGGAATTTAATGCTCTTTCCAAATATAAGGTCACAGAAATGAAATACAAATTTTGACGAACTAACCTCATGATGATGACTTACCTCATCCTAACTCTTCATGCTAATGCACATGACTTACTTTTACCAAACCGCCAGAAAGTAGACAACACAAGCTAAGCCAAAAAGTTGGGTCTGTGTTTTGCCAAGTCAAAATGGGCTGTGTTGTGTAACCACACAACTTGCCACCAAAGAAAACAAACAAATTCCAATGATTCAAGTGATGTGATCATATTCATTTATAGTATTTTAATTCTTTCTAAGTATAAGCATCATGATCTTCTGAATGATAAAATTTCATCATGGTAACAGTGCTAACAAAGGATCATGTGTGTGCAAATGATTAATTATCCTCATCTTGAAAGCAAGTTGAAAACATAAGTAACTGGTGTTAAACTACATAGTTGGAGATCATCCCTCATAGCCGACCTAGATAGAGCCTTGCTGCCAGTAGGCGTCTATAGCCCCAGCAAGGTTATCTATACAATCTCCCTAAGTAAAGCCCCACTACCAGCAGGCATCTATAGCCCTGGTAGAGTTACTTAGATGGCCTAATTTTATTTCTTTTCTAATTTTCTCTTTAAAATTTGTATCTGATATCATCATGTCAGCTCATTTGTACAAGGCACAGTCATTTGTAGCTTTAGGTTGGAGATTGTATTGGTAGCAAGGGAGTCCCTTTAGATTTTTCACTTAACACCTATACTTGTGTGTTCAACAAACCTAAGGCTGTTAGGTGTTTCATCGTGATTGATTCACTTTGACTAAGAAAAGGCACCCTGATGAAAGGATATCACAAACCTAATCATGAATACTTCTTAGAATGAATCATAACCTATGTCTAAATCTGATCTCATCACTTGAATCTTAACAATTTAGTTATTTTCTTTGGTGATGAAGTGCATCATCCTGACTTACCAGAACAAGGTCTCAACCAACAAAGCAAAACAAGCAAAACAAACAAACTGTACAAACAACTATACAAATATACAATATGATACATATGACTGTCATGAAGTCACTTAGGCTTGGAAATAATGTTTGAGGAATTGTCCATTGACTGGCAATGGGACATCCTCACCTGTCAGGTTCTTAAGCCTATAAGTGTTGTCTCCTAATATCTTAGAAATTTGGAAGGGACCTATCCATACTATGTCAAACTTACCATGGTCACCTTTCCTCTCATGGGCTTTATCCCACATCAGGACTAAATCAGATATCCTGAAGGCCTTAACTCTGGCTCTCTTGTCAAACCAACATTTGACAACAGCCTGATGTTTTGCAAACTGGTCAATTGCTTGACTCCTTTTCTCTTCTAGGTGCATCAGTTGAAGCAACCTGACTTCTTGTCTATTATCAATACCTAGGTATTCTTGGGCAAACTGTAGAGTAGGAATTTTCAAGTTTACAGGGAGGATAGGATCTACCCCATATACCAATTGGAAGGGTGAGTTTCCTAATGCAATTTTCATTCTAGTTCTGTCTACCCATAAGGCATATTTCAGAAATGAGTTCCATTCCCTAGGATTCTTCTCTATTAATTTTCTTATGATATTCAACAAATTTTTGTTGGTGGATTCTGCTAATCCATTCCCTTGGGGATAGTAGTTGGATGAAAACTTAAGTATGATCCCATGATCAAAAGCCCAACTTGACAATTTAGTTGAAATGAAGGCAGAACCATTATCACTTACCAAAGCATAAGGAGTTCCATACCTGGTGACAATGTTATTCTCCAAAAATTTAATGACATCAACTGCAGTACAAGTTTTGCTGCTAACAGCCTCAGTCCATCTAGTACAATAGTCAGTAATTGTTAAGACATACCTATGGCCTGAAGAGGACAGAGGATTGATTGGTCTTATGAAGTCCATGCCCCATTGTGCAAATGGGTGCTCTTCCATCACTGGCTACAAGGGTTGTGCAGCATACTTCTCTATATTGGCGACAACCTGACAAACATGACAACATTTAACATGATCAGCTGTGTCTTTAAAAACTATAGGCCAGTAATATCCTGCTCTGAGGATTGCATGTGTTGTGGCCAGGGCTAATCCGTGCGCTGTTTCAAACTTATCATGTAGTTCTGACAAAACCTTATTTGCTTCTAGGTTTTCTAAGCACCTTAGGTATATTCCTTCATAATTCTTCTTGAACAGGGTTCCTCCCTTCATCATATATTTTTGTGACCTTAACTTCAAGTCCCTTCTTTGTGAAGCTTGCATTCTTGGAGGACATCTCCCAGTGATCAGGATATGCCTGATATCTGCATACCATTGTTTATTATCTTTCTCATTGATCACATATTGTTGACTAGTGATGTTTGGATCAATTTCAGATATCATCTGGCTCAAAGCCTGTCCTCTTACCAATTTCATGGGTGTGATTTTCATGTCATACTCTTGTAATACCGTAATCTACTTGGCTCTTTTGTCACCAGGTTCACTCTGCATCAGCAGCATCTTTACTGTTGCATCAGGCACTACTGCAATCACCTTACTTCTCAGTATGTAATGTCTGAATTTCTTTACTGCCCTAACTAACGCAAGTGCTTGTCTTTCAACATCCACATATCTTAGTTCAGTATCTTTGAAGAGACAGCTCATGAAGGCTATTGGTTTCTCTTCTTTTTCTTCATTTCTCTGAGTAAGCACTGTTGCAAAGGTATGCTCTGAAGCAAATGAGTAGATGTAGAAATCCTTTGTGTAATCTAGACTGATGAGGACAGGAGCATCTGATATGGCTTTCTTTATATCTTCAAAAGCAGCTTTGGCCTCTAGTGTCCACTCAATCTTGGCATCTTTTTTCAGCATAGCATTTAGTGGTCTGACTATTTCTACAAAACCAGTAATGAACTTTCTTACAAAGTTAATCTTACCAAAGTAAGACTTTAGTTCCTTCTTACTTCCAGGGAGTTGTATTTTCATGATAGACTCCATTCTGGCAGGATCAATGATGATCCCATCTTCAGTTATCAGATGGCCTAATAATTTGCCTGTTGTTACCCCAAATATACATTTCTTGGGGTTCAAAGATATTCCCTACTCTTCGCACTTCTTCAGTACACTTCTGAGATCAGCTACATGATTCCCCCTTTCTTTGGAGAATACTGTCAAGTCATCCATGTAGATGACTATACACTTTCCTATTAAGCCTCTGAAGGCTATGTCCATTGCTCACTGGAATGTAGCTCCAGCATTTATGAGTCCAAATGGCATACGTCTATATGCAAATATCCCCCACTTGGTGGTGAAGGCAGTTTTCAATCTATCAATTTTATCAACCATCACTTGGTTGTATCCTAAAAAACCATCCAGGAAGGACATCATTTTAGCTCCATTCGCAATCTGCAGAACTTCATCCAATGAGGGCAGAGGATAGTTATCCTTTTCTGATGCTCTGTTCAGATTCCTGAAATCTACACATAGCCTGATGTCTCCATTCTTTTTTCTAACTGGCACTAGATTTGCCACCCAAGTGGAGTGCCTCACAGGAAATATTATCCCAGCATTTAAGAGCTTCTTAACCTCTTCAAAGATTATTGGTTCAAGCAAAGCATTGACTGGCCTTTGCTTTTGTCTGAAAGGTTTAGCATCTGGTTTGAGAGGTATAGTGTGAGTTATGGCTGATGTGTCATACGTCTTCAGCTCATCATAAGTCCATGCAATTACATGGATGTAATCCTTAAGGACCTGAGTTATTCCTTTTAACTCTTCTGGTGTGCAAACCTTGCCTATTAAGACATTTTTCTTGTCATCGTCCTGTCCAATATTCACTTGTGAATATTGACCTCCATCATCCTTTGGAAGATCTTTTTGCTTCAGCATATTGTCCAAATCAAAAGCTCTTTCTAATTCAATCATACCTTTGGGAATCATGTTGCTAGGCAGCTCTAGTATTTCCTCTTCTTCCCAAACATGATCTTCCACACTATTTTCATCTATGATCTAAGCGTCAAATACATCTCTGTTTGAAATGAAATCCAAAATGTGCTGATCATCATCAAAGACCTGAAGATTAGTGACATTATCAGGCACTGATGGTACATATACCAACTCTAATGAAAATCTCTTTAGACCTGATATAGATAATGGCTTCAATGTACTGGCAGCCTGGGCAAGTGCATCTGCCCTATGGTTCTGTTCTCTAGGAACGTGGGTGATGTTAAAGGTGTCAAAATCTTCAATCAGGTCCCACACTCTGTGTCTATAATTTGACAATCTTTTGTAGTTGCAAGAGTAGATTCCTCTTACTTGTCTGACAACTAATTCTGAGTCTCCAAAGATGTGCAGAATTTTCACCTTCTTCTTGAGGGCAAACAGCATCCCATGAATCAGAGCTTCATACTCTGTCACATTATTAGTACAAGGGAACTGTAATCTGTAGGCAGCTAAGTAGGATTTTTCTGATGGATCAATGAGATCAATCCCTACTCCAGCTCCTTGTTTGGATTTGGATCCATCAAACCTAAGGATCTAGGATTTATCTTCAGCATGAGGCTTGGCTAAACTTTCTCTTTTCTTTGCAGCTTTGGCAGCTGCTCCACCCGATATCCACTTCAATTAAAGAAATTCTAGCCTTCTTAGACTTTATCTTTTCTTCCTTCTGAGAAGCTAATTTTTCTTTTTGTTTTCCATCATCAAGAGGATGATTTTTTGGATCAGGCTCTGTATGTTTACTTAAAATATGTAGACAGAATGAACAGGCAGTTTCTGAGTGAGATGCCCCATGCAACCTACACCAACCTTCGGTTAGTGCATCCGGTGGATGTTTTTTTTGTCTTATCATCCTTTTAATTTCTCTTGATAAGAAATCTTCAAACTTGGTCAGGTTACTGCCTTTGTCTTCATTAGACAGTTCATAGTCTGACTCCATCAGATAATCACTTCCGGGGGTGATCTTTTCTTTTTTCTTAACACTTATATGATTGTAGACTAGAATATCTTCTATTTTCAATACTTGATCTTCATCATGATCTATTACCTCTTCTGTGGTTCCTACAGAAAACAAACAAGACTCAGTATCGTCATCATCAGATGTAGAACTTACCTCAGAATATGATGATGATGCCTCACTACATGTCTGCTCCAGCATCATCATGTCTAAGCATGTTTTGCACGTCTTTTTTGAATGTGCTTCATCATGTAATCTGCACCATCCATCAATCAGAATATCATCAGTAGGTATATTTAACAATTGACAACACTTTACCTATTTGGACAGATGCATCTCAAAATCTCTGAAGCGATCTACTTCATTTTCATTCTCAAAATCAATATCAGGTTCTGGGACTGGCACATCCTCCTGACGATCATCATGATGATGATGATGATGAAAGTCAAGCATCAGGATCTCTTCTATTTTGATAGTTTGTGGTCTAATGGCATAAACTCCAGGCTCAATGTCGACATACATGATCTCATTCATTTTGTTATATTCGGTTATCATGTGTTTCATTCTGGGTTCAGCATCTATTCTTATCTTGTTTGGTATACCTCTCCAAGGTAACCACATGTGACTGAAGTCAGTGGACATATATCCATTCAAAGTCTTTGACCAGTGCCTGCTAAGCAGCATCCCATATGTATCAGGTATGTCAACTACCTAGATATCAATATAATACTGGATCCTGGGATCAGATGCTAGCTGCATGTGTATATGAGTCAGTTCTCCTACTACACTCACCTCTGTCTTATCTAACTGTGTCATCTTCTTTAGGGATTTAGTAGGATGTAGTCCTAAGGCGTTACATATGGACAAGGGCATCACATTGGTGGATGCCCCCGAATCTACCAAACAATTGTGTAAATTCTTTCCAAACATCCTTATGGTAAGGAGGAAGGGTGGTGACTCACTCTTATCTCTGTATAATGTCATATGTGAGGTTTCTGCAGCTTGGACAGTAGCTGGCATCTTAGGCTTGACATTATTATCTCTAACAACATGATCTTTATTGCTAAGATGACCTGAAAAATGAATGTCCTCTTTAGGAACAAGATCATCTAGTGACTTCATGAATGCCTTTTTGATTGCAGGAGTTTTCAATAACTCTGATAGAGATAGGCTAATCTTTATCTTTTTCATTTCATCAGCCAAGTATGTGACTAGTTTGTCAGACTCATGAGGTAAAGCAACAGCCCCTGATGTTGTATTCTGTGGTGACAAATATTGGGCATTTACCTTGGGAAATCCTGGATTATTACTAGCTTTGGGATCAGGAGGTGTGTTGAAATTATTCAAAGGTAGAGATGACGTCAATGGACCAGTAGGTCTATTGGAGCTACTTCTCAAATTGTAATTATGCTTACCAGGATATTGCTGCTGGTATGCATGCACCTCCTCATGTTTAGTGGAAGGCTCATTCTCATCCTCAAAAGGGAAGACATAATTTGACTCAAAGGCCATGGCAGACTCTTCATATGCATAAGAACGATGCTAATGATCAATATAGCTCTCTAGTACTAAGGCTAAATCATATCCACAAGGGACTATTTCATTACCTTCCACCTGAGGTAGATGTCGTGCAGTATTAGACACTTCTGTTTGAAAAATGCTAGCAGCAATTTGAAATTGTGGACAGTCTAGCTCTGCATGAGCATTTGTATTGTGGATCCCGCACCAGTTGGTGAGGGCTGCCTCGGTAAGATTGACTCTAGTAGTCTGTTTGGCTTCACCAGGTGGCTGATTATCTAAAGGTGATGGCAATGAGCCATTATTTGGCCTGGAGTTCCATACTCTAGGCTGTCTAGGAGGATTATTGTTACTTCTACCATTGTTATTGAAATTACTATTGTTATTGTATCCTCTATCTGGATAATTTGGTCTATCATTGGAGTAATTTCTATTCTGATTAGGCTGAGAATAAAAGTTCTGATTCTTCAGATGTGTGACCTCTGTAGTGAGTTTTCTTAACTAAGCGGAGATTTCTTTGATTTCTTCCTTCTCTTCTTGAGCTTTAGCCACTACATTTTCAGTTTGAGGTTTGAAGAAGGAGGATCCATGGTTATTATTGGACACATCAGCACCCTGAGGTGTCTAAGCTTGTGCAGGATATTGTGACGTCTGGCCACTCCCACTAGGAGGTGGCATGATACTTAATGGAGGCACCTGCAAGGGTGCAGGCATGACTGCTAGAGGTATCATTGCTCCATTAGGATATTGTGCAGGATATTGCTGAGCAGGATATGCAGGATATTGCTAAGCAGGATAAGTCAGATACATGCCAAGCAGTGTAGGGAATGCTATATTTGGAGTAGGAGCAGGAACTAACTGCTGATTTACCTTGATAGCTTCTTGGAAAGCTCCTGTCAAGGTAGTGATCTCAGGATGTGTTCTCCTAATGAACATAGAAGTTAATGGATCCAGGGCTGAATAATAGATACTCCTAGTAGAAGCATCTACTACTACATATGGGGCAACTAGCTTGGATAACATTTTCTGGAACCTAGCATTAAAATTGGCAATAGGTTCATTCTCGAATCTTTTGATTGTAGCAAACATATGGTAATTCATAGATGGATCAATAGGGACCTTGAACCTATCAAGAAAGGCTTTCTCTAGGATAGCCCATGAACCAATAGAGGCTTGGCCAAGACTAATAAACCAATTATAAGCCTCTTCCCCTAAGGAAAAAGGAAATAATCTGCATACAACATCTTGATGCTCTATTCTGTCTCTACAGCAAGCTTCTTTGAATGTCCTAATATGATCATCAGCATCCTGATAAGGATGATATTTTGGACAAAGCTTGTCCAAATTCTTTGGTAACTCATGATATGCATTGAAGGTCAAAGGTGACTCTACTGCAAAGAAAGACATTACAACTGGAGGAGGTTGAGCCTGAGGTATAACCGGTTGAGGTTGGACTAAAGGTGTACCCTGAGGTTGCAAAGAAGGTGTTACAGATATCCTAGAAGGTATTTGCAAACCAACAGGAGTTACAAGAGGAGGTTCTGGTGAAGCTCCTGATGCACTAGACCCTAGAGAATGATGGATGTCTACAGTTCTAGGTCTGAAACCTCTAACAGGCAATTCCTCAAAGATCCCACTAGGTCTAGACCTGGTATTTATCTTGTGAGCTAGGATTTCTCAATTTTGAGGCAAATTGACAGAAACTTTACAAATATTGGCCGGATTTCATTGGCTAAAGTGATATTTGTGGTCGGATGACTGATCTGACTGGATATTTACGAACTATTTGCAAAGACAGTACAAATACGAAAGGATAAGGTAGAAATTCTTCAAAGCCTAAACGGATTTACGTAATTTTGGCTGATATTTGCGAATTCGTAACGATCTACTGTAAAGCTTGCAATATTTATGTTAAATCTGGAAACCTTTACACAAAATGAACATTTACAAGCTCAATGTAGTAAATATTTGTGTGATACTTGAAATTCACAGACGGTTCTAGGTTACCTTACTCTCTGCATCATCAAACCTGAAAATAATGATGATGAGCATAGTCTTTCAGACAAGGCCCTCCTTCTAGCACCAATTTATGTTGCTCATGATGTTAGTCATAAACAAGCATAGAATGAAAGTACACATTAACCTTTATTCATCTTGAAAGATACGATGAATTCAAAGGATTCATGATCCCAAGTCTCCGGTGATTAGGTCTTAATCGTCTAACGTTACTCAGAGGTTAAGGTGAGTTGTTGTTTCCATTTTGGGGCCTTACGTGAAAGTTCATCATCATGTCATCATTTCTGCAAAGATTCTTCACAGAGAGGTCACTCTATCTAGTTATTTGATCAAATGATGCAGAAATACTTCAATCTTTGCATGATATTTCTGATTATGCATGTTTTGTATTCAAATATGCTAAATATTTGCAATTATCTATGAGCTGTCTGCATATCTGTGTTATTTGCTTAAGATCATCAAATATTTGCAATTAGGAAGATGAAATGTTCTGAAATTTAAAACAAAATGAAAGAAATACTTCAAATTAAAGTTGAACCTTTAGCTTTTGAACCACATGTATATTAGATACTGTCATGAAGAGAAGAAAACCAAACCATATTTTCACCAGGACATTCCACAGCTAGATATAGTTGATGCTAACTTCAAAGGAATTTGTATGAAGACAACACATGTAAGTAGACATGCACTCCAAGGGATGCAGCAAATCAACACATATATCTAGAATTCATACACCGATTACTCAAGATTTACTATGAAAAGTAATCGACCTAGTCTTCTCATTCATTAAGCATGCAAAAATATAAATGTATACAAAAACTTTCAAATGAGCTCTGAATGTTTCAGTAGATGGATTTTAATTAAGTTTCGAATGTTTACAATAAGGCATTCCAGCACCTTTTATAGAACAAGGTGAGGAATCTGCTACCAAAAAGATCCACGATCTTGATTTATCAATGCATATCTACGGTCACCATTCCCTCTGACTTTGTCAACCTTTACAAAATGGCACAAGCTGCCAGCTGGCAACTATCTAGTTTACTTACACCTATATTTCCCTTTATGATGTATCCTCACTATGCTCTTTGCCTGATTCTTGTGGATCATCATCATGTGCATCACTTCCAGAACTTTCACTATCCTGATGATGATGATGACGCATATGAGGCTGCATGCTGCTCCGGACTTGCTCATATGACTGCATGACTTGATCTATTCCTCCGCCATCCTGAGTCTTTGCTTTGATGATGGCGTGTTTGTGTGCCTCATACTTATTTCTACTGCTATCCAGTTTGTCTTTTCTTTATTGCAGTGTCTCATTATATCTTTCCATCTTGACCTTAATCCTCATTATTTTATCTATGACTTCTTCTGTCAAGTGGACAAGTGGATCATCTGCTACTGATTGGAAGTTGCTGTGTAAAGCTTTGATAGCAGACTCTTCATCTTGATTTTCTATTTTCCCTTCCACTTTTCCTTCCAATGTTTCCAATATCTCTGCCTCAACAGCCATTAAATTGTGTAACTTCATTCTGATATCTCTCAGCTTATTATTGCATCTCCTGAGCACTCCACATTCAAATTGAATGTCCTTATACCAGATATCAATCAACAAGGTGGTATTACCGTTCAATACCTGTTTATTGATAAGCAGTTGAGGATTTATTCTCTTTATTTCTCCTAGGATATTTAGTACCTTTTCCAATTTGTAAGACCTTTTCCCTGTCTGCATTTGCAATTTATCTACCTTGGTCCTGGAATCACTAAGAGTGCTCCATCTCTTCAAAGAGACCTTTACCATTTCTTCAGCATCATCCAATGTGGATGACATCCATCTCCTTAATACAGATGCCTCATGTTTCATGAGGTCTAGTTTATTTACCTCCTCTTGAGAAATAACAGTCAATGGGACTGCATGTTCAGTTGAAGTTTCTTCAGTATTGGTTAGCCTCCCTATGTAGGCATGCAATTAAGTAATGTGCTCTTTGTGTTGCTTATTTTTATCCTTCTCTCTTTTCACCTTCTGAATCAAAGAATCAATAATGTCCTTACCCTCTTGACACTCTTGGTCTTCATTGGCAAAATCCAAATCCACTGTGCTGATCTGGAACTCATCCAAGGTAATTTTACCTTTTTCTTTTTCTACTGTAGGTACCGCAATCTGTGCGGTCCTCCTCCTAGTTGTCGGATCTCTTTTGATGGCCGAAGTCATTCTGGCCTTCCTCTTTGGTTTCATTATGTTCTCAGAGAATAGGGTGGAGACATCAAATTCTTGGATTTCTAATTCTTCTTCTATATTTACCTCTTTCTCTAACCATGACGACACCTGATCATGCTTCTCTACATCATCATGAAGTTCACCTGTGTCTCCCATTTCTGTCAGCAGATGCAGTGGATATGGTGATTTTCTCATTTCTTCTTCCTAATGCTCACTTTGTTGTTGATCCTATGGGGCATCCTCCTGCTGAGGAACTTCTTTCTCTGGAGGAGCATCTTCTTGGGGTGGGGAGTCTTGTGGTGCATCTATATGTTGATCATGATGATCATGATCTTTCTCTGTCATTACTTCATCTAGTTTCAACTCTTCCCCTTGTTGAGGTTCATTTTCACTAATGGACATTGTGGCATCCTCCTCTGGCTTCTCCTTTTCTTGTTGTATATCCACCATACTGGATATTGTAAAGTCTACCTGAGGCGCTGGCGTTTGTTCTGAAGCCACTATCTGTTCCGCGCCTGTACTATCAACCTCCTGTGCTTTGCCAGCAGGATCCTCTATTATTTTCTTCTTTTCATCAGCCTTCATTTCCTAAACCTTTACTATAGCAAGTTCCGCTGATGTATCCTGTACACTTGGTGGTTTTATTTCTGAAGCATGGCCTTCTGGTTCTGCCATCTTCACTTCTTCTGCTGGGTGCCCTTTGTCAGGTGATCCTGCTGGATGTTCAGGACTTACATCCTACTTATCTGTCAAATCTACCACTGTAGGATTTGTCACCTCTGCAATTAGTGTATCGAGCCCCATTTCTTGGGCTACCTGTTCTGGGCTCTTTTCTTGTTCTCCCTCCACTTGCTTCATCTCTTCCAGTATCATTTGAACTGATGGAGCCTTCTGAGGAGTCATACTCGTGCCTGCAGCAAGGGTCTCCATCTTCTGTGAAGCTACTTCCTTTACAACCTCATCATCAGACAAGTTAATTATCTCGTCCTGTGAGATGTGACCTTCTACTTTTGTCTGTGCGGTTTCTTTTATTTGCTCTTCTGCAAGTTCAGTTTTAAACTTGATGATGGTAGAAAGTGGCACATTATGTTGCAATTCCTTGTGCACTTCACTACCTACCCCTTGTAACAATGTAGGGGGTTGTTTTATTTCACCCCTCATGGAGGTTCTTAGTTTCTTAGGTGGGGTAGACACAGCCACCTGTGGAGCTCTTCATTTTCTCTTTATTATCAAAGGAGCCTCTTCTTCTTCAGGCTCTTCCTCCATGAGGATATCCTCTTCTCCATGTTTTCTTGAGGATTGACCCTCTTCCAAGGTCTTAGTAATTCCAGCCTCTGTTGTCTTACTCTTCTTAGACTTTCCTTACCTTGTCCTTGGAGGGGATGCTAATTCTGATCCAGATCCTGATGCTGCTGCCTCCTCAGCTGCAAATACTGCCTTTTCAATAATAACCCCTTTGGGTTCTTTATCTACTTTCTTGCCCCTTGGGGGTCTTTTGCTCTGTTGTTGTGGTGGAGGGAGTCTATCTCCCTTAGTCTTCCTCTTTTCATTCAGGAAGTCATCATACTCATCCCCAGGAATATCCTGCCCCTTCTTGTTGTCCACCATAATGGCAACACCTTTCTTCTTTTATGCCTCTACCTGTTCATCAACCTAAGCTTGGGTTAGCTGCATGGTCCTAGCAATGAAGGGATCTAAGGATATATCTTCCTATATGGTGAGGTCAGGTGCAGAGATGGTATCGTTATATATCTTCTTCTACTCATATTCATCTGCAATTATCCTGCCATCATCCTTCTTCAATTGTTGGGGAATGGGGATGTAATCAAAGGTTCTGATTTGATTCAAAGTTAACCTTTGATACCTTCTTCTCCTCGCTTCTGCTTCATCTTCGCAGTCAGCCTAGAAGTCCTCTAGGTGCCTCTGATGGATAGGCTTTCCTACTATTTTCTGCATCCTGCCGTAAGGATCATATGGTCTTGTCAGTGGAAAAGGCTGCAGATTCATTTTATTCAGGGTGACCATCACCTTCTTTATGTTATTTGAATCGGGGCACATATACCAG
This sequence comes from Cunninghamia lanceolata, assembly GCA_027924645.1. Classification (NCBI taxonomy): domain Eukaryota; kingdom Viridiplantae; phylum Streptophyta; class Pinopsida; order Cupressales; family Cupressaceae; genus Cunninghamia; species Cunninghamia lanceolata. The sequence continues at coordinate 31,978,129 of BSBN01000078.1, read as the reverse complement.
CCAATGGTGACTGGGAACAAAATTGGTGGCAGCTTCTTGGCATCCTTGTATGTTTTTATCATTGTGGAGCCCTACCTGATGAACTCCATTAGTATCACTGCATCAGTGGGATACCTCAGCAGCATGAGAGGATGTCCCTCAAAACCTTCAATTATTATGTAAGAAAAGGTGGCGAACTGTATATACCAGGCTCCATGCCTGTAAACTACTCTTGAGCCTCCATGCTCAATCTCTTTGTTCTGTCTTCCTCCATGGTCCTCACCAGATGCATAGAGAATGCATCATTAACTAGTTTGTAGTCTCAGAGGTAATTGGCTCTTTGCAGCTGGGGATGATGATCCCAGATATGCACAGCATTTGTACTTGTAAGCTTCCCATCTATAACTAATACATCAAAGGTGCCTTTGTAAGCACAAGAATAAACAATGTATGATGACATATAGAATGTACAATTTGAACCTCCCAGGTTCATCAGCTGCTCATGCAGAGCATCACTTATTAGCTGGCCCCACAGTGGCTTGATATCTGAATACAGGCACATCATTATTATACCATACATCTAGTCTCTAAAACTACCAGCATCAGGCTAGCCTGTTACTCTGTTCAGTAGTGCAATCATGTACTGGTATTCCTCACTAAAATCATATTTGAACAGGTGCACAGGAAGTTTGGCTGCTGCAGGATATGTGTTGTTCTCAGCCCACCATTGATACATGTTCTTCCTGGCTTGCTTTTTATTGTTTTCATATTCTTTTTCTGACTTCTTCAGGTCTACACTTTTGACCTTGCTACCTAGTGGCAAACTGAATGTTCGAGAGAGACCCTTGATGGATAGGTCTGCATATATCCTCCCATGTTTCATCACTTGCCTGGTCTCTAGGTTATAGTTCCTGGCACATTCTATAATCAGCTCCAGAGATTCCATAGAGTATGGAAAACTGACAGTGTTCCACATTTTGTATACGAACACTACATCCAGCACAGGACTCTTGTCATTCCCATCATTTATCTTAGCTGACCATGCTTCCATATCGGTACTCCCCTGATGGGTATCTGTAATTACCCTGTACTTAAATAGGACGCCCCTCTGAGACGAGAACATGGGCCTACTGAATTCTGCCTGACACTTGATTAACCTCTTGTCAGCGATGGGTGCCTGCAATTGACAGAATCTTATCTTACAATAGGTATATACATGCATTCCTATAATGTTTAATGTTCATCATGCATATCACATTCATTTAGCATAGGCCCACCATGGGTGGTGCATAAACCAGAACCTACAGCATCATACCTGACTGTTACTGAAACAACAAGATGAGGGTTTCATTTACTTACCTGGTTATGCTGTTTTCTTTTTATACCAGTGGACTACTAACAACGCTCTTAATTCAGCTGATGATCCCGCACTTCCTTCTGTCTGTGAGCTCAAATCATGCAACTATCATCTGTGTGAGGATATGGAAGCTGGTGCTCTGTAAAAACAATTTTATCGCAAGGTAAATGTAAAAATGACGGTTGAATTACCTTTTAACCTTGCAATTAGGGTAAATTTAGGGCAACTCTGACAGATTGGATTTTATTCATTGATCATCCGCGTGAAAATGTAGGATCTCACCAGGTGTTTCATCAGGTTCCGGAGTCGGCGGAAACCACCTACCATGTCTGCGCACATTAATTGATAATGGTGGCAACGGGAGTGGGGGGATATCAACATGACAGGATATCATGAAGGCAGGATGATATTCGCAAATATCAGGTCGATTTTCAATGTCATCTTCCTCCCTCAAATTGGAATAATTATCACGACAAGATTCAGGTGACGAAAGCACCTTTTGGTTATGTTTAGTACATCAGGAGGATATTTCGACGTACCGGGTGATATTTCAAAGATGATGATGACGAGACAAATTTACATGTCTCTCTTTTGGAATATTGGGATGATGTCATCCTAATATTTGTTCTTTGTATCGGAAAGGCATCATGATGTCATCGTCATGTTATGCGAACATGATCATGTTTAGAGAATATCCTGCCGAGATGTAAATGTGATGATGATGTCATCGTCATGTTTGTTTCTTCGTTTATCAGACTTGGATGACATCATTAGGATATTGCTTAGGGTGATATTTCGCGGCAGGAGGATATTTTGAAATATCGGGTTATATTAACAAAAATGATCATCGCGAAATATAAGACTATTTGACGGGGAAGATTTACTACCACTTAAAGTTGACGTCCGGATATTTAGACCGCATGACTTATCGGGTGATGTACCAAGATCAGGATGATCTTTAGTAACATGACTGAGGTTATAAAATATGATCCTCCTCTTGCGAATATTAGGTTTGACCAAAACTTTGACTGTTCATAACTCTCACATCCTGATGAATATCAGGGTGGTGTAAACGGAAAACCTACATGGAATTTAATGCTCTTTCCAAATATAAGGTCACAGAAATGAAATACGAATTTTGACAAACTGACCTCATGATGATGACTTACCTCATCTTGACTTTTCATGCTGATGCACATGACTTACTTTTACCAAACTGCCAGAAAGTAGACAACACAAGCCAAGCCAAAAAGTTGGGTCCCTATTTTGCCAAGTCAAAATGGGGCGTGTTGTGTAACCACACAACAAGTTCAAGAGGAGAACATGGCTGTCTCTCTCTCATGTTGTAATTTTTTTTTTTTTCATATTGTTTGCAAGCTATTTCCTTGTAAATTAAAGTTATAAATTGTTGCTTAATTCATATCCTTCAAAAAGTTGAATGAAGAAAATTTCATTTATAAGATAATTTATTTGTGTGCAAATTTTAAGCAATTGTCAATTAGTAAAGTGTTGGTTTTTATTTCATGATAAATATGAAAATTGCATGTTATAATTGTGGCAAAGGAGAAAATTAGTTGTTGTTATAGATTTGATCTATCTAAATTGTTTGTATTGTTCTTTCCTTTTTAAAAGAAAATGTGATTTTAATACATCAATGAATATACTTTGTTGGAAAAATATGGATTCTTGCTTATTGAAATTTTGATTTAAAAAAAAAAATGCATATATATATCTTGGTTTATTTGTTTAAAATAAAATTGTTAGTATAGAGGAAAAAAAGAAGATAGTTGTAAATAATATATATATATATATATATATATAATTGAAATGAATGTATTCTTGTGTATCAAAATATAAATTGATTTTTAATTAATTCTGTGAAATAGAATAAATTGATTGTATTATATATTTTGTATATATTTCATTATAGCACAAACTATTAATTTAAATTAAAAATATATATATATAACTATTGTGTATATACATATGTTATATATATATATTGAAATTACTGTATTATTTTACAGTCCATGAAATGTTTCAGGGGAATGCATTTTACATATGGATGGGGCGAGTTTGAAGCCCCCCCACCGTCATTACATTTGTGCCTTTGGTTGTGGGGAGGGGGGTGGAGCCCCCACCAACACCCCATCGAATGGGATGTGGGTGGGGGCTCCGTCCCCTTCCCCACACCCCACACTCCCCTTGAACTAAAAACTCGCAGCCACTACAAAACTTTGCCCTCTGCACTATCTGCCCTCCATCAGCCACCGGTTCCCACGACCTCTGTATCTTCACCCCCGTGCCCACGGTGACCCCGCCATGACCACCGTGATCTCCACCTCTACCACTCCACTTCAGCCACCGTCCCACCTCTATCGAGACCCTCTCACCACTTTGTGGCCAGCCACAATACTACCGCCACCATTCCTCTCAGACCTGCCAATAAACACTCAAAGAAAACAAAAAAAAAGATTTAGGGTTCCTCCAATAGAAGCCAACAAAAAGATTTAGGGATTCAATTTTTTTTTAAAATGAAATAAAAATAATAATAATATGCATATGGTTTGAGAAGGTCTAGTTTTATAAACCTAATATATTTTTATATTAAACAAAGCAACAAAAAAGAAAATGTGTTAGGTTTAACAATTTCACAAATGAAATACAAAGAAAAAGAAAAGAAATATATACATATATTTTATTTAAAAGAAAACCTAGTGATATAAATACAATAAGCATGTGTGTGTGTGTGTGTGTGTGTGTGTGTGTGTGTGTGTGTGTGTGTGTGTGTGTGTGTGTGTGTTTATAATTTCATAATTATTTGAAGCCATCATATGCATTTCATATGTGGCCATTATAACCTGCAACAAAATTTGAGAAAATGACAAATTGAGAAAATGAGAAAAATGAGAGAAAAAGAGAAAGAAAGACAAAAGTGAAAACAAAGAGGAGAAAATGCATGAGTTCAATTTAGGGCTAAAAGAATTAATCAAATTTAATATTCTTTTAATCATTTGAGCAAAGTTAATTATGGAAGTTAAGTAGACGTTTTGAAACCCGAATGGAAACCTAGCATACTTTTTCAAACAATGTTTGTAAATCCTGTTACGAGATTTGATCTACCAAAAAATTAGGAATAATGTAAATGATGCAGAGATAACTCTGATTGATCAGAAAACGTGAAGGAGAACAAATTAATATTAAATTTCAAAAAATGAGAAGGAGAACAAATTATCAGACTTTGTTGAAAAATTATTTAAAAACAGAAAACACGAAGGAGAACAAATTAATATTAAATTTCAGAAAATGAGAAGGAGAACAAATGATTGGACTTTGTTGAACAATGATTTAAAAATAGAAAACGAGAAGGAGAACAAATTACTATTAAATTTCAGAAAGCATGAAGGAGAACAAATGTTCAGACTTTGTTGAAAAATGTTTTAAATTTAGAAAACATGAAGGAGAACAAATTAATATTAAATTTCAGAAAAGGGGAAGGAGAACAAATGTTCAGACTTTGTTGAAAAATGATTTAAAATCAGAAAATGTGAAGGAGAACAAATTAATATTAAATTTCAGAAAACGTGAAGGAGAACAAATGTTTGGACTTTATTGAAAAATTGTTTTAAATTTAGAAAACGTGAAGGAGAACAAATTAATATTAAATTTTAGAAAATGTGAAGGAAAACAAATGATCGAACTTTGTTGAAAAATGTTCAATTAACTTAATCAACTGTATTACCAATGCAACTAGTGTGATGTAAGAAATTTATTAACCCAAATCAGGAACTTCTTGATCAAATTTAGTCTTAGTACAATAAACCCTACTCACGCCCGTGAGGCGTTATGCTGCCAAATTTTTCCTAGAATTTAGGGTTTAGTTAGGTTAGAAAAGTTTAACCTTATTAGTGACGTTAACCGCGTCACGATGACCCCCTTGATGGCCTTCTTGCGAATGGTATACACACGTGTGTGTATTACCCCACTTTCAACTATATTGTTTGTGCCTTAGGCATACACCACCGAGCACGCTTACGCGTGCGAGGGGGTTTCTAGGGAAGCATGAAATTTTTTTTTATATTTCATGTCATGACCACATGACAAATGTGGACATGACATGTGTGATGCGTGTCATGACCGCATGGGAAATGTGGGCATGACACCATTTCCCTTTCCAAGGCATGGGATTCCACCACTTTGAAGACTTGGGGAGTCTTCAAGAACCCAATTGTGTGGAACCTTCCTCTAATGCTCTCACACATGTGTGAAAGCATCTTGGAGTGAAGGGGCTCCCTTTGTAGAATAAGGTGATGACATGTGCCATCCCTTATCCTCTTGGAGCCCATGTGGACAGATGCCACCTCTCCACCTTTGCTCCCACACGTGTGAGAGCACATGTGGAGAGGGTGAGGTTTGAATGGATGGGAGGGTGACACATGTCACCCTCACATTTCTTTTCCCTTACAAGTGGGATGGGAAGAGGAAGGAAAAGGTGATATGTGTCACCTTCTCATTCCTCAAGGCCTTGGAATGGTGCCTATTTTAATTCCTCTTTGAGAGGGGAATGGGGTTCTTACTTTTGCTTTATTTTTTCTATCTTTGGAGGATTTTGGGGTGTGAGAGATTTTAGAGGATTAGAGACTTGGAGGAAGATTGTGGGATCTTCTTCAACTTTCATCAATTGTTGGGCTCTTAAGGTAAGCCTCATGGCATTTTAGTCATTCCTTATGCTTTGTTAAATTTTGGTTATGTGCTTGAAATACTTTAGTGTGTTTGTTTCTTTTTTTTGGAGGGGTTTTTTGGCTATTTTGGGATGAGACTACCAACTTTGGTGTGTCCATCCATGTGTGGGGTGGGGGAGGAGTGAACCTTCTTGAGGTCACCCACTTGGTATTATTATTTTTATGTCCTTGAGAGCAAGATGTTGGAGTATGGGGTATTTTTGTTGGCATGAGTGCCATGGTGATATCTATATATTCATAAAGTCATCATTTTGGGCTTGAGGCCTTATTTTTGTGTTGAGACATGGGATTTTTGTGGAGTGATCCTCTTGAGTCGAGTGATGTCCACTCCCCTACCTCTTCAAATCTATTTCTATGGATTTTTTGTTGTGTTAAAACTTATGGGTGTTCTTCATGATTTGTGTGGTTTGCTTATTGTTGTGTTGTGGTTTGAAACCCATGTGAAGATCGACCTCCAAGATCGGGAGTGAACCACTTGTGGGTCTATGGTAGGGAGGAGAGAATTTTTTGTGGCTTGGTTGTCCCTTCATTGTTTAGTTTCTTGCAGGTGGTTGATTATGGCATTTGGAGCTTGGTGGGAGTGCATTTAAGTTTATGTTTCTTTGTTGTTGTGGCTACTTGAGAGCCATGGCCAAGTTTGGGCCTATGTGTAGTTGGGAAAATGGAAAGAGAGAAGATACTCTCTAATATGTATTGTTTAAATGGATTTTTAATGTCTTACTCCCTCTTGTTGTAGTTGCAAAAATATATTATGTTGTTGGTTTTATTATTGTTGTGAGGAGATTTATGTTGAATGTCAATAAAAGTCATTGCAATGAAATATAAGTTTGATGTTTTGTTGTGTTATGATGATGTGAGAAAATTTGTAAAATGGTATATATATCTATGTTGCTACTTTAAGCTGCAAGGGAAAATGTATTTATGTAGTTGTCTTTAGAATATATATATATATATATATATATATATATATATATATATATATATATATATATATATATATATATATATATATATATATATATATATATATATATATATATATATATATATATATATATATGTTGTTGCTTTTCAATTAATGATTGAACAAAGAATATTATATAGTTGCTGGTTATTCAAAAAACAAAAAAAATAGAAAGAGGTAGAAACTGTCATTTTATTTCAAGGAAAGAGAGAAAATAGAAAGAAACTTACCTTCTTTTTGCAAAGGAAAAAGGGTGTATTTAATTTTATCATGACAAATTAGTTGTTATTGTGATTTTTATTTCATCATACAAGGGAAATTATATTAGAGAACAAGTTGTGTTAATAGAAGAATGCATATACATATGTAAATATTTATATATATGCCTATATATATAAATATTTACATATGCATATATATATATATTTACCTTACTGTATATTTCTTTTCAAACATACATAGTTAGGTGTGACTGGGAGAATTATATATATATATGACCAATGTAAATATTAAAGAAAATAAAAGTAATAAATAAAAAATATTTTAAATTGTAGACTGTGTTTGGAAAAAAACCCAACGACCGACTGAATGAGGCCGTAGTTTCTTTTTTTAGTTTATGTTTTCTTTAAAAAAAAAGTTTAGGGGGCCGACGGCCTAACTGCCACTGCCCCCATTTCTCTTGTGTTGTGTGTGATGGGGGGACGGACTCCCTGTTGACTTTTTCCCAGACTGGATGCTTATTCCCAGATTTCCCTACAAGGTAGCCATCAGTGATCAACAGGATCTCTGGGCCAGGGGGTCAACAGTGTAGGAGATAGACTCTATATTTTATCTCCTCTTCTTCTTCAGGCTCTGCAAGACCTAGGGGGGTATTCCCTACTCAACATCCATGAGGATATGCATGCAAGGCTGGGATGTTGACAGAAAGCAGATAGTCCTCCTGTAAGTAGACCAAAACTGAAAGATAAGGGCAAAGGGGCTAGCTTTGGGCCTATTTGCAGTTGTAGACAGAGGACTGAGGTTCCTAAAACTAACTCTAATGTCCTAATGCTGGTTTTAGATTTTGCTTTGGAGTTTAAGTGTGGATGCAAAGCTGGATATGGTTATAACACAAAACAAAGCCTGATTGGTGCCTATCCAGGGCCTGGTGTCAATAGACATACACCTGTGAATGATCAACATAAACAACTAAAACTAGATTTCAAGGGGATCTACGTGATACCTGCCTTACAGGCATCTCCCAATACAAAGTGTTAGGTTATCTCTACTTATGGTATCCCTACTGCAGTATACCCTTCCCAATGTTCAACCTGAAAACAGTTTAATCTACCCCTTGAGTAGAAGTTAAGAGATCAGACAGTCAACATAGGAATTCTATGCTCTAGAATCTAAACATTACTAAACATCCAGATTCAGAAGAAAAATACATGCAATACTGGAGACAGAATTAACACAACACATGCCAAACAGCATTTCTCATATAAATTTAATCATGAAATCAGTGGGTTCATGCCAAAAACAAACAACAGGAGATACATAAACTCACAGGTAAGCTGTACAGAGCAACCAGATCAGCTTGTTATGCATTACAGAGCCAAAATCATCAACTTTCAACAACCTTTCAAATGAGCAAGACCACCTGCTTATAACAGCCAGGTAGGTGCTCAGCAATTAATTACAATGTTGACCAGAATTTCGCCAGAAACACAGTATCATGAAAATGGCGCTCAAACACAACCGGATTGGCGCCCAAACTTGAATGCAGCAGGTGGGGGAGGAGACAGGAAGATTTCTCGAGCCCTGCGCTCCTGCCCGCTGATTGACACCTCCAGTCGGGTACAAGATCGACCCACGCCATCGCCCATACCTCTGCAACAATCGCCATTAATGGCGCACCAACCCGCGGCCTCGGGAAAATCATCAAATCCGCAGTCGCAACCATTTCCCACCGAGACTCATCATCATGATATTTCGAATATGCAGGATCTCAATATCCCACATGCACCCCTCGATGACCTCATTAATACTTTATATACTAGGTCATGAGCATATATCACGTCGGTGCTTTTGCTCCTGACGACACTAGTATAAGACTTCATCATCATCATCCTCCAGCAGCATGATATCCTGTTGTTCGAAATATCACCCTGACGTCATCATGATATTTGAAATATAACCTGCATGATAATCGCCTTCATCGGCACAACCTGATCCATCGGAGGAACATCCTCCTGCTGAGCCGATACCAAAAGTCTGGCCGATGAACATCCTGATGACGTCATCATCATATCCTGCTGACGTCATCATCATATCCGCCTACTGCACACCTCCTCTCATCCGGATGACGTCATCATCATGTTTGCAAATATCAGGAGGTCTCTTCAAGATGATCAGTGTTAGAGATATGACCCCCGCGGACCTTGATGACGTCATCATCATATTTACATCATCATGATATTCGGAAGACAACCGGATATTTGGAAATATCCTGATGATGTTCAAATATCAGGTTGCACTGTAGCTCCTCTGTAAGATCGGGGCGAAAACTGAATATGATGATGCTGCTTGAAAAGATCACCCTCAATAGATAACACGCGAAACTAGCAGGCGGATATCTCCTCAACATCATCATGATGTTCGAACAAACATATATCCGGGTGATATGAAAATATCACCCCCTCCTTCGCAAATATCATGATGCAGATAGGCAGAAAGAAAAATATCACCCTGATATACGGATGACGTCAGCATCATCAGGATGAGAAACAAAGAAAAGGAAGTGATACAACATCATCAGGATGATATTGACTAAGATCATCCTGACGTTCCAAAATATGATGACCCTAGTGAATATCGGGTCGCAATTACAACTCTTCAACAACATCATCAGGATGATGTTAACCAAGATCACCCGATGATAAAAATATCACCCCGGCGAAATATCATGAAGGCAGAAAATATGATGACCTCCACAAGCAGCAGGATGATAACTGGAAATATGATGATGATGAACACGACCCTTAGGAAAAAACAAGTTAGGTCGAGCAATTCAAAGAATAAGCAACATCATCATCATGCTCGCGCAAGGTGATAAATGGAAGATCACCGGAGACTTTGAAACATCACCCTCGCAAGCAGATCAGGGCGCACTGTAGCTCGTCAGCATCATCAGGATAAAACCCGAACATCACCCGACAGTTGAAATATGATGATGACGTTGAAAAACCCAGTCGACGAAGAACATGATGATGCAGATCATCATCTAAGACAAGATGATGATGATGACCTCCTCCTCAGGAAAATATGATGATGCAGTTGAAAAATGCTGAGGAGGTCCAACACTTAGAAAAAATGGGCAAGAAGATAAAGGCTTCAAATGAAGAAACCTCCTGATCATGACAAATCAACCCCTGGTCAAAATGAGTGTCAACAGTGGCTCCGAATGGGGACGTACAGGTGAAAACCTGCAGCGAGAACCAGATCTCCGGGCAGACCTGACAAAAAGCCAAAAAACGCGAGCTGTACAAGGTATTTACACTACATACATATTTTACAAATGTGCACAGCAACCAGTCATTATGCAAAATAGAACTTAAGGAATTGGCCATGCACAGGCAATTCCAGAATTTCACCATCTAGGGCCTGGAGGAAATAAGAATCCTCCCCATGAGTATTGCAAACCTGATATGGGCCCATCCATAAGGGCTGAAATTTGCCATGTTTACCCTTTTCCTGATCTTTAGCATTCCAAATGAGCACCAGATCATTTACTTGAAACTTCCTTTTTGTAGTTCTCCTGTCAAACTGATATTTCACATCCTGTTGTCTTTTGAGATTGATCTGGTGGGCTCTCCTCCTGTCTTCATCCAATGCAACCAGCTGATTCACTCTTTCTGTCATGGGATCTTCAAGGTCTTCATCATACTCTTGAATGAATCTGTAAACTGGTAGGAGATTGTTTATGGGCAGTCTAGCTGATGTACCATATACCAGCTCAAAAGGTGACTTCCCAATAGCCCTTTTCACAGTCACTCTGTCAGCCCATACTGCTAAATTCAACTTTGAGTCCCAAGCTCTCTTGTTCTTGTCCAGTATCCTCTTGACAATTTTCATGATGCTCCTATTGCTTGATTCTGCTTGACCATTTCCTTGTGGGTGATATGGTGATGTATATGACAGGCTTATCCCATACTTGTTGCAAAAATCAACAAACTCACCTGATCTGAAGCACATAGCATTATCAGTGATTATTTTAGATGGTACTCCAAACCTGATGATGATGTTCTCTAGTATGAAGTCTGTCACCACCTTACTTGTAGCTCTTTTAGTTGGAATGGCCTCAATCCATTTGGTAAAGTAGTCAGTTGCCACCAAAATCCAACTGTGTCCCCCACTTGATTTGTCTGCAATTTCCCCTATAAAATCAATTCCCCATTGCTGGAATGGAGCATCCACAGGTGCAGTTCTGAGGGGTAAAGCACCATGATATTTCAGCTTTCCTGAGAATCTCTGGCAAGGGTCACATTTTCTTACTAACCTCTGTGCATCTGAAAAGAGAGTGGGCCACCAATATCCTGCCCTGAGAATTTTATGAGCTGTTGTTTGGGCAGTATAATGGCCACCACATAATCCTTTATGCATGTCAATCAAAATATTGTTAGCCATATTCTTATCCACACATCTCAGCAGCACACCATCAGGATTCTTCCAGTACAACTCACCTTGAACAATGACATACCTGATTGCATGTAGCTTTAGAGTCCTCTTTTGATTGTCACTGAAATGGGAAGGACAATTCAGATTTTGCAAATAATAGACAATATCCTTGTACCATTCAGATCCTGATACACTTACATTCTCATCTTGGACTGCATTAACTTGGCATGCTTCCAAGTTTGACTGTGCCATCATCTTGGCTAATCCTTGTCCCCTTATCAACTTAGTAACTTGTATGTCTATGTTGAATTCCTGCAGTTTGTTTATCCATCTGCACCTTCTTCCAGTCACCTCCTGCTGAGTGAGTATGTCTTTGACTGCAGCATGAGGTACATATGCAATTATATGTGACCCTACCAAGTATGGTCTGAAACTTTTAATGGCTCTAACAAGTGCATATGCCTGCTTCTCCATAATGTCATATTTCAACTCAGAGGCCTGCAGGGACATACTGAAGAAAGCAATGGGCTGTTCAAAACCCTCTTCATTTTTCTGTAACAAACATGCAGCTACAGTATGAAAGGAAGCAAATGAGAACACCTGGAATGGCCTAGAAAAATCAGGAGATTTAAGAACAGGGGCCATCTTTATTGCCTCTTTGATATTCTGAAATGACTCTGTTGCTTCCCTTTCCCAGTTGACAGTTGCATCCTTCTTCATCATCTTGGAAATGTTCCTTGTGATCTCTGCAAAGTTGGGAACAAATCTTCTGACAAAGTTTACCTGTCCAAAGAAGGACTGAACTCCTTTCACAGTTTTTGGCATTTGGATCCTGTCAATGGCTGTCACTCTGTCTGGATCTATCCTGACTCCATCCTTGGAAACAATATGTCCCAGAAGCTTTCCTTCAACTACTCCAAAGGCACACTTCTTTGGGTTTAGAGAAATACCATATTCTAGTGCTCTTATGAAGATCTGCTCCAGATGCATACAATGCTGCTCCTCTTTCTTTGAGTAGGCAGTCAGGTCATCCTGATATACTGCCAGGATTGAATCAATCAGCCCTGCAAAAGCAACATCCATTGCTCTTTAAAATGTAGCACCTGCATTTGTTAATCCAAATGGCATTCTAACATACACATATGTTCCCCATGGAGTGGTAAAGGCAGTCTTATACTGTTCTGATTCTTTTACCTTCACCTGGTTATATCCTGAAAATCCATCCATCATGGATAGGAGTTCACAACCAGTCACTTTCTGCAACATAGCTTCCATATTAGGCAATGGATAGTTATCCTTCAAAGAGGATACATTCAAGTTCCTGAAATCCACACAAAGCCTAATATCACCATTCTTTTTCCTGACTGGGACAAGGTTAGACACCCAAGTTGAGTGTCTGATGGGCACAATTATTCCAGCATCCCTGAGCCTCTTGAGTTCTTCCTGCATCTTGGGAGCTAAGGTAGGATTTATAGGCCTTTGCCTCTGTCTAAATGGCTTAGCTTCAGGCTTCAGTGGGATCTCATGCTGGAATAAGTCTTCTCTATAAGCTTTTAGGTCCTCATATGACCAAGCAAAAACATGTTTATACCTTTTTAGCAATGCAATCAGCATACTTCTTATGTGTGGTTTGAGCTGTTTGCCAATATATACTTTCTGAGGGGCCTGAGATGTCCCCAAATTTATTTCTTCTAAATCCTCCTTATTTGTGGGGGATGTCCTTGTGACCATTTTGTCTCTACTGTCAAAGGCTCTTTCCAAAGCCACTAACCCTCTAGGGATCTTGTTAGTCTTCAACTGGATGATCTCCTTCCCTACAAGAGTCTCTTTTCCATCTACAGTTTCTACAAAAGCTTGGAAATCAATCTGTTGGTTCTCATACTCATCTATGCAGTGCAAAAATTTCAGCAAATCCCTATCATCATTAAAAACTTGCCAACTGCATATGTTTTCTGGTATGGCAGGCCTAATTTTAACTTCTACATCTGTGACATCTGACAAAGTGATGTCATCTGGCCTTATTGCAACATTGGCTAAGAAATCAGCCATAACATTTTTTGACCTTTCTACCCAGCCAATTGAAAATGCATCAAATAACTCAATAGTATCCCAAACAGCATGCTTGTATTGTTTCAGTCTTTTATTCTTTGCAGCATACTTATTTCTGATTTGGGATACAATCAGCTCAGAGTCTCCAAATACTCTTAACATTTTAATTCCATGTTTGAGACCAATATTCAGGCCTAAAAGTAAAGCCTCATATTCTGCAATATTGTTTGTGCAATCAAACCTCAGCAAGAAAGAGGACTTGAGGAGCTTACCAGTTGGAGACAGGAAAACAACTCCAGCTCCAGAGCCTTCTTTTGCACAAGCTCCATCAAAAAACATGGTCCATAACCCTTGCTGATCCAGCTCTTCAGTGCAGACATTTTTCTTTTCATCTTCTGCATCATCTGAGACAACCCTGAAGTTATCACAGTCAGTGTCCACAAAGCATACCTATTCATTTGCTTCTTGGTCTTCCACTGTCTCTGATGATCTTTGCTCTCTAATTAGCTTGACATCCCTGCCATTCATTGGAATCATGGCATATGACAGGTCCAGCTGCATACTTCCACCTATTAGTGCTGCCCATCTTCTTGACAGCAGCATACCATACTGTGGCTTGATGTCAACCACTGTTATATTCATCTTATATTTCTTTTCAGGAAATGCTGCCAGTCTGAAATCCACATCCTTCATGATTCCAATAACTGGTACCTCTCTGGCATCCATTGCATAGCATTTTCCACATGCCTTGTCAATTTCTAATCCTGTTTGTTGCATGATAGCCAAAGGCATGACATTTGTGGATGCTCCAGAGTCAAGCATACAATTTCTAATTATTTTACCATTTATAACCAGGGAAACATAAAATGGTTCAACCTGTGAAGGACACTTTGTCATGGTCATTCCTAAATAGACTTCAGGAGTCTCATCTTCTTCATTGCATATGACCTGTTTCTCACCCTGGGTCTGATCATTTTGCTTAGCTTGAAAAGGTACCCCCGAGATTAGGGATATTGTTCTATTCTTGATCTCTTCCACTTTCATGAGTTCCATAAGTGGAACAGAGACCTTTACCTGAGAGAGGATCTGGGCTATATCAAAAGGAGCACAGTTTTGTACAGCAGTTGTAGCTTGCTCCACAATCTTGCTTTTATCCTGAGCTGACTTAGCTTTCATTCTCATAGTTCCCTGATCATCATTCCTGTCTTGGGAACCTCTACTTTGATCTTCAGCCTGAGGGGTTTTGTTTTCTGGTCCTTGGAAATCATGACCTGTTCTGTATCTAAAGTTTTGCTTGTTATTTACCCACTGCCTTTTTTGTGGTTCAGTTCCTTTATAACCATGCATCTGCTGACCTGCAGAAATATCTTCTGGCTGATGTGGGCTGCCAACCTGACTTTTACCTCTGAGATTGTAGTTGCTCTTGACCTGAGCAACTGCTGCAGCTGTGAAGGCTCTGATTTCCTCATCAGAAGGTCGGTGTAAGCTACTCAGAAAATTGTGTGAGTTCTGAGCATACACATAATTATCCTCATGATCTTCATCATATGGGGACTGTTGGCAGGCCTGAACCTGATCATCTGTCTTCTCATCAGCATCATATAGAGTATATCCATTACCTATGGACATCATGTTAACATCATCATCCTGCACATGATGTGGCTCATTGCACTCATCACAAGATGTAGCATTATCATACAAAGATTGGGCAATCATGCACTGTGACTGTGAATGTGGCATCTGACAGATTATACACCACGGAGCATCATCAGCAATATTTATAGTTTTCTTCAGGGGATCAGGAGTTTCCTTGGCATGTTGAGCCCTCTGACTTGTGTTGTTACGTGGATATACAGGCTTACCATCATGCCAATTGGTGTTATAAGGCATATCATGTAATGATGGCCTCTTTCCCTGTCTTTGATAGACTTGCCTATCAGGACCCATCCCTTTTTCACTTCTAGCTAATCTATAGCTCAGGTCCTTAACAACATTTGCCAGTTTGTCTATCTTATCTTCAGGAGCAGATGTACTACCTTGAGTGTTCTGAGGCTTATTTGGATTCTGCAGAATTTTTACATCATCCCTTCTATTTGTCTTGCCTGATGCTTTCCTATTGTTTTCAATATTTACTGCAACCCTGAAAGCATCCCTGAGAGTGGCAGGACCTTTATCTCTCAGTCCATATGCAGTCTTTGCATCAAAGGCATTGATGTACAAAATTATGCACATTGGTTCATTTGGCCTCATATGATGTGGCAATTTGTTCAACACTTTAGTAAATCTTGCATTAAAGTCTGCAACCTGCTCATTTGACCCTTTGGTGATGCTAGTGAACTCATTTACAAAGAAGCTAGGGTCAGTTTTATCACCATATTGCTCCTTGAACATCCTCTTAAAATCATCCCATGATGATATGCTCCGGTCAGGCAGATTCCTGTACCATTCTCTTGCCTCATCTATTAAGGATTGCATGAATGACTTCATGAAAACATCCTCATGCTCAACCTCAAAATTGTCCATGACATTTTGGAAGGCCTTTAGATGATCTTCTCCTGACACTGTGTTGTTTCCTGAAAACTTAGGCACTTGCAGCCTCAGATGCTTATCAATAGGGTTAGGATACCCAGGAATACCATCAAACACCAGCTGCCTGAATCTGTCCAACTGCATGGGCTGTCTGTTTGGCTGATTAACATTAACATTTCTATTTGCATTTTGGTTTCCTGCATTGTTTAGTGGTATCCTAGCATCATTCACATTTTGTCTGTCATCATGATGCTGATGATGCACTTCATATCTTTGCTGATGTCTTTGCATATTTGCATTTTCTAAGGTAGGAACTGAATTATTTTGGGCAGTTCTCAAGGCTTGCACTTTCTGCTGTATATCATCTCTGATTTTCATGGCTTGTAGGTATTCTAGTTCTGCTCTTAGGCTTTTGATTTCTTCAGCTAGTTGTTCATCCTTAGGTCTGGAGGTAGATGGTCTCATACCATTTGGGTCATCATCTTCATCATCCCTTAGGGACTCTGCCTCTTCAAACCTCTCACTTGGGTCTAGAAAAGGGCGTTCTTGGAACACCTCTGACCTCATTCTCATACTACCACCCTGTTGCCTCTCATATGCACCTTGGATATCTGCTTCTGCACTTGAAAAATAAGGAGCATGCTGTCCTGATGGCCTAGGGTTATCTTGTACCTCATCACTTTTTCTGGGGGAGCTCTCATGACTAGCTGAGACAGTTCCCTTTCTTCTATACATCATTCTTTTCGTTAATGGTAACTCTTCAAATAGAGGATTTTGTTGGGATCTTCTCCCCTGCATATAAATTTACTTTGACCGGTTGGGAGATTACTTCGGAGTCGCCACCTATTGCTAGGAACTGTTTTCTTCTGAAAACCAGGGTTCTTCCACAAGGTTCCCCAGGGTGTTTTCTGCTGTTGCTGACTCAGATGGGTCACATATATATCACTGGGGATGATTAGATAGTACTTTTACTTCTCAGTCCCCAGCAGAGTCGCCAATTTCTGTTGACTTTTTCCCAGACTGGATGCTTATTCCCAGATTTCCCTACAAGGTAGCCATCAGTGATCAACAGGATCTCTGGGCCAGGGGGTCAATAGTGTAGGAGATAGACTCTATATTTTATCTCCTCTTCTTCTTCAGGCTCTGCAAGACCTAGGGGGGTATTCCCTACTCAACATCCATGAGGATATGCATGCAAGGCTGGGATGTTGACAGAAAGCAGATAGTCCTCCTGTAAGTAGACCAAAACTGAAAGATAAGGGCAAAGGGGCTAGCTTTGGGCCTATTTGCAGTTGTAGACAGAGGACTGAGGTTCCTAAAACTAACTCTAATGTCCTAATGCTGGTTTTAGATTTTGCTTTGGAGTTTAAGTGTGGATGCAAAGCTGGATATGGTTATAACACAAAACAAAGCCTGATTGGTGCCTATCCAGGGCCTGGTGTCAATAGACATACACCTGTGAATGATCAGCATAAACAACTAAAACTAGATTTCAAGGGGATCTACGTGATACCTGCCTTACAGGCATCTCCCAATACAAAGTGTTAGGTTATCTCTACTTATGGTATCCCTACTGCAGTATACCCTTCCCAATGTTCAACCTGAAAACAGTTTAATCTACCCCTTGAGTAGAAGTTAAGAGATCAGACAGTCAACATAGGAATTCTATGCTCTAGAATCTAAACATTACTAAACATCCAGATTCAGAAGAAAAATACATGCAATACTGGAGACAGAATTAACACAACACATGCCAAACAGCATTTCTCATATAAATTTAATCATGAAATCAGTGGGTTCATGCCAAAAACAAACAACAGGAGATACATAAACTCACAGGTAAGCTGTACAGAGCAACCAGATCAGCTTGTTATGCATTACAGAGCCAAAATCATCAACTTTCAACAACCTTTCAAATGAGCAAGACCACCTGCTTATAACAGCCAGGTAGGTGCTCAGCAATTAATTACAATGTTGACCAGAATTTCGCCAGAAACACAGTATCATGAAAATGGCGCTCAAACACAACCGGATTGGCGCCCAAACTTGAATGCAGCAGGTGGGGGAGGAGACAGGAAGATTTCTCGAGCCCTGCGCTCCTGCCCGCTGATTGACACCTCCAGTCGGGTACAAGATCGACCCACGCCATCGCCCATACCTCTGCAACAATCGCCATTAATGGCGCACCAACCCGCGGCCTCGGGAAAATCATCAAATCCGTAGTCGCAACCATTTCCTGCCGAGACTCATCATCATGATATTTCGAATATGCAGGATCTCAATATCCCACATGCACCCCTCGATGACCTCATTAATACTTTATATACTAGGTCATGAGCATATATCACGTCGGTGCTTTTGCTCCTGACGACACTAGTATAAGACTTCATCATCATCATCCTCCAGCAGCATGATATCCTGTTGTTCGAAATATCACCCTGACGTCATCATGATATTTGAAATATAACCTGCATGATAATCGCCTTCATCGGCACAACCTGATCCATCGGAGGAACATCCTCCTGCTGAGCCGATACCAAAAGTCTGGCCGATGAACATCCTGATGACGTCATCATCATATCCGCCTACTGCACACCTCCTCTCATCCGGATGACGTCATCATCATGTTTGCAAATATCAGGAGGTCTCTTCAAGATGATCAGTGTTAGAGATATGACCCCCGCGGACCTTGATGACGTCATCATCATATTTACATCATCATGATATTCGGAAGACAACCGGATATTTGGAAATATCCTGATGATGTTCAAATATCAGGTTGCACTGTAGCTCCTCTGTAAGATCGGGGCGAAAACTGAATATGATGATGCTGCTTGAAAAGATCACCCTCAATAGATAACACGCGAAACTAGCAGGCGGATATCTCCTCAACATCATCATGATGTTCGAACAAACATATATCCGGGTGATATGAAAATATCACCCCCTCCTTCGCAAATATCATGATGCAGATAGGCAGAAAGAAAAATATCACCCTGATATACGGATGACGTCAGCATCATCAGGATGAGAAACAAAGAAAAGGAAGTGATACAACATCATCAGGATGATATTGACTAAGATCATCCTGACGTTCCAAAATATGATGACCCTAGTGAATATCGGGTCGCAATTACAACTCTTCAACAACATCATCAGGATGATGTTAACCAAGATCACCCGATGATAAAAATATCACCCCGGCGAAATATCATGAAGGCAGAAAATATGATGACCTCCACAAGCAGCAGGATGATAACTGGAAATATGATGATGATGAACACGACCCTTAGGAAAAAACAAGTTAGGTCGAGCAATTCAAAGAATAAGCAACATCATCATCATGCTCGCGCAAGGTGATAAATGGAAGATCACCGGAGACTTTGAAACATCACCCTCGCAAGCAGATCAGGGCGCACTGTAGCTCGTCAGCATCATCAGGATAAAACCCGAACATCACCCGACAGTTGAAATATGATGATGACGTTGAAAAACCCAGTCGACGAAGAACATGATGATGCAGATCATCATCTAAGACAAGATGATGATGATGACCTCCTCCTCAGGAAAATATGATGATGCAGTTGAAAAATGCTGAGGAGGTCCAACACTTAGAAAAAATGGGCAAGAAGATAAAGGCTTCAAATGAAGAAACCTCCTGATCATGACAAATCAACCCCTGGTCAAAATGAGTGTCAACACTCCCCACCCACCATTGGCTTCTTTAACACAAACAAAAATTTAAAACCCTGCATGGGCGTGTTGGCCACGGTGCCGTCTGATCTGTGAGGCCATCACTTGAAATTTTTGGCCACCATTTTACCTGCACATTTATCTTTTAAAATGTAAATTTTTAATTTTAATATATATATATATATATATACATTCTACTGTGTATATTAAGATGGCTGCCACACCATTATCCTGCAGCTTTAACTTATTTTTGTATTTAAATAAAAGTATATATATATATATATATATATATATATATATATATATATATATATATATATATATATATATATATATATATATATATATATAAGGGTTTAGATAGGAGCAACAAGATAATACATGTGGGTATACTTATTGACTATACCTCATTCCTTATGGCAGCCATGGCTGACATACTTACAAACCTACAACAAAAAAAAAGAGGGGAAGAAAAGAATGGGAGAGGAGAAGAAAAACAAAATAGAAGAGAAGATTAGGGTAACATGAGATTATAATAGAGAATAAGGATGTTAGGGTTTCTTGTCCTCATAAGGAAACTAATATTTTATTCTTGGAAACTTTTAGGGCTTGGTGGGAATTGTATATCATATTCTTTTAAGTGGGATTTTAACTTGTATTTTTTATGGGATAAGAGTGCACGTGAAATTATGATTCTCCTTATTATTTTTATTTCCCTCTTGATTATTGAATGAATTCTTATCCCTTGAGTGAGAATTTTTAAAAGGGGTGCAACTCCTCTACCCCTAGGTAATTATTATTTTATTTAAACTTTTAGGGGGGGTTTGATTTATATGTTATTAGAGCACTTTATTTTCTTAAGCAAATTATTTTTCATTTTATTTTGGGTTGTTTAGATGGCAATTTAATATTCTTTTTGAAAACCCTTTGTAAGTTTTATTAGTGGCTAGGGATTATTTTATTAGACTTTGAATTTTGAATTAATTTTAAAGAGAGCCCTAGTGCAGTGATTATTTTTATTAAATTTTTTTTTAACCTAGGTATTTTTTTTAGACATTAATGGGGAGATTATTATGCTACCTAGTGTACTTTAGAATTTTTAATTAATCAATTTTGGGGAACTCTTGGTAGGAAAATTAATTTAAATATATTCCCATGTACACCCTAGAGGCATTATGCTGCCAAATTTTTCTGGGATCTGAGTTAATTTCTAAGGTGATTTAATCCTAACATTGATTATTACTTTAATGTTTTCACAAATTAATGTTGTGTTGATAAGTTGTTATTTAATCCTTTTAAGCTTTAGAATTAGGTTTTTGAATTCGACTCATGTTGAATTCACGCCATTCATTTAGGAAACTTAGGGTTCGAGTCAAATCGATCCTAACCCTAGATGTGACGCTCATTGTGTCGAATAACCCCCTAGTTGACTATCATCACGCAGGGGATTGTGCATGTAACCACACTACATTGATATTTGATTGACATGTTTATGCCTTATGCGTATTGCCACCGAGCATGTTGATGCATGTGAGAGGGTTTCTAGGGATACTTGGAAAAGTTTTTGATATTTCGTGTCATGACCACATGACAAATGTGTTGCATGTTGTGACCGCATGGGAAATATGGACATGACATTTGGTATCAAAGCCCAAGTTTAAACACTAGGCAGTTTAGGGAACATTATTTTTCTACAAAATTATCTGATTCATGAATACCTTGTTCTTGTAAGATGCCTCCTAGAATGATGTGAGTGCGTTCACGCACCACTACGTCTGTGGAGATACATAGCGAGTCATTAACCGAGGGTCAGAGACCACTAGCACCATAGGGACCACAGGCACCACAAGCACCACCAGCACCTAATTTGGGGCCACAGATTCTTCAAGCTTTATAGGCAATCTTAGAGAGGTTACCACTGGCGACAACAGAGCCACATGTCAAGCTGCATGTAGAGCCATGTGTCAAGCCCTGCGTTGAGCCGCGAGTGGCACCACGTGATGAGTCGCATGTCGAGTCACGTGTAGAGCCATGTGTCAAGCCCAATGTAGAGTCGCGAGTGGAGCCACGTGTTGAGCCATGCATGGAGCCTTGTATTGAGCCACATATAGAGTTACCTGACACCACAGTAGAGGAGGTCAGTTCAATGTACAGAGCTTGTAGCAGGAGTCCTCCGTGCCATGCGCGGTGAAAGGAGGCTATGAGAGTAGAGCATGTATACCATAGACCTTATGACTATGGACAACGAGAGGAGGTGGATGAGCCTTTTAGAGGACACAGAGACTAAGGGGACTCCATTAGGGATTTACTTAGGCTAAATCCACCTACCTTCACAAGGACCATAGAGGGAGCAAAGGCTGAGGCTTGGCTCATCAGTTTGGAAAGGTATTTTGCATTGCATCCCTATGGGAGCAACACAAAGGAACACATGGCAGTTCACCTTTTAAGAGATGCAACAATGACATGGTGGCACACTGAGGAGTGAAAGCATCACCTATCACTAGATACTCTTACATGGGACACCTTCATTAAGTGCTTTAACACGTGTTATCTTTCGGATCACTACAAATAGTGTCAGATTGATGAGTTCCATGACTTGCAGTAGCGAGGTTCTACTATAGTACAGTATGAGAGTAGGTTCATTGAGTTGTCACAGTATACAGAGTACCTCAATGATGAAAAACTTCTAGTTCACAAATTTATCAGAGGTTTGAATCATGGGATATCAGGACTAGTGTACATGGTAGACCTCCATACCATGAGTGTGGCTGCTAAGAAGGAGTACAGGAGATTCAGGGTCAGGGTCAGAGTTCACAGCCTCAGTTTTAGGACCATAGCCAGCAGCAGGATCAGGGCTTCTACCGACTACCACTACCACCTCAGAGGGGAGGATTGAGTTCTATATCGTTACCTCCTAGACCTCCCTAGCAGTATCAGTAGAGGTCCAAGCCACAGTAGAGGGCTCATGGGGGTCGTAATCATAGTTGGCAGTAGTAGGGCCCATGTAGGGATCAGTGACAGTAGGGACCATCTGTGGGGCCCTCTAGATCACAGCAGTCATTCAAAGGTTCACAAGGGTCCACGATTCAACCTGAGCAGCAGCAGTCGAGTAGGACACAGTCTGGATAGGTGCAGGCTCAAGGGCCATGTTATGTTTGTGGTGGAGTGGGACATCTAGCTAGAGAGTACCCATAAGGATTTACGACAGGGGGACAACCTCATGCAGGAGGATTAGAGTAGATAGTTGGGGATGTGGGTAGGTCCCACTATATGTTTGTAGCGGTTGATAACTACCAGGCTGACTTGTAGGCCTCAATGATCAAGACCACAGGTATGATTGGGGATGTCCCCATTGGTATTTTATTTGATTCTAGTGCTACTGATTCCTTTATATCTCTATCATTAGTGGAGCATTGCAGGCTAGTGGCCTCTAGGTAGGGTGATAGGTGGGAGGTTGAGTTGGCCATAGGGGTCAAGATGGTAGTGGATTCTTTGGTTCACGACTGTGAGATATCTTTGGGGGCCTTCACTACATTATGTGACCTTAGGGTTATGCCCTTAGTATCTTGTGGTGTGGTTTTGGGCATGGATTAGATTGTGGCTCATAGAGCCAAGTAGATTATCACCGAGAGGTGATTAGCTACTTAGATAACCATGGCACGACACTCGAGATAGTGGGCATTTAGAAGCCCATAGCAGTTCGTATGATATCCGCTTAACAGCTTAAGCACTGCATGTAGAAGGGATGTCAGATGTTCGCTATCACTGTTAGTGACAAGTCAGAGGACAAGCCAGAGGCATCACTAGATGATCATCCCATCTTGAGAGAGTTTGTTGATGTTTTCCCACTAGAGTTACTAGGGATGCCACCTCATAGAGATGTGGTATTTTCATATTGATCGTGTGTCAGGTACTAAGCCAGTGTCTCGTGCACCCTATAGGATGACTACCCATGAGCTCATAGAGCTCAAGTTACAATTAGAGGAGTTGCTCGAGAAGGGGCACATCTGACCTAGCATTTCACCTTGGGATGCACTGGTCATCTTCATGAAGAAGAAGGATGGGTATCTTCATCTGTGCATGGATATAGGCAACTTAATAAGGTGACTGTGAAGAATTGTTATCCTCTGCCTAGGATTGATGATCTTTTTGACCAGATGCAGGGAGCTAGAGTGTTCTCTAAGATGGACTTGAAGTCCAGTTATCACTAGTTGTGCATCACAGAGGCAGATATCCATAAGACTGCCTTCTGGACTTGATATGACCACTTTGAGTTCACTATGGTACCCTTCGGCTTGACGAATGCCCATGCAGTGTTCATGAGTGTCATGAACGGGGTGTTTTGTACTTACCTAGATCGGTTCGTGATTATATTCCTTGATGATATTTTGATCTATTCACGGACTGAGGAGGAGCATGAGGAACACTTACATCAGGTTTTGTAGTCCTTCAGGGAGCAGAATCTTTATGGCAACTTGGCGAAGTGTGTATTTTGCAAGACATAGGTGCAATATTTAGGGTGTTAGCACTCATTTTGACCTGGAGGATGTTCTTTCATGTTTAGGGGGTTTCTTCATTTGAACCCTATATCTTCTTGCCCATTTTCCTAAGTGTTGGACCTCCTCGGCATTTTTCAGCTGCAGCATCATATTTTCTTCGAGGAGGAAGTCATCATCATCATGTTTGCTTCGATGGTGGTCAGCATCTCATGTTTTCTGTCGACTTGTTTTTCATCAGGATCATCATATTTCAATATCGGGTGATGTTTGGATATCATCCTGATCCTGCTGATGAGCTACAGTGTGCCCTGATTTGCTTGCGGGGGTGATTTTTCAAGTATCCGGTGATCTTCCAATTATCACCTTGCCCTTTTATGATGATGATGTCACCCCGATCTTCTGAAGGGGTTATTCTCTGAGTTGTTCGACCTGACTTGTTTTTTTCCTAAGGGTCCTCATCATCATCATCATATTTCTAGTTATCACCGTGTTGCTTGCGAGGGTCATCATATTTTCTGCCTGCATGATATTTCGCCGGGGTGATATTTTTATCATCGGGTGATCTTGGTTATGATCATCCTGATGATGTTGTTGAAGAGTTCTAAGTATGACCCGATATTCACTGGGGTCATCATATTTTGAACGTCAGGATGATCTTAGTCAATATCATCCTGATGTTGTTGTATCACTTCATGTTCGTTGTTTTATCATCTTGATGATGCTGACATCATTCTTATGTCAGGGTGATATCTATTTCTCTGCCTATCTGCATCATGATATTTTTGAAGGGAGATATCTGCCTGTCGGCTTCGTGCATTATCTAGTGGGGGTGATCTTTTCAAATATCTGGCATATTCATCTATCACCCCGATCTTATAGTGGAGCTACAGTGCAACATGATATTTGTGCATCAGGATGATATTTCCAAATATCCGGTTATCTTCCGAATATCATCCTGATGTCGATATGATGATGACGTCATCAAGGTTCGGGGGGGTCATATTTCTAGCACTGATCATCTTGTGGAGATCCCCCGATATTTGCAAACATGATGATGACGTCATCCGGATATGAGGAGGTGCGCAGTAGGCAGATATGCAGATGACGTCAGCAGGATATGATGATGACGTCATCAGGATGTTCATCGGCTAGACTTTTGGTATAGGCTAAGCAGGAGGATGTTCCTCCGATGGATCAAGTTGTGCCGATGAAGGCGATTATCATGCAGGTTATATTGTGATATGATGCTGACGTCAGGGTGATATTTTAAGCGACAGAATATCATGTTGTTGGAGGATGATGATGAAGTCTTATACTAGTGTCGTCAGGAGCAAAAGCACCGACATTATATATGCTCGTGGCCTAGTATATAAAGTGTTAAAGAGGTCATCGCGGGGTGCATGTGGGATAATTGATATCCTGCATATTTTCAAATATCATGATGATGAATCTTGGCGGGAAATGGTTGCGATGCACAGTTTGACGTTTTCCCGAGGCCGTGGGTTAGTGCGCCATTAATGGCGAAGGTTGCAGAGGTATGGGCGGATCTGGTACCCGATTGAAGGTGTACATCAACGGACAGTGGCGCAGGGCTTGAGGTTTCTTCCTGTCTCCTCCCCTACCTATTGCATTCATGTTTGGGCACCAATTTGGTAATGCGTTGAGCGCCATTTTTCTGATACTGTGTATCTGGCGGGATTTTTTGGGTCAACCATGTAATTAATTGCCGTGGTACACTACCTGGCTGTTATAAGCAGGAAGTGTTACTCATTTTTTGTTGTTGAAAGTTGAAGATTTTTGGCTCTATAATTCAAAACAAGCTGATCTGGTTGCTCTGTACAGCTAAACCTATGAGTCTATGTATCTCTTGTTGTATGTTTTGGCACGAACCCACTGATTTCATGATTAATCTTATATGAGAAATGCTATCTTAGCATGTGTTTTGTTAATTTTGTCTCCAGTATTGCATGTATTCTTCTTCTGAATCTAGATATTTGGGTAATGTTTAGATTCTAGAGCATAGAATTCCTATGTTGAATGTCTGATCTTTTAACTTCTGCTCAAGGGGTAGATTAAACTGTTTTCAGGTTGAACATTGGGAAGGGTATACTGCAGTAGGGATGCCATAAGTAGAGATAACTTAACACTCTGTATTGGGAGATATCTGTAAGGCAGGTATCACATATATCCCCCTGAAATCTAGTTTTAGCTGTTCATGTTGATCATTCACAGGTGTATGTCTACTGACTCCAGGCTCTGGATAGGCACCAATCTTGCTTTGTATTTGTGTTACAACCATGTCCAGCTTTGCATCCAAACTTAAAATCCAAATCAAAATCTAAAACAACCATTAGGACATTAGAATTAGTTTTAGGATCCTCAGTCCTCTGTCTACAACTGCAAATAGGCCCAAAGCTAGCCCCTTTGCTCTTATCTTTCAGTTTTGGTCTACTTACAGGAGGACTTATCTGCTTTCTGTCAGCATCCCAGCCTTTGTATGCATATCCTCATGGATGTTGAGTAGGGAATACCCCCCTAGGTTTTGCAGAGCCTGAAGAAGAAGAGGAGATAAAATATAGAGTCTATCTCCTACACTGTTGGCCCCTGGCCCAGAGATCCTGTTGATCACTGATGGCTACCTTGTAGGTAAATCTGGGAATAAGTATCCAGTCTGAGAAAAAGTCAATAGAAATTGGCGACTCTACTGGGGAATTTGTGAAAGAACCCTGGTTTTCAAAAGAAAACAGTTCCTAGTAATAGGTGGCGACTCCGAAGTAATCTCCCAACCGGTCAAAGTAAAATTTATATGCAGGGGAGAAGATCCCAACAAAATCCTTTATTTGAAGAGTTACCAGTAACAAGAAGAATGATGTACAGAAGAAAGGGAGCTGTCTCAGTTAGTCATGAGGGTTCCCCCAGAAAAAATGATGATGTACAAGATAACCCTAGGCCATCAGGACAGCATGTGTCTTACTTTTCAAATGCAGAAGCTGATATTCAAGGTGCATATGAGAGGCAACAGGGTGGTAGCATGAGAATGAGGTCAGAGGTGTTCCAAGAACGCCCATTTCTAGACCCAAGTGAAAGGTTTGAAGAGGCAGAGTCTCTGAGGGATGATGAAGATGATGACCAGAATGGTATGAGACCATCTACCTCCAGGCCTAAGGATGAACAGTTAGCTGAAGAAATCAGAAGTCTAAGAGCAGAACTAGAATATCTACAAGCCATGAAAATCAGAGATGATATGAAGCAGAAAGTGCAAGCCTTAAGAACTGCCCAAAATGATTCAGTTCCTACCCTAGAGAATGCAAATGTGCAGAGACATCAGCAAAGAAATGAAGTGTAACATCAGCATAATGATGAGAGACAAAATGTGAATGATACTAGGATACCACTGAACAATGTAAGAAACCAGAATGCAAACAGAAATGTTAATGTTAATCAGTTAAACAGACAGCCCATGCAGTTAGATAGATTCAGGCAGCTGGTGTTTGATGGTATTCCTGGGTATCCTAACCCCATTAATAAGCATCTGAGGCTGCAAGTGCCTAAATTTTCAGGAAACAACACTGTGTCAGGAGAAGATCATCTAAAAGCCTTTCAAAATGTCATGGATAACTTTGAGGTTGAACATGAGGATGTTTTCATGAAGTCATTCATGCAATCCTTAATAGATGAGGCAAGAGAATGGTACAAGAATCTGCCTGACCGGAGTATTTCATCATGGGATGATCTTAAAAGGATGTTCAAGGAGCAATATGGTGACAAAACTGACCCTAGCTTTTTTGTAAATGAGTTCACCAGTATCACTAAAGGGTCAAATGAGCAGGTTGTAGATTTTAATGCAAGATTTACTAAAGTGTTAAACAAATTGCCACATCACATGAGGCCAAATGAACCAATGTGCATAATATTGTATATCAATGCCTTTGATGCAAAAACTGCATATGGATTAAGAGATAAAGGTCCTGCTACTCTTAGGGATGCTTTCAGAATTGCAGTGAATATTGAAAACAACAGGAAAGCATCAGGCAAGACAAATAGAAGGGATGATGTAAAAATTCTGCGGAATCCAAACAAGCCTCAGAACACTCAAGGTAATACATCTGCCCCCGAAGATAAGATAGACAAATTGGCAAATGTTGTTAAGGACCTAAGCTATAGATTAGCTAGAAGTGAAAAAGGGATGGGTCCTGATAGGCAAGTCTATCAAAGGCAGGAAAAGAGGCCATCATTGCATGATATGCCTTATAACACCAATTGGCATGATGGTAAGCCTGTATTCCCACGTAACAACACAAATCAGAGAGCTCAACATGTCAAAGAAACTCCTGATCCTCTAAAGAAAGCTATAAATATTGTTGATGATGCTCCATGGTGTATAATTTGTCAGATGCCACATTCACAGTCACAGTGTATGATTGCTCAATCCTTGTATGATAATGCTACATCTTGTAATGAATGCAATGAGCCACATTATGTGCAAGATGATGATGTTAATATGATGTCCATAGGTAATGGATACACTTTTTATGATGTTGATAAGAATACAGATCATCAAATTTAGGCCTGCCAACAGTTCCCATATGATGAAGATAATGAAGATAACTATGTGTATGCTCAGAACTCACACAATTTTCTGAGTAACTTACAACGACCTTCTGATGAGGAAATTAGAGCCCTCACAGCTGCAGCAGTTGCTCAAGTCAAAAGCAACTACAATCTCAGAGGTAAAAATCAAGTAGGCAGCCCACATCAGCCAGAAGATATCTCTGCAGGTCAGCTAGTGCATGGTCATAAAGGAATTGAACCACAAAAAAGGTAGTGGGTAAATAATAAATAGAATTTTAGACATAGAACAGGTCATGAATCTCAAGGACCAGAAAACAAAATCCCTCAGGCTGAAGATCAAGGTAAAGGTTCCCAAGACAAGAATGATGATCAGGGAACTATGAAAGTAAAAGCTAAATCAGCTCAGGATAAAAACAAGATTGTGGAGCAAGCTACAACTGTTATACAAAATTATGCTCCATTTGATATAGCTCAAATCCTCTCTCAGGTAAAAGTCTCTGTTCCACTTATGGAACTCATGAAAGTGGAAGAGATCAAGAATAGGACAATATCCCTAATCTCAGGGGTACCTTTTCAAGCTAAACAAAATGTTCAGACCCAGGGTGAGAAACATGTCATGTGTAATGAAGAAGATGAGATTCCTGAAGTCTATTTAGGAGTGACTATGACAAAGTGTCCTTCACAAGTGGAACCATTTTATGTTTCCCTGGTTATAAATGGAAAAATAATTAGAAATTGTATGCTTGACTCTGGAGCATCTACAAATGTCATGCCTTTGGCCATCATGCAACAAGCTGGATTGAAAATTGACAAGGCATGTGGAAAATGTTATGCTATGGATGCCAGAGAGGTACCAGTTATTGGAATCATGAAGGATGTAGATTTCAAACTGGTAGCATTTCCTGAAAAGAGATATAAAATGAATATAACAGTGGTTGACATCAAGCCACAGTATGGTATGTTGTTGTCAAGAAGATGGGCAGCACTAATTGGTGGAAGTATGCAGCTGGACCTGTCATATGCCATGATTCCAATGAATGGCAGGGATGTTAAGCTAATCAGAGAACAAAGATCATCAGAGACAGTGGAAGACCAAGAAGCAGAGGAACAGGTATGCTTTGTAGACACTGACTATGATAACTTCAAGGTTGTCTCAGATGATATAGAAGATAAAAAGAAAAATGCCTGCATTGAAGAATTGGATCAGCAAGGTTTGTGGACCATGTTTTTTGATAGAGCTTGTGCAAAAGAAGGCTCTGGAGCTGGAGTTGTTTTCCTGTCTCCAACTGGTAAGCTCCTCAAATTCTCTTTCTTGCTGAGGTTTGATTGCACAAACAACATTGCAGAATATGAGGCTTTACTCTTAGGCCTAAATATTGCTCTCAAACATGGAATTAAAATGTTAAGAGTATTTGGAGATTCTGAGCTGATTGTATCCCAAATTAGAGATAAGTATGCTTCAAAAAATAAAAGATTGAAACAATACAAGCATGCTGTTTGGGATACCATTGAACTATTTGATGCATTTTCAATAGGCTGGGTAGAGAGGTCAAAGAATGTTATGGCTGATTTCTTAGCCAATGTTGCAATAAGGCCAGATGACATCACTCTGTCAGATGTTACAAATGTAGAAGTTAAAATTAGGCCTGCAGTACCAGAAAATATATGCAGTTGGCAAGTGTTTAATGATGATAGGGATTTGTTGAAATTTTTGCACTGCATAGATGAGTATGAGAATCAAGAAATTGATTTCCAAGCTTTTGTAGAGACTATAGATGAAAAAGAAACTCTTGTGGGAAAAGAGATAATTCAATTGAAGACTAATAAAATCCCTAGAGGGTTGGTAGCTTTGGAAAGAGCTTTTGACAGTAGAGATAAATTGGTCACAAGGACATCTCCCACAAATAAGGAAGACTTAGAAGAGATAAATTTGGGGACATCTCAGGCCCCTCAGAAGGTATACATTGGTAAACAGCTCAAACCACACATTAGGAGTATGCTGATTGCATTACTGAAAAGGTATAAATATGTTTTTGCTTGGTCATATGAGGACCTAAAAGCCTATAGGGAAGATTTATTCCAGCATGAGATCCCATTGAAGCCTAGAGCTAAGCCATTTAGACAAAAGCAAAGACCTATTAATCCTACCTTAGCTCCCAAGATGCAAGAAGAACTCAAAAGGCTCAGGGAAGCTGGAATAATTGTGCCAATCAGGCATTCAACTTGGGTGTCTAACCTTGTCCCAGTCAGAAAAAAGAATGGTGATATTAGGCTTTGTGTTGACTTCAGGAACTTGAATGTATCCTCTTTAAAGGATAACTATCCACTGCCTAATATGGAAGCTATGTTGCAGAGAGTGACTGGTTGTGAACTCTTATCCATGATGGATGGATTTTCAGGTTATAATCAGGTGAAGGTAAAGGAATCAGAATAGTATAAGACCGCCTTTACCACTCCATGGGGAACTTATGTGTATGTTAGAATGCCATTTGGACTAACAAATGCAGGTGCTACATTTCAAAGAGCAATGGATGTTGCTTTTGCAGGGTTGATTGATTCAATTCTGGCTGTATATCAGGATGACTTGACTACTTACTCAAAGAAAGAAGAGCAACATTGTTTGCATCTGGAGCAGATTTTCATAAGAGCACTAGAGTATGGTATTTCTTTAAATCCAAAGAAGTGTGCCTTTGGGGTAGTTGAAGGAAAGCTCCTGGGACATATTGTTTCCAAGGATGGGGTCAGGATAGATCCAGAGAGAGTGGCTACTATTGACAGAATTCAAATGCCAAAGACTATAAAAGGAGTTTAGTCCTTCTTTGGACAGATAAATTTTGTTAGGAGATTTGTTCCCAACTTTGCAGAAACCACAAGGAACATTTCCAAGATGATGAAGAAGGATGCAACTGTCAACTGGGAAAGGGAAGCAATAGAATCATTTCAGAGTATCAAAGAGGCAATCAAGATGGCCCCTGTTCTTAAATCTCCTGATTTTTCTAGGCCATTCCAAGTATTTTCATTTGCTTCCTTTCATACTGTTGCTGCATGTTTGCTATAGAAAAATGAAGATGGTTTTGAACAGCCCATCGCTTTTTTCAGTATGTCCTTGCAGGCCTCTGAGTTGAAGTATGATATTATGGAAAAACAGGCATATGCACTAGTCAGAGCCATCAAAAGTTTCAGACCATACTTGGTAGGATCATATATAATTGCATATGTACCCCATGCAGCAGTCAAAGACATATTCACTCAGCAGGAGGTGACTGGAAGAAGGTGCAGATGGATAAACAAACTGCAAGAGTTTAACATAGACATACAAGTTAGCAAGTTGATAAGAGGACAAGGATTAGCCAAGATGATGGCACAGTCAAACTTGGAAGCATGCCAAGTTAATGCAGTCCAAAATGAGGGTGTAAATGTATCAGGATCTGAATGGTACAAGGATATTGTCTCCTACTTGCAAAATCTAAATTGTCCTTCCCATTTCAGTGACAGTCAAAAGAGGACTTTAAAGTTACATGAAATCAGGTATGTTATTGTTCAAGGTGAGCTATACTGGAAAAACCCTGATGGTGTGCTGCTGAGATGTGTGGATGAGGATATGGCTAACAATGTTTTGATTGATATGCATAAAGGATTGTGTGGTGGACATTATGCTGCCCAAACAACAGCTCATAAAATTCTCAGGGCAGGATATTGGTGGCCCACTCTCTTTTCAGATGCACAAAAGTTAGTGAGGAAGTGTGACCCTTGCCAAAGATTTTTAGGAAAGCTGAAATATGATGGTGCTTTACCCCTCAGAACTGTAACTGTGGATGCTCCATTTCAGCAATGGGGAATTGACTTCATAGGGGAAATTGCAGACAAATCAAGTGGGGGACACAGTTGGATTTTGGTGGCAACTGATTACTTTACCAAATGGATTGAGGCCATTCCAACTAAGAGAGCTACAAGTAAGGTGGTGACAGATTTCATACTAGAAAATATTATCATCAGGTTTGGAGTACCATTCAAGATAGTCACTGATAATGCTATGTGCTTCAGATCAGGTGAATTTGTTGATTTTTGCAACAGGTATGGGATAAATCTATCATATACATCACCATATCACCCACAAGGGAATGGTCAAGCAGAATCAAGCAATAAAAGCATCATGAAAATTATCAAGAGGATACTGGACAAGAACAAGAGAGCTTGGGATTCAAAATTGAACTTAGCAATATGGGCTGACAGAGTGACAGTAAAAAGGGCTATTGGGATGTCACCCTTTGAGCTAGTATATGGTGCATCAGCCAGATTGCCCATAAATAATCTCCTACCAGTTTACAGATTCATTCAGGAAAATGATGAGGAGATTGAAGACTCCATGACAGAAAGAGTGAACCAGCTGGTTGCATTGGATGAAAACAGAAGGAAAGCCCACCAGATCAATCTCAAAAGACAACAAGATGTGAAATATCAGTTTGACAGGAGAGCTATAAAAAGGAAGTTTCAAGTCAATGATCTGGTGCTCGTTTAGAATGCAAAAGGTCAAGAAAAGGGTAAACATGGTAAATTTGAACCCTTATGGATGGGCCCATATCAGATTTGCAGTACTCATGGGGAGGATTCTTATTTCCTCCAGGCCCTAGATGGTGAAGTTCTGGAATTGCCTGTGCATGGCTAATTCCTTAAGTTCTATTTTGCATAAATGACTTGTTGCTGTGCACATTTGTAAAAACATGTATGTAGTGTAAATGCCTTGTATAGCTCGTGCTTTTTGGCTTTTTGTCTGGTCTGCCTGGAGATCTAGTTCTCGCTGCAGGTTTTCACCTGCACGTCCCCATTCGGAGCTAGTGTTAGCACTCATTTTGACCTGGAGGATGTTCTTTCATGTTTAGGGGGTTTCTTCATTTGAACCCTATATCTTCTTGCCCATTTTCCTAAGTGTTGGACCTCCTCGGCATTTTTCAGCTGCAGCATCATATTTTCTTCGAGGAGGAAGTCATCATCATCATGTTTGCTTCGATGGTGGTCAGCATCTCATGTTTTTTGTCGACTTGTTTTTCATCAGGATCATCATATTTCAATATCGGGTGATGTTTGGATATCATCCTGATCCTGCTGATGAGCTACAGTGTGCCCTGATTTGCTTGCGGGGGTGATTTTTCAAGTATCCGGTGATCTTCCAATTATCACCTTGCCCTTTTATGATGATGATGTCACCCCGATCTTCTGAAGGGGTTATTCTCTGAGTTGTTCGACCTGACTTGTTTTTTTCCTAAGGGTCGTCATCATCATCATCATATTTCCAGTTATCACCGTGTTGCTTGCGAGGGTCATCATATTTTCTGCCTGCATGATATTTCGCCGGGGTGATATTTTTATCATCGGGTGATCTTGGTTATGATCATCCTGATGATGTTGTTGAAGAGTTCTAAGTATGACCCGATATTCACTGGGGTCATCATATTTTGAACGTCAGGATGATCTTAGTCAATATCATCCTGATGTTGTTGTATCACTTCATGTTCGTTGTTTTATCATCCTGATGATGCTGACGTCATTCTTATGTCAGGGTGATACCTATTTCTCTGCCTATCTGCATCATGATATTTCTGAAGGGAGATATCCGCCTGTCGGCTTCGTGCATTATCTAGTGGGGGTGATCTTTTCAAATATCTAGCATATTCATCTATCACCCCGATCTTATAGTGGAGCTACAGTGCAACATGATATTTGTGCATCAGGATGATATTTCCAAATATCTGGTTATCTTCCGAATATCATCCTGATGTCGATATGATGATGACGTCATCAAGGTCCGAGGGGGGTCATATTTCTAGCACTGATCATCTTGTGGAGATCCCACGATATTTGCAAACATGATGATGATGTCATCCAGATATGAGGAGGTGCGCAGTAGGCAGATATGCAGATGACGTCAGCAGGATATGATGATGACGTCATTAGGATGTTCATCGGCCAGACTTTTGGTATAGGCTAAGCAGGAGGATGTTCCTCTGATGGATCAGGTTGTGCCGATGAAGGCGATTATCATGCAGGTTATATTGCGATATGATGCTGACGTCAGGGTGATATTTTAAGCGACAGAATATCATGTTGTTGGAGGATGATGATGAAGTCTTATACTAGTGTCGTCAAGAGCAAAAGCACAGACATTATATATGCTCGTGGCCTAGTATATAAAGTGTTAAAGATGTCATCGCGGGGTGCATGTGGGATAATTGATATCCTACATATTTTCAAATATCATGACGATGAATCTTGGCGGGAAATGGTTGCGATGCATAGTTTGACGTTTTCCCGAGGCCGCGGGTTGGTGCGCCATTAATGGCGAAGGTTGCAGAGGTATGGGCGGATCTGGTACCCGATTGAAGGTGTACATCAACGGACAGTGGCACAGGGCTTGAGGTTTCTTCCTGTCTCCTCCCCTACCTGCTGCATTCATGTTTGGGTGCCAATTTGGTAATGTGTTGAGCGCCATTTTTCTGATACTATGTATCTGGCGGGATTTTTTGGGTCAACCATGTAATTAATTGCCATGGTACACTACCTGGCTGTTATAAGCAGGAAGTGTTACTCATTTTTGGTTGTTGAAAGTTGAAGATTTTTGGCTCTGTAATTCAAAACAAGCTAATCTGGTTGCTCTGTACAGCTAAACCTGTGAGTCTATGTATCTCTTGTTGTATGTTTTGGCACGAACCCACTAATTTCATGATTAATCTTATATGAGAAATGCTATCTTAGCATGTGTTTTGTTAATTCTGTCTCTAGTATTGCATGTATTCTTCTTCTGAATCTGGATATTTGGGTAATGTTTAGATTCTAGAGCATAGAATTCCTATGTTGAATGTCTGATCTTTTAACTTCTGCTCAAGGGGTAGATTAAACTGTTTTCAGGTTGAACATTGGGAAGGGTATACTGCAGTAGGGATGCCATAAGTAGAGATAACTTAACACTCTGTGTTGGGAGATATCTGTAAGGCAGGTATCACATATATCCCCCTAAAATCTAGTTTTAGTTGTTCATGTTGATCATTCATAGGTGTATGTCTACTGACTCCAGGCCCTGGATAGGCACCAATCTTGCTTTGTATTTGTGTTACAACCATGTCCAGCTTTGCATCCAAACTTAAAATCCAAATCAAAATATAAAACAACCATTAGGACATTAGAATTAGTTTTAGGATCCTCAGTCCTCTGTCTACAACTACAAATAGGCTCAAAGCTAGCCCCTTTGCTCTTATCTTTCAGTTTTGGTCTACTTACAGGAGGACTTATCTGCTTTCTGTCAGCATCCCAGCCTTTGTATGCATATCCTCATGGATGTTGAGTAGGGAATACCCCCCTAGGTTTTGCAGAGCCTGAAGAAGAAGAGGAGATAAAATATAGAGTCTATCTCCTACACTGTTGGCCCCTGGCCCAAAGATCCTGTTGATCACTGATGGCTACCTTGTAGGGAAATCTGGGAATAAGCATCTAGTCTGGGAAAAAGTCAACATAGGGCACATTCTAACTGGGGATGGTATCTCCATAGGTCCATTGAAGATCAGGGCTATCAGGAATTGGCTAGCACCCACCAGCCTAACAGAGGTTAGGAGTTTCATGGGGTTAGCTGGGTATTACCGTAGATTCATTAAGGGCTTTTCCAGGATAGCACACCCCATCACTTCCCTTCAGCAGAAAGGGAAGAGTTTTACTTGGACTGAGTAGTGTGAGAGGGCCTTTGGGGTCCTCAAGGAGCATCTTACCAGCACTCCCATCTTAGCAGTTCCTAATCTAGCAGTATATTTCATGGTTTATACTAATGCATCACTAGAGGGATTAGGAGCCATACTTATGCAGGGTGGTAGAGTGATCACGTATGAGTCACAAAAGCTCAAGACCCATGAGCTAAATTACCCCATACATGACTTAGAGCTTGCAACGGTGGTTCATGCTCTTGTTCATTAGAGACACTTGCTATTGGATCGTCATTTCGAGCTACATTTAGATCATCATAGTCTACAATACATATTCACACAGCTAAATCTAAACACCTGCCAACGGCATTGGATGGAGTTCCTTTGCGAGTACAACTTTGATGTTCACTACATCTAAGGGAAGGAGAATGTGGTTGCCGATGCATTAAGTCAAAGGCACCATGAGATCCTGACCTTCACACTGAGTGTGGACTTGAGAGGGTGCATCATAAAACATCTGCCTAAGGATGAGTGGTTTCTTGAGGTACAGTAGGAGATCTAGTTACAGAGGGCCCTTGTGGCCAAGATTGAAGGATATTCCCTAGAGGCAGATGGGCTACTTAGACATCGTCATCGCATCTATGTACCCTATACAAATGACCTACGTATAGTAGTTCATTTAGAGGCTCACAAAGCACCTTATGCAGCACACCCCAAGGTGAAGAAGATGCATGCTAACTTGCGACAGTTGTACCATTGGTCAGGTATGAGATGGGATATTGTAGAGTTTGTTGCTCGATGCCTTGAGTGCCAGAGGGTCAAGGTTAAGCATCAACATCTAGCAAGTCTTTTATACCCTCACAAAATACCAAAGTGGAAATGGGACACCATTTCCATGGATTTCATTGTTAGTCTTCCTATGTCATCTTGTTGCCATGATGCCATCATGGTGACAGTTGACAAGTTGACCAAGGTGGCACATTTCTCACCTGTACGCACAATGTACAATGCACCAGTAGTGGCAAGAATATTCTTAGATTACATGGGGTACCTCATCACATTATTTCTGACAGGGACTCAGTATTCACATCAGTCTTTTGGAGGGCATTACAACAAGCATTGGGCATGCAGCTCAACTTCAATTCAACTTATCACCCCGAGACAGATTGTTAGATGGAAAGGGTGAATCAGGTGTTAGAGGATATAATCTGCATGTACGTTATGGACCACCAATCTAGATGGGAGGAGTATCTGTATCTAGTTGAGTTTGCCTACAATAATGGGCATCATAGCTTGTTGGGTATGCCTCCTTATTAGGCCTTGTATGGTAGACCTTGTCGAACATCGTTGAGTTGGGACCGTATAGAGGATAGGGTTGCCATTGGGCCAGAGATGGTACAAGATATGGAGTAGCAGGTGACCTTGATTAGACAGAGACTTCAGGAGGCACAAGATCGACAAAAGAAGTATGTCGATGCTAAGAGACTAGATTGGAGCTTCTCAGTTGGTGACAGAGTTTTCTTGAGAGTGTGGCCACACAAGAGTCCAATCTATTATGGAAAGGGCTCTAAGCTTACACCATGGTTCGTTGGGCATTTTGAGATCTTGGAGCAGATAGGACCTAAAACCTACCATCTAGCCTTGCCACTTAGCCTATCGTGTATCCATGATGTTCTTCATGTGTCTATTTTACGGTGATATATATCTGATTCATCTCATGTATTAGACTGGAGTGCTCTACAAGTAGATGCGGAAAGGTAGTTGGCTTTGGAGCCAATTCACATATTGGCTCGTCAGACACTAGGCCTTCGAGGTCAAGAGTTGCACCAAGTTAGGGTTTAGTGGGACAGATAGTATGACATCATGTCAACATGGGAGGATGCAGCGAGATTGAGGACACTTTATCCTCACCTCTTTGACGACTTCAAGGAGGAAGTTTAGTCTTAGGGAGGAGGATGTGAGGTCTATTTATTTCACTTCCTTATTTTGCATATTTCACATTTATAGTTGATGACATTTTGGCATTTGGGGACTGTTGATCTCTATATGTAGATTTTCTAGACTATATTCCTTTATTTTGGTTTAGCTATGCTTAGTATGTGGTGATTTGACTATATCCTAATTTTGATTCATTGATGATGTTTAGACGTGTGATATACACTTTCATGATGGTAGAGATGTTAGTTCTGAAATCATTCTATGGATTTGCTATGTGATTTTGGTTCTGAGATAGTATATAGAAATACAATTATGAATCTTATTTATGATGTGATTTGTATAATTTTTTAAACGAATTATGCTATGACGTGAGTGTTTACATTTCCTTGCTTTGGCTATGATATATATATATATATATGTTGGATTAATCTGTTTGTTCAAGTGCGCAGGTGATTTTCTAGGCCATGGAAAATCAGAGATCAATCTCACACCTATGTGTTTCCCGTGTTAGACCGATCCATTCCCAATAGGGACAAAGATCATGTGTGATTGTATGATGTTTTCGTAAATGTCTGCATTTTATTATTTGGCCTAGTTTCACCCTTTTATTTTATTTAATTGATGTGTTGTAAAATATGTGTTTTAATTTACACCACTTGGTGTTTTTTAATTTTAGTGGCCACTTTATGTGAATTTATACCTCCTTAAGTGTTTTCTAGGGGCTAAAATTAACCCTAGGTGGTACCCCTAGGGTCTAGGGCCCATTTGAGCTTACCAAACCCTAGGGTTACCCTTGTCTAGTCACCTTAACCTTGGGTTAAATAAAAGTGGCGAAATTCAAATTGGATAAGTGTGGAAGATGAGTCATGCCTTGAAAGAAGGCCCATCTCCCTTTCCAAGGCATGGGATTCCACCACTTTGAATACTTGGGGAGTCTTCAAGACCCCCAAGTGTGTGGAACCTTCCTCCAATGCTCTCACACATGTGTGAGAGCATCTTGGAGTGAAGGGGCTCCCTTTTGAGAATAAGGTGATGACATGTGTCATCCCTTATCCTCTTGGAGCCCATGTGGAGAGATGCCACCTCTCCACCTTTTCTCTCACACATGTGTGAGAGCACATGTGGAGAGGGTGAGGTTTGAATGGATGGGAGGGTGACACATGTCACCCTCACATTCCTTTTCCCTTGCAAGTGGGATGGGAAGAGGAAGGAGAAGGTCACCTTCCCATTCCTCAAGGCCTTGGAATGAGGCCTATTTTAATTCCTCTTTGAGAGGGGAATGGGGTTCTTGCTTTTGCTTTATTTTTTCTATCTTTGAAGGATTTTGTACAGTGAGAGAGATTTTGGAGGATTGGAGGGCTGGAGGAAGATTGTGGGCTCTTCTTCAACTTTCATCCATTGTTGGGCTCTTAAGGTAAGCCTCATGGCATTTTAGCCATTCCTTATGCTTTGTTAAATTTTGGTTATGTGCTTGAAATGCTTTAGTGTGTTTGTTTCTTCTTTGTTGAGGGGTTTTTGGGTGTTTTGGGATGAGACTACCAACTTTGGTGTGTCCATCCATGTGTGGGTTTGGGGAGGAGTAAACCTCCTTGAAGTCACCCTCCTAGTACTAGAATTTTTTTTGCCTTGAGGGTTGGAGTATGGGGTATTTTTGTTGGCATGAGTGCCATGGTGATATCTATATATTCATGGAGTTATCATTTTGGGATTGAGGCCTTATTTTTGTGTTGAGACTTGGGATTTTTGTGGAGTGATACTCTTGAGTCGAGTGATGTCCACTCCCCTACCCCTTCAAATCCATTTCTATGGATTTTGTGTTGTGTTAAAACTTATGGGTGTTCTTCATCATTTGTGTGGTTTGCTTATTGTTGTGTTGTGGTTTGAGACCCTATGAAGATCGACCTCCAAGCTCAAGGGTGACCAACTTGTGGGTCTATGGTAGGTAGGGGAGCATTTTTAGTGGCTTGGTTGTCCCTTCATTGTTTAGTTTTATGCAGGTGGTTGATTATGGCATTTGGAGCTTGGTGGGACTACATTTAAGTTTATGTTTCTTTGTTGTTGTGGCTACTTGAGAGCCATGGCCAAGTTTGGGCCTATGTGTAGTTGGGAAAATGGAAAGAGAAAAGATATTCTCTAATATGTATTGTTTAAATGGATTTTTAATGTCTTACTCCCTCTTGTTGTAGTTGCAAAAATATATCATGTTGTTGATTTTATTATTGTTGTGAGGAGTTTTATGTTGAATGTAAATAAAAATCATTGCAATGAAATATAAGTTTGTTGTTTTGTTGTGTTATGATGCTGTGAGAAAATTTTCAAAATGGTATATATATCTATGTTGCTACTTTAAGCTGCAAGGGAAAATGTCCCCACTCACTGAGCTTACTAGACCCATTATATGATACACACACTAAGTATGCATTCGAACCATCATACCTAATGCAAATATCATCAATCAACATACCAATTATAATCCTACACCTAGCCAAACTGTTCTTTTGCCTATCTTCCAAAAAACTTTTCCAATCAAAACGAACTGATCTGCATCCTAGGATATATCTTTCCTACAATGCACAAAAATTTGTCATCCTATCATCACATCTCTTGGCAAGAGGACACAAAGACTATTTGTATCTGTTGGTTGGTCTTTTTGATTATTGATTTTTATCTTTTTGTCTCACTCTCAGTCATCTCCAAAACTACCTTGATTTCATTATATCATGGTAAGTAGAGGACAACACCTAGAGTAGACAAGGTCATTGTTTCTGTATGCTGTGCTTGTGGGTTGGTTTCATTACTCCAAGAATAGTATTCATATATTGAAGCCCGGGTCGGTTCTAGTACGACATGCCTCATTTATATATACAGGCATCAAACACCTTATATACACTATGGACACTCGTAACTATGAGTCCCCTTCCTTGGGCAGGCAAGATTATACTACCTTGGGCACGCATGAAATCAACCTATTGTTTATGGGTCTAGTCCATGCAATCGTGGGATATACATCATCACCTAGGTCATATCATACCTTTATGAACTGTATCCTACATTGCTATAGTAAAATAAGAAATGATCTCAATTAATCTTATGCAACTATTGTTACTAGCTCAAAATCACCATCCTAATCACTCATTCAACAATACCACCTAGGCCTAGATTTTGCAATCACCTACCCTATCCCCCCCATCTAAATTCCCCTCACTAATCCCATTCCCCCACCGTATCTCCACCTAACACATCCTGAACCAAAGTAAATCCCCCCTTAATGACGTCGTGTCATATGACCTAACAATCCTCTAGTCTCCCCACCCCCATCCTCTAGATGCTCCCAACCCTATCTGATCCCCATCCACCAACCCTTATCCTCTCCCCACCTGGTCCCCTTTCCCACAGCCCCACCACTCAGGGTCAAACAAAGAACATCATGTGTATCAGGACTTAACCATCTCACCTATCACCTAGTCTGCATCTCACCTACCACATACGCTGCATCTCACCTATCATTTATTAATTTTTATATCATTTCATTAGGTTCATTTTAATCCTTTCAAGTTGCATATCGTTTAGGTTCATTTTAACCCTTTAAATTTGCATATCATTTAGGTTCATTTTAATCATTTAATTTGCATATCATTTCATTAGTTCATTTCAATCCTTTCAAGTTTCATATCATTTAGGTTCATTTTAATCCTTTAAATTTGCATATCATTTAGGTTCATTCTAAATCATTTAATTTGCATATCATTAAGGTTCATTTTAATCCTTTAAATTTTCATATCATTTTGGTTCATTTTAATCATTTAATTTGCATATCATTTCATTAGTTCATTTTAATCCTTTCAAGTTTCATATCATTTAGGTACATTTTAATCCTTTAAATTTGCATATCATTTAGGTTCATTCTAAATCATTTAATTTGCATATCATTAAGGTTCATTCTAAATCATTTAATTTGCATATCATTTAGGTTCATTTTAATCCTTTAAATTTGCATATCATTTAGGTTCATTTTAATCATTTAATTTGCATATCATTTCATTAGTTCATTTTAATCCTTTCAAGTTTCATATCATTTAGGTTCATTTTAATCCTTTCAAGTTGCATATCATTTAGGTTCATTTTAATCCTTTCAAGTTGCATATCATTTAGGTTCATTTTAATCCTTTAAATTTGCATATCATTTAGGTTCATTTTAATCATTTAATTTGCATATAATTTAGGTTCTTTTTAATACTTTAAATTTGCATATCATTTACGTTCATTCTAAATCATTTAATTTGCATATCATTAAGGTTCATTCTAAATCATTTAATTTGCATATCATTTAGGTTCATTTTAATCATTTAATTTGCATATCATTAGGTACATTTTACTCCTTTCAAGTTGCATATCATTTAGGTCCATTTTAGAAACATTAAAATTGCATAATCATTAGGTTCATTTAATAAATCATCACATTTACACTACATTCCATATATCATCTCATAAATGTTTAGTTACATTACATCATCACAATCATAATCATCTAGCTGCATATCCATATTTCCATACATAAATGTGTTTATTAAAGATAAACATACATTCCCATTGCATTTTTGCATACATAATATATGTTTATTAATCTCAACATTTATTTACATTATACATCATATAATCCATAGATCACAAAAAACCATGCATATATCACAATAAATAAACCCTCATTGCATCCATCATGTTACGTCAATAGGACCATCCATAACATCAACATAGTGCATTACATAAACACAAAACATCCATAAGCATATAATCCATAAAAACATACTGCATAATCATCATAGAGCATCATCATAATAGACATACGTATAGGCCATCAAAAATCTCCATCACATCAGATATCATCACAAAAAATGTACATTGCTCATATATACATCAAAAAATATAAAGTCCTGACATAATGCCTCTAAGGGATACAATGATCAAATATCACATGGAGGACCCTCTATCTGATCGGGTGGGGGATCCTGACCCTGATGGTGGTTGTGGTCCAGTCTGTGACTATGTTTGTGGTCCTGCCTGTGGTGGTGGTTGTGGTTGTGTTTGTACCTGTACCTGTGGCACCTGCTAGGGCACATACGAGGGAGGAGACATCGTCTGCTAGACGCTCTAAATAGATCTAGACCTATGAGACCTGGAGGCCCCCGATCTACTGACTTGACTATAGTTCGAGGCACGCTGTGCCACTAGCACTGCTGCCTAATAAAGACCCCGATAATACTCCACCCATGCTCTAGCCTTTGTCAAATCCCCCTGAACCTGAGTCAGCTACCCCTGTAACTGATATGACTGTGTCTGTGCCTGGGACAGCTATGTCTGCATCAATGTCAACATAGGTGCCATACCAACACTAGAAGACTGCAATATAGTCTCTACCTACTGTGCTCTCACAAGGGCCACATCCCATTCTCTGGTCAAAACCTCTATATCACCCTGAGCCTGGGCTAACTGTGCCTGCAACGCAGGCACCTATCCATCTACCCCATCCAATAATGCCAATGTACCCTGCAACTGAACTAACTCAGCCTCTTAGCTCTCCAATGCCTCCTGCAGGCTGGCCACCTATGCTTGTAAGGTCTCCATCTCCTCCTCCTCACCCTGAGGCTGCCGACGAGGTGTGAGTCTCTCAACCTTTGCGACTCCAGCTGTCCCTAAGGGGCCTGCCTCACCTTGTTGCTAATGCGCTACCTGTGGTGGGGGTAACTCCCCCTATCAACCCTTGGATGTACCCCACGCTGCTGAGGTCCTCTATGATGTTGCCCCACTCTAATTTGTACCTACTCAATAGGCACCTACTATATAGGTACCTACTGTCCCACCTGCCCCTGTCCAGCTGCTACTACTACCAGCACATCTATCGGCTGAC
This sequence comes from Cunninghamia lanceolata, assembly GCA_027924645.1. Classification (NCBI taxonomy): domain Eukaryota; kingdom Viridiplantae; phylum Streptophyta; class Pinopsida; order Cupressales; family Cupressaceae; genus Cunninghamia; species Cunninghamia lanceolata. The sequence goes on along the minus strand of BSBN01000078.1, from coordinate 31,933,561 downwards.
CATCTCTACCAACCACCCTCTCCTCTCCATCACCTCCAACCTCCATGAGGTCATCTCCAATGATCTCCTCCCCCTCCTCCAGGAACTCATCCCCATCTAAGTCATCATCCCCACTGTCATTTGAATCATCATCATCTAACCTCGCTGCCTCCTCCACAAGAACTACCTCTGACAGGTCTGTAAACCAAGTCAGCCACCACATCTACCACCATATGTCATATGCAGGAGTAGTGCCTACATCCCTCACTATGCTCCTCCAATCCCACTGTACTAGTTGTAGAGCTACAAAGTCATCTCGAGCAACCTGTGGCTGTATGGCTGCAGGCCAAAAGGGCACATCTTGATGGGTTCGAGCAAAAATGGCTATCTATTGTGGCGTGTCCTGCCTCAACCCAAACTGCCGCATAACCCGTGAGGGAAGATACATGTCTATAGTATGGTCTCCTCAACCCATCAGGTATCGCTGCAGAAATGTAAACGGAATGTGAATATCATCATCTGGCCATGGCTCCACTCCAATGTATGGTAGCCAGGTCACACGAATGACATATTCTAACATCTGCTTCAGTACCGAACCTGTCCAGTGTAATTGTACTCTGCATCCTGATATAAAAACACAAGGGCATCAAATGGCTGGTGATAATACCCACACGTTGGCTGGGTAACCGTGATGTGCTCCCAAATCCACACATGCAACAGAGTCACCCTAGTTGATAGTACAAAATCATGAAGATAGACCACTGTGTGCATCTCGTGATATAGCTGCCCCAGCATCGCAGGCCCCTAGGCATATACGGTCTCATCCCTCACCATCCCCTCAATCATCTCTCCCCAGCCAATTAGGAAACCCCTGCCTTGCCTATCAGGCATCACCACACCACTAATCAACACACATAGGAATAAGGCAAAGGGATTTGTACCCATGACCAATGTCCCCTTGTAGCTCATCTCTCTCCCATCCACTAATAGAACAATATGATCCTCACCAAACACTCTGATCAAGGCATTCCACCCCCTCCTCATGTCATATCTAACCCACCAGCCTCGAATATGTAGCTTGAAGATGCGATAAACATCCTCAAGTGTGATCATGATCTCACCAGTCGGCAGCAAGAATGTACAGGTCTCCGAGTGGTACTGCTCCACAACCGGTGTCATCAGAGCTTGATGAGCTCATAGCACAAGCATCAACGCTACTGTCAAAAGCCCCAACCTAGCCAGTCTAGCCCGCATAGCATCATCAAAATAGTCGAACAATGCCATCACGGATGGCACATGTTGCTCCCATGAATACACTATAAACGATGTCATATCCTGCATCCACAACTTTCTGGTTAGATATCAACCTATCTTTTTTCTAAACCAACCCCTTTCTTCTAATGTCTAAAAAGCCAGAATCATTTGGTGCCAAAACAGACAACACTTTGCATCATTTTCAAAATGGCGCTACTACTTCCTCTAAATAGTGCCACTGTGTAAACCACTTTGTGCTAATCCCAAACATGGCGCTACTATGCATTATACATAGCACCATTTTACAAAATGGCATCACCTAGCAATTTGGTGCTAATCTAGTGAATAGCGCCTATTCCACCAAAAGTGCTAATATCCTATATTAAGCTAATTACCTAAATGGCGCTAAAATGAAAAATAGCGCTATGACCCAAGATGGCGCTATTCCAAAGCATAGCGCTACCCTAACACCAATTTAGTGCTAAAATGCTAAAATCCTATTCTTCTAAAAATGGCGCTAAAATACCAGGTAAATGGCGACAAACTACCCTAATCCTACCCTAGCGGATAGCGCCAATCTAGAGGATGGTGCTAATCCGCCTAACTTTTGGCGCTATGTGCACTAAACCTATTTCTTGAACCCCAAAAAAGTGACATAAATGAAAAAAATGAAAAAGTCAGGGTTAGACCCTACCTGGGGTCCAGCCTTTGGTGCTCAGCCAAATGATTGGAATTGCTCTGAGATGTGTCGAAGTTGAGGGAACTGGGGGTTGCACTCTGCCATCTCTCCTTCGCTCCTTCTCTAAAGTCAAAGTGTACAAATGTGGCACTCTAAGGGCCCACTTTTCCTAATATAGTGGGCCATGTCATCCTTCCACCCCCTCTTTTTCCTCCAGGGTATAGATCTCAGCCTTTTTCCTCCGTTTTTCTTCCTGCCATCTTCTTTTTTCCGTCCCCTATCCAAATTTCACTCCTGTCACATCCTTTCAAGAACCTGCCCAGAATATTATTTATTTTCTCACAGACCTCTCAAGGGGGCATCCCTTACAAATCTCATTCCTTCCCAGCAGCTGGGGCATATTTTTCTTTGACCTGACTCCACTTCCCTCCTAGGTCCTGACGCCACGTCAAAGAGGGGCAAATGTAGACACCTAAAAATGTCTTGACCACCAAGCTGACTCTCGACATCCCTAAATACATCAATCTCCCTTCTATCCAATTAATTAAATATTTATTTAATTAATTATTCCTCCATCACCCAATTTTCTATCATTTTATCCCCAAAATTGAATTAATTTCATTAATTCAATAGTCCAAACCTTAGCCAATTGATTTAATAAATATGCAATATTTATTTAATCAATTTCCCCCTTTTCACTAAATCTAATTAATTAGCTAAACCATGTTTAACTAATTAATTCAGCCTATTAATTGACCTATCCCTACCCTAGGTAATTAAATAGCTATTATTTAATTTGCCTACCCTAGCTTGCCTCATCCTAGCCCTAGGATTAATTAAATAAAACCTATGTTTAATTAATCCTAACCTCTCATTTGGGTGGTCAAACCTAGTTTAACACCCTTCCCCACATCTTCCAAATAAAAAATTGAAATAAGTCCACCTAAGTCAATTTTTTATTTAAAAACATCCCACATCACAATTAATTTTCCTTACAAACCCCTTACCTCACCCATACTCATTTATTTCCACTTATCCCCAAATGAATTTTTAATTCATTTTACATTCCCCCATATGAATCTTTAATTCAAAAATAACCCCTCACACCCATACTCATTTAATAACCCCTTTTACCAAAATGAATAAAAGATTTACTTTTATTCCTAGCCCTCCATTTCTCCAAGATTGAATCTAGGCCCTCCACATCACTTTCATCCTCCACCATTGATCTTCCAAATCAATCTCCACCCTTGGATCAAAATCCCTCCAAAATCTCTATAAATACAACATCTCTCAACCCATTTTGGGATCCAAGTTTTGAGTAATGTTACCATGTCAAAATAACTATTGAGCTATGATTGTGAGTTGCATAATTAGAGTAGCATTTCACATTAGAATAACTTATCTAGGGATTATCATGTCTTAGGAGCTCTTGGGTGCAAGCTCTCCTCTCCCTTGATAAGATTGGGTCTACATGTGAAGGTATAACTTTGTGTGTGTTTATGCATTTTGTTTGTATTTCCAACTTCATTTGTTTTCCTAATCTACACCCACATTTCCCATGTGGTCATGACATGCAACACACATGTCATGTCCACATTTGTCATATGATGATCCCCACTCACTGAGCTTACTAGACCCATTATATGATACACACACTAAGTATGCATTCGAACCATCATACCTAATGCAAATATCATCAATCAACATACCAATTATAATCCTACACCTAGCCAAACTGTTCTTTTGCCTATCTTCCAAAAAACTTTTCCAATCAAAATGAACTGATCTGCATCCTAGGATATATCTTTCCTACAATGGACAAAAATCTGTCATCCTATCATCACATCTCTTGGCAAGAGGACACAAAGACTATTTGTATCTGTTGGTTGGTCTTTTTGATTATTGATTTTTATCTTTTTGTCTCACTCTCAGTCATCTCCAAAACTACCTTGATTTCATTATATCATGGTAAGTAGAGGACAACACCTAGAGTAGACAAGGTCATTGTTTCTGTATGCTATGCTTGTGGGTTGGTTTCATTACTCCAAGAATAGTATTCATATATTGAAGCCCGGGTCGGTTCTAGTACGACGTGCCTCATTTATATATACAGGCATCAAACACCTTATATACACTATGGACACTCATAACTATGAGTCCCCTTCCTTGGGCAGGCAAGATTATACTACCTTGGGCACGCATGAAATCAACCTATTGTTTATGGGTCTAGTCCATGCAATCGTGGGATATACATCATCACCTAGGTCATATCATACCTTTATGAACTATATCCCACATTGCTATAGTAAAATAAGAAATGATCTCAATTAATCTTATGCAACTACTGTTACTAGCTCAAAATCACCATCCTAATCACTCATTCAACAATACCACCTAGGCCTAGATTTCGCAATCACCTACCCTATCCCCCCCATCTAAATTCCCCTCACTAATCCCATTCCCCCACCGTATCTCCACCTAACACATCCTGAACCAAAGTAAATCCCCCCTTAATGACGTTGTGTCGTATGACCTAACAATCCTCTAGTCTCCCCACCCCCATCCTCTAGATGCTCCCAACCCTATCTGATCCCCATCCACCAACCCTTATCCTCTCCCCACCTGGTCCCCTTTCCCACAGCCCCACCACTCAGGGTCAAACAAAGAACATCATGTGTATCAGGACTTAACCATCTCACCTATCACCTAGTCTGCATCTCACCTACCACATACGCTGCATCTCACCTATCATTTATTAATTTTTATATCATTTCATTAGGTTCATTTTAATCCTTTCAAGTTGCATATCGTTCAGGTAAGTTTCTTTCTATTTTCTCTCTTTTCTTGAAATAAAATAACAGTTTCTACTTCTTTTTTTTTTTTTGAATAACCATCAACTATATAATATTCTTTGTTCAATCATTAATTAAAAAGCAACAACAAATATATAAATATATATTTGTTGTTGCTTTTTAATTAATGATTGAACAAAGAATATTATATAGTTGATGGTTATTCAAAAAAAAAAAAGAAGTAGAAACTGTTATTTTATTTTAACCATCAACTATATAATATTCTTTGTTCAATCATTAATTAAAAAGCAACAACAAATATATATATATATATATATATATATATATATATATATATATATATATATATATTTGTTGTTGCTTTTTAATTAATGATTGAACAAAGAATATTATATAGTTGATGGTTATTCAAAAAAAAAAAAAGAAGTAGAAACTGTTATTTTATTTCAAGGAAAGAGAGAAAATAGAAAGAAACTTACCTTTTTTTTGCAAAGGAAAAAGGGTGTATTTAATTTTATCATGACAAATTAGTTGTTATTGTGATTTTTATTTCATTATACAACAAGCAAAATTATATTAGAGAACAAGTTGTTGTGTTAATAGAAGAATGCATATACATATGTAAATATTTATATATATGTCTATATATATAAATATTTACATATGCATATATATATATTTACCTTACTGTATATTTTCTTTTCAAACATACATAGTTAGGTGTGACTGGGAGAATTTTATATATATTACATTTTATTTCATGCTGGGCTGAAATAGATGAAATGTACAAAATAGAAGAAATAAATATTTCACAATGTATATACAACTCTCTCTCTCTCTATATATATATATGACCAATGTATATATATTAAAGTAAAGAAAAGTAATAAATCAAAATTATTTTAAATTGCAGACTATGTTCGGAAAGAAACCCAATGGCTGATTGAATGAGGCTATACATTCTTTTTTGAGTTTATGTTTTCTTTTAAAGGAAAAAATAGAAAAAAATAAAAGTTCGAGGAGGCAACGACCTGACTATCACTTCCCCCATTTCTCTTGTGCTATGTGTGATGTGGGGGGGGGGGGATGTACCCCCCACCCACCCTGCGTGGGTGTGTTGGCCGTGTCACCGTCTAATCTATGCAGTCATCACTTGAAATTTTTGGCGACCGTTTCACCTGCACATTTATCTTTTAAAATCCAAATTTTTAACTTTATATATATATACACATTCTACTGTGTATATTAATATGGCTTCCATGCCATTATCTTGGAGCTTTAACTTATTTTTGTATATATATATATATATATATATATATTCTTAAAAAAAAAGGGTTTAGATAGGAGCAACAAGAAATACATGTGGGTATACTTATTGAATATACCTCCTTCCTTATGGCGGCCATGGCTGCCATACTTACAAACCTGCAACAATTAAAAAAAAGAGGGGGAGAAAAGAATGGGAGAGGAGACGAAAAACAAAATGGAAGAGAAGATTAGGGTAACATGAGATTAGAATAGAGAATAAGGATGTTAGGGTTTCTTGTCCTCATAAGGAAACTAATATTTTATTCTTGGAAACTTTTAGGGCTTGGTGGGAATTGTATATCATATTCTTTTAAGTGGGATTTTAGCTTGTATTTTTTTATGGGATAAGAGTGCACGTGAAATTATGATTCTCTTTATTATTTTTATTTCCCTCTTGAATTGTTTGATTTATTGAATGAATTCTTATCTCTTCAATGAGAATTTTTAAAAGGGGTGGAACTCCTCCTACCCCTAGGTAATTGTTATTTTATTTAAACTTTTAGGGGGGGTTTGATTTATATGTTATTAGAGCACTTTATTTTCTTAGGCAAATTATTTTTCATTTTATTTTGGGTTGTTTAGATGGCAATTTAATATTCTTTTTGAAAACCCTTTATAAGTTTTATTAGTGGCTAGGGATTATTTTATTAGACTCTGAATTTTGAATTAATTTTAAAGAGAGCCCTAGTGAAGTGATTATTTTTATTTAATTTTTTTTAACCTAGGTATTTTTGTTTTAGACATTAATGGGGCGATTATTATCCTAACTAGGGTAGTTTAAAATTTTTAATTAATCAATTGTGGGGAACTCTTGGTAGGAAAGTTAATTTAAATATATTCCCATGTATACCCTAGAGGTGTTATGCTACTAGATTTTTGTAGGATCTAAGATAATTTCTTAGGTGATTTAATCCTAATGTTGATTATTACTTTAATGTTTTTGCAAATTAATGTTGTGTTGATGAGTTGTTATTTAATCTTTTTATGCTCTAGAATTAGGGTTTTGAATTTGACTCATGTTGAATTCATGCCACTCATTTAGGAAACTTAGGGTTTGGGTCAAATCGATCCTAACCCTAGAGGTGATGTTTATCACGTCGCATAACCCCCTAGTTAACTATCATCACACAGGGGATTGCACATGTCACACTACCCTGAGATTTGATTGACATATTTACGCCTTATGTGTATTGCCACTGAGCGCGCTGACATATGTGAGGGGGTTTCTAGGGATACGTGGAAAGGTTTTTGATATTTCATGTCATGACCATATGACAAATGTGGACATGACATGTGTGTTGCATGTTGTGACCACATGGGAAATGTGGGTGTAGATTAGGAAAACAAATGAAGTTGGAAATACAAACAAAATGCATAAACACACACAAAGTTATACCTTCACATGTAGACCCAATCTTATCAAGGGAGAGGAGAGCTTGCACCCAAGAGCTCCTAAGACATGATAATCCCTAGATAAGTTATTCTAATGTGAAATGCTACTCTAATTATGCAACTCACAATCATAGCTCAATAGTTATTTTGACATGGTAACATTACTCAAAACTTGGATCCCAAAATGGGTTGAGAGATGTTGTATTTATAGAGATTTTGGAGGGATTTTGATCCAAGGGTGGAGATTGATTTGGAAGATCAATGGTGGAGGATGAAAGTGATGTGGAGGGCCTAGATTCAATCTTGGAGGAATGGAGGGCTAGGAATAAAAGTAAATCTTTTATTCATTTTGGTAAAAGGGGTTACTAAATGAGTATGGGTGTGAGGGGTTATTTTTGAATTAAAGATTCATATGGGGGAATGTAAAATGAATTAAAAATTCATTTGGGGATAAGTGGAAATAAATGAGTATGGGTGAGGTAAGAGGTTTGTAAGGAAAATTAATTGTGATGTGGGATGTTTTTAAATAAAAAATTGACTTAGGTGGACTTATTTCAATTTTTTATTTGGAAGATGTGGGGAAGGGTGTTAAACTAGGTTTGACCACCCAAATGAGAGGTTAGGATTAATTAAACATAGGTTTTATTTAATTAATCCTAGGGCTAGGATGAGGCAAGCTAGGGTAGGCAAATTAAATAATAGCTATTTAATTACCTAGGGTAGGGATAGGTCAATTAATAGGCTGAATTAATTAGTTAAACATGGTTCAGCTAATTAATTAGATTTAGTGAAAAGGGGGAAATTGATTAAATAAATATTGCATATTTATTAAATCAATTGGCTAAGGTTTGGACTATTGAATTAATGAAATTAATTCAATTTTGGGGATAAAATGATAGAAAATTGGGTGATGGAGGAATAATTAATTAAATAAATATTTAATTAATTGGATAGAAGGGAGATTGATGTATTTAGGGATGTCGAGAGTCAGCTTGGTGGTCAAGACATTTTTAGGTGTCTACATTTGCCCCTCTTTGATGTGGCGTCAGGACTTAGGAGGGAAGTGGAGTCAGGTCGAAGAAAAATATGCCCCAGCTGCCGGGAAGGAATGAGATTGGTAAGGGATGCCCCCTTGAGAGGTCTGTGAGAAAATAAATAATATTCTAGGCAGGTTCTTGAAAGGATACGACAGGAGTGAAATTTGGATAGGGGACGGAAAAAAGAAGATGGCAGGAAGAAAAACGGAGGAAAAAGAGGGGGTGGAAGGATGACATGGCCTACTATATTAGGAAAAGTGGGCCCTTAGAGTGCCACATTTGTACACTTTGACTTTAGAGAAGGAGCGAAGGAGAGATGGCAGAGTGCAACCCCCAGTTCCCTCAACTTCGACACATCTCAGAGCAATTCCAATCGTTTGGCTGAGCACCAGAGGCTGGTCCCTAGGTAGGGTCTAACCCTGACTTTTTTATTTTTTTCATTTATGTCACTTTTTTGGGGTTCAAAAAATAGGGTTAGTGCACATAGCGCCAAAAGTTAGGCAGATTAGCACCATCCTCTAGATTGGCGCTATCCGCTAGGGTAGGATTAGGGTAGTTTGTCGCCATTTACCTGGTATTTTAGCGCCATTTTTAGAAGAATAGGATTTTAGCGTTTTAGTACTAAATTGGTGTTAGGGTAGCGCTATGCTCTAGAATAGCGCCATCTTGGGTAATAGCGCTATTTTTCATTTTAGCGCCATTTAGGGGATTAGCTTAATATAGGATATTAGCACTTTTGGTGGAATAGGCACTATTCACTAGATTAGCACCAAATTGCTAGGTGATGCCATTTTGTAAAATGGTGCTATGTATAATGCATAGTAGCGCCATGTTTGGGATTAGCATAAAGTGGTTTACACAGTGGCACTATTTAGAGGAAGTAGTAGCACCATTTTGAAAATGATGCAAAGCATTGTCTGTTTTGGCACCAAATGATTCTAGCTTTTTAGACATTAGAAGAAAGGGGTTGGTTTAGAAAAAAGATAGGTTGATATCTAACCAGAAAGTTGTGGATGCAGGATATGACATCGTTTATAGTGTATTCATGGGAGCAACACGTGCCATCCGTGATGGTATTGTTCAACTATTTTGATGATGCTATGCGGGCTAGACTGGCTAGGTTGGGGCTTTTGACAGTAGCGTTGATGCTTGTGCTATGAGCTCATCAAGCTTTGATGACACCGGTTGTGGAGCGGTACCACTCGGAGACCTATACATTCTTGCTGCCGACTGGTGAGATCATGATCACACTTGAGGATATTTATCACATCTTCAAGCTACATATTCGAGGCCGACGGGTTAGATATGACACGAGGAGGGGGTGGAGTGCCCTGATCAGAGTGTTTGGTGAGGATCATATTGTTCTATTAGTGGACGGGAGAGAGATGAGCTACAAGGGGACATTGGTCGCGGGTACAAATCCCTTTGCCTTATTCCTATGTGTGTTGATTAGTGGTGTGGTGATGCCTGATAGGCAAGGCAGGGGTTTCCTAGTTGGATGGGGAGAGATGATTGAGGGGATGGTGAGAGATGAGACCGTGTATGCCTGGGGGCCTGCGATGCTGGGGCAGCTATATCACGAGATGCACACAGTGGTCTATCTTCATGATTTTGTACTATCAGCTGGGGTGACTCTGTTGCATGTGTGGATTTGGGAGCACATCACAGTTACCCAGCCAACGTGTGGGTATTATCGCCAGCCATTTGAGGCCTTCGTGTTTTTATATCAGGATGTAGAGTACAATTACACTGGACAGGTTCGGTACTGAAGCGGATGTTAGATGATGTCATTCGTGTGACCTGGCGACCATACATTAGAGTGGAGCCATGGCCAGATGATGATATTCACATGCTGTTTACATTTCAGCAGCGATACCTGATGGGTTGAGGAGACCATACTATAGACATGTATCTTCCCTCACGGGTTATGCGACAGTTTGGGTTGAGGCAGGACACGCCACAATAGATGGCCATTTTTGCTTGAACCCATCAAGATGTGCCCTTTTGGCCTGCAGCCATACAGCCACAGGTTGCTCGAGATGACTTTGCAGCTCTACGACTAGTACAGTGGGATTGGAGGAGCATAGTGAGGGATGTAGGTACTACTCCTGCATATGACATATGGTGGCAAATGTGGTGGCTAACTTGGTTTACAGACCTGTCAGAGGCAGTTCTTGTGGAGGAGGCAGCGAGGTCAGATGATGATGATTCAAATGACAGTGGGGATGATGACTTAGATGGGGATGAGTTCTTGGAGGAGGGGGAGGAGATCATTGGAGATGACCTCATGGAGGTTGGAGGTGATGGAGAGGAGAGGGTGGTTGGTAGAGATGGTCAGCTGATAGATGTGTTGGTAGTAGTAGCAGCTGGACAGGGGCAGGTGGGACAGCAGGTACCTATATAGTAGGTGCCTATTGAGTAGGTACAGATTAGAGTGGGGCGACATCATAGAGGACCTCAGCGGCGTGGGGTACATCCAAGGGTTGATAGGGGGAGTTACCCCCACCACAGGTAGCGCATTAGCAACAAGGCGAGGCAGGCCCCTTAGGGACAGCTACAGTCGTAGAGGTTGAGAGACTCACACCTCGTCGGCAGCCTCAGGGTGAGGAGGAGGAGATGGAGACCTTACAAACACAGGTGGCCAGCCTGCAGGAGGCATTGGAGAGCTAAGAGGCTGAGTTGGTTCAGTTGCAGGGTACATTGGCATTATTGGATGGGGTAGATGGATAGGTGCCTGCGTTGCAGGCACAGTTAGCCCAGGCTTAGGGTGATATAGAGGTTTTGACCAGAGAACAAGATGTGGCCCTTGTGAGAGCATAGTAGGCAGAGACTACATTGCAGTCTTCTAGTGCTGGTATGGCACCTGTGTTGACATTAACGCAGACATAGCTGTCCCAGGCACAGACACAGTCATATCAGTTATAGGGGTAACTGACTCAGGTTCAGGGGGATTTGACAAAGGCTAGAGCACGGGTGGAGTATTATCGGGGTCTTTATTACGCAACAGTGCTAGTGGCACAGCGTGCCTCGAACTACAGTCAAGTCAGTAGATCGGGGGCCTCCAGGTCTCATAGGTCTAGATCTATTTAGAGCATCCAGTAGACGATGTCTCCTCCCTCGTATGTGCCCTAGCAGGTGCCACAGGTACAGGTACAAACATAGCCACAACCACCACCACAGGCAGGACCACAGCCATAGTCACAGACTAGACCACAACCACCACCAGGGTCAGGATCCCCCACCCGATCAGATAGAGGGTCCTCCATGTGATATTTGATCATTGTATCCCTTAGAGGCATTATGTCAGGACTTTATATTTTTTGATGTATATATGAGCAATGTACATTTTTTGTGATGATATCTGATGTGATGGAGATTTTTGATGGCCTATACGTATGTCTATTATGATGATGCTCTATGATGATTATGCAGTATGTTTTTATGGATTATATGCTTATGGATGTTTTGTGTTTATTTAATGCACTATGTTGATGTTATGGATGGTCCTATTGATGTAACATGATGGATGCAATGAGGGTTTATTTATTGTGATATATGCATGGTTTTTTGTGATCTATGGATTATATGATGTATAATGCAAATAAATGTTGAGATTAATAAACATATATTATGTATGCAAAAATGCAATGGGAATGTATGTTTATCTTTAATAAACACGTTTATGTATGGAAATATGGATATGCAGCTAGATGATTATGATTGTGATGATGTAATGTAACTAAACATTTATGAGATGATATATGGAATGTAGTGTAAATGTGATGATTTATTAAATGAACCTAATGATTGTGCAATTTTAATGTTTCTAAAATGGACCTAAATGATATGCAACTTGAAAGGAGTAAAATGAACCTAATGATATGCAAATTAAATGATTAAAATGAACCTAAATGATATGCAAATTAAATGATTTAGAATGAACCTTAATGATATGCAAATTAAATGATTTAGAATGAACCTAAATGATATGCAAATTTAAAGTATTAAAATGAACCTAAATGATATGCAAATTAAATGATTAAAATGAACCTAAATGATATGCAAATTTAAAGGATTAAAATGAACCTAAATGATATGCAACTTGAAAGGATTAAAATGAACCTAAATGATATGCAAATTGAAAGGATTAAAATGAACCTAAATGATATGAAACTTGAAAGGATTAAAATGAACTAATGAAATGATATGCAAATTAAATGATTAAAATGAACCTAAATGATATGCAAATTTAAAGGATTAAAATGAACCTAAATGATATGCAAATTATATGATTTAGAATGAACCTTAATGATATGCAAATTAAATGATTTAGAATGAACCTAAATGATATGCAAATTTAAAGGATTAAAATGTACCTAAATGATATGAAACTTGAAAGGATTAAAATGAACTAATGAAATGATATGCAAATTAAATGATTAAAATGAACCAAAATGATATGAAAATTTAAAGGATTAAAATGAACCTTAATGATATGCAAATTAAATGATTTAGAATGAACCTAAATGATATGCAAATTTAAAGGATTAAAATGAACCTAAATGATATGAAACTTGAAAGGATTGAAATGAACTAATGAAATGATATGCAAATTAAATGATTAAAATGAACCTAAATGATATGCAAATTTAAAGGGTTAAAATGAACCTAAACGATATGCAACTTGAAAGGATTAAAATGAACCTAATGAAATGATATAAAAATTAATAAATGATAGGTGAGATGCAGCGTATGTGGTAGGTGAGATGCAGACTAGGTGATAGGTGAGATGGTTAAGTCCTGATACACATGATGTTCTTTGTTTGACCCTGAGTGGTGGGGCTGTGGGAAAGGGGACCAGGTGGGGAGAGGATAAGGGTTGGTGGATGGGGATCAGATAGGGTTGGGAGCATCTAGAGGATGGGGGTGGGGAGACTAGAGGATTGTTAGGTCATACGACACGACGTCATTAAGGGGGGATTTACTTTTGTTCAAGATGTGTTAGGTGGAGATATGGTGGGGGAATGGGATTAGTGAGGGGAATTTAGATGGGGGGGATAGGGTAGATGATTGCGAAATCTAGGCCTAGGTGGTATTGTTGAATGAGTGATTAGGATGGTGATTTTGAGCTAGTAACAGTAGTTGCATAAGATTAATTGAGATCATTTCTTATTTTACTATAGCAATGTAGGATACAGTTCATAAAGGTATGATATGACCTAGGTGATGATGTATATCCCACGATTGCATGGACTAGACCCATAAACAATAGGTTGATTTCATGCGTGCCCAAGGTAGTATAATCTTGCCTGCCCAAGGAAGGGGACTCATAGTTATGAGTGTCCATAGTGTATATAAGGTGTTTGATGCCTGTATATATAAATGAGGCACGTCGTACTAGAACCGACCCGGGCTTCAATATATGAATACTATTCTTGGAGTAATGAAACCAACCCACAAGCATAGCATACAGAAACAATGACCTTGTCTACTCTAGGTGTTGTCCTCTACTTACCATGATATAATGAAATCAAGGTAGTTTTGGAGATGACTGAGAGTGAGACAAAAAGATAAAAATCAATAATCAAAAAGACCAACCAACAGATACAAATAGTCTTTGTGTCCTCTTGCCAAGAGATGTGATGATAGGATGATAGATTTTTGTCCATTGTAGGAAAGATATATCCTAGGATGCAGATCAGTTCGTTTTGATTGGAAACGTTTTTTGGAAGATAGGCAAAAGAACAGTTTGGCTAGGTGTAGGATTATAATTGGTATGTTGATTGATTATATTGGCATTAGGTATGATGGTTTGAATGCATACTTAGTGTGTGTATCATATAATGGGTCTAGTAAGCTCAGTGAGTGGGGATCATCCAAATGGGTTGGACGGGTACATCTTACGTACCTGAGTACTGGAAACGTCCTTCATATTCCAGACTGCCTACATACCCTGTGTCCATGGGATCAAGGTACTTTCAAGATGTGGGCGAAATGAATATGTAGTTCTGGTATGAGTTGATGATGTGGGAATGGTTCAGGATGGGTTTAGGATGGGTGTGATGTGATTGATAGATTAGAGTGATCAATATGTGAGGGTGATGTTGCCTTTGTTTTTGTATTTTTTGATGATTTTGTATTATTTTTGGATTTTTGATGATTTTGTATTATTTTTGGATTTTTGATTTTGTGATTTTTTTGGATTTTTGATGATTTTGAGCTATACAATGGCAAGATTACAAGGATCCTCATTCCATGAGTTAGCCTTGGGTGGGATGGTGTGGGTTTGGGTGATAGGACTTGATGTTTTAGAATTCCAAGCCATGTGATGTGTGTGATATGAAGTGTTGCAAGGGAAGAGGACTTTTTAGATGGTAGAATCGGCCACTACACATGGTGCTTGAAATAGGTTTTCACCATGGCACTTATCTAAGGCATCGCCGAAGTGATTTTCACCATTTGGAAGTTTTTATTGCACTCAGATTTTTCTTGATTTTTTTTTTGACTGGAATACCCGATGGGTTATGCATAGAATTTCTTCAGATGTAGAATGTTCATTAGCTCATCCAGAGGCTGCCCCTCAGGTATTGCAAGCTGATATGCTCCTAATCCATAGTCAGTTGTGACGACATAAGGCCCTAGCCAATTGGGTTCAAACTTTCCTTGCTTAGGATGCTCTTGTAGGTTCTTCTGATTTTCCATAAGGACAAGGTCACCTACTTCAAATTTTTAGTTTCTGATCATTTTGTTGTAGCTTTTTCTGAGGCAGTTTTGATATGCCTGTAGGTGGTTCAACACATTCAGGCATTTCTCATCCAATAGTTCTAGTTGATGCAACCTTGCAACTTTGTATTCCTCATCAGAGATTATGTTTTACAGGGATACTCGTAGGGATGGGAGCTTGACCTCAATAGGTAAAATGGATTTAGATCCGAATACTAGTGAAAATGGAGTGGCTCTAGTGGGGGTACGGATGCTTGTACGGTAGGCCCATAGGGCAGGGTTGAGTTGGAGGTGCCAGTCGCGGCCAACTTCATTAACTGTCTTCTTGAGAATATGGAGGATGGTTTTATTAGAAGCCTCTGCTTGACCATTTCCTTATGGGTAATATGGTGTGGAGAAGTGTTGTTTGATGTCAAATTTTTCACACAAGGTGCAAACTTCTTGGTTCTTGAATGGCTTTCCATTGTCAGTGACAATGGAATGAGGGATACCTTAGTAGAAGATGATGTAATGGAGGAAAACTTGGAGATTTGGGTGCCAGTGGTGAAGGTGAGTGGTATTGCTTCCACCCAGTTGGTGAAGTATTCAGTAGCAGTGATTATGAACTTATGGTCATTGGAAGATGGTGGATGGATTTTCCCTACAAGGTTGAGTCCCCACTGTGAGAAAGGCCATGGTGTTGTGATGGGTTGCAACTCCTATGCTGGTACATGAACGAGATCACCATGTTGTTGACATGGCAGGCATATTTTGATAAAACTTGTAAGCGTCTCGGTCCATGGTTGGCCAATAATATCCGGTCCTGAGGATCTTTCTAGAAAGAGCGGGTCCACTTGAATGTGCCCCACAGATGCCTGTGTGTACCTCTTCCAAGGCCACCTCAGCTTCCCTAGAGTCTAAACATCATAGAAGTGTGCCATCAAGACTCCTTTTATATAGGGTGTCACCTACAAGGATGAAGTGGGAGGCTCGGCGGATGAAAGATTTTCTTTGTGAGGTAGATAGGTTAGGTGGGATGATATTATCATGGAAATATAGGTAGGTTTCTTGATACCACAAGGACAGGGGACCAATGACTTCATACACTAGTTCTGATTGAGGAACATCATATGCTGGGATGGGGAGTTCTTCTATCAGGAACTCACATTTCTTGCTATTTTGCTTCATGTTGACAAGAGATCTGATGGTAGTCATGGCGTCCACAGCTTTGTTGTTGAGCCTTGGGATTTGCTCAAAGTGGATGTCATTGAAGTAGTCTTTAAAGTCATCGACCATCTTTTTATAGGGCAGGAGCTTATCATCTTTGGTCTTGTACTCATTATTTACCTGCCGGATGACTAGTTGAGAATCTCAATACACAGTCAGGTTCTCAATTTTCCAGTTTATTTCCATTCAGAGGCATGTGATAAGAGCCTCATATTCTGCCATGTTGTTGGTACATGGGAATATGATTTTGAATGACTTGGGGATTGTGTCACCTTGAGGGGTAACAAATAGGACACCTACCCCTGAGCCTCTATGTGTGTATAATCCATCAAAGTACATCTTCCATGTTTCTGTGGTTGGTGTGATTGTTAGGATAACTTCATCCAGAAACTTTGCTAGTGTGGGATGTTCTGCAAGAATCTATGCTTCAGCCAGCTAATTGGCTATAACCTATCCTTTGATGGATTTTCTTTTAGTGTATTCAATGTCAATTTTAGTGAGAATCATGACCCATTTCACCATTCTCCCAGTAAGAGTAGCTCTGTTCAGCAGATATTTTAATGGATCAATCTTGGCGATGAGCTTGGTTTTATGATTGAGCATGTAGTGTCTTAATTTTTGTGAAGTGAAGACTAGCACTAGACATGCTCGTTTCATTTGTGTGTAGTTGAGCTCATAGGATATGAGAGTGCGACTGATGTAATAGATGGCTCTTTCTTTTCCGTGCTCATTGTGTTGTGCTAACAAGGCTCTGATAGCTGTCTCTATCGCTAAGATGTACAATAGGAGAGGTTCACCTTGCCTTGGTGGAGTTAGAACAGGGGGATTAGCCAGGTATTCCTTCAACTGATCAAAGGCAGCTTGACACTGGGTGTTCCAGACAAAAGTTATATTTTTTCAGAGTAGATGTTGGAATGGTTGGCATTTATCAGCAAGTTGAGCAATGAACTGACGGATGGACTGGAGTTTTCCTTGTAGACTTCTCAGCTGTTTTAGTGTTGTTGGAGGAGGCATTTCAATAATGGCCTTGACCTTTGCGGGATCTACCTTGATTCCTCTTTTGGAGACTATGTATCCCAAAAGTTTTCCAGAGGTGACCCCGAAGACACACTTCTTTGGGTTTAGGTAGACATTGTATTGCTCCAAATGGTCGAAGATCATTGCCAATACATTCAAGTGTTCCTCTCTTGTCTTTGATTTTCCCAATAAGTCATCCACATAATCTTCCATGATGTGGTGAAAAAGATCATGGAAGATGACAGTCATGGCTCTTTGATACGTGGCTCGAGCGTTCTTTAGACTGAATGGCATTACCACCCCACAACATGTTCCCTGTGGACATATGAAGGACATCTTATGCTGGTCTTCTTCTATGATCTAGATTTGGTTGTACCCTAAAAAGCCATCCATGAGGGATAACATCTCATGTCCTGCCGTGAGGTCCATTATCATGTCAATGTTAGGCAATGAGAAGTCATCCTTTGGGCAGGCCTTGTTGAGATCTTTGAAGTCGGTGCAGTAGCGGATTCAGCCATCAGGTTTGGCTACTGGTACTAGGTTAGAAACCCATTCAGGATAATCAATTGGGCAAATGAACCCAACATCTAGTAATTTCTTTAGCTCTGCGTTGACTAGGAGAGCCACCTGAGGATTCATTTTTCTAAGTTTCTGCTTTATTGGTTTCAAATAGGGTGTACTACAAGGTGATGGACAACCAACGCTGGATCTATCCATGGCATGTCTGCATAGGTCCGTGCAAAATTGTGATTTTGGCATTTGAAGAAGGACAAGAAGTTTTCTTGTTCTTCTGTGCTGAGAGATTCTACCTTGAAAGTGATTTGCGGTTCTTCTTCTGTCCCAAGATTCATCTCTTGGACTAGCTCGACTAAGACAGGTGATCTATCTAGATAAACCTTGTCTATCTCTGAGAGGCCCATGCTTCCATCTCCTAGCACCTCGTGGAGGTTTTCACCAGGAGATACATCTTTTGTTTTTATTTTTTTGGGATCTGACACTGCCACAGAATGGTTTTCACCATCAGATCCATTTTTTATTTTTATGTTTTTATGACTGGAAGCAAGGGTTGTCTCCCCAAAATATGCATGCGTATCAAGTTCCATAATGTATCCTGCTCAGTGATCTCCCAGGGGGAAGTGATCTCTTACCCCCATCATTTCAGCGATGGCCTCATCATTTGGTGCTACGTCAAATATAGGAGGTCCCTGTTGATCCCAGTCTATGAGGTCAGGGTATACCAGTGGTAAGTCATTGGAGGATGAGGCAAGAGTGGTGACTGTGTAGATGGTGCAACTGGCTGAGTCAAAGAAATTGACAAAGTCACTAAAGGAGTCTTGAAGGCCCGTTTCATTGACGTTGTCAATTTCAAGGGAGACCGTAGTGACCTTGGCTAAGATACATTCACCAGTAGTGAGGATATGTTGTTGTTGACCGTACCCTAACCCTTAAGTATAGGGGTTTCTTTTTTCTTGCAGCGGTTCCACGATCCCCTGTTCATGAAGGTTGATACCGCCTTGTCCTTTATAACCCATGCTTTTGACAATTTCAGAGCCTTTGCCATAGATTTATATTGGGATGGTGGTGGCTTCTTGTTCAGGCTCTTCATCCTTATATAGCCATGATGAAATATCTTCAAGGGTATCTTGATCGAGGAGATGTTTCTTTTCAAAGATGGGTGATGGTTTGCACTTGATGATGACTGTGTTGGCTGCTTCTGTCTTTGGGATGCCAAAGGTTTTAGGATTTGGTAATGTGCCCACACAAAATGTACCGTGTAGGTCGTATTCCCCACATCCCATGTCACTAAGCTTGATCTTGACCTCGGGTGGTGGTGGTGCTTGGGATGAAGTGGTGGCGATATTTGCGGGATCGATATATGAGGTGGATGATGTTGGATTGGATTTAGTGGTAGCTTTGTTATATGGGCAGAAGGTGTGGTTATGACCTTCCAAGAAACTGCAGTATTGGAAGGGGCGGGGGTCAGCATAGATAGTGATTTTTGTGTCATTATGAGGAAATTTGAGACATTGATGGAATGTGGATGGGACGGCTTGCATGGCATGAATCCATGGTCTGCTGAGAAGAATGTTGTAGGGGAGGTCAAGATCAAGGACCTAACATTTTATTTCAAGTATTTTCTATCCCACCTGAATAGGGAGCTTGATGGTGCCTTCCGATAGCTATTCGGTGTCGTCACAGCCTTTGATTGTGATGCACTCACTGGTGTCTACAACCACATCGCAGTATCCCAAGTGTTTTAATAGTTTAAGAGTGCATATGTTTAGGTTGGAGCCACCATCTATTAAGACTCTTTTAATGGTGTGTTTGTGGATACAGACTTTGATATGTAGGGCATCGTTATGTAAGTGTTCAGAGGTGGGAAGGTCCTTTTCTAAGAATGTGAGCTGGTGAGGTGTAGCGATATGTCCTACCATGGCTTGGAATTGGGTCACATTCAAGTTGGCAGGAACTTGACTTTCCAAGAGAGCTTTGTCAAGGACGTCTTTGTGAAGGGGGGATGTGCGGAGCAGCTCAAGTATGGATATTTGTGTAGGGGTCTTTCCTAGATGCTCTAGGAGGTTATACTGATTGGTAGGATGTGTGTTTGGGTGAAGGAGGAGAGTGTCTGATGTGGATGTGTGTGTTTGTTCAGTGATAGGGACTGTACGGATAGATACACGGCCACAGTGGGTTGTCACAGTGCAATCGGTTGCTTGTGTCTAAATGGTGACTATGTTAACATGGTGAGATGATGGCTCTATCCACCCTACAATAGAGTCATAGGTTGGGGGAGGTGGGGTGATGTTGTATGCTTGATTGGATGAGGAGGCTTTATTATGATTAGGAAGTGGGTCCTTGTAAGCTCCAAGATTGGCATTTGGTGATGGTTGGGTAGTTTGATCAAGGCTGACTAGATTTTGATGTATAAGGTCTTGGATGCAATGCTTTAGTTGCATGCAGTCTAATCTCTTATGACCCACAATGCAGTGGTATTCGCAATAGTCATTTTCATTGTACCATGTAGCTTTGAGTTCATTCTCTTAATGAGGTCTAATAGGTGGGAGTGTGATCAAACCTTTCTTGAGACATCTGTCAAGGATGTCCTTGATGGGTTCCCCTAAGGGTGTAAATTGCCTTTGAGGTTTGCGTGGTTTAGTTTGTCCCCTTGGGTTATTGACATTGGTTGCATATGTATGTACAGGTGTTTGATTTTGTACATGTTGGACAGCTTTCACATCCATGACGCCGTTGTTCAAATTGTTCTTGTTCTTCCTCCAATAGTATGGCTTGTCATTTGATTGCGTGTTGGCGTTGTTGTTTGTATTGGGGGTGTTGTTATGGGGTTTGTTGTTGTTGTTATTGTTGGATTTGTAGTCATACAGTTTGATGGAGCCCTTGGAAATGAGGGCCCATTTGATAGTGGTACCTTTGTAGATGACCTCTTCAAAGGTAGATGCATAAAGGATTTGTAAATGAAACCCTAATTCCTGGTTGAGGTTGGTCACAAACATGGTGATGAGTTGTTTTTCAGGAATTGGCCATGGGAGTTTGCTTGCTAAGCTTCTCCACCTTTGAAAGAAAGAAGCAAAGGCTTCTCTACTCTTTTGTTTGGTGTTGCAAAGGTCTATCATAGACATTTCGTGCTCAAAGTTGTAGGAGAAATGGTTTACAAATTTTTTCGCAAGCTCAAGGAAAGTCCTAATGCCTGGTGGAAGATGTACAAACCATTCAACGGCTTGACCTCCGAGGCTTCTTGGAAATAATCTCATTAGATAGGTATTGTTATTTGAGACTTCTAAGCAAGCGATGTAGAACTCCCTAAGATGATCCCTAGGGTCTCCCCTTCCCTTGTATTTGTCAAATTTAGGTGTTTCAAAGTTCTTGGGGAAAGGGGGCATGTACAATGTGCGATCAAATGGATAGGGGCAAATATCCTCAAAGGAATAGTGCTTGCACTTGCCTCCAGTTTGCATGTCATCTACCTTTTGGATCAGGGACTATACAACGGTTGTGAGATCCTGTGGTTGTGGTGGTTGGGGTGTGTAGGCTTGTTGATTGGTGAGATGTTGGAGATGGGGTAGGATTTGATGTTGGAGATTTGTTTGGCTGAGGTTTTGGTACTACGGGTTGGTGTTTTGGTTCATGTGTGTGTGATGTTGTTGATATGCGTATAGTGGTTGGAGAATATGTGGTAGTATTTAGGGGTTGGGATTGTGTTGATTTGATGATGTGATGGGGTTTTGTAGATATGTGACATTGGAATGATTGATGTTAGATGAGTGGATGTTGGAGGGGTTGGTGGTATTGTAAGGTGGCTATGAGAATAACTGTCTTAGGTAGGCAATGGTTTGAGGATTGGGTGGAGGCGCACTCATGGAGGTACTTTCATGCATGGTGTTCCCTTGTATGCCTAGGGTGATTTGTGGGATAGAAGGGTTTATGGTAGTTGTGGTAGTGGAGGTGATGACGGGTTGGGAGGTGGTAGGGATGGCGGCACTTGTGGGGATTGTAGATGTGGCAGTAGTAAAGCTTGTGGAGGTGGTAGATACGGTAGGTGTTGGCATTTGAGAGGTGATGTGTTGGGTGTTGGAGGTGGATGTTTGGGTGTTTGATGTGGTAGGAATGGTGTTAGAGGTGGATGGTTGTGATGATGTCGTGATGGGGGGTAGTTGAGCACTAATTTTGAGGAGATGATCAAGATATCTGTTCGGGTCCAACCTTAAGACTTTATCAAGTAGGTCCATGTTATCAGTGTCTTGTGTAAAACTTAAGACATCTAGATCATCTTAGGATATGGTGGGAACATTTTGTAATGGTGGTGGTGGTGGTGGTTGTTGTTGTAAGAAATGGAAAGGATTTTCGTTGGGATTATATGGGGGGATGTAAAAGTATGTAGGTGGGTTTTGATTGATGGGTATGTTGTTGTTGTTGGTGTTAGGCATTCCTATGCTACCATATTGCCAAGATTCTGCCATTTTTTATTCTTTTTGTGTTGTGATCTTGTGATGGGCATGCACATGTATGGATTTGATTTATAGAAGCAGAGTGAGATGAGGATGGAGACCTTAGAGAATCTGATTGATTATGTTAGACCCAAGGATGGATGTGGTAATGGAGAGGGTGAGTGTAGTAAGATGAAGGATTTGAAAAGAAAAAGGTGTTAACCTAAGAGTGATAAGAAAGGACAATATTGACTTTTGCACAAATTTGGACCAAAGAAGGATGATTTTGATGGGAGGGGTTTTGGTTTTGATGTTGACTTTCCTTGATTAGGGTGATAAGGATGATGTTTTTGGAAAGGTTGTTGATGGTCAACAAGTTGAGCTTAGGTAAGATCTAGATTTTGTGTTGGCACAAATGGATGTTTTTCTTTGTTTGGGGTAGACTAATGACCTTACGCAAAGAAAGATGATTGTTTCACTTGAAAGGTAGACTAATGACTCTTCAAGCAAGATATGATGTGAAGGATGAGATCTAGATCTATCTTTGGCTCAAAAGGATGACAAGTTTTGGTTAATGATTTGTTGATGGGTGTTTTGATTTTGGAAGATTTTGGATGTGTTTTTGGGATTTTAGAATGATTTCTTATGACAAGGATTTTTGTTTGGTCCAAGGAGATATGCAAAAAGATTAAGGGGGATGGATAGATATGGACTTGAGTGGGTTATGATATAGAAAAGGGTCTAATGAAGATGGTGGTGGATTCTCTAAGGCCCGAATGATGGTACATTTTCAAAAAAATTGAGGAGAAAATGGATAGGGTATAGATGATTTTTTGGAATGTAAATATGGATTATGGTAGAGCAGATGGTGAAGATCACAACTGAATGGGTCTTAGTCTCAGGCATGTCAATCTAAAAATAGCACCAATCCATGGGTGAAATGGCATTAAAATTAGACAGATATGGCGCTAAAATAGGGCAGTGTTGGTCGAGGTCCTGAAAAAGATAGATTTTGATGGAAAACTTGGATTGGTCTTGTTTGAGATTTGATCAAATGATTCTCATTGTCTCTTGACAGGTGTTTGAAATCAATTTAAGCATATTAACACACAATTAAGCACATGAACACACAATAACCAAGATTTTTGTTTGTAAAATGACATGTGATTTTGTTAAACAAGCACTTTGCACAACCTAAGGCGAAGATATGACAATATTTGTTGAATCCCCTAGCTATGCCTATTCAAAGCAGGTAGCTCTATGATCTTGGTAGCACCGGCTCCTCCTTACAATTGCACACACCTCTCATGCATACCAAGATCCAGGTTTCTTATAAGGCTTGTCCCTCACCAAACCTTTAGATTATCCCTACTATCTTGGCTAAGAACCGCATGAATCGGGGCCGATTCAAAGGATTCCCTTCTGTATCAACAAATAGAAGGATTTTGGCTTGCTAAATAATGGTTCATAGTAAGTGCTTTCGTTCAGGTGGTTATACGTGTGATAGCGCTACTCTCCATTATGGAGTCTCCCAGCCTCCAAGGGTTACGCCTTGGAGGGTTTTGGGGGAGGTTGGCTGTTGGTATAACATAATGTTACTTTCGTCCCAAACACCTTATTTTATATAGCGACTTGAAAGAGCTTGGCTTTAGCTTGTTGCCGCTTGGATCGTTCCCACTTTTCGAAGTGGGGTGGCAGGCCCTCTAAGGATTAACAAAAGCAACACAATCAAAAAAATACTTTTGATCCCCAAGTTCATACAAAGATGCGAGGGGAGAGCATACGTATTCTTTATAATTGCATCACACTAAACATGGTTCATTTTAGTTCTTTGGACTAAGTTGGGGGTGATTAATGCAAGTGTTGTTAGAAGCTTTTGATTCCCAAGGACACCAAATGGTGTGAGGGAAGAGCATACACCTCTCACACTACAAACATAAACCACGAAAACACTTCACACAAATTAGATTGGTTTTCTTGATTATATGCGTGAAGAATGTAGATTGTTGTTCTTTTTAAACCCAATGATTTGATTGATGCAATTTGTGGTTCTTTTTAAAGCCCAAAATCAAAGTGTTTGATAGTTGTTGGCACACAAATTTATGAATTTTAGGACACCAAATTTAAATGTTTCACACACACACACAAAGATTTGTTTGTTTGTTCAATTTTATTGCACCAAATCAAAATGTGTGTCTAAGTTAACATGCAAGGGTTCATTTTAAGTTTCGAATTGAAGTGTTCTAAACAAAGATGAAAGGACCCTGCAAAAACTTGTTAGTATCTGCAAAATGATAGTAATGATTTGCGCACAAGCTGTCAGTCCCTACACAAAGAACAAATGTTAGTCTCATAAAATAGCACTATTACAAAGGTCAAATGGTGCCACTGCGGACATAAAATAGTGACACTGACAAAAAATAGACTGGAAAGCTGACACCCTATACAGATAGCGCTAATCCATAAGATAGCGGTAAAACTAAATACAAAAGGTGCCAAAACATAATATGGTGTTATAATGCTTTATAGAAGGTGCTAGAACATAATATAGTGCTACAATGATATGTAGAAGGTGTCAAACTAATAAATAGTGCTAATATAGGTGTAATAAGGTGCCACTGCGTGCTGTCAAATGGTCTAGTCATA
Source organism: Cunninghamia lanceolata (assembly GCA_027924645.1). Taxonomy (NCBI): domain Eukaryota; kingdom Viridiplantae; phylum Streptophyta; class Pinopsida; order Cupressales; family Cupressaceae; genus Cunninghamia; species Cunninghamia lanceolata. The sequence goes on along the minus strand of BSBN01000078.1, from coordinate 31,908,561 downwards.
GTTGAAGATAGCATCATTTTGGGTGTAGATAATGCCAATATGTGTCTAAACTTGTCTATCTTGCAAAATGGAGATCTCCTAACCAAACAGAGGGTTAGGCTTCACACATACGTGGTCCCGTTAGCGTTGTTAGTCTTGATAAATAAAAAACAAGTCAAAATAGAAACTAGCATGCATGTTTAGACTTTATGAAAATGTTGGCATAGCTTCTCCCTCCTTTTTCAAGATTTTTGTAGAAATAGAGAGCAATCTCTATAGGAAATAGCAAAAAGAACATGGAAGAAAAAGACATGTGAGTGGGTGTCAAGAAAGAAATGTATTGCAAAAAAATAGTGCTAAAGTAGAAAATAGCACTAAAAGACACTAGAGATAGTGCCGCTGTGCAGGGTATATAGCACTACACCTGTTAAACACATCCTATGCACAAAAACTCACACAAACAGATTAGATTTAGACCTTGTGGGTCCCACCGGGCATGCTAATGTAGATTAGGAAAACAAATGAAGTTGAAAATACAAACAAAATGCATAAACACACACAAAGTTATACCTTCACATGTAGACCCATTCTCATCAAGGAAGAGGAGAGCTTGCACCCAAGAGCTCCTAAGACATGATAATCCCTAGATAAGTGATTCTAATGTGAAATGCTACTCTAATTATGCAACTCACAATCATAGCTCAATAGTTATTTTGACATGGTAACATTACTCAAAACTTGGATCCCAAAATGGGTTGAGAGATGTTGTATTTATAGAGATTTTGGAGGGATTTTGATCCAAGGGTGGAGATTGATTTGGAAGATCAATGGTGGAGGATGAAAGTGATGTGGAGGGCCTAGATTCAATCTTGGAGGAATGGAGGGCTAGGAATAAAAGTAAATCTTTTATTCATTTTGGGAAAATGGGTTATTAAATGAGTATGGATGTGAGAGGTTATTTTTGAATTAAAGATTCATATGGGAGAATGTAAAATGAATTAAAAATTCATTTGGGGATAAGTGGAAATAAATGAGTATGGGTGAGGTAAGGGGTTTGTAAGGAAAATTAATTGTGATGTGGGATGTTTTTAAATAAAAAATTGACTTCGGTGGATTTATTTCAATTTTATATTTGGAGGATGTGGGGAAGGGTGTTAAACTAGGTTTGACCACCCAAATGAGAGGTTAGAATTAATTAAACATAGGTTTTATTTAATTGATCCTAGGGCTAGGATGAGGTAGGCTAGGGTAGGCAGATTAAATAATAGCTATTTAATTACCTAGGGTAAGGATAGGTTAATTAATAGGCTGAATTAATTAGTTAAACATGGTTTAGCTAATTAATAGGTTGAATTAATTAGTTAAACATGGTTTACCTAATTAATTAGATTTAGTGAAAAGGGGGAAATTGATTAAATAAATATTGCATATTTATTAAATAAATTGGCTAAGGTTTGGACTATTGAATTAATGAAAATAATTCAATTTTGGGGATAAAATGATAGAAAATTGGGTGATGGAGGAATAATTAATTAAATAAAAATTTAATTAATTGGATAGAAGGGAGATTGATGTATTTAGGGATGTCGGGAGTCGGTTTCGTGCTCGAGACATTTTTAGGTGTCTACAGTGGGCATGACAACCTCTTTGCACCTAGACTTGGTTTTCCCTTATCATTGGCATTTATCATAAAGGCTATTCAAATTGTAATCCATTGACATCTCAAAACATTAAAAAACACCAAAAAAAAAGTAAAACATTCTAAAAACACAAAAAAATCAAATATTCCCAAAATACAAAAAATATCAAATATCCAACAAAAAGTCAAGTCAATCAAAATCAAATCAAATCAATTCACCAAGTCATCAATCATGAATTCAATTCCTCCAATCCAATAATCAAAATCAAATCAATCTAATTCTTCAAGTCCAATCTTTAAATCAATCCAACTCATCAATACAATTCATCAATCAATTCAATAAATCAATTCTTCAATCACTTCATCCACTCATCCTTATCAAATCAATTTCAATCAATGCTGCAAATGCAAATCTATCCTCAATCCATACCAATTAAGTTAATCAATCTTGTCAAATCATCCAATCACATCAATGGTCTTGATTGTAGCCTTGTCATAAACCAAATAATTCAATCATCAATCAAACCCTGGTGTTGATTCGCATGTGATGTAGAGTGGCACAAGGGAAGCAACAAACAAGGGTTTACTCTATTGTCCTTTGCCCACTCACCCACTTCACCTAGCCTTCAACCAAGCAACCAAAGGCACATTCAAGGGTATATGAAAGGTTTGATATCCGGGTGATGAATCAACCTTCAAGGCTTCTCCAACACCTTAAGACAGATCAATAAACACCTTCTATGTAGTTGGTTTGATCCCCAACTTCCCAAAACTCTCCAACCTATACTTTGACTAGTAAGGCTACTAGCCCTCCAAACTAGGTTTTCTCAACACAACTTGACAAAATCCCAAATGACCAGGCAAGTGAATGATGGTTTTAGATACCCTTTAAGGGACCCTATCAAACTTCCAAGTCTCCTGTTCCAACTCTACTCCAGCAATCCAGAACACTCACTAGGTCTCTAGGCCTAATTGATCAGTTTAGGGCTAGGTTACAAAGCAAGTGATTAAAATTGGGTGCATAGATTAGGGGCAAGAATTTGGAATCCTCTACCATGCCCAAACAACACAAAACCACCATCCATTCACTCACCCTATCAGGATTCTATCATCTACAACCTCAAATAGCATAAATTTGGTCAAATACAAGGAAATACTTGACCTAGGGCATCACCTTAAAATTTGAAAAGTCTCTCCCAACCAAATGTTTTTGGAATCCTGTAGAGTACATCCCTAGCATGCATTTCACCAGTTTTTATGAATTTTCACCAATGGGAATGCATTCTAGGGCCGGATTTCTATGACTGCCCTAGAAAATAGGGTTTCTAGACCAGTCTTGAAAGAAAATTTGATATCTTTTGACTCCGACCACTTCAAGACCTCAAACTAGTTGCATTTGAACCTTGACTCCAAGCACTTTCAAAAAAATAACATTTGCTCACCTGACAAGTCTGTACAGGCCATACACAGTAAAAAAATAGGAAAAAATAACTATTTTCTGTTGTTCGAATGCCCAAAACTCCATACCAGACCTCCTCTGCCGTATAGGAGTGAACTACAATCTTTTTCAACTGATCCAAGTCAGTGTCTAACTTCTCCAACAACATTCAACCACCAAAAATGGATTTTTTGAACCGACCTACTACATGACACACTAACAATTATGTTGTTTTGCCTTAACATAAGGAGGTTGATTTGTTTGGCTTGTCCAATGGATCTCCAATGATCAACACACTCCTTAAAACATATTAAAACACCAAAACAACAAAAAAAACTCAAAAACCAATCCTTAGACCTTATAGGCCTAATTGGCACAACAAGGGTCTAAGTGGACTAAGCATGATTGAGGTTTATATGATTACCCCAATCATCTTGACCACAAAAGAGGACCTTACATCCATGGCTAAATCCTTATTACAAACAAAACCACAACTTAAAAAAAAAAATGCAATCAAAATAACTTTAGGAACCAAGGTGCTCCTAGGTGCCCTGTACCATACACCCACTGTCAAACAGAACTCAAGTCTCTTGAGTTAGGAATGTTATCAAATGTGAAACCTGCCTTCTCAATGTCTACTCTACTCATCCAAGTGGCATCCTCCTGAGGTTTATTGAGCCACTTCACCAAGTACTCATAGTATGTGTGCCTCCTAGTCTATTTTGCAATCCTCTTATCCAAAATGCACTCAATTTGATCAAGAGATGAAGGAATCAATTCTTGGAGTGTCTGATCAATTTGGTCTTCTTCATCAGTAGTCTGAGGATCAGATCCTTTATAGGGATAAAGGTTTGAAACATTAAAAATTGGAGACAAAGCAATGCCATCCGAAAGTCTGATTTTATATGCATTTTCTCCACATTTCTTGAGCACTTCACAAGGCCCAATCTTCTTCATAAGCAGCTTGGTATAGTTACCTACAAGGAGTCTCTCCTTTTTGAGGTGTACCATGACCAAATCCCCTTCTTTGAACTGCAGATCCCTTCTCTTTCTATCAGCAAACTGTTTATATTTCTTAGAAGTGGACTGCAATTTTTGTTGTACTTGTTCATGGACATCTTTCATCACTTGAACAAAGTCTTCAACCAATGCACTGCTCTTTTCCAATCCTTTAAGCTCCCTAAGTTCCAAAATACCCCTTGGGTGAGTGCCATAAACTAGAAAGGAGATATGCCGGTGCTTCTGTTGACAATGTCATTGTATGAGAACTCTGCCTGTGCCAAAACTGAATCCCAACTAGCACCCTGCTCCTTTGTTAGGCATCGTAGGAGGTTGCCAAGTGACCTATTAATCACCTCAGTCTGACCATCAGACTGAGGATGATAGGCTGATGATAATGACAAGTTTGCACCTAGTCTTTTCCAAAGTGTCCTCCAGAAGTGTCCAATGAACTTGGGGTCTCTGTCAGAGATTATGGACAAAGGTAAACCATGTAATCTGACTATTTCCTTGAAGAAAAGACCTGCTATGTGTGAGGCATCATGTGTGGTTTTACAGGGGATGAAGTGATCCATTTTTGAGAACCTATCAACAACCACAAAGATGCTATCATGTCCATTCTTGGTCCTAGGCAAACCAAGTACAAAGTCCATGCTAATGGAATCCCAAGGCTTTGAAGGAATAGGTAGTGGAGTTTATAAACCTACATTTGATGTATGCCCCTTGGCTCTTTGGCAAATTTGACAAGTTTCAACAAACTTCCTTACATCGGTTGGCAATTTTGGCCAAAAATAGTATCTCCTAACCAATTCTAGCGTCTTATCAATGCCAAAGTGGCCTGACATGCTGCCACAGTGCTTTTCCTTAATAATGTTCTCTCTAACAGACCCTCTTGGGATACACAACATGCTACCCTTGAAAAAATATCTATCTTGTAACAAAAAATTAGAAAAATCAGTGTTATACCTTCCTGTCATGGCTTTGCAAGATAGGTAAGGTTCTTTGAAGTCTTCATCTACTGCATACTGATCTTTGATGGCATTAATACCTGTACTTTCCAACTAAATAGTTTGCACAACAAGATTCCTCCTACTTAAGGCATTAACTACCTTATTGGCCACTCCTTTCTTGTGTTTTATTGAGAAGGTATATGCTTGGATGTACTCCATCCACTTGACATGTCTGTGATTTAACTTTTGCTGCCTGTTCAAGAAGCTCAATGCATGGTTATTAGTAAAAACTATAAATTCCTTTGGCAATAAGTAGTGTCTCCACTTCCTCAATGATTGAACCCTGGCATATAATTCTAGATCATAGGTAGAGTAGTTCTATTTTGCCTCATTTAACTTCTCACTAAAGAATGCTACAGGCCTCCCATCTTGACTTAGGACTCCCCCAATAGCCCTCTTACTTGCATCACACTCTACCACAAAGACCTTGTCAAAATCAGGAAGAACAAGGACCGATTGTTCTGATATTTTTTTCTTTAACAGTTTAAAGGCTTGATTGGCCTCATTTGTCCACACAAATACACATTTCTTGCCCCCTTTTATGGTGTCAACAAGTGGAGCACAAATAGCACTAAACCCTCTAATGAACTTTCTATAAAAGCTGCATAAACCATGGAAACTCCTTACCTCAGAGGCTGTTGTAGGTGTGGGCCAATTAATAATGGCTTCCACTTTGCTTGGATACATTTGTAGGCTGCCCTTAGAGATGATAAACCCCAAGAATATCAACTCTTCTTGTAGGAAGACACATTTGTCAAGGTTGATTCTCAATTTCTCCTCTTGAAGCCTCCTGAGCACTTGATGGATATGCCTTATGTGGTCTTCCTTGCTATCACTAAAAACCAATAAATCATCCAAATACACAACAATAAACTTGTTAAGGAAAGGTTTTAGCACCTCATTCATCAATCTCATGAAGGTGCTTGGTGCATTTGACAAGCCAAAAGGCATCACAACCCATTCAAATAGTCCTTCATTAGTTTTGAAGGTAGTTTTCCACTCATCCCCTTCCCTTATCCTAATTTGGTGATAACCACTTTTAGATCTATCTTGGTAAAATACTTAGCCCTACCCAAGCAATCCATTAAATCTTCTATTCTAGGCATTGGAAATCTATACCTAATAGTGATCTTGTTGATGGCCCTGGAATCAGTGCATAGTCTCCATGTTCCTTCTTGGGTGCAAGTACTGCAGGTACTGCACATGGACTAATACTCCTCCTTATAAGTCCTCTATCCAAAAAGTCTTGGATTTGTCTTGCCACTTCAGCATTTTTCTCTAGGGTCAACTTGTAGGCTGCTTGGTTTGGTAGGGTGGATCCCGGGATGAGATCAATGCAATGACTAATCTCCCTCTTTGGTGGAAGGGCATCCTTACTCTCATTGGCTATCACATCATGGAACCTTTCCAATAGTTCTTCCACTTCCTTTGGTCCAATCGTCCTAAGAGGTTGCTGCACATTGACCTTCTTGGGATTCACATCCTTGGGCTTGATGACTACTACAAAACATGGCACTTTCTCTTCCTTAAGGTTAGCCAAAAACTCTTTTTCACCTACCAACATAACTAAACTAGAAATGACCTTCTCTTTGCAATCATCAATCAAAGGAGTCATTGTGAGCTTTTCACCATTTTTGGACAAATGAATCACATTTTGCTTACCATCATGTTGGGCACTTGTGTCATGTTGCCAAGGCCTTCCAAGAAGAAGGTGGCATGCATCCATATCCACTATCTCACAAAGAATCCTATCATGATATTCACCTATCTTGAATTCAACCCAACATTGCTCTTTCACCACAATTTGTTGTTCCTTGGTTAGCCAAAAGACTCTATAGGGGTTAGGATGGGGTATCCTTTCCAATCCTAACTTAGTCACCATTTCATTAGAAGCCAAATTTTCAGAAGAACCTGAATCAACTATTACCTTGCAAACTTTTCCTTTCACCTTGCAAGTGGTTTTGAACAAGTTGTTCCTTTGGGGCTACTCCTTGGTGGCTGGCATGATGAGGGATCTGTTAAACATGATGCACTCTCCACTCTCAGGTACTGCAGACTTAGAAGAGGTGGTTTGGTATGATGTGGTACTTTGATAGTCCTCTTCTTGAAGGAGTTGCACTCTTCTATCTTTCTGATTTGCAGCAGTGTTTCCAAACTTCTCCGGGCATCTGAAGGACTGATGTCCAATCTGATTGCAAGAGAAACACCTTCCAGTAAACACATTGGGACCTCTGCCCCCATTTCTTCCCCTGCCATTACCTCTCCCTCTAAACTGACCCTTATCAGCACTGTCTCTGTCAGCAGCCCCTTGACTACCTTCTTGAAATCTGCCACCTTGGGGTCTTGAATAATTATCTTTGTTTTGAAATCTACCTCTACCCCTAAAGTTCAGATTTCCTCTGCCTCTATTACTGCTGTTTGAGTCACCTTTTCTCCTCTGCTTATCCTCAATCCTCAGTGCCATTTGAAAGTACTTATGGACTGTCTCTAGGTTAAAGAGGGTTAATTCATCTTGAATGGAGAACTTAAGGCCATTGAGATACCTTGCAAGCTTCTATTTTTCATTCTTAGGCATCTTGGCTTTCAATGTCATCTTGTGAAACTCCTCTGTGTAGGTGCTCACGTCCATGTCTTTCTGTGTCAAGTTGTGTAACTTCTTGTTTAAGTTGACCTCATAATCTTCAGGGACAAATTGCTTCTTGATTTCAAGCACCATCTTCCTCCATGTAGAGATAGGGTTCCTATCATCTTCTATCCTCTCATTTTGAATAAAGTTCCACCAACTCAAGGTTGGCCCTTTCATTCTTGATTTGGCAATCCTCACTTTTTAATTTTCTACCACTTATTCACATTCAAAAAAGTTATCCATTGCCTCAATCCAATCAAGGCACTCCTCTGGGTTCATCTTTCCAGGAAACATAGGTAAGTCTGCCTTGGTGTCCTTCCTACTCAACTTTCCAAGTGCATCTAGGAATTGTCTCTTTGACATGCCTCCTTGTGGCTCTTCCATTGGCACTTCTTTTTCTTCATCTTGATCCTCTTCATCTGAATCTAAGATGAATTTTGGCTTCTTCTTCTTGTCCTTGTCTTTCTTCAACTTTTCTATCTCAGCCTCCATCCTTTTGTTCTTGGCTGCTTGCTCTCTTACTATCTTTTCCAATTTGGCATTGGTCACTCTTGAAGGGACTTCCTCCTCTTCTTCTCTATCTCCCATCTCTTTTGATGGCTCTGATACCACCTGATGCAGAGTGGCACAAGGGTTTACTCTAATGTCCTTTGCCCACTCACCCACTTCACCTAGTCTTCAACCAAGCAACCAAAGGCACATTCAAGGGTATATGAAAGGTTTGATATCCGGGTGATGACTCAACCTTCAAGGCTTCTCCAACACCTTAAGACAGATCAATAAACACCTTCTATGTAGTTGGTTTGATCCCCAACTTCCCAAAACTCTCCAACCTATACTTTGACTAGTAAGGCTACTAGCCCTCCAAACTAGGTTTTCTCAACACAACTTGACAAAATCCCAAATGACCAGGCAAGTGAATGATGGTTTTAGATACCCTTTAAGGGACCCTATCAAACTTCCAAGTCTCCTATTCCAACTCTACTCCAGCAATCCAGAACACTCACTAGGTTTCTAGGCCTAATTGATAAGTTTAGGGCTAGGTTACAAAGAAAGTGATTAAAATTGGGTACATAGATCAGGGGTAGGAATTTGGAATTCCTCTACCATGCACAAACAGCACAAAACCACCATCCATTCACTCACCCTATCAGGATTCTATCATCTACAACCTCAAATAGCATAAATTTGGTCAAATACAAGGAAATACTTGACCTAGGGCATCACCTTAAAATTTGAAAACAGTCTCTCCTAGCCAAATGCTTTTGGAATCCTATAGAGTACATCCCTAGCCTGCATTTCACCAGTTTTTATGAATTTTCACTGGTGGGAACGCATTCTAGGGCCGGATTTCTATGACTGCCCTAGAAAATAGGGTTTCTAGACCAGTCTTGAAAGAAAAATTGATATCTTTTGACTTCAACCACTTCAAGACCTCAAACTAGTTGCATTTGAACCCTGACTCCAATCTGACAAGTCCGTATTGGCCATACACAGTAAAAAAAATAGGAAAAAATGACTATTTTCTATTGTTTGAATGCCCAAAACTCCGTACCAGACCTCCTCTGCCATACATGAGTGAACTACAATCTTTTCAACTGATCCAAGTTGGTGTCTAACTTCTCCAACAACATTCAACTACCAAAAATGGTTTTTTTGAACTGACCTACTACATTACACACTTTGACAATTATGTTGTTTTGCCTTAACATAAGGAGGTTGATTTATTTGGCTTGTCTAGTGGATCTCCAATGATCAACACACTCCTTAAAACATATTAAAACACCAAAACAACAAAAAAAACTAAAAAACCAATCCTTAGACCTTATAGGCCTAATTGGCACAACAAGGGTCCAAGTGGACTAAGCATGATTGAGGTTTATATGATTACCCCAATCATCTTGACCACACAAGAGGACCTTACATCCATGGCTAAATCCTTATTACAAACAAAACCACAACTTTAAAAAAAAATGCAATCAAAATGACTTTAGGAACCGAGGTGCTCCTAGGTTCCCTACACTAGCATGGCCAACAACACTTTTGTTAATCAATCAATCATATCATTGTCTTAGATAGGATGTTGCATTATCAAAACCAGACTAGGCATCTTATACGACATGTTTCTTTTCCTGAAACCAAACATTATCATTACAATCATCAATCAATCAATCATTGGTTTACAGCTTGACAGGGGCAATACTTTGTTTTTGAATCATTTGTCAATGCTTGCTTGCTTGCTTGTGTGTCTTAATCATTTTATCTTGCATTTGTATCACATCCTTATCATTTCCAACTAATATTCATATCTTTTGTATGTTGGAATAGTTTTTTTCATTAACCTTTGCATCTAAGGTCACATCATACCTTTTGTGCATTAGGACTTTAATGCTCTAAGTTTATTTCCTCATACATTAGATAAGGTTGTATTACACTAGTGCACAAGACACATCTTCACCTTGGTCCTTATACCTTGGTGCATAATGTCTAGTGCTATATCAAACTTCATGGTTTCTCACCTTCATTGTAGCATAACATATCATTCATTTCTTCTATCCATTTCCCTTATATTTCTTCCTAGACTAATCCCCTTTCTTTTTGAGAGCCTACCTGTGTTTGTCCAACCCACCTATCCTCTTGAGGAGGCATCATCATTTTATCTTTCCATCATCACCCTTTTCCTCTATCTACACCTTAGCTTCTTTGAAATGATGTTACTTCACTTAGTCACAACATTCGTAACATCATCTCAAAGAAGGGTAAAATATAGACACTTTAAATTGTCCATGTCTTGACCATCATCTAGTCGACACATTACTAGAGGCATCTTGTACCATTTTTTCCTAATCCCATTTATCCCACTTTCCAATTAATTAAATAAATCATATTTATTTAATTAATCTCCCTTTCACATGTTCTAACTAATTCAAATTAAAAATTTATATTTATCCTCACCTTTCATCACATTACAACACTTGTCCAATAAAATATTTGAATTAGGTCTCCTTTATTCCCCTCTGCACACTTGTCACATGACTACAACTCCTCATAGAGTGGGAAACCCTATTCGATATTTGGGTTTATCTTTTAATCATTTTTTATTAATTTGGCAAATTTTCATTTTTATCTTGGTCTAAGCCTAGAGAGACCACTTATAGGGGATCTCTTCCCACTTTATTTATTTACACTAAATGGGGTCTTAGTCCCCAAAGCATTATCACCTATTCAAACCCATGAGCTCAATGTCCTAGTGAAGGTAGAGAGCCTGCAAGCCCATGATAAGGGCACAATGTAATGGTCAAGTCACAACATTGTTGTGGTAGCCACCAATGTTCAAACCTCCACTATGATGCTAAGATCATGGGCCATGCACCTCCACTAGACTGATATGCTTGTAGGATATGTGTCTTCACTAGGTAGTTATGCTCGCAAGCTATGTGCCTTCATTGGGCCATTGAGCTTGTGGGTTTGAATAAGGTGATAATGCCTTGGGGAATAAGGCCCCCTAATTGTGGTCTCGATGATAAATCCATTGGGAGGAGATTCCCCCAAAAGTGGTCTCTCTAGGATTAGACCAAGCTAAAATGTTGAGTTTACCAAATCAATATATATATATACTAATTAGGGTGCAATCTAGTGGTCAAGTCAAAACATAGTTTTGGTTGCCACCAAAGTTCAAACCCCTATTGGGCCACTGAGCTCATAGGCCATGTGACTCCATTGGACTAATATGCTTGTAGGATGTGTGCATGTGCTGGGAAGTCATGCTCACAAGTTGTGTGCCTTTATTGGGTCATTGAGCTCGAGGCTTTGGACAAGATAATAATTTCTTGGGGACTGAGGCCCACTAGTTGTGATCTTAGTGATAAAGCCACTAGGAAGATATCCCTCTGAAAGTGGTCTCTCTATGCTTGAACCAGAATAAAAACTTGATTTTACCAAATTAAAAAATATATAATTAAATATAAATATGCTCTTTCCCTTGAGTATGTGTGCATGTGTGTGTGTGTGCATGCGCATGTGCGTGCGTGCATGTGTATGTGTATATGTGTGTGTATATATGTATACACACATATAAATATGTATTTTTATACGTGTGTACACACACACATATATTAAAAGAGTTTCTTATGAAATTAAAAAAGGTATATGGAAATTGACTCCTTTTTATGTGTCTATTTAGAAAAGAAATAAAAATATAAATGAAATAACATGTTTTTTAGGGTAAGGTAGGAAAGGCCATGCTCTATTACTTCCCTTTTGATGCATGTCCATAATGGGTTACATCCTCAAGGGCCTATAGACCCACTATGGTTATGGCTCATTCATAGCTAGGGCTGCAACAATCCTTGGGAACTACAACTCCTGTGTGTATAAAACCCTATATAAACTAAACAAAATACAATATAATATAAATTATTTCTTATATTTATTTTTATATATTTGTATATATATAAAGTGTGTGAGTGTGAGAGAGAGAGAGAGAGAGAAAAAAGCAATAATTATGAGAGGAACCTCCTGCAACAATATAATGAAAAATACACAGAATAATAGAAATAGCAGAACACAGAAGGAATTTATTGATCACAGGCCACTTCGAGGGGGCAACCTCCTTTGAGCAAGCTCAATACAATAAACTCATGGATGCCTTCATTGGCCTCAACACGTACTTATATACTAAGTCTAATCTAAATAACTATTACTTCCCATGAATGTGGGATAATACAATATACTCATGGGATGACTTACAAAGCATATGCATCCAAATGTAATATACTAACAAAGCAAAGAGAAGGGTTAAACATGAGTTCCTCAAAGCGTAAGATGTGAAAATTGTTGCTAAATCTGAAGGAGTGGTTCCCTTGTAGTAATCTCAGGGTGCATTCCATGCCACTGAATTAATACCTCTGTGATGGATCGGGAGTGAAGAGGATGAGTGCAACTGTCGAGGATTACCTCTAGCTCCAAAAGGATGGATCCTTCATTATCCAATTGTGGTAAAATAGTTTGTGCTCTGTCGTTGGCACCAACAAATTTCTTTAGACAAGAGACATGAAATATTCGATGAACATGGAAAGAAGGGGCCAGCTTATGATCCCCAATCTGATCCTAGGTGCGGAGAACCATGTTGACTGCCTGAACTCATGAACTACTGGGGGAGTATGGAAGGAGCCCTGGCAGTGCCTAACCATACACTGCTTCATATGGAGTCATGTTAGATGTAGTGTGGTAGGAGGTATTGTACCACCATTCCGTGAGAGGGAGCCATTTTTCCCACTAATGCTATTATTCTAAAGTATAACATGCAGTCACAATCTGTTGAATTGCCCTGTTTAGTCCCTTCCAAAAGAAGTGACACCATGCCCGATCATAAGTTTTGAGGAACCCAGAGTGCCCTATTGATGGAGAAACATAGGGTTCATAGAAGATATCCTACAGGATAGATTCCAACCAATTTGAAATAGACATAGAAATAGATGAAAGAGAAGCTTGGTCAACACATGTGCGAGAAAGAGAATCCACCACAATATTGTCCTTACCCTTCTTGTAAGTGATCTCATAGTCATAACCCATGAGTTTTCTAATCCATTTTTGTTCTGTTGGGGAGGAGATCCATTCTTCCAGGAAATATTTCAGGCTCTGGTGAGCCACCCCGATGCAAATTCCCTAATAGGTATGGCTGCCACTTCTATGTTGCATGCAAAATAGCCATCATTTGTTGTAGAGCCGAACGAGTAGTGGAGACCATAGATGGTTGCATCTGAATGGAGTGAATCTGAGTGATGACACCATGTGAATTCTTCTTAAGAATCTTTTCCAGGTGATGTGAACTTATGATGCTAAGAGACCCTGGTTGTAATCCCTTCAATGTGTGTTTGTGCCCATAATCTGAAAACTGCATCCAAAGTTCAGCAAAATCCCATAAGATGGGCCCAAGTGTGTGTAACCATTGGGTGTCCAAAACCACATCACATCTACCTAAGGGAAAGGCAAACATGTTAGAGTGCAGGTTATAATCTCCAATAGAGATACATACATTGCAACACTTCCCTTTGCAAGGTAATGTGCCCCCATTGGTAATCATGACTTCAAATTTTGAGAAAGGATGAACAAAACAATCAGCCTGTTTGGCTATTTGAGGGTCAATGAACTTATGAGTAGTACCAAAATCAATGAGTATTGTAAGAGGGAGCTTCTTGAAGTAACCCTTGACCCGCATGGTTTGTGGGCCGGTGACTCTTGCTATGGCATGGAGAGAGATCTCTAGGTGGTCTTCCTAAGAAGTAGGGTCAACAGGTGACTGTTGAGTTTCAACCTGATCAGTTACTATATTCAAAGCATCTGCATAAACTGTAGTTTCAGGTGGAGAATCTACATCCAAGAGATAGAGCTTTTTCTCAACACATCTATGTCCCTAAGTGAATTTGTCATCACAATTATAACAAAGCCCTTTTTCTCTACGTGCCTGCATCTCTACTTCAGTCAAATGCTTGATAGGAGTTGTTCTAGGAGCTGGCATTATTTGAGGGCTTTGGGGATCCATATTTCTGAATGGAACAAAATTAGATTTGGAGCATTGTTGAGCTATGATATTAACCTCTGCCAACTTAGCCAACCCTAAGGCTTCCATCATTGTGCTTGGACAGAACATTTTAACCTCAGAGCGAATTACATCCTTCAAACCACTAACAAAACAACTCTTGAAGAATTCATCAAACAATCCTTCTGTGTGATTGGCCAGTTTTTCAAATTCTATCTGATATTCTCTCACAGTACCTATTTGGCGCAGTTTTGTGAGTGCTCCTATGAAGTCATCAAAAGCACTAGGGTCAAATCGTTGCAAAATGAGTTTGCAAAAATCTGTCCATTTTGGCTCTTCATGAGCTTTGATGTACCAACGGAACCATTGAAGGGATTCATGTTCCAAATGAAAGGAGGCAAGTGGGACTTTGTTGACATCAAAATTATTATGCAAATTGAAATATTGTTCTGCTCGGTATATCCATCTAGTCGGATCATCACCATTGAAGCGAGGATAATTAAGCTTTGATCCACGAAAATTACTGGAAGAAGAAAACCCTATATCTACAAAAGACTCTAGCTACCATCTATTATTCATGGCTAAATGCTAAAGATTGAGCCCGAGAATTTTTTCATCTAGATCTTAGAGTTTGGTCTTGATGGTTGTAAGTTCCTCCTCCATGTTTTTTGCTCCTGCGAGGGTGACAACCATAACCAGGATTTTTATTTTTTTATTTTTTCTAGAAACAATCTGCAACGGGATCTGTAAATGGCTCTGGACAAATTCAATCGGTGATTTGTCAACTGGTAATAGATGTGGACCCTAAGTATGTTTGACTTCCTAAAGGTTCAGGGGATTCACTTGGATACCAATACTGTCTAACGGATTGCGTATTGTGGCAGTACCCCACTTCATGGCTCAAGTAAAATTGATAACTTCTTTGCCACAAACGACAGCTCTTGGTTTACCTCACAGATGAGAACTAGTCAATCAGGTAGGGGCCATTGCCCTTTTCGCTAGCAGGTCCTCTCAATGGGCCAGCTACTTCATGGTTCCTATGGTACTCCTCACAATGAGTTTTAGGGCTATGCCCAAGCACTTCCCAAAGTTAAGCGAATAGGGATTATTCCCTGATCTAAACCTGTAATTGAAATGAACAATACAAATGCAAAGAAGAAAGAACTACTACAATAATCATAGCGCCTAGAGGCCACTGTGAAAAAAAAAATTGGCAAAAATTCCACCCAGCGAGCCCAAGAAAGCGCTCTGATACCAGATGAGAGGAACCTCCTACAACAATATAATGAAAAATGCATGAAATAATAGAAATAGCATAACACAAAAGGAATTTATTGATAGCAAGCCACTTCGAGGGGGTAACCTCCTTTAAGCAAGCTCAATACAATAAAATCATGGATGACTTCATTAGGCTCAACACATACTTATATACTAAGTCTAATCTAAACAACTATTACTTCCCATGAATGTGGGATAATACAATATACTCACGGGATGACTTACAAAGCTTATGTGTCTAAATGTAATAAACTAACAAAGTAAAGAGAAGGGTTAAACACGGGTTCCTAAGAAATTAAGATAAAAAATGAATTGTAGAAGAATAAAAATAGGTGTTCATGATCTCTTAGTTGGAGATAACCTTCAACTTTTAAAATTTTCTCCTCTTCCTTCTATTATCACTTCAAACCTACAAAATAATAACAAAAATCAAAATCAAGCCTCTTTATGCGATTGTCTTAATATTTGGGAAACCTTTGGAGTTTCCCTATATTTAAGGGTGAGCATGAATCTCATCCAACATATGAGATTTGTTCCTATCTATTTAGATACCCTAATATTTTAATCTAAAGCATTCTTAAATTTAATTAAATCAAAAATCCAAAAAGTAAACACATGGTGCAGCCATATAACTAGATGACATAACTTAAAGTCTTAACTTAAGTGACTTTTCTTTTAGAATGAAATTTTAAAGTAAAGTTAACTCTTTTTATTAAGGGACACTCAAGTTTTTAGCTTGGTCTAAGCCCAGAGAGACCCTTATGAGGGATCTCTTCCCATGGCTTTATCACTAAGACCACTACTAGAGGGTCTTATTCCCCAAGGCATTATCTCCAAGTTCAAACCCAGGAGCTCATTAGCCCAGTGAAGGCACATATCCTATGAGTATGTTAGCCTAGTGAAGGCACAAGGCCTGCGAGCTCTTTGGTCAATGGGGGTTTGAACCTAGTGTCCACCACAAGAACCTTGTGACTTGACCACTGAACCACACCCTTATCAACAAAGTAAAGTTTGTTGAACACTAGGAATACTAAGAGGGGGGTGAATCAGTAATCTTTAAAACCACTTAAGCATTTAAACATTCATTCCACACAACACATTTAAATTGCAGTAAGAAATGAAAGCATGAATTCAACCATTAAACAACATAACACATGAACACCAAATTTTTACGTGGAAAACACAAAAAGGGCAAAACCATTGTGAGGATTAGCTCACAATATATTAATAATGCAACTAATTAATGTTGATACAATTTGATGGACTCACTATCTAGAATGCTCACTGTAGATGGCTAACTACCAAAGGACTCACTATCGTAAATAGAAAGAGATAGAAAAGGGGATGGCTCACTACCAAAAATGAACTACTAACAATGCATCTAACCTATGTTGAAGATACAATTCCACTGAAGCTCAGAATACTGAATTTTCACACTTCATCTTCAATGCAGTCTCAACTTATCCTTCTCTAGATCAGATTTCTCTTAGACCCACAAATTATTTTCTATTTCGCATTCAACTCACACCTCCAAACAAGAATTCAATCTTGTGTATATACCACAATCAATCAAAACATCAAACATGTCATCTTGATAGATGTACCATGTGCCTTCTCGAACTATCGGCCCACAACTCAACTCAATATGCTTTGTGGAGAGAATCAAAGTGTGTGACACATTGAGATAGGTTGGCATGACCTATATTTGCTCTCATGACTTTATTCCAAATAAGTCTTAACTCTGCACAACCTCAACACTTCTAGGACAGCTTAATTGGTGAAGCAACTACAACATGGACTGACTGTTAGTTCATAACTCAACATGCGGACCACCAAAATGCTTATCACTTGAATAATACACTCTTCTAACATCCATAACCTTATCCTTAAAACCGTATGGAAAGATATACATCTACGATGAAATGTGGAGCATTCCAATCTACCACTGGCACTGTCATTATACTATCAACAGAGTTCGGTATTTTGTCAACTCTATCTTTCACTCCGGAGGGCTTCAAAACCTAAACCTTTGGACTTATACTCCTTTAGTATGCAA
Organism: Cunninghamia lanceolata; assembly: GCA_027924645.1. Classification (NCBI taxonomy): domain Eukaryota; kingdom Viridiplantae; phylum Streptophyta; class Pinopsida; order Cupressales; family Cupressaceae; genus Cunninghamia; species Cunninghamia lanceolata. The sequence goes on along the minus strand of BSBN01000078.1, from coordinate 31,890,995 downwards.
CAACACTACCTTAGAATAGTATAGCACAATTCTTCATAGCGGAGAAATGCTGACTGAAATACTATGACCTTGTCATAGGTTCTATACTGAAAATGCCTTAGACAAATCTTCAACAAATTGTGCCTGACTGTGAAACTCCAAAATAGAATGATATCATTCTTAGGTTTACTCTCCTTCATATTGCACATAGTATCTTCTCTGGATTAACACTACTATGTCTTTACCCTTTGTTGCCATCAATGACAACATTTCTCACTACCATTCTCAACAGTCTCTTCATCATCATGCTTATATTTCCAACAATCTCCCCCATTGTCATTGATGGCAACATGCACCAAAACTTCTCCCCCTTTGTCATCAATGATAGAGGAACTATATTCATATCTACAAATTAGAACCGCTCCCCCTATCTCAAAACTGACCTTGCATTTCTATATGCATAATCATCCTTTGTATTTTATTTCTATACATCAAAATATCAAAAATTGTTTTCTTCTATTCGTCTGCATATGTACAGATTATGAATCTTACTATTTAGTGGGAAGAATATCCTGTTGGAGATATCAATGTTAGAGACACTACTGGTAGATTGATGAGCATGATAGTCAAGAAGTGTTGTCATTGATGGCAACAAAGATTAGAGACCAAAATTGGGTTGTGAGTTTATAGTAATATCCCTCATAAGATGTTGAAAGGAAGCTAGGTGTGCGGAAATCACTTCCTACAATAATCTAATGAGGAGAGATGCATGCAAATTCTTTATAACCTTTACAATTACAGTGATGTTAACACAACAATAGAGATATTGCAAAAATACACATACACACAGAATGTAGACAGAAGAGAGAGAGAGAGAGAGAGAGAGAGAGAGAGAGAGAGAGAGAGAGAGTGGGGAAAACCCTTTAAGGAGAAAAACCCAACACTCCAAAACCTACACAATGTATTATCAAAACAAATAATTTTTACAACACACTTGTAATGCAAGTCTTCTCAAGAGTCTTCAACACTCATATCTAGAGATATCCTGGCAGCATAACAATACCTGTCAATAACACTATGCATCTCCCATCCAAGCACCTGTTTAAATAGAGTTTACAAGGCAAAAATGGAACCTTCTTGAGATGGGCGTCCATCTTGGCCTCATGGCCCAAAACCCATGCCTAAGGACACTTGTCCATCATCACAACATGGATTTTATACTTGTCATATCACCCCATCCCAAAGTGGGCACCTATTTCCAAGATAGGCTATGACATATGCTCTTACGCACCTTACAGTTGTCATAGAATCCATCATAACTGACAACACTTACAACTATAAGAGAATTTGTCATACACTGACTAAAAATAGCATATTCCTCTTACATGTCATAACCTCCCTTGGGCACTGAAAGATGCCTTCTTCAAAGATTCTCTTTGACACATGTCCTCACCTATCATAGGATCTTCTATTTATGACTCTTATGTGTCATAGAATCTGTCATAGGAAACTGTCATGACCGTTACGCATCATAATTCCTTACACACTGCTCAAGATGCCGACACATGGCAGAAAACCTCTACCACAATATGGGATGCCTATATCCACATGGAGTGGGTTGACCATCCTAATCACCTTACAAGTGGACTGACAACTCATCATGCCACTTCACACTAAATGACAAAATAGGATGTGCAACTTAATTACATCATAGGCTAATAAAATAAATACATTACAAATAATAAATACAAGGAATTACCAAGGTTGAGACACATTAATTCCCAACATTCTCCCACTTGTCGAACACCTTGTAAGAGCCAATAGAAATAACATGATTTAATTGCTATATGTCGAGAGGCTGATAGACTCCAAACACCATCTGAACTTCTCTGTGCCCACTAGTTTTGTCAATGCATCCACAACATTCTTCAAAGTGTCTAACTTCTCCAATGTCACCATTCCATCCTCTACCATGTCTCGCACAAAATAAAACTGTACATCAATATGCTTTGTTCTAGCATGGAAAGTTGGATTCTTTGCTAAGCAATCACAGTCTAACTGTCACAATAGATATTTATTTGTCCTACATCAACACCAATATCTAAACACAATCTATTAGCCAAATGGCTTCCTTGCAAGCATGAGTAGCTGCCATATACTCAGCTTCTATCATGGACAAAGTGACCACAAGTTGCCGCTTACTCATCTAACTAATTGCACTACCGAACATAGTGAACACATAAGCACTGGTGGATCTCCTACTGTCAATGTCAACTGCCCAATCAGAATCCACAAATCCAAAAATATTTACAGAATGCGAATGTCCTGTAGAATGACCATGATAACATAGGGAATACTTAGAAGTACCCTACAAATATCTAAACACTCTCTTCACTGCATCCCAATGTACCTATCCAAGATTAGCCATAAATCGACTAAGGCTCCCACTGCTTGGGCAATGTCTGGTCTAGTATAGACCATAGCATACATTAAGCTGCCAATAGCACTAGCATAAGGTAGTCTGCTCATGTCCTCTATCTCAGAAGGAGACTTTGGACAATCATTAATAGATAACATTTTCCCCAAAGAAACATGAACACACAATGGTCTACAATCTGCCATGTTGAATCTATCCAACACGGTCTTCACATACTTACTCTGTCTTAACCAAAGTTTTATGTTTGCTCTATCTCTTCTGATTACCATTCCTAGAATGTACCTGTCTGCCCCTAAGTTTTTCATCTCAAACTATACTAACAACTGAGACTTCAAATCAGAAATCATACTCTTACCATTCCCAATTAATAGCATATCATCAACATACAATGTAATTCTGAGAATGTGATCATTGTCAAATTTGTAATACACATAATGATCTGGTTTCAATCTTAGAAATCCAATGGACAACACAAAGGCATCAAATTTCATATACCACATCCTAGGAGATTGCTTCAAACCATACAAAGACTTCTTCAGTTTGCAAACCAAATTTTCTTTACCTTTTTCTATGTAATGCTCTGGCAGTAACATGTAAATCTCTTTCTCCAAGTCACCATGAAATAATGTTGCCTTCACATCCATCTATTCCATGTCCAAGTCATAAGTTGCTGTAAGAAATAACAGGAACTGAATAGATGTCATCTTTGTAGCGGAAGATAAAATTTCACCATAATCAATCCCCTCCACTTATGAGTACCCCTTCGCAACCAATCTGGGCTTGTACTTCTCAACATTGCCATCTCCACTAAATTTCTTCTTGAACACTCATTTATAGCCAACAAGTTTTCATCCTTCAGGAAAAAGCACCAAATCCCAAGTTTTATTCTTCTCCAAAGAAGCCATCTCATCTTCCATGGCCTCCTTCTAGGAACCTGCATCTTTCATGCCCATAGCCTCTGTCACAATTCTAGGCTCATTAGTGTTAGTAAGCAAGGCAAAAGCACAGCTAGAATCAAATAGTGAATAACCAAACCTATCAGGTTGCTTCTTTGTTCGTGTAGACCTCCTTAAAGGCTGAGGTTGAGGTTCTGCTTCTTCTTATGAGATTTTAGAGCTTCTAGAGCTCTCTTCATCATCAGGTCTCACATGGTCTGTCAGTTCAGTCTTCTCATGGGTAGTGGGAAACTGGACCATATTCTCTTTCTTTTCTTTCTCTTCTGGCTGTAGAACAATGGAAGAAGGTGTTAGCTCTCTGAAAATAACACTTCTGCTGTACAACACTTTTTCAGGCATAGGATCCCAAAGCTTGTGTCCTTTCAAATCAGCACCATAGCTAATAAAGATACACTTAACATCCTTGTTCTCCAATTTTTACCTCTTCTCCCTAGGCACATGAGCATATGCCTCACAACCAAAAACATGAAGATGTCATATTGAAGGCTTCTTACCATACCACACCTCCATGGGTGTCTTACCAACAAGAGCTGATGTAGGAGACCTATTTATGAGGTAGCAAGTAGTGGCAATAGCTTCAGCCCAAAACATTTGTTCGAGGCCAACTCCACTAAGCATACTCCTAGCTTTCTCCATCAATATCCTGTTCATCCTCTCTGTAACTCCATTTGCTATGGGGTGTATGGAGTTGTCTTATGTCTTTCAATCCCATGTTCTTTATAGAACTTATCAAATTCTATGGAACAGAACTCACCACCATTGCCAATTCTCAAACACTTAATCTTTTTACTAGTCTGATGCTCAACAAAAGCTTTAAACTCTATGAACTGACTAAAGACTTCAAATTTGCTTCTGAGAAAATAAATCCATGTCCTTCTACTATAATCATCTATGAAAGATACAAATAATACAGATTTAGAGATCAAAGGAACATTAACTGGACCAAACACATTAGAATGAATAAGATCTAATACACTAGAAGACTTATGAGAATTCAAGTAAAACTGAACATGGTTTTGTTTTCCATATATACAATGTTCACAAAAGTCAAAATCAAGATTATAATCATCTAATCCCTCAACGAAGTTTTTATTTTTGAGGGTTCTAAGAGCCTTCTAACCAATGTGGCCAAGTCTCTTATGCCATAACATTATCTTCTCCGCAGGAAGCTTGACTTCCAAAGCATGAGCACTCTTAGGTACCCAAAATGCACTACCATTAGAATTTGATACAACAGATCTTTTCACTGCTAGTTCCAATGGTGGGGATGAAGTGACTGTAGCTCTTTTCTTCAAGTCAGAAGAACTATTGTATTGTGAAATTCATGCCTCTAGCTAAAATAGAGTACCTCTCTAGGTACCCTTTGCAAGCACCATAGCTCCTCTACTCATCTTGCATCCTTCTTTCAAAAAGATAACCTGCACACTACATCATTCAACTTACTTACAGAGAGAAGATTCCATGCCAATCCTGGGATGTGCATGACCCCAGAGATCCCTTTCACTCATCCATTAGGGAATCAGGTTGTAACTCTTCCACGGCCAACTACCTTCAGATGAGAATCATCACCAAGGTACACTCTTCCACCATCGAAATCTTCATACTTTGTAAATTAGTCTTGATGCAAGTTCATGTGCAAAGATGCACCAAAATCAATCAGCCACACATCATCAGATGCATGGGTGGCCAAGGCTACTATGAAAGCATTACCATCATCTTGTGACTTATCAGAATCTAAATCTACGACATTCTTTTTCTTTTTCTTTTTCTCCTCTTTGCATTCCTTTTAGAAATGTCCATATTTACCATAGTTCCAACAAAGAGCCTTAGACTTTCAAGGAGATTTAGATCTCCCATGGGATTTGGATCTACCCTTCTCGGCTTTCTTGTCCTTCTTTTTCCCTTTCTCCTTGGGTCTTCCACAAATTGCAAGAGCCTCTTTGGTTGACTCAAATGACTTTCTCTGCAACTCTTTAGATAACAATGAAGACACCACTTCATCCATTTTGAAAGTGGAGGTGGTATTCTTGATGGCCATAACAAGATGATCCCATGAATCCGGCAAAGAACAAAGCAAGGTCATACATCAATCCTCCTCCATATTCAGACCAATGGATGTCAATTGTGTAACTAGCATGTTAAAAGCATTTAGATGGTCTACAACAGATCCTCCATCTTCCATCCTTTGAGAATATAGCTTATTCCATAGGAATAACTTGTTTACCATGGATTTGGCCTGATAAACATCACCAAGTTTCTTCCACAGCTCTTTCACAGTCTTCTCCTCATGGACATTTAACAAGACAGAGTCAGCCAAATAGAGTCTCACAACACCTTTAACTTTCTGATCCTTGAGATCCTAATCATCTTGTGACATTGCCGCTAGTTTTACATTGGAAATTGCTTCCCATAGATCTTGATCAACAAGCATGTCTTCCATCTTAAGTTTCCACAACTTGAAATTTATGTTGTTAAACTTCCCCACCTCTACTCTTCTGGATGTGCCCGCCATCTCCTTCCTACAACAAAATTACAGAATACTCTGCACAGACTCCCACTCAATCTAAGATCAACTCAAAAAACCCCTACCCAACAGCTAAAACCAAAGCTGATCAAGCTTTGATACTAACTAAAAGGAAACTAGGTGTGTGGAAATCGATTCCTACACTAATCTAATGAGGAGAGATGTATGCAAATTCTTTACAACCTTTACAATTACAGTGATGTTAACACAACAACAAAGATATTGCAGCAATACACATACACATAGAATGTAGATAGAAGAGAGAGAGAGAGAGAGAGAGAGAGAGAGAGGATATAACATGGGGAAAACCCTTTTGGGAGGAAAAACCCCACACTCCAAAACCTACACAATGTATTATCAAAACAAATAATTTTTACAACACACTTGCAATGCAAGTCTTCTCAAGAGTCTTCAACACTCATATCTGGAGATATCCTGGTAGCATAACAATACCTGTCAATAACACTATGCATCTCCCATCCAAGCACCTGTTTAAATAGAGTTTACAAGGCAAAAATGGAACCTTCTTGAGATGGGCGTCCATCTTGGCCTCATGTCCCAAAACCCATGCCTAGGGACACTTGTCCATCATCACAACATGGATTTTACACTTTTCATATCACCCCAACCCAAAGTGGGTGCCTATTCCCAAGATAGGCTATGATAGATGCTCTTATCCACCTTACAGTTGTCATAGAATCCGTCATAACTAACAACACTTACAACTATAAGAGAATCTATCATACACTAACTAAAAATAGTATATTCCTCTTGTAACATGTCATAACCTCCCTTGGGCACCCAAAGATGCCTTATTCAAAGATGCTCTTCGACACATGTCCTCACCTATCATAGGATCTTCTATTTATGACTCTTATGCATCATATAATCTGTCATAGGAATCTATCATGACCGTTACGCGTCATAATTCCTTACACACTGCTCAAGATGTAGACACATGGTAGAAAACCTCTACCACAATATGGGATGCCTATATCCACATGGAGTGGGTTGACCATCCTAGTCACCTTACAAGTGGAGTGACAACTCATCGTGCCACTTCACACTAAATGACAAAATAGGATCTACAACTTAATTACATCATAGGCTAATAAAATAAATACATTACAAATAAGAATTACAAGGAATTACCAAGGTTGAGACACCTTAATTTCCAATAGATGTTTCTATACACATAATGTTACCTATGCAAAAGGTTTTGATCCAGAAGATAATTTGGTGAAAAATTAGCTAAGTGCTAGACTATTACCTCAGTGCATAGAGCTACAATTTTCTAGTCTGCATTTGTCACATGTTGAGGATCTTGGTTTGCAGTTTTGGTAAGTTGTTATGGTTCATTAGAGGCATCTAAATCCATAATTTCATCCTCTTATGATTTTGGGAATGATGGCTACATGTTGAAGAAGTTTGGTTTGATAGAGTTCAGTCTTAACTAATGTAGAGTGCATGATTGTTTTGGTCCACATATCTCCAGTATGACATATTTCCTTCTATGGTCCTAAGGTGATGTTGGCATATGTTGGGAGATCCTAAACACAAAGTTTTAAAGTATGAAGTCTTCCAGAGTGATAGATAAGTTTATCAGAGCATCGCTACATGGATAAACAATGTTAGACTATGACAGAGACCAAGTTCCAGTACTCCGCATCTCACCACATGGAAAAATTTTGTTGTGGGGATCTGGGGATGTGTTTGGAGATGTCTAAAGATTGTCTGTTGCAGATTTTAGGTAATTTGGAGGTCCAGATATTGAGTTATGCTTTGACATTCAATGTGCACTTGTGTTACCCTGCTCATGAAGCCGACCTAAAGAAGTATACCTTGTGCAAAGAAATCTAAAGATTGGAGTGTTGTCTTAAGAGGTTCTATAGGTCTTTCCGACCTAGGAGAATGTGTTTCATGTTTTGGTTCACTCTGCATTAGATCTTAAGGCTGACTATTGCTATTCCACATGCTACACTCAAGTAGGCTGACCTAATTGATGATATGAGTAAAGCAGATTTAAAAAGAAGGTAAACACGCTTTGTGAAGTTAAGTAGGAGCCATTTTAGGTCCACCCTGACCTATTTTCTAGTTTGAAACTTGCCATGAAGTTCATGGGTAAAGTTTGAGGCATGTTTTATAGGCTACATCCATTTGAGAAGACCTAGTTGATATTGTAAAAGAAGCAGATATATATAGAGAGAGAGAGGATTGTTTTTTATGCTAGAGGAATGTGATGCGAAGGAGTAATGTGTGTTAGTGTCTTGAATGATGCGACAAGTACCTATAGATGTGAATTGAGACAGAAAAGAGCAGACTGTGTGATTGTAGAGTAGAGTAGAGTCGTAATTCAGATCAGTGGAAGAAGATATTGACTGTACTTCATTGGAACTATAATCCATTCATGTTTAGATGCAATTGTAATAGTTCAAATATTAGCAGTGGGCCATTTCTTTCTTTCTTTTCTCTCTACTCTTTTTCTCAATGGGTAGTGAGTCCACTTGGACAATGAGTCCACCTACAGTGAGTACTTCTGTAATACCTTAACTGGTTATAATAAATTTTGAGCTAATCCTGACCGTGGCTTTTACCTTTTTGGGTTTTCCACATAAAAATCCTGGTGTCTATGTGTTATGATTTATGATTTAATGTTTCATGCATAACTTACTTTGCTTCTATTGAATATGCTAAATGGATTGAAAAGTTTTATGCTTGGTTTAAGAGAATACTAATTCACCCCCTTTTCAATATTCAAGATGTTCAACATATCCTTGTATATACTCTTTAGCTGAAGCACTATAGAATCCTAGTGCAATTTGGTAGAGTTAAGTATCTGTATCTACCCATTAATCTATGACAAGAAGTCTTCTACTTCTTCCACTAATGTGGTGTAACTGTCATTTGAACAACCTTGCCAGCTTCCTTCAACATCCATGTTAGAGCTGCCATCTTGAAATTGACTATCTCCCTTAATTGACTCATCTAATCCTTGATCAGTTCTTTCTAATTTTGAAGCTTCTTGATAATTGCATGAGTCTTCTCAATTTCATCCCTCTGATCTCCATTGCTATCCTTTAGGGGCTCATAGGTTCTAGAGATTTTAGCTACTTGCAATTCAAGTTCATCAATCTTGTCTTTTATGTCCTTTGTGGGAAGAGGCCATGATAGGCAGTATTGATGCATTGCTTTGGCTTCTTCTAGGGCATTTTGAATACTCTTACATTGAATCCCAACAAGTTGTGTGCCTTGGAACATTTGTTTGATAGATCAATTAGTATTTTATTGTTGAACTGTTCCAAAATCCTCTTCTCAGCTTCCTTCTCCAAGGATGTAAAATGACTATCAAGAGATTCCAATAGATGTTTCACTTGTGCAGGAACCAAGGAAGTGTCTTTCTTTGCATTTGGCAATATTTTCTCAAATGTCTTTATTGCTTCATCTAGAAGCTCATTTTATTCAACCTGTGATTGCAATCTCTTCTTGTGCAGTGGCTTGCAAAATGGTTCCTAACTGTAATTTCTTCAATGGAGATATATCTAAAAAATTAATTTGCCCATCCAAAGATTGCAATTGAAACAACTGGGGGAAGTAGATTGAATTTGTCTCTGCTAAGCTAAGAAATGTCTGATGGATTCTATTGGGGAGACTCCAAAACTTTCTCCCTCTGTAAATTTCTTCTTCTCTTCAGAAGTGGTGATCATGAGTGAACCAGAGGTCTTTTGAGGACAATTTTCTTCATGTCTTTCTTCATTTTCTTTGTTCTTTAGAGGAATAGAGACATTGTCCTCAGTACATCTTACTTGTTCCTTTTCCTTAAAAAATGTCTCACTTTGTTCTTCTTCTTCCTTGTTTTTCTTCTTCTCTAAAATCTCCTTTTTCTCTTCAACATTATATACATTTTCTAGATGAGGATTAACCTATTCAAAATTGATGTCTTTTGGTGGAGAGAAGTTTCCAACATTCTGATCTTCTACATTGATATTTTTCTCTACAGTTTCTTCCATATCCAGAAGAACCCTATCATGTGCATTCCCTTCTTCTGTTTCATGCTCGATTTGGGCATCATCAAACTGCACATCTTCTCCCATATTCTAATCTAGAGAAGGCATCTCCACACACATTTTTTCTTTGTTTTCCAGGGTCATTCCCAACCTTTGTTCTAGGTCTACTACTTTTTCAAGACTTTCCTTCTTGAGCCTCTCAAGATCATTTTGATCTCTACCCATAAGGGTTGCCACCCTTTGTTTAGTTCTGAGTTCCTTATTGAACAATGTAGCCAATGTAACTTTATTTTCCTCAGAGAGAAGAGCACTAATCTTCTCCAATACATAGTCCTTCAATTTAGCCTCTTCTTCTATTGCTTCCTATCTTCTCTCAATCAAAGTATTCCATAATTCCACAAGTATTTGTTTCTCTATATTCCTCATATCAACTTTAAGAGTAATAATGTATTTTATAATGGCTTCAACTATGGTGGCCTTATCCACTTCATCTGCCTCAGTATACAATACTGTCTAACATTTTAGGTTGAACAATACCATTTAAGAGTGCATCTACTTTCATAATACTATGAGTTCTTCTAGAGGTTTCTTCTTTTGCTTCTTCTTCTCCTCTAGTGTCCTTTTCTTACTTTCTTCTACCTTCTTCTCTCTCATGTGGATAATAAATGCTTTCTTTTCTTTTTCTACTTCCTCCTCTTCATCTGTATCCACAATATCAACTTTCTACATTTTGGTACTTGCTTCACCTAGTGAAGTTTCCCCTTTTCTCTTGTGGATTAATTGAGGTCCTCCTTCTTCTTCATCATCTTCAACATTTACTCCAATATGTTGCACCCTAGTAGCTTTTTCCTTTACTCTTCTCCCTAATTAGGAGCATTGGATGATGCTTTCTTTTCTTGACTTACTGCAAACACTACCTTGGAAGATCTTGTGGCAATAGGAGAGGAGGTAGAGGTCCTGGTTGACCTTCTTATGCTCGAGGACTCTTTTAGTGGATCAGGGATATCTTCTAATTTTTCCATAGAGTCTTTAGCTGATATCATTTCTTCTAGTTTTCTCCTCATTTTCTCAACATTCTTCTTGATCTCTTTCTCCTTGTGTTTCAAATGTACTTCAGGGGATTTCTCCTCATAAGTTCCAAAACTACCTTCTAATGGGTCTCTTGGTTTGCTCAACATGAGGTCCAAAATACCTGTGATTATATCCTCTACAACCTCATAGCCCATCTTTGGAATCCAAACAATTCTAGGTTCCACAACTTCCATTATACATTCATCCTTGTTGACCATGAAAATGATATCATCCTTATATTTTTCTACAATCTTTTTAGGGAACCTTTCTCTTTCTTGCATCTTCTCCTAGATAATTTTGAAGAAGCCCCATAGAGCAACATTCTAGGTCTCTAAGCTTCCCAGCCTTCTTAAGTGATCTCTAATTTGAACCACAATAGGAATGTCTCTCAACCATCCAATATTCTTGGTTCTAGGATTCTCTTCGAGGAAGTAAAATAGTAGACATATAACTAGAGAACCATATCAAAAAGAGTACCAAGATTCTTTTGTTTTCTGTAAGTTCTCCAACAATTATTGTCTTAGAAACTCACAGATCAAAGTATTTATTCTCTATTACCATTTGGTATGCAGTATGTATAGTAGTGGTAGACACAAAGTTTTCTCTATTTGTGAAGAATATCCTATACCTAATCACCATTGATGCGTATTTTACTACAGAATCCTTAATGTCATTGATAGTAAGAGTTCTCTTGTCAAACTTAGTTCTGATGAGCTTCATTACCACATCATTTTTCACCGATTTCAATGTAAGAACCATTCTAGAGGAACATAACCCTATTACAACTCTAATTGCCCCCTTACTAATCATGTGCAGTAGATCCAACCACATGAACTTGTCATGAATTTGACTCAATACATATTTAACCCAAGCATCCTCATAAAAAATGGCAAAGTTGTTCCATACATCTAGTTTCTTCTCTGTCAAACCCTTGTATTCATGATTCAACTCAAAATCATCATCAGTTAGGTCATTCACCCATAGTTGTCCCAATTTCACATGATTGTATTCTTCTATCTTTGTGTGGATATACATCCTCACATCCTCTATGTGCAGAACACCATATGGAATAACTAAAAAGGCACCATCTGGATCCTTCTCCATGGATTTAAATTGATGTTGTTTGAACTTAGGGTGGGGCTAGTCTACTACTTCTAGAACTAGTGGAGTAAACATCTTCAAAATGCTACTGAAATATTTAGGGCAAGAAGTCTGTAAATACCTTTTGATTGCTTCTAGTTAGGGCTTTGTACACAAGAATCTTGATTATCTTCTCCTTGACTTAGCTCTTCTCTCTTCAAAGTTTGATAGAAAATGATCTTCTTGTTGAGTGAGATTGCTTATAAAACCCCTTTTTGCAAAAACCTAATTCGCATTCAATGCATAGTTTGATAAAGTTGTCAAAGCTTCAACTATGATACACAATCACCTTCAATTGCTCTACAATCTTTTGTAACAAGATATTTTTCACCGGTGTTTTCTTCAGTAGGTTAAGCATATCAACCTACATCACATATCCATGTACTGAGATCATGAACACCATATCTTTGGCAGGGGCTTAAAGTTTGTCTATTGAATCTCCCCCTAAGCCAAAGCTTTCTACTTAGTTTCCAAAGGAAACATCTGCACCAAAGACTAGCACAACCTCATCCTTCATCTTATTTTATTCTTTCATTTTCCAGACCTTATCCATTTCTTTCTTTATCTCTACAAATCCACATTCTTCAATAGATCACTCTTCCTTATCAGATCAACCTTCACATTCTTACTTCTACAAAATTTAGTATTATGACCTAATTTGTTGCACTCATAACATCTGACATTTTAAACAAGCTTACTTCCATTCATTTTGAATCTATATTTATTAGCATTATGCCCAAATCCATTACATATATAACAATAACCTCTAAAAGATGAGAACATCAAGTTCTTATTGAAACCATTCATCATTTGATTTCTACATTCACTAGCTATATGACCGATTCTTTGACATGTAAAAAATGGACCAAAGAATGATTGAACATTCCGATTTATCTTGCTACTACATTCTATATCCTTATGTCCAAATTTATTACAAGAGTAACCTTAGCCAGATTACCTTTATGTAGCTGGTTGTCTGATAGGTGGCCTCTTGAGGTTTTTCTTCTAGTTCTGGACTTGTCTGTTATTATCCTTCTTGACTATAGCCTTCTTTTGGTTATTGTTCTTTCTAGCATTGTTTGCTTTTGAACTTTCACCGTGTTATGTCAGAAAATATCTCCCTAGGACTTTTTTCCTCCTATTTTTAGCCCCCAGGTCCTTAGAAATTAATCATGCATGTTTATTTTTACTCCTGATGGAAAATCCCTGAAAACCCATGTCAAAATGGACTCAGGGGACTCTCGTGAGCTTAACCCTAACCTAAATAGGGGCTAAGCACTTGGCCGACCATGCTCTAGTCCTACCCTATTTAGTGGGGTCCAAAATTTTAAATGTTGGTTATGTGACCGTTAGAAGTGTTCGTTGCCAACATCTTAAGTTTGAATTACAAAATTAAAGTGGGAATGTGTTTAGTTGCATATATAAGCATGTTTAGGGATTCATTTGTAAACTAGAAGATGATTATGAACTTTTGGCACACTTATGATTTGAGAGCATTCAAAGTATTCATTGTTGCAGAGTAGACTTGTCTTGTTATTGTGTTTGTTATGCAAATTTGGCTTCATCTTCTCATGATGTGAAAAAATTTCATCTATATGTGAGCTACACCTCCAAGGTGACATTTGTTTGTGTTTTCAATCATTTATCAATTGATTATTGCCTCTATCCCACAAGGATATGCACTCTCTATCTAACAATGGTGTTTGGAAGACTTGAATGTCCTTCTAGGGCTTAATTGAGGCAAGCTCCTAAACACCACAACCACCAACCCCCTTTTCTTTGATTGCAGGTTACAGGAGCAAAAGTAGGAGTGGAGTTGCAAGGAGGCATAATAGAGTTGGAATTATAGATCTAAGAAGAAAATTAGGACTTGGACTTGGGCACCTGCACAAGTGTCCTCTGGATCTTGAGACATAAAAATATTTGGAAGAATAGAAATGGGTTATAGACAACTTTTAGAGATCCTGTTAGAAAATAGTAGGTTGGACTTGGGCACCCACTCACTACTCCCCAAATTTCTAGCATCTAGAATCTTGAATTTTGGTATGTATTTACTTTGAATATGATATTTGTGTTTGCGAACATTTGTCATGTTTCGTTTGTTTATTTACAAATTTAAGAAATTAGGGTTTTAAGCATAATTGGGCTTTTTAATCAATTAATAAACAATTTCCAAGTTTTCTCTTCATTCGAAGTGACACTAAATCTAATGCATATCCCTCTTGTAAATATTGTGGCTTGACTCGATTTATGTCCTTGAATGTAAGGTGTGAAAGGAGGATTTAACCTACACATTCATTGAAATTGAAAACCCATTTTTCCCATGAAATGTTTTGGTGACCCTGTGTTTTATTTAAATTTTGCACCTTTCTGAGTGTTGTACTTCATTCATTTCATTCATCATTTTCTTATTGCATTTGAAAATTTAGAAAAAATTTGAAAATTTAGAAAAAATTGAAAAAATTGGCATTTTAGGCTTACATTTTGGCATAGTTTGAATTAATTTTCATTGCAATTCATTTAATTTCTGATTTTTTAAAATTAGACCTGATATAAATTATAGAAATTCATCATATTACAATCCTTTACATTGCATTTTTCATATTAGAATTGCTAGGGTTTGTTTGAAATTTTGAATTTTCTTATAACCTAGTGATTTCAAAAACTAGGGTTTGTAGTTAAAATATTGTTTCAGATTTTACTACTCATCTTAGGCACTCATTAAAATCTGATTTTGTTTTTAGTGTTGCATTTTGTGTGTTTTTGCATTCATATTTCAAAAATTTGCATTTACACTTAGATAATTTCAACAAAAACTAATATTTTCATTCATCATCCCTAAAAATTGCACTTGCCATGAGCATTATAGGACTTTAAAATCATTTTAAGATCTAAGATAGGTTATTTTGCATCATAAATATGATTATAATTCATTTTCATATCATTTTGTACATATTCATGCCTTAATTTCACAACTAGGGTTTGAAAAACTTGCAATTTCACTAGATTTTGGCTTATTTTGCATATAGAATTGCATTATAGGTGTGTTGTGAAGGATATTGATGCATTATTGGACTGAGATATAGTTTATTATTTTCTGCCCCTCATCAGTTTCCTTACAACACCTTTTCTTTTAGGCATTTGCATTGAAAAAAGTGAAAAAATCAAGCATTTTAGGTCATAAAACTTACATAATTTTGCACTTGTTCCTTGCATAAGTTTTGAAAATATTTTAAAATCTTATTATACATTGATTTGAAACCATATACACATGGATTCTAATTGCAAAAATAATACTAGGTTCCCTCCTAGGCCTTATATGAAAAGAAAGGTCCCTGAACCCGAAATTGTGTTTACACCTCATGATAGAACAATTAGAGAAAGTGAAGGACCTCTTTATATCACTATAACGATAATGGAAAATCCTATGGATGGAATGCTTGTAGATCCTAATTGTATGAATAATGTGGCAACATAATAGTTCCTTTATTCACATGGGTTGGTAGAAGAATTCTATGATCCTTCTGACATGATGATTAAGACACATAATGGAGCTTTTATAAACACTTCTGAGAAGATATCTTTATTGGTCACGATATTTGAAAAATCTGTAGAACAACTATTTGATGTCATCCCTCTATCTGACCTTTTCACATAAAATTAGGACACCCATGGTTAAAATCTATGAAAGTTGTCCCTTCAACGATTCATAACTGTGTAAAATTCCCTTTGAACAAACAAGTACATACTATTCCTCGCAATAGATATAAACCTTTGGTTACAAGACAACACTTCAACCTTGATTACTTTTGGCCACGATCTAATCAGGAATCAGATCCATGAATAGATTTTAACTTTTTGGGATATATAAAATATGAAACAAAATTACTACATTGAGTGGCCAGTCCTTCTATTCAAGAAATAATAAGAGACAAACAACCCACATTAGAAGAACTTCCTAGAGCAAAAGGAAAATGACCCTATGCAAGGGTTCTGTTGGTCATGATGTTAGTCACAAACAAACATAGAATAAAAGTACACATTAACCTTTATTCATCTTGAAAGATACAGTGAATTCAAAGAATTCACAATCCCAAGTCTCCGGTGATTAGGTCTTAATCGACTGATGTTACTCAGTGGTTAATGTGAGTTGCTGTTTCCATTTTGGGGCCTTACGTGAAAATGTGCCATCATCATGACGTTCCTGCAGAAATTCCTTACAGAGGAGTCAAATTATGCAGCTATTTGATGAAAAGATGTAAAATACCTCAATCTTTGCATGATATTTTCAATTGTGCATGCTTAGTGTTCAAATATGCTAAATATTTGCTATTATCTACGGGATGTCTGCATATTTGGTGTTGTTTTCTTAAGATTATCAGTTTATTTGCAATTATGGCAGTGAAATGCTCTGAAATTGAAAGAAATTAAAGGAAATACTTCTAATTAAGATGAACCTTTAGCTTTTGACCCACATACATGCTTGATACTGTCATGAGAAGAAGAAATCAAACCATATGTTCACGAGGACATTCCACAGCTAGATACAGTTGATGCAAACTTCAGAGGATAATGAATGAAAACAACACATGCAACATGATAAGCACTCAAAGGGACGCAGCAGATCAAAGCATATATCCAGAATTTAGACAAAGATTACTCAAGATTTACTAAGATTTGTAATCAGAATACTCTTCTCTTTCATTAAGTATGCAAAAGACATGTACATATATAGCAGCCTTGAAATGAGCCCTGAATACTTCAGCAATCAAATTTCAATTAAGTTTCCGAATCCTTACAACAAGGCATTCCACCACCTTTTATAGAATAAGGTGAGGAATCCGTTACAAAAGATCCACGGATCCGATTTATCAATATAAATCAATGGTCACTATTTCATGATTTATCAATTCATACAAAAATGGCACAAGTTGCCAGCTAGCAACTATCTATATTACCTATACAAAATACCCCCCTTCATGATGTATCTCCATCATGCTCTTCAGCTGATTCATGCGGGTCATCATCATGTGCATCGCTTCCTGAGCCTTCGCTATCCTGATGATGATGCTGCATATGGGGCTGCATACTACTTCGGATCTGTTCGTATGACCACACAACCTGATCTATTCCTCCGCCATCTTGAGTCTTTGCCTTGATAATGGCGTGCTTGTGCGCTTCATACTTATCCCTGCTGTTGTCCAGCTTATTCTTTCTGTCCTGCAGTGTTTCATTGTAACTCTCCATCTTGACCTTGATCCTCATCATCTTATTTATGATCTCTTCTGTCAAGTGGATGAGTGGACCATCATCTTCCATGTGGAAGTTGCTGCGTAGAGCCTTTAGGGCAGAATCTTCATCCTGATTTTCTATTTTCCCTTCTACTTTGCCCTCTAGTACCTCTAGCATCTCTGCCTCAATGCCCATTAAATCTCGTAGCCTCATGCTGATCTCTCTCAACTTATTGTTGCATCTTTTAAGGACCCCACATTCAAACTGCACATCCTTGTACCAGATGTCCACTAATAGTGCAGTATTATTATTCAAAATCTGCTTACTTATAAGCAGTTGTGGGTTGATCTTCCTTATTTCTCCCAACATGCTGAGGACTCTCTCCAACTTATAAGACCTTTTCCCGGTCTGCATCTGCAATTGATCTACTTTGGCCTTAGAGTCACTCAGGATGCCCCACCTCTTCAAAGAGGCCTTCATTATTTCAATGGCCTCATCCAATGTGGATGACAACCATTTCCTTATTACGGATGCCTCATGCTTCATGAGGTCCAGTTTATTCACCTCCTCCTGAGAAATGGCAGTCAATGGGACTGCAGCTTCACTTGTGGTACTATCAGGAGTGGTTAGTCCTTTAATATATGCATGCAACTGAGCAATGTGCTCTTTATGTTGCTTATTCTTCTCTTTCTCTCTTTTCACTTTCTGAATTAGAGAGTCGATTATATCCTTACCTTCTTGACCTTCTTGTTCTTCGTTGGCAAAACCTAGGTCTACTGTGCTTATCTGGAATTCATCCACAGTGATTTTGCCCTTCTCCTTCTCCACCGCAGGTACAGCAATTTGTGCGGTCCTTCTCCCTGTTGCTGGATCTCTCTTGATGGCCGAAGTCATTCTGGCCTTCCTCCTGGGTTTCATTATATCCGCGGAGAACAGGGTGGAGACATCAAACTCCTGAATTTCAAGCTCCTCCTCAACAGTTACTTCTTTTGTCAACCATGGAGGTACCTGATCATGCTTTTCGGCATCATGCTGTTGTTCACCCACATCTCCCTTTTTTGTTAACAAGTGTTGTGGAGACGGTGATTTTTCTTTCTCTCCCTCATGATGCTCGCTTTGCTGTTGATCCTTTGGTGCCTCCTCCTGTTGAGGAACTTCCTTTTCCAGGGGAGCATCTTCTCTGTGTGGGGAACCCTGTGGTGTACCTACATGTAGATCATGATGATCATGATCTTTTTCCTTCATTATTTCACCTGTCCCCAATTCTTCCCCTTGTGGAGGTTGATCATCCTCCTTTTGTTTTTCTACCTCTGGTGGTATATCCACCACCTTGGATATTGTAGGATCTGCCTGAGGTGATGGCATATGCTCTGCGGCTGCTATTTGCTCTGTACTTGCAGCATCCACCTCTTGTGCCTTATCAGCAGGATCCTCTATTTCTTCTTTCTTCTCATCATCAGCCTTTATTTCCCGGACCTCTACTATAACTGGTCCTGCTGATGTATCTTGTGGGCTTTGTTGGCCTGATTCAATAGCATGGCCTTCTGCTTCTGCCATCTTTATCTCCTCTGTTAGGTGGCCCTTATCAGGTGATCCTGCTGGCTGTTCAGGACTTGCATCCTGTTTCTCCGTCAGATCAACCACTACAGGACTTGTCATCTCGGCGATCAGTGTATCCAGCCCTATGTCCTGAGCTACCTGCTCTGGGCTCTTCTCCTGCTCCGGGCTCTTTTCTGGCTCTGCCTCCGTTTGTACAGATTGAGGCTTGTGAGGAGATACACTGATGCCAGCAGCTAGTGTTTCCATTTCTTGTGCAGACACATCCTGCACTACCTCATCATCAGACAAATTAATCGTCTCTTCCAATGAGACATGTCCTTCTACCTGTGTCTGGGAGGTTTCCTTTTGCTACTCCTCAGCAAGTTCAGTTTTGAACTTGATGATGGTAGGAAGTGGAACATTGTGCTGAAGTTCCTTCTGCACTTCACTACCTGCCCCTTGTAATTGCACTGGGGGTTGACTTATTTCACCTCTCATGGAGGTTCTTGGTTTCTTAGGTGTGGTAGGAACCAGCACCTGCGGAGCTCTCCTCTTTTTTCTGATGATCAGTGGAGCTTCCTCCTCTTCTTCAGGCTCCTCCTCCATGAGGATATCTTTGCCTGGTTGTCTGGATGATTGACCCACCTCTTGGGTCTCTGTGATCCCAGCCTCTGCTGTCTTGGCTTTCTTGGGCTTGGGAGGAGAATCTGATTCTGATCCTGCTCCTGCTGCTTCCTCAGCTGTAAACACTGCCCTTTCAATTATGACCCCTTTGGGTCCCTTTTCCACCTTCTTGCCTCTTGAGGCTCTTTTGCTTGGCTGCTGTGGTGGAGGGATTCTCTCTCCCTTGGTCTTCCTCTTCTCTAGCAGGAAGTCATCATATTCATCTGCAGGAATGTCCTGCCCCTTCTTCTTGTTGTCCATCGTGATGGCAACACCCTTTTTCTTCAATGCCTCTACCTGTGCATCCACCCAAGCTTGGGTCAAGTGTAGGGTTCTGGCAAAGAATGGGTCTAAGGACATATCCTCCTGGATGGTGAGGTCAGGTGCAGAGATGGTATCATTATAAATCTTCTTCTGCTCATATTCATCTGCCATAATCCTGCCGTCATCACTCTTCAGCTGCTGAGGGATGGAGATGCAGTCAAACATTCTGATCTAGTTCAGAGTTAACCTTTGATACCTCCTCCTCCTGGCTTCTGCCTCATCTTCGCAGTCAGCCCAAAAGTCTTCTAGGTGCCTCTGGTGAATAGGCTTCCCTAGGATCTTCTGTACCCAGCCGTAAGGATCATATGGTCTTGTTACTGGGAAAGGCAGTAGATTCATCTTGTTCAGAGTGACCATCACCTTCTTTATATTGTCAGAATCAGGGCACATGTAGTTGCCGATGCTGACGGGGAACAAAATTGGTGGCAGCTTCTTAGCATCCTTATACATCTATATTATAGTGGAGCCCTGCCTGATAAATTCCATTAACACTACTGCATCTGTAGGATATCTTGGCAGCATCAGGGGATGCCCTTCAAAACCCTCTATCCTGATATAGGAAAAGGTGGCGAATTGGATGTACCATGCCCCATGCCTGTATACTGCCTCCTGAGCTTCCATGCTCAGTCTTTTAGTTCTGTCATCTTCCATGGTCCTTACCAGATGCATAGAGAATGCATCATTGACCAGTTTGTAATCTTTTATGTAGTTGGTTCTTTGCAGCTGGGGATGATGATCCCAGATATATGCTGCATTGGTGCCTGTGAGCTTCCCATCTGTAGTCAAGGCATCAAAAGTACCTCTATATGCACAAGAATACACAATGTAAGAGGTCATATAAAAGGCACAATCTGAACCTCCCAGGTTTAGCAGCTGCTCATGCAGAGCATCACTTATGATTTGGCCCCACAGTGGCTTGATGTCTGCATATAGGCACATCATTATTATGCCATACATCCAGTCTCTGAATTCACCAGCATCAGGCTGGCCAGTCACCCTGTTCAGGAGGGCAATCACGTACTGATATTCTTCATTAAAATCATATTTGAACAGGTGCACTGGGAGCTTGGCCGCTGCATTATACGTGCTGTTCTCAGCCCGCCAAGCGTACATATTCTTTCTGGCCATCTTCTTGTTGGCCTCATATTCTCTTTCGGACTTCTTCAAGTCCACACTCTTTACCTTACTGCCCATTGGCAGTCCAAATGTTCGAGATAGACCTTTGATGGATAGGTCTGCATATACTCTCCCGTGCTTCGCCACCTGCCTCGTCTGAGGGTTGTAATTCCAGGCGCACTCAATAACCAGCTCCGGTGACTCCATGGAGTAGGGGAAGCCAGCATTCCACATGCCGGATACAAATACTGCGTCCAGTACAGGACTCTTATCTTGTCCATCATTTAGCTTAGCTAACCAAGCTTCCAGGTTTGTACTCCCCTGATGGGTGTCTGTAATTGCCCCAAATTTGAACATGACCCCTCTCTGTGAAGAGAACATAGGCCTATTGAACTCTTCTTGACATTTGACTAAGCGTTTCTCAGCCATGGGTACCTGCAATTAACAACATCTCTTCTCACAACAGGGATATGCATGCATACATATTACAAATATTATGCCTATTGCATCAATTTCACATTACTTCTTCATATGGACATATAACCAGAACTTACAGCATCATATAGAAACAATATGATGAGGGTTTCAGTTTACTTACCTGGTTATGCCAACTTTCTTTTATACCAGTATATCTATAGGACACCCTTTGATTCAGCTGATGATCACCTTCGTCCTTCTGTCTATGGGCTCGAATCACGCAACGGCAGCTGTTATGCAGATATGGGGGCTGGTGCTCTGTAAAAACAATTTTAGCGCAGGTAAATGTAACAATGGCAGTTGAATTACCTTCTAACCTCGCATTTAAGGTAAACTTAGGGCAACTCTGACAAGTTAGATCGCAATCTTTGCTCATTCGTGCGAAAACTCAGGATCTTGCCAGATGTTTCATTGGGTTCTGGGGTTGGCGGGAATCACCTACCATATCCGTGCATTTAATGGCAATGGCGGCAAAGGGAGCGGGGGGATATTCATACGACAAGATATCATGAGGGCAGGATGATATTTGTAAATATCGGGTTGAGTTTTAATATCATCCTCCCTTGTCTTGGAATTGTTATCGCGACAACATTCAGGTGACAATGCACTTTTGTTTGCGTTTTAGCACATCAGGAGGATATTTCGGTCCATCGGGTGATATTTCAAAATATGATGATGACCTTTAATCTTACTCATTCTCCTCTTCGAATATCGGGATGACGTCATCATGATATTTGTGCTTTGTATCGGAAATGTCTTATGACGTCATCGTCACATTGGGTGAACATGATCATGTTTACAAAATATCCTGTCGAAATGTAAATATGATGATGATGTCATCCGGATGTTTCTTTCTTCATTTATCATATTCGGATGATGTCATTAGGATATTTGCCAAGGGTGATATTTCACGTCAAGATGATATTAACGAATATCGGGTTATGTTCAAAAACATGATGCTCGCGATACAAAAGACCGCTTGACGGGGAAGACTTACTACCATTTAAAGTTGACGTCCAGATATTTGAGACGCAGGATATATCAAGGGATAGCTCAAATATCATGATGATCCTTGACAACACATGATTGAGGTTTTAAAATATGATCTTCTTCTTGCGAATATCAGGTTTGACCAAGACTTTGACTGCTCATAACTCTCACCTCCTGATGAATATCAGGGTGGTGTAAAAGGCAAATCTGCACGAATTTTAATGCTTTTTCAGAATATGTGGTCACCGACACAAAATGCAAATTTTGACAAACTAACCTTATATTGGGGACTTACCTCATCTTGACTCCACATGATGATGAATATGACCGACTTTTACCAAACCGCCAGAAAGCAGACAACACAAGCCAAAAGAAAAGTTGGGTCCCTGTTTTGCCAAGTCAAAATGGGGCGTGTTGTGTAACCACACAACAGGTTCCTCCTCTATCATCCTTACAAGGATTGGGAGGTATTCATTGAGAACAAGGTACTACATCAAGACAAATGAGATTTGAACATGGTGCTTCCTCCTCTAACATGCGAAAATCTATGGAAAAACATGACAATACTTTTGAAGATATAAACAACATGACAAAAAGAAATAGACAAGCAAGAGAAAGGAGAAAGAGAAGACAAGCTTTTGCCCAACGAAATGCACATCAACAAGAAAACATTCCACCTAACATTGAATCAAACCAAAAAGAGCTTAAGAATGAACAACTTGAATACAAGAATAAAAGTTGGGCTATGGTACCTTATGTAACTCTTTCCTCTAACATTCAGGATTGGGAAGATGATGATTTACTCAATGATGACCACTAGTTCAGTTGTCTCTATAGGTAAGCATTTCTAACCCTTTACATCTGTGTTTTGTTTCCCCCATGACGTGTTATGTGTTGTTTAGGCGTCCTTGGATGACCCTTGACACTCTTGTAAGGTCAAGGATATTGGGATACCGCCTCTGTTGTGACCCTTCTTTTATTTGTATCATCATTCTTCTTTATTGCTTCTCTATTTTTATTGTTGTGTGTTGTGTCCTAGGGGCATAGTGTTGCAATTGGTGACCTAGGGGCACCTTCCTACGTGACAACCCTAAGGCACTTGTTCTCCTCTTTTGATTTATTGTTTACCTTCTTCTAGTGGTTCTATCTAGTTGGCAGATGATGAAAAACAAACATATATTGATATGAACCATGTGTCCCTTCAGCAAGAAAGCAAGAATGGACCTAGTCCATACATGACAATGGGGTTGATATATATTATTCGACACTTGGCTATTAGAATCACTCTGTGTGATATTTTGATTTTGTTTTATCGTACTAACAAACTATAAGAATACATCTACTCCATGCACTTTGTTTATCTTTGAATCTCGCCTTGGTTACACTTGGTTTTGAGATCTCTATAGTATAGCCCCACGGTTATAGTCATTCTCCAAATCTGTAGCATAGCCTCAACTCTTTATGTGAATGATTGCATGCATTGTTTTTATCATGTGATGTGGTTTTATCTTAGAGAAGGATTTCTAACATCTCTTCTTGTAGGAAATTGTGTGTTTGTGGGAACATTCAACGATTGTAAAGTACATGTCACCTCTGGCGTCATGTGCTTTGTATGAGCTCTTGTTCCCTTGTGTGTTTTATCTCTACCTTAAAGTGCTTGACATTGGTACATGATATTAACCACCTTAAGGTGGGGGCATATATAAGGTAAGCTATCTAATGATTTTGATACTAATGAAGCATATTTGTAAGCCCTCTGTGGAGGCAAGATGTTATATCTCTATGTGAGTGCACATCTTTATTTTATATTGCAATGAGAAAGCCCTTTGTGGAGGTAGGATATCATGCATATCCTTTTATTTTAAGCCCTCTGTGGAGGTGGGATATCATGTGTATCCTTTTATTTTATGCTCTCTACAGAGGTGGGGATGGTGTATCTCTTGAGCTAGTGCACATCCTTTTTATTCTAAAAGTCCTCCGAGTAGGCAGGGTTGGTGTATCCTCCCTTAAGCCTGCCATTGGTGGTTGTTGTGGCATAAGCCCAACCATTAGGTGTGCCTGTAATATGCCTAAGATGGTGGTGAACCTAGCAATATGCTCTTTCTATTGCTTGTTTGTCATGTTTTAGACATATAGTATGTCTTTGGCATACTATACAGTGCTCATGTCTTCCGATGTGTTTTCTATGTGTTTTCCCCCTTATGTAGTCTAAAGATGTGTGGCGAAGAGTCCCTCCTACACTTGGGTTTTGTATGGCATGTTTGTTCCCAAGCATAGTCTAAAGATGTGTGGTGATGAGTCCCTCCTATGCTTTGGGATTTGTATGGTGTGTTTGTTCTCAAGTGTAGTCTAAAGACGTGTGGCAATGAGTCCCTCCTACACTCTGAGATTTGTATTGCATGTCTTTTTCCCCATATGTAGTTTTAAGGCTTGTGGTGAAATGCCTCTCCTACATTTGGGGTTGTGTGTTTACTTTCCATGTATTTGCATTTGCATTTATATATGAAAATGAAAAAGAAATAATCATTATGTTCATTGTATTCATTGTGTTTTATGTATCTTCAATACTATCTTCTCTATGTTTTGCATGACTATTACTGTCTTCTCCATGTTCTACATGCCTGTTACTGTCTTCATTGTGTTTGGCGTGTCAGCAATGTGTCTTCTCTAATGTCTACCTATGACTGGGGGCTAGAAATAGTTCTCAATCTTTGTGTATACATTAGCTCTAAGTGTCTAGTGTGTTTGTTGTGTTTGTTGACCATACTTTAATGCATGTATGGGCCTTGCGTTCATGCATACATTAAAGTGGGGGCTAAATGTTACATAAAAAAATGTCTCCCTAGGACTTTTTCCCTCCTATGTTTAGCTCTTGGGTCCTTAAAAATTAATCATGCATGTTTATTTTTACTCATGATGGAACGTCCCTAAAAAACCATGTCAAAATGGACCTAGGGGACTCTTGTGAGCTTAACCTTGACCTAAATAGGGGGTGAGGACTTTGGCGTCTAAACCCTAGTCCTACCCTACTTAGCAGGGTACCAACTATTAAATGTTGGTTATGTGACCATTAGAAGTGTTCATTGCCGACATCTTAAGTTTGAATTACGAAATTAAAGCGGGGATGTGTTTAGTTGCATATATAAGCATATTTAGGGATTCATTTGTAAACTAGAAGATGATTAGGAACTTTTGGTGCACTTATGATTTGAGAGCATTTAAAGTATTCATTGTTGCAGAGCAGACTTGACTTGTTATTGTGTTTGTTATGCAAATTTGGCTTCAACTTCTCATGATGTGAAATATTTTTATCTATATGTGAGATACACCTCTGAGGTGACATTTGTTTGTGTTTTCAATCATTTATCAATTGGTTTTTTCCTCTATCCCGTAGGGATACGCACTCTCTATCTGACAATGGTGTTTGAAAGACTTGAATGTCCTTCCAGAGCTTGACTGAGGCAATCTCCTAGACACCACAACCCCCAACCCCCTTTTCTGTGATTACATGTTATAGGTGCAGAAGGAGTGGAGTTGCAGGGAGGCATAACAAAGTGTCAGAATTATAGATCTGAGAAGAAAAGTAGGACCTGGACTTGGGCGCCCACACAAGTGTCCTCCAGATCCCAAGACACATAAATCTCTAGAACATCATAAATAGGTTACATACAACTTTCAGAGATCCTGAGAGAAAATAGTAGATTGGACTTGGGTGCCCACTCATTAGTCCCTGACTTTCTCGCATCCAGAATCCCAAAGTTTGGTGTGTATTTACTTTGATTATTATATCTTTGTCTGTGAACATTTGTCGTGTTTCATCCATTTATTTACGATTTTACGAAATTATGGTTTTAAGCATAATTGGGGTTTAATTAATCAGATAATCAACAATTTCCAAGTTTCCTCTTCATTCCAAGTGACACTAAATATGAATTAGAGCCCTCTTGTAAAGATTGTGTCTTGATTCAATTTATGTCCTTGAATGTAAGGTGTGAAAGGAGGATTTAACCTACACATTCATTGAAATTGAAAACCCCTCTTTTCCATGAAACACACGCTTTTCAAATCCCAATCCTTCATTATCCTTAGAAGCCTTTTGATTTGCAATTATTTCATCAAGTAGTGAGGAGATCTTTTTGAATTTGTCTTCTTGAATTTTTGCTTCTTGCAATTCTATCTTAGGGACAACAATTTCTTGTTCAAGCCTTAAGCATTCTTTAGTTTTTCCTTTCAATTTCTTATTTAAGCATTCTTTAATTCTTTTTCCTTTTTCAATTTGTATTTTTAGACTGGTGATTGTCTCATTTGATTATTCATTTACTTTCTTGTATCTTTATTTGAATTTATTGTTTTGCTCTCTTAACTTCTTGATGCATTCATCTACTTCTTTAATATTTTCTTCTAGATCTTTGTTGTTATATTGAAGTTTCTCCAAATCTTTAAGAGTTGATTCAAGTTCTCCATTCATGTCAACTATGCAATCTTGTTTAGTAAATTCAATAGGAGGGATTTCTTTCAAAGGAATAGGATATCTGCTAGATGCCATGTGTTCACACTTCAAGATCTTCCTCAAGTGGTTAAGCTTCTTCCAAGAAACCAAGATCTGATACCAATTGTTGAACACTTGCAATACTAAGAGGGGCGTGAATCAGTATTCTTTGAAACCACTTAAGCATTTAAACATTCATTCCACACAACACATTTAAATTGCAGTAAGAAAGGAAAGCATGAATTCAACCATTAAAGCACATAACACATGAACACCAAATTTTTACGTGGAAAACCCAAAAAGAGAAAAACCATGGTGAGGATTAGATCACAATATATTAATAATGTAACTGGTGAAGGTTGATACAATTTGGTGGATTCATTGTCCAGAATGCTCACTGCTGGTGGCTCATTACCAAAGGACTCACTGTCTTGAATAGAAATAGATAGAAGAAGGGATAACTCACTGTAAAAAATGAACTACTAACAATGCATCTAACCTATGGTGGAGATACAGTTCCACTAAAGCTCAGAATACTAAATTTGCACACTTCATCTTCACCACAGTCTCAACTTATCCTTCTCTACATCAAATTTCTCTCACACCCACATATTCTTTTCTATTTCACATTTAACTCACAGCTCCAAACAAGAATTCAATCTTGTTTATATACCATAATCAATCAAAACATCAAACAGGTCAGCCTAATAGATGTATCATGTGCCTTCTTGAACTATCAGCCCAAAACTCAACTCAATATGCTTTGCAGAGAGAATCAAAGTGTGTGACACATTGAGATAGGTAGGCATGACCTATATTTGCTCTGATGACTTTATTCCAAACAAGTCTTGATTCTGCACAACCTCAACACTTCTAGGATGACTTCACTGGTGAAGAAACTATAGCAGGGATTGACTATTAGTTCATAATTCAACATGCAAACCACCAAAAACTACTTGAATAATACACACTTTTGACATCCATAACCTTGTCCTCAAAACTGCATGGAAAGATATTGATCGGCGGTGGAATGCAGATCATTCCAATCTACCACTGACACTATCATTATACTGTTAATACAGAGTCTGATATTCTATCAACTCTATCTTTCACTCTGAAGGGATTGAAAACCTGAATATTTGGACTTATACACCTTTAGTATGCACCAACACTACCTTAGAACTGCATAGCAAAATTCTTCATAGTGGAGAAATGTGGACTGAAAGATTGTGACCCTGTCATAGGTTCTGTACTGAAAATGCCTTAGACAAATCTTCAGCAAATTGTGCCTGACTACAGAACACCAAAATGGAATGATATCATGCTTAGGTGTACTCTCCTTCATATTGCACATAGTAGCTTCTTCGGATTAACACTACTATGTCTTTACCCTTTGTTTCCATTAATGACAACACTGCTCACTACCATGCTCATCAATCTCTTCATCATCATGCTTATGTTGCCAACAAAGCTAACTTTAACCTTATAGATAATCTTATAATTTATTTATGAGTAATAGCAATAATTTCCCTAGGAGTAATTCTCTTGCTTGATAATAATAATTAATTTAAACTTTCCTCTAGTATCTTACATTATTATATGAATCATGGGTAGAATTAATAAACATTATAATCATAGGTGAATAAGATATTCTTAAGAATTATAGCTTAGGGTTCTACTTTTAGCTGAGGCCTAATATCTCATTTCTCTTCAGGGCTATTCTTGTGAGTGTTAATTAATTTAGTGCACATATTGCATGACCATTACTAAATAATTTAATCTTCTCCAAGGGTGTTACAACACATCTAATGGTTGGATGGGATTCTCCTCACTTACCCCACCTAGGGACATCATTGCACCCTTGTTGATAGATTTTGACCTTAGTTGATGTTATGGTCTTCCAATGTCTGGTAGTCTAATTATATGATTGGACCACATATATATCCTTCTTCATTCATTCTCCATGTAAGATTTGATGCATGAATTCCCATGCATGTCATCTCCATGTGATGTTGCTTATGGTAATGATACATGCATGCTCTTATTGTTTACAAGTAGCATGTTAAATTTGTTTTAAAAAATGAGTAGATTAAATTGGATTTATTTATTGTTCAATTTTGGGCATTACAAAACCATACAATAAAACCCCACAAAACATCATTATTAAGAATACTTCATATTATTATTGTATACTTATAGACACATGAAGCTAGGCTAAATCCCTTCCTCTTTCCAAATGGCCTCACATAAACCTCTAGTGTAGAGTGAATATTTCAATATTCATTATTTCAAATTCTCCTCTAATAATTTATCCCCAATGAGAATCCCTTAAATACAAGGAAATAAGGTAGGTAGCACTTTGAGGAAGTTACTATACCATTTACAAATAACACTAGTTTTAATTAGTATTAAAGCCAAATATTTTTTTATTAATAAACTTACTAATTAACTAAATATTCTTTGCAATATGTTGAAACCACATATTTATAATAAAGTTTTATAGCTCATATTCGAGTGTTATAGATATTTATTTTATGCATATTTATCAATGTATTGACCCCTAATAAACATTATGCTTTAACAAAATCTAATCCACATATTGTTTTTAGTTTCTTGTTTCACTATTTTAGGCCTTATGTTTACTTCTACCATGTTTATGTTTTGCTTGTACCATGTCTAAGAAAAATGAAAATTAGTGTAGAATTGACCACATATTTATGATATGTATATTTGATAATTGCTCTAAGTTGTAAATTTGCAAGATATTTACATTATATTGAAGATGAATGCAATGAGTTTCTAGGATTATCTTAGTAGGCCCACCCTTGAGTTTTATGCTATTTTGTTATAAATTATTGTCATATTAAATTTTTAAAAAGGAAAATAGAAAGAAAGATGGAAGTTTTTTGAGAAGGAGAAATGAACTATACCTCTAGATGGTTCCAAGGGAGTGAAGGAACTTGTAAAATGTTTTTAGTTTCATTAGAGTAGAATAAAAACCTATCATGATCTAAAAATAAAGAAACCATAAACAATGACATAAGAGTTTAATCAAATAATGGGAGGACAATAATATGTTGATTAAAAAAGTAATGTTTAGAAAACTCTCATATAGATTTGAAGCCATAGATAGTGTGGATAGAAAGTTAAATGAAGCAAGAGAGAGTCAAAATTCTATTGAGACTTAAACTTTCACTTAACTAAATGAAACAAGAGAGACAAAATTCCATGAGAGTTAAACTTTCACTTAAATTAAAAAAACACATCATGCTTCATCTAAAATAAGTAAATTTAAAATAAAATCTCTGAGATTGATGAATTGCCTTATCCATAAGCATGAAATGTGAGCAACACAAATAAATAAATAAAATTTTGCATAGAAGAAGAATTTCTTTTAAGAGGGCACTTTACACATCTTATTCATCTCACATAATATAATAACAAAGAATATAAAGTAGGTTAAGATAGTTATTGAAAGATTTTTTAAGAGGATACTTTACACATCTTATACATCAAATGATATAATAAAGAAGTAGACAAAGTAGGCTAAGATAGATATTCTAAATTAAAAAGTTGTGAGGGGTTACCCACTTTAGTTTTCATTTTAATATTGGTATTATGAATCCCTGTTAATCTACTTTATTAAGTATTAGATATTAATATTCATACTTTATGGTGTGGGACCAATACATTTAGTAAGATACGATTTTTTAAAATCGTAAAGTATATAACTTTACTAATAAATCAAAGAGTACTTGATATATAACTTTATATTCAAATTTTTAACCATTTCAATCAAAAAATCACACATTACATTAAAGAATAAAAAATTATCCACCATGTAATAAAAAATCTTATAAATTTAAGATTAATTCCAATACATTTTGTGTTGGCAGTCCACTAATATGCTGTACAAGCTTTAATGCAGCATGTAAACTTACTTTATGGATACATTTTAGTGTAAACTTATATGATTATATTTTAAATGAGTGGATGTTATGTATCTTGAAGGAAGCATCATCTAGTGCACATCAAAACAATTTAAA
Organism: Cunninghamia lanceolata; assembly: GCA_027924645.1. Classification (NCBI taxonomy): domain Eukaryota; kingdom Viridiplantae; phylum Streptophyta; class Pinopsida; order Cupressales; family Cupressaceae; genus Cunninghamia; species Cunninghamia lanceolata. Next base: position 31,860,008 of record BSBN01000078.1, on the reverse strand, counting down.
ACCCATAAATCCATTGATTTGGTCTTATTATGGATTTCATAATGGAAGAATCTTTTTTTTAAAACATAAAAAATATAGAAAATGGGTAGATAAGGACAAGATTTGTGCATTTGATGGGTAGAGAATATGGGGAGAAGCATTGATTGAAAGGTTGGAAATAAGGTTTTATTAGGTGAATGGTTGAAAAAACGTGCGTGGAAAGGAAACCCCGAGTGTGTGGTTGACATCTCAATACGTATACTCATTCTTCTCCACATTTCCATTTTTAGTGCCCACAATAAAAGTAATGGGAAATGCCTTAGAAAAGCTTTCCACCTAGTTTTTTCATAGGACCCCACATAATGTAATAATTATCGCAAGTATTAATAAAGTCTAGAGTCTTGTTATGGTCCGAAAGGATAAAAACATATCTATTCATCTCAATTTTAGATCGAACTTTGAATTTTTTTTTTTTTTTAAATTTATTGATTGGATTTTTTTTATAAATTTATTTATTCAAGTTTTGTAGTTATATATTTGAGGTCTTTTAGAGTAGAATTTTGAGATACATGTTTTCAAAATATTTTTTAACTGAATTAATATATAATTTAAGATTTTTAATTAATATTTAAATTTAAAATTTGAAAAAATCGGTTAAGAATTATGACGATGATAGTGGGTATAATAAATAAATTCTTGTATACTTTAAAAAAAATATTTTTAACATTTTTTTCCTTATCTAACCATTTACTTTGACTTCCAAAGAGTCATGTCACCATTTTAAGTGTGGTGACATTTTGGTTTACTTTGAACTATAATTTACCATTTCTCATAAGTATTATATTTTCTATTGTAAATCTAGATTATTGTAATAGTGAATTTGCACACCCATACCAATTCCCATTTTGTTTTGTGTCCATTTCAATGGAATGCCTTAATACAATTACATGTCAATAAATGGTGCAATCTTGTGTAAAGTTAGGCTCATTTCGCGATATTTTTTCCATCCCCATTTAGACACACTCCCACACATTTTACATTATCCTATCTATATCCACATATTCCTCTTTACACCCATTGATATATACTCATCCCCCACTTTATCCACATATGCACATATTCTATATGATTATTTTTTTATTGTTCATATCCATTTATCTATTCCTAAATATATTCCACCTTTACCTTAAATCGGCATGTTTGTGTCCTAGGTCATTTCGATGAGCAAAAGATCAATTGTATGACCATAGACTTGACTCAAAATTTTAAATATTCAAATTTAAACTCCAAAGTTCTTATTGTCACTTGAATACTCACCCTCAGTAAACACCTAGCTTAGCTATCTAATGAAACATGGGAAGAGCTCTCAACCTATGGGACTTGAAACTTGAGGCCAACCCCTAGAGAAAGGGCTAGTTCCTTGTTACCTATCACTAAAAATATCGAAGATATGATCAATCACATGCGTGAAATACCACTAAACAAAACTACTCAATTGTCTAACTTAGTCTTCATCATGGAAAAGTGCAAAGGATGAATGGAAATATAAATGACGTGATGCACCCATGATGAATATTTTTGGACCTATTTCTTAAGCACAAAAATAATATCAAGATGTTGATCTACATCCACACAAACTCATAAACTGGTGCAGTCATGGTAGAAGGGTTCACAGAATGAATTGTTTAGACCATGCAGTAAGAGTAAACACAATGGAAACAACTCAAAAAAATGTAGATTCAGTCATTCAATATATCATAGAATTCAAATAGAGATCGGCTGGCAACATGCGGGCTTACAAATAGGGCTAACATGCCTGATTACATACATGCACAAGATAAAGATTTGAAGCTCCTTCGCCAAAAAAATGAATAATCTATCTATCTAGAACGCAGTATCTCATGAACTACTTTCTTAATGATCTATTACATCAATATATATCAACTCCGAACTAATAAATTACTCCGCATTGGCCAAAGAAAGTCACAAACTCCAATGAAGAGCTGTAACTTGTGTACACCGATAGGTAAGACCTAATTGCATAGAACTCCTCTAGGAAATGAATGGAATGATGTGTGGATCTTCAAGGAAGGTCATCCATGAACCAAAGATCATTGAATGATGTGTCATTAGGCTTCACAGATTGGGAAATGCTTCCGCAAGTTTTTTCTTTAGCTGGTTGTCTGTGATTATCAGGATGCTCTATCCTGAGAACCAGTTGATCTTATGATAGCAATATCTTTCTGATAATGAAGTGCGGATCTCTAAATTCTAGATATGATGTAGATAAATGAATGTAGATGCTAAGTCTAGCTCCGCAAGATCTGAAATGCAACTAGACCAAAAATATAGAAATTGCTTCTGACTGAACTGCCTGAACTGAACTGGAAAAGAAACAAACTGAACTGCAAATAAACTGAAATGCAGATGTTTTTGGTTGATGCAAGATTTTTCTTGAACTAGGGATGCTCCTACATCAGACATCCAAGGTTATTGAAAAGTGAGTCCCTCACTTTGCTGGGGCTAGGGGAGAACCAAGTGTTAGATTTAGGACAGACAACTCAGAGGGGGGGTGAATCAGTTGTCCAAAACTTTCTTGCAATTAAACACTTAAATCCATTTCTTAATTCAGTAGCATAATAATAAATCAATCATGGAAACATAATGCAACAATTCAAGAGTAGAAACACATTAACACATATGACACCAAGATTTTTAACATGGAAAACCTGGTTAAGGGAAAAACCATGGGGTGACTAACCCAAGATTGTATTCTCTGTTAAAAGAATAGAAAGAACAAAATGGCACATGCCAATTAGGGCTCACTACCCGAGCACACTTCTCACAAGAGGCCCACTGCCTACAGGAGACACATTGTCTACAGAATAATAAGTATTACATACTTGAACTGAAGAATAGCATTTTCACCATACTTGATTCAGTTCCATTTGAGCCAAATACTTCTACTCTACCTTTCACTCTACTCCTTTCTACCACACTCTCATCTTCACCAGATCATTTGAAATGACTTTACAACTCCTTATTTATACAAGACATCGACTTAGAGATAATCATCCAAGTCAGCATACATTACAGAGCAAATACATAAATAAAACATGACTAATAAAAAAAACCTTCTTGCAGATCAACACATTGTCAGTCATACAGATCTGAGACTTCAATCTTCCTTTAGGAACATGCCATTATTCATAGAACATCTTCAAGATCATCTGCAAGATGTCTAACTCATCCGCTCAGCCAGACTTAGGAAGAACATCATCATCTGAGCTCAATATTCAATGCGGACCACCAACACAAACTAGACACAATCCAAAGACTTCCACAAGCTTACCTGAATCACCAGGAACATCCACACTACTTCTTACTAAAATCATTCTCTCCTTCATCCAGAACCTCAAGAACACAGTCTGTCATCACTGTCATATTAGAATAGATGCTTGTGGATCTCCAGACCACGAACCAATTGAGTTGTCAATTAATATTAACTTCCTAAACACTCCACCAAATCCACAGAATAAGATATTGCATTTCCAAATCTCACCAGACCTATCTGTGTCACTCTGTCACCTCTGAACATCTGCGAGAACCAGTTTTACTTAAGTGGCCATAACTTCTTCAGATCTTCATGCGGACCTATGAAATCTTTATTGGATCATCTTAAGACATATATCTACACACCCTTTTATGTGCATCCTCTGATCTTCATCTTAGCTGGGATCTTTACCTCATTGTCTTCACTATTCTTCTCTGTTCCCGATAGGATTAATTTTCTCAATATCCTCAACATACAGCTCATCTAATCCTTATCATCAATGCAACAGGAGTATGTTGACATCAATGACAACACTGGTTAGGACCATACTTGCAACAATCTCCCTCTTTGTCATTGATGGCAACTGTATACACCTAAAAATGACATGACTCTACTTAAATAAATATTTTAAATGTTTATTTCATCTTCACATTCCTCTATCAATAAATAAATAAATAAATTTATTTATTTGATTCACTTCCTCTCATTTAATTAAATAAATTACATTTATTTAATTAATTAAATTCATCTACATCAACTTCATTCCTCTAAATAATTAAATAATTTTAATTATTTAATTAAAATATCTTATTCTTCCAAATTTAAATAAAATACAATTTTATTTAAATAAAATCTAAAATCTCCACAAAATAAAATATATTTAATATTTTATTTATTCCTCCAAATTATCTACAAGTAATTAAATAAATTCATTTATTTAATTATGCTTTCTTATCTTCTAAAAATCTTCAATATCTTCTAAAAATACATTCCTCTTGTCATACAAAAGCAAAAGCTGAGTTAAAGCAACTTTAAAGCAACTTTGCTCTTAAATTAGAAAAATAAAATCTAATTTAAGAAAACAAAACTCATCCTCATCAAGAAAGCATTTAACTCAACAAAACTTCTTTTTGAATGACACGTGTCCTTCTATTTGATTGCACGTTCCTCAACTATCCTCCTCCGTTGATCTTCTCATTTCTTCTCAACCATTGATCTTCCCTCACCCAATTCTATAAATACAACTCTCTTCTTCTTCATTTCATATCCATCGCTTGAGTAAACTTATGCTGTAGAAACACTAGCGCGCCTCTGGCACCACTATACCACCACTTCACATCTCACATATCATCCATCAGTAGTGTGTTGAAGCTCACCTTTAATCACACAAAGTATCCAAGCCAACTTCTCCTTGTCATCTTGAGGATTTTGAAGTGAGGAAGCAAGCTTCCTGAGGGCCAACGTTCATCTCCATAAAGATCAAGACAGAAAAGGTGAGCAATGGAAGGCGTAAGGTAAAGGTTGTGAGCATCTTCTCTCTTTGTTTGTTTTAAATCTCCTTTTCCTTCAGATTTCATTGATCTTTGGGTTTATATTCTTAAATTGATTTTCCCATTTTTACCCTTACATTTTTGGTGCCCACAGTGGGGCCCTTGCCCCTTTATCTAATCAAAATCTGAGTTTTCTTGTAGAAAGGTTCCATACAAGTGTCACATAGGCTTTTGATAGGTTAATCCGGTGCATCTAAGCAATCTCGTAGTGCTTCTACTCTCTGTTTCGATGCATGCAGAAGTTCGATGCAAACACTCTCTAAACTAGTGCTTCTATCTTCTATTCCAACGCCTGTGATCATCTAGTGCATTCATCCTCTGAGATGGCACATCCGAGTCCTATTCTAGCGCCTACATTATCCCGGTGCATATACCTCACTAGATGATGCTTACACTCTATTTCACAGTGCATTTGTTCATTTAACGCATTTATATCATATTCCTATGCTTTTGACACTTGTCTTAGCGCATCTATACAATGGCACATGCAAGCTCTATTTCTATGCATTTAGGCTGCATAGCTGCGCTTCTATTCTGCACTGTGATTTTAGAGTTTCATCTAATTTTCTGTTGGAGCTAACGTTTGTCTTACAGAATTAGAGGCTAGATTAGATCATTTAGCTACATTAATTAGTTCACTTATTTTAATTACGGGGAAAAAGTAACAAAAAAAATGCATGCATACAAATTTCACATAGTCCATAACTAGGAAGAAAGTAATTGAACCACTGCTATATCTGCATATTGCTATCTTCTTTAGTTAGATCATTTCTATCTTACAAACAAGAATGAACATTTCTATATCTTAAACACTTCAAAGTTAACAAACGCGTGAGTGCCCAAGTAGATAGTGCATTTAGTTGTTTCTTTTTAACTAGGTTTGGATTAATCAGTGTTCTCTGTGTTTATCGAATGACAATAGGCTTATGCTCTCCCCTTAACTGGGTGACTAGAATGCCAGACTTGTTATTCCATCTGTTTAACCTTTAGAGGGGCCTACCCTTGGATGCACGCCTGTCCAAGTGGGAATGACCCTGAGTGGTAATAGGCTAAAGCCGAGCCCTACCAATCCACTTAAAATAAACTGTGCTTGGGGTGAAACCTCCTGCAACGAGTGCTGCTGTGTTACATCGACGACCAACCTCCCCCAAAACCCTCTAAGGCATAACCCTTTGAGGTTGGGAGACTCCATAATGGAAAGTAGTGCCACCACACGTGTAACCACTCAAACGGTTGCCTTGACTACAAACCACTTGTTTAGTATACCAAAAACCCCTATTTGTTGACACAAAGGGTGGAGCTCTTAAAGCAGCCTTGATTCATGTGATTATTAGTAGAGGTAGCAGGGACAATCCTATGGTTTGGTGGGCATACGAGCCTAAGGAAACCCAGATCTGGTATGTATGAGAAGTGAGTGTCATGGAGGGGAGCCGGTGCTACCAGATCCTGGAGCTACATGCTTTGAATATCCACAGCTAGAGGATTCAACAAATACTGTCATATCCACCTTAGGGTGTACTTGTTTTTGAGTCAAAATAGTCTAAAAACACAAAAAAAATAACAAAAGATAAAAATTATGAAAAGTTATATGTGTTTGCTATGTTTTTGCCGTAATTGAACATCAAATTTCAGAAACACCAAGTTTTCAACCCAAAAACAGAAAAATCTTGAAAAACATTCCAAAAACTTTGAAAAAGCCAAGACAAAAATAAGAATTGCGCATTTGTCATGACTTGTGGCACATTTGATCAGACTTGTGGCTCATCTGAACTCTGCTATAGCACATTTGATATTGCGCATTCAATCCAAAGAGTAAATATGTACCTTCTATGAGAAAAAATGTCAACTATTCAAATCCATTTCAAAACCTATCTCAAATTGTTCCAAAATCTGATTAAGATCTTGCAAAATCAACCATTTCCCTCTCTTTCCACACCATAGCTACATTTTCATCCAAACTCTCATAAAATTCTTCCAAAATCCACCAAGGTTAGAACCAAGCTCTTCTTGATCGCATCAAACCTCAAAACAAACCTAGTGAGTCTCCAATATCAAGGATCACTTATCCTTTTCTCTAGGAACTCCACTAGGGGATTGTGCAAGACTAATTCACATCAAGTAAACAAATTTCTATCATCCTTTCTTTGACTATTGTTTTGTTCATCCACTTGTTTGACATCAATTGATCTAAGAAGAACCTTGCTAAAATCTTGTCATCTTCTAGCACCTTGTTTAAAACTTTCTCACTTCATCCCATCTCTAGTCACCTTGCATAGTCTTAACACGGTCTCAAAAACAAAAACAGATTGAAATGGTTGAGAAAATTGTTCCAAACGGTCACGAAAGTGATGAAGAAATTTCTATGGAAGAGATCCTACAAACGCAACATGACCCAAAATTTCAACACCTATTGGAAAAGGTACTTGCCCAAGACCCTATCAAATTCTTCTTACACCTAGCAAATTTAGGAGTTAAGCTCCCTAAAGATTTTGACATAGAGGCTCTAAAAGAAACTGAGGAAGAAAGAAACCCTGAGGGAAGTAGACATGAGGAAGTACCCACAGACAAAATCAAAGAAACCATTGATTCCATGGATGCCCTAAGTCTAGTGAACCAACAGATCCAAGCTTTACAACAACAATTCACAGATATGAAAACATGAGCGTCAACTAAATATTACACCCTAGAGGATATTTCACCATATCCTTTTGATAGGACCTTGATCATGATACCTTTCCCCTCTAAATTTGAGGTGCCAAAATTTGATAAATATTGAGGAAAGGGTGATCCAAGAGACCACATTAGGGAATTCAACGCTGCTTGTCTTGAGGTCGCACATAATGACACTTACCTTATGCAACTATTTCCTCGAAGCTTGGGAGGACAAGCCATGGAGTGGTTTTCTAGACTACCACCTGACATTAAAACATTCAATGAACTTGTACACAAATTTGTCACCCACTTCTCTTACAATATTGAGCATGGCACCTCAATATTGGATCTTTGTAACACCAAGCAAAAAGGTGGAGAATCTTTCACCGCCTTCCTACAGAGATGGAGACAACTGGCAAGTAAGTGCCCAAACCAAATGCTTGAAAAAAAAATGTTGGAAATGTTTGTCCATAACTTACAAACTAACCTAAGCTATCAGATACAAATCCAATGTCCTACTTCCTTTAGCAAAGTCATTGAGATGGGTCTCATCATCGAAAAAGCTTTAATCGCCAAGTGTCATGTCCCTATAATGATTTATAATTGAATCGTTTATTTAAATAATAAGTTAGCCTTATATAAACTAAATATATAATATATTTATTTAAAATATATTATTAATATGTATCATTTAATAAATAATATTATTAATTTAATATAATATAAATATTATAAAATATATGAAATATATATATATTTAATTAAATAGATATATTATAAATATAAATATTTTAATATAATATTTATGTGAATAATTAATAAGATATATTATTATATATAAAAATAAATATTACGAAGAGTCTTACCCATTAAAGCCATTACCCATTAAAGCTAGAAAGTAAAGTAATTTAAAAAGTAAAGTAATTTGGAATAAGGCGGTTAAACAAAAGGTCAAATTCAAAATAAAATCATATAAAGATAAAAGTCTAATAAGACAAAAACATTATCCCACCATATTATATGCTTGTGAATAAAATAAGATAAAAGAGCTCCCATACTTAAATAACAAGTGTATTTATATAAATTTTATACTATATATATTATATAAATAATGTACATTAAAAAGATTAAGGGGAGGCCCAAGGAGGATATTTATAAGTGTAGCGATTAAGTTGGTTGACACCAACGATCACATAAATAAATAATATATTATAAATATATCTAATAATATAAATACAAATATTATTATTATTATCTTATATTGTAATATAAATATAAATAATACAATATAAACCATATATCATTTATTATGATATAAATGATATAATATAAATAATATAAAATAAATAATATATCATGTATTATAATGATATAATAAAATATGAATAATATAAATAAATAAGAATATAAATAAACATCTTTTAACCTATCCTCTTATGATAAGGGAGTTACGTATGGTTAGAACTAGTTCTACCACAAAAGGGAATTAATATAAAGTAATAAAAATTATAAGAGGGTAAGTATGTCTTTTACCAAAGGCATAATAAGAGATGTGCCTCTTTGAACATATCCCTTGAAAGGGAAATAAATAAAGGTTGTGAGATAGAAGGAAAGGATCATGGGAAGAAAATATAAAAAGAGTATCGGATAAATACATATATTTAGATCTGCATTATATATATTTCTGAGTCATAAGTAGGAAAGATGTCATAAATTAATATATAGAGATATGTACATCAACAGTAAAAGGGAGTGAAATATATATGTTGATGTGTAAAATTGCGCAGGTTCCAACACCAACATGGGAAGTTTCAGGAATGTGGGGCTTGCTACCTGAAACAACCTCCAGATTTTAAAGAAGCTGGCTCTTCTCTATCTTGTATGGGTTTTGGGAAAAAGGGGAGAAATTAACAGAATTAAAGATACAGTTAAAGCAAATCTATCTATGGTGATGCGCCTGAATAATAAGTATCTCTCTCAACTTAAGCATAGTGAAGCTATTCTCAAGATTCAGTTACATTAAAGAGCAAATGTTGCATGATTAACATAAACAGATATAATGAATACTCAAAGGCTCACAAACAGACAATTTACAATGACGCAAAAAATATCAACCAAGACACAGAACTTTGTCTTTCTCATTAATTTTTCAGCAACATAAGAGGCACAGATACATGCATAGTTACATTTACTTTCTAAATCAAGAATAACAAAAATAAAGGCAAAATGATATTCACTGGTCACAGCAAAAAGTCTCAAACTTCTCTCTTAAATCTCTGATAGAAAAATATCTCTAACAAAAATATCTATGAATGAATCTGAATATCGATCTATTACCAATGTTACATATTTATAGCACAGGAGCGACTCTAGATTGTCTGCACAATCAAATCCCAATGGCCTAACCGAACTGGAGCTAACTGGAAGTCCCTAACACTTAAAATCTTTTGGATCTGCAAATAGTTACAATAACTGCAAGTCCATTGGCTGTGGAAAAAATATGTGTGGTGCATCCCTTCTATAGAGAAAAGACACTTGGCGGCATTTGCACTCTTTAAGTAATGAACTCTGAGACACATGGCAGCGTCCACGCACATATAACTTGAAACTTCTTCATCTCTTGAGAGAAATAGGAAACTGACACATGGCGGCGTCCGCAGCAACTAGAAATAGATACGTGCCTTTATCCGCACCTTCTCACTGAACTGTGTCTCTATATTCAGGTGGCCCCTGCCTGTGACAACTATCGTGATCTACTGCTCTGAAGCTTAAAGACATATTAGAAATGGGGTTCACAACTCTTCGCTTGCTAGCTTTCAAATAGGGATAGGTGGTAGCTTCTGCAGTATCAACTATCTAGTACATGGCAGCTTTCACAATCTTCTTGAAACATTAGAACCTTTTTGAGACTCACGCGGAGGTTGACACATGTCGGGCTCTGTGAAACTGAAGAAATATTTATTATCGTTGGAAGAAGGGGCAAAATCTTTTACTTGGGCGCCGCATCCACCACGTGGCACATTCCGCATCACTGAACCTTTACACTAGGGCCTACCTCCTTTTATTACTTTGCATCGAAGGATATATAAACAGATGCACAGAAGTTGACACTTGGCAAGCTCTGCGGCTATCACAAAATACACATGGCTTATTCCGCAGGCACACTGAAACTTTATAATTGTGTCTCCGCATGCGACACGTGGCGTCTTCCGCAGGGTCACAACTTAGAATGTATTAGAGACATTTAATCCATGTGGCACAATTCGCTGCAAAACTTGTAACTTAGAAACAAAAGCGGCTTAAACCGTAACTCGACACTTGTTAGACTCCACGGCACTGGCAAAAAAAAACTTGCAGCAATAGTAAAATGAAGCCCTTGTAAACCCTCGCGGCCATTCTCAGAAACATTTATAGACACAGAAACTGAGACTCGTGGGCATGCTGCTAAAAAAAATGTAGAGTTTTATACTCTACAGTTCTTGGCGACCAGTAGAGATTTTGAGCCTGCTCAAAAAGAACCCAAAACTTGGCAAAATATATGTATGTAAAATACAATACAGGGTCGTAAATTCTGCAAAGCTGTCTGATAGATAGACCATTCTGAATCCGAGAGTCCCTGCTTGCTCTGTAAATCCTGAAAGGCAAAATCAAGATTTATTATGTCTTTGTGAGAAAACTTCTGCAGAATCTGAACCGCGGTCTTCAGTTGAAACTCTAATTTGGCCATCAGGATCAAGACAGCTTCTACCTCCTGTACTGATGAGGAATCACTTAAACCTTGAAAAATAGATTGATCATTTTGTCTTATTAAAAGCAGGGTCTTAATCTCATCAATCATCAATACAGTATTATTATCTGGAAATGGTGAGGGAAGACCCAGCTTCACCAAATCTTCTATGTGTCTCTTCATATCTTTGACTCCCTCTTTAACAACATCTAGGAGTTCCTAGTAGTTTGTGGTAGCTGAGTTGCAACTCAGAACTTCATTCACCCTTTTTGCAGCTATCATTCTGTTGCTGAATCCTACTGCTAACAATATTTCATTAGTTGTGTCATATAGCTTCTTCAGCAACAATTGAGAATCAGAAACTCTCAAAGACACAGTAGACAGAGTGGTTTGAACTGAAGCTTCTACTTTTTTACACAATTGTTGTGCATTTAATAGGAAATTTAATGAGGGTCTGAGCTGGATAATCTCCTCAGAGATTCTTTTCCACACTGACACATATAGCTCCTTGACTAGATTTAGAACTCCAGCATTCTGAGGCCTGTTAGCTAACTCCAATGTTAGTTGTTTTGTCATTTGTTGCTCTGCTAAGAGTTGTGCCTGTATTGAAGTAGCAGTATTTTTCTCATTCAACAACTTTTGCTAAAAATGTGTAGCTTGTTGTAACTTATCCTGATATCTCTTCTCCAATGTGGCCTTTTCCTGCCTCAAAACAGTTACTGCAGCTTTCTCCTGTACCAGCTCCATCTTTAGAGAAGCATTTTGAGCCATAGTGGCTTGATGAATTTGACAGGAAATAGTATTTTGCAACTGTTTATTTAGATTCTCTATCTCATTTGTTCTAGATTTCAACTCTGTAGCAAGGTTGCTACTATTTGCCTTCTCCTGAGCTAAGTTAGTTTCAACCTTCTGCAACTTCCTAGACACTTTCAAGTAGTCAGTTGCAACAGCAGAAGTGGTTTCATTGAGTAGCTCGACCCTATCTTGTGGTCTAAATACAGACATGTCCATAGCTACTGCATTCATTGCAAAGTCCTGAGGCTGCATCTGCTCATTTGGGTTCACCACATTTGGGGACAAATGTGTGATAGTCAGTTGCTATTGAATAGGGTCAAAGAGAGATCTCATATGTGGCACAACCAGGCTCTTATTTTATTTCTTTCTCTTTTTATCCATTCTGGCTTCTCTAGCCTTCTTTACTGTATTCCCTTGAGCCTGGAAAGTGGGAGGAGATGCAATATATCCCCCAGCAAAGGGATGACCCTGAGGTAAACCATAAGGAATAGCCAAATGTTGGCTAGGGGAGATTTGGGGAGGTGCTCTTCTTGGAATAGAGGGGGAAAAGAATGGCAATGAGGTGGCTTGTGAAGACATGGCCTGAGGATTAGCAATTGGGGCAAGTGTAGATATAGGCACAACAGAGGTGGCAGGGGATACTAATGTTTGGTCAGTTGAGGTTGCTAGCCCTATGGTAGAAGAAAGAGATAAAGAGGAAAAAGGAGAAGAAACACTTACCTGAGGAGCAACAGATGTGATTGGTATTTGCTGCTGTAGGGGTTCTACTTCTTCATCTGACTCTGGTGGCAGGTTTAGTTTTCTATGCTTCCTTGGCCTTTCTTCTTCTTGCTCCTCTAATTCCTTCTCTACAACATTGACCACTACTGATGGTGGCAACGATACAAAACTGGAAGCCCCAGTAGCTAAAACTGATGGAGTCCCTCTAGGTGGTGATGACACCACACCCTTTTGTTTCTCTAAAGTACTGAGAGATTGGGGCCAGGAAGATATAGGGGCTGTAGATGAGGCTTGTACTATTGCTTGCATCATATGAGTTGACTCAGCTTCCTCTTCTGACTCTTCACCCCTCTTCTGGATTCTGCTTGTATCGGGGTTGGAAACTAGAGAGGGATGCCACTCATCCCATATCGACTCCCATTTCTCATCTGTGTCGACCTTGCCAAAAGAGTGTGTCAATTCAAAAGTTCCTACCTATATTTCCAATAGGCCTCAATTTTCTCTCGTTTCCATTCCTGGCCCTTCAAAGCCTTCTTCAATCTAGTACCCATTCTGATCTTAGGGTCAAAGGCCCTTTGTTTAACATAAAAGGTCTCCCATGGCTTGAGACCCTCATAAGGCAAATCTACCAGTTCCACATACAAGTAAGGGCTATCTTCTTTAGGGTTTCTCTTGTCTTCCCAAAAGGGGCGGCCCTCATGTGCTATTTTAGCCCCGACTTTGTTGGTTCTAACCCAGGAGGCTATAAAACTATTTGGGTCATATCTCCATTTGTCTTCAATGATGAAAAATCCCAAGACAGCTAACTTTCATAGCAACAGGTGTTCTGTGTCCCTGACGTCTAGGGTCATATTCCTTCTAACCCACGGGACATCATACATTTTCTTCTTCTTAGTGCCAAATTGATTGTCAACCACGGACACTTGTTGGGTTACCTCTAGAAATGCTAACCTAGGGGTCAGAATTTTAGGTAACAGTATTGGTTCCCCATTGAAGCCATGGACCCTAATGATCGTATTTTGGGCCCCAAAGAAATAGTCACATGAGATTGGGCAATTAGTTATGAAACCCCTAATGCTCTGTGTCAGCCTATGTTCTACAGGTTCAGGGCTCAAATGGAAAAATGCAGGGGCAACAAAGAGTTCCCAGAACTCATAAGGGTCTGATGCCTCAGATAGCACATGTGTCCATGCAAACACAGGAATAGTTCTATTTTGACCGAAATCTAGGTCGTACATGTTTAATTGCATATTTTGTGCAAAAATACCATAATTCTGATATAGCATTAAATGAAATAGGTAAGAAGAATACCTAAAAACTCCTTTAGATTTGAAATTTATGAGTTGATCGGCCATGGAGTAAGCAATTTGTTTAGAGAAATCTACCTGGTATTTCTGTGACTTGTCCACAGTCTTTAATCTGAAAAGGATAGCAATTTGCCAATTGTAGACTGTAATGTCTTCCTTCATCCCAAAAATAAAGGCCATCATTGACAGTGCCTCTTGACTGGCTTGGCTGAATTGTGCCCTTCCTGTAGGTACTATGGGCATCTGTGTGTTCTCCTCTAGCAACTGCAACTCTGAGTTGAGAAACCTAAGATGGTTGTTGACATTTGACCATGTCTTTTTGCATTTTAGCAATGGTGGGGAATGTGGTCGTTCGATCATGATACAGGGCCAACATGTCTCTTATGGATTTTGGTGTAATTTGCACTACGAAGGGACCCTGTTGTATGGTGCTTGAGGGTGCATGAAATGCTCTACACATATATCAATTAAGTCAGGACATGGATGCACACTTGGAACCATGAACTGTGCCAACTGTGAGGTCCAAATCCTCATTCCAAAAGTTTCAGACTCCCCTTTCTTTGCCTTCTGAATGCATCTCTGGTGTGCCCCTTCATGGAGAGCCTTGGTAGATTTTTGAAGGGCTGGGTCAAAGATACCATCTACAAAGTCCTTAACCTTCTCTGGGTCGATAGAAAACCCTACCTCAGGAACCCTCGTTCTTGGATAGTTCCTCTTGGGCTGTGTGGGCGCTAAGGCGTATGACTTGCTGCTTAGAAGCCTATCGATTGATTCATAAATTCTGAGTCCCTCCTAAGAAGACTATTCTTCGACCATATCTATGTCTGCGGGGAGAACATAGGAAGCTTTGACACAACAAAGTTAGCAACTGCGTGACAGAAGTGACACCTGACTAGGAAGGGTTTGCTAAGGATGGGAATTGCAGGCAACAGTGATTTCACAACAGAGAGTTGGATGCAAATGATAGCTGTAATTTGGGATTTTGACTCTTATTAATGAGGCTTTAATGACACATCGTGCCTTATAACTGACATTAACACCAAGAAACCGTTAGTGTATCCTTTTAAATTGGCATGGGACAGAGTGTCAGACACATCATGAGAGTGGCTGCAAAAGTGCGTACTTTCAAGGATTTTGGGGATTGGGGACAACCTTAAATGAATGCGAGGATTTCAAAAAGAGAAGAGGCTTGCACTGCTAACACATGTTCACAGAACACTTATTTAAAAGAAAAGTAGGAAAAGAAAGCAGGAAAATAGGAAAATAATAAAGGGAAACTAACTAACTATAGTACATAGGAGACACTGCTTAATTAAAATGCTTCAGATAGATCCCATTCACAGGAATCTCTTCAGATTCACCTTCCATTATTTCAAGCTCAAAAGAATTTTGTTGCTTACAGGAACAAATCTTGTAAGGGCCAGTCCATAGTGATTCAAATTTACTGTGTCGGCTCGGCTTGGCTGCTCTCTCATCCCATTTCAACACTATTGAGCCTACTTCAAAATGGGGATTTAAAGTCCTCTTGTCAAAAGAATCGTTAATTATTTTTTGATGTTTCATCAGTGACTCATGTGCCTTTTCTCTTTTCTCTTGTACTTCTAGCAGTTCAGCAAGTCTGACTTGCATGGGACTATTCTCCCCAATCTCAATTTGTTTTAATAATTGCAAAGCAGGAATCTCCAAGCTTAGTGGCATTATAGTTGGCTAACCATAGACCAATTCATATGGAGACATCTTTGTCACTTGCTTAGGTGTAATTCTGTCAGCCCATATTGTTGTATTTAGCAGCTTATGCCACTCTCTGTGATAGTTGGTCCCTATCCTCTTAATGAGTCGGATTAGGTTGTTGTTAGTAGACTCTGCCAGACCATTACCCTGAGGGTAATAATTTGAAGAAGTTTTCAAATAAATTCCATACCTTAATGCAAACTCAGATATTTTTGTTCCCAAAAAGGTCTTAGTATTATCTGATATTATGGTACAAGGAGGACCAAAACAAACAGTAATACCCTCTAGAAAGTCTAATATTACCTTTTCTGTTGCTTCCTTGAGTGGCACTGCTTCACTCCATCTAGTGAAGTAATCTGTGGCCGTAAGGATCCATTTGTGTCCCATACTTGACATTGGATTGATCATACCAATAAAATCTAAACCCCATTGGGCAAAGGGCTCATCGATAATTATGGGGCTTAGGGGCATTACTACATTTCTTCTTTTTCCTGTATAAAACTGACAGGCTTGGCACTCTTTGACCAACTGATAACAGTCTATAAATAGAGTTGGCCAGAAGTATCCTACTTGAGTCACCTTTATTGCTATGGTCCTTGCTGAAAAGTGTCCACCTAAGGTTCCATGGTGCAACTCATGTAATATTATTTGAGCCTCATCTTTTTCTATACATCTCAAAAGTATGCCATCAACATTTCTCCTGAATAAGATCTGGTCAATTAGTACAAAGTAGGACCCTTGCCATCTATAATACCTTCTCTTATCATGGGAGAGCTCATTTGAGAAAATCCCATGATTCATAAATTGAATCCTATTTGTGACCCAGGAATTCTGATCAATCTCTTGTATTCTCAACACACTCTCACTTTGTGTTTCTTGTGTCATCATTTTCTCCATGTCTTGAGCCATATATTGGCACAATCCTTTGCCTCTTACTAACTTAGTGGGTCTGACCTCCACATCATATTCAAGGATCTTTGTTATCCAGTTAGCTCTTTTCTCAGTGATCTCACCCTCCATAATGTATTCTCTTACACTAGGATGAGCCACTAATATCAGAATTTTATTCCCTGTTACCATGTGTCTGAATTTCTTAAGGGCTTTGACCATGGCATATGCCTGTTTCTCCACAAAATTGTATCTAGCCTCATATTCCCTAAGTGTCCTAGAGAAAAAGGCTATTGGGTGCTCTCCTTCTTGTTGATCATCTTTCTGAGTTAAGACAACAGCCACACTGAACTCTCCTCCATACACATACATGATAAAAGACTTAGAAAAGTCTGGGTTTCTGAGTACCGAGGCTGTTGAAATGGCTCTTTTGACTTCTTCAAAAGCCTGCCTCCCCTCTGCAGTCCATTTGAAAACTAGGTCCTTCTTTAGCAACAGTGTCATTGGTCTGATTAGTCCTACAAAGTTAGATATGAATCAGCTGACAAAGTTGATCTTCCCTAGAAAGGATTGAACTGCTTTCTTATTAACTGGCAGAGATAGATTCATTATGGTAGTGACTCTCTCTGGATCAATAGAGACCCCTTCTTTTGACACTATATTCCCTAACAGTTTACCCTGAGGTATTGCAAAGATACACTTCTTGGGGTTTAGGGATATTTCAAACTCTTGACACTTCTTAAAAACAACCTCTAAATGATCAAAATGATCAATAGTATTTTTAGAGAAAATAGTGAGGTCATCTAGATAAATCAGGATGATTTTGTTTATAAGCTCCCCAAATGCTACATCCATTGCTCTTTGAAAAGTGGCTCCAGCATTTGAAAGGCCAAAAGGCATCTTACCATATGCAAATGTTCCCCATTTGGTAGTGAATGCAGTCTTATGCTTGTCTTCATCAACCAACCAAATCTGATTGTATCCAGAGAAGTCATCTAGCAAAGAAAATCTCTCTGATCCAGCCACAGTCTATAAAAGTTGTTCCATAGAGGGTAGGGGATAATGATCTTTCAAAGATGCTCTGTTCAGATCCCTGAAATCTACACAGAGCCTTATGTCACCATTCTTTTTACTGACTGGCACTAGGTTGGATACCCAGGTTGAGCGTTTGATTGGAAAAATAATCTTTGATTCTAAAAGCTTCTGCAACTCATCCACCATTAGAGGTTTAATCCTTGGATTCACTAGCCTTTGCTTCTATCTGACTCGTCTAGATCCTTCAGTTAGTTCTATGGTGTGCTGAATGATGTATCTATTATAGCCATGGAAGTCTTCATAGGTCTAGGCAATCACCCTATCATATCTTTCACATAAATCAATCAATCTTTCCTTTTCTTGTTGGGTTGTAGAATTGCCAATCTTCAATTTTCTTCCTTCACTAACTTGGATTTCAGAATAATCTTCTTTATTTACTTGAAACCTCTTCTTCTCTAGGCTTACATCTTCTGGGTCAAATAAGTTTTCTAAGGTAATCAGTCCTTTAGGGAGCTTATTTGACTTCAGTTGAATAATTTGGTCACCATAGGCTTCTTTAATTTTAGGGTGCAACTGATCAGCAAATTCTCCTGATTGTTGCAAAAATGAGAGGACTTGGAAATCATTTTCAAAAACTTGCCAATTTTGGTCATTGTCTGGGATAGTTGGTCTCACTATAACTTTGACTAACTCATTATTTACTAGTAAATCAGTTGCTGGGTCAAATTGTGAACCAACCTGTGCCATTCTATCTGCTTCAGAATTTTGGGCTCTAGGAACTACTTCAATGTTGAAAGCCTCAAAACCATCTATTAGGTCCCAAATTCTGTGCCTATAGGCTCTCATCCTTATATTTTTGTCTACTTCCTTTTCTCTAATTTGTTTCACCACTAGTTCTGAATCTCCCCTTACTAATAGATTCTTTACTCCTTTTTTCTTTGCCAACATGACTCCATGCACCAAGGATTCATACTCAGCATCATTATTGGTACAGGCAAACTGAAAATGGATGGCTCTTAAAATTTTCTCACCATTTGGGGCAATAAGGCAAATCCCTGCACCAACACTATTTTTACTTCTAGACCCATCAAAATTTAGAGTCCAGATTTCTGAGTCCTTTTCAGATTCTTGAGTCTGTGGTGTTTCTTCCCTTAAAACATTTGGGATCTTTTAGTCTTCTTCAAATATGACATAAGTGCCTAAACTAGTAGAGTCATTATTTCCGTAGGGATCACTTTGCATCATAGTCAATAACTGGTTATTCTCTTCCTCTTGTTGGTCATATTCAGTCCAGTCCCCTAACTCTTCAACAAAGATTCTCTCCTCTTTGTTTAGCATAGCATGGGCTGCCTCTAATTTTGGGGTTGGTTCATTTGTGATATGATCTTTAGATAATGACTCAGACAATATTTTTATTTTTGTCCCATATTTGGTTCTTAGAATGAGGTGTGACCAATCTAGTGACATGTAACCTCCTATCTTGGCTGTAAAGTCTCTAGATAGACATAGACCAAATACAGGAGGAATATCTATGACTACCACATCCTGATTCACAATTATATTAGGGCAAGTGTACAATTGCAATGGGAGTTATTTAATTTTCCCTATTGTTTGCATTGATTTCCCATCCAACTGCATAACTCCTCTAGTAAGTGGCTCATACTTTATCTTCAAAGCATCTGCTATTTGTTTTGGTATTACTGTAGTACTAGCCCCATAGTCTATCATTGCATTATGTAATAGTTTCTTCCCAATTATTAAAGTCAATAAAAGGGTTCTGGTTTGGATTTACCTACCTCAGGTGCATTGTTCAAAAGGGCTATTGTTTGTAGAGATACAGTATCTTTGAGCTACAGCTTTTCTTTATCAGCAGGTCCTCCTTTGGCACTAGTATGTTTAGGCACTTCTTGGCCTTGCAGAGCCTCTTGCAACAGTGTCTTCTACTCAGGAATAGCTAACATGTCCCAGATTGATACATGCGATGTAGTTCTTTTTAGCTGATCCACCACATTCACAGGTCTTAATGCTTGGGCTTTTGAGTAATAAGGATACCTTGTTTTTTCTTGAACTTGTCCAGAGGCTACTTGATTCTGCATAGGCTGAGGTATTTCTTGTCTAGGGACTATGTTCTGGTGACTTTGAAATGGAAGAGCTCCCATTATTTCATTATTTGTGACTTCAGGCTGCTCCATCATTCTCCTCTTGGCTCTGGTATAGTAATCTGATTGGACCAATGGCTTCTTGGAAGTGGATGCTTCATTTAAGAACACTGAATCTTCTTCCTCGATCCATGAAAATAGAGCATGCTCAGGGGCTATTTCCTCTTCCTGTTGTAAGGACATTCCTTGCATTTGGGCAACCAGGACTGCATTTTGTACACCTGGAGACTGATATTGTGAAGTGTTAGAAGTTACAAATTATCCTTCTAATCCTCTCTGTTCTACTGTCTTTTGCTGTAAATTTCCTCTGGGACAGTCTCTGGGCATATGGACATTATTGCAAGGAAAACACCAAGTATTTGTGCCATCTGCAAAATTATTTTGGCCTGGAACAATTTCCCTGTTGGGATTAGGAACAGCCTATAGAGGTGTAGGGACTGTGACTAACTAGTTTGATGGCTGAGGATTAGCTTTCTTTTGAGGGCCTTGATATTGATTTGGCTGAAAAGGAGGCCTATTTCCTTGGTAACCTTGATAAGGGGGCTTTGGATAGGGATTTTGTTGCCTCTTTAGATTAATTATCTCATTTGAGAAAGTTCTTAAGATGTTCTTGACATCATCCATTTCAGATGATTGAATAGGGGCAATTACTTTAGTAGGTTGCTAAGGAAAAGAATACATAGACACAAGTGGGGTTGTAGGATTAGGAGCTTCTTGAGGCAAAGGTAAGGTAATTTCTAGGAACATAGGCATAGCAGGCCTTAAGGGCAACTTTCTAGCATCTATTAAGTTATTTTCAGCCTTGACTGCAAACTCATAAGCTTCTGGTAGTGTCTGACCTCCAAGGGATTGGATCATCAATGATATATCTAAGTTTACAGCTTTAAGGTAAAACACAATAGCCATACCTGGTAATGGTCTTGCTGTGGCAGGGATCCTCTCCCAAGTCTTTTGAAATCTTGAATTGAAATCAGTCATAGCTTCTTGTGGTGCCCTTTTGATGGTGATCAATTGTTGCAGTAAAGA
This sequence comes from Cunninghamia lanceolata, assembly GCA_027924645.1. Taxonomy (NCBI): domain Eukaryota; kingdom Viridiplantae; phylum Streptophyta; class Pinopsida; order Cupressales; family Cupressaceae; genus Cunninghamia; species Cunninghamia lanceolata. Next base: position 31,839,105 of record BSBN01000078.1, on the reverse strand, counting down.
AGATTTATCACCCTTATCTTTAAATCTTTCAAAGAAAGCATCACCAAGCTAATCCCATGTGGATATTGTATTTGGGGTTAAAGATCTATACTAGTCTAGAGCCTACCCTTTAAAAGAAGCTACCAATAGTCTTATAGTCACATTCTATTGAGTGATCACATGCACTGCACAGACATCAGATACATCTTGCAGATGTTCCTCAGGTGTCTTGAAATCTTCTCCACTGAACTTAGGCAGAGCCTTTAGAGCATTCGCTGGGATAGCATCCCAAGTAGCTGGTGGTATTGGGAGAATCAAAAGACTGCCAGTGTTCCAATTTGCATAATTCCTTGGGGCTATAGGTGCTCCCATATTTGGTCTTAGTGCTGCTACAAACTAATTCACTCTTCTCCTTGGATTAGCTACCAGTGGTGGCAAAAGAATGCCTAGTCTAGCAGCAGATTGAGCTCTTGTTACAGGTCCATAGCTCTGACTCCCTGTAGCTTCTTGGCTCATACAATCTTGATAGAAACTTCAAGAAATGGTCCCACTGGGTGTGCCAAAAACTGTTGATGTGTAAAATTGCGCAGGTTCCAACACCAACATGGGAAGTTTTAGGAATGTGGGGCTTGCTACCTGAAACAACCTCCAGATTTTAAAGAAGTTCGCTCTTCTTTATCTTGTATGGGTTTTGGGAAAAAGGGGAGAAATTAATAGAATTAAAGATATAGTTAAAGCAAATCTATCTATGGCGATGTGCCTGAATAATAAGTATCTCTCTCAACTTAAGCACAGTGAAGCTATTATCAAGATTCAGTTATGTTAAAGAGCAAATGTTGCATGATTAACATAAATAGATATAATGAATAACTCAAAGGCTCACAAACAGACAATTTACAATGACACAGAAAATATCAACCAAGGCACAGAACTCTATCTTTCTCATTAATTTTCCAACAACATAAGAGGCACAGATACATGCACAGTTACATTTACTTTTTGAATCAAGAATAACAAAAATAAAGGCAAAATGATAGTCACTGGTCATAGCAAAAAGTCTCAAACTTCTCTCTTAAATCTCTGATAGAAAAATATCTCTAGCAAAACTATCTATGAATGAATCTAAATATTGATCTATTACCAATGTTACATATTTATAGCACAGGAGCGACTCTAGATTGTCTACACAATCGAATCCCAATGGCCTAACCAAACTAGAGCTAACTAGAAGTCCCTGACACTTAAAATCTTTTGGATCCGCAAATAATTACAATAACTGCAAGTCCATTGGCTGTGGCAAAAATATGTGTGGCGCATCCCTTCTATAGAGAAAAGACACTTGGCGGCATCCGCACTCTTTAAGCAATGAACTTTGAGACACATGGCATCATCCACGCACATATAACTTGAAACTTCTTCGTCTCTCGAGAGAAACAAGAAACTGACACATGGCGGCATCCGCAGCAACTAGAAATAGATACGTGCCTTTATCCGCACCTTCTCACTGAGCTGTGTCTCTATATTCGGGTGGCCCCTGCCTATGAAAACTGTCACGATCCGCTGCTCTGAAGCTTAAAGAGATTAGAAATGGGGTCCACAACTCTTCACTTGCTAGCTTTCAAATAGGGACAGGTGGCAGCTTCCACAGTATCAACTATCTGGTACGTGGCATCTTCCGTAGTCCTCTTGAAACATTAGAACCTTTTTGAGACTCACACGGAGGTTGACACATGTCAGGCTCTGTGAAACCGAAGAAACATTTATTATTGTTGGAAGAAGGGGCAAAAGCTTTTACTTGGGTGCCACATCCACCGCATGGCACATTTCGCATCACTAAACCTTTACACTAGGGCCTACCTCCATTTATTACTTTGCATCGAAGGATATATAAACAGACACGTGGAAGCTAACACTTGGCAAGCTCCACGGCTATCACAAAATACACATGGCTTCTTCCACAGGCACACTAAAACTTTGTAACTGTGTCTCTACAGGCGACACGTGGCATCTTCTGCAGGGTCACAACTTTGAATGTATTAGAGACATTTAATCCACGTGGCATGATCCGCTACAAAAGTTGTAACTTAGAAACAAAAGTGGCTTAAACTGTAACTTGACACTTGTTGGACTTTGCGGCACTGGAAAAAAGAAACCCGCAGCAACAGAAAAATGAAACCCTTGTAAACCCTCACAACCATTCTCAGAAACATTTATAGACACATAAACTGAAACTCGCGGGCGCACTGCTAAAAACAAAATGTACAGTTTTATACTCTACAATATATTATAAAATATATAAACGGCAACAACAAAGCAATAAAAATTATATTACGGCAGCATAGGTAGAATTCCAGGTAAAGCTACAATAGGCAAGTAAGTATTTATATTTCATTTGTTCAATCTATAATTGGTAAAAATAAATAGTAAGATTATTATATATTAAAGAATAAATATATATATGTATGCAATCCCTATATCAAAATAGAACTATACTATGTGAACAAATAGTTGATTGAAAGTACATTCTTAAATAAAGAAACATGATTGAGACATATATGAACATATATGAACATATATATACATAATGAAAAGAAAAACATAACCATCCCATCACTTCCATTTCCTATAACTATAGGAGAGGCGGTCTTGTTAGGGAAAGGCGGGTAATTCCATCATGATGGATTGGAGAGGGTTTAACATGCCCTAGACAAGAATGCTAAGGAGAGGTGGAGTAATTCCATTCCCAATCACATTGGAGAGGGTTCAACGTGCCGTAGACATATAATTTCCCCATCCATGGTTAAGGAATAGAAGGAAGATGATATGGGAAGATGAACTTAGATTATTACTTCTATATTTCTCTATTACTTCATCCTTAAAGGAATGTTAGGTATTGTGGGGAGAGGCGGAGTAATTCCATCCATATTAAGGCCCGTAGGCTGGGACATAGTTTCCCGTAGGCTGGGTCAAGAGATTATTTCAGCACGTCCTATACATGTAAAGCCTAGTTCTATGAGAAAGAATAATAAGGAAAATATGCATGATTGAATTATGGGACGTATTATAGAATAGCTATCAATAGCAAGTAACAATTAGGAAATAAATAATCCTTTAACAAGGAATGATATGAATACATTATCATTGATCTTATTTGATCTTATCATCGAAAATTATTAATCTATAATATTTCTAATGTCTCCTTGAGAATCACTTTGAATGTAGATTCAGGTTTAAGTGTTTCCACTAGAAAGGGGACATTACAGTGGTATCAGAGCAGTGATCCTACCATCTTGTGAATAATAGTTAAATATAAATATATAAAAAAATAAAAATTAAAAAAACAAGAATCAATGAAAATCATAGGTACGAATTTCATGAATTGCTAGAATAATGGTGTTTAATACATTGCTAAAATATTTTTTTTTAAAAAATATCTATGATGTAGCATTAAGAAAATTAAAATTTACTCAATATGTTATGATGCAACATTAAAAAAATTAAATTTACTTACAAATATGTAATAAATAATGAGTAAATGAGATAAACATAAATAAAAATAAAACAACTCTGAATAACAATAAATTATACTAAATGAAATAGTAAAATTAAATAATTAAAATATAATTTATAAATAAATATATATTAAACATCTCTATTTAGTTCTTATAAGTAATATATTTCACAAAGTTATTTTCATCTATGGGTAACCTACCGTGGGGTGAAATAAGTGAAAAACAAATTAAAATATACATAAACAAATAATTTGTTACATTTTATAGCGGTTATTTTATATTATTCGTGAGTGTAATGTTATTTTATAAAAAGGAAACCTAATAAATTATAATGTTATTAAATATTACTTTAGGATATCTAATTATAGTTGCTTGAGGACAAGCAATCTTGAGTGGGGAGGGTTGTCATATCCCTATAATGATTTAAATTGAATTGTTTATTTAAATAATAAGTTAGCCTTATATAAACTAAATATATAATATATTTATTTAAAATATATTATTAATATGTATCATTTAATAAATAATATTATTAATTTAATATAATATAAATATTATAAAATATATGAAATATGTATATTTAATTAACTGGATATATTATAAATATAAATATTTTAATATAATATTTATGTGAATAATTAATAAGATATATATATTTTTTATTTTCAAAACCACATGACGTGGTATAAAGCCTTGGAATTATAATTGAAGGTTTACGGTGACATAGAATATGGTTGCATAAGAACATAACAACAGGGTAAGTAAGAAACTCAATTCAGCAACCATTGTGGTTGCTACTTCGTCTATTCAATTCAAAATAAAACGATTGAAAACAAAGAACCAAAAATATCATTTTACACAATATAGATACAATAATCCTCTCTTGGATGTGTTCATGAACAATATCAATCTATGGCTTTATGTATGTAAAGATGACAGTAATGAAACTCATTCTATTTCAGTCTGCTGAAGTGCTTCATCATTAACTTGAGATTGGGGTTCCTGGCCTTGCTCTTGGTCTTTGTTTATACCAGCGGCTTCAGTTGTCCTAGCAATCCATTCCTTCAAAGGATCCTCCTGCAAGTCAAGTCTTAACAGACCAGCAAACACCCCTCCCAAAAATGCAACTGGTTCCTTGAGAGCCTCTTTGACCAGGGGTTCGTCGATGGGGTTCATGAAGGATATGATCTGAAGACCTCCTCTAACTCTCCTCACTGAAAGCCCCGAAACCCTTCTTCCATGGGAGTATGGTCTTAAAAGCTTGTTTGATTCAATTCCACAGGGCTTCAGTAGTTGGTGTGAGAGACGAGAGTGACTGTGAAGAGATAAGAGAGCCATGATTTTTGGCTGGCTTACATTTTAAATTGTGAATCCTTCTTTATATGGAGCATTTGATTATATGCTTTTGTCGCATTGGGAGAACAACTTTCAATATCAAAAATGACCTTCACGACACATACATAGTGTATCTCTGAAATTTTTATACCCATGCCGATTCCCATTTAGTTTTGGCTCCAATTAATAAGATATATTATTATATATAAAAATAAATATTACGAAGAGTCTTACCCATTAAAGCTAGAAAGTAAAGTAATTTGGAATAAGGCAGTTAAACAAAAGGTTAAATTCAAAATAAAATCATATAAAGATAAAAGTCTAAGACAAAAACATTATCCCACCATATTATATGCTTGTAAATAAAATAAGATAAAAGAGCTCCCATACTTAAATAACAAATGTATTTATTTAAATTTTATACTATATATATTATATAAATAATGTACATTAAAAAGATTAAGGGGAGGCCCAAGGAGGATATTTATAAGTGCAGCAATTAAGTTGGTTGACACCAACGATCACATAAATAAATAATATATTATAAATATATCTAATAATATAAATACAAATATTATTATTATTATCTTATATTGTAATATAAATATAAATAATACAATTTAAACCATATATCATTTATTATGATATAAATGATATAATATAAATAATATAAAATAAATAATATATCATGTATTATAATGATATAATAAAATACAAATAATATAAATAAATAATAATATAAATAAACGTCTTTTAACCTATCCTCTTATGATAAGGGAGTTACCTATGGTTAGAACTAGTTTTACCACAAAAGGGAATTAATATAAAGTAATAAAAATTATAAGAGGGTAAGTATATCTTTTACCACCAGGCATAATAAGAGACGTGCCTCTTCGAACATATCCCTTGAAAGGGAAATAAATAAAGGTTGTGAGATAGAAGGAAAGGATCATGGGAAGAAAATATAAAAAGAGTATCGGATAAATACATATATTTAGATCTGCATTATATATATTTCTGAGTCATAAGTAGGAAAGATGTCATAAATTAATATATAGAGAAATGTACATCAGCAGTAAAAGGGAGTGAAATATATATTATAAAATATATAAACAGCAGTAACAAAACAATAAAAATTATATTATAGCAGCATAGGTAGAATTCCAGTAAAGCTACAGCAGGCAAGTAAGTATTTATATTTCATTTGTTCAATCTATAATTGGTAAAAATAAATAGTAAGATTATTATATATTAAAGAATATGTGTGTGTGTGTGTGTGTGTGTGTGTGTTATGCAATCCCTATATCAAAATAGAACTATACTATGTGAACAAATAGTTGATTGAAAGTACATTCTTAAATAAAGAAACATGATTGAGACATATATGAACATATATATACATAATGAAAAGAAAACCATAACCATCCCATCACTTCCATTTCCTATAACTATAGGAGAGGTGGTCTTGTTAGGGAAAGGTGGGGTAATTCCATCACGATGGATTGGAGAGGGTTTAACGCGCCCCAAACAAGGATGCCAGGGAGAGGCGAAGTAATTCCATTCCCAATTGTATTAGAGAGGGTTCAACGCGCCCTAAACATATAATTTCCCCATCCATCATTAAGGAATAGAAGGAAGATGATATGGGAAGATGAACTTAGATTATTACTTCTATATTTCTCTATTGCTTCATCCTTAAAGGAATGTTAGGTATTGTGGGGAGAGGAAGAGTAATTCCATCCGTATTAAGGCCCGTAGACTGGGACATAGTTTCCTATAGGCTGGGTCAAGAGATGGTTTCAATGCGCCCTATACATGTAAAGCCTAGTTCTATGAGAAAGAATAATAAGGAAAATATGCATGATTGAATTATGGGACATATTATAGAATAGCTATCAATAGCAAGTAACAATTAGGAAATAAATAATCCTTTAACAAGGAATGACGTGAATACATTATCATTGATCTTATTTGATCTTATCATCAAAAATTATTAATCTATAATATTTCTAATGTCTCCTTGAGAATCACTTTGAATGCAGATTTAGGTTTAAGTGTTTCCACTAGAAAGGGGACATTACACCAAGGGTCAAATAAAGCTATATAAGGACACTCCTAGTACCAACACCAACACTGACAAAACAAGATTCTGGACAAAGAACAAAAACATTGTGAACTATGGGGTGGTAGATGCCAAGAATGCGGTACCTAAACAACCAATCTTCAACTTATCGACTCCTCAAAACAACCCCCCACAAAACAAACCAAGAAACACATAATCACGGTTTACAAAATTTTCAACCTAGGAGAAAGTTCACACCTTTGGGAGAATTGTTGGAAACTTCCCTAAGGAACTTAATCACGAACAAGATCATAACGCTTCCCTCGGCATGAGAATATGAACAAAAGGTCAAACCTCATTGGTGGAATGACAATGATTTCTATGAGTACCACCGAAACAAGGGGCACAAAACCAACGACTACATCACGTTAAAACACACCATCCAAGATTTGATCAAGCAAAATAAAATATCCATTGACGAACATACATCTAATAGTGATCATCAAGCATTCAAGGATCCTCTTCCCAACTATGAGCAGGGAGGACCTTCCAACAAAAATAATGGTGGATCTAACAACGCAAATTACACAAATGTCAGCTTTGACTATGTTGTTAACCATGTCTCAGAAAGTGATTCACACATCCATGTGATCACTATAAACAAAGATCTGGATTGGAATGTTACCACCCGTAGTAATAGAGTCACTCTTAGAGGAACATCCGCCACCCTGGCAAATCAGTACAGTATCATGGATCAACTCCATAAAACACCTACACATATCTCCATTCTTGAACTTCTACATCTATCCCTGTCTCATAGGACCATTCTTGACAAAGCTTTAGCGGAAGCCTCCATTCCCATGAACCTTGCTGAAGAATAGTTTCAAACCATGGTAGGTCACATAATATCACCTCACTCCCTATCATTCAATGAAAAGGATGATATGTCAATCACTCAACCTCATAACACCTCTCTTCATATCGAAGCCTTCATACACAAACACAAGATAAAGAGAGTCCTAATCGATGGGGGAGCCGGTTTGAATATTTACACCTTGAAGCTAATCCTTACATTGGGGTTTTTAGAGAAGGCTATAGATCCAAAAAAGAAAATCACTATCAAAGCCTATGATGAGGAGGAGAGAACTTCCAAGGGAATTATTATTTTACTGATCAGAGTGGGACCTATAGTAAAAGATGTGGCTTGCCAAGTCCTTGATATGGAGCTAGCATACAACATTCTTCTTGGGAGACCATGGATTCATGCTCTCAAGGCAGTGCCATCAACATACCACTAGTGTATCAAATTTCCTTTTGAAGGCCAAGAGATCACCATCCAAGGTGACCCCAATCTATTTTAGTACTGGAACTCCATTCAATCGAAACTTGAAGTTGTGATCCCTAACAACTGTGCCTCTACTTCATCATCATCTTGTATTGACCCAACTACACTTGCTTCCTTTTCAAATCCAGCCCAACCCAACCTCAAACTCAAAGATAAGGGCTTGGGTGAATACACAATTTCCTAATCCCTCTGCTTGGCATAGCTCCCCCTCTCTCCAAGATCTTATGGAAGACCCATTCTGAGCAAACCTAAAGTAGATAAAGATTCCAAAGGACCATTTGTCAAATGGGGAAGCCTCGAAGATGAGAGTGACGAAAAAGATATCCTGCAATGGTTATACAAGGATGAAGGTAGTTCATTGACACAACAAGACCATCCCACTATACAAACTACACAATATGGTCAAGGTTTCTGAAAGCTACAAAGAATGGGGTATGAAGGACACAGTCCACTCGGCTCAAGAAAGGATGATATCACTAAACCCATCCAACCTCATACCTTAACAACCCGAGACACTACAAGGCTAGGTTACACTAGAGCATCAAGAACTAACAAAACAAATAAGAATAAGGACAAACAAAAAGAAGCATCTACTAGTAATCTGATTGAACAAATTCAGCAAATGCAAATGGGGAGCGAGACCGATTCAAATGAATATGAGTGGGATAGTCTCTCAGAACTATCTTGTGATGAAAAGGATATCGATGTTGTCCACGAGTATGACCCAACCCCTGCAAATGAGAGACACAGTCCAAGGGCTAGATTGCTAGAGTCCGTACTACATAATAACGATAGTGAAAGTCATGAGGAAGGAATGACACCCCCCTTGACGGATCCGCTAATAGAGAGTACCATTGCAAACTTTGTTCGTGCTTTTAACAACTCTATCCTAACCATCAATGCCATCGAAATGGACCAACCCAATGACCCCTTACCTTTGGTGCATCCTGAACTCATAGATTGGGACCTACAAGGCACTACCCCTGAGCTTGATACCTTTGAGAATGATGAAGCCATCATAGACTATCTTAAGCTTAGAGATCATATACCCGCAGGGGACCACAGAGCTGGCTATGCTATAGAACTCAATGAGAAGGCCTATTTTGGTGAGAGTGCCAAGGCTTTTAGTCTAAAAAATGTCAAAATGAAAGAAAGATCTAATGGTGAAAATCATTCTGTGGCAATGTTAGATCATGAAAATAGTAAAAATAAAGACGTATCCAATGGTGAAAACCTCTCTAAGGCACTAAAGGATGGAAGGCTTGACCCTCTACCCTATCTTACACACCAGGAGAGATCTTCAATCTTGATAGAACTAGTAAAACTGATCAATGTCAGCATAGGTGATGATCCTAGAATGATCCACATGGAAAAATCTCTAACAAAACATGAAAAGCTAGCATTTACTAACTTCTTCCAGAGAAAACAAATCAACTTTGCTTGGACATATGCAGACATGCCAGGGCTAGATCCAAATCTCATAATGCACCACTTATCTTTAGCTCTAGGAGCTAAACCAGTAAAGCAAAAACTTAGAAAGATGTACCTGCATGTGGCCCTCATGGTGAAAGAAGAATTGAAGAAACTGTTAGATGTCAGATTCATCAGACCTATAGATTATCCTGAGTGGGTTTTGAACATAGTACTAGTTGCCAAACTAGATGGCAGAGTCTGAATATGCAATGACTTCAGTGACCTAAACAAAGCTTGTCCAAAAGATGACTTCCCCCTGCCAAACATTGACATGATTGTAGATCTCACGACAGGGCACACTATTGTGTCACTAATGGATGGTTTTTCCAGATACAACCAGATAAAAATTGCACCTAAAGATCAACACAAAACTATAGTCACATGTCCCTGGGGCACCTATTGTTGGTGTGTCATGCCATTTGGTTTGAAAAATTTCGGTGCAACATATCAGAGAGCTATGACAACAATCTTCCATGACATGATGCACACTATAATGGAAGACTATGTTGACGACATTCTGGCAAAATCACTCACAAGAGAAGGACATCTGGCAGTACTGGACAAAATCTTCAATAGACTGGAAAAGTGTAATGTGTGCCTTAATCCAAAGAAGTGCGTGTTTGGAGTAACCTTAGGAAAGCTACTGGGATACATAGTGTCTACAAATGGAATCGAAGTTGACCCAGCTAAAGTGAAAACCATCATGGAAATGCCACCTCCTAAGAATCTGACTCAACTAAGGTCCCTACAAGAAAAACTACAATCTATCAAAAGATTCATTTCTCAATTGGTAGACAAGTGCCACCCATTTTCTCACCTTCTACATAAGAATGTCCCTTTCAAATGGAATGATTCATGTGAGCAAGCATTTCAATAGTTAAAAGAATACCTAATGAAGCCACCTGTATTGATGCGACTGATTTAGGGAAAACCTCTACTACTATATATCTCAGCAACACCAATAGCTCTGGGATCTCTCCTTGCACAAAAAAACTATGACGGGAAAGAACAAGCAATCTACTATATCAGTCAAACACTTGTTGGGTATGAACTGCAATACACACCAATCAAAAGAGCATGTCTAGCTGTGGTCTTCGCTTCACAAAAATGGAGACATTACATGTTGTCACATTCGGTCAAACTGGTAGCAAAGATCAATCCACTCAAGTACTTACTCAACAAAGCAGCCCTAACAGGTAGATTGTCCAAATGGGTCATGCTTCTTAGCAAGTTCAATATCGAGTATGTATACAGGAAAGTAATAAAAGTCAAATACTTGCAGATCAACTGGCAGATGCACCTCTAACAGATGACAACCCCTTGAGTTTTGAATTTCTAGATGAATCTATCTTTCACATAACCACAACAATATGGAAAATGTACTTCGATGGATCATACACTCAACATGGATTGGGGGTAGGTATCTTATTGATCACACCTAGTGGCGACACCATTCCTAAATCATATAGATTAATGTTTCCCTACACTAACAATGTGGCAGAGTATGAATCCCTAGTCATTAGTATCAAGCTAGCAGTTAAATGGAATATCAAAGAGCTTCAAGTGTATGGCAACTCACAGCTGGTCATAAATCAAGTAAATGACGACTACCAGACAAAAGATGAGAAATTGATCCCTTACAAATGAATGGTAGATGACTTCAAAGAATACTTCATCAAGATCTCTTTTGAGCAGATACCAAGGATTGAGAACAAAGCTACAAATGCAATGGCAACAATAGCATCTCTCCTCGACATTCTAGATAATCAATCACATTACGAGTTCTTAGTAGAGCCAGTGTCCTATCCTGCATATGACACCCCTGAATCCCATATCATTTGCCACATTATCGAAACTGATTCCCCCCTCTATGGAAAAATATTTGCCTATCTTAAAGAGAATACCCTCCCACCTGATCTTTCTAGTAACCAAAAATAAACCTTTATCCGTCAGGCATCCCGGTATGCCATTGTTGCCAATACCCTATATCATAGAGGTCTCGATGGTACTCTCCTTAGATGTCTCGATAGTGAGGAATATCAAACTGGCCCGAGTGAAGTGCACGATGGTATATGCGGGACCCACTCTAGTGGCCCTACCCTAGCCAAGAAACTCATACACATGGGATACTATTGGCCAACAATGGAACAAGATTCCTATAATTTTGTAAAGAAGTGCAAAAAATGCCAAATCCATGGGAACTTGATACATGCACCAACACAGGAGCTACAATCATTAATGACTCCTTGGCCTTTCTGTCAGTGGGGACTTGACTTAGTGGGTAAGATCCATCCTCCATCAAGCGGCCATAAATTCATAATCACTGCCATTGAGTACTTCATAAAGTGGATTGAAGTCGTGCCCTTAGCCAGTATCATAGGTAGGCAGATTGCCTCTTTTATCCTGAACTATATCATTTGTCGTTATGGTGTCCCTTCATCAATTATCACACATAATGGGTGACCTTTCAAAAATCAAGATGTCAGGGAACTATGCGAGAAATTTCATTCTAGCACCGCTTCTCAACCCCCTATTACCCCCAAGGCAATGGCCAAGCTGAGGCATCAAATAAAACCATTCTAAAAATCCTAAAGAAGATTGTTAATGATGCTAGCTGTGATTGGCATGTCCAACTAAATCCCGTGTTGTGGACCTACCGCACAAGCATCCGCACACCCACAGGTGCAACACCATACTCCCTGGTCTGCGGATCTGAAGCTATCTTACCCATTGAAGTCGAGATCTCATCCTTACGAGTTTCGTTAAAAGGCCTCATATCTGATGAAGAGTATAGAGTGACCAGACTCCAAGAATTAGAGCTACTCGAAGAAAGAAGGCAACAGGCCTTTAACCACCTAAAAGCTTATTAGCAGCGAATGTCCAAAAGCTATAACCATAGAGTAAAGCCCCAAGTCTTCCAAGTTGGTGATCTAGTCCTAAGAGAAAATCCCAGAAACTAGCAAGATCATGAAAAGAAAGGAAAGTTTGAACCCAACTGGCTAGGTCCCTATGTCGTCATTGCATCTTATGGGTTAGGAGCATATCAATTAGCTACATCTGAAGGTGAACTGTTTGATGATCCTATCAATAGCATGCATCTTCAGAAGTTCTACAGTTGAAAACCCCAATGGAAGGGAGTCTTAAAAAAATCCCAAAAAAATTAGAAAATGATCAAAAACAAAACAAAAAAATCATCTTATGGTGAAAACCTGGCAAACAGGCACCTAGGATAGGTACCATGATGAAAACCTAGCAAACAGGCGTCATGTGTACTTTTAGCTTCGGTGCAAATAATAGCAAGTGGTGAAAACCTGGTAAATAGGTGCTATCTGCAACCAACCACTTCCTCCATCTGTTGTGACTTCATATCTCTTGTGTCCATCATATCTTTCATCTTGAACTAGTCCTTTTGAACCATTGTTGAACTACGTTGCCTCTGAGCTATCATGTAGGCAAGGCCATTCTCAATGTGCCCCCGAGGCTCCACTGTCCCATCTGTCCCATTTCTAGTCTTTCTATCTATCTCAGCCTGCACTACTTTCTATCACCTAGGTCTTAGGTCCAATAGGTTCACCCCGAACTACGTTGCCTCTGCATCATCATGTAGGCAAGGCCATTTAGCAATGAACCCTTGAGGCACTAGGTCAGTCTCTTAGAGTCTATCTCTCCATACTTGTTTGTCATATCACCCATAATAAGTTGATCCTTTGTCTAAGCTAGAAGCAACTCCTCGACCTGGTTATGGATTTGGATTCTTGACTGCCACATGTTCTTAGAGGATACCAATAAAGGATTGTGATACATTTCACTAGACAAGCATGCGCAGAAAAACAAGCCTTCCAAAACAAAAAATCTTAACGCAAAACATCAACTTGTCCCAAGTAAAATAGAGCATCATACCAAAACACTCAAACTGATTCTATATCAATTATGGCAAAAAGACACATCTAATAGAAGAATGCTTTTTAAATAGGTTAACTTAACAAAGTCTTGGATTTTTGTCATTATGTCTTCCTATGCTACTCAAGGGTGCCAAAAGCTAGAGATGTTATGATGGGGGCATAATCTTTTTTTTGTCTGTCGTTTGTGGATTAAACTTTAGTAATGTGACGACTTTTGTCTCATGACATGATCAGCGAAAGATCATCAAGGACTTTAGAGGTCTAAACATGAAAAGGGGCAATCCTTGTCTATTGAAATACAAGAAGTACTCAGGTCATCTAGATTCAAGTTTAACTAGATGCTTGTATCAACTTGCTATATCAAAATCCATGTAAGAAATACTCAGGTCATCTCGGTCTAATTATACCTAGATGCTTGTATTTCCTTACAACATTTCTAAAAGAGAAAATACCAAAAAGTGCCCAATGATGAAAGAAAAAGACTTGCAATATCAAGATGACAATCCATATCCATCCCATATCCAAAAATACATATCAACCATGCACGAAAGAACATCCTGCAGTATATCAAATGAAAGCCTATATCTCTTCATTTCTTCTGTTCCACTCGTCTATATCATCTCTGTGTCGATTGAGTACATTTGGACACATCAAAAGCATAGCATAAATAGCATATCATATCACATGAGATAGTCATTCACATCATTACATCATTTGCATACATCATAAGAGCATTAGGTCATCCACATACATGTGCCTTCACATATCATATCAGAAAAATAAAAAACATAGACATATCCATATAGAGCTGCATAAATCATATCCATAAACATTTGCATATCATATCATCCTAATCCATCTAGTATGCATCACATACACAAAACATCATAAGATAGAGTGCATCCATAGCATATAAACATAAAAACACATGCATGTAGAACATCCATAAACTACATTATCATATAATCATCCAAACATGTCCAAATGTACAACATATCGAAATATATGTCCATCTATTAGAGTCATACAATGTATACAAGGAACACCAAAATAGTGATACATGTCTCAGGGCAAATATAGTACATACACAGGCTATCTCAGCTGTAAAAAATGTGTACATCAGATCAAAAATTGGTACAAGTATCCAGGTCTAGCTAACCCTGCTACTGTGGAGCACTGCTCCCTGCACTAGCCTCTCCTCTCTCTCCCCCTAACTACTAGGGGCCCCTGACTGATCCCACAGATCGAGACCCACCTACCCTCTGAGATGCCCCCAACTGGCTCCTGAAGCTGGGTGCATGATGCTCTGCTGACACTACTCCATGATATAAACCCCTGTAATACTGGGCCTGAGCCTATGCTCTGGCAAGCTCACTCTGTACCTGGGCTAACTATGTCTGTGCCTGCTACACCTGTGAAACCAGAAAGCTGGATGTCCCATCTATATCCATAGCTGTCACAGCTGCATCTCTCTTTGCTCTCATAGCCTGCATGCTAGCTAAGGCTACGTCTCTCTCTGGTCAACTCAGATATCTGTCTTGCATCGGCATCTCTGTGAGAATCTACTGCTCTTAGATGAGCCCTCAAGTGCCTAACCTATGTCTATAATGATACCATAGCCTGCTACTGTAAATCAAGCTATGGAGCCTGCTATGTTGGCACTCACCCCTGTACCTATTGCTGAGCTACCTACTGGAGTGGCGACATCTACCTTTGTGGTGCCGCCTGCTGCACTGGTACTTGTGCCTGTACCTACCTATAGGCCGCAACTGTGCAGCTACCTGCTAACCCAAAGGTCCCTCTCCAGACCTCCTCCTCCTCCTCTGTCTCAGTCTACCACCACCTCCTCCTCCTCCTCCTCCATCTCCTCCATCATCCCCTGATCTCCTTTCCCCCTTCTCTATCCCCCTCTCCTTTTTCTAGTAGCACCCTCATCATCTGAATCCTCCTCATCTATACGAGGAGCCAACTCTCCCGGTCCTGAGTATCTAGGAAAGGGATGAGCGGTGAACCACTCCTCATAATCTGGCTTCATGCCAACATCCACTATCTCCCTCCTCATGGGCCAAGCTGCATAAGGGATCTACTAAAAATCTGCCAAGGCTTCCTCATATGACGCCACAGGACCCCACATGAATCTCTCTGCATGAGTCCTTGCAAAACGTGCCTATCCATGTGGTCTGCCCTGTACTCTACCAAACTGTCTTTAAACCCTGCTAATAATCTATCTCTCTAGTATGTACCTAGTCCTCCCAATTAGCCATTGAGTCTGAAAGCAATAAGGTAACTCATCGGCCTCATCCTCCCATACCTCACAGTCTAGGTATGGGTGCCAGATAACTGCATCTAGGTTATCAAACGCGTGTCTCTAGTAATCTAGCTTCCCCAGCTTGTGCTGGGAAATCACACATGCATAGCCATAACTGTAGGGCTCACCCCTCTGCCTGTGAAAATGACATATTGGCCATGTGATAGCTATGTGCTCCCACAACCAAAACTACAAATACGACATGCCTGCTGACAAACTTGCTCCTTTGTGATACACCACCTGGTGCATATCTCGGTATAAATGTGCAAGCACGCACACACCCCATGCATACTGGGTCCCATCTGTGATCATGCTCTCTAACACCCTCCCCCAGCCAATCGAGAAGCCATGTGACCTCCTATCGGGGCATACTATGTCGCCGATCAGTCCCGCCACTATGCTTGGGAAGTAGTCATAGCAATCATGTATGTCCTGCCATGAAATCACTTGCTCCACCAACCCTGAGTCATCAAACATGCGTCTGCACTCTGCCAAGCCAATGTCCCACTATGACTCATACTCGACCAACTCTCCCTAAATAGGGAGGTGTAAAATTTGATACACATCCTCAAGAGTAATCACCATCTCCCCCGTCGGAAGATGAAAGGTGCCATCCTCACTGTGGAATTGCTCCACTGCTGCAGTCAACATAGCCCAGTTCATGCGAACCTTGGGCATGAAGCAAATATAATGCAGACCCATAGCACCTAGAGCCTCACAATCTATCTTAGTCAACATATACCACTATAATAACGATAACAAGAACTGCTCTTGTGACATAAGGGTATCCCGGATATCCTCCTGCAATCAGGCAAAGCATAACGTCAAAGAAATCTATAGCCAAGCTAACCTACTCAAAGCAATCAAACTATCCTATCATTGACTTAGCATATCAAATTAATCAAAATAGCATATCATCTCTTGACTAGATTCTTAGTAATCTTAGAGATCACTTATCAATTGATGCATCGATCAAGGTGCCAATTGGGTTAATTTCGTTAACTCAACTGATTTTCCTAGTGCAAATGCGCCGATCCATATCATATGTGCCTCTCCACCATGAATGCGCCACCCTTTGACATGTATGCGTCGTTCTGGCACATGCGCCACTTCTCATGTCACATGCATAGCTTTGCAATAGATGCACCAATTCAAAGCATACATGCGCCAAACCATCATATGCGCCGTAAGATTGATTAGATGTGCCACTTAGAAGCATATGCACCATTTTGCAGCACATATGCACTGAACGACAGTTCAGTGCATCTGTCCTAGTTAGTTTTTCTAAGCATTTATTGCCCTAATAAATGACTTTTAGCAAATTTTGATGAACTACATACCGGTGCTCCTGCCTCTACTGGCCGATCAAACCGGTGCTCCTCACATAGAATATCCATCTCTCTGGTTGCCATGCTCTCCTAAGCTCTCAAAAGACCAATCAACTAAGAACAAGTGTGCAAATGAATAGAACTTGTGGACCCAGCTCCTATATATAGCAAGTGAACCATATCTGACTGTATGACAACTGTGGCTACTTCCCATGTCTGTTTCTCTGACCCATATCCTATTTTTCTCCATCCTAACCCATTTTCCACCTTCTTCTTCATGAGATTGTCCGTCTCACGCCTTCTTCCTTCTTCCCGTCCAATCTCCCGAGGGGGCATCTTGTCGTTAAACTTGTACCAGACGCAAATTAGGGCATGTATCACTGTCAAAATTTCTTATTCTTTGAAACAATGTGATAAAACACATTGCATCAAAGAGTGGCAAAATGTATACACCTAAAAATGACATGACTCTACTTAAATAAATATTTTAAATATTTATTTCATCTTCACATTCCTATATCAATAAATAAATAAATTTATTTATTTGATTCACTTCCTCTCATTTAATTAAATAAATTACATTTATTTAATTAATTAAATTCATCTACATCAACTTCATTCCTCTAAATAATTAAATAATTTTAATTATTTAATTAAAATCTCTTATTCTTCCAAATTTAAATAAAATGCAATTTTATTTAAATAAAATCTAAAATATCCACAAAATAAAATATATTTAATATTTTATTTATTCCTCCAAATTATCTACAAGTAATTAAATAAATTCATTTATTTAATTATGCTTTCTTATCTTCTAAAAATCTTCAATATCTTTTAAAAATACATTCCTCTTGTCATACAAAAGCAAAAGTTGAGTTAAAGCCGTTGGCAAGAGACACTATATGGCTTCATGAGTGTTGTCATTGATGGCAAAAAAGTTCATCCCACCCATCCGTAGAACATGGTGTGCCTATATCGGAAGTCAGATTAAAGAATACTTTGGTCTGATAAGCAAGAATAGAGCATGCAGCAAGGTTTGACAATTAGGTATGGATCTCCTATAGGAAGTATCTTTGTAAAATGCGGACTTGGGGAAGTCAAGAGGAATACCATGACTAATAGATTCTAGGGACTGAGCCTCCGGTGATGAAAGAGTGAAGAGATATGAGCATCTAAGTATTGAGGTCTGGTTTGGCAGAATAGACAGAGGAAGAACTAACCGACAGAGCATCAGAATTATTTTGGATGAGATATTGATGGTGATCAAGGTTCTTAAGGTATCATCCATGATTGGCCGACATGTTAGATGACTTTTATAAGTATCTCCTTGATTCACATCACTTGGTAAGCAAGGATTCAGCTGACAGATTAGAGTTTGGGAAAATATTGACTATTCCGGATGCTGACTAGAAAGAGGATGAAATCCTTTGATTGGATATATATATACTAGATAGATTTGGATGTGAAGGTGTGTGTGTGTATTCTATTGTACAAAAAGTAGAAGAACAGTGTGAAGACATTAAGATAGGTCTAGAATGTAACAAGACAACAGCACCTAAGGAGAGTAAGAATGAAGTGCAATAGATCAGTATATTAGGGCTTAACCGGAACTGAACCTCAGCATGTGTGGATGCTTCTCATCAGTTCAAGTATCTAGTTTTCTTATATAAACTATTGTAGGAAGTGAGCCTCTTGTGAGCAGTGTGCTCAGGCAGTGAGCCCTAATTGGCAAGTGCCATTTTGTACTATCTTATTCTTCTAATAGAGAATACATTCTTGGGTTAATCACCCCGTGGTTTTTCCCCTAATAGGGTTTTCCATGTCAAAGTCATTATGTCATGTGTAGTGATGTTATTTCCTTTTCAAGGTTATGTTTGCTTATTTGATTTGATGCCGCATTAATTGATAAAGAAATTCAGAAAGCTAAAATAATTAAGATAACTGATTCACCCCCCCTCTCAGTTATTCTACAATTGGTATTAGAGCCAAGTTCCTCCAAACAGAGCCTAACAGCTTGAGGAAGATCTAGGAACTCAAATGGATGTGTATGGTATGAGGCAACAACTTTAGTCTACCCTAGATGATCTTGAGCAATCAAACTCTGAAGTCAATGAATTGAAGGAAAGACTCAAACAGGCTGATGATTTCATAAATGAACTAAAAGGGAAACTAAGTATCTCTATGAAAAAGAGAAAAGATCTACTTCAACAATTGGCAAATCAAAGTGAAGACAATGGTACAAATGAAGATCTGAAGGAGAAAACCAAGTTATGTGAAAAGTTATCAAAAGAGGTCATTATAGTAAGACATGAAATGAAATCAGGAGTTATGAAATTCACCCAAGAAATTGAAGAGAAAAGAAAAACTGAAGATGATCTAAGATAATCTCTCAAGGAGAAGTCTAAAGATTGCCACAAAATGGATAGAATAATCAGGCATCTAGAATCTGATCTTGAAGATACTAGAGATAATGAAGAAAAACATGAGGATCAAATTGACACTCTTAAAAAGGATCTTCAAACAAAAAATGAATACAAAGAGAAATTCAAGATAAGTTCTGCTCAACTTGAAGTTCTTCTTGAAAGCCAAAAGAGGGTAGATGACAAGCGTGGCTTGGGATATGAGAAAGGTGAAAGTTTCAGATCTGGTCAGAAGAATTTTGAATCAGGAAATCCAAGCAATAGGCCTAAAAGACCTCCAATAAGGCAACCTAATGCTCAAAGATATCCATCCTTCAATGGATACTGCCACAACTGCAATAACTTTGGTCATAAAGCTAATCAGTGCAAAAAGAGAATAAACCAGACCAATACATCCTTCTCCGGATAATGTTTCAACTGCATAAGGTATGGTCACAAATCTCATAAATGCAGAAATATGCAAATGAACAATTCATTCAATGGTAGATGCTTTGCATGCAATAGAATGGGACATATGGTTAATCAATGTAGATCAAGAGGATATCATTCAAATATGCAAAGAAATGTTGTTTGCCACAATTGCAATAGATCCGGTCATATTGCCAAATTTTGTAGAAGCAAGAATCAGGACAAAAGGGGTCCGGTGCATTATAATCAAAATCAAGACAAAGGAAAAGAAATAGTGAATGCGGATGAAGTTCAAAGTGAGATGAACAAGATTTGGGTGAAGAGAAGTACAGAGAATGTAGGGGATGGATCCGCACTAGAATCTAGTGCTAATATTCCTTCCAGAATTTAAAAAGTGAGCTCTGGCTCAGGGGGAGACACAAGGAAAAACATTTTCCCCCAGCCAGTTATTTGGTGCGTGAAATTGGCACATGGGAAGTTGTGGAATAAAAGGTTTCTTAGAGAAACATCTAAAGAAAGCTTGGTAAAGATTTGGAAGATCCGCAGGAAGATTTGAAGAGTCTAATCTTCCAAGATTGATCCGGTTTAACAGTCATTGGGTAAAACAAGATTATCACAGTTAAATCTGGCATGATTCAAATTTGAGGAATTTTGTTCTATGGATAGATCAAGTGTTTGGGGAAAGTAAGATAATTTGTTATTAATCACCAAGGATAACTCTAAGTATATCTCAGTGATCCAGAAAAAGATATTTCTCAAAATAAGAAGAACCAGACAACCCAAATGACTTAAGTTGTGCATTTATTGCAATATGAAATTAGGGTTTTCCCAGAAATAAAAGGGTTCATTCACTCGTCATTTGCACATTTGCATTCAAGAAGAAGAGAAAAGGAGCTCTGCAACAAATTATCTCAAATTCTCGAAAGATCAATCGTTGAAGTCGATTCATCAAGCAAATTAGTCCTGCTCTTTCAGCGAACCCTAGAAGCGCAAAAGGTATTTTCCGTTATTGAATATTTCTCTGTAAAATATTTTGAAGATGACTACACTAAATGTTGTAAAGATCACTGATAGGTAGCATCCAAAATTCAAGAAACATCCATATAAATCCCTAGAAGTTGATCCCCTAGGCACCTTTTCAAGCATTCCACATGGGGTTCTGCATGTAGAAGATGTCAGGGCATATATTCATGCGAATATTGAAGAATTTGGGGAATCTAAGCTGGTTGATATCTATCACAAACATTTGATAGATGATTCATTTGAACTCAAAACTCAATATAAAGCCATCCAGGACAAGCATTTTGCACAATGCATTCATTTCCCCTATTTTGCAAAATGCATGATAACTTTATATGGTTGATGAGGCCATTTAAGATAACCAAGGATGCCATTAGGGTAGTAACCAGATTGCACTCATCTGGTGGGAATCTTGTTCTCAAATCTGTCAAGAATCAAACTGTGAGTGAGGTTCCCGAATCAAAATTTGACAAAAGAGCAATGACAATAAAAGACATCACTGATCTGGATGTCAAGTTTGCCTCCATGATCATCGGTTATAAGATATATCACTCTAGCAGGGAAAATTTAGTACCCAAAACTACAATTTACACTGCTTATGAAATGTTGAGGAAAAATGCAGATTATGATCTTTGTGAACTCCTTCTGAGCCAACTAATGGAAAACCTACAAAAGATCAAGAAGGACAAGAAGAACTCCTTCAAGTATGGTGGGCTAATACTATGCTTGTTCTTCTACTTCATGAATGAGCTTCCCGGATCCAGTGGTTGGGTATGGCAGAATGATAGACCAGTAGCCATCCAAATCAGAGATTGTATACATGGGCTTGGTGATGCCAAGGCACATAATACAACACTCTGGGGCTATTTCAAGAATTTTTAGAGCATGATGCAAGCAAGAGAGAGAATCCCCCAATCTTTAGTTGAAAAGTATAAAGATATAGTATGCTTTATGGTAGAAACTGATCAATGTCTAATGGAGGCAGTAGAGCCAAGAATAGTCTGGATCATGCCAATGGGGTATGAAGTAGATGAGAAAATTGTTGAGCTACATGTTCAACACATGCTCAGTCAATCTAAGGATCCTAAAGCAGAAAGGTTTGGAACCTTTGAAGAATTAAGTGTGAAGATCCATGTGGAACTAGGACAACTAGAAATAAAAAGAAAAGTGAGGAGGGAAGTAGAAGAGTTTGCCAAGAGGCATGGAATTTCAAAAGAGGCACTTGATGCAAATAGAGAAAAGATAGAAAGAGCAGAGAAAGAAAAAGAAAAAATAGAGAAAGAAGGTGCTCCAGTGGAAGTCCCCTCCCGGACCAGATGCTCTAAGACCTCTGCACCTACCACTACAAAGAGCTCATAGGCATCAAAACCAGAAGCAAAATCATCCAGAAAAGGAGAGAAGAGAACCAAGAAAAAGGCAACAAGGTCTTACACAAGCCAAAAGGATGAAGAAGAGACATAATCAGATGAGGAAGTAAATAAACTGAAGAAGAAAAGGAAAACATCTGGTGAACCCTCTACTGAAGAAGTAACAGAAGAATTTGTTGAAAGGCCCACTCTATCCCTAGATGATGTAGTTAAAGCAGTTACTATGGATGGAAACCTACAACCAATAATAGAATTCTATGATGCATACAATAATGTAGAAAGAAAGATCTTGGAGGAAGCCACAATTAAGTACTTGAACATATACAATAAGGCTTTTATTGAAATCATATCTCTCATTCTAAAAATCCTAGAGAAGGAATTTGAGATAAGAAAGAATAATGCTAGGGCAAAGGATCTTGAGATTTGAGAACAGATAGCCATTCAGCTCTTTCCTTCAATCACTCAGAAGCAAATGAATATGATCTTTAAAGATTGCAAAGATGAGTTCCAGAGTAAGGCTAGAATGAATCAGCTCATGCTTGGAGAAACTGATAAAGTGGTAAAAGAAACAAAATAAATCCTCTGGAAAGCCTATAAAAGATTCAATATTCCTGTTGTAGAGGATTTAAGTGATGATCCCTTGGGAATAGATAACAAAGAAGAATCTACTAAGACAGTGGTAGAAGAGGTAAAGGAGATAGGTGAACAAAAAGGTAAGGACTTAGATTCCTCTGCTCTGGAAGAAGAGGTCCATGATCAAGCAAACATCTCTCCTCCGATTTCCCCTACAGACTCCAGATTCAAAGAAAAAGAAAGAGTACAAGAGAAGATCAGTCAAGAAGCAAAAGAGAAAGAAGATGACAGTAGCAAGGCTGCAGTAGGAGAGAGAACTCCAACAGAGAAGGCCACATATGATAGTGGTAAGGCTGTAGGAGGGGAGAAAATTCTATCTCCGGCAAGAGACACAGCAGAAGCAGTCAAAGAGTTCTTGACCAAAGAAATGATGGAATTTGATGAACCAGAATTGCTTCAAGGTCCATTCAATTTTGATTCCCTCTCTCCATTCCAAACCATGAAACTAGCTTCCTTCACTCAAGCAAAGGCAAAAGAAAAAATGCTGAAGTCTCACATGAAAGACTGTGAGCTCTTAGAAACTGCATCTGGTGTACTGGAAAAGATCATGCCATGCTTCCAAAAGGATCCTACAGCATCTGCATCCGGTAATCTAAAGTCTCTTGTAAATTCTATTAATACACATTTTGATTCTTTAGAGAAAGTAGCAGAAGAGAAAGTCAGGAAAGAATTTTTGGATAAGAGATTCTCTAAAGTATAGGGTCTAATCTCAAATGACAGGAGAGTTATGGATATTGGGATAAAAGTTTAGAAAATGCTCTCAAAGATGGCAGAAATATTTATAAATTTTGTTTATCCTCACCCAAAGTGACCAAAGATGCTGATAAGAAAATAAAAGAGCAAGAAGCTAAACTACTAAGTTTGTCTCAAAGTTTTGATCCTCTCTCATCTCCCGTAATCAATCAAGAGTCAGACTATTGCAGTCTTGAATGAAATTAAGAAACTTGAGAAGGAGACGAAAAATAGAATAAGTAGGTTGAGTGAACTTAGAGGGATCATTATCCCTAAGTTAGAGGCCATGCATGAGGCCCTAAGTGATGCTAAGACTACAGCCTGGACCAGTGATCCGACAGATCTAAAAAGGACAGAAACTTTTGCATTCTTGATGAGTGGTCACATCTCAATTTTGGATAGGATGAAGAAGAGTTGGGTGACAGAAGTGGTATAGCTAAAGACCACTTTTTTAGATATATTTCAGTATATGTAGGTAAAACATGTATATATGTTTTATGCAGCTAAGTATAGATTGTTTTTGGAAATTTTGGTGTGTGGAACCCACCCTTTTCCATTGATGCCAAAGGGGGAGTGAGGAGCAGTGAAAAATGTGGAATCTAGCTAAGGGGGAGGTCCAGAAAATGTACATAAGAACAGAGCATCAGCCAAGGGGGAGTATAGTGTGACACTTAGTCATTTTTCACTAAGTGTTGCCATCAATGCCAAAGGGGGAGATTGTTGGCAAGAGGCACTATATGGCTTCATGAGTTTTGTCATTGATGACAACAAAGTTCATCCCATCCATCCGCAGAACATGGTGTGCCTATACTGGAAGTTAGATTAAAGAATACTTTAGTCTGGTAAGCAAGAACAGAGCATGTAGCAAGGTTTGATAATCAGGTCTGGATCTCCTATAGGAAGTATCTTTGTAAAATGCAGACTTGGGGAAGTCAAGAGGAATACCGTGACTAATAGATTCCAGGGATTAAGCCTCCGGTGATGAAAGAGTGAAGAGATATGAGCATCTAAGCATTGAGGTCCAGTTTGGCAGAATAGATAGAGGAAGAACTGACTGACAGAGCATTAGAATTATTCCGGATGAGATTGATGGTGATCAAGGTTCTTAAGGTATCATCCATGATTGGCTGACATGTTAGATGACTTCTATAGGTATCTCCTTGATTTGCATCACTTGGTAAGCAAGGATTCAGCCAACAAACTAGAGTTTGGGAAAATATTGACTATTCCGGTGCCGACTAGAAAGAGGATGAAATCCCTTGAGCGGATATATATATACCAAATAGATTTGGATGTGAAGGTGTGTGTGTATTGCATTGTGCGAAAAGCAGAAGAGCAGTGTGAAGATAGTAAGACAGGTCCGGAATGTAACAAGACAACAACACTTAAGGAAAGTAAGAATGAAGTGCAGCATATTAGTATATTAGGGCTTAACCAGAACTGAACCTCAGCATATGTGGATGCTTCTCATCAGTTCAAGTATCTAGTTTTCTTATATAAATTATTGTAGGCAGTGAGCCTCTTGTGAGTAGTGTGCTCGGGCAGTGAGCCCTAATTGGTAAGTGCCATTTTGTACTATCTTATTCTTCTAACAGAGAATGCATTCTTGGATTAATCACCCCGTGGTTTTTCCCCTAACAGGGGTTTCCATGTCAAAATCATTGTGTCATGTGTAGTGATGTTATTTCCTTTTCAAGGTTATGTTTGCTTATTTGATTTGATGTTGCATTAATTGATAAAGAAATTCAGAAAGTTGAAATAATTAAGATAACTGATTCACCCCCCCTCATAGTTATCAACAAAAGCAACTTTAAATCAACTTAGGGCTTAAATTAGAAAAATAAAATCTAATTTAAGAAAAACAAAACTCATCCTCATCAAGAAAGCATTTAACTCAAGAAAACTTCTTTTTGAATGATACGTGTCCTTCTTCTATTTGATTGCATGTTCCTCAACTATCCTCCTCCATTGATCTTCTCATTTCTTCTCAACCATTGATCTTCCCTCACCCAGTTCTATAAATACAACTCTCTTCTTCATTTCATATCCATCTCTTGAGTAAACTTATGCTGCAGAAACACTAGTACACCTTTGGCACCACTGCTACCACCACTTCACATCTCACATATCATCCATTAGTAGTGTGTTGAAGCTCACCTTTAATCACACAAAGTATCTTAGCCAACTTCTTCTTGTCATCTTGAGGATTTCAAAGCGAGGAAGCAAGCTTCCTGAGGGCCAACATTCATCTCCATCAAGATCAAGATAGAAAAGGTGAGTAAAGCAAGGTGTAAGGTAAAGGTTGTGAGAATCTTGTCTCTTTGTTTGTTTTAAATCTCCTTTTCCTTCAGATTTCATTGATGTTTGGGTTTATATTCTTAAATTGATTTTCCCATTTTTACCCTTACAGCAACATATGATGTGAAAAACTACTTTAACCATCAAGACAAGAACTTCTCCTCTCTCAACAACAACCATTCACGTGTCTTCTCTTCCTTTACTGCTCCCCTTTTGATCAGAAACTACTTGTTTTTCACAAGTCTTCTCTCCCCCTTTGACATCAATGGCAAAGGGCACATACTTTCATCACTTCAAAATCATACCAGTTGCTCCCCCTAAGTAGCATCTTCCCATCATCAATCTAGATCACAAGATATGACTGTGAGATCCATTGGATTGATGCACATCAGTACACCTTAATTCAAAATCGGAGGGGTAATAACACCTAACTTCTCCCAAAGATACTCAAAAGAGTCCTTAGGTAAAGGTTTAGTAAAAATATTTGCAATCTGATCCTTGGAAGGCACTGTTGGAGTTCTTCTGAATCAACAGAGGGTTTGCCAGTTCTAATGTACAGGCAGATTCGGCCAACTAATACATGAGGTTGCATGAGTTGCCTCCCCTTCACTTCTGGTTCTGCCGCACCAAAGAGGGTATCCCTATAGCTAAAGATTTAAACTTGACTCGCCCAATGACAGAATGATTCAGATTTACAATTACAGGCAGAATACTCTCATGTGTGGACCAAGGTTTGTGTGATACATCACAAGGTTGGCATCATTCTTGGACATATCTAACTAGTTAAGGATGAGAGTATGCAGGGATCCTATTTCTACTCCTACAAACTAACAGGTTGGAAATTTGAAAGGATTTGTATTAATGTTTGGATGCAAGATAGGGGGTTTTGGATCATAACTACTAATCCAGAAGCAGACCGGTGCCTATCTCAGGGCAAGAAGTCAACTAGACATATATAAGAGAATGATTTGCACTAGCATACAAGTTTCAAGGGGTTATGACTGGCATTTGCCTTACAAACACCACCCAAGACTGAGTATTTAGCTATCTCTACTTACTAACATCCTAGCTAACATACAACCTTCCCCATACTTAACCTAAAACAATTTAATCCACTCCTCGAATGGAAGTTAAAGATTAAGCATGTGATATAGAAATCTATACCCTAGAATCTGAGAAAACTTTAGCAACCAGATTCAAAAGAAGAGAATGCATACAACACATGGAGACAGATAGATAAACACATGCAATGAAGCATTTTTCATATAAAATGACAAGAAACTCAACATATGTGCAAGGTGCACTCAAATGCAACTCATAAACTCCAAAGAGATAGAAACAACTAGGGAATGCTCTATTTTTCGTTATTTTTCCCCCCAAAATGAGCAACACAGTTTATATTTTATAGCAAGACTATGTACTCAACAATAATTACATGGCATTTCAAAATTTTGCTAGAAACATTACATCTTCAGATTGACGCTCAAAATATTCAATGCCCAAGCAGAAGAGGAAGGAAAAATAGGTGAGATTGCAGAGTGTGCTGCCTCCTAAAGATCTTCTTCCTAAATCAGGTGGTTGACCTGTCAACTCAACCCATACTTCTCTGCAAATCTACCATTAATAGTAACCAACCCATAGCCTTGGAAATGCAGTAGACTGTGTGCCTTCCAATTTTCCCACCTGGAAATAGTTGTAGATGCATGGAAAACCCTCCATTTGAATAGAGTTGTTGATCTTCCTTCCTTCCTGCCGAGATCTGTGGCCTGAATCATGGTAAAGTCCATTGGCCAGTAGAAACATGCCACGCAGTCGGCTTTGCCCTATCGCTGACTTTTCGCCCTTCATTTTGCCTTTTTTGCCTTCGTATATGCAAATGCATATACATTCAACCACTCGCAACTCATTCGAATCTTTGTTTATATGAGATTGTATATACATGCAATCGCACCTGGACACATGCCATCCCCTGATTGGCTCTCTATTGCTAGGTATTTTCATCTCCATCGACCATCAGAACAACTCGGGGAGCATCCGCCGATGTGTAGCCTCTCGCCGATGAACCAATGTGCTTTTGTCCTTTTGCATCTGAAAATACATGTGGGATTGTATATACATACAATCGCCCTTCATACAAGGCGGACCCCAAAACATCATAGAACAAATTGAAATTGCTATTGGGTCCGGGCCTTGTACCTTCCCCTTGTATAATCACTTTGTATATTGCATATACAAACACAATATACATACAAGGTGGACTTCATTGCATTTATGAATCAGACTTGAAAACCTTTGAAATCTAGCTTGTATCCTTTTCTTTGCATATTAACCCTTTGTATATCACATATATACAAGCATACATACATGCAAGCCGTGGACTCGACGCTGCATCAACCAGAATGTATATCTCTTCGGGTCCGAGCTTTGTATATTAGGAATGCACATCACATATACAAACACAATATACAATCACGCGGGCCCACCATGCTTGAGGAACTTTAACTTTATCCGTAATTTGCTTGCATATTGACTTTATATCTTTTTCTTGCACATTCGATTGTATATTTGGAATATACAATCCCAAACAAATAATGGCGGATTTCAAAATATTTCACAAATACTGTTAACTCTTTGGCCGCGTCCACCTTGTATATTCCACTTGTATGTCAATCCTTGTATATGCAAACACCTCTGCATCTTTCCTCTTATATGTGGCGAATGCATGTCACATACACAATGTGACTTGTATATGAAGCAGGTCCCACCAATTGTATCTTACCTTTGTATCTCGACGTGTGCATGTTGACTTGTATATCGAAGATACATTCACCCTTGTACATTGCAATGTACATTCTTCCTTGCACATTCCCTTTGTATGTGCCAACATACAAATCTGATATGCATTCTCCTTTGCATATCCGCGGGCCCCACCATTTGTATATCGGCCTTGTATATGTCCATTGTATCCACTCGATGTACATTTTGCCTTGTATGTGGTCCCTTGCACATTTTCTTTTGCATGTTGCCAATGTATCTTTTGCTTGCATGTGGCGAATGTATAAGACCCTTGCATCTTCATGATGTACATTTGCGCTTATATCTTGGCAATGTATGTTCCCTTTGCATGTTCAAACATACAAACAAAATATACA
The DNA here is from genome assembly GCA_027924645.1 of Cunninghamia lanceolata. Taxonomy (NCBI): domain Eukaryota; kingdom Viridiplantae; phylum Streptophyta; class Pinopsida; order Cupressales; family Cupressaceae; genus Cunninghamia; species Cunninghamia lanceolata. The sequence continues at coordinate 31,809,831 of BSBN01000078.1, read as the reverse complement.
TGCAAACCCATTGATACATCCGTAGAATATTCTGGGAATCTTCAATGTACATTCCACCTTTGTATGTCTAGAATGCATATTCAAAGCCCAATATGCATAAAATGAGGCTGAGGGACTTAGAATTTTTTGGATTTTTATGAAAGGGCATGCAGATTTAAATGCCTAAAACCTAAATTTTTATGCAGGCACCAACAAGTACAAACTCCAATCTGACTTCATTCTTGTTCACTTGTTCTCTCAAAAAGTGAAACTTGATGGATATATGTTTTGTCTTTTAATGCAACATCAAATTTTTTGATATGTTAATTGCACTTGAATTATCATAGAAGATTGTGATAGGTTCTTCATACTCCACTCTGATATCTCTTAGCATTTTCTTCATCCACAATACTTGAGTGCAACTACCTGCTGCTGCAATATATTCTACTTCTACAGTGGACAGAGATATTGCCTCTTGTTTCTTGCTCAACCAAGAAACCAATCTCTTCCCTAAAAATAATGCTCCACCACTGGTGTTTTTCCAGTCATCCACATCTCCTGCCCAATCCGCATCTGTATATGCATGAAGAGAGAAATCATGATCTCTAGGATACTACAAACCATACTCAATTGTCCCTTTTAGATATCTAAAAATCCTCTTGATTGCCATGACATGAGATTCTCTAGGATCAGCTTGGAATCTAGCAACAAGACCAACAACATTCATAATGTTAGGTCTAGTTTGAGTGAGATACAATAATCCTCCAATCATTGACTTGTACTTTTTTTGATTAGCCTTAGGAGTGTCATCATCTTTGCTCAATTTACATCTAGTTGCCATGGGAGTACTCATTGGTTTTGAGTCTTCCATCCCACATTTCTTCAATAATTCTTTCACATATAAGCTCTAATAAATGAAGATTCCTTTCCTTGTTTGAATGATTTGTAGACCCAAGAAGAAATTCATTTCCCCAAACATGGACATCTCAAATTCACTTTTCATTTGATTTGCAAAAGTTTTGCACATACTATCTCTTCCTCCAAAAATGATATCATCAAAAAACACTTCAACAATCAAGATATTTTCATGATCAATTTTGAAGTACAAGTTACTATCAACAGTACCTTTGTTGAAACCAATCTTCAAAAGATGCTTATCCAGTCTTTCATACCAGGCTCTTGGGGCTTGTTTAATTCCATATAGTGCTCTCTTCAACTTGCAGACCATATCACCATGATTAGACAATTGAAATCCATCTGGTTACTCAATGTAAACTTCTTCTTCCAAGTCACCATTCAGGAAGGTAGACTTGACATCCATCTGATATACTTTGAAGTCCTTGAAGGCAGCAAAGGCAAGAAATAACTTGACTGCTTCAATTCTTGCCACCAGAGCAAAAGTTTCTTCAAAATCAACTCCTTCTATTTGAGAGTAACCCTTATAGACCAATCTGGCTTTGTTTCTGACTACTTCATCATCTTCATTCAGTTTATTCCAAAATACCCATTTGGTTCCAATTACATTCTTATTTCTAGGTCTGGGAACAAGATCCCAAGTGTGATTTTTCTCAATTTGCATCAACTCTTGCTCCATTGCTTTAGTCCAGCTTTCATCATTGCATGCTTCATTTACTGACTTTGGTTCAATCTTTGAAATCAGACAATACTCTTCTAAGTCTTGAGCAATCTTTCTTCTTGTTTGAACACCTTTGCTTTTATCACCTATGATTTGATCTTCAGAGTGATTCAGTCTTACATACCTGGGAATTTTGGGACTTTCTTGCACTTCTATTTCTTGAGCAGGTTCATTCAAATTCATCTTTTCTTCCTGATTCACCAGATTAGTCTGAATCTGAATTTCAGAAGGGACTTGGACTCCTTGGATCAAAACATCATTTTGATCATCTTCATCATATTCATAAAACCTTGAGGTTTTTCAATACCTTCATCAACCTTCACATTTGTACTTTCTATAATCTTTCTCAATCTCTTGTTATAACACTGGTATACTTTGATTTGAGTAGAATAACCTAAGAATATTCCTTCATCACTTCTAGCATCAAATTTGCCTAGATCTTCATCTCTTTTAATGTAACATTTGCTACCAAAGATTCTAAAATACTTCATAGTGGGAGAGATGCCAAACCAGAGTTCATAAGGAGTCTTACCAGTATTGCTTCTGATTTGTACTTGATTAAGAGTATAGACTGCAATGCTTAGAGCTTCTCTCTAGTAGATCTGAGAAACATTTGCTTCCATCATCATGGTTCTAGATGCTTCCTGAATGGTCTGGTTCTTTCTCTCCACTACTCCATTCTGCTATGGAGTCCTTGGAGTAGACAATTGTCTTTTTATTCCATGTTTCTCACAGAATTCTATGAACTCACCGGATGTGAATTCTCCACCTCTATCAGACCTCAGACATTTTATGTTCAATCTGGTTTCATTCTCTACCATAGCCTTGAATATTTTGAATTTCTCAAGAGCTTCTAATTTTTCTTTCAGAAAAGTCACCCACATCATCTGGGAGTAGTCATCAATTAATAGCATGAAGTATCTATCACCTTGCACACTCCTGATTCTTGTTGGAGCACATAGATCAGTATGAACTAAGTCCAATAATTTGGTAGAAGACTATTCCTTACTTTTGAATGTGACTTTTTTCTGCTTACCCAGCTGACATTCTTTGCACAAACTATTAGTAGGTTTCACCAGTCTTGGAAGATCTCTCACAGCCTGGGTGTTGCTTATCTTGATGATATTATCAAAATTCACATGACACATTCTTCTATGCCACAACCAGCTTTCATCAATTTGAACAAATAAACAACTTTTACCAGTACCAACCAAGTGGAAGATATTACCTTTTATTTGAGTACCGGATGCAATCTCTATTCTAGAACTTTCAAAGATCTTGCATTTTCCATTCTTGAATCAAAGATCATAGCTTTTGTCCACCAACTGTCCAACACTGAGAAGATTGTGCTTCAAACCTTCAACATACAATACATTACTAGTTTTGTTCTTTCCATCAAAAGAAATGGTTCCTCTACCTCTAATTCTGCCAGCAGCATTATCACTAAATTTTACCACTCCTCCTTCATACCTTTCCAGATCTATGAACTTATTTTTGTCACCTATCATATGGTGAGAGCATCCACTATCAATGACCCAATCATCCTTTTCTTAAACTTGGGCAGCTGGAGCTCTTTCTACAATTTTATGATTGATAGATTCAGAGGGCATTGGATCTTCTTCCTTGATGGAAATAAACACCCAGTCACTTCCAGATTTGTTTCCTATCTCTGATTCATCATCTGCTACTCCTTCATCATCATCATCTTCATGAACATAGTAAGTATGAAAAAGAATGCACCACCACTGGTACTCTTCCGATCATCCACATCTCCTTCCCAATCCACATCCATATATGCATGAAGAGAGAAATCATGGTCTCTAGGATACCATAAACCATATTCAATTGTTCCCTTTAGACATCTGAGAATTCTCTTGATTTTCATGACATGAGATTCTCTGGGATCAACTTGGAATCTGGAAACAAGACCAAGAGCATTCATAATGGCAGGTCTAGTTTGAGTAAGATACAATAGTCCTCCAATCATTGACTATACTTTTTCTGATCATCCTTAGGAGATTCATCATCTCTGCTTAGTTTACATCTGGTTGCCATGGGAGTATTCATTGGTTTTGAATCTTCCATCCCAAATTTCTTCAACAATTCTTTCACATATTTGGTCTGTGATATGAAGATTCCTTTGTTTGAGTAATTTGTAGACCGAAAAAGAAATTCATTTCCCCAAACATAGACATCTCAAATTCACTTTTCATCATATTTGTAAAAGTCTTGGACATACTATCTCTTCCTCCAAAAATGATATCATCAACAAATACTTCAACAATCAAGATATTTTCATGATCAATTTTGAAGTACAAGTTACTATCAGCAGTACCTTTATTGAAACCAATTTTCAAAATATGTTTATCCAATCTTTCATACCAGGCCCTTGGGGCTTGTTTGAGACCATACAGTGCTTTCTTCAACTTGCAGACCATATCACCATGATCAGACAATTGAAATCCATCCGGTTGCTCAATGTATACTTCTTCTTCCAAGCCACCATTCAGAAAGGCAGACTTGACACCCATCTGATATACTTTGAAATCCTTAAAGGAAGTAAAAGCAAGAAATAATTTGACTGCTTCAATTCTTACCACCAGAGCAAAAGTTTTTTCAAATTGAACTCCTTCTACTTGTGAATAACCCTTACAGACCAATCTAGCTTTGTTTTTGACTACTTCACCATCTTCATTCAGTTTATTCCAGAAGGCCCACTTGGTTCCAATCACATTTTTGTTTCTAGGTCTGGGAACAAGATCCCAATTGTGATTTTTCTCAATCTGCATCAACTCTTCCTCCATTGCTTTAGTCCAGCTTTCATCATTGTATGCTTCACTTACTATTTTTGGTTCAATCTTTGAAATCAGACATACTTTTATGAGTCTTGAGCAATCTTTCTTCTTGTTTGAACACCTTTGCTTCTATCACTTATGATCTGGTCTTCAAAATGATTTAGTCTTACATACCTGGGAGTTTTGGGAATTTCTTGTACTACTATTTCTTGAACAGGTTCATTCAAGCTTATCTCTTCTTCCTATACTCCAGGATTCTCCAGATCAGTCTAGATTTGAATTTTAGAAGGAACATGAACTTCTTGGACCAAAACATCATTCTGATCATCTTCTTCATATTCCTAAAACCTTGAGGGTTTTTCAATGCCTTCATTAACCTTCACATTTGTACTTTCTACAATCTTTCTCAATCTCTTGTTATAACACTGGTATGCTTTGCTTTGAGTAGAATAACCCAAGAATATTCCTTCATCACTTCTAGCATCAAATTTGCCAAGGTCTTCATCTCTTTTAATGTAACATTTACTACCAAAGACTCTAAAATACTTTACAGTGGGAGTGATGCCAAACTAGAGTTCATAAGGGGCTTACCAGTATTACTTCTGATTTCTACTATATTAAGAGTATAGACAACAGTGCTTACAACTTCTCTCCACTAGATCTGAGGAATATTTGCCTCCATCATCATGGTTCTAGATGCTTCTTGGATGGTCCGGTTCTTTCTCTCCACTACTCCATTCTGTTGTGGAGTCCTTGGAGTAGATAACTATCTTTTTATCCCATGTTTCTCATAGAATTCTATGAACTCTCTGAATGTGAATTCTCCACGTCTATCAGACCTAAGAAATTTTATGTTTAACCTAGTTTCATTCTCTACTATAGCCTTGAATATTTTGAATTTCTCAAGAGCCTTAGATTTCTCTTTCAGGAAAGTCACCCACATCATCCAGGAATGGTCATCAATTAGTAACATGAAATATCTATTACCTTGCAAACTCTTGATTCTTGCCGGTCTACATAGATTAGTATGTACTAAGTCCAACAATCTGGTAGAAGATTGTTCCTTGCTTTTAAATGTGACTCTATTATGCTTACCCAGCTGAAATTCTTTGCACATACTATTAGTGGGTTTCACCATTCTTGGAAGATCTCTTATAGCCTGAGTGTTTCTTATCTTGATGATATTATCAAAATTCACATGACACATTCTCCTATGCCACAACCAACTCTAATCAATTTGAACAAATAAACAACTTTTTCCAATACCAACCAAGTGGAAGATGTTACCTTTTGTTTGAGCACTGGATGCAATCTCAGTTCTAGAGCTTTCAAAGATTCTACATTTTCCATTTTTGAATCAGAGATCATAGCCTTTGTCCACCAACTACCCAACACTAAGAAGATTGTGCTTCAGACCTTCAACATACAGTACATCATTGGTTTTGTTCTTTTCATCAAAAGAAATAGTTCCTCTACCTTTGATTTTGCCAGCAGAATTATCACCAAATTTTACCACTCCTCCATATCTTTCCAAATCTATGAACTTATTTTTGTCACCTGTCATATGGTGAGAGCATCCACTGTTAATGACCCAATCATCATTTTCTTCAACTTGGACAACTAGAGCTCTTTCTATCATTTTATGATTGACAGATTCAGAGGGCATTAGATCTTCTTCCTTGATGGCAATAAACACTCAGTCACTTCTAGATTTGTTTCCTATCTCTTATTCTTCATCTATTACTCCTTCATCATCATCATCTTCATGAACATAGTAACATTTCTTTTGGAACCTTGATCTGTTAGGATTTGGCCTTGAAAATCTTTTCGGACACCTTAATACAAAATGATCAATCTTATTGTAGTTAAAACATTTAAAAGGCAATTTCCCCTCATACTTATTGGATCCTCTTTGTAGTCTTTTCGCAATAAGGGCTTCAAGTTGAGTAGCTTCTACTTCATCTGCTTCCAGGTCTTTTCTTTCTTTTTCATACCATGATAGTTTCTTTGAAGAGTTCTCTCCTGGATCAAACTTTTGTTTTCCTTTAATAGAGGCACTAGCTTTGAATGCAGATTCAATCTTCGGGGGTGCATCTCCAAACTAGGTTAATTCAAATGCAACCAATTTACCAACCAATTAATCTCTTGTGATACCTGAATAGGATCTGAATTCTTCAATAGCAGCAACCTTGTATTTGTAAGAATCAGGAAGGGATATGAGAACTTTGCCAACAATCTCATCTTCATCCAAGATTCCACCAGCACATCTAATGCCACAAACAAGCTCATTTACTCTTGGCATAAATGTAGTGATATTTTCATCTTCTCTCATCTTTAGGTTTTTGAATTTTCCTTTCAGACTCTGTAGCTTGGCACATTTAACATACTTGTCTCCTTCATACAGAAGTTCCAGTTTTTGCCAAATCTCATATGAAGTTTTTATATCAACAACATTTGTCAGCTTTGAATCAGATAAGGCACTTAGAAGAGCTTCTTTAGTCCACAGATTGTTTTCAGCATCTCTAATTTCATCTATAGTACTCAGACCATTCTGTGGAGGAACATACTTCTTTGAAGCCATGATCCAATACTACATTCCCATATATTGCAAGTGGCATTCCATGCAACTTTTCAAAAGAGTGAAATTGGTTCCATCAAATCTCGGACTATCCTTCTTGTAGGATGACATCTTGTATCTCCTCAAGTGGTTAAGCTCTTTTTAGAGGAATTTAGCTCTAATACTAATTGTTAGATTTAGGATAGACAATTGAGAGGGGGGGTGAATCAATTGTCCAAAACTTTCTTGTAATTAAACACTTAAATTCATTTCTTAATTCAGTAGCATAATAATAAATCAATCATGGAAACATAATGCAACAATTCAAGAGCAGAAACACATTAACAGATATGACACCAAGATTTTTAACGTGAAAAACCTGGTTAAGGGAAAAACCACGGGGTGACTAACCCAAGATTGTATTCTTTGTTAAAAGAATAGAAAGAATAAAATGGCACATGCCAATTAGGGCTCACTGCCTAAGCACACTACTCACAAGAGGCCCACTATCTAGAGGAGACACACTATCTATAGAATAATAAGTATTACATACTTGAACTGAAGAATAGCATCTTCACTATGCTCGAGTTAGTTCCATTTAAGCCCAATACTTTTGCTTTGCCTTTCACTCTGCTCCTTTCTACCACACTCTCATCTTTGCCAGATCATTTGAAATGACTTTACAACTCCTTATTTATACAAGACATCAACCTAGGGATAATCATCCAAGTCGGCATACATTACAGAGCAAATACATAAATACAACTGACTAATAAAAAAACTTCACGTAGATCAACACATTGTAGGTCATACAGATCTGAGACTTTAATCTTCCTTTAGGAACATGTCATTCTTCATAGAACATCTTCAAGATCATCCACATGATGTGTAACTCATCCGGTCGGCCAAACTTAGGAAGAACATCATCATCCGAGCGCAATCTTCAATGCGGACCACCAACATGAACTAGACACAATCTGAAGACTTCCACAAGCTTGCCTAAATCACAAGGAACATCCACACTACTTCTGCTTACTGAAATCATTCTCTCCTTCATCTAGAACCTCAAGAACATAGTTTGTCATCACTGTCATATTGGAATAGATGCTTACGGACCTCTAGACCATGAACCAATTGAGTTGTCAATTCATATTGACTTCCTAAACACTCCACCAAATCCGTAAAACAAGATATTGCATTTCCAGATCTCATCAGACCTATCTGTATCACTCTGTCACCTCTGAACATCTGCTAGAACCAATTTTACTTAAGTGACCATAACTTCTTCAGATCTTCATGCGGACCTCTAAAATATTTACTGGATTATCTTAAGACACATATCTACAAACCCTTTTATGTACATCCTCTGATCTTCATCTTAGCTAGGATCTTTACCTCACTGTTTTCACTATTCTTCCCTGTTCCTGATAGGACTAATTTTCTCAATATCCTCAGCAATAGGAGTATGTTGACATCAATGACAACATCGGTTAGGCCCATACTTGCAACACCAATACGATCCACCTCAGCCTAAGAAATCCATGATGAATCTTCTTCCAGTCTACCTTTCCACTTCACAAGATATTATTTGTATTATCTTCCTCTAGTGCTATGTCCAACTCTGTTGTCCAAGATATCTTCAATCTGCTCTGGTACTTATTGTGGTAACTACTTCTTCAATTCTTCTTCCATGTTGTCACTGAACTCTACTTCATGATACTGATATAGGTCTGCAATGTTGAAAATAGGTGAAATACCCAAGGTCTCTGGTAACTCCACTTCATATACATTTCCTGAATCAAATTTCTTGAGTATCCTACAAGGTCCAAACTTTTTCATCTTCAACTTGTTATATGTCCCAACTGTAAATCTTTCTTTTCTCAAATATACCATCACTTCATCTCCAACTTCAAATTCCTTATGTCTTCTCTTTTCATCATCCTTCTCTTTGTACTTACTATTCATATTCTCCAAATGTTTCTTAACCTAATTATGCACTATCTTCATGTGATTTACAAATTCTTCTACTTCTGTACTTCTCTTTTCTTCCACATTGATATTTCTTAATTCTCTAACTCCTTTAGGGTTTATTCTGGTAACAATCTCAAAAGGTGTTCTTCTAGTACTCCTGTTTACTGAATTATTATATGCAAACTCTATTTGTGAAAGAATCAAATCCCAACTTTCTATCTTCTCTCCAACCAAACATCTCAACAAGTTTCCCAAACTCCTATTCACTACCTCTATCTGTCCATCTGTCTGTGGATGAAAAGTAGAATTGAACTTCAAATCTGTATTCATCTTCTTCCAAAGTGTCCTCCAAAAGTATCCAACAAACTTTGTATCTCTATCTAAAACTATACTCTCAGGTAATCCATGTAATCTCACAATCTCCTTGAAAAATAGGTCTTCTACATGCACTGCATCAGTTCTCTTCTTGCAAGGTATGAAATGAGCCATATTTGAAAATCTGTCAACCACTACAAATATTGAATCATGTCCTCTCTGTGTCTTAGGTAATCCCATCACAAAATCCATGCTTATGTCTTCCCAAGGTCTCTCTGATACTGTCAAAGGTTTATATAATCCAGTATTCTGAATACTCCCTTTTGCAACTTGACAAACTCTACAACTCTGCACAAATCTCCTAATATCCTTATGTATATGAGACCAAAAGTAGTTTTCACTCACCAAAGTCACTGTCTTATCAATGCCAAAATGTCCTGCCAATCCACCACTATGCTTCTCCTTGATCAAATTATCTCTCATTGAACTTCTATGTATGCACAACTGATTTCCTTTGAACAACATATCTTCTTGAATGAAATAGTCCAACCACTTGCTCCTATCTATCACAATAGGTTCCTTACATGCTTTCCAAGGTTCGGAAAAATTAGTGTCTCCCTCATACATGTTCTTCAATTCATCAAAACCCAACACTTCATTTCTCATTTTTGTCAACAAGTTTCATCTTCTACTCAATGCATCAACAAATTTGTTTGATTTTCCACTCATATGCTTCAACACAAAAGTATAACTCTACATGAACTCTACCCATCTCATATGTCTCTGATTCAACTTACCTTGACTATTCAAATATTGCAAATATTGATGATCTGTATACAATACAATTTCTTTAGGCAACAAGTAATGTCTCCACTTCTTCAAGGCTTGAATTATAGCATAGAACTCTTGATCATAAATTGAATATCTTCTTCTTACATTATTCAAATTCTCACTGAAATAAGCTATAGGTCTACCTTGACTTAATACTGCTCCAATTACACTTCCACTTGCATCACAATCAACTTGAAATAGCTTATTGAAATATGGTAATGCCAAAACAGGTTGCACTATCACTTTCTGCTTCAACAACTCAAAACTTTTATCTGCTCCAAATGTCCACTTGAAATCCTTTCTGTCACCTCTCATTATCTATGTCATAGGGTTGTAAATTGAACTAAAATTTCTAATGAACTTCCAGTAGAAACTAGCCAATCCATGAAATAATATAACTTCTCCAATGCTCTCTAGTGTAGGCCATTCAATAGTTTCTTTCACTTTCTCAAGGTCCATATTCAATCCTTCTGTAGAAATCACAAATCCCAAATATACCAACTCTTCCTTCATGAAACTACACTTCTTGATATTTATCAGTAATTTCTCTTCTCTTAGCCTCTACAAAACTTGTCTAATATGCCACAAATGTTCCTCTTTTCTCTTACTAAAAATCAAAATATCATCCAAGTATACAATCACAAACTTACCTAAGAATTTCTTCAAGACTTCATTCATCAACCTCATGAAAGTATCGGTGCATTTGTCAATCCAAAGGGCATCACTAACCACTCATACAATCCTTCATTTGTCTTAAAAGCAGTATTCCATTCATCACCTTCTCTGATTCTGATTTGATGGCAATCACTCTTCAAGTCTATCTTTATGAAATATCTTGCTCCACTCAAACAATCCATGATATCATCCATTCTAGGTAAAGGAAATCTATACTTAACTATGATCTTGTTTATTGCTCTACAATCGGTATGCATTCTCCATTCTCCATCTTTCTTAGGTGCTAACACTACAGGTACTGCACAAGGACTTAAGCTTTCTCTAATCAAACCTTTCCTCAACAATTCTTGTATTTGTCTATTCAGTTCTTCATTCTCTACCGGTGTCATCCGATGTGCTACTTTGTTAGGCAAACTTGCTCTAGGTAAAAGATCCATGTGATGACTGATACTCCTTATAGGTGGCAATCCATCAGGTACATTCTCTGATATGATGTCTTCCTATTCTGTTAGCAACACTCTTATCTCCTCCGGTTGTGATTCTTTAGTTTCTTTCTTCAATGCTTCAGGTTTTTTAGGAATCAAGGCATAACACATATTCTCATGTCTTAAACCATCCAAGAATTTCCTTCCATCTACCAAACAGATTCTAGCATTTCCACATACCACATCTTAAGGATAATCTTCTAAAGGAATCAAAGTAATTCTCTTTCCATTTGCTGTTATAGTGTATGTATTCTTTCTCCCATCATGCATAGCTTTTCTATCATACTGCTAAGGTCTACCTAACAAGATATGACAAACATCCATAGGCATAATATCACACAAGACTTCATCATGATTAGATCCAATATGAAATTTCAACAAACATTGTTCACTCACCAATACCTTATGGTCATCCTGAATCCATGCTATCTGATATGGCTTAGGGTGTTTCAATCTTTCCAACTTTAGCTTAGTCACCATCTCTTCTAAAACTAGGTTATCTGAACTACCACTATCAATCACAATTTTACAACACTTACCTCCATATTTGCATCTAGTTCTGAACAAGCTTTTCCTCTATGGTGGTTCCTCATTTGTCTCTATTTGAAATAGTGCTCTCCTCATCACAAGTGATTCTTCTTTCTCTGGTTTACCAACTAAACATGGGTCATCTAACTCAATAGGTTCTTCTTCAACATAGGCTGCTCTTCCACTACTTTCTATCCTCTTACTTGTACTACCCTAATTACATTCAAATGCTATATGTCCTTCACCTCCACACTTGAAACAAGTACCTCTGAATGTTCTCTTATCCAATCCTCTTCCTTCTCTTCTATATCCTTCATTCCGGTATGCACTAGGGTTTCCTCTCTGATAAAAGTTTTTGTCATCTCTCCGGTAAGCATTGTTATCTCTGTCATCCTTCTTCAATGGGCTGTCAAACTTGTTCTGCTCTGGTTATGATCTATCTCCTCCAGAATAAGTCCTACCTCTAAAATTTACCTCCTCTACCTCTTTGTCTCTAATCATGTCTTTTGTTTAGCTTCTCTTCAACTTTCAGGGCAAACTGATATGCTTCCTCCAAAGATGTCATCCTTACCAAACTTAGTTCCTCTTGAATGTTCAATCTTAGTCCATTGATGTATCTAGCCACTTTCTCCTTACTTGCTTCACTATGTCCTATCCTTATGATCATCTTATGAAATTCTTTAGTATACTCCTTCACAAATTTCTCCTTTTGTCTTAGGTTTTGCAATCTTTTATACAGTTCCAACTCATAGTCAGTAGGTATAAATTGATTCTTCAGTTTTGTCACTATCCTATCCCATTTTGTAATCTTTTATTTTCCTCTTCAGTTCCTTTCCAACTGAACTTCTTTCCACCATATAGCAACATGTCCTTTCAACTTCGTCTTTGCAAATTTCACCTTCTCTGGATCTTCAATTTCCTCATATTTAAAGTATTCTTCCATGTCATTTATCCAGTCAATCAATTCTTTAGGGTTTAGATTACTAGTATAGTTTGGCACATCAACTCTAGGTCTCTTTCCAATCTTTGAAATAACTCTCAGCATCATTACTTGATCTAATTCTTCTACTTCATCACCTCCTAGGGTTTCACCAGTTTGTTCAACAGATTGAAATTCTTCCTCATCATCGCTTTCAACATTAGGTCTTGGTGTCAATCCCTTCACCTATCCTCTTCAACAACATCCAATTAGATTCACATTGTTTTCATTATCTCCATCAAGTCATCTATTCTACTAGCCATTGTTCCAATAGCAGCAACTCTCCTCGGTGGCATTCTTCCTAGGATCAAGTGTAAACTATCCCAGGTTCAGCGATCGGGCTACAAGGTGACAACTGCCTCACAATCAGTAATCGGTTTCAACACAAGTAACATGTCTCAATTTAGTGATCTGTCCACATCAAGATCTTATGGAATTCCCTCACCAATCTTCACTCAATTCACTCCCAAAAGATTCAAACTTTCACTCTGATACCACTTGGTGTAGTCATGGTAAGAGGGTTCATAGAATGAACTGTTCGGACTGTGTAGCAAGAGTAAACATAATAGAAACAACAAAAAAAAATGCAGATTTAGTCATTCAGTATATCATAGAATTCAAATAGAGATAGGCTAGCAATATGTGGGCTTACAAATAGGGCTCACAGGCCTGATTACATACATGTACAAGATAAAACTTTGAATCTCCTTCACCAGAAAAGTGAATAAGCTATCTATCTAGAACTCAGTATCTCATGAACTACTTTCCTAAGGATCTATTACATCAATATATATCAACTCCAGACCAATAGATTCCTCCACGTCGGCCAAAGAAATTCACAAACTCCAAAGAAGAGTTGTAATGTTTGTACATGGCTAGGTCAGACCTAATTGCATAGAACTCCTCTAGGAAATGAATGGAATGATGTGTGGATCTTCAGGGAAGGTCAGCCATGAACCACAGATCATTGAATGATATGTCATTAGGCTTCACAGATTAGGAAATGCTTCTACAAGTTTCTCCTTCAACTGGTTGTCTGTGATTATCAGGATGCTCTGTCCTAAGAACCAGTCAATCTTCTGATAGTGATATTTTTCTGGTAACGAAGTGCGGATCTTTGAATTCTTGATATGATGTAGATGAATGAATGTAGATGCTAGTTCCAGTTCCACAAGGTTTGAAATGCAACTGTACCAAAAATACAAAAACTACTTCTGACTAAACCACCTAAACTAAACTAGAAAAGAAACAAACTGAAATGCAAATGTTTTTGAACACGGGATGCTCCTGCATCATAAACATTTCCATAAATGATAGGAAAGAAGATTGAAACTATAAAAGGGACTAATTATCCACAAGATTTATAGCTTTTAATCTTTCAAGAAAACATAGAAAAGAAGTATCTGAGAAAGGTAGAAGATAAGTTATTTATTGATCATGAAGGCTAAAACACATTTGTTACAAATTTTGGTATGCCAAAATCTATTACTAGAATCTAGAGTTTGATCTATGTCTCAATACAATAACATATATTAGAAGTAGAACATCTTTGAGAGAAAATAGGAGAACTATCCTATTGTGAAGAGTGAGGATTCTATCTACCTCTTTAATGCTTTGTGGTTCCCTTTTGTTGAAGATTCTTCTTTGGGCACAAGAAAAAGAGTTAGTCTCCACAACTTAGACTAAAAAACCTCTAAACTACTACCACCTTTGAAGATGTTTCATGTCGGAGAAGGAGTACTGAAATTGGAATCTTAAAGGCCATGACTTCTCCAACTACTCTTGCACAAGAATAGGAACATGTTTCATATCTCCTTTGAATTTCTTTGATGAATTTTACTCCTTTTTTTGTGTGGGGACAAGTTTTCCTTCACTAGGGCTACTAACTACAATCTCATAATGCATTCATAGTTTCTACTCTCTACATGTTCTTCAAAAGTCTTGTGTATGAAAATATTATCACTCCATGTAGTAGAGAATCACTCTAACAAGAAGGCTATTTGATGGTGTCCTATAGACTCTTTTAATCTTATACAAACCTTGGAAAGACCACACAGGCTCTTATAGTGGTTTATAGGCCTTCTTTACACTTATCTTAGACCTCTTTAATGCTTATGTAGTCTCTTTCATGCTTGACAGACCCTTTAGGGTTTACTCAAGTTTGAAAAAGGTTATACATAGTGTGTTTTTCATTGTGCATTTCAACATGTATTTACAAAAATTCCATACTTCCATTAAATTCCTAGGGTTTATCATTATTATATAGGCCCTAAGGATGCTCATTCATAACTCTAGACATACTTGATAGAATCTAGAATGATTGACAAACCTATAAATAGTTATGTAGACCCTTTACAATGATTAATGGCTTTACAGACCTAAATCTTGATGGCTCTCTATAATTTCAAGGATCTTAGTGACCTCTTAAGATGTGTCATAGAGTTTGATAGAGATCTCTTTTGATCAACTTGAAGTCCCTCATTCCTAATGGGAGATAATGAATCAAATGGTGCCATTCTCTCTTAATGCATCCACCTCTTGTTGATCATAAATCTCCCTTCTTCTTGTGTCATTGAGAATTTTAAGTTCATTAAACTATTTGAAGAGACCTTCCAATGATTACACAGACCCTTCATGACTCAAATAGGTTCTTTATATTTTCATAGGCTCTTTATGGTTTGATAGAGCTCTTAGAATGCTTAGCAGTCTTCTTTATACACTATAGACTTATATATGACTTGGCAGGCCTTTCATGGATTAAAGGAATTTATATTGGGTTCCCAAGGGTTTGTTAGGCTCTTTATGGTTTGAATTAGATTTTAGGATTATACGATGTCTTGGAATGCTTCATAGGCTAAAGAATAATTCACAGACCTTGCTAATGATTATGATAGAGCTTTTAGGGCTAAAAGACCCTTCACAAGGTTATTCATACACCAAATTCTTTAAAACTCTCATGGTAATGTGGTCTTACCCCTTAAGGAGACCCAAATGGCTCAGTACCTTATGATAGAGTTGTTCAGGGTTTATATAGACTTTTAGGGTTTTATAGACTTTATCATCTTTTAGGCCTAGAACAAACCTTTCCATAATTCTATAGTCCCTAGGATGGTACGAAGTTTATAGGATTATATAGATCCTTACAAAAGGTTTCACACACCATGTATTTAATAGATCTGTAGATCTAAAAAATAGACATGTAAATTTTACATAGCTACGCTAACCTTGGCATGGTGGCTTGGTAGTACGAGAACCTTGTCAGTGTCTTGGACAGAGATTCTCCCATCATTTGGAAACATCATGATCATACAAATGGGTTGATTCCTATCACTCCCTTAACAAAATAGTAGAATCTACTTCTTAGGTAACCACCTTATGAGGAATATGTAGAGTATCATACTTCAACTTCCCAAACCATCTCACTCCAATGTAAACGCTCTCCTTAGTTTGATGCTCAGGAATCATGTAGTAAGATATGACATGTTCTAGTTTTCTTTACTAGTCTATAGTAAGCTTTCCCATTACTTCAACATTGGGAACCAGGATAGTGAGATGGTAACCTTTTGAAACAAGCTTGCCCATCTTAGTGTCCACTGGGGTTAAAATCACCAAGATGTTAGTCATCCCATTGTCTCTAGCATACTACACTAATGTATGGTATTCACAGAATTTTCCACAAACACGAGCTCTCACAAGGTCTTTATGAACTTGGGTTCCTTCTCAAGCTCCTTCCTAGATCATTTGTCAACCTTAGTCAAGATCTCAACAAAATTCATAACAATGTGACACTTTTGTAAACCTAGCACAGGGGCATACCCATTCCTAATTAGCTTAGATGATTCATGATAATGACCTATGATGTAAAGTTAACAAACTCCTTTTCTAGGTCATTCTAGGAATCAAAGGCCACATGTCCTCTCTTGAGATCTTTAACAACACATTTTTACATTGAAGATCACATTGCCACTAGATAACACCTCCTACAAAGCTTCATAAAGTATTTCAACAAATAACTATACCTAGCTTCAGCAATCTAGTCTCAACACATCTAGTTGTTGAATCCATAATCAACACTACATAATCAAATTCTTAATGAAATCACAATAACAAGGATCATCAATCATAGTACAGTATTACTTAGTGGTCTTAGTGACTATTTTTTTGGTACATCAACTCAAGTAGAATAAAGATCACTCTATTTCTCTTGAAAAGGTAATCAACTCAAAAGGTCAATTACCTCCAAGGTCTCTTTTAGCTGGGTCTCAGCCATGTTAGAGCAGCTTAGTGGTCTTATGTGATTGTTTTTTCAAGGCGCTTGTGCTGGTAAATAAACTTGAACCAAATGTATATGGTCTCTTGATAGAAAATTTTAGATTTTAAGTTCAAACTAATAATGCCTCTATATAGACTGATGGTATCTTCAAGATTATAACAATAAAGTCTCTATGTAGATAGATGTAACCTTTAAGTTCAAAGTTCCTAGATCTAATCCTATACTAATCTTTTGATAAAGAAAATACAAAAGCATATTAGGGTTAGAATAAGGTAAAATAAAATGAGATAAAATCAAGCAACCTCTATATTTGACCTACTATACTTAATGAAACTAATGAGATTTGAAATAACCTGAAATATAATGACCAATATTTTAACACAATCATATGCATATCATATACAAGATTCTATGGAATTTATGAGAAATTGGAATAATAACACCATATTACATGCATAGAAACTAAACCTCAATCCCATGTAAAGATATAGCAATTTAGCACCTAATCTCTCCAAGAATCATCAAACACAAATAGGACACAATTGTAGATACATTACCACCAAATGAAAGGAAAACATAGAAGACTTGATATTCACTATTAATTAACACCAAAATTGGTAGATTACATGTGGCAATAGGATTCCCATACTACAAATGTGTTAAAATTCATCGCTTACAAGCTTTATCAAAATTTCAAAATTTGCCTTCTTGCAAAATCTCTAGATTTCCCCCCATTTTTGAAAATCAAATGACACTCCTCTTTTTATAGACATGAGGTTTCATTACATCCATGACTAGGTCAACCAAAATAGGATAGGACCTAATTACAAGTTACATGGATGCTTCAACATTTTGAAGTTAGGTTGGCCATGAAATCATGCCTAAGCCACTAATATTATAAAATTTACTACTTATTAAATATGTCAGACTCAAGAAACTATACCAATCCAACTTACATCAAACTGAGTTATTACATCTTCAAAAGAATAAAGAATTAAATAGTGAAGAACAAGAATATTATGCCTCTCCAAGAAAATGACTATTGAAATTGAGAATGGCCTCATTGATATTATTCTAACTTGGCCCTTGATGAGGCTTCACCTTCATTTGCTATGAGAATGCTAACTTCTTGATCTTTCCATGAAACTCTGTGAAGTCAGTCCATTGTGCCTAGAATTCCATGAACATAGCCTTGAGTCTCATCAACTCATCAATGCTCTATTCAATAAGAAATTTGTGAAGGGATTCTGTGAACTCCTTAATAATCCAGGTTGTCAGAATGACCACCAAAGAACTTTCCTTGAAGGTGCAAGGGATGGACTTAATGAATCTTTTGATCTTTGTCATGCTTCCATCTGTTGCTTCACTCCTAGCTTTGAATTTATCTTTGCAGTTTTATAGCACCTTGACCCTCATCTAACCTACTTGTAGTCACTCAATTATAAACCATTGATCATCCTTGTACAAAATTCCAAGGTAAAAAATCTCACTTCAAGGCACTACTTCCATTCTCTTCAAAATTGGGAGGCACCTCATCAATGGAACTCTCTAGTTCTTATGATTTATCTACCTCAACACTAATGGTTTGATAGGCTCTCATTTCTTCCTTAATTACCCTACTAGTGAGATCTTCCAATGAGTCTTTCCATGCAATGGCTGAAGGGAGGATTCTTATGGGATTGACAGGTAGACTATCTTAATGGAGGGCTTACATGATAGCCAGTGGAGGGGTACTTGAGTTAACTAGGCCAACCAAATGAGTAATGTATGTTGTCAACTATCCCACCTACTTATTAATTTCTTCCTTTGTCACTTCATCTTTCTTCATCCTTTCCAGTGTTAGGAAAGGTGTCTTAACCTTGCAATTAAAAAAAGGTGTGATTTTTCTATTATAAAAACATAAAAACTTAATTTCTAGGATATAGGGTTGGTTTTCGGCTAAAATATTTTATTTTAGATTTATGGCATCAATTCCTAGATTCTCATCCCATGGATCTCTTCACAAGATTTCCAACACATTAAACAATTCATCAATATGCCTTTTGGATCAAAAGTTATGGTCTCCAGATGTTGGATCGCCCATATTGGAAAATGTAAAAATGTGTTAGACATAGAAAAGAGCTGTAAGGTTGACTTACACATGTTGGTGCATGTTTTGACAAATCATGGGCATATTTGATTGGAGATAATTTAGGTGTCACTTTTTTGGGTGGTTGTTAGAAGGATGGAAGGCATGGAGCAGATCCGAATGGAAGCTAGTGCATACATTATGTGGAGGCTGGAGCTGATAGAAGATGCTAAAAGACACATCCCTATATGTAATAAATACACTATATATGTAGGATAGGATAATTAAGATAGATTAAGGAGAGATGATTTATGTAGATGGATGAGGCAGAGACTTAGACCTACCAAAGGATAGATGTATGATTTTTGATCACTATATATATATACACATACACATATACATATACATAGATATATATATATACATACATATATATACATACATACATACATATACATATACATATATATATATATGGAGATTTGTCTGTACTAAATATTTCATTGTTGTCTTATTATTGTAACCTAATGCACTTATCTTTTCATCTTCACTCTATCACACTAAAACATGAATTCATTTCATGAATTTACACCTATCATCAACCTTGGGATGAACATCAAGGTTGGAATTACATTCTACAACCATTGGAACTTTCTCTAAGGTCAGCATACATACATAAATCAAGTTAGGACTAGACCTAAACAAACTTGCGGAGTAAATGAATGAAGGATAAACACATCATGGCTTAGCTCGGACCCAAATATATCATCACATGCTTGGACACGCTTCTGTTGGAACAAAATTTTAACCCTAAAACTTTTCTAAAATTCATTTCCCACCATCATATTATTCCCAAAATACCATTTTTCCCCCATTCAAAATAATACACCCATTTGACCTAGAATATTAACCCTAATAAGTTCATGTCTTGTCCACTTCACTTTAAAAGCAAAAAAACCATATTAGAAAAATACTTCTATATCACCTAAGTCATACACTAGAATCTTTTCGGTAAGCAAAAATGGAAGTATCAGTGAGAAACTACCATATCGGGGAGACTCACTTTGGAGTCTCTTTGATAATCTGAAAGAGTAAAAGGGCAAAAACACAGAACTTGGTGTCATATCGGGCTAATACCGACAAATCGAAGGGACTGACAGATCAGAGAGACTAAGGATTATCAATGTAAGACATTTAAGGGTCTCTTTGATATTTCGAAGACATCAAAAGCATATCGAGGGGACCGATGTATATCAATGTGACACCTAAATGTGTCCTGCTAATAAAGCAATAGCACTTACAAAGGGTAAATAAAAAATATTTCAAAAACTCTTGGAATATTAGGGTGACAATTTCCAGTACCACTGATAAGTCAACAATAAAGAGGAACATTGAATATATTTTGAAGTGACTTCAGAATATCAGAGTGAGGTGATTTCTAGTCCCTTCAAAAAGGCGAAGGACATAATAAGAAAAGGGATATCAAAGAAACAAGTAAATATCGAAGGGACTTTCCATAAAGGGGATTTTGGGAGGAGACTATGTTATTGGTATGACACTATCTAGGGTCATTCCGAAATCCTGAGGGTAATAAAATAAAGAAATAAAAAGAATATCAAAGGCAAAGAAACATATCGACAAGATTACAAGGTTGATTATCTTGATGGAATAGTGACAAGACATGTTTGGTGGTGATCAAACGGCCCTTATTCAAAAATTAAATGTCTCTTTGATGATATGAAATCTGCCATGAGACACCATTAATACACCAAAGCTGAGTATATTGAGGCAAATGTTGAGAAGATTTTATAATCAAGAAACCGCAAGGAGTGAGGGTAGGGCACAACAGAAAATAATTTGAGAACTAGAGAAGATATCCAAGTAAGTACTCTGAGTTTAGCTTAAAATTTGCAACATATCGGTTCAAATTACATTCACAGAAGTAGGGTTCTTTTACATAAGTTAAGTCATGAAAGATACAACTGAAAACCCTAAAGGTAAAAGGAAGAAATTAGAAGAAAGGCACTTAAACGAGGATCTGATAGAACAATGCCCAGGATTAGGATAGAGATCTGGAAGAAATGCCTAGTTAAACCCCTAAGCCAAAAAATTAGAAGATATATACAAATAGATAGGGGACACATGGACCCCCATACGGGAGTATGATCTTTTTCTCTATCATTATAGAAAAATGCATAGGCATACATCTATCTCCAATCCATGAAGACTAAACCTGGGAAAACTTATAGTGCCAAACATGTTTGTCAATGTGGAGTTGTTAAAAGTTGTAGCCAAGAAATACAATCCTCAAACCTGCATAATTGAGTTGAATGATGGGTTTGGTTTCATCCCTATCATCAAAGACTATATATCAATGGTATTTTAGTTGGACACTAGCTTTGATGTGAAATTTAGAATCAGAGACTTGCTAAATGAGTACTATAATCTAAGCAATAATTACAAGAGATGGAGGCTACCTTTACATAGGCCTCGAGATGAAGGAAATAGGCTTAGATTATTCTCAGGGGTTAAGGATCCACCCTACTCTATAGAATTATTTGAGGAATACTTTAGATGCACCTATTATTTTGTCTGTCAATTGCTTGGTCTGGAAACCTCTCTGTTTATGGATGTTGCACCAATGGTTTTAACTGCAGATGTACAAAGCCAAGATGCATGACATCTAGACTATGCTAAGTCCCTTGCCAATGATCTTCACAATGATTTGGTTTCTATAAAGAATGGAGGTAGTAAATTTAGGCATTACTCTTTACTCATGCATCTTATCTTGTATGAGGGACAGAATATGTGTCTGTGGGATGAATGCTTGAGAGTAAGAAATTTGAACAAAAATGGAGACATTAAACTTGTACAAATGTGGAAAGCCATCTGGGATAGCAAGTGTGAGAGATCCCATTATTTATATTTTGAAGAATATTTTGTGAAACCTGTGTATAAATTGCTAGGCCATCCTTGTGATTACAGCCTATCAATGGAAGTGCAGAAATCACTGATCCCAAAAGACAAGAATGAAATCAAAAGAATCAATCACAACTGGGGTGATTGGTATGCCTATAATTACTGCACAAAGATTAGAGGATTCAGGTATGAAGGACCACCATTTTTATTGCCAAAAATCTATCCACACAGAATTGCTTATTTAGAGATTGTGAGGCAGCTAGCTTACTCCGACTTTATGCACCTTAAAATTCACAACAAGAAATCCTTTATGCCTAGTACTTTTTGTCTTGGAGACTTTACAGTTCTTGCTAAGAAAGGATATCAATTAATTGATAGAAAATTAGAATAATTTAGAATTCCATTAGGAAATGGAAGAGAAAACTTTGACCCTGAGCACTTCATAAATAATGTCAAAGTTAATAAAAAAATTGAAAAAGTATCACCATGTGCTATTTGCTGATGATGATTTGATCAGAAATGTTGTGAAAGCAGTGTAGTTGAAAGAAGAAATTTGTATCATAAAATAATTCTAGCTAAGGCTTAGAGGATAGCCAAAAATCCCAACTATAAAGGAGCTTTTTTGGAGGTTGATGACCCTATTGAAAGATTGGACATGTTAATTTCACATGCAGTAGAATTAACTATGGATGTTCCTCATAAGGTTTTTGAGAAAGTAGGTGAAAAGATCAGGGAGACATAAGCAGAATGTGAAGTACCCATAGGCCATCTTTCCCCCCAGCCTACACCAAACATCAGCTTCTCTGTTGACACCAATATTGCAGAGGATGAAGAGTTTGAAAGTGAAGATGAAGGTGTGTAGGGCTTGGAGCATGTAATTGAAGACTATGAGCCTCCTGTGGATAGAGAAATGGTCATGATGGAAGCCCCTGATGAGTTATCAGATGACATATGAAATATGACAAGAAAAGAATTATTTTAGAAGATGATTTTATCAAAACCCCTAAATTCAAAGCCTTTTTGTATGAATACAAAGGCAAACAGGCTAGAGAGAAAATGAAGGACATCACTTCTGAAGTACAGGATGAGGTATTAAATGAGCTCCAAATAGAAATGGAAAAAGCAATGGAGACTATGACTTAGAAAAGGAGAGAGCACTGCTTCAAGAAGTAGGGGTAATGCTAGTCTCTGGATGGGATATGACATCTACCATTGTTTTTGATACTTTTAGAAGGAATCAAGATAAAAAATTGCAACTAAGTATTGAAGCACTGGATAAGATCAAGACAGGGTCAAGATATGATCCTAACAAGGCTACATTGCTAATATGGGCACTATGCCCCCTAATAAAAGACCTCAAATCATTAGCAACCTGAATGAAGCATTTGGTCATCTCTTGATACATCGAGTTGAGGATACAGATCCCATTGAGACTATTGATTTAAATGTGAATGTTGCAAGATTTTAAAAGGCTCAAATTGAGCAATTATTAAGGAAAAATAATGCATACCTGGCAATGATTGTAAAATCGAGGCAAGAAGTTGCCACTTACAAGGACAAGTTGCCATCATCATCAAGAAACTATTCATATTATTTAGAATCTGATAAAAGATTGATAGAGACCAGAGCTAACACCAATTATTGGAAGATTAAGGTAGAAAAATTTCAAAAGAAGAGTGATCAATTGGTAACTAAAATGAAAGTTGTTAAATACCAAATGGCTTCTGAACTAATTAGGAAAAGATTTGAGAAAATGATGGGCAATAGTGATAAGGTATGGAATTGTACAAGAGTGTTTAGGGTAAAATTGGGATTGTTTAGTTTTTAGTTTTTAGATGTTTGAATCCTCCTTTATCCCTATACATTCAAGGATCTAGGGTCGAGTGGCTAGGTATTATCATACCCTAGGTCGCTTTGAGATTTTAGGAAGCTTGGATTAGGGAATTTAATTATCAATTTTCCTTCTCTTATGCTCAATTAACCTTTAAAACCCTAATTTCACAAATACGACTGTAAACGAAAGAATAATAGAAAAACTTCTTACAGAGGGAAGTAAAATATCAAATCACAGAGTACCTATTTTCAGGGTTCCAAGGCAGAAAATTCAGGGACACGAGAGAAGGCACCCAAGTCCAAGGTACTAGTTTCTTTGCGGGAACCTGACCTCCTTCCGACATTGATCTACACTGTAACTTCTGTTTTTAGAAATTCAACTATGCAGGACATAGGAGCGAGTGCCCAAGTCCCAAAAAGGCTTCAGTGTCCTGCTTCTCTTCATATCCTGAATCCTTGATGTTTGTTGATCCCTCCTGCAACTCTACTTTTTCTAGATGTGACACCTGTAACCTGCAATCACAAAACTTTGGGAGGGTGTTGTGGTGTTTAGAGGCTTGCCTCAGTCAAGCCCTAGAGGACACTTAAGCCTCTCAACACTGTTGTCAGATAGAGAGTGTGTGCCCTTGTGAGGTAGAGGCAAAAACCAAAGAAAATGATAATAAAAACATAATAAAATGTCACCTTGTAGTGAAGATCTCATGGAGGAAGATGCTCTTCATTCCATGATGAAATGGATGCTCAATTATGCACACAAAAACACATAAACCACACAAATCTAATCTTGCAACACAATGAAAGCCTTGAATCACCTTGAGAATGCCTAAAGTTCACAATGATCATCTAGTTTACAAATGAATGCCTAAACATGCTTTTATATGCAACTACAAACACTCCTGCCAAGATTTTCATAATTCAAACTTACCGTGTTGGCATAGGACCCAAATAATGGTCATAAATTGACACCCAAAAATTGAGGCTACCCAAAATAGGGCAAGACTAGGGCACAGTCGCCCAAGTCCTCCCCCCCTATTTTTGGCAGGGTCAAGCTCAAGGGGTCCTCCTAGGTCCCATTTGTCATGTCACCTAGGGCTTATTCCATCGGGATGCCAAATTATGAAGTAAGATGTCCTAAATGCATGCAAAAGACCTGAAAGCTAAACCTTATGAGGGAAAAGCCCCCAAGGGGACATATTTTGACATTACATTTAGCCTCCACTTTAATGTGTATAAACATGAGGCCAATACATGCATTAAAGTAAGGTCACAAACACAACAAACACACCAAGCATGGAGAAGACATGCTAATCACATAGAAGATAGTAACAGGCATGCAAAACATGGAGAAGACAGTTACAATCATGTAGAACATAGAGAAGATAGTCAATGTATAGAAGACACATTAATGCATGGAAGACAGAAATGATATATTTTCTTTTTCTTTTTCTCATATATATGAAATACAAATGTAATTATTGGAGAGTAAACAAACCTCCCATAATACATGATGCACTCATCACCAGGGCTTTGTATATGGGGCAACACACATGCAAGACATGCAAAACATCCCAAAATGTAGGAAGCACAACCCTAAGGTGCTAGTCTTTAAACTGCATATGGGACAACAAACGCACCACACAAAACAAGCACGCCAAAACACACACTATTGAAGACATAGAGAAAACACGGCAGACAAGTGATGGTGTGTTCCCTATTTCTAGGCTGATCACCATCTCAAGCACATTACAGGCACACACCAACGATTGGGCTTCGCCACAACAATCACCAAAAACACACTTAAGGGTTGAGTTAGTCATAGAACCACTCCTCGCCTCCATAGAGGACTTTTGAAAATGACAGGATGATGCAATCTTCTCTGAGATATACACCATCCCTACCTCTGCAGAGGGCTTAAGATAAAAAAAGATATACACAATATCCCTCCTTTGTAGAGGGCTTACATGATTCATTGATTGATTGCAAACAAACTCATGATGCAGGAAGTACTCATCGAGCTACTCTTTAAACTGCATCTAAGGACAAGCACATAGATAACATCTACAATAGACAACTTACCTTATATATGCCCCCACCTTAAGGTGGTTGATATAAGGTATCAATATCAAGCACATTAAGGTAGGAATAAAACACACAAGGGAACACAAGCTCTCACAAAGCCCATGCCCCCCGGAGGTGACATGCACTTCATGATCACCAAATGTTCCCACAAACACATCCCTACAAGAAACATGTTAGTGTCTACAAAATCATTATAAACAACAACATTGATGCATATAATTAACCACATGAAGAGCTAAGGTTATACTATGAATTTGGATTTTGAGGATAACCATGGGGCTATATCACGAATCTCTCTGAATCGAGTACCGCTAAGGCTAGATTCAAAGACAAACAAAGGTGCATAGAGCAACAATATTGTCATGCCCACATTTTCCTTGTGGTCACAACACACATCACACGTGTCATAGCCACATCTGTCATGTGGTTATGACATGAGATATGAAAATTTTTTCTCACACTGCCCTAAAAACCCCCTCGCATGCGTAAGCATGCTCGGCGGTGTTCTCTCATGGAGAAAACACTACAGTTTTCGGCGGGATATAAGTGCAATTGCGTGCAACCAGACGCAAACAGACCAACAAGAGGGTCTCTACGACGCCGTTAATGTCATTGCAAGAGTGAGATTACCAAGGTTCCTAAATCTAAATCTCGGCAAATTCCGGCAGCATAACGCCTTACGGCGTTAGTGGGAATTACTCAACACTATTTTACGCACGTGGTTCGCTGATAGATCAACAACTTCCCACGACGCCTTGTTCCGACTAAACTGACTGGTGATCTCCCTATTTAGTCATTTTTCAGCAAGGCACGGTTGTCTGTCTCCTCTCTTACTTCCTGAAACATACTCCTCCTACGACTTAGCATTCTCAACAAGGTGGTTTGTTTGCTCTCTCTTCCCTTTTCTCTGGGTCTTAATTTTGATTGTATTTTTATCGCACTTACCTTAACTATTTCTCTGATAATCTAGTTTGTTTATATTTCAGTCTCTCTCTCTTTCATTTTCTATGCTTTCTTTATGTGTATCCGGTCCTTTCTTCATGATTTACGTCAATCAAGGTTATCACTGCATCTATTGTTGATATTAAACCTAACTTCCGGATGGTCTAGGTCACATAGGCTGGTTTACTACTTCGCTGGACTCGGTCTCCTAGTCTTCTCCGATCTAGGTTCCTCCTCTACGTCTGTATTAATTAATCTTGTTCCGAAGCAAATTTTAGCGGAAGGGTTCATCAACTTAGTTCTCTTATCCCATGTGGGAAATGTCGCGCATTTTCTCCTCTGTGTTTTCCAATGTTAGTTTTTCTTCTTCTGACTCTCTTACAGGTTTACTTATGTGGACGTTTACTACAGTTGAGATTAAAATGGCCTCACATGGAATGTCTGTGATGGCTTCTTAAGTTTATTTCCAGTGATCTTTTAAGCAAGGTGACGTGTAATTTTCCTCTTCATTTTCCCAGTTATTGAAATTACGTTGATAGTTGAAACTTCCGAGAAACTCTTTCCGGAGTATTACAGAGTATTCCTTTACGCTCTCTTTAAATTATAATTTTATTTTCTCTTATTTATAATTACTGTTGTTATTATTACTAATAATTAATATTAATACTCTTATTGTGAATCATATACCATTGTTAATATATGTAGGAGGCTCTCCTCTTTATAAAACCCTGATCATGGAAACATAAATTCTTTGGTTGTTTTGTTCAACACTTAATAAAACCTAACTGTGAAAATATATTTTTTTGTTTTATTTTTGTATATTAATGTGCCACATTTTGTCAAGATTTTAAACAAGGGCCCAATAAAATGGCTCATAGAACTACTCCTATATATATATATATATATATATAAATGTATATGTAGTTGACGAAATTGTTCTTTTAAATTTGTTTAACAAACTCCACGTAATCCCTTACTTTATATATATATATATATATATATATATATATATATATATATATATGTATGTATATATATATATGTATGTATATATATATGTATATATATATATATATGTATATATATATATATATGTATATATATATATGTATATATATATATATATGTATATATATATATATGTATATATATATATATATATCTATATATATGAATTATTTCATTATATATTGCTATATAAATAGACATATATAGTATCTATATATATGTCTATATATATGGCAACTATAATGTATTTCATTTTAAAAGAGACCAACTTATATGTTAGGGCCAAAAGCCCTAACATTTCTGTTTTTTTTGTTTTAGCTACACAGCCAGCGGAGGAGATGGGGCGGCAGTGGCTGCAGTGGTAGGGGAGACAAAGGTCGGCCGCGTAGAGGGAAGGGCCTGTGTAGGCCGCGGAGGGGAAGGGCCTGTGTAGGCCGCGGAGGAGTGTAAACGGCGGCACTGTAGAGCTGTGCCCCGCGGGAGTTAAAAGGGAAGGGGGATGTGGGGTGTGGGTGGGGCTCCGCCCCTCCCCACACCTCTAATAAACAAAATGGAGACTGCGGTGGGGATTACTCCCCACCGCCCACCGTGCAAGCTTGACTGTGTTTTACACAGCGATTTCAAATTTCACTTTTAGTTCGGCGGTCATAAAATTTAATACAAGTTTATTCTTATTCGATGATAATTAAATATCAATTCATATATATATATATGTATATATATATATGTATATATATATATATATATATGTATATATATATATATTTTAGTATCAGAATATCTCTTCATTTTCTCAATCAAACAATTTATTCAGTATCTCTAATTCTGTCAAAATGATAATTGATAACAACTGTTATATATATATATATATATATATATATATATATATATATTTATATTTATATATGTATATATATTTCATAATTTTCTCAAATTAAATACTTTATTCAGTTTCTTGTAGTCAGTTAAAAAGATCAAGTAATAATTAAATAAGATTATATATATATATATACACTTAAGAAGATGAAGTTTTAATCAGTATATTTAGGCAATTAATACATGTCCATTTTAACTTTTAGGACAAACAAAAGTAATTATAATAGATTTTCTTTAAAACTTACAAAATAACTAAAAACACTATTTATGAAGAATCAACTTACACATTTAAAAACTGTCTTTTCCATTAGAACAATGAACCCATAAAACTGACCTTTCAACTAATTTAGCAGTTCTATTCTTATAATTACATAAACAAACTCAGATTAGATTGCAAATAAGTAATGAATTCTTCCTTTCAATAACACATTAAACACAAATAAATTGCTATTTAACAAGGTTTACATAGCAACAAACTTGAAAATTTAAGCACATTCATATTACAGATTTTAAACCATGGATACATACAACTAACTTCCCAGATATGAACTTCCTTCTCCCAAACAATATACAATTGATAGCTTGTGACAACCAAGTAAAAGTCCATCAATAACAAGATCAGGGAGGTGATTTCCTTCACTCCCAGGGTAACAATAAATTACAACAATTACAAGAGAGGTGCTCTCTCTTCAACTCTTATGAAATGAACCTGGCCTAATTCTCATGACAAAGAAGAATAACTATTTCTTCATAAATATAACTCCTCCCAAGCCAACCAGAAGCTCCAAGAGAAAACCTGCATATCAAAGACAAACAAAGAAGAAAACACCACTCATCTAGCTCTCCTCCCTTCCGTAGACCAGCAAGAGGGTCACCCTCGAGCTAGGGAGACCATACTCACACCTGGGTAACTCAAGCACTCCACTTCACAACAGTAACAACAACAATCCCAAAGCACACAAACACCCGTGGGTAATTTACACAACACGGAAACTCAACTACAGTGAGTTTCATAAGGGGCAGGAGAGTGGACACACTCGACTCCAGAGTGTCACCCTGACAGATAAGTTAACCAATACAATTTCTCTTGGTCTCAAACCAAGTTTGATCACAAATTTTTAAGAAATCTGTATTTGACTCTCAAGTCAAAGATATAGTCACAGATACTCGCCCTCAAGGCTTTCAACATCCCAAAAGATGGAAACAGGTATGCACCCGAGGAGGATCTCTCCTCCCCTACCCCACACTTGATGAGCATTTCTCCCAAGTGGGAGAAGCTCTGTCAAACAACCCGACAACAAACCCCACAGAAAACAAATCTAAACACAAATTCATACACTTTACATACACATTCAGCTATACAAAATAAAGATAAAAATCAAACCAACCTTGCAAAGCCCTCCTGGAATGAAACTGTTGTAGAGCCCACAAAGTTCTCTTCCAACCTTAGCCACCAACTCCCTCTCCCTTCTCTCTCCTGCAAGCTAACTTTTCTATTTTTGGCAATCAGAATGAAATTCTCCCCAAAATTCAACTAACTCCCTCTCATCCCAAAATTGGAAACAAATAACCCAAATTCTTTTCATTTTTGAGGAATGGGGAGGTGACACTTGTCACCTCCTCACTCTCCCCCAAAACCACTATTCTGCCCTGGTGGCTTATGTCACTCACCCTTCCCAAGAGTACTCCTTATTCCTCTCCTCATGTGATTCCTCTTACGCATGGGAGAAATAAAAGGAGTTAATGGGGAAGAAGACAGGTGACCCATGCCCCTTCTTCCCTCCTTCACATGGGTGTCCCCACAGCACATGGGGGAATCTCACTTATGGAGGGGGTGACTTCAAGTCAATCCTTCAATAATGGATGGGCTTGTAGTCATCTCTTACCTTGGGGATTGTAGAGGGGATGGGTTGGGTGTTGGTACAACCCATCATGTCCCCTCCATACCTCCAATTTTCGCCACTTAACTTCAGGGGGAAGTTAAGATGACTAGATGGAGGTTACTCAAGGGTTACCCATGCCAAATGGGCCCCTGGACCCATGGGGTATAACCCAGGGTCAACTTTAACCCGTACAAGACACTCCTGGTCAAGGTAAAGCACAAGAAAAGTCCTCATAATTTTAAATAAAATAAGGAAATCCAAATTCAATCTTTTTACAACACAAATTATAAAATAATGTTACATGAGGGTAACCTAACCCACCCGACCATACAAAAGACCACATTACATCATCACATCAAACACAAAGAGATCTTGGTTCCTGGTGGAACCAGATCGGCTTAACATGGAATAACAAATAACAAGGCGTGGAATGATCTCCAAAATCTGTGGTTCGATTAGTAATTCCTACACACTAAATTACAAGATCAGTAACCACATAAAATCATCATAGCCGAAGCAACTTAAAAACATGCATTATCATGACATAGTATTAATTAACATAAATGAAATCATATTACAATTTTCCATCATCACCTAATTAATTTTTCTAAAATGTAAACTTATCCAAACATCACCCAATTAGTTTTTCCGAAATCATAATAAAGTTTAATAGTTTGACAATTCCGGGAACTGCTATCCCACAAATATAAAAAGTAATAATAACAGTAGTGTAAATAGTCCTAACAACAGAAGTAAAAAGGGCGGTCCTCACCTCCTCTCCCCCTAAGACGGTGCTTCCTCCTGGAAGTCGTCAAAAAGGTGAGGATAAAGGGTCTTTAGTCTCTCTGCATCTTACCAAGTCATAGTGACTTCGTCGTATAGGTCCCACTGGACTCTAACCTGGTCCAGCTCTCGACCTCGAAGGGCCAGCGTCCGACGAGCCAATATGTGAATTGGCTCCAACGCCAGCTATCCGTCTGCCTCTACCTGAAGAGCACTCCAATCCAACACGTGAGATAAGTCAGAAATATATTGACGTAAAACTGATACATGAAATACATCGTGGATATGCGACAGGCTAGGTGGCAAGGCTAGATGATAGGCTACTGGTCCTATCCGCTCCAAGATTTCGAAAGGTCCTACAAATCGAGGTGCGAGCTTAGAGCCTTTTCTGTAACGGATTGGACTCTTGTGCGGCTACACTCTCAAAAATAC
Source organism: Cunninghamia lanceolata (assembly GCA_027924645.1). Lineage (NCBI taxonomy): Eukaryota > Viridiplantae > Streptophyta > Pinopsida > Cupressales > Cupressaceae > Cunninghamia > Cunninghamia lanceolata. The sequence continues at coordinate 31,777,984 of BSBN01000078.1, read as the reverse complement.
TCTTTCCCCCACAGAGAAGCTTCGGTCTGTCCTCTTAGCATCGGCATACTTTTTCTGCCTGTCCTGTGCTTCCTGAAGCCTCTGTCTAATCTATTTGACTTGCAGTTCCATATTCTAAACTATCTCTGGACCGATGACTATTCTGTCCTCTATCTGATCCCAACTCAAAGATGTTCTGCATGGTCTGCCATATAATGCCTGGAAAGGAGGCATACCCAACGAGCTATGATGCCCATTATTGTAGGCGAACTCAACTAGATACAGGTACTCCTCCCATCTAGACTGGTGGTCCATCACATACATGCGAAGCATGTCTTCTAACACCTGGTTAACTCTCTCCGTTTGTCCGTCAGTTTCTGGATGATATGCTGAACTGAAGTTGAGCTGTGTGCCCAACGCCTGATGTAAAGCTTTCCAGAATGATGAAGTGAATACGGAGTCTCTGTCAGATATAATGCGGTGAGGTACCCCATGTAGTCTAACAATCTGATCAAGAAACACCTTTGCCACTGATGGTGCATTGTATGTTGTGCATATGGGTGAAAAATGTGCCACTTTGGTTAGCTTGTCAACTGTCACGATAATGGCATCATGGTGACGTGATGACATAGGTAGACCAATGATAAAATCCATAGAAATGGTGTCCCATTTCCATTCAGGTATCTCGTGAGGGTACAACAGTCCCGCTGGATGCTGATGTTCGGCCTTGACCCTCTGACATTCCAGGCAACGAGCAACAAATTCGGCAATGTCACGCCTCATCCCGGCCCAATGATAAAGCTGTCGTAAGTCAGCATGCATCTTCTTCACTCCTGGGTGTGCTGCATAGGGTGCTCTATGAGCCTCTGATAGGATTACTGTGTGAAGATTACCTGCATGGGGTACATAGATACGCTACCGATGTCAAAGCATACCATCAGACTCAAGGGTATATCCTATAAATTTGCCCTCAAGGGCCTTCTGATTTAGTAATGCCTGCTGCACCTCAAGAAACCATTCGTCCTCCGGTAAATGCTGTAAGATGCAATCTTTCAAGTCCACCTTCAAGGTCAGGGTTAGGATCTCATGGCGCCTTCGACTCAAAGCAGCAGCGACCATGTTCTCCTTCCCCTTGATGTAGTGGACATCGAAATCGTATTCGCATAGGAATTCCATCCAACGCCGTTGGCGGGCGTTCAAATTGGGCTGTGTAAAAATATACTGCAAACTATGATGATCTGAATGGAGTTCAAAGCGTCGACCTAGGAGAAAATGTCTCCAGCGGACCAAAGCATGAACAACTGCTGCGAGCTCTAAGTCGTGAGTAGGATAGTTTAACTCATGTGTCTTTAGTTTCCGCGATTCGTATGTGATTGCTCGACCACCCTGCATAAGCATGGCTCCCAAACCTTCTAATGATGTATCTGTACAAACTACAAACTCCTCTGTAGGATCTGGGACCGCTAAAATAGGAGCACTAGTAAGACGCTCCTTGAGGACTCCAAAAGCCTTTTCACACTGCTCGGTCCAGATGAAACCCTTCCCTTTTCGCTGAAGGGAAGTAATGGGATGTGCTATCCTGGAGAAGCCTTCGACAAACCGACGACAATACCCGGCTAACCCCATAAAGCTTCTGACCTCTGTCACGTTAGTGGGTGCCGGCCACTCCTGAATTGCTCTGATTTTAGATGGATCTACGGAGATGCCATCGCCTGATAAAATGTGTCCCAAATATTGCACCTCTGTCCTGAAGAAGGCACACTTCGCCAAGTTGCCATAAAGCTGCTACCCTCGTAATTGCTGCAAAACTTGACACAAGTGCTCTACATGCTCCTCCTCAGTCCGTGAATAAATCAAAATGTCATCTAGAAATATGATCACGAACCGATCTAGGTAAGTACGGAACACCCCGCTCATGAGACTCATGAATACTGCAGGAGCGTTCGTCAACCTGAAAGGTAACACTGTGAATTCATAATGGCCATATCTGGTTTGAAAAGCAGTTTTATGAATATCCACCTCCGTGATGTGCAATTGGTGATACCCAGATTTTAGATCAATTTTTGAGAACACTCTGGCTCCCTGCATCTGATCAAAAAGGTCGTCAATCCTAGGCAAAGGATAACGGTTCTTCACCGTCACCTTGTTCAACTGCCTGTGGTCCATACATAGACGAAGAGACCCATCCTTCTTCTTCATGAAGATAACCGGTGCGCCCCATGGCGAAACGCTAGGTCGGATGTGCCCCTTCTCAAGTAATTCCTCTAACTGCAGCTTAAGTTCAGTGAGTTCATGTGTAGTCATCCTATAGGGTGCACGGGATATCGGTTCTGCACCTGGCACTAAGTCGATGTGGAAGTCCACTTCTCTGCGTGGAGGCATACCTGGTAATTCCAGCGGAAATACATCGGCAAACTCTCTAAGGATAGGGTGATCATCTAAAGTAGCCTCAGGTTCATCCTCTACTCTATCACTGACCGTGATGGTAAACATCTAACATCCCTTCTGCATACAGCGCTTAAGCTGCTGAGCGGATATCATACGAACAGCCGTGGACTTTTGAATGCCCACTATCTCAACCGACGAACCATGATCGTCTAAATAGCTAATCGTCCTCTGGCGACAATCAAGCTTGGCTCTATGTGCCGCAAGCCAATCCATACCTAGAACTACTCCGTAAGATCCTAATGGCATAATCCTAAGGCCACATGTTGTGGTGAATGATCCCAATGTGATCTCACAGTCTTTAACCCAGGTATCTACTGACATCCTGGCCCCTGAGGCCAACTCAACTTCCCACCTAATGTCTTGCCTAGAAGCCACTAGCCTGCAACGCTCCACTAACGATGTAGACAAAAAGGAGTCAGTAGCTCCTGAGTCAAAAAGGATCGAGATGGGGAAGTCTCCAATCGTACCTGCTGCCTCTATGACTGAGGCCTGGAAATCGGCCTGGCGGTTATCAACCGCTGCAAACATGTGGTGGGATCTGCCCACGTCACCTATGGTCTGCTCAGATCCTCCTGATCGGGGCTGTCCCCCTGCAGTAAATCCCTACGGGCACTCTCTAGCCAGATGCCCTGCCCCACCACACACATAACATGGTCCTCTAACCTGTAACTACCCTGACTGTGTTCTGCCCGATTGTTGTTGCCCAGTCCGTCCAGTGGATCCCTGTGAGCCTCTGTAAGACTGCTGGGACCTTGCGGGTCCTGCCGATGAACCCTGCTGTCTCTGATCTCTGCGTGAACCCTGCTGCTGCCATCCACGGTTTTGTCCTCCCTATCCCCTCTGTTGAAATTTAGATTTTTGCTGATGTTGCTGCTGCTGTGGAGGCCTAGGAGGTAATGATGAAGGGTTATATCCTCCTCTCTGTGTTGTGTTTTGAGGCCTTCAGAAGTTTTGCTGTTGTTGGGGATTACATTCCTGGTACTGTGGGCGTGAATTCTGTCCCGTCCCTGAATTTCCTCTGATATAAGGGCCTTTTCAATAGCCTCTCTCATGGTCTGGGGATTTGCCATATGAATTGGTCCTGCTATCCCGTGATTTAGCCCTTTGATGAATTTGTGTATTAAGATTTTCTCGTCATGGAGGTATTCCGCTTAACGAGAAAGCTCAATGAATCGGCTCTCATACTGAGTAACAGTGAGTCCCCTTTGCTGTAAATCATGGAACTCATCGATCCTGCACTATCTGTAATGTTCGAACAAATATCACGCATTGAAGCGCTTAATGAAGATGTCCCATGTGAGTGTATCCACGGATAGTCGGTGCTTACACTCCTCTATGCGCTACCAGGTGGCTGCTGCATCCCTAAGAAGATGGACTGCCACTCATGCTTTCGTGTTGCTTCCATATGGTCGCAATGCGAAACACCTGTCTAAGCTAATCAACCAAGCCTCGGCCACAGCTCCCTCTATAGCACCTGCGAAAGTGGGTGGGTTGAGCCTCAGTAGATCTCTGATGGGATCCCCTCTATCTCTAAGTCTCACAAGTGGCTCTTCCACACCATCCTCATATAATCCATGCTGAACCTGTTCTGCCCTCTGGATCTCATCTCGTCTCAAAAGTCTCAGAGGACTCCTGCTCCGTGCTCGGGAGGCTGACCCTACCTCCTCTACTGTTGTATCGGGAATCTCAACGAAGGGCTCCACACGTGGCACCTCTAGTGGATCAACGCGGGGCTCCTCACGTGGCTCAATACGTGACTCGGCACGTGGCTCCTCTCGCGGATCAACACGAGGCTCTACACGTGGCTCAGGAATCACTGGCGGTAACCTGTCTAACATAGCCTGTAGTGTCTGTAAGATCTATGGACCTATATCCAATACTGGTGTCGCCTGTGGTACTAGTGGTGCTTGTGGTACAGGTGGTGCAGGTGGTGCTGCTGTAACTACGGGTGCCAGTCCCTTAGCTGAGGAATCGCTGTGCACCTCGACTGACGCTGTGTGGCGTGATCACGCTCGTCGAACACATCGGGGAGGCATCCTACAAAACAAGGTAGAAACTAATTAGCCAAAGTTGCGGAATAATAACGTGCCCAAATACGCCCAGTGTTTAAAAATTGGCTCTGATACCAAATGTCATGCCCACATTTTCCTTGTGGTCACAACACACATCACACGTGTCATAGCCACATCTGTCATGTGGTTATGACACGAGATATGAAAAACTTTTCTCACACTGCCCTAAAAATCCCCTCGCATGCATAAGCATGCTCGGCGGTGTTCTCTCATGGCGAAAACACTATAGTTTTCGGCGGGATATAAGTGCAATTGCGTGCAACCAGACGCAAACAGACCAACAAGAGGGTCTCTACGACGCCGTTAATGTCATTGCAAGAGTGAGATTACCAAGGTCCCTAAATCTAAATCTCGGCAAATTCCGGCAGCATAACGCCTTACGGCGTTAGTGGGAATTACTCAACACTATTTTACGCACGTGGTTCGCTGATAGATCAACAACTTCCCACGATGCCTTGTTCCGACTAAACCGACTCATGATCTCCCTATTTAGTCATTTTTCAGCAAGGCACGGTTGTCTATCTCCTCTCTTACTTCCTGAAACATACTCCTCCTACGACTTAGCATTCTCAACAAGGCGGTTTGTTTGCTCTCTCTTCCCTTTTCTCTGGGTCTTAATTTTGATTGTATTTTTATCGCACTTACCTTAACTATTTCTCTGATAATCTAGTTTGTTTATATTTCGGTCTCTCTCTCTTTCATTTTCTATGCTTTCTTTATGTGTATCCAGTCCTTTCTTCATGATTTACGTCAATTAGGGTTATCACTGCATCTATTGTTGATATTAAACCTAACTTCCGGATGGTCTAGGTCACATAGGCTGGTTTACTACTTTGCTGGACTCGGTCTCCTAGTCTTCTCCGATCTAGGTTCCTCCTCTACGTCTGTATTAATTAATCTTGTTCTGAAGCAAATTTTAGCGGAAGGGTTCATCAACTTAGTTCTCTTATCCCATGTGGGAAATGTCGCGCATTTTCTCCTCTGTGTTTTCCAATGTTAGTTTTTCTTCTTCTGACTCTCTTACAGGTTTACTTATGTGGACGTTTACTACAGTTGAGATTAAAATGGCCTCACATGGAATGTCTGTGATGGCTTCTTAAGTTTATTTCCAGTGATCTTTTAAGCAAGGTGACGTGTAATTTTCCTCTTCATTTTCCCGGTTATTGAAATTACGTTGATAGTTGAAACTTTCGAGAAACTCTTTCCGGAGTATTACGGAGTATTCCTTTACGCTCTCTTTAAATTATAATTTTATTTTCTCTTATTTATAATTACTGTTGTTATTATTACTAATAATTAATATTAATACTCTTATTGTGAATCATATACCATTGTTAATATATGTAGGAGGCTCTCCTCTTTATAAAACCCTGATCATGGAAACATAAATTCTTTGGTTGTTTTGTTCAACACTTAATAAAACCTAACTGTGAAAATATATTTTTTTGTTTTATTTTTGTATATTAATGTGCCACATTTTGTCAAGATTTTAAACGAGGGCCCAATAAAATGGCTCATAGAACTACTCCTATATATATATATATATATATATATATATATATATATATATATATATATATATATATATATATATATATATATATATATATATATATATATTTTAATGTATATGTAGTTGACGAAATTGTTCTTTTAAATTTGTTTAACAAACTCCACGTAATCCCTTTAATGTATATATATATATATATCTATATATATGGCAACTATAATGTATTTCATTTTAAAAGAGACCAACTTATATGTTAGGGCCAAAAGCCCTAACATTTCTGTTTTTTTTGTTTTAGCTACACAGCCAGCGGAGGAGATGGGGCGGCGGTGGCCGCAGCGGCAGGGGAGACAAAGGTCGGCCGCGCAGAGGGAAGGGCCTGTGTAGGCCGCGGAGGGGAAGGACCTGTGTAGGCCGCGGAGGAGTGTAAATGGCGGCACTATAGAGCTGTGCCCCGCGGGAGTTAAAAGGGAAGGGGGATGTGCGGTGTGGGTGGGGCTCTGCCCCTCCCCACACCTCTAATAAACAAAATGGAGACTGCAGTGGGGATTACTCCCCACCGCCCACCGTGCAAGCTTGACTGTGTTTTACACAGCGATTTCAAATTTCACTTTTAGTTCGGCGGTCATAAAATTTAATACAAGTTTATTCTTATTCGATGATAATTAAATATCAATTCATATATATATATATATATATATATATATATATATATATTTCAGTATCAGAATATCTCTTCATTTTCTCAATCAAACAATTTATTCAGTATCTCTAATTCTGTCAAAATGATAATTAATAACAACTGTTATATATATATATATATATATATATATATATATATATATATATTTATATATATATATATATATTTATATATATATATATATTTATTTATATAGGTATATATATTTCGTAATTTTCTCAAATTAAATACTTTATTCAGTTTCTTGTAGTCAGTTAAAAAGATCAAGTAATAATTAAATAAGATTATATATATATATATATATATATATACACACTTAAGAAAATGAAGTTTTAATCAGTATATTTAGGCAATTAATACATGTCCATTTCAACTTTTAGGACAAACAGAAGTAATTATAATAGATTTTCTTTAAAACTTACAAAATAACTGAAAACACTATTTATGAAGAATCAACTTACACATTTAAAAACTGTCTTTTCCATTAGAACAATGAACCCATAAAACTGACCTTTCAACTAATTTAGCAGTTCTATTCTTATAATTACATAAACAAACTCAGATTAGATTGCAAATAAGTAATGAACTCTTCCTTTCAATAACACATTAAACACAAATAAATTGCTATTTAACAAGGTTTACAAAGCAACAAACTTGAAAATTTAAGCACATTCATATTACAGATTTTAAACCATGGATACATACAACTAACTTCCCAGATATGAACTTCCTTCTCCCAAACAATATACAACTGATAGCTTGTGACAACCAAGTAAAAGTCCATCAATAACAAGATCAGGGAGGTGATTTCCTTCACTCCCAGGGTAACAATAAATTACAACAATAACAAGAGAGGTGCTCTCTCTTCAACTCTTATGAAATGAACCTGGCCTAATTCTCATGACAAAGAAGAATAACTGTTTCTTCATAAATATAACTCCTCCCAAGCCAACCAGAAGCTCCAAGAGAAAACCTGCGTATCAAAGACAAACAAAGAAGAAAACACCACTCATCTAGCTCTCCTTCCTTCCGTAGACCCGCAAGAGGGTCACCCCCGAGCTAGGGAGACCATACTCACACTTGGGTAACTCAAGCACTCCACTTCACAACAGTAACAACAACAATCCCAAAGCACACAAACACCCGTGGGTAATTTACACAACACGGAAACTCAACTACAGTGAGTTTCATAAGGGGCAGGAGAGTGGACACACTCGACTCCAGAGTGTCACCCTGACAGATAAGTTAACCAATACAATTTCTCTTGGTCTCAAACCAAGTTTGATCACAAATTTTTAAGAAATCTGTATTTGACTCTCAAGTCAAAGATACAGTCACAGATACTCGCCCTCATGGCTTTCAACATCCCAAAAGATGGAAATAGGTATGCACCCGAGGAGGATCTCTCCTCCCCTACCCCACACTTGATGAGCATTTCTCCCAAGTGGGAGAAGCTCTGTCAAACAACCCGACAACAAACCCCACAGAAAACAAATCTAAACACAAATTCATACACTTTACATACACATTCAGCTATACGAAATAAAGATAAAAATCAAACCAACCTTGCAAAGCCCTCCTGGAATGAAACTGTTGCAGAGCCCACAAAGTTCTCTTCCAACCTTAGCCACCAACTCCCTCTCCCTTCTCTCTCCTGCAAGCTAACTTTTCTATTTTTGGCAATCAGAATGAAATTCTCCCCAAAATTCAACTAACTCCCTCTCATCCCAAAATTGGAAACAAATAACCCAAATTCTTTTCAGTTTTGAGGAATGGGGAGGTGACACTTGTCACCTCCTCACTCTCCCCCAAAACCACTATTCTGCCCTGGTGGCTTATGTCACTCACCCTTCCCAAGAGTACTCCTTATTCCTCTCCTCATGTGATTCCTCTTACGCATGGGAGAAATAAAAGGAGTTAATGGGGAAGAAGACAGGTGACCCATGTCCCTTCTTCTCTCCTTCACATGGGTGTCCCCACAGCACATGGGGGAATCTCACTTATGGAGGGGGTGACTTCAAGTCAATCCTTCAATAATGGATGGACTTGTAGTCATCTCTTACCTTGGGGATTGTAGAGGGGATGGGTTGGGTGTTGGTACAACCCATCATGTCCCCTCCATACCTCCAATTTTCGCCACTTAACTTTAGGGGGAAGTTAAGATGACTAGATGGAGGTTACTCAAGGGTTACCCATGCCAAATGGGCCCCTGGACCCATGGGGTATAACCCAGGGTCAACTTTAACCCATACAAGACACTCCTGGTCAAGGTAAAGCACAAGAAAAGGCCTCATAAATTTAAATAAAATAAGGAAATCCAAATTCAATCTTTTTACAACACAAATTATAAAATAATGTTACATGAGGGTAACCTAACCCACCCGACCATACAAAAGACCACATTACATCATCACATCAAACACAAATAGATCTTGGTTCCTCGTGGAACCAGATCGGCTTAACAGGGAATAACAAATAACAAGGTGTGAAATGATCTCCGAAATCTGTGGTTCGATTAGTAATTCCTGCACACTAAATTACAAGATCAGTAACCACATAAAATCATCATAGCCGAAGCAACTTAAAAACATGCATTATCATGTCATAGTACTAATTAACATAAATGAAATCATATTACAATTTTCCATCATCACCTAATTAATTTTTCTAAAATGTAAACTTATCCAAACATCACCCAATTAGTTTTTCCGAAATCATAATAAAGTTTAATAGTTTGACAATTCTGGGAACTGCTATCCCACAAATATAAAAAGTAATAATAACAGTAATGTAAATAGTCCTAACAACAGAAGTAAAAAGGGCGGTCCTCACAAATATTTTTAAGGTTTGTAAATGTGATAAAAACATCATCAAATTCACTACGCAAAAAGCATGAGTGCTTCCACTAGCCAAGCATTAGATACAATATACAAGCTCATTGTCACATTAGGAACTAAGTCCATTTTTTGATTGCTCTCGAAAGGGACACTAGGTCCACATCAGTATAAGTGTTTGTCATCATCCACCCACTAGATGGAAACACTAGAGGAAGGGAAACAATAAATTAGAGAGGAAAAAAAAGTGCCTTAGGGACAGTCACATAGGAGGGTGCCCCCAAGTCACCAACCACAATGCTATGTCCATAAGACACAACACACAATGATGAAATCAGAGAGAGAGCAATTTAGAAGAATGATGATACAAATAGAAGAAGGTCACAACAGAGGCAGTCTCTTGGTATCTCAGACCTTACAAGAGAATCAAGGGTCATCCCAGGAGGCCTAAACAACACATAACACATCACGGGGGAAGCACATCCTGAGAGAGATAAAGGGTTAGAGATAGTTACTTGTAGGGTCTTCGTATTAGATCTTGGAACTTGCAAACCTCTTGGAGAGGTACATGATCATGTTTAATGCAAAATTTGAGTGGTTCTTATGAAAGTTTTATTTATTATCATATGATGCCTATTCCTTAAATCCTTGTTTAAATGAGACCTTTTATTGCTTATGAGGGGAAGGACCACTATTATTTCTAATTGTTAATTGTCGTCTTACTCTTTTCTAATTTTTAGCAATTTTTTGTTGTTGAATCTTTCTAGCATGATAACGGGAATCATTCTGTACCATCTCACTCATCTGTATCAGTTGTTGTTCTTGTTTTTCTGATGCATTTTGATTATCTCCCAATCCATATAAGGATAACAGAGGAGGAACCTCAACATAAATTCCATTTATTTGTGGATGAGGTGGATTGTCCACTTGTTTCTTATCTACTTCAATCATTCCCATGATACTATCATAGTCCAAGTAATCATCCTCGTCTACTTCCACTAAACCCTATTCCAACATATTGGTTTCAGTATGCTTAGGGAAAGGATTAGTGAAGATTTGTATGTTCTAATTTGGCAAAGCAACCGATTTGTTTCCATTGTCATTCACACCCGATACTTGGATGACATTTGAATCAATAAGGTCATGTATCTCATGTTTAAGATGCACACATTGTTCAATGTCATGTCCTTGCATTCGATGATAATGGAAAAAGGCATTAGCATCGAAGTAAGGTCCTTGTTTACTAGGATCAATAGGCTTGATCAAGGGAAGCTTCAGAATTTTATTACTCATAGCTTGGTTCATGATAGAATGATAAGACTCAGATATTAGAGTAAACTTTCTCGGTTGATATGATGCTTTCTTTGGATTGGTGATAGCTGAAACATTCAAAAAGTTGTTCATATTCAGTCCATTAATCTTGATGAAGTTCCTATTATTATTATTCCTCTTAAAGTTGTTTTGTGATGATCCACCCATGGATTGACTAACTTGAGCCAATGAGTTTTGGTTTTCATACTGACTAGACGAAAGTTAGTAATCACGAAGGGCGGTGCATAAATATTGAAAAGAGTTATACTTCATCAAGAGGATTTTGTCATGAATATTAGGTTGTAGATTTGTAATGAATACCTTTTAAACATCCTCATCTTTCATCTGATACTGAATCTGTGCATAAAGTCCTTGATACCGACTAATGAACTTAGTCAACTTCTCTTTCAGACCTTGTTTGAATTGAACCAAGTCAATAAGAGTGACTTGGGGTCCAATATTTTCTTGAAAATGTTGTAAAATTTGATCAATCAACTGCAAAAAGGAGTATATTGAATTCAAAGACAAAGAGAAAAACCATTCTAAAGAAGTATCTTTGAAAGATCATGGGGAAAATTTTGCCAACAAATCCTCTTCAAAATAAAAATCACTACACATAGCTATAAATGCTGCCACATGGATATTAGGATCACCTTTTCCACCATATTTTTCAAAGCGGGGAGTCTCAAACCTCTCAGGCATAGGAGTTCTCAAGATTGCATAGGAAAGGGGATTACAGGCATGATATGTTGGTAGACTAAGTTGCGATGAATTTGTCAAGTTTGTTACCTTTTGTTGTAAAGCAGTCATGCCCTGTAAAAGTTGGTTTAGGATGGAATCATTAGGAGATGCAGTTTGTTGTGAGGAATTGGAACCAAAGTGAGGAGGTGAATGAGTTTGAGATACAATAGGTAGAGGCTGAGGATATGTTAATAGTGGTTGGCCATAATGATAGTTGGTAGATGGTTGTGAGTAGGTAATAGGTGGCTGGAAATGAGTGGAATATATAGGAGGTTGAGAACAATTATTCATAGAAGAGGTCCCTTTAGGAACCAAATTCTGATAATTAAATCCCACAACTTTGTAATTAGTGCCATTAGATACTCCAATACCAGTGGTAGCATTACTACAAGCATTTGCATTAGTTGTTAAGATCGTTGGTGTAAAAGTCAATATTCTTGTAGTCGGTATAGGTATGAGTACTTGAGTATGAGATGGTGATAAAGTGTTATTTATCACTTGTGCACATTCAGTCACTGGCATGATATTGGTTTGTACAATATGTGCTAGACCACAAATTGCATTAACACCATCTTGTCCCTCTTTTATCAATTCTCTTATATTATGAATTGTAGAGACAATTTCTTCAAATATACTCTCATTTTCCATAAATGATTGAAATTCAACTAGCTCTTTATCCAATTTTTCTATTTGCTCATCATATACATATCCTGTTGCCTCAATGGTATCATCAACATCATGAAAAGTTTGTTCTTCCATTGTGGTTGGAGGATGTATAATATCTTGTGCAATTTGAGTTTCTACCTTTGTAAAGAAGGTGTTCAAAGGATTATTAGAGGTAGGAATGTCGTTTTCTCCAATAGCACTAGATCCCATTAACCTTTTACTTCTTCTCAAAGGGATATTGTTTTTAGGATAGCATATCATAAAGCTTATACAAAAGCATACAACACACAATGCACAAACTAAGAGAACAAATCCTAAGAGAAGGATATGATTGAAGGCCAAAAATGCTTGGTTTGTTGTACTTTTTCAATGCAATTAAGTGAAACAAAGGGTGTTGTAAAGGGTTTTGATCAGGGGAAGCACAATATATGTCTGATATCAGTCCAAAATAGGAATACGATCCTTCTCAACACACTCTTGATGCAAATCCAATATAATGCTAAGTCAAATTATACTGAAAATATGTTGAAATAGGCACTTTTTTCACCAAAACTCAATGCAAGAGAGCATAACAAAAGGTGTTGTGAGGAACATGATGATGAAAAGAAAATAATACTACTAATAAAATCCACTTAATGTCAAAATTCCCAACAGAACATGCTTTTAGTGCCACTTAAGGTAAAACCCTAGTGAAAATATAGCAAAAATAGGCTATTTTTCACAGTTTTTCAATTCCAAGACCTAGAAAAAGAGGTGTTGTAATAAACTTAACGAGGTGTAGAAAATAAAATCAATGATATCAGTCACCTCAATCCATAAAATTTATCACAAAATTCTTAGAGTGTAAACTAGGCCAAACCCTAGGGCAAAAATAGCCAAAATATGTAGTTTTTCACCAAATTTTCAATACAAGAGTCCATTAAAAAGGTGTTGTGAAGATTTTTAGGAGGGGAAGAAAATTATTACCCTGATAAAAACCAATTAGTACAAAAATACCTTCATAACATGCCTATGGTGCAAGTTTATAGAGTTGATAAGGCCAAATTTAGTGAAAATCATTATTTTTCAAGCCCTAGGTTTTGAGATTTTAACACAAAATGCTATGTGAATGTTTTGAAGTCTAATTTATGATAAAATTTAATTACTCTCAGATCTGAAAATGATTTCCAAGATTTAATATGCAAAATGCCAATGCAAATCTAATGAAAATGCATGAAAATTGCTAGTTTTTTGTTGAAATTTTCTATGCAAAAATGCAAATATTTTGAATCTAAATGCAAATTTACAAAAAAATGCAAGACTATAGACAAATCCTATTTTGAATGACCCTCTAAAATCAGTATAAAAATTTGATGAAAATGCATGAAAATTGCTAGTTTTTTGTTGAAAATTTCTATGCAAAAATGCAAATATTTTGAATCTAAATGCAAATTTACAAAAAAATGGAAGACTACAGACAAATCCTATTTTGAATGAGCCTCTAAAATCAGTATAAAAATCTGATGAAAATACATGAAAATTGCTAGTTTTTTGTTGAAATTTTCTATGCAAAAAATGCAAATATTTTGAATCTAAATGCAAATTTACAAAAAAATACAAGACTACAGACAAATCCTATCTTGAATAACCTTCTAAAATCAGTATAAAAATCTGATGAAAATGCATGAAAATTGCTAGTTTTTTGTTGAAATTTTCTATGCAAAAATGCAAATATTTTGAATCTAAATGCAAATTTACAAAAAAATGCAAGACTACAGACAAATCCTATTTTGAATGACCCTCTAAAATCAGTATAAAAATCTGAAAGAAGATTTTGCCTAATAACCCTAGATTTTGAAATTACTAGGTTTAATGAAAATTGCTAAAATTTCTACAAAAGCCTAGCAATTAAATGATAAAAATGCAATGAAAATTTCTAAATTTTTGTATTTTTCTATAGTTTATATTAGATTTGATGTAAAAATCATGAATTAAGGAAATTTAGAAAGAAGTGATGCAATTTAGTAAGCCTAAGAATCCAATTTTTCCAAATTTTTCTAAATTTTTCAATTTTTTTGAATTTTTCTCAATGCAATAAAATGAAAGACTATATGAATGAATGAATGAAATCCAAATCTAAAGACACACATTCACCAAGTTGCAATTTAAGTCAAAAAACACAGGTTCACCAAAATGTTTAGGGTAAAATTGGGATTGTTTAGTTTTTAGTGTTTAGATGTTTGAATCCTCCTTTCACCCTATATATTCAAGGATCTATGGTCGAGTGGCCAGGCACTATCATACCCTAGGTTTCTTTGAGATGTCAGGAATCTTGGATTAGGGAATTTAATTATCAATTTTCCTTCACTTATGCTCAATTGACCATTAAAACCCTAATTTTGCAAATACATCTGTAAACAGAAGAATAACAAAAAAAGCCCTTACAGAGGAAAGTAAAATATCAAATCATAGAGTATCTATTTTTAGGGTTCCAAGGTGGAAAAGTTGGGGACACAGGACCGAGTGCCCAAGTCCAAGGTACTAGTTTCTTTGTGGGAACCCGACCTCCTTCCAACACTGATCTGTACTGTAACTTCTATTTCTAGAAATTTAACTGCGAAGGACACATGAGTGAGTGCCCAAGTCCCAAAAAGGCTCTAGTGTCCTACTTCTCTTTAGATCTTGAATCCTTGATGTCTGTTGATCCCTCCTGCAACTATACATTTTCCAAATGTGACACATGTAACCTGCAATCACAAAACTTTCAGAGAGGGTTGTGGTGTTTAGAGGCTTGCCTCAGTCAAGCCCTGGAGGACACTTAAGTCTCTGAACATCATTTTCAGATAGAGAGTGTGTGCCCTTGTGAGGCAAAGGCAAAAACCAAAGGAAATGATGATAAAAACACAATATAATGACACCTTGTAGTGAAGATCTCATGGAGGAAGATGCTCTTTATTCCATGATGAAATGGATGCTCAAATCTGCAAACACAAACACATAAACCACACAAATCTACTCTTGCAACACAATGAAAGCCTTCAATCACCTTGAGAATGCCTAAAGTTCACAATGATCATCTAGTTTACAAATGAATGCCTAAACATGCTTTTATATGCAACTACAAACACTCCTGCCAAGATTTGCGTAATTCAAACTTACCATGTCGGCATAGGACCCAAATAATAGTCATAAATTGACACCCAAAAATTAGGGCTGCCCCAAAATATGGTAGGACTAGGGCACGGGTACCCAAGTCCTCCCCCCTATTTCGGGCAGGTTCAAGCTCAAGGGGTCCTCCTAGGTCCCATTTGTCATGTCACCTAGGGCTCATTCCATCGAGATGCCAAATTATGAAGTAAGATGTCGTAAATGCATGCAAAAGACCCGAGAGCTAAACCTTCTAAGGGAAATCCCCCAAGGGGACATTTTCTAACGTTACAAAGAGAACACATAGTGTCTACCAAGACCATAAGAGATTGCACCTAAGGATGTTGGAGAAGAAAGAGGAACTAAGAGCCAATACAGGTGTTGATGAATAGGTGTTTAAGGAATATGATGAACTAATCAGTGAGCATGAAAAGTTCAACACTTTGTTAATAGAGGACCTTGGTGATTTTGATCAACATCTGGATATGGCATTCCCTAGTTTCTTTAATAATGAATGCAATTTACAAGAAAAGGATATTTGGAAAAATGAATTAGCCCAATTGTTACCAATAGCTCTTGAGAAGATCAATGATGAGGATAGAGTGATAGAAAACACACATGTATGTTTAGCCAAAATCTTCACTTTGGAATCTTTCATGGATGATATAATCTCCATAGAAACCTATGCCACTCAAGAATATATTGATCATATTTCCAAGATAAATTTGTTCATTGCCAGAGCAACATGAAAGGGTTAGATAAACTTGAAATGAGATTTTGCCAATATTATTGCAATGCTAGAATCAAAAGGGATATACTACATTAGCAAATATAACGGGCAAAGCATGTTCATTAGATATTGCAGTATTGGAGAGGAGGACCTTGCCAGGGTAGTGGTCACAGGTTCTTTGCAATGATTAATGGATTCAGATCTTGATCGATGCTTATGCCCATATTGTCTCTTTATCTATTTCTTGATTATGTTTCATAACAAATGTTAGTTATTTGAAAAGGTGCAATTTAGGAATAGTCATGTTGCTTTGGCCTAAATCTTGTTTTCTTCCTGTATATATAAGGGAAACCAAGGCCAAATTTTAAGAGATCAATTGCAGAACAATCAATATACATACAATATTATATTCTCAGTCATATTTTACAGAAACTTCTATGAGATTTTTGAAATAATATAAGGGGAAAGATGGTTTAATCAATGGATATGTCTATGGTGTTCTACTACTCTATTGATATTCATTCATATGAGTTATTTGACTGTCTCCATATTGGTCTTTTCTAATTATTTAAATCAGTTAGATTTATCAAGGCACATTTTCTATCTCTGTGTGGCATGATTGATTGGTTTCTATAAGAAGTTGATTTAAGTCCTAAGTGATTTACAATTATTGGTCTTTACCTGGAGTTAAAACCCTTTAAATAGATCATCTTAGTAGGTTTCCTTCAAAGTAGAATTAAAAATCCTTTTAGACAACCATAGTAACTTGAAGAGATATCAATGTGATTTTAAAGAAGAGTCTAATAACGAACGTTCTTTCACATTTGTACAAAGTATAAACATTTGAAAGGTGTCAGGTAGTCAGAGTTAAGCTAGGAAGATAAATTTGCAATCATATAGTCCTTGACCCCATTAACCCATTAGAATCAGGCACTGGTCATAAACATTCTAAAATAACCTTTCACATTTTAAAACTTAATAATGGTAGTAATTCTTAGCCTTATATATGTCTCTTATCTACATGCCAATGTGAGTAGATCACTAAGGTCATACAAATCTGCATTAGCTATCAAGGTACACCCACCTAGGTCTGGTAGAACCTAAAGAGAAGGGGGTTTTCAATCATTTCAGCCCTATTTTGTTAACCAAAAGCATTAAAAGAGCTTGGCATCCTCTTAAGGTTTACAACCTATGTTTTTGAGACCTAACAGCTTCCACAATCCATGAAACACCTCCATAACAAGTGTGACAAACCAGGTCAGCCATAACTTATGCACATAACATGAACACTTAGAAACATGCTTGCAAGATCTTCATTACAGCTTGCGGATCAAGCACCTACCATCAATACATTCTGGAGACATCCATGAACAACAAATAATCACTTGGGAGTCGACAAATCCAACTGCAATAGATCTCACTTGAATACAACATACATCACTTGAAGAACATATCACAAACTGCTTCTTATCAGACACTATCAACCTATGCTACTTAGAAACTTGCTTTCCAGAGCTTCAAATCACATATCCTTTGGAATGAAGGTGACTAAGGATGTTATAAGATTAATTCCATAACCACAAAGCCAAAATCCAATATGCAGAGAAATGTGGAGCAAAACACTTTCTCCTGTCACTCTACAAACCTTGCTAGACACAGTCTTTATACTAGTGAATAGAACTTTTTCTGCATAGCGATCTGGACCAACAAATTATGGATTTAGTATCTTCAAAAACTCCTCTAAATCATATCCAAAGATCATACTCTAGTCTTCAATATAGAGAGAATGTGGAGAAAAATACTTAGATAGTGTTCTTCAATCAATCAACAAACAACAATATTAAAAGATATAGTTGACACAAATGGCAACACAGATATGTTGAGATCAATAAAAACACTAGTTAGCACATACTTGCAACAATCTCTACCTTTGTCATTGATGGAAACATATGATGTGAATAACATGTTCCACCATCAAGACACAATTATACTTTAGGACTCCCCCTTTTTTTTTACACATCTTGCACTTTTACTCCCCCTGAGTTTTTTGCATGACGTCTCTCCCCCTTTGACATCAATGGCAAAGGGCTTCACTTCTCTTCTACTACAAATACTTGCACACTACTACTCTAATTATTCTGAAACCATTCTTTACTCCCCCTGAATGCAACGATCATCTTAAACCACTACCTGCTCCCCCTGAGAGGTAGCATCCAACATCAGTCCAAAAAGAGAAATGTACTTTGAAGTACACTAGACTAATGCACCTTACTATGTATCTAGTTCAAGGAAGGATGGGAAAAAACCCCTAATTTCTCCTAGAGATACTCAAATGTGTCTTTTGGAGGCGCTTTAGTGAAAATATCAGCAACTTGATCTTTTGTAGGTACATACTCAAGCTTTACCTCATTCTCTGTAACTTTCTCCCTCAAGAAGTGATACTTCATTGAAATGTGCTTTGTCTTTGACTGCATCACTAGATTCTTTGAAATGTTTATGGCACTTGTGTGATCACAAAGAGTAGGAATTGGTCCATCAAACTCAACTTTGATATACTTCAAGGTTTGCTTCATCCAAAGCACTTGAGTGTAGCATTATACTGCAACAATATATTCTACATTTGTAGTAGACAAGGAAACTAATTCTTGTTTCTTTCTATTCGAAGACACTACCATATCTCCATGGAAGAATGCACCTCCATGTGTACTTTTTTTGTCATCAACAAATCTAGCCCAATCTGCATCTATATAGGCATTCAAGGAAAAATCATTATTCTTAGGATACCACAATCCATGATCAGGAGTGCCCTTTAAGTACCTGAATATCCTCTTAACTGCAATCACATGTGATTCTCTGGGATCTAATTGAAATCTGGCCACAAGACAGACTGCATGCATGATATATGGTCTGGTATCAATTAGGTAAACCAGTCCTCTAGTCATTGATTTGTACTTGCTTTCATCAGCCTTAGGAGATTCATCATTTTTGCTTAGTTTACAACTAGTAACCATAGGAGTGCATACCGGTTTAGAGTCCTCTATTCCAAACTTCTTCAACAATTCCCTAACATACTTTGATTGAGAAATAAAAATACCTTTGTTTGTCTGATTGATTTGCAGTCCAAGAAAGAAATTCATCTCACCACACATAGACATCTCAAATTCTTTCTACATTTCATTTACAAAATTCTTGCACATCTCTTGATTTCCACCAAATATGATAGAATCTACATAGACTTTAATAATTAGGATTTGATCTTTGCTTCCCTTGATATACAAATTGCTATCTGTAGACCCTTTATTGAAACCCTGTTGTAATAGATACTTATCTAGTCTTACATACCAAGCTCTGGGAGCTTGTTTCAATCCATACAAGGCCTTCTTCAATTTGCACACCATGTCTAGTTTGTCTGATAACTAGAACCCATCCGATTGCTCTATGTAGATCTCTTCTTCTAACTCACCATTTAGGAAGGCAGATTTCACATCCATCTGATATACATTGAAGTCTTTATGTGCCGCAAATGCCAAAAATAGTCTGATAGCTTCTATTCTTGCCACCAGAGCATAGGTCTCTTCATAATCAATTCCTTCAACTTGGGAGTAGCCTTTACATACAAGTCTTTCCTTGTTTCTCACAACTTCTCCAACTTCATTCAGTTTGTTCTGAAAAACCCACTTTGTTCCAATCACATTCTTGTTTGTAGGTCTGGGGACAAGTTCCCAAGTCTTGTTCTTCTCAATCTATATCAATTCTTCTTCCATTTCCTTAACCCAATGTTCATCATTGTATGTTTGATTTACCATTTTAGGTTCCACTTTTGAAAGTAGACAGAGATTTACTTGTTCTTTTGAAATCTTACTTCTGGTCATCACACCTTTCCTTTTGTCACCAATAATCTAATCTTTAGAATAATATCTTTGCACATACCTTGGAGTTTTAGGAATTCTTACTGGATCTTCGGCTTGAACTTCTTCTTCTTCTGGAGTAGCTTGTACTTCAGTCTAAAATTCCTTTTCTTTGCCTTTTAAAACCTTTTCAGTATCTACAGATTTATCTGACTCATATCCATTTGGTTGAATATCTTCATCTACCTTTACATTTGCACTTTCAGTGATCTTTCTTAGTCTTTTGTTATAGCACCGGTAAGCCTTTCTTTTAGTAATGTACCCAAGGAATATGCCTTCATCACATCTAGCATCAAACTTTCCTAACTCTTCATCCCTTCTACTATAACATTTGCTTCCAAAATCTTTGAAATATTTCACAGTAGGAGTTCTACCATACCACAGTTCATAAGGTATATGTGTTTCTTCTACCCTAATTTACACTCTGTTTTGAATGTAGATAGTAGTGTGTATTGCTTCTTTCCAGTACATTTCTAGTAGGTTTGCTTCCTTGATCATTGCTCTGGCAACTTCTTGAATAGTTATGTTCTTCCTTTCAACCACTCTATTTTGTTGAGGAGTCTGGGGAGCAGACAAATGTCTTTTTATTCCATGTTCTTCACAAAAAGCATTGAACTCATTTGAAGTAAACTTACCACCTCTGTCAAATCTTAAGCATTTGATTCTCAAATCCAATTCATTTTCAACAATATATTTGAATGCCTTGAACTTATCTAGAGCACCTGTCTTCTCTCTATGGAAAGTAAACCAAGTCATTCTAGAAAAATCATCAATAAGAAGCATGAAATATCTTTCACCTTGGAGGCTTCTTGTTCTTGTGGGACCACACAAGTCTGTATGTACCAGCTCCAACAAATTGGTAGAGGATTGTTCTTTGCTTCTAAAAGTAGTCTTTGTCATCTTCCCAAGTTGGCATTCTTTGCATATAGTATTGATAGGCTTTAGAATATTAGACAGGTCTCTTACAACTTGAAAAGTGGTTATTCTCACTAGATTATTAAAGTTATTGTGACACATTCTCCTATACCATAGCCAACTTTCATCTACCTTAGCCAACAAACAATAATTTTCAGCACCTTTAAAATGATAAACATTACCATGAGTCTTCTTACAAGTAGCAATTAAGGATCCGGAGCTATTCTTTATCTTACACCCATTGTCCTTAAACACAAGATTATACCCTTTGTCACACATCTATCCAACATTTAGAAGATTATGCTTTTAGCCCTTAACATAAAGGACATCATCTGTATTATGCTTGTCATCAAAGGTAATTGATCCGTTTCCACAAATCTTATGAGCTGCATCATCACCAAACTTAACAAGTCCCCCATCATATTTCTCTAACTTAACAAACTTACTTTTATCTCCTATCATGTGGTTTGAACATCCATTGTCAATGATCCATTCATCTTCTTTCTTAGCATGAAATGCAGGTAACTCTCCTGGACTTCCTTCCTTCACACAACTTGCAAGATTAGCAGAAATAGGTTCTTCTCTAAGTGCAATGAACAAGCATTCACTACTATTTCCATCATCAGTTACACCATCATCATCTCTAACATAGTAACTCTTCCTTACCATTTTTCCCTTTAATTGATTTTCAAAGCTCTATCAGGACATCTTGAAGCATAGTGACCAATTTTACCACAGTTGAAATATTTGAAAGGTAACTAACCTTTGAACTTTCCTTTGTTGCCCCTCTTTATTTTGCTTGCAAACATTGCCTCAAGCTCTGCAAAGTCTTCTTCATCTGATTCGACAAAATATTTTTCTGATCTAGCAGTCTTAGTTTCTTCTTTGGCCTTGAAAGGAGTCTCATTTTTCACAGGACCTCTAGTAGTACCAAATTCTCTTATCTCAAAGGCAACTAGTTTACCAAGTAATTGATCTTTTGAAAGCTTTCTCAAATCAAGCAATTCTTCAATGGAAGATACCTTGTGACTATATGATTTTGGAAGAGTTTTGAGTATTGTATCTACAACATCTTGATCTTCTAACTTTCCACAAAGACCCTTGATGCTGCTGACAACTTCATCAATCTTATGTATGTAATTTTTTATGTTATCATTTTCAGACATTCGTATTGTTTCATATGTGGTCTTTAAGTTCTGTAACTTAGCCTTCCTGACTAATGAATCACCTTCAAATATGTTTTTCAATTTGTCCTAGATCTCATGAGCAATTTCTAGATCCACAACTTTCACCATTTCAGTATTAGACAAGGCATTTAATAGAGCATTTTTAACTTTGTGATTAGTCTCATAATCCTTAATCTCTTCATCAATTTTTGGATCATGTTCATGTACAATGTATTTATCTTTAACCATTGTCTAAACATTATAACCAATAGAAATAAGGTAACTTTGCATTCATACCTTCCAGTAGGCATAGTCAGATCCATCAAACTGAGGAATGTCTTTCTTGTGTGCCATCCCGAATCTACCTTAAGCTATTAGGCTTTCTTCCAAGGAACCTTGCTCTGATACCAATTGTTGAAAGGCAAAAGACAACTAAGAGGGGAGGTGAATAATTTGTATCAAAACATTAACTTCTTTAAACCAAAATCACTTTCACAATCACTTAACTTATTTCCTTATTTTGTTATGAACATTAAACATGAATAGCAGAATCAAAACATGAACATATCAACATCATACACATGAAAAATAAATTTTTTACATGAAAAACCCTAAATAGGAAAAAACCATGGTGAGTGTTAGCTCACAATATAATGTAGTAAAAATATCAAATATCAAAAAGGTGGCTCACTACCAAAGGGCTCACTGCTGAGGGTTAGCTCACTGCTAGGGGTGGCTCACTGCCAAAGGGTGAACTAATTTAGTAGCATCTACACCATACCTATGTTTAGTTCCATTAAAGCACAATATGTCTCATCTTCTCTGCTCTACTTTTACACTTTGCACTTATCTTTTCATCTTCACTCTATCACACTCAACCACGAATTCATTTCATGCATTTATACCTATCATCAACCTTGGGATGAACATCAAGGTCGGTATACGTACATAAATCAAGTTAGGACTAGATCTAAACAAAATTGTAGAGTAAATGAATGAAGTATGAACACATCATGGCTTAGCTCATACCCAAATATATCTTCACACACTTGGACACACTTCCACAAACCATGAACCACCTCCATAACAAGTGTGACAAACCAGGTCAGCCAGAACTTATGAACATATCAAGAACAATTAGAAATATGCTTCCAAGATCTTCATTATAGCTTGCAGATCAAGCATTAATGCAGAGCATATAGGTAATAGTTGATGAAGTTCAATTAATGAACCTAGACCTCAATGCTTCCTTCTAGAGGTTTAAAAGGTGATGTGTTTACAAGCCTACACAAGGCTGTTGAAGGAACTGACCTAGCCTAACAGCACACCCTGGATCCAATCACATAGGCTATTCAATCTTCTTTTGGGGAGTCACTACTCTACCCAACTCATAGGCACAATACACCTTCAAGGGCTTACAACCTACTACCAAATGCTCCACCAATAGGGACTTCAAACATCAATTAACATATACTGGTCTAGGACATGACTAATACCAGGTCACTGACCAAAAGACTAAGTATTATACTTGCAAGGGCAGAGGACAATAAATTGCAGCATGACTGTCCTATGACAGTGCTTAATGAAGGCTTATTTCTTGTAGCCTTTTTGAACAACTAAACCATGGAAATATTTACTAAGTTCCAAATGACCCTCAAGACTTGGTACATTTTCAAATACCCATTATGATCATGTGATCACTCACCCACATGTAGGTCCGTACTATTACAAGGATGTACAAAGATAGAAGACTATCTTTTTCTTGAAAGAGGCCTAATTTGAAGGCAATGTGAGGGAAATTGCATCAAATCTACATGCACATGATCCACCAAGCTCCTACACTAGTCATTTTCCACCTTCCAACACAAACTCCACCATGTATTTGTCAAAACAATTGACTATTTTTACCTTCATGCTGCTGTCCACCATTGATTTCTCAACTAGTCAATATGAAGACTAGCTAGTTTCATGCCAAGAGGCTTGGGGAGTTAAAAAAAAAACCTAAATAACAACAAAAAACTAAATAAATGTTCTCTCCTTCCATCCTACTGGAGAATGTTGGTGCCATTCAGAAGACAAAGGAGAGTTTAGACATTTTTCCCAAAAACCTAGCTTTTGGAGGGTTTAGACTAGTTTTCACAAATCGAATTGTTTCTCCCTCCACATAAAGAGTCAAGAAGGTTAACTAGATTGAAAAGAAAGGTGCTTCAATGCATAAACAATTTCACAACTTTTAGACCTTGATCTGTCCGTACCACGCCGTACAGGAGGACTGTCTTCAGCAAAAAAATTAGAAATCATTGTTTTCACTCTGAAAAACTACTTTTCTCCTTCTTCTTGGCATGTTTTATACAATCAAATGTTTATGGAAAGTTTTTGGAACCTTTCCTCTTCCCTTCCAACCATACAACTACCCATGAGAGGCAGTGAAATGTTGGAAATTGCTTTTTCTTCAAAAATACTAAGTTTCAAAAGAGAATACCTAGAAAATAGGCCTAAACTAACTCTAAAATGGACTAGTCAATTAAAATGAACTAAGTCTTTATTACATAGCATGAGAATGGATTTCTAAGTCTTAGAGGAAATCAAAAATAACAAGACCACAAAGCATTACATAGTCAAAAATGACTAAAACTGGAAGCTCCTGCACCATACTCCCCCTGTAGGAAGAACTCAAGTCCCTTGAGTTGCCAATTGTTGAAGTGTCATGCCATGCTTCAAGATATCTGCTTCAGTCATCTAGGTGGCCTCTCAATTAGGGAGATCCTTCCATTTCACCAAGTAGTCTTTATAGACACCTCTCTGAGTCTTCTTGACAACTTTGGAATCTAGAATGCACTTCAACTGTAAAGGTTTGCTTGGAGGCAAATCCTTGATCCAATCAACATCTTCAGCCACCACATCTAATCCACTTTCATCAGGTAATGGAGGTCTGAAGGAAAAAAGATCACAAACATTAAAAATTGGAGAGATACCAAGGCCAGATGGTAACTCAATCTCATATGCATTTGGACCGAATTTGTGCACTATTTTGCATGGTCCAATCTTCTTCATCAGGAGTTTAGTTGGCTGACCTTTTGGCAGCCTTTCTTTCCTCAGATATGCCATAACTAAGTCTCCAAATTTGAATTGCACTTCTCTTTTCTTCAAATCTTCCTTTTCCTTGTACTTTGTGACTGATTTTTCTAGTTGCAACTTGACTTGATAATGGACTGTTTTCATGGAGGAAGCAAATTCTTCACCAAGTGCACTCCTTCTATCCCATCCTTGGAGATCCTTCAGTTCAAGTGGCCCTCTTGGATGAAAGCCATAAACTATCTCAAAAGGACTTTTACCAGTGCTCCTATTCCTTGAATCATTGTAGGCATATTCAGCCTGACTGATAACCAAGTCCCATGCCAAACCATGCTGCTTTGTAAGGCATCTTAGAAGGTTTCCAAGTGATCTATTGACCACCTCAATCTGACTATCAGTTTGTGGATGGTAGGATGATGAAAAGGACAACTGTGTGCCCAACTTCTTCCACAAGGTCCTCCAGAAGTGACCTACAAACTTAGAATCTTTGTCAGTTACAATGGGCAATGGTAAACCATGTATCCTTACTACCTCTCTAAAAAATAGACCTGCAACATGAGATGCATCATTTGTGCATTTACATGGCACAAAATGAGCCATCTTGCTAAACCTATCAACAATAACAAACACACTATCCATCCCTTTGGCTGTCCTGGGTAACCCAAGCACAAAATCCATGCTGATACTTTCCCAAGGTCTGTTGGGAATGGGAAGGGGCTGGTATAGACCTGCATTTGAAGACACACCCTTGGCCCTTTGATAGATTGCACAACTAGCTACATACTTCCTCACATCTGATTGCACCTTTGGCCAAAAATAAAACCTTGTGACTTGTTCTAGTGTCTTGTCTAAGCCAAAATGTCCTCCTAAAGATCCATTATGCTTCTCCTTGATGATGTTCTCCCTCATGGAACACTTAGGGATACACAACAAATTGCCCTTAAACAAGAGGCCTTCCTGCAAAACAAAATCTGCATACTTTCCATGGAATGTGTTAGCCAAGTTCACACAAACATCATAAGCCTCTTTGAAATCAGAATCTTCTTTATACAACCCCTTTAAATAGTCAATACCCATGCTTTCTAACTAAATTTCATGAATAAGAAGCAACCTCCTACTCAATGCATCAGCCACCTTGTTAGAAACACCTCTTTTGTGCTTAATTGTGAAAGTATAAACTTGCAGTTGTTCCATCCATTTAACATGTCTATGGTTCAATTTTTCTTGACTGTTTAGAAAGCTTAAAGCATGATTGTTAGGAAACACAATAAATTCTTTGGGCAGCAAATAATGTCTCCATTTCTTAAGAGCTTGCACCATTGCATAGAGTTCTAAGTCATAGGTAGAATACCTTTGCTTGGCTTCATTCAACTTTTCTGAAAAGAATGCCACCGGATGTCCTTCTTGGATGAGAACAACACCAATAGCTTGTTGACTTGCATCACACTCAACAACAAACACCTTATCAAAATTAGGAAGTACTAAAGTAGGTAACTCAGCCACCTTTGTTTTCAACAACTCAAAACTATCATCAGCTTCCTTTGTCCATTGGAATCTACATTTCACTCCACCCTTGATGGTGTTGAGGATGGGAACACTAATGTGACTGAAACCTCTGATAAACTTCCTATAGAAAGTCACCAATCCATGGAAACTTCTCACATCTCCCACTATTTTTGGGGTAGGCCAACTGAGAATAGCCTTAACCTTAGAGGGATCCATCTTCAAACAACCATTAGAAATGACAAATCCCAGGTATACAAGTTCAGTTTTCATGAACTCACATTTGTCTAAGTTGATCATCAACTTGTGCTTATGGAACTTCTCCAACACCTGACCAACATGCTTCACATGGTCTTCTCTTGTCCTGCTGAAGATTAGTATGTCATCAAGATAAACAATAACAAATTTACCAATGAATTCAACTAATACCTCATTCATCAAGCGCATAAATGTACTTGGAGCATTGCTAAGACCAAATGGCATAACAAGCCATTCATAAAGACCTTCATTGGTCTTGAAAGTAGTCTTCCATTCATCTCCCTGTTTGATCCGGATTTGATGATATCTAGATTTCAAATCAATCTTTGAATAATAGCATGATCCTCCAAGATAATCCAAGAGATCTTCAATCATTGGCATTGGGAATCTATACCTTATGATGATCTTGTTGATGGCCCTGGAATCTGTGCATAGCCTCCACTTTCCATCCTTCTTAGGAGCAAGTACACTTGGAACTGTACAAGAACTTAGACTCTTCCTAATCAGCCCTTTCTCCAAGAGATCTTGAATTTGCCTTGCCACCTCTTCATTTTGCTGTGGAGTCAGCTTGTATGCAGCCTTGTTAGGCAATGTAGCACTAGGTATTAAGTCAATTTGATGATTGATATCCCTCATAGGTGGTAAGGAGTTGGGAACTTCCTCTACCACAAGGTCTTGATACTTATCTAGAAATTGCTGCACTTCCAATGGAATCTCCTTCTGTTTTTGATCTTGCTGATCTGATCCACTCTTGGGCTTCATGACCAAGGCATACCCTTGGTTATCATTCTCCTTCAAGAGGTTTAGCAACTCTTTGTCATTCACCAACATGACACTGCTGTCATTTTTCTTCCCCCCGGGCTGCTGCAACATAGGATCCATCTTGAATGGTCTTCCATTCTTGGTGATGACATAAGTGTTCTTCTCACCATCATGCTGAGCTTTAACATCATACTACCATGGATGGCCAAGAAGCAGATGACATGCATCCATAGGGATGATTTCACATAGCACTTTGTCCTTGTAGTCACCAATTGCAAATTCAACCCAAGTTTGTTCTTCCACCATGAAACTTTGATTTTTGTTCAACCAAGAAATCTTGTGAGGACTAATATGAGGCAGCCTCTTCAACTTGTACTTCTCCACCATCTCAGTGGATACCACATTCTCAGTAGATCCTGAATCTACTATGATTTTGCAAAGCTTCCCATAGGCTAGGCCTTGGGTTCTAAAAAGGTTCTTTCTCTAAGGTGGCTCTTGTTTCAATGGCACCTTCAACATGGACCTTTTGATCATCATACTCTCTCCATCTAGAACAGGTGCAAACTTCCCATTGGTGAATTCACACTCTCACAATCATCATCTTTCACTAACTGATTTCTCTTTCTTCTATCATGAGAGTTACTGGCTTTCCCTGGGCATTTGTTCATTGTATGGCCATCTTGGTTGCAGCCATAACACCTTCTAGTGAAGACTTTAGGTCCTCTACCTCCTCCACCATTTCCACCCCTGCCATTAGGCCTTCTCCAACCTCTAAAGCCTCCTCTATGCTCTGTCTCAAGTGGTGTTTCTTGCTGACTGTTATTTTCAGTTTTGTTGAACTGTCCACGGCCAAAACTTCCTCTTCCTCTTTGGTTTCTGCCACCTCTACCTCTAGCACTTTGTTCACCCTTCCTTCTTAGCTTTTCCTCTACTCTGGAGGCCAATAAGAAGCATTCATCCACTATTTTTGGTAACACTAAACTAATCTCATCTTGCAAATTGTATTTCAGTCCATTTAGGTACCTAACCACCATCCCTTTTTCATCTTCATTATGATTGGCCCTCATACTAAGTCTATGAAATTCTTCTGTGTAGGCAGCCACATCCGTGTCTTTTTGTCTCAAATTCTGAAATCTCCTAATGATTTGAATCTCATAGTCAAGTGGCATGAACTTGCTTCTGAGCATAGCCACCATTCTACTCCATTTAGTGATGGGACTCTTCCCAATCTTCTCCCTCTCACTCTGCATATAGTTCCACCATACAAGTGCAGAACCTCTTAGCCTTGTCTTGGCAAACTTGACCTTTTTGCTGTCATTGAACTCCTTGTAATCAAAGAACTTGCACATAGCTTCTATCCAATCGATGAGAGCATCTCCATCCAACTTGCCATGAAAGGTAGGCACATCCATCTTGGGATCACCACTGTCTCCACGAGCACCCTTAAGTACATTCAAGAAAGCTTTATGATCTACAGACATGTCCTCCTCCTGAGCACTCTCTTCTACCTCTACTTCTTCATTTGTGTCAGAAGAACTTCCCTCTTCTTTGGTCTTGCCCTTAGACTTCTTTTCTTCTTGCAATTTTGCTTCTTTCAATCTTGCTTCAACCATCTCTTCCACCAACTTCTTGATGGCATCTTGATTCATTATCTTGGGAGGCATTGTACTAGCCTTTGTTTCAATCTCTTTATCTGACATACACTGCTTCTAATGAGAATATTGGCTTTGATACCAATATGATGCAGAGCATATAGGTAATAGTTGATGAAGTTCAATCAATGAACCTAGACCTCAATGCTTCCTTCTAGAGGTTTAAAAGGTGATGTGTTTACAAGCTTACACAAGGCTGTTGAAGGAATTGACCTAGCCTAAGACCACACCCTAGGTCCAATCACACAGGCTATTCAATCTTATTTTGGGGAGTTACTACTCTACCCAACTCATAGGCACAATACACCTTCAGGGGCTTACAACCTACTACCAAATGCTCCACCAACAGGGACTTCAAACATCAATTAACATATACTAGTCTAGGACATGACTAATACCAGGTCACTGACCAAAAGACTAAGTATTATACTTGCAAGGGCAGAGGACAGTAAATTGCAGCATGACTGTCCTATGACAGTGCTTAATGAAGGCTTATTTCTTGTAGCCTTTTTGAATGACTAAACCATGGAAATCTTTACTAAGTTCCAAATGACCCTCAAGACTTGGTACATTTTCAAACATCCATTATGATCATGTGATCACTCACCCACATGTAGGTTCGTACTGTTACAGGGATGTACAAAGAAAACATACTGTCTTTTTCTTGAAAGAGGCCTAATTTGGAGGCAATGTGAGGGAAAGTGCATCAACTCTGCATGCACATGATCCACCAAGCTCCTGCACTAGTCAGTTTCCACCTTCCAACACAAACTCCACCATGTATTTGTCAAAACAATTGACTGTTTTTACCTTCATGCTATTGTCCACCATTGATTTCTCAACTAGTCACTATGAAGACTAGCTAGTTTCATGCCAAGAGGCTTGGGGAGTGAAAAACAAATGTAAATAACAACAAAAACCTAAATAAATGTTCTCTCCTTCCATCCTACTAAAGAATGTTGGTGCCAATCAGAGGACAGAGGAGAGTTTAGACATTTTTCCCAAAAACCTAGCTTTTGGAGGGTTTAGACCAGTTTTCACAAATCGAATTGTTTCTCCCTCCACAGAAAGAGTCAAGAAGGTTAACTAGATTGAAAAGAAAGGTGCTTCAATGCATAAACAAATTTCACAACTTTTAGACCTTGATCTATCCGTACCACGCCGTATAGGAGGACTGTCTTTAGCAAAAAATTCAGAAATCACTGTTTTCACTCCAAAAAACTGCTTTTCTCCTTCTTCTTGGCATGTTTTATACAATCAAATGTTTATGGAAAGTTTTTGTAACCTTTCCTCTTCCCTTCCAACCATACAACTGCCCATGAGAGGTAGTGAAACGTTGGAAATTGCTTTTTCTTCAAAAATACTAAGTTTCAAAAGAGAATACCTAGAAAATAGGCCTAAACTAACTCTAAAATGGACTAGTCAATTAAAATGAACTAAGTCCTTATTACATAGCATGAGAATAGCTTTCTAAGTCTTAGAGGAAATCAAAAATAACAAGACCACAAAGCATTACATAGTCAAAAATGACTAAAACTGGAAGCTCCTACACTAAGCACCTACATTAAACACATTCTAAAGACATCTAATGACAACTGTTATATCATAAAAAGTAACCTTGGGGGTTTTTTCCTATTAAGGTTTAGGTCCCGAGTCTTTTAGGATGCATTTAGGACATCTTGCATGTTAATTTGACATCCCAATGAGAAAACCCTAAAGTTTCATGGAAAATGGGACCAAGGGGGTGCATTTATGATAAATCCTACCTAAAATAGGAGGGAGGACATGGGCATCCACGCCCTAGTCCTGCCTTAGTTTAGGTCAGGACCAATTTCAAAGTGTCAGTTTGTGACCGTTATTTAGGTCCTATGCCGACATGGTAAGTTTAAATTACAAAATTTTTAGCGGGAATGTTTGTAGTTGCATATATAAGCATGATTAGTGATTCATTTGTAAACTAGAGATGGATATTGTGAACTTGTGGCTTATGTTAAAGTTATTAAAGGCATTCATTGTGTTGCAAAGTAGACTTCTGTGTTGTTATTGTGTTTGTATTTGTAGATTTGTCATCCACCTCCTCATGGCATGAAGAGCATCTTCCTCCCATGAGATCTTCATTAAAAGATGATATCAATTGTGTTTTCAATCATTTATCATTTGGATTTTTCCTCTATCCCACAGGGATACACAATCTTTATCTGACAATGGTGTTCAGAAGACTTGAATGTCTCTGTGGGGCTTGATTGAGGCAAGCCTCTAAATGCCCACAACCCCCAACCCATTTTTCTATGATTGCAGGTTATAGATTGCGAAAGTAGAAAAAGTGGAGTTGTAGGAGAGCAGTGGAAGCTGTCTGAATTATAGATCAGAGAAGAAAATAGGGACCTAGACTCGGGTGCCCGCTCATTAGTCCGCCAGATCCCGTAACAGGAAAATCTCTAGAATAGCAGGAATAGGTTGTAGACAAGATTCCCAAATCTCAACAAAAACTATGGTAGTGGACTAGGGCACCCACTCATTAGTCCCCAACTTTTGTATTTTCTAAACTTCAAAATCTGGTACCATTCGATTGTCATTTGATATCTTTGTGTGCGATCATTTTCCGTAATTTGTTCGTTTGTTCATGAATTTGCATAGTTAAGGTTTTTAGTATAATTGGGCTTAATTGAACAACTAAATCACACAATTCTAATCTTCCCCTATGTTCCAAGTGATAGAAGGTTTGTAGTAGGTTCCTCTACTCAGCTGGAAGTTCTTGAATGTTTAGTGGTGAAAGGAGGATCAACACAAACAAAAACTCTCTTCATTTTTCTTACTAAACATTTTGGTGATTATGTGTTTTTAAGGACTTTTACACCTTACTGAGTGTTTTTCTTCATATTTACATTCAACTCATTTACTCATATCATTATTCATCTTATTGCATTTGAAAAATTACAAAAAAATTAAAAAATTTGAAAAATTTGAAAAAAATTGGCATGTTTATCTTGCATTTTCAAATAATTTGAATTAGTTGGAATTTAATTTCAATAATTTTCTGTCATTATCATCAGATCAGATTTAAAATACATAAATTCATCATTCTTCATTCATTTAGATTGTATTTTCATGCTTAAATTGTTGAAAATTGCTTTAAATTGTGCATTTTTTCATATAACCTAGTTTTGCATCAGGTAGGGTTTGTAGTCAAAATCTTGCTTGAGATTTTACTACCATTTTAAAAACACTCATTAGGATTTATTTCTCACTATAGTGTTTCATCATAGTGGTTTGCTTCCAAATTTTCATGCCTAGGGTTTTAAAACCTTACTTTTTCACTAGATTTTGCCCTTATTGTCTCTCTAGATTTGCACCATAGGCATGTTGTAAAGGATTTTTCTCAACTAATTGGCTGTTTTTAGGGTTATTATCTACTTCCCCTCCTAAAATTCTTTACAACACCTTTTTATTCAGCCCTTGCATTGAAAATTTGGTGAAAATTTGCATATTTCGGCTATATTTTCCCTAGGGTGACTTGGATTTGCACTTCAAGTGTGTTGTGATGGATTTTATGGCTTTATGTGACTAATTTTATTGTTATAATCTATTTCACCTCTTAAAATTCTTTACAACGCCCCTTTTATTGGGTCTTTGCATTAAAAATTTGTGAAAAATGCATATTTTAGTGTATTTTCACTAGGTTTTGACTTGTCATCACTCTAGATTTTCATAAAAAGTGTGTTGTGAAGGATATTATTTATTTATTGGGCTGATATCAGAGATATTACTTTCTTCACTTCATAAATTTCCTTACAGTACTTTTTCTTTCACTTATTTGCATTGAAAAAGTTGAAAAAATCAAGCATTTTAGGTCATTTGCATACATAGTTTTGCACTTGTCTTTTGTATAACTTTTGAAAACATTTTAAAATATGATCTCACATTGATTTGAATACATATATACATGGCTTCTAATTGTAACTATAACAACAGGTTCCCTCCTAGGCCTTACATGAAGAGAAAGGTACCCAAACTTGAAATTGTGTTTATACCTCATGATAGAACAATTGGAGACACCGAAGGACCTCTTTATATCACTGTGAAAATAATGAGAAATCCTATGGATGGAACCCTTATTGATCCTAATTTCATGACTAATGTAGCCATGGAAGAGTTCCTCTATTCACATGGATTGATGCAAGACTTTTACGAACCTTCATATATGATGATTAAGACACATAAGGGAACCTTTATAAACACTTATGGGGAGATATCTTTATTAGTCATAGTATTTGAGAAATTTGTAGAACAATTATTTGATGTTGTCCCCATTTCTGATTATTTTCACATAAAACTAGGACATCCATGGTTAAAAAGCTATGAAAGTTGTCCCTTCAACAATTTATAACTGTGTAAAATTTCCTTTGAATGGACAAGTGCATACTATTTTTCGTAATAAGTATAAACCTTTGGTTACAAGACAACACTTTAAAATAGATTACTTTTGGGAAAGATCTAAAGTGGAATTGGAGCCATGGACAAATTTTAACTTCTTGAGCTATAGAAACTACAAAACAAAACTATTACATCAAGTGGCCAGTCCTTCTATTCAAGAAACAACAAGAGATGAACAACCCGCATTTGAAGAGAATCCTAGAGAAAAAGGAAATGGACCATATGCTGAGGTGCCTCCCCTGCCATCCTTACAAGGATCGGGAGGTAGTTGTCAATAGCAAAACAATCCACCTAGACAAATGAGATTTGATCCTAGTGCTTCCTCCTCTAAAACACAAAAACCTATGGAAGAGCAAAACACTATCTTACAAGAGATAAGTGGTAAGACAAAAATAAATTGACAAGCAAGAGAAAGGAGGAGGAGACGACAAGCTTATGCCCAACGAATGGCATCTCAACAAGAAAACATCTCACCAAACATTGAATTTGTATACACCTAAAAATGGCTCGTGTGGAATTAAATAAATATTTAATAGTTATTTTATTCTTATTCCTCTATCAATTGAATAATTATCCTAATTTATTTAATTGGTTCATTATCCCAAATAATTAAATAAATTTTTTTTTTATTTAATTAAGTTACCCAAATTCCTCTAAGTCACCCCTAATTAAAGAATCCCAAATTATTTAATTAATCATCTATACTAAGTCCTATGTTTAAATTCCAGGTCACTAATCCATGTCATATTGGACACCTCATCATGTTGCACACATAATTAAATTTTTTAATATTTAATCAGCTAATTATCCTCACCCACATGTGTCCTATTATTTCTCAATCATCTCCAGGGTCAAAGACACTTTTCTTTCAAATCCTAGTTTATCTCTCACATTCCAACAAATCAAGAGTCCTTCTTCCGCAATCTGCTTGTAGTCTTCCACTTTTAACTCACAGGTCTTTGTGAGCACAATGACATGTGGCTTATGGATCCACATATTCCTCTACCTTGTAAATGTAGTAGGAACATTTCCCATAATTATCTCCCTCATCCCAACCAACTCCATCTCAACTATACATGTCACAAAATAACTCCCCCAATTGTGGATCTTATGACACTTGGAATTGGTCCATCCTTAGCCTATAAAAGCAAGGTCCTCACACTCATTTTCACCACTCAAGCTTTAGTAATCTTATTCTGCAAAAATTCCACCATAGTTATTAAGTGTGCCTTTGGCTCCCCTCATTTGCATGTTGCATCCATTAGTATCATTAGCACATCTAGCTGCATATCCATATCATTATTAGGGCTTCATATTATTATCTCCATCATTCATCTTAGTGTTGCATTGTAGAAACCATTCACTTTGCATAATCCTCCACAAAAGTCGTTCCCTCTTTGTCATCTTGAAATAGCAAGGAAGTACCACTTCTGAGAGCTCCATTTCCATATATAAGATCAAGGAAGAGATAGGAAACAATGGAAGACATGAGGTAGATCGA
This sequence comes from Cunninghamia lanceolata, assembly GCA_027924645.1. NCBI lineage: Eukaryota > Viridiplantae > Streptophyta > Pinopsida > Cupressales > Cupressaceae > Cunninghamia > Cunninghamia lanceolata. The sequence goes on along the minus strand of BSBN01000078.1, from coordinate 31,742,693 downwards.
TTCAACAAGGTATATCTTTGCTTTATTGTATTTGTCTCATTTTCATTGAAGTTATTGAATATTTAGGTAGTTTCTACTGTAGTTCATAAATTCAATCACATTTTGGCACCCACCATGGGTCCACTGCCCCATTTTTAACCTCCATTTGAGTTTTGGTGAAGTTGCAGTCGTGACAAGTCATTCCGATGCATTCAAATTTCTAGTCTTGTGCATCCATGATGAAAAGAGCAGTCCGATGCATATGAAACTTCTTTCTGCACATTTGATCATTTTTTCTACGCTTTCATTTTCATGCACATTTAAGACTTCTTTCTACACATTTGTAACTTCTTGTTGCACATCTATCCTTCTTTGCATTTAATCTATCTTCCTGCGCATCCATTGTCTATTTCAGCACATCTGATTCCTATCAGAGATTTGTATTGATTTTTGTAAAAAAATTTATACTAACTTGGTTACAGGTATTATCAATCATCAATGGAGGCTATTGACAGAATGTTCTTGCAGGTTTAAGAGTTGGTTTAGGCACTTTAGTTGCATCTTGTATACAAACCTTCATCTAGATTTAATTAGGAGGAGTAAATCATTGTTCATGCAACATGCATACAAATATTCATCTAGTTTCTAATTAAGAGGAGTAAACCACATCATTTCTAATACAAATTTCACATAGTCCCAAACTAGGTGGTTAAAATTGAACAAATCTTTCAAGAAAATCTTGCATTTATAAATACACATCTAATATAAGTAGGGGAAAGATAATTGATCAAATCTTCAACAATAATCTTCACATAGTTTGTTTAGGAGGCTAAAATCAACTATCTTTTCATGTTTATGCTATCATGTCAATCTTGTGCTTGGTAGATTAAATCACATTTAGATTAACTCTAGAAGGTTAATGAACCAGTGTCTACTATGCTTATAAAATAGTGATAGGCCTATGCTCTCCCCATCTTGGGTGACCAAAATGTCAAACCCATCATTTCATTTGTTCAACCTTTAGAAGAGGCCTACCCTTGGGATTACATTTCTTCCATGTGGGACAACCTCGAGTAGTAATGGGCTAAAGCCAAGCCACTTTCAAGCCACTATAAATAAATGTGTTTGTGACGAAAGTCATAAACAATAGGTGCTACTATGTTATACCAATGAATGTTTCCTAGAGTACCCTTGTGGTGCATTTAAACCTGTAGAGCCTAACCTCTATAGAATGGGAAGCCTCCTAAACAGAACAAATTGCCACACATATAACCACCTAAATGAATGCCCTCACTAAGAACTAATTGTTTTCAGAAGCCCAAATCCTTCTATTTGTTGACGCAGGAGGTCCGACCTTTGAAGCCACCCTGTTGGTTCCCAAAAATGTAGGTTGCTAACCCTAAGAGGATGCCAGACTCTATGTTTGGATTTGCAATGTTTTTGGACCAATTGACAGAGCTATTAGCTCCCTACACTTCAGGTCCTGCAAACCTAGGCGGGTGTACCTTTGTAACTAAAGCAGACTTAACACTATATGACTTGATTGGATTAGTAAATCTATCACAATGGCATAAAATGTAATAGATGCAAGCTTCTAAACTACTCCTACTCCTAATACTAAGATCTGAGATGTAATTGTTTGAATGAGATTTTATGGAATCCTAAAATGGAATTGGTATGACCAGTCCCTACTTCTGTTGGGCTAATGGAGTCAAGGTGTACATGATATATGATTTACTTATTGGTTACAATCCTAATTGTTTGGCACTTGTATTTGTTTATAGCTTGTATAAACGTGTAAGAATGTGACTGACAGACTCTACTTAGTGATCCACTCGAATCTTACCAGGTTACTGTGACTTATTGAAAGGATTTTTTAATCCTTGCTTGAAGGAACTGATCAAAAGAATCACACAATGACAGCAAATGTGTATTGACAAATGGAGTTGATGCTCTATTTGAATAACAAGACAATATCGAGTTGGAGACAGTATGGCAATCTTGGTAATTATAGGGCTGCTCTTACCTATCCAAATGCTACCTCTAGGTTACTGTAATCAATCAAAAGGATTTTATATCTGTAATGGAAACCAATTAATTTGATTACACGAAAACAGCAAGTGTGTTTCGATGAAACTGAAATATCAATTTGGAAACTCAGGTTCAAATAACAAAGAAATAACAGTATGGAGACAACCAAATAATTGCTCAGCTCAACAAACAATAGACACCAATATTAAATCATTAATTTATGCATTTTCTCCACTATACAGTTTTGAAAGATTTTACAATGTACAACATAATATTTTATTTTGGCAACTGGTCAATCCATCCAGTTATCTAACTGATGTTTCTCCTAATCTACTCTTGATCCTAATCTACTGATGTCTCTTTTGCTTGATTCTTCTTCTCTGATAAATATCCTTTGGACTCTAGGGTCACAACCCTTTATTTCTTCCCTTGTAACCTTTGGTATACCTTTCGTTTATTTAATTGCCTTTCATTTATTTAATTGCCTTTGGCAATAATTAAATATTTAATCTGGCCTTTTGATCTTCACATAATAGTTTAATCTCTATTTATTTCTTGATTATATTTCCCAGCCTGTTTTCCACTGTTATCTCACAAGAATATTTATTTGAGTGAAAATTATCATCCGCGTCTTTACTTTCTCAGTGAAAAATATTCCATGGCAAAATATTCTTTTTAGGTTTGGTTTGCAAATATTTGCTTGGAATTTTATTTGTTTGCGCTTTTCACTTTTGTTTGACAAAAATTCCATCCGAGTGAAAATAATTGACCATTCTCTAACTTCTTAGGTGAAAATATAAATACGTTATATGTATTTTAAAATAATCACCCTCCTAACTTTTCTGGAAAATATTCTGCCTTTGAAATAATGTGAAATTCCCCTTTACCACATGTTATCATTTTGTTGGTACCTTTTAAAAATATTTACTTTTTATTTAATAGCACCTCACGGGGCTCCATCGGCAAGAGTTATAAAATCGATGTGATCTAAATAGTCTCTACCGATAGTAACTGTCTCCCCGAAAAAGGTGTCCATCGGCCAGAAGCATAAGATCGGCACATTTAAAAAAATTTCACTCTGATAGCTATTTTCTACCGATAAAAACCTCCATCAGCGTGACATAGAAATTCGGAGTGAATTAAAAATTTCTTTCCGATATGTTTAGTCTCACCGATATCGCGTTTTTTGCAGCATTAGGTTATTTTAGGGTTTCTTCTGTGTGTTTTCAAATTTTGCTCTATCTGCTTGGCTCGAGCACGGAGGATTCTAGCAACGATCTTGGAATCTGGTTTTACACCTACCATGAACATTTGCTTGAGAGTTTCTAAAACTTTTTCAACGAGATCATTTTGTGCATTCCATGTGTAATGTTTTGCAACTTCCACCATTCCTTCTCGACAAGTCATTTGAGAGAGCTTCAACCTCTCAATTTCAATTTTGACAGCCTCTCAACAAATGTTTTGAAATACATTTTGCCCTAATTCCAACTTGATTTGAAAGTTCCTATTTCGACGTGTGCTGGCAGCTGCTGTGGATTCTGAAGAACCATCTTTTGCTCAGCACCATTGTTTAACCCCAATGTATCACAAATATGCAAAAGCAAAGATATAATTGAGTGCAAATATGAGATGTCTGATTTAGCAACCTGAAGATTCACTTTTTGTTGTGAAACCAATCGAACGACTAAAGATCATTTGTTGCAACAAGTGCTTGCATTGATCTGGCCCAACTCTAGCATATTCCATTATGAAGATTACATTCTAGCATTGATTCATCTTTAAGAAATGCAAGCAGAACATCAATCAAGTCGTCACTATGAAAACCATCTGTTTAATCTCCTCAATGGGGCACTTCATACGGTACTTAAATAGCCAATTTGGTTGTTTTACCATTGTATAAATATAATTGTTAGAGGCAACATGACTGCATTGAAAACTTCTTAAACAAGAGAGCCTTCCAATGGTTTAGATCATCCTGCAGATTTTGATGGGTGTGCATATATACACTGAATAAAAATTTTGTGGCCAAAATTGTATTTAATTTTGCAAATTCATCTCCAATAGCATCTGTCCAAGAATTGTTCTTGTGCCATGCTGTATGTTTGTCATAATATGTATTGCTATTTTACTTGTATCGACAGTATAAACCTTGCTAGCACCTGCCTTTGCGTAAAATATTGATAGTATTCCTGTGCCAGACCCTACATCCAGAACCACTTTGTCTTGGATGAGATCTTGATGTTGTTGTATTGCAGCCATGTAAGTTTAAAATTATCTCAGCAAATGCCCAAAGTAAACTTATTGTCCTTAAAGCATCCTTAGTATATGGAGGTGAAGGTAGCTCCACAGGTGTATCTTGACCTAGCAGCAAGAGAAGATTGTTGTATCAAATTTGGCTCACTGGCATACCTTGTATTGCAGTTACAAATAATGTATTTCAATATTTGAAACATCTTGAATTCTTCCATATTAGTTGACCTGTTGATAACTGAGAGGGGGGGTGAATCAGTTATCCTAATTATTTCCTTTATTGAACTTTCCTTTTAATTGATGCAGCATAAAATCAGATACAAAAACATTAACCATGAAATAAGAAACACATGACACAGTATTTTTGACGTGGAAACCCTGTTAAGGGAGAAAACCACGGGGTGATTAACCCAAAATTATTCTCTGTTAGAAGAATAGGAAATTACAAAAATGGCACTTGCCAATTAGGGCTCACTGCCCGAGCACACTACTCACAAGAGGCCCACTGCCTACAAGAAGACACACTATCTACAAAGTGATGAGAATCACAGTCTTGAACTGATTGGAAGCATCTGCATATGCTGGAGTTCAGTTCCGGTTAGGCTCAGTACACTGATCTGGTGCACTTCATCTTTCCTCTGTTCTTTATTCTGCTATCTTTCACATACCGGATCCCTTTTGCTACCTCTGCTCTTTATCTGGACTTCTTCGCATATATCTCCGCAACAACACCACCTTCACAACTAAATCCATCCTCTATATATATCTGCACAAGTAATTTCATCACCTTTCTAGTCGGCATCCGGAACAGTCTAGTTTCTTATAAACTTTCATTCTGTCGGCTGAATCCTTCCTCACCAAGCAATGCGGATCAAGCATATACTTGTAGATATCATTAATCATGTCAGCCAAACATGATTCATGCCTTCACAACCTCTGTCATCAACAGTAACCCATCCGGAAAGCAGTCTGATACTCTACCAGTCAGTTCTTCCTCTGTTTTCACTGTCTCTCAGGAATCCGGTACTCAACCATTCATATCTTTTTCCTCGTCCATCACCGGAGGCTAAATCCTTGGAATATACCACTCAAGGTAGTCCTCTTGACTTCCCCAAATCCGCACTGCACCAAGACACTTCCTCTGAGAGATCCGGACCAATCTGTCGGACCTTGCCATATGCTCTGTTCTTCTTCACCGGACCACAACATTCTTTATTCTGACTTCCGGTAGAGACACATCATGACTTGCGGATATGTGGGATGACCTTTGTTGCCATCAATGACAACAACCATGAATCCATATAGTGTCTCTTGCCAACAATCTCCCCCTTTGGCATTGATGGCAACACTTAGTGAAAAATGACTAAGTGTTTTCACTATGCTCCCCCTTTGCTGATGCTCTGTCCTTATATACAATTTCCGGAACTCCCCCTTAGTTGGATCCCTCATTTTTCACTGCTCCTCACTCCCCCTTTGACATCAATGGCAAAGGGTAGGGTCCGCACACCAAAATTTTCAAAAATTTCCTATACATAGCCGCATATTTACATACTGACATATACTGAAGAATGTCTGCAAAGGATGTCTGCAATTGAATCATTTCTGTAGCCCAACTTTGCTTCATTCTGTCCAAAATTGAAATGTGACCACTTAACAAAAATGCAAACGCTTCTGCCCGCTTGAGATCTGTCGGATCTTTTGTTTGGGCGGTGGTCTGAGCATCACTGATGGCCTCATGCATTGTTTCCAACTTAGGGATTATAATCCTTCTAAGTTCTCCCATCCAGTTGGTGATGTTCTTCCTTTCCTTCTCAAGATTTTTTATTTCATTCAAGACTGCAATGGTCTGACATTCTTGATTTATTATAGAGGAAGAGAGAGGATCAAAGCTTTGAGATAAGCTTTGTAGCTTATCCTGTTCCTCTTTTATTTTCTTGTCAAATGCTGCTGTTGCCTTTGACCAGGATATACAAAATTTGTAGATGTCACCACCATCCTTAAGAGCATTCTCTAAGCTCCTTATTCCAATGCTTACAATCTTCCTATCCTTAGAGATTAATTCTAATATTTCTGAAAATCTCTTATCCAAAAATTCCTTCCGGACCTTTTCTTCAGCTGATTTTTCTAGAGAATCAAAATGTGTATCAACACTGCTGACTAAGGTTTTTAGATTACCGGAAGTGGAGGCTGTCGGATCTATCTGGATTGATGGCATGATTTTTACAAGTACTCCGGAAGTAGCCTCTATCAACTCACAGTCTTCCATATGAGACTTCAGGAGCTTTTCATTTGCCTTGGCATTTGCAAATGAAGCTATCTTCATTGTTTGTACCGGAGAGAGAGAGTCAAAATCAAATGGACCTTTTAGAAGCTCCGGTTCATCAATCTCTAGAGTTTCTTTGCTCAAAAATTGTTGAACAGTTTGTGCAGTGTCTCTTGCCGGAGACAGATGTTTCTTTTCTTCTGCAGTCTTAGAACTGTCAACCTCTTTGTCTTTCACCACTGCTTCCTTCTCCTGTAATTGCTCTTCCTCCTTGGATCCGGAGACTGTAGGGGAAACCGGAGGAGAGATGCTAGTTTGTTCATGGGCCACTTCTTCTGGAGCAGAGGGTCCCAAGTCCTCAGCTGTTTCTGTACCCAAATCCTCTACAACCGGAAGATTGAACCTTTTGAAGGCCTTCCGGAGGATCTCTTCTGTTTCTTGGGCCACTTTGTCAGTCTCGCCAAGCATGAGTTGATTCATCCTGGCTTTGCTTCTGAACTCATCTCTGCAGTCTTTGAAGATAATGTTCATTGTCTTGGGATCAATTTGAGGATATAGCTGAATAGCTATCTGCTCCCGGATCTCAAGATCTTTAGCATGAGCATTATTCTTTCTTACTTCCATTTCCTTTTCTAGGCTTTTAGGAATAAGAGATATTATTTCAATGAAAGCCTTATTATATATGTTAAGATATTTTACTGTGGCCTCCTGCAGAGTCTTTTGGTCGGCCTCACTGAAGTCATCATATGATTCAGTCATTGGTTGAAGGTTTCCATCCACCGTGACCGACTTGATTATGCTCTCTAGTGACAGAGTGGGCTTTTCAACAGTTACCTCTGCCATTTCATCCTTGTCTTGGCCTGTGGAGGGCTTACCGGATCCTTTCTTCTTCTGTTTCTTTACTTCTCTTACTCCCTCATCTGATTCTGTTTCCTCTTCATCCTTTTGGCTTCCATAAGCCCTTGTGGCTTTTGTCTTGGATCTCTTACCGGATGCCTGAACTTCCGGTTTTGAACTTTTGGTTGTGGAAGGTGCAGGTCTCTTTGATGATCTGGTCCGGGTGGGAGTTTCAACCGGAGCACTTTCTTTGCTTTTCTCTTCTTCCTCGGCCTTCCTCCTCTTTTCCCGGCTGGCATCAAGTGCCTCCTTTGAGATACCTAGGCCTTGAGCAATGTGCTCTACTTCTTTTCTTACCTTTCTTTTAATCTCAGGTTCCCTGAGTTCTACATGTATTTTTACACTCAGCTCCTCAAAGGTTCCAAACCTTTCTGCCTTAGGATCTTTGGGCTGACTTAGCATGTGTTGAACATGCAGCTCCACTATCTGTTCATCTACTTCATACCCCATGGGCATGATCCAGACAGTCCTTGGCTCTACTGCCTCCATTAGGCACTGATCAGTGTCAACCATGAAGCACACTGAGTCTTTGTATTTTTCAACAAGAGACTGGGGAATTCTCTCTCTTGCTTGCATCATGCTCTGAAAGTTTTTGAAGTATCCCCATAGAGCTGAATTTCTCACTTTTGCATCCCCAAGTCCATGCAAATAGTCTCTTATCTGGACTGCAACTGGTTTGTCATTCTGCCATACCCATCCACTTGTTCCGGGTAGCTCATTCATGAAGTAGAAGAATAAACATACAATAAGAGTACCATACTTGAAGGAATTCTTCTTATCCTTCTTGATTTTCTGTATATTTTCCATCAATTGGCTTAGCAGTAGTTCGCAGAGATCATATTCTGCATTCTTTCTTAGCATTTCATAAGCAGTGTATATTGCAGTTCCGGATACAGAATTCTCCCTGCTGGAGTGATAGATCTTGTATCCTATTATCATTGATGCATATTTGATATCCGGATCCGAAATATCTTCAATGGTCATTGCCCTCTTGTCAAATTTTGATCCGGTGGCCTCAGTTACAATGTTGTTCTTGACAGATTTGAGGATAGGTACCCCTCCGGAAGAGTATAGACCAGTTACTGCTCTAATTGCCTCTTTTGTGATCTTGCAGGGTCTATCTAGCCATAGAAAGTTGTCATGCATCCTGCTCAGTACATACCGGACCCATTCATCTTCTTCAAAGCAGGGGAAATGAATAAATTGCTCAAATTGTTTCTTCTGAATATCCTTATACTCTGGTTTAGGCTCAAAAGCATTGTCAATCAGCTGCTTGTGATAGAGGTCTCTTAATTTGAATTCCCCAAATTCCTCAATGTTTGCATGTATGTAAACCCTAATGTCTTCGGTGTGTAAAACTCCGTGAGGAACACTAGAGAAGGCTCCTAGTGGATCTACCTCCAATGATTTGTAAGGATGTTTCTTGAATGAGGGGCGAGGTCTATCAGAGATCTTAACTATGTTTGGAGTAGCCATTCTTCAAAGATTTGTAGTGAGGTAATGAAAAACGGAGAATACCTTATGCGCCTTCGGTTTGCACGGAGTGGTTTGATTGATTTCTTTATGCAATAGCTTCGGCAGGAGATCCTTGGTGTGCTTGATGAACCTTGTTGCAGAGCTCCACTTTTTGCTTCTTCTCGAGTGCAGAATGAGCAAATGTCCTTTGAGAAATCCCTTAAATTGCTCCGCGAACCCTAATATCTGTCTGCAATAAATGCTTCACCTACATCATTCCAGTTTGCCTTGTCTGGATAGCTTGGAGTATCCCGGATTAGTCCTAATCTGTGGATATCATCTGGATCTTTCAATCATGAATAAATCGAGGTAACATATTACAAGATCATCTCAAACACTCTGTTCAATCCGCAGAACAAGATAGTGCATTTCTGGATCTTTCCGGACTTTTTTTGTAATCCTTTATCATACCGGAGCATCTTCCTGAACAGGTCTTATTTGATCGATCACAGCTTCTTCATAACTCCATGCGGACCTCTGAAAACTTGACTGAAGTATCTCAAGACTCATATCTACAAACCCTTTGATCCGCATCTTGTGCCACATCCGGCACCACTTGTTTGGCTGGGGGAACAAGATTTTCTTTTAGTCTCCCCCTGAGCCTGAGCTCTCCTTTTAATTTCCGGAAGAAATATCAGCACCAGAGTCTGGTGCGGATCCAACCTCTACATTCTCTGAACTTTTCTTCACCCAAATCTTACTCATCTGATTCCTAACCTCATCCGCATTCATCTTTTGTTTACCCTTGTCTTGATTCTGATTATACACCGGACCTCTTTTGTCCTGATTCTTGTTTCTGCAAACTTTAGCATTATGACCGGACCTATTGCAGATTTGGCAAATAACATTTCTTTGCATATTTGACTGATATCCTCTTGATCTGCATTGATTAGCCATATGACCTACTCTATTGCATGTGAAGCATCTACCTTTGAATGATTTGTTTACTTGCATACTTCTGCATTCATGGGATTTGTGTCCATACCTTTTGCAGTTGAAGCACTGTCCGGAGAAGGATGAATTAATCTGATTCATTCTCATTCTGCACTGATTAGCTTTGTGACCAAAGTGGTTGCAGTTGTGGCAATATCCATTGAAGGATGGATATCTTTGAGCATTTGGCTGTCTTACCGGAGGTCTTCTAGGCCTGCTCCTTGGATTTTCTGATCCAAGATTCTTCTGACCGGATCCGGAGCTTTCTCCTTTCTCATATCCCAAACCATACTTGTCATCTGTCCTCTTTTGACTTCCAAGAAGAACTTCAAGTTGAGCAGAACTTATCTTGAATTTCTCTTTATATTCATTTGCTGTTTGAAGGTCTCTTTTGAGAGAGACAATTTGATCCTCAAGTTTTCCTTCATTATCTTTGGCATCTTCAAGATCAGATTCAAGATGTCTGATAATCCTGTCCATCTGGTGGCATTCTTCTGATTTTTCTTTAAGAGATTGTCTTAGATTGTCTTCAGCCTTTCTTTTTTCTTCAATCTCTTGAGTAAACTTTATAGTTCCTGATTCCATTTCATGTCTTAACATAATGACTTCTTTTGATAACTTTTCACATAACTTGGTTTGCTCAGTCAATTCTTCATTTGTATTGCTTTCTTCACTTTGTCTTGCCAACTGTTGAAGCAGCTCCTTTCTCTTTTTCATGGAGAGACTTAATTTGTCTTTTAATTCTCTCATGAATTCATCAGCCTGTTTGAGTCTTTCCTTTAATTCACTAACTTCAGAATTCAACTGTTCAAGATCCTCAAGAGCAGTCTTGAGTTGCTCCCTTAAACCATATGCATCCATTTGAAATCCCAGATCTTCCTCAAGCTGTTAAGCTCTATTAGGAGGAACTTGGCTCTGATACCAATTGTTGATAACTGAGAGGGGGGGGTGAATCAGTTATCCTAATTATTTCCTTTATTGAACTTTCCTTTTAATTGATACAGCATAAAATCAGATACAAAAACATTAACCATGAAATAAGAAACACATGACACAGTATTTTTGACGTGGAAACCCTGTTAAGGGAGAAAACCACGGGGTGATTAACCCAAAATTATTCTCTGTTAGAAGAATAGGAAATTACAAAAATGGCACTTGCCAATTAGGGCTCACTGCCCGAGCACACTGCTCACAAGAGGCCCACTGCCTACAAGAAGACACACTGTCTACAAAGTGATGAGAATCACAGTCTTGAACTGATTGGAAGCATCTGCATATGCTGGAGTTCAGTTCCGGTTAGGCTCAGTACACTGATCTGGTGCACTTCATCTTTCCTCTGTTCTTTATTCTGCTATCTTTCACATACCGGATCCCTTTTGCTACCTCTGCTCTTTATCTGGACTTCTTCGCATATATCTCCGCAACAACACCACCTTCACAACTAAATCCATCCTCTATATATATCCACACAAGTAATTTCATCACCTTTCTAGTCGGCATCCGGAACAGTCTAGTTTCTTATAAACTTTCATTCTGTCAGCTGAATCCTTCCTCACCAAGCAATGCGGATCAAGCATATACTTGTAGATATCATTAATCATGTCGGCCAAACATGATTCATGCCTTCACAACCTCTGTCATCAACAGTAACCCATCCGGAAAGCAGTCTGATACTCTGCCAGTCAGTTCTTCCTCTGTTTTCACTGTCTCTCAGGAATCCGGTACTCAACCATTCATATCTTTTTCCTCGTCCATCACCGGAGGCTAAATCCTTGGAATATACCACTCAAGGTAGTCCTCTTGACTTCCCCAAATCCGCACTGCACCAAGACACTTCCTCTGAGAGATCCGGACTAATCTGTCGGACCTTGCCATATGCTCTGTTCTTCTTCACCGGACCACAACATTCTTTATTCTGACTTTCGGTAGAGACACATCATGACTTGCGGATATGTGGGATGACCTTTGTTGCCATCAATGACAACAACCATGAATCCATATAGTGTCTCTTGCCAACATGACCACGTTATGTACTTGACATTTGGTATGTGACCCTAAGTTTATTCTCGGTTGCAGATTAAAAGGAATTGCACTATCTTCTTATTTGCAAGCAAGTTGTCTGTCCTTGGAAAGAAAATTGTATCTGCACTTATGCTAGACTGAAATCCTTATGACTTCATAACTATGTGAAGCATGTTGGGTCCTATTGTGGGCCCAGCTTAAAAATTTTCATTTTCAAACAAGTTCTTTCTCTTAAATCATCCCAATATTTCCCCAACATTGCTACTGAGGTGAAAAATGAACTGGATTGTCACTAAAATCCTCTTTTTGACACTTTGTATGATGAATAAAACTGGTTAAATAGCCTCCAAAATTCCCTTAGAAAATTGATCAAAACTTCTCTCGGAGCCACGAAAATGCACAAACTTGTAGATTTTTGACCCGAGAATTCAACGCAACAAATGGTTCGGCGTGAAGTTATTGGGATTAAAAGCTGCTTGCAATCAAAGTAGCTCACTCAGCATTTTTTGCACCTGTTTAAACTCAACTGAAACCTATCATTTTGCCTCTTTGGAAAAATATCAAATCTAATTTTGAGAAGCTGCCATCCTAGGGATTAGTTCATTTAGGTCACGTGAACATGTGTACAAAATGATTTTTCATCATTCCTCTTCCTTCATAAGATATCAGGTGTCAAAGTTGACCTTTCTGAAGCTGCCTAGGAATGCAGTCACAGAACTGTGTAAAATCCATTTGGATTTGATTTTGAAAAAATATCAAACGAAGTGTTGGGACCTTGAGAATTGGCATGTAGGCACATTAACATGGGAATAATTTGAGACATCAATTGGTTTTTTATGAACACGACCCGATTGCTAGATATTACCTTCCAAATTAACCTCCTTGAAAACTGCCCCTGTCAAAACCTGATTCGAGCTCACCAACTTGCAATTTTAAAAACCCATTAAATCTCTTCCTGGGAAGTTGTAACTGGAAAGTTGAGTTCATTTAGGCTTGATGAGTGCATGTGTAAGAGGATTCTTCTCCATCCATCTTCTATCATGAAATGTTGAGGGCCAAATTTGACCTCTCTGCAACTTTCTGGAAATGCAGATATGGCAACTGAACTTTTTACATTTGCTTTTGATTTTGAAAAAATAGCAAACGAGATGTTGAGATCCCAAAAAATGGTATGAAGGTACATTATTATGAGGGGAATACAGAATACTGATTAGTTTGTTAGGATCATCATTTAACTGCTATATATCAACCTCCAAAGTTGGCCTCTCGGGCTGATTTCACATTATGCAAGTAACCAACCTTACCAGAATCCTCCAACTTGGTTCTTCAAAACCTAGTCAAAACTAATCATAGGAAGCTGAAATCAGGTGTGCTCACTTACATATGGCAGACAAACATGTTTGTCAAATGATTTTGCATGACGACTAATCGGCTCTGAATTATAATGCTTCAAAGTATGCCACTTGAGCATATTGTGCAGGTGTATCTGTGAGTGTTGAAATTGATTTTCACATATGGGAACCTAAAATTTTACAAAAATTGGTATGAAATTTTAGGTCCCAACACACCCAACGTATTCACTAATCATGTGTAAAGACAGAAAATTCAACTCTTTAGAGGAATTGTAACTTGGTATGCTTGAGAAGTGAGTGCCATGCAAGGGGGAGCTAGTGCTACCAAGTTGCTACCAAGTTGCTAACTATTCTCCTTGATTTAAGTGGTTGGAGAAATCCAAGTTGGGACTCAATAAGTATTGTCCTTACCAACCATATGAATTGTACTTATTTGCAAAATGTTTATCAAAAATTTGTATGCCGCCATGAGATCTTCTTGTCTGCTGTGTTTTTTTGCAACAAACTAAAACAAAATCATTAGAAAAAACACTTAGGTTGCTTGGAAAAATGTCCTTGAAAACAAGAAAATTTGATCGAACTCTGCAAAAGTATAGAACTGTGCATTTGAGACTTTTTCCTGCTCATTTGATAGATCTTTCAGCTCATCTAATTTTTTACGTGCATTTAAACATTTTTGCTGCGCATTTGCACATTCTTTTAGCACATAGACAATTCAGCACATTCAAATAACAGATCCATGCATTCAGAACTGTGCATGCAATCCATAGAAGCACACATTTAAACTCTATTTCAGCGCAAATAAACCTACACATCTCTGACAGTGGCTTGTTCCTGACATTTTGAGAGAAAAACAAAATCATTTTCAGGTACCCATTACTACCTAGATTTAATTTGTGAACTTAGTTAAACCATAAAATTTCATTGCATACCCATTTTCCAAACATTCCACTTACCATAGCATACCTAGCCATCCAAAAATAAACAAAAACCAAGATTTTCACTAAGATATCATTGAGATCCTCTAAATCAAACAACCTAATTAGTTTCCTATCAGGATTAATCATCCTGCACCTTGAAACTACACTAGATCATCTTGATAAAGGTCTAGTCTACATCAATAGCGGATACCAATTATCCCTATTTCACTTCCTTTATATCAACACTTTGATAGCTAATACCATTATAGGTTAAGACCATTTTGTTTAACCAAATAGATCAAGAGAAAACCTTAGAAAATATTATCACAAAGGCTTCCAAATTCAAACAACCATACCTCAACTACATCCTACCAAAAACTTTTCACTTACTTTCATAAGTATTTCATCCAACTTCACCCATATCCACAAAACTTATGGTTCAAACTAGATCCCAAACCAACAAAAACAAAGAAATAGATACCTCAAACCATAGTGTACACTCCTCTAATTCTAATAATAATGAGGAAGAAATCCAACTTGAAGAACTTGTTAGTGCTATGCAAGATCCTAAATTTCAAAGAATGATGGACAAGGTCATAAACATGGACCCCCAAAAATATTTCCTCATGCTAGCACAACAAGGAGCTAAATTACCCCTTGATTTTGATGTCTCAAAATTGAGAGAAGTAACTCCATCTAATAACACCGATGCTCCCAAAAATGACACAAATAACGATAGATCAAACCCTTTGGACACATTAACGCAACAAATCAAAGTCTTGCAACAACTTGTGGACATTCAAACCAGAACTTCCACAATGCACTACTCACTAGATGATATCTCACTGTATCCATTGACAAAAGTTTGGTCATGATACCTTTCCCCTGAAGATTTGAGGTCCCAAAATTTGATAAATATAGAGGAAAAGGTGACCCGCGTGACCATATAAGAGAATTTAGTGTTGTATACCTAGAAGTTGCTCACAATGAAACATACCTTATGCAACTATTTCCACATATCTTAGGAGGACAAGCAATGGAATGGTTCTCCCATCTATCTCCTGGCATCTGAACTTTTAATGAACTTGTGGATAAGTTTGTAACCATTTTCTCCTACAACATTAAACATGAAATTTCAATGTTAGACCTTTGTGACAACAAAGAAAAAGGTGGAGAATCTTTCGCCTCCATTTTACAAAGATGAGACAACTGGCTAGCAAGTGTCCATACCATATCCTAGAGAAACAAATTATTGAGATGTTTGTCCACAACCTAAACACCGACTTGATCTATCAAATACAAATACAATGTCCTACTTCCTTTAGTAAGGTCATTGAAATGGGGTTACTCATTGAGAAAGCCTTGATAGCTAAGGGACAAATCAAACTCTACAAAGACACCCCTAGTTCAAGTAATAACATAGACAAGCCAAAATTTTGGACCAAAAATCAAAAACATTGTAAATGATGGTGTTGTTGATGCTAAACATGTGGTACCAAAATAACCAATCTTTAATCTATCAAATCCACAAAGTAACACACCATCAAACAAACCTCAAAACAATGAACCACAATCCATAAAATTTCCTCCTCATTGAAAGTTTACACCATTAGGGGAATCAATTGAATCTACCCTAAGGAAGCTCATATAAAACAATCTCATAATGCTTCCAACAGTACGAGATTACGAACCTAAATTTAAACCCTCCTAGTGGAAAGAATTAGACTTTTGTGAATATCATAGAAGCAAGGGTCACAAAACTAATGATTACTAAAGACTAAAGAATACCATCTAAGACTTAATTGATCAAAAAGTAATATCAATTGATGGACATGTATGCAATGATGACCATATGGCATTCAAGAATCCACTCCCCAACTATGAGAAGGAGGTTCTTCAAAGAAAAACAATAATAGTGGTAACAATGCCAACTACACAAATGTGTCATATGATTATGTTGTTAACCACATCTTCGAAAGTGACTCACCTATAGATGTAATCACTATAAATAAAAAGATTGATGGTAATGTAATCACTTGTGGTGGAAATATTACTCTCCAAGGGGCTCCATCCAAACCATCCTCCACATCTAACCAATATAACATCCTTGAACAACTCCATAAAACACTAACACATATATCCATTTCAGATCTTTTGCATCTATCTCCATCTCACAAAGCAATCCTTGAAAAATCTCTCTTGGAAACTACCATCCCAACCAATCTAGCCAAAGAACAATTTCAGGCCATGGTAGGTCATCTAACTACACCCCATTTATTATCTTTCATAGAAAAGATGATATGTCTATCACCCAACCACACAATGCGTCCCTCCATATTGAAACCTTCATCCATAAACATAAAATAAAAAGAGTCGTAATCAATGGAGGGGCAGGTTTAAATATCTGCACTTTAAAACTAATCCTTGTATTGGGGTTTTCAGAGAATTTCATTGATCCTAAGAAGAAAATTACAATCAAGGCATATGACGAAGAAGAAAGGACATCGAAAGGAACCATTGTTTTGCCAATAAGAGTGGGATCGCTAGTGAAAGATGTGTTGTGTCAAGTGCTTGACATGGAGCTAGCATACAATATTCTTCTTGGTTGACCTTGGATACATGCAATCAAGCCAGTTCCATCCGCCTACCATCAGTGTATCAAGTTTCCTCATAATGGCCAAGAAATCACTATCCAAGGTGATCCTGATCCATTCCAATATTACAATTCCATCTAATCCAAGCCCGAAGTTGTAATCCCCACCAACCATGCATCTTCCTCATCTTCATCCCATGTTGACCCAACCTCACTACCTTCTACATCCAAGACATCTGAACTCAAAGTCAAGCTCAAAGATAAGGGTGTACGAGAGTATACCATCACACAAACCTTTTACCTAGCACAACTACCTATATCTTCCAAGTCCTATGGAAAACCATCCATGAACAAACCCAAGTCAGTGGAGACTCCTAAAGGTCCTTTTGTTAAATGGGGATGCCTATCATATGAGAGTGATGAGAAGGATATTCTACAATGGATATATAAAGATGAAGATAGTGAGTCCAAACCACAAGACCCTCAATCCCAATTGCAAACTGAACAATATGGCCAAGGGTTCTCTATTTTACAAAGAATGGGATATGACGTGTTAGGTCTCAAAAATGTTGGTTTTTAGACCACAAGATGGTGTCAATCTCTTGATATGTTTTTGGTGAATAAGATAGGGTTTATGTACTTGGAAACCCCCTACTCTTTAAGTTCTGCTAGACCTAGGTGGGTGCACCTAAATGATAAGGTAGATTTAAAATCTAAGTGGATTCTGATTTAGGCAATCTTACTCACGATGGCACACAACTGTGAGATAATTGTACAGCTTACTTACTAATTCCTAATAAAATCTTGAAGTATGAGGGATGTGAATTAAATTTATATAAAGAATTCTAAAATTGATTAGTGCCTAATCTATTGGGTGGATGGAGTCAGTGGATAAATGATTATGGAGGCAGATGTGAGAGATTGGTAGACTTGGTTCTCATCTTAACTCTAACAATTGGGCACTTTCAGATGTCTGTACCTTATACAGACATGCAAGTATGTCAGTTATTTGAGCTCTTCTTAATAATCCTAGTGATATCCCTTTATGCTACTATGAAGTTGTGAAAGGATTTTGATTCAAATGTGAGGAGAATCCAAGTAAGACAATTTATTTAAAAGGATTTTAATCCACACAAAACCAATCAAATTAAATTTCCTAAAAGGTAATTTAATCCTTCTGCACATAGAAACATATCAGCAGTACCACACAATTACAACAAATGTGTATTGACAAATTAAATGTATCTTCACACTCAATTTGAATAACATAAACAACCACTTTAGAGACATCCAAATAACATATGTGCATAATAAATTAACACAACAATTGAACACTGAGAATAGATCACCATGAAATATCAATCTGCTCCATTATATTTCTTCAGATAATAATATATAGTATTTGCATAAGTTTCTGAGATATGACAGTGGATGGTTGGAATAGGTGCAATTTATCTTCTTACTAATGCCCTATCTAAAATGAGATGGTAAAATGATGATCCTTCATTCCTATTCTCCTAGCCTATATATCTATATTTTGAAGAGGATGTACCCCTTCACAAGTGTCTTTTGGAATTTTAGTAAATAACAAACAAATCATCACTAGGCTCTAATAAGCCATAAATGAATTCTAGTAATATGATCCAAGTATTTCTGGCTTAAGTGAGTATCTTTACATTCCACATCACACTTTGTAGCAAATTCCATTGTAACCATTTTCTCCATGCATGCACAAGCCTACTACAATGCTAGATCTTCACATTTCACTGCTTCTAGAGCTTCCTATAGAATTAGTTGGCATTCGTTCATCTAATCCTGTTAACTTTTCAAACTCTTATCATCAATGCATAATACAGAAACTCCTTCTCTAGAAGCATTAATCAACTCCTTAGATTTTGCTTGAAGATCTTCATGAAAACTTGTATGTGCCTTGATCAAGTCCTCAACATTACTAACGACTTTAGTATTAGGAGGGTTTTTGTTTTGTATTTCTAGGAGATTCCCTTGGAGTCTGTCAGTTAACCTTTTGTGTTCTTCGAGAGCAGTTTGATTTTTGAAATGAGTACTCCAAAATTTATTCATCCATGTCATCATGTTAGTATGTCTCCTTTTGAATAATGTGGAAAGTGCATTAACTCTGGCCTAGGTTATCTTAGTATTGACCTGTGATGTTTCACCTTTGTCCATTATCTGGGAACTTTCCCCTTGGCTTAACAGTTTGACAAGAACTAAATCTTTCAAAAAATCCTTTTCCTTTTGCATTCTCTCACAATTCAATTTATACATGTCTCTTTCTTAGATCAGCATTTGAATCTGTGCTTTATTTAATTTAGCCATATTAATACCAATTTCTACAGTAACCATAGGATCAGTCTCACCCACCTTCAATTTCATCACATGGCCAAATGCCTTCTCTGTGTCAGTAATGGAAAGCTTCTGGTGTGGAGGGTATAGGGCCCATATCATAAGAGATTCTTCATCAGGATTGTATAGTGATCCAGTGTACACCTCTATAACACCTTCTAAATTGAGTTTATGTTTGGCACTATCATTATGTAGAAAGCTATCAAAAACTAAAGAAGATTTCAAATCAAGACTAGGAAAAATCATCACACCAGCTTCTTCTAAGAGTTTCTTCTCTTTTTCTGGAGTCATGTCTTTTATCTCCTTTTCAACATCTATTCTCAAAGTTTCTAATAACTATTTTTCATTATTCGGTGTGATGTCTAGAACTGATTTTCTAATTACTTTGCCTCTATGCTTCTACAGGAAAGATTTAAATTCTGGGGACTGAATGAACTGATCATCCGAGATAAAAGAATTGTAAGCCAACTACCTAGCATCTGTATGAGGTGTCTCCTTAATCTCTAATTCTCTATTTGAAGACTTATATTCTTCAATTCTAATTTTGGGAATTATATCAAGCTGGTCTTGAGGTCTTTTATCAGGGGATCCTTCACTGTCAGAGGATAATACCTCTACCTCTTGTGTCTCTTTCCTCCTCGTTTCAACCTCCTAATTATACTTATCAATGGCAAATTCAACCTCTGCCTCTTCCAAATTCCTGATAACATCATCATGTGGAAATGGAACATGAATATATCCACTCAGATTTTGTTTTCTTCTTGCAAAGTCAATAAATCCTTCAAGGTCAAACCCTTTTCTTGGTATTTCTTTTCTCAAATTAATATGTTAAAATTTGTCATGAATAAGGTCATAACCTTCTCTTGACAACACAGTAAAATCTCCAAAACATAATGTGCTTGGCATGAAAGATTGCTTATCATAGGTACTCAAATTCATGACATTTGAATAGTCCATTTGCCTAATAATCTCCAAGTATGTGATTCTATCTGGTACAGTTTTAGGTAACAAAAATGGTGTATCCTCAAAGACATACACTCTGATCATGGTCGAATTGAGGAAATAATACCAATCACCCCAGTTGTGGTTCACAGTCGCTGGTCCTTTGAAATCCTTGGGCCTTAAAAAACTTTTGATGTCATTTGATAAAGA
The DNA here is from genome assembly GCA_027924645.1 of Cunninghamia lanceolata. Classification (NCBI taxonomy): domain Eukaryota; kingdom Viridiplantae; phylum Streptophyta; class Pinopsida; order Cupressales; family Cupressaceae; genus Cunninghamia; species Cunninghamia lanceolata. The sequence goes on along the minus strand of BSBN01000078.1, from coordinate 31,722,422 downwards.
ATAACTACACAGATATCCATAACATTTTTATAGTGTTTTAACAAAGAATTCTCTGAAATGTACATAACTGGAATTCACAAACCTACTATCCCATATAGAAGTCAATAATTGCACGGGTAGCAGCTGACCCCCCTTATCATACTATGTGATTCTCAATTGTTCAGGCCACATTCTTAATTCTTGGCCATAATATAACACCATATGCATAAGAGAAGAATAATGCTTAAAACTCATGGTTGGAGAGTCATTTTTTATGGCCTTCAGTCTTGAATCACTTCCCCTAAAGAGGTGTGAAGCATAATCAAAAGTTCTGGCATGATGGCATTGTATGTCTGTAGAGATGACCATGGGTGCTATGGATATGAATTTAGGGACCTCTATTCCCAATATTTGTCCCACTAAATAATACATATATTTCATATAAGGTTCAAATAGATCGACATGAAAAGGAGGCCCATCACCTTCCTCGAGTGGTACTAGATTTCCCTCCTCTCTGGCTCTATGTAGTGGCAATCTCCATCCCTTATAAGTAGTATCCATTATCAAATATTCCTTTTTCCAAATCTTCACATATGATAGGAGTATTGCACGTATCATCTAGGCAAAAAACTTCACATATTGCATTCTTAGACACATGAACAAATGGTTCCCCTTATAGGTTGCAGATAGCTTTTAGGTCGGGATCATAATTATAGGCTAAGAGGTTTACGAGATCTATATTTACAAAGACATCTGTGATAACTAGCCTACCCAAGTTAAGATTCCACGGGTTACAAATAGGTTCCATCCTATTCCTTCTATAGTAGTGATACAAAAAATGTTCATATCCCCTGATAGGGGTCCATATGTTTCCTACATGTTTATATTTATCTTCCAATTTTTCCACGTCTACGCTTAATTGTGCAGTTCTTCTAGCCTTTGGGCTTGAACTAGGCAATTGGTCTATAAGGTCTTGATTGAGCTTTCATTCCTGTGTTTTCTCCCCCTTCCCTGTTTCAACCTTTTGCTTTTTGCTTTTGGTTTGGCTAGTTTTAGTTTTCTATTTTTTTTTTGTTTTCAAAGAACCCTCCATTTTACTTCTATGTCGGACACTGGATTTAACCTTACAATCTATCAGTAAAAGGAAGGTTTGCAATGCTTACTTGTATGTGCTCCGCATCATGAATTTCTTGGTCTCTTGGTGAATTCCCCGCTCTTCCACTGCAACCCTTAGATATTTCTTTTTATTTCAATTCATTATGAATTAGAGCAATTTGTATGAGATTATGCTCAAGCAGCCATTAATATTGGCCACTGGAATTGAATGCAATAGGCTTCTCAAACTCTAAAAATGTCAAATCGATATAATGAATTATGTTGGGAAGACTATTTCAATCTCATGCCGATCTATATGTTCATTTTGGCACCATCATTTGTTTATACATTCTCGATCGATCACCAAGACTATCTTAATGTCTCTTTGATAGGAGGTGTTCTTTTAGTTCTGATCTTATTAGGGAGACTTTTAACACTTTCATAAATTCATAAATCCCCTTTTCTTGTTTCTCTATTTTGAGAAGACATTATAGATTTCACCCCGACATCAAGGTGGTCCTGACTGTCAAAGTTGCGTGTGGACATCGGTGAGTGTTTTCTCGACAAACAATGGTCATCTCATAGCCATCAAATTAACAATCAATATCACCAAGAGAACATAGTGTTCTTTCAATACTTTAAGTCTCACCGATAGTATTTTATTATATCCTTTGTTCATGGGGTACATCGGTAGGACTCTCACTGAAACATTCCCATACCTTCTCATCGGGGTGACTTGCATAGTCAGGAAGACATAAAAGATCCATTTCGATGGTATATGTCATGCCGATATAACTAGTGTATTGACTCATTGGTGAGAGTATATACATTTCTTGCCGAATTTATGTTCATTGGTATGACTTTTGAGATTAGCAAAGTTTAAAATTTTCATTCCAACTTTATCTTTCTTACCAATAAGCTTTTTATCAGTGACACAATATGTAGTCTTCCTAATTGTTGTACAATTGTTATTCCTGGGTTCTTTGATCAGTGTAACTCTATTTAGGTCTTTTCGATATAGATGAAAATGTCCATTAGAGGATTATGGCTTATCTGATTGGGAAGAAATGCATATGATCTTGCTGATAGAGGTCAATTATTTGTTTTGCATAACTATGATAAGATAAATGCTTATCTCAAAGGTCATATTTATGGAATCATCAATTGCTATAGGTTACCAGATGGATCTTGTCACATAAATTTTGACAATCTGTATTAATCATAAGATCAATGTGTGGCAAATATGGAGGACAAGTGAGTGGTAAAAAATGTGAAGTTTTCCAGTTCTAACAATGGCTTTGATTGGGGATGAGTGAGTGTGAGATCATTGTAAGAATCCAAAAAGATCTTTAGGAAGTAGACCATGTGGTATGGAACTTGAAATGTATTTGAAGTGGGAGTTGGTATGGATGAGTAATGGGAGTGGAATGAAATCCTATACTACTATGCATGGAAAAAATATTGTAAAAAGGCAACTATGAGAATTGTCCATGTACTGACAATTCTCAGCCTTTTCCTAGACTACTATGCAGGGAAGTTTTTAAGAAAAGAAGTGTTTCAAGAATTGTCCATACACTGGCAATTTCTGATCTTCTCCTGACATATTTTATAGATAATATGAATCTTCTCCTCCTTTGCCAATAATAACAAAAGGCCCAATCCAAAGAGCTTCAAACTTTCCATGTTTCCCTTTATCTTGGCACCTTGCATTCCACAGTAGGACCATATCATTCTAATTAAATTTTCTGTCCTTTGCCCTTTTGTCAAATAAATACTTCATTTGTGATTACATCTTAATATTCTATTCTTGGGCCAATCTTCTAATCTCATCCAATTCTACCAACTATTCCATCCTTTCTTCCATTGGTTCAGGGACATCTAGATCTTCTTCAAGTATAAATTTGTATATAGGTAGCAAGTTTTGCATGGGCATTCTAGCCTGTGCTCCATGAACTAGCTCAAAAGGTGATTTACCAGTTGATTTATTTTTAGTGATTCTATCTGCCCATGCCTTCTTATTTCTATCCAATATCCTTTTAATAAATTTTAGGATACTCTTATTACTTGACTCCTCCTATCCATTCACTTGTGGAGGGTTTTGTTATATCTGAAAGTTGCACCCTACCAATTTACAGAAATTGGTACTCTAGAGGAACATGGAAACACTCCTATGGTTGTGGCTCACCTGCAAATTGGAATGAATCTCTTCAGAAGGCTAGCTTCCTAACTTTATATCACCTAAAAACTTACTATTCTATAGCTTTGACAAGGAAAAGGGTAAGAAAGACATGCGTTAAAATTGGAAACTAAAATTCTAAGGGCGATACACCTAGCTGAAAGGAATATGAAACACAAATACATGCACTTGCTGTAATGACAGGAAAAATGTTTGCACAACTTGCTATTGTATACTTTTGCATAAATATTTCATGGACAAGTCCTAGTGTTTAGACTCTTAAAAGGAAAGATAACTTCAGATTTAAAAGTATTTCACACCTTTAGACACAATTTGCAACCTGCATTGGTATAATTTCTACATAAAGGCTATAAAATCTGAGACAAAGCTATAAGGAAGTAAGTATTACCTCACAGATAACTCGATCAATCAGTTGGTAAGCATAATAATGCAAAGGAAACAAATAGGCAGAAATCCAAATCAATGATACTCAAGGCTTTCACTGTATTTCATATCAAGTAAAATGAGTTACAAAAGATGCTAAAATTTGAGCAAGGATGTCAAAATCACAAGTCTCTCCAAACTGCATAATCAAAACTAAATACAAAAGAGTCACAAAAGTAACTATATCCACCACTATCCAAGTAGTTCCACCAAACAAGGATCTGGAAACTAACTAGGGTCAGATCCCCACAAAAAGCCTAAAATATAGGACCTATATCTCCTCTACAAGAGCCTATAATGAAGGAAAAAGTCCATCATGGCCTAGTCAATCATACTGACTCATGAAAACAACTCAAAGAGGACTCTAAAAGCAATAAAATCACTCCTAGATACCCTCCAAAGTCAAGCCAACTACTAACTATCCTCAAGACTTAGTCAATCTCCCTTCACTCCAAGGCAAAACAAAGGGCTACATATTTGGCATGTGTCTGCCAACTCTTCCACAATCCAAGCATGTGCTCTCAAAGCCAATAAAGTCCTCCATCACTCCCCTTTACTCTCCTTTGCAATAAAAGTAACAATAACTCCTCAAATGATTTATATGGTTATCATTTAAAGTCTATTGTTTTACATTGTATATTTCATGCAAGGAAAAAATAAATACAAAGGAAAATAGCACCAAGGTGCTCACCCTAGTACAAAGGAAGAAAAAGACTTAACAAAGTCTTAACATGCTCAGCCACCTTGTGGCATTCACCTAGGCATTACATATTATAAGGTCTTGACCACAGGATTTTTAAATGATATACAAAAAACATAAAAGAAAAAAAGAAAATCTTATCAGGTCTTTAGGGTTATGAAACCCTAAGACACAAAAACAACTTTTCGAAGCTCATTTTTACATCTTGCATTTCTTGTCATTTTGCTCTTCCCATTTTGTGCTGCCATGAGGGTTTTGTCTAAGCTTTCTGTAGATGAAATTTGCTATTTTTGAAGGCATCTCGATTGTATTCCTCCATGAAAAGCTTATGTAGCTCAATGTGAGTTTGATGAACTTGTTTATTTGAAGTTATACTTTGAAACTCCATTATTCATACTACTTTTTATTACTGTATAAGCTGGAAGTCTCTGTAGTTTTCATAGCTGTAATGAAGGACTTCATTCTCTGCATAAATGACTATTTTCTCGGGTATAAAGTTACAAAAAGTAGCAATATATATCATTTCTATTTAGAAACATTCTTATGTCTGTGGTTTTTTCCTATCTAAGGTTTTGACAGTCAAAAAATAATGAAAACAAAACTCATTTTCATTAGGATTTCTAACTACCCTCTGTGATCAATGAGAACAAAATGAAGATGAAATATGAAACAAATGCAAAACAAAATGATTATACCTTCCTTTTGACTCACAAATCAAAGAGAGGGAATGAGTTGCACCCGATAGCTCCTCAGATTTTACCCAAGACTAGAATGTATGTGGATTGCTCAATTCTTGCAACACAATGTAGGTGAGTGATTTGGACTTAGATGGAGATGGAGATAGGGATGAGGCATTATTTTGAAATTATGGTAGTATGATGAGGAGATTGTGGAGAGATTTTGGCAGAGGTTGATGCATGAAGAAGTTCCTCTCAAATGGCTTGGAGAGGGGTCTCATTTATAGAGTTTTGGAAATGAGGATGGAGGGTGAGGATTGAAAGATAAGATCAAGGGCTAGGAATCAATGACAGTTAGGGTTAGGATTGAAGCCATAGCCTTGTGACAAGTGTCACAAGGGGAGTGAATGAGAGGGATCAAGGGTTGAATCTTGGTCAATGGGATTGGAGGGCTCTCATTAAAAGTGAATTTTAAATTCACATGGGGAAAGGTGTGGAGGATTAAAATGAATTCAAGATTCATTTTTGGGAAGAGTGGACATGACAAGTGAATTTTTAATTCAACTCATGGGGGAGTGTGAATTAAAAATTCACTTTTATGTGGAGATGTGAAGAGGTACTCTTACATGTGTAAGAGGGTGATAAATGAGGGGTAAGGGGGATTTGACCATTTGAATAAAAGATTGATTTTTATTCAAAGGTGTATGGAAGAAGGGGATAAACAAGGTTAATTGAGTGTTTAGCTTAATTAACTTAGGTCTAGGGGATAGGCAGGCTAGAGTAGATTGATCAATAGGGTAGATCAATTAGATAAGCATGATTTATCTAATTAACAGGGGTTAGGGAAATGGACAAAAAGTAACTAAATAAATATTAGAAATATTTATTTAATAGATGAGGATAGTGTTGTAAGGTCTAGTGATAAATTAAATGAATTAATTGATCACAAGGGATAGACAAATGGTTAGGGATTAATTGAATTTATTCCATTAACAGGAGGGATAAATTGGTTTGCAGAGCAAGTCAATTTTAGGTGTCTACATTTACAGCTCTTTGACATGGTGTTGCGGCTAAGTAACATCATTTTAAAGAAGTTAAAACATAGAGTTGGATTGGATAGAAAAAATATTTTGGCTTAGAAGAATAGGGTAAGGTTTGGGGATAATTGGTAAGGGTGATGCCCCTTCGAGAGGATAGGTGGGTTGTAAGAACACAGTTGTGCTCTTGAAATAGATGGAAGAGATTGGTTGAAGTGGTTGGAGGATAAGTGGTGAGATGAAAGGATGATGATGGTGGGAGATTGATTGGTGGATGATCATTGTGCTGAAAATGAGTTAGAGCAATCCTAGGTTTGATATAGCAAAGTGGATATGTCCACCAAGGTATAGAAGACCAGGGTGATGATGTGTATCCAACATTTGCATGGACTAGACACGCAAACAAAGGGATGATCCCATGCATGCCCAAGATAGTACAACCTTGTCCTGATGAGGGAAGGGGACTCATAGCATAAGTCCTTAGTACACAAAAGGTATGATGAACCTTCGATGCATAAAGAGATCAATATGCTAGAACCGACCTTATGATCAACAAGATATGAATACTATCTTGGAGTAATGAAACCAACCCACAAGCACATCATAGAAAAGCAAGACTATGCCCTATTCTAGATGTTTTCGCCACATACCATGATATAGTGAGATCAAGGTAGCTTTGATGTGATCTTCGAATAGGACAAAAGATAAAAATAAAAAACAAAAAGACCAACGAACCAAAACAAATAGCCATTGTCTCTCTTGCCAAGATGGATAATGATTTGATAGATTCTTCCTATGGTAGTAAAGATATATCCTAAGGCAGGAATCGATTGATGATTGGATCATGATTAGTTGATGTTGTAGGATTGGCTCAAGATATGATGGTGACAAGTTGTGATTGATGCCGATTTGATAGTTGATGATTTTGATTAAGGGACAATGCTTTGATAGGTGATGCGATGCTTGGATCTAGTGTAAGCTCAGTGGGTTGGATGGGTGCATCTTATGTACCTGAGTATTGGAAACTTCCTACGTATTCCAAACTGCCTACATACCCTGTATCCACAGGATCAAGGAACATTAAGATGTAGGTGATGATGATATGTAGTTCTAATTTACAATGATGATGTGGGATGATGAGATGTTGATGGAGCAATGTTGATTTTGTGATGGATAAATTATTTTTGGAATTTTGTGTGTTTTCTATTGTTTTGATATTTTTTGATTTTGTGATGTTTTTGGAATTTTTTTTTTGTGATGTTTTTGGATTTTTTGATTTTGGGAAAGGAATGGTTTATTACCAGATGGTTGCATTGGATTTCATTGTGGATAACCTTTATGCTAGATACCAATTATAAGGGAACACCAAGTCTAGAGGTGAAAGTGATGTGGTTGGATTGGGGGATTGGCGAGGAAAGGATAATGGATAGGAGATTGTGAGAAATGGATAGATACATGTGGATAAGGGGTAGGATGGGGGATAAAGGATCTAGTAGGGATACATGATAAGTAGATGGAGGGATTATTAGTGGAAGGTGATAGAGAGGAGGATTCATGATAGATGGATTGGAAGATAGAGATAGGGATGCAAGATACATGAATGAGAGATGGGGATAAGGATTTTACTCCAAGGGCTAGGTTGCAAGGAATCATATGCCCCAATGCTTTAGAATTTTGCATGATGGGTTCATGTTTGAATGGATGGAGGATATACTTACAAAGAGAGTATGCCAAGAGGTCTCCACAGCATGTTGTTGATATTTTTCTCCTTGTCTTCATCAAGATCTAAGGAGGAGGATGTAGTGGATAGAATGGATGGGGAATGATAGGATAAATAGGTGATGGTGGATAGGAATATGATAGGATAAGGATACATGGATAGGATATGCAAAAGGATGTTATGGATGTGGATGATTGGATGGTTTTGCCCCCAAGTGTAGGGATACAAAATGGATGGAGAAGGGATTACACTTGATGCCCACAAGGGGTTTTCATCATGGTACTTGCCCAAGACGCCACAAGGAGTGGTTTTCACCTTTGGATAGATTTTTCTCTTTACTATTTCTTGATTTTTTTGATTTTTTTTCTTTTTTGATGAAATGGGGACTCTAGCGTTTGTTTCCATAGCAAGGTGAAGATGGTCCCATGTTGGATATCATTTTGGATGATGATTGCATGGATTGTTGGTAGATAGGAGAAGATGGAATGGATGGTGGATAATGGATTATGATGTAGATTATGTGATTATGATGTGGATTATGCAAAAGCATGGACCATAGGAATGTGATGGGGAAGATATGTAGGATAGTGAATGAAAGATGGAGAGATGGGGGTATGTGGGAATGTCAAGTGGTGGAGGGGAACCAAGACCAATGGTTGCACACACCATGATGTATTTGGAAGCTTGTACTTTGGATGTGGATTTGGGAATAATGGGGATCGGGATGGGAGATTTTTGGATGGTCGAATTGGGGTTTTAGGGACCCAAATAGACTTAGGATTTAAGGGATTTTTAGATGGGGAGAGGGATGTTTGGGATTTTGGTGTGGATTAGGATGTGGATGCCTCATTTGTTTTGATTGATCTTTGCTTAGGGACCCACACCATTTTTGTTTTTGCTTTTTCTTGTGATGGTGTGGGCTTTGATAGCCTTTTGGATTTTTGGTTTTGCTTGGAAAGGATAACATCTTTAGACTTTTGTGCTTTATGAGTTAAGGCATTCAAATTATTACTTTTGAATCCCATGGATTTGGGGGAAGCTTCATATTTGAAAGATGTGTGCCTTTGTTGGTCTTGATTGGGAAATTTAGGGGGTTGATGGGTGGAGGGGTAAAAAGTGGATTTATGGATAAATGAATGAGGAGATTTATGGATAGGGATGTTTGGGAGGATGGGCGGATAAGAGGATTTGTGAATAAGGATGTTGGGAGTTGGTAGGATAGGAGGTAAAGTGGATTTGATAGGGATATTAGGAGTTGGAAGTAGTGGGGGTAAAGTGGATTTAATAAGAATATTTGGAGTTGGAAGTAGTGGATGTAAATTTGATGGAGGAAAATGGATGGTCACATGCTTTTTCAAATGATAGGATGATGGAGGAGGGATAGCGACATAATTTTTGTGAGTGTGATGAGATGCACTATGTTTGGGATTGGATGAATGGATTTTGGAAGGTGTGTGGGTGGTACCAACATGTTTAGATTATTTTTCTTGGGGTGTATAGCCAAGGCCATACAAGGATGGATGGGATGTGGTGTGGATGGGCTCCAAGATGCCTTGTTCATGAAGGCCTAAGCCTTTGTGATGCAGAGTGAAACGCAACGGAGGCTACCTAACAGGAAGGAGGAGCCAAGTATACAAACAACCTGATAAAAATCCTTATCGGCTCAGCATCATCATCATATTTCCTGTAAACACCAACTGCATCATCATATTTCGGACGCTTACAATTATCCTCCTGCCGACTACTATTCACCTCCTCCGCCTGTCGCCTATCATCATCATCATGATATTCAACGGGTGCAAACATCCTCCAGTTGCACTGTTCATCGGGCGCCAAACACTATCGGCATCATCATGATATGCGACTCCACCTTCGTCAGCAGGATATCCAATATCCGGTTGCTCCAAATATCCTGATGACGAACACCTTCAGCAGCTTCCCTTCGATGCTCCGCTAGCCGACGATACAAGCAACAGCATCATGATATAACTTATCCGGTTGTCTCGAAACCTCCTGATGATGCTTCACAACTTCCTGCCTACGCCGATACACCTCCTGATGATGTTTCACAACTTTCGGCCGAGAGCCTTCGCCGATACCTAAACCCTTAGCGACGATAGGATCAACATGCATAGGGGGATATCTCAATATCCTGATGACGATGACGTCATATCCTGATGACGATGACGTCACACAATATCCTGATGAACTCTTCAACACTTAGTCAAAAAAACCGAACTTTCACTCCCGCATCTGTTAGCGATATGCAGATGATGAGCACCCCCGAGAGATGATCCTGACGGCGATATATACACTGAGTATATATCTGACTTAACACATCCTGATGCACTTGCAACATGCAAACTTTAACAGTTTCACGACCCGATCCTGATTACGATACATTCGCAGATGACGATGCGGCTTGCTCCGGCTAGAAACGCACATGCAGACTCCTGTGTATCCATCCGCTGCATGTAAATACTCAGATCCGCTCTATTTCACAAAGACAATGTGACAACCGGGCCGGATCACCTTCAAACCAAAGTCTAACAACTTATCCTTCTATACCTAGCACATGAGGATGCTAGGCTGATTCACAGCATGCTCCTAACTGATCTCTTGAACAATGCAATGCATAAACAGAAAACACAAATACAAACTAAGCTATAATACAGGACCATTCCACCGATTCGCAGGATCAACTGGTGGAAGGGTTGAAAGTACCCATCAACTTGCAAAACGGAAAGGAAATCAAACAGATACAACTGATACAATCAGATAATGCAATGATGAGATCTTATTCAATTGAAATTCAAATGTTCTGAATACAGCTTCACAATGTCTGAACTACTCTCCTGAATCTCAACTCAACACAACACCGATACATCTATCAACATCAATCTCAATATGCATACTAAACCCTAACAGATCGAAGGTATATATAACAAAGTCCTTCGAGTACTACCAACTCACTTCCCAGCGGCTGGGAGCTTCCAAGCGGCTGGGAGAGAGGACAACTCAGACTACCTTATCCCGATCTCTAACTGCCTACACATACTCCTAGGCTGAACTAATACATAGCATCGGTCCAATGGACCTTATTACATGATGAAGTCAAACATACTAAAAATAGTAAAAGCCTGGTCAGCATGATCTTATCATGATCAGCGTGACCTTATTACATGCATGATCAGCATGATCTTAACAGACCTTCTTGAAAACATTAACAAGACCTATAACAAACTAACTGCCTCATGGAGGCCAGCTGTTAGGTAGGTGCCTCTGCACCATACTCCCCAAAAGAAAATAACTCATGTCCCATGAGTTAGGATATGGAAGTCCTCCACCTCTACACTTTGCCTGTGCAATGTTCTTCCCTGTTCCAACTTTGTCTGCTGCTGTCTCTTGGCTGCTCCAAGACTTCTGAACTGTAACTTGCTTTCGGGCAAGTAAATCCTCATGCCTGTCAATGTAGGCTTTGCTCTCACATACCTTGTGTTTGTCAGGTTGCCTGACCAGAACCTCTTTCTGAACTGCCTCTTGAACTTCTGAAATGTTCAACTCTATCTTCCTGTCAATCTTTATAGGACAAGCAATAGTCCCAATTATGACAACATCCTTGTCATTCTTCTGAACTGGTTGCTGTTTACCATCCTGTTTCTGAACCTGCTGCTGACCTCTGTCAGTCACAACTGAAACTTTCTTCAGCTTGTTGTCTTTAACAACTCCTTTCTCTGCAGTGTCCTGAACTGCCTTTATGCCTGCTCCTCTAGGCATCTGCACCAATTCCGTCTTTCCCATTAAAATGACTTTGGCTGCCTTCTGTGCTGCAGCTGCTTCCTGCAATGGCATCAACTTAATAGTCTTCCCATCTTTCTGGATGGTGTAGGTATTAGCATACCCATCATACAGTACCCTTCTATCAAATTGCCATGGTCTACCCAACAGTAGGTGACAACATTCCATGGGCAAAATATCACACAAAATTCTATCCTGATATGCTCCAATCTGAAAATCCACATATGCCTGTTCAGAGACAAAAAGTGAATGACTATCACTCACCCAAGATGCCTTGTAAGGGTGTGGATGTGGAATCTTTTCCAAATGCAGTTTATCCACCATCTCCTGAGATACCATGTTGTCTGTTGAACCAGTATCAATGACAACCTTACATACCTTACCTTTGCTTTTACATGTGGTTTTGAAAAGAGCTCTTCTGTGTGGGGATTCTTTGTCAGGTACCTTCATGGTAATCACTGTTTTTCTCATCAGCATAGATTCTCCACTTTCTGGGTATCCACAATTATCAGCCTCCTGATCCTTTTGATAAGTGTTTGGACTCTGCACACTTTTCTCTTCTTTCTCTTCTTGCACAAGTTGTACTCTCTTGTCACTTGTTCTATCATTTCTGGATGATGAACCTTTGTTTTCTGGACATTTGAAAGATGGATGACCAAACTCTCCACAGGTGTAACATTTCCCTAAAAATGTAGTAGAACCTCTACCACCTCCAAATCTTCCTTTATTACCTTTCCATCCACCTCTGAAATCAGACTGTCCCTGTCCTTTACCAGTGTCTTCTTGACTCTCATTGGTTTGCCTTGTTCTATGGGCTGATCCTCTTCCTCTATTGTTTTGTTCTTATTTTCTCTTCAACTTCTCTTCCACTTTCAATGCCAACTGGAAACATTTCTGGACTGTATCTGGAGTATGCAGACTTAAATCATCCTGAATATTAAACCTCAATCCATTAAGGTATCTGGCTACCTTCTCTTCTTCACTTTCTTTCACCTTTGTCTTCATACAGAGTTTCATGAATTCTTCTGTATATGAGCTGACATCTAGCTCCTTCTGCTTCAAGTTTTGCTTCCTCTTGTGTAACTGGATACTGTAATCTAATGGAATATAAGCTTCCTTCACCAATTCCATCATCTTCTTCCATGTGGCAACTCTACGTTTTTCTTCCTGTACTCTATCATCTTGAACAAAGTTCCACCATGTCAAGGCAGCTTCTTTCATCTTTGACTGTGCTATCTTCACTCTCTGTTGTTCTGGTATCTCCTCTGTTATAAAGAAATTGTTCAAACAGTCTATCCATTCCATCACTGAATCAGGGTCCATCTTACCTGTAAACACTGGCAAATCCAGCTTCACATCCATGGTTCTCCTCTCCATGGCCTTGAGGGCGTTCAACAGTGGCCTCTGGTCTACAGGAATGACCTCCTCGCTCCAATTAGGGATCTCTTCTTCTTCCCTATCATCTTCTCTACCAGAACCTACTCTGCTCCTCAACTTTGCTAACTCATCTTTCAACTCCTGATTCTGAGCCTTCACGGCCTTGCTTTCTGCAATCTGTTTCTTCACCAGAACTGCCAACTCAGTGTTGGTCATCCTTGCTGGAACCTCAGATGTTCCTTCTTCGTCTGACATCCTGCTTATCTTTTCCAGAAGATCCTAACCTTTGCTCTGATACCACTATGATGCAGAGTGAAACGCAACGGAGGCTACCTAACAGGAAGGAGGAGCCAAGTATACAAACAACCTGATAAAAATCCTTATCGGCTCAGCATCATCATCATATTTCCTGTAAACACCAACTGCATCATCATATTTCAGACGCTTACAATTATCCTCCTGCCGACTACTGTTCACCTCCTCTGCCTGTCGCCTATCATCATCATCATGATATTCAACGGGCGCAAACATCCTCCGGTTGCACTGTTCATCGGGCGCCAAACACTATCGGCATCATCATGATATGCGACTCCACCTTCGTCAGCAGGATATCCAATATCTGGTTGCTCCAAATATCCTGATGACGAACACCTTCAGCAGCTTCCCTTCGATGCTCCGCTAGCCGACGATACAAGCAACAGCATCATGATATAACTTATCCGGTTGTCTCGAAACCTCCTGATGATGCTTCACAACTTCCTGCCTACGCCGATACACCTCCTGATGATGTTTCACAACTTTCGGCCGAGAGCCTTCGCCGATACCTAAACCCTTAGCGACGACAGGATCAACATGCATAGGGGGACATCTCAATATCCTGATGACGATGACGTCATATCCTGATGATGATGACGTCACACAATATCCTGATGAACTCTTCAACACTTAGTCAAAAAAACCAAACTTTCACTCCCGCATCTGTTAGCGATATGCGGATGATGAGCACCCCCGAGAGATGATCCTGACGGTGATATATACACTGAGTATATATCCGACTTAACACATCCTGATGCACTTGCAACATGCAAACTTTAACAGTTTCACGACCCGATCCTGATGACGATACATTCGCAGATGACGATGCGGCTTGCTCCGGCTGGAAACGCACATGTAGACTCCTGTGTATCCGTCCGCTGCATGTAAATACTCAGATCCGCTCTATTTCACAAAGACAATGTGACGACCAGGCCGGATCACCTTCAAACCAAAGTCTAACAACTTATCCTTCTATACCTAGCACATGAGGATGCTAGGCTAATTCACAGCATGCTCCTAACTGATCTCTTGAACAATGCAATGCATAAACAGAAAACACAAATACAAACTAAGCTATAATACAGGACCATTCCACCGATTCGCAGGATCAACCGGTGGAAGGGTTGAAAGTACCCATCAACATGCAAAACGGAAAGGAAATCAAACAGATACAACTGATACAATCAGATAATGCAATGATGAGATCTTATTCAATTGAAATTCAAATGTTCTGAATACAGCTTCACAATGTCTAAACTGCTCTCCTGAATCTCAACTCAACACAACACCGATACATCTATCAACATCAATCTCAATATGCATACTAAACCCTAACAGATCGAAGGTATATATAACAAAGTCCTTCGAGTACTACCAACTCACTTCCCAGCGGCTGGGAGCTTCCAAGCGGCTGGGAGAGAGGACAGCTCAGACTACCTTATCCCGATCTCTAACTGCCTACACATACTCCTAGGCTGAACTAATACATAGCATCGGTCCAATGGACCTTATTACATGATGAAGTCAAACATACTAAAAATAGTAAAAGCCTGGTCAGCATGATCTTATCATGATCAGCGTGACCTTATTACATGCATGATCAGCAAGATCTTAACAGACCTTCTTGAAAACATTAACAAGACCTATAACAAACTAACTGCCTCATGGAGGCCAGCTGTTAGGTAGGTGCCTCTGCACCACTTTGCCTTGATAGTTTATATGTTGGAGCATGCGACATGCAATGGGATGTTTGGTGCTTTGGAAACAAGACGCGAGTCCATTATCTGTTGGAGATAAATAAGTGGTGGATGGAAATTGTTCACCTCTTACAAGGGAGTCACCACAGATGAAAGTGCTTTGTCCAAGTGGATAAGAGGATGGATTTGGGATGGGATTGGTTAATGGAGGTAAAGGATTAATGGGGGATGGTGAAGGGGTGGTAGAAGAAGGTATGAGATGAATAAGTTGACTAATAGATGGGAGAGGATTGGGGATGGGATTAGATGGGATGGTGGGATCTTGATTAGGAGAAGGGGTTGATGTTTCAACATGCTTTGGCTTTGATTCTTGACATATCTCATGTGCTTGGATAGAAGTGGGAGTGATTTGGATAGAAGTGGGAGTGACTTGGATAGATGTGGTGGGTGCTTGGATGGATGTAATAGGTGCTTGACTTATGGGTTCTTGAACATGGCTGCATGATGGTTCTTGAGTTATGATAGGAGATTGTTCAAGAGGTTTGGTGGATGTTGGATTATATGAGGGTGTTTGATTCCTTGCTAATAGCCAATGGATGGTATCCTTTATGAGTTTATGGGTTGAAGAACAATATAATGGATGGATAATGATGGTGGATGGTGTAGGATTAGGATTGGAGTTGGATAGGGGGGTGATGGGATTAGGTAGTAATGGTTCTTGGATGGGTTCAAGGATAGGTGTGGGATTAGATGGTGGTGTTGGAGGGGTGGAGGATTTGGGGGATTCCTTTACTTTGCTTGGTGATGTTCTTTGGAGGAAATGCCGCAACGATTCGTTGGATGTTGTGGTGTTAGGATTTGGAAGATTTGATGGTGGATTAGATGGTGGATGTGTGATAGGGGTTGGTGGATTGGGAGATACATAAGGTGATGGATTAAGGTTGATAATGCTGGACGGATATTGTGATGGGGCAGTTGGGATTGATGGATTGTAAGGTAGGTAGGGTGATGGATTAAGGTTGATAGAATGGGGATTAGAGGATGGGGGATTTGTATGGGGAAATGGTTGTGGATATAAGGTTTGGATTTTGGAGATAAGGTATGCTAGATTGGTGTTCCCTTGATCAAAGTTAGCATGACAAAGGTTGGGGGATCGATAAGGTGGAGGTATTGATTGGTTGGATAGGTATGATGGCATGGATGTGTAAGGGGATGGTGATTGATATGAGGGTAAAGGTTGATATGATGAATGTTGATATGATGGAAGTTGGTATGAGGTTGAAGGTTGATATGAGGTTGATGGAGTGGATATGTAGGATGTAGGTAGGTATGATGAAGGTTGAAAGAATGAAGATTTATGTGATGTGGATGGGGTTGATATGTAGGATGTTTGTTGATATGATGAAGGTTGGTTAGGGGCTTGGGATTCTCCAATGATGAGGTGTGCTAAGGGCATATCTATAATGTCATTTTTGCATTTTTCCTTAGCATTAGGATCCATGTTTTCATAGACTTTTCTAAGTCTTTGTAAGTGTTGCATTGCTACATAAGGATCCATGTTGTTGGAGATATATGAAATGAAATGGAGAATAATGGATGATTGTGATGTTGGGAATCGAATATCAAGACCTTAGGATGATTTGATTTTCTTCAAAGGATTGATGATTCTCTATACTTAAGGTAGACTATTGACACTTAAGTAATATAATTGATTTGGTTGATTTGGTTGGATGATAAATTAAGGTCTTGATTTTGATTGGGTTGATTTGGATTTTGGAGTTTGATAGTGATGTTGGGGAACTTGGATGTTGATTGGGATCGATGTTGATGTGATGTGATAATGACTTGGATATGATTAGGGTTTAGTATGGAATGATTAGGGATGATTAGGATAATGATGATAGGATGAGGATGAAGGATGGAGATGTGACTAGGATGTGCTTAGGGATGATTGGGATTAAGGTTGATTTGATAAGAATGGAATAATGATGTTGCTTGGAAAATGATTTGGATAGAATGATGATGATTTGATGATGTAGGGTGACAAGGATGTGATTAGGATTGATTTAGGATGACTTGGATGTGATTAGGAATGATCTAGGATGACTTGGATGTGATTAGGAATGAAGTGGTAAAAAATGAGTGATTAGGATGAATGTGATTGCATTTGAATGTGTTGGATGACTTGTCTTATGTGTTTGGTGTTTAGCTTGTTTTGGCAATGTTCAATGAAATGATC
Source organism: Cunninghamia lanceolata (assembly GCA_027924645.1). Classification (NCBI taxonomy): domain Eukaryota; kingdom Viridiplantae; phylum Streptophyta; class Pinopsida; order Cupressales; family Cupressaceae; genus Cunninghamia; species Cunninghamia lanceolata. Next base: position 31,705,168 of record BSBN01000078.1, on the reverse strand, counting down.
ACACATGTACAATCATGAATCACTCACACAAGACACAAGCAATTTTGGATTTTGAATTGGAAGAATATGAAGATGATTAAACAAGCACATGTGGAAGACACATCAACATGCCCTAATGTCTAGTTTGAAATGGGGTATGGCCAATTAGGTTTGGGCTATGTTTATACGAGGTTGACTAAGAAATTGAAAGTGAAATCCTGTCACACAGCTGGGAGAAGGGGGTAACCCACCCTTCACCTTCACTTCCCAACAGTAGAAAGTTCTTTGGGGCTTAGCCAAGAATGACAAGATTCTGATTTCAATGAGGGTGTCTTTCGATTCAGCCTCGAATGAGGTCATCCCTAGGGGTGCTGAAATCCCCTAGCAGGCCTCCTAGGAAAGGGTAAATAAAAGTGAATCAAGTGAGGTGTTTTTTTATCTCCAAGATCACCTTGCGGTGCGAGGAGAGAGCATACACATGCACACTTCATTCACACTTGCAGTGGTTAATTGACCCTTAGAAAATTGAAATGTGAGAAAGACACATCAAGCAATGATTCTTTTTAGCCCAATTTCAAGATGTGATTGAAGACACTGGTTGATTTTATGCCCAATTTCAATGATGTGTGATCAAACAATATTTGTTTTAGAAGCCCAAATCGAAATGTGTATGCAAACAATGATTCATTTTATATCCCAAATTGAAGTGTGTTTGCAAACAATGATTATGAAGAAATGAGAAATAGAATGAATGTACCTAATTATTTTGTTGTCCAAACTACTGTATTTGCTGATCCTGATGTTGTTCTAGCCTTGTATGATTCCCTGCAAGTCACAAAATCGAAAATGAAGCAAGTAGACTAGCATAGGAGATTGTTATGCAAAAATTGATAATCTGATAAAAATCTGATGATGATGAATAGATACAAAAATGAAGTGCATAAATAGATTCTTTAGGAAATTCTATGCAAGTTCAAAAAAAATTTTGCGAAAATTCGATCAAAACTGCAAAAGATATGAGCATTTGAAGTTTGCAAGTAGGTTTGACTTTGACTGCAAAAAAAGGCTAGAAAAAGGTACAGTCACTTGAAAATTTTCTCACAACTGCGTAGTTCACCTTGTCAACTTTCTGGCAATTCCTTGTTTGCAAATTTTCAACTCCGTATGCAAAAGTTGTGTGAGTTTGAAAAAAAATGCCTATTTTGGTATGTAGAGGCAACAAGAGGTGTTGTGTCTTCTTGCTAAAAATTGATAAAATTAGATTAAAAGACCAACCTGCAGACCAAAAAAACCAAAAAAAGCTACAAAATCTATCAAAATTTTTACAAAAACATTCTGAAACTACACATTTGTAGTCATGCATCTATCACAGTAAGCTTTTCTAGTCTTGTGTCAATTTATGTAGAGATGGAAAACCAATTAGAATATATTTCTCAAACACTCCAATATTTCCAATTGCAAATAAACTTATCTCCCTCACCCCAAGATTGTATAGCAGTTGCTCAAGAGCTCTAAGTGTTACAACAATAAATGACAATCTTGCAAGTTGAACAAGCCAGTACTAGCTATGCATTGCCCCAAACTCGTACATCCTTTTCCCGTCTTAATGATACTCATGACAAGGTAAGCACCACCTCAATTTGGAACTCGTATATCACTCCCTCTACTAGTCCTCCTTCACCATCTTCTAAGACATATATTCCAAAACAGACCAGCTCTACACTAACACTGACCTCAAGTTCCCCACCATCTAAACCGACAACCAAAGAATCCTTGGATGATTTGTGGAAAAGAGATTTTCCAAATTTATACAACAAAAGAAAAGGTATGGAGAAAGCCAAATCCACTCATCCATGTACTCCTACACCTACGAAGGATGTGATCCAAGGACTATTAGTAGAGAGTCAACCATGTCCTCAAATTCCAGTCCTTGACCTTACCAAAGATTCTTCAAATACCATGTCATATCCTATAACCCCTTCATGCGATCCTCAACCCCTTGACCTTCTCAAAGTACCTCCTACAGTGAAACCAAGTCAAGAGCTACTATACCCCCATGTCAATAACCCTCAAGAACATGTCAAGCCTATCTAAGAGCTATCCACTTCCATTCAAGAAGACCAAGAGCTATGTCAAGAGCACACCTTAGAGCATGTAGAAACATCTACCCTTTGTCTAAATCAAGATCAAAGCACCCCCATTCAATTTCAAACCATTCATAACCTTTATCTTTTCCATGATCAAGATAATACCTACGAAAAAGCTATCCATGAGCAACTTGATCCTATACATGAGAAAGAAATCCCCATTCAACCCATTCATAACCTTTATCTTTTCTATGATCAAGATATTCCTTGTGAAGAAGATGTTCATGAACAACTCGATCCCATACCCATCCGTGAGCAAGAAACCTCCATTACTCCTATCCATCCTCCCTCTAGTCCTATCCATGATCCAACAACTTCCACTTCCCTTGATGAGACACTTCCCTCCCAAGTGCACACAGATGATCAAACCAATAACTTGGATCCTAGTGGACATGCTGATGATCAAGATTCTAATGATCATCCACCATCCATAATTGACCATGTTGAAAATTTGTTATCCTATCACCTTGATCTCACTACCTTTGTCCATGAATGTTCTTCCTTAGAACACCAACAACCATTGTCCTCTATCTCACCTTCTCCATCCAATAAGGAACTCGTGTCTAGTGTTCCACCTATACATAATCGTACTATTCACTGCATACTCCATAATATGAACTATCAAGGTAAAGGTTTAGGCCTTCATGAACAAGGTATTTTTGAACCTATCCATGTCAATATTCCTCCTCGCTCATACGACCTTGGATACATACCCCAAGGTGAACAATCTCAAGATGTTGGTACTTCCTCCACTCCTCCTAAGTCTACCACTTTCCATCACAAATCCTATCATATCCCCAAAATATGTCACCATTCCACCTCCATCTTCCTACAATTATCAAAAGCATGTGACCATACACCTTCCACCATCCAATCTACCTCTGCTACTTCCAACTCATAATAGCCCTCCATGCATTTTACAACCACTTCTTCCAACACCTTATCCATCCATCTATAAATCCTCTAACAATCCCAATCATGGACAATAGATGCACATGTTGTCTAAACAAAGAGCTTCCACCAACCTCACTTCCACCATCCCAAGGGAATTCAATGTCAAAAATATGGATGCCTCTACCTATAAAATCAAAAATCCTAAGAGTCCTCATGACCTAGGATACAAAAGCCAAGAATCAAAGAATTATCCATCTCAAAAACTACATACACCCACACACCTCAATGTCAAATTGCAAAAGGTGTGGGTCCCCAAGAAACAAATAATGACCTCCAAAGCTACACAAAAGCTACATATACCCAAGCCTATATCTTCACAAGCAAAGTCTAAAGGCAAATTGTCTTGGGTACCTAAGAAAAAAACCCTCAAGTTAAATGAGGCATCCACCTATCAAGAATCCTGACCATCCCCTTTCTCCTTTTCCATCCAAATGTATCAAATCCTTCCATCCCACATGACAAGCAAAAATCAGAAAAGTACTAAGTCTATGTGGGTCCCTAAATACCTAAATCACTCATCCACCAAGCAAAAATCTCCATTGCTTCCCATGCCACCTACCTGTCATAAGCTTCAATGTTTATCATGGTGTGTGCAACCGTTGGTCATGGTTCCCTTCCATTCCCTGACACTTCCACATAACTCCATCTCCCATTCCTTCCACTATTATCCTGCATGTCTTCTCCATCCTATCCCTATGGTCCATGCTTTTGTATAAGCCTTTCCTCCATCCATACATAAGTCCTGCATAATCTGCATCGTCATCCACTATCGCACCTTCCATAATCCACTATCTACCTACTTCATCTTCCTTTCATGCACTCCCTTACTAACATCTATGAGCACAATTGACATAGTTCATGCGACAACATCCTTCTAGCAGGACTATCACCTTTCAAGGAACTAGATACTTGAGTCTCTCCTTATCAATATCCACCTTCTCCTATCTAAATATTAAAAAAAAATAGAAAAATAACAAAAAAAAATTGTCCTCTGGTGAAAACCTAGCAAATAGGTGCCTAGGATAGGTGCCATGATGAAAACCTAGTAAATAGGCATCATGTGTACTTTTGGCTTTCATGCAAATAAAATCAAGTGGTGAAAACCTAGTAAACATGCGCTATCTATGACAAACCACTTCCTCCATCTGTTGAGACCTCATGTCTCTTATGTCCATCATATCATTCTCTTGAACCAGTCCTTTTAACTATTGTCGAACTACATCACCTCTGAGCTATCACATAGGCAAGGCCATTATCAATGCACCCCCGAGGCTCTACTCCGCTCCACCCCACATCTTTCCTCTCCATTCCTTTGGGTGTCATTTATCCTACTATCCATACCGACTCTGCGTCTTTGCTATCGCCTAGGTCTTAGGTCCATCAAGTTCACCCCGAACTACATTGCCTCTGCGTCATCACGTAGGCAAGGCCATTTAGCAATGAACCCCTGAGGCTCTAGGTCAATCCCTTAGGGTCCGTCTCTCCATGTTTGTTTGTCATATCACCCATAATAAGTTGATCCTTTATCTAAACTAGGGGCAACTCCTCGACCTAGTTGTAGATTTGAATTCTTGAATGCCACATTATTTTAAGAGGATACCAATATAGGATTGTGATACCTTTCACTAGACAAGAACGCGCAGCAAAGAAAGCTTCCAAACAAAAATCTTGACACAAAACATCAACCTGTCCAACACAAACATGTACCAAAACACTCAGACTGACTCTATATCAATTATGGTGAAAAGACACATCTAATGCAAGAATGTTTTGAGAAACAAGTTAACTTACAAAGTCTTAGATTTTTCTCATTATGTCTTTCTATTCTACTCAAGGATGTCAAAAGCTAGAGATGCTATGATGGGGGAATAACCTTTTTCTTTCTATGTTGTTTGTGGATCAAACTTTGGTAATGTGACGACTTTTGTCTAACGACATGATCAACAAAAGATCATCGAGGACTTTGGAGGTTTGAACATGAAAAAGGGCAATCCTTGTCTATTTAAATGCAAGAAGTGCTTAGGCCATCTAGATTCAAGTTTGACTAGATGCTTGTATCAACTTGCTATATCAAAATCCATGTAAGAAGTACTTAGGTCATCTCAGTTTAATTATACCTAGATGTTTGTATTTTCTTACAACATTTCAAAAAGAGAAAAGAAACAAAAAGTGCCTAATGATGAAAGCAAAGTACTTGCACTCTAATGATGGAAAAGCATCCACATCCATCCCATATCCAAAAATCCATATCAACCATGCAATAAGAAAATCTTGTAGTGTATCAAATGAAATTCTATATTTATTTGATCCCTTTTTCTTCCACCTATCTATATCACCTCTGTGTCAATTGAGTACATTTGGACATATCAAAAACATACCATAGGTAACATATCATATCACATGAGATAGTCATTCACATGATTAAATCATTTTCATACATAATAAGTACATTAGGTCATCTACATACATTTGCATCCGTATATCATATCAAAAAAATTAAAAACATAGACAAATACATATAGAGCTGCATAATCATATCAATAACATTTCACATTTGCATTGGTGGATCAAATCATCCTAATCCATCTAGTATGCATCACATATACAAAGCATCATAAGATAGATTGCATCCATAACATATAAACATAGAACATGTGCATGTAGAACATCAATAACTGCATCATCATATAAACATAAAAACATGTCCAAATGTCCAATATATCAAAATATTTGTCCATCTCTCAGAGTCATATCATGTAATGTATACAAAGTACAAAAAGATAGTGATACATGTCTCAGGGCAAAATAATACATAACAAGCTATCTAAGCCATCAAAAATGTGTACATCAAGTCAAAAATTAGTACAAGTGTCCAAATCTAGCTAACCCTGCCGACGCGGAGCATTGCTCCTTGCACTGCTCTCTCCTCTGTCACCCCCTAACTGCTGGGGGCATCTCATTGATGCTATAGATCAGGATCCACCTACCCTCTATGATGCCCAGACTAACTCCTACAGCTAGGTACACGCTAGTCTGCTGACACTGCCTCGTGATATAATCCTCTGTAGTACTGAGTCTGAGCTTGTGCTCTAGCAAGCTCACCCTATACCTAGGCCAGCTATGTCTGTGCCTGCTGTACCTTTGCAACCAAAAAGCTTGAAGTACTATCTATACCCAGGGTTGCCACTGCTGCATCTCTCTCCACTCTAATCACCCACACACTCGCCAGGGCTGCATCTCGCTCTCTAGAGATCTCTGCTATCCATCCTATGTCTGCCTCTCTCTGAGACTCTGCTACTCTTAGGTGGGCCCTTAACTACCAAACCTAACCCTATAACGCAACCATAGCTTACTGCTGTAAGTCAAGCTATGGAGCTTATCCCTGTCCCTGTCCCTACACCTGCTACTGTGCCACCTGCTAAGGCGGCGACATCTGTCTCTATTGTGCCTGCTGCTATACTAGCACTTGCACCTACCCTGCAGCCTGTAGTTGCGCAACCTCTTGCTGACCCAAAGGTCCTTCCCTGGACCTCCTCCTCTCTCTCAGTCTGCCACCTCCTCCATCTCCTCCTCCTCCTCCATCTCCACCATCATCTCCCTGACCTCCTCTCCCCCTCCTTCGTCTCCTCCTCCTACCATCTACACCCTCATCATTTGAATCCTCCTCGTCTATACAAGGAGCCAACTCTCCAAGTCCTAAATATCTAGGAAATGGATGAGCAGCAAACCACTCCTCATAATCTGTCATCATGCCCACATCCACTATGTCCCTCCTCATAGACCAAGCCACATAAGGGATCTAACGAAAGTCTACCAAGGCCTCCTCATACGATGCCATAAGACCCCACCTAAATCTCTCTGCATGGGTCCTTGCAAATTGTGCTTGCCCCTGTGGCCTACCCTGCACTCTACCAAACTATCTTTGTACTTTGCTAACAATCTGTCGCTCTAATATGTACTGCATCCTGCCAATAAGCCACCGAGTTTGGAAACAATATGGCAACTCATCAGCCTCATTCTCCCATACCTCGTAGTCTAGGTATGGGCGCTAGATAACTAGATCCACATTATCTAGTGCATGTCTCTAGTACTTGAGCTTTCCCTTCTTGTGCTAGGAAATCACACCTGCATATCCATAGCTATAAGGCTCATCTCTCTACTTATGAAAAAGATATATCGGCCATGTGATAGCTATGTGCTCCTATATCTAAAAATACAAAAGAGACACCTACTGACAAGCTGGCCCCATTGTGATACACAACCTGGTACATATCCCTGTATAAGTGTGTTAGCATGCACACACCCTAGGCATACCAAGTCCCATTAGTAATCATGCTCTCTAGCACCCTTCCCCAGCCAATTAGAAACCCGTGTGACCTCCTATCGGGGCATACTACACCATTGATCATTCCTACCACTATCCTCGGGAAGTAGTCATAGCAGTCATGAATGTACTGCCACGAAATCACCTGCTCAACCAACTCTAGATCATCAAAAACACATTTGCACTTAGCCAATCCCACATCATGTTGTGGATTGTACTCTACCAAGTCTCCCTGAATAGGAAGGTTCAAGATCCTGTACATGTCCTCCAGAGTGATTGTCATCTCTCCAGTTGGTAGATGAAATGTACCATCCTCACTGTGGAATCGCTCCACCATTGCAGTCAACAAACCATGGTTTGCCCGAACCTCAGGTATGAAACAAATGTAATGAAGACCCATAGCACCAAGGGCCTCGTGGTCCATCTCTGTCAACATATTCTACTGCAACAATGGCAAAGGGAACTGCTCTCGTGACATCAAGGTATCCTGGATATCCTCCTACAACCAAGCAAGGCATAGCGTCAAAGAAATCCATATCTAAGCAAACCTACTCAAGGCAATCAAACTATCCTATCATTGACTTAACATATCAAATTAATCAAAACAGTATATCATCTCTTGACTAGATTCTTGACAATCTCAGAGATCGCTTATCAATTGATGCATTGATTAAGGTGCCAATTGGGTTAATTTTGTTAAGTCAACTGATTATCCTAGTGCAAATGCACCGAACTAGGTGGCAAATGTGCTGATTCATATCATATGCACCGATTCACCATGAATGAGCCAATCCTTGATGTGTATGTACCGTTCTGGCACATGCACCACTTCTAGTGTCACATGTGCAGTTCCACAATAGATGTGCCAATTCATAGCCTATATGTTCACATCTATCATATGCACCATAAGATCTCTCAAATGTGTGACTTTGCAACATATGCGCCATTTTGGGGTGCATATGCGTTGAACTATAGTTCGTTGCATCTATCCTATCTTTTTTTCCTAAGCATTTATTGACCTAATAAATGACTTTTAGCGAGTTTTGTCAAACTACATACTGGTGGTCCTGCCTCAGGTGGCTGATCAAACCATCGAATTCACTCAAAATGGTGCTCTCATGTGGAATATCCATATCTCTGTCAACTGCTCTAGCTCATATACTCTCCTAAGCTCTCAAAGACCAATCAACTAAGGACAAGTGTGCAAATGAATAGAACTTGTGGACCTAGCTCCTATATATAGCAAGTGAACCCTAGATGATTGTGTGACAAATGTGGCTACTTCCCATATCTGTTCCTCCAAACCATGTCCTACTTTTCTCCATCCTAACCTATTTTTCACCTTCTTCTTCGTGAGATTGTCCGTCTCATGCTTTCTGCCATCTTCTCGTCCAATCTCCCGAGGGGGCATCCTATCGTTAAACTTGTACTAGGGGCAAACTAGGGCATTTATCATTGTCAAAAATTCTTATTCTTTGAAACAACGTGATAAAACGCATTGCATCAAAGAAGGGCAAAATGTATACACCTAAAAATGACATGACTCTACCTAAATAAATATTTTAAATATTTATTTTATCTTCGTATTCCTCTATCAATAAATAAATAAATCAATTTATTTATTTGATTCATTTCCTCCCATTTAATTAAATAAATTATGTTTATTTAATTAATTTCATCTATATCAACTTTATTCTTCTAAATAATTAAATAATTTTAATTATTTAATTAAATCTTTTATTCTTCCAAATTTAAATAAATTGCAAATTTATTTAAATTAAATCTTAATCTCCAAAAATAAAATATAATTAAATTATTTTATTTATTCTTCCAAATCATGTGCAAGTAATTAAATAAATTTATTTATTTAATTATGCTTTCTTATCTTCTAAAAAATCTTTAAAATCTTCTAAAAATAAATTCTTCTTGTCATGCAAAAGCAAAAGCTGACTTAATTGATTTAAAGCTATCAATAAAACTCTTAAATTAGAAAAATATATTCTAATTTAAGAAATAAAAACTCATCCTCATCAAGAAAGAAGTTAACTCAACAAAGTATCTTTTTGAATGACACATGTCCTTCTATTTGTGCATGTTCTCTCAAACATTCTCTACCATTGATCTTCTTATTTCTTCTCCACCATTGATCTTCTCTCACACAACTCTATAAATATAACCATCTTCTTCTATTTTAGATATCAAGCTTTTGAGTAAACTTATGCTACATAATCCATAGTGCACCATTGGCACCCCCACTATAACATCCATCTATTATCCATTCCACATTGTGTTGAAGCTCACCTTCAACACTACAAGTATCCAAGCCATTTCTCTTTTGCCATATTGAGGAATTGAAGCAAGGAAGCAAGCTTCCTGAAGGCCACATTCATCACTAAATATCAAATGGGAATAGGCGAACAATGGAAATCGCAAGGTAAAAAGGTTGTGAGTATCACTTTCTTGTTTTAAATCCTTTTTTCTTACACATTCCATTGATGTTTTTGGGTTTTTATAATTCATTTTGATTATCCCATTTTACCCATAACACCTGGCATGTTTGTTGTGTTTTGACCGTACTTTAATGCATGTATGGGTCGCAAGATCATACATACATTAAAGTGGGGGCTAAATCTCATTTCGTAAAATGTCCCCCTAGGACTTTTACCTCCTAAGTTTAGCTCTTGGGTATCTTGTTTTTCATCTTGCATGTTAGATTTAACTCCTGAGACAAAATGGCCTAAAACCCATGTCAATGGTGCTTGAGGGACATTGTTAAGATTAGGCCTACCCTAAAATAGGTACCAAGGGCTTGGGTGCTCCCGACCTAGTCCTACCCTATTTTAGGCGGGTCCCAAATTTGAATGTCAGTTATGTGACTGTTAGAAGTGTCCCATGCTGACATCTTAAGTTTGAATTATGAAATTTATAGTCAGAATGCATATATAAGCATGTTTAGGGTTTCATTTGTAAACTAGAAGATGATTGTGAACTTTTGATGAACTTATGATTTTAGAGTATTTAAGATATTCATTGTTGTAGAGTAGAATATTGTTGTTGTGTTTGTGATTGCAGATTTGACTTCATCTTCTCATGATTTGAAGGATCTTCATCTCTGTGAGAGCTACACCTCTGAGGTAATATCTATTTGTGTTTGAATAAATCATTTATCATTTTTTTTTGCCTCTATCTTGCAAGGATACACACTCTTTATCAAAGAATGGTGTTGGAAGGATTGAATGCCATTTTGGGGCTTGACTAAGGCAAGCTCCTAAACACCACAGCCCCCATCAACACTCATTGTGATTACAAGTTACATGTATTAGATTTCACATAGTGGAGTTGCAGAGGAAGGTTGCAGAAGATAAGGAATCTAGATCTATCAGAAAGAAGAAGTTTGGTGTACTGTTAAGGCTAGGGTGCAAGTAATAAAGCCCTCCAAGGTTGCAGGAGTAGAAAGTGATAGAACAATTATTATCAGCATCTAAAGAGGTCCTGACATCTTGAAGAATATCCTACCTTAGGCTTGGGTGCTAGTCATAAATCCCTCCACATCTTCGAAGCCAAAAAAAGACAAAACATAGATCATCAGTGTCAGAAGGAGTCTGGAAGTCACTAAAGAAAGTACGACATTAGGCTCAGACGCTAGTCATAAAATCCTTGACTATTCAGATTCCCAAATTTCAAAAAATGGTCAGTAGCTAATCCCTGTTAACTATCTTTATGTGTGAGCATTTGTTGTAATTCATCTGTTTTCTTATGATTTTGTATAATTAGGGTTTTGAGCATAATTGAGCATTAAATTAATACATTAATCAACAAATTCTAAATTTCCCTATCATTACAAGTGAAAATCAACCTATAGGTGAATCCTCTTGCAAAATCTATTATTCAACTTAGTTAAATGTCCTTGAATGTGTGTAGTGAAAGAAGGATCTAGGCATATCATACATAACACTTGGAATATACATACTTCAGACCATCAGTGTAATGTCCCCTTTCTTAGTGTGGGTTAGTCTATACTTGGTTCCTGTAGACTAACCAAAGTGGTTAGCTAACTCAGACAGTTGTTTGGTGGATTTCAGACACTTTGGCAGAAACTTACTATTTTTAGTAAGTTAGGGTTTCTACCATAAGGATGAGTTCATGATTTGAGGTAGAGCATTATGCCAAGACCTTTCCAATGGTCTAGAACTCATAAGATTCTGAGACCATTTGGGATTTCATATTAAACTCTGTAAGTTATATTTATTTATTAATATTTAGACTTTAATATATTTCATGATGACCTAGGAAAAAGATAAAGTAATGCAAAAATAAGTCACATAACACTTGGGTACCCAAGAAAGAATAATAAAGTGTTTTAAATAAAATATTCTCCCTCTCTCAAAGGAATGACCCACATGGGAGAAATATAAAAGGTAAAAAGAAAGGCATTTCATTCATACACGATAATACATTTTCTCATGTTTTGGCTCTGCAAGTTTCTTGAGGGTTTGAAGAAACCATTGGCATTTGGTGACAAAAACCACCATTTGTAGTAGCATTCCATGGGTGTACAAGATCATCTAAGGGTGCTTAGGTCAGTCATACTCAATGGCTGAGCATTGTGCTTAATTTCTATGCATTTTGTGAGTTCATTGCTTTGTCACACAGGGTTGAACTTAGTGTTTACATTGAATATTTTTCATCATAATTGTTGTTGCATCATGGAAAGTAGACTGCAAGTGATAACTGCAAGTTTGGAGGAGATTTGACATAGTTTGGGAGCCCCAAGCTAGTCGTACCACCTCAGCAGCCAACCGTACCATCTATAGGAATTCTAGGGTGTTTGAAGGTAGTTTTGGCACTGTATTTTGGTTATCCTTGGCATCCAGTATTGCAGATTGTGTGCAGTCAGTTTGGAGAGGTTTTTGGAGGGTTTGAGTCTATATTCCTTGTTGTTGTACTTCCTAGTCTAGTCGTACCACTTCAAGGAGGCTATACTATATTTGTGGGGGTATTGGTTATTGTGTTTAGTGATCATTTATCCATCAAACTTGTTGATTTACTATTGTTCTGTACTTCTGAGCATATATCAACACTGTATATTTCATAACAAGGAGGAACCATCAATTTAGTTGTTGTAACAGTGTCACAGTCATGTATTTTGGATAACAGTTTAATGGGTATATGAGAATCTTTCCTATCTTTGCATTTTATGATGTGGGTATTGTATATTTATGCTTCTTGATGCATTGTAAGTGAAAAAGAGCTTGTGGGTATTTCTATTTCCCTTGTATTTGCAAAATATATGCATGCATGTTATGTTATGATATGGACCCAACACCAAAACGCAAGCATGGATCAACTAAACCATAGAAAACTCTTCTAAATGGTGAATGAAACTAAACCTAGCTTAGAGCTCATATTCAACACATAAGGGGGTGGGTTATCTCATTGGTATCAGAGCTAGCTTTCCTTCCAACCTATTAGACACAGATTAGTATATGGTTGCATGCCACATATCTTCAGTTGCATGTTGATTTTCTTCATTTGCATGTCAGTTTTGATGGTCGGAAGGTGATTAGATGTAAAAATCTATGAGAGGTAGTGCTAGCGAACATAGATACTTGGAGAGATTGAGGAAAAAGGAAGCATAAGAGTATCAGTGGGAAGATTGGCCTGCGCGGTTTGAAGAGCAACAACTAGTTTTATATAGTGAACTTGAGGAACTTGAGGAACAACAAGTAGTTTTCTATAGGGAAAAGGAACTCGTTATATGAGACATAGTGCTTTACAGGGAAGAAGAACCCATTGTAGAAACCATGGGAGATAGAGAGGGTAGGTCGAGCAGAGACCCATTCCGTGATGACAGGCATATACGAATAGCATGTTACATGCAATTAATGATCTGGTGAGAGGGTAGTGAGACATGTTGGAGAGGATGAATAGATCTCAAATAGATTTGACACAAATTTTAGCCTGATTGATACCTAGGAACAATGGAAATAATAATGGAGGAGCTAAACATAATGCAGGGGAAATAATGAGAATAATCATAATAATGGCAATAATGGTGAACATTTGGTGAATGATAGGGCCACCCTGCAGCATACATTCATAGATTTAGCTAGCACAAGGCCATTAATGCCTCAAAGAATAACCCACTAGAGGAGGTACCCAAACCTAATGATACAGTTTGTCATGCATAGTATTGGTGAGATTGGAGATCTATGGATCCTAGGATCTATACTGATATGCCTTTTCAGGATTATTTAGAATTTAGGGAACGCAGTAGACCACATGGTGAAGCAAGAGCAAGATCACAAAACCAGGACCTCTAGAAGGAGGGAAAGATGAGTATCCCTTATTTTGATGGTTCAGGGAAGACATCAGCTAGAGTGGGGGTTCAGAAAGTGGACACATATTTACCCTTCAATCCTTCCACTAAACGGGATGCCATAGAATATGATACTTTGCATTTGGATGAGGAGGCACATGAGTGGTGGTATCATGGATTAGTTACATTGGGCCATGATTAGATTGTCTCTTATGCAGAGTTCACAGAGAGGTTGATTGATAGATTCGACAAAGGAGATCCTGAGTTACACTTTAAGGAGCTAGTGCAACTTAGACAATATGGAGGAGTGGATGCATACATCTCTAACTTCTTGAGATTATCAGTTAAGGTCACAGATATTTTTGAGCGTAGGCTAATTGTTCTCTTCATAGATAGTTTATCTGAGCCCTTAAGAGGATGGATCAAGGGGTTTAATCCACCCACACTATAGGAGGCCATAAAAAGCCAAGGACATGGAATATTCCTCCTTTAAGAGCAAGTTTCAGTCAAAGGGTTTCCTACATGGAAAAGATAAAGATAAGAAGATTGTATCATGAGAAATAGGGAAGCCAAAGAAACCATTCACAATACTAGATGATGATACATTCAATGAATATAGGAGGAAGAATCTATGCTTCAAATGTAAGGGTCCTTTGGATCCTAGCCATAAATGCCTGATGAAGGGGTAAGAAAAATGAAGAGACTTAGTGTCTCAAATTACTACTTGAACCTCATGTTTTGATCGTTGGTTGTTCATTGAACTATTCAAGAGTTCATCGGTCTTACCGAATGTATGTTGATGTTGTTTGCAGAGAATGTGCACTGTATCGGACTGACTAACACTATCAGCGTAACTTTGTAGTGTCCTATTGATGGTATGAGTCTCACCAATGTGGTAATCATTGGTGTGACTTATTGTATCGGTGGAAACTGAAAGTTTTACACCGATCTCCAGGGTCTCACCGAAGCGTGTGAGCTATCGGCCTGAGGTTGAAGATCGGTGAAAGATGTAGAGGCTGCTCTGATGGGTATGTGTTACTCCAATATGATTTGACATTGGAATCGATGTGAGAACATCTATCAATTGAGCCTTGTGAAGTTTTTTCTATGAGAACGGTCTCACCGATGATGGAGTCCTAGTTGATCAGAGAGAGATCCTTCATCGGCACACCTTAAAGTCTTCAGGCTGATGAACAGTGGTCACTTTGATGAAGATTTTGTGTTGACATTGGTGGGACAAGGAATCATCGGTGCAAGTGTTGATTGCTTCGCCGTTGGTGAAGGTTATCCTGATGAGTCTTTAATTGTTATCGTCGGCAACAAAATTGCTGATGATAGTCTTATTGTTCATTGGTGGTTATAAACTGAGGTGTCCATTGTGACTTGATACATGTGGGACTATTGCTCTCTCGAGAATGTGAACAGTAGTGATGGTTGGCAGGTAACGACCCTGGATCAGTTGGATTGATTGGTTAGGGCAGAAGTTGAGAAACAGTTTTCTGCTCTTGGAAACCACATATAGAAATCTGATGATGTAGTCTAAAAAATGCATAATTGAAGAGTTTTGTATATATGGTTCATTCTGTAGAATGTGCAGTGATAGTTAACTAAATATAATCTAAGAATCGATACCTGAGCAAGTAAGCTGAGATCTTTATTGTAGTTGTAAAATTTACTGTAATAAAGATTGTTTCTTGTGGTGCTGGGTTTTTTACCTAAAAGGGTTTTCCCACATAAATGGTGTGTCATTCTTTGTATCTTGTTTGTTTATTCTATTTTTTTCTAGTGTATTCATCTGTGTATTGAATAGAAAGTAAATTGTCTACATTATTCCCTTTAAATTAACATTAGGGAAGCTATATTCCGCACCTCTGCTTTCCTTACAAGTGGTATTAGAGCCTGGCCCATTGTGTTATCCTTGTTGGTAGGTTGGGTTTTTTGTGTTAGTTCAGAAAGTGGGAGTTCTATAGAGGTCTATTCTGTTAAATAAGATGGCAAGTACGTCAGGAAAAATTGACATTTAAAAGTTCAATGGCACAAATTTTGAGTTGTGGAAGATTAAGGCTAAAGATTTGATGGTTGACAGAGATCTTTGGATTGTTGTGTCTAGGGTTAAACCTACAAGAATGAAACAAGAAGATTGGGACCTAGCTGACAGAAAAGCCAGAGGACTGATAAGATTAAGTCTTGCGGATTCTATTCTATTGAACGTCCATGAAGAGAAGTCAACCAAATATTTGTGGAAGAAGTTGGGAAATATTTACTAGGGCAAGTCCTTGGTGAATAAACTGTTCCTCAGAAAGAAGTATTCTCTGAAGATGGATGAAGGTGCATCTGTAGCAGACCATCTGAACACATTTAATCTGATTGTTGCATAGTTGACATCTGTAGGTGTAAAATAGAAGAGGAAGACCGTTGTATGCTTCTATTGTGTTCCTTACCTGACTCATGGGATCAACTTGTGATGGCTATTGGAAGTACAACAATCACGTTTACAACTGAAGCAGTTGTTACCTCATTATTATTTGAAGAGATGCGGAGGAAATCTTCTGAGACAACAAAAGAGGCCCTGTCTGTTCGAGGTAGATCAAAGGAAATAGGCAAGAAGAAGGACAAGAAGTCTAAGTCCAAATTAGAGGGGAAATCAAAATCTCCTGGTAAAAAGTCCAAGGTGAAGTGCTAGAATTGTGGGCAGAAAGGACACATCAGGATAGACTGTAAAGAGGAGAAAAAGAAGAAGAAGAACTTCTTTGACTCTGAGTCTTCACAGAGTGATGCCAATGCCTTCATTGCTGCTTTGGTAATGCCTGCATCTGAAGATGTTTGGCTAGTGGATTCAGGAGCATCTTTTCATATGACATCTCACAGAGAGTGGTTCACAAAGTATGAACCGTATGCTAGTGGAAAGGTGTTCCTGGCAAGTGATTCAACACTGGAAATTGTTGCCTGAGGACAAGTCAGAATCCAGTTCCTAGATGGCAGAATAAATGGAATGAATGGGGTGCTACACATACCAAGTCTAGCTCGAAATTTACTTTCTATTAGTAAGCTTAATGATGTTGGAGTGCAAGTTACTTTTGTGAATGGTGGCTGTAAGATGACTAGATGTTCTATTATTTTGGCAAAGGGTAAATGCATTGGAACCCTGTATAGGTTAGATGCTAAACTAGTATGCTATAATAGTGTCTCTGTAAAATCTGGAAAAGCTACTATTGTAACACATGATGCAAATTCTATGGAAGTTAAACTTCCTGCAGAGAAAATAATGCTCTGGCATCATAGACTTGGTCACATAGGTGAAAAAGGTTTAAAAACCTTGAAAAACAAAAACTTGGTAGATGGGCTGACTGATTGTAATCTGGAGTTCGATTTCTGTGAACATTGTATATATGGAAAATAGAACCATGTTTCTTTTTACTCTAGTTCTCATAAATCTTCTGGTATTCTGGACTATGTACATTCTGATGTTTTTGGTCCAGTCGATGTTCCTTCTATGTCTAAATCAAGATACTACGTATCATTTATTGATGATTATTCAAGGAGGGCATTTATATATTTTTTGAAGAATAAATTAGAAGTGTTCAGTCGCTTTAAAGAATTTAAAACTCTTGTGGAAAATCAGACTGGTAGGAAAATAAAATGTTTGAGAATGGATAATGGTGGTGAATATTGCAATGCAGATTTTGATAAGTATTGTGTAGATCATGGCATTAAAAGGCATAAAACTACACCTTATACTCCACAGCAAAATGGAGTTGCTGAAAGGTTAAATCATTCGTTCATGGAGAAAGCAAGAAGTATGTTGAGTTATGCTAGTCTTGAACAAAGGTTCTGGGCTGAGGCAGTTGCTACAGCTTGTTACTTGCTGAATCATTCTCCTACTTTGGCATTGGTTGATAAGACGCCTATGGAAGCATGGTCTAGTAAGAAGCCCTCTCTAAGACATCTTCATGTCTTCAACTGTGAGGCATATGCTCATATTCCTGACGTAAAGAGATCTAAGTTGGATAACAAGGCAGTTAAATGTATCTTTATTAGCTATGGAGTCGGTGTTAAGGGGTACAAGCTTTGGAATCCTAAAACTGAAAAAGTAATTTACAGCAGGAATGTAATTTTTAGAGAGCTGAAACCCTTGGTTGGTATTTCTCAACCGGAAAAGATAGAAGAGAAGAAAGAAAAGATTGTTGTGAATATTCCTTTGACCCCTGTAAAAGAGGAAGAACAACAAACACCAAGTGTAGATGGTTTAGATGTGAGTTCGAGTAGCTCTGAAGATTCAGATCCAGAGCAATAACCTAAACCTGCACCTCAGCCTGTGAGGAGATCTACACGTGAAAGAAGACAACTAGATAGGTATAGTTTTTCAGTACTTGATTCAAGTTGTGCCTATGCTTTACTTACTGATACTGATGAGCCTAGGACTGTGAAAGAAGCTATTAGTTTACCTGATTTAGATTCTTGGTTAGAAGCCATGGATAGCGAAATGTCATCATTGGAGAAAAATGGAACCTAGGATCTGGTGCCCTTGCCTGAAGGGAGAAAACCTATAGGCTGTAAGTGGGTATTTAAGAAGAAATATGGTCCAGATGGTAGTGTTGATAAGTACAAGGCAAGACTGGTTGCTAAGGGGTATTCCCAAAAGGAAGGTATTTATTATGGAGAAATCTTTTTTCATGTAGCTAAGCTGACATCCATTAGATTTCTGTTGTCACTTGCAGCAGCATATGATTTTGAAATTGAGCAGATGGATGTGACAACAACATTTCTTCATGGAGACCTTGAAGAAGAAATTTATATATCCCAGCCAGAGCATTTTATGGTAAAAGGTAAAGAACATCTGGTATGTAAACTTAAAAAGTCTCTTTATGGTTTGAAGCAATCTCCTAGAATGTGGTATCAAAAATTTGATACGTATGTTTTATCCTTGGGGTATGTGAGATTTAAATCTGATCATTGTGTCTATTATAAAACTGAAGGTGATCAGATTCTTATAATTGCACTATATGTGGATGACATGTTATTCATTGGCAATGGTAATGGGATGATCTCAGAATTAAAATCTCAGTTGTCCTTGAAATTTGAAATGAAGAATCTGGGGGCAGCAAAGTACATTCTGGGAATGGAAATCAAAAGGGACAGGTCTAAGAGAAAGATTTGGCTTAGCCAGAGCAAGTATATTACCAATGTTCTTGATAAGTTTCATATGTCTGATTCTAAACAGTTAGTTGTTCTAGTTTTGCAGGGAACAAAATTATCTGTTGAAGATTGTCCAGAATCTTTGAGTGAATCTGACGACATGAAAAGAGTGCCTTACGTAAGTGTTGTTGGTAGTTTAATGTATGCAATGGTCTGTACCAGACCAGACATTGCCCAAGTAGTGGGAGTTTTGAGCCGATTTATGGCAAATCCATACATATCACATTGGGATGCTGTGAAAAGAGTTATGAGGTATTTGAAGGGAACTTCTAACTATGCTATTTGCTATCATGGAAACTCAGTTGGATCACAAAGATCTATTAGCATTCAGGGATATGTGGATTCTGATTGGGTAGGGGATATTGACAGTAGAAGATCCACCAGTGGATATGTATTCACGTTAAATGGTGGTGCTATTAGTTGGATGAGCAAGCGACAGGTTGTAGTCACTTTGTCCACAACAGAGGCATAGTACATGGCAGCTACTCGTGCATGCCAAGAAGCCGTTTGGTTGAAAAGGTTATGTTCTGATGTTGGTTTTAATGCAGGGCAGATTCAAATACACTGTGACAGTCAAATTGCTATATGTTTGGCGAAGAACCCTACTTTTCATGCTAGGACAAAACATATTGATGTCCAATATCACTTTGTTCATGATATGGTGGAAGACAGAAAGGTGAAGCTAGAAAAGGTTGACACTTTGGAAAATGTCGCCGATGCCTTAACTAAACTAGTAAGCACGGCCAAGTTCAAATGGTGTTCAGATACAATGGGTCTTCGGGCCCATAATTCTTAGTAATCATATGAGGATTACGAGGTAGCAGTAATCTCTTCAATAAGTGGGAGATTGAAGAGACTTAGTGTCTCAAATTACTGCTTGAACCTCATGTTCTGATCGTTGGTTGTTCATTGAACTATTCAGGAGTTCATCAGTCTTACTGAATGTATGTTGATGTTGTTTGCAGAGTATGTACACTGTATCGGACTGACTAACACTATTGGCATAACTATGTAGTGTCCTATCGATGGTATGAGTCTCACCGATGTGGTAACCATCGGTGTGACTTATTGTATCAGTGGAAGCTAAAAGTTTTACACTGATCTCCAGGGTCTCACCAAAGGGTGTGAGCTATCGACCTGAGGTTGAAGATCAGTGAAAGATGTAGTGGCTGCTTCGATGGGTATGTGTTACTCTGATACGGTTTGACATTGGCATCGGCGTAAGAACATCTATCGGTCGAGCCTTGTGAAGTCTTTCCGATGAGAACGGTCTCACCGATGGTGGAGTCCCAGTTGATCAGCGAGAGATCCTTCATTGGCACACCTTAAAGTCTTTAAGCCGATGAATGGTGGTCACTTCGATGAAGATTTTGTGTTGACGTTGGTGGGACAAGGAATCATCAGTGCAAGTGTTGATCACTTCGCCGATGGTGAAGGTTATCCTGATGAGTCTTTAACTATTATCGTCGGCAACAAAATTGCCGATGATAGTCTTATTGTTCGTCGGTGGTTATAAACTGAGGTGTCCATTACGACTTGATACATTTGGGACTATTGCTCTCTTGAGAATGTGAACAGTTGCTACGGTTGGTAGGTAACGATGTTGGATCAACTGGATTGATTAGTTAGGGCAAAAGTTAAGAAACAGTTTTCTGCTCTTGGAAACCACATATAGAAATCTGATGATGTAGTCTAAAAAAGGCATAATTGAAGAGTTTCGTATATATGGTTCAATATGTAGAATGTGCAGTAATAGTGAACTAAATATAATCTGAGAATCGATACCTAAGCAAGTAAGCTGAGATCTTTATTGTAACTGTAAAATTTACTGTAATAAAGATTGTTTCTTGTGGTGGTGGGTTTTTACCCGAAAGGGTTTTCCCACGTAAATGGTGTGTCGTTCTCTATATCTTGTTTGTTTATTCTAGTTTTTTTTTCTGGTGTATTCATCTGTGTATTGAATAGAAAGTAAATTGTCTGCATTATCTCCTTTAAATTAACATTAGGGAAGTTGTATTCCGCACCTCTGCTTTCCTTAAAAAAAATAGTTGGGGTATTATTCTACTAAGGAGCAGTTTCAGAGCAATCAAAGCAGCAGAGTGATAGGGAGGATAGTGATGGTGAGTATGTAGTAGAGGAGATGCAAGATGCACATGATGAGGATTTTTTGACAGCACATATCTCTACTATTCAGAGAGGGTTCCTTTAGAATATGAGGAGTATTGGAGGGATAGCGAGTGATCACTTTGTTAGACACAGGAGCTACCCACAACTTCATTGATGAAGGGCTCGTGGCACGGAGGGGACTTAAAATAGAGGAATTTGAGGGATTCAAAGTCAGAGTTATAGATGGGTTTCTCATTACTTGCAAATGGAGGATCCCTAATTTAACCATCAAGTTAAATAACTACAAGTTCCAGGCTGAGTATTATGTGGTTGGTATGGGGGACATGGATGCAGTCCTTGGGATGAAGTGGCTACACATGATAGGGGTATTCTTCCTCAACTTGAGGACCATGGAGATGAAGTTTGAAGTAAATGGTCAAAAACATATTTTGAGGGGAATGTCAGATGGGAGTTTGAGAGTGGTGTCCATTCAGAGGATGGAGAGGATACTATGACATGATCAGGTACAATGGGTAGCTGAGATACTTATGATTCTAGAGATGCTAAAACAACATAAATAGGAGTATCCAGTTGAGATTAAGTCAATACTAACTAAACACACCAAAGTGTTTAGTGACATACCACCAGGTAGACCTCCAGCTAGAGGTTTTGAGCGTGTCATAGATCTAGAGTAGGGGGCCAAACCAGTTATCACCATTCCCTAAAGGCATCCTAAGAGGTATAAGGATGAGATAGAGAAGGCCATTCAGGAGATTCTCAAGATGGGTCACATCAGTCCCAATAAGAGTCCTTTTGCTTCTTCTGTTGTATTGGTTAAGAAGGATGGAACACTTAGGATGTGCATTGATTACAGGGAACTAAACAAGAAGATTATAAAGAACAGGTACCCCATTCCTAGGATTAATGAGTTCATTGACAAGTTGTACAGTGCATGTTTCTTCTTAAAGATAGACTTAAGGTTAGGATACCATCAGATTCTAGTATGTGAGGAGGATGTGGAGAAGACAACGTTTAGGTGCCACTATGGACACTTTGATTTTCTAGTTGTGCCCTCTGACTTAACCAATGCACCTGCCACATTCCAATCTTGCATGAATAAGGTATTCAGAGAACAACTGAGAAAGTTTGTGCTTATTTTCTTTAATGCCATTCTGATATTCAGCAAGACTTGGGAGGATAATTTGACATTGTACTGGGCATACTTCAGAAGGAGTCCCTAAGTGTGAGTTTGGCATGATAGAATTGCTATACCTAGGACACATCATCAATGCAGAGGGTGTTCAAGTGGATCCAGAGAAGATCCATGCTATAGTAGACTGGTTGCCACCTAAAAATCTCTCTCAGCTTAAGGGATTCTTTGGCCTTTGTGGATTCTACTGTAGATTTGTGAAGGGATTTTCTTAGAAAGTTACCCCCCTTATAGATTTGACTCAGAAGGGAGATTTTGAATGGTTGGGTAATGCTCAACAATGTTTTGACATGTTTAAGGAGGTTATGAGCACTTGTCCAATTTTGGCCATTCCTAATTTTTTGAAACTTTTTGAGCTTCAGTGTGATGCCTCGGGGGAAGGCATATAAGCGGTACCGATGCAAGACAAGCCCCTGATTGCTTTTGAGAGCCAAAAGGTAAGGGGTCCTAGATGAAGTTATAGCATTTATGACAAGGAAATGTTAGCTATTATGCATGCATTAGCTAAGTTTAGGTAGTATTTGGTTGGGAGAAAATTTGTTGTCAAGTTAGATCACAATAGTCTAAAGCATTTTTTTAACCACAAGGACCTAAAGGAATGGAAACAAAAATGGATGAGAAAACTCTAGGCATATGACTTTGACATCATCTTTGTCAAAGGGAAGAAAAATATAGTTGTTGATGCTTTATCTAGGAGAGCACACTTGTGTGCTTTAGGGGAAATTGTAGAGGACTAGAAGGATATGATCACTACAAAATATGCAAAGGATGAGTGGGCTTCTAGGGTTGTTGATGGCACCATACGTGATGATAGGTACACTATTGTAAATGACTTGATCATTTACAAGAGGAGGATTTTCCTAGTGCCAGTTTCTACTATGAAGCAGAAAATCTTGAGAGCTTTTCATGACTTGCCTATGGCAGGATATCCAGGGTTCTACAAAACATACAGATAGGTTAGAGAGAGGTTTACTTGGAAAGGCCTCAAGGATGAAGTTCAAAAGTATGTGAGGGAGTACCCGATATGTTAGTGAAAACAAACATGAGCACCCTTTCCCAGGAGGTTTATTGCATCCCTTACCCATTCCTGAGAGGAAGTGGGAATCCATCTCGATGGATTTTATTACAGGATTACCCAAGGTCCAGGGTAGGGATTACATTTAAGTGGTGGTTGATAGGTTGATGAAGTTTGCCCATTTATTTTCTATTTCATCCACCTATATAGTAGCTTAGGTTGCTGATTTATTTTTTAGAGAGGTTTTCCATCTTC
Organism: Cunninghamia lanceolata; assembly: GCA_027924645.1. Taxonomy (NCBI): domain Eukaryota; kingdom Viridiplantae; phylum Streptophyta; class Pinopsida; order Cupressales; family Cupressaceae; genus Cunninghamia; species Cunninghamia lanceolata. The sequence goes on along the minus strand of BSBN01000078.1, from coordinate 31,681,663 downwards.
ACGGGTTACCTAGGAGTATTGTGAGCGACATGGATAGTAGGTTCCTTAGCAATTTTTGGCAGGACCTCTTTAGGTTGATAGGGATAGAGCTCACCCCTAGCACAAGCTACCACCCCCAGACAGATGGATAGACTAAGATTGTTAATAAGTGGGTGGAGGGATACCTCAAAAACTATACAACAGGGCAACAAAAGGCATGGGTTAAGTGGCTTCACTTGGGAGAGTATTGTTATAACACCACTTACCATATGTCTGTCCTGATGACACCATTTATTTACTTGTATGGGTACAAGGCTCCCAATTTCCTAGATTTATTTTTTTGGGACAACAGAGTACCTAAGGCTAAAGACCTCTTGCAGGAGAGTCAAGACATAATGATGTCTTCGAAAGAAAACATCTAGAAGGTGCAGAACCAACAAAAGTAGTATGCAGATCAACACAAGGTTGAGTGTTCTTTTGTGGTAGGTGATATGGTGTATCTTATGTTGTAGCCTTACAAATAGTCCACCCTTAAGAAGAGTGGTGCAGAGAAGTTGAAACCATGATACCATGGACCATTCAGGATCTTTAGGAGGGTTGGAGAGGTGGCTTATGAGCTAGAGTTACCAGCAGATAGAAAGGTGCACAATATCTTCCATGTGTCTTGCCTCCTCTTGATGAAGAGGGAAAGTTGATTTTCATACCCGAGGCCATCATAGATACCAAGGACATGACTTTAAGGAAGAGGGTCATCAAGGAATATTTGGTAAAATGGAAAAACCTACCGGTTGAGGATGCAACATGGGAGAATGAACAAATATTGCTGCATCCATATTTGAGATTGCTTGAGGCAAGCAATCTTGGGGTAGACAGGCTGTAATGTCCCCTTTCCTAGTGTGGGATAGTCTATACTCGATTCTCATAGACTAACCAAAGTGGTTAGGAAACTTTGACAGTTGTTTGGTGGATTTTGAACACTTTGATGGAAACTTACTATTTTTAGTAAGTTAGGGTTTCTACTAGACGGACGAGTTCATGATTTGAGGTAGAGCATTATGCCAAGACATTTCCAATGGTCTATAACTCATAAGATTCCAAGACCATTTGGGCTTTCATATTAAATTTTGTAAGTTATATTTATTTATTACTATTTGGACTTTAATATATTTCATGGTGACATAGGAAAAAGATAAAGTAATGCAAAAATAAGTCACATAACACATGGGAGCCCAAGGAAGAATAATAAAGTGTTTTAAATAAAATATTCTTCGTCTCTCAAAGGAATGGGATGAGGACGAGGATCCTTGAGTGCTGCCACAATAATGGGTTACACTTTCTGGGACATCCTAATTTTTGTTGAAATCACATATTTTTAGAAAATATAATGATTTAAGCCTTGAAAGGTTCCATTTAAAGGATTTTAATTGAAGGGGATTTGATCAAACCCTCTTAAATTCAAACCCCCTTGGATAGAACCCCGCTAGTTTTAAACCATACCTATAATGGAGTCTCTTCTACACCTATCAAAATGCTGATAAAAAAACACTTTTGATTTACCTTTTGGGGGATCAAATGAATTCATTTAAAATTTATGTTTTATAAGTATGTAGTCCTTATTATAAGCTTCCCAAAAAATATAATTTTAAATATATTTAATTTGATTATTATATTTATTTTTTATTTTCTGTGAATGTAGGTTTTTCATTGAACATCAATTTTTTTGTTCTACAACATGGAAAATTAGTAAATTAGTGAAAACAAATTCTAAAAAATATATATGGCCTAGGTATTAATGTCCTTGTTTCAACAAGAAAATAAAAAATTGAATTTCAATACATATAGAAAAAGTTATGTTTTATGGAATACGCCTATGTCTAGATTATAATTGATTTGACTTCAAAACTTAATTAAAAAAATATTTAGCAAAACATTATGAAACCAAATGCATGCCCTATATATCGGTGTTACCAATGTAAATTCAAAAGAATCAAAATTTTATCCTTTGTAGAAAAAAAGTTATGTGCTATGGAATACACATCACTTTAAAAAAATGTTGTTTACTATTAAAACTAGTTATCAAAGGAGATGCAATTTTATTTACAATTTAACTCCAAATTTTTTTAAAAATATATATTTAAAATCTACAAACAAAGTCTCACAAATCACTAGTTTGCATCATCTTCAAATTCCTAATGGTTTAATGGCTATAGGTGTCAGAAAGTGAACATTTAGTTCAAAATGTTGATTTCAATGTCAAGTTTGGCCAAAAAGTGTAACCCATTATTGTGGGATGGAAATATAAAAGGTAAAAAGAAAGGCATTTCATTCATACATGACAATACATTTTCTCATGTTTTGGCTCTACAAGTTTCTTGAGAGTTTGAAGAAACCATTGGCATTTGGTGACGAAAACCACCATCTATAGCAGCATTTTGCCGGTGTGCAAGATCATCTAAGGGTGCTTGGGTCAGTCATACTCAGTGGCTGAGCATTGTGCTTAATTTCTATGCATTTTGTGAGTTCATTTCTTTGTCACGGAGCATTGAACTCAGTGTTTTCATTGAATATTTTCCATCATAATTGTTGTTACATCATGGAATGCAGATTGCAAGTGATAGCTGTGAGTTTGGAGGAGATTTGACATAGTTTGGGAGCCCCAAGTTGGCCCTACCACCTCAGCAGCCAGCTGTACCATCTGTAGGGGTTTTAGGGTGTTTGAAGGTAGTTTTGGCATTGTATTTTGGTTATCCCTTGGTGTCCAACATTGTAGATTATGTGGAGTTAGTTTGAAGAGGTTTTTGGAGGGTTTGAGTCTATATTCCTTGTTGTTTTACTTCCCAGCCTGGCCATACCACTTCAAGGAGGTCATACTGCATTTACGAGGGCATTGGTTATTGTGTTTAGTGATCATTTATGCATCAAAATTGTTTATTTACTGTTGTTCTATACTTCTAAGCATATATCAGCATTGTATCTTCTCATGACAAGGAGGACCCATCAATCTAGTTGTTGTAACAGTATTTTGCATAACAGTTTAATGGGTATGTGAGAATCTTTCCTATCTTTGCATTTTATGACGTGGGTATTGTATATTTACGCTTATTGATGCATTGTAAGTGAAAAAGAGCTTGTGGGTATTTCTATTTCCCTTGTATTTGTGAAATATATGCATGCATGTTATGTCATGATATGGACCCAACACCAAATGCAAGCATGGATCAACTAAACCACAGAAAACTCTTCTAAATGATGAATGAAACTAAACCCATCTTAGAGCTCATATTAAACACATAAAGGGGTGAGTTATCTCAATCAGTAACACCAGCAAAACATCTGATTATTTTTGTGCTTCTAATTCCCATATTAGTATGAGCTATATCTTCTCCCTTCTCTTGTTGGATGGGACATGACATCGAACCATGAATTGTGTCTTCTTCTCTTGTTGGATGGGACATGACATCCAACCATGAGCTATATCTTCTTCTCTTTTTGGATGGGACATGACATCCAACCATAAACACCATCACACCACCATGATAGTGTTGACATCAATGACAACCCTAGGAACCATATGTGTAACACCTCTATGACCCCTCTTTTCCATTATGTATTGAAATATTTGAAATTCAGTTTACAGTAGCATATTTCTAGCATTTTGTTAGTCTCTTTCTTTCTTTCAAGAAGTTAGTGGGGTTCATTTTCATTTCATTTTCATTATAAAGTGGGTCTATTGATGTTAGTCTACCTAGGGACATAGATAATAAAAAACTAGACAGGACCCTAGTGTGGTTGTAGAGAAAAGTTTCCCTGATTAACACATTTAATCAAGGTGTAATTTTTCCTCCTTTACATTTTGGTGAACCCACCACATTCAAACATTTAAACATTCCTCAAACATTTAAATAAAAAATAAAAATTATTTCATCACATTGTACTATGTTGTGAAGACAAAACATTGTTTCTAAGCTTTATAATTGAGTCCTCTAATTCTCAATACAATGTTCGTAGTAGTTTACTCCATATTTCTATAATGGCTCAATCTAGCACCCTTAACACTCCAATTTGTTCAGCCCTAGATTTTGTAAACTTCTCCTTAGATTCAATAACCTTTCTATCTTCTTCTTTCACCACTATTCTTATGACTAGTTTCCACAATACAGAGACTGCTTTTGATCATGAGGCCACCTTAGTCTATGTCCCACTATAGCAAATTCATGAGCTAGATCACCATTTGGCTTATTTTTAGGAATTTGTGTGTCATGAGGACTTACCTAGGTTTGTTATTCCTCTAGTTGATTCCCTTCATTCTTTATTAACTAATCATCATAAGGGTCTTGATTTTCTATGTGGTATCACCCATATCGTACATAGTGACAAACCACCATTGGCGAGCTATGTAGTGAAACATCTATAAGAGTCGATGATGACTCAATGAGACCTAAGATCACCTGTAATCACAACAACCTTCCACAACAAGAAGCAAGCAACAAAAAATCTTCAATGCCAAGAAATGATGTGGATCTTGACTTAAAACAAAATTGAATTACATTGCATACAACATGATTACAATGCATTACATGGCTTGGCTTTAAATATACAATGTGATACCTTCCTTATATAGGCAAGGATGTGTGATAAGGCACAATGCTGGCATAGTGGAAAAATCAATAAGATGACAAACAATAAATTCATCTAGACACCACTAATAAATGCATATAAGAGAAGCTTGTGAGATCACAAGTGTCTTAATGCTATGACATGAGCCAACTAGTGCAAAAATGTTAAATGCACATATATGTACGTTATTAATGCTCCAAAAGATAACTAAGTAAACTTAAGAAGACTAGTGTGAAGAGCACCTAGAAATGACTAACAAGGTAATATCTCTTTTTACACTAACACCCCCCCTTAAGTGCAACTTAGGAAGAAGAAAAGTAAGCATGATGCATGAATGAGTCCCAGCTACTAGGCCATGTTAAGTACTCATATACAACAAATCTCAAGTGGACAAAAGGAGAAAACCTCATGACGCAAAACTCCTTTCCAAAAGTGAGAATGCATAAACAAATATGTAGATGTGGTGGAAGGAGGACTCGGAAGCCCATAGGAAAACATCCATCACAAATATACAATGAACTATCCCCTATAGGAGAGAATGAATGAGACAAGATGTCTATTCCATAATGAAGTAGCTCTTGTGCCAATGATGTATGCATAAAGACAAAACATGATCCAATGCCTACAAACAATATTTATCCCCTTGGGAAGAAACAAATCCATTGGTATATGTCAAAGAAATTCCACCTCCAAAACAAGAGATGAGGGAAGAATTCTCATGAAGTATGATGTCTCTAAAAATTTCTCAAGTGTCCACATGTCACAATCTAAAGATGCCATTAAATATGGTTCTCCATGCCTAATCAAATAATGTGGCAATCCAAGACAACATGAAAACTCAAGATCATCAATCTCCAAAGACAAAGATGGTGTGACAATAGTTGTGCCATAACTATCATAAAAAAGGAGAGTTAACCCATCAAATGTGTCCTCCAAATTAGAAATGTGAGACTTCACAAACAAGAATGTTATGTCTACAAGACAAGAGTTCCAATTAGGATGATTTGAAAAATGATATGATCCTAATACAAAGAATCACTGGAATCTCTCAAAGAAGCATCACTAGACTCTAATGTAGTAACAGGTGATGTAGGAGCAATTATCTTAATAGAAGGAGAAGAGGGAGCAAGAGAAGTCTTTAAATCCAAGGAATCAATATATTCCATATACTCAAGATCATCTAAAGTATCATCATCATAGGGTATGTTATCTACATCATCAAGGGTAATGAGACAATCTACTCTAGGATCATCTAGAAACGGCAAGACATGAGCGTCTTGTTGATGTAGGTAAAGTACATAAGCAACATGAGATAAATTCACAATGAACTCAGCCTCTCTTGAAAAGTATGGAGAATTATACAGAGATAATTCTCAACTCCAAGGCTTCAGTAGTTAGTTCTTGATTCTGTTGGACAGTTTAGTGGTTCATTGTGAGTTGTAATGTTCAAGGGGCCTTATGCAAACTAAAGTAATCTATGACTCACTGGACTTGTTCTATTTATGCAAATAACTATAAATTACACTAAAATTAGTGATTGTTTGCATGTATTTACCACTTAACTACAAAGCTTTGCATGAATTTTGATAAAACAAACTTTGCATCTCAGATTTATATAAAAATTGTCAAAGATCTTTACAATTCATCATTCTTTATTCAAATATATGACAATTTCCTTCAAATTTCTATGTGCATGCTAATTATTTATGATTTTTGGGAAAATTTAGGAAAGATATGGTTAGAAAACTTAATTCAGTAGGAATTCATTTTCTACTACTCATGCATTGAAGATTAATGAATTTTAATGCTTCAAAGGAGTAAATTCCATGTATGCTTATCCTGAGCAGTATCACAAATTAACATATAGGAATGCGATCATCAAAGGAAATATACTAAAGAATACCTAAATCTAATGCACTCTGGAATAGACGCAGCAAATAGATGTTTACATTCATTAACATATGAAAATTCTTTCAAATTTACAATGTATTTTGACTTCAAATTCTTTAAAAACATTAGCAATTAATCAAAACTCATAGACACTTTACATATATAGGGAGAAACTAGACATTCCACATTATCTCCGCTATAGACACATGTGCATTCCACTTCACATAAAATTCTGCTCAAAGTCTATTACTTCTCTTGCCTAAATGTAACATATGTCTTTCTCAAACTCTATGTAATTAAAACATTAGTAGTAGGGCTCTTTATATAACTTTGAATTCCCCCTATGCTACGGTTACAAATTCAATCCATGGCTCTCATTTAAACTTTACAAAATCAACGGTGGGAATCATTTCCCAACTGTTCCCAAAATATCTTTGTAGAATATTACTTTTGGCACAAAGGATGCCATTAGGATCTTTTTGAATATAGGATACTCACTTTGAATTTCTTTCCTATTGACCTTTTACTAATGGCAATATAACAAAATAACCACAAATTACCCCTAAATGATACCGTTGCTGATAGTCACCTTTTCATACACCCCTATTTCTTAAGTGATTTGTATACTTGGTTATCAATGCCATATTCGAAGTATGATTAGCCCCTTGGCTATTTATCCATGTATATTGTTGCAACTCCACTCCTTTTAACATCTTCTCCTGTTCTTCTATCTCTTCTCTTTTCTTCTGATATTTCTTTATGTTAGCACTTAATTCCATAACAGAATCAATCATTTCGGTACTTAAATTTGTTGCAGGGCTCTCCAAGCAAGGTAAATAAATGGCTTTGAACTCTTTTATTTCCATAGTCACATTATATACTGGTATTTCCTGACACTTATTCCCAATAAGATTCTTTATTATTTTCATGTGCCTCCTTATTATACCATCAACAATCTCTTCCAAATTTGGAGTACTTACAATGTAACCCTTTAAAATGTATTCTTCAAATTTCAATTCTAACCTATGTTGTGGTATTTGGTCTGTCATCTGATGGGTTATGACTCCTTGATTTATCAACTCTTAAATCCTTTCGCTCATGTCTTCAACTTGTTCCAATTTAGATTTGCTTTCCTCTAGTCTGGTCTGACAATTATGCAAGATAACATTGCACTGGTTCTTCTTGTTGAGGGCAATATCCCAACTAGCAATTGCTTGCTTTATTATGTCCTCCCCCTTTTGAATAAATGCTTTAAGCCACTTCTCAAAAATATTTTCTTCAATTTTCTTGTTGGTGCAGTCATGATAGGAGGGTTTACAAAATGAACTATATGAACCATACAACAAGAGTAAACACAACAGAAACAACTGAAGAAATGAAACAAATGTAGATTCAGTCATTCAATATATCATAGAATTCAAATACAATATGGCTGGTAACATGCGGCTTACAATTAGGGCTCACATGCCTGATTACATACATGGGAAAGATAAATCTTTGAAACTCCTTCACGAAGAATCTAAACTATCAATTATCACTATGTTATGAACTACTTTCCTAAGGATCTATTGCATCAATATATATCAACTCTAGACTAATAGATTCCTCTACATCAGCCAAGGAAGATCACAAACTCCAAAGAAGAGGTGTAATGTGTGAACATAGATAGGTCAGACCTAAATGCATAAAACACCTCTGGAAAATGAATGGAATGAAGTGCGGATCTCCTAGGAAGGTCGGCCATGAACCAAAGATCATTGAATGATGTGTCATTAGGCTCCAAAGATCAGGAAATGCTTCTGCAAGTTTCTCCTTCAGCTGGTTTCCAATGAATATCAAGATGCTTTGCTCTGAGAAAATAGTTGATCTTCTAATAGAGATATCTTTCCAGTAACTGATCCAAATGCTCTGAATTCTTGATATGATGTACATGAATGAATGTATATGCTAAGTCCAGATCCACAAGATGTGAAATGCCAATACCGGACCACAAGCTGAAACTTCTTTTGATTGAACTACCTGAATTGAACTAGAAAAATGAAAGAACTGAAATGCAAATATTTTTGGTTGATGCAAGATTGCTCTGAACTAGGGATGCTCCTGCATCAGACATCCAAGGTTATTGAAAAAGTGAGTCCCTCACTTTTCTGGGGCTAGGGGTGAACCAAGATGGTCCACCTTAGCCTAAGAAATCCATTTTGAATCCTCTTTTGGTCTGTGTTTCCACTTCACAAGATATTCTTTGTATTGTCTTCCTCTAGTGCTACGTCCAACTCTACTATCCAAAATGTCTTCGATCTGCTCCGGTGCTTCTTGTGGTAACTGCTTCTTCAAGTCTTCTTCCATGCTGTCACTAAACTTTGTTGCATGATACTGATATAAGTCTGTAATGTTGAAAATAGGTGATATACCCAATGTCTCCAGTAACACCACTTCATATGCATTTCCTGAGTATCTTACAAGGTCCAAACTTCTTCATCTTCAACTTGTTATATGTCCCAACTAGAAATCTTTCTTTTCTCAAGTACACCATCACTTCATCTCCAACTTTAAATTCCCTATGTCTTCTCTTCTCATCAACCTTCTCTTTGTACTTACTATTAATATTCTCTAAATGCTTCTTCACCTAGTTATGTATTGTCTTCATGTGATCTGTAATTTTTTTTGCTTTTGCACTCCTCTTTTCTTATGTACTGATGTCTCTCAATTCTGCAACTCCTCTAGGATTCACTCTGGTAACAATCTTAAAAGGTGTTCTTCTAGTACTCCTATTTACTGAATTATTTTATGCAAACTCTACTTGTGAAAGAACCAAATCCCAACTTTCAGCTTTCTCTCCAACCAAACATCTCAACAAGTTTCCCAAACTCCTATTTACTACCTCTGTCTGTCCATCTATCTGTGGATGAAAAGTTGAATTGAACTTCAAATCTATCTTCATCTTCCACCAAAGTGTCTTCCAAAAGTATCCAACAAACTTTGTGTCTCTGTTTGAAACTATACTTTTAGGTAATTCATACAATCTCACAATCTCCTTGGAAAATAGGTCAGCTACATGCACTACATCAGTTGTCTTCTTACAAGGTATGAAATGAGCTATCTTTGAAAATCTTTCAACCACTACAAATATTGAATCATGTCCTCTCTATGTCTTAGGCAATCCCATCACAAAATCTATGCTTATGTCTTCCCAAGGTCTCTCCGGTACTATCAAAGGTTTATACAATCCAATGTTCTAACTACTCCCTTTACAACTTGACAAACTCTACAAATCTACACAAATCTCTGAACATCCTTATGTATCTAAGGCCAAAAGTAGTTTCCACTCACAAAAGCCACTGTCTTGTCAATGCCAAAATGTCCTGCTAATCCACCACTATGCTTCTCCTTGATCAAATTATCTCTCATGGAACTTCTAGGCATGCACAACTGACTTTCTTTAAACAACATATCTTCTTGAATGAAATTGTCCAACCACTTACTCCTATCTGTCACAACAGGTTCCTTACATGCTTTCCAAGGTTCTACAAAATTAGTGTCTCCCTCATACATGTTCTTCAATTCATCAAAACCCAACACTTCCATGCTCATCTCTGTCAATAAGTTTCTTCTCCTACTCAATGCATCAGCAACTTTGTTTGATTTACCACTCCTATGCTTCAACACAAAAGTATAACTCTGCATGAACTCTACCCATCTCATATGTCTTTGATTCAACATACTTTGACTGTTCAAATATTATAAAGCTTGATGATCTATTTACAACACAAACTCCTTAGGCAACAAGTAATGTCTCCACTTCTTCAAGGCTTGAATTATAGCATATAACTCTTGATCATAAAATGAATATCTTCTCCTTGCATCATTCAACTTCTCACTGAAATATGCTATAGGTCTACCTTCTTGACTTAACACTGCTCCAATTGTATTTCCACTTGCATCACAATCAACTTGAAATATCTTATTGAAATCTGGTAATGGGGTGAACCCACAATACTGGGTTAAAATTGCATTGACGAAGGAAAAATGCTTGTGCACCAAAAAAAAGTTTTGGAGGTGTTCGGTCAAACAGGGGTGTTTGAATGAACCCAAAAATTGGTTCGTTTGAACACCCCCATTCGAACGAACCTACTTTATGTCAGGCTTTTTTTAATAAAATAGGGGGTTCGATCGAACCCCGTTTTATATTATTATTTTAATGAAAGGGGGTTCGATTGAACACCCTTATTTTGCACTTACCCCTCTCCAACTGTAATTTTATACAAATTTTTGGGTTTTGAGGCCTAGGTTGAGGATCAAAAATGGAATCAACTTGACAAACCCATCTGGAAGATTATAGTCCTCAAAATGAGCTTTCTATCAAGTATAATTTTAATATATTTTGGTTTTATTATATATATATATTTTAGTTTAATTAAACATAGGTTTTTCATCAAAAATCAAGCTCTCTATTCTACACATGTGGAAAAATAGTATATTACCAAAACAAAATTATGAAAAATAACTATCCTCTTGGTACTCATGTTCTTGATCCAATAGAAAAAAAAATTTGAATTCTGATACATGCAAAAAAAGTTATGCTTTACATGGTATACCTATGTCTAAATTGTAATTGGTTTGACTTCAAAAATTAATTAGATGAAAAATATTCAATAAAACATTATGCAACCAATTGCATCCTCTAGATATTGTAGTTAAAAATCTAAATTTAAAAAAAATTGAATTTTATCCTTCATAGAAAAAAAGTTATGTTTTACACAGTTCACATCACTCTTTAAAAATGGTGTTTACTGTTAAAAACTAGTTATTGAAGGAGATGGAAAAATAAATGCAATTTGATTCCAAAACATGTTTAAAAACTATATTTAGAATCTATAGACAAAATGTGACAAATCACTAGTTTACATCATCTCCAAATTCCTCATAGTTTAGTAACTATAGGTGTCTGAAAGTGAAGATTTTTTCCAAAATGTTCATTTCAATGTCAACTTTGGCCAAAAAGTGTAACCCATTATTGTGGGCTCACCCAATGCCAAAAAAGGTTTCTCTGTCACTTTCTACTTCAATAGTTCAAAACTTTTATCTGCTCCAGATGTCTACTTAAAATCCTTTCTATCACCTCTCATTGTCTCTGTCATAGGGTTACAAACTGAACTGAAATTTTTGATGAACTTCTGGTAGAAACTAGCAATCCATGAAATGATCTAACCTCTCCAATGCTCTTCATTGTAGGCCATTCAATGATTACTCTCACTTTCTCAGGGTCCCTCTTCAATCCTTCTATAGAAATCACAAATCCCAAATATACCAACTCTTCTTTCATGAAACTACACTTCTTGATGTTTATCAGCAATTTCTCTTCTCTCAATCTCTGCAAAACTTGTCTAATATGCCACAAATGTTCCTCTTTTGTCTTACTGAAGATCAGAATGTCATCCAAGTATACAATCACAAACTTACCCAAGAATTTCTTCAAGACTTCATTCATCAATCTCATGAAAGTACTCGGTGCATTTGTCAATCCAAAAGACATCACCAACCATTCATACAATCCTTCATTTGTCTTAAAAGCAATCTTCCATTCATCTCCTTCTCTGATTCTAATCTAATGGTATCCACTCTTCAAGTCTATCTTTGTGAAATATTTTATTCCACTCAAAAAATCCATGATATCATCCATCCTAGGTAAAGGGAATCTATACTTAACTGTGATCTTGTTTATTGCTCTAGAATCAGTACACATTCTCCATTTTCCATCCTTCTTCAGTGCTAAAACTATAGGTACTACACAAGGAATCAAACTATTTCTTATCAAACCTTTCCTCAATAGTGCTTGTATCTATCTATTCAATTCTTCATTCTCTGCCAGTGTCATCTGGTGTGTTTCTTTGTTTGGCAAACTTGCTCCTGGTATAAGATCCACATGATGACTAATACTCCTTATAGGTGGCAATCCTTCAGGTACATTATCTGATATGATGTGTTCATACTCTGTCAGCAATTCTCTTATCCCCTCTGGTTGTGATTCTTCAATCTTCCTCTTCAATGCTTCAAGTTTCTTAGGAATCAAGGCATAACACATATTCTCATGTCTCGAACCATCCAGATATTTCCTTCCATCTACCAAATAAATTCTAGCATTCCCACATACCACATCTTTAGGGTCATCCTCCAAAGGGATCAAGGTAATTCGCTTTCCATTTGCTGTTATCGTATATGTATTATTTCTCACATCATGCATAGCTTTTCTATCATACTGCCAAGGTCTACCCAACAAAATATGGCATACATCCATAGGCATAATATCACACAAGACTTCATCATGATAAGATCCAATATGAAATTTCACCAAACATTGTTCACTCACCAGTACCTTATGATCATCTTAAATCCATGCTATCTGATATGGCTTAGGGTGTTTCAATCTTTCCAACTTCATCTTAGTCACCATCTCCTCTGAAACTAGGTTATCTAAACTACCACTATCAATTGCAACTTAACAACACTTACCTCCTGATTTGCATCTAGTTCTGAACAGACTCTTCCTCTGTAGTGGTTCTTCATTTGTCTCTACTTGAAATAGTACTCTCCTCATCACCAATAATTCTCCTTTCTCAAGTTTACCAACAAAACTAGGTGATCCAACAAGTTCCTCTTCAACATAGGTTACTCTTCCACTATTCTCTGTCCTCTTACTCACACTACCCTGATTACACTCAAATGATCTATGTCCTTCACTTCCACACTTGAAACAAGTACCTCTAAATGTCTTCTTATCAAATCCTCTTTCTTCTCTTTTGTATCCTTTATTCTGGTATGCACTAGGGTTTCCTCTTTGGTAAAAATTTCTGTCATTTGTCTGGTAAGCATTGTTATCCTTGTCATCCTTCTTAAATGGGTTGTCAAACTTGTTCTGCTCCACAAATGATCTATCATATCTAGAAAATGTTCTTCCAATCTAAAATTTACCTCCTCTGCCCCTCTATCTTTGATCATTCCTCTTATTCAGCTTCTCTTCAAATTTTAGAGCAAACTGATATGCTTCTTCCAAAGATGTCATCCTTACCAAGCTTATTTTTTCTTGAATGTTCAATCTCAATCCATTGATATATCTAGCCACTTTCTCCTTGTTTGCTTCACTATGTCTTGTCCTTATGACCATATTATGAAATTCTTCAGTGTACTCCTTCACAGATTTCTCCTTTTGTCTTAGGTTTTGCACTCTTTTCAACAATTCCAACTCATAGTCAGCAGGTATGAATTGATTCTTCAACTTTGTCACCATCCAGTCCCACTTTGTAATCTTTTCTTTTCCTCTTATGTTTCTTTCCAACTGAACTTCTTTCCACTATATAGCAGCATGTCCTTTCAACTTTGTCTTTGCAAACTTCACCTTCTCCAGATCTTCAATCTCTTCATACTGAAAGTATTCTTCCATGTCATTTATCTAGTCAATCAGTTCATCAGGGTTCAGATTACTAGTATAATTCGGCACATCAACTCTAGGTCTCTTTCTAATCTTTGAAATAGCTTGCAACATTTTTACCTAATCTGATTCTTCTTCATCACCTCCTAGGGTTTTGCCAGTGTGTTCAACAGATTGAAATTCTTCTTCATCATCGGTTTCAACATTAGGTCTCAATGTCAATCCTCTTCGCCTATCTTCTTCAATAGCATCCAATTGGATTCACATTATTTTTAATAGCTCCATCAATTCATCTATTCTACTAGCCATTGTTCTAACATTAGCAACTCTCCTTAGTGGCATTCTTCCTAGGATCAAGTGTAAATTGCCTTAGGTTTGGCAATCGAGCCACAAGGTGACAACTTCCTCACAATCAGCGATTAGTTGCAACACAAGTAACCTACCTTAATTTGGTGATCTGTCCACAACAAGATCTTACAGAATTCCCTTGCCAACTTCGTTCAATTTGCTCTCCAAGATTTGAACTTTCACTCTGATACCACTTGGTGCAATCACAGTAGGAGGGTTCACAAAATGAATTGTCCAGACCATGCAACAAGAGTAAACACAATGGAAACAACTCAATAAATGAAGTAAATATAGATTCAGTCATTCAGTATATCATATAATTCAAATACAATCTGGCTGACAACATGCGGGCTTACAATTAGGGCTCACTTGCCTGATTACATACATGCACAAGATAAAGCTTTGAAGCTCATTCACCAAGAATCTAAACTATTAGCTATCACTATGTTATGAACTACTTTCCTAAGGATCCATTACATCAATATATATCAACTCCAGACCAATAGATTCCTTCACGTCGGCCAAGGAAGATCACAAACTCCAAAGAAGAGATGTAATATGTGAACACAGATAGGTCGGACCTAAATGCATAGAACACTTCTGGAAAGTAAATGGAATGAAGTGTGGATCTCCTGGGAAGGTCAACCATGAACCAAAGATCATTGAATGATGGGTCATTAGGCTCCAATGATCGAGAAATGCTTCCGTAGGTTTCTCCTTCAGTTGGTTGCCAGTGAAAATTAGGATGCTCTGCTATGAGAAAATAGTTGATCTTCTAATAGAGATATCTTTTCGGTAACTAATCCAAATGCTCTAAATTATTGATATGATGTAGATGAATGAATGTATATGCTAAGTCCAAATCCACAAGATGTGAAATACCAATAGCGGACCACAAGTTGAAACTGCTTCTGACAGAACTGCCTGAACTGAACTGGAAAAATGAAAGAACTAAAATGCAAACAAACTAAAATGCAAATGTTTTTGGTTGATGCAAGATTACTCTGAACTAGGGATGCTCCTGCATCACTTGTTCTCCATGTCATTTACCTAATCTCTTGATAAAATGTCTGGCTCTATAGGCAAATTTGGCATACTAATAGTAGGGTCAAACATACCCTGGATGAGCTATTGCAACTGCACAATATGTCCTTTCAAATAATCATACTTGTCCTTATCTTTTCTCATTATTTAAAGGGTTACTTTATTCAGGTCTTCCCATCCAATAATGTGCTACTCTCTAGTGACATACCTCAAATCTATATTCAACAATTGATAATCTTCTAGACTCATTTCTCCCTTTACCTTGTCCCTCTGAGGTATGGCCAAATCCAAAGTCCTAGATCTAGACGAACTTCTTTTTATGGCTAACATGGTTCAAGCCTTTCTCCTTTCCTTTTGTGAGTGCCCACCTAACAAGATTTTTATGTAAATGGGGACTATCTACACATCTTCCTTTTCTCTTCTAACCTCTGAGCCCATCCATGCTGGTACTTTCTTTCTCATTTTTGTCTTCTTTTCTTAATTTATCACCTCCTCTTGAGGTTTTTTTTATTTCTATCGGCTCTTGTTGTGGTTGTTGTTGTTGTTGCAGCTGTTGTTGGGGTGGATTTTGATCTAGAGGTTGATTCTCATGTACTATTGAGGGTGATGCATTATTTTGATGTTTTGGTCCTTCTTCTTCATTTTCTTTTTCTTCTTCTTCCACCTCTGTATCCTCTTCTATATCTTACTTTGTATTTCCTCCCTCTGAATTCTCTTCTTGTTCACCTTGTTCAATATTAACATTAGGAATCTTTGAAACATTAATATCAAAAATGCCTGCTAGCATTACTTCCCCTATTTGTACCTTAGCTTGAACATGTAAATTTTCTATCACATTTATTTTTTCTGACTGTGATGACTGATTCGAAGATACATCTATTTCCTCTACATTTTTTCTTCCTTCTTCTTCTTTTTCTACTTCTGCTACTTGTTGTGCCACCACTTGCACCTCTTTATGATTTTTGGTGATACCAATTGACCAAAAGGGTCTACTGTTTCTAAGCTTTCCTATATATTTTCATCTTTTTTCACTTGGCCTTGTGTTTTCTCTATTTGAGCACTTTGTTCTTCCATTATAAGGGGAGTCTTTGATGTTTCTTCTTCTGGTTCATCCTCTACCCCTATATCATTTCCAAATTATGACTCCTCATCTTCACTACACCCTTCATCAATATTCACAATACGACTTACCTTCTTGACCTCTTGGCCTTTTACTCTTGCAGTATCTCTTTAGCCAACTCTTGTTTGACTTTTATGTGGCCTAGTCTTCTTTCCTTAGGTGTAAAATCTACAGATATAGGCCTTTGTATTGCTCCAACTTGCATTGCTTCAATATATTATAATGTTTGTCCACCTTCTGCTTGTGGAGTATCTACAACCTCAGCACTTATTAGTGTTCTCCGTTTAGAAGATACTATAATTATAGGCCTTATTACACCTTGTCCTATTGGCACCTCTAGTTTTTGCATTTGTCTTACATTACCTCCTTGACTTGATAAATGTATCTCTACAAATGTACCTTAAGCTACTCCAACGGTAACACCCAGTGTGTAAGGGTCCATTAGTGTTACATTTTTATCCTTTTCAATCACCTTGGCTTCTACAACTTTCCTTTTCTTTTCATAAAATCACTATAAGTTATCCTAGTTTTCTCTTTATATCTTTTTAACCTTCTTCAGGTATGCAGTTACAATGCGTTTAGCCTTAATCTCTTCTATTTTGTCTTTTAACCATGTTTTAGAGAACAAAATGATTGGATTCAATATAGCCTCCAAAGATGTTTCCCCTGGTTCTGACCAATCTGGTTCATTAATAGGAAAAAGCCTATTGCTCTCATAACTATGATGTAGTACCTTATCATCATTAGTAACTTCTTGGGGTACACTGATTTCGCCCACTATCTTCATTTGCTCTAAAGTTAATCTTTGGTGAGCTCTCTTCCTCACCTCTCTTTTATTTTCACAATCTGACCATAAATCTTCAATATGAACTTGATGTTTGTATTTCTTGTCAATGTACTTCTCAATCCTATGAAAAGGATCAAAACGTCTAGCTAAATCAAACTTTTCAAACCCATAAGATCTTAGCTCTTTTTCTGAGTGTTGAGCTACCTCTGCACTATAACAGGAATACCTACCAATTGCCCAAGGGAACTTAATGTTTCCTTTTCCATACCTCCTTGTATATATCCTGAACACATTCAAAATTTGTTTGGAGAACTCCAATACAATCAATTTGTCTGAAGGATACCTTGGTTATTTGAATGGTTTTCCCTCAAATTCTTCAGTTCTAATGTAAGTGAAGGTGGGGAATTGTATATACCATGAGTTGAATGGGCCTATGGCACTTACTACTTCTTCTAATAACCTTCTATCCTTTTCCTCTATTAAAATTCTCACCAGATAGGTATAAAACACATCATTCACTAATGCATACTTTCTCAGTACATTCTCTTCTTGCAAATCAGGATAATGATCATATACCAACTTTTAACTTGGACCATTTCCCAGGGTACCTACTTTGTCAATCCCTATTATTGGTTGCATTTGAATTACACATGAATAAATCACATATGAAGACATACAGAAGGGCTTTAATTTATTAATCCATCCCATTACTTGCTTCCATATGGCAGTGCTAATTGCCTTGGCCCAATGAATTGTTCTAGGCCTTTCTCTCATATATTGAATAATGGTGAACATCCATAATTCACACCTTGTGGCATCTCTCAACCCAACCAACCTGCTTAATAATGTGATCATTATTTATACGTCCTCCTTGAAATCAATCCTGTATAGATTCTTTGGTACCCTTATTGTGACCTTTGGTTTATTTTCTATTGTGTACCAATTATAGAAAATCGCACTTGTGCATTCCTTCTCGTTACTAGCAAAATCTATAGCATATTGATCTATGTCTATATCCATCATTTATTCTTGAATTTTCAAGCCAAGCATTCTAGCTATCCCTTTTGTAGATAAATCTGCAATAATCTCCCCTTTATGCATTACCCTTCTGGTACTCAAATCATATTTGTATATACATTCCAATACCAAATCTCTGGCCTCCATTGCCAATAGGAATCCAGCTACCTTGTATAAACCTTTCTCCCAAATCTTGCTCATGTCTGTAGTTGCATTTGGTGCCGTAATTTTCTGTAATATATCTTCTGCATCATATTGGCCAATGTTTGTATATGTTACCATTCCACTTGTGCTAATCAAAGAGGGATATCCCCTATGCAACTCCCTAACCATTTCTTTTGTCAGTTTTCTTTCTCTTTTAACTTTCTCTTGTTCATCAGTTGTTGTAACATCTACTTTTTTCTGCTTTGGAGCCAACCTATCCAGAAAATGCATACATTCAATTTCTTCATTTTCATTTCTTCCTAGGGTTTTTACCACCATTTTTATTTTTAACATTTACCCTAGGGCTTTCTGTCATTTTCCCTCTTTACTATTTTACAAATTTTAACCTTATCCCATTCATTCCTGTAATTACCTATAGTAATCTCCTTTAACATGCATAATTCCCTTAATTGAAATTACTGTAATTCACCCTAATTCCATTTGCATAACTTTCAGTGGCATTTGGAGTACTTACCTGTATCCATAACCGGTTTGTCTTTACCAAAGTTGACAAAAGGGGCTTTACCGTTATGCCGTTATTGTTCTTTGAATCCCCATTCAATCTTGTGAATCACTTTCTCGCCTGCTCCGTGAAATTTTCTGCACTTTACCTTAAGCATACGATTATGAATAGAGAAATACTCCATTTTAACTTTATACATGTTCAAATTCTCTGCTTTAAAGATAGGTGTACTTTACATGTTACAATTAATGCATATTGCTTACTACATGTTTAACTTTCCTTTTTAAATATGCACTTTGAACCTTGTATATGTTAATTCTAGTGTTTTATTTTGCATGTCAACTTACATTTCTTCGCATATCATAAGAAAACATACAATCTTAGATTTCAGTAGGTTTATGAAATAAAATGTATTTAATTCCACATCTGGCCTTGTATCTATCATTTTGTATTTCATGATATACATGGAGGATATACTTTTGAACATCCAAGCGCAGACTTAACATTCACATCTACTGATTTTAACTTTATTTCAATTCTGGCTTTGTATTTCCATTTATGCATCATTCCTTAGTATACAATGAATTAAACATACAAAGGATGCAGACTTACCTCATCATTAATCTCACTTTACTCATTTTCGCATCCTCATTTGTATGCATGTTGTGTATCTTATGCATAATGTGCACCTCATACATCTTCAGACCTTAGCAAGTATCCACATTGAATTGTATTTAATTTGGAGTTTGATATTATATTTAACATTTTTCATTAACCTTTGCATATTTGTTTTGTATATCACCATATATGTCCACTTTTGTATCCTATATTGTATGTCAAATACATACAACTATGCACAATCTTTTCATAAATTGACCTTTCCTTCTTTCTTTAAACATCTATACTCTATCCCTATAATTAATACTATAATCCACAAATCATAATTAAAATCTAATACATTAATGATATTAATTCTATTATACTTTTGGCATGCCTGAATTAATCCATACAACACTAAATATCAAGCTCACACGGACACCATTAATGGTGATTAATTTTGCACCTTGTGTGAAATTCTATTTAATGGCATGTGCAATGAGCACTTCTCATTTTCTCAAGACTATGTTTATATTCACCGCAATTATGAATACTCCTATATGTCTTCCCAATACCATGAGGCAGACAACATTTCTTGGTCTAATTTCTAATGTTCATTTGAGAAAACTGGTTATTCAACACGAAGACCCCACATTCCATGACTTGGAATTGGAAGCTGTTAAAATGGTTTTAGGTAAAGATTTCTTCACCAGTAAGAATTGATATAGGGTCAATTCTAATATTGCCTCTTGGTTTCTTTCTTTTGTATTGGATTTAGGTGTTAATAAGGTAGAAATCTTTCTACTATTCTAGGATATCTTTAAGGCAGAGTATAGGATTACTGAAATTGATGTCCTTATAGGAGCAGATCTAGGGAATGGTATTCCACAAGCCTCAAAGATTGCTCTGGTTAATGTTCTCAGAGCTCAGTATCAAAGGTTTCCATTCCTAATGAATATGTCAGACCAGGCCTTAGCCCGCCACCACTACTAGGCAATGATTGGTCTCAGCATCTTACGCCTATCCAGGGGATTGGACTCAACACAAAACCTAGAATGGATGGCTCACTTCACAAAGATAGTCTAAACTGGGAATTTCTATGGGAATCCTTAACCCTCATATTTATCTTTAGCAATTTTGTTCTTTTCGTGCAACAAATTCAAATTTTGACAATGGCGTTCATAGATATACTGCCCTTTTGAATGTAAATCTTCTATTCATATCTCATACTAAGATTATCAATTTTGGTGCATTTTAACACTGATGCAATTTTTTGTATGACTTCTTGTATGTATCTGCATTTTATATCCAAACCATTAAAGAAAATAGAATGAAATAAGTTCATTACTTCCAACTTCCTCGTATGCAAGAATGTTATTCATCATGAACTGAATGTACTGAATAATGTGCCTGAACCCCTTCAAAAGAGTTTAAGTATGTGCATTTGATTAATAATCCTCATCTTGAAGATGAGTTGAAAATACTAGTGATCGGTGTCAAGCTACATGGTTGAGTTCATCCTTAATAGCCAATTGGATAGAGCCTTGCTACTAGCAGGCGTCTATAGCCTCAGCAAGGTTATCGTTACAAATCCCCTAAGCAGAACCCCACTATCAGCAAGTGTCCATAGCCTCGGTAGAGTTACTTAGATGGCCTAATTTGGATTTTCAGTATAATCCTTCCTTTTTTTAATATGATTTTGTATGATATATAAATTCATGAGATATTATCATGTAATATCATTATGTAAGGTGTGGTCACTTGCTACTTTAAGGTGAGAATTACAATGGTAGCAAGGGTGACCTTTGATTTTTCACTTAACACCTACACCAGCATGTTCAACAAACCTATGGCTATTAAGTGTGTCATTGTGAAGATCTCCTTGAATGTTTCCATTTACAGTTATTGAATAAAACCCTTTACAAAATAAACAACATCTCCCATTTATGAAAGTTTAACAAGTTATGAATAAATTTCAAATGATTCACATGAATATCACAAATTTTGTTGTTTTAAGTGGTTGCCAATCTACTCCTGTATACTCTAAAACAAAATGAACATCCCTACAAAAGAAACAAAGAAGCACAACAAAACACACCAAAACAACAAACAAAACAAAACCACCAAAACAACCAAAATAACCCACAACTGTACAAAATTTATAGTATGGCACATAATAGGATTAACTCACCCTCTAATCTTGAAAATAATGTTTCAGATGTTGACCATTGACAGATAATTGCACCTCTTCACCAGTTAAAGTTTTAAGCCTAAAGGTATTTTCTCCTATAATTTCTGAAACTTGTAGTGGACCTAACCACAATTTATCAAAATTTCCATGGTTTCCTTTCTTCTCATGGGTTTTGTCCCAATATAATACCAAATTTGATATCTTGAATGTCTTAACTTTTGCTCTTTTGTCAAACCATCTTTTAACTACAGCCTAATGTTTTGTGAACTTGTCAATAGTTCGATCCTTTTTCTCATCTAACTATAACAGTTGGACCAGCTTAGCTTCTCTATGGTCATCAAACCCTAGATATTCATTGGCAAATTTCCATGTAGGAATTCTTAAGTTTACTGGGAGTATGGGATCAGTCCCATACACTAAGTGATATGGTGCATTTCCTAAGGCTTCCTTAACTTTTGTCCTATCTACCCACAATCCATATTTCAACAATGTATTATATTCCTTGGGGTTTTTTGCAATCATCTTTTTGATGATGTCTAGCAAGATTTTTTTAGTTGATTCAGCTAACCCATTACCCTGAGGATAATAATTAAAAGAGAAGTTAAGAACTATCCCATATTCAAACGCCCACTTAGAAAACTTCAAAGAAGAGAATGCAGGGCCATTGTCACATACTAGAGAATAAGGAGCTCCAAACTTGGTGATAATGTTCTCTTCAAGGAATTTAATGACTACTTTAGTAGTAGAAAATTTATAGCATGTCATTTCTATCTATCTAGTACAATAATCTATCACCATCAGTATAAACTTGTGCCCAGCATAAGATGGAGGATTGATAACCCCAATGAAATCTAGTTCCCATTGTGCAAATGGCCTTGGCTCTATAACTGGATGTAAGAGATGTGCCTAATATCTCCCTTTGTCTGTCGTGATTTGACACATGTGACAACTTCTGATGTGGTTTTATGTATCTTTAAATATCATGGGCCAATAATACCCTAACCTCAAAATTTTATGAGTAGTGGCTAGATGAGAACCATGAGTCATTCCATACTTATCATGCAGTTCTAACAATACTTTATCTACTTCATCTCTGTTCAATCATCTTAAGTATATTTCTTCATGATTCTTCTTGAATAGTAAGCCTCCCTACACCATATACCTCTGCGCTTTAATTTTTAATGCTCTCCTTTGAAAAGGTTTCATCCAATTAGGATACTTTCCAGATATGAGGAATGTATTCAAGTCATTATACCTACCTGGTATATCATTAGTGTTCAACAGATACTACTATTTTACCAAATTGGGATCAGTATTAGATGTTGTTTGTACTAAGGTTTGGCCTCTGACTAACTTCATAGGAATGATTTCCATATCAAACTCCTGCAACACTATGATCCACTTTGCTATTTTCTCTCTAGACTCATTTTGCATTAATAACATTTTTATTGCTGCATCAGGCACTATGGCTTTTACTTGGCTTCTCAAGATGTAACGCCTAAATTTTTTCACTTCTCATACTAATACAAAAGCCTGCCTTTCTATGTCTAAATACTTCAACTATGTATCCTTTAGTGGAGCACTCATGAAAGCAATGGGTTTCTCTTCATTCTCTTCCCCTTTCTGCGTTAAAGCAGCTGCAACTGAATGCTCAGATGTAAATGAATAGATGTAAAAAGGTTTAGTATAATTGGGACTAGCTAACACATGAGCATCAGAAATAGCCTCTTTAATATCCTCAAATGCATCCTTAGCCACTGATGTCCACTCTACCTTAGCATCATTTTCAGCATTGCATTTAATAGTTGCACGATTTCTGTGAATCCTATGATAAACTTTCTAACAAGGTTAATTTTACCAAATAAAGATTTTAATTCCTTTTTACTACTAGGTAATTGTAACTTTTTAATTCCCTCTACTCTGTCTGGGTCAATGGATAACCCATTCTTAGAAATAATATGCCCTAACTACTTCCCCTTAGTTACACCAAATGAACACTTCTTTGGGTTAAGAGAGATTCCATACCTTCTGCACCTTTTTAGCACTCTCTTTAAGTCTTCTGCATGTGTGGATACATCTTTAGAAAATACAGTCAAATCATCCATTTAAATAACAATACATTTACCTGATAACCCACAGAATGCAATATCCATGACCCTTTGAAAAGTGGCACCTACATTTATTAAGCCAAATGGCTCCTATATGCCAGTTACCCCATTTGCAAGTGAATGTTGTTTTCAGCCTATCCTCTTTGTCTACTAGAACATAGTTATACCCAGAGAATCCATCTAGAAAGGATATCATCTTAGCTTCATTTAGTGCCTGTAGCACTTCATCTATTGGAGGTAAAGGGTAGTTATCCTTTTCAGATGCCTTATTCAGGTTTCTAAAATCAACACAAAGTCTAATATCCTCATGTTTCTTCCTTATAGACACTAAGTTAGCTACCCAGGTCGAATGCTCACTAGAAAAATTATCCTAGCTGACAACAATTTTCTAACTTCCTCAAAAATCAACATCTCTAATATAGCATTTACTAGCCTTTGTTTTTGTCTAAATAGTTTAACCCCTTGTCTCAATGGTATTACATGTGTTATAATTGAGGTGTCATAAGTTTTCAAATCTTCATAGGTCCATGCTATCATATGCTTATATTTCTTTAAAACTTCTAGAATTTCTTTTCTCAATTCATGAGAGAAAGATGTTCTGATTAAATCATTTTGCAGATTCTATTCTATTCCTAAGTTGAAGGGGTCATATTTACCTCTTTCAATCTAACTACCCCATCAAAATCAAAGATCTTTTCCAACTCTATCACCCCTTTGGGTAGGAAATTACCTTTTAAGTTGACTATGTCTTCTTCATCCTAGGCTACTTCTAGTCTCTGTTGTTCATCAATAATCTGAGTTTCAAATACCTCATGAAAAGTGAGAAAATCCACAATCTATTAGTCTCCTTCAAATACTTGGAAATGAGTAACATTATCAGGTATACTCAGTACATTTACTAATTATACAACAAATCATTTCAGACCTAATAATGTCAAGGTCTCTAAGGTGCTAGAAGCAACTGCTAACGCATTTGGTCTTTGATTTAGCTCTCCATGGATATGTTCAATGTTAAAAGCATCAAAAGATTCAATCAAATCCCATATCCTATGCCTGTAACTAACCATTTTCTTGTAATTACAATCATACAATCTCCTAACTTGCCTAACCACTAGTTCAGAGTTAGAGAATACCTTGAGCACCCTCACCTTTTTCTTAATGGCCACAACAAGCCCATAAATCAGAGCCTAATACTCTGCTATGTTGTTAGTTCAAGGAAACTAGAGTCTATATGCCACCAAAAAAGATTTACCATTTGGATCAATGAATTTGACCCCTACCCCTGCCCCTTGCTTGGATTTAGATCCATTGCATTTTAATGTCCAGATGTCACTCTTTTTCTTTTGACCCTGACCTCTCATCTTAATAGGAATCCTTTTACCTACCTCATCTCTGGCAAGATTACATGTGTCCTTATGTGCTTTTGCTCGAGCTATAGGTACCCCTGCATTTTTGGTTTGTTTGTGTAAGTTAGAATAATTGACACTTTTTACTCCTACCTCTTCCTTTAGACCTGGTATTGGATTATCAATATTCTCATGAAAATAGAATTCAAGTTTGTCAGGAATAGACTCTCTTTTTTGTTGTCTCATCCCTTTTATGCATTTTCTATACTAATATTCTATTATATCTCTACACATTCCACAATTTTCTTTAAGATGAGCAGTGTTATGAACCTACACAGACTTTTGTACAACTTACATTGGATCAGAGACTCTTGTTGAATGCATTTCTCCATTTCTTGTCTTATAGTTTAACAAGAGCTACCTATGACATTATCTTCTTCATCAGAAGAGTTACAATCAGACTCAATAAACACAGCTATTTCATCATTAGTAAGCTTTGTTTTAAATTCCAAGACTAAGGTTTCTTTTATTTGAACTCCCCTATTTAACACACTATAGACACCTGGTTCAATAGAAGCATACAATACCTCATTTGTCTGATTGTATTATGTGATCATATGCTTCATTCTAGGTTTGGCCTCTATTCTAATTTGGTTTGGGATACCTCTCCAAGGAAACCATGTCCAAAAAAATGGTAGCCATGTATGTGTTTAAATTCTTGGACCAATCTTGACTTAGTAACATACCGTAATTGATTGGTACGACCTGGATGCCAATAAATTGGCTTACTCGGGGGTCAGATGCTAATTGCATTTGGATATCCATCATTTCACCTACCACATTAACCTCTGTTCTGTCTAATTGAGTAACAACTTTAGCAGATTTTGTGGGAGTAAGTCCTAAAGTTTTGCATATTCCTAGTGACATAACATTAGCTGAGGCTCCCGAATCTACCATACAATTATGCACATTGTTTCCAAACATTCTTATGGTTAATAGAAAAGGATGAGCTTCCTTATTTTCTACGTACATGACAACATTAGTATTTGTTGGTTGTTCAACTTTCTTACCCCTATCCTTAGACTGTACATTCTTACTATGAGCATCTATATCAACTAAATTCTCTTTTGGTGTTGACTCATCTAAGGACTTTATAAAGGCATTTCGTACCCCTGGGCTTTTCAACAATTCATATAGAGGTACATTAACTTTGATCTTTCTTATCTCCTTAGACAAGTAATTCATTAATTTTGATGTTTCATTAGACTCTATCTTCCCTACCTGAACCTTTGGTGCTACCATTGTGCCAATACCATGATAATTGGCTTTTGGGGGCACTGGGTTATTGCTAGCATGTTGATCTAGCAGGGTATTGAAATTATTAGGTGTAGAGGTGGTGAAAGCCCCTCCAGGCTTACTGTTGCTTCTCAAATTATAGGTGTGGTTCTTATTGGATTGTTGAAAAGCTTGCACCTCATCCAGTTCACATAACACCTAATTTTTAGTCTTAAAGGGAAACTGAAAGGCTTCTAGTACTAAGGCTGACTTTGGATACAGGTTCTCACAATAATAAGGCTCATTTTCTGCTATTCGATTTCCTTCTTCCCTAGTTGTAAAGGTAAAACTTTCTAAGACCATAGCAGATTCAAATCCTGAAGGTGCTATTTCATTTCCCTTAGGAATTAGGAATTTAGATGTAGGAGCCCGCACTTCCACATTAAAAATACTAGCAGCTAGATGAAATTGAGGACAATCAAGTTCAACATGTACATTTGTGTTATGAATCCTACACCAATTTTTCAATGCTATGTTAGCCATTTGGATTCTAGTAGGTTGTTTTAGCTCTTGATTATCTAGACTCTCAAATAGAGAAGCCAGAGTACCATTGTTCGGTCCTATATTCCACATCCTAGAGGTTTTAGGCTGATTCAAATTTCTATTATTATTGCCCCAAGCCTTATTATCTCCATTATGTCCCCTATTTTGTGTTCCTTGTCCCTGGTTATGATTCTAACTTTGGTTATGGCCTTGATTTTGATTACGATTTTGATTTTGATTTGAACTCTAACCTTGACTATAGTCTGGATTTTGGTTATAATTTTGATTCTAATTTTGACCTTGACCCTAAGTGTTTCTTCCATAAAAGTTTTCATTTCTCAATTGAGTCATCTCAATGGTTAATCTCCTTAGATGTACAGTAATTTATTTTATCTCCTCCTATCATCTTGTGTTTTGGCCATAAATGTATCTTGAGGAGGTTAAAAGAATGACTGACCATTAGTTTGATTACTATTAGCATTGTTACCTATGTATGGGACTATTGCCTGAGTAAGGACTGGGTTATATACTAGTGCATGAGTAGCCACTAGATTCAATAATAGAGTATGATGCATTGGAACACCATTCCATGGTTGCATTTGGTTTGAAACTCTAGGATTTACTACACTCAGAAAAGGATTATATGTTATTTGTCTCATTTCTTGGTTAACCTTAATTGCCTCCTTATAAGGTTTTACCAAACTATCTATATTAACCTATCTCTTAACAAACATTGAGGTCAAAGGATCTAATGCAGCGTAGTACATTTCTAAGATGGCATCAACAGTCACAGTGTAAGGGTTGACCAATTTAGAATATGCTTTCTGGAACCTATCATTAAAGTTGTTAATGAGCTCCCCTTCACCTCTTTTGATTGCTGCTAATTTGTGATACATAGAAGACGGTTCTACTAGTCCTCTAAACCTAGAAAAAAATGCTTCTTCCATGAGTTCCCAGGTAGTGATATAATCATTTGACAAGTTGACATACCAATTAGAAGCATGTTCATTAAATGCGAATGGGAACAATCTGCACACTACATCTTGATGTTCTAGTCTTGCCTTGAAGAAAGCTTCTTTGAAGATTCTGATGTCATCTTTAGGATCTTGATGTAACTAGTACTTAGGGCAAATCTTCTCAGGGTTCTTAGGCATTTCATGATAATCGGTGAATAATATGGGAGAATTGACATTAAAGTATGCCATGACTGGACCTCTAGGCAGACTAGGACTTCTTGGAGGGG
Source organism: Cunninghamia lanceolata (assembly GCA_027924645.1). Taxonomy (NCBI): domain Eukaryota; kingdom Viridiplantae; phylum Streptophyta; class Pinopsida; order Cupressales; family Cupressaceae; genus Cunninghamia; species Cunninghamia lanceolata. The sequence continues at coordinate 31,653,465 of BSBN01000078.1, read as the reverse complement.
TTGGATTTACAGGCGGGCTAGGACTTCTCGAAGGACTAGGACCTTTAGGAGGACTTGAACCAAGATTTAAAGATTTGAATGCAGAACTATCAGGACTCACTATTTTTAGTATACTCAATGGTGACTCAGGGGGAGTCCTCAATGAACTCCCTACCTGCAATACTCCATGATTCCAAATTAAAGGACTCTTATTCTATCGTCTGTCAAGTAGTTGTGTGAATATATCATCTAAATTGGACCTAGACCTGGTCACTAGACCAATATTATGAGCCAGCTTTACACAAATCTTACCTTAATTCCGAACAGGCCCTCCTTCTAGCACCAAAAACTATTGATGTAGGTAAAGTACATAAGCAACATGAGACAAATTCACAATGAACTCAGTCTCTCTTGAAAAGTATGGAGAATTATAAAGAGATAATTCTCAACTCCAAGGCTCTGGTAGTTAGTTCTTGACTGTGTTGGACAATTTAGTGGTTCATTGTGAGCTGTAATGTTCAAGGGGCCTTATGCAAACTAAAGTAATCTGTGACTCATTGGACTTGTTCTATTTGTGTAGATAACTACAAATTACACTAAAATTAGTGATCATTTGCATGTATTTACCATTTAACTACAAAGCTTTGCATGAATTTTGATAAAACAAACTTTGCATCTCAGATTTATATAAAAATTGTCAAAGATCATTACAATTCATCATTCTTTATTCAAATATATGACAATTTCCTTCATATTTCTATGTGCATGCTAATTATTTATGATTTTTGGGAAATGTTAGGAAAGATATGGTTAGAAAACTTAATTCAGTAGGAATTAATTTTTTTCTACTCATGTATGCAAGATTAATCAATTCTAATGCTTCAAAGGAGTACATTTCATATATACTTATCCTAACCAGTATCACAAATTAACATACAAGAATGCGATCATTAAAGGAAATACACTAAAGAATACCTGGATGTAATGCACTCTGGAATAGATGTAGTAAATAGATGTTTCCATTCATTAACATATGAAAAGTCTTTCAAATTTACAATGCATTTTGACTTCAAATTCTTTGAAAACATTAGCAATTAATCAAAACTCACAGACACTTTACAGATATAGGGAGAAAGTAGACATTCCACATTATCTCTGCTATAGACACAGATGCATTCCACTTCACATAAAATTATGTTCAAAGTCTATTACTTCTCTTGCCTAAATGTAACATATGTCTTTCTCAAACTCTGTGTAATTAAAATGTTAGTAACAGGGCTCTTTATATTACTTTGAATTCCCCCTATGCTATGGTTACAAATTCAATCCATGGCTCTCATTTAGACTTTACAAAATCAACGGTGGGAATCATTTCCCAACCATTTCCAAAATATCTTTGTAGAATATTCCTTTTGGCGTAAAGGATGCCATTAGGATCTTTTTGAATATAAGATACTCACTTTGACTTTATTTCCTATTGACCTTTTACTGATGGCAGTATAACTAAATAACCCTAAAGTACCCGTAAATGATACCATTGTTGATACTCGCCTTTTCATACACCCCTATTTCTTTAAGTGATTTGTATACTTGGTTATCAATGCCATAATAGAAGTATGATTAGCCCCTTGGCTATTTATCCATGTATATTGTTGCAACTCCAATCCTTCTTTTAACATCTTCTCCTGTTCTTCTATCTCTTTCCTATTCTTCTGATATTTCTTTATCTTAGCACTTAATTCCACAATGAAATCAATCATTTCAATACTTAAATTTGTTGTAGGGCTCTCCAAGAAAGGTAAATAAATGGCTTTGAACTCCTTTATTACTGTTGGATTTCCAACAAATACAGGAGGTTGTGTGAGTTGTCTCCCCTTCACTTCTAGTTCTACTGCACCAAGGGCAGTGTCTCTATAGCTAAAGATTTAAATTTGACTTGCCCAATGACATAAAGATTTAGCTTTTTAGAACAGGTAGGATACTCTCATGTGTGGACCAAGATTTGCATGATAAATCACAAGTTTGGCAGTGTTCTTGGACATATCTAACTGGTTAGGAATGAGAGTCTGCAGGGGTCCTATTTCTACTCTTACAAATTAACAGGTTGGAAATTTGAAAGGATATGTTTTGATATTTTGGATGTAGGACAAGGGGTTTTGGGTCATAACTACTACACAAGAAGCAGTCTGCTACCTATCTCAGGGTAAGGAGTCAACTAGACGTATACAAGAGAATGATTTGCACTGGCATTCAAGTTTCAAGGGGTTAGAAATGGTATTCACCTTACAAACACCACCCAAGACTAAGTATGTAGCTGCCTCTACTTACACATATCCCAGCTAACATACATTCTTCTTCATGCTTCACCTAAAACAATTTAATCCACTCCTTGAATGGAAGTCACAGATCAAGCATGCAATACATAAAGTTTGTATACTAGAATCTGAGGAACCCTTAGCAACCAAATTCAAAAGAAGCTATGCATACAGCAAATGGAGACACACAGGTAAACACATGTAAATAATACATTTTTCATATAAAACAACAATGAAACTGAACATATGTGCAACTTGCATTCAAAATGCAACTCATAAACTCCAACAGAGATAGAACAGCCAAGAAATTCTCTATTCTTCGTTATTTTCCCAAAAAAAAGCCCAAATCTTCCACACCCAAATGAGTAACATAGTTTGCATATATGCAAGAATGTGCACTCAGCATTCAGTAGAATGGCCAACTCAAAATTTTGCTAGATGCATCGCACCATGAAAAATGGTGCCCAAAACATTGAATACTCCAGGTAGAAGAAGAAGGAAGAGCAGATAAAATTGGGAGTTGCGTAGCCGCCTAGAGATTTTCTTCACAAATTTGGTAGTTGGCCGGTCAATCAGACTCGTACCTTTGCAACTTTTTCATTAATGGCCAACCTACCCGATTTGGGATGCAGCAATGGTGCGCTCTGAAGTTTTTCCCGCCTGGAATGCAACTACGGATGCAGGAAATCCTTCGCTAAAATTTTGAATCATGTCCATCGATTCCTTCCTCTTCTCTGAAATCTACAACCTCAAATCACTTTGAAAAGTCATCGGCCAATGGAATCACACTGTAGATTGGTATGTTGATTGATGATTTTTGCATTAGGTATGATGGTTTGAATGTATATGTAGCGTGTGTGTCATTTATTAGGTCTAGGAAGCTCAGTGAGTGAGGACCATCCAAATGGGGTGGATGGGTGCATCTTTGGTACCTGAGTAGTGGAAATGTCCTTCGTATTCCAGACTGCCTACATACCCTATATCCACGGGATCAAGGTACTTTCAAGATGCGAGCGAATATGAATATGTCGTTCTGGCATGACTTGATGATGTGGGAATGATTTGGGATGGGTGTGATGGTGGGGATTGATGTATCCTTTGATGATTGCAATTTGCAGTGGGATCGATGTATGGGGTGATTTGCAGTGAGTTGTGTTGTTTTTGGATTTTCTGTGTTTTTCTATTGTTTTTGGATTTTCTGATTTTGCATTATTTTTTGGATTTTCTGGTTTTGTATTTTTTTTGGATTTTCTAGTTTTGTATTGTTTTTTGGATTTTCTAGTTTCGTATTATTTTTTGGATTTTCTGGTTTTGTATTGTTTTTGGATTTTCTATTTTTTAGCTACACAAAAGGGGCTTACAAGGATCCTCGTGCCATGAGTTAGCTTTGGGATGGGATGGTGCAAGGTTGGGCGATAGGGTTTGATGTTTCTCAATTCCAAGCCATGGGATGGGTGTGATATGGAGTGGTGTGACGGAAAGAGGACTTACTAGATGGTGAAACCAGCCACTACGCATGGTGCCTAAAATAGGTTTTCACCATGGTACTTATCCAAGGCATCACCAAAGTGATTTTCACTATTGGAAGTTTTTATTGAACTCGGGTTTTTTTCTTGATTTTTTTGATTTTTTGGTTTTTTTATTTTTCTATTTTTTTATTTTTTTGACTTGGGGTACCTGATTGGTTATGTATAAAATTTCTTTAGATGTAGGATGTTCATTGGCTCATCCAGAGGCTGCCCCTTAGGTGTTTCAAGCTGATAGGCTCCTGACCCATAATCGGTTGTGATGACATAAGGTCCTAGCCAATTGGGTTCAAACTTTCCTTGCTTAGGACGGTCTTGTAGATTCTTCTGATTTTCCATAAGGACAAGGTCGCCTACTTCAAATTTTTAGGTTCTGATCCTCTTGTTGTAGCTTCTTTAGAGACAGTTTTGATATGCCTGCAGGTGGTTCAATGCATTCAGGCATTTCTCATCTAGTAGTTCTAGTTGATGTAACCTTGCGACTCTATATTCCTCATCAGAGATTATGTTTTGCAGGGATACTCGTAAGGATGGGAGCTCGACCTCGATAGGTAAAATGGCTTTAGATCTGAATACTAGTGAAAATGGAGTGGCTCCTGTAGGGGTACAGATGGTTGTGCAGTAGGCCCATAGGGTAGGGTTGAGTTGGAGGTGCCAGTCGTGGCCAGATTCATTGACTATCTTCTTGAGATTGCGAAGGATGGTTTTATTAGAAGCCTCTACTTGACCGTTTCCTTGAGGGTAATACGGTGTGGAGAAATGGTGTTTGATATCAAATTTTTCACATAAGGTGCGAACCTCTTGGTTCTTGAATGGATTTCCATTGTCAGTGACGATGGAATGAGGGATACCATAGTGACAGATAATATAGTGGAGGATGAATTTGAAGATTTGGGTGCCAGTAGTGAAGGTGAGTGGTATTGCTTCCACCCACTTTGTGAAGTACTCAGTAGTAGTGATTATGAACTTTTGTCCATTGGAGGATGGGGGATGTATTTTTCCTACGAGGTCGAGTCCCCATTGTGAGAAAGGCCACGACGTTGTGATGGGTTGCAACTCTTGTGCTGGTGCGTGGATGAGATCACCATACTGTTGACATGGGAGACATTTTTTGATAAACTGGTATGCGTCTCTGTCCATGGTTAGCCAATAATAACCAGTTCTCAAGATCTTTTTAGAAAGAGCGGGTCCACTTGAATGTGCCCCACAGATCCCTGCATGTACCTCTTCCAAGGCTACCTCAGCTTCCCTAGAGTCTATACATCGTAGAAGCATGCCATCAAGACTCCTTTTGTACAAGGTGTCACCTACAAGGATGAAACGAAAGGCTCGACGGATGAACGATTTTTTTCTGTGAGGTGGATAGGTTAGGGGAGAGGATATTATCGTGGAGATATAAGTAGGTTTCCTGATACCACGGGGATAGGGGACCAATGACTTCATACACTAGTTCTGATTGAGGAACATCGTATGCTGGGATGGGGAGTTCTTCTATCAGGAACTCACATTTCTTGATGTCTTTATTCATGTGGACAAAGGATCCAATGGTAGCCATGGCGTCTATAGCTTTGTTGTTGATTCTTGGGATTTACTCGAAGTAGATGTCGTCGAAGTACTCTTTAAAGTCATTGACCATCTTTTTGTAGGGCAGGAACTTATCATCCTTGGTTTTGTACTTGTTATTTACCTGCCGGATGCCTAGTTGAGAATCTCCATACACAGTCAACTTCTCAATTTTCCATTTTATTGCCAGGTGGAGGCCTGTGATGAGAGCCTCATATTCTGCCACGTTATTGGTACATGGAAATGTGATTTTGAAGGACTTAGGGATGGTGTCGCCCTGAGGGGTAACAAATAGGATGCCTGCCCCTAAGCCTCTATGTGTGTATGATCCATCGAAGTACATCTTCCATGTGTCGTTGGCTGGTGTGATTGTCAGGATAGCTTCATCAGGGAATTCTGACAGTGTAGGATGCTCTACAGGAATAGGTGCTTTAGCAAACTAATTGGCTATAACCTGTCCTTTGATGGCCTTTCTCTTAGTGTTTTCAATGTCAAATTTAGTGAGAATCATGACCCATTTTGCCACTCTGCCAATAAGAACAGCTCTGTTTAGCATATACTTGAGTGGGTTGATCTTGGCGATGAGATTGGTCTTGTGATTGAGCATATAGTGTCTTAACTTTTGTGAAGTAAAGACGAGGGCTAGACATGCTCATTCAATTTGTGTGTAGTTGAGCTCATAAGATATTAGAGTTTGGCTGATGTAATAGATGGCTCTTTCTTTTTCATTCTTATCGTGCTATGCTAACAGAGCTCTGATAGCTGTCTCTATGGCGGAGAGGTATAGAAGGAGCGGTTCTCCTTGTCTTGGTGGAGTTAGAATAGGGGGATTAGCTAGGTATTCTTTTAGTTAATCAAAGGCATCCTGACATTGAGTGTTCTAGACAAAGGCTATATCTTTTCAGAGTAGATGCTGGAATGGTTGGAACTTATCGACAAGTTGGGCAATGAACCAACAGATAGACTAGAGTTTTCCTTGTAGACTTCTTAGCTTTTTCAATGTTTTCAGAGGAGGCATTTCAGTAATAGCCTTGACCTTTGCGGGATCAACTTCGATTCCTATTCTGGAGACTATGTATCCTAGGAGTTTTCCGGAGGTGACTCCGAAGACACACTTCTTTGGATTTAGGCAAACATTGTATTGCTCTAATCAGTCGAAGATCTTGGCCAAGACATCCAAGTGTTCTTCTCTTGTCTTCGATTTCCCTAGTAAGTCATCTACATAGTCTTCCATGATATGGTGAAAAAGGTCATAGAAGATGACAGTCATAGCTCTTTGATATGTAGCTCCATCATTTTTCAGGCCAAATGGCATAATGACCCAACAGTATGTTCCCCATGGGCATATGAAAATTATCTTATGCTGGTCCTCTTCGGTGATTTTGATTTGGTTATATCCTGAAAAACTATCCATAAGGCATAGCATCTCATGTCCTACTGTAAGATCCACTATCATGTCGATGTTTGGTAGTGGGAAGTTATCCTTTGGGCAGGCTTTGTTGAGGTCTCTGAAGTCGGTGCAGCAGCGGATTCGGCCATCTGGTTTGGCTACTAGTACGAGGTTTGAAACCCATTCAGGATAATCAATTGGGTGAATGAACCCAACATCCAGTAGTTTCTTTAGCTCTACTTTGACAAGGAGGGCCACCTGAGGATTCATTTTTCTAAGTTTCTGCTTTACTGGTTTCGCATTAAGGCATACTGCAAGTGTGAGGCCAACTTTTTACACTACTGTTCATGAGACTATTTGCAGTACTATTGCTATTATTTTTATGTTGAGAGACTATTGATCCTGAATCTTGTTTATTTAACCTAATTAATTTTTAAGGAAATAATTGTGCAAAGATAATTAGATGTTGCTTTTAAGAAAATGATGGATGGATAATGTTAGAAATGGAACTGTAATGTGATTTCAGTATGCTTATATTTAATTGCTTCGGCTATGATATCTTTATGTGATATTGACTTCGAGTTTGAGTGTGCAGGTATTGCTAACGAAACCACATATACAAGAGATCATCCCATACCCTATGTTGTATCCCTTGTGAGCCGATCTAGTTCCATGAGGAACTAAGATCAATCTCGTGTTCTGTGAATTGTTGTAATGTTGTATTGTTGTAAAGATGCATGAGGTTAAGGGAAATAGTTCTATCTTCTGAATTAACTTTATTGTGATGTGTTGTAAGAGATGATGTTTTGAATCTTGTTTTAAATTTTATTTCTTTTTGACCCTCTTCTTGTGTTTTTACTTGACTCTGGAAGTCCTAACTAGTTTAAAACAACCCTATGGGTCTAGGGACCTTTTTGACTAGGATAACCTTGGGTTAACCTCCATATGGTCACTTCAACTTCAGGGTGAAGTTAAGTGACGAATTTGGAAGCATGGGGACAATGGGATGAGTGGAATCCACACTCAGGCCCACTTGCAAGTCATGGAACAACTCTATGATCCCCTAATAATGGAGTGTTTGTCTCCTTGTGCCTCCCTTTTGGTGGGGTTTCCCTTAATGAGGGTGTTGTGTCACCCACTCTCTATTTATTTTAGTTTACTTATTGTATTTTATTTCTACATGTGGGCTATAATGGGGGATCTTTTGAGTGGGGGCAAATTGTTTAAAAGACCACCAGGATAATGGATGAGTTGGGGGGTTGAGTTGTTTAATGCCACTTGGGAAATTAGGAAAATGGAATGAATTAGTTTTAAAAGTGAGAAGATGAGGAGAGTAAGGGGGTGGGATTATTGTGGAAAAGAAGGAGATTTCGGAGAAGGAGGTTAGAGAGGAGCTCTTCATCAAATTTCATCCATAATTGAGCTTTGAAAGGTTGGTGGACAAGACTACTCCCTTGTGTGATCTATTGCTCGATATGTATGTTTGTTTCTTGCTTGATGAATGAGTTTGCATTTGTCTTCTATGAGTTTTTCTGTTAGTTTTGGGGTTTTGTTTTGGGTGTAGAAAGAGCTCCTTCCAGTTGGAAGGCAATGCTCATCTTGTATAGGGAAGGGGAGGTGTGACCCTCCTCGGGTGTCATCTGGTTTCTTGTTATATGAAATGCCTTAAGGGCTTAAAGGCTTGAGAGCCTTTTGGGATATCCCTGGTAATTGGAGTAATTGGAAGGCTAGAGGCCTTGTGGAAGAATAAATTGTTGGCTTGAGGCCTTGTGATAAATTGTGTAAAGGATGACACCTAGAGGTAGAGATGTCTACTTTCCTACCCTCCCTAAACTCACCTAAGCTGAGTCTTTGTATTGTGAATAAGCCATGGGAGTGTGTGTGTTATTTGCTTGATTGTTGTTGTTTCAATGTTGTGAAGTGTTTGGTCTATTCTACCCTGGGTATGTGGATGGTCTCCCTAGCTTGGGGGTGACCCTCTTGCGAGTCTAAGGTAGGGAGGAGAGCTAGCTGGTTGTTGTTTTCTTCCTTGTTTGCTATGCAGATTTTCTCTTGGAGCAAGTAGAAAAGTTTGGAGGAGTTATTTGGTTTAGAGAAAAAGACCATTTTTTCCTTGTTGAAAAGAGAGCTTGGTCTCTTAAGTGTCATCCTGTAAGAGTTTAGAGGAGAGATTTCCTCTCTCTACCATTGTTGTAAATTTGTTATTTTGGGAGTGGAGAGAAAATCCTCCCTTATTATGTGGTTAGTTGTGTTTCTTTTATTGTTTATTTCTTTACATCATCTGTGAGAAAAGCAGAAAGAAACTGTTAGTATTGCTTAAGTCCCTAGTAATCCTTAAATGTTATGTGGTGAAATGGTTGATAGATTTAAATAAATTTTGCATCAAATACTTCATTCAAGTCTTGTGGAAATGATCTAATTTAGTAGGTGACTTAAAGTTGCTATATAGTTAATATGGAATTAGGTGAATTTATTTTTGTAATATAATCAAGCTTTTGATATGTTGTGAAAGAATGCAAGTAGATTTAAACTCTTTTTCCCTTTTGTTTAAAAAAAAAATAATACTTCTATATTTAATCGATAACATTGATTTACAATTTAGACTTGTTAAGAGTAAATTATGATGATTGGATCTCATAATTACTTTATATTTATAAATTGATAAGTGGAATTGTATTAGAAATTATACAGTAAGGAAATGCAATAAAAATTATTATTTAATAATTTTTGTCATACAATAAACATTGGATAAATACATTATCTATTAGAAAAGTCTGAGTTAAGTAAATTATTTAATTACTAATTGAGTAAATTGTGATTTGAAGTAAACCATGACTATAAGAAAACGATATATATATCGTTTAAAATGCTTTTAATAAAAAAATAAAAATAAAAATAAAATGAAATAAATTAAAATTAAATTAAATTACAATGGTGGGGGGAATTAAACCCCCACCGTTTTATTTATGCATTGTGGAGTGGGGAGGGGCGGAGCCCCTCCCACACCCCCGTTCACCCCACCTCCCCGCGCGGCCAAGCCTCCCGCCGTCTATGGAAACCCCTGCCTCCACCGAAACCACCGCGGATTCCCTCTACCCCGCTGTGGATAAAACCCACACCTCCGCCGAGGATATTCCACTGCTCGTGCACCAGCCTCCTTGCCGCCGTCTGCATCGGCCTCCCCACTGCCGCCCACTGCGGTTCTCCCCACCACACACCCTGCCTCCGCCTCTCCACTCTCCATTCGCCCCCTGCACAGTGCCTCAACGCTGTCTCCGCCATGGCCGCCACTACGACCACCATCATCTCCTGCCATCCTTCATCTCAGAGCCGCCGCCACGCCCCTGCCTGCAACTCATTTCAAAACACAATAAAAGTTAGGGTTAATTCAAACCCAATGCTTTTAGTTGTTCTTATAACAATATAATTAATGTAATTCAAAACCCAACATTATGAGTTGTTTTCTATTAACAAACTTTTAAAATTATGAGTGCAGTAACACCTCATATGAATTATAAATAATGATATATATATATATATATATTGTTAAATTTAAAAAAAAAAAAATTATACTCCCTAAAGCTATTGCATATATATATATATATATATATATATATATATATATATATATATATATATATGTTCTTCATAAGAATAAAGGTATCAATGTTCTTTTATAGATATTATTTATAGTTAAAGTGTGTGAAAGATTTCTTTTAAAAGGGGAAGACAATTAATGATAAATATATATATATCTATATATATATATATATATACACACTAGATGAGATAGTGTATTAATTGTGGAATCCATTAGAAAAGAAGGATTCTAATTATGGATATATATATATATATATATATATAGAAAGATTTAAATTATTGATATATGTAAATATATATTTTTCTACATATAAGTTTATATATATGATGATGTAATAAGTGTAATTAGTTGCAAATTTTACTTTCAAAAGAAAAGAATTAAATCTGATATAATATATATTTATCTCTATTAAGTTATACTCATGGAAATGTTTATTTGGGTTATTAAATGCCTAACAAAATAATCATAGTAATGAGCACAAAATCATCTTAGTAAATTATTTTAAGATAATAAATAAATAAGTAAACATATGGATGTGATATTAATCGAATCAACTTGAAAGATGAAGTAATCAATAATGCAATGAGAATACCATTTAGGGTCAACCCGTTGTTCAAACATTGAAAATCAAACCGAGCATATACTGTGAACGCCTTCCAACAAAGCTAGTGAGTCCAATGTATAAGTTGTGCACGTGGGGTTAAAATTTTGCGTTCAACAGTTTTGTTGTCGCCTTAGGAGTACGCCCCCGAGCACGCCCATGCATGTGAGGGGGTTTTCCGAGAAGTAGGGAAAATTTTTTGACAGTTCGTATCATGACCACATGTCGCATGTGGACATGACATGCGTGTTATGTGTATTGTGACCGCATGTGAAATGTGGGCATGATAGCAAGGTGATGAACAACCAACGCAGGGTCTAGCCCTAGCATGTTTGCATAGGTCCATGCAAAATTGCAATTTCGTCATGTGAAGAATGCCAAGAAGTTTTCCTGTTCTTGTGTGCTGAGAGATTCTGCCCTGAAAGTGATCTTCAGTTCTTCTTCTGTTCCAAGATTCATCTCTTGGGTTGGCTTGACTAGGACATGTGATCTGTCTAGATAAACCTTGTCTATCTCAGGAAGGCCCATGTTTCCATCTCCTAGCGCCTCGTGGAGGTTTTCACCAGGAGATACGTCTTTTGTTTTGACTTTTTGGGGATCTAACACTGCCGCAGAATGGTTTTCACCATTAGATCCATTTTTTATTTTTATGTTTTTATGACTAGAAGCATGGGTTGTCTCCCTGGAATAGGCATGCGGATTAAGTTCCATGATGTATCCTGCTCTGTGATCTCCCAAGGGGAAGTGGTCTCTAACTCCCATCATTTCAACAATGGCCTCATCATTAGGTGCGATGTCAAAGATAGGATGTCCCCATTGGTCCCAATCTATAAGTTCTAGGTATACCAGTGGTAAGTCATTGGAGGACAAGGCTAGGGTGGTGACTGTGTGGATGGTGCATATGGATGAGTCAAAGAAATCGTCAAAGTAACTAAAGGAGTCTTGATGGTCTGTTTCATTGACGTTGTCGACTTTAGGGGAGAATGTAGCAACCTCTACTATGATACATTTGCCGATAGTGAGGATACATTGTCTTTGACCATATCCTAACCCTTGGGTATAGGGGTTTCTTATTTCTTGGATGGGTTCCATGGTCCCCTGTTCATGAAGGCCGATACCGCCTTGTCCTTTGTAACCCATGCTTTTGACAATTTCGGACCCTTTTCCATAGATTTCTATGGGTATGGTGGGAGCTTCTTATTCTATTTCTTCATCCTTGTATAGCTAGGATGAGATATCTTTGAGTACATCCTAATCCAGAAGATGTTTCTTCTCAAAGATGGGCGATGGTTTGCACTTGATGACCACTGTGTTGGCTGCTTCTATCTTTGCGATGCCTAACATTTTAGGATTGGATAATGTGCCCACACAAAAGGTACCATGTAGGTCATATTCCCCACATCCCATGTTGCTTATCTTGATCTTGACCTCGGGTGGTGGAGGTGCTTGGGATGAAGTGGTGGCGATTTGGCAGGGTCGATGTAGGAGGTGGATGTTGTTGGATTAGATTTGGTGGTGGCTTTGTTGTATGGGCAGAAGGTTTGGTTGTGGCCTTCCAGAAAACTGCAGTATTGAAAGGGGTGAGGATCGGTATAGACAGTTACTTCTATGCCGTTGTGAGGGAACTTGAGGCATTGATGGAATGTAGATGGAACAGATTGCATGGCATGGATCCATGGTCAGCCGAGAAGAATATTGTAGGGGAGGTCAAGATCAAGGACCTGATATTTTGTTTCCAGTATTTTCTGTCCTACTTGAATAGGGAACTTTATGGTGCCTTCAGATAGCCTTTTGGTGTCATCATAGCCTTTGATTGTGATGCACTCACTAGTGTCTACAACCACATCAAAGTACCCCAAGTGTTTTAACAGTTTTAGAGTGCATATGTTTAGGCCGGAGCCACCATCTATTAAGACTCTTTTAATGATGTGTTTGTGGATACGGACTTCGATGTGTAAGGCATCATTGTGTAGATGTTCAGAAGTGAGAAGGTCCTTTTCTAAAAATGTGAGATGGCGAGGTGTGGCAATATGTCCTACCATGGCTTGGAATTGAGTTACATTCAAGTTGGCAGGGACTTGCGTTTCCAAGAGTGCTTTGTTGAGGACGTCTTTGTGAAGAGGTGATGTGTGGAGTAACTTGAGGATGGAGATTTGTCTGAGTGTCTTTCGTAGATGCTCTAGGAGGTTATACTCATGGGTAGGTGATGGACGTGTGGTTGGATGAGGAGGTAGGGGATCGGATGTGGATGTAGACATTTGTTCAGTGGGAGGGGCTGTGCGGATGGATACATGACCATGACGGGTAGTAACAGCGCAATCAGGTGCTTGTGCCTGAATGGTGATTGTGTTGACATGGTGGGATGATGGTTCGATCCACCCTACGATAGAGTCATAGGATGTGGGTGGTGGGGTGATGTTGTATGCTTGATTGGATGAAGAGGCTTTATTATGGTTAGGTAGTGGATCCTTGTAAGCTCTGAGGTTGGCGTTTGGCGATGGTTGGGTGCTTTGATCGAGGTTGACTAGATTTTGATCTATAAGGTCTTGGATGCAATGCTTTAGTTGCATGCAGTCAGTAGTTTTATGACCTGCAATGCGGTGGTATTCACAATAGTCGTTCTCATTGTACCACGCAGCTTTGAGTTCATTCTCTTGACAGGGTCTAACAGGTGGGAGTGTGATCAAACCTTTCTTGAGACATCTGTCAAGGATGTCCTCGATGGGTTCCCCTAAGGGTGTAAATTGTCTTCGAGGTTTGTGTGGTTTAGTTTGTCCCCTTTGGTTATTGGTGGCATAGGTATGTGCAGGCATTTGATTCTATACATGTTGGATGGCTTTCACATCTGTGATACCATCATTCAAAGTGTTCTTGTTCTTCCCCCAATAGCGTGATTTGTCATTTGATTGCATGTTGGCGTTGTTGTTTGTATTGGGGGTATTGTTATTGGATTTGTAGTCGTACAGTTTGATGGAGCCCTTGGCAATGAGGACTTGTTCAATAGTGGTACCTTTATCGATGACCTCTTCAAAGGTAGACGCACAAAGAATTTGTAAATGGAATCCTAATACCTGATTGAGGTTGGTCATGAACATGGTGACGAGTTGTTTTTCAGGAATTGGCCATGGGAGTTTTCTTGCTAAGCCTCTCCACCTTTGCAAGAAGGAAGCGAAGGCTTCTCCGTTCTTTTGTTTGGTGTTGTAAAGGTCTATCATAGACATTTTGTGCTTGAAGTTGTAGGAGAAGTGGTTTACAAATTTTTCTGCAAGCTCAGGGAAAGTCCTAATGTCTGGGGGAAGATGTGTGAACCATTCAGCGGCTTGACCACCAAGGCTTCTTGGGAAGAGTCTCATAACATATGTATCGTTATTTGAGACTTCTAAGCAAGAGATGTAGAACTCCATAAGATGGTCCCTAGGGTCTCCTTTTCCCTTGTATTTGTCAAATTTAGGCATCTCAAAGTTCTTGGGGAAAGGGGGCATGTACAATGTGTGATCAAATGGATAGGGGCAAATGTCCTCAAAGGAGTAGTGTTTGCACTTGCCACCAGTTTGCATGTTGTCTACCTTTTGGATCAAGGACTGTACGATGGTTGTGAGATCCCGTGGTTGTTGTGGTCGGAGTGTGTAGGCTTGTTGATTGGTGAGATGTTGGAGATGAGGGGGGATTTGATGTTGGTGATTTGTTTGGTTGAGGTTTTGGTACTGCGGGTTGGTGTTTTGGTTGATGTGTGCTTGATGTTGTTGATATGCATGGAGTTGTTGGAGAATGTGTGGTGGTATTTGGGGATTGGTTTGGTGTTGTGTTGATGAAGTTATGGGGTTATGTGGATACGTGACATTGGACGGATTGATGTTGGATAGGTGGATGTTGGATGGGTTGGACGTATGGTGAGTTGGTTGTGAGAATAATTGTCGTAGGTATGCTATGGTTTGGGGGTTGGGTGGAGGCACACTCGTGGAGTTACTCACATACGTGATGTTTCCTTGTATGCCCAAGGTGATTTGTGGAACGGAAGGGTGTATGGTAGCTGTGGTAGTAGATTTGATGACGGGTTGGGAAGTGGTAGGGATGGTGGCACTTGTGGGGATTGTAGATGTGGCAGCGGTAGAGCTTGTGGAGGTGGTAGATACAGTAGGTGTTGATGTTTGTGAGATGATATGTTGGGTATTTGATGTGGTAGGAACGATTGTAGAGGTGGATGTTTGTGATGATGTCGTGATGGGAGGTAGTTGAGCACCAATTTTGAGAAGATGATCAAGATATCTATTCGGGTCTGACCTTACAATTTTATCAAGTAGATCCATGTTATTGGCGTCTTGCATAAAGCTCAAGACATCTAGATCATCTTGGGATATGGTGGGGATGTTTTGTGTTGGTGGGGGTGGTGGTGGTTGTGTTTGTTGTAAGAAATGAAAAGGATTTTCATTGGGATTGTATGGGGGATGTAAGAGTATGTAGGTGGGTTTTGATTTATGGGTATGTTGTTGCTGTTGGTGTTAGGCATTCCTATGCGGCCATATTGCCAATATTCTGCCATTTTTTGATTCTTTTTGTGTTGTGATCTTGTGATGGGCATGCACGCATATGAATTTGATTTCTAGAAGTAGAGTGATATGGGGATGGAGACCTTAGAGAATCTGATTGATTATGTTGGACCCAAAGATGGATGTGGTAATAAGATGGAGAAGGTGATAAGCCAAAAGGTGTTAAACCTAAGGGTGATAAGAAAGGATGATATTGACTTTTGCACAAATTTTTGGACCAAAGATGGATGATGATGATGTGTGTTTTGAGGATGATTTTGATGGAAGGGGTTTTGATTTTGATGTTTGATTTGATTGATTAGGATGATGTTTTTTGGAAGGACTTGATGGTCAACAAGTTGAGCTTTAGGTAAGATCTAGATTTTGTGTTGGTATAAAGGGATGTTTCTCTTTGTTTAGGGTAGACTAATGACCTTATGCAAAGAGGGGTGATTATTTTTCGTGAAAGGTAGACTAATGACTTTTCAAGGGAAATATGATGTGAATGATGAGATCTAGATCAAACTTTGGCTCAAAAGGATGACAAGCTTTGGTTGATGATTTGTTGATGGGTGTTGTGATTTGGATTTTTTTGAAATGATTTGTTTTGGTCCAAGGAGATATACAAAAAGATTTTAAGGAGGATGGATAGATATAGATTTGGGCAGATTATGATGTAGAAAAGGGTCCAATAATGATGATGGTGGATTCTCTAAGGTTGAAATGATGGTATGTTTTGGAAAATTTCAAGGAGAAAATGGATGGGGTACAGACAGTTTTTTGGAATGTAAATATGGATTATGGCAGAGAAGATGGTGAAGATCGCAACTGAATGGGTTTTAGTCTTA
This sequence comes from Cunninghamia lanceolata, assembly GCA_027924645.1. Taxonomy (NCBI): domain Eukaryota; kingdom Viridiplantae; phylum Streptophyta; class Pinopsida; order Cupressales; family Cupressaceae; genus Cunninghamia; species Cunninghamia lanceolata. Next base: position 31,637,116 of record BSBN01000078.1, on the reverse strand, counting down.
GGAAAATCAATCTAAAAATAGCACCAATCCATGGGTGAAGTAGCGCTAAAATCAGACAAAGATGGCGCTGAAATAGGGCAGTGTTGGTCAAGGTCCTAAAAAAGATAGATTTTGAATTTGTTTTGATTTGGAATTTGATCAACTAATTTGGTTTGTCTCTTGGTTGTTTGTTTGAAAGTAATTTAAGCACAATAACACTCAATGAACGCATATGAATGAAATTAAATCAATGCAAATCTGAAGAAAAACAATCAGTAAGGTGCAAACAAGTCCAACAACATGGGTTCACTAAAATCTAAAGTGGTAAAATTTGGATAGTTGGTTTTTGGTAGTTTTGTGTATATCCTCCTTTCACCCTTTTATTCAAGGACTTTGGGTCGAGTGGTAATGCACTATCAGGCCCTTGGTCACTATGAGATGTAGGGAAACTTAGATTTGTATGATTTTATTTCCAATTATGCTCACTTATGGTCAATTATACTTCAAAACCCTAATTACACAAATACGGAAACAAATAGACAAATACTAGAAAATGCTACTATAGAGAGATGTAAAATAACAGACAAATGTGTACCAGTTTCTAAAGTTTAGGAAGTGGAATAGTCGGGGACTAATGAGCAGGTACCCTAGTCCAGTGTCATGCTTTTTTTTGGGATCTAAGAACTTAGTTTGCAACCTGTTCCTGCTATCACAGAGGTTTCTCTGTTGCAGAATTCTGAGGACTAATGAGCAGGCGCCTGAGTCCAGGTCCCTATTTTCAGCTTTGATTTGCAAATTTGACACTTTGTGATACCTTTCTACAACTCCACTTTTCCTGTATCTTCAACCTATAACCTGTAATCATAGAAACTTTGGGAGGGGGTTGTGGTGTTTAGAGGCTTGCCTTAGTCAAGCCCCAGAGAGACATTCAAGCCTTCCAAACACCATTGTCTGATAGAGAGTGTATGCCCTTGTGAGGTAGAGGCAAAAACCAAATGATAAATGCTCAAAAACACAAATGATGTCACCTTGTAGTGAAGATCTCACAGAAGGAAGAAGCTCTTCATGCCATGAGGAGATGGATGCTCAAATCTACAAATACAAACACAGACAACACAAATATGGTCTTGCTACACAATGAATGCCTTGAATCACCTTCACATAAGCTTGTCAATCCAAAATGCCATCTAGTTTCTAAATGAATGCCTAAACATGCTTATATATGCAACTATAAACACTCCCACCAAGAATTTCTCAATTCAAACTTACCGTGTTGACATAGGACCCAAATAACGGTCACAAGCCAACACTCAAAATTTGGGACTGACCCAAAATAGGGTAGGATTAGGGCACGAGTGCCCAAGTCCTCCCTCCCTATTATGGTCAGGGTTAGGTTCAAGGGATCCCCCTAGGTCCCATTTGTCATGAAACCTAGGGTTCATTTCATCAGGATGCCAAAATATGATGCAAGATGACCTAAATGCACATTAAAGACCCAGGTGCTAAACCTTAAGAGGGAAAAGCCCCTAAGGGGACATTTTCTGACATTACAACATCGAATGATATACATGACCCTTGATAATCTATATCTATAAAATCAGTCCTTCATAAGTCCAAAATTTAGTAGCTGACACTTGATAACAAATGTGACTAATCCTGCTAATTTTTTACAGTTTAATGATAGCAGGGAGTTATGTGTCTTTGTAAAGGGATTTGAGATACCAATGCACTTTTGTAATAAGGTAAAGTGCACTATTAGAGAAGAACCTATTTCAATGGAACCTTTTGACAAGATTGTTAGTTTATAAGTACTACTTTAAATAATATTGTGAAATCTCTTTCCTTAGAGATGAGAGATTGATTCCCTCATGATGAACTACTTGAATCCATGTCTATAATGTATCCTCAATATTGGGTCAATTGTCAGTGAAGTGATTATCACAACAAGATAAAGACATTAATAAATCATTTTTGCAAAAGTATAGAATTTGATGGACAACAAATAAAAGGATTTTTTTATCAAACTAAGATTAGAGAGCAATCAGGTTGATTTGCAACTTCAATGAAGGAATAGTTTAAACTCATGGAAGCTCCCCACCAAGATGGATCAATAATAAAGATTTGGGTAACATTAAGTCAAGGTAAAATATTACGTGATGCATTATAAGAATTTTTCAAACTTACTGATTTATGTCAAACCATGATATTGGGGTTGGTGGAGGATGAGAGTTTTTAGTGCATTGGGGTTTTTGAAATCAAAGATAAGAAATTAACTTGAAAATAATTTGGAAAATTTCTTGAGAATGTATACAATTAGACATGATATTTGGAGTTTTCCTTTTCATAGGGCACTCACAATCTGGAGGTCCTTATGTGAAAGAAGGGGGTTGTGCAACACTTCAAACAATAATAGTACACATGACAGTGACACAATGAATATCAGTACCACATGTAGTGGTAGTGGTGTTGATGATATGCTCTTAAGTGGAGATATGGAGATAGAAGAAAATGAAGAACATGATCAGGATGACACTAGATATCATGGCCAGAGGGAGGAGAATCAAGATGATGAGATGATTTGGTAATTTGAAGGGATTTAGTAGTTACTAGGTATTTATACTGTATTTTATGTTCCAAACTCCAAAATGTTGTTGATGACATTTTATTTGTCTATCAGTGATGTACATTCTTCATTTTCAATATAAAAAATTAATATTTTCATATTATTATTGTGTGATACTGATAAGTTTTACAAGCATTTAACTAAATGTAAAGTAATTTTTCTTCTTTATAACCACAGTAGTATTTCATTTATTTTCCTTTATTGCATTTCATAATAATCAACAAGAGTAGCATATTAATATACAACATTAGTAAATATTTAATGTGTATGTACAAACCAAAGTGTTCCTAAAGTAGGCAATTAAATAATATAGATAATTTGAACACATAAATGGAATTTAGTGTTATATTGATTTTCAAATGAAGGTCTTGTTGGTTTCCGAATCAATAGAGGGTTTGCTAGCTCCAATGCATAGACAGATTAGGCCAACAGATATAGGAGGTTGCGTGAGCTACCTCCCCTTCACTTCTGGTTCTGCCGCACCAAGGGGGGTATCCCTATAGCTAAAGATGTAACATTGACTAGCCCAATGACAAAAAGATTTAGCTTGACAACAATAGGCAGAATACTCTCGTGTGTGGACCAAGATGTGCATGATGCATCACAAGGTTGGCAACATTCTTGGACATATTTATCTGGTTGTGGATGAGAGTATGTAGGGGTCCTAATCCTACTCCTACAAACTAACAAAATGGAAGTTATGAAAAGATAGATTTTATGTTTTGGATGCAAGATAAGGGGTTTTGGGTCCTAACTACTAACCCAGGAGCAGACTGGTGCCTATCTAAGGGCAAGGAGTCAACTAGACGTATACAAGAAAATGGATTGCACTTTGGATTCAAGTTTCAAGGGGTTAGATTGATGCTTGCCTTACAAACATCACCCAAGAATAGGTATTTAGCTGCCTCTACTTACATATATCCCAGCTGACATACAACCTTCTCCATACTTCACCTAAAATAATTTAATCCACTCCTTGAATGGAAGTTAGAGATGAAGCATGTGATACAGAGATCCATACCCTAGAACCTGAGAAACCCTTAGCAGCCAGATTCAAAAGAAGGAAAAACATGCAACACATGGAGACAAGTAGCTAAACACATGCATAAGAGCATTTTTCATATAGAACAACAATGAAACTAAAAATATCTGCAATGTACATTCATAATGCAACTCATAAACTCCAAAATGAGATAAAACAGCAAGGGAATGCCCTATTTTTCACTATTCACATAAAAATGCCTAGGTCTTCAACAACCACACATGAGTAACACCATCTACTATATACAGCAAGGAAGGTGTACTCAGCATTAATCACATGGCAACTCAAAATTTGCTAGATACAGTGCATCATGAGAAAATGGTGCTCAACATTGAATGCAGCAGGTAGAGGAGGACAGGGTGGTTGAACTCGAGCCTTGCACTGCCACCTGGGGATTCACATCTTCAATCATGTGGTTGATCCATCCATGTCTTCGCCCATACCCTGTAACATCCGCCATTAAAGGCATACCAACCCACAGCCTTGGGAAATGTAGTAGACTGTGCACCTTTGAAATTTTCCCACCAAGAATCATGACCAGACTTTTCAAATCATGTGGGAACTAATTATCCCACATTCACCCGCAACGACCTCCTCAATTCTTTATAAACTAGGTCATGAGCACATATGATGTCACATAATTTTACCTTGTGCAACCAATGAACCATCCACCAAGACCCCATCATCATGACCCGTGCCAACACGAACTTCCTGCATGATATCTTGATATGCAATATCACCCCAATATTTCACATCACCTTGATATGAAATATCACCTTGTGGGAAATATCACCCTGATACTAGCAAACCTGATACTAAGCCCACCTGATATTCAAAATTAGCTTGATGACCAACCTCATTGGTGCAACCTAATGCATCGGAGAAAAATCCTCCTCATCACATTCAAACCAAATACCTCACCGATGATCCACCTGCACTTGCTCATGTCCTCATAGGCAATCAGCGGGATCCCCACATATCTACTGATAATATGATATCAAAGACCACATGATGCATCCAACTGGATCCTGATGACATCACCGTATATTGACAAAATAGGGTGATATTCCTAAGATGACTAATATTTGAGAATATGACCCTCCACAAGAAATATGAAGTCAGATTGACAGGTAGATATCAACCCTCACTTAAAATTGATGTCTGCACTATCGGGGTGATCTTGTAAGATGAGGTGATATTTGAAACATGACCCCCCCGGGGAAAATGATGAAGCCGTTAGACAGGCACTTCATGGATTAAATGATTGTGAGGTGATAAAGCAACATCGGGGTGATATCATAACATCAGGGTGATCTTCACTAAGATGACGGATATTCAAAATATCACCCCCCCAAGAATATCAGGTCAGATTGAAACTTTGCAGCAACGTCGAGGTGATCTTCCTTAAGATGACTGATATTTGGAATATCACCCCTCGGGCGGAAGATCAGGTCATATATGAAATATGACCCCCCGCAAGAACATCAGGATGATAGAAACCCTGACTTAGAATTTTTTGTGAAGGTGCCTACAAAATTAATTGCTTGAAAGCTGAATGTTCATGCAGGCACCAACACTAGCTCTATCTGGGGACACATGCCTCATGTAGACATGGCGAGAACTATAGATCTCTGGGATGCAGACCAGTCCCTTATCCATTGGGCATAGAGTCATGAAACTGCACTGACCTGCATCATAAATCACACCTTTCAAACATTATTTTGGCGGCCCCGGGCAGCCAAAAATGAAAAACCATAATCTCCTTCTGTCAACTACCTGATTCCAATCTGAATGATCCCAATCATGACTAAAAACACCAAGATAGACTGCCCATATGTCGATCATGTTAATTGCATACTTCACCATTTTTTAAAACTTGCCACTTGCAGTATTGCCTCTGTCACTCTGGATTTCAAAATTAGGCATATAACCATACACATTATAATATTTTTCAGCATTAGGTAACATATGTATGTTATATTCCTCTAGCAGTATATCACATTGCTCTTGGCATTCCTCATCATCTACCTGGCTATGGCATATTACCATGCACTCATCCAGTTGATCCAGAAACTAAAAATATTCAGAATATATGAGACCCCCAATATCATTTATATCACTTATTGACATTGAAAACAAATCCTAATCCACACACATATTGTTGCATATGTCTAAACCAAAAAATGATGAACATACATTATCCACAGTTTGCAAATCCATATTATCTTCAAAAGAGCTGAAGATATCTAATTCTGACTCATATGTCCCCTCTTCACAAACTAATGCAACACCTATTCCAATAGCTTCTTCATATTCATCATCATCCTCAAAAAGATGATTAATTTTGCACCAATTAAGGTCAGGACTCACAATGTTTAATGCATATAATGACTCATCATAAAGGGGATTCACACTCACTGTAAAGGTCTCTATTTCTTCTTCATGACAACCCAACTCTTTATCATCATTAACAAATCCATAGTCATAAGAAGAACAAACCTGATCCATGAACTGATCATGGATATCGTTACTATCATCTGATTGCCCCACATACAAGATTTTTGCTGCTTCAATGTACTCTGAAGTTGAACCATCCACATCACTTTCCAGCCCTCTAATGCTTCCTGATGAAATTGATATTGACTGTTGATCCACATGATTACAACTAGGCATAACTGGATCATTTAAACATGAGTGCTCTTTACTGAGAACTAGCATATAAATATTATTTGAAAAATCATTATTGTCAACTTTATTTGTTGGGCAAATAAGGACATCCTCTTCTATAATAGAGTCATCATCAACTTTAGCTGATGCATAAACAGGGACAATAGGGGTGTGAGTGCTTTGACACTTATTTCCAACAATTAGATGATATATTTCATCAACATTGGGGGCTGTAGGACAAGAAATTTTTTTATAGAAATAACCTTTTTGAATTCCATGCCTCCAATTGTTTTCAATATATATTGCAAACTGATGTTCCTGATGCAATGTGGTGGGCTCCTTATCTCTCAATCTATAGCTCATTTTCTTATCAAATGCTCCCAAATAGACAACTAGGCACAATGCATCATTAGGTCTCATACATTCTGGTATTCTATTCAATGCCTTCATAAATCTAAGCTTAAAGGCTGGGACTAACTCATCTTCTTCAATATGGATATACATAAAATCACTAATGACTGTATATTCAGATATTCTTTCACCATATTGTTCTAAGAATGCAGATTTGAATTCTTGCTAAGAGCTGACAGAGTAAGCTAGAAGGTAGGAAAACTAGTCCCTTGCATCTTCATCTAGAGATTGAACAAATAATCTCATAACTACATCTTCATGGTCAACCTCAAAATCATCTATCACATTTAAAAACTGCTGCAAGTGCCTCTCAGCTGATTCATCCTACATACCATTGAATTTGGGCAAATACTTTCTAATTTTAGGTGGAAAAGCATTAGGATAACCACCAATGCCATTGAAATTTATGGGCTTATATCTATCAGTGTTGAAGCTCCTTTTATTACATGGTTGGGACTAACTACTACACATCATTGCATTTGACACTTCAGAAGGGTGCATGGGTTGACAATACACCCTTCTATGTTTTTTGCAACCCTCTTCTCAACTCAAATTTTCAATCACAATGACGTTAGGCCTTTAAAATACAAACTACTATTTCAACTTTCTTAAAGTCCTCTAAATGAGTCTTTTCAAAAATATTGCATGCTTCAGTGGAAAATATAAACTATATTCTCAGCAAATACAAAAGAATGCAAGCTTCACCAACATTTCCCTCCTAACCAGTGCTATTTCAGTAAATAGGGAATCTTTTTTACAATTTATACAAATACCTGGATATGTTACAGCTGCTGATAGGTTCATTCAATAGAGTTGCCACCTCCTTGATAGAGGAATGAGCTTCACATGGCATGAAGCTAAAAATTCATTTGTTTTCTTTCTGGGTTCTTCAACAGCAGAGCCACACGTAAAACTTTAAATTTACTACAACAAGGCACTTCCAGGTTTGATTCTTTAATCTCTTAGACTCATACTTTATGGATATGACAATAATTCCCTAGTAGAGTCACCAGATCTGTTAGTGACTCAGATGGGCAAAACTTCACTAGAGACTGCAAGATAACACTTTCAAATCATCTCCCTAGCAGAGTTGCCAAATCTGTTGGTTTCTGATTCAGTAGAGGGTTTGCTAGCTCCAATGCACAGGCAGATTCAACCAACAAATATAGGAGGCTACGTGAGCTACCTCCCCTTCACTTCTAGTTCTGCTGCACCAAGGGGGGCATCCCTATAGCTAAAGATGTAACATTGACTAGCCCAATGACAAAAAGATTTAGCTTGACAACAATAGGCAGAATACTCTCATGTGTGGACCAAGATGTGCATGATACATCACAAGGTTGGCAACATTCTTGGACATATTTATATGGTTGTGGATGAGAGTATGTACGGGTCCTAATCCTACTCCTACAAACTAACAGGATGGAAGTTATGAAAAGATGGATTTTATGTTTTGGATGCAAGACAAGGGGTTTTGGGTCCTAACTACTAACCCAGGAGCAGACCGGTGCCTATCTCAGGGCAAGGAGTCAACTAGACGTATACAAGAGAATGGATTGCACTTTGGATTCAAGTTTCAAGGGGTTAGATTGATTCTTGCCTTACAAACATCACCCAAGAATAGGTATTTATCTGCCTCTACTTACATATATCCCAGCTGACATACAACCTTCTCCATACTTCACCTAAAACAATTTAATCCACTCCTTGAATTGAAGTTAGAGATGAAGCATGTGATACAGAGATCCATACCCTAGAACTTGAGAAACCCTTAGTAGCTAGATTCAAAAGAAGGAAAAGCATGCAACACATGGAGACAAGCAGCTAAACACATGCAAAAGAGCATTTTTCATATAGAACAATGAAACTAAAAATATCTGCAATGTACATTCATAATGCAATTCATAAACTCCAAAATGAGATAAAACAACAAGGGAATGCCCTGTTTTTTTCTATTCACACAAAAATGCCTAGGTCTTCAACAACCACACATGAGTAACACCATCTGCTATATACAGCAAGGAAGGTGTACTCAGCATTATCACATGGCAACTCAAAATTTGCCAGATACAGTGCATCATGAGAAAATGGTGCTCAACATTGAATGTAATAGGTAGAGGAGGAGACAGGGTGGTTGAACTTGAGCCCTATGCTGCCACCTGGGGATTCACATCTTTAATAGGGTGGTTGATCCATCCATGCCTTTGCCCATACCCTGTAACATCTGCCATTAAAGGTATACCAACCCGCGGCCTTGGGAAATGCAGTAGACTGTGCACCTTTGAAATTTTCCCACCAAGAATCATGACTAGACTTTTCAAATCATGTGGGAACTAATTATCCCACATTCACCCACAATGACCTCCTCAATACTTTATAAACTATTTCATGAGCACATATGATGTCACGCAATTTTACCTTGTGCGACCAATGAACCATCCACCAAGACCCCATCATCATGACCTGCACCAACGGTGAACTTCCTGCATGATATCCTGATATGCAATATCACCCTGATATTTCACATCACCTTGCGGGAAATATCACCCTGATACTAGTAAACCTCATGCTGAGCCCACCTGATATTCAAAATCAGCCTGATGACCAACCTCATCGGTGCAACTTGATGCATCGGAGAAAAATCCTCCTCATCACATTCAAACCAAATAGCTCACCGATGATCCACATGCACTTGCTCATGTCCTCATAGGCGATCGATGGGATCCCCACATATCTACTAATAATATCATGCCGAAGACCACATGATGCATCCCACTGGATCTTGATGACATCACCGCATATTGACAAAATAGGGTGATATTCGTAACATGACTGATGTTTGAGAATATGACCCTCCATAAGAAATATGAAGTCAGACTGACAGGCAAATATCAACCCTCACTTAAAATTGATGTCCACACTATCAGGGTGATCTTGTAAGATGAGGTGATATTTGAAACATGACCCCCCCATGGAAAATGATGAAGCTGTTAGACAGGCACTTCGTGGATCAAGTAATTGTGAGGTGATAAAGCAACATCAGGGTGATCTTCACTAAGATGACGGATATTTGAAATATCACCCCCCACAAGAATATCAGGTCAGATTGAAACTTTGTAGCAACATCAGGGTGATCTTCCTTAAGATGACTGATATTTGGAATATCACCCTCTAGGCAGAAGATCAGGTCATATATGAAATATGACCCCCCGCAAGAATATCAGGATGACAGAAACCTTGACTTAGAATTTTTTGGATTTTTTGTGAAGGTGCCTACAAAATTAATTGCTTGAAACCTGAATGTTTATGCAGGCACCAACAGGTCCAAAGGAATACATTGAAGTATTACATTTATAATGTACAATAACTTGCTCAAAACCAACTCTTCATAACTCTCTATTGGAAACACATACTACTAAATCATTTTATCAGCTTTTGTAGAGTGCTCCACTCTTCATTTGATTGAAGTGTAATTTTTCTTAACCCATGGTGACTGAGTTGTAAGTGTGCTATCATTTTATAATTGATATAGTCACTTGACTTGAATGCATCACTCAAAGTTGCATTCAAGGTTATCAGTGGTGTGATAGAATCCAAAAAGTTTGCCTCATCAAGATTTTGAGGAAACTGGTCCTTATCCAACATCATTTTATCCTCCATATTCTTTATGAAAGTAGCCTTTCTAATGTATCAAAATGATGGGTCAAAAGCCACTAGAAAACCAAGCTTTTTGAAGTATTCTTCCTTTGTTTGCAGCCCCTTTGTCAATATTGCAACTTGTTCCAAAAGATCATTTTCTTGTTCCAGCTTTGTACATTTTTCAATGATAGTTGAGGCCTTTATAGTGGCATCAATATAGTTCTGAATTCCTTTGGATTCTAATTCTTTGCCACTACCTATGTAAATTGTTTGCAAAATTTTGTTTGCATCTAACTGTTTTAAAGTTTCCATGTCTCCATTTTTAGCAATGTATTGTTTGAGTGTATTACTACATAATAGTAGATCATCAATGAATTCAAACATTTTAAACAAATGATCAATCCTCTTCATTATTTTCTCCCAAAGTGATGTAGGAGCATCCCAGGTCGTATAGAAATCTTGCATCAACCAAAAATATTTGCATTCTTTCTTTGTTTCTTCCATTTTCTAGTTCATTTCAATCAGTAAGTCTCAGCATTTTGTACTACATTTTTTTGCATTTGCATTTTAGAGCTTGCAGAGTAGGACTTGGCATCTGGACATTATCATTCACATCATATCCAAAATTTAGATCATTTGGATCAGTTTTCAAAAATATATCACTATCAAAAGATTGATTAGTTTCTCATAATAGAGCATCTAGACAGTTTTAGAAAACCATCTAAAGGAGAAGACTTGCAGAGCACTTCCACGACTTGTGGAGCTAAATGGCACATCATTCAAGATAGTTTGGAGCCTAACCAACCTTCCCTAAAGTCCACACATTGATTCATTCAATTGTGGAGGATTTCTATATGTTTTGGGTTGACCTATCTGTGTACACACATTACATCTTTTTCATTGGAGTTTGTAATTTGTCTTGGTCAATACAGAGGATTCTTGTGATCTAGATATGATATATAATCATGTAATAGATGCATAGGAAGTTAGTTAATCAGTCAGGGGAATCATAATATGAATTTTTAGTCCTAGGGTTTTGTTTTGTAAGGTGCTTCAAGGCCATATCTTGCACATGTGTTGTAAATCAAGAATCAGGCCTGTGAGCCCTAACTTGTAAGCCCACATGTTGCCAACATGTTTGTACTTTAAATCTACAATATACTAAATAACTGTATATGCATTTGTATTATATAATTAAGTTTCTTTTGTTGTGTTTACTCTTGTTGCACGATCTGGATTGTTCACTCTATGGACCCTCGTAACCGTGACTACATCAAGTGGTATCAGAGTGAAGTTTGGATCCTTTAGGAGTGAAGTGACCAAAGTTTGTGAAGGTGTTCTGTAATATCTTGCTATGAATAGATCATTGAATATGAGGCAGTGTAATGCCCCTCATTTTTTGGCTTGTGATAGATATTAGTTTCATATTTCTCTTTGACAGTTCTGAAATAGTTGATAGTCTTTTATTGCATATTTACAGTTTTGAGACATTTGGATTAGTATGTTATGGTTTATGTTCTCTTTGACCTTGATGGACTATGTTTGATGGATATATTTGGACATGTGTTATGAGTTATGATGACATTAGTATTACTTTAGTTATGATATGTTGGACATGACTAGTTATGGATTAACATTTGCATGTTTGATTAGATTCGATGATATCTGGTTTCAAATACTGTGATTATAATCTTGTTCAAGAGCAGGGACGATGTAGCATTACTTGCTTTGAGTACCCTACTGTGCCATGATTCTCTGATTCTCTGTGTGTATACATATATGTATTTGATCATATACGACCATTTGTTTGGATACAGACTGTAGGTACTGAACCTCGACTCCACTTGATATATCGTCTTTGAGCGGGTTCTTGCACCAATGGGTATCAATGATGGGAGATAACACGAGGTCTTATCCACTAGGTTGGTCCTTGTCTTCTTTGTGGTCTTGAGTCATGTTGTGACACTTGGTCTTTATCTTGTTATGTTGGTAATCTTGTGTTGTGGTGTATAGTCAAGCTGTGCTTTATAAAGCTTAATTATGTTCATGTGTGGTTGGAAGACACTTTAATGAATTATTATTTAATGCTCCTATTATGTTAATAGATGATTATTGATTTAGTCTAAAACTTTGTTTGACACCTTGGTTAAGTTTTAAAATAGTTTGGAATTAAATTATCTTCTATGTTAAAATATTTATGTCATAAATGGAGTTATGGGTAATTGGTGGTTATATGGTACAAAATATTTTGGAGATGCGAAATTAATGCCTTGTGTTGTGAATTTCAAAATTGGAAGATTTGGAATCTCTTGTTATAGAAAATTTTTGAAATTCTCAGAGGAATGGGTTGTTGGGTAACAGATGCATGTCTACATTTATTTTATGAGTTGAAACATTTTAGAGGGAAGAAAATCTTGTTCGGAGGGGGTTGGAAATAGAATGAATAAATTGGGAGGAGAACAGAGAATTGGTTGCAGGATTGGAAGAATTTCAAAGGGGGTTTGAAATCTGGGTATGTGATTTGTCTCTCTCTGTGAAAATTGTAGTTGTTGCAGCTTGTAAGTTAAATTTTATTACTATATGCACTATGTGTGATCTAGCTACCTTGTTTGTGATACTTGCATGTAACTTGGAATTTAATTATCCTTGTGTGTGTCCTATGTGGTTGAATACTGCTCCAAGCCCTGTAGATGTCTCTAAAATGGATTCTTCTGGTTGAACCTTTGTTTTATCCCTCTGAATTCTTGTGCCCATAATCTGTAAACTTGCATTGTGATCTCAATCTTAGGAAATAAATGACTCAACTCTAATCTTTAATCCATCTCTTATCCCATTTGTTCTTGCAACTTGTCTCACATTTGTATCTCTCTGACATGAGTGAAATGCCCTATATTTGGCCCTCATACTCTTCACATTTCCATTTACCTTGGATGCCATGCTTCTATCTGTGAAACCCTGAAGAAAATCTTAGGCCTTCAACACTACTATCTCTAGCAAGCTACCCTGCAAGCAGATCTTAGATTCTAACCAAACATTGTAAAGTTTTCTTCACAACTCCCTCCTTTTCTGCACTAAAAATACCTCATTGGTTGTGAGGAAATTGGTTAATTCATCTATTGAAAAGAAAATAAAACCAACTTGAAGCATATAGAAGATTTTTATGATCGACCTCTTAATATTACATGTTGTTGTAGACTTTGCTATGGAACTTCCTTTTAGAAATTTCTCTCCTTCATCTGTAGTTAGCTCGCAGACCTTCCCTCTTTCCACTGCCACCTTTATGCCAGTTAGATTCTATTTAGATCCTTGTTCTGTTGGAGACCGTGAGTTAGGAATAAGAAATTGACTCATAGTCAGTCTAAGGTATAGTGAACCTAGAGTAATAATTGGTAAGTTGGCGTCCAACCCAGTTGTGTGCCATCGAGCTGTGTAGTTCGGTAGTATTTAGATTTGGTCACTTATTTTTCCTTAGGTCGCTATCTCCTCACTATGCTACCACTGTGGTATGGTGTAGTCAACCTTCTTCACAGTTTCCTTTTTATGTTTAGTTGAACTCCTTTGCATTCGTTCTTTCTTCCATAGTTATTTTGTAAAACAAGAAATATCTTTTGGTCTTCTCGCCCTTTAAGCAGATGTGTGACCGGTTCTACATTCTTAGCTATTTGATTTGTAGTCATGGAAGCTCCGTAAGGAGTGTTAGATAGACATTTGACGTGAGTATCCCCTTTGTCTGTGGTTGTTAGAATGCAACCTATGTTTTGGCATATGCCAGTCATAACTATTGTTTAGCCTTTGCTTTTGTCGTTGTAGTCTATAAGATTGAGTAGTTAGTAGTCGTTGTTCTTAGTGTTGTAATTTGAGTTGGGTGGCTTGTTTAGAGCCTCTGTTAGTGGGTCGATGAGTGTGTCTTTCGAATAGAACAAATGCATACACTTTTTTATTGGTATGCTAGTCAATACTTCTGTATGGTAGTATGTTAGTAGGAAACCGGTATGGTTGTAATGGGTAGTGATTTTTTTAGTTGGAATATCATATATAGGTTTGTTGTATTAGATTTATATCTAGTTGGCTGCTAGTTAGAAACCCTTCTTATAGGATTTCAATGTTCTGTTGGAATTGTAGGATAGGGAATTAAGATTTTGTAATGTTGTTTATATAAGTTTGGAGTAGGAAATGTAGTGGTCATTATTAGATGGTAATGTATGCTTGTGGAAAGAGTTTTAGAAGCTTATAGTGGTGTTTTAGTAGTGTAGAGGATTAGTACCTTTGGGACTCAAGTCAATAGGAGTTTTTACATTGATATTGGTGGTTTGAAATGGTGTGGAAGATGTCCTAGATATTTAATATTGGTAGTATAACTTACGCAAATGTGATTTGGATGGAAATTGTTTATGCCAGATAGTAATTTAAGTTTATGGAAAACTATTAAGGTTTGATTTAAAATTTTGAACATAATAGATAGTTAAAGTTCTTATGGGAAAAGAATTAAATTCGCTATGAAGGTTTTAGTAATGATGGATATTGATTTAGGGAAATGTATTTGCCTATAGTTGTTATCATGTTATTTTGAAATCGTAATGGTTGTATGTTAGATGAAAAAGTTTCATTTATGGGAAAAGAAGTATTTTGTTTTGTTGGTGTTTTATGACAATAGTAAGTCATGCACATAGGAATATAATTATAGTTGTTGGATTAAATTGTAGTTGGTATAACGTTGATGAAAAATCTTTCTTATCATATATAATTACTTTAGTTGTTCTATTAGAAATGTAAGCAATGAATCTTGGATAGTAAGTAAAACTATTTAGGTTCTTAATGATTGAAAATTGTAACAGGTTAATTAGTAGGTTATGCTTGAAGGAAATTATTGTTGTAAATGTTGTTTTTTTTCATTTGGTAGTTATTAGAATTGATATAGGAAAAAGTATTTACTAATAGATGGGAGTAAATGGTGAGATGCTAGGAAAATAATGGTTTATGTTGTAGTGTTTCATTTGAAATAGTTGATGTCGTGAACATAAATCTTCTTATTATTAATGTTACATCGCATGGTTGATTTCTTGTTTTATAAGAGGTGTATATTGAATCTCTTTTCTTGTCGTTGTCCTTATCGTATTTGTATGCTTGTATAGAATCATTGTGTCAACCTTGGGTTGGAGTTTAATCTTGAGAGACGTCATGGCTACTTGGTGTCTAGAGGTAGAAGCATTGTCCTTAACAGATAACGGGTACCTTTCATTGTATTGTACCTAGCTTTAGAGGTGTGGTGTCTTGGTTTTGGTTCAGATAGTGGCATGTCAATGCTATGGGATTTGTATTGCTCAAGACAAGTGAATGGCATTGGTAATGGTTAGAAGCTATTTGGTACTTTAACTTTGCATGTTGTGGCTTGGCTGGTTGATCAGAGATTACTAAGGGAGTGGCTTCCATGGTGGGGCCAGTGCCTAGTAAGAGGCCGCCTAGGTAACCCCATGGAAGTTATGAGTACGTGGAAACTTAACAACTTATTAGGAGGGTTTGGGTAGTAAAACACTTAACAAGATTAGTAAGATACCTCGCCCATGCCTTGAGTGCTTCCATAGGCAAGGATGGGTTGAGAAGGCCTGGTTGGCAAGGCCGACCTCCTCGTCTCCATGAGAGGACCTGTCGGCTCTGCATGTGTCACCCTATGGGGCTGGTGCCTAGAGAGAGGCTGCCAGGGTAACCATAGATGGGGGCTGACTTCTGGTGATAGATAGCCTAGGTAACCCATGCCAGGACCATGCGATGACACTCTCCTTATGCAACTCAGTTACGTCCTCTTTATTTTGTTGTTACCTCTGGAGTATAGTCTTGGCTTCATGTTTTATCCTGATTGGATGTTGGTTCTGTCTGGTGGATTACTGTCGTTACTGTGTGGTCTTGTTATCTTATATGCCTGTGAGGAGTCTATATCTCATTGTTGTTTCACTGTTGTAACTTCAACCTAGTGGAGCCTCGATGTTATCTCCTAGCTCAGTGGGGTGGACCTTAGGGTTCCACATGGTTGGGAGGCAGAGCTATTCATTGGTCTTCTTGGAGATTCGGATCGAGCCTTATGCAGAGATGTTTCAGTTCCAGTTGTTTTCCACTCTCAGTGATATTGTATACTTTCAATTGTACTCTTTTGTAAACCAACAAGATCGGCCTTGTAATCTTGTAATCTTGTACTGAGACTTTGTAATTAAACTATCTTTCTCTTGTAAGAGTTATTTCAGTAGTTTAATGCTTATCACTTTTATGGTTTTACTTTATTTGCACTAATGCAGTTATGTTGCCCTAGAGTTATAGAAGAGAAAATTCCTTTATGTTGTGTTTATGATATATATTTGGTGACTGTTATTGCATTATCTACTTTAAAAAAAAAATTATTTCCATGAATTTTGTGCTTGTTGTTCTAGCACTCTAGGGTTGCATGACGGGGCATTACAGGTAGACTACCTGTGTTGTCAATTGATCGTTGATTGTGAGGTAGTTGTCACCTTGTAGCCCGATCACTGAATTTGATGCAGTTACACTTGACCCTAGGAAGAGATGCCACTGAGGAGAATACTTGTTGTTGGTACTATGGATAGAATGATCGATGAGATAATGAAAATGATGAAAATAATGCGAGTTTGATTAGATGCTATCAAAGAAGATAGAAAAAGGGGACTAACACCTTGACCTAATGTTGAAAGTGATGATGAAGAATTTCAGTCCACTGATCAAAATGAAGAAATCCTAGAAGAAGAAGAATCAAATCAAGTGAAGATGTTGCGAGCTATTTAAAAAGTTGGGAAAAGACCTAGAATGGATGTACCAAATTATACTAGCAATTTGAATTTGGGGGAGTTGATTGACTAGATAAATGACCTAGAAGAATACTTTGAATATGAAGAAATTGAAGATCTAGAGAAGGTGAGATTTACAAAAACTAAGTTGAAAGGACATGCTTCTATTTGGTGGAAAGAAGTTTATTTGGATAGAAATAGAAGAGGAAAAGAAAAGATCATAAAATGGGATAGAATGGTGACAAAGTTGAAGAATTAGTTCATACCTACTGACTATGAGTTGGAATTGTTGAAGAGATTGCAGAACTTGAGACAAAAGGAGAAATATGTGAAGGAGTATACTGACGAATTTCATAGGATGATTATAAGGATAGGACATAGTGAAGAAAGCAAGGAGAAAGTGGCAAGATACATCAATGGACTGAGATTGAACATTCAAGAAGAACTAAGTTTAGTAAGGATGATAACACTAGAAGATGCATATCAGTTTGCCCTGAAGGTTGAAGACAAGTTAAACAAGAAGCATGAGTGGAGACAGAGAGGTAGAGGAGGTAAATTTAAAAGAGGTAGAACACATCTCAGAGGAGAATGATCATATGTGGAGTAGAACAAACAAGATAGACCATTCAAGAAGGAAGACAAAGATAACAGTGCATACCGAAGAGATGATAGAACTTTCTATCATAGAGGGAACCCTAATTCTTACCAAAGTGAAGGATATAGAAGAGAAGGAAGAGGATCTAATAGGAGAACATTCAAAGGAACTTGTTTAAGTGTGGAGGTGAAGGACATAGATCATTTAAATGTCATCAGGGACATACAAGTAAGAAGACCAAGAATAGTGGAAGAGCAGCTTATGTAGAAGAAGAACCTATTGGATCACCTAGTTCAATTGGAAAACCTAAGAAAGGAGAATCATTGGTCATGAGGAGAGCACTATTTCAAGCATAGACAAATGAGGAATCACCACAGAGGAAAAGTTTGTTCCATACCAAATGCAAATCAGGAGGTAAATGTTGTAAGGTTGTAATTAATAGTGGTAATTCAGATAATTTAGTTTCAGAGGAGATGGTAACTAAGATGAACCTAGAAAGATTGAAACACCCTAAGCCATATCAGATAACATGGATTCAGGATGATCATAAGGTACTGGTGAGTGAGAAATGTTTGGTGAAATTTCATATAGGATCCTATCATGATGAAGTCTTGTGTGATATTATGCCTATGGATGTATGTCATATATTAGTGGGTAGACCATGGCAGTATGATAGAAAACCTATACATGATGGAAGGAAGAATACTTACACTATAGTGTCAAATGGAAAGGAGATAACATTTATTCCTTTGGAAGATGAACCTAAGGGTGAAGTATGTGGGAATGCTAGAATTTGTTTGGTTGATGGAAGAAAATTTCTGGATGGTTTGAGACATGAGAATATGGGTTATGCTTTGATTCCTAAGAAGCTTGGAACCCTGAAGATAGAAATTGAAGAATCACAACCAGAGGAGATAACTAAGTTGTTGATAGAGTATGAAAACATCGTATCAGATAATGTACCTGAAGGATTTCCACCAATTAGGAGTATCAGCCATCACATGGATCTTATACCTAGAACTAGTTTTCCTAACAAAGAAGCACACCGAATGACACTAGTAGAGAATGCAGAACTGAATAGACAAATACAATATTTGTTGAGGAAAGGATTGATCAGAGAAATCTTGAGCCCTTGTGCAATACCTATAGTGTTAGCACTGAAGAAGGATGGATAATGGAGAATGTGTACAAACTCTAGAGCAATCAACAAGATCACAGTTAAGTATAGATTTCCATTGCCTAGGATGGATAACACTATGGATTGTTTGAGTGGAGCAAATTTCTTTCTAAGATAGACTTGAAGAATGGATACCATTAAATCATAATTAGAGAAGGAGATGAATGGAAGACTTCTTTTAAGACAAATGAATGATTGTATGAGTGATTAGTGATACCTTTTGGATTGACAAATGCACTGAGTACTTTCATGAGGTTAATGAATGAGGTTGATGAATGAAGTTTTGAAGAAATGTTTGGGTAAGTTTGTTATTGTATACTTGGATGATATTCTAATTTTTAGTAGAACAAAAGAACATTTGCAACATCTTAGATAAGTTTTGTAGAGGTTGAAAGAAGAGAAATTACTGATAAACATCAAGAAGTGTAGTTTCATGAAGAAGGAATTGGTGTACTTGGGATTTGTAATTTCTAGGGAAGAATTAAAGATGGAACCTAAGAAAGTTAGAGCAATTGTTGAGTGGCCTACACCTAAGAGCATTAGAGAAGTCAAATCATTTCATGGATTAGCTAATTTCTATTGGAAGGTCATTAGAAATTTTAGTTCAGTATGTAACCCTATGACAGAGATAATGAGGGGTGACAGAAAATACTTTAAGTGGACATCAGGAGTAGATAAAAGTTTTGAATTATTGAAGTAGAAAGTGATAGAACAATCAGTGTTAGCATTACCAGATTTCAATAAGGTATTTCAAGTAGATTGTGATGCAAGTGGAAATGCAATAGGAGTCATATTAAGTCAAGAAGGTAGACTTGTAGCATATTTCAGTGAGAAGTTGAATGATGCAAGTAGAAGATATTTAGTTTATGATCAGGAGTTCTATGCCATAATTCAACCCTTGAAGAAGTGGAGACATTACTTGTTGCCTAAGGAGTTTGTGTTGTATACACATCATCAAGATTTACAATATTGGAACAGTCAAGGTAAGTTGAATCAAAGACATATGAGATGGGTAAATTTCATGCAAAGTTACATTTTTGTATTGAAGCATAGGAATGGAAAATCAAACAAAGTTGTTGATGCATTAAGTAGAAGAAGGAATTTGCTGACAGAGATGAGAGTTGAAGTATTAGGTTTTGAGGAATTGAAGAACATGTATGAGGATGATCTTGATTTTGCAGAACCTTAGAAAGCATGTAAGGAACTTATTATGACATATAGAAGTAAGTGGTTGGATTATTTAATTCAAGAGGATATGTTATTCAAAGGAAATAAGTTATGTATACCTAGGAGTTCAATGAGAGACAATTTGATCAAGGAGAAGCATAGTGATGGATTAACAGGACACTTTGGAATTGATAAGATAGTGACTTTGGTGAGTGAAAATTGCTTTTGGCCTCAAATATATAAGGATGTAAGGAAATTTGTTTAGAGTTGTAGAGTTTGTCAAGTTGCAAAATGGAATAGTTAGAATACTGGATTATATAAACCTTTGTCAGTACCAAAGAGACCTTAGGAAGACATAAGCATGGATTTCATATTGGGACTACCTAAGATGTAGAGAGGACATTATTCTTTATTTGTAGTGGTAAAAAGATTTTCAAAGATGCCACATTTCATACCTTGTAAGAAAACAACTGATGCAATGCATGTGGCTGACCTATTTTCAAGGAGATTGTGAGATTACATGGATTACCTAAGAGCATAATTTCAGATAGAGATACAAGAGTCCTTGGATACTTTTAGAAAACATTGTGGAAGAAGATGAAGACAGATCTCAAGTTCAGTTCAACATTTCATCCATAGACTGATGGACAAATAGGCGTAGTGAATAGGAGTTTGGGTAACTTTTTGAGTTTGGTTGGCGAGAAGGTAGGAAATTGGGATTTGATTCTATCACAAGTAGAGTTTGCATACAATAATTCAGTGAATAGGAGCATAGGAAGGACACCATTTGAGATTGTAACTAGAGTAAACCCTAGAGGAGTTGCAGAGTCAAGAGATATTAGTATGGAGGATAAATGAAGTGCAGAAGTAAAAGAATTTGTAGAACATATTGTAAAGGGTGATTTTGGATGTTAGGTTTTTGGTAGTTTTGGTGTATATCCTCCTTTCACCCTTACATTCAAGGACCTAGGGTTGAGTTGCAATGTACTATCCTACCCTAGGTCACTATTGAAATGTAGGGAAACTTGGATTTTTATGATTTGATTGCCAATTATCTTCTCTTATGCTTAATGATACCTTAAAACCCTAATTATGCAAATACGATAGTAAACAGATGAATTACGAAAAATGTTTCTACAGAAATATGTGAAATAACAAATAACTATGCCCCTGTTTTTGGGGTTCAGAGATGGAAAAGTCAGGGACAAAAGAGTGGGCACCTAGGTCCAATGCCCTACTTTTTGTCAAGATCTAGAAACTTAGTCTGCAACCTGTATTTATTGTACTAGAGATTTTCCCATTGTAGAACTTTGAGGACTAATGAGCAGGCACGCTAGTCCAGGGAGCTATTTTCTTCTCTGATCTACAATTCTAACACTTTGTTGTACCATCTTGCAACTTCACTTTGTCTACAAATCCAACCTGTAACCTGCAATCATGAAAACTTTGGGAGGGGGTTGTGGTGTTTAGAGGCTTGCCTCAGTCAAGTCTCGGAGAGACATTTAAGCCTTTTGAACACCATTGTTAGATAGAGAGTGCGTGCCTTGGGAGGTAAAGTCAAAAACCAAATGATAAATAGTTACAAACACAAATGAATGTCACCATGTAGTGAAGATCTCATGGGAGGAAGAAGCTCTTCATGCCATGAGGAGATGGATGCTCAAATCTACAAATACAAACACATAAACAACATAAACTTTGCTCTTGCCACACAATGAAAGCCTTTGATCACCTTTAGAATGTATAAATTTCACATTAGCCATCTAGTTTACAAATAAATGCCTAAACATGATTTTGTATGCAACTACAAATATTCCCGCCAAGATTTCATAAATTCAAATTTACCGTGTCGGCCTAGGGACCAAATAATGGTCATAAACTGACACTAGAAATTTAGGCCTAACCCAAAATAGTGTAGGACTAGGGCGTAGGTGCCCAAGTCCTCCCCACCTATTTTGGGTAGGGTTAGGTTCAAGGGGTCCCCCTAGGCCCCAGTTGTCATGATACCTAGGGTTCATTCAATCGAGATGTTGAAATATGATGTAATATGTCCTAAATGTACACTAAAGACCCAGGAGCTAAACCTTTTGAGGGAAAAGCCCCCAGGGGACATTTTTTGACATTACACATATGAACACAATACATAATTAGGTTAAGAAGAATTTGGAGGAGATGAATAATAAGTACAAGGAGCATGCAGATGAGAAGAGGAGACATAAGGAGTTTGTAGTTGGAGATGAAGTTATGGTATACTCGAGAAAATATAGATTTCTAGTAGGGACATATAACAATTTGAAGATGAAGAATTTTGGACCATGTAGGATACTTAGGCAGTTTGATTCATGAAATGCATATGAAGTAGAGCTACCAGAGACATTGGGTATATCACCTATTTTCAACATTGTAGACCTATATCTGTATCATGAAGCAGAGTTCAGTGATAGCATTGAAGAAGACTTGAAGAAGCAATTACCACAACAAGCATCGAAGCAGATTGAAGACATTTTAGATAGAAGAATTAGACGTAGCACCAGAGGCAAGAAATACAAATAATATTTGGTAAAGTGGAAAGGTAGACTAGAAGAAGACTCAACTTGGATTTCTCAAGCTGAGGTGGATTATCTTGGTTTTCCTCTAGCCCCAACAAAGTAAGGGGCTCACTTTCTTAACAACCCTGGGTGTCTAATGTAGGAGCATCCCAGGTTGCTCAACAATCTTGCATCAACCAAAAATATTTGCATTCTTTCTTCGTTTCTTTCATTTTCTAGTTCATTCTAGTTTAGTTCAGTCAGTAACAGTCTCAACATTTTGTACCACATTTTGCCACATTTGCATTTCAGAGCTTATGGAGCAAGACATAGCATCTAGACATTATCATTCAAATCATATCCAAAATTCAAATCATTTAGATTAGTTTCCAAAAATATATCTGTTGTGATGTTCACAACATGCCCCATTTTACCCCTTAGCAAAAAGGAGACCCTGTTCTTGCTTTTTGCTTTTTGTGGCTTGCTTATTTTTGCTTGTTGGACGGTATTGGTAAAATGTCCTAAGTTCTTCAAATACAAGGTGCACACTTATTGGTAGGAAAAGGTCATTAATAATAGACTCACAAGGAAAATTTAGCTAGGGTTGCCTTTTGAATTATTTGAAAATTTGGTGTATTTTAGAAGTTATGCCTTGGTCAAGAAAAGTCAATGTTGCATATTTGGTCAACAGGATGTTAGGTTCATAGGGTGTTATTTGAATTTGGGTGCAAATTGTTACAATGGGATATGGATCTTGGATGTTGAAACATCAATATCCATGTCCAAGTCCCAAAGATCGGACCTAAAATCTTAGTTAAAACTCATTAAAACTCAGTTACCTTAAAATGGATGTGAGGGTCAGACATATCATGATTTTGGACATAGTAAATGAAACATAGTAGGCTGTGGATCTTCGATGTTGAAATATCCACATCCAAGTTCCCAAAATCATTCATATCCTAATGAACGCATTATCCAGTGCTCTGAAAAGTGATGTTAAGAGATTTGCAGATATAGATATACTAAACGAAACATGATTGGATGTGTATTTCGGATATTCAAAATATCTTTATCCACATCTAAGTTTTATTGATGTTTGAATCCTAGAAGCAAGAGAAATGAAGTTCAAGGATGTACTAAGCAAACTTTGTGTTGGATGTGCTTATTGGATATAAAAATATTCAGATCCACATCCATATTTTCATCCCTAATGTCAATCTTGTTTTAGCATCCAATTTCTAGATCCTAAGAAATCCAAAATATGTCTTAGTGCGCAGGTTTTAACCACAGTAACAAATAGAGAGTAAAATGGGATGTGTATATTAGATGTTTAAACATCCACATCCACATCCACATCCACATCCAAGCTATCCTTGTCTTGTCCCTATTTTTGAGTTAGGACAAAATGAGTGTTGGATTTACATAAATGCATCGAGTCATGAAATCAACACCTGATAGTTATTCTTATGAACCTAACTAACCAAGTCAAATGTCTCAAGTCAAAAATTGGGTGACTTCACCACATTCTAGTATATCAAAGTCTTTTGAGACTATAAAAGTGAATATCCCAAAATTCAAAAGTTGGGTACAGTGAGAAGTAAGATCCCAAATTCAAATTAGAAGGATACATTGAACTCCTCCTAGCGCATTCAATGTTGACATACCTCCCTACCATTAATGCAATAAGGTTATTTGTAACCCTTTAAAACATTTGTGAATGCATATTTTCAAAATTACAAAGTAATTTGCAGAGAACCATGAGAACATTTTATAGCGATTCATAGGCATTCAGAAGTGATCCAAAAGGTGAATTGTTCAGTGAATCAGAGTAAGGAGTATGTGGGAAAAGGCATACTAGAACAAGATATTGTTTGTATTGTATAGTGTTTGCATCTACAACCAGGTACGTACCCTAAATTATATCTCTCTATTTTTCATATTATTACTAGATAATTAGGGTATTGTTGTAGTAATGAATAGTGAGTCGGTGAAAATGTAGTGGATAAATGGATTGATTAGAATATTGTTTGAAATATGTCCAATGTTGGTAAAACTTGTTGGAACTAGACAATTGAGAGGGGGGTGAATTAGTTGTCCCTTTAAAAACTTTTCTGCCTTTAACCTTTTTTATTATCTTACTACCATATTAGTAATGCAAGCATTTAAGCATGAATCAACAACATAAGACCAGAAACACAATCAACACATTTGACACCAACATTTTGACGTGGAAACCCAGTTAAGGGAAAAACCACAGTGGGGGTTAACCTGTAAAATGCATACCCTGTTAAAAGTACTTAGAAAAATAGAAGGTACATGCCTTTGGGCACACTACCCAGAGCTCACTATTCAAAAGGAGAGGCTCACTACCTACAGAATTTATTTAGAAAGAATTAACTAAGAATTAGCATCTATTTCATGCCTAATTCAATTTCAATGAATGCTCAAGAACTTTTGATTTGCCTCCAACTCTTCTTCACTCTCTATACTACTCTTGCTCCTTTCCTTCTCTACTCTAATCCTAATCCTTCCTTCAGATTTCATCTATTTTTTCCAAGGATGGTATCGATACTTCTTCAACAAGTATTTATATACTTTATCAACCTTAGAATGATCAATAAGGTTGGCTAAACTTGACATGGATCATCACACTATCGGCCAAACACAACTGAGACTTGAATCTGCTTCTACAACCACTCCATGCTTCATAAAAATGTATTTAAGGAATTTGCAACAGGTTAGGAATATCCGATCAGCCAAGACTGGGAAGAACATTACCCTCAAGAAGAAATCTTCAATCAACAAGCTCAAACTTCAATGTAGACCTCTAACATAGTAGCTACATGATCCAGAGACCTCCACAAGCACATTGGAATCACCCATAACATTTATTCTAAACAATTTTATCAGAAACATTTGAATGTTCCTTTGGAACCTCAAGAGCACACTCTGCCATGACTGTCAGACTAGAAGGATAGCTTGTGGACCTCCAAACCATAAACCACTAGAGTTGATGATACAAACTGACTTCCCAAAGATGTCTTCAAATCTGCAGACCATAATCTTATATTACCGGAACAATCCAGACCTCTTTCTTGTGCCTCTATCTTTCCTGATTATTATAAGAACCAATTCTACTCTGATGGCCATAACTCCTTCAAATCTTCATGCGAACTTCTCAAATCTTTACTGGAGCAACCTCTAATAATCTTCTGCATGTCCACATGATCCACATGCATTGATTGTTATTAATTTTCTCAATATCCTCAACAATCTAGTCTTCTACACAGACATCAAAATAGGATATAGTTAACACTAATGGCAACAAGAATATGTTGACATCAATGACAACACCACTTAGGCACATATTTGCAACAATCTCCCCCTTTTTCATTGATGGCAACATGTGATGTGAAAAACTGAATCTAACCATGAAGACAAAAACTTCCCCCCCTTTCTCTTCTCACTTCTGCAATTACTTTCTTAGTGCTCCCCCTCACATCAGCAGCTAGTTTTTCACATTACTTCTCTCCCCCTTTGACATCAATGGTAAAGGGCACATATTTGCTATCTTTTCTCCCTTTTTGCTTCAAATTAATCCCAAAATTTGCATATTGACTACTCTCCCTTTTAGTAGTACCTCTCTACCATCAATCCAGATCACAAGATATGGATGTGAATCCCACCAGACTGATGCACCTTAATGCATCTTAGTTCTACTCAGGAGGGGTAGTAACCCCTAACTTCTCTTTGAGATACTCAAAAGTATCCTTGGGAAGAGGCTTGGTGAAGATGTTTGCACTTTGATCTTTGGAAGGCACAAAGTCCAACTTGACTTTATTCTCATTTACTTTCTCTCTCAAGAAATGAAACTTGATAGATATATGCTTTGTCTTTGAATGCAATACCAGATTCTTTGAGATGCTTATTGCACTAGAATTATCACAAAAAATTGTGACTGGCTCCTGAAACACAATTCTGATGTCCTTCAACATTTGCTTCATCCACAAAACTTGAGTGCAATTATTTGCTGCTGCTATGTACTCTGCTTCTATAGTAGACATAGATATTGCCTCTTTCTTTTTGCTTATCCAAGATACCAATCTTCTCCCCAGAAAGAATGCATCACCACTAGTGCTTTTTCTGTCATCCACATCTCCTGCCCAATCAGCATCTGTATATGCATGAAGAGTGAAGTTATTGTCCTTTGGATACTACAATCCATAATCAATTATCCTCTTGAGATATCTAAAGATTCTTTTGACTACCATAACATGGGATTCTTTTGGATCATCTTGAAATCTAGTAACAAGTCCAACTGCATTCATGATATCAGGTCTTGTCTAAGTTATATAAAGCAATCCTCTAATCATTGATCTATATCTTTTCTAATTTTTTTTGGGAGTGTCATCATCTTTGGTTAGCTTGCATCTGGTTACAATAGGTGTACCTACTGGCTTTGAGTCTTCCATTCCAAATTTCTTTAGTAATTCTTTTACATACTTGGACTGAGATATTAAGATACCTTTATCCAATTGAACAATTTGTAGACCTAGGAAGAAATTCATCTCACCAAACATTGACATCTCAAAATCACTTTTCATCTGATTAGAAAATGCTTTACACATGCACTCATTTCCACCAAAAATGATATCATCAACAAAAACCTCAACAATTAGAATGTTCTCATGATCAATTTTGAAGTAGAGATTACTATCAGTAGTACCTTTGCTAAATCCTAGCTTAAGCAAATGCTTATCCAATCTGGCATACCAAGCTCTTGGATCTTGCTTGAGTCAATACAAGGCTTTTCTCAATCTACAAACCATATCTCCCTGATCAGACAACTAAAATCCTTCTGGTTGCTCAATGTAGACTTCTTCCTCCAAATCTACATTTAGAAATGCTGATTTCACATCCATTTGATATACTTTAAAATCTTTGAAGGCAACAAATGCAAGAAATAATCTAACTACCTCTTTCCTTGCACTAGAGAAAAAGTTTCTTCAAAATCAATTCCTTCCGATTGAGAATAGCCTTTACATACCAATCTTGCCTTATTCCTTACTACCTCACCATCTTCATTTAGTTTATTCCGGAAGACCCATTTGGTTCCAATCACATTTTTGTCCTCAGGTCTAGGAGCTAGATCCCATGTGTGATTCTTTTCAATTTGCATCAATTCCTCTTCCATTACTTTAATCCAGTTTTCATCATTGTGAGCTTCACTTACTGATTTGGGTTCAATCCTTGAAATCAAACAAATCTCTTCTTGATCTTCAGACATTTTCCTCCTAGTTTGAATACCTTTACTCTTATCTCCTATGATTTGGTCTTCAGGATGATTTAACCTTATGTACCTGGGAGTTTTGGAAATTGTCTGAGCTTTTGTTTCTTGAACTTGTTCTTCATCATCTGTGTTATCCTCTGGAATCACCGGTTCAAACTATTTCTAGGTCTAAACTTGAACTTGCCTTCCTTGATTTTGAATTTCATCATCTGAGTCATATCTGAAGTATATGGAATATCCTTCTTTACTTTCATCAACTTTAACATTCGCACTTTCAACAATCTTCTTCAATCTCTTATTGAAGCACTGGTAGGCCTTACTTTGAGTTGAGTATCCCAAAAATATTCCTTCATCACTTCTTGCCTCAAACTTACTTAAGTCCTCATCTCTTTTGATATAACATTTACTACCAAAAACTCTGAAGTATCTCACAGTAGGAGAATGACCAAACCAAAGTTCATAAGGAGTCTTACCAGAATTCCTTTGATCTAGACCCGGTTAAGAGTGTATACAATAGTACTCACAGCCTATCTCCAGTAAACTTGAGGAACATTTGTTTCCATCATCATGGTTCTAGCAGCTTCTTGAATGATCTAGTTCTTTCTTTCCACAACTCCATTTTGCTGAGGAGTCCTAGGAGCAGATAACTGTCTTTTTATTCCATTCTTTTCATAGAAAGCATCAAACTCACCGGAGGTAAATTCTCCACCTCTATCAGATCTCAGACACTTTAACTTCCCACCAATCTCATTTTCAACCATCATCTTGAATACCTTAAACTTGTCAAGGGCTTCTAATTTTTCTCTCAAAAAGGTTACCCACATCATCCAGGAGTAGTCATCGATTAGTAAAATGAAATATCTGTCTCCTTGCACACTCCTAACTCTACTAGAACCACAGAGATTAGTATGTACTAGTTCCCTTGTTCCTTACTTTTAAAAGAAATTTTGTTCTGCTTCCCCAGTTGACATTCTCTACATATGTTATTAGGTTTCACAAGTCTTGGAAGATCTCTTACAGTATGAGTGGAACTTATTTTGATAATGTTGTCAAAATTCACATGACACATCCTCCTATGCCATATCAAACTTTGATCTATCTGAGCAATCAAACAACTTTTACCAGAACTACTTAAGTGAAAGATGTTACCTCTGGTTTGAGTACCTAATGCAATTTTAGTTTCAGAGCTTTCCAAGATTCTACATTTTCCATCCTTGAATCGAAGATCATAACCCTTGTCAACTAACTGTCCAACATTGAGAAGATTGTGTTTTAGTCCTTCCACATACAGAACATCATTGGTGTTGTTCTTTTCATCAAAAGAGATGGATCCTCTACCACGGATTCTACTAGCTGAGTTGTCTCCAAATTTTACAAGGCCTCCTTCATAGTTTTCAAAATTCACAAACTTACTCTTGTCATCGGTCATGTGATGAGAGCATGCACTATCAATCACCCATTCATCCCCTTCAATAACCTGAGTAGCCAAGGCACTTTCCATAATTTCACAACTAGTAGATTCAATAGACACTGGATCTTCTTCTTTGATAGCAATAAACACCCAATCATTTTTAGAGGAGCCTCCATGATCAGATTGATCATCTGTTACCCCTTCTTCTCCATTTTCTTAGACATAGTAACATTTCTGTTGACCTTTAAACCTATTAGGGTTAAGTTTTGAAAACATTTATGGACATATTGAGGTAAAATGACCAATCTTGTTACAAGAAAAGCATTTGAGTGGTATATTTCCTTCATACTTACTGGATCCTTTTGGCATTCTTCTGGCAATAAGAGCTTTAAGGTCTGTTGTTTCTATCTCAACATTTTCAAGATCCTTTCTTGTCTTTTCAAGTCTATTTGATCTTGTAGAAGACCTTTCACCTGGATCATATCTTTGTTTTCCATACACACTGGCTTTAAATTTAGATTTTGACTGGGGAAGAGAATTACCAAACTCACTTAATTCGAAGGTTGAAATTTTGCCAACCAGATGATCTCTTGTAACCTCTGAGATTGTCCTAATTTTTTCTATAGCTGCAATCTTATGTTTGTAAGAATCTGGTAAAGATCTGAGTGCTTTTGATACAATTTCTGATTCTTCCAAAACTCCACCAACACACCTGATGCCACACACAAGTTCTTTTTTTTTGCATGTAGATTGTGATGTTTTCATCTTTGCTCATCCTCATAGTTTCAAATTTTCCTCTCAGACTTTGCAATTTTGCACATTTGACATATTTCTCACCTTCATAGAGATATTCCAACTTTTTCCATATTTGATAAGCAATTTTTAAACCAAAGATATTTGTCATTTCTGAATCAGTCAGGGCACTCAACAAGGCTTCTTTAGCTCGAAGATTATTTTCAGCGTCTTTGATTTGATTAGGAGTTGAAGGACCTTTCTCCGGAGGTTTATACTCAACACTAGTTATTGCCCAATAGGCATTTCCCATGCATTGCAAATGGCACTCCATGCGATCTTTCCAAATAGAATAATTTGTTCCATCAAATCTTGGACTATCCTTATTGTAAGTCGACATCCTAGATCTCCTCAAGTAATTAGGCTTTTATGTGAGGATCTAGATTTGATACCAATTGTTGGAAGTAGACAATTGAGAAGGGGGGTGAATCAATTGTCCCTTTAAAAACTTTCTTGCCTTTATCCTTCTTTATTATCTTACTACCTGATTAGTAATGCAAGCATTTAAGCATGAATCAACAACATAAGAGCAGAAACATAATCAACACATTTGACACCAAGATTTTGACGTGGAAACCCAATTAAGGGAAAAACCATAGTGGGGATTAACCCACAAAATGCATACCTTATTAAAAGTACTTAGAAAAATAGAAGGCACATGCCTTCGGGTGCACTGCCCAGAGTTCACTGTTCAAAAGGAGAGGCTCACTACCTACAAAATTTATTTAGAAAGAACTAACTGAGAATTAGCATCTATTTCATGCCTAATTAAGTTTTAATGAATTCTCAAGGAATTTCACTTTGCCTCCAACTCTTCTTCACTCTCTACACTACTCTTGCTCCTTTCCTTCTCTGCTCTGCTCCTAATCCTTCCTTCAGATTTTATCTATTTTGCCCAAGGATGATTTTGGTACTTCAAGTATTTATATACTTCATCAACCTTGGAATGATCAATAAGGTCGGTTAAACTTGACGCGGATCATCACACTATCGGCCAAACATAATTGAGACTTGAATCTACTTCTACAACAACTCCACACTTCATAAAAACATATTTAAGGCATTCGCAATAGGTTAGGAACATCTGGTTGACCAAGACTGGGAAGAACATTACCCTTAAGAAGAAATCTTCAATCAACAAGCTCAAACTTCAATGTAGACCTCCAACATAGTAGCTACACAATCTAGAGACCTCCACAAGTACATTGGAATCACCAATAACATTCAATCTAAATGATCTTATTAGAAACATTTGAATCTTCCTACCGAACATCAAGAACACACTTTGCCATGACTGTCAGACTGGAAGGATAGCTTGAGGACCTCCAAACAACAAACCACTAGAGTTGATGATGCAAACTGACTTCCCAAAGAAGCCTTCAGATCCACAGATCATAATCTTATATTCCCAGAGCAATCTGGACCTCTTTCCTATCCCTCTGTCTTTCTTGATTATTGTAGGAACTGGTTCTATTCATATGGCCATAACTCCTTCAAATCTTCATGTGAATTTCTCAAATCTCAACTAGAGCAACCTTTGACAATCCTCTACATGTCCACATGATCTGCATGCATTGTTTGTTATTAATTTTCTCAATATCCTCAACAATCTAGTCTTCTACACAGACAACAAAATAGGATACACTTGACACTAATAGCAATAAGAATATGTTGACATCAATGACAACACCACTTAGGCACATATCTACAACAAAACTTAGGGTTAAAAGTGAAATTCATGTTTTTTTCGTAATGGTAAACCCTTGAAAATGAAAAAGTTAGATTAAAAGGATGTTGTTTATAATAGGAACCATGACAAGGGAAAAAGAGACTCATCAGAAGTTCACTTCACCTAGGTTTAGTTACAAGATCATCTCATTGGGGCATCACATAGCTGATACAAAAGCAAGGGATTTTGATTTCGTGGGTTTGATAGAGAAAGCTAGGACTCCCAATGCTACCCCATTGTTAAAGTACACTATGATCAACGGATTGTATCAGGCAGTTGGTTTCCCCATGGCAATGGAGACCAAAGAGTTGGTTCTATAGTACATTCATCGCTATAACTTGTAGATGAGAATGGTTTCTTGTGAGGATAGGGTGTATGGAGATTTGACTGAGCAAGGTATCACTAACACCTTTTGCATACCACAAATCTCCCTGAAGAGGAGGCAGATGTGGCTAAATATGAGGACTTGATTATGTAAATAATGAATTTTCTTGCAAGACCACATTATTCTATGGATGGTACACTTATGATAAGAAACCCAAATCTATTTCCAAGGTGCCCAAGAAACCCTACAGAGTGGAGTTTCAAGAAGATATATACATAGCGATCACACTATTGAACAGGATAGTTGGAGCAATTGATATGGCTGAAATAGAGCCATGGATGTATAATGTACTTCAATATATGAAGGCAAGGGGGTTATCCATTGGGCCTGAGTTATTAGTGCTGCTATTTACAATTATGACCTGAGATGGAAGAAAATAAAGGTTTTTACCATGATGTCTTACGTAGTTTATTCCTGTGCAGCCTTGTTGGACTTGAGAGGAATAAGAAGAGTTAGCTGGTTGGGGAATGGTGTGTGCCTTACTCTATTTCATAACCATTACCGAGACCTATAGAAGGTTAATGAGATGAAGAATTACAAGAAGGTTATTGATGTATTTCATATGTGGTTGGTCAGGATGATGGAAGGGGACAGATCAAAAAGGGTATATGTCGATGCACAGAGTGCCCTTGATGTACACAAAAGTTGGTACATACAATTTCCCACATTCACATACATAAGGATCGAAGGATTCCCTAACAAGCCATACAAATAGCTAAGATATCCAACTTATAGGGTCATCCTACTCATGTTTACCAGACAAATTTTATATTCATACAAGGCATACAAGACCAAATTTGGTCAAGGAAACATCACATTCCCTATCACTATTGGGAACTATCAGTGCACAGATGTGGCAGTGGCAGGTGAATTAGATGTGGAGTTGTAGGCCATGGGCTTCTAGACATATAATGTGAGTAGGGGTTTTCATCCCTTTGGTAGGATCCAAGCACTTATTGATCCAGAAACATCAATGAGCCAAGCATTGAAGATTACTGGGTAGACAAAATGGATGATCATGACATCATTAAAAGGTCATATCAGAGGTTGACATTAGAAAGGATCAAGACCTTGTCTAGTCATGAAGTCCCACCAGAGCTCCATGAAGATAACTAGGAGGATTTGGAGTATCCTAACTATGAAATTAACAAGGCCTATAATGAAGCCATCACAGATCCAGACTAGGATCAACCAGAAGGGGACTCATTAGAAGTGATACCCTAGCCTATCTTGGCCAATACTAATTTGTGGCTAAAAGCCCAATTGGAGAAAGAAAAGAGCTAGAGAAGGACAAGCAGGTTTTGATGATTGTTAGGTGAACAAAAGAAGATTAGTAGGGGTGAAGGTGGTTCAGAGTAATAAGAAGGCCACATTAATGGATCCATACAATTTTGGATGGGAAATGGCTATAGTAGGGGAGCCTAGTGAGTCCAAAGTAGCTAAAACCATAAGAAAAGCCCAAGATCCTAAGGAACGTCCCCAAGTAACCAAGAGGGCTAGGACAAAAGCAAGTGCCAAGGTAAAGTCAGTTGCAGAGGTAAAAATAATGGAGGCTATTAGGGAAGATGATGAGAAGGAAGAGGAGGAAATAGAGAAGTTGGTTAGACTATCAAAGGGGTCCTCATCTTCAACTCCAGCAATGCCCACCCAATAGGAGAAGCTTCAATGTCTCATAGAGGTGAAGAAGGAGAAAACTAATGAGATGATGTAGGGTATGCTTTAGACACCCTTAAAGGTAGTAATGGATGTAGTTTATGTGCAAGATGATGAGGGGGATGAAGAAATGGAAGAAAATACTCAACAAATTCCAAAGTAATCTCTAATGCTAGGAGCATTCCAAAAGGATGTTGCAAGATTGGTACAAGAAGGGAAAGTTGCAACTGAGTAGGCCACTTTAAAGAATGTGGATCCTTTTGGAGAATTGGTAGACCCAACAATCATCCAAGATATCAATGCATCTGTACAAGCATTGGCAGTAGAAGGTGGGGATGATAAGGATAGGGATAACGATGCACAAGGTGATATAATCATATAGAAGGACATCCCAATGTCGGAGGGTGTACCTTTGGATACTCAAGGTCCAAAACAGGACACACCTATACAAGAGGTCCCAATGCAGGAGAAGGTAGAAGAAAAACCAAGGGACACTTCATGTCAAGGTGTCCAAGATAAGGATACAATAGAGTCCCCTCCATGGGAAGAAGGGAAACAAGATGATGCCTCCACAACTCCTCAAAAAGAAGGAGAGCAACAACAAGAAGAAAGGCATGATGAGGTGCCTATAGATGAAGAAGAAGAGGGTGACCAAGGAGGAAGAAATAAGGGAGGAACAAGAAGAAGAAGAAGACATAGAGGAAGTTGTCAATGGGAAACCTTTGGAGCAAGAAGAGGTGGAAGTAGTCTTGGATTGGATAGGAGCAGAAGTGCAACCTAGTCAGCCAATTGAACTAATTTAAATTGATATTCAAAGTTTACTAGCTACAGATATGGAGCAGAGGGGAAGAAGAAAGGCTAGAACCATGTTAGCAATAAAGAGGGACACTTTTAGGTCCTGATCAGTGCAAATGGTCATACCTCAAGTAAACAAGGAAAAGGGGAGTATAAGGATGGAGGAGTACAAAGTAATAAGCGTGGATTTGCGGCATACAACTATGGAACAACATGATGAAGAACTGAAAGATATGGCAAGTGTAACTACTACAAAGCTCTTAAAGAATAAGCAAAGAAATAAAGAACTCAAGGGACAAATCACACAATTGCAACAGTTCATCAAGGGACTAATGGGTCCAAAACAGTGTCCCATAATTACTAGAGCACTTGTCTCTTGTGTCAAGGGAACACATAGAAGAATTTGAAAATAAAAAAGATGAGGCCAAGGTACTAGAAAAATGGGTTAATTCATTCTTGAGGAATGGTGAGGGGATAATAAATATGGAAATAAAAAATTGGGATAAGGCTTTGATGGAAAAGAATCATTATACAACTACATTACATTCTTCCACTGAAAGGGTAGAGTAGAATAAGGATGAGTTAAAGAAAATAATGGCCATCCAACAACATCACATTGATGTTTTACTAAAAGAGGGGATCTTGACTCCTACCTTAGCCTAAATGATCCCAAAGTGGATATTAGAGAGGAAACTCCCAAAACCATGTATAGTGAAACTGTCAGAATTGGATAAGCAAATCCAAAAAATGTTGTAGAAGGATGAAAAAATGATAGAACAGCTGGTAGACCATCCATATCCAAGTACAAAATGATATAATACAGCATAGGCCATTCAAGAATTTAAAGGTACCTTCCAACCCATTTTGGATACTCCTAACCCAGTATTGACTAAAGATATACTAGATTAGATTGTAGAGCTAAAAGGGAAAATCAAGAAATATCTAGGACTCATTGATGGGAGAGATGGAAAGATCCAAGGTTTAGCAAAAGAATTTGAAATATAGAGATAAATCTGGGAGGCATCCAAAACTTATAGACATGAGCATATCACCACCTCGGTATTGCAATATGATAATTACAGGACTAAGATTAAGGGTGAGTGCATTATAGAGGATTATTAGGATAGTGATTAAAAGGTGCAAAGTCAGTCAAAGACAAAGGTCATCAGAGTTGTAACAGATATTTTGGAGGGAATTTTGAAAAACACTTGAAGGGCATCCAAACAGAATATTCCATACGAAGATGATGAGTGAAACTTGTAAAGGATATTCTAGTGAATATTCTAAAAGGTACCAACTGGAGACAACTATCAGAAATGTTTGTGACTATTGATTTCCTTCAATGAATTGTAACCGTGGATGTGAAATATAACTATGTGGAAGATCCAGGCCTATATAAGGATCTCTATTGTTCTATTTTGAGGATATGTGTGTGACCTAAAAGCTTGTTAAAGTGAAATTATATCTAAGAATTGTGGAATTCACATGTGTCTGCAAAGATAATGATGATGAATTGACATATCTTATCTTTATATCTGCTAAAACACTAGTGTTGTGTATTTGAAATGTATCTTTTGATAGAATGAAAGTCATACCTACTTGTATATTTCAAGTGACAATTACAATCAGTAATGAAAATATCAAACTGCTACATCATACTTTGGAGTGCAATTTGAGTGCTTTGAATTATTGAATGTTTTGTTTAAAGTTGCATCCTTTCTATGGTGGTTGTGACCTTGTCTGGCTAACTATGAGAAGGATTTTACTATCAATTTGTATATTTCTACGTGCTGCATTCATGTAAGTACTAGAGAATGAGATTCCAAAGTGAATTATTTCTAAACCCTATATTTTGTCTTTATTTGATCAGATTTCTTATAATTAGCATAAAACATTGAAATCTAAAGGAAATTGTCTAAAATTTATGCAAAGATTATGCAAATGATTAAAGATTCATGTGATTTTCATAAATATAAGTAAGTGAAAATGCAAACTTTAAATCTTTAAGAAGATTTGCATGAAATGTCTAAAGTTTGTGCCAGTAAATTGTAATGCACAAAATATTTTGATATTCGATAATTTGGAACAAGTGAGAAAAGAGTGTAATAAATCTAGTGCCCCTTAATTAAACAGCTCCACATTGAAGTAATGAGTGATCTGACACAATCATGACCTAACTAATAGAGCCTTGGGATTATAAATTCCTAGTGAATTTATCATATCTTTGAAGAGAGATCAAGTTCCTTTGTGAATTTTATGTGTGTTGTGTGTGATTAACATTTGCATCAACATCTTTTTGGCACTAGAAGGAGGGCCTAATAAGATTTAGAGTAGACTTTGCCAGATGACTCACAAATCTGGTCCAACAACCAAGTCAAATCTAAAGGATGCTTTTGTACAATTCCCAGATGAGCGAGGTAATGGTGCAAAAAATACCACAATCTTAAATCTAGGGGCTAGTCAACCTAAGAGTCCATCTTAGACTTCTTTAGATCTTTCAAATTTACCTTCAGTCCAACTAAATTTGGCAAATCCAAATGTTTCCGCATTTAATTCCTTGAATTTTGGTTTAGTATTACAAAATCAGCCAAATTTAGGTCCAAATTCACCTAGAATCCCAACCATGGCATTCTTTAATGTAGAACCTCCAATTAACTTTGTAGCATATCATGATATGCCAAAGAATCCTGATAAAATTTGTCCTAAGTATCATTTGCATCATGATGCAGATGACACGTGAGAATTTTCAAGGAAACTTGCTTCAGAGCATGTTTACAACATGAAGATGTGATCTGCAAACTTTTCCCTTTCACCTTGACCGAACAGGCCTATAGCTGGTATGTTAATCTACCAAATAATCATATAACTAGCTGGAAAATCCTAGAAGAGGCATTTTTTTCTAGGTTTAGGGTTCCTATTGACCCTACCATACTATATCGCCGATTAGCAGGGGTTAAGAGAAGTGGAGAGTTCATAATAATTTTTAATGATAGCTTCCAAAAGGCTTATTCTAGCTTAGTTAATCCTTATACTTTAGGTGATGATGCTGCATTACAAATGTATTATTCTTCCTTAGATCCTATAACTACAATGTTTGTGAAAAGATAGATCCCAACTATTGTGAATTTGTCACAAGCATACAAAGAGGTAATAAAGATCAACTAGGAGATGAGATAGGTAAGTCATGGTCCTTTCATTAGTTTGGGACAAGTTGCAGTACCAAACCAGACACAACAATTAAATGGAGCTCTAGTTTAGCATACACCAGTACTTAACCCTATGCCTAGCCAGGCTATTGTCTTACATCCTTAACAAGTAGTATATGATGGAAGAATAAATACACAACCATTCTTCTAGGTCCCTCAAGATGCATTCATTGCAAAAGCACAAGATGATAAGGACAATCTGAGAGAGGTCACAACACAACTGCGAAGGCTAACAACTTAGGTGACTCGGTTAAGAAATAATAACTTCTACAGTCAAAGCCATAGTCAGGGTAACATCCAAAGCCAAGTTCATTCCTCACAAAATCAAGGTTAGAATTTAGATAGCAATAGAAATTCCAATCCACCAACACCTCCAAGGGTATGGAATACTAGGCCTAACAATGGGATGATTGCTTCACCTTTAGATCATCCAGATAATCAAGAGTCAAAACAACCAGCTAGGGTGAACATTACTGAGGTAGCCCTTAGTAATTGGTGTAGAATCCATAACATAAATGCACATGCAGAGTTTGACTATCCTCATTTCCATTTGGCAGCTAGTATCTTTAAAGTGGAAGTACAAAGTCCTACTTCTGAATTACTAATACCTAAAGGGAATGAAATCATGCCTTCTAGTCTAGGATATGAGTCAACCATGCTCTTGGAGAGTTTTACCTTGGTACAGAACCAAGATCTAGATGAAAGTTTTCAACATATCGAGTGTTTAAATCCTGAATCAACTCTAGTATTTGAAATTTTCCAGTTTCCCTTCGAGAGAAAAAAATGAGGTAGATGAGGTGCAAGCTTTACAACAGTCACAAAATAATCATAGCTATAATTTGAGGAACAACAATAGGTTAGGAGGACCTTTTGTTAGTGTAGGTTTTTTATTCCTTATTAGAAGGTTTTTCCTACACATCTTTTTTAAGCGTACTTAGGTAGTTTAATAATGTGAGCTATTTAATAGGCCTTTTATGTTAGTGGATGCATGTGTGTGTGGTTTCAATCCATTCATGGAAGTTACTCCACCTCCCCCTATTTTTGGAGATGCTGGAGTTATATTTCCTATTGGTCAATATTCACAACTCACCCCACTCACCTTGCCTATAAATATTTGAGTCCTTTGTATGTACTTTTCATGGGTTATTCAATGCATTTCTCCAATATTTTGCATCAATATTCTCTTGGTTTTTTTCATAACTCTCTCGTAGAAGAATGCTTATAGTTGATCCTGGCTCTAACATGGTATCAGAGCTCTAGACTTGCAAGTTTCTTCTTGAATCTACGAGGGTTTTAGCCTTGAGAGTCTAAAAGGGACATCCTGGAGAAAAAACTAACCCTGCCATTGTTCTTAGAAGGTGTCAAAACCCTTATTTTCATATAAGGCACTCTATATTCTGCTGAAAAAACAAATTTGGGCATTTTTTGGGGTTTAGTTTTTTATATGTAGGAAAAATCCGTATGGCCACCTCGATTTCCATGCCAGATTTTTTATACAGTCGCCTCAATTTCCATGCCAAATTTTTTTGAACTTATTTTGATTTTTGGACTACCTTGATTTGCATGCCAAAAATTTTCAAATTTTCCTCAATTTCCATGTCGCTTGATTTATGTCTACCTAAATTTCCATCCCACATCAATCTCTGAATCTACCTCGATTTCCATGTAGCACTCATGTGCAGGCCTAAAAAGGCTTTTTTCTTCCAGAGGCCATAACTTGAGCATACGGACTAAAAAATTGGCAAATGAAAAAGTGTTAGAAAGATGGTTCTGAGCACTATCCACTAATGTTGGTCTTTTTTCTAGATTTTTCTGTTTGTCACCTATTTTTGCTATTTGAAGTCAAGGCATCTTTTTTGGCTTCCGAGCTTCGTTCTTGCACCCAGAATCTCCAATTTTTGAAAATGAAAAGGCATTGGAAAGGTATCAAAGAGCTCTACACAGCCACCTATGTACTTTTTTTAGATTCAGCTTCAGGTATCTTTTAATCTGTTTGTCAATTTTATGGCTTCTATTGGATATCCTGGACATGCTGCCTCCTAGAAAGGTTTTTTTTTTTTATAGGCTTCTATTATCAGTAATAATCTATTTTTGGTCTCTCTCACACTTTCTGTAGTATAATGAGGATATCAAATTGTTTGTACTTGTGCTTATGCTTCCTTGGTTTTGCCCTAGAGGCAACCTTCATATTTTGTTGAGTATTTTTGAGATCATTGGTACCTTATGTTACCAACCTCTTTGATCTTGATCTTCAATGGGGTTTTCCAGTACAACACAGTTGTTCTTCAACAGTCATGTGCAATAGATCATTTTTAACTCTTCTATCACCTGTTGCTACATCAGAGTTCAATGTTGCATCATCATTGGCTTCCGGTGATTCTGTGCAGCAGGTCATCTTCTATCCTCTGTTGTTTCATCAGAGTTTAGTGATGCTTCGTCATGAGCTTCAAGTAATTGAGAGTCATTTCTTCATGAGCTTCCAGTAATTCAGGGTTGCTTCTTTGAATGCTTCCAGTAATTCTTTGCAGTAGAAAGAATCATTGTATATGGGTACCTAACATGGCTTCATTTGCTGGAACCCATCTTTACAACTCCCTAAGTTATGCTTAAGGGGGGGTGTTAGTGTAGGTTTTTTATTCCTTATTATAAGGTTTTTCCTACACATCTTTTTCAAGCTTGCTTAGGTAGTTTAATAATGTAAGCTATTTAATAGGCCTTTTATGTTAGTGGGTGCATGTGTGTGTGGTGTCAATCCATTCATGGATGTTACTCCACCTCCCCCTATTTTTGGAGATGCTGGAGTTACATTTCCTATTGGTCAATATTGACACCTCACCCCACTCACCTTGCCTATAAATAATCACTCCTTTGCATGTATTTTTCATGGGTTATTAAATGCATTTCTCCAATATTTTGCATCAATATTCTCTTAGTTTTTTCATAACTCTCCCATAGATGAATGCGTGTAGCTGATCCTAGCTCTAACACCTTTTACCTCTTCTATTCCACCAAACAATCTCAACATCCCACTAGATCCTAATTCAAGTAATAACCCTCAGCCTCCATTAAAGATTGCATAGACTAGTGCTGCCTTGCAACCAAAGACATGGGTAAATAGATCTGAACCTAAGGATGTTAATGGATTGGCTAACTACTTTTCTGAAGAAATCAAAAAGGTGAAAGTAAGTGTGCCTTTGTTTTAATTACTTAGAAGTCCTAAAATTAAAAATGCTTTTATGAAGTCTTTTGAGCAATCAAGTCAAAAAATAAGTCAAACCATTCAAGAAGTACAAGTTGAAAATATGTCAAATAGGCAAAATGATAATTGTCCTGAACAATCTGTGAATGCTTAGATTGCCTCCCACAGAGATAGGAAAGATTCACTACCTTTTCTCTTGACCTTAAGAATCTTAGAATGTTCATAATTGTATGGTGGACTCAGGTGCATCCGTAAATGTCATGCCATTGTCCATATGTCAGACCTTAGGATTAACCCCTGCAAAGTCCACCAAAGTGGTCATGCAACTAGATATGTTAGAGGTAAATGTGGTAGGAGAACTAACTCATATCCATATGCAGTTAGCAACAGACCCTAGGATCTAACAATTCATAGATATTTAGGTAGTAGACATCCCAGTAAACTACGAGTTGCTACTTAGTAGGGATTGGGCTAAAACACTTAATGGATACATGACCACTGATTTTTCCCATATGTGGTTGCCCTGGAGAGGGATTGCCAATTAGATTAGGATAGATGCCGAACATAACATGAAGCATATGATCACATAATACAATAAAACTGACGAGGTTGTGTACATGGAGATAGAGCCTGGAGATTATAGGCTTGTAGAAAAAAGAATTAGGATAGAAGAGATTCCAACTTTTGATCTAGGAAAAGTACCTGCTTACTCAGGAACTAGTGCCTTGTTGATCATGATGTTAGTCATAAGCACACATAGAATAAAAGTTACACAACAATCTTTACTCATCTTGAAAGATACAATGAATTCAAAGAATTCATGATCCCAAGTCTCCGTTGATTAGTTCTTAATCTACTGACATTACTCAGTGGTTGATGTGTGTTCTTGTTTTCCATTCAGGGGCCTTACGTTTGTTTATCAGTATATTCTATTCCTATAAAGATGCTACACAAAAAGGTTATTCTACACAGTATATTTCTTCAAATAATGTGTCTATACTTAGATCTTTGCATGATATTTATCAATTGTACATGCTTTAACTCTTTTTTTTATTCATGGGTAAACGCTTTTGACCAGAGCTATGAACCGGTTACAATTATCAGGTGGGCAGGGGGGAGACTGGACCTCATGACCATCCTTACCGCAATGGAATTACTTAGCCAATCGAGCCAGGGCCCCTGCCCAGTACATGCTTTAACTCTAAATATGCTATGAATTTTTAGGTGTCTACAAGATGTGTACATATTTCATGTTATTTGCTTCTGATTATCTGTTATTTGGAATTGTGATGATGAATTTATGAAATTAAAAGAAATTGAAAAATAATACTTTAAATTATGATAAATCTTTAGCTATTGAGCCACATACACACTTGATACAGTCATGAGGAGAAGAAATCAAACCGTATTTTCACCAGGATGTTCCACAGCTAGATACAGATGATGGTAACTTCAAAGGATGATGAATGAAAATGATACAAGTAGACTGATAAGCACTCCAAGGGATGCAAGTAATCAAAGTAGGTATTAACAATTTAAACATAGATTACTTAGGATTAATGATGATTTGTAATCAAAATGGTCTTCTCTTTCATTAAGTATGCGAAAACATGTATGTTTAGAACAACTTTGAAATAGGCCCTGATATTTCAGCAATCAAATTTCAATTAAGCTTCTGAATGTTTAAAATAAGGCATCCCTATACCTTTTATAGAATAAGGTGAGGGAGCAGTTACAAATGACCTACAGTCAAGATTTATCAATTAAGATCAACGGTGGATATTCCCTTTTGGCTTGGTCAACTATCTCCCATGGCACAGGTCACCAACTGGCAACCATCTAGGTAACTTATTTTCTTCTAAGTACTTGATGCATATATTTCCCTTGTGCCACATTCTCATTTACTCCTCAGGTTCTTCTTCTTCATCATCATGATCATCGCTTTCTATGTCATCATCACCCTGATGAATATCACCTTGTATATGGACCTATATTATCATCTTGATATTTTCATATGCTTCTACTATTTTATCAAACTCCCTGCCATCCTGAGTTTTGATTTACTAATGGCATGCTTATGGGCTTGAAATTTATCTCTGAGGAGTTCTAACTTACCCTTCCTATTGCTCAATGTTTCATTATAGTTCTCCACCCTACCTTTGATCCTCATGATCTTGTTCATTGCTTCTTCTGTCAGGTGGGTGAGAGGATCATCAGTCATTGGCTGGAAGTTATCATGCAGAGCTTTTATGTCAAAGTCTGTGTATTGGTTTTTAATTTTCCCCTCTACTTTTCCCTCTAGGGTTTCCAGGACTTCTGCTTCATAGGACATCATCCTATATAGTTTCACACTGATATCTCTTACCTTAATGTTGCACTTCTTTAGTACATCACATTCAAACCTGATGTCCCTATACCAAATATCCACTAGCATGGCAGTGTTATTATCCAATACCTGATTATTTATCAGGATCTGAGGATTAATCCTCTTTATTTCACTTAGAGCACCCAAGGCCTTTTCTAACTGGAATGACCTTCTTCCAGCCTCATTCTATACTTTATCAACCTTCTTCCTCGAGATACTCAAAGAATTCCACCTTTGCAAAGAGGCTCTCAATACTTCCTCAGCTCCCGTGAGTGCTGACAGCATCCACTTCCTCATGATCATTAGCTCATGCTTCATAAGGTCTAATTTATTAACCTCCTCTTGAGAAATTGTAGTCAATGGGACTGCCTGATCTGATGATGTATTGTCAGGGTTAATCAACCCTTGTATGTATGAATGTAGCTGAGCAATGTGCTCTTTATGCTGCTTATTCTTCTCCTTTTCTTTCTTCACCCTTTGGGTTAAAGAATCAATTATATCCTTCCCTTCCTAACCCTCTGGTTCTTCATTGGCAAACCCCAAGTCAAGTGTGGTGATCTGGAATTCTTCTAGGGTGATTTTGCCTTTCTCCTTTTCAACAATGGGAAGTGCTACTTGGACAATCCTTCTGCCTGTAGTAGGATCTCTTCTAATTGTAGATGTTAATCTAGCTTTCCTCTTGGGTTTCATGATAGTCTCTGCAAACAAGGTTGAAACATCAAATTCTTGAATCTCAAAACCTTGTTCCATACCTATTTCTTTCTCAAGCCATTGAGGTACTTGATCTCCAGATCCTTTTTGTCTATCATCATCATCACGTCCACCCTGATCTCCAACATCTGTCTCAGTTCTTCATGGAGAGGGTGATTTACTTATTTCTTCCTCATGATATTCATCATGAGGGGGATCCTGTTGTATTTCTTCTTCTTGAGGAACTTCTTCTTGCGGGGGAGGATCTTGCGGTGTATGTACATGTT
Source organism: Cunninghamia lanceolata (assembly GCA_027924645.1). NCBI lineage: Eukaryota > Viridiplantae > Streptophyta > Pinopsida > Cupressales > Cupressaceae > Cunninghamia > Cunninghamia lanceolata. The sequence goes on along the minus strand of BSBN01000078.1, from coordinate 31,592,695 downwards.
AGTCCTGGACCTGATCTTTTACTCCCTCATTTTATGTTTCATCCACTTTGGGAATTTCCTCATCTTGAGGCATATTTGTATCCATGGATATCATTGTATTCAAACTAGGTGCATCTACCTGATCCTGGATCACATTCTGCTCCGCACCTGATATATCTACCTCTTGGGTCTTAAGGTCATCATGACCTGATGTTTCTTTATCCCCTAAGGTTTCTTGAGTCCCGGGGTCATCATCACCTGAAGTGTCTTTATCATTCCCACCCTTTTGTTGGACTTCAATGATTTTGGTCTCAGCTAGTATTTCCTATTATTGTTGGCCCATATATGGAGTATGGCTCTCCACTTCTATTTGCTTGACTAGCTCAATATTTTCTGCTATATCAGGTGCACCTGCTTGATGTTTGGGACTTACATCTTCTCTGTACATTAGGTCTATCACCGTAGGGCTGGTTACCTTATCAACCCACTTATCAAGCCTGATTTGTTGGGCTGCCCTCTCTGGGCTACTTTCTTTCTCTTTCTCTATTTGCTTCAACTCTTCCAATACCACCATCTGTGCTGATGGGGTTCCATGTGGGGTCATGCGAGTGCTGGAAGCAAGGGTCTCCATCTGCTAAGAAGCTACATTTTGTACCACCTCATCATCTAATAGGTCCGCAGTTTCCTCCAATGAGAAAGGACCAGCTTGACCTGCTCTAGCAGCTTCTTTTGCTTGCTCTTTAACCTTCTCAGTCTTAAATTGAATGACGGTAGGAAGTGGCACATCATGTTGTAATTCTTTCCTAAACACTTCACTACTAGCTCCCCTTAACACTATGGGATCATTTCTTATCTCACCCCTCATAGATGTTCTCTATTTTTTAGGTGATGACATCACCTGGGGTGCCTTCCTCTTTCTGGTGACCATCATAGGGTCATCTCCTACAGGCTCTTTATTCACTGGCTCCTCCTCAAGAAGGATATCCTCTTCCACATTCTACTTTGAGGTTTGACCTTTATCTTGTACTCCTGTAGTCTCCACAACTAGCCTCAGGATTCTTTTTGTACTTGGTTTATCCATCAAAGGCTATGTAGATGAGGCTGATGCCTATCTTGATATAGATGCACCTTTAGCTGCTATCATAATTCTCTCAATTATCACCCCCTTAGGTTCACTATCAATCTTCCTTCCTCTGGGGGGTCCTTTACTTTGTTTCTGGGGTGCCAGCCTTTCTCCATTAGATTTTCTTTTCTCAACAAGAAAGTCATCATATTCCTTATTAGGAATCCCCTACCTTTTTCTCTTATTATCTACTATGATGACCACCCCTTTCTTCTTCAGTATACTTATTTATTCATTTACCCATGATTGGGTCAACTGCAGCATCCCACCTGTAAACTAATCTAAAGAAATGCTTCAGAATGTGTTAGGTCAGGGGCTAAAATGGTGTCATTATACACCTTTTATCCTCATATTCATTTGACATAATCTTGTCATCATCTTTCTTTAATTGGGCAGACACTGAGATGATGTCAAATGTCTTTATCTGATTTAGGGTGAGCCTCTGATATTTCCTTCTTCTTACTTCGGCCTCATCCTCACAATCAGTCCATAAATCCTCTATGTGCTTCTGATGTATAGGTTTCCCTACTATCTTTTGCATTCTTCCATAAGGATCATATGATCTGGCCAAAGGAAATGGATGTAAGTTCATCAGGTTCAGACCCCCTATGGCCTTCTTTATGCCTTCTGAATTAGGGCATATGTACCACCCTATAGTTACTGGAAACAATACTAGAGGTATTTTCTTATTTGCTTTATATGCATCCAGTATAGTAGATATCTGTCTCAAAAATTCCATCAGGACTACCGCATCAGTAGGGTACCTGGGTAACATTAATGGTTATCCTTCAAAACCTTCTATTCTGATATAGGAGAATGTGGCAAACTGGATGAACCAGGTACCATGCTTGTATATAACTTCTAGAGCTTCCATGCTCAATCTTTTGGTTCTATCCTCCTCCATTGTTCTAACCAGATGCATAGAAAATGCATCATTCACCAATTTGTAGTTAAGGAGATAGTCTTTTCTCTGTAACTAAGGGTAATGGTCCCATATATGGGCATCATTTATACTGCTTCCAATCTTTCCAACTGTGGTCAGTGCATCGAATGTTCCTTTATAAGCACATGAATATACAACATATGAAGTCATGTAAAATAAACACTCTAGGCCTCCCAAGTCCATCATCTGTTCATCTAAGGTATCATTGATGATCTTAGCCCATAATGACTTGTTATCTGTATAAAGACACATCTGGATGACTCTGTACATCCAATTCTTGAAACTCCCAGCATTAGGCTGGCCTGTCATCCTCCTGAGTAGGACAATCATATACTAATACTCATCATCAAAATCAAATTTGTATAGATACACTGGTAATTTGGCAGAGGTAGTATAAGTGTTGTTCTTAGATCTCAACTGGAATATCCTCTTTCTTGCCATATTTTTATTGTTTTCATATTCAATCTCCAGTTTGTGCAGATCCATATTGACTACCTTCTTTCCAACTAGGAGATTGAAAGTAGATATAATCCCTTTTATTGACAAATCTGCATAAACCCTTCCATGTTTTTCCACCTATCTTGTCTGAGGGTTGTAATTTCTGGCACATTCTACTATTAGCTCCAAGGTCTCCATGGCATATAGAAATCCAGCTGCATGCCAAATTCCTAATATAAAAATGGCATCCAATAGGGTATTATCTCTGTCATCATGCATCTTGGATGACCATGCCACTAAATCTATATTTCCCTGATGAGTATCTCTGATGACACCATACTTAAATTATATTCCCTCAGGTTAAGTAAACATAGGCTTAATAAATTCTGCTCCAGATCTGCTCTTTCGAAGGTCCTCCATGGATTCCTGCAATGAACACGACTGGTCTTACCATAATATTCACATGCATGTAGACAACATTATACGTTTACGGAATCATGCATATTATATTTATTAATCTCTATTTCATCATGATATGCATACTTACAGTTTCAAACCACTGGAAAGGTCATACTACCTAGACAATGCAGAAAACAACAACAGGAGGGTTTCTTAATTACTTACCTGATAATGCTTATTTCCTGGATTAGGCTGATGATTATGGAAAAGGGACTCAAATGATGATGACCATGCATTCCGTTATGCTGCACGCTGTATGTCTATCCACAGGTAGCTTGTACAAGGGTTTGAATGTCTGCTCTATAAATTCTCATTTCTCTGCAAGGTAAATGCAAAAATGACCTTAGAAATTCATTTTCAACCTCATTCAAAGGGCAAATTAGGGCAAAATCAGGTTAAATTGATTAGAACCATTGATCTTCTACATGAAATCCATGGATGTTGCCAGGTGTTTGTATCGTATTGGCAATCGGCGGGAATCCACCTATTGCATTTATGTGCTTTAAATGTTACGAGGCAAGAGGAGGGGGGGTGATCTTCAGCAGATTGGGTGATGTTTGAAATATGACCCCCTCTATGTAATATGACCTTCCATTTTTTAGCAATAAAACTAATGTCAAGGAATCAGGTGATGTTGAGAATATCGGGTCATGATTTTAATATAATGGGATATTTAAAATGTGACCCTCAAAACTAAAGTGACCCCCTTTTCAAAAGATCGAGACGATGTCACTGTCATGTTATTTAAAAGGGTGATCGTTGGAAATATACCTTCGCAAGGTAAAAAGGATGATGACATCACCGTCAGGGTGATTTTCTTTATTCATCAGGATTGGATGACATCATCGGCATATTGGCACTGGGGTGATATTCTACAACAGGGTGATATTTGAAAGATCAGGTGATATTCGAAAGATCGGGTGATATTCAAAAGATCGGGTGATATTTGAAATATGACCCCCCGCAAAATATATGAAGTTGTTTGACAGGTAAATACCATTATCACGTAAAATTGACGTCCGTAATTTGCGGACCAAATGATTATCGGGTGATAAACTAGCATCGGGGTGATCTAACGTAAGGTGACTGATGTTAAGGAATATTACCCCCTAGGAATATCAGGTTTGACAGGACTTTGACTTGTCATAACTTTCATCCCCTAAGGAATATCAGGGTGATCCAAAAGGCAAACCTGCATGAAATTGTATACTCTTTCCAACCATGAGGTTATTGATATAAAATATTAAATTTGATGAATTGGCCTCATTATGATGACTTACCCACTTTCCTTATGTAGGGTCACCTGCATGACTTGCTTTTACCAGACTGCTGAAAAGTAGAAAAACAACACAAGAACAAGCCAAGCAAAAAGTTGGGTCCTTGTTTTGTCAAATCAAAATGGGGCATGTTGTGTAACCACACTGTTGGTTTTTTCCCAGACTGGATGCTTACTCCCAGATTTCCCTACAAGGTAGCCATCAATGATCAACAGGATCTCTGGGCCAGGGGCCAACAGTGTAGGAGATAGACTCTATATTTTATCTCCTCTTCTTCTTCAGGCTCTGCAAAACCTAGGGGGGTATTCCCTACTCAACATCCATGAGGATATGTACACAAAGGCTGGGATGCTGACAGAAAGCAGATAAGTCCTCTTGTAAGTAGAAGAAAACTGAAAGATAAGAGCAAAGGGGCTGGCTTTGGGCCTATTTGCAGTTGTAGACAGAGGACTTGGATCCTAAAACTAATTCTAATGTCCTAATGGTTGTTTTAGAGTTTGATTTTGATTTTGTGTTTGGATGCAAAGCTGGACTGGGTTATAACACAAATACAAAACAAGATTGGTGCCTATCCAGGGCCTGGAGTCAGTAGACATACACCTGTGAATGATCAGCATGAACAGCTAAAACTAGATTTTAGGGGGATACATATGATACCTGCCTTACAGATATCTCCCAATACAGAGTGTTAAGCTATCTATACTTATGGCATCCCTACTGCAGTATACCCTTCCCAATGTTCAATCTGAAAAGAGTTTAATCTACCCCTTGAGCAGAAGTTAAGAGATCAGACATTTAACACAGGAATTCTATGTTCTAGAGTCTCAAACATTCCTTAAATATCCAGACTCAGAAGAAAGATACATGCAATACTGGAGACAGAATTAACAAAACACATGCTAACATAGCATTTCTCATATAAAATTAACCATGAAATCAGTGGATTCATGCAAAAATGCACAACAAGAGATACATAAACTCACAGGTTTAACTGTATAGAGCAACTGAATCAGCTGTATTGTATTACAGAGCCAAATGTTCAACTTTCAACAACTCTGTTGGCTAGAAAGTGTACCTTACAGCAATTAATTACAAGGCTATTACAAAAAACCACCAGATACAGCCCATGAGAAATGGCACCCATAAGTCATCAATGCAGTAGGCAGGAGAGTTGATAGGGGTGGCCTCGAGCCCTGTGCCACCATCCGGGAGTTTTCATCCACAATGGGGCAACTTGATCGCTTGTCCCGTCGCCCATACCCCTGCACTGTCGCCATTGATGGCTCAACTACCTGCAACCACCAGGAAAAACACCGCAGTGTTCAAAAAGAATTTCCCGCCAAAACGTGCTTCTTCGCAGGTTCAAAATACACAGGGGAATAATCCCACATGCATAGTGCGGAAACCCCTTTAGCACTTTATAAGCATGGTCGCAAAGACAAAAGGTGTCGAGCGCTTTTGCCACGCTCAACACACGCCTCAGCCCAAAGCCCATCGCCGAGACCAACACCATCGGCCGAGCCCATAAATCCTCCACCGACCTCAATTGTCTTACCAACCGCACCACAAGCCTCTGTCGGCTAGACATAGTCTATCGGCCAACCCAAAAGCTTCCTTGCCGATCTCAAAGGTCACACCGACGCCTACTCCACATACACCATCGGCAAGAACAATCCTGTCGGTAAACCACAAAAAACTCTGGCCGAAAGGCAACCTTATGCCGATGACCATTCCAAATCTCCTGTCGGCCAAACTACTACCATCAGCCCAACAAAAACCCCTCGGCCGACACAGCCAATCACGCCGATACATCAACAAGCTAGGCCCCGCCCCTTTGTCGGCCAGACCCACGCTATCGGCTAAATGCAATCCATCCTCACCGACAACACAAGTCATACCGATAACACCTCCGCAAGTCACCAACATCCCCATCGGCCAGAGGAAGACCATCAGTCAAGTATTCTACAGTTCACCCGATGTCCCCCATCATGCCGATGAACAACTTCATCGGCCAGACTACATATATCGGTGGCCCCTAAAAAACCCTCGCCGATGACAATCACCACACCGATGACACCATCGGCGAGACCATGCACACGGTTCACCCGATGGCCACCCTCCATGCTCCCGTCGGCCAGACCAAAGCTATCGGCCAAACCAAAAACTTCCCAGCTGATGAAGAATGTTACGCTGATGCCTTCGAATAGCCCTGCATCCTGCATTCGGCGAGACCTAAGTCATCAGAGCAAGAAAAAGATCCCTCACCGACAACACATACTTTCACCGATAGATATCCATCAGCCAAACAAATACCATCGGCCCAACACCTGACTGCTCACCCGATAGACTATGTCATGCCATGGCACATCAATCCAACCTCCATCGGGAACACCCAATGCATCGGTGAATCACCTATCTGCCTGGCCAATATGCAAACTCCTGCCGATGAACACCCAAAAAACCCTCATCGGCCTGACCATCTCCCTTGGTGGGACAAAAATTATCTCCGCCGATAGCACAAAGTCCCAGCGACATACAAAGAACACACCACAATCCCCATCGATGAGATCAAAACTGTCAGAATAACAATAAGCCTCCCTCCCGATAGGCAAAGTCTCAGTGATGACACCATCCCTGCCATCAACCTGATCGCCAAAACACCTACGAGGTCACACCGATGGGCAAGAAAATATAGGGTTTAAATGAAGAAACCCTCCAACATGAAAAATCAACCTCCAGGTTAAAATGAGTGCCAACACTGGCTCCGAATGGGGATGTGCAGGTGAAAAACCTGCAGTGAATACCAGATCTCCGGGCAGACCAGGCAAAAAAGCCAAAAAAGCACAAACTGTATAGAACATTTACACTATATACATATTTTTAACAAATGTGCACAGAGACGAGTCATCTATGCAAAATAGAACTTAAGGAATTGGCCATGCACAGGCAATTCCAGAACTTCACCATCTAGGGCCTGGATGAAATAAGAGTCCTCCCCATGAGTGCTGCAAATCTGATATGGGCCCATCCATAAGGGTTTGAATTTACCATGTTTACCCTTTTCTTGACCTTTTGCATTCCATATGAGCACCAAATCATTGACTTGAAACTTCCTTTTTGTAGCTCTCCTGTCAAACTGATATTTCACAACTTGTTATCTCTTGAGGTTGATCTGGTGTGCTTTCCTTCTGTTCTCATCCAATGCAACCAGCTGATTCACTCTTTCTGTCATGGAGTCTTCAATCTCCTCATCGTTTTCCTAGATGAATCTATAAACTGGCAGGAGATTGTTTATGGGCAATCTGGCTGATGCACCATATACTAGCTCAAAGGGTGACATTCCAATAGCCTTTTTTACTGTCACTCTGTCAGCCCATATTGCTAACTTTAATTTTGAGTCCCAAGCTCTCTTGTTCTTGTCCAGTATCCTCTTGATAATTTTCATGATGCTTTTATTGCTTGATTCTGCTTGACCATTTCCTTGTGGGTGGTATGGTGATGCATATGATAGATTGATCCCATATTTAGTGCAAAAATCAACAAATTCACCTAATCTGAAGCACATAGCATTATCAGTGACTATCTTGAATGGTACTCCAAACCTGATGATAACATTTTCCAGTATGAAATCCATCACCACCTTACTTGTAGCTCTCTTAGTTAGAATGGCCTCAATCCATTTGGTAAAGTAATCAGTTGCCACCAAAATCCAACTGTGTCCCCCACTTGACTTGTCTGCAATTTCACCTATGAAGTCAATTCCCCATTGCTGAAATGGAGCATCCATAGTTACAGTTCTGAGGGGTAAAGCACCATCATATCTCAGCTTTCCTGAAAATCTTTGGCAAGGGTCACACTTCCTCACTAACCTTTGTGCATCTGAAAAGAGAGTGGGCCACCAATATCCTTCTCTGAGAGTCTTATGAGCTGTTGTTTGGGCAATATAATGTCCACCACACAATCCCTTATGCATGTCAATCAAAACATTTTAGCCACATCTTCATCCACACATCTCAGCAGCACACCATCAGGGTTTTTCCAGTATAGCTCACCTTGAACAATAACATACTTGATTGCATGTAGCTTTAAAGTCCTCTTTTGACTATCACTGAAATGGGAAGGACAATTTAGATTTTGCAAGTAGTAGATAATATCCTTGTACCATTCAGATCTTGATACATTTACACTCTCATTTTGGACTACATTAACTTGGCATGCTTCCAAGTTTGACTATGCCATCATCTTGGCTAATCCTTGTCCTCTTACCAACTTGGTAATCTGTATGTCTATGTTGAACTCTTGCAGTTTGTTTATCCATTTGCACCTTCTTCCAGTCACCTCCTGTTGAGTGAATATGTCTTTGACTGCTACATGGGGTACATATGCAATTATATGTGATCCTACCAAGTATGGTCTGAAACTTTTGATGGCTCTGACTAGTGCATATGCCTATTTTTCCATAATATCATATTTCAACTCAGAAGCCTGCAAGGACATACTGAAGAAAGCTATGGGTTGTTCAAAACCATCTTCATTTTTCTGTAGCAAACATGCAGCAACAGTGTGAAAGGAAGCAAATGAAAATACTTGGAATGGCCTAGAAAAATCAGGAGATTTAAGAACAGGGGCCATCTTGATTGCCTCTTTGATACTTTGAAATGATTCTATTGCTTCACTTTCCCAGTTGACAGTTGCATCCTTCTTCATCATCTTAGAAATGTTCCTTGTAGTTTCTGCAAAGTTGGGAACAAATCTCCTAACAAAATTTATCTGTCCAAAGAAGGACTGAACTCCTTTTACAGTTTTTGGCATTTGAATTCTGTCTATAGCTGCCACTCTCTCTGGATCTATCCTAACTCCATCCTTGGAAACAATGTGTCCCAGAAGCTTTCTTTCAACTACCCCAAAAGCACACTTCTTTGGATTTAAAGAAATACCATATTCTAGTGCTCTTATGAAAATCTGCTCTAGATGCAAACAATGCTGCTCTTCCTTCTTTGAATAAGCAGTCAAGTCATCCTGATAAACAGCCAGGATTGAATCAATCAACCTTGCAAAAGCAACATCCATTGCTCTTTGAAATGTAGCACCTACATTTGTTAGCCCAAATGGCATTCTAACATATACATAAGTTCCCCATGGAGTGGTGAAGGCAGTCTTATACTATTTTGATTCCTTTACCTTCACCTGATTATAACTTGAAAATCCATCCATCATGGACAAGAGTTCACAACCAGTCACTCTCTGCAACATAGCTTCCATATTAGGCAGTGGATAGTTATCCTTTAAAGAGGATACATTCAAGTTTCTGAAGTCAACACAAAGCCTAATATCACCGTTCTTTTTTCTAACTGGGACAAGGTTAGACACCCAAGTTGAATGTCTGATTGGCACAATTATTCCAGCTTCCCTAAGCTTTTTGAGTTCTTCTTGCATCTTTGGAGCTAAGGTAGGATTAATAGGTCTTTGCCTTTGTCTAAATGGCTTAGCTCCAGGCTTCAATGGGATCTCATGCTGGAATAAATCTTCCCTATAGGCTTTTAGGTCCTCATATGACCTAGCAAAAACATGTTTATACCTTTTCAGTAATGCAATCAGCATACTCCTGATGTGTGGTTTGAGTTGTTTACCAATGTATACCTTCTTGGGGGCCTGAGATGTTCCCAAATTTATCTCTTCTAAATCTTCTTTGTTTGTGGGAGATGTCTTTGTGACCAATTTGTCTCTACTGTCAAAAGCTCTTTCCAAAGCTACTAACCCTCTAGGGATTTTGTTAGTCTTCAACTGAATTATTTCTTTCCCCATAAGAGTTTCTTTTCCATCTATAGTCTCTACAAAAGCTTGGAAATCAATTTCTTGATTCTCATATTCATCTATGCAGTGCAAAAATTTTAACAAATCCCTATCATCATTAAACACTTGCCAACTACATATGTTTTCTGGTACTGCAGGCCTGATTTTAACTTCTACATTTGTAACATCTGATAGAGTGATGCCATCTGGCCTTATTGCAACATTAGCTAAGAAATCAGCCATAACATTCTTTGATCTCTCTACCCAGCCTATTGAAAATGCATCAAACAGTTCAATGGTATCCCAAACAACATGCTTGTATTGTTTCAATCTTTTTTTTTTTGAGGCATACCTATCTCTAATTTGGGATACAATCAGCTCAGAATCCCCAAATACCCTTAGCATTTTGATTCCATGTTTGAGAGCAATATTTAGGCCGAAAAGCAAAGCCTCATATTCTGCAATGTTGTTTGTGCAAACAAACCTCAGCAAGAAAGAGAATTTGAGGAGCTTACTAGTTGGAGACAGGAAAACAACTCCAGCTCTAGAGCCTTCTTTTGCACAAGCTCCATCAAAATACATGGTCCATAAACCTTGCTGGTCCAGCTCTTTAATGCAGACATTTTTCTCTTTATCTTCTCTATCATCTGAGACAACCTTGAAGTTATCACAGTCAGTGTTTACAAAGCATATCTGTTCCTCTGCTTCTTGGTCTTCCACTATCTCTGATGATCTTTGTTCTCTGATTAGCTTAACATCCTTGCCATTCATTGGAATCATGGCATATGACAGGTCTAGCTGCATACTTCCACCAATTAGTGCAGCCCATCTTCTTGACAACAACATACCATACTGTGGCTTGATGTCAACCAATGTTATATTCATTTTATATCTTTTTTCAGGAAATGCTGCCAGCTTGAAATCTACATCCTTCATGATTCCAATAAATGGTACCTCTCTGGCATCCATAGCATAACATTTTCCACATGCCTTGTCAATTTTCAATCCAGCTTGTTGCATGACAGCTAAAGGCATGACATTTGTAGATGCTCCAGAGTCAAGCATACAATTTCTGATTATCTTTCCATTTCTAACTAGGGATACATAAAATGGTCCCACTTGTGAAGGACACTTTGTCATAGTCACTCCTAAATAGACTTCAGGAGCCTCATCTTCTTCATTACATATGACATGTTTCTCACCCTAGATCTGAACATTTTGTTTAGCTTGAAAAGCCACCCCTGAAATTAGGGATACTGTCCTATTCTTGATCTCTTCAACCTTCATGAGTTCCATGAGTGGAACAGAGACTTTTACCTGGGAGAGGACTTGAGCTATATCAAATGGAGCATAATTTTGTATAACAGTTGTAGCTTGCTCCACAATCTTGTTTTTATCCTGAACTGATTTAGCTTTTACTTTCATAGTTCCCTGATCATCATTCTTGTCATAGGAACCTTTACTTTGATCTTTAGCCTAAGGGATTCTATTTTCTGGTCCTTGAGATTCATGACCTGTTCTATGTCTAAAATTCTATTTATTATTAACCCACTGCCTCTTTTGTGATTCAATCCCCTTATGACCATGCCCTGGCTGACCTGCAGAAACACCTTCTGGCTGATGTGGGCTGCTTATCTGAGCTTTACCTCTGAGATTGTAGTTGCTTTTGACTTGAGCAACTGCTGCAGCTGTGAAGGCCCTAATTTCCTCATCAAAAGGTCGTTGTAAGTTACTCAGAAAATTGTGTGAGCTCTGAGCATACACATAGCTCTCTTCATTACCTTCATCATAAAAGTCCTATTGACAGGCCCGAATTCCATCATCTGTACTCTCATCAGCATCATAAATGGGGTATCCATTGTTTGTGGACATCATATTAACATCATCATCTTGCACATAATGTGGCTCATTGCATTCATCACAAGATGTAGTATTATCACACAAGGACTAAGCAATCATACACTGTGACTGTGAATGTGGCATCTGACAAATTATACACCATGGATTATCATCAACAATATTTATATCTTTCTTTAGAGGATCAGGAGTTTCTTTGACATACTGAGCTGTCTGATTTGTGTTGTTATGTGGGAATATAGGCTTACCATTATGCCAATTGGTATTATAAGGCATATCATGCAATGATGGCCTCTTTTCCTGCCTTTGATAGACTTGCCTATCAGGACCTATCCCTTTTTCACTTCTAGCTAGTCTATAGCTTAGGTCCTTAACAACATTTACAAATTTGTCTATCTTATCTTCAGGGGCAGATGTATTACCTTGAGTGTTCTGAGGCTTGTTTGGATTCTGCAGAATCTTCACATCATCCCTTCTGTTTGTCTTGCTTGATGCTTTCCTGTTGTTCTCAATATTCACTGCAATTCTGAAAGCATCCCTGAGAGTAGCAGGACCTTTATCTCTTAATCCATATGCAGTTTTTGCATCAAAGGCATTGATATACAATATCACGCACATTGGTTCATTTGGCCTCATGTGATGTGGCAATTTGTTTAACACTTTAGTAAATCTTGCATTAAAATCTGCAACCTGCTCATTTGACCCTTTAGTGATACTGGTAAACTCATTTACAAAAAAGCTAGGGTCAGTTTTGTCACCATATTGCTCCTTGAACATCCTTTTAAAATCATCCCATGATGAAATACTCCGGTCAGGTAGATTCTTGTACCATTCTGTTGCCTCATCAACTAAGGATTGCATGAATGACTTCATGAAAACATCCTCATGCTCTACCTCAAAGTTATCCATGACATTTTGAAAGGCCTTTAGATGATCTTCTCCTGACACAGTGTTGTTTCCTGAAAATTTAGGCACTTGCAGCCTTAGATGCTTGTCAATGGGGTTAGGATACCCAAGAATACCATCAAATACCAGCTGCCTAAATCTATCTAACTGCATGGGCTATCTATCAAACTGATTAATATTAATATTTTTGTTTGCATTCTGGTTTCTTACATTGTTCAGTGGTATCCTAGCATCATTCACATTTTGTCTCTCATCATTATGCTGATGTTGCACTTCATTTCTCTGTTGATGTCCCTGCACATTTGCATTCTCAAGGGTAGGAATTGAATCATTTTGGGTAGTCCTTAAAGCTTGCACTTTTTGCCTCAGGTCATCTTTGATTGTTATTGCCTGCTGATATTCAAACTCGGCCCTTAAGCTCCTAATTTCATCAGTTAGTTCTTCCTCGCTAGGCCTAGAGGAGGATGGTTTTACCATATTCTGATCTTCATCTTCATCATCCCTCAGAGACTCTGCCTCTTCAAACCTTTCACTAGGGTCGAGAAATGGGCGTTCTTGGAACACCTCTAACCTCATTCTCACGCTACCACCCTGTTGCCTCTCATATGCACCTTGAATATCAGCTTCTGCATTTGAAAAGTAAGGCACATGCTGTCCTGATGGCCTAGGGTTATCTTGTATATCATCATTTTTTCTGGGGGAACCCTCATGACTGACTGAGACAGCTCCCTTTCTTCTGTACATCATTCTTCTTGTTACTGGTAACTCTTCAAATAAAGGATTTTGTTGGGATCTTCTCCCCTGCATATAAATTTTACTTTGACTGGTTGGGAGATTACTTCAGAGTCGCCACCTATTACTAGGAACTGTTTTCTTTTGAAAATTAGGGTTCTTTCACAAACTCCCCAGTAGAGTCGCCAATTTCTGTTGGTTTTTTCCCAGACTGGATGCTTACTCCCAGATTTCCCTACAAGGTAGCCATCAATGATCAACAGGATCTCTGGGCCAGGGGCCAACAGTGTAGGAGATAGACTCTATATTTTATCTCCTCTTCTTCTTCAAGCTCTGCAAAACCTAGGGGGGTATTCCCTACTCAACATCCATGAGGATATGCACACAAAGGCTGGGATGCTGACAGAAAGTAGATAAGTCCTCCTGTAAGTAGACCAAAACTGAAAGATAAGAGCAAAGGGGCTGGCTTTGGGCCTATTTGCAGTTGTAGATAGAGGACTTGGATCCTAAAACTAATTCTAATGTCCTAATGGTTGTTTTAGAGTTTGATTTTGATTTTGTGTTTGGATGCAAAGCTAGACTGGGTTATAACACAAATACAAAACAAGATTGGTGCCTATCCAGGGCCTGGAGTCAGTAGACATACACCTGTGAATGATCAGCATGAACAGCTAAAACTGGATTTCAGGGGGATACATATGATAGCTGCCTTACAGATATCTCCCAATACAGAGTGTTAAGCTATCTATACTTATGGCATCCCTACTGCAGTATACCCTTCCCAATGTTCAATCTGAAAATAGTTTAATCTACCCCTTGAGCAGAAGCTAAGAGATCAGCCATTTAACACAAGAATTCTATGTTCTAGAGTCTCAAACATTCCTTAAATATCCAGACTCAGAAGAAAGATACATGCAATACTGGAGATAGAATTAACAAAACACATGCTAACATAGCATTTCTCATATAAAATTAACCATGAAATTAGTGGATTCATGCAAAAACGCACAACAAGAGATACATAAAATCACAGGTTTAACTGTACACAGCAACCGAATCAGCTGTATTGTATTACAGAGCCAAATGTTCAACTTTCAACAACCTAAAAAATGGTAACACAGTCTGCCTATATTGGCCAGAAAGTGTACCTTACAGCAATTAATTACAAGGCTATTACAAAAAACTGCCAGATACAGCCCATGAGATATGGTGCCCATAAGTCATCAACGTAGTAGGTAGGAGAGTCGACAGGGGTGGCCTCGAGCCCTGTGCCACCATCCGGGAGTTTTCATCCACAATGGGGCAACTTGATCGCTTGTCCCATCACCCATACCCCTGCACTGTCGCCATTGATGGCTCAACTACCCGCAACCACCAGGAAAAACACCGTAGCGTTTAAAAAGAATTTCCTGCCAAAACGTGCTTCTTCGCAGGTTCAAAATACACAAGGGAATAATCCCACATGCATAGTGCGGAAACCCCTTTAGCACTTTATAAGCATGGTCGCAAAGACAAAAGGTGTTGAGCACTTTTTCCACGCTCGACACATGCCTCTCAGCCCAAAGCCCATCGCCGAGACCAACACCATTGGCCAAGCCCACAAATCCTCCGCTGACCTCAATTGTCTCACCGACCGCACCGCAAGCCTCTGTCGGCCAGACATAGTCTATCGACCAACCCAAAAGCTTCCTTGCCGATCTCAAAGGTCACGCTGACGCCTACTCCACATACACCATCGGCAAGAACAATCCCGTCGGCAAACCACAAAAAACTCTGGCCGAAAGGCAACCTTACGCCGATGACCGCTCCAAATCTCTTGTTGGCCAAACTACTACCATCAGCCTAGCAAAAAACCCCTCAGGTGACACAGCCAATCACGCCGATACATCAACAAGCTAGGCCCTGCCCCTTCGTTAGCCAGACCCACGCTATCGGCTAAATGCAATCCATCCTCGCCGACAACACAAGTCATACCGATAACACCTTCGCAAGTCACCAACATCCCCATCGGCCATAGGAAGACCATCGGTCAAGTATTCTGCAGTTCACCCGATGTCCCCCATCACGCCGATGAACAACTTCATCGGCTAGACTACATATATCGGCGGCCCCTAAAAAACCCTCGCCGATGACAATCACCATGCCGATGACACCATCGGCAAGACCTACACACGGTTCACCCGATGGCCACCCTCCATGCTCCCATCGGCCAGACCAAAGCTATCGGCCAAACCAAAAACTTCCCAGCCGATGAAGAATGTTACGCCGATGCCTTCGAATAACCCTGCATCCCACATTCGGCGAGACCTAAGTCATCGGAGCAAGAAAAAGATCCCTCGCTGATAACACATACTTTCACCACTAGATATCCATCGGCCAAACAAATGCCATCAGCCCAACACCTGCCCGCTCACCCGATAGACTATGTCGTGCCGATGGCACATCAATCCAACCTCCATCAGGAACACCCAATGCATCGGTGAATCACCTATCTGCCTGGCCGATATGCAAATTCCTGCCGATGAACACCCAAAAAATCCTCATCGGCCTGACCATCTCCCTCGGTGGGACAAAAATTATCTCCGTCGATAGCACAAAGTCCCAGCGACATACAAAGAACACACCACAATCCCCATCGGTAAGATCAAAACTGTCAGAATAACAATAAGTCTCCCTCCCGATAGGCAAAGTCTCAACGATGACACCATCCCTGCCATCATCCTGATCACCAAAACACCTGTGAGGTCACGCCGATGGGCAAGAAAATATAGGGTTTAAATGAAGAAACCCTCCAACATAAAAAATCAACCTCCAGGTCAAAATGAGTGCCAACACACACAACAACTTGCCACCAAAGAAAACAACCAAATTCCAATGATCCAAGTGAGGTGATCACTTTTTAGCATAGTAATCTAACTCTTTCTAAGTATAAGCTTCATAATCTTTCTGTATGATAAAGTCTTCATCATGGCAACAATGCTAACAAAGGATCAGGTGTGTGCAAATGATTAATTATCCTCATCTTGAAAGCAAGTTGAAAACATGAGTAACTGATGTTAAGGTACATAGTTTGGGAGTATCCCTCATAGCCAACCTGTATAGAGCCTTGTTGCCAGCAGGCATCCATAGCCTTGACAATGTTATCTATACATTCCCCCTAAGTAAAGCCCCACTGCCCGCAGGCATCTATAGCCCCGGTAGAGTTACTTAGATGGCCTAATTTATTTCTTTTCTAATTTTTCAATACTTTATATTCTATAAATCTAATGTCATCATGTAAGCTTAGTGTGCAAGGTATGGTCACTTGCTAATTTAGGTTGGAGATTGTATTGGTAGCAAGGGAGTCCCTTTAAATTTTTCACTTAACACCTATACTTGTGTGTTCAACAAACCCAAGGCTGTTAGGTGAGTCATTGTGAAAGAATCACTTTGGTCAAGAAAGGGCACCCTGATGGAAAGATATCACAAACCTAATCACAAGTACTTCTCAGAATGAATCATAACCTATATATGAATTTGTTCTCATCACTTGAATCCTAACAATTTAGTTATTTTCTAGGGTGATGAGCTGCATCATCTTGACTAACCAAAACAAAACTTAACAAGTAAATAAAACAAAAACCAAAACAAAATTGTACAAACAACTATACAAATATACACACTCTGATACACATGACTGTCATGAAGCTAACTTAAGCTTGGAAATAATGTTTAAGGAACTATCCATTAAATGGTAATGGGACATCCTCACCTGTCAAATTTCTAAGCCTGTAAGTGTTGTCTCCTAAAATTTTAGAAATTTGGAAGGGACCTATCCAGAGTTTATTAAACTTACCATGATCTCCCTTCCTCTCATGTACTTTGTCCCACATCAGGACTAAATTTGAGATCCTGAATGCCTTAACCCTGGCTCTTTTGTCAAACCAGTGTTTGACAATAGCCTGATGTTTGGTAAATTGATCAATTGTCTGACTTTTTTTCTCTTCCAGGTGCATCAATTGAAGCAACCTGACTTCTTTTTTATTGTCTATGCCCATGTACTCTTGTGCAAACTGCAGTGTAGGAATCTTTAGGTTAACAAGGAGGATGGGATCCACCCCATATACTAAGTGAAAAGGTGAGTTTCCTAATGCAACCTTATTCCTAGTTATGTCTACCAACAAGGCATACTTTAGTCGAGTGTTCCACTCCCTTGGGTTCTTTTCTATTAACTTTTTTATGATATTCAATAAATTTTTATTTGTGGATTTTGCTAATCCGTTCCCTTGGGGATAGTAGTTTGAGGAAAACTTCAATATGATCCCATAATCAAAAGCCCAGCTTGACAGTCTTGTTGAAGCAAAAGTAGACCCATTGTCACACACCAAAGCATAGGGAACTCCATACCTGGTGACTATATTACTTTCCAAAAATTGGATGACATCTTTAGCATTGCAGGTCTTGTTGCTGACAACTTCAGTCCACCTGGTACAGTAGTCAGTAATAGTTAAGACATACCTGTGGCCTGAAGATGATGGAGGATTAATTGGTCCTATGAAGTCCATCCCCATTGAGCAAATGGGTGCATCTCCATCACTGGCTGCAAAGGTTGAGTAGCATATCTCTCTCTGTTAGCAGCAACCTGACACACATGATAGCACTTAATATGTTTAGCAGTATCCTTGAAAATTGTGGGCCGGTAGTATCCTTCCCTAAGGATAGCGTGAGTAGTGGCCAAGGATGACCCATGTGCTGTTCCAAACTTGTCATGTAATTCTGATAGTACCTTGTCTGCTTTTGGCCTTTCTAGGCATCCTAGGTATATCCCTTTATATTTTTTCTTGAAAAGGATGCCCCCTTTCATCAGATACTTTTGTGACCTTATTTTTAGGGCTCTTCTTTGTGAGGCCTATAGTCTTGGAGGACATCTTCCAGTAATCAGGATGTGCCTGATGTTTGAGTACCATTCTCCATTGTCCTTTGCATTAATAACATACTGCTGACTCATGATATTGGGATCAATTTTTGATATCATCTAGCTTAATGCATGTCCTCTTACTAGCTTCATGGGTGTAATGTCCATGTCATATTCTTGTAGGACAACGATCCATTTAGCCCTCTTCTCACCTGGCTCACTCTGCATTAATAGCATCTTTACTGCTGCATCAGGTACTACAGCAATCACTTTACTTCTCAGTATATAATGCCTGAACTTCTTTACTGCTCGAACCAGAGCAAGTGCTTGCCTTTCAACATCCATGTATCTCAATTCTGCATCTTTGAAAGGGCAGCTCATGAAGGCTGTGTGATTTTCTTCTTTTTCTTCATTTCTTTGTGTTAGCACTACTGTAGAGGTATGCTCTAAAGCAAATGAATAAATGTAAAAGTCCCTGGTGTAGTTTGGAATGATCAGAACTGGAACATCAGATATAGCTTTTTTGATATCTTCAAAAGCTGCTCTAGCTTTTGGTGTCCACTCAAATTTAGCATCCTTCTTGAGCATGGCATTTAAGGGTCTAACAATTTCTGCAAAGCCAGTCATAAATTTCCTAACAAAATTAATCTTACTAAAGTAAGATTTGAGCTCCTTCTTGCTTCCAAGAAGCTGTATTTTCATGATGGATTCCACCCTGTCAGGATCAATGATAATCCCATTTTCAGTTATCAGGTTGCCTAGTAATTTCCCTGTTGTTACCCCAAATATGCATTTCTTGGGGTTTAGGGATATCCCATATTGTTCACATTTTTTAAGCAAATTTTTGAGGTCTTCTACATGGTTTCCTCTATCTTTAGAGAACACTGTTAAGTCATCCATGTATATGACTATGTATTTTCTAATTAAGCCTCTGAAGGCTATGTCCATTACTTGTTGGAATGTTGCTCCAGTGTTTATTAACCCAAATGGCATGCACATGTAAGCGAATATCCCCCACTTTGTGGTGAATGTAGTTTTTAATCTGTCTATTTTATCCACCATCACCTAGTTATAACTTGAGAAACCGTCTAGAAATGACATCATTTTGGCACCATTCACAATTTGCAAGACCTCATCCAGAGAAGGTAAAGGATAATTATCCTTCTCAGACGCTCTGTTTAAATTCCTAAAGTCCACACATAATCTAATGTCTCCATTTTTCTTCCTCACTGGGACCAAGTTCGCTACCCAGGTGGAGTGCCTCATAGGAAATATGATCTTGGCATTTAACAATTTCTTAACCTCTTCAAAATTAATGGGTTCCAGCAAAGCATTGACATGCCTTTGCTTCTGTCTAAAAGGCTTGGCATCTAGCTTGAGGGATATGGTGTGAATGATGACTAACATGTCATACATTTTTAACTCATCATAAGTCCAGGCAATGACATGGATGTAATCTTTGAGAGATTGGGTTATACCTTCCAACTCTTCTTCTGTGCAAACTTTTCCGATCAAGACATTTTTCTTTTCATCATTCTGTCCAATATTAACTTGTGAATATTGTCCTCCATTAGCTTTTGGAAGATCCTTCTATTTTAGCATGTTGTCCAGATCAAATGCTCTTTCAAGATCTATCATTCCCTTAGGAATCTTATTGCTGGGCAACTCTAAGATTTGTTTTTCTTCCCAGACATGATCTTCTACATTGTTCTCATCTATGATCTATGCATCGAATATATCCCTGTTGGAAATGAAATCTAAGATATGCTGATCATCATCAAATACTTGGAGGTTGGTTACATTGTCAAGCACAGAAGGTACTGATACCAATTCTACTGAAAATCTTTTCAAACCAGAAATAGACAGTGGCTCCAAAGTGCTGGCAGCCTAGGCTAAAGCATCTGCCCTATGATTTTGTTCTCTAGGTACGTGGGTGATATTGAATGCATCAAAATCTTCAATCAGGTCCCACACCCTATGTCTATAATTGGACATTTTTTTATAATTGCATGAGTAAATGCCTCTTACCTATCTCACAACTAATTCTGAGTCTCCATAGACATGCAAAATTTTCACTTTCTTCTTAAGTGCAAATAGTATCCCATGAATTAGAGCTTCATACTCTGTCACATTATTGGTACATGGGAATTGTAGTCTGTATGCTACCAAGTAAGATTTTCCAGATGGATCAATGAGATCTATCCCTACTCCAGCTCCTTGTTTGACTTGGATCCATCAAATCTAAGGATCCATTGCTTATCTTTAGCCAAAGGCTTATCTGATCCTTCCTTGTTCTTTGCAGCTCTGGCAGCTGTACCGCCTGATATCCATTTTAACTTTGGTATCTCAGCTTTCTCATACTTCACCTTTCCTTTCTTATGTGAAGCTGATGTTTCTTCTTTCTTTCTATCATCAGAAAGAAAATCTTCTGAACTAGGCAACATCTGCCTTTTCAAAATATGTAGACACAATGAACAAGCAATTTCTAAGTGAGGTGCCTCGTGTAACCTGCACTAACCTTCAATCAAGAAATCCTATGGAGATCTCTGCTGCTATGTCATCTTCTGAATCTCTTTTGATAAGAACTCTTCAAATTTAGACAGATTGTTGCCTCTGTCTTCATTAGATGACTCATAATCTGATTCAACTAAACAATCACTCCCTGGGGTGATTTTTTT
Source organism: Cunninghamia lanceolata (assembly GCA_027924645.1). NCBI lineage: Eukaryota > Viridiplantae > Streptophyta > Pinopsida > Cupressales > Cupressaceae > Cunninghamia > Cunninghamia lanceolata. The sequence continues at coordinate 31,571,616 of BSBN01000078.1, read as the reverse complement.
TTCTTTTAACATTACTCTGGTTACACACCAGCATCTCCTCTGTCATCTGAATATGACCTTCATCCTGCTATATACCTTCCTCTGTTCCTACAGAAGACAAACAAAATTCAGTATCACTATCACTATCTGCAGAACTTACTGTGGATGATGATGATGCTGACGCATCACTGTACGCTTGTTCAAGTTCCATCTTATCTATACATGCATCACAAGTATTCTCTGAATGCAATTCATTATGCAACCTGCACCATCCATCAATTAGAATATCATGAACATGTATCTTTAAAAATTGACATCATTTCACCTATTTAGATAAGTGCATTTTGAAATTCCTGAAGTGATCTACCTCATTTTCATTCTCAGGGTTACAATCAGACTCTACAATTACCTTGTCATCTTAAGAGTCATCATCATGATGATGAACATCATACATCAGGATTTCTTCTATCCTGATAGTCTGGGGTCTGATGGAGTAAACTCCAAGTTCTACATCCACATACATGATCTCATTGGTTTTGTTATATTCAGTGATCATGTGCTTCATGCGAGGCTCAGCATCTATCCTTATTTGATTTGGTATTCCTTTCTAGGGCAACCACATATGACTGAAATCAGTGGACATGTATCCATTAAGGGCTTTTGACTAGTTCCTGCTGAGTAACATCCCATAGGTATTAGGTATATCAACTACCTGAATATCAATATAATACTAGATTTGAGGATCCGATGCTAGTTGCATGTGAATGTGAGTTAGTTCTCCTACCACACTCACTTTTGTTTTGTCCAATTGTGTTACTTTCTTTAATGATTTAGCAGGATGCAACCCTAAGGCATTGCATATGGACAGGGGCATTACATTAGTAGATTCTCCTGAGTCTACTAAATAGTTGTGCAAATTTTTACTAAACATCCTTATGGTAAGGAGGAAAGGAGGTGACTCACTCTTATCTCTATATAAGGTCATGTGGGAGGTTTCTGCAGCTTGAACAGTAGCTGGCACCTTGTGTTTGACATTAGTATCTCTAGCAACATGATCTTTACTACTAGATTGACCTGAGGGATGATTATCCTCTTTCAGAGAAGGATCATCTAGTGATTTCATGAATGCTTTCTTAATAGTAGGGGTTTTAAGCAATTTAGACAAGGATAGGCTGATTTTGATCTTTTTCATTTCATCAGCTAGATAAGTGACCAACTTGTCAAATTCATGAGGCAGATTCACAGCCTTTGGTGCTGTATTTGGTGATGCTAAGTATTGAGCATTAACCTTGGGAAATCCAGGGTTGTTACTTGCCTTGGGATTAGGAGGTGTGTTGAAATTGTTTGGAGGCAAGGAAGTGGTCAAAGGACCAGCAGGCCTATTTGCATTATTTCTCAGGTTATAGTTATACTTACCATGATATTGCTATTGATATGCATGCACCTCCTCATGTTCATTTGAGGGCTCATTTTCATCCTCAAAAGGGAAAACATAATTTGACTCAAAAGCCATGGTTGATTCCTCACATGTCAAGGTGTAATCTTGGTGAGTAGGCACTGTCTGCTGATAAGGATGATGTATGTAACTTTTTAGCACTAAGGCAGAATCATATCCATAAGGAACAAGTTCATTTCCTTCTACATGAGGTGGATTTCCTGAAGAACTTGACACTTCAGTCTAGAATATACTAGCAGTAATCCTGAATTGAGGACAGTCTAACTCTGCATGTGCATTGGTGTTATGTATCCTACACCAATTGGTGAGGGCTGCCTCTGCAAGGTTAACTCTAGTGGTCTGTTTGGGTTCACTAGGAGGCTGATTGTCTAGGGGTGATGGAAAAGAACCATTGTTTGGCCTAGTGTTCCACACTCTAGGCTGTCTAGGAGGATTATTGTTGCCATTATTGTTATTGTAGTTATTGTTGTATCCCCTATCAAGATAATTAGGTCTCTCATTGGCATAGCCTCTATTTTGATTTGGTTGAGAATAGAAGTTTTGACTCCTCAGATGAGTAATCTCAGTAGTAAGTTTCCTTAACTGTGCTGATATTTCCTTGATTTCTTCTTTCTCTTCCTGAACCTTGGCCACTACATTTTCTGTTAGGGGCTTGAAAAAGGAAGATCCATTGTTATTGTTAGACTGATCAACAACCTAAGGTGCTTGTATTTGTCCTAGATACTATGACATCTGGCCATTTCCATTTGGAGGTGGCATGATACTGAGTGGAGGTATCTGCAAAGGACTGGGCATCACAACCGGAGGCATCATGGCTCCATTAGGCTGTTGCTGAGCAGGGTATGTTGGATAACCAGGAAGTGTGGGAAATGCAATGTTTGGTGTCAGAGGAGGAACTAGCTGCTAACTGACTTTAATAGCTTCTTGGAAAGCTTGTGTCAAAGTTGTGACATTAGGATGTGCTCTCCTGATAAACATGGATGTTAAAGGATCCGGGGCTAAATAATATATGCTCCTAGTAGCTTCATCTACTACAACATAATGGGTAACTAATTTAAGATAGCATCTTCTGGAACCTAGCATTGAAGTTAGCAATAGGTTCTGCTTCAAATCATTTGATTGTGGCAAATAAATGATAGTTCATTGAAGGATCTATAAGTATTTTGAACCTATTAGTGAAAGCTTTCTCCAAGATAGCCCATGATCTGACTGAACCCTGACCAAGACTAATATACCAATTATAGGCCTCTTCCCCTAGGGAAAATGGAAATAACCTACATATAATGTCCTGATGCTCAATTCTAGCCCTACAATAGGCTTCCTTGAAAGTTCTGATGTGATCATCTACATCCTGATATGGATGATATTTAGGACAAATTTTATTAGGATTCTTTGGCAAAGCATGATATGCATTGAAAGTCAAAGGAGATTCTGTTGTAAAGAAAGACATTGCAACCGGTGGAGGTTGAACCTGAGGTATGATAGGTTGAGGTTGGAGTTGAGGTGTGATTGGTGATCCTGTAGGTGTTTGTAAACCAATAGGAGTTACATGAGGATGTTCTAGTGATGCTCCTGACATACTAGAACCAGGAGTGTGATGAATGTCTACAGTTCTAGGTCTAAATTCCCTAACAAGTAATTCTTCAAAGAGTCTGGTGGATCAGGACCTGGTATTTGGCCTAAGAGCTAGGATTTCTTGAATTTATGGGAAATTAGTTGGTTGACTATAAAGATTAGTTGGAATTTACCAGCAAAGGCTGTATTTATGGTTAGAAAGTGAGACTGATTGGCTATTTACGGAATATTTGCACGAACAATGCAAATATGAGGTGATATTTACGCTTGGTGACACTTGCAACTGAATATCAGGTTTCTAAAGAAGATTACCTCAAAACTTTGACAAATTCACCAAAAATAGAGCTGATCTTTACAAATTCATGATGATCAACTACAAAGCTTGCGATATTTATGATCAATTTTGAAAACTTCACAAACCATTAGCATGCACAAGCTCAAAACAACAAATCTTTACGTATTAATTGAAATTCGGAGGTGTTTCAGTGTTACCTTACTGTCTACATCATCAAATTGGACAAAACCTACTCATGATGATCGGAATGGATGGCCCTCCTTCTAGCACCAATTTATGTTGATTGTGATGTTAGTCATAAGCACATAGAATAAAAGTTACACAACAAACTTTACTCATCTTGAAAGATACAATGAATTCAAAGAATTCATGATCCCAAGTCTCTGTTGATTAGTTCTTAATCTACTGACATTACTTAGTGGTTGATGTGTGTTGATGTTTTCCATTCAGGGCCCTTATGTTTGTTTATCAGTATATTCTATTCATGTAAAGATGCTACACAGAAAGGTTATTCTACACAGTATATTTCTTAAAATAATGTGTCTATACTTTGATCTTTGCATGATATTTATCAATTATACATGCTTTAACTCTAAATATGCTATAAATTTTTAGTTGTCTACGCGATGTCTGGATATTTCTTGTTATTTTCTTCTGATTATCTATTATTTACAATTATGATGGTGAATTTATGAAATTAAAAGAAATTGAAAAAGAATACTTCAAATTATGATGAATCTTCAGCTATTGAGCCACATACACACTTGATACAGTCATGAGGAGAAGAAATCAAACTATATTTTCACCAGGATGTTCCACAACTAGATATAGATGATTCTAACTTCAAAGGATGATGAATGAAAACAATACAAGTAGACTGATAAGCACTCCAAGGGATGCAACTAATCAAAGCATGCATCAAGAATCCAAACATAGATTATTCAGGATTTATGATGATTTGTAATCAAAATGGTCTTCTCTTTCATTAAGTATGCAAAAACATGTATGTTTAGAACAACTTTGAAATAGGCCCTGATATTTCAACAATCAAATTTCAATTAAGCTTTTGAATGTTTAAAATAAGGCATCCCTGCACCTTTTATAGAATAAGGTGAGGGAGCGGTTACAAATGACCTACGGTCAAGATTTATCAATTAAGATCAACAATGGATATTCCCTTTTGACTTGGTCAACTATCTCCTGTGGCACAGGTTGGCAGCTGGCAACCATCTAGGTAACTTATATTCTTCTAATTACCTGATGCATATATTTCCCTTGTGGCGCATCCTCATTTCATCCTTAGGTTCTTCTTCTTCATCATCATGGTCATCGCTTTATGTGTCATCATCACCTTGATGAATATCGCCTTGTATATGGACCTGCATTATTATCCTAATATTTTCATATGCTTCTACTATTTTATCAACCTCCCTACCATCCTGAGTTTTGGCTTTATTGATGGCGTGCTTGTGGGCTTGAAATTTATCTCTGAGAAGTTCCAACTTACCCTTCCTATTTCTCAATGTTTCATTATAGTTCTCCACCCTGAATTTGATCCTCATGGTCTTGTTCATTACTTCTTCTATCAGGTGGGTGAGAGGATCATTATCCATCGGCTGGAAGTTATCATGTAGAGATTTTATGGCAAAGTTTGCGTCTTGGTTTTCAATTTTCCTCGCTACTTTTCCGTCCAGGTTTTCTAGGACTTCTGCTTCATAGGACATCATACTGTGCAGTTTCACACTAATATCTCTTAGCTTACTGTTGCACTTCTTTAGTACATCACATTAAAACCTGATGTCCCTGTCCCAAATATCCACTAGCATGGCGGTGTTATTATCCAATACCTAATTATTTATCAGGATCTGAGGATTAATCCTCTTTATTTCACTTAGAGCACTCAAGGCCTTTTCTAACTGGAATGACCTTCTTCCAGCCTCATTCTGTACTTTATCAACCTTCTTCCTCAAGATACTCAGAATTCCACCTCTGCAAAGAGGCTCTCACTACTTCCTTAGCTCCTGTGAGTGGTGACAGCATCCACTTCCTCATGATCACTGACTCATGCTTCATAAGGTCTAATTTATTAACCTCCTCTTGAGAAATTGCAGTCAATTGGACTGCCTGATCTGATGATGTATTGACAGGGTTAATCAACCCTTCTATGTATGAATGCAACTGAGCAATGTACTCTTTATGCTACTTATTCTTCTCCTTTTCTTTCTTCACCCTTTGGGTTGAAGAATCAATTATATCCTTTCCTTCCTGATCCTCTTGGTCTTCACTGGAAAACCCCAAGTCAACTGTGGTGATCTGAAATTCTTCTAGGGTGATTTTGCCTTTCTCCTTTTCAACAATGGGAAGTGCTACTTGGGCAGTCCTTCTACCTGTAGCAGGATATCTTCTAATTGCAAATGTTAATTTGGCTTTCCTCATGGGTTTCATGATAGTCTCTACAAACAAGGTTGAAACATCAAATTCTTGAATCTCAAAACCTTGTTCCGTACCTATTCCTTTCTCAAGCCATTGAGGTACTTAATCTCCAGATCCTTGTTGTCAGTCATCATCATCATGTCCACCCTGATCTCCAGCATCCGTCTTGGTTCTCGATGGAGAGGGTGATTTACTTATTTCTTCCTCATGATATTCATCATGAGAGGGATCCTGTTGTATTTCTTCTTCTTGAGGAACTTCTTACGGGGGAGGATATTGTGGTGTATCTACATGCTGGTCCTGGACCTGATCTTTTACTCCCTCCTTTTGTGTTTCATTCACTTTGGGAATTTCCTCATCTTGAGGCATATTTGTATCTGTGGATATCATTGTATTCAAACTAGGTGCATCTACTTGATCCTGGATCACATTCCCCTCCGCACCTGATATATCTACCTCCTGGGTCTTAAGGTCATCATGACCTAATGTTTCTTTATCCCCTGAGGTTTCTTGAGTCCCAGGTTCATCATCACCTAATGTGTCTTTATCATTCCTACCCTTTTGTTGGACTTCAATGATTTTGGGCTTAGCTGGTATTTCTTGTTGTTGTTGGCCCATATCTGGAGTATGGTTCTCCACGTTTGTCTGCTTGACTACCTCAATATTTTCTACTTTATCAGGTGCACCTGCTTGATGTTTGGGACTTACATCTTCTCTATACATTAGGTCTATCACCGTAGGGCTGCTTACCTGATCAACCAACCAACTTATCAAGCCCGATTGTTTGGGCTTCCCTCTCTGGGCTACTTTCTTTCTCTTCCTCTATTTTCTTCAACTCTTCCAATACCGCCATATGTACTTATGGGGTTCCATGTGGGGTCATGCGAGTGCTGGAAGCAAGGGTCTCCATCTGCTGAGAAGCTACATTTTGTACCACCTCATCATCTGATAGGTCCATAGGTTCCTCCAATGAGAAAGGACCACCTTGACCTGCTCTAGTAGCTTCTTTTGCTTGCTCTTTAGCCTTCTCAATCTTAAATTGAATAACGGTAGGAAGTGGCACATCATGTTGGAATTCTTTCCTGAACACTTCACTACTAGCTGCCCTTAACACTATGGGATCATTTCTTATCTCACCCCTCATAGATATTCTCTATTTTTTAGGTGGTGACATCACCTAGGGTGCCTTCCTCTTTCTAGTGACCATCATGGGGTCATCTCTTTGCAGGCTCTTTATTCACTAGCTCCTCCTCAAGAACAATATCCTCTTCCACATTCTATTTTGAGGTTTGACCTTTATCTTGTACTCCTATAGTCTCCACAACTAACCTCAGGATTCTTTTTGTACTTGGTTTATCCATCAAAGACTGTGCAGATGAGGCTGATGCCTATCTTGATACAGATACACCTTCAGCTGGTATGATAATTCTCTCAATTATCACCCACTTAGGTTCACTATCAGTCTTCCTTCCTCTGGGGGATCCTTTACTTTGTTTCTGGGGTGGCAGCCTTTCTCCATTAGATTTTATTTTCTCAACAAGAAAGTCATCATATTCCTCATCAGGAATCTCCTGCCTTTTTCTCTTGTTATCTACTATGATAGCCACCCCTTTCTTCATCAGTATACTTATTTGTTCATTTACCCATGATTGGGTCAACTGTAGCACCCCACCTATAAACTAATCTAATGAAATGTCTTCAGGTTGTGTTAGGTTAGGGGCTGAAATGGTGTCATTATACACCTTATTATCCTCATATTCATTTGACATAATCTTGCCATCATCTTTCTTTAATTAGCCAAGCACTAAGATGATGTCAAATGTCTTTATCTAATTTAGGGTGAGCCTCTGATATTTCCTTCTTCTTACTTCGGCCTCATCCTCACAATCATTCCAAAAATCCTCTATGTGCTTCTGATGTATAGGTTTCCCTACTATCTTTTGCATTCTTCCATAGGGATCATATGATCTGGCCAATGGAAATAGTTGTAAGTTCATCAGGTTCAAACCCCCTATGGCCTTCTTTCTACCTTCTGAATGAGGGCATATGTACCACCATATAGTTACTGGAAACAATACTAGAGGTATTTTCTTATTTGCTTTATATGCATCCATTATAGTAGATATTTGTCTTAAAAATTCCATTAGGACTACCCCATCAGTAGGGTACCTGGGTAACATTAATGGCTGTCCTTCAAAACCTTCTATTCTGATATAGGAGAATGTGGCAAACTAGATGAACCAGGCACCATGCTTGTATATAACTTCTTGAGCTTCCATGCTCAATCTTTTGGTTCTATCCTCCATTGTTCTAACTAGATGCATAGAAAATGCATCATTCACCAATTTGTAGTTAAGGAGATAGTCTTTTCTCTATAACTGAGGGTAATGGTCCCATATATGGGCATCATTTATATTGCCACCAATCTTTCCAACTGTGGTCAGTGCATCAAATGTTCCTTTATAAGCACATAAATATACAACATATGAAGTCATGTAAACTGAACACTCTAGGCCTCCCAAGTTCATCATCTGTTCATCTAAGGCACCACTAATGATCTTAGCCCATAATGGATTGTTATCTATATAAAGACACATCTGGATGACTCTGTACATCCAATTCTTGAAACTCCCAGCATTAGGTTGGCCTGTCATCCTGCTGAGCAGGGCAATCATATACTGATACTCATCGTCAAAATCAAATTTCTACAGATACACTGGTAATTTGGTAGAGGTAGTATATGTAATGTTCTTAGATCTCCACTGGTATATCCTCTTTCTTGCCATATTTTTATTGTTTTCATATTCAATCTCTAGTTTTTGTAGATCCATATTGACTACCTTCTTTCCAACTGGGAGATTGAAAGTAGATATAATCCCTTTTATTGACAAATCTACATAAACCCTTCCATGTTTTTCCACCCATCTTGTCTGAGGGTTGTAATTTCTGGCACATTCTACTATTAGCTCCGTGGTCTCCATGGCATATAGAAATCCAGCTACATGCCACATTCTTGATATAAAAATGGCATCCAGTAGGGTATTATCTCTTTCATCATGCATCTTGGATGACCATGCCACTAAATTTGTATTTCCCTGATGAGTATCTCTGATGACACCATACTTAAATTGTATTCCCTTAGGTTAAGCAAACATAGGCTTAAGAAATTCTTCTCCAGATCTGCTCTTTCAGAGGTCAACCATGGATTCCTGCAATGAACATGACTAGTCTGACCATAATATTCACATGCATGCATACAACATTATACATTTACAGCATCATGCTAATTATATTTATTAATCTTTGTTTCATCATGATATGCATACTTACAGTTTGAAACCACTGGAAAGGTCATACTACCTGGACAATGCAGAAAATGACAACGGGAGGGTTTCTTAATTACTTACCTGATAACGCTTATTTCCTGGATTAGGCTGATGATTACAGAAAAGGGACTCAAATGATGATGACCATGCGTTCCATTATACTGCATGCTATATTTATGTCCACAGGTAGCTCATACAAGGGTTTGAATGTCTACTCTATAAATTCTCATTTCTTCGCAAGGTAAATGCAAAAAAGACCTTGGAAATTCATTTTTAACCTCATTCGTAGGGTAAATTAGGGCAAAACTGGGTTAAATCGATTAGAACCATTGATCTTCTGCACAAAATCCATGGATGTTGCTAGGTGTTTGTATCATATTTGCAATCGGTGGGAATTCACCTACTACATTTATGTGTATTAAATGTTACGAGGCAAGAGGAGGGGGTGATCTTCAGCAGATCAGGTGATGTTTGAAATATGACCCCCTCTGTGTAATATGACCTTCCACTTTTCAGCAGCAAAACTAATGTCAAGGAATTGGGAGATGTTGAGAATATTGGGTCATGATTTTAATATAATGGGATATTTAAAATGTGACCCTCAAAACTAAAGTGACCCCCTTTTGAAAGATCGGGATGATGTCACCGTCATGTTATTTAAAAGGGTGATCATTGGAAATATACTTCCACGAGGTAAAAAGGATGATGACATCACCATTAGGGTGATTTTCTTTATTCATCAGGATTGGATGACATCATTGGCATATTGGCACTGGAGTGATATTCTGTGGTAGGGTGATATTTGAAAGATCGGGTGATATTCGAAAGATCGGGTGATATTCAAAAGATCAGGTGATATTCAATATATGACCCCTCGCAAAATATATGAAGCTGTTTGATGGGTAAACACCACTATCATGTAAAATTGCCATCCAGAATTTGCGGACCAAATGATTATTGGGTGATAAAATGGCATCGAGGTGTTCTAACGTAAGGTGATTGATGTTAAGGAATATGACCCCCCCAGGAATATCAGGTTTGACCAGGACTTTGACTTGTCATAACTTTCATCCCCTAAGGAATATCAGGGTGATCCAAACGGCAAACCTACATGAAATTTTATACTCTTTCCAACCATGAGGTTATTGATATGAAATATTAACTTTGACGAATTGACCTCATCATGATGACTTATCCACTTTCCTTATGTAGGGTCACCTACATGACTTACTTTTACCAAACCGCCGAAAAGCAGAAAAACAACACAAGGACAAGCCATGCAAAAAGTTGGGTCCCTATTTTGTCAAATCAAAATGGGGCATGTTGTGTAACCACACAACAAGAATTTAGATGCTTTATTGCTAAACAGATAGAAACTTCCAACAACACCGAGTTCTTATCCAAAGTGTGGTGTAGGATCCACAAAACTCCACATTCTGAGGAAGACTATGGCATGTGTCAAGAAGTGATCCATTGTCAATATAACAAACTCTTAAAACAATCACAAGGGCAATCTAGAGCTAGGTGTTCAATTGATGTCAATAGAAAATTAGAGCCTAAGAAGGTGAATGATTCGAGAGGTGATTCATTCAATAGTGATAAGATGAAAGATGTTCAATAAATTGTGCAGGGAAGTTGTGGAGAAAACCTTGTCCCATGGATTGATCAGAAAAGGTCAAGAGGTGATAAGCCTAAACATGAGGAACCACTAGCCAAGGTTAGTTCCCCAGGGAAGAGTAAAAGGAATGCTGGCAATGCAACAAAGGATGAAATATGGACTCTAAGATGTGACATATCCAAATCTAAATAGGGAGTGGGTGCTGGAATTGAACTTGTAAGTCCATAAGGAAAATCCTTCTTTACGGCTTATAGACTTCAGTTTCAATGTACCAATAACATAGTAGAGTATGAAGCTCTGGTACGAGGACTATTAATGGCTATCTAGAAAATGTTAAAGGTTCTTCAAGTCCTTAGTGATTCAAAGTTAGTAGTGAAACATGTGAGAAAACACTATGCTTGCAATTACAAGAGGATGGTTAGTTACAGGCATCAGGTTTGGGATTTGATAGAGTCCTTTGATGCTTTCAATATTTTGCATGTCCCTAGGAGGATGAATCATCGTTCTAATGCTATAGTTGGCTGCTAGTTCTCTAGAACCCTTGTCATTCTCTGTATTAAATAAATTTGTAGTTGAGTTAGTAATAGTAGCATCCATCCTTGTCAATGTGACAAATTTTTAAGTTTTTAGTGATGACCAACACATCCTGAATTTCATAACCAATCATGATATTTTTGAAGCTCAAATAATAGATGAGCAGGAAAGACCTGAGTTGACTTCGGATGAAGAAGAAATTATTGACTTAAAAAGCAATATCATGCGTAAGGGAATAACAGAATTAGAGAAGATATTTGATTTTGACAGAGGCATTAGGCAGAAAGATCTTCCAAAAAATAGATGGAGGGAAATGTGAACCCTTCAACTTGGGAGATGATGAAAATCCAAAGAAGGTTTTGATTGGAAAGGTATTCTCCCAATTAGAAAAAGATGAAATACTGCATGTCCTGAAACAATATAAACATGTTATAGCTAGATCATATGATGAACTAAAAACTTATGATACTTCTATCATAACTCATGTCATTCCATTAAAACTAGGTGCAAAACCCTTTAGGAAAAAGCAAAGGCCAGTTAATTCTATACTAACACCCTTATTATTTGAAGAGGTGAAAAAGTTGTTAACAATAAAGATAATCTTCCCAATGAGACATTCTACTTGGGTGGCTAATTTAGTGCCTGTGAGGAAAAATAATGGGGATATATGTCTTTGTGTAGATTTCAGAAATCTGAATAGAGTTTCTGAGAAAGATAATTACCCTTTACCACCTTTAGATGAAGTCTTACAAAAAGTGAATGGGGCCAAGATGATGTCCTTTTTGGATGGACTTTTTGGCTACAATCAAGTGTTGGTAGACAAAGAGGATAGATTAAAAACAACCTTCACTTGCAAATGGGGAAATTATAAATATAGGTGTATGCCTTTTGGCTTAATTAATGCTAGCACTACTTTCCAAAGGGAAATGGACATAGATTTTAGAGATTTACTTGGAAAATGCATAGTTATTTATATGGATGATCTAATGGTGTTTTCAAAAGACAGGGCTAACCATGCTGTAGAACTCAAGAAGGTGTTGGAAAGATGTGAAAAGTATGGGATATCCCTAAATCCTGAAAAGTGTATGTTTGGAGTGACAGAAGGGAAGTTACTGGGACATGTCATTTCAGAAAATGGCATCTCCATAGATCCAAATAGGGTAGAAGCAATTGGGAATCTTCAAATGCTAGTGAGTAAAAAAGAGCTAAAGTCTTTCTTTGGGAAGATCAACTTTGTTAGAAAGTTCATCATTGGATTTGCTCAGATAGTGCAACCTTTCAACTCCATGCTAAAAAAGGATGCCAAAATTGAATGGACACCTATGGCCAAAGCAACGTTTAAGGACATAAAAAATGCAATTGGAAATGCACCATTATTAGCTAGTCTAGACTATAACAAGCTATTTTACATCTATTCTTTTGCCTCAAAACATTCATGTGCAGCTACTCTTACTCAGAAAAATGATGAAAAAGAAAAGAAACCAATAGCATTCATGAGTGTACCTCTGACGGATGCTGAGTTGAGGTACTTGGACATAGAGAGACAAGCCTTGGCATTGGTCAAGGTAGTCAAGAAATTTAAGCATTATATTCTTAGGAGTAAAGTAATTGTTGTCATGTCTGATGCAGCGGTGAAGATGTTGCTAATGCATAATGAACCTGGGGAAAAAAGGGCTAAATGGATTACAATATTGCAAGAATTTGATATAGAAATCATGCCCATGAAACTAGTTAGAGGATAGACCTTGGTGCAAACCAGAGCCTGTATAGATCCGAAAATTGTGAGTCAACAATAGGTGGCAAGCATGGATACTGAAACTGAGTGGTATAAGGATATCTCAACTTTTTTTATTATGAGGAAGTATCCAAGTAACATGAAATCTTCACATCGTAGGGCATTGAAGATAAAATCTCAAAGGTATATGATTCAGTGAGGTCAATTGTTCAAGAAAAATCATGAAGGCATATATCTCTGATGCCTTAATAGAATTCAAGCAGATGAAGTAATGAGAGAATTACATCATAAATATGGGACTAGACATGGATCCCATTTAGCCACCACACAAAAAATTTTGAGGGCTAGTTATTATTGGCCAACAATCTTCAAAGATACATAAGAGTATATTAAACATCGACACACTTGTCAAACAATGGCTAATAGAGGAAGGTATATGGCTCAACCATTACAACCAGTTATTGATACTAGGCCATTTGCTCAATAGGGCCTCAACTTCATTGGAACCATTAATCCTTCTTCTTCTGCTGGTCATAAATTTATTCTAACTGTGACTGATTATTGTACCAGGTGGACCGAGGCCACGTGCTGCAAAAATTCCACAACTGAAGTGGTTATCAAATTCCTAGAAGAGAATATCATCACTAGGTTTGGGGCACCTTACTCACTGGTATGTGACAATGGCCCTACTTTCTCATCTTTAAAATTTTTGAAATAGGCATTTGAACATGGAATTCTGTTGAAATTTTCTTCAAATTACTATCCTCAGGGAAATGGTTTAGGTGAGTCTACCAATAAAATTCTGTTAGATATCATTAAGAAATTGATTGTCAAGAATCCCAAGGAATGGAATGCCTTACTTAAGTATGCCTTATGGGTTGATAGAACAAAGTTTAAAGTAGCATTAGGCACCTCCCCTTATCATTTGGTATATGGAATAGATCCCATCCTACTAGTTAATTTGAGAATCCTTACATGGAGGTTTGCCAATGAGTATATAGGTTTTGATGACCTTAGAGAGGCTAGGTTAGTCCAACTATTGCACTTAAATGAGAAATGAAATCAAGCCATAGATTGTTTTGCCAAACGTCAATCTGTAGTTAAAAGGTGGTTTGATAAAAGGGCAAGAGTTAAAACCTTTAAAATTTTTAATCTATTTTTTTGTTGGGATAAAGGTCATGAAAAGAAAGGAAATCATGGTAAGTTTGATAACCTTTAGATTGGTCCACTGCAAATTGTAGAGATTGTAGGAGGCAACGCCTATAGGTTGAAGATATTGACTGGAGAGGATATCCTATTACCTGTTAATGGTCAGTTCCTCAAACATTATTTCCAAGCCTAAAGGTGTCAAACTGAGTCTTGCTGTGTATCATAATGTAAGCATTGTATATTCTTGTATAGTTGTTTTGGTGTGGTTTTATGTTTGTTTGTTTTAGTGGTTGTTGGTGTTTGGTTGCTTCTTTGCTTTTGTTGTTGTTTGGTTGTTTCTTTGTTTGTGGTTTGGGTTTCTTGGTTTTGGGTTTTCTTGGGATCTTCATTTTGATTTGGGATATAAAGGAGTAGGCTGCAACTTTATAAAATAGAGGAATTTCTTGAACTAAGGGAACAATTAGAAATTTGTGCATAGGTTGCAACTTTTATGAATGTAGATGTCTGATTGGTCTTTGAAAATATTATTCACTAGCGACAATATGGAACATTCAAGGAATCATATAAAAACACATACTTAAAACTCTATGAATAGGTTCAGGAGATAGTGGACACTTACATTAAGTGAAAAATCTAAAAGTTTGCCTTTGTTACCACTATAATCTCCACCTTGCATATATAAGAACATGATTCCATTACCTGTTGAACATGAGCTTCATTGCAAATATCAAAACAATCAAAATAAAGAAAGAGAAAGAAAATGATTAAAGAAATCATTTAAGGAATATGAGGACTACCAAATAACTCCACCAGGGCTATGGACGCTTGATTGGTAGTGGGGCTCTATTTGGGGAGATTATGGCGATAACCTTGCCAGGGCTATGGACGCCTAACTGGCAGTAAGGCTCTATCTAGGTTGCCTTAAAAGGTTAAATCCAACTTATGTAGTTTAATGTAAATAGTTTCTATTTTATGAGTTTGTTCTAAGGAGTAGGAATGAATCAATTGCACACACTTAAATTCCTTTGAAAATTCATTTGGGTTATTGAATACATTTTTCTTTGGATTGAATAGCATTCTTGCATATAAGAAATTTGGAATTCTATGATTCATTTCCTGTGTTTCCTTAGTCCTTTAAATTTAGTTGTTTTATTTGGTTGTTAGTTGTTATAATGTTCACAATGTGCCCCATTTTATCCCTTAGTAAAATGGAGACCCCGTTCTAGCCTTTTGCTTTTTGTGGCTTGCTTGTTTTTGCTTGTTGGGTGGTATTGGTAAAATGTCCTAAGTTATTGAAATACAAGGTGCACACTTGTTGGAAGGAAAAGGTTGTTACTGATAGAATCAACATGAAAATTTAGCTAGGGTTACCTTTTGAATTATTTGAAAATTTGGCATATTTTGAAAGTTATGCCTTGGTCAAGAAAAGTCAATGTTGCATATTTGGTCAACAGGATGTTGGGTTGATAGGGTGTTCTTTGAATTTGGGTGTGGATTGTTACAATGGGATATGGATCTTAGATGTTGAAACATCCATATCCATGTCCAAGTGCCAGAGGTCAGACCCAAAATCTTAGTTAAAACTCATTAAAACTTAGTTGCCTTAAAATGAATGTGAGGGGTCAAACATATCATGATTTTGGATATAGTAAATGAAACATAGTAGGATGTGGATCGTGGATGTTGAAATATCCACATCCAAGTTCCTGAAATCATTCATATCCCAATGAACACATTGTCTAGTGCTCTAAAAAGTAATGTTAAGAGATTTTGGGATATGGATATACTAAACGAAACATGATCGGATGTGTATTTTAGATATTCAAAATATCTATATCCACATCTAAGTTTTATTGATGTCTGAATCATAGAAGTGAGAGAAAAGAAGTTTAGGGATGTACTAAGTGGACTTTGTGTTCGATGTGTATATTGGATATTGAAATATCTAGATCCACATCCACGTTTTCATCCCCAATGTCAATCCTATTTTAACATCCCATTTCCAGATCCTAAGCGATCCAAAATATGTCTTAGTGCACAGGTTTTAACCATAATAATGAACATAGAGTAAAATGGGATGTGTATATCAGATGTATAAATATCCACATCCAAGTTGTCCTCATCATGTCCCAATTTTTGAGTTAGCACAAAATGAGTGTTGGATATTCTTATGATCCTAACTGATCGAGTCAAATGAGTTAACTGTCCCAAGTCCAAAATTGGATGATGTCACCACATCCCAGTATATCCAAGTCTTTTGAGAGCGTAAAAGTGAATATCCCAAAATTCAAAAGTTGGGTATAGCGAGAAGTAAGATCCCAAATTTAAATTAGAAGGATATGTTGAACTCTGATGCATTCAATGCTAACCTACCTCCTTTCCATTAATGCAATTAGGTTATCTATAACCCTTTAAAACATTTGTAAATGCATATTTTAAAAATTACAAAGTAATTTGTAGAGAATCATGAGAGCAGTTTACATCAATTCAAAGGCATTCAAAAGTGATCCAAAAGGTGAATTGTTTAGTGAATCAGAGTAAGGAGCATGTAGGAAAAGTCAAACTAGAACAACATACTATTCATATTGTACAGTGTTTACGTCTATGGCCAAGTACGTACCCTAAATCATATCACTTTCTATTTTTGTGTTATTACTAGATAATTAGGGTATTGTTGCACTAATGAATAGTGAGTCAGTGAAAATGTAGTGGATAAATGGATTGATTAGAATAATGGTTGAAATGTGTCCAATGTCGGTTAAACTTAGGGTTAAAAGTGAAATTCATGTTCTTTCATAATGGTAAACCCTAGAAAAAAATAAAGCTAGGTTAAAAGGATGTTGTTTATAATAGGAACCATAAAAAGGGAAAAAGAGACCCATGAGAAGTTCACTTCACCTAGGTTTTTCCAAGATCATCCTGTTGGGGCATCACATAGCTGATACAAAAGAAGGGGATTTTGATTTCTTGGGATTGATACAAAAAGCTAGGGCTCCAGATGCTACCTCATTGTTACAACACATTATGATCAACAGATTGTATCAGGCAGCTAGTTTCCCTGTGGCAATGGAGGCAAAGGAGTTGGTTCTATAGTGCATTCATTGCTATATCTTGCAAACGAGAATGGTTGATCATGAGGATAGGGTGTATGTAGATTTGACTGAGCAGGGTATCGCTAACACCTTTGGCATATTGATAATCTCCTCGATGATGGAGGTAGATGTGGCTAAATATGAGGAAGATTATGTGAAGAATTAATTGGCTTGCAAGACCACATTGTTCTATGGATGGTACACTTATGATAAGAAACCCAAATCTATTTCCAAGGTGCCCAAGAAACGCTACAAAGTGGAGTTTATACATAGTGATCACGCTGTTGAATAGGGTAGTTGGAGCAATTGATGTGGCTGAAATGGAGCCATGGATGTATAATGTGATTCAATATATGAAGGCAGGGTCAGGGGTTATCCATTGGGCCTGAGTTATTAGTGATGCTATTTACAATTAGGACCTGAGATGGAAGAAAATAAAGGTTTTTACCATGATGTCTTACGTAGTTTATTCCTATGTAGCCTTGTTGGACTTGAGAGGAATAAGAAGAGTTAGCAGGTTGTGGAATGGTCTGTGTCTTACTCTATTTTATAACCATTACCCATACCTACAGAAGGTTGATGAGATGAAGAATTACAAGAAGGTTATTGATGTATTTCATATGTGGCTGGTCAGGATGATGGAAGGGGACAGATCAAAAAGGATATATGTAGATACATAGAGTGCCCTTGATGTACACAAAAGTTGGTACATACAATTTCCCACATTCACATACATAAGGACTAAAGGATTCCCTGACAAGCCATACAAATAGCCAAGATATCCAACTTATAAGGTCATCCTACTCGAGTTTACCAGACAAATTTTATATTCATACAAGGCATACAAGACCAAATTTGGTCAAGGAAACATCACTTTCCCTATCACTATTAGGAACTATTAGTGCATAGATGAGGTAGTGGTAGGTGAATCAGATGTGGAGTTGTAGGCCATGGGCTTCCAGACATATAATGTGAGTAGGAGTTTTGATCCCTTTGGTGGGATCAAAGCACTTATTGATCTAGAATACATCCATGAACCAAGCATTGATGATTGCTGGGCAGACGAAATGGATGATCATGACTTCAAGAAAAGGTCATATCAGAGGTTGACATTAGAAATGATCAGGACCTTGTCTACTCATGAAGTCCCACCAGAGCTCCATGAAGATAACCAGGAGGATTTGGAGTATCCTGACTATGAAATTAACAAGGTCTATAATGAAGACATCGCAGATCTAGACTGGGATCAACCAAAAGATGACTCATTAGAAGTGATATAACAACCTGTCTTGGCCAATACTGAGTTGTGGCTAAAAGCACAATTGGAGAAATTGAAAAGCAAAGGAATAACAATAACATACCAAGGAAAGCAGGGAAATAAAAGAGCCAGAGAAGGACAAGAAAGTTTTGATGATTGCTTGTTGAACAAAAGAAGATTAGTAGGGGTGAAGGTGGTTTAGAGTAATAAGATGACCACATTAATGGATCCATACAATTTTGGATGGGCAATGGCTATAATAGGGGAGCCTAGTGAGTCCAAAGAAGCCAAACCACAAGAAAAGTCCAAGCTCCTAAGGAACATCCTCAAGTAAGAAAGAGGGCTCCTAAGACAAAAGCAGGTCCCAAGGTAAATCTGGTTGCAGAGGTAAAAATAATGGAGGCTATTGGGGAAGATGATGAGGAGGAAGAGGATGAAATAAAGAAGCTAGTTAGAATGTCAAAGGGATCCTCATCTTCAGCTCTAGCACTGCCCACCCAACAAGAGAATCTTCAAAGTTTCATAGAGGTGAAGAAGGAGAAAGCTGAGGAGATGATACAGAGTAGGCTTTAGACACCCTTAAAGGTAGTAACAGATGTAGTTGATGTGCAAGATGATGAGGGGGATGAAGAAATGGAAGAAAATACTCAACAAATTCCAAAGTCATCTCTAATCCTAGGAGCATTCCAAAAGGACACTGCAAGTTTGGCACAAGAAGGGCAAGTTGCAACTGAGCAGGCCACTTTGGAGAATAGGGATCCTCTTGGAGAATTGGTAGCCCCAACAATCATCCAGGATATCAATGCAGCTACATAAGTATTGGCAACAGAAGGTGGGGATGATAAAGATAGGGATAAGGATGCACAAGGTGATATAATCATACAAAAGGACATCCCAATGTTAGAGGGTGTACCTTTGGATACTCAAGGTCCAAAATAGGACACACCTATGTAAGAGGTCCCAATGCAGGAAAAGGTAGAAGAAAAAATAGTGGACACTTCAAGTCAGGGTGTCCAAGATAAGGATACAATAGAGTCCCCTCCATAGGAAGAAGGGAAAAAAGAGGATACCTCCATAGGTCTTCAAAAAGGAGAGAAGCAACAAGAAGAAAGGCATGATGAGGTGCTTGCAGATGAAGAAGAAGAGGGTGACCAAGAAGGAGAGGGTGACCAAGAAGAAGAGGGAGACCAAGAGGAGGAAGAAACAAGGGAGGAACAAGAAGTAGAAGATAGAGAGGAAGTTGACAATGGGAAACCCTTGGTGCAAGAAGAGGTGCAAGTAGTCCTAGCTTGGATAGGAGCAGAAGTACAGCCTAGTCAACTAATTGAACTGATTTAGATTGATATCTAAAGTTTGCTAGCTACAAATATGGAGTAGAGGGGAAGGAGAAAGGCCAGAACCATGTCAGCAATAAAGAGGGATGTTTCTAGGTCTTGATCAGTGCAAATAGCCATACCTCAAGTAAACATGGAAGAGGGGAGTATAAGGATGGAGGAGTAGAAAGTAATAAGCATGGATTTGGGGCATGTAACTATGGAACAACATGCTGAAGAACTGAAGGATATGGCAAGTGTAACTACTACAAAGCTCTTAAAGAATAAGCAAAGAAAAAAAGAACTCAAGGGACAAATCACACAGTTGTAGTAGTTCATCAAGGGACTAATGGGTCTAGAATAGAGTGTTCTAGAATTGCCAAAGTACTCGGCTCTTGTGTCAAGGGAACACATAGAAGAATCTAAAAATAAAAAGCATGAGGCCCAGGTACTAGAAAAATGGGTTAAATCATTCTTGAGGAATGGTGAGGAGATAATAAATATTGCAATAAAAAATTGGGATAAGGCTTTGATGGAGAAGAATCATTATGCAGCTACATTACATTCTTGCACCCAAAGGGTAGAGCAGAATAAGGATGAGCTGAAGAAAATAATGACCATCCAACAACATCACATTGGTGTTTTACTAAAAGAGGGGATATTGACCCCTACCTTAGCCCAAATGATCCCAAATTGGATATTGGAGTTGAGATTGGAGAGGAAACTCCTAAAACCATGTATAGTGAAACTATAAGAATTGGACAAGCAAATCCAAGAAATGTTGCAAAAGGATGCAAAAATGATAGAGTGGCTGGTAGGCCATCCATGTCCAAGTGCACAAGGATATAATGCAGCATAGGCCATTCAAGAATTCAAAAGTATCTTCCAACCCATTTTGGATACTCCTAACCCAGTATTGATTGAAGATACACTAGATTGGATTCCAGAGATAAAAGGGAAAATCAAGAAATATCTAGGACTCACTGATGGGAGAGAGGGAAAGATCCAAGGCTTGGCAAAAGAATTTGAAATGCAGAGCTACATCTAGGAGGCATCCAAAACTTATAGACATGGGAATATCACCACCTTGGTATTGCAGTATGATAGTTACATGGCTAAGATTAAGGGTGAGTGCATTATAAAGCATTATCAAGACAATGATTAAAAGATGCAAAGTTAGTCAAAGATAGAGGTCAAAAGAGTTGTAACAGATATTTTGGAGGGAATTTTGAAAAACACTTGAATGAAATCTAAACAAAATATTCCATACGAAGATGATGAGTGAAAATTGTAAAGGATATTCTAGTGAATATTCTAAAAGGTGCTAGCTGGAGACAATTGTCAAAAATGTTTGTGACCATTGATTTCTTTCAATGAATTGTAACCATGGATGTGAAATGTAACCATGTGGAGGATCCAGGCCTATATAAAGATCTTTTTTGTTCTATTTTGAGGATGCATGTGTGAGATAAATGCTTGTTAAAGTGAAATTATATCTGAGAATTATGGAATTCGCATGTGTCTACAAAGATAATGATGATGAATTGACATATCTTATCTTTGTATCTACTAAAACACTAGTGTTGTGTATCTGAAATGCATCTTTTAATAGAATTAAAGTCATACCTACTTGTGTATTTCAAGTGATAATTACATTCAGTAATAAAATTATCAAACTGCTACATCTTACTTTGGAGTGCAATTTGTGTACTTTGAATTATTAAATATTTCCTTTGAAGGTTGCATCCTTTCTATGGTGGTTATGACCTTTTCTGGCTAACTGTGAGAAGGATTTTACTATCAATTTATATATTACTACATGTTGCATTCATGTAAGTACCAGAGAATGAGATTCCAGAGTGAGAATTGTTTCTAAACCCTATCTTTTGTTTTTATTTGATCAGATTTCTTATAATTAGCCTAAAACGTGGAAATCCAAAGGAAATTGTCTAAAATTTATGCAAAGATTATGCAAATGATTAAAGATTCATGTGATTTTCATAAATATAAGTAAGTGAAAATGCAAACTTTAAATATTTTAGAAGATTTGCATGAAATGTCTAAAGTTTGTGCTAGTAAATTATAATTCACAAAATATTTTGATATTCGATAATTTGGAACAAGTGAGAAAAGAGTGTAATAAATCTAGTGCCCCTTAATTAAACAGCTTCACATTGAAGTATTGAATGATCTCACATAGTCATGACCTAACTAATGGAGCCTTTGGATTATAAATTCCTGGTGAATTTATCATATCTTTCAAGAGAGATCAAGTTCCTTTGTGAATCTTATTTGTTTGTTGTGTGTGATTAACATTCACATCAACAATATCACTATCAGAAGATTGATTATTTCAGACAACCATCAAAAGGAGAAGTTGTGGAACACTTCCACAACTTGTGGATATAAAGGGCACATCATTCAAAGATGGTTTGGAACCTGGCTGACCTTCCCTGAGGTCTGCACATTGATCTGTTCACTTGCGAAGGATTTCCATATGTTTTGGGCCAACCTATGGGTGATCCCACAATACCCATGCCTAAAAAAAATGACCGGTTCTGTAAACACTTGTTTGAAGTATCCAAATCCAAAGTTGCAAGTTCTTAGCTCCACCGAAGATTTAGTTAAGAATATCTAAGTATCACTACTTGATATGGCATAGTTTGACTGTGATAGAGCATGTGTTCCACTAGTCCGCATTCTACCACAGAAGAATATTTTTCTCTGTTGTTCTAGAGGTGTGATGTATCACATGTGAGGAGTCTCTTATATGGATTTGAGAAAGTCTTGTGGTCCACAGTAGAAGATATTGTCTGACAGTTGAACTGATCCAGTGAATAGTCTGTGGATAAGGCCGGCATGATAGTATGATGTGTGTGTGGTAAGTTTTGGTGTTTCAAACTTAATCCTAAGTGGTGAAACAATTAAGGCCGACATGTGGAAAGGTGTTTGAAATATTTTTTGGGTCTGACATGGTGGTAACTACCTAGGTCTAGGGTTTTAAGTCATTTATGAGAGTATTCACCTTTATTTCCCCTTAAACCCTAAGTCCCATGGTCTTATTTTACTTTATGTTATAACTTCCTGTTGACTATTTATCCTAGGTTACCTCTCAGTTAAGTCGTAACCTTGAGTCTTCAAAGTCATAAAGTGACTGGCCTTGAGTCCTAATATTTACCTATTATTGCTTGTAAATATCATATCCTTTGTAAAAGTCCAAGTCATAAGTCTTAGTAGGGCCCAGAGGTGCCACATGGCACGATATCGCAAGCCCACAAAACTGTTGATGTTGATGTCATGTACCTTTCGTAGGGCTACGAGATAGTGACAACTGTAAAGCATGGCGTGGCCTTTAGCTATAAGATCAAGGATTCTAAATCAACGAAGGATGCATTGCTAGGTGTTGGGTAAAAATGAGCCACAGGAAATGGAAGATCTAACGGTAGCGCAGAGGCGCAGAGGAATCTTGTCAAAAGAGAAGATTCACCACATGGCCGTGAGATTGTGACACATGGCTAGCTTTCAAAGGAAAAATAAACTCTTGCATAAGGTTGGATATGTGGAGGCTTGAGGACACTCGTGCAGAGTCAAAAGGTGGTGGCCCACTTCCCACTGCGCTTGTGCAAAATAAAGCCACATGCCCACATCAAACAAAAAGTAGAGGAGTCAGCAAGAAAAGTGTATCCAACATGGGGTTATTTCATTGGCTGATGACTTTTCAATGAAAGAGTTTAGATTTTCAAATCTGGTGGGTAACTCATGACCGTTGATTTCATAGAAAGGTCAAATCAATAGCCAAAATTTAAACTTACTGCAATGAACATTGGAAGCCACTCTAAAACATGAATTACAGTAAAGGCCAAAGTGACATGTATTAATGCAACTGGCCCTAAATTGAAAGCTTCTTTAAGGATGTAAAATAGGGTTTTCCATATCATTTTTATGGGTACAATAAGAGTTTTGGTGCATAGTAAGGGTTGAATGAGAAAATACAGAGATTCTAAAGCATCTGCAGAGCAAGAAAACTAGTCAGTTGCTTCCACTAGTTGTGTTTGTTTAAATTGAATTATCATTCTATGAATACCTCTAAGTGTCAATAGAAAAAGGAAAAACTCTAGTCCGTGCAAAAAAAATTAAAAATGAGTTAAGTAAACCAACCATCCACCTCAAAACAGAGTTTAGATGAGGACCTCATGATTCAATTGCCTGGGTCTTCATGGAGGCCTGCAAATATGCATGGTCTTGGTGGGACGAATGACAAACTTTTGGACCTGTGCTATGATTGTTGAGATGCCCAATTGCCTATGCTAGGATGGATTTTATTCAAGCATTGGTATGATAGAAAGGAATACAAGGCCCCAGTTTGCAATGCCTAGAACTTAGATTTAGCAAAATCGATATGCCCTAATGTGTTTCCAAATCTAGATTTTATGAGGGCGATTACACAGAGGTATGATCTTGCATCTAAAGTAGTCTTGGTAGGAAATAATACTATCATGATCAAGACCACAAAAGCCTACATCTCAAGTGTGTTTGGCTTAAACCTTATTGCTGGTAAAATAATTGATCTTACTGCTCTGAAGGAAGAATATAATAGATTTCAGCGTAGGTATAGAGCTTTTAATTTGCCCAAGAATAGACCAAAGGGAATTGATGGAAAATTGGTGAAAATATCAGATAATGAGGATAAGCCATTTGATGTATCATAGTTCACGCACTACTTTGTGAAAACATACCATACTCTGTGCTAGGTATTGGTAAGGGATGCACTAGACAAAATGCCAATCTCCTTGGTGATGTTAGCAGCAAATGTACAATACTTTCAACCATAGAGCCTTTTGATTATGCAATGTATATAGATGATAAAATGCATAAGCAATTGATTGAAATCAAGAATAAGCTATATACTGTAGATGCTAAAGTGGAATTTAAGTGGTATTTAATGATGTGCCACATGTTTTTGTATGCTAGATTAGGATTGTAGCATAAAGACTTGCATATTAAGGAGAAAGATCCAAAGGGTAATTTGCACCCTGTATAGATGTGGACTTGCATGATGGATATGCATTACATAGATCTAGATTATGTAGTTTTTGAGGAGCATTTTGTCAAGAGGATATTGGGAATCCTAGATCCAAAAGGTGAAAGAATGCACCCTAATGTTCTTGATTTTTTGAGACCACTGGACAGGACCCCAAAGTTGTGAATTTAGCACAACTAGGGAGACTGGTTCTTGCATACTAATACCACCTGTATCAGAGTCTATGGGAGCAAGGTTGCCCCATATATCTTGCCAAAATATGTGCCGAAAAGAATTGCATTTTTGGAAATAATCAGACAGTTGAATGGGTCTAATAAGGAACATCTTAGATTGTAGAAGGGATCTTTCTTTCCTACCTCCATCAAGTTTTCTATTTTTTTGGTTGCTACTAAGGATGGTCTGGATCAAATTGATTCAGTATTGATGGTTTACAGGATGGTGTTTGAGCAGCCAAGGGTCTTTGACCCTGAAGGATTCATTTATTTAGACTACACTTGAGAACAAACACACCATACAAATCACAAAGCATAGGAGGGACTCATTGCCACATGTCTGTAGACAATGCTTGGGAACAAACACACCATACACACACATGGAAGACATGGAGAAAACATGGTAAACAATTGATGGAAGGAGCCTATTCCTAGGTTCATCACTATCTCAAGCACATTACAAGCACACCTGACAGTTGTGCTTCACCACAACAACCACTAAAGACATGCTTAAGGGAGGATACACCAACCCTGCCTACTTGGAGGACTTTTAGAAATGATAGGATGTGCACTAACTCAAGAGATACACCATCCCTGCCTCTGCAGAGGGCTTAAAATAAAAGGACATGCACTAGCTCAAGAGATATGATATCCTGCCTCTGTAGAGGGCTTTCTCATTGCAATATAAAATAATGATGTGCACTTGCATGGAGATACAACATCCTTCCTCTATAGAGGGCTTACAAGCACGCTTCATTAGTACCAAAATCATTAGACAACTTACCTTATATGCCCCCACCATAAGGTGGTTGATATCGTGTACCAGTATCAAGCACTTTAAGGTAGAGAGAAAACACACAAGGGAAGAAGAGATATCGCAAAGCCCATGCCCCCAAAAGTGACATGCACTTTACGATCATTGAATGTTCCTACAATAAGAGAGGTTATAAATGTTTGCATAAGGTAATAACCATGACATATGATCAAAGCAATGCATGAAAACAATCACATTCAGATAGACATAGTGCATGGAGTAGATGTATTGTTATAGTTTGTTAGCAAATAGTAGCCATCATCAAAATATCACATGGATTGATTTACTAGCCAAGCATCAAGTAATATGTATCAACCCCATCGTCATGTATGGACTAGGTCCATTTTTTGATTTCTCGCTGAAGGGACACCTGGTCTGTATTAGTATTATACATTTTTCATCATCCACCAGCTTGATAGAACCACTAGAGGAAGGTAAATAATAAATCAAGAGAGGAGAAACACGTGCCCTAGGGTCATCATGTAGGAAGGTGCCCCTAGGTCACCAACCACAATGCTATGCCCCTAGGACACAACACACAATAATAAAAATAGAGGAGAGGCAATATAGAAGAATGATGATACAAATAGAAGAATGGTCACAACAGAGGTGGTCTCCTAACATCCTTGACCTTACAAGAGTATCAAGAGTCATCCTAGGAGGATTAAAAAACACATAACACATCACGGTGGAAACACAACACAGAGGTAAAGGGTTAGAAATACTTACCTATAGACAAGCTCATGCTAAAAGTTATCAACGATCAAATCATCCTCCCCCCAATCCTAGATGTTAGAAGAAAGAGGAATATAAGGTACCATTATGAATTCTTTGTCATTGTTTGTAAAGTTTTCTTTGTTAATCTCTTCGTTGTTTGTGTCAATCTTAAGTGAGATGTTTTCTTGTTGAGATACATTTTGTTGGGTGAAAGATTGTCTTTTTCACCTTCTTTCTCTTGCTTGTCTATTTCTTTTTGTCCTGTTGCTTATGTCTTGAAAAGTATTGTCATGTTGTTCCATAGGTTGTCACATGTTATAAGGGGAAGCACCATGTTCAAATCTTATTTATTTTGATGAAGTGTTTTGTTTTCGACGAATCACTCCTGATCCTTATAAGGATGAAGGAGGAGGAACCTCAACATAGGGTCCTTTTCCTTTTACTAGAGGGATTTCTTCTAATGAGGGTTGTTCATCTCTTATTGTTTGCATAGGAGGCCCGACCACTCTAGATATAAGTTTTGCTTTGTATCATCTATATTGTAGAAAAGAGTGATCTCCTCGTGGCTCAGGGTTTCTATCAGGTTGCAGTCAAAAGTAATCAAGAGTAAAGTTGTTGTCTAATGACAAAGGTTGATATGTATTATGTCAGAGAGTATGCACTTGTCCATGTAAAGGAAATTTTATGCAATTGTGAATAGTTGAGGGGACAACATTGATAGATTTTAACCATGGGTGTTCTAGTTTTACAAAAAAGAGGTCGGATAGAGGAATAGCCTCAAATACTTGATCCACAGATTTAACAGAGGTTATAACCAATAAAGTTATCTTCACAAAGGTAAGCATTAAATCTCTATTATGTGTCTTAATCCTTATATCTGAAGGTTCATAGGAATCTTGTGTCAAGTTATGTGTCAGGAGAAACTCTTCCATTATCACATTAGTCATACAATTACGATCTACAAGTGTACCATTCACCAGAATCTCCATTATTTTCACATTAATGTAAAGAGGGCCTTCATTGTCTACAAATGTTTTGTCATGAGGTGTAAATGTAATTTTATGCTCAAGGCTCCTTCTTTGCAATAAGGCCTAGGGGGAAGCCTAGCATTATTATTGCGATTATAAGCCATGTGTATATGTACTCAAATGTATGCAAAATCAGATTTTAAAAAGATTTTCAATGCTTATGCAATGGACAAATGCAAAAACTATGTATGAATGTGATCTAAAAATGCTTGATTTTTCACTTTTTTCACAATTTTTCAATGCAAATGACTAAGAGAAGAGGTGTTGTGAAGAATTTGATGAGGGTCAGAAAATAATAAGCTATATATCAGTCCAATAATGCAATAATATCCTTCACAACATGCCTATAATGCAATTCTAGAGAGAGGATAAGGCCAAATCTAGTGAAAATGCAAGGTTTTCAAACCCTAGACATGAATTTTTGCAAAAAGGACACCATGATGAAACACTACAATTAGAAATCAATCCTAAACGAGTGTCTGAAAAGGGTAGTAAAATTTGAAACAAGATTTTAACTACAAACCCTAGCTAATGCAAAACTAGGTTTTTATGAAAAATGCATAATTTCAAGCAATTTTTGACAATTTAAGCATGTAAATGCAATGCAAATGAATAAAACAAGATGAATTTCTAAAATTTATATCATATCTAATGAAAATAATAGAAATTAAATGCCAATTAATGCAAATTATGCCAAAATGCAAGCCTAAGATGTCAATTTTTTCAAAATTTTCAATATTTTTGTAAATTTTCAAATTTAATAAGATGAATGAATGCAAATCTAGAATACAACACTTAGAAAGGTGCAAAATTCAAATAAACACATATTCACCAAAATGTTTAATAGGAAAAAGGAAGGATGGGGTTGTTTAGATGGTTTTTGATAAAGGGTTTAGATCCTCCTTTCCCTACAAACATTCAAGGACATATCAATCGAGTTGAATCACACTTTTGCAAGAGGATTCACCTTCAGGTTAGGCTATCACTTGGAATGATATAGAAATTTAGAGATTGTTAACTAATGTATCAATTTAATGTTCAAACACCCTTAAAACCCTAATTATGTAAAACAATAAGCAAATTGGTGAATTACATCAAATGCTTGCAGACTAAGGTAGTAGACAGAGATTAGTTACTTACTATTTTTTTAAGTTTGAGATGCGGAATACTCAAGCACACTACCACTATCATCCCTATCCAAGGTGGTGTTTTCTCTATGGAATCCTGATCTCCTTCTGACATTGATGATCATTGTACTTTTTGTTTCTGTCTCTGAGAATGTGGAGGACACTACCACTAGCACCCAAGTTTGGAAGGCTAGATTTTTTTAGGGTGTCAGAGCCTCTTTGAATGTTGATTATCATTGTCATAATGATTTCTATGTTTTCAACTCTAGAGGACACTGCAACTAGTGCTCGAGTCCAAGCAGTCCTTTTCTTTAAGGATCTAGAATCTGCACACTGTCTTACTATTCTTTGCAACTCCACTCCATCAAGATGTGACACCTATAACCTGCGATCACAAAGAGAGTGGTTGGGGGTTGTGGTGTTTAGAGGATTGCCTCAGTCAAGCCCTGGAGAGACATTCAAGTCTTCCAAACACCATTGTTAGTTAGAGAGTGCATATCCTTGTGGGGTAGAGGCCAAAAGAAATTGATAAATGATTCAAACACAAATAGATATCACCTTGGAGGTGTATATTACATGTAGATGAAGGCTCTTCAAGAACATTAGAATATGAAGCTAAATCTACAATCACAAACACAATAACAATGCTCTGCTCTACAATAATGAATATCTTGAATGCTCTACAATCATAAGTTTGCCAAAAGTTCATAATCATCTTCTAGTTAGCTTATAAAACACTAGACATGCTTATATATGGAACAACACACATTCCCACTAAGAATTTTGTAATTCAAACTTGAGATGTCAGCATAGGACCCAATTAACAGTCGTAAAGTCAAAATTAAAATTTGGGACTAACCCAAAATGGGGTAGGACTTGGGCACTATTTCCCAAGTCCACCCTCCCAATTTAGGTTAGGATCAATTTAAATAGCACCCCCTAGGTCGTATTTGCCATAATACTTAGGGGTTTTCTCATTAGGATTCAAAATTAACATGCAAGATGCTTATAATGTATTGTAAGGACCTGGGAGCTAAACCTTAAGAGGGAAAAGTCCTAGGGATACATTTTTTGACATAAAAATATATAAATCTCTTTTACAATCTTCGTAGGCTCCACCCTACATATGACACGAATCCCCTCTTATATGATTTGTGAGCACCAACCCACTGGAGACACCAATCCCCACTTGTAGATTTCATGAGCACTAATCTGCAATTGAGCACCAACCCAGTAAGAGACATGTCAATATCTTGTTAAGGCACCAACCTTCTATGGATCTTGATAATTATCTTCAACAAATCTGATTGCACTCACACAATATCTTTTCTTCCAAATCTGATCTAAATCACACAATATTCTTCCTTTCAAATCTGATCCAAGTCATACAATGTTCTTCCTTTCAAATCTAATCCAAAATATGCTTACTCTCTTACTTCAAATCTGATCCAAACAATGTACCACTTCTTCACAAAAAATTGGTCATAATCATAACATCAATTCTTCATAACTTTCTACCTTGTGATCTACCCAAACTTGTCTTTTATTTCTGCATAGATGTCCTTTTGTATTTCTACTCAAACTCTTCCTTTATCTCTGCTAGATCTTCTCTTATATTAGCATACTCTTCTCACAAACCTGCTGTAAATTCTTCTATAAGTTTGCATTAACTCTCTTATAAATCTGCCTCTTTTTCTCTTTCAATTCTTCATATGTAGATCTCATATTTTTTAAATATCATTTAATATACCTCTTCATAAGGTAGCAGATTCTTCCCTAGAGACACATACATTTACAAAGGAATGCCTCTTCATGTAACTTTCTACTCTTCATAAACAAATTATAACAAACTATTTTTTCTTACTCAAATCACACCACCTTCTCATTAATAAATTACACCACTTTCTATATAAAAATCATAGTAACAAACCTTTTTCTTATATGGGGATTGCACCACTTGGTAATCCCAAACAATTCACATTAAAAGAACTTTATGTTATCTCACAAAACAAATTGCACTCCTTCAAGCTTGTGATTGTACCACATCAACGCCTTTTCATTATGTCTTCCTTAATCACTACTCATTCATGCTTGATCAATCCTCTTTCTCAATACATGTTCCTCATTATACTTCTTATCTTCAAATCATATCTTTTTATTACAAATATCTCCTAACAAATCACTCCAACTTCTCATCGATTAAATAAGACACTTTGTCTTATGTGGGAGGCACCCTTTAGAGAGGTTGACCCAAATACAACTTTATTATAATGAAGTCAGCCAGAAGTCTTTTCATCAATCACATCTATTGGGAATTAATGTGTCTCAACATTTGTAAATTCCTAGCATTATTTATTTAATTATATATTTATTTATTCCCTAATATTTTATTTACTTGCACATTCAGTTTGGTCACTTAGTTGAGGTGGCATGGTAACATGTCATCTTACTTGGAATGTGACTTGGATGGTCAAGTCAAACCTAAATGGATTTGGGCATCCCATTTGAGGTGGCACTAATATACCATGTGCTGGCATCTTGTGGTATGTGGAAGAGGATATTCCATATGACAAAATCTATGACGTGTAAGAGCCAAGTTTGGAGATTCCTATGAAAAGTGAGGACAAGTGTCGGTGTGTATCTTTGCATGAAGGAAAGGCATCTTTGGGTGCCCAAGTTGGGCTATGACATGTTGTAAGAGGAATTTGCTATATTTAGTCTTGTATAACAGATTCTCTTACAACATTTAAGGTTTTTATGTTGGGAAAATCTATGACAACTGTAAGATGTGTAAGAGCATCTATCATAGTCTATTTTTAGCATGGAGTGCTCCAATCTTGAAAAGTCAAATCTATCATTTATGACAGATGTAAGGGATGTATTTGTAGCTTGGACAAGTTTCCTTTGATGCAAGAAAATGGCCATGTGGCCAAGGTGGACGCCTATCCCAAGAAGCTTCTAGTATTTGCCTTGTAATCTCTATATATTGCATAGTTTGGAGTTGTAGGTACATAGTGTTTTTGCAGGTACTGTTATGCTGCTAGAAGAACTATAGAATCAACATTTGAAGACTCTTGGAGGAACTTTAATTGCAAGTGTATTGTAAATTGTTATTGTTTGAGATAATACATTATGCAAGTTTTAGAGTGTGGGGTTTCTTACCTGAAAAGGTTTTTCCCACGATACATCTTATGTCAATCTTTTATGTGTTATGTTGCTACTGTAATTTCTTATGTTATATGTTTAAAATTACTACAATTATAAGGATTAAAACAAATTTGCATACATTTCCCCTCATTAGATTGGTGTAGGAAGTGTGTTCCATGCACCTTACTTCCTTTCAGTTGGTATCAAAGATTTCTCACCTGTGATCCTAGTTGTTGGGTAGGGGTTTTTTGAGCTAATCTTCAATTGAGTGGGAGTATGTACAGAGTATTCTATGATCTTGTTGTAGTGAGAAGATGGTAGGCACATCTAGTAGAATAGAATTGGAAAAGTTAAATGGCAGTAATTTCGAGTTGTGGAAACTCAAAATGGAAGACATGCTTGTTGACAGAGATCTATGGGAAGTAATTTCTAGTGTAAAATTAGAAGCAATGTTGTAAGATGATTGGGATCTCAAGGATCAGAAAGTTAAGGGTCTTGTGAGACTCTATCTGGCTAACTTTGTCTTATTAAATGTCCATGAGGAGAAGACCGCGAAGGAGTTGTGGAAGAAACTTGGTGATGTTTATCAAGCCAAATCCCTGGTAAACAAGTTATTCCTACAAAAGAAGCTATATTCTCTAAGGATGGAAGATGGAGGATCTGTTACAGACCATCTAAATGCCTTTAACATTCTAGTTGCACAGTTGACATCCATTGGTGTGAAAATGGAGGAGGAGGATCATTGCATGACCTTTCTTTCTTCTTTTCTAGACTTGTGGAATCATCTTGTTATGGCCATTGGGAGTACCACATCTTTCGAAATGGATGAAGTCGTGTCTTTGCTGTTAACTGAAGAGATGTGGAGAAAGTCATCGAAGTAAGCCAAAGAGGCTCTTGTGGTTCATGGAAGACCCAAAGAAAAAGGGAAAAAGAAAGACAAGAAAGCCAAAAAGGGCAAATCCAAGTTTGAACTGTGGAAAAATTGGGCACTTCTGAAAGGCGTGCAAAGAGGAGAAGAAGAAAAAGAAGAACTACGATTTTGATTCTAACAAGTCACAAGATGATGTTGATGCTTTTGTTACATTCTTGGCCACCCATGCATCTGAAGATGTGTGGCTTATTGACTCCAGTGCTTCTTTCCACATGACCTCTCATTGAGGTTGGTTTACAAAGTATGAAGAATATAATGGTGGGAAGGTGTACTTGGGTGATGACTCTCACCTAAAGAGAGTTGGGTGTGGAAGAGTCTTAATCTAATTCCTTGATGGATGAGTGAAGGTGATCAATGAGGTTATGCACATCCTCGGTTTAGCATGAAACCTGCTCTCTATAAGTAAATTGAATGATGCAGGTGTACAGGTTGTCTTCTCAAGTGGAGGATGCAAGATGACAAGAGGAGCTATGGTGCTTTCTAAGGGTACTCAGATAGGTACTTTATTTCAAGTGGATGCATGCACTACTTAGTGTAATAGCTCTTCTATTTTGAAGAAAAGACCTTCAGATTCTTCATCCTCACCATTGGAACCTGCAGCGAAAAAGATTGTTACTTCTACTTCTAATGGTAGTGCTTTCTAGGTACCTAAGGGTGCTCATGCTTTGGAAATGAAACTTCTTACTGAAAAGATAATGTTGTGGCATAAGAGACTTGGTCACATTGGTGAGAAGGGTCTTAGATCCCTAAAAATAAAAACCTCATTGACAGGTTAAATGATTGTAATCTTGAGTTTGACTTTTGTGAACATTGTATATATGGAAAACAAAATTGAGTTTAGATTTACTCTAGTTGTCACAAGTCTTCTAGTGTTTTGGATCTTATTCATTCTGATGTGTTTGGTCCTATGAATGCTCCTTCAATCTCTAAATCTATATATTTTGTATCATTCATTGATGATTACAATAGAAGGACATGGGTTTATTTTCTTAGAAGCAAATCTGAAGTCTTTAGTCGGTTTAAAGAGTGTAAATCTTTTGTAGAGAATCAAATTGATAAAAAGATTAAGTGTTTGAGAATTGATAATGGTGGTGAGTTTTGTTCCACAGAGTTTGATAAGTTTTGTAAAGAACATGGGATTGAAAGACATAAGAAAACTCCTTATACCCTGCAACAAAATGGAGTTGAAGAAAGGATGAATAGAACATTGATGGAGAGGGCTAGGAGTATTCTTAGTGGTGCTAGCCTTGAACAAAATTTTTGGACTGAAGCTATAGCCACTGCTTTCTACCTGGTTAACATGTCTCCTACCTTAGCATTTGTTGATAAGACACCCATGGAGGTGTGGTCTAGTGAGAAGCCCTCATTGAGACATCTTCATGTTTTTGGTTGTGAGGCATGTGCACATGTGCCTAAGGAGAAGAGGTCAAAATTAGAGAACAAGGTAGTTAAGTGTATCTTCATTGGCTATGGTGTCGGTGTGAAAGGGTAAAAGCTTTGGGATCTTGTGCCTAAAAAAGTGTTGTATAGCAGAAGTGTTATCTTCAGAGAGCTAACACCTTCTTCTGTTGTTCTACAACCATTAGAAAAAGAAAAGAAAGAGGATGTGGTTCAGTTTCCTTCTACCTCTGAGAAGAATGAACCAAAAGACCCTGTTGGACCTGATGATGAGGAGAGCTCTAGCAGCTATGAAAGTTTAGAAGAAAAAGTAGAACCTCCACCTCAGCCTTTGAGGAGGTCCACATGAAACAGGAAGCAACCTGAGAGGTTTGGTTATACATGGCTTGATTCTAGTTGTGCTTTCACTTTGCTTACTAACATTGATTGGCCTAGAATTGTGATAGAGGCTATGGGCATGAAAGACGCAGGTTCCTAGAAGGAGGCCATGGACGATGAGATGGCTTCTTTGGAAAAAAATAAAACTTGGGACTTGGTGCCTTTACCTGATGGATGGAAACCCATTAGATGCAAATGGGTGTTCAAGAAGAAATTTGGAGCAAATGGTAGTTTTGAGAAGTATAAGGCTAGATTGGTTGCGAAGGGGTATTCACAACTGGAGGGAATTGATTATGGTGAAATTTTCTCTCCCATTGCAAAGATGACATCTATTGAGTTCCTATTATCTCTTGCAGTAGCTTATGATTTAGAAGTTGAACAAATGGATGTAAAGATAGCTTTCCTTCATGGTGACTTGGAGGAAGAAATCTACATGTCACAGCCAGAGCACTACATAATGAAAGGTAAAGAAAATTTGGTTTGCAAGTTAAATAAGTCTTTGTATAGATTGAAACAATCTCCCAGGATGTGGTACTTGAAGTTTTATGCCTTTGTGTTGTCTATTAGATTTATGAGATCAAAATTAGATCATTGTGTGTATTACAAGTTTTACAATGATCGTATTCTCACTATTATACTATATGTTGATGATATGTTGCTGATTGGGAATGGTAAGAATATGATTTCTGATTTGAAGTCTTAGTTGTCAGCACAATTTGAAATGAAAAACTTAGGGGCATCTAGGTACATTCATGGAATGGAGATTTGAAGAGACAGAGGAAACATAAAACTTTGGTTAGGCCAGAGTAAGTATGTTAACACTGTTTTGGAGAGATTCAGTATGGTGGATTGCAAACCATTGACTGTTACGATGGGGAAAAAGTTATCTGTGAATGATTGTCCAAAGTCTCCTTCTAAGATGGAGGATATGAGTAGAGTACCTTATGCTAGTGCAGTTGGTAGCTTGATGTATGCTATGGTCTGAACAAGACCAAACATTTCCCAAGCAGTGGGAGTCCTTAGTCAGTTTATGGCTAATCCTAGATGGGTACAATGGGATGCAGTGAAGAGAGTGTTCAAATATTTGAGGGGTACTTCTAAGTATTCCTTATGTTATCATGGTTATCCTACAAGACCTCTACATTCTGTGAGTATCCATGGATTTGTGGATTCTGATTGGGCAGGTGACATTGACAGTAGGAGATCCACCAGTGCTTATGTGTTTACCATGTTCGGTAGTGCTATTAGTTGGATGAGTAAGTGACAACCTGTGGTTGCTTTATCCACCATAGAAAAAGAGTACATGGTAGAAACTCATGCTTTTAAGGAAGCCATTTGGCTTAAGAGGTTGTGTTCATATATTGGTGTTGATGCAGGACAAATTACTATTTGTTGTGACAGTTAGAGCGTGATTTGCCTAGCAAAGAATCCTACTTTCCATGCCAGAACAAAGCATATTAATGTTTAATTTCATTTTGTTCGAGATATGGTAGAAGATGGGAAGGTGATATTAGAGAAGGTAGACACTTTGAAGAATGTTACAGATGCATTGATGAAACTAGTGGGCATAGAAAAGTTCAGATGGTGTTCAGAGTCTATGGGCCTCTTGGCCCCTAGCAGTTAAATCTTGTCATTTCTTTTGGTTCTTCCAAGGTGTTTGACAAGTGGGAGAATGTTGGGAATTAAGGTGTCTCAACCTTTGCAAATTCTTAGCATTATTTATTTAATTGTATATTTATTTATTGCCTAATATTGTATTTACTTGCACATTCAGTTTGGTCACTTAGTTGAGGTGGCACGATGACATGTCATCTTACTTGGAATGTGACTTGGATGGTCAAGTCAAACCTAAATAGATTTGGGCATCCCATTTGAGGTGGTACTAATATGCCATGTGTCAGCATCTTGTGGTATGTTGAAGAGGATATTCCATATGACAGAATCTATGAGGTGTAAGAGCCAAGTTTGGAGATTCCTATGACAAGTGAGGACAAGTGTCGGTGAGTATCTTTGAATGAGGGAAATACATCTTTGTCTGCCTAAGTTGGGCTATGACATGTTGTAAGAGGAATTTACTATATTTAGTCTTGTATGACAGATTCTATTACAACATTTAAGGTTTTTATGTTGGAAAAATCTATGACAATTGTAAGATGTGTAAGAGCATCTGTCATAGTCTATTTTTAGCATGGAGCACTCCAATCTTGGAAAGTCAAATTTGCCATGTATGACAAATGTAAGGGATGTACTTGCATCTTGGACAAGTGTTCTTTGATGCTGGAAAATGGCCATGTGCCCAAGGTGGATGCCTATCCCAAGAAGCTTCTAGTATTTACCTTGTAATCTCTATATATTGCATAGTTTGGAGTTGTAGTTGCATAGTGTTTTTACAGGTACTATTATGCTACCGAAATAACTCTAGAATTAACATTTGAAGACTCTTGGAAGAACTTGCATTGCAAGTGTATTGTAAACTGTTATTATTTTAGATAATACATTGTGTAGGTTTTAGAGTGTGGAGTTTTTTACCTGAAAAGGTTTTCCCCATGATACATCTTGTGTCAATCTTTTATGTGTTGTGTTTCTGCTGTAATTTCTTATGTTATATGTTTAACATTGCTACAATTGTAAGGATTAAAATGAATTTGCATACATTTCCCCTCATTAGATCAGTGTAGGAAGTGTGTTCCGTGTACCTTACTTCCTTTCAACATCTTTAATGGCTTTGTGTCTTGCATTTAATCATATTGCCATGTTGACATCAATGACAACCATTTCTTATACTCTCAATCTGTTCATTCATGATAACAACCATGACTACCTTCTTGACATCAATGACAACATGTTCAACAATCTCCCTCATTTGTCATTGATGGAAACACGATCATAATCCTCTCTTTTTGCATTTCTCCTGATTACTCTATCTCTCCCCCTTTGACATTAATGGCAAAGGGAAGTTAACATGCTTCTCTTCTTTTCTATGATGCTCCCCTTTGTCTATAAGGCTCCTCCTTTTGTCTCTATGTCACTTGGGTGATATGCTTCCTTTGTAGTTGTTTAACAAATCAAGATCTTGCTTTTTTGTCCCATCATTCACTATCCTTCTTACCAGATGGCTTTACCTCTTCACAAAGAATCTCCCCTATCTAAATACTCCTTGACATTAATGGCATCCTTATTCTTATACCTCTTTCTTATTGTAATTCTCTCTCTTTCTATAACTTTCCCCCTTTTTCATTTAGGGTAAAGGGATCTTCATCATATTTTCATCCTCTATCTTCCATGGCATCAATAGGAACTCAGTTAATGTGAAGTCGAACATAATTATCAACACAACCATCCAATTTTCCACTATCAATTTATTTTTCTTTTGCCAACACATTGTCAAATGCAAATATATGAGCATACTCGTTAGGCAAGGACTTCTTTGGATTGTTCACATTTTCCTGTTAGGTTCTTGTAAATATCTATCATCAAGTTTAGTCATGCACACATCTTTATCACAATTTTCTTCATATCTTCTCATGACAAAAAGTCAAAACCCTATGATCCTTATTTCTAATCTCCCACCCATAGCATCTTTACCATGATCTCTTCCTTCTCTTATTGTCTAAAACTTTCTAGGCTCTCTATCATCTTTTTACTATAACCTCTGCCACTTTTCACATTGTCCTCAAATGGTATGAAATATTCTATCATTCATGATCTTCCCCTTTTGATTGTCACTCTTGCACATTGAAACATTGTTATCTTGTAACCTTCCTCTTCAATGTTTTATGAGAAGTACATTATCTCTTTATCAATAGAGATTGCAATTTCTAACTTGAAGACTATCACCATTCTCAATGTGTTATACTTCTTATGCCTTTGATGACTACATTGACACCATTCCCACTATAATTTATCCTTCAAAATTGTTGTCATACATCATTTGTCGACCTTCCTACCATACACATTTTGAATTGTATTCTATTGGAGTGTTTAATGGTTTTTACTTCTCATGTCTTTAACCTCCATCATCCCAAAAGCATAACTCAATAGTCTTGTTGTATGCCTAGCCATTCTTTAGTCTCTCTTTCTTTTCTCCAATCATATCTTCTCTTTCTCTAATAATTCTCACCCTTTGATCAATGACAATGGAATGCTCATATAGAATATGTCTTAGTTGATCTACCTTGAATTGTCTTTTCCATGGAACTAAGGGTAATGTAATGGTTAGCTCCCCCTAAACTCATGCTTCTCTCATGAACTTAGTGATACCTCTTGCGCATGAAGTGTATTTTATGTATCTATATTGGGTTGAATACCTCTTACCTTCATTTTACTTTGAAAGACTCTTCAATTTGTCCTTCCTTCATGAATCCATAAATCAATGTTGTATAATTAACTTCATCAACCATGAAACCAACCTCTCTTGTTTGCAATAAGCATGAATCATAGTACTACAAGTATTGACATCGAATGTCGATGTACCATTGTATCCTTCATTTATGCATGAAATGTAGTTTGCATAGATTCCTCCTTTTGACTATCCTTCTGACTATCTTGGTCTTGCTTTCTTCTCCATACTTTTATAAACTTTCCCTCTTGTTTGGTTATGGTATCCTCCATATTGTGCTATCTAGATGGTTTCACAAAACCACTTCTACAAAATCCATCTTTATGCCCATAGTTGTTGCAATCGTAACATATGACATTATAATCTATCAAAGGTGCAAAGGAGTTATAGTTCCTTCTTGATAGCCCGTAAGAACTCCAATTTTTGTTCCAACCAACATGTCTTGCTTGAGGGTAAAAGCAAAATCATATCTCACACTTTTATAAAGGAATCAGCCAACACAAACAAAAAATTTCAACTTCGACCTCATAAAAGGCATTTATGTTTTGAATTTCAAAATAATGTAAACTAATGAAATGTAGAACTCATGATAAATTTTATGCTTGTAATTTTTAAAAAAAATTTAAAAATTATTTTGATATTTTTTAAATAAATTTAACAATAGATTTTTAATTGTTGAAAATTTCAGAAAAAGAAAAACAATCTTATTTTTCCCTTTTTTTTTTTCTCAAATAAATTAGTTCAATATCTAGTCCATGGAAAAAATAGTTTTAAATGTATATTTTCCTCTTAATAATAGTTTAAAGTCAAACTTACTAGAATTTGATAGTTTCATTTCATGTCAACTTTTGTATAATTTTTTTATCATTTTCAAAAAACCAATGATACCCTTTTGGAGATGACTATTTCCTCTAGTGCACCATATAATTTTAAAAAAAATTGATGTGGTTTTATATTTTTTATTTTTTCTATTTAGTGTCATCTTTGATTATAGCAACCTACTTGCAATAATTTAAAAAAACATATTAAAACTAAACAAAATATCAAAATATATATATTCTTGGATAGTAGACTCAGAGCTCTACAAAAGGGTATTTTTAGTTTTTTGAAATAATCCATTTTGACTGAAGAAATATTCAGTCCAAATTGAGAGTTTTAAAAAATTCTAAACAAGGAGGTGGCTACCAAGTAGGATGCCACATAGATGGTTCTAGGCAAATCGAACTCACTTGAGTTTGACTTGAGTGAGTTTAACCTGGGCGAGTTCGAATCGCCAGAATCTAAACTTTTTTGGTCAGCCCCCAATTTGGTCGGCTAGATATTTTTTTTCCAAATTGAAACAACTTCATATAAATATAGGTTCATTTTTTATTATTTATTTGAATTCAAACATTAAGAGAAAATACAAGTAGTTTTTTTGCAATAGAGGCTACAAATTATTCTTTTATTTTTTTCAATTCAAGCATTTGGAGAAACCACACAAAAGGAGTTTTTTTGGCAAGAAAGGCTACAAATTTTTAAAGTACAATAATTCTCAACTTGTCATTGATTAATTTTAGAAGTTTATGAGTGTATTTATTGTTCATATAAATTGGTCTTGAATAATAGATTAAATTCATGTAGAAATTAAACTCCATGACTTAAATTTATTAGGATGTACATGCATGTGTATGTGTGTAGGTGAATTAAAACAAGCAATTTGTGATGGGGAATAAAAGAACTAGATCAAGGTTGTATGACTGAAAAAGAGATAAAATGAACTAAATAGGAGGAATTTGACTTTAGGATCATCTAATCAAGAATAACCCATTGAAATTATTGATGAACAAGTTGAAGAAATTGGTACTAGTGATAGAAAATTTTTGTATGGAATGAAAAATCTTATGGAAATAGATGGGGATTCTCTTTTCAAGACAATTTCACCTAAACATATGTTACTTGAAAGCACAATAAAACTTCATTCTAAAAAAATTTGGGATGA
Source organism: Cunninghamia lanceolata (assembly GCA_027924645.1). Taxonomy (NCBI): domain Eukaryota; kingdom Viridiplantae; phylum Streptophyta; class Pinopsida; order Cupressales; family Cupressaceae; genus Cunninghamia; species Cunninghamia lanceolata. The sequence continues at coordinate 31,530,740 of BSBN01000078.1, read as the reverse complement.
ATTTTTTGAAGATAAATCTCTAATTGTAGGAGCACAACTATGCACAAAGTTATTTAGGACAAAAGAAATGTCCCCTGTTTTGGAGTTGTTAGGGGTTGATAATAAGAAAAAAAATTTAGATTTATTAAATTAGACAATAGTTCAAAACTTGCAAGAAGCATTGGATTCTATTAAAACCAAGAGTCGAGCTACTAATTTAAGTGTTGGACATAAAGCATTGGTGACTATAATTTCTAGTAAAAAATTGTCACATAGAAGACAAGTTCAAGCAATTTCCAAACTAGTAAATATATCTAGGAGAACTGTTCAAAGATATATCAAGAAGAGAAACAAATTAGATGAAAATATTGAAAGTAATTGGGTAAATATTTGTTGACTCCATCGAAAAGATAGAATTTCAAAATATGTAAAACAAAATGTAATTGGATATTGGACCAACTACTCCTGTGTTTCTTCTGATAGAAGCGACACTATACAAATAAAAGGCAAATATGGTAAAAAAAATTCTCATCCAAAAGATTTTATAGATACAACACAAAGTAGACTTTTTGAAGCATTCAAGAAAGAATTTCCATAGGTGAAAATTTGTCAAAGGATGTTTGAGAGTTTACAACCATGTTTTATACGTATAAATAAAGTAAATGAAACTTGTTGTTGTCAAAATCATGTTGAATTTCATCTACACCTATAGTCATAAAAAAGTTATATCAATAGTTAATCCAAATGTAGTCATCTCTGGAAGTACAACACAATTTGTGAAGTCTATCTTATGTGAAAAATTAGAAGATTCAGATGAACTCAATGTACAATGTATAAAAAATGCATGTATAGATTATGGAAACTTTTAATACCATTTGAGAATATTGATCATTCAATGCCAGTTGTTTGGAAGATATTTGAATATGAGAAATACTCAACGAAGTCATGAGATGAGTCTAAAAAAATTGTTTTGAGAGAGTGAATTTCCCTACAATGAGTTTATGGACTCTAAATTTCGTAACATCATATATCCGCATATCCAACATTGTCATTGCACAAGATGGTATGCTAAGCAATTTCATGACTCAAAGAAGTGTTTTCCACCAGGTTGTATTCTTTTTATTGTAGATTCTTCTAAGAACTATACATTTAGTTCTCAAACTGAGATTCAAAGTCAATATTACCATTCAGATCAAGTCACAATATTTGTACAAGTTTGCTATAGACACGCTGAGTTACTTGTAGATGGTGAAGAAAGTAGTGAAGATGAATGAATTATCATCAAGGAGGTTCACTTTTATATCAGTGATGATACGGGTCATGATAGAAGTTATGTAGCACATTGTTTTAGAATATTTTTTGAACATTTGAGACGACGTGACATAAGTAAATTACAACACTGGATTTGGTTTGATGGATGTGTTGGTAAGTGTTGATATTATTTTTATTTTTATTTTTTAATTTTAAATTTAAATTTATATCTTTACTGACTTGAATCAATTATGTGAGGCCTACTTTTTCACTCCCTTTGATCATTTTATAGTATTGTTGGAGACACATTTTAAACTTTTGGGGACTGTTGATCCCAATATGCATGACTATTAGACTATATGCTTTTACTTTAATCTATTATGTTTAGCATGATTGGGATGAGACTAGATGTTGATTTCAATTACTGATGAGGATATTGACATGTGAATTGCATTATGATACTATTTGAGATACTAGATATGTTATTATGGTTATGGATTTATTATGCGATGTTATCTTGAGATGGATTATTGAAATGCAAATTATGAATCTATTGTGATGTGATTTTATGATATTTTATATGATCATGCGATGATGTGAGTGTATGTTTTGCTTTACTTCGACTATGATATACATGTTGGATTAATCTTTTGTTTAAGTGCGCAGGTGTTCTAACCAAGCCACGGATAATCAGAGATGATCTCACACACCTTGTGATTTTCCGTGTTAAGCCAATCTAGTTCCAAGAGGAACCAAGATCAACTATGTTATGCATGATAAAATTTTGTAATGTTATTGTGTGATGTTGTTTGGGTTAGGTCTACCCCTTTTATATTTGATTTGTAATTGTTGTAGTAAAAAGGTGTAATGCTCATTTGATTTTATTTTGAGTTTTATTTTTGAGACCCCTTTTTATGTGATTTTTCTCACCCTATGGTGCTCAAAATGGGTTAAAAGTGACCCTGGGTTATACCCCTAGGGTCTAGGGACCTTTTGAGCTTGTCTAACCTTAGGTAAACTCCCATTTGGTCACTTAAACTTCACCCTAAACTAAAGTGACGAAAATAAAAATTTGGAAAGAGTGGAAGGTTGGGTCAAACACTCAATCTCATCCACTCCTCTTTCCAAGGTTTGGGGGAGTCTTCAAGAACCCTAAATTATGGATGACTTAACTCCATGCCTCTCCCACAATTGGTGAGGGTACCTTGGGGTTTTGTGGGCTTTCATAGGAGGAGATGATTGGGGTACTTGTAGTACCCACTCCTTCTTTGGCTCCACTTTTCTCTCCCACATGTTTGAGAGAGCACAAGTGGATGGGGGCAAGACTTGGTGGAATGGGTGAGTGACATGTGTCACCACCATATTCAATGAATCTTGCAATTGGTTGTGTGGAGAAGTGAGGAGCTGACATGTGTCACCTCCCCATTCCTCAAGGCTCATGTGAAGAGCCTATTTTAATCCCTCTTGAAGAGACAGAGGGGGTTGTTGAATTATTTAGAATTTGATTTTTATTTGAATTTGGGGAGAGAGTTAGAAGATTTTTGGAGGCCCATTTGGAGGAGGATTTGGAGGTGGACTTGGAAGGGCTCTTCTCAACTATCTTCCTTTTGGACTATTAAAGGTAGGATTCAAGGCTTTGTCCTTTCCTTATGTATTTACTTTTCATGTGTGATGCTTTGTGTGTGTGTGTGTTTTACATTTGTTATTGTGGGGAATTTTGATATGGGTGTTGTGAGAGCCTCTCCACTTGGAGAAAATGTCCAACATGTGTGGGATGGGGAGGAGTGAACCTCCTCGAGGTCACATCCTATTTTTTGTGGTATTTTAACCTTGAGGGAAAGATGAGAAAATGAGTATTTTGAATGGCTTGAGAGCCATGGGAAATTTATGTGGAATTGGTATTTATGTGATGGCTTGAGGCCTTGTGAAATTTGGTCTTAAGAGTTATTTGGGGTGGCACTCTTGAGTTGAGTGATGTCCACTCCCCTACCCCATTAAACTCATTTTTGGTGAGTTTTATTTTATGCAAGCCATAGGTGTCTTCTTTCTTTTGTGTTTGAGTGTTTTGTTGAGAAGTAGTGTGAGTGTTCCTTGTGTGAGGATGACCTCCAAGATCGGGGGTGACTCATGAGTGAGTCTATGGTAGGGACGAGAGCTATTTTTAGTGGCTTTTTCCCCCTTTCCATTTGTGTTATATTGCAGGTTATTTTGAAGCTAGGGAGCTTGGGAGAAAAGACTTGTTATCTTGGAGTTTGACATTCAACTCCTTGTGAGCTATGGTCAATTTTGGCCTAATTGTAGTTATTTTGTTGTAAAGAGAGAAGATAGTTCCTCTCTTATTTTGGTAAAGTTACATGTAATAAATTTTGAGTTGTAATTAGTTTCATTGAAGTTAAAATAAAAAAATATAGTGGTTGTATTTGTTTATGTGTTTATGGAAAATGTATGCAAGAGAAAGAATGCTTGTAATACTTCTCTTTGTTGCCATTGTATGCTCAAAATGAATATTTGATCATATGTTGTTCTGATCAAATGTGTAGACACCTAAAATTGACTTGCTCTGCAAATCAATTTCCTATATCTTCCCTAACCATTTGTCTATCCCTTGTGAGAAATTAATTTATTTGATTTATCACTAGACCTTACAACACCATTCTCATCAATTAAATAAATGTTTCTAATATTTATTTAGTTACTTTTTGTCCATTTCCCTAACCCCTATCAATTAGATAAATCATGCTTATCTAATTGATCTATCCTACTGATCAATCTACCCTAGCCTGCCTATCCCCTAGACCTAGGTTAATTAAGCTAAACACTCAATTAACCTTGCTTATCCCCTTCTTCCATACACCTTTGAATAAAAATTAATCTTTTATTCAAATGGTCAAATCTCCCTTACCCCTCATTTATCACCCTCTCACACATGTAAGAGTACATCTTCACATCTCCACATAAAGGTGAATTAAAAATTCACTTGTCATGTCCACTCTTCCGAAAAATGAATCTTTAATTCATCTTAATCCTCCACACTTTTCCCCATGTGAATTTAAAATTCACTTTTAATGAGAGCCCTCCAATCCCATTGACCAAGATTCAACCCTTGATCCCTCTCATCCACTCACCTTGTGACACTTGTCACAAGGCTATGGCTTCAATCCTAACCCTAACTCTCATTGATTCCTAGCCCTTGATCTCATCTTTTAATCCTCACCCTCCATCCTCATTTCCAAAACTCTATAAATGAAACCCTCACCCAAGCCATTTGAGAGGGACTTCATCTTGCATCCAACCTCTGCCAAAATCTCTCCAAAGTCTTCTCATCTCAACACCATAATGCCAAAATCACTCTAATCATCCCCCATCTCCATCTCAATCTATATCTGTATCCACTTGTCTAAGTCGAATCACTCATCAACATTGTGTTGAAAGTGGTGGTGCCTACATGAACATTCAGGTTTTAAGCATTTTGTATTTGCAGGCACCTTCCAAAATGTCTAAAAAATTCTAACACTTTTAGCCTCTACAGTTGAAAAAATGCATAAAATCAAGTTAAGATGTAGGTGTCTTTGTATATACAAGGGTTTTTTATATACGTGCAGGTCAAATATGCATTGGCAGGTCAAAAATCCCAATCGGCCTTTGAAAAAGTGAGTTGTATGCATTTTACAGGCATATCAGGCTTGAAATGATGCATATACAAAGGGGGGATCTTTTGCAGATTCCTAGGAATATTCCCACTTTGTATATCGGGTTGCATGTGGAGGTGCATTGAAAAACATACAAAGGTGCAAATATGCATTTGCTATAGTGGTGAGGGGGAGATACATGCAGCGGGGTCCATAGACATGCAAAGGTCTTTGTATCTCCAAGATATGAGCGAATTATATGATGGGCCTTGTATATTCTGCAACATACAAAGCAAAAATGATGCAATTGGTAAGGCTCGCGACATGCAAAGTGAATAGTGTAGCGAAGGTGCATTCGGTGGGGCCTGCGGGTGTATGTAAGTGGAATTGTAGATGTTCAACATACAAGGGAAATATGCATTCATCGCATATTCTCTAAAGATTCCCTATTTGTATGTGTAGCAGGTGCAATGAGGATATGCATTCTGGACCCAATGGAGATTTCAAGCTACTGTAAAAATATTTGGGGTCCGCCTTGCATATTAGCTATTGTGTGTATATGCATCCTGCATATACAAGTGGTTTTAAAAGGCTAAAGGGGGCGGTTGTATATGCTCTTGCATATACAAAGGCGAATGTATGTGCTCTAGGCGATAAAGGCAAAATGTAGGGTCAGCGATGGCAAGGAAACATCTGATGTGGCACATTCTGATTGGCTAGATGCTTGTTCTTTCGATTTGGAACCACAGATCTCAACAGAGGAGAGGTGGATCGACGGCCATGTTTTAAAACTTCATGTGAAGGTTTTTCATTGTATGCACGTGGGTTGCTGCATTCTCAGGCCGCGGGTTGGTGAACAATTAATGGCAAATTGCAGAGGACGTTGGGTTGAAGGGACAAATCACCTACCAAATTTACACAGAAAATCTTCAGGAAAGCTATGCAGATTCTGATTCCACCTACTTCTCCTTCTTTTCCTCTCTGCAGCATTAAATGTTTTGAGCGCCATTTCTTATGATGCATTGTATCTGGCAAATTTTTTATTAGCCTTGTAATTAATTTTGTTGAGTTCATGGTTTTGCTATAAAAAGCAAACTGTGTTACTCTTTTGTTGTTGTTGAAGACTTGGGCATTTTTAGTGTGAATAATGAAGAACAGGGCATGATCCTGGTTGTTCTATCTCTTTGGAGTTTATGAGTTGCATCTGAGTGTATCTTGCACATATGTTCAGTTTCTTGTCATTGTATATGAAAAATGCTTATTGCATGTGTCTAGCTGTCACTCTCCATTTGTTGCATGCATTTTCTTCTTTTGAATCTGGTTGCTAAGGGTTTCTCAGATTCTAGGGTATAGTTTTGCTGTATCACATGCTTGATCTGTGACTTCCATTCAAGGAGTGGATTAAACTATTTTCGGTTAAGCATGGAGAAGATTGTATGTCAGCAGGGATATCTGTAAGTAGAGGTAGTTAGATACCCATTCTTGGGTGATGTTTGTAAGGCAAGAATCAATTCAAACCCCTTGAAACTCAAATGACAGTTGTAACCCATTCTTATGTATATGTCTAGTTGACTCCTTGCCCTGAGATAGGCACCAGTCTGCACCTGGGTTAGTAGTTATGATCCAAAGCCCATGTCTTGCATCCAAACCATCATATCCACCATTCCATAATTTCAACTTGTTAGTTGTAGGAGTAGGATTAGGAACCCCTGCATACTCTCATACTTGACTAGACAAATATGTCCAAGAACGTTGCTAACCTTGTGATTTATCACACAAATCTTGGTCCACACATGAGAGTATTCTACTTGTTATTACAAAGTTAAATCTTTCTATCATAGGGTAAGTCAGTGTCAAATCTTTAGCAAATAGCAACACCCCACTTGGTGTAGCAGAACCAGAAGTGAAGGGGAGGCAGCTTACGCAACCTCCCATTTCTGTTGGCCAGATCTGCCTTTGCATAGGAACTGGCAAACCCTCTACCGAGCCGGGAAAATAACCAACAGAAAATGGCAACTCTGCTAGGGAAGAATTGATGAAAAAAGAATTGTTATATTTTATCCATCTGAGTCACCAACAGAATTGGTGACTCTGCTAGGGAGATAATGACATATCCATGAAAGTTTGAGTCTAAAAGATTGAAAAATTAGACCTGGAGGTGCTTTGTTGCAGCAAAGGAAAAAGTTGTATGTCTAACTCTGTTGTGGGAGAACCCAGAAAGAAAGAAATCAATTTTCAGCTTCAGCCTGTTTGAAGCTCATTCCTCTACTAAGGAGGTGGTGACTCTACATAAGAAAGAACCTGATAAGAGGACACCAGAGGTGTTAAATTTCTAGTTGCTGCAACATATCCAGGTATTTGTGTAAGTTTTAAAAGTTCTCTATTTGGTGAAATAGCACTGGTTAAAAGGGGAAATATTGGTGACTAGATTGCATACTTTCGTGAGAACCTAGTTTGCATTTCAAAAGAAGTATGCAATATTGTTTAAAAGACACATTCGGAGGACTTTAGGAAAGTTGAAACAATAGTCTGAATTTTAAGGGCCTAAAGTCATTGTTTATAGAAAATCTTCTGGCTTACTCTGTCAGCTCTTGGCATGATTTTAAATCTGTATTTCTAGATCAATATGGTGAAAGAATTTCTGATTATGCAGTTATTAGTGATTTTTGTATATCCATATTGAAGAGGATGAGTTGATTCTAGCCTTTAACCTCAGGTTTATGAGGGCATTGAATAGAATTCTAGAATGCATGAGACCTAATGATGCATTGTGCCTAGTTGTCTATTTGGGAGCATTTGATAGGAAAATGAGCTATAGATTGAGGGACAAGGAGCCCACCGCATTGCATCAGGCACATCAGTTTGCAATTGACATTGAAAATAATTGGAGGTATGGAATTCAAAAGGGTTATTTCTCTAAAAAAAATTTCTGCCTAGGGCCACCAATGTTGATGAGGGATATAGTTTAATTGTTGGAAATGAATGTCAAGGTACTCACACCCCTGCTGTCCCAGTTTTTGCATCATCCCAAGTTGATGATGTTTCTATTATAGAGGAGGATGTCCTGATTTTTCTAGCAAATGAAGTTGATAATAATAATTTTTCAAATAATATTTACATTCCAGTCCTAAACAAAGAGCATTCATGCTTAAATGATCTAGTTGTGCAAAGTTGTAATCATATGGATCAAGAGTCAATATCAGTTTCATCAGGAAGCACTAGAAGGCTAGACAATGATGTAGATTGTTCAACTTCAGAGTGTATTAAAGTAGCAGAAATCTTATATGTGGGGCAATCAGAGATTAAAGATGATAAAGATGATATCCATGATCAATTCATGGATCAGGTTTTTTCTTCTTATGACTCTAGGTCTGATAATGATGAAAAAGAAATGGATTGTCATGAAGAAGAAATATAGACCTTTGCAATGAGCATGAATCCCAATTATGATGAGCCTATGGATGCATTTGATTTTGTGAGTCATGACTTTCAGTGGTACAGAACTAACCCTCTATTTGAAAATGATAATACTGACTTGCAAACTGTGGATAATGAATGCTCAATATCAGTTGGTTTAGACATGTGCAATGATAGCTATGTGGATCAGGTTTTGCTTTCAATGTCAATTGGTGATATGAATTACATTGGGGGTCTCATATTTTCTAAGTGTTTTCAGTTTTTCGATCAGCTGGATAGGTGTTTGGTTATATGCAACAGCCAGGTAGATAATGAATATTGCCAGATGCAATATGAGGATATACTACTTGAGGATCATAACATACATATGTTACCTAATGCTGAAGAATATTATAATGTGTATGGTTATATGTCTGGTTGTAAGATGCAGAGTGACAGAGGCAGTACTGACAGTGGCAAGTTTTCAGAAATGGTGAAGCATGTAATTGATCAAATCAGCTTACAGGCAGATTGTTTTAATGTTTTCAGCTGTGGTTGGGGTTCTCCAGTTTGGAATTAGGCATTTGACAGGATAAAGTTATGGTTTTTCATTTTTGGCTGCCCAGGGCCACCAAAATAATCTTTAAAATATAATTTGTGATGCAGGTTGGTACAGCTTCGACTTTATTGCCCAATGGATAAGGGACTGGTCTACATCCCAGAGATCTACGGTTCTCGCCATGCCTACAAGAGGCATGCATCCCCAGACAGAGCCACTAGTGGTGCTTGCATGAACATTCAGGTTTCAAGCATTTTGTATTTGTAGACACCTTCCAAAATGTCCAAAAAATTCTAACACTTGCAGCCTCTGCAGTTGAAAAAATGCATAAAATCAAGTTAAGATGTAGGTGTCTTTTTATATACAAGGGTTTTTGTATATACGTGCAGGTTGAATATGCATTGGTAGGTCAAAAATCCCACTCGGCCTTTGAAAAAGTGAGTTGTATGCATTTTACATGCATATCAAGCATGAAATGATGCATATACAAAGGGGGAATCTTCCCCAGATTCTAGGGAATATTCCCGCTTTGTATATCGGGTTGCATGTGGAGGTGCATTGAAAAACATACAAAGGTGCAAATATGCATTTGCTACAGTGGCGAGGGGGAGATACATGCAGTGGGGTCCACAGACATGCGAAGGTCTTTGTATCTCCAAGATATAAGAAAATTATATGTTGGGCCTTGTATATTCTACAACATACAAAGCAGAAAAGATGCAATTGGTAAGGCCTGCGACATGCAAAGTGAACAGTGCAGGGAAGGTGCATTCGGTGGGGCCCGCAGGTGTATGCAAGTGGAATTGTAGATGTTTGACATACAAGGGAAATATGCATTCATTGCATATTCTCTGAAGATTCCCTATTTGTCTGTGCAGCAGGTGCAATGAGGATATTCATTCCGGACCCAATGGAGATTTCAAGCTGCTGCAAAAACATTTGGGGTCCACCTTGCATATTAGCTGTTGTGTGTATATGCATCTGGCATATACAAGTGGTTTTAAAAGGCTAAAGGGGGCGGTTGTGTATGCTCTTGTGTATACGAAGACGAATGTATGTGCTCTGGGTGACAAAGGCGAAATATAGGGTTAGCAATGGCAAGGAAACATCTAACGTGGCACGTTCTGATTGGCTGGCTGCTTGTTCTTTCGATTTGGAACCGCAGATCTCAGCGGAGGAGAGGTGGATCAATGACCATGTTTTAAAACTTCATGTAAAGGTTTTTCATTGTATACATGTGGGTTGCTGCATCCTCAGGCTGCGGGTTGGTGAACAATTAATGACAAATTGTAGAGGATGTTGGGTCGAAGGGACAAATCACCTACCAAATTTACACAGAAAATCTTTAGGCAAGCTGTGCAGATTCTGATTCTGCCTACTTCTCCTTCTTTTCCTCTCTGTAGCATTAAATGTTTTGAGTGCCATTTCTCATGATGCATTGTATCTAGTAGATTTTTTATTAGCCTTGTGATTAATTTTGCTAAGTTCACGGTTTTGCTATAAAAAGCAAACTGTGTTACTCTTTTGTTGTTGTTGAAGACTTGGGCATTTTTTGTGTGAATAATGAAGAACAGGGCATGATCTTGGTTGTTCTATCTCTTTGGAGTTTATGAGTTGCATCTGAGTGTATCTTGCACATATGTTCAGTTTCTTGTCATTGTATATGAAAAATGCTTATTGCATGTGTCTAGCTATCACTCTCCATTTGTTGCATGCATTTTCTTCTTTCGAATCTAGTTGCTAAGGGTTTCTCAAATTCTAGGGTATAGTTTTGCTGTATCACATGCTTGATCTGTGTCTTCCATTCAAGGAGTGGATTAAACTATTTTCGATTAAGAATGGAGAAGATTGTATGTCAGCAGGGATATCTGTAAGTAGAGGTAGTTAGACACCCATTCTTGGGTGATGTTTGTAAGGCAAGCATCAGTTCAGACCCCTTGAAACTCAAATGACAGTTGTAAGCCATTCTTATGTAAATGTCTAGTTGACTCCTTGCCCTGAGATAGGCACCGGTCTGTACCTAGGTTAGTAGTTATGATCCAAAGCCCCTATCTTGCATCCAAACCATCATATCCACCATTCCATAATTTCAACCTATTAGTTGTAGGAGTAGGATTAGGAACCCCTGCATACTCTCATACCTGACCAGGCAAATATTTCGAAGAACGTTGCCAACCTTGTGATTTATCACACAAATCTTGGTCCACACATGAGAGTATTCTGCTTGTTATTACAAAGTTAAATCTTTCTGTCATAGGGTAAGTTAGTGTCAAATCTTTAGCAAATAGGGACACCCCCCTTGGTGTGGCAGAACCAGAAGTGAAGGGGAGGCAGCTCACGCAACCTCCCATTTCTGTTGGCTGGATCTGCCTGTGCATTGGAACTGGCAAACCCTCTACCAATCTAGGAAAATAACCAACAGAAAGCATTGAGCAATCCACATTAGTCATCTACATGGGTAAAATCTGAGGAGCTATCAGGTGCAACTCCTTCCCTCTCTTGGATTTGTGAGTCAAAAGGAAGGTATAATCATTTGTTTTTGCATTTGATTTATATTAAATCTTCATTTTGTTCTCATTGATCACATTGGCATGCCCGGTCTTGGATCTAATCATCAGTTTGTGAAGTTTTCTTGTCAAAATCTTCATTTTTCTAACTCTTGTTTTGGCAAGTTTTACAAAATTTTGAGGTAAAGTGTTGCAGATTGCATCCTGGGCAAAAATAGACTACACTGTTGAGATCAAAAGGCTGTTTCTGAGTTTTTTGATAGTAAATTTGCCTAGGTTTTGTGACAAAATTTTTTAGGGTACAGTCCGTACCATACAGATCCATACCGTATGAATCCATACCCCCCTCACTGATCTGTGCAGTGTCTATATGCGGTGATCACTAGTTTTCTGTGTTGCAGATAAGTCATTTTGTAGGGTTAATGTATTAGTTTTGAAGGTCATTTGTTTAAACCTGCCGCTCATCCACCGCTTCAAATCCCCTATTGCCGCCGCTCCATCCAAAACCCCTTTGCCTGACTCCTCTGCCATCGACACTTCCCCTCTTCCCAACACTGCCTCCTAAATGTATATCATTCGTAGTCTTTGAAACCCCAGACACCCTGTCGCCACCACTGCCTGCATCACCTGACCGCCGCTCGAGCTCCATCTCCTGACCGCCACCACTTCTCTAAACCTTGAGCCTCCTCCTTACCACCTACTCCCCACCACTATTATTCCACCACCACCATCACTTCACCTCCCAGCCGCCGCTGTTAGACTTCCCACGCCTTTGCGACCTCCCAATTCTTGCGCCACCACCCGAAGCTCACCCCTCCTCCCTGCACTCACCATCGAACACCTACTGCCATCCATCGACCATCTCCCTATTGTTCAGATGCGGCCACTAAAACCCTAACATCTCATAGACCTAAAACCATTTAGGGCATCAGGCTTTTAAGCCCCCAAAATCGCAGGTGGTGGTCACTTTAAACTGGGCTTTTAGCCCTATCGATTTGTTTTTATTTTTTCTTGCTCTTTCGCCCCTAGTCACATGGGTGACCAGGGGGCTTAAAAACTACTAACTACCAACTTTAACCCTTAACTGCCAAGATCAAACCGCCAATGTGACCAGATTTCTCTTAAATGCTAGCGGTCAACCCAAACAGTCAAGTGACCTCCTAGTGCCTTCTACATGCCTAAATAGGCTTTTTTTTTCAAACTCACACAACTTTCGCATACGAGGTCAAAATTGAGTAAATGAACACTCATCGGAAAGAGGACTCAACGAACTATGCAATTGTGAGGAAATTTTTAGGTGAATATACCTTTTTCCAGCCTTTTTTTGTAGTCAAGGTCAAAGATGCTTTAAAACTTCAAATGCTCATATCTAGTGCAAATTTGATCATTTTTCAGCAAATTTTTTTTCAAATTGCATAGAATTTTACATAGAATCTGTTTATGCAGTCATGTTTTCTGTATCAGTTCATTTTTCATCAGATTTCATCAGATTCACAATTTTTGTATAATAATCATCTATGCTAGTCTACTTGCTTTGTTTTTTATTTTGTGACTTGCAGGTGATCTTACGGAGCTAGAACAACATCAAGATCAGAAAATACAACAATTTGGATAGCAAAATAATCATATGCACTCACTCTATTTCTCATTTCATCATAATATTATTTGCAAACACACTTCAATTTGGGATATGAAGACCTTAATTAATCATCCAATCAAATCAACCAAATCAACTCTATTACTTAAGTGTCATTAGTCTACCTTAAGTATAGACAATCATCCATCCTTTGAAGAAAATCAAATCATCTTAAGGTCTTGAAATTTGATTCCCAACATCACAACCATCCATTATCCTCCATTTCATCTCATATCCCTCCCAAAAAATGGATCCTTATGAAGCAATGCAACATTTACAAAGACTTAGAAAAGTCTATGAGAACATGGATCCTAATGCTAAGGAAAAATGCAAAAATGACATTATAGATATGCCCTTAGCACACCTCATCATTGGAGAATCTCAAGTCCCTAACCAACCTTCATCATATTAACAAACACCCTACACATCATCCCCATCCACATCATATCAATCTTCATTCTTTCAACCTTCATACCAACCTACATCTTACATATCCACTCCATCAACCTCATATCAACATTCAACCTCATACCAACTTCCATCATATCAACCTCCATCAAACCAACCTACATCCCACATATCTACACCTTCAACCTCATATCAACCTTCATCATATCAACCTTCACCCTCATGCCAATCTTCATCCCCTTACACATCCATGCCATCATACCTATCCAACCAATCAATACCTCCACCTTATCCATCCCCCAACCTTTGTCATGCTTACTTTGATCAAGGGAACACTAATCTATCACACCTTATCTCTAAAATCCAAAGCTGATATCAACAACCATCTCCCCATGCAAATCCCCCATCCTCTAATCCCCATCCTATCAACCTTAATCCATCACCCTACCTACATTACAATCCATCAATCCCAACCCCCCCATCACAACATCCCTCCAACCTTATCAACCTTCATCCATCACCTTATGTATCTCCCAATCCACCAATCCCTATCACCCATCCACCATCTAATCCACCATCAAATCCTCCAAATCCTAACACCACGACATCCAAAGAATCCTTGTGGGATTTCCTCCAAAGAACATCACCAAACAAAGCAATGGAATCCCCTAAATCTGCCACCCCTCCAACACCACCATCTAGTCCAACACCTATCCTTGAACCCATCCAAGAACCATCACTACATAATCCCATCACCCCCTATCCAATCCCAATCCTAATCCCACACCAACCACCATCATTATCCACCCATTATATTGTTCTTCAACCCACACAATCATGAAGGATACCATCCATTGGCTATTAGCAAGGAATCAAACACCCTCATGCAATCCAACATCAACCAAACCTCTTGAAAAATATCCTATCATAACTCAAGAACCATCATGCAGCCATGTTCAAGAATCCATAAGTCAAGCACCTATTGCATCCATCCAAACACCTATCAGATCCATCCAAGCACCCATCACATATATCCAAGTCACTCCCACTTCTATCCAACCACATGAGTGATGTAAAGAATCAAATCCAAAGCATGTTGAAATATCAACCCCTTCTCCTAATCAAGATCTAACCATCCCATCTAATCCCATCCCCGATCCCCTCCCATCTATTGATCAACTTATTGATCCTACACCATCTTCTACCACCCCTTCACCATCCCCCATTAATCTTTTACCTCCATCTACCAATCTCATTCCAAATCCATCCCCTTATCCACTTGGCACAAGCACTTTTATCCGTGGTGACTCCCTCGTTGGAGGTGAACAACTTCCATCCACCACCTATCTATCTCCAACAAATAATGGACTCGCATCTTGTTTCCAAAGCATCAAACATCCCATTACATGTCGCATGCTCCAACATATGAACTATCAAGGCAAAGGCTTAGGCCTTCACGAACAAGGCATCTTGGAGCCCATCCACACCACATTCCATTCATCCTCTCATGGCCTTGGCTATAAATCCCAAGGTAAACAATCTAAACATGTGTATACCATCCACGCACCTTCCAAAATCTAGTCATCCAATCCCAAACATGGTGCATCTCATCACACTCCGAAAACATATGTCGCCATCCCTCCTCCATCATCATATCATTTGTAAAAGCATGTGACCATTCATCTCCCTCCATCAAATTTACCTCCACTACTTCCAACTCCAAATATTCCTATCAAATCCACTCTACCTCCTATCCTACCAATGCCAAACATCCCTATCCACAAATCCTCTTATCCTCCCATCCTCCCAACTCCTAATATCCCCATCATCAAATCCCCTCATCCATTTATCCAAAAATCCACTTTTTACCCCTCCACCCATAAATCCCCTAAAATTCCCAATCAAGACCAACAAAGGCACACATCTTTCAAACATGAAGCTTCCCCCAAATCCATGGGATTCAAAAATTTGAATGCCTCAACTCATAAAGCACAAAAGCCTAAAGATGTTATCCCTTCCAAGAAAAATCAAAAATCCAAAAGGCTATCAAATCCCACACTATCACAAGAAAAAGCAAAAACAAAAATGGTGTGGGTCCCTAAGCAAAGATCAATCAAAACAAATGAGGCATCCACATCTCAATCTACCCCACAATCCCAAACATCTCCCTCCCCATCTAAAAATCCCCCAAATCTTATGTCTATTTGGGTCCCTAAAACCCCAAATCGACCATCCAAAAATCCCCCATCTCGATCCCCATTACTCCCAAGTCCACATCCAAAGTATAAGCTTCCAAATACATCATGGTGTGTGCAACCATTGGTCTTGGTTCCCCTCCACCACTTGACATTCCCACATACCCCCATTTATCCATCTTTTGTCCATTATCCTACCTATCTTCCCCATCACATTCCTATGGTCCATGCTTTTGCATAATCCACATAATCCACATCATAATCCATTCCATCTTTTCCTATCTACGAACATCCATGCAATCATCATCCATAAGGCTATCCAACATGGGACCATCTTCTCCTTGCTATGGAAATAGACACTAGAGTCTCCATTCCATCAAAAAAGCAAAAAAATCAAAAAATCAAAAAAATCAAGAAAAACGTAAAGAAAAAAAATCCATCCAATGGTGAAGACCACTCCTTGTGGTGCCTTGGGCAAGTACCTTGATGAAAACCCCTGGTGGGCATCATGTGTAATCCCTTCTCCATCCATTTTGTATCCCTACACTTGGGAGAAAAACCATCTAATCATCCAAATCCATAACATCCTTTTGCATATCCTATCCACTATCCCCTATTTATCTTATCATATTCCTATCTACCATCCCCTATTCATCCTATCATTCCCCATCCATTCTATCCACTATATCCTCCTCCTTAGATCTTGATGAAGACAAGGGGCAAAATATCAACAACATGCTTTGGAGACCTCTTAGCATATTTCCTTTCCAAGTGCATCCTCCATCCATCTACTACAAAGTCCATCCATTCAAACATGAACCCATCATGCAAAATTCTAAGCATTGGGGCATATGATTCCTTGCTACCTAGCCCTTGGAGAAAATCCTAAAAACCCCCATCCATATATCATGCATACCTATCCTATCCCTCATCCCTATCTTCCATCTATCTAACATGCATCCCTATCGCTTATCCATTCATCTACCACAAATCTCTTATCCATTATCCTTTCATCGCCAATCCCCCTATCCAACCCCATCACTTTCACCTCTAGACTTGGTGTTCCCTTATCATTGGTATCTAGCGCAAAGGCTATCCAAATGGAATCCAATGCAATGATCTCATTATAAACCATTCCTTTTCCAAAATCAAAAAATCTAAAAACATCACAAAATAAAAAAATCCAAAAACATCACAAAAATAAAAAAATCCAAAAACATTACAAAATCAAAAAATCAAAAAACATCACAAAAATTAAAAAATACTAAAACAATAAAAAACATCACAAAATAAAAAAAAAACAAAAACAATAGAAAACACAAAAAATCCCCCAAAAAATAAATATCCATCACAAAATCAACATTGCTCCATCAACATCTCATCATCTTCCAACATCCTCAAAATCACCCACATCATCATCACAAATCAGAACTACATATCATAATCACTTGCATCTTAATGTGCCTTGATCCCATGGATACAAGGTATGTAGGCAGTCTGGAATATGCAGGAAGTTTCCATTATTCAGGTACATAAGATGCACCCATCCAACCCGCTGAGCTTACACTAGATCCAAGCATCGCATTACCTATCAAAGCATCATCCCTTATCAAAAAACATCAACTATCAAATCAGCATCAACCACAACTTGTCACTATCATATCTTGAGCCAATCTTACAACATCAACCAATCATGATCCAATCATCCATTGATTCCTGCCTTAGGATATATCATTCCTACGATAGGCAGAATCTATCCAATCATCATCCATCTTGGCAAGAGATACAATGGCTACTTGTTTGGTTCGTTGATCTTTTAGTTTTTGATTTTTATCTTTTGCCCTATTCGAAGATCACATCAAAGCTACCTTGATCTCACTATATCATGGTATGTGGCAAAAACATCTAGAATGGGGCATAGTCTTGCTTTTGTATGTTGTGCTTGTGGGTTCTTTTCATTACTCCAAGCTAGTATTCATATCTTGTTGATCATAGGGTTGGTTCTAGCATATTGATCCCCTTATGCATCTAAGCTTCATCATACCTTTTGTGTACTAAGGACTTATGCTATGAGTCCCCTTCCCTCATCAGGACAAGGTTGTACTATCTTGGGCATGCATGAGATCATCCCTTTGTCTACGTGTCTAGTCCATGCAAATGTTGGATAAACATCATCACCCTGGTCTTCTATACCTTGGTGAAAATATCCACTTTACTATATCAAACCTAGGATTGCTCTAAATCATTTTCAACACAATGATCATCCACCAATCAATCTCCCAACATTATCACACTTTCATCTCGCCCCTTATCCTCCAACCACTTCTACCAATCTCTTTCATCCATTTCAAGAGCACAACCTTGTTCTTGCAACCTACCTATCCTCTCGAGGGGGCATCACCCTTACGAATTATCCCCAAACCTTACCCTATTCTTCTAAGCCAAAATCTTTTTTCTATCCAATCCAACTCTATGTTTTAACTTCTTTGAAATGATGTTACTTAGCCGCAACACCATCTCAAAGAAGGGAAAATGTAGACATCTAAAATTGACTTGCTCTACAAACCAATTTATCCCTCCTGTTAATTGAATAAATTCAATTAATCCCTAACCATCTGTCTATCCCTTGTGATCAATTGATTTATTTCATTCATCACTAGACCTTACAACACTATCCTCATCTATTAATTAAATATTTCTAATATTTATTTAGTTACTTTTTGTCCATTTCCCTAACCCCTATTAATTAGATAAATCGTGCTTATCTAATTGATCTACCCTATTGATCAATCTACCCTAGCTTGCCTATCCCCTAGACCTAGGTTAATTAAGCTAAACACTCAATTAACCTTGCTTATCCCCTTCTTCCATACACCTTTGAATAAAAATCAATCTTTTATTCAAATGCTCAAATCCCCCTTACCCATCATTTATCACCCTCTTACACATGTAAGAGTACCTCTTCAGATCTCCACATAAAAGTGAATTTTTAATTCACACTCCCCCATGAGTTGAATTAAAAATTCACTTGTCATGTCCACTCTTCCTAAAAATGAATCTTTAATTCATTTTAATCCTCCACACCTTTCCCCATGTGAATTTAAAATTTACTTTTAATTAGAGCCCTCCAATCCCATTGACCAAGATTCAACCCTTGATCCCTCTCATTCTCTCCCCTTGTGACACTTGTCACAAGGCTATGGCTTCAATCCTAACCCTAACTCTCATTTATTCCTAAACCTTGATCTCATCTTTCAATCCTCACCCTCCATCCTCATTTCCAAAACTCTATAAATGAGACCCCTCTCTAAGCCATTTAGAAGGGACTTCAGATTGCATCAAATCTCTGCCAAAATCTCTCCACAATCTCCTCATCATACCACCATAAAGTCAAAATCATGCCTCATTCCTATCTCCATCTCCATATAATCCCTTAATTTATCAATCCTCATCTCATCTACATTGTGTTGCAAGAATTGAGCAATCCACATTTCAGTCATCATGGGTAAAATCTGAGGAGCTCTTGGGTGCAACACCTTCCCTCTCTTGGATTTGTCAGTCAAAAGGAAGGTATAATCATTGTATTTGCATTTGATTCATATTTAGACCTAAAATTGACTTGCTCTGCAAATCAATTTCCCATATCATCCCTAACCATCTATCTATCCCTTGTGATCAATTAATTCATTTGATTTATCACTAGACCTTACAACACTATCCTCATCAATTAAATAAATATTTCTAATATTTATTTAGTTAGTTTTTTTCTATTTCCCTAACCCCTGTCAATTAGATAAATCATGCTTATCTAATTGATCTATCCTATTGATCAATCTACCCTAGCCTACCTATCCCCTAGACCTAGGTTAATTAAGCTAAACACTTAATTAACCTTGCTTATCCCCTTCTTCCATACACCTTTGAATAAAAATCCATCTTTTATTCAAATGGTCAAATCTCCCTTACCCCTCATTTATCACCCTCTTACACATGTAAGAGTACATCTTCACATCTCCACATAAAGGTGAATTAAAAATTCACTTGTCATGTCCACTCTTCCCAAAAATGAATCTTTAGTTCATTTTAATCCTCCACACCTTTCCTCGTGTGAATTTAAAATTCACTTTTAATGAGAGCCCTCCAATCCCATTGACCAAGATTTAAACCTTGATCCCTCTCATCCACTTCCCTTGTGACACTTGTCATAAGGCTATGGCTTTAATCCTAACCCTAACTCTCATTGATTCCTAGCCCTTGATCTCATCTTTTAATCCTCACCCTTGATCCTCATTTCCAAAACTCTATAAATGAAACCCTCACCCAAGCCATTTGAGAGGGACTTCATCTTGCATCCAACCTCTGCCAAAATCTCTCCAAAGTCTTCTCATCTCAACACCATAATGTCAAAATCACTCTAATCATCCCCCATCTCCATCTCAATCTCTATCTGCATCCACTTGTCTAAGTCCAATCACTCATCGACATTGTGTTGAAAGCATTGAGCAATCCACATACATTCTAGTCTTGGGTAAAATTTGAGGAGCTATCAGGTGCAACTCCTTCCCTCTCTTGGACAAACACATGTGACTAGAATTTGCAAACCGCTAGCAGTCAAGCTAAACAGTCAAGTGACCTCCTAGTGTCTTCTACATACCAAAGGAGGCATTTTTTTGCTCTCGCTCATAACTTGGTCATACGGTGGTAGAATTTTACAAACAAACACTCATCGGAAAGAGGACAACATGAACTACACATTTGTGAAGAAATTTTCAGGTGACTATACCATTTTGTAGCCTTTTTTCATAGTCAAAGTCAAACATTCTTCAAAACTTCAAATGCTCATATCTTTTGTATTTTTGATCAAATTTTCGCAAATTTTTTTTTGAAATCGCATGAAATTTCTTGAAGAATCTGTTCGTGCACTTAATTTTTCTGTATCAGTTCTCTTTTCATCAGATTTTATCAGATTATCAATTTTCACATAACAATCTCCTATGCTAGTCTACTTGCTCCATTTTTGTTCTTGTGACTTGCAAGTGATCATTCAGGGCTAGAACAACATCAGGAATAGAATATACAGTAGTTTGGATAGAAAAATAATTAGGTGCATTCATTCTCTTTCTCATTTGTTCATAATCATTGTTTGCAAACACAATTCAATTTGGGACATAAAATGAATCATTGTTTGCATACACATTTCAATTTGGGCTTCGAAAATGAATACTGTTTGATCACACATCATTGAAATTGGGCATAAAATCAACCAGTGTCTTCAATCACACCTTGAAATTGGGCTAAAAAGAACCATTGCTTGAAGTGTCTTCATCACATTTCAATTTCTAAGGGCAATTAACCACTGCAAGTGTGAATCAGGTGTGTGTGTGTGTGTGTATGCTCTCTCCTCGCACCGCAAGGTGACCTTGGAGATCAAAAACACCTCACTTGATTTACTTTTGTTTACCCTTTCCTAGGAGGCCTGCTAGGGGATTTCATCACTCCTAGGGACGACCTCATCTAAGGCTAAATCGAAAGACACCCTCATTGAAATCAGAATCTTGTCACTCTTGGCTAAGCCCAAAAGAACTTTCTACCTTTGGGAAGTGAAGGTGAAGGGTGGGTTACCCCCTTCTCCTGGCTATGTGACAAAATTTCACTTTCAATTCTTAGTCAACCTTGTGTAAACATTGCCCAAACCTAATTGGCCATACCCTATTTTAAACTAGGCATTAGGACTTGTTGATGTGTCTTCCACATGTGCTTGTTTAATCATCATTATATTCTTCCAATTCAAAATTTAAAATTGCTTGTGTCTTGTGTGATCATTTCATTGAACATTGCCAAATCAAGCTAAACATCAAACACATAAAGACAAGTCATTCATCACATTCAAATCCAATCACACTCATCCTAATCACCCATTCTTAACCACCTCATTCCTAATCACATCCAAGTCATCTTAAATCAATCCTAATCACATCCTTGTCACTCTACATCATCAAATCATCATCATTCTATCTAAATCATTATCCAAACAACATCATTCTAATCATTACACTTCATCATTGTCTCCATTTTTGTCAAATCAACCTTAATCCCAATCATCCATAAGCACATCCTAGTCGCATCTCCATCCTTCATGCTCATCCTAATCATTATCCTAATCATCCCTAATCATTCCATATCAAACCCTAATCATATCTAAGTCACCATCACATCACATCACCATCAATCCCAATCAAAATCCAAGTCCCCCAACATCATTATCAAACTCCAAATCCAAATCAACCCAATCAAAAATCAAGACCTTAATTGATCATCCAATCAAATCAAACCAAATGAATTCTAGTACTTAAGTGTCATTAGTCCACCTTAAGTATAAAGAATCATCCATCCTTTGAAACAAATTGAATCACCTTAAGGTCTTGAAATTTGATTCCCAACATCAGAATCATCCATTATCCTCCATTTCATCTTGTTGACTTTTTCCCAGACTGGATGCTTATTCCCAGATTTCCCTACAAGGTAGCCATCAGTGATCAAGAGGATCTCTGGGCCAGGGGGTCAACAGTGTAGGAGATAGACTCTATATTTTATCTCCTCTTCTTCTTCAGGCTCTGCAAGACCTAGGGGGGTATTCCCTACTCAACATCCATGAGGATATGCATACAAGGCTGGGATGCTGACAGAAAGCAGATAAGTCCTCCTGTAAGTAGACCAAAACTGAAAGATAAGAGCAAAGGGGCTAGCTTTGGGCCTATTATCAGTTGTAGACAGAGGACTGAGGTTCCTAAACTAATTCTAAAGTCCTAATGGTTGTTTTAGATTTTGATTTGGAGTTTAAGTGTGGATGCAAAGCTGGATATGGTTATAACACAAAACAAAGCATGATTGGTGCCTATCCAGGGCCTGGAGTCAGTAGACATACACTTGTGAATGATCAGCATGAACAGCTAAAACTGGATTTCAAGGGGATATATGTGATACCTGCCTTACAGGTATCTCCCAATACAAAGTGTTAGGTTATCTCTACTTATGGTATCCCTACTGCAGTATACCCTTCCCAATGTTCAACCTGAAAACAGTTTAATCTACCCCTTGAGTAGAAGTTGGAAGATCAGACAGTCAACATAGGAATTCTATGCTCTAGAATTTAAACATTACCAAACATCCAGATTCAGAAGAAGAGTACATGCAATACTGGAGACAGAATTAACACAACACATGCTAAACAGCATTTCTCATATAAGTTTAATCATGAAATCAGTGGGTTCATGCCAAAAACAAACAACAAGAGATACATAAACTCACAGGTAAGCTGTGCAGAGCAACCAGATCAGCTTGTTATGCATTACAGAGCCAAAATCTTCAACTTTCAACAACAACAAATGAGCAAGACCACCTGCTTATAACAGCCAGGTAGGTGCTCAGCAATTAATTACATGGTTGACCAAAATTTCGCCAGATAGACAGTATCAGGAAAATGGCGCTCAAACACAACCAGATTGGCGCCCAAACTTGAATGCAGCAGGTAGGGGAGGAGACAGGAAGATTTCTCGAGCCCTGCGCCCCTGTCCGCTGATGTACACCCTCAGTCGGGTACAGGATCCATCCACGCCATCGCCCATACCTCTGTAACAATCGCCATTAATGGCGCACCAACCCGCGGCCTTGGGAAGATCATCAAATCTGCAATCGCAACCATTTCCCGCTGAGATTCATCATCATGATATTTGAAAATGCAGGATATCAATATCCCACATGCACCCCGCAATGACCTCAATAACACTTTATATACTAGGTCATGAGCATATATCATGTCGGTGCTTTTGCTCCTGACGACACTAGTATAGACCTCATCATCATCATCCTCCAGCAGCATGATACCCTGTTGTTCGAAATATCACCCTGACGTCATCATGATATTTGAAATATAACCTTCATGATAATCGGCACAACCTGATCCATCGGAGGAACATCCTCCTGCTGAGCTTATTCCAAAAGTCTGGCCGATGAACATCCTGATGACGTCATCATCATATCTGCCTACTGCGCACCTCCTCATATCCGGATGACATCATCATCATGTTTGCAAATATCAGGAGGTCTCTTTAAGATGATCAGTGTTAGAAATATGACCCCCCGGATCTTGATGACGTCATCATCATATTAACATCATCATGATATTCGGAAGACAACCGGATATTTGGAAATATCCCCCTGATGCACAAATATCAGGTTGCACTGTAGCTCCACTATAAGATCGGGGCGATAACTGAATATGATGATGCTGCTTGAAAAGATCACCCCCAGTAGATAATGCGCAAAGCCGGCAGGCGGATATCTCCTTGATATCAACATCATCATGATGTTCGAACAAACATATATCCGGGTGATATGAAAATATCACCCCCTCCTTCGGAAATATCATGATGCAGATAGGCAGAAAGAAAGAAAGATATCACCCTGATATACGGATGACGTCAGCATCATCAGGATGACAAAACAATCGAACAAGAAGTGATACAACATCATCAGGATGATATTGACTAAGATCATCCTGACGTTCAAAATATGATGACCCTAGTGAATATCGGGTCGCACTTAGAACTCTTCAACAACATCATCAGGATGATATTAACCAAGATCACCCGATGATAAAAATATCACCCCGGCGAAATATCATGAAGGCAGAAAATATGATGACCTCCGCAAGCAGCAGGATGATAACTGGAAATATCATGATGATGACGACGACCCTTAAGAAAAAACAAGTCAGGTCGAATCACATAGAGAATAACCCCTTCAGGATAACGGGGCAACATCATCATCATGTTTTGGGCAAGGTGATAAATGAAAGATCACCGGATACTTTGAAAAATCACCCCCGCAAGCAACTGAGGGCGCACTGTAGCTCACCAGTATCATAAGGATGATATCCAAACATCACCCGATAGTTGAAATATGATGATGACGATTAGAAACCAGTCGACGAAGAACATGATGATGCCGACCACCATCGAAACAAACATGATGATGATGACCTCCTCCTCAAGAAAATATGATGATGCAGCTGAAAAATGCTGAGGAGGCCCAACACTTAGAAAAAATGGGCAAGAAGATAAAGGCTTCAAATGAAGAAACCTCCTGATCATGACAAATCAACCCCAGGTCAAAATGAGTGCTAACAGTGGCTCCGAATGGGGACGTGTAGGTGAAAACCTGCAGCGAGAACCAGATCTCTGGGCAGACCAGACAAAAAGCCAAAAAACACGAGCTGTACAAGGCATTTACACTACATACATATTTTTACAAATGTGCACAGCAACCAGTCATTTATGCAAAATAGAACTTAAGGAATTGGCCATGCACATGCAATTCCAGAATTTCACCATCTAGGGCCTGGAGGAAATAAGAATCCTCCCCATGAGTATTGTAAACCTGATATGGGCCCATCCATAAGGGTTGAAATTTACCATGTTTACCCTTTTCCTGATCTTTAGCATTCCAAATAAGCACCAGATCATTGACTTGAAACTTCCTTTTTGTAGTTCTCCTGTCAAACTGATATTTCATATCCTGTTTCTTTTGAGATTGATCTGGTGGGCTCTCCTTCTGTCTTCATCCAATGCAACCAGATGATTCACTCTTTCTGTCATGGGATCTTCAATGTCCTCATCATTTTCCTGAATGAACCTGTAAACTGGTAGGAGATTGTTTATGGGCAGTCTAGCTGATGTACCATATACCAGCTCAAAAGGTGACTTCCCAATAGCCCTTTTCACAGTCACTCTGTCAGCCCATACTGCTAAGTTCAACTTTGAGTCCCAAGCTCTCTTGTTCTTGTCCAGTATCCTCTTGACAATTTTCATGATGCTCTTATTGCTTGATTCTGCTTGACCATTTCCTTGGGGGTGATATGGTGATGTATATGACAGATTTATCCCATACCTGTTGCAAAAATCAACAAATTCACCTGATCTGAAGCACATAGCATTATCAGTGATTATCTTAAATGGTACTCCAAACCTGATGATGATGTTCTCTAGTATGAAATCTGTCACCACCTTACTTGTAGCTCTTTTAGTTGGAATGGCCTCAATCCATTTGGTAAAGTAATCAGTTGCCACCAAAATCCAACTGTGTCCCCCACCTGATTTGTCTGCAATCTCCCCTATGAAGTCAATTCCCCATTGCTGGAATGGAGCATCCACAGGTACAGTTCTGAGGGGTAAAGCACCATCATATTGCAGCTTTCCTGAGAATCTCTGGCAAGGGTCACACTTCCTTACTAACTTTTGTGCATCTGAAAAGAGAGTGGGCCACCAATATCCTGCCCTAAGAATTTTATGAGCTGTTGTTTGGGCAGTATAATGTCCACCACACAATCCTTTATGCATGTCAATCAAAACATTGTTAGCCATGTCTTCATCCACACATCTCAGTAGCACACCATCAGGGTTTTTCCAGTACAGCTCACCTTGAACAACAACATACCTGATTGCATGTAGCTTCAGAGTCCTCTTTTGATTGTCACTGAAATGGGAAGGACAATTCAGATTTTGCAAATAATAGACAATATCCTTGTACCATTCAGATCCTGATACACTTACATTCTCATCTTGGACTGCATTAACTTGGCATGCTTCCAAGTTTGATTGTGCCATCATCTTGGCTAATCCTTGTCCTCTTATCAACTTAGTAACTTGTATGTCTATGTTGAATTCCTGCAGTTTGTTTATCCATCTGCACCTTCTCCCAGTCACCTCCTGCTGAGTGAATATGTCTTTGACTGCTGCATGAGGTACATATGCAATGATATATGACCCTACCAGGTATGGTCTGAAACTTTTGATGGCTCTGACCAGTGCATATGCCTATTTCTCCATAATATCATACTTCAACTCAGAGGCCTGCAGGGACATACTGAAGAAAGCGATGGGCTGTTCAAAACCATCTTCATTTTTCTGCAACAAACATGCAGCAACAGTATGAAAGGAAGCAAATGAGAACACTTGGAATGGCCTAGAAAAATCAGGAGATTTAAGAACAGGGGCCATCTTTATTGCCTCTTTGATATTCTGAAATGATTCTGTTGCTTCCCTTTCCCAGCTGACAGTTGCATCCTTCTTCATCATCTTGGAAATGTTCCTTGTAGTTTCTGCAAAGTTGGGAACAAATCTTCTAACAAAATTTATTTGTCCAAAGAAGGACTGAACTCCTTTCACAGTTTTTGGCATTTGAATCCTGTCAATAGCTGCCACTCTCTCTGGATCTATCCTGACTCCATCCTTGGAAACAATATGTCCCAGAAGCTTTCCTTCAACTACTCCAAAGGCACACTTCTTTGGGTTTAAAGAAATACCATATTCTAGTGCTCTTATGAAAATCTGCTCCAGATGCATACAATGCTGCTCTTCTTTCTTTGAGTAGGCAGTCAGGTCATCCTGATATACAGCCAGGATTGAATCAATCAGCCCTGCAAAAGCAACATCCATTGCTCTTTGAAATGTAGCACCTGCATTTGTTAGTCCAAATGGCATTCTAACATACACATACGTTCCCCATGGAGTGGTAAAGGCAGTCTTATACTGTTCTGATTCTTTTACCTTTACCTGATTATATCCTGAAAATCCATCCATCATGGATAGGAGTTCACAACTAGTCACTCTCTGCAACATAGCTTCCATATTAGGCAATGGATAGTTATCCTTCAAAGAGGATACATTCAAGTTCCTGAAATCCACACAAAGCCTAATATCACCATTCTTTTTTCTGACTGGGACAAGGTTAGACACCCAAGTTGAATGTCTGATTGGCACAATTATTCCAGCCTCCCTGAGCCTTTTGAGTTCTTCTTGCATCTTGGGAGCTAAGGTTGGATTAATAGGTCTTTGCCTTTGTCTAAATGGCTTAGCTTCAGGCTTCAATGGGATCTCATGCTGGAATAAGTCTTCTCTATAAGCTTTTAGGTCCTCATATGACCAAGCAAAAACATGTTTATACTTTTTTAGCAATGCAATCAGCATACTTCTTATGTGTGGTTTGAGCTGTTTACCAATATATACTTTCTGAGGGGCTTGAGATGTCCCCAAATTTATTTCTTCTAAATCCTCCTTATTTGTGGGGGATGTCCTTGTAACCATTTTGTCTCTACTGTCAAAGGCTCTTTCCAAAGCCACTAACCCTCTAGGGATCTTGTTAGTCTTCAACTGAATGATCTCTTTTCCCACAAGGGTCTCTTTTCCATTTACAGTCTCTACAAAAGCTTGGAAATCAATTTGTTGATTCTCATATTCATCTATGCAGTGCAAAAATTTCAGCAAATCCCTATCATCATTAAAAACTTGCCAACTGCATATGTTTTCTGGTATGGCAGGCCTAATTTTAACTTCTACATCTGTGACACCTGACAGAGTGATGTCATCTGGCCTTATTACAATATTAGCTAAGAAATCAGCCATAACATTTTTTGACCTTTCTACCCAGCCAATTGAAAATGCATCAAAAAGTTCAATGGTATCCCAAACAGCATGCTTGTATTGTTTCAATCTCTTATTTTTTGCAGCATACTTATTTCTGATTTGGGATACAATCAGCTCAGAATCCCCAAATACTCTTAACATCTTAATCCCATGTTTGAGAGCAATATTTAGGCCTAAGAGTAAAGCCTCATATTCTGCAATATTGTTTGTGCAATCAAACCTCAGCAAGAAAGAGAATTTGAGGAGCTTACCAGTTGGAGACAGGAAAACAACTCCAGCTCCAGAGCCTTCTTTTGCACAAGCTCCATCAAAAAACATGGTCCATAAGCCTTGCTGATCCAGCTCTTCAATGCAGATATTTTTCTTTTCATCTTCTGTATCATCTGAGACAACCTTGAAGTTATCACAGTCAGTGTCTACAAAGCATACTTGTTCATTTGCTTCTTGGTCTTCCACTATCTCTGATGATCTTTGCTCTCTGATTAACTTGACATCCCTGCCATTCATTGGAATCATGGCATATGACAGGTCCAGCTGCATACTTCCACCAATTAGTGCTGCCCATCTTCTTGACAACAGCATACCATACTGTGGCTTGATGTCAACCACCGTTATGTTCATTTTATATTTCTTTTCAGGAAATGCTACCAGTTTGAAATCTACATCCTTCATGATTCCAATAACTGGTACCTCTCTGGCATCCATTGCATAACATTTTCCACATGCCTTGTCAATTTTTAATCCTGTTTGTTGCATGATGGTCAAAGGCATGACATTTGTGGATGCTCCAGAGTCAAGCATACAATTTCTAATTATTTTTCCATTTATAACCAGGGAAACATAAAATGGTTCCACCTGTGAAGGACACTTTGTCATGGTCATTCCTAAATAGACTTCAGGAGTCTCATCTTCTTCATTACACATGACATGTTTCTCACCCTGGGTCTGATCATTTTGTTTAGCTTGAAAAGGTACCCCTGAGATTAGGGATATTGTCCTATTCTTGATCTCTTCCACTTTCATGAGTTCCATAAGTGGAACAGAGACCTTTACCTGAGAGAGGATCTGGGCTATATCAAATGGAGCATAGTTTTGTACAACAGTTGTAGCTTGCTCCACAATCTTGCTTCTATCCTGAGCTGATTTAGCTTTCACTTTCATAGTTCCCTGATCATCATTCTTGTCTTGGGAACCTCTACTTTGATCTTCAGCCTGAGGGGTTTTGCTTTCTGGTCCTTGAAAATCATGACCTGTTCTGTTTATTATTTACCCACTGCCTTTTTTGTGGTTCAGTTCCTTTATGACCATGCACCAGCTGACCTGCAGAAATATCTTCTGGCTGGTGTGGGCTGCCTACTTGATTTTTACCTCTGAGGTTGTAGTTGCTTTTGACTTGAGCAACTGCTGCAGCTGTGAAGGCTCTAATTTCCTCATCAGAAGGTCGTTGTAGGTTACTCAGAAAACTGTGTGAGTTCTGAGCATACACATAGTTATCTTCATTATCTTCATCATATGGGGACTGTTGGCAGGCCTGAACTTGATGATCTGCACTCTCATCAGCATCATACAGAGTGTATCCATTGCCTACGGACATCATGTTAACATCATCATCCTGCACATGATGTGGCTCATTGCACTCATTACAAGATGTAGCATTATCATACAAAGATTGGGCAATCATGCACTATGACTGTGAATGTGGCATCTGACAAATTATACACCACGGAGCATCATCAGCAATATTTATAGTTTTCTTCAGGGGATCAGGAGTTTCCTTGACATGTTGAGCCCTTTGATTTGTGTTGTTACGTGGAAATACAGGCTTACCATCATGCCAATTGGTGTTATAAGGCATATCATGTAGTGATGGCCTCTTTTCCTGCCTTTGATAGACTTGCCTATCAGGACCCATCCCTTTTTCACTTCTAGCTAATCTATAGCTCAGGTCCTTAACAACATTTGCCAGTTTGTCTATCTTATCTTCAGGAGCAGATGTACTACCTTGAGTGTTCTGAGGCTTATTTGGATTCTGCAGAATTTTTACATCATCCCTTCTATTTGTCTTGCCTGATGCTTTCCTATTGTTTTCAATATTTACTACAATTCTGAAAGCATCCCTGAGAGTGGCAGGACCTTTATCTCTTAGTCCATATGCAGTCTTTGCATCAAAGGCATTGATATACAAAATTATGCACATTGGTTCATTTGGCCTCATATGATGTGGCAATTTGTTCAACACTTTAGTAAATCTTGCATTAAAGTCTGCAACCTGCTCATTTGACCCTTTGGTGATGCTGGTGAATTCATTTACAAAGAAGCTAGGGTCAGTTTTATCACCATACTGCTCCTTGAATATCCTTTTAAAATCATCCCATGATGAAATACTCCGGTCAGGCAGATTCCTGTACCATTCTCTTGCCTCATCTATTAAGGATTGCATGAATGACTTCATGAAAACATCCTCATGCTCAACCTCAAAATTATCCATGACATTTTGGAAGGCCTTTAGATGATCTTCTCCTGACACTGTATTGTTTCCTGAAAACTTAGGCACTTGCAGCCTCAGATGCTTGTCAATGGGGTTAGGATACCCAGGAATACCATCAAACACCAGCTGCCTGAATCTATCTAGCTGCATGTGCTGTCTGTTTGGCTGATTAACATTAACATTTCTGTTTACATTCTGGTTTCCTGCATGGTTCAGTGGTATCCTAGCATCATTCACATTTTATCTCTCATCATGATGCTGATGTTGCATTTCATATCTTTGCTGATGTCTTTGCATATTTACATTCTCTAGGGTAGGAACTGAATCATTTTGGGCAGTTCTTAAGGCTTGCACTTTCTGCTTCATATCATCTCTGATTTTCATGGCTTGTAGGTATTCTAGTTCTGCTCTTAGACTTTTGATTTCTTCAGCCAACTGTTCATCCTTAGGTCTGGAAGTAGATGGTCTCATACCATTTGGGTCATCATCTTCATCATCCCTCAGAGACTCTGCCTCTTCAAACCTTTCACTTGGGTCTAGAAAAGGGCGTTCTTGGAACACCTCTGACCTCATTCTCATGCTACCACCCTGTTGCCTCTCATATGCACCTTGAATATCAGCTTCTGCACTTGAAAAATAAGGCGCATGCTGTCCTGATGGCCTAGGGTTATCTTGTACATCATCACTTTTTCTGGGGGAGCTCTCATGACTAACTGAGACAGTTCCCTTTCTTCTATACATCATTCTTTTTGTTAATGGTAACTCTTCAAATAGAGGATTTTGTTGGGATCTTCTCCCCTGCATATAAATTTTACTTTGACCGGTTGGGAGATTACTTCGGAGTCGCCACCTATTACTAGGAACTGTTTTCTTCTGAAAACCAGGGTTCTTTCACAAGGTCCCCAGCGGAGTCGCCAATTTCTGTTGACTTTTTCCTAGACTGGATGCTTATTCCCAGATTTCCCTACAAGGTAGCCATCAGTGATCAACAGGATCTCTGGGCCAGGGGGTCAACAGTGTAGGAGATAGACTCTATATTTTATCTCCTCTTCTTCTTCAGGCTCTGCAAGACCTAGGGGGGTATTCCCTACTCAACATCCATGAGGATATGCATACAAGGCTGGGATGCTGACAGAAAGCAGATAAGTCCTCCTGTAAGTAGACCAAAACTGAAAGATAAGAGCAAAGGGGCTAGCTTTGGGCCTATTAGCAGTTGTAGACAGAGGACTGAGGTTCCTAAACTAATTCTAAAGTCCTAATGGTTGTTTTAGATTTTGATTTGGAGTTTAAGTGTGGATGCAAAGCTGGATATGGTTATAACACAAAACAAAGCATGATTGGTGCCTATCCAGGGCCTGGAGTCAGTAGACATACACTTGTGAATGATCAGCATGAACAGCTGAAACTGGATTTCAAGGGGATATATGTGATACCTGCCTTACAGGTATCTCCCAATACAAAGTGTTAGGTTATCTCTACTTATGGTATCCCTACTGCAGTATACCCTTCCCAATGTTCAACCTGAAAATAGTTTAATCTACCCCTTGAGTAGAAGTTGGAAGATCAGACAGTCAACATAGGAATTCTATGCTCTAGAATCTAAACATTACCAAACATCCAGATTCAGAAGAAGAGTACATGCAATACTGGAGACAGAATTAACACAACACATGCTAAACAACATTTCTCATATAAGTTTAATCATGAAATCAGTGGGTTCATGCCAAAAACAAACAACAAGAGATACATAAACTCACAGGTAAGCTGTGCAGAGCAACCAGATCAGCTTGTTATGCATTACAGAGCCAAAATCATCAACTTTCAACAACAACAAATGAGCAAGACCACCTGCTTATAACAGCCAGGTAGGTGCTCAGCAATTAATTACATGGTTGACCAAAATTTCGCCAGATAGACAGTATCAGGAAAATGGCGCTCAAACACAACCAGATTGGCACCCAAACTTGAATGCAGCAGGTAGGGGAGGAGACAGGAAGATTTCTCGAGCCCTGCGCCCCTGTCTGCTGATGTACACCCTCAGTCGGGTACAGGATCCATCCACGCCATCGCCCATACCTCTGCAACAATCGCCATTAATGGCGCACCAACCCGCGGCCTTGGGAAGATCATCAAATCTGCAATCGCAACCATTTCCCGCCGAGATTCATCATCATGATATTTGAAAATGCAGGATATCAATATCCCACATGCACCCCGCGATGACCTCAATAACACTTTATATACTAGGTCATGAGCATATATCATGTCGGTGCTTTTGCTCCTGACGACACTAGTATAGACCTCATCATCATCATCCTCCAGCAGCATGATACCCTGTTGTTCGAAATATCACCCTGACATCATCATGATATTTGAAATATAACCTTCATGATAATTGGCACAACCTGATCCATCGGAGGAACATCCTCCTACTGAGCTTATTCCAAAAGTCTGGCCGATGAACATCCTGATGACGTCATCATCATATCTGCCTACTGCGCACCTCCTCATATCCGGATGACGTCATCATCATGTTTGCAAATATCAGGAGGTCTCTTTAAGATGATCAGTGTTAGAAATATGACCCCCCGGATCTTGATGACGTCATCATCATATTAACATCATCATGATATTCGGAAGACAACCAGATATTTGGAAATATCCCCCTGATGCACAAATATCAGGTTGCACTGTAGCTCCACTATAAGATCGGGGCGATAACTGAATATGATGATGCTGCTTGAAAAGATCACCCCCAGTAGATAATGCGCGAAGCCGACAGGCGGATATCTCCTTGATATCAACATCATCATGATGTTCGAACAAACATATATCCAGGTGATATGAAAATATCACCCCCTCCTTCGGAAATATCATGATGCAGATAGGCAGAAAGAAAGAAAGATATCACCCTGATATACGGATGACGTCAGCATCATCAGGATGACAAAACAATCGAACAAGAAGTGATACAACATCATCAGGATGATATTGACTAAGATCATCCTGACGTTCAAAATATGATGACCCTAGTGAATATCGGGTCGCACTTAGAACTCTTCAACAACATCATCAGGATGATATTAACCAAGATCACCCGATGATAAAAATATCACCCCGGCGAAATATCATGAAGGCAGAAAATATGATGACCTCCGCAAGCAGCAGGATGATAACTGGAAATATCATGATGATGACGACGACCCTTAAGAAAAAACAAGTCAGGTCGAATCACATAGAGAATAACCCCTTCAGGATAACGGGGCAACATCATCATCATGTTTTGGGCAAGGTGATAAATGAAAGATCACCGGATACTTTGAAAAATCACCCCCGCAAGCAACTGAGGGCGCATTGTAGCTCACCAGTATCATCAGGATGATATCCAAACATCACCCGATAGTTGAAATATGATGATGACGATTAGAAACCAGTCGACGAAGAACATGATGATGCTGACCACCATCGAAACAAACATGATGATGATGACCTCCTCCTCAAGAAAATATGATGATGCAGCTGAAAAATGCTGAGGAGGCCCAACACTTAGAAAAAATGGGCAAGAAGATAAAGGCTTCAAATGAAGAAACCTCCTGATCATGACAAATCAACCCCAGGTCAAAATGAGTGCTAACACATCTCATATCTCTCCCACAAAATGGATCCTTATGAAGCAATGCAACACTTACAAAGACTTAGAAAAGTGTATAAGAACATGGATCCTAATGCTAAGGAAAAATGCAAAAATGATATTATAGATATGCCCTTAGCACACCTCATCATCGGAGAATCCCAAGCCCCTAACCAACCTTCATCATATCAACAAACATCCTACACATCACCCCCATCCACATCATATCAATCTTCATTCTTTCAACCTTCATACCAACCTACTTCTTACATATATTCTCCATCAACCTCATATCAACCTTCAACCTCATATCAACCTTCAAACTCATACCAATTTCCATCATATCAACCTTTACCCTCATATCAATCTGCATCCCCTTGCACATCCATGCCATCATACTTATCCAATCAACCAATACCTCCAACTTATCCATCCCCCAATCTTTGTCATGATAACTTTGATCAAGGGAACACCAATCTAGCACACTTTATTTCCGAAATCCAAACCTTATATCAACAACCATTTCTCCAAGCAAATCCCCAATTCCCCAATCCCCATCCTCTAACCCTCCCATCACAATATCCCCCCAACCTTATGAACCTTAATCCATCACCCTACCTACCTTACAAACCATCAATCCCAACGCCCCCAACACAATGTTCCTCCAATCTTAATCCATCACCTTATGCATCTCCCAATCCACCAATCCCTATCACACATCCACCACCTAATCCACCATCAAATCTTCCAAGTCCTAAGCCCATGACATACAAAGAATCCTTGTGGGATTTCCTCCAAAGAACATCACCAAGCAAAGCAATGGAATCCCCCAAATCCTCTACCCTTCTAACACCACCATCTATCCCAACACCTATCTTTGAACCCATCCAAGAACCATCACTACATAATCCCATCACCCCCTATCCAATCCCAATCCTAATCCCACACCAACCACCATCGTTATCCATCCATTATATTGTTCTTCAA
Source organism: Cunninghamia lanceolata (assembly GCA_027924645.1). Taxonomy (NCBI): domain Eukaryota; kingdom Viridiplantae; phylum Streptophyta; class Pinopsida; order Cupressales; family Cupressaceae; genus Cunninghamia; species Cunninghamia lanceolata. The sequence continues at coordinate 31,495,592 of BSBN01000078.1, read as the reverse complement.
CCCACACAATCATGAAGGATACCATCCATTGGCTATTAGAAAGGAATCAAACACCCTCATGCAATCTAACATCCACCAAATCTCTTCAACAATCCCATATCATAAGTCAAGAACCATCATGTAGTCATGTTCAAGAACCCATAAGTCAAGCACCTATTGCATCCATCCAAGCACCCACCACATCTATCCAAGTCACTCCCACTTATATCAAACCACATGAGTTATGTCAAGAATCAAATCCAAAGCATGTTGAAACATCAACCCCTTCTCTTAATCAAGATCTCACCATCCCATCTAATCCCATCCCCGATCCCCTACCATCTATTGATCAACTAATTGATCTCACACCATCTTTAACCACCCCTTTACCATCCCAAATGAATCCTTCACCTCCATCTACCAATCCCATCCCAAATCCATCCCCTTATCCACTTGGAAAAAGCACCTTCATCCATGGTAAACCCCTTGTAGGAGGTGAACAATTTCCATCCACCACCGATCTTTCTCCAACAAATAATGGACTTGCATCTTGTTTCCAAAGCACCAAACATCCCATTGCATGTCGCATGCTCCAACATATGAACTATCAAGGAAAAGGCTTAGGCCTTCATGAACAAGGCATCTTGGAGCCCATCCACACCACATTCCATCCATCCTCTCATGGCCTTGGCTATACACCCCAAGAAAAACAATCTAAACATATTGATACCATCCACCCACCTTCAAAAATCCATTCATCCAATCCCAAACATGGTGCATCTCATCGCACTCAAAAAACATATGTCGCCATCCCTCCTACATCATCCTATCAGTTGTAAAAACATGTGACCATTCATCTCCCTCCATCAAATTTACCTCCACTACTTTCAACTCCAAATATTCCTATTAAATCCACTCTACCTCCTATCCTACCAATGCTAAACATCCCTATCCACAAATCCTCTTATCCTCCCAACTCCTAAAATTCCCAATCAAGACCAACAAAGGCACACATCTTTCAAACATGAAGCTTCCCCCAAATCCATGGGATTCAAAAATTTGAATGCCTCAACTCATAAAGCACAAAAGCCTAAAGATGTTATCCCTTCCAAGCAAAATCAAAAATCCAAAAGGCTATCAAATCCCACACTATTAGAAGAAAAAGCAAAAACAAAAATGGTGTGAGTCCCTAAGCAAAGATCAATCAAAACAAATGAGTCATCCACATCTCAATTTATCCCACAATCCCAAACATCCCCCTCCCCATCTAAAAATCCCCCAAATCCTAGGTCTGTTTGGGTCCCTAAAACCCCAAATCGACCATCCAAATATCCCCCATCCCAATCCCCATTACTCCCAACTCCACATCCAAAGTACAAGCATCCAAATACATCATGGTGTGTGCAACTGTTGGTCTTGGTTCCCCTCCACCACTTGACATTCCCACATACCCCCATTTATCCATCTTTCGTCCATTATCCTACCTATCTTCCCCATCACATTCCTATGGTCCATGCTTTTGCATAATCCACATAATCCACATCATAATCCATTCCATCTTTTCCTATCTACCAACAGCCATGCAATCATCATCCATAAGGCTATCCAACATGGGACCATCTTCTCCTTGCTATGGAAACAGACACTATAGTACCCATTCCATAAAAAAAGCAAAAAAATCAAAAAATCAAGAAAAAAGTAAAGAAAAAAAATCCGTCCAATGGTGAAAACCACTCCTTGTGGCACCTTGGCCAAGTACCTTGATGAAAACCCCTTGTGGGCGTCATGCATAATCCCTTCTCTATCCATTTTGTATCCCTACACTTGGGGATAAAACCATCTAATCATCCAAATCCATAACATCCTTTTGCATATCCTATCACTATCCCCTATTTATCTTATCATATTCCTATCTACCATCCCCTATTCATCCTATCATTCCCCATCCATTCTATCCACTATATCCTCCTCCTTAGATCTTGATGAAGACAAGGGGAAAAATATCAACAACATGCTTTGGAGACCTCTTGGCATACTTCCTTTCCAAGTGCATCCTCCATCCATCTACTGCAATGTCCATCCATTCAAACATGAACCCATCATGCAAAATTCTAAGCATTAGGGCATATGATTCCTTGCAACCTAGCCCTTGGAGAAAATCCTAAAAACCCCCATCCATATATCATGCATACCTATCCTATCCCTCATCCCTATCTTCCATCTATCTAACATGCATCCCTATCACTTGTTCATTCATCTACCACAAATCTCCTATCCATTATCCTTTCATCGCCAATCCCCCTATCCAACCCCATCACTTTCACCTCTAGAATTGGTGTTCCCTTATCATTGGTATCTAGCACAAAGGCTATCCAAATGGAATACAATGCAACCATCTCATTATAAACTATTCCTTTTGTAAAATCAAAAAATCCAAAAACATCACAAAATCAAAAAATCCAAAAACATCACAAAAATAAAAAAATCTAAAAACATCACAAAATCAAAAAATCCAAAAACATCACAAAAATTAAAAAATATCAAAACAATAGAAAACACAGAAAATCCCCAAAAAATAAATATCCATCACAAAATCAACATTATTCCATCAACATCTCATCATCTTCCAACATCCTCAAAATCACCCAAATCATCCAACACATTTCAGCTTCCAACATCATCACATTTATCCTCAATCATCCCACATCATCATCACAAATCAAAACTACATATCATAATCACCTGCATCTTAATGTGCCTTGATCCTGTGGATACAGGGTATGTAGGCAGTCTGGAATACGCAGGAAGTTTCCAGTACTCAGGTACATAAGATGCACTCATCCAACCCATTGAGCTTACATAGATCCAAGCATTAGATTACCTATCAAAGCATCATCCCTTATCAAAAATCATCAACTATCAAATCAACATCAACCACAACTTGTCACCATCATATCTTGAGCCAATCTTACAACATCAACTTAGCATGATCCAATCATCTATCAATTCTTGCCTTAGGATATATCTTTCCTACAATAGGTAGAATCTATCAAATTATTATCCATTTTGGCAAGAGAGACAATGGCTACTTGTTTGGTTCGTTGGTCTTTTTGTTTTTGATTTTTATCTTTTGTCCTATTCAAAGATCACATCAAAGCTACCTTGATCTTACTATATCATGGTATGTGGTGAAAACATCTAGAATGGGGCATAGTCTTACTTTTCTGTATGCTATGCTTGTGGGTTGGTCTCATTACTCCAAGCTAGTATTCATATCTTGTTGATCATAGGGTCGGTTCTAGCATATTGATCCCCTTATGCATCTAAGGTTCATCATACCTTTTTTGTACTAAGGACTTATGCTATGAGTCCCCTTCCCTTGTCAGGACAAGGTTGTACTATCTTGGGCATGCATGGGATCATTCCTTTGTTTGCATGTCTAGTCCATGCAAATGTTGGATACACATCATCACCCTGGTCTTCTATACCTTGGTGAACATATCCACTTTGCTATATCAAACCTAGGATTGCTCTAAAATCATTTTCAACACAATGATGATCCACCAATCAATCTCCCAACACTATCATCTCACCCCCTATCCTCCAACCACTTCTACCAATCTCTTCCATCCATTTCAAGAGCACAACCGTGTTCTTGCAACCCACCTATCCTCTTGAGGGGGCATCCCCCTTACCAATTATCCCTAAACCTTACCCTATTCTTCCAAGCCAAAATATTTTTTCTGTCTAATCCAACTCTATGTTTTAACTTCTTTGAAATGATGTTACTTAGCAGCAACACCATCTCAAAGAGGGGTAAATGTAGACACCTAAAATTGACTTGCTCTACAAATCAATTTCTCGTATCTTCCCTAACCATCTGTCTATCCCTTGTGATCAATTAATTCATTTGATTTATCACTAGACCTTACAACACTATCCTCATCAATTAAATAAATGTTTCTAATATTTATTTAGTTACTTTTTGTCCATTTCCCTAACCCCTGTCAATTAGATAAATCATGCTTATCTAATTGATCTATCCTACTAGTCAATCTACCCTAGCCTGCCTATCCCCTAGACCTAGGTTAATTAAGCTAAACACTCAATTAACCTTGCTTATCCCCTTCTTCCATACACCTTTGAATAAAAATCAATCTTTTATTCAAATGGTCAAATCTCCCTTACCCCTCATTTATCACCCTTTTACACATGTAAGAGTACATCTTCACATCTCCACATAAAGGTGAATTAAAAATTCACTTGTCATGTCCACTCTTCCGAAAAATGAATCTTTAATTCATCTTAATCCTCCACACCTTTCCCCATGTGAATTTAAAATTCACTTTTAATGAGAGCCCTCCAATCCCATTGACCAAGATTCAACCCTTGATCCGTCTCATCCACTCGCCTTGTGACACTTGTCACAAGGCTATGGCTTCAATCCTAACCCTAACTCTCATTGATTCCTAGCCCTTGATCTCATCTTTTAATCCTCACCCTCCATCCTCATTTCCAGAACTCTATAAATGAAACCCTCACCCAAGCCATTTGAGAGGGACTTCATCTTGCATCCAATCTCTGCCAAAATCTCTCCAAAGTCTTCTCATCTCAACACCATAATGTCAAAATCACTCTAATCATCCCCCATCTCCATCTCAATCTCTATTTGAATCCACTTGTCTAAGTCCAATCACTCATCGACATTGTGTTGAAAGCATTGAGCAATCCACACACATTCTAGTCTTGGGTAAAATCCGTGGAGCTATCAGGTGCAACTCCTTCCCTCTCTTGGATTTGTGAGTCAAAAGGAAGGTATAATCGTTGTATTTGCATTTGATTTATGTTTATGCTTTCATATTAATTTTGTTCTCATTGATCACAAAATGAAATAAATAAGTTGTTGTTTTGTTTATTTTGAAAGATTTGTGAAAATGTATTTTTTAAAAAGAAAAAAGAAATGTAGTTATTTGTTGTTTTATTTTAAAAAAAGATATATAATGTATTTGCCTTCATTTCAAAAAAAAAAACATATTTAGATTACCATTCCCTTTAAAAAAAACATGTTGTGACTCTATGAGATTTGCATTGATGAATATACATCCTTTTATATAAATTTCCCCTTTATTTAGTTGCTGGAAAAAAAATATGGGAAATTGAGAAACTGGGTATGGGTATGTGTGTGTGTGTGTATAATTATTTTTAATAGATATTACATTTTAGATAAACTGGAGAAATCTGAGATATTGTAAAAAAAACTATGGTACCCCCCTTTGTGTATAAACTTATATATATATATATATATATATATATATATATATATATATATATATATATATATATATTAATTGTATCTTTTTTTTTAAACTAGAAATAAAAGACAACATAAAGAAATCTGTTTGGCGTTAGATACAGCGGTGGTTGTATTGTATCAGACATCATTTTTTTATAGAGTTTGAGGCTTATGAAAGGGAGGGCAACGACAGACCTGCCACCGCCCTTGTTTTTCCTTATTAGGGGGTGGGGAGGGGGTCGAACCCCCACCCACACGGTGGGTGTGGATGGGGTTCAGCCCCCTCCTCACCCTCATTGCCACCATTGTAACCCTCTGAAATGTGCTTGACATCAACCAAAAAAAATGAAACGTTGTTAGAAAATATCAACGACAATGCCAGTAAATACTTTAGTCCACCGTCCTATTTCATGGTCATTCGGCCCAGTAAGATTTGCAACATTTTTTATTTATTATTCAGTAATAAATATATATATATAGGGCGTATATACACTTGTCTCTAAAAAAAAGAAACCCTCTGGTTTAAAAATGAGAAATATATATATATATATATATAAGAGAACAAAAGTATATACTAAATGGGTATACCTCCGTGAGAGGAATCCATGGAAGCCCTCTCTAAAACCTGCAACACAAAAACATTGAGAGAAGAAGAATGAGAAAATGAAAAGGAGTGAAATGAAAATGAGGCTAGGGTTTTGTTTTTTCTTTCATAAGGAAATTAATTGTTTATTGTGGAGAGCTTTTAGGGCAAGGGAGAATTTTAAATTAGATTTTTAATTTTCCCTCTCTTTTTTGACTTATGCATTTCTTTTATTTTTTAATTTCAAGTGGGTGTATGGGTAGGTTTAATTTTAAAAGTGGGATGTTTCTCTAGTAGTGTTGTTTTCTTTAGTGGACATTTAATTTACTAGGGATGGAAATTAATTTATTTTAATTGTTTTCTTTAGCTCTTTTGAGATTATTTAAATGTACTAGGGGAAAATATATAAGTCTAATTTAATTAATTAGTTTTGGGGTTTTTATTTATTCTATTTAATTTTCCTTCAAATTTATCTATTGAACGTATTTAATTTTAAATCAATTCAATTTAATTTATAGAATGTGGACATTAGTAGAGGAGGTTAATTTTAGTTATTCTGTATAGTCAATTTAATCTATTAAACCTAGCGTGTGTTAAATAGTTAATTAATCAAGTCATTAATATATATTAGTGAGCCTAGGGAACCTTTGATAAAAAGTTATTTAATTAGAATAATCCCTATTCACGCCTGTGAGGCGTTATGCTACCGGATTTTTCTGGGATCTAGAGTTAATTTAATTTAGCAATTTTAAACCAAATGTAGAGTAATGTTTGACATTCCTGCAAACTTGATGATCATAATTAGTTGTATTATTTAATTTAGTTATGCTCTTGTTTTAGTTTTTTGATTTTGAGTCATGTCGGAATCCTTCCACCCACCTAGGTAAACTTAGGGATTTGATCTTTTGATCCTAACCCTAATGGCAATGCTTCTCGTGTCACATTGACTCCCTTAGTTGGATTTCATCATGTAGGGGAATGTGCATGTGATTGCATTACCCCACAATTGTTTGACATGTGTATGCCTTATGCGTATTGCCACCGAGCACGCTGACGCGTACGAGGGGGTTTCTGGGGATGTGTTGAAATTTTTTTATATTTCGTGTCATGACCACATAACAAATGTGGACATGGCATGTGTGTTGCGTGTTGTGATCACATGGGAAATGTGGGCATGACAAATTACTTATATACATATAGTTTTTAACTATTTTTTGGTTTTCAAATGGTTGTTTATATAACTAAATACAGGAAAATTTAAGTCTGTCAAAGAATTTAATTGGTTAATGCAAAAACATGCTAGACATAATATAAAGCTTTTGTAGAATATTTTTGAGAGTGGATATAGAAAAGAAGAGCATGATGGAGCAGGAGCATGTGTGAAGCATGCACTTCACCAATATGAACTTGCAGGTAAATTTGTACCATTTATGGAATTTATGTAAATTATTTAAAATTGTTGAACACTTCACCTTGACATGAACTTGCAAGTAACACCATACAAAATGCAAATGAAATTGTTGAATGGTGCAAAAGTCATTTTGGTGTTCGTGATTCAATACACAACAAACATTATTTTTGGGAAGTTAAAAGTATGTATGCAAATTGAATATGTTATTTGAAAACTTTATTTAAAATCAAGTACATGAATTTATTGAATTTGTTTTAATACACAAATATTTACATTTACACAAGTCTTAATTGGATGCTTGAAATTAAATAAATATTGAAGAAGTAATTTTAGAAGTTTAGTCTTAATTGGATGAGCTTGAATTTGTTCATACATAGATATTGATCAATCAAATCCCTATAATTGTCAAACAATCAATGGTATTAGAAGTTTAAATCAAGTCATGACTACAAGACATAACAAGCCTCATGTTATTCAAGTGAGAGAAAAGTCATGTTTTTGTGTTGATTGCATTGAGAACAATGCAAATGGTCTACAATGTGAGAATATTAGAGATGGATATGTTTCACAATGGGAAATGAAACAAATAGTATCAATGCCTCCTTTTGAAGATAGTGACATTATAGATGTCTATGATCCTTTATATTTTGATGATTATGAACATGTATTAGATTTAATTGTTACAGGTAAATTTTAAATGTAAATTTAAATTAAATTTGAACTTAAAAATTTTGATTTGTATTCTACCTAATTCAAGAGTCATTATAAATATTTGAATGATTTACATTGAATCTAGATAATGTACATACATGTTTTCTTGTGGTGTGTACAAGAGATATTTTTGTTGTGGTTGTAGAACCTAACAATTCAGAAGGTGTCGATTACTATCTACTAAGATGCACACAATTAAAATCCAAATTGTTAGAATCAATGATAGATGGTGATGGACAATCTTATCCTATTAGATCAGTCGTTGTTGAAGGCATATATTATCAACAAACAAAGATAGATAAAAATGGTATTATATTTATTGATTATATGTCAGGACAAAAGGTTCTACATTATAGTCACTTAGTTATAGAAACAATATTAAATTTGGAAACTTTACCAAAAAGAGGACGTGGCCAACAAAAATGGAGATTTTCTATTGAAGATCATGAAAAGATTTTAAAGATAATAAAAGATAGAGAAGATCCGGATTATATGTACCAAGATCTTTAAAAGTTGTGTGGACGTTATAAGTTAAATTATTGAAGAGCGAGTTGAACCTTGATTGATACATGGTATGAAGGTATGTTCACACTAGATTACTAAGATATATAAATAAATTAGTTTTATTTTAAAATTTATGATTCTTGATAGTTCTTTTCTTTCAATTTTTAAGTTCAATGGTTCTTGATTATTGAACTTCATGAACAGTGTAGGTATGATTGGTGCAGGAGCACCTAATAGAACATTGTGGAACAAGGAGGCATTAGTGAATAAGAGAGGAGTCCATGGAGTCCATCAAGTGAAATGGAATAGTCTAAAACCAATAATGACATATTGTAATGGTCAAGATGATGTAATGTTTAAATGTCCTGAGGGTCCTGGTAAGGACCCTAGGACCAAAAATAATGTAAGTTGGGAAAATAGTGCCCCTAGAGTCAAATAGAGGTGTCTAAGATCAATAAGAAAGTATAATGAACCTAAGAAGATCAAACATGATGAATTAATAAGGTATAAGTTCATTAAATAAAGTAGAAATTCACTAAACCAAAGTTCAGAAATTCAAATTTCTGAATTATGCATTTAGGAGGGAAAGTCAATTTTAGTAGTTTCTTTGTGGTTAAACCAACTCCAACCAATGGGGATTAGTTAAGGAAGTTAGGACAAAGTTATATAAGCCTTCCCAAGGCATGAGATGGCATAGAGGAGTCATTTTGGAAGTCAGAGTTGTACGGCAGATTGGAAATAACAAGTAAAATTTAGTTTTCTTGCATCTCCTTCTTGTCTCTATTGATATATTGATTGTTGGATGCTTGATTGATGTCTTAGATCCTAATTTAATAGTATCAGACCTTATTCATGCTCTGAGAGTTCTTTGAGATCAGTTTAAATATCTTTGTTTATATTGACTATCACAAGGAACAACAGGCTGTCCTTGATTATATGTATAATATGATCCTGGTTCTCTTGGAATAGGTCCTTGATTGTATGTATAATATGATTTCTAACCCTGAAAAAGTAGGAGGAGTGCAAATGGGCAGGTGATCACCGTTTGAAGTCAAAGATTGCATGTGAAAGAGCATTGGAATGGTGGCTTAGTTATAGCAGCAGGAGTTTGGCCTTAATAAGGTGATAGTTTTATGTTTTTTGTTTATTAATATGGTCAAGGACATGGTGTTAGACCTTTGAATGAGGTCTGGAAGTGATTGGAAGTGGGAGATCTAGCAAGCCCTAGGTTTTGGGGCCTAGAAATGGGGGTTTGGTGTTTAAACACTTGAATGAGAAAATCATTGCATGAGACCTAGAAAATCCTTTGTTTTAGATCATTTTATAAGACTTTTTCAAAGTTTTGAGTGAGTGGGGCAAGTATTTGATAGGGTTCCTTTGTAAAATGGGCAAATTAGGCCTTGTAGGAAGACAACAGGGTGTTAGGATAGTCAGATTTGGTCCAAAACAATAGTATATGATTTTGAAGTATGTTATAGAACTCAATAAAGGGTATCCATATCAGTCATGTTTTTGGAAGTGATTTGGGAAAGTTGAGAGAAAAATGCAAGTTAGTCGCTCAATAGGGCTACAAGGATTAGGCCTAGTCAAGTGGAATTGTCAAGAACCAATCAAATTGGTTTGTGAAATCTATTGAATCTTATTGGTTGGGGTAGGTTGAGACCCTAGAAGATGCAATATTTCATCTGAGAAGTTGGAACCCAAGTTTGTGCCCTTTGGAGGAGTTTAAGGCAAAGGGAAGACTAGTGAAGTCTATTTGATTGAAGCCCACACTAGATTGAAATCTTTTGTTCTTGTTAATTTATCTCTAAGACCTGACACCTTTGCATCATATTGGTATCAGAGCAAGCAAGTAGCTCCTTGAGGGAGTGGTAGAATCTTGTGAAACATTAAGGGTTTGTGAAAGTGTGAAGATGGCTCATAAAAATCAAATGGCTAGAGAGAACAATGAATTGAGAGAAGCCTTAGAGGCAAGAGAAAGAGAGTTGAGGGAGAGAAGATAATAGGATGCTGCAAGAGAAAGAGAGTTAAGACAAGTGAGAAGGGAGAATGCATCAATATTGGCAAGGTTGGAAGCATTGGAGAAGAATCCTAGAAAGGATGAACAAAATGATTCAGAAGGAGATGAGGAGGTAGATGAGAACCCTCTTGAGGATGAATTGGATCCTGAAGAAAAGAAATTTGTGAGATTACTTAAGGCAGTCCAAGGAAGTGGAACAAAGGCAAACATAGAGTTACCTATCTATCAAGGGAAAATGGATAGTGAAGAGTTATTAGGGTGGATAGATGCCCTTGAAAATTTCTTTGAGTATGAGGAGATGAGTGATGAGAAGAAGATTAAATTTGCAAAAACAAAGTTGAGAGGGACAACACTTACATGGTGGAGTAGTGTGCAAACAGAAAGAGTGGCTAGAGGTGGAACAAGAATCACTTCTTGGGTTAGGATGAAGGAGATGATGAAAGATCAGTTTCTTCCATCCGATTTCTCCATTCAAATAAAGAGGATGAGGTAGAATTTGAAACAAAAAGACATGGATGTTAGTCCTATACTGAGAAATTTCATAAGCTTAGTATTAGAGGGGGATTGGAAGATGAAGAAGAAAAAGTGGCAAGATACCTTAATGGGCTTAGGTATAACTTGCAAGATGAGATTGGTTTGACTATACCAAAATCACTTGGAGAATGTTTTCAGTTGGCCATAAGGGCTGAAGAGAGGGTGAAGAGGAAGCAAGAAAGACAAGGAGGAAGTGGTAGAGGATATAGAGGTAGGGGCAAACCTACTAAAGAAGGACAAAACAATAATGAGAAAGGCAAAGAGTTTTCTACGGATCAGAGAGGTGGATATAGAGGTGGAGTTAGGTTTGGATCAGGTAGAGGAGTATTCACAAGTAGATGTTATCATTGCAATGAAGTGGGACACACATCTTTCAAATGTCCTAAAAGGGATGATGCTGATAAGAGAAAGGATAGAAGACTTCACTTGGCACAAGAGGAGGAGAAGCAACAAGACCAAGAGATATTATCAGCCTCTCCAGAAATGGTTTGAGAACTTCTCATGGTGGAAAAAGGCAAAATGCAGCAAGCACCACAGGTATCCATTTTTAAAACTAATTGTTTAAGCCATGGAAAAGTGTGCAAGTTGATTATAGATTCAGGTTCACATGATAATTTAGTTTCCTGGGATATGGTGCATAAGTTGGGATTGAAAACATTTGATCATCCTAGTCCTTACAATGTCACTTGGGTAAGTCAAGAGCATAAAGTAAGGGTTAGTCAGAAGGCATATGTTGATTTTTCAATTGGTCCATATCAGGATTATGTTTTGTGTGATGTCATTTCAATGACATGTGGGCATGTAATCTTGGGTAGACCATGGAAACATTTAAGGAGGACAATTCATGATGGTTATACTAATAACTATTTGGTGCACAAAGATGGTAAATAGTTGAGACTAATCCCTTTACCTTGTGGAGACAAGACGGAACATGTTACTATTTGTTTGGAGAGAAATTGAAGTTGGATGTACAGGTTAGACAACAGGAACAATTGCAGCAGAGAAAGGTTTATGACAGTCCTAAAGGACAACAGATTTGGAACTTACATTGCATCAAGGTTGGAGACATTGATTTCCCTATAAGGGGGCAGCAAAAGGAAGGTAGACAACAGGTCTTATAGAGAAGAACAAATCAGATGGAGAAGGCAGAAGTATTGTAGCAGTAGGGTCCTAGGCAAGGACACCACAACATGTTTTATGATGCTAACATTGTTTGTAAGAGCCATGCAGGTAGAAGAAGAAGAAGGATAACCCTTGGAGAGTTCATGTTTCCTATCCTAAATTAGAGGAACACTTCAAAAGGATTGTAGGAGGTTTGGAGCAGATCACATGCCTCTTGGGACAAGAGTTTTTATCATGCAGGGGAGTATAGTGCAGGAGCACCTAATAGAACATTGTGGAGCAAGGAGGCATTAGTGAATAAGAGAGGAGTCCATGGAGTCCATCAAGTGAAATGGAATAGTCTAAAACCAATAATGACATATTGTAATGGTCAAGATGATGTAATGTTTAAATGTCCTGAGGGTCCTGGTAAGGACCCTAGGACCAAAAATAATGTAAGTTGGGAAAATAGTGCCCCTAGAGTCAAATAGAGGTGTCTAAGATCAATAAGAAAGTATAATGAACCTAAGAAGATCAAACATGATGAATTAATAAGGTATAAGTTCATTAAATAAAGTAGAAATTCACTAAACCAAAGTTCAGAAATTCAAATTTCTGAATTATGCATTTAGGAGGGAAAGTCAATTTGAGTAGTTTCTTTGTGGTTAAACGAACTCCAACCAATGGGGATTGGTTAAGGAAGTTAGGAAAAAGTTATATAAGCCTTCCCAAGGCATGAGATGGCATAGAGGAGTCATTTTGGAAGTCTAAGTTGTATGGTAGATTGGAAATAACAAGTAAAATTTAGTTTTCTTGCATCTCCTTCTTGTTTCTATTGATTTATTGATTGTTGGATGCTTGTTTGATGCCTTAGATCCTAATTTAATATTATCAGACCTTATTCATGCTTTGAGAGTTCTTTTAGATCAGTTTTTATCTCTGTTTATATTGATTGTCACAAGGAACAGTAGGCTGTCCTGTGCATTTTGAGAAGTTTCAATGTCTCATAGGACCTTTCCATGAATCTATGATCCTGGTTCTCATGGAATAGGTCCTTGATTGTATGTATAATATGATTGCTAACCCTAATAAATAAGGAGGAGTGCAAATGGGTAGTTGATCACCGTTTGAAGTCAAAGATTGCATGTGAAAGAGCATTGGAATGGTGGCTCAGTTATAGCAGCAGGAGTTCAGTCTTAATAAGGTGATGGTTTTATGTTTTATGTTGATTAATATGGTCAAGGACATGGTGTTAGACCTTTGAATGAGGTCTGGAAGTGATTGGAAGTGGGAGACCTAGCAAGCCCTAGGTTTTGGGGCCTCGAAATGGGGGTTTGGTGTTTAAACACTTGAATGAGAAAATCATTGCATGAGACCTAGAAAATCCTTTGTTTTAGCTCCTTTCCTAAGACTTTTTCAAGGTTTTAAGTGAGTGGGGCAAGTATTTGATAGGGTTCCTTTGTAAAGTGGGCAAATTAGGCCTTGTAGGAAGACAATAGGGTGTTAGTACAGTCAGATTCAGTCCAAAACAATAGTATATGATTTTGAAATATGTTATAGAACTCAATAAAGGGTATCCAGATCAGTCATGTTTTTTGGAAGTTCTTTTGGAAAGTTGAGAGAAAAATGCAAGTTAGTCGCTGAACAGGGCTACAAGGATTAGGCCTAGTCAAGTGGAATTGTCAAGAACCAATCAAATTGGTTTGTGAAACCTATTGAATCTTGTTGGTTGGGGTAGGTTGAGACCCTAGAAGATGCAATATTTCATCTGAGAAGTTGGAACTCAAGTTTGTGCCCTTTAGAGGAGTTTAAGGCAAAGGGAAGACTAGTGAAGTCTATTTGATTGAAGCCCACACTAGATTGAAATCTTTTGTTCTTGTTAATTTATCTCTAAGACCTGACACCTCTACATCAATGATCTCTAAACTATATATAAGTCTTTAATTTAGGTAGATTAGGTATTAAGTCTTAGGTATAGAGTTTTAGGTTTTATGTGTCTTAGGTCTTAGATGTCTTAGGTGTCTTAGATAAGTCTTACGTGTCTTAGGTCTTAGGTGTCTAGGCACATCTTATGTGTTTTATGTCTTAGGTGTTTTAGGTGTCTTAAGTAGCTATTTTATGTCTTAGGTGTTTTAGGTGCACGTCTTAGGTGTTTTATGTCTTACGTGTTTTAGGTGTCTTAGGTGTTTTATGTCTTAGACCTGTCTTAGGTCTTTAAAGGTACCTATGTCTTAGGTCTTAGGTGTGAAGTAGGTCTCCTAATGTCTTAGATGTCTTAGATGTCTTAAATGTCTTAGGTCTCAGATGTCTAAAAGGTGTCTTAGGTCTTAGGTGTCTTAGGTCTTATGTCTTCTAGGTGTCTGAGGTCTTATATGTCTTAGGTGTCTTAGCTCTTAGATGTCTTATGTGTCTTAGGTCTTATTTATCTTAGGTCTCAGATGTCTTAGGTGTCATAGGTCTTAGGTGAGGCCACATGAGCTTCCACCTTCATGTGGTTAGCCTTTTCAGTATAGAATTTAGATATTTCTTGAAGCTAAGGGAAAATAAAATTTCATAGATATCTAGATTTCATAATTTACATGTTCAAATGAGCTACTTAGGCTATGGCCTTTTAAAGTTGTGTTATTTCATCATGTGAGTTTGGTAGATCATTATACGTAAATTTATCAGTTGAGTTTTTTTTATCTTTTTTGTATCATTATCATTTAGGGGTCTCGAACTTAACAAGGCCTACATTAGATATCTATGTAGTTCATAATTTACATGTTCATTTTTAATATGTTCATAATTTAGATGTTCAAATGAGCTCAGTTTAGGCCACGACCTTTCAAATTTATGTTATTTCATCATGTGAGTTTGGTATATCATTATATGTAAATTTATCAATTGAGTTCTTTTTAAACTTTTTTGTATCATTATCATTTAGGGGCCTCAAACTTAACAAGGGCCTACATTAGATATATATTTAGTTCATAATTTACATGTTTAAATGAGCTAATTTTAGGCCATGACCTTTTAAAGTTATGTTATTTCATCATGTGAGTTTGGTAGATCATTATATGTAAATTTATCAATTGAGTTCTTTTTAACTTTTTTGTATCAATATCATTTAGGGGCCTCAAACTTAACAAGGGCCTACATTCGATATCTATCTAGTTCATAATTAACATGTTCATTTTTAATATGTTCATAATTTACATATTCAAATGAGCTAAGTTTAGGCCATGACCTTTTAAAGTTATGTTATTTCATCACGTGAGTTTGGTAGATCATTATATGTAAATTTATCAATTGAGTTCTTTTTTAACTTTTTTTTGTATCATTATCATCTAGGGCACTAAAACTTAACAAGGGCCTACATTAGACATCTATCTAGTTCATAATTTACATGTTCATAATTTACATGTTCAAATGAGCTACGTTTAGGCCACGACCTTTGAAAGTTATGTTATTTCATCATGTGAGTTTGGTAGATCATTATATGTAAATTATCAATTGACTTTTGTTAACTTTTCTATATCATTATCATTTAGGGGCCTCAAACTTAACAAGGGCCTACATTAGATATCTATCTAGTTCATAATTTACATCTAGTTCATTCAATAAGTTCATACATAGATGTGCTAAGAAGATTTCAACAATTCAAAGATATACATTGAAAGCCACCATCAAGAATATTATTTAAGAATTGATATATAATGTTATAATTTTATAACTTTGTATTGACATGTGGATGTGTCTAATAGGTGTCTCTGGATAACTATCTTCTTGGAAGTAACTTTATAACTATCAACTCTGATCAATAATCATGGCCATTTATTGTTTCTAAAGAAATGGATGAAGTAGTCAAGATAAACTTTATGGTTGTAAAGTAAATGCTAAGATATCTTCCTGCATTTTCTTTACAACCATAAAGTTTATTTGTACTACTTCATCCATTTCTTTAGAAACAAAAAATGGTGATGATTGTTAATCAGAGTTGATAGTTATAAAGTTACTTCCAAGAAGATAGGTATCCAGAGAGACCCATCAGGGACATCCACATGTCAGTACAAAGTTAAATGAAATTATATCAAATTATATATCATTTCTTAAATAATATTCTTGATGGTGGCTTTTAATGTATATCTTTGAATTGTTACTTCCAAGAAGATAGTTATCCATCTAGAGACCTATCAAGCACATCCATGTATGTCAGTATAAAGTTATGAAATTATAACAAATTATATCTCAATTAAATAATTTTTATAAATAATAATTATAATACATTATTATATGAATAATTTCCAGATGTCCAGGATATCTAAAACTATGTAATATAAACCATATATACAACTCATAATTTAAGAACGTCTCTAGACATAAATAATTATAATTTTATTATATTAATATTGCAACTAGCATACATGTATCTTTCTATGAAAAATCTATGTACAAATTTCATCATAAATAATTAACTAAATAATTTTATTTAATTCAATAATTCTATTATATTAATATTGAAATTGCAAATGGTACTAGCATACAAGTATCTTTGTAAGAAAAATCTATGTAAATTTCATCATAAATAAATTCCATCATAAATAAATTTCTAGCATAAATTAATAATGTCCAAATGTCCAAGATATAAAACTAAAATATAAAATATACATGACTCATGATTTAAGAATGTCTCTAGATAGAAAACATAAACACGTACATACATACATACATATAACATGCAAATATAAAACATGCATGTGACTCATAACAATGTCTCTAAAATATACTCATAATGTCCAAATGTACAAATATAAAACATGTTCAACTCATGTAATTTAACAACTCATAAATGTCTAGGTAGATCTCGATGAATGGATTGAGCCTCACTATGTCTTGAGCCCTATCCTGATCCCTGACCTGAGCCATGTCATGATCCCTGACCTGAGCCCTGTCCAACTAATCCCTGACCCAAGCCCTGCACATGAAACACCATAAAATTTTAAGAACATATATATAACCTATTTTAATTTTAAATAAATAATTAATACTTGATAGATCTCTAAATTACCTAACATCCAAGGTCTGGATCATGTAGATGATGAGCATGTATACAAGTTTGAAAAGAAGCATGACCTGATCCTAGAACCTATATGACATGTACATGTATATATCCATGTGTATTTAATTAGAAAACTTGTATTTGATGTGTGTATGTAAAAAATTATTAAAGATATATGTGTACTTAAAAATCAATACCTCATGATGATGTCTAGGATTACCAGCATACTATAACTCTCCATATCTAGGTGTTAGGATATCAGCATGAGTCTAATGTACACATTCAATTCATACATGTACACACAATTTCAATCAAGAGTCAGAGCTTGAACATGTGCACCATTTGTAAGGGTAAAACGTGAATCAATCAAATAAATGATATAAGACCCAAACATCAACAAAATAGTGAAAATAAGAAAGATTCAATAAAACAAAGCAATGAATAACACAAAGCAAACCTTTCCCGTTTTGAAACTTCTGTTGTTCGCCTATCAGAATCGTCCTTTTGCTGGTAAGTGAGCCCTCAGAGAGTGCACTCTTTTAGCTGTTTGTAGGAAGTCGATGGTGAATGGATGTGGTGATATACAATGAAGATGAGCTTCAAAGCAAGTATGTGATCTCAAGCTTGTGGATGACAAAAGGGTGCCAAAGGCGCACTGGTGATATTTCTATAGAGTAACGATGTCAAAAGCCTGGATGATTAGAATGGAAGGATGAAGCTTCATTTATAGACCCAGAAGAATGAGAATCAATGGTTGAGAGAAGATATGAAGATCAATGGCTGAGAATGGTTGAGGAATGTGCAACTAGTAGAAATATGACAAGTGTCTCACCTCCATCATGAAAGAGAGGATGTGACAAAATTGAATGGAGAGTTAACTCCATTGACTGAATAGTTAATAGACTTGATTGATCAGTTAGAAGAGTGGATTATGGAACTGATTAAATTGATTGAGGGATTAACTCAGTTGACAGGTTAGTTAACACTTTTGATTGATTAGTTAACTAACCTCTGATTTGAGAAGAAATAGGCCATGTGGGTGAGGGAAAATAAGGTAATTAAATATTAAATATATTTAATTACATGTGCAACCTGATGAGGTGGACAAGGTGAGGTGGAAAAGGTGAGGTGTAAAGGTGATGTGGATTTTTGAAATTTAGAAATTAGGATAGAGGAAATTGGATTAATTAAATAATTTATGATTATTTAATCAGGTAGGACACTTAGGAGAATTTAGGGAATTTTAATTAAATAAATTGATTTTATTTAATTATGGAGTAGTGAACCGATTAAATAAATTTAGAATATTTATTTAATTGGTAGAAGAATGGAATAAATATTTAGAATATTTATTTAGGATGATTCATGTCATTTTTAGACATATACATTTTGCCCCTCTTTGACGCAATGCTGTTTACAGCATTGCTTCAAAGAAGTCGATAGTCTGATAGTGATACATGCCCCAGTTTGTCCCTGGTACAGGTTTAATGACGACAGGATGCCCCCTCGGGGATTGGACGGGAAAAGGGCGAAAGAATCAGAGACGGACAATCTCACGAAGACGAAGGGGTTAAGATAGGTTGGAGGGAAAGGGATGCGTTTCAGGGAAATGGGAAGAAAATGGGAGGAAAAACTGGCGCGGGAAGTAGTCACAGTCATCGCCTAGCCAGAATTAGGGTTTGGGGGCTATAAATAGGAGCTGGGTCCACAAGAATAGTCATTTGTACACTTGTTTGATCTGGATTGGAGAAAGAGAGCTTAGAGCAAACTTGGAGCAGCATGGCAGCCAGAGCAGCAGACATCCCGCGCGAGGAGCATCGATTCGAGCGAGTCTGTTGATTCGGGCGACCAGCAGAGGCAGGACCCCCGGTATGTGTTTCGAAAAATTTCTCCTAGAGTTGATAGAGGGTGTCATAAATGCACGTAGAAAATAGGTCAAACATATGCGCCGAAATGTAGAACGGTGCATATGCCTCGCGAAGCGGTGCTTTTGTCATTTCGTGACGCATATGCTGATTTCGGCGGTGCATGCATGAAAACAGCGCATCTGTACATTGTAGCTGCGCTTCTGTAACTAGGCTGCGCATGTGTGATTAGGTAGCACACCTGTTCAATGTAGTAGTGCATATGTGAAAGCCGCACATATGTTGAATCTAGCGGCGCTTTCGTAATTGGGCGGCGCATATGCTGAGTTCTACAGCGCATATGCTGATTCTAACGGCGCATAGATCAAGAAACGGTGCTTTTACCACTTGTAGTGGCGCATTTGCTTGGGATAGCAAATTGCTTAGCTAAATTGATTCGATTAGCGTCTTGTTTGATGCGGGAATTGATGAGCTATCTCTGAGATTGCAGGAATCTAGTCAAGAGATGTAGTGTGCTGTTTTGATCAATTTGAGGTGCTAAGATAAGTTGATATAGTTCAGTAGATATGTTGAGTATAGTATATGCCATTTGAGACTGACGCGTTGCCTTACTTGCTTGCAGGAGGACATTCGAGACACATTGCAGTCGAGGGAGACATTTCCCATGCCCCTATTGCAGAGGTACATGCTGACAGAGACTGACAGAGTGGCGCTTGGTGCCATGGGTTTGGACTATGTTTGCTTCATGCCCGAGGTGAGGGCGAACCGTGGACTGTTGACAGCTGCTGTGGAGAGATTCCACAGTGAGGACGGGACCTTCCACTTTCCTACTGGAGAGATGACTATGACACTGGAGGATGTCTATCAGATACTGCACTTGCTCATGGTAGGTGAGTTAGTAGAGTATGATGCACAGCGGGATGCGGGACTTGCCGAGTGTAGGCGAGTGTTTGATGATCCTGAGCTGGATGGACAGGTCATCCCGTGGCAGGATATATACGACTGCTATGACTACTTCCCTGGGATTGTGGCTGGATTGATCGGGGGCGTTGTATGCCCGGACAGGAGATCGCATGGGTTCCCCATTGGATGGGGCAGGATCATGGAGCAGATGCTGACTGAGGGCACCCGATATGCATGGGGAGTCAGCGTACTGGCCCATCTATACCACGACATGCATCAGGTGGTGTACCACCACAGCACGAGTCTATTAGCTGGGGTATTACTGCTACAGTTTTGGCTATGGGAGCACATAGCGGTGACTAGGCCGATATGTATCTTCGTGAGGCAGCGAGGAGAGCCATACAGTTATGGCTATGCAGGAGTGATTTCCCAGCATAGGCTGGGGAAGCTAGAGTATTGGAGACACACCTTGGATGGAGTAGATGTGGTCATCTGGCGACCATATCTTGATTGCGAGCCCTGGGATGACGAGGGAGACAAGCTGCCATACTGCTTTCAGACCAGGT
The DNA here is from genome assembly GCA_027924645.1 of Cunninghamia lanceolata. Lineage (NCBI taxonomy): Eukaryota > Viridiplantae > Streptophyta > Pinopsida > Cupressales > Cupressaceae > Cunninghamia > Cunninghamia lanceolata. Next base: position 31,475,081 of record BSBN01000078.1, on the reverse strand, counting down.
GGCTGATAGGCCGGACACGGCACATCTTGGAGAGACAGATGGTGGGCAGGGTGCTGAGATAGTTTGGGCGGAGACAGGGTATGCCACAGGGACAGGCATTGTTCACACGGACCCATGCAGAGAGGGTCTGATGGGGGCCGATGGCTTCGTACGAGGAGGCTCTGGTAGAGTTCTAGCAGACGCCGTATGTGGCATGGGACATGAGGAGAGAGATAGTAGATGCAGGGGTGACACAGGAGTATGAGGATTGGATGACTGCACATCCGTTCCTAAGATATTCAGGACCCGGCATGCTGGTGCCTCATATTGACAAGGCGGACTCAGAGGAGGAGGGAGAGGCTGGCCCAGGTCAGAGGGGAGGGAGAGGAGGACGAGGAGGACAGGGTGGTAGAGCTGGAGAGAGGCCGAGATAGTGGAGGAGGATAGGTCAGGCTGAGCAGGCAATGCCAGGGCAGGTAGAGGCACAACAGCAGATACCCCAGCAGGTACCACAGCAGCAGGTGCCCCAGCCACAGGGGCCAGGACAGGCAGAGGTAGCATAGGGGCCAGTACAGGGAGAGGCTCATGAGAGGACTATAGCCAGCTTGAGGGGACAGGTGAGAGAGCTGCAGGCACAGCTGAGGAGAGTTGAGAGGAGGCGAGATACGAACGTAGCGGTGATCACTGGGCTGACTTGCGAGAGAGATATGGCAGACGCACGGGTACGTATTATCCGTGTAGAGCGGGACACCACTGTGGCTACCTTGGGGACAGATGCATCGAGCTCTTTCTTGGTTGGGCAGGTGTAGCAGGCACAGGTACAGGTAGGCCAGTTGCAGACGCAGTTGGCACAGGCACAGACAGATCTAGCCAGAGCACAGTCACAGGCGCAGTACTACCGAGGTTTATACCATGGTGCCGTGGCATCGAATCAGAGGGCAGGGAGCTTCAGGAGTCAGTCTGGGGCGACTCATAGAGCAGGCCCATCACAGTCAAGGGCGTCCATGATGGGTCCCCAGCAGTCAAGAGCTGCAAGTGGTGGTCCACAGCAGCAGGGATAGACACATACCAGATTTTGTACATTTTGGGACATGTATTACCATCCACGTGGATGTCTATTGTATATGACACTTTGATTCGGAGAGATGATGATATTGTACATTTGGACCTCTTATATGACAGTATATATGATTGTGCGACTTTGTATCTAGTGCATATGTTATGAGATGATGATTTACTTCTATTGGACGATGTGATGCATGTGTAGATTTAGATGGGCTACATGAGTTCTATATGAGATGCTTTTTTTTGATATGATGCTATATGATGTCTATATGATTTAATGCTTAGAATGTATGCACATGTAATATGATGTCTATGTGATGATGCAGCTTTGTATGATGTTACTGGATGTCTATATGATCTAATGTTTCAAATGAATGAAAATGTAACATGACTGCTATGTGATGATGCAGCTTTGTATGCGATGCACGTAGATATGTTGTTTTGTGATTCTCTGTGCTTTAAGATGTGATGTGATGCAGATGTATTGGTGACCTAATGCATTGGATGGTGTATTCTACTAACCTAATCATGTTCATGATTAGTCCTACGAATGATATGATATGCTCCTATATGCTTTGTTTTTGTGATGTCCAAATGTACTCTATCGACACAAGAATGACATGATAGATAGATAGAAGAATGGTTGTGAGAGAATGGCCTAGAAACTTCAGTTGATATTGTTACTCTACATAGTTTGGGTAATGAGGATTGTATGGGATATGGATGCATGGATGTGTATATGGATATAGGATGGATGCGTTTTGCTTTTAGAGTGCTTTATTTCATCATTGGGCATTTTTGTTTTTGGTACATTTTCTAAAATGTTGTAAGTGAATACAAGCATCTAGGTATAATTGAACCGAGATGACCTGAGTACCGCTTACATGGATTGTGATTGAACAAGTTAATACAAGCATCTAGTCAAAATTGAATCTAGATGACATGAGTACTTCTTGCGTTTCAACAAACAAGGATTTCCCCCGTTCATGTTATACCTTTGATGTCCTCAATGATCTTTTGCTGATCATGTCCTTAGACAAGGCTTCACATTACTAAAGTTTAATCCACAAACAACAAACAAAGAAAGTAATCATGCCCCCATCATAGCATCTCTAGCTTTTGGCATCCTTGAGTAGCATAGGAAGGTATGATAGCAAAAATCAAGACTCGAACTATTAACCATGTTTCCGATCTACAAAGCATATTTGCGTTGATATATATTTATTTCTTGCCTTAATTTGCATAAAATCATTTAGAAGACCTTGGGTATTTGCTTTGCATTGGATAAGTTAAGATGCTCATTGTCAAGATTTCTGCTTGAGGCGCGGGTTCTGCTTGCATTTGTTTGCTAGGTGAGAAGATTGCACAATCCTTATTGGGGAGACGAACCCTAATGGACTGACCTAGTGCCTCGGGGGCGCTGCTAAATGGCCTTGCCTACATGACGACGCAGAGGCAACGTAGTTCGGGGTAAACCCTAATGGACCATGGATGGACTAGAAGAAAGACGACAAGAATGAAGACAAGAAAGGGGATGAATGGGAGAAATGGGAGAAATGGAAGCCTCGGGGGCGCATTGGAAAAATGGCCTTGCCTACGTGACGGCGCAGAGGCAACGTAGTTCATGGACTTGGACCACGGACACCGACGAGAGACACTATACTAGGCTCACATTGAGGAGATGGTATGGGACAAAACCTTGGTTGACAAGGCCACAAGGAGAGGATCAAGCCATGATAGGTAACTGTCAAGTGTTTATTGTGGGACAGATATGGGTCGAATGGAAAATGAGCGAAGGAAGAATGGACTCAAGGTGATTGGATTCTCAAAGATGGAGAAGGCGGTTTATCACAAGTAACGCCTGTTTACCAGGTTTTCACCACTTGCTTTTATTTGCACGAGAAGCTAGAAAGTAAACATGACGCCTGTTTGCCAGGTTTTCATCATGATACCTATCCAAGGTGCCTGTTTGCCAGGTTTTCACCAAAGGATGATTTTTTTGTATGCTTTCTATTTTTTTTCTATTTTTTTTGTATTTTCTCTTTTCAACTTTTTTGATTTTTTGATTTTATTGTGCCCCCTTGCATTGGGGTTCTCCTAGGTATAGAACCGACGAAGGTGCATGCTGTTGATTGGATCATCAAACAACTCACCCTCTGATGTGGCCAACTGAAATGCCCCCGATCCGTAAGCAGCTACAATCACATAGGGCCCAAGCCAGTTAGGTTCGAACTTACCTTTCTTTTCTCTGTCTTGTTGATTGCAAGGGTTTTCTCGAAGGACGAGGTCCCCAACCTTGAAACATCGTGAGCGAACCTTGTGGTTATAGCTTCTTGACATCATCTGTTGATATGCTTTGAGATGATCAAAGGCTTTCTGGTGCCTTTCTTCTAGCAGCTCTAGTTCTTGTAACCTGGAGACTCTATATTTTTCGTCTGATATGAGACCTTTCAACGACACCCTGAGGGATGGTAGTTTGACATCAATGGGGAGGATGGCTTCTGAACCATAGACAAGGGCGTAGGGTGTAGCACCTGTGGGAGTGTGTATACTGGTTCTATAGGCCCACAGAGCGGGATTGAGTTGGACATGCCAATCACGGCCAGCGTCGTTGACAGTCTTCTTTAGGATTTTTAGAATGGTTTTATTCGATGCCTCAGCTTGGCCATTACCTTGGGGGTAGTTTGGAGTGGAGAAACGATGTTGGATTTTGAAACACTCACAGAGCTCTTGGACATCCTGATTTTTGAATGGTCTTCCATTATCCGTTATGATGGATGAAGGAATGCCATATCTGCAGATAATGTAATTCAGAATGAAAGAGGAAATTTGCTTTCCTGTGACAGTGGTTAGGGGAACGGCCTCAATCCACTTTGTGAAATACTCAGTGGCGGTTATGATGAATTTGTGGCCATTGGAAGAGGGTGGATGAATCTTTCCCACAAGGTCAAGTCCCCATTGGCAAAAGGGCCAGTTGTCGTTAAAGGTCTCAACTCTTGAGCAGGTGCATGGATCAGGTTCCCATGTATTTGGCACTTGTTTGCACTTTTTGACGAACTGATATGAATCCATTTCCATGTTTGGCCAGTAATAACCCAAATGCATGAGTTTCTTGGCTAAGGAGGGCCCGCTAGAGTGTGTTCCGCAGATCCCTTCATGCGCATCTTGCAAGGCAGTTATGGATTCTTCTTGTTCTAAACAACGGAGTAAAGTACCATCCAGACCACGTCAGTAAAGGGTATCGGCTATGATGGTGTGACGAGAGGTTTGTCATATGAAAGTTCGCTTTTGGTTGGAAGAGAGATCAGATGGGAGAATGTTGTCCTTGAGGTAAGTGTAAGTTTTACCGTACCAAGGTGAATCAGATCCAACTAGGAGGCATATGGAATGGGTCTCAAGGAGATCATAAGCTAGTTGCCGTATAGTTTCCACTAGGAACTCATACCGTGACTCATGTTCAGGTATTTCTAGAAGAGAGGCTATGGTAGCCATTGCATCCGCTGCTTTGTTCTCAATCTTGGGTATTTGCTCAAAGGAGATGGTCCCAAAGTGTTCTTTGAAGTCATCAACCATTCTTTCGTAGGGGATGAGATTTTCATCTTTGGTTTGACACTCATTGTTGACCTGATTGATGATAAGCTGAGAATCACCGTAGACATGTAGTTCTTGAATTTTCCACTCAGTTGCCATCTTAAGACCAATCACCAAGGCTTCATACTCCACTATGTTATTGGTGCATGGAAATAACAAACGGTAAGACTTTGGAATTGTGTCACCTTGGGGAGTTATAAACAGGATGCCTGCCCCCGATCCATGGTTTGTGTAAGATCCGTCGAAGTAGAGTTTCCAAGAAGATGTTGATATAGTGAATAAGGACTCATCGGGAAACTTGAACTGCATGGGCTTGTTGTCTTGTAACGGTGCATCAGCTAGTTGGTCAGCTATGATTTGACCCTTGATGGCTTTTCTGTCCACATATTCGATGTCATACTCACTGAGAAGCATTACCCACTTTCCCAGGCGACCTGTGAGAGCAGCTTTGCTGAGAAGATACTTCAATGGGTCTATTTTTGTAATGAGCTTAACTGGGTGTGCAAGCATGTAATGCCAGAGTTTTTGTGAAGCAAAAACTACCGCGAGACATGATCTTTCTACTTGTGAGTATTGAAACTCATAGCCCACTAAGGTTTGATTGATCTAGTACACAGCTCTTTCCTTATTCTCGTAGTCTTGCTGCGCTAGAAGAGCTCCAAGAGCAGTAGGTGTAGCTGATATGTAGAGAATGAGAGGCTTTCCTTGGATCGGAGGCATGAGAATGGGTGGGTTCATAAGGTACTCCTTTAGCTTGTAGAATACTTCTTCACACCTTTCATCCCACCTAAATGGAATGTTCTTATGCAGGAGATGGCTGAAAGGTTGGCACTTGTCTGCCAGCTGTGATATGAATCTGCGGATGGCCTGTAGCTTGCCCTGTAGGGATCTCAACTGAGTTAGAGTCTTGGGTGGTGGCATGTCCATTATAGCTTTGACCTTAACTGGGTCTACCTCTATTCTGTTTGCTGACACGATGAAGCCTAGCAGCTTGCCTGAAGTTACCCCAAACACACATTTCTTTGGGTTCAATTTGACGTGGAATTGGTCTAATCTCTGAAAGACTTTTTCTAGGACATCCAAGTGTGAGTCCCTTGTGAGAGATTTTGCTAAGATATCATCAACATAGTCCTCCATAGTTACATGCATCATGTCATGGAATATAGTTGTCATGGCCTGCTGATATGTAGCACCTGCATTTTTCAGCCCAAAAGGCATGACATTCCAGCAAAAGGTACCCCATGGGCAAGTGAAAGCTATTTTGTGCTAATCCTTTGGTGCTATTTTGATTTGATTATACCCTGAGAACCCATCCATAAGTGACAGCATTGTATGTCCTGCCGTGAGGTCGACTATGATATCGATGTTTGGCAATGGAAAGTCATCCTTGCGGCATGCTTTGTTTAAGTCTCAAAAATCATTGCATAGTCAAACTCGGCCATCTGGTTTAGACACGGGTACATTATTAGATATCCATTCTGGGTAATCTATGGCTCTAATGAACCCCACATCTAGCAATTTCTTGAGTTCTTCTTTGACCAAAAGGGCTATGTGAGGATGCATCTTTCTCAGCTTCTGCTTTACTGGTTTTACCCCTGGGTCCAAGGGCAAATGATGTAGAATTAGGTTTGGGTCTAGACCTAGCATGTCTGCATACGACCAAGCAAAGCTGCCTCTCTTCTTTTTAAAGAACGGTACAAACCTGGTTTTCTCTGGCAGTGTGAGAGATTTGGCAAAGTGGATAATCTTGGGCTGCTCTTCTGTTCCAATATTCACGGGCTCTGTTGGCTCCACCACAATCTGTGACCTTTCCTGATACATATCACTAGGGAGAGTGTTAAGCATTCCATCGTCAGGTGCCACAATTGGGTTTTCACCTTCGGATGCATCCTTTCTTTTTACTATTTTATGATCTGACACTGCCGCAAGGCAGTTTTCACTGTTAGATCCATTTTTGTTCTTGATATTTTTGCGACTGGAAGGCTTGGCACCCTCCCCGAAGTAAGCCACAGTATTTAGTTCAATAGCAAAACTAGCCTTATGATCTCCCTTGGGTAAGTGGTCCCTAAGTTCCATATAATCGATGTAAGCATCGTCGTTTTGGAACATATCTAGTTGGGGAGTTCCTTGCAGATCCCAGTCAATAAGTTCAGGGTGCAAGAGGGGAAGGGAGTCGGATGATAGACCTAATTCATTGATGGTGTGAATGGAAATATTAGGAGCACTGGCGGGGGTAGTGTTCTGGGTGGTACTTTCTTCCAAGTTGTTTATTGCAATAGAATTTAAACTTTCCTCGAAAGCCATAATCTCAGGGATTGGCAAATCAGACTCCAGTGGTCTGTCCCGTTGCGTTTGTCCCTCATGGTAGGGGCTAAGAGTTTGGATGGTGTCAACCTCTTTGTCGTCATAGGAGTGCTCTATTAGCTCGTCCCACTCATACTCATTTGAATTATCTGAATTTGTGTCACTGTCCACTTGGAATGTTTGGATTGTTTCCACAAGGCAAGCATTTTCCTTGGCTTTACCCTTGCCTTTGTATCTTAGGCCACTTGTGTTTCTAGCCGAAGAGGATGAAGAAGGTTGTATAGGTTCAACGATTCCTTCTTTTCTGAGGCCTATGGGGCCTTGTCCTTCATACCCCATCCTGTGCAATATAGTTTCACCCCATCCATAGAGTTCTATAGGGAGTCTAGGTGGCTCTTGGGGTGTGTTTTCTTCTTCAGCATAAAGCCATTGCAGGAGATCTCGCTCTTCTGTTTCATCAGATAAGGTCCCCCATTTTACAAAGGGATTTGCGGGAGTTATAGGAGGAGTAGATGGCTTTGGAAAATGCCTGGTTTGATGCTTGGGTTAGCCAAAAGAGCGAGGAGACAAAGGAATTTTGGCAAGGTTGAGGCTGTGCTCAATGGAGTACTCCCCCATGCCACTTTCTTTTATGGTAATTTTCATTGGTTTGGGTCGTGAGGAGGAAGCTTTAGTGGTATGGTCTTGTTGTGGGGTAGGGGAAATGTAGGCTCTATTGTTGGGTATGACACATTCGGGTTTTGCTTGGAAAGAATTGCAGTGTTGGTAGGGGTCGGTGTCACCTTGAATGGTGACTTGCTTGCCATTGTGCGGGAACTTAATGCATTGATGATAGATTGAGGGGACAGCCTTCATGGCATGGATCCATGGTCTCCCTAGTAGGATATTATAAGCAAGCTCCTGATCGAGGACTTGGCACACTACATCTTTGATTACTGGTCCTACTTGAATGGGTAGGACAATCGTGCCCTTTGTGGTTCTTTCTTCCTCGTCATAGGCTTTGATGGTAATTTTCCTCCTTGGATCAACTGCCTGTTCGGAGAACCCCAGTGCAAGGACTAGCTTCAACGTGCAAATATTTAAACCGGCACCCCCATCAATGAGAACCCTCTTGATGCAGTGCTTGTGTATGAATGCAACAATGTGTAGAGGGGTGTTGTGGGGTTGAGATACAGAAAGGTCATCTTGCTCAGTAAATGATATGGAAGTGGAGGATGTCAGATTGCCTACCATGGTTTGAAACTTCTCTTGGGCTAGGTTAGTGGGGACAGTAGTTTCCACTAAGGCTTTCTCAAGAATCTCCTTATGAGAAGGAGATAGACGCAATAGCTCCAATATAGAAATGTGAGCCAGAGTTTTCTGTAACTGGTCAATGACATTGTGTGGACGGGAGTTGGACGGAGATGGTGACGACCTTGGAGGGCTGGTATTGATCATGACTTTACCACTATGGGTAATTATACTACAACCAGTTCTGTTAGGTCCTGGTTGTTGGTTGGGGGAGATGACATTGACTTGCGGAATATGCTCAGAAATGCAGTTAATGGTGTACTCAAATGGAATGCTTGCATAGTTAGCATTACTCGACCCGCTGTTCTAATTTGGCCAGTTGTGATTGTTGTCGTTATTAGGATTGCCATTGTAGTAGTTGTTGTTGTGACCATTGTTGCTGTTGTGGCCGTTGTTGTGATTGTTGTTATACGGCCTGTTGTGATTCAGAAGAGGATCCCAGTAGGCCACATGAGATTCATTGGAGGTATGATGTTGTGTCCCTCCCTGATTCTGATCCAGTATATCCTGTATGACATTCTTGAGCTAGATGCAACTGTTAGTTGTGTGCCCCCTTCCTCGATGATACTCACAATAGTCTGTGTCCTTCCAGTAGGGAGGTTTGACTATAGGCTCGTAATCACTTGTTGGCGGTAGAGAAATTTCGTTGTTAGCCAACTTCCGTAGGGCAGACTCTTGAGATTCACCCAACGGTGTGAATTTTCTCCTTGGATTTGAATTGAACCAAGGTCTAGGTTCCCGAGAGGGTGGCTTGTTGAGTGCACCGTTATTTGCTTCTCCCTTAAGAGTGAATATGGGTTGTTGTTTAGGGGCTGTCGCCTTGGCGTCCACTACTCCATCGTTAACCACATTCTTGTTCTTGGTCCAAAACTTTGATTTATCTATTGTGTAAGTGGAAGGAGGTGTGTCCTTGTAGAGCTTGAGAGTTCCTTTAGTGATCATAGCTTTTTCAATGAATAGGCCCATTTCAATGACTTTGGAGAATGAGGTAGGGCATTGTATCTAAATCTGATAGCTAAGATCAGTGTTTAGATTGTGGACAAACATTTCCAATAGATGCTTCTCAGGCATATCGTAAGAACACTTACTAGCTAGCTGTCTCCATCATTGTAGGAAGGTGGCGAATGACTCACCACTCTTTTGCTTGGTGTTGCATAGATCTAGCATAGATACCTCATGTTCTATGTTGTAAGAGAAGTGCATTATAAATTTATTGACAAGTTCATCAAAAGTTTTGATTCCTGGTGGGAGACGCGAGAACCACTCCATGGCTTGACCACCTAAAGATCGCGGGAATAGTCTCATTAAGTAGGTCTCGTTGTGAGCTACTTCTAAACATCCTACAGTGAATTCCCTGATATAATCTCTAGGGTCCCCCTTCCCTTTATATTTGTCAAATTTCAGAACTCCGAACTGAAAGGGGAATGGTTTCATGACCAAATTTTTGTCAAAGGGGTATGGTGCTATATCTTCCAAAGAGTAGTTCTTGGAACTTGTACCGGTCTTAAGGTTGGATATTTCTAGCTTTAGACTTTTGATTTGTTGTCTCACGTCTGCCATAGGAGCATTTTGATCTATGGGTTGCTTTCCTCTATCATTTGCATGGGGGACCGTGTCATTTGTGCCCCTTTCATGTGCATGTGGGACTGTGTCATTTGTGCCCCTCTCATGATCATTGTCTACATTTTCCATGATGGAGCTAATGTCAAAGTCTGCGGGGAGTTTGATTCTGAGACTAGCAAGATGATGGAAGTATTTATGGGGGTCTTCAAGGATCATCTTTTCTACAAGGTGTTGGAATTTTCTATCTTGCATGTGCGCCACTAATAATTCATGAGAAATCTCTTCTTCACCATCACGTGGTGGGAGAAGGTGATCGGATGATTCGGCCATTTCTATTTGCTTGTTGTGCTGGGATCGAGTAAGAACCATGCAAGGTGACGCGGGATGGAGGGGGTGAGGACTAGAAATTCTGGCAAGGTGCCGACTGAGACTGTTATGAATGGGATATCTAGGACAAGACTTGGACAAAGGATTTTCTCACTCAATGACTTCAAGTAAGACGGTTGACACAAGACTCTAGCCACTAGCAAGGGTAGTCGATACCAGTCTTACTGTGTAGGGCTTAGTCATTCAACAAGACTACTAGCAAAGGTACTGTGACCTACTAGGCTTACGTGAATTCACTAATGACACGAAAAGGGACCTATGTCCAATCGGTACGGGACAGACTAACTTTGGGACAAGAGTGATTTGGACAGAAAGTGAATGGGACAATTGACGAAAGAGAGAGATTTGGGTGAAACAGATGGAGACTGACTGCAAGGTTGACTCTGATCTCAAAAAGTGAAACTAGACTGAAATGGGTGCTCCGATCAGGTGAAAATATCTTCTCAAAAATAGGGCAAGTGCTCACTGTTGTATATGCGCCGAAACAAATGCGCAGTAGGAATGAACAAATGCGCCGTAAGTCGCAGTAAATGCGCAGTTCTGGTGAATTATATATGTGCAGCAACAGTGCATATATGCGCAGCAAAAGTTGTATATGCGTAGCAAGTCGTTATATATGCGCAGTAAGTCGCAGTAAATGCGCAGCAGAAAGGAATATATGCGCAGCTTTGATTTTTTGGTAAAATTTTTTATTTTTCTCCTATTTTTGGTATTTTTTTTAGCTAGAAAAGGTCTTCCTGATCTGATAGTATGAATTAACAGCAAGAAAACATAGCAAGCACAAAGAATATTTTGTAGTTTTTCATTGTTTTTGTAGTTTTTTCGACTCTATTTTGGACTAACTGAACAAAAGCAAGCACAAAAATCTTAGGTGAGAAATGGATTATAAGGGATTTGGGCCACTAAAACAAGAGGTATTTAATTCAGGCAACCATTCAAGTGGTTACACGTGCGGTGGCACTACTCTCCGTTATGGAGTCTCCCAGCCTCAAAGGGTTGCGCCTGAGAGGGTTTTGGGGGAGGTTGGCCGTCGGTGTAACATAACAGTACTTGTTGCAGGAAGTTTTTACCTCAAGCATAATTTATTTTAAGTGGCTTGGTAGGGCTTGGCGTTAGCCTGTTACCACTCAGGGTCGTTCCCACTTGGACAAGCGTGCATCCAAGGGCAGGCCCCTCCTAAAGGTTAAACAAATAGAATGACAAGTCTGGCACTCTAATCACCTAGAAGAGGGGAGAGCATAAACCTATTGTCATTCGCCAAGCACAGAATACACTGATTAATCCAACCTAGTTAAAAGTGAAAAACTAAATGGGCTAATCTACTCAAGCACAGAACTTTGAAGTGATTTAAGCAAGATAGCAGTGGTTGAGTTTTAATCCCAGAAAGCAATGGTGAGTTCAGTTTTAAATCTGCGTAGCATGAGATAGTTAACTTTGAAGTTTCGGTCTCACGACATAGCAATAGTTCATTTTAACCTCAAGATCAATGGTGAGTTCAGTTTTAAACCGCGTAGCACGAGATAGTTAACTTTGAAGTTTTGGTCTCACGACATAGCAATGGTTCTTTTTAACCTCCAAATCAAAGGTGAGTTCAGTTTTAATCCTAGATAGCAATAACTTGGAAAGTGTTGCAATGCAAGAAACAAGTGATCCAGTTACTGCTTTCCTAATTAAAGCTAGGTGAGGATTTGAATGCACATCAGTTTTACTATCCCTTGGAAAGTGAAATGTGAACTAATTAAATGCAACTATATGGAACTAAACCTGAGCCTATCCTGCAAAATAGCTCCAGCAAACACCTGCGAAAAGGTTAGCGTTAGCAAATTCTCCTAGAAAAGTACTAAAACCATAGCCTATTACAAATGCACAACTTCAGTGATTAGATGCGCAGAAATAATCAACAGAAGCGCAACAATAATGAATGCGCCGCAATATTACACGTATGCGCTGTACAAATGAATAAATGCATAGCAATGATGAATGCACAGTAACAGTCTTCAAAAGCACGGCGCAAATGAACAAATGCGCAATAATGACAGAAGCACCGTAATAGTGCACAAAAGTGCAGTAAAAATACACAGATGTGCAGGAATGATAGAAGCGCCATAACAGTCTATATATGCACCGTAGAAATGTTTAAATGCGTCGAAGTAGTCTGTGCGTGATTCTGCGTGACCTGTACGGAACCTACCTTCAAAAAAAGCTCAGATTTTGATGAGATAAAGGGGCAAGGGCCCCATGGTGGGCGCCAAAAATGTAAGGGTAAAACATGAATCAATCAAATAAATGATATAAGACCCAAACATCAACAGAATAGTGAAAATAAGAAACATTCAATAAAACAAAGCAATGAATAACACAAAGCAAACCTTTCCCATTTTGAAACTTCTGTTGTTCGCCTATCAGAATCGTCCTTTTGCTAGTAAGTGAGCCCTCAGAGAGTGCACTCTTTTAGCTGTTTGTAGGAAGTCGATGGTGAATGGCTGTGGTGATATGCAATGAAGATGAGCTTCAAAGCAAGTATGTGATCTCAAGCTTGTGGATGACAAAAGGGTGCCAAAGGCGTGCTGGTGATATTTCTATAGAGTAACGATGTCAAAAGCCTGGATGATTAAAATGGAAGGATGAAGCTTCATTTATAGACCCAGAAGAATGAGAATCAACGGTTGAGAGAAGATATGAAGATCAATGGTTGAGAATGGTTGAGGAATGTGCAACCAGTAGAAATATGACAAGTGTCTCACCTCCATCATGAAAGAGGGGATGTGACAAAATTGAATGGAGAGTTAACTCCATTGACTGAACAGTTAACAGACTTGATTGATCAGTTAGAAGAGTGGATTATGGAACTGACTGAATTGATTGAGGGATTAACTCAATTGACAGGTTAGTTAACACTTTTGATTGATTAGTTAACTAACCTATTATTTGAGAAGAAATAGGCCATGTGGGTGAGGGAAAATAAGGTAATTAAATATTAAATATATTTAATTACATGTGCAACCTGATGAGGTGGACAAGGTGAGGTGGAAAAGGTGAGGTGTAAAGGTGATGTGGATTTTTGAAATTTAGAACTTAGGATAGAGGAAATTGGATTAATTAAATAATTTATGATTATTTAATCGTGTAGGACACTTAGGAGAATTTAGGGAATTTTAATTAAATAAATTGATTTTATTTAATTATGGAGTAGTGAACCGATTAAATAAATTTAGAATATTTATTTAATTGGTAGAAGAATGGAATAAATATTTAGAATATTTATTTAGGATGATTCGTGTCATTTTTAGACGTATACACCATTTAATTTAGATTGTAATTTTTTAAACTAAATTACCTCAACTACAGTAGCACCGAGGACCCTCCCAATCCCATTGACCTCAGAAAAATGGAGGGAGAATGAGAGATGTGTAGATGGTGTAGGCTCAGTGCCAAAAAGAAGCCTACTATACTCACCTCCTAGAATATCAGGTGCAGTAACCTAAACCTGATCTAGAACATGCTGAGGGGTGGAGCATGTAGGACCAACTGGAACATCATAATGTCTCCCCAAACCTTGTGAAGTTTCCTCACCATGGATCCTCTATCTACCAAAATGTTTGTTGACAAGTGACGATATACAATCAAGTGGGATCCCATACTCATCATTGATGAACTTGTATGCATCCAATAAATCATTAGCAAGGTGTCTAGTCATATTACACAAAGCATGCTCTCCACTAATTCATGCCACATCATGTGGAAATGGTATATCAACAAGAATGTAATGATCGGAATTGGTCTATGTGGCCTCAGTGGGAGGAATGTGTTTCTGCAGATGTAACAAATATCTCCTAACATGATCAGATGACAACTAATCAACCTCACTAGTAATAGTCATGAGGTTCTCAACAATCTTACATCTTGACGGGTTCACTAGTGGTTCTACAGCTTCTACTAGTTCCACACTTTTTGGAACAACCAAATGGTGTAGACCAATTATGGACCTCTTGTTCATAGGAGGTGGCAACTCTAGTTGTCTATACTCAACTTTGTCTGCAAACCTCTCTCTCTACTATCCAACATGTTTAGGGAAAGATGTATAATTGACAGATAAATGTAAATAGAACACTACATATAATTGTTTGCAAAAATACATTAGCAACTCATCATTGTTAAGCCATTTGTGATGTGATGCCAAAATCTAGGATAGATAAAAGGACCCACAATTTGATCCTCACACTTGGTGGGGGAATAGCCTCTCACTCTCTCTCATCGCCTATAACATGGGAACATGCTGAGAACATTATCTACTAAAACCAACCTAGAAATAGATGGCCATTTCTCATTGCATAGAACATGCCAACACTAATTTGATCATAAGGGTTGTATGATCAAATGATGTCGATCACACGTGTGATCTCCTATCAGATCATAACCAACTTGTCTCTATTTGACAAGTTTGGTGTGTTATGTAATGTTTGATCAAGTTTGCTCAAAGCATTTTCAAACCTCTCAATAGTCTCAGAATATAATGTAGAACTACCACTAGTGTCACCAGGATGATCAGACTGATGTGAAGTTTGATCATCCATGTGTCGAAATATCTGTAGCAGATGATAATTAAAATGTAATTTAATTTATAAATTTTAACAATTAATTAAATTGAAACTAAAATAAATTTAAACACTTCTAAATCATAGACAATGTGTAAACTAAAATCTATGTACTCCAAACTTGAGGAAGAGGAACATGTTTAGCAAAAAAGTAAATTGGAATGAAAGACAATGTATAACATGTCATAATTTTTAATAGCCCAAATAATTACACATGATCAATTGATGCATAAATTAAATATAGAGGAGACAATTACATGAGCATTATCCTATCATATCCTAGATCGATTATCTTATCTTAGATAAAACTTTACAAAGTTATTTTACTATGTAGAAAGGAAACCTGACCTAAGGGCTAGACCTATGCCTCAGGGGCTCATTCGTGATGGCCTTGCCTACATATGCATAACATAGAGGCTTTGTAGTTCAGTCATAAGAACTTTCAATTCAAAGGTTGACTTAAATGCAATAATTCATAAGGGAACTAGTTACACTAATCCACATTTCATTATGTAAAAGTGGAAATAATAGTTCTAGTCTTAGCTAGTAGATTAGAATATAAGAAGACCTCTTATTGCATTCTCATAGTTGATCCTTTAATTACTATTTCATACATAGATGCTCTTCCCCTTGGGGGAGTTGATTATCTATTCTTCCCTTGAAGGCATCTTCTCTTATGTTCACATAATTAGCTTCTCACTAGGGGCACCTCATTACTATTCCACATTACCTCAATTACATGAGAATTATTCTATCATATCCTAGATCGATTGTCTTCTCTTAGATCAAATTTTACAAACTTATTTTACTATGTAGAAAGGAAATTGTACCTAAGGGCTAGACCTAATGCCTCAGGGGCTCATCTATGATGTCATTTCTTACCTACGCATAGCATAGAGACTTCATAGTTCCATCACAAGAACTTTCAACTTAAAGGTTGACTTAAATAAAATAATTCATAAAGGAACTAGTTACACTAAGTCATATTTCATTGTGTAAAAGTAGAAACAATAACTAATCTTAAGAAGGAAAATATAACTTGACTCAGGATAATCAAGTCAAATTTGCATGACATAAATAGCATATGTGGATGAAGCCACTATAGACTTAACTAATGAGCTTAGTATGGAGTTGGACATTGTTCGAAAACCTGATAATGGTAAAACATTTTTAGTGTTGAGCTATGTTGTAGTTATCTACAAATCAATTTGATATGTAGACAACAACATAGCTAAACCAAAAATGCCTTTGGGTAACCAAGTCTCCCCAATGCTACCACCTCATAGTAGAACTTAGGTTTCTTCTTCAACTTTAGGTATTTGAATGGTTTGTTTATGTAGCCATGTTGTCTAGTGGCTTGCATATAATGTATCCTTCAAAAGTCTTGTAATTTTAGGGTTTGTAATTTGAGATCTTATATACATACCAGTAGCATGTTTGCACTTCAATTGGTGCACTAAAAGGAATGCATCATCTACTTGAGAATACTAGGAGCATTTTCATGGATAAATAGTGTCTCCATCGATCATTTGTCTAGTCATTAAATCAACATGTAATTGTATAGGTAACTATTTCACCTAAGGGATTCACTTTCATTGTTTAGTACAAACTTGAAAATAAAAAAAACTAGTTTAAATTTGTGAGAGTAAATAGCTATTAAAACATAGTGAATGAAAAAGTAGAAGTCAAAAAGTAGTAAAAGTTAAGTTCACTAGTAGATCGATCAAGTTCACAGTGATTTTTATGCATTTACATATTCCATTGGATTAACCTAGATTTAAAACTATATAGGCTAACTTATTCTTTTTCCATCATATTTTTGGTGAACCTAATTGGATGCCATACAACCTAGTTTGCATACAAGTAAATTAGTTTATATTTATAAAATATAGGGTTTTCCAAAAATCCAATATAATTAAATTGACTTTATTAATTATTTTAGATGTGTCTTTGGTTTATTCTTCATTTGATTATATTTTTTATTTATAGTTTAAGTTAGCATATGTTACCCTACCCTACCAACCTATTTGACCCTACATTCATTACACCGAATAGGGTTTGCTCCTTGGCTAAGATACATTCATTTGTTCCAAATTTTGACATAATTGTATGATCCTTCACATCTTATAACACATCCATAACAAAATAATTTTTATATTTTGGAATACTGTAATTAAAGATTAAATTGCTAGGATGAAAGTATTGATTAAAGTTTATAAATAGTTTCCCACTATGCTTTAAATTGGTTTTCTAACTTGTTATTGATTTGTGACTACAATTTGGTGAACTTTGATTTTGATTACAATTTCTCACACAACTAAAATTCTAAACTCGCCTTTCTAAGGTCATAGTTTTTAACCTTGGAATTCTAGGAGCATTTTCATGGATACAAAGAATTTTCATCATTATCCCACATTACCTTAATTACATGAGCATTATCCTATCATATCCTATCTTATGAAGTATCTTAGATCGAACTTTACAAAGGTATCATTTACTATGTAGAAAGGAAACCTAACCTAATGGCTAGAACTAATGCCTCAGGGGCTCATCCATGATGGCCTTGCCTATGTATGCACAACACAGAGGCTTCATAGTTTAGTCACAAGAACTTTCAACTAAAAGGTTGACTTCAATAGAATAATTCATAAGGGAACTAGTTACAATAATCCATATTTCATTGTGTAAAAGTGGAAACAATAACTTGTCTCAAGAAGTAAAATATAACTTGACCTAGGATAATCAAGTCAAATTCACATGAAATGAATAGAATATGTGGATGAAGCCACTATAGACTTAACTAATGCTTGTATGAAGTTTGAAATTGTTCAAAAACTTGATAATTGTAAAGCATTTTTGGTGTTAAGCTATGTTGTAGTTATCTACAAAACAATTTGATACATGTAGACAACAACATAGCTTAACCCAAAATGCCTTTGGGTAACCAAGTCTCCCCAATGCTACCACCTCATAGTAGATCTTAGGTTTCTTCATGTTCAACTTTAGGTATTCGAATGGTTTGTTTATGTATCCATGTTGTCTAGATGTCTTGCATATAATGTATCCTTCAAAAGTCTAGTAATTTTAGGGATTATAATTTGAGATAGATTATATACATACCATTGGCATGTTTACACTTCAAGTGGTGCACTAAAAGGAATGCATCATCTACTTGAGAATTCTTGGAGCATTTTAATGGATAAAGAGTGTTTGCATTGATCATTTGTCTAGTCATTAAATCAACATGTAATTGTATAGGTAACTATTTCACCTAATGGATTCACTTTTATTGTTAAGTACAAACTTGAAAATAAAAAACTAGTTTAAATTTGTGAGAGTAAATAGCTATTAAAACATAATGAAAAAGTAGAAGTCAAAAAGTAGTAAAAGTTAAGTTCACTAGTAGCGATCAAGTTCATAGTTATTTTTATGCATTTACATATTCCATTGGATTAACCTATATTAACTATATAGGCTAACTTATTCTTTTTCCATCATATTTTTGGTGAACCTATTGTATGCCACACAACCTAGTTTGAATACAAGTAAATTAGTTTATATTTATAAAACATAGGGTTTTCAAATCCAATATAATTAAATTGGCTTTATTACTTATTTTAGATGTGTCTAGGGTTTATTATTCATTTGATTATATTTTCTATAATTTATAGATTAAGTTTGTATATATGTTGGCCTACCCTCCCAACCTATTTTACCCTACATTCATTACACCTATATTAGGGTGTGTTCCTTGGATAAGATACATTCATTTGTTCCAAATTTTTACATAACTGTATCCTTCACATCTTATGACACATCCATATCTAATTTACATGTGCAATTTTACTATATGTTCATGAATTAAGTTATCTATGGAGGTCCTATTATATCATGTTATATCTTTCCCATCATTCATTGATTTTGATTGATTTGATTTCTAGACTATCAAGATGATTTTGATTGATTTGAAATAATGTATATTTTGGAATATTGTAATCAAAGTTTGAATTTCTAGGATGAAAGTATTTATTAGTTCAAGACATCATGGTGGTGAAGACCTATGTATGACCTAGGGTCACTACTTGTTGATTAGTTTCTACAATTATCACAAACATAAAATAAATTTTAATTAAAAATATAATGCTATGATTGCCACAATGAAAAAGAAACAAACATAAAAGCACTAATTAGAGAATCAACCTAACAATGATTCAATCTCCAAGGAACATAATCCATCCTCACAGTTGCCAATAAATTCATGCCATCTTCTAAGGCCTACTTTCACCATAAGTTTCTCCATTTTTCAATTGTACACAACATTTCAAAAAAGTAAATAGAACATTATATAGCTATCGCAAACACTTTCAATGGTCAATTATGGCATCCAGAAAACTAGATACAACCCTCAACTATTCAAATATAAATCTCAAGTACTAAAGCCCTTTAGCAGTTTAAAAGAGGGTGCCAACTATAAGCACTTCTATTACCTTTTAAACTACTTCAAAATCTTATCCAATTCAAGCCTAACAAAGATCATAGAGAAGAAATGAAAAAGGAAGTACACTATAAAAAATTAGAGATAGATCTCTAAAATTAAACACTTTTTAATTATTACTTGAAATGAAATTGCTCATTAGAGTATTTCAACATACACTACATATTGGAGGATATACATATATTTATTATGTCTAATGTATGTGCTCGATAACATACAACATATATATTATGTGTATATGATGCATATGTTGTATATGCACAATATATGTGTATATGAACTGTATATGTGTATATAAAAGGAAGATGTTGTATATGTTGTATATGCACTGTATATGTGTATATACACTGTATATGATGCAGGAGCATCCAATGGTGTAAGGACAATCTTGCATCACCCAAAAAGAAGTTAATTCAAAATCATTGTAGTTTTTTTCATTTCTTTCCATAATTACTGTTTTTGGTTCCATAATCTCCTAAATAATGATGCAAGACTTTCAGTTTTATTTCCAAACTACTAAAAATAGCAAACTGCCAGTTTTGGAAAGTTTACTTGACATTTTAGGAAAGTTTGCATTTGGGCACGGATTGAAGCGAAAACTTATAGAAAGCTTCATACCTGAAATATAAGACCTTTGGTGAAGGAATTAGGAAAAAATCATTTGTGAGATGAAATATATTAAAGTTTTTATTTTCTGAAATGTCCCTGAAAATTTCTGAAATGAGATATGAGGCACTAAAACATCCCATAATGTCCCAAAAAGTTGATGAAAATCCATTTACAGATTTTTGGCATGATAGTTCATATCACAAGCTTTCTGACGCCTAAAACAATTCATCAATCGGACACCCGGATCAAAAGTTATGCTTCCCGGAAGTTGACCTACTTTTGGAGGGAGTTACAAATTTCAAAATTTAGCTAGAGGCTGCCAAAAAGTGCTATTTATGACTATTTTTGGAACCTTGGGCAATAGTAGAGTTAAGAAGGAAAGTGTAGAGTCAAGAATAGGTGGGAAAATAAAAACCCTAGCTGATTTGGGGTTACAGAAGGTAGAAGATTCCAGAGCCTAGTGATGGGTAGCTGTAGTGTGTTGCAGCCTGTGAAGGATTTATTCCTCTAATTGTAATTGAGCTTTTGTAATGTAATGAGTTACTCAGATCAATCAAGAATTATTCTATTTTTATATGTTCTATTTTTGTTGTGTGTTTTATGATTTACCTCCTTCATCAAGTGGTATCAGAGAAAGGGTTCGTGAGTGTGTAGATGGATCACCGACCATGAGACAGTTTGCACCAGGCCTTGAGGTTGTGGGTTTGCTACAGAGATCAAGATGCCTCCACAAAGAAATCATATTGGGAGGAATGCTTTGACAGAAGAGGGTTTTAGAGCCCTGTAAAGGCAAATCGATGCATTGCAAGAGGAGCTGCTAAGAGGGTTTGAGTCGAGAACAAGAGAAGAAAGCAAGGATGAAGTTGAAGAAGAACTATCTGAGGAAGAACAAGAAGTTGTAGGAGATCCTGTAGAAGTTAGGTTGTTGAGGGACATTTCAAAGATCAGAAAGAGGCCCAACATTGAAGTTTCTACTTATTATGGGGATTTGAATCCGGAATAGCTTATTGACTGGATCAATGACATGGAGGAGTATTTCTAGTATGAAGATGTGTAGGACCTAGATCAGGTCAAGTTTGTAAAAACAAAGTTGAAGGGCCACACCAGTATTTGGTGGAAAGAGGTCCAATTAGAGAGGAACAAAAGAGGAAAAGGAAAGATAACCAAATGGGATCGGATGGTGGAGAAACTAAAGTAGTTCATTCCTGTGGACTATGAGATGGAGTTGCTAAAGAAGCTGCAAGGACTGAAGCAAGGTAACATGTTTGTTAAGGAGTATACAGAAGAGTTTTATAAGATTACTATTAGAACAGGCCGTGCAGAGGCCAACAAGGAGAAGGTGACCCATTACATTAATGGGTTGAGGCCAAGTATTCAAGAGGAGCTGAGCCTGATCAGAATGACCACCATAGAAGATGCATACTAGTTTTCCTTGAAGGTGGAAGAGAAGTTGAATAAAAGATTTGATAGAAAGCAAATGGGAAGAGGTCAAGGCAGAAGGACTGGTGGAAGATGCTATGGAAGCTGTAATGAAGATCAAAAGAAAGTGAAAAAGATGGCACCAGTTGGAATCAGAGAGGAGACAATACCTACCGCCCTCATGACCAGAACAATGGTGGACAAAGAGGAAGAGGAAGAGATAGACCTGGACAAGGATGTAGAAGAGGAGGTTTTAGAGGAACTTGTTTCCAATGTGGAGAAGAAAGGCATCAAGCATACGAGTGTCTGCAACATCAAGAAAGGACAAATCTAAGACCTGAAGGTAATGTACGAGTTGCACATGTAGATGAAGATACACATTCTAAGCATTAAAAAGATGCTGAAAGGTGAGAAACCCTAGTTGTCAAAAGAACCTTGCTGAATGAGGAGAAAGAACCAAATAAGAGGAAGAGTTTATTCCACACAAGGTGCAAATGTGAAGGTAAGTGTTGTGATATTATTATTGACAATGGAAGTATTGACAATCTTGTTTTAGAAGAGATGGTTGACAAGAAAAAAGAATCCACATCCATATTGGATTGCATGGTTACAGAAGGACCATAGAGCTTTGGTCAATGAGCATTGTTTAGTGAAGTTCAAGATTGGGGACTACCATGATGAGGTGCTATGTGATATCATACCAATGGATGCATGTCATATGCTGTTGGGGTGGTCATGGCAGTATGATAGGAGCGTTGTCCATGATTTTCGTGTAAACACATATTCCCTAACAAAGGATGGAGTTCGTCATAAGTTGAAGACCTTGAAGGAGGTGGAAGAAAAGGTATGTAGTACTGTCAGAATTTTCTTGGTAGATGGTAGAAAATTTTTTGAGGGTATGAAGCATGAGCATCATTACTTTGCATTGATTCCTAAGATTATAAAGAGAAATGTGAAGATGTACCAGTAGTAGTCTCATATATGTTGGAAGAATTTTAGGATATTATCTTTGATAATGTACCAAAAAGTTTACCACCGGTGAGGAAGATAAGTCACCAAATGGATTTGATACTAGGAGCTAGTTTGCCAAATAAGGTAGCCCACAGAATGACTCCTGTAGAGAGTGAAGAGCTTAACAGAAAAGTTCAAGAGCTATTAAGGAAGGGACTGATAAGGGAGAGCCTAAGTCCTTGTGTGGTACCTGTAGTACTACCACCAAAGAAAGATGGGGAATGGAGAATGTGTACATATTTTGAAGCCATAAATAAGATCATGATCAAGTACATATTTCCATTGCCAAGAATGTATGACATAATGGATTGTTTTCGTGGAGCCAAGTACTTCATGAAGATTGACCTAAAGAGTGGGTATCACCAAATCCAAATCAGAGAAGGAGATGAATGGAAGACAACCTTCAAGACAAAGGAGGGTTTATATGAGTGGTTAGTCATGCCATTTGGGCTAACCAATGCACCGAGCACATTCATGCGACTCATGAACAAGGTACTAAAAGAATTTTTGGGAAGTTTTGTTATTGTTTATTTGGATGATATTTTTATTTTTAGTAAGACTTGGGATGAGCATTTGTTGCATATCAAAAGAGTTTTGGAGAAGCTGAGGGAGGAGAAGTTATTGATTAATCTGAAGAAATGTAGTTTTGCAAAGAAGGAGTTGGTATACCTAGGATTTGTTGTCTCAGAGGAAGGTCTTAAGATGGACCCAGAGAAGGTGAGGGCTATCACTGAATGGCCTACTCCAAGGAGTGCTTCCAAGGTAAGATCTTTTCATGGTTTGTCAAGGTTTTATAGAAAGTTTATCAGGAATTTTAGTAGCATTTGTGAACCCTTAACTAATACAATGAGAGGGGATAGAAAAGAGTTTAGATGGACTAAAGGGGTAGATAAAAGATTTCATACATTGAAGTAGAAAGTCACAGAGCAACCTATTTTGGCACATTTAGATTTTAATAAGGTATTTCAGGTAGATTGTGATGCTAGTGCTAGTTCTATAGGAGTTGTTTTGAGCCAAGAAGGTAAGCCCATTGCCCATTTTAGTGAGATGCTCAATGATGCCAAGAAAAATTATTCTATTTATGATCAAGAGTTTTATGCAATAGTTCAGGCTTTGAAGAAATGGAGACATTATTTGTTGCCAAAGTATTTTGTTTTATATACTGATCATCAAGCTTTACAGTACCTTAATAGTCAAGGAAAGTGGAACCAAAAGCACTTAAAATGGGTTGAGTTTTTGTAGAGTTATACTTTTGTTTTGAAGTAAAGGAGTGGGAAGTCCAACAGAGTTACATATACCTTGAGCAGAAGGCAAAATTTGTTGACAGAAATGAAGATAGAGGTTGTTGGGTTTGATGAGATCAAAAGTTTATATCTTGAAGATCCAAATTTTGTAGAGGCTTGGAAAGCTTGTCTGGAACTTGTTACTTTGGATAGGACAAATGGTTTGATTTCATAATCCAAGATGGCATGTTGTTTAGAGGAAATCAGTTGTGCATTCCAAGGAGTTTCATGAGAGAGAACCTGATTAAGGAGAAGCATAGTGGAGGATTGGCTGGACATTTTGGTCAGGATAAGACCATTGCTATTGTTGGTGAAAATTATTATTGGCCATAGTTGCAATAGGATGTGAGGAAATTTGTATAGAGTTGCAGAGTATGTCAGATGGCAAAAGGAGCAAGTCATAATACAGGTCTATATCATCCACTACCTATACCAGAGAAGCCATGGGATGCTATTAGTATGGATTTTGTTCTTGGTTTACCAAGGACACAGAGAGGACATGATTCCATTTTTGTGGTGGTGGATAGATCCTTGAAGATGGTACATTTCATTCCTTGCAAGAAGACTAATGATGCTATTCATATTGCTAAATTATTTTTCAGAGAGGTGGTGAGATTACACAGTCTACCAAATAGCATAGTTTCAGATCAAGATACCAAGTTTGTTGGTTATTTCTAGAGGACATTGTGGAAGAAGTTGAAGATAGATTTGAAGTTTAGTCCTGCACACCATCCATGGACTGATGGACAGATGGAAGTGGTGAATAGGAATTTGGGTAACTTGCTACAATGCTTAGTCAAAGATAAGCCCAAGGGATGGGATTTGATTTTACCATAGGCAGAATTTGCTTACAATAATTCTGTCAATAGGAGTACTTGTAAATCACCATTCCAGATTGTATATGGCATTAGCCCAAGAAATGCTTCTGAGTTAAGGAAGCTGGACAACAGAGAAAAGACAAGTGTCAAAGCTGAAGACTTTGCAGAACATTTGAAGAATTTGTATGAAGAGGTGAGAAAGCACATTAATAAGATGAATATTCAGTACAAGGCTAAGGCAGATTAGACGAAGACATATAAGGAGTTCCAGGTAGGAGATGAAGTCATGGTTCACTTGAGAAAAGAAAGGTTCCCAATTGGAACATATAATAAGTTAAAAATGAAGAAATTTGGACTATGTAGAATCCTGAAGAAGCATGATTCAGGAAATGCATATGAGGTAGAGCTACCGAGTGGGATCAATATTTCCCCTATGTTCAACATTGCTGATTTAATAGAATATTATGAAGGTGGCACAGAGGATGGACCAATAGAAGAATAGTGGAGTATTCTGGCATCTACTTCAATGGAGGAGATATAAGAGATCTTGGATAGCCGTGTGGGAAGAAGTACTCAGAATAGGAAATATGAAGAATGTCTAGTGGAATGGAAAGGAAGGCCTATTAAATATTCTTCTTGGTTGTCTAAACCAGAGGTTGACAGTTTGGGTTTTCCTCACACAAACATCTAAGACGTGATAGGGTCACTTCTCAAATTACCCTGGGTGTCTGATGCAGTAGCATCTAGTGGTGTAAGGGCAATCTTGCATCACCCAAAAAGAAGTTAATTTAAAATCATTGTAGTTGTTTTCATTTCTTTCCATAATTAGTGTTTCTGGTTCCATAATCTCTTAAATAATGATGTAGGACTTTTAGTTTTTTTTCCAAACTGCTAAAAATAACAAACTGCCAGTTTTGGAAAGTTTGCATTTGGGCATGGATTGAAGTGAAAACTTACATAAATCTTCATAACTGAAATATAAGACCTTTGGTGAAGGAATCAGGAAAAGATCATTTGTGAGCTGAAATATATTAAAGTTTTTTATTTTCTGAAAAGCCCCTGAAAATTTTTGAAAGGAGATATGAGGCACTAAAACATCCCATAACATCCTAAAAAGTTGACAAAAATCCATTTATGAATTTCTAGCGTGATATTTCACATCGCAATCTTTCCGACACCTAAAACGGTTTGTCAATCAGACACTTGGATCAAAAGTTATGCTTCTCGGAAGTTGACCTACTTTCAAGGAAAGAGTTACAAATTTTAAAATTTAGTTGGAGGCCACCAAAAAGTGCTATAATTTATGACTATTTGGGGAACCCTGGGTAGTAGTAGAGTTAAGGGGGAAAGTGTAGAGTCAAGAATAGGTGGGAAAATAGAAACCCTAGTTGATTTGGGCTTACAGAAGGCAGAAGATTCCAGAGTCTGGTGATGGGTAGCTATAGTGTGTTGCAACCTATGGAGGATTGATTCCCCTGATTCTAATTGAGCTTCTGTAATGTAATGAGTTGTCCAGATCAATAAAGAAATATTCTATTTTTATGTGTTCCATTTCTATTGTTGTGTGTTTTATGATTTACCCCCTTCATCAGTATATATGTTGTATATGCATTGTATATACTGTATATGCACTATATATATTCTATATGCACTATGTATGTTTGTATATGCATTGTATATGTTGTATAAGCTCTATATCATATTGTTTTTTCATAATTTCTATGCATTGTATATCTTGCATATGCTCTAGATATATATTGCAACTTGAACATTTCTAAAGCCTTTTTGAATGATTGAAATTCATGTTTGGAATATATAGCATATATAGTGCATATACAGATATATAAATATATATGGTATATACAACATATACACATATATATACACATCTTTGATTATACAACATATACAACTCATATATAACATATATAGTGCATATATATAGAGCATATACAACATATAAAGTGCATATACACATATATAGTGCATATACAACATATACAATGCATACACAACATATATAGTGCATAGAAATTATAGCATATACAATGCATATACAACATTAACATAATATACACATAGAAATTATAGCATATACAACATATACATAGAAATTAAAGCATATATAGTGCATACATAGAAATTATGGCTGTTACGTCAAAAAATG
The DNA here is from genome assembly GCA_027924645.1 of Cunninghamia lanceolata. Lineage (NCBI taxonomy): Eukaryota > Viridiplantae > Streptophyta > Pinopsida > Cupressales > Cupressaceae > Cunninghamia > Cunninghamia lanceolata. The sequence continues at coordinate 31,448,505 of BSBN01000078.1, read as the reverse complement.
TCTCCTTGGACTTTTCCCCTCCTAAGTTTAGCTCTTGGGTCCCTTGTTTTGCATCTTGCATATTCATTTTGACTCCCGGTGGAAAATCCCTGAAAAGCCATGAAAATGGGGCCTAGGGGATAGTGATAAACTTGACCTTGCCCTAAAAAAGGGGCCAAGGACTTGGGCACCTGCGCCCTAGTCCTGCCTTATTTAAAGGGGTCCCAAATTTTAACTGTCAGTTATGTGACCATTAGAAGGTTTTGTTGCCAACATCTCAAGTTTGAATTATGAAATTAAAGCAGGAATGCATATATAAGCATGTTTAGGACTTCATTTGCAAACTAGATGGATATTGCGAACTTGTGATCTTGTGCTAAGGTGATTCAAGGATTTCATTGTACTGCAGAGCAGTATTGTGTTGTTATTGTGTTTGTTTGTTACATATTTGGCTTCATTAATCCATCTCCTCATGGCATGAAAGAGCTTCTTCCTTCCATGAGAGATACTGGTGCAGGAGCACCCCATTACCGTCAAGAAGCCCCCTATTCTCATTTAATTTATTGTAAGGCCTAGCGCCAATTGTTTTGATTTTGGACAAATGTATCCCCTAGATAGTCCCATGTTGTGAGCCGATTTGGCATAGCTGGCAAGAAGTAGTTGTAACTGTCTGAGTTGTAACTGTCGTGTAACAAATGGTAGAGGTGACGAATCGATTGAGATTCCACCTTGTGTAACTGCCAAGAAGTGAGCCTTTAAAATAGGTAGTCCCTGTTTTGTTAAAGATAGGAAGGCAGGAAAGAGAAAAAAAAAGAGGAGCAACAGAGAAGAGTGTAATCTCAGAAAGAGAAATAAAATTTAGTGTTTTGTAGAGCAATCGAGTTTTGATTCATTCCACTGGTCGAGACCTCGGTTGAGACCAGTGGAATGCCAATCCGTTTTTAATTTCACCTCTCTATTGTTCTGTGCAGTTTTGCTTTTCTGTAATAGGTTAGAAATCTGTGTGTGGTAGTTGCTAAAAAGAATGGTGAAGACAGTTAGAACAAATCAGGAAGAAAGCCTCATGAGATGTATAGAAGCGATCGCAGAAAGAAGTGTCTGTGCGCATCGGCGTCAACCTTGGCATCGGCTGAGGAGGTGATTGTTTGGCCGAAGTGTTAAGTCGCAGCGAACCGTGCCGTTGAACCATCGGAGTGAACCATAGTGTTGAACTGGTTCAAAGAAACGGTTCAACGAAGTTCACAGGTTCAACAGTTCATAGAACTCGTAGGTTCATTTGGTTCAAGCAAACGGTTCGAACGAATGGTTCAAAGTAATAGTTCAACCGAATGGTTCAAGGTGACGGTTCAATATAAAGGTTCAACAAAATGGTTCAAGGCGATGGAAGAGTGAAGGTTCATCGGCAAGAGTCAAAGGCATCGGCATAAGGAAATTATGTCCATCCGACAGTGAAAGTCTTATCGATAGCAACCTTGGCCGAAGACATTGGCGTGAGCATAAGTATCGGGCTGAGAAATTGATCGTGGGCCGACGGTTGAAGGTCATACCGATAGAAGGAGTGCATCAGCATAAGTGTGTATCTCAGAGGACAACGGAGGAGTCACCTCGATAGTGTAGGTCTGAGCGATGGTTTCTAACCATCGGAAAGAATAGTATATCGGCGAAAGAAATCTTAAGGTGGCTGATAAGGGAAGTCTTGCCGATAGAGAAGTTGTAGGCGGGTTTCGGCGTGAGGTGGTGATTGGAAGGAAAGGGTTGAGAGAAGCCGATGGAAGTATATCTTGCCGATGGACTCTCAAGTGGCTATTTTGTGAGCTTCAAGGGTTTTTCCACCTATTTGTATGCCCGAACTGGTTTTCCTCTGCATCAGATACACCTCCGAGGTGACATCTATTTGTGTTGAATTTATCATTTATCATTTGGTTTTGCCTCTATCCTACAGGAATACACACTATTTATCTAACAATGGTGTTTAGAAGAATTGAATGTCCTTTTGGGGCTTGACTGAGGCAAGCTCTTAGACACCACAACCCCAAACCCCCTTTTCTGTGATTGTAGGTTACAGGTATAGAAGCAGAAGAAATGGAGTTGCAAAGAAGCATAACAAAGTGTCAGAATTGCAGATCTGAGAAGAAAACTTGGACCTAGACTTGGGTGCCCACTCTTTAGTCCTCTGAATCTCTAAAGAAGAAAACCTCTGTGATAGCAATAATTAGTTGCAGGGAAGTTCTGGAAACCCCTAAGAAAGTTTCCACCTTGGACTTGGGCACCCACTCTTTAGTCCCTGACTTTTCCGCATCTGAAATCTTGAAATCTGGTATGTATTTACTCTTAATATTATATCTCTCTCTACGAGCATTTGTCGTGATTCATCCGTTTATTTACAATTTTGTGAAATTAAGGTTTTAAGTATAATCGACCTTTAATTAATTGATTAATCAACAAATTCTAAGTTTCCTCTTTGTTCCAAGTGATAGGAGATCTGTAGTAGAGCTACTTGATTGAATGTCCTTGAATGTAAGGTGTGAGGAGGATTTAACCTCCACATATCCATTGAAATTGAAGACCCCTCTTTTTACACTAAACATTTTGGTGAACCCATGTTTTATTTGAATTTTGAACCTTGCTGAGTGTTGTACTTCATATTTACATCAATTTCATATTGCAATTGAAAATTTACAAAAAAAAATGATAATTTTAAAATTAAAAAAAAATAGGCATTTTAGCTTTGCATTTTGACATAATTTAAATTAATATTTTTTAATTTTTAATTTTTTCATTAGATCTAAAATTCATTTTCATTCAATTCATAATTTTCATATTACATTTGAAAATTTACAAAAAAAAATTGAAAAACTTGAAATATTTAAAAAAATTGGCATTTTAGGCTTGCATTTTGAAATAATTTTAATTAATTTTCATTTAAATTTTGATTTTTCAATTAGATCTGATATAAATTACATAAAATCATCATCTTACAATCTTTTGCATTGCATTTTTCATCATAAAATTGCTAGGGTTTTGCTTGAAATTTTGAATTTTGCTCGTAACCTAGTAATTTCAAAAACTAGGGTTTGTAGGTAAAATCTTGTTTCAGATTTTTCTACTCATCTTAGGAACTCATTCAAATCTGATTTTGTATGTAGTGTTGTAATTTTTTTTTCTTTATGTCTTTGCATTCATATCTAAAAAAATTGCATTTACACATACTCAATTTCACCAAAAAACTAGCATTTTTCATTAATTTATCATTGCACTTGCATTGAGCATCGTAGGACTTTAAAATCATTTTCAGATCTTAGATGAGTTTTTTTGCATCATAAATATAATTATAATTCATTCACATATCATTTTGCACATATTCATTCCTTAATTTCACATCTAGGGTTTGAAAAACTGGGATTTTCACTAGCTTTTGACTTGTCATCTCTCTAGAATTGCAATTATAGGTGTGTTGTGAAGGATATTGTTGCATTATTGGACTGATATATAGCTTATTATTCACTTCCCCTCATCAATTTCATTACAAAACCTTTTCCTTTAGTCATTTGCATTGAAAAATTGTGAAAAAAATCAAGCATTTTAGGTCATACACCTACATAATACTACACTTGTCCCTTGCATAAATTTGAAAACCTTTTAGATTCTAATTTTACACTCATTTGAAAACATATAGACATGTCTTAAATTGCAACAATAACACTTGGTTTCCTCCTAGGCCTTATGTGAAACGAAATCTCCCTGAACCTAAAATTGTATTTACACCTCATGATAGAATAATTAGAGAAATTGAAGGACCTCTTTATAGCACTGTGAAGATAATGGGAAATCCTATGGATGGAACACTTGTAGATCCTAATTGCATGACTAATGTGGTAATAGAAGATTTCCTTTATTTGCATGGTTTGATTCAAGACTTCTATGACCCTTCCGACATGATGATTAAAACACTTAAAGGAGCTTTTATAAACACTTCTAGGAAGATAACTTTATTGGTTAGGGTATTTGACAAATCTGTAGAACAATTATTTGATGTCATCCCTTTATCTGACCTCTTCTGTATAAAATTAGGACACCTATGGTTAAAGGTTATGAAAGTTGTCTCTTCAACAATTTATAACTATGTAAAATTTCCTTTGAATGGAAAAGAGCATAGTATTCCTCGCAATAGATATAAACCTTTGGTTACAAAACAACACTTCATCCTTGATTATTTTTGGCAAAGATTTGATCAAGAACTGGAGACACAAACATATTTTAACTTCTTGGGCTATAGAAAATATAAACCACAATTGCTACATCCAGTGGCCGGCCCTTCTATTGAAGAAACAATAAGAGACGAACAACCCACATTAGAAGAACTTCCTAGAGAAAAAGGTAAAGGGACCTATGCTAATGTTCTCCCCTACTATCCTTAAGAGGATTAGGACATATTTTTCAAGAACAAGATACTTCATCAAGACAAATGAGATTTGAACAAGCTTCCTCCTCTAAGATATAAAAACTAATGGAAAAACATGACAACACTTTTCAGGATATAAGCAATATGACAAAAAGAAATCGACAAGAAAGGGATAGGAGGAAGAGAAGGCAAGCTTTTGCACAATTAAATGCACTTGAACAAGAAAACATTCCACCCTCACTGAAACAAACAAGGAAAAGCTTACTGAAAATCAATTTTAGAGCAAGCACAAAGAGTTGGCAATTGTACCTTATGTTCCTCTTTCCTCTAACATTCAGGATTGGGAAGAGGATGATTTGATTGTTGACAATCTCTAGAATGGGAATGCCTACAGGTGAGTATTTCTAACCCTTTTCTCTCTTGTGTTTTGTTCCCCTGTGATGTGTTATGTGTTGTTTAGGCCTCCTTGGATGACCCTTGATACTGTTGTAAGGTCAAGGATACTAGGAAACCACCTCTATTGTGACCCTTAATCTATTTGTATCATCATTCTTCTACATTGATTCTCCTCTATTTTTATTGTTGTGTGTCATGCCGTGGGGGCATAGCATTGTAGTTGGTGACCTGGGGGAACCTTCCTATGTGACGACCCTAAGGAACTTGTTCTTCTCTCTTGATTTATTGTTTACCTTCCTCTAGTGGCTCTACCTAGCTACTAGATGATGAAAAACAAATAATACTAATAAGGACCAAGTGTCCCTTCAGCAAGCAAAACAAAAATGGACCTAGTCCATATATGACAATGGGGTTGATATATATTTATTCGACGATGGGCTAGTAGAATCACTCCATGTGATATTTGATGTTTTCTTATCATACTAACAAACCATATGTTCAATACAACTACTCTATGCACTTTGTTTATCTTTTAATCTCACCTTGGTTACACTCATTTTTGAGATTTCTATAGTATAGCCCCATGGTTATACTTAGTTTCCAAATCTCTGGAATAGCCTCAGCTCTTTATGTGAATGATTACATGCATTATTGTTTTTATTATCATGATTATATGGTTTCTAATCCCTTTCATTGTAGGAATTATGTGTTTGTGGGAACATTCGGCGATCGTGAAGCACATGTCATCTTTGGGGGCATGGGCTTTGTGAGAGCTCTTGTTCCCTTGTGTGTTTTCTTTCTACCTTAACGTACTTGATACCAGTACATGATATCAACCACCTTAAGGTGGGGGAATATAAGGTAAGTTGTCTGATGATTTTGGTACTAATGAAGCATGTTTGAAATCCCTCTTCAGAGTTGGGATGTTATATCTCTGTTTGAGTGCACATATTTAATTCTATCTTGCAATCAATAAAGCCCTTTGTTGAGGCAGGATATCAGGCATGTCCTTTTATTCAAAGCCCTCTTCAAAGGAGGGGATGGTGTATCTCCTAAGATAGTGCACATCTTTTTTATTTCAAAAGTCCTCTGTGAAGGTGGGGTTGGTGTATCGTCTGTTATGTGTATCTTTGGTGGTTGTTGTGGCATAAGCCCAACCATTAGGTGTACCTATAATGTGCCTAAGATGGTGGTGAATCTAGCAATAGACTCCTTCCATTGTTTGGTTGTTGTGTTTAAGACATATAGTATGTCTTTGGCATACTATACAACACTCGTGTCTTCTGTGTGTCTTTCGTGTGTTTTCCCTGTGTTGTAGTCTAAAGAAGTGTGGTAATGAGTCCCTCCTACACTCAGGTTTTGTATGGCATGTTTGTTCCCAAGCATAGTTTTAAGACGTGTGGCGATGATTCCCTCTTACACTTTGAGATTTGTATTGTGTGTCTATTGCTCCATATGTAGTTTTAAGACATGTGGCAATGAGTCTCTCCTACATTTTGGGTTGTGTTTACTTTTCATGGACTTGCATTTGCATTCATATATGAAAATGAAAATGAAAAATAAATAATCACTACATTTATTGTATTCATCATGTTTTACATGTCTTCAATGTTGTCTTCTCCATGTTTTACGTGACTATTGCTATCTTCTCCATGTTTTGTGTGCATGTTACTATCTTCATTATGTTTGGCATGTTTGCGGTGTGTCCTCTCAAATGTCTACCTGAGACTGGGGGCTAGAAATAGTTCCTCAATCTTTGTGTATGTATTAGCTCTAATTTCCTGGTTTGTTTGTTGTGTTTGTTGACCATACTTTAATGCATGTATGGGTCATAAGATCATACATACATTAAAGTGGGGGCTAAATGTTATGTCAGAAAATGTCTCCCTGGACTTTTTCCCTCCTAAGTTTAGCTCTCAGGTCCCTTGTTTTGAATCTTACATATTTATTTTGACTCTTGATGGAAAATCATTGAAAACACATTAAAATGGGGCCTAGGGGATAGTGATGAACTTGAACCTGCCTTGGAAAAGGTGCCAAGGACTTGGGCACCCACCCACTAGTCCTGTCCTACTTAGCGGGGTCCCAAAATTTAAATGTCAATTATGTGACCATTAGAAGGTTCCATTGCCAACATCTCAAGTTTGAATTATGAAATTAAAGTTGGAATGCATATATAAGCATGTTTAGGACTTCATTTACAAACTAGATGGATATTACGAACTTGTGATCTTATGCTAAGGTGATTCAAAGCTTTCATTGTGTTGAAGAGCAGTATAATGTTCTTATTGTGTTTGTTTGTTGTAGATTTGGTTTCATCAATCCATCTCCTTATGGCATGAAAGAGATTCTTCCTTCAATAAGAGCTACACCTCTGAGGTGACATCTATTTGTGTTGAATTTATCATTTATCATTTGGTTTTACCTCTACCCAATAGGGATACGAACTCTTTATCTGACAATGGTGTTTGGAAGACTTGAATGTCCTTCTAGGGCTTGATTGAGGCAAGCTCCTAGACACCACAATCCCCAACCCTCTTTTCTGTTATTGCAAGTTACAGGTGTAGAAGTAAAAGAAATGGACTTGCATGGAAGCATAATAAAGTGTCAGAATTGCTGATTTGAGAAGAAAACTAGGACCTGGACTTGGGCACCCGCTCTTTAGTCCATGGGTTTTCTGCATCTGAAATCTTGAAGTCTGGTATGTATTTACTCTAAATATTATATCTTTGTCTCTGAGCACTTGTCATGATTCGTCTGTTTATTTATGATTTTGCAAAATTAGGGTTTTAAGTATAATCAGGGTTTAATTAATTGATTAATTAGCAAATTCCAAGTTTCCACTTCATTCCAAGTGATAGGAGATCTATAGTAGACCTATCTAGTCAATTGAATGTCCTTGAATGTAAGGTGTGAAAGGAGGATTTAACCCACATATCCATTGAAATTGAAAACCCCTCTTTTTACACTAAACAACAACATATACAACATATATCTATTGTATTTTATCAAGCACATATAGTACAGACACAATAAATATATGTATATCCTCCAATATATATACAACACACACACACATATGTGTGTGTGTGTGGGTGTGTGTATGTTGTATATATAAATATAACATATACAGTGTGTATACAACATATACAATGCATATACAACACAACATATACACATATATGCTATATGTTATCAAGCACATACATTAGACACAATAAAAATATGTATATCCTCTAATATATACAACATATACACATTTATATGTGTGTGTGTGTCTATATATAGTTATTGTTACTCTTGTAATAACTTTGGACATAAAGCAATGAATTGTTAGAAACATGCAAGAAACTTTGATTGGACCAAGGATAGAGGTTCTCATGGGTTGCCACATAGAAAGAACAATATCATATGTTACAAATGCAACAACTTTGGTCACATTGAGTTCTACAATCTCTTTCTTTGTGACCAAAGTTGTTGCATTTGTAACATATGATATTGTTCTTACTATTTGGCAACCCATAAGAACCTCTATCCTTGGTCCAATCAAAGTTTCTTGCATGTTTCCAACAATTCATTACTTTATGTCCAAAGTTATTACAAGAATAACAATAACCATAGAAAGAATGATATAACTTGTCCATGTGTGCATGCCTTGGTGGAAGTAGTTTCCTGAATGTCTGATTCCTTACTTCTGAATGCATCCTCTCCTTCTAGTTCTCCTTCTTTCTGATTTGAATTTTTATGGGACTTTGAAGAACATTGGCATAACCCTTTGATTTATCTTCATTCGATGATTGTGATGTTTTTGAACTTTGGCCTTCTTCAGAGCCAAGACCACTTTTATCAAAAACTTGCCTTTGAGAATTGAGAATGTTATCCAATATCCCTATGCCTTTCTCATTTCTCAGGTTCCTATTATTTGCTTTCTCCAATTCCTTTCTTAAGGAGACAATTTCAAATTCTAGCCTTTGACAAATCTCTTCCTTTTCCTTTAGCTGAATTCTTATCTCCTTCTTAGACCTTTTTCCTTCTTCGATTTGATTTTTCAGATCTATAATCATCTTCTTTGATTCTTCAAGATCGTGTGACAATTTTACTTTTAATTCACTATCATCTTAAATTTGCTCATTTTGGTTCTGATTCTCTTTCCTAAGTTTCTTGATTTTACTTAGGGCAGAAATAAATTATGCTTCTAGATCAATTACTCCTTCTTCTTCATCATCTTCTCTTTTAGTCACAAAGTTGTCCCCATTTGAAATGACACCATTGCAAGTTACTATTGCCATCTTTGTTCTATTTGTAATCTCATGACCGTTTCTTGCATCTCTATCACCACTTGCATTTGGTGTTGTTGGTGCTTTTTGACCTATGTTTTGTTGGGTATTTCCTCTTCCCTTATTTCCTTTTCTTTATGCCATATGTGCTCTTATGATCTACCTTCAAGTGGTTAAACTTTTTGAAGGAACCTGCTCTGATACTAATTAAAGAACACACAATTATACTAAGAGGGGGTGTGAATCATTATAATACAAACTTTTACTTTTCACAGCTTAACAATCATAACAATATTAATCAAATAAGATCTATCACAAGAAGAACACAAGATTTATGTGGAATCCCTTATGGGAGAAGACCACAACAAAATATTGCTTATATATAAATCTCTTTTACAATCTTTGTAGGCTCCAACCTACATGGGACACCAATCCCCTCTTATATGATTTTTTATTACCAACCCACTAGAGACAACAATCCCCACTTCTATATTTCATGAGCACCAATCCACATCTAAGCACCAACCCAATAAGAGACACCAATCTCTCATTAAGGCACCAACCTTCTATGAATCTTGAGATTTATCTTCTACAAATCTGATTGCAACTCACACAATATCGTTTCTTCCTAATCTTATTCAAATCACACAATGTTCTTCCTTTCAAATCTGATCCAACTCATACAATGGTCTTCCTTTCAAATCTGATCCAAAATATCCTCAATCTCTTCCTTCAAATCTGATCCAAACTATGTACCACGTCTTCACACAAAATTGGTCATAATCATAACATCAATTCTTCATAACTTTCTACCTTGTGATCTGCTCAAACTTGTCTTTTATTTCTGGATAGATCTCCTTTTATATTTTTGCTCAAACTCTTCTCTTATATCAGCATACTCTTCTCACAAATTTGCCATAAATTATTCTATAAATTTGCCATTAACTCTCTTACAAATCTACATCTTTTTCTCTTTGAATTCCTCATATATAGATTTGAAATGTTACTAGATATACTCTTGTATTTTCACACTTCACTGACAGATATATCTTCTTAATATAAATCAAATTTACACTTCATAGTGTTACTCATTCTCTTCCTTATTACTCAAAAATATATCTCTAATTTCTACACCCACTTCACAAAATACTCATCTCATCTTCTTTAAATATCATTCAATATACCTCTTCATAAGGTAGGTGGTTCTTCCCTAGAGCCACATCGATTCACAAAGGAATGTCTCTTCATGTAACTCTCTGCTCTTCATAAACAAATTATAACAATCTATTTTTTTTTAATTCAAATCACACCACCTAATTAATCGCACCACTTTCTATATACAAATCATACTAATAAACCTTTTGTCTTATATGGGGATCACACCACTTGGTAATCCCAAACAATTTGCAGCCAAAGAACTGTATGTTATCTCACAAAACAACTCGCACTCCTTCAAGCTTTTAATCGCACCACATCAACACCCTTTCATTTATGTCTTCCTTAATTGCATCACTTCATCTAATCGCTCCTCATTCATGCTTGATTGATCCTCCTCCTCATTATATGTTCCTCATACTACTTCTTATCTTCAAATCACATCTTTTTATTACATATATCTCCTAACAAATTGCTCCACTTTCCCATCGATTAAATAAGACACTTTGTCTTATATGGGAGGTGCTCTGTAGAGAGGTTGGCCCAAATACAACTTTATTTTAATGAAGTCAACCGTAAGTCTTTTCATCAATGACATCGCTAATGGCTCTGTGTCTTGCATTTAATCATATGGCTATGTTGATATCAATGATAACCATTTCTTGCATTTAATCATATTGCTATGTTGACATCAATAATAACCATTTCTTATACTCTTGTCTGTTCTCATGATAACAGCCATGACTACCTTCTTGACATCAATGAAAATATGTCCAACACCAACATATTATAAACTAATTATCCTCTAATACCATTCTCAAAGAGCAAGATATTATAAACTTACATATAGTTTTTTTAAATCATTAAAAACTTATATTATATTATCTTCTAATATCATTCTCAAGGTGCCAAGATATTATAAACTAATTATGCACCTTGCACTGAAAAACAAAATTCATAAGGAAGTTATTTTATATAACTAAAGGGAAAATTTACCTAAATTTTTAAAAATTGAAAAATAAAATTCATAATGAAGTTATTTTATTTGAGAAAATTGAGCTTGAGAAATTTTAAAAAGTGAATAGGTTCTAGTTTATAGAAAATAACCAAATCAAGTCCATGAGTTATAGATGCTTGAATTCCAAATTACCTCCTATATATGGTGTCAACTTTTTTCAGTGGCTTTACATTTAAAATAACATTATGTTTAATTTTATAGAGTGCATTTTTAATAAGTAAAATAAGAATTTGAAACCAATTTGTAAACAATCTATCCACATTATTTAAATTTAAAAAGTATATACCAATAATAGAAGCACAAATTCAAAAAATCATTCTAAAAAATAAATTAAAATTAGAAATTAATAAGAAATAGCACAAATATATTAAAAGTCGATTAGAGAAATAAGTGGATCAGTCAAAAGCTATACATATATTATTATTATTATACAATCTCTTGAAAACACAAATAATTATTTTATTTAACTAAAGGGAAAATTTACCTGAATTTTTAAAAATTGAAAAATAAAATTCATAATGAAGTTATTTTATTTGAGAAAATTGAGCTCGAGAAATTTTTAAAAGTGAATAGGTTCTAGTTTATAGAAAATAACCAAATCAAGTCCATGAGTTATAGATGCTTGAATTCCAAATTACCTCCTATATATGGTGTCAACTTTTTTCACTGGTTTTAAATTTAAAATAACATTATGTTTAATTTTATAGAGTGCATTTTTAATAAGTAAAATAAGAATTTGAAACCAATTTGTAAACAATCTATCCACATTATTTAAATTTAAAAAGTATATACCAATAATAGAAGCACAAATTCAAAAAACCATTCTAAAAAATAAATTAAAATTAGAAATTAATAAGAAATAGCACAAATATATTAAAAGTAGATTAGAGAAATAAGTGGATCAGTCAAAAGCTATACATATATTATTATTATTATACAATCTCTTGAAAACACAAAGAATTATTTTATTTAACTAAAGGGAAAATTTATCTGAATTTTTAAAAATTGAAAAATAAAATTCATAATGAAGTTATTTTATTTGAGAAAATTGAGCTCAAGAAATTTTAAAAAGTGAATAGGTTCTAGTTTATAGAAAATAACCAAATCAAGTCCATGAGTTATAGATTCTTGAATTCCAAATTACCTCCTATATATGGTGTCAACTTTTTTCATTGGTTTTAAATTTAAAATAACATTATGTTTAATTTTATAGAGTGCATTTTTAATAAGTAAAATAAGAATTTGAAACCAATTTGTAAACAATCTATCCACATTATTTAAATTTAAAAAGCATATACCAATAATATAAGCACAAATTCAAAAAATCATTCTAAAAAATAAATTAAAATTAGAAATTAATAAGAAATAGCACAAATATATTAAAAGTAGATTAGAGAAATAAGTGGATCAGTCAAAAGCTATATATATATTATTATTATACAATCTCTTGAAAACACAAAGAATTAATAATACAACAAATATAAGAAAGCAATACCAAAACAAATACACGAAATTCAAGAAACACAAAGATGTAATGTACAAGAATGTACAAGCATATACGGATAGTACAACTATATAGGGATATGTATATACAAATTTCCTAACGTATTGACACTGTTATATGAAGCTAAATCAGTGGTGAAAGAGTTCCATCCATGTACCCTGTGAGTAAATAGGTTAGTGTGTTATGGTCAACCTCTTGAAACCAAAACTTTTCCAATGTCTCAACAGTAATTAGACGAACAATATGTACAAATCTATTTCTTAAATACTAAGAGCGGGCTTGTTTTTCCTTAGTTATCATCTCTAACAGTTGACGTGCAGCTTCATCATTTAGACCATCAATGCAAGCTTCAGAATGCTCTGTTGATTGGTTACAGAGCATCTGGACAAATTCTTCTTCAGACAAAAGTTTCCACTGCAAAATAAAAGGAAAAGTGAGTCTAAACGTTGATTCAAGGCCTTCTACGAAAGTTTTCCATGAAAGATTGTTTCATCCTTTATGCACTGTGAGAACCTTATATTTTTAAGGGAAAAAATCTCAAATCTTATGCTAGCAACACCCTTTACTGCCAAAATGTTGCAATTTGCTTAATACTTATTGTTCTAAAAGTGCAACAACTTACCTCTTCTATACGTCTCATGTCATAATCTGCTTCAGGATAGTTTAACTTTCTTCGTGATGGGCTACGGAGGACTAAATGAGCTTTGTCAGAGGCTCTGCAAATAATTTTGCCATATATAAATGCTATACTTTAGAATCAACACCGTTTATTGTTCTAAGAAATGGGTTATTCTAAATCATTACTCATCAATTTGTTTGGTTGAATTTTAATATGTGGGTTATGAGCTATTATGAATCATAATTCATTCACAATAAAAATGAAAATGGTAAATATTTGTTCTATTTTTATTGAACAGAATTGAGTGAAGTAGATGATATTTAAAAATAGCCGTCTAAATCAATGTATCAATTCAAACTTATCATATAACATATTTTGATTGATTACATATGAATATGGATCATGGAAAGAATAACTGGAAATAAAGTCTAACCTTGCAGCAGCTTCGGGAATGTAATAGTACCCTGAAAAATAAATAGATATCATAGAATAATTTAGTAAACACATCCTAATATTTAAAACAAAACAGTTGTTTCCAAATTTAAAATATATCTTATGAGAAGAATATGAACTCACCCAAGCTTCTTTGATAGCCATTAGTAATCCTGCATTAAATAGCACCACAAGCACATTATATGGTTTTATGTAACGAGATATATCATTTGTATCATACTCAATATGAAAATTAATAATGTAGTAGCTTAGATAAGGGAGTAATACCATATAAAAGCTTGCCATTTCCCAGTCCTCCTGTAATCAGTTACACCAGTGTAATTTGTTGCGCGCTTATCTCTTCCACCATGGTCATTCTTTTTATCCTGACCCTCACTTATGCCATAGCTACCATTCCTTTTAGGTTTGGTTTTAGGGCTGGGCTTTTTATTTATATCTGCACTAGAAACCTTTTGAAGCACGGAATTTTCTCCATCTTTATAGCCCAAATGAATAGCACCCTTTTCCCCATATGCTAACTTTTCTCTTTCTTTCATGTTATACATCAAATTTTCATCTTTCTTCTTGTGAGTATTCTCACTATTACGATTTATTGGCTGTAACTTCTTTGTATGTACGTAGTAATGGTGCATATTAGGAGCTTCCTTCCTTTTTACCATTTCAATCTTGCCAGCACACGCAGGAGCTTCAGTTTGACTATGATAAAACATGTCATTAGGGCCACCAGCTTCTCCACAGTCCACATTAATCTGGTCTCTCTCCTCAGACTGTAATTTCATTCTAGTTGTCCTGCCATCCTTCAGATACTCAGAATTCTTGTTATTGTCCTTCTTTTGATAATGCATGAAGTATGGCTCCTTTGTATATACTTTGTCATGGCTCATATTAATATCTTTCTCTCTGCTTCTTTCCTTATCCCCATGGAAAGAAATCCTAGTGTTAGAGATGTTCATTTCAGTTTGAAGAGAACAAGGAGAAGTTTTAATTTCAGTAGGAGAAACCCTATCATTAGGGATTGAAGCATTAGCCCTAATGTCAACGTGACGATCGCCTGTATCTAGGGTATCATCATTATCAAACTTACTACGTTTAAATACGACTGGCTTTTTCTTAAGTAAGATCAGACCCATTATCGCACTCTTCTCAGTATCCTGCAGTATTTATATTTAAAATAAATGATAATCTTAATCAAAGCAATTCGTAAACAATTTGTAAGAAAACAACAGGCTTAAGAAACCACTTACGCTAAAGGAGTCCAAACTTGAATTAAGAGATGCCATTACAGAAAAGTCTGCACCAAGATTATAAAACCAGTTAGTACCATCATGTTAGTATAATACACGTCACACGTTTCAAAAAACATTTCAGTGTATTTCAAAATCACTTGAGAAAAGAATCTCAGATATCATATGTAATCATATTTATATACAGATTTCTGAATCATATATATTTTTTTGGGGTTTTATGAGGAGGATCTCTGTCTGATAGAGGATTTCTGACCTTAAACCACAATTAAGGCATGACTATAAGGGAAATATATTAAAAAAAAAAGGGATGACATGGACATATTTGGTTTCTTAGTTAGCACTATATTTAAATATCATTTATTTTCATGGTCAAACAATCAATAGTAATTTTAAACCTCATTCACACCAAAAAGCCATAAATATTTGTTCTATTTTTATTGACCAAAATTGACATTTGACTATTAAAGTGGATGATGTTTTAGAATAGCCCTAACAAAGGAAAAGAACTACTTAACCATAGATACATATTTAAGAGAGGAGCCACCAAATAATGCCAAAATATAATTATAGGAAAAGCTGATAGGGTAGTCTCAATTGTTTCTGTTGTGAAAGACTTTAAATTAAACCCAACAAAAATCCAAATACAAGCAACAAGACGGGCTAAATTACAAATGAAAAACAATACCCAACATGTTTTGTCCTCTATAATTTTCAGTTATTTCAAGAGAGCTTATCTTAGTAAGATTGCATTAGCACTTTATTTAAATATCATCCATTTTAATAGTTAAACAGTCAATAACAATTTTACACATCATTCACAATAAAATGTGGTAAATATTTGTCCTACTTTTATTGGCCAAAATTAACCTTTAACTATTGAATTAGATGATATTTAAGAATAACCATCTATTAGCAATCCTAGACTTTCAAAATCTACCACCCTTGGTTAAGTGCAAAGAAAAAAAATGATATAGAATGAGTGCCTGTGACGAAGAAACAATCTATGAACTTTCAAGTGGTATAACATCTCAAATTTTCAAAGCAATTGAGTATATAGCTGAAATATGTTATGCCATTCTAGCCTTTTATAGCATTCGAGTGATCAAAGTAAAATTACATTTCCAATACTTGGGTTACCTCCTCCTGTTAATCTCTTTTCCCTGGAGTGCAGCACAGAAGGATTGCCCTGTATCGTTAGTTCTTCGAACTCAACAGGGAAATGCTGTTTCCCCGTTGGGCGAAACAATCATTACCTTAATACTGGTTTATACAATACTATTTTGCGTCACCAAACTCATCAACTCTGCCTGGAATGCATCCTAGTGTTGTTTCATTTTGTACTTTTTCGCCATCTTTAAAATCTTTCTGCTCAATCAGCTGTATTTCCGACAATCCTTGCGAAAAAAGATCTTCAAATTTGACAACTATTTATATACAGTATCCAATTTTAGGATGTTATAGCCGACTCATGAGAATAGAATTTTCACATGGATAAAACCCATAGCAACTCATAGCACCGACCATTTTGATAACAGTGAGGATGTCACCAAAGCAGTTTGATGTTCTTTTGCGGCCACCCTATTGGTGAATTAGATCAACTCTGTCAAATATAAAGACTATTATTATATATATGATTACGTTTTATTAATGACGGATTTTAAGCGCTCAACCCATTTTAGGCGGGATTTTTTAGAAGCTTCTAGATTTTGCAGGGATTTTGGATAGAAGAAAAATAAGGAAGAAAAAAGAAGGAACAGAGGAGAGAAGAACAGAACAGAAAAAAAGAAAGAAGAGAGCAGCACCCAGAAGCAGATTATTACAGCATGAAAGGTAACTAAGGAAACAGAGAATGAACAGCAGCAAGTGGGCAAACGAGGAGATTTGTTACAAAATTAGATTTCAAGCATAGGAATACAAGGGAGCTTAGGTTTTCTTCCCAGCTGTGAGAAATTGGATGTATGTAAAGTTTGTAATTTCCATCTGAATGAATGAAATATTATCTTGGGGGAAACCCATGGTTAAGCGTGCTTGAGTCAGAATAGTACTGGGATGGGTGACCTCCCGGGAAGTCCCGATGCTTCACCCCTGTGTGCATCACCTAGATACAATGAGTGCTAAGTGGACCATTCATTAACATGAAAGTTGGGTTCATGTGAACCACTACTCATGAAATATGGGTCATGTGTTTGACTCAAAAAAACTACGCAGTTAAACTCTGAAATAAATATCATAATTTGACATGCTGCGAAAAATACCTCCTACTTATCAAATATTATCTTTTTAAAGTTGTTCTCTGCGTGTATGTGTGTATTTTCAATCTGGGGTTCATTTTTGGTGGATTTGTTGCTCTAAAATTTGATTATTTCTGTGGGTAAGTGTCTGGGTTGTCTTGTGATTGGTATGGTGTTGTCAAACACCTGTGGCATATGATTATGTTCCTGCAGCATAACTTCCTATACCTGTAGCAACGAATTTTTGTACCTACAGCATAGTTCCCTTTACCTGCAGCATAGTTATTTAAACCTGCAGCCAAAGATTTTATCTGTAGCAAGTGTTTTTAGACCTCTGCAGAGATTTTGTGGGTTGCTTACAGCAACACAACCTCCCTTGTCCACCTGTTGGTTCTGGTTTGGTAAGGTTTTAGGCACCTGCAACAAGATGGGTGCCATCAGTGTGGTATCAGAGCGCAACTACAGCTCTCGGAAGGAAGATAGTAACTTTGGATTAGGGTTGGAAGAAGCCCTATAAGCAGTAACTGTGGGTGTGTCCCTACAGCAAGGGATATTGCAGCCAGGAGGACAGCAGGATGCCGCCAAGGAGAAGGATGGTAGATGTTTCAGCAGCAGCTGTTGCACGAAGGATAGATGAGGTAGTGGAGGCCCTAAGGGGAGTGTAGGCAAGGATGTATGCAATAGAAGATGATATGAGAAGAGGTAGGGCACATGAAGATGCTGATAGTGATAGTGAAGAAGAGGGAATAGATATGGCAGGACAAGAAGGTGAAAATACATATGCAGATATGGATGCAAGAGAAAGAAGACTTATAAGGGCTATCTCCAACATTGGGAAAGGAATGAGAATTGAGCTACCAAGCTTCTCAAGGAGCTTAGAATCTGATGAATTAATAGATTGGATAACAGAAATGGAGGAATACTTCGAATATGATAAAGTGGAGGACCCTAGAAGAGTGAAGGTTGCCCAAACAAAAATTGGAAGGTCATGCAACACTTTGGTGGAAGGAGGTGCAGGCTGAGAGAAGGAGATATAGAAGGGATAAGATCACTCGATGGGATCAAATGGTGACAAAGATGAGGGCTAAATTTCTACCTGGTGTTTATCAACTCAAACTACTCAAGAAACTACAAAATTTAAGGCAAAGAGAATTAAGTGTGAAGGCCTATACATAGGAGTTTTACAAAATTTCAATCAAATCAGGGCATAATAAATTAGACCAGGAAAATGTGGCCTAATATGTTAATGGATTGAGGCTGAATATTCAAGATGAGTTGCGCATGGTGAGGCTACGTACTATGGAAAAGGGATATCACTATGCCCTAAAGGCAGAGTAAAAAATGGCAAGAAAGCAAGGAGCAGCTAAAGGCAGAGGTGGATTTAGTAAAGGTAGAGGACAACAACTAGAAAAAATACAGCTATGATAAGGAGGCCAATCCTTCAAACAATCAAAAGGAAAGAAATGAAACAAGAGGAAGACCATACCCTACGAGAGGCAGAGGTCGATATGGAAGAGGTAAAGGCAAAGGATTTCAAGGAACCAATTTCACATGTAGACAATCTAGCCATCAGTATTATGAATGCCCACAACATAGGCAGGAAGGATCAAGGAGAATAGATGCTACAAGTGCACATGTAGCCAAAGGAGATATTGACTCTATAGGGTATGTTAGTCAACTAGATAAACCAGAGAAAGGAGAAGCACTTATGATGAAGCAGACATTGTTGAAGCTAGCCAAAATAAAAAAATGAACTTGTCCAATGAAAAAGTTTGTCTAGAATAGTATGTAAAGTAGACAAAAAATGCTACAAGGTCATAATAGATAGTGGGAGCACTAATAATCTAGTCTCAACTAAAATGGTTGATAAGTTGTGGTTAAAAGGGACAACTCACCCTACTCCTTACAAGGTGTTGTGGCTACAAAAAGGGCACCAAATCTTGGTTGATCAACAATTCCTAATGAGTTTTTAAATAGGCACTTATGAAGATGAGATGTGGTGTGATATCATGCTAATGGATGTATGTCATTTTCTCTTAAGGAGACCGTGGCAACTTGATAGGAAGAAAATCCATGATGGGAAAGAAATAACACTATGGAGAAGAATGGATGAAAATTTACTCTTACACTATTGGTAACTAGGGAAGAAGAGGTAGAAAGTAGCTCGAGGATGTTGTTGGTGACATGAAAATAGTTTTTGAAGGAGTTTAAACATGAAAAACTATGTTTTGTAGTAGTTTGCAAGGTGCTACTGTTGGCAAGAAACACTATGTGGCTTCATGAGTGTTGTCATTGATGGCAACAAAGTCCATCCCACACATCCGCAGGACATGGTGTGTCTATACCAGAAGTCAGATTGAAGAGTATTTTGGTCTGGTGACCAAAAACAGAGCATGCAGCAAGGTCCGACAGTCAGGTCCAGATCTCTCAGAGGAAGTATCTCAGTAAAGTGCGGACTTGGGGAAGACAAGAGGAGTACCATGACTAACACATTCCAGAGATTGAATCTTTGGTGATGAAAGAGTGAAAAGATATGAACACCTAAGAGTTGGGTTCCTGTTTGGTAGAGTAGACTGAGGAAGAACTAACCGGCAAAGCATCAGACCTTAATCCAGATGAGATATTGATGGTGATCAAGTTTCTTGAGGTATCATTCATGATTGGCTGACATGATTGATGACTTCTATAAGCATCTCCTTGATACGCATCACTTGGTAAGCAAGGATTCAGCTGACAAACCAGAGGTTGGGAAAATATTGAGTTTTCCAGATGCCGACTAGAAAGATACTGAAATCCTTTATGCAGATATATATACTAGATGGATTTTGATGAGAAAGTGTGAGTGGTGTATTATGAAGTGTGAAGAAAAGCAGAGAGTAGTGTGGAAATAGTAATACAGGTCTGGTATGTGACAGGACAGCAGCACCAAAGAAGAGGAAGAATGAAGTGCAGTAGATCAGTATATTGAGCCTAACCGGAACTGAACCTTAGCATGTGTGGATGCTTCTCATCAGTTCAAGTATCTTGTTACTTTCTTTATAACTTGTAGACTGTGAGTCTCTTGTAGGCAGTGAGCCTCTTGTGAGCAGTGTGCTCGGGCAGTGAGCCCTAATTAGCAAGTGCCATTTTGTACTTCTATTCTTTTAACAGAGAATACAATCTTGGGTTAGTCACCCCGTGGTTTTTCCCTTAACAGGGTTCTCCACATCAAAATCATTGTGTTATGTGTATTGATTTTGTTTCTGCCTTCATGGTTATGGATGTTTATTTGTTTTGATGCTGCACTAGTTGTTAAAGAAGAACAGAAAGTTAAATTATTTTTGATCACTGATTCACCCCTCCTCTCAGTTATCAACAATAGGTATCAGAGCTAAGTTCCTCCAAACAGAGCCTAATAGGTTGAGGAAGATCTAGGAATTCCAATGGATATGCATGGTATGAGGGAACAACTTCAGTCTGCCCTTGATGATCTTGAGCAATCTCACTCTGAAGTCAACAACTTAAGGGAAAGACTCAAACAAGATGATGATTTCATAAATGAACTAAAGGAGAAACTGAGTATCTCTATGAAAAAGAGAAAGGAACTTCTTCAGCAATTAGCAAGTCAAAATGAAGCCAATGATACTAATGAAGATCTGAATGAGAAGAACAAATTATGTGAGAAGCTATCAAAAGAGGTCATTATGGTAAAACATGAAATAGAATTAGGGGTTATGAAATTCACCCAAGAAATTGAAGAGAAAAGAAAGACTGAAGATAATCTAAAACAATCTCTCAAGGAGAAGTCAAAAGACTGCCACAAAATGGATAGAATAATCAGGCATTTAGAATCTGATCTTGAAGAAGCTAGAGATAATGAAGAACAACTTGAGAATCAGATTGACACCCTAAAAAGGGATCTTCAAACAGCAAATGAATACAAAGAGAAATTCAAGATAAGCTCTGCTCAACTTGAAGTTTTTCTTGAAAGCCAAAATAGATGACAAGCAAGGCTTGGGATATGAGAAAGGTGAAAGCTCCGGATCCGGTCAGAAGAACTCTAGATCAGGAAATCCAAGGAACAGGCCTAGAAGACCTCCGGTAAGGCAACCAAATGCTCAAAGATATCCATCCTTCAATGGATACTGCCACAATTGCAATAACTTTGGTCATAGAGCAAATTAGTCAGAAGAAGAATGAATCAGACTAATTCATCCTTCTCTAGACAGTGTTTTAATTGCAAAAGGTATGGTCACAAATCTCATGAGTGTAGAAATATGCAAATAAACAATTCATTCAATGGTAGATGCTTTGCTTGAAATAGAATGGGACATATGGCTAATCAGTGCAGATCAAGAGGATATCAGTCAAATATGCAAAGAAATGTTGTTTGCTACAATCGCAATAGATCCGGTCATATTGCCAAATTCTGAAGGAGTAAGAATCAGGACAAAAAGGGTCTGGTGCATCATAATCAAAACCAAGACAAAGGAAAAGGAAAAGTGAATGCGGATGAAATTCAAAGGGAGATGAACAAGATTTGGGTGAAGAAGAGTACAGAAAATGTTGAGGATGGATCCGCACCAGAATCTGGTGCTAATATTCCTTCTAAAAACTAAATAAAATGAGCTTTGGCTCAGGGGGAGTCAAGAAGGAAAACAAATTTCCCCAGCTAGATAATTAGTGCCTGAATTGGCACGAGGAAAGTTGCAGATTAAAGGGTTCTCAGAGAAACATCTAAAGAAGCCTTGGTAAAGATATGAAAGATCCGCAAGAAGATTTGAAGAGTCTAATCTTCCAAGATTGATCCGGTTTGACAATTTTCTAGTATAATTTGGATTTCACAGTTTGATCCGGTGTGATTCTAAACTAAAACATCTTGATCTGTGGATAAAGGGGATGATTCGAGGAAAGCAGATACATTAAAATTCATCACTAAAAATAGCTCTAAGTACATCTCAGTGATCCAGAAAGATCTCTCTCATGATAATGCAACCAGAATAACCTAAGTTGTACATTTATTGCAAAATGGAATTAGGGTTTGCGCAGAAATAAAAGGGTTCTTTTGTTCATCATTTGCACATTTACATTCGAGAAAAAGAGAAAAGGAGCTCTGTAACAAATTGTCTTAATCCTCTCAAAGATCAACTGCAGAAGTCGATTCTTCCAACAATCCAATCTGGCTCATATCATGAACCCTAGAAGCGCAAAAGGTATTTTCTGCACTTGAAATCCCCTCTCTGAATCTTTGAAAGATGGCTACTCTGAATGTTGTGAAGATCACTGATAGGCCACGCCCAAAATTCAGAAAACATCCCTATAAATCCCTAGAAGTTGATTCCCTAGGCGCATTTCTAGCATTCCGCATGGGTTTTTGCATGTTGAAGATGTTAGGGCATACATTCATGTGAATATTGAGGAATTCAGGGAATCCAAGTTGATGGACATATATCATAAGCAGCTAATAGATGAATCATTTTGTGAGGCTGATTATTTTTCCTTCCTTATTTTGATTGTTATGCATTTCAGTTGATGACATTATCAGACTTTTTAGAGCCTATGTTTCATTATGCAGACTTGATTATATCTCCTGATTTTGATAGGACATTGATTAGACATATGTGATTTGATTTGATCATATTTGATGCTATTTTGTGATTTGACATACGAGATATATATTAGATGATGTTTTGTGATGAGATTCTAGTTATTTATGTGAGGGTAAGTGTAGGAAGATGGGGGGCCAAAAAGGGGTCTTAAGTGGCCACTTTTTTTCTGAAATCAGGAAATACTGGCCTTGGATGAGAAATTGAGCATAGTTACACTCAAAATTTGGAGATGCAACCAAAACAATGTTCGTAGTGCTCCGAGTCTACTTTCTAAACTACTATTTTTTTTTGAAAATGGCATAGATTAAGGGGTTCAAAAGAGGGAGCCACAGAAATTGGTGTTGTTTCTGTCAAAAAAACATAACATAGCATGTTTTGTGGCTCCCTCAAAAGGTTAACTTTTTTTTGGTATTTTTGAAATCGCTTCTGTGAGAAATTAGCTAATAGCATGTAGTTTATGCCTGATTTTTCTGATAATTTTTTGATGAATATTTGATTTTTTACTAATTTTCAAAGTGGACACATCCTAAAAAATAGAATTTTGGCCGTGCTACCCCTATAAATTTTGAAAACTAATCGAAAATCATTTTTTTCTTTTTTTAATATTTGTAGAATCGAGTCTAGTTTCTAAATATGTAATTTTTTTTGAAATTTCAATGAATAGTTAATTTACAATGAAAAAAAGACCAAACAATGGTTTTTGACCAAAAACGGACACAAACAAAATAAATTAAAGATGAAAGGCTTAACATTGTTAAAATGTGAAAAAAATTATATTGTCAGATAGCTAAGAGAAAGCCTAACATTACCCAGGTGTTTGATTTGTTTGACCTTGAAACACGTGCAAATCTGAGGGTTAGCACGAACGAAATTATATAAAATCTTGAAGAATATGGAAAAACACGTCTGTTACTGTTCAAAAGGCACTCCAAGCCTTTGGGTTGGAAATCCAAAGCAAATCCCAAGCCCAAGGCTTGGTATTCCCAAAGCAAGACATAACACGAGCGCGTTATAACGCGCTCACATTATAACGTGCTCGCGTTATTCTTTTCTTTGCATTTTTCCTTTTCCACAAAAGTTTGTGTTGTTTTTCATGTTTTAAATAATGCTAGCGCATTATGTTCAACTTAATTTTTTTTATGTTTAAGGCTATTAATCATGTATATATGTATGCCTATATGTATGTATGTATGTATGCCTATATGTATGTATGTATCTATGTATGCCTATATGTATGTATGTATCTATGTATGCCTATATGTATGTATGCATAGTGTCGAGGGTAGAGGAGGGTAGAGATGGGAGTGAGCCAGATAGGGGAGGAGAGGGGTGGGTAAGGATTGAGTGATTAAGGTTTAAGGTTAAGGGTTGAGCATTTAGGGATAGGATTTAGAGTTTAGGGATAAGGGATTAGAGATTAGGACCTTGAGGGATTAGGGTTTAGGGTTGAGGCTTTAGGGATAGCATTTAGGGTTAAGGGTCGAGGGATTAGGGTTAAGGTAGAGTGTTGAGGATAGAGGGATTAGAGATAGGGTTTAGGGTTGAAAGTTTAGGGTTGAGGGATTAGGGATTAAGGTATAGTTTAGTAGTTCTTGTGGATAGAGTCACTAAACAATGGGAGATTATTTGCCTATTTCATAACAATATACCTCCCCTAAGTGTGGGGTGGACAACAAGAAACATAGATGTACCCCAATGCAAAGCTTTTCTCATAATGATCATCCTTCTGGTTTCAACTGTTAATTACTCACTGTGGATGTACCATACACAAAGCTTTTCTCATAGTGTGTACACCTATTGGCATAATGAACCCCAGATGGGCCATAAAAACATGCCATATAACATTACTAACATTAAAAAAGTTCATAGCCATTTTTTTGACATATTCTTGCAACTCAAATATCTTTAAGAGAAGAGTGTCAAAAATGATGGGTTTAACAACCTAACATAAGGCAAAGCAGTTTTGTTGGGTTTAGGGATAGGGTTTAGGGATAGGGTTGAGGGTTGAGGGATTAGGGTTTAATGTTGAGAGTTGAGGGTTGAGGGTTGAGGGTTTAGGGATAGGGTTGATGGTCAAGGGATTAGGGTTAAAGTAGAGTGTTGAGGGTAGAGGGATTAGGGATAGGGTTTAGGGTTGAAGGTTTAATGATTGAGGGTTGACGCTTTAGGGCTGAGGGTTAAGGGATTGGGATTTAAAATATAGTGTTGAGTGTTGAGGGTTTATGGATAGGTTTTAGGGTTTAATTTTTAAGGGTTAAGGGTTGAGGGATAGTGTTTAGGGTTTAGGGATAAGGGATTAGGGTTTAAGGTATAGTGTCGAGGTTTGAGGGTTTAGGAATAGGGATAG
The DNA here is from genome assembly GCA_027924645.1 of Cunninghamia lanceolata. Lineage (NCBI taxonomy): Eukaryota > Viridiplantae > Streptophyta > Pinopsida > Cupressales > Cupressaceae > Cunninghamia > Cunninghamia lanceolata. The sequence goes on along the minus strand of BSBN01000078.1, from coordinate 31,423,289 downwards.
AGTTTAGGGTTTAGGGATGAGGGATTAGGGTTGAGGGTTGAGGGATTAGGGTTGAGGGTTGAGGGATTAGGGTTTAAGGTATAGTGTCAAGGGTTGAGGGTTTATTGATAGTGTTTAGGGTTGAGGGTTGATGGATTAGGTTTTAGGGTTGATGGATTAGGGTTTAAGGTATAGTGTTGAGGGTTGAGGGTTTAGGGTTGACAGATTAGGGTTTAGGGTTGACGGATTAGTGTTTAACGTCAAGGTTAGGGTTAGAGTGTCGAGGGTAGAGAGATTAGGGATAGGGTTTAGGGTTGAAGGTTTAAGGATTGAGAGTTGAGGCTTTAGGGATGAGGGTTTAAGGCTTAAGATATAGTGTCAAGTGTTGAGGGTATAGGGATAGGGTTTAAGTTTTAAGGGTTAAGGGATAGGGATTAGGGTTTAAGGTATAGTGTTGAGGGTTGATGGTTTAGGGATAGGGTTTAGGTTTGAGGGATTAGAGTTTAGGGTTGATGAATTAGGGTTTAATGTTGAGAGTTGAGGGTTGAGGGTTGAGGGTTGAGGGTTGAGGGTTTAGGGTTTAGGGTTCAAGTTTTAAGGGTTAAGGGTCGAGGGATCAAAGTTAAGGGTTGAGGGATTAGGGTTTGATGTTGAGGGTTGAGTACATTGAGGTTCGAGGGTTAAGGGTTTCAGGATAGGGTTGAGGGTCGAGGGATTAGGGTTAAAGTAGAGTGTCAAGGGTATACGGATTAGGGATAAGGGATTAGGGTTTAAGGTATAGTATCGAGCCCATTGAGGGTCTAGGAATAGGGATAGCATTTAGGGTTTAGGGATGAGGGATTAGAGTTGAGGGATGATGGATTAGGGTTGAGGGTTGAGGGATTAGGGTTTAGGGATAAGGTTTAGGGTTGAGGGTTGAGGGATTAGGGTTTAAGGTATAGTGTTGAGGGTTTAAGGATAGGGTTTAGGGTTGAGGGATTAGAGTGAAGGGTTGAGGGATTATGATTTGACGTTGAGGGTTGAAGGTTGAGGATTTAGGGTTTAGGGTTAGGGATAGGATTGAGGGTTGAGGGATCAGAGTTAAGGGTTGAGGGATTAGGGTTTGACGTTGAGGGTTGAGTACATTAAGGTTCGAGGGTTAAGGGTTTCAGGATAGGGTTGAGGGTCAAGGGTATAAGGATTAGGGATAGGGTTGGAGGGTTTAGAGATAAGGGATTAGGGTTTAAGGTATAGTATCAAGCCCATTGAGGGTCTAGGAATAGGGATAACGTTTAGGGTTTAGGGATGAGGGATTAGAGTTGAGGGATGACAGATTAGGGTTGAGGGTTGAGGGATTAAGGTTTAAGGTATAGTGTTGAGGGTTTAGGGATAGGGTTTACGGTTGAGGGATTAGAGTGAAGGGTTAAGGGATTAGGATTTGACATTGAGGGTTGAGGGTTGAGGCTTTAAGGTTTAGGGTTCAGGGATAGGGTTGAGGGTCGAGGGATCAGAGTTAAGGGTTGAGGGATTAGGTTTTGATGTTGAGGGTTGAGGTTCGAGGGTTGAGGGTTTAGGGATAGGGTTGAGGGTTGAGGGTTTAGGGTTGAGGTAGACAAGGAGCGACTGAGAGACATAGAGAGGGGAGAGGTAGAGAGGTGAGGGGGAGAGATAAGTGAGATATAGAACATGAGCTAATGGAACTAGAGGTGAGATATTGTAAAGGTGCTATCGAAGGTGAGATAGGCACAAATATTAATGGATCAATCTATAGCAAGACAAAAAGCGAGCCAGTAAACAATGGGAGATTATTTGCCTATTTCATAACAATATACGTCCCCTAAGTGCGGGGTGGACAACAAGAAACATAGATTTAGGGTTTAGGGATAGGGTTTAGGGTTGAGGGTTTAGGGATAGGGTTTAGGGTTGAGGGTTTAGGGATAGTGTTGAGGGTTGAGGGTTTAGGGATAGGGTTTAGGGTTGAGGGATTAGGGTTTAGGGTTGATGGATTAGGGTTTAATGTTGAGAGTTGATGGTTTAGGAATAGGGATAGTGTTTAGGGTTTAGGGATGAGGGATTAGGGTTGAGGGATTAGGGTTGAGGGTATACAATAAATAAACTAGAATTTAGGCAGGGTTGGAAAAATTTTGTGAATCATCATGGGTTGGAGATTGGAGATTTTGTTGTGTTCAAGTACATATCCAAGTCATATTTTAAGGTTAACATATTTCAAAGAATAGGGTGTGTGAAAAATATCAATGCTCTTCAGCTTATGAATACCAACATTGATACAAATAAAAGATGCCCTTTTTTCTAACAGAATATGTAGTTCAAGTCAACCAATGGGTAGCAAGTTGCTGAATGAATTGGTTTTTGATGGGGAAAACAACAATGATGTTGAATGAATGGAAGAAAATCAAAATTAGGGTTGAGGGTTGAGGGATTAGGGTTGAGGATTGAGGGTTGAGGGATTAGGGTTTAAGGTATAGGGTAGAGGTTAGAGGTTTGAAGGTTGAGGGATAATGTTCAAGGTTGAGTGTCCAAGGTTAAGTGTAAAGGGTATATAGGGTTTAAGGGTTTAAGGTTTGAGGGATTAAGGGTTTAAGAGTTGAGGGATTAGGGTTTAAGGCATAGTGTCGAGTGTAGAGGGTTTAGAGACAAGGTTTATGGTTGAAGGTTTAAGGGTTGAGGGTTGAGGCTTTAGGGCTGAGGGTTAAGGGATTAGGGTATAAGGTATAGTGTTGAGGGTAGAGGGTTTAGGGATAGGGTTTAGGATTTAAGGTTTAAGGGTTGAGGGTTGAGGCCTTAGGGATAGGGTTTAGTGTTTAGGTTAAGTGAGACACCTAGATGACTAAGGACAGATGAAGAGGCAGACAAGGAATGACTGAGATACCTAGAGAGGGGAGAGGTAGAGAGGTGAGTGGGAGATAGAGGTGAGAGATAGAGAGGTGAGGCGAGAGATAGAATAAAATGAGAGAGTGAAGTTGACAACTTGAGGGAAAGATGGGTAAGGAGGAGGGAGAGAGGTGGAGAGGAAGGGAAATATCTAGAGAGCCCTGAGAGATATACAAGTGAGAGACCTACAACCTAGGGAGAGAGGGGTGAGAGAGATAAGGGAGAGATGGGGGTGAGGCAGATAGGGGAGGAGAGGGGTGGATAAGGGTTAAGGGTTTAAGGCTTTAGGGTTTAAGGGTCAAGGGTTTAGGGTTTAAGGGTTGAGGGTTTAAGGGTTGAGGTATTAAGGGTCTAAGGGTTGAGGGATTAGGGTCTAAGGTATAGTGTCGAGTGTTGAACCCTAATCCCTCAACCCTCGACACAATACCTTAAAATCCTAATCCCTCAACCTTGGGGTTTAAGGTATAGTGTCGGGGGTTGAGGGATTAGGCTTCAACCCTCGACACTATACCTTAAACCCTAATCCCTCAACCCTTAGACCCTTAATACCTCAACCCTTAAACCCTCAACCCTTAAACCCTAAACCCTTGACCCTTAAACCCTCAACCCTTATCCACCCCTCTCCTCCCCTATCTGCCTCACTCCCATCTCTCCTCTATATCTCTCACCCCTCTCTCCCTAGGCTGTAGGTCTCTCACTTGTATATCTCTCAGGGCTCTCTAGATATTTCCATTCCTCTCCACCTGTCTCCCTCCTCCTTACCCATCTTTCCCTCAAGTTGTCAACTTCACTCTCTCATTTTATTCTATCTCTCCCCTCACCTCTCTATCTCTCACTTCTATCTCCCCCTCACCTCTACCTCTCCCCTCTCTAAGTTTCTTAGTCACTCCTTGTCTACCTCTCCATCCGTCCTTAGCCATCTAGGTCTCTCATTTAACGTTAAACCCTATCCCTAAATCCTCAACCCTTAAAAATTAAATCCTAAACCCTATCCCTAAACCCTCAACCCTCGACACTATAACTTAAACCCTAAACCCTATCCCTAAAGCCTCACCCCTCAACTCTTAAACCTTAAACACTAAACCCTCTACCCTCGACACTATACCTTAAACCCTAATCCCTTAACCCTCATCCCTAAATCCTCAACCCTCATCCCCTTCAACCCTAAACCTTCTACCCTCGATAGTATGCCTTAAACCCTAATCCTTCAACCATTAAACCCTTGACTCTTAAACATTGGGCAAACTTTTACAAAAAGTAAAAAAAATGCAAAGAAAATAATAACACGCTCGCGTTATAACGCGAGTGAGTTATACTCGCGTTATAACACACTTGCCTTATAGTGCGAGCGCATTATGGTTTTGTGTTGCCGAGCCAAAGGCTCGGCAACACGAAGCCATAACGCGAGCGCATTATAATGTGCTCGCGTTATGGCTTTTTAAAAAGTTTTAAGAATTTGGCCACTTTTTGGCCCCCCATCTTTTTGCACCCACCCGTGATGTGGACTATTTGACATGGGATTGAAAAATACAGTTTAATTTGGAATTATGTATTGATGATTATTGTTGTATCGATTGCGTGAATTTAATTCCAGTTGCTTCGGCTATGAATTTTCATGTTATGATTGACACTTGATCAAGATGTGCAGGTTTTACATTCCCTAGCCACGGGAAATTGGAGGTAGAATTCACACTATGTTATCCCCTGTAAAATCAATCCATTCCCAAGAGGGATAAAGATCACGTTTAAAATTGAATGTGATTTAAGTGCTTGATTTATTTTTTAATCTTTTGGCCTAGTACCCTTTTGTTTAAATTAATCAATAATAAGTGTTGTATAAATTTTATTTGACTTACACCACTTTGTTTTTGTTTTATTTTTTGAGGCCATTTAAAGTGGATTTATGACCCTTTTGTGAACCTTAGTGTCCCAAAAGCTACCCTAGGTGGTTACCCATGGGTCTAGGGTCAAGTTTGACTAACTAACCCTTGGATTAACTCACTTTTGGTCACTCTAAACTATAGTTTAGTCAAAGTGACGAAATTTGAAATTAGGGAAGGTGGGAGATGAGTCATGCTTTGGGAAAGACTCATCTCTCTTCCCAAAGTTTGGGAATTCTTTCCCAAGGAAGACTTGGGAGGTCTCCAAGACTCCCAAGTGTGTGGGAGCTTCCTCTAAGACTCTCACACACATGTGAGAGCATATTGGAGGGAGATGGCTCTTTAAGAGAATAAGAGGATGCCATATGGCATCCCTTATCCTCTTGGAGGTTTGGATGGGAATGCCACCTCACCACTTGTCCTCTCACACATGTGTGAGAGCACAAGTGGATAAGGTGAGGATTGAGAGGGAATTGGAGGATGACACTTGTCACCCTCACACTTCCTCTCCCTTGCAAGTGGCATTGGAGGAGGAAGGAGAAGGTGACAAGTGTCACCTTCTCATTCCTCAAGGCCAAATTGATGGCCTCTAATATCTCCTCTTGTTGAGGAGTGTGGGATTCTGGCATTTTTGACTTTCTTTCTATTTTGGAGGAATTTGGGAAAAGTTGGAGGAATATTTGGAGATTGAAAGGTTTGGGAAAGCTTGGAGCTCTTCACCAAACATGCTTCCATTATAGGGCTTTGAAGGTAAGCCTCTTAACTATGTTTCTTCACCCTTGCTTATATATATTGTGTTGTGTTGTGTTTTGGTTGTTGTTGTTGTTTTCATTGTTTTGTGTGTGATGGGAGTATGGTAAGAGCACCTCCATTTGGAGATAATACTCAACTTGTTTAGGTAGGGAAAAGGAACCTCCTTAAGGTCACTCCTATATTGTGATATTTTTGCCTTGAGGTCTTCTCATTGTTGTGGAGAATATTTTAAATGGCAAGAGTGCCATAGAGATTATTTGTGATATTGGAGAGTTGTGTTTTGTGAAGATTTTTGGCTTGAGGCCATGAGATTGGTATTTTAGTTTTGGGTGGCCTTTGAAGTAGAGGGGTCCATTCCCTACCCTCATCAAACTCATTTTCATGAGTTGAGTTTTGTGTTAAACCTTGGGGCTATTTTTGTGTTGTTGTGTTTGATTTTTGTTGTGGAGTGATGCACCTGTGTGAATCCCTACCTCCCTAGCTCGGGGGTGACCCTCTTGCAGGTCTATGGTACAGAGGAGGGCATTTCGAAGTGGCTCAGTTGTTCTTCTTTTGGTTATGTTTATTTGCAGGTTTTGTGTGAAGAAATAGAGATGTTGTGGAGCTCATTTTGGGTGGCTTGGTGGTATTTTTTTTGGCTGTTGAAGCCATGGCCATTGTGGCCTTATTATATTTTATTTTATTTTTTATTTTTGTAAAAGTTTATCAAGATATTTGCCATAGGGATGGCTGTATTAAATGTTGTATGAGAGTTGTTCTTGTTATTTTATTAAGACATTTTTTTCTCTAAGAGAGAGTTTATAGTTTTGTGAAATGCATGTGCAAATATTGTTGTTGCTGCCATGATTTTCCGTTAAAAAAAAATGTATGAGTGCTGTTATATGGAATTTATTTTAGACAAGAAGGAGAAAACTTGTGATTTGTTATCTATTGGTGTTTGAAAGTTCCATTGTATTGGTTGATATTGGAAGAAAACAATAGTTAGACTATAATGCATTTGCTACCTTATTGCGGTTTCAAAAGAAAAATAATGCATTCTGTGTATTTTTACTGTTTCAACAAAAAAAAAGGGTGTATATATTTCTGTTATTTTATGTACCAAAAAAAAAGGGGGTGGGGGGGGGGGGGTAATACTTACCTATCTATTCATTTGATTCAGATCTGCTTAGTTATTCTTTTTATCCTTTTTATCACTGTGAATTTATACAGTAAAATAGTAGTAACTATATATATATATATATATCAGTGCATACACATATACCCATTTATCCAAAACATAATAAAATCCTTTATGCTGAGTAGTTTTAAGTAAACTGTTAAAATCTATTTGAAAATGTGTATATATATATTAAATGTTTTTAAATCAGAAAGCATTTTAAGCAAATTTTTGAGAGGTCGAAATTGATGTGGGGCGGACTATTTTTGCATAGTTCCTAAGAAAAAAAAAAACAAATTAATGGGACTCCTAAACCCTAAACCCTTGACCCACCCCACACCCTAAACCCTTGATCCACGCCCTCCGCAGCACCATTCTACCTTCGCTATTCCCACCAGACTTCCTCCTCCACAGCCCTCCACATCGGCCTCTCCATAATACCTCCGCCACCATTGAGAAACCCTTCACCAGTCCTTCCGCTACCGCCACCACTGTCGGCCCTCCTATACAGTAAACCCTGCTCAAAACGTTGGAATCAATATTGTCTTTTAATGATTTTTTTTATATATTATGTTTACATATATTTTTAAAAAAATAAAAAAATAAAACATAAATAAATATAATGTATTTTGATTATCACATGACTCTGGCAATCATACCTCCATGGGAGGTGATGGAAGCTTCATTTTCTTGGCCTCCATGGCTGTTTGAAAACCCTAACCTGCTTGAAAAAAAAAAGAGAGAAAACAAAACCAAAGAAATGAGAGAATAAGACTAGAGTGTTAGGGCAACAAAATGAGAAATCATTAGAATACTATTTAGGGCTTTCTAGAATAAAACCTAGTTTAATATGGAGATTAGGGCTTGTCTTTTAGAAATCAATTTTAAATTTGGATTAGGGGCCTTTCTATTAGACTTATTATTATTTTTATTATTATTGAGAGGTTATTCACTTATTGAGAATTTGTTAAATTTCATTGTTTTAAATCTCCCCATTTTGATTTAACTATCTTTTACCTTTGTGTCATTTAATTTTGTTTATTTAAATGGGGGGAATTTGCATTTTGGGTTATTTGCCTTGGCATTTTAATTTTATTTGGAATGGGGGATTTATTTTTTATTCTTATTGGGTCAATTAAATTATTTTGCCCCTAGTGTGATTTTTATCATTTAATTTGTCTGTTTAATTGAACGTTATTTTTACGGGAAGAGTTATTTAAACTCTCCTCCTTCCTCTATTAATTTTTTTTGAGTTAGTTATTAAATATAATGTGGAAATTATATTTAATAACAGACTCGATTTTCTCCTTGGATTTATTTGGTGTCTTGCCATTAATTATTATTATTTTATTTCAAATTTTTATTTCTTTATGCCAGGTCGATTTATCCAAACTTGGCAGAATATTTATTTCAATATTTTATTTTATTTTAAATCGTTTGAAATGTGTTCTTGAGTTTAATTTAATTTTATTCTTAAATTTTATATTAATTCCTTATTGGTGATTTATTTTTAAATTTTTTTATTTCGATTATCGATAATACGTTATGTTATCGAAATTTTGCTAGATTTCTAGGGTTAAATTTATGCGATATTTTATTTATTTTTAATCCATCATTCCACTTTAATCACATGCCCTCTTGCCATTGTTTTACTTAATCACTTTTTGATTTCTTTTTAGACCTGAGTTATGATTAAGGTTCGATGTTGGCTAAATCATCTTCACACCTAGGAAACTAGGGGTTCAGATTTAAAATAGTTTAACGCTAAAAGTAACACACTTCATGTCGCATACCCCCTAGATGACTTTCATCATCGCAGCTATGTTGACATGTTTACGCCTTATGCGTATTACCACCGAGCACGCATACGCGTGCGAGGGGGTTCCTAGGGATAGGTAGAAAAGTTTTTCGTAGTTCATGTCATGACCACATGGTAAATGTGGACATGACACGTGTATTATGTGTTGTGACCACATGGGAAATGCGGGAATGACATTTGATATCAGAGCCTAAGTTTAAACACTGGGCTTGTTTTGGGCACATTATTATTTTCGCAACTTTGATTGATTTGTGGTTACCTCATTTTTTTTGTAGGATGCCTCCCCAACGAGTTTGGCGATCGTAGTCCCACCGCACTACACCCACTGAGGTACATAGTGACTCTTCAGCTGAGGGATCGGATCAGCCAGTCCTACAACCACAGCCAGACTTACAGGCACTGCATGCACCACCGGCCCTACTAGATATTGGGCCACAGATATTATAGGCTTTACAGGTAGTTTTAGATAGGCTTCCACCGACCGTAGCAGAGCTACACGTAGAGCTGCACATTGAGCCACGTGTTGAGCCCCGCATAGAGCCACGTGTAGAGCCCCACAAGGATCTGCGAGAGGAGCCACGTGTGGAGCCATGAGTTGAGTCTCGTGTCGAGCCACGTGTGGAGCCTCGCATTGAGCCGCAAGGGGCACCACGTGTGGAACCTTATGTTGAGGTGCCAGAGACAGAGGAGGTTTGTTCAGCTGACAGGGCCCATAGCAGGAGCCCTTCACGTCATGCTAGCTATGATGAGGTAGTATGAGTAGAGCACATTATTCACAGACCTTATGATTATTACACAGATGAGCCTATCAGGAGGCACAGAGACAGAGGAGATCCCATTAGAGATATATTGAGGCTGAACCCTCCTACATTTGTCAGGACCATAGAGGGAGCTGAGGCAGAGGCCTAGCTCATCAGCTTAGATAGATGCTTCACGTTGCATCCTTACGAGGGCAACATGAAGGCTCGTGTAGCAGTACACCTATTGTGAGATGCAGGTGCAAGCGTCACCTTTCATTAGACACTCTCACATGGAAGACCTTTATTGAGCACTTCAATGCGCAATACCTATCAGACCATTACAGGTAGTGTTGTATAGACAAGTTCCATGACCTTCAGCAGAGGGGACTTACAGTGGCACAGTATGAGGGTAGATTTACCAAGTTATCCCGTTATGCAGAGTACTCCATGACGAGAAAATCTTGGTGAATAAGTTTATCAGAGGACTGAACCACAATATAGCAGGACCTGTTCGTATGGTAGACCCCCAAACTTTGAGTGATGCTGCCGAGAAGGCATATATCACTGAGGAGATTTAGGGACAAGGGCAGATTTCACGCCCTTCGTTTCAGGATTGTGGACAATAGCAGCATTAGCAGAGTTTCTGTAGACCATCACAGCTACCTCATAGGGGAGGATTCAATTCCGCACCCTTACCTCCTAGGCCCCCATAGCAGTAGTAGCCACAATAGTAGTAGAGAGCTAGGACACAGTAGAGGGCACATGGGGGACATAATAGAGATTGGTAGCAATAGGGCCTGTGCAGAGATTAGAGGCAGCAGGGACCACCTGCGGGACCTGCGAGGTCGCAGCAGTCTTATAGGGGCTCACAGGGGTCTATTGGTAGATCAAGACAATAATAGTCAAGTAGAACTTAGACTGGACAGGTACAGGGTAGGGGCACTTGTTATGTTTGTGGTGGAGCTGGACACCTAGCTAGAGAGTGTCCACAGGGTTTTACAACAGGGGGACAGCCTCATGCAGGAGGATCCGAGCAGATTGTTGGTGATGTGGGTAGATCCCACCGTATGTTCGCGGCGGTTGATAACCGCTAGGCTAATTTTTAGGTGTCAGTGATTGAGATGTCAGGTATGATTGGGGGTAACCCCATTTCTATTCTCTTTTATTTTGGTGCTACTGACTCTTTCATATCTCCATCGTTAGTGGAGCGTTGCAAGCTGGTAGCCTCTAGGCAAGGTGATAGGTGGGTGGTTGAGTTGGCCTCATCGGCCAAGATGACAGTAGATGCCTTAGTCCACGATTGTGAGATTTTTTTGGGACCCTTCGCCACAGTATGTGACCTTAGAGTCATGACATTATGATCCTATGATGTGGTGTTAGGTATGGATTGGCTTGCAGCTCATCGAGCCAAGCTAGATTGTTGCCAAAAGGCGATCAGCTGTTTAGACAACCATGGTACATCAGTTGAGATAGTGGGCATGCAGAAGCCCACAACAGTACATATGATATCTGCTCAATAGCTTAAGTGATGCATATAGAAGGGATGCCAAATGTTTGCCATCATAGTGAGTGACAGACTAGATGGTGAGCCTGAGGCATCTTTAGATGATCATCCCATCCATAGAGAGTTTGCCGATGTGTTTCCAACAGAGCTACCAGGGATGCTACCCCGACGTGAGGTAGACTTTCACATAGACTTAGTGCTGGGTGCTGAGCCAGTGTCTCGTTCACCCTATAGGATGACCACACATGGGCTCACGAAGCTCAAGTTACAGTTGCAGGACTTGCTCGAGAAGGGGCACATCTGATCGAGCATTTCACCTTGGGGTGTTCCTATCATCTTCGTGAAGAAGAAGGATGGGTCTCTTCGTTTGTGCATGGACTACAGGTAGTTAAATAAGGTGATGATGAAGAACTGTTATCCTCTGCCTAGGATTGAAGATCTTTTTGATCAGATGCAGGGAGCCAGTGTGTTATCTAAGATTGACCTGAAGTCCAGTTATCATCAGCTATGTATCACAGAGGAAGATATCCATAAGACCGCCTTCCAGACTCGATATGGCCACTATGAGTTCACGGTGGTTCCCTTTGGCTTGACGAATGCCCCTGCAGTGTTCATGAGTCTCATGAATGGGGTATTCCGTACCTATTTGGATCGGTTCGTGATCATTTTCCTCGATGACATTTTGATCTATTCATGGACTGAGGAGGAGCATGAGGGGCACTTTTGTCAGGTTCTACAGTGTTTGAGGGAGCAGAATCTTTATGGGAACTTGGCGAAGTGTGCATTTTTTGGGACAGAGGTTCAATATTTGGGGCATATCCTATCTGGCGATGGAATCTCAGTAGATCCATCGAAGATCAGGGCTATCAGGGATTGGCCAGCACCCACTAGTGTGACAAAGGTCAGGAGTTTGATGGGGTTAGTTGGTTATTACCATCGCTTTGTTGAGGGTTTTTCTCATATAGCGCACCCCATCAGTCCCCTTCAGCGGAAAGGGAAGAGCTTTCTATGGACTGAGCAGTGTGAGAGGACCTTCGGGGTCCTTAAGGAGCATCTCACTAGCGCTCCCATTTTAGCGGTTCCTGATCCTGTAGCAAATTTTATGGTTTGCATGGATGCATCACTTGAGGGATTGGGAGCCACACTTATGCAGGGTGGTAGAGCGATCGCGTATGAGTCGCGAAAGCTCAAGACCCATGAGCTAAACTACCCCACACACAACTTGGAGTTAGCAGCAATGGTTCATGCTCTAGTTCTTTGGAGGCATTTCTTATTGGGTCATCATTTTGAGCTCCATTCAGATCACCACAGTCTTCAATATATCTTTACGCAGCTAAATCTAAACGCCCATTAGCAGTGTTGGATGGACTTCCTCTGTGAGTATGACTTTGATGTCCACTACATCAAAGGGAAGGAGAACGTGGTTGCTGACGCATTGAGTTGGAGATGCCGCAAGCTCTTGACCTTGACTCTGAGTCTGGACTTGAGAGGTCACATTATTCAGCATCTGCTAGAGGATGAGTGGTTTCTTGAGGTACAACAAGAGATCAGTTCATAGAGGGCCCTTGTGGGCAAGTATGTAGGGTATTCACTTAAGGCAGATGGGCTACTTTGTCATCGACAACGCATCTATGTACCCCACGCAGGTGACCTATGTATTGTAGTGTTATCAGAGGCTCACAGAGCACCATATGCGGCACATCCAAGGGTGAAGAAGATGCATGCCAACTTACGACCGCTGTACCATTGGGCGGGTATGAGACATGACATAGCAAAGTTTGTTGCTCAATGCCTTGAGTACCAGAGGGTCAAGGCTCAGCATCAGCATCCAGCGGGTCTTCTATACCCACATGATATACTTGAGTGGAAATGGGACACCATTTCCATGGACTTTATTGTTGGTCTTCCTATGTCTTCGCGTCGCCATGAGGCCATCATGGTGACAGCCAACAAGTTGACCAAGGTGGCGCATTTCTCACCTGTACGCACGACGTATAATGCGCCAGTAGTGGCGAGGGTATTCTTAGATGATATTGTGAGATTACATGGAGTACCTCGCCACATCATTTCTGATAGAGATCCAGTTTTTACTTCAGCATTCTAGAGAGCCTTGCAGCAGGCATTGGGCACACAGCTCAACTTTAGCTCTACTTATCATCTTGAGACAGATGGACAGACATAGTGGGTGAATCAGGTGTTGGAGGACATGCTTCGGATGTATGTTATGGACCATCAGTCTAGATGGGAGGAGTATCTATATCTGGTTGAGTTTGCCTACAATAATGGGCATCACAGCTCATTGGGTATGCCTCCCTTTCAGGCTTTATACGGCAAACCATGCAGGACACCATTGAGTTGGGATCGGATAGAGGTCAGAGTCGCCATGGTCCAGAGCTAGTTCAAGATATGGAGTAGCAGGTCACACTGATTAGACAGAGGTTATAAGAGGCACAAGACAGGCAGAAGAAGTATGCCGATGCTAAGAGGACTGATTGGAGCTTCTCAGTGGGTGACAAGGTATTCCTTAGAGTGCGGCCACACAAGAGTCCAATCTGTTATGGAAAGGGCTCTAAGCTCACACCACAGTTTGTAGGACCCTTTGAGATCTTGGAGCGGATAGGACCAGTTGCCTATCGTCTAGCGTTGCCACCTAGCCTGTCATGTATCCACAATGTCTTTCATATTTATGTTTTGAGATGATATATATCTGATTTATCTCACCTACTGGACTGGAGTTCTCTACAGGTAGAGGCAGATGGGTAATTGGCTTTGGAGCCAATTCACATATTGGCTCGTCGGATGCTAGGCCTTCGAGGTCGAGAGCTAGACCAGGTTAGAGTCCAGTGGGATCATTATAATGAGGTCACAACGACTTGGGAGGATACAGCTAGTTTGAAGGCACTCTATCCTCACCTTTTTGATGACTTCCAGGAGGAAGTTTAGTCCTATGGGGGAGGATGTGAGGCCGATTATTTTTCCTTCCTTATTTTGATCATTATGCATTTCAGTTGATGACATTATCAGACTTTTTAGAGACTATGTTTCATTATGCAGACTTGATTATATCTCCTGATTCTGATAGGATATTGATTAGACATATGTGATTCGATTTGATCATATTTGATGCTATTTTGTGATTTGACATATGAGATATATATGAGATGATGTTTTGTGATGAGATTCTACTTATTTATGTGATGTGGACTATTTGACATGTGATTGAAAAATACAGTTTAATTTGGAATTATGTATTGATGATTATTGTTGTATTCGATTGCATGAATTTAATTCTAGTTGCTTCGGCTATGAATTTTCATGATATGATTGACGCTTGATCGAGATGTGCAGGTTTTATATTCCCTAGCCATGGGAAATTGGAGGTAGAATTCACACTATATTATCCCTTGTAAAACCGATCCATTCCCAAGAGGGATAAGGATCACATTTGAAATTGAATGTGATTTAAGTGCTTGATTTAATTTTTAATCTTTTGGCCTAGTACCCTTTTGTTTAAATTAATCAATAATAAGTGTTGTATAAATTTTATTTGACTTACACCACTTGGTATTTGTTTTATTTTTTGATGCCATTTAAAGTGGATTTATGACCCTTTTGTGAACCTTAGTGTCCCAAAAGCTACCCTAGGTGGTTACCCATGGGTCTAGGGTCAAGTTTGACTAACTAACCCTTGGATTAACTCACTTTTGGTCACTCTAAACTATGGTTTAGTCAAAGTGACGAAATTTGAAATTAGGGAAGGTGGGAGATGAGTCATGCTTTGGGAAAGACTCATCTCTCTTCCCAAAGTTTGGGAATTCTTTCCCAAGGAAGACTTGGGAGGTCTCCAAGACTCCCAAGTGTGTGGGAGCTTCCTCCAAGACTCTCACACACGTGTGAGAGCATCTTGGAGAGAGATGGCTCTTTAAGAGAATAAGAGGATGCCATATGGCATCCCTTATCCTCTTGGAGGTTTGGATGGGAATGCCACCTCACCACTTGTCCTCTCACACGTGTGAGAGCACAAGTGGATAAGGTGAGAATTGAGAGGGAATTGGAGGATGACACTTGTCACCCTCACACTTCCTCTCCCTTGCAAGTGGCATTGGAGGAGGAAGGAGAAGGTGACAAGTGTCACCTTCTCATTCCTCAAGGCCAAATTGATGGCCTCTAATATCTCCTCTTGTTGAGGAGTGTGGGGTTCTGGGATTTTTGACTTTCTTTCTATTTTGGAGGAATTTGGGAAAAGTTGGAGGAATTTTTGGAGATTGGAAGGTTTGGGAAATCTTGGAGCTCTTCACCGAACGTGCTTCCATTATAGGGCTTTGAAGGTAAGCCTCTTGACTATGTTTCTTCACCCTTTCTTATATATATTGTGTTGTGTTGTGTTTTGGTTGTTGTTGTTTTCATTGTTTTGTGTGGGATGGGAGTATGGTAAGAGCACCTCCATTTGGAGGTACTGCTCAACTTGTTTGGGTAGGGGAAAGGAACCTCCTTGAGGTCACTCCCATATTGTGATATTTTTACCTTGAGGTCTTCTCATTGTTGTGGAGAATATTTTAAATGGCAAGAGTGCCATGGAGATTATTTGTGATATTAGAGAGTTGTGTTTTGTGAAGATTTTTAGCTTGAGGCCATGAGATTGGTATTTTAGTTTTGGGTGGCCTTTGAAGTAGAGGGGTCCATTCCCTACCCTCATCAAACTCATTTTCATGAGTTGAGTTTTGTGTTAAACCTTGGGGTTGTTTTTGTGTTGTTGTGTTTGATTTTTGTTGTGGAGTGATGCACTTGTGTGAATCCCTACCTCCCTAGCTCTGGGGTGACCCTCTTGTTGGTCTATGGTAGGGAGGAGGGCATTTTGAAGTGGCTTGGTTGTTCTTCTTTTGGTTATGTTTATTTGTAGGTTTTGTGTGAAGAAATGGAGATGTTGTGGAGCTCATTTTGGGTGGCTTGGTGGTTTTTTTTTTTTTGGCTATTGAAGCTATGGCCATTGTGCCCTTATTATATTTTATTTTATTTTTATTTTTTTGTAAAAGTTCGTCAAGATATTTTTACATGGGGATGGCTGTATTAAATGTTGTATGAGAGCTGTTCTTGTTATTTTATTAAGATGTTTTTTTCTCTAAGAGAGAGTTTATAGTTTTGTGAAATGCATGTGCAAATATTATTGTTGCTGCCATGATTTTCCCTTAAAAAAATATGTATGAGTGTTGTTATATGGAATGTATTTTAGACAAGAAGGAGAAAACTTGTGATTTGTTATCTGTTGGTGTTTGAAAGTTCCATTGTATGGGTTGATATTGGAAGAAAACAATAGTTAGACTAAAATGCATTTCCTACCTTATTGCAGTTTCAAAAGAAAAATAATGCATTCTGTGTTTTTTTTTTTTTTGAAAAAGTGGCATAGCCACTAAAATTATATTAATTTTAAAAAAAGAAAAATACAAAATGCTTGATTCAAAGAGGCATACCGGTAGGAAAGAATCGGCAAAGAAAACCTCAGGTTGTAGCCTTTCAACTTATCTAATTACAATGAGGACTCAAGCGGATGAGTCAGCCAAGTCAAAATCAAAGATTCCACTACAAAAACTGACTTCTATGTCCCGAGGGAACTAATACAAAATTTTCATCTGATACAAAATTTATAGGAGCCTTATAGAAACTCCAAAACCATCAGATTACTTCTTGCCAGCCATTAGCAATTATACCCTGTTGTCCACGATCTTCTTGTTTAACCGACAAAGGGGGCGGCGGAGGAGGAGGAGGGTTATAATGCAGCAGGAATGTTAAAGCATTAAAAACCCTTGTAGCATCATCTTGTACCTGCCTACATAGCTCATTTCTATGACAATGAACATAATTATGAAAGGATAGAACACAATTATTTTGAAGTCCATGCAGCATAGCATTATAGAGGCAATGAAGTGCAGGTCGATGGAATAAATCCCTGCAAACAAATAATCCACTGACAAGAGCAGTACCCTCATGCAAATCGTAATCTTCTAAACTTACATTAAAAATATCTACTGAAAAATAATCATCATGGATAAACATAGATCCCACATTCCTTACCAGGTCAGAATTTTGCAACAAGTCCATAGCATTAGAAAGAAAGTGCGAAGTAGCTTGGGAAGGATATAGAGAACTAGGGAAATGCAAAACATCCTGCCCATAAACCTGTATGATAGCTCGCTCTACTTCTTCCTCATAAATCTTAAAGACTTCATGCATCGAATTCAGATTGAGAAGGCCTAAAGAAGGCCTTTCCCAATTTCGGATAGGCAAATAAATTCTTCTATTTCATTGTGTAGAGGCCATAGAAAAAGCTTCTCTCAAACAGAAACCAGCTTAGCAGACAAAAATATAGCAAACCAAAAGAAAGAAGAGGATGACAAAATAAAAGATGAACAAGAATATAATGACTAATTCCCTCGAAATACAATGAATGAAATCAATACTGAAAAGATATACCGTTATGCAAGATCTGCCACCCTACGTGCAATATTAAACCAAAAGGACTACTCACCATATGCAAACTATCCACAGGACTTAAGAACAACATCAGCTGTCCAAAAGAAGCTACCACATCTAGAGAATTCTCAATTTAGCAACTACATCTAAAAACTTTGCCTTTTGTAGGCTACCTTCTGCTAAAAACCTCATAATTAGTCTCCATGTTAAATTGTACTTTCCTTATTTAAAATGTGATTGATCCCCGGGATCAATGAAATAGAAGTGGAGTCCCATTCATAGTAAGAGTCATTTAAGTAAAAGCATGATTTGCTAAGAAATCTGCTAAAGAGTTACCTTCTCTATAAGTATGGACTATATTAAAAGATTGAAAAAGTTCAAGCAAGTTCCTTCCAGATTGCAAAATACAATCAATTTTTCAATTTATCAAAGATTTAGAGGAAAAAGCCCTAACAATATTCAATGAATCCCCTTCCACTATTAAATTAGGAATGTCACATTTAGTTGCAAGATTAAGGCCTGCTAATAGAGCTAAAGCTTCTGCCTTATTATTAGAGCACACACCAAGTTTAACTGAAAGAGCTCTTAGGACTAAGCCATTATGATCTCTTAAAACACAACCAGCACTAGATTCACCTGGATTCCCCTTACTTGCACCATCAAAATTTAATTTAACAAAAGAAATAGGTGGAGGGATCCACTTAATGATGGATCTGTCCAATTTATTTTCCAAAATGAAGCAATTTGATTTAGGCAAAAATAAAAATTTCCAATTCTTTAGCATAAGATCATCCCAAGAAGTAAAAACTAGGGAACCAGAGTTTTTAAAATGAAGAGAAGCTGAGAGTAATTCTGAGATCAACTTTTCAAGTTTAACAATAATTACCTCAAAAGGATTATGAATGTTTCTGAAAATTCTACTATTCCTTTCAAGCCACAGAATCCAAATAACAATGCTCGGAGAGACCACCCACAAGTTAGAAAAGGTGGATTTTGAAAACAATATAGGCCAGCTTTGAAACACTTGAAGGAGAGAGGAAGGAAGGGGGCCCTGCCAACACAACTTCGAGAATAACCAGTACCAAACTTTTGAAGACAATTGGAAATTTAACAACAAATGATCCACAGATTCTTCCACTTCAGAGCAAAGAGGACAGAAAAAAGAATTTGCAATTCCAAGTCTAACTAACCTATCACTAGTAAGGATTCTATAATTCAAGGCTAACCAAGCAAAAGCACCTGCTTTAGGCAGACAAGGACCACTCCAACACAGTTTATAAGGTCAATCAGTTGGAGAAATAGAATTCTTGCTAATGATACTTAGATAGCCTTGCTTGACTGTATATCGACCCAATTTAGATGGTGCCCAAATGAGTTTATCTTTTCCTCCTGATAAAAAAACCCTTCTCCCCTTCAAGATATTCCTAAGAAACACCTTCTGTTCTAAAGGAATCAAAAAATCATCAAAGTTTTTCCACTTAACTTGATTAAATACCAAATCTAAATCTACTTCAATGTAGTCTTTAACTTTAGTTCCCTAGATTTGGCATAAAAATGCCTTAATTTCCTGAAGACCTTCTACATTTTTCAGCGGCTGATAACTGTTCCAAGAGTCATCCCAAAAAAGAGCTGAATTTCCATCCTAAACAACCCAAGAAAGAAAAGGGGAGATCACCTCTCTATAATTTAAGAGAAAGTTCCAAATCTGAGAGCCCATCTTTGGATTTAAAATAGTAAAAATTCTTTCAGGTGAAGACAAATCTAAATATTTAGCTTGCATTATTTTCCCCCATTTAGAATCTAGTTTTTCGTATAGATTCCAAACTAACTTAGCACCAAGAGCCTTGTTATGAGCTTCGATATTATGAACTCTAGTTCCTCCTTGATGCTTTGGAGAACAAATTTTATCCCAAGAAATTAAAGGAATCTTTTTTCCATTTAAGTTAGAACCATTCCACAAAAATTTCCTCAAGATATTAATAAGACAAGAAAGAATAGTCTTAGGCATCATAAGCATTGAACACATATACATAGGTACTGCCAACAAAACTGATTTTAGCATCAGGATTTTTCCTACCAAAGTTAACCATTTCCCTTTCCAAGAAGAAATTTTAGACTTAATACTCTGAATAAGTTTTTCCCAAAACATGTTTTTAACTAGTCCCGAGAAGAGAGGAATCCCCAAATACCTTGAGGGAAGGAAATCAACTTTAAAACCCAAGTAATTAGCAATTCTTTTTTGAACAAAAGAGGAGGTAAAAAAGAAAAAAAAATTGATTTCTCCTGATTAACTTTCTAGCCTGATACTGAACAATACTTTGTAATTACTTCCTTGATGCATTTAGCTTCTGATAACACAGGTAGGCCAAACAACAAAGTATCATCAACAAATAAAGCATGGGTGATGGCAAAAGGAACTCGAGGGATTCTAATCCCCTTCCAGTTCTCCAAAGAATTTTTCCACAAAATCAATCTACTCAAGCCTTCAGCCATTATGATAAAAAGAAAAGGGGACAAGGGGTCACCTTGTCTTATCCCTTATGAGGATTTGAAATTTTTTGATTGGGAGCCATTAATCAAAACTAAAAAACTTGAACCAGTGATACAAGAAGAAATCCACTTACACCATTTAGAGGAGAAACCAAACTTAAGAAGAACTTGAAACAATAATTCCCAAGACACTCTATCATAATCTTTTAACATATCTAGTTTAATCAACATAGCAGAAAGTTTATGATCATTAATTGAATGCAGAACCTCATGAGCCACCAATGCACCTTTAGTTGTTTCCTTACCTGGAACAAAACCACCTTGTTCCTCTGATACAATTTTTGGGATAAGACTAGTTAGTCTTAAAGTAATAGCTTTTGAAATGAATTTATAGAGAGTATTGCAGAGGGAAATAGGTCTGAAGTCAGTAAAAGGAGTTGTAATTTTAGGAATCAAAGCAATGAAGGTAGAATTAATATCCTTCAAAATAGTACGATTTCTATGGGCCTCTTATACTACCAACCAAACATCTTTACCTATAAAATCCCAACATTTTTGAAAAAAAAGTGGAGTAAAACCATCTAGCCCCGGAGATTTATCTGGATCTAGTGAAAAAACTACTGCCTTCATTTCTTCTAAAGTAAATTATTTCATCAATTCTAAATTATGCTCCTGCGAAATCAGTGGAGGAATGTGATCAATAATTTCAAGCACAGTGGAATGAGATACATTACTATTATCTTTTGACAGAAGCCTTTGAAAAGAGTTAATTCCTTCATTCTGAATATGAATATCATCTTGTAAAAGATTCCCCAAAGAATCTTTTATTGCATGAATATAATTTTTATATCTTCTAACCAAAGCCGAAACGTGAAAAATTTTTGTAGTTCGATCTCCTTCTCTAAGCCAAATCTCCCTCAATTTCTGTCTCCAAAAAATCTCTTCTCGAGTTAGAACTTCTTCCAATTGACATTGGAGAGATTTTATACATTCAAAAGAAGCAGAATCCATACCATTATTAATAATGACTTTATTTATCTGATCTAACTGAGATTGCAGAACAACTTTGTGAGAAAAGATATTGCCAAAAGAAAGTTTATTCCACTCCTTGATTTTATTTCAGATAAATTTCAACTTCTCGTTAAACCAAAACATGCGAGAACCTTTCTCAAAAGGGGCATTCTTCCACCAAGACTCCAAAAGAGGTAAAAAATTACAATCTCTAAACCACATTGCTTGAAACTTGAAAGAAGATCTAAATTTCTTTTTAGTCTTATTCAAGTCTAAAAGAGTAGAAATAGGAATATGGTCTGAAGCAGTGAAAGGAAGAACAGAAGTACCAGAAATTTGAGAGTCCAGACACCAGGTAGAAGAGAACAAAAATCTATCCAATCTTTCAGCTATATTTAAAAAATCTTTTCTCCGATTTGACCAAGTGAACTTTCCATTTAATAAAGGACTATCCAACAAAACATTTTCTGAAATAAAATCATTAAAATCCTCAATTACCCTCTGGAGAGGACAGATACCTCCCAATTTTTTAGTCAAACACATAATAGCATTAAAATCACCTCCTAAAATAACTTTTTCTCCAGATAAATTTTCCAAAAGTGCAGACAGAATATCCCAACACCTCTTTTTATCAATAGTCGAAGTTGGTCCATAAACATTGAATAACCAGAAAGTGAAAGTTGATGAGATAATTTTCACTAATACAAAATTTGGGGTTGAGCAAATCAAATCTGCATCACAAGTTTTATTATCCCAAAGAATAGCTAAACCCCCTGACACCCCCTAAGCTAAAGAATGAAGAAACTTCCATTTAAACCATTTTGAAAAGATATTATCAGCTTGAATTTGAGACAACTTAGTTTCCTATAGAAAAACAATATCCATACCTGCTGAATCAATCTGACGCTTGATCAACCATCTTTTCTTAGGGGCATTGATACCCTTAACATTCTAGGATAGGATCTTCATTGCTCACGGGGAGAGTTTTGTAGGAGTCAAGGACAACATTGAGAGGGGGGGTGAATCAGTGTTGTGTGAATTTTCAAATCTTTTGCAAAATTTAACTTTCAAAACATAAGGAGAGAAAGCTATCATTGATTTGTCAAACACATATACACATAACTGAGAATGAAAAACAAAAACTTGAGTAAATCATACAACCACAGAGAGAAGATCAATATGAATCAAGACACAAGAATTGCACGAGTGGAAAACCCTCCAGGGGTAGAAAACCCACTCCAAAACTGTCTCACTGGCTATAAAGAAGCCTCACTGGCTACAATATGTGTCTCATTGACAAATGTTAAGGTCACACTGACCTATAGGCCTCACTAGCATAGACAATTACCATCATTAAAACATAAAACTTTGTGTGCAAGAATTGATTGCCAATCAATCTGATTTGCACCAATTACACTCTGTGTTTCATCATACACCCTAATTTCCCTTGTTTGATTTTCAAGTCAAGACCATACAAATAATTCCTTTTACACATCTCTCTAAAAACAAGCTCCTGTAAACAAATTTTCAACACTCTTATCTCTACAATACAATTTCAATATCTTCCTCTGCATATCATTTTGAAATCACCTGATCCTCCATCAAGAACATTTTCACTACAAATTAGCTCATACATACATTCTTCTGTGTTTTCTTTTTAAAAGAATTTTCATAAAGTTATCTTCATAATTGTATGTTGCTCTGCACTTCAACACACTTATCAAAGCACCTGTAAGCCCAATAAATATTAGATGACCATTCATATTTTTCCTTCTCTCCACAATTATTTCAATCCTTAATATTCTTGCACCTGCAAAAACGGTCTCTTCAAATTCTCTGCCTTGTAAAATTTGAAAATGCCTCTTCATATTCAATGACATTTCAACCTAAAACAAATTTGTCTTTAATACAAATTCCTGCATAAAAAAAACTTCAATATTGCCCTTAAAAAAAATAATTTCTTTCCAAAAAAAAAAAACTTTTCATATATCTCTTTTCAATTCTTCAATTTTATCACTTCTACAAATTTCAAATAAAATCTTCTTCAAATTCTTCTCTGAAAATGTCTTCAATAAAAAATGTCCAATCTACAACAAAAGACTTTTCATATTCTTCATAATAAATCTCAAGAAAGAATCAATCTGCCTCAAAGATAATCTTCTCACAAAAAATCCATTCACCTTCGTCTTCTACAAAAAAAGACTTCAATTTGTGTATTCAATAAAGATCCTCCAAATTGTAAAAATCATCTTAAAGAAAAACTTCTATCTTCAAGGTCTCTTGGTCTTCATTTTCACCTAACAATGACAACAAATCTATTTTTAACCCTTTTAAAAAAAAAAAAAATTCCTTAAAATCTTCACTTACCTGCCCACCTTTTGCTCAATCCATAATTAGAAACTACTTTTATTTTAATGTCATAAAAATGACATAATGGATGGGTCGACCACTTAGTGTCAAAGTTTCTAAAAAAAACTAAAGCCATAAAAGGCTTAGTGATTCGGGTTTCCTCCTTACAAAAAGAGTATTCAACAAGCTTTAAAATATTTCAAAGCTTTTCATGAATAAAGCATTCCCCATGAAATGGCAACCTTCGAATTTATAGTGCTTAATCAAACAAAGAATAAACAATATCAAATAATTGTCTTTGAATCCCCTTTGAGTATGCTTCGAGTAATACTATGCTTTTTCAATAAAACTCCATCATGCACCTCCTTGAATATGAAATTTGATGTCCCCTTTTTTTTAATAAAAAAAATCAAACTCTTTATAAAAAATAAACTCTCCATGCTTTTTTTAAAAATATAATCTCCTTAAATCAAGCTTTTTGAAACATTCTAACTAAAAAAAACGTTCGTTCTCTTCATAAGATTTTCAAACGATGTTTATGCTCCCCTTCAAATATATTTAATATACCATTTTCACGCTCTTTTTCTAATATGACTTTGCATATGAAATTCACCTTTTAATGTCATAAAGATATGACATATAAGAACTAAAAAATACAAGGTTTCTAATATTAAAACATAGTGATATGCCAACAACCAACAATCAACTGAACCAACCAACTGTGCCTGTGTCAAATGTTGACACCAACCAACCTTGTGCCAAGTAAGACATCATACCAATTGAAGTATATTAAGCCCAACATCAACCATCCAATTACTGACATAAAATCATCCATGCTAACTTGAACATTATCAAACTTACTGTAAGAACAATGACATCCCAAAGACCCAAACTGCTCCTATCAAACTGTAATGTGTAGATACCACAAAGATTTTTTGAAGTGTAACAATAATCCTACATCATCATCACTTGTAACAACAACTCTTGTATCAACATTATCAATATACTTATACAACTCCTGATTAATGTTCAACTATGAAAGACATGATCAACACAATTATCTTGAATGCATGATCATGAACAACCTTTGTCAATAGTACAAGTGATCCTCAAATGTCCTATAGTCCTTTTGACATCAATGACAAACTATCACCATCAATCTCCCCCTTTGTCATTGATGGCAAAACTAAATGATGCAATTTTTCTTTCTCCCCCTTTTTGACATCTAATGACAAAGACTATTATCTCCCCCGGAGAAAAATAACTCATATAAATCATTAGTAAAAGACTAGCAAAGTATGCTCATATCAATCAACTGTTTTCACATTTCTTGTATCACAAACACTAACACTGACCTTGTTATCTTTCATACAAACCAAGAAATTGAAAAAACATTTACCCAAACCTTTGATACCACTAGCCTCTGAAAATTTAAGGCACTAATCATATTTACAATTTGTTGTTATTCTGAAAGCTCTATTTTTGCATATCTATATACTGCATAACTTTTCAAATTGTGAGTAATAAGAAACCATGAAGCATAGGACTTGAAATCAACATTATGTGAGGTACACCAACCAAAGCATCAAACCACTGTTATAACTTGCCCATTGATTGTACCATATTCTACACAATAGCACTTCTTGTAACAACACCAATCAGCACAAATCACAATCCATGATGACATGATAATTAACCAAGAGATGTTCTAGCCAAAAACTTCCATAATAAAGAGAACATAAAATTTTAACCTGTAACCAATCTATTCTTGTACACCCTTTCTGACATGAAAAAGAATGAAGACCATCTGAAATGAATGACGGCTATGAAGATCACTAGGCTGATCCTACACATGACATTTTTTGCAACACAATGTCAAATCTGATATATATATTGTAATCAACACGACTAATGCCTCTTGACTCTATAATCCAAAACAACCAATTAATATCTTCTTGCAACAACACTTTCCAAAACCAAATACAGAGACAAAAATTTAACTTCTTCCATTTGTAACCTCCTTAGCTCACATACAACTGATGAGAGTTTCTTGAGAACACTTTAACTGAAGCATCATGACAACTCAATCATGTAAGTACCAACTTGATATGACAAAGAAAGAATCATTTATAAACCAAATCACTTATAAACCAAGTCATTCAAAAACACCAAACTCTTTGTGAATAGAGCCCTTGAATTTCTTATCAATCATCAACCAATGATCACCTATATTACTGTCACACACAAACATAATAAAAAAAACAAGATCATCAAATTGGTAAACATTAAATGATCTTCTTCCTGAAACTTT
The DNA here is from genome assembly GCA_027924645.1 of Cunninghamia lanceolata. Classification (NCBI taxonomy): domain Eukaryota; kingdom Viridiplantae; phylum Streptophyta; class Pinopsida; order Cupressales; family Cupressaceae; genus Cunninghamia; species Cunninghamia lanceolata. The sequence continues at coordinate 31,397,958 of BSBN01000078.1, read as the reverse complement.
TTGGGGATACTTGATGTAACATGAATAACTCCCCCTTACTTCATGCTCTCAGTTATCCAACTAATGATGTAACTTGTGCAAGATGCACAAGTTTAGGATCCTTCTTGTTCTGACTTTGTTTTCTTCTCCAAACCTATATAAACCTTTTCTTTTCTTTGCTCAAGGTGTCTGCTCTAGATGTCTTCAATTTATTTCTGTAAAAATGTGCCTTATGCCCAATATTGTGACACTTAAAGCATGTGACATTATAACCAATTAGAGGAGTAAATGAATCATATTTCTTTGACATGCCAAAAGTACTTCCATAATCATATCTTCTATGCATCCAACAGTCTCTTTCTATGTGACCAACTTGGTTACAATTGTAACATATTATATTAGAACTCTTATTTGTCATTCTAGAAAAACTTTTGTCTTTATGCCACTCAACATTATTTCTGGCATAATTCTGACAATCTCTAGCTCTATGACCATAGATATGACAAGAATAGCAATAACCATGAAACTGAGAATAATTATACCTTATTGAATGGTATTGCCTAACAGGTGGAGGTTTGTTTGTTCTTTCTCTTGCATCATCAGGAGCTTTATCTTTTGCTATCTTCTTGTCTTCCTTAGGAGCAACAGGAGGATTTCTGATTTTGGAACACTCTCCTTCTTCATTATTCTTTTCAAACAACAGATTCTTGTGCAACTTAGAGGAAGCCTTTTCTAACTCCTTTCTTAAAGAGACTATTTTAGATTCATACTTTTCACAATCAATTTCTTTGACCTTTAGTTGATTATTGACATCTTTTATTTTCTTAACTTCTGCAATTTGAGCCTTCAAATCTATTATCTGTTTTTCTACATCTTGAAGATTTGAAAGAATTTTTGTCTTGGATTCCTTTTTCTCTTGAAGTTGCAACTTTAACCTTTTGTTCTCCATTCTGAGTTCTTTGATCTCATTAAGGGCACAAATGAGCTCACCTTCCATATCAATCTCATAATCATTTTCATCATATTCGTGATCATCATCACTTGTGATGTTAGCTTCTTCTGAATCTAATTGGGATTGAACTTCAACTCCTTCATTTGAAAGTCTCCTTTCATTGCCACTTTCTTCACACACTAGAGTGTCCTCTTCTTTATCATTATCTTGATAAATTCTTTTCAATCTTCTCCACATATCTTGAGCTGTAACACAATCCATAACTTTACAAGTAACATCATTAGATAGAGCAGATGATATGGCCTTCTTTGCAATATCATTACATTCAAGGGCTTCTTTGTTATTTGCAGTAATACAATAACCATTCTCAACTGACATTAAAACATCATATCCTAAAGAGGATAAATACACTTGCATTCTAACATACCAACTGAAAAAATCTGAACCATCAAACTGAGGAACTCCTGAAAATTTTTCTTCTAATACAATATTAGATTCAACTTGGGGAACATCTTTATCAACTAATGTCTTTTGTGTCTTTTGACCAGAGTGAAGCTTGACATTTCTCATGTTCTTATTTCTTCTGCACTTACCCATTGAACTCCACTACCAGGACTTACCCGAGTTGATTAAGCTTCAAAAAGGGAACTTGGCTCTGATACCAATTCTAGGAGTCAAGGACAACACTGAGAGGGGGGGTGAATCAGTGTTGTGTGAATTTTCAAATCTTTTGCAAACTTTAACTTTTAAAACACAAGGAGAGAAAGCTATCATTGATTTGTCAAACACATATGCACATAATTGAGAATGAAAAACAAAAACTCATGAGTAAATCATACAACCACAGAGAGAAGATCAATATGAATCAAGACACAAGAATTGCACGAGTGGAAAACCCTCCAGGGCTAGAAAACCCACTCCAAAACTGCCTCACTGGCTTAACTGATAAAACATGCCTCACTGGCTATAAAGAAGCCTCACTGGCTACAATATGTGTCTCACTGACAAATGTTAAGGTCACACTAACCTATAGGCCTCACTGGCATACTGTGCCTCACTGGCATAGACAATTACCATCATTAAAACATAAAGCTCTGTGTGCAAGAATTGATTGCCAATCAATCTAATTTGCACCAATTACACTCTGTGTTTCATCATACACCCTAACTTCCCTTGTTTGATTTTCAAGTCAAGACCATACAAATAATTCCTTTTACACATCTCTCTGAAAACAAGCTCCTGTAAACAAATTTTCAACACTCTTATCTCTACAATACAATTTCAATATCTTCCTCTGCATATCATTTTGAAATCAACTGATTCTCCATCAAGAACATTTTCACTGCAAATTAGCTCATACATACATTCTTCTGTGTTTTCTTTTTAAAAGAATTTTCATAAAGTTATCTTCATAATTGTATGTTGCTCTGCACTTCAACACACTTATCAAAGCACCTATAAGCCCAATAAATATTAGATGACCATTCATATTTTTCCTTCTCTCCACAATTATTTCAATCCTTGATATTCTTGCACCTGCAAAAACGGTCTCTTCAAATTCTCTGCCCTGCAAATCTAAAAATGCCTCTTCATATTCAATGACATTTCAACCTAAAACAAATTTGTCTTCAATACAAATTCCTCCATAAAAAAAACTTCAATATTGCCCTTAAAAAAATAATTTCTTTCCCAAAAAAAAAAACTTTTCATATATCTCTTTTCAATTCTTCAATTTTATCACTTCTGCAAATTTCAAATAAAATCTTCTTCAAATTCTTCTCTGAAAATGTCTTTAATAAAAAATCTCCAATCTACAACAAAAGACTTTTCATATTCTTCATAATAAATCTCAAGAAAGAATCAATCTGCCTCAAAGATAATCTTCTCACAAAAAATCCATTCACCTTCGTCTTCTACAAAAAAAAACTTCAATTTGTGTATTCAATAAAAATCCTCCAAATTGTAAAAATCATCTTAAAGAAAAACTTCTATCTTCAAGGTCTCTTGGTCTTCATTTTCACTTAACAATGGCAACAAATCTGTTTTTAACCCTTTTTAAAAAAAAAAAACAAAAGAATTCCTTAAAATCTTCACTTACTTGCCCACCTTTTGCTCAATCCATAATTAGAAATTACTTTTATTTTAATGTCATAAAAATGACATAATGGATGGGCTGACCACTTTGTGTCAAAGTTTCTAAAAAAAAACTAAAGCCATAAAAGGCTTAGTGATTCAGGTTTCCTCCTTACAAAAAGAGTATTCAACAAGCTTTAAAATATTTCAAAGCTTTTCATGAATAAAGCATTCCCCACAAAATGGCAACCTTTGAATTTATAGTGCTTAATCAAACAAAGAATAAACAATATCAAATAAGGGTCTTTGAATCACCTTTGAGTATGCTTCGAGTGATACTATGCTTTTTCAATAAAACTCCATCATGCACCTCCTCGAATATGAAATTCGATGTCCCCTTTTTTTTAATTAAAAAAATCAAACTCTTTATAAAAAATAAACTCTCCATGCATTTTTTAAAAATATAATCTCCTTAAATCAAGCTTTTTGAAACATTCTAACTAAAAAAAACTTTTGTTCTCTTCATAAGATTTTCAAATGATGTTTATGCTCCCCTTCAAATATATTTAATTTACCATTTTCATGCTCTTTTTCTAATATGACTTTGCATATGAAATTCACCTTTTAATGTCATAAAGATATGACATACAGGAACTAAAAAATACAAGGTTTCTAATATTAAAACACAGTCATATGCCAACAACCAACAATCAACTGAACCAACCAACTATGCCTGTGTCAAATGTTGACACCAACCAACCTTGTGCCAAGTAAGACATCATACCAACTAAAGTATATTAAGCCCAACATCAACCATCCAATTACTGACATAAAATCATCCATGCTAACTTGAACATTATCAAACTTACTGTAAGAACAATGACATCCCAAAGAACCAAACTGCTTCTATCAATCTGTAATGTGTAGATACCACAAAGATCTTTTGAAGTGTAACAACAATCTTGCATCATCATCACTTGTAACAACTCTTGTTTCAACATTATCAATATACTTATACAACTCCTAAGTAATGTTCAACTATGAAAGACATGATCAACACACTTATCCTGAATGCATGATCTTGAACAACCTTTGTCAATAGTACAAGTGATCCTCAAATGTCCTGCAGTCCTTTTGACATCAATGACAAGCTATCACCATCAAGTTTCTCACTCTCCCCGATCTCAAATAGGTTTCAAGGGTAGCCTGCAACCCAGCCTTGATTTCTTCATGTGTTTTAAAAGACTTTGGTTTCCGACCTCTCTTGGAGGGGGAAATCGACCTAGAATTTTGTGGAGAATCCTAACTAGAAGTTTGGGAAAAGGATAATTTTGTAGCAAAATCAAACACCTCTACTGCAGTAGAAGGAGTTAGAGACTCTGGTTGTGGAAAAGAAAAGTTTTGTGGTCGAATTAAAATCTCATTACCAATTCCATCTCCCACCATATCCTCCCAAGTCTTATTCTTTGTATTTAACTAGACATTACTTCCCATATTTGATACGGGAGTGCTATTTATATGAGAAAAATTCATACCTCCAGATTCATGAGAATCTTCCTCAATTACTTCTTCTGCAATTTCATCAATAAGGTCAGAAGCAACTTTATTTAAAGTTTTTTCAACATAGGTTTTCGCCTCCTCCTCAGATAAAGAGAAGTTTAGTAAATTGGAGATATCATGCTAACTATCACTTATAAAACTAAACTCTTGCTCTTTGTCAAAAGATGGAAATAAATTTTTCTTTATTTGCTTCTTATGGGCAAAGTGGGGAGTATATATTTCTATTATTGTATGTACCAAAAAAAAAAAAAAACGGGGGGGGGGGGGGGGGGGGGGGTTAGTACTTAGCTATCTATTCATTTGATTCAGATCTACTTAGTTATTCTTTTTATCCTTTTTATCACTATGAATTTATACAGCAAAATAGCAGTAACCACATAAACTTAATAATTATTGCATGTAATAAATATATATATATATATATATATATATATATATATATATATATATATATATATATATATATATATATATATATATATATATATATATATATATATCAGTGCATACACATATACCCATTTATCCAAAATATAATAAAATGCTTTATGCTGAGTATTTTTCAGTAAACTGTTAAAATCTATTTAAAAATGTATATACATATATATACATATACATTTACATGTATATATATATATATATATATATATATATATATATATATATATATATAAAACGTTTTTAAATCGGAAAGCATTTTAAGAAAATTTTTGAGAGGTCAAAATTTATGTGGGGCGGACTATTTTTGCATAGTTCCTGAGAAAAGAAAAAAAACAAACAAACAAATTAATGGGACTGTGGGCAGCTGCGCCCACAGTCCCACCAAAACTCATATAATAAAGGGTGTGGGATGGGAGGCGGAGCCTCCACCCAAACCCGCGGGTGTGGGTGGAGGCTCTGCCTCCCACCCCACACCCCAAACCCTTGATCCACGCCCTCCGCAGCGCCACTCTACCTTCGTCGTCCCCACCGGACTTCCTCCTCCGCAGCCCTGCACAACGGCCTCTCCACAATACCTCTGCCATCATCGAGAAACTCTTCGCCAATCCTTCGGCCTCCATCGCCACTGTCGACCCTCCTATACAGTAAACTCTGCTCAAAACGTTGGAATCAATACTGTCTTTTAATGATTTTTTTATATATTATGTTTGCATATATTTTTTAAAAAAATAAAAAAATAAAAAAATAAAATATAAATAAATATAATGCATTTCGATTATCACATGACTCTGGCAATCATACCTCTATGGGAGGTGATGGAAGCTTCATTTTCTTGGCCTCCATGGCTGTTTGAAAACCCTAACCTGCTCAAAAAAAAAAAGAGAAAACAAAACCAAAGAAATGAGAGAATAAGACTAGAGTGTTAGGGTAACAAAATGAGAAATCATTAGAATACTATTTAGGGCTTTCTAGAATAAAAACTAGTTTAATATGGAGATTAGGGCTTGTCTTTTAGAAATCAATTTTGAATTTGGATTAGGGCCTTTCTATTAGACTTATTATTATTATTTTTACTATTGAGAGGTTATTCATTTATGAAGAATTTGTTAAATTTCATTGTTTTAAATCTCCCCATTTTGATTTAACTATCTTTTACCTTTGTGTCATTTAATTTTGTTTTATTTAAATGGGGGGGATTTGTATTTTGGGTTATTTGCCTTGGGATTTTAATTTTATTTGGAATGGGGGATTTTTTTTTTGTAATTTTTATTAGAGTAAGCATTTCCCCTTGTTTTAAATCCCTTGTAGTTGGGTCAATTAAATTATTTTGTCCCTAGTGTGATTTTTATCATGTAATTTGTCTATTTAATTGAACATTATTTTTACGAAAAGAGTTATTTAAACTCTCCTCCTTCCTCTATTAATTTTTTTTGAGTTAGTTATTAAATATAATATGGAAATTATATTTAATAACAGATTCAATTTTCTCCTTGGATTTATTTGGCATCTTGCCATTAATTATTATTATTTTATTTTGAATTTTTATTCCTTTATGCCAGGTCGATTTATCCAACCTTGGCAGAATATTTATTTCAATATTTTATTTTATTTTAAATCGTTTGAATTGTGTTCTTGAGTTTAATTTAATTTTATTCTTAAATTTTATATTAATTCCTTATTGGTGATTTATTTTTAAATTTTTTATTTCGATTATCGATAACGCGTTATGTTGTCAAAATTTTGTGAGATTTCTAGGGTTAAATTTATGTGATATTTTATTTATTTTTAATCCATTATTCCACTTTAATCATGTGCCATCTTGACATTGTTTTACTTAATCACTTTTCGATTTCTTTTTAGACCTGAGTTATGATTAGGGTTCGATGTTGGCTAAATCATCTTCACACCTAGGAAACTAGGGGTTTAGATTTAAAATAGTTTAACTCTAAAAGTGACACACTTCGTGTCATATACCCTCTAGATGGCTTTCATCATTGCAGCTATGTTGACATGTTTACACCTTATGCGTATTGCCACCGAGCACACAGACGCGTGCGAGGGGGTTCCTAGGGATAGGTAGAAAAGTTTTTCATAGTTCGTGTCATGACCACATGGCAAATGTGGACATGACACGTGTATTGTGTGTCGTGACCACATGGGAAATGCGGTTATGACACATTTGAACTCAAACCTCAGTAGAAAGCCATTAGGGACAAGCATTTTGGACAGTACATTTATTTCCCCTATTTTGCAGAAGATGAATGGGTCTAGTATATTCTGAGCAGAATGCATGACAACTTCATATGGTTGATGAGGCCATTCAAGATCACAAAGGATGCCATTAGGGTGGTGACCAGATTGCACTCATCTGGTAGGTTACCTACACTCAAATCAGTCAAAAACCAAACTGTGAGTGAGGCTACTGGATCTAAATTTGATAAAAGAGAAATGACAATTGAGGATATCATAGATCTAGATATCAAGTTTGCTGCCATTATAATTGGCTACAAGATATATCACTCAAGCAGAGAGAATTTTGTATCTGAAACAACAATTTATACTGCTTATGAGATGTTAAGAAAGAATGTTGACTATGATCTCTGTGAGCTCCTTCTGAACCAACTTTTGGAGAATCTACAGAAGATAAAGAAGGATAAGAAAAATTCTTTCAAATACGGTGGGTTGATACTCTGTCTATTTTTCTATTACATGAATGAGCTACCCAAATCTAGTGGCTAGATATGGCAAAATGGCAGACCTGTTGCCATACAAATCAGGGATTATTTGTATGGGCTTGGTGATGCCAAGGCACAAAATACAGCACTGTGGGGTTACTTCAAAAACTTCCAAAGCTTGATGCAGGCCAGAGAAACAATCCTACAACCATTAGTTAAGAAATACAAGGATACAGTGTGCTTTATGGTAGACACTAATCAATGCCTAATGGAGGTAGTGGAGCCAAGGATAGTCTGGATCATGCTAATGGGGTATGAAGTAGATGAGAAAATGGTAGAGCTACATGTTCAACATATGCTAAGTCAACCCAATGATCCTAAGGAAGAAAAGTTTGGAACTTTTGAAGAATTGAGTGTGAAAATTCATGTTGAACTAAGACAGCCTGAAATCAAGAGAAAAGTGAGAAGAGAAGTGGAAGAATTTGCCAAGAAACATGGAATATCAAAGGAGGTAGTTGATGCCAATAGAGAGAAGATGGAAAGGGAAGAGAAAGAGAAACAAGATGCAGAAAAGGAAAGTGATCCAGTGCAAGCCCCTTCCTGGACCAGATCCTCCAAGAGCTCTGCACCTACCACCTCGAAGAGCCAAAAGACATCAAAACTGGAAGCACAAACATTAGAAAGGGAGAGAAAAGAACAAAGAAAAAGGAAACAAAATCCTATATAAGTCAGAAGGATGATGAAGAAACTGAAACCGATGAGGAAGTCAAGAAAATGAAGAAGAAGAAGAAAACATCTGGTGAACCCTCTACTGGTCAAGGTAAGGAAGAAAAGGTAGAAGAATTTGTTGAAAAGCCTACTCTCCGCATTTATGATATCATCAAATTAGTCACTGTGGATGGGAACTTGAAACCAATGACTGAGTTTTATGATGATTATAGTGAAACTGATCAGAAGATCTTGCAAGAAGCTATAGTCAAGTATTTAAACATCTATAACAAAGCATTCATTGAAATTATATCTCTGATTCCTAATAGTCTAGAAAAGGAACTTTAAATAAGAAAGAATAATGCCATGGCAAAAGACCTAGAAATATGGGAGCAGATTGCTATCCAACTTTATCCCTCCATCACTCCAAAGCAAATAAACATGGTCTTCAAAGATTGCAAGGAAGAGTTCCAGACCAAAGGTAGAATGAATGAGCTTATGCTCAGAGAGACTGATCAGGTGGCTAAAGAGACTAAAGAGATCCTTAGGAATGCCTATAAAAAATTCAATATTCCTGTTATAGAGGACTTAGGTGATGAAACCTCTACCATGGATGACAAAGGAGAATCTACTGAGACAGTTGCAGAAGAGACAAAGGAGACAAGTAAAGAGAAAGCTAAGGACTTAGATTCCTCTGTTCTGGAAGAGGAAGTTCATGGACAAGAAGACACCTCTCTTTTGGATCCCCCTGCAGACTCCAGAATTGAAGGAAAAGATAGAAAAGAAGAGAGCATCAATCAAGAAGAAGAAGTGAAGGGAAGAGAAGAAGGTCAAATAGAGAAGACCACAAGTGATAGTGTTGAGGCCACAGAAGGAAAGGAAACTCTATCTCTGGAAAGAGACATTGCAGAAGCTGTCAAGGACTTCCTGACAAAAGAAATGATGGAACTGGATGAATTGGAGCTACTTCAAGGACCATTCAATTTTGATTCCCTCTCCCTGGTTCAAACTATGAAGATAGCATCCTTTGCTCAAGTAAAGGCAAAAGAAAAACTTCTAAAGTCTCACATGGAAGATTGTGAGCTAATAGAAATTACATCCAGTGTGCTAGAGAAAATCATGCCATCCTTCCAAAAGGATCCTTCGGCCTCCACATCTAGTAATCTAAAGTCTCTTGTAAATTCTGTTCATACACATTTTGATTCCTTAGAGAAGTTAGCAGAAGAAAAGGTCTGGAAGGAGTTTTTGGGAAAGAGATTCTCCAAAATACAAGGACTAATAAACAATGATAGGAGAAATATGGATATTGGGTTAAAGAGCTTAGAAAATGCTCTTAAAGATGGCAGAGAAGTATATAAATTTTGTTTATCCTGGTCTAAAGTGACAAAGGATATTGAGAAGAAAGTGAAAGAACAAGAGGATAAACTGTCAAGCCTCTCTCAGAATTTTGATCCTCTCACCACATCCATAATAGACCAGGAATGTCAGACTATTGCAGTCATAAATGAGATAAAGAAGCTTGAGAAGGAAAGGAAGAATATAATAAGTAGGATGGGTGAACTTAGAGGGATGATTATCCCTAAATTAGAGGCCATGCATGAGGCCCTATCTGATGCTCAGACCATAGCCTAGACCAGTCATCTGACAAATCTAAGGTGGGCAGAACCTTTTGCATTCTTATTGAGTGGTCACATCTCAATTTTGGACAGGATTAAGCAGAGTTGGGCAATAGAATTCATCCAATTGAAGACAACTTGTGTAGATATACTTTAGTTTATGTAAGTATAACATGTATATATACTTATGCGGCTAAGTATAGTTGGATTTTTGGGAATTTTTGGTGTGTGGATTCTACCCTTTGCCATTGATGTCAAAGGGGGAGTGAGTAGCAGTGGAAAAATGGAATCTAGCTAAAGGGGAGCTCTAGTAAAGTGTACATTAGAATAGAGCATCAGCCAAGGGGGAGTGTAGTGTGACATTTAATCATTTTTCACTAAGTGTTGCCATCAATGCCAAAGGGGGAGATTGTTGGCAAGAGACACTGTGTGGCTTCATGAGTGTTGTCATTGATGGAAACAAAGTCCATCCCACACATCCATAGGACATGGTGTGTCTATACCAGAAGTCAGATTGAAGAGTATTTTGGTCCGGTGACCAAGAACAGAGCATGCAACAAGGTCTGACATTCAGGTCTAGATCTCTCGGAGGAAGTATCTCAGTAAAGTGTGGACTTGGGGAAGACAAGAGGAGTACCATGACTAACACATTCCAGTGATGAAAGAGTGAAAATATACGAACACCTAAGAGTTGGGTTCCTGTTTGGCAGAGTAGACTGAGGAAGAACAGACCGGTAGAGCATCAGAGCTTAATCCGGATGAGATATTGATCGTGATCAAGTTTCTTGAGGTATCATTCATGATTGGCTGACATGATTGATGACTTCTATAAGCATCTCCTTGATATGCATCACTTGGTAAGCAAGGATTCAACCAACAGACCAAAGGTTGGGAAAATATTGAGTATTCCGGATGCTGACTAGAAAGATACTAAAATCCTTTGTGCAGATATATAAACCAGATGGATTTCAATGAGAAAGTGCGAGTGGTGTATTATGAAGTTTAAAGAAAAGAAGTGAGCAGTGTGGAAATAGTAATACAGATCTGGTATGTGACAAGACAACAGCACCAAAGAAGAGGAAGAATGAAGTGCAATAGATCAGTGTATTGAGCCTAACTAGAACTAAACCTCAGCATGTGTGGATGCTTCTCATCAATTCAAGTATCTTGTTACTTTCTTTATAACTTGTAGATAGTGAGTCTCTTGTAGGCAGTGAGCCTCTTGTGAGCAGTGTGCTTAGGTAGTGAGCCCTAATTGGCAAGTGCCATTTTGTACTTCTATTCTTTTAACAGAGAATACAATCTTGGGTTAGTCATCCCATGGTTTTTCCCTTAACAGGGTTTTCCATGTCAAAATCATTGTGTTATGTGTATTGATTTTGTTTATGCCTTCATGATTATGGATGCTTATTTGTTTTGATGCTGCACTAGTTGTTAAAGAAGAACAGAAAGTTAAATTATTTTTGATAACTGATTCAGCCCCCCTCTTAGTTATCCATAGCTACAAGTAGAGACAATTGCTAATAGTAGTGACATTCCTTTAGAAGTAAAGGGGCTGCCAAAGGAATTTGATAAAATTTTGTCCAAGGAATTTCCTGAAGGACTACCACTTATGAGGAGAATTAGACATTATATTGACTTAATTCCATGGGCAAGTTCACCCAATAAGGCTGCTTATAGATTGACACCTGCAGAAAATGAAGAGGTGAACAAACAAGTGCAAGAGCTATCGGAAAGAAGGCTAATTAGAGAAATCCTTAGCCCATGCACAACACCAGCTGTGTTGGCACCAAGAGCCATCAACAAAATAACTATCAGGTATTTGTTTCCTTTACCAAGAATGGATGATCTCATGGATTGCTTAGCGAAAGCCAAATATTTTAGTAAAATTGATTTGAAAAGTGGATATCATCAAATTAGGATAAGGGAGGGGGATGAGTGGAATACTACTTCTAAGACAAGGGAGGGACTATATGATTGGTTATTAATGCCCTTTAGATTGACAAATGCAGCTAGCACATTTATGAGGTTGATGAACATGGCATTGAGATCATTTTTAGGAAAATTTGTAATTGTTTACCTTGATGATATTTTGATTTTTAGCTACAGCATGGAAGAACATTTCTTACATATTAGGCAGGTCTTGCAAAGGCTCAAAGAGGAAAATTTGTTGGTGAATTTAAAGAAATACAGTTTATGAAGGATAAATTAGTCTATTTAGGATATGTCATCTCACCTTAGGGGCTGAAAATGGATCCAAAAAAGGTACGAGCAATAATAGTATAGCCTACACCTAGGAGTGTAGATGAGATTCAAAGTTTCCATAGTTTAGCTAGCTTTTACCACAGATTTATGCAAAATTTAAGTGGGATATGTGTACCCATAATTGAAACTATAAGGGGAGATAGAATGGATTTTAAGTGGACAGCAGCAATAGATAATGGTTTTGATCTTTTGAAGAAGGTCACAAAGGAACCAGTGTTGGTATTACTTGATTTTACAAAAGTGTTTCAAGTGGATTGTGATGCAAGTGGGACAACCATTGGAGCGATTCTCAGCCAAGAGGGAAGACCTATTGCACATGTCAGTGAAAAGATTAATGATGCTAAGAAGAGATATTCCATTTATGATCAAGATTTCTATGCTATAATGAAGACCTTGAAGAAGTGGTGACATTATTTACTTCCTAGGGAGTTTGTGTTTTACATGGGTCATCATTCTTTATTTACTTCTATAGTATGGATACAACACCATGGATGGATTACTTTATATAGGATGGACTGTTATTCAAAGGAAAGGAGGTATGTATACCTCAAGGATAAATGAGGTATAATTTAATAAAGGAAAAGCATTGTGGTGGATTGGTCAGACACTTTGGAGCTAATAAGTGTATGGCACAACTTAGTGAAAGGTATTATTGCCCAAGGATGAATGCAGCATAAATAAAAAAATTTATATAAGGATGCCAAGTTTGTCAATATTCAAAATGAGGGAGTCAAAACATAGGACTATATTAGACATTACCCATACCAGAGAAACCATGGGATGACAAAAGCATGGATTTTGTGCTTGGTTTGCGAAAAACACAGAGAGGTAAGGACTCTATATTTGTGTTTGTTGATAGATTCTCAAAGATGGCCCATTTTATAGCTTGCAAAAAGACCAATGATGCCACACATGTTGCAAATTTACTCTTCATCAAGGTTGTTAGGTTGCATGGCTTACCAAAAAGTATAGTCTTAGACCATGACACTAAGTTTCTAGGACATTTTTGGAGGAAACTTTGGAAGAAATTAGGTACTGACCTAAAGTTTATTTTTGCATATCATCCTCAAATAGATGGATAGAATGAAGTTGTTAATTGGAGCCTTGGAAATTTGTTAAGATGCTTGGTTGGTGACAAGCCTAAACAATGGGTTGATACTACCACAAGCTGAATTTGCATATAATGATTTAGTCAGAAAAAGTACAGGTAAGACTTTGATTCCAGATTGTTTATGGAAACATCCCTAGGAGTATTTTAGAATTAAGGGACCTTGCAAATACCAAGGATCATGAGTGAAGTGTTGGAGGAGAAGAGTTTTCTAGACACATGCAAGATTTGCATCAAGTAAGGGAAAGACTTAGTTGGAGTAGCCAACAATATTAAGATAAAGCATAGTCAAAGAGGAGAGAAACTAATTTTGAAGTGGGAGATATGGTGCTTCTACATCTATGGAATGAAATATTTTTGAGTCATACCTATAACAAGCTCAAGTGGAAAAATATTAGACTTTGTAAAATTATCAAAAAGTTTTCACCAAACTCTTATGAGTTAGAGCTATCAACAGACCTAGACATCTTTGCAATTTTCAATGTTTTTTATTTGTACACTTATTATGAAGGAGAGGCATCGCAACAACAATAGAAAAAGGAAATACCATAGGAGAAATGGGTGGAACAACTACCTGAGAGACAACGGGAGCAAATTGAATGCATATTAGACTCTAAAGTGGTTAGGAAGATGAGAGGCAAAAAATACAAAGAATATCTCATGAAATGGAAGAATAGACCAATAGAGTATGCTACTTGGTTGAGCCCAATAGAGATTAAGAAATTCAAGTTTGACTTGTAGCAATAGGGTGAGACCTATAGAAATAGAGTTACTAACCTACAACCACAAGGTTGGGAACCTACAACAACTAGGTTTTAACCTACAACAATGCACAATTTTAACAGTGAGTAGGGGTTCACAAATTTTGTTACCCTGGTAGTTTGATGTAGAGGCATCGCATAATTTTAATGTATTTTTTTTCCTTCTACATGCCACCATGTACCAAGTTGTGGAGGTTTAAAACTTAATTTATTTTGACTATTTTGCGGGAAAATCACCTACTCTCTGGCACATTAATGAACAACAACATGAGAAAAATGGAGAGGAAGCAATTTGAGTGGGAATTTGAACTGGAAGATAGGTTGTTGAACTTTAATGATGGATTTTGAGTGCTCAACCTATTTTAGATAGGATGTTGTAGAAGCTTCTAGATTTTGGAGGGATTTTGGATAGAAGGAAAACAAGGAAGAAAAAGAAGGGACATAGGATAGAACTTAATAGAAAAAAAGAAGAGAGCAACACCTAGAAGTAGATTATTATAGCAGGGAGAGGTAACAATAAAATAGAGAATGAACAGTGACAAGTGGGTAAAGGAGATTTCTTACAAAGTTAATTTTAGACATAGAAAAATAGGCGAGCTTAGGTTTTCTTCCCAGTTGTGAGAAATGGGATGTCTATAAAGTTTATAATTTCAATCTAAATGAATGAAATATTATCTTTAAAAATTGTCCTCTACATGTGTGTATTTTCATCTGGGGTTCATTTTTGGTGGATTTGCTACTCAAAAAATTGATTATTTCTATGGGTAAGTGTCTAGGTTGTCTTGTGATTGGTATGGTATTGTCAAACACTTGTAGCATATGATTATGTTCCTACAACATAGCTTCGTGTACCTATAGCAATGAATTTATGTACCTATAACATAGTTCCATTTAATTGCAACATAGTTATTTTAACCTACAACCAAAGATTTTACCCATAGCAAGTGTTTTTTTAGGCCTTTGCAGAGGTTGTGTGAGTTGGTTACAACAACACATCCTCCCTTATCCACCCATTGGTTATGATTTGGTAAGGTTTTAGGCACCTATAAAAAGGAGGGTGCCATCAGGATTTGATTTAATGTATTGCAAAGATTGAGAGGTATGATGGCTTTTCCATCCTAGTTGGCGAGAGATCACGATATTTAACCTAACTTTTTAAATGAATTTACCTGAACATAAAGTTCTACATATCGAAGCACCATTTTGAATGAATTTATATTAAAGACTTATTATAAATTCGAGTAACTCAAGAATTTTAGTAAACTATAAATTTAATTAGTATTAATGTGCTTGGTTAATAAAGGTTGTTGATAATTGTAATGGTGAAATTTGCATAGCCATGCGCCTTTCTCTTATGTTTTGTGCTCATGGTGAATAGGTTGGCTTTAGTGCATTGAATAGCATGCAAAATGGTATAACTTGCATAGACGTTAGTAAATAACTTCACTTATTCTCAAATACCATCATTACATATCTCTAGAGTTCACTTCATTCTATGGGTAATCCATTTTCTCTATCTAGGTTAGATCCATAAGTGTGAGCTTGATTTGGATCAACTTAGCAATTATGGATATATCCCTTGACGTTCTGAAATAAAAATTTAGATTTAAACATTTCTCACCATTTCACTAGTCATTATGAGTTGACTAACATGTGAATTGCCCCAAATTACTCACTAGGGTGGTTTATTTAAACACTAACCCTAATTGGAAATAGATCATTTAGGAGTTATCAAGTGGAGCATGCTCGGGTTTGATTGATAGAGTATTTATGAGAGAAACATAATATAAAATTACTAAATAATTTATTAGAGCACATAATCCTAGGTCCAGTACATGCTTACTTGTTATCCTCAAATCTTCACTTAGAATTATAAAGATAGTCTACTAGGAGTTTGGCCTAGTAGAACATTGTTGAATGCACAAGACAACTGAGAGGGGGGGTGAATCATTTGTATCAAAATTTTCAAACCCTCATAAACATAATAACATCAACATCAGATCACTTAAACCCTTAATCTATTATGAAGATTAAACATGAAAGAAAATAATAGAAACTCAATCACACCAACACCATGCACAAGAGAAAACTATATTTTTTACGTGGAAAACCCTAAAAGGGAAAAACTATAGTGAGGATTAGCTCACAATATAAAGTAATAACAATACAAAATTACAAGAGGCTCACTACCATAGGACTCACTACCCACAAAAGAAAGGTTCACTACCAATGACTCACTATCCAAAAGAAGAAGAAAGAAGAAATGGATCATTGCCAAGAATGAACTAATAAAATTGCATTTGACACATGTATGGGTTCAGTTCCAGTGAAGAACAAGCATTCCTTTCACAGTTGTACCTAAAGATGATAGGCTCCTTCTGCTCACTGCATCCAGTTGCCTAACTCATGAAAGTTCTCACTACCTTATTCAAATTCACATCATATTCACATTCCATCACACTTCACACACCCATGCATGAATGCTTGACACTTATTTATACCATCATCAACCTTGAAATCAATCTCCAAGGTTGGTAAGCACACAATATTTGAATTAGCTCTAGACCTAAACATTCCATGGCACAAGGGAATGAAGGAAAACAACTTTGAGCCTTATCTTGGACCTGAAAAAATCTTCACATGTTTCAACATGCTTCCACAATCTACGAACCACATCCATAATTAGTGTTAATACCCAAATCAGCCAAACTTATGTAAACATTAGGAACACTTAGGCACATGCTTTCAAGAACACAACCATAACTTGGGGACCAAGAACATGCCTTTAATACAATATGGAAACATCCATAAACAATATGAAATCACCTGGGAGCCAACAAATCTGGCTATACCAAATCTCACTTGAAGATAGTTCATAGACTATTCACAACCAACACTACCAAGCTCTGCTACTCTAGAGAACGACATTTTGGAGCACCAAATCACAAGTCCTTTGGATAGAACATAGATATAGACTTTATAAACACTCATCCAAAACTACAAGATCAAAAACCAAACTGCAGAGAAATGTGGAGCAAAATACTTTCTCCCAGTCGCACTACAAACACTGCCAAGAACAGTCTTCATACTAGTGAACATAACTCTCAAACCATAGCATTCTGGAGCACCAAATTTTGGATTTAACAACTTATATCAATCCTCCAAAAATTATACAAACCTCACCCTCTATTATTTAATACAGAAGAAATGTAGAGCAAAAACTCAGACAGTACTGTGTAAGCCAGAATACCTCTTCACAACACTATCTTTAGTATAAATCAAAATTTCTCAAAAGCACTTGGAAATCCACCAACAAGAACAATATACTAACATCATCAACACCTCTACAATGCATTCAAATAATAGAAACTCAATCAAACAACAACAAAAACATTAGAAGATACAGTTGACACCAATGACAACACAAACATGTTGACGTCAATGACAACACCGATTAACACATACTTACAACAAACATGACCCTTGCATTTCACAAAACTCACAAATGTGTTAATAAACACAACCAATATTTAAGCATACAAATATCAAGGAAGTGACGTGAACAAGCTATAAATTCCAAAAATCAATGAGATCAAATCTACAAATTATAAGAGGAGTTCAATGTATATGATCACTTTTGCACTTAGGAGATTAATCCTACAATAATAGATCTAAAACAAAGTGATAGATAGTGAATCTTTAGAATTAGAGATTTTCATCTAAGTCATCCAACAAGATCCAAAGCATTAGAAAAACACTTCTTGGCATCTATTATGACATTTCTCTATCATTAGAATTAAGCTAAGTTTTATTTTCAATTTAATTTAATTTGATTTTGATATTTATTTACATGTGGAAACAATTAGTGCAAACTAAAAATTTGAAATTCTGAAGTTCAAATCTAATGATTCCATGTTATAATTGGTACTCATTAGCATGAATTCCTAATGAAGGAGAATTGACCAAAAGTGATAGGTCTGTGGTAATGCCATGGTCATTCTCATGGATTGTACAAACTATGGGAACACTTCAATGGTCTATGGTATACTAAAGCACCTCTTAGAAGTTTGTTTGAACATAAAGATCATCCAACATTCTCCAACAAGTGTTTCATAGATCACTTTGAATAGAGTCAAACACATGTGCACTAATTATACCTAACCCAAACCTTTTATAGTTCCTACCATGACGTAAGTAGGGTCTCTAGTACACCTTTTGGGCAATCCACAAAGTCCAATTCTGACTACATCTCACTATGTTGTTCTAAATATCACTTTATAGACTTTAGATGGTGTGGTTAATTTGGAATAATGGTGGCACTCCTAAGATTCATGCCATGCTAATTTATTTTACATTACATTATGAAACTACTAGAAAATAGTTTAGATTCATAACGATCGATAGATAAAATAGCATAAAAGAAAATAGTTCCACTTTTATAGGAAATAATTCAACTTCCTAGTGATTCTTGGACTCCACAACATGAAATATATGTAATCTATATATACATATGTAATATATAGCTTAGCATAACTCACTTAACTGATATGTAGACATATAGGTACATAAATGAAGATAGAAACCACACATCTATAAACATACATTTAGTATTTTGATTATATATCTCTGTGTCTTGTACTATTTTGTCTTGTAGAGATTTTGCATATATGCCTACACTTACATCCTCATAAAGAGAGTATTTCACCAAGATGAAACTTGGGCCTCAAATCTATGGTATCAGAGTGGGTTTCTCTACATCCTACATGACCTATCATGTGTGATTATTGTATTTGAGCCTCATCATTGAACCTCAAAATTAATTATATTACTTACTAAATCATTTTAGAATAGTAAAATGAACATAATAGGAGATACACATTATTAGTGATCAAAATTGTGACTCCATAATCACAAAGACAACACTCAATATCTAAGGCTAGGAACATATGTCAACTTGGGATAATGAGATAAAACTCATAATTAGACAATGGATAGTTAAGTACCTGTTGGGTGAATATTTTGTCGTTAACTCGCTAACGGCAAAATGGGTATATCAGCCACAGCTATGATGAGACAAAGTCTCTCCTCTCAGCAAGGGGAGGTTCCCTATAATTAATTAACTTTTGCAAATCAAATAACTTATCAAATTTATGTACACTAAAAACTATATTTGTGGTGGTTCCATCTCATCTCATTCACTTTTTTCAGAATAGATGTTTATATTTCAAACTCTTGATATAAAACTTATAAATTATCACAATATCATAGAAACACAAAGTTTTCTGTTACCTCACTCACTACTTGTAACCGGAACTATTTGAAGTAGAATGCAGCCCAAAGTCTTCACTCCTCTTCAATATGATAAAAGTAATTCAAATATAACAACTTGCAGCACAAAGTCCCCAAACTGTTGTATTTTCACAAACATGAACATATAACCCACAACCGATTTGATAACACAAAGTTTATCAGAATCAAATTAAGAGCGCTCTTCAATCACTTGAAACAAACTCCACAGTTCAATTATTATCAATTAAGATTATGATAGCAAGACATAAGAACAAAACTATCACAACACAAATAATCCCAAGACAAAGATTGGAATTGAACTTGCTTTCTTGTATTGATGAATATTTGAATATTGATTTTCACAATAAGCACAAAGTCTTGATTTGCTTTTCAATTCGCCAGAGTTTTCTTGCAATAGATAAAAGATAATATTTACAAAAGAGGTCCCCTTTATTTATAGGGAAAGACCTTGAAAAAATCTAGGAAATCTACAACTACTTTGACTTATTCAAAAATAGGAGTCCTTATTGACTTGGGACTTCCTATTTTTTACATGTAATTGCATATCAAAAATGTACATGTAAAAATGTCCAAAACTGTTTTGAAAGTACATATGAAAATCAGAAAATAAACTAAGGGGAAAAACCAGCTGCTTCAATTTGTATCTCCATTCTTTCTCATGTGATGATCATACATAGTGAAGGCCGCTTGCATTTCAATGCTATTTGGGTTGAATGCATTTTTGAACATCATCCTGGCTCTCACTACGGCATCCGTCACTGTAGTGATTGATTTGGCATGATTAGTTAACCTGGTTTTCAAATTGTCCAAGGTTAACTGGTTGTCTAAGATGTTGTCCACAGAAGTTATTGAAAATACCTTGTCTTCAAATTCCTTCTGAAACATGTCTTCAAATTCCTTAACCATTTCTTCTGCAAAAAGAAACTGGTTATCTTGTGATACCAATTTACAAGGCAACTCCTCCAGCTTGTGCAAAATGTTAACATCATTTTCTTGACTGGTTTCCTTTGCAGCTTCGAGATCCTTGATCAAATTTCTTAGCACATTGCTCTTGTACATTGGAGCTTCCTTTGTTTCTATATATGAATCCCTATTGGAAATGGCGCCAATGGATATTAAAGTGCTTATTTTTAGCTTCCTCATTTCCACCCACTTATCATGAGTTTCCTTAGTGCGCTCAATGTCTTGAGAAATAGCGTCAATGAGATCATTGAGTTCTGCCCTTACTTTCTTCATCTTATCCGTTTTCTCAAATACCTTTGTGAGCAAAGAGATTCCTTGCGCTCGCATCCTATCTAAGTACTCTTCAAGTACTTTTCCTCTGAGGTGAGTCTTTTCTGCTTTTAGGATGACAGGGTCTTCTACAGATACGGCCTCTAGAGTAACTGCTTCTGAATTCAAAGTGATCTTTCTTACCACTACAGTCAGCTGTTCTACCTTTGCCTTGTAGTAGTCTTTCATTTCTTTTTCCCTGTCGAATTTCTGGATCAAGATGTCCATGGCTGACTGCATATCATTTTTAGCACTTTCATGGGTGATTTTTCCCAATTCAACCCTAGAAATAGAATAGTCATTCATGTCAAAATTTTCAACAGTTGCATCCTGTGGGGGTTTTGCTATCTCCAAAATTTTATGTCCCTTATCTTCAAGTACCCTTGAAAGGATCTTTGGTTTCTTCGGAGCCTTAGGTTTTGCAGGTACCAGCTTAGTGAAATCAAAATCATCTGGAGAGATGACTTGCTTTTTTCTCTTTGGTGTGTAAGCTGACAACCAAGGTGGCAGCAGAGAAGTATTCACATTGGAGTCCATTCCTACCGCTAGTGTTCTTGGAACTGTGCTTGTGCTGGTGGTAGAAACAATAGGCGGGGTGTTGGTAAAAACCGCACCTGTTACATTGGCACTTGAAACTTGCTCAGTATTCATCACAAAATGATCAAACATAGATGTGTCTCCAATATCAAATGACGAAGAAGACAAACTAGGAATTGAATTGGAAGAATGGAGAACATTTTCAAAAGTGCCTTGGGGATTATCAAAAATTATTTTAGGACGAGAGGGGGATTCAGAGGAAGGAATGATAATAGGGGAAACAGACACAGGGGCTATGACAGGTGTATTCTGCTGTGGAGACAGAGCCTCTTTATCTTGTTGCTCTGAATCCTTGTCTTCAACATCCATCTCTTCTGTAGATGGCTCTTCAGTTGTTGGATCTTCAGCCGCTAGCTCCTCAACTTCCATATCTTTCGCTTCAGGTTCCTCCTCAACAACTTTTGCTTTCTTCGTCACAAATCTGATTTTAGGTTTATGTGTTTTAGAGGATGATGGAGCATCACTCTTGTTCTTCGTTCTATTTTCAACCTTTTTACCAGTCTGCTCTTGAACTTCAGTTTCCGAACCAGTGAGGAATTCTTTCAGTGTAATTCCTTTATCCTCCAGCCAGTTATTGGTGTTAGCCAATATAGGCTTGAATCTGTTCCTTAGTGAAGTCAGCTCCTTTTGAGACCATTGGATTGGAGGCAGAGGAGTACTAGCTATCTGTTCTACTTCATACTTAGCATCAACCAACTTCCCATCATCCACAAGGTCTTCTGGAATATTGGCAAGTCCAAGGTATTCAATTTGCTCTAGAGACAGCCTGCTATAGTCCAGTTTCCTGATGTCTTCCTCTGTTCTCAAATATATCCAGACATCTTCCAGCATGGGTTCATGAAACTGAGTTTTCCTCCTGATTTTATCCTTCACACCCCGGTAGTCGAATTTAGGCCTCCTCTTGAATTGCTTCATGGTGACCAACTGCATTTCTGTCTGCATAGCCCTTGCCTTTGCTGCAGTTAATACTGAGTATCTACCGATCTCCACTGGAAATCTGAAGCCAAGCTTCTTGAGCTCCATTTGCTTGTTATGCACAACAATCATTTGTCTGCACAACTCCATCAAGACCAGTCTATCTGAAGGAAATCTAGGAAGCATATAAGGGTAGCCTTGGAAAAAGCCAACCCTCAAGTATGAGAAAGAGGGAAATTGCAAAAACATGCAACCAAAGCCATTAACCACTGTCCATGCCTCGTCTAAAATTCTTCTCTGATCTAGTTGGGGATCAAAAAGGCACAAGAATACAGCAAAGAATGCATCATTCACTCTCCTGAAATGGTGAATTGAGCCTTTCAACGTTAGTTGAGAATAATACTGGTATATTGGGACTACTCTCCTATCTCCTTCTGATGATAATCCCAGAAAAATCCTCATGGAGGCTGCGATGTATACCAGATAGGAAGTCATGAAGAATTTAGAGGTAGTGGATACCTTCGTCAGCTGATCATGCAAAGCGTTACTAATTTGCTCTCCCCAGAAAATAACCTGCTTGCCTTGGAGTATGACCTTAATGAAAGGATACATCCATTCATGAAATTGTGAAGAGGAAGACAAACCTCTTATCCTGCTGAGGAGGGTAATCAAGTCACCAACTTCTTCCACGAAATCACTTCAAGGAAAGCTACGTGGCCATCTAGACAAACTTGACCTCGCAATCTTCAACTATTTGTTGTTGATTACTTTCTTTGCTTTCTCTGGATTCTTGTCATATTCCTTTTGAGCTTCAACAAAGTCAAGCTTCAATACCTTTGTCGCAGGAGGACACATGAACACCTTGTCAATGAACTCAGGATCCAACCTGATTATCACATTACCACTGGCGTCCACCACGGCTCTAATATCTTTGTTATAGAAATGTGCACACTGAAGAACAAATTCTGTATTGTGAGCCGCCACCGGGAAGGATGATACCAGATGAATATTACTTTCTACTATCTTCCTCATCATAGCACTGGGGTTGCTTGACTTGGTTCTCTCTACAAACTCAGCCATATCAACATGGCCAATCTCTGTATCTCTAATATCCACAACATTAGAGTGGATTGAGGTGATTGGGAAAACACCTTGATATTTGTACTTCATAGCTTTTGCCTTCTTCGGGGACGAGTCAGTCATTGGGACGAACTTTTACCGAGGCGAAGTGTGGCGTTGAACGAAGCTCCACAGAAGAAACTGCAACAGAAATCATGATCATGCAATTAGGGAAAATATGGGCAATCTGGGAAAATTGCATGTTGATGATCACGACTATGGGAATGCGCTTGAAAAAGGGCTATAGTACGAGCTGGCCAAGAATCAGAGGAGAAGCGGGCTCGGGAAATCAAAATTTGAAATTTTCCATAGTTGGGAAAATTTGGGACATTTTTGCACGGGCGGCAAAATTCGCCGCCCTTGCATATGCGGGTTTTGTTTTATTTGCATTGGCGGCGAATTTTGCCGCCCGTGCATGTTGAAATATGGGTAAAACTTGGTATGAGCGGCAAAATTTGCCATCGATGCAGGAAAGAAGGAAAAAGCAAAAGGTTTGTCAGAGCGGCAAAATTCGCCGACTCTGCATTTCAATTTGTCTTTGCTTGGTGTTTGGTCGGCGAATTTTACTGACTTTACATCGAAAGGTAAGGTGGAGTTCAAGCGGCAAAATATACCGCTGTTGCATTGAACGGTAAGGTGAAGTTTGCAGGTTTGAGTGCGAGGTTCTAGAGATCTGCCGACTGGACACTCGGCAAGGGTCGCGTAGCTTTTAGGTAGGCTCGGTGAAATCTGCCGATGCTACAACAATGGCATACAGCCAAGGTTTGGGGGAGTAGAAACCTAGGGCAGCATTGATCGGGTTTTAGGGTGAAAACCTAGGGCAAAACCTAGGATCGAAACAAAAACGAAAATGACAGACCAAAACAAACACAAAAATGTAAATAAAAACTAGAAACAAAAATCAAACACGAAGCACTTATGATAAACTGTAAAGGAGAAGTGGAACGGAAACAAGAGGTAAAACTTACCTGTTCTTGAATCTGAAACCCTAAATCCGGTGGCGACGGTCGATGGCGCGATCGAGCAGTGTTAGGAGAGTCTGGTATCTCAGCTCGGGAGAGAGAATAAAATGAGGAAACAAATTGTTAAAACACAATAAATAACCTGCGCATAAACGCTGAAAGAGTGGCACGAGTGGCCATTAATGGCACTGCGTGACCAAGATCCTGAAGATCTTGTGCTAGCGGAGATTCCAACCATCAGCGCACAGGAGAAAAGGAAAAAGTGTAGTGGCAGCGAAATTTGCCGCTTCTACATTTAAAACAAAAGAACGCATGTAGTGGTGGAAAAAATTGCCACCTCTACATGAAAAATGAAAAACATATGTAAAAGCGGCGACATTTGCCGCCACTACACATGTTTTTTAAAACAAGACAAATAGCACATGAAGGAGCGGCAAAATTTGCTGACCTTACATGTCAAATCAAAAAGAGATATGCAGGAGTGGCAAATTTCGCCGCTCTTGCATATCAAGAGTCAAAAATTTACTAACTTAAAAACGACTAAAATTAACATCTTAACCAATTTACGACTTGAATTTTCTTCGCAAATATTG
Organism: Cunninghamia lanceolata; assembly: GCA_027924645.1. Classification (NCBI taxonomy): domain Eukaryota; kingdom Viridiplantae; phylum Streptophyta; class Pinopsida; order Cupressales; family Cupressaceae; genus Cunninghamia; species Cunninghamia lanceolata. The sequence continues at coordinate 31,373,052 of BSBN01000078.1, read as the reverse complement.
AGAAATTAATTCAAGGAAACATCGTAAACGAGTTTCAAAATGTCAACTGACCTTGCACGAGAACAAGAAAATCTTTTCTCGATTTGCGATCTTAGAGTGTAGATTCACAAAACGGACAAGTTTCGTGGGGTTGTCTACAAAAACGAGCGTAGCTGATTTTGAGAACAACAGCTGGCTCTAACTGGGGAACTTCCTTCAATCGAACTTTGAAACGATTGAGGGGAGTAGAATCCAATCTCTAAGTGCCTTCATCCATGCCATTGGGCTATAGAGTCCAGCTAAAAAGAAAAAGACACAAAGACTAAACGAAAACACAAAAATAAAACACAAAACTATACGAATGTACAATTTAACTTATCTGAAACTTCAAGGATTGAAATGCTTCAGATGTTGTCCACTGTGAGGCAACAAGAATGGTGTCCCATCTTGATACTCTAGCAAGAAACTGTTTTCACCACAGAACTGATGAATGGTGAATGGACCTCTCCACAAGGAATCAAATTTTTCGTACATTCCTTTTGGTTCTCTCCTCTTGTCCCACAACAAGACTTGATCTCCAACCTGAAACTCACAAGCCTTTGCCTTCTTGTCGAAGAGTCTCTTTAGTTGATTTTGGTGCTCAGCAATACAGTCCACCACAACAGTGCGCTGCTCCTCAAGTTCAGTCAAATACATGATCCTTTTATCAATAGAACTATCAAAAGTTCTATCTTCCAATGCCTTTACCAACTTCAATGCTGGCAATTCCAAGGTGATTGGTATCTCTGCATTCAGACCATATAGAAGCTGAAATGGTGACATGCCTATTGCTCTTTTGGGTGTAATTCTATCTGCCCATAAAGTATTGAACAATGCCTTATGCCAAGTTCTCTGATTCTCATCAACCAGCTTCCTGATGATAGTGACCAGATTCTTATTGCTTGATTCTGCCTGACCATTCCCTTGCGGATAATAGTCTGAAGAATGGGAAAGAGCGATCCCATGCTCGTAGAAAAACTCAGTGATCTCATAAGAGGAAAAACAAGTAGCATTGTCTGCTACAATCTTGTTCGGGATTCCAAACCTAGAAATAATGTTCTCTTTAAGAAAACTGCATACCACCTCTGAAGTGGCGTGTTTGACTGGAATAGCTTCCACCCATTTGGTAAAATAGTCTATTGCTGTGAGGACATAGTTATGTTCGGCACTTGATGATGGATTCACTGTGCCAATGAAGTCAATACCCCATTGCTGAAAAGGCTCCTCAATCACCACTGGTTTTAGAGGTAAGGCTGCCAATTTTGGTTTCCCAACAAACTGCTGGCATAACTCACACCTGCGTACCCAATTGTACGCATCTTGGAATAGTGTGGGCCAATAGTATCGAGCTCGCAGAATCTTGTGAGCTGTTACAGGTGTTGAAAAGTGTCCACCACAAGCCAAATTGTGGAAAGACTCCAAAAGTCTACCTTGTTGTGCTTTATCCACGCAACGTAGAAATACACTGTTAAGACTTCTCTTGTACAAACCATTGTCCCAAAGGACGTAGTTAGCAGCTTTTAACTTGACAGTTCTCCTTTCCTTATAAGACAAGTGAGAAGGGCACTCACCATAGGTAAGGAAATGAGCGATATTGGAATACCACTCGTCAGTTGTAGTAACAAAAAGAACAGTTGGCATGTCCACAACTTCTTCTTCTTCGTCCCCTGTCTCTTTTGGAACGTTGTCTGCGATCAATTGACACAAACCTTTACCCCACACAAGCTTGGTAGGCTTGATATCCAGATTGAATTCTTGAATTTTAGTGATCCAATTACCTCTCTTTGTTCCGAACTCTTGTTGAGTTAGGATGGATTTGACTGTTGTATCAGGCACCATGACAACAGTGTGTGAGTTTAGAATATAGAACCTGAAATGCTTAACCACTTTGACTACAGCATAAGCATGCTTCTCCATATTTGAATACTTCAATTCATGAGCTTTGAGAGGACAACTCATAAATGATATGGGGGATTCAACGCCTTCTTCATTCTGCTGAACCAGAATAGCTGAAAGTGTGTGTTCTGAAGCATAGCTATAGACTAGGAAATCCTTAGTGTAGTCGGGACAAACAAGAACTGGAGCATGAGCAATAGCTCTCTTGATATCCTCGAACGCTTCCTTACCTTCCGCAGTCCAACGGAAAGTGGCCTTACCCTTCATCATATTAACAATGTGACAGGTTTTTTCTGCAAACTCAGGAATGAACCTTCGTAGAAAATTCACCTTTCCAAAGAAAGAGTGAACAACAGTCTTACTTGCTGGCAGAGTGAGACTTTGAATAGATTTAACCCTCTTCGGGTCGATCTTAGTACCTTCTCAGGATACAATTTGTCTGAGAAGCTTGCCTTCCGTCACCCCAAAAATTGATTTCTTGGGATTGAGTGAAATACTATTTTGCCGATAGCGCTCCAGCACTTGTCGCAAATGATGTGCATGATCATGACGGTTTTTGGAGAACACAGTCAAGTCATCGAGATACACCACGATGAACTTACCCATTTCATCTCTGAAAGCAAGATCCATCACTCTCTGAAATGTTGCTCCAGCGTTGATTAGACCAAAAGGCATTCTGCGATATGCAAATGTGCCTCGTGGTGTGGTGAAGGCAGTCTTGAACTGATCAGCTTCATTTACCTCCACTTGATTGTACCCTGAAAAACCATCTAACATAGATAGCATTTCTGAACCTGTCACTGTTTGCAATACTTGGTCCATGATGGGCAAAGGGTAGTTATCTTTCAAGGAAGACTGGTTGAGATTTCTGAAATCAACACAGATATGGATTTATCTATTTTTCTTCCTTACAGGTACTATGTTTGAAACCCATGTGGAATGATGAATTGGAAAAATTATCCTTGCATTCAACATTTTCTAAATTTTAGAAAGAATCGTACCTGATATCTTTGGATTGTATTGCCTTTGCTTCTGTTTGTAAGGCAATGATCCAGCTTTGAGGGGAATTTCATGTTGAACCTCCTTAGGCCTGAAAGACTTCAGGTCATCATAGGAATAAGCCAAAACATCAATGTAATGGCGGAGGAGGGTAATGAATTTGAATTTTTCATCAGTAGTGCAACATTTTCCGATGTTGACCATCTTAGGATCCACTTCCGAACCCAAATTAACCAGTTCAAATTCCATGGAGGAACTCGAATCCTGTTGTTGTTGCCGCTGCTTGATATACCTGTCATGTTTATCAAAGAGTTTCTCAAGGGAAACCAATCCTTTTGGGATTTTATTTCCTTTCAATTGTAGAAATTCTTCGCCGGTTTGCGAATCTACCTTAGAAACATATTCACGAGGTGGTGATTCACTTCCTTCAAAGTAAAGCTCATCAAAACTATCCATCTTTTCTAGGAAAGCAATGATCTGATTGTCACCATTGAACACCTGCCAATGGTCAACGTTATCAGGTACACTTGGTCGGAAGACTAGTTCAATAGTGTACTTATTTCCTTTGAAATATTTGTGAGGCACCATGAGAGTGGCAGAAACAGCCAATGAATCTGCATGGTCATTGAATTCTCTAGGCACTGCTGAAATATTGAAAGCATCAAAATCTTCAATGCAATCCCATACGCGATTGCGATAGTGTCTCAACCTTTCATTTTTTGTTTGGTACAAATTTCTTACCTGACAAACCACCAATTCGGTGTCCCCTTGAGCATGAAGGATCTTAACACATCTGGCACGCGCCGCTTCCAAACCCAGCAACAAGGACTCGTATTCAGCGGTGTTATTGGTATTGTCAAATTATAGCTTGTATGAAAAAGGCAAAATATCACCTTGTGGCGATATCAAAACCACTCTCGCTCCAGAACTGGTAGAAGAACAACTGCCATCAAATTCTAAAATCCAGACTCCATCAGAATTTGATTTCTTGGACTTCCTTTGGTCAGAAAATTCCTCTCCATCGGTGAGGGAAGAATCTGGAATTGCTATATCTTTACCTGAACTTTCATCTAAAAACTCCTCTGAGTCTCCATCTGACATATCAGAGCTATCACCCGATGTAACCTCATCTGATGAATCGGAACAATCTTCAGTAGATAGAAAATAGTTACCCATTCCCGAGGACTCAAACAAAATTTGAGCTTTGGGGTTTGAAGTTTGAGTAACAATGTATTTCGCCTCCTTCTCAGGAAGCAGCTTCTGCATGATGCCTTTAACAGGTATCCTAGCTTCAGACAAATCCATGTTCAACTCTCCACCCACATCTTTGCAAAAATTACGTCCAAGGAGAATGCCGTATGAAGCTGGAACATCAGCTACCAAAACTATCATCTTGATTCTCTTATCCGGAAAAGCTGCAAACGCAAATTGGGTGTCTTTGATTTGACCCAAAAGTGGAACTTGCTTATTCTCCATAGAGAAACACCTCCCAAAAGTTTTGGTTAAGGTGAGGCCAAGGGCATCTGCTACCTTAGCAGGCATCACATTGTCTGAGGCTCCAGAATCTATTACGCAATTGCTCAGTTTATGACCATTTACTAATAGGGAAGCATAGAAAGGTTCAATTTTTCCAGAAACCTCAGGGGGAGTAGTAACAAGATTGTTTTGGGTAGGCTTACTTTTAGAGGAGTCATGAGTAACTTTGGGAAACTCTTGTCCTGTAGGGACGGTCTTATTTTTGACATATTTGGCTAATCTATCAAATTGTTCAGGATTAGCCTGTAAATATTCAACTTCAGACATTTGTATCTTAGTTCTCCTAGCATGGTCTATTATATCGAACTGCTGAAAAGAATTAGATACGGAGGAAGAAAAACCATCATTTTGATTTTTGGTTGAAACAGCACTAGTCTGAGGATTAGAAGTGGAAGGTACAAATTCATTAGAGGCACTTACTTGTTTATTGAACACCGGGTCTTTTGACTAGAAAGGTAGGGGAGTCCCCCGTTTAGCGATTGAAATCACCGGTTGAGATTCTTCTCTCGCCTTCCCTTTATCATCTTGAAGAGCTGACTGATTTTGAGACCTAGTGAAAACAGCATATGCTCCTTCACTCACTTCTCCCTTTTCAGCTTCGTCCTGGTAGTTCAGAAAGCTGATGGTAGAGTCACCAGCTAACTCTTCTTCTCCTTCTATGAAGAGATTAGCACCATTTTCATATTCCAACTCAAGTTGGAAAGAGAGTTCATTCTCAGCTTCATAGTAGCCAACAGCAGAATTGACCGGCACTGCTTCAATAGCAAGCTTCCCCTGAGTAGGCGGAAGACGGTTTTGCTGTCCTTGATTCCTAGCAGTGTTGCCTTGATATGAATTATTCGGAAATGTCCTCCTTGGTATATCTCTGTAAGAAGGAGGTGCAGATATACCTTGGGACATTTGTCTCTTGAGAGCCAGCAATTCATTTGCTAGCTTTTGCACCATGGGATCCGTGGTGCTTGTGGAATGGTTTTCAGTAGAAGAGGAGCTTTTGTTTCTATTAGCATCCCTTCTTATCTTACCCGCCAGGATAAGATCATCTTCTACTTCTGTTGCCAGAATCTGAGCCGCAGCAAGATCAGTAGGAGCAGCTCGCCTCAATAGGAAACTCACCTCCGGAAGCTATGTATTAATAAAGAAACATTTGAGATTCTCCGCTGTGGGCTCAGCGGTGGCGGGAATCCTATTCCTTAATTTGTTGAACTTAGCGATGAAATCTCGCATTGGTTCCTGAGGTTCCTTTTTCATCTGTGTCAGCTGTGCCAACAATGCATGAGCATCTTCCGCAGGTTTGAACCTGGCCTCGAACTTAGTTTTGAGAGTAGCCCAGTTTGTTATGGTTTGGGCTTGGAGGTGGTAGAACCAGTCTGTAGCAGCGCCTTGTAGTGTTTCTATAAAGAGTCACACAGCCACGTCTTCGTGTTCGACACCTATTACACCGCAGGCTATACAAAAAGCCGCAATGTGCTCATCAGGATGAACTTTTCCGTCACCATAGAATTTGGGGAAATTCTTTCTTGAACTACGAGGTAGTTCATGTAATGGTGGGGTCAAATTTAGAGGACCAAAGGTATTACCCCAAGGGCCTTGGGCTGCCATGACGCGCTGATTGAAAGGTTGTATAACAAACCTTGGTGGTGTATGAACAGCCAGAACTCTATTAGCACTGGCAATAGAAACTTCACCTGGTATTGGAGACCTAGTGTTTGTAGGGGGAAAACTCCTGGTGCGCTGAAGACGAGGTCGTGGAGTTAAGAATCCAAAATTATTCTGCTGCATTAATTCAAATGCAGGATCAATAATACCCTGAGCCCTCTTACTTCTGGTGTACCGGGAATCTGCCAGACTGTATTATGCTAAACACAATATTGCAAGAAAAATGGAAAAGAACTAAAAAATGCTTCTACTCGGAGCGTGAGGCTTCAAGTTGCGCATTCCATCCCCAGCAGAGTCGCCAAAAAACTATTGGGTGAATATTTTGTCATTAACTCGCTAACGGCAAAATGGGTATATCAGCCACAGCTATGATGAGACAAAGTCTCTCCTCTTAGCAAGGGCAGGTTCCCTATAATTACTTAACTTTTGCAAATCAAATAACTTATCAAATTTATGTACACTAAAAACTATATTTGTGGTGGTTCCATCTCATCTCATTCTCTTTTTTCAGAATAGATGTTTATATTTCAAACTCTTGATATAAAACTTATAAATTATCACAATATCATAGAAACACAAAGTTTTCTGTTACCTCACTCACTACTTGTAACCGGAACTATTTGAAGTAGAATGCAGCCCAAAGTCTTCACTCCTCTTCAATATGATAAAAGTAATTCAAATATAACAACTTGCAGCACAAAGTCCCCAAACTGTTGTATTTTCACAAACATGAACATATAACCCACAACCGATTTGATAACACAAAGTTTATCAGAATCAAATTAAGAGTGCTCTTCAATCACTTGAAACAAACTCCACAGTTCAATTATTATCAATTAAGATTATGATAGCAAGACATAAGAACAAAACTATCACAACACAAATAATCCCAAGACAAAGATTGGAATTGAACTTGCTTTCTTGTATTGATGAATATTTGAATATTGATTTTCACAATAAGCACAAAGTCTTGATTTGCTTTTCAATTCGCCAGAGTTTTCTTGCAATAGATAAAAGATAATATTTACAAAAGAGGTCTCCTTTATTTATAGGGAAAGACCTTGAAAAAATCTAGGAAATCTACAACTACTTTGACTTATTCAAAAATAGGAGTCCTTATTGACTTGGGACTTCCTATTTTTTACATGTAATTGCATATAAAAAATGTACATGTAAAAATGTCCAAAACTGTTTTGAAAGTACATATAAAAATTAGAAAATAAACTAAGGGGAAAAACTGGCTGCTTCAATTTGTATCTCCATTCTTTCTCATGTGATGGTCATACATAGTGAAGGTCGCTTGCATTTCAATGCTATCTGGGTTGAATGCATTTTTGAAGATCATCCTGGCCCTCACTACGGCATCCCTCACTGTAGTGATTGATTTGGCATGATTAGTTAACCTAGTTTTCAAATTGTCCAAGATTAACTGGTTGTCTAAGATGCTGTCCACAGAAGTTATTGAAAATACCTTGTCTTCAAATTCCTTCTGAAACATGTCTTCAAATTCCTTAACCATTTCTTCTGCAGAAAGAAACTGGTTATCTTGTGATACCAATTTACAAGGCAACTCCTCCAGCTTGTGCAAAATGTTAACATTATTTTCTTCGCTGGTTTCCTTTGCAGCTTCGAGATCCTTGATCAAATTTCTTAGCACATTGCTCCTATACATTAGAGCTTCCTTTGTTTCTATATATGAATCCCTGTTGGAAATGGCGCCAATGGATATTAATGTGCTTATTTTTAGCTTCCTCATTTCCACCCACTTATCATGAGTTTCCTCAGTGCGCTCAATGTCTTGAGAAATAGCATCACTGAGATCATTGAGTTCTGCCCTTACTTTCTTCATCTTATCCGTTTTCTCAAATACCTCTGTGAGCAAAGAGATTCCTTGCGCTCGCATCCTATCTAAGTACTCTTCAAGTACTTTTCCTCTAAGGTGAGTCTTTTCTGCTTTCAGGATGATAGGGTCTTCTACAGATACAGCCTCTGGAGTAACTGCTTCTGAATTCAAAGTGATCTTTCTTACCACTGCAGTCAGCTGTTCTGCCTTTGCCTTGTAGTAGTCTTTCATTTCTTTTTCCCTGTCGAATTTCTGGATCAGGATGTCCATGGCTGACTGCATATCATTTTTAGCACTTTCATGGGTGATTTTGCCCAATTCAACCCTAGAAATAGAATAGTCATTCATGTCAAAATTTTCAACAGTTGCATCTTGTGGGGGTTTTGCTATCTCCAAAATTTTATGCCCCTTATCTTCAAGTACCCTTGAAAGGATCTTTGGTTTCTTCGGAGCCTTAGGTTTTGCAGGTACCAGCTTAGTGAAATCAAAATCATCTGGAGAGATGACTTGCTTTTTTCTCTTTGGCGTGTAAGCTGACAACCAAGGTTGCAACAGAGAAGTATTCACATTGGAGTCCATTCCTACCGCTGGTGTTCCTGGAACTGTGCTTGTGCTGGTGGTAGAAACAATAGGCGGGGTGTTGGTAAAAACTGCACCTGTTACATTGGCACTTGAAACTTGCTCAGTATTCATCACAAAATGATCAAACATAGACGTGTCTCCAATATCAAATGACGAAGAAGACAAACTAGGAATTGAATCAGAAGAATGGAGAACATTTTCAAAAGTGCCTTGGGGATTATCAAAAATTATTTTAGGAGGAGAGGGGGATTCAGAGGAAGGAATGATAATAGGGGAAACAGACACAGGGGCTGTGACAGGTGTATTCTACTGTGGAGACAGAGCCTTTTTATCTTGTTGCTCTGAATCCTTGTCTTCAACATCCATCTCTTCTATAGCTGGCTCTTTAGTTGTTGGATCCTCGGCGGCTGGCTCCTCAACTTCCATATCTTTCGCTTCAGGTTCCTCCTCAACAACTTTTGCTTTCTTCGTCACAAATCTGATTTTAGGTTTATGTGTTTTAGAGGATGATGGAGCATCACTCTTGTTCTTCATTCTATTTTCAACCTTTTTACCAGTCTGCTCTTGAACTTCAGTTTCTGAACCAGTGAGGAATTCTTTCAGTGTAATTCCTTTATCCTCCAGCCAGTTATTGGTGTTAGCCAATATAGGCTTGAATCTGTTCCTTAGTGAAGTCAGCTCCTTTTGAGACCATTGGATTGGAGGCAGAGGAGTACTAGCTATCTGTTCTGCTTCATACTTAGCATCAACCAACTTCCCATCATCCACAAGGTCTTCTGGAATATCGGCAAGTCTAAGGTATTTAATTTGCTCTAGAGACAGCCTGCTATAGTCCAGTTTCCTGATGTCTTCCTCTGTTCTCAAATCTATCCAGACATCTTCCAGCATGGGTTCATGAAACTAAGTTTTCCTCCTGATTTTATCCTTCACACCCCGGTAGTCAAATTTTGGCCTCCTCTTGAATTGCTTCATGGTGACCAACTGCATTTCCGTCTCCATAGCCCTTGCCTTTGCTGCAGTTAATACTGAGTATCTACCAATCTCCACTGGAAATCTGAAGCCAGGCTTCTTGAGCTCCATTTGCTTGTTATGCACAACAATCATTTGTCTACACAACTCCATCAAGACCAGTCTATCTGAAGGAAATCTAGGAAGCATATAAGGGTAGCCTTGGAAAAAGCCAACCCTCAAGTATGAGAAAGAGGGAAATTGCAAAAACATGCAACCAAAGCCATTAACCACTGTCCATGCCTCGTCTGAAATTCTTCTCTACTCTAGTTGGGGATCAAAAAGGCACAAGAATATAGTAAAGAATGCATCATTCACTCTCCTGAAATGGTGAATTGAGCCTTTCAACATTAGTTGAGAATAATACTGGTATACTGGGACTACTCTCCTATCTCCTTCTGATGATAATCCTAGAAAAATCCTCATGGAGGCTGCGATGTATACCAAATAGGAAGTCATGAAGAATTTAGAGGTAGTGGATACCTTCATCAGCTGATCATGCAAAGCGTTATTGATTTGCTCTCCCCAGAAAATAACTTGCTTGCCTTGGAGTATGACCTTAATGAAAGGATACATCCATTCATGAAATTGTGAAGAGGAAGACAAACCTCTTATCCTGCTGAGGAGGGTAATCAAGTCACCAACTTCTTCCACGAAATCACTTCGAGGAAAGCTACGTGGCCATCTAGACAAACTTGACCTCGCAATCTTCAACCATTTGTTGTTGATTACTTTCTTTGCTTTCTCTGGATTCTTGTCATATTCCTTTTGAGCTTCAACAAAGTCAAGCTTCAATACCTCTGTCACAGGAGGACACATGAACACCTTGTCAATGAACTCAGGATCCAACCTGATTATCACATTACCACTGGCGTCCACCATGGCTCTAATATCTTTGTTATAGAAATGTGCACACTGAAGAACAAATTCTGTATTGTGAGCCGCCACCGGGAAGGATGATACCAGATGAATATTACTTTCTACTATCTTCCTCATCATAGCACTGGGGTTGCTTGACTTGGTTCTCTCTACAAACTCAGCCATATCAACATGGCCAATCTCTGTATCTCTAATATCCTCAACATTAGAGTGGACTGAGGTGATTGGGAAAACACCTTGATATTTGTACTTCATAGCTTTTGCCTTCTTCGGGGACAAGTCAGTCATTTGGATGAACTTTTACCAAGGAGAAGTGTGGCGTTGAACGAAGCTCCACAGAAGAAACTGCAACAGAAATCATGATCATGCAATTAGGGAAAATATGGGCAATCTGGGAAAATTGCATGTTGATGATCACGACTATGGGAATGCGCTTGAAAAAGGGCTATAGTGCGAGCTGGCCAAGAATCAGAGGAGAAGCGGGCTCGGGAAATCAAAATTTGAAATTTTCCAGAGTTGGGAAAATTTGGGACATTTTTGCACGGGCGGCAAAAGTCACCGCCCTTGCATATGCGGGTTTTGTTTTATTTGCATTGGCGGCAAATTTTGCCGCCTGTGCATGTTGAAATACGGGTAAAACTTGGTATGAGCGGCAAAATTTGCCGTCGATGCAGGAAAGAAGGAAAAAGCAAAAGGTTTGTCAGAGTGGAGAAATTCGCCGACTCTGCATTTCAGTTTGTCTTTGCTTGGTGTTTGGTCGGTGAATTTTACCGACTTTACATCGAAAGGTAAGGTGGAGTTCAAGCGGCAAAAATTACCGCTGTTGCATTGAACAGTAAGGTGAAGTTCGCAGGTTTGAGTGCGAGGTTCTAAAGATCTGTTGACTGGACACTCAGCAAGGGTCGCGTAGCTTTTAGGTAGGCTCGGTGAAATCTGCCGATGCTACAACAATGGCATACAGCCAGGGTTTGGGGGAGTAGAAAGCTAGGGCAGCATTGATCGGGTTTTAGGGCGAAAACCTAGGGCAAAACCTAGGATCGAAACAAAAAAGAAAACGACAAACCAAAACAAACACAAAAATGTAAATAAAAACTAGAAACAAAAATCAAACACGAAGCACCTATGATAAATTGTAAAGGAGAAGTGGAACGGAAACAAGAGGTAAAACTTACCTATTCTTGAATCCGAAACCCTAAATCTGGTGGCGACGGTCGATGGCGCGATCGAGCGGTGTTAGGAGAGTCTGGTATCTCAGCTCAGGAGAGAGAATAAAATGAGGAAACAAATTGTTAAAACACAATAAATAACCTGCGCATAAACGCTGAAAGAGTGGCACGAGTGGCCATTAATGGCACTGTGTGACCAAGATCTCAAAGATCTTGTGCTAGCGGAGATTCCGGCCGTCAGCGCACAGGAGAAAAGGAAAAAGTGTAGTGGCGGCGAAATTTGCCACTTCTACATTTAAAACAAAAGAACGCATGTAGTGGCGGCAAAATTCGCCGCCTCTACATGAAAAACAAAAAACATATGTAAAAGCGGTGAAATTTGCCGCCACTACACATGTTTTTTAAAACAAGAAAAATAGCACACGAAGGAGCGGCAAAATTTGCTGACCTTACATGTGAAATCAAAAAGAGATATGCAGGAGCGGCAAATTTCGCCGCTCTTGCATATCAAGAGTCAAAAATTTACTAACTTAAAAATGACTAAAATTAACATCTTAACCAATTTACGACTTGAATTTTCTTCGCAAATATTGAGAAATTAATTCAAGGAAACGTCGCAAATGAGTTTCAAAATGTCAACTGACCTCGCACAAGAACAAGAAAATCTTTTCTCGATTTGCGATCTTAGAGTGTAGATTCACGAAACGGACAAGTTTCGTGGGGTTGTCTACAAAAACGAGCATAGCTGATTTTGAGAATAACAGTACCAATTCATAAGAGAGGGTGACTCTTCTTCACTCTTGGCTCTACAAAACCATGGAGGGTGATTCGAGAGGTCTACATGGGATAATTAAAGATTATGTTTAACACAACCAGGTCTCTATCAAATGATATCTTGTGTGTGACTAAGCATTCAAGTATACTAGATGCTATTACAATATCGACAAGATCTCTATTGAGTAGATAAAATAGTACAATGTAACAAATGATATGATAATATTATATTGCTTAAGATGAATCCCCTTAAATTTAGTGTTATGTGGGAAAAGAGATCTAGATTAATTGAAGAACTAACCTAGATCAATCTTTCACTACACAACATTGGAACATGAGAGTATGAAGACTTTACACTTGGCTACCATCCTCATGGGAGAGCCAAGCTATCCATGCTCTGTTCCTTTGTTGCAAAGATGAATGATTGATAATTAAATGAATTAATTAAGCTAAATAATGTGAGGAATAGGTTGATTAAACAAGAAAATGCATACACAAATCTCACTATTTCCAAAAACTAAGTATAGGTTTGAAATGAGCAGAGTAAGTAGAACCTGGCATCGAAGACTAGAGCTCACTTCCTAGGATGCTATCATACTGTATGGATGATAGTGCTTCACATTGTATTCTATGCCTCACAAGAAAATAAAGTTGTTTTCCTATATAGATATGGTGCGATCTGAGTTTTTAGGATGTTGAATCTTCTTTCCACAATAATGATCTAGAAATCTACAAAATGAAGGGAAAAAGAGGTTGTGTTGTATAGGGGCTTGCCTTAGTCAAACCTTGTGTTGGTCTTCCCACCTCCACAACATCAATGATGACAATGATAGAGAGTATGTGTTCGTAATGAATAGAGGAAAAACAAATGATTAAGATTACAACAAATAAATACAATGAAATGGAATTGTAATAAGTATTAAACCCTTGTTGAATTGATGTCGCAACACAAGTCACACACAGGGAGTTGATGGAGGAAGAAGTTTCCTCAAAATACCTGCAAGTGTTAGTGTATATTCAACAACAATAATCTTCACAATTAGAGAGATTAGCTAGATCTTTTTTGTTTAAAGAATTCATGTCCTAGAAGTTATAAATCTTGTTGAGATTGTAAAGAGTCATCTTTCTCTCCAAAATGAGGGAGAGAGGGTTGTTTATATATGAATCCAAACAATGTTTTTGATGAGCCATTTAGGCTAGGCCGACAACCAAGGTACATCACTCAATGCAACAAGGCTAATATTTACATTCAAATTCTTTTCATGTGAATGGACAAGATGCTAGCACATCACGCTAGGGTCCATGTGCAACACTCGTGTCTAGGAAGAAATGGTTCTTAAATGGCATGTTGACAAGGGAATTAACCAAGTTGTTGCAAGGTGTGTGCCCTTGGCCCCCTTGTGATGTGTAGCACAACACTTGGGTTCATGACAAGGCTTAACCACCTCTTGTGGATTCATTAACTCTAGCGGTTGTATCAGGCATTAATATGTTAGTCTTTTGGTGCAATGGCAACTATCTTTCTAAAAATTGGTATCAGAGCTTGGGTCATAGGTTCAAACCCCTTACTTGTGCTGGTGGGATTGTTGCAAGGTGTGTGCCCTTGGTCTCCTTGTTCTATGCTACATAGCGCTTAGGTTCGTGACAAGGCTTAACCACCTCCCATGGATTCATTAACTCTGGTGGTTGTATCAAGCATTAATAGGTCGATCTTTTGTTGCAATGACAACTATCTCTCTAACACAAGTTTCTCAGAAATGTGATGAAACAAGCACATTGCAAGTAGAGATAGACACACACACTAAACTGAGTGCCAAACCTAGTGTGAAATTGTAAACAATGACAATTTATGATGCTATATTTATCCCCCACTTTAGCGGGGGTATGAACTTATGTTCATACACACACTAAAGTACAGAGAAGCCAAATCTCTTAACCAAAATGTTGGAGATGTAGAATGTCGTTGAGTTGAGAGATGCGATATCCCCCAAGCTTAGGATTCTACTAGTCTACAATGTTTAGATAAAGAGGTTACACTTACACAAGACTCATGACATAAATCACCATAAATATACACATATATCTATTAGCTATCAAAAACAAGATGAGACCAAATATTATATGTCAAAACAACTATGGTGAGCAATGTAATATAGTCAAATAAGAACATACATGAAGCATACATGGAAAGTAAAAGCATACAAGGTATGATTCTCAGGATAGCAAGATCCACATATTTGTTAGGAATCAGGTCCCAAAAACAAACATCATGAGTCACAGGCTAGAAAAATATGTTCTTTACTAGGTGCTTCATGAACAAGTAGAAAATAAAAACATCATAGGATAGTAAGATCTACAAATTTACTAGGTGAGTTCCATGTCAATAATATAAGAAATTACATGCCAAAAAAATGTGTTGTTTACTGGGTAACTCTAGTAGAGTGCCACAAAGATGATCAAATAGTGTTGTGATAGTAAAAACAAGCTATGTGGTGTGTGCACAAAGTGAAGCACATAGAAAAACGTATGCTCCCACCTTAAACTAATTACTAATGTCATCAACGAGTAATTTTCTTTAAGGTATAAAGAGAAATAGGTGTGACGAAAATATGAGAGCTTTCTGGAGGCATAAGCCTAAATGGTATGTCCCCAAAATATACATCATGACAAAGGGTTACCCCCAGGATGGGAAAACTAAGGCAATGTTGTGAGCATGATATATAATGTCCTGTGTAAGCAAAATATGACATCAAGCCATGCAACAAGGTACCACATAAAACAAGAAACATCACCTAATAGAATAAAGAGATCTACTTGACTGGAGTCAGTATATGAATGGTTGTATAAAGGGACACTTATTTTTGGAACTGTCATCATCCTCTAGTTAGTAGAATTGTTGTGTAGTTTCATAACACACCCTATTTTCCCTAACAAAATGAGGACCCAACTTTTTGTTGTGTTGGATTGTCTATTGCCTACTCAGGTGGTAATGGTAAAATGGCATGTCACTTAGAGCCAAATTCAAGCCAAATTTCAAGTTATAAATTATCCCCTATAAAAGTCGTGAATGGATAAAAAACAAAATGTTAGTCAAGATTGCCTCTTGAATCATGCAAAAATTCATTAAAATGAGAAAATTATACCCATTTGAAGTTTTGGTCAACCAGACATTTTTGGTCAACTAGACATGGACAATTGTGAGGCATCCATGTCATGTCTAGTATCCATATCAGGTTCCAAATCCTTCAAGAAAACAATTGAAATCAAAAGTAAAATTAAATATAGCTCACTTAATCATCCAATCCAATTGAACATTAGTGTTTCATTTATCCATATTTGTATCATGTTGAAACCATCAAATTTATCTCCACAGCTACTGGACATTTCCTACTGGATGGGATATTTCAACCCAATAGGACTAAACAAGAAATATCCAGTCCTATCCAAAGATCTACTACAAGCTATCAAATTTATCTTGATCTAAAGAAGTTCCACTAGACTAGATATTTTACACCAGACATTTCATAATGTTCATATCCACATCCTCTCCAAAGCGTTATAAGCTTTGCGCTCAGTCATATTAGAGTTGGCTATGATTAGAGCCACCCAAGATCTATGACTTCATGAAAGCACAAGAGAGATCAAATGAGAGAATAATTCTATTCTATCAATGAATCCAAAAGATTGTTATTTCAATCTGTTTAATAGAAATGTGAACAATAGCAATAATGAACTAAAATCTAATAACACAATATAAAATGAGACAAATGAAAATAAGAAAAAAGACAATACCTTTGCAACTTGATTTATCTTTCTGCTTCCATTGTTCGCCTATCTATTCTTGATCTTGATTGTAATGAAGCCCTCAGAAGCATATACTCCCTTGCTTGTTGAAGATGACAAGAATAGAATGGCTGTGATATGAATGTGCTATGAAGATGAGCTTCAAAGCAATGGGGTGATCTCAAGCAAATGGATAGTAATGGGGTGCCAAAGACACGCTAGTAATTCAACAAAGTAATTCTACTCAAAGCTTGGATTATCGAAATGGAGGAATAAGATTCAATTTATAGACTCAGAAGAGAAGAGCTCAAAAGTTGAGAAGAAACAAGAAGATCAATGGTTGAGAATGGTTGAGGAATGTGCATGAATAGAAAGAGGACAAGTGTCCAAGTTCCTTCATGCAACAGGGGAGTTAACTAAATAGATTGAAGAGTTAACATAATAGACCAATCAGTTAAGTGAATTGATTGAGGAGTTGACTGAATTAACTAATCAGTTAAGTGAATTGATTGATTAGTGAACACAAATGACTAATTAGCTAACAAATTTGATTGATGAGTTAACTAATTTTTACTTGAGGATAAATAGGACATGTGGGTGAGGGAATATTAGCTTATTAAATATTTAAAATATTTAATTACATGTGCAACATGGTGAGGTGGCAAAGGTGAGGTGGAAAGATGAGGTGGATTGGTGAGGTGGATTTATGGAATTAGGACTTAGGATAGAGGAATTTAGGGAATTCAATTAAATAAATTGATTTTATTTAATTATGGGATAATGAACCAATCAAATAAACTTAGAATATTTATTTAATCGATAGAGGAATAAAGAATTAAGATAAATATTAAAATATTTACTTAATTTGACATGAGCCAATTTTAGGTGTATACATTTTGGCCCTCTTTGATGCAATGTGTTTTATCATGTTGTTTCAAAGAAAAATAATGTCTGACAATGATACATGCCCCAGTTTGCCCCTGGTACAAGTTTGACGATAGGATGCCCCCTCGGGAGATTGGACGGAGAAGCCAAGGTGGAAGGTGTGAGATGGACAATCTCACGATGAAGAAGGTGAAAAATAGGTTAGAGTGAAGAAATTGGTTGAAGAAAGAGCCGAATGATATGTGATGCAAGATAGAATGATAACACACACAAGTAAGCAAGCAAGTATGCACAAATGATACAAGAACAAACAAGGTATTGCCCTTGTCCAGTGGTAAACCAATTGATTAATTGATAACAATATACAACAATGTTGTCATGGCAGGGAATGATATATCCCTAGAGAAACATGAAGGATAATGTCTAGTTTCAAGGAATGAATCATGTCATGCAAGACACATGTGTTGGTCTGATTTTGATAATGCAACATTATGTATAAGACAATTGATTGATTATAATTGATTGAGTTGGTTAATAACTAGACAAGGATCAAGACCAATGATTGTGATTGGATCATTTAACAAGATTGATTAACTTGATTGGTATGGACTAAGGATGGACCTGCATTTGGATCATTTCTTGGATTGACAACTAGAACTATTGATGAGAGACACAATGATAGATAGAAATCAGATTTGATAGAAGAAAACACAAATGAAGGAATCATAAGCTTTGAATTGTAAACATTGATACTTTGCATAGAATCTTTATTGCATGGGATATGGATACGGATATGAAATACAATTGGATACGATATGGGTATGGATATGGAATGTAATTGGATATGTTATGGATATGGAATGTAAATGAATTTTTCCATCTTGATATTGCAAGTATTTTGAAGTGCTTATTTCATCATTGGGCAATTTTTTTTTTTGGTACTTTTTCCAAATGTTGTAAGTTATAATTTAATTGAGATGACTTGAGTATTGCTTACATGGATTTTTATTTAACAAGTTAATACAAGCATCGAGGTATAATTGAACTGCAATGGCCTGAGTATTTCTTGCATTTCAACAGATAAGGATTATCCCCTTTCGTGTTAGACCTTTGATGTCCTCAATGATCTTTTGCCGATCATGTCTTTAGACAAGGCATCACATTACTAAAGATTAATCCAGAAACAACAGACAAAGAAAATGATTATGCCCCCATCATAGCATCTCTAGCTTTTGGCATCCTCAAGTAGCATAGAAAGACTTAATAACAAAAATCAAGACTATAAGACACAACTAATCAAAACAAAACATTCTTGTATTGGATGTATCTTTCTTGCCATAATTTAAATAGTTTCATGTGCATTAGTTTGCTTGTGTACTTGCTTTGCTTTGGATAGGTTGATGTCTTGCGTCAAAACTTCTAATTGGAAATGGGCTTTTCTTGTGTGCGCTTGCATCTGATGAAAGGTTCCACAATCCTTATTGGTGAAACGGACCCTAAGGGAGTGACCTAGTGCCTTGGGGGTGCATTGATAATGGCCTTGCCTACGTGATGATGTAGAGGCAACGTAGTTCAGGATTGAACCCTAATGGACCTAAGATATGGATCGGATGAGACATGATATGGAATAGATATGGGTCAAATATGGAATAGATATAGATCAAATATGGAAAAGATATGGATTAGATGATACTGATGACAAGGAAACACCATGGATAGCAGATGTACAGGTGATAAGGACTAGAACAAGTGGTTAGGTAGAAGGAATCAAGGATGTAATCTCCAAGGACTATGTAGCATAGGAATAACTCAGGATTGGAAAAGCTTAAGATGAAGGAGGAGGATAAGAGGATAATGAAGGATTTGGGTATTTTGGAGGGATAAGGCATGTCAAGAGACATCTAAAACATTTGTCAACATTATGCCTCCAATCTTTATCAAGATCAAAATAGCGGAATGGAAGATTATGATAGATAGACTGGACAATATAGGTATGTAATGGATAGAAGGATAGGATAGGAAATGGTACAGAAGGAAACTGATAGGAGAAGAGTGATGTGCTGATGAGACAAGGTATCCCCAAGTGTTGGTGACATAGAAGATCAATTTACACATGACACTTGTTTGCCAAGCTTTTGTCATGGTACTTATGCAAGGTACTTGTTTGCCAGGTTTTCACTGTTGGATGAAGGGATTTTCTTTACCTTTTTTTTTTTGAAACATTTGGATAGGAGAATGCAGATATGGAAGGGAGAGACTCATGTATCTAGTTTTGTGAAGGGTGACAGTCCCTCTAGATGGATGTTGTTGCATGGACAATGTCAAGTGTTCTCATAGATGTTGGTAGGGGATTGCATGAAAGTGATATGGCATAGGTAGACAATGGATTATGATGCAAAATATGGAGGGAAGGCTTATTCAAAAGCATGGACCATAGGAATAGGATGAGGAAGATATGTAGGATAATAGTAGAAGGAAGGGGAGATGGAGGTATATGAAAATGTTGTGGAATGAAAGGGAATCATGACCAACGGTTGTACATACCGTGATAAACATTGAAGTTGGTGATGGGAAAGTAGTGTAGGAAGCAATGGAAATTTTTTCTTGTGGATGAATGACTTAGGCATGGAGGGGTCCACATAGACTGAGTATTGTCCTAATTTTTGTTCATCATGTGGGATGGAAGAATTTGAGACTTATGGATTGAATGGGAGAAAGTGGATGGTTGAGATTCTTGAGAGGTGGAGGCCTCGTGTAACTTGAGGGCTTTTTACTTAGGTACCCAAACCATTTTTCTTTTAGATAGTACCTATGGAGGTATGGACTTGGGTGCATGCAGCTTTTGTGCAACTTCAAAGGTAATTATTTGTTGCATGCGAACCCACACCTTTTTCAGTTTGGCATATAGGTATGTGGGTGCATGTAGCACTGGAGAAGGATGTTTCTTTGATTCTTGGCTTTTTCATCCCAGGTCATGAGGACTCTTAAGATTTTTGATTTGATAGGTAGAGGTATCCAAATTTTTTTCATTGAAATCTTTTGGGATGGTGGAAATAGAGTTGGTGGAAGCTCTTTACTTTACAACATGTGCATATGCTGGTCGTGATTTGGATTATTAGAGAATTCATAGATAGAAGGATAAGGTGTTGGAAGAAGTGGTGGTAAAATGCATGGAGGGATGTTAGGAGTTGGAAGTAGCAAAGGTAGATTAGATGGTGGAAGGTGTATGGTCACATGCTTTTGGGATGTGTATGATAAGGGAGGTGGGATGGTGACATATGCTTTGGGGATATGATGGTTTTTACGATGGAAAGTGGAGGATTTAGGAGGCATGGAGGAAATAACAACATCTTGAGTTTGTTCACCTTGGGGTACATATCCAAGGACATATGAATGAGGAGAAACATTGACATGGATGGGCTCCAAAATACCTTGTTCGTGAAGGCCTAAGCCTTTACCTTGATAGTTCATATGTTGGAGCATGTAGTGGACAACAAGATTATGTATAGATGGAACACTAGACACAAGTTCCTTATTGGATGGAGAAGGTGAGATAGAGGATAATGGTTGTTGGTGGTCTAAGGAGGAACACTCATGAATGAAGGTGGTAAGACCAAGGATATACGGTGGGGGATTTGCAACATGGTCGATAATGGATGATGGAGGAGTATTATTGGTTTGATCTTCTATGCTTTCTTGGGAGACAAGTGTCTCTTCAAGGGAAGTGGAAGTTTTTAGATCTTGGATAGGACTAGATGGGGTTATAAGCTCAGGACCATGGAATGCACAAAGTGGGCTAAGAGGATTATCATGGTCTGCTTGATCATAGATAGGCTCCTGATCATAGATGGGATCTTGATCATAGATAGGATTAAGCATGATGGAATTAAGGTGCTCTTGTGTAGGTTCTTCATCAATGACAATATCTTGATCACCGAAAGGATAGAGGTTATGGAGAGGTTGGAATTGGATCCCTTTCTCATGTATCGGATCAAGTTGTTCATGGATAGCTTCTTCATCAAAGATAGTATCTTGATCATGGAAAAGATATAGGTTATGAATGGTTTGAAATTGTATTTCCTACTCATGTATAGGTATAGGATCATCGAAAAGATAAAGGTTATGTATGGGTTGGATGAGGGTACTTTGATCTTGATTTAGAAAAGGGGTTGATGTTTCCACATGCTCTAAAGTGTGCTCTTGACATAACGCTTGAGGTGCTTGAAGTGGGGTGAAGGTAAAAGACTCTTGGATAGGATCTTGGTCAACAACATGAAGGTATGATGGACCTTGACTTCCGTACATGGTAGTAGGTTTGTCAACATGTACGAGTGCTTGTTGATGACATGACAAGGTTGTAGGATTTTACATAGCATTGGAAAAATCTTTGGTAATGTCAAGGACCAGAATTTGGGGACATGGTTGACTCTCTGCTAGTAGCCCTTGGATCACATCATTAGTAGGTGTATGGGTAGGTGAATGAGGTAATGGATGGGTGGATTTGGAGTTCTCCATAGTTTTTCTTTTGTTGTATAAATTTGGAAAAACTCTTTTCCATAACTCATCTGAGGATTCCTTGGTTGTTAGTTTAGAGCTTGGGGAACTCGATGACAGTGTTGGCGTAGGGCTGGTATGTTTTGGAATATGTGTCTTAGAAGATGGTGAAAGAGGACTAGTAGATAGAGTGGTCTATGATTTACAAATTGAGGTGGTGCTTTCCTTGTCATGAGCATCATTAAGATGGGAAAAGGATGTATGAGTTTGGGGCGAGGCGTAGCTAGTACTGGTCTATTCAGCTTGCAAGATTGTCATTTCTTGTTGTAAGACTTGGAACTCTTGAGCAATTGCTATACAATATTGGGGTGAGGGACTTAAGGTTATTTGCAATTGTAGGTATTGGAGTTTCTAAGCAAGTGCTTCTAATTGGTTTGTCATCTTTACAGAAACTGACAGAAGGCTGAGAAAGCTTGTTGTTTTGGATGCGTAGCTTCAGATGCATAGTTTCAAAAGGTAAATGCACAACAAGTTGTGGTAAATGCGTGATTCTAGTAGAGGACAAATGTGCAGCTCTAGTTTCTTCAAATGATTTTACAAAGATTTTGACACATTTTTCAGTGTTTTTTGGTTTCTTGGTTGCAAGTCGGTCTTTTGATCTAATTTTTTTCAATTATGGCAAGAAGACACAACAAACACAAAGAATGTTTTCATGTTTTTTGATTTTTTTGTGATTTTTTTGACTCTTTTTGGCACAAAAATAATTACAATCCTAGGCTTCAAAGGACAATATAAACCAAATTCTCACTATTTCTAGTTGAGGCATCTTCGGGAGGTGATAATCGCCCTTCCCTGCACCAGGTTATAGGGGTTTTTAGCCACTAAAAAAAAGGATGATTAGTAAGTGCAACCGTTCTAGTGGTTATACATGTAGCAACACTACCCTCCGTTATGGAGTCTCCCAACCTACAAGGGTTGCGCCTTGGAGGGTTTTGGGGGAGGTTGGCTATCAGTATAACATAACTTCACTCATTGTTTGAATCTTTCGCTCCAAACATAATTTATTTAGAGTGGCTCGGCAAGGCTTGGCTTTAGCCTGTTACCACTCAGGGTCATTCCCACTTGGACAAGAAGGCATCCAAGGGCAGGCCCCTCTAAAGGTTATACAAGCAAAATGACAACTCTGGCATTCTGGTCACCCAATAAAGGGGAGAGCATAAGCCTATTGTCATTCTGAAGACACAATAAATAGTGGTTTCTCCAATCCTAATTAAAATAAGAAAAACTATATATGTTATTCTACTTAAGCACACATAATTGTTAACTTTGAAGTGATTAAGAGATAGCAATGATTCTTTCCTTTGCAAGATATCAATATTCTTAACTTAAAGAGATAGCAATATGGCAAAGATAGCAATGATTTCGTTACTGCCCTCCTAGTTAAAAACTATGTGAGATTTGCATGCACATTTTTACTTTCCTAATTTAGAACTAAATTAAACTTGTATGCAAGTTGCATGAACAATGGGTTACTCCTTCCTAATTAGAACTAGATGAAAATTGTATGCAAGTTGCATGAGCAATGGTTTACTTCTTCCTAATTAGAACTAGATGAAAATTATATGCAAGTTGTATGAACAATGATTTACTCCTTCCTAATTAGAACTAGATAGAAATTGTATGCAAGTTGCATGAGAATGCCTAAATCAATCCTATTCAACCCTTAGTGAAAAAAAAATTGTCTTCAGTGGACGTTATACACCAAAACTAGATTAGCAGTCTACTGATATCCACCTGTAGTCCATGAAAACAAAAATTGAATCAAGAAGTTTGCAAATCAAATATTTAGGTGAAAAACACATAATCTAGAAAATTTCATGAAAATATAATTTTTTGACAGCAAAATAGATATGAAAATTAGAATCTACGTGAAATTCTATGTTGTTTTAAAAAAATTCATGAAAATTCGATAAAAAAGTAAAAGTTATGGTTGTTTGAAGTTCCCAAGGTAAAGTCAACTTTGACTGATTATACCTATTGATATTGACCTAGTGGACTGAAGATAGTTGTATTGTTGTGAAGTTCTTGAAGTCATCTTTCCAACGACTATAAATTTGTGAAAATCTGACGTTCCTACAAAAAGTTATGCGAAAAAGAAACAAAATACCCCTATTTTGACGTATAAGAGCAAACTAACAATGAGATAACCACAAGTGGTTAGGGCAATTTTTTGTCACATGTGACAAGTGGCTATGAGGGGTAATGTTTGGTAGCTGGGGGTTGCTAAAGTCCCTGGTCATCCATGTGACCGAGGCTGAGGGGTTGTTTTTTTTTTTGTGTAAAAAAAAACTAATTTAAAAAAGAAACTTAAATTTAAAAAAAAAAAAAAATTAAACGAAAGCATTTGTCTTTTTACTTTACTTTTTTTTTTGTTTTTTTTTAAAATGACCTAACCCTAAATTTTCTTTTTCGTGGTTTTATTTTTAAATTGGTTTATTTTAATTTTTTTTTGTGTTATTATTATTGTGTAGTGTGTGTGCAGGTGGTGGAGGGCAAGCGGAGTTGGTTAGTGGCGGCGGAGGAAGGGTGGCGTAGCAGCAGAAAGAGGATGCATGTGGAGCGGCAGCTGGGGGACGGCTGGGCAGAGGTAGCGTCAAGGTGGTGGAAAGGTGGCAGATTTGGGGTCTGTAGGTGGCGGGGCAAAAGGGAGTTGGGAGTGGGAGTTGGGAATAGGGTGGGGACAGGCGAAAGGGGGAGCAGCGGGCAGACAGAGGGTGGCTGGGTAGCGGAGCTGGGAAGGGAGGATCAGGGAGGGGGAGTTGGGAGAAGGGACAGGGGACATAGGGGTAGGTCATGGGGTAGAGGGCTACGGGAGGCGCAGGGGGTCGTAGAGGGAAGGGGAATGGGAGTTGGTGAGACTGAGGGTGGGTAGGGAGGGTTTGGGCGGCCACACAAGGCTTCGGCCCTGTGTAATTTCTTTTTTGTTTGTTTGTTTTTTTATTTTGATTTATTTTTGTTTGTTTAAATTTTTCTTGCTGTATATATTTTTTTTGGACTGATTTTCTTTTTTTATTTGTTTTTTTCTGTATATATATTTTTTGGACTGCGATGTTTTTTTTAATTTGTTTTTTTCTGTAGATATATATATATATATATTACACTTAATAAAACAAAAAAAATTAAATCTATATTTGCTATTAAGAAAAAAAAAATTGTGTAATTTTTTTTTGTTTTTTTAAAGTTTTTTGCAAAAATAGGTTAAAATTTTTTTTTCAAAAAATTTCAAGTAACGAAAACTAGGCAAATTATATGTTATTTCTTACCTCTGAGGCCTTCTGGACTCAACGGTGAGCTCAATTCGTGTGTAGGAGGTCGTTTGTGAAAGTTGGTTTCTAAATTTTATGTGAAATACACCTGAATCTTCAACAAAAAAACTTCTAAAACAAACACTCACAAACAAGATGGGTCAGATCAAGGTGGGCACTAGAATGTTATCAGGAAAATTGGATGAAATAAATAAGCATATCAAACTCAATAACATAATGAAATATGCAAATAACAAGATTGAACAAATAAAGCACAAACCTCATAAACCTTGTTATCCTGCGGCTTCCATTGTTCGCCTATCTATTATTGATCTTGATTGTAATGAAGCCCTCAGAAGCATATACTCCCTTGCTTGTTGAAGATGACAGGAATAGAATGACTTTGATATGAATGTGCTATGAAGATGAGCTTCAAAGCAATGGGGTGATCTCAAGCAAATGGATAGTAATGGGGTGCCAAAGGCGTGCTAGTAATTCGACAGGGTAATTCTACTTAAATCTTGGATTATTGAAATGGAGGAATAAGATTCAATTTATAGACTCAGAAGAGAAGAGATCAATGGTTGAGAAGAAACAAGAAGATCAATGGTTGAGAATAGTTGAGGAATGTGCGCGAATAGAAAGAGGACAAGTGTCCAAGCTCCTTCATGCAATAAGGGAGTTAACTGAATAGATTGAAGAGTTAATAGAATAGACCAATCAGTTAAGTGAATTGATTGAGGAGTTGACTGAATTGACTAATCAGTTAAGTGAATTGATTGATTAGTGAACTCAAATGACTAATTAGTTAACATATTTGATTGATAAGTTAACTAATTTTGACTGGAGGATAAATAGGACATGTGGGTGAGGGAATATTAGCTAATTAAATATTTAAAATATTTAATTACATGTGCAACATGGTGAGGTGGCAAAGGTGAGGTGGAAAGATGAGGTGGATTGGTGAGGTGGATTTATGGAATTAGGACTTAGGATAGAGGAATTTAGGATTATTTAATTATGTGAGACATCAGAAGAATTTAGGGAATTTAATTAAATAAATTGATTTTATTTAATTATGGGATAATGAACCAATCAAATAAACTTAGAATATTTATTTAATTGATAGAAGAATAAAGAATTAAGATAAATATTAAAATATTTACTTAATTTGACATGAGCCAATTTTAGGTGTATACACAATGTACATGACATGCCTTTCTTATAAAGACAAGGATGAAATATAGGACATTGTAGTCATGTGACAAGTGTCATTATCCTATGATATGTGACAACTATAGGATAAGATGACAACTATCAACAACTAGAAACATATAGTAGATTCACTAAGTCAATTTAACATGTGTGAATTATGTGTGATGTGTGAATATTATTTAACTAATAAATAGTTAAATAATATGAGTTATCCACATAAGGGTAAACTGGTTAGGTAATAACCCTGTTCACACCAACACCCCCCTTAAGTGTAACTTAGGGAGTATCTAACTAAAGAAAGATGCAATAATGGATGAAGATGATGAATGATGGGTCCCAACTACTAGGTCATGTGAGGTGCCCATGTACAACAAATCGCAAGTGGAGAAAAGGAGAAAACCTCATGGGAAAAACTCCTCTCCAAAGGTACGAATGCATGAAACAATGAAAGTGAAAGAAGTGATAGTAGGAGGACTCAACATGACCCCCCAAGGACAACTTCTATCACATATATACAATCAAATACCCCCCATAGGAGAGCAAGAGTGAGACTATAAGTCCCCCCCATAATGAAGTAGCTCCTATATTGATGGTGAATGCCTAAGGAAGAATGCTGAATAGAATCCAAAGCATGCAAACAACATTCTTCCCTTTAGGAAGAAACCAATCCAAAGGCTAATGTAGAAGAATATCCATCTCAAGGTATGAGGGAAAAAGCCTCATGATGTATGTTGTCTCTAAAAATTGTCGAATTGTCCACATGTTAGAATCAAAGAATGGCACAATGCAATGAGTTGTGTCCAATCCAAAATCCTAGGTAGAATCATGAAGAACAATCTCCAAAGATGAAGTAGATGGGATAACAATTGTGTTGTAACTGTCATCAAAGAGGAGAGATATCCCCTCAAGAGTGTTCTCCAAATCTACAATATGAGACTCACAAAACAAGTCTGATATACCTGCCAAGAAAGTATCCCATAAAGCTGTGTCTAAAAGACTGGAATGATCCTGCTCTACTGAAGTAGATGAAACCATGTTGATGTCAATTTTTAAAGAAGTAGGAGGTTGAGGTGATGGAAGCTTAGAACTAGTCTCATGAACCAAAGTGGGTGAAAGAACACCAAGGTTCAAGTGACCAAACTTCTCCTAAGAAACTTGATTTGCACTTGATGCATTAGTGTGAATATCAATAAATGGATCTACATCATCAGAAGAAGCAAAATGGGATAATGTATACAAGTGAGATGCATGATCAACCATCCCAATAGCAATGATATCTCTTCTCTCCAAGTCTCATATGATCACTGAATTTTTGGGATAAGTTGCCATTAACTTGCAATCCTAACCAATTCATGTGTCTCCAAAGTTCTTAGATGTGTTCCCCAACACATAAAGACTTTGAGAGATTAATTATTTATTAATTATATCACTTTAACTTTTGCAATCAATTCCTAATTGATAAGTTCAAACTTGGGCATCCATTTTTAGAGTGGAGGCCATGAAGACTTTGTTGACTTCTCCTAAGTCTATTTTAAGAGTTTGATAACTCCTAGTGAGTGGGAGTTAAACTTGGGTGTCCCCTTTTGATGGGGACTTATTTTTAGACTTGGAGTTGTGCTTTTTATGTACATGAGTGGATAATGTTGAGACACCTTGCATGGATATAATGTTGGAGTTAACTACAATGTTAGAGATGCATGAATTGGATATTGCTTACATGTGGTCAGAATAGCTTGCATGTTTTTACATGTAGCTTGCATGTACTTGCATGTTGTTGCATGTTACTTGCATGTACTTGCATGTTGTTGCATGTTGCTCATATGTACTTGCATGTTGTTGCATGTCACTTGCATGTGCTTGCATGTCATTCCTATGGACTTGTATGACCTTGCATGTTCTTGCATGTCATTTATATGACCTTACATGTAGTTACATGTCAATTTTGTGAGATTACTTGCAAGACACTCCAACTCCTGAAAGTTGCAAGATGGTACATCTCCATGATTCAAGAAATGGGTATTAGTTGCATGTTTTTAAAAATGCTTGCATGTTAGTTTTAACATATTACTTGCAAAACACTCCAACTCTAGAAACTTGTAGGATGGTACATCTCAGTGATTTAGGAAATGAGTATCAGTTGCATGTTAAAAATGCTTGCATGTTAGTTGCATGTTAGTTTTAAGATACACTCCAACTCCTGAAAGTTGTAGGATGGTACATCTGAGTGTTTCAAGTAATGGGTATCAGTTGCATGTTGGATCTAGTGTTTGCATGTCACTTGCATGTACAGAACAAGGTAATTCAAAATAACATTGGGGACATCAATTGTGCAAGTTGTTGCATGAGAATTGGTGTGTGTTGATCACTTCAATTGACTGAAATAGATTGGACTAACTTGAGCACCTAATCTTGGGACTTTCAGTTGTTACTTTTATTTGGAAATATGTTTGATGTTGGCAAAACTAATTTTGGCATACTTGTGTGCATACATCATGAAGAGGCAATTAACTCAAAGCTTTGACTTTGTTTGAGTTCAATCTTCTCAATTTAAGTGAGCTTGTTTTTTGCATGAGCTTTGGAAGCTATATTATCAATTGTAATTTATTGTAATTTAAGTTTCAATCTTTTGAATTAAGAATCTTTTGAATTAAAAAAGAGGGTTTTTGATTTAATTGAAAAGCCCATACATTTTCTAGAGAGTTGACTTAGAAGAAAAAACAAAAGTTTTTTGTAAAAGACTTAGAAGAAAAAAGAAAAATGCTTTTTTGACTTAGAAGAAAAAAGAAAGAATTTTTTTTATTGAAGAAGCTTTTGAAGAAAAAAGCAAGAAGCTTTTTTGAAGTTTTTTACAGGTTTGAAGATTGAAGAAGTTTTTGTGAAGTGCATCAAGGACTTAGAGAAATTTTATTATTGAATGTAATCTTTTCCAAAGAGATTTAATACAAGCAGAAAATATCTTTGAGTGTGGAGTTTTTCCCGAAAGGGTTTCTCCACATAAATACTGTGTAAGCTTTTCTCTTCTCTTCTCTTCTCTTCTTTTCTCTTCTACATTGGTTTGAAAGTGCACAAGCACTTGTTCATTAATTGTTACAAATTAATCTTAATTTTAGCTTTGCATACACAAAATTTTAAAGCTTATAGCAGCAATTCTACCTTCATTTTCAACATGGATTAGGAGTGAAGTCAACTATCTTCCGTGTAGCACAATGAGTAATCTAATAGATGGAAAGGAGATTGGTTATCAAGAAAGGTACACACAACACATTGTTGAATGTACTCTCACCAACATCAATAGTTCCTTTACCAATTGCATGCATTTATGTATTGTTACCCATCAAAATAGGTGGCGAAGTACATGACTAAAATGAAGAGAACATCCCTTGTGAAGATGCCATATGATGAGAAGCTTTAGAATCAAGAAGCCATCTCTTCGAATGAAGACTTGTAGAAGCAAAGAGTGCATGTCCTTTTCCTTTGTCTATCCTATTTGTAAATATTGTTGTCCCTGTCTCTGTAGATGATGGTGGTGTTGAAGAAGAGGATGTACTAGGTGATGATGATGGCAATATGATATTGTGTTGTTGAATAATGTGAGTCAACTCATCAATTTTCTCCTCATAACACTTATGCTCATCATGTCCTAGTTTCTTGCAATATGTACACTTTGGTCTCTCCTTCTTAGATGATTCCTCCTCGGGAGAGGATGGGGACTTAGGTGATTTGGTTGATCCCTTTGCTTGCTCATTGTTCTTGAAATCCTTATTTTTTTGTTTCTTGCCTTTGCTACTTAAAGCCTTTTGATCCTTTCTACCTTGATTAGAAAGAAGTTCTTGAGGTCTAGGGGACTTCAATGTGCCCATGTGTACTAACTTATCTTAATCCCTTGTGAGTGATGCAACAAACTCATCAAGTGAAGGCATTATGAAAGCTTTCCCAAGTGCATCCATAGTAGCATAAAAGGTAGAAACAAAAACTAAATAGTCAAGACCAAGCTTGGAAAGGATTGAAAGAATCAATTGAGCATCCTCTTTCTAAATTCCACATTGTTTGAGCTCCAATCTAAGTGATTTTATCCTTTTGACGAAGTCTCGGATGATTACAAAGTTGGTTGGATTCAAACCAATTAGTTCATTCTCCAATTTGAAACCTGTCATAGTATCTGGTTTACCAAAGAGATTTTCTACGGTAGTCCATGTAAGGAAAGCAGAGGTACAGAATATAGCTTCCCTAATGTTAGTTCTGAGGGGATAATGCAGCCAGGTAACTTTCAATTCAAAAACAACAAATGAATACACCAGAAGAACGGAATAAACATTAAAAACAACAAAGAATGACACCAGATTTACATGGGAAAAACCCGTACGGGTTAAAAAACCCACCACCACAAGAGAGACTATCTTTATTATAGTAAAACAGACTGGTTACAATAAAGATCCTAGCCCTTTTGCTCAGGTATCGATTCTCAACAACTACACCACATCGTTCATTGCATCTGCATATTTACATAATAAACCGTGTAATTGAATCTTTTCATCAATCATCATCGATGTCAGTCAATAAGATTATATTATCAGTTTCCAAGAGCAAAAAAAACCTTTACACTATTTTTGCCCTAACTAATCGTCTCAATTGATCCAACGTCACTGCCTTTCAACCGTCGCAACTATTCACATTCCAGCGAGACCTTTAGTCCCACATGCATCAGGTCGTAGACTTCACTGCAGTTTATATGGCCAACGAATCGATTATACTATCATTGGCAATTTTTTTGCCAACGATACCAAACCAAAGACCCCTTAGCCTAACCTGCTCCATCAGTGATCGGATTGCTTCCTTCATCGATAACACATAGTCTCCGCAATCCCCAAGTTCACCGCCCTTCATCGGAGTGACCTCTGCCATCGGCCGAAACACTTTACACTGCGCCGATGAAGGTTCTCACGTCGATGCCCAATGCTTTGCCAACTTCCATTGGGGTGACCATTCACATCAGAGCGACTACCAAGATCTTGGCCAATGGCCAACCTTATGCCGATAAACATAAGTCATCAGTGAAACCATGCATTCGGCCCACAGGCTTCTCACTCTCGCCAATAGTGAAAGTCTTCCTGATAGCTTGTTCCTTTATCAATGTGAACACAACTATCGGTGTAATATTACCAAGAGCTGCTGATAGCTTCAGTGTGGCTGATGAACAAGGATAGAATAAGGTTCAAGCAGTAATTTGAGACACACGTTCTCTTCAATCTCCCACTTGTCGAAGAGATTACTGCTACCTCTTAATCCTCAATTAGTTACTGAGAATTATGGGCCCGAAGACCCATTCCATCTGAACACCATTTGAACTTGGCAGTACTTACTGGTTTAGTTAAGGCATCAGTGACATTTTCCAAAGTGTCAACCTTTTCCAGCTTCACCTTCCTATCTTCCACCATATCACGAACAAAGTGATATTGGACATCAATATGTTTTGTCCTAGCATGAAATGTAGGATTCTTCACCAAACATATAACACTTTGACTGTCACAGTGAATTTGTATTTGCCCTGCATTAAAACCAACATTAGAACACAACCTCTTCAACCAACTGGCTTCTTGGCATGTATGCGTAGCTGCCATGTACTCTACCTCTGTTGTGGACAAAGCGACTACATCCTGTCATTTGCTCATCCAACTGATAGCACCACCATTTAACGTGAATACATATCCACTGGTGGATCTTCTACTATCAATGTCCCCTACCCAATAAGAATCAACATAACCCTGAATGCTTATAGACCTCTGAGATCCAACTGAGTTTCCATGATAGCCAATAGAATAGTTTGAAGTTCCCTTCAAATACCTCATAACTCTTTTCATAGCATCCCAATGTGATCTGCCTGGATTCGCCATAAACCGGCTCAAAACTCCCACTGCTTGGGCAATGTCTAGTCTGGTACAGACCATTGCATACATTAAACTACCAATAGCACTTGCATAGGGCACTCTTTTCATGTCGTCAATTTCATTCAAAGATTCTGGACAATCTTCAACAGATAGTTTCATTCCCTGCATCATTGGAACAACTAACTATTTAGAATTAGACATATTAAACTTATCAAGAACATTAGTAATATACTTACTCTGGCTGAACCAAAGCTTTCTCTTAGATCTATCCCTTTTGATTTCCATTCCCAGAATGTATTTTGCTGCCCCAAGATTCTTCATTTCAAATTTCAAAGACAAATGAGATTTTAATTCTGAGATCATTCCCTTACCATTGCCAATGAACAACATGTTATCCACATACAGTGCAATTATAATAATTTGATCACCATCAGTTTTATAATAAACACAGTGATCATATTTAGATCTCACATATCCCAAAGATAAAACATATGTATCAAATCTTTGATACCACATTTTGGGAGATTGCTTCAAACCATAAAGAGACTTCTTAAGTTTACATACCAGATGTTCTTTACCTTTTACCACAAAATGCTCTAGCTGGGACATATAAATTTCTTCTTCAAGGTCCCCATGAAGAAATGTCGTTGTCACATCCATCTGCTCAATATCAAAATCATATGCTGCAGCAAGTGACAACAGAAATCTAATGGATGTCAACTTAGCTACAGGAGAAAAGATTTCTCCATAATCAATACCTTCCTTTTGGGAATACCCCTTAGCAACCAGTCTTGCCTTGTATTTGTCAATACTACCATCTAGACCATATTTCTTTTTAAATACCCACTTACAGCCCATAGGTTTTCTACCTTCAGGCAAGGGCACCAGATCCCAAGTTCCATTTTTTTCCAATGATGACATTTCATTATCCATGGCTTCCAACCAAGAATCTGAATCGGATAAACTAATAGCTTCTCTCACAGTCCTAGGTTCATCAGTATCAATAAGCAAAGCATAGGCAGAACTTGAATCAAGTACTGAAAATCCATACCTATCTGGTTGTCTCCTGTCATGTGTAGACCTCCTCAATGGTTGAGGTGCAGGTTCAGGTTCTTGCTCTAGATCAGAATCTTTAGAGCTACTAGAACTCTCATCTAAATTATCTACACTTGGTGCTTGTTGTTCCTCTTTTACAGGGGTCAGAGGAATAGTAACAACACTCTTTTCTTTCTTCTTTTCTGTCTTCTCTGGCTGAGGATCAATAACCAAAGTTTTTAGCTCTCTGAAAATTACATTCCTACTGTAAATTACTTTTTTAGTTTCAGGATTCCAGAGCTTGTATCCTTTAACACCGACTACATAGCCAATAAAGATACATTTCACTGCCTTGTAATCCAACTTAGACCTTTTTACCTCAGGAATATGAGCATATGCCTCACAACCAAAGACATGAAGATGTCTTAGAGAGGGCATCTTTCTAGACCATGCTTCCATAGGCATCTTATCAACCAATGCCGAAGTAGGAGAACGATTCAACAAGTAACAAGCTGTAGCAATTGCTTCAGCCCAGAACCTTTGTTCAAGACTAGCATAACTCAACATACTTCTTACTTTCTCCATCAGTGACCGATTCAACCTTTCAGCAACTCCATTTTTCTATGGAGTATAAGGTGTAGTTTTGTGCCTTTTTATACCATGATCTACACAATACTTATCAAAATCCGTAGTGCAATATTCACCACCATTATCTATTCTCAAGCATTTTATTTTTCTACCAATCTGGTTTTCCACAAGATTTTTAAATTATTTAAACCGATTGAACACTTCTGATTTATTTTTCAAAAAATATTCAAATGCCCTCCTTGAATAATCATCAATAAACGATACGTAGTATCTTGATTTAGACAGAGAAGGAACATCAACTAGACCAAAAACATCAGAATGTACATAGTCCAGAACACCAGAAGATTTATGAGAACTTGAGTAGAAAGAAACAGGGTTTTGTTTTCCATACATACAATGTTTGCATAAATCAAACTCCAGATTACAATTAATCAGCCCATCTACCAGGGTTTTTTTTTCAAGGTTTTTAAACCTTTTTCACCTATGTGACCAAGTCTATGATGCTAGAGCATTATTTTCTCTGCAGGAAGTTTAACTTCCATAGAGTTTGCATCATGTGTTACAATAGTAGCTTTTTCAGATTTTAAAGAGACAGTATTACGGCACACTGGTTTAGCATCTAACCTATACAAAGTTCTAATGTGTTCACCCTTTGCCAGTATAATAGACCCTCTAGTTATTTTACAGCCACCATTCACAAAAGTAACTTGCACACGAACATCATTAAGCTTACTAACAGAAAGTAAATTTCGAGCTAGACCTGGTATGTGTAAAACTCCATTCATTCCCTTTATTCTACCATCCGGGAACTAGATTCTGACTCTTCCTCGACCAACAATTTCTAGTGTCGAATCACTTGCCAGGAACACCTTTCCACCAACATATGGTTCATACTTAGTGAACCATTCTCTGTGAGATGTCATATGAAAAGATGCTCCTGAATCCACCAACCATACACCTTCAGATGCAGGTGTTGCCAAGGCAGCAATGAAAGCATCAACATCACTCTGAGAAGAATCATTGTCAGAAGAGTTCTTCTTCTTATTCTTTTTCTCCTCTTTGCAGTCTCTTCTGATGTGTCCTTTCTACCCACAATTCCAGCACTTCACCTTGGACTTAGTGCCAGGAGATTTCGATCTCCCCTCTGATTTGGACTTTGACTTCTTGTCCTTCTTATTGCCTTTTTCCTTTGATCTACCTCAAACAGATAGGGCCTCTTTGGTTGTCTCAGAAGATTTCCTCTGCATCTCTTCAAATAATAATGAGGTAACAACCGCTTCAGTTGTAAACGTGGTTGTTGTACTTCCAATAGCCATCACAAGATGATCCCATGAGTCATGTAAGGAACACAAAAGAAGCATACAACGGTCTTCCTCTTCTATTTTTACATCTGCAGACATCAACTGTGCAACAATTAGATTAAATGTGTTTAGATGGTCTGCTGCAGATGCACCTTCATCCATCTTCAAAGAATACAACTTCTTTATGAGGAACAGTTTATTCACCAAGGACTTGCCCTGGTAAATATCTCCCAACTTCTTCCACAAAACTTTGGCTGACTTCTCTTCATGGACATTTAATAGGATAGAATCCGCAAGACTTAATCTTACCAGTCCTCTGGCTTTTCTGTCAGCTCGGTCCCAATCTTCTTTTTTCATGCTTGTAGGTTTAACCCTAGACATAGCAACCCAAAGATCTCTGTCGTCTAGCAAATCTTCAGCCTTAATCTTCCACAACTCAAAGTTTGTGCCATTGAACTTTCAATGTCTATTTTTCTTGATGTACTTGCCATCTTATTTAACATAATAGACCTCTATAGAACTCCCACTCCCAGAATTAACACAAAAAACCCAACCTACCAACAAGGATAACACAATAGGCCAGGCTCTGATACCACTTGTAAGGAAAGCAGAGGTGTGGAATACAACTTCCCTAATGTTAGTTCTAAGGGGATAATGCAGCCAGGTAACTTTCAATTCAAAAACAATAGATGAATACACCAGAAGAACAGAATAAACATTAAAAACAACAAAGAATGACACTAGATTTACGTGGGAAAGACCCTTACGGGTTAAAAAACCCACCACCACAAGACAGACTATCTTTATTACGGTAAAACAGACTAGTTACAATAAAGATCCTACCCTTTTGCTCAGGTATCGATTCTCAACAACTACACCACATCGTTTATTGCATCTGCATATTTACAGAATAAACTATGTAATTGAATCTCTTCATCAATCATCATCGATGTCAGTCGATAAGATTATATTATCAGTTTCCAAGAGCAAAAAAAAACCATTACACTATTTTTGCCCTAACTGATCATCTCAATTGATCCAGCGTCACTACCTTTCAACCATTGCAACGGTTCACATTCCAGTGAGACCTTTAGTCTCACATGCATCAGGTCACAGACTTCACTGCAGTTTATATGGCCAACGAATCGATTATACTATCGTTGACAATTTTGTTTCCGATGATACCAAACCAAAGACCCATCAGCCTAACCCGCTCCATCGGTGATCAGATTGCTTCCTTCATCGATAACACATAGTCTCCATGATCCCCAAGTTCACTGCCCTTCATCGGAGTGACCTCTGCCATCAGCCCAAACACTTTACACTGCGCCGATGAAGGTTCTCATGCCGATGCCCAATGCTTCACCAACTTCGATCGGGGTGACCATTCACATCAGAGTGACTACCAAGATCTTGGCCAATGGCCAACCTTATGCCGATAGACATAAGTCATCTGTGAAACCATGCATATCGGCCCACAGGCTTCTGACTCTCGCTGATAGTGAAAGTCTGCCCGATAGCTTGTTCCTTTATTGATGTGAACACAACTATCAGTGTAACATTACCAAGATCTGTCGATAGCTTCAGTGTGGCCGATGACCAAGGATAGAATAAGGTTCAAGAAGTAATTTGAGACACGTTCTCTTCAGTCCACACTTGATTAGGTGTAGTACAAGATTCAATATGAAAAAGAAGAATAGGAGAGATAGATAAGCATAGTGTTCCATAGGCTTGATCACATCTATTATACCACTTTCTCTTTTCTGTAACTGTTGTTGGTTCAATTTTTGTACCCATTATTACTCTATGAATTTTCAAACTTCTTAAATGAATCTCTATTTTAGTTTTCCACTCATGATAATTATATGGTGTGAGTAGAGGAAGTTTGTTTGGATCCATGATGCAAGAGTACAAAAAAAGAACACAAGTACAACCCCCCTATTACTCAATCAAATAGATCATCCCTCAAAAAAAGAATGACTGTGGCACTTTATCGTAGTGTGATTTACAGTTGTCCTCAATGGACCAAATTTGGGAAAATAATCAAAATATCTTAAAACTGAGATTCAAGGGAGATTACAATCACTCACACTGATTTATCAGACCAAACAAATCCTTCCAAAATAAGTTTCACTTCCTCAAGTGTCAAAATGCCCACGTTATCACTCAAAAGCCAAAAAACAAACAAATTGAATAAAAAGAACATAGAGCTAAATATGAGAAAAGTGCATAAATGGATTTGAAGAGCTCCTGAACACCTTTTCAATGCTGCAAGAATCACGAAAAATTAGAGATTGTGGTAGAACGTTGTGATCTTAGAAGCAAAAAATGAAGATCTATCTTCAAACTACTGTATCTGTTACTTGCAAAAAAATATTAGAAAATGACTAACACCACTACGAAGTGCTCTTTGTCATCTTTCTGACAATATCTCATTTGCCTGATTTCGCCCCTGTGGGCAAAAGAAATGAAAAAAAGAAAAACCCTTGTTTAGGGCTTTGAGAGGCTAAGGGGGCCCCCTAATGCTGACATCATTGCTAACGCAACGATGTGTGATGTGTGAATATTATTTAACTAATAAATAGTTAAATAATATGAATTATTCACACAAGGGTAAACTAGTTAAGTAATAACCCTATTCACACCAACACCCCTCCTTAAGTGCAACTTAGGGAGTTGCTAACTAAAGCAAAATGCAATGATGGATGTGTCTAGTTGTTGATAGTTGTCACCTTATCCTATAGTTGTCACATGTCATAGGATAATGAGACTTGTCACATGACTACAACATCCCACATTTCATCCTTATCTTTATAAGCAAGGCATATTCTGTACATTGAAATAACAATCTTTTGCATTCATTGATAGATTAGGATTATTCTCTCATTTGATCTCTCTTATGCTTTCATGAAGTCCTATATCTTGGGTGGCTCCAATCATAGCCAACTCTAACAACTCATAGCTGGTTGACTTTTCAAATGGACATTTTACATTGGACATTTCACATTAGACATTCCTAAATGTCATGACCTTCCTAATCAAATATAAAGATCCACCCATCCATTGCTTTGGTCAACATAGTTTGACTGTGACAATAATGACATCACATGATTGACTTATCACCATTCATTTCCACCTATCTTTTGTCAAAGTCAAAAGGACATTTCCAATGGACATTTGCACTAGACATTTGAACATGTAATTAGAGATCTAGATGTCCATCTAGTCCTTTGCACTAAACTCCCATACTGCGAGTTGTTTTTTTCCATTGGAATTTAAATTTAAAATGCAAACATTTTCCTAGCTGGTGCTTTTCCCCACCCCTGAATAGTAATTTCTCACCAACCCCAATGAAAATTCAATGAATTTCTACACTTAGTGAATTTCATGAATGTTAAACACAATCTTCAACATATATGTTAATTAGAAAAGCATTTTAAGAGACTTGAAGAGAGTTTGTAGAGAAATATCTTTGAAGGTGAATTTATAGAAATTAAGAAGAATCAAATAGCTAAGTGAACATAAAGCATAATAGTAAACAAACATCCTCCCTATATTGTAACAAAGGTTATGTCTTAGTTGTCAGGTATGCATACAACAAAATCTCCCCTTGCTGATGGTTACATTAATTTATCTTTACGAAAGGTTAATTTATTTTTACTTAGGGTAAATGCATGGATTCATATTGTCATAATCAATCTTGTATTAGTTTGCAAGATTAAGAACAATTTGCAGCCCTAAATCTCAATGCAGGAACTAATTACAAGTATTTCCATCATGCAAGACATGATGTTGAAATGACAAAAGTAGTGTGATGATGAGTTCAAAACACTAATGGGTCCCACTCCTGATGGGGTATGGAGGAAATTGGACAAGCATCAAATACCCACTACATGGAAAGGTGGAATTAGAGGTCTTCAGGGAAAGGATCCAAGCCCACAAAGATTAGGCAACACAAAAGAACGTCGTATCTAGTGAGATATATAATGCAATAGGGTTCCCTTATGTGATGGATGCCTTGGAGCTAGTAATTGATTGTGCACAAAAGTATAATCTAGTTTATGAAGATTTCTCACCCAAGGGAATCGCAAAGACTTTCAGACTCCCACAGAGCCAAAACATGTTTGAGATAGATCTGAACACACTATTAATGGAATACAACTCTAATGCTACTAGATGTCACAAGGTTATGCACACTTCATGGATGGATCTAGCAACCAAGTTGATGATAGTCTCAAAGATGCCACAGAGCCTATACAAATTCTACTTCAACCCTGAAGTCCAATACATGATTACTCTATTGAACCCAATGGTTGGGAAGGACTACTCTGGGTCCTTAGACTTATAGATGTTCTACCTCATTTGGTTTGTAATAGATGTTTGAGATGTGGTGCACTAGGCACAATTGATCAGCAACTCCTTGCATGATAGGATGGTTGCCTAGAAGAAGAAGAAGTGGAAGTTCTTCATGAACTCATATGTGATCTACTCCTATGCATAAGATCACAATTTGATGGACTGCACACATTTGGGAAGCTTGGAAACAAGAAAGGAGAACAACTGGTGTCAAAATATTATCCACAACTAGAGAGGAACCAATTAGTAGTACACTACAGAAGAGTCAATGACTTCTTCTTCATATGACTGGTTCAACTGATGGAAGGGGACTGAGCCAAGATAATATCAAGGGATGCCTAAGGGGTAATCACCACACATGGGTCCTAGTTTATCTAATTCCCAATGTTTACATACATCAAAATGGAAGGGATTGAGGGTCATCCCTTCATTTTGCCAAGGTACCCAACTGATAGGGTTTTACTATTGGAAATAACCTAGAAGATCATCCCCTCACATGAGGTGTATACTCAGAAGCATGGACAAGAGACCATTAAGTTCCCACTAGATATAGGTTGGTATAGGTGTACAAAGTTTAAAGAGTCCAAATTGTCATAGTCCAAGCTACAAATGCTCAACCTGCAACATTTTCATCTCTAGTACATATTTGATCCCTACAACAAGATGGAAAAGTATGTCAATACAAAATTGTAGCATGTACCTCATCTAGAGGATTATTGAACTGACTACAATGACGAAGAGGACGTCGGGAAGATGGGATACCAAAGGGGAACCCTAAACTAGGTAAGGAGCTTGGGATGTCTAGAGGTGCCTTTATAGGTGAAGTCTGTTGATGGTCAAACTCTTGACCTAGATTATGATAGAAAACATGTGTACAAGGAGACCCTACCTCTCCTAGGCTAGACCCAACTAGAGGAGACATCAATTGATTTCATAATGAAGAATGTCATGACTGCCACCTAAAGGTGGGTTGAGCAGAAGATAAATGAGCTCAAAGAAAAAGGGGTGAGTGTAACATATGATAGAAAGGGGAAAAGAAAAGACAGGGGAGACACAAACTATGATGACTTCCTCATGGTTAAGAGGATATTCATTGAAGACAAATTGGAACAAGAGGGAAGATCCACATCTAGTGAGCCCCTAACTACAAAAGGAATAAGCATTACCACTAGATCCTTGCCTCTAATCATAGTCATAACACTAGAAGAGTGACATGGCATGCACATATTGGAAGTGGGTGAAATTACCCCCAAAAAGAGAAGAATGCCAACCACACCCATGAGGGGTACCATCACCAAACCAGTTGATACACAAGATGAGGAATCAAGACCAAACTAGATAGAACTCATGTTTGCATCCAGTCAGCCCTGTTGATGATGATGTTATTCATAACAATAAGAAATAAAAGTTACATAACAACCTTTATTTATCTTGAAAGATACGATAAATTTTGAGTGATTTTATGATCCCAAGTATCTGTGAATTAGTTCACAATGATCTGACATTACTCAAAGGTTGATGTGTGTTTCTATTTTCCATTAGGGACCTTACATACTTGATTTCAAGTATTTATATTCTGATATGCAGATATTACTCTATTTCACCTATTCTCTATAAATTCTCAGCAAATGATATCAAATCTTACAATATTTAACTAGATTATGTTGATATTTATGATAAGTTTGATCAATTCTTCTATTTATCACTCTAGTTAAGATGATCTATGATTATCCTAATTAATTCTTCTAAAACTATCTCTTATTTACTTAAATTTAAATTGATCCTCCCTTATTTTACTTTTGCACTATGATTTCCTTGAAATAATATACCTATAAGAATATATTTCCATGATTCTTTTCATTATTTATGATTCTTTGTGTGATATTTGTAATTTCACGTATTTTTTGCTCAAATATGCCTATGATCTTCATGTGTCAATGGATATCAGCATATTTTGTGTTTTGCTTATCATTTTCAATGTTTTGTTGCTACAATGATGGTGATTTAAATGAAATTTAAAGAAATTGAACTAAATCTTTCTAAATTTACTTATATGAGTGAAGTTCAGTCATTGATCCACATATATCCTTGATACTTTAATGAAAAGGAAGAAAATCAAATCATATTTTCACCAGGACATTCCACAACTACATATGATTGATGCAAATCTTCAAAGGAAAGGATTACAACAACATCCACAAACTGAAATGCACTCCAAGGGATGCAACAAATCAAAGGAATATCAAGATATCATCCACAGATTATGCATGATTTACGATAATTTGTAGTCACAAGTCTTCATCTTCATTCAAGTAATGCAAAAGGAATATACATTTACAATTGACCTTGAGAATTGGTCATGACATTCAACAATCCAAGCTCAATTAAGCTTCTAATGATTGTACAAATGACACTCCACCTCCTTTTATAGGATAAGGAGAGGAGGTAGTTACAAAAGAGCCAATGATCATGATTTATCTATGATAATTAATGGTTCACATTACTTTGACCAATTCAAAATACAAAACACGTGGTTCAAGTTGTCAGTTGGCAACTATCTAGTAAAATATTCTTGAACCTTAGATTAGGTCAATACGACCTCTTTACCCCACATTCTCTTCAAAGTCTTCATTAGTGGATTATCTCTTTGATATCTTGCATTATCACCCTATTCTTCATCTATAGAAGGTTCCTCATCTATCACCATGCACCTAGTTCCATTGATGATCTCATATGCATGAACAACTTTCTCTATTTGTGTAACATCCACTACCTTAACCTTCTTTACTGCATGCTCATGGGCCTTTAATTGTTCTTGTAGAGAAGTCCACCTATTTATCTTGCTACCTAATTCTTCTTTAAACTTCTCTATTCTAGTCTTCATCCTCATGCCTTTGTTTATGGTATCGTCAAAGAAATGTTTAATTGGATCTTCTGTTGCAAGCTTAAAATTGTCTTTGAATGCATTTGTAGCAAAATTTGCATCTTGGTTCTTTATTTTCCCTTCAACCTCAGGATCAAGGGCTTCCAAAGTTTCTATCTCCTCTACCATCAGGGCATGCACCTTAACATTAACATCTGTAATCTTGTTATTACACCTTCTCAAAACATCCACCTCCAACTTTGTATCCCCATGCCAGTCATCTAACTGAGGTAGTGTTCACAGTGTTAATACATTCTTGGTCATGAGGAGGTTAATATTTATTCTCTTCATTTACTTGAGGACAGTAAGATGTTTATCACTCTTTATTAACCTCTGGCTAACATCTTTGCTTTGTCTGCTTTCTCTTTCAAATTGGTCAATACTTCATAGTTGGATAATAATGTCCTTATTACTTGTTCACCCTTGGTCATAAATTTGATGAACCAATTATCCATGGCTTGAGCTTGGTGTTTCTATGCATCTAGGGCATATATCTCTTCTTGTGACACTATTTTCAGTGATGTAGATGCTAATATGGGCACATTCAAGGGTGCCACCAATCCTTTGATGAATTCCTACATCTAAGCAATTGGTTCCCTATGTTATTTATTCTTGGCTTTCTCTTTGGGAATTCTTGCAAGCAAAGAATCTATGCTATCTTTGGCCTCCTGACCCTCTTGTTATGCTGTTGTAAATCTAGGTCAAATGTGGTTATCTAGAACTCATCAGTTCTTATTTCTCCTTTTACTTTGTCCACAATAGGTACAACTACTTGGGCTGCCCTTTTCCCTATTACTGTGTTCCTCTTTATTACCGAAGTAGCCCTTGTTCTTCTCTTAGGTTTTTCTATTTCTACCAAAAATAATGAAGATATATCAAAATTTGAAGAATCAATGAATTAAGGTGGATTTACCTCATGCCTTAGCCACACTGGTACATCATGCATAGACCCCTCTTGGTCTATTTATTCAATGTGAGCATAATGTACTTCTACATTTTGCTCTTTCTATAGGTTCTCTTCATCTAAATTATGTTGTTGTTGTTTCTCATTTGTAGGACCCTCCAAAGTCCTATCAGGATCTTCAATTTTATCATGACCAGGCTCTTCATTTTCTGGCATTTTTGTATGACCATCCTTAGGTGTTTTCTCCATTTGATCTTGCACTAACTATTCATCCTGAGGTGGTGGAGTACTGCTCTTGAGATTTTGATGGTGAGATCTTGGGCATCCTGATCAACTCCTTGGTTGTCACCATCTTTCTTTTCTTCTATTTTGTCATCACCATTTTTGTTCAATGGACCTTCTTGTCTGGATATTGGTACTTCGTTATCTTTAGGATCCTTAGATCCCTCTATAACTATTGGACCTTCTTGTCTAGATATATCTACTTGTTGTATCTTATCATGTTCTTTATCGATATCATGTAGCTCATGCTATGTAAGTGTCTTAGTATGCATTTTAGTATCCAAGGTAGCATCCATAGCAGGGTTCTCCTCAATTTCCATATGCTCTTGTTCCATGTTTTTCTCTTTATCTTTATCATCACTCCCTTGATATGATAGGTCAATTACTGTAGGTATAGTGACTTTGCCAATCAATCCATCTAGGCCTATATTCTTGGCCACTTCTTCTAGAGTACCAACCTCCTCTTATTCTACCTCCTTGATTTGTTGTACTTTGGGAGTATTTTGAGGTGTCATGATCATATTTTTGACTAGGACCTCCATGGGACTAGCTGCTACCTCTTTTACTATATCATCATCAGTGAGGTCTATAGTTTTATCTAGAGGCAATGATTGATCATTTTCTTTCTTTCTGTATTCTTCTCTAGCCTCCTCTACCAATTTTGTTTTGAATTTAACTATGGTGGGTATGGGGACATCATGTTGTATATTTTAATGCATTTCCCCTGATTTAATTATGATGCAGTCAAGGTAGGAGGGTCTGGTGAGGGACTATCCAACCTTGTAGCCTTAAACAACTAACAACATGATCATAAAGGATATGCAATGGAAGCGAATAGCTAATCAATAGAAAGATTTATCCTGGGAAAACCCTAATAGGGAAAAACCTATCCTTCAAAGCTCATTCCTCTTATATTATAACTTCAAATTGAATTACACATGCCTCAAGGGCTTTACAAATGCTAGGCTACAACCCAAGGATTACAAAAGATTCATACAACAATATTCATTCATGATTTCTTTCTTCTACAACTCAATTCTCTGCTCTGCAACTCATTTTACTTCTTGTTCTGCCTTCTACTCTATTCTGCTACTCCCTCAAATCAAAACAACTTAAGATCTCACTTCCTATCTTCATTCCATCAATCACTTGCTTAAAAATAATCCTTTATCTCTTATTTATATCCTCTACAAGCCTTCAAATCATTATCAAGTCAGCCTAATTGCAACAACTAGCATGAGATGTGTACACAAAATAGGTTAGGCCTAAACATAAGGCATTGCTCCACAAATGCATAGAACTTCATATGGATCTCATTGAAGGTCGGCCATGTC
Source organism: Cunninghamia lanceolata (assembly GCA_027924645.1). Classification (NCBI taxonomy): domain Eukaryota; kingdom Viridiplantae; phylum Streptophyta; class Pinopsida; order Cupressales; family Cupressaceae; genus Cunninghamia; species Cunninghamia lanceolata. Next base: position 31,328,405 of record BSBN01000078.1, on the reverse strand, counting down.
CTAAACTTCATTGAACAATGTTGCTTTTTTCTCCACAAGTCATGGGCTTTCTCCACAAGATGATTAGACTTTACTAAACATTGTCAGCTCTGCTCTACAAAATAGTCAATCTTCTGATAGCGATATCCCTCTGAAATCAAAGCCAAATGATCTGAATCCTTAATATGTTATAACTGACTGTCTAGATGTTAAGTCTAGCTCCGCAGCATCTAATATTCAAATGTAGTAAAATGCAGAATTCTCCCCAGGTCACCATCTCAATATTCTACAACTCACTGTCAACTATTTCAATTATTCTAAATGCTTCCGGATGCTCCTACATCACACTCTCGGGGTTATTTGAAAAGTGAGCCTCTTCACTTTGGTCTATATTATGTCAAAATCAAATAGGTTTGGCGATCTATCTTGAGGTACTTGTAACTACCTCAATGATTGGCGGTCTGTTCAAGTCCACCTTGCAAAACTACCTCTAGTTCTTCTAGGTTTGGTGTTCTACTTGCAAACCTTGCACTACCTCAATGATTAGTGGCCTAAGAAAGTCTTATCTGCAAGCTACCTCAAATTCTTCATCTTGTCATGGTCTAGGTTCAATAGTCTACCTACAAGCCTTGCACTGCCTCAATGATCGGTAGTCTGAGCAAGTCTTCTCCGCAAGTTGCCTCAAGATCAATGTTTGCTTCAATCAATTAAGAGTCAACAAATACATACTTGCATCCTTTGGAACAATTAGTTACTTTCTTTGATATAGTCAATACATTCATGAACTTTTCTACAACACTTTCTAACCTCTAGGTCTCAGATACAATTTCCTCTACACTCATCAAGATCTAACAATTTCCACTCTGCATACACTACTCCTATACCGTTCTCTATTTCCTTATCCACATTTACTTCACTCTAGTACACAAACCTTCTCCTCTAGTAGAATATCTTGTCATTCTCTCTTTCTCTACCACATGAACTTCTCTCTTTTTTTTGTTATGTCTCACACTTGTCGACACAAACTTTCTCTTGCACTATTTATGATGATGATTCTATAACAAAATTCTTCTCAAGATTAATGCTTTACCTTCTTCTAGTTTTTCTATCAAATCTAATGTCTCAAAAGGTTCCTCTTCCTCTGCATAAACTACCTCTGTATCAATAGGCTCTTCTCCTTCTACATAAACTATCTCTGTACTAACAGGCTCTCCTTCCACTACACAAACTATCTCTAAATTAGTTACTGCTTCTCCTTCATTAGCTTCTTGGATAACAAGTTCTTGTTGACACTTACTGCTTGATTCTTTTCTCCTCCAAACTTGAAAATAGGTTCCTCTGAATGGTCTTCTATCAAATCCTCTTTCATCTCTTCTATATCCTTCATTGTGATAAGAATTATGACTCATGTCATCTCTCCTTCTGTAGTTTGAATAACTATTCTTGTCCTACTCCGCATAAGGTCTTTTTTCTCTACATCCTAGTCCAACACATGAATACTTCAATCTATACCTTCCTCTAAATATACAAGTAACACGTTTATAGTCCTGTCCATCAATCCATCCATAATTCTTCCATATACAACCTATCATAGGTTTTCTCCTCCTCATTGTATCCCAACACATCCTTTCAGAATCATTCCTCAATCCTCAAAACTTACAAGGATGTAGATCCCAAGACAATTCCTTTTCATGTCCATGTCTATTACAATGTGAAAAAAACATACCTCTTCTTCTCTGATTTGTCTTGTTTGAATTTGCAATAACATCCTTACCTCTGTCATATCCAAGGCCTTCACTTCTTGATCTTATCACTAGTTCAATAGGTTTTGTAATTCCTTGCTGACACTTTCCCAATCCTTTTCCTTCATATCCCATTCTTTTCATGATTTTGAAACCAATACCATCACCAACAATTGCAAGTTCAATTACATTGTCATTTTCAATTTCACTTTCTAAAGAAGCATCACACAAATCATTAGTATCACAAGAAACATCACAAAGCTCAGGCTTAGATCTCAGATTTTCATTCTCTTCTCTACATGTTACAAGTGACTATTCTAACTGATTAACATATTCCTTCAATTCAAATATCTCCTTCTTCTGTAAACGGTTTTCCTTTTTCAATTCTGCCAAATCTTCTTCAAGACCTCGATTTCTCTTTTCAACCTTATCAAACAACTTGAAACCTTCTTCCAATTCTACAAATCTCTCTTCAATATCCTCAAACAACTTCATCTCTGCTTCTAGTTCTTCATTTCTCCTTCTTGCATCATTCAGTTCTTCTTCAAGGGCATCATATTTATCTTCTCCTAGTTCTCTCATCTTTTCCAACAACTCTAAATTATACCTTTTGGATTCGCACAATTCTTCTTCCAAAATATCATTTTCGCATATTAGGGTTTCATTTTGTTTCTTCATCCTCTTTCCAATCTTCCCCATCTGAAAAAAAATTAGATAAACAACTAAATTTGAAAAGCTTACATAAATCTTCCTTGCCTTGATCTTCTTAGCTGTGATAATTGTTACTTCTAGGGTTTTGTACTTCTTTCAACACTTTTATCAGATCTGCCAGCTTCTAACAGATTCACAACTAGCCCAATAGATTCAAAACCAACTCTGATACCACTTGATGCAGTCAAGGTAGGAGGGTCTGGTGAGGGACTATCCAACCTTGCATCCTTAAACAACTAACAACATGATCATAAAGGATATGCAACATATGCTAATAGCTAGTCAATAGAAAGATAAATGATATTCATGGACAGATAACACAAGATTTATCCTAGGAAAACCCTAACAGGGAAAAACCCAGCCTTGAAAGCTCATTCCTCTTATATTATAACTTCAAATCAAATTACACATGCCTCAAGGACTTTACAGATGCTTGGACATAGCCCAAGAATTACAAAAGATTCATACAACAATATTCTTTCATGATTTCTTTCTTCTACAACTCAATTCTTTGCTCTAAAACTCATTTTGCTTCTTGTTCTGCCTTCTACTCTATTCTGCTACTCCCTCAGATCAAAACAACTTAAGATCTCGCTTCCTATCATTATGCCATTAATCACTTGCTTAGAAACAACCCTTTATCTCTTATTTATATCCTCCACAAGCCTTCAAATTGTTATCAAGTCAGCTTAATTGCAACGGCTAGTATGAAATGTGTACACAAAATAGGTCAGGCCTAAACATAAGGCATTTCTCAACAAATGCATAGAACTTCATACAGATCTCATTGAATGTCTGCTAGGTCCTAAACTTCATCAAACAATGCTCTTTTTTTCTCTGCAAGTCATAGATTTTCTCCACAAGCTGATTAGACTTTACTGAACACTGTCGACTCTACTCTGCAAAACAATCAAACTTTTGATAGTGATATCCCTCCAGAATCAAAGCCAAATGATCTAAATCCTTGATATGTTATAACTGACTATGTCTTGATGTTAAGTCTAAGTTCGCAACCTCTAATATTCAAATGCAGTAAAATGTAAAATTCTCCCTAGGTCACCATCTCAATATTGTGTAACTCACTATCAACTATCTCAATTGTTCTGAATGCTTCCAGATGCTCCTGCATCAAGTTATCCACTCACCTCCTTGGCCTTTTAGTAGGAATCAGGTTGTCGGCTAGCAAATCCCCTCATAACTGGTGGCTAACCCCTTTTCTATCTAGGAACATTTATTCCTACCAATACATCTTCAATTTTCCTTCTCTTCTTCACTAGAGGCTCATAATCCTCTTCACTTTCCTCCAAGTTCTCATATGTGATACCTAGCTCTGCTATATACTTAGGTTGCTCCACAAGCTTCTTAGATGTTGTGGCAATGGAGGTTGAAGCTTGTGTCTTTTTGGGTGAGTGATTTGGGGTTATCCTAATACCAATATCCATACCCCTTTTCTTGGCTTCTTTGGAAAAGGCTCCATGTGTTTTCTTTTCGAGACCTTGCCTTTTATCCTCTAGGAGATCATCATAATCTTCCTCAACCAATTCTTATATTTTCCTTTTCTTGTCAATGGTTATCACCACCCCCTTGGCCTTGAGTCCAACAAACTCTTGATCTAGCCATGCTTAGGTCAATTGCATGATCCTCTGTGTTATCATATCCAGTAAGGTCTCCTCTGGCTGACTCTAGTTAGGTGGGGAGATAGTATCATTATATATCTTCTTATCTTCATATTCCTAGGAAATTATCACCCCATCATCTTGATGCAATTATGGAGGCACATGTATACAATCCAAAGTGTGGATTTTCTTCAATGTGATCCTCTGATATCTCCTCCTTCACACTTCTACATTATCAAGGCAATCTGCCCAATAGTCTTCTAACTGTACCTGATGCATAGGCTTCTTATATATGTAGGTGTCCATCCTTTTATACATATCATATTGTCTAGCTAGGGGAAATGGTTGCAAATGCATCAACTATAGTCCCCCTACTACCTCTTTAGCTGACTCTACATCCAGGCATATGTACTACCCAATATAAACACAAAAGATAACATTTGGTTTCTTATTTCATTTTGCAAATGCCTCTATGAGGGTAATATTTTCCTGGTCAGTTCTAGCAGTATGACCCTATGATGCATCTTGTAGAGTTAGTAAATATTTTCCTGGTCAGTAACTCTCTTGTTGGGAACATCGAGTCACACCTCATCTTTAGGTTAGAATGCACTGTCACATTAATAGAGACTTCACAAATGTTTTAAGAAGCCTACCACTTCAACTTCAACACCAAACAAGCCACTACAAAAATTTTAATCGTCTTTACCACCATATTGTAGGACCCTTGTTGACTAGCCATGAGACTGTGGTTTACTTCACTTACCACCTCTATACAACACAACCTTTCCACTATTCTTTGCAGGACCTCGAGACGTATACCGTAACACTATAGGCAACATGTTAGATCATTGTGGGGTTGCAGTAACACCGCATTACTGTAAGCTTATACTTAGACCATTGTAGGACCACAGTATGTATACCGCATTGCCATAGATAATCTTACGGACTGTTGCAGGGTGGTGGTAACACCACACATCAACTAGCCTCTCTAGTCATCATTGCGGGATGACAATAGCACTGCACTACCATAGGTCAACTTCTAGACTCCCATGGGATGCTGGTAAACACTGCCAACCCACACCTCTCTTAGCTGCACCCTACAATACTGTGGTAAAAGGTCAAATGAAACACTTAGGTTAAAGGTAACATAGCTAGGGTTTTATAGTGAGTTTGAGGCACACATTTTCAACATTCTCCCACTTGACGAAGAACTCACTAAACCCCTTCCAACACTTGAAGTCACTGAATCACATCATCACAGCCATACATGCAATCTCAAGAATCTTAAACAATCCTTTTGTGCTACAACCAAGACACCTGCAATAACATCTAAGATGTCCAGCATCTCAAGCAACAGTTCCAACTATCCACCAAAGGCAAAGGAATGAGCCAAGGTGTATATGCACCAATCTAAAGAACACAAGTATCAGATCCAACTGATAGCAAAGGATATAGAATACTACCACCACTCCACTGTGCTCACAAGATATACAAAAGCATCAACAACATCAACTTCAAAGCTTCAAGCTCAACACAACCATGAAGACATCCTCTAGAAAATAGGATAGAACATTAGCCAGAACAACAACCAGGAAACTGACTGCTCTCATCTTACTGATTAACCCATGCAACTAAAAATAGCACACACAACAAGTACTAATCCATCCAATCACCCATACCACCAAGGTATACAAAACATAGTAAACTCATGCCATATATATATATATATACACACCCATAAATTACAATCATAAACTCCATGTGAAAACTTATCAAAGAATAACATACACATCCAAGAGCTCCTACTGCATAGGTAATGCAAATCTGAAAAAGATCAAGGCATACCAAGTCTGCCAATAGCGTTATATAGAAAGTGTAAACAACATGTAGTACCAAGGAACCATCCACAATGATATGCAAAACTTGTAAATCAATAACCTATAAGAACAGCTCTCACCACAAGTCTCCATAGCTCTCCTACGTTCTCCACACTCAACAAAGGAACAAGATAAAGGAACTATAAAGGGTGGAATTTGGATAGTTGAGTCTTAGGTAGTTTTGTATGTGTATCCTCTTTTCACCCTTTCATTCAAGGACCTAGGGTCAAGTTGCAATGTACTATCATACCTTAGGTCACTATGATATGTAGGGAAACTTGGATTTTTATGATTTGATTGACAAATATCTTCTCTTATGCTCAATTATACCTTAAAAATCTAATTATGCAAATATGATAGAAAATAATGAATATCAAAAAATGCTGCTACAGAAAGATGTAAAATGACAAATAAATGTACACCTATTTTGGGGGTTCAGAAGCAGAACAGTGAGAGACTAAAGAGCGAGCACCCAAGTCCAAGGTCCTGCTTTTGGTCTAGATCTACAAACAAGATCTGCAACCTATTCATGTTGTACCAAAGGTTTTCTTGTTACAGAACTTTGAGGACTAATGAGTAGGTGCCCTAGTCTAGGGAGTTATTTTCTTCTTTGATATACAATTCAAACACTCTATTGTACACTCCTACAACTTCACTTTGTCTATAGATTCGACCTATAACATGCAATCATGAAAACTTTCGGAGGGGGTTGTGGTGTTTAGAGGCTTGCCTCAGTCAAGCCCTGGAGAGACATTCAAGTCTTCTAAACATCTTTGTCAGATAGAGAGTGCATGCCCTTGTGAGGTAGAGGCAAGAAACAAATGATAAATGCTAAAAAACACAAATGATGTCACCTTGTAGTGAAGATTTCATGGGAGGAAGAAGCTTTTCATGCCATGAGGAAATGATTGCTCAAATCTACAAATACAAACACATAGACAACACAAATATGTTCTTGCCACACAATGAAAGCCTTGAATCACCTTTAGAATGCCAATTCTCATATAGTAATGCTCTAGTTTACAAATGAATGCCTAAACATGCTTTTATATGTAACTACAAACACTCCTGCCAAGAATTTCATAATTCAAACTTACTGTGTCGGCATAGGACCTAAATAACGGTCATAAGCCGACACCCAAAAATTGGGACTGACCCAAAATAGTACAGGACTAGGGCATGGGCACCCAAGTCTTCCCCCCAATTTTGGGCAGGGTTAGGCTCATGGGATCCCCCTAGGTCCCATTTATCATAAAACTTAGGGATCATTTCATCGGGATGTCAAATTATGATGCAAGATGTCCTAAATGTAGATAAAAGAACCAGGAGCTAAACCTTATGCGGGAAAAGCCCCCAAGGGGACATTTTTTAATGTTACATTTAGCCTTGACTTTAATGTGTGTATAAACGTGAGGCCAATACATGCATTAAAGTACGGTCAACAAGCACAACAAACACGCCAAGCATGGAGAAGACACCCCAGACACATTGGAGACAATGACAAGCATGCAAAACACAGAGAAGACAATAGATGCATAGAAGACAATTAATGCATAGAAGATGGGAATGATTTATTTTCTTTTCTTTTTCTCATATATATGAAATGCATATGCAAGTACAAGGAAAGTAAACACACCTCCCATAATGCAGGGCTTTAAAATGCATATATGGGGCAACACACATGCAAGACACACTAGACCTCCCTTAATGTAGGATGCACTCATCATGTAGGTCTTTAAACTACATATGGGACAACAGACATGCCAAACAAAGAAAGAATGCCAAAAACACACACTTTGAAGACACAGAGAAAACACGGTAGACAAGAGATGGAGTGTTCCTATTTCTAGGCTCAACACCATCTCAGACACATTACAGACACACATCGACAATTGTGTTTCGCTACAATAATTGCCGAAGACAAGCTTAAGGGTTGAGCTAGTCATAGAATCGCTCCCCACCTTTGCAGAGGACTTTTGAAAATGATAGGATGGGCACTCTCCGCAAGAGATACACCACCCCCGCCTCTACAGAGGGCTTAAGATGATTGATTGATTGATTGATTGCAAACAAACTTAGTGTGCAAGAAATAATCATCACACTAGTATTTAAACTACACCTCAGGACAAGCACATTGCTAACATCTACAACAAACAACTTACCTTATATTTGCCCCCACCTTAAGGTGGTTGATATCATGCATCAATATCAAGCACATTAAGGTAGGAATAAAACACACAAGGGAACACAAACTTTTGTAAAGCCCATGCCCCCTGAAGGTGACATGTACTTTACGATCACCAAATGTTCTCACAAACACATCCCTACAAGAAACATGTTAGTGTCTACAAAATCATGATAATGCATATGAAATCTAAGGCATGCAAGATTCAAGATAGACAAAGTACATGAAGTAGCAGTATTGTTATGATTTGTAAATAAGATAGAAACATCATCAAAATTAGTACGCAGAGAGCATGAATGCTTCTACTAGCCAAGCATTGGATAAGATATACAACCCCATCGTCATATTAGGAACTAAGTCTAATTTTTGATTTCTCGCTAAAGGGACACTACGTCCGCATCAGTGTAAATGTTTTTTGTCATCCACCCGCTAGATAGAAACACTAGAGGAAGGGAAAAAATAAATAAGAGAGGAGAAACAAGTGTCTTAGGGACAGTCATGTAGGAGGATGCCCCCAAGTCACCAACTGCAACTCTATGTCCATAAGACACAACACACAACAATGAAATCAGAGAAAGAGACAATATAGAAGAATGATGATACAAATAGAAGGTCACAATAGAGGTGGTCTCCTAGTATCCTAGACCTTACAAGGGAATCAAGGGTCATCCTAGGAGGCCTAAACAACATATAACACATCACGGGGGAAGCACATCACAAGAGAGATAAAGGGTTAGAAATAATTACTTGTTAGAACCCAAATGTTAAGAACTTACATATCTAGGCAGAGGCCACCCTTGAGAGTTACTATGATATTCGCTACAACAACTTTGGCTCATTTTCTCAGGATATCTCATATGTTGATTTGGTCTTGTTGATAATGCATCAACATTAAGTTTAGGATGATGGGAGACTTTCTTTTCTTTAAAAGGATTATATCCAATGCCTCTTGAGTAATGTGTTGAAGCAGATTCTATAAGTACTCGAATTCCTTGTTGATTTACATGACATCCTTTACCTATATAGTCATTATGTTTGTACAAAATTTGAAATCCATGACCATATAGAGAGTCCAGTTCCTTAGAAGAAGGTGAAGCCTCATAGGTATCATAATTTGTAGTGTAATTGAGAGTATTATCTTTATTTTCTACCAAGGAGACTTTACATTTTTTAGATGCTTCAAAAGATTGCTTAGATGAGATCGATGCTACTTTTGATGTGTCAAGGTTATAAAGTTTATAATCCCCTATACCGTAAGGATTAAAATCTAATGAACCCCAATCATCACCAGAAAGTGTATTTGATGGTTTAGATTCCTTCACAACATCATTCGTGGCTAGAGGCATTGATAAATCATCTCACAAATTGTTTAAGCTCATGCGATTGTAAACTGGTTTTTGCATTTCAATATGTAAACAGTTATCTGGTTCAAGATCGGTATGAATAGTGTGTATCTTATCTTTGAATATGAATTTAATTGAATGATGGAAGGTGGAAGGGACTGCCCCCAATGCATGAATCCAAGGTCTACCAAGAATCATGTTGTAAGATAAAGAACAAGGCATGACATGAATCACGGTAGGCACAATCATACGTCCCAATTGTATAGGTAAAGTTATAGTGCCCATGGATTGTCATCCAACATTGTAAAAGCCATAGATACTGATTGTTGCTAGCTTGATGGTAGATGTATCAACTTTAATCTTATGCAATAAGTCAATGCCACAAACATTAAGAGCTGATCCATTATCAATCCTAACTCTCTTAACCAATGTTTTGTTTATTGTGACAAAGATTACAAGAGGATCATATTGGTTTTGAACTTCAATTGATGGTAATTCATGTGGTTGAAAGAGAATATCTATTTTTGTTGCATGCATACAATCAAACAGAGCTGCTACATCATTTAGCTTAACAGAAGGTGGCACAATTTGCTTTTGTAAAGCTTCTTGGAGCATTCCATGGTATGTAGGTGATGTTTGTATTAAATACCAAAGAGATATTTTAGCCAGACTGACACAAAGCTATTTCACAAGATCATACTCTTAACCACTTTTATGAGTAAGATGAGGTGGTGGAGGGAGCATAGGTTGAGAACATGGAAGAGAGACAGGCACATGTAGTGCTTGCTTACTTTGTTTATTATTATGGGTGTTGTATGTGTGAGCAATCACATTTTGAACACCCTAATTTCTTTGAGAAATTTTCTTTGCAAAGTTGAAGATGTTATTGGGAGGTTTACCTTGAACCATAATCATCGACTTTAAGCAAGAGGGTGGACTAGGTGCCCCTCAAACAATCATCTTAGGAATATTTCTACAAAATCTATTAATAAATATCGGATTAACACTATTTCCCTCTTGATTGCACCCAACATCCATCCCTAAAGTATTTAATATGAGAGACCTTTTCTCATCCACTAATGCTACATCTTGGCTAGGGAGAGCAATGGGATGAGAGGAAGGTACATCATCATCATCATCATAAACTATGGCAGAAAATGGCTTTTCACTCTCATCTTTCTCATGAGTATTCCTAGAGATGAATTTAGTTAAATCTTCTAATATAAAAGGATATGTTCCAATGAATAGTGTGAAGCTATTAAAATCATGTGTATAACAAAGTAATTGCAGCTCATATTTAGAACATATAGAAGCATCAATACCACTTGCAAAAGTTATGTGCTCTAGAACATGAGGATTCTCATTAGTGAAATTAGAGAAAATTTCAAAATCTAGGATATACTCATGCCAAGATTTCAGAGGTGAATAACATGAAGATTACATAATGAGATGCAAAATTAGATTTTAAAAGTTTTTCAAATTTGATGTAAAAGACAAGTGCAAAACTATATGCAAAAATGACCTAAAATGGTTCATTTTTTGTACTTTTTCAATGCAAATATATGAAAGAAAAGGTTTTGTAAGGATTTTTATTAGGGACAGAAAATGATATGTCTATTTTCAGTCCAATAACGCAATAACATCCTTCACAACACACTCTCGATGCAAATCTAGAATGATGACTAGTCCAAACCTAGTGAAAATACACTAAAATATGCAATTTTTTTACCAAATTTCAATGCAAAAGAGCATGACAAAGGATGTTGTGAGAAAAATTATGATGGACAAAAAATTATATCAGTAATAACAGCCACTTAATTCCAAAAAATCCATCAACATGCTTATAGTGCCACTCATGGTCAAACCCTAGTGAAAATATAGCAAAAATATGTAATTTTTCACAATTTTTCAATCCCAAGACCTAATGAAAGAGGTGTTGAAATGAGTTTTATGAGGTTTAGAAAGTAATAGAAATTATATCAATCATCTACAATCATAAAATATTTTACAATACACTTGTAGTACAATCTAGGTCAAACCCTAGGGCAAATATAGCAAAAATGTGCAATTTTTCACCAAATTTTCAATACAAGAGGCCAATAACAACATATTGTGAAGATTTTTAGGAGGGGAAGTAGATAATTACCCTGATAATATCGAATTAGTGCCAAAATATTCTTCACAGTACTCCTATGGTGCAAATATTGAGAGTTGATAAGGCCAAATCTAGTGAAAATCAAGGCTTTTCAAGCCCTAGGTGTGAGATCTTAATGTAAAATGGTATGTGAATGTTTTGAAAGCTAATGTATGATAAAAATTAAATGCACTTAGATCTGAAAATTATTTCCAAGTCCTCAGATGCAAAATGCAAGTGCAAATCTAGTGAAAAACCAATGAAAATGCTAGTTTTTTTGTTGAAATTTTCTATGTAAAAATACAAATTTTTGAGATCTAAATACAAGTTAACACTATAATACAACACTAAATCCAAATAAAAATTTTAATTAGTGTCTAATATCAGTAGAAAACTTTGAAACAAGATTTTGCGTACAAACCCTAGATTTTGGAATTACTAGGTTATACGAAAAAATTACAATTTTCAACAAAACCTTGGCAATTTTATGATGAAAATGCAATGCACGCTATTGATTTTTTGTAATTTTCTACAATTTAACTCAGATATAATGCAAAAATCAGAAATTTGATGAAATTCACATTAATTGTTGTAAAATAGAAACCCTAGCATGCAATTTTTTTCTATTTTTTCAAAATTTTCAAAATTTTTGTAAGTTTTCCAATGCAATAAGATGAATGACTATATGAATGAATGAAATCACTACAAATCTGAAGAAAAAAATCAGCAAGGTGCAAACAAGTCCAACAACACGGGTTCACAAAAATGTAAAGGGTGGAATTTGGACAGTTGAGTCTTAGTTAGTTTTGTATGTGTATCCTCCTTTCACCCTTTCATTCAAGGACCTAGGGTCGAGTTGCAATGTACTATCATACCCTAGGTCACTATGATATGTAGGGAAACTTGAATTTTTATGATTTGATTGACAATTATCTTCTCTTATGCTCAATTATACCTTAAAACCCTAATTATGCAAATATGATAGCAAATGAATGAATATCAAAAAATGCTACTACAGAAAGATGTAAAATGACAAATAACTATGCACCTATTTTCAGGGTTCAGAAGTGGAATAGTCAAGGACTAAAAAGTAGGTGGCCAAGTCTAAGGTCCTACTCTTTGTTGGGTTCTACAAACAATATCTGTAACCTATTCTTGTTGTACCAAAGGTTTTCCCATCACAGAACTTCGAAGACTAATGAGCAGGCACCCTAGTCTAGGGTATTGTTTTCTTCTCTGATCTGCAATTCCAACACTCTGTTGTACCCTACTGTAACTTCACTTTGTTCGTAGCTTCAACCTGTAACCTACAATCATGAAAACTTTGGGAGGAGGTTGTGGTGTTTAGAGGCTTGCCTCAGTCAAGCCCCAGAGAGACATTCAAGTCTTCTGAACATCGTTGTCAGATAGAGAGTGCATTCCCTTGTGAGGCAGAGGTAAAAACTAAATGATAAATGCTCAAAAACACAAATGATATCACCTTGTAGTGAAGATCTCATGGGAGGAAGAAGCTCTTCATGCCATGAGGAAATAATTGCTCAAATATGCAAATACAAACACATAGACAACACAAATCTACTCTTGCCACACAATGAAGGCCTTGAATCACCTTTAGAATGTGAATACTCATCTAGTAATGCTCTAGTGTACAAATGAATGCCTAAATATGCTTTTATATGCAACTACAAACACTCCCACCAAGAATTTCGTAATTCAAACTTACCGTGTCAACATAGGACCCAAATAATGGTCAGTAGCCGACACCCAAAAATTGGGATTGACCCAAAATAGGGCAGCACTAGGACATGAGAACCCAAGTCCTCCCCCCTTATTTTGGGTAGGGTTAGGCTCAAGGGATCCGTCTAGGTCACATTTGTCATGAAACTTAGGGATCATTTCATCGGGATGTCAAATTATGATGCAAGATGTCCTAAATGCAAATAAAAGACCCAGGAGCTAAAACTTATGCGGGAAAAGCCCCCAAGGGGACATTTTTTGATGTTACAGGAACCTCCATGTCATCACCTAAGAACATAAGTGAAAACACATGACCACAAGCTAGTGATCACAATTGCTCCAACCAAACCTCAAACCATTGTAATGTGAAACCAACTATCCAAGAAGATAACTGAGACAAAGAGAGAAGCTTTGCACATCATATACCTTTATAAAATCCTCCTACATACACCTTTAAGTCCCTACTATGTCATGTATGATCTCCTCCATAAATCCCCAAAGAGAACAATATAACAACACCCAAAATCATTCAATCTCAAGAGATCAAACACAACATATATATCATGTAACTACATGGATGTAAGCTTCTCAATGAAGATCAAACTAATCCATTTCCATCTCAGGAAATCATCCCATAAACCATCTCCTAACATTATTTATCAATGAATGATATCTCAAACTCAAATACACAAGGAGACAACCATTCCAAACATCCTTCAAATGAATCCTCTAGAACTAACTACATAGCTCACGATCCATGTCTATGAAAGATAAAGCGTATAGACTCATGCTAAACCAAGAGTGGGGAATGAGAATGCTCCTCCAAGATATGCAAGCCATCATGAATCCTCCAAAAGAAATCTCCTCATAGGTCTCTATTTAACTCACGTCCAACCAAGGTGTAGGCTCTTCAGAATTTCTGTTGAAATATAATCAAGAGTAACCATCTCAACCACACTTCTCTCATCTTAAGAGAAATATAGCCTCACCTCATTGTCTATGTATCAATGAGCACTTGCAAACAATCATCTCACATGCTAAAATCCAAATGCATGACTACACCTGTTGGCAAGAGACACTATATGGATTCATGGTTGTTGTCATTGATGGCAACAAAGGTCATCCCACATATCCGCAAGTCATGATATGTCTCTACCGGAAGTCAGATTGAAGATTGTTGTGGTCCGGTGAACAAGAACAGAGCATGTGGCAAGGTCTGACAGATTGGTCCGGATCTCTCAGAGGAAGTGTCTTGGTGCAGTGCGGATCTGGGGAAGTCAAGAGGACTATCTTGAGTGGTATATTCCAAGGATTTAGCCTCCGGAGTTGGACAAGGAAAAAGATATGAATAGTTGAGTACCGGATTCCTGAGAGACAGTGAAAACAGAGGAAGAACTGACTGACAGAGTATCAGACTACTTTCCGGATGTGTTACAGATGATGATAAAGGTTGCGGAGGCATGAATCATGTTTGGCCGACATAATTGATGATATCTACAAGTATATGCTTGATCCGCATTGCTTGGTGAGCAAGGATTCAGCCGACAGAACTAAGTTTGTAAGAAACTAGACTGTTCCGGATGCCGACTAGAAAGGTGATGAAATTACTTGTGCGGATATATATAGAGGATGGATTTAGTTGTAAAGCGTGTGAAGTGTGTGAAAGGATATGCGAACAAGTCCAGAGTAGAGCAGAAGTAGCAAGAAAGATCCGGTATGTGAAAGGATAGCAGACTAAAGAACAGAGGAAAGATGAAGTGCAGCAGATCAGTATACTGAACCTAACCGGAACTGAACTCCAGCATATGCAGATGCTTCCAATCAGTTCAAGACTGTGATTCTTATCACTTTGTAAGACAGTGTGTCTTCTTGTAGGCAGTGAGCCTCTTGTGAGCAGTGTGCTCGGGCAGTGAGCCCTAATTGGCAAGTGCCATTTTTGTAATTTCCTATTCTTCTAACAGAGAATATTTCTTGGGTTAATCACCCCGTGGTTTTCTCCCTTAACAGGGTTTCCACGTCAAAAATACTGTGTCATGTGTTTCTTACTTCATGGTTAATGTTTTGTGTTTGATTTTATGCTGCTTCAATTAAAAGGAAAGTTCAATAAGAGAAATAACTAGGATAACTGATTCACCCCCCCCTCTCAGTTATCAACAATTGGTATCAGAGCCAAGTTCCTCCTAATAGAGCCTAACAGCTTGAGGAAGATCTGGGATTTCAAATGGATGCATATGGTTTAAAGGAGCAACTCAAGACTGCCCTTGAGGATCTTGAACAGTCAAATTCTGAAGTTAGTGAATTAAGAGAAAGACTCAAACAGGTTGATGAATTCATGAGGGAATTAAAAGACAAATTAAGTCTCTCTATGAAAAAGAGAAAGGAGCTGCTCCAACAGTTGGCAAGACAAAGTGAAGAAAGCAATACAAATGAAGAATTGACTGAGCAAACCAAGTTATGTGAAAAGTTATCAAAAGAAGTCATTATGTTAAGACATGAAATGGAATCAGGAACTATAAAGTTCACTCAAGAGATTGAAGAAAAAAGAAAGGCTGAAGACAATCTAAGACAATCTCTTAAGGAAAAATCAGAAGAATGCCACCAGATGGACAGGATTATCAGACATCTTGAATCTGATCTTGAAGATGCCAAAGATAATGAAGAAAAACTTGAGGATCAAATTACCTCTCTCAAAAGAGATCTTCAAACAGCAAATGAATATAAAGAGAAATTCAAGATAAGTTCCGCTCAACTTGAAGTTCTTCTTGGAAGTCAAAAGAGGACTGATGACAAGTATGGTTTGGGATATGAGAAAGGAGAAAGCTCCGGATCCGATCAGAGGAATCTTGGATCAGAAAATCCAAGGAGCAGGCCTAGAAGACCTCCGGTAAGACAGCCAAATGCTCAAAAATATCCATCCTTCAATGGATACTGCCACAGCTGCAACCATTTTGGTCACAAAGCTAATCAGTGCAGAATGAGAATGAATCAGATTAATTCATCCTTCTCCGGACAGTGCTTCAACTGCAAAAGGTATGGACACAAATCCCATGAATGCAGAATTATGCAAGTAAACAAATCATTCAAAGGTAGATGCTTTACATGCAATAGAGTAGGTCATATGGCTAATCAATGCAGATCAAGGGGATATCAGTTAAATATGCAAAGAAATGTTATTTGCCAAATCTGCAATAGGTCCGGTCATAATGCTAAAGTCTGCAGAAACAAGAATCAGGACAAAAGAGGTCCGGTGTATGATCAGAATCAAGACAAGGGTAAACAAAAGATGAATGCGGATGAATTTAGGAATCAGATGAGCAAGATTTGGGTGAAGAAAAGCTCAGAGAATGTAGAGGTTGGATCCGCACCAGATTCTGGTGCTGATATTTCTTCCGGAAATTAAAAAGTGAGCTCAGGCTCAGGGGGAGACTCAAAGAAGATTCTGTTCCCCCAGCCAAACAAGTTGTGCCGGATGTGGCACAAGATGCGGATTAAAGGGTTTGTAGATATAAGTCCTGAGATGCTTCAGTCAAGTTTTCAGAGGTCCGCATGGAGTTATGAAGAAGCTGTGTTCGATTAAGTTAGACCTGTTCAGGGAGGTGCTCCGGTATGATAAAGGATTACAAAAAGGTCCGGAGAGATCCGGAAGTGCACGATCTTGTCTTGCAGATTGGATAGAGTGTTTGGGATGTTCTTGTAATATGTTACCTAGATTTATTCATGATTTAAAGATCCGGATGATATTCAGTGATCAGGACTAATCCGGAATACTCCAAGCTGTCCAGACATGGTAAACCGGAATAATGCAGGTGAAGCATTTATTGCAGACAGATATTAGGGTTTGCGGAGCAATATAAAGGATTTCTCAAAAGTTATCTGCTCATTCTACACTTGAGAAGAAGCGAATAGTGGAGCTCTGCAACAAGGTTCATCAAGCACACCAAGGATCTCCTGCCGAAGCTATTGCATAAAGAAATCAATCCAACCACTCCGTGCAAACCGAAGGCGCATAAGGTATTCTTCGTTTTTCATTGCCTCACTGCAAATCTTTGAAGAATGGCTACTCCAAACATAGTTAAGATCTCTGATAGACCTTGTCCCTCATTCAAGAAACATCCCTACAAATCATTGGAGGTAGATCCACTAGGAGCCTTCTCTAGTGTTCCCCACGGAGTCTTACATACTGAAGATATTAGGGTTTACATACACGCAAACATTGAGGAATTTGGGGAATTCAAATTAAGAGACCTCTATCACAAGCAACTGATAGACAATGCTTTTGAGCTCAAACCAGAGTATAAGGGTATCCAGAAGAAACAATTTGAGCAATTCATTCATTTCCCTAGCTTTGAAGAAGATGAATGGGTCCGGTATGTACTGAGCAGGATGCATGACAACTTCCTTTGGCTAGATAGACCCTGTAAGATCACAAAAGAAGCAATTAGAGCAGTAACTGGTCTATACTCTTCCGGGGGGGTACCTATCCTCAAATCTGTCAAGAACAACGTTGTAACTGAGGCCACCGGATCAAAATATGATAAGAGGGCAATGACCATTGAAGATATTTCGGATCCGGATATCAAATATGCATCAATGATAATAGGATACAAGATCTATCACTCCAGCAGGGAGAATTCTGTATCTGGAACTGCAATATACACAGCATATGAAATGCTAAGAAAGAATGCAGATTATGATCTTTGTGAACTACTACTAAGCCAATTAATGGAAAATGTACAGAAAATCAAGAAAGACAAGAAGAACTCCTTTAAGTATGGTACTCTCATTGTATGTCTATTCTTTTACTTCATGAATGAGCTACCCGGAACAAGTGGATGGGTATGGCAGAATGACAAACCTATTGCAGTCCAGATAAGAGACTATTTGCATGGACTTGGGGATGCAAAAGCGAGAAATACAGCTCTATGGGGATACTTCAAAAACTTTCAGAGCATGATGCAAGCAAGAGAGAGAATTCCCCAGTCTCTCATTGAGAAATACAAGGACTCAGTATGCTTTATGGTTGACACTGATCAGTGCCTAATGGAGGCAGTGGAGCCAAGGACTGTCTGGATCATGCCCATGGGGTATGAAGTTGATGAACAGATAGTAGAGCTGCATGTTCAACACATGCTAAGTCAGCCCAAAGATCCTAAGGCAGAAAGGTTTGGAACCTTTGAGGAGCTGAGTGTGAAATTACATGTAGAACTCAGGGAACCTGAGATTAAGAGAAAAGTGAGAAAAGAAGTAGAGCACATTGCTCAAGGCCTAGGCATCTCAAAAGAGGCACTTGATGCCAGCCGGGAAAAGAGGAGAAAGGCTGAGGAAGAAGAGAAAAGCAAAGAAAGTGCTCCGGTTGAAACCCCCACCCGGACCAGATCATCAAAGAGATCTGCACCTTCCACAACCAAAAGCTCAAAACCGGAAGTCCAGGCATCCGGTAAAAGATCCAAGACAAAAGCATCAAGGGCTTATGAAAGCCAAAAGGATGAAGAGGAAACAGAATCAGATGAGGAAGTAAGAGAAGTAAAGAAACAGAAGAAGAAAGGATCCGGTAAGCCCTCCACAGGCCAAGACAAGGATGAAATGGCAGAGGTAACTGTTGAAAAGCCCACTCTGTCACTAGAGAGCATAATCAAGTCGGTCACGGTGGATGGAAACCTTCAACCAATGACTGAATCCTGTGATGACTTCAGTGAGGCAGACCAAAAGACTCTGCAGGAAGCCACAGTTAAATATCTGAACACATACAATAAGGCTTTCATTGAGATCATATCTCTCATTCCTAAAAGCCTAGAGAAGGAAATGGAAGTAAGAAAGAATAATGCTCATGCCAAAGATCTTGAGATCCAGGAGCAGATAGCTATTCAGCTATATCCTCAAATTGATCCCAAGACAATGAACATGATCTTCAAGGACTGCAGAGATGAGTTCAGAAGTAAAGCCAGGATGAATCAGCTCATGCTTGGTGAGACTGACAAAGTGGCACAAGAGACAGAAGAGATCCTCCGGAAGGCCTTCAAAAGGTTCAATCTTCCTGTTGTAGAGGACTTAGGTGCAGAAACAGCTGCTGATTTGGAATCTTCTGTTCCGGAAGAAGTGAGCCCTGAACAGACAAGTGAGGACTTGGGACCCTCTGCTCCAGAAGAAGTGGCCCATGAACAAGCAAGCATCTCTCCTCCGGTTTCCCCTACAATCTCCGGATCCAAAGAAGAAGAGCAATTGCAGGAGAAGGAAGCAGTGGTGACAGACAAAGAGGTTGACAGTTCTAAGACTGCAGAAGAAAAGAAACATCTGTCTCCGGCAAGAGACACTGCACAAACTGTTCAACAATTTTTGAGCAAAGAAACTCTAGAGATTGATGAACCGGAGCTTCTAAAAGGTCCATTTGATTTTGACTCTCTCTCTCCGGTACAAACAATGAAGATAGCTTCATTTGCAAATGCCAAGGCAAATGAAAAGCTCCTGAAATCTCATATGGAAGACTGTGAGTTGATAGAGGCTGCTTCCGGAGTACTTGTAAAGATCATGCCATCAATCCAGATAGATCTGACAGCCTCCACTTCCGGTAATCTAAAAACCTTAGTCAGCAGTATTGATACACATTTTAATTCTCTAGAAAAATCAGCTGAAGAAAAGGTCCGGAAGGAATTTTTGGATAAGAGATTTTCTGAAATATTAGAATTAATCTCTAAGGATAGGAAGATTGTAAGCATTGGAATAAAGAGCTTAGAAAATGCTCTTAAGGATGGCGGTGACATCTACAAATTTTGTATATCTTGGTCAAAGGCAACAGCAGCAATTGACAAGAAAATAAAAGAGGAACAGGACAAGCTTCAAAGCTTATCTCAAAGTTTTGATCCTCTCTCTTCCTCTATAATAAATCAAGAATGTCAGACTATTGCAGTCTTGAATGAAATAAAGAATCTTGAGAAGGAGAGGAAGAACATTACCAACCGGATGGGAGAACTTAGAAGGATTATAGTCCCTAAGTTGGAAACTATGCATGAGGCCATCAGTGATGCCCAGACCACCGCCCATACAAAAGATCCGACAGATCTCAGGCGGGCAGAAGCTTTTGCATTTTTGTTGAGTGGTCACATTTCAATCTTGGATAGAATGAAGCTAAGTTGGGCTACTGAAATGGTTCAACTGCAGACATCCTTTGCAGACATTCTGCAGTATATGTGAGTATGTAAATATGCGGCTATATATAGAAAATTTTTGAAAATTTTGGTGTGCGGACCCTACCCTTTGCCATTGATGTCAAAGGGGGAGTGAGGAGTAGTGAAAAATGAGGAATCCAACTCAGGGGGAGTTCCGGAAATTGTATATAAAGACAGAGCATCAGCAAAGGGGGAGCATAGTGTAAACACTTAGTCATTTTTCACTAAGTGTTGCCATCAATGCCAAAGGGGGAGATTGTTGGCAAGAGACACTATATGGATTCATGGTTGTTGTCATTGATGGCAACAAAGGTCATCCCACATATCCGCAAGTCATGATATGTCTCTACCGGAAGTCAGATTGAAGATTGTTGTGGTCCGGTGAACAAGAACAGAGCATGTGGCAAGGTCCGACAGATTGGTCCGGATCTCTCAGAGGAAGTGTCTTGGTGCAGTGCGGATCTGGGGAAGTCAAGAGGACTATCTTGAGTGGTATATTCCAAGGATTTAGCCTCCGGAGTTGGACAAGGAAAAAGATATGAATAGTTGAGTACCGGATTCCTGAGAGACAGTGAAAACAGAGGAAGAACTGACTGACAGAGTATCAGACTACTTTCCGGATGTGTTACAGATGATGATAAAGGTTGCGGAGGCATGAATCATGTTTGGCCGACATAATTGATGATATCTACAAGTATATGCTTGATCCGCATTGCTTGGTGAGCAAGGATTCAGCCGACAGAACTAAGTTTGTAAGAAACTAGACTGTTCCGGATGCCGACTAGAAAGGTGATGAAATTACTTGTGCGGATATATATAGAGGATGGATTTAGTTGTAAAGCGTGTGAAGTGTGTGAAAGGATATGCGAACAAGTCCAGAGTAGAGCAGAAGTAGCAAGAAAGATCCGGTATGTGAAAGGATAGCAGACTAAAGAACAGAGGAAAGATGAAGTGCAGCAGATCAGTATACTGAACCTAACCGGAACTGAACTCCAGCATATGCAGATGCTTCCAATCAGTTCAAGACTGTGATTCTTATCACTTTGTAAGACAGTGTGTCTTCTTGTAGGCAGTGAGCCTCTTGTGAGCAGTGTGCTCGGGCAGTGAGCCCTAATTGGCAAGTGCCATTTTTGTAATTTCCTATTCTTCTAATAGAGAATATTTCTTGGGTTAATCACCCCGTGGTTTTCTCCCTTAACAGGGTTTCCACGTCAAAAATACTGTGTCATGTGTTTCTTACTTCATGGTTAATGTTTTGTGTTTGATTTTATGCTGCTTCAATTAAAAGGAAAGTTCAATAAGAGAAATAACTAGGATAACTGATTCACCCCCCCCTTCCAGTTATCAACATACACCATCATGAAGTTCTCAAGCATATGACCAATGTATCCAAAATATAGAGCATCACTAGTCCATTGTCTAAGCTCCAATCATTTGAATCAGGGACTTGTCTTGACATCATGATATTACCATCCCCCTTAGGAGATTCCATGTTCCAAGTTAACATAGCATGGTCTCAAGAGCAATGTATTGTGCCAAAGTTTTAATGCATAAACAAGAGTATACCATGACATAAAACAAAAAAACTCTAAACTAACATCACCTGTCAAGCACCACTAACACCTCAACCAAAGACTCCATGAATCCTCCATGGCTCCAAGATGTTACACATCTTTAATATCATGAAGATGACCCATCTCCAATAGTGTCCATGCAAATGTGAAAGAACTTTTCTGTAGCAATAGGATCTAAGAGCTCCTCCTAGTAACATCTGCAACACTAAAGATCATCCATCACCAAGTGATGAATTTATAGTCATTGCTAAAGCTCCCACTAAACTGTGACAACTGAGCTCTCCAAGCATCATGACCAAACATCTCCTAATCTAAAAATCCTCTAGGTCCACACATGAACATGCCCATCTGACAGTAATACCATCTGGCACCAAGATCTCCAAAACCAAGTAAATATACCATCACTATTCAAAGCTTACACAAAATTGTGTATCCAAGCTATTCATGACATCATGATACACATGCTAGAAGTCCCCTTAACTGACTAACCAAGTACTCTACACCATCCATTCTCTCATCCCAAATAAACCACACCAATACAAAGTGACCACAGACAAGGCCAACTAACAAGTCTGCATAAATACTGAATCAATCTTGTGGAAATAGACAGTCCACTTTTGAGTTATCCCACTACAATCAATAGGCTGTACACACCTACAAAATTACATAACTCATAGATCCAATATACCAAAACATGCAAACCCATCATTGTGCTAATAATGAGAAAACTGAGATTCAAAAGAGAATTACCATGTAGAAAACAAGACTCAAGCACTAGATCATGCTCAGATCTGATTTGCTAATAAGGTCCACAACCCAAGCACCATAGTGTAGGAATCCACCAAGCATCACCATGAAAATGTTGAGTGACAGATCATGTACCAACACTTCCATGGAGAGAAATAATCTCACCTCCTCACACCATGCATGGAGCATGCATGCAAAACTGCAACTATCTCACCAACAATACCCCAAAAGCTAGGGTCTAGAAAATATGTTAACTGCAGCTCCACAAAACCACAAGTTTTTTTCTCTTGATTGTGTAAAACCTACAAAACCATCGTGTCTTAAAAAACACCCATGCACATTGACACCCACTTCACATCTAGAAGACTCAAAATCCTGAAACAAAAAACACCATAACAATTAAACCAAAATAATGGATTATCATAAATGAGCATTAACCATAGAGTTTTTACAAAAATCTATAAAACTCTTAGATCCAAGAAAAGTGAATCTGAGCCATGCAAGTACAAAGCATCCTTGAAAGGAAAAGAAATAGTTCAGGAACTCCAAGACCATTTTAGGACTCCATAACCACCAACATGCACATGCATCCAAGGGAGATAGGCTATTATAGAATCTTCTAGATCATCCAATGATGAACTCCATAGCATATATGCAATCGGGGTAACAAAGAATAAACACCTAGCATAAGCACACTACTCCATAGCTAAAAAACAACACAAGCTTCTCCATATCACCAGGGAGCGTCTCACACAGACACCCAATATGAAAGATTTGCAACAACACAACCACAAAGCAAAAAATCCCACCCCATGCATCAGAATTATTCCACTACCTATCAAGAGCTCTAGATCAACATCATTTCAAAGTGACCAACTCCATTTTCTCTATCTTCACCATCCTTCAAGCTACGTGTTGTCTCTTGAAACTAACACAAAAAGAGAAAACAACTTTCACTCAACAAAGGATCAATCTTTAGCCGATTCCTTCAGATTTCCTCAAGCTTTCTAGACTAAGAAATCCTCACAGATGGAATACCTAGAACAAAAAACCATGGCTCTGATACCAATTGAAGGGAAAATATGGTTCATCCCAAAATGAGCATATACGATCAATAAGTATCTGCAGTAACAATCATTCTCTTTGATTGCCTCAAAACACATACTACTATTCCATAAAGCGGAATCAGACATAGTTCATTTCCCACATTAATCCTTATAGGAAGGTGATTGCAATTTAAATTAGTTTCAACAACATACATTAAATAGATCCAATAAATAGAATCACTAAAAATGAAAGATAGAGTAGAAGACAAGAACACAAAGACTTATGTGGGGAAACCCCTTTTGGGTAAAAAACCCCACACTCCAAAACATAGAGCCATTGTATTATTCAAAACAAGTATACAAGTTACAATACAATATTAGGCTCATAGCCTTTACTAGAGATTTGCATCTTGTTCCATCTCTAGAGAAACTCTGGCACCATTTCCTTACATCCAATCACACCTCATCTTTAGGTTACAATGCATTGTCACATTAATATAGACTTCACAAACATTTCAAGAAGCCTATCGCTTCAACTTCCACACTAGACAAATTGTCACAAATAGTTTAGCCATCTTTACCCACTGTTTCCAGTCTTTACTGCCATACTGTAGGACCCTTGTTGACTAGCCATGGAACTATAGTTTACTTCACTAACCATCGCTATACCACAGCCTTTCCACTATTCTTCATGGGACCGCGGGATGTATACCACAACACCACAAGAAACATGTTAGATCATCACAGGGTGGCGGTAACACTACATTAGTCCAACCTTATACTCAGACCATCGCGGGACTACGATATGTATACCGCATTATCATAGGCAATCTTATAGACTGTTATGGGGTGGTGGTAACACCACACACCTGCTAGCCTCTCTAGTCACTATTACAGGATGGTAGTAGCACTGCACTACCACAAGTCAACTTCCAGACTCCCGCGGGATGGTATTAAACACCACCAACCTACACCTCTCTTGGCTGCATCCTACAGCACTACGGTAAAAGGTAAAATGCAACACTTAGGTTAAAGGAAATAGAGCTAAGGTTTTATAGTGAGTTTGAGACACACATTCTTAACAGATGCCTTATATGAACTATCTTGAGCTCTCCATGAAAACATGATCTTCCTGCAGTCCTTATAACCGCCCTTATATTGTTTCTCTAGAGCTCCTAGGTCTATCTTATACATCTTGGGGATTGTAGGGAGGTTAAATGTAGAGATGATACCTACAATTGAAAAGTCTACATACACCCTACCATGTTTCTCAACTCTTCTGATATTAGGGTTATAATTATTTACACACTCTGCTATTAGCTTAATAGCTTATGTAGCATAAGGAAACCCTCCAGCATGCCACATTCCTGAATTGTAGATGTTAATAAGCAAGGGATTCCCACTACTCTTCTCAGATTTAGCTATCCATGCATCTAGATCAGTACTCACTGCATGGGTATCACCTATCTAGCCATATCTAAAAGCAGACCCATCGGGCTGTATGTACATGGGTTTTAAGAATTCTATATCGGATTTGTTCTTGTGGACCTCTATGCTATCCTGCAATGGCCAATATGTGCATCTTAACCTAATTTGTGATCTATAGGTTTAATCCTTTAATTTATAAGCATCATGGGATTCAATACATTACAAAAGATAAATATGTGCATATGCATACCAATTTACCCTAGGTAAATAGCACTTAACCTTTTACTATTTAGAAATGACAAAATGAGGGTTTTAATCATTACATACATGATTTGTGTGCTTAAATCTACTTATTTAATATCGGTATATGTAGAAATCACTATGTATCTACCTTTACCATTCACCGTTTCCTATGCATACCATTCCATTGAGGTTGCAAATCTCTGTAATGGAGGTCGTAATATCCTTAGTGCTCTATAATTATTCCCTTTGAATATGTTATGAATGTAAAAATGACCACAAATTCCTACTTATACATTTAACAAATGTGATTTTAGGGTGTAATCAATGTTAAATTGTTCATGTCCATGGATATGAGTATTGAGTTCCTAGGATCATAACAAGTGGCATCATATGATTTGAAATTTCAAATATCCACCTACCTTTTCATGACATTACTTGCTAGACCTACATATTTGAAGTTATCAGGATGTTTAACAATGTGCATACCTTTTTGGAATATGTATATTTCACATGATGTTATCCTGACATTAGTCAACATTGACCAAGGGTGAAAATCAGGTCTCGACAATCCAAAGCCATTTACCTTTAATCGAATATCAGGATATTAAGAAATGTCCATATGAGAAAAGTCAATGTGCCATGTGGTATTATCCTACTGGTTCTTAGAAATCTATGCTTTTTGGTTATTGGGGATGAATATGAGGATATTAAGAAATATCCAGATATTCAGTTTTGTGAAACATCCTGCCAGTCTAAATGTGAAGGTGACATTAGCATCTTAAGGGATATTCTTGGTTGGGTGTATCATGATGTCATCATCATATTAATGAATGTATGCACATTAAGTTAATGTGTAGATGTTTAATGTCTATCATAATGTATCAACTTTAGAATGTCTAGATGACACCATCATTCTTTATCATTTCTCTATGGTGGGATCAAATGACATCACCAAGATATTAGCTAATATGCAAGCTATTAAGTTAATATGAAGATATTGAGTTTTATTGTTATTTTAGAGCAAGTCTATATGTTAGTGAATGTCTACACATTGAAATTGAATGTGCATTTTCATGAAATATCCACACATGTTGATGATTTACTACATTTCAGGTTTAAATTTGACATTTGCACATTTGCGAATGTACGGATATTGAGTTTCCTTTCTAAATTCTTGCACTCAGAACATTGGTGAATGTCAGAACATTAGGAATTGTGATGATATCCCTAAGAATTTTTGACTAAACTCCTTGTCTTAGGGAATTTTGGGGTGCTTCAAAAGGAAAACCTACTTAAAATTTTTCACTCTTTCACTTAGCACGGTCAATGATGACAAATTCTAACTTTGAAAATTAGACCTATATCATGAGGTCCTGATATACACAGGATGACATTTCAACATACATCAAATACTACTTTTACCATACCCCCCAAAGCAAAGGAACAAGAAATCTAAGTAAAAATAAAAGTTGGGTCCCTATTTTGCTGGGGCAAAACGGGGCATGTTGTGTAACCAGGCGATAAATTGCCACAAAAGAAAACAACTAAAATTCAAATAATTCAAGGGATAAGAACAAATTAGGACATAATGTTTCAACTCTTACTAGATGTATGTATTTTGACCTTAATGAAAGATATCATGTTCATCAATATATTAATACTATGAAGGGATTAGGTGTGTGCATGTGATTCATATCCTACATCTTGAAGATAAGTTGAAAAAATTAGTAACAGGTGTTAAGATACATATTTGGATTTAACCCTCATAGCCAACCTAGATAGAGATTTGCTACTAGCAGGTGTCCATAGCCCTGACAAGGTTATCATCGCAATTCTCCCAAGTAGAGGCCCACTGCCAAACAGATGTCTATAGCCTTGATAGAGTTACTTGGATAACCTAAATATTTTTTTACTTTTGATATTCAATATATTCTTTTTTTTGTTTTAGTTTTCATAAGATATGATCATGTAAGCACATTTACAAGGTGTGGACACTTACTATTTAGGTTGAGAATTACAATGGTAGCAAGAGAAAATGTTTAGATTTTTCACCTAACACTACACTAGCATGTTCAACAAATCCAAGGCTGTTAGGTGTATTATGTGAGGATCTCCTTGAACAAAAATATTACCACTGATGAATATGATATCATAGACTTGATCAAAAGTGCCTATACTGATATGGGTTACAACCTATGTAAGAATTTGTATTCATTTCTTGAATTCTGACAATTTCACTAGTTTTCTACAGTGAAAAGGTGCACCATCTTGCCTGACCAAAATAGGGATTCAACAACACACAAGCAAAGAAAACACACAAAGCAAACTATACAAACAACTATACAAAGTGTACATATGGTACATTCTCTTGATATTATCTACCTAGGCCTAAAAGTAGTATTTGAGGAACTATCAATAGACTGGCAATGGAACATCGTCACCTGTTAAGGTTTTGAGCCTATAGGTGCTATCACCTAAAATTTCTGATATTTGGAAAGGGTCAATCCAAAGCTTGTTGAATTTCCCATGATCACCTTTTCTTTCATGGGCTTTATCCTAGGATAATACTAAGTTTGATATTCTAAAGGCCTTTACTCTAGCTCTTTTGTCAAACTAGTGCTTGACTATAGCCTAATGTTTGGCAAATTGATCAATTGCCCTATCTCATTTTTCTTCTAGGTACATCAATTGTAGTAACCTGACTTCTTGTTTATTATTAATTCCCAGGTATTCTTTTGCAAACTATAGGGTAGGGATTTTTAAGTTAACAAGGAGGATAGGATCTACCCATAAACTAACTGGTAGGGAGAATTTCCCAGTGCAGTCTTCATTCTAGTTCTGTCTACCCATAAGGCATATTTAAGTAGAGTGTTCCATTCTCTAGGGTTCTTTTCAATGAGTTTTTTAATGATATTCAATTAGTTTTATTTGTTGATTGAGCCAAGCCATTACCTTGGGGATAAGAATTTGATGAAAACTTTAAGATTAACCCATGCTCAAATGCCCAACTAGAAAGTTTGAGAGATGCAAAAGTTGGTCCATTATCACAAACAAGAGCATAAGGGATTCCATACTTGGTAGTAATGTTTCTCTCTAGGAATTTCATCACATCATTTGAAGTACAAGTCTTGCTACTAATGGCTTCAGTCCATCTAGTGTAGTAATTTGTAATCATTAGTACATACATGTGTCCTGAGGAGGATGGAGGATTGATGGGACCAATAAAATCCATGCCCCATTGTGTGAATAGGTGCATCTCCATCACAGGATGCAGAGGTTGAGCTGCATATCTTTCTTTATTCGAGGCAGTTTGACATGTATGGTAGAACTTGATGTGCTCAACACTATCTTTGAAAATGGTTGGTCAGTAATATCCTACCCTCAGGATAGCATGTGTGGTGGCTAAGTGTGATCCATGAGCTGTGCCAAAATTTTCATGTAATTCCAAAAGGACCTTGGTAGCTTCTAGCTTATATAAACACCTAAGGTATATCCCTTCATAATTTATTTTGAATAAGTCTCCTCCTTTGATTATATATTTTTGTGATTTGATCCTGAGAGCTCTCCTTTGGGATGCATGCATACTTGGTGGACACCTCCCAGTGATCAGGACATTCCTAATATCAGAGTGCCAATCATCATGTTCAGTTATATCTACTACATATTGCTGACTTGTCAAATTTGGATCTATTTCAACAATCATTTGGCTAAGAGCTTGTCCCCTCACTAACTTCATTGGAGTTATATCCATGTCATACTCTTGAAGCATAATTATCCACTTTTCTCTCTTTTCTCCTGGTTCATTCTGCATAAGGAGCATCTTGATAGCTAAATCTGGCACTACAACAATCACCTTGCTTTTGAGGACATAGTGTCTAAATTTCTTCATGGCTCTTACTAAGGCAAGGGCTTACCTTTCCACATCCATATACCTAATCTCAGCATCTATAAATGGAAAACTCATGAATGCAATGGGTTTTTCCTCCTTTACTTCACTCCTCCATGTTAAAACTGTTACACATGTATGTTCAGAGGCAAATGAATAAATGTAGAAGTCTCTAGTATAATCAGGGCTGATTAGAATTGGAGCATCTGTAATAGATTTCTTGATATCTTTGAATGCAACCCTTGCTTCAAGGGTCCATTCAATCTTAGCATCTTTCTTGAGCATGACATTGAGATGCCTTACAATTTCTACAAACCCAGTAATGAACTTCCTAACAAAATTGATCTTACCAAAGTAAGATTTTAGCTCTTTCTTACTTCCTGGAAGCTGCAACTTCATAATGAAATCAACATTTGCAAGATCAATGGTTATCCCATTTTTTGATATGATGTGACCAAGCAACTTGCCAATAGTCACCCCAAAAATGAATTTCTTTGGATTCAAAGAGATGCCATACTACTCACATTTCTTGAGTACTTTCCTGAGGTCTTCTATATGATCACCTCTCTATTTTGAGAAGACCATCAGGTCATCCATGTTGGGTTTTTTCCCAACTAAATATTTCCTAAGCATCCCTACAAGGTAGTCATCACTCATCAATAGGATTCTTAGGTTAGGGACGAACAGTATAGGAGACAAACTCTATAAATGTCTCCTCTCCTTCTTTAGGCTTTACAAAACCTAGGGGGTATTCCTATTCAACATCCATGAAATAAATCTATAGACTTGTTGGGATATTGATACCAAGCAGATAAATCCTCTCTAAAGCAGACCAAAACTATTAAATAAGTGCAAAGGGGCTAGCTTTGGGCCTTATAATCAGTTGTGAACCAGAGGACTTGAATCCTAAAACTACTTCTAAAAATCCTAAAGGTTTGTGATTAAGATTTGATTATATTTTGTATATGGATGCAAGATTAGGGCTTTGAATCATAACCTCAACAGAAGAAAAGATTGGTGCCTATCTCAGGGCATGAAGTCAAATAGACATATATATGTGAATGTTTATCATAAACTTAAAATAATAATTAGGTTTCAAGGGGTTTTTTAGCATCTAACTTACAAACACTACCCAAGACTGAGTATTCAATTATCTCTACTTACAGATATCCTCACTGCAATGTATTCATCCCAACACTCAACCCGAAACATTTAATTTGTTCCTTGAACAAAAGTAGAAGATTAAGCATTCAACATAGAAGACCCATGTTTCAGAACCTTGAATAAACCTTAGCTATTTAGATTCAAATGAGAAATGCACACAACTTGGAGATAGATAACAGAACACATGCAAAAAAGCATTACTCATTTAAAACAACATGATATTGATAAATTTTATGCATAAAACATTCAACATATCATTCATAAACTCACAAGAGATAGAGCAACCCAGTAGAACTATATTTTATTATTTCTCCAAAATTCACAAATCTTCAAGCACAAGAAATGAGTAACACAACTCTTTTATATACCAAGAGTGTGTACTCAACATTGAATATAGTGCACTTAAAATTATTTCAAGAAACATTGCACTGCCAACAAGGCATTGGGAGACATTAATTACCCTAGAGAGAAGAGAATAGAAGGAGGTAGTTGAACTTGGGAGTCATGCATCCGCTTGAAGATTTACCTCTTTAATGCTAGAAAGATGATAGTTGGCTTGTCAATCCTTTTGTCCATATATGTCCTTCCACTCACCATATGTCTCCTCAGCCAGCCAAGGGAATGAAATCACTTCTACAATCTTGCCATTATGGCTAACATATTTGGCATCCAAAATAGTCCTAGCATTCTTGGAAAACATTTCAAAATTTACTTCAACTATATACAACTATTCAAGAGATAAGCTCAATACCTATATGGTTAGGTCACTTTCATCACAACAAGTGGGAATCAAGTTATAAATATTATCTATTATTTCTTTTCTCCACTTGTCCAAATCTTTGGCCTTACCATCACCCTCCAAAATAGGTAACACCCACTTGGTGTCCATTTTCTCTAATCCTTGTATCTTCTTCAAAATTGAGTCCAACCTCAATTAGAAATTGGCCACATCCTCAAAATACTTTAACATGTCAGACATTGGTTTCAACTCAGGAGGTGCATTTGGATCATACCTGGCATGGTGCAGAGGTACCTACCTAACAGCTGGCCTCCATGAGGTAGTTAGTTTGTTATAGGTCCGCATGATGACATACATGATCAGGATATAGGATAATTATCAGCATGATGACAGGATAGCCTATTTTTAGTATGTTTGACTTTATCATGTAATAAGGTCCATTGGACCGATGCTATGTATTAGTTCAGCCTAGGAGTATGTGTAGGCAGTTAGAGATCGGGATAAGGTTATCTGAGCTGTCCTCTCTCCCAGCCGCTTGGAAGCTCCCAGCCGCTGGGAAGTGAGTCGGTAGTACTCGAAGGACTTTGCTATATATTCCTTCGATCTGTTAGGGTTTAGAGATATTGAGATTGATGTTGATAGATGTTATGTTCAGGAGAGTAGTATTGGTGGTATGCTGTATTGGTGATCAGTCCAGATATTGTGAAGCAGAATTGTAAAAGCAGGACATTTGAATTTCAATTGAATAAGATCTCATCTTTTGCATTATCTGGTTGTATCAGTTGTATCTGTGTTGATTTCCCTTCTGTTTGCAAGTTGATGGGTACTTTCAACCCTTCCACCGGTTGATCCTGCGAATCGGTGGAATGGTCCTGTATCATAGTTTAATTTGCATTTGTGTTTTCTGTTTATGCATTGCATTGTTCATGAGATCAGTTAGGAGCATGCTGTGAATCAGCCTAGCATCCTCATGTGCTAGGTATAGAAAGATAAGTTGTTAGACTTTGGTTTGAAGGTGATCCGGCCCGGTCGTCACATTGTCTTTGTGAAATAGAGCGGATCTGAGTGCTTACATGCAGCGGACGGATACACAGGAGTCTGCATGTGCGTTTCCAGTCGGAGCAAGCCGCATCGTCATCTGTGAATGTATCGTCATCAGGATCGGGTCGTGAAACTGTTAAAGTTTGCATGTTGCAAGTACATCAGGATGTTTTGAGTTGGATATATACTTAGTGTATATATCGCAGTCAGGATCATCTCTCGGAGAAGCTCATCATCCGCATATCGCTAACAGATGCGGGTGTGAAAGTTCGGGTTTTTGGCTAAGTGTTGAAGAAGTCATCAGGATATTGTGTGACGTCATCGTCATCCGCATATGACGTCATCGTCATCAGGATATTGAGATATCCCCCTATGCATGTTGATCCTGTCGTCACTAAGGGTTTAGGCATCAGCGTAGGCTCTCGGCAGAAAGTTGTGAAACATCATCAGGAGGTGTATCGGCGTAGGTAGAAAGTCGTGAAGCATCATCAGGAGGTTTCGAGGGAGCCAGATAAATTAGATCATGATGCCGTTGCTTGTATCGTCGGGTAGCGGGGCATCGAAGGGAAGGTGTTAAGTTGTCGTCATCAGGATATTTGGAGCAACCGGATATTTGGATATCCTGCTGACGAAGGTGGTGTCGAATATCATGATGATGCCGCTTGTGTTTGGCGCCCGATGAACAGTGCAACCGGAGGATGTTAGCGCCCGTTGATTATCATGATGATGATGGTAGGCGACTGGCGGAGGAGGTGAACAGTAGTCGGCAGAAGGATAATTCTGCTTATCCAAAATATGATGATGCTGTTGTTGTTTTTAGGAAATATGATGATGATGCTGAGCTGATAGGGATTTTTATCAGGTTGTTTGTATATTTGGCTCCTCCTTCCTGTTAGTTAGCTTCCGTTGCGTTTCGCTCTGCATCATAGTGGTATCAGAGCAAAGGTTAGGATCTTCTGGAAAAGATAAGCAGGATGTCAGACGAAGAAGGAACATCTGAGGTTCCAGCAAGGTTGACCAACGCTGAGTTGGCAGTTCTGGTGAAGAAACAGATTGCAGAAAGCAAGGCCGTGAAGGCTCAGAATCAGGAGTTGAAAGATGAGTTAGCAAAGTTGAGGAGCAGAGTAGGTTCTGGTAGAGAAGATGATAGGGAAGAAGAAGAGATCCCTAATTGGAGCGAGGAGGTCGTTCCTACAGACCAGAGGCCACTATTGAACGCCCTCAAGGCCATGGAGAGGAGAACCATGGATGTGAAGCCGGATTTGCCAGTGTTTACAGGTAAGATGGACCCTGATTCAGTAATGGAGTGGATAGATTGTTTGAACAATTTCTTTGTGACAGAGGAGATACCATAACAACAGAGAGTGAAGATAGCATAGTCAAAGATGAAAGAAGCTGCCTTGACATGGTGGAACTTTGTTCAGGATGATAGAGTACAGGAAGGAAAACGTAGAGTTGCCACATGGAAGAAGATGATGGCATTGGTGAAGGAAGCTTATATTCCATTGGATTACAGTATCCAGTTACACAAGAGGAAGCAAAACCTGAAGCAGAAGGAGCTAGATGTCAGCTCATATACAGAAGAATTCATGAAACTCTGTATGAAGACAAAGGTGAAAGAAAGTGAAGAAGAGAAGGTAGCCAGATACCTTAATGGATTGAGGTTTAATATTCAGGATGATCTAAGTCTGCATACTCCAGATACAGTCCAGAAGTGTTTCCAGTTGGCATTGAAAGTGGAAGAGAAGTTAAAGAGAAAACAAGAGCAAAACAATAGAGGAAGAGGATCAGCCCATAGAACAAGGCAAACCAATGAGAATCAAGAAGACACTGGTAAAGGACAGGGACAGTCTGATTTCAGAGGTGGATGGAAAGGTAATAAAGGAAGATTTGGAGGTGGTAGAGGTTCTACTACATTTTCAGGGAAATGTTACACCTGTGGTGAGTTTGGTCATCCATCTTTCAAATGTCCAGAAAACAAAGGTTCATCATCCAGAAATGATAGAACAAGTGACAAGAGAGTACAACTTGTGCAAGAAGAGAAAGAAGAGAAAAGTGTGCAGAGTCCAAACATTTATCAAAAGGATTAGGAGGCTGATAATGTTGGATATCCAGAGAGTGGAGAATCATTGATGTTAAGGAGAATTAGTTTGCAGGCATCAAAGGATATGATGCAAAGAAGAGCTCTTTTCAAGACCACATGCAAGAGCAAAGGTAAGGTATGTAAGGTTGTCATTGATACTGGTTCAACAGACAACATGGTATCTCAGGAGATGGTGGATAAACTGCATTTGGAAAGGATTCCACATCCACACCCTTACAAGGCATCTTGGGTGAGTGATAGTCATTCACTTTTTGTCTCTGAACAGGCATATGTAGATTTTCAGATTGGAGCATATCATGATAGAATTTTGTGTGATATTTTGCCCATGGAATGTTGTCACCTACTGTTGGGTAGACCATGGCAATTTGATAGGAGAGTACTGTATGATGGGTATGCTAATACCTATACCATCCAGAAAGATGGAAAGACTATTAAGTTGATGCCATTACAGGAAGCAGCTGCAGCACAGAAGGCAGCCAAAGTCATTTTAATGGGAAAGAAGGAATTTGTGCAGATGCCTAGAGGAGCAGGCATAAAGGCAGTTCAGGACACTGCAGAGAAAGGAGTTGTTAAAGACAACAAGCTGAAGAAAGTTTCAGTTGTGACTGACAGAGGTCAGCAGTAGGTTCAGAAACAGGATGGTAAACAGCAACCAGTTCAGAAGAATGACAGGGATGTTCTCATAGTTGGGACTATTGCTTGTCCTATGAAGATTGACAGGAAGACAGAGTTGAACATTTCAGAAGTTCAAGAGGCAGTTCAGAAAGAGGTTCTGGTCAGGCAACCTGACAAACACAAGGTGTGTGAGAAAAAGGCCTACATCAACAGGCATGAGGATTTACTTGCCAGAAAGCAAGTTACAGTTCAGAAGTCTTGGAGCAGCCAAGAGACAGCAGCAGACAAAGCTGGAACAGGGCAGAACATTGCACAGGCAAAGTGTAGAGGTGGAGGACTTCCATATCCTAACTCATGGGACATGAGTTATTTTCTTTTGGGGAGTATGGTGCAGAGGCACCTACCTAACAGCTGGCCTCCATGAGGCAGTTAGTTTGTTATAGGTCCGCATGATGACATACATGATCAGGCTATAGGATAATTATCAGCATGATGACAGGATAGCCTATTTTTAGTATGTTTGACTTTATCATGTAATAAGGTCCATTGGACCGATGCTATGTATTAGTTTAGCCTAGGAGTATGTGTAGGCAGTTAGAGATCGGGATAAGGTTATCTGAGCTGTCCTCTCTCCCAGCCGCTTGGAAGCTCCCAGCCGCTGGGAAGTGAGTCGGTAGTACTCGAAGGACTTTGCTATATATTCCTTCGATCTGTTAGGGTTTAGAGATATTGAGATTGATGTTGATAGATGTTATGTTCAGGAGAGTAGTATTGGTGGTATGCTGTATTGGTGATCAGTCTAGATATTGTGAAGCAGAATTGTAAAAGCAGGACATTTGAATTTCAATTGAATAAGATCTCATCTTTTGCATTATCTGGTTGTATCAGTTGTATCTGTGTTGATTTCCCTTCTGTTTGCAAGTTGATGGGTACTTTCAACCCTTCCACCGGTTGATCCTGCGAATCGGTGGAATGGTCCTGTATCATAGTTTAATTTGCATTTGTGTTTTCTGTTTATGCATTGCATTGTTCATGAGATCAGTTAGGAGCATGCTGTGAATCAGCCTAGCATCCTCATGTGCTAGGTATAGAAAGATAAGTTGTTAGACTTTGGTTTGAAGGTGATCCGGACCGGTCGTCACATTATCTTTGTGAAATAGAGCGGATCTGAGTGCTTACATGCAACGGATGGATACACAGGAGTCTGCATGTGCGTTTCCAGTTGGAGCAAGCCGCATCGTCATCTGTGAATGTATCGTCATCAGGATCGGGTCGTGAAACTGTTAAAGTTTGCATGTTGCAAGTACATCAGGATGTTTTGAGTTGGATATATACTCAGTGTATATATCGCAGTCAGGATCATCTCTCAGAGAAGCTCATCATCCGCATATCGCTAACAGATGCGGGTGTGAAAGTTCAGGTTTTTGGCTAAGTGTTGAAGAAGTCATCAGGATATTGTGTGACGTCATCGTCATCCGCATATGACGTCATCGTCATCAGGATATTGAGATATCCCCCTATGCATGTTGATCCTGTCGTCGCTAAGGGTTTAGGCATCGGCGTAGGCTCTCGGCAGAAAGTTGTGAAACATCATCAGGAGGTGTATCGGCGTAGGCAGAAAGTCGTGAAGCATCATCAGGAGGTTTCGAGGGAGCCGGATAAATTAGATCATGATGCCGTTGCTTGTATCGTCGGGTAGCGGGGCATCGAAGGGAAGGTGTTAATTTGTCGTCATCAGGATATTTGGAGCAACCGGATATTTGGATATCCTGCTGATGAAGGTGGTGTCGAATATCATGATGATGCCGCTTGTGTTTGGCGCCCGATGAACAGTGCAACCGGAGGATGTTAGCGCCCGTTGATTATCATGATGATGATGGTAGGCGACTGGCGGAGGAGGTGAACAGTAGTCGGCAGAAGGATAATTCTGCTTATCCGAAATATGATGATGCTGTTGTTATTTTTAGGAAATATGATGATGATGCTGAGCTGATAGGGATTTTTATCATGCTGTTTGTATTGTTGGCAGCTCCTTCCTGTTAGTTAGCTTCCGTTGCGTTTCGCTCTGCATCATGGCACACCTAAGAAATTGTCTGACTTCTCTAGTTCTATGCTGCCACTTTTCTTTTATGCTCAACAACCTCTATTTATCAGACTCATGCTTCTCATAGGCTATCCTTAGTTGTGATTAAGATTTCCAAGTATCCTCCACTTTGGCCAAAATTTTTGTCACCCCGTTCTTGATCAAATTGGTGACTACATCCTTAACCTTTTTCTCCTTCTCTTCCTTCAATCTCTTGTTATCCTCTTTCAATTCTCTAATCTCTACAAGGAGAGGCTATGTATCAACCAACAATGACTTTGCAATTTATATGATGGGTGGAGTCTAAGATGGACTAGCCTTTAATTGTGGCTGCCCCTCATATGTGTTCAATCTAGACATAGCCACTGCATACTTCTCCAACAACTCATTGTAATCCTTCTACAACTTGACTATAACTACCTCTGCAAATTATGTAGTTTGCACATTTAAACTGATAGTCGGAGGAGTAGGGGTGTCTGACACCCTCTTTATTATAGTATTTCTAGTTAACTCATCTAAACTAACCTTTGGCTTTTTATCACTAGGGGCTAATGCCCAAATTGCCAACGTTTCAAACCTTGGATCAAACACAGGTCCCTGCAAAGCTTTCTTGACTTTCTCTCCTATGACATCAGAGTCATCCCTTGTAATTGTATCAAATGCAATGGCATATGACAATGTCTAGTGTGGTAGCAGTAAGATATTGCTCCTCTTCACTAGCACCCTACCCTCTTCAGGAGTCATAGCACCGATATATTTACTCACTTCATCTAAAACCCTCTTGGTAATTGCATCATATTTAGAGGGGTCTGTACCACCTCTCACCTCTTCAATTCTTTTCTAAAATTCCTCATTTTTGGTCCTCAACACAAATTATCTAAATTCAAGAGTGCTAATGAATGCATCATCTAAGATAAACTGATTGTAGGCCACCTCCCTCACATCTTCTGTGTCAACCTCATTGTTGACTATGGACCTTGTCAACCTATTTTCTGGTGAGGAATAAGGCATTATTCTGGCTGGGTAACTCACCTAGTGAGGGGGCTCATGAACCTGCTCTTCTACTGCCCCTTCCTCCAAATTTACCTCTATTTCTTCCTCTGTCTTAGGATCAATAATTTTTTCCCTCTTAGGAGTAGGAAAGTCAGGAGATTCTTCTTTTCTAACATATTTTCCCCTAGAGATGCTTGGTTGGTAGGATGGCCTTTCCTCACCTATAGGTGCATGAGCAATTAGCTCCACTGTCTTAGCAAACATAATCTCTATTCTCTTCATGGGGTCATGTATCTCAATGAAAGCCCTAGGGTAAGCAGTATTGATATTTTTATTTATTTTCTCTACCTCCATTACTGCAATCCACTAATCCTCAATGAATGCAACTCCTGCATTGTTTAGTTATTTTTGACTATGTCTTCATCCAAGAGGACATGGTGAGGGTACTTAGGCCTACCAATCTTCAATTTTGTATTATGAATAAAACCCTTAGGGTCAAAGAATCTCACCTACTCCATTTCCATCATGTAGCATTGAAGCATGAAGCCTATCTAATCCAACCCATTCTTATCAATTGTTATAAAGTCATGGAGCTTCAAAGATGTAGGGATGAGGTATCCCTTCTTGTGCTTCCTAAAATGCTCTCAATCTGCTCCATTCAATTGCCTGATAATCTCCATAAATGCAAGCCTATTGGGCACAAATTTGGGCAAAGAATAAGGTGGAGCCTCACACCCATATATCTTGATACAAGTTGTATGTTCATACAGGAACCAATCTCCCCAATTATGGTCTATTCTCAAGTGTGGGGTTCTCTCTAATGGTCTCAAGAAATCCTTTATTTCCTTAGGTATCCTATCAGCTGTAGGTTCCAAGAATCCTAATACCTTTCTCACAAAATGCTCCTCAAAGGTAACATAGCTAGGATAATTATAATGCCTATCAAGCATGCAAGTCCACATATGAACTGGCATCATGTTGCCCTCTACATCTGTCATCTTCACATGTAGATCCTTGCCCCAGTGGCCAGATAGAGAGAACAAAATCATATGACACATTAATGAACACCATGTGAATTTCACATGGGGACGTGGTGTATACATGTTCTTTATTACCATCATCTCCTCATGCATTTTCTTTGCTAGATATCCTGCATAATGATATGGTTTTTTGGCTCCATAATCTGTAATGTATACCACCATCATTATTAGAGCTACTGGCATTCTATCTATTGCATCCCTCCCAAGCACATGACATAAACTATGATAGGTTTTGACAAAGTACTCCATGAACAAATTGCAATGGAAGGGTTCTTATTCACTATCAGAAATCTTTATCAAGATTCCATCAACTCCCTTAGGTCTATGCTTGGCCAGATTGAAAGATCTATAGGCATATCTGATAGTTTTGTATTTTTCTTTGAAGGCATTCAAATCAAATTGGCATACTGGCAGCAGGGTCTAGATTAAATACACTTGAAATATATGCTTTTGTAAACTTGATTATAACACTACCATTGCTACACAAGACATACATGGTTTTGGGATCATACCTACTAGCTATTACTCTAACTAGCTCTGGATTTACAAAGACATTAGGGAAAATTAACCTAGCCAAATCTAGTTTCCATGCATGGCATACAGGGGCTCTGTAGTCCATTCTCTTATGCCAGTGTTCAAAAAAGCTCCAGGCAGACACATGTATTTTGGCATCTCAAAAACCTACACATAAGTCATAAATTTTTTAATTATTTCCTACTTCCCCTAACCCTTTTGCAAGTCTTTTTGATGACCCAGGACACTGAACCATGAGGTCTTCATCTATGCTACATTTTGAGGTTGAAGACTTACTAGAATGACTCATTTTTGTGTTTATGCAGATGACCTAGGGTTTCTTATGGTTATGAATTATTTCTTAACACCGTGAAATAGACTAATGATTGAACCAATGAAAAATGGAGTAACAAGAACAACTTACTAGTTTTGGCTCTAACAGAGGCTCAAAATTACACTAGTTTGCTCGTTCTAAAGCCTCTTTCACTTTGAATACAACTTATGCTCTTGAAAATGACAAAGAATGCCCTAATTCTACTTGTTTTATGCTAAATTCTTTCACAATTCTCTATATTAATGGAGGTTTTGACAGTCATTACTCAACTGTTCATGCCAAAGACAGTCAGAAATCCTCCTCTTTTTAAAGTTTGAATCTAATCCATCAATCTTTTCCTTACATTCTAAAATCTACGGCTCTAATTGGTTGACTAGATTTGATAATCCTCATCACCCTCCTATTGATGAGAGTTTTTACACACTCCCAACATAGTTAAAATTCACAGAAGAACTTTAGCTTTCTTGAAAGATATGCAAAATTAACTAGGAATTCTTAATCTCAAGTTTCTAGATGGTTAGTTCTTAACTGCATGGGATAAATTAGAAGTTCATTGTGAAGCTGTAATCTTCAATGGGTCTTACTCAATCTAAGGATTTGTCACTGGCAACTATCACTCATTATATGCAAATATCCCAAAATATCTCTCAAATAAATGATCTTTTGCAACTATTTATAACTTTCAAGTCAATATTTATATGAACTTTATAGAAACAGACTTGATTTTTCAAACTTTATGAAAATAATCAAAAATCTTTAGCATTTCCATATATTTAATAGGATTTTCAACTTCCTTTAGATAACAGCATTTCAGCTAATTATTTATCACTTGTTAGAGAAAAGTTAGAAAGATTAGGGTTAGAAACATCATTTTAGATTGGATCTAAATGCTCTGCTATCCATGTACTAAGAAATACACTAACCCCAACAATTCAACACAATCAAATCTACATATGTAAAATCCTGAGTAGTTTCATGAATATACATAAGAGATTGCAATCTTTAAAAGAGAAAATACATCAAGTAAATGCCTGAATCAGAAAATGCTCTATAATAGATGTAGAATTCTGAGTTTGCCTTTATTTGATGTATAAAGTCATACAAAATTTACAATGTAATAATGACTCCTGTTGCATTGATCAAAATCACCAAAAAACTTACAAACATTTTTGACAGATACATAAAGGAGATAGGACATTCCACGTACTCCTTGATGTAGACACAGGAGACCTCCTCTCTAAAATCACTAAATGATCAAAGTATTCTAAAAGAAACACCTTCCCTTTTGCAACAAAATTAACAATTACAGCCTTAAGCTAAAAGTTTAAAATCCCCGTGTACCAAAATACATGTAGCAGAGCTTCTTATATAAATTTTGAAGCTTCTCTCCTACTATGGTTACAAAGTCAATCCAATGATCTAGATTCAAATGTTATAGATCAACGGTGGGAATCCTTTCCCAACCGTTCTCAAAATATCTTTATGGTATATTTCCCTGGCAAAAAAGATGCCATTAGAATCTTTTCAAAATAAAAGATACTTCCATTGACTCCCTTCCCTTAGTTGACTTCTTGTTGGTGATGATAACAAAAAAATCCCTGATCATATGCATATGTCATTGTTTAAGGTATCCCCCTTTTGATATGTTCCTACTCCTTTAGGTACTCTACAAAATTGCCTATCACACCATAATAAAAGTGCGATCACTTTCTTGACTCTTTGCCCATGTATATTGTTGCACTTCAATTCCTTCTTTCAACCTTTTCTCTTTCTTTGCTAAACCTTTCACCCTCTTATGATATTTCTTGATCTTAGCATTTATCTCCATAACTGAATCAATCATTTTTGTACTTAGATGTGCTATAGGGTTCTCCAAACATGGTGAATAAGTGGCTTTGAATTCTTTCATTGCCTTTGTTAAGCCATATATTGGTACTTCTTGGCATTCATGCCCAATGATTTTTTCTATTATCTTCATACGTACCCTTACTATATTATCAGAAACTTCCAAATCTCTAGTATTCATAATACAACTTTTGAGAATGTCCTCTTCAAACTTCAACTCTAACCTTTTCTATGGTAACTTGTTATCTATTCGAGGAGTAATGACTCCTTCATTTATTAACTCCTCCACTCTCTCATCCATGTCCTCAAGATGTGTTGATTCTAATCTGTACTCTTCTAATCTAGACTGGTAGTGATGTATGAGAATATTACATTTGTTTTTCCATGTAAGAGCAATATCCCAACCTGCCATTGCGTATTTTGTTACATCTTCTCCCTTTTGCATAAACTCCTTGAGCCACTTCTCAAAAATATCTACCTCAGTTCTCTTATTCTCTATCTCATTTATTTGGTCCTTAGACAAAATTACAAGTTCTACAGGTAACTCTTGCATGCTAGAATTGGGATCAAACATACCTTGGATAAATTGTTGTAGCTAGACAATGTGTCCTTTCAAATAATCATACTTATCTTTATCCGTTCTCATCATTTCAATGGTGACATTATTCATATCCTGCCATTCGGTGATGTGTTTCTCCCTAGTCACATATCTAAGATCCATGCTAAGAAATTTATAATCATCCATGCTCATTTCTCCTTTAATCTTCTCCTTTTGAGGTATATCCAACTCTAGGGTTCTAGATCCAGAAGGATTTCTCTTTATTGCTGACATAATCCTTTCTTTACTTTTCTCCTTTCTTGGATGACCTCCCAATAAAATTTTGATATCAATAGGTACTAATTGTATTTTTGCCCTTTCTCTCCAAACGTCTACACCTATCCAAGCTGGTGCTTTCATACTTATCTCTGTACTTTCTTTTCTACATTTATTGCCTCTTCTAGAGGTTTCTCTGCTTCAATATGCTCTTGTTGGGGTGGTTGCTACTGTGGATGTTGTTGATCCAACATTGGTGGTATATTGTCTTGTTGTTATGGCTTTTCCTCTTCATCTCCTTCTTCTTCTTCTTCTTCTTCTTCTCCTGAGTCTTTTTCTCAGTCTTCTTCATCATCTTGTTACATATTTTCTCCTTCTATATTTTCCCTTTGTTCGCTATGCTCAACATCATCCTTAGAAATATTTTATATATTTTCCTCATGACCATGTGATATCCTTGCTACATCCCTCATTATTTTAGTTTGTCCTTGCACATTTTCAGGCATGTTTGTTTGATCTGTCTATGAGTTCTGATTTGTAAATTTGTCAAGCCCTTCTACAACCTTTTATCCCTCCTATTTTTTCTCTATGTTCTCCTCTTCCTCTACATTTTCTTCTTGTTCGCTTTGTTCATTATAAACATTAAGAACATCTAGAACATTAATATCATAAACATTTTACTAACATTGTATCCTCTGTCATCTCCTTAGTTTGAATTGGTACCTCTTTTGTCATGCTTATTTTCTCTGACTGTGCTGATACCTCTGTTTCTTTTGTAACCCTTTCCCTTCCTTCTTCTTTTTCTGATTCCTCTATTTGTTGTGCAACAACTTATACCTCTTCTATTATCTATGGTGATATCAGTGTACCAAAAGGATCTATTACCTCTAGCTCTCCCTATATGTTTTCTCCTTTTGATCCTAAGCTTTGTGCCTTCCTCATATATACTTAGGTATTATGTTCCTCTATTACAACAGAACCTTTATCTACTTCTTCCTTCTTTCCAAGTTCTACTTTGGTATTGGTTTCCACTTCCATATTTTCTCCATCACTGCTATCATCTTCCACATTCACCATCTCACTTACTCCATTGATTTCCTAGGCTTGTGAATCTTGTAGCTTCTCCTCAGTTAATTCTTGTTTAACCCTCATATAGCCTTGTTTTCCTTCTTCTGTTGTGGATTTAGTAGGCATGTCTCTCTACCTATTTTCTACCTGTGAAGCACTTATAACTTTAGCGTGTAATGGTGCCTTTCTTGTTAAAGATTCAATCACTATAGTCTTCATGATTTTTTGTCCTGCTTGCATCCCAACTGTTTGGGTCTGTTTTGTACTGATGTCATGACTTGATGATCCTGCCTTGACAAATGTTCCTGAGGCTATTGCCACTATGATACCTAAGGCATGAGGATCCATTAAAGTTGCATTTTTATCCTTTTCAATGACTTTGGCTTCTACAATCTTTCTTTTCTTTTCATAAAAACATTGTAATTCATCCTGATTTTCTCTTCCTCTTTTCTTGCCTTTTTTTTCTAGAATGTAGGTTCAACACCTTTAGCCTTGAGCTCTTCTATCTAATCGTTCAACCATGTTTTAGCGAATACAGTAATTGGTTTTGACAGAACATCCAATGATGTTTCCCATGGTTGTGACCAATCTACTTCATTAATGGGAATCTGTCTTGCGTTCTCATAACTATAGTGCAACACCTTCTTATCATCTTCAATTTCTAAGGGTACACTAATTTCCCCCATTGTCTTCATCTATTCCATAGTCAACCTCTGATGATCTCTCTTTCTTAGTTCCTTCTTATTCTCTCAATTAGACCAATAATATTCAATATGTACTTGATGTTTGTATTTAGGGTCAATATGATTTTGAATCCTATGAAAAGGATCAAAGCATCTAGCCAACTCAAATTCTTCAAAACCATAATACCTCAACTCTTTTTCTCAATAACTAGCTACTTCTTCATTGTAACAAGAATACCTTCAAATAGCCCAGGGGAGTTTGATATTTCCCCTGCCCCACTTTTTTTTGTACATCTTGAATGCACTTAGATTCTACCTAGAGAACTCTAATACAATTAGTTTATCTGAAGGATATCGAGGCAACATGAATGGCTTCCCTTCAAAACCTTCAGTTCTGATATATGTGATGTTAGGAAATTGTATGTACCATGAGTTATGTGGACTTATAGTACTTGTTCCTTCC
The DNA here is from genome assembly GCA_027924645.1 of Cunninghamia lanceolata. Classification (NCBI taxonomy): domain Eukaryota; kingdom Viridiplantae; phylum Streptophyta; class Pinopsida; order Cupressales; family Cupressaceae; genus Cunninghamia; species Cunninghamia lanceolata. Next base: position 31,283,495 of record BSBN01000078.1, on the reverse strand, counting down.
TCAGACAACCTCCTATCCTTGTCTCCAGTCAAAACTCTCACCATATATGTGTAAAATACATCATTTACCAAAGCAAACTTCCTAAATGTATTATCCTCTTGTAAAGCTAGATAATGATCATAAACCAATTTCTAACCTGGACCATTTCCCAAGATCCCAATTTTGTCAATCCCAGCTATGTAAGGTTGAATCTTAGCTGGACATGAATACAACACATAAGATGACAAATAGAAAGGCATCAGTTTCTGATTTCTTAACATGGCTTGCTTCCATATGGCAGTGCTAATAGCTTTGGCCCAATGAATTTTCCCATCTTTCTCTTTTGCTTCTCTCATGAATTGGATAGCAGTGAACATCCATGTTTCACACTTTGTTGCGTCTCTCAATCCTACCAATCTACTCAGCATTGTAATCATCAAATGTATTTCTTCATTGAAATTGATTCTATAGAGGTTCTTTGGTACCCTCAGTATAGCCTTAGGTTTGTTTTCTATAGTGTACCATTTGTAGAAGATTGTACTCTTGTATTCTCTTTCATTGCTATTAAAATCCTCTGTATATTGATCTATATCTATATCCATCATTTTATCCTAGATTTCTAAGCCAAATGTCCTAGCTATCCCCTCTGTAGATAAATCAGCAATGACCTATTCTTCATGCATTACCCTTCTGGTTCTTGAGTCGTAGTTGCTTATACATTCTAAAACAAGATCCTTAGCTTCCATTGCCAATGGGAACCCCGTAGCCTTATATAACCCCTTTTCCTAGATGCACCTCATATCAAGACTAGCATCTGACAATGTGATTTTCTTTAAGACATCATCTACATCATAGTAGCCAACGTTTGTATCTATTGCAATTCCACATGTGCTGATTAGAGATGGATATCCCTGCACTGGCAATTCCTCTTTGTCTATTTCTTTTCTTGGTTTTCTCTCCTTTTTTACCTTTACCTTTTCTTCACCCGTTGTATCCACCTTCTTTTGTTTTGGAGCCATCCTGTAAGAAATCTTGTACATTTAACCTCTTCGTTTTATTCTTTCTTCCTAGGGTTTTACCATGAATTTTTACATTTTCACATTTACCCTAACCATTTTGTCTTTTACCTATTTTAGATTTCATGCTATCTAGCAGCAGTCAGCTCATTTCCCTAATTAGCTACAGTAATTTTCTATTCATTTGCTTCATTTTTTAAACAAAAAACTAATTTGCATTTTTTCATTAACTACATTGTAACGACGTTTTAGGGCACATACTTGTATTCATGACTAGCTTAACTCTAAAAATGTTGACCTGATTTACTATTTCAACTACACCGTTACCATTCTAAAATTTTGTTCAACTGTTGAGTCTTCACTCATTCTGTGCAATAGTCTCGTTTATCTCCAATTTTAACTCTCAAGATGTAATTATGAAAGTAAAACAAATTTTAATTTAAACCTAACATGTTTAAATTCTATGTCTTTCATTGTTAGTTCTGCATTAAATGCGGTATTTAATGCATCTCTCAAACCTGCCTCTTCATTTCAACTTTGTATTTTGAATATTGCATCTGTTAGTTCCCTGCCCTTTGTATTTTGACTTTTGTATATCCCTTTTGTATACTTTGCATATCCATTTAATATACAAACTTACACATGCAATGGCTTATAAAACAATGTTGCACTTTACTTTGTGTCTAGCTTTGTATTTTACTTTTGAATTTCACAATGTATATATGATAGCTACAATCTAACATACAAGTGCAGAACCATAAAATGTATTCATTATGCTTTAATCTCCTTATCCATTCTGATAATGCCCTTTTTACCCCTTTTGTATGTTGAGTTTGTATACATACAATCTTTCATACATACCAAATCACTGACATTAGTTATTTCAGACCACCTTTAAAATCACTATCAGGTTTTACATTTATCTTGTATGTACCTATCTTTTGTACCTCTCTTTTGTATCTCTCGATGTATATACAACATACATTTTAATATACAAGCTGCGGACTTAACAAATATTTGACTATTTTTTAATTCTTTTGTTACTTCTAGGTTTGTATCTTTGTATCTTCTGTTTTGTATATCTTTTTGTATATGACACACATACAAAATGCAGAACCTTCCTTTTATTATACATCATTATTTACTTCATCTTCAAGTCTGGTCTTTTTTGTATGTATCAACACCTAAGCCTCTTTTTGCCTATCGAAACCCTTTTATGACAATGACCTGCGGGTCCCACCAATGTTAAACTCCTTTTTAACCTCCATTTGAAATCTACCTTTTTGTATGTATATTTAAGATACAAACATGGATACATACAAAATGTGATGCAATGAAACAAGTAAACTTTAAACCTTTATAAAGTACGTTGCATACTACTTCAAGTTCAATCATGTATATTTTCCACCTTGTATATAGAATGCATTTGTATTGAACATACATACAAACCTATATGCAAGCACAAACTTGTCACTTTACTCACTCAACTTTTGAGCATCAATTGGGTCTGGTTTATATACAAAAGGGAAAACAATCAAAATATGCATGTAACCACCAAAAGCCTGATTAAACATAATGCGATACTACAAAGACCTCATATACAAACAAATTTGTATATGACATACAAACTCCAAAATAGTGCATTTTACCAAAACCTTCATATTTCACAAAATATTAGGAATTTCAAGTTGGTTCAAAAAATGACCCTTGATCATTTTTCACAAAGAATTAACTATTACCTTTAGTTTCTTTTCTTGACATGGGGCATTTTAAATTTCAACACTTTGTAACACCTACCCCTTTTTCCCTTTTACCACCAAGCAAGACCAAACACACAAGCCAAAAGTAGCAGCCACAACAAGGCTCCTCATTTTGCTAAAGGGTAAAATGGGGCATGTTGTGAGCATCACAACACCTCCTTCAATAGTTTTCATCCAATCAGAATAGGCCAAATCATTTGTACTTTTCCAGCAGACTGTCATCTTTTGTCTAGACCAGACATGTAACACCATTTCATGGCATCACAGCTAGAAATGGCCCACCACATACCTATCACATGATGGTGTGATTAAGCCTCCATGCATCTTCTTTACACTTTCTTTTCAATCGGTAGTGCCACGTGTCATCATCTTGCTACCTTAGCGAATATTCTTCTTAGAAAGATTCCTCTATGCTGGAGCACAGTCGTTGGATCAAAATCTTCTCTTTGGACCATTAACACATCGACAAGTGGTAGCAGACTACTGGTAGAGACAAGATCCCTATAAAACATTACACAGGAAGAGATTCATGCATAGGTGTCAACTTGTCATAGCATCGCAGTAGGGGGATGATGTCATAAAAGATGCTCTACGATGTTGCAATATGCACTTAAATAAACTTTAAGACTTAGCAGATATTAAAGCCTTGATTTTTATCGGTGACGGTGGGTAATGGCTAGGCTAAGGGGCCGGTTAACCTATGAATGCTAGGACATGAAGTTATGACTTAAGTGACTAACAACCTGCTAAAGACAGTTAACATAGGAATAGAAGATAGAGCACAAGATATAGGGAAATAAGGGTAAAAGGATTTTAAAAGCCAACATTTGAATATTTCAGACCTAAAACCCTAAACCCTAAGGGGGTACCACCATTGGCTTCAACTGGGGATGTGCAAGAACAAGATTGCAATGAGAACCAGATAACTCTGGAGCAGACCACACCAAAACATAGACAAAACTGACTGTACAAAAATATACAATATTTACAAACTATATACACCTAATTTTACAATGTGCATAGAAATAGACTTACTCATGAGAAGTAGGATTTAAGGAACTAACCATGGACTGGTAATTCCTACAATTCACCATTTAGGGCCTGGACAAATAAGAATCTTCTCCATGTTTATTGCTAATTAGATACGGACCCATCCATAAGGGCTCAAATTTACCATGCTTACCCTTATCCTGATTTCATGCATTCCATACAAGGACTAGATCATTTATCTAAAACTTCCTTTCCGTAGTCCTTTTATCAAATATATACTTCATCTTTTTCTATTTCTTGAGATTTATCTTCTACACTTCTCTTCTAGCCTCATCTAGTGCAACTAGTTGATTTATCCTTTCATTGATTGGGCTTCCTATTTCCCCATCATTTTCTTGTATGAATCTATAAAATAGCAAGAGATTATTTACTGGTAACTTGACCTTTGTACCATATACTAATTTAAAAGGTGACTTCCCAATTGCCTTTTTCATTTTCACTCTATTAGCCCATAATGCTAATTTCAACTTTGAATCCCATGCCCTTTTGTTCTTATCAATTATCCTTTTGATGATCTTCATAAGACTTTTATTACTTGATTTTACTTGACCATTCCCCTGTGGATGATATGGTGATGCATGTAATAAACTAATTCCATACTTATTGGAAAAATCAAAGAATTCACTAGCTCTGAAGCACATAGCATTGTCTATGACCAATTTCACTGGCACTCCAAACCTGATAATAATGTGTTCAAAAATAAAGTCAATCACCACTTTGCTCATAGCTCTCTTAGTTAGAATGGCTTCAATCCATTTAGTGAAATAGTCAGTAGCAACCATAATCCAACTATGTCTTCCACTTGATTTTTTTGAGATTTCCCCTATTAAATCAATTCCCAATTGCTGAAATGGAAGCTCAACTGTTGCTATTCTAAGGGGCAATGTACCTTCATACCTGATCTTCCTAGAAATTTTTTGACAAGGATCGCACTTTCTTACAATGTTTTGTGCATCAGAGAAGAGTGTTGGCCACCAATATCCTACCCTAAGGATTTTATAAGCACTTGTCTTAGTAGTATAATGTCCACCACATACTCCCTTATGCATATCACTTAAAATGTTCTTAGCTTGATGTTCATCCACACATTTGAGTAGCAGACCATCAAGATTCTTCCAATATAATTCTCCTTGGAAATAACATGTTGGCAAGAGACTCTGTGTGGCTTCATGATTGTTGTCATTGATGACAACAAAAGTTCATCCCACACATCTACAGGACATAGTGTGCCTATACTGGAAGTCAGATTGAAGAGTGTTGTGGTCCAGTAAGAAAGAACAAAGTGTTGTGGCAAGGTCCGACAGTCAGGTCCGGATCTCTAAGAGGAAGTATCTTTAGAAAGTGCGGACTTGGGGAAGTCAAGAGGAATACCTTGACTGGTAGATTCCAGGATTTGAGCCTCTGGTGATGAAAGAGTGAAGAGATATAAGCATTCAAGTATTGGGGTCCTATTTGGCAGAGCAGACAGAGGAAGAACTGACCGACAGAGCATTAGACACTATTATGGATGAGATGTTGATGGTGATCAAGATTATTAAGGTATCATTCAAGATTGGCCAACTTGTTAGATGACTTGTATAAGTATCTCTTTGATCTGCATCACTTGGTAAGCAAGGATTCAGCCGACAGACTAAAATCTGGGAAATACTAACTATTCCGGATGATGACTAAAAAGAGGATGAAATCCTTTGTGCGGATATATATATACCAAATGGATTTCGTTGAGAGTTATTGTCATGGATGTTGTGTGTGCAAAGAAAAGCAGAAGAACAGTGTGAAAGCAGGAAGACAGGTTCGATATGTGACAGGTCAACAACACCAAAGAAGAGGAAGGATGAAGTGCAGCAGATCAGTGTATTGAGCCTAACTGGGACTAAACCTCAACATATGTGGATGCTTCTCATTAGTTCAAGTATCTAATTCTCTTGTATAAACTATTGTAGGCAGTGAGCCTCTTGTGAGCAGTGTGCTCGGGTAGTGAGCCCTAATTAGCAAGTGCCATTTTATATTTCTATTCTTCTAACAGAGAATACAATCTTGGGTTAATCACCCTGTGGTTTTCTCCCTTAACAGGGTTTCCACGTCAAAAATATTGTGTCATGTGTATTTCCATTTCATGGTTATGTTTGATTATTTGAATTAATGTTGCATTAATAGTTAAGTAAGTTTAAAAAGATGAAATAATTATAATATCTGATTCACCCCCCCTCTCAGTTATCAACAATTGGTATCAGAGCTAAGTTCCTCCCAAAGGAGCCTAACAGCTTGAGGAAGATTTGGGAACTAAAATGGATGTGTATGGTATGAGGGAACAACTTCAATCTGCCCTAGATGATCTTGAGCAAACAAACTCTGAAGTCAAAGAATTGAAGGAAAGACTCAAATATGCTGATGATTTCATAAATGAACTAAAAGGGAAACTGAGTATCTCTATGAAAAAGAGAAAAGATCTACTTCAGAAATTGGCAAATCAAAATGAAGACAATGGTTCAAATGAAGATCTGAAGGAGAAAACCAAGTTATGTGAAAAGTTGTCAGAAGAGGTCATTATGGTAAGACATGAAATGGAATCAAGAGTTATGAAATTCACCCAAGAAATTGAAGAGAAAAGAAAAACTGAAGATGATCTAAGACAATCCCTCAAGGAGAAGTCAGAAGACTGCCACAAAATGGATAGAATAATCAGGCATCTAGAATCTGATCTTGAAGATGCTAGAGATAATGAAGAAAAACTTGAGGATCAAATTGACACTCTTAAAAAGGATCTTCAAACAACAAATGAATACAAAGAGAAATTCAAGATAAGTTCTGCTCAACTTGAAGTTCTTCTTGAAAGCCAAAAGAGGGTAGATGACAAGAGTGGCTTGGGATATGAGAAACATGAAAGCTTCAGATCTAGTCAGAAGAATTTTGGATCAGGAAATCCAAGGAACAGGCCTAGAAGATCTCCGGTAAGGCAACCCAATGCTCAAAGATATCCATCCTTCAATGGATACTGCCACAACTACAATAAATTTGGTCATAAAGCTAATGAGTATAGAAAGAGAATGAACTAGACAAATACATCCTTCTCCAGACAGTGTTTCAATTGCAAAAGGTATGGTCACAAATCTCATGAATGCAGAAATATGCAAATGAATAATTCATTTAATGGTAGATGCTTTGCATGCAATAGAATGGGACATATGGCTAATCAATGTAGATCAAGAGAATATCATTCAAATATGCAAAGAAATGTTGCTTGCCACAATTGCAATAGATCGGGTCATATTGCCAAATTCTGTAGAAGCAAGAAACAGGACAAAAGGGGTTCAGTGCATTTTAATCAGAATCAAGACAAAGGAAAAGGAATAGTGAATGTGGATGAAGTTAAAAGTGAGATGAACAAGATTTGGGTGAAGAGAAGTACAGATAATGTAGGGGATGGATCTACACCAAAATCTGGTGCTGATATTCCTTCCAGAAATTAAAAAGTGAGCTCTGGCTCAGTGGGAGACACAAGGAAAAACATTTTCCCCCAGCCAGTTTATTGGTGCCTGAAATTGGCACATGGGAAGTTGTGGAATAAAAGGCTTCTCAGAGAAACATCTAAAATAAAGCTTGGTAAAGATATGGAAGATCCACAGGAAGATTTGAAGAGTCTAATCTTCCAAGATTGATCTGGTTTAACAGTCATCCGGTAAAATAGGATTATCACAGTTAAATCCGATATGATTCAAATTCGAGATATTTTGTTCTATGAATAGATCAAGTGTTTGGGGAAAGTAAGATAATTTGTTATTATCCACCAAGAGTAACTTTAAGTGCATTTTAGTGATCTGAAAAAATTTCTCAGGACAAGGAGAATTGAGAAACGAGAATAACTTAAGTTGCGCATTTATTGCAATGTGGAATTAGGGTTTGCTCAGAGATAAAAGGGTTCATTTGATCATCATTTACACATTCACACACGAGAAGAAGAGAAAAAGGGGTCTGTAAAAAAATTGTCTCAAGTCTCTCAAAGATCAATCACAGAAGACAATTCTTCCAGCAATCCGATCCAGATCATCCCATGAAACCTAGAAGCATAAAAGGTATTTTTCACTCTTGATCAAACTTTCTCTGAATCTTTAAGATGTCTACTCTGAATGTTGTAAAGATCTCTGATAGACCTCACCCCAAATTTAATAAACATCCCTACAAATCTCTAGAAGTAGATCCATTAGGAGCATTTTCTAGCATTTCGCATGGGGTTTTGCATGTATAAGATGTTAGGGTTTACATTCATGCAAACATTGAAGACTTTGGTGAATCCAACCTGATGGACATCTACCACAAGGAACTGATAGATGATTCATTTGAACTAAAACATCAGTATAAGACCATCTGGGAAAAACATTTCAATCAGTACATCCATTTCCCCTGTTTTGAAGAAGATGAGTGGGTTCGGTATGTGTTGAGCAGAGTGCATGATAACTTCTTATGGTTGAATAGACCATTCAAGATCACCAAGGATGCAATTAAGGTAGTAACCGATTTGCACTCCTCCAGAGGGTTACCTATTCTCAAATCTGTCAAAAACCAAACTATGGCCGAGGCCACTAGATCAAAATTTGATAAGAGAGCAATGACCATAGAAGATATCACTGATCCGGATATCAAGTTTGCATCTATGATAATTGGCTACAAGATATATCACTTCAACAGGGAGAATTCAGTATCTAGAATTGCTGTGTATACTGCTTATGAGATGTTGAGAAAGAATGCAAATTATGATCTCTGTGAACTCCTTCTGAGCCAACTAATGGAAAACTTACAAAAGATAAAGAAGGACAAAAAGAACTCTTTTAATTATGGTGACTGATATTGTGTTTGTTTTTCTACTTTATGAATGAGCTGCCCGGATCTAGTGGTTGGGTATGGCAGAATGATAGACCTATTGTAATTCAAATAAGAGATTACTTGCATGGGCTTGGGGATGCTAAGGCCAGAAATACAGCTCTATGGGGTTACTTCAAGAACTTTCAAAATATGATGCAAACTAGAGAAAGAATTCCTCAATCATTGGTTGAGAAGTACAAAGATACAATATGTTTCATGGTTGACACTGATCAATGCCTAATGGAGGCAGTGGAACCAAGAACAGTGTGGATCATGCCTATGGGGCATGAAGTGGATGAGAAAATTGTGGAGTTACATGTTCACCACATGCTAAGTCAGCCCAAGGATTCTAAGGTAGAAAGGTTTGGAACCTTTGAAGAATTAAGTGTGAAGATCCATGTGGATTTAAGACAACTGGAAATAAAAAGAAAAGTGAGGAGGGAAGTAGAAGAGTTTACTAAGAGGCATGGAATTTAAAAAGAAGCACTTGATGCAACTAGAGAGAAGATAGAAAGGGAAGAGAAAGAAAAAGAAAAAGAAGAAAAAGAAGGTACTCCGATGTCCTCTAAGAGGTCTGCACCTACCACTGATAAGAGCTCAAAGAAATCAAAATTGGAAGCAAAATCATCTAGTAAAGTAGAGAAAAGAACTAAGACAAAGGCCACAAGGTCTTACATCAGTCAGAAGGATGATGAAGAGACTAAGTCAGATGAGGAGGTAAGGAAAATGAGGAAAAAGAAGAAAGTATCTGGTGAACCCTCTACCGGTGCAGACAAGGAAGAGATGGCAGAAGAGTTTGTTGAAAGGCCCACTCTGTCCTTAGATGATTTAGTTAAGGTAGTTACTATGGATGGGAACCTACAACCAATAACAAAATTCTATGATGCATACAATGATGCAAATAAAAAGATCTTGGAGGAAGCCATAGTTAAGTACTTGAACATATACAATAAGGCTTTTATTGAAATTATATCTCTCATTCCCAAAAGCCTAGAGAAGGAATTAGAGATAAGGAAAAATAATGCTAGGGCAAAGGATCTTGAGATCTAAGAACAGATAGCCATTCAGCTCTTTCCTTCAATCACTCAAAAGAAAATGAATATGATCTTCAAATATTGCAAGGATGAGTTCCAGAGCAAAGCTAGAATGAATCAACTTATGCTCGGTGAAACTGACAAAATAGGAAAAGAGACAGAAGAGATTCTCTGGAATGCTTACAAAAGATTCAACATTCCCATTGTCGAGGACCTAGATGATGATCCCTCAGCTACAGATGAATCTACTGAGACAGTGGCAGAAGAGGTAAAGGAGACAGGTGAAGAAAAAGGTAAGGACTTAGATTCCTCTGCTCTGGAAGAGGAAGTTCAAGGAGAAGTAAATCCAGACTCTCCAGCAGTCTCTGGATCTAAAGGAGAAGAAAGTATAAAAGAAAAATCTAGTCAAGAAGAACAAGGAAAGGGAAGAGAAGAAGAATCAAAGACAAAAAAAGCTACAGATGACAGTGGTAAGGCTGTAGAAGGAGAGAAAATTCTGTCTCTGGCAAGAGACATAGCAGAAGTAGTCAAGGATTTCTTGACCAAAGAGATGATGGAATTTGATGAACTAGAGTTGCTTCAAGGTCCATTTAATTTTGATTCCCTCTCTCCGGTGCAAACCATGAAGCTAGCATCCTTCACTCAAGCAAAGGAAAAAGAAAAAATGCTGAAGTCTCACACGGAAGATTGTGAACTCATAGAAACTGCATCCGGTGTATTGGAGAAGATCATGCCATCTTTTCAGAAAGAGCCCTCAGCCTCTTCATCCGGTAATCTCAAATCTCTAGTAAATAGTGTTAGTACACATTTTGAATCTCTAGAGAAATCATCTAAGGAGAAGGTCCGGAAAGAATTTTTGAATAAGAGATTCTTGGAGTTACAAGGCTTAATAACAAATGATAGGAGAGTTATGGATATTGGAATAAAGAGCTTGGAAAATGCTCTTAAAGATGGCGGAGATATCTACAAATTTTGTTTATCCTGGCCTAAAGTAACCAAGGATATTGAGAAGAAAGTAAAAGAGCAACAGGATAAACTGACAAGTTTATCTCAAAGTTTTGATCCTGTCTTCACTCCTATAGTAAATCAAGAATGTCAGACTATTGCAGTCATAACTGAAATAAAGAAGCTTGAGAAGGAGAAGAAAAATAGAACAATTAGGTTAAGTGAACTCAGAGGGATCATTATCCCTAAGTTAGAGGCCATGCATGAGGCTCTAACTGATGCTCAGAGCACAGCCCAGACTAGTGATCTGACAGATCTCAAGAGGGCAGAAGCTTTTGCATTCCTGTTGAGTGGTCACATCTCAATTTTGGACAGGATGAAGCAGAGTTGGGTGACAGAAGTTGTACAGTTGAAAACAACTTTTATAGACATACTATAGTATATGTAAGTATAACCTATTTATATACTTATGCGACTAAGTATAGTTGAATTTTTGGAATTTTGGTGTGCAGACCCTACCCTTTGCCATTGATGTCAAAGGGGGACTGAGGAGCAGTGAACAATGTGGACTTCAGCTAAGGGGGAGCTCCGGTATAGTGTACAATAGAACAGAACATCAACCAAGGGGGAGTGTTGTATAACACTTAGTCATTTTCACTAAGTGTTGCCATCAATGCCAAAGGGGGAGATTATTGGCAAGAGACTCTGTGTGGCTTCATGATTGTTGTCATTGATGGCAACAAAGTTCATCCCACACATCTGCAGGACATAGTGTGCCTATACCGGAAGTCAGATTGAAGAGTGTTGTGGTCTGGTAAGCAAGAACAGAGTGTTGTGGCAAGGTCTGACAGTCAGTTCCAGATCTCTAAGAGGAAGTATCTTTGGAAAGTACAGACTTGGGGAAGTCAAGAGGAATACCTTGACTAGTAGATTCCAGGATTTGAGCCTCCGGTGATGAAAGAGTTAATAGATATAAGCATTCAAGTATTGGGGTCCTATTTGGTAGAGCATCAAACACTATTCCGGATGAGATGTTGATGGTGATCAAGATTATTAAGGTATCATTCAAGATTGGCTGACTTGTTAGATGACTTCTATAAGTATCTCTTTGATCCATATCACTTGGTAAGAAAGGATTCAGCTGATAGACTAAAATCTAGGAAATACTGACTATTCCGGATGCTGACTAAAAAGAGGATGAAATCCTTTGTGTGGATATATATATACCAAATGGATTTCATTGAGAGTTATTGTCATGGATATTGTGTGTGCAAAGAAAAGTAGAAGAATAGTGTGAAAGCAAGAAGACAGGTTCGGTATGTAACAGGTCAACAACACCAAAGAAGAGGAAGGATGAAGTGCAGCAGATCAGTGTATTGAGCCTAACTGGGACTAAACCTCAGCATATGTGGATGCTTCTCATCAATTCAAGTATCTAATTCTCTTGTATAAACTATTGTAGGTAGTGAGCCTCTTGTGAGCAGTGTGCTCAGGCAGTGAGCCCTAAATGGCAAGTGCCATTTTGTATTTCTATTCTTTTAACAAAGAATACAATCTTGGGTTAATCACCCTGTGGTTTTCTCCCTTAACAGGGTTTCCACGTCAAAAATATTGTGTCATGTGTATTTCCATTTCATGGTTATGTTTTCTTATTTGAATTAATGCTGCATTAATAGTTAAGTAAGTTCAGAAAGATGAAATAATTATAATAACTGATTCACCCCCCCTCTCAGTTATCAACATAACATACTTGATAACATGTAACTTCAAGGTTCTTTTTTGATTATCACTTAGATGAGTGGGGCAATTTAAATTTTGCAGATAGTGCACAATATCCTTATACCATTCTAATTTTGACATGTTAATGATTTCATCCTGAGTTACATTTACTTGGCATGCTTCCAAATTTGACTGTGACATCAATTTGGCTAAACCTTGTCCCCTTACCAATTTAGTAATCTATATTTCAATATTGAATTCCTATAATTTGTTTATCCATTTGCATCTTCTTCCTTTTACTTCCTGCTAAGTGAATATGTCTTTGACTACTGGATGGGGTACATATGCAGTAATTTGAGATCCTACCAAATAGGGCCTGAAACTTTTAACTGCTCTGACTAATGCATAAGCCTGCATTTCCATGATATCATACTTTAATTCTGCTTCCTGTAATGACTTACTAAATAAAGCAAGTGGTTGTTCAAAACCATTTTCATTTTTTTGCAATAGGTAAGCAACAATTGTGTGAAAAGAAGAAAAAGAAAACAACTAAAATGGCTTGGAAAAATTAGGAGATTTCAACACAGGAGCCATCTTGATAGCCTCTTTGATGTCCTAGTATGATTAGGTTGCTTCACTTCCCCACTTTATAGTTTCACCTTTCTTCAACATTTTAGAAATATCCTTTGTAATCTCTGCAAAGTTGGGAATGAATCTTCTAACAAAATTAATCTGTCTAAAGAAGGATTGAAGGCCTTTCACTATCTTGGGAATCTAAATTCTGTCAATTGCAGCGACCCTTTCAGGACCAATCTTGACTCCATCTTTAGAAACTATGTGTCCCAATAGTTTTCCCTCTACTACCCCAAAAGCACACTTCTTTGGATTGAGTGAGATGCCATATTCTAATGCTCTAACAAAAATCTACTCCAAGTGCATGCAATGTTGTTCTTCTTTCTTTGAATAAGTAGTTAGGTCATCCTACTATACAACTAGAATTGAGTCAATCAATCTAGTAAAAGCAACATCCATAGCTCTTTGGAATGTGGTACCTGCATTTGTTAGTCCAAATGGCATCCTTACATAAACATAGGTCCCCCATAGAGTTGTGAAGGTAGTCTTGTATTGTTTTGGTTCTTTTACCTTCACCTGATTATATCCTAAAAATCCATCCATCATGGATAAGAGCTCACACCCTATTACTCTCTACAACGTAGCTTCCATGTTAGGCAGTGGATAATTATCCTTCAGAGAAGACACATTCAATTTCTTAAAATCTACACAGAGTCTTATATATCCATTCTTCTTTCTGATTGGGACAAGATTGGACACCCAAGTTGAGTGTCTGATAAGCATGATTATTCCAGCTTCTCTAAGCTTCATTAGTTATTCTTGGATTTTTGGAGCCAAAGTAGGGTTAATAGGTATTTGCTTCTATCTGAAAGGCTTAGCTCTAGGTTTCAAAGGGATCTCATGCTGGAACAAATCCTCTCTATAAGCCTTTACATCCTCATATGACCATGCAAAGACATGTTTGTATTTCCTTAATAATGCTATCAACATATTCCTGGTGTGTGGCTTAAGTTGTTTGCCAATGTACACTTTTTTAGGGGCATGATGTGACCAAAGATTTATTTCTTCTAAATCATCCTTGTTTGTAGGAGATGCCTTCGTAACAAGTTGGTCCCTACTATCAAAGGTTCTTTCTAAAGCTACTAACCCTCTAGGAATTTTGTTTGTTTTGAGTTGTATTACTTCCTTCCCCAAAAGAGTCTCTTTTCCATCTATGTCTTCCACAAAATTTTGGAAGTCAATCTCTCGACTCTCATACTCATCTATACAATGCAAGAATCTCAATAAGTCTTTATCATCATCAAACACTTGCCAAATACATATGTTGTCTGGCACTGTAGGTCTAATTTTGACTTCAACATTGGTGATATGAGACAATGTGACATCATTTGGCCTTATAGCTACATTAGCTAAGAAATATGCCATAACATTCTTTAATCTTTCCACCCAATTTATTGAAAAAAATCAAATAATTCAATAGTATCCCAGACAACATGCTTATATTGTTTCAACCTCTTATTATTTGAAGCATATTTATCTTTTACGTAGGAAACTATTAACTCTAAATCTCCAAACACTCTTAATATCTTAATTCCATGCTTGAATGCAACATTCAATCCTAGTAATAGAGCTTCATATTTTGCAATGTTGTTTGTGCAGGTAAACTTCAATAAAAAGAGAATTTAAGGAGCTTACCTATTGGAGACAAAAACACCACTCTAGCACTAGAACCTTCTTTTGAGCATGCTCCATCAAAATACATAGTCCAAAGACCATGCTGATTAGGGTCCTCAATGTAAAGATATTTCTTCTTATTTTCTTGATCATCTGAGACAATTCTAAAATTTTCATAGTCAGTATCCACAAAACAAATATGCTCTTCTAGTTCCTGATCTTCAACTATTTTTGGTGACCTTTCTTCTCTAATAATCTTAACATCCTTACCATTCAAAGGGATTGTGGCATATGACAAGTCTAATTGCATACTTTCTCCAATTAGTGCAGCCCATCTTCTTGACAACAACATACCATACTGTGGCTTTATATCAACCACTGTTATGTTCATTTTATAGGTCTTTTCTGGAAAAGTTGCCATCATAAAATCCACATCCTTCATGATTCCTGTAACTGGTACCTCCCTAGAATCCATTACATAACATTTACCACAAGCCTTATCAATATTTAATCCAACTTGTTGCATAATATCTAGAGGCATAATATTTGTTGATGCTCCTGAGTCAAGAATACAATTCCCAATCACCTTTCCATTGATAACAAGGGAGACATAGAATGGTTCAACCTATGAAGGGAACTTTATCATTGTCATACCCAAATATACCTCAAGAACCTCTTCCTCATTAATACACAGCTCTTGTTTTTTTGTTTTGATCCTCAACACTTTGTTATGTCTGATGAGCTACCCTTTAAATCAGAGATAAAGCCTTGTTTCTATATTCTTCAATTTTCATCATCTCCATTAATGGGATAGAGACTTTCATCTGAGATAAAGCCTAAGTTATGTCAAAAGGGGGCATAATTTTCTATAACAGTTGTAGCTTGAGTCTGGCTTTTACTCTTATCCTAGGTTGATCTAGTCTTGGCTTTATTAATTTTCTGATTATCATCCTTGACAGGTGAACTCTTAATCTTATCTTCACTTTGGGAAATTTTGCCTTCTAAGTTTTAAGGATCTTGACCTAGTTTTTTCTTGAAATTCTTGTTGTTATTATTCTATTGCTTCTTATGTGGTTCAGTCTCCTTATGATTATGCATAGGTTGGTTTACAAAGATACCCCATAGCTGACCTGGATCACCAACTTGAGCTTTACTTCTAAGGTTATAGTTACTCTTGACTTGAACCATTGCTATAGCTGTGAAGCTCTAATTTCTTCATCAGAAGGCCTCCTTAAATTATTTAGAGGTGTTGGGTGAATATTTTATTGTTTAGATAACTAACAACAAAATGGTTATATCGCCACAGTTATAATGAGACAGAGTCTCTCCTCTCAGCAAGGGGAGGTTCCCTATAGATGATGAATTATTTCTAATAAACAATTTTAACACTTATGAAAACTAAAACTATGCTTGCGGTGTTTTCATTGCATCCTATTCTCTTTTTTCAGAATAGATGTTTTTCTGTTCAAAATGATAACTTCAACATAAATGATATTTAATAACTTCTTTGCTAATACAAACCATAGAAACACAAAGTCTTATATTGCTTGACCTATTTCCCACAAATTAACTTGATTGAATTCAAATGTAGCTCAAAGTCTCCACTCTCAGCCAATATGATATAACTAGTTTGAGAACAATAGTTTATAGCACAAAGTCTTTAAACAATTCTATTCTCACAAATGTAAACACAAACTCCTACAATGAGAAAAGAACACAAAGTCTATTTAAACAGAACAAGAACACTTCTCTCAATTTTCAATAAACTCCACAATTCCAGCAATGATTCAATATAATATAACACCAATGACATAATAACACTGATATCATAAAAAACAATATGATTCAACTCAAAGTTTGATGCTCAAACTGCTCGCTTATATTGATATTCTCTTGAGAATTGTATAAACATGAAAAGCTCAAAGTCTTGATATGTTTTCCAATTCAACAGAGTTTCTTTGCAATAGATAAAAGATAGATAATTACCAAAGAGCCCCTCTTTATTTATAGGGAGAGACCTTGAAAAAAATAAGGAAAAAACCTAACTACTTTGACTTATTCAAAAGTAGGAGTCCTTATTGACTTGTGACTTCCTATGTTTTTACATGTAATTACAGCTGAGAAAAGTACATGTAAAAATGTCCAAAACTAATTCAAAAGTACATATGAAAAACATAAAATAAACTAAGTTGTGAAAAGCTGCTTCAACTTGTACTACCTTCTTTCTTCAAATGAGCATCATACATGGTAAATGTAGCTTGCATCCACAAACTGTCTAGACTAATAGTGGCTCTGACTATTGCATCCCTTACTATCGTGATTACTTTAGCATGACTAGTTAACTTGGTCTTTAGGTTATCCAAAGTTAACTAGTTGTCTAGAATATTATCCATGGAAGAAACTGAAAAGGTTTTATCTTCAAACTCCTTCTAAAACATATTCTCAAACTCTTGGATCATCTCATCCATAGGAAGAAATTGATTATCCTTAGATACCAAATTGAATGGAAGCTCCTCCAACTTATGTATGAGAATAACGTCACTTTGGTCACTCAACTTCTTGGCAGTTTATAGATCCTTGATCAAATCCTTTAAAACATTACTCCAATATGTCAATGCTTCCTTAGTATATATGTATGAATCCTGATTTGGAATAACACCAATTGATAACAAAGCATTTATTTTCAATTTCCTCATTTATGTCCATTTATCATAGCTTTGATCCAAATGCTCAATATCTTGAGAAATAGTGTCAACTAGATCATCAAGCTTTGCTATGACCTTCTCCATTTTACCTGTCTTCTTAGCTACCTCTATAAGAAGAGATACTCCCTGTGCACGCATCCTTTCCAAATATTCCTCAACCACTTTTCCTGTGAGATGAGTCTTTTCAGCCTTTTGAATGATAGGGTCTTCTACAGAAACAACTTCAGGAGTTACTGATTCAGAAATCAAAGTGATCTTTCTCACCATTGTAGTCAATTGTTCTACCATTGCCTCATAATAATCCTTTATTTCCTTTTCTTTATCAAAATTTTGAATTAGAGAATCTAGTGTAGATTGCACATCAGCTTTTTGCACTCTCATGTGTGATTTTGCCAACAATTCTGGAAATAGAATAATCATTCATACTAAAATTCTCAATGGTGGCATCCTACGGAGGTTTAGCAATTTCCACAAATTTGTGTCCCTTATCTTCCAGTACTTGAGAAAGTATTTTAGGCTTCTTTTGAGTCTTAGTCTTAACTAGCATCAATTTACCAAAATCAAAATCATTTGGGGAGATGGCTTGTTTCTTTCTCTTGTTCTTCCCTTTGCTCCCCTAAAGAATTATCTTCAACCTCCATCTCTTGAGTAGATGGCTCATCAGTCCTCTATCCCTCAACTTCCATTTCTTCCACCTCAGACTCTTTCTCTATGACCTTGGCCTTTTTTCCCTTAGACACAAATTTGATCCTTGGTTTGGAAATCTTAGATGTACCTGGAGTATCACTTGAATTCTTTTGTCCTTAATTCAATCTTTTTACCAGTTTGCTCTAAAACCTCTTCTTTAGATCTAGTTACAAAATCCTTCAATGGCATGCCTCTGCTTTGAAGCCATAGGTTTGTGTTAGCTAACATAGGTTTGAACCTCTTCCTTAATGAAGTCAATTCCTTTTGAGACCATTGGATAGGGGGAAGAGGAGAATTAGCAATCTACTCATTATTATACTTAGGATCAACCATCTCTTCATCATCCACCATATCTTTAGGAATATCATCTAAGCCTAAATACTCGATTTGATCTAGAGATAGACTGCTATAATCTAGTTTTTTTATTTCCTCCTCAATCCTCAGATCAACCCAGATGTCTTCAACCATTGGCTCATGAAATTGAGTCTTTCTTTTGATCTTATCTTTCACACCCATATAATCAAATTTTGGTCTTCTTTTGAACTGCTTCATGGTCACCAACTACATCTCAGTCTCCATAGCTCTGGCCTTTGCTATAGTTGCCACTGTGTATTTGTATATTTCAACTGGAAACCTAAATCCTAGTTTCTTCAACTCCATTTGCTTGTTGTGAACAACAATCATTTGTTGACATAGTTCCATCAAAACTAGTTTTTTAGAAGGAAATATTGGCAACATATACGGATAGCCTTGGAAAAAGCCAACCCTTTGTTAGATCTAGAGCACACAACTGAGAGGGGGGGTGAATCAGTTGTACAAAAACTTGCTTTCAATTCAAACACTTAAATCCTCTTGTTATTTAATAGCATATCAATTAATCACTCATGAAAGCATAAAGCATAAACACCAGAGCAGATACACGTCAACACATGAAACACCAAGATTTTGACGTGGAAAACCCGGTCAAGGGAAAAACCACGGGGTGATTAACCCAAGGATTATTCTTTGTTAGAAGAATAAGAAAAATAGATGACACATGCCAATTAGGGCTCACTACCCAAGCACATTGCTCACAAGAGGCACACTGCCTACAAGAGACACACTGTCTACAAAGTAACAAGTATTACAAACTTGAACTGGAGATTGACATCTTTACCATGTTTGGATTAGTTCCATTTAAGCCTGAAAACTCCTACTTTGCCTTTCACTCTTCTTCGCTATACCACACTCATCCACACCAAGACACACTTCAAAATGAATCCACAATCCCTTATTTATACAAGGCATTGACTTAGGAACAATCATCTAAGTCGACAAACACCTATAAGATCATTCGCAAGACATGTAATACATCCGGTCAGCCTGTTTTAGGAAGAACACCAATATCTGTGGTTATTCTTCAAATGCAAACTCAAACTTTAATGTGGACCACCAATAAGAATTGTATATGATCCAAAGATCACCAAAACCTTTCCTGAGACATCAAGAACATCTGCACTTTCTTAGCTTACTAGAATTCTTCTCTTCTTCATCTAGAACGTCAAGAACACAGTTTGTCATCACTGTCACAATGAGAAAGGTGCTTTCGGACCTCCAAACCATGAAGAAATCTATTTTTCACTTCACACAGACTTCTTCAATACTCCCTCCAATCTGCAGAGTGAGATCATGCAATTCTGGAGCTCACCGGACCTTTCTGTCACCTCTGAACACCTACCAGAACTGGTTCTACTAGAGAAACCATAACTTCTTCATGTGGACCTCTGAAATCTTGACTGGAACATCTCAAGACTCATATCTACAAACCCTTTAAACTGCATCCTCTGATCCTCAACCTATTTAGGACTTTTTCCTTCTTGTCATCACAGTTCTTCACTGTTCCTGATTGAGACTTATTCTCTCAATATCCTCAGCACACAGCTCATTCAATCCTCCTCATTAATGCAATATGAGTATGTTGACATCAATGACAACACCGGTTATCCTCATACTTGCAACAATCTCACCCTTTGTCATTGATGGCAACATATGATGTGAAAAACCATCAAGACAAGAACTTCTCCTTTCTGTCACAGCTCCCCCTATTAGCAACAACTCTTCACATGTCTTCTCTTCCTTTACTGCTCCCCCTTTGATCATCAACCATTTGTTTTTCACATGTCTTCTCTCCCTCTTTGACATCAATGGCAAAGGGCTCATACTTGCAATCAGAATCATATCAACTACTCCCCCTTAGTAGCAGCTCCCCATCATCAATCTAGATCACAAGATATGACTGTGATATCCACTAAATTGATGCACATCAGTGCATCCTAGTTCATCACCAGAGGGGCCATGACCCCTAACTTTTCCCTGAGATACTCAAAAGAGTCCTTGGGAAGAGGTTTAGTAAAAATATCTGCAAGCTAATCCTTGGAGGGCACATACTCCAATCTGACTTCACCCTTGTTCACTTTCTCTCTTAGAAAGTGAAACTTGATAGATATATGCTTAGTCTTAGAATGCAACACTGAATTCTTAGAAATATTTATTGCACTTGAATTATCACAGAAAATTGTGATATGCTCCTCATATTCTACTTGAATATCTCTTAGCATCTGCTTCATCCACAAAACTTGAGTGCAACTACCTGCTGCTACAATGTATTCTGCTTGAGTTGTAGACAGGGATATTGCCTCTTGTTTCTTGCTTAGCCAAGAAACCAACCTTTTTTTGAAAAAGAATGCTCCTCCACTTGTACTCTTCCTATCATCCACATCTCCTGCCCAATCTGCATCTGATGCATGAAGAGAAAAATTATGATCTCTAGGATACCATAGACCATACTCAACTGTTCCTTTTAAGTACCTAAAAATTCTTTTGATTGCCATGACATGAGATTCCCTGGGATCAGCCTAGAATCTTGCCACAAGACCAACAGCCTGTATTATATCTGGTCTAGTCTGAGTGAGATACAATAATCCTCCAATCATTGATCTATACTTGGTCTAATATGTCTTAGGAGAGTCATCATCTTTGCTCAACTTACATCCAGTTGCCATGGGAGTGTTCATTGGCTTTGAATCTTCCATTCCAAATTTCCTTAATAATTCTTTCACATATTTGGTCTGAGAGATAAAGATTCCTTTCTTTGACTGAATAATTTGCAGACCCAAGAAGAAATTCATTTCACCGAGCATTGACATTTCAAACTCACTTTTCATTTGATTTGCAAAGGTTTTACACATACTGTCTTTTCCTCCAAAGATGATATCATCAACAAATACTTCAACAATCAAGATGTTTTCATGATCAATTTTGAAATATAGGTTACTATTAGCAGTACCTTTGTTGAACCCAATCTTCAAAAGATGTTTGTCCAACCTTTCATACCATGCTCTTGGAGCTTGCTTTAGACCATACAATGCCTTCTTTAATTTGCAGACCATAACACCATGCTTAGATAACTAAAATCCATCCAGTTGTTCAATGTACACCTCTTCTTCTAAGTCACCATTCAGAAAAGTGGATTTGACATCCATCTGATACACTTTGAAATCTTTGAAGGTAGCAAATGCAAGAAATAGTCTGACTGCTTCAATTCTTGCCATTGGAGCAAGGGTTTCCTCAAAATTAATCCCTTCTATTTGAGAGTAGCCTTTGCAGACTAATCTGGCCTTATTTCTGATTACTTCACCAACTTCATTTAGTTTGTTCCGGAAGACCCATTTGGTTCCAATCACATTCTTGTTTCTAGGTCTAGAAACAAGATCTCAAGTGTGATTTTTCTCAAATTGCATTAATTCTTCTTCCACTGCTTTTGTCCAATTTTCATCATTGCATGCTTCATTTATTGTCTTAGGTTCAATCTTTGAAATCAGACAACATTCATCTGAATTTTGAGCAACATTCCTTCTAGTTTGTACACCTTTGCTTTTGTCACCTATGATCTGATCTTCAGAGTGGTTTAGTCTTACATACCTTGGAACTTTGGGAGTTTCTTGCACTTCTGCTTCTTGATCATGATCATTCAGACCTGTCTCTTCTTCTTGATTTACCGGATCAGTCTGAATCTGACTTTCAGGAGAGGATGGAGCTCCTTGAACCAGAACATCATTCTGATCATCTTCATCATACTCATAAAATCTTGAGGGCTTCTCAATACCTTCATCAACCTTCACATTTGTACTTTCTATCATCTTTCTCAGTCTCTTATTGTAACCCAAGAAAATTCCTTCATCACTTCTAGCATCAAACTTTCCTAGATCTTCATCTCTTTTAATGTAACACTTGCTACCAAATACTTTGAAATATCTCACAGTAGGAGTGATGCCAAACCAAAGTTCATAAGGAGTCTTACCGGTATTGCTTCTGATTTGAACTCGATTGAGAGTGTAGACTGCAGTGCTGACAGCTTCTTTCCAAAACATCTTGGGAACATTTTCTTCCATCATCATTGTCCTGGATGCTTCCTAGATGGTCCAGTTCTTTCTCTCAACTACTCCATTCTGCTGTGGAGTCCTAGGAGCAAATAACTATCTCTTTATAGCATGCTTCTCACAAAAATCTATGAATTCACCAAATGTGAATTCACCACCTCTATCAGACCTCAGACATTTCAATTTTAATCTGGTTTTATTCTCTACCATAGCCTTGAAGATTTTGAACTTCTCAAACGCTTCTAATTTCTCTTTTAGAAAGGTGACCCACATCATCTGGGAATGGTCATCAATTAGTAACATGAAGTATCTATCACCTTGCATACTCTTGATTCTTATCGGACCACATAGATCAGTATGAACTAACTCCAATAATCTGGTAGAGGACTGATCCTTGCTTTTGAATGAGACTCTGGTTTGTTTACCTAGCTGACATTATTTGCACAAGCTATTTGTAGGTTTTACCAATTTTGGAAGATCTCTTATAGCCTAAGTATTGCTTATCTTGATGATGTTATCAAAATTTACATGACACATCCTTCTATGCCATAACCAACTTTGATCAATTTGAACAAACAGACAACTTTTATCAGAACCAACCAAGTGGAAGATATTACCTTTAGTTTGAGTACCAGATGCAATCTCTATTCCAGATCTTTCAAGGATTTTGCATTTTCCATCCTTGAATTGGAGATCATAGCCTTTGTCCACCAACTATCCAACACTGAGAAGATTGTGCTTCAAGCCTTCAACATATAGTACATTACCAATTCTATTTCTTCCATTAAAAGAAATAGTTCCTCTTCCTCTAATTCTACTAGCAGAATTATCGCCAAACTTTACCACTCCTCCTTCATACCTTTCCAAATCTAAGAACTTGTTCTTGTCACCTGTCATATGGTGAGAGCATCCACTGTCAATAGCCCAATCATCCTTGTCTTCAACTTGGGTGGCCAAAGCTCTTTCTACAACCTTATGATTGACAGATTCAGAGGATATTGGATCTTCTTCCTTGATGGCAATAAACCCCCATTCATTTCTGGATTTGTTTCCTATCTCTGATTCATCATCTGTTACTCCTTCATTATCATCTTCTTCATGAACATAATAACAATTCTTTTGGAACCTTTGTCTATTAGAGTTTGACCTTGTAGATCTTTCTAGACATCTTGAGGCAAAATGACCAATCTTATTGTAGTTGAAGCACTTAAAGGGTAATTTTCCTTCATACTTACTGTATCCTCTTGGCAGTCTCTTTGTAAAGAGAGCTTCAAGTTGAGTTGTTTTTTCTTCTTCCACTTCCATGTCTCTTCTTGTTTGATCATACCATGACAGATTCCTTGAAGAGTTTTCTCTTAGATTAGATCTTTGTTTACCTTTCATAGAGGCACTGGCTTTGAATGTAGATTTAGTCTTGGGGGGATCATCTCCAAACTTGGTCATTTCAAATGCAGCCAGTTTGCTAGCCAATTGGTCTCTGGTGATAGTTGTATGGGCTCTAAATTCATCAATGGCAGCAACCTTGATTTTGTAGACAGCAGGAAGAGATCTGAGAATTTTGCCAACAATCTCATTTTCATCCAAAACTCCACCAGCATTCCTGATTCCACACACTAGCTCATTTACTCTTGGCATAAAGGTAGTAATATTTTCATCATCTCTCATTTTCAGTCTTTCAAATTTCCCTTTGAGACTCTGCAACCTTGCACTCTTAACATACTCATCTCCTTCATGCAGAAGTTCTAGTTTAATCCAGATCTCATAGGCAGTTGGTAGGTCAATAACATTTGAAAGCTCTGAATCAGTTAATGCACTTAGAAGAGCCTCTTTGGTCTGCAGATTGTTTTCAGCATCTGTGATTTCATTTAGAGTTGTCGGATCACCCTGTGGAGGTGTATATGCTTTTGTGACCATGGACAAATACGCCTTTCCCATACACTCCAATTGATATTTCATGCGGCCTTTCCAAAGAGTGAAGTTGGTTCCATCAAACTTCGGACTGTCCTTCTTGTATGACAACATCCTGGATCTCCTCAAGCGGTTAAGCTCTTTTTAGAGGAATCTAGCTTTGATACCAATTGTTAGATCTAGGTTACACAACTGAGAGGGGGGGTGAATCAATTGTACAAGAACTTGATTTTAATTCAAACACTTAAATCCTCTTGTTATTTAATAGCATATCAATTAATCACTCATGAAAGCATAAAGCATAAACACTAGAGCAGATACACATCAACACATGAAACACCAAGATTTTAATGTGGAAAACTTGGTCAAGGGAAAAACCATGGGATGATTAACCCAAGGATTATTCTTTGTTAGAAGAATAAGAAAAATAGATGGCCGCACATGCCAATTAGGGCTCACTACCTAAGCACACTGCTCACAAGAGGCACATTGCCTACAAGAGACACACTGTCTACAAAGTAACAAGTATTACAAACTTGAACTAGAGATTTACATCTTTACCATGTCTGGATCAGTTCCATTTAAGCCTGAAACTCCTGCTCTGCCTTTCACTCTTCTTCGCTATGCCACACTCATCCACACCAAGACACACTTCAAAATGAATTCACAATCCCTTATTTATTCAAGGCATCGACTTAAGAACAATCATCTAAGTCGGCAAACACCTATAAGATCATTCTCAAGACGTGTAATACATCCGGTCGGCCTATTTTAGGAAGAACACCAATATCCATGGTTATTCTTCAAATGTAAACTCAAACTTTAATGTGGACCACTAATAAGAATTGTATACAATCCAAAGATCACCAAAACCTTTCCTGCGACATAAAGAACATCAGCACTTTCTCAGCTTACTAGAATTCTTCTCTTCTTCATCCAGAACATCAAGAACATAGTCTGTCATCAATGTCACAATGAGAAAGGTGCTTTCAGACCTCCTGTTGGTTTTTTCCCAGATTGGATGCTTATTCCCAGATTTCCCTACAAGGTAGCCATCAGTGATCAACAGGATCTCTGGGCCAGGGGCCAACAGTATAGGAGATAGACTCTATATTTTATCTCCTCTTCTTCTTCAGGCTCTGCAAGACCTAGGGGGGTATTCCCTACTCAACACCCATGAGGATATGCATACAAGGCTAGGATGCTGACAGAAAGCAGATAAGTCCTCCTGTAAGTAGACCAAAACTGAAAGATAAGAGCAAAGGGGCTAGCTTTGGGCCTATTTGCAGTTGTAGACAGAGGACTGAGGATCCTAAAACTAACTCTAATGTCCTAATGGTTGTTTTAGATTTTGATTTGGATTTTAAGTTTGGATGCAAAGCTGGACATGGTTGTAACACAAACACAAAGCAAGATTGGTGCCTATCCAGGGCCTGGAGTCAGTAGACATACACCTGTGAATGATCAACATGAACAGCTAAAACTGGATTTCAAGGGGATATATGTGATACCTGCCTTACAGGTATCTCCCAACATAGAGTGTTAAGTTATCTCTACTTATGGTATCCCTACTGCAGTATACCCTTCCCAATGTTCAACCTGAAAATAGTTTAATCTACCCCTTGAGCAGAAGTTAAAAGATCAGACATTCAACATAGGAATTCTATGCTCTAGAATCTAAACATTACCCAAATATCCAGATTCAGAAGAAGAATACATGCAATACTGGAGACAGAATTAACAAAACACATGCTAAGATAGCATTTCTCATATAAGATCAATCATGAAATCAGTGGGTTCATGCCAAAAACATACAACAAGAGATACATAAACTCACAGGTAAGCTGTACAGAGCAACCAGATCAGCTTGTTATGCATTACAGAGCCAAAAATCTTCAACTTTCAACAACCACAAATGAGTAACACTTCCTGCTTATAACAGCCAGGTAGTGTACCATAGCAATTAATTACAGGGTTGACCAAAAATCCTGCCAGATACACATTATCAGGAAAATGGCGCTCAAACACAACCAGATTGGCGCCCAAACATGAATGCAGCAGGTAGGGGAGGAGACAGGAAGATATCTCGAGCCCTGCGCCACTGTCCGCTGATGTACACCTTCAATCGGGTACCAGATCCGCCCATACCTCTGCAACCTTTGCCATTAATGGCGCACCAACCCGCGGCCTTGGGAAAAACATCTAACAGTTGATCGCAATCATTTCCCGCCGAGATTCATCATCATGATATTTGAAAATGCAGGATATCAATTATCCCACATGCACCCCGCGATGACCTCATTAACACTTTATATACTAGGTCATGAGCATATATGATGTCGGTGCTTTTGCTCCTGACGACACTAGTATAAGACTTCATCATCATCATCATCCAGCAGCATGATATCCTGTTGCCCGAAATATCACCCTGACGTCAGCATCATATCGCAATATAACCTGCATGATAATCGCCTTCATCGGCACAACCTGATCCATCGGAGGAACATCCTCCTGCTGAGCTTATACCAAAAGTCTGGCCGATGAACATCCTGATGACGTCATCATCATATCCTGCTGACATCATCATCATATCTGCCTACTGCGCACCTCCTCATATCCAGATGACGTCATCATCATGTTTGCAAATATCGGGGGACCTCCACAAGATGATCTGTGTTAGAAATATGACCCCCCCGGACCTCGATGACGTCATCATCATATTAACATCAGGATGATATTCGGAAGACAACCGGATATTTGGAAATATCATCCTGATGCACAAGTATCAGGTTGCACTGTAGCTTCACTATAAGATCGGGGCGATAGATGAATATGATGATGCTTGAAAAGATCACCCCCACTAGATAATGCATGAAACCGGTAGGCGGATATCTCCTTGATATCAGCATCATCATGATGCTGGAACAAATATACATCCGGGTGATATTCAAAAAATGAAAACATCACCCCCTCCATCAGAAATATCATGATGCAGATAGACAGAGAAATAGATATCACCCTGACATAAGAATGACGTCAGCATCATCAGGATGATAAAACAACGAACAAGAAGTGATACAACATCATCAGGATGATATTGACTAAGATCATCCTGACGTTCAAAATATGATGACCCCAGTGAATATTGGGTTGCACTTAGAACTCTTCAACAACATCATCAGGATGATCATAACCAAGATCACCCGATGATAAAATATCACCCCGGTGAGATATCATGAAGGTAGAAAATATGATGACCCCTGCGAGCAACATGGTGATAACTGGAAATATGATGATGATGACGACGACCCTTAAGAAAGAACAAGTCAGGTCGAAACAACTCAAAGAATAACCCCTTCAGAAAATTGGGGCAACATCATCATCATGTTTGGGCAAGGTGATAATTGGAAGATCACCGGATACTTGAGAAATCACCCCCGCAAGCAAATCAGGGCGCACTGTAGCTCGTCAGTAGGATCAGGATAAAAACCAAACATCACCCGATATTGAAATATGATGATGACGATGAGAAACCGGTCGACGAAGAACATGATGATGCCGACCACCATCAAAGGAAATATGATGATGATGACCTCCTCTTCAAAGAAAATATGATGATGAAGCTGAAAAAATGCTGAGGAGGTCCAACACTTAGAACATTTTTTGGATACTTAGGGAAAGTGCCTGCATGGAAATTGCTCAAAAACTGTCAGTCAATTCAGGCACTAACAGTGGCTCTGTCTAGGGACGTGTAGGTGCAAGACTGCAGCGAGAACCCCAGATCTCTGGGATGCAGACCAGTCCCTTATCCATTGGGCACAGAGTCAAATACTGCACCGACCTGCATCACCAAACACACTTGATGGCCTAAGGCCACCAAGAAAAGAAAAACATGTATCTCCCTTTGTCAAATATCTTGTTTTCATCTGCATGCACCGGGTCAAGCTTGGAGATACTACAAAGATCCACCCACAAACAAACCTTGTCATCTGCATATTCAACCCTCTGATTTGGCTTGTCATTATCAAACCTGTGCAGATAAGCTTCAGCATCATGTGACATGTGGGTGTTGAATATAACAGGCAATGCATATTCATATGGCATATAGCACTTATCATCGATATCATCATCATGCATTGCAACATGATCTCCTAGCTGGACTGCAAATAGGAAACACTCAGAGTCCACCACACAACTAGGAAGATCAGGGCTCATTGTATTATATGCTGGCACATCAAAATAAAAGCTTTCAAAATCACAATTGTGCACATCATGTACACAACAATCAGTAGCACCAGGCTGGAAAAGATCAGGCTCTGGCATCTCTCTCAAATCAGGCACATTTTCATAGTCACTTACCTGATGTATGTTGTTTCCTCTTTCATCAGGATGAGAAACAGAATCCAAGCCAAAAGTAATGTCTAGATCTTCACCATACTTAGACAGATCCTCATCACCATATGTGTCATAAATGGGTGACCCAAGTGCATCAGTTTCATCATAGTATGCCATTTGTTCATGGGCAGCAGAGCACACCTCTTCATCACCAATGGATTCACTCTGTGGAGGAGTATCAGCTTGTGTGTCATAAGCAAAACAGCCATCAAATGAAAAACAATCATGCTCTGAACTAGCACTTATTTCAATTTCTGACTGCTCTTCATGATCTCCATGTGTTTGAAAGGTAGGCAATGGGTCACACATAGGATTGCTTCTCTGTTTGCTTATATCTTCTCTGTCTTGAGTACAATACTCACAATTGTCTCCACAGGTCCATTCTAAAAATTGCTCATTGCTGTCCACAACCTCGTTATTATTTTCATGGTTAGCTGCCTCATCATTGCAATGGGAATCCTCATTAGTCCTTTCACTGGCGTCCTCAACTGGTGAACAATCCAGTTGAGCAGTATCGTTAGCATTATGTTCAAATACAGCAGTCTCAACCTCTATGCTTTTATTTTCATTTTTATCTGCACATGATGCCATAATCATTTGGTCATTTGCAGCTTCATAACCATTTCTCACACCAAAGCCTGGGGACAGGGGTTTCAGCAGGTACACATTTCTGATTTTTTCTATCTTTTCTATGAACCTGTATGCCATCTGCATACTTGTTACCTTGAAATCCCTCAGTATTGCACTAAAGCCCTCCTCAAAAGCTTCAAAGAATATGCCAACACAGGCTGAAATATCAGGTCTGAAGACTTCTGGGATCTGTGAAAGGGCTATTGCAAACCTATGACTGAAATCAACACATGGCTCTTCATCTTGTTTTCTGATTCTCATCAATTCTGCAACAAGATCAGCCGGTTCTTTTGCAAATTCTTCCTTGAAACAATCAGCAAGCTCATCCCAACAGGCAAAGGATTTCTTTGGAAAGCTCAAATACCAGTCTTTTGCTTTTGCATCAAAGGACCTAACAAAAAACCTCATCCACATATCCTCATCTCTGAATGAATATTTTCCCATAAAACTGTGAAAGTTTTGGATATGTGCATTCCCATCACATACATTGTGACCACTAAATCTAGGCATCTGACAGTATATCCTAGAAGGCATAGTTTCTACTTTATAATCCACCCATGACAAATCCAGTTGGTCATACAAAGGATCAAAAGGGCTGACAGGAGGTTTAGCCTTCTGACTGGCAGACACAACAGGGTTACTGCTTCTTAACTGGGCCTGCTCAGCCTCTAAGAATATCAACCTATTTCTTATCTCTTCTATTCCTTTATTCAACATCTCACCACTGAGTATGGGATAATTCATACTTGGATTCACAAAAATCTTACTCCTAGACATCCTTTGTCTATCTAAGACCTAACGCTTCCCCTGGCATCTAACCTATGCAGTAAAACAGCAAATAAAGGGGAAGTAACAAGGTACCTTTTCTCATACAGATGCAGAAATATGTACATCTTTCAACCAATAACATACATCTATCTTTCATGTGCATTTAGATCTTTTTTGCAGAGTCGCCACCTCTCCAGAGAGGACAAAATCTTCAATAGCTGAAAGCTACTTTTCCAAGTTCACTCCACCAGCAGAGCAAAACTTCACCAGAGACTGTAGGATATCACTTTACATCAACATCCCCAGCAGAGTCACCAATTTCTGTTGGTTTTTTCCCAGACTGGATGCTTATTCCTAGATTTCCCTACAAGGTAGCCATCAGTGATCAACAGGATCTCTGGGCCAGGGGCCAACAGTATAGGAGATAGACTCTATATTTTATCTCCTCTTCTTCTTCAGGCTCTGCAAGACCTAGGGGGGTATTCCCTACTCAACACCCATGAGGATATGCATACAAGGCTGGGATACTGACAGAAAGCAGATAAGTCCTCCTGTAAGTAGACCAAAACTGAAAGATAAGAGCAAAGGGGCTAGCTTTGGGCCTATTTGCAGTTGTAGACAGAGGACTAAGGATCCTAAAACTAACTCTAATGTCCTAATGGTTGTTTTAGATTTTGATTTGGAGTTTAAGTTTGGATGCAAAGCTGGACATGGTTGTAACACAAACACAAAGCAAGATTGGTGCCTATCCAGGGCCTGGAGTCAGTAGACATACACCTGTGAATGATCAGCATGAACAGCTAAAACTGGATTTCAAGGGGATATATGTGATACCTGCCTTACAGGTATCTCCCAACATAGAGTGTTAAGTTATCTCTACTTATGGTATCCCTACTGCAGTATACCCTTCCCAATGTTCAACCTGAAAACAGTTTAATCTACCCCTTGAGCAGAAGTTAAAAGATCAGACATTCAACATAGGAATTCTATGCTCTAGAATCTAAACATTACCCAAATATCCAGATTCAGAAGAAGAATACATGCAATACTGGAGACAGAATTAACAAAACACATGCTAAGATAGCATTTCTCATATAAGATCAATCATGAAATCAGTGGGTTCATGCCAAAAACATACAACAAGAGATACATAAACTCACAGGTAAGCTGTACAGAGCAACCAGATCAGCTTGTTATGCATTACAGAGCCAAAAATCTTCAACTTTCAACAACCACAAATGAGTAACACTTCCTGCTTATAACAGCCAGGTAGTGTACCATAGCAATTAATTACAGGGTTGACCAAAAATCCCGCCAGATACACATTATCAGGAAAATGGCGCTCAAACACAACCAGATTGGCGCCCAAACATGAATGCAGCAGGTAGGGGAGGAGACAGGAAGATATCTCGAGCCCTGCGCCACTGTCCGCTGATGTACACCTTCAATCGGGTACCAGATCCGCCCATACCTCTGCAACCTCTGCCATTAATGGCGCACCAACCCGCGGCCTTACGAAAAACATCTAACAGTCGATCGCAACCATTTCCCGCCGAGATTCATCATCATGATATTTGAAAATGCAGGATATCAATTATCCCACATGCACCCCGCGATGACCTCATTAACACTTTATATACTAGGTCATGAGCATATATGATGTCGGTGCTTTTGCTCCTGACGACACTAGTATAAGACTTCATCATCATCATCATCCAGCAGCATGATATCCTGTTGCCCGAAATATCACCCTGACGTCAGCATCATATCGCAATATAACCTGCATGATAATCGCCTTCATCGGCACAACCTGATCCATTGGAGGAACATCCTCCTGCTGAGCTTATACCAAAAGTCTGGCCGATGAACATCCTGATGATGTCATCATCATATCCTGCTGACATCATCATCATATCTGCCTACTGCGCACCTCCTCATATCCGGATGATGTCATCATCATGTTTGCAAATATCGGGGGACCTCCACAAGATGATCTGTGTTAGAAATATGACCCCCCCGGACCTCGATGACGTCATCATCATATTAACATCAGGATGATATTCAGAAGACAACCAGATATTTGGAAATATCATCCTGATGCACAAGTATCAGGTTGCACTGTAGCTTCACTATAAGATCGGGGCGATAGATGAATATGATGATGCTTGAAAAGATCACCCCCACTAGATAATGCACGAAACCGGCAGGCGGATATCTCCTTGATATCAGCATCATCATGACACTGGAACAAATATACATCCGGGTGATATTCAAAAAATGAAAACATCACCCCCTCCATCGGAAATATCATGATGCAGATAGACAGAGAAATAGATATCACCTTGACATAAGAATGACGTCAGCATCATCAGGATGATAAAACAACGAACAAGAAGTGATACAACATCATCAGGATGATATTGACTAAGATCATCCTGACGTTCAAAATATGATGACCCCAGTGAATATCGGGTCGCACTTAGAACTCTTCAACAACATCATCAGGATGATCATAACCAAGATCACCCGATGATAAAATATCACCCCGGTGAGATATCATGAAGGCAGAAAATATGATGACCCCCGCGAGCAACACGGTGATAACTGGAAATATGATGATGATGACGACGACCCTTAAGAAAGAACAAGTCAGGTCGAAACAACTCAAAGAATAACCCCTTCAGAAAATCGGGGCAACATCATCATCATGTTTGGGCAAGGTGATAATTGGAAGATCACCGGATACTTGAGAAATCACCCCCGCAAGCAAATCAGGGCGCACTGTAGCTCGTCAGCAGGATCAGGATAAAAACCAAACATCACCCGATATTGAAATATGATGATGACGATGAGAAACCGGTCGACGGAGAACATGATGATGCCGACCACCATCAAAGGAAATATGATGATGATGACCTCCTCTTCAAAGAAAATATGATGATGAAGCTGAAAAAATGCTGAGGAGGTCCAACACTTAGAACATTTTTTGGATACTTAGGGAAAGTGCCTGCATGGAAATTGCTCAAAAACTGTCAGTCAATTCAGGCACTAACACCTCCAAACCATGAAAAAATCTATTTGTCACTTCACACAGACTTCTTCAACACTCCCTCCAATCCGCAAAGTGAGATCATGCAATTCCAGAGCTCACCAGACCTTTCTGTGACCCTCTGTCACCTCTGAACACCTGTCGGAACCGGTTCTACTGGAGTGACCATAACTTCTTTAGATCTTCATGTGGACCTCTAAAATCTTGATTGGAACATCTCAAGACTCATATCTACAAACCCTTTAAACTGCATCCTCTGATCCTCAACCTATTTAGGACTTTTTCCTTCTTGTCATCATAGTTCTTCACTGTTCTTGATTGAGACTTATTCTCTCAATATTCTCAGCACACAGCTCATTCAATCCTCCTCATTAATGCAATATGAGTATGTTGACATCAATGACAACACCAGTTATCCTCATACTTGCAACACCCTTAAGTATGTGAAAGTTGAAAACTGAAGAAATAAACAACCAAAACCATTTACCACTGACCATGCCTTATCTGAAACTCTTCTTTGTTCCAACTATGGATAAAAAATACACAAGAATACAACAAAGAAAGAATCATTTACCCTCCTAAAATGGTGGATGGAACCCTTCAATGTAAGCTGAGGATAATTGATGTAGAGTGGCACAAGGGAAGCAACAACACAATGGTTTACTACCCACTTACCCACTCACCTAGCCTTCAACCAAGCAAAGCCACTCACCTAGTGTAAATTATGGATTTGTGGTCTAGGCTATTGTATAACCCCTAAGACTATTTCTACACCTTATGGAAGATCTGCAAACACCTTGCCAATAGTTGGTTTGGTTCCCAACTTACCAAAACTCTCCAACCTTGACTAGGTCTAGTGAGGCTACTAGCCCTCCTAAACTAGTTTTCTTCACACAATATGACAAAATCCCAAAGGACTAGGCAAACAAATGGTGATTTTGAATACCCTCTATGGGACTCTAACAAACCTCCAAATCTACAATCCCAACTCTATTCCTGCAACTCAAAACTCCTACTAGGTCTCTAGGCCTAATTGATCATTTTAGGTCTAGGTTACAAAGCAAAGGGGTTAGATTGGGTTCATAGGTCAGGGGAAGGAATTTGGAATGCTTCTACCATGTCCATACAACACAAAACCACCATTCTTTCATTCACCTTGTCTAGATTCTATCACCTACAACAACAAATAGCATAAAACAGGCCAAATATAAGGTAATACTTGACCTAGGGCATCACCAAAAAAATAGAAGATGATCTTTCCCAAAAAAATGCTTTTGGAATCCTAGAATAGATATCCCTAGCCTGCATTTCACCAGTTTCCATGAATTTTCACTCTTGGGAATACATTCTAGGGCTGGATTTAGGTGGCAAACCCTAGAAAACAGGGTTTCTAGACCAGTTTTGAAAGAAAAATCAATAACTTTTGACTCTAACCACTTCAAACCCTCAAACTAAGTTGCATTTGAAACCTACCTCAGTCTAGTTTCAGGAAAATTACATTTGGTCACTTGGACAATCCGTACAGGCCATACAATAGAAGAAAAAATAGGGAAAAATAGTTTAGCTTCTTGATTTATGTGCCCAAAACTCCGTACAGTCACACCCCCTCTATACTGGAGTAAGATTTTCATCATATCAACCAATCCAAGTTGGTAGACAACCTCCCAAAGTAGTTTCAACTATCTAAAATGAGTTGCAACCGGCCAATGTTGCATTGACACTATTGGCAACATTGGACAATATGGTATTTTTGCATTTACACCAAGATGGTCGATGGGTTTAGCTTGTCCAATGGGATCAAACTACCATCATACTCCCTAGACCATGTAAAAACACCAGAACAACCAAAAAGACTCAAAGAAACTTCATTAGACCTACTAGGCCTAATTGTCTCAATAAGGATCCAAGTGGACTAAGAATGATTAAGGTTTATAGGGTCACCTCAATCTCTTGACCACACAAAAGGGACCATGCAAACATGGCTAAAGCCTTATTACAACACATACAAATAAAACAAAACATAGCTTATCAAAATGCATCAAAAATGCTTGAGGTGTCAGACTGCTCTTAGGTGCCTTGCACCATCCACCCACTGTCAAACAGAACTCAAGTCTCTTGAGTTAGGAATGTTATCAAATGTGAAACCTACCTTCTCAATGTCTACTCTACTCATCCAAGTGGCATCCTCCTAAGGTTTATTGAACCACTTCACCAAGTACTCATAGTATGTGTGCCTCCTGGTCTATTTTGCAATCCTCTTATCCAAAATGCACTCAATCTGATCAGGAGATGAAGGAATCAGTTCTTTGAGTGTCTGATCAGTTTGGTCTTCTTCAATAGCAGTCTGAGGATCAAATCCTTTATAGGGATAAACATTAAAAATTGGAGACAAGGCAATGCCATCCAGAAGTCTGATTTTATATGCATTTTCTCCACATTTCTTGAGCACTTCACAAGGCCCAATCTTCTTCATGAGTAGCTTGGTATGTTTACCTACAGGGAGCATCTCCTTCTTCAGATGGACCATTACCAAATCACCTTCTTTGAACTACAAATCCTTTCCTTTTCTATCAGCAAATTGTTTATATTTCTGAGAAGTGGACAACAATTTCTGTTGTACTTGTTCATGGACATCTTTCATCACTTGAATGAAGTATTTAGCCAAGGTACTACTATTTTCTAGTCCTTTAACCTCACTAAGTTCCAAAATACCCCTTGGGTGAGTGCCCTAAACAATTTGGAAAGGAGACAGGCCTGTGCTTCTATTGACAGTGTCATTGTATGAGAACTCTGCCTGAGCCAAAAGGGAATCCCAACTAGCATCCTGCTTCTTTGTTAGGCATCTTAGGAGGTTGCCAAGTGACCTATTAATCACCTCTGTTTGTCCATCAGACTGAGGATGATAGGCAGATGATAATGACAAGTTTGTACCTAGTCTCTTCCAAAGTGTCCTCCAGAAGTGTCCTATGAACTTGGGGTCTTTGTCTGAGATGATTGACAAAGGTAAACCATGTAATCTAACTATTTCCTTGAAGAAAAGACCTGCTATGTGTGAGGCATCATGTGTGGTTTTACATAGGATGAAGTGAGCCATTTTTGAGAACCTATCAACAACCACAAAGATGCTATCATGTCCATTCTTGGTCCTAGGCAAATCAAGTACAAAGTCCATGCTTATGGAATCCCAAGGCTTTGAAGGAATAGGTAGAGGAGTGTATAAACCTGCATTTGATGTATGCCCCTTTGCTCTTTAGCAAACTTGACAGGTTTCAACAAACTTCCTTACATTGGTTGGCAACTTGGGCCAAAAATAGTATCTCCTAACCAATTCTAGGGTCTTGTCAATACCAAAGTGGCCTGACATACTACCATAGTGCTTTTCCTTGATAATGTTCTCTCTAATAGACCCTCCTGGGATACACAACATGCTACCCTTGAAAAGATATCCATCTTGTAACAAAAAATTAGAAAAATCAGTGTTGTACCTTCCTGTCATGGCCTTGCAAGATAGGTATGGTTCTTTGAAGTCTTCATCTACTGCATACTGATCCTTGATGGCATGAATACCTGTACTTTCCAACTGAATAGTTTGCACAACAAGATTTCTCCTACTTAAGGCATCAGCTACCTTATTGGCCACTCCTTTCTTGTGTTTTATGCAGAAGGTGTATGCTTGGATGTACTCCATCCACTTGACATGTCTGTGGTTCAACTTCTGCTACCTATTCAAGAAGCTCAATGCATGGTTATCAGTAAAAACTATAAATTCCTTTGGCAATAAGTAGTGTCTCCATTTCCTCAATGACTGAACCATGGCATATAACTCTAGATCATAGGTGGAGTAGTTTTGTTTTACCTCATTTAACTTCTCACTAAAGAAGGCTATAGGCCTCCCATCTTGACTTAGGACTCCTCCTACAGCCCTCTTACTTGCATCACACTCTACCACAAAAACCTTGTCAAAATCAGGAAGAACAAGGACCGGTTGTTCTGATATTTTTTTCTTTAACAGTTCAAAGGCTTGGTTGGCCTCATTTGTCCATACAAACACACATTTCTTGCCCCCTTTTATGGTGTCAACAAGTGGAGCACAAATGCAACTAAACCCTCTAATGAACTTTCTATAAAAGCTACACAAACCATGGAAACTCCTTACCTCAGAGGCTGTTGTAGGAGTTGGCCAATTAAGAATGGCTTCCACCTTGCTTGGATCCATTTTTAGGCTGCCCTTAGAGATGACAAACCCCAAGAATATCAACTCTTCTTGTAGGAAGACACATTTGTCAAGGTTGATTCTCAACTTCTCCTCTTGAATCCTCCTGAGCACTTGATGGATATGTCTTATGTGATCTTCCTTGTTGTCACTAAAAATCAGTATATCATCCAAATACACAACAATAGACTTATTAAGGAAAGGTTTTAGCACTTCATTCATCAATCTCATGAAGGTGCTTGGTGCATTTGACAAGCCAAAAAGCATGACAACCCATTCAAATAGTCCTTCATTGGTTTTGAAGGCAGTTTTCCACTCATCCCCCTCCCTTATCCTGATTTGGTGATAACCACTTTTTAGATCTATCTTGGTAAAATACATAGCCCTACCCAAGAAATCCATTAAATCTTCCATTCTAGGCATTGGAAATCTATACCTGATAGTGATCTTGTTGATGGCCCTGGAATCAGTGCATAGTCTCCATGTTCCTTCCTTCTTGGGTGCAAGTACTGCAGGTACTACACATGGACTAATACTCCTGATAAGCCCTCTATCCAACAAGTCTTGGATTTGTCTTGCCACTTCAGCATTTTACTCTGGAGTCAACTTGTAGGCTGCTTGGTTTGGTAGGGTGGATCTAGGGATGAGATTAATGCAATGACTAATCTCCCTCTTTGGTGGAAGTGCATCCTTACTCTCATTGGCTATCACATCATGGAAACTTTCCAATAGTTCATCCACTTCCTTCGGTCCAATCCTCCTAAGCGGTTGCTGCACTTTGACCTTCTTGGGATTCACATCCTTGGGCTTGATGACTACTGCAAAACATGGCACTTTCTCTTCCTTGAGGTTAGCCAAAAACTCTTTTTCACCTACCAACATAACTGAACTAGAAATGACCTTCTCTTTGCAATCATCAATCAAAGGAGTCATTGTGAAGTTTTCACCATTTTTGGACAAATGAATCGCATTTTGCTTACCATCATGTTGGGCACTTGTGTCATGTTGCCAAGGCCTTCCAAGAAGAAGGTGTCATGCATCCATATCCACTATCTCACAAAGAATCCTATCATGATATTCACCTATCTTGAATTCAACCCAACATTGCTCTTTCACCACAATTTGTTGTTCCTTGGTTAGCCAAAAGACTCTATAGGGGTTAGGATGAGGCATTCTTTCCAATCCTAACTTAGTCACCATTTCATTAGAAGCCAAATTTTTAGAAGAACCTGAATCTACTATTACCTTGCAAACTTTTCCTTTCACCTTGCAAGTGGTTCTGAACAAGTTGTTTCTTTGGTGTTGCTCCTTGGTGGCTGGCATGATGAGTGACCTATTGAACATTATGCATTCTCCACTCTCAGGTGCTGCAGACTTGGAAGAGGTTGTTTGGTATGATGTGGTGCTTTGACAGTCCTCTTCTTGAAGGAGTTGCACTCTTCTATCTATCTGATTTGCAGCAATGTTTCCAATTTTCTTTGGGCATCTAAAGGACTGATGTCCAGTCTGATTGCAAGAGAAACACCTTCCAATAAACACATTGGGACCTCTGTCCCCACTTCTTCCTCTTCCATTACCTCTCCCTCTAAACTGACCCTTATCAGCATTATTTCTGTTAGCCTGTCCTTGGTTGCCTTCTTGTGATCTGCCTTCTTGGTATCTAGGAAAGTTATCTCTATTTTGAAATCTGCCCCTACCTCTGGAATTCATATTACCTCTGCCTCTGCTGGATGAATCATCTTTTCTCCTTTGTTTGTCCTCAATCCTCAATTCCATTTGAAAGTACTTATGGACTGTCTCCGGGTTAAAGAGAGTTAACTCATCTTGAATGGAGAACTTAAGGCCATTGAGATACCTTGCAAGCTTCTATTTTTCATTCTCAGGCATCTTGGCTTTCAATGTCATCTTGTGAAACTCCTCTATGTAGGTGCTCACGTCCATGTCCTTCTATCTCAAGTTGTGCAACTTCTTGTTTAAGTTGACCTCATAATCTTTAGGGACAAATTGCTTCTTGATTTCAAGCACCATCTTCCTCCATGTAGAGATAGGGTTCCTATCATCTTCTATCCTCTCATTTTGAATAAAGTTCCACCAACTCAAGGCTGGCCCTTTCATTCTTGATTTGGCAATCCTCACTTTCTAATTTTCTACCACTTCTTCACATTCAAAATAGTTCTCCATTGCCTCAATCCAATCAAGGCACTCCTCTGGGTTCATCTTACCAGGAAACATAGGTAAGTCCCCTTTAGTGTCCTTTCTACTCAACTTTCCAAGTGCATCTAGGAATTGTCTCTCTGACATGCCTCCTTGTGGCTCTTCCATTGGAACTTCTTCTTCATCTTGATCCTCTCCATCTGAATCTAAGATGACTTCTAGCTTCTTCTTCTTGTCCTTGTCTTTCTTCAACTTTTCTATCTCAGCCTCCATCCTTCTGTTCTTGGCTGCTTGCTCTCTCACTATGTTTGCCAATTCGGCATTGGTCACTCTTGAAGGGACTTCCTCCTCTTCATCTCTGTCTCCCATCTCTTTGATGGCTCTAATACCACCTGATGCAGGGTGGCGCAAGGGAAGCAACAACACAATGGTTTACTACCCACTCACCCACTCACCTAGCCTTTAACCAAGCAAAGCCACTCACCAAGTGCAAATTATGGATTTGTGGTCTAGGCTATTGTCTAACCCTTGAGACTATTTCTACACCTTATGGAAGATCTGTAAACACCTTTCCAATAGTTGGTTTGGTTCCCAACTTCCCAAAACTCTCCAATCTTGACTAGGCCTAGTGAGGCTACTAGCCCTCCTAAACTAGTTTTCTTCAGACAATATGACAAAATCCCGAAGGACTAGGCAAACAAATGGTGATTTTAAATACCCTCTATGGGACTCTAACAAACCTCCAAATCTCCAATCCCAACTCTATTCTTGCAACTCAAAACTCCTACTAGGTCTCTAGGCCTAACTAATCATTTTAGGTCTAGGTTACAAAGCAAAGGGGTTAGATTTGGTTCATAGGTTAGGGGAAAGAATTTGGAATGCTTCTACCATGTCCATACAACACAAAACCACCATTCTTTCATTCACCTTGTCTAGATTCTGTCACCTATAATAGCAAATAACATAAAACAGGCCAAATATAAGGTAATACTTGACCTAGGGCATCACCAAAAAAATAGAAGACGGTCTTTCCCAGAAAAATGCTTTTGGAATCCTAGAATACACATCCCTAGCCTACGTTTCACCAGTTTCCATGAATTTTCACTGGTGGGAATGCATTCTAGGGCCGGATTTAGGTGGCAAACCCTAGAAAACAGGGTTTCTAGACTAGTTTTGAAAGAAAATTCAATAACTTTTGACTCTGACCACTTCAAACCCTCAAACTAGTTGCATTTGAAACCTACCTCAGTCTAGTTTCAAGAAAATTACATTTGGTCACTTGGACAATCCATACAGGCTGTACAACAGAAGAAAAAATAGGGAAAATAGTCTAGTTTCTTGATTT
Source organism: Cunninghamia lanceolata (assembly GCA_027924645.1). Taxonomy (NCBI): domain Eukaryota; kingdom Viridiplantae; phylum Streptophyta; class Pinopsida; order Cupressales; family Cupressaceae; genus Cunninghamia; species Cunninghamia lanceolata. The sequence goes on along the minus strand of BSBN01000078.1, from coordinate 31,242,613 downwards.
CTGTGCCCAAAACTCCGTACAGTGACACCCCCTCTGTACTAGAGTAATATTTTCATCATATCAACCGATCCATGTTGGTAGACAACCTCCCAAAGTAGTTTCAACTGTCTAAAATGAGTTGCAACTGGCTAATGTGTCATTGACACTATTGGCAACATTGGACAATATGGTATTTTTGCATTTACACCAAGATGGTCGATGGGTTTAGCTTGTCCAATGGGATCAAACTACCATCATACTCCCTAGACCTTGCAAAAACACCAGAACAACCAAAAAGACTCAAAGAAACTTCATTAGACCTACTAGGCCTAATTGCCTCAACAAGGGTTCAAGTGGACTAAGAATGATTGAGGTTTATAGGGTCACCTCAATCATCTTGACCACACAAAAGGGACCATACAAACATGGCTAAAGCCTTATTACAACACATACAAACAAAACAAAACAGAGCTTATCAAAATGCATAAAAAATGCTTGAGGTGTCAGACTGCTCCTAGGTGCCCTGCACCAATAATATTGGTATACAAGAACAACCTTCCTATCTCCTTCAGATGTCAAGCCCAGAAAGATCCTCATTGAGGCTGCTATGTACACAAGATAAGAAGTCATATAGAATTTGAAATTAGTAGGTACTTTGATTAGTTGCTCATGGAGAGTATTATTGATTTGTTCACCCCAAAAGATAGCCTACTTGCCTTGAAGTATAATGTTGATGAAAGGATAGATCCATTCATGAAAAAGTGAAGAAGAAGCTAGCCCCCTTACCCTACTAAGAAGAGTTATTAGATCACCTACTTCCTCAATAAAATCACTTCGGGGAAAGCTCCTTGGCCACCTAGACAAGTTTGGCCTTGGAGTCTTAAGCCACTTGATATTAATTGTCTTCTTAGCCTTCTCAAAGTTTTTATCATATTCTTGCTAAGCAATATTAAAATCAAGCTTCACAACCTCAACAAAAGTAGGACACGTGAAAACTTTATTAATAAACTTTGGGTCTAATCTTATGATCACATTACCATTTGCATCCACCACTGCCCTACTGTCTTTCTTGTAGAAATGAGCACACTGAAGAACAAACTCTATATTATGAGCTGCCACTAGAAATGAAGACACCAAGTGAATGTTACTCTTGACAATCTTTTGTATAAGAGGGCTAGGGTTATCTGACTTAGTTCTCTCTACAAATTTTGCCAGGTCCACATGGCCAATATCTATATCTTGAATATCACTAACATTTGAGGTAACTGAGGTGATCAGAAAAACAACTTGGTATTTGTAATTCATTGCTTTTGACTTCTTCAAAGATAGCTCAGTCATTTGGAAGACCAACACCAGAAGGATGTCGACAAATAGAGCAAATTCACAGAAGAAAATACAACAAAAAGCCATGATCATGCAATTAGGGGAAATACTAGTAATTTAGGGAGATTACATGTTGACGATCATGACCATAGGAGTTATCTTGAAAGGGATAAAGTGCAAGTGGGTCAAAAAAATGGAGGAAAGTGGGCTCAGGAAAGCAATTTGGATAATCTCTCAGAGTTAGAAAATTTTGAGGGAGTGAATGCATGGGTGGCAAAATTTGCCACCCTTACATGTTAGAGACAATTAGCATGTGTCAGGGTGACAAATTTTTCTGACCCTGCATATCAGATGAAACAGATTTTCTTTCATGTTTGAGCGATAAATTTTGCCGACTCAACATGATAAGGTAGGTCACAAGTGTTTGAGCGGTGATTTTTACTACTTTTACATGTTGGGAGAAGTTCAAAGTTTTCTTTATGTAAGGGTGGCAAAATTTGCCTCCCATACACCTTGGGAAAAAGCATCAAGTGCACCAACGGTGATGTTTACCGAGAGTGCATTTAGGGTATGAACATGAAAGTTCATACATAGTCAGTGATTTTTACCGCTATAACATTTGATTTGACCTATACATATCTCTATAGTAGCAGTAATATTTATCGCTTCATAAACTCAGGGAAAGAAGAACTCGTGTAGGGTCGGCAAAATGTGCCACCCTAACACAGGTTAAATTAGTTTGAGGAAAGGTGAGAAATTGATGTTCTAGGTGGAAGATTTTTACCATTGATAACATAAGACTCTATGACAAAAACAAAAACATTAAATCTGAATAAGCAAAAGAAAACTTAGACCTCATGCAACACGAAAAACAAAGAGATTTAAAAGAAAAACCTAAAATGAAATAAAAACCTAAACAAATGATCCAAAACTAAAAAACTAGGGTTTTAGAATGATGAAAATCATAGAAAGATGAACATCAATAACAATGCATCTAATCATGATTTTAACCATTCTTTAGAAACCCTAGTATGAAACGAACAAGGAACAAAACAAGAAGAAACTAACCTGAAAACTCAACAAATGGGAATAACACAGTCCAAATCTAATGAAGAACGATTGCATGATCCACCAAATTGATTCAAACCAGTGTATGGACTTCACTCAGATCATGTAATGAAGGTAGGGTAGAAAGAAGGATGACATAAAAATAATTTAATGATTTCTTTTAAAAACATAAAATGAAACTAAAAGGTCACCATTAATGTCACACGAGTTAACTTGTCGTGACATTAATGGCATGTATTGGCAGCTTTTTTTACCACTCCAACACAAATAACAACAAAGATGCATGAGCGGTAAAATTCACCACTCGTACTCTTTCTCAACAATAAACATACAAGCATATAAAAGCGGCAAAATGGGATGACCTTGCACATGAAGCCCAAAAAAAATTTTAACACATTAAAATGGTCAAAATTGGTATTTTAACAAGCTTGTAAACTGATCAATTTTCATGAATTTTGAGAAACTAATCTAGGAAAATGTCACAAACTATTCTACAATGTCAAATGACTTCACATGAGGCCAAGAGAACTTGCCTCAATTTGTGAACTTAGAGTATAGGCTACGAAATGGACAAGTTTCATAGGGGTTGTCTACAAAATGAGCATAGCTAATTTTGAGGACAACATCTAGCTCTAACTGGGGAACTTCCTTCTATCATTCTTTGAAATGATGAAAGGAAGAAGAATCTAGTCTCTAAGTGCCTTCATCCATGACATTGGGCTATAGAGTCAAGCTACCAAAGAAAAAGACCCAAAAAGACTAAACAAAAATGAAAAAGTAAAAACACAAAAATTATACAAATGTACAAATGAACTTATCTAATAGTTCAAGGATCGAAATGTTTCAAATTTTGTCCACTATGAGGTGAAAGAATGGTGTCCCATCAAGATACTCTAGCAAGAAACTATTCTCTCCACAAAATTGGTGAATGATGAATGGGCCTCTCCATAGGGAATCAAACTTCCCATGCATTCCTTTAGGCTCTCTCCTCTTGTCCCATAACAAGACTTGACCCCCGATTTGAAATTCTCTAACCTTCACCTTCTTGTCAAAAAGTTTCTTGACCTGACTTTGATGCTTAGCAATACGGTCTACTACCATAACCTGCTGCTCTTCAAGTTTAGTGAGGTACATTATTCTTTTGTCAATAGAACTTTCAAAAGTTCTATCTTCTACTGCTTTTGCCAACTTCAAAGATGGTAATTCCAAAGTAATAGGTATTTCTGCATTCAAACCATATAGAAGATGAAATGGTGACATACCTATTGCCCTCTTAGGGGTAATTCTGTCCACCCATAAAGCATCAAACAAAGCTTTATTCCAAGTTCTCTGATTATCCTCCACTAGTTTCCTGATAATTATAACCCGATTCTTGTTGCTAGCTTTTACCTATCCATTCCCTTGCAGATAATTGTTTGAGGAATGAGAAAGAATGATCCCATATTCAAAGAAAAAACTAGTGATCTCATTTGAAGAAAAACAAGTAACATTATCTGCTACAGTTTTGTTTGGAAATCCAAACTAGGAAATAATATTCTCCTTCAGAAAATTACATACTACCTCAGAAGTAGCATGCTTGACTGGAATTGCCTCCACCCACTTGGTGACATAATCTATTGCAGTAAGAATAAAATTGTGTCCCACACTCGATGGTAGGTTCACAACACCAATGAAATCAATGCCCCATTGCTGAAAAGGTTCTTCAATCACAACTGGCTTTAGTGGTAGGGCAGCTAACTTAGGCTTCCCAAGAAATTACTGGCAGAGTTCACATCTATGTACCCAGTTATACGCATCCTGAAACAATGTGGGCCAATAGTACCTAACCTATACAATTTTATGAGCTGTTACAGGTGCAGAAAAATGTCCTTCACATGCCAAATTGTGAAAAGACTCTAAAAGTTTTCTTTGTTGTGCTTTATCCACACAACGGAGAAAAACTCCATCAAGGCTTCTTTTATACAAACCGTTATCCCACAAGACATAGTTTGTAGCCTTTAATTTGATAATTCACTTCTCTTTATAAGATAAATGAGAAGGACACTCACCATAGGTGAGAAAGTGAGCAATATTAGAATACCACTCATCTATTGTAGTTACAAAGAGAACAGTTGGCACATCCTCAACTTCTTCCTCTTCATCTCCAGTTTCTTTTGGGACATTGTCAACAATTAGCTAACACAAACCTCTGCCACACAGAAGCTTGGTGGGTTTGATAACAAGATCAAACTCTTGAATTTTGGCAATTCAATTCCCCCTTTTACTCCCAAATTCTTGTTGTGTCAGGATAGATTTCACTATTGTGTTTGGCACCAAAACAACAGTATGTGAATTCAGAATGTAAAACTAGAAATGCTTCACTGCCTTTACCACGGTGTAAGCATGTTTCTCCATTTTTAAATACTTAAGTTCATGAGACTTTAATGGGCAACTCATAAACAAAATTAGAGATTCCACACCCTCTTCATTCTATCGAATAAGAATGGCTGAAAGTGTATGCTTAGAAGCATAACTATACATTATGAAATCTTTAGTGTAGTTAGGACAAACTAGAACTAGAGCATGAGTTGTGGCCCTTTTAATATCTGCAAATGCTACTTTACCTTCTGCACTCCAACAGAAGGTGGTCTTACCCTTCATCATATTGACAATATGACAGGTTTTCTCTACGAATTCTGGAATGAACTTTCACAGAAAATTCACCTTTTTGAAGAAAGAATGAATTGCAGTCTTACTAGCAGGCAAAGTAAGACTCAATATAGATTTGACCCTTTCTGAGTCAGTTTTAGTGCCTTCTCTGGAAACAATGTGACCGAGAATCTTACCCTCTATAACCCCAAAAACTGATTTCTTAGGATTAAGAGAAATACCATTTTGATGACAACATTCTAGAACCTATCGCAAATGGTAGGCATGATCTTGATGTTGTTTAGAGAAAATGGTCAAGTCATCAAGATACACCGCAATAAATTTCCCCATCTCATCTTTGAAAGTGAGGTCCATTTCTCTTTGGAAAGTAGCACAAGCATTAATCAAACTAAACAGCATCTTGCAGTATGCAAATGTGCCCCAAGGTGTTGTGAAGGCAGTCTTGTATTGATCTGCTTTGCTGACTTCTACTTGATTATAGCCTGAAAAATTGTCTAACATAGACAACATCTCTAAACCAATTACATTTTGTAACACTTGGTCCATAATAGGTAGAGGATAGTTATCTTTTAAAGAAGACTGTTTCAAATTTTTGAAATCAACACAAATACAGATTTATCCCTTCTTGTTTCTCACAGAAACAATATTTGCAATCCAAGTGGAATGATGGATGGGAAAGATTATTCTAGCATTAAGCATTTTTTTGATTTTAGAAAGAATAGTACCTAATATCTTGGGATTATACTGCATCTTCTTTTGTTTGAGGCAATGATCCTACCTTGAGAGGAATCTCATGTTGGATCTCCTTAGGTCTAAAAGATTTCAGATCATCATATGAATATGCCAAAACATCAATGTAATGACGAAGAAGTGTAATGAACTTGAATTTCTCATCAGCAATGCAACACTTCCTAATGTTAACTATCTTGGGATCTACCTCAGAACTCAAATTTACTTGCTCAAATTCCATGGATGAACTTGAATCAAGTTGTTGTTGTTGTTTGATATATCTATCATGCTTGTCAAATAACTTTTCCAGAGAAACCAAACCTTTCAGAATCTTATTCCCTTTTAGCTGAAGAATCTCCTCACCAGTCTGTGAATCTATTTTAGAAACATATTCATGTGGTGGAGAATCACTACCTTCAAAATAGAGCTCATCAAAGTTATTTGTCTTCTCTAAGAAAGCTATGATCTGATTATCACCATTGAAGACTTGCCAGTGGTTAGCATTGTCTAGCACAATTTGTCAAAAAACTAACTCAATTATGTAGTTATCACCTTTAAAATCCTTGTGAGGGACCATAAGGGTGGCGGAGATAGCTAATGAATCAGCATGATCATTAAACTCTCTTGGCATTGCAGAGATGTCGAAAGCATCAAAACCTTCAATGCAATCCTAGACACGATTATGGTAATGTCTTAGCCTTTCATTCTTGGTCTAATAAAGATTTCACACTTGAAAAACAATAAGTTCAGGATCACCTTGTGTATGAAGATTTTTAATACATTTAACACGAGCAACCTCCATTCTGAGTAACAATGACTCGTACTCAGCAGTGTTATTAGTATTGTTGAATTGCAACTTATAGGAGAAAGGAAATATATCACCTTGTGGAGATATTAGAACTACTCCAGCTCTAGATCTGGTAGAGGAACAAATGCCATCAAATTCTAAAATCCAAACATCATTTGAATTTCTCACTTTGATGTTTTTGCAACCAGTAGATTCTTCCTCATCAAAGAGAGAAGAATCTGGCATCACTATGCTCTCGTTTGAACTTTCATTTGAATTATCCTCTGATTCTCCATCTGAAATATCTAAACTCTCATCTAATGAACTAGAAGTATTTTCAGTAGACAAGAAATAGTTACCCATTCCTGAAGACTCAAACAAAATTTGGGCTTTTGATAGGTATCCTTGCCTCAGATAAATCCATGTTTAGTTCTCCACCCACATCTTTACAAAAATTATGCCCAAGAAAAATGCCATAACAAGATGGAACATCAGCCACTAGGACGGTCATTTTGATACTTTTATCTGGAAAGGATGCAAATGCAAATTGGTCATCCTTGATTTAGCCTAACAAAGGCACTTGCTTATTCTCCATTGAGAAACATCTACCAAAGGTCTTAGTCAAAGTGAGACCAAGAGCATTTGCCACCTTGGCAGACATGACATTGTCAAAGGCCTCAGAGTCTATTATACAATTGCTTAACTTATGTCTATTACCCAATAGAGAAACATAGAAGGGTTCTATCTTGCCTAGAGCAACGAGGGGAGTAGTGACTAGGTTATTTTGGGTGGACCTGTTCTTTGAGGACTCATGGGCAATTTTAGGAGAATCTTGCCCTGTAGGGACAGTCTTGGTTTTAACATATTTAGCTAACCTATCAAATTGATCAGGGTTAGCTTGTAGATATTCTACCTTAGACATTTATATTTTTGATAAGTAGGAGGTATTTTTCGCAGCATGTCAAATTATGATGTTTTATTTCAGGGTTTAACTGTGTAGTTTTTGAGTCGAACACATGACCCATATTTCATGAGTAGTGGTTCACATGAACCCATCTGTCATGTTAATGAATGGTCCACTTAGCACTCATTGCATCTAGGTGATGCACACAGGGGTGAAGCATCAGGACTTCCTGGGAGGTCACCCATCCCAGTACTACTCTGACTCAAGCACGCTTAACCATGGAGTTTCCCCCAAGGTCAAGGTCACTTAGCTTGCTACCCCATTTGCAAAACCTTTAGCAAGTGTTGTGCCTTATGAACCATTCATTATAGAGCCCCTTTAGCTCATCAATTGATAAGTAGGAGGTATTTTTCGCAGCATGTCAAATTATGATATTTTATTTTAGGGTTTAACTGCGTAGTTTTTGAGTCAAACACATGACCCATATTTCATGAGTAGTAGTTCACATGAACCCATCTCTCATGTTAATGAATGGTCCACTTAGCACTCATTGCATTTAGGTGATGCACACAGGGGTGAAGCATTGGGACTTCCCGAGAGGTCACCCATCCTAGTACTATTCTGACTCAAGCGCACTTAACCATGGAGTTTCCCCCAAGATCAAGCCCACTTAGCTTGCTACCCCATTTGCAAAACCTTCAGCAAGTGTTGTGCCTTACGAACCATTCATTATAGAGCCCCTTTAGCTCATCAATTGATAAGTAGGAGGTATTTTTCACAACATCTCAAAGTATGATATTTTATTTTAGGGTTTAACTGGGTAGTTTTTGAGTCAAACACATGACCCATATCTCATGAGTAGTGGTTCACATGAACCCATCTCTCATGTTAATGAATGGTCCACTTAGCACTCAGGGGTGAAGTATCGAGACTTCCCGGGAGGTCACCCATCCCAGTACTACACCGACTCAAGCGTGCTTAACCATGGAGTTTCCCCCAAGATCAAGCCCAATTAGCTTGCTACCCCATTTGCAAAACCTTCAGCAAGTGTTGTGCCTTATGAACCATTCATTATAGAGCCCCTTTAGCTCATCAATTGATAAGTAGGAGGTATTTTTTGTAGCATGTCAAATTATGATATTTTATTTCAGGGTTTAACTGCGCAGTTAAATCATGACATATGGATCATGTGTTTGACTCAAAAACTACGCAGTTAAACCCTGAAATAAAATATCATAATTTGACATGCTGCGAAAAATACCTCCTACTTATCAATTGATGAGCTAAAGGGGCTCTATAATGAATGGTTCATAAGGCACAACACTTACTGAAGGTTTTACAAATGGGGTAGCAAACTAAGTGGGCTTGATCTTGGGGGAAACTCCATGGTTAAGCGCACTTGAGTCAGAGTAGTACTGGGATGGGTGACCTCCCGAGAAGTCTTGATGCTTCACCCCTGTGTGCATCACCTAGATGCAATGAGTGCTAAGTAGACCATTCATTAACATGAGAGATGGGTTCATGTGAACCACTACTCATGAAATATGGGTCATGTGTTTGACTCAAAAACTACGCAGTTAAACCCTAAAATAAAATATCATAATTTGATATGCTGCGAAAAATACATCCTACTTATCAATTGATGAGCTAAAGGGGCTCTATAATGAATGGTTCATAAGGCACAACACTTGCTGAAGGTTTTGCAAATGGGGTAGCAAGCTAAGTGGGCTTGATCTTGGGGGAAACTCCATGGTTAAGCATGCTTGAGTCAGAGTAGTACTGGGATGGGTGACCTCCCGGGAAGTCCCAATGCTTTACCCCTGTGTGCATCACCTAGATGCAATGAGTGCTAAGTGGACCATTCATTAACATGAGAGATGGGTTCATGTGAACCACTACTCATGAAATATGGGTCATGTGTTTGACTCAAAAACTATGTAGTTAAACCTTGAAATAAAATATCATAATTTGACATGCTGTGAAAAATACCTCCTACTTATCAATTGATGAGCTAAAGGGGCTCTATAATGAATGGTTCATATGGCACAACACTTGCTGAAGGTTTTGCAAATGGGGTAGCAAGCTAAGTGGGCTTGATCTTGGGGGAAACTCCATGGTTAAGCGCGCTTGAGTTAGAGTAGTACTGGGATGGGTGACCTCCCGAGAAGTCTCGATGCTTCACCCCTGTGTGCATCACCTAGATGCAATGAGTACTAAGTGGACCATTCATTAACATGAGAGATGGGTTCATGTGAACCATTACTCATGAAATATGGGTCATGTGTTTGACTCAAAAACTACGCAGTTAAATCCTAAAATAAAATATCATAATCTATATTTTGGTTTTCCTAGCATGATCTATTATGTCAAAGAGCTGAAATGAATTAGATACAGAGGCAGGAAATCCATCATTCTGGGGTTTAGTTGGGGTAGTGTTGGTCATGATGTTAGTCACAAACAAGCATAGAATAAAAGTACACATTAACCTTTATTCATCTTGAAAGATACGATGAATTCAAAGAATCCATAATCCTAAGTCTCCGGTGATTAGGTCTTAATCGACTGACGTTACTCAGAGGTTAATGTGAGTTGCTGTTTCCATTTTGAGGCCTTACGTGAAGATTTGTCATCATCATGACGTTCCTGCAGGAATTCTTTACAGAGAAGTCAAATTATGCAGTTATTTGATGAAAAGATGTAAAAATACCTCAATCTTTGCATGATATTTTCAATTGTGCATGCTTAGTATTCAAATATGCTAAATATTTGTGATTATCTACGAGATGTCTACATATTTTGTGTTGTTTACTTAAGATTATCAGTTATTTGCAATTATGATCATGAGATGCTCTGTAATTGAAAGAAATTAAAAGAAATACTTCTAATTAAGTTGAACCTTCAGCTTTTGATCCACATACATGCTTGATACTGTCATGAGGAGAAGAAATCAAACCATACGTTCACCAGGATATTCCACAGCTAGATACAGTTGATGCAAACTTCAGAGGATAATGAATGAAAACAATATATGCAACCTGATGAGCACTCCAAGGGACACAGCAAATCAAAGCACATATCTAGAATTCAAACATAGATTACTCAAGATTTACGAAGATTTGTAATCGAATTACTCTTCTCTTTCATTAAGTATACAAAAGACATGTACATATACAACAGCTTTGAAATGAGCCTTGAATACTTCAGCAAACAGATTTCAATTAAGTTTTGAATATTTGCAACAAGGCATTCCATCACCTTTTATAGAATAAGGTGAGGAATCCGTTACAAAAGATCTACGATCCTGATTTATCACTACAAATCCACGGTCGTCATTTCTTGACTTTGTCAACTTCTACAAAATGACACAAGTTGCCAGCTGGCAACTATCTATATTGCTTATGCTTATATCCCCTTCATGATGTATCTTCATCATGCTCCTCAGCTAATTCATGCGGGTCATCATCATGTGCATCACATCCAAAACTTTCGCTATCTTGATGATGATGATGCTGCATATGGGGCTACATACTGCTCTGGATCTATTCGTATGAATGCACAACCTGATCTATTCCCCCTCCATCTTGAGTCTTTTCTTTGACAATGGCATGCTTATGTGCTTCATACTTCTCTTTGCTGTTATCCAGCTTATTTTTCCTGTCCTGTAATGTCTCATTATAATTCTCCATCTTGACCTTGATTCTCATTACTTTATTTATGACCTCTTCTATCAAGTGGATGAGTGAACCATCTGCTTCTACTTGGAAGTTGCTGTGCAGAGCTTTGAGGGCAGTGGTGCAGGAGCACCTACCTGACAGCTGGCCTCCATGAGGCAGTTAGTTTGTTTTGAGTCTTGTTAATGTTTCCAAGAAGTTCTTATAAGACCAATGCATGTAATAAGGTCATGTTGACCATACTTTACTATTTTTAGGTAGGTTGTTAGGACAGCTGTTATGCTGTATGTCCGGTTGGATCCTCCCAGCCGCTTGGAAGCTCCCAGCCACTGGGAATCGAGTGGTAGTACTCACAGGAAATCCTATTTATGTAGTAGGATCGGTTGGTATTGTATATCATCGATCATCGATCAGACTGTGCAGAGAGTGAGACAGAGAGAAGAGACTGAGTATTGTATTTGCATCTTTTGAAATCAATAAAGAGATCTTGTTTGTGTCCATTCTCTGTTTCGAATTCCATTGTGTGATCGACTTGCTGTTCTGGTGGTTTCATGGATTCGCTGATCTATTCCACCGGTTGATTCGTCGAATCGGTGGAATGGCTATGTACAGTAGTTTAGGGTTTAGTCTGCATTTTGTGTTTGTTGGCATGTAGGTGTGCAGGATCATCGTTGAGAGGTGTTGAGAACCCTAGCATGGGTATGTGCTAGGTCATGCTGGTAGTTAGAGTCTGGAAAGTTGCCCTGAAAGCAGATCGGGTCATCTCAGGAGGTTCGGCGGATCGAAATTCGCTAAGGTTGGAAATTCGTCACAACGGCATCATCAGGATATTTCTGTGTATATCCTGCAGGTACTTCAGGCGTCATCTGAGTAGATGAAGGTGAGCATGATGCGATCGTTTGCATAAGGTGAATGTGTTTTGGGGTGATCATCATCAGGTGTTGCCGAGGAGGAGCGTATCAGCATAAGGTAGAAGATTGGGTTGATAAAACCATCGCGGGCCGATAATGTTAAGTTTGGCCAACAACAGGATATTGAAGGAACTGCATGTGACGTCATCGTCATCAGGATAATCGTCATCAGGATATCGGGGTGACGTAAGCATCGAAGGAAAGGTGCATGAGGTTGTTGTCATCAGGATATATGGGAGGAACCAGATGTTCTATATCCTGCTGATGAACATGATGTTGAACATCATGATGATGAAGATAGACGTTGGTGGTAAGATGAACAGTGAACATCAGGAGGATGTTTGCGCTTGCCGAATGTGATGATGCTGCCGATAGCCGGATATGATGATGCTGCTGATAGGCGAAAGGTCGAAGGTTTGTCTGCAGGAGGATATCGGTCGGCAGAGAAAATATGATGATGCTGACAGTGTTAAGGAAAATATGATGATGATGATGGGTTTTAGACATACATGCTGTATGTCAAGGTTTTAGTGTGGAAACCTCTGCATCATAGTGGTATCAGAGCTCAGAAAAGGTCTAGGCTATTGTGTGTTGATTCTGTCACCGAAAGGGCAGAGGTAGAGTTGATTCTGTCACTGAAAGGACAGAGGTAGAGGAGTGAGAGGTTGACAAAATGCCTCTAAAAGGTACTGGTACTGCAAGGGAATTGCAGGAGATGAAGGAAAAACATACCAGAGAGATGAGAATGAAGGAGCTTGCTGAAGTACTTCAAGCCAGGCTTGTAGCCCTGGAAAAGAACAAAAAGAGGGAAGTGGAAGACAGTGAGTCTGAAGAAGATGAAGATACTGTTGAAGAGTATGAAGAGGTAGCTGAAGATCTGGATGCTGAAGACCAGAGATTTGCAAAACTGTTGAAGGCAGTGCAGAGTGATAAACCTAAGGTAAAGGTTGATGTTTCCAAGTATAATGGAAGTTTGAATGAAGATGAGTTACTGGATTGGATTGCTGCACTTGATAATCATTTTGAATGTGAAGATGTTGCTGAGGATCAGAAGGTAAAGATTGCAAAGACCAAGTTAGGAGGTCATGCTTTGGTATGGTGGGATTATGTACAATCCGAGAGAAGGAAACAAGGAAAGTCAAAGATCACTTCATGGGATAAAATGGTAGCAAGGATCAAAGGTAAATTCTTGCCTAAGGATTATGAAATTCAGATGTTTAAGAAGCTGCAATTTTTAAGGCAGAAGGAAATGGATGTGAAGGCATATACTGAGGAGTTTTATAAGTTGAGTATGAGATCTGGTCATCATGAGAATGAGGTAGAAAAGGTGGCTAGGTACTTGGCTAGTTTGAGATTGAACATACAGGATGAGTTAGTTTTAGCTAACCCTAAGAGTGTGGAGGATTGTTATCAAATGGCAATCAGGATTGAAGAAAAGATGAATAGAGGACAAGATAAGTCCATGAGAGGAAGAGGCAGCAATATGAGGGGAAGAGGATTAGCCCCTACAACAAGGCAAACCAATGAGGGTCAAGAAGACACTGGTAAAGGACAGGGACAGTCTGATTTCAGAGGTGGATGGAAAGGTAATAGAGGCAGATTTGGAGGTGGTAGAGGTTCTACTACATTTTCAAGAAAGTGTTACACCTGTGGTGAGTTTGGTCATCCATTTTTCAAATGTCCAGAAAGCAAAGGTTCATCATCCAGAAATGATAGAACGAATGACGAGAGAGTACAACTTGTGCAAGAAGAGAAAGTAGAGCAAAGTGTGCAGAGTTCAAACACTTATCAAGGAGATAGAGTTCCTGACGGTTATGGATATCCTGAGGAGGGAGAAGCATTGATGCTAAGGAGAATTAGTTTGCAGACATCAAAGGATATGATGCAAAGAAGAGCTCTTTTCAAGACCACATGCAAGAGCAAAGGTAAAGTATGTAAGGTTGTCATTGATACTGGTTCAACAGACAACATGGTATCTTAGGAAATGGTGGATAAACTGCATTTGGAAAGGATTCCACACCATCACCCTTACAAGGCATCTTGGGTGAGTGATAGTCAATCACTTTTTGTCTATGAACAGGCATATGTGGATTTTCAGATTGGAGCATATCAGGATAGAGTTTTGTGTGACATTTTGCCCATGGAATGTTGTCACCTACTGTTGGGTAGACCATGGCAATTTGATAGGAGGGTACTGTATGATGGGTATGCTAATACCTACACCATCAAGAAAGATGGGAAGACTATTATGTTGATGCCATTGCAGGCAAATGCTGTAGCACAAGGGGCAGCCAAAATCATTTTAGTGGGAAAGAAGGAGTTTGTGCAGATGCCTATAGGAGTAGGCATAAAGGCAGGTGAGGACACTGCAGGGAAAGGAGTTGTTAAGGACAACAGGTTGAAGAAAGTTTTAGTTGTGACTGACAGAGGTCAGCAGCAGGTGTAGAAACAGGTTTGCAAATAGCAACCAGTTGATAGGAATGACAAGGATGTTGTCATAGTTGGGACTATTGTTTGTCCTATAAAGGTTGGAAGAAAGACAGAGTTGAACATTATAGAAGTTCAAGAGGCAGTTTAGACAGAGGTTCTGGTCAGACAACCTGACAAACACAAGGTATGTGTGAGATAGGCCTACATTGACAGGCATGAGGATTTACTTGCAAGAAGGCAAGTTACAGTTCAGAAGTCTTGGAGCAGCCGAGAGCCAGTAGAGGACAAAGCTAGAACAGGTCAAAACACTGACATGACAAAGTGTAAAGGTGGAGGAATTCCACAACCTAACTCATGGGACATGAGTTCTTTTCTGTTGGGGAGTATGGTGCAGGAGCACCTACCTGACAGCTGGCCTCCATGAGGCAGTTAGTTTGTTTTGAGTCTTGTTAATGTTTCCAAGAAGGTCTTATAAGACCAATGCATGTAATAAGGTCATGTTGACCATACTTTACTATTTTTAGGTAGGTTGTTAGGACAGCTGTTATGCTGTATGTCCGGTTGGATCCTCCCAGCCGCTTGGAAGCTCCCAGCCGCTGGGAATCAAGTGGTAGTACTCACAGGAAATCCTATTTATGTAGTAGGATCGGTTGGTATTGCATATCATCGATCATCGATCAGACTGTGCAAAGAGTGAGACAGAGAGGAGAGACTGAGTATTATATTTGCATCTTTTGAAATCAATAAAGAGATCCTGTTTGTGTCCATTCTCTGTTTTGAATTCCATTGTGTGATCGACTTGCTGTTCTGGTGGTTTCATGGATTCACTGATCCATTCCACCGGTTGATTCGTCGAATCGGTGGAATGGCTATGTACAGTAGTTTAGGGTTTAGTCTGCATTTTGTGTTTGTTGGCATGCAGGTGTGCAGAATCATCGTCGAGAGGTGTTGAGAACCCTAGCATGGGTATGTGCTAGGTCGTACTGGTAGTTAGAGTCTGGAAAGTTGCCCTGAAAGTAGATCGGGTCATCTCAGGAGGTTCGGCGGATCGAAATTCGCTAAGGTTGGAAATTCGTCACAACGGCATCATCAGGATATTTCTGTGTATATCCTGCAGGTACTTCGGGCGTCATCCGAGTAGATGAAGGTGAGCATGATGCAATCGTTTGCATAAGGTGAATGTGTTTTGGGGTGATCATCATCAGGTGTTGCCGAGGAAGAGCGTATCGGCATAAGGTAGAAGATCGGGTTGATAAAACCATCGTGGGCCGATAATGTTAAGTTTGGCCGACAGCAGGATATTGAAGGAACTGCATGTGACGTCATCGTCATCAGGATAATCGTCATCAGGATAATCGTCATCAGGATATCGGGGTGACGTAAGCATCGAAGGAAAGGTGCATGAGGTTGTCATCATCAGGATATATGGGAGGAACCGGATGTTCTATATCCTGCTGATGAACATGATGTTGAACATCATGATGATGAAGATAGAGGTTGGCGGTAAGATGAACAGTGAACATCAGGAGGATGTTTGCGCTTGCCGAATGTGATGATGCTGTCGATAGCCGGATATGATGATGCTGCTAACAGGTGAA
This sequence comes from Cunninghamia lanceolata, assembly GCA_027924645.1. Classification (NCBI taxonomy): domain Eukaryota; kingdom Viridiplantae; phylum Streptophyta; class Pinopsida; order Cupressales; family Cupressaceae; genus Cunninghamia; species Cunninghamia lanceolata. The sequence continues at coordinate 31,226,564 of BSBN01000078.1, read as the reverse complement.
AGGTCGAAGGTTTGTCTGCAGGAGGATATCGGTCGGCAGAGAAAATATGATGATGCTGACAGTGTTAAGGAAAATATGATGATGATGATGGGTTTTAGACATACATGCTGTATGTCAAGGTTTTAGTGTGGAAACCTCTGCATCAGGCAGAGTCTTCATCTTGGTTCTCTATCTTTCCTTCTACTTTCCCCTCCAATGTTTCTAACATTTCTGCCTCAACACCCATCAAATCTCACAACTTCATGCTGATCTCCCTCAGCTTATTATTACATCTTTTGAGAACTCCACATTCAAACTGTACATCCTTGTACCAGATATCTATCAACAATGCGGTATTATTGTTCAGTATCTACTTACTGATAAGTAGTTGGGGATTTATCCTCCTTATTTCTCCCAAAAGGCTCAGGACTCTCTCCAGTTTATAAGACCTTTTCCCTGTCTGCATCTGCAATTTGTCTACCTTGGTCTTGGAGTCACTCAAAATACTCCACCTCTTCAAAGAGGCCTTCATTATTTCTTCTGCGTCATCCAATGTGGATGACATCCATTTTCTTATCACTAATGCCTCATGCTTCATGAGGTCTAATTTATTTACCTCCTCTTGAGAGATAGCATTCAATGGGACTGCATGTTCAGTTGTGGTATCATTAGGATTAGTCAGCCCCTTGATGTAGGCATGCAACTGAGCAATGTGCTCTTTATGTTGCTTATTCTTCTCCTTCTCTCTTTTCACCTTTTTAATTAGAGAGTCAATAATGTCCTTACCTTCTTGACCTTCTTGGTCCTCATTGGCAAATCCCAAATCTACTGTACTAATCTGAAATTCATCCATAGTGATTTTACCTTTTTCTTTCGCCACCGCAGGTATGGCAATTTGTGCAGTCCTTCTCCCTATCGCCAGATCTCTCTTGATGGCCGAAGTCATTCTGGCCTTCCTCTTTGGCTTCATTATATCCGTGAAGAACAGGGTGGAGACGTCAAATTCTTGAATTTCAAGTTCTTCCTCAATATTTACCTCTTTTGCTAACCACGGAGGCACCTGATCATGTTTTCCAGCATCATCCTAATGTTCACCCGTTTCCGTCAACAAGTGTTGTGGAGATGGTGAATTTCTCATTTCTTCCTCGTGATGCTCACCTTGTTGTTGATCTTGTGGTGCCTCTTCTTATTGAGGAATTTCCTTCTCTAGAGGAGCATCTTCTTGGTGTGGGGACCCTTGCGGAGCATCTATGTGTTGATCATGATGATCATGATCTTTCTCCGTCATTATTTCATCTGTTTTCAGCTCTTCCCCTTGTAGAGGTTGATCATCCTCCTTTGGTTTCTCTGTTTCTGGTGGTATGTCCACCATCTTGGATATCATGGGGTCCGCTTGAGGAGATGGCATCTGTTCTGCAGCTGCTATTTGTTCTGTGCCTGCACTGTCGACCTCCTGTGCCTTAGCAGTAGGATCCTCTATTGTTTCCTCCTTTTCATCATCCTTCGCTTCTTGGACCTCTACTATAGCAGGTCCTACTGATGTATCCTGTGGGCTTTGTTGTCCCAATTCCAGAGTATGGCCCTCTGATTCTGCCATCTCTATCTCCTCTGCTAGGTGCTCCTTATCAGGTGATCCTGCTGGCTGTTCAGGACTTGCATCCTGTTTCTCTGTCAGGTCTACCACTACAGGACTTGTCACCTCTGTAATTAGTGTATCTAGCCCTATTTCCTGAGCTACTTACTCTACGCTCTTTTCTTGCTCTAGGCTCTTTTCTCGCTCCGCTTCTACTTGCTTCATCTATTCTAGTACTGATTGAACTGATGGAGGCTTGTGGGGAGTCATACTGGTACCAGCAGCTAGTGTTTCCATCTTCTATACAGCTACATCTTGCACCACCTCATCATCAGACAAATTTATTGTCTCGTCGAGTGAGACATGCCCTTCTACTTATGTTTGGGAGGCTTCCTTCTATTGCTCCTCGGCAAGTTCAGTTTTGAACTTGACGATGGTAGGAAGTGGAAAGTTATGCTGAAGTTCCTTTGGCACTTCGCTATGTGCCCCCTGTAATAGTGTAAGGGGTTGGCTTATTTCACCTCTCATGGAGGTTCTTGGTTTCTTAGGTGTGGTGGACACCAGCACCTATGGAGCTCTCCTCTTTCTTTTTATTATCAATGGAGCCTCTTCTTCTTTTGGCTTCTCCTCTATGAGGATATCCTCTCCTCCTGGTTGTTTAGAGGATTGACCCACTTCTTGGGTCTCAGTGATTCCAGCCTCTACTGTCTTGCTTTTCTTGGGCTTTTCCTTCTTTGGAGGGGATGCTGATTCTAATCCTGATCCTGAACCTGCTGCCTCCTCAGCTGTAAATACTGCCCTTTCAATTATAATCCCTTTTGGTCCCTTTTCCACCTTTTTGCCCCTTGGGGATCTTTTGCTCTGCTGTTGTGGTGGAGGGACTCTCTCTCCCTTGGTCTTCCTCTTCTCAAGCAGGAAATCATCATATTCATCCGCAGGGATATCCTGCCCTTTCTTCTTGTTGTCCACCATAATGGCAACACCTTTCTTCTTCAATGCCTCTATCTGTGCATCAACCCAAGCTTGGGTTAGGTGTAGGGTCCTGGCAATGAATGGGTCCAAGGACATGTCCTCCTGCATGGTGAGGTCAGGTGCAGAGATGGTGTCATTATATATCTTTTTCTGTTCGTACTCATCTGCCATTATCCTGCCATCATCATTCTTCAGTTGTTGGGGAATGGAAATGCATTCAAAAGTTCTAACTTGATTCAGAGTTAATCTCTGATACCTCCTTCTTCTGGCTTCTGCCTCATCTTCACAGTCAGCCCAAAAATCCTCTAGGTGCCTTTGGTGAATAGGCTTTCCTAGGATCTTCTGTATCCTGCCATAAGGATCATATGGTCTTATCAGTGGAAAGGGCTGCAAATTCATCTTATTTAGGGTGACCATCACCTTCTTTATATTATCCGAGTTAGGGCACATATAGTTGCCAATGTTGACTGGGAATAAAATTGGTGGCAGCTTCTTGGCATCCTTGTACATTTGTATCATGGTGGAGCCCTGCCTGATAAATTCCATTAGTACTACTGCATCAGTAGGATATCTTGGCAGCATCAGGGGATGTCCCTCAAAACCTTCAACCCTTATATAAGAAAAGGTTGCAAATTGTATGTACCAGGCCCCATGCCTATAGACTGCCTCTTGAGCCTCCATGCTCAATCTCTTTGTTCTATCTTCTTCCATGGTCCTTACTAGATGCATAGAGAATGCATCATTGACCAGTTTGTAATCTTTGAGGTAGTTGGTTCTTTGCAGTTGGGGATGATGATCCCAGATATACACAGCATTTGTGTCTATGAGCTTCCCATCTGTAATTAAAGCATCAAAAGTGCCTTTGTAAGCACAAGAATAAACAATATATGATGACATGTAAAATGCACAATCTAAACCTCCCAGGTTCATCAGCTGCTCATGCAGAGCATCACTTATTATCTGGCCCCACAGTGGCTTGATGTCTGAATATAGGCACATCATTATTATTCCGTACATCCAATCTCTGAAATCACCAGTATCAAGCTGGCCAATTACTCTATTCAGGAGTACAATCATGTATTGGTACTCCTCACTGAAATCATACTTAAACAGGTGCACAGGAAGCTTGGCCGCTGCATTATATGTGCTGTTTTCAGCCCAACATGGATACCTGTTCTTCCTGGCCGATTTCTTGTTGGCTTCATACTCCCTTTCAGACTTCTTCAAGTCTACACTTTTGACCTTACTGCCCATTGGCAATCCAAATGTCCAGGAGAGACCCTTGATGGATAGGTCTGCATATACCCTCCCCTACTTCACCACTTGTCTTGTCTGTGGGTTATAATTCTGGGCACACTCAATGACGAGCTTCGGAGATTCCATGGAGTATGGAAAACCGGCAGCATTCCACATCCCTGACACAAACACTGCATCCAGTACAGGACTCTTATCATGTCCATTATTCAGCTTAGCTGACCAGGCCTCCAAATTGGTGCTTGATGGGTATCTGTAATTGTTCCATATCTAAACAGGACCCCCCTCTGAGAAGAGAACATGGGTTTACTAAATTCCTCCTGACTCTTAACTAATCGCTTCTCAGCCATGAGTACCTGCAATTAACAAAATCCCATCTCACAATAGGTATATACATGCATGCATATTGCAATTAACTTCATAAATCGTTATGCCTACTGTATCAATTTCAACATTACTTAATCATAAGGATGTATAAACTAGAACGTACATCATCATATCAGAACAGAAACAACATGATGAGGGTTTCATTTACTTACCTGGTTATGCAGATTTCTCCTTTATACCAGTATATTGCTAAGACACTCTTGATTCAGCTAATGATCACTTCCTTCCTTCTGTCTGTGAGCTCAAATCGCGCAACAATCGCCTGTATGAGGATGTGGAAGCTGGTGCTCTGTAAAATAATTTTATCGCAAGGTAAATGTGAAAATGGTGGTTGAATTACCTTTTAACCTCACAGTTAGGGTAAATTTAGGGCAACTCTGACAAATTAGATTGTATTCCTTGATTATTCGTGCGGAAATGCAGGATCTTGCCAGGTGTTTCATTGGGTTCCGGGGTTGGCGGGTACCACCTACCATGTCTGCACACATTAAATGATAATGGCGGCAATGGGAGCGGGGGAATATCCATATGACAGGATATCGTGAAGGTAGGATGATATTCCTGAATATCGGGTTGAGTTTCAATATCATCCTCCTCCTCCATATTGGAATGGTTATCATGACAAGATTTGGGTGACAAAAGTACCCTTTGGTTATGTATGTTACCTCAGGAGGATATTTCGATATATCAGGTGATGTTTCAAATATGATGATGAGGCAAACTAACTTGTTTCTCTTTCAGAATATCGGGATGATGTCATCCTGATATTCGTTCTTTGTATCAGAAATGCATCATGACGTCATCATCATATTAGGCGAACATGATCATGTTTGGAAAATATCCTGTCAAAACGTAAAATGTGATGATGATGTCATCAGCATGTTTGCTCCTTTGTTTATCGAATTCAGATGATGTCATCATGATATTGGCTAAGGGTGATATTTTGCATCAGGAGGATATTAACAAATATCGGGTTACATTCGAAAACATGACGCTTGCGATATATAATCCGCTTAACGGGAAGATTTTACTAGCATTTAAAATTAACGTCCAGATATTTGAGCCACATGACATATCGGGGATGTTTCAAATATGATGATGACGAGAAAAACTTGACAAGGTTATAAAAAATATGATCCCCCTCTTGCGAATATCAGGTTTGACCAAAACTTTGACTGTTCATAACTTTTACATCCTGATGAATATCAGGGTGATGTAGAAGGCAAACCTGTATGAAATTTAATGCTCTTTCAGAATATGAGGTCATAGAAGTGAAATATGAATTTTGACAAACTAACCTCATAATGGTGATTTACCTCATCCTGACTCTACATGATGATGCACATGACTTATTTTTACCAAACCGCCAGAAAGCAGACAATACAAGCCTAGCCAAAACGTTGGGTCCCTGTTTTGTCAAGTCAAAATGAGGCGTGTTGTGTAACCACACAACAGGTAGTACTGGTGTGAAGAACAGAAGTAGAAGAAACATGATTGTTAGATGAACTTACTTGTTTATTGACAACTGGGTCCTTTGACTGAAAAGGCAATGGAGTTCCTCGTTTGGAAATTGAAATCACAAGTTGAGGCTCCTCTCTTGACTTTGCTTTATCAGCTTGCTAATTTGATTGATTTTGGGACCTGGTAAAAACAACATACACTCCATCATATACTTCTCCTCTTTCTGTTTCATCTTGGTAGTTTAGAAAACCAATAGTAGAGTCACCAGCTAATTCATCTTCTCCTTTAGTAAAAAGATAAGCATTATTCTCTTGATCCAAATCAGGTTGGAAAGAATTGTGATGTTCTGCTTCGTAGTAGCCAACTACTGAGTTGACCAGTGGTGCTTCAATGGCAAGCTTCCCCTATGTGGGTAGAAGATGATTTTGTTGCCCTTGATTTCTAGAAGCATTGCCTTGATATGAATTGTTAGGTGTTAAGGGAAAATTGGAATAAACATGAATAATCAATATATCAATATCAATAATACCCAAAACTCAATGAAAAGGGAAATAATCAAGATTAAACAAATAAAGATGAAACTTTTGCTAACCTCAATACTTCATAGCTTCCATTGGTTGCCTATCTCAATTGATCTTGCACGTATGAATAAGGCCCTTAGAGAGTGTATTTCATTGATATTCCAAGATTGTCAATGGAGAATGGCTATGATAGTGCATTGTAATGAAGATGAGCTTCACAACAATAGTAGTGATAATGTAACAAGTTGATCGCAAGCAAAATGGAATGACTTGGGTACCAAAGGTGCATTGTAATTCCTACAGAGTAACAATACTAAAATCTTGGATGAATGAAATGAAGGAATAGGGTTTAATTTATAGACTTGTGAGAGAGAAGATCAACGATATAGAAAGAATGAGAAGATCAACGATATAGAACGGTTGAGGAATGTGTGTGAATAAGAAGAAGACAAGTGTCTTGCTATATTTTGCATGAGAGGAATTAATAAAATAGAAGAACAGTCAACTAAAAAGATTAAATCAATTAAAAGAATCGATCAATCAGTTAAGAGAATAGAACTAGAGAATGGAATTTGCATGAGGATGAAAAGATATTTTAGATCAATTAAATATTTAGAATATTCAATTGTATGTACACAAGGATTGAATTATATTTAGAGATAACTCAATTTAGAAAAAATGGACAACTTAAATAAATATTTGATTTATTTAAATTTAGAGAAGATATTATTAGAAGAAACAATTAAATAATTGATATTATTTAATTTAGAATGAATTTGGAAGAACTAATTAAATAATTGGTATTATTTAATTTGTTGGAGGGATTAGAAGAATTTAATTAAATAAATTGATTTTATTTAATTGTTGGGAGAATATGAATCAAATAAATAAATTTGTTTATTTATTTATTAATAGAGGAATTTGAATTAAATAAATATTAAGAATATTTATTTGGACAGAGTCGTGTTACTTTTAGGCATATACATTTTGTCCCTCTTTGATGTGATGTTTGAGATGATGAGATTTGTGTCGAGTAACATCATTTCAAAGAAGCTAAGGTATAGATAGAAGAAGAAGATGGCAATGGAAAGATAGGATGAGGATGCCCCCTTGAGAGATTGGATGAGGAGAGAGTTTCAAGGGTGCGAGACTGACAATCTCACGATGAAGAAGGTTGGAAGAATAGGTTGGGGTGAAGAAAATAGTTGAAGAAAGAATCGAATGATACGTGATGCAAGATAAAATGATAACACACACAAGAAAGTAAGAAAGTATGCACAAATGATACAAGAACAAACAAGGTATTGCCCCTGTCTAGTTGTAAACCAACAATATGCTAATAATGATATATGACAATGTTGTCATGGCGGGGAACGATATGTCCCTAGACCAACATGGCAGGCGTGTTGTCATGGCGGGGAATGATGGATCCCTAAAGCAACATGAAGTATAGCGTCTGGTTTCAGAAAATGAAACATGTCATGTAAGATGCATGTCATAGTCTGATTTTGACAAATGTAACATCCTGTATAAGACAATTGATTGATTATAACTGATCAAGTGGCTTTATGATCAGACAAGGATCAAGACCACTGTTTGTGATTGGATCACTCGACAAGATTGACTTGACTCGATTGGTATGGATTAACGATGGACTTGCATTTCAATCTTTGCTCGGATTGATAGTTAGAACTATTGAGGAGAGATACAATGAGATATAAAATTGATCGATAGAGGAAATGTGAAAGAAGGAATCACAAGCTTTTATTTGTAAACATTGATACTCTGCATAGAATTATTATTGCATGGGATATGGATGCTTTGCGGATGCGAATGGATGCGAGTGGATGCAAATGGATGAGAATGGATGTGAATGGTTTTTCCATCTTGATAGTGCAAGTATTTTGAAGTGCTTATTTTGATGTAGAGGCAAATTGGATACAAGAAGATGGACAAACTAAGCAAGATTCTACTACACCTACAAGCCCAAAAATAAAGATCCTTATGCAAAAGTGGGAATAGAAGAAAGAAACCCATGGTTCATCATTGAAAGGTTGATCTGGGATGTTAGAGGACCCACTCCATCCATTTGTTAAGGTAGACCACACTCAGGACCAACACTTCCTTCATAAACCCCAAAAATGGCTAGTAGCCTTAAAAATAGAGAACAATCCTAATAACTTCTAGCACTGACCTCCAAATGCAAATCTTAGACAATTGGAAGATACTCTTTATGATTCCCCACAACATATTCAAGAATGGGTTTGGGTTTTTTTGGGTGGTATGCCCTAACTGATAGCCCTCCTAGTGTTTTTAAGCCCCAATTAGGCCTAGTCTATGAAGCAAGTACCTTTAAATGGAGGTTCATAACCCTCTTGACCAATTAGACATGTCAGTGACATCCCAAAACCATAGAATTCAGTCCTCCTATGCTGACCTGATCAACTGTCCTCAATATTCATACTAGTATTGCTCCTATCAGTCACTTACCACATGGTTTTGCTAAGTCTAATCAATGAAATCTTAGTAGTAATAGGTCTCTGCCCACAATACCCTTACAAGACATTAAAAAACACATTAGGGACCTCATTCCACTGATCACAGAGTTTGATGGGTCAGTGGAATGAAAGGAACATCTTAAATTGTTATCAAAACCGTAGTTAAGGGTTTCCCAAACCACTTACAGAGAAAGAAGGAATACAACAGTATAAAGGAATGCCAAGAGTTCAAAACATATGCAATTGAGAGGTGACTCACCAAACTAACTTTCCATCATAGCCACTAGTCACCACTTGACCATACATAGTTGGGGTATGCATAGTAATAATGAGGAAACAACACAACTCGATAGAACTTTGTTATTTCTTATTAACTCTTCAACAAACAATGCTTCTTCTCCATACAATGGTGTCTACAAAGATTTATGAACCTTCCATGAGGTTGTTGAAGTAGTTACAATGCAGTTTGGTTGATGGAGTTGCATAACAGCCATCAGGAACTCTATTTTCCTAACTATAGCAACTGTTTCCTATTTTGTTTAGCAGAGTTACATTGGTTTAGGAGTTTCAAAGTATCTCCAAACAAGGTTAAAATGCAATTAGGCTCTAAACTAGACCTTAGGCTCCTTGACATCATTTTGGACTTCTTCTATGCCTTAACAAGGCTTCACAAAACATGAAGACTGTTTCTATATGCCTCAAGAAGGCTTTGCACCTGTGACTGCCTCAACAAGATGAGGATAGATATTTGGACATTGTCCTATCTCTTATTACAATCATGAATGGTCTTCTAGGACCTTATTGAACAAAACAAGATGAACATCAAAGCAAGATTAATGGCCTTCCTGGTGCTCCTGTACCATACTCCCTGAGTGGAAAGAGAACTCAAGTCTCTTGAGGAAGTAGATCAACAATTGTGACACCATGCTTCAAGATGTCTTCTTCACACATCCAAGTGGCATCTTCAATAGGCAAACCACTCCATTTGATGAGAAACTATTTGTATGACTTCTTCCTTGTCTTCTTCAAGACCTTGGTGTCAAGAATGCATTCAAACTTCAATGGCTGATTGGGTGGAAGACCTTTGACCCAATCTTCATCTCCTGCTGCTATCATATCTGCCTCTAAATCTGCATTAGAATCACCTTTGAAAGGGGACAAATCTAAAACATTGAAGATAGGAGATATGGCCAAGCCTTGAGGAATCTCAATCTCATAGGCATTGGGCCCAAACTTGTGCACAATCTGGCATGGTCCTATCTTCTTCATGAGGAGTTTGGTTGGCTACCCCTTAGGAAGTCTTTCCTTCTTCAAATGTGCCATGACCAAATCCCCAACCTTGTATTGTACATCTCTCCTTTCATTGGCCTTCTCCTTGTACTTGTCATTGTTCTTTTGAAGAGTTTCCTTGACATTATCATGAATGTCCTTCATGGCCAATGAAAAGTCTTCACCTTGATCACTTTTCCTTTCCAATCCATGGAGATCTCTCAACTCAAGAAAACCTCTTGGATGTAGGCCATAAACAATCTCAAATGGACTCCTTCCTGTGCTCTTATTGGTGGAATCATTATAGGCAAACTCTACTTGAGGGATGATCATATACCATGCCTTTCCATGCTGCTTGGTAAGACACCTGAGAAGGTTTCCTAAGGACCTATTCACCACCTCAGTTTGGCCATCGGTCTGAGGGTGATAGATTGAAGTAAAGGACAATTGAGTGCCCAACTTCTTCCACAAAGTGCGCCAAAAATGGCCTACAAACTTTGGATCCCTTGTTGTTATATGGAGCCTAATTAGACTCGGAGGTTACATTTTCCCCACTTTTATTGGTGCAGTTTCCCCCCAAATTCCTACGGGGTCAAGAGGCAGCATCCCTTGTGGGGGTTTGGGGGCAACGCCCCCAAGACGGGGTCAAGGGGCAGTGCCCCTTGCAGGGTCCAGGGGCAATGCCCCTGGCACATTCCCTGTCATGATACAGGGCAGAGTCAAGGGGTAGCGCCCCTTGCAGGGTCCAGGGGCAGCGCCCCCTAAACCTCACATGGTTTTTTATTATTGTATAAAGGCACTGGGAGTTATTTTTCATTGACTGACATAAGAAAACCCTATTTTTGTAACCGACAAAAATCTTGATAAAAGTGGCTAAGGGTTAGGGTTTTGATATATTGTATTGTAGCATTTTGCAATAGTATTGAGTTGCAGGGATTGCTGATTGTAATTGGTTTGATTTACTGTATAGTAATATTGGACTCTCTGTTTGGTGGATGTAGCCCAAGTTTGGGTGAACCACGTTAAAACTTGTCTCTCACTGTTATTAATTCTGTGTATTTCTATTTCTCTGTTTAATCTTTATTTGCATTTAATTGATATCTTTTGTCGGCTAACCCTAACAAGTGGTATCAGAGCGGGTTGTGTTCGATTATCGTCTGTAGGAAAGTCTCACGGTTGAGTGGGAGCAATGGCAGACGAGGGTAAATTGAAGGTCGATAAATTCAATGGGAAGAACTATCAGTTATGGAAGATGCAGATGGAGGATTACCTCTATCAAAAGGATTTATGGAGGCCGTTGGAAGGAGTAGCCAAGAAAACAACAACAATGTCTGATGAGGATTGGAATCTTCTTGACAGAAAGGCACTGGGAACCATTTGGTTGTGCCTGGCACCATTGTTGGCATTCAATATAACAGAAGCGAAGACAACAGATGGTTTGATGAAAGCTTTGGCTAAATTGTATGAAAAACCCTCAGCCTTAAATAAGGTATTTCTCATGAAGCATTTGTTTAATTTGAAAATGGTTGAAGGTGGATCTGTGACAGGTCATTTAAATGAATTTAATACAATTGTCAGTCAATTGACTTTTGTGGTGCAGGAGCACCCCTACAAGGCAAGACATAAGTTCATTGTTCGCATGTCAGGACATCAGTCTATTTTTAGTATGTTTGACTTCATGATGTAATAAGGTCCATTGGACCAATGCGTATGTGTTTGATCCACCTAGGAGAATGTGCAGGTAGTTAGCGTTCGTTATCAGGTTGTCTGAGCTGTCTTCTCCTAGCCGCTTGGAAGCTCCCAGCCGCTGGGAATCAAGTTGGTAGTACTTGTAGGATATTGCTATATATAGCTTAGATCAGTTAGGGTTTGGTGTTGTGTTGATGATTGAGTTGAGATTCAGAGAACAGTCTAGATATTGAGAAACATTGTTGTTTTACAGCATTGCAGAAGCAGAATATTTGTGATACATCTAGATAAGATCTCATCAATTGCATTTGTCTGGTTTACAAGCTGTTTGTGCTTTGATTTCTATTCTAATTACAGGTTGATGGATTCTTTCAACCCTTCCACTGGTTGATTCTCTGAATCGGTGGAACGGTCATGCATGTTAGTTTAGGTTGCATTTTGGTTTTCTGTTTATACATTTCATTGTTTGGGAGATCAGTTGGTAGCATGCTATGAATCAGCCTAGCATCCTCATGAGCTAGGGTTAGGAGGATAAATTTTTAAGTTTTGATCAGAGGGTGATCCAGCCCGATCATCATGTTTTCTATGTGAAGTCGTGAGGTTCTGTAAGTTTGCATGCAGTTGACAGATATACAAGATCTGCATGTGATTTGCCAGACTGTGTGAATCGCATCGACATCTGTGAGTATATCGCTATCCGGATTAGGTTATGAAGCTAACAAAAATTGTATGTTTTGAATGCATTAGGATGATATAAGTCAGATATATACTCAGTGTGTATATCATCGTCAGGATCATCTTTCATGTGTATCCATCATCCGCATATCACTATCGTATGCGGGAGTAAAAATCACTTTTTGGCTAAGGACAGGAGGAGGATCTTAAAGGTCGACATCAGGATATTTATAATATCACCTGACATTTTATTATCATGCTGCGGAGGATGTAAGAGTCTTATATCTGGGTGACATCATCATCGAGTGCATGTGACGTCATCGTCATCAGGATATTGCGAATATCACCTGATGCAGATTTATCCTGCTGTCGTTAAGTGTTTCAGCATCGGTAGGAGTAATAGCGTCGGGGAGACCTTTTTCGTCTCAGCCGATAGAAGAAGTGTTACTGATAGGCAACCTGACCGATGAAAAGAGATATCGGGGTGATATCGGACATCGGGACAGAGTGTTGGAGTCCGGCCGATAAGCCAAGTCTGGCCGATCGGTATATGACCGATATATTCATCGGGGTGACATTAGTCATCGGGGGTAAGTCATTTCCCCTTGGCCGATGAACCATCTCTTGCCGATAGGCGATAAGGAGGAAAATACACATCGGGGTGAAGTGGGGATCGGCATGACCTTTTCCAAAGGTACCGATAGTGATTGTCTCACTGATAACAAAGTGAACAGTGGTCAGCTAGAGGATATTTCATGCTCATCTGAAATATGATGATGCTGACAAGCTTATAGGCATACATGCTGCATGTCCAGATTTTAACATGCTAGTGGATTAATGGCTTTTCCATCCCATTTGTAAGCTTCTATTGCATTTTCTCTGCATCATTTTGTAAATGTAAAATTTGATGAAGAAGTTAGAGCTCTCTTGATATTATGTTCATTGCTTGAAAGCTAGGATAGTTTGGTAATGGCGGTTAGTAACTCTGTTTCTGGTTCAAATACCTTGAAATTTGATGATGTTGTTGGTGTTATTTTGAGTGAGGAAATTCGTAAGAAAAGCTCAGGTGGATCCACATTAGGCAGTGTTTTGAATGCAGAAAGCAGGGGTAGATCAAAGGAGACAGGAAAAGGTTCTAGAGGTCATGGGAAGTCACGAGGAAAATCAAAGGATAAAAGATCCCAAATTAGAGGATAGAAGGATTGCTGGTACTGTGGGAAACTAGGTCATCTAAAGAAAGATTACTGCTCTCAAAAAAATAAAGGAGACAAACAAGAAGGCAATAAGGAAGTAAATGTGGTAAGTAATAAATTTGAAGATGACGCTTTGATTCTTTCCCTAGATAATGCTGATGATTCATGGGTTTTAGATTCAGGGGCCTCATTTCATGCTACACCCCATAGAAGTTATTTTCTTGATTATGTCCAAAGGGATTTTGGGCTAGTTTATTTGGGAGATAACGAACCCTATCAGATTGTTGGAAAGGGAAGAATCAAGATTAAGTTGCAGAATGGGAATCATTAGCTACTACAAGAGGTAAGGCACGTTCCAAGGTTCAGTAGGAATTTAATTTCAGTAGGACAGCTAGCTGAACAAGGTTGCATTGTTACATTTACTGATAAAAATTGAAAGGTTTCAAAAGGTGCCTTAGTAGTAGCAAAAGGTGTGAAAGTAGGCACCTTATATCTTTGTACAGGTCATACTATTCCTTCTACTTTAGCTGTTGCAGAGAAAAAACAAACAGGTTCAGGAACAGTTGCTGCAGGTTCGCAGGAAGTGACTGAAACAGTTGATGCAAGTTCTGAGACAACTCTGTGGCATAACAGACTTGGGCATATGAGTGAAAAAGGTATGAAGGTACTTCATTCTAAGAAAGTTTTACCAGGTCTGAAATGTATTAATATGGATTTCTGTGAAAGTTGTGTGTATGGTAAACAAAAGAGAGTCAATTTTCTCAGATATGGGAAGCAAAAAAAAATGATAAGTTGGAGCTTGTGCATACAGATGTATGGGGACCAGCTCAGGTATCTTCTCTCGGTGGCTCTCGGTATTATGTTACATTCATAGATAATGCAACTAGGAAGGTCTAGATTTATTTCCTTAGATAGAAATCTGATGTATTTGAAACATTTAAGAAATGGAGAAGCTTGGTTGAGAATGAGACAGGTAAAAGATTAAAATGTCTCAGATCTAATAATGGTGGTGAGTATTGCAGCAAAGAATTTGAGGATTATTGTTCCTTTAATGGAATTCGTAGGCATAAAATAGTTCCAGAGACTCCACAGGAAAATGGAGTGGCTGAACGCATGAATAGGACAATAATGGAGCATGCAAGGACCATGAGATTGCATGCTGGGCTGCCTTTAAATATGTGGGCAGAGGCTGTCAACACTACTGTATATTTAATTAATAGAGGTCCTTCAGTTCCTTTGGGCTATGGTATTCTAGAGGAAGCATGGACAGGTAAGAAGGTGAGTTATTCTTTTCTCAAAACTTTCAGATGTGAAACATTTGCACATGTAGATTCTGAAAATAGAACTAAGCTGGATGCAAAATCAAAAAAGTGTACCTTTGTTGGATATGGCATTGATGAATTTGGTTATAGGTTTTGGGATTTTGAAAATCAAAAAATTGTGAGAAGCAGGGATGTCATATTCAATGAGAAGGTGTTGTACAAAGATTAGTTGCAGTAGCATGAGAAGAAAGCAAAAGATTATGTGGTGCTAGATGATACTCCAAATAGTGATGTTCTAGTGGTTCCTCATGCTCCGCAACAACAACCAGAAATACCACAAACTCCAGTGAATGTTAGATGGTCAACAAGGCTAAGTAGACCTCTTGAAAGGTTCTCTCCCTCTTTGTATTCTATTTTGATAACAGATGCTGGTGAACCCAAAGGGTATGATGAAGCTATGCAGGTGGATACATAGGTTCAGTGGGAGCTTGCTATGAAAGAAGAAATGGACTCCTTGTTGAAAAATTAGACTTGGGAATTATGTAAGTTACCTGCAAGTAAAAAGGCTTTACCAAACAAATGGGTTTACCGGCTAAAAGAGGAAGATGGAGGTAAGAAAAGATTTAAGGCCAGGTTAGTTGTAAAAAGATTTGCACAGAAAAAGGGCATTGATTTTGATGAGATATTCTCTCCGGTTGTCAAGATGACTTCTATTCGTACTGTTTTAAGTATTGTAGCTACTGAAGATTTGCTTTTGGAACAACTAGATGTGAAAACTACCTTTCTCCATAGTAATTTGGAGGATGAGATATACATGGAACAGCCCCATGGATTTGAGGTCAAAGGTAAGGAGAAACAGGTGTGCAGATTGAAGAAGAGTTTGTATGGCCTGAAACAAGCACCTCGGCAAATGTATTTGAAATTTGATAGTTTTATGGCTAAGCAAGGCTACAGCAGGTGTAATTCTAACCATTGTTTTATTTTAAGAGGTTGGATAATGACAGCTACATTATTTTATGTTTATATATTGATGACATGCTTGTAGCTGGGTCTAACATGGATCACATAAGAAAGCTGAAACAACAGTTAGCACAGTCATTTGATATGAAGGATTTGGGGGGGCAGCAAAACAAATCCTTGGTATGAAAATTTGTAGAGATAGGAAGAACAAAAAATTGACTCTATCTCAAGCTGCTTATGTTGAAAAGGTGTTGCAGAGATTCCATATGGAGAATGCAAAAGCTGTTAGCACACCTTTGCCTAGTCATTTGAAATTGACTAAGGAGATGTGTCTTAAGACACAAGAGGAGGAAGAGAAAATGTCCAAGGTACCATATGCTTCAGCTATAGGAAGTTTAATGTATGCCATGGTATGCACGAGACCAGATATTGCACATGATGTAGGAGTCGTCAGCAGGTATATGAGTCATCCTAGATTAGAGCATTGGAATGCGGTAAAATGGATTCTCAAATATTTGAGAGGTACATCCAATAAACATTTATGTTTTGGGGGCTCTAATGCTGATTTAGTAGGTTATGTAGACTCAAATTTGGCAGGAGATATTGATACTAGGTGGAGTACCATAGGTTATGTCTTTACTGTAGGTGGAATAGCGGTGAGTTAGATTTTCAGGTTTCAAAAGGTGGTTGCTTTATCCACCATAGAGGCAGAATATGTAGCTACAACAGAGGCAAGCAAGGAGATGATATGGCTGCAATCTTTCACGGAAGAATTGGGCAAACAATAGGTTAATTATTATTTGTATACAGATAGCTAGAGTGCCATACATCTTGCAAAGAATTTTGCCTTGCATTCAAAGACCAAACACATACAAGTGAGGTATCACTTTATTCGGTTAGTGTTGGATGATGGACAATTACAGTTGGAAAAGATACATACAGATGATAATCTAGTGGATATGTTTACAAAGGCAGTGACAAGGGAGAAGTTGAGCTCGTCTTCAGCTTCGGTTGGTCTTCTCGACTGAAAACAATAAAAATAGAACAGCAGAGTCCAGGGTGCTTATTTCCAGTGGGAGCTACAGGGTCAGTGGTGTTATGATCAGTCTCCAAGTGGGAGATTGTTGTTATATGGAGCCTAATCAGACTCAGAGGTTACATTTTCCCCACTTTTATCGGAGCAGTTTCCCCCCAAATTCCTATGGGTTTAAGGGGCAGCGCCCCTTGCGGGGTCCAGGGGCAGTGCCCCCGAAACCTACACAGTTTTTTATTATTTTATAAAGGCATCGGGAGTTATTTTTCATTGACCGACATAAGAAAACCCTATTTTTGTAACAGACAAAAAGCTTGATAAAAGCAGCTAAGGGTTAGGGTTTTGATATATTGTATTGTAGCATTTTGCAGCGGTATTGAGTTGTAGGGTTTGCTAATTGTAATTGGTTTGATTTACTGGATAATAATATTGGACTCTCTATTTGGTGGATGTAGCCTAATGGATGTAGCCTGAGTTTGGGTGAACCACGTTAAAACTTGTCTCTCACTGTTATTAATTCTGTGTATTTCCATTTCTCTTTTTAATCTTTATTTGCATTTAATTGATATCTTCTGCCAGCTAACCCTAACATCCCTGTCAATCACAATGTTAAGAGGCAAACTATGGATTCTAACAATTTCTTTGAAGAACAAACCAACAATGTGAGAAGCATCATTAATGCATTTACATGGCAAGAAATGAGCCATCTTACTGAATCTATCCACCACAACAAATATACTATCAAAGCCTCTTTGAGTCCTAGGAAGACCCAACACAAAATCTATGCTAATACTTTCCCATGGCCTATTAGGAATAGGAAGTAGCTGATATAGACCAACATTAGATGAAGTACCCTTTGCCCTTTGACAAATACTACAACATTCAACAAATTTTCTGGTATCTGATTGCATTTTAGGCCAAAAATAAAACCTCTTCACCTAATCCAATGTTTTATCCAATCCAAAATGACCTCCAAGTCCACCACAATGTTTTTCCTTTATGATGTTCTCCCTCATGGAACACCTAGGAACACATAGTTGGCTACCTTTGAACAACAACCCCTGCTACAACAAAAAATTAGAAAAATCAGAATGATAAGAGTCTAAAAATTGTGAACAAACTTCATATACCTCCTTGAAATCTTCATCATCCTGATACATGTGTTTGAGAACATCAACCCCTACACTTTGCAACTGAATTTCTTCAACCATACACACCCTTCTACTCAATGCATCTGCCACTTTATTAGCCTACCCCTTCTTGTGTTTGATTGAAAAAGTATAGGCTTGGAGTTGCTCAACTCATTTCATATGCCTATGATTGAGTTTCTCCTGTGAATTCAAAAAACTAAGTGCATGGTTGTCATTATAAACAATAAATTCTCTTGGCAAAAGATAGTGCCTCCATTTTTTTCAAAGCTTGCACCATTGCATACAATTCCAAATCATAAGTAGAGTACTTTCTCTTAGAATCATTCAATTTTTCACTAAAGAAAGCAACAGGCCTGCCCTCTTGACTTAGGACAGCCCATATAACAAGATTACTAGCATCACATTCCACCACAAACAACTTATTAAAGTCGGGAAAAATAAGTATGGGTTGTTGTACTACCTTTTACTTTAGAATTTCAAAAGAATCATTAGCTGCCTTTGTCCACAAAAACTTACATTTCTGCCCCCCTTTGATGGTATCCAAAATTGGTGCACAAATATGACTAAAACCCCTTATAAATTTCCTATAAAATGTTACCAAACCATGAAAGCTTTTCACATCACCTACTATTTTTGGAGTTGGCCATGACAAAATGGCTTCTACTTTTGTTGGATCCATCTTCAAACTACCTTGTGAAATCACAAAACCAAGATAGGTAAGTTCTTCCTTCATGAAGACACTCTTTTCCATGTTGATCATCAATTGTTCATCATGTAACTTCCTCAAAACCTGATCCAAATGTTGCAAATGCTCTTCCTTAGTCCTGCTAAAAACAAGAATGCTATCTAAATAAACCACAACAAATTTGCCAATGAAATCCTTCAACACTTC
Source organism: Cunninghamia lanceolata (assembly GCA_027924645.1). Classification (NCBI taxonomy): domain Eukaryota; kingdom Viridiplantae; phylum Streptophyta; class Pinopsida; order Cupressales; family Cupressaceae; genus Cunninghamia; species Cunninghamia lanceolata. The sequence continues at coordinate 31,207,795 of BSBN01000078.1, read as the reverse complement.
ATTCATGAGACGCATAAAAGTACTTGGAGCATTAGATAGACCAAATGGCATCACTAACCACTCATAAAGACCTTCATTTTTTTTTAATGCTATCTTCCATTCATCCCCTTGTTTGATTCTAATTTGATAATACCCACTCTTAAGGTCAATCTTAGAAAAGTATCTAGCCCCTCCCAAACAGTCCATTAGGTCCTCAATCCTTGGCATAGGGAACCTATACCTTATGGTAATCTTGTTAATGGCTCTAGAATTCGTGTACAACATCCATTTACCATCCTTTTTAGGGCTAGGACTCTTGGGACAACACATGGGCTAAAACTCTTTCTCACCAATCCCTTATCCAACAATTCTTGCACTTGCTTGGCAATCTCTTCATTTTGTGAAGGTGTCATCTTGTATGCTGCTTTGTTTGGCAAAGTAGATCCTGGTATGAAGTCAATTTGATGGCTTATGTCCCTAATAGGTGGTAACTCATTAGGCATTTCTTCTACTAGAATCCCCTTATATTTCTCTAGTAATTGTTGCACCTCATTAGGAGCTTTTTCCTTACTAGGATCATGCAAGCTAGGACTATTTTTAGGCTTCAAAATCAGAGCATACCCTTGGGTTCCTTCCTCCTTAAGGCATCTAGAAACTCTTTACCATTCACAATCATGACACTTGACCCAACATTCTTTTCTAAATGCTCATCAGGTAATGGATCCATTCTATACTTTCTACCATTCCTAGTTATGATGAAAGAATTAGTTTTACCATCATGTTGTGATTGAACATCATATTGCCATGGACGTCCTAACAGCAAACGACAAACATCCATAGGAATTATATCACACAAAATTTTGTCCTTATAATCTCCTATCTCAAATTCAACCCATGATTGTTCATCTACCAAAACTTGTTGCCCTTTATTCAACCATGATACTTTATAAGGACTAACATGAGGAAGCCTTTTCAATTACAATTTGTCTACCATTTCAATGGAAACCAAATTTTTAGTTGAGCCTGAATCAACAATTACCTTGCAAATCTTACCATAGGCCTTGCATGTTATCCTGAACCATGTCTTCCTTTGAGGGGGTTCTTGTGTTTGAGGCACCTTCAACATGGTTCTTCTCATCATCAAACTTTCTCCTTCCTGGACAGGGGTTGCACTTCCAATTGGAGAGTTGACACTTTGGCAATCTTCTTCTTGGATCAATTGGTTTCTTCTCTCCCCTCTATGAGAGCTTGAGGCTTGCTTTTCAGGACACTTGAAGGCTGTATGTCCCACTTGGTTGCAATTGTAGCACCTTCCTGTGAAGACATTAGGACCTCTTCCTAGTCAACCAAATCTACCTCTTCCATTAGGCCTTCCTCCTCTAAAGCCTCCTCTAGAACCAGATTCTTTACTTTTCTCTTGGGAACTAAATTCCCCTTGGCTTCTTTGGGACTGATTTCTACCCCCAAAATTGCCCCTACCTCTGAAATTTCTGCCACCTCTTCCTCTACTTTGTTGCTCACCTTTCCTCTTCAACTTCTCTTCAGCCCTTAGTGCCACTTGAAAACACTTCTCCATAGTTTCAGGGGTCAATAAACTAATTTCATCTTGGATATTGAACCTCAAACCATTTAGATACCTTGCCACCTTATCTTTTTCATCCTCCATGTACCCACAATGAAGAGTGTATTTGTGAAACTTCTCAGTGTAAGTAGCCACATCCAAATCTCTTTGTTTGAGATTTTGCATCCTCTTGTAGATATGCACCTCATAGTCTGATGGAAGGAATTGGGACTTGATCCTCTCCAACATTTTGCTCCATGAAGAGATCATACTCTTCCCATTCTTTACCCTCTCACCTTGGGTGTAATTCCACCATGTAAGAGCAGCACCTTTGAGTTTAGTTTTTGCAAACTTAACCCTCTTACTTTCAAGAACTTATTTGTATTCAAAGTAGTTGTTTAGAGCCTCAATCTGATGCAGAGGCATCCACACTATAACCTTAACATACAGCATGGATGTCTGCAGCCCAACATCACCATCATCATCATCATCATCATCATCATATTTACTCTGCCGACCGATATCCTCCTGATGACAAGCCCTCGCCCGTTCGCATGTCAACAGCATCACCTTACTCGATTATCGACAGCATCATCATGTTCGACCAGCGCGAACATCCTCCTGATGTCCACTGTTCATCTCACCGACAACTTCCGTCTTCACTATCTTCAGCATCATGATATTCAACATCATAATAATCAACAGGATAAAGAACATCCGGTTCCTCCCATTTATCCTGATGATGACAAACCTTAATTCCTCGCACCGTCCCTTCGATGCTTACGTCACCCGATATCCTGATGACGTATATCCTGATGACGATGACGTCACCTGCAGCTTCTCAATATCCTGCCGCTCTGAAATATCCTGATGACATATATCCTGATGATGATGACGTCATATCTTGCTGTTGGCCAAACTTAGTTTTTTTTTTCGGCCCGCGATCAACTCGATCTTCTACCTGATGCCGATGCACCCCTCCTCGGCTCCTCCTGATGATGATCACCCCGACGCACCTTCACTTTATGCAACTAACCGCATCATGCCGATCTCCTCTTACTCGGATGATGATGCCCGAAGCGACTGCAGGATATAAGCAGAAATATCCTGATGATGCCGTTTTAATGACTTTTCAACCTTAGCGAAATTTCACTTCGCCGATCCTCCTGGGATGACCCGATCCACTCTCAGGGTGATCTTCCACACTTTATCAGCTCGACCTAGCACATGCCCATGCTAGGGTCTTCAACATCTCTCGACGGCGATCCTGCACACCTGCATGCAAATAGAAAACAAACTAAAACCTACCCTACTGTACATAACCATTCCACCGATCCGACGAATCAACCGGTGGAATGGGTCAGCGAATCCATATAGCCACCAAAACCGCAGATCGATTACACAAAGGAGATCAAATAGAAGATGAAAACAGGATCTTTATTGATTTCAAAGATGCAATACAATATACTGTTTCTCACACAGCACACTGTAACTCCTCTGCTCAATGCAATTCTATACTATCGATCGATGATCTACAGTCAACCGATCCTCATGCTTAAATAGATTTTCCTGCGAGTACTACTGACCCGACTCCAAGCGGCTGGGAAATCTCCAGGCGGCTGGGAGATCCAACCGATCCTACAACATGACAACTATCCTAACAAACTTCCTAAAAATAGTAAAAGCATGGTCAGCATGATCGTATCATGATCAGCATGACCTTATTACATGCATTTGGTCTTATCAGACCTTCTTGAAAACATAAACAAGACTCAAACTAACTAACTGCCTTATGAAGACCAGCTGTCAGGTAGGTGCTCCTGCACCATACTCCCCAACAGAAAAGAACTCATGTCCCATGAGTTTAGTAGGTGGAAGTCCTCCACCTTTACACCTTGCCTTAGCAATATGCTGATCTGTTCCAGCTTTGTCCTCTACTGGCTCCGGGCTACTCCCAGATTTCTGAACTGTAACTTGCTGTCTGGCAAGTAACTCCTCATGCCTGTCAATGTAGGCTTTTCTCTCACATTCCCTGTGTTTGTCAGGTTGTCTGACCAGAACCTCTATCTAAACCGCCTCTTGAACTTCTGCAATGTTCAACCCTATCTTTCTTTCAACCTTTATAGGACAAACAATAGTCCCAACTATGACAACATCCTTGTCATTCCTCTCAACTAATTGCTGTGTGCAAACCTATTTCTGCACCGGCTGCTGACCTCTGTCAGTCAAAACTAAAACTTTCTTCAACCTGTTGTCCTGAACAACTTCTTTTCCTGCAGTATCCTTATCTGCCTTTATGCCTGCTCCTATAGGCATCTGCACAAACTCCTTCTTTCCCATTAAAATGATTTTAACTGCCCCTTGTGCTGCAGCATCTGCCTGCAATGGCATTAACTTAATAGTCTTCCCATCTTTCTTGATGGTGTAGGTATTAGCATACCCATCATATAGTACCCTCCTATCAAATTGCCATGGTCTACCCAACAGTAGGTGACAACATTCCATAGGCAAAATATCACACAAAACTCTATCATGATATGCTCCAATCTGAAAATCCACATATGCCTGTTCAGAGACAAAAAGTGATTGACTATCACTCACCCAAGATGCCTTGTAAGGGTGTTGATGTGGAATCCTTTCCAGATTCAGTTTATCCACCATTTCCTGAGATACCATGTTGTCTGTTGAACCAGTATCAATGACAACCTTACATACCTTACCTTTGCTCTTGCATATGGTCTTGAAAAGAGCTCTTCTTTGTGGGGATTCTTTGTCAGGTACCTTCATGGTAGTCACTGTTCTTCTCATCATCAGAGACTCTCCACTCTCTGGGTATGCATAATTATCAGGCTCCTTATCATTTTGATAAGTGTTTGAACTCTGCACACTTTGCTCTACTTTCTCTTCTTGTACCAATTGTACTCTCTTGTCATTTGTTCTATCATTTCTGGATGATGAACCCTTATTTTCTGGACATTTGAAAGATGGATGACCAAACTCTCCACAGGTGTAACATTTTCCTGAAAATGTAGTAGAACCTCTACCACCTCCAAACCTTCCTTTATTACCTTTCCATCCACCTCTGAAATCAGACTGTCCCTGTCCTTTACCAGTGTCTTCTTGACCCTCATTGGTTTGCTTTTGTGTAGGGGCTGCTCCTCTTCCCCTCATATTGTTTCCTCTTCCTCTCATGGACTTATCATGTCCTCTATTCATCTTTTCTTCAATCCTGATTGCCATTTGATAACAATCCTCCACATTCTTAGGGTTAGCTAAAACTAACTCATCCTGTATGTTAAATCTCAAACCAGCCAAGTACCTAGCCACCTTTTCTACCTCATTCTCATGATGACCAGATCTCATACTCAATTTATAAAACTCCTCAGTATATGCCTTCACATCCCTTTCCTTCTACTTTAAAAGTTGCAGCTTCTTAAACATCTGAATTTCATAATCCCTTGGCAAGAATTTACCTTTGATCCTTGCTACCATCTTATCCCATGAAGTGATCTTTGACTTCCCTTGTTTCCTTCTCTCAGATTGTACATAATCCCACCATACCAAAGCATGACCTCCTAACTTGGTCTTTGCAATCTTTACCTTCTGATTCTCAGCAACATCTTCACATTCAAAGTAATTATCAAGTGCAGCAATCCAATCTAATAACTCATCTTCATTCAAACTTCTAGTATACTTGGAAACATCAACCTTTACCTTGGGTTTATCACTCTGTACTGCCTTTAACAATTTTGCAAGTCTCTGGTATTCAGCATCTAGATCTTCAGCTACCTCTTCATATTCTTCAACAGTATCTTCATCTTCTTCAGACTCACTGTCTGCCACTTCCCTCTTTTTGTTCTTTTCCAGGGTTGTAAGCCTGGCTTGAAGTGCTTCAGCAAGCTCCTTCATCTTCCTCATTTCTCTAGCATGTTTTTCCTTCATCTCCTGCAATTCCCTTGCAGTACCACTACCTTTCGGAGGCATTTTTTCAACCTCTCAATCAACACACAACACACAATCAACTCTACCTCTGCCCTTTCGGTGACAGAATCAACACACAACAGCCCAGACCTTTTGCTGAGCTCTGATACCACTATGATGCAGAGGCATCCACACTATAACCTTAACATACAGCATGGATGTCTACAGCCCAACATCACCATCATCATCATCATCATCATCATATTTACTGTGCCGACCGATATCCTCCTGATGACAAGCCCTCCCTCGTTCGCATGTCAACAGCATCACCTTACTCGATTATCGACAGCATCATCATGTTCAACCAGCGCGAACATCCTCCTGACGTCCACTGTTCATCTCACCGACAACTTCCGTCTTCACTATCTTCAGCATCATGATATTCAACATCATGATAATCAACAGGATAAAGAACATCTGATTCCTCCCATTTATCCTGATGATGACAAACCTTAATTCCTTGCACCGTCCCTTCGATGCTTACGTCACCTGATATCCTGATGACGTATATCCTGATGACGATGACGTCACCTACAGCTTCTCAATATCCTGCCACTCCGAACTATCCTGATGACGTATATCCTGATGATGATGACGTCATATCCTGCTATTGGCCAAACTTAGTTTTTTTTTTCGGCCCGCGATCAACCCGATCTTCTACCTGATGCCGATGCACCCCTCCTCGGCTCCTCCTGATGATGATCACCCCGACGCACCTTCACTTTATGCAACTAACCGCATCATTCCGATCTCCTCTTACTCGGATGATGATGCCCGAAGCGACTGCAGGATATAAGCAGAAATATCCTGATGATGCCGTTTTAATGACTTTTCAACCTTAGCGAAATTTCACTTCGCCGATCCTCCTGGGATGACCCGATCCACTCTCAGGGTGATCTTCCACACTTTATCAACTCGACCTAGCACATGCCCATGCTAGGGTCTTCAACATCTCTCGACGGCGATCCTGCACACCTGCATGCAAACAGAAAACAAACTAAAACCTACCCTACTGTACATAACCATTCCACCGATCCGACGAATCAACCGGTGGAATGGGTCAGCGAATCCATACAGCCACCAAAACCGCAGATCGATTACACAAAGGAGATCAAACAGAAGATGAAAATAGGATCTTTATTGATTTCAAAGATGCAATACAATATACTGTTTCTCACACAGCACACTCTAACTCCTCTGCTCAATGCAATTCTATACTATCGATCGATGATCTACAGTCAACCGATCCTCATGCTTAAATAGATTTTCCTGCGAGTACTACTGACTCGACTCCAAGCGGCTGGGAAATCTCCAGGCGGCTGGGAGATCCAACCGATCCTACAACATGACAACTATCCTAACAAACTTCCTAAAAATAGTAAAAGCATGGTCAGCATGATCTTATCATGATCAGCATGACCTTATTACATGCATTTGGTCTTATCAGACCTTCTTGAAAACATAAACAAGACTCAAACTAACTAACTACCTTATGAAGACCAGCTATCAGGTAGGTGCTCCTGCACCACAATCCACTCCATGACTTCATCAACATTCATCTTCCCACTAAACATGGGAATCTCCATCCGAGCCTCCAAAGAATCCTTGCCAATTGCCTTGATGTCCTCAAGGAAATGCCTTTGATCAGCCGGTACCTCTACCTTTTCTTGCTCTTCTTATTCATCCTCTTTCTCTTCCTCTTCATCTAAACCTTTATCTATCCTCTTACCTATCCTCAATGCCTTCAACTCTGCTTGGATTGATTCCTTGACTCCACTTTTGATCTTCTCTTCCATCTCCTTGAACTTCTTGACCACTTCAGTGGTATCCCCTTTGGAGGCATATTGCTAGCCTCTCCTTCACTCTCCTCTGCTGACATATACTAGGCCAACAACAGAACCTTTTATGGCTTTGATACCACTATGATGTAGAGGCAAATTGGATACAAGAAGATGGACAAACTAAGCAAGATTCTACTACACCTACAAGCCCAAAAACAAATATCCTTATGCAAAAGTGGGAATAGAAAAAAGAAACTCATGGTTCATCATTGAAAGGTTGATTTGGGATGTTAGAGGACCCACTCCATCCATTGGTTAAGGTAGACCACACTCAGGACTGACACTTGCTTCATAAACCCCAAAAATGGCTAATAGCCTTAAAAAAAAGAACAGTCCTAATAACTTCTAGCACTAACCTCCAAATGTAAATCCCAGACAACTAGAAGATACCCTTTATGATTCCCCACAACATATTCAAGAATGGGTTTGGGTTGTTTTGGGTGGTATGCCCTAACCAATAGCCCTCCTAGTGTTTTTAAGCCCCAATTAGGCCTAGTTTGTGAAGCAAGTGCCTTTAAATGGAGGCTCTTAACCCTCTTGACCACTTAGACATTTTAGTGACATTCCAAAACCATAGAATTCAGTCCTCCTTTGCTGACATGATAGACTGTCCTCAATATTCATACTATTGTTGCTCCTATCAGTCACTTAGCACATGGTTTTGCTAAGTCTAATCAATGAAATATTAGTAATAATGGGTCTCTGCCCACAATACCCTTACAAGACATTAAAATAGACATTAGGGACCTCATTCCACTGATCAAAGAGTTTGATGGGTTAGTAGAATGAAAGGAACATCTTAAATTGTTGTCAGAACCCTAGTTAAGGGTTTCCCAAACCACTTACAGAGAAAGAAGGAATACAACAGTATATAGGAATGTCAAGAGTTCAAAACATATGCAATTGAGAGGTGACTCACCAAACTAACTTTCTAACATAGCCACTAGTCACCACTTGAATGTACACAGTTGAGGTATGCACAGTAACGAGGAAATAGTAGAACTCAACAAAACTTTGTTATTTCTTATTAACTCTTCATCAAACAATGCTTCTCCTCCATATGATGGTGTCTACAAAGATTTATGAACCTTCCTTGAGGTTGTTGAAGCAGTTACAATGTAGTTTGGTCGATGGAGTTGCATAACAGCCATCAGGTACTCTATTTTCCTAACTATAGCAACTGTTTCATGTTTTGTTTAGCAGAGTTACATTGGTTTACGAGTTTCAAACTATCTCCAAACAAGGTTATAATGTGGTTAGGCTCTAAACTAGACCTTAGGGTCCTTGACATCATGTTGGACTTCTTCTATACCTTAACAAGGCTTCACAAAACATGAAGACTATTTCTATATGCCTTAAGAAGGCTTTGCACATGTGACTGCCTCAACAAGATGAGGATAGATATTTGGACATAGTCCTATCTCTTATTACAATCATGAATGGTCTTCTAGGACCTTATTGAACAAAACAAGATGAACATCAAAGCAAGATGAATGGTCTTCTTGGTGTTCCTACACCAGGATGCAAATGGATGCGAGAGGATGCGAATGGTTGAGAGTGGATGTGAATGGTTTTTCCATCTTGATAGTGCAAGTATTTTGAAGTGCTTATTTCATCATTGGGCTTTTAAAATGTTGTAAGATAATACAAGCATCTAGGTATAATTAAACTAAGATGACCTGAGTATTTCTTACATGGATTTTGTTTTAGCAAGTTAATACAAGCATCAAGGTATAATTGAACTGAGATTACTTGAATATTTCTTGTGTATCAATAAAAAAGGATTGCCCCCTTTCATGTTAGACATCTTATGTCCTCGATGATCTTTTGCTGATCATGTCGTTAGACAAGGCTTCACATTACTAAATATTGATCCACAAATAGCAAACAAAAAGAATCATGCTCCCATCATAGCATCTCTAGCTTTTTGGCATCCTTGAGTAGCATAGAAAGACATGATAAAAAAAAAACAAGACACTATAAATTAACCTGATCACAAAACACAAAAACATTCTTGCATTTAGATGTGTTTTCTTGCCATAATGTAGATAGAATAATTTAGAGTATCTTAGGTACTTTCTTTCTTTTCTTTGATAGATAGATGCTTTACATCAAAATATTTGTTTGGAAGCAGGCCTTGCTTGCACTTGCTTGCATCTAATGAGAGAAACCACAATCCTTACTAGTGAGGCGGACCCTAAGGGACTAACCTAGTGCTTGAGAGGCACATTAGTAAATGGCCTTGCCTATGTGACGACGTAGAGGCAATGTAGTTCAGGGACTTGGATTTAGACACAGACGGACTAGAGGATAGATGACAAGATATGGGATGAATGGAAAGTGGAGCCTTGAGGGTGCATTGAAAATGGCCTTGCCTACATGACGATGTAGAGGCAATGTAGTTCAGGGTGACAGGATACTGATGATAGACGTTGACAATTTCTAATGCTCTTGGGATTTTTTGAATAGCCTAAGTGATAGATACTAATGACAAGGGAACACCATGGATAGGTAGGTAGAAGGATGGGCAATAGTGGATAGAAGGAACACATGCAGAAAAAGGGGAAGGATGTGATCACCAAGGACTATGTTGCATAGGAATAACGTGCCCTGTTGTAGGTAGGATACTTAGGATTTTTCATGACAATGCTTATGATGACAGGAGGATGAGAGGATAATGAAGGTTTTGAAAAAGTCAAGGTCTTCCAAGAGTTTTTTCAAAGCATGTTTTGACATTTTACCCCCATATCTATATCAAGATCAAAAGAGGAATGGAGGAAAAAAGGATAGGTATGTAATGGGTAAAGATAACAGGATAGGATAGGCATTTGATATGGAAGGAAATGATAGGATAAAAGTGATATGTTGATGAGACAAGGTGCCCCCAAGTGTAGGTGATGTAGAAGATCAACTTACACATGATGCCTATTTGCCAAGTTTTCATCATGGTACTTATCTAAGGCACCTGTTTTCCAAATTTTCATCATTAGACGAAAGGACTTTTCTTTAATTTTTTTATTTTTCTTTGTTTTTTTCTTTTTTTTTTTGAAACATTTGGATGGGAGAAGGTGGAATACGGACGAGAGGAACTCAAGCATCTGGCTCCCTGAAGGTGATAGTCCTGCTAGATGGATGTTGTCATATGGACTGTGTCCAGTGTTCTCATAGATGTTGGTAGGGATTGGACAAAAGGAGGATGGAGCAGGTAGATAGCGGATTATGGAAGGTGTGATAGTGTATTGTGATGTGGATAATACAGGACTTATGTATGGATGGAGGAAAAGCTTATGCAAAAGAATGGACCATGGGAGTAGGATGGGGAAGATATGTAGGATAATAGTGGAAGGAAGGAGAGATGAAGGTATGTGGAAATGTTGTGGGATGGAAGGAATCATGACCAATGGTTGTACATACTATGATAAACATTGAAGCATATGATGGGAAAGTGATGTAGGAAGCAATAGAGATTTTTTCTTGGTGGATGAATGATTTAGGAATTTAGGGATCCACACAGACTTAGTATACTTCTGATTTTTGCTTGTCATGTGGGATGGAAGGATTTGAGACTTTTGGATGAAATGGGAGAAAGTGGATGGTTGGGATTCTTGAGAGGTGGATGCCTCATTTGACTTGATAGCTTTTTGCTTAGGTACCCAAACCATTTTGATTTTAGATAATACTTGTGAAGGTATGGGCTTGGGTGTATGCAACTTTTGTGTAGCTTTGGAGGTAATTATTTGTTGGATGCGAACCCACACCTTTTTTAGTTTGGCATATAGGTGTGTGGGTTTATGCTGCTTTTGAGAAGGATGTTTTTTTGACTCTTGGCTTTTATATCCTAGGTCATGAGGACTCTTAGGATTTTTAACTTTATAGGTAGAGGCATCCAGATTTTTACTATTGAATTCCCATGGGATGGTGGAGGTGGGGTTGGAGGAAGCCCTTTGTTTAGACAACATGTGCATTTGTTGGCTATGATTGGGATTGTTAGAAGATTCATAGATGGATGTGTTGATGTGTTTTCCTTGCACATACAATGCAGAATAAATATTGATGTACTCTATCCTCTCTTGAATAAAATCCCTCAAATGCTAAGCTAAGTGATTAGATGTGTAGACTCCAAGGTTCTTCATTAGTTACTTTTGGTGTTGTGACTTGGGATAACTTAGCAATAGGATGTGAATTACTATTTGACACAAAGGGACTTACATAAATGTTCAACAATAGGAAACTTGTTTCTCTTGGATAACATGTAACATAGCTTCTTCGAAGGTCTAGCAATATGACAACTTAAGATAAGATAGTGAAAGCTCTTGAATCTAAATCTAACAAGATTTTAAAGAAAATGCAAAAGGAAATGGGTTTAGAAGACTCTAATCTAAATGCAAGCAATCACCACTAATTCACCAGAATCTCAACCACAATTTGCTTTTCCATAAGGTAACAACTACACAAAGGTGATGCAATCTTCTAAGGGAAAAGTAAGGTTTTTAGATTACTTCTGCACATAAAGGTAAATGAAAACAAATTAATTGAAGTTAAGCTCAGATAAGCTTTAGACTAACCATGCACTACAATCTGTCATAGACAAATTATAAATGGTATGAACTATGAAGACTCCAAACATGAATCCACAACAACAACTTCCATGAAACATAAAACTAAATTTCTAAAAACAAACTAAACTAATCTTATTCTATGAGTGAACACTTAGAAACCATGCATTCATTTGAAACAACACAAAACCACCATGAAAAATTCAGCAATGAGTTTGTATTTATTTTAGCTGAGTTTTGAGTAACAATTTCTTAGGGCATTCCCCCTTACAAATGAGAGAAAATGGGGCTTATATAGGCCTCAAAATTCAATGGATGGCCAAGATTAAATCTAGAAATCTAGGGCCCTTAGTGTCACATAGGCAAGTGGTTACAAAATTTACTAATATTAGATCTTGCATTTATGATGCACCCACTAAGTGGAGTACCATCATTTATGACCTCTCCTTTTTGTGGTAAACTCCACAAATTTAGTTATGACACATGTAACCTCTTCCATAGGGACACTTGGCAGAGTTTGAATGGTGCATTCTATGATTTGCAGCTCCTCTATGCATTTGACAACTGTCATCTCCCAACCAGCCATGGATGTTTGAAACATGCCCATGAAAGTGGAAAGTACACAAATATCATTCAACAACTCCCTAGAAACAACCTGTGAATGCTGAAAATACTTTGTATGCATCTTATATTTAAGAAAGTATTCATCAATCTCTCCATTGGAATCAATTACCTAGTTTACAGAAACAAGTATTTTGTTTTGAATTTCCTGAAGTGCTTCTCTTGTTCATGTGTTGTCACTCTCAATCTTTCCCAAAACTTACTCCTTTATGCTAAGTGCACAATACCAGGAAGGGAAATTAAATGTTGAACCTTGTTCAATCACTCATTCGTCTAACAATGTGGCACTTGGAGTATAAATCAGCCTTTTCAAGTGAGGCATAATTTCTCCTCTTACAATTTTGAATTCTACACAAGTGATCAGAACATCCTGAACTCTATCAAATATTAAAGAAGCCTCCTTGTACAACTTCACAATTTCATCAATGAACCCATCAACTTTGATCTTGAAATCTGCTTCCAAATCCTGCAATACTTGAGATGAAGACCTCATTTCTTCCAAATGTGCCACAGACTCCTGTGAAAGCAACACAGGTGGTACAACCATCTCCCTAGCTTGGCCTATTGGTCTCATCAACTACTGAATATAATACTGAAATGCTAAGTTATCCCTCTCCAATTGGATCCTCTGTTCTCGTTCCTTTCGTAATCTTTCTTTGATGACTGTAACTGAATCTTCTAACTCTTCTATCTCTTGCTCTACTGTGACTAGTCCCAAATCAAAAGTATTGATATCATATGCACTTGGAACACCATCATCTACCTCTCTACTGATCTTTGGGACAACAATATACACTTGCCTTAACCCCAAGCTACCTCTTGTAATCTTTGAGAATTTAGTAATTTTCTACTTTCCATTTTCAGGTTTGGCTCTACTCAGCAAGTCTTCCAAACTTAGGATGGGTTCCCTTTCAATAATAGACTTCTCCTTGACCCGATCTCGTAGCCACTCTATTAGGTCAGACAAGTCTTCCTAATTTTCCTCCTAAACTCCCCTCTGCTGAATAGTAGGAAGAGCCTCCTCATCAAACTCATACAACTCCTTGTCATTTTGATTTTTAGCTTCTACTTCTATCATGACTACTTCTTGTTCCTTAGATGATTTTGACATAACTTCATCAATCTAATTACCTTGTTTGATGCCTTGATCAGCTTGTACTTCTAAAGATACTTGTTCATCATGTCTCACTTCATCTTCCTCAATATTTATTATACTATTGCACTCTTGCCTTGAAGATGCACTAGCTGCCTTCTTATCATTAGTCTTTGCCTTCTTTCTTAGCTGAATATCTTCATGTGGATTAGCACCTTCACCCTCTGAATCACTGGAATCACTGGAGTCACTACTTGACTCACTACTTGAAGTATCATTGGACTGATGTGTACTAACTCCTCCCATCAAGTTGTAAGTAAATTGGACATTTTTCTCTTGAAGCCTTCAAATTTGGAAGTCTACATACTTTCTTGTATGTGCCACAATTGGCATCATCAAATCATCATTGCGTGTGACTTCCTATTCTGACCAATTGATGGTGAAGGGCCTGTCCCTCTCTTCTTCATACAAACTTTGTGTAAGTCTTATGTGATTCTCCTCAAGCTGATCCGAAATGTTGATCACTCTTGTTGCTCTAACCAAATCCAAAGACAATCGGTAGAAACCTTTCTTTCTTATTTCCATGTCATCGTATGCATCCATTAAATGATCCTCAAGCTGTGGTTTGTGTTTGTATTTGCTCCCAAATTTCTGTTTGACTATGCGAAATGGATCAAAGTTGCTACGTGCATCATTGTGGCATACTAAGTTGTAAGCTTGCAGCTCTATCTCTGAATTTTTAGCTGCTTGTAATGACGTACAGGTCTCAAGCCTCCCATTGCTGATTGGAAACTTTGTTGTAGTCTTCTTTCTCTTTCTCTGAGCTTTGTCTAATGCAATCAGTTATCTTGTTACTTCCAACAACACCATTCTGTCAGTGGGCTATCTAGGCAACTTGTAAGGCAATGATGAGAAGCACTCAACACAGATGTATTTGAATCTTGGAAACTGAATAAACCACTTTCCATATTTTGTTACAAAATTCATAGCCTCCTTCGACAATCTCTTGCATGTGTTGCCTTGCAACAATTTGGCAATATACATGGAAAAGGCATCATTAAATCTTTTGTAATGAGATATAGCTTGTAGGTGCAACTAAGGATAGAAGTCATAAACTTTGAACTATCCTTCTCCATTTCCAACTCTCCCCTTGTAGTTCAATCCTGGATATCTCTCGTTTCTAGCAAGCATATATATAATATACGAGCTCATATAGAATGTTTTTGTCTCCTACAAACTCTTCAACTAATCATCGATATTGTTGCTGATCATTTCAGCCCAATCTATCAACCTCATTCCACTTACAATTTCTTCAATGAAGAAAAACATCCATGGCTCAAAATTTGCTAATTGCAGGTAGCCCATGATGCGATTCAGAAATACAACCATATAATTGATTTCTTGATGAAAATTAGATTTGTGAAGCTTCTTCGGTACCTTTCTTACATGTGGCCTTGGTTGTACCAACCATTTGTTGTTTATCACCTCCATACACTTCTCAAGTCCAGCCAGATAAAGCTGCAAAGCAGTCTCCTTAGTACAGAAAGTAGTAGTTTTGTATGAAGGGATGTCAAAAGCCTCTGTGATTGCCTCCTTCCTTAGATGAGCTAGCACTTTGCCTTCTCTAGTCATAATGCATCTATTTTCATGATTATAATGCTTGGCATAATCTAGCATCAGCTCCGGTCTCAACATTGCCAGCAAGAAACAAGCAGCTTGCAGAATGCCATTTGTAAACATTCACCTTATCAGATCTGAAGGGTTGGGTTTGCATAAATTTTGTCAAATTTCCTCCATGTTGGTCTTCCCAAGATTAGTGTCACTAAGGTTTCACCATTTTGACATGATTTTCATTTCTAGCCATAGTCCCTTCATGTCGCTCCACATCATTGCCTGTCTGTCCTTCGTGCTCATTGCTCACCTACATAAATATCTTGAATCAACATATCAAAATAATGCTTTAAAAGGTGTGCAAAGACAAAATTCCACCATTTAACATATGTGGGACTAAAATATGCAATTTAGAAACATCTTGCCCTTTCTAAAAAAACTAGAAATGCAAAACTGAAATAGATGAGTTTGTCATGAATATTAGGATCATCAGTTGTAAAGCTATTTCATTATATTTAAACACCTTTATCCCTACCCTGGTGAATTTCAACTTCAAACTTATATCTGTAAATGCTGGTGAAAAATACTGATTTTGAATTGTGAAACACCCCTTATTGGCTGCCAATGTTCAAGCCAAAATCAAAATATTTTGAATTAGATGATGTGTGTTCTTCACTCAACCTCAATGCAACAAGAAAAGCCTGACTTTTACACCACTAATGAGGCAAAGTATGGAGTTTGAAAAATAAGACTAATAAGATAGACTTATATGTTAAAAAAAATGCCTATACTAAGCGCGCATCCAAGGCCGACATGGTGGGTACATAGATGACATGTGGAGATTTCTGAAAGGTTTAAAAGATTGCCCACCATCCCACTCACGAATTGAGACTACATACCACCTCACGGCCTAAGCCACATACTCAACATCAATGAATACAATACCAATAACAGCATGGACTGCAACCTCCAACCATGCGATGACCAATTTATTCTAATGTTACTGAGCATTGTGAATGATGAAAATGTATTTTCATATGCTAATTATAGCAACGAATCCTCCACCTGTGCTAGCTCACGGTGGACTCTAGCATAGACACAATAAGAATCAATGATGAAGAAGCAGGAGTTTTCAACTGTATGGGATCGTGATATAAAGCAGTCACTATGATGCCTTGTACAAATATCTCCTCAAATGTTTCAATAGCCAATGTACCATGCCTCATTCCCTCATTCAAAATGCCATGAATTCGAAATGCTACGAATACTTAGTGGATGATTCGAATGTGTTCGCATATTGCTTAAAATAGCCCTGCTCCGCATAACTAGGAATGTGCGCTCAGGTAAACGGATAGAGAATTGAATGACTTGCAGGTTGCAAAAATAGAATATGCATGAGGTGGGCATTATGAAGGCATTAGGGAATAGAGTAGGCTAGAAGATATTCAAGGAGTAACTAAAGATCCGCTTGAGCGGACATTTAGACTCAACATGGATGCCAAAACAAAACAAGTCTTGTGATGCATCGACAATAGTCTGCTTGAACGGACATTTGAACCCATCGCGCATAAACTTAAATATGCAAATGTAAAGGGACCACAAGAGTCTGCCCGGGTGGATATTTTGATGTCTCACAAAATTTCATAATGCAAAGGCATTACAAAAACCAAGTGGACAATTACACCAGCCATGCATAAGTTTGAATTTACCATGATTGCCAAGTCATCACCCATACGGGGAATTACAAGCGGACTCACAGCCAAAACAACAAGGGTCCCTGCTATCAACAGGGTGATGTTGGGAACACATCACAACATCTTGTGACTCCACAAGAGTAATGTTCTTGAACATTTTAGGGATAAAGATTCATTCAAAACCCTAAATCATCAAATAACCCCCTCAAGCCCCTCCATTAGTTAAGAGATGTACTCAAAAGGAGAAAAGAGTCATAAATTGTATCACATTTCATCTTTGTTGTTTCATAAGATAAACATTTCATTTAAAGCTCTTCAAGTGTTCTAGAGATAAGTAAGAATCAAAACTTCAAAATCCCTGCGTACACCCACATATTAGGTCAGATAAACATGAATACTTAATCAAGGTGTAAAAATCAAAAGCTTAGGACAATCATTCTCATCCTAAAGATCCAAGTGTGTGCATTGTTAGTTTGTTCCCATCCATCAGCAACTAAGATCATCTTAGTTCCTTCGCATTAAGCTATGTGATTAATACACACCTCATGAACTACCTAGACATGGCCTTGCTGTCAGCGAGCATCTATAGCCCTGACGGGTTTGTCTTGTAATTCCACTCGAGTAGAGCCCTACTACCGGTTAGGCATCCATAGCCCTAGTAAAGATTATTTGATTGTCCATCTAACTTAGTTATAGTGTGTGATTTGTGATTTTCTTTTCATTTCTTTTCTTTTGATTTTCAACATGCTTTTGCTTGTTAGAGAACAATGCAGTACTGCTACGTGATAACTCAGCTAGCTGGGTGTAGACTTACGATGGTGGCAAAGGTGGACTTTTAGATTTTTCACTTAATGCAAGATCACAAATATTCACTTAGGTACTTCTAGATTTTAAAGGTGTGAGAAGATATAAGATCTCAAAATAGTTTAATTCACTCTAAATAGTCAATTTATCCTCCAAGAGCAAGTAACATGCTATCAAACACTAACAATGGAGTCTAGAACAGATCTATCCATCTAATGCAAGTTTATCAAAAGAAAGCAAGAAGCATTCATTTAAAGATTAAACATTTTAAACATATAATAAAAGACCTCCATGTCAAAATACATTATATGATTCCACTCTTGAGTCAAGTACAGATCTTAACAAATGGATAAACTGAAGAAAATTACCTTTTGACTCAAAGAATCTCATGAATATTTATTCCCAAAATAAACTTAGCATTACCTCAAAAGTCAACCAGAATGTGCTTGAAATGAAAATACCACCCCCAAAAATGGGACCCCTAGAAAAGCCAAAAACTGCAGCAAAAAGCACGCAAACCAAAAGCAACGAATCTAACCTAAAACTAACCTATGAAAGCAGGAAACAACTAACCTAATTATGTACAAATAAGTCCCTGCAAGAACTTAGAGTTGGAAATAATGCTTTAGGAATTGTCCATTGACGGGCAATGGAGCAGATTCTCCAGTGAGTGTTTTTAGTTTGAAAGCATTCTCTCCCAAAATTTCAGCAATCTGGTAAGGGCCTTTCCAAAGATTATTAAATTTATTGTGTTCACCCTTTCTTTCTTTAGCTTTGTCCCAGTATAAAACCAAATCAGATATATGAAAGGACTTGATCTTTTCTTGTCTGTCAAACCATCTCTTCACAACTCCTTGATGTTTTGCAAAGTTTTCTAGTGCCATGTCTCATTTTTCTTCCAAGTGGAGCAATTGTGACAACCTATTTTGGACCCTATCATTTTCTTCCATGTAATCCTGCATAAATTGCAATGTGGGAATTTTTAGTTGGATTGGGAATACAAGATCTTGGCCATAAACTAGATGATAAGGGGATGTACCCAGGGAACTCTTTATTCTTGTCCTGTCTTCCCAAAGAGCAAACTTAAGTTGTGTATGCCAATCCCTTGGGTTTTTATCCAATAGTTTCTTAATTGTACCTAGAAAATTCTTGTTGGTAGATTATGCTAGACCATTTCCCTGTGGGTAATAGTTTGATAAAAATTTTAGTGTGTTGCTGTATTCAAAATCCCAGTTAGAAAATTTCAATGAAGTAAAAGCAAGACCATTATCACAAACAAGTGCATGTGGACATCCAAACCTAGTGATAATATTTTCTTCAAAAAATTTAATCACAACATCAGAAGTGTAAAATTTTAAAGCATGAGCCTCAGACCACCTAGTACAGTAATTAGTAGTGGTCAAAATATACCTGTGTTGTGCTGAGTAAGGTGGGTTAATCATACCAATAAAATCCAATCCCCATTGAGAAAAAGGTCTTACTTTAATCACTAGTTGAAGTGGCATGGCTGGATTTCTTTCCCATGAAGCAGCTACCTGGCATGTGTGACATCTCTTGACATGATCATATGCATCATGAAACAAAGTAGGCCAATAATAGCCTACCCTTAGAATTTGGTGTGTTGTAGCTAAACCACCTCGATGACATCTTCCAAATTTGCTGTGAAAATGTTCCATTATCTAACTTGCTTCATCCTTTCCTACGCATCTCAAATATATCCCTTCATGATTTTTCAAAATAGGTCTGATCCTTGGAGCATAAAACACTGACTCTTTTTTCTCAAAGCTCTCTTCTGGGTTGAATTCATTTGTGTTGGACATTTCTGATTTAGCAGATAATATATGATGTCATTGTACCACTCGTTAGGTGATACTTCCTCAAGAGTATAAACTTGTTGCACCAACCCTAGTCCTTCAGTGGCAATTGTTTGAGTCAGTCCTTGTCCTAGAACAAGCTTCATTGGTTGCATCTCAATATCATATTCTTGAATAGTGGTGATCCACTTGCCTCTTCTTTCTCCCAATTCATTCCGCATAAGAAGGGTCTTGAATGTTACATCTGGAGAAATGGCATATATTTTACTTCTCAAAATGTAATATCTAAATTTCTTGATTGCTTTGACCAGTGCATAAGATTGATTTTCCACATTAGGATATCTCAATTCAGTATCTTTCAATAGTGTACTCATGAAGGCTATTGGGTGTTCATCTTTTTCTTCATTTCTCTGTGTGAGAGTTGCTGCACATGTATGCTCTGAAGCAAAATAATATAGATAAAATGGCATTGTGTAATCTAGGCTTATCAAAATAGGAGCATTAGCAATAGATTGCTTGATTTCTTCAAATGCCTTTATTGCAGGGATTGTCCATTCTATCTTTGCATCTTTCTTCAACATGTCATTCAATGGCTTAACGATCTCTACAAATCCTGTAATGAACTTCCTGAAAAAGTTTATCTTTTTGAAGAATGACTTTAGCTCATTCTTACTTGCAGGCATATCAATTTTGGAAATAGCCTCTATTCTACTTGGATCTATTGAAATTCCCTTCTCTGAAATCACATGTCCCAGTAATTTGCCTTCTATTAATCTGAACATGCACTTCTTCAGATTCAATGAGATTCTGTGCTTCCTACATATTTGAAAGACCTTTCTCAAATCTTCTATGTGGTCTTCCCTTCTACAAGAGAAAACTGTGAGATCATCCATATATATGATTATACATTTTCCAATCAAATCATGAAAAGAAATGTCTATAGCTCTCTGAAAGGTTTCTCTAGCGTTAATCAGTCCAAATGGTATTTGCCTATATGCATAGTTTCCCCATTTGCAAGTGAAAGTAGTCTTCAATCTATCTTCTGGTTCCACCATCACTTGGTTATATTCTGAATATCCATCTAAGAAAGACATCATCTGGGAACCATTTACAATTTGCAACACTTCATCCAATGAAGGCAACAAATAATTATCCTTTTCAGATGCTTTGTTCAAATTCCTAAAATCCACACACAAACTTATTTCTCCATTTTTCTTACGAACAAGAACAAGATTAGTGAGCCATGTTGAGTGCCTTACTAGGAATATTATTCTCACATTCATCAACTTCTTTACCTCTTTGTATATCAATGGTTCTAAAAGGGGATTGACAGGTCTCTACCTTTGTCTGAATGGCTTGCTCTTGGGTTTCAAAGGAATGGTGTGTGTAATGATTGAGGTATCATAAATCTTTAAATCATCATAGCTCCAAGCTATAATGTCTAAAAATTCTTTCATGCATTTGAGTATACCTTCTTTCTCTTCAAGTCTACACACCTTTCCTATTAACACATTCTTCTCTTCATTGTCTATTCCCATATTAATAGGTTCACATTTATCTCCTTAAGTCTTATGATCTCTTAATGCACTCAATTTATCTGAATCAAAAAGTCTTTCTAACTCAATCATCCCTTGTGGTATTGTATTATTCTTCAAGTTTAAGATACCTTCTGCATCAAATTCTGCTTGTTCCAAATCTTCTTCGTCTATGATTTAAGCCTCAAAGACCCTAGAGTTTGTGATGAAATCCAATATGTGTTTATCATCATTGAACACCTAAAAATTTGTAACATTATCTGGAACTAATGGTACTGAGACCAACTCTATAGTGAACTTCTTTAACCCATTCATGGCAAGTGGTGTGAGTGAACTTGTTGCCTATGCTAGGGAATTAGCAACTTGATTCTTTGATCTATAAACTAATTTGTTGTTGAATGCATCAAAACTTTAAATCAAATCCCAAACATAGCTTCTATATCTCTTTAATCTCTTATTATGACAAACATACTTCTTCCTTATTTACTTGACAATCACCTTGGAATCTCCATAAACATGCAGAATCTTAGCACCTTTCTTGATAGCCATCAATAACCCATGAACTAATGACTCATATTCTGCAACATTATTTGTACATGGAAATTGCAGTCTGTGTGTAACCAAGAATGATTCTCCTTAGGGATTGACCAACTTGAACTCGGCACTAGCTCCTTGCTTTGACTTGGAGCCATCAAAACGCAAAGTCCATACTTGATTCCCTTCTTGATCAATTTAAACTTTATTTGGATTTTCTTTTTTCTTACCCTTCTTGGGAGTCTTTGGTGAAATTGGATCCTTCTTCAGTTGATTGTCATTCTTTTCAACTTTTTCAATTATTTTAGTTTGAGTGGGCAATACTACAGGGTTATCTTCTTTCTTTACTTCTAGAATTTTTGGTTTTATAGCCTACGAAACTCTCCTGTATACTTGTTCTAAGGCAACTTTACACATATTACAAGAAAATTTGGAATGAATAGCATTGTGTATCCGACACCAGTTAGGTAATAATAGATCTTTGACATTTGCTTGTTGACCTAACTCTGTTGCTTGCTAAACATTCTTGAGTATGAAATTTTGAAAATTTTCAAATGTACCATCCCCTTCATCAGAAGCAAACTCATAATTGTGATCTAACAAAATTTTAGTTTCATCAAAAGATTTCTGGCCTTCATTTTCTTTTATTCTTGAACCTTGTAGCATGAGGACTTCTTCCATATTTGGCCTGTAATTTCCCAAATCAGTCTCTAAGAACAAAACCTCATTATCTTCACCATATGCTATGATCATCAGTTTCAACCTTAGGGTACTATCAATTCAGATTTTATTTGGAATTCCTTTCCATGGTAGCCACATGTGAGAGAAATCGGTAGCTACATACCCATTCAATCTTCTTGACCAATCTTTACTCAGGAGCATGCCATATCCACATGGGATATCAACAACTGAGATGCCAATATAGTTCTATATTCTTAGATCAGATGATAACTACATGTGTATATTATTTATCTCTCCAACCACATGAACTTCTGTCTTATCCAGCTGTGTAACTTTCTTTGTGGTCGGGGTAGGAATCAAACCCAGCCTTTTACATATGGTGAGTGGAGTTACATTGCTTGATTCTCCTAAATCCATTAAACAATTATATAACATCTTCTCAAAAATATAGATTGATAATAGGAATGGGGTAGGTTCATCTCTTCCTTGATAGAAAACTACAAACTTTTCATTTGGTAACTTGGAATGTGCATTCTTTGTCATATCATTTGATAGTGGAATTTGATCTTTTGTAATCTTTTCATTTTTAACAATACTTCCTTCTTTTGTATCCTTTGTAGGGTCTTAGGCTATACATATTGAGTTGAGAGACTGAGTAGCACCTTCTGATGTATTCTAAGAACAAGATGGCACACTCTCCATGACATGTGCATTCTAAACATTAGATGAATTGGAAGGGCCTGTTGTAGCATTCCTTGGAGTAGATGTATCATTCAAGTTATTTAAAACTATGTTTCTGATCTTAGGGATTCTCATCATTTCAACCAAAGGCATGCTCACCTTCACTTTCATGAATTCTTCTATGAAAATTAAGCTTAAATGCTTCAATTCATCATTTGTTGCAGCAGCATCTCATGTAGGGTTGACTCTTTGTGGAGTGTCTCATGAATGAACTTCTTGCATTGGAGTGACTCTTTGAGTAGCACCCCTTTGTCTATATTCTAGTGAATCCTTTGGAAAATTTGGATTGTTACTAGCATTTGGATTCGATGGAGTTTGAAAATTATTTGGAGGAACTGATGTGGTTAATGGGTCTTGTACTCGATGATTTCTTTGATATATTTTTAGGGGTGGATTCCCAATTGATTATTGAAATGCTTGTACTTCCCCTATTGCCTCAGCTTGAAAGTCATTACTGAATGGAGAGTAATAATCTAAATTTTCAATTGGTCCATTTACAGATGCTAGAGGGAACATTCCATTGTACTCCATTGCATCATAATCCATCACAGGAGGGAATGTGAAGTCTTCGATGATCAAGGCTTGATCATACCTTGTTGTAGGAACAAGCTCGTACCCTGTTGTTTCTTGAGGAGCATCTTGAGCTTGCATGCTTTGCATCTCCTTTTAGAATATATCAGTAGCTATTTTGAACTCTATACACTGCAACTCAGAATGTTGATTTGTGTTATGCAATCAACACCAAATTGATAAAGCTACCTCAGCTAAGAATACCTTATCTGCAGGTCTAGAATCTAGATTTGA
Organism: Cunninghamia lanceolata; assembly: GCA_027924645.1. NCBI lineage: Eukaryota > Viridiplantae > Streptophyta > Pinopsida > Cupressales > Cupressaceae > Cunninghamia > Cunninghamia lanceolata. The sequence continues at coordinate 31,183,945 of BSBN01000078.1, read as the reverse complement.
AGTATATTCCAAAGGAGAAGGAACATTCCCATTATTTGGAGATGTATTCCATGCTTTATTTTGCCTTTGGAATCCTTGGTTTGTTCCTCAAAATCCTTGATTATATTCTTGATAATTTCCTTGATCTCTTTGATTTCCTTGATTTCCATTTTGATTTCCTTGATCCCTCTAATTTCCTTAGAAACTCTTTTGCATATTTTGTAAATGATTATTTTGATTTCTTAGATGGGTAACTTCGGTGGATAACCTCTTTACTTGGTCAATTAACTCTTTCATTTCATCCTTCTCTTCTTGAGTCCTTGTAGAGGATGAAGACCCTTGTAAGTACACAAGTTGCATAGGTGAAGCTTGTGAAATGGGTGCTCCTAGATGCAACATCATCTGATTGCTAAGCGTTAGAAATAGATTTATACAAGAGTATGTTGTGTCAAAGCTTCGTTGATTCCTTGAATCTGATTTGGCATAGCTGGGTGCCCTATATGATTAAGCAGTCCTTGAGTATTCATGCCCAAGTCAGTAATGGTGATATGGTAACAAGTTGATCACAAGAAAATGGAATGACTTGGGTGCCAAAGGTGCACTGTAATTCCTATAGAGTAACAATACTAAAATCTTGGATTAATGAAATGAAGGAATAGGGTTCAATTTATAGACTTGTGAGAGAGAAGATCAACGGTATAGAAAGAATGAGAAGATCAACAATATAGAACAGTTGAGGAATGTGCACGAATAAGAAGAAAAGTGTCTTTCTATATTTTTCATGAGAGGAATTAATAAAATAGAAGAAGAGTTAACTAAAGAGATTAAATCAATTAAAAGAATAGATCAATCAGTTAAGAGAATAGAACTAGAGAATGGAATTTGCATGAGGATGAAAAGATATTTTAGCTCAATTAAATATTTAGAATATTCAATTGCATGTGCACAAGGATTGAATTATATTTAGAGATAACTCAATTTAGAAGAAATGGACAACTTAAATAAATATTTGATTTATTTAAATTTAGAGAAGATGTTATTAGAAGAAACAATTAAATAATTGATATTATTTAATTTAGAATGAATTTGGAAGAACTAATTAAATAATTGGTATTATTTAATTTGTTGGAGGGATTAGAAGAATTTAATTAAATAATTTGATTTTATTTAATTGTTGGGAGAATATGAATCAAATAAATAAATTTGTTTATTTATTTATTGATAGAGGAATTTGACTTAAATAAATATTAAGAATATTTATTTGGATAAAGTCATGTCACTTTTAGGTGTATACATTAGGAAATGTCCTCCTTGGTATATCCCTATAAGAAGGAGTGGACATACCTTAGGACATTTGCTTTTTTAAAGCTAGCAACTCATTTGCTAACTTTTGCACCATAGGATCTGTGGTGCTTGTCGAAGAATTATCAATAGAGGATTGACCTCTATTTCTATTTCAATCTCTTCTTATCTTACCTGCAAGGATAAGATCATCTTCAACCTCCATAGCCAAACTTTGAGCTGCAGGAAGATCAACGGGACCAGCCTGCCTTAATAGAAAGCTTACCTCAGGAAGCTAAGTGTTGATGAAGAAACATCTAAGATTCTCCACTATTGGTTGAGTAGTTGTTGGAATCCTATTTGTCAATTTATTGAACTTGGCGATGAAATCTCGCATGGGTTCATGTGCTTATTTCTTCATTTGTGTTAGCTAAGCTAACAAAGCATGTGTATCTTCTACAGGCTTAAACCTAGTTTTGAACTTGGTTTTGAGAGTATTCTAGTTGGTTATGGTTTGAGCTTGGAGGTGGTAGAACCAATCTGCAGCAGCACCTTGCAATATTTCTACAAAAAATCTTACAACCACATCTTCATGTTCCACCCCTAGCACACCACAAGCTATAAAAAAAGTTGCAATGTGTTCATCTGGATGGACTTTCCCATCACCATAGAATATAGGGAAATTCTTCCTTGAACTACGAGGTAGTTCATGTAGAGGTGGCATTAAATTCAAAGGACCAAAAGTATTACCCCACGGGCCTTAAGCCGCCATTGTGCACTAATTGAAAGGTGGGATAACAAACCTTTGTGGAACTCAAACAAATAGAACTTTGTTGGCATTGGAGCTAGAAATGTCACTTGGTATAGGCGACCTGGGATTGGTAGGAGGAAAAATCCTTATTTGCTAAAGATGAGGTTGTGGAGGCAAAATACCAATGTTATTTTGCTGCATTAACTCAAACACATGATCAATAATACCTTGAGCTCTCTTACTTTGTGTATACCTTGAGTCTGCCAGAATGCAATGTACTCAACAAATATTTTGAAACAACTTAAAATAATGGAAGAGGATGAAATGCTTCAACTCAAAGCGTGAGGCTCCAAGTTACACGTTCTTCCCTAGTAGAGTCACCAAAAAGCTATTCGGTGAATATTTTATCGTTTAGCTAACTAACAGCAAAATGGTTATATTGCCAAAGTTATAACAAGATAGAGTCTCTCCTCTCAACAAGGGGAGGTTCCCTCTAGATGATTAATTATTTCTAATAAATAATTTTTAACACTTATAAAAACTAAAACTATATTGGGGTGTTTTCATTGCATCCTATTCTCTTTTTTTAGAATAGATGTTTTTCTCTTCAAAATGATAACTTCAACAAAAATGATATTTAATAACCTCTTAGCTGATACAAACTATAGAAACACAAAGTCTTCTATTTCTTGACATATTTCTCACAAATAAACTTGATTGGATTCAAATGTAGCTCAAAGTCTCCACTCTCACCCAATATGATATAACTAACTTGAACACAATAGTTTACAACACAAAGTCTTTAAACAATTCCATTCTCACAAATGGAAACACAAACTCCCGCAATGAGAAAATAACACAAAGTCTATTTAGATAGAACAAGAACACTTCTCTTAATTTTCAATAAACTCCATGATTCCAAGAATGATTCAATATAATATAACACCAATGACATAACAACACTGATATCATAAAAAACAATATGATTCAACTCAAAGTTTGATACTCAAACTGCTCGCTTATATTGATATTCACTTGAAATTTTGATAAACATGAAAAGCTCAAAGTTTTGATATGTTTTCCAATTTGGCAGAGTTTATTTGCAATAGATAAAAGAAAGATAATTACAAAAGAGACCCTCTTTATTTATAGGGAGAGGCCTTGAGAAAATTAAGGAAAAAACCTAACTACTTTGACTTATTCAAAAATAGGAATCCTTATTGACTTGTGACTTCCTAAGTTTTTACATGTAATTGCATCTGAGAAAAGTACATGTAAAAATATCCAAAACTAATCCAAAAGTACATATGAAAAACAAAAAATAAACTAAGTTGTGAAAAGTTGCTTCAACTTGTACTGCCTTCTTTCTTCAAATGAGCATCATACATGGTAAATGCAGCTTGCATCCCCAAATTGTCTGGACTGACAATGTTCCTAAAATCATCTGAGATCTGACTATTGCATCCCTTATTGTCGTGATTGATTTAGCATGACTAGTTAACTTGGTTGTTAGGTTATCCAAAGTTAACTAGTTGTCCAGAATATTATCCATGGAAGAAACTAAAAAGGTTTTATCTTCAAACTCCTTCTAAAACATGTTCTCAAACTCTTGGATCATCTCATCCATAGGAAGAAATTGATTATCCTTAGATACCAAATTACACGGAAGCTCCTCCAACTTATGTAAGAGACTAACATTACTTTGGTCACTCAGCTTCTTGATAATTTCCAGATCCTTGATCAAATCCTTTAAAACATTGCTCTGATATGTCAATGCTTCCTTAGTCTCTGTGTATGAATCCTGATTTCGAATAACACCAATTGATATCAAAGCATTTATTTTCAATTTCCTTAGTTCTGTCCATTTATCATAGATTTGATCCAAATGCTCAATATCTTGAGAAATAGTGTCAACTAGATCATCAAGCTCTGCTCTGACCTTCTCCATTTTACCTGTCTTCTTAGCTACCTCTGCAAGAAGAGATACTTCATGTGCACACATCCTTTGCAAATATTCCTTAACCACTTTTCCTTTGAGATGAGTCTTTTTAGCATTCTGAATTATAGGGTCTTCTACAGAAATAGCTTCAAGAGTTACTGATTCAGAAGTCAAAGTGATCTTTCTCACCACTGTAGTCAATTGTTCTACCATTGCCTTATAATAACCCTTCATTTCCTTTTCTTTATCACACTTTTGAATCAAAGAATCTAGTGCAAATTACATATTAGCTTTTGCACTCTCATATGTGATTTTGCCAAGTTCAATTCAGGAAATAGAATAATTATTCATACTGAAATTCTCAATGGTGGCACGTTGCGGAGGTTTAGCAATTTCGACAAATTTTTGTCCCTTATCTTACAGCACTCAAGAAAGTGTTTTTGGGTTCTTTTGAGTCTTAGTCTTAACTGCCATCAGTTTACCAAAATCAAAATCATCTAGGGAGATGGTTTGTTTCTTTCTCTTGTTCTTCCCTCTGTTCCCCTGAAGAATTATCTTCAACCTCCATCTCTTCAATAGTTGGCTCATCAGTCCTCTGTCCCTCAACTTCCATTTCTTCCTCCTCAGACTCTTTCTCTATGACCTTGGCCTTTTTTCTCTTAGACACAAATTAGATCCTTGGTTTAGAAATCTTAGATGTACCTGGAGTATCACTTTTATTCTTTGTCCTCAATTCAACCTTTTTACCAGTTTTCTCTAAAACCTCTTCTTCAGATGTAGTTAAAAAATCCTTCAATGGTATGCCTCTTCTTTGGAGCCACAGGTTCGTGTTAGCTAGCACATGTTCAAACCTCTTCCTTAAGGAAGTCAATTCCTTTTGAGACTATTGGATAGGGGGAAGAGGATAATTATCAATCTACTTGTGAATAAGGAAGACAAATGAAGTTAGAAATACTAACCAAATGCATAAATACACAAAGTTATACCTTCAAATGTGATCCCTCTCCTTGATAGGGTGGAAGGAGTTCCACCCAAACTCCTTAGATTTACCCAAGACTAGAATGTGTGTGGATTGCTCCTTGAGATTCAACACAATAAGATGAGGGATTTGGATTTAGGTGCTGATTGAGATGGGGATGAGGAATGATTTTGGCATTATGATGTTGAGATAAGAAGATTTTGGAGAGATTTTGGCATAGTAAGGATGCAAGAAGAAGTTGTTGAAAATGGATTAGAGAAGGGTCTCATTTATAGATTTTTGGAAAATGGATGGAAGGTGAGGATTAAAAAATGAGATCAAGGGCTAGAAATGCTTGAGAGTTAGGGTTAGGATTGGATTCATAGCCTTGTGACAAGTGTCACAAGAGGAGTGGATGAGAGAGATCAAGGGTTGAGATTTGGTCAATGGTTTTTGGAGGGCTCTCATTGTTTGTTAATTAAAAATTCACACAGGGAAAGGTGTTGAGGATAAAAATGAATTAAAAATTTATTTTTAGGAAGAGTGGATATAACAAGTGAATTAAAAATTTAACTCATGGGGGAGTGTGAATTAAAAATTCACTTTTATGTGGAGATGTCAAAGTTGAAGGACACATGTACACTTACATGTGTAAGATGGTGATAAATGAGTTGTAAGGGATTTTTTATTCAAAGGTGTGTGGGAGGATGGGCTAAGAAAGGTTAATTAAGTGTTTAGCTTAATTAATTTAGGTCTAGGGGATAGGTAAACTAGGGTAGCTAATTAAATAATTGATATTTAATTAACTAGGATAGGGATAGGTTGATTAATAGGGTAGATTAATTAGATAAGCATGATTTATCAAATTAATAGGGATTAAGGAGATGGACAAATTAGCTAAATAAATATTAGGAATATTTATTTAATCAATGAGGATATAGTTATAAGGTAAAGTGATAAATTAAGTGAATTAATTGATCACAAAGGATGGGTAAATGATCAAAGGTAGATGATTAGGGATAAATTAATTAAATAAAATGAATTTATTTAATTAATAGGAGGGATAATTGGTGGTGCAGAGATATGGGAAATTGGTTTGCAGAGCAAGTCAATTTTAGGTGTCTACATTTGCCCCTGTTTGAAAAGGTGTTGCAACTAAGTAATGCTATTTCAAAGAAGTTAACATATAGAGTTGTATTGGATAGAAAAATGATTTTGGCTTAGAAGAATAGAGTAAGGTTTGGGGATAATTGGTAAGGGGGATGCCCCCTCGAGAGGACATGCAGGTTGTAAGAACACAGGTGTGCTCTTGAAATGGATGAAACAGATTGGTTGAACTAGTTGGAGGATAAGGGGTGAGATGAAAGAAAGATGATTTATGGGAGGTTGGATGATGGATGATCATTGTGCTGAAAATGATTTAGAGCAATCCTAGGTTTGATATAGCAAAGTGGATATTTTCACCAAGGTATAGAAGACTAGGGTGATGATGTTTATCCAACATTTGCATGGACTAGACATGCAAATAAGAGGGTGATGCCATGCATACCCAAGATAGTACAACCTTGTCTAGATGAGGGAAGGGGACTCATAGCATAAGCCTTAAATACACAAAAGGTATGATGAACCTTAAATGCACAAGGAGATCAATATGCTAGAACCGACCCTACGATCCACAAGATATGAATACTAGCTTGGAGTAATGAAACCAACCCACAAGAACAACATACAAAAGCAAGACTATGCCCCATTCTAGATGTTTTCACCACATACCATGATATAGTGAGATCAAGGTAGCTTTGATGTGATCTGTGAATAGGACAAAAGATAAAAATCAAACACCAAAAGACCAACGAACCAAACAAATAGCCATTGTATCTCTTGCCAAGATGGATGATGATAGGATAGATTCTTCCTATCGTAGGAATGATATATCCTAAGGTAGGAATCAATGGATGATTGGATCATGCTTAGTTGATGTTGTTGGATTAGCACAAGATATGATGGTTACAAGTTGTGGTCGATGCTGATTTGATAGTTGATAATTTTTGTTAAGGGATGATGCTTTGATAGGTTATGCGATGCTTGGATCTAGTGTAAGCTCAGTGGGTAGGGACCATCCAAGTGGGTTGGATGGGTGTATCTTATGTACCTGAGTACTGGAAACTTCTTGCATATTCCAGACTGCCTACATACCATGTATCCACGGGATTAAGGTACATTAAGATGCAGGTGGTGATGATATGTAGTTCTGATTTGTGATGGTGATGTGGGATGATTGAGGATAGATGTGATGATGTTGGAAGATGATGTGTTATTGTGAGGATGTTGGAAGATGATGAGATGTTGATGGAACGAAGTTGATTTTGGGATGGATATGTTTGGGATTTTATGGATTTTTTTTTTTTTTTTGTATTTTTGTGATTTTGGAAAGGGCATGGTTTATTATGATGGTTGCATTGGATTGCATTTGGATAGCCTTTGCGCTAGATACCAATGACAAGGGAACACCAAGTTTAGAGGTGGAGGTGATATGGTTGGGTTGGGGTATTGGAAATGAAAGGACAATGGATAGGAGATTTTGATAAATGGATAGATACATATAGATAAGGGGTAGGATGGGGGATTAAGGATCAGGAGGGATACATGATAAGTAGATAGAGGGATTGTTAGTGGGAGATGATAGAGAGGAGATGCATGATAGATGGATTAGAAGATAGAGATAGGGATGCAAGATAGATGGATAAGAGATGGGGATAAGGATTTACTCTAAGGGCTATGTTGCAAGGAATCATATGGCTCAATGCTTAGGATTTTGCATGATGGGTTTACATTTGAGTGGATGGACTTTGTAGTAGATGGATGGAGGATATGCTTGGAAAGGGAGTATGCCGAGAGGTGTCCAAAGAAAGTTGTTGATATTTTTCCCCTTGTCTTTATCAATATCTAAGGAGGAAGATATAGTGGATAGAATAGATGGGGAATGATAGGATAACTAGGGGGATGGGGGATATGAATATGATGGGGTAAGGATAAGATAGTGGATAAGGTGTGCAAAGGACATTATGGATGTGGATGACAAGTATGCTTTTTCCCCCAAGTGTAGGGATATAGAATGGATGGAGAAGGGATTACGCAAGATGCCCACAAGGGGTTTTCATCATGGTACTTTCCCAAGGTGCCATGAGGAGTGGTTTTTACCATTGGACAAATTTTTTGTCTTTACTATTTTCTTGATTTTTTTTTATTTTTTGCTTTTTTGATGGAATTGGGACTCTAGCGTATGTTTCCATAGCAAGGCAAATATGGTCGCATGTTGGATAGCATTGTGGATGATGAATGTATGGTGGGTAGTAGATTATGATGTGGATTATGCATATTATGATGTGGATTATGCAGATTATGATGTGGATTATGCAGATTATGATGTGGATTATGCAGAAGCATGGACCATAGGGATGTGATGGGGAAGATATGTAGGATAATGAATGAAAGATGGAGAGATGGGGGTATGTGGGAATGTCAAGTGGTGGAGGGGAACCAAGACCAATGGTTGCACACACCGTTTTGGATTTTGAAGCCTATGTTTTGGATAGGGGGTGGTTAGTAATGGGTATCGGGATAGGGCAATTTTGGATGGTCAATTTGGGGTTTTAGGGACCCAAATAGACTTAGGTGTTGGGGGATTTTTAGATGGGGAGGGGGATGTTTGGGATTTTGGGGTGGATTGGGAAGTGGATGCCTCATTAGAGTTTGGTTCTTTTTGTTTAGGGACCCACACCATTTTTGTTTTTTCTTTTTCTTGTGATGGTGTGGGTTTTGATAGCCTTTTGGATTTTTGATTTTTCTTGGAAGGGATAACATCTTTAGGCTTTTGTGCTTTATGAGTCGAGGCATCCAATTTTTTACTTTTGAATCCTATGGATTTGGGGGAAGCTTCATGTTTGAAAGATGTGTGCTTTTGTTGGTCTTGATTGGGAATTTTAGGGGCTTTATGGGTGGAGGGGTTAAAAATGGATTTATGGATAAATGGATGAGGAGATTTGAAGATAGAGATATTAAGAGTTGGGAGGATAGGAGAATGACAGGATTTGTAGATAGGGGTGTTTGTCATTGGTAGGATAGGAGGTAAAGTGGATTTGATAGGGATATTTGGAGTTGGAAGTAGTGGAGGTAAATTTGATGGAGGAAGATGGATAGTCACATGCTTTTACAAATGATATGACGATGGAGGAGGGATGGCGACATATGATTTAGGGGTGTGATGTGATGCACTGGATTTGGAATTGGGTGAATGGATTTTGGAAGGTGTGTGGGTGGTACTAACATGTTTAGATTGTTTTTCTTGGGGTGTATAGCCAAGGCCATGCAAGGATGGATGGAATGTGGTGTGGATGGGCTTTAAGATGCCTTATTCATGAAGGCCTAAGCCTTTTCCTTGATAGTTCATATGTTGGAGCATGTGACATGCAATGGGATGTTTGGTGCTTTGGAAACAAGACACAAGTCCATTATTTGTTAGAGAAGGATAGATGGTGGATGGAAGTTGTTCACCTCCTACAAGGGAATCACTACAGATGAAGGTACTTTGTCCAAGTGAATAGGAGGATGGATTTGGGATGAGATTGGTAGATGGAGGTAAAGGATTCATGGGGGATGGTAAGTGGGTGGTAGAAGATGGTGTGAGATCAATAAGTTGATCAATAGATGGGAGGGGATCAGGGATGGGATTAGATAGGATGGTTAGATCTTGATTAAGAGAAGGGGTTGATGTTTCAACATGCTTTGAATTTGATGGGTCGTGTGTTTGGATAGAAGTGGACATGAATTGGATGGTGATGGTAGGTTCTTGGATGGATGTGATGGGTGCTTGACTTATGCTAGGAAATTGTTGAAGATGTTTTGTGGGTGTTGGATTGCATGAGCATGTTTGATTCCTTGCTAACAGCCAATGGATGGCATCCTTCATGAGTGTATGGGTTGAAGAATAATATAATGGATGGATAATAATGGTGGATGGTGTAGGATTAGGATTGGGATTGGATAAGGGGGTGATGGAATTATGTAGTGATGGTTCTTGGATGGGTTCAAGGATAGGTGTGTGACTAGATGGTGGTGTTGGAGGGGTGGAGGATTTGGGGTATTTCATTTCTTTTCTTGGTGATGTTCTTTGGAGGAAATCCCACAAGAATTTTTTGGATATCGTGGGCTTAGGATTTGGAAGATTTGATGGTGGATTAGAAGGTGTATGTGTGATAGGGGTTGGTGGATTGCGAGATACATAAGGTGATGGATTAAGGTTGATAAGGTTGGAGGGATATTGTGATGGGAGGATTGGAGGATGGGGATTAGGGGATGGGGGATTTGCATGGAGGAATGGTTGTTGATATAAGCTTTGGATTTTGGATATAAGGTGCACTAGATTGGTGGTCCCTTGATAAAAGTTACCATGACAAAGGTTAGGGGATGGATAAGTTAGAGGTATTGATTGGTTGGATAGGTATGATGGCATGGATGTATAAGGGGATGAAGATTGATATGATATTAATGGGGATGAAAGATAGGGTGTTTGTTGATATGATGGAGGTTGGTATGAGGTTGGTGGTGTGGATATGTAAGATGTAGGTTGGTATGATGAAGGTTGATATGATGTGGATGGGGATGAAATGTAGGGTGTCTATTGATATGATGAAGGTTGGTATGAGGTTGAAGGTTGATATGAGGTTGATGAAGTAGACCTATAGGATGAAGTTTGGTATGATGAAGGTTGTGTAGGGGTTTGGGATTCCCCAATGATGAGGTGTACTAAGGGTATATCTCTAATGTCATTTTTGCATTTCTCCTTAGCATTAGGATCCATGTTCTCATAGATTTTTCTAAGTCTTTGTAATTGTTGCATTGCTACATAAGGATCCATGTTGTTGGTGAGGTATGGGGTGAAATGAATGATTGTGATGTTGGGGATACAAATTCAAGACCTTAGGATGATTTGATTTTCTTCAAAGGATGGATGATTCTCTATACTTAAGGTGGACTAATGACACTTAAGTAATAGAATTGATTTGGTTGATTTGATTGGGTGATCAATTAAGGTCTTGATTTTTGGTTGGGTTGATTTGGATTTGGAGTTTGATAATGATGTTGGGGGATTTGGATAATGATTGGGATTGATGTTGATTTTTGATTGGATTTGGAATATGGTTTGGAAGATTATGGATTGATGTTAGTTGGATTTTGGATTTGATTGGGATGAGATGGGATTATAATGATGTTGATGAATTGGATTAAGGATGATGAGGGTGATTAGATAAGATTGGATTGAATGATTTGGATGATGATGTGGGTAAAATAGGTGGTTAGGATGATTAGGATAGATGAGTAATTGGATTAAGATGAAGTGGATACAAATGATTAGGATGATGAAGATAGATTATGACTAGAGAGGAAGTGGATTAGAATTTTATCAAGCTCAAATAAAGGGATTGGATAAGCTCAACTTATGGGGTTTGATAAATGGGGGGATGGTTTAGCGGTGTTGGGAGAAAAACCCAGCTTGATGTGAGGGGGGGTGTGGGGGGCCAGATGCGACCCCCTGCTGATAGGGGTTCAGGGGCGTAGCCCCCAACTGGAATTTTTTTGAAAAATGGGTTTATAAAATTGATGTTTTTGATGGGAAAATTTGATTTTTGGACATGGATGAAGAAGGCACTAAAACAGATGGAAATGACATTGAAACAGAGAGGAATGGTGCTATGAGATATATAGATGGCACTACAAGATGAATAAATAGCACTAAAATAGTGGAAAATAGTGCTAAAAGACTAAAGTTTTTGGAAATGGTTTGATTGATGGAGGAATTTGATTTTTCTTGGCAAGTAGACAAATAATCAAGAAAGAAAACACAATGGCCAAAGCTTTTGTTTGTGAAAGATTTATCAAGCATGCAAAACCTAAGGTGAATCACAGACAATACTTGTCAAACAAGTAGAGGGATTTTGGCTTCTAAAATAATGGTTTGTAGTGGGGGTACATCCAAGGGATCGGTACCTTACGAGCATCCGATAAACCACTTAAGGTTTTGACTAGCTCTACTAGGGGTTTCATATACACAAGGTACTACTCCCTTTCAAGCTAGCATCAAATGGTAAGCACTAATACCGATTAGACTTGGCTTTCACCTTATCCTCAATTTACATATAGCGGACCGAATGAAAGTACCACTTGGGGTCACCAATGAGTTCTTCGAATGGATGTGTCTCAAGGGTAGGCCCACTTCCTAGAAATAAGAGGATAGAACCATTTTTCTTCACCCAAGATCCTTTTGAAGGCAAGGGGAGAGGATACTTTGATTCTACCCTATGGAATAACACAAATGTGCAAGTGCATCGAACATGGCAAACACTTCTCTAATGTTCTTTTTAAACCCAAACTAAAATGTGCCTAAAGTTGTTTGTTGCAAGAACTGATTAATTTTAGTTGCACCAAAATCAAATGTTCTTTATACTAAGGCATGCAAGGATTCTTTTTAGGTGCACCAAAATGAAATGTTTGATTGTAGATTGTTTGCAAGCAAGATTGATTTTATGTACCAAATTTAAGTGTTTTCTAAACTAAGCACATAAAGGTTCTTTTTAGGTGTACCAAGATAAAGTGTTCTCTATGCTAAGAAATCCCTGCAAAAGATGTTAGTAGCTTCTAGATTGTGCCCCATGATGATTTGAAATATCTTGCAGAAACGGAGCCCAACCCTGCACAAATCCCTAAGCTAGTACAGAAAAATAATGCCAATCCAAAGGCAAGATAGCACCAATATACAAGATGGCACCAATACACAAGATAGCACCAATACACAAGATAGTGCCAATACAAAAGATAGTGCCAATACAGAAGATAGCACCAATATACAAGATAGCACCAATATAAAAAACAACGCCAATATAGAAAATAGTGCTAATATACAAAATGGCATCAACATACAAAAAGGTGCCACAATAACAAGAAATAGTGCCACTGTGTCTGAAGATGTAGTTTGCTTGATTGTTACAGAAAAAAGGAGTCAATCTAGGCCCCGTTAGTGCCAATACGAAACAGTGAGGGTCAAAGGTCTCAAAAGGATTGATTTTAGTTACAAAAATGATTGACCAAAGGGCTTAATGGTTGTTTTCAGTCCCTAATCATGAAAATACCATAAATAATGCCTCAAATGATGTTTTAAACAACCAAATAAATAAGGATTAGAAAACAAGATATTGGATAGATTTTAGGAAAAATTTTCTATAGTTTCCCCTTGTCTCTGTGTATTTCCTGCAAAAAACTGAGAGTTATAGATGCTAAAAATGATAAAAAGAAAGAAAAACACAAAAGTTTCAAGACAAAATGTTAGTGGTTTTGCCATGCAAAAATAGCGTCAATACAGTTGTAGATAGCACCAATTCTAGCAGCAATGGTGCCACTGCGCAGGTAAATAGCGCCACACCTGCAAAATGTCTTCAAACACATGCAAAACTCACAAAAGATGTTTGATAGGGATCTTGTGGGTCCAACCAGGCATGCCAAATGTGAATAAGGAAGACAAATGAAGTTAGAAATACTAACCAAATGCATAAATACACAAAGTTATACCTTCAAATGCGATCCCTCTCCTTGATAGGGTGGAAGGAGTTCCACCCAAACTCCTTAGATTTACCCAAGACTAGAATGTGTGTGGATTGCTCTTTGAGATTCAACACAATATGATGAGGGATTTGGATATAGGTGGAGATTGAGATGGGGATGAGGAATGATTTTAGCATTATGATGTTGGGATAAGAAGATTTTGGAGAGATTTTGGCATAGTAAGGATGCAATAAGAAGTTGTTGAAAATGGCTTAGAGAAGGGTCTCATTTATAGATTTTTGGAAAATGGATGGAAGGTGAGGATTAAAAGATAAGATCAAGGGCTAGAAATTCTTGAGAGTTAGGGTTAGGATTGGATTGATAGCCTTGTGACAAATGTCACAAGAGGAGTGGATGAGAGAGATCAAGGGTTGAGATTTGGTCAATGGTTTTTGGAGGGCTCTCATTATTTGTGAATTAAGAATTCATATGGGGAAAGGTGTTGAAGATAAAAATAAATTAAAAAATTATTTTTTGGAAGAGTGGATATGACAAGTATATTAAAAATTCAACTCATGGGGGAGTGTGAATTAAAAATTCACTTTTATGTGTAGATGTTAAGGTTAAAGGACACATGTACACTTACATGTGTAAGATGGTGATAAATGAGTTGTAAGGGAGATTTGATCCTTTGAATTAAAAATTGATTTTTACTCAAAGGTGTGTGGGAGGATGGGCTACTCAAGGTTAATTAAGGTCTAGGGGATAGGTAAACTAGTGTAGCTAATTAAATAATTGATATTTAATTAACTAGGATAGGGATAAGTTAATTAATAGGGTAGATTAATTAGATAAGCATGATTTATCAAATTAATAGGGATTAGGGAGATGGACAAATTAGCTAAATAAATATTAGGAATATTTATTTAATCAATAAGGATATAGTTATAAGGTAAAGTGATAAATTAAGTGAATTAATTGATCACAAAGGATGGGTAAATGATCAAAGGTAGATGATTAGGGATAAATTAATTACATAAAATGAATTTATTTAATTAATAGGAGGGATAATTGGTGGTGTAGAGATATGGAAAATTGGTTTGCAGAGCAAGTCAATTTTAGGCGTCTACACTACTCATTCTTATACTTAGGATCAACCAGCTCTTCATCATCCACCATATCTTCAAGAATATTAGCTAAGCCTAAATACTCAATTTTATCTAGAGATAGCCTGCTATAATCTAGTTTTCTGATTTCCTCCTCAGTCCTCAGATTAATCCAGATGTCTTCAACCATTGGCTCATGAAATTGAGTCTTTCTTTTGATCTTATCTTTCACACCCCTATAATCAAATTTTGGTCTTCTTCTGAACTGCTTCATGGTCACCAACTGCATCTCAGTCTCCATAGCTCTAGCCTTTGCTATAGTTGACACTGAGTATCTACCAATTTCAACTGGGAACCAAAATCTTAGTTTCTTCAACTCCATTTTCTTGTTGTGAACAATAATATTTTGTCGACATAGTTCCATCAAAACTAGTTTGTCAGAAGAAAATCTTGGCAACATATATAGATAGCCTTGGAAAAAGCCAACCCTTAAGTATGTGAAAGTTGGAAACTAAAGAAATAAACAACCAAAACCATTTACCACTAACCATGCCTCATCTAAAACTCTTCTTTGTTCCAACTATGGATAAAAAATACATAAGAATATAGGAAAGAAAACAACATTTACCCTCCTAAAATGGTGGATGGAACCATTTAATGTAAGCTAGGGATAATATTGGTATACAGAAATAAACCTCCTATCTCCTTCAAATGTCAAACCCAGAAAGATCCTCATTAAGGATTCTATGTACACAAGATAAGAAGTCATATAGAATTTGAAAGTAGTAGGTACTTTGATCAGTTGCTCATGGAGAGCATTATTGATTTGTTCACCCCAAAAGATAGTCTGCTTGCCCTAAAGTATAATCTTGATGAAATGATACATCCATTCATGAAAAAGTGAAGAAGTTAGCTCCCTTACCCTACTAAGAAGAGTTATTAGATCACCTACTTCCTCAATAAAATCACTTTAGGGAAAGCTCCTTGGCCACCTAGACAAGTTTGGCCTTGGAGTCTTAAGCCACTTGATATTAATTGTCTTCATAGCCTTCTCAACATTTTTATCATATTCTTGCTGAGCAATAGTAAAATCAAGTTTCACAACCTCAACAAAAGCGGGACACATGAAAACTTTCTCAATAAACTCTAGGTCCATTCTTATGATCACATTACCATTTGCATCCACCACTAGCCTAGTGTCTTTGTTGTAGAAATGAGCACATTGAAGAACAAACTCTGTATTATGAGCTACCACTAGAAATGAAGACACCAGGTGAATGTTACTCTTGACAATCTTTTGCATAAGAGGTTTGTAGTTATCTGACTTAGTCCTCTCTACAAATTCAGCCAGGTCCACATGGCCAATCTCTGTATCCCGAATATCATCAACATTTGAGGTAACTGAGGTGATAAAAAAAGCACCTTGGTATTTGTACTTCATTGCTTTTGACTTCTTCGAAGATAGATCAGTCATTTGGAAGACCAACACCAGAAGAATGTAAATGAATAGAACAAATTTGTAGAAGAAACTGCAACAGAAAGCCATGATCATGCAGTTAGGGGAAATACTATTAATTTAGGGTGATTGCATGTTGACGATCATGATCATGGGAGTAAGCTTGAAAGGGATAAAGTGCAAGTGGGTCAAAAAAATGGAGGAAAGCAGGCTCAGAAAAGCAGGCTCAGGAAAGAAATTTGGATAATCTCCCAAAGTTAGAAAAATTTGAGGGAGTGAATGCATGGGTAGAAAAATTTGTTGCCCTTGCATGTTAGAGACAATTGACCTATTTTAGGGCAACAAATTTTGCCAACCCTACATATCAGATGAAACAAATTTTCTTTCATGTTTGAGTGGCAAATCTTTTTGACTCGGCAGGTCGTAAGTGTTTGAGCAGTGATTTTTACCACTTTCACATGTTGGGAGAAGTTCAAAGTTTTCTTTGTGTAAGGGTGGAAAAATTCACCTCTCATACATCTCAGGAAAAAACATCAAGTGCACCAACGATGATTTTTACCGAGAGTGCATTTAGGGTATGAACATGAAATTTCATACATAGTCGGTGATTTTGACCGCTATAACATTCAATTTGACCTATACATATTTGTGTAGTAGCGGTAATATTTACCGCTTTTACATAAACTTAGGGAAAGAAGAACCTGTGTAGGGTCGGCAAAATGTGCTGCCCTGACATGGGTTATATCAGTTTGAGGAAAAGCATGAAACTAATGTTCTAGGTGGAAGATATTTACCGTTGATAACATAAGACTCTAGGACAAAAACAAAAACATTACATCTGAATAAGCAAAAGAAAACTCAGACCTCATGCAACAAGAAAAACAAAGAGATTTAAAAGAAAAAAATAAAATGAAATAAAAACCTAAACAAATCATCTAAAACTAAAAACTAGGGTTTTAGAATCATGAAAATCATAGAAAGATGAACAACAATAACAATGCATCTAATCATGATTTTAACCATTCTTTAGAAACCCTAGTATGAAATGAACAAGGAATGAAACAAGAAGAAACTAACCTAAAAACTCAACAAATAGGAATAAGACAGTCCAAATCCGATGAAGAATGATTGCATGATCTGCCAAATTGATTTGAACCAATGTATGGACTTTGCTCAGATCATATAATGAAGGTAGGGTAGAAAGAAGGATGAAATAAAAATGATTTAAAGATTTCTTTTTAAAAACTTAAAATGAAACCAAAAGGTTGCCATTAATATCATACGAGTTAACTCATTGTGACATTAATGGCTTATATTGGTGGCCTTTTTTACTGCTCTAGCACAAATAAAAACATAGATGCATGAGCAGCAAAATTCACCACTCATGCTCTTTCTCAACAATAAACATACAAGCATCTAAAAGTGGAAAAATGGGCCAACCTTTCACATGAAACCTAAAAAAATTCTAACACCTTAAAATGGTCAAAATTGGTATTTTGACAAGCTTGTAAACTGATCGGTTTTCACAAATTTCAAGTAACTGATCTAGGGTAATGTCACAAGCTATTTTATAATATCAAATGACTTCACACAAGGACAAGAGAACTTGCCTCGATTTGCAAACTTAGAGTGTAAGATACAAAATAGACAAGTTTCGTAGGGGTTGTCTACAAAATGAGCGTAGCTAATTTTGAGGACAACAATAGGGATGTGTGAATCCTGAGCATACACATGGTTATCTTCATCATACTCATCAGAAAAAACCTGTTGGTAGACTTGATTCATATAATTCCTTCTTTCATCAGCATCTATTTCATCTAAAGAGGAGTACTCTCCATTTGTAAAGAGCATATTAACATTATCATCTTCCATATAATGTGGCTCATTACACTCATCACAGGCAATGACATCATTATACAAGGACTAAACAATCATACATTATGATTGTGAGTGAGGCATCTAACATATTATGCACCACGGAGTGTCATCTAAGATATTGATAGCCTTTTTCAAGGGATCAAGAGTCTCCTTAACATTTTGAATTCTTTTATCAGTCTTGTTATTTGGGAGGATGGGTTTACCATTGTGTCATTTTGTGTTATATGGCATGTCATGTAACTGTGGTCTCTTTTCTTGTCTCTAATAAACTTGTTTCTTAGGACCTAATCCTTTCTCATTTTTAGTAAGTCTATAACTTAGATCCTTAACAAAAGATGACAACTTATCCAGATTATCTTTAGAAGTGGATGTATTACCCTGAGTATTTTGAGACCTGTTATTTGGATTCTACAAAATTCTTATAGGATCCCTTCTATGTCTTATTAGATGCTTTCCTATTGTTTTCAATGTTGGTTGTAATTCTAAAAGCACCCCTGAGGCTAGCAGGACTCTTATCTCTTAACTCATAAGTTGTTTTGGCATCAAAGGCATTTATGTATAGTACCATGCATATTGGTTCATTTGGCCTCATATGAGGTGGCAACTTATTCATCACTCTAGTAAACCTAGCATTGAAATCAACAACAGGCTCATTTGACCCCTTAGCAATACCAGTAAATTCATTAATAATAAAACTAGGGTCAGTCTTATCTCCATAGTGCTCTCTAAAAATCATCCTGAAGTCATCCCATGATGTGACACTTTGATTAGGCAAATTTCTATACCATTCTCTAGCTTCATCAACCAAGGATTGCATAAATAATTTCATAAAGACATCTTCATGCTCAACTTCAAAGTTATCCATAACATTTTGAAAAGCCTTCAAGTGATCTTCCCCTAACACAACATTATTTCCTAAAAACTTTGGTATTTTAGACCTTATATGTGTGTCAATAGGATTGGGATAACCAGGAATGCCATTGAAATCTAAGTGTCTTAATCTATCCAATTGCACAGGCTGTCTACCAAATTAATTGACATTTGCATTCCTATTAACATTTTGATTTCTCATCTTGTTTAATGGCATCCTATTGTTATTCATATTTTGTCTTTGATTATTTTGTGGATTTTGATTCATGTGCTGATTAAGTCCCTGATTATCTCTGAGGATATTCTAATCATTTTTTTTATTCTGAACCTCATTTGTATGCTAGTTTCTAAGCACATTCACATTATCAAGGGTGGGAACTAAGTCTTGTTGAGCCATTTTCAGAGCTTGTACCTTATGTTTCATATCATCTCTTATTCTTAAAGCTTGCAAATATTCTAGTTCAGTTCTAAGATTTCTAATTTTCTCTACTAACTCTACGTCTTTTGGCATGGATGTAGATGGTCTTTTTCCATTAGGGTCATCATTATCTCTCGGGGACTCTATATCTTCAAACATATCAATGGGATCCAAGAAAGGACATTCCTAAAACACTTCTGATCTCATTCTCAACCTATCACCTTGATGTCTTTCATACATTTCTTGGATTTCAACTCAGTGTTTGAAAAATAAGGTGGTTGTTCTCCTGAGGAGCTAGGATTGTCTTGGGTATCATCATTATTTCTAGGGCTAGGTGAGCCTTCATGACCAATTTGAGCAGTCCCCTTTTTCCTATACATCATTTTTGGGGTAGTTCTTCAAATAAAGGTTTATACAGGGACCTTCTCCCCTGCATACAAATTTTATCTTACCAGCTAGGAGATTTGTTTAGAGTCACCACCGACAATGGGAATTAGATTTTAGACTAGAGTTCTTACATAGATGTTTCCCTAGTAGAGTCACCAAATCTATTGGGTTTTTTCCCAACTGAATGTTTCCTAAGCATCCCTATAAGGTAGTAACCATCACTCATCAATAGGATTCTTAGGTCAGGGGCCAACAGTACAGTAGACAGACTCTATAAATGTCTCCTCTCCTTCTTTAGGCTCTGCAAAACCTAGGGGGTAATTCCCTATTCAACATCCATGAAATAAATCTATAGACTTGCTAGGATATTGAGACAAGGTAGATAAATCCTCTCCAAAGTAGACCAAAACTATGAAATAAGTGCAAAGGGGCTAGCTTTGGGCCTTATATTCAATTGTGAACCAAAGGATTTGAAACATAAAACTACTTCTAAACATCCTAAAGGTTTGTGATTAAGATTTGATTATATTTTGTATTTGGATGCAAGATTAGGGCTTTGAATTATAACGTCAACACAAGAACAAACTGGTGCCTATCTCAGGGCATGGAGTCAAATAGACATATATATGTGAATGTTTATCATAAACTTAAAATAATAATCAGGTTTCAAGGGGTTTTTTAGCGTCTTCCTTAGAAACACTACCCAAGATTGAGTATTCAGTTATCTCTGTTTACAAATATCCTTACTGTAATGTATTCATCCCAACACTTAACCCAAAACATTTAATTTGTTCCTTGAACAAAAGTAGAAGATATTCAACATAGAAGACCCATGTTCCAAAACCTTGAATAACCCTTAGCTATTTATATTTAGAAAAAAAATGCATACAACTTGGAGATAGATAACAGAACACATGCAATAAAGCATTACTCATTTAAAACAACATGAAACTGATAAATTTTATGCATAAAATGTTCAACATATAATTCATAAACTCACAAGAGATAGAGCAACCTAGTAAAACTGTATTTTATTATTTCTCCAAAATTCCCAAATCTTCAACCACAAGAAATGAGTAACACAACTCTTTTATACACCAAGAGTGTGTCCTCAACATTGAATATAGTGCACTGTAAATTGTTTCAAGATACATTACACCGCCAACAAGGTGTTGGGAAACATTAATTGCACTAGAGAGAAGAGGAGAGAAGGAGGTAGTTGAACTTGGGAGTCATTCAACCACTTGAATATTTGCCTCTTTATCACTGGAAAGATGGAAGTTGGCCTATCAATCCTTCTGTCCATATCTGTGCTTCCACTCACCATATGTATCCTCAGCTGGCAAAGTGAATAAAATCACTTCTACAATTTTGCCATTATGGCTGACATATTTGGCATCCAAAATAGTCCTAGCATTCTTGGAAAAAATTTCAAAATTTACTTCAACTGCATGCAACTTGTCAAGAGATAAGCTCAATACCTACATGGTTGGGTCACTTTCATCACAACAAGTGGGAATCAAGTTATAACTATTATCTATTATTTCTTTTCTCCACTTGTCCAAATCCTTGGCCTTACCATCACCCTCCAAAATAGGCCGTACCCACTTGGTGTCCATTTTTTCTAATCCTTCTATCTTGTCCTTCAAAATTGAGTCTAACCTTAATTGGAAATTGGCCACATCTACAAAATACTTCAACATGTCAGACACCAGTTTCAACTCAGGAGGTGCATTTGGATCATACCTGGCACACCTAAGAAATTCTCTAACTTCTCTAGTTCTATGTAGCCACTTTTCTTTTATGCTCAAGAACCTCTGTTTGTTAGACTTGTGCTTCTCATAGGCTATCCTTAGCTATGAGTAAGATTTCCATGTATCCTCCACTCTGAACAAAAATTTTGTCACCATGTTCTTAATCAAATTGGTGACTACATCCTTAACCTTATTCTCCTTCTCTTCCTTCAATCTCTTGTTATCCTCTTTCAATTCTCTAATCTCTGCAAGGAGAGGCTGTGTATCAACCGGTAATGACTCTACAGTTTGTATGATGGGTGGAGTCTGAGATGGACCAAACTCTAATTTTGGTTGTCCCTCATATGTGTTTAATCTAGCCATAGCCACTACATACTTCTCCAACAACTCATTATAATCCTTTAGCAACTTGACTGTCATTGCTTCTGCAAAATGTACAATTTGCACATTTAAACTAGCCGGCTGAGGAGAAAGGGTGTCTAACACCATCTTTATTATCACATTGCCAATTAACTCATCTAAACCAACCTTTGTCTTTTTATCACTAGGGGCTAATGTCCAAATTGCCAAGATTTCAAACCTTGGATCAAACACAGCTCCCTGCAAAGCTTTCTTGACTTGCTCTCCTATGACATCAGAGTCATCCCTTGTAATTGTATCAAATGCAATGGCATCTAACAATGTCTTGTGTGGTAGCAACAGGATGTTGCTCCTCTTCACTAGTGCCCTACCCTCTTCAGGAGTCATAGCACTGATATCTTTACTCACTTCATCCAAAACCCTCTTGGTAGTTGCATCATATTCAAAGGGGTCTGCACCACCTCTCACCTCTTCAATTCTTTTCTAAAATTCCTATTTTTGGTCCTTAGCACAAATGATCTGAATTCAGAAGTGCTAATGAATGCATCATCTAAGATAAACTAATTGTAGGACAGCTCCCTCACATCTTCTGTGTCAACCTCATTGTTGACTATGGACCTTGTCAACCTATTTTGTGGTGAGTAATAAGGCATTATTCTAGCTGGAGAACTCACTTGATGAGGGGGCTCATAAACCTATCTCAAGATCAATAATTTTTTCCCTCTTAGGAGTAGGGGAGTCAAGAGATTATTTTTTTTGAACATATGTTCCCCTAGAGCTACTTGGTTGGTAGGAAGTCCTTTCCTCACCTGCAGGTGCATCAACAATTAGCTCTTCTGCCTTAGCAAACATCATCTCTATTCTCTTTTATGTGGTCTTGTATCTCAATGAAAGCCCCAGGGTAAGCAGTATTGATATTTTTCTTCATTTTCTCTGCCTCCATTACTGGATTCCACATATTCCTCAATGAATGCACCTCCTGAATTGTTTGGCAATTTTTTACTATTTCTTCATCCAAGAGGACATGGTGAGGGTACACAAGCCTACCGATCTTCAATCTTGTATTATGAATAAAACCCTCAAGGTCAAATAATCTCACCTACTCCATGTCCATCCTATAAAATTGAAGCATGGAGCCTATCTGATCCAACCCATTCTTATCAATTGTTAAAAATTCATAGAGCTTCAGAGATGTATGGATGAGTGATCCCTTCTTGTGCTTCCTAAAATGCTCCCAATCTGCTCCATTCAATTGTTTGATAATCTCCATAAATGTAAGCCTCTTGGGTACAAATTTGGGCAAAGAATAAGGTGGAGCCTCACACCCATATATCCTGATACAAGTTGAATGTTCATGCAGGAACCAATCTCCCCAATTATGGTCTATTGTCAAGTGTGGGGTTTGTTGAAATGCACTAGACAACTGAGAGGGGGGGGCATGAATTAGTTGTCACAAAAACTTAAACACTTCTTCACTTATACATTAATCACTTATCCATAATTATTATGATTTAACAATGAATGCATGAAATTAGAAAATTAAACACAGATGTAAGATTATACACATGAGACACTAGATTTTTTGTGTGGAAAACCCCAAGGTGGGGAAAAACCACATAAAGGATTAGCTCTCAAAATATATTGCAATCTTTGAAAAGTGATGTTTAGGCTTGGTCACTCCACGGGTCTAGAACATACTGGCTCACTGCCATGTAGTTCAACTAGGTCTACCAGGCTCACTACCTCAACCCTAAACCTAGAAAGATTACAATAAGGGTTGTTAAACCCTGAGGGCTATTAAACCATACTGGTGGCTCATTGTCAAAATCTCCATCTTCTTCATGTCTAAGATTAATACATTGAAATACAATAGTTCCTCTGCTCTGTTCTACTTTATCTCCTCACCATTTTCCTTATCTTCCCATTTTCATACAAGGACATCTTTTCCACGACTCAATTACAAGTATTTGTATAGTTCATCAACCTTGGAATTATCATCAAGGTCAGCATTACAATCATCAATGATTGGAACAATCTCCAAGGTTGGCATTACAAACATTTACAAAATAGGTCTTGACCTAATACAAAAATATGCTAAGGAATTGTAGTATAGATGTATGCGGATCACACCATGCCTTAGATGGGACTCAATCATGATCTTTCATGCCACAACACGCTTCCACAATATTCAAGGGATCTCTACAATTACTGAAATTAACCAAGTCAGCTAAGACTGGTTGCACGCTACATTATCTAGGAATAATCTTCAAACATGATCTCATTTCCTTAATGTGAACCAATGTAAAGGTAGTAACATGATTAGGAGGAATCCACAAGCACATTAAAATAATCAGGAGTAACCACATAAATACAAACCACTTTATTCATGAGATTCTTCACATCGGAGCACATGAACTTCACTGTCTTCAACTATCATACAAGAAAGATAGATTGCGAACCACTAGAACACAAACCATTGTAATTGTAGGCACTTATCATCATCCTACACTTATCTTTAGAAAAATAGAGAAAAACACTTTAATGCAGAGGAATGCAGAGAAAAATACTTTCTCCCTGTCAGCAAGGAATAACCAGAGAAAGCAAGTTTTACTCCGGTGAATGCAACTCTCTCAATTCTTCACACTGAAGGCTCAAACTTAGGATTTAGCATCTTGAAACATCCCTTTAAATAACTTCCAATCTGCACACCAAGATATTGAAGCAACAAGAAATGTGGAGTAATCTATGGGACTATTCTTCAGCATACAACTCACTGTCTATACTACACTTCATTGTAACTTACTTGTTTCTTCCGGAGAGGCCAATTTTCTCAATATCGTCAACATACAAAGATTCTAAACAAGTAATAGAATAGGACATAGTTTACACCAATGACAACAAAGATATGTTGACATCAATGACAACACCGATTAGGTACATACTTCTAACAATCACCCCCTTTGTCATTGATAACAACAAATGATGTGAAAAACTACAACCATCAAGATAGGATTCTCCCCCTATCTCTTTACACTTCTACACTCTTTCTTTCTAACCAAGATTCTCCCCCCATCTCTTTACACATTTGCACACTTTCTTTCTGAGTTTTTCATGTGACTTCTCTCCCCCTTTGACATCAATGGCAAAGGGCACATACTTGCACTCTTTTTCTCTGATTCAATTTCTCTTCTGAACTATGACTACTCCCCCTCAGAAGTAGCCCTAAAAGCATCAATCTAGATCTAAAGAATCACCACCAGACTGATGCACTCTTGTGCATCTTAGTTTAGAGGAGGGGTAATAACCCCTAACTTTTCTCTGAGATAATCAAAAGTATCCTTAGGCAGAGGTTTAGTGAAAATGTCTGCTATCTTGTCTTTTGTAGATACATATTCCAACTTGAATTCATTCTCTATCAATTTTTCCCTCAGAAAGTGATATCTTATGGATATGTGCTTTGTCCTTGAATTCATTACTAGATTCTTTGATATGTTTATGGCACTTGTATTGTCACAAAATATTTTAATTGGATCTTCATACACAACTCCGATGTCCTTCAATATTTGCTTCATCCACAACACTTGAGTACAACAACATGCTGCTGCAATATATTCTGCTTCTGTAGTGGATAGAGATATTGAATCTTGTTTTTTTCTTATCCAAGATACCAGCCTTTTTCCCAAAAAGAATGCACCTCCAATTGTACTTTTTTTGTCATCTACATCTCCGGCCCAATCTGCATCAGTGTATGCACTGAGAGTGAAATCATTGTCTCTTTGATACCACAAACCATAATCCATTATGCCTTTCAAATATCTCAGAATCCTCTTGAATGTCATCACATGTGACTCGTTAGGCTCTTCTTGAAATCTTTCCACAAGAAAAACTGCATGCATTTTGTCAGATCTGGTTTGAGTTAGATAAAGTAATCCTACAATCATAGATCTGTACCTTTTCTGATCTACCATAAGTGAATCATCATTTTTTCTCAACTTACAACTGATTATCATGGGAGTATTTATTGGTTTAGAGTCTTCCATCCCAAACTTCTTTAACAACTCATTCACATACTTAGACTAAGAAATGAAGATACCCTTATCTGAATGATTTATTTGCAGACCTAAAAATAAATTCATCGCACCAAACATGGAGATTTCAAATTCAGTTTACATTTCTCTAGCAAAAACTGTGCACATGCCTTCATTTCCTCCAAAGATATTGCCATCAACAAAGACTGCAACAATTAGGATTTATTCATTATTGATCTTGAAATAGAGATTGTTGTCCGTGATACCCTTGGTGAATCCTAACTATATCAGATACTTATCCAACCTAGCATACCAGGCTCTGGGGGCTTGTTTTAACCCATAGAATGCCTTCTTCAATCTACATACCATGTCACCCTGATGTGATGACTGGAATCCTTCCGGTCATTCAATATCGACTTCTTCCAACTCTCCATTTAGAATGCAGACTTTACATCTATCTAATATACCTTAATATCTTTGTAGGGTGTAAATGCAAAAAACATTCTTATAGCTTCAATCCTTACCACTGGTGCAAATGTTTCCTCAAAATCTATTCGTTCAACTTGAGAGTATCCTTTGCATACGAACCTTGCTTTGTTTCTTACTATTTCACCATTCTCATTCATCTTGTTTCTGAAAACCCACTTGGTACCAATTACATTTTTATTTGCTGGTCTAGCAACAAGATCCCAGGTCTGATTCTTCTCTATCTACATCAATTCTTCTTTCATTACCTGTACCCAATTCTCATCATTGCAAGCTTCATTCACAATCTTAGGTTCAATCTTGGAAATCAAATAGAAATTTACTTGTTCTTTTACAGCTCTTCTTCTAGTCGGGATTCCTTTACTCTTATCTCCTATGATTTGATCTTTAGAATGATTAAGTTTTACATACCTTGGTGTCTTGGCAGAACTTTCTAGAGCTTGATCGTCTTCATCTGAGTTGTCTTCATGTTGCACCACTTCTGAAACATCTAGTTTATCTGATTCATAGCCACTTGATTCTGAAGACCTTTCCTTGCTTTCATCGACTTTGACATTTGCACTCTCAATGATCTTATTTAGCCTCTTATTATAACACCGGTAGGCCTTGCTCTTGGTTTAATAACCAAGGAAGATTCTTTCATCACACCTAGCATCAAACTTAGCTAGATCTTCTTCTCTTTTGATATAACATTTGCTACCAAAAACATTGAGATATTTCACAGTAGGAATTTTACCATACCACAATTCATAAGGAGTCTTAGAACTATTACCTTTGACTTGGACTCTTTTTAGGATATATATAGTAGTGGAATTGCCTCTCTCCAATATACTTCCAGAAGATCAGTTTCCTTCATCATGGTTCTAGCAGCTTCTTGAATTGTTTTGTTCTTTCTTTTAAAGACTCCATTTTGTTGTGGAGTTCTAGGTGCAAATATCTGTCTCTTTATCCCATGTTCTTAACAAAAGAAATTCAATTCATTTGATGTGAACTCTCCTCCTCTATCAGACCTTAAACATTTGATCTTCAAATCCATCTCATTTTCAACCATTGCCTTAAATGCCTTGAACTTATCCAAAGCTTTTGATTTTTCTTTCAAAAAGGTAACCTAAGTCATTCTAGAATAATCATCAATAAGAAACAAAATACCTATCTCCTTGCAAAATTCTTACGCTGGTAGGTCCACACAAGTCTATATGCACTAGTTTTAGTAATCCATCAACTGATTAGTCCTTGCTTTTGAAACTTGTTCTTGTTTGTTTCCCAAATTGACACTCCTTGCAAATAGGATTAGTAGGCTTCACAAGCTTGGGCAAATCTCTAATAGCCTATGTGGTACTTATCTTCATAATGTTATCAAAATTGATGTAAAACAACCTTCTATAACATGTCCATCTTTCATCAGTTTGCGCCAACAAATAATAATTATCAATTCCTTTCAAGTGATAGATATTACGTTTGGTCTTCTTACCAGTTGCAATGACTATTCTGGACCTTTCCCTAATCTTGCATCCATTGTCCTTGAAAATTAGGTCATAACCTTTGTCACACATCTAACCAACAATCAAAAGATTGTGCTTTAATCCTTTCACATACAAGACAGCTTTAGTATTGTGCTTGCCATCACAAGAAATAGATCCTTTTCCACATTTCTTACCAGTTGTATCATCTCTAAACCTAACCAGTCCACCATCATATCTTTACAAACTCACAAACTTACTTTTGTCGCCTGTCATGTGGTGAGAGCAACCACTATCAATAACCCATTCATCTTTATCTTCAACAACCTGAGCAGCCAAAGCACTTTCCACTAGTTTTTCTTTCTTCACACAGCTAGCAGGATTAGTAGACATAGGTTCTTTAATAGAAATAAACAAGCATTCATTACTAGAGGTACTAACATTATCTGGTTCACCATTATCTAGTACTCCATCATCATCAAGATCTTCAACATAATAACATTTCTTTTGGATCCTAGGCCTGTTCTCATATCTTTTCCTATTTCTTTCAATTGTTTCAGGACATTTGGAAGCAAATTGGCTTACTTTACCATAGGAAAAACATTTGAAAGGTAATTTACCTTTGAACTTACCAGATCCTCTTTGCAGTTTATCCACAAAGTTGGCTTCAATTTCATCAAACTCATCATCTAATTATACCTTGTACTTTTCTGATCTGGATGTTCTCCCAGAAGTACTGGCTTTGAAGGCAGTCTCTACTTTTGACAGGGCATCACCAAACTATCTCATTTCAAAGGCAGTAAGCTTACCAAGCAACTGATCTCTGTCAATAGCTTTTACTTGCATAAATTTTTCAATTGCAACTACCTTGTGACTGTAGGACTTTGGCAGTTATATGAGAATTTTCATTACAACTTCCTTATCACCGAGAGTTCCCCCCATACCTTTTATTCTGGTGACAAGTTCATCAACTCTTTTCATAATGGCTATTATGTTTTCATCTTCAAACTTTCATATTTCACTTTCAAACTTTGTAGCTTAGCCTCCTTCATAGAATCATCTACCTCATACAAATTTTTTAGCTTTTCCCATACCTCATTTGCAGTTTCAAGATCCACAACTTTTGTTAGTACTGAGTCATTCAATGAACTTAATAGAGCATCTTCATTCCTTTAACATCGACTTCATATTCATTGATTTCATCTTCATTCGTCAAACCATTTTGAAGCAATGTGTATTTTGTTTCTGCAGCTTTCCATACTTTGAAACCAAGACATAGAAGATGACTTTTCATTCATGCCTTCCAAAGAGCATAGTTCGTCCCATCAAAATACAGCACTTCCTTCTTATAAGACATTTTGGATCTTCCTCAAGCTATTAGACTTTCTTCAAAGGAACCTCTCTCTAATACTAATTGTTGAAATGCACCGAACAACTAAGAGGGGGGTGAATCAGTTGTCACAAAAACTTAAACACTTCTTCACTTATACATTAATCACTTATCCACAATTATTATGATTTAACAATGAATGCATGAAATTAGAAACTTAAACATGGATGCAACATTATACATAAGAGACACCAAATTTTTGTGTAAAACCCCAAGGTGGGGAAAAACCACAGAGAGGATTAGCTCTCAAAATATATTGAAATCTTTGAAAAGTGATGTTTAGGGTTGGTCACTCCATGGGCCCAGAACATACTGGCTCACTGCCATGAAGTACTGCTAGGTCTAGTAGGCTCACTATCTCAACCCTAAATCTAGAAAGATTACAATAAGGGCTATTAAACCCTACTTGTGGCTCACTACCAAAATCACCATCTTCTTCATGTCTAAGATTAATACATTGAAATACAATAGTTCCTCTAATTTGCTCTGCCCTACTCTGCCTTATCTCGTCGCCCTTTTCCTTATCTTCCTATTTTCACACAAGGAAATCTTTTCCACAACTCAATTACAAGTATTTATACACTTCATTAACTTTGGAATGATCATCAAGGTTGGTATTACAATCATCAACCATTGGAACAATCTCCAAGGTCGGCATTACAAACATTTACTAAATAGGTCTTGACCTAATACAAAAATATGCTAAGGAATTGTAGTATAGATGTATGTAGATCATGCCATTCTTTAGATGGGACTCAAACATGATCTTCCATGCCACAACATGCTTCCACAATCTTCAAGGGATCTCCACAATTACTAGAGTTAACCAAGTTGGCTAAGACTGGTTGCACGCTACATTATCTGGGAATAATCTTCAAACACGATCTCATTTCCTTAATGCGGATCAATGTAAAGGTAGGAACATGATCAGGAGGAATCCACAAGCATGTTGAAATCATTAGGAGCAACCGCATAAAGACAAACCATTTTATTCATGAGATTCTTCACACTGGAGCACATGAAATTCACTGTCTTCAACTGTCATACAAGAAAGATACCTTATGGACCACCAGAACAAGAACCATTGTAATCATAGGCACTTATCATCATCCAAAACTTCTCTTTAGAACCATAGAGCAAAACACTTTAATGCAGAGGAATGCAAAGAAAAATACTTTCTCCCTATTCGCAGAGAATAACCAGAGAAAGCAAGTTTTAATTTGGTGAATGCAACTCTCTCAATTCTTCACATCGGAGGGTCAAACTCAAGATTTAGTATCTTCAGACATCCCTTTAAATAACTTCCAATCTGCATACTAAGATCTTCAAGCAGCAAGAAATGCAGAGTAATCTACTGGACTCTTCTTCAGAATACAACTCATTGTCTATGCTACACTTCACTATAACTCACTTGTTTCTTCTGGAGAGGCCAATTTTCTCAATATCCTTAGCATACAAAGCTTCTAAACAAGTAATAGAATAGGACATAGTTGACACCAATGACAACAAAGATATGTTGACATCAATGACAAGACCGATTAAGCACATACTTACAATAGGTTTCTCTCTAATGGTCTCAAGAAATCCTTTATTTCCTTAGGTATCCTATTAGCTGCAGGTTCTAAGAGTCCTAAGACCTTTCTCACAAAATGCTCATCAAAGGTAATATAGCTAGCATACTTATAATGCCTATCAAGAATGCAAGTCCACATCTAAACTGGCATCATGTTGCCCTCTTCATCTATCGTCTTTACATGTAGATCCTTGCCCCAGTGCCCAGACAGAGAGAACAAAATCATATGACACATTAATGAATACCATGTGAATTTCACATGGTAACCTAGTGTATACATGTTGTTCTTTATTGCCATCATCTACTCATGCATTTTCTTTTCGAGATATCCTGTATAATCATATGGTTTTTTGGCTCCACAATCATGAATGTATACTTCCATCATCATTAGAGCTACTAGCATTCTATCTGTTGCATCCCTCCCAAGAACATGACATAAACTGTGATAGGTTTTGACAAAGTACTCCATGAACAAATTGCAATGGAAGGGCTCTTCTTCATTGTTAGAAATCTGTATCATGCTTCCATCAACTCCCTTAGGTCTATGCTTGGCCAGATTGAAAGATTTATAGGCATATTTGATAGTTTTGTATTTTTATCTCAAGGCATTCAAATCAATTGGCATACTGGCAATAGGGCCTAGATTAAATATAGTTTAATTATTTACTTTTGTAAACCTAATTATAACACTACCATTACCAGACAAGAGAAACATGGATTTGGGGTCATACCTACTTGCTATTGCTCTGACTCGGTCTGGATTTACAAAGACATCAGGGCAAATTAACCTTGCCAAATCTAGTTTCCATGCATGGTAGACGAGGGCTCTATAGTCCATTCTCTTATGCTAATGTTCAAATAAGCTCCAGGAAGACACAGGTATTTTGGCATCTCGACAACCTACACATAAGTCATAAATTTTGTCATTCTTTCGTACTTCCCCTAACCTTGTTGCAGGTCTTTTGAAGACTCGGGACACTGAACCATGAGGTCTTCATCTAAGCTGCATTTTGAGGTTGAAGACTAACTAGAATGACTCATTTTTGTGTTTATGTAGATGACCTAGGGTTTCTTACAGTTTGAATTATTTCTTAACACATTGAAATAGACTAATGACTGAACTAATAAAAAATGGACGAACAGGAGCAACTTACTAGTTTTGGCACTAACAAAGGCTTGAAATTACACTAGTTTTCTCATTATAAAGCTCCTTTTACTTTGAATGCAACTTATGCTCTTGAAAATGACAAAGAATTCCCTCATTCTTCCTATTTTATGCTAATTTTTTTCACAATTCTTTGTATTAATGGAGGTTGTGACAGTCATTACTCTATTCATGTCGTAGACACTCAAAAATCCTCGTCTTTTGAAAGTTTGATCTAGGCCATCAATAATTTCCTTACATTCTAAAATCTACGGCTTTGATTGGTTGATAGATTTGACAATCTTTGTCACCCTCCTTGAATAGTCTTCATCCAATTAGAATGAGCCAAATCATTTGTACTTTTCTAGCAGATTATGTCATCTTTTGTCTAGACCAGACACATGGCACCATTTCATGGCATCATAGCTAGAAATGGCCCACCACATACCTATTGTACGATGGTGCGATTAAGCCTCCATGTGCCTTCTTTACACTTGCTTTTCAATTGATAGTACCAGGTGTCATCATTTCGGTACCTCGCAGTGAATATTCTTCTCAAAAAGATTCCTCTATGCTAGATCATAGCCATTGGATCAAAAGCTTCTCTTCAGACCATTAACACATCGATAGGTGGCAGTGGACTACTGGCAAAGACAAGATCCCTCTAAAACATTATGCAAGCAAATATTCTTGGATAGGTGTCAACTTATCGCAACATCACAATGTGGGGATGATGTCATAAAAGATGCTCTACGATGGTGCGATATGCACTTAAATAAACTTTAAGACTTAGCAGATATTAAAGCTTTGATTTTTACCAGTGACAGTGGGTAATGGCTAGGCTAAGGGGCTGGTCAACTATGAACGCTGGGAAATGAAGTTATAACTTAAGTGACTGATAACCTACTAAAGACAGTTAACACATAAATAGAAGATAGAGCACAAGATATAGGGAAATAAGGGTAAAAGGATTTTTAAAAGCTAACACTTGAATATTTCAAACCTAAAACGCTAAACCCTAAGGGGGTACCACCAGTCCATATATATGACAATGCACTAGCCAACCAATCCCCTACATGCTATATCCATAGCATGCTAGAAATTGGCTCTAGCATTGATCAGGTCGAATGGCATGCACTTGTAGGTGAAGATCTCCCACTTAGTGGTGAAATCTATTTTTAATCTATCTATCTTATTTACCATTACCTAGTTATATCCCGAGAAGCTGTCTAGAAAGGACATCATCTATGCACCGTTTACCATATGGAGCACCTCATCCAGAGAAGACAAAGGATAATTATCCTTCTATGAGGCTCTATTTAAATTCTTGAAGTCCACACATAAGTGTAAGTTACCATTCTTCTTCCTAACAGGAACTAGATTAGCTACCCAAGTTGAATGTCTGACTGGAAATATGATCCGAGAAGCAAGTAACTTGACTTCTTAAAAAATGAGTGGTTCTAGTAAAGTGTTATCTGGTCTCTATTTTTTCCTAAAGGGATTTGCATCAGGCTTCAATGGTATTGTATGGGTTATAATGGATGTGTCATATGTTTTCAATTCATCTTATGTCCATGTAATGACATGAATATAGTCTTTTAATGCTTGGGTTATCCCCTTTCTTTCTTCTTCTGAATAGACTTTGTTGATCAGGACATTTCTTGTACCCTCACCTTGTCCTATGTTGATAGGTGAATACTCCCCTTCATCGATTTTGGGAAATCTTTCTGTTTTATCATGTTATGCATATCAAAGGCCCTTTCTAGTTCAATCATGCCTTTGGGGGTTTTGTTGTTGGGTAAGTCTATTATGTCTTCCTCATCCCAGACATGGTCTTCCAAATTTTCTCATCTACTATCTGGGCTTCAAACATATCTCTTTTTGCAATAAAGTCCAAGATGTGCCAATCATCATCAAACACCTAGAAGTTGGTGATATTATTAGGAAGTGAAGGTGTTGACACCAACTCTATAGAGAACCTCTTCAGCTTGGATATGGATAAAGGTTCTAATGTGCTAGAAGCTTGTGCTAGTGCATCTTCTCTATGATTAAGTCTTGCTAGGGACATGCATGATATTGAAATCATCAAATCTTTCTATCAAATCCCAGACTCTATGTTTGTAACTTGATAGTTTATTGTAATTACATGCATATATATTTATTTCTCACTTGCTTCACTACTAGTTCAGAGTCTCCATAGGCATGCAATAGCTTGACTTGTTTCTTCAAAGAAAATAATAAACCATGTATCAAGGCCTCATACTCAGCCACATTATTGGTGCAGGGGAGCTGCAACCTGTATGCTGTCAGGATTAACTTTCCTAATGGATTAATCAAATCAATGCCTACACTAGCTCCTTGTTTTGACTTGGAGCCATAAACCTCAAGATCCATAGTTTTTCCTTAGTCAAAGGCTTATCAAGACCTCTTTTCTTCTTGGCATGTACGGTCGTACCTGCAGATATCCATTTAATCTTCTATGGTTCATCTTTTACCACATATGGATGTTTTGGTTGGACTAAAACATCCTCCTTTTGATTATTTTGAACATATGATCATGTTGAACATCCTCTCTTTTCATCACTTTGAGGCTATCACCTCTATCATCAGGAGATATTGCAATTTCTTTCCTTGCATCTTCAAGAATATACCTAATCTTAGGCAGCTTGTTTTTTGAGCACAACTGCTCTTCTTTATTTAGTATATGGAGACACAAAGCACAAGTTGTTTCTGAATGTGGTGCTTCATGAAGCCTACACTATCCTTCAATCAGTGCATGATGTGGAGGAATTCCTTGCAAAATTTGCCTCTAGATTTGTTTGAATAGGAACTACTCAAATTATGTTAGATGACTCCCTCTATCTTCATCTGATAACTCATAATCAAATTCAATGAGACAATCCATCCCTAGAGTGATAGCACTTTTCTTATCATCAACATGTATATCAACACATATTAACACCTCTTCTAGGTTAGGCATCAAGATATATGCCGGGTGCACTTTCTATTCATGTTCTTCTATATCTAAAAGGAACAACAAAGAATCAACATCTTCAGCATCAAATATTTCAATTATCTCCAATGATATTGGTCCACCTTCTATGCATATTCTATCTAAAGCAATCATGTCTAGACATGCTTCACAATCATTTTTTGAATGTCCATCTTCATGTAATCTACACCATACGGATATCAGGATATCCTCTATTGATGTCCCTATCAGTTGGCATCTTTGGAGTTCTTTGAATAGGTACCTCTCAAATTCATGAAAGTGATCCACTTTATCTTTATTAGTTGAACTATAATCTAATTATGTCATTAGTTTTTCCTCTTTATTATTGCCTTCATGCATGTGCACATTGCACATCAGCACCTCCTCTATTTTGACAATCTTATTGATCATGATGTTAGTCATAATACACAGATAAAAATTCACCAAATGAACCTTTATCAGCTTAAAAAGTATGATCAATTTAGAATGAATTGATAACTCCAAGGCTTCATTAGTCAAGTCTCAACTTTCTAATAATCTCTTAGTTATTTTGATGTGAATTGTTGTTTTCCATTCAAGGGCCTTACATTTCTATTATGAAGTGATTTGTATCCAGATAATGCTTGGTTTCACCTATTCTCTGTGATTTCTCAACAAAGTGTTTAATCCTACTATATTTAACCTGATCATATAGATATTTATGTAAGTTTGATCAATTCTTCTGTGTATGACTCAATTCATGATGATGTTATTTAATTCTTCTAAAACTATCTTCAATCCACTTATCATGAACAAATTCCAACTAAATTTCAATTCTGCATTGTAAATTTATTCAAATGATGTGCCTTTAAGCAGGTATTTCCATGATTTCTACCATTTTTTTTATGTTTACTTGCATGATATTTTCTATTTTGTATGCACTTTGTTTAAATATGCTAAAGATATTCAATTACCTCGAGGATGTCAGCACATTTCTCTGTATTTTCTTATTATTTCTTGTGTATTTGCAATTATGATGATGACTGAATGAAATTAAAGAAATTTGAACTAATTCTTTCTAATTTTACTAACATAAGTGAGTTTCAACCATTGATGTATATGTGCATTCTAATACTTCATGAAACAGAGATGAAAACCAAACCATGCTATGTCAGGACATTCCACAACTTCACATAGTCGGTGCTAATCTTCAAAGGAATAGGAAATCAACAACAAGAATTAGTTAACATGCAATCTAAGGGATGTAGCATATTACAGTAACAAGTCCAAATGATAACCAGAAGATTACTCAAGATTTACTATGTCGCTTGAATCTGTATCTCCATTGTATTCAGTATTCAAAATGTGAACATATTTACAATTGGTCTTGAGAAAGTACCATGACATTCAATAGTCCTATCTCAATTAATCTCCTAATGAATTTACAATGTGCAATCCACCTCCTTTCATAGACTAAGGAAGGGATGAGGTTACAAAAGATCTTGTGATCAGGATTCATCCACTACAATCAACGGTCCATATTGCATTGACCACGTCAAGAGACCAAAACACGTGGCACAGGTCGCTAATTGGCAACCATCTGGTGGAGCACAGCTATCCTTCTATAATATTCTTTAACATTACATTGACTTAGTTAGCATATCCATATGCTCTACATCTACATTTATTCCTCTTCATCCATGGATGGGTCATCCTCTATATGCACATTAATAGTCTCTCTAACAAGTTCATTTGCTTGGAATATTCTATCTCCTCCATCTAGTACTTTGGCCTTTTTAACTGCATGCCCCTATGATTGGAATTGGGCTTGTAAAGTTATCCACTTGTTCTTCTGGCTATTTAATGTTTCATTAGATTTTTCTACCTTAGCCCTCATCCTCATGGCTTTGTCAATTATATCTTTAGAGAAATGGCTAAGTGGGTCATCTGATGTAGGCTTAAAGTTATTTTGGAAGGATTAGGTGGCGAAGTCCACATCTTGATTCTCTACCTTCCCTTCAACCTTATCTTCAAGGGCTTCTAAGATGTCTACTTCTTCAGACAGGAGCTCATGCAATTTGACACTAATATCCTTGACTTTGGTATTGCATATCCTCATAACATCTACATCAAATTTCACATCCTCATACCAAATATCTAGTAAATGTGAAGTCTAGGTTGTCAAGATATTGCTAGATATCAGGATATTTACATCTGTCTTCTTCAATTTTGTAAGAGCAACCAAATGTTTGTCTGCTTCTATAGACCTTTGTGCAATCTCCCTCTACATTTTATCAGCCTTGGTCTTTAGAGAGCTGAGTAGGTCCCAATTGGAAAGAGAAGTCTTTATTACCTGTTCTCCTTCAGTTATGAACCAGATAAACCACTTATCCATCACCTGTGATTTATGATTCATGGCATCCAGTCCTGTGATTTCATCCTGTGATATTATTTCCAGTGAAGTGGATGTGGAGATGGGAATGTTAGTGGGTTCCGCTAATACCCTTATTAATGTCTACATTTGAGCAATGTGCTTCTTATTCTCCTTATTCTTTGCCTTTTCCTTTTCTATTATATCCAATAGGGTGTCTATGATATCCTTGGCCTCTTGACCTTCTTGTCATTCAGTGGCAAAGCTTGGGTCTATAGTGGTTATATGATATTCACCTGCACTTATCTCCCTTTTAGCCTTATCTATAATGGACACAACTATTTGAGATGTCCTTTTACCTATTGTAGGATCTCTCTTTATTGTAGACGTAGCCCTAGCTCTCCTCTTTAGTTTGGCTCCTTGAGCTGAAAATAATGAAGAAATGTAAAAATTTGAAGAATCAAAGAATGTGGGTGGATTCACCTCTTGTTGAAGCTAATGTGGAAAATCATCTTTGGACCCTTCTTGGTCTATATGCTCAATGTGGGAATCATAAGAATCCATGTTTTGCTCTTCTAGGGTATCATCATCATCTCCCTGTTGTTGTTGTTCTTCTTCCCCAATATGAAACCTTTCATCTACTTTTTGTTGCTCATCATTTGTGGGATTCTCATATGGTATTTTCTCACCTTGATCAGGTATCATTTATTCATCCTGAGGTGGTAGTGGATTCATATTAGGTCCTTGATGATCCTAATTTTGGATATCTTGATGATCTTTCTTACTATCTTCATCTACCTTCTCCTATTCCTTATTGTCATCACCCTTCACAGGAGCTTCTTGATTGGATCTTGTCGTATTTGTATACTTATTATCCTGGGTCTCAGACATGACATTAGGACCCAACTATCCAAATGTATTAGTTATCTTTTCTTCTTCATCATGTTGTTGCTCACTACCTTGGGTAACATGTTGATCAGGCATTTCTGTATGCACATCCATGGATGCATTGTCATCTACCTTATCATGCTGAAGGACTGCATCGTTATCTTTATCTACATCATCATTGCCCTGATATGCTAAATCAATAATTATTATGCTTGTCACCTGACCAATTAATTGCTCTAGGCCAATTTGATGTGCTATGGCCTTTGGATTATCTTCTTCTATTTCCTCCTCCCTTTCTTGTTGTGCTATGGGAGTATTTTAATGTGTTACCATTGTATTTTTTACCAATGATTCCATGGGGCTAGTAGACACCTCATCATTAGATAGATCTATCATTTTATCTAGAGTCAGGGGTTGATTATCTTCTCTATTTGTGTTCTCCTCCTTGATTTCCTCTGCTAATTTAGTCTTGAATTTAAAAATGTTGGGGATAGGGATATCATGCTGTAAAATTTGATGGACCTCCCCGGCCTTTATTATACCTTTACCTCCTTGGCCTTTAACCACAATGTCTGGGTGTTTGTCTACTACTCCCCTCATTGTTGGTGTTTGAGCTTGGCCTCTTTTGGATGACCCCTCCTAAGTCCTCTTTATTCTTTTTAATAATAGGGGCTCTACATAACCATCACTTTTCTCCAAGTTCTCATAAGTAGTGCCTTACTCTACTATATGCTCAGGTCATTTATCGGGTTTCTTGGATGTTGCTGTAGTAGAGGTGGAGGCTTTCCCTTTCTAAAGTGAAGGATTTGGGGTGATCCTAACACCAATATTCATAGTCACCTTTCGGTGGCTTTAGATGAACCTTCTTGTATTCTCTTTTCTAGAGATTATCTTTTATCTTTAAGGAAGTCATCATATTCTTCTTTTGCCAATTCCTGTCTTTTCCTTTTGTTGTCAATGGTAATGGCCACTCCCTTGGCGTTGAGCGTAACAACCTCCTTTTCTACCCATGCTTTGGTTAGTTGCATGACCCTATGAGTTATTATCTCCAATGAGGTTTCCTCCAACTAGCTACAGTCAGGTGGGGCGATTCTCTCATTTTATATCTTCTTGTCCTCAAATTTTTGAGACATGATCACTTCATCATCTTCACGCAATTGTGGGGGAACTAGAATACAATCCAAGGTGTGGATTTGTTTGAGTGTTAGCCTTTGGTAGCTCCTCCTTCTAACATCAACATCATTAGAGTAATCAGCCCAATAATCCTCTATGTGCACCTGGTACACTGGATCCTTCAATAATGCTTCCATTGTAAGATAAGGATCGTACTACCTTTACAAAGGGAATGGCTGCAAACACATCAGTTGTAATCCTCCCACTACCTCTTTAGCTATTTCTGCATTAGGGCACATGTACCAGCTAATCATAAGTGGAAACATGAGCTTGGGTATTTTATTTTCCTAGACAAATACTTGATGTGAAGGTAGTATTTATCTTGCCATCTCCATCACTATGACCTTATCCGTCAGGTATCTTGGAAACATCATAGGTTGCCCATTAAAGCCCTCCATTCTTATCTATGTGACTGTAGGGAACTGCATAAACCAAGATCTATTCCTACCTACTACTTCTTGAGCTTCCATGCTCATTATTTTGTTGTGTCCTCCTCCATTGTTTAGACCAGATGCATAATGAAACAATCATTAACCATATTATAATGTTGGAGGGATGCCCTCCTGCCCAATTGTGGGTAATGATCCTAGATATTTACGTCTCCAGGACTATAGCCAAACCTACCAACTATTTTCAAATTACTAAATGTTCCTTTGGTAGCACATGAATATACAACATAAGAGGTCATGTGGAACATGTTTGTCTTTTCTCCTAGCTTCTTCATACTTTCATCAATGCTATCATTGATTAGTTTGGCCCATTGTGGTTTCTGATCAATTGACTCTATCATCCTAATGAGGCTATACATCTAGTCCTCAAAACAACCTGCATTTGGTCTCCTCCTCATCCGGATAAGCATAACCATCATGTATTGATATTTGGGGGTGAAGTCAAATTTGTACAAGTGTACAGGCTATTTAGTCGATGCCTTATACATGTTGTTGTTGGCCCTCTAGAAGAATACAAATTTCCTGTACTCCTTGAAACTACCCTAATATTGTTTCTCTAGGGCTCCCAGATTGATCTTATATAGATTAGATGATGTTAAATTGAATGTGGAAGTGATACCTACGATCAAAAAATCTGTATACACCCTACCATGTTTCTCAAACCTTCAAGTGTGGACATTGTAATTATTAGCACATTCTGCCACTATCTCAATGCCCTCTGTTGCGTATGGGAACCCTCCAGCATGCCACATGCCTGAATTGTATATACTCATGAGTAATGGATCTCCATTGCCTCTTTTTGTTTTGGCTGTACATTCAACAAGATCTATGTTTCCCGAGTGTGTGTCTCCTATCTTCCTATATTTGAATGTTGACCCTCTAGGTTGTATACATGTTCCTGCAAATATCCATTGTATCCTACAATGAAAAATGTACATGTCTTAACCTAGCATATATTCTAGGGTTTTGGATTTAAATATTTTTTGTACATCATGGTGTTTTACTTTCACAAAGCATACTCAAATTTCAATATATGAATTTTCCATAGTAAAAACCATTTACCTATTTATCTATTTGAAAATGACAAAATGAGGGTTTCATCATTACTTACCTAATTTTTACACTTTTAAATCTACTTAATCAAGATCAGGATGTGCATATTCACTTTTCAATTATCCTCCTCCTTTCACTGTCTGATGTGCACAACATTCTGTTGAGGTCGTAGGTTACTGTAATGGTAGTCGTAATCACACAAGAGCTCTGTAATTTCTTGTTGAATTCTTGGTAAATGTAAAATGAGCATAAATCCCCTATTTCAATCATTGACATTGGTGAATTAGGGTGTAATTAATGTTATAGTATTTGTGTCCATGGATATACATGTAGTGTTCTTAAGATCACAAC
This sequence comes from Cunninghamia lanceolata, assembly GCA_027924645.1. NCBI lineage: Eukaryota > Viridiplantae > Streptophyta > Pinopsida > Cupressales > Cupressaceae > Cunninghamia > Cunninghamia lanceolata. Next base: position 31,142,876 of record BSBN01000078.1, on the reverse strand, counting down.
AGGTGGCACTGTGTGATATAAAATTTTGAATATCCACCTACCGTTAAATGACATTTATTATGGGGTCTGCATATTTGAAAATGTTCAGGTGCTTCAGTAATGTGCCCACTCTTTTGGAAGGTGCACATGACATCATCATGACATAGGTCAACGTTGACCAAATGTGGGAAGTGGGTCATGAAGAATTGAAGGGATTTGGCCTTTTGTTCAAATATCAAGGCTTTATGATACATCCATATGGACTGGTCAACATGCCACATGGCATCCTCTTATTGGTTCTTGAAAGTTAATGTTTAATGGGTCCTAAGGGTATATATGCAGATATTAAGAAATATCTAGGTACTTGGTTATGCGAAATGTCCCCCTTCTAAAGATGAGGGTGACAACCATTTCGGATAATGTTTCTAGATTAGTTATAATGTGGCATCATCGTCATCTTAGTGAATGTTAGGGTGTTAAGATAATGTCTAGAAATTGAAATATATCATTGTATTGCATAGGGTTAGGATATTAACTAATATCCAAGATCTTAAGGAATGTGATGACCCCACGATGTCAAATGTCTGAGTGACATCATCTTCTTATTGTTACTTACTTACGATGGTATTGAATGATGTCACCATGATATTAACTAATATGTAGGATATTAAGAAATATTCAGGCACTTAGTATTTTCATTGTATTTGGGTAAGTCCGCATATTAGTGAATATTAGGGACATTAGGATGAATGTGCACCCTTGCGAGATGTACATGTATTTTGACGGTCTATGACTCCTCATGTTTAAATTTGACATCTACATATTGGTTGAATGTGTGGACATTAAATTTTATTTTTCTTAAAACTAGCGATCAAGATATTGATGAATATCCAGGATATTAAGGAATGTGATGAACTCCCATTTTGTGACTATTTGATCAAACTTTGATCGGGTATAACTTCTTATCGTTAGGGAAATTTGGGGTGATCCAAAAGGAAAACCTACTTAGAATTTTGCATTCTTTCACCTTATGAGGTTTGTGATAGCAAATTTTGACTTTGAAAATTATCCTCTCCTTTTAAGGTCTTGATATGCATAGGATGACATCCTGACTGTTGAGATTAAGAAACACTGAGAGGGGGGCTGAATCATTTTTCTACAAAAACTTATTACTATGTTCCTTTATTAATTTATCACATACATCCAAAAGAAAGAAGCATGAACACAAGAATAGAAATAGCAAGATCATAACACATGAACACTAATATTTTTATGTGGAAACCTGCTTAAGGGAAAAGCCATGGTGGGGGTTAACCCACAAGAATTTATACTCTGTTAAAAGCATTACAAATGGGGAAGGCACATGCCTTCGGGCACACTGCCCAGAGCTCATTGCTCAAAGGAGGCTCACTACCTACAAGATGAATTACAAGTGTTCACTTGAATACTTGAACTAATGAATAGCATTTAATAATGCAAGATTATAGTTCCGGTTAAGCTCAGCGTACTAACTTCACACACTTCATCTTTCTCTGCCTTGTTTTACTGTTCTATCAGGATCTGCAGCTTAAATCTCTTCCTTCATACTTGTCACTACCACACTTCACTCTTCACACATCATCTTCACATATCCACATAACAAAATTCTCAAATCCATCGATCATATATATCCGCTACATGAAATTACATCAACTACAGTCGGCCTTAAGAAAAACTTAAAGACTTTTTAAAATCACTATTCTATCGGCTAAATCCATGCACAAACATCAATGCAGACCAAAACTTATGTATCCAAGTCACCTCACATGTTGGCCAATGCTATTGGATCTTATACATTACTCAACCAATCACTTCTCACAATCCACACAATGATCAAACAAGTCAACTTGTTCTTCATTGGACTGAACTGTCTGAGCAAAACCTGATACTCAGATGCTTGTAACTTTCAATCCCTTCATCACCAGGGGCTAAATATTTGGATTTAGATAGCCCTAACATCCCCTAACATCCCCTTAGATCCACAACACAACATGATTACCTGTGGAGATATGCAGACCAAAATGTTGAACCTTGTCATATACTTTGTTCCTGTCTATCTGGACTTAGACAAATCTGCAATCTGACTTCCGATATGATCCATTGATATAATGCAGATGTGTAAGATAGATTTAGTTGCCATCAATGACAATACCTGACATGCCTAGTAGTGTCTCTTACCAACAATCTCCCCCTTTGGCAGTGATGGGAACATTTAGTGAAAAATGACTAAGTGTTAGAATAGCCCCCTTACTATGTACATTGTGATTTCCAATTGCTAATTGCTCCCCTTTAGCTGAATTCCTCATTTTTCACTGTTTTCCTCTCCTCCTCTAACATCAATGGAAAAGGCTAGGATACGCATATCAAAATTCATCCAAACATTTTACATACATACTTTTGCATATGAGCACACAGTCCTTAAGCCTTGTTAATTAGCAAAAAGATATCACCAAAAATGTTTCTCAATCATGTCAATTCATTGTCCTAGTTCTTCTTAATGCTTCCAAAAATGGATATATGCCCATTGAACAAAAATGCATGTGATTATGTCTTTTGAAGATTAGAAGGATCACTAGTAGCAGTAGCAGCTTGGGATTCTACCAATATATCATACATAGTCTCCAACTTAGGGGAGATCAGTCCTCGAAGCTTACCCAATTTGCCCAAAACTTTAACCTTTTCCTTCTCCAAATCATCCAATTCATTCCACAAACTCACTACTTGGTATTCTTTGGTTGCTATAGACTCAGTTAAAGGACTATAGGACTTAGAAATGTTAGACTATTTGAGCTCTAAGTCCTTAATTTTTTTCTCAATATCTTCAATAGCTTTAGACCTATTTAGACAAAACTTATAAATCTCTACACCTTCTAAGAGAGCATTTTGAATAATACTTACACTAGTGTCAAGCACTAATCTATCATAGCTAATTATTTTCCTTATTTCAACAAATCTCTTCTCATTATATTCATTTTTGACTTTAACTTCTACTGACTTCTCTAAGGTTTCAAAATGAGAACTTACATAGTTTATAAGACTCTTCAACTGACCGGAGGGAGAGTTAGATGAATCCTTTTGAAAGGTTGGCATAATCTTTTCCAAAATTCTAGAGGCAAGACCAAGCAACTCACTATCCTCAATGTAAGTTTTTAGAATCTCCTCTCTTGCTTTTACTTGTGCCATAGATGCAAACTTCAACTTTTGTAGAGGGGAAAGAGTGTCAAAATTGATAGGTCGTTGAATTAGCTCTGGTTCATCAAACTCAATCTTGTCTTTCTCAAGTAATTTCTTCACTACATCTATAGTGTCTCTTGCCAAAAATGCAGTTCCATCTTTCATATCCTTGCCAGTAATGTCATCTTGCTTTTTCTCTTAATATTCTCTGATGTTTCTCCTTCTTGTTCATCCTTGTCCTTAACCTCTTTTACATCTTGCTCTTTATTCTGCACAGAGTCATCTTCACCAAGAGCATCTACTTCTATATTCATCTATGTAAATTATCTAGTACATTGGTCTAGAGGAATTTGAGTGTCCTCTACACCATCAAAATTAACTTCCTCCACCATCTCTTTATCTCCTTTATTTAGCATTTCATCTTCTGGAGTAGAGATGTCAGCTGGTTGTGCACTTTCTTTCAACTCCTCAACATTTGGAATGGAGGAATCAATTTCATTATTAGTTTCTTCTTCAACAGTGGGAAGATTATGCCTTTTCAATGCATTCAAAAGAATCTCCTGAGTATCTTCAACTATCTTATCAATCTCTCCCAGCATGAGCATATTCATTCTAATTTTACTCCTAAAGTCCTCTTTCATTTCTTTGAATATCATGTTCTTTTGATCCGGAGTAATTTGAGGACACAATTTTATTAGCACATGCTCCTGGAGCTCAAAGTCTTTAGCTTTTGCCTTCTTGTTTCTTATTTCTAGAATTTTTACAAGGCTTTCCAAAATTTTAGAAGTTATTTCAAATAAAGTCTTACAATAGATATTCAGGTATTTGACTATTGCTTCCTCCAAAATTCTGTTATCAGCATCACTGTAGTGATCATAAAACTCAATCATTGGCTTCAAGTTCCCATCTATAGTAACTGAATTAATGATGTCATCCACAGAAAGAGTAGGCTTCTCAATATAGGCCTTTGTCTTATGCCTTTTACTTGACTTTATGCTTCTAGAGGGCTTCTCCCTAGACACTTTAGTAGCTTTGGTGCCTAAGGCCTTCAACTCCTTAACCTCATCATCTGACTCAGTTTCTTCTTCATCCACTTTCTCCATACTGACATATGTTCTTTTTCCCTTTACCTTTGTCCTTTTAGATTCCTTACCAGTAGGTTTTTCTACAGCAGGAGAAGGTGACACACCAGAGGTTGAACTAGAACTCCTAGTAGACCTTGCTTTAGAAGTGGATTCCATTGGAACACTTCTCTATTCTTTGTCCTATTTCTCCTTCTCAGCTTTCTCTATTCTTTCCCTATTTTGTCTCATAGCTTCTTTTGTTATGCCAATACTTTATGCATACATTTCAACTTGTCTTTGAATCTTTCTCTTAGATTCAGGTTTTTGGAGCTCAACATGTAGTTTCACATTGAGTTCACCATATGTCCCAAATTTTTCAACTGTGGTGTCCTTTAGTTTACTCAGAAGGTTTTGAGCATACATATCCAATACTTTCTCATCAACTTCATACCTCATGGGCATGATCCACATAGTTCTTGGTTCAACTGCTTCCATTAAACACTGACTTGTATCCACCATAAAATAGACTGTGTCCTTGTATTTTTCAACCACATATGTACAGATTCTTTCCCTTGATTGCATCATGTTCTAAAAATTCTTGAAATATCCCCAAAGAGAAATCCTTCAGGCATTAGAGTCACCAATATTGTTCAAGTTCTCTCTTATTTGTATGGCAACAGGCTTATCACTGGTCGAACACATGCTTTTCTTACCGAGTAACTCATTCATGAAATAAAAGAACAAACACAAGATCAGTGTACCATATTTGAAAGTGTTCTTCTTATCCTTCTTAACCCTATTCAAATTTTCCATTAGCTGGGTCTGCAACAACTCACACAAGTCATAATCAACATTCTCTCTCAACATTTGATAAGCTACATAGATAGTTGTACCAAATACAGAATTCTCCCTACTAGAATGATATATCTTGTATCTAATCACCATTAATGCAAATTTGACATCTAGATCAGTGATGTCATTTATTACCATTGCCCTCTTGTCAAACCTTGAGCTGGTAGCATTAGTTATAGTTTGATTCTTTACTGACTTCAACATTGGCAGTCCACCGGATGAGTTCAACCCTATCATGACCTTGATGGCATCCTTGGTGATCTTGAAGGGTTTCATTAACCACATAAACTCATCATGCATTCGACTCAGCACATACCAAACCCACTCATCTTCATCGAAGGATGGAAACCCTATAATTTGAATGAAATGTTTACCTTTTATTGCCTTATACTCAGGATTAAGACCATGAATTTCATCCCTTAGATGATTCTTGAACAAATCTACTAACTTTGAATCCCCAAACTCATCTATGCTAGCATGAATATAGGCCCTAATATCTTCAACGTGCAACACACCATGTGAAACATTTCAAAAGGCACCTAACAGATTGAGCTATACTGATTTGTGTGGATGCTTTTTAAACTTTGGCCTAGGTCGCTTAGTGATATCCACAACTAGAGGTGTAACCATTTCAAAAAGATCACAAGTTCAAAGCTTCGTAGAAGACTACCTTTTTCTTCATGAAATTAGAGTTAGTTGTCCAATTCATTCTTCACACTTCAAATTGTTAAGGGGAAAATTGGATAATCAAATGAATAATAAAAACCCAAAACATCAATGGAATGTGCATGCAAAAAGGATATTTAAAATAAGAGAAAGAAAGATACTTACAACCTTTTTACCTTTGCAATTTCCATTGTTCACCTATTCTTTCTTGATCTTTTGGTGATGAAGATGGCCCTCAGGAAGCTTGCTTCCTCGCTTCTATTCCTCAAGATGAAAAGGAGAAATGGCTAGGATACTTGTTGTGTTGAAGATGAACTTCAACACAATATACAATGGATGATAGATGGTATGGAAATGGGGGTGCCAATAGCGCGCTATGGTTTCTGTAGCATAAGTTTACTTGAAAGTTGGATTTGAAATGAAGAAGAAGAGGGTTGTATTTATAGAGTTGTGTGAGAAAAGATCAATTATGGAGAAGAAATGAGAAGATCAATGGAAGAGAATGTTCGAGATAATGTGCGCGAATAGAAGAAGGACATGTGTCATTCAAAAAGAAGCTTTGTGGAGTTAACTGCTTTCTTGATGAGGATGAGTTTTTATTTCTTAAATTAGAATATATTTTTCTAATTTAAGAGCTTTGTTGATAGCTTTAAATTAGTTAACTCAGCTTTTGCTTTTGTGTGACAAGAGAAATTTATTTTTAGAAGATTTGAAGATTTTTAGAAGATAAGAAAGCATAATTAAATAAATAAATTTATTTAATTTACTTGTAGATAGTTTTTGAAGAATAAATAAAATATTTAAATATATTTTATTTTTTGGAGATTTAATTTAATCAATTTTGCATTTTGTTTAAATTTAGAAGAATGAATGTTTTTAATTAAATAATTAAAATTATTTAATTATTTAGAAGAAATAAAGTTGATATTGAAGGAATTAATTAAATAAATGTAATTTATTTGATTAAGTGGGAGGAAATGAATCAAATAAATAAATAAATTTATTTATTTATTGATAGAGGAATATGAAGATGAAATAAATATTTAAAATATTTATTTAAGTAGAGTCATGTCATTTTTAGGTGTACACATTTTGCCCCTCTTTGATGCAATGTGTTTTATCACGTTGTTTCAAAGAATAAGAATTTTTGACACTGATACATGCCCCAGTTTGCCCCTGGTACAAGTTTAACGACAGGATGGCCCCTCAGGAGATTGGATGAGAAGACGATAGAAAGCATGAGATGGACAATCTCACAAAGAAGAAGGTGGAAGAATAGGTTAGGATGGAGAAAAATAGGACATGGTTCAGAGGAATAGGTATGGGAAGTAGCCACAGTTGTCACAAAGTCAGCTATAGTTCACTTGCTATATATATGAGCTGGGTCCACAAGTTCTATTTATTTGCACACTTGTCCTTAGTTGACTGGTCTTTGAGAGCTTAGGAGAGTATGGGAGTGAGAGCAGTCGACAAAGAGATGGATATTCCATGTGAGGAGCACTAGTTTGAGTGAGTCTAACGGTTCGATCAGCCAGCCGAGGTAGCACCACTGATATGTAGTTTGATAAAACTTGCTAAAAGTCATTTATTAGGTCAATAAATGCTTACAAAAAAAGTTATGATAGATGTACTGAACTACCGTTCAGTGCATATGAGTTCTGAAGTGGCGGATATGCTGCTAATGGTGCATTTGAGACATCTTATGGAACATATGATAGATGTGCGCATATAGGCTAGGAATTGGTGCATCCATTATGGAATGGTGCATATGACACAAGAAGTGGTGCATGTGCCAGAACGACGCATACACGTCAAGGATTGGCACATTCACGGTGAAGTGGCGCATATGATATGGATCGGTGCATTTGCCACCTGGATCGGCGCATTTGCACTAGGAAAATTAGTTGACTTAATGAAATTAACCCAATTGGCATCTTGATCGATGCATCAATTGATAAGTGATCTCTGAGATTGCCGAGAATCTAGTCAAGATATGATATGCTATTTTGATTAATTTGATGTGTTAAGTCAATGATAGGATAGTTTTGATTGCTTTGAGTAGGTTTTCTTGGATATGGATTTCTTTGACATTATGCTTTGCCTGATTGCAGGAGGATATCTAGGATACCCTAATGTCATGGGAGCAGTTCCCTTTGCCGTTGTTGCAGTGGTATATGTTGACAGAGATGGACCATGAGGCTTTAGGTTCTATGGGTTTGCACTATATTTGTTTCATGCCTAAGGTTCGTGCGAACCGTGGGTTGTTGACTGCAGTGGTGGAGCGATTCCACTGCAAGGATGGGACATTCCATCTACCGACTAGGGAGATGGAGATCACTCTAGAGGACATGTACTAGATTTTGCACCTCCCAATTTAGGGAGAGTTGGTAGAGTACAAGTCACAGCGTGATGTTGGATTAGCAGAGTGCAGAGGCATGTTCGATGACCCATAGTTGGTTGAGCAGGTGATTTCATGGTAGGACATTCATGACTGCTATGACTACTTCCTGGGGATAGTGGCAGGACTGATCAATGGCGTAGTATGCCCTGATAGGAGGTCACACGGGTTCCTGACTGGTTGGGGGAGAGTACTGGAGAGCATGATTACCAATGGGACTCAGTATGCATGGGGCGTGTACATGCTAGCACACTTGTACAAAGATATGCACCAGATTTGTGTATCATAGAAGGGCTAGCTTGTCAGCAGGTGTGTCTCTATTGCAGTTTTGGTTATGGGAGCACATAGCTATCACATGGCCAATATGTTTATTTCACAGGCAGAGGGGTGAGCCCTACAACTATGGTTATGCAAGTGTGATTTCCTAGTACAAGCTGGGGAAGCTCGAGTATTGGAGACATGTGTTGGATAATGTAGATCAGGTTATCTGGCACCCATACCTAGACTGCAAGGTATGGGAGGATGAGGCTGATGAGTTGCCCTACTATTTTTAGACTCAATGGATCATTGGCAGGATGAGGTACATACTAGAGCGATAGATTGTTAGCAGGGTATAGTGGTAGTTTGGCTGAGTACAGGGTAGAACACATGGGCAGGCACATTTCAAGAGGACCCACGTAGAGAGATACAGGTGGGTTCCTATGGCATCATACAAGGAGGCTTTGGTAGACTTCTGACAGATTCCCCATGCAAGTTGGTCCATGAGGAGGGATATAGTAGATGCGAGTATGACACCTAATTATGAGGAGTGGTTTTCCGCTCATATGTTTCCTAGATATTCAAGACCTGTAGAGTTGGCTCCTCGTATAGACGAGGAGGATTCAAAGGATGAGGGTGGAGCTGCCGGGAGGAGGGGAGACGGAAGTGGAGAGGAGGTCAGGGAAATGATGGTGGAGATGGAGGAGGAGGTGGTAGACCGAAATAGAGGAGGAGGTCTAGGGAGGGACCTTCAGGTCAGCAGGTAGTTGCACAACCATAGGCTACAGGGTAGGCGCAGGTACCATTACAATAGGTGGCACCGTATAGATAGATGTCGACACCACAGAAGGTAGTACAATAGCAGGTGTAGGGGCAAGTGCCAGTACAACAGGTGGCATAGGGACAGGGACAAGTAGGGTAGGCACCACAGCTTGATTTACAATAGCATGCCATTGTGACATTATAGGGTCAAATTAGGTAGCTGAGGGCCCATCTGAGAGTAGTGGAGTCTCAAAGAGATGCAGATGTAGGATGAATATTAGAGATATCCAGTGAGTGAGACATAGCCCTGGTGAGTGTGTAGGTGATGAGAGCGGAGAGGGATGCCGCAGTGGCAGCCATGGGTACAAATGATACTTCTAGCTTTTTGGTTTCATAGGTGCAGTAGGCACAGACATAGTTGGCCCAGGTACAAGATGAGATTGATAGAGTGTAGGCTCAGGCTCAGTATTACAGAGGATTATACCACGGGGCAGTGGCGGCGGACCAACGTGTGCCTAGCTATAGGAGTCAGTCTATGGCGTCATAGAGGGCAGGTGGATCCTGATCTGTGGCATCAGTGAGGGGCCCCCAGCAGTGAGGGGGAGACAAAAGAGAGAGCAGTGTAGGGAACAGTGCTCCATGGCAGCAGGGTTAGCCAAACCTGGACACTTGTATCGATTTTTGATCTGATGTACACATTTTTGATGGCTGAGATAGCCTTTACATGTACTATTTTGCCCCGAGACATGTATCACCATCATGTTGTACTTTATATACATTTTATGATAAGACTCTAAGAGATGGACAAATATTTTGATATATTGTACATTTGGACATGCTTGATGGTTATATGAGGATGTTCTACGTGCATATGTTCTATGTTTATATGTTATGGATGCAATCTATCTTATGATGTTTTGTATATGTAATGCATACTAGATGGATTTAGATGATTTGATATGCAACATGCAAATATGAGATGTTATTGATATGATTATGCAGCTCTATATGTATTTGTCTATGTTTTTTATTTTTGATATGATATATGGATGTAAATGTACATGGATGACCTAATGTATTTATTATGTATGCAAAATGATTTAATCATGTGAATGACTATCTTATCTGATATGATATGTGACCTATGCTATGTTTTTGCTATGTCCAAATGTACTCAATCGACCCATAGATGATATAGATAGGTAGAAGAGAAGGAATGAAGAAATACAGGCTTTCATTTGATACACTGTAGGATTTTCTTATTGCATGGTTGATACGGATTTCTGGATATGGGATGGATGTGGATTGTCATCTTGATATTGCAAGTATTTTTCTTTCATCATTGGGCACTTTTTGTTTCTTTTCTCTTTTTGAAATGTTGTAAGGAAATACAAGCATCTAGGTATAATTAAACTGAGATGACCTGAGTATTCCTTATATGGATTTTGATATAGCAAGTTGATACAAGCATCTAGTTAAACTTGAATCTAGATGACCTGAGTACTTCTTGCATTTTTAACACACAAGGATTTCCCCTTTTCATGTTTAGACCTCTGAAGTCCTCGATGATCTTTTGTTGATCATGTCATTAGACAAAAGTTGTCACATTACTTAAGTTTAATCCACAAACAGTAGACAAAGAAAAAGATTATGCCCCCATCATAGCATCTCTAGCTTGTGGCATCCTTGAGTAGCATAGGAAGACATAATGACAAAAATATAAGACTTTGTAAGTTAACCTATTCACAAAACCTTCTTGCATTAGATGTGTCTTTTTTCCATAATTGATATAGAATTGGTTTGAGTGTTTTGGTATGGTGTTCTTCTTTGGATAGGTTGATGTTTTGTGCCAAGATTTTTGCTTTGGGAAGCTTACTTTGCTGTGCATGTTTGTCTAGTGAAAGGTATCACAATCCTTATTGGTATCCTCTTAGAACATGTGGCACTCAAGAATCCAATTCCTTAACCAGGTCTAGGAGTTGCCCCTAGTTTAGACAAAGGATCAACTTATTATGGACAATACTACAGATAGACATGGAGAGACGAACCCTAAGGGACTGATCTAGTGCCTCAGGGGCTCATTGCTAAATGGCCTTGCCTATGTGATGTTCCAGAGGCAACATAGTTCGGGGTGAACCTAATGGAGCTAAGACCTAGGTGATGGAAAAGATGTAGAAATGGAACAGATAGGAAAGATAGATGACACTCGAAGGATATGGAGAGGAAAAAAAATAGAGCGGAGTAGAGCGGAGCCTTGGGGGCGCATTGAGAATGGCCTTGCCTATGTGATAGTTCAGAGGCGACGTAGTTTGACAATGGTTCAAAGGACTAGTTCAAGATGAATGACATGATGAACACAAGAGACATGAGGTTACAATAGATGGAGGAAGTGGTTTGTCACAGATAGCACCTATTTACCAGGTTTTCACCACTTGCCTTTATTTGTACGGAAGCTAAAAGTACACATGACACTTGTTTACCAGGTTTTCATCATGGTACCTATCCCAGGTACCTGTTTGCCAGGTTTTCATCAAAGGATGATTTTTTTGTTACTTTTTCAATTTTTTGCTTTTTTTGTTTATTTTTTATCACTTTTTTATTTTTTTGAATTTTTAAGGACTCCCTTGCATTGGGGTCGTTAGGTATAGAACTTGCAAAGATGCATTCTATTGATAAGATCAACGAACAATTCACCTTCTGATGTAGCCAATTGATATGCCCCTGACCCATAGGCTACAATGATGACATAGGGACCCAACTAGTTGGGTTCAAACTTACCTTTCTTTTCATGATCTTGCTGATTTCTAGGGTTTTCTCTGACGACTAGATCACCAACTTGGAATACTCGGGGCTTTACCCTATGATTATAGCTTCAGGACATTCATTGTTGATATGCTTTTAGGTGCTTAAAGGCCTGTTGCCTTGTCTCTTTGAGCAGCTCTGACTCTTGAAGTCTGGACACTCTATACTCTTCATCAGATATGAGGCCTTTTAATGAAACTTGCAAGGATGGGATCTTGACTTCAATGGGCAAGATAGCTTTACATCCATAGACTAGGGAGTATGGTGTTGCACCTGTGGGTATGCAGATGCTTGTACAATAGGCCCACAGTGCAGGATTTAATTAGACATGCCAATCATGGCCGACATCATTGACAGTCTTCTTTAGGATTTTCAAAATGGTTTTATTTGATGCCTCCACCTGGCCATTGGCTTGGGGGTAATAGGGGGTTGAAAACTGGTGCTGGATATGGAATTTGTCACATAGTTCCCTGACATCTTGGTTTTTGAAAGGTCATCCATTATCTATGACAATGGATGAAGGGATACCATAGTGACAAATGACATAATTCAAGATAAAGGAGGCAATCTTCTTGCCTGTGATATTGGCTAAGGGCACGGCTTCAATCCACTTCATAAAGTACTCAGTGGTAGTGATTATGAATTTATGGCTACTGGATGAAGGAGGGTGAATCATGCCCACTAAGTTGAGTCCCCACTGACAGAAAGGCCAAGGAGTCGTTAAGGGTTGTAGCTCTTGTGTTGGTGCATGTATCAGGTTCCCATGGATTTGGCACTTCTTGCACTTCTTTACAAAGTGATAGGAATCTTGTTCCATGGTTGGCCAGTAGTATCCCAAGCGAATGAGTTTCTTGGCTAGGGTAGGACCATTAGAGTGGTTCCTGCATATACCATCATGTACTTCGCTCAGGGCAGTTTGATATTCCTCACTATCGAGATATCTAAGGAGAGTACCATCAAGACCTATGTGATATAGGGTATTAGCAACAATGGCATACCGGGATGCTTGGCGGATGAAGTTTCATTTTTGGTTACTAGAGAGATCATGTGGGGGGGGTATTCTCTTTAAGATAGGCAACTATTTTTCCATAGAGGGGGGAATCAGCTCCAACAATGTGGCAAATGATATGGGATTCAGGGGTGTGATATGTAGGACAGGACACTGGCTCTACCAAGAACTCATAGTGTGAATGATTATTTGGAATATCGAGGAGAGATGCGATCATTGCCATGGCGTCTATAGCTTTGTTCTTAATCCTCAGTATCTGCTCAAAAGAGATCTTGACAAAGTATTCTTTGAAGTCATTTACCATTCATTTGTAAGGGATTAATTTCTCATCTTTTGTCTGGTAGTCATCATTTACTTGATTTATGACTAGTTATGAGTTTCCATATAGCTAAAGTTCTTGGATATTCCACTCAACTGCTAGCTTGATGCCAATGACCAGGGCTTCATATTCTCCCACATTGTTAGTGCAAGGAAATAGTAATTTGTATGATTTAGGAATGGTGTCGCCACTAGGAGTGATCAACAAGATACCCGCCCCCAATCCATGCTGAGTGTATGAGCCATCGAAATACATTTTCCAAGTTGCTGTGTTTATGTCGAAGATAGACTTATCTGGAAATTTAAAGCTCAAAAGTTTGTCATCCATTAGAGGTGCATCTATCAATTGATCTGCAAGTACTTAGCCTTTTATTGCCTTCCTGTCTACGTATTCAATGTCGAATTCATTGAGAAGCATGACCCATTTGGACAATCTATCTGTTAGGGCTGCCTTGTTGAGTAAGTACTTGAGCAGATCAATCTTTACTATCAGTTTGACTGAATGTGACAACATGTAATGTTTCCACTTTTGTGAGGCGAAGACCACAGCGAGACATGCTCTTTCAATTGGCGTGTATTACAGTTCATACCCAACAAGTGTTTGACTGATATAGTAGATTGCTTGTTCTTTCTCTTCATAATTTTGTTGTGTGAGGAGAGCTCCCAAAGATGTTGGTGTGGCTGAGATATACAGTAATAGAGGTTTACCCTGAATCAGTGGCATCAATATAGGTGGTTTCATGAGATACTCTTTTAACTACTGAAATGCTTGCTCACATGACTCATTCCATTTCAAAGGGACATTCTTATGTAGAAGGTGAGAAAATGGGTGGTACTTGTCTGCCAATTGAGAAGTGAACCTTCTGATAGATTGGATTTTTCCCTATAGGGACCTTAGCTGAGTGAGATTCTTAGGAGGTGACATTTCCATGATGGCCTTCACTTTAGCTGGGTTGACTTCAATTCCATTTGTAGACACTATGTATCCAAGTACCTTACTTGAGGTAACTCCAAACATGCACTTCTTTGGATTGAGGTACACATTAAACTATTCTAGTCTTTTGAAGATTTTGTCTAGTATTTCCAGGTGTCCTTCTCTTGTGAGTGATTTAGCCAGAATGTCATCAACATAATCTTCCATTATAATGTGCATCATGTCGTGGAAGATTGTGATCATAGCTCTCTGATATGTTGCACTAACATTTTTCAAACCAAATGGCATGACACACCAATAGTAGGTGCCCCAAGGACATGTGAATGCAGTCTTGTGTTGGTCTTTAGGTGCAATTTTTATCTAGTTGTATCTAGAAAAACCATCCATTAGTGACAACATAGTGTGCCCTGCCGTGAGATCTACAATCATGTCAATGTTTGGTAAGGGGAAATCATCTTTTGGACAAGCTTTGTTCAGGTCCCTGAAGTCATTACATATTTAGACTTTGCCATCTGGTTTGGCAACTGGTACTATGTTTGAAACCCACTCAGGATAGTCTATTGGTCTGATGAATCTGACATCCAACAATTTCTTCAGCTCTTCTTTTACCATGAGGGCCACATGTGGGTGCATCTTTTTGAGTTTTTGCTTTACTGGTTTAGCTCCTAGAGCTAAGGATAAGTGATGCATTATGAGATTCAGATCTAACCCTGGCATGTCTGCATATGTCCAAGCAAAGTTAATTTGTTTTCTCTTGAAGAAGTCGGTGAATGTTGAATTTTCTTATTCTGTTAAAGACTGTACCATGTGGATCATTCTAGGATTATCACCTATGCTGACATTGATCAGCTCTACTAGTTCTATCAAGATTGAACATCTCTCTTGATGTGTAAGATTGGGTAGAGAGTCAAGCCTTCCATCCTTTAGTGCCTCAGAGAGGTTTTCACTATTGGATACATCTATATTTTTACTTTTTTCACAATCTAATACTACCACAGAATAGTTTTCACCATTAGAGCTTTCTTTTATTTTGACATTTTTGAGACTGAAAGGCTTGGCACTCTCTCCAAAGTAGGCCTTCTCATTGAGTTCTATGGCATAGCCAGCTTTGTGGTCCCCTACGAGTATATGATCTCTAAGCTCAAGATAGTCTATGATGGCTTCATCATTCTCAAAGGTGCGAGTTCAGGGGTAGTGCCTTATAAGTCCCAATCTATGAGTTCAAGGTGTACCAATGGTAGGGGCTCATTGGGTTGATTTGGTTCAATGGTGTTGATGGTTAGTATAGAGTTGTTATGGAGGTCATTATAAGCATGGACAAAGTTTGTGATGGTACTCTCTATTAGAGGATCTATCAAGGGGCGCATCATTCTTTCCTCATGACTTTCACTATCGTTATTACGTGGGTCAGACTCTAGTGGTCTAGTCCTTGGACCTTGTCTCTCATTTGCATGGGTTGGGTCATACTCGTGGACAACATCTATGCCTTTTTCATCACAAGATAACTCAGAGAAGGTATCCCATTCATATTCATTGGAATTCGTCTCACTCCCCTGTTGCAGTTGCTGAATTTGATCAACCAGATTACTAGTATATGTTTCTAGTTGTTTGCCTTTGTACTTATGTTGGTTCTTGATGAGCCAGAGTAACCTAGCCCTGTAGTGTCTTGATCTATCAAGGTATGAGGTTGGATGGGTTTAGTGATACCATCTTTTCTTGAACCAAGTGGACCATGTCCTTCATACCCCATTCTTTCTAGCATTTGGAATCCTTGACCATATTATTCAGTTCATATAGCGGTGTGATGGTTTTGTTGTTTTGATGAACTACCTTCATCCTTGTATAACCATTGTAGGATATCCTTTTCATCTCTCTCATCTTCAAGGCTTCCCCATTTGATAAATAGACCTTTGGTAGTTTTGTCTGCTTTGGATTTTCTTAGAGTAGGTCTTCCATATGATCTAGGAGATAGGGGGAGTTGTGCCAATCAGAGGGATTGGGAGATTGTGTACTCACCCAAGCCCTTATCTTTGAGTCTAAGATTAGGTTGGGATGCCTTTGAAGTGGAAGCAAGTGAAGCTGGGTCAACATGAGATGAAGATGAAGTAGAGGCATGGTTGTTAGGAATCACAACTTAAGGTTTAGATTAAATGGAGTTGCAGTACTAAAATGGATTGGGGTCACCTTGGATGGTGATCTCTTGGCCTTCATAGGGGAATTTGATACACTGATGGTATGTTGACGGCACTGCTTTTAGAGTATGTATCCATGGTCTCCCAAGAAGAATGTTATATGCTAGCTCCATATCAAGGACTTGATAAGCCACATATTTTACTATAGGTCCCACTCTGATTGGTAAAGTAACAATTCCCTTGGAAGTTATCTCCTCCATATCATAGGCTTTGATAGTGATTTTCTTTTTTAGATCTATAGCTTTCTCTGAAAACCCCAATGCAAGGATTAGGTTCAAGGTGTAAATATTCAAACCAGCTCGTCCATTGATTAGGACCCTTTTTATCTTGTGTTTATTGATGAAGGCTTTGATATCAAGAGAGGTGTTATGAGGTAGGGTGATTGACATATCATCCTTTTTAGTGAATGATAGGGAGTGAGGTGAGGTAATGTGACCTACCATGGTTTGAAACTATTCTTCAGTGAGGTTCGTTGGAATGGAAGCTTCAGAAAGAGCTTTATCAAGTATGGCCCTATGGGATGGAGATAAACACAAAAGTTCCAGAATGGAGATATGTGCAGGTGTCTTATGTAGCTGATCCAAGATACTGTACTGATTAGCTAGAGGGGTGGAGGCTCCTCTAAGAGTGACTCTATTACTGTGGGTGGTAACATTGTAATTCAGATCTTTGTTTATAGTGATAACATTAATGCATGAATCACTTTCTGAGATGTGGTTAACAACATAGTCTAAGGTGAAGTTTGTGTAATTGGTGTTGTTAGTTCCATTATTGTTTTGGTTGGAAGGCCTTCCCTGCTTGTAGTTGGGAAGAGGATCCTTGAATTCCCAGTGATCATTATTAGAGGCATGTCTATCAAGTGAAACTTTGTTTTCTCAATCAAATCTTGGATAGTGTGTTTGAGTGCAATGCAGTCATTGGTTTTGTGCCCCCTATTTCGGTGGTACTCACAGAAATAGTTGTCATTCCACCAAAGAGGTTTGACTTTTGGTTCATATTCTCATGCCATTGGAAGTGTTATGATCTTACTTGTGATTAACTTCCGTAGGCTAGTTTCCAATGATTCTCCCAAAGGTGTGAATTTTCTCCTAGGTTGAAAATTTGTAAACCGTGATTCAGTGTTTCTTGGTTTGTTTTGTGGGGGGTTGTTTTGAGGAGTCGATAAGTTGAAGATTGGTTGCTTTGGTGCCACATTCTTGGCATCTACCACCCCATCGTTCACAATGTTTTTGTTCTTTGTTCAGAATCTTGGTTTATCTACATTGGTATTGGTACTAGGAGTATCCTTATATAGCTTTATTTGACCCTTGGTGATTAAAGTTTTTTCAATGATTAGACCCATCTCAATGACCTTACTAAATGAAGTAGGACATTGGATTTGTATCTGATAGCTTAGGTCAATGTGTAAGTTATGGACAAACATTTCCAGTATTTGTTTTTTAGGCATTTGGTGTGGGCACTTACTTGCCAATTGTCTCCATTTTTGTAGGAAGGCGGTGAAAGATTCTTCACCTTTTTGCTTGGTGTTACAAAGATCTAAGATTGAGGTGTCATACTCAATATTGTAGGAGAAATGTGTGACAAATTGTCCATGAGTTGGTTAAATGTTCTAATGTCAGGTGGTAGTCTAGAAAACCACTCCATGGCTTGTCTCCTAAGCTTCTTGGAAACAGTCACATAAGGTAAGTATCATTGTGCGCGACTTCAAGACATGCAGCATTGAATTCCCTAATGTGGTCCCTTGGATCACCCTTTCCTTGATCTTTATCAAAATTTGGCACCTCAAACTTAGAGGGGAAAGGTATCATGATCAAGGTCCTATCAAAAGGATATGGTGAAATATCCTCTAGGGAATAATGCTTAGTTGATGCTCCTGTTTGCATGTCTGTGAATTGTTGTTCTAAAGCTTGGATCTGTTGGTTCATCAAGCTTAAGGCATCCATGGAATCAATGGTTGCTTTGCTTTTATCTGTAGGTATTTCCTCACATGTACTTCCCTCAGGGTTTCTTTCTTCCTCAAGTTCTTCTAGAGCCCCTACGTCAAAATCTTTAGGGAGTTTGACTCCTAGTTGTGCTAGGTGTAGAAAGAATTTGATAAGGTCTTGGGCAAGTACCTTATCCATTATGCGTTGAAATATTCAGTCTTGCTGTGTTTGGAGGACCTCTTCCATAGAGATTTCCTCATCACTTTCATGAGAGTTTGGAGTAGTTTTCTCATCCATTTCAATCTATTTTTTCTTTTGTGACCTTGTTAATACCATGCAAGGTAACGAGAGATGGATGGGGTAAGTTTGAACAAGGGGTGCTAGAATGTGTCAAGATTTGAGCAAGGTTCTCCTTCGATCTAATTGGTGTCAAACAAGTTGGGTGAACAAGATGATAGTCAAAGTAAGGATGATAGAAATCCATTTACTTGGTGTAGACTAGTCTCGCACAAGCCACTAGTGGAGTTTCCAGAGAAAAGGATAAGTGATCCTTGATAGTGGAGACTCACTAGGTTTGTTTGAGGTTTTGATGCAATCAAGAATAGCTTGGTACTAACCTTGTTGGATTTTTGGAAGAATTTTACAAGATTTTGGATGATGTAGTGTGGGAAAAGCAGCTATGGTGTGGAAGAAGAGCGAAATGGTTGGCTTGCATGATTATAATCAGATCTTGGGACAATTGAGATAGGTCTGAAATGGTTTTCTAAAATGTTGACAGTTTTTCTCTTGGAAGGTATGAAATAGCTTTCTGGTTTGAATGCGCAGTAATAAATGGGCCAGAACAGAGTGTAAAAGTGCCATAGGTCGCAGCAAATGTGCCAATCTAGTAATATTCAAATGTGTCGCAATAGGGATCAAATGTGTTGTAAGTCTAAGCAAATGCGCCGCAAGTCACAACAAATGTGTTATTCTAGTTTTCAGTTTGAATTTGTAGAGTTTTTGGAACGTTTCTAAAAAAAATTCTATTTTTGGTTGAAAACTTGGTCTTTTCTTGAATTTTGATTTTCAATTATGTCAAAAGACACAGCAAGTGCATAGAAGTTTTCATGATTTTTGTCTTTTGTTATTTTTTTGTATTTTTTGGGACTTTTTGACATGAGAACAAGTACAACCTAGGCTAGATAGGACAGTATTTGTTGAATCCACTAGCTGTGCATATTCAAAGCATGTAGTTCCAGGATCTGGTAGCACCAACTCCCCTCCATGATATTCACTTCTCACGCATACCAGATCCAGGTTTCCTTAGGCTCATACCCCCACTGAACCATAGGATTGTCCCTGCTACCTCTACTTAGAATCACATGAATTGGGGCCGCTTCAAAGGCTCTGCCTTTTGTGTCAACAAATAGGGGTTTTTGGTATACTAAACAAGTGGCTAAGTAGTCAAGGCAACCGTTCGAGTGGTTACATGTACGGCAGCACTAATCTCCATTATAGACTCTCCCAACCTCCAAGGGTTACACATTGGAGGGCTTTGGGGGAGGTTGGTTATCGGTGTAACACAACAGCACTCATTGCAGGAAGCTTTCACCTCAAGCACAGTTTATTTAAAGTGGATTGGTAAGGCTTGGCTTTAGATTGTTTCCACTTAGGGTTGTTCCCACTTGGACAAGTGGGCATCCAAGGGTAGGCCCCTCTAAAGGTTAAACACAAGGAATAACAAGTTTGGCATTTTTGTCACCTAGTAAAGGGGAGAGCATAAGCCTATTGTCATTCAACAGACACATAAGACAGTGGTTAATCCAAACCTAGTTAAAATAAAAAAAACTAAATGTGCTATCTACTTGGGTACTCATGCATTTGTTAACTTTGAAGTGTTTAAAAGATAGCAATGTTCATTCCATTTGTGAGATAGCCATGTTCTAACTAAGAAAGATAGCAATATGCAAAGATAGCAGTAATGCAAAGATAGCAATGGTTCAGTTACTATCCTCCTAGTTAAAGACTACGTGAAATTTACACGCATGCATTCTTTTACTTTTCCTCCTAGTTAATCTAAGATGAATTAATTAATGCAACTAAATGATCTATCTAGCTCCTAATCCTGCAAGGCAAACATTAGCATATTAGAAAAAAATAGAAGAAATCCCAAAACCACAGTGACAAATCAAATGCGTCGCTTAATAGTCTATATTCATAGAAACAGAGACTATAAGTGCCATTTTACAAATGCACTAAGACAGATGTCAAAAGCATAGGAAGAAGATATAAATGCGTTAACAGATGCATCGTGAAAATGTGTGTAAGCATCATGTTGGAGGGTGTATGTGTCGGGATTCTGTAGGTGCCAGAATAGGAAGTGTGTGCACCATCTTAGAGGGTGAATGTGCCATAGTACTATAGGCACTGGAATAGAAGGCAAAAGCATTGGTTCAGAGGTTGTTTGCATCGGAAGTCTATATCTACCATAACATGAGGTAAACACGTCGACTCATAGGATGTATGCATTGGATGAACTTGTCAGAAGCCTGTCTAAAACCTGTATGGAACCTATCACTAAGAAACTTAGATTTTTGGTTAGATTAGGGGCAAGGGCCCCATAGTGGGTGCTAGAAATGTTATGGGGAAAATTGGATAATCAAATGAATGATAAAAACCCAAAACATCAATGGAATGTGCATGTAAAAGGAGATTTAAAATAAAAGAGAGAAGATACTCACAACCTTTTACCTTGCGATTTCCATTGCTCGCCTATTCTTTCTTGATCTTTTGGTGATGAAGATGGCCCTCAGGAAGCTTACTTCCTTGATTCGATTCCTCAAGATGACAAGGAGAAATGGATCTGATACTTGGTGTGTTAAAGATGAGCTTCAACACACTAATGGTGATACTTGGTGTGTTAAAGATGAGCTTCAACACACTAATGGTGATACTTGGTGTGTTAAAGATGAGCTTCAACACACTAATGGTATGGAAATGGGGGTGCCAATGGCGCACTATGGTTTCTACAGCATAAGTTTACTTGAAAGTTGGATATCAAATGAAGAAGAAGAGGGCTGTATTTATAGAGTTGTGTGAGAGAAGATCAATGGTGGAGAAGAAATGAGAAGATCAATGGAAGAGAATGTTTGAGAGAATGTGTGTGAATAGAAGAAAGACATGTGTCATTGAAAAAGAAGCTTTGTTGAGTTAACTGCTTTTCTTGATGAGGATGAGTTTTTATTTCTTAAATTAGAATATATTTTTCTAATTTAAGAGCTTTGTTGATAGCTTTAAATCAGTTAACTCATCTTTTGCTTTTGTGTGACAAGAGGAATTTATTTTTAGAAGATAAGAAAGCATAATTAATTAAATAAATTTATTTAATTTACTTGTAGATAGTTTTTGAAGAATAATAAAATATTTAAATATATTTTATTTTTTGGAGGTTTAATTTAATTAAATTTACATTTTATTTAAATTTAGAAGAACGGATGTTTTTAATTAAATAATTAAAATTATTTAATTATTTAGAAGAATAAAGTTGATATTGAAGGAATTAATTAAATAAACGTAATTTATTTAATTAAGTGGTAGGAAATGAATCAAATAAATTTATTTATTTATTTATTTATTTATTTATTTATTTATAGAGGAATATGAAGATGAAATAAATATTTAAAATATTTATTTAAGTAGAGTCATGTCATTTTTAGGTGTATACACAAATCTTTGAAATTTCAGCTCAGGCACTTTTCTTCTTGTTCTCTTCAAATGCAAAATGATTCAAGTGTTGAATGAATGACCTTTTTATGCTCCACAAAACTTAATTCATCATTTTAATAAATGCTCTACCCTAATACATCCGGTTACACTATTTTTGCATATAGTCAATCTTTAATTCCTCTGCAATCAATCACATTAGCTTCTTTTCTTTCAGAATTTGCTTCAATAGATCTATAATAGGATTCTTTATCTTCATTCATCGTGCCAGATTTAGGCACCCACTTACTGGCAGTGAGAATTAGATTTTCATTGCAGCTCCCCCTGAGCTAGAGCTCCTATTTCAATTCTTAGAGGAATTAATAGCACCAAATTTCGGTGCGGACCCATCACCATCATTCACTTCACCTTTCTTTACCCATGTTTTGTTCATTTCATTCTAGATCTTATTCACATTTACTTTACCCTTGTCTTTATCTTGTCCCTACAAATTTTGGTTTTTGTTTACCAGACCTTTTATGTCAACATTCCTACTTTTGTAGAATCTTGCAATATGATTGGATCTGTTGTAATTGAAGCACACAACATTTCTTTGCTCATTTACTTGATTTCCTCTTGATCTACACTAATTAGCCATGTGTCCAAATCTATTGCATGCAAAATAGTAGCCATTGAAAGAATTGGCATTTCTTCTATTGTTAGAGTAGTTCATCATCATACTTTTGCATTCATTGGATCTATGACCATACCTTTTACAATTGAAGCATTGACCGGAGAAGGATGGACTACCTTGATTCACTCTCTTTCTGCACTAAGTAGCTCTATGACCAAATTTATTGCAATTGAAGCAATTTCCATTGAAAGATGGATAGCTTTGGGAATTAGGTTGTCTTACCAGAGTTCTTCTAGGTCTGTTTCTCTGATTCCTTGATTTAGGATTTCTTTGACCAGATCTAGAGCTTTTACCTTTCTCATATCCCAGACCATGCTTATCATCTGCCATCTTCTGACTATCAAGTAACACTTCAAGTTTAGCTAAGCTTATCTTAAACTTCTCTTTGTATTCATTTGCAACTTCTAGGTCATGTTTAAGAATAACAATCTGCCTTTCAAGTTGTTCCTCATTATCCCTGGTTTCTTGAAGATCAGACTCTAGATGGCCAATTATTCTATCCAATCTGTAGCACTCTTCTATTCTTTCTTTTAGAGATTGATTCAATTTTTCTTCAGTCTTCTTCCTTTCCTTAATTTCCTTGGTTAACCTCATGATCCTAGATTCCATCTCATGTTTTAGGATGACAATTTTTTCTAGCTTCTCACATTCCTTTGTCTTTTCCTTCAGAGCCTCATCCATATCATTGTCTTCATTCTAATTTGCTAACCACTGAAGTAGTTCCCTCCTCTTTTCATTGGATTCAAATGCTTAGTTGTCCTTTTTAAGTCTCAATGAAATCTTCAACATCTTTAAGGTTCTCTTGTAGATCTTTGATTTCTGCTCTAGACAGATCAAGATCATCTAAGGCTACTTGGAGTTATTGATTGATACCATCAGATTGCTTGAACGAACCCATTGAAAACACCTCTCCAGATCTTCTTCAAGCTATTAAACTTCTTCTAAGGAACCTTGCTCTGATACCAATTGTTGAGATTAAGAAACACTGAGAGGGGGGGTGAATCAGTGTTCTGCAAAAACTTATTACTATGTTAATTTATCACATACATAAAAAAGAAAGAAGCATGAACACAAGAGAAGAAACAACAAGATCATAACACATGAACACCAAGATTTTTTCATAGAAACCTAGTTAAGGGAAAAACCATGGTGGGGGTTAACCCACAAAAATTTATACTCTATTAAAAGTATTACAAATGGGGAAGGCACATGCCTTCGGGCACACTGCCTAGAGCTCACTGCTCAAAGGAGGTTCACTACCTACAAGATGAATTACAAGAGTTCACTTGAATACTTGAACTGATGAATAGCATTTAACAATGCAAGATTACAGTTCTAGTTAAGCTCAGTATATTGACTTCACACACTTCAACTTTCTCTGCCCTATTTTACTGTTCTATCATGATCTGTAGCTTAGATCTCTTCCTTCATACTTGTTATTGCCACACTTCACTCTTCACACATCATCTTCACATATCCACATAACAAAATTCTCAAATCCATTGATCATATATATCCCTTACATGAAATTACATCAACTACAGTCGACCTTAAGAAAAACTTAAAGACTTTTTAAAATCACTATTCTATCGGCTGAATCCACACACAAACATCAATGCAAACCAAAACTTATGTATCCAAGTCACCTCACATGTTAGCCAATACTACTGGATCTCATACATTACTCAACCAATCACTTTTCTCAATCCACACAAGGATTAAACAACAAGTTAGCTTATTCTTCACTAGACTGAACTGTCTGACCAAAACCTGATACTCAAATTCTTGTAAATTTCAATCCCTTCATCATCGGAGGCTAAATCTTTAGATTTAGATAGCCCTGACATCCCTTAACATCCCCTTAGATCTATAGCACAACACAATTACCTGTGGAGATATGTGGACCAAAATGTTGAACCTTGTCATATACTCTGTTCCTATCTATCCGGACTTAGACAAATCTGCAATCTGACTTCTAGTATGATCCACTGATATAATACAGATGTGTAAGATAGATTTAGTTGCCATCAATGACAACACGTGACATGCCTAGCAGTGTCTCTTGCCAACACTGACATGCATCTAATACTAACTCTTTTTACCATATCGCTCAAAGCAAAGGAATAAATAAGAAAGCAAAAATTTGGGTCCCTATTTTGTTGGGGCAAAATGGGGCATGTTGTGTAACCACATAGCAACTTGCCACCAAAGAAAACAACAAAATTCACAAAATTCAAGGGATGAGGACAAATTAGAACATAATGTTTCAACTCTTATCAAGAAAACACCCTAATTTTTCTAAATGATATCATGTTCATCAATATAACAATGTTGAGAAGGGATGGGTGTGTGCATGTGATTCATATCCCTCATCTTGAAGATAAGTTGAAAATACTAGTAACTTGGTGTTAAGCTACATAGTTTGGTTCAACCCTTATAGCCAACCTAGATAGAACCTTACTTCCATCAGATGTCCATAGCCCCCGATAAGGTTATCGTTGCAATTCTCCTAAGTAGAGCCCCACTGCCAGTCAGGTGTCTATAGCCCCAGTAGAGTTAATTAGATGGACTAATTATCTTTTAGATATCCAATATCTTTTTGTATTCATAAGAGATGATCTAAGCACATTTTGAAAGGCGTGGTCACTTGCTTTTTAGGTTGAGAATTGCAATGGCAGCAAGGGTAACCTTTACATTTGTCACTTAACACTACACTTGTCATATTCAACAAACCCAAGGTTGTTAGGCAAGTCATGTGACGATATCCTTGAACAAGAAAAGGTATCACTAATGAATAGGATATCATAGACTAGATCAAATATATCTACCTAACATGAGTTAAAACCTATATAATAATTTGTCTACATTTTTTAAATTCTGACAGTTTCAGTAATTTTCTAAGAGTGATAAGATGCCTTATCTTTCCTGACCAAAACAAGAACTCAACAACACACAAAGCAAAGAAAAAACACCAAAAACTAACTATACAAATAGCTATACAGGATATACATTATCCACATATGGTACATTATACTGGTATGATACGCCTAGGCCTAAAAATAGTGTTTGAGGAATTGTCCATTGACTGGCAATGGGACATCCTCACCTATTAAAGTTTAAGTCTAGAGGTGCTATCACCTAGAATTTCTAAGATTTGAAAGGGACCTATCCAAAGTTTGTCAAATTTCCCATGGTTACCCTTCCTTTCATGTGCTTTGTTCCATGATAGGACTAAGTTTGATATTTTGAAGGCTTTTACTTCAGCTTTCATACCAAACCAATGTTTGACAATAGCTTGATGTTTGGCGAACTGGTTTATCACTCTATATTTCTTCTCTTCTAGATACATTAATTGAAGTAAGCTAACCTCTTGTTTGTTATCAATGCCTAAGTACTCTTGTGGAAATTGCAAGGTAGGGATCTTGAGATTGACTGGGAGGATTGGATTCACACCATAAACTAATTGATAGGGAGAATTTCCTAGTGCAGTCTTCATTCTAGTTTGATCTACCCACATGACATATTTAAGTAAGGTATTCCATTTTCTGGGATTCTTTTCAATCAATTTATTTATGATGTTCAATAGGTTTTTATTGGTTGACTCTGCTAAGCCATTACCTTGGGGATAATTATTTGAAGAGAACTTTAATATCACTCCATGGTCAAAATCCCAACTAGACAATTTTAAAGATGCAAAAGTTGGTCCATTATCACACACCAGGGCATAAGGATCTCCATACTTGGTTGTAATGTTGGTTTCTAAGAATTTGATCACATCCTTTGAGGTGCATGTTTTACTGCTGACCACTTGAGTCTACCTGGTGTAATAATATGTGATATTTAGTACATACTTGTGTCATCATGAGGATGGAGGATTGAGGATTGATCAGACCGATGAAATCCATGCTCTATTGTGAAAATGGGCACATCTCGATGACTGGTTGCAGAGGTTGTGATGCATATCTTTCCTTACTTGATGTACTCTAACAAGTGTGACAAAATTTGATGTGATTGGTAGTGTCTTTAAAGATGGTTGGCCAGTAATATCTTGCTCTCAGGATAGCATGAGTAGTAGCTAGGTGAGACCCATGAGTTGTGCTAAATTTATCATGTAACTTTGTGAGCACTTTATCAGCTTCTAGCTTATCCAAGCATCTAAGATATATTCCTTCATAATTCCTTTCGAAGAGGATCCCCCTTTCATCATGTACTTTTGTGAGTTGATTCTTAAGCATGTCTTCTGAGAAGCCTGTATCTTTGGTGGGCACCTCCCAGTGATCAGGATATGTTTGATATCATAATACCAATCATTAGCTTCCTTTGTATCTACTGCATATTGATGGCTTATTAGGTTTGGGTCTATTTGAACAATCATTTGGCTAAGGGCTTGTCCCCTAACCAGCTTCATTAGAGTTATGTCTATGGCATACTCTTGAAGAAATGTTATCCACTTTGCCCTCTTCTCTCTAGGTTCATTCTACATTAGGAGCATCTTAACGACTGCATCAGGCACCATGGAAATCATCTTTCTCCTCAAGATGTAGTGTCTAAATTTCTTCACTGCTCTTACTAGGGCAAGGGCTTGCCTTTCAACATCCATGTACCTAAGCTTTGCATCTCTAAATGGAGAACTCATGAAGGTGATGGGCTTCTCTTCCTTTTTTTCACTCCTCTATGTCTGGATTGCTACGCATGTATGCTCTAAAGCAAATGAGTAGGTGTAAAAATCCCTAGTATAATCTAGGCTGATCAAGATAGGTGCATGTGCTATGGCCTTCTTGATATCTTAAAATGCAACCTTTACCTTATGTGTCCATTCAATTTTGGCATCCTTCTTGAGCATGGCATTGAGTGGCCTGACAATTTCTACAAATCATATGATGAATTTACTCACAAAATTAATCTTACCAAAATAAGATTTTAGCTTTTTTTACTCCCTGGAAGTTGTAGTTTCATTATAGACTTTACCTAGCAAGATCAATGGTTATTCCATTTTCTGATATGATGTCACCAAGTAACTTACCAGTGGTCACTCCAAATATGCACTTCTTTGGGTTTAGTGAGATACCATACTACTCAAATTTCTTGAGTACTTCCCTGAGGTTCTCAATATGGTCTCCTCTCTTCTTTGAGAAGACAATTAGGTCATCCATGTATGACTATGCACTGACCAACTAGGCCCTTGAATGCTATGTCCATCGCATGTTGAAAAGTAGCTCCGACATTGATCAGGCCAAATGACATAGACTATAGGCAAATATTCCCCATTTGGTGGTGAATGTTATCTTAAATCTATCTATATTGTCTATCATCACCTAATTGTATCCTAAAATACCATGTAGGAAGGACATCTTTTGAGCTCCATTCACTATCTGTAAAACCTCATCTAGGGACGGCAGAGGATAATTGTCTTTCTTTGATGCTCTATTTAGATTCCTAAAGTTCACACACAGATGTATGTTTCCATTCTTTTTTCTGACTAGAACTAGATTAGCTACCCATGTTGAGTGCCTAATAGGGAATATGATCCTTGTATTGAGTAACTTTTTTATTTTTTCAAAGATAAGGGGTTCTAATAAAGCATTGACAGGCCCCTGCTTTTGCTTGAATGGCTTGGCATCTAGCTTCAATGGGATATGATGACTGATGATAGATGTATCGTACATCTTCAATTCATCATACGTCCATGCTATGACATTGATGAAGTCCTTTAGGGCTAAAGCTATCCTTACCTTTTCTTCTTCTGTGTAAACTTTCCCTATCAAGACATTTTGGGTATTATCACCCTGTCATATGTTGACAAGTGCATACTCTCCTCCATCTGTCTTGGGGAGATCATTCTATTTTATCATGTTATTTAAATCATCTTTCAAGGTCAATCATGCCTTTGGGGATTTTGGTACTTGGCAAGTCCATGATTTCTTCTTCTTCATAGACATGATCTTCTATGTTCTTCTCATCCAAGATCCGTGCTTTGAATATATCCCTATTTGCAATAAAATCCAAGATATGTTGGTCATCATTAAACACTTAGAAATTGGTGACGTTGTCACATATGGAGAGTACTAATACCCATTCTACTAAGAATCTCTTCATTCTAAAAATGGATAGAGATTCCAATGTGCTAGCAGCCTATGCCAGTGCATCAGCTTTGTGATTTTTTTCTCTAGGGACATGCATGATGTTGAAAATGTCAAATCTTTCTATTAAATCCCAAACTCTATGCATGTAATTTGATATCTTTTTATAGTTACATGTATAGATCCTCCTGACTTGTTTAACTACTAATTCAAAGTCTCCATAGACATGCAGAATTTTGACTTTCTTTCTCAGGGAAAAGAGCAAACCATGTATTAGGGATTTATACTCAGCCACATTATTAGTTGATGAAGGGGTGTAACTCATAAAACACACAATAAAAGAAATTACACACATAAAATAGAATGATATTTTATTAATATGGGCAAAACATTACATTATAGAAGCTCAAATACAATTAGTGGATGAATCCCCTATAGGGTGTAACACATTACAGCTTCCTCTCTCAAGAGTCTGGAATCTTCAGCCTTCCGTAACCCCAAATCAACTAGGGTTTCTATTTTCCCACCTTTTCTTGACTCTACACCTTCTCCCCTAACTCTACTACCCCAAGGGTTCCCAAAAATGGTCATATATAGCCCTTTTTGGCGGCCACCAACTTAATTTCAAAATTTGCATCTCCCTCCAAAAATAGGTCAACTTCGCAGGGCCATAACTTTCGATCCAACCATTGGATTGTCAATTATAATACCTTTTCAGAAAGCTCTTGAAAAGATGATGGTGCACAATTAGTACCAAAAGGTAGATTACTTGGGTTTCTCGCCAAATTTCTGGCCCATCCGGAGCTTCTAAGTGCCTCAAATTTGACTTTGAATATTTCAATAGGATTTTTTTGAATTTGAAATTTTAATATCTCACAAATGACAAATGATATTGAAGTGATTTCTTCACCATTAGCTTCAATTCACCATTCTAGAGGTCTGTGTAAGATTTTGTATCCAATTGTGCACAAATACAAACTTACTAAAAATAGTAACCCTATCAAATTTAGCCCTTATTGAAAAGAAATAACATTTTTGTTTTGGATGATGCAAGATTGCTCTTACAACCTGGATGCTCCTGCGTCATTAGTGTAAGGGAATCACAATCTGTATGCTACTAAAAATGACCTCCCTAATGGGTCAATGAGGTCAATGCCTACTCCAGCTCCTTGTTTGGATTTAGAGTCATCAAACCTTAGAATCCATGGCTTATCTTTTATCAAAGGTTTATCAAGACCTTCTCTTTTCCTTTTGGCTCTTGAAAATGCACTTGACGATATCCATCTCAACTTTTGTGGCTCTCTCTCTGTCAAATCTGAGTGTCTCCTTTGAGCACCATCCTGTTGAACATTTTTATCACTAGAGTACATTGCAATCTTTCTTCTTTCATCTTTAGGGATATCCCTAATATCATGTACTTTTTCTCTAGAACATAGTTGCTCTTCCTTATTCAATAGATGTAAGCATAAGGCACATGTTGTTTCTAAATGTGGTGCCTCATGAAGTATGCACCACCCTTCAATCAATAAAGAATTTGAAGGAATTCCTTATAGAATATGTCTCTAAATCTATTTAGATAAAAAAATTTCAAACTTGGTGAGATGACTCCCTCTATCCTCATCTGATAGCTCATAGTCTGACTCAACAAGGTAGTCGGTCCCTGGGGTGATAATATTTTTCTTCTCATGGGCATGCATCTCTTCACATATAAAAATTTCTTCTAATTCATGGATATAAACATTATCCTTATGTATCATTTGGTCATGTTCCCCTACACCTAAAGAAAACAAATAGGAATGAGCATCATCCCTATCAGATATTTTACTAGCATCAGTTGGTGATGATCCAATTTCACTACACATTCTCTCTAATTCAATCATATCCAGACATACTTCAAAATTCTTTTCTAAATGTGCTTCATCATATAATCTACACCATCCGGATATCAAGATGTCTTCTATGGATGTCCCAGTCAGTTGGTACTTCTACATTTCTCTAGATAGGTATTTTTCAAACTTAGTGAAGTCATCTACTTCTTCTTCATCGGTTGAGTAGTAATCAGACCTAATGATCATCCTGCCCACTTGGTCACCATCTTCCCATGTGTGCATGTTACACATCAGGGCTTCTTCAATTCTAACAGTTTGAGGTCTTACTACATAAACCCCTGGTTCAATGTCTATGTATAGTACCTCATTAGGGCGATTATAGTCCATGATCATATGTTTCATCCTAGGTTTAGCTTCTATCCTGAGTTGGTTGGAAATTTCTTTCCATGGTAATCACATATGACTGAAATCTATGGCCATGTACCCATTTAATGTCTTAGACCATTCCTTACTAAGAAGCATTCCATATGCGTTAGGGATATCCACTACCTGGATGTCAATGTAGTATTGTACCCTTGGGTCTGATGCAAGCTACATGTGTATATGAGTTAACTCTCCCACCACACTGACTTCTGTTTTGTCAAGCTGTGTCACTTTTTTTAGGGATTTAGCTAGATGTAAACCTAAAGCATTGTAAATGGATAAGGGCATCACATTCGTTGAGCACTAGAATCCACTAGATAGTTGTGTAAATTCTTGCCAAATACCATCAATGTAAGCAGGAATGGAGGTTATTCAGATTTGTCTCTATATAGACTCATTTGTGATGTTTCAGTAGCATGAATAGTAGCCTACACTTTAGATTTGACATTGTTATCTTTTGGTATAGAATCCCTAGTTAGGATGTGTCTAGGACTATGACCAGTATTATCCTCTTTAGGTGCAGGTTCATTAAAGATTTCAAAAAGGCTTTCTTGATGACTCAGGTCTTTAGCAATTGTAATAAAGACAAGCTAATATTTATCTTTTTCATTTCTTCTGCTAAGTAAGTGACCAGTTTATCTAATTCAGGAAACTAGTTGATGGCTTTTGTCACTGTATTTTGGGGTGTGAAGTACTAAGTATTCACTTTGGGAGGACTAGGGTTATTACTAGCCTTGGGGTCAGGAGGTGTATTGAAGTTTTTAGGAGGAATAGATATGGTCAAAGGACCAACAAGATGGTTAGGATTACTCCTCATGTTATAATTATGTCTACCCTGATACTGCTGTTGATAAACATGAACCTCTTCAGCTTCTAGCTCAGGTTCATTTTGATCTTCAAAAGGGAAAACATAATTTGACTCAAAGGCTAAGGAAGACTCTTCACATGCCAACGTATAATTTTCATGAGTTGACGTCATCTGATGATGTCAATTGCTGAGTGCCAAGTAGCACCCATGAAATACATCTTTTTACCTCTCTTTTTCTCCTTCTTGATCCCATCTTTCTTAATGTCTGCACCAGAATAGGCTAGCAAGATTGTTCTAGATAATGATAAATTGAAGATAAATTACTTAAGATCATAATTTCTAATTAAACGACTAATGTGCATGGAATTGATGGAAAAATGCAAAAAAACTTCTCTCTTTTTGAATCAACAGGTGTAGATGGTCGGAATGGCAATTTTGTACATCTCTGGAGGTAGTTTTCAATGATCTCTGAAGACAATACTAGAATACCATGACACCAGAAGTTTTGAAGCAAAGAGAAAAGCCTCTCCGGAGCTAGATGGGAGTTTGGAGCATCTCCAGAGTTGAACGAGAAGGCCACAATGGTATCTCTAGAGCTACAGACATATCTCTAGAGCTACAGACATATCTCCAGAGCTGCAGACAGGGACAGACATCTTTGACACCTACTGAGAGAAAGGCATATTTCTAGCATAAGCTGCTGATTAGGCACTTTCAGTAGTGATCGTGATACCCCTCATTTCACTCAAATCATCACCTAAGAGGTGAAGGGTCTATTGCAAGTATGGGACTAACCGGTGTTGTCATTGATGTCAACATACTCCTGTTGCATTAATGATAAGGATTAGATGAGCTGTGTGTTGAGGATATTGAAAAAATTAGTCTCAATCAGGAACAGTGAAGAACAGTGATGACAGTAAGCTAAAAGTCCAAGATAGGATGAGGATAAGAGGATGTGGTTTAAAGGGTTTGTAGATATGTGTCTTAAGGTGGTTCAGTAGAGATTTCAGAGGTTCGTATTTAGATCAGAAGAAGTTGTGGCCGCTCAAGTAGAACCGGTTCCGGCAGATGTTTAGTGGTGACATAGTGATACAGATAGGTCTGGTGAGATCCAGAAATACAGTATCTTGTTCTATGGATTTGAGGGAGTGTTTAGGAAGTCTTTGTGAAGTATTGACTCTATTGGTTCATGGTTTGAAGGTTCACAAGCATCTATTCCTTTATGACATTAATGATAGACTGTGTTCTTGAGGTTTCAGATGAAGGGGAGAAGGATTTCAGTAAGCAGATGAAGTGTGGATGTTCTTGGTGATTCAGACAAGCTTGTGGAGGTCTTTGGATTATGTCTCGTTCATGTTGGTTGTCTGCATTGGAGTTGGAGCTTGTAATTAAGGAATAACTTTTGGATGATGGTGTTCTTCCTGAGATTGGCTGACCAGATGAGTTACACATCCTATGGATGTTCTTGTTGATGTTTGCCAACTTAGATAATCATTCCTAAGTTGATTTCTTGTATAAATGAGGGATTGCGAAGTCATTTCAAAGGTGTCCTTTTCGAGATGAGTGTGTGGTAGAAAGGAGGAGAGTGAAAGGTAGAGTAGAAGTTTTGGGCTTAAATGGAACTAATTCAAGCATGGTGAAGATGCTATTTTCCAGTTCAAGTAGGTGATACTTATTTCTTTGTAGACAGTGTGTCTCTTGTAGGTAGTGGGCCTCTTGTGAGCAGTGTGCTCGGGCAGTGAGCCCTAATTGGCATGTGCCATTTGTTCTTTCTATTCTTTTAATAGAGAATACAATCTTGGGTTAATCACCCTGTGGTTTTTCCCTTAACCAAGTTTTCCACGTCAAAGTCTTGGTGTCTCATGTGTTAATGTGTTTTTGCATTTGATTCATTGCATTATGTTTCCATGATTGATTTATTATTATGCTACTGAATTACAAAGTGAAGTTAAGTGTTTAATTGGAAGAAAGTTTTTGTACAATTGATTCACCCCCCCTCTAAGTTGTCTGCTCTAAATCTAACAATTGGTATCAGAGCCAAGTTCCTCTAAAAGAGCTTAACTGCTTGAGGAGATCCAGAATGACGTCTTACAAGAAGGATAGTCTGAAGTTTGATGGAACCAATTTTAATCTTTGGAAAGGTCGGATGACATGTCACTTGCACTGTATGGGAATGGCATACTTGACCATGGTTACAACAAAGTATACACCTCCACAGGGTGGTCTGAAAGCCCCAAATGAAATCACAGATGCTGAAAACAATCTGCGAACTATAGAAGCTCTTCTAAGTGCATTATTTGATTCAGAGCTTTCAAATGTTATTGACATACCAACTACTTTTGAGATTTGGGAAAAATTGGAACTTTTGCATGAAGGAGACAAGTATGTTAAATGTGCAAGGTTACAAAGTCTGAAAGGAAAATTTGAAAATCTGAAGATGAGAGAAGATGAAAATATCATTACTTTTATGCCAAGAGTAAATGAGCTTGTTTGTGGAATTAGAAATGCTAGTGGAGTCTTGGATGAAAATGAGATTGTTGGTAAAATGCTTAGATCCCTTCCCGCTTCTTATAAAATCAAGGTTGCTGCCATTGAAGAATTTAGAGCTCATACAACTATCACAAGAGATCAATTGGCTGGCAAATTGGCTACATTTGAAATGACCGAGTTTGGAGATGAACCCACAAGACTAAATCTAAATTCAAAACCAGTGCCTCTATAAAAGGTAAACAAAGGTTTGATCCAGGAGAGAACTCATCAAAGAAACTGTCATGGTATGAAAAAGCAAGAGAAGACCTGGAAGAAGAAGAAGATGAAACTGCTCAACTTGAAGCCCTTATTGCGAAAAGACTACCAAGAGGATCTGGTAAGTATGAAGGAAAGTTGTCTTTTAATTGTTTTAACTGCAATAACATTGGTCATTTTACCTCAAAGTGTCCGGAAAGATTTTCAAGGCCAAATCCTAACAGATCAAGGTTCCAAAAGAATTGTTACTATGTTCATGAGGAAGATGATAATGAAGGAGTAACAGATGATGAATCAGAGACAAGAGATAAATCTGGAAGTGACTGGGTGTTCATTGCCATCAAGGAAGAAGATCCAATGCCCTCTAAATCTATCAATCATAAAGTTGTAGAAAGAGTTATGGCTGCCCAAGTTGAAGAAAAGGATGATTGGGTCATTGACAGTGGATGCTCTCACCATATGACAGGTGACAAAAGTAAGTTCATAGATTTGGAAAGGTATGAAGGAGGAGTGGTAAAATTTGGTGATAATTTTGTTGGTAGAATTAGAGGTAGAGGAACTATTTCTTTCGATCGAAGGAACAAAACTGGTAATGTACTGTATATTGAAGGATTGAAACACAATCTTCTCAGTGTTGGATAGTTGGTGGACAGAAGCTATGATCTCAAATTCAAGAATGGAAAATGCAAGATCTTTGAAAGTTCCAGAACAAAAATAGCATCCGGTACTCAAACTAAAGGTAACATTTTCCACTTGGTTGGTACTAGTAAAAGTTCCTTATTTGCTCATGTTGATCAGAGTTGGTTATGGCATAGGAGGATGTGTCATGTGAATTTTGATAATATCATCAAGATAAGCAATACTTAGGCTGTAAGAGATCTTCCAAAATTGATGAAGCCTACAAATAGTTTGTGCAAGGAATGTTAGTTGGGAAAATAAAGCAGAGTCTGATTCAAAAGCAAGGAACAATCCTCCTCTAGATTATTGGACTTAGTTCATACTGATCTTTGTGGTCCAGCAAAAATCAGGAGTGTGCAAGGTGATAGATACTTCATGTTACTAATTGATGACTATTCCTGGATGATGTGGGTAACCTTTTTGAAAGAGAAATTAGAAGCTCTTGAGAAATTCAAAATATCCAAGGCTATGGTAGAGAATGAAACCGGATTAAAATTAAAATGTCTAAGGTCTAATAGAGGTGGAGAATTCACATCCAGTGAGTTCATAGATTTCTGTGAGAAATATGGAATTAAGAGATAGTTGCCTGCCCTAGGACTCCATAGCAGAATGAAGTAGTTGAGAGAAAGAACCGGACCATCCAAGAAGCATCTAGGACCATGATGATGGAAGTAAATGTTCCTCAGGTCTACTGGAGAGAAGCTGTCAACACTGCAGTCTATACTCTCAATCAAGTTCAAATCAGAAGCAATACTGGTAAGACTCCTTATGAACTTTAGTTTGGCATCACTCCTACTGTGAGGTATTTTAGAGTTTTTGGTAGCAAGTGTTACATTAAAAGAGATGAAGATCTAGGAAAGTTTGATGCTAGAAGTGATGAAGGAATATTCTTGGGTTACTCTACTCATAGCAAAGCATACCGGTGTTATAACAAGAGACTAAGAAAAATGATTGAAAGTACAAATGTGAAGGTTGATGAAGGAATTAAAAAACCCTTAAGGTTTTATGAATATGATGAAGATGATCAGAATGGTGTTTTGATTCAAGGAGCCCAAGCCTCCTCTGTGATTCAGATCCAAACTAATCTGGTAAATCAGGAAGAAGAGATGAGTTTCAATGAGCCTGATCAAGAATTAGAAGTGCAAGAATTTCCCAAAGTTCCCAGGTATGTAAGACTGAACCACTTTGAAGATCAGATCATAGGTGATAAAAGAAAAGGAGTACAAACAAGAAGGAGAATTACTCAAGATTCAGAAGAGTATTGTCTAATTTCAAAGATCGAACCTAAGACAGTAAATGAAGCTTGCAATGATGAAAACTGCACTAAAGCAATGGAGGAAGAGCTAATGCAAATTGAGAAAAATCACACTTGGGATCTTGTTCCTAGACCTAGAAACAAGAATTTGATTGGAACAAAATGGGTCTTCCAGAACAAACTGAATGAAGTTGGTGAAGTAATTAGAAATAAAGCCAGATTGGTCTGCAAGGGTTACTCTCAAATAGGAGTTGATTTTGAAGAAACTTTTGCTCCAGTGGCAAGAATTGAAGCAGTCAGATTATTTCTTGCCTTTGCTACCTTCAAGGATTTCAAGATATATCAGATGGATGTCAAGTCTACCTTCCTTAATGGTGACTTGGAAGAAGAAGTGTACATAGAGCAACTAGATGGATTTCAATTGTCTGATAATGGTGATATGGTCTGCAAGTTGAAGAAAGCACTGTATGGACTGAAGCAAGCTCCAAGAGCCTAGTACGAAAGATTAGATAAACATCTTTTGAAGATTGGTTTCAACAAACGTACTACTGGCAGTAATTTATATTTCAAAATTAATCATGAAAACATCTTGATTGTTGAAGTGTTTGTTGATGATATCATTTTTGGAGGAAGAGATAGTATGTGTAAAACTTTTGCAAATCAAATAAAAAGTGAGTTTGAGATGTCCATGCTTGGTGAAATGAATTTCTTCTTGGGTCTGCAAATCACTCAAATAAAGAAAGGAATCTTCATTTCTCAGACCAAATATGTGAAAGAATTGTTGAAGAAATTTGGGATGGAAGACTCAAAACCAATGAATACTCCCATGGCAATCAGATGTAAATTGAGCAAAGATGATGACTCTCCTAAGGCTGATCAGACAAAGTATAGGTCAATGATTGGAGGATTGTTGTATCTCACTCAAACTAGACCAGATATTATGTAGGCTGTTGGTCTTGTTGCTAGATTCCAGGCTGATCCTAGAGAATCTCATGTCATGACAATCAAGAGGATTTTTAGATATCTAAAAGGGATAGTTGAGTATGGTCTGTGGTATCCTGGAGATCATGATTTCTCTCTTCATGCATATACAGATGTGGATTGGGCAGGAGATGTGGATGACCGAAAGAGTACCAGTGGTGGAGCATTCTTTTTGGGGAAGAGATTGGTCTCTTGGCTGAGTAAGAAACAAGAGGCAATATCTTTGTCCACTACAAAAGCATAATATATTGCAGCAGCAGGTAGTTGCACTCAAGTTTTGTGTATGAAGCAAATGCTAAGAGACATAAGAGTGGAGTATGAGGAGCCTATCACAATTTTCTGTGATAATTCAAGTGCAATAAATATATCTAAGAATCTAGTGTTGCATTCAAAGACAAAGCACATATCCATCAAGTTTCACTTTTTGAGAGAGAAAGTGAACAAGAATGAAGTCAGATTGGAGTTTGTGCCTTCCAAGGATCAGATTGCAAATATCTTTACTAAAGCTCTACCTAAGGACTCTTTTGAGTATCTCAGGGAGACATTAGGGGTTATTGCCCTTTCGGTGATGAACTAAGGTGCACTGATGTGCATCAGTCCGATCAATATCACAGTCACATCCTGTGGTCCGGATTGATGATGGGGAGCTGCTACTCAGGGGGAGTAGCAGGTATGATTCTGAAGTGGTGGAATTGCAAGTATGTGCCCTTTGCCATTGATGTAAAAGGGGGAGAGAAGAAATGTGAAAAACAAGTGGTTGCTGATCAAAGGGGGAGCAGTAAAGGGAGAGAAGACATGTGAATGGTTGTTGCTGATAGGGAAGTTGTGACAGTGAGGAGAAGTTCTTGTCTTGATGGTTGAAACAGTTTTTCACATCATATATTGCCATCAATGACAAAGAGGGAGATTGTTGCAAGTATGGGCCTAACTGGTGTTGTCATTGATGTCAACATACTCTTGTTGCATCAATGATAAGGATTGGATGAGATGTGTGTTGAGGATATTGAGAAAATTAGTCTCAATTAGGAACAGTGAAGAACAATGATGATAGTAAGTTAGAAGTCTAAAATAGGATGAGGATTAGAGGATGTGGTTTAAAGGGTTTGTAGATATGTGTCTTAAGGTGGTCCAGTAGAGATTTCAGAGGTCCGCATGAAGATCGGAAGAAGTTGTGGCTGTTCAAGTAGAACCGGTTCTGACAGATGTTCAGTGGTGACAGAGTGATACAGATAGGTCCGGCGAGATCCAGAAATACAGTATCCTGTTCTGTGGATTTGAGTGAGTGTTTAGGAAGTCTTTGTGAAGTATCAACTCAATTGGTTCATGGTTTGAAGGTCCTGGAGTATCTATTCCTTTATGATAGTAATGACAGTTTGTGTTCTTGAGGTTCGAGATGAAGGGGAGAAGGATTTCAGTAAGCAGATGAAGTGTGGATGTTCTTGGTGATTTAAGAAATCTTGTGGAGGTCTTTGGATTGTGTCCAGTTCATGTTGGTGGTCTGCATTGGAGTTGGATCTTGCAATTGAGGAATAACTTCTGGATGATGGTGTTCTTCCTAAGATTGGCCGACCAGATGCGTTACACATCTTGCGGATGTTCTTGTTGATGTTTGCCAACTTAGATGATCATTCCTAAGTTGATGTCTTGTACAAATGAGGGATTGTGAAGTCATTTCAAAGGTGTCCTTGTGGAGATGAGTGTGTGGTAGCAAGGAGGAGAGAGAAAGGTAGAGCAAAAGTTTTGGGCGTAAATGGAACTAATTCAAGCATGGTGAAGATGCTATTTTCCAGTTCAAGTAGGTGATACTTATTTCTTTGTAGATAGTGTGTCTCTTGTAGGCAGTGGGCCTCTTGTGAGTAGTGTGCTCGAGAAGTGAGCCCTAATTGGCATGTGCCATTTGTTCTTTCTATTCTTCTAATAGAGAATACAATCTTGGGTTAATCACCCCTTTTTTTCCCTTAACCAGGTTTTCCACGTCAAAATCTTGGTGTCTCATGTGTTAATGTGTTTCTACTTTGATTCATTGCATTATGTTTCTATGATTGATTTATTATTATGCTACTGAATTACAAAGTGAAGTTAAGTGTTTAATTGGAAGAAAGTTTTTGTACAATTGATTCAACCCCGCCCCTCTCAGTTGTCTGCTCTAAATCTAACAGGGTCATCTTTAGTTAACTACTAGAGTTTTTATCTTTTTAAAGTTTTTGCATGAGTTACTAATAAAACTAATTCAATATCCATATTTTCACGGCCTTGGTGCCCAAATGTATTAAGACTCAAACTTAGAATTTTGAGTGGACTTTTGTTCCACTCAATCTACTTTTATTGCATGGTTATTTTTCCATAGTTAGATAGCTAGTATAATAAAGAGATGGACGTCATCTCATAGAAGAACTGGTAGATAAGATAAGTGATATGTCATCACTCATTTTTGATGTAGAGCATCCACTTCCCCAACCCCAACATACCTGAGGGTTTTACTTGATCACCTTTTCTTAAAGACCATACAAAGTCAAAATATGCACTTGCTTTGTTATCGGTAAGATACCTCCAATGTCTCACTGAAATAGACATTCACCTTACCATTGGCCACACTTCCCCTATCGGTGAACTCCTTACCACTCCTACTGATTGCTATCCTTTCGCCGATCGATATTTGCCTTTGGTTGCCTATCGGCAACAGTTACACTATCAGACTAGCCGCGGAAGGTCTCCCCAACACTTCACCTCACGCCGATGCCAAACTTCCACCTTTCCTTCTGGTGTCTTTACCTACGAGAGCCAGTCCATCACCAAGATTCATGCTGTTGGAGTAACTTTCTCTTTGTTCCCCAATCTACCAACTCATGCCGATGTGCTTACCATCAACTTGCCTTTGGCAAGACTCTCTCCATCGACCTAGCTTTCTCCTCGCTCGCCGAAGTCAAAACTCACACCGATCAACCTACTTCTTCTCTGTCAATGGGACTTCCCAAACTCCCCTCTGATAATTTTTCTATCAACGAGACTCTACCGTTCGCCAAGACTTCAAAGTCTTCCCCCGATGACACTCCTTACACCGATACTCTTCATCGATGACACTTGCGGTTGTCACCCCGATCAGTGAAAGTGTCCACTGTCGGATCAATAAGATTTTCTCAACCCAATGACCCTTGTCACCCCGATGCAACCACAACTTCCTTCGCTGTGACTTCTACCATCGGTGAAACATTCACTCCTTCTGTCAATCGCCACTCTCATATTGATGGTGTACGGAACTGTATGTCTTGACACACATATAATGCAACATGCATCTTCTCCAACTTGTTTGCACACCAGCAATAGTCTGATCCGCTCCTCGAATGCTTTCTCTGACATGATGCAACCTGCATAGTCTAGCATATGCCAATGCTAGGGTTACTCAACATCTCTCAACCTTGATCCTGTAAACATGCATGTGAACAAACAAAAAATGCAAACTAAACCCTAAACTACTATACACGGCCATTCCTCTGATTCACAGAATCAACTGAAGGAATGGGGTAAAGAGTCCATTCAGCCAATCAAAGCAACCCAAACTCCCCTCCTATAAGTTTTATATCAGCGAGACTCTACGATTCGCCGAGACTTCAAAGTCTTGCCCCAACGACACTCCTTACGCTGATACTCTTCATCAATGAAACTTGCGGTTGTCACCCTGATCAGTGAAAGTGTCCACTGTTGGATCAATATGATTTTCTCAACCTGATGACCCTCATCACCCCGATGCGACCACAACTTCCTTCACTGTGACTTCTACCGTCAGTGAAACATTCACTCCTTCTGCCGATCACCACTCTCATATCGATGCTGTACGGAACTGTATGTCTTGACACACATACAATGCAACATGCATCTTCTCCAACCTGTTTGCACACCAGCGATAGTCTGATCCACTCCTTGAATGCTTTCTCCGACATGATGCAACCTGCATAGTCTATCATATGCCAATGCTAAGGTTACTCAACATCTCTCAACCTTGATCCTACAAACATGCATGCGAACAAATAGAAAATGCAAACTAAACCCTAAACTACTGTACACAACCATTCCTCCGATTCACAGAATCAACCGGAGGAATGGGGTAAAGAGTCCATTCAGCCAATCAAAGCAACAGATCAATTACATAGTAAAATCAAATAGGATCTCTTATTTCTCTATCAGAATGGTGATTACAATTGCTCTATTTCTCAATACAACTGACTGATTTCAGCTACTACACAACCTAGATCCCTTCATCCATCAAATCCCAGGGTATTTATCTAGTTACCACTGGTAGTACAGACTTGTCTCCAAGCGGCTGGGAGACACAACCAATCCTAACAAACTGTAACTAACTAACAACCTTGCACATAAACCTAGATACAAAATAAGTATTGGTCCAAGCTGACCTTATTACAATGCATTGGTCTTATAAGACCTTCTTGGAAACATCAACAAGACTTAAAACTAACTAACTACCTCATGGAGGCCACTGTAAGGTAGGTGCACCTACACCATACTCCCCAACAGAAAAAGAACTCATGCCCCATGAGTTCGGTCTTGGAGAAATTCCACCTTTACTCTTTGCCATCTCAGTGCTCTGAATTGTTCCAACTTTATCCTTTGCTGTCTCTTGGCTGCTCCAAGATTTCTGAACTGTAACTTGTTGTTTTGCAAGTAAACCCTCATGCCTATCAATGTAGGCTCTGTTCACACATACCCTGTGTTTGCTAGTCATTTTGTGTATCACCTTTGTTTGAACAACTGGGTGAATAACCTTGGTAATTGCTTCTTCAATTGCTGTAGAATCTAGTTTCTTATCAACTGTTATAGGACAAACAATAGTCCCAACTATAATCACTCCTTGTCTTGCCAATCAACTTGTGGCTACTCATAAACCTGTTGTTTGGTCTGTTGTTGACCTCTGTCAGTCAAAACTGAAATCTTCTTCAAACTCTAATCTCCTTTCCTTGAGATATCATCAACTGTTGTTATGCCTAGGGCTGTAGGCATCTACACAAATTCCTTCTTACCTACCAAAATAATATTGGTTGTCTTCATGGCTGCAACATTCTCCTGCAATGGTATCAACACAATAGTTTTATCATCTTTCTTGATGGTGTAGGTATTTGCATACCCATCATTCAGTACCCTCCTATTAAATTACCATGGCCTACCCAGCAGTAGGTGACAACATTCCATGGGCAAAATGTCACACGAAACTCTATCCTGATATGCTCCAATCTAAAAATCAACATATGCCTATTCATATACAAAAAGTGATTGACTATCACTCACCCAAGATGCCTTGTAAGGGTTTTGATGTGGAATCCTTTCCAAATTCAGTTTATCCACCATTTCCTGAAATACCATGTTATCTGTTGAACTAGTATCAATTACAACCTTACATATTTTACCTTTGCTCTTGCATGTGGTCTTGAAAAGAGCTTTTCTTTGCATCATATCCTTTGATGTCTTCAAGGCTGTCCTTCTTAACATCAATGCTTCTCCCTCCTCTGGATACCCATAACTATCAGGAGTCTCCCTCACACTTTGCTGAGTGTTTGAATTGCTTGCACTTTGCTGATCAGTTTCTTGGATCAGAGTTGCCCTCTTTTCTCCTCCTGAACTTATTGCTTTTGTTGGACATTTGAAAAATGGATGCCCATATTCACCACAAGAGTAACACTTACCATAAAATGTAGTAGAACCTCTACCACCTCCAAATCTGCCTCTGGTACCCTTCCATCCACCTATGAATTCATACTGTTCCTGTCCTTTACCAGTGTCTTCTTGACTCTCATTGCCTTGTCTTATTGTAGGAGCTGATCCTCTTCCTCTTACATTGCTACCTCTTCCTCTCATGGACTTATCTTGTATTCTATTC
This sequence comes from Cunninghamia lanceolata, assembly GCA_027924645.1. NCBI lineage: Eukaryota > Viridiplantae > Streptophyta > Pinopsida > Cupressales > Cupressaceae > Cunninghamia > Cunninghamia lanceolata. The sequence goes on along the minus strand of BSBN01000078.1, from coordinate 31,099,443 downwards.
ATCTTCTCCTCAATCCTGATTGCCATTTGATAACAATCTTCTACACTCCTTGGGTTAGCTAAAACTAACTCATCCTGTATGTTCAATCTCAAACCAGCCAAGTACCTAGCCACCTTTTCTACCTCATTCTTATGATGACCAGATCTCATACTCAACTTATAAAACACCTCAGTGTATGCCTTCACATCCATTTCCTTTTGCCTTAGAAATTGCAGCTTTTTAAACATCTAAATTTCATAATCCTTAGGCAAGAATTTACCTTTGATCCTTGCTACCATCTTATCCCATGAAGTGATCTTTGACTTTCCTTGTCTCAGATTGTACATAATCCCACCATACCAAAGCATAACCTCCTAACTTGGTCTTTGCAATCTTTACCTTCTGATCCTCAGCAACATCTTCACATTCAAAGTGATTATCAAGTGCAGCAATCCAATCCAGTACCTCTTCTTCATTTAGACTTCCTGTGTACCTAGGAACATCAATCTATACTTTAGGTTTGTCACTCTGAACTGCCTTTAACAGTTTTGCAAACATCTGATCTTCAGCATTCAAATCTTCATCTACCTCTTCAAATTCTTCATCAGCATCATCTTCTTTTTTAGATTCACTGTCTTCTACTTCTCTCTTCTTGTTCATCTCCAAGGCTACAAGCCTTGCTTGAAGTGCTTCAGTAAGCTTCTTCATCTTTCTCATCTCTCTAGCATGTCTTTCCTTTATCTCCTGTAACTCCCTTGCAGTACCATTACCTTTCGGAGGCATTTTGTCAACCTCTCACTCCTCTACCTCTGTCTTCTCAGTGACAGAATCAACACACAAACATTCCAGACCTTTTGCTGAGCTCTGATACCACTATGATGCAGAGCATCCACTTCCCCAACCGCAACATACTTGAGGGTTTTACTTGATCACCTTTTCTTAAAGACCATACAAAGTCGAAATATGCACTTGCTTTGTTATCGGCAAGATACCTCCAATGTCTCATCGAAATAGACATTCACCTTACAATCAGCCACACTTCCCCTATTGGCGAACTCCTTACCACTCCTACCGATTGCTATCCTTTCGCTGATTGATATTCACCTTTGGTTACCTATTAGCAACAGTTACACTATCAGACTAGCTGCAGAAGGTCTCCCTGACACTTCACCTCACACCGACACCAAACTTCAACCTTTCCTTTTGGTGTCTTTACCTACGAGAGCCAGTCCATCACAAAGACTCATGCTGATAGAGTAACTTTCTCTTTGTTCCCCAATCTACCAACTCATGCTAATGTGCTTACCATCAACTCACCTTCGGCAAGACTCTCTCCATCGGCCTAGCTTTCTCCTCACTCACCGAAGTTAAAACTCACACCGATCAACCTACTTCTTCTCCGTCGGTGGGACTTCGCAAACTCCCCTCCGATAAGTTTTCTATCGGCGAGACTCTACCGTTCACTGAGACTTCAAAGTCTTCCCCCGACGACACTCCTTACGCTGATACTCTTCATCGGTGACACTTGCAGTTGTCAACCCGATCAGTGAAAGTGTCCACTATTAGATCAATACGATTTTCTCAACCTGATGACCCTCGTCACCCCGATGCGACCACAACTTCCTTCGCTGTGACTTCTACCGTCAGCAAAACATTCACTCCTTCTGCCAATCGCCACTCTCATACCGATGGTGTACGGAACTATATGTCTTGACACACATACAATGCAACATGCATCTTCTCCAACCTGTTTGCACACCAGCGATAGTCCGATCCACTCCTCGAATGCTTTCTCTGACATGATGCAACCTGCACAGTCTAGCATATGCCAATGCTAGGGTTACTCAACATCTCTCAACCTTGATCCTACAAACATGCATGCGAACAAATAAAAAATGCAAACTAAACCCTAAACTACTGTACACGGCCATTCCTCCAATTCACAGAGTCAACTGGAGGAATGGGGTAAAGAGTCCATTTGGCCAATCAAAGAAATAGATCGATTACATAGTAAAATCGAACAAGATCTCTTATTTCTCTATCAGAATGGTGATTACAATTGCTCTATTTCTCAATACAACTGACTGATTTCAGCTACTACACAACCTAGATCCCTTCATCCATCAAATCTCAAGGTATTTATCTAGTTACCACTGGTAGTACAAACTTGTCTCCAAGCGGCTGGGAGACACAACCGATCCTAACAAACTGTAACTAACTAACAACCTTGCACATAAACCTAGATACAAACTAAGTATTGGTCCAAGCTGACCTTATTACAATGCATTGGTCTTGTAAGACTTTCTTGGAAACATCAACAAGACTTAAAACTAACTAACTGCCTCATGGAGGCCACTGTAAGGTAGGTGCACCTGCACCAATTTTATATATACTTATAGAAATAGTAGAAAATATATAAAATGATTAGATTATTTTGATTCTTGGTAATCTCAGTTTTCTTTGATATCAATATTTTTCATGAATGCAAGCGAATGGAATTGGACCTAATTTAGTTGTGATCTTATTCTTTTGTACTAATTCCCTATTGTAGCTTTTAGCCCCAAGGGTGTGGAGCAAGGTCCCACTCTCACCACCAAGGCAGAAGGCTAGTACCACTATTTTGTTATTTTAGATTTTACTGTGAAAAGTATTTACTAATTTTGATAGATAGATGCATGTTGCTATTTTTAAGATTGCTTTAAGTAATTTCTTTTATAATTTTGTTTCCAACATTCCTTAAATTCATTCAGTAATTAGATAGATCAATGTCTTCAAATTAGTAGAAGTCATTAAGATTAGCTAGAAAAATGGTAACTATAGAATCCCTAATTGCAGATAGTCGAGGATATAGCCCCTAGATTTTGACATCTGAAATATGATTAAATGATGAGGTACAATGACACCTTGTCATTTCTGGCACTGTTGCCAGGGAGATTTTGTGTTAATTAGGGAAAGTTAGCTAAAACAGTTTTTAGGATAGATCTGTATGGTTAGAGCTAGATATTCAAAAGGAAGATATATAAAATAGACACCCCATCAACAAGCCATAGGAGACAGAAGTGGGGTGGTACAAGATCTTGTTGAAGAGAGAAACCTAGAACCTACTTTGGAAGTTGCACCTCAAATCAATAATCTCTTAGATCCTCCAAATCTTCCACTCGTCAAATATATCTAGGAATTACAACAAAAGTTTCAGGCAGATCCTTTGATAGAACCTAATTTCCTAGAACCTTAGGGAGAAGAACCAGTACTAAACATGGACAATGATAATCATGAAGAAGAGGAAAATCAGGCTCCAAGAACCTTCTCATATCCTATTCTTTTGGCTACTGGAGACAATGCTCCTATGAAGAATATCTCACAACACACTTGCCAAAATTTAGAGGACTTTCTTCTGAGGATCCAGATCAGTTTTTGTTTGAATTCAAAGTAGTTTACCAAACTTATGATTATGGATCAAATAACCAAAAACTCAAGCCATTCCCTTCAACCTTGAAAGATTCTATGATGAGATGGTTTATGGGTTTACCCCAGAATTCTATCCATTCGTGGGATCAGATGGAAACAGAGTTTTTGGGAAAGTATCAAGATTACTGTAGATCTAGTAATAAAAATAAAGAATTGTTTAAAATTAGGCAAGGAGAGGAAGAAACCTTAGAGGACTATGTGGATAGGTTTAATTTCTCCTTGAGAAGGTATGGCGACCTAGTAGATCACTCCTTGGCCAGAACCCTATTTGTAAAAGGATTAGATAAAGAATCAAAATAAGCACTGGATCTAATGGGAAAAGGAAATATCAACAAAATGGATATACTTGCTATAGAAGAACTCTGTAAGAACTATTCTAGAACCCAAGATGGAGTGAGATCATCCAAAACTTTTAAAGGGAAGAATGAAATAGGACAGTTAATGAAAGAGATTGTAAATCTAAAAATAGACATTTTGGTCCAATTAAATACCACAATGGATGGGATTCAAGAAAAAACTAGAATAGCTGATCAAAATAGAACAACTGGACCACTCTCCATCTATTGTCCTAGGTGTAGAAATAAGTATCTATTAAGAGAATGCCCCTTGGACAAATTAGAGATTTGTCAGATCTATGATAGGGAACATTCTACCAGTTAATGTAGTCAACTTCCAGCCTTGAAAATATTGAGTAAGAAGAATGCCATAATGGAAGAAGAATTGAACTATGTGGGACAAAAACAAGCTGGGAATTTCCCTTATAATCAGTATCCAAACTAGCCTTCTTACAGGGGTCCTTCTAATTGGGGAAATAATCAATGGAATCCAACTTGGCATGGGCCTCGGAATAATCCTCCTTGGGGACAACAGGATTGGAAAAATCATCATTGGCAAAACCAAAATTGACAAAGTCAGGCCTGGGGAAATCAACAGTGGCCACCACAGTTTGGATCACAAAACATGCAACCTCAATGGGGTTCTCAACAGGGATATAATCAACAATACCAGGGACAACCTAGATATTTCCAACCTCAACAACAAGCTTTACTAACTGAACCTTCCAACACAAGGTCAATCACAAAATGAACCAGTTAGCCAACCACCTTTACCAACTCAGCCTATACCAAACCCACAGAATAAATAGGGAGTATTTGTTTACATGACAGAGCAAGAAAATCTAGCTAGTATTAACACTATATATTCAAATAATCTCCAGCTATCTTTTGGGAAAGCATTCCCAAGACCATCTCCTCTAACTATACTTAAAGTAACCAATGATGAGGAACCTAAAAATTCGTCCACTCAACTCTCGGAGGAAATTACTAACAAAAAAGTGCTAAAAGAATCATCCTTGGATAACTCTGGAATTGCTCCTAAAAGACTGACTCCGGAGAACATTCCTAAACACAATTTTGACAAGAGCTCCAGAGATGCTCTAGAGATGGAAAAACTAGCACCATACCCAGAATGGCTTAAACAGTATGTTCCCCAGAAAAAGATCTTACAAAAACAAGTCTAAACCAACCTGGAATCATAACTTTTACAAGAAATCAAGCAACTAAACATCAAAATTCCTCTTCTCCAAGCAATAAGAGATGTACAAGAACTAAATCAGTTCATTAAATAGTATTGTATCAAAAAACAGGGTAGGAAGAAAAAATTTCCTTCCACAATACGAGTGGAAGGAAAAGTAGTAGATCTGTTGATGGGAGAAATGCTCCTCCCAAAATATGGAGACCCTAGAAATCCTGTCATAATTGTTTTCATCTCAGTGGTAGAAATTTCAAATGTTCTGGTTGATTTGGGAGTAGCAATTAATGTGATGACAGTTCACACAATGGACAAATTAGCTCTATCAGGTATCCAATCCATAATTACAATCCTTCAACTTGTTGACCAGTCAGTAGCTGCCCTAAAAAGAGTAATAACTGATGTACCAGTTGTAATAGAATCATGAGAATTTCCAGTAGACTTCCTAATAGTAGAACCGAGAAACCAGAGAAATGCTTACCCACTAATTTTAGGAAGACCATGGCTAGCTACAGTAGCAGCATCTATTGATTGTCGAACTACGGATATGGTCATTTCTAATGGGATAGATTTGAAGAAAATATCTTTATATCCTCTAGCTAAAGCATCAATACATTATACATGAAGAGTATGGGTGGATGAACTAGAGAATAATGACAACAGTGCCTCAATAGCTATGGTAACTGTGATATATGAGAACAAAATGAAGATTAAATATGAATCAAATGCAAAACAAATGATTATACCTTCCTTTTGACTCACAAATCCAAGAGAGGGAAGGAGTTGCACCCAATAGCTCCTCAGATTTTACCCACGTAGATGACTAATGTGGATTACTCAATGCTTTTCAACACAATAGGATGAGAGACAAGTGGATTCAGATAGAGATTGAGATGGAGATGAGGGATAATTTTGGCATTATGATGTTAGGATGAGGAGATTGTGGAGAGATTTTGGCAGAGGTTTGATGCATGAATAAGTCCCTCTCAATGGCTTGGGTGAGGGTCTCATTTATAGAGTTTTGGAAATGAGGATGGAGGGTGAAGATCAAAAGATGAGATCAAGGGCTAGGAATAAAAGTAAATCTTTTATTCATTTTGGGGAAAAGGGGTGATAAATGAGGTATGGGTGTGAAGGAATATTTATGAATTAAAGATTCATATGGGGAATGGCAAATGAATTAAAAATTCATTTGGGGATAAGAGGTGATAAATGAGGTATGGGGGTGGTAAGGGGTTTGTAAGAGGAGTAAATGTGTGTGTGATGTGTTTCAATTTTTTATTTGGAGGATGTGGGGAAGGGTGTTAAACTAGGTTTGACCACCCAAATGAGAGGTTAGGATTAATTAACATAGGTTTTGTTTAATTAATCCTAGGGCTAGGATGAGGTAGGCTAGGGTAGGGTAGGGTAGGTCAATTAGTAGGCTAGATTAATTAGATAAGAATGATTTATCTAATTAATAGGGATTAGGGAGATGGACAAAATAGCCAAATAAATATTAGAAATATTTATTTAGTAGATGAGGATAGTGTTGTAAGATCTAGTGATAAATTAAATGAATTAATTGATCACAAGGGATAGACAGATGGTTGGGGATTAATTGAATTTATTCAATTAACAGGAGGGATAAATTGGTTTGCAGAGCAAGTCAATTTTAGGTGTCTACATTTTCCCCTCTTTGAGATGGTGTTGTGGCTAAGTAACATCATTTCAAAGAAGTTAAAACATAGAGTTGGATTGGATAGAAAAAAGATTTTGGCTTAGAAGAATAGGGTAAGGTTTGGGGATAATTGGTAAGGGTAATGCCCCCTCGAGAGGATAGGCAGGTTGCGAGAACATGGTTGTGCTCTCAAAATGGATGGAATAGATTGGTAGAAGTGGTTGGAGGATAAGGCGCGAGATGAAAGTGTAATAATGTTGGGAGATTGATTGGTGGATGATCATTGTGTTGAAAATGATTTAGAGCAATCCTAGGTTTGATATAGAAAAGTGGATATTTTCACCAAGGTATAGAAGACTAGGGTGATGATGGTTATCCAGCATTTGCATGGACTAGACACGCAAACAAAGGGATGATCCCATGCATGCCCAAGATAGTACAACCTTGTCTCGATGAGGGAAGGGGACTCATAGCATAAGCCCTTAATACACAAAAGGTATGATGAACCTTAGATGCACAAGGAGATCAATATGCTAGAACTGACCCCAGGATCAACAAGATATGAATACTAGCTTGGAGTAATGAAACCAACCCACAAGCACAGCATAGAAAAGCAAGACTATGCCTCATTCTAGATGTTTTCGCCACATACCATGATATAGTGAGATCAAGGTAGCTTTGATGTGATCTTCGAATAGGACAAAAGATAAAAATAAAAAACAAAAAGACCAACAAACCAAACAAGTAACCATTGTATCTCTTGCCAAAATGGATAATGATTTGATAGATTCTGCCTATTGTAGGAAAGATATATCCTAAGGCAGGAATTGATAGATGATTGGATCATGCTTAGTTGATGTTGTAAGATTGGCTCAAGATATGATGGTGACAGTTGTAGTTGATGTTGATTTGATAGTTGATGATTTTTGTTAAGGGATGATGCTTTGATAGGTAATGCGATGGTTGGATCTAGTGTAAGCTCAGCGGGTTGGATGGGTGCATCTTATGTACCTGAGTACTAGAAACGTCCTTTGTATCCTAGATTGCCTACATACCCTGTATCCACGGGATCAAGGCACATTAAGATGCAAGTGGTTATGATATGTAGTTCTGATTTGTGATGATAATGTGGGATGATGATAGATGTGATGATGTTGGAAGATGATGTGTTGGATGATTTTGGTGATTTTGAGGATGTTGGAAGATAATGAGATGTTGATGCAACAATGTTGATTTTTGTGATGGATGAATTATTTTTGGAATTTTGTGTGTTTTCTATTGTTTTGGTATTTTTTTATTTTTTTGTGATGTTTTTGGATTTTTTGGATTTTCATGATTTTTTGATTTTTTTGATTTTCATGATTTTTTTATTTTTTGGATTTTCATGATTTTGGAAAAGGAATGGTTTATTATGAGATGGTTGCATTGGATTTCATGTGGATAACCTTTATACTAGATACCAATGACAAGGGAACACCAAGTCTAGAGGTGAAAGTGATGGGGTTGGATAGAGGGATTGGTGATGAAAGATGATGGATAGCTGATTCATGATAGATGAATGGACAAGTGATAGGGATGCATGTTAGATAGATGGAAGATAGGGATGAGGGATAGGATAGGTATGCATGATATATGGATGGGAGATTATAGGATTTTATCCAAGGGCTAGGTTGCAAGGAATCATATGCCCCAATACTTAGAATTTTGCATGATGGGTTCATGTTTGAATGGGTGGACTTTGCAGTAGATGTATGGAGGATATACTTACAAATGGATTATGCCAAGAGGTCTCCAAAGCATGTTGTTGATATTTTTCCCCTTGTCTTTATCAAGATCTAAGGTGGGAGATATAGTGGATAGAATGGATGGGGAATGAGAGGATAAATAGGGTATGGTGGATAGGAATATGATAGGATAAGGATAAGATAGTGGATAAGATGTGCAAAGGATATTATGGATGTGGATGAAGGATATGGTTTTTCCCCCAAGTGTAGGGATACAAAATGGATGGATAAGGGGTTACGTATGATGCCCACAAGGGGTTTTCATCATGGTACTTGCCCAAGGTGCCACAAGGAGTGGTTTTCACCATTGGACGGATTTTTTCTCTTTACTATTTTCTTGATTTTTTGATTTTTTTACTTTTTTGATGGAATGGGGACTCTAGCATCTATTTCAATAGCACAAAGAAGATGGTCCCATGTTGGATAGCATTTTGGATGATGATTGTATAGATGTTGGTAGATAGGAGAAGATGGAATGTATGGTGGGTAGTGGATTATGATGTGGATTATGCAAAAGCATGGACCATAGGAATGTGATGGGGAAGATATGTAGGATAGTGAATGAAAGATGGAGAGATGGGGGTATGTGGGAATGTTAAGTGGTGGAGGGGAACCAAGACCAATGGTTGCACACACCATGATGTATTTGGAAGCTTGTACTTTGGATGTGGAGTTGGGAGTAATGGGGATCAGGATGGGGGATTTTTGGATGGTTGATTTGGGGTTTTAGGGACCCAAATAGACTTAGAATTTGGGGATTTTTAGATGGTGAGTGAGATGTTTGGGATTGTGGGGTAGATTGGGATGTGGATACCTCATTAGAGTTTGGTGCTTTTTGTTTAGGGACCCACACCATTTTTGTTTTTGCTTTTTCTTTTGATGGTGGGGGTTTTGATAGCCTTTTGGATTTTTGATTTTGCTTGGAAGGGATAACATATTTAGGCTTTTGTGCTTTATGCATTGAGGCATTCAAATTATTACTTTTGAATCCCATGGATTTGGGGGAAGCTTCATGTTTGAAAGATGTGTGCTTTTGTTGGTCTTGATTGGGAATTTTAGGGGATTTATGGGTGGAGGGGTAAAAAGTGGATTTTTGGATAAATGGATGAGGGGATTTGATGATGGGGATATTAGGAGTTGGGAGGATGGGAGGATAAGAGGATTTGTGGATAGGGATGTTTGGTGTTGGTAGGATAGGAGGTAGAGTGGATTTAATAGGAATATTTGGAGTTGGAAGTAGTGGAGGTAAATTTGATGGAGGGAGATGAATGGTCACATGCTTTTGCAAATGATAGGATGATGGAGGGGGGATGGCGACATATGTTTTGGGGGTGCGATGAGATGCACCATGTTTGGGATTGGATGAATGGATTTTGGAAGGTGGGTGGATGGTATCAATATGTTTAGATTGTTCTCCTTGGGATTTATAGCCAAGGCCATGTGAGGATGGATGGAATGTGGTGTGGATGGGCTCCAAGATGCCTTGTTCATGAAGACCTAAGCCTTTTCCTTGATAGTTCATATGTTGGAGTATGCGATATGCAATGGGATGTTTGGTGCTTTGGAAACAAGATGCGAGTCCATTATTTGTTGGAGAAAGATAGGTGGTGGATGGAAATTGTTCACCTCCTACAAGGGAGTCACCACAGATGAAAGTGTTTTGTCCAAGTGAATAGGAGGGTGGATTTGGGATAGGATTGGTAGATGGAGGTAAAGGATTCATGGGGGATGGTAAAGCAGTGGTAGAAGATGGTGTAGGATCAATAAGTTAATCAATAAATGGGAGGGGATTGGGGATGGGATTAGATGGGATAGTTAGATCTTGATTAGGAGAAGGGGTTGATGTTTCAACATGCTTTAGATTTGATTCTTGACATAACTCATGTGCTTGGATAGAAGTGGGAGTGACTTGGATAGAAGTGGGAGTGACTTGGATGGATGTGATACGTGCTTGGATGGATGCGATAGGTGCTTGACTTATCAGTTATTGAACATGGCTACTTGATGGGTCTTGACTTATGATAGGGGGTTGTTCAAGAGGTTTGGTGGGTGTTGGATTGTATGAGGGTGTTTGATTCCTTGCTAATAGCCAATGGATGGTATCCTTCATGAGTGTATGATTTCAAGAACAATGTAATGGATGGATAATGATGGTGGATGATGTTGGATTGGGATTGGGATTGGATAGGGGGGTGATGGGATTAGGTAGTGATGGTTCTTGGATGGGTTTAAGGATAGGTGTGGTATTGGATGGTGGTGTTGGAGGGGTGGGGGATTTGGGGGATTCCTTTACTTTGCTTGGTGATGTTCTTTGGAGGAAATCCCACAAGGATTCTTTGGATGTTATAGGCTTAGGATTTGGAAGATTTGATGGTGGATTAGATGGTTGATGGGTGATAGGGATTGGTGGATTGGGAGATACATAGGGTGATGGATTAAGATTGGAGGAACATTGTGTTGGCGGGGTTGGGATTGATGGATTGTAAGGTAGGTAGGGTGATGGATTAAGGTTGATAGGATGGGGATTAGAGGATGGGGAATTTGTATGGGGAAATGGATGTTGATATAGGGTTTGGATTTCGGAGATAAGGTGTGATAGATTGGTGTTCCCTTGTTCAAAGTAAGTATGACAAAGGTTGGGGGATGGATAAGTTGGAGGTATTTATTGATTGGATAAGTATGATGGCATGGATGTGTAAGGGGATGGTGATTGATATGAGGGTAAAGGTTGATATGATGAAGGTTGATATGATGGAAGTTGGTATGAGGTTGATGGTGTGGATATGTAGGATGTTGAAGGTTGATATGATGGAAGTTGGTAGGAGGTTGATGGTGTGGATATGTAGGATGTTGAAGGTTGATATGATGGAAGTTGGTAGGAGGTTGATGGTGTGGATATGTAGGATGTTTGTTGATATGATGATTGAAAGAATGAAGATTGATATGATGTGGATGGGGATGATGTGTAGGATGTTTGTTGATATGATGATCGTTGGGTAGGGGCTTGGGATTCTCCAATGATGAGGTGTGCTAAGGGCATATCTATAATGTCATTTTTGCATTTTTCCTTAGCATTAGGATCCACATTCTCATAGACTTTTCTAAGTCTTTGTAAGTGTTGCATTGCTTCATACCGATCCATTTTGTGGGAGAGATAGTATGGGATGATGGGGGATGATGGATGATTGTGATGTTGGGAGTCAAATTTCAGGACCTTAGGATGATTTGATTTTCTTCAAAGGATGAATGATTGTCTATACTTAAGGTGGACTAATGACACTTAAGTAATAGAATTGATTTGGTTGATTTGATTGGATGATCAATTAAGGTCATGATTTTTTTGATTGGGAATATGGTTTGGAAGATTATGGATTATTAGGATGATGATTAGGATGATGTTGATAGGATGAGGATGAAGGATGGAGATGTGACTAGGATGTGTTTAGGGATGATTGGGATTAAGGTTGATTGGATAAGAATGGAATAATGATGTTGATTGGGTAATGATTTGGATAGAATGATGATGATTTAATGATGTAGAGTGACAAGGATGTGATGAGGAATGAAGTGGCTAAAAATGAGTGATTAGGATGAATGTGATTGTATTTGAATGAGTTGGAAGAATGAGTTGAATGACTTTTCTTATGTGTGTGATGTTTGGCTTGATTTGGCAATATTCAATGAAATGATCACACATGTACAATCATGAATCACTCACACAAGATACAAGCAATTTTGAATTTGAATAATATGATGATGATTAAATAAGCACATGTAGAAAACACATCAACAAGCCCTAATGCCTAGTTTGAAATAGGGTATGGCCAATTAGGTTTGAGCCATGTTTACATGAGGTTGACTAGGAATTGAAAGTGAAATCTTGTCACACAGCCGGGAGAAGGGGGTAACCCACCCTTCACCTTCACTTCCCAAAGGTAGAAAGTTCTTTGGGGCTTAGCCAAGAGTGACAAGATTCTAATTTCAATGAGGGTGTCTTTCGATTCAGCCTTGAATGAGGTCATCCCTAGGGGTGATGAAATCCCCTAGTAGGCCTCCTAGGAAAGGGTAAACAAAAGAGAATCAAGCAAGGTGTTTTTGATCTCCAAGCTCACCTTGCGGTGCGAGGAGAGAGCATACACACGCACACTTGATTTACACTTGCAGTGGTTAATTGCCCTTAGAAATTGAAATGTGATGAAGACACTTCAAGCAATGGTTCTTTTTAGCCAATTTCAAGATGTGATTGAAGACACTGATTGATTTTATGCCCAATTTCAATGATGTGTGATCAAACAATATTCATTTTAGAAGCCCGAATTGAAGTGTGTTTGCAAACAAGATTATGAAGAAAGATTAGAATGAATGTACCTAGATTGTTTTTGCTATCCAAGCTATTGTATATGATGTTCCTGATGTTGTTCCAGCCCCGAATGATCACCTGTAAGTCACAAGAACAAAAACAGAGCAAGTAGACTAGCCAAGATGATCATTATGCAAAAAACAAGTATCTGCTAAAATATGATGCAAACTAAACTGATGAAGAGAAACTAAGTGTATGAACAGAGTTGTTAGGAAATTCTATGTGATTTCAAAAAAAAATTTATGAAAATTTGATCAAAAATGCAAAAGATATGAGCATTTGAAGTTTTGAAGCATCTTTGACTTTGACTACAAAAAAAGATTGAAAAAGGTATAGTCACATGAAAATTTCCTCACAACTGCATAGCTCGTCCTTCCAATTTTCCGATGCCACCTATTTTGTGCGATTTTGACCTCGTATGCGAAAGTTGTGTAATTTTGAAAAAAACAGCCGATTTTGGTATGTAGAAGGCACTAGGAGGTCACTTGACTATTTGGGTTGACCTCTTGTGGTTTAGAAAATTTTGGTCACATTCTGCTGGGTTTATTGCTGGTGCTTTAATGCTAACAACTAACTGTTAAGAAAATGTGGTCACATTGGCTAACAGTTAATGTTTGCACTTGGCGGTTAATGTGTAAGGTTAAAGCTTGGTAGTTAGGGGTTCAGGCGGGCCCCTGGTCATCCATATGACCAGGGGCGAATTAGATGGGAAAAAAATAAAAAAAATAAAAAAGAAAAAATAAAAAGATGAAAATAAAAAAAACATAAAACAACAAGAGGGGCTATAAGCCCTACCCCTCCAGTCACAATGGTGACCACACCCTTGAAGCAGCTGAGGGGCTTAAAGCCCTAACGGATTAGGCAGCGACCAAAGTTTAGTGTGTAGGTGGCGGCAGGGAGTGTATGGCTGCGGTAGGTCAAGAGGTCTCAGGAAATACAGGTGGTGGTGTTTGGGCAGGTTTTAGGAGGTGACACAGGTGTTGGAAGCGGAGGTCAGCATTAGGTTTTTGACAGAAGCGGTCGGCGGGAGATAGCAGAGGAGGTGGCAGAAGATGGAGGTGGTGGTGTTCAGGTGGGGAGTAAACAGAGGTGGATGGCAGGGGTAGCAGCGATAGGAGAGGCTGAGGGTTTCAATAGAGGCAGATGGTTAGGAGTTTAGTAGACGGAGAGGAAATGTCAACAAGGAGTGGAGAAGATAGGAGCGACGGAGGACGGGGAGACTCGGCGGTGGATGGGGAGACTCGGTGGAGGACGGGGAGACCAGGGGGTGTGAGTAGTGATGGAGGGAGTGTTGCTTATAAGAAGCAAGGGGAGGTTTGAGATGGAGCGGCAAAGGAAGCCCTAACCAGTGGCGACAGGAACATCAAACTAGGCATTGACCAGTGTGAGGTGGGGGGACGACGGGTGTCTAGGCGGTGGCGACTGAGTGGCAAAAAATTTAAACCTACAACTGAAGCCGAACTCTACAACTTGAACAAAATGCCTACAACTTCAAACACAAGCTTCTGTATAGATTAGTATGGACAGTCCGTACGGTATGGATCCGTACAGTACAGACTGTACCCTAAAAAAATTTCAAAAAATCAGTCACCCAACATAGGCAAGTTTACTGTCAAAAAACTCAGAAACAACCTTCTGATCACAATAATGTAGTTTGTTTCTGCCCAGGATGCAACCTGCAAAACTTTACCTCCAAATTTTGCAAAACTTCACTAAAACAAGGGTTAGAAAATGGAGATTTTGACAACAAAACCTACACAAACTGACGATTAGATCCAAGACCGGGCGTGCCAATGTGATATATGAGAACAAAATGAAGATTAAATATGAATCAAATGCAAAACAAATGATTATACCTTCCTTTTGACTGACAAATCCAAGAGAGGGAAGGAGTTGCGCCCGATAGCTCCTCAAATTTTACCCAGGTAGATGACTAATGTGGATTGCTCAATGCTTTTCAACACAATAGGATGAGAGACAAGTGGATTCAGATAGAGATTGAGATGGAGATGAGGGATAATTTTGGCATTATGATGTTAGGATGAGGAGATTGTGGAGAGATTTTGGCAGAGGTTTGATGCATGAAGAAGTCCCTCCCAATGGCTTAGGTGAGGGTCTCATTTATAGAGTTTTGGAAAAGAGGATGGAGGGTGAGGATCAAAAGATGAGATCAAGGGCTAGGAATAAAAGTAAATCTTTTATTCATTTTGGGGAAAGGGGTGATTAAATGAGCATGGGTATGAAGGAATATTTATGAATTAAAGAATCATATGGGGAATGGCAAATAAATTAAAAATTCATTTGGGGATAAGAGATGGTAAATGAGGTATGGGGGTGGTAAGGGGTTTGTAAGAGGAGTAAATGTGATGTGTGATATGTTCCAATTTTTTATTTGGAGGATGTGGGGAAGGGTGTTAAACTAGGTTTGACCACCCAAATGAGAGGTTAGGATTAATTAACATAGGTTTTGTTTAATTAATCCTAGGGCTAGGATGAGGTAGGCTAGGGTAGGGTAGGGTAGGTCAATTAGTAGGCTAGATTAATTAGATAAGAATGATTTATCTAATTAATAGGGATTAGGGAGATGGACAAAATAGCCAAATAAATATTAGAAATATTTATTTAATAGATGAGGATAGTGTTGTAAGGTCTAGTGATAAATTAAATGAATTAATTGATCACAAGGGATAGACAGATGATTAGGGATTAATTGAATTTATTCAATTAATAGGAGGGATAAATTGGTTTGCGGAGCAAGTCAATTTTAGGTGTCTACAGTAACCATCAGGGAACATTTGGAAGAATTAGAAGAAGAAATCTACTATGATACAACATAAGACATTACTCACATCATAATCAATAAGGATGTGATGGAGCTCGCCCAAGATTTTAAGAGAGAACTTCTTACTTCTCATTGTACCCTTGCCAACATCATTCCTTGTGGGGAAACCTTTTACAAAGACTTAGCCACTTTCCACATGTTGCTTCCACATTCTTGTCCTCTCAATACCATGACTCCAATGTATAGATTAACTACATCTATGGATCAAATCACAAAACAGGTCATGATTTTACTAGGGAAAACACACTTAATATCAATACTTAGTTAGCAGCAAATCAGGAAGGGAAACTTATCCAACTTCTGATTTCCCATTCAATAGATTTTGCTTGGGAATACCAAGATATGAAGGGAATACCTCCTAAGATCTGTACCCATCATATATACACTGAGGATATTAATCCTGTCAGACAATCCTATAGAAGATTGAATCCTATTTTAAAAGACATTGTTAAAACTGAAATAGAAAAATTACTACAAGCAGGGTTTATATATCCAATCTCAGACAGTCAATGGGTCTCACCCCTTGTCATAGTGCCTAAAAAGAATGGGAAATGGAGGGTGTGTATTGACTATAGGGAGCTCAACAAAGCTACAAAAAAGGACTACTTTCTCTTACCATTCATTGACCAAGTACTGGACAACCTTGCTAGGAGGAAGTATTTTTCTTTTCTAGATGGATTCAGTGGGTATAACCAAATTCAAGTAGCACCTAAAGACCAGGACAAAACCACCTTCACCTACTCTTGGGGAACTTTTGCTTACAAAGTTCTTCCCTTTGGACTATACAATGCCCCAGCTACATTTCAGAGACTTGTTTTAGCTATTTTCGCTGAACTAGCTAATGAATGCATGGAGGTCTATATGGATGACTTTACTATGTATGGGGATAATTTTGAAGAATCTCTCACAAACCGTGAGAAAGTACTGAAATGCTATGAGAAAAATTAATTATCCCTTAGCCATGAAAAGTGCTTCATGATGGTGGAGGAAGGAATTATTTTGGGACACCACATTTTAGCAAAGGGGATCAAAGTGGATCAAAACAAGATAGAAGTGATCACACAGTTGCCTTCACCCAAAAATCATACAGATGTTAGAAGTTTTCTGGGTCATGCAAGTTACTATAGGAGAATCATAGAAAATTTTAGCAGAATAGTTGCCCACTGTTTACCCTACTTAACAAAGACACATAATTTCTATAGATAGAAGACTATCAATCAACATTTGAAACCTTGAAAGAGAAGCTTACTATCACACCAATTTTGAGAGGACCTAATTGGACTTTACCATTTCACATACAGACTGATGCTTCAAATGAGTCCATTAGGGCAGTTTTAGGACAAAAGGAGGAAAGAGAGAGTATGCATGTTATTTATTACATTAGTAAAAACCTTACCTCTGCAGAAAGAAATTACACCACAACTGAAAAAGAATTCTTGGCAGTCATATATGCTATAAATAAATTCAGGCATTACATCACTGGATATAAAATATTTGTACACACTGATCATGCTGCCATCAAGTACCTAATGAATAAGCTAGTGGTGGGTGCAAGGATCATCAGGTGGTTATTGCTATTGCAAGAATTTGATATTACCATAGTTGATAATCCAGGTAAGTTTAATTTGGTTGCTGACTTTTTGTCAAGATTGCATACAGGAGGAGAAAACCAACCAGTGAAGGACAAGTTCCCAGATGAACATCTTTTTGCTATATCCTCTACTATACCTTGGTTTGCTGACATAGCTAATCTTTTAGCTACAGGCTTGCATCCATCCCATTTTACCTCAAAAAAAAAATGTTTAGTTAAAGAAAGTTTATCTTACAAATGGTTGAATGGTTTACTATTTAAATGTGGTCCTAATTTCATTCTACGCAGGTGTTTAAAAATTGATGAGATTTTTGATGTGTTGAGAGCATGTCAGGATGAACCATCTACTGGCCATTACTCCTCCCACCAGACAGTCCACAAGATCCTCGAATCTGGTTACTACTGGCCCTCTCTTCATAAAAATACAAAGAAGTATGTGCAGCACTGTGACCAATGCTAAAGGATGGGACAACCAACCTTTACCTAGGAGATGTTACTGCATCCTCAAGTCATGATGGAACCATTTAAGCAGTGTGGTTTAGACTTTGTGGGACCAATTTCTCCACCATCACCAGGTAAGGAGTACATTCTAGCATGCACAGACTATGTTACTAAATGGGTTGAGGTTCAAGCATTACAATTTGTAAGAGAAGAAAGAGTTGCTGATTTCCTTTATAATAAGACTTTCTTAAGGATTGGAGCCCCAAGATCAATAGTTTCAGACAAAGGACCTCAGTTTACTTCACAGGTAATCAGAGCATTCACAGATTTATATCAATTCAAGCACATAAAATCTTCACCTTACCATCCTCAAGCCAATGGGCAGGTAGAAGTAACTAATAGGGAACTTGAAAATATTCTGACAATGATAGTAGCAATGAACAGAAAAGATTGGGCTAACAGATTTCCTGAAGTAGTTTGGACTTACAATACCACTTGGAAGTCCACAACAAAGTTCTCACCATATGAATTGGTTTATGGGAAAAAGCCTATTTTTTCCATAGAATTTGAACTCTAGACACTTAAAATTGTATTGGATATTGGTCTACCATTGTCTATAACTCAACAGAATAGAATTCTTCAACTCAATGAGTTGGATGAAATTTGAACAGAGGCCATTCAACAAACATAACTGGTTCAGTATCAAAGGAAGCAATGGCATGACCAACACATCAAAAGGATGACATTTTAGCAAGGTGATTGGGTTCTTCTTTATGATTCTAAATTCAAAGAGTTCAAAGGGAAATTACAAACTCATTTGATGGGTCCTTATCAAATAAAGGAAGTTTTGAAAATGGAATAGTATTATTGGAACCTATTGATGGAAGCATAGACACATTCTTAGTAAATGGTCACTAAATCAAACTTTATAAAAGACCATCTACTAAAGAAGAGTTTCTTAATGATTTGTGTTTTGATACAAGGGATACCTCCTTTATCACAGTATTGGACTAAAATTTTTTTTTTAAAAAAAGGGAAGGTTGAAATCTAGCAAACGACAACCTTCTAAAAAGAGAGAGAGAGAGAGAGAAAGATGGAAAACCAGTAAATGGTTGTATTTCTTGACCAAGGGAGTTGAAAACTAGCAAATGGCGGTTCCCTTCTTTAGGACAGTTGAAAATCAAGCTACGGATGTGATTAGGTGTTGAGATTTATTCAAATGCATCTCCGGCACTTCACAAACTAGGAGCACCTCCAGCACTCCATCAATAAAGAGTCATTTACAATAATGGGGGAGGGGACCCACCTCTCCAGGCAATAAAGTGGAAACATCATATGATGAGGTCATCATGACTCATCCTCTACTTTATGATAGGAATAAAAAAAATCAGCACACATTTCATTTGCAGGGGTATTTACAAATATGGCGCTGACGTCAACCAAGGAACATGGATTCTCGAACCACTTAGTGGAAATGATTGCAGGTTGCATACCAATGAAGTAGTTGGTGTCATCTCAAGCCACCAAAAGCTGCTCATGGGCCACGTCATGTGCAGTCTCATAAAATGCCACAACATCTTTCCCGAGTACATCACTCCTCATCATTAAAAATGGTTTAGGTAATTCTATCTTAAATTAAGCATTAAATAGCAAATGTCTTGTCTTTCCATTTTTAGGTGCCGTCATTATGACACATCCTCCTACCATCATTCTCTTTTCCAAATTCACATATGCCGCTATCTTGGTTGTACTTCCACCTTGCCTCTGGAGTGTCCTATCACTCTGTTGCATTTATGACCACCTAGGTACTCTAACTAATCTATAAATCTTCCATAAGCCTAAGCTTAGAGACATAATAATCCTCACTCAAACTTCTGAAATACACTGAAGAGTAGAGAAAATTGAATAGTCCTCCAAAGCCTACAGAGTTAAGAAGAAGGGACAAACTGCAGATAGAAGAGTGAGGAATTAAGCACAGAAGGTGGAACCAATTTTGCAATGGGGGTAAAGAAGAAGTCTAAACCAGAGAATGTTGCGGGTCTTTTGCAAGATGAAGCTGCAACAAACATTCTGAGAACTGCAGGATGGTTGGAATTTCTAGAAAAATTTGAAGGGTTTCAAGAAGATATCATGGATGAATTCCTAAGAAATCTAAGGGACAATCAGATAACTATCAGAGGAGTCTGAATCAATCTCTCCGCAACCACTATCAGTCATATTTCTGGGCTGCTTGAACAAGGTGAGAGGTTTTATCATCTAAAAACCTTATACACTGATTTGATTATTAATTTCTCTTTGGAAGGTGAACCTGTAATACAACTACATTCAAATAAAAATGAAGTACAAGAAATTCTTAGGTCCACACTTCCAAACCCTTGGCAATCTGTAGCTACCTGGATGATGAAATATTTCACTTGTGATGGTCAATTTTCTTTAGTTTTAGGACCAATAATGAAAATGCTGATTTTTCTAAGGCATGGGAATGGACACCCTGAATTTAGCATAAACATTCCCAATTTCCTGTATTCTTCCATCAGGGCAACTGCAGAAAAATATCAACAAAACAAGGGTCATATGAAACATCATGGCCTCATTTTTCTAGTAGTTAAACACCACTTCCTATCTCAATCCAATGGGGAAGAATTATGGCAAAATTTTTCTGAACAAAATTCCCAAGACAAAGAAACAGACAGAAGATAAGGGTTCCTCTACCCACCAAGAAGAAGAAAGAGAGCCTTCAACCTCCTCCATAGTTGTTCAAAGAGGAAAGAAGTCCTCACAGGAGGCAACTTCATCTGCAGCCCTTGTTCCTGATAAAAAGAAGAAAGGCAAATAAATTAGAAAGTTTTCTCTTGAACAAACCCCATACATGACTTGATTAGTTAGGAGAAAGATGACTCTAACTAAGGAATCTTTCCCTAAGGAATTAATAGGGGAGAGGTCAGGACAGAAAATAGAGAAAATCTGGACTAAAGAAATATCTCATAATTCAGATGAGATCCCTCTAGTTAGGAAGAGAAGACAAAGAGAAGTTTCCTCAATGCCATTTGTCCATCTGGGGTCAAGTCCAATTTCAGAACCATCACATACTCCGAAAATAGAACACAGACAAAATCTTACTATTTCCTCAGATTTTGAGGCTAAGAGACTTGCTCTGGAGGCACCTGCCCCACCTATGCTACGGAGAAGCAAAAGGAAAAGACAACTCTCACAGGCTGAGAAAGATACTGCTCTCCTAGCTGAGGTACTCCTAGGTTTTAGAACATATGAGGAGAAGGCTGGGCCTTCATCTGTGCTAGTAGAAGTAGAGGAACCCCAAGAGGACCCTCAGGATAGGGAGTCTACAAGAAAAGATGAAACAGGGCAAATGGGTGTGGTTGATGGTGCAGGGCAGATGACCATGGAAAACTCTAATGTTCAACAAGCAGATACAGAAACTTTTCCTCACCCCTCTGATCAAGAGGATCTTGAGATTTTGAAAGAACAACAAATGTTAGAAGAAATTGATAACCTAAAGAGACTACTCTACAAGTCATAATGGAGGTAGAAATGGAGCAAAAACAAATTATTGAAAATCTACAAATAGAGCACCAGAGCAAAAACTGTATCATCCAGGAGAAAGAAGCAAAATTGGAGGCCTAGAAAACTGAGGTAGTCAAACTATTGGAAGAAAAGGAGATAGAGGTAGTACAGAGTGTTTTTGAGCTCACCATGGCTAGAGACAATGGCCTCATAATAATGGAGGCATTAATTGAGAAAATACATAGCCAAGATAGACAATTGACTTGGGCCAACAGCAAACTAGATGATCAGGAGGAATATATTCAAGAGTTGGCTGGCCCAAGGGCAACCAATAAGCAGGAGATGCAAACAGATCCATATGTGGGTCCAATCCCCATTGACATTCCTAAGGCCCTGTTCCATTGGGAGAAGAAATGTAGAGAATATGAGGCTTCCAAGCCTATGCTGCAATTACAAAGGGCAGTCACTGCCAAGACAAAAAGAATAGAAACTCTGGAAGGAAAAATCATTGAGATGATCTCCCTTTCTTCTAACATTCTATCTTACAAGCCTCCAAGTGCCAGCTATTCTATGTTCTTATAGGAAAGAATCCTACAGAGGAAATTCTCTTTAGTCCTATCTAACCTCATTGAGAATACAGAGACAATAGAAGGATTCATGACAGTATATACAAGGAGTAATGATGAAGACAAGAATTTCCTATGTGAATTATATCTGCATGGTTTCTATGTTAACGATATAACTTTCATTCTTAACTATTTTGTGGGGGAATGCCAGCTTAAAGCATTTATGTCCCTAATGACGAATCATCAGATCTGGAATGAATGAATGGAAGATCATCTCAAGAAAGATACAGAAATAGATCTCTTCATCAGGAAGGAATGTTCCAATCCCAATGCTTTTAAGACCTAATTCAAGTCCTATATCTATCACCCTTAGAGTCAAAACAAAATTTTGCCATTATACCTAAAAAGTTTGCAAGAGTGCTCCATCGATTTTGGTCTTTTCATGAATAGTTTAGCAAATCCAATACTTGCCATAGCAAAGAAAAGATGGAATGTTTTGACCTCGGAGTAGAAAATGAGAGAGGTGGTCACCCTTGCAAACTTAAGATTATTTATGAGAAAAGCAAAGTTAATAGCCAAAATGATGGATAAGCATAAGTAGGAATGGATAGGTGGACGGTTCAGGCCCCCTCTCATAATTGAACCACTCCATGTTTGGGCTGAGCAGATGGAAGATGAGAAATTATAGGACTGGTTGAAGTAGGTTTATCAATACAAAGGCAATGGTAATACCAACCGCACCACTTGGTCTACCTATAGATAAGATTATAGCTTGACTGATAGGCTACTTCACCAGAATAAATCTAGATTTTGAGAAGCAGCAGGAGGACCTGCTAAACCTTAGGTATGGGGGGATGATGAGTGCCAATTAGCACCCATGAAATACATCATTTTACCTCTCTTTTTCTCCTTCTCGATCCCATCTTTCTTAATGTCTGCACCTAAATAGGCTAGCAAGATTGTTCTAGATAATGATTAATTGAAGATAAATTACTTAAGATCATAATTTTTGATTAAAGGACTAATGTGCATGGAATTGATGGAAAAATGCAGAAAAACTTCTCTTTTTGAATCAACAGGTGTAGATGCTTGGAACGACAATTTTGTACATCTTCAGAGGTAGTCTTCAATGATCTCTGGAGACAATACTAGAATACCATGACACTAGAAGTTTTGAAGTAAAGAGAAAAGCCTCTCCGGAGCTAGATGGGAGTCTAGAGCATCTCTAGAGCTAAACAAGAAGGCCACAATGGTATCTCTAGAGCTACAGACATATCTCTGGAGCTAGGCATATCTCCAGAGCTACAGATATATCTCCAGAGCTTCATATAGGGACAGACATCTCTGGTGCCTCTTGAGAGCAGGGCATATTTCTAGCATAAGCTGCCAATCAAGCACTTTAAGCAGTGATCATGATACCCCTCATTTCACTCAAATCATCACCTAAGTGGTGAAGGGTCATCTTTAGTTACCTACTGGAGTTTTTATCTTTTTAAAGTTTTTGCATGAGTTACTGATAAAACTAATTCAATATCCATATTTTCAAGGCCTCGGTGCCCAAATGTATTAAGACTCAAATTTAGAATTCTGAGTGGACTTCTGTTCCACTCAATCTACTTTTATTGCATGGTTATTTTTCCATAGTTAGATAGCTAGTATAATAAAGAGATGGATGTCATCTCATAGAAGAACTGGTAGATAAGATAAGTGATATGTCATCACTCATTTTATATATACTTATAGAAATAGCAGAAAAGATATACAATGATTGGATTATTCTGATTCTCGGTAATCTCATTTTTCTTTGATATCAATATTTTTCATGAATGCAAAGCGAATGGAATTGGAATGAATTTAGTTGTGATCTTATTCTTTTGTGCTAATTCCCTATTGTAGCCTTCAGCACCAAGGGTGTAGAGCAAGGGCCCACTCTCACCACCAAGGCAGAAGGCTAGTACCACTGTTTTGTTATTTTAGATTTTGTTGTGAAAAGTATTTACTGATTTTGATAGATAGATGCATGTTGCTATTTTTAAGATTGCTTTAAGTAACTTCATGTTTAATTTTGTTTTTATCATTCCTTAAATTCATTCAGTAAGTAGACAAATCAATCTCTTCAAATTAGTAGAAGTTGTTAAGATTAGCTAGAAAAACTAGTAACTGTAGAATCCCTAATTGCAGATAGTCAAGGACACAACCCCTAGATTTTGACATCTGAAATATGATTAAATGATGAGGTACAACGACACCTTGTCATTGATGACTGTTAGAACTTTCAAGTACTAAGGCAGACTCATATCCTAGAGGGACAATTTCATTTCCTTCAGGAAAAGGAGGATCTCTAGCAGTATTTGACACTTCAGCCTAGAATATACTGGCCGCTATTTTGAATTGAGGGTAGTTAAGTTCAGCATGTGCCTTGATATTATTCATTCTACACCAATTTATGAATGTATCATCTGCTATATTTACCCTAGTAGTTTGTTTGGGTTTAGCATGAGGTTGACCGTCTAATGGTGAAGGCAATGAGCCATTGTTAAGTTGGGTGTTCCAAGTTCTAGGTGACGTAGGGGCATCATTGTTATTGCTATTGTTGAAGTTAGGATATCCATACTGTTATTGTGAATAGGGTTACTTTTCTATCTAGCCTTTTCTTAGCTTGTTCTCCACTTTATCTCTCTTCACACTAGGTTAAGTTTACTTAGGGGCTTTTTCACTTTATCCCATATTGGTTGTGTTTTTAGTCTCTTACGTGGAATAACCTATATATACCCACCTCTTGCTCTCATATGAGCATCTCATTCTATTGTATCTCTTTACATTCTCTTGAGTTGAATATAGTTTATTTGGCTCATATCTGATTTCTGTTTTGATTTCTCTCAATCACTTGCATTCTTGGGTAGAAATCTTACATGGTATCAGAGTGGTTGTGAGTTGTGGGTTAGCATCTTTTTTAGAAATCTGAGAGTGTAGAGTTGTTTTTCGAAGCACATGAGTATTCTCTTCTCTTGCATCTTCTAATGATTTGGAGAAATAGAAAAGTGTGGAGAAAACTCTAGTTTCTAGGGGGTTCATATTTTGACTTGTGAGTTGTAGGTTTTTCTGGAGCTTCCTCAAGACTCTTTGAGCTCAAATCTAACAATCAGCTTGCATTTTATTTATTCTGATCAATCTTGTAGGTTGTAGCATGCCTTTGTTTGTCTTAGGTAGTTGATTCAATCTTTGCATGCCATTTTTTGGTTGTTGGGGTCATTTTTTGGTGCTAAAGGCATTTTTTACATTAGAGTCACATCTTCTATAGATCACAAAGAAAAAATGCCTTCTGGGTTTTGTTTGCAGCATTGAAAAAACATCTGGGTATCTATTATTTTGTGCATGTAGAGTATATATTTTGTAGAAATAACATCAGAAAGATATAGAAAACCCCCTCTCCATTGGCATTTTGGAAATTGCAGTTTAACCTTCAAAGGCTGTAACTCGGGCTCCGGACCTCTAATTTGCAATATTCTTTTTTTTATTTTGGCTACTTTTTGATGCTCTACATGCTAGTGTAGACAATTTCTAATTTTAGTGTACGGATTTTTCAAAAATCTCATATTCTCACATGTGACTGCGTAGTTCCCATTTTGGGACTTTTAAAAGTGCATAACTTTTGTATACAGCCTCAGATCGAGGTGATTCTTTTTTTGAAAGTGCATGTTTTTTCATGTACTTCGTAGTGGTACTACTAATTTCATTTGAGTTTGTCCCAAAATTGTAATTTCAGTATATGTTCATTTTGTGAGGATTTGTAAAAGTATTGAAGTCAAGTCCACTCAGCGTTCTCTTGCTAGTGGCCATTATAACCACACTACTTATAAAGTGCCAAATCATTTTTCTTGGGGGGGCTTCTTTATTGAGTAATTTGGGGGGGTCTCTTGGAGTGATTGTGCTTGTGTAACTCCTTCTGCTCTTGCTCTTTTTTTCCTTTCAGAACAAGTAATGTTAAGTTTCCACTACTAACTCCATACAACTATAATACATGGAAAGAAAATGCATGGAACTTCTTAATACAACAAGGGTACACACCCTATGTTGAACAAAAGATAACTGAACCCTCAGATGATAAGGAAAAAATACTCTGGATGCTTAAACAAACAAAAGCTCTAGGTTGTCTTGGGAGTTTAGTTTCTCTTGATATAGTGTTTCAACTTGATGGAAAAAATAATTCACATGATGCATGGGAACAACTTAAAACTCTCTATGGGACAACTGATGAAGTTAGGGGATATCAAATTGATAATCAACTAATGGCGCTAGATCCTAAGTCTTTTGACAACATCCAAGACTTTTTTTAAAAAGTAAATGATTTGAGAGTACAATGTAAAGCATACGACACAGAGAAAAAAAGACATTAAACTTGTCTTGAGTACTCTTAACAAACTTGGACCTGAATATGCTACTTTTGTTTCTAGTTTTCATACTCATAGATTGACTATGGGCTCTACATATATAATGCACAAGTCAAATGTATTCGAATATGTGTGCTTCACATTTACAATACTAGAGTTACATAAATAAGAAACCACTTGCTAAAGTGGGAGAGAGAGAAAAATGGTAGATGATGATACATGCCATAAATGTCTCAAGCACTAAAAAGAAAGACAACTAACCTTCCTAAAAGATAACCACTTGCCAAATAGGGACAAAGTGGGAAAGGAAAGCTTAGGTCACTCACCATAAATCTCTCCACTATGAGAAAGGAAACATTAGCCTAAAAGAATCTCCCTAATTAACTTATGTAAAAGTGAAATATGATTTTTCACCAACACCCCCCATAAGTGCAACTTAGGGAGATTACACAAGCTAAAAAGAAATAAAGAAAGATGGGTCTTGGTAACAAAGCCATGTTAGTAACCCATGAACAACAAGAATCTCTCATAAGGTGAAAAAAAGGAGAAAAACCTAGTAGGAGAAAACTCCTCTCCAAAAGAGAGAAAAAACAAAAAAGAAAGTACAAGAACATCTGATGGAAGAAGGACACTAAGACCCCCCATGGAATGAATCGATCACAAGAGTACAATCATGAGTACCACCCCATAAGAGAGAAAATAGAGAATATGAATCCCCTCCAAGAAGAAGCTCTAGAACTACTAAAGAGATCTTGAAGATAGAATCCAATCCACTACCTGCAAACAACATTTCTCCCTTGCAGAAGAAACAAATCCACTAGTGAATGTAGAAGCCATTCCCACATCTTAGATGAATATGGAACCCATATCGAAATGCATACCTTTGAATGCAACTCAAGTGACCTCATATTGGGAAAATATGTCTTCTCCAAAACAGAAACTCTCTTCCCAATTAGAGAAGAACTAGGAGAGGATATAATCTGAACTACATCTGAAAACATAGAAGATGAAGGTGGTGATGCAAAGCCAACTGAGATAGCATCAAACAAGAGAGGTAAACCCTCAAATGTGTCCTCTAAATCAGCAATGTGAGACTCCACAAACAAGGATGATATGTTTACAAGACAAAAGTCCCAATGAGGTGGATCTGAAAGACTAATATTGACCTGCTGCACAGAATTACTAGAAGCCAATGATGATGCAACACTAAATTCTGAAGTAGCAACATGTGATGAAGAAGATGTGATCTCAATAAGAGGAGAAGAGGGAGCAAGAGAGGTCTCTATCTCTAAACATTCAAGACATGCCATATACTCAAGCTCCTCTAAAGTATCATCATCATAAGGTATATTATCTGCATCATCAAGTGGAATGAGGCAATCTCCTGTAGCATCATTTGGAAATGGTGAGACATGAGGGTCTCCATACAACTCCCAAAATTTTGAACAAAGTGTGCGTGGGCTCTCATAGATGGGAAGATCGCATGCAATAGCATAATCAATAGTGGTACAAATTAAACCTACAACATGATCTTGTTTCTTACCCCAAATAGATTTCTTCATAGGTGTCTTTGGTTCAAGTATGAGCCCATAAAGATGAGGCAAAAGATGCAGCCACCTGAGATGTGTCAGGATGCCTCTTTGCCAGGACTCATAATTGTCCTTAGTCAGATTGACCACAGAAGGATGAGTGGAAAAACCCATGATACCTCCTCAAAATAATAGAGATCAAAACATTCAAATAGATTTATAATGGTAACATAAGCCCTTAGAAGCAGACATAACTTCCCCAGAAGCCAACATGTCCAGGATCTCACATAGTATGTATGAAATTTAAAAACTAAATAAAAGATACTTGGGGCTAAATCTAGAAAAAATATATAAATGGTTGTGTAGAGCTCACTGATACCTTTCCAACACTTTTTTGTTTGCAAATTTTTGAGTCCGTATGCTCAAGTTATAGCCTCTAGACTAAAACTGCCTTATTAGGCCTACACATGAGCACAATACATAAATCGAGGCAGATTCATAGATTGACTGTGGGCTCTGCATATACAATGCCTTCTTTTTCTTCATTTTCTAAATTGTTAATGTAAGAACAAGGCAAGCTTCTTTCCATGGGGCTCTTAAAGCCATCTTAGTCTTAGGCTCTATTGGCTAGTTAGTTGAAGGAACATAAAGAGTTAGGGAAACCTGACAAGAAATAGAAGAAGTCACAGAAAGATCAGGCATAATCTTCGTCTACCTTAATAGTAGACTCCACTTCCTCTTCTTCAAAGGAGAACAATCAAAAGAAGGAAAGACCAACTTGTTTCTACAGTAAGAAAATTGGTCATGAGGAACACTCTTCTCACAAGAAGCAGATTGATGAGCTAAAGCATCTTCTAAAAAAGAACAACATTAATCTACCTTCTTCACAACAATCCTCTACTTCTTCTTTAAAATTATGCAAAGGGAAAGCAACTGCACTAGTTGCTACTGCAGATTCTTCTTAGTAGTGGATTCTTGACTCAAGTGCCTCACATCACATGGGTTCTATTAGACAACATTTTTCCTTGTTGGAGCCTTGTTCGGTGCCCCACATTCTCATTGGGGATGACTCTCCTGTTGAAGTCATCAGGAAAGGTTCTATTGATTTTGGCACTAGTACATTTGAGGATGTCCTTTGTGTACCTAATATGTTGGCTAACCTTCTCTCTATCTATCAGATTACCCATAATGCTAGAAAAGTTGAGTTCACTTCTGATTCTATCACCAATAGGAGTCTTAAAGATAATGCACTTCTTATAGTCGGTAAGGCTAATCATGAGTCTCGATTATATGCTTTCTCTCATTTTGTACCTAATTCACATTTGACTACCTTGCTCACTCATTTAGATTCTGTGATCAAGTTATGGCATGAGTGGTTTGGCCATCTCAACTTCTACTATCTCCAATAGCTCAGCAAGTAGGTTATGGTCATAGGTATTCCTAAGATCAGTTTCTCAAATGGAGTTTGTTTCGATTGTGCCTTAGGAAAACATCCTGTGGACAAGTTTGACAAGGGGAAGACTTGGAGGGCTTCAAAAGTCCTTAAGCTAGTTCACAATGATGTGGTGGGTCCATTTCCATCCTTGTCTTTCATCAAGGCTCGCTACTTACATTCATTGATGACTATTCCAGATACACCTGGGTCTACTTTCTTTGACAGAAAGGAGAACCCTTTGATAGATTTTAGGAGTTCAAGGTTCACGCTGAGAAATGGTTTGGGAAGGTTGTCATGATTCTCCGCACTGACAATGGTAGAGAATATGTGAACCATCACATTGAACAACTTTGTACTCTTGAAGGGATAGATCTTCAATATATTATCACCTATACACCTCAGCAGTTGGATGATCCACATATGCTCCCTTGCACCTGAATATTGGGTAGAAGCTATCAACTATGGTGCTCACATCTAGAATAGAGTTCCGCATAAGGCATTGAAGGGAATGACTCCTTTTGAATCCTGGTGTGGTAGGAAACCTATTGTGCAATACTTTAGAGTTTTTGGCTCTCCTGCATGGGCTTACATTCCTTCGAAGAAGTGCAAGGCCTTGGAACCTCAGAGTCGGCCTTGTATCTTTGTTGGTTATCCCAATGGTGTCAAAGGATATTGGCTCTTGGATCCTGAGACACATGAGCTCTTCATTGAGCTAAGTGTGTAGTTCAAGGAAAGCTCTCCTAGCTCATTCTCTCTTCTTCCTTCCTCCACCGTAGATTCAGATAGTGACTCTGATGATTTTCCTCCAACTGCCTCTACTCACAGAGTTGATCATGAGGTTTCCTCCTCCTCTTCGTAGAGTTTAGAGTCTAAGGATGGGGATTCTCCTCCTCCATCTCCTCACATGCCTTGATGGGCTCATCAAACACTTGAGTTAGCAGGTACTCTTGTTAGAGATCCTTCAGATGCACGAAGGACTCGATCACAACATCAAGACATTCTATATTCCTACCTTGCCATAGCTTCAGATCCATGATCATTTCATGAAGCATTAGGTATTGCTAAGTGGGATTCAGTAATGGAGGAAAAGTACAACTCTTTGATTCAGAACAAAACTTGGGATCTTGTTCCACTTCCTAAGGGAAGAAAAATGGTTTGGTGTAAGTGGATCTACCAGACCAAATTTGCAGTGGATGGATCAGTTGACAAGTTCAAAGCATGACTTGTGGCTAAAGTTTTCTCCCAGGTTCTCGGTATTGACTATACTGAGACCTTTGCCCCCATCACAAAGATGAACTCCATTCACCTGATATTTGCTCTTGCTATAGCTCATGGTTGGGTTGTACATTAGATGGATGTAAAGAGTGCATTTCTTCACGAGGATCTTCATGAGGAGATTTACATGGAGCAGCCATAGGGGTTCATTCAAGATTCTTCACTAGTTTACAGAATGAGGAAGTCTCTCTATGGCCTCAAACAAGCCCCACAGGCTTGGTATGCCAAGATGGACTCCTTTCTTCTCTCAGTTGGGTTCTCTCGATGCCACTCAGATCCAAATGTCTACATCTTGAGACAAGAGGATTCTCTTCTTTTTTTGGCTCTGTATGTTGATGACTTGATTATCACTAGGAGCATTTCATCCATCATTGTGAGTGTCAAGACTTCTCTACATGATAGGTTTTCCATGACTGACTTGGGTCTCTTGCACTATTTTCTTTGGATTGAGATCACTCAGACCTCTTCTAGGATCTTTCTTGCATAGCCCAAGTATGCTCTTGATCTTTTGGCTCATTTTCACATGGTTGATTGTAAGCCTACACTGACTCCCTTTCTATTAGGAATCAAGCTTGAGGCAAAGTGTTCCACACCACTTGTTGATGGCACTTTGTATCATTAGCTTGTTGGTAGCCTCATCTATCTGACTCATACTCGCCCCAACATTTCATTTGCAGTTGGCATTGTTTCACACTTCATGACGAAGCCACACCAACTTCATTGGAAGGTTGCCAAACACATCTTACACTACATACAGGCCACTCATAGGTATGGGATTCACTATGTCGTAGACACAAGTTCAGACTTGGTTGGATACACTGATTTTGATTGGGCTGGTGATATTAATGATCACAAGTCCACATCTAGCTACAAATTTCACCTTGGTTCTAGTCCCATTTGTCGGCAGAGCAAGAAGCAACATGCTATTGCTCTTTATTCGAATGAGGCTGAGTATCGTGGGGCTATCAATGTCACCACTAAGGCTATCTAGCTTCAAAATATCCTCACTGAACTTGGCATCACTTTTCAGAAGTGCCATCTGGATCTCAAAGAACCTGGTTCATCATTAGTGGACCAAACACATCGAGACCCACATGCATTTTCTCAAGGAGCTAATTCAAGAGCAGGTCATTGATTTGCAGTATTGTCCTATAGCAAACCAGGTTGTAGATATCTTCACCAAAGCCTTCACTAAGAGCAAGTATGTTCATCTTTAGTCTCTCTTGGGGGTGCAGGACATCTCTTCTAGGGGGGTCAATAAGCCCTTCCTACTTTATCCTCTCATGGGGAAGTTTTTTCCCACTGGGTTTTCTCCTTCCTTTTCTATTTGAGGGGTTTTTTTGTACATGGGTACCTCATCAAGCCTTGTTTCTAGGACCCCTCTTTGCATTTTGTCTACATTTCCCCCTAAGTTGCACTTAAGGGGGGATGTTAGTGTGAATAGGGTTACTTTTCTATCTAGCTCTTTCTTAGCTTGTTCTCCACTTTAGCTCTCTTCACACTAGGTTAATTTTACTTAGGGACTTTTTCACTTTATCCCATATTTGTTGTGTTTTTAGTATCTTGGGTGGAACATCCTATATATATCCACCTCTTGCTCTAATATGAGCATCTCATTCTATTACATTGCTTTGCATTCTCTTGAGTTGAATACAGTTTATTTTGCTCATATCTTATTTCTATTTTTCTTTCTCTCAATTACTTGCATTCTTGGGTAGAAATCTTACACTGATCTATCATTGTTGTTTCCATATCCTCTATTAGGATATCCGCTGTTTTGGTTTGACTTAGTAGAAATTCTGACTCCTCATGTGTATGATCTCAATGGTTAATTTTCTCAGTTGTGCAAATATTTCTTTGATGTCATCCTTCTCCTCTTGGGCTTTAGTAACTACATTATCTTACTGAGGTTTGAAGAAAGAACTACCATTACTATTATTTTGCACTGCCTCATGAGATGCATATCTTATATGGGGCATCATATGGCCATTCCTATTTGGGGGAGGCATGATACTAAGTGGAGGTACCTACAGGGGACTAGGCATTATAGATGGAGGTATCATGAGTCCACTAGTGTGTGGTTGAATAGTATATCCAGGATATCCTAAATTAGGAGTGAAAACAGGTGTTAGTTGTTGATTAACTTTGATGGCTTCTTCATAAGCTCCTGCCAGAGTGGTTCTTGCAGGATGTGTCCTCTTGATGAACATGGATGTCAAAAGATCTAAGGCTAAGTAGTATATTGATCTAGCTACATCATCACCTACATTATTGGGAGAAACTAACTTGGAATACATTTTCTAGAACCTAGCGTTAAAGTTGGATATTAGCTCTCTTTCATCTCTCTGGATTGTAACAAACATGTGATAAGTTATAGATAGATCTACTAGTATTTTGAATCTTCCTAGGAAAGCTTTCTCCAAGGCAGCCCAAGCAGCTATGGAAGACTAGGAGAGACTAATGTACCAACCATATGCTTCTCCTCCTAATGAATAAGGTAATAACCTACACACAATGTCCTCATGGTCTATTCGAACCCTGAAGGAGGCTTCTTTGTAAGTTTGGATATGATCCTCTTCATCCTGATAAGGATGATATTTCAAACAAATTTTTTCTAGATTCTTTGGCTGAGGGTGATACACTATAAATGTAAGTGGAGATTCAACTGCAAAGAACAACATTGGAAAAAGCATCTTGAGGTATTTGAGGAACTATTAGAGATACTAGAGGTGTTACAATAGGTATAATTGGAGATACTGGTGAACTAAGACCTGGATTAGGATGAGGATTAGATGTACAGGGTCTAAGTCCAAAAACAAATAATTCTTCCAAAGGTCTAGTGGATCTTGACCTCGTATTAGGTCAGTGAGCCAGATCTTCACTACATATGATTGGATATTGATATTTTGACAAGATCTTTGCAAAGATTAGGGTATTTACTCCTCTAGAATGGATATTTATGATTAGAAGTTCAAAACAATAGGATATTTGCACGACATGCAAAAGTTGACTAGAATTATGGAAATTCAAATAACTAACTTTAAATATCAGGTCAACTAACCACAGTGATGGAATATTTGTACTTAGATCTTTCAAATGACTGACAATAGATGGAAACTTTGCACAAATGAATGAGATTTCAAGTAATATTATGAAATTTTAAAAATGTCACCTCACCTAAATATGGGAAAAGATATCTAGACAACAAATCTCCAAATCATAATGTCTATGGCCCTCCTTCTAGTGCCAATTTATGTTGATCATGATGTTAGTCATAATATACAGATAAAAATTCACCAAACAAACCTTTATCATGTTGAAAAGTATGATTAATTTAGAATGAATTGATAACTCCAAGGCTCCATTAGTCAAGTCTTGACCTTTTGATAATCTCTCAGTTAGTTTGATGTGAATTGTTGTTTTCCATTCAGGGGTCTTACATTTTTTTTTGAAATGATTCGTATCTAGATAATATTCAGTTTCACCTATTCTTTGTGAATTCTCAACAAATAGGGTTAAATCCTATTGTATTTAACCTGATAATGTAGATATTTATATAAGTTTGATCAATTCTTATGCGTATGACTCAATTCATGATGATATTACTTAATTCTT
Source organism: Cunninghamia lanceolata (assembly GCA_027924645.1). Lineage (NCBI taxonomy): Eukaryota > Viridiplantae > Streptophyta > Pinopsida > Cupressales > Cupressaceae > Cunninghamia > Cunninghamia lanceolata. Next base: position 31,065,455 of record BSBN01000078.1, on the reverse strand, counting down.
CTAAACCTATCTTCAATCCACTTATCATGAACTAATTCCAACTAAATTTCACTTCTATACTATAAATTTATTCAAATGATGTGCCTATACATTGGTATTTCCATGATTTCTACCATTATTTTTGTTTAATTGCATGATATTTACTATTTTGTATGCACTCTATTTAAATATACTAAAGATATTCAGTTACCTATGGGATGTCACCATATTTCTCTATATTTTCTTATTATTTTATGTGCATTTGCAATTATGATAATGATTGAATGAAATTAAAGAAATTTGAACTAATGCTTTCTAATTTTACTGAAATAAGTGAGTTTTAACCATTGTTCTATATGTGCATTCTAATACTTCATGAAACAGAGATGAAAAACAAACCATGATATGTTAGGACATTCCACAACTTCACATAGTTTGTGCTAATCTTCAAAGGAATAGGAAATCAGTAACAAGCACTAGTTATCATGCACTTCAAGGGATGAAACATATTACAGTGACAAGTCTAGATGATAACTAGAAGATTACTCAAGATTTACTATGTAGCCGTAATCTATATCTCCATTGCATTCAGTATTGAAATGTGAAAATATTTAAAATTGGTCTTGAGAAAGTACCATGAAATCCAATAGTCCTATCTCAATTAAGCTCCTAATGAATTTACAAAGTACAATCCACCTCCTTTTATGGAGTATGGAAGGGATGTGGTTACAAAAGGTCATGTGGTTAGAATTCATCCACTACAATCAATGGTCCATATTGCATTGACCAGGTCAACAGACCAAAACACATGGCACAGGTTGCCAGTTGGCAACCATCTAGTGGAGCACAATTGTCCTTCTAGAATATTCTTCAACATTACATTAACTTAGTCATCATATCCATATGCTCTGCATCTACATCTATTCCTCTTCATCCGTGGATGGGTCATCCTCTATATGTACATTAATAGTCTCTCTAACAAGTTCATATACTTGGACTATTCTATCTATCTCTCCTTCATCTTGTACTTTATCCTTTTTAACTACATGCCCTTATGATTGGAATTGGGCTTGTAAAGTTGTTCACTTGTTCTTCTGGCTATTCAATGTTTCATTGTATTTTTCTACCTTAGCCCTCATCCTCATGGTTTTGTCAATTATATCTTCAGAAAAATGACTAAGTGGGTCATTTGAGTAGGCTTGAAATTATTTTGGAAGGCTTAGGTGGTGAAGTCCACATCTTGATTCTCTACCTTCCCTTCAACCTTATCTTCAAGGGCTTCTAAGATGTCTACTTCTTTAGACAAGATCTCATGCAATTTGACACTAATATCCCTAACTTTGGTATTGCATCTCTTCAAGACATCTACTTCAAATTTGACATCCTCATACTAGATATCTACTAAATATAAAGTCTAGGTTGTTAGGATATTGGCAGATATTAGGACATTTACATCTGCTTTCTTCATTTCTACAAGAGTGGCCAAATGATTGTCTACTTGTATAGACCTCTGTACAATCTCCATCTACATTTTATTAGCCTTGGTCTTTAGAGTGTTGAGTAGGTCCCAATTGGCCAGAGAAATCTTTATTACCTATTCTCCTTCAGTTAGGAACCAAATAAACCACTTATCCATCACTTATGATTTCATCCTGTGATATTATTGCCAATGAAGTGGATGTGGAGGTAGGAATGTTAGTGGGTGCCACTAATCCCCTTATGAATGTCTGCATCTTAGTAATGTGCTCCTTACACTCCTTATTCTTTACCTTTATTTTTCTATTTTGGCCAATAGGGTGTCTATGATATCCTTGGCCTCTTGACCTTCTTGTCGTTCAGTGGCAAAGCCCAGGTCTACATTAGTTATCTAAAATTCACCTGCACTTATCTCCCCTTTAGCCTTATCCACAACGAGCACAACTATTTGAGTTGTCCTTTTGCCTATTATAGGATCTCTCTTTATTGCAGATGTAGCTCTAGATCTCCTCTTTAGTTTGGGTTCTTGAGCTGAAAATAATGAAGAAATGTCAAAATTTGAAGAATAAAAAAATGTGGGTGGATTCGCCTCTTATTGAAGCCAATGTGGCATATCATCTTTGTATCCTTCCTATTCTATATGCTCAATGTGAGCATCATGAGATTCCATGTTTTGCTCTTCTAGGGTATCATCATCATCTCCCTACTATTGTTTTTCTTCTTCCCCAATATGAACAATTTCATCTACTTTCTATTACTCACCATTTGTGGGGTTCTTGTATGGAATTTTCTCACCTTGATCAAGAATCATTTGTTCATCCTGAGGTGGTGGTGGATTCATATCAGATCCTTGATGACCCTAATCCTGGATATCCTAATGATCTTTCTTACTATCTTCATCCACCTTCTTCTATTCCTTATTATCATCACCCTTCATAGGACCTTCCTGTCTGGATCCTAACATATTTGTATCCTTATTATCCTAGGTCTCAGATGTCACCTTAGGACTTAATTATCTAGATGTATTAGTTATCTTTTCTTGTTCAGCATTTTGTTGCTCACTGCCTTGGGCAACATGCTGCTCATACATTTATGTATGCACATCTGTGGCTACATTGACTTCTACCTTATCATGCTTTAGGACTACATCCTTATCATTATCTGCATCATCATACCAATTTTTTGTGCTATTGCCTCTGGATTATCTTCTTCTATTTCCTTCTCCCTTTCTTGTTGTGCTATGGGAGTATTTTAAGGTGTCACCATTGTATTTTTCACCAATGATTCCATGGGACTAGCAGACACCTCATCTACTACCTCATCATCAGACAGATCTATCATTTTATCTAGAGGCAGGGGTTGATTATCTTCTCTTTTCCTATTCTTCTCCTTGATTTCCTCTGCTAATTCATTCTTGAATTTAACAATGTTGGGGATAGGAATACCATGCTTTAAACATTGTTGGACCTCCCCAACCTTTATTATACCTTCACCTCCTTGGCCTTTAAGCACAATGTCTAGGTGTTTGTCTATTGTTCCCCTCATTTTTGGTGCTTGAGCTTGGACTCTTCTCAATGACCCCTCCTAAGTCCTCTTTATCCTTTTTATTATCAGGGGCTCTCCATCATCAACACTTTTGTCCATGTTCTCATAAGTAGTACCCTACTCTACTATATGCTCAGGTTGTTTATCGGGCTTCTTCAATGTTGTTGCAGTAGATGTGGAGGCTTACCCTTTCTAAGGTGAAGGATTTTGGGTGATCCTAACACTAATATTCATACCTCCCCTCTTGGTGGTTTTATATGAACCTTCCTATATCCTCCTTTCTAGAGGTTGTTTTTTATCTTTAAGGAAGTTGTCATATTCTTCTTTTACCAATTCCTATCTTTTCCTTTTGTTGTCAATGCTCACAGCCACCCCCATGGCCTTGAGAACAACAACCTCCTTTTCAACCCAAGTTTTGGTCAGTTGCATGACCCTCTAAGTTATTATCTCTAGTGAGGTTTCCTTTGGTTAGCTCCAATCAAGTGGGGAGATTGTCTCATTGTATATCTTCTTGTCCTCATAGTCTTGAGACATGATCACTTTGTCATCTTCACACAATTGTGGGGGAACTCGAATACAATCTAAGGTGTGGATTAGTTTGAATGTGAGCGTTTGGTAGCTCCTTCTTCTGACTTCAACATCATCAGAGTAATCATCCCAATAATCCTCTATGTGCACCTGGTGCACCGGCTTCTTCAATAATGCTTCCATTTTATGATAAGGATCATACTACCTTGATAAATTGAATGGCTGAAAACACATTAGTTGTAATCCTCCAAATGCCTCTTTATCTATTTCTACATCAGGGCACATGTACTAGCCAATCATAAGTGGAAACATGACCTTGGGTATTTTATTTTTCTGGACAAATGCCTGATGTGAAGGTAGTATTTATCCAGCCATCTCCATCACTATGACCTTATCTGTCAAGTATCTTGGCAACATCATAGGTTGCCCATCAAAGCCCTCTATTCTTATGTATGTGAATGCGGGGAACTGGATAAACCAATATCCATTCCTGCTTACTACTACTTGATCTTCCATGCTCATTCTTGTTGCTCTATCCTCCTCCATTGTTGTGACCAGATGCATAATGAAACAATCATTAACCTTCTTATAATTTTGGAGGGAGGCACTCGTGTACAATTGTGGTTAATGATCCTAGATATTACATCTCCAGGATTGTGGCCAACCCTATCAACTATTTACAAATTACTAAATGTTCCTTTGGTAGCACATGAATATACCACATAGGAGGTGTTGTGATACTCACAACACGCCCATTTTACTTCTTAGCAAAATGAGGACGCCTGCTATGGCTGTGGCTTTTGCTTGTGTGTGGGTCTACTTGGTGGTAAAAGGGAAAAGGAGGTAAAGTTACAAATCTTGTTCAAAAAATAAAAAAATAAGCATTAAGTACCAGAGCAGAATAGGGGTGAATTCTTTGTCAAAAATGAGTAAGGGTTGCTTTTTGAATGATTACAAAATTCTTAATATTCTGTAAGATATGTGTGTTTTGATAAAATGCACTATAGGAAGGTTTGTATGTTGCATATACAAACTCATTTGTATGTGAGGTCATTGTCTTAGTCGTATAGAGTGGTCGGGTTATTAATCATTGTACTTGTATGCATATTGTTAATGTGTTATTCTTTACATACAAGTCAGACCCAACATGATTTAGAGGGAAAATGGATAATTGGTTAAGTCCATGGTTTGTATATTGGGTTGTATGTTGGACAAAAAGAAAGATACAAGGTGATATACAACACTATATACATATCGTGGACTCAAGGAGAAAATAAAATTTGGTTTTATCGAGGTATGTTTCACAGTTTGTATGTTGTATGCTTCGGGTTATACCTTTCGATATACATACAATGCGGAAGTCAAAAGAATTAAAATTTGGTATAAGTGATGCATCATACCTTAGTGTTTATTGAAAGATGCATTCACTTTATATATGTATGTGGTGCCGAGGGGTTATGTAAAGTGGTTTATAAAAGACGAGGAATCTGAGATGATTATACAAAAGAGTTTGCAGGTATCGAGGCTTGTATATAAGGATAGATACAAGTATGGTTGTATCATTGAAATACAAGTGGAAAGTAAAGTGGGTCCCACAGATTGCATCTTGGGCTTGTATGTTAACAATATACATCTGTGATATACAAGCTGACATACAAGAAATGATACAAACAAAATATGCAAGACAGATTCGAAAAAGAAGTTAAATAAAGGAAAATCTTTCTATGTTTGGGGCAGTCATATGTTAATAATATATATCTCCAATATACAAATCTGAGATGATTATACAAAAGAGTTTGCAGGTATTGAGGCTTGTATATAAGGATAGATACAAGTATTATTATATCGTTGAAATACAAGTGGAAAGTAAAGTGGGTCCCACAAATTGCATATCGGGCTTGTATGTTAACAATATACATCTGCGATATACAAGTTGACATACAAGAAAGGATACAAACAAAAGATGCATGATAGATTTCAAAAAGAAGTTAAATAAAGGAAAATCTTTATTTGTTTAGGGGCAGTCGTATGTTAATAATAGATATCTCGGATATACAAAGAAATTAAAGACATCACGGGAGATAAAAGGTAAAAGGGGGTTTGTATAGGTTGTTTGTATATGCGCTTATACAAACCAACATACATTGCGATATACAAATTGAAGATACAAACATGGATATAAAGGAAGAGAAGTTAACATGGTGTATGGCTCGTTGCATAAAGGTTTGTATATTGAAAAGATACAAATGGGACATACAAAGAATAATATACAAAGAAAGATACAAGAAAAATGAGATGTATGCAGAAAATAAACTAACGGATGGAAGTTTAAAAAAAAATACTGAAATAGAAAATCTGAAGCCTTAGGTGCATTAATTGCTGTAATTAATACCAAGCTAACACCCAAAAGAGTAAAATTCAAAGGGTTAGGGTAAATTTAAGGTTATTTTCCTTTCAAATTTACATTATCAAGAATTAAAACTACAGAAAGAGGAATTACTACAAAAAATTTTAACAAAATTAACCAAAGCGATAGAATTCTAGAAGCTGGACAGAATAAGGAACGGTAAAGTAAGTCAATGATGGAAAGTTGAGTGGTCAAGAGATACAAGTATTTATCTTAAAACACTGTTATAGTTCAGTTGGTAAAATACAAATAGATTTCAATAATTTCATTATGAAATATAAACATCAGTTAAATTACTGTGTTTAATTGTTAATTAGCTAGGGCATGTTAAACAAATGTGAAAGTCAAAACAGAAAAGACAAACGGGGGTTAGGGTAAAATGGTAAAAAATAGAAAATTCATAGTAAAACCCTAGGTAAGAAGGTAAAACAAAAAGTTAAAGGATGTATTTTCTACAGGATGGATCCAAAGAAGAAAAAGGTAGATAGAGGTGGAGAAGTTAAAAAAGAGAGAAAGCCATGCAAGGAGGTAGAAAAGGAAGAGTTGCTATTACACAGAGGATACCCATCATTAATTAGTACAAGTGGAGTGGGTACAGACACAAATATAGGAAATTATGATTCGGATGACATTCTGCACAAAATTATAGTAGCAGATGCTACATCTGATATGAGGTGTATATGGGAGAGTGGACTGTACAAAGTTGTAGGTTTTCCATTAGCTATGGAGGCCAAGGATTTGTGTCTAGATTGCATATACCTGTATGATTCGACTACTAGGAAAATAATGTTTTATGATAGACTCATTGTAAACTTATCCACAGAAGGGATTGCGAGAACATTCGGTCTAGAAATAGATGAGAAAATGGTGGATATTGATATAGATCAATACAATGAGGATTTCCACAACAATGAAAGGGAGTGTAGAGGCAAGATCTTCTATAGTTGGTACAATGCAGAAAACAAACCCAAAGCTATGGCAAGAGTTCACAAGAATCTACAAAGAATAGACTTTAAAGAAGAAATATACTTGATGATTACAATGCTAAGCAGATTAGTGGGATTGAGAGATGGCACTAAGTGTGAGCCATGGATGTTCACTATCATCTAGTTCCTGAGAGAAGCAAGAAAAGAGCAAGGACAAATTCACTGCGCTAAGGCTATAAGCACAGCGATATGGAAACAGGCGATGCTAAGAAAGCAAAAGTTGATGCCTTTATATTTGTCATCATACATATTATATTCATGTGCAACAAAGGTTAGACAATTCATACATGGGATAGACAGGGTTGGAAACTTAGGAAATGGTCTAGGTCAGAGGCTAGTATATGAACATTACCCTGATTTATAGGAGGAGAATGCATTGAAGAAGTAAATGATGTCTTCTATACATACATGGTTAGAGTTTTGAGGAAGAGCCAGATAAAAGGTTATCTAAAGATGCAGAGGATTCAATTGGGCTACACAGTTCTTGGTATATTCAATTTTCACATTTTTTATATTAGAATTGAAGGATTTGAGGGAAAACCTTTCATGCTACCCAAGTATCCTTATGATAAATTGATTGTTCTTGAGTTCTCAAGGTAGAATTTGAATGCCTTTAAAATGTACAAGAAGAAGCTTAGCAAAGGAAATCTTAAGTTACCTTGGGCCATTGGTAGATACTCCTACTATAGTGAGGAGGTTGTTGGTTATTCAGAACAGGAATTGAGGTATTATGGATTTGAAGAATTTGAGTTGGCCCGAAGGTTTGATCCCATCCATAGAATTCAAAGTACAATTGATAAAAAGTTTAAACATCAAATTCATATTGAGGATTTTTGTTCAGACTGTAAGAATGACAAAGAGGTAAGAAAGAGGTCTCATAAAAGATTAACAGTTGATCAAATGAGGTCTATGGGAGATATATATGTTTCCCCAGAGTTTAAAGAAGATGATAAATTGTTGCATCATAGTTATGCAAGTGCCAGGCTTGCTCCTATTGCAGAACCTAGTTGGTCACAACCGTGGAACACATCCTTGGACACATTGTACAAACCAATCATCTTGTTTTCAAAAACATGGTTAAAAGATAGGATTGAAGAGCTTAAAGCTTAAGGGAGGGAGATCACATATCCAAAAAAAGGGAAAAAGAGAGTAAGAGAGCATAGTGATGATCTCCAATGCTTCTATGAGAAGAAAAGAAGGATTGTGGAAGCTAAAATTGTAGAGAAGGATAAAAATACTACTCTGATGGATCCTTATGCATTGGGAGTAATAGTAGTAGTATCATCTGATACATTTGTAGAGGCAAAATCATTAATCCATGAGATTAGTATAGAAGAAGCACAAGCTTCCAAAGAAATAATAGGACAAAAGGTTAAAAAGGCAATACCAATAAGCATCTCAAAAGGGGAGACTTCAAAAAATAGTGAAGTCATAGGAGCACAGTAGGTGGGAACGAAGTTGAGTGATATACCTGATGCATCCACCTCAGCAGAAAAGAGACAAGCATATGCTCAAGTAAAGACAGAATTGGCTAGGGAAATGATGCAAGGGTCAAAAGCACATGAAGCCAAATAAACCACTGAGACTATCCACATTGTGCATGATAGTAGTGAAAGTGGGGAGAGAGAAATGGATTCAAGAAAAGAAATTGGAATGGAAGAAGAATCCAATGAATTCCTAAATGAAGAGGAGGAGCAAAACACTCAGGCTAAGATGGAAATTGAACAAGGCTCAATGTCTGAAAAGGAAAGGGTACAAGAAGAATTAGGAACAATAGATCAATTTTGTACCCTGGTGTCTCCTAAAATAATAAAGGATGTACAAGATGAAGCACATAAACTTGAATAGTCTGAAAAGGAAGGTGCACCTGAGGAGACAATAAAGGAAACACCTACTCAAACCAAAGAGGAAACATGTGCTAGTACCTTAGGTGTAGATGTATTAAACATTTTAAACATGTATGGTGAGCAAAGTGAAGAGGAGAAGAATACAGAAAGCACAAAAGAATAGAAAAAAGAAATAAAAGGGGCTGATATAGTGGTAGGTTCACCTACACATACAGAGCAAGTACAAAAAGAAGGTGAAACTATAGAGAATGCAACCAAGAAACCTGAAGGTGAAGAACATACAGAAAATATTAATGAAGGTAAAACTAAAAAACAAGTAGAAGATATAAACATGTCAAATGTAGAACAAACAAATAAAGAGGAAGACCAAGAAAAGGATTCATCAAGGAAGGAAAGTCCTGAGAAAGAGGATGGTAGTGGAGGGGACATAGAAATTGAAGAAGAAGAAAATGAGGGTGAATCTCAATAGTAGCCTCCTCCACAATAGCAACAACAAGAGCAGAGAGAAGCAGAAAGACCTCAGGAAGAGGTAATTGATGAGGAAAAAATTGCTAAAGGCATAAAAGAAGTCCCAACCTAGTTAGAGGCAGAGATAAGGAAAGAAAAGGAGGTACAATTAGTACCTATTCATATCAAATGTCTACTGGGCAATACAATGCCAAGGAAAGAAAGGAGAAAGGCCAGAACAATGTCATCTATATAAAGAGGTCCAGATGGATCCAGGATGCTGAACTTGGCCATACCACAAAAAGAGAAGGAAAAAGGAGAAATAACTATAGATGAATAAAAAATATTCAATTTTGACTTAGGGCATACAACAAGGGAACAACACATAAGTGAATGGGAGGGTATGCACTAGGTTATGGTAGAAATGCTAAGGAAGGATAAAGATAAATAGGAATATTTGAAAGGACACATTGTCCAATTACAACAATTCATTAAGGGAATATTTGGTCCCAATACAATAGTGCCAGAATTGCCTAGTGATATAGCAGTTGTATCTAAAGATGAAATAAAAGACATGGAAAATAAGAGGCTTAAAGCCAATGTTTTTGAAGAATGGTTGGACTTCATGCAAGAAGGAGAACAGGTAATAGAACAAGCAGTGAAAAGATGGGAATTGGCTGCGATTGAAAAGAATAAATGTTGTATACTTGTATATAATCACTAATTTAGAAGAGAGGAATGCAAGTTTGAATTGGAATAGTTAGAGGAAATTGAAGAGAGAATAGAAGAACTAATAAATAAAGGAGTAATTACCACTTCAATGACAAATCAAGTGCCATAGGCAAAGTTAGAATTAAAATATGAAGAAGATAATCTCAGAAGACGCATAACAACCGCTCAGAACATAGAAGAAAAGGCAGATGACATAATCAGATTGTATAAAAGGATAGTAGAAAGGATTTTAGATCATGAGTGCATGGATACACCAACATATGAACTACAAAGAGCTTTAACATAGTTCCATGCCATTTTTACACCATGTATGGAAAGTCCAGAAGCATATCTAGGTAAACAAATGATTGATTCATTGACAGAGGAAAATGCCAAGATGAGGAAATACAAGAAGAAGAATGAAGGTACAGATAAAGCATAAAAGAAACTAAAAGAGGGGGTCACAATGCAGGAACATGTATGGATAGAGTCTAGGAGGAGATCGCACCTTTATAGAAGGTGTAATTAATAATTTTAAAATGTATTTGAAGGAGTAGAAAAATGTAAAAGGAGAAAACAATATTGAAAAGAATCAAATATCTGCGGGCAAAGTCTACAAGAAAGCAAAAGTCAAAGAAAAGGGAATCTTATTTTGAAAAGATTCCAATAGAATCCTTTGAGGAGGAAAAGATACCATTAAGATATTTTGAGAAACCGTTAGAGATGAATATACACCCTTGATCAATAATAGATGGATCCTGACCATAGATTAAGTTTTGTAGCCGTAACAGTATGAAGCTTCAAAATCTATATAAGAATCTCTGCTACTTGTACATTAGTTACACAGGGATTTTGAAAGATAGCTTGCAATTGTAATTTGTTTGAACATTTTGATTTAGAAGTATTTTAGTTTAGAGGAGGAGGTTGCCTGTGTCTATACTAATTAATGCGTGGAATATCTAGCTTCCTTACTATATCTGTAATATGTTTGTAAGTTTTCTATTGATTTGGTTAATGAAACAAAAATGTCATTCATACATTGTAAATCATATATGACTATGTACTTTAAATACAAGTAAATTTGTGATTCTGCGTCTATTTTTAGAGTGTTTTCTAGCTCTTACTTGTATCTGAAACACTGCCTCTTTAAAATCTTGCAATCTTGGATGTGTGTTCATGAAAATACTCAGGGCTTCACATTTAGATATTTAGTCTGTTGATTTGATCAAGTTTGCTATATTTTTTACAATGTGAATAATAGAGCATCTAGATCCTATAGTAAAATGATACTCAATTTGATTTTCTCTAACTTTTCCCCAAACATTTGAAATAATTAGCTCAAACGCAAAGATTTTAAGGAAATTATCTTACATTTGAAAGAATCATGAGCAATTGTGTTAATATTTGACAATTTTCATATCAATTTGAAAAGAAAATCTTGTTTCATCATAAATCATATAAAGATTTGTGATATAATAGTAAATTTATGCAAAGAGATGGATAATTTGTTGATATTTGCAACAATTTGCATAATTCAAGTTCAGTGAGTCACAGATCACCTTAAATCAAGTAAGGCACCTTGCATATTACAATTTCACATTGACCTACTGAATTGTCCACAAGGTCAAGACCTGACCATACAGAAATTTGGGATTAAGAACTCTTAAGTGATTTCTTCATATCTTTCAAGATAGGTTAGGTTCATTTTGTGAATTTTAACTTTTGTTATGAATGTGTAAAAACAATCATCAATAGTTTTTGGCACTAGGAGGGCCTGATTGGAGTTAAGGTAGGATTTGAGTAAAGCTGGCTCATAATAGTGGTAGAGTGACTAGGTCTAGATCTAGTTCAGAGAATACATTTGTGCAATTACCTAATAAAAGGTAGAGTAAAGGTCCTTTGATTTGGAATCCTAGAATATCAAACGTAGGTAGTTCATCTAGAATGCCTCCTAGATCACCTTTTAATATCCATAACATAGTAAGTCCTGACAGTTCTTCATTTAGATATTTGAATCTTGGTTTATGTCCTCCTAGAGGCCCTAATCCACCTAGAAATCTAGGTACTCCCAGAGGTCTAGGCCTGACACAAGGACCTGCAATGGCTTATTTCAATGTCAATTCTCCTATAACATTCAATGATTATCATGAGATGCCAAAGAATCCTGAAAAGATATGCCCTAAATATCAATAGCATCAAGATCCAGAAGATCACATTAGGATATTCAAAGAGGCATGCTTTAGAGCTAGGTTAGAATATGAGGATATGGTATGTAGGTTGTTTCCTTACACCTTTAATGAGCAGGCTTCTAACTGGTATGTTAACTTGCCTAATGGTTATATTTCTTCCTAGGCACATATGGAAGAGGCATTTTTGTCTAGGTTTAGGGGACCAGTTGATCCTTCCACCTTATATCATAAATTGGTTGCAATTAATAGAGGTGAAGGAGAGCTAATTGACAATTTTAATGATAGGTTTCAAAAGACTTATTCCAGATTAGTGGCTCCTTACACAGTAATTGTAGATGTGTTATTAGCCATGTATTATGTCACCCTTGATCCACAAACTGCTATGTTTGTCAAAAGAAAGGTTGATATAGATGCAATATCCAAAGCTTATAAAGAGGTAGCCTCAGTAAACTAGGAGATGAGACAAACAACTTATAATCCATTTCTTAATGGAGGAAACCCTGGGATACAAAGTCAAACACAATCATGGAATGGAGTTCCTACACACAATACCCCACTATTGAACCCAATTCCTACATACACACCTATGTATAATCTGTCCCCAATCCAGGCTATAGTCCCTTATACTGGTAACCGTACCAATAAGAATTAGAATAATGACCAGTCTTTCTTCCAACCTCCTCAGGATACATTTGTGGCAAAGGCACAAGAGGATAGGGAAGAAATCAAAGAAATTACTGCACACTTGAGAAGATTGACTACTGAAATGACACAACTGAGAAATGAAAATTTTGATGGTAGAAATAACCAAGGATATAGTCAGAACCATAACCAGAATCATAGCCAAAATTATAACTAAAGTCAGGGTTCCAATCGGGGTCAGAATTATAGTCAGAGTCAAAATCATAATCAGGGACAAGCAATGCAAAATAGAGGACCTACTGTAGACAACAAAACCTGGGGTAATAAAAATAGAAATTAGAATCAGCCAAGGCCACCTAGGACATGGAATACAGGGGCCAAATAATGACACTCTAGCTTCTCCATTTGAGAATTTGGATAATCAAGAGACAAAACAAATAGCTAGAATTCAAATGGCTAACGTAGCATTAAAGAATTGGTGCCAGATTCATAATACAAGTGCCCATGCTGAACTAGATTATCCTCAGCTTCATCTGGTAGCATGTATTTTCAATGTAGATGTACAGGCTCCCACCTCTGAGTTTCTCATTCCCAAAGGTAATGAAATAGTGCCCTCAAGATTTGAGATTGCTTTAGTCTTAGAGACTGTTACCTTTGCAACTAAAGAAGAAGAAGATCAGCTGTTAGAAATGAACCTTACTTTTGTGAGAACCTATATCCTGAATTAGCCTTAGTATTGAATGCTTTTCAGTTTCCCTTTGAAACTGAAAATGAAGTGTTATATGAAACAGAGGAGGTATAGGCTTTTTAACAGTCTAACAAAAATCATACATACAATTTGAGAAATAACACTAGGCCAGGAGGTCCTTTCACTACTTCCACTCCTCCTAACAATTTCAATACTCCCCTAGATCAAAATGCTAGTAATAATCCTACTATACTAAAGGCTAATCATCATGTGAATAGTGGGACAGTAGCACCAAAAATCCAAACAGGGAAAATAGAGGCAGTGGAAACAATGAGGTTAATGAGTTACTTGTCTGAAGAGATAAAGAAAATTAAAGTCAGTATACCTTTATGTGAATTATTGAAAAGTCCAAGGGTCAAAAATGCTTTCATAAGGTCCTTAGACACATCTGTGACAAGCGAGGTCTCTGTTGATATGAATATTCCTAATAAAGATCTGCAGCCCAAAAAATAGAATAGGAAAACTGAGCAACTTTCCAACACTAATGTGGTCATGTATGCAGATAAGAGGGAAGCCCCTCCTTTCTTGTTAACCATTAGGATGGTGGGAAAGAACATACATAATTGCATGGTAGATTTTGGTGCATTAGCCAATGTAATGCCCTTAGGGATATGCAAAACTTTAGGGCTGACCCCTACCAAATCTGCCAAAGTTGTTACACAGTTAGACAAAACTGAGGTTAATGTGATAGGAGAGTTAATGCATATTCAAATGTAGTTAGCCTTAGATCCTAGGGTGAGTCAGTTTATTGACATTCAGGTAGTAGATATACCTATGAATTATGGAATGTTATTGAGTAGAGATTAGTCTAAAACATTGAATGGATATATGGCCACTGATTTTCACACATGTGGTTACCTTTGAGAGGTGTTCCAAATCAAATCAGGATAGAAGCTGAACCCATAATGAAACATGTGATTACAAAATACAATAGGACTAATGAGATATTATATGCTTCTATTGAACCTGGTGTTTATAGAGTCACTAACAAGGGAGTACAAATTGAAGAGATCCTGATGATGAATTTTATAGAAAAAATCATCAGTAAAGAAATAATAGTGTTCATTGCGTCTAATGAAAATTCTTCTGATGAGGAAGACAATGCAATAAATAGTTTTGGTCAGATCATTAGGTAGGAAATGGAAAAGTGCATTGAACAAAATATCCTAGTTTAGTGCAAGTTGTACAAAAACATGTGTAGGGTCCATAAGAAACCTCATTCTAAAGAGAATTGTGGAATGTGCAGAGACATTATAGAATATCAATACCTAAAATGCACAATGGGAATGGAACTGTAGGAAGGAAAAGTTAATCCTAATCAACCAGAGACATACTTTCAAGACAATATGGATGTATTAATTCTAGATTTAGAGAAAGAAATAAAAGACAAGAACATCTATCAGTCTGATTCACAAATTGAGAATATAAATGTACAAGTAGGTCAAAATGAATCACCCATGAATAGACAAGATAGTATTGCACATGTAATAGAAAAGGTAAAACATGCCAAAATAAAAGGTCAAAAGAATAAAGAGGGCATGTGGACACTAAAATGTGATGGATCTAAATCTAAACAAGGTACAGGTGTAGGTGTGGAACTTATAGATCCTAATGGTAAGTCATTTTTAGCAGCATATAGGCTACAATTTCCTTATACTAATAATGTAGCAGAATATGAAGCTTTGATTTATGGACTTGTTATGGCCATCAAGAAAAAGGTGAAAATGATCAGAGTATTTTCATACTCTAAGTTAGTAGTTAGACAAGTAAGAAAGTTGTATGCATGCAATTATAAGAAGATGGTTTGTTATAGGCATAGGACGTGGGATTTAATTGATTCATTTGATGCCTTTAACATAGAACATATTCCTAGGAAATTGAATCATAGACCAGATGCATTAGTAGTTGCTGCTAGCACTTTGGAACCCTTAACATTGTCAGGTTTAAAATGATTTGCTGTTGAATCAGTAAATGTTCTGAGTATACTAGTTAATGTTACTCATTTTTAGGTATTTGAAGGGGATCGGTAGATTGTCAATTTTCTCACTTGTAATGAAGTGTTTGAAGCTCAAATCATTCATGAATAGGAAAGGCCTGATGTGTCTTGGGGATGAAGAAGACATAATAAATTTGAAGAGTAATTCCTTACCTAAGGGAGTAATTGAGTTGGAAAAGATTTTTTACTTTGATGGGGTAGTTAGGTAGAAAGACTTGCCCAAAACTGAAGGGGGTAAATGTGATCTCTATAACTTGGGAATAGAGCAGAGTACACAGAATGTATTGATTAGAAAGGCTTGCTCTCAGGAGTTGAGAAAAGAAATTGTGGATGTTCTAAAAGAATACAAACATGTAATAGCATGGACATATGAAGATTTGAAGACATATGATACGTCCATCATAACTGATGTAATACCCTTGAAACTAGATGTTAAACCATTTAGGTAGAAACAAAGGCCTGTGAATGCTATTTTAGAGCCTTTAATATTTGAAGAAGTGAAAAAATTGTTGTCTGCCAGGATAATCTTCCCAGTAAGACATTCAACTTGGGTAGCTAATTTAGTACCTGTGAGAAAGAAAAGTGGAGACATTAGGTTATGTGTGGACTTTAGAAATTTGAACAAAGCCTCTTAAAAGGATAATTATCCTTTGCCTCTAATAGATGAAGTGGTGCAAGTAGTAAATGGAGCTAAGATGATGTCTTTCTTAGATGGATTCTCAAGATATAACTAAGTCTTAGTTGATAAAGAAGATAGGTTGAAGACTACTTTTACTTGCAAGTGGGGAAATTATGCATATAGGAGAATGCCTTTTGGTTTAATAAATATAGGTGCCACTTTTTAGTGAGCCATGGACATTACATTTCATGGATTATCAGGTAAATGCATTGTTATTTATATGGATGATTTAACTGTTTACTATAAATATGTATCCACTCATGCATAAGATTTGAGAAGAGTACTTAAAAGATGTGAAAGGTATGGGATTTCTCTTAACCCAAATAAATGTTCATTTAGTGTAACTAAAGGAAAATTGTTAGGACATATCATTTCTAAAAATGGGATATCCATTGATCCTGATAGAGTAGAAGGAATAAGAAAATTACAATTACCTAACAGTAAGAAAGAATTAAAGTCCTTCTTTGGTAAGATTAACTTTGTTAGAAAGTTCATTACAAGGTTTGCAGAAATTGTGCAACCATTAAATGCCATGCTTAAGAAGGATGAAAAGATAGAATGGACACCAGTAGCCAAAGTTACAATTGAAGATATTAAGGAGGCTATTTCTGATGCTCCTGTTTTAGCAAGTTTGAATTATACAAAGCTATTTTACATATATTCTTTTGCATCTTCACATTCAGTTGCAGCTGCCTTGACACAAAAAAGAGAAGATAATAAAGAAAAGCCCATAGCTTTCATGAGTGTACCTCTGAAAGATGCACAACTAAAGTATCTAGATATAGAAAGGTAGACATTTGCACTAGTAAGAGCAGTTAATAAGTTTAGACATTACATCTTACAATGTCAAGTTAAGGCCATAGTACCAGATGAAATAGTAAAAATGCTGTTGATACAGAATGAGCCTCAAGAGAAAAGGGCCAAATGGATTACAATATTGCAAGAGTTTGATATGGAGATTATTCCAATGAAGTTGGTTAGAGGACAAGCGTTAGTATAGACCATAGCCAACATAGATCCAAATTTGGTGAAGCAACAGTATGTATTAAATTCTAATGATGCATCAGGTTGGTATGATGATTTGAATACTTTTCTGATATCAGGTAAATATCCAAGTAAGATGAAGTCTTCTCAGAGCAGAGCTTTAAAGATTAAAGCATAGAGATACATGGTACAAGGAGGTCTTCTATTCAAGAAGAATCATGAAGGTATATATTTAAGGTGTTTAAACAGAACTAAAGTAGATAAGGTGTTGTCAGAGTTGCATGATAAGTATGGAACTACTCATGGTTCTCATTTAGCTACTATGCATAAGATATTAAGAGAAGGATACTATTGGCCAACAATGTTTAAAGATATAAAGAGTCATATTTGAAGTTGTCATATATGTCAGACTATAGCAGATAAAGGAAGGAATTAGGCTAATCCATTACAGCCAGTCATTGAGTCCAGGCCATTTGCACAGTGGGGCTTAGATTTCATTGGAGTTATAAATCCCCCTTCATCTGCAGGACATAAGTTTATATTGATAGTAACTGATTATTGTACAAGGTGGACTGAAGCCACATGTTGGAAGATTTCTACTACTAAGGTGGTTACCAAATTTCTCAAAGAAAACATCATAACAAGGTTTGGAGCTCCATATTTGCTGGTATGTGATAATGGCCCTACATTTTCTTCTTTGAAATTTTCTAAATGGGCATTTGAATATGAGATAGTTTTAAAATTTTCTTCAAATTATTATCCTGAAGGGAATGGTTTAGTTGAGTCCACAAACAAGACTTTTTGGATATAATCAAGAAGCTAATTGTAAAGAATCCTAGAGAATGGAATACATTGTTAAAATATGTGTTGTGGGTAGATAGGACTAAGGTTAAGTTAGCCTTAGGCAATGCACCTTACCACCTAGTTTATGGGACTGATCCCATACTTCCAGTTAATTTAAGAATACATGTCTGGAAGTTTACTAATGAGTATTTAGGATTTGATGATCACAGAGAGGCCAAGATAATCCAAATGTTACAAATGGATCAGAAGAGAGATCAGACCATCAAAAAAATTGCCAAACATCAAATAGTGGTCAAAAAATGGTTTGACAAAAGAGAAAGAGTCAAAACATTCAGAATATCAGACTTAGTATTGTGTTGGGATAAAGCACATGAAAAGAAAGGAAATCATGGAAAGTTTGACAAATTATGGTTAGGTCCATTACACGTCACAGAGATAATAGGAGATAATACATTCAGGCTCAAGACCTTGACTGGGGAAGATGTGCCATTCCCTGTTAATGGCCAACATTTGAAACATTACTTTTAGGATTGAGGTGAAGGTAGTTGGTATGTTTTGTATCATAGTGTAAATAATGTACAGTTTGTTGGGTTTTGTCTTGTTTTGTTTTGTTTTGTTGGTTTGTGTGTGGTGTTACCTGGGTAAGGATGTTTGTTTTGTTTTGAAGTATACAAGAGTAGATTAACAACCACTAAAAATAATAGAAAATTTAGAACATTTAGGTTAATTTTTTGAAACTTATACATAACTTGTTGTGATTGTCATGAATGTAGAAAATGGTTTAGCTTGTAAAATTTTGTATTCAATAACTGTGGGTTGAGTATTCAAGGGAAGTTTCTCACAATGACACACCTAAAATCCTTGGGTTTGGTAAACATACCAGTGTAGGTATTAGGTGAAAAATTAGAGGTCACCATTGCTACCATTACAATTCTTAGCTTATTTTCAGCAATTGATCACTCCTTGCATCATGAAGTTACAATGGTAATATCTTATAAAGTCTCTATCTTACATAAAATATAAAAAATAAGTAAATATATAAAATGGATTTTACTACAAATCTAGATTAAGCCATCTAAGTAACTCTACTGAGGCTATAGATGCTTGCTGGCAGTGGGGCTCTACTTAGGAGAATTGTAACGATAACCTTGTCAGGGCTATAGATGCCTGCTGGCAGCAAGGCTCTATCCAGTTGGCTATGAGGGAATGACATCAACTATGTAGTTTAATATCAGTCACTGGTTTATTCAACTTATTTTCAAGATGAGGATTATTAATCGCATGCAGCCACTTAAACTAAATGGGGAAATTCGTGCACCTTATTGAATACATTAGGTCTCAAGTTAAATAATGATTTACAGAAAAGATAGTTGGAAGTTATGCATTTATTTCATTTAGTTTTCTTTAATGGTTTTAATTTAATTATTTTGTTTGGTTACTAGTTGTGATGCTCACAACATGCCCCATTTTACTTCTTAGCAAAATGAGGACCCCTACTGTGGCTATAGCTTTTGCTTGTGCGTGGGTCTGCTTGGTGGTAAAAGGGAAAAGGAGGTAAAGTTACAAATCTTGTTCAAAAAATAAATTAAAAAGTATTAAGTACTAGAGAAGAATAGGGGTGAATTCTTTGTCAAAAATGAGTAAGGGTTGCCTTTTGAACCATTTCAAAATTCTTAATATTCTGCAAGATATGTGTGTTTTGGTAAAATGCACTATAGGAAGGTTTATATGTTGCATATACAAAGTCATTTGTATGTGACGTTGTTGTCTTAGTCGCATAGAGTGGCTAGGTTATTAATCATTGTACTTTTATGTATATTGTTATTGTGTTATTCTTTACATACAAGTCAGACCCGACGGGATTCAGAGGGAAAATGGATAATTGGTTAAGTCCACGGTTTGTATATCAGGTTGTATGTTGGATAGAAAGAAAGATACAAGGTGATATACAACACTATATACATATCATGGACCTGAGGAGAATATAAAATTTGGTTTTATCGAGGTACGTTTTGCAATTTGTATGTTGTATGCTTTGGGTTATACCTTTCGATATACATACAACGCAGAAGTCAAAAGAATTAAAATCTAGTATAAGTGATGCATCGTACCTTAGTGTATATTGAAAGATGCATTCACTTTATATACGTATGTGGAGCCGAGGGGTTATGTAAAGTGGTTTATAAAAGATGAGGAATCTGAGATGATTATACAAAAGAGTTTGCAGGTATCGAGGCTTGTATATAAGGATAGATACAAGTATGGTTGTATCATTGAAATACAAGTCAAAAGTAAAGTGTGTCCCGCAGATTGCATCTCGGGCTTGTATGTTAACAATACACATCTGCGATATACAAGCCAACATACAAGAAAGGATACAAACAAAAGATGCAAGATAGATTCAAAAAAGAAGTTAAATAAATGAAAATCTTTTTATGTTTGGGGCAGTTGTATGTTAATAATATATATCTCTGATATACAAAGAAATTAAAGACATCGCGAGAGATAAAAGGTAAAAGGGGTTTGTATAGGTCGTTTGTTTATGTGCTTATACAAACCAACATACATTGTGATATACAAATTGAAGATACAAACATGGATATAAAGGAAGAGAAGTTAACATAGTGTATGGCTCGTTGCATAAAGGTTTGTATATTGAAAAGATACAAATGGGACATATAAAGAACAATATACAAAGAAAGATACAAGAAAAATGAGATGTATGCAGAAAATAAACTAACGGATAGAAAGTTAAAATAAAACACTGAAATAGAAAAGCCGAAGCCTTAGGCGCATTAATTGCTGTAATTAATGCCGAGCTAACACCCAAAAGAGTAAAATTCAAAGGGTTAAATTTAAGGTTTTTTCCTTTCAGATTTACATTGTCAAGAATTAAAACTGCAGAAAGAGGAATTGCTACAGAAAATTGAACAAAATTCACCAAAGCGATAGAATTCTAGAAGCTGGACGGAGTAAGGAACGGTAAAGTAAGTCAACAATGAAAAGTTGAGTGGTCAAGAGATATAGGTATTTATCTTAAAACACCGTTACAGTTTAGTTGGTAAAATGTAAATAGATTTTAGTAATTTTATTATGAAATGTAAACATTAGTTAAATTACTATGTTTAATTGTTAATTAGCTGGGGTGGGTTAAACAAATGTGAAAGTCAAAATAGAAAAGACAAACGAGGGTTAGGGTAAATGGTAAAAAATAGAAAATTTGTAGTAAAACCCTAGGTAAGAAGGTAAAACAAAAAGTTAAAAGATGCATTTTCTACAGGGTCGCTCCAAAGAAGAAAAAGGTAGATATAGGTGGAGAAGTTAAAAGAGAGAGAAAGCTGCACAAGGAAGTAGAAAAGGAAGAGTTGCCATTACATAGAGGATACCCATCATTAATTAGTACAAGTGGAGTGGGAATAGACACAAATATAGGAAATTATGATGCGGATGACATTCTGCACAAAATCATAGCACCAGATGCTACATCTGATATGAGGTGTATACGGGAGAGTGGACTATACATAGCTATAGGTTTTCCATTAGCTATGGAGGCCAAGGATTTGTGTCTAGATTGCATATACCTATATGATCCGGCTACCAGGAAAATAATGTTTTATGATAGACTCATTGCAGACTTATCTACAAAAGGGATTGTGAGAACATTCAGTCTGGAAATAGATGAGAAAATGGTGGATATTGATATAGATCAATACAATGAGGATTTCCACAACAATGAAAGGGAGTGTAGAGGCAAGATCTTCTATAGTTTGTACAATGTAGAAAACAAACCCAAAGTTGTGGCAAGAGTTTACAAGAATCTGCAAAGGATAGACTTTAAAGAAGAAATATACTTGATGATTACAATGCTAAATAGATTAGTGGGATTGAGAGATGGCACTAGGTGTGAGCCATGGATGTTCACTATCATCCAATTCCTGAGAGAAGCAAGAAAAGAGCAAGGACAAATTCACTAGGCTAAGGTTATAAGCACAGTCATATGGAAACAGGCGATGCTAAGAAAGCAAAAGTTGATGCCTTTCTATTTGTAATCATACATATTATATTCATGTGCAGTAGAGGTTAGACCATTCATACATGGGATAGACAGGGTTGGAACCTTAGGAAATGGTCTAGGTCAGAGGCTAGTATATAAACATTACCTTGATTTACAGGAGGAGAGTACATTAAAGAAGTATGCTCTAGTAAATGATGTGTTCTACACATACATGGTCAGAATTTTGAGGGAAGAGCTAGATAAAAGGTTATCTAAAGATGCAGAGGATTCAATTGGGCTACATAGTTCCTGGTATATTCAATTTTTATATTTTACTTATAGCAGAACTAAAGGATTTGAGGGAAACCTTTCATGGTACCTAGGTATCTTTATGATAAATTGATTGTTCTGGAGTTCTCAAGGCATAATTTGAGTGCCTTTAAAATGTACAAGAAGAAGTTTAGCAGAGGAAATCTTAAGTTACCTTGGGCCATTGGTAGATACTCCTGCTATAGTGAGGAGGTTGCTGGTCATTCAGAACAGGAATTGAGGTATTATGGATTTGAATAATTTGAGTTCGCCCAAAGGTTTGATCCCTTCCATAGAATTCAAAGTATAATTGATAAAAAGTTTAAACATCAAATTCATATTGAGGATTTTTGGTCATACTGCAAGAATGACAAAGAGGTAAGAAAGAGGGCTCATAAAAGATCAAAAGTTGATCAAATGAGGTCTATGGGAGGTATATATGTTTCCCCAGAGGTTAAAGAAGATGAAAAATTGTTGCATCATAGTTATGCAAGTGCCAGGCTTGCTCCTATTGCAAAACTTGATTGGTCACAACCATGGAACACATCCTTGCACACATTGTCCAAACCAGTCATCTTGTTTTCAAAAACATGGTTGAAAGATAGGATTGAAGAGCTTAAAGCTTAAGGGAGGGAGATCACATATCCAGAAAAAGGGAAAAAGAGAGTAAGAGATCATAGTGATGATCTCCAATGCTTTTATGAGAAGAAAAGAAGGATTGTGGAAGCTAAAAATGTAGAGAAGGATAAAAATGCTACTCTGATGGATCCTTATGCATTGGGAGTAATAGTAGCAGTATCATCTGATACATTTGGAGAGGAAAAATCATTAAGCCATGAGATTAGTACAAAAGAAGCACAGGCTTCCAAAGAAATAACATTTGAAAAGGTTAAAAAGGCAATACCAATAAGCATATCAAAAGGGGAGACTTCAAAAAATAGTGAAGTCATAGGAGCATAGCAAGTGGGAGCCAAGTTGAGTGATATACCTGATGCATCCACCTTAGCACAAAAGAGACAAGCATATGCTCAGGTAAAGACAAAATTGGCTGGGGAAATGCTGCAAGGGTCAAAAGCACATGAAGCCAAACAAACCACTGAGACTATCCACGTTGTGGATGATAGTAGTGAAAGTGGGGAGAGAGAAATGGATTCAAGAAAAGAAATTGGAATGGATGAAGAATCTAGTGAATTCCTAAGTGAAGAAAAGGAGAAAAACACTCAGGCTGAGATGGAAATTGAACAAGGCTCAATGTCTGAAAAGGAAAGGGTACAAGAAGAATCAAGAACAATAGCTCCATTTGGTACCCTGGTGTCTCCTGAAATAAGAAAGGATGTGCAAGATGAAGCACATAAAATTGAAGAGTTTGAAAAGGAAGGTATGCCTGAGGAGACAATAAAGGAAACACCTACTCAAACCAAAGAGGAAACATGTGCTGGTACCTCAAGTGTAGATGTATTAAACATTTTAAACATGTATGATGAGCAAAGTGAAGAGGAGAAGAATACATAAAGTACAAAAGAAAAAGATAAAGAAATAAAAGGGGCTAATAAAATGGTAGGTACACCTACACATACAGAGCAAGTACAAAAAGAAGGTGAAACTATAGAGGATGTAGCCAATTAACCTGAAGGTGAAGAACATACAGAAAGAATTGATGGAGGTAAAATTGAAAAACAAGTAGAAGATACAAACATGTCAAATGTAGAACAAACAAATAAAGAGGAAGACCAAGAAAAGGAATCATCAACAAAGGAAAGTCCTGAGGAGGAGGATGACGATGGAGGGGACATAGAAATTGAAGAAGAAGAAAATGAGGGTGAATCTCAACATCAACCTCCTCCACAATAGCAACAGGAACAACAACAAGAACAACAACAACAACAACAAGAGAAGAGAGAAGCAGAAAGACCTCAGGAAGAGGTAATTGACGAGGAAAAAATTGTTTAAGGCATAAAAGAAGTCCCAACTTAGTTAGGGGCAGAGATAAGGAAAGAAAAGAAGGAGGTACAATTAGTACCTATTGATATCAAAAGTCTATTGGGCAATACAATGCCAAGGAAAGAAAGGAGAAAGGCCAAAACAATGTCAGCCATACAAAGAGGTCCAAATGGATCCAAGATGCTGAACTTGGCCATACCACAAAAAGAGAAGGGAAAAGGAGAAATAACTATAGATGAATATAAAATACTCAATTTTTACTTAGGGCATACAACAAGGGAACAACACATAAGTGAATGGGAGGATATGCACCAAGTTACGGTAGAAATGCTAAGGAAGGATAAAGATAAACATGAATATTTGAAAGGACACATTGTCCAATTACAACAATTCATTAAGGGAATATTTGATCCCAATACAACAGTGCCAGAATTGCCTAGTGATATAGTAGTTGTATCTAAAGATGAAATAAAAGACATGGAAAATAAGAGGCTTAAAGAAATGTTTTTGAAGAATGGTTGAAGGACTTCATGCAAGAAGGAGAATAGGTAATAGAATAAGTAGTGAAAAGATGGGAATTGGCTACGATTGAAAATAATAAATGTAGTATACTTGTATATAATGGCCAATTTAGAAGAGAGGAATGCAAGTCTGAATTGGAACAGTTAGAGGAAATTGAGGAGAGAATAGAAGAACTAATAAATGAAGGAGTAATTACCCCTTCAATGGCAAATCAAGTGCCACAAGCAAAGTTAGAATTAAAATTTGAAGAAGATAATCTCAGAAGATGCATAATAGTCACTCAGAACTTAGAAGAAAAGGCAGATGACATGATCAGAATGCATAAAAGGATAGTAGAAAGGCTTTTAGATCATGAGTGTATGGATACACCAGCATATGAATTGCAAAGAGATTTAATAGAGTTCTGTGCCATTTTTTCACCGTGTATGAAAAGTCTAGAAGCATATCTAGGTAAACAAATGATTGATTCATTGATGGAGGAAAATGCCAAGATGAGGAAATACAAGAAGAAGAATAAAGGTTCAGATAAAGCAGAAAAGAAACTGAAAGAGGGGGTTATAATGCAAGAACATGTATGGACAAAGAGTCCAAGAGGAGATCGCACCTTTATAGAAGGTGTAATTAATAATTTCAAAATGTATTTGAAGGAGTAGAAAAATGTAAAAGGAGAAAACAATATTGAAAAGAATCAAATATCTGCGGGCAAAGTCTACAAGAAAGCAAAAGTCAAAGAAAAGGGAATCTTATTTTGAAAAGATTCCAATAGCATCCTTTGAGGAGGAAAAGATACCATTAATATATTTTGAGAAATGGTTAGAGATGAATATACATCCTTGATCAATAATAGATGGATCCTAACCATAGATTAAGTTTTCTAGCCATAGCAGTATGAAGCTTCAAAATCTATATAAGAAGCTCTTCTACTTGTACATTAGTTACATAGGGATTTTGAAAGATAGCTTGCAATTGTAATATGTTTAAACATTTTGATTTAGAAGTATTTTAGTTTAGAGGAGGTCGCCTATGTCTACACTAAGGAATGCGTGGAATATCTATCTTCCTTACTGTAACTGTAAGACATTTGTAAGTTTTCTGTTGATTTGGTTAATGAAGCAAAAAGGTCATTCATACATTGTAAATCATATATGACTATGTACTTTAAATACAAGTAAATCTGGGATTATGCGTCTATTTTTAGAGTGTTATCTGGCTCTTACTTGTATCTAAAATACTGCCTCTTTAAAAGCTTGCAATCTTGGATGTGTGTTCATGAAAATACTTAGGGCTTCACATTTGGAGATTTAGTCTGTTGATTTGATCAAGTTTGCTGTATTTTTTACAACGTGAATAACAAAGCATCTAGATCCTATATTAAAATGATATTCAATTTGATTTTCTCTAACTTTTTCCCAAATATTTGAAATAATTAGCTCAAACAAAAAGATTTTAAGGAAATTGTCTTACATTTGAAAGTAGCATGAGGAATTGTATTAATATTTGACAATTTTCATATCAATTTGAAAAGAAAAGCTTGTTTCATCATAAATCATACAACGCTTTGTGATATAATAGTAAATTTATGCAAAGAGATGGATGATTTGTTGATATTTGAAAAAAATTTGCATAATTCGAGTTCATTGAGTCACAGATCACCCTAAATGAAGTAAGGCCCCTTACATATTATAGTTTCACATTGACCTACTGAATTGTCCACAAGGTCAAGACTTGACCATATAGAAACTTGGGATTAAGATCTCTTAAGTGATTTCTTCATATCTTTCAAGATAGTTTAGGTTCATTTTGTGAATTTTAACTTTTGTTATGAATGTGTAAAAATAATCATCAATAGGAGGTCATGTGGAACATGTTTGTCTTTCCTCCTAGCTTCTTCATACTTTCATGGATGCTATCACTGATTAGTTTGGCTCATTGTGGTTTCAGATTAGTAGACTCTATCATCCTCATGAGGCCATACATCTAGTCCTTAAAATAGCCTGCATTTGGTCTCCCCCTCATCTGGCTGAGTATAACCATCATGTATTGATATTTGGGGGTGAAGTCAAATTTGTACAAGTGTACAGGTAATTTAGCTGATGCCTTATACATGCTATTGTTGGCCTTCCAGGAGAATACAAATTTATTGCACTGCTTGAAACTACCCCGATATTGTTTTTCTAGGGCTCCCAGATTGATCTTATACAGATTAGATGATGGTAAATTGAATGTGGAAGTGATAGTTGCGATCAAAAAATCTACAAACACCCTACAATGTTTCTCAACCCTTTGAGTGTGGACATTGTAATTATTAGTGCATTCTTCCACTAGCTCAACAGCCTCTGTTGTATATGGGAACTCTCCAGCATGCCACATGCCTGAACTATATATACTCATGAGTAATGGATCTCCACTGCCTCTTTTTTATTTGGCTGTCCATTCATCAAGATCTGTGTTTCCTGGGTGTTTTTATCCTATCTACCTGTATTTGAACACTAACCTACTAGTTTGTATATGCATAGGGGTTAGGAACTCAGTATCTGACCTATTCTTGTGAATATCCATTGTATCATGCAATGACAAATGTACATGTCCTAACCTAACATGTATTCTAGGGTTTTAGATTTAATTATTTTGTGTACATCATAGCATTTTACTTTCACAAAGCATACTCAAATGTCAATATATGAATTTACCATAGTACAAACTATTTACCTATTTATCTATTCAAAAATGACAAAATGAGGGTTTCATCGTTACATACCTGGTTTTTTCACTTTTAAATGTACTTAATCAAGATCAAGATGTGGGCATTCACTTTTCAGTTATCCTCCTTAATTCATTGTCTAATGTGCACATCGTTCTGTTGAAGTCATAAGTTACTGTAATGGCGGTCTTAATCGTGCAAGAGCTCTATAATTTCTTGCTGAATGATTGGTAAATGTAAAATGAGCGTAACTCCCCTATTTCAATTGTTAACATTGGTGAATTAGGGTGTAATTAATGTTATAGTATTCATGTCCATGGATATACATGGAGTGTTTTTAAAATTACAATAGGTGGCGCCATATGATTTGAAATTTTGAATATCCACCTACTGTTAAATGACATTTATTACGGGATCTACATATTTGAAAATGTCTGGGTACTTCAGCAATGTGCTCACTATTTTGGAATGTGCACATGATGTCATCATGACATAGGTCAATGTTGATCAGATGTGGGAAGTGGGTCACGAAGAACTTAAGGGATTTTTCCTTCTATTCAGATATCAGGACTTTATGATACATCCATATGGACTAGTCAGCGTGCCACATGACATCCTCTTATTGGTTCTTGGAAGTCTATGTGTTATGGGTCCTATGCGTAGATATGTGTATATTAAGAAATATCTAGGTACTTGGTTATGTGAAATGTCCTACCTTCTAAAGATGAGGATGACACCACTATTTCAGATAATGTTTCTAGATTAGTTATAATGTGGTGTCATTGTCATCTTAGTGAATTTTAGGGTGCTAAGATAATGTCCAAATATTGAAATTTATCATTGTATTGCATAGGGTAAGGATATTAACTAATATCCAGGATCTTAAGGAATGTGATGACCACGTGATGTTGAATGTTCGGAAGACGCTATCTTCTTATTGTTACTTCCTTATGATGGTATTGTATGACATCACTAGGATTTTTTTTTGATTTATAATCAGAGATATTATTTTAAAAGAGTTACAGTCCTCAGCCCTTCCATGGATGGCCAAAAAGTTTCAGACCATTCCCATTCTAGCCTATAATCTTCTATGAGGAGACCATGCAGGGTCAGAGCTATAGATAAACATACTAAACTTTAAACATTTACTGTATCCATGAATTGACCCTACATACTAACAGCTTCATAAAACCAAAAGGAAGCCATACTATTATATCCACTGTGGAACTTAACTGGCATACTCTACCATCTTCCTCTTGAAATCTTCCATCCACTGGAAGTCCTCGGTCTCCACCAACCCCAACAGTCTCCTGATGAACTCCACTGCAGATGAAGCCTAGTCCTTCAGCATGATCAGATCAAAGCCCTTGGCATCCAGTATGAAGGGATATACT
This sequence comes from Cunninghamia lanceolata, assembly GCA_027924645.1. Taxonomy (NCBI): domain Eukaryota; kingdom Viridiplantae; phylum Streptophyta; class Pinopsida; order Cupressales; family Cupressaceae; genus Cunninghamia; species Cunninghamia lanceolata. The sequence goes on along the minus strand of BSBN01000078.1, from coordinate 31,036,626 downwards.
TTGATCACTGCCCCAGTATCCACCATGAGTTTCCAGTCCTTGGGGCAAGAAACACCGACACTCAGGTGAGCAAACTACAAAGTCTTCCCCAGTTCTCCTAGATGCTCAGGATAGGATAAGCCACGTATAATTGTTTCCACCTTTGCCTTCACCAATTCCAACTCCATCAGCATAGCCAGGACTCATGAGGAAATGTCTGTGTCTACACAGTATCTCTCATCATTCTCCAAGAATGCCTTTCCTAGCATCAGTTTCACTGCGTCCACCAGCAGCCCTTCCAACCGTCTCAGCATCCTCTGCAAGAGAAGATTAGTTATTCCTCCTAAGAAAGCCATTTTCCATTTGGTGCTGACCAGTCAAATGGGAGTGTCCATCCCTCCATAATGAATGGCATAGGCTGAGATGATTAGGGCAAAGTGGGATGGCATTTGTAGAAAACTTAGAAAGGATATGTAGAACACTAAAAAGAACCTTCCTTAATAGCCTATCATCGAAGGATCTCAAAGGCATTCCTCATAATGATAACCCTGCTGCGCTGTATCTAATCACTGAGGAGCCTTAACCACCATCTCCCATCGGCTCGTGTCATCGTCGGTCAGCATTCTAATATGAATGCTTCGGCCTTGCCACCCATGATGGTGTGCAATACATCACTAGGATATTAACTAATATGCAAGATATTAAGAAATATTCGAGTGCTTAGTATTTTCATTGTATTTGGGTAAGTCTAGATATTAGTGAATATCAGGGACACTAGGACGAATGTGAACCCTTACGGGATGTACATGTATTTTCATGGTCTATCACTTAGGTTTAAATTTGACATTTGCATATTGGTTGAATGTGTGGACATTGAATTTTGCTTTGTTAAAACCATTGATCAGGATATTGACGAACGTCCAGGATATTAAGGAATGTGATGACCCCTCGTTTTGTGACTATTTGACTAAACTTTGACCAGGCATAACTTCTTATTCTTAGGGAATTTTGGGGTGATCCAAAAGGCAAACTTGTTTAGAATTTTACATTTTTTCACCTAGTGAGGCTTGTGATAATAAAATCTAACTTTGAAAGTTACCCTCTCCTTTTGAGGTCTTGATATGCACAGGATGACATCCTGATATGTATGTAATACTAACTCCTTTTACCATACCACCTAAAGCAAGGGAACAAACAAGCAAGAAAAAAGTTGAGTCCCTATTTTACTGGGGCAAAATACGGCATGTTGTATAACCACACAAGTCTAACATCTTAATGCATAAACCCCTAGCTCAACGTCCGCATATAATATTTCATTGGGGTGATTATACTCAGTGATCATGTGATTCATACTATTGATATGCATCGGACAACTAAGAGGGGGGGTGAATCAGTTGTCCCAAAAACTTAAACACTTTCTATAATTAAACATTCATCACTTATCCACAATTATTATGATTTAACAATGAGTGCATGAAATCATAAACTTAACCATAGATGCAACATCAAACACAAGAGACACCAAATTTTATGTGGAAAACCCCAACACGGGGAAAAACTATGGAGATGATTAGCTCTTAATATATATTGCAATATTTAATAATGATGTTCAAGCTTGGTCACTTCATGGGCCTAAACATACTAGCTCACTGCCATGAAGAACAACTAGGTCTAGCAGGCTCACTGCCTCAACCCTAAACCTAGCAAAATTACAATAAGGGATGTTAAACCCTAAGGGATATTAAACCCTACTGGCAGCTCACTACTAGACTCATTTCCATGGTCAATACCTTTCTATATTTGTGATTGAAGTATAATAATTTATTTTTCTCTGTTCTTCCTCTGCTCTATTCTTCCTCTTCTTGCCTTTGCCTCTTATCTTCTCTACTTTTTGGACCTTTCTCAATATCTTTTTGTTTCTACTCAAGGACAACTTTTCATGACTCAACTACAAGTATTTATACAATACAACAAAATTGGAGTGATCATCAAGTTCGGCATCACAATCATCAACCATTGGAAAAATCTCCAAGGTCGGCATTACAAACATTTACAAAATAGGTCTTGGCCTATTACAACATTATGCAAAGGGGATGAAGTAAAACTATATGTAGACCATGCCATGCCTTATCTAGGACTCAAACGTGATCTTCCTTGCTTCCACAATCTTCAAGAGATCTATGCAATTAGTGAGATTAACCAAGTTAGCTAAGACTAGTTACACGCTACATTATTTGGGAACAATCTTCAAACACAACCTCAATTTCTTAACATGGACCAAAGTCCATATAGGAACATGATCAGGAGACATCGACAAGCACATTATAATCATCAAGAGCAACCACACAACCTTTAACCACTTTACCCATAAGAATCTTCACACTGGAACACATGAACTTTACTATCTTCAACTGTCATAAAGGAAACATAGTTTGCGGACCACCAAACCATGAACCATTGCAACTGTAGGCACTTATCATCATCCCAGACTTCCATCTAGAACTTTAGAGATACTTTATTGTGGAGGAATGCAGAGAAAAATACTTTCTTCTTGTCCCAACTGAACTTACAGAAAAAATAGGTTTACTCTGGTGAACACAACTCACTCAGATCTTCATGCGAAATGCTTAAACCTGAAATGTAGCATCCTTAGTCATACCTCTAACTTACTTCCAATCCACAGACCATGATCTCTAAGCATAAATAAATGTGGAGTAGTTTACAAGACTATTCTTTAGCATACAACTAATTATCTGTACTGCACTTCTCCATAACTCACTTGTTTCTTCTAGAGAGGCTAATTTTCTCAATATCCTCAACATACAAGTCTTCTAAACAAGTAAAAGAATAAGATACAATTGACACCAATGACAACAAGGATATGGTGACATTAATGACAACATCGATTAGGCACATACATGCAACAATCTCCCCCTTTGTCATTGATGGCAACATATGATGTGAAAAACTACAACAACCATCAAGACAAGATTCTCCCCCTTTCTCTTTAGACACATGCACTCTTTCTTTCTCCAAAATTCTCCCCCTTTCTCTTACAGATCTGCACTCTTAGTTTTTCACATGACATCTATCCCCCTTTGACATCAATGGCAAAGGGCACATACTTGCACTCTTCTGCTCTGATCTAATCTCTCTTCTGAACTTTCTGACTACTCCCAATGAGAAGTATCCCTAAAAAACATCAATCCAGACCTCTGACCACTTCTAGACTAATACACTATTGTACATCTTAGTTTAGAGAAGGAGGGGTGATAACCCCTAACTTTTCTCTGAGATAATCAAAAGTATCCTTAGGTAGAGGCTTGGTAAAAATGTCTGCAATCTGATCCTTGGTAGAAACATACTCCAACTTGACTTCATTCTCTATCACTTTTTCTCTCAGAAAATGATACCTAATGGATATGTGCTTTGTCCTTGAATGCATCACTAAATTCTTTGATATGTTTATGGCACTTTTGTTGCCACAAAAGATTGCAATTGGATCTTCATACACAATTTTGATGTCCTTCAAAGTTTGCTTCATCCATAACAATTGAGTGCAATTGCATGCTACTGCAATGTATTCTTCTTCTGTAGTAGACAAGGCTATTGAATCATGTTTCTTGTTCAACCAAGATACTAATGTTTTTCCCAAGAAGAATGCACCTCCACTTGTACTTTTTCTGTCATCCATATCTCTGCCCCAATGTACATCAGTATATGCACTGAGAGTAAAGTTACAGTCCTTAGGGTACCAAAAACCATAATCCATTGTACCTTTTAAATATCTCAGAATTCTCTTGACTACCATCACATGTGATTCCTTGGATTTTGCCTGAAATCTTGCCACAAGACATACTTCATGCATTATGTCAAGTCTAGTTTGAGTCAGATAAAGTAATCCTCCAATCATAGATCTATACCTTTTCTAGTCTACCAAGGGTGAGTTATCATATTTACTCAACTTTCAACCAGTTATCATAGGTGTCCAAACTGGTTTAGCGTCTTCCATCCAAAATTTTTGTAACAACTCTTTCACATATTTAGACTGAGAAATGAAGATACCTTTATCTAATTGACTTATTCGCAGACCTAAAAAGAAGTTCATCTCTCTAAACATAGACATTTCAAATTCACTTTGCATTTCTCCATTGAAAACTCTGAGCATGTACCTTCATTGCCTCTAAAAATAATATCATCAACAAAAATAGTAACAATCAGGGTTTGTTCATTATTGATTTTGAAGTAGAGAATTCTATAGGTAGTACCTTTACTGAACCCTATCTATATCAAGTACCTATCCAACCATGCATACCATGCCCTAGGAGGTTGTTTTAATCCATACAAAGCTTTCTTCAATCTACATACCATGTCACCCTAATCTAATGACTGAAATTCTTTCTGGTTGTTTGATATAGACTCCCTCTTCCAACTCTCCATTTAAGAAAGCAGACTTCACATCCATTTGTTAAACCTTGAAATATTTGTATGCTGCTAATATCTAAAAACATCCTTATTTCTTTAATCCTTTCCATTGGAGAAAAAGTTTCTTTAAAGTCTATTCCTTCAACTTGAGTATATCCTTTGCATACCAACCTTGCTTTGTTTCTTACCACTTCACCATTCTCATTCATCTTATTTCTAAAGACCCACATTGTACCAATTACATTCTTGTCTGCTAGTTTGGGAGTAAGATCCCAAGTTTGATTCTTCTTTATATGCATCAATTCCTCTTCCATAGCCTTTGTCCAATTCTCATCTTTGCAAGCCTCATCCAGAGTTTTTGGTTCAATATTGGAAATCAGATAGAAATTTACTTGTTCCTCTACAGTTTTTCTTCTGGTTAAGATCCCTTTGCTCTTATATCCTATGATTTGATCTCTAGAATGACTAATTCTTAGATATCTTGGAGTTTTGGTAGCACTTACCGGAGCTTGTTCTTCTTCATCTAGGTTGTCTTCATGTTGCACCAATTCTGAAGCATCCTGATCATCTAACTCATATTCAGTTGATTCTGAAGACCTTTCCTTTCATTCATCAACTTTAACATTTGCACTTTCAATAATCTTATTTAGCTTCTTATTATAGCACCAATAGGCCTTGCTCTTGGTGGAGTAATGAAGGAAGAGTCCTTCATCACATCTAGCATCAAACTTGCCTAAATCTTCTTCTCTTTTGATATAACATTTGCTACCAAAAACTTTGAAATATTTCATAGTAGGGACTCTACCATGCCACAATTCATAAGGAGTCTTTGAACTATTACCTTTTACTTGAACTCTATTTAGGATATATACAGTGATGTGAATTGCCTCTCTACAATATGCTTTTGAAAGATGAGCTTCCTTCATCATGGTTCTAGCACCTTCTTAAATTGTTCTATTTTTCCTTTCAATAACTCCATTTTGTTGTGGAGTTCTAGGCGCAGATAGATATCTCTTTATTCTATGTTCTTCATAAAATAAATTGAATTCATTTGATGTGAACTCTCCTCCTCTATCAGACCTCAAGCATTTTATTTTCAAATCCATCTCATTTTCAACCATTGCCTTAAATGCCTTGAATTTATCTAGAGCTTCAGCTTTCTCTTTCAAAAAGGTGACCCAAGTCATTCTAGAATAATCATCAATAAGCAACATGAAATACCTGTCTCCTTGCAAAATTCTTACTCTAGTAGGTCCACACAAATCTGTATGCACTAGCTCAAGTAGCCCTCCAACTGATTGGTCCTTGTTTTTGAAACTTGTTCTTGTTTGTTTCCCAAATTGACACTCCTTGCAAATAGGATTAATAGGCTTCACAAGCTTAGGCAAATCTCTAACAACCTGTACAATACTTATCTTCATAATATTATCAAAATTTATGTGACACAACCTTCTATGCCATAACCAACTCTCATCAGTCTAAGTCAACAAGCAATAGTTATCAGTTCCTTTCAAGTGATAGATATTACCTCTAGTCTTCTTACCAGTTAAAATGACTATTCTGGAGCTTTCCCTAATCTTGCATACATTGTCCTTGAAGCTTAAATCATAGCCCTTGTCACACATCTGACTCACACTTAAAAGATTGTGCTTTAATCTTTTCACATACAAGACATATTTAGTATTATGCTTGCCATCAAAAGAAATAGACCCTTTCCCACAAATCTTACCAGTTGTACCATCTCCAAACCTAACTAGTCCACCATCATATCTTTCCAAACTCACAAACTTACTTTTGTCACCAGTCATGTGGTGAGAGCAGCCACTATTAATAACCCATTCATCCTTGTCCTTAATGACCTGAGTAGCCAAAGCACTTTCCACTAGTTTTTCTTCCTTCACACAACTAGTAGAATTAGTAGACACGGGATCTTCCTTAATAGCAATAAACAAGCATTCATTTACAAAGGAACTAGGATTATCTAGTTTACCATTATCTGATACTTCTTCATCATCATCAAATCTTCAACATAATAACACTTATTTTGGGTGCTAGGCCTATTCTATTATCTTCTTCTATTTCTTTCAATTCTTTTAGGACATTTGGAAGAAAAATGACCTACTTTACCACAGGAAAAACATTTGAAAGGTAATTTGACTTTATAATTACTAGATCCTCTTTGCAGTCTATCCATGAACTTGGCTTCAACTTCATCAAACTCATCATTGGATTCTACCTTGTACTTCTCTGATCTAGAAGTACTGGCTTTGAAGGCCGTCTCAACTTTCGGTAGAGCATCACCAAACTCTCTCATTTCAAAGGCAGTAAGCTTACCAAGTAGCCGATCCCTATCAACCATTTTTACTTGCATGAATTCTTCAATTGCAGCTACCTTGTGATAGTAGGACTTGGGCAGAGATCTGAGAATTTTTATAACAACTTCCTTTTCATCGAGAGTTCTGCCTATGGATTTTATCCCTGTAACAAGTTCATCAACTCTTTGCATAAAGGCTGATATGTTTTCATCATCATTCATCTTCAAACTTTCATATTTCACTTTCAAACTTTGTAACTTGGCTTTTTTCATAGAATTATCTCCTTCCTATAGATTTTTCAACTTTTCCCATACCTTGTTTGTAGTTTCAAGATTCACAACTTTCGTCAATATTGAGTCAATTAATGAGCTTAGCAGAGCATCCTTTGCCTTGACATTTATCTCATATTCTTTGATTTCATCTTCAGTCATTGAACCATTTTGATGTATGGTATATTTTGTTTCTGAAACTTTCAATACTTTGTAACCAAGACAAAGCAAATGGTTTTTCATCCGAGTCTTCCAAAGAACATAATTCATTCCATCAAAATGTGGTGCTTCCTTGTTGTAAGACATTTTGGATCTTCCTCAAGCTATTAAACTTTCTTTAGAGGAACTTGGCTCTGATACCAATTTTTGATGTGCACCAGACAATTGAGAGGGGGAGGGAGTGAATCAATTGTCCCAAAATCTTAAACACTTTTTGCAATTAAACATTCATCACTTATCCACAATTACTATGACTTAACAATGAGTTAATGAAATAAGAAACTTAACCACAGATACAACATCAAACACAAGAGACACCATATTTTACATGGAAAACCCCAAGGTGGGGAAAAACCATGGAGAGGATTATCTCTAAATATATATTACAATCTTGAAATAATAATGTTCAGGCTTGGTCACTCCACAGGCCTAAACATACTGGCTCACTGTCATGAAGAACAACTAGGTCTAGCAGGCTCACTGCCTCAACCCTAAACCTAGTAAGATTACAATAAGGGTTGTTAAACCCTACTAGTGGCTCACTACCAAACTCACTACCACAATCAACACCTTTCTATATTTGTGATTGAAGTACAATAATTCCTCAGCTCTGCTCTTCCTTTGCTCTATTCTTCCTCTTCTTTCCTCTACCTCTTCTTTGCTCTGCCTTTTGGACCTTTCTTAATATCTTTTCATTTTCACTCAAGGATAAGTTTTCACGACTCAACTAAAATTATTTATACACTACAACAACCTTGGAATGATCATCAAGGTTGGCATCACAATCATCAACCATTGGAATAATCTCCAACGTCAGCATTACAAACATTTACAAATAGGTCTTGGCCTATTACAACATTATGCAAAGGGGATGAAGTAAAATTATATGCAAACTATGCCATGACTTAGCTGGGACTCAAACACAATCTTCCATGCTTCAACATGCTTCCACAATCTTCAAGAGATCTCTGCAATTAGTGGGATTAACCAGGTCAGCTAAGACTAGTTACACGCTACATTATCTGGGAACAATCTTCAAACACAATATCAATTTCTTAACATAGACCAAAGTCCAGATAGGAACATGATCATGAGACATCCACAAGCATGTTATAATCATCAGGAGCAACTGTACAACCTTTAACCACTTTACCCATAAGAATCTTCACACTGGAACACATGAACTTTACTGTCTTCAACTGTCATAAAGGAAAGATAACTTGTAGACCACAAAACCACGAACCATTGCAACTATAGGCACGTATCATCCTCCTAGACTTCCTTCTAGAACCGCAGAGCAAAATACTTTATTGTGGAAGAATACGGAGTAGAATACTTTCTTCCTGTCCCAACTAAACCTATAGAAAAAGGAAGGTTTTACTCTGGTGAACACAACTCACTTAGATCTTCACGCAGAAGGCTCAAACTTGAAATGTAACATCTTTATTCATACCTCTAACTTACTTCCAATCCACAGACCATGATCTTCAAGCAAAAATAAATTTGGAGTAGTTTTCCAGACTATTCTTTAGCATACAACTCACTGTCTATACTATAGTTCTCTTTAACTCACTTATTTCTTCTGGAGAGGCTAATTTTCTCAATATCCTCAACATACAAGTCTTCTTAAAAAGTAATAGAATAAGATACAGTTGACACTAATGACAACAAGGATATGTTGACATCAATGACAACACCAATTAGGCACATACTTGCAACACAGACGTGGCTCATCCTAATTAGGAACTCCTTTCCATGGCAACCACATATGACTGAAATTTGTAGCCATGTAGCCATTTAATGTTTTTGAGCAATCTCTATTGAGAAGCATTCCATAAGTGTTAGGTATGTCTAGAACCTAAATATCTATGTAATATTGCACCCTTGGATCTGATGCAAGATGCATGTGAATATGTGTTAACTCTCTTACCACACCAACTTCTAATTTGTCTAGCTAAGTTACTTTCTTGAGAGATTTTGCTCGATATAGACCTAGAGCTTGACAGATAGATAAGGGAATCACATTAGTTGATACACTTGAATCCACAAGACAGTTGTGTAAATGCTTACAAAATATGCTCAATGTGAGTAAGAAAGGGGGTGATTCAAGTCTATCATTGTATAAGGCCATCTATGATGTATCAACTACATGAATAGTGGCTTGCACTTTTGGTTTAGCATTATTGTCTCTAGCTCCAGGATCTCTAGTCATGATATGGATAGGGTTATGACTAGGATTGTCCTCTTTAGGTGTAGGTTCATCTAGTGACTTCATGAAATCTTTCTTGATGATAGGAATTTTTAGTAATTCTGATAAAGACTGGCTAATTTTTATCTTCTTCATCTCTTCAGTCAGATAAGTGAAAAGTTTGTCTAACTCAAGAAGATGACCTATGGCTTTTGCTACTATGTCTTGTGGTGTGAAATACTATGTATTCACTTTCGGAGGTCTAGGGTTATTGCTAGCTTTGGGATCTAGAGATGTATTAAAATTGTTAGGAGGGATGGGTTTGGTCAAAGGACCAGTAGGTGAATTTGCATTACACCTAAGGTTGTAGTTATGTCTACCTTGATATTGTTGTTTGTAAGCATGAACCTCTTAAGGTTCTTGTTCAAGTTCATTTTCATCCTCAAAGGGAAAAACATAGTTTGTGTCAAAAGCCAAGGTAGATTCCTCACATGCTAGGGTGTAGTTCTCATGTGTGGCATTCATCTAATGATGTTGATAATTTATAGAACTCTCAAGTACTAAGGCTGACTCATACCCTAAGGGAACAATTTCATTGCCTTCAAGAAAAGGTGGATCTCCTACAGTATTTGACACTTCATCTTGGAATATGTTGGCTATTCTTTTGAACTAAGGATGGTCCAACTCAACATGTCCATTTGTGTTATGTATCCTACACCAATTAGTGAGTGCAGCCTCTACCAAATTTACTCTAGTTGTCTTCTTAGGTTCAACAGGAGGTTGATTGTCTAATGGTGAAGGTAATAAGCCATTGTTTGGCCGAGTGTTCCAAACTCTAGGTGGCCTAGGGGCATTGTTATTACTGTTGTGAAATTTCTCTCATTATTGTATCCCCTATCTAGATATCTAGACCTATCATTATTTTTTCCATATCCTCTATCAGGATATCCTATGTTTTGTTTCTCGCTTAACTATGAATAAAAGTTACGAATCCTCATGTGAGTGACCTTAGTGGTTAACTTCCTCAATTGAGGTAATATTTCTTTGATATCATCCTTTTCTTCATGCACTTTGGCTACTATATTGTCTTGTTGAGGTTGGAAGAAAGAATTGCCATTATTATTTTGTACATCATCCTTAGAGGCATGTCTAGGGTGAGGTATAATCTGACCATTACCCTAAGGAGACATAATTCTAAGTGGAGGCACTTACAATGGATTAGGCATTATAGTTGGAGGTATCAGGACCCCATTAGTTGGTGGTTGACTAGGATATGCAGGATATCCTAAGTTAGGTGTCATTCCTGGTGTTAACTGCTAGTTAACATTAATAGCTTCTTCAAAAGCACTTGCTATGGATGTGATAGCAGGATGTGTCCTAATGAACATGGATGTCAAAGGATCTAAGGTTGAATAGTAAATTGACCTAGATACTTCATCACCTACATTGTAAGGAGTAGTTAATTGAAGTACATCTTTTGGAACCTAACATTAAAGTTAGAGTTTAACTCTCCCTCAACACTTTTAATTATACCAAAGAGGTGATACATCATAGCTGGATCTACATATATTCTGAATCTTCCTTTGCAAACTTTCTATAAATCATCCCAAGAGGCTATGGAAGTTTGAGGAAGGCTAATATACCAACTATAAGCTTCCTCTCCTAGTGAATATGGAAATAACCTGCATACTACATCCTGATGCTCTATCTGGGCTTTGAAACATGCTTCCTTATGAGTTTGGATGTTATCATCTGCATCTTGATAAGGATGATATTTTAGACAATTATTGTCTAGATTTTTAGGCAAAGGATTATATGCTACAAAGAGCATTAGCAATTCAATGGAAAACAATGGCATTGGAAGCAGTGCTGGAGGTATCACATTAGGTATTACTAGAGATATTGGTGAACTTGGACCAGGACTCTGATATATATTTTTTGTATGGGGTATGAATCCAAAGATAGGCAATTCTTCTAAAGGTCTAGTGGATCTCAACCTGGTATTAGGTCTATGAGCTAGTGCTTCAATATTATAGACAAGCTATGGATATTTAGACACAATCTTTGCAAAGGTGCTAGTAGTTACTCCTTTGGAGTAGATATTTATGAATAGATGTCCAACACAACCAAATATTTGTAGTATATTTGTAGAAAATTTAAATATTGACTCAAATTTGGGAATTCCAGACAACTCACTATAAAGATTGGGATAAATGACCATAAGGATGGGGTATTTGTAGTTGGATTCCACAAATTATTGAGAATAAATGGAATCTTTACACAAACAGTCAAGAATTAATGTATTGTTAAGAAATTTGAAAATATCACCTCACTTGAGCATGAGAAATGATATCTAAGCAACAAATCTTGAATCTAATTTCTTAGGGCCCTCCTAGCGCCAAAAACCTGTTGATGATGACGTTAGTCATAACAAAAGGAAATAAAAGTTACACAACAACCTTTATTTATCTTGAAAGATTTGATAAATTCTAAGTGAATTTATGATCCCAAGTCTTAGTGAATTAGTTCATAATGATCTGACATTACTTAGAGGTTGATGTACATTGTTGTTTTCCATTAGGGGCCTTACATACTTGATTTCAAGTATCTATATCCTGATATGTAGATATTACTCTGTTTCACCCGTTCTTTATAAATTCTTAGTAAATGATATCAAACCTTACAATATTTAACTAGATCGTGCAGATATTTATGATAAGTTTGATCAATTCTTCTGTTTATCACTTTGGTTAAGATCATCTATGATTATCTTGATTAATTCTTTTGAAACTATATCTGATTTACTTAAATTTAAATTAATGCTCACTTATTTTACTTTTGCACTATGATTTCCTTCAAATAATGTACCTATAAGCATATATTTCCATGATTCTTTACATGATATTGTAATTTTACATGCTTTTTGCTCAAATGTACCTATGATCTTCATGTGTCTACAGATATCAACACATTTTTGTTTTCTACGTATCATTTTTAGTGTTCTACTATTATGATGATGGTGATTCAAATGAAATTTAAATAAATTAAACTAAAACTTTGTAAATTTACTAAAAGAGTGAAGTTCAGTCACTGATCCACATATATCCTTGATACTTTCATGAAAAGGAAAAAAATCAAACCATATTTTCACTAGGACATTCCACAACTACATATGATTGATGCAAATCTTCAAAGGAAAGGATGACAACAACATTCATAGACTAAAATACACTCCAAGGGATGCAGCAAATCAAAGGAATATCAAGATATCATACATATATTACACAGGATTTATGATAATTTGTAATCACAAGTCTTCGTCTTCATTCAAGTAATGCAAAAGGAATATACATTTACAATTAACCTTGAAAATTGGTCATGACATTCAACAATCCAATCTCAATTAAGCTTCTAATGATTGTACAAATGATGCTCCACCTCCTTTTATAGGATAAAGAGAGGAGGTAGTCACAAAAGATCCAATGATCATGATTTATCTATGATAATCAATGGTTCACATTACTTTGACCAAGTCAAAATACAAAACATGTGGTTTAAGTTGCCAGTTAGCAACTATCTAGTAAAATATTCCCCACACATTAGATTAAGTCAATACAACCTCTGTATCACACATTCTCTTCAGAGTATTCATTAGTGGAATATCTCTTTTATATCCTACATTATCACCCTATTCTTCACCTGTAGAAGGTTCTATTGATGATTGTTTTTACACATTCATAACAAAAGTTAAAATTCATAAAATGAACCTAACTGTCTTGAAAGATATGAAGAAATCAATTAAGATTACTTAATCCCAAGTTTTTGTATGGTCAAGTCTTGACCTTGTGGCCAGTTCAGTAGGTTACTATGAAGTTGTAATATGCAAGGGGCCTTACTTGATTCAAGGTGATTGATGATTTACTGGACTCTAATTGTACAAAATATCACAAATATTAACATTTTATTCATTCCTTTACATAAATCTATTATTGTATCATGAAACTTTGAATGATTTATATTAAAACATGCTTTCCTTTTCCAATATTTATAAAGATTACCAAATATCAACTCAATTGTTCCTATTTCTTTCAAATGTTAGACAATCTCCTTTAGATTTCAATGTTTAAGCTCAGTATTTCAAATTGTTTGGGAAAAGTTAGAGAAATTTAAATTCAACATCACTTGCTACAGGATCTAAATGTTCTGTTGTGCACGTGATAAGAATTACAACAAATTTGATTAAATCAGTAGACTAAATCATTAAATGCAAATGTCCTGAGTATTTTCACAAACATGCATTTAAGATTGCGAGCTTTAAGAGATATTGTTTCAAACACAAAGAAGAGCCAGAAGACACTCAGAATATAGATGCAGAATTTTAGATTCATTTATATTCAAAAAACATAGTCATATATGATTTACAATGTATGAATGACTCTTAGCTTCATTAATCAAATTCACAAAAACTTACAACACTTTATAGATACAATAAGAAAGCTAAACATTCCATGCATTCCTTAGTGCAGGCATAAGCGACCTCCTCTAAACTAAAATACTCCTTCTACTCAAAGTCTCAGAACAAATTACAATTGCTAGCTAATTTCTAAAAATCCCTATGTAAGTAATGTACAGGTAGTAAAGTTCCTTATATAGATTTTGAACATCTCATTGCTACGGCTACAACTTCAATCTGCGGTTGAGATACCTCCATTATTGATCAACGGTGTATCTTCATCTCTAACCATCTGCCAAAATATCTAAATGGCATCTTTTCTTCCCCTCAAAGGATGTTGTTGGAATCTTTTCAAAAATAACATTCCCCTTCCTCTTTGTTTGACTTTTCTCAAAACCATTGCTCGTGCTTTGTCTTCTCATTCTTTCAAATATGTTTTGAAATTACTGATTACACCTTCTACAAAGGTGCGGTCCCCTCCTAGACTCTTTGCCAATATGTATTCCTGCATCATGACTCCCTCCCTTAACTTCTTTTCTCTGTTCTCTGAGCGTTCTCTTCTCGTCTTGTACTTCTTCATTTTAGCATTCTCTTCCATTAATGTATCCATCATCTGTTTACTGAGATTTGCATCAGGATTCTCTATGCATGGTGTGAATATGGCCTTGAACTCTGTTAATGCCCTTTCTAACTCATATGCTAGCATTTTCATACATTCATGCTCCAGGAGTCTTTCTATTATCTTCTTATGTATTTTTATCATTTCGTCTACTTTCTCTTCTAAATCTTGTATAACTGTTATACATTTTCTGAGGTTATCTTCCTCAAATTTAAGTTCTAATCTTGTCTGTGGCACTTGATTTCCCATTGCAATAGTAATTGCTCCTTCATTGATCAATTCTTTTGCTCTTTCTTCAACCTCTGTCAACTCTTCAAGTTTAGACCTGCATTCTTCTTTTCTATACTGACAATTATGTACAAGTATCATGCATTTGCTCTTTTCTTTTGCAATTGCCTCCCAGCTTTCCATAGCCTTCCTTATTATTTGCTCACCTTCTTGCATAAAAGTTCTAAACCATTCATACAAAATGTTATCCTTGAGCCTTTTATTTTTCATGTCCTTTATTTCTTCCTTTGATACCACTGCTACGTTATTAGGCAATTCTGGTACTGTGGCACTGGGATCAAATATCCCTTTAATAAATTTTTGAAGTTGGACAATGTGTCCTTTTAAGTATTCCTATTTATCTTTGTCTTTTCTCAACATCTCTGCGGTCACTTGGTGCATATCCTCTCATTCATTAATGTGATGTTCCCTTGTAGTATGCCCAAGGTTAAAATTTAATCTTTTATACTCCTCCAAGGCTATTTCACCTTTTTCCTTTTCCTTCTATGGTATGGCTAGGTTCAACATGCTAGATCCATCTGGACCTCTCTGTATAGCTGACATTGTCCTAGCTTTTCTTTTTTCTTTTCTTGGAGTGGTACCACCTAGCAAACTCTTAATATCAATTGGTACTTACTGTACCTCTTTTTCCTTCTTTCTTATCTCTTCTCCTAACCAGTCAGGAATTTCTTTTCTACCTTCTATTGCCTTAAATTCATCAATTACCTCTTCATGCGGTCTCTCTGTTTCCACTTCTTCTTGTTGCTGCTACTCTTGCTGTTGTTCTTGTTGTTCTTCTTATTGTTGCCTTTCCTACTGATCCTGTTGTTGTTATTGTTCTGGAATTTGCTACTGAAGTGGAGTCTCCTGTTCCATGGGATCATTTTCCTATTCTTTTGATTCAACCTCATTTTCTTCCTCTTCTATTTCAATGTCTCCTTCATCTTCAGCCTCCTCTTCAGGACCTTCTTCTGCTGATGGTGCCTTTTCTTGGTCTTCCTCTGGATGTATTTGTTCCACATCTAGCATGTTAACATCCTCTATTTGTTCATCAGCCTTACTTTCATCCATCTTTTTTGTTACCTTTGTACCTTCAGGCCCTTTGGTTTCATCTTCTATTTTGTCTGTTATTTGTGTCTATACCTGTTCTGTATGTACAAGGGAATTTACCTTTTTATCATCTTCTTTTACTTCCTCTTCTTTTTCCCATTCAGAAATATTAATTTATTCTGTAGGTGAAGAGGTTCCTATCATTGTATCTTCTTCTTTTGATTCCTTTTCTATTTCTTTTATTCTTTCTGTGTTCTTTTCTTCCTCACTTTGCTCATCATACATATTCAGCATATTTAAAGCATCCACACATGAGGTGTCATCTTTTGTTTCTTCTTCTGATGAAGCATGTGTTTCTGTGATTATCTCCTCAGTTATCTCTTCTTTCTTAGATTCTTCAATCTTATGTGCCTCTCCTTGCACATCTTTAATGATTTCCAGAGAAACTAAGGTACCAAATGGCTCTGATCATATTTCTTCCTGTACCTTTTATTCTTGATGCTCTAAGCCTTGTTCAATCTCCATTTCATCTTAAATGTTTAGTTCTTTTTCTTCACTCAGGAAATCACTAGAATCTTCTTCTATTTCAATCTCCTTTCCCTTATAGATTTCTCTTTCTTCACTGTCACTACTGTCAATGTGCATAGTCTCAATATTTTGTTTGACTCTGTGAGTTTGTAATTCTTGCTGCATTTCTCTAGCCAACTCTGTTTTTACTTTAATATATGTTTGTCTTGGTTCTGATGAAGTGGAGGTACTAAGTATACTACTCAATTTTGTAGGTACTTCTTGTGCTCGAATTACACCACCTGGTTCAGAAGTTTCACCTTTTGACAAACCTATTGGTATTGCCCTTCTAATTTGTTGTCCTGTTGCTTCCTTAGCAGTTTGTGCCTCTTCTGCACTAATTTCATGACTTATTGACCTTGCATCTAGAAAAGCATCTGATGCTACTACTATTATTATTCCTAATGCACATGGATCCATTAAAGTAGCATTTTTATCCTTTTCAACAATCTTGGCCTCTACAATCTTCCTTTTCTTCTCATAAAAGCATTACAAATCTTGACTAGGCTCTACTTTTCTTTTTCTCCCTTTCTTTGGATAGGTGATTTCTTTGCCTTCAGCCTTAAGTTCCTCAATTGTATCTTTTAGCCATGTCTTTGAAAATAATATCACTGGCTCAGACAATACATCCAATGATGTATTCGAGGGTTTTGACGAATCAGGCTCTGTAATAGGACCTAACCTTGCCTCTGTATAACTATGATGTAACAGTTTATCATCCTCCTGAACCTCTGGGGGAACATATATGTCACCTATAGACTTCATTTACTCAATCGTTAATCTTTTATGAGCTCTTTTCCTCACCTCCCTGTCATTCTTGCAATTAGCACAAAAATCCTCAATATGTATTTGATGTTTACACTTTTTATCAACAAAGTTTTGGATCCTATGAAAAGGATCAAATCTCCTGATTAAATCAAATTCTTGAAAGCCATAATATCTTAGTTCTTGCTTTGAATAACCTACAACTTCTTCATTGTAACAAGAGTATCTGCCAATAGCCCAAGGCAACTTCACATTTCCTCTATTATTGAACTTCCTTTTACACACTCTAAAAACATTCAAATTTTGTCTTGAAAATTTTGAAACAATTAGCTTATCAGAAGGATACCGAGGCAGCATAAATGGTTTTCCTTCAAATCCTTTAGTCCTTATGTAAGTAAAATGCTCAAACTGAATAAACCAGGAACTATGCAATCCAATTGCATCTTCTACACTTTTAGATAATCTTTTGCCAGGTTCTTCTCTCAACACCCTTACCATGTAAGTATAAAACACATCATTGACTAAAGGAAACTTTTTCAATGCATTCTCCTCTTGTAATTCAGGGTAGTGTTCATACACTAATCTCTGATCAGGACCATTACCAAGGGTACCAACCCTTTCTATTCCATGTATATATGGTTTAATTTCTACAGCACATGAATATAACACATAGGAAGACAAATAAAAGGGCATCATCTTTTGTTTTCTTAGCATGGCCTACTTCCAAATAGCTGTTCTTATTGCCTTAGCCCAATGGATCTGCCCTTTCTCTTTTTTCCCTGTTCTTATGAATTCAATAACAGTGAACATCCATGGTTCACATTTGGTGCCATCTCTCATTCCAACCAACCTACTCAGCATGGTGATCATCAAATAAATTTCTTCTTTAAAGTATATCCTCATCAAGTTCTTGGGTACCCTGGCTATAGCCTTGGGTTTGTTTTCTGGGTTATACCAGTTGTGGAATATTTTACCCTTACATTCCTTTTCATTTGTGTGAAAGTCTTCATTATATTGATCAATATCAATAGCTCTCATTTTCTCATTGATTTCTATTCCAAATGTTTTGGCAATCCCCTCTATGGTTAAATCAGCAATTAGTCTATCATATAACATGATCTTCCTTGTAGCTTGATCATATAAAGTCACACAGTCTAAACACAACTCTCTAGCCTCCATTGCTAGTGGGAAACCTGTAGCCCTATATAATCCACTCTGCCAGATACATTTCATATCTTGTGAAGCATCCGGAGTAGTAATTTTCTTTAACACATACTCTGCATCATAATTTCCTATGCTCGTATCAGTTCCAACTCCACCCATACTAATTAGAGATGGATAACCTCTGTGCAAGGGCAATTCTTCTTTCTCTACTTCTTTTCATGGTTTCCTTTATTTTTTTTCCTTGCCCCCTGTATATTTCTTCTATTTCGGGGCCATCCTGTGGAAAATATATCTTTTAACTTTCATTTTACTTTCCTGTCTAGGGTTTTTACTATAAATTTCTACTTTTACCATTTTACCCTAACTTGTTTGTCCTTTCTATATTTTAACTTTTAAATTTGTTATCTCTACTTAGCTAATTAACAGTTAAAACAGTAATTTGATAAATGCATACGTTTTAAACTAAAATTACTGAAATTAACAGCTATATTTTACCATTCAAAATTAAACGGCGTTTTGAGATAAATACCTATTTTTCCTGATCGTATGACTTGATCCGTTGACTTACTTTTACCTTTTTTTCTTTTGTCCAACTACTGTAACTCTGTCACTTCAATAAGTTCTGCTCAATCCACTGTAACAGTTCTCTTTTCTGCAATTTTTAACTCTTAGCACTATATCTGAAAGTGAAAAAACCTTAAAATTACCCTAACCCTCGTTAAATTTTACTTTTCTTAAGTGTTAGACTTGCATTAATTACAACAATTAATGCATTACAACTTCAGCTTTCTATTGCAATGTTTGTGTTTTTAAACTTTCTTACCATTAGCTTAATTCTGTATGCATACATTTTTCTTGTATTTTTCATTTTATGTTTTCCTTGTATGTCTTCGTTGTATCTTTAAACATACAAGCACTTTATGCAAACAATCAAACTAACGTTCTTTTCCTTTTTTACTGTTTCCGTACTTCTTTGTATCTTTCATTTTGTATATCACGCTTGTATATTCCTTTGTATAAGTGCACATACAAACACCTTATACAACCATCTCTTTACCTTTCCTCTTTCATGATGCTTTTACTTTCATTGTATATTGGGTATGTATATCATAAACATACAAATGTTTAATCATACAAAGACTTTTCTATTTTTAATTTTCTTTTTCGCATCTGATTTGTATCTCTGCTTTGCATCTTTTAACATACATCAGCTTGTACATTTAAAATATACATTGTTATTATATAAGCGAAATGTACAAATAGTGGGTCCACCTTACCTTTCACTTGTATCTCCGCGATGCATATGACGTTTATATCAAACAATTAAATACAACCAAAATACATACAACTCCTTTTGTATCACCTTGTCAGACTTGTCCTTTTTATAAACCATATTTTACTTACTTTCGACTCCAACTTGTATACAACGTGAAATGCATCCTACAATATACAATAAGTCCCGATGCATTGTTTATATCGTATTTTAATTTTCTTTCAATTCCGCATTGTATGTATACCTCAAATGTATGTAGCCAAAACATACATACAAAGCCTGACATATACAACAATTTAACCTTATTTCATGATCCTTTCGATTCCACCTTGTATGTATCCTGAAATGTATGTAGCCGAAACATACATATACAAAGTGTGAAACATACAACAATTATACCAACTTTAATACTCTTTTCGGTTCCACAACATGTATAACCGGTTGTATATCCTATTTGTATGTTTCACTTTCGCCAAACATACAAATAAAACATACATTCACCGAACTTAACCGTTTATTCATTCCAACTTTAAACTGTGCCGGGTCTAACTTGTCTATGAAGATAAAGCATTAACCAAAATGTATACAAGTATAACAACATACATATAAACCCGATGACCTCCCCTCTTGCGACTAACACAAAGACACCACATACAAATGACCTTGCATATAAGTGACTTTGTATATACAAACAGTTTTGTAAATGCAACATACAAAGCTTCTGATTGTACGTTTAACAGAAAACACTTATAACTTGCAAAATATTGTGAATTTTAAAATGGTTCAAAAAGCAACCCTTACTCATTTTTGACAAGGAATTCACCCATACTCTACCCTAGTACTTAATGTTATTTTTTCTTTATTTTCACCAAGGTTTGTAACTTTCACTTCCCTTTTCCCTTTTACCACACAAACAAGCAAAGAAAACACAACCACAACAAGGGTCCTCATTTTGCTAAGGAGTAAAATGGGGCGTGTTGTGAGCATCACAGCAACTAGAAACCAAATAAAACAATTAAACTAAAAACATTAAAGAAAACTAAAATGAAATAAATTCATAATTTCCAACTATCTTTCTTGCAAATCATTATCTAACTTGAGATCTAATGTATTCAATAAGGTGCATGAATTTTCCTTTTCAGTTTAAGTGGGTGCACGTGATTAATAATCCTCATCTTGAAAATCAGTTGAACAAACCAGTGACTAACATTAGACTACCTAGTTGATGTCATTGCCTCATAGCCAACTGGATAGAGCCTTGTTGCCAGTAGGCATCTATAGCCCCGACAAGGTTATCGTTACAATTCTCCTAAGTAGAGCCCCACTGCCAGCAAGCATCTATAGCCCCGGTAGATTTACTTAGATGACTTAACCTAGATTTTAGTAAAATCTATTTTTATTTTTTAATTTTTATATTTTGTATTTGATAGAAATTTCATAAGATATTACAGTTGTAAATTCATGATGCAAGGAATGGTCACTTGCTGAAATTACGCTGAGAATTGTAATGGTAGCAAGGGTGACCTCTGATTTTTCACCTAATATCTACACTAGTAAGTTCAACAAACCAAAGGATTTTAGGTGTGTCATTGTGAGAAACTTCCCTTGAATACTCAACCCATAGTTATTGAATACAAAATTTTACAAGTCAACTAACTTTCTACATTCATGACAGTCACAACAAGTTATGCACAAATTTCAAATAATTAACTTGAATGTTCTAAATTTTCTATTGTTTTTAGTGGTTGTTAGTCTACTCCTGTATACTCTAAAACAAAATTAACATCCCTGCTAAAGCAACACAACACATAAAAAAAACCCAACACAACAAACCAAAAACAACAAAACAAACAAAACTATACATTATTCACACTATGATACAGAATAGACCAACAACCCTCACCTCAAGCCTAAAAGTAATGTTTCAAGTGTTGGCCATTAACTGGTTGTAACATCCAAAACCGAAATGACAAGAAGTAACTAAGTTTTCAAAATGGTTAAATTTTTTTTTTTTTAAACTAGGTAATCAAATACAAAAGTAACTCATCTATAATCCAATACAACATTTTTCATTTTATCATAAACATGATTTCATTTTCATAAAGCTTGAAGAAATGATATACATAAAACACTTTGTTTTCTAGCAAATGAAATTTTCTTGAAACAACAAATATTGGAAACATACCATTATCATGCATCTTGATTGTCGACCCATCACATTCAAGACTCAGCATTCCTCAGAATTTGGAAGAGAAAGTATCTTCAAGGAGCTTAACCTCCAACCACAGACCGTCAGTCTCCCGCACTCCTTCCTAACTGGAAGTGGCCCTACCCTACTCAAGAGGATAGACTTAGGATAACCATCGGTGTTTACCATCTGAGCTCTGGTGTTGTAACCTACGTGTCTTGTTATCGTACAGATCCCTAGATACCCTCTAGTCATGCACGACACTCCACAAGAAATGCCATCCAGTTATGGTGAATGTTCAATGCACTTGAGGATAGTACACCACCTTGGCCAAAGAATTTGTATTTAGTTAGCGTTCTAAAAATGCATGAACTTGGTTCACCCACCCTACTCGACTTGAACTGGTCGAAATCCTACAGTTTTCCAATTTGTATAATTTGAACTAATTGACGACCTTGATGACCTCAAGGATTTAGGATTCCCTCCTATGATAGCACATGGCACAATATTTACTCTAATCCTGAGTTCATAGTTTCAAAACCCATTTTCATGTAAAAACATTGTTTATAAGCACCGACTCCTAAGTGGTTTCTTAATCGATTACTCGGTTCCCATGTTTTTCACAACACACTCTAGAATCTCGATAAATTCCCATTATCCTGAAATTTAGGGGTTCTAGACTCTTAAGGTCTACAAATCATTACTAGAGTTGTCGCATGCAACGTAATCTAAATTCAGTATGCGGGTTTCCCACTCTACTGCTTGATACAACACCATGACGATTCTCGATCATTACTAATGCTTCAGCTTCCTACTCCTCTTACCATGTCATTTAGTTTCACATGATTCAAAAGATAAGGGTCGAAATAAGATATAATTGGTTTTGGAATCTTCCTTATGATAAATGGAGGTGACCATCCGTAGGATCGACCTCAACTAAAATACAAGACGATAAGGTCACTAGCTGGTTACAGCGACCTCTCCGATTGCAAAATACACTAAAGTTTACGTCCCAAACATGTTCTAAATCGAAGGTTTTTAAACTCCTACACTACATGCATGTGGAGCAAAATGTTTCCTTGCTGTGGAGCTATCTTTTCAAGTGTTTCAAGGGTCATTTTGAGTTGATAAAATAGTCTTAATGGATAACCTTCGAACATACATTATTTCTAACCATTCAAAGAATGTAATTTACAATTTGCAACAAGTGGTGTTCATTCCTAAATGTATGCAAAATAGAAACTGTGTTCCATCCTCACACGGTGTCTTGTATGTCAAACAAGAATGCAGTTTTTTGCATTTTAACAAACAGCAATCCTACCATTTCTAAGTTTTCCAATTAACAATACACAGCAATGATACCTTATCATGGATAGACAGCACATAGAATTCATAATAGAATTACGTGGTCTTTCTATTCTACTCATATTAAACGTATTTAGCTATCGCAGTCATGAAACTTTCTTACTAGGCTAAATTGTGAGAAGAAGACAAAGGGAATGAACCTGTGGATGATGACGGTGGTTGCTGTGGCAAATACTACTTCCCCACTTAGCTAGTCATCCTCCTCTCTACCTGGTAACTTCACAGAAGCTTCCACACGTGCTTTTCTACCGGTTCTCCTCAAGACGACGATGGACTTCCACAGTTACTACTCTCACTTCTCAATTCTCACACTACCGTTTTCCTACTCTTCTCACGATGCGGAAGCCCATCTTTTCTCTCAACTCTCCTCTCACAATAACTCTCTAAAAACTACCCACACTTTTCTCATGCAGGCGTCAGTAACTCTCCTATTCTCTGCTGGTTCGCCCTCAGCATAACGACAGACCTCTCATTGAAACTCTCCTCACTGTTTGATTCTTCTTTCTTTGCCATTTTTCTTTCCCACTCTTCCTCAATATCCCACTAAGCTCTCCGATGAAGGCTTCCCAACTAATACATCCATTGTCCTCCCTTTTACTCAATGTTTCTCTCTATACTTGTTGTCTCCCCTTTCACCGCGTAAACCACTTCCAAAAACTCTCCTTTCACAGCGTAAAAACCACTTCCAAAAATTCTCCTATCACCCCCGTAGAATCTCTCTTCCACTTCGCAGTTCTAACTGCCTTGTCCAACTCTCTCAAGCAGTTACTTCTCCTTCCACACAACGTAGACCTCTCTCCTCCGTCGTTTCTCCCCTCCTATGCCGTCTCCACTCCCATTTCCCAACTGCCTTTCTCTCCATCTCCGCGGCATTATTCCCACTCAGCAATAAACCACAACCGTCCAGTAGAAACTCCGCTCTACCTGCTACATTACTCTTGTTTCCAAACCAATCACCGCGGCACTACACTCCCGTGGTAACTCTAAAAGATTTACGGTTAACTCCTTGCACCAAAGTAGCTACCTCCCTATTCACGCCATGGTGAAATTAGTTAGGCATTAAATGACAACAGAATTATGTCTAAACTTAGGGAAATTGATTTAGCTGAGAATAATTGACTACATAGACTTAATACGCCCACAAGAGAGATTAAGGCTCCTTAGGTGACATGGCTTGTTAAAGGACATACTATTCCGTCCTTATTGAAACAAAAGGCATCAACCTACCAAAACCAACTTAATAATTGAATTGAGGAGTTAAAGCTTGACATGGCGGTGGTTACGAAATGGTTTGAGCAACATTGGAGTCGAGAAGGAAAGAGAGACAAGGACTAGAAGAAAAGACTCACGCTACGAAGACAATAATAAATTATTCCACGCTAAGGCTACAAATCAACATTCGTAGATCTACGCGAAAAGAATAACTTCACAACACAAGTTCGACGCGTTTTACGACAATCACGACGGATTGATCGTAACGCGAACGAGTTCTTACAACATTAGACGCACAAAGCTGACTTCTCGCATTTTTCGATTACAAGACATGATTTACAATTTCACCACAAAATGGTTCACTAAATACTTATAAACGAAAATATTAAACGTCTAAATAAGTTGACTTGCTATTATGGACTTACGATGCCATCGACGACTCCAAGATTCTACAAGATGATTTTTGACTAGGATGTTATACTTTATCCTTTGATGTCGACATCTAGTTAACTAATCCCAACCGACAAACAAGACTAACTGGTTGGTTTCAAGGTTTATCTACCTGTTTGGCGATCTCAGTAACAAACACCCATGGTTAATTTCCAGAGTCTATACTCTCTCTCGAAGATACTTTCTCTTCTGTCGAACACAGTCCACCTATTCCTGCATCGACAGACTCACATACAATTTTGTGGTCAAAGCACCTATGATCCAAATATAATATATTCAAACATCATTGCATATATTATAAAGACATTTAGTCTACAATATCACCTTGATTGTAATCATTAGATTCCACAATTTCATATAACAACTTTGTAAATTAATTGTCAGTTTCCATGTCGTCCACAACATATTAAATTACTGAAATTTGCAAGAAAGTAAATAACTTAATTGTTTCCAGAAAGAGGGATGTAACATATCCTTCCCCTTTAAAAATCATCATCCCCGATGATTAAGTTTATCAAGCAAAAACTTAAACTTAAATCAAACTTTTTATAATGCAACATTAATGTCTTTAAAAAGCTTCAAAAATCTTTGAAAAATGTCTTTGTAATCTTCCCAAGTGACGCTATCCTCGCCATATTGGTCCCACTGTATTTTGCATTGCAAAACTTCTCGATTACGTAAACGAAGTTTACGCATTTCGAGCACCTTGAGTGGCTCGATCACAACCACCCCGGGTTCTTGCATCTGTAAGGAATTCCAGTTAAGGATGTGGTTATTACCTACAAAATATTTCTTTAAATACAAAACATGAAAAACATTATGCGTCTTAGACAAGGCTGGAGGTAGAGCAACTTTGTAGGCAACCGGATTGATAATCTCAAGAACTTCGAAAGGTCCGACATAACAAGGAGCCAATTTCGAAGATTTACCAAACTTTATAGAACTCTTTTGGGGTTTTACTCGCAAAAGCACTTTCTCGCCAACAGAGAAGTGTCTAGGCACTCGCTTGCGATCTGCATAACTCTTTTGCCTGTCATTGGCTTCTGCCAACCTCTTCCTAATCACTTTAACTTTTTCCTCCATATCAGCAAGCATTTTAGGTCCAATGCTTATCCTATCTTCCATCTTATCCCAGCTTATAGGAGTTCTACATTTCCTTCCATATAATGCTTCAAATGGCGCCATCTTAATGGTAGAATGGTAGGAGTCGTTATAGGCAAATTCGACAAGAGGTAGATATTCCTCCCATCTGTATTGCTGATCCATGCAATACATTCTCAAAAGGTCTTCTAATATCTGGTTCACTCTTTCTGTCTGACCATCAGTTTCGGGATGATAAGTAGTACTTACATTCAATTTAGTCCCTAATGCAGAAAATAAGGTTTGCCAAAACTGTGAAGTTATCCGAGCATCTCTATCAGATATTATCTTTTCAGGTACCCCATGCAATCTGAAAATTTCTTGCACAAATTTTTGATCCAAAAGATGTACCCCATCTATCAAATTTCCCGGTATAAAATGTGCAACCTTGGTTAGTTTATCCACTACAACCAATATTGCATCATGCCTGTTCTTGGACATTGGCAATCCCTGGACAAAATCCATACTAATAACTTGCCATTTCCATTCCGGTATATCATGTGGGTACAACAACCCAGCAGGATGTTGGTGTTCCACTTTAGCTCTCTGACACTCCAAACAACTAGCTACAAACTTTGCAGCATCACTTTTCATTCCCTTCCAGAAATATAACGGCTTGACATCCGCTAATAGTTTTGTTACTCCAGGGTGTCCAGAGTAAGGAGCACATTGAACTTCCTTCCACACAAGGTTTCTAAGTTCTACTGAATCAGGAACATATATTCTTCCCTTGAATCTCAGCAATCCATTGGATTCCAAACTGAATCCGTCATATCTTGGGTCCTTAGGGTTTAGGTGCAGAGCCTGTTTCACTTGTTCATAATACTCATCCCTAGATAAGTTTTGCAATACTGAATATTTAAAGTTAGCATGTATGGAGATTATAGAGGCTATATGCCTTCTTCTGCTTAAGGCATCTGCTACTCGATTTTCCTTGCCTTTGATATAAGAAATTTTAAAATCATAATCTGCTATTAATTCCAGCCACCTCCTTTGCCTTGCATTGAGATTAGGTTGTGTGAATATGTAGCAAAGGCTTTGATGATCAGATTTTAAAATAAAAGTCCTTCCCAACAAGTAATGTCACCACATCTGAAGGGCATGTACCACTGCTGCCATCTCTAGGTCATGAGGAGCGTAGTTCTGCTCATAATTTTTCAACTTCCTTGACTCATAGGCTACTACCCTGCCATCTTGCATAAGCACACCTCCTAGTCCTTCCTCCGAGGCATCAGTGATCACCTCAAACTCTCCCTCTGGATCAGGAACTTTTAGAATTGGAGCGGTTGTTAATTTTTCTTTTAACAAGTCAAAAGCCTTTTGACATTCATCCGTCCAAACAAACCTTTTTCCTTTTCTCTGCAATGAGGTAATGGGACTAGCAATGCTTGAGAAATTCAACACAAATTTCCTGTAATACCCTGCCAAACCCATGAAACTTTGTACCTCAGACACATTGGTAGGTTCAGGCCATTCCATAATAGCTTTTATTTTGGCTGGATCAACTGATATCCCATCGGCTGATATTATGTGCCCTAAATACTGTACCTCTTTCTGAAAGAAAGTGCACTTGGAGAGTTTCGCATACAGTTTATGTTCTCTTAATCATTGCAACACTATTTGGAGATGTCGTGCATGCTCCTCTTCGTCCTTGGAATAGATCAGAATATCATCAATGAAGACTAGTACAAACTTATCAAGACAGTCTCTGAATACACTATTCATGAGATTCATGAAAGTAGCAGGTGTGTTGGTCAATCCAAACGGCAGCACCGTAAACTCATAATGACCATACCTCATTCTAAATGCTGTCTTGGGAATGTCTTCATCTTTCAACCTTAACTGATGGTAACCAGATCAGATCTATCTTGGAAAAGACCGCTGTGCCACGCATTTGGTCAAAAAGATCATCAATTCGTGGCAAGGGATACTTGTTCTTTATGGTTGCCTTGTTAAGCATCCTATAGTCTATACACAACCTGAAAGTTCCATCTTTCTTTTTGACAAAGATAACCGGGGCTCCCCACGGTGATACACTTGGCCTAATCAAATTTGTAGACAGAAGCTCCTTCAACTGAGCTTTTAATTCCATAAGTTCAGTGGTAGTCATACGATATGGAGCTTTAGAGATTAGCTCCGATCCTAGTTTAATATCTATACCAAAGTCAAATGTTCTCTTCGGAGGCAAACCAGGTAATTCCTCAGGAAATACGTCTCTGAAGTTGCACAGAAATGGATATCTTTCCTCAAAAGATTGCTTCTCCGAGGTTTCCTCTACTAGGTCCATCTTAACTGCAAAAAGTTGACATCCCTTTCGCCTAGCCCACTTTAGTTGTTTTGATGAAATTGATCTAACCTTTATTTCCCTCTGAATTCCTTGGAGATTTACAGTTTTGCCCGTCTCATCCAGACACTCAATGGTTTTATGAAAACAATCTACTTTGGCTCGATGTTTCCACAACCAATTCATTCTTAGGATGACATCGTAGGACCCTAAAGGCGCTACGTATAAGTTTGCCTCAGTGGTGAATTTAGAAACATCAATCCTAGCTTCGAACAAACATTGCTCTACCTGAGCCTTTGAGTTATTTGCATACTCAACTGTCCAAGGTTTTGACATAAAGCCAGCTTTTCTAGAAAATTTACTTAGAACTCTAGGTGACACAAAATTTTCTGTTGCACCAGTATCAAATAGAATAGAAACAGGAACTCCAAATAAGGTACCTGTCATCTCAATAGGAGTGATCTGATACTCTGCTTGCCGATTGTCAAGAGTGGCATGAATCCTTTGCTAAAAGGCTTCCTGTTGAGAAGGAAGCTCCGTGTTCCTAGGTCTCCCATT
The DNA here is from genome assembly GCA_027924645.1 of Cunninghamia lanceolata. Classification (NCBI taxonomy): domain Eukaryota; kingdom Viridiplantae; phylum Streptophyta; class Pinopsida; order Cupressales; family Cupressaceae; genus Cunninghamia; species Cunninghamia lanceolata. Next base: position 31,007,876 of record BSBN01000078.1, on the reverse strand, counting down.
CGGCTTCTTGTTGGGGCAACGGTTGGCATAATGATCACCTCCACAAGAAAAACATCCTACTATAGGTCCTCGCTTCTTAGATGGCCTACTTGCAGAATCACCATTCTTCTTAAAATTTGTATTTCTCTTAAAATCTTTGCTTCTGCGCTCATTACCAAATCCTCCTTGGTTCTTTCAATTTCCCCTATCAAACCTCCTGTTTCCATATCCCTTATCATTTTTCCTTTTAAAAGACTGATCATTGTAGTTCTTATCAAACTTCTTGCGTTTCTTGTCACGGTAAGCGGAGATAGACTTAATCTTCTACTCCTGTTTTATTGCCTTTTCATAAACTTGATCCATCGTGCTTGGACCATGTACCTCCACCTCACCGCTGATCTGAGGATTGAGTCCCATGATGAACTTTCTGATTTGGAACCTTTCATCCTTTTGGTATTGGGGAACATACTTCAGTAACCTAGTGAATTTTTCTGCTAGTCAACCACAGATAGTTCACCTTGCCTGAAGTTTTGGAAGTCCGTTAACTTCTGATCAAAGTATAACTGAGGTAACCACCGTTTACGGAATAGTTCCACGAACTCATCCCATGTCACCTTTAAGGGACTTAATTCCAACTCCATTTTCTTATTCATCCACCAAGTGGATGCTTCCCCAGACAGCTGATAGGCTCCCCACATGGCTTTAGTAACCTCAGAGTAGTTTCTGATCTCAAAAAATTTCTCCATTTCAGTCAACCATGCTTCAGCTGCATCTCCAGTTTTCGTTCCATCAAACTTTGGAGGGTTAACCTTCTTCATATCTTTAGATAACTCTAAGGCAAGTTTATCCTTGGTTCTTCTTTGGGCTTCACTGTCATTAGGATGTTCACTTGACGTGCCATTTTCCCAATGCTTACTCTTGCTTGTGAAGTGTGAGTTCTCGTTTCCATCCTCTATGTTACCAGTTTCATCTATTTTCTTCTCTAGTTTGTTCAACCTTTCCTTGGTTTCAGTGAGCATGTTGAGGATCCTATCCAACTTGTCAGTGGAGTTTTCCCAAGAGTTATGACCTTCCCGATCCTCCCCCTCGTTAAACCCTGATTGGTCCATGCTAGTTTAATCTCACACCTGTTTAAACATATACTAATCAATTTCGCACTTAATAATTTTAACACCATCAAAAGAACGCAACATTTGATCATAATCATAATTGTTCTCAAACCAAAATTTTGTCTTTATTCATTTTGCAAAATTGTTTCAACATCATTAGAGATAGACAAATCTCATGTTTCTACATAGTGTTATCTAGTGGAGTGTAACCTTCGGATTCATTGTCCAACACATAATCACAAGGTGTATACCCCTCAGACTCACTATCAGAAGATAACTCGATAATCTCAGCTCTAGGCATTACACATGGATCTCTAGTGATCATGGGTATACTACTAGGTACAATCTCGGGTACACTAATAGGTACACTATCAGTTTCAATCCAGGAGCAACGGTTGATCATGGTTCGAACCGCCATCACTGCTCCCTCTAGGAGTTCTCTCCTCACTCGCTTAAGTCGTGACATTGCATTGGCTAAGGTTTCCACATCATCAAGCCAAATGTCATTCTTGTCATTGGTTTTCTCTATGGTCTTGACCATCGCAAGTCGTTTCTACTTAGCTTGCAGATAACGCTTCTTACCCGCGAAGGATTTTCTTGCAGTTCTCTTGGTGTATGCCATCCTGGCACAATAAACCAAATCATTAGCTACCCGCATAATGATGATTTCCTAATCAGGTTAGTGGACTCATCAGCCCTAGTGTTGAACCTGGTTAGCTCTGATACCATATGTAACATCCAAAACCGAAATGACAAGAAGTAACTAAGTTTTCACAACGGTTAAATTTTTTTTTTTAAACTAGGTAATCAAATACAAAAGTAACTCATCTATAATCCAATACAACATTTTTCATTTTATCATAAACATGATTTCATTTTCATAAAGCTCAAAGAAATGATATACATAAAACACTTTGTTTTCTAGCAAATGAAATTTTCTTGAAACAACAAATATTGGAAACATACCATTATCATGCATCTCAATTGTTGACCCATCACATTCAAGACTCGGCATTCCTCAGAATTTGGAAGAGAAAGTATCTTCAAGGAGCTTAACCTCCAACCACAGACCGTCGGTCTCCCACACTCCTTCCTAACCGGAAGTGGCCCTACCCTACTCAAGAGGATAGACTTAGGATAACCATCGGTGTTTGCCATCTGAGCTCTGGTGTTGTAACCTACGTGTCTTGTTATCGTACAGATCCCTAGATACCCTCTAGTCATGCACGACACTCCACAAGAAACGCCATCTAGTTACGGTGAACGTTCGATGCACTTGAGGATAGTACACCACCTTGGCCAAAGGATTTGTATTTAGTTAGCATTCTAAAAATGCATGAACTTGGTTCACCCACCCTACTCGACTTGAACTGGTCGAAATCCTACAGTTTTCCAATTTGTATAATTTGAACTAATTGACGACCTTGATGACCTCAAGGATTTAAGATTCCCTCCTGTGATAGCGCATGGCGCAATATTTACTCTAATCTCGAGTTCATAGTTTCAAAACCCATTTTCATGTAAAAACATTGTTTATAAGCGCCCACTCCTAAGTGGTTTCTTAATCGATTACTCAGTTCCCATGTTTTTCACAACACACTCTAGAATCTTGATATATTCCCATTATCCTAAAATTCAGGGGTTCTAGACTCTTAAGGTCTACAAATCATTACTAGAGTTGTCACATGCAATGTAATCTGAATTCAGTATGCGGGTTTCCCACTCTACTGCTTGATACAACACCATGACGATTCTCGATCATTACTAATGCTTTAGCTTCCTACTCCTCTTACCGTGTCATTTAGTTTCACATGATTCAAAAGATAAGGGTTGAAATAAGATATAATTGGTTTTGGAATCTTCCTTATGATAAATGGAGGTGACCATCCGTAGGATCGACCTCAACTAAAATACAAGACGATAAGGTCACTAGCTGGTTATAGCGACCTCTCCGGTTGCAAAATACACTAAAGTTTACATCCCAAACGTGTTCTAAATCAGAGGTTTTTAAACTCCTACACTACATGCATGTGGAGCAAAATGTTTCCTTGCTGTGGAGCTATCTTTTCAAGTGTTTCAAGGGTCATTTTGAGTTGATAAAACAGTCTTAATGGATAACCTTCGAACATACATTATTTCTAACCATTCAAAGAATGTAATTTACAATTTGCAACAAGTGGTGTTCATTCCTAAATGTATGCAAAATAGAAACTGTGTTCCATCCTCACACGGTGTCTTGTATGTCAAACAAGAATGCAGTTTTTTGCATTTTAACAAATAGCAATCCTACCATTTCTGAGTTTTCCAATTAACAATACACAGCAATGATACCTTATCATGGATAGACAGCACACATAATTCATAATAGAATTACGTGGTCTTTCTATTCTACTCATATTAAACGTATTTATCTATCACAGTCATGAAACTTACTTTCTTACTAGGCTAAATTGTGAGAAGAAGACAAAGGGAATGAACTTGTGGACGATGACGGTGGTTGCTGTGGCAAATACTACTTCCCCACTTAGCTAGTCATCCTCCTCTCTACCTGGTAACTTCACAGAAGCTTCCACACATGCTTTTCTGCCATTTCTCCTCAAGACGATGATGGACTTCCATAGTTACTGCTCTCACTTCTCAATTCTCACACTGCCGTTTTCCTACTCTTCTCACGATGCGGAAGCCCGTCTTTTCTCTCAACTCTCCTCTCACAATAACTCTCTAAAAACTGCCCACACTTTTCTCATGCAGGCATCAGTAACTCTCCTATTCTCTGCCGGTTCGCCCTCAGCATAATGACAGACCTCTCACTGAAACTCTTCTCACTGTTTGATTCTTCTTTCTTCGCCATTTTTCTTTCCCACTCTTCCTCGATATCCCACTAAGCTCTCCGATGAAGGCTTCCCAACTAATACATCTACTATCCTCCCTTTTACTCAACATTCCTCTCTATACCCGTTGTCTCCCCTTTCACCGTGTAAACCACTTCCAAAAACTCTCCTTTCACAGCGTAAAAACCACTTCCAAAAATTCTCCTATCACCCCTGCAGAATCTCTCTTCCACTTCGCAGTTCTAACTGCCTCGTCCAACTCTCTCAAGCAGTTACTTCTCCTTCCACACAACGTAGACCTCTCTCCTCCATTGTTTCTCTCTCCCACAGACGTTTCTCCCCTCCTATGTCGTCGCCACTCCCATTTCCCAACTGCCTTTCTCTCCATCTCCGCGGCATTATTGCCACTCAGCAATAAACCACAACCGTCCAGCAGAAACTCCGCTCTACCTGCTACATTACTCTTGTTTCCAAACCAATCACCGCGCCACTACACTCCCGTGGTAACTCTAAAAGATTTACAGTTAACTCCTTGCACCAAAGTAGCTACTTCCCTATTCACGCCATGGTGAAATTAGTTAGGCATTAAATGACAACAGAATTATGTCTAAACTCAGGGAAATTAATTTAGCTGAGAATAATCAACTACATAGACTTAATACGCCCATAAGAGAGATTAAGGCTCCTTAGGTGACATGGCTTGTTAAAGGACATACTATTCCGTCCTTATTGAAACAAAAGGCATCAACCTACCAAAACCAACTTAATAATTGAATTGAGGAGTTAAAGCTTGACATGGCGGTGGTTACGAAATGGTTTGAGAAACGTTTGAGTCGAGAAGGAAAGAGAGACAAAGACTAGAAGAAAAGACTCACGCTACGAAGACAATAATAAATTATTCCACGCTAAGGCTACAAATCAACATTCGTCGATCTACGCGAAAAGAATAACTTCACAACACAAGTTCGATGCATTTTACAACAATCACGATAGATTGATCGTAACGCGAATGAGTTCTTACAACGTTAGACGCACAAAGCCGACTTCTCACGTTTTTTGATTACAAGACATGATTTACAATTTCGCCACAAAATGGTTCACTAAATACTTATAAACAAAAATATTAAACATCTAAATAAGTCGACTTGCTATTATGGACTTACGACGCCATCGACGACTCCATGATTCTACAAGACGACTTTTGACTAGGATGTTATACTTTATCCTTTGACGTCGACATCTAGTTAACTAATCCCAACCAACAAATAAGACTAACTGGTTGGTTTCAAGGTTTATCTACCTGTTTGGCGATCTCAGTAACAAACACCCATGGTTAATTTCCAGAGTCTATACTCTCTCTCGAAGATACTTTCTCTTCCGTCGAACACGGTCCACCTATTCCTGCATTGACAGACTCACATACAATTTTGTGGTCAAAGCACCTATGATCCAAATATAATATATTCAAACATCATTGCATTTATTATAAAGACATTTAGTCTACAATATCACCTTGATCGTAATCATTAGATTCCACAATTTCATATAACAACTTTGTAAATTAATTGTCAGTTTCCATGTCATCCACAACATATTAAATTACTAAAATTTGCAAGAAAGTAAATAACTTAATTGTTTCCAGAAAGAGGGATGTAACACTAGTAATAGCACATCTTCTCTAGTCAATGTCTTGAGCCTAAAAGTGTTGTCTCCTATTATTTTTGAGACCTGTAATGGACCTAACCATAACTTGTCAAATTTTCCATGATTACCTTTCTTTTCATGTGCCTTATCCCAGCACAGCACTAAGTTTGATATTCTAAACATTTTAACTCTTGCTCTCTTGTCAAACCATCTTTTAACCACTGCTTGATGTTTAGCAAATTTCTCAATTGCTTGATCTCCTTTCTCATCTAATTGTAGCATTTGAACGATTCTAGCTTCTCTGTGACATCAAAGCCTAAATATTCATTAGCAAACTTCCGAACTGGTATTCTTAGGTTTACTCGAAGTATGAGATCAGTCCCATAAACTAAGTGATAAGGTGCATTGCCTAAGGCTAATTTAACCTTAGTCCTATCTACCCACAGCGCATACTTCAGAAATGTGTTCCATTCTCTTGGATTCTTTTCAATTAGCTTCTTGATTATATCTAATAAAATTTTATTTGTAGACTCAGCTAACCCATTCCCTTGAGGATAATAGTTTGAAGAAAACTTTAAAACTATTCAATATTCAAATGCCCATTTAGAAAATTTCAAAGAAGAAAATGCAGGGCCATTGTCACATACCAATGCATATGGAGCTCCAAACCTGGTTATGATGTTCTCTTCAAGGAATTTGATGATTACCTAAGTAGTAGAGAATTTACAACATGTGGCTTCAGTCCACCTACTATAGGAGTTAGTCACTGTCAGTATAAACTTGTGTCCTGTAGATGATGGAGGATTTATGACTCCAATGAAATCTAAGCCCCACTGTGCAAATGGCCTAGACTCAATGACTGGTTGAAGTGGATTAGTCTGATTCCTTCCCTTATCTGCTGTAATTTGACAAATGTGACAACTTCTAATGTGACTCTCTACATCTTTAAACATAGTAGGCCAATAATAACCTGCTCTCAATATCTTATGCATTGTGGCTAAATGGGAACCATGAGCAGTTCCATACTTATCATGCAACTCTAGCAATACCTTATTTGCTTCATCTCTGTTTAAACATCTTAAATATATTCCTTCATGGTTCTTCTTGAATAGAAGACCTCCTTGCACCATGTACCTCTATGCTTTGATCTTTAAAGCTCTTCTTTGTGAAGATTTCATCTTCGTTGGGTATTTTCCTGATATCAGAAAAATGTTGAGATCATCATACCACCCTGATGCATCATCAGTATTCAACACATACTGTTGTTTCACCAAATTTTGGTCTGTATTGGCTATGGTTTACACTAAAACTTGTCCTCTGACCAACTTCATTGGGATAATTTCCATATCAAACTCTTGTAAAGTTGTCATCCATTTAGCTCTTTTCTCTCCAGGCTCATTCTGCATTAGCAACATCTTTACGGCTGCATCAGGTACTATGGCTTTAACCTGACTACGTAAGATATAATGTCTAAACTTTTTTACTGCTCTTACTAGTGCAAACGCCTATCTTTCTGTATCAAGATATTTTAGTTGTGCATCTTTTAGAGGTGCACTCATGAAAGCTATAGGCTTTTCTTCATTATCTTCTCCCTTCTGTGTCAACGCAGTTGCAACAGAATGTGAAGATGCAAATGAATAAATGTAAAATAGCTTTGTATAATCTGGACTTGTCAATACAGGAGCATCAGAAATAGCTTCCTTGATATCTTCAAATGCAGCTTTGGCTACTAGTGTCCATTCTATCACTACATCCTTCTTCAACATGGTGTTCAACGGTTGTACAATCTCTACAAACCCTATAATAAACTTCCTAACAAAGTTAATTTTACCAAAAAGTGATTTTAATTCCTTCTTAGTGTTTGGTAATTGCAATTTCTTTATTTCTTCTATTCTATCAGGATCAATAGATATACCATTCTCAAAAATGACATGCCCTAATAATTTTCCTTCTGTTACTCCAAATGAGCATTTCTTAGGGTTGAGAGAAATTCTATACCTCTCACATCTTTTGAGTACTCTTCTTAGATCCTCAGCATGAGTAGATGCATCTTTAGAATAAACAGTTAAATCATCCATATAAATTATAATGCACTTGCCTGACAATCCACGGAATGCAATATCCATGGCTCTTTGAAAAGTGGCACTTGCATTGATTAGACCAAACGACATTCTTCTGTATGCATAATTACCCCATTTACAAGTAAAATTGGTTTTCAGCTTATCTTCTTCATCAACTAAGACCTAGTTATATCCTGAAAATCCATCTAGAAAAGACATCATCTTAGCTCCATTCACTACTTGTAGCACTTCATCTATGGGAGGCAGAGGACAATTATCTTTTTTCAGATGCCTTATTCAAATTCCTAAAATCTACACATAACCTAATGTCTCCACTTTTCTTTCTGATAGGTGCTAAATTAGCTACCCAGGTTGAATGTCTGACGAGGAAAATTATTCTAGCAGACAACAGTTTTTTCACTTCTTCAAAAATCAAAGGTTCCAAAATTACATTCACAGGCCTTTACTTTTGCCTAAATGGTTTAATATCAGGTTTCAAAGGTATCACATGAGTGATGATGGACATATCATATGTATTTAAATCCTCATATGTCCATGCTATGACATGTTTGTAATCTTTTAGAACATCTATAATTTCTTTTCTCAACTTTTCAGAATAGGCTTTTCCAATTTGTACATTCTGAGGATTCTGCTCTGTTCCTAAGTTATATGGATCACACTTACCTCCCTCAGTTTTGGGCAAGTCTTTCTGTCTTACTACTCCATCAAAGTCAAAGATCTGTTCTAACTCAATCACTCCTTTAGGCAAGAAATTGCTTTTTAAGTTGATTATGTCTTCTTCATCCCAAGACACATCAGGCCTCTCTTGTTCATCAATAATTTGGGCCTCAAATACCTCATTACAAGTTAGAAAATATACAATTTGTTGATCCCCTTCAAATACCTAAAAATGAGTTACATTATCTGGTACACTAGGCACATTTACTAATTCTACAACAAATCTTTTTAATCCTGATCGAGTTAAGGCTTCTAAAGTGCTAGCAGCAACTGCTAGTGCATCTGGTCTATGGTTCAATTCTCTAGGCATATGCTCTATATTGAAAGCATCAAATTAATCTATCAAATCCCATACCCTATGCCTGTAACAAACCATATTTTTATAGTTGCATGCATACAATTTCCATACTTGCCTGCCTACTAGCTCAAGTCTAAAAATACTCTGATCATTTTTATCTTTTTCTTTATAGGCATCACAAGTCCATAAATTAAAGCTTCATATTCCGCAACATTGTTAGTACAAGCAAATTGTAGCCTATATGTTGTTAAATATGATTTACCATGAGGATCTATAAGCTCTACACCTACACCTGCACCTTGTTTCAATTTGGATCCATCACATTTTAAGGTCCACATGCCATCCTTATTCTTTTGACCCTTTACTTTGGCATGTTTTGCTTTTTCTATCACATGTACAGTGCTATCTTGTTTATTTATATGCAATTCATTTTGACTTACTTGTACATTTATCCTTTTAGTTTGTAAATCAGAATGACATACCCCTTTGTCTTTTGTCTCTTTTTCTAAATCTGGAGTTTCTACATTTATTTTGTTCTGAAAGTATCTCTCTATTTGACTAAGCTTTCCTTCTTGCAGTTTGATCCCCTTTGTGCATTTTATGTACTGATACTCAATAATATCCCTGCACATTCCACACTTCTCTTCAGAATGTGGCTTGTCATGAACTCTACACATGTTTTTGTATAACTTGCATTGAACTGGGATACTTTGTTCCATGCACCTTTCCATTTCATGTTTAATGACTTGACTAAAATTATTCATTGCATTGTTTTCTTCATCAAAAGAATTTCCATCAAACTCAATGAATAATACAGTTTCCTTCCTGACCTATTTTTCCCTAAAATTTAACATTAAGATTTCTTCAATTTGTACCCCTTTGTTTGTGACCCTATAAACACCAGGTTCAACAGAAGCATACAATATTTCATTGGTCTTATTGTACTCTATGATCATGTGTTTCATCCTAGGTTTGGCTTCTATTCTGATATGATTTGGCATACCTCTCCAAGGTAACCACATATGTGAAAAATCAGTGGACATATATTCATTCAATGTTTTAGACCAGTCTTTACTCAACAACATCCCATAATTTACAAGTATATCTACTACTTGGATGTCAATAAACTGACTTACCCTGGGGTTTGAAGCTAACTGCATTTGAATATGCATTAGTTCTCCAATCACATTAACTTCTATTTTATCCAACTATGTAACAACTTTGGTAGATTTGGTAGGGGTCAGCCCTAAAGTTTTGCATATCCCTAAAGGCATTACATTAGCTGATGCACTAGAATCTACCATACAGTTATGTATGTTCTTTCCAAGCATTCTAATGGTTAACAAGAAAGGAGGAGCCTCCTTATCTGCATACATTACTACATTGGTGTTGGAAGGTTGTTCAATTTTCTTACTTTTCTCTTTTGGCTGTGCATCCCTACTAGGAACATTTACCTAGCTACATTGGTACATCATGCCTGGACCCCACTTGGTCTATTTTCTCAATGTGAGCATCATGTACTTCTACATTTTTCTCTTTCTATAGGTTATCTTCATCTAAATTCTGTTGTTGTTGTTGCTCAGTTGTAGGATCCTACAAAGTCCTATCATGATCTTTAATTTTATCCTGGTCAGGCTCTTCATTTTATGGCACTTGTTGAAATACTCTGGACAACTAAGAGGGGGGGGTAAATTAGTTGTCTCAAAACCTTAACAATTTTTGACTTAAAACATTCAATTATTTACCAATCATTTGTCAATAATTATGATTAAATCATGAAAGCACAAATCAAAAGCTCAAACACATTTGCAAAATAAACACATGAGACACCAAATTTTTACGTGGAAAACCCCAATGTGGAGGAAAACCATAGAGAGGATTAACTCTCAATATATATTACAATCTTGAAATGATGATGTTCAGGCTTGGTCACTCCATGGGCCTAGAACATGCTGGCTCACTTCCATGAAGAACAACTAGGTCTAGTAGGCTCACTGCCTCAACCCTAAACCTAGCAAGATTACAATAAGGGATGTTAAACCTTGAGGGCTATTAAACCCTACTGGTGGCTCACTACCAAAATTATCATCCTATTCAGATCTAAGATAAATACAATTGAGTACAATAGTTCCTCTGCTCTGATTTGCCTTCCTCTACCTTATCTGCTCACTGTCTTCCTTATCTTCACATCTTTTTCTTGAAGCTCACCTTTTCCATGACTCAATTACAAGTATATGTATCATTCATCAACCTTGGAATGTACATCAAGGTTAGCATTACATTCATCAACTGTTGGAATAATCTCCAAGGTTGGCATTACAAACATTTACAAAATAGGTCTTGACCTAATATAAAAATTAAGCTAAGGAAGTATAGAAAAGATGTATGCGGATCATGCCATGCCTTAGCTAGGAATCAAACACAATCTTCCACACTACAACACACTTTTGCAATCATCAAGAGATCTCTGCAATTAGTAGAATTAACCAAGTTAGCTAAGACTGGTTACACGCTACCTTGTCTGGGAACAATCTTTAACTTTGATCTGAAATACTCCTTGTAGATCAATGCAAAGGTAGGAACATGATCATGAGGCATCCAAAAGCACGTTGTAATCATCAAGAGAAACCGTACAAAATCTAACCACATTATCCATGAGATTCTTCACACCGAAGCATATGAACTTCATTGTCTTTGACTGTCATAAAAGAAAGATAGCTTTTGGATCACCAAATCATGAACCATTGGAGTTGTAGGAACTTATTATCATCCTAGAATTCCCACTAGAACTGCATAGAAAAATAATTCAATGCAGAGGAATGCGGAGAAGAATACTTTCTCCCTGTCACCAGTGAATAATCATAAAAAGTAGGTTTTACTCTAGTGAATGTAACTTACTCTATTCTTCATACTGGAGGCTCAATCTCAAGATTTAGGATATTTAGACATGCCTCTAAATAATTTCCAATCTGTAGACAAAGATCTTCAATATATAAGAAATGTAGAGCAATCTTCTGGACTATTCTTCAATATGCAATACACTATCTTCACTGTAATTCACTACAACTCTCTGTTTCTTCTGGAGGAGCAAATTTTCTTAATATCCTCAACATGCAAGGCTTCTAAAAAAGTTACAACATAGGATACAGTTTACACCAATGACAAAGAGGATATGTTGATATCAATGACAATGCCGATTACGCACATACTTGTAACAATCTCCCCCTTTGTCATTGATGGCAACACATGATGTGGAAAACTGTAACTTCCATCAAGACAAGATTCTGCCCTACCTTCTTACACATTTGTATTCCTTTCTCTCTAAGTTTTTTATATGATTTTTTTTTCACATGATTTCTCTCCCCCTTTGACATCAATGGCAAAGGGCACATACTTGCACTCTGCTGCTTTGAACTAAACTCTCTTCATTTAACTACTCCCCCTGAGAAGTAACCCAAACAAGCATTATTCTAGATCTGGATGTAGAACCCTAAGCACCACCAGACTGATGCACTCTTGTGCATCTTAGTTTAGAGTAGGAGGGGTGATAATCCCTAACTTTTCTCTGAGATACTCAAAAGTATCCTTAGGTAGAGGCTTGGTAAAAATGTCTAGAATCTGATCTTTTGTAGATACATACTCCAACTTGACTTCATTATCTGTCACTTTTTCCCTCAGAAAGTGATATCTTATGGATATATGCTTTGTCCTTGAATGCGTTACTGGATTCTTTGATATGTTTATGGCACTTGTGTTGTCACAAAAGATTACAATTGGATCTTCATACACAACTTTGATGTCCTTTAATGTCTGCTTCATCCATAACACTTGAGTGCTACTGCATACTACTGTAATATACTTTGCTTTTGTAGTACACAGAGACATTGAGTCTTGTTTCTTGCTTAACCGGGATACTATCCTTTTTCCCAAGAAGAATGCACCTCCACTTGTACTTTTCTTGTCATCCACATCTCTGGCCCAACCTGCATCTGTGTATGCCCTAAGAGTGAAATCATTATCTTTTGGATACCACAATCTATAATCTATTGTGCCTTTTAAATATCTCAGTATTCTCTTGATAGCCATCACATGTGATTCTTTAGGTTCTACTTGAAATCTTGCCACAAGACAAACTGCATGCATTATGTTAGGTCTAGTTTGGGTCAAATAAAGTAACCCTCCAATCATAGATCTATACCTCTTTTGATCTACCATAACTGAGTCATCATTTTTGCTCAAACTACAACTACTTATCATAGGAGTGCTTACTAGTTTTGAGTCCTCCATCCCAAACTTCTTTAACAAATCTTTCACATACTTAGACTAAGAAATGAATATATCTTTATCTGCTTGATTAATTTATAGACCTAAAAAAGAAATTCACCTCACCAAACATTGACATTTCAAATTCATTTTGCATTTCCCCAGCAAAAACCATGCACATACTTTTATTGCCTCCAAAGATAATGTCATCAACAAAGACTGTAACAATTAGGATTTGTTCATCATTGATCTTGGAATAGATATTGATATCGGTAGTACCCTTATTGAACCCTAATTGTATCATATATTTATCCAATCTTACATACAAGGCCCTAGGGGCTTGTTTTAGTCCATACAAAGCTTTCTTCAATCTACACACCATGTCACTCTAATCAGATAACTAGAATCCTTCCAGTTGTTCAATATAGACTTCTTCTTCCAATTCTCCATTCAAGAATGCAGACTTCACATCTAATTGATATACCTTGAAATATTTGTAGGCTACAAATGCTAAAAACATTCTTATTGCCTCAATTCTTTCCACAGGTGCAAATGTTTCCTCAAAATCTATCCCTTCAACTTGAGAGTATCCTTTGTATACTAATCTTTCTTTGTTTCTTACCACTTTACCATTCTCATTCATCTTATTTCTAAACACCCATTTGGTACCAATTATAATTTTATCTTTTGATCTGGGAACAAGATCCCAGGTCTAATTCTTCTCTATCTATATCAGTTCTTCTTTCATAGCCTTTACCCAATTCTCATCATTACAATCTTCATTTACAGTCTTAGGTTCAATCTTGGAAATCAAACAAAAATCTACTTGCTCTTCTGTAGATCTTCTTCTAGTCATAATTCCTTTTATCTTATCTCCTATGATTTGATCTTTAGAATGATTTAGTTTTACATACCTTGTTGTCTTGGTGACAATTTCTAGAGCTTGTTCGTCTTTATCTGAACTATCTTCATGTTGTACCATTTCTTTGTTTATAAAAGCATTTGGTTCATCTGATTCATATCCACTTGATACCTTTTCCTTTCTTTCATCAATTTTAACATTTACACTTTCAATGATCTTCTTCAACCTATTATTGTAGCACCAGTAGGCTTTTCTCTTGGTGGAGTATCCAAGGAAGATACCTTCATCACATCTTGCATCAAACTTACCTAAATCTTCATCTCTTCTGATATAAGATTTACTACCAAAAACTTCGAAGTATTTCACAATAGGCACTTTACCATGCCACAATTCATAAGGAGTCTTTAAATTGTTACCTTTGACTTAAACTCTAATTAGAATCTATACAGTAGTTTGAATTACCTCTCTCAAATATACTTCTAGTAGGTCATCCTCTTTCATCATTGTTCTAACAACCTCTTGAACTATCATGTTCTTCCTTTCCACTACTCCATTTTGTTGTGGAGTCCTAGGTGTAGGTAATTGACTTTTTATCCCTTGATCCTCATAAAAGAAGTTAAATTCATTTGATGTAGACTCTCTACCTCTATCAGACCTCAAGCACTTATTTTCAAATCTATCTCATTCTCAACCATTGCCTTGAATACTTTGAACTTTTCTAGGGCTTCTGCTTTTTCCTTTAAGAAGGTTACCCAAGTCATTCTAGAGTAATCATCAATTGACAACATAAAATACCTATCTCCTTTTAGACTTCTTACTCTAGTAGGCCCACAAAGATCTGTATTCACTAATTCTAGTAGACCTTCAACATATTGGTCCTTCCTCTTGAAGTTTGTTCTTGTCTATTTTACAAATTGGCACTCCTTGCACAAAGTATCAGCAGGCTTCACAAGTTTGGGCAAATCTCTTATAGCCTAGGTAGAACTTATCTTCACAATGTTGTCAAAATTGATGTGATACATCCTTCTGTGCCATAGCCAACTTTCATCAATCTAAGCCAACAAGTCATAGTTATCAATTCTTTTTAGATGATAGATATTGCCTTTAGTCTTTTTTACCAGTTGCAATCACTGTTCCAGAGATTTCCATGATCTTGCATCCATTATCCTTGAATCTCAAGTCATAACCCTTGTTGTACATCTAACCAGCACTCAACAGATTGTGTTTTAATCCTTTCACATACAAAACATATTTAGAGTTATGCTTGCCGTCAAAAGAAATGGATCCTTTTCAATAGATCTTACCAGCTATGTCATCTCCAAATCTAACTAGTCCTCCATCATATCTTTCCAAACTTACAAACTTACTTTTGTCACTGGTCATGTGATGAGAGCATCCACTATCAATAACCCATTCACCTTTATCTTCAACAACCTAAACAGCTAATGCACTTTGCACTGGTTTTTCTTCCTTCACACAACTAGTAGGATTAGTAGATATAGGTTCTTATTTAATAGAAATAAACAAGAATTCATTACCAGAGGTACTAGCATTATCTGGATCACCATCTAATACTCCTTCATCATCATCAATATCTTCAACGTAGTAACATTTCTTTGGAATCTTAGGTCTATCAGGTCTTGGCCTAGAAACTCTTGTGGGACATATAGAAGCATAATGACCAACTTTACCACAACTGAAACATTTAAAAAGTAATTTGCCTTTGTACTTACCAGTACCTCTAGGCAAATTGTTAACAAAGTTGACTTCAATTTCTTCAAGCTCATAATCTGGTTCTACTTTGTACTTGTCAAATCTGGGGGTTCTTTCTGAAGTCCTAGCCTTGAAAGCAGTCTCTGTCTTTGGAAGAGAATCACCAAGTTCTCTCATTTCAAAGGCTATCAACTTCCCAAGCAGTTGATCTTTTGTAATCATTGTTACTGTCATTATTTCCTCAATTGTAGCCACTATATTACTATATGTTTTAGGCAATGATCTAAGAATTTTGTTTATAATTTCAATGTCCTGAATTTTTCCTCCCACACTTTTAATGTTGCTCACAAGTTCATCAATCTTTTGCATGAAGGATGTTATGTTGTCATCTTCACTCATCTTCAAACATTCATATTTTGCTTTCAGACTTAGTAACTTAGCTCACTTGACAGATTCATCTCCTTCATATAGATTCTTTAGCTTGTCCCAAATTTCATGAGCAGTTTCCAGCTCCATAACCCTTGTTACTTTGATATTGGATAGGGAACTTACCAAGGCATCTTTGGATTTTATGTTCAACTCAAATTACTTGATCTCATCTTTAGTTTGCGGACCATTCTTTGGAATTTCATACTTGTCTTCAGTTATTTCCCAAACACTGTAACCCAAGCAAAGGAGATGGGTCTTCATGTGAATCTTCTAGACGGAGTAGTTTGTCCCATCAAACTGCAAACTTTCCTTTTTGTATGACATCTTAGATTAGCCTCAAGTAGTTAAGATTTCTTCCAAGGAACTTGGTTCTGATACCAATTGTTGAAATACTACGAACAATTGAGAGGGGGGGTGAATCAGTTGTATCAAAACCTTAACAATTTTTGTACTTAAAACATTCAATTATTTGCCAATCATTATTATGATTAAATCATGAAAGCATAAATCAGAAGTTCAAACACATTTGCAAAATAAACACATGAGACACTAGATTTTTATGTGGAAAACCCCAATGTGGGGAAAAACCATGGAGAGGATTAACTCTCAATATATATTGCAATCTTGAAATGATGATGTTCAGACTTGGTCACTCCATGGGCCTAGAACATGCTGGCTCACTACCATGAAGAATAACTAGGTCTAGTAGGCTCACTGCCTCAACCCTAAAACTAACAAGATTACAATAAGGGCTATTAAATCCTATTAGCGGCTCACTGCCAAAATTATCATCCTATTTAGATCTAAGATAAATAGATTTGAGTACAATAGTTTCTCTGCTCTGCTTTGCCTTGCTCTACCTTATCTGCTCACTATCTTCCTTACCTTCGCATCTTTTCCTTGAAGCTCACCTTTTCCATGACTCAATCACAAGTATATGTATCATTCATCAACCTTGGAATGTACATCAAGATTGGCAATACATTCATCAAATGTTGGAACAATCTCCAAGGTCAGCATTACAAACATTTATAAAATAGGTCTTGACCTAATATAAAAATTAAGCTAAGGAAGTATAGCAAAGATGTATGTGGATCACACCACGTCTTAGTTGGGACTCAAACACAATCTTCCATGCTACAACAAGATTTTACAATCATCAAGAGATCTCAGCAATTACTAGAATTAACCAAGTCAGCTAAGACATGTTACACACTACCTTGTCTGGGAACAATCTTCAACTTTGATCCAAAATACTCCTTGTGGATCAAAGCAAAGGTAGGAACAACTGAAGACCTATTGATAGTATCATTATATATCTTCTTATCTTCATATTCCTAGGACATTACCACCCCATCATCTTGATACAATTGTGGAGGCACATGTATACAATCCAAAGTGTGGATTTGCTTCAATGTTAGTCTCTGATAGCTCCTCCTTCACACTTCTACATCATCAAGGCAATCTGCCCAATAGTCTTCTAAGTGTACCTAATGCACATGCTTCTTATCTATGCGAGTCTCCATCCTTTTTTAAGGATCATATTATCTAGCTAGGGGAAATGGTTACAAATGCATCAACTATAGTCCCCCTAATACCTCTTTAACTGACTCTACATCTGGGCATATGTACCACCCAATATAAATAGGAAAGATAACATTTGGTTTCTTATTTGTTTTTGCAAATGCCTCATATAAGGGTAATATTTGCTTGGTTAGTTCTAGTAGTATGACCTTATTCATTGGATACTTGGGCAACATCAGGGGTTTCCCACTAAACCCCTTCATTCTGATGTATGTGAATGTTAGGAACTGAATAAACCAAGTTTCATTCCTATCCACCACTTCTTGGGCTTCCATGCTCAATCTCTTTGCTCTATTCTCTTCCATCATCTAGACTAGATGCATAATGAAACAATCATTAACTCTCTTGTAGTGTTGAAGGGATGATCTCCTATCTAGCTATTGGTAGTGATCCCAAATGTTCACATCTATAGGATTAAGTCTGACCCTATCGACTGTTTGCAAACCCAAGCGTATACCACATATGGGAACATGTGGAACAAATTAGCCTTACTGCCAAGTTTTTTCATACCTTCATCTAGGCTATTACTGATAAGTGATGCCCATTGTGTCTGTTGGTTGGTGGTTTCCACCATTCTCATTAGTCCATACATCTAGTCCTCAAAGTTCCCTACATGTAGCCTACCCCTCATCCAACTAAGTGTAACCATCATGTATTGCATCTTAGGGGAGAAGTTGCATTTGTACATTTTCACAAGTAACTTGGCTAATGCCTTATATGAACTGTCCTGAGATCTCCATGAAAACATGATCTTCCTGCAATCCTTATAATTGCCCTTGTATTGTTTCTCTAGAGCTTCCAGGTCTAGCTTGTACATCTTGGGGCCTGTAGAGAGATTAAATGCAGAGGCGATACCTACAATTGAAAATTTTTCATACACCCTACCATGTTTCTCAACTCTTCTTGTATTAGGGTTATAATTATTTGCACATTTTGCTATCAACTCAATAGCTTCTGTAGCATAAGGAAACCCTCAATAATGCCACATTCCTAAATTGTAGATGTTAATTAGTATGGGATTCCCACTATCCTTCTGAGATTTAGTTGTCCATGCATCTAGATCAGTACTCCCTACATGGGTATCACTTATTTGGCCATATCTAAAAGTAGACCCACCAAGATGTATGTACATGGGTTTCAAGAATTCTATATTGGATCTGTTCTTGTGGACCTCCATGCTATCCTACAATGGCCAATATGTGAATCTTAACCTAACATATGATCTATAGATTTAATCCTTTGATTTCTAAATATCATGGGATTTAATACATTACAAATGATGAATATGTGTATATGCATACCAATTTACCCTAGGTAAATAGCACTTAATCTTTTACTATTTAGAAATGACAAAAAGAGAAGTTTAATAATTACATACCTGATTTGTGTACTTAAATCTACTTATTTGATATCAAGATATGTAGAAATCACTATGTATCTACCTTTACCATTTGCCATTTGCTATGCACACTGTTCCATTGAGGTTGTAGATCTCTGTAATGGAATCCATAATATCTTTGGTACTCTATTAGTCTTCTCTTTAATTACGTTATGGATGTAAAAATGACCACAAATTCCCACTTATACATTTAACAAATGTGATTTTAGGGCATAATCAATGTTAAATTGTTCATGTTTATGGATTTGAGTATCAGGTTCCTAGGATCATAACAAGTGGCGTCATATGATTTGAAATTTCAAATATCCACCTACCTTTTCATAGCATTAATTGCCAAACCTGCATATTTGAAGATATCAGTATGTTTAACAATGTGCATACCTTTTCAAAATATGCATATTACACATGATGTCATCTTGATGTTAGTCAATGCTAACCAAGGGTGAAAATCAAGTCTCGACAATACAAAGCCATCTACCTTTAATCAAATATCAAGATATTATGAAATGTCTATATGAGAAAAGCCAATGTGTCGTGTGGTATCATCCTATTGGTTCTTGGAAATCTACGCATTTTGGGTCATGGGGATGAATATGAGGATATTAAGAAATATCTAGCTATTCAATTTTGCAAAACATCCTACCACTCTAAATGTGAAGGTGGAATTAGCATATTAAGGGATGTTCTTGGTTGGGTGTATCATGATGTCATCATCATATTAATGAATGTCTATACATTAAGTTAATGTGCTAATGTTGAATGTCTATCGTAATCTATCGACTCCGAAACGTCTGGATAACATCATCATTCTTTATCATTTCTCTATGGTGGGATCAGATGGCATCACCAGGATATTAGATAATATGTAGATATCAATTTTTATCCTTATTTCAAAGCAAGTCTACATGTTAATGAATGTCCACATATTGAAAGTGAATGTGGATTTTCATGAAATATCGACACATGTTGACGGTTTACTGCATTTCAGGTTTAAACTTGACATGTACACATTTGCGAATGTGCAAATATTGAGTTTCCTTTGTAAATTCTTGCACTTAGAACATTGGTAAATATTCAGACATTAGGGAATGCGCTGATATCCCTAAGACTATTTGAGTAAAATTTGACTAGGCATAACCTCCTTGTCTTAGGAAATTTTGGGGTACTTCAAAAGGAAAACCTGCTTAAAATTTTGCACTCTTCACTTAGCAGGGTCAATGATGATATATTCTAACTTTGAAAATTAGACCTATATCATGAGATCTTGATATGCCAAAGATGACATCTTGACATACATCAGATACTACTTTTACCATACCACCCAAAGCAAAGGAATAAGCAAGCCAAGCAAAAATAAAAGTTGGGTCCCCATTTTGCTGGGGCAAAAAGAGGCATGTTGTGTAACCTGTTGGATTTCTTCCCAAACTGGATGCTTCCCAGTTATCCCTACAAGGTAGCCATCATTGATTAATAGGATTCCCGGGCTAGGGGCCAATAGTTTAGGAGATAGACTCTATAAATATCTCCTCTTCTTCTTTAGGCTCTGTAGAACCAAGGGGGGTATTCCCTATTCAACATCCATGAAATATGTCTATGAACTTATTGGGATGTTGACACAAAGTAGATAAATCCTCTCTTATGCAGAACAAAACTGTGAAATAAGTGCAAAGGGGCTAGCTTTGGGCCTATGTTCAGTTGTGAGACAGAGGATTTTGGTCCTAAACTACTTCTAATGTCCTAAAGGTTTGTATTTGAAGTTTGAGTTTGTATTTTGTATTTAGATGCAAGAATGGGATTTTGGGTTGTGACCTCAATACAAGACCAGACCGGTGCCTATCTTGGGCTCAGAGTCAATAGACATACACATATGAATGATTACCATAACCTTAGCTCAATATCTAAGTTTCAAGGGGAAAATTTCTAGTAACTGCCTTACAGATACTTCCCAAGATTGAGTGTTTAGTTATTCATAATTAATGGTATACCTGTTGCAACATACCTTTCCCAATGGTTAACTTGAAACATTTAATTTGTTCCTTGAACAAAAGTAAGAGATTAATCACTCAACACAGAAGATCTATATTCCTAAATCCTAAGTAACCCTTAGCTATTTAGATTCAAAGGAAAAGATGCTCACAACTTGGAGACAAATGACCAAACACATGCAATAGACCATTTCTCATATAAAAACATCATGAAACCAGTAAAATTATGCATAAAACATACATGTGATTCATAAACTCATAAGACACAAAATAGAGCCACTAGCAAGAATGTATCTTATTACTCCACCAAAATTTTGCCAAATCTTCAACAACTACCAATGAGTAACACAGTTTGCTTTTTATAGAAAGACTATGCACCCAACAAATTAATTACATGGCATTTCAAAATTTTGCTAGATATACTGCATCATGAGAAATGGCACCCAAAATATTCAGTGCAGCATGCAGAGGAAGGAGGGGCAGATGAAATTGGGAGATGTGCCGCTGTTTGGAGATTTTCCTCTTAAAGATAGTGGTTGACCTGTCCATCATCGACCAATGCCTCTACAATTCTGCCATCAATGCCAACCTACCTGCAGCTCCTCTTGAAATGCAGCAACGAATGCATCAGAAGTTTTCCTGCCTAAAAATAACTGTAGGTACAGAGAAAATCCATCACTAAAACTTTGAAACTTTGAAACTAGCTCGAAAGCACTCTAAAAAGTTGTCAGCCAGTGAAAACGTGCCATGTAGGTACCTTGTGCTTCCATCAATGATCTTTTCATTTCTTATTTTGCCTTGTTCACCTTGTATATGCAAAAGAACATGCATATACAAACAGCTGTCTGCAGACAAAGCGCAAACCCCAAAACATCATAGAACAAATTGAAATTGCTATTGGGTCTGGGCCTTGTACCTTCCCCTCGTATAATCACTTTGTACATTGCATATACAAACACAATATACATATAAGGCAGATTTCACTGCATTTATCAATTAGACTTGAAAACCTTTGAAATCTAGTTTGTATCCTTTTCTTTGCATATTAACCCTTTGTATATCGTACATATACAAGCATACATACATGCAAGCCGTAGACTCGACGCTGCATCAACCACAATGTATATCTCTTCAGGTCCGAGCTTTGTATATTAGGAATGCACGTCACATATACAAATGTGGTATACAATCACGTGGGCCCACCATGCTTAAGGAAGTTTGATTTTACCCATAATTTGCTTACATATTGACTTTGTATCTTTTGCTTGAACATTCAATTGTATATTTGGAATATACAATGCCAAACATACAATGGTGGATTTCAAACTATTTCACAAATATTGTTAACTCTTTGGCCGCATCCACCCTGTATATTCCACTTGTTGTCAATCCTTGTATATGCAAACAACTCTGCATCTTTCCTCTTGTATGTGGCGAATGCATGTCACATATACAATGTGACTTGTATATGAAGTAGGCCCACCAATTGTATATTAGCCTTGCACATTTCTTCTTGCACATCGTGATTGTAACTCTGTGATGTGCATATAATCCCCTTTGTATGTTGACTTTGCATGCACCTTCCTTGTATCTAGCCATTGCATGTCTAAACATACAACACAAATATACATGCAACCCTCTCATACAAGCAAGGAATATTCCTAGAATCTATGATAGATTCCTCAATGCATATACAAACTTGATATGAATTCAAAACGCACACAATCAATTTTTGAAGGCCGATTGAACATTTTTGGCCCGCCAATGTACATTTACACTTGTACATACAAAGACGCATACATTCGACTAAATTCACCATTGCATAGAGTGATTTTAAACTTAGCATTTTTTCTTAAGTGCGACGGGAAAAAGTGGTAAAACACTGCATAGGGGCCGGTCAACCAATGAGTGCCAAGGCATGAAAATACAACTTAAGCAACTGGGAACCCGCTGTAGGAAGCCAACAACAAAATAGGAGATGCAATGCAGAAGGCTGAGGGAAAAAATAACCTAAGGCATCAAGGGTTTGAAAGAATAAAAATATGGCCTTGCAAACTCGACTCAGAACCCTAACCCTAGGTGAGCACCACCATTGCCTTCGACTTGGGACATGTAGGTGCAAGACTGCAGTGAGAACCAAACCACTCTGGGATAGACCAGGCAAAACACAAAATGCAAAACACCTAACTATACAAGGCATGTACAAATTATTCACACCTAATCTACATTGTGCACGCAAGATATTCATTTATGAGAAAAAAGGTTTTAGGAACTGACTGTGCACAGGCAATTCCAGTAGTTCACCACTTAGGGCCTAGAGAAATTAGGAATCTTCTCCATGAGTATCGCTGATTTGATATGGGCCCATCCATAAGGGCTCAAATTTACCATGTTTTCCCTTATCCTGGTTCTTTGCATTCCAAACAAGGACCAAGTCATTTATCTGGAACTTCCTTTCTGCAGCCCTTTTATCAAACAAATATTTTACCTTTTGTTGTTTCTTGATATTTGTCTTCTATGCTTCTCTTCTAATTTCATCCAATGCAATCAATTGATTTATCATTTCATTCATTGAGTCCTCAATCTCTTCCTCATTTTTTGGTATGAATCTATAAACTAGAAAGAAATTATTTATAGGCAATTTAACTGCTACACCATACACTAGCTCAAAAGGTGATCTTCCAATTGCCTTCTTCACTGTTACCCTGTCAGCCCATAATGCCATCTTTAGATTTGAATCCCAAGCCCTTTTATTCTTATCTACCATCCTTTTAATGATTTTCGTGAGGCTTTTGTTACTTGACTCTACTTGACGATTTCCCTGTGGATGATATGGTGATGCATATGACAAACCAATCCCATAATTGTTGCAAAAATCAACAAACTCACCAGATCTGAAGCACATGGCATTGTTTGTCACCACTTTGACTGGCACTCCAAATCTGATAATAATGTGTTCCAAAATGAAATCAATCACCACCTTGCTTGTAGCTTTCTTAGTTGGAATAGCTTCAATCTATTTAGTAAAATAGTTAGTAGCAACCAAAATCCAACTATGTCCTCCACTTGATTTTTCTAAAATTTCCCCTATAAAATCAATTCCCCATTGCTGAAATGGAGCCTCCATAGTTACAGTTCTAAGGGGCAATGCACCTTCATACTTCATTTTTCCTGAGAACCTTTGATAGGGATCACATTTTCTTACCATCTTTTGTGCATCTGAGAAAAGGGTAGGCCACCAATAGCTTGCTCTAAGAATTTTGTGAGCTATGGTTTTGGTAGTGTAGTGTCCACCACACATCCCTTTGTGCATGTCACTTAAAATACCAGTAGCTTCCTTTTCATCCACACACCTAAGTAAGACACCGTTAGGATTCTTCCAATACAACTCTCCTTGAATAATGATGTATTGAATAGCATGTAACTTTAAGGTCCTTTTCTGACTATCACTGAGATGGGAAGGACAATTTAAATTCTGTAAATAATACACAATATCCTTGTACCATTCAGATTTTGACATGTTGATAACTTCATCATGAATTACATTTACCTGGCATGCTTCCAGATTTTACTGTGTCATCATCTTAGCCAAACCTTGTCCTCTTACCAATTTTGTGATTTGTATCTCAATGTTGAACTCTTGTAATTTGTTTATCCACCTGCATCTTCTTCCTGTCACTTCCTGCTGAGTGAAAATGTCTTTAATTGCAGCATGGGGTACATATGCAACTATCTAAGATCCTACTAACTATGGCCTGAAGCTCTTGACTACTCTAACTAATGCATATGCATGCTTTTCCATGATATCATATTTCAACTCAATTGCCTGCAATGACATGCTAAAGAAAGCAATAGGTTGTTCAAAACCATCCTCATTTTTCTGTAATAAGCATGCAGTAATAGTGTGAAAAGAAACAAATGAGAACAACTGAAGTGGCTTAGAAAAATTAGGGGATCTCAACACTAGAGCCTTCTTTTAGCTTCTTTGATATTCTGAAATGATTTAGTTGCTTCACTTTCCCATTTGATAGATTCACCCTTCTTCAGCATTTTAGAAATGTCCTTTGTAATTTCTGCAAAGTTGGGAATGAATCTTCTAATGAAGTTAATCTATCCAAAGAAAGACTGAATGCCTTTAACTATTCTAGGGATTTGAATTTTGTCAATTACAGCAACCCTTTCAGGATCAATCCTAACTCCATCCTTGGAAACAATGTGTCCCAATAGTTTTCCCTCGGTTACCCCAAAAGTACATTTCTTTGGGTTAAGTGATATGCCATATTCTAATGCTCTAATAAAAATTTGTTCTAGATGCATGTAATGTTGCTCCTCCTTTTTTGAATAAGTAGTTAAATCATCCTGATATACAGCCAAGATTGAGTCAATCAATCCTACAAAAGCAACATCCATAGCCCTCTAAAATGTAACACCTGCATTTGTTAGTCCAAATGGTATTCTAATATGTACATAAGTCCCCCATGGAGTGGTGAAGGTAGTCTTGTATTGTTCAGATTCTTTTACCTTCACCTGATTGTATCTTGAAAATCCATCCATCATAGATAAAAGCTCACAACCAGTTACCTTCTGCAACATAGCCTCCATGTTAGGTAGTGGATAATTATCCTTCAAAGAAGATACATTCAAGTTTCTGAAGTCTACACAAAGTCGTATATCACCATTTTTCTTTTTGACTGGGACAAGATTGGACACCCAAGTTGAGTGTCTGATAGGTATAATTATTCCAGCCTCTCTAATCTTCATAAATTCTTCTTGCATTTTTGGAGCCAAAGTTGGGTTAATAGGTCATTGTTTTTGTCTAAATGGCTTACTCTAGGCTTCAAAGGGATCTCATGCTAGAATAAGTCTTCTCTATAAGCTTTTAGGTCCTCATATGACCAGGCAAAGACATGCTTATACCTTTTTAATAATGCAATCAACATAGTCCTGATGTGTGGCTTGAGCTGTTTGCCAATATATACCTTTTTGGGGGCATGAGATGTCCCCAAATTTATCTCCTCCAAGTCATTCTTATTTGTAGGAGATGCCTTTGTAACAAATTGGTCCCTATTGTCAAATGCTCTTTCTAAAGCAACCAGCCCCCTAGGGATTTTATTTGTTCTAAGTTGAATTACTTCTTTCTCCAAAAGAGTTTCTTTTCCATCCACAACTTCTACAAAGTTCTGAAAATCAATCACCTGGTTCTCATATTCATCTATGCAGTGTAGGAACCTTAACAAATCTTTATCATCACCAAACACCTACAAACTGCATACATTATCTAGTACTTCAGGTCTAAGTTTAACTTCAACATTTGTAACATTAGACAGAGTGACATCATCTGGCCTTATGGCTACATTAGCTAAAAAATCTGCCATGACATTTTTTGATCTCTCTATCCAGTTTATTGGAAAAGCATCAAAATTCAATTGTATCCTAGATAGCATGTTTATACTATTTTAACCTCTTATTTTTTGAAGCATACTTATCTCTAACCTAGGAAACAATTAACTCTAAATCTCCAAACACTTTTAGCATCTTGATCCCATGTTTCAAAGCTACATTCAATCCTAGTAACAGAGCTTCATATTCCTGTAATGTTATTTGTGAAGGCAAACTTCAATAGGAAAGAGAAATTTAGAAGCTTACCAGCTGGAGACAAAAACACAACTCTAGCACTAGAACCTTCCTTTGAACAAGCTCCATCAAAATACATAGTCCAGAGACCCTGTTGGTCGAGATCTTGAATGCAAATATCTCTCACTTTACCAGCTTGATCATCTGAGACAACTCTAAAATTCTCACAGTCACTATCCACAAAACCCACATGCTCATCTGAATCTTGATCCTCAACTGTTTATGATGACCTTTCCTCTCTGACCAGTTTGACATCTTTACCATTCACTGGGATCATGGCTTATGATAGATCTAATTGCATACTTCCTCCAATCAATGTTGCCCATCTTCTTGACAACAACATTCCATACTATGGCTTTATGTCAACAACTGTTATGTTCATTTTGTAAGTTATTTTTGGATATGCTGCTAGCCTAAAATCCACATTCTTCATGATTCCAATAATTGGTACCTCCTTAGCATCCATTGCATATCATTTTCCACATGCCTTATCTATCTTTGAACCAGCTTGTTGCATGATAGTCAGAGGCATAATATTTGTTGATGCTCCTAAGTCAAGCATACAATTCTTGATTACTTTTCCATTGATAACAAGGGAGACATAGAATGTTCAACCTATGAAGGGAATTTTGTCATGGTCACCCCCAGATATACTTCAGGAACCTCATCCTCATCAATACACAAAGCTTGTTTCTTACCCTGAGTCTCAACATTCTGCTCGGCTTGACAAGGTACTCCTAAAATCAGGGACAAAGCTTTATTCCTGAATTCTTCAACTTTCATCAACTCCATCAATGGAATAGAGACCTTTATCTAGGACAAAACTTGAGTTATGTCAAATGGAGCATAATTTTGTATAACAGTTGTAGCTTGAGCCATGGCTTTATTCTTATCCCGAGATGATCCATCTTTAATTTTAATGGCCTTCTCACTATCATCCATGACCTAAGAATTCTTATTTTGATCTTCATTTTGGGAATCTTTATTTTCTGGTCTTTGAGACTCTTGACCTACTTTTTGCTTAAAATTTTTCTTATCATTGTTCCATTACTTCTTATGTGGTTCAGTCCCTTTATTATTATGTTTTGGTTGGTTCACAAAGTGTCTTGTGGTTGATGTAGGTCACTTACCTGAGCCTTTCCCCTAAGGTTATAATTGATTTTGACTTGAGCTACTGCCACAATTGTGAGGGCTCTAATCTCTTCATCTGAAGGCCTTCTCAAGTTATTTAGAAAAATGTGTGAGTCCTATGCATAAGCGTAATTATCTTCATCATCCTTATCACAGGAAACCTGTTGGCATACTTGAGTTCCATAATCTATGTTTTCATCAACACCACAAGAAGAGTACTCCCTATTTGTGAACAACATATTGACACTATCATCATCCATACAATGTGGCTCATTGTACTCATCACAGGCAACATCATTATTATATAAAGATAGAGCAATCATACATTGCGACTGTGAGTGTGGCATTTGACATATTATGCACCATGGGGTGTCATCAACAATGTTAATAGTTTTCTTCAAAGGATCAAGAGTCTCCTTAACATTTTGATCTCTTTGATTAGCATTGCTATTTGGGAGAATAGGTTTACCATTATGCCAATTAGTGTTATATGGCATATCATGAAATGATGGTCTCTTCTCTTGTCTCTGGTAAACTTGCCTGTCATGACCTATCCCCTTTTCATTTTTAGCAAGTCTATAACTCAGGTCCTTGACAATAGTTGTCAACTTATCCAATTTTTCCTCAGAAGTAGATGCATTACCTTGAGTACTCTAAGACTTATTATTTGGATTTTGCAGAATCTTTACATCATCCCTTCTGTTTGTCTTACTAGATGCTTTCTTATTATTTTCAATGTTGGTTGCAATTCTGAAAGCATCCCTGAGGCTAGTAGGACCCTTATCTCTTAACCCATAAATTGTTTTAGCATCAAAAGCATTTATGTATAACACTATGCACATTGGTTCATTATGCCTCATATGAAGTGGCAATTTGTTCAGCACTTTAGTGAATCTAGCATTAAAATCTATAACCTGCTCATTTGACCCCTTAGTAATACCAGTGAACTCATTAAAAAAGTTTGGGTTAGTTTTATCACCATATTGTTCCTTGAAAATCCTCTTGAAGTCATCCCATGATGAGATACTTTGGTCAGGCAGACCTTTATACCACTCTCTAGCTTCATCAACTAAGGATTGCATAAACAATTTCATAAAAACATCTTCATGCTCAACCTCAAAGTTGTCCATGACATTTTGAAAAGCCTTCAAATGATCCTCCCCTGACACAGTATTGTTTCCCAAAAACTTTGGCACCTGTGGCCTTACATGTTTATCAATGGGATTAGGGTAACCAGGAATGCCATCAAAAACTAGCTGCCTGAATCTGTCCAGCTGCATAGGCTGTCTACCAAGTTGATTAACATCGGTATTCCGATTAGCATTTTGATTTCTCACATTATTTAATGGTACCCTAACATTATTTACATTTTGTCTCTAATCACCCTCTTGATTTTGAACCTCATTTCTTTGTTGATTCCTCAGCACATTTGCATTGTCAAGGGTATGAACTGAGTCATTCTGAGTAGTTCTTAGAGCTTGTACCCTTTGTCTCATATCATCCCTAATCTTCACTACCTGCAAATATTCTAATTTAGCCCTCATTTTTTTAATTTCTTCAGCTAATTCTTCATCTCTAGGCATAGACGAGGATGGTCCCATTCCATTTTGATCATCATCATCATCCCTTGGGAATTTAGCTTCTTCAAATCTGTCAGGAGGATCTAAGAAAGGGTGTTCCTAAAATACCTTTGATCTCACTCTTAATCTATTATCTTGTTGTCTTTCATACATATCTTGAATTTTAGCTTCTGTGTTCAAAAAATAAGGTGCCTGTTGTTTTGAAGACCTTGGATCATCTTGAGTATTATTATTGTTTCTGGGGCTAGGAGAACCTTCATGACTAGCTTGAACAGTCCCTTTTTTCCTGTACATCATTTTTCTAGGTAATTCTTCAAACAGAGGATTACGCAGGGATCTTCTCCCTTGCTTATAAATTTTTACTTTACCGGTTGGGAGATTTGTTTGGAGTCACCACCTACAACTAGGAATTAATTCTTTAAACCAGGGTTCTTACACAAGGTAGTTCCCTAGTAGAGTTGCCAAATCTGTTGGATTTCTTCCCAAACTGGATGCTTCCCAGATATCCCTACAAGGTAGTCATCATTGATTAATAGGATTCCAGGGCCAGGGGCCAACAGTACAGGAGATAGACTCTATAAATATCTCCTCTTCTTCTTTAGGCTCTGTAGAACCAAGGGGGTATTCCCTATTCAACATCTATGAAATATGTTTATGAACTTATTGGGATGTTGACACAAAGTAGATAAATCCTCTCTTATGTAGACCAAAACTGTGAAATAAGTGCAAAGGGGCTAGCTTTGGGCCTATGTTCAGTTGTGAGACAGAGGATTTTGGTCCTAAACTACTTCTAATGTCCTAAAGGTTTATATTTGAAGTTTGAGTTTGTATTTTGTATTTAGATGCAAGAATGGGATTTTGGGTTATGACCTCAATACAAGACCAGACTGGTGCCTATCTTGGGCTTGGATTCAATAGAAATACACATATGAATGATTACCATAACCTTAGCTCAATATCTAAGTTTCAAGGGGATAATTTCTAGTATCTGCCTTACAAATACTTCCCAAGACTGAGTGTTCAATTATTCATACTTAATGGTATCCCTGTTGCAACGTACCTTTCCCAATGGTTAACTTGAAACATTTAATTTGTTCCTTGAACAAAAGTAAGAGATTAATCACTCAACATAGAAGATCTATGTTCCTGAATCCTAAGTAACACTTAGCTATTTAGATTCAAAGGAAAAGATGCCCACAACTTGGAGACAAATGACCAAACACATGCAACAGAGCATTTCTCATATAAAAATAGCATGAAACCAATAAAATTATGCATAAAACATACAACATGTGATTCATAAACTCACAAGACACAAAATAGAGCCACCAGCAAGAATGTATCTTATTACTCCACCAAAATTTTGCCAAATATTGAACAACCACCAATGAGTAACACAATTTGCTTTTTATAGCAAGACTGTGCACCTAGCAAATTAATTACATGGCATTTCAAAATTTTGCCAGATATACTGTATCATGAGAAATGGCACCTGTTGGTCATGATGTTAGTCATTCGCAAACATAGAATAAAGGTTACACAACAACCTTTACTCATCTTGAAAGATACGATGAATTCAAAGAATTCATGATCCCAAGTCTCCGTTGATTAGGTCTTAATCTACTGACGTTACTCAGTGGTTGATGTGTGTTGCTGTTTTCCATTCAGGGGCCTTACGTGTTTCTGCACTGTTCATCATCATCATCTTCAAATATCCTACTCTGGATGTTCGCTCTGCATAAGTCTCCAACAATTCTACCTCTGCACTGTAAATTTAGTCAAATAGTGTGCATACAGGCTGATATTTGCATGATTTCTACCATTATTTATGATTCTTTGCATGATATTTTCAATACTACATGCATTTAACCAAATATGCTAAGGATCTTCAGTTACCTACGGGATTTCAGCATATTTCACTGTTTCTGCTTGTTATTTATCATGATTTGCAGTTATGGTGATGAATTAATGAAATTGAAAAAAGGAAAGGGTTAGAGAGTGAGATTCCTAAAATTACTGGACTTAGATCACTGATTCACATACAGGCTCCCATACTTGCAATGAAAAGAAGGAAAACTAGAAATCATACTTCACCAGGACATTCCACAAATCCGCATGATCTAGTGCAAAGCTTCAAAGGAAAGTTGACAACAATATGTAATGAAATGAAAGCGCTTCCAGTTGAACACAGCATTCACCAGTACATATCCAGAAATCAACAGAAGATTACGTAAAATTTACAATAAGATTGTAATCTGGAACTTCATCTTCATTCAGTATGCTCAAGAACAGGTACATTTACAGTGATCTGAAGAAAGAACCTTGACATTTCAACAATTCTATCCTCATTAGTCTCAGCAATCCGATCTCCTAACTTATTCTACAGTAATTGACTCTTGCGCCAGATGCGTCTGTGTATTCTAATGTATTCCTCCTCTTTAAAATGACAAGCTCTGGATGTTATATAGAACAACTGCCAGAAAACGGTTACAATGATCCAAGGATCAGGATCCTCTCATAACAAACAACAGCCCAGATGAAAAGCACATGCTTCGTCAGTTAGCAAATGTACAGCTGGCACAGAATATTCCAGCATCTTCAACTTGATTCGGCCTCCAGCTGGCGAACAGCATATTTGACAATATCCTCCTCATTTCTGGCTCATGTTGCCTCCATGCGCAACTTTGTAATGCTCAGCTTCAGCAGCATCATCATGATTTCAATGTTCAGCTTCAGCAGCATCATGACTTCAATGTTCAGCTTCAGCAGCATCATGACTTCAATGTTCAGCTTCAGCAGCATCATGACTTCAATGTTCAGCTTCAGCAGCATCATGATGATTTCCTGCAAGTAAACAGACAAACATAAGGTTCATCATCATCATGATAAACAACAGGAAGTAAACACTTTATTAAACATACCTCCCCATGAGCAGCTACAGGCAAACAGGTCTTACCTGTGAAAAATATGCACTAAATGCATAAACAGCATAAAAACAACCAGGTCAACCCTCGTTGACCAAAATCAGGCAGTCGGGCTTTCAAGTTTCTATCGCTTCATGTTTTTGCCCATTTTCTTGTATATCGGGTTCGAAATATGATGATGATGATCTCAAATTATACAAGGAAATAATCGCCCTCCAACCATCCTTAGAAACCGGCCTTGCATCATCATCATATTTGCATCGGCGTGACTACATATGATCAGGGTGACAATTTTACCTTAGGCCGACGGCAACAGTTATACCGACGCTAAAAATCATGATGATGACCAACTATATATCTCAAAGTGGCCGCAGGATATCACAAAATATGATGATCCTCCTTTCCTAATGCTCTGATGAAAAGCACATCAGGATGTTTTGTTCTTGCTCATTCGGGAAAGAAAGACAACGTCATCATCATCATGATGAAGACAAATAGGAGGACTTGGAAAATGATCCTGCCGCTGAGGAAAATCATGATGACGTCATCGTCATCATTAGGCTTCAATAAAATGCAAAGGGATGACGTCACCGTCATGTTTCGTGAAGATCAGGAGATAACTGGAATATCGGGTTCCCTCTAAGGAAGATGATCAGGTCATGAAAGCAGTATGACCCTTTTTTCGGCCAAGGCAAACCGCGGAAGATCAAGATGATGAACATCATCATCATCATACTCACACTGGGTGATCTAAAATATGATCCTGCCGAAAGTCCTGATGACGTCATCAGGATATCCGGGGCTTGTGTTAATCTTCGAAGATGACGTCCTCGTCATCATCATATTGGCGAAATGGATCATGCCCTGGAAAATATCCTGCCGAAGGAGAAGGTGATGATGACGTCATCGTCATCATCATATTTGCAAAATGTTATACTTGTCGGCAGGATGATACCACGAACTGTCGGGAAAGACTAACAAGATCATGATGATCTTGTTCAACATGACTTAAGAAATGAAAATCACCCTCCGCTTCGAAAGATAAGGTGATCATCATGATCACGCAAACGGAGGTCAGGAGGATATTAGGAAATGTCGGGTCTCGAAATATCATGATGATGTTGATCACCAAGACTGTCGTGCGCGCGCAAATTATGCAGATGGCAGATTTCTCTAAGTAAGGTGATATTATAATATCAGCATGATATTATAATATTGGGTGATGTTGGAATATCATGATGATGCTCGCAATGTGAGAATATCATGATGTTCGCTTGACGGGCAAAACACACTAGCATTTAAGATTGACGTCCGGATGTTTCGGGACTGCATGATTTTCATCAGGTGATAAAGTAATATCATGATGATGACCTTTGGCGATATAAAAGACCGCCTGACGGGAAAAGATTAATACGACTTAAACTTGACGTCCGGATGTTTTGACCTCAGGATATTATCGGGGGGCTTTCCAAATATCATGATGATGATGTTCACACAGCAATTATCAGGTTTGACCAAAACTTTGACTGCTCACAACTCCCTCATATGGATGAATTTTCAAGTGATGCAAAAGGCAAACCCGCATGAAATTTCAAGCTCTTTCTAACCATGAAGTCATAGAAACAAAATATGAACTTTGAAAAACTAACCTCATGATGATGACCTATCTCATCCTGACCTTCATGATGATGATGCACCTGACTTAATTTTTACCAAAACCGCCAGAAACAGACAACACAAGCCAAAACAAAAGCTGGGTCCCTGTTTTGCCAAGTCAAAATGGGGCGTGTTGTGTAACCATACAACAACTTGCCACCAAAGAAAACAACAAAATTCAAATAATTCAAGTGATATGATCATATTCATCTATAGTATTCTAATTCTGTCTAAGTAAATCATCATGATCTTTGAATGATAAAATTTCATTATGGTGATAAAGCTAACAAAGGATCAGGTGTGTGCAGATGATTAATTATCCTCATCTTGAAAGTAAGTTGAAAACATAAGTAACTGGTGTTAAACTACATAGTTGGAGATCATCCCTCATAGCCAACCTGGATAGAGCCTTGCTGCCAGCAGGTGTCTATAACCCCGGCAAGGTTATCTATACAATCTCCCTAAGTAGAGCCCCACTGCCAGCAGGCGTCCATAGCCCCGGTAGAGTTACTTAGATGGCCTAATTTTATTTTGTTTCTGATTTTCCTTTAAAAATTTAAATTTGATATCATCATGTCTGCTCATTTGTACAAGGTGTAGTCACTTGCAGCTTTAGGTTGGAGATTGTATTGGTAGCAAGGGAGTCCCTTTAGATTTTTCACTTAACACCTATACTCATATCTTCAGCAAACCCAAGGCTGTTAGGTGTTTCATTGTGTTTGATTCACTTTGGACAAGAAAAAGTACCCTGATGAAAAGACATCATAAACCTGATCATGAGTATTTATCAGAATGAATTACAATCTATATCTAAATCTGATCTCATCACTTGAATCCTAACAATTTAGTTATTTTCTTAGGTGATGAAGTGCATCATCCTGACTTACCAGAACAAGGTCCCAACCAACAAAACAACAACAACAACAAGCAAACTGTACAAACAACTATACAAATATACAATATGATACACAAGACTGCCATGAAGTCACTCAGGCCTGGAAATAATGTTTGAGGAATTGTCCATTGACTGGCAACGGGACATCCTCACCTGTCAGGTTCTTAAGCCTATAAGTGCTGTCTCCTAAAATTTCAGAAATCTGAAAGGGACCTATCCATAGTCTATCAAACTTACCATGATCACCTTTCCTTTCATGGGCTTTATCCCACATCAGGACTAAATCTGATATCCTGAAAGCTTTAATTCTGGCTCTCTTGTCAAACCAGCGTTTGACAACAGCCTGATGTTTTGCAAATTGGTCAATTGCTTGGCTTCGTTTTTCTTCCAGATGCATCAACTGAAGCAACCTAACTTCCTGTTTATTATCTATGCCTAGATAGTCTTGGGCAAACTGCAGAGTAGGAATTTTCAAGTTTACAGGGAGGATAGGATCTACCCCATATACTAGCTGGAAAGGTGAGTTTCCTAATGCAATTTTCATTCTAGTTCTGTCTACCCATAAGGCATACTTCAGAAATGAGTTCCATTCCCTGGGATTTTTCTCTATCAATTTTCTTATGATACTCAGTAAATTCTTATTGGTGGATTCTGCTAATCCATTCCCCTGGGGATAGTAATTGGATGAGAACTTAAGTATAATCCCATGATCAAAAGCCCAACTTGACAATTTAGTGGAAATGAAGGCAGAACCATTATCACTTACCAATGCATAAGGAGTTCCATACCTGGTGACAATGTTGCTTTCCAGAAATTTAATGACATCATCAGCAGTACAAGTTTTGCTGCTGATAGCCTCAGTCCATCTGGTACAATAATCAGTAATTGTTAGGACATACCTCTGGCCTGAAGAAGATGGAGGATTGATTGGTCCTATGAAATCCATGCCCCATTGTGCAAATGGGCGCTCTTCCATCACTGGCTGCAATGGTTGTGCAGCATATTTTTCTCTGTTGGCAGCAACCTGGCAAACATGACAACATTTAACATGATCAGCTGTGTCTTTAAAAATTGTAGGCCAGTAATATCCTGCTCTGAGGATTGCATGTGTGGTGGCCAACGCTGATCCGTGGGCAGTTCCAAACTTGTCATGTAGCTCTGTCAAGACTTTATTAGCTTCTGGTTTCTCTAAGCATCTCAGGTATATCCCTTCATAATTCTTTTTAAACAGGGCTCCTCCCTTCATCATATATTTCTGGGATCTCATCTTCAAGGCTCTTCTCTGTGAAGCCTGCATCCTCAAAGGACATCTTCCAGTGATTAGGATGTGCCTGATGTCTGAATACCATTCTTTATTGTCTTTCTCATCTATCACATACTGTTGACTGATGATGTTTGGATCAGTTTCAGATATCATCTGGCTCAGAGCCTGTCCTCTTACTAGCTTCATGGGTGTGATCTCCATGTCATATTCTTGTAGTACCGTAATCCATTTGGCCCTTTTTTCACCAGGTTCACTCTGTATCAGCAGCATCTTTACTGCTGCATCTGGTACCACAGCAATCACTTTGCTCCTCAGTATATAATGTCTGAACTTTTTTACTGCTCTGACTAATGCAAGTGCCTGTCTTTCAACATCTACATATCTCAACTCAGCATCCCTGAAAGGACAGCTCATGAAGGCAATTGGTTTCTCTTCTTTATCTTCATTTCTTTGAGTTAACACTGCTGCAGAAGTATGTTCTGAAGCAAATGAGTAGATGTAGAAATCTTTTGTATAATCTGGACTAATGAGGACAGGAGCATCTGAAATGGCTTTCTTTATATCTTCAAAAGCAGCTCTGGCTTCTGGTGTCCAGTCAATCTGTGCATCTTTTTTCAACATGGCATTCAGTGGTCTGACAATCTCAGCAAAGCCAGTGATGAACTTCCTCACAAAATTTATCTTACCAAAATAAGATTTAAGCTCCTTTTTGCTTCCTGGAAGTGGTAATTTCATAATAGATTCCACCCTGTCAGGATCAATGATAATCCCATCTTCTGTGATTAGGTGGCCTAGTAACTTTCCTGTTGTGACCCCGAATATGCACTTCTTGGGATTCAAAGATATTCCATATTCTTCACATTTCTTCAGTACATTTCTGAGATCAGCAACATGATTTCCCCTTTCTTTGGAGAACACTGTCAGGTCATCCATGTAGATGACTATACATTTTCCTATTAAGCCTCTGAAGGCTATGTCCATTGCTCGCTGGAATGTAGCTCCAGCATTTATCAATCCAAACGGCATACGTCTATATGCAAATATCCCCCATTTTGTGGTGAAGGCAGTCTTTAATCTGTCAATTTTATCAACCATCACTTGGTTGTATCCTGAAAACCCATCCAAGAAGGACATCATCTTGGCTCCATTTACCATCTGCAGAACCTCATCCAAAGAGGGCAAAGGATAATTATCCTTTTCTGATGCTCTGTTCAGGTTCCTGAAATCCACACACAATCTGATGTCTCCATTCTTCTTCCTGACTGGTACCAGATTTGCCACCCAAGTGGAGTGCCTTACCGGAAATATTATCCGTGCATTTAACAATTTCTTTACCTCTTCAAGGATGATGGGCTCAAGCAGAGCATTGACTGGCCTCTGCTTCTGTCTGAAAGGTTTTGCATCTGGCTTGAGGGGTATAGTATGAGTTATGACAGAAGTGTCATACGTCTTCAGCTCGTCGTAAGTCCATGCAATTACATGTATATAATCCTTAAGGGCTTGAGTTATTCCATCTAACTCTTCAGGTGTACAAACCTTACCCAACAAGACATTCTTCTTGTCATCAGCTTGTCCAATATTCACCTGTGAATATTGACCTCCATCTGCCTTAGGCAGATCCTTATGTTTGAGCATATTATCCAGATCAAAGGCTCTTTCTAATTCAATCATACCTTTGGGAATTGTGTTGCCAGGCAACTCTAAAATCTCATCTTCTTCCCAGACATGATCTTCCATACCATTTTCATCTATGATCTGAGCTTCAAATACATCTCTGTTTGATATGAAGTCCAGGATGTGCTGATCATCATCAAACACTTGGAGATTGGTCACATTGTCAGGTACCGAAGGTACTGACACCAATTCTACTGAAAATCTCTTCAGACCAGATATAGACAGTGGTTCCAGTGTACTGGCGGCCTGAGCAAGTGCATCTGCCCTTTGGTTCTGTTCTCTTGGCACATGAACGATGTTGAAGGCATCAAAGTCTTCAATCAGGTCCCACACACGATGTCTGTAATTTGACAGCTTTCTGTAGTTACAAGAGTAAATTCCTCTTACTTGTCTCACAACTAGTTCTGAATCTCCAAAGACATGCAGGATCTTCACCTTCTTCTTATGGGCAAACAACAGTCCATGAATCAGAGCTTCATACTCTGTGACATTATTAGTGCAGGGGAACTATAATCTGTAAGCTGCTAAATAAGATTTCCCTGATGGATCAGTAAGGTCAATCCCTACTCCAGAACCTTGCTTGGATTTGGATCCATCAAACCTCAGGATCCAAGGCTTATCTTCAGCAGGACATTTATTTGGACTTTCCTTTTTCTTTGCAGCTCTGGCTGCTGCTCCGCCTGATATCCACCTTAACTTAGGTGTGTCATCTTCAAGCTTCCTCTTTCCTTTATCTGATGAGCCTGATGGCTTTTCTGTTTTCTCTTCCATCCTAGCAGGAGGGTGATGTTCAGCACATACAACTGCATGCTTCTTCAAAATGTGTAAGCACAGTGAGCAAGTGGTTTCTGAGTGAGGCGCCTCATGCAGCCTACACCAACTTTTGATTAAAACCTCCTGGGGAGATCTACACTGTTGTGTCATTTTTTTTATTTCTTTGACCAGAAATTCTTCGAACTTCGTCAGGTTACTGCCTTTATCCTCATCAGACAACTCGTAATCTGGTTCCATGAAGCAATCACTACCAGGAGTGATCTTTTCCTTTCTCGCATCATTTGTCTGATTGGACACCAGGATCTCTTCTGTTTTTCGGATATGATCCTCATCAGGATCCGTCGACTCTTTTGTTCCTGCAGAAGACAAATAAAAATTAGCATCATCATCAAATGTAGCACTCACCTCGGAATATGATGATGATGCTTCACTATACGTCTGCTCCAGCATGATCATGTCTAAGCATGGTTCGCAAGTCTTTTCCGAGTGTGCTTCTCCATGCAATCTGCACCATCCGTCAATCAAAATATCATTAGCAGGTATATTTAATAATTGACAACGTTTTATCTGAGTAGATAAATGCATCTGAAAATCCCTGAAGCGATCTATTTCATTCTCATTATCAGGATCATTATTAAGTTCTACAACTGGCATATCCTCATGATAATCATCATCATGATGATGATGAGCATCAAGCATCAGGATCTCTTCTATTTGGACAGTTTGCGGCCTGATGTGATAAACTCCAGGTTCTACGTTTACATACATGATCTCATTTGTTCTGTTATATTCGGTGATCATATGTTTCATCCTAGGCTCAGCATCAATCCTGATCTGATTAGGTATACCTTTCCATGGCAACCACATGTGACTGAAGTCTGTGGACATGTATCCGTTAAGCGTTTTAGACCAGTCCCGGCTAAGCAACATCCCATATGTATCAGGTATGTCAACTACCTGAATGTCAATGTAATACTGGATCCTAGGATCAGACGCTAGCTGCATGTGAATATGAGTGAGTTCTCCTACGACACTTACTTCTGTCTTGTCCAGTTGAGTGACCTTCTTTAAGGATTTAGCAGGATGCAGTCCTAATGCGTTGCATATTGACAAAGGCATAACATTAGTTGAGGCTCCTGAATCAACTAAGCAGTTGTGCAAATTCTTACTGAACATTCTTATGGTGAGGAGAAACGGTGGTGATTCAGTTTTATCTCTGTACAAGGTCATGTGAGAGGTTTCAGCAGTTTGGACTGTGGCTGACACTTTGGGCTTGACAGTGCTATCTTTAGCAGTATGGTCTCTGCTATTGGATTGACTCGAAAGGTGATTATCCTCTTTAGAAGCAGGATCATCCAGTGACTTCATGAATGCCCTTTTGATGGCAGGAGTTTTCAGTAACTCAGATAGGGACAGGCTGATCTTGATTTTCTTCATTTCATCAGCCAAATAGCTGACTAACTTGTCAGACTCATGAGGTGCATTTGCAACTTTTGTTACTGTGTTTTGAGGAGACAAGTACTGAGCATTCACCTTAGGGAACCCAGGGTTATTGCTAGCCTTAGGATCAGGAGGTGTGTTGAAGTTATTTGGAGGTAGAGATGATGTCAATGGACCGGCAGGTCTGTTGGCATTACTCCTCAGGTTATAATTGTGCTTACCAGGGTATTGTTGCTGGTATGCATGTACTTCCTCATGCTCTCTTGTAGGTTCATTTTCATCCTCAAAAGGGAAGACATAGTTTGCTTCAAAGGTTAAGGCAGATTCTTCACAGGTCTGATTATAATCCTGATGAGGCTGATTAGTGTAGGTTTCCAGCACAAAAGCTGAGTCATATCCACAAGGAACTATTTCATTTCCTTCTGCCTGAGGTGGATTTCCAGAAGTATTAGACACTTCAGTCTGAAAGATGCTGGCAGCAATCCTAAATTGTGGACAATCTAATTCTGCATGTGCATTGGTGTTGTGAATCCTGCACCAATTGGTAAGGGCTGCCTCAGCA
Organism: Cunninghamia lanceolata; assembly: GCA_027924645.1. Taxonomy (NCBI): domain Eukaryota; kingdom Viridiplantae; phylum Streptophyta; class Pinopsida; order Cupressales; family Cupressaceae; genus Cunninghamia; species Cunninghamia lanceolata. Next base: position 30,967,448 of record BSBN01000078.1, on the reverse strand, counting down.
AGATTGACTCTAGTAGTCTGTTTGGCTTCACCAGGAGGCTGATTGTCTAGGGGTGATGGTAATGAACCATTATTTAGCCTGGAGTTCCACACTCTGGGCTGCCTAGGAGGATTATTGTTATTTGCAGCATTACTGTTGAAGTTATTGTTGTAACCTCTGTCAGGGTAATTTGGTCTGTCATTGGAATAACTCCTATTCTGACCTGACTGTGAATAAAACCCTTGATTTCTCAAGTGTGTTACTTCTGTGGTGAGTTTTCTCAACTGAGCAGCAATTTCTTTGATTTCCTCTTTCTCCTCTTGAGCTTTGGCCACTACATTTTCAGGCTGAGGCTGGAAAAAGGAAGATCCATGGTTATTATGAGATAGATTTGTACCCTGAGGTGTCTGAGTATGTGCAGGATATTGTGGCAATTGGCCATTTCCATTAGGAGGAGGCATGATACTCAATGGGGGTACTTGCAAGGGTGCAGGCATGATTGCTGAGGGCATCACTGCTCCATTTGGATATTGTGCAGGATATTGTGAAGGATAAGCTGCAGGATACTGTGCTGGATATTGTGACTGCATGCCGGGCAAAGCAGGGAATGCTATATTTGGAGTAGGAGCAGGTATCAGCTGTTGATTTACCTTGATAGCTTCTTGAAAAGCTCCTGTCAATGTGGTGATCGCAGGATGTGTTCTCCTGATGAACATGGCGGTTAATGGATCCAGGGCTGAATAATAAATACTTCTAGCAGCATCATCAGCCACCACATATGGGGTAACTAGCTTGGACAACATTTTCTGGAACCTAGCATTGAAATTTGCAATAGGTTCATGCTCCAATCTCTTAATTGTGGCAAACAGGTGGTAATTCATGGATGGATCAATAGGGACCTTGAATCTGTCAAGAAAGGCCTTCTCTAAGACAGCCCACGAACCTACAGAAGATTGACCAAGACTGATGAACCAATTATAAGCCTCTTCCCCTAAGGAAAAAGGGAATAATCTGCACACCACATCCTGATGCTCTATTCTGGCTCTGCAGCAAGCCTCTTTAAACGTCCTGATATGATCATCCGCATCCTGATAAGGATGGTATTTTGGACAAAGCTTGTCCGGATACTTTGGTAACTCATGATACGCAGTAAAGGTCAATGGTGATTCTGCTGCAAAGAACGACATTGCAACCTGAGGGGGCTGAACTGGTGGTGCAGTTGGCTGAGGTTGGACTAAAGGTATACCCTGAGGTTGAACAGAAGGTGTCACTGGTATACCGGAAGGTATTTGCAAACCAACAGGAGTTACAGGAGGAGGTCCTGGTGAAGCTCTGGACGTACTAGACTCTGGAGTATGGTGGACGTCTACAGTCTTAGGTCTAAAACCTCTAACAGGCAATTCTTCAAAAATTTCACTATGTCTAGACCTGGTATTTATCCTGTGAGCCAGGATTTCTCAATTTGGAGGCCAATTAGCTGAAACTTTGCAAATATTGGCTGGATTCCACCGGACGAGGTGATATTTGCGGTCAACTTGCAAATCAGACTGAATATTTACGCGATATTTGCGAAGACACTGCAAATATGACAGGATATTGGGATATTTCGACCAGTAGCACCAGATCTCACGTGTCTAAGGCTCAAATCCTCAAAGCTTGAACAAATTTATGCATCTTTGGCCAATATTTAGTGAATTTAAAGAAATCTACTATAAAGCTTGCAATATTTATGTGAAATTTGGAAATCTTTACACAGAATGTGCAAATACAAACTTGTCGCAGCAAATATTTATGCAATTTGATGAAATTCACAAATGATCTGAAGTTACCTTACTCTGAGCATCATCAAACCTGAAAGTACTGATGATGAACGTGATCTTCTGGACTCAGGCCCTCCTTCTAGCGCCAATTTATGTTGGTCATGATGTTAGTCATTCGCAAACATAGAATAAAGGTTACACAACAACCTTTACTCATCTTGAAAGATACGATGAATTCAAAGAATTCATGATCCCAAGTCTCCGTTGATTAGGTCTTAATCTACTGACGTTACTCAGTGGTTGATGTGTGTTGCTGTTTTCCATTCAGGGGCCTTACGTGTTTCTGCACTGTTCATCATCATCATCTTCAAATATCCTGCTCTGGATGTTCGCTCTGCATAAGTCTCCAACAATTCTACCTCTGCACTGTAAATTTAGTCAAATAGTGTGCATACAGGCTGATATTTGCATGATTTCTACCATTATTTATGATTCTTTGCATGATATTTTCAATACTACATGCATTTAACCAAATATGCTAAGGATCTTCAGTTACCTACGGGATTTCAGCATATTTCACTGTTTCTGCTTGTTATTTATCATGATTTGCAGTTATGGTGATGAATTAATGAAATTGAAAAAAGGAAAGGGTTAGAGAGTGAGATTCCTAAAATTACTGGACTTAGATCACTGATTCACATACAGGCTCCCATACTTGCAATGAAAAGAAGGAAAACTAGAAATCATACTTCACCAGGACATTCCACAAATCCGCATGATCTAGTGCAAAGATTCAAAGGAAAGTTGACAACAATATGTAATGAAATGAAAGCGCTTCCAGTTGAACACAGCATTCACCAGTACATATCTAGAAATCAACAGAAGATTACGTAAAATTTACAATAAGATTGTAATCTGGAACTTCATCTTCATTCAGTATGCTCAAGAACAGGTACATTTACAGTGATCTGAAGAAAGAACCTTGACATTTCAACAATTCTATCCTCATTAGTCTCAGCAATCCGATCTCCTAACTTATTCTACAGTAATTGACTCTTGCGCCAGATGCGTCTGTGTATTCTAATGTATTCCTCCTCTTTAAAATGACAAGCTCTGGATGTTATATAGAACAACTGCCAGAAAACAGTTACAATGATCCAAGGATCAGGATCCTCTCATAACAAACAATGGCCCAGATGAAAAGCACATGCTTCGTCAGTTAGCAAATGTACAGCTGGCACAGAATATTCCAGCATCTTCAACTTGATTCGGCCTCCAGCTGGCGAACAGCATATTTGACAATATCCTCCTCATTTCTGGCTCATGTTGCCTCCATGCGCAACTTTGTAATGCTCAGCTTCAGCAGCATCATCATGATTTCAATGTTCAGCTTCAGCAGCATCATGACTTCAATGTTCAGCTTCAGCAGCATCATGACTTCAATGTTCAGCTTCAGCAGCATCATGACTTCAATGTTCAGCTTCAGCAGCATCATGATGATTTCCTGCAAGTAAACAGACAAACATAAGGTTCATCATCATCATGATAAACAACAGGAAGTAAACACTTTATTAAACATACCTCCCCATGAGCAGCTACAGGCAAACAGGTCTTACCTGTGAAAAATATGCACTAAATGCATAAACAGCATAAAAACAACCAGGTCAACCCTCGTTGACCAAAATCAGGCAGTCGGGCTTTCAAGTTTCTATCGCTTCATGTTTTTGCCCATTTTCTTGTATATCGGGTTCGAAATATGATGATGATGATCTCAAATTATACAAGGAAATAATCGCCCTCCAACCATCCTTAGAAACCGGCCTTGCATCATCATCATATTTGCATCGGCGTGACTACATATGATCAGGGTGACAATTTTACCTTAGGCCGACGGCAACAGTTATACCGACGCTAAAAATCATGATGATGACCAACTATATATCTCAAAGTGGCCGCAGGATATCACAAAATATGATGATCCTCCTTTCCTAATGCTCTGATGAAAAGCACATCAGGATGTTTTGTTCTTGCTCATTCGGGAAAGAAAGACAACGTCATCATCATCATGATGAAGACAAACAGGAGGACTTGGAAAATGATCCTGCCGCTGAGGAAAATCATGATGACGTCATCGTCATCATCAGGCTTCAATAAAATGCAAAGGGATGACGTCACCGTCATGTTTCGTGAAGATCAGGAGATAACTGGAATATCGGGTTCCCTCTAAGGAAGATGATCAGGTCATGAAAGCAGTATGACCCTTTTTTCGGCCAAGGCAAACCGCGGAAGATCAAGATGATGAACATCATCATCATCATACTCACACTGGGTGATCTAAAATATGATCCTGCTGAAAGTCCTGATGACGTCATCAGGATATCCGGGGCTTGTGTTAATCTTCGAAGATGACGTCCTCGTCATCATCATATTGGCGAAATGGATCATGCCCTGGAAAATATCCTGCCGAAGGAGAAGGTGATGATGACGTCATCGTCATCATCATATTTGCAAAATGTTATACTTGTCGGCAGGATGATACCACGAACTGTCGGGAAAGACTAACAAGATCATGATGATCTTGTTCAACATGACTTAAGAAATGAAAATCACCCTTCGCTTCGAAAGATAAGGTGATCATCATGATCACGCAAACGGAGGTCAGGAGGATATTAGGAAATGTCGGGTCTCGAAATATCATGATGATGTTGATCACCAAGACTGTCGTGCGCGCGCAAATTATGCAGATGGCAGATTTCTCTAAGTAAGGTGATATTATAATATCAGCATGATATTATAATATCGGGTGATGTTGGAATATCATGATGATGCTCGCAATGTGAGAATATCATGATGCTCGCTTGACGGGCAAAACACACTAGCATTTAAGATTGACGTCCGGATGTTTCGGGACTGCATGATTTTCATCAGGTGATAAAGTAATATCATGATGATGACCTTTGGCGATATAAAAGACCGCCTGACGGGAAAAGATTAATACGACTTAAACTTGACGTCCGGATGTTTTGACCTCAGGATATTATCGGGGGGCTTTCCAAATATCATGATGATGATGTTCACACAGCAATTATCAGGTTTGACCAAAACTTTGACTGCTCACAACTCCCTCATATGGACGAATTTTCAAGTGATGCAAAAGGCAAACCCGCATGAAATTTCAAGCTCTTTCTAACCATGAAGTCATAGAAACAAAATATGAACTTTGAAAAACTAACCTCATGATGATGACCTACCTCATCCTGACCTTCATGATGATGATGCACCTGACTTAATTTTTACCAAAACCGCCAGAAACAGACAACACAAGCCAAAACAAAAGCTGGGTCCCTGTTTTGCCAAGTCAAAATGGGGCGTGTTGTGTAACCACACAACAGCACCCAAAAAATTCAATGCAGCATGCAGAGGAAGAAGGAGGGGCAAATGAAATCAGGAGATGTGCCGCCGTTTGGAGATTTTCCTCTTAAAGATAGTGGTTGACCTGTCCATCATCGACCAATGCCTCTACAATTCTGCCATCAATGCCAACCTACCCACAGCTCCTCTCAAAATGCAGCAATGAATGCATTAGATGTTTTCCTGCTTGAAAACAACTATAGGTATAAAGAAAATCCATCGGTGAAACTTTGAAATTGAGCCGTTAATTCAATTCCTCTACCAAGATCTGCAGCTTGAAAGCACTCTAAAAAGTCATTAGCCAGTCAAAATGTGCCATGTAGGTACCTTGTGCTTCCATCACTGATCTTTTCCTTTCTTATTTTTCCTTGTTTGCCTTGTATGTGCAAAAGAACATGCATATACAAACAGTTGCCTACAGATAAAGTGCGGACCCCAAAACATCATAAAACAAATTGAAATTACTATCGGGTCTGGGCCTTGTACCTTCCCCTTTTATAATCACTTTGTATATTGCATATACAAACACAATATACATACAAGGCAGATTTCACTGCATTTATCAATCAGACTTGAAAACCTTTGAAATCCAGCGTGTATCCTTTTCTTTGCATATTAACCCTTTGTATATCTAACATATACAAGCATACATACATGCAAGCCGCGGACTCGACGCTGCATCAACCAGAATGTATATCTCTTTGGGTTCGGGATTTGTATATTAGGAATGCACATCGTATATACAAACGTGATATACAATCACGCAGGCCCACCATGCTTAAGGAACTTTGATTTTACCCATAATTTTCTTGCATATTGACTTTGTATCTTTTTCTTGCACATTCGATTGCATATTTGGAATATACAATCCCAAACATACAATGGCAGCTTTCAAAATATTTCACAAATACCATTAACTCTTTGGCTATGTCCACCCTGTATATTCCGCTTGTATGTCAATCCTTTTATATGCAAACACCTCTACATCTTTCCTCTTGTATGTGGCGAATGCATGTCACATATACAATGTGACTTGTATATGAAGTAGGTCCCACCAATTGTATATCGACCTTGCACATTGACATTGCCCCTTTTCCTTTGCACATTTCTTCTTGCACATCGCCATTGTAACTCCACGATGTACATACAATCCCCTTTGTATGTTGACTTTGCATGCACCTTCCTTGTATATAGCCATTGCATGTCTAAACATACAACACAAATATACATGCAACCCTCTCATACAAGCAGGGAATATTCTTGGAATCTGCAACAGATTCTTCAATGTATATACAAACCCGATATCCATTCAAAACGCATACAATCAATTTTTGAAGGCCGATGGAACATTTTTGGCCTGCTAATGTACATTTACACTTGTACATACAAAGACGCATACATTTGATAGAATTCATTGCTACATAGAGTGATTTTAAACTTAGCATTTTTTCTTAAGTGCAACGAGATAAAGTGGTAAAACACTGCATAGGGGCCAGTCAACCAATGAGCGCCAAGGCATGAAAATATAACTTAAGCAACTGGGAACCTGCTATAGGAGGTCAACAACAAAATAGGAGATGCAATGCAAAAGGCCGAGGGAAAAAATAACTTAAGGCATCAAGGGTTTGAAAGAATAAAAATATGGGATTGCAAACTTGACTCAGAACCTTAACCCTAGGTGAGCACCACCATAACCACACAACAAGCCTCGAGCAGAAGTGTCATTGCCTCAAGTTGTAATCCAAGCTCATCTAGCACAACAAGTAGTAAATTATCAAGTTCATACTAGAGGCTAGGTAATGGAGCTTACAAGAGGCCAAATAGCCCAATAAATTATTCAGGTTAAATAGGAATTGGTCAAAGAAGCAAAAGAACAAGAACAAGCAAGGGCTAAGGAATTACAGTTGCCCTTAAGTTAGGTCATGGACCTGAGTGATGATGAGATCACCCATGCCATGGCCAATGATCTATTCTCTTCCCCTCTCACAAATCAGGCATTGCATCTAAATGAAGCTCAACAAATACATGCTAAGGTAGAAGAGATAGAGCCCCTAAATGTAACAAAGAATCAAAGTTCGTGAATAGAAGCAAGGTATGTGGAAACAACATCCTACACTGATCTAATGAGGAAAGGTATGAAAATTTCAATATTTACTAGTTATAGATTATTGCATTCACATTAACAAAAAGGTAATAACAACATCCAAATGCAACTACAAAACTCACAACACAAGATATATGTGGGGAAAACCCTTTTGGATAAAAACCCCACACTCCAAAACCTACACAATGTAATATCAAATAAAAAAGGTGATTACAACACACTTACAATGTATGCTCTTTCAGGAGTACACAATGTTGATTCTCATTCACATTCCATGACCTTTCACATTCTCAAACCACTTATTTATCAAGCCTCTTTGCCGGTTATCCAATGTCAATTTATCCATGTTGGCCAATAACAAACTAACTGCTAAGGACTTTATTAAATATAGGCCAATTTTTTCTTCGAGGGCATTGCCCCCAATAACCGCCGCTAGGGGAGTCACCCCTAGACCCCTACCATGGGCGCTTCCCCTGAGGCCCCCATCAGGGGGATGAGCCCCCAAGGACCCATAGGAGGAACTCTGCCCCCTATACTCCCCTATTAATTATGTTGGGGGGAAGTCATGGATGACAAAGTCACCAAAATTTATCTTGTTGCATGTATACAAGTTGTTGACACATGACAAAACTATTCCAAGTTAACATAGGATCCTACAACATAGTTTTGAACCAATAGAAATAGAGAAGTTAGGTGAGGACACTACCCTTCCAAAGCCACAAGAGGAAGATCTTCAAGATGAACCAAAAGAAGGAGATATCCAATAGGGTGGAGAGTAATTGGAAAAGGGTCAAGATGAAGAAGTACATCATACTCTATTACTTAAAGAGGGTCAAAAGGACCAAGGAGTTGAAAAGCCTCACCTTGAGGTAGAAAACATTAAACATTAGCCTATGGAGGTGGATACAGAAGCTCCACAATAAGAAGCTTCTTTGCAAGATGCACCTCAACAAGAAGCTCTCTAGTAGGAAGTTCCCTAATAGGAGACTTCACAACAAGGAGAAGAACTAGACAAAGATATGAAACTGGTTATTAAGGATGTTAACATGAATAATCAGGTCAAGAATGACCTACACTAGACATGCCCGATTGGTTGGTGTTGGAGGTAAATAATCCTCCTATTAATTTGATTTCTTTTGACTTCAATTCATTATTTTTAGTTGAGGGAATAAATCCTGGATGAAAGGCAAGGGTAGTATCTTCTATCAAAAGGGATGTGATAGGTCATAGGACAACCCAATTGACTATGCCTATAATAGATAAGGCAAAGGGTGAGATCACCATGAACAAATACTAGATCACCACCTTGGACCTAGGGCATGCCACTGTCAAGAAGGAAACTGATGAGCTCATGGGTAGTGCAGAGGCTACAATAGCTAGAATCCATCAGGATAAGTTGAAGAAGTAGCATCTGAAATGGTGCATTGCCCTGATTAAGAGTTTTATTAAGGGGTTATTCACCCTAGGAGTGTAGATAACATAGATCCCAACCAATTTAGCATTGGTGACACAAGAACAAATAAGTGATATGTATGCAAAGAAGCATCACACATAGATCATGTCCAAGGTTGATTCCACAAGCTCTTAAAGGATGGGAAGGAGGTAATCTATACTGGATTATCGAACTAGGACACCTTTATATTCATTAAGAGCAAAGACGATGCCTTGAAGATGGAGCGTACTACAAGATTATATCAACCTGATCAAGATTTTAGCAAGCTAAATATAATCTAAAAGCTACATGATAAGGTGTTGAGCCAGAACATCATGACAGTCTTGACCATGCCAAAGATATCCATATGGATAAAGGACCCAAAGTTCAAAACTAAGGTATTGAAAGGGTGTGGGGACAAAGCTATGGATATCAACACTAAGACCCATGACCTATTAACTGATGAGATGGAAATTTTGGAAGAGCTCCTTGGGACAATGGTAGATAAAAAGGAGACATACGAAAAACAATCTTCCATTGGAGTGTTCAAGGCTAAGTATGAGTCAGTTTTAAAGGATCTTGTTGGACATTTTTTTGAGAGAACCATTGATTAAGTTGTCGACTTGTTAGAAAAGATAAAGGTCTATAAAGAGATGTTATATATCTAGAAAAATAAATTGATATCAGTGCGAGCATCTCCAAATGTAGGAGCATGCAAAGTTTAAGGTCCAAAATTTTGACAAGGCTGATATAGAGAAAAAAATCATAGGATATGATTAGTATAAGACTCTAGAATTAGGGGGTATGTTAGTTGAAGAGGACACAAGGTTAGATACAAAGTAGTCTAATGTCCTGGTGACAAGTTTTAAAGTAGTAGGCTATCAATATCAAGGATGCATATCAAGGAGGATATCCAGATAAGTGGTGATGTAGGTAGCACCAGACCTAGTGGGAATATTCTAGAGGATGCACTTTGATGATGCTAAGGAATATACTAGTTGCCAGTTGTCATCCATTCCTAATTGCCAACTAGTAATCACGTGCTTTATTTTGTGATCATTGATCTTTGTAACTGATTCCAAATCCTTGTTCTATAAAAGGATCTGGATCATTTGTAAATAAGGAGATTGAGGTGGTAAACTTTCCTAAGCATTATGTTTGTATTTCTTACAACTTTGTGAGTTACCTCATGGTTCTTTCTTGATCAGTGAAAAACCTTGTATATCTTTGTGCATATAATGCGATTGAAGAAGAAGATTATAGTTTAATCATAAATTTTGAGTAATCTTTGGTCAATCTCTAGTATGGGATATCAAATTGGTGTATCCCTTTGGATTCTATTTGAATAATTGCTTACTGTTATTGGCTTTTCTTTTAATATTTTCATCTATTATACGTATATGTGGAATTCCTAGTGAAGTATAACTGGATTAGATTCAATTCATGAGAGTGTTTGGATATTAATGTGGAATCACTAAAACTTTAACTTCTTAGAACTTTCATTATCAAACCTATCTTTTGTCTTTTATTTTTACAAATATTCATAAACAATTGCAACGGATGATGAATCCAAAGCAAATAATCATAAATAGTGATGAATTTCATTCTTTAAAGAAGATCTTTAAGTGAATTCAAAGTATATGTGTAAAGATTAGTTAATTAAAGATGTTTTAGAAGAACAAATAAAAGTTATGTCCAATTCATGATAATTTACTCAAAGTTTAATCATGCACTGGTGAATTTGACATAAGTTGTTAAGGTATGTGTAGGTCATGTAAGATATGCAGGATATTTTGTGAAATTTAATCAGATCAAGAGTAAGCTAACTTAGGGTCATGTAAGGCCCCAAAATAGAAACAAAAAACACAACAAACCCTTAGTGAAAGATAGACAGTCAAGACATGACAACCAAAGACTTGAGACTTCAATTCTTTACGGATCTTGAAGCCTTTCAATATAGATCTTAGGGGTTTATTGTGTAAACTTTTATCTTTGTGAACGTGACTAAAAAACACATCAACACTTTTGGCACTAGAAGGAGGGCTATCCTAAACTTGACTCAATTGTTCTTTAAAGATCTTGTCGATACTTCTCATCTTTAGTAAGTCCACTACAAATATTATTAGTATTTGACCATTTGGATGTGGCTTTGCAAAGATCTGGTCTTGAACTTCAAAGTTCATCTTAATCTCTTGAGCTAGTTCATTGACCTATCATAAGGTCTAGATCTAGTGGTCCTTTAGGTGAACTACCTAACATGAGGCAAAGAGCTCACTTAGTCACAGCATAGCCAAGACATCATGCTCCCTCTATCCCAGTAATCCCAATACAAGTCTTGATGGTGTTCTTTAATGTTGAGTCCCCTATTATATTTTCTGCATACGACATGCCTAAGAATCTAGAAAAGTTGTCCTAAATATCATTTTCATCAAGATGCTGAGGATCACCTTAGAACCTTTAAGAAAGCTTTCTTTAGAGCACAAATCCCACATGAGGATGTCATTTGTAGATTATTCTTGTACACTCTTGGAGAAGAAGCATATTTCTAGTATGTCAAATCGCCACATATATCAATTACTGCATAGCCATTGATGGAACAAGCCTTTAAAGCTAGGTTCAAAGTTCTAGTTGATGCAACAATGATGTATCATCAATTTGCTGAGATTAAAAGAGGAGAAGGTGAATTCATAACAACCTTCAATGATAGGCTCCAGAGAGGATATTCTAGATTGACCGATCTTTACAATATTCATAAAGCTGCAACTCTATTAGTATATTACTCCACACTAGATCCATTAAGTGCAATGTTCATGAGGAGAGTAGATCCTTCCATAACAACTTTATTAGATGCATATGTGGAGGTAGTGAAAGTGAATATTGAAATGCAATAGGTAGGATATGATCCTTTGCAAATTATAGGACATCCTGCTATACCTAATGAAATGCAACGGATAACTGGAGCCTTGATGAATCATGCTCCTTTGATGAACCCTTTTTCAATTCCACTGATCAATTCTTTTTATCCACAAGGGAATAACGAAATGGTAGTGCATCCAAGACTTGCCTTTACTGAGGTCCAACCAAACAAAAATGGTAACTCTTTCTTTCTTCCTACTCAAGATAATGTAGTAGCAAAAGTTTAGGAAGAGAAGGAAGACATAAGATAGATCAGAGCTTAGTTGAAAAGGTTGATGGCTAAAGTGACTTAGTTAAGAAATCATAACTTTTACACTCAAAATTTTAGTCAGAATCAACAAAATAGAGGATATAATGCACCTTGACCTCAAAGAGTCTAGAAAACTAGGCTAAATAATGGGAGTATTCCTTCACCTCTAGACAGTCAGGTTCCTACAGAACCAAAATAGACAACTATAGTTAATCTAGGTGAAGCTACACTTAACAATTGGTGTTAGATACATAATGCCAGTGCACATGCTGAAGTGGACTACCCACAATATTTTCCAAGTGAAAGTAAAAAACACTGAAAGAGAAGTTAAATTTCTAGAAGTAAATGAAATCATCCCCCTTGGATATGAGTCTTCTATGATGCTGGAAAGATTCATGTTCCCAGAGGAGAAGATGAATACAATTCATGAAAATTACACTCTCATATACAAAGAGTCGGCCCTAACGCTCAAAGCTTATACCTTCCATTTTGAAGGTGACAATGAGCCTGAGCAAGAAGTAGATGAAATCCATGCCTTCCAACAATTTCAAAGAGGCCATAACTACAACCTAAGAAATAACAATAATAACCAACCCTCAGGACCTCTGACAAGCTCTATTCCACCATATAACTTCAATACACGTCAAAATGTGTCATCCAACAATACTCTATCCCTTCCAAAGATGAATCAAGAGTAGTCTACTTCACTCTTAGCCACAACTAGAGGTATGTCTAAACTTTCTAAGTTAGATAAGTTAGTTAATTACTTAGCTAAAGAAATTAAGAAAATGAAAATAAGCTTGTCCTTATCTAAGTTGCTTAAAACTATGGTCATTAAAAGGGCTTTCTTCAAGTCCCTATAGGAGTCATCACCAAAGTAAAATGTTCTTTGTAATGTCTAGACTAGAGAATCTCCAAACAATGATGTCCCCCCTAAGCCTAGAGACAAAGGTCAAGTCCATGTTGTTGATGCACATATTGTAGCCTATAAAGAGAAAACTAAATCTCCCTCATTCCTCTTAACCTTAAGAATTTTTGGTAAGAACCTACATAACTTTCTAGTAGACTCAAGCACATCCACCAATGTCGTGCCTTTGTTAGTATGTCAAATCCTAGGTCTGTTCCCCTCTAAGTCCTTGAAAAAAGTCACTCAATTGGACAAGTTTGAGATAAGTGTCATAGGAGGATTAATGCATATCTATATGCACTTGGCCTCTTATCCTAGAGTCCAACACTTCATTGATATCCAGGTAGTAGAGATTCTAAATACATATGGTATGTTATTGAGCAAGTCCTTAGTGGGATATATGGCAATATATTTCTCCCATATGTGGTTTCCATGGAGAGGAACTCTGAATCTAATTTGCCTAGAGGTAGAACCTCGAATGAAACACATGAGCATAGAATGCCACTTGAATAACAAGGTGTTGTATGCAGAAGTAGAGTAAGGAGTATATCATGTCAGGTCACCAGACGTTCTAGTGGAAGTTGTTGAAATGCACAATACAACTAAGAGGGGGGATGAATTAGTTATAACCAAAACTTTCAAACCATCAACACATCAACCAATTAATCTCTATTATTGTAATTTAACCATGAAAGCATGAAATCAGAACTTGAACACATTTACACATTCAACACATGAGACACCAGACTTTTATGTGGAAAAGCCTATAAGGGAAAAACCATGGTGAGTGTTAGCTCACAATATAAAAGATATATAAAAATTTACAAGGCTTAATACTAGAGGCTTACTGCCAATGGGTTGGTTCATTGCCTGTGGGTGGCTCATTGCCAAAGTTGGTGAACTAAGATAGTAGCATCTACACTATGCCAAAGTTTAGTTCCAGTAAAGCACAATAAAGTTTCTCTACTCTGCTCTACTTTTTCACTTCACACTTATCTTCACATCTTCACATCCTCATCGATCATTCATGTATTCATTAAATGTAGTTATATAATTCATCAAACTTGGAATGAACATCAAGGTTGGTATTACAATCATAAACCATTGGAACATTATCCAAGGTTGACATACATACATATTTAGCCAATATTCAAATTAGGTCTGGACCTAAATGGATTGGGGAAGAAGAAAAATGAATGCGGACCATGTCAATCCTTATCTGGGACTCAAATGCAATCTTCCACGCAACAACATGCTTTACAAACTTTGAAGCATAACCAGAAGTAGTGAAAACAACCAAGTCAGCTAAAACTAGTGTCAACACTAAGACCTTTAGAAACACGCTTCATGCATGATCTAGATTACAATTTTTGGACCAATCAAAAGGTAGGAACATGATCTAGAGACATCCACAAGCATGTTATAATCACCAAGAACATCTGCACAACCTCTAAACACTTTGTCCATAAGATTCTTCAAACTGGAGCACTTGAACATTATTGTCGGTCACTGTCATAAAGGAAGGATCACTTGTGAAGCACCAAATCATTAACCATTTGAACTGAAGGCTCATAACATCATTATAAACTTAATTCTAGAACAACAAACTATGAAACTTAAATGCAGAGAAATGCAGAGTAGAATACATTCTCCCTATCACCATTAAATACACAGAAAACTAGTTTTCACTCTGGTGAATAGAACTCGCTAAAATCTTCACAATGGAGGCTCAAATGTGTAACATAGCAACTATAGACATCTCTTAACATAGCTTCCAAACCACAGGTAAAAATATTCAATCTATAGGATATGCAGAGCCAAACACTGTGTAGACGAGGAAATTTGGACAAAAGAAAGATAAAACAATAACATGCATTATGTTTGACCAAACCCTTCGAATACCTTAGATTGATGCATGCATAATTTATTTCTCAAATTATTGGATGTTGATCGCTCACGTTTGCAGCATAATGATTGGATGAAAAGGATAGATAGAAGTGGATGAGAGGATTGGAAGAATATTGATGCAAAGGTTCTAATGTGATTTCAACAGCATAATAATATATAACTCAATGCATAAAAATGGCTTATGAGAGGCCATATTTATAGAAAAAGGTTAGAGGATGATCAACGGTGAAGGATAAAAGAAGAAATCAATGGATGAGGATGCACAACAGATATGAATCAACGCATGCATGCCAAGTGTCCATAAAAAGGCACTTTATTTAGAAATCTTAGGTGGGTTATTGATGAGGATAAGATTCTTTCTCAAGATAGAATGTTTTTTCTATTTTGAGATTGGAGTGATAAGGATAATGGATTTATTTCTAATTTATTAAATATTCCCACATTTTGATTTTTCTATTTTATGGACAAAGGGGGCCCACTTGCATGATTTTAGAAGAGAATGATAAGGATGGAAGTTAATATACATTAAATAAATAAAAAATTATTTAATTTATGAGCATGGTGAATAAATAAATAAAATAAATGATTTTATTTATATATTAAAACAAAAGACAAAATAATTAAATAATATAAAATTATTTAATCATTTGATGGCAGATATTTGATGGTAGATGGAAGAATAATGAACATTAATTAAATAAATAAAATTTATTTAATTAATTAAAGATATGAAGAGGAAAATGAAATATAAGTGATGATATGGGTACCTAGGAAAAAACATGCTATAAGATGCCTATATGAGTTTAATGCATAAATAATGAAATGGAACAATTTTGGATTTCTACATTTTGCCCCTCTTTGAGATGATGTTCGAGATGATGAGATTTGTGCCGAGTAATATCATTTCAAAGAAGCTAAGGTATGGATACAGGAAAAGGGGTGGAAGATAGAAAGATAGGATGAGGATGCCCCCTTGAGAGGATAGGTGGGTTGAACAAACATGGGTAGGCTCTTGAAATGAAATGGATTGGTAAAGGAGGGATAAGATGAAAGATGCAAGATAGGAAGTGGAGGAAAGAGATGAAAGATATGTTATGTTGCAATGAAAGTGAGCAATCATATGTTTGATTTAGCACTAGACGTTATGCACTAGGGTATGAAGACCCAGGTGATGATTTGTCTCATGCCCCAACGTAATACAACCTTGTCTAGATACAAGATATGAATATTAGCTAGGAGTGATTCAAATGTGATACAAATGCAAGATAAAAAGATAACACACATAAGAAAGAAAGAAAGCATGCACAAATGATATAGAAAAAAATAAGGTATTGCCCCTGTCAAGTTGTAAACTAATGATTAATTATTGATTGATGATGATGAGAGTGTTGTCATGGCGGGGAATGATATATCCCTAGATCAACATAAGGATGCATGATTAATTGATTGATTAATTGATTGGGTTTACAACAAGGATAGGATCAAGACCATTGATTGGTTGGATAATTTGACAAGCTTGATTGACTTGTTTGGTATGGATTAAGGATTGATTTGCATTTGAGTTTATTGCTAATGGATGAGATTGATTGGAAGAAGCGATTTGAAGAAGTAATTGAAGAAAGGATTTGATTAGAAGAATTGTTTTGAAAAATTGATGAATTGATGGAGATAGATGATAGAAGAAGATGATGAGAGAAGAAAGATGAATATCACCTATGCCTAAATCTGGATACTTCATACTCTAGACTGTCTACATACCTGTGTCCATGGGATCAAGGCACTTAACGAGGGAGATGAGATGTAGTTCTAATTATGTTTGGTGATGATGGAAGATGAGGATGGATTGATCAGATTATAAATTGATTGGGATTGATTTGATGATTTGGTGATGTGAATGGATTTGATTGATTTGATTTTTGATTGATTGATAGATTAGCCTAATTTGATTTGATGATTGAATGATTTGATTGATTTTGATGAATGAACTTGATGATTGGATTAATTTTGATTTGATGGATTAGTATGATTTATTGGATTTGATGATTTGATTGGGTTTGTTTGAGTGATGTGTTGGATTGATGTGATGTGATGATTGGAGTGTCCACTTAATCTAAGATCAAGCAAGTGTTCCCAATATGCTCAAATGATGTAAAAACAAACAAGGTATTGCCCTTGTCAAGTCGTAAACCAATGATTGATTATTTGATTGATGATGATGATAATAGTGTTGTCATTGTGGCGAACGATATATTCCTAGATCAACACAAGGATGTGGGAACGATATATCCTGTAGATGATGATGATGATGATGATTGATTTAGTTTACGACAAGATTAGGATCAAGACCATTGATGTGATTAGATAGTGTGACTCAATTGATTAGCTTGCTTGGATTAGTGTGACTTGCATTTGAGATCATTGCTTAGATTGATTTGATTGATTGGATTTGATTGGATTTGTTTCAATGAATTAATGTGAAGAAGTGATTTGAGTGGTTGATTGGTTGAATTGGATTGATGTGATTGATTTGATATGGATTTTAGATATTTATTGATGATAGGGGATATAGATGATAGAATAAATAGGAGATGGATGAAGATGATAATTGATGAAGATTAGAAGAATGGTGAAAGAGGAGTATCACTTGTACCTAAATCTGGGTACTTCCTTCGTATCCCAAATTGCCTACATAACCATATCCACAGGATCAAGGCATTTAATGATAAAGATGAGATGTAGTTCTTGTTTTGTGCTTTATTGATGATGGAAGATGAAAGGAGATGGATTGATTGGGTAATGTATTTATTTGGATTGATTGGATGTTTGATGAGATGGAGTTCATGATTGGACTTATTTGATTCATTTTGATGATTTGATGATTAATAGATTGGCTTGATTTGATGATATGATTGGATTTGTTTTGATTGATGTGATGGATTGATGTGAGTCTGCTCAATCTAAGCACAAGAAAGTGTGCCCAGTATGCTCAAATGATGTAAAAACAAACAAGGTAATGCCCCTGTCAAGTTGTAAACCAATGATTGATTGATTGATCGATGATAATGATAATAGTGTTGTCATTGCGGGGAACAATATATCCCTAGATCAACACAAGGATGTGTGAATGATATATCCCATTGATGATGATGATGATTGATTTGGTTTATGACAAGATTAGGATCACTACCATTGATGTGATTGGATAAAGTGACTCAATTGATTAGCTTGCTTGATATGGATTAGTGTGAGTTGCATTTGAGATCATTGCTTAGATTGATTTGATTGATATGATTGGATGAAGTGATTGATTGACATTGATGAATGAATGTGATTGATAGGAAGAATTGATTTAAAGGCTTGATGATGATGATTTGATTTGATTTGTTTGATGGATTTAATGTGATGGATTGTTTGATGATGATTTGATCTTATTGCTTGGAAGTTTGTTGGATATTTAATTTTTTTTGTATTTTTTTTTTAGGACTTTTTATGATTTTTTTTGTGTAATTTTTTAGGACTTTTTATGATTTTTTTTGTATTTTTTTAGGACTTTTTATGATTTTTATGTATTTTTTCAAGACATTTTATGATTTTTTGGATTTTTTTTAATGACATTTTATGATTTTTCTTGGATTTTTTCAGGACATTTTATGATGTTTTTAGAATTTTGATATGTTTCAATTTTTTTGGATTTTTGGTATGTTTCAATTTTTTTGGATTTTTGGTATGTTTTGGGATGTCAATGGATTTACAATTTGGAATAGCCTTAGTGCTAGATACCAATAAAAAGTGAGAACCAAGCCTAAGTGTTAGGTCATCCCACAATAATGGGTTACACTTTTTGGCCAAACTTGACATTGAAATCAACATTTTAAACTAAATATTCACTTTTTGACACCTATAGCCACTAAACCATTAGGAATTTGAAGATGATACAAACTAGTGATTTGTGAGATTTTGTTTATATATATATATATATATATATATATATATATATATATATATATATATATATATATATATATATATATATATTTGGAGTTAAATTGTAAATTTTTTTGCATCTCCTTTGATAACTAGTTTTTAATAGTAAACAACATTTTTTTAAAGTGATGTGTATTCCGTAGCACATAATCTTTTTTCTACAAAGGATAAAATTCTAATTGTTTTGAATTTAGATTGGCAACACTAATATATAGGGCATGCATTTGGTTTTATAATGTTTTGTTGAATATATTTTTTTAATTAATTTTTGAAGTCAAACTAATTATAATTTATACATAGGCATATTCTATAAAACATAACTTTTTTTGTATGTATCAAAATTCAAATTTTTCTTTTTTGTTGAAACAATGACATCAATACCTAGGGCATAGATATTTTTTAGATTTTTTTTACTAATTGGTGCAGGAGCACCCCTACAAGATAGGATATAGGTTCATTGTCCGCATGACAGGACATTAGTCTATTTTTAGCATGTTTGACTTCATAATGTAATAAGGTCCATTGGACCAATGCATATGTATTAGATCAGCCTAGGAGAGTGTGCACACAGTTAGAGCTCGTGATCAGGTAGTCTGAGCTGTCCTCTCCCAGCCGTTTGGAAGCTCCCAGCCGCTGGGAATCAAGTTGGTAGTACTCGTAGGATATTGCTATAAATAACTTAGATCAGTTAGGGTTTGAGAGGACACAGTTAGAGAAGAGAGTAGAGAGGAGAGAGTAGTAGTTATGTTATGTTGTACTGGTGATTGAGTGAAATCCAGAGATCAGTCCAGACATTGTGAAACATTGTAGAAATAGGACATTTGTGTTTCATCTAAATAAGATCTCATTAAATTGCATTATCTGGTTTATCAGCTATTTATGTTTTGATTTCTATTCTGATTACAGGTTAATGGATTCTTTCAACCCTTCCACTGGTTGATTCTGTGAATCGGTGGAATGGTCATGCATGTTAGTTTAGTTTTTATTTTAGTTTTCAGTTTATGCATTTCATTGTGTGGGAGATCGATTGGTAGCATGCTATGAATCAACCTAGCATCCTCATGTGCTAGGGTTTAGGAAGATAAACTGTTAAGTTTTGATCTAAAGGTGATCCGGCCTGATCATCATATTTTCTTTGTAAAATTGTGTGGTTCTGTGAGTTTGCATGTAGCTGACGGATATACAGGGATCTGCATGTGCTTTTCCAAACAAAGTGAATCGCATCGACATCTGTGAGTATATCGCTATCCGGATCGGGTTATGAAGTTGGCAGAAATTGTATGTTTCAAGTGCATCAGGATGATATAGGTTGGATATATACTCCGTGTGTATATCATCGTCAAGATCATCTTTCGTGTGTATCCATCATCCGCATATCGCTATCACATGCAGGAGTGAAAGTTCACTTTTTGGCTAAGGACGGAGAGGTCATCATCAGGATATTGAAAATATCACCAGATATTCATTATCATGTTGCGGAGGATATAAGTGTCTTATATCCTGTTGACATCATCATCAGGTGCATTGACATCATCATTGGGTGCAAGTGACGTCATCGTCAACAGGATATTGCGAATATCACCCTATGCAAGCTTATCCTGCTATCGCTAAGTGTTTTGGCTTCAGCGTAAGTCATCGGCATAAAGTTTGGTTAACATCATCAGGATGTTTCAATATGACCGGGTAAGTCATATCATGATGCTGTTGTTTGAGTAGTCAGATATTGGGGTGACGTAAGCATCAAAGGAAAGGTGCTTGAAGTTGTCGTCATCAGGATATATCAGAGGAACCGGATATTTTATATCCTGCTGATGAAGATGATGCTGAACATCATGATGATGAAGATAGAGTTTAGCGGTAAGATGAACAGTGAACATCAGGAGGATGTTTGCGCTTGTCGAATATCATGATTCTGCTGACAGGCGAAAGGTGAAAGGCGATAAGGAAGTGAACAGTAGTTAGCAGGAGGATATTTCATGCCTCTTTGGAATATGATGATGCTGTCTGTGTTAGCAAGAAATATGATGATGATGATAAGCCGATAGGATTTTAACATGCTGATTGTGTTAACGACTCCTCCTTCCCATTTGTAAGCTTCTGTTGCGTTTACCTCTGCATCATAGTGGTATCAGAGCAAAGGAAGGATCTTCTGGAAAAGATCAGGATATAATAGGATGTCAGATGAAGAAGGAACATCAGAGATTCCAGCAAGGATGACCAACGTTGAGTTGGCAGTTCTGGTAAAGAAATAGATTGCAGAGAGCAAGGCCGTGAAGGCTCAGAATCAGGAATTGAAGGATGAGTTAGAGAAGTTGAGGAACAGAGTAGGTTCTGGTAGAGAAGAAGATAGGGAAGAAGAAGAGATCCCCAGTTGGAACGAGGAGGTCATTCCTGCAGACCAGAGACCACTGTTGAACGCCCTCAAGGCCATGGAGAGGAGAACCATGGATGTGAAACTGGATTTGCCAGTGTTTACAGGAAAGATGGAACCTGATTCAGTGATGGAGTGGATAGACTCCTTGAACAATTTCTTTGAAACAGAGGAGATACTAGAACAACAGAGGGTGAAAATAGCCCAGTCAAAAATGAAAGAAGCTGCCTTGACATGGTGGAATTTCATCCAAGATGATAGAGTACAGGAAGGAAAGCGTAGAGTCACTACATGGAAGAAAATGATGGCATTAGTAAAGGAAGCTTATGTTCCATTGGAAGCAAAACCTGAAGCAGAAGGAGCTAGATGTCAGCTCATATACAGAAGAATTCATGAAACTTTGTATGAAAACAAAGGTAAAGGAAAGTGAAGAAGAGAAGGTAGCCAGATACCTTAATGGATTGAGGTTCAACATTCAGGAAGATTTAAGTCTGCATAATCTAGATACAGTTCAGAAATGCTTTCAGTTGGCATTGAAAGTGGAAGAGAAGTTAAAAAGAAAACAAGAACAACACAATAGAGGAAGAGGAAGACAACAAAGGGGTGGAAGAGGTCCTTTTAGAGGTAGAGGACATGGACATGGATATCAAGGAGAATCCAGTCATGACAATAGTAAGGGAAACAATAGTCAGAACCAGGGGGAAAATTATAGTCAGCAAGGAAACTTCAGAGGTAGAAGACCTTTCAGAGGAAGATCCCAGGGCAGAGGATCCATCAGATGTTATAACTATAACAAAGAAGGCCATATAGCCAGCAGATGTCCAGAAAAGGCCACAAGCTCAACAGGAGAAAGGAGAACAAATCTGGTCCAAGAACCTGATAATCAAAGTATGACAGGCTCTAGTGATTTTCAGAGTGTGAATGCTCCTGATAATTATGGATACCCAGAAAGTGGAGAGTCTCTAATGATGAGAAGAACAGTGACTACCATGAAGGTACCTGACAAAGAATCCCCTCAAAGAAAGTCTCTTTTTAGGACTATTTGCAAAGCAGGAGGTAAGGCATGTAAAGTTTTGATTGATTCTGGTTCTACTGAAAATTTTGTGTTTGAAGAAATGGTGACAAAGCTTAAGCTTAGGAGATTGCCTCACCCATCCCCATATAAAGTCTCATGGCTTACCCAAGGTCAGCAGACAATTGTAGAAGAGCAGGCTTGGGTAGAATTTCAGATTGGAGCATATAAGGATAAGTTATTGTTTGATATTACCACGATGGATGCTTGCAATCTTTTATTTGGTAGACCATGGCAGTATGATTTGAAGGCACAACATGATGGTATTAGGAACACCTATACAATCACTAAAGATGGTAAGGTTATAACATTACTACCATTGACAGAGAAGGAGGCGAAATCTAAAGGAAAAGAGGTGAAGGTAATGCTGATGGAAGGTAAACAGTTCATGAAAGAAGTAGCAGCAGAAGGTGTAGTTGCATATGCCCTAATCCCATGTATGAGGGTGAATAAAGAACAGCAGCAAGAAGTCAAGGAAGAGAAAAAGCAAAGGTTCATAGACCCAGCTATCCAAGAGCTATTGGATAAGTACAAAGGTATCATCTCAGAAGGAATGCCAAGATCCCTACCACCTATCAGAGATATTAGTCACTGCATAGACTTAATTCCAGGGTCAACACTTCCAAACAAAGCAGCCTATAAGCTAACTCCAGAACAGAATGCAGAAGTAGCCAGACAAATTGAAGAATTATTGGATTCAGGTCTGATTGGGAAAAGTTTAAGTCCATGTGCAGTACCAGCTGTACTAGCACCAAAGAAGGAAGGTACTTGGAGGCTTTGCACAGATTCCAGAGCTATTAACAAGATCACAATCAGGTATAGGTTTCCAATCCCTAGGATAGAGGATTTACTTGACTGTTTGGGAGGTGCTAAGTATTTTACAAAAATAGATTTGAAGAGTGGATATCATCAGATCAGGATTAGGCCAGGAGATGAATGGAAAACAGCATTCAAAACTAATGAAGGGTTATATGAGTGGAAGGTTATGCCTTTTGGTTTATCTAATGCACCTAGTACTTTTATGAGGTTGATGAATGAGGTTTTGAAAGAGTTCATTGGTAAGTTTGTCATAGTATATCTAGATGACATTCTGATTTTCAACAACACAAAAGAAGAACATCTCAGACACATAGATTTGGTTCTTAAGACGTTACATGAAGAGCAGCTGATGATAAATTTAGACAAGTGTTTGTTCATGCAAGAGGAGATCACATATTTGGGTTTTGTCATTTCACAAGGAAAGTTACAAATGGATAAGGAGAAGGTAAGTGCCATATTGTCTTGGCCAACCCCACAGACTATGAATGATGTCAGAAGTTTCCATGGGTTAGCAACCTTCTACAGGAAGTTTATAAGAGGGTTTAGTCATATTTGTGCACCCATGCTTGATACCATCAAAGGAGGACAGAAGTGCAGATTTGTTTGGACTCAAAGAGCAGATGATCCTTTTGAAACATTGAAGAAGAAGGTGGCACAGCAGCCAGTCCTTGCACTTCCAGACTTTAACAAAATCTTTCAGGTGGAATGTGATGCCAGTCACATGGCCATTGGAGCAGTACTCAGCCAAGAAGGTAGACCTATTGCATTTTTCAGTGAGAAGCTCAATGATGCTAAAAAGAGGTATTCCTCATATGATTTGGAAATGTATGCTTTAGTCCAGTCACTCAAGAAATGGAGGCATTACTTGATGCCAAAGGAATTCATAGTATTCACAGATAACTAGGCTCTGAGTTTCATAAACAACCAGGAAAAGCTGAACCACGGACACATGAAATGGGTAGAAACCTTACAAGCGTTTACTTTTACATTGAAGCATAAGAAAGGAGTCAAGAATAAAGTTGCAGATGCTTTGAGCAGGAGAGTTCTAACAGTCAACCAGATTCAGTTAGAAAGTGTTGGCATTGATTCACTAAAGACCATGTATGAGACTGATGAAGATTTTGGGGAGATATATCATATATGTACTTCTTTTGGAGAGAAATATCATGCTGAATTCTCTGAATTTTTGATTCAGGATGGATTGTTGTTCAAAGGTGGACAGTTATGTATTCCAAGGTGTTCTATGAGGTTAAACATCATTAAGGAGAAACATTGTGGAGCTATGGCAGGTCATTTTGGTCTAGATAAGACTCTTGATCTGGTCCGAAGACATTATTTTTGGCCTAAGTTACAATCAGATGTCAGAAAGTTTGTAGAGACATGTGTGATATGTCAGAAAGCTAAAGGCAGGTCGACTAATGCAGGTTTATATCAGCCCTTACCCATTCCTTCCAGACCATGGGAAAGCATAAGTATGGATTTTGTCTTGGGTTTACCAAGGACAAGGAAAGGGTTTGACAGTGTTTTTGTTGTAGTGGATAGATTCAGCAAAATGGCACATTTCTTGCCATGCAAAACCACTGCCGATGCTTCATACATTGCAGATTTGTTTTTCAGGGAGATTGTCAGAATCCATGGATTGCCATTAAGCATAGTGTCAGATAGGGATGTGAAGTTTATTGGTCACTTCTGGAGAACTCTTTGGAAGAAACTTGGAACAAATTTGTCTTTTTCCTCTGCATATCATCCTCAAACGGATGGACAGACTAAAGTAGTGAACCGTTCCTTAGGAAATTTGCTTAGATGTTTGACAAAACAACATGGAGAAAAGTGGGATAATATTCTATCTCAAGCTAAATTTTCCTATAATGATACTGTCAATAGGAGCACAGGGAAATCACCTTTCCAGATAGTTTATGGTGTGCATCCAAGAGGAATTTTGGAATTGAGAGATCTACCTACAGTAGACCCTGTTAGTGCAGAAGGAGAAGCTTTTGCAGAAGCCATAAAAGAGGTTCATGATCAAGTCAAGACCCAACTACAGCAAACCACCTTGAAGTATAAGGAATATGCTGATAAAAAGAAGAAGGATGTTCAGTTTGATGTTGGAGATTTGGTATGGGTTCATTTGAAGAAGGACAGACTTCCTAAGGGAAAATATACTAAACTTATGCAGAGAAAAGTTGGACCATGTCAGATCTTGCACAAGCATGGACAAAATGCTTATGAGATACAACTCCCACCTGATCTTGGTTTGTCCCCTATATTCAATGTATGTGATTTAACTCCATACAAGTCTTATCCAGATGCAGATCAGGAACTCCTACAGGATACAGTCCATGATAACATTCCCAAGCATGATCCTCCATAGTTGTAGAAGGTTTTAGACACCAGAGTGGTCAAACAGACCCGGAACAAACAGTACTTGGAGTATCTAGTCTCTTGGAAGGGAAAACCTAATTCTGAAGCAGTCTGGATGACTGAAGAGCAGATCCAGAAACATGGTGCAGATCTTCATACTCTCATCTCAAGTGGACTTGAGATTTCTTCTTCTAGGGAGTATGGTGCAGGAGCACCCCTACAAGACAGGATATAGGTTCATTGTCCGCATGACAGGACATTAGTCTATTTTTAGCATGTTTGACTTCATAATGTAATAAGGTCCATTGGACCAATGCATATGTATTAGATCAGCCTAGGAGAGTGTGCACACAGTTAGAGCTCATGATCAGGTAGTCTGAGCTGTCCTCTCCCAGCCGTTTGGAAGCTCCCAGCCGCTGGGAATCGAGTTGGTAGTACTCGTAGGATATTGCTATAAATAACTTAGATTAGTTAGGGTTTGAGAGGACACAGTTAGAGAAGAGAGTAGAGAGGAGAGAGTAGTAGTTATGTTATGTTGTACTGGTGATTGAGTGAAATCCAGAGATCAGTCCAGACATTGTGAAACATTGTAGAAACAGGACATTTGTGTTTCATCTAAATAAGATCTCATTAAATTGCATTATCTGGTTTATCAGCTGTTTATGTTTTGATTTCTGTTCTGATTACAGGTTAATGGATTCTTTCAACCCTTCCACCGGTTGATTCTGTGAATCGGTGGAATGGTCATGCATGTTAGTTTAGGTTGTATTTTAGTTTTCAGTTTATGCATTTCATTGTGTGGGAGATCGATTGGTAGCATGCTATGAATCAACCTAGCATCCTCATGTGCTAGGGTTTAGGAAGATAAACTGTTAAGTTTTGATCTGAAGGTGATCCGGCCCGATCATCATATTTTCTTTGTAAAATTGTGCGGTTCTATGAGTTTGCATGCAGCTGACGGATATACAGGGATCTGCATGTGCTTTTCCAGACAAAGTGAATCGCATCGACATCTGTGAGTATATTGCTATCCGGATTGGGTTATGAAGTTGGCAGAAATTGTATGTTTCAAGTGCATCAGGATGATATAGGTTGGATATATACTCTGTGTGTATATCATCGTCAAGATCATCTTTCGTGTGTATCCATCGTCCGCATATCGCTCTCGCATGCAGGAGTGAAAGTTCACTTTTTGGCTAAGGACGGAGAGGTCATCATCAGGATATTGAAAAGATCACCGGATATTCATTATCATGTTGCGGAGGATATAAGTGTCTTATATCCTGTTGACATCATCATCAGGTGCATTGACATCATCATCGGGTGCAAGTGACGTCATCGTCAACAGGATATTGCGAATATCACCCTATGCAAGCTTATCCTGCTGTCGCTATGTGTTTTGGCTTCGACATAAGTCATCGGCATAAAGTTTGGTTAACATCATCAGGATGTTTCAATATGACCGGGTAAGTCATATCATGATGCTGTTGTTTGAGTAGTCAGATATTGGGGTGACGTAAGCATCAAAGGAAAGGTGCTTGAAGTTGTCGTCATCAGGATATATCGGAGGAACCGGATATTTTATATCCTGCTGATGAAGATGATGCTGAACATCATGATGATGAAGATAGAGTTTAGCGGTAAGATGAACAGTGAACATCAGGAGGATGTTTGCGCTTGCCGAATATCATGATTCTGCTGACAGGTGAAAGGCGAAAGGTGATAAGGAAGTGAACAGTAGTTAGCAGAAGGATATTTCATGCCTCTTCGGAATATGATGATGTTGTCTGTGTTAGCAAGAAATATGATGATGATGATAAGCCGATAGGATTTTAACAT
Organism: Cunninghamia lanceolata; assembly: GCA_027924645.1. Lineage (NCBI taxonomy): Eukaryota > Viridiplantae > Streptophyta > Pinopsida > Cupressales > Cupressaceae > Cunninghamia > Cunninghamia lanceolata. The sequence continues at coordinate 30,940,335 of BSBN01000078.1, read as the reverse complement.
GCTGATTGTGTTAACGACTCCTCCTTCCCATTTGTAAGCTTCTATTGTGTTTACCTCTGCATCACTAATTTACTAATTTTCCATGTGTGTAGAACAGAGAACTTGATGTTTGGTGAAAAACCTACATTCACAAGAGATAAAAAATAATTATAATAATCAAATTAAATATATTTAAAATTATACTTTTGGGGAAGTTTATAATAAGGACTACATACTTACAAAACATAAATTTTAAATGAATTAATTTGATCCCCCAAAAGGTAAATCAAATGTGGTTTTTTATCAGCATTTTGATAGGTGTAGAGGAGACTCCATTATAGGTATGGTTTAAACTAGTGAGTTTCTATCCAAGGAGGTTTGATCAAACCTTATTCAATTAAAATCCTTTAAATTGAAACTTTCAAGGCTTAAATCATTATATTTTCTAAAAATATGTGATTTCAGCAAAAATAAGGATGTCCCAAAAAGTGTAACCCATTATTGTGGCAGTACCCTACCAGGAGGTAGGATTGGATGGATGGAAGGATGGACGATAAGGGCTAGAAAGGATGTATGTGTAAGAGAGTAAGGATGTGATCTCAAAAGGCTATTTCACATAAGAACAATATGACCCATTCTAGATAGCATGCTTAGGATTTTTCATGACAACGCTTGTGAGGATAGGATAGTGATAGGATTTAGGCTTATGATAGTGGGATGATGATAGGATGATAGGATGTATTGGTTTGGATAGGATGGAGGTATATCAAGAGTTTTTCCAAATCATGTTTCAACATTTTTTCCCCCAATCTTTATCAAGATCAAGATGAGGAAGGGAGGATGAATGGATGTAATATGATAGGTATGTTTAGGTGGAATGGATAAGGATGGTAAGATAGGATATGATAGGATGGAAAATGATAAGGTGGATGAGACAAGGTGCCCCCAAGTGTAGGTGACATAGAAGATCAATTTACACATGACTCTTGTTTACCAAGTTTTCATCATGGTACTTATCCAGGGTGCTTGTTTACCAGGTTTTCATTGTTGGATGAAGGGATTTCTCTTTACTTTTTTTCAATTTTTTTTTTTGACTTTTTTTTATGGGATAGGGGGATATGGATAGGAGGGACTCAAGTGTCTAGTTCCATGAAAGTGATAGTCTCACTAGATGGATGATGTCGCATGGACCATGTCAAATGTGCTCTGATGCAGAGCCACACAGCAAAAGCTTATAAACAGGATGAAAAACCCATTAAATCCACTAAACAGCTAAAATCCTAACATACAGCATGTATGTCTAAAACCTATCAGCAGCATCATCATATTCAGCGAACACAATTATCCTCCTGACGATCACTATTCACCTTACTGCCTAACTCTATCTACAGCATCATGATATTCAGCTTCTATCGACAGCATCATGATATTCGGCTTCAGCAGGATATAAATTATCAGGTTATATTGACACATCCTGATGATGATACTCAACTTTATATACACAATGAATATCCCACCGAATATTCCTTCCATCGGCGAACACTTCGCATCGATCAACTCGATATCCTGCGCCTATACCAAATACTTGTCGTCGGTAGGATAAAGTGATATTTGCAAATGTCCTGATGATGATGACGTCACATGCACCTGATGTCGATGTCACCTAGATGTAAGACTCATACTCTGCAACATGATATGAATTGTCAGGTTATACTCCAACATCCTGATGATGATCTAAATGATCCTCGGCTACCCGATGCTCAAACAAAAGATGATCTTCCTCCTTTCTTTAGCAAATGTGACTTTGACTCGCCGTTGACCCATTTACTTGTACCTTCACCTGCATGTATGCTCCAACATACAATAGCGATATGCGGATGATGGATACACACAGAATGACGATCCTGACGATGATATATATAGGAAATATATATCCAACCTATATCATCCTGATGCACTCAAAACATGTGTTTTCCCTAAGTTTCAAGACCTGATCCGGATAGCGATATACACATAGATGCCGATGCGATATACACAGTCTGTAATGTCGCATGCAGATGCTATATATCTGTCAAATGCATAAAAACTCTCAGAGCTTCACAACTTCACAAAGAAAACATGACGATCGGGTCGGATCATCATCTGAGTGATTCGCACTTAGAAATGTATCCTCCTAACCCTAGCACATGAGGATGCTAGGATAACTCACAGCATGCTCCAAACTGATCCCATAATTATGAAATGCGTGAACATGAAAACAGAAAAGAAAACTAAACTACTATACATGACCTTTCCACTGATTCAGAGGATCAACCGGTAGAGGGGTTGAATGAATCCATCTTCCTATAACCAAAAGAAATCAATACACAGATAGCTTATAAACCAAATAAATGAAATCAATGGGGTCCTCTTATTTTCAATAACAGAGATGCATACAAGTTCCACAGTCTCACTGTATCACAAATGTCTCTGATTCTGCAATGCTAAAACCTCACCAAACTATTAATTCTCCACTGTCTAGTCTCCTCTATATCTACTGTATCTAAAACAAACTAATCTAGGGCATAAATAGGAATTCCTCATGAGTACTACCAACTCGATTCCCAGCGGCTGGGAGCTTCCAAGCGGCTAGGAGGAGATAGCTAAGACAGCTGGCATAACAAACTCCTAACTACCTGCACATTCTCCTAGGTTGATCTAATACATACGCATTGGTCCAATGGACCTTATTACATCATGAAGTCAAACATACTAAAAATAGACTTATGTCCTGACATGCTAAAAATAGACTTCTGTCCTGTTTTGTAGGGGTGCTCCTACACCATACTCCCCAGAAGAAGAAATCTCAAGTCCACTTGAGATGAGAGTATGTAGATCTGTACCATGTTTCTGGATCTGCTCTTCAGTCATCCACACTGCTTCTGAATTAGTTTTTCCCTTCCAAGACACTAAATACTCCAAATATTGTTTGTTCTGGGTCTTCTTGATCACTCGTGTGTCCAAAACCTTCTGCAACTGTGGTGGATCATGCTTTGGAATGTCATCAGCTGCTGCATCTTGTAGGAGTTTCTATTCATCATCTGGATTATGCTTGTAGGGAGTTAAATCACATACATTGAATATAGGTGATAAACCAAGATCTGGAGGGAGTTGTATCTCATAAGCATTCTATCCATGCTTGCTCAAAATCTGACATGGTCCAATCTTCCTCTACATGAGTTTAGTATATTTGCCCTTAGGAAGTCTTTCCTTCTTCAAATGAACCCATACCAAATCTCCAACATCAAACTGTACATCCTTCTTTTTATCAGCATATTCTTTATACTTCAAGGTGGTTTACTATAGTTGGGTCTTTACTTGATCATGAACCTCTTTTATAGCTTCTGCAAAAGCTTCTCCTACTGCACTAACAGGGTCTTCTGTAGGTAGATCTCTCAATTCCAAAATTCCTCTTGGATGCATACCATACACTATCTGAAAAGGTGATTTCCCTGTACTCCTATTGATAGTATCATTATAGGAAAATTCAGCCCGAGAGAGAATATTATCCCACTTTTCTCCATGCTATTTTGTCAAACATCTGAGCAAATTCCCTAAGGAATGATTAACTACTTCAGTCTGTCCATCCGTTTGAGGATGATATATAGATGAAAAAGACAAATTTGTTCCAAGTTTCTTCCAAAGAGTTCCCCAGAAGTGACCAATAAACTTCACATCCCTATCTGCACTATGCTCAATGGCAATCCATGTATTCTGACAATTTCCTTGAAAAACAAATCTGCAATGTATGAAGCATCAGCAGTGGTTTTGCATGGCAAGAAATGTGCCATTTTGCTGAATCTATCCACTACAACAAAAACACTGTCAAACCCTTTCCTTGTCCTTGGTAAACCCAAGACAAAGTCCATACTTATGCTTTCCCATGGTCTGGAAGGAATGGGTAAAGGATGATATAAACCTGCATTAGTTGATCTGCCTTTTTCTTTCTGACATATCACACATGTCTCTACAAACTTTTTGACATCTGATTGTAACTTAGGCCAAAAATAATGTCTTTGAACAAGATCAAGAGTCTTATCCAAACCAGAATGACCTGCCATAGCTCCACAATGTTTCTCTTTAATGATGTTCAACCTCATAGAACACCTTGGAATACACAACTGTCCACCTTTGAACAACAATCCATCCTGGATCAGAAATTCAGAGAATTCAGCATGATATTTATCTCCAAAAGAAGTACATACCTGATATATCTCTCTAAAATCTTCATCAGCATCATACATGGTCTTTAATGAATCAATGCCAACACTCTCCAACTGAATCTGGTTGACTGTTAGAGCTCTCATGTTCAAGGCATCTGCTACCTTATTCTTGACTTCTTTCTTATGCTTCAATGTAAAAGTAAAAGCTTGTAAGGTTTCTACCCATTTCATGTGTCTGTGGTTCAGCTTTTCCTGGCTGTTTAGGAAACTCAGAGCCTAGTTATCTGTGAATACTATGAATTCTTTTGGCATCAAGTAATGCCTCCATTTCTTGAGTGACTGGACTAAAGCATACATTTCCAAATCATATGATGAATACCTCTTTTTAGCATCATTGAGCTTCTCACTGAAAAATGCAATTGGTCTACCTTCTTGGCTGAGTACTGCTCCAATGGCCATGTGACTGGCATCACATTCCACCTGAAAGATTTTGTTAAAGTCTGGAAGTGTAAGGACTGGCTGTTGTGCCACCTTCTTCTTCAATGTTTCAAAAGAAACATCTGCTTTCTTAGTCCAAACAAATCTGCACTTCTGTCCTCCTTTTATAGTATCAAGCATGGGTGCACAAATATGACTAAACCCTCTTATAAACTTTCTGTAGAAGGTTGCTAACCCATGGAAACTTCTGACATCATTCATAGTCCTTGGAGTTGGCCAAGACAATATGGCACTTACCTTCTCCTTATCCATTTGTAGCTTTCCTTGTGAAATGACAAAACCCAAATATGTGATCTCCTCTTGCATGAACAAACACTTGTCCAAATTTATCATCAGCTGCTCTTCATGTAACCTCTTGAGAACCAAATCTATATGTCTGAGATGTTCTTCCTTTGTGTTGCTGAAAATTAGAATGTCATCTAGATATACTATGACAAACTTACCCATGAATTCTCTCAAAACCTCATTCATCAACCTCATAAAAGTACTAGGTGCATTAGACAAACCAAAAGGCATAACTTTCCACTCATACAACCCTTCATTGGTTTTGAATGCTATTTTCCATTCATCTCCTGGCCTAATCCTGATCTGATGATACCCACTCTTCAAATCTATTTTTGTAAAATACTTAGCACCTCCCAAACAATCAAGTGAATCCTCTATCCTAGGGATTGGAAACCTATACATGATTGTGATCTTATTAATAGCTCTGGAATATGTGCAAAGCCTCCAAGTGCCTTCTTTCTTTGGTGCTAGTATAGCTGGTACTACAAATGGACTTAAACTTTTACCAATCAGACCTATGTCCAACAATTCCTCAATTTGTCTGGCTACTTCTGCATTCTATTCTGGAGTTAGCTTATATGCTACTTTGTTTGGAAGTGTAGATCCTGGAATTAGATCTATGCAATGGCTGATATCTCTTACAGGTGGTAGGGATCTTGGCATTCCATCAGAAATGATACCTTTATACTTATCTAATAGCTCATGGATAGCTGGGTCTATGAACCTCGGCTTCTTCTCTTTCTTGACTTCTTGCTGCTATTCTTTATTCACTGTCATACACGGAATTAGGGCATATGCAACTACACCTTCTGCTGCTACTTCTTTCATGAACTGTTTCACTTCCATCAGCATTACCTTCACCTATTTTCCTTTGGACTTCTCCTCCTTCTCTGTTAATGGTAGCAACTCTATCACCTTACCATCCTTGGTGATTGTATAGGTGTTTCTAACACCATCATGGTGTGCCTTCAAGTCATACTACCATGGTCTACCAAACAAAAGATTGCAAGCATCCATCTTGGTAATGTCAAACAACAACCTGTCTTTATATGCCCCAATCTGAAATTCTACCTAAGCCTGTTCTTCTATAACTGTTTGCTGACCTTGGGTAAGCCATGAGACCTTATATGGGGATGGGCCAGGCAATCTCCTAAGCTTAAGCTTTGTCACCATTTCATCAGATACAAATTTTTAGTAGAACCGGAATCAATTAAAACTTTACATGCCTTACCTCCTGCTTTGCAAATGGTTCTAAAAAGAGACTTTCTTTGAGGGGGTTCTTTGTCAGGTACCTTCATGGTAGTCATTGTTCTTCTCATCATCAGATATTCTCCACTCTCTGGATATCCATAATAATCAGGAGCATTCACACTCTAAAAAGCATTAGAGCCTGTTGTACTTTCACTATCAGGTTCTTGGATCAGATTTGTTCTCTTTTCTCCTGTTGAGCTTGTGGCCTTTTCTGGACATCTGCTGGCTATGTGGCCTTCTTTGTTATAGTTATAACATCTGATGGATCCTCTGCCCTAGGATCTTCCTCTGAAAGGTCTTCTGCCTCTGAAGTTTCCTCGCTGACTATAACTTTCCCTCTGGTTCTGACTGTTATTTCTCTTGCTATTGTCATGACTGGATTCTCCCTGATATCCATGTCCATGTCCTCTACCTCTGAAAGGACCTCTTCCACCTCTTTGTTGTTTTCCTCTTCCTTTATTGTTATGTTCTTGTCTTCTTTTTAACTTCTCTTCCACTTTCAATGCCAACTGAAAACATTTCTGAACTATATCAGGATTATGCATATTCAAATCTTCCTGAATGTTGAACCTCAATCCATTAAGGTATCTGGCTACCTTTTCTTCCTCACTTTCTTTTACCTTTGTCTTCACACAAAGTTTCATGAATTCCTCTGTATATGAGCTGACATCTAGCTCCTTCTATTTTAGGTTTTGCTTCCTCTTGTGTAATTAGATACTGTAATCCAATGGAACATAGGCTTCCTTTACTAATGCCATCATCTTCTTCCATGTAGTGACTCTACGCTTTCCTTCCTATACTTTGTCATCTTGGACAAAATTCCACCATGTCAATGCAGCTTCTTTCATCTTTGATTGGGCTATCTTCACTCTCTGTTGTTCTGGTATCTCCTCTGTTTCAAAGAAATTGTTCAAGGAGTCTATCCACTCCATCACTGAATTAGGTTCCATCTTTCCTATAAACACTATCAAATCCAGTTTCACATCCATGGTTCTCCTCTCCATGGATTTGAGGGTGTTCAATAGTGGCCTCTGGTCTGCAGGAATGACCCCCTCATTCCACCTAGGGATCTCTTCTTCTTCCCTATCTTCTTCTCTACTAGAACCTACTCTGTCCCTCAACTTCTCTAATTCATCCTTCAATTCCTGATTCTGAGCCTTCATGGCTTTGTTCTCAGCAATCTGCTTCTTTACCAGAACTGCCAACTCAGCGTTGGTCATCCTTGCCAGAATCTCTGATGTTCCTTCTTCATCCGACATCTTGCTATCTTTTTATCTTTTCTAGAAGATCCTTCCTTTTCTCTGATACCACTATGATGTAGAGCCACACAACAAAAGCTTATAAACAGGATGAAAAACCCATTAAACCCACTAAACAGCTAAAATCCTGACATACAACATGTATGTCTAAAACCTGTCAGCAGCATCATCATATTCGGCGAACACAATTATCCTCCTGACGATCACTATTCACCTTACTGCCTAACTCTATCTATAGCATCATGATATTCGGCTTCAGCAGGATATAAATTATTGGGTTACATTGACACATCTTGATGACGATACTCAACTTTATATACACAACGAATATTCCATCAAATATTCCTTCCATCGGTGAACACTTCGCATCGATCAACCTGATATCCTGCGCCTATACCAAATACTTGTCGTCAGCAGGATAAACCTTTTATCAGGTGATATTTGAAAATGTCCTGATGACGATGATGTCACATGCACCTGATGTCGATGTCACCCGGATGTAAGACTCACTTACATACTCCGCAGCATGATATGAATTGTTAGGTTATACTCCAACATCCTGATGATGATCTAAATGATCCTCGATTACCCGATACTCAAACAAAAGATGATCCTCCTCCTTTCTTTAGCAAATGTGACTTTGACTCGTCATTGACCCGTTTACTTGTACCTTCACCTGCATGTATGCTCCAACATACAATAGCGATATGTGGATGATGGATACACACAAAATAACAATCCTAACGATGATATATACAGGAAATATATATCCAACCTATATCATCCTGATGCACTCAAAACATGCATTTTCCCTAAGTTTCAAGACCTGATCCAGATAGCGATATACACATAAATGCTGATGCGATATACACAGTCTGTAATGTCGCATGTAGATGCTGTATATCCGTCAAATGCATAAAAACTCTTAGAGCTTCACAACTTCACAAAGAAAACATGACGATCAGGTCAGATCATCATTTGAATGATTCACACTTAGAAATGTATCCTCCTAACCCTAGCACATGAGGATGCTAGGATAACTCACAGCATGCTACAAATTGATCCCACAATTATGAAATGCATGAACATGAAAATAGAAAAGAAAACTAAACTACTATACATGACCTTTCCATCGATTCAGAGGATCAACCGGTGGAGGGGTTGAATGAATCCATCTTCCTATAACCAAAAGAAATCAATACACAGATAGCTTATAAACCAAATAAATGAAATCAATGGGGTCCTCTTATTTTCAATAACAGAGATGCATACAAGTTCCACAGTCTCACTGTATCACAAATGTCTCTAATTCTGCAATGCTAAAACCTCACCAAACTATCAATTCTCCACTATCTAGTCTCCTCTGTATCTACTGTATCTAAAACAAACTGATCTAGGGCATAAATAGGAATTCCTCATGAGTACTACCAACTCGATTCCCAGTGGCTGGGAGCTTCCAAGTAGCTGGGAGGAGACAGCTAAGACAGCTGGCATAACAAACTCCTAACTACCTGCACATTCTCCTAGGTTGATCTAATACATACGCATTGGTCTAATGGACCTTATTACATCATGAAGTCAAACATACTAAAAATAGACTTATGTCCTGACATGCTAAAAATAGACTTCTGTCCTGTTTTGTAGGGGTGCTCATGCACCATGCTCATAGATGTCAGTAGGGGATTGCATGAAAGATGAGATGAAGTGGGTAGATAGCAGATTATGAGGGGAATGATAGTGGATTATGATGTGGATTATGTAGGCAAGATAGTGGATTATGGATGGAAGGATAGTGGATTTTGATATTGATGGATGGAAGGCTTATGCCAAAGCATGGACCATGGAAAGGTGATGGATAAGATATGTAGGATAATAGTGGAAGGAAGGGGAGATGGAGGTATGTGGAAGTATCATGGGATGGAAGGGAACCATGAACAATGGTTGCACACACCATGATAAACATTGAAGCTTATGATGGGAAGGTGGTGTAGGAAGTAATGGAGATTGTTGCTTAGTGGATGGGTGATTTAGGCATTTAGGGACCCACATATACTTAGTATTTTTTTTATTTTTTCTTTTCATGTACGATGGAAAGATTTGGGACTTTTGGATGGAATGGGATTTCTGGATGGAAGAGGAGAAAGTGGATGGTTGGGATTCTTGAGAGGTGGATGCCTCATTTGACTTGATGGCTTTTTGCTTAGGGACCCACACCTTTTTAAGATTTGCTTTGAGGTGGGTGGTTGTATGCAGCTTTAGAGATGGATTTGAAGTAATTACTTGTTGCTTGGGGACCCACACCTTTTTCATTTTTTCTTTGATGTGTGTGGGTGTATGCAGCTTATGAGATGGGTTTTTCTTTGATTCTTTGCTTTTATGTCCTAAGGCATGAGGACCCTTAGGATTTTTTCTTTATGTGTAGAGGCATCCAATTTTTTTCTTTTGAATCTCATGGGGTGAGTGGAAGTGGGGTTGGCGGAAGCTCCTTGTTTAGACTATGTGTGCATTTGTTGACCTTGATTGGGATTTTGAGAGGATTTATGGATGGATGGATAAGGTGTTGGAAATAGTGGAGGTAGATTGGATGGAGGGATGTTAGGAGTTCAAAGAAGTAGAGGTAAATTGGATGGCGGGAGGTGTATGGTCACATGCTTTTGACATTTGTAAGAAGATGGAGGTGGAATGGCAATGTATGTTTTAGGTGTATGGTGAGATTTATGGTAGCAAGTGGTGGACTTAGGATGGATGGAGGGATTACGAACATCTTTAGATTGTTGTCCTTGGGGTGTATTTCCAAGGCCATGTGAGCTTGAGTGGACCTTAACATGGATTGGCTCCAAAATTCCTTGTTCAAGAAGGTTTGAGCCTTTACCTTGATAATGCATGTTTTGGAGCATGCGATTGACAAGGGGACTATGCATAGGTAGAACACTAGGAAAGTTCCTTATTGGATGGAGAAGGTGAGATGGTGGAAAAAGGTTGTTGTGTTCCTAGGGAGGAACATTCATGAATGATGGTGGAAAGGCCAATAGGACATGATGGCTTTGAAATAGGGTCAATGGTGGATGTGGAAGGATCATTAGGATCTTGCTTATGTTCATTATGATACAAGCTACTTCTTTGATCTTCTATTCTGATGTGTTCTTGGGAGGCATGTGTCTCATTAAGGGAAATGGATGTTTGTAGATTATGGCTAGATATAGGATCAATTTGCTCATACATAGCTTCTTCATAAATGTCATCTTGATCATAGAAAAGGTAAATGTTATGGATGGGTGGCATAAGTGGAATGTAAGGGATTTGATCTTGACTCGAATGAAGGCTTGATATTTCCACATGCTTAGGATCATACTCTTGCTATAACTCTTGTGAGTTTATGGGAGTGAAAGTGGGAGGCTCTTGGATGAGTTTCATAGGTTCTTGGTATTCATCCATAAGAGAGTATGATGGAATTTGACTTGGGCTTATGATATGAGGCTCTTCAATTGGCTCACTATCTTGTGGATCACATGATGGGCTTGAAGGGCTAAGCATGGCATTTGAAGGCTCATTGCTAGGTGATAAGATAGATGATTGACATGGGGATAAGTTTTTCCTAGCTAGTAGCCATTGGATCGCATCCTTCATTCAAGTATGTATGAATGGACAATATAGGGAATGGATGATAAGGGTAGGCTTTGGATCATGATAAAGGGGTAATTAGATTGGATAAATTAGGATTTGGATTGGATAGAGAGATAGTGTTGGATGAATTAGGACTAGGATTGGATGGAGGAATGTTAGGGTTGGATGAATTAGGACTTGGATTGGAATTAGGTGTAGATTAGAAATGCAAATAAGGTGAAAATACTAAACAAAATGCAATAAACACCAAGTTATACCTTACAAGCAAACCCAATCCCATCAAGGGAGGAAGGAGCCTTTACACCCAAAACAAGCTCCTTGACAAAGATTACCCTAAACAATGGATTTAAATGTGAAATGCTACTCAAAGTTGCAACTCACTATTCTAGCTCAAGAGTTATTTTGGCATGGTAACTTTGCATAAACTTGGATGATGAAATGGCTTGAGAGAGGTTCTATTTATAGATTTTTGGAAGGGATTTTGATCCAAGGGTGGAGATTGATTTGGAAGATCAATGGTGGAGGATAAAAGTGATGTGGAGGGCCTAGATTCAATCTTGAAAGAATGGAGGGCTAGGAATAAAAGTGATTCTTTTGTTCATTTTGGGAAAATGGGTTATTTAATGAGCATGGGGGTGAAGGATTATTTTGGAATAAAAGATTCATATGGGGGAATGTAAATGAATTAAAAATTCATTTGGGGAAGAGAGGAAATAAATGAGTATGGGGTTGTAAAGAGAAATAAATGTGATGTGGGATGTTTTTAAATAAAAAATTGACTTATGTGGATTTAATTCAATTTTTTATTTGGAAGATGTGGGGAAGGGTGTTAAACAAGGTTTGACCACCCAAATGAAGGGGTTAGGATTAATTAAACAGAGGTTTTATTGAATTAATCCTAGGGCTAGGATGAGGTGGGCTAGGGTAGGCAATTAAATAATAGGTATTTAATTGTCTAGGGTAGGGATAGGTTAATTATAGGCTGAATTAATTAGTAAACATGGTTTTAACTAATTAATTAGATTTGGAGAAAAAGGGGAAATTGATTTAATAAATATTGCATATTTATTAAATTAATTGGCTAAGGTTTGGACTATTTAATTAATGAAATTAATTTAATTTTGGGGATAGAATGGTGTGGATTTGGAAAATGAAAGGGGTAATTAATTAAATAAAAATTTAATTAATTGGTTGGAAAGGAAATTGGTGTGTTTAGGGTTGTATGGAGTCAGTTAGATGGTAGAAGGCATTTTTAGGTGTCTACATTTGCCCCTCTTTGACGTGGCATCCGGACCTAGGAGGGAAGTGGCATCAGGTCGAAGAAAAATATGCCCCAGTTGTCGGGCAGGTATGAGATGGATAAGGGATGCCCCCTCGAGAGGTCGGCGGGAAAAATAAATTTTTTCAAGGTAAGTTCTCGAAAAGGATGCGATGGGAGTGAAAGTTGGAAAGGTGGTAGAAAAAGATGATGATAGGAAGAAAAATAGAGAAAAAAGGCTAAGATCTGCACCCTAGAGGGAAAAGGAGGGGGGGAGGTATGACATGGCCCACTATATTAGGCAAAGTGGGCCCTTATAGTGCCACATTTGCACACTTTTGACTTTGGAGAAGAAAGGATGAAGGAGAGATGGCTGATCGCAACCCCCAGTTCCTGTGACTTTGACACATCTCTGAGTGGTTCCAAGAGTTCGGCTGGGCGCCAGGCACTGGACCCCCAGTAGGGCCTAAACCTGACTTTGTAATTTTCTCATTTTACGTGCATTTTTTAGGTTTTGGGATTTGGGGTTGGAGCACGTAGCACCAACGGCAAGGTGGATTAGCGCCATCATCTAGATTGGCACTATCCACCCAGGTAGGGTTAGGGCAGTTTGTCACCATTAGGTAGGTGTTTTAGTGCTATCATCCAGATTAGCGCCATACAAGGAAGAATAGGATTCTAGCGTTTTAACACTAAATTGGGGTTAAACTGGCGCTATTCTCTGGAATAATGCCATCATGGGAAGTAGCGCTATGATGTGTATTAGCACTATCATGTGTATTAGCGCTATTTACTGGATTAGCACGATTGGGTAAATCGGTGCCATTGGGCTAATTAACACCAAAAGTAATAGTGACGCCATTTGGAGAAATGGCGCGATGGATAGTGCGCAATAGTGCTATTTTTTGGATTGGTGCAAAGAGTTATGTGCAATGGCACTATTTTCTGAATTAGTGTGATTTAGAAGAAATTTTAGCGCCATTTTGAAAATGGCACAAGGAGTTGTCTGTTTTCATGCCATCTGATGCTGGCTTGTTAGACACTTAGAAGAAAAAGGTTGGTTTAGAAATAGATAGGTTGACATCTAACCATAATGTTACGTATGCAGGATATAGAGTGATTTATACTCGCTTCATGAGAGTGACGGGTGCCATCTGTGATTGCACTTTTTGAGGGTTTTGATGATGCGACGCGGGGTCGACTAGCGAGATTGGGGCTTCTGATGGTGTCCTTGATGCCAGTTTTGCAAGCTCATAGAGCTCTGATGACAGGGATGGTGGAGCGATATCGCTTTGAGACCTATAGTTTTTTGTTGCCTACTGGAGAGATTACCATCACACTTGAGGATGTTTATCGCATCCTCAAGTTGCCTATCCGGGGCCGGTGTGTTAGATATGACATGAGGAGAGGGCGGAGTGCATTAGGCAGTGTGTTTGGTGTGGATAATCTTGTTCTCTCTCCAAATGGGAGGGAGATGGACTATGAGGGGACACTAGCTGCGGGTGTAGATCCATTTGTCTTATTCCTCTGTACATTGATTGGAGGCATTGTGATGCCTGACAGGCGAGGCAGGGGTTTTCTGGTTGGCTGGGGGGATGATAGAGGGGATGGTGATGCATGAGACCGTCTATGCATGGGGACCGGCTATTCTAGGGCAGTTATATCATGAGATGCATACAGTCATCTACCTGCATGATAGAGCATTATCAGTTGGAGTTACTCTGCTTCACGTATGGATCTGGGAGCATATCCCAGTCATGAGACCGACATGTGGTTACTATCGATGGCAGTTTGAGGCCTTTGTGTTTTTATATTGGGATGTAGAGTACACGTATACTAGGCAGGTGCAACATTGGAGGAGGATGTTAGATGATGTGATTAGTGTGACCCAGCAACCATACATCAGTGTAGAGCCATGGCCAGATGATGACCTGCATCTCCCTTTTACATTTCAGCAGTGGTACCTGATGGGTCGAGGAGACCATATGATAGATATGTATCTACCCTGACAGGTCATGCGGCAGTTTGGTTTGATACAGGACACTCCGCAGTAGATGGTGATATTTGTGCGAACTCCTCAAGATGCAGCCTACTGGCCTACAGCCATACAGCCATAGGTCACCCTAGCAGATTTTGCCGCTCTATGGCCAGTGCAGTGGGATTGGAGGAGCACAGTGAGGGATGCGGGGACTATGGCTGCCTATGATATATGGTGGCATATGCATCAGCCTACTCGGTTGACAAATCCCATAGAGGAGGCAGTAGGTTCAGGGGGCAATGATTCAGATGGTGGAGACAACTCAGATGGGGAGGATTGCATGGAGGAGGGGGAGTTGATCATTGAGGACTACCTCGTGGAGGTTGGCAATGATGGAGAGGAGAGAGTGGTTGGTAGGGATGGCCAGCCGATAGATGTGCTGGCGGCGGTGGTAGTAGGGCAGGGGCAGGTGGGGCAGCAGGTACCTGTGTAGCAGGTTCCTATTGAGTAGGTACAGGTTGGAGCAGAGCGACAGCCTAGGGGACCTCGGCGGTGTGGGGGACATCTGCTGCCACCACAGGTAGTGCAGTAGCAGGCTGCTAGGGGAGGGCAGCAGGTAGCAGGGTAGCAGGCAAGTACCTCAGGGACAGCTGGAGAGGCTAAGGGTGAGAGGCTTACGCCTCGTCAGAGGTGACGGGATGAGGAGGAGATGGAGACCCTGAGAGCATAGGTGGCGAGCCTACAGGAGGCACTAGATGGCCAGGATGCAGAGTTGGTGTAGTTGCGGGGGGCACTGGCCTTATTAGATGGGGCAGATGGATAGGTGGCAGCATTACAGGCACAGTTAGCCTAGGCTCAGGGTGAGGTAGAGGTGTTGATCAGAGAGCAGGATACAGCACTTGGTAGGGCACAACAGGCAAAGACTGTATTAGGTAGTCTACAAGCTTCTGGTGGTGGACTTGCCCCAATTTTGATAGGGATGTAGGCTCAATTGTCTTAGGCACAGACACAGACCTATCAGCTGTAGGCACAGTTGAGTCAGGCACAAGGGCAGCTGATGTAGATACAGGGGGATTTGATAGAGGCTAGAGCACAGGTGGAATATTATCGGGGCCTATACTATGCGGCCGTGCCAGCAGTGCATCGTGCCCCGAGCTATAGTCAGGTCAGCAGATCGGGGCCATCAAGATCACATAGATCGAGATCTATTTAGTCCATTTAGTAGACGATGCCTCCTCCCTCCCACGTGCCTCAGCAGGGTCCTCAGGTGTAGACACAGCCACTGCCACAGCCGCCGGTAGGATCACAGGCTCGACCAGGGTCAGAGTCTCCCACTCCATCAGAGAGGGGATCCTCTATGTGATAGCCATATCATGATAACCCTTGGAGGCATTTTCTATCAGGACATTTTATTTTTTGATTTATATTTGAGCGATGTACATTTTTTGTGGTGATTTTATATGATATGATGCATTCTGGTGGTTTATGATGCTATGAATATGATGCTCTATTATGATGATACCTATGTGATGGATGTAGTATTTCTTTATGGATTTTATATGCTATGGATGTGTTATGTTTATGCAATGATGTGTTTCATTTTATGGATGCATTGAGGATGGAAATGTATGTTTATGTATGAAAATAGGCCTATGTAGCTAGATGTTTATTAAATACATTTATATGATGATGTAATGTGACTAAGTGGTTTATGAGATGATACGAAATGTGATGTATAATGTGCAACTAAATGATTCTAGAATGAACCTAATTATTATGCAAACTATCAGCTGTTAATGTAATTTAACTTAAATGATTTGGAATGAACCTAACTGGTATGTATTTTAAACTGATTCTAAAATGAACCTAAGTGATAAGGAAAAATGAACCGAAATGACATGCAAAATGGATTTAAATGAACCTAAATGATATGTAAAATGGATGAAAATGAACCTAAATGACATGCAAAATGGATTAAAATGAACCTAAATGATATGTAAAATGGATTAAAATGAACCTAAATGATATGCAAAATGGATTAAAATTAACCTAAATGATATGCAAAAATGGATTAAAATGAACCTAAATTATATGTAAAATGGATTAAAATGAACCTAAATGACATGCAAAATGGATTTAAAATGACCCTAAATGATATGCAAAATAAAATTATCATGACATGTAGCTAAATGATATACTAGATGTAGTTTAGGTGATAGGTGGTATGTAAACTAGGTGATAGGTGAGATGATGTAGTCCTGATACACATGATGTTCTTTGTTTAACCCTAAGTGGTGAGGCTGTGGGAAAGGGAATTAGGTGGGGAGAGGGTAGGGGTGGGAGCATCTAGAGGTTGGTGGTGGGGAGATGAGAGGATTGTTTGGTCATAAGATGCCATTGAGGGGAGATTTTCTTTGGTTCAAGATGTGTTGAGTTGAAATATGGTGGGGGAATGGGATTAGTGAGGGGATTAGATTGGTGGGGGGAAATGATGATCAAATCTAGGCCAAGATGGGAGTGTTGATTGAGTGATTAGGATGATGATTTTGAGCTAGTAACAATAGTTGCAAAAGATTTATTGAGAGCATTTCTTAGTTTACTGTAGCAATGTAGGATACAGTTCACGAAGGTATGAAATGACCTAGGTGATGATGTATACCCTACGATTGCATGGACTAGACCCACAAACAATAGGTTGATTTCATGCATGCCCAAGGTAGTATAATCTTGCCAAGTCTAGGAAGGGGACTCATAGCAATGAGTGTGAATAATGCATATAAGGTTTTTGATGCCTGTATATGCAAATAGGACACATCATGCTAGAACCGACCTGGACTTGAAGATATGAATACTATTCTTGGAGTAATGAAACCAACCCACAAGCACCGCATGCAGAAACAATGACTATGTCTATCTAGGTGCTATTCGCTACGTACCATGATATAATGAGATTAGGGTAGCTTTGGAGATGACTTAGAGTGAGACACAAAAATAAAAATAATAATCAAAAAGACCAACAAAAAGATACAAATAACCTTTGTGTGCTTTTGCCAAGAGACGTGATGATAGAATGATAGATTTTTGTCTATTATAGGAAAGATATATCCTAGGACACAGATTCGTTGGTGTTGATTGGAGAATTTTTGGAAGATGGCCAAAAGAACAGTCTGGCCATAGGTAGGATTATAGTTGGTATGTTGATTGATGATTTCTGCATTAGGGAGCATGTTTCAAGCATATACATAGCGTGTGTATCATTTATGAGATCCAGAAATCTCAGTGAAGGGGGACCATCCAAACAGGTTGGATGGGTGCATCTTATATACCTGAGTACTAGAAACATCCTTCGTATTCCAGACTGCCTACATACCCTGTGTCCACGGGATCAAGGTACTTTTAAGATGCAAGTGAAATGAATATGTAGTTCTGGCAAGACTTGATGATGCGGGAATGGTTTGGGATGGGTTTGGTGTGATGAAGATTGATGTGTGTTTGATGATCATGATGAGATGTGTTGTTTTTTGGATTTTCTATATTTTCTATTGTTTTTGTATTTTATGATTTTGCGATGTTTTTGGATTTTTTTGATTTTGCAATGTTTTTGGATTTTTTTATTTTTGTGATGTTTTTGGATTTTTTTGATTTTGCGATGTTTTTGGATTTTTTGATTTTGTATGTACAAAGGGAGCTGACAAGGATCCTCATTCCATGAGTTGGCCTTGAGGTGGGATAGGATGGTTTGGGCGATAGGACTTGATGTTTCAGAATTCCAAGCCATGGAATGCGTGAGATACGGAGCGGTGTAACGAAAAGAGGACTTATTAGATGGTAGAACCAGCCACTACGCATGGCACCTGGAATAGGTTTTCACCATGGTACTTATCCAATGCATCACCGAAGTGATTTTCACCATTGGAAGTTTTTATTGCACGTTGATTTTTCTTGATTTCTAATTTTTTGGTGTTTTTAATTTTTTAAATTTTTTTTGTTTTTTTGACTTGGGGTACCAGATGGGTTATGCATAGAATTTCTTGAGATGCAGGATGTTCATCGGCTCATCTAGAGGCTGGCCCTCAGGTTTTGCAAGCTGATAAGCTCCTGACCCATAATTGGCTGTGACGACATATGGTCCTAGCCAATTGGGTTCAAACTTGCCTTACTTCGGACGCTCTTGCAGGTTCTTCTAATTTCCATTAGGACAAGGCACCTACCTCAAATTTTCTGTTTCTGATCCTTTTGTTGTAGCTTCTTCTGAGGCAATTTTGATATGCCTGTAGGTGATTCAACGCATTCAGGCATTTCTCATCCGGTAGTTCCAGTTGATGGAACCTTGTGATGCGGTAGTCCTCATTAGAGATAATGTTTTGCAAGGACACTCAGAGAGATGGGAGCTCAACCTCTATAGGTAAAATGGCTTCAAATCCGAATACTAGTGAGAATGGAGTGGCTCCTATAGGAGTGCAGATACTTGTACGGTAGGCCCATAGGGTAGGGTTGAGTTGGAGGTGCCAGTCACAACCAGCTTCATTGACTGTCTTCTTGAGAATGCGGAGGATGGTTTTGTTAGAAGCCTCTCTTGACCATTTCCTTGAGGGTAATATGGTGTGGAGAAGTGGTGTTTGATGTTGAACTTTTTGCACAAGGTGCAAACTTCTTGGTTTTTGAAGGGCTTTCCATTATCAATGACGATGGAATGGGGGATACCATATCGACAGATGATATAGTGGAGGATGAATTTTGAGATTTGGATACCTGTGGTGAAGGTGAGTGGTATTGCTTCCACCCACTTTGTGAAGAATTTGGTAGCAGTGATAATGAACTTATGGCCATTGGAGGATGGAGGATGTATTTTCCCTATGAGGTTGAGTCCCCACTATGAGAAAGGCCATGGCATTGTAATCGGTTGCAGTTCTTGTGCTGGTACGTGGGTGAGATCGCCATGCTGTTGATATGGGAGGCATTTCTTGATAAACCTGTGGGAATCTTGTTCCATTGTGGGCCAATAATATCCGGTCTTGAGGATCTTTTTAGAAAGAGTGGGTCCACTTGAATGCGCCCCACATATGCCTGCGTGTACCTCTTCCAAGGCTACTTTAGCTTCCCTAGAGTTTAAACATCGTAGAAGCGTGCCATCAAGACTCCTTTTGTACAAGGTGTCGCCTATGAGAATGAAACGGGAGGCTCGACGGATGAATGATTTTCTTTGTGAGGTGGATAGGTTAGGGGGAGAATGTTGTCATGGAGGTATAAGTATGTTTCTTGGTACCATGAGGACAAGGGACCAATGACTTTGCACACTAGTTCGGCTTGAGGAACATCATATATTGGGATGGGGAGTTCTTCAATCAAGAACTCACATTTCTTGCTGTCCTTCTTCATGTCTACCAGAGATCCGATAGTTGCCATGGCATCTGATGCTTCATTATTGAGTCTTGGGATTTACTCGAAATGGATGTCTTTGAAGTAATCTTTGAAATAATCAACCATCTTCTTATAGGGAAGGAGCTTGTCATCCTTGGTTTTGTATTCATTATTGACCTGCCTGATGACTAGTTGAGAGTCACCGTACACCAATAGCTTTTCAATTTTCCATTGGATGGCTATGCGGAGACCTGTGATGAGGGCCTCATACTCTGCTATGTTGTTGGTGCATGGAAATGTGATCTTGAAGGATTTAGGGATTGTGTCGCCTTGAGGGGTAACAAACAAGATGCCTGCCCCTGAGCCTCTGTGAGTGTATGATCCATCAAAATACATCTTCCATGTGTCTATGGCTGGTGTGATTGTCAAGATGGCTTCGTCAGGAAACTCCACTATTGTAGGATGTTCTATCGGGATAGGTGCCTCAACCAACTGATCTGCTATAACCTGCCCTTTTATGGCCTTTCTCTCAGTGTATTCTATATCAAATTCTGTGAGAATCATGACCCATTTAGCCATTCTGCCAATAAGAGTAGCTCTGTTTAGGAGGTACTCCAGTGGGTCGATCTTAGCAATGAGCTTGGTCTTGTGATTGAGCATGTAGTGTCTCAAATTTTGTGATGTAAAGATAAGGGCTAGACATGCTCGTTCAATTTGTGTGTAATTGAGCTCATATGAGATCAAGGTGCTGCTGATATAGTAAATGTCTCTTTCTTTCCTCTGCTCATCGAGTTGTGCTAGCAAGGCTCCGATAGTTGTTTCTATTGTGGAGATGTAAAGCAGGAGGGGTTCACCTTGCCTTGGTGGAGTTAGCACAGGAGGATTAGCTAGGTATTATTTTAGTTGGTCAAAGGCATTCTGACATTGAGTGTTCCAGATGAAAGCTATGTCTTTTTGAAGCAGATGTTGGAATGGTTGGCACTTATCAGCAAGTTGGGCAATGAATCGTCAGATTGACTGGAGTTTTCCCTGGAGGCTTCGTAGTTGTTTCAATGTTTTTGGAGGTGGCATCTCGGTGATGGCCTTGACCTTTGCAGGATCAACTTCAATTCCTCATCTTGAGACTATATATCCCAGAAGTTTGCTTGAGGTGACGCTGAAGACGCATTTCTTTGGATTCAAACAGACATTGTATTGCTCTAACCCATCGAAGATCTTGGCCAGCACATCTAAGTGTTCTTCTCTGGTCTTGGATTTCCCTAGCAAATCGTCCACATAGTCTTCCATGATGTGGTGGAAGAGGTCATGGAAGATGATGGTCATAGCTCTTTGATAGGTGGCTCCTACATTCTTTAGGCTGAATGGCATTACCACCCAGTAGTATATTCCCCATGGACATATGAAGGCCGTTTTGTGATGATCATCTTCAGCAATTTTTATCTGGTTGTATCCTGAGAAACCATCCATGAGGGATAACATTTCATATCCTACCGTGAGATGCACTATCATGTCGATGTTTGGTAGTGGGAAGTCATCTTTCAGGTAGGCCTTGTTGAGATCCCTAAAATCGGTACAACAATGGATTCGGCCATCCGGTTTTGCAACTGGTACAAGGTTTGAGACCCATTTAGGATAATCGATTGGGCGAATGAACCCAACATCTAGTAATTTCTTTAGCTCAGCCTTGATGAGGAGAGCCACCTGAGGATTCATTTTTTTGAGCTTTTGTTTGACTGGTTTTGCATCAGGGTGTACTGCAAGGTGATGAACCACCAAAGCGGGATCTAGCCCTAGCATGTCCGCATAAGTCCACGCAAAATTGCAATTTCTACGTGTGAAGAAGGACAAGAAGTTCTCCTATTCTAGTATGCTAAGAGATTCTACTCTGTATGTGATTTTCAGCTCTTCCTTTGTCCCAAGATTCATTTCCTAAGCTGGTTCGACCAAGATGGGTGATCTGTCTGGGTAGACTTTGTTTATCTTAGGGAGGCCATGCTTCCATCTCCTGGCACCTCGTGAAGGTTTTCACCAGGAGATACATCTTTTATTTTTACTATTTTGGGATCTGATACTACCATAGAACAGTTTTCACCATCAGATCCATGTTTTATTTTTGTGTTTTTGTGACTGGAAGTAGGGGTTGTCTCCCTGAAATAGGCATCCAGATTGAGTTCCATTATGTATCTTGCTCGATGATCTCCCAAAGGGAAGTGATCTCTTACCCCCATCATTTCAGCGATGGCCTCGTCATTAGGTGCGATGTCGAAGACAGGAGGTCCCCATTGGTCCCAATCAATGAGGTCAGGGTAAACTAGTGGAAAGTCATTGGAGGATGAAGCGAGAGTGGTGACAGAGTAGATGGTACAAATGGATGAGTCGAAGAAGTCAGCAAAATCACTAAAGGAGTCTTGAAGGCCCGTTTCGTTAACATTGTCAACATCTAAGGAGACTGTAGCGACCTCGGCCAAGATACACTCATCAGTAGTGAGGATGCATTGTGGTTGACCATACCCTAACCCTTGAGTATAGGGATTCTTTGTTTCTTGCAATGGTTCTACGATTCCCTATTCATGAAGGCCTATACCACCTTGTCCTTTATAGCCCATGCTTTTGACAATTCAGAACCTTTGCTGTAGATTTCTGTTGGGATTGTGGGGGCTTCTTGCTCAGGCTCTTCATCCTTGTAAAGCCAAGATGAGATATCTTCGAGTACATCCTGATCTAGGAGATGGCTCTTCTTGAAGATGGGTGAGGGTTTGCTCTTGATAATGACTGTATTGGCTGCCTCTATTGTTGGGATGCCGAATGTCTTAGGATTGGGTAATGTGCCCACACAAAAGGTACACAAATTCCCCACATCCCATGTTGGATAGCTTGATCTGGACCTCGGGTGGTGGAGTTGCTTAAGATGAAGTGGAGGCAATGTTTGTGGGGTCGACATATGATTTTGATGCTATTGGATTGGCTTCAACAGTGGCTTTATTATATGGGCAGAATGTTTGGTTATGGCCTTCCAGAAAACTGCAGTATTGGAAGGGGCGAGGGTCAGCATAGACTGTGACTTCCGTGTCATTGTGAGGGAATTTGATGCATTGATGGAAGGTGGATGGGACGGCTTGCATGGCATGAATCCATGGTCAACCAAGAAGGATGTTGTAGGGGAGGTTGAGATCAAGAACCTGACATTTAGTTTCCAATATTTTCTGTCCCACTTGTATGGGACGCTTGATAATGTCTTCAGAGAACCATTCAGTGTCATCATAACCTTTGATCGTGATGCACTCGTTAGTGTCAACAACCACATCAGAGTACCCCAAGTGTTTTAGCAGTTTTAGAGTGCATATGTTGAGGCTGGAATCACCGTCTATTAAGACTTCTTTTAATGGTGTGCTTGTGGATGCGGACTTTGATGTGCAGGGCATCGTTATGTATGTGGTCAGAGGAGGGTAGGTCCTTTTCTGAGAAGGTGAGATGGTGGGGTACAGCGATGTGTCCTACCATGGCTTGGAATTGAGTTACATTCAAGTTGGCAGGGACTTGTGTTTGCAAGAGTGCTTTATTGAGGACGTCCTTATGAAGGGGAGATGTGTGAAGAAACTCGAGAATGGAGATTTGTGCGGGTGTCTTTCCTAGGTGTTTTAGGAGGTTATACTGGTGAGTAGGTGATGGACGCGTGGTTGGACGAGGAGGTAGGGGATCTGATGTGGATGCAGGTGTTTGTTTAGTGGGAGGGGTTGTGTAGATAGATACACAGCCACGGCGAGTTGTAACAGTGCAATCAGGTGCTTGTGCCCGAATGGTGACTGTATTGACATGATGGGATGATGCTTCTATACGTCCTATGATAGAGTTGTAAGATGCGGGTGGTGGGGTGACATTGTATGCTTGGTTGGATGAGGAGGCTTTGTTATGATTAGGTAGGGGATCCTTGTAAGCTCCTAGGTTGGTGTTTGGTGATGGTTGGGCGTTGTGATCAAGACCGACTAGATTTTGTTTGATAAGGTCTTGGATGCAATGTTTTAGTTGCATGTAGTTATCTATTTTATGACCCGTAACACGGTGGTATTCATAGTAGTCATTCTCATTGTACCACGCAGCTTTTAGTTCATTCTCTTGATGGGGTCTAATGGGTGGGAGCGTGATCAAATTTTTCTTGAGACATCTATCAAGGATGTCTTCAACAGGTTCCCCTAAGGGTGTGAATTGTCTGCGTGGTTTGCGTGGTTTAGTTGGGCCCCTCTGGTTATTTACATTTGTTGCATATGTATGCGCAAGTGTTTGGTTTTGTATATGTTGGATGGATTTCATGTATGTGATGCCGTCATTCAGATTGTTCTTGTTCTTCTCCCAATAACGTGATTTGTCATTTGATTGCGTGTTAGGATTGTTGTTTGTATTGGGGGTGTTGTTATTGGATTTGTAGTAGTAGTTGTTGTTGTTGTTGTTGGTTTTGTGGTCGTGTAGTTTGATGGAGCCCTTGGCAATGAGGGCTCATTCGATGGTGGTGCCTTTGTCGATGACATCTTCAAAGGTAGATGCACAAAGTATTTGTAGATGAAACCCTAATTATTGATTGAGGTTGGCCATGAACATGGTGACGAGTTGTTTTTTAGGAATGGGCCATGGGAATTTGCTTGCTAAGCCTCTCCACCTTTGCAAGAAGGAAGCGAAGGCTTCTCCATTCTTTTGTTTGGTGTTGCAAAGGTCTGTCATAGACATTTCGTGCTTGAAATTGTAGGAGAAGTGGTTCACAAATTTCTCCGCAAGCTCAAGGAAAGTCCTAATACCTAGGGGAAGATGTGCGAACCATTCAGCGGCTTGACCACTGAGGCTTCTTGGGAACAGTCTCATTAGATAGGTGTCATTATTAGAGACTTCTAAGCAAGCGATGTAGAACTCCCTAAGGTGGTCCCTAGGGTCTCCCTTTCCCTTGTATTTGTCAAATTTAGGTGTCTTGAAGTTCTTGGGGAAAGGGGCCATGTACAATGTGCGATCAAATGAGTAGGGCAAATATCCTCAAAGGAATAGTGTTTACGTTTGCCCCCAGTTTGTAGGTCATCTACCTTTTGGATTAAGCCTTGTAGGATGGTTGTGAGATCCTGTGGTTGTTGTGGTTGTTGTATGTACATCTGTTGGTTGGTGAGATGTTGGAGATGGGGTGGGATTTGATATTGGGGATTTGTTTGATTGAGGTGTTGGTATTGCATGTTGGTGTTTTGGTTGATTCGTGCCTGATGTTGTTGATGTGTGTAGTGTTGTTGGAGAACATGTGGTGGTATTTGGGGATTGGGATTATGTGGGTAAGTGACATTAGATGGATTAAAGTTGGGTATATGGATGTTGGATTGGTTAGATGTGTTGCGAGGTGTTTGTGAGAATAATTGTCGTAGGTATGCAATGGTTTGAGGGTTGGGTGGGGGCACACTCGTGGAGGTACTTGCTTGCGTGATGTTTCCTTGTATGCCCATGGTGATTTGTGAAGCGAAAGGGTTTATGGTAGTTGTGGTAGTAGAAGTGATGACGGCTTGCGAGATGGTAGGGATAGCGGTACATGTGGGAATTGTAGTTGTGGTAGTAGTTGAGGTTGTGGAGGTGGCAGATACAGTAGGTGTTGACATTTGAGAGATGGTGGGTTGGGTATGTGATGTAGATGCTTGGGTATTTGATGGGGTAGGTACGATTGTAGAAGTGGATGGCTGTGATGATGTCGTGATGGGGGGAGTTGAGCACCATTTTGAGAAGATGATCAAGATATCTACTTGGGTCTGACCTTAGGATTTTATCAAGTAGGTCCATGTTATCAGCATCTTGTGTAAAGGTCAAGACATCTAGATCATCTTGGGAAATGTTGGGGACATTTTGTGTTGGTGGTGGTGGTGGTGGTGTTGGTTGTCTTTGTTGTAAGTAATGAAAAGGATTTTCATTGGGACCATATGGGGGGAGGTACGAGTATGTAGATGGGTTGTATGTTTGATAGATGGGTATGTTGCTGCTATTGGTGTTAGGCATGCCAAATTGCCAATGTTCTTCCATTTCTTGCTTCTTTTTGCTTTGTGATCTCGTGATGGGCATGCACATATATGGGGTTGATTTCTAGAAGTAGAGTGAGATGGGGATGGAGACTTTAGAGAATTTGATTGATTGTGTTGGACCCAAAGATGGATGGAGTAGAAGAGAGGATGCGGTGGAAGATTGATATGTCTTTCTAAAGGTTTTAACCTAAGGGTGATATGGATGGGTGATATTGATTTTCTACACAATTTTTGGACCAAAATATAGGTGATGGATGACATTTGTTTTGAAGAGATTTTGTTGATGTTTGATTTTGATGTGGATGATTTTGATAGTCAACAAATTGAGCTTAGGTAGGACCTAGATTTGTGTTTGCACAAATGGATGTTTTTCTTTGTTTGGGGTAGACTAATGACCTTACGCAAAGAGGGATAATGATTTCACTTGGAAGATAGACTATTGACTTTCCAAGCAAGATATGATGTGAAGGATGAAATCTAGATCTAACTTGAGCTCAAAAGGATGACAGATTTTGATGATGTGTTGATTTTGGGAACTTTTGGGGATTTTTGGGAATGATTTTCTTATGGCAAGAATCTTGGTTTGGTCCAAAAGGTATGTGAATGAAGATGTGGTGGATATGAAAAATGAGGTAGGGTCCAACAATGGTGGTGATTAATTCTCTAAGGTCAAAGAGAAGGTGTGATTTTGGAAAATTTGGAAGAAAAATGGATGAATTATTTATCAGATTTTTGGGATGTGAATATGGATTATGGCAGAGCAGATGGTGAAGGTCACAAATGGATAGGTCTCTATTTTAGGCAAGTCAATCTGAGAATAGTGCCAATCCACAGGTGAAATGGCACCACAATCAGATAGATATGGTGCTAAAACAAGACAGTGTTTGTCAAAGTCCTAAAAAGATAGATTTTTTATTGTAATTTTGGATTTTCTTTGTTTGGAATGTGATCAAATGATTTGGTTTGTCTCTTGGCAATGTTGTTGCAAACAATTCAAGCACAATAATCACGTAATAATCAAGATTTTTCTTTTTTTTGAAAAAAAAGATGTGTGATTTTATTTAACAAGCACTTTGAACAACCTAAGGTGAGAATGTGATAGTATTTGTTGAATCCCCTAGCTGTGCCTATTCAAAGCAGGTAGCTCCAGGATCTTGGTAGCACTGGCTCCTCCTTACAATTGTACACACTTCTCACACATACCAAGATCTGGGTTTTTTATAAGGCTTGTCCCTCACCAAACCTTTAGATTATCCCTACTACCTCGGCTAAGAACCGCATGAATTGGGGCCGCTTCAAAGGTTTCCCTTCTACGCCAACAAATAGAAGGATTTTGGCTTACTAAACAATGGTTCGTAGTAAGGGCATCCGTTTAGGTGGTTATACGTGCAGCAGTGCTACTCTCCATTGTGGAGTCTCCAAGCCTCCAAGAGTTACGCCTTTGAGGGTTTTGGGGGAGGTTGGCTGTCAGTATAACACAACAACACCTGTCACTTGAGACTTTCATCCCAAATGCCTTATTTTATATAGCAGCTTGGAAGAGCTTAGCTTTAGCTTGATGTCGCTTGGGTCATTCCCACCTTTCGAAGCAGGGTGGCAGGCCCTCTAAGGTTTACAAAAGAAATACAATCATGAAAACACTTTTGATCCCCAAGTTTATTCAAAGATGCAAGGAGAGAGCATATGTATCTTCTATGATTGCATCACACTAAACATGGTTCATTTTTAGATCTTTGGATTAAATGGAGTGTGATTAATGCAAGTTTTGTGAGAAGCTTTTCATTCCCAAGGTCAACCAAAATGGTGCGAGGGAAGAGCATACGTTTTTTCACACCACAAGCAAAAAGAGCACAAGACACTTCACACAATTAAAAAATGATTTTCTTGATTATATGCATGAAAGATGCAAGTTGTTGTTCTTTTTAACCCAAATGCTTTCGATTTATGCAAGTTGTGGTTCTTTTTAAAAGCTCAAATCGAAGTGTTTGGATTGTTGTTGTTGGCACACAATGTAAATTTTAGGACACCAAATTTAAATGTTTGGGCACACACATACACACAAAAGTTTGCTTGTTCAATTTTAATTGCACCAAATCAAAATGTTGGACTAACTAACATGCAAAGGGTTCATTTTAAGTTTGTGAAATTGAAGTGTTTGCTAACTAGAAACAAACCACCCTGCAAAAAAGATTGTTAGTACCTGCAATATGACCTGCAACAAACTTGTCAGTACCTGCATAGACAGAAAAGTAAGTTTTCAAAATAGTGCTAAAACAGATATGCAATAGCACCACTGCGGGCAGAACAACCGACTTACATAGATGGCGCTAATTCAAAATATTGCACTAATGAAAGACTATGAAAGCGACAAAATATTAGATAGCGCTACTTGATTACAATAAAAGTGCTAATACAAATTTTCATGCTAATACATCAAGTGGAAAGAGACAAAACAGAAGATAGCGCTGATATAGATATAGGAAAGTGCCACTGTACAACTTTCCAGAGAGTGTTTATCCTGCGGATAGCGCTAATTTGGTTGATAGTGCTAATACGGCACTGAACGCGTCTGACCTACAAAAAAGTGATTTCTTCTACACAACACAAAGGGTCAGATAGAAAAATTGAGGTCTTGTTAGCCTTGTTAGTCTGAGTAAATGAAAAACAAGATAAAAATAAAGGTAAAACGCATATTTAGACCTCTTATAAAATTTTTGACATAATCTCCCCTTGCAATTTCAATATCTCTGTGCAAACTGAGAGCAAATGAACACCAAAATGGTAGGAAGATCAATGAGAAAAAGAAATGTGAGTGAGTGAATGAATAGAAATGTGCTACGCAAAAATAGTGCCAAAATAGGAAATGGCGCCAAAAGGAGCTAGTGATGGCGTCACTATGCAAGTACGATGGCGCCAGACCTGTAAAAGCACGTATCTTACAACAAAAACTCACAACACAAGTTAGATTTGGACCTTGTGGGTCCCACCGGTGTGCCAATGTAGATTAGAAATGCAAATAAAGTGAAAATACTAAACAAAATGCAATAAACACCAAGTTATACCTTACAAGCAAACCCAATCCCATTAAGGGAGGAAGGAGCCTTTGCACCCAAAACAAGCTCCTTGACAAAGATTACCCTAAACAATGGATTTAAATGTGAAATGCTACTCAAAGTTGTAACTCACAATTCTAGCTCAATAGTTATTTTGGCATGGTAACTTTGCATAAACTTGGATGATGAAAATGGCTTGGGAGAGGTTCTATTTATAGATTTTTGGAAGGGATTTTGATCCAAGGGTGGAGATTGATTTGAAAGGTCAATGGTGGAGGATAAAAGTGATGTGGAGGGCCTAGATTCAATCTTGAATGAATGGAGGGCTAGGAATAAAAGTGATTCTTTTATTCATTTTGGGAAAAGGGGTTATTTAATGAGCATGGGGGTGAAGGATTATTTTGGAATAGAAGATTCATATGGGGGAATGTAAATGAATTAAAAATTCATTTGGGGAAGAGAGGAAATAAATGAGTATGGGGTTGTAAGGAGAAATAAATGTGATGTGGGATGTTTTTAAATAAAAAAATTGACTTATGTGGATTTAATTCAATTTTTTATTTGGAGGATGTGGGGAAAGGTGTTAAACGAGGTTTGACCACCCAAATGAAGGGGTTAGGATTAATTAAACAGAGATTTTATTTAATTAATCCTAGGGCTAGGATGAGATAGGCTAGGGTAGGCAATTAAATAATAGCTATTTAATTGTCTAGGGTAGGGATAGGTAAATTATAGGCTAAATTAATTAGTTAACATGGTTTTAACTAATTAATTGGATTTAGAGAAAAAGGGGAAAATGATTTAATAAATATTGCATATTTATTAAATTAATTGGCTAAGGTTTGGACTATTGAATTAATGAAATTAATTCAATTTTGGGGATAGAATGGTGTGGATTTGGAAAACGAAAGGGGTAATTAATTAAATAAAAATTTAATTAATTAGTTGGAAGGGAAATTGGTGTGTTTAGGGTTGTATGGAGTCGGTTAGATGGTAGAAGATATTTTTAGGTGTCTACATTAGGATTACATGGTGGTGCTAAGATAGGACTAGTAAGATCATGTGTTGGCATTGGAATGGATGGTGATGGAGGATGCTCATAGAGTGTATGACCTATATTGGTATTTCCCTCATCAAAGGATATCAAGTCTTGTAGCATAGGCTGACTTAAAGACTCTTGACTTATGTAGAGTGGCCCACTTGGAGTAGGATTAGGTGACACATAGGTGTCCCCCTCGTCAAAAGATATTAGATCTCTCCAAAAGTGGACTTAAGGACATTTGATTTATGTACAAAAGGCTATTTTGGCTTGCATGTGCTTTTTGTGAAAACACCTTTTGGCCTTGTGAATGGGTTAGGTGATGAGGTGGCACATAGGATTGTGGTGGAATGTGTTGGAAGTTGTGATGGTGTTGTGGTGGAGAGATTGTATAGGATAATGATTGTTGAGATATAGATTGATATGGATAATGATTGGTATTAGAAGAAATAGGATAAGTTGGTGTGGGAGTAACATGATAGGTGGATGGATAGGTTTGATGTGATGATATAGGTGGCATATAGGATTGTTTTAGCATTGGTTGATGATGTGCCTTTTGGATTTGAAATATGGATAAAAAGTGTTGGATGTGTGTTAAGAGGTGTTGCATTTGAGGTGTTTGTCTTGTTTATAGTTTTTGAATCATGCCATGGATGAATTGAATCATTTGCAGGTCTAAAGATTTTGGAGCTTTGTGAAGCAAATGACAATGGGAGCCTTTGTGAGCCTTTGTGCTAGATCTTCTAATGTTGATAATGGTGTCAAGTGTTTGATTAGGATGATGATGATGATTTAGAATGAGTAGGAAAGATTGATAGTTTGACTTGGAGAATATCAAACACAATGTAAATGCGTAAACACACACGCCAAGCACAATGTTCAAATTTCCTTTCAAGATTAAATGTTATGATTAAGCGAACACTAGCAAACACAACAAAAGCCCTAATGATTAATCAGTTAGGATATGGCCAATTGGTCTTGTAATGTAGAAATTTGGATAGGGTTGATTAGATGGTTTGATTAGTTTATTTGGGCCTATCCTCATTTCACCTTTACATTCAAGGACTTTGGGTCAAGTGGCAAGGTACTATCAGACCCTTGGTCACTTAGGAATGTTGGGAAGATTGGATTTGTGTGATTTGATTGTCAATTATTCTCAATTATACATCGAAACCCTAATTATAAAAATATAGAAACAAATGGATAAATTATTGAAAATGTTACGATAGGAAGATGTAAAATGATAGATAAATATGTACTTGTTTTTGAAGTTCAGGAAGCGAAATAGTCAGGGACTAATGAGTGGGCACCCTAGTCCAATGCCCCAATTTTTGTCAAGATCTGGGAACTTGATCTGCAACCTGTTCTTGTTGTAAGAGTGATTTCTCCATTGTGGAATCCAGAGGAGAATGAGTAGGTGCTCAAGTCCAGGGCCCTATTTTTAGCTCTGATCTATAAATCTGACACTCTGCAACACTCTCTTACAACTCCACTTTTCCTGCTTCTTCAACCTAAAACCTACAATCATAGAAAAATGGGGAGGGGGTTGTGGTGTTTATAAGCTTGCCTCAGTCAAGCCCTAGAGAGACATTCAAGTCTTCCAAACACCATTGTCAGATAGAGAGTGCATGCCCTTGAGAGGTAGAGGAAAAAACCAAATGATAAATGCTTGAAAACACAAATGATGTCACCTTGTAGTGAAGATCTCATGGAAGGAAGAAGCTCTTCATGCCATGAGGAGATGATTGCTCAAATCTACAAATAGAAACACATAAACAACATAAATTCTACTCTTGCTACACAATGAATGCCTTGAATCACCTTTAGAATACCAAAGTCACATAATCATCTTCTAGTTTATAAATGAATGCCTAAACATGCATATATATGAAACTACAAACACTCCCACCAAGAATTTCATAATTCAAACTTACTATGATGGCATAGGACCTAAATAACGGTCACAAGCTGACACTTCAAATTTGGGCCTGACCCAAAATAGGCCAAGACTAGGGCATGGGAGCCCAAGTCCTCCCTCCCTATTTTGGTCAGGGATTAGTTCAAGGGATCCCCCTATGTCCCATTTACCATGAAACTTAGGGTTCATTTCATTGGGATGTCAAAATATGATGCAAGATGTCCTAAATGCAGATAAAAGACCTAGGAGCTAAACCTTATGAGGGAAAAGCCCCCAAGGGGACATTTTTTGATGTTACATTTAGCCCCCACTTTAATGTATGTATAAATGTGAGGCTAATATATGCATTAAAGTACGGTCAACAAACACAACAAACACACCAAGCATGGAGAAGACATGCCAGACACATTGAAGACAATGATAGGCACGCAAAACACATAGAAGATAGTTACAGTCATGCAAAACATAGTGTTAGGTCTCAAAGATGTAGGTCGTTAACCCAAAGAGGGTGCCAGGCGACATTTTTGGCTAACTGACACAGGGTAGATATGGCTAAACCCCCTTCACTTTAGGCTCTGCCGGACCTAGGCAGGTAAACCTCTAATTAATAAAAGCAGAGAAAGAGATGATTACTACTTTATTCAAAATAGATCAAACTACTGATAATGGCACAAATGACAAAATAAATGAAAAAACAACAAATTAATTCTAAATGATCTAAATTGTAATACTTAAAACAATAATGCAATCTAACTAAGTAAATCTAAATGAATATGGATAAGTGATAATGAAAATATTAGAGTAGTGCCTTATTGAATATAGAGTCAGTATGATCATGAAATAAATGACTGTTAATTTGGTAAAAACTTGAACTATCTGGAAAGAATAGGTATGTAACTTGTATAACCCTGCAAGGAAGTAGTTAATATTCCATACTTATATATATCCAATTGACAAAATCAAATTACCTACATTCATCTAAAAGGATTTAATCCCTCTTTGAAGGAACCTATCAGAATAATACTACAATCGTAACAGATTTATCAAAAATTGGAGACAGAATACAAACCCTAACTATATGACTCTTCTTACAGATCCATGACAATGTCTTTTGAGTTACTATGAATATTTAAAGGATTTAATTCTGAAAATAGAAACCAGTAAATCTTATCACACTATAACACCAAATGTGTATAGACAACTTGAAGGTATACTTGATAACTCAAATTGAATAACAGAGAAAAACCTTGAAAGGAGACAGACATATAATTGAATAAATTAAACAAATAGTTAATACCAAAATTTGCAATTACTGCTTCACGTTCACAGACTTGACTTCATCACAAAATGCTTGCACATGGTCTACCAAAAATAAAATATATTAAAAGTGAACCAGCATTGCTGTTCAAATCTAATCTATAGTATCTCCTCTTCTATTCTGTAGTCTCCCTCTATAATCTAATATCCTTTATTTTTACCTATATCACCTCATGATTTTCTCTGGTCTTGGTCATCTCTTATAAAGAGTGGCATACAAGCTCCAGACCAGTTACAACAGTTGTGACGATTGATAACCAAGCAACAATATTTGTCTTAATAAACAAATTCAGGAAAATTAATACTCGTCTTAATCATCAGATGGATAACCATTTCAGGATCAAACAAGGATCTTCAACTATAATTCTACTTAATATCTTTCGAGGGCTTCTTTATTACTCCTAAAAAATCAAGATAAAACAAAAATAAATGTCTGATCCAACAATCCAAACAAATTTATTTAAATAAATGTATTTACTCAAGTAATTACTTCCCTTATCAATATGTTATTCAGTTCCTCAAGATCCTTTCGTGGGTGTTTTATAGTTTGATCCTTGTTGTGTATATCCTGCAAAAAATAAATATTTTAATTGTCAGAAGAATATCTTAATCATTTGGATTTTAGTGTCATTTTATGGTTTCTAAGTTTTGCATCGGCAAGACCTTTGACAACATCTGCCCGACATCGTTGTGACTATCGTGTCGGCGAAACTAGCAGGCTTTATTCTGATTCACCTCTTTCACCGATAGTTCTTTATACGCTTGGTGAGGCTCTTTTAACAACTTCGTTGATTAGTATAGCTTATATCATTTGGGTGATCTTTAAAACTTACTCCAATCGCATGTATCAGTCCGATATAAATTTGCCGGTGACAGTATAAGATCGGCATAATGTGGAGATTATGTCCCGACTAACTTACTATTACCGATATTAACAAGCATTATGTACTTATGAACTCAATGAACCACTTGAACCTGTGAACCACTTGAACCTGTGAACCACTTGAACCAGTGAACTGTTTGAACCAATGAACTATTTGAACCAATAAACTGTTTGAACCAATGAACTGATTGAACTCGTGAATTGTTTGAACCAATGAACTGATTGAACCAGTGAACCGATTGAGCCAATGAACTGATTGAACCAATGAACTGTTTGAACCAATGAACCAATTGAACTAGTGAACCGATTGAACCAATGAACCAATTGAACCAATGAACCGATTGAACCAGTGAACCGATTGAACTAATGAACTTTTTGAGCTAATGAACCGATTAAACCCATGAACTGATTGAACCAATGAACCCTTCAAACCAATGTGAAAGTTTAAGCTTAGAGGTTCAGTACTAATAGTTTCTTAATACATGAAGGGAAAAGAAAAAGACTTAAATGGATGTACTAATTAATAGAAAGGAATGGAATGACGATGCCTACCCAAGGGAGAATAATGAGGATAAAACAAGGGCAACAATTTTGCAAACTGATCTTGAAATGCATACAAGGTGAGGATTTTTTGAAAAATTTGATTTAACATATCTAGTTCCAACATAGGCTCTATCTGAGGATGTATGCCCCTTGTGGGTATAGCAAGATCCCAGATTTCTAGAGGAGCAGACCGATGCCTTCTTCATTTGACGATGGGTGCACTATGAAGGGTGAAGATCGTGGGTTATTGCTTTATGAAAAGTTTTTATTTCTTGATAAGAGCAATCTTTAAGCAGGTTATTTAACTCTTCTAAACTACTATGCATGGAAAAGACCATTTAAAGAGTTTAACCCGAATTGTCCATGCACTGGCAATTCTTTTCTCTTGGGTTCCTTTTAAGAGAAAAAATGTTTCAAAAACTGCCCATGTACTGGCAGTTCTTTCTCCTCACTAGACATGTTCTGTACATGATATGAATCCTCCCCTAGCTTACCATTTATGACAAAAGGTCCAATCCATAGGGCATCAAATTTTCCATGCTTCTCTTTTTCTTGATTTCTAGCATTCCAAATAAGCACTATGTCACCTAACTCAAATTTTTTGACTTTAACCTTTTTATCATATAGGTATTTCATTTGCATCTGTATTTTTTTATTCTGCTGCATTGCTTGTTCCCTCATTTCATTTAATTCCATTAACTGTTCTAGCCTTTCCTCCATTGGTTCTGGGACATCCCAATCCTCTTGGAGGATAAACTTACACACTGGCAGCAAGTTGTGTATTGGGAGTCTAGCATGAGCTCCATATACTAATTCAAATGGTGATTTGCCAATTGCTTTCTTTACTGTGATCCTATCATCCCATAATGCCAATCTCAACTTAGAGTCCTAGGCTTTCTTGTTATTATCCAGCATTCTTTTTATAATCTTCAAGATACTTTTATTGTTGGACTCATCTTGCCCATTACCTTGTGGGTGCTAGGGAGAAGAATATGAGATCGTAATACCATAAGATTTACAAAAAATTTTAAACTCATCCGATCTAAGACACATTCCATTGTCAGTTATAAGCCTCAAAGGTACCCCAAATCTAGTGAAAATGTTTTCCAATAGGAAGTTGATCACAACCTTGCTGGTTGCTTGTTTAGTGGGCAATGCTTCTACCCATTTCGTGAAATAGTTAGTGGCTACTAATATCAATTTATGACCACCACTTGATTTCTCCATATCTCTCCTATAAAGTCAATTCACCATTGGTGAAACGGGGCATCAACTTGCATAGGTCTCAAGGGTAATGCCCCTTGGTACTTTAGCTTTCTTGAGAATCTCTGACAGGCCTCACACTTCCTAGTAAAATTGTAGGCATCATTGAAAACCTTGGGCCAATAGTATCCAACCCTTAATATCTTGTGTGCTGTGGTTTTAGCTGAGAAATGACCACCACAGACTCCTTGATGCATCTCTTGTAAGGTAGATTTTGCTTGTTCTTCATTGAGACAAAACAGTAAGATACCATCATTATTTTTCCAATAAAGATCTCCTTCTATAAGCACATATTTAGAAGCATGTAATCTTAGAGTCCTTTTCTTATTATCATCAAATCCATCAGGGCATTTCATGTGCTTGAGGTAATATACTATGTCAGTATACCAAGGAGTTTTTTCAATACTTGTTATCATTTCCTCTTCATTTTCAATATTACATACTTGGGTAGCCTCAATATTTATTTCAATCATTAATTTTGCTAGCCCTTGTCCCCTTACTAGCTTTGTGATTTGAATTTCTATATCAAATTCCTGAAGTCAATTTATCCATCTACATCTCTTCCCAGTTACTTCAATCTGCATGAACACATCTTTGACTGTTGTATTTGGTACATAATCTATCACTTTAGCCCCAACCAGGTAAGGTCTAAATGCCTTGATAGCTTTCACCAATGCATAAACTTGTTTTTCTATGATATCATTGTTAAGTTCCGCAAGTTGGAGTGATTTACTGAAAAAAGAAACAGGTTGCTCATAACCCTCATTACTCTTTTGTAACATAACTGCTGCTACTATATGAAAAGATGCAAAGGAAAAGATCTGGAAAGGTTTACTAAAATTAGGAGACTTTAGCACTGGAGCTTCTTTAATTTCTATTTTTATGGATGCAAAAGCTTCTATGCATTCATCTATCCAATTAACCTTTCCATTTTTCTTCAACATTCTAGATATAGAGTTAATTATTTCTGCAAAGTTTGGTATAAACCTTCTCACAAAGTTTATTTGTCCAAAGAATGATTGTATAGCCTTGACTATTTTTGGAATAGGAACTTTGTCTATTGCCTCTATTCTCTCAGGATCAATCCTAACTCCATCTTTGGATACTATGTGCCCAAGTAATTTCCCTTCTGTGACTGTAAATTTACATTTCTTAGGGTTCAAGGAAACACCATATTCTAATGCTCTGATAAATATCTTCTCAAGGTGATTTACATGATCTTCGCCCTCTTTTGAATATGCAGTGAGTTCATCTTGGTATACAACCATGATTTCATTTATTAAACCTGCAAAAGCAACGTCCATTGCCCTCTAGAATGTGGCTCCAACATTTGTAAGGCCAAATGGCATTCTCAAGTATACATAAGTTCCCCATGGGGTGGTAAAGGTTGTTTTGTATTGTTTAGATTCTTTAACTTCTACTTGGTTGTATCCAGAGAATCCATCCATCATGGATAATAACTCGCAACCGGTAACTCTCTGCAGTAAAGTTTCCATGTT
Organism: Cunninghamia lanceolata; assembly: GCA_027924645.1. NCBI lineage: Eukaryota > Viridiplantae > Streptophyta > Pinopsida > Cupressales > Cupressaceae > Cunninghamia > Cunninghamia lanceolata. Next base: position 30,903,093 of record BSBN01000078.1, on the reverse strand, counting down.
AGGCAATGAATAATTATCTTTGAGGGAGGATATGTTTAAGTTTCTAAAGTCAACACAAAGTCTAATATCCCCATTCTTCTTCCTAATAGGAACTAAATTCAAGACCCAAGATGAATGCCTAATAGGTTTAATTATGCCAGCTTCTCTAAGTTTTATATGTTCCTCATACATCTTTGGTTGTAACACCGGGTTGATGGGTCTCTGCTTTTGTCTATAAGGCTTAGCATCTAGTTTTAGTGGGATTTTGTGTTGGAACAAATCTTCCCTATATGCTTTAAGATCATCATAGGACCAGGTAAATACATGTTTATATTTTCTCAATAATGTAATTAACATGCTTCTGATTGCAGGGGTTATTTTCTTTCCAATGTAGACCTTTTTAGGTGATAATTCAGTTCCCAAGTTTATTTCTTCCACATCATCCTCCTTTATTGTTACTTCTTTGGAAATGGATCGATCATTCACATAAAAAACTCTCTCTAATGCTACTAAACCCTTTGGAATTTTATTGGTTTTAAGTTGAACAATTTCTTTGCCAAATAAAGTCTCTTTGTCATCAATCTTCTCAACAAAATCATTAAGATCAATCTCTTGATTCTCATACTGATCTATACAGTGCAAAAATTTGAGTAAATCAGCATCACTATCAAAAACCTGCCAGTTGTATATGTTGTCTGGGATAGTTGCTCTAGTTTTGAGCTCAACTTCTGAAATACCTGTCAAGGTAATGTCATCCCTCTTCAAAGCTATGTTTGCAAGGAAGTCAGCCATTATATTTTTTGACCTATCTATCCAACTTATTGAGAAAGCATCAAACAATTCTATATCATCCAGGACTGTATTTTTGTATTGTTTCAGTCTTTTGTTTTTTGAGGAATATTTACCTTTGACTTGTGAAATAATCAATTTAGAATCTCCATACACTACCTACAATTTGATTTTTTGTTTTCTAGAAATGTTTAGCCCAATTAAAAGTGCTTCATATTCAGTTATGTTATTTGTGCATTCAAAATTCAGAGAAAAGGAATATTTGAATGTTTTTCCTGATGGTGATATAAACAAGACCTCAGCTCCATTTCCTGCCTTACTACATGCGCCATTGAAATACATGGTCCATACTTCATTTTCATCAATTTTGTCTTCGTAATAAATTGAGTCTGTATTATGCAATTTAGACTATTCTTCCACCCTAAATGTACTAAAATCTGTATCACAAAAACAAATCATTTGATTTGGATTAATTTTCTCTATAATATCTTCTTACCTTGGCTCCCTGTAGAGTTTAACTGCCTATGTTCCCAATGGGATAGTAGCATAAGATAAATCTAATTGCACACTTCCCCCTACCATGGCAGTCCATTGTCTAGATAACAACATTCCATAGTTAGGTGGGATATCTACCACAGTGATGTCAATTTTATAAGAAGATTCAGGATGAGATGCTAATTTTATCTCAACATCTTTCATGATTCCAACAACATGGACAAATCTATTATCCATTACATAACATTTACCAAATGTAGTATCCACCCACATTCCTAACTCTCTCATAACAACCATGGGCATTATGTTTACTGTTGCTCCTGAATCAATCATACAATTTTTGACTAATTTGTTGTTTATCAGCAAGGTAATATAGAATGGATCTATTTGAGATGGATTTTTCATTAATGCTTCACCTAGGTATACCTTTGGTATTTTGATAGATTCTTGTTACGTATTTATTTTAGAACTATGTTATTCGGGTCTTTTGTCTGATACATTTGATATCATCTTCACCACTATATTTTTATACTTTTCCACCTTCATCATGTCTAGAAGTGGCACAGATACTTTCATTTGAGAAACAACTTGAGCAATATCAAATGAGGGATTTATGTTTAGTTCTGACTTCCCAACTTTTGTTTTCCCCTTTTCCTCAGTTTTTGTGCCATCCTTCTTTTTGTTTGGTGTGTCAATAGGAGGTGTATCATGAGGTGTTTTCTCAGCTTTACTTTTATCATTTTTACCGGCAGTCTGATTTTTTATAAATATACTTCGGGGAGTTCCTTGTTCAACATTGATTGTTCTATTTCTCAGGTTGTAACTACCCTTGGCTTGTGCTACTGTAGCCATTGTTAAATCTTTTCTCTCTTCCTCAGAAGGTTTTCGTCAATTGTAACTTTGTGCTGCATTGAGGTCATATCCACAATTTCCTAAGTCTTCTTCATGTTCAGAAAATATTTCTTGTTCTCCTATGTTCACATTATATTTTTGTGCTCCTACATCATATTCATATCCTGCTTCCTCGCTGGATGAATAGTCATCTTCAATAGTGAAAGGTGTGACACCCAACATATTTATAGTATGATGATCCATCTCAGGGTTATAAGATACTTGATCTTTTTGTATTGGTTGTGCTACCACACAATAATCAGGAGAGTGTGGCAAATTACAGGGCATACACCATGGACTATTTTCTGTCATATGGACTCCACTTTTCTTCAAAGGGTCGGGAGTGTCTTTTTCATAGTTATGTCTCCTGTTAGTATCCACGGGCTTTCCATCTTTCTAATTTGTATGATATGGCATATCATGGAGTCTTGGTCTTTCACTCTTATGTGAGTATTCTTGCTTGTTTGTAGGAGGATTAGTATTTTGAGGGACTCTTATATTATCTCTTCTTTCGATCATCCCAGCAGCCTTTTTATTGTTTTCAATAGTGAGCCATTTTTTGTGCTTCTGCCAAAGTTCTAGGACTTTTGCCCCTGAGTTCATAACCTATTTTTGGGTCAAATGCTTTCAAGTATATGTTAAGGGCTGCTTGTTCAATTTGGATTCTTGTGGGACCTTATTATAAAGTTTAGTGAATCTCAAATTAAAATCATACACCTATTCATTTTGATACTTTTGAATAGTTATTAGATCATGAAGAGCAAATTCTGGAGCACATTGATTTCTGAATTGTTCTAAAAATTGATTGTGGAAGTCTCTTAAGGAATATATTGAAGCGTCTAGTAAGCTATTTACCCAGTCTCTTGCTTCATTAGTAAGAGATATCATAAACAATTTCATTTTTATATCTTCATATTCATTACCAATGTCCTACATGAAAGCATTGAATCATTTGATATGTTCTTCAACAGTCAATTCACTGCTTCCTGTAAACTTAGGCACATTGTTCCTCCAACTTTTATCCATGGGGTAAGGATATAGTTGATATCTAGTCAAGTCAAATTGTCTAGCCATACTCATAGGATTTGGAAGTGGCATGTTAGGGTATGGTGGATAATATTGGTATCCAAATGGAGGTTGTGGATACATATTGGGTTGGACATGATGCTGATGATACACATTTTGTTGTGGAGGAGGTTGCGGTTGTTGATTGTTAAGTCTATGCCCTGGTGTTGGATGCTGTTGGTGAACATTCCCAGTATTTACATGTGGAGGTCTAAATAATTGCCTATTTTGTTGAGAAAGATTATTACATGTATTATGGGGTACCCTAGTGATTCCAACAACTATAGTGTTCTGAGGCATTCCATGCTGATTAATATTGTTATTGTTTCTATGTGGGGGCACATACCTAGTTGAATTTCATGCCTGAAGATCTAAAAGGGCCATTTGTCTATTGATTTCTTCAGCTCTTTGTATCATTTGTTGTCTATTTTTGAGTCTTTGCTCTTGATATTCTAAATGTGTAGCAAGTTCCTGATCAATCATACAGTCATAGTCTATGATAGTTTGATTACTTGTATGTTCATGATTTTCTTCATCCTAATTTTCTATCTCATATGTCCTTTGTGGTTGTCCTTCCGATTGAAAATATCATTATGATTATCTGTTGGTGTCATGGGATTCTCACCTTCAGTGTGGAGTGGGGAAGTATATATTGTATACTTTTGGCTAGAAAGACCCATATTCTCTAGAGAGATTTGGTTATTAGTACTATGAGACTAATTTGATATCCTAGTCTTCTTAGTAGGAGGCCTTAAAGGTGGGGATGATTGCAATTTTTTACCATCAACTTTAGATCTCCTACCATCCATTATGACAATTTTATCAAAAAACCAATCTAAGTTTTGTGTAGAGTCACCACCTCTATTTAGAGGACTAATCAATCTTCTGGGTTTTTCCTTCCACCAGCAGAATTATGCCTTTTAATTCTCTGATTCTAAAATGATCTTTAACCAAAATCCAGTAGAGTCCCCAGCAGAGTCACCAATTCTGTTAGGTCTCAAAAACGCAGGTCGTTAATCCTAAGAGGGTGCCAGGCTCTCTTGACGTTCTTGGCTAACTGACATGGGGTAGATATGGCTAAACCCCCTTCACTTTAGACTCTACCGGACCTAGGCGAGTAAACCTCTAATTAATAAAAGCAGTTAAAGAGATGATTACTACTTTAATAAGAATAGATCAAACTACTGATAATGGCACAAATGACAAAATAAATGAAAAGACAACAAATTAATTCTAAATGATCTAAATTGTAATACTTAAAACAATAATGCAATCTAACTAAGTAAATCTAAATGAATATGGATAAGTGATAATGAAAATATTAGACTAGTGCCTTATTGAATATAGAGTCAGTATGATCATGAAATAAATGACTATTTATTTGGTAAAAACTTGAACTATCTGGCATGAAAGAATAGGTATGTAACTTGTACAACCCTGCTAGGAAGTAGATAATATTCAATACTTATATATATCCAATTGACAAAATCAAATTACCTGCATTCATCTAAAAGGATTTAATCCCTCTTTAAAGGAACCTATCAGAATAATACTACAATTGTAACAGATTTATCAAAAATTGGAGACAAAATACAAACCCTAACTATATGACTCTTCTTACAGATCCATGAAAATGTCTTCTGATTTACTGTGAATATTTAAAGGATTTAATTCTGAAAATAGAAACCAGTAAATCTTATCACACTATAACAACAAATGTGTATAGACAACTTGAAGGTATACTTGATAACTCAAATTGAATAATAGAGAAAAACCTTGAAAGGAGATAGTCATATAATTGAATAAATTAAATAGATAGTTGATACCAAAATCTACAGTTACTGCTTCACATTCACAGACTTGACTTCATTAGAAAATGCTTGTACATGGTCTACCAAAAATAAAATATATTAAAAGTGAACCAGCATTGTTGTTCAAATCTAATCTATAGCATCTCCTCTTCTATTCTATAGTCTCCCTCTATAATCTTATATCCTTTATTTTTTCCTATATCGCCTCATGATTTTCTCTGGTCTTGGTCATCTCTTATAAAGAGTGGCATACAAGCTTCACACCAGTTACAACAGTTGTGACGGTTGATAACTGAACAACAATATTTGTCTTAATAAACAAATTTAGGAAAATTAATACTCGTCTTAATCTTCAGATGGATAACCATTTCAAGATCAAACAAGGATCTTCAACTGCAATTTTGCTTAATATCTTTCGAGGGCTTCTTTATTACTCCTAAAAAATCTAGATAAAACACAAATAAATGTCTGATCCAACAATCCAAACAAATTTATTTAAACAAATGTATTTACTCAAGCAATCACTTCCCTTATCAATATGTTATTTAGTTCCTCAAGATCCTTTTGTGGGTGTTTTATAGTTTGATCCCTGCTGTGTATATCCTACAAAAAACAAATATTTTAATTGTCAGAAGAATATCTTAATCATTTGGATTTTAGTGTCATTTTATGGTTTCTAAGTTTTGCATCGGCAAGACCTTTCACAACATGTCCCCGACATCGTTGTGACTATCGTGTCGGTGAAACTGGTAGGCTTTATCCCAATTTTCCTCTTTCACTGATAGTTCTTTGTACGCTCGGTGAGGCTCTTTTAACAACTTCATTGATCGATATAGCTTATACCGTCGAGGTGATCTTTAAAACTTATTCTGATCGCATGTATCAGTCTAATATAAATTTGTCGGCGACAGTATAAGATCGGCATGATGTGGAGATTCTATCTCGACTAACTTACTATTACCAATATTAACAAGCATTATGTACTTATGAACTCAATGAACCACTTGAACCTGTGAACCACTTGAACCAATGAACTGTTTGAACCAATGAACCGATTGAACTCATGAACTGTTTGAACCAATGAACCAATTGAACCAGTGAACCGATTGAACCAATGAACTGATTGAACCAATGAACTATTTGAACCAATGAACCGATTGAACTAGTGAACCGATTGAACCAATGAACAGATTGAACCAATGAACTAATTGAACCAGTGAACCGATTGAACCAATGGACCCTTTGAACCAATGTGAAAGTTTAAGCTCAGAGGTTCAATACTGACAGTTTCTTAATACATGAAGGTAAAAGCAAAAGACTTAAATGGATGTACTAATTAATAGAAAGGAATGGAATGACGATGCCTACCCAAGGGAGAATAATGAGGATAAAACAAGGGCAACAATTTGTAAACTAATCTTGAAGTGCATACAAGGTGAGGATTTTTTGAAAAATTTGATTTAACATATCTAGTTCCAACACACAGAGAAGACAACACTGAATGCAAAGAAGACAATTAATGCATAGAAGACATGAATGATTTCTTTTCTTTTCTTTTTCTCATATATATGAAATGCAGATGCAAGTACATGCAAGTAAAGATACCTCCCATAATGTAGGAAGCACTCATTGCACTAGTCTTTAAACTACATATATGGGGCAACACACATGCAAGACACGCCAAACCTCCCAAAATGCAGGAAGTACTCATCACATTGGTCTTTAGAGTACATATGGGGCAACAAACATGCCAATCAAAGCAAGCATGCCAAACACACACACTTTGAAGACATGGAGAAAACACAATAGACAAGTGATGGAGTGTTTCTATTTCTAGGCTCACCACCATCTTAGGCACATTACAGGCACACACCAACAATTGGGCTTCACCACAACAATCACTGAAGACATGCTTAAGGGTTGATTCAGTCATAGAACCACTCCCCGCCTCTTGATGAGGACTTTTATGAAAATGATAGGATGGGCACTATCCATAAGAGATACACCAGCCCTGCCTCTGTAGAGGGCTTAAGATGATTGATTGATTGATTGCAAACAAACTCAAAGTGTAGGAAGTACTCATCGGACTTGTATACACTTAAAAATAACCAGAATGTCAAACCTATCATTCTAAAAACATGAAAGACAATGGTTCTTTTGCCCTAATTAAAATGAAAAAGACTAAATGAGTTAAGCTGCTTGGGCACACACACAATTGGTTAACTTTGAAAGAAGCAAGATAGCAATGGTTCAATTTTATATCTTTCTATTAGGGACTACGTTTGAGTTGTTGATGCAACAAGATCAAATTACAATCCTCCTAGTTAGAGCTAAATGAGATTTAATGTATACACCTAAAAATGACACAACTTTGTCTAAATAAATATTTTTAATATTTATTTTATCTAAATTCCTCTATCAATAAATAAATAAATCAATTTATTTATTTGGTTCATATTCCTCCCATTAATTGAATAAATTACCTTTATTTAATTAATTTCATCGAAGTCAACTTTATTCTTCCAAGCAATTAAATAATTTTCATTATTTAATTAAATCACTTATTCCTCCAAATTTAAATAAATCAATCAAATTTATTTAAATTATCTCAATATCTAAAAATAAAATATAATCAAATATTTTACTTATTCTTCCAAACCATGCACAAACAATTAAATAAATTTATTTATTTAATTTGCTTTCTTATCTTCAAATTCCTCAAAAATCTTCCAAATCTTCTAAAAATAAATCTTCTTCTTCATGCACACAAAATTAAATAATTTATTATTTAATTTCTCTCAAATTATGCAAAAAAGAAAATCACAAGTTGAGTTAATTGATTTAATCAATCTTGTTTTTATCAACAACTCTTAAATTAGAAAAAAGCTTTCTAATTTATGAAATCAAATCTTATTTTTATCAAGAAAGTAGTTAACTCAAACAAAACAACTTTTTGTGTGACACTTGTCTTCTTTCTGTTCACGTACATCCTCTCAAGGTTTCTCAACCATTGATCTTCTTTTTCTTTCTATACCATTGATCTTCTCTCTTGTGAGTCTATAAATTAAACCCAATTCCTCCATTTCTATGATCTAAGCTTTTAGTACCCTTACTCTATAGGAATCACAGCGCGCCTTTGGCACCGAATTCCTCCATTGCTTGTGATCAACTTGTTATCCTGTTACCATCACCATTGTTGTGAAGCTCATCTTCATTACAAGAATTATCACAGCCATTCTCCATTGACATCTTGAAGAAAAAGCAAGGAAGTGCACTTTCTGAGGGCTTCATTCATTATGCAAGATCGATTGAGATAGGCGACGAATGGAAGCTATGAAGTATTAAGGTTTGCAAGGTTTATCTTTGTTTTTTTGAATCTTTATTATTTATTTTTCTATTGAGTTTATTAGATTACTTTGATACTACTAATAATCATTCCAATTTTTTGATAATATTTTTGGCACCCACCATGGGGTCCTGCCTCAATTTAACCTCAAAAACTAAGTTTTTGTGCATTAGGTTCCATACACAAGAGGATTCTATGCATCTGTTCATTTCTAGAACACATCTGAGATCTGTTTCCATGCATTTGATAGATCGATGCATTCGTGCTCTATTTCAATGCATTTAACCTCTGATTCAATACATCTGATCTACCTATGCATGTGTGCTTTGAAACTGTGCTTGTATCATCTGTAACTGCACATTTATCATAACTGCGCATCTATTCTCTCTGATAGTGCATTTATTATCTATAACAGTGTATATACCATATCTGTGCATCTGTGTTCTATTTCTGTACTTATGTACTCTATAGTTGTGCATTTGTTCTGACAGGGATTTTGAGAGTTATTGCTTGTGATTTTGCTAATGCTAACATTTCTCGTAGGAATATTCTTAGATCTACTTGTAGGTTAGGGGGTGGTTTAGTCATATAGCTACATTTACTAACTCATCTTTAGATTTAATTAGCCAAAGGAAAGTAAATGGATTGTTCATTCAAAATCTCATTTAGCTCTAACTAGGAGGATTGTAATTTGATCTTGTTGCATCAACAACTCAAACATAGTCCCTACTAGAAAGATATAAAATTGAACCATTATTATCTTGTTTCTTTCAAAGTTAACAAATTGTGTGTGTGCCCAAGTAACTTAACTCATTTAGTCTTTTTCATTTTAACTAGGGGAAAAGAACCACTGTCTTTCATGTTTTTGGAATGATAGTAGGCCTATGCACTCCCCTATTTTGGGTGACCAAAATACCAAACCTATCATTTTGCATGTGTTTCCTTTAGAGAGGCTTGCCCTTGGATATCCTTCCATCCAAGTGGGAATGACCTTAAGTGGTAACAAGCTAAAGCCAAGCTCTGACTAGCCACTATAAATAGATTGTGTTTGGAGCAAAAGCTTCAAATAATGAGTGTTGTTAAGTTATACCAACAACCAACCTCCCCCAAAACCCTCCAAGGTGTAACCCTTGAAGGCTGGGAGACTCCATAATAGAAAGTAGTGTTGCCACATGTATAACCACTTGAACAATTGCACTTATTAATCATCCTTTGTTTTAGAATCCAAAATCCCCTATAAACCAATCCCAGAAAGGGTGATTATCACCTTCCAAAGATTCCTCACATAATAGTGAGAATTTAGTTTATATTGTCCCTGCTAGCCTAGGATTGTACTTGTTTTTAGTAAAAAAAAGTCCAAAAATTAGAAAAAAAAATCAAAATCATGAAAAATTCTGTGTTTGTTGTGTCTTACTTGCCTTAATTGAGAAATTAGATCAAAAAGACCAACTTTCAGCTGAAAGACCAAAAAACATCAAAAAATGTGCCAAAAACATTGCAAAATCAATCAAAAACCTAGAGCTACATATTTGTACTATAGAGCTACACATTTATTTCAACCTGCTGCACATACATTTCAACCTACTACGCATTTATTGTTTGTTCCTACACTTTTGTTATTTACTAGAGTTGGCATATATTCAGACTTGCTATGCATTTACCTTCTATTCTAGTGCATTTGTAGCTGTACATCCACAATAGTGAGCTTCTCCCAGTCTTTTGAGAGAAAATTTTCAACCTTTCTGAGTACCCATTTCAGCCTTGTTCTAGTTTTAGAGATCATATTTACCGTGCAGTCACTTCTTCTATCTATTTTCCATAGCATACCTTCTTTTTTGTCAGTTGTCTTGTCCACCTTCTCCAAATCTTCCCAAAACCAAATCAAAAGTATCAAACCAGGTTGTGACAAGATAAATCTAGATCATATTAAACCCAAGCAATCACTAGTAAAGTCTCCACTATCAGGATACGTCATCCTTCTCTATCGAAACTTTTCACTAGTTGTGTTAGTCCAAAACTAGTCCCTTTCAAGTAAGTGGATTCCTAACATCCTTAATTGTGGCTATCATTTTGTATCGACCGATTCATTTGAAATCATAAATCACAAAAAAACCTTGTCAAAATCTTTTCACCACAAGTATCCTCTTCACCACAACCTTCAAACTCACCTTGTCAAGGCATCCAATCTCATAGCATCCCATCCCAAACTGCATCGCATGGTATTAACTAGATCCTAGACACAAAACCAACTTGAAATGGCTGGAACATCAGACAGGATTGTGTCTTCTCACAACAGTGATGAGGAAATTTCACAAGATGAGCTACAACAAGCCCTCAAAGATAGAAAATTCCAACGCATGATGGACAAAGTCATCAATCGAGACCCTTCAAAGTTCTTCCTCTACCTAGCAAACCAAGTACTTAAACTCACCACCAACTTTGACGTCAATGCATTAAAAGAACCAAGAGAGGAAAGAACTCACAAAAAGAGTACAAATGAGGAAAGCTCCCTTGACAAAGACAAAGGAAAGAAAATAATGGACCCAAACATACCTATAGACACACTAACAAAGCAAATTCAGACCTTACAACAGAAATTTGAGGACCTCCAAATAGGGACGTCCACTAAAACTTATTCATTGGAGGATATCTCACCATATCCCTTTGACAAAAGTTTGAACATGGTACCCTTCCCCTTTCAATTTGAAGTTCCTAAGTTTGACAATTACAGAGGAAAGGGTGACCTCAGGGACCACATCTAAGAATTTAGCCACATGTCTAAAGGTAGCCCACAACAAAACTTTCCTCATGAGACTTTTTCCTTGATCACTAGGAGGACAGGCCATGGAATGGGTCTCTCGACTACCCCCGGGTATCAAAACTTTTGATGAGTTAGTAAAAAAGATCATCACACATTTCTCGTAAAACATTGAATATGAGGTATCTATGCTAGACCTTTGTAACACAAAATAGAAAAGTGGTGAATCCTTCACCGCTTTTCTACAAAGGTGGAGACAACTAGCAAGCAAATGCCCTCATCATATACTAGAGAAACAAATGACTAAAATGTTTGTCCACAACCTCAACCCTGATCTTAGCTACCAAATACAAATCCAAGGTCCTACTACATTCACGAAAGTGATTGAGATGGGATTATTTATCAAAAAAATCTATGATCGCAAAGGGACAAATAAGATTGTTCAAAGACAACCCTAACTCTAACTATACCACAGACAAGTTGAAATTTTAGACCAAGAACAAAAACATAGTCAATGATGGAGTGATTGATACCAAGCTAGCAGCCTCAAAAAAACCAATTCTTAATCTCAAGGAAGCTCCAAATAACGCAACACCCAAAAAACCTCCATCAAATGAATAGAGGCAATTACATGGAATTTTCATTCTAGAGAAAAATTTACATTGTTGGGAGAGTCACTTGAGTCCATCTTGAGAAAGTTATTAGCAAACAATAAGATCACCCTTCCCTCCACAAGCAACTATGAACCACCTGTCAAACCTCCTTGGTGGAACAATACCCACTATTGTGAATACCATAGGGGAAGAGGACATAAAACTAATGACTGCATTCATCTAAAAATTGTCATTCAAGATTTGTTAGACCAAAACCATGTTAGCACAAGAGATCATCCAAATAATGAATCACATGTGGTGTACAAGGATCCGCTCCCTAAATATGATAGACAACATAACAACAATAACCACAACAACAACAATAACAACAACAACAACAATCGACAAAATCAGAATAACGGAAACAATGATACAAATTACACAAACATACCATTTGAGTACACCATTAATAGCATAACAGAGCATATCCCACAGATCAATGTGCTCACATTCAATGAACAATTAGATCCCAACACCAAATCTGATTGTACCATCATTACCCACAATGGAAAAACTACCTTTTACACACTTCCTCCAAGGTCGTCAGCCTCATCGTCTATCCCCCACCAATACAATGTCATAGACCAACTACAGAAGACTTTGACCAACATTTCCATACTAGAGTTGTTGCGTCTATCACTAGCACACAATGAAATTCTTGAAAAAGCCTTAGTGGAAACCACCATCCCCACCAATTTGGCCCAAGAGAAGTTTCAAGCCATGGTAGGTCACCTTACCTCATCCAACATCCTCTCATTCACTGAACAGGATGATCTATCCATGTTGCAACCCCATAATGCATCCCTACATATCGAAGCTTTCATCCACAAACACCACATCAAAAGGGTTCTCATTGATGGAGGGGTAGGTTTTAATATTTGCACATTGAAACTAGTCCTTACATTGGGGTTCTTAGAAAAATAGTGGATACAAGGAGAAAGATTACAATCAAAGCCTATGATGAGGAAGAACAAACTACCAAGGGAACTGTGGTGTTACCACTAAGAGTTAGACCAGTAGTGAAAGAAGTTGTATGTCAAGTCCTTCATAGGGACCTTTCCTATAACATTCTCTTAGGTAGACCTTGGATCCATACCATGAAAGCTCTACCTTCCACCTACCACCAATACATCAAATTCCCTTACAACAGCTAAGAGATTACCATCCAAGGTGACCCCAATCCCTTCCAACATTGCAACACCATCCAATCAAGACCTGAAACCATCATCCCTAACAATAGAGCTTCCACTTCCCCCATCTCCCAATGGGACCATAGCTCCCAAGATTCCACATCCAAGGTCAACGAGAAAAAAGTTAAGATCAAAGAAATTGGGGTAGGAGAATACTCCATCAAGCACAACCTTTGTCTATCCAAAATGCCTCTATCTCCAAAATCCTTTAGACAACCTTCACCCTGCCCAAAGCCATCCGCAACACTTGAGTCTCCTACTACCCCCTTTGTCAAGTGGGGTACCTTTTCAGATAAAAGTAATGAAAGAGATGTGTTACAATGGCTCTACATTGATGAAAATGACACACAGCAAGACCAACAACAAAATCTCCCAACAGAAATCTATGGGCATGGACAATCTATTTTACATAGAAAGGGTTCTGAAGGACAAGGCCCCATCAGCTTAAGAAAGGAAGGAATCATCAAACTCATTCAACCTTCTTTATCCTCATTGGCTCAAAACACAACAGGGCTAGGACACTAAGACAAAGCTAAAGGCAAAGGCAAAGCTAAGGCTACCATTTGTTTTGTAGAAATGATCCATAACCTTCAAGAGGACAGTGACATAGATTTCAATGAATATGAATGGGATGAACTCTTAGAATATTCTTATGAAGACAAAGGAATTGATACTGTTCAAACCTATAGCCCCTATTATTGGGAATTAAGGTGTCTCAACCTTTACAAATTCCTAATGTTGTATTTATTTATCCCATGTTGAGTTAGCATAGTCAACACCTTGTGTATATGCAGCAGGGTAAATTTTGGTGACTTTGGCAGCTGCGATTTCCCCCTTGAATAATTAGTGGGGGTTTGGGGGTAGCACCCCCAAGACAAGGTCAAGGGGCGTAGCCCCTTGCGGGGTCTAGGGGTAGCGCTCCCTATTGCGGTACATGGTGGGGTCGAGGGGCAGCACCCTCATGGGGGTTCGGGGGCAACGCCCCCAAAACCTCAAATGATTTTTAATTAATGACAAGTGTCTATGAGTATCTTTGCATGAGAGAAAGGCATCTTTGGGTGGTTAAGGGAGGTTATGACATGTAAGAGGAATATGATATTTTTAGTCAGTGTATGACAGATTCTATGACAGCTGTAAGGTGCGTAAGAGCATCTGTCGTAACCTATCTTGGGACCAGGTGCCCACTTCAGGATGGGATGTTGGACAAGTGTCCTTAGGCGTGGGTTTTGGGGCATGAGTCCAAGATGGACGCCCATCTCTAGAAGGTTCCATATTTGCCTTGTAAACTCTATATAAACAGGTGTTTGGATGGGAGATAGATAACTTTGGTACAAGTATTGTTATGTTACCAGAATATCTCCAGATTTGACATTCGAAGACTCCTGAAAGAGCATTGGCTCTAAAAATGTATTGTAATCTGCTATTGTTTACTATAATACATTTGAGCTATGTTTTGGAGTGTGGGGTTTTTCACCCGTAAGGGTTTTCCCCACGTATATCTTGTCTCTCTCTCTTCTGTCTACTTTCTGTGTGTATGTGTATTGCTGCAATATCTCTATTAGATGTTCTATGTTGCTGTAGTTGTAAGAATTAAAGTTGAATTTGCATACATCTCTCCTCATTAGATTAGTGTAGGAAGCGATTTCCGCACACCTAGCTTCCTTTCAGTTGGTATCAGAGCTTGATCACCTTTGGTCCTGGTTGTTGGGTAAGGGTTTTTTGAGCTAGTCTTAGGTTGAGTGGGAGTCTGTGCAGAGTATTCTATTTTTCTGTTGCAGCAAGGAGATGGCAAGCACATTAGGAAGGTTTGAAATGGAGAAGTTCAATGGCAGTAATTTTGAGCTGTGGAAGCTCAAAATGGAAGACATGTTAGTTGACCGAGACCTTTGGGAAAGTGTGAACGGAACTAAACCAGGTACAATGACACACGCCGATTGGGATCTCAAGGATTAGAAGGCTAAGGGTCTCATAAGACTTAGTCTTGCTGATTCTATGTTGTTAAATGTCCATGAGGAGACTACTACAACACTCCTTTGGAAGAAGTTGGGGGATGTGTATCAAGCCAAATCCCTTGTCAATAAACTTTTCCTGAGAAAGAAGTTGTATTCTCTTCGAATGGAGGATGGAGGATCTGTGGCTGAGCATATGAATGCCTTTAACATGCTGGTTGCACAATTGACATCTATCGGTGTAAAGATGGAGGAGGAGGATCGGTGTATGACCCTACTTTGTTCTCTGCTAGACTCATGGGATCATCTTGTCATGGCAATCGAAAGCACCACATCCACATTCAAAATGGAAGAGGTGGTTTCTTCTATGTTATTTGAAGAGATGCGGAGAAAGTCTTTTGAGGCAGCCAAAGAAGCCCTTGCAGTTTGTGGAAGACCCAAGGAGAAAGGGAAGAAGAAGGACAACAAAGATGAGAAGGGTAGATCCAAATCCCATGGGAGATCCAAAACTCCTGGAAAGTCCAAGGCTCTTTGTTGGAATTGTGGCAAGACCGGGCATTTATGAAAGGAATGCAAAGAGGAGAAGAAAAAGAAGAAAGCTCCTAATTCAGATTCTGACAAATCACAAGATGACGGTGATACCTTTATTGCATCCCTGGAAACCCATGCATCTGATGATGTGTGGCTAATCAACTCTGGTGCATCATTCCACATGACCTCACATCGAGACTGGTTCACTAAGTATGAGGAGTTCGATGGTGGAAAGGTGTATCTGGGTGATGACTCTCATCTAAAGATCATTGGTCATGGAAGAGTCTCTATTTGATTCCCTAATGGTTGAGTGAAGGGGATCTCTAGGGTTGTGCACATCCCAGGCTTAGCACAGAACCTGCTTTTTGTAAGTAGTTTGAATGATGCAAGTGTGCAGGCTGTCTTTTTGAAAGAAGGATGCAAGATGACTAGAGGATCTATGGTGCTTGCTAAGGGTACTCGGAGAGGTACTCTGTTTCAGCTGGAAGCATGCATTACACAATACAATAGTTCTTCTAACTCAAGGAAGAGGGTAGTAGTCACTTCATCCCCACCATCTAAATGAGCAGTGAAGAAATCTATTGTTTCTAATCTTGATGGTTGTAATCGTGCATTGGAAGTTAAACTTCCTGCAGAAAAGACAATGTTATGGCATAAGAGATTTGGCCACATTGGTGAGAAGGGTCTGTGTACCCTAAAAAATAAGAACCTCATTGAGGGGTTAGATGATTGTAATCTTGAGTTTGACTTTTGTGAACATTGCATTTATGGAAAACAAAACTGTGTTCAGTTTTACTTAAGTTCTCATAAGTCTTCAGGTGTGTTGGACCTCATTCACTCTGATGTGTTTGGTCCTGTTAATGTTCCTTCATTATCAAAATCTATATACTTTGTATCTTTTATAGATGATTATAGTAGAAGGACATGGATTTATTTTCTCAGAAGCAAATCTAAAGTCTATAGCAAGTTTAAGGAGTTTAGAGCCTTTGCTGAAAATCAGACTGGTAAAAAGATTAAATGTTTGAGAACTGACAATAGTGGCAAGTTCTGTTCTACAGAATTTGATAAGTATTGCAAGGAACTTGGGATTGAAAGACATAAGACAACTCCATACACCCCACAGCAAAATGGAGTTGCAGAGAGGATGAACAGGACACTGATGGAGAAGGCTAGGAGTATGCTTAGTGGAGCTGGCCTAGAACAAAAGTTTTGGGCTGAAGCTGTTGCCACTGCCTGCTATCTAGTAAATAGATCTCCTACATCAGCTCTTGTTGGAAGGACACCCATGGAGGTGTGGTTTGGTAGAAATCCTTCAGTAAGGCATCTTCGTGTTTTTGGTTGTGAGGCATATGCACATGTGCCTAAGGAGAAGTGGTCAAAGTTGGAGAACAAAGTTGTTAAGTGTATCTTCATTGGCTATTTTGTTGGTGTGAAAGGATACAAGCTTTTGGACCCCGTGGCTGAAAAAGTGTTGTATAGCAGAAGTGTCATCTTCAGAGAGCTTACACCTTCTTCCATTGTTTTATAGCCAGAAGTAAAAGAAAAGAAAGAGGATGTTGCTCAATTTCCTCTCACCCCTGAGAAGACTGAACATAAAGATAATGTTGGACCTGATGATGAGGAGAGCTCTAGCAGCTCTGAAAGCTCAGATGAAGAAGTTGAACCTCAACCTTAGCTCTTGAGGAGGTCTACATGGATAAGGAAGCAACCTGAAAGGTTTGGTTTTACATTGCTTGATTCTAGTTGTGCTTATGCTTCGCTTACTAACAGTGATGAACCTAGAACTGTATCAAAGGCTTTGGATGAAGGATGCAGGTTCCTGGAAGGAGGCCATGGAGGAAGAAATGGCTTCTTTGGATAAGAATCAAACTTGGGACTTGGTACCTTTGCCTCCAGGATGGAAACCCGTTGGATGCAAATGGGTGTTCAAGAAGAAATTTGGTGCAGATGGCAGTATTGAGAAGTATAAGGCCAGATTGGTTGTGAAGGGGTATTCACAAGTGGAGGGTATAGATTATGGTGAGATCTTCTCTCCTGTTGCAAAACTGACATCCATTCGATTCCTATTGTCACTCGCAGCAGCTTATGACTTGGAGGTAGAATAGATGGATGTGAAGACAACTTTCCTTCACGGTGACTTGGAGGAGGAAATCTACATGTCACAGCGAGAGCATTACATGGTAAAAGGTAACAAAAATTTGGTTTGCAAACTTAAGAAGTCTTTGTATGGTTTGAAGCAATCCCCTATGAGATGGTACTTGAAGTTTGATGCCTTTGTGTTGTCAATTGGTTTTGTGAGATCAAAATCAGATCACTATGTTTATTATAAGTTTGATGGTGATCATATTCTCATTGTTGCACTATATGTTGATGATATGTTGCTCATTGGGAAGGGTAAAAATATGATTTCTAATTTTAAATCTTAGTTGTTAGCTTAGTTTGAAATGAAAGATTTAGGGGCAGCTAGGTACATTCTAGGAATGGAAATTAGAAGAGACAGAACAAACAGAAAACTTTGGTTAAGCCAGAGTAAGTATGTGAAGTCCATGTTGGATAGATTCGGCATGGCAGATTGTAGACCATTGTGTGTTCCTGTTTCTTTGGGGATAAAGTTGTCTATTGAGGATTGTCCAAAATCTCCTATTGAGGTGGAGGACATGAGCATAGTACCTTATGCTAGTGCTATTGGCAGTTTGATGTATGCCATGGTCTGCACAAGACCAGACATTGCCCAAGCAGTGGGAGTCCTTAGTCGATTTATGGCTAATCCTGGACAGGTTCATTGGGATGCAGTTAAGTGAGTGTTCAGATATTTGAGGGGTACTTCTGAGTATTCCATTTGCTATCATGGTAATGTTTCAAGACCTCCACATTCTATTGATATTCGTGGATTTGTGGATTCAGATTGGGCAGGTGAAATTGACAGCAGGAGATTCGTCAGTGCATATGTGTTTACACTATTTGGTGGTGCTATTAGTTGGATGAGTAAGTGACAACCTATTGTTGCTTTGTCCATGATAGAAGCTGAGTATATGGTAGTAACTCATGCTTGTAAGGAAGCCATCTGGCTTAAGAGATTGTGTTCAGATATTGGTGTTGATGCAGGTCAGATCACGATCAGTTGTGACAGTCAGAGTGCAATTTGCCTTGCGAAGAATCCAACTTTCCATGCTAGAACAAAGCACATTGATGTTTAGTTTCACTTCGTGTGAGACAAGGTTGAGGATGGAAAGGTAAATTTGGAGAAGGTAGATACTTTGAAGAATTTTGTAGATGCATTGACGAAACCAGTGGGCACAGAGAAGTTCAGATGGTGTTCAGAGTCTATGGACCTCTTGGCCCCTAGCAGTTAAATCTTGTCATTGCTTTTGACCCTTGCAAGGTGTTTGACAAGTGGGAGAAGTTGGGAATTAAGGTGTCTCAACCTTTGCAAATTCCTAACATTGTATTTATTTATCCCATGTTGAGTTGGCATAGTCAGCACCTTGTGTATATGCAGTAGGGTAAATTTTTGTGACTTTGGTAGCCGTGGTTTCCCCCTTTAATAATTAGCAGGAGTTTAGGGGCAGCGCCCCCAAGATAGGGTCAAGGGGTGTAGCCCCTTGTGGGGTCCAAGGGCAGCGCCCCTGGTGCACTCCCTATCACAGTACAGGGCGGGGTCGAGGGGCAACACCCTCGTGGGGGTTTAGGGGCAACGCCCCTAAAACCTCAAATGATTTTTAATTAATGACAAGTGTCAGTGAGTATTTTTGCACGAGAGAAAGGCATCTTTGGGCGGTCAAGGGAGGTTATGACATGTAAGAGGAATATGATATTTTTATTCAATGTATGACAGATTCTATGACAGCTGTAAGGTGTGTAAGAGCATTTGTCGTAACCTATCTTGGGACCAGGCACCCACTTTGGGATGGGATGTTGGACAAGTGTCCTTAGGCGTGGGTTTTGGGGCATGAGTCCAAGATGGATGCCCATCTCTAGAAGGTTCCATATTTTCCTTGTAAACTCTATATAAATAGGTGCTTGGATGGGAGATAGATAACTTTGGTACAAGTATTGTTATGCTACCGGAATATCTCCAGATTAGACATTTGAAGACTCCTGAAAGAGCATTGGCTCTAAAACTATATTGTAATCTGCTATTGTTTACTGTAATAGATTTCAGGTATGTTTTGGAGTGTGGGGGTTTTCACCCATAAGGGTTTTGCCCACGTATATCTTGTCTCTCTCTCTTCTGTCTACTTTCTGTGTGTATGTGTATTGCTGCAATATCTCTGTTAGATGTTCTATGTTGCTGTAGTTGTAAGAATTAAAGTTGAATTTGCATACATCTCTCCTCATTAGATTAGTGTAGGAAGTGATTTCTGCACACCTAGCTTCCTTTCACCTATAGTGAGGGACTAGTGCTTAAGCATAGACCGATAGAGTGTGATTTGCCTATTCCTGAGAGTGCAACTTATGAGGAAGGTCAGAGTTTGCATGAGATAAACAATTTTGAGGAAAGTACCATACTAGACCTTGTTCCTTTAACTCCCCATCCTAACAACATATCCATCTTTACCATAACACCCACTGAATCAGATCAATATATCAACCCCCTCCCCCTAGTACATCCTGAGCTTATTGATTGGGATCTACGAGGAATCCCTCAACTTGACATATTCCAAAATGACGATGCCTATATTGACTTCATGGAACTAAGAGACCACTTACCCATGGGAGATCATAAACTTGGCTACGCCATAGAACTCAATACTATAGCTTACTTTAGAGAGGGTGCCAAGCCTTCTAGTCACAAAACATAAAAATAAAAAATGGATCTAATGGTGAAAACCAGTCTGTGGCAGTATCAGATGCCAAAAAAGTAAAAATAAAGGACACATCAAATGGTAAAAACCTCTTTGGGGTGCCAAATGATGGAAGGCTTGACACTCTCCCCAATGACATGTATCAAGAGAAGTCACAGATTGTGGTAGAACCTACAGAACCAGTGGACATCGGTACAGAGGGTAATCCTAAGATCATACACTTTGCTAAGTCTTTATCTGCACTAGAAAAGACAAAATTTGTACCCTTCTTCATGAGGAAATAGATCAAGTTTCCTTGGTCATACATAGATATGCCCGGTCTAGATCCAGACTTGGTCTTACATCATTTACCACTCGATCCTAGAGTAAAACTCAAGAAGCTCACCACTAGTCAAAGAACTCAAGAAGCTGCTAGATGTTGGGTTTATTAGACCAATAGACTATCCTGAGTGGATTTAAAACATTGTACCTATTAATAAACTAGATGGAAGAGTAAGAATTTGTAATGATTTCTGAGATCTTAACAAGGCCTACCACAAAGATGATTTCCCATTGCCTAGCATTAACATCATTGTTGACTTAACAACTAGTCATACTATGTTTTCTCTTATGGATGGTTTCTCTGGATACAATCAAATCAGGATAGCACTAGAGGATCAACATAAGACAACATTCACTTGTCCATGGGGTACTCTTTGTTGGTGTACCATGCCTTATGGGTTAAAGAATGTAGGAGCAACATATCAACGTGCTATGACTACTATCTTCCATGATATGATGCATGTAACTATGGAAGACTATGTGGATGACATTCTTGCCAAATCACTAACAAGGGAGTCTCATCTAGATGTATTATAAAAAGTCTTTCAGTGGCTGGAATAGTTCAAAATTAGATTGAATCCAAAAAAGTGTGTTTGGGGTCACCTCTGGCAAACTCTTAGGCTTCATAGTATCAGCAAATGAGATTGAGGTAGATCCTGCAAAAGTCAAGGCTATCATGGAGATGCCTCCACCAAAGAACATTACCCAACTATGGTCATTGCAAGGAAAATTACAAGCAATCTGCTGATTCATCTCCCAACTGGCAGACAAGTTCCAACCTTTCAGTCATCTCTTACATAAAAACATTCCATTTAGATGGGATGAGAAGTGTGAAGAAGCATTTTACAAACCTAAGGAGTATCTTATGAATCCACCTATCTTGATGCCTCCTATACAAGGCAAGTTGCTATTACTTTACATATCTGCTACATAGATAGCTCTAGGTACCCTTCTAGAACAACAAGACAATGAAGGCAAGGAAAGGGCCATTTACTACATCAGTCGCACATTGGTGGGGTATGAACTGTAATACTCTCAAATCAAAAGATCTTGTCTTGTTGTGGTTTTTACTTCCCAAAAACTACGACATTACATGCTTGCATATTCCATCAAGCTTATTGCAAAGATAGATCCCCTGAAATACTTATTAAGCAAAGCAGCTCTCATAGGTCACCTAGCTAAGTGGGTAATACTCCTAAGTGAATATGACATTGAGTATGTAGAATAGAAAGTTATCAAAGGTCAATTCATTGTCGATCAGTTGGCAAAGGTGCCATTACAGGGTACCACTCCAATGAAGTTCAAGTTTCTAGATGAATCAATCTTCACTATCACAACACAATCATGGACACTCTATTTTGATGGTTCCTATACAAACCATGGATCAGCAGTAGGCATCTTGTTGGTCACTCCTTAGGGTGCCACAATACTTAAGTTTTATTGTCTACTTTTTCCATGTACAAACAACATAGCAAAATATGAGGCTTTGGTCATTGGTCTTAAACTAGCAACAGAATGGAAAGTAAAAGAACTTCGTGTCTATGGTCATTCACAACTCTTCATCAATCCGGTTAATGATGACTATCAGACAAAAGATGACAAGCTCATTCCCTACAAGCATATGGTGGATGTTTTTAAAGAGTACTTTGTGGTCATCTCCTTTGAGTAGATACCAAGGATTGAAAACAAAGAAACAGATTCCATGGCAACCATCGCCTCACTTCTCGACATACCAGAGAATGTGTCATGTTTTGAGTTCTTGGTGAGATAGTCATGCAGCCAACTTATGACATACCCAAAACCCAATCCATTTGCCTTCTCGTCGGATCTGATTCACCCTTGTATGGTAAGATTTACACTTACCTCAAGGACAACACTTTACAACCTTACTTATCCAACAACCAATGTTGAACCTTCATTTGACAAACATCTCGTTACACTATTATTGCTGATACCCTATACCATCGAGGTCTGGATGGTACTTTACTCTGATGTCTTAAAAGTGAGGAATCTTAAACTGCCTTGTGAGAAGTGCATGAAGGAATATCACACTCTAGTGGTCCTACTTTAGCCAAGAAACTCATGCATTTGGGATACTATTGGCTGAACATGGAGATGGACTCCTATCACTTTGTCAAGAAGTGTAAGCAATGTCAGATACATGGAAACCTTGTACATGCACCAGCTCAAGAGCTATGACCTTTAACCACACCTTGGCCCTTTTATCAGTGGGGACTCGACCTTGTGGGTAAAATCCACCCTCCCTCATCCAATGGCCACAAGTTCATCATAACTGCCATTGAGTATTTCACCAAGTGGATTGAATTTGTTCCACTCACCAATGTCACAGGCAAACAGATTGCCTCCTTCATCCTCAATTACATCATTTGTCAATATGGAATTCCCTCATCCATAGTCATGGATAATGAAAGACCTTTCAAAAACTAGGATGTCCAAGAGCTTTGTGACAAATTCAAAATCCAACACTGCTTCTCAACCCCATGCTACCCCCAAGGCAACGACCAAGTTGAGGCTTCCAACAAAACCATTCTAAAAATTCTCAAGAAAATAGTCAATGAAGCTGGTCGTGATTGGCACATACAACTAAATCCTGCTCTATGGGCCTATCGAACCAGTATATGCACTCCCATAGGTGCTACCCCACACGCCCTTGTCTATAGATCAAAAGCCATTTTACCCATCAAGGTTGAGTTACCATCTTTAAGGGTGTTGTTAAAAGGTCTCATTACTGATGAAGACTGCAGAGTGTCCAGATTACAAGAGTTAGAACTATTAGAGGAGAAATGGCAGAATGCCTTCAACCATCTCAAGGCATACCAACAAAGGATGTCATGAAGCTACAACCACAGAGTCTATCCAAAGGGTATTCAATGTTGGTGATCTAGTGCTTAAGGAAAATCCCCGCAATTAACAAGATTGGGAAAAGAAAGGAAAATTTGAACCCAACTGGCTCGGTCCTTATGTAATCATTACTGCTTATGGATCAGGAGCATATCAGTTAGCTACTTCAGAAGGTGAGTTGTTTGATGACCCAATCAACAGTATGCATCTTCGTTGGTTCTATACCTAGAGAACCCCAATGTAAGGGGGGCCATAAAAACATAAATAAATAAATAAATAAAAAATAAAAAAAATGGAAAAACAACAAAAAAATCATCTTCTAGTGAAAACTTGGTAAACTGGCACCTTGGATAGATACCATGATGAAAGCCTGGCAAACAGGTGTCATGTGTATTTTGGCTCCCATGCAATAAAATTAAAGTAGTGAAAACCTGGGAAATAGGCACTCTCTGCGATGTGAACCACTTCCTCCATCTTTGGGAAACCAGTCACCTTCTGTCCATTCTTCCAACCATTATCCATTATCCAATCATGCCAGTTTCACAGTAAACACCTTACAGAACAAAATGATCACCTATCATGGCTTGATACTCTATAACCATTGTCACCTTAATACCTAAGGTTGTCAAAGTGCCATATCCATAGTGTTAGCATATCTTAGTGTCCATCATCAATATCCAGGTTCACCCTGAACTACGTTGCCTTTGAGTCGTCATGTAGGCAAGGCCATTTTCAATGCACCCTTGGGGGTCCACTTCTCATCCATGCCATCACGTGTCGTCTATCCTTCTATCTAACTAAGTCCACACTGTTTTCTATCGCCTAAGTCTTAGGTCCATCAGGGTTCACCCTGAACTACGTTGCCTCTGTGTTGTCACATAGGCAAGGCCATTTAGCAATGAGCCCCCAAGGCATTAGGTTAGTCCCTTAGGGTCCATTTCTTTGTATCCATTGTCAGTTCATCCATAATAAGCTAGGTACCTCTACTTAACTGGGGGAAAGTCCTCGACCTGGTTAAGGAGTTAAATTTTGTAGTGTCACTTTGTTCTAAGAGGACACTAATAAAGATTATGATACCTTTCACTAGACAAACACGTGCAACAAAGCACAATTCCAAATAGAAATCTTGACGCAAGACATCAACCTATCCAAAGCAGAGAAAACAAGTGCCTAAACACTCAAAATGATTTTATCTAACTTATGGAAAGAAAACACATCTAATGCAATAATGTTTTGTATTTGTGATCAATTTAGGTTACAAATGTCTTGATTTTTGTTATCATGTTTCCTATGCTACTGAAAGATGCCAAAAGCTAGAGCTGCTATGATGGGGGCACAATTATTTTCTTTGTTTGTTGTTTGTGGATCAATCTTTAGTAATGTGACAACTTTTGTCTAACAACATGATTGGCAAAAGATCATCGACGAATTCAGAGGTCTATACATGAAAAGGGGCAATCATTGTCTGTTGAAATGCAAGAAATACTTAGGTCATCTAGATTCAATTTTGACTAGATGCTTGTATTAACTTGCTATATCAAAATCCATGTAAGCAATACTCAGGTCATCTCAGTTTAATTATACCTAGATGCTTGTATTTTCTTACAATATTTCAAAAGAGAAAAGAAACAAAAAAAAGTGCCCAATGATGAAACAAGACTTCAAAATACTTGCAATATCAAGATCACAAATATCCGCATCCATAATACAACCATAAATACATCCATTTACATTTCGCATACCATCCATCAATAAAGATTTGGTTTGCAGTGTCAATGTTTACAAAATCTTGTGAGTCCTTCTGTTGAATCATTTCTTCTATCAAAAATCTCTTTCTATCTATCATCATGTCTTTCATCGAGTCTCTTCTACAATGATCCAAATGTGAGTCCATCCTTAATCCATACCAACCAAGTCAAGTCAATCTTGTCAAATTATCCAATCACAATCAGTGGTCTTGATCCTAATCTTATTATAAACTAACTCAATCAGTCATAATTATTAGTGGGATATATCTTTCCCATGCCTATCATGTTGATCTAGGGATATATCAATCCCCACAATGACAACATTATCCTTTGTGTTGATGTAGAGATATATCGTTCCCCGCAATGACAACACTATCGTCAATCATTATCGATTAATCATTGGTTTACCGCTTAATAGGGGCAATACCTTGTTTGTTCTTGTGTCATTTGTGCATACTTGCTTGCTTGCTTGTGTGTGATCATTTTATCTTGCATCATGTGTCATTCAACTCTTTCTTCAACCAATTTCTTCACCCTCACCTAACTATTCACCTATCTCATTGTAAGATTGTTTGTCTCACGTCCTTCTGCCTTTTCTTCCCATCCAATCTCCCGAGGGGGCATCCTAGCATCGTAAACCTGTACCAGGGCCAAACTGAGACATGTATCATTATCAGAAAAATCTATTCTTTGAAACAACATGATAAAACACATTGCATCAAAGAGGGGCAAAATGTATACACTTAAAAATGACACAACTCTATCTAAATAAATATTCTTAATATTTATTTTATCTAAATTCCTCTATCAATAAATAAATAAATCAATTTATTTATTTGGTTCATATTCCTCCCATTAATTGAATAAATTACCTTTGTTTAATTAATTTCATCAAAGTCAACTTTATTCTTCCAAGCAATTAAATAATTTTCATTATTTAATTAAATCACTTATTCCTCCAAATTTAAATAAATCAATCAAATTTATTTAAATTATCTCAATCTCTAAAAATAAAATATAATCAAATATTTTATTTATTCTTCCAAAGCATGCACAAATAATTAAATAAATTTATTTATTTAATTTGCTTTCTTATCTTCAAATTCCTCAAAAATCTTCCAAATCTTCTAAAAATAAATCTTCTTCTGCATGCACACAAAATTAAATAATTTATTAGTTAATTTCTCTCAAATCATGCAAAAAAGAAAATCACAAGTTGAGTTAATTGATTTAATCAATCTTGTTTTTATCAACAACTCTTAAATTAGAAAAAAGATTTCTAATTTATGAAATCAAATCTTATCTTTATCAAGAAAGTAGTTAACTCAAACAAAACAACTTTTTGTGTGACACTTGTCTTCTTTCTATTCGCGCACATCCTCTCAAGGTTTCTCAACCGTTGATCTTCTCTCTTGTGAGTCTATAAATTGAACCCAATTCCTCCATTTCTATCATCCAAGATTTTAGTAGCCTTACTCTATAGGAATCACAGTGTGCCTTTGGCACCAAATTCCTCCATTTCTTGCGATCAACTTGTTATCTTGTTACCATCACCATTGTTGTGAAGCTCATCTTCATTACAAGAATTATCATAGCCATTCTCCATTGACTTCTTGAAGAAAAAGCAAGGAAGTGCACTTTCTGAGGGCTTCATTCATTACACAAGATCGATTGAGATAGGTGACCAATGGAAGCTATGAAGTATTAAGGTTTGCAAGGTTTATCTTTGTTGTTTTGAATCTTGATTATTTTCTTTTCCATTGAGTTTATTGGATGACTTTGATACTATTGATAATCATTCCAATTTTCCTATAATAGCACTAGTCTTTAAACTGCACATGAGGACAAGCACATTGCTAACATCTACAACAAACATCTTCTCTTATATATGCCCCCACCTTAAGGTGGTTGATATCATGCATTGATATCAAGCACGTTAAGGTAGGAAGGAAACATAGACTCTCACAAAGCCCATGCCCCCCAGAAGTGACATGTACTTTACAATCGCCAAATGTTCCCATAAACACATCCCTGCAAGAAACATGTTAGTGCCTACATAATCACGATAAAGAACAACATCAATGCATATGATTTATCACACATAGAGCCAAGGTTATACTACGAATTTGGAGATCAAGGATAACCATGGGGCTATTGCAAGTATGGGCCTAACCAATGTTGTCATTGATGTCAACATACTCTTGTTCCATTAATGATAAGGATTGGATGATCTGTTTGATGAGGATATTGAGTAAATTGGTCATATTAGGAATAGAGAAGAACAGTGAAGATAGTAAGGTAAAAGTCCAAGTCAAGATAAGGATCAGAGGATGCAGTTTAAAGGGTTTGTAGATATATATCTTAAGATGATCCAGTAAATATTTTAGAGGTTCATATGAAGATCTAAAGAAGTTGTGGTTGCTCAAGTAAAATTAGTTCCGGTAGGTGTTTAGAAGTGACAGGGTGACAGAGACAGGTTTGGTGAGATCTAGAAATGCATTATCTTGTTCTGCAGATTTGAGGGAGTGTTGAGGAAGTCTTTGTGAAGTGTCAACTTGATTGGTTCATGGTTTGAAGGTTTACAAGCATCTATTCCTTTGTGACAGTGATGACAGACTGTGTTCTTGAGGTTCCAGATGAAAGAGAGAAGGATTTCAGTAAGCAGATGAAGTGTGGATGTTTTTGGTGACTCAGGAAATCTTGTGAAGGTCTTTGGATCATGTCTAGTTCATGATGGTGGTTCGCATTGGAGTTTGAGCTTGCAATTGAAGAATTAGTTTCGGATGATGGTGTTCTTTCTAAGACTAGCCGACTGGATGAGTTACACATCCTGCAGATGTTCTTGTAGATGTTTTTCAACTTAGATGATTATTCCTAAGTCAATGTCTTCTATAAATAAGGGATTATAAAGTCATTTCAATGTGTGTCTTGTGGAGATGTGAGTGTGGTAGCGAGAAGGAGAACAAAAGGTAGAGTAGAAGTGTTGGACTTAAACGGAACTAATTCAAGCATGGTGAAGATGCTATTCTCCAGTTCATGTATGTGATACTTATTATTTGTAGACAATGTGTCTCTTATAGGCAGTGAGCCCTAATTAGCATGTGCCATTTTGTTCTTTCTATTCTTCTAACAAAGAATACAATCTTGGGTTAATCACCCCATGGTTTTTCCCTTAACTAGCTTTTCCACATCAAAACCTTGGTGTCCTGTGTGTTAATGTGTTTCTGCTCTTGATTTAATGCATTATGTTTTCATGATTGATTTATCATTATGCTGCTGAATTACAAAGTGGATTTAAGTGTTTAATTGGAAGAAAAGTTTTGGACAACTGATTCACCCCCCCTCTCAGTCGTCTACCCTAAGTCTAACAATTGGTATTAGAGCCAAGTTCCTATAAAAGGAGCTTAATTGCTTGAGGAGATCTAGGATGTCGACCTACAAGAAGGATAGTCTGAAGTTTGATGGAACCAATTTTAATCTTTGGAAAAGTCACATGAAATATAATTTGCAATGAATGGGAATGCAGTACTGGACCATGGCTTCAACAAAGTATACTCCTCTATAGGGTAGTCTGAAAGCCCCAAATGAAATCATAGATGCTGAAAACAATCTGTGGACTATAGAAGCTCTTCTAAGTGCATTATCTAATTTAGAGCTTTCAAATGTTGTTAACCTACCAACTGCTTTTGAGATTTGGGAAAATTGGAACTTCTGCATGAAGGAGACAAGTATGTTAAATGTGTAAGGCTATAGAGTCTAAAAGGGAAATTTGAAAATATGAAGATGAGAGAAGATGAAAATATCACTACTTTCATGCCAAGAGTAAACGAGCTTGTTTGTGGAATTAGATGTGTTGGTGGAGTCTTGGATGAAGATGAGATTGTTGGCAAAATTCTCAGATCCCTTCCTGCTTCTTATAAAATCAAGGTTGTTGCCATTGAAGAATTCAGAGCCCATACAACTGTCACAAGAGATCAATTGGCTGGTAAATTGGTTGCATTTGAAATGACCAAGTTTGGAGATGACCCTCCCAAGACTAAATCAGCATTCAAAGCCAGTGCTTCTGTAAAAGGTAAACAAAGGTTTGATCTGGGAGAGAACTCTTCAAGGAAACTATCATTGTATGAAAAAGAAAGAAAAGACCTAGAAGAAGAAGAAGCAGAAACTGCTCAACTTGAAGCCCTTATTGCAAAAAGATTGCCAAGAGGATCTAGTAGGTATGAAAGAAAATTGCCTTTTAAGTGTTTTAACTGCAATAAGATTGGTCATTTTGCCTCAAGATGTCCGGAAAGATTTTCAAGGCCAAATCCTAACAGATCAAGGTTCCAAAAGAATTGTTACTATGTTCATGAAGATGATGATAATGAAGGAGTAACAGATGATGAATCCGAGTCAGGAAACAAATCCGGAAATGAATGGGTGTTTATTGCCATCAAGGAAGAAGAACCAATGCCCTCTGAATCTATCAATCATAAAGTTGTAGTAAAATCTCTAGCTGCTCAAGTTGAAGAAAAGGATGACTGGGTCATTGATAGTAGATGCTCTCACCATATGACAGGTGACAAAAATAAGTTCATAGATTTGGAAAGGTATAAAGGAGGAGTGGTAAAATTTGGTGATAATTCTGCTAGTAGAATCAGAGGTAGAGGAACTATTTCTTTTGATGGAAGGAACAAAACTGGTAATATACTGTATGTTGAAGGATTGAAGCACAATCTAGTTAGTGTTGGATAGTTAGTGGACAAAGGCTATGATCTTTGATTCAAGAATGGAAAATGCAAGATCTTTGAAAGTTCTAGAACAGAGATTGTATCCGGTACTCAAACAAAAGGTAATATCTTCCATTTAGTTGGTACCGGTAAAAGTTGTCTATTTGTGCAAATTGATCAAAGTTGGTTATGGTATAGGAGGATGTGTCATGTGAACTTTGATAATTTCATCAAGATAAGCAATACTTAGGTTGTAAGAGATCTTCCAAAATTGGTGAAACCTACAAATAGTTTGTGCAAGGAATGTCAGTTGGGTAAACTAAGCAGAATCTCATTCAAAAGCAAGGAACAATCTTCTACTAGGTTATTGGACTTAGTTCATACTGATCTTTGTGGTCCGGCAAGAATCAGGAGTGTGCAAGGTGATAGATACTTCATGTTACTAATTGATGACTATTCCCAGATGATGTGGGTAACTTTTCTGAAAGAGAAATCAAAAGCTCTTGAGAAATTCAAAATATTCAAGGCTATGGTAGAGAAAGAAACCATATTAAAATTGAAATGCCTGAGGTCTGATAGAGGTGGAGATTTCACATATGGTGAGTTCATAAAATTCTGTGAGAAACATGGAATAAAGAGACAGTTGTCTGCTCCTAGGACTCCACAGCAGAATGGAGTAGTGGAGAGAAAGAACCAGACCATCTAGGAAGCATCTAGGACAATGATGATGGAAGCAAATGTTCCTCAGATCTATTGGAGAGAAGCAGTCAGCATTGCAGTCTATACTCTCAATCGAGTACAAATCAGAAGCAATACTGGTAAGACTCCTTATGAACTTTGGTTTGGCATCACTCCTACTGTAAGGTATTTCAGTCTTTGGTAGCAAATGTTACATCAAAAGAGATGAAGATCTAGGCAAGTTTGATGCTAGAAGAGATGAAGGAATATTCTTGGGTTACTCTACTCAAAGCAAAGCATATCAGTGTTATAACAAGAGACTGAGAAAGATTATAGAAAGTACAAATGTGAAGGTTGATGAAGGAATTGAAAAACCCTCAAGTTTTCATGAATATGATGAAGATGATCAGAATGGTGTTCTGATTCAAGGAGTCCAAGCCCCTTTTGTAATTCAGATTCAAACCGATCCGATAAATCAAGAAGAACATATGAGTTTTAATGAGCCTGATCAAGAATTAGATGTACAAGAAACTTTGAAAGTTCCCAGGTATGTAAGATTGAACCACTCTAAAGATCAGATCATAGGTGATAAAAGCAAAGGTGTACAAACAAGAAGGATTGCTCAAGATTTAGAAGAGTATTGTCTAATTTCAAAAATTAAACTTAAGATAGTGAATGAAGCTTGCAATGATGAAAAATGGACTAAAGCAATGGAGGAAGAGTTGATGCAAATTGAGAAAAATCACACTTGGGATTTTGTCCCTAGACCTAGAAACAAGAATGTGATTGGAACCAAATGGGTCTTCAGGAATAAACTGAATGAAGTTGGTCAAGTAATCCGAAATAAAGCCAGATTGGTCTACAAGGGTTACTCTCAAATAGAATGAGTCAATTTTGAAGAAAATTTTGCTCTGGTGGCAAGAATTGAAGCAGTTAGACCATTTCTTGCTTTTGCTGCTTTCAAAGATTTCAAAGTATATCAGATGGATGTCAAGTATGCCTTCCTGAATGGTGACTTGGAAGAAGTATACATTGAGCAACCGGATGGATTTCAATTGTCTGATCATGGTGATATGGTCTGCAAGTTGAAGAAAGCCTTGTATGGATTGAAGCAAACCCCAAGAGCCTGGTATGAAAGATTGGATAAACATCTTTTGAAGATTGGTTTCAACAAAGGTACTACTGACAGTAATTTATATTTCAAAATTGATCATGAAAACATCTTGATTGTTGAAGTGTTTGTTGATGATATCATTTTTGGAGGAAGAGATAGTATGTGTAAAACTTTTGCAAATCAAATGAAAAGTGAATTTGAGATATCCATGCTTGGGGAAATGAATTTCTTCTTGGGTCTACAAATCACTCGAACAAAGAAAGGAATCTTCATTTCTTAGACCAAATATGTGAAAGAATTGTTGAAGAAATTCGAGATGGAAGACTCAAAACCAATCAATACTCCCATGGCAACTAGATGTAAATTGGGCAAAGATGATGACTCTCCCAAGGCTAATCAGAAAAAGTATAGGTCAATGATTGGAGGACTATTTTATCTCACTCAAACTAGACTTGACATTATGAATGTTGTTGGTCTTGTTGCTAGATTTCAAGCTGATCCTAGAGAATCTCATGTCATGGCAATCAAGAGGATTTTTAGATATCTAAAAGGAACAGTTGAGTATGCATTGTGGTATCCTAGAGATCATGATTTCTCTCTTCATGCATATATAGATGCGGATTGGGTAGGAGATGTGGATGACCGGAAGAGTACCAATGGTGGAGCATTCTTTTTGGGGAAGAGATTGGTTTCTTGTCTAAGCAAGAAACAAGAGGCAATATCTATATCCACTACAGAAGTAGAATACATTGCAGTAGCAGGTAGTTGCACTCAAGTTTTGTGGATGAAGCAAATGCTAAGAGACATAAGAGTAGAGTATGAGGAGCCTATCACAATCTTCTGTGATAATTCAAGTGCAATAAATATATCCAAGAATCTGGTGTTGCATTCAAAGACTAAACATATATCCATCAAGTTTCACTTTTTGAGAGAACAAGTGAACAAGAATGAAGTCAAATTGGAGTTTGTGCCATCCAAGGAACAAATAGCAGATATCTTTATTAAACCTCCAGCTAAGGACTCTTTTGATTATCTCAGGGAGAAGTTAGGGGTTATTGTCCCTCTGATGATGAACTAAGATGCACTAATGTGCATCAGTCTGGTGGATCTCACAGTCATATCTTGTGATCTAGATAGATGATGGGGAGTTGCCACTTAGGGGGAGCAGCTGGTATGATTATGAAATGTTGGAGTTGCAAGTATGAGCCCTTTTCCATTGATGTCAAAGGGGGAGAGAAGACATGTGAAAAACAAGTGTTTTTTGATCAAAGGGGGAGCAGGAAAGGAAGAGAAGACATATGAATAGTTGTTGCTAATACGGGGAGTTGTGACAGTAATAAGAAGTTCTTATCTTGATGGTCATAACAATTTTTCACATCATATGTTGCCATCAATGACAAAGGGGGAGATTGTTACAAGTATGGGCCTAATCAATGTTGTCATTGATGTCAACATACTCCTGTTGCATTAATGATAAGGATTGGATGATCTGTTTGCTGAGGATATTGAGTAAATTGGTCATATCAGGAACAGAGAAGAATAGTGAAGATAGTAAGGTAAAAGTCCAAGTCAAGATGAGGATAAGTAAAGGGTTTGTAGATATATGTCTTAAGATAATCCAATAAATATTTCAGAGGTCCGTATGAAGATCTAAATAAGTTGTGGTCACTCAAGTAAAATCGGTTCTAGTAGGTGTTCAGAAGTGACAGGGTGACACAGACAGGTCTGATGAGATCTGGAAATACATTATCTTGTTCTGCGGATTTGAGGGAGTGTTGAGGAAGTCTTTGTGAAGTGTCAAATTGATTGGTTCATGGTTTGAAGGTCCACAAGCATCTATTCCTTTGTGACAGTAATGATAGACTATGTTCTTGAGGTTTTGGATAAAGGAGAGAAGGATTTCAGTAAGAAGATGAAGTGTGGATGT
This sequence comes from Cunninghamia lanceolata, assembly GCA_027924645.1. Taxonomy (NCBI): domain Eukaryota; kingdom Viridiplantae; phylum Streptophyta; class Pinopsida; order Cupressales; family Cupressaceae; genus Cunninghamia; species Cunninghamia lanceolata. The sequence continues at coordinate 30,869,472 of BSBN01000078.1, read as the reverse complement.
TTTTGGTGATTCAAGAAATCTTGTGAAGGTCCTTGGATCATGTCTAGTTCATGATGGTGGTCTACATTGGAGTTTGATCTTGCAATTGAAGAATTAGTTCCAAATGATGGTGTTCTTTCTAAGACTAGCCGACCGGATGAGTTACACATCCTACGGATGTTCCTGTAGATGTTTGCTGACTTAGATGATTATTCCTAAGTCAATGCCTTGTATAAATAAGGGATTATAAAGTCATTTCAATGTGTGTCTTGTGGAGATGTGAGTGTGGTAGAAAGAAGGAGAGAAAAAGGCAGAGCAGAAGTGTTGGACTTAAATGGAACTAATTCAAGAATGGTGAAGATGCTATTCTCTAATTCATGTATGTGATACTTATTATTTGTAGACAGTGTGTCTCTTGTAGACAGTAAGCCTCTTGTGAGCAGTGTACTCAGGCAGTGAGCCCTAATTGGCATGTGCCATTTTGTTTTTTCTATTCTTCTAACACAGAATACAATCTTGGGTTAATAACCCCGTGATTTTTCCCTTAATCGGGTTTTCCACATCAAAACCTTGGTGTCCTGTGTGTTAATGTGTTTCTGCTCTTGATTTAATGCATTATGTTTTCATGATTGATTTATCATTATGCTACTAAATTACAAAGTGGATTTAAGTGTTTAATTAGAAGAAAAGTTTTGGACAACTGATTCACCCCCCTCTTAGTTGTCTGCCCTAAGTCTAACAGGGGCTATATCATGAAAATATCAGAACTGAGCATCACCAAGGCGAGATTCAAAGACAAATAAAGTGCACGGAGTAGTAGTATTGTTATAATTTGTGAGATAAAAACATTATCAAAATCACTATGCAAAAAGTGCAGAGTGCTTCTACTATCCAAGCATTGGATAATATATTACAACCCCACCATCATATTTGGAACTAAGTCTAATTTTTTATTTCTCGCTAAAGGGACGCTAGGTTCGCATCTGTATAATTGTTTTTTTCGTCATCTACCAGCTAGATAGAAACACTAGTGGAAGGTAAACAATAAATAAGAGAGGATAAAGAAGTGTCTTAGGGACAATCGCGTAGGAGGGTGCCCCCAATTCATCAATCGCAATGCTATGTCCATAAGACATAACTCACAACAATGAAATCAGAGAGAGAGGCAATATAGAAGAATGATGATACAAATAGAAGAAGGTTATAATAGAGGTAGTCTCCTAGTATCCTGGACCTTACAAGAGAATCTAGGGTCATCCCAGGAGGCGTAAACAACACATAACACATCACGAGAGATAAAGGGTTAGAGATACTTACCTATAGGATCTTCATATCATATTTTTGAACTTGTGAACCTCTTAGAGAGGTACTCGATCATGTTGAGTACAAAATTTCAAGGGTTCTTATGAAAGTCTTGTTTATTATCATATGATATTTGTTTCTTAAATCCTTGTGTAAATGAGATTTTTTGTTGCTTATGAGAAGAGCCACTTTATCTCCAACAGTTGATAGTCATCTTACTCTTCCAATTTGTAGTGAGTTTTCATGGTTGAAGCCATCTAACACAGTAAAAAGAATGATCATGTACTATCTCACTCATCTGTATTGGTTGCTCTACTTGTTTTTCTGATGCATTTTGTTATCTCATGATCCTAATAAGGATAATGGGGGAGGAACCTCAACATAAATCCCATTTTTTTATAGACGAGGTGGGTTATCCAACTTTTCCTTATCCACTTCAATCATACCCGTGATGTTATCAGATTCCAAGTAATCATCATCATTAGCTACCTCCACTTAATCATGTTCCAACATATTGTTATCAGTATGCTTAGGGAAGGGATTAGTGAAGATTTGTAAATTCTGATTTGGCAGAACAACTGACTTGTTTCCATTATCATTCACACCTGATACCTATATAACATTTGAATCAATGAGATATTGTATTTTATGTTTAAGACACATACATCATTTAGTATCATGTCCTTGTGTCTGACGAAAATGACAAAAGGCATTAGCATCAAAGTGAGGTCCTTGTGCTCTACTAGGATTGACATGCTTAATCGGGGGAAGCTTCAGAAGGTTATTACTCATAGCTTGATTCATGATAGAATGATAAGACTTAGATATCAGAGTAAACTTTATTGGTTGATATGATGCCTTCTTTGGATTATTGATAGCAAACACATTAGAAAATGGTGCAAAGACCACCATAGTTAATTGACTTGTATGCTCACAAGGAGCCTTAAATTTTGAATTCTATGCTCATTATGAGCCTAGGTGGAGTTATGTATTAGTTTATTATTGTAATAAGTCTAAGTTAGACCACTCTCTCTATTTTAGAAACCAATCCCTCTATTCTAGAAGTCAACTAGTAGTAGAACTCCAAATAGCATGTGCTATGTTTGGAAAAAATAGTCTTGAGGCTAAAATTAGTGAAATTAGTGGGAAATTAGTAAGCCTTTTTGTCTTTTTGATAGGAGAAGAATCTTGCATGAAATATAGTGATGATTTTGGATTGTATTTATCCCCTGGAGGTCATGGAAAACATATCATTGAAGTTGGAAAAGAGAAAATACAGAAAAGAAGACTGTTTGCTACTTTTTACTATGAAATTTGTTGTTCTTTGCTACAGTACTCGCCCGTACAGCCATTTCAAGGGCTCTCACATTTTGGTTGATGTAAATGCATGATTTAAATTTCATTTGAGTCTATTTGGGTATCTTGAAATTGTAGGAGAAAGAAGAACAAAATGTTGTCCCAAAATTGTTGTTTCTAGGAGGATTTGGTAGGGTTTTAGGAGTTTTATGGGGTTCTGACCCAAATCTTTGAGTAAGAGCCCCAAAATGGATTTTTGGGTTCTATATAGGTATATTCTATGATGGGTTTTGTGTACAAGTGCAGGGGAGTAGTCCAAGACAAGATTTGAGGAAGATTTGGCTTGATATCTCTATGTATTAAGCCATTGGTGATAGCTAGAGGAAGGTATAGTTGGAAAACTAGTTTCAAATGCCCATGGAGGTCCAGAAACTATTGACTCCATCCATTTTCAATACATTCTAAGTTATGGAATTGGTTAGGAAGTTTTGGGTCATCTTGGTAGGGTACTTCCCTTGTAAACCTAGGGCTAATTGCTCCTTGGAAGAGCAGGTACAGTTATTTTTAGAGGCTTGTGTTTCAAAAACATGTACCTGCATGTCAAGTATATTATATAGGGCCTTAATGGGTGTCTAAAATCTAAATAGTTTTGGGAGTTGTTTGGAAAGTTTTGGAGTTAAGCCCTCTAAACCGCATTTCTAGGGCTATAAGGAAAATATGCCATTTGTGAAGGAACCTTGGATGGGACAACTTGCTAGGCTAACTTATGAGTTTGGTAAGCTTCCATTGGTCAAAATAACATGTATCATGCCCTCATAAAGTGTTTACAATCATCTCATACATCCAAACCAAGTTAGGCTCATGAAACAGAGGTAGAAAAGATACCAGAGGAGGTACAGGTCATATTGGACAAGTATGAAGACATAGTGGTGAAAGACCTACCAAGTTCATTGCCTCCTTTCAAAGATGTAAGCCATCACATTGATCTCATCCCTGGTGCAAGTTTTCCAAACAAGGCAGCATAGAAGATGACACCATAGTAAAATGAAGGGGTCAAAAATTAGATCCAAGAGCTATTGGACAAAGGGCTGATCAAGGAGAGTTTGAGTCCCTGTGCTGTTCCAACTATCCTAGCACCTAAGAAGGGTGGAGAATGGAGACTTTGCACTAATTCCAGAGCCATCAATAGGATAACCATCAGGTATAGATTTCCAATACCTCAGATAGAAGATCTAATGGATAGTTTGGGTGATGCATGTTACTTTTCTAAGATAGATTTAAAGAGTGGTTATCATCAGATAAGAATAAGAGAGGGTGATGAATGGAAGACAAAATTCAAGACAAATGAAGGTCTTTATGAGTGGCTAGTAATGCCATTTGGGTTATCAAATGCCCCAAGTACATTCATGAGACTTATGAATGAAGTTCTCAAGCATTTGATAGGCAAGTTTGTGGTAGTCTATCTAGATGACATTCTTGTGTATAGTAGAACCAAAGAAGAACACTTGCAACATTTAGACATGGTGTTGAAAAGATTGAATGAGGAGAAACTGATGGTCAACCTCAATAAGTGTGAATTCATGAAAGAGGAGCTTGTCTATCTTGGGTTTGTGATCTCCAAAGGTACACTAAAGATGGATCCATCTAAGGTAGAATCCATACTCAGCTAGCCAACTCCTAAAACAACAGCAAAGGTAAGAAGTTTCCATGGTTTGGCCTCATTTTATAGAAAGTTTATCAAGAATTTCAGTCACATTTGTTCTCCTATTCTAAATACTATCAAAGGAGATAAGAAGAGAAAGTTTCAATGGATAGAGGACGCTGAGAAAAGATTTCAATATTTGAAGACAAGGGTGGCTCAACAACCTATTCTTGCACTCCCTGATTTTAGCAAGGTGTTCACAATTGAATGTGATACAAGTGGATATGTCATAGGTGCAGTCCTAATTCAATATGGGAGACCGGTTGCATTCTTCAGTGAAAAACTCAATGAAGCCAAGAGGAAGTACTCTTCCTATGACCTTGAACTCTATGCTATGGTATAGTCACTCAAGAAGTGGAGGCACTATTTATTGCCTAAGGAGTTTATTGTCTTCACAGACAATCATGCTTTTAGTTTCTTGAACAACCAAGATAAGCTATGTCACAGACACATGAAGTGGATGGAGTTTATGTAGGCCTACACATTCACCATCAAACACAAGAAATGAGAAGCAAACAAAGTTACTAATGCTCTGAGTAGAAGGTCCATGATGGTGTAGGAGATCAAGTTGCAAAGTGTAGGTACTAATGCACTTAAAGGTATGTATGAGAATGATGAAGATTTCAATACTATTTTTTCTATTTACAATTAGTCCCAAGATGTTTTTCACAATGAATTTTCTGATTTTGTGGTACAAGATCATCTACTAATCAAGGGAGCTTAGTTGTGTATGCCAATATGCTCCATGAGAACAAATTTGATCAACGAAAAACATTGTGGCAGCCTTAGTGGTCACTTTGGTTATGACAAAACTTTGTAGCAAGTCAAGAGGTTTTATCATTGGCCTAGGTTACATAATGATGTGAAGAAGTTTTTCGAGAGTTGTGTGGTATGCCAGAGGGCTAAAGAATCAAGTTCTAATGTAGGTTTATATCAGCCTTCATAGATACCAAATCAGCCATGGGAGTCTATCAGCATGGACTTTGTTCTAGGTCTGCCCAAGACACAAAGAGTTTATAACAGCATTTTTGTTGTTGTAGATAGATTTAGTAAGATGGTACATTTCATTGCTTGTAAGTCCACTAATGATGCCTCTCATATTTCTGGTCTATTCTTCAAGGAAATTGTAAGAATCCATGGATTGCCTTTGACAATAGTGTCTAACAGAGATTCCAAGTTCATTGGTCACTTTTGGAGAACTTTGTGGAAGAAGCTGGGAACAAATCTAACATTCAATTCTACCTACCATCCCTAAATAGATGGGCAAATTGAGGTTGTAAATAGGTCTTTGGGAAACCTATTAAGGTGCCTAACAAATGAGCATAATTAGTCATGGGATCTACTACTGCCCCAAGCCGAATATGCCTACAATGACTCTGTTAACAGGAGCATTAGAAGAACACCCTTTGAAGTAGTGTATGGCATGAAGCTAAGAGGTATTTATGAGCTAAGAGACTTGTTGGATTTTTCCCAAACTAGATGCTTCCCAATTATCCTTACAAGGTAGCCATCATTGATCAATAGGATTTCTGGGCTAGGGGCCAATAGTACAGGAGATAGACTCAATAAATATCTCCTCTTCTTCTTTAGGCTCTGCAGAACCAAGGGGGTATTCCCTATTCAACATCAATAAAATGTGCCTATAATTTACTAGGATGTTGAGACAAAGCAGATAAATCCTCTCTTATGCAGACCAAAACTGTGGGATAAGTGCAAAGGGGCTAGCCTTGGGCCTATGTTTAGTTGTGAGATAGAGGATTTTGGTCCTAAAACTACTTCTAATATCCTAAAAGGATTGTATTTGAAGTTTGAGTTTGATTTTATATTTGGATGCAAGAATGGGATTTTAGGTTGTAACCTCAATACAATACTAGACTGGTGCCTATCTTGGGCTTGGAGTTAATAGACATACACATGTGAATGATTACCATAAACTTGGATCAATAACTGAGTTTCAAGGGGATTTTTAGTGTCTGCCTTACAGATACTTCCCAAAACTAAGTATTTAGTCATTCATACTTAATGATATCCCTGTTGCAGCATACTTTTCTCAATGGTTAACCTAAAACATTCAATTTGTTCCTTGAACAAAGGTGAGAGATTAAACAATCAACACAGAAAATTTGTATTCCAGAATCCCAAATAACCCTTATCTATTCAGATTCAGAAGGAAAGATGCCCACAACTTGGAGACAAATGACCAAACACATGCAACAAAGCATTTCTCATATAAAACAACATGAAACCAATAGATTATGCGTAAAACATACAACACATGATTCATAAACTCACAAGGCCCAAAACAGAGTCACCAATAAGACTATATCCTATTACTCCTCCAAAATTTGCCAAATCTTCAACAACCTAAATGAGTAACACAATTTGTCTTTTATAACAAGGTTGTGTTCTTAGCAATAATTACATGACATTTCCAAAATTTTGCCAGATACACTGGACCATCAGAATTGCACCCAAAATATTCAATGTAGTAGGGGGGACAAAGAGGAAAAAGTAGGTAGAATTGGGATCTGCACCGCCACCTGAAGATTTTCTTCATCAAATTTGGTGGTTGGCCAGTCAATCATACCCATACCTCTCTGTAAATCACCATTAATGGCATACCAACCCATGGCCTCTGGAAACGTAGCTAACTGCGTACTCTATAGTTTTCCCGCCTGAAAACAGCTACAGATACAAATCAAATCCATCACCAAAATTTGAAACTAAGCTGTCGATCTCCCCTCCTACTGCCAAAATCCATGGCATCAGAACATGCTAAAAAGTCATCCACTAGTTAGAACATGCCATGTAGGCACCCTGTGCTTCCATCGCTAACTTTTCTGCCATCTATTTTACCTTTCTTCACCTTATGAATCATTGCATATGCAATTGTATATAAGATTGTATATACATACAATCACAAATATACAAGGCGGACCCCAAACCTTGATAGAACAAATTGCAATCATTATCGGGTCCAGCTTGCATCCTTTCCTTTGCATATCACCTTGTATATTGCACATACAAACGCAATATACATACACCCCAGACTCCAAATCATTTTATCAATCGGATTGAAAAATTTTGAAATCCGGGCCTTGTACCTTCAATCTTTTGTATATCAGCATATATAATGCCATATACATGCAAGCCGCGGGCCCCAACTCTGAATTTGCCAAATTTGACTTTTAAATCAGGTCCAGCTTGTATATCAGGAATGTATATTGCACTTGCATATTGATATACATTCTATTTTGTATATCAAACATATATAAACCCTTTTGTATGCCTACGGGCCCCACCTCTTGCATATCAGTCCTTTGCATATTTCCATTGTATATGCGTCAGCCATCAGGCAAACTTTGGAGTTAGCTGGTGATGCATCATGTCTTGCCGACGACCCTCTGTCACTGTAGCAAATGCATGTCACCCCTTTTGTATGTAGTTGTTGCATGTCTAAACATACAACACAAATATACATGCAACCCTCACATACAAGTACGGAATATGCCCGAAATCTGTGACAGATTCCTCATTGCATGTACAAACCCGATATGCATTCAAAATGCATATAATCAATTTTTTCACCTTCTTGAAAGCTGATTGAACATTTTTGGCCCGTCAATGTACATTTGGACTTGTACATACAAAGACACATACATACGACATAATTCACCACTGCATAGAGTGATTTTAAACTTAGCATTTTTTCTTAAGTGTGACGGGAAAAAGTGGTAAAGCAATGCATAAGGGCTGCTCAACCAATGAGTTCTAAGGCATGAAAATGCAACTTAAACAACTGGGAACTTGTTGCAGGAGGTCAACAACAAAACAAATAATACAACATAGAAGGCTGAGGGAAAAATAAAATATAAGGCATCAAGGGTTTGAAAAAATACAAATATAAGCTTGCAAACTCGATTCAGAACCCCAACCCTAGGTGAGCACCACCATTGGCTCCGACTGGGGACGTACAGGCACAAGGTTGCAGCGAGAAACAAACCACTCTGGGACAGACCAGACAAAACGCAAAAAGTAAAACACCACTGACTATACAAGGCATGTATAGACTATTTACACCTAATTTACAATGTGCACACAAGATATTCATTTATGAAAAGTAGGGCTTTAGGAACTAACCGTGCACAGGCAATTCTAGTAGTTCACCTTTCAGGGCTGGGAGAAAGTAGGAATCTTCTCCATGAATATTGCTAATTTGATATGGGCCCATCCATAAGGGCTCAAATTTACCATGTTTGCCCTTATCCTGGTCCTTTGCATTCCAAAGAAGGACCAAGTCACTTATCTAAAATTTCCTTTCTGTAGCTCTTTTATCAAACAAATATTTTACCATTTGTTGTTTCTTGATGTTTGTCTTCTATGCCTCTCTTCTGATTTCATCCATTGCAACTAGTTGATTTATCCTTTTGTTCATTGATTCTTCAATCTCTTCCTTATTTTCTTAAATGAATCTATAAACTGGCAAGAGGTTATTCACAGGTAACTTAGCTGCTACACCATGTACCAGCTCAAAAGGTGACCTTCCAATTGCTTTCTTCATTGTTATCCGGTCAGCCCATAGCGCCATCTTTAACTTTGAATCCCATGCCCTTTGTTCTTGTCTACCATTCTTTTGATGATTTTCATGAGGCTTTTGTTACTTGACTCTGCTTGACCATTTCCCTGTGGATGATATGGTGATGCATATGATAGCTCGATCCCATAATTGTTACAAAAATAAACAAATTCACCAGATCTAAAACACATGGCATTGTCTGTGACCACTTTGACTGGTACTCCAAATCTGATAATAATGTGTTCCAAAATGAAATCCATCACCACCTTGCTTGTATCTTTCTTAGTTGGAATGGCTTCAATCCATTTAGTAAAATAGTCAGTAGCAACCAAAATCCAACTATGTCCTCCACTTGATTTTTCTGAAATCTCCCCTATAAAGTCAATTCCCCATTGCTGAAATGGAGCCTCCACAGTTATAGGTCTAAGGGGAAATGCACCTTCATACCTCAGTTTTCCTGAGAACCTTTGACAGGGATCACATTTTCTTACCATCTTTTGTGCATCTGAGAAAAGGGTAGGCCACCAATAGCTTTCTCTAAGAATTTTGTGAGCTGTGGTTTTGGCAGTGTAGTGTCCACCACACATTCCTTTGTGCATGTCATTTAAAATACCAGTAGCTTGATTTTTATCCACACAGTATACCATCAGGATTTCTCCAATATAATTCTCCCTAAACAATAGTGTATTTGATAACATGTAGCTTTAAAGTCCTTTTCTGACTATCACTAAGATGGGAAGGACAATTTAAATTCTGCAAATAATACACAATATCTTTGTACCATTTAGATTCTGACACATTAACAACTTCATTATGAACCACATTCACTTGGCATGCTTCCAAATTTGATTGTGTCATCATTTTAGTCAAACCTTGTCCTCTTACCAATTTTGTGATTTGTATCTCAATGCTGAACTCTTGTAACTTATTTATCCACCTGCATCCTCTTCCTGTCACTTCTTGCTGAGTGAAAATGTCTTTAACTACCACATGGGGTACATATGAAACTATTTGAGAGCCTACTAAGTATGGCCTGAAGCTCTTGACTACTCTAACTAATGCATATGCTTGCTTTTCCATGATATCATATTTTAACTCAGTTGCCTGCAATGACATGCTAAAGAAAGCAATAGGTTGCTCAAAACCATCTTCATTTTTCTGCAATAAACATGTAGCAATAGTGTGAAAGAGACAAATGAGAACAACTAAAGTGGCTTAGAAAAATCAAGAGATTTCAGCATAGGAGCCATCTTTATAGCTTCTTTGATGTTCTGAAATGATCTAGTTGCTTCACTTCCCCATTTGATGGTTTCACCCTTCTTCAACATTTTAGAAATATCTTTTGTAGTTTTTGTGAAGTTGGGGATGAATATTCTAACAAATTTAATTTGTACAAAGAAGGACTGAATGCCTTTCACCATTTTGGGAATTTGAATCCTGTCAATTGTAGCAACCCTTTTAGGATCAATCCTAACTCCATCCTTGGAAATAATGTGTCCCAATAGTTTTCCTTCCACTACTCCAAAAGTGTATTTCTTTGGGTTAAGTGAAATGACATATTCTAGTGCTCTAATAAAAATTTGTTCTAGATGCTTGCAATGTTGCTCCTCCTTTTTTGAATAGGCAGTTAAATCATCCTGATATACAGCCAAAATTGAATCAATCAATCCTACAAAAGCAACATCCATAGCCCTCTGAAATGTAGCACCTGCATTTGTTAGTCCAAATGGCATTCTCACATATACATAAGTTCCCCATGGAGTGGTGAAGGCAGTTTTGTATTGTTCAAATTCTTTCACCTTCACCTGATTGTATCTTGAAAATCCATCCATCATGGATAAAAGCTCACAACCAGTCACCTTCTGCAACATAGCCTCCATGTTAGACAATGGATAATTATCCTTTAAAGAAGATAAATTCATATTTCTAAAGTCCACACAAAGTCTTATATCACCATTCTTTTTTCTAACTGGGACAAGATTGGACATCCAAGTTGAGTGTCTGATAGGCACAATTATTCCAACCTCCCTAAGCTTCATAAGTTCTTCCTACATTTTTGGAGCCAAAGTTGGGTTAATAGGTCATTGTTTTTGTCTGAATGGCTTAGCTCCAGGATTCAAAGGAATTTCATGCTAGAATAAGTCTTCCCTATAAGCTTTTAGGTCCTTATATGACCACGCAAAGACATGCTTATATTTTTCAGTAATGCAATCAACATATTCCTGATGTGTGGCTTGAGCTATTTGCCAATACATACCCTTTTGGGGGCATGGCATGTCCCCAAGTTTATCTCCTCCAAGTCATCCTTGTTTGTAGGATACACCTTTGTAACAAACTGATCTCTATTGTCAAATGCTCTTTCTAAAGCGACCAACCCTCTAGGGATTTTATTTGTTTTAAGCTGAATTACTTCTTTCCCCAAAAGAGTCTCTTTTCCATTCACAACTTCTACAGAGTTCTGAAAATCAATCTCCTAGTTCTCATATTCATCTATGCAGTGTAGGAACCTAAACAAATCTCTATCATCATCAAACACCTACCAACTTCATATATTTTCTGGTACTGCAGGTCTAATTTTAACTTCAACATTTGTAACATTAGACAGAGTGACATAATCTGGCCTTATGGCCACATCAGCTAAAAAGTCTACCATGACATTCTTTGATCTCTCGATCCAATTTATTGAAAAAGCATCAAATAATTCACTTGTGTCCCATACAGCATGCTTATACTATTTTAACCTCTTATTCTTTGAAGCATATTTATCTCTAACCTAGGAAACAATTAGTCCTGAATCTCCAAATACTTTTAGCATCTTGATCCCATGCTTCAAGGCAACATTCAATCTTAGTAACAGAGCCTCATATTCCGCAATATTATTTGTGCAAGCAAACTTTAACAAGAAAGAGAACTTCAGGAGCTTACCAACTGGAGACAAAAACACAACTCCAGCACTAGAGCCCTCCTTCGAGCAAGCTCCATCAAAATACATAGTCCAGAGACCCAATTGGTCAAGATCTTCAATGCAAATATCTTTCTCCTTGTTTCCTTGATCATCTGAGACAACTCTAAAATTTTCACAGTCAGTATCCATAAAATAGACATGCTCTTCTGAATCTTGATCTTCAACTATTTCTAGTGACCTCTCTTCTCTGACTAGCTTGACATTTCTACCATTCATTGGGATCATGGCATATGATAAATCTAATTGTATGCTCCCTACAATCAATGTTGCCCATCTTCTTGACAATGGCATACCATATTGTGGATTTATGTCAACCACTGTTATATTCATTCTGTATGTTTTTTCTGGATATGCCGCTAGCATAAAATCCACATCCTGCATGATTCCAATAACTGGTACCTCCCTAGCATCCATTGCATAGCATTTTCCACATGCCTTGTCTATTTTCAATCCACCTTGTTGCATGATAGCCAGAGGCATAATATTTGTTGATGCTCCTGAATCAAGCATACAATTCTTGATCACCTTTCCATTGATAACAAGGGAGACATAAAATGGCTCAACCTGTGAAGGACATTTTGTTATTGTCACCCCTAGATAGACTTCAGGGACCTCATCCTCATCAATACACAAGGCCTATTTCTTACCTTGGGTCTCTATATTCTGCTTGTCCTGACAAGCTACTCCTAAAATTAGGGACAATGCCTTATTTTTGAATTCTTCAACTTTCATTATCTCCATCAATGGAACAAAGACCTTTATCTGAGATAAAACTTGAGTTATGTCGAAGGGAGCATAATTTTGTATAATAGTTGTAGCTTGAGCTGTGGTTTTACTCTTATCCTGAGCTGATCCAGCCTTGATTTTAATAGCCTTCTGACTATCATCCATGACCTGAGAATCCTTACTTCGATCCTCATTTTCTAGTCTTTGAGAATCATGACCTATTTTTTGCTTAAAATTTTACTTATCATTGTTCCATTGCTTCTTATGTGGTTCAGTCCCTTTATGATTATGCTTTGGTTGGCTCACAAAAGGTATCTCCTGATTGACATGGATCACTTGCCTGAGCATTACCTCTAAGATTATAATTGCTTTTGACCTGAGCTACTATTGCAGCTATGGGAGCTCTAATCTCTTCATCAGAAGGTCTTCTCAAATTATTTAGAAAGATGTGTGAGTCCTGAGCATAAGCATAGTTATCTTCATCATCTTCATCATAGGAAACCTACTGGCAGACCTGAGTTCCATAATTTGTGCTTTCATCAACATCACAAGAAGAGTACTCCCCATTTATGGAAAACATATTGGCACTATCATCCTCCATACCATGCAGCTCATTGCATTCATCACAGGCAATAGCATTATTATATAAAGATTGAGCAATCATACATTGCGACTGTGAGTGAGGCATTTGACAAAGTATGCACCATGGGGTATCATCAACAATGTTAACAGCCTTTTTTAGAGGATCAGGAGTCTCCTTAACATTTTGAGCTCTTTGATTAGTAATGCTATTTGGGAGAATGGGTTTACCATTATGCTAATTAGTGTTATATGGCATATCATGCAATGATGGTCTCTTTTCTTGTCTTTGGTAAACCTGCCTATCAGGACCTATCCCCTTTTCATTTTTAGCAAGTCTATAACTTAGGTCCTTGACAATAGTTGTCAAATTATCTAATTTATCCTCAAAAGTAGATGCATTACCTTGAGTACTTTGAGACTTATTATGTAGATTTTGTAGAATTTTTACATCATCTCTTCTATTTGTCTTACCAAAAGTTTTTCTATTATTTTCAATGTTAGTTGCAATTCTAAAAGCATCCCTGAGGCTAGTAGGACCCTTATCTCTTAACCCATAAGTTGTTTTAGCATCAAAAGCATTTATGTATAGCACCATACACATTGGTTCATTAGGCCTCATGTGAGGTGGTAATTTGTTCAACACCTTAGTGAATCTAGCATTAAAATCTGCAACCTGCTCATTTGACCCCTTAGTAATACTAGTGAATTCATTTACAAAAAAGCTTGGGTTAGTCTTATCACCATATTGTTCTTTGAAAATCCTTCTGAAGTCTTTCCATGATGAGATTCTCTGGGCAGGAAGACCTTTATACCACTCTCTAGCTTCATCAACTAAGGATTGCATAAACAATTTCATAAAAACATCTTCACACTCAACTTCAAAGTTGTCCATGACATTCTGAAAGGCCTTTAAATGATCTTCACCTGATACAATATTGTTTCCTAAAAAATTTGGTATTTGAAGCCTTACATGCTTGTCAATGGGGTTAGGATAACCAGGAATACCATTAAAAACAAGCTACCTAAATCTGTTCAATTGCATAGGCTATCTACCAAACTAATTAACAATGGCATTCCTATTGGCGTTTTGATTTCTTACATTATTTAATGGTACCCTAACATTGTTTACATTTTGTCTCTGATCATTCTACTAATTATGGATTTCATTTCTTTGCTGGATTCTCAGCACGTCTGCATTATCAAGGGTGGGAACTGAATTATGTTGAGTACTTTTCAGAGCATGTACTCTTTGTGTCATATCATCTCTAATCCTCAAAGCCTGCAAATACTCTAATTCAGCCCTTAGGTTCTTGATTTCTTCAGCTAGTTCTTCATCTTTGGGCATAGAAGAAGATGGTCCCATTCCATTTTGATCATCATCATCATCCCTTGGGGATTCAACTTCTTCAAATCTATCAGGAGGATCTAAGAAAGGGTATTCTTGAAACACCTCTGATCTCATTCTCAATCTACCTTGTTGTTTTTCATACATATCCTGAATTTTAGCTTCTGTGTTTGAAAAATAAGGTGCCTACTGCTCTGAAGACCTTGGATCATCTTGAGTATTATTATTGCTTCTAGGGCTAGGAGAACCTTCTTGATTGGCCTGAACAACTCCCTTTTTCCTATACAACATTTTTCTGGGTAATTCTTCAAATAAAGGATTACGTAGGGATCTTCTCCCTTGCATACAAATTTTAATTTACCGGTTGGGAGATTGTTCGGAGTCGCCACCTATAACTATGAATTAATTTCTTCAAAAACCAGGGTTCTTACACAAAGCACTCCCCAGCAGAGTCACCAAATTTGTTAGATTTTTCCCAAACTAGATGCTTCCTAGTTATCCCTACAAGGTAGCCATCATTGATCAATAGGATTTTCAGGCCAAGGGCCACCAGTACAGGAGATAGACTATATAAATATCTCCTCTTCTTCTTTAGGCTCTGCAGAACCAAGGGGGGTATACCCTATTCAACATCAATAAAATGTGCCTATGATTTACTATGATGTTGAGACAAAGCAGATAAATCCTCTCTTATGCAGACCAAAACTGTGGGATAAGTGCAAAGAGGCTAGCCTTGGGCCTATGTTCACTTGTGAGATAGAAGATTTTGGTTCTAAAACTACTTCTAATATCCTAAAAGGTTTGTATTTGAAGTTTGAGTTTGATTTTATATTTGGATGCAAGAATGGGATTTTAGGTTGTAACCTCAATACAATACTAGACTAGTTCCTATCTTGGGCTCGGAGTCAATAGACATACACATGTGAATGATTACCATAAACTTGGATCAATAACTGAGTTTCAAGGGGGTTTTTAGTGTCTCCCTTACAGATACTTCCCAAAACTGAGTATATAGTCATTCATACTTAATGATATCCCTGTTGCAGCATACTTTTCTCAATGTTTAACCTAAAACATTCAATTTGTTCCTTGAACAAAGGTAAGAGATTAAATAATCAACACAAAAAATCTGTATTCCAAAATCCCAAATAACCCTTAGCTATTTAGATTCAAAAAGAAAGATGCCCACAACTTGGAGACAAATGACCAAACACATGCAACAAAGCATTTCTCATATAAAACAACATGAAACCAATAGATTATGCATAAAACATACAACACATGATTCTGAAGCTCACAAGGTACAAATCAGAGTCACCAGCAAGACTGTATCCTATTACTCCAAAATTTGCCAAATCTTCAACAACCTAAATGCGTAACACAATTTGTCTTTTATAACAAGGCTATGTACTCAGCAATAATTACATGACATTTCCAAATTTTTGCCAGATACATTGTACCATCAGAATGGCGCCCAAAATATTCAATGTAGTAAGGGGGACAAAGAGGAAAAAATAGGTAGAATTAGGATCTGCACCACCGCCTGAAGATTTTCTTCATCAAATTTGGTGGTTGGCCTGTCAATCATACCCATACCTCTCTGCAAATTGCCATTAATGGCATACCAACCTGCGGCCTCTGGAAATGTAGCTAACTACATACTCTGTAGTTTTCCCACCTGAAAATAGCTACAGATACAAAACAAATCCATCGCCAAAACTTTGAAATTGAGCCGTTGATCTCCCCTCCTGCTACCAAAATCCACGGCATCAAAACATGCTAAAAAGTCATCCACCAGTTAGAACGTGTCATGTAGGCACCCTGTGCTTCCATCGCTGACTTTTTTGCCATCTATTTTGCCTTTCTTCACCTTATGAATCATTGCATATGCACTTGTATATAATATTGTATATACAAACAATCACAAATATACAAGGTGGACCCCAAACCTTGATAGAACAAATTGCAATCATTATCGGGTCCAGCTTGCATCCTTTCCTTTGCATATCACCTTGTATATTGCACATACAAATGTAATATACATACACCTCAGACTCCAAATCATTTTATCAATCAGATTGGAAAATTTTGAAATCTGGGCCTTGTACCTTCAATCTTTTGTATATCGGCATACACAATGCCATATACATGCTAGCCACATACCCCAACTCTGAATTTGCCGAATTTGACTTTTAAATCAGGTCCATCTTGTATATCAGGAATGTCTATTGCACTTGCATATTGATATACATTCTGCTTTGTATATCGAACATATACAAACCCCTTTGTATGCCTGCGGGCCCCACCTCTTGCATATTGGTCCTTTTCACATTTCCATTGTATATGCATCGGCCATCGAGCAAACTTTGGAGTTAGCTGCTGATGCATCCTGTCTTTCCGATGACCCTCTGTCATTATAGCGAATGCATGTCACCCTTTTTGTATGTAGCCGTTGCATGTCTAAACATACTATATACTCCTAAAAATGACACGATTCAGTCTAAATAAATATTCTTAATATTTATTCTCTCCCAATTCTTCTATGAATAAATAAATAAACAAATTTATTTATTTGATTCACATTCCTCTTAATTAATTAAATATCAAAATATTTAATTAATTCTTCTAAAGTCAAAATTAAATAAAATCAATTTATTTAGTTAAATTCCCTAAATTCTTCTAATGTCTCACATAATTAAATAATCCTACATTATTTAATTAATCCTAAATTTCTCTATCCTAAGTCCTAATTTCATAATTTCACCTCACCATTTCCACCTCATTAATCCACCTCACCTTCTCCACCTCACCATGTTGCACATGTAATTAAATATTCTAAATATTTAATTAGCTAATATTCCCTCACCCACATGTCCTATTTCTTCTCTAATCAAAATTAGTTAACTCATCAATCAAAATTGTTAACTAATCAATCAATTCTGTCAGCTCCTTAATCTATTCGAGTTCTATATAGGCATTGCACAGGCTAATCTGGTGCATTTGAACAATTTCGCAGCACTTCTGTCCTCTGTTCTGGCGCATATATTCTTCCTGCGCATATGTTATTTCTTATTGTGCTTTTAAACTCTATTATGGCGCATATATTCTTCCTACGCATATGTTATTTCTTACTGCGCTTTTAAACTCTGTTACGACGCATATATTATTCTTGCACATATGCTCTTTCTTTCTACGCTTTTAACCTCTGTTGCGGTGCATATGTGTTACTGCACTTCTATTGACTATCTCTGCGCATTTAGTCACTGAAGTGGCACTTCTACAGTAGGCAATGATTTTAGGGTTTTTCTAAGAAGATTTTGCTAATGCTGACATCTTTGCAGGTATTCTCTGGAGCTATTTTACGGGATAGGTTCAGATTTAGTTTCATATAGTTGCATTTTGATAGCTCACACTTCACTTTCTAAAGGGATAGTAAAATAGATTACTCATGCAAACTCCCATGTAGTTTTTAATTAGGAAAGAAGTAACTGGATCATTGCTATCTCGCATTGTAACATTGCTATCTTTTCAAAGTTATTGCTATCTGGTATAAAACTGAACTCTTCCTTGCTTTCTGGGTTAAAACTGAACCACCGCTATCTCGATTGACCAACATTTCAAAGTTAACTATTCGTGCTACATGGATTAAAACTAAACTCATCATTGCTTTATGGGTTAAATATTGAACCATTGCTATCTTACAAAATCACTTCAAAGTTTTGTGCTTGCCCAAGTAGATTAGCCCATTTAGTTTTTCTACTTTTAACTAGGTTGGATTAATTAGTGTCTTCCATTCTTATCGAATAACAACAGGCCTATGCTCTCCCCTTTACTGGGTGACCAAAATGCCAGACTTGTTATTCCATCTGTTTAACCTTTAGAGGGGCCTGCCCTTAGATGCATGCCTGTCCAAGTGGGAACCACCCTGAGTGGAAACATGCTAGATGCCAAGCCCTACCAATCCACTTAAAATAAATGTGCTTGAGGTGAAAACCTCCTGCAATGAGTGCTACTGTGTTACACTGACGGCTAACCTCCCCCAAAACCCTCTAAAGCGCAACCCTTTGAGGCTGGGAGACTCCATAACGGAGAGTAGTGCCGCCGCATGTGTAACCACTTGAACGGTTGCCCGCATTAAACACCTCTTGTTCTAGTGACCAAAAAACCCTTGTAATCCATTTCTAACCTAGGATTTTTGTACTTGCTTTTGTTCCTTTTAGTCTAGAAAAGAGTTAGAAAAATCACTAAAAAAGTTAAAAAATCATAAAAAAAAGTCTTTGTGTTTGCTATGTTTTCTTGCCATTAATTCAGAAAATCAAATCAAGAAGACCTTTTTTTGCAACCAAAGTACCAAAAACATCGAAAAAATTCCAAAAATTGCAAAAACACTAAAGAAAGCCAGAGCAGCACATCCATCCTCTGTTCCTACGCATCTGTGCCGACTTACGGCGCGTTTGTTAAGACTTCCTGCACTTTTGCTATCTGTTGCTGTGCATACACCTTTTACTAGTACGGTGCATATATCCTGACTTACTGCGCATTTGTCAATTTCTGCTGCGCATCTATTTCAGCACATACATGACAGTGAGCACTGGCACAATTTTTGAGGGAAAAATTTTACCAGTTCTGAGTACCCATTTCATCTTAGCTCTAAGATTAGAGATCAAGTTCTACCTTGCAGTTAGTTTTCATCCATTTCATCAAAAACATCTCTCTTTCGTCAATCATCCCATTCACCTTCTATCAGGTCTTTCCAATCCCAAAGCCAGAATATCCCATATCAGATCAGCATAGGTCCCTTTTTTGTATCATTGTGAATTCAAGTAAACCTAGTAGGTCACAAAACTTTGCTAGTGGTTTGTTACGCGACTAGTCCCTACATAGTAAGATAGGTATCGAGTACCCTTACTAGTGGCTACCATCTTGTATCTGCCACCTTACTTGAAGTCATTGAGCGAGAAAGTCCTTTGTCCAAGTCTTGTCCTAGGTATCCTATAGACAGCAGTCTCCATCGGCACCTTGCCAAAATTTCTAGTCCCAATCCACTTCATCCCACGTCACCTTGCATGGTTCTTACTAGATCTTAATACAAAAAGCAACTTGAAATGGCCAGCTCATCCAACCGCATCGTCACACCTCATGATAGTGACAAAGAAATCTCTTACGAAGATTATGAAGAAAACATCCAAAATCAGAAATTCCAACGCCTAATAGAGAAGGTGCTCCATTAAGACCCTCATAAGTATTTCTATCATCTTGCTAGTCTTGGAATTAAACTCCCTGCAGATTTTGATATAAGCTCAATCCTGGAAAACATGGAAAATGATCACAAAAAGGAAAAAAATGCCATAGATCCAAACGCAAATGATAAAGGAAAGAGAACCATGGACCAAAATACTCCTATGGAACAAATGAGGAAACAACTCAAGCGTCTACCACAACAAATGTTAGACCTCAAGATGGGTACAAATACTAAAAACTTCTCCTTGGAAGATATTGCACCGTACCCCTTTGATAAAAGTTTGATCATGAAACCATTTCCCTATCGATTCGAAGTTCCTAAGTTTGAGAAGTACAAAGGGAAAGGGGACCCTAGAGACCATATTAGGGAATTCAACGCAGCATGTTTGGAGGTAGCTCACAATGAGACTTACTTAATGATATTATTCCATAGGTCTCTAGGTAGCCAAGTTATGGAGTGGTTCTCACGGCTTCCACCAGGCATCAAAACTTTTGATGAACTAGTCAACAAATTTATCACGCACTTCTCTTACAATATCGAACATGAAATATCTATGCTAGATCTATGCAACACCAAACAAAAGAGTGGTGAGTCATTTGCCACCTTCCTACAATGATGGAGACAACTAGCAAGTAAGTGTTCTTACGATATACCTGAGAAGCAACTATTGGAGATGTTTGTCCATAACCTCAATACCGATCCTAGCTATCAAATACAAATACAATGCCCTACATCATTCTCAAAAGTCATTGAAATGGGATTGTTCATCGAAAAAGCTATGATCACCAAGGGGGCAATCAAGTTATACAAGGACACACCTACCTCCAACTACACGAGGGACAAATAAAAGTTTTGGACCAAGAATAAGAATGTTGTCAACGATGGGGTAGTGGATGCCAAGGTGACAGCTCCCAAGCAACAACCCATATTCACTCTCAAAGGCGAAGCAAACAATGTTGCACCCAACAAACCATTCTCTCGGGAACCAAGACCATGGTTCAGTTCAAATCTAAGGCAAAAGTTCATACTGCTGGGTGAGTCTCAAGAATCTGCATTAAGGAAGTTGTTGGCTAACAATGAGATTTCTTTACTGCCAACAAGTGATTATGAGCCTATAGTCAAACCTCCCTATTGGAAGGATACGGACTATTGTGAATATCATATAGGAAGGGGGCATACAACCAACAATTATATCCATCTCAAAAATATTATCCAAGATGTGCTTGATCAAAACCGAGGAACCCAACATCATACCTCCAATGAGACACATGTGGCTTACAAGAATCTGCTTCTAAATCACAATAGGCCATACAACAACAACAACAACAATGGCAATAACCACAACGACAACAACAACAACAATCACAACAGGCCAAATTAGAATAGAGGGAATAGTAATGCCAACTATGCAAGTGTACCATTTGACTATACCATAAATTGCATTTCTGAGCATGTCCCGCAAATCAATGTCATCATGCCCAACCAACAATCAGGACCTAACAGAACTGGTTGTAGTATCATTACGTGCAGTGGTAAAGTCATGCTCAATACCGCCCCTCCAAGGTTGTCACCATATCAATCCAACTTCTGTTAGTATAATGTCATAGACCAATTACAGAAAACTCCAGCCCACATTTCCATCTTGGAGTTGTTGCGTCTATCTCCTTCCCATAAGGAGATCCTCAAGAAAGCCTTAGTGGAAACCACTGTCCCCACTAACTTGGCATAAGAGAAGTTTCAGACCATGGTAGGTAATCTGACCTCCTCAAGCTCCATATCATTTACCGAGCAAGATGACCTCTCTGCATCTCAACCCCATAACACCCCTCTACATATTGTCGCCTTCATCCACAAGCACCGCATTAAGAGGGTCCTCATTGATGGGGGGGCCAGTTTAAATATTTGCATGTTAAAGCTAGTCCTTGAATTGGGGTTCTCCGAAAAGGCAGTTGATCCAAGGAAGAAGATTACTATCAAAGCATATGATGAGGAAGAGCAAACTATAAAGGGAACAGTAGTGCTACCCATACAAGTGGGACTAGTAATAAAAGATGTTGTGTGCCAAGTCCTTGATAGGGAGCTCGCTTATAATATTCTTCTAGGGAGACCATGGGTTCCTGCCATGAAAGTTGTCCTCTCGACCTATCACCAATGCATAAAATTCCCACACAATGGCAAGTAGGTTACCATCCAAGGTGACCCTAACCCCTTTCAGCATTGCAACTCCTTCCTTCAAACTCATTAAACTTCCACAGTCCATAGTTGTTGCATGAGTGCTTCTAGATTTGACTGTGATTGAGATTTTCCCCTCAACGTTTCGGATCACACTCCGTGATCCATCATCAGGAGAAAAAAAAGAGCAAGAGAAGAGGCATAAAATTGATAAATTACAGACCCAATCTGAATAAAAAGAGGGAGGGAGGAGTGTGACACGGTAACCAAGAGGGTTCTAGAGGAGAGAGAGCAACTACAAAGCTAGAAGGTGTAAAAAGAAAGGAAATTAAAAAGAGTTAAAACAAGACAAAATATAAAAGTAAGAAAAAAAAGGTAAATAAAAATAAAATATATATATGGTATGATAAAATATTATATATATCTATATACATAAAAAATAAATACACCTAATACATATATATCTAATGATATATATGATAAAAAATATACGTTTATAAATATAAATAAACAAAAACCCATCACAAAAGAAAAAAAGAATGTGAAATAATGTGTGCAATAAGGAATAGAAGAGACTACAAACCTAAGTATCAAAAGAGTATTTATAAGTAAATATATATTGTACAATATATAAAACAACACATTCACAATAATCAAATAAGAATGTATAAAAGAGTATATCATAGAAGAAATATAAATAAAGAGTGTAAAGTCAAAAGCGACAAATGTAGCCATGAGAGGACCCGAAAACTACAAGGACGACAAACAAAAACATGAGGGACACTACCACATACAAGGATGCAAATATATCACAAAAACTGATAAAGCGAGGTAAAGAGTGAGTTGTGGGAAAGGAAGTGTAAGGGGGTAAAGACGAAGACACAAAGGAGAAAGCTAGGATCTGGGGGGATATTCCTACAAGGAAGACCAAGGACGAGGATGGTACCAAGGACACAAAGCCAGATCGGAAAACCTAGGAAGGCAAGGTGAGGAATAGTGGCCCTAAGGGGGTTTGACAAAGAAGAAAGGGCAAGAGGGAAAAAGATAGGAGAGGGGAGCGGGATAGAAGGGGGAAAAAGGGGGATGACATGGGGGACAAACAAGGATAGTAATAGGAAAAGGGATTGTAGTGAGGGCTCGAGATCAAGTGGTTAGAAGAGGTCAACACAAAAAAGAACAACACACCAAGCAAACCTCAAAAGTGGTGAGGGGGGAGAGTTAAGGAAACTACTAAGTATATCTAAATAGGAGAACAAATAAATATATGTTTATATATATATATATATATATATATATATATATATTTATCCTACACAAGATAAAATTAACAAGGTACCCCTACACATATATCTAATACAAATATATACTAATGAAAATAGGTAAATGAGAAATAAAACACAACCACAAAAAACTAAAGAGAAGGAAGAGAAACTAAGACCACATTAGCAAGGAAAATAGAAGAAACTAAAGCAAGCAGGAAGCCAAAAGATGAAGTAGAACCATGAAAAAAGGACAAGGACAATAAAAAAAAGGTTGGCAAAGGCAAGAGAGACATAACCACATATAAGGACACAAAACCAACCACAAAAAAGAACCCTCAAAACATGGCACAGAGAAAGAGGGCGGGGATGGGAGCTAAGAGGGGGCCAAAAGGATAAAGACAGACACAGAAGGAAAGTAATGGCCGGTAAAAGCCATAGAGGGGGGACGAAGAGGAGGCACATGAGGAGGGTGTCAAAGACAAGAAACCAAGTGTCCTCTCCAAAAGGTGAGGTGAGGGGAGGAGACCACAGGAGGAATGCCCTGGTGAAAGCGGGGTGAGGATGGAAAGACATGAGAAAGAGGGAGAAGGGGACGCCAGGTTGGAAGAGGCCTTTAATGCTCCTTTAAACCCATCTCTACCCTTCTAACCCGCCCCCCCTCCTCCCTCTTTCTCATGTCTTTCCATCCTCACCCCCCTTTCACTAGAGCATTCCTCCTATGGCCTCCTCCCCTCGCCTCACCTTTTGGAGAGGACACTTGGTTTCTCGTCTTTGACAGCCTCCTCGTGTGCCTCCTCTTCATCCCCCCTCTATGGCTTTTACCTGGCCCTTGCTTTCCTTCTGTGTCTTTGTCTTTATCCCCTTGGCCCCCTCTTAGCTCCCATCCCCGCCCTCTTTCTCTGTGCTGTGTTTTGAGGGTTCTTTTTTGTGGTTAGTTTTGTGTCCTTGTATGTGGTTATGTCTCTCTTTCCTTTGCCAGCCTTCTTTTTATTGTCCTTGTCCTTTTTTCGCGGTTCTACTTCTTCATCTTTTGGCTTCCTAGTTGCTTTAGTTTCTTCTATTTTCCTTGCTAATGTGGTCCTAGTTTCTCTTCCTTCTCTTTAGTTTTTTGTGGTTGTGTTTTAGTTCTCATTTACCTATTTTCTTTAGTATATATTTGTATTAGATATATGCGTAGGGGTACCTTGTTAATTTTATCTCATGTAGGATATATATATATATATGTATATATATATATGTATATATATATATATAGATATAAACATATATTTATTTGTTCTCCTATTTAGATATACTTAGTAGTTTCCTTAACTCTCCCCCCTCACCACTTTTGAGGTTTGCTTGGTGTGTTGTTCTTTTTTGTGTTGACCTCTTCTAACCACTTGATCTCGAGCCCTCACTACAATCCCTTTTCCTATTACTATCCTTGTTTATCCCACGTGTCATCCCCTTTTTTCCCCCTTCTATCCCACTCCCCTCTCCTATCTTTTTCCCCATTGCCCTTTCTTCTTTGTTGAACCCCCTTGGGGCCACTATTCCTCACCTTGCCTTTCTAGGTTTTTTGATCTAGCTTTGTGTCCTTGGTACCCTCCTCGTCCTTGGTCTTCCCTGTAGGAATTTCCCCCTAGATCCTAGCTTTCTCCTTTGTGTCTTTGTCTTTACCCCCTTACACTTCCTTTCCCACAACTCACTCTTTACCTCACTTTATTAGTTTTTGTGATATATTTGTGTCCTTGCATGTGGTAGTGCCGCTCGTGTTTTTGTTTATCGTCCTTGTAGTTTTCGGGTCCTCTCGTGGCTACATTTGTCGCTTTTGACCTTACACTCTTTATTTATATTTCTTCTATGATATACTCTTTTATACATTCTTATTTGATTATTGCAAATGTGTTGTTTTATATATTGTACAATATATATTTACTTATAAATACTCTTTTGATACTTAGGTTTGTAGTCTCTTATATTCCTTATTGCACACATTATTTCACATTCTTTTTGTCTTTTGTGATGGGTTTTTGTTTATTTATATTTATAAACGTATATTTTTTATCATATATATCATTAGATATATATGTATTAGGTGTATTTATTTTTTATGTATATAGATATATATAATATTTTATCATACCATATATATATTTTATTTTTATTTACTTTTTTTTTTCTTACTTTTATATTTTGTCTTGTTTTAACTCTTTTTAGTTTCCTTTCTTTTTACACCTTCTAGCTTTGTAGTTGCTCTCTCTCCCCTAGAACCCTCTTGGTTACCATGTCACACTCCTCCCTCCCTCTTTTTATTCAGATTGGGTCTGCAATTTATCAATTTTATGCCTCTTCTCTTGCTCTTTTTTTTCTCTTGATGATGGATCATGGAGTGTGATCCGAAACGTTGAGGGAAAAATCTTGATCACAGTCAAATCTAGAAGCACTCATGCAACTCCTTTCTTGCCAAACCCGATTACATCATACCAAATAATAGAGCCTCTATATCCCCTATCCCACAGCATGATCATACCACTGAAGCTTCCTCCTCAAGGCCCAAAGAGCAGAAAATTACCATAAAAGAAAGCGGAGTGGGAGAATACTCCATAGAGAACAGCCTCAATCTAGCCAAGATGCCTTTGTCTCCTCGATCTTTTGGCTGACCCAAACATTTTCCAACGCCATCTGCTCCTCCTATAGCTCCCACAACTCCCTTTGTAAAATGAGGGACCTTATCTGATGAAACAGAAGAAAGAGATCTCCTATAGTGGCTTTACACAGAAGAAGAGAGCACATCACAAGAACCGCCGAGGCTCCCAATAGAACTCTATGGGTGAGGTGAAACTATCCTACACAGAATGGGCTATGAAGGACAAGACCCCATCAACCTCAGAAAAGAAGGAATCATAGAACCTATTCAACCTTCTTCATCCTCATTGGCTAGAAATACAAATGGTCTAGGATACAAAGGCAAGGGCAAAGCTAAAGAAAATGCTTGGCTTGTAGAAACAATCCACACACTTCAAGAGGACAGTGACACAGACTCAAATGAATATGAGTGGGATGACCTAATAGAGCATTCCTATGACGACAAAGAGGTCAACACCATCCAAACTTTTAGCCCCTACCATGAGGGACAAACGCTACTGAACAGACCACTAGAGTCTGATTTGCCCATCTTTGAGATTATGGCTTTTGAGGAAGGTTCAAATTTCATCGCAATAAACAACTTGGAGGAAAGTACTATCCCGAACACCACCCCTACCTATGCTCCTAGCGTATCCATTCACACTATCAATGAATTAGGTCTATCCTCTGATTCTCTCCCCCTTGTGCATCCTGAGCTTATTGACTGTGATCTGTGAGGAACTCCCCAACTAGATATGTTCCAAAATGATGATGCTTACATTGACTATATGGAACTTAGGGACCACCTACCCAAAGGAGATCATAAAGCTGGTTTCTCTATTGAACTTAATATAGTGGCTTACTTCAGAGAGGGTGCCAAGCCTTCTAGTCACAAAAATATCAAGGTAAAAACTGGATCTGACAATGAAAACCATTTTTTGGCAGTGTTAGATCCCAAAACAGTAAAAAGAAATGACGCATCTGAAGGTGAAAACCCAACTATGGCACCTGACGATGGAAGGCTTGACACTCTCCCCAATGACATGCACCAGGAGAAGTCCCAAATTATTGTGGAACCAATAGAGCCTGTTAATATTGGTATAGAGGAACAGCCTAAGATCATTCACTTTGCTAAATCTCTTACACCACCAGAAAAGACCAAGTTTGTACCATTCTTCAAGAAAAAGAGAGGCAGCTTTGCTTGGTCATATGCAGACATGCCAGGTTTGGACCCAAATTTGATTCTACATGATCTTCCATTAGACCCAGGAGTAAAACTAGTGAAGCAGAAGCTTAGAAAGATGCATCCACACATAACACTATTGGTCAAAGAAGAACTCAAGAAGTTACTGGATGTAGGGTTCATCAGAGCTATAGACTACCCGGAATGGATATCCAACATTGTACCAGTGTCCAAACCTGATGGTCGAGTCAGACTATGTAATGATTTTAGAGATCTAAATAAGGCCTGCCGCAAGGATGATTTTCCGTTGCCAAATATAGATATCATAGTTGACTTAACAGCAGGGAATACCATTTTATCTCTCATGGATGGATTCTTAGGATATAATCAGATCTGAATAGCACCAGAAGACCAACACAAGACAACTTTTACTTGTCCATGGGGCACTTTTTGCTGGAATGTCATGCCATTCAAGCTAAAAAATGCAGGAGCCACATATCAACGTGCTATGATGACTATATTCCATGATATGATGCATGTAACAATGGAGGACTATGTCGATGATATCCTAGCAAAGTTGATCACAAGAGAATCACACCTGGATGTCTTAGAGAAAGTCTTTTAGAGATTAGACCAATTCAAAGTCAATTTGAACCCAAAGAAATGTGTGTTCGGAGTCACTTCAGGCAAGCTGCTAGGTTTCATTGTGTTGGTAAATGGAATAGAGGTGGACCCCACCAAATTCAAGGCTATTATGGACATGCCACCACCTAAAACTCTTACTGAACTAAGATCGCTATAGGGCAAGCTACAAGCAATCCGTAGATTCATATCCAAGCTAGCAGACAAGTGTCAACCATTCAGTCATCTCCTGCACAAGAACATTCCATTTAGATAGGATGAAAGGTGTGAAGAGGCATTCAACAAGTTGAAAGAATATCTTATGAATCCACCCATTCTCATGCCTCCTATTCAAGGGAAACCACTGATACTCTACATATCTACTACACCTATGGCTCTTGGGGCTCTTCTGGCACAACAAGATTATGAGAATAAAGAAAGAGCTGTCTACTACATCAGCCGAACATTGGTGGGCTATGAATTGCAATACTCACAGATAGAAAGATCATGTCTTGTGATAGTTTTTTCTTCAAAAAAAATCTGACATTATATGCTTGCACATCTAGTTAAACTCATTGCAAAAATAGATCCACTGAAGTACCTACTAAGCAAAGAAGCTCTCATGGGTCGCCTAGCTAAATGGGTAATGCTCTTAAGCAAATACAACATTGAGTATATAGACAGAAAAGCTATCAAGGGACAGATCATTGCTGATCAACTAGCAGATGCACCATTACAGGACACCACACTGATGCAATTTGAGTTTCCAGATGAATCCCTATTCAACACATCAACATATTCTTGGAAACTTTACTTCGATGGGTCTTACACAAATCATGGATTGGGGGCAGGAATCTTGTTTGTGACTCCTCATGGCGACACAATTCCAAAGTCTTACCATTTGTTATTCCCATGCACCAATAACATAGCAGAATATGAAGCCTTAGTAATTGGTCTCAAGATGGCAACTACATGGAAAATCCAAGAGCTACATGTCTACGGTGACTCTCAACTTATAATCAATCAAGTCAACCATGATTACCAAACCAAAGATGACAATCTTGTCCCATACAAGTGGATGGTCAATGACTTCAAAGAAAACTTTGTAATCATCTCTTTCGAACAGATACCTAGGATCGACAACAAAGAAGCAGATGCCATGGCAACCATTGCCTCTCTCCTCAAGATACCTAAAAATGAGTCACGGTACGAGTTCTTAGTAGAAACTATCTGACAACCAGCTTATGATCTTCTTGAGATCCATTCCATATGCCTTCTAGTTGGATCTGATTCACCTTGGTATGGTAAGGTTTACACTTACCTCAAGGACAACATCCTCCCACCTGACCTATCTTCTAACCAATGACAAACTTTTATACGCCAAACCTTTCGCTATACCATCATTGCCGATACCCTATACCAATATGGTCTAGATGGTACTTTACTCCATTGTTTAGAACGAGAAGAATCCATAACCGCCTTGTAAGACGTACACGAAGGGATCTATGGAACGCACTCTAGTGGTCCTTCCTTAGCCAAGAAACTCATGTGCTTGGGTTATTACTAGCCGAACATGGAAATGGATTCATATCAGTTTGTCAAGAAGTGCAAGCAATGCCAAATACATGGGAACTTGATACATGCACCAACTCAAGAGTTGAGACCTTTAACGACACCTTGGCCCTTTTGCCAATGGGGACTTGACCTTGTGGGAAAAATCCATCCACCCTCATCCAATGGCCAAAAATTTATCATAACTACCACTAATTATTTTACAAAGCAGATTGAAGCTGTTCCCCTCACCACTATCACAGGTAAGTAAATCTCCTCATTTATTCTAAATTACCTCATCTGCAGATATGGAATTCCTTCATCCATTATCACGGATAACGGAAGACCATTCAAAAAGTAGGATGTCCAAGAACTCTATGAATGTTTCAAAATCTAACACCGTTTCTCCATTCCATACTACCCCCAAGGTAACAGTCAAGATGAAGCATCCAACAAGACCATCTTGCAACTCCTCAAGAAGACAGTCAATGATGTTGGCCATGATTGGCATATCCAACTCAATCCCGCTCTATGGGCCTATAGAACTAGTATACGCACTCCCACAGGTGCTACACCCTATGCCCTTGTCTATGGCTCAGAAGTTATCCTCCCAATTGAGGTAGAATTACCCTCTCTCAAGGTGTTGTTAAAAGGTCTCATATCAGATGAAGAATACAGAGTCTCCAGGTTACAAGAACTAGAGTTGCTAGAAAAGAGGCGACAAAAAACCTTTGATCATCTCAAAGCATATCAACAAATGATGTCCAGAAGCTATAACCACAGAGTTCGCCCAAGAATCTTCAAAGTTGGAGATCTCATTCTTAAGGAGAATCCTCGCAACCAACAAGATAGAGAAAACAAAGGCAAGTTTGAACCCAACTGGCTTGGGCCTTATGTAATTGTAGCAGCATATGGATTGGGGGCATATCAATTGGCAATGTTAGAGGGTGAGTTATTCGATGACCCGATCAATAGCATGCATCTTTGCTGGTTCTATACCTAGGAGAACCCCAAATGTAAGGGGGGCATAAAATACAAAAAAATCAAAAACATCAGAAAAATACAAAAAAAAAAAAAAATCAGAAAAGTACAAAAAAATCATCCTTTGGTGAAAACCTGGCAATTAGGCGCCTTAGATAGGTATCATGATGAAAACCTGGCAAACAGGCATCATGTATACTTTCTAGCTTTCATGCAAATAAAAGCAAGTGGTGAAAACCTGGTAAAAAGACGTTACTTGTGATAAACCACCTTATCCATCTTTGGGAAACCAATCACCTTGAGTCCATTCTTCCTTGTGTCCCATTCGACCCATATCTGTCCCATAATAAACTCCTGATAGTTACCTATCATGGCTTGATACTCTATCTCTTTGTTGGCCTTGTCAACCAAGGTTTTGTCCCATACCATATCCATCGCGTAAGCCTAGTATAGTGTCTCTCGTCAGTTTTCTGTGGTCCAAATCCATGAACTACGTTGCCTCTGCATTGTCATGTAGGCAAGGCCATATTCCTATGCACCCCCAAGGCTCCCATGGTCCCATCTGTCCCATTTCTTGTCATCTTTCTTTTCATCTTTCTTCTAGTCCATCCATGGTCCATTAGGGTTTACCCTGAACTACGTTGCCTCTATGTCGTCACGTAGGCAAGGCCATTTAGCAATGAGCCCCCGAGGCACTAGGTTAGTCCCTTAGGATCCGTCTCACCAATAAGGATTGTGAAACCTTCTCACCAAGCAAGCAAGCGCAAGCAGAACCGCTCTCCAAAGCAGAAATTTTGACAAAAGGCACTTAACCTATCCAAGGAAAAGCAGGACAACACCTAAGGTCTTCTAAATGATTTTAGTCAAATTATGGCAAGAAACAAACACATCTAAATGCAAGAATGATTTGTGTTGGTTAGTTTTAAAATTATAGAGTCTTGATCTCTGCTATCATGCCTTTCTATGCTACTCAAGGATGCCAAAAGCTAGAGATGCTATGATGGCAGCAAGATTCTTTTCTTTGTTTGTTGTTTGTGGAATAATCTTCAGTAATGTGAAGCCTTGTCTAAGGACATGGTCGGCAAAAGATTATCGAGGACACCAAAGGTCTAACATGAATGGGGGCAATCCTTGTTTGTTGATACGCAAGAAGTACTTAGGTCATCTAGATTCAATTTTGACTATATGCTTGTATTAACTTGCTAAATCAAAATCCATGTAAAAAACGCTCAGGTCATCTCGGTTCAATTATACCTAGAAGCTTGTGTTAACTTACAACATTTCAGCAAAAAGTACCAAAAAAATCACCCAATGATGAAATAAAGCACTCCAAAATATTTGCGCTATCAAGATGTCAAAATCAATACATCCATTTACACATCCATACACCCATATCCCATGCAATAAAAAGTTCCAAACAATACAAAGTGACAATACAAAGTGAAGCTTGTGAATCTTTCTATCGAGTCATTCTCCTGTCCAATCAATCTTCTATCTATCATCCTGTCATTTTTGTGTCGATAGCGTACATCTGGACATCACAAAAATAGAGCATATAGTTGCATATCATATCATATGAGATAGTCATTTACACGACTAAATCAGTTGCATACATAATACAGTGCATTAGGTCATCCATATCCCATCATCATATAGTGTCAAAAATCAAAAACATAGCTAAGAGCATCACATACAGTTGCACAGTCATATAGATATCATTTTGCATTCACATACATTACAAACACATCAGATAAATCATTTCAAAATGCATTAGATCATATAGACATCACATAGCATCATATCAAAAAGTTGCATCCAGATAACATTTCATATAGCATCAGATAAAACATCTAAGTCTGTGTGGGCATCACATCATACAATAGAAAAGAATCATAAACTCATAACATATAGAGCAAGTCACATAGCTACATCATCATATACACATCATAAAATGAGTCCAAATGTACAATATCATAGTATATGTCTCTGAATCAAAGTCATATACAAAAATGCATCCCAATGGATGATGATACATGTCTCAAAAATACAAGTGTGATACAAGTCTACCCCTGCTGCTGTGGACCACCACTGGCAACAGTGTCTCCCCCTCTGCCAACCCCTAACTGCTGTGGGCCCATCACAGAAGCTCTTGACCTTGATGGACCTACTCTCTGGGAGGCCACAAACTGGATCCTATAGCTAGAGGCCCTTTGGCTCACCGGCACAGCACCATGATACAACCCCTGATAATACTAAGCCTGTGCTTGCGCTCTACCAAGCTCACCCTGCACCTGTGCTAGCTGTGTTTGTGTCTGGCCTAATTGTGCTTGTGCCTGCTGCACCTGCCCAACCAAGAAACTGGTTGTTGTGTCTGTCCCTAGGACTGCTAATGCGGTATCTCACTCTACACAGATGACTCATATCCGTATGTCTGCCATATCTCTCTCTGGCCAGTCCCACAATCACCTCTGTGTCTGTCTCTTGCTGGCTGTCAGCTCTCCTGAGCTGTGCCCTCAGCTGTCTAATCTCTCCTCTCAAGGTGGCTATCGCTCTCTCTTGCATGTCTAATTGTGCTAGACCCTGAGCTGCCTCTACCTGTCTCTACCCCTGTGGTTGAGGTCCCTGTTGGGGTGGCGGCATCTGCACCTACTGTGGCACCTGCTGTGCAACCTGTGATGGCTCTGCCTGTTCAACTCTCCTCCTCTGTCTAGGTTGACCTCCGTCGTCTCCATCATCTCTGTCATCTCCTCCATCTCAGCCACCCCCTCATCCTCCTCTCCTCCCCCTCCTCCTCCTCTGGCCCACCTGGCCCTTGTCATCTGAGTTTGCCTCATCTATGTGAGGCACCAACATCCCAGGCCCTGAATATCTCAAAAAGGGGTGTGTAGTAATCTAGTCCTCGTAATCCTGCATCATCCCTGCATCTGCTATCTCCATCCTCATATCCCAGGTAACATAAGGTGTCTGCCGAAACTCTGCTAGGGCCTCCTCATAGGATGCCATCAGCCCCCATCTAACCCTCTCCGCACTTGTCTGTGCAAAGTGAGCCTGCCCCTGTGGCATGCCCTACCTCCTGCTGAACTATCTCAGTACTCTACTGACAATCTGCCTCTCTAGTATGTGGTGGGTCTGTCCTATCAACCATCTCATCTAAAAGCAGTAAGGTAACTCATCTGCCTCATCATCCCATGGCCCACAGTCTAGATATGGTCGCCAAATGACCACATCTACCCCATCCAAGGCATGTCTCCAATACTCTAGCTTCCCAAGCCTATGCTGGGAAATCAACCCTACATAGCCATAACTGTATGGCTCCCCTCTCTGTCTAGCGAAGACACAAATTAGCCTCGTGATTGCTATGTGCTCCCATAGCCAAAACTGTAACAGTGACAAACCGGCTGAAAGGCTCGTGCTCTAGTGGTATACTACCTAGTGCATGTCGTGATACAAGTGAGCCAATACACAGACACCCCACGCATATCAGGTGCCCTCTATCACCATCCTCTCCATGATCCTACCCCATCTAATGGGGAATCCATGCGATCTCCTATCGAGGCACACAACGCCTTCGATCAATCCTGCCACAATCCCAAGGAAGTAGTCATAACGTCATAGATATCGTGCCATGGGATGACCTATCCTACCAACTCCAGGTCATCAAATACTCGCCTGCACTCGACGAGTCCCACACCTCTCTGTGGGTCGTACTCCACAAGCTCACCATCAATAAGCAGGTGTAGAATCTGATAGACTTCCTCTAGGGAGATGGTCATCTCACTAATAGGGAGGTGGAAAGTCCCATCCTCACTATGGAATCTCTCCACTACAGCCATCAGCAATCCACGGTTCGCCCGAACCTCAGGCATGAAGCATACATAATCCAGTCCCATAGTACCAAGCGCCTCTCTATCTATCTTGGTCAGCATATATCTTTGCAATAGGGGCATAGGGAATTGCTCCCTAGACTGTAGCATATCCTATATCTCCTCCTGCAAGCATGCAAAGCAAGGCATCAACCTTAAGCTAAAAAATCCCATACTCAACATATCTATAGAACTATATCAACTAACTTAGCATTTCAAATTGATCAAAATAGTAAACTACATCTCTCGACTAGATTCCTGCAATCTCAGAGATAGCTTATCGATTGACGTGTCAAGCAGGACACCAATCAGGTCAATTTCGCTAAGTGATCTTCCTATCTATGGCATATGTGCCACAAAAGGTGGTAAATGCGTCACTTTTTCACAAAAGTGTCATTTCTTGTCCTATGCGCCACTTCTGGCAAAGGCGCTACAACAATCAGTATATGCGCCGTCCTATTGTATGTATGCATAGCTTTCACGCAAGTGCTGCAACATGATGTATATGCACCACCAAATAATGTATGCACTGCCTAAAACTATGCATACGCAGCTCTAGCAAGTGCACCGTTTCATTTCACATATGCGCTGCAAAATGACATATGTGCCGTTTCGCGCAGCATATGCACTGTTATGCATTTCGGTGCATCTGTTTACCTATACTTTCTCCTAGCATTTATTGCTACCTAAGTCGACCCTAGGGGAATTTTTTTAGGATACGTACCAGGGGTCCTACCTCTCCTGGCTAACCGAATCGATGAACACGCTTGAATTGACACTCCTCACATGAAATGTCTGCCTCTCTAGCTGCCATGCTACTCCAAAGTTGCTCTAAGCTCTCCAAGACAAATCTAGATAAGACAAGTGTGCAAATGACTTATCTTGTGGACCCAGCTCCTATATATGGCTTCCAAACCCTAATTTTACTAGGTGGTGACTATGACTACTTCCCACACCCATTTTCTTCCATTTTTCCTCCCGTTTCTCTAAAACGCGTCTTGTTTTCTTCCAACCTAACCTAAACCCTTCATCTTCATGAGATTGTCTATCTCACGCCTTCTACCTTTTTCCCATCCAATCTCCCAAGGGGGCATCCTATCGTCAAACTTGTACCAGGGGCAAATTGGGGCATGTATCATTGTCAGACTATTTATTCTTTGAAGCAACGCCATAAACTGCATTGCATCAAAGAGGGGCAAAATGTATACGCCTAAAAATGACACGATTCAGTCTAAATAAATATTCTTAATATTTATTCCCTCCTAATTCTTCTATAAACAAATAAATAAACAAATTTATTTATTTGATTCACATTCCTCTTAATTAATTAAATATCAAAATATTTAATTAATTCTTCTAAAGTCAAAATTAAATAAAATCAATTTATTTAATTAAATTCCCTAAATTCTTCTAATGTCTCACATAATTAAATAATCCTACATTATTTAATTAATCCTAAATTCCTCTATCCTAAGTCCTAATTTCATAATTCCACCTCACCTTTTCCACCTCATTAATCCACCTCACCTTCTCCACCTCACCATGTTGCACATGTAATTAAATATTCTAAATATTTAATTAGCTAATATTCCCTCACCCACGTGTCCTATTTCTTCTCTAATCAAAATTAGTTAACTCATCAATAAAAATTGTTAACTAATCAATCAATTATGTCAGCTCCTCAATCTATTCAGGTAACTGATCAATCAATTCAGTCAATTCCTCAATCCATTCTATTAACACTTCAATCAATTTGGTTAACTACCCTGTTACATGATGGAAGTGGGACACTTGTCCTCCTTTTATTCATTGCACATTCCTCAACCATTCTCAACCATTGATCTACTCATTTCATCTCAACCGTTGATCTTCATCCTCCCAAGTCTATAAATGAAACCTCATTCTTCCATTCTATTCATCCAGGCTATTCGTATTGTTACTTTGCAAAAATTCACCAGCGTGCCTTTGGCACCCCAATACAATTTGCTTGAGATCACACATTTGCTTTGGAGCTCATCTTCATTGCACGTTTATCACCACAGCCATTTACTATTGACATTCTTGAAAACAGCAAAGGAGTGCACTCTCTGAGGGCCTACTTCATATAAACAAGGACGATCTTGATAGGCAACAATAGAAGTTTTGATTCAAGGAAGGTTTGCATTGTGTTATTCATTGCTTCATTTTATTCAATCTTCTTAGTTTCACTATTCTATTGAGTTATGGGTATTTGATGTTGTTTATTGCATATTCATTGTTTAACCAAATTTCCCTTAACACATACAACACAAATATACATGCAACCATCACATACAAGCAGGGAATATGCCTAGAATCTGCGACAGATTCCTCATTGCATGTACAAACCCGATATGCATTCAAAATGCATATAATCAATTTTTTCACCTTCTTAAAAGTTGATTGAACATTTTTAGCCTGCCAATGTACATTTGCACTTGTACATACAAAGACACATACATTCAACATAATTCACCGCTGCATAGAGTGATTTTAAACTTAGTATTTTTTCTTAAGCACGACAGGAAAAAGTGGTAAAGCAATGCATAAGGGCCGGTCAACCAATGAGTGCTAAGGAATGAAAATACAACTTAAACAACTGGGAACTTGTTGTAGGAGGTCAACAACAAAACAAAAGATACAACGCAGAAGGCTAAGGGAAAAATAAAATCTAAGGCATCAAGGGTTTGAAAAAATACAAATATAAGCTTGCAAACTCGATTAAGAACCCCAACCCTAGGTGAGCACCACCAAGACCTAAGGGGAATAGACAATAGAAGTGCACAAGGAGAAGACTTTGCCACATCCATGAAGGAGATACATCACCAAGTAAGAGAAACTCTTGAAAAGAGTGTTGCCAAGTACAAGGAGAAGGCTGATCTAAGAAGAAGAGATGTTCAATATAAAGTAGGTGACATGGTGCTGGCTCATTTGAGGAAGGAGAGACTGCCCAAGGGTAGATATACAAAGCTAATGATGAAGAAGATAGGACCTTGCAAGGTGGTCCACAAATTTGGTCAGAATGCTTATGAGATAGAACTCCCTCCTGGAGTTGCTATCTCCCCCATTTTCAATGTTGCAGACCTGTATCCTTTCAAAGGATCCAATGTTGCAGATGAAGAAGCTGAAGATGTTGCTGATGAGGATTGGATAAGGGATCTTCCACCTAGTTAGCTAATGAAACTTGAAATTATTTTGAACACAAGAGAGATTAAGAGGACAAGAAACAAAGTCCATAATGAACATTGGTGAAATGGCATGGTTTGCCAATTGAAGATGCTACATGGATGACAGAAGAAGATATCAAATAGCATGGAGCCTCTATCCAAGAGCTCATTTCATCAGGAGATTGAAATCTTTTTACTATGGTTGTATGGTACAGAGACCACCATAGTTAATTTTTACTTGTATGCTCACTAGGAGCCTTAAATTTTAGATTTTATGCTCATTATGAGCCTAGGTGGAGTTATGTATTAGTTTATTATTGTAATAAGGTCTGAGTTAGACCACTCTCTCTATTTTAGAAACCACTCTCTCTATTCTAGAAGTCAACTAGTAGTGGAACTCCAAATAGCATGTGCTATGTTTGGAAAAAACAGTCTTGAGGCTAAAATTAGTGAAATTAGTGGAAAATTAGTGAGCCTTTTCACCTTTTTGAGAGGAGAAGAATCTTGCACAAAATATAGTGATGATTTTGGATTGTATTTATCCCCTAGAGGTCATGGAAAACATATCATTGAAGTTGGAAAAGAGAAAATACAGAAAAGAAGATTGTTTGTTGTTTTTTACTATGAAATTCATTGTTCTTTGCTTCAGTACTCACCCATACAGCCATTTGAAGGGCTCTTACATTTTAAATGATGTAAATGCATGATTTAATTTTCATTTGATTCTATTTGGGTGTCTTGAAATTGTAGGAGAAAGAAGAACAAAATGTTGTCCCAAAATTGCTATTTCTAGGAGGGTTTGGTAGGGTTTTAGGAGTTTTATGGGGTTCTGACCCAAATCTTTGAGTTAGAGCCTCAAAATGCATTTTTTGGGTCTGTATAGGTATATTCTACAATGGGTTTTGTGTACAAGTGCAGGGGAGCAGTCCAAGACAAGATTTGAGGAAGATTTGGCTTGATATCTCTATGTATTAAGCCATTAGTGATAGCTAGAGGAAGATATAGTTGGAAAACTAGTTTCAAATGCCCATGGAGGTCCAAAACCTATTGAATCCATCTAGTTAAAATCCATACAAAGTTATGGAATTGGTTAGGAAGTTCTGGGTCATCTTGGTAGGGTACTTCCTTTGTAAACCTAGGGCTAATTGCTCCTTGGAACAATAGGTACAGTCATTTTTAGAGACTTGTGTTCCAAAACAATGTACCCTACATGTCAAGTATGTTATAGAGGGCCTTAATGCATATCTAAAAAGATAAATATTTATGGGAGTTGTTTGGAAAGTTTTGGAGTTGAGCCCTCTAAACCGCATTTCTAGGGCTATAAGGAAAATAGGCCATTTGTGAAGGAACCTTGGGTAGGACAACTTGCTAGGCTAACTTATGAGTTTGGTAAGATTTCATTGGTCAAAATAACATGTCTCATGACCTCTTCAAGTGTTGACAATAATCTCATACATCCAAACCAAGTTAGGCTCATGAATGGAGCTTGTAGGTGTCATGATGTGCAAGTTTGTTATCCTTCCCTCCAAGATCAGTCACTCATGTTTGTGAGACTTGATAAGGTGTTCCCATGTTTTGCATCATAAACGTTATTCGTATTCAGTCCATTAACCCTAATGAAACTCCTATTATTATTATTCCTCTTAAATTTGGTTTGTGACGATCCACCCATGAATTGACCAACTTGAGCTGATGAGTTTTGGTTTTCATACTGACTAGACAAAAGTTGATAATCATGAAGGGCGGTAGATAAATGTTGAAAGGAGTTATACTTCATCAAGAGGATCTTATCATGTATGTTATGTTGTAGATTTGTAATAAAGACCTTCTAAACATCCTCATCTTTCATCTCATATTGAATTTGTACATATAAAGCTTGATATCAACTAATAAACTCAGTTAACATCTCTTTCAGACCTTGTTTGCAATGAACTAAATCAATTAAGGAGACTTAATGTCCAATGTTTCCTTGAATATGTTGTAAAAATTGATCAATCAACTGCAAAAAGAAGTGTATAGAGAGATCGCAGGAAAAGTTTTGCTAACAAGTCCTCTTCAAAATAAAAATCACTATACATAGCTGTGAACGCTGCCACATGAGTATTAGGATCACCTTTTCCACCATATTTTTCAAAGAGAGGAGTCTCAAACCTCTCGAGCAAAGGAGTTCTCAAGATTGCATAGGAAAGGGGATTATGGACATGATATGTTGGTATATTAGGTTGCGAAGAATTTATCAAATTTGTTACCTTTTGTTGTAAAGAAGTCATGCCCTTCAAAAGTTGGTTTAGGATGGCATCATTGGCAGATGCGGTTTGCTATGAGGAATGGAACTAAAGTGAGGAGGTGATTGAGCTTGAGATGTGATAGGTGGAGGCTGTGAATAGGTCAACGGTGATTGGACATAATGGTAGGTGGAAGGTGGTTAAGAATAAATATATGTAATGGGAGGTTGAGAATAAGTGGGATGAAGAGGTGGTTGAGAGAAATTAGTCATAGAAGCTAGGTCCCCTTAGAAAGCAAATTTTGATAATTAAATCCCACAGCTTTGTAATTAGTGTCATTAGATACTCCAATACCAGTGGTAGCATTACTACAAGCATTCACATCAGTTGTTAAGATCATTGATTTAAAGGTAGATATTCCTGTAGTTAGTATAGGTGCCAATACTTTTGTATGAGATGGTGACAAAGTGTTATTTGTCACTTTTACACATTCAGTCACTGGCATAATATTGGTTTGTACAATATGTGCTAAACCACGGATTGCATTAACACCATCTTGTCCTTCTTTTATCAATTCTCTTACATGGTGAATCACAGGTATAGCTTCTTCAGCTATCCTCTCAGTTTGCACATATTCTTCGAATTTAGCTAGGTCTTTATCAAGTTTATCTATTTTCTCATTAGATACATGTCCTATCACCTCAATAGTATCATCAACATCATGAAAAGTTTGTTCTTCCATTGTACTTGTGATAGGTGTAATATCTTGTAGCATTTGTGTCTCTCCTTTTGTAAACAAGGTGTTCAATGTGCCCACTTCTTCAAGAGAACTAGATCCCATGTGTCTTATACTTCTTCTTAAAGAAATATTTCTCTTAGGGCAGTGAGTTATGAGACTCATGTAGCAATATGCACAAACTTTAGGTGCAAGATATGTTTAAATGCTTAATTTTTTGTACCATTTTAATGCAAATATATAAAAGAAAAGGTGTTGTAAAGATTTTGATTAGGGGCAGCAAATAATATGTCTATTTTCAGTCCAATGAATCAATAAAACCCTTTACAACACACTTTTGATGCAAATCTACAATGACAACAAGTCAAAACCTAGTGAAAATGCCCTAAAATATGCAATTTTTCACAATTTTTCAATCCCAAGACCTAATGAAGAGGTGTTGTAAGGAATTTTAAGAGGTGCAAAAAATAATAGCAATGATATCAGTCACCTATAATCATAAAATCTTTTACAACATAATTGAAATGTAATCTAGGTCAAACCCTTGGGCAAATATAGCAAAAATGTGCAATTTTTCACCAAATTTTCAATACAAGAGCCCAATAGCAAGGTGTTGTAAAGAATTTTAGGAGGGGCAGAATTTGATAAACTTGATAACATCCAATTAGTGTAAAAATATTCTTTACAACATGGTACAGGAGCACCTAACACAAGGTGGCCTCGATGAGGCACTCAACTTCATGTTTTATTTTGATGTAATAAGGTCCAATGGACCACTTCCTAAGTGTTTGTAATAAGTTTGGATCCATTTTGTAGGCATTTGTCCAAAATGCCATGTCTTTGCCAATGTTGTCATATTGTTGTCACATGGTGAAAATGTAACCAAGGATGGATCCAATGAATGTAATAGGGTTTTTTGAGTCTCCTTAGGTGTGTCTAGGGTGTTTGTGGCCCTTTGAAGGTAGTTGGTGTTAGATTTAGGGCACACAACTGAGAGGGGGGGTGAATCAGTTGTACAAAACTTGCTTTTAATTTAAACACTTAAATCCTTTTTGTTATTTAATAGCATATCAATTAATCACTCATGAAAGCATAAAGTATAAACACCAGAGTAGATACACATCAACACATGAGACACCAAGACTTTGACGTGGAAAACCCGATCAAGGGAAAAACCACGGGGTGATTAACCCAAGGATTATTCTCTATTAGAAGAATAAGAAAAATAGATGGCACATGCCAATTAGGGCTCACTGCCCGAGCACATTGCTCACAAGAGGCACACTACCTACAAGAGACACATTGTCTACAAAGTAACAAGCATCACAAACTTGAACTGGAGATTGACATCTTTACCATGCCTGGATCAGTTCC
Source organism: Cunninghamia lanceolata (assembly GCA_027924645.1). Lineage (NCBI taxonomy): Eukaryota > Viridiplantae > Streptophyta > Pinopsida > Cupressales > Cupressaceae > Cunninghamia > Cunninghamia lanceolata. The sequence continues at coordinate 30,827,994 of BSBN01000078.1, read as the reverse complement.
ATTTAAGCCCAAAAACTCCTGCTCTGCCTTTCACTCTTCTTCTTCACTATGCCACATGCATCCGCACCAAGACACACTACAAAATGAATTCACAATCCCTTATTTATACAAGGCATCGACTTAGGAACACTCATCTAAGTCGGCAAACACCTATAAGAACATTCGCAAGACGTGTAATATATCCAGTCGGCCAGTCTTAAGAAGAACACCAATATCCATGGTTATTATTCAAATGCAAACTCTAACTTCAATGCAGACTACCAATAAGAATTGTACACGATCCAAAGATCACCAAAACCTTTCCTAAGTCATCAAGAACATCCACACTTTATCAGCTTACTGGAATTCTTCTCTTCTTCATCCGAAACTTCAAGAACACAGTTTGTCATCACTGTCATAATGAAAAAGGTGCTTCCAGACCTCCAAACCATGAACAAATCTAGTTGTCACTTCACACGGACTTCTTCAACACTCCCTCCAATCCGCAGAATGAGATAATGTAATTTCAGAGCTCACCGGACCAATCTGTGACACTCTGTCACCATTGAACATTTGTCAGAACTAGTTCTACTTGAGCGATCATAACTTCTTTAGATCTTCATGTGGACCTCTAAAATCTTGACTGAAACATCTCAAGACTCATATCTACAAACCCTTTAAACTGCATCCTCTGATCCTCAACCTATTGAGAACTTTTGCCTTCTTGTCATCACTATTCTTCACTGTTCCTGATTTAGACTTATTCTCTCAATATCCTTAGCACACAACTTACCTAATCCTTCTCATTAATACAACATGAGTATGTTGACATCAATGACAACACCAGTTATCCTCATACTTGCAACAATCTCCCCCTTTGTCATTGATGGCAACATATGACGTGAAAAACCATCAAGACAAGAACTTCTCCTTTCTGTCACAGCTCCCCCTATCAGCAACAACCCTTCACATATCTTCTTTTCCTTTACTATTCTGTCACAGCTCCCACTATGATCATCAACCACTTGTTTTTCACATGTCATCTCTCCCCCTTTGACATCAATGGCAAAGGGCTCATACTTGCAACTTCAACACATTAGAATCATACCAGCTGCTCCCCCCTGAGTAGCAGCTCCCCATCACCAATCCGTATCACAAGATATGACTATGATATCCACCGGACTGATGCACATCAGTGCATCCTAGTTCATCACTGAAGGGGCATTGACCCCTAACTTCTTCCTAAGATACTCAAAAGAGTCCTTGGGAAGAGGTTTAGTAAAAATATCAGCAAGCTGATCCTTGGAAGGCACATACTCCAATCTGACTTCACCCTTGTTCACTTGCTCTCTCAGAAAGTGAAATTTGATAGATATATGCTTGGTCTTAGAATGCAACACCAAATTCTTAGAAGTATTTATAGCATTTGAATTATCACAAAAAATTGTGATAGGCTCCTCATATTCTACTTGAATATCTCTTAGCATCTGCTTCATCCACAAAAGTTGAGTGCAACTTCCTGCTGCTGCAATGTATTCTGCTTCAGTTGTAGATAGGGATATTGCCTCTTGTTTCTTGCTTAGCCAAGAAACCAACCTTTTTCCCAAAAAGAATGCTCCTCCACTTGTACTCTTCCTATCATCCACATCTCCTAGCCAATCTGCATCTGTATATGCATGAAGAGAAAAATCATGAACTCTAGGTGTAATATGTGAAATCAAAATGAAGATTAAAACTAATCAAATGCAAAACAAAATGATTATACCTCCATAATGACTCACGAATCCATGCAGGAAGGAGCCGCACCCAATTAGAGCTCCTCAGATGTTTCCCAAATGATGCAAGATGTGGATTGCTTAATGCATACAACACAATGTAGATGAGAGACAAGTGGTTTGATGCCTAATTGAGATGGAGATGGGGAATGGCTAGAGTGATTTTGGCAGAGGTTTGATGAAGTGAGGAGATTGTGGAGTGATTTGGGCAGAGGCTTGATGCATGAAGTGGTCTCTCTAAATGGCCTAGAGAGGGGTCCAATTTATAGAATTTTGGAGATGAGGATGGAGGGTGAGGATTCAGTTGATGAGATCAAGGGCTAGGAATAAAAGTGAATCTTTTATTCCTAGAGGATGAATTAAAAATTCTCATTCTGGGAAGAGTGGAGGATAATGGGGGACAACTGAATTTTAAATTCAGTGAGTGGAGGATAGTGGGAGACAACTAAATTTTAAATTCAGTGAGTGGAGGATAGTGGGAGACAACTGAATTTTAAATTCAGTGATTGGAGGTTTGTGGGGGACAACTGAATTTTAAATTCAGTGAGTGGATGATGAGGTAAGTAGGGTTAATTAAGTGTTATCTTAATTAACTTAAGCCTAGGTTAATCAGATAAACATGATTTATCTAATTAACAGGGATTAGGGAAATGGATAAATCATCTAAATAAATATTAGCAATATTCATTTAATTGATAGGATAGGGTTGTAAGGTTAAATGGATTAATTAGGTGAATTAATTGATCACCAGGGATATGCAGATGGGGAGAGTGGATTAGTACAGAGGTACAGAAAATTGGTTTGCAGAGCAAGTCTAATTTTTGGTGTCTACATTTGCCCCTCTTTGAGATGGTGTTGCGCCTAAGTAACATCATTTTAAAGAAGTTAGAACATAGAGATGGATTGGATAGAAAAAAGATTTTGGTTTGGAAGAATAGGGTAAGGTTTGAGGATAATTGGTAAGGGTGATGCCCCCTCGAGAGGATAGGCGGGTTGCGAGAACACGGTTGTGCTCTCAAAATGGATGGAACATATTGGTTGAACTGGTCAGAGGATAAGTGGTGGGGTGAAAGGATGATGATGTTCAAAGATGATTGGGGTATGATCATTGTGCTGAAATTGATTTAGAGCAATCCTAGGTTTTATATAGCAAAGTGGATATGTTCACCAAGGTATAGAAGACCAGGGTGATGATGTTTATCCAATGCTTGCATGGACCAAACACGCAGACAAAGGGATGATCCCATGCATGCCCAAGATAGTACAACCTTGTCCAGACGAGGGAAGGGAACTCATAGCATAAGCCCTTAGTACACAAAAGGTATGATGAGCCTTAGATGTATAAGGAGATCAATATGCTAGAACTGACCCTCTGATCAACAAGATATGAATACTAGCTTGGAGTAATGAGACCAACCCACAAGCACAGCATACAAAAGCAAGACTATGCCCCATTCTAGATATTTTCACCACATACCATTATATAGTAAGATCAAGGTAGCTTTGATGTGATCTTCAAATAGGACAAAAGATAAAAATCAAAAACCAAAAGACCAACGAACCAAACAAGTAACCATTGTATCTTTTGCCAAAATGGATGATGATGTGATAGATGTTGCCTATCATAGGGAAGATATATCCTAAGACAAGGATTGATAGATGATTTGATGATGTTGTGATGATTGGATAGATTCTGCCTATCGTAGGAATGACATATCCTAAGGCAAGAATCGATTGATGATTGGATCATGTTTTGTTGATGTAAGATTGGCTCAAGATATGATGGTGACAAGTTATGGTTGATGCTGATTTGATAGTTGATTTTTTATAAGGGATGATGCTTTGATAGGTGGTGCGATGCTTGGGTCTAGTGTAAGCTTATTAAGGATAGATGTGATGATGATGTGGCATGATGATAAATGTGATGATGATGAGAGTGTGATGGAATTTGATTTTTGTGATGGATAGATTATTTTTGGAAGTTTGTGTGTTTTCGATTGTTTTGAGATTTTTTGATGTTTGTGATGTTTTTGGATTTTTTGATTTTGTGATGTTTTTGGATTTTTTGATTTTGTGATGTTTTTGGATTTTGTGATTTTGTGATGTTTTTGAATTTTTTGATTTTTGAAAAGGAATGGTTTATTATGAGATGGTTGCATTGGATTTCATGTGGATGACCTTTGCGCTAGATACCAATGACAAGGGAACACCAAGTCTAGAGGTGAAAGTGATGGGGTTGGATAGGGGGATTGGATAGCTGATTCATGATAGATGAATGGACATGTGATAGGGATGCGTGTTAGATAGATGGAAGATAAGGATGGGGGATGAAGGATCTAGTAGGGAGACTTGATAAGTAGGTGGAGGGATTGTTAGTGGAAGGTGATAGAGAGGAGATTCATGATAGATGGATTGCAAGATAGATGGATGGGAGATGGGGATAAGGATTTTCTCCAAGGGCTAGATTGCAAGGAATCATATGCCCCGATGCTTAGGATTTTGCATGATGGGTTCAAGTTTGAATGGATGGATTTTGCAGTAGGTGGATGGAGGAGAGACTGACAAAGGGAGTATGCCAAGAGGCCTCCAAAGTATGTTGATATGTTGCCCCTTGTCTTTATCAAGATCTAAGGTGGGAGATGGTGAAAGCAAGATATAATGGATGGGGAATGATAGGATGAATAGGGGATGGTAGATAGGAATATGATAGGATAACGATATATGGATAGGATATGCAAAAGGATGTTATGGATGTGGATGATTAAATGGTTTTGCCCCCAAGTGTAGGGATACAAAATGGATGGAGAAGGGATTACGCATGATGCCCACAAGGGGTTTTATCAAGGTACTTGCCCAAGGCGCCACAAGGAGTGGTTTTCACCATTGGACGGATTTTTCTCTTTACTATTTTCTTGATTTTTTGCTTTTTTTCTTTTTTGATGGAATGGAGACTCTAGCGTCTATTTCCATAGCAAGGAGAAGATGGTCCCATGTTAGATAGCATTATGGATGATGATTGTATGGATTATTGGAAGATAGGAGAAGATGGAATGGATTATGGTAATGGATTATGATGTGTATAATGTGGATTATGATGTGGATTATGCAAAAGCATGGACCATAGGGATGTGATGGGGAAGATATGTAGGATAGTGAATGAAAGATGGGGAGATGGAGGTATGTGGGAATTGCAAGTGATGGAGGGGAACCAAGACCAATGGTTGCACACATCGTGATGTATTTGGAAGCTTGTACTTGGGATGTGGAGTTGGGAATAATGGGGATTGGGATGGGGGATATTTGGATGGTCGATTTGGGGTTTTAGGGACCCAAATAGATTTAGACTTTGGGGGATTTTTAGATGGGGAGCAGGGTGTTTGGGATTTTGGGGTGGATTGGGATGTGGATGCCTCATTAGAGTTTGGTGCTTTTCGTTTAGGGACCCACACCATTTTTGTTTTTGCTTTTTCTTGTGGTGGTGTGGGATTGGATAGCTTTTTTGATTTTTCATTTTGATTGGAAGGGATAATATCCTTAGGCTTTTATGCTTTATGAGTTGAGGCATTCACATTTTTGAATCCCAGGGATGTGGGGGAAGCTTCATGTTTGAAAGATGTGTGCTTTTGTTGGCCCTGATTGGGAATTTTAGGGGGTTTATGGGTGGAGGGGTAAAAAGTGGATTTTTTGATAAATGGATAATGAGATTTGAGGATGGGGATATTAGGAGTTGGGAGGATGGGAGGATAAGAGGTTTTGTGGATAGGGATGTTGGGAGTTGGTAGGATAGGAGGTAGAGTGGATTTGATAGGGATCTTTGGAGTTGGAAGTAGTGGAGGTAAATTTGATGGAGGGAGATGGATGGTCACATGCTTTTGCAAATGGTAGGATGATGGAGGAGGGATGGTAACATAAGATTTGGGAGTGCGATGAGATGCACCATGCTTGGGATTGGATGAATGGAATTTGGAAGGTGGGTGGATGGTATCAACATGTTTAGGTTGTTTGTCTTAGGATGCATAGCCAAGGCCATGTGAGGATGGATGGAATGTGGTGTGGATGGGCTCCAAGATGCCTTGTTCATGAAGGCCTAAGCCTTTGCCTTGATAGTTCATAAGTTGGAGCATGCGACATGCACTGGGATGTTTGTTGCTATGGAAACAATATGCGAGTCCAGTATTTGTTGGAGATAGATAGGTGGTGGAAGGAAGTTGTTCGCCTCCTACAAGGGAGTCACCACGGATGAAAGTGCTTGTGCCAAGTGGATAAGGGGATGGATTTGGGATGGGATTGGTAGATGGAGGTAAAGGAACCATGGGGGATGGTAAAGGGGTGGTAGAGGTTGATGTGGGATCAATAAGGGGATCCATAGATGGGAGGGGATCGGGGATGGGGTTAGATGGGATGGTTAGATCTTGATTAGGAGAAGGGGTTGATGTTTCAACATGCTTTGGATTTGATTCTTTGCATAGCTCATGTGGTTGGGTAGAAGTGGGATTGACTTGGATAGATGTGGTGGGTGCTTGGATGGATGTGATAGGTGTTTGGCTTATGTGTTCTTGAACATGGCTACATGGTGGTTCTTGACTTATGATAGGGGGTTGTTCAAGAGGTTTGGTGGATGTTGGATTGCATGAGGGTGTTTGATTCCTTGCTAATAGCCAATGGATGGTATCCTTCATGAGTTTATGGGTTGAAGAGTAATATAATGGATGGATAATGATGGTGGTTGGTGTAGAAATAGGATTGGGATTGGATAGGTGGGTGATAGGATTAGGTAGTGGTGGTTCTTGGGTGGGTTTAAGGATAGGTGTGGGATTAGATGGTGGAGGCCACTCTAGATTGGTATCTCCCTTGTCAAAGGTGATTAGATCTTGCCTAGGATAACTTGGACTCATTTGATTTATGTTCAAGGAACCACTTGGACTTGCATGTGCTTCTTGTTGCAAAGGTGGATTTGGGCTCACTAGTGCTTGTTGGGGAGGCCATTGATAGTCTTGGTAGCTAGGTGTAATGGTAGGATATGTAGACGAAAGGTTTTGGGGTTGGTATGAAGTTGAGGGTTGATATGAGGATGATGGAGGTTGATATGATGTTGAAGATGATGACATGTAAGGTTGTTGTGGAATTTGTTGAGGTTGGGATGGTGTTTGGACTTCTTGTTGTGATATGATTTGTGGTTGATGTTGGTAAATGTGTTGATGTGATGATGATGGAGGGGTTGAATAGGATAATGATTGTTATGATATGGATTGATATAGATAAGGGTTGTGGTAAGTTGATAAAGGGTTGATAGGACATGTGGATGACTTTGGTTGATATGAAGTGAGATAAGTTGATGCAGAATTGGTTTGATGTGTAGATGGATATGATGAGATAGGTGCTAGATATGATGGTTGTTAGACTTTGCAAGTGGCCAAGAGGTGTTGGATTTATTCCAAGAGGTATTGTATGTGTGAGGATTAGTTTGTCTGACATATTTGAATCAGTCCATGAATGCTTTGAAAGGTTTGCTGCTCTAAAGGTGATTGGCTTGCATGCATGTGGTGAAGCATATGAAGGAGTTTTTGAAGGTTCTCTAAAGTTGACATGATGTCACACAAGTGTTTAAGTCTTAAGTCCTGTTTGGCAAGTGCTTGGTTATGATTCGATGATGAAGGTGACTAGGATGAATGTTTAGATTGATTTGTTTATGTGTTTGATGTTTAGTTTGATTTGGCAATGTTTAACAAATGATCACATGTACAAACAAGAATCACTCACACAAGACACAAGCAAATTTGAATTTTGAATTTTGACGAATATGATAATGATTAGACAAACACACATGCAAGACACATCAACATGCCCTAATGTCTAGTTTGATGGGGTATGGCCAATTAGGTTTGGGCAATATTTACACAAGGTTGACTAGGAATTTGAAAGTGAAATCTTGCCACACAACCGGGATAAGGGGGTAACCCACCCTTCAGCTTCACTTCCCAAAGGTAGAAAGTTCTTTGGGGCTTAGCCAAGAGTGACAGCATTCTGATTTCAAAGAGGGTATCTTTCAATTTAGCCTCAGATGAGGTCGTCCCTAGGGTGATAAAATCCCCTAGCAGGCCTCCTAGGAAAGGGATTGACAAAAGCGAATCAAGTGAGGTGTTTTTGATCTCCAAGATCACCTTGCGGTGCGAGGAGAGAGCATACACACAACCACTTGATTCACACTCATAGTTGATTAATTGCCTTAGAAAATGAAATGTTTGAAAAACACGTCAATCAATGGTTCTTTTTAGCCCAATTTCAAGGTGTGATTGAAGACACTGGTTGATTTTATGCCCAATTTCAATGTGTGATGAAAATAAATATTCGTTTTATGCCCAAACCGAAGTGTGTTTGCAAGCAATGATTGAGAGATAAAGGATGAAAATGGATGCACCTAATTAAATTACTGTCTAAATTGATGTAGATGATGCTCCGGATGTTGCTCCAGCCCCAAATGATCACCTGCAAGTCACAAAACTAAAAAGAAAGCAAGTAGCTAGCTAAAGAGATTGTGATGCAAAAATTGATAATCTGATAAAATTTGATGAAAAATGAACTGATAGAGGAAAAAGAAGTGCATGAGCAGATTCTACATGAAATTCTATTGGATTTGAAAAAACATTTTGTTGAAAACTGATCAAATTTGCACAAGTTATGATGATTTAAAGATTGTAAGCATGTTTGACTTTGACTGATAAAAAAGGTGGTAAAAATGTATAGTCACTTGATAAAAACCTCACAACTACGTAGTTCACCTTGTCAGCTTTCTAGAAAGTCCTTGTTTGTGAATTTTTGACTCTGTATGCGAAAGTTGTGTGAGTTTGAAAAAAATAGCCTATTTCGGCATGTAAGAGGCACAAAAGGTGAAGTTTGAGCATTAACTATTGGCGGTTTGGCGAAATCCGGCCACATGTAGCGATTTTTTCCTAGCGGTTTATGTCTTGCAGTTGAGGTTAAGATTGGTGAGATAGGCCCTTGGTCGCTGATATGACTAGGGGCTCGAAATTTTTTTTTAAAAAAATATGACAAAGGGGCCCCTTGATGGTTAAAGAGTTAGGGTTTCTTTTTAAGGGGCAGAAGAGAAGAAGTGGAGCTTAGCGTGGTTGAACAGGGTTTGGAGGAGCGGCGGAGAGGCACAAGATAGGTGGGGGATCACAGGTTGAGGGGGGTCTGGAGCGGCGGATGGATGGGACGGGGAAGCCGAAGGGAGTGGTGGGTTTGCCGGAGAAGGGTGGCCGTAGAGAGGAAGCGGGGAGGTGGCCGTGGGGGGGGAAACAGAGAGGTGGCCATGGGGATCAGGTGGGGGAATGGAGGGTGCTGCAGGGGATGCAGCTCGGGTAGCCTGGGGGTTTGAGGAAGTAGAGGGAGCTGCGGGGATGGGAGCGGCCGTGGGAGGAGGATGGAGGGAGGTTGTTGGCGTCGACAGCAGTAGGAGTCCTCGGAGGTGAAGCGGTGGCTGGGGTTTCAACTGGTATAGGGTAGTGTTTGTTTGGGTGGTAGGAGTGTAGTGGAAGTGTTTAGCAGAGGCGGCGACTAGGGGGGTCTGCGGGTGGTGAAGCAGTAGACCGAGCGGCGACCCTCAAACCCAATACATGAACCTATAAAACAAAATCCCTGTAGCATAGAAACTCGTGATCACAGAAAATAGAGAATGCACCAATTAGCACAGTAGGGGGTACGGTTCCATAAGGTATGGATCCGTACGGTATGAACTGTACCCTTAAAAAAATTTCAAATTTTTTTTAAAAAAATTTCAAATTTTTTTAAAAAAATTTTCACAGAACCTAGGCAAGTTTACTATCAAAATTCATAGAAATAGCGTCTTGATCACAATAATGACATCAATTTCTGCCCAAGATGAAACCTGTAATAGTTTATCACCAAAAACTTGCAAAACTTCACAAAAACTGTTAGAAAAAGAAGATTTTAACAACAAAACCTGCATAAATTGATGATTAGATTCGAGACCGGGCGTGCCAAATGTAATACGTGAAATCAAAATGAAGATTAAAACTAATCAAATGCAAAACAGAATGATTATACCTCCATAATGACTCACGAATCCATCCAGGAAGGAGCTGCACCCGATTAGAGCTCCTCAGATGTTTTTCAAATGATGCAAGATGTGGATTGCTCAATGCATACAACACAATGTAGATGAGAGACAAGTGGTTTGATGCCTGATTGAGATGGAGATGGGGAATGGCTAGAGTGATTTTGGCATTATTACTTTGCATAGACTTGGCTTCTTTTTAAAATGGGTTGGGAGAGGCTCTATTTATAGACTTTTGGAAGGGATTTTGATCCAAGGGTGGAGATTGATTAGAAAGATCAATGGTGGAGGATGGAGATGACATGGAGGGCCTAGATCTAATCTTGGAGAATGGATGGCCATGAATAAAAGTGATTCTTTTATTCATTTTGGGGAAGAGGAAATTATTAAATAAGTTATGGGGGGGAGATTATTCCCAAATAAAAAGATTCATGGGGGAAAATGCAAATGAATTAAAAATTCATTTGGGGGGGAATTAGAGGTATAGGCATGGGAAAAATGATTATTTATTGTGATGTGGGATTTTAGGTGGATTTATTCCAATTTCTTTATTTGGAGAATGTGGGAAATTGGGTTAAACTAGGTTTGACCATCCTAATGAGAGGTTTAGGGTTAATTAAACATTAGTTTTATTTAATTAACCCTAGGGCTAGAATAAATGGGTTAAATTAATTAGTTAACATGATTTTAACTAATTAATTAGCAAAAAGGGAAAATGATTTAGTAAATATTGCATATTTACTAAATTCATTTGGCTAGGTTTGAAACTATTGAATTAATGGAATTAATTCAATTGTCTGGGATAAATTGATGAGAAATGGGGTAATGAAGGGATAATTAATTAAATAAAATTTAATTAATTGGTTTAGGAGGGAAATTGACATGGTTAGGGATATCAAGAGTCAGTTTGATGGTCGAGACATTTTTAGGTGTCTACACTAGGATACCATAGACGATACTCAATTGTTCCTTTTAAGTACCTAAAAGTTCTTTTGATTGCCATGACATGAGATTCTTTGGGATCAGCCTGGAATCTCGCCACAAGACCAACAACCTGCATTATATCTAGTCTAGTTTGAGTGAGATACAATAATCCTCAAATCATTGATCTGTACTTTGTCTAATCTATCTTAGGAGAGTCATCATCTTTGCTCAACTTACATCTGGTTGCCATGGGAGTGTTCATTGGCTTTGAATCTTCCATTCCAAATTTCCCTAATAATTCTTTCACATATTTGGTCTGAGAGATAAAGATTCCTTTCTTTGTCTCGGTAATTTGCAAACCCAAGAAGAAATTCATTTCACCAAGCATTGACATTTCAAACTCACTTTTCATTTGATTTGCAAAGGTTTTACACATACTATCTCTTCCTCCAAAGATGATATCATCAACAAATACTTCAACAATCAAGATGTTTTCATGATCAATTTTGAAATATAGGTTACTATCAGCAATACCTTTGTTGAAACCAATCTTCAAAAGATGTTTGTTGGCCCTTTCATACCATGCTCTTGGAGCTTGCTTTAGACCATATAGTGCCTTCTTTAATTTGCAGACCATATCACCATGCTCAGATAACTAAAATCCATCTGGTTGTTCAATGTACACTTCTTCTTTTAAGTCACCATTCAGGAAAGCAGATTTGACATCCATCTAATACACTTTGAAATCTTTGAAGGCAGCAAATGCAAGAAATAGTCTGACTGCTTCAATTCTTGCCACCAGAGCAAAGGTTTCCTCAAAATCAATCCCTTCTATTTGAGAGTAGCCTTTGCAGACTAATCTAGCTTTATTTCTGATTACTTCACCAACTTCATTTAGTTTGTTCTAGAAGACCCATTTGGTTCCAATCACATTCTTGTTTCTAGGTCTAGAAACAAGATCCCAAGTGTGATTTTTCTCAATTTGCATAAACTCTTCCTCCATTGCTTTGGTCCAATTTTCATCATTGCAGGCTTCATTTATTGTCTTAGGTTCAATCTTTGAAATCAGACAACATTCATCTGAATTTTGAGCAATTTTCCTTCTAGTTTGCACACCTTTGCTTTTGTCACCTATGATCTGATCTTCAGAGTGGTTCAGTCTTACATACCTTGGAACTTTGGGAGTTTCTTGCACTTCTGTTTCTTGATCAGGCTCATTCAGACCTATCTCTTCTTCCTGATTTACCGGATCAGTCTGAATCTGACTTTCAGAAGAGGATTGAGCTCCTTGAACCAGAGAACCATTCTGATCATCTTCATCATATTCATAAAACCTTGAGGGATTCTCAATTCCTTCATCAAGCTTCACATTTGTACTTTTTATCATCTTTCTCAGTCTCTTATTGTAACACCAATATGCTTTGCTTTGAGTGGAGTAACCCAAGAAAATTCCTTCATCACTTCTAGCATCAAACTTTCCTAGATCTTCATCTCTTTTAATGTAACATTTGCTACCAAATACTCTGAAATATCTCACAGTAGGAGTGATGCCAAACCAAAGTTCATAAGGAGTCTTACCGGTATTGCTTTTGATTTGAACTTGATTGAGAGTATAGACTGCAGTGCTGACAGCTTCTCTTCAAAACATCTGGGGAACATTTGCTTCCATCATCATTGTACTGGATGCTTCCTAGATGGTCTGGTTCTTTCTCTCTACTACTCCATTTTGCTGTGGAGTCCTAGGAGCAGATAACTGTCTCTTTATACATGCTTCTCACAAAAATCTATGAATTCACCAGATGTGAATTTACCAGCTTTATCAGACCTCAGACATTTTAGTTTTAATCTAGTTTGATTCTCTACCATAGCCTTGAAGATTTTGAACTTCTCAAATGCTTCTAATTTCTCTTTCAGAAAGGTAACCCACATCATCCGGGAATGGTCATCAATCAGTAACATGAAATATCTATCACCTTGCATACTCTTGATTCTTGTTGGACCATATAGATCAGCATGAACTAATTCTAATAATCCGGTAGAGGATTGATCCTTGCTTTTGAATGAGACTCTGCTCTGTTTACCCAGCTGACATTCTTTGCACAAACTATTTGTAGGTTTTACCAATTTTGGAAGATCTCTTACAACCTGAGTATTGCTTATCTTGATGATGTTATCAAAATTTACATGACACATCCTTCTATGCCATAACCAACTCTGATCAACTTGAACAAACAGACAACTTTTATTAGTACCAACTAGATGGAAGATATTACCTTTTGTTTGAGTACTGGATGCAATCTCAGTTCCGGAGCTTTCAAAGATCTTGCATCTTCCATTCTTGAACCGGAGATCATAACCTTTGTCCACCAACTATCCAACACTGAGAAGATTGTGCTTCAATCCTTCAACATATAGTACATTACCAGTTTTGTTCTTTCCATCAAAAGAAATAGTTCCCCTACCTTTGATTCTACAAGCAAAATTATCACCAAACTTTACCATTCCTCCTTTATACCTTTCTAAATCTAAAAACTTGTTCTTGTCACCTATCATATGGTGAGAACATCCACTGTCAATAACCCAATCATCATTTTCTTCAACTTGGGTAGCCAAAGCTCTTTCTACAACCTTATGATTGACAAATTCAGAGGACATTGGATCTTCTTCCTTGATGGCAATAAACACCCATTCATTTCCAGATTTGTTTCCTATCTCTGATTCATCATCTGTTACTCCTTCATTATCATCTTCTTCATGAACATAATAACAATTCCTTTGGAACCTTTGCCTGTTAGAATTTGGCCTTGTAGATCTTTCTGGACATCTTGAGGCAAAATGACTAATCTTATTGCAGTTGAAGCACTTAAAGGGTAATTTTCCTTCATACTTACCGGATCCTCTTGGTAGTCTCTTTGCAATGAGGGCTTCAAGTTGAGTTGTTTCTGCTTCTTCCACTTCCATGTCTCTTCTTACTTGATCATACCATGATAGCTTCCTTGAAGAGTTTTCTCCCAGATCAAATCTTTGTTTACCTTTCACAGAGGCACTGGCTTTGAATGTAGATTCAGTCTTGGGGGGATCATCTCCAAACTCAGTCATTTCAAATGCAGCCAGTTTACCAGCCAATTGGTCTCTCGTGACAGTTGTATGGGCTCTGAATTCATCAATGGTAGCAACCTTGATTTTGTAGGCAGTAGGAAGGGATCTGAGAATTTTGCCAAAATCTCATTTTCATCCAAAACTCCACCAACATTCCTAATTCCACACACCAGCTCATTTACTCTTGGCATAAAGGTACTAATATTTTCATCATCTCTCATTTTTACTCTTTCAAATTTCCCTTTGAGACTCTGCAACCTTGCACTCTTAACATACTCATCTCCTTCTTGCAGAAGTTCCAGTTTAATCCAGATCTCATAGGCAATTGGTAGGTCAATAACATTTGAGAGCTCTGAGTCAGTTAATGCACTTAGAAGAGCCTCTTTGGTCCGTAGATTATTTTTAGTATTTGTGATTTCATTTAGAGTTGTCGGACCACCCTGTGGAGGTGCATAAGCTTTTGTGACCATGGACCAGTACGCCTTTCCCATACACTGCAAGTGACATTTCATGTGACCTTTCCAAAGAGAGAAGTTGGTTCCATCAAACATTGAACTATCCTTCTTGTATGAGGACATCCTAGATCTCCTCAAGCGGTTAAGCTCCTTTTCGAGGAACTTGGCTCTGATACCAATTGTTAGATTTAGGGCACACAACTGAGAGGGGGGGTGAATCAGTTGTACAAAACTTGCTTTTAATTCAAACACTTAAATCCTTTTGTTATTTAATAGCATATCAATTAATCACTCATGAAAGCATAAATCATAAACACTAGAGTAGATACACATCAACACATGAGACACCAAGATTTTGACGTGGAAAACACGGTCAAGGGAAAAACCACGGGGTGATTAACCCAAGGATTATTATTTGTTAGAAGAATAAGAAAAATAGATGGCACATGCCAATTAGGGCTCACTGCCCGAGCGCACTGCTCACAAGAGGCACACTGCCTACAAGAGACACTGTCTACAAAGTAACAAGTATCACAAAATTGAACTGGAGATTGACATCTTTACCATGCCTGGATCAGTTCCATTTAAGCCCAAAAACTCCTGATCTGCCTTTCTCTCTTCTTCTTCGCTATGCCACACACATCCGCACCAAGACACTCTACAAAATGAATTCACAATCCCTTATTTATACAAGGCATCGACTTAGGAACACTCATCTAAGTCGGCAAACACCTATAAGAACATTCGCAAGACGTGTAATATATCCGGTCAGCCAGTCTCAAGAAGAACACCAATATCTATGGTTATTCTTCAAATGCAAACTCTAACTTCAATGCGGACTGCCAATAAGAATTGTACACGATCCAAAGATCACCAAAACCTTTCCTGAGTCATCAAGAACATCCGCATTTTATCAGCTTACTAGAATTCTTCTCTTCTTCATCCAGAACTTCAAGAACACAGTCTGTCATCACTGTCATAATGAAAAAGGTGCTTCTAGACCTCCAAACCATTAACAAATCTAGTTACCACTTCACACAGACTTCTTCAACACTCCCTCCAATCCGTAGAATGAGATAATGTAATTCCGGAGCTCACCGAACCAATCTGCGACACTCTGTCACCACTGAACATCTATCGGAATTGGTTCTACTTGAGCGATCATAAATTCTTTAGATATTCATGTAGACCTCTAAAATCTTGACTGAAACATCTCAAGACTCATATCTATAAACCCTTTAAATCGCATCCTCTGATCCTCAACCTATTGAGAACTTTTACCTTCTTGTCATCATTGTTCTTCACTGTTCCTGATTTAGACTTCTTCTCTCAATATCCTCAGCACACAGCTTACCTAATCCTTCTCATTAATGCAACATAAGTATGTTGACATCAATGACAACACCAGTTATCCTCATACTTGCAACAGTTGGGCTCTTGTAGCCTTCAATATTGTCAAAATGTGCAAAGTTGTTTGGCAACTTTTACAAATTGTAAAGCAAACAAAGGGAAAAACTATAAAAAAAACCAATGGTCACCCTCTTGAAAAGTAGTTGGGGATAGTTGGAACTGTAATGACATGCTTAAGATTCCTCCCAAGGGTCGAGGTAAGGCAAAGTTGGAATTTTGGTCGAAGAAAAGAAGAATAATACAAAGTTTAAAGCCTTGTTTCCAAAATGTTCTGCATTTTTTTCTTCTATAACATTCATAACTTTCTCATACAAATGAATTAGAAGGTGAGACTAGAATTTTTGGAAAGCACTGTGTCTTACCTTTCATTCAAGACCAATTTTGTGACATTTGGTTGAGATTTGTGCATTCGGTGAATGTTTTTCTAAAATCTGTCCTGAAACCCTACTTCCAAGGGTTTGATCAAATAAATGTAAATCTCTCCATTCCACTGAGGTATATTCATAAAAAATTTGTGGAATGGTAGGGATAGTTCTTAAATGAGTTTTTTTGCATTTTTTTAGGGACCAAGGTTGGCTGCATCTTTGGAGCAATGAATGCCTAATATCTCTGTGTTAGGCCAAGGAAGTGTGGGTTTGAGTGAACTTGTGTTAAATCTGATTGTTTGGGAGCCCAAAACCTATTGGAATGGTGGTTTGGGGTTGTATTACACCTGTCCATATCATTCTTTGAGTTGTGGAGTGTGAAGGTAAGGTACTTGCTTTGTAAAATAGGACTAATTGGGGCTCTAGGCCACTAGGAGGGGTTATAGGTTGGACCATACTATCCAAAACAACCCATACCCATTTTGAAATATGTCATGGGGAGTCCAAATGGATATCTCTAGATTGTCTAAGATATGAGTTTGTAGGCCTATGTCAAAATATATTGTTGACTGTCTCTGTTTCAAGGGCTACAAAGGTTTTAGGTGCCTAAAGAAGGAAGTACCAAAACCAAGTTTGTTCTTCCTTTGATAATGATTTGGATGGGTCCCATGGCATGTCAAATCAACCTTTTCATGATGAGTTTAGAGCCACTAACTATTGTTCCCACTTTTGCAAGTTGATCCTTTGATTTGGGTTTTAGAGTGTAATGAGAACCTTGTCTATTTATGAAGACCTCTACATATCCTAGTGCCTCTACATCATAGTGGTATCAGACCCATAAAAAGTTCTATTGTTGGTTGTGTAAGACCTAGTATATGTCAGTAGAGGAGAGTGAAGGAGAGGCTAGAAACATGCCTCTAAAAGGGATGACCACTGAAGTGGTTAAGAAGTTCAAGGAGATGGAAGAGAATATTAAGAGTGGAGTCAAGGAAGCACTCCAAGTAGAGTTGAAGGCACTAAGGATAGGGAAGAGGGTAGATGATGTTTTTGATGAAGAAGAAGAAAAAGAGGAGGAAGAAGAAGATCAAGAAGAGGTAGAGGTACCTGCAGATCAAAAACATTTCCTTGAAGCCATCAAGGCAATTGGCAAAGATTCTTCAGAGGCTCGGATGGAGATCCCAATGTTCAGTGGGAAGATGGATGCTGGGGAGGTTGTGGAATGGATTGAGGCCCTAAACAACTATTTTGAATACAAATAAGTTCCTAAGAATAAGAGGGTGAAGTTTGCGAAAACTAAACTCAAAGGTGCTGCCCTTACATGGTGGAATTACACCCAAGGTGAGAGGGTAAAGAATGGAAAGAGCATGATATCTTCATGGAGCAGAATGTTGGAGAGGATCAAGTCCCAATTCCTTCCATTAGACTATGAAGTGCAGATCTACAAGAAGATGCAAAATCTCAAGAAAAGAGATTTGGATGTGGCCACCTACACCGAGGAGTTTCACAAGTTCTTTCTTTGTTGTGGATACATGGAGGATGAAAAAGGTAAAGTGGCAAGGTATCTAAATGGTTTGAGGTTTAATATCCAAGATGAAATCAGTCTACTAACCCCTGAAACTATGGATAAATGCTTTCAAGTGGCATTAAGGGCTGAAGAGAAGTTGAAGAGGAAAGTTGAGCAGCAAAATAGAGGAAGAGGTGGCAGAACTTTTAGAGGTAGGGGCAGTTTTGGGGACATAAATCAGTCCCAAAGAAGTCAAGGGGAATCTAGTTCCCAAGAACAAAGTGGAGAATCAGGTTCAAGAGGAAGATTTAGAGGAGGAATAGGTTCAACTACATTCATAGGAAGGTGCTACAATTGCAATGAAATCGGTCACACAACATTCAAATGTCTAGAAAGGCAAGGTTCATCATCAGGAGGTGATAGGAAGAATGAAAGAAGGATTCAATTTGTGCAAGAAGAGGATGAAGGAAGTGTCCATTCTCCAAGTCAAGGATGTGAACCAAAAGTTGGAGAAGCATTGATGCTATGATGAACACTCTTGAAGACATCCAAGGACAAGGAGATGACACAAAGGAGAGCACTTTTCGGGACCAATTGCAAAAGCAAAGGTAAAGTATGCAAGGTAGTAATAGATTCTAGTTCAATAGATAATATGGTGTCTAGGGAAATGGTGGATAAATTGAAGCTATAAAGGATTCCTCATCAAACTCCTTACAAAGCATCTTGGGTAAGTGATAGTCAATCACTTTTGGTAGATGAACAAGCATATGTTGATTTTCAGATTGGAGAATATAAGGATAGGGTTTTATGTGACATTTTGCCCATGGATTGTTGTCACCTACTTTTAGGTAGGCCATGGCAATTTGATAGGCAATCATTATATGATGGATATGCTAGCACATACACCATCAAGAACGATGGGAGGACTTATGTGTTGACACCATTGCAGGAGGATGCTGAAGCAAAGAAGGCAGCCAAGGTCATCTTGGTGGGTAAGAAAGAATTTGTGAAGATCAATGAAGAAGAGACAAGGAAAGTTGAGGATACCTCAAGGAGTGGGGTTGCCAAAGATCAAAGTTTAAAGGTGGTTTCAGTTTTGAATGATGGAGATTAGAAGGTGATGCCTGAGATGGATCAAAAGAAGGTTAAAGAGTAGGTCTACAAGAAGCCACAAGGTGGTTGGAAAGAAGGAGATGCTATCATAGTAGGGACCATTGTTTGTCCTCTAGAGCCAACAAGAGTTGAAAGATAATCATATTCTACCATAGCAGCAGTACAAGAAGCATCAACCAAGGTTTTGAATGCAGGTGTTCAGGCAAAGATGATAGTAAGGAAGAATGGCAAGCAAAGTATAGGTCTGGTTACAAGCACTCACTCATGGCAAGGTGTGAGTAGAGCCTACAATGTTAGGCATGAGTTTTTGATTCCATGGAAGTAGGTTGCAGTCTAGAGATCATGGGGAAGACATGAGGCAGCAGAGGATAAAGGTGGAGCAAGACAAAGAATCAACTCATGTGGCATGAGTTCTTTTCTAGGCAAGGTGTTTGGTGCAGGATCACCTAACACAAGGTGGCCTCCATGAGGCACTCAACTTCATGTTTTGTTTTGATGTAATAAGGTTGAATGGACCACTTCCTAAGTGTTTGTAATAAGTTTGGATCCATTTTGTAGGCATTTGTCCAAAATGTCATGTCTTTCTCAATGTTGTCATATTGTTGTCACGTGGTGAAAATATACCCAAGGATGGATCCAATGAATGTAATAGGGTTGTTTGAGTCTCCTTAGGTGTGTCTAGGGTGTTTGTGGCCCTTTGAAGGTAGTTGGGCTCATGTAGCCTTCAATATTGTCAAAATGTACAAAGTTGTTTGGCAACTTTTACAAATTGTAAAGCAAACAAAGGGAAAAACTATAAAAAAACCAATGGTCACCCTCTTAAAAAGTAGTTGGGGATAGTTGGAACTGTAATGACATGCTTAAAATGCCTCCCAAGGGTCAAGGCAAGGTAGTAGTTGGAGTTTTTGTCGAAGAAAAGAAGAATAATACAAAGTTTAAAGCCTTGTTTCCAGAATTTTCTGCATTTTTTTCTGCTATAACATTCATAACTTTTGCATACGGATGAATTAGAAGGTGAGGCTAGACTTTTTAGAAAGAACCGTGTCTTACCTTTCATTCAAGACCAAGTTTGTGACATTTGGTTGAGATTTGTACATTCGGCGAATGATTTTCTAAAATCTGTTCTAAAAACCTACTTCCAAGGGTTTGATCAAAGAAATGTAAATCTCTCCATTCCACTGAGGGATATTCATAAAAACTTGGTGGAATGGTAGGGATAGTTCTTGTACAGATGAATTTTTTTTCATTTTTATAGGGACCAAGGTTGGATGCATCTTTGGAGCAATGAATGCCTACTATCTCTATGTGTTAGGCCAAGGAAGTGTGGGTTTGAGTGAACCTGTGTTAAATCTGATTGTTTGGGCATCCAAAACCTATTGTAATGGTGGTTTAGGGTTGTATTAAACTTGTCCATATCATTGTTTGAGTTGTGGAGTGTGAAGGTGAGGCACTTGCTTTGTAAAATAGGACTAATTGGGGCTCTAGGCCACTAGGAGGGGTTATAAGTTGGACCATACTATCCAAAACAACCCATACCCATTTTGAAATATGTCATGGGGAGTCCAAATGGGTATCTCTAGATTGTCTAAGATATGAGTTTGTAGGCTTGTATATTGCTAACTGTCTCTGTTTCAAGGGCTACAAGGGTTTTAGGTGCCTAAAGAAGGAAGTACCAAAACCAAGTTTGTTTTGCCTTTGCCAATGGTTTGGATGGTTCCCATGGCATGTCAAATCAACCTTTTCATTATGATTTTAGAGCCACTAACTACTATTCCCACTTTTACAAGTTGATCCTTGGATTTGGGTTTAGGTGTCTAATGAGAACCTTGTCTATTTGTCAAGACCTCTACCTATACTAGTGCCTCTACATCACAAAATGCCTATAATGCAAATCTAGAGAGTCGATAAGGCCAAATCTAGTGAAAATCAAGGTTTTTCAAGCCCTAGGTTTGAGATCTTGATGCAAAATGCTATATGAATGTCTTGAAATCTGATTTATGATGAAAATTAGTTCTCCTTAGATCTAAAAATAATTTTTAAACCCTACAATGCAAAATACAAGTGCAAATCTAAGGAAAAATCAATGAAAAATGCTAGTTTTTGTTGAAATTTTCTATGTAAAAATGCAAATTTTTGAGATCTAAATGAAAATTTACACTAAAATGCAACACTACAGACAAATTCTAATTTGAATGAGTGCCTAAGATTAGTATAAAAATCTGAAACAAGATTTTGCCTACAAACCCTAGTTTTTGGAATTACTAGGTTATATGAAAAATTTAAAATTTCTAACAAATCCCTAGAAATTTTATGATGAAAATGCAATGCAAGTGATTGAATTTTTATAATTTTCTACAATTTAGCTCATATCTAATGCAAAAATCATAAATTTTATGAAAATGAAATTAATTGATGCAACATGCAAACCCTAGAATGCAATTTTTTTCAAATTTTTCAAAATTTTTAATTTTTTTGTAATTTTTCCAATGCAATAAGATGAATGATAATATGAATGAATGAAATCAATGAAAATCTAAAGAAAAACAATCAGCAAGGTTCAAACAAGTCCAATGACATGGGTTCACCAAAATGTAATGTGGAAATTTGGATAGGGCTGACTAGATGGTTTGATTAGTTTGTTTGGGTCTATCCTCCTTTCACCATTACAATCAAGGACTTTGGGCCAAGTGGCAAGGCACTATCAAACCCTTGGTCACTTAGGAATGTTGGGAAGATTGGATTTGTGTGATTTGATTGTCAATTATTCTTAATTATACTCAATTATACATTAAAACCCTAATTATGCAAATACAAAAATAAACGGATAAATTACTGAAAATGCTGAGATAGGAAGATGTAAAATGACAGATAAATGTGTACCTATTTTTAAAGTTCAAGAAGTGGAATAGTCGGGGACTAATGAGCGGATGCCCTAGTCCAATGCCTTGATTTTTGTTGGGATCTGGGAATTTGATCTGTAACCTATTCCTCCTATCACAGAGATTTCTGTGTTGTGGAATTCTGAGGACTAATGAGTAGGTGATCGAGTCCAGGGCCCTATTTTTAGCTTTGATTTACAAATTTGACACTCTACAACACTCTCCTGCAACTCCACTTTTCCTACTTCTTCAACCTGTAACTTGCAATCACAGAAAAATGGGGAGGGGGTTGTGGTGTTTAGAGCCTTGCCTCAGTCAAGCCCTAGAGAGACATTCAAGTCTTTTAAACACGATTGTCAGATAGAGATTATGTGCCCTTGGGAGGCAGAGGCAAAAACCAAGTTATAAATTCTTGAAAACACAAATGATGTTACCTTGTAGTGAAGATCTAATGGAAGGAAGAAGTTCTTCATGCCATGAGGAGATGATTACTCAAATCTACAAATATAAACACATAAACAACACAAATTCTACTCTTGCTACACAATGAATACCTTGAATCACCTTTAGAATGCCAAAGTCACATAATCATCTTCTAGTTTATGAATGAATGCCTAAACATGCATATATATGCAACTACAAACACTCTTGCTAAGAATTTTGTAATTAAAACTTACCGTGTCAGCATAGGACCTAAATAACAGTCACAAGCCAACACTTAAAATTTGGGCCTAACTCAAAATAGGGTAGGACTAGGGCATGGGTGCCCAAGTCCTTCCTCCCTATTTTGGTTAGGGATTAGTTCAAGGGATCCCTCTAGGGCCCATTTACCATGAAACTTAGGGTTCATTTCATCAGGATGTCAAAATATGATGCAAGATGTCCTAAATGTAGATAAAAGACCCAGGAGCTAAACCTTACGAGGGAAAAGCCCCCAAGGGGACATTTTCTTACATTATAGGTCTTAAGCTAGGCTGCACAAGGGTTAACTAAGGGTGTCCTTGATATACACAAGGTACAAGCAGCCCAAATCTATGAACACTAGCTTGTTGAAGGGATGTGACATAAGTGTAAGTGAATACCACTTCACCTTGTGTCCAGAATCACCTGGGGCCAAAAGGCTATCCTAATGACTACATAGCTAGATTGAGGTACAACTTTCACTCTCTCCCCTTTGATATACCCTACCAGAACACGTGGTTGAGGTCATCCCTAGGGGTGATGAAATCCCCTGGTAGGCCTCCTAGATAAGGTTTGACAAATTGCAGTTGTTAATTAACCCTTAGAAATGAAATGTGTGATAAGAAGCCAATGCAAGCAGTTATTCATTTTAAGATCCCAAATCCAAATGTGTAGGAAGACAATTGTTAATTTTAGACCTGATTTTTGATGTGTGATTGAAGACAAGATTCATTTTTAAGAGCCCAAATCAAAGTGTTTGCAAACAATGATTGAGAGATGAGAGATGGAATGTGTACACCTGATTGATTTTCATCCTTAAATTTTTTATGTATGTTGATGCCCCTGTTGTTCCAGCTCCTTAGATGCCCCTGAAATTCAATAAGACAAGAAGAAAACCAAACTTGCAAGCAAAAAGGGGATTAGGTCAAAATATATGATCTATTATAAATCTAAGATAAATAACCTGATATAGTGAAATAAATTGCATAAACAGAAAGTTGATGAAATTCTATGCAATTTAAAATTTTTTTTCTAAAATTGGATAAGTTTTGCAAAAGATATGCTCATTTAAAGTTTGGAAGGTAGCTGAAGTTTGACTGAGAAATTACTTGATGAAATGATGAAATTACCTGAAGTCATTGATGCCACTATGAATTCCATTCTCTCAAATTTCCAACGAGTGTTCATTTCCATGATTTGGCCTCTGTATGACCAAGTTATGGCAAAAAGAAAAAAATGCATCCTTTAGCATGTTTGAAGATGAAGGGTTTGACCAATTTGGCTTGTCATTGACTGTTTGATTTTTTTTGGCTTTTTGGATGGTTTTGCAAAGTTTCTTAATGTCATGTGCTTGTTTGAAGGTGGTTTTGTGTTTTTTATGTTTGCAATATTTTTGGTGTCATGTGCATGTATGGAGGTGGTTTTGTGTTTGTAGTTGTCAATTTGAAATGAACACCTTCCCCTTTTAAAAATTTTAAGATTCAAAAGCCCAAAAACTTAAATCACAAACCCATAAGTCAACTTATAATATTAAATGCTAAATAGCAAGTTGACACATGAGGGTAGAAGATTAAGATGCTAAAAAGTAAAAAAGCTAGGACTTTGAGGTCAAGTGTTTAGAGATGGTTGTCAACAACAAAGGTGACTAGGTCGGTAGACTGGTGGTCAGAGAGAGGTTTTCAAAACATTGTCAAAGATTTTGAAATGTGGTCAAAACTAGGAGTCAACCATGACTTATTAAGGGACAACCGAGACTTATTAACTGTAGACTTTGACCCCCAACGTCTTTGAAGAAGGCAACCAAAAACCAAATGGTGGTGACCAAGACACAATGGAGGCAATGGAAAATAAAACAGGCAGAAAAATGTCTCTATGGTGGTTGGGAGTGTGGAGGAGGATTTGAACAAGCTGACACAGAGGTAGTGGCTGAGAAGAGATGATAGGTGGAAGAAGACCAGAAATGGAGGTGACAGTAGTTTAGGAACGGAGTTCACAGTTAAGATTTATGTTTGTATGGTAGTGCCTCTTGAGAGTAGGAATAGAAAGGGTAGATGGAAGGCTGTTGAAATTGGTTGTGATGTTACTAAAATAAAGCAGGAGGAGTTGATGGGCAACAAGCCCAGACAGGGTCAAAGTAATTTGATGAGAATTGCCTTTGGACCCTCCTATAAGCCCATTTCAGTTGCAAAAGACAAGCCTTCAAAGCTATACAAAAGAAAACATCAAATTGGATAACTGTACTATGATTTAAAGAAAAAGGAGATTGAACTTGTTGAGAGGCATGCTAGAGGTCATCTCACTAAAGTAGAAACACAGGCTAAGTATGGGTGGTGAAGTAAGATTTTTAGTGGTGACGACTTCTATCAAATGGCAACCTCAACAGAGGGCGGTGGCATGGTGGTGACTAGGTGGTTCAGGGGTTTGGTGATCATTAGGGTTGATGAAATGGTCTACAGGAATAGTCAATAGAAGATCTGGTGATTGAGTAAGTGGTGGTTAGAGGATACAGAGGTGATGATGGATTTTAAGATGCAGTGGTGACAATTAGTGACTGCGATGGTAGTTTAGGTGACTACAATGATAGTTTAGGTGGTAGCTTTAGATAGTGGTAAATTTGGCTTTCATCACCACCAATGGTTGCTAAGACAATGGATGTTGATAAATAGTGTATGTAAGAAGTAGTCAACAGAGGAATATGGGTAGGTCTTAGGAGGTAACCAAGTAAAGATTGCAGTGGAGTGCAAATTAGGCAAAGTTGAAGATGGCTAACAACGACAGTAGTAAATAGTTGCATCGACCATGAAATGATGGTTGCAAGATATAAAAAAATGACTGGAGGGGGATCTAAGGTCGTATTTAAGTTACTGGGGCAATTAGAAGATTTAAATAGGAGGCGTTAAAAGTGAAGGGGACTAGGATCTCAGACTGGTAGACTAGGAGGAATGGATTGGGAGGAGCCACGTGGGGGTTTGGATTTGAAGAGTGGTGAAAGATATGTAAAAGGGATGAGTGGTGATGATCTAAAGATGAAGGATAGGGTTTAAAGGGTTTAGGTAGTGACCGAAAGAATACGATTGGACAAAGATTTTCAATAGGTGGTTCTGAATGTAGACCTAGGGTTATCAGATCTATAGAGAGGGCAGTGATAAAAATGTGGATAGCGACAGGAGATCTAAACTGCAACCATCAGGACAAAAGATAAGTCTATATAACAGCTGATAATCCTATAAATGATAAACACAAGACATGCAACAAACTTTGTAAAATTTTAAACATGTAAAGCAAGCATGCCAAGAGATTGATTAGAGATGCAGTTAGGTTGTACAGTATAGATTCGTTACTGTACGGTCTGCAAGGTAAAAAATTTTACAGTTACCAAACATAGACAAATTTATAGTCAAAAAACTTGGAATCGGCCTCCTAGACATGATGGTGCAGTCTATTTTTATCTCGAAGGTCACATGTACCAGATTCCCTGCAAAACTTGACAACGGGGGTTAAAAGCACAAATTTTTATACCAAAATTATGCAAATAAGATCAAACGAAGTGGGTCCCACCGGGCATTGCAGAATGTAGATGAGAAAATTTGGACAAAAGAAAGATAAAACAATAGAATACATTACCTTTGACCAAACCCTTTGAATACCTTAGATTGATGCATGCATGATTTATTGCTTGAATTATTGGATGTTGATCGCTCACATTCGAAGCATAACGATTGGATGAAAAGGATAGATAGAAATGGATGAGAGGATTGGAAGAAGATTGATGCAAATGATCTAATGTGATTTTGACAGCGTAAGGATATAAAACTCAATGCATACAAATGGCTTATGGGAGGCCATATTTATAGAAAAAGGTGAGAGGATGGTCAACGGTGGAGGATAAAAGAAGAAATCAATGGATGAGGATGCACGACAGATATGAATGAACATACACATGCCAAGTGTCCATAAAAAGGCACTTTATTTAGAAATCTTAGGTTGGTTATTGATGAGGATAAGATTCTTTCTCAAGATAGAATGGTTTTTCTATTTTTAGATTGGAGTGATAAGGATAATAGATTTATTTCTAATTTATTAAATATTCCCACATTTTGATTTTTCTATTTTATGGACAAATGGGCCCACTTGCACGATTTTAGAAGAGAATGATAAGGATGGAAGATAATATAAATTAAATAAATAAAAAATTATTTAATTTATGAGCATGGTGAATAAATAAATAAAATAAATGATTTTATTTATTTATTAGAAGAAAAGACAAAATAATTAAATAATATAAAATTATTTAATCATTTGATGGCAAATATTTGATGGTAGATGGAAGAATAATGAACATTAATTAAATAAATAAAATTTATTTAATTAATTAAAGATATGAAGAGGAAAATAAAATATAAGTGATGATATGGGTACCTAGGGTAAAACATGCTATAAGATGGCTATATGAGTTTAATGCATAAATAATGAAATTGGACAATTTTGGGTGTCTACACACTATATTGTTCTTCTTAGATACTTTCTCAAACTTATTCAAATAATTTTCTTAGATCCTGACCTTAGGTGTTGACATCAATGACAACACTTACTGCTCATACTTGCAACAATCTCCCCCTTTGTCATTGATGGCAACACATGATGTGAAAAACCATGAAGACATACAATCTTACTTTGCTTCTTTGCTCCCCCTTTCTTGATGCTTTGTCTATCTCCAACTTTCTTCTTAGGTTTTTCACATGAACTTCTCTCCCCCTTTGACATCAATGGAAAATGGTTCCAGACCTTTTTTACTCTTTACTGCTCAACTCCCCCTATCATCAACACTACAACACTTACTTGTCTTGATCAGAAACATATACCAGCAACATCTACCAGCTCCCCCTGAGAGGTAGCCTTCAAAACATCAATCCATATCAAAGAATGAGACTTTGAGCACCATTGGACTAATGCATTTCCTATGCATCTTAGTTTAGAGTAGGAGGGGCAATAACCCCTAACTTTTCCCTGAGATACTCAAAAGTATCCTTAGGTAGAGGCTTTGTAAAAATATCTGCAATCTAATCCTTAGTAGACACATATTCCATCTTTACTTCATTCTCTATTACTTTTTCTCTTAGAAATTGATACCTTATTGATATATGCTTTTTTCTTGAGTGTATCACTGGATTCTTTGAAATGTTTATAGCACTTGTATTATCACAAAAGATTGAAATAGGTTCTTCATAGACAACTCTTATGTCCCTCAATGTTTGATTCATCCAAAGCACTTGAGTGCAACAACATACTGCAACAATATATTCTGCCTTTGTAGTAGACAATTAAGAAACTAATTGTTTCTTCTTTCTTAGCCATGAAACCAGTCTGTTACCTAAGAGGAAAGCTCCTCCACTTGTACTTTTTCTCTCATCAGTATCTCCAGCCCAATCTGCATCTATATAGGTACTAAGAGTGAAATTAGTATCTTTGGGATACCATAATCCATAGTCTAAAGTGTATTTTAAATACCTCATGATCCTCTTGACTTCCATCACATGTGACTCTTTGGGATCTTCTTGATATCTTGCCACAAGATAGATTGCATGCATTATGCTAGGTCTTGTATGGGTTAGATAATGTAGTCCTCTAATCATAGATCTATACTTTTTCTGATCAGTCTTAGGTGATTCATCATTCTTTCTCAACTTGCAACTAGTTACGATAGTACATAATGGCTTAGAATCCTCCTTTCCAAACTTCTTCAATAACTCTTTCACATACTTGGACTGAGAAATGAAAATTCCTTTTTCTGATTGAGTAATTTGCAGTCCTAGAAAGAAATTTATTTCACCAAACATAGACATCTCAAACTACTTTTGCATTTCCTCTACAAATTTCTTGTGCATGTCTTCATTACCTCTAAAGATAATATCATCAATAAAGAGTACAACAATTAGAATTTGATCATAATTAATTTTGAAATAGGGATTACTATCTGCAGTACCTTTACTGAACCCTAATTGTAGAAAATACTTATCTAGCCTTGCATACTAGGCTTCAAGGCTTACTTTAGTCCACACAGGGCCTTCTTCAATCTGCACACCATGTCACCTTGGTTTGACAAATGAAATTGTTCCAGTTGTTCAATGAAAACCTCTTCCTCCATCTCTCCATTTAAGAATGTAGCCTTTACATCCATCTGATACACCTTGAAATCTTTGTGTGTTGTAATTACCAAAACATTCTTATTTCTTCAATCTTTGCCACAATAGCACAAGTCTCCTTAAAGTATATACCTTCAACCTAAGAATATCTTTTGCATACTAGTCTTTCTTTGTTTATTACAACTTCTACATTTTAATTCATCTTGTTTCTAAAAACCCATTTGGTTCCAATCACATTCTTATCAGCAGGTCTAGGGACCAATTCCCAAGTTTGATTCTTCTCTATTTGCATAAGCTCTTCTTCCATGGGTTTTACCCAACTTTCATCTTGGCAAGATTCATTTATAGTTTTATGTTCAATCTCTGAAAGAAAACAATAGTTCACCTATTCCTCTGTAGCTCTTTTCCTTGTTAGTACCCCTTTACTTTTGTCACCAATAATTTGATCTTCAGAATGATTAATGCTTACATACCTGGGAGTCTTAATAATAATTTCCAAAGCCTTTTCTTCTTCAACATGACTGCCTTTTTGTTCCACTTTTTCTTTATTGACTGTAACAGTAGGTTCATCTGATTCATATCCACATAGAACAGATGTCATTTCCCTATGTTCATCAACCTTCACATTATCACTCTCAATGATCTTTCTTAATCTCTTATTGTAACACCTATAAGCCTTACTCTTAGTAGAGTATCCAAGGAAATTTCCTTCATCACACCTAGCATCAAACTTGTCTAACTCTTCATCTCTTCTGATATAACATTTGCTTCCAAAAACTTTGAAGTATTTTACTATGGGAACTCTTCCATACCATAATTCATAAGGATTTTTAGTACCATTAACTTTGACTTGGACTCTGTTTTGAATGTAGAGAGTAGTATGTATAGCTTCTCTCTAATATGTTGGTTCTTAAAAACATAGGTTTTTAGACCACAAGAGGGTGCCAGTCTCTTGATACATTTTTGGTCAACAAGACAGGGTTTATGTAGTTGGAAACCCCTACTCTTTAGGTTCTTCTAGACCTAGGTGGGAGTACCTAAGTGGTAAGGTAGATTTAAAATCTAACTGGATTCTAATTCGAGCAATTCAACTCACTATGGCACACAGACATGAGATAATTGCAGAGTTTACTAACTAGTTCCTAATAAGAATGTTTTGAAAAATTAAGTAAATAGATAAAGTTTATATAGGATTATTCTAAAATGACCAGTGCCTACTATATTGGGTGAATGGAGTCAATGATGAGTGATGGGTATGGATATAGATGTGTAAGATAGGTAGGTCTATTCAGCAGCTTAACTCTATCCTATTGGGCACATGAAATGTTTGCACCTTATGCAAACATGCAGATTTGTAAGTTACTATACTCTT
Source organism: Cunninghamia lanceolata (assembly GCA_027924645.1). Classification (NCBI taxonomy): domain Eukaryota; kingdom Viridiplantae; phylum Streptophyta; class Pinopsida; order Cupressales; family Cupressaceae; genus Cunninghamia; species Cunninghamia lanceolata. The sequence goes on along the minus strand of BSBN01000078.1, from coordinate 30,798,218 downwards.
CTTAATAATCCCAGTGACATTCTCCCATATTACTATGAACAACTAAAAGGAAGTTTTAATTTTGGCAAGAAGGAAACCTAAACAAAATTGTTTCGTTGAAAGGGTTTTAACACCTAGAAGAGACCAATGAACTTAACAACTTGAAAGGAATTAAATCAACTTCTTGTAGAAACCAATCAATATGAACATACTAAATTAGCAAATGTGACTAGATAAATTAAATATATCCTTAATATGATAATTTAAATAACATGAGAAAACAAATCTGGAGACATCATAGTAGCATATAAGCATGAATATCAACACAACAAGTGAACATTGAAATAGATCACCATTTAAGAATTTTCTGCTCCATGATATTGCTTCAAATAATATGTATTATAACATTTTCTGATATGGAATGGATGGGCGAATGGATGCAATCTATCTTCTATTGGTGATGATTTTCTAACCTACTACTTATGATGATTGTTTGATGATTTCATCTGGTATATATACATTACATCTTCTAGGGTTATGACCCTTCATACCCATCCTTTTCCTCCCTTCATTTACCATGAAAGATAATGATTTTGCAAAACATTAGTCTCTTGTTTGTCTTTCTCCTTAATTATTTTCCATTGTCTGGGTAAATAAATTTGCTAATTAGTTATCTTTTGTCCACAAGTTCACTTTGCATTGTCACCCAATCTAGAAAATATAATATTTGGGTAAGAAAGAATTTACCCCTCCATGAATTCCTTGGTAATCAAAAATTACCTTTCATTTTACATTCCCGTGCAAAATATTTTCCCCATGACTATTAGCATCCCCTTTGTCAAACTCATATTTCACCCACAATAATATTTCCCTGTTCATTTTTACATTACCTAGGTAAAATAATTACCCACTCCCTAATTTTCTTTGGTAGAAATATTCCACCTCTTGGTGAAAATATTCTACATTATATCACACTCCCAAAATAATAAATTTCTTTTCCCCTGAAATTATTCACCAAAAAAGTATTTCACTTTAATTTTTACTTTTTCGCTCTCTGTATGTGCAAAAATATTTCATTTTTAACTTTAATATTTTGTGCCCCACATCAAAAATCAAATAAAAACTTTTCATGTTTTCACCTCCTGCACACATTATTTTCTATTCCATAGTACTCATGCTCACTTCTTCCACATTCACCGCAACCACCGCACACAAATTTGAGACCCCCTGTGGGTACACGAGAAGGCTCATCGGTTACCCGCACGAGCATCAAGGGTTTTCTGCGGGAGTGCGGGAAATGCCTGCCAAGCTACACATGGTCATATGTTCCATAGCAGGAATGTGGGGAAGCTCACCGTACACCAGCACATTCTTGCAACACAACACATTGTTTTCTAGCTCCTTGCGGTGGCTGTGGCAACATGTCATAGAGCATTTACAACCATAATATGTGACAAAATCCTCTTCAACACATCCATTTTGTGATTAGCCTACAATCTATGGTGGCAAGAAATGTATTAGATGTCTTGTGTATGCTTCCAAATTCGCATAGATGTCTATCGAGGTGCTGGCAACTACAACATCTGATAAAAATCCTCCTTTGATTATACTTTCATGGATATCCAAAACCTATTTTAAAACTCCCATTTTAGTATAGCTAGAAATACATAGGCAAAGATGATGAAATAGTGTAAATGGACTGCAAGGATACCCATGCCTTCTACTCGCTACAATCGCACTCCATGAGGCTCCAAATTTGTCCTCTCATACTCGACATACATGTAGATGAATCTCGAAGGAGAATGTATTAAGCAGAATGTGCAGTGCCTCTTTAAATTTGGCCTCTTTACATAATGTTGCAAGATTGAGCTGAATAGTTGATAGCAATGGCATTCTATTACTATGATTAAAGCATAGAAAATGAGTAGTGTTATTTACAGTGTTGGAGACACATTTTGTGTGTTGTGGGAGTCAACATGTATTCTAGAGGTTCTGAACAACTATAATAGTTATTTATATTTGTTATGGTGTATGAGAAAAACTTGCCCACAAATCATTTCCTTGAGGCATTTTATTGAATAATTCATTTGCCTTCGACAGAGCATTTTGCCTCGAAGAATATTCAATATGCCGAGTTCTTTGATTTGGTATTCTTGGAGCTTGTGGAACAATTTTTTGCAATGAAGTTTTAGTTAATGTCAAGGGAGCACCTTTAGCAAACTCAATACCATTGAAATTTCCATTGAAACCCATACCTAGTTCATCCATAAAAATGGCTCTATTTCAAGTTTCTACCTGATCATGTCCCTTCCTAGAGTATTTTTAAATTGATTTATTACATCTGCCTCATTACCTGATAATCCTATTTCCCAGAGACTTATTGTGATCCGCAAGGGATCAAGTACCATCATACCTAAAGGGTCAACTGTATGTAGTATAGAAAGACCATGGATCTACTGAATGGCATGTCGTGCTTCATTTGCTAGGTCTATGGCTCTTCCAAAATGCGAAGTTGAGATGTAAAGAAAGTCAGTACATTTGCTAATATAAGCCTATGTAGCATCCAAAGAAATGAGAAAAAAATAATAGGGGATAGAGCTTTGGAGAGTTTAGAGGCATCGACATAACCTTTCCATGTTCACCACTTCTCCCTGAGTGTACATCATTGCAGATTGTGTGAGGGAACAGAGAACTTTGTGTGTAGATTGAACCACTATATATGCCCTTTTCTCTAGAGTAGTGTTTGTGAAATCAGAATGAAATTTGAAATGGGCTCCATAAGCTTCATCAACAATAATAGGTATACCATAATTATAACAGACATCTGCAATCCCTCGCATATCAATTTGCACACATATTGTTGAAAAAACACCATCAATGCATTGCTTATCCTTGTTCTCTTCTTTCATATGACAACTTTCCCTAGTTTGAATCATAAGATCCTCATCAATGTCATCTCCATCTTTGTATTTAGTTTTAGGCTTGCAACAATCTAGGATCCTTTTGAACTAAAAATACTTGTGTGACATGTATGTCGGGTCCTCCTGTGGGCCCAGCTAAAAAAAAATTCAATTTTAAAATAAGTTTTTTGTCCTAAATTGTCCTATGGCCACAATAGTATGCTCATGAAGTGAAAATCAAATAGGTTGTCACTAGAATTTGCTTTCTGGCATATTTGTACACTGACCAAAATAAGCCAAGTGGCCTCCAAAATTACCCTAGAAAACTAGTCAAATGATCTCCTGGAGCCATGAAAATGCGCAGGCATGTAGACCTTTGAACTAAAAATTTAGTGCATCAACTATTTGGAAGATCTCACCCTAATGTGTGAGATATAATTGTTCAAAGTAGCCCACTTGGCCTTTTCTGCAACTACACCTGTGAAAAACCTTATTAGGGCTCACCAACTTGCAATTTTGAAAAAAAAATCAAATCTCTTCCTAGGAAGCTACAGTTGGAGGATTTTTCATTTAGGTATAATGAGTATGCATGCAAGTGAGTTTCTCACCAATCATCTTCCTTCTCAAAATATTGAGGGTCAAAGTTGACCTCTCTGGAGGTGAAAACTATGAAATCAGGGCTAAGTGCATTTTCTTTTCATTTTGAAAAAATAGCAAAACGATGTACAGGATCCTTGAAACCAAACACAAAAGTAGATTTTGATAATGTGAATTAGGAACACCAATCAATTCATCATGAACATTATCCATCTGCAAGATATTAGCCTCCCAAATTGGCCTCCCAGACTAATTTTACATTGTGCCAACAACAAAACTTTTTCAAAACCCTTCAACTTTACTCCTCAAAACTTAGTCAAATCTCATCATAGGAAGCTGAAATCAGACATGTGTACTCACATATGATAGGTAAGCATGCTTGCAAAGTGGTTTTGCATGAAAATGAGTAGGCTCTGAATTATGATCCCTCAAAGAAAGCTCCTTGGGTAGATTGCACAAGTGTATTTCTAAGAGTTATGGTTGATTTTTTCACATGGAAACCTAAAAAAAATTGGTATGCAATTTTAGGTTCCAACAGTGGCTCTATTTGGGGATGTATGCTCCTCATGGGCATAGCAAGATCCTAGATTTCTGGAGGAGCAGACCAGTGCCTACCCCATTGGGCAATAGAGTCCAAATGTCACCTTTGCCCTAAAATGATATGGTTTGAAAAAACCACACTGTTACTGATGGCACAAGGCTATCAGAAAAAATAAAATCTTCCTTTTTCCTCTGTCATATACCTTATTCTCATTTGACTGCATTGAATCCCATTTAGAAACATCATCAAAATCTGGTTGTATGATGCACTTATTTTTTATTCCTGTGCATTCTTCCTTGTTTTGAATATGAAGATTGGGGATAGTAGGAAAGTTTTCACCATGTGATACACTTTTGACACATGAAGGATATCCTCTTTTAATACAACATTTTTTATTATTTTTCTCACTGTCATGCCTTGTAAATTGACCTCCCAGCTGATTAAAAAATGGGAGTGCTCATTGTTCTCTTCATCATCATCACAATAATCAAATGTGCTCATTTCATCATATGACATCCCTTCATTTATGGACTTATCATCATGTATATATTCTCTTGCCTCATGAGTTGGTACAACACTTTGATTGTTTGAAAATGTTTCATCCTCAAGATAACATGGATTTGAGAACACGAGAAATTTCTTTTCTGGCATGCCTTGGTAGAATGTCATCCGATCTTCTTTTACCTCTTTATCATACAATGGATTTGAAAAAAATTGAAAATCATTTTCAGATATGTGCACTTTTTCTTCCTTAAGCTACTAATTTAGATATTAAGGTAGATGAGCTGGGACAAAAAGAACATCCATATTTTGAAGACTACTCTCATTTTTTGGAATATGCTGGGGCTCCAAGTGTGGTGTGAAAATATACTATTGTGTATGATATCCATATGGGGGCCGATGGTATGCATTTTGTTGGATGGGTTGATGAGAGTGAACATTTTGATGAGACATATGCTAGTGATGATATTGTGGGGTATATTGTCATCCTGGTGGTGGATAGTGTTGGGGAATGTTACCTGCTTTTATAGGTTGGGGCCTTTGTGGTGGCATATTACGCTGGATAGGGTTATGGTATGCACTGCGAGGTATTCTTGAGGTACATGGAGCATATGTATTCTGAGAGGGCTCAAGTGAATTGATATTACCACCTTGTGGAGGGACATATTTTGGTGGTTTTGATGCCTAGATGTCCAATTGTGTCAATTGTCTATCTAGTTCTTGGCTTTCTCATATCATCTGTAGTCTCCTGATTTGTTGTTTTTGCCATTCTAGATTCACTTCAATCTCTTGGTTAGTCATACTATCAAAATCAATGACAGTGTGATCAACATTCCCCTCCCGATTTTCTTCCATCCATTGTTCGATGATATTTAAATCTTCTCAGAGTTGCCACCTACTTTTCATGAGCAGGAAAATGATTATGTCTTTCTGGGTCCTTGCCAGCAGAGTTACCAAGTTGTATTGAAATTCAAAACTTCAATGACTCTGGATTAATATGATCTTTAACTAGATTTTGGATTACTCCCCAGTAGAGTCTCTAATTTGTTGGTTCTCAAAAACGCAAGTCTTTAGACCACAAGAGGGTGCCAGTCTCTTGATACATTTTTGGTCAACAAGATAGGGTTTATGTAGTTAGAAACCCCCTACTTGTTAGATTCTACTAGACCTAGGCGGGTGTAGCTAAGTGATAAGGCAAATTTAAAATCTAAGTGGATTCTAATTTAGGCAATTCAACTCGCTATGGCACATAGATGTGAGATAATTACAGAGTTTACTAACTAGTTCCTATAGAGAATGTTTTGAAAAATCAAGTAAATAGATAAAGTTTATTTAGGATTATTCTAAAATGACCAGTGCTTGCTATATTGGGTGTGGTGGTGCCCACATGGAGTTAGGGTTTCAAGAAAAAAAATTAGTGGATGTTTCATTTCAGACCCTAAAGTTTTCTAGGTCCATCGGCATGATATCTGTCATCGGCAGCTATGCTAAGTGTTTCTCTGACAGGCCAATGGGGGTTATATAATATGGTCTTTGGTGAGACCTTGTGCATTGGTGGTCGGGTCCAGTCTCTTGCTGATCACCGATGAAGACAAGGCATTATGTTGAACGGTTGGCAAGAGTTGTGACATTGGCAAAGGAGTTTTCAAATGTGTCAATGGGTTGGAATTGCATCGATGAAGGTGGTTATCAGGGTAACAACACATATCGGTAGGGAAGCTTTCAAGTGTGACAACAGGTTTGGGTCACACCGATACAAGGGGACAATTGGCGAGATGTGTGGCATCGGTGTGCTTGAGGTATGTTGTTCCGACAGTCTGGCGTCATAGCGATGAAGGTTTGGTTTTGGCCAGACTAGCGGTATCAGAATACCTTGAGAGGTTCACTCCGACGGGTTGGTGTCTTACCGATAGGTGGGTTGTCAGAGTGACAAGGTGCATCGGGTAGGCAGCGAGGAGTTCTAGCCGATAGGGTCTTGGCGTCGGCAGGAGTTGAAGCGATGGACCACTAGTGGTTGGCTCTCTTGGTCACATTGAGGAAAATGCATGACACTAAGCTTGCTCATGGCTTGGTATAAAAAGTGTTCAAAAGGTCACTATAGGATGAATGTGGGAAAATCAATTCTCACATATGCAAAGAAGACATCGATGGAAAGGAAGCATCTATGTGGCATATTCTCATTAGCCAATGACTTGCCTATTTGATTTGAGCCATAGATCTTAGTGGTAGAGAAGGATCAATGGCTATGTTTGAATGTGGGGTTTTCTTCATGAGTGCAGTGGCATTCTTGGCGAGAAAGTTTTTAGAGAACACAGTTTGTTGCATTTCTGCAGGACACTGGTAGGTCAACCATTGATTGCAGAATTACAGAGGCATGGGTTGATGATGGGCATGCCACCTACCAGTTTTAAGAGGAAATTCACCAAATGGAGGCACAGGGCTCGAGTCCAACCACTCCTCACGTCTCCTTCTGGCTGCTTCTTTGATGTTTTAGGTACCATTTTGTGGTGCACTGTATTTGGCTGATTTTGAATTTTGCCTTGTAATTAATGCAGAGTGCACATTCTGGTATATATCAGAACTGTGTTACTCATTTGTGGTTGTTGAAAATTAGACAAATTTTGGTGCTGCGATAAGATACAACTTCATTGGTGGCTTTGTTTTGGTTGTCTTGTGAGTTTATGAATCATATGTTGAATGTTTCATGCATAAATTTACTATTTCATGTTGTTTTATATGAGTAATGCTTCATTGTATGTATTCTGTTATTTGTCTCCAAATTGAATGTGTTCTTCTTCTGAGTCTAAACAACTAAGGGGTGTTTAAGATTCTAGGATATGGGTTTGCTATATTGAATGCTTGATCTTTTACTTCTGCTCAAGGGGAAGATTAAATGTTCAGGGTTAAGTGTTGGGAAGAATATATTGCAGTGAGGATGTTTGTAAGCAAAGATAACTGAATACTCAGTTTTGGGAAGTATCTGTAAGGAAGACACTGAAAAATCCCCTTGAAACTTAGTTATTGATTTAAGTTTATGGTGACCATTCACATATGTATGTCTATTGACTCTGAGCCCTGAGATAGGCACTAGTCCAGTCTTGTATTGAGGTTACAACCAAGGTCCTAGTTTTGCATCTAAATACAAAATACAACTTCAAACTTCAAATCCAAACCTTTAGAACATTGGAAGTAGTTTTAGGACCAAAATCCTCTATCTCACAACTGAACATAGGCCCAAATCTAGCCCCTTTGCACTTATCTCATAGTTTTGGTCTGCATAAGAGAGGATTTATATGCTTTTTGTCAAGATCCCAGTTAGTTCATAGATGCATTTCATAGATGTTGAATAGGGAATACCCCCCTTGGTTTTGCAGAGCCTAAAGAAGAAGAGGAGATATTTATAGAGTCTATCTCCTGTACTGTTGGCCCCTAGCTCGAGAATCCTGTTGATCAATGATGGCTACCTTGTAGGGATAACTGGGAAGAAGCATCTAGTTTGGGAAAAAATGCAATAGATTTGGTGACTCCACTAGGGAATGTGAAGTGAAAGTGTTATCTTTTTGTCCCTAGCAATAATTTCTAGCCATCTGAGTCACCAACAGATTTGGCGACTTCGCTGGGGACTGCTTTGTGTAAGAACCCTGGTGAAAACTAATTCCTAGTTGTAGGTAGTGACTTTGAACAAAATCTCCCAACCGGTGAAGTGAAATTTGTATGCAAGGGAGAAGATCCCTACGTAATCCTTTATTTGAAGAATTGCCCAGAAAAATGATGTATAGAAAAAAAGGGGTTGTTCAAGCCAATCAAGAAGGTTCTCCCAGCCCTAGAAGAAATGATAATATCCAACATAATCCCATATCTTCATAGCAACAGGCACATTATTTTTCAAACACAGAGGCTGAGATTCAAGATGTTTATGAAAGACAACAAGGTGTTAATTTGAGAATGAGATCAGAGGTGTTTTAGAAATGCCCATTCTTAGATCCCTCTAACAAATTTGAAGAAGCTATGTCCCCAAGGGATGGTGATGATGACCAAAATGGAAAGGGACCATCCTCTTCTATGCCCAAAGATGAAGAATTAGCTGAAGAAATTAGGAGCCTAAGGGCTGAATTAGAATATTTACAAGCCTTGAGAATTAGAGATGACATGAGACAAAAGATGCAAGCTCTGAGAACTGCTCAACATGATTCAGTCCCCACCCTTGATAATGCAAATGTGTTGAGAAACCAACAAAGAAATGAAGTCCAGAATCAACAGATTGATCAGAGACAAAATACAAATAATGTTAGGGTACCGTTGAACAATGTAAGAAATCAGAATGTAAATAGGAATGCAAATGTTAATTAGTTTGATAGGTAGCGTATACAGTTAGACAGATTTAGGCAGCTAGTTTTTAATGGTATTCTTGGTTATCCTAACCCCATTGATAAACATGTAAGACCTCAGATACCAAAGTTTTCAAGAAATAATACTGTGTCAGGTGAGGATCATTTAAAGGCCTTTCAGAATGTTATGGACAACTTTGAGGTTGAGCATGAAGATATTTTTATGAAATTGTTTATGCAATCCTTAGTTGATGAAGCTAGAGAATGGTATAAAAGTTTACCTCACCAAAGTATCTCATCATGGGATGATTTCAGAAGGATTTTTAAGGAGCAGTATGGTGACAAGACTGACCCAAGCCTTTTTGTAAATGAATTCACTAGTATCACTAAGGGGTCAAATGAGCAGGTTGTAGATTTTAATGCTAGACTCACTAAAGTGTTGAACAAACTACCATTTCACATGAGGCCTAATGAACCAATGTGCATAGTGCTATATATAAATGCTTTTGATGCTAAAACAACCTATGGGTTAAGATATAAGGGTCCTGCTAGCCTTAGGGATGCTTTTAGAATTGCAACAAATATTGAAAATAATAGGAAAGCATCTGGTAAGACAAACAGAAGGGATGATGTGAAGATTCTACAAAATCCAAATAAGTCTCAGAGTACTCAAGGTAATGGATCTACTTCTAAGGTTAAATTAGATAAATTGACAACTGTTGTTAAAGACTTAAGTTATAGACTTGCAAAAAATGAAAAGGGAATAGGTCCTGACAGGTAGGTTTACCAAAGACAAGAAAAAAGACCATCATTGCATGATATGCCATATAACACTAATTGGCATAATGGTAAACCCATCCTCCCACATAACATCAACACCAATCAAAGAGCTCAAAATGCAAAGGAGACTCTTGATTCTTTGAAGAATGCTATTAATATTATTGATGATACCCCATGGTGCATAATATGTCAAATGCCTCATTCACAGTCGCAATGTATGATTGCTCAGTCTTTGTATAATAATGTTGTTGCCTGTGATGAATGTAATAAGCCACATTACATGCAGGATGATAATGTCAATATGCTATCCACAAATGGGGAACATTTTTCCTATGAAGCTGATGAAAGCACGAGTTATGGGACTCATATCTTCCAGCAGATTTTTTGTGATGAAGATGATGAAGACAATTATGTGTATGCTCAGGATTCACGCATCTTTTTGAATAACTTGAGAAGGCCTTCTAATGAAGAGATTGGAGTTGTCACAACTGCAGTAGTGGCTCAGGTCAAAAGCAACTATAACCTTAGAGGCAAGGCTTAGGTAAGCGATCCACGTCTACCAGAAAATACCTCTATTAGTCAGCCAATGCATAATCATAAAGGGGCTGAACCACATAAGACAAAATGGAATAATAATAAGAAGAACTCTAAGAAAAAACTAGGTCACAATTCTCAAGGATAAAAAAATAGAATTCCTCAAAGTGAGGATCAAAATGAGGATTCTCAGGTCCTAGACAACCGTCGAAAGGCCACTAAAATCAAGGTTAGATCAGCTCATGATAAGAACAAAACCATGGCTCAAGCTACAACTGTTATACAAAATTATGCTCCCTTTGACATAACTCAGGTGTTATCCCAAGTAAAGGTCTCTATTCCATTAATGGAGATGATGAAGGTTGAAGAATTCAAGAATAAGGTATTGTCTTTAATTTCAGGAGTAGCTTATCAGGCTGAACAGAATGTTGAGACTCAAGGTAAGAAACAAGCCTTGTGTATTGATAAGGATGAAGTTCCTAAAGTCTACCTGGGAGTGACAATGACAAAATGCCCTTCACAAGTTGAGCCATTTTATGTCTCTCTTGTTATTAATGGAAAAATAGTTAGGAATTGTATGCTTGACTCAGGAGCATCAACAAATATTATGCCTCTATCTATCATGCAACAAGCTGGACTGAAAATAGATAAGGCATGTGGAAAATGCTATGCAATGGATACTAGGGAGGTGCCAATTATTGGAATCATGAAGAATGTGGATTTTATGCTAGCAGCATACCTAGAAAAGAGTTACAAAATGAACATAACAGTGGTTGACATAAAGCTGTAGTATGGTATGCTGTTGTCAAGAAGATGGGTAGCATTAATTGGAGGAAGTATGCAGTTAGATTTTTCATATGCCATGATCCCAATGAATGGTAGAGATGTCAAGTTGGTCAGAGAAGAGAGGTCACCCGAAACGGTTAAAGATCAAGACTCAGAAGAGCATATCTATTTTGTGGACACTGATTGTGAGAATTTCAAAGTTGTCTCAGATGATCAAGGAAATAAAGAGAAGGATTTTTGCACCCAAGAGCTTGACCAACAGGGTCTTTGGACTATGTACTTTGATGGAGCTTGTTCAAAGGAAGGTTCTGGTGTTGGAATTGTGTTTCTGTCTCCAACAGGTAAGCTTCTGAAATTTTCTTTCATGTTAAAGTTTTCTTGCACAAATAATATTGTAGAATATGAAGCTCTGTTACTAGGTCTGAATGTTGCCTTGAAGCATGGGATTAAGATGCTGAAATTGTTTGGAGATTCAGAGTTAATTGTTTCCCAAGTGAGAGATAAGTATGCTTCGAAAAATAAAAGGCTGAAACAATACAAACATGCTGTATGAGATACAATTGAATTATTTGATGCTTTTTCAATAAATTGGGTAGAGAGATCAAAGAATGTCATGGCAGATTTTTTAGCCAATGTGGCCATTAGGTCAAATGATATAACTCTACTTGATGTTACAAATGTTGAGGTTAAACCTAGACCTACAGTACCAAATAATGTATGTAGTTCGCAGGTGTTTGATGATGATAGAGACTTGTTGAGGTTCCTACACTGCATAGATGAGTATGAGAACCAAGAAATTAATTTTCAGAATTTTGTAGAAGTTGTGGATGGAAAAGAAACTCTTTTGGGGAAAGAAGTAATTCAACTTAAGACAAATAAAATTCCTAGAGGACTGGTTACTTTAGAAAGAGCATTTGACAATAGAGATCAATTTGTTACAAAGGCATCTCCTACAAACAAGAATGATTTGGAGGAAATAAACTTGGGGACACACGTGCCCCCAAAAAGGTATATATTGGCAAACAACTCAAGCCACACATCAGGAGTATGTTGATAGCATTATTGAAAAGGTATAAGCATGTTTTTGCATGGTCATATGAGGACCTAAAAGCTTATAGAGAAGACTTATTCCAGCATGAGATTCCATTGAAGCCTGGAGCTAAGCCGTTCAGACAAAAACAAAGACCTATTAATCCAACTTTGGCTCCAAAAATGCAAGAAGAGCTTGTAAAGCTTAGGGAGGTTGGAATAATTGTACCTATCAGACACTCAACTTGGGTGTCTAATCTTGTCCCAGTTAGAAAGAAAAATGGTGACATAAGACTTTGAGTGGATTTCAGAAATATGAATGTATCTTCTTTAAAAAATAATTATCCACTGCCTAACATGGAGGCTATGCTGCAGAAGGTAACTAGTTGTGAGCTTCTATCCATGATAGATGGATTTTTAGGATATAATCAAGTGAAGGTGAAAGAATCTGAACAATACAAGACTGCCTTCACCACTCCATGGGGGACTTATGTATATGTAAGAATGCCATTTGGACTAACAAATGTAGGTGCTACATTTCAAAGGGCCATGGATGTTGCTTTTGGAGGACTAATTGACTCAATTCTGGCTATATATCAGGATGATTTAACTACCTATTCAAAAAAGGAGGAGCAACATTGCATGCATCTAGAACAAATTTTTATTAGAACATTGGAATATGGCATCTCACTTAACCCAAAGAAATGTGCTTTTAGAGTAGTAGAAGGAAAATTATTGGGACATATTGTTTCCAAGGATGGAGTTAGGATTGATCCTAAAAGGGTTGCTGCAATTGATAGAATCCAAATTCCTAAAACAGTGAAAGGCATTCAGTCTTTCTTTGGGAAGATTAATTTTGTTAGGAGATTCATCCCCACCTTTGCAGAGATTACAAAGGATATTTCTAAAATGCTAAAAAATGGTGCAGCTATCAAGTGGGAAAATGAAGCAACTAGATCATTTTAGAAGATCAAAGAAGCTATAAAGATGGCTCCTGTGTTGAAGTCTCCTAATTTCTCTAAGGCATTTCAGTTGTTCTCATTTGCTTCTTTTCATACTATTGCTGCATGTTTATTACAGAAAAATGAAGATGGTTTTGAGCAACCCATTGCTTTCTTTAGCATGTCATTGCAGGCAGCTGAATTGAAATATGATATCATGGAAAAGTAGGCATATGCATTGGTTAAGGCAGTCAAAAGTTTCAGGCCATAGTTGGTAGGGTCTCAGATAGTTGCATATGTGCCCCATGTAGCAGTTAAGGACATTTTCACTTAGCAGGAAGTGATAGGAAGAAGATGCAGATGGATTAACAAGTTACAGGAATTCAACATAGAGATACACACTATAAAACAGGTAAGGGGACATGGTTTAGCTAAGATGATGACACAGTCAAACCTGGAAGCATGTCAGGTAAATGTAGTTCAAAATGAAGTTGTTAATATGTTAGAATTTGAATGGTATAAGGATATTGTATACTATTTGTATAATTTGAATTATCCTTCCCATCTCAGTGATAGTCAGAAAAGGACTTCAAAATTACATGCTATCAAATACATAATTATTCAAGGAGAATTGTATTGGAAAAATCCTAATGGTGTGCTACTTAGATGTGTGGATGAAAAACAAGCTACTGATGTTTTAAATGACATGCACAAAGGAGTGTGTGGTGGACACTATACTGCCAAAACAACAACTCACAAAATTCTTAGAGCAGGCTATTGGTGGCCCACCCTTTTCTCAGATGCAAAAAAGATGGTAAGAAAATGTGATCCCTGCCAAAGGTTCTTAGGAAAACTTAAATATGAAGGTGCATTACCCCTCATAACTATAACTGTGGAGGCTCCATTTCAGCAATGGGGAATTGATTTTATAGGGGAAATTCCATAAAAATCAAGTGGAGGACACAGTTAGATTTTGGTTGCTATTGACTATTTTACTAAATGGGTTGAAGCCATTCTAACTAAGAAAGCTACAAGCAGGGTGGTGATGGATTTTATTTTAGAACACATTATTATCAGATTTGGAGTACCAGTCAAAGTGGTCACAGACAATGCCATGTGCTTCAGATCTGGTGAGTTTGTTGATTTTTGTAACAAGTATGGGATTGGTTTGTCATATGCATCACCATATCATCCACAAGGAAATGGTCAAGTAGAACCAAGTAACAAAAGCCTCATGAAAATCATCAAGAGGATGGTAGATAAAAGTAAAAGGGCATGGGATTCAAAGTTGAAGATGGCACTATGGGTTAACCAGATAACAGTGAAGAAAGCAATTAGAAGGTCACCTTTTGAGTTAGTGTATGACACAGAAACTATGTTACCTGTGAATAATCTCTTGCCAGTTTATAGATTCATACAAGAAAATGATGAAGAGATTGAGGACTCGGTGATTAAAAGGATAAATCAGCTGGTTGCATTGGATGAAATTAGAATAGAGGCACACAAGAAAAACATCAAGAAACAACAGAGAGTGAAATATCTATTTGATAAAAGGGCTATAGAAAGAAAATTTTAGATAGGTGATTTAGTCCTTGTTTGGAATGCAAGGAGCCAAGATAAGGGCAAGCATGGTAAATTTGAACCCTTATGGATGAGCCCATATCAAATTAGAAATACTCATGGAGAAGATTCCTACTTTCTCCAGGCCCTAAATGGTGAAATACTGGAATTGCTTGTGCACGATCAATTCCTTAAACTTTATTTTTCATAAGTGGTTGTCTTATGTGCATGTTTGTAAATTAAGTGTATATTGTCTATAATTTCCTTGTGTGGTTGTAGTTTTGCCTTTTTGCATTTTGCCTGGTCTACCCAGAGGTGGTCTGGTTCTCATTGCAGTCTTGCGCCTGCACGTCCCCAGTCGGAGCCAATGGTGGTGCCCACATGGAGTTAGGGTTTCAAGCAAAAAAATTAGTGGATGTTTCATTTTAGAACCTAATGTTTTCTAGGTCCATTGGCATGATATCTATCATCAGTAGCTATGCTAAGTGTTTCTCTAACTAGCCAATGGGGGTTATACAATATGGTCTTTGGTGAGGCCTTGTACATTGGTGGCCGGGTCCAGTCTCCCACTGATCGCCGATGAAGACAAGGCGTTATGTTGAACGGTTGATGAGAGTTGTGAGATCAGCGAAGGAGTTTTCAGATACGCCAATGGGTTGGAGTTGTGCCGATGAAGGTGGTTATCAGGGTAAAAACACATATTGGCAGGGAAACTTTCAGGTGTGTCGATAGGTTTGGGTCACACCAATATAGGGGGACCATCGGTGAGATGTGTGGCATCAGCGTGCTTGAGGTATGTTGTCTCGATGGTCTGGCATCACAACGATGAAGGTTTGGTTTTGGCCAGACTAGTGATATCAGAATACCTAGAGAGGGTCGCTCTGATGGGTTGGTGTCTTATCGATAGGTAGGTTGTCAGAGTTACAAGGTACATTAGGTAGGCAGTGGAGCCTTTTGGCTAATAGGGTCTTGGCGTCAACAGGAGTTGAAGCGATGGACCACTAGTGGTTGGCTCTCTTGGTCGTGTCGAGGAAAATGCGTGACACTAAGTTTGCTCATGGCTTGTTATAAAAAGTGTTCAAAAGGTCACTACAGGATGAATGTGGGACAGTCCGTTCTCACATATGAGAAGAAGAAAGTGATGGCAAGGAAGCATCTACGTGGCATATTCTCATTGGCCACTGACTTGCCTATTTGATTTGAGCCATAGATCTTGGTGGTAGAGAAGGATCGATGGCTGTGTTCAAATGCAGGGTTTTCTTCAAGACTGTAGTGGCATTCTTGGCGGGAATGTTTTTAGAGCACACAGTTTGTTGCATTTCCACAGGACACCAGTAGGTCAACCATTGATTGCAGAATTACAGACGCATGGGTTGATGATGGACGTGCCACCTACTAGTTTTAAGAGGAAAATCCAACCAGAATTACAGCGTAGGGCTCGAGTCCAACCACTCCTTGCCTCTCCTTCTACCTACTACTTTGATGTTTTGGGGTGCCATTTTGTAGTGCACTGTATTTGTCTAATTTTGAATTTTTCCCTGTAATTAATGTAAAGTACACATTTTGGTATATATCAGAACTGTGTTACTTATTTGTGGTTGTTGAAAACTAGACAAATTTTGGTGTTGTGATAAGATACAACTTCATTGGTGGCTCTATTTTGGTTGTCTTGTGAGTTTATGAATCATATATTGAATGTTTCATGCATAAATTTACTGGTTTCATGTTGTTTTATATGAGTAATGCTTCATTGCATGTATTCTGTTATTTGTCTCCAAATTGAATGTGTTCTTCTTCTGAGTCTAAACAACTAAGGGGTGTTTAAGATTCTAGGATATGGGTTTGCTATATTGAATGCTTGATCTTTTACTTCTAGTCAAGGGGTAGATTAAATGTTTAGGGTTAAGCGTTGGGAAGAATATATTGCAGTGAGGATGTTTGTAAGCAGAGATAACTGAATACTTAGTTTTGGGAAGTATCTGTAAGGCAGACACTGAAAAATCCCCTTGAAACTTAGTTATTGATTTAAGTTTATGGTGACCATTCACATATGTATCTCTGTTGACTCTGAGCCCTGAGATAGGCACCAGTCCAGTCTTGTATTGAGGTTACAACCAAGGTCCCAGTTTTGCATCCAAATACAAAATACAACTTCGAACTTCAAATCCAAACCTTTAGGACATTGGAAGTAGTTTTAGGACCAAAATCCTCTATCTCACAACTGAACATAGGCCCAAAGCTAGCCCCTTTGCACTTATCTCATAGTTTTGGTCTGCATAAGAGAGGATTTATCTCCTTTCTGTCAACATCCCAGTTAGTTCATAGATGCATTTCATAGATGTTGAATAGGGAAAACCCCCCTTGGTTCTGCAGAGCCTAAAGAAGAAGAGGAGATATTTATAGAGTCTATCTCCTATAATGTTGGCCCCTGGCCCGAGAATCCTGTTGATCAATGATGGCTACCTTGTAGGGATAACTAGGAAGAAGCATCCAGTTTGGGAAAAAATCCAACAGGGTGAATGGAGTCAATGATGAATGATGGCTATGGATATAGATGTGTAAGATAGGCAGGTCTATTCAGCAACTTAACTCTATCCTGTTGGGCACATGAAATATTTGCACCTTATGTAAACATGGAGGTTTTTAAGTTACTATACTCTTCTTAATAATCCCAGTGACATTCTCCCATATTACTGTGAACAACTAAAAGGAAGTTTTAATTCTGGCAAGAAGGAAACCTGAACAAAATTATTTCGTTGAAAGGGTTTTAACTCCTAGTAGAGACCAATGAACTTAACAACTTGAGAGGAATTAAATCAACTTCTTGTAGAAATCAATCAATAGGAATGCATTGAATCAACAAATGTGACTAGATAAATTAAATATATCCTTAATATGATAATTTAAATAACATGAGAAAACCACTTTAGAGACAACACAGTAGCATATAAGTATGAATATCAACACAACAAGTGAACACTGAAATAGATCATCATTTAAGAATTTTCTACTCCATGATATTGCTTCAAATAATATGTATTATAACATTTTCTAATATGGAATGGATGGGCGGATGGATACAATTTGTCTTCTATTGGTGATGATTTTCTAACCTACTACTTATGATGATTATTTGATGATTTCATCTGGTATATATACATTACATCTTCTAGGGTTATGACCTTCATACCCATCCTGTGCATCCCTTCATTTACCGTGAAAGATAATGATTTTGCAAAATATTTTTGCAAAACATTAGTCTCTTGTTTATCTTTCTCCTTAATTATTTTCCATCGTCTGGGTAAATAAATTTGGTAATTAGTTAACTTTTGTCCACAAGTTCAATTTGCATTCTCACCCAATCTGTAAAATATAATCTTTGGGTAAGAAAGAATTTACCCCCTCCATGAATTCCTTGGCAATCAAAAATTACCTTTCATTTTACATTCTCATGCAAAATATTTTGCCCATGACTATTAACATTAGTCAAAATAACTATTAGCATCCCCTTTGTCAAACTCATATTTCACCCACAATAATATTTCCCCATTCATTTTTACATTACCCGGGTAAAATAATTACCTACTCCCTAATTTTCTTTGGTAGAAATATTCCACCTCTTGGTGAAAATATTCTACATTATATCACACTCCCAAAATAATAAATTTCTTTTCCCCTAAAAATATTCACCAAAAAAGTATTTCACTTTAATTTTTATTGTTCCGCTCACTTTAATATTTTGTGCCCCACATCAAAAATCAAATAAAAACATTTCATGTTTTCACTTCTCGCACACATTATTTTCTATTCCATAGCACTCTCCCTCACTTCTTCCACATTCACCGCAACCACCACACACAAATTTGAGACCCCCTATGGGTACACAAAAAGGCTCACCACTTAGCCACATGGGCATCAATGGTTTCATGCAAGAGTGCGGGAAAATCCCACCAAGCTGCACATGGTCATATGTTCCATAGTGGGAATGTGGGGAAGCTCACCATACACTCGCACATTCTTGCAACACTGTACATTGTTTTCTAGCTCCTTGCAATGGCTGCGGCAACATGTTGCAAAGCATTTACAACCATAATATGTGACAAAATCCTCTTCAACACATCCATTTTTTGAATAGCCTACAATCTATGGTGGCAAGAAATGTTTGAAATGTCTTGTGTATGCTTCCACATTCGCATACATGTCTATTGAGGTGCTAACAACTAAAACATCTAATAAAAATCCTCCTTCGATTATGCTTTGATGGACATCCAAACCCTATTTCAAAACTCCCCTTTCGGCATAGATAGAAATACATAGGCAAAGATGATGAAATAGTGTAAACGGCCTGCGAGCATACCCATGCCTTCTACTCACTACAATCGCACTCCACGAGGCTCCAAATTTATCCTCTCATACTCGACATACATGCAGAGGAATCTCCAGGGAGTATGTATTAAGCAAAATGTGTAGTGCCTCTTTCAATTTGGCCTCTTTACATAATGCTGCGAGATTGAGATGAATAGTTGATAGCAATGGCATTCTATTACTATGATTAAAGCGTAGAAAATGTACAGTGTTATTTACAGTGTTGGAGACACATTTTATGCACTATGGGAGTCAGCATGTATTATGAAGGTTCTTAACAACTATAATAGTTGTTTGTATTCATTATGGTGGCTGAGAAAAACTTGCCCATAAATCATTTCCTTGAGGCATTTTATTGAATAATTCATTTGCCTTCGACAAAGCATTTTTCCTCGAAGAATATTCAATGTGTCGAGTTCTTTGATTTGGTATTCTTGGAGCTTGTGGAATAGTTTCTTGCAATGAATTTTTAGTTAACGCCAAGGGAGCACCTTTAGCAAACTCAATACCATTGAAATTTCCATTGAAACCCATACCTAGTTCGTCCATAAAAATGGCTCTGTTTCAAGTCTCTACCTAATCATGTGCCTTCCCAGAGTATTTTTAAATTGAGTTATTACATCTACCTCATTGCCTGATAATCCTATTTCCCAGAGACTTATTGTTATCCACAAGGGAACAAGTACCGTCATACCTAAAGGGTCGACTATATGTAGTAAAGAAAGACCATGGATCTACTGAATGGCATGATATGCTTCATTTGCTAGGTCTATGGCTCTTCCAAAATGCGAAGTTGAGATGTATGGCAAGTCAGTACATTTGCTAATATAAGCCTGTGTAGCATCCAAAGAAGCGAGAAGAAAAAAGCCGTGGCTAGAGCTTTGGAGAGTTTGGAGGCATCGACATAACCTTTCCCTATTCACCATTTCTCCCTGAGTGTGCATCATTGCAAATTGTGTGAGGGAACAAAGAACTTCGTGTGTAGATTGAACCACTATATCTGCCCTTTGCTCCAGAGTAGTGTTTTTAAAATCATAATGAAATTTGAAATGGGCTCCATAGGCTTCATCAACAATAATAGGTATACCATAATTATAACATACATCTTCAATCCCTTGCATATCAATTTGCACACATATTGTTGAAAAAACATTGTCAATGCATTGCTCATCCTTGTTCTCTTCTTTCATATGACAACTTTCCCTAGTTTGAATCATAGGATCCTTATCAATGGCATCTCCATCTTCACATTTAGTTTTAGTCTTGCAACAATCTAGGATCCTTTTGAACTAACAATACTTGTGTGACACATGTTGGGTCCTCTTGTGGACCCGGCTAAATTTTTTTTCATTTTGAAACAAGTTTTTCATCCTAAATTGTATTGTGGCCACAGCAATATGCTCATGAAGTGAAAAAATGAAACGGGTTGTCACTAGAATTCGCTTTCTGGCATATTTATACATTGACTAAAATAAGCCAAGTGGCCTCCAAAATCACCCTGGAAAACTAGTCAAATGATCTCCTGGAGCAATGAAAATGCACATGCATGTAGACATTTGAAATAAAAATTTAGTGCATCCAACTATTTGCAAGAGTTCATCCATATGTGCGAGATATAATTGTTCAAAGTAGCCCACTTGGCCTTTTCTGCAACTGCACCTATGAAAAACCTTATTAGGGCTACCAACTTGCAATTTTGAAAAACCATCAAATCTCTTATTGGGAAGCTGCAGTTGAAGGATTTAGTTCATTTAGGTATAATGAGTATACTTGTAAGTGGGTTTTTTGTCAATCATCTTCCTTCTCAAAATATTGAGGGTCAAAGTTGACCTCTCGAGGTAAAACTATGAAATCAGGGCTAAGTGCATTTGTTTTTCATTTTGAAAAAATAGCAAATGATGAGTTGGAGCCTTGAAACTAAACACATAAGTAGATTTTGATAATGTGAATTAGGAACACCAATTGTTTCATCATGAACATTATCCATCTGGAAGATATTAGCCTCCCAAATTGGCCTCTTGGACTGATTTTACATTGTGCAAACAACAAAACTTTTTCAAAACCCTCCAACTTGACTCAAAACTTAGTCAAATCTCATCATAGGAAGCTGAAATCAGACATTTGCACTCACATATGATAGGTAAGCATGCTTACAAAGTGGTTTTGCATCAAAATGAGTAGGCTCTAAATTATGATCCCTCAAAGAAAGCTCCTCAGGTAGATTGCACAAGTGTAGTTTTGAGAGTTATAGTTGATTTTTTCACATTGAAACCTAAAAAACATTGGTATGCAATTTTAGGTTCCAACATAATACACTTCCAATAGGTTATCCTCCATCATCATTGACCTAGCATCCTCTTGAACTATCCTATTCTTTCTTTCAACACTCCATTTGATATAAACTCACCTCGTCTATTAGACCTTAAGCATTTGATTCTCAATTCTAACTCATTCTCAACCATTGCCTTGAAAACTTTAAACTTGTCTGGGGCTTCAGATTTCTCTTTTAGAAAATTAACACATGTCATTCTAGAGTAATCATCAATAAGCAACATAAAATACCTATCTCCTTGCAGACTTCTTGTTCTTGTAGAACTACACAAATCTGTATGCACCAGCTCAAGCAATCCAACATAGAATTATTCTTTACTCTTGAAACTTGTCCTTGTTTTTTTCACCAATTGACATTCCTTGCAAATAGTATTAGTAGGATTCACAAGCTTAGGAAGATCTCTTACAACTTGTACTAAGCTTATCTTCACCAAGTTGTCAAAATTGATGACACATCCTTCTATGCCACAACCAACTCTCATTTGTCTAAGCCAACAAACAATAATTATCAGTTCCTCTCAAGTGATAAACATTGCCTTTAGTCTTCTTACCAGTTGCAATCACTATTGTGGAGATTTCCATGATCTTGCATCCATTATCCTTGAAACTTAGATCATACCCTTTTTCACACATCTAGTCAACACTTAAAATATTATGCTCTAAACCTTTCACATATAAAACATCATATGTGTTATGCTTACCATCAAAAGAAATAGATCCTCTTCCGCAAATCTTACCAACTACATTATCACCAAACCTAACCAGTCCCCCGTCATACTTTTCAAAGCTTACAAACTTACTTTTATCACTGGTCATATGATGTGAGCATCCATTGTCAATGATCCATTCATCCTTCTCTTTCTTAACCTGGACAAACAAAGCACTTTCATCCACTAGTTTTTCTTCCTTCACACAACTAGTAGGATTACTAGACTCAGGTTCTTCTTTAATAGAAATAAACAAGCATTCATTTATACTAGTACTATTATCAGCAAACTCATCATCTATTACACCATCATCATCAAGATCTCTAACATAATAGAATTTCTTTATAATCCTAGGTCTGCGTTCAAATTTCTTTTTACCTCTCTCAATTCTCTCTAGATACCTGGAGGTATAGTGACCAATCTTACCACAAGAAAAGCATTTGAATGGTAATGTTCCTTTGAACTTATCGATACCTCTTTGCATTTTGTCCACAAAGTTGGCTTCAACCTCATCAAGGTCATCATCAGATTCCATAGCATATTTCTAAGATCTTTAAGTTTTTTTCTGAAGTGCTAGCTTTGAAAGAAGTCTCAGTCTTCAGCAGGGCATCATTGAACTCTCTCATCTCAAAGTATGTAAGCTTCTTAAGGGACTGATCCTTTGAAATATTTTTCACACTCATAACCTCTTCAATTGCTAACACCTTGTGACTATAGGATTTAGGCAATGATCTAAGAATCTTCAGCACAACCTCATCCTCATTTATGGTTCCTCCAAGACCTTTGATTCCATTGACAATTTCATCAACTTTTTTCATGTAGACTATTATGTTCTCATATTCATTCATATTCAGGGCTTCATACCTCGCCTTCAAGTTTTGTAATTTTGCAGTCTTTACAAAATCATCTCCTTCATACAATTTTTCAACTTATCCAAGATCTCATGAGAAATTTCCAAATCCATAACTTTCATTAACTTAGTATTAGATAGGGCATTTAATAGAGCATCTCTAGCTTTTCCATTTAGCTCATACTATTTGACCTCATCTTCATCTGATGGACCATTTTCAAGAATAGTATACTTTTTCTCTGTCATCTTCCAAACATCATAACCAAGGGAAATGAGATGACTTTTAATTCATACATTCCATAGAGCATAGTCCATTCCATATAATTATGGAGACTCCTTCTTGTCCACCATCATGAATATTCCTTGAGTTGTTAGGATCTTCATTGAGGAACCCTCTCTCTAATACCAATTGTTGAAATGTGCAATACAATTGAGAGGAGGGGTGAATCAGTTGTAAACAAAACTTTAAAACCATTGACACATCAACCACTTAATCATTGTTATTGTAATTTAACCATGAAAGAATGAAACCATACTTGAACACATTCACACATTCAAGACATGAGACACCATATTTTTACGTGGACAACCCTATAAGGGAAAAACCACAGTGAGTGTTAGCTCACAATATGAAATATATATCAAAATTTACAATAAGGCTGACTACTAGAGGCTCACTGCCAATGGAGCTCACTGCCCTAAATGCTCACTACAAAAGAAGTGGCTCACTACCAATGGGTTGGCTCACTGCCTATGGGTGGCTCATTGCCAAAGTTGGTGAACTGAGATAGTAGCATCTACACTATTCCAAAGTTTAGTTCCATTGAAGCACAATAAATTTTCTCTGCTCTACTCTACTTTTTCACTTCACACTTATCTTTACATCTTCACATCCTCATGAATCATTCATGACTTCATTACATGTATTTATACAATTCATCAACCTTGGAATGAACATCAAGGTCAGCATTATAATCATCAACCGTTAGAATAATCTCCAAGGTCGGCGTACATACATATTTAGCCAATATTCAAATTAGGTCTAGACCTAAAAGGATTGGGGAAGAAGAGAAATGAATGTGGACCACTTCGATCCTTAGCTGAGACTCAAATGCAATCTTCCATGCAACAAAATGCTTTACAAACTTCGAAGCATAACCACAAGTAGTGAAAACAACCAAGTTAGCTAAAATTGGTGTCAACACTAAGACCTTTAGAAACACGTTTCATGCATGATCTGGATTACACTTTGCAGACCAATCAAAAGGTAGGATCATGATCTAGAGATAGCCACAAGCATGTTACAATCACCAAGAACATCTGCCCGACCTCTAAACACTTTGTCCATAAGATTCTTCAAACTAGAGCACTTGAACATTGCTGTCAACCACTGTCATAAAGGAAGGATCAGTTGTGGAGCACCAAATCACAAACCATTTAAACTAAAGTCTCATAACATCATTACAAACTTAATTCCAAAACATAATACATTCTCCCTGTCACCACTAAATACACAAAAAACTAGTTTTTGGTCTGGTGAACAGAACTCACTCAAATCTTCACACCGAAGGCTCAAACTTGAAACATAGAAACTACAAACATCTCTTAACATAAATTCCAAATTGTAGGAAAATATATTCAATCTATAGGATATGCAGAGAAAAATACTGTACCATTCTTCTTAGGTACTTGCTCAAACTTATTCAAATAATTTCCTTAGATGCTGACCTTAGGTGTTGACATTAATGACAACACTTACTACTCATACTTGCAATAGAAGTATTTATGTGCACTCAGATACAAGAAATTAGTGAAATTAGTCAAATTACACCATGACCTGACATCCTGATAAAGTTAGATCATGATTATTTAGAAGATGATGAAGAAAGTCACCTATGTGATTTTGAAAGACATTTGTCTAAAGAAATGCAGAGATGTATAGAATGGAAAATTCCATTAAGAGAAGTTTTATTGGAGGCATGGTGTAGGTTACTCTAGGCTTCAAATTTTGAGACTACTTGTGCATTAGGCTTGGATATAGTCGACAAGCAAGAACTATATATTCATAGAAGAATTTGAACTTGCAAACTAGAAGTCAGTAATGGAATTCATATTGAAATGGATGAAGGTCCAAATGTATCTAGAAATGAAGAAGATGTATCTAAATCAGTCTAGGATGATGTTGTTTTCTTAAGAACTAAAGGTCTGAATGATAAAGGGACTATGAAAGAAAAATCATATATAGGCACTAATCCATATGACATCCATGATAAGGGTCTGGATGGTTTTATTACCTTAGAATGAAGAGTGAAGGAACAACTAGGATCACATGAATTAAAGGTTATCACAGAGAAAGATTCCATAGAGAATGTTAAGAAGAAGAAATGTCTTGAGAAAGACATTAAGAATGATCATCCATGGACATTGAAGCTTGATGGATCAAAACCCAAACAAGGTGACAGAGTTGTAGTTGACCTGGTGAGTCCACAAGGGAAGTCCTTCTTAGATGCATACATGTTGCCATTCCATTGCACTAACAATGTTGAAGAATATGAAGCATTGATCCATGGACTGCTCTTAGCACTAAAGAGGAAAGTCATGATACTCCATATATTTGGAGATTCTAAACTAGTGGTCAAGTAAGTAAGAAAACAATACACCTGTAATTACAAGTGATTGTCCAACTACAAACATCAAGTGTGGGACTTGATCGAAGGTTTCAATGCCTCCAATATTACTCATGTACAAAAACAATTC
The DNA here is from genome assembly GCA_027924645.1 of Cunninghamia lanceolata. NCBI lineage: Eukaryota > Viridiplantae > Streptophyta > Pinopsida > Cupressales > Cupressaceae > Cunninghamia > Cunninghamia lanceolata. The sequence continues at coordinate 30,772,732 of BSBN01000078.1, read as the reverse complement.
AAGTATCAAGCTAACGCAATGGCTACAACTGTAGCACCTTGGAACCACTGACACTATTAGGATTGAAGAGGTTTTCTATAGAGTTGGTGTCCATATCATGGATTTCATTGCTAATCAGGATGTTTTTGAAGCACAAGTGATTGATAAACAATATCATGAAGATCAAGAGTGGGATGAAAAATCCATCATTGATTTACAAGTTAATAAAATTCCTAAGGGAATGATTGAACTGGAAAGGTTATTCAACCTAGATAACATGGTGAAATAGAAAGATATCCCTAAAACAAACAGAGGTTATTATGAAACTGTGAATTTAAGTGAAGGTCTAGAACTTAGAAAGGTTTTGATTGGAAAGGTCTACACGTAGGTAGAATGAGAAGGAACAAATCAATCCCTAAAGGATTGCATACATGTGATCGCTTGGTCATATGATGAGCTCAAGACATACAATACTTCAATTATCACACACACTATTCCACTAAATCCAAATGTGAAGCCATTTAGGTAGAAGCAACAACTAGTAAACACCTTACTGGAACCTTTAATTTTTAAGGAAGTTAAAAAATTATTTGAGACACGTATCTTTTTCCTTCTCAAGCATTCGACATGGGTCACCAATCAAGTACCAATTAGGAATAAAAATGGAGACATTTGGCTATGCATAGACTATTGGAATCTGAAAAAGAATCTGAAAAGGACAATTATCCTCCCCTCGTTGGATGAGGTACTTCAAATGGTCAATGGAGCCTAGATGATGTCCTTTTTCAATGGATTCCTAGGGTATAACCAGGTCATGGTTGATAAGATAGATAGATTGAAAACTACTTTCACTACTAAGTGGGGAATTTTCACCTATGGGAGGATGTTGTTTGGTCTAATTAATGGTGGTGCAATGTTTAGTATGCCATACACTATTAGCCAGAGACACTACTAGGCATGTTAGGTGTTGTCATTGATGGCAACTAAATCTATCTTACACATCTGTATTGTATCATTTGATCATACCAGAAATCAGAGTGCATATTTATCTAAGTCCAAATAGATAGGAACATAGCATTTGACAGGGTCTAGTATTTTGGTCTGTATTTCTCCACAGATAATCATATTGTGCTACAGATCTGAGGGAATGTTAAGGGATGTCAGGGCTACCTAAATCCAAAGTTTTAGCCTCTGGTGATGAAGGGATTGAAAGTTACAAGAATATGAGTATCAAGTTTTGGTTAGACAATTCAGTCTAGTGAAGAATAGGCCGACTTGCTATTTGATCCTTGTGCGGATTAAGAGAAGTGGTTAGTTGAGTAATTTATGAGATCCAGTGGTATTGGCTGACATGTGTGGTGACTTGAATTCATAAGTTGTGGTCTACATTGATGTTTGTGCATGGATTCAACTGACAAAGCAGTGATCTTGAAAAAGTTTCTAAGTCTTCTTGAGGCTAACTATAGTTGATGTAATTTCATGTTGCAGATATATATGATCGATGGGTGTGAGCTTTTTGAGGTATGAGGATGTGAACATGAAGTGAGAGGTGTGAAGAGTGGCAGTATCAAGTGCGAAGCAAGGTAATCTGAGCTCCAGATCATGTGAAAGTAGTGAAATAGGGCAGTGAAAGATGAAGTGTGTGAAGTTAGTATATTGAGCCAAATTGAAACTATAATCCTGCATTGTTAGATGATATTCTTTAGTTCAAGTATTTCAGTGAACTCTTGTAATTGATCTTGTAGGCAGTGAGCCTCCTTTGAGCAGTGAGCTCTATGTAGTGCACCTGAAGGCATGTGCCTTCCCATTTTGTAATACTTTTAATAGAGTATAAAATCTTGTGGGTTAACCCCACCATGGTTTTTCCCTTAACTAGGTTTCCCCATAAAAATCTTGGTGTTCATGTGTGATGATCTTGTTATTGTTGTTATTAAGTTCATGCTTCTTTATTTTGAATGTATGTGGTAAATTAATAAAGGATCATAATAATAAGTTTTGTAGAACACTAATTCACCCCCCCTCTCAATGTTCCTTAATTTCCACAATTGGTATTAGAGCAAGGTTCCTTGGAAGAAGTTTAACAGTTGGAGGAAGATCTAGGAAGGTGTTTTAATGGGTTATGTGATTAGGAAATCGAAATCAAGGTAAAAACACAAACTAAATGGATGCAAAAAAAGAAGTTATACCTTGATATGAAGACCCAATATCATCAAGGGGGGAAGGAGCTTGCACCCAAGAGCTCCTAAGATATACCCTAGATAAGGAAAACAATGTCAAATGCTCTATTCTAATGCAACTCACAAGCTAGTTCAATAGGTATTTTGACATGGTAACATTACTTAAAAATTGGGATCCCAAAATGGGTTGGAGGATGTTATATTTATAGACATTTTGGAGAGATTTTGATCCAAGGGTTGAGATTGATTTGGGAGATCAATGGCAGAGGATGAAGATGATGTGGAGGGCCCAGATTTCATCTTGGGAGAATGGAGGGCTAGGAATAAAGATGAATTTTAAATTCATCTTGGGAAAGGGGTGGAGTTAATGAGGTTGCGTGAGATGGAATATGTGTGAATTAAAAATTCACATGGGGAAGGGTAAAATGAATTAAAAATTCATTTTGGGGATGAGTGGATATAAATGAGGCATGGCATGGGTAAGAGGTGTAAGAGATATTAAATGTGATGTTGGACATATTTTTATAAAAAATTGACTTATGTGGGATATATTTCAATTTTTTATTTGGAGGATGTGGGGAAGGGTGTTAAACTAGGTTTGACCACTGTAATGGGAGGTTAAGATTAATTAAATAAGGTTTTATTTAATTAATCCTAAGGCTAGGGTGAGATAGGCTAGGGTAGGCAAATTAAATAATGGCTATTTAATTACCTAAGGTAGGAATAGGTTAATTAATAGGTTGAATTAATTAGTTAAACATGATTTAGCTAATTAATTGGGTTTAGTGAGGACGGAGAAAATGACCAAATAAATATTGAATATTTATTTAATCAATGGGCTAAAGTTTGAACTATTGAATTAATAGAATTAATCCAATTGTTGGGGATAGAATGATGAAAAATCAGGTGATGAAGGGATAATTAATTAAATAAAAATTTAATTAATTGATTAGAAGGGGAATTAGTATGTTTAGGGATGTCAGGAGTTGGTTTGATGATGAAGATATTTTTAGGTGTCTACATTTGCCCCTCTTTGACATGGCGTCAGGACCTAGCAGGGAAGTGGTGTCAGGTCAAAGAAAGAATATGCCCTAGCTATCGGGAAGAAATAAGATGGGTGAGGGATGCCGCCTCGAGAGGTCACCAAAAAAAAAAAAAAAAATTTAGGCGAGCTCTTGAAAGGACATGACGGGAGTGAAGGTTGGATATAGGATGGAAAAAAAGGATGACAGGAATGAAAATGGAGGAACAAGGTTGTAATCTGTACCCTGGAGGGGAGAAAGAGTGGGTAGAAGGATGACATGGCTGACTATATTTAGACTAGTGGGCCCTAAGGATTCCACATTTGCACACATTGAACTTGTGAGAAGGAGCAAAGGAGAGATGGCAGAGCACAATCCCAGATTCCCTTGACTTTCCCATATTTCTGAGCATTTCTGATCCTATGGCTGGGCATTGGAGCCTAGACCCCAGGTAGGGCCTAACCCTATCTTTGTGATTTTTTTATTTTGTCACATTTTTTGGGTTCGAGAATTGGGTATTGGCATTGTGGCACTATTGTAAGATCACGCAATGCCAAAAGTACGTGGATTAGCACCATCCTTTGGATTGGTGCTATCCCCTTGGGTAGAATAGAGCAAGATTGGCAAAAAATGCTTAGCATTTTGGTGCCATCCTCTATATTGGCACAATGTGTGCAGAGTTTTGGATTCTGGTGCTTTGGCACCAAATGGGTATTAGGGTAGCGCTATGTTCTAGACTAGCGCTATTTTAGGTAGTGGCACTATATTTAGGTTGAGTGCAATGTAGAGGATCCGTGCCATATGTGATATATTCACTACCAGGAGAATTGGCACTATTATTTAGATTAGCGCCAAGTGGAAGGATGGTGCCATTTGTGAAAATGGCACAAAGTGGCTTGTGCAGTGGCGCTATTATCTGTATTAGCACCTTGGGGAGATGTGGTAGAGCCATCTTTAAAAATGGCGTGAAACATGGTTTGTTGTGGCACCAAAGTGTTTTTAGCTTTCAACATTAGAAGAAAAGAGTTGATTCAAAAAAAGATAGGTAGATTTCTGACCAGAAAGTTGTGGATGCAAGAGACGAGGCCATTTACAATGTCCTCGCAAGAGCGACACATGCCATCTATGATGGCACTATTTGACTAGTTTGATGATGCCACCTGGGCCTGACTGGCAAGGTTGGGGCTCTTGACAACTACGTCAATGTCATTGCTGTGAGCTCATAGAGTTCTGATTACCGTGGTTGTAGAGTAGTATCAGCCAGAGACTTGTACGTTTTTGCTTCTGACTGGCGAGATTACTATTACTCTTGAGGATGTTTATCGCATCCTCAACCTACCTATTCATGATTGTCGGGTGACATACGACACGAGGAGGGGACAGAGGGCTTTGATTAGAGTGTTTGGCCACGATCACATGGCTTTGTTAGCAAACAAATGGGAGATGAGTTATGAGGGGTCACTGGTGGCAGGTGTAGACCACTTTGCTTTATTCCTATGTGCATTGATTGGTGGCGTAGTGATGCCCGATAGGAGGGGCAGGGGATTTCTGGTTGGATGGGGAGAGTTGATATAAGGGATGGTCAGACATGAGACTGTGTATGCCTGGGGACCGGCAATGTTGGCACAACTTTATCATGAGATGCATACAGTTGTCTATCATTATGATTCAACTTTATCAGCCAGGGTTACTTTCCTGCATGTGTGGATCTAGGAGCATATTACGGTCACTCAGCCGAGATGTGGGTACTATCACCATCTGTTTGAGGCATGTGTGTTCTTGTATCAAGATGCAGAGTACACATATACTAGGTAGGTTTAGTATTGGAGGAGGGTGCTGGATGACATCATTTGGATGACCTTGGGACCTTACATCAGAGTGGAGCCATGGCTAGATGATGATGTGCACATGCCTTTTACTTTTTAGCAGTGCTACTTGATAGGTCAAGGAGACCATATGATTGACATGTATCTACCGTATGCGACAGTTTGGGTTATGGTAGGATGTTTCATAGTAGATAGTGATTTTTGCACGGATCCGTCGAGATGTCTGGTATTGGCCTGCAGCCATACAGTTGCGGGTTGCCTTGGAGGATTTTACGGCTTTACAGCTGTTGCAGTAGGATTGGCAGAGTACGGTTAGGGATGCAAGTACTACTCCTACATATGAGACATGGTGGAAGATATGGTGACCGACTCGGTTCACTAGCCTAGTAGATGAGGTACTCCCTGCGGAGGAGGCGGCGGGATTAGAGGATGAGGATTCTGAGGAGGATGGGGATGATGATTCTGATGGAGATGATTTACCAGAGGAGGGTGAGGAGATTATCGTAGACTACCTCATGGAGGTTAGAGGGGATGGAGATGAGAGGGAGATTTAGAGGGATGGGTAGCCGATGGATGTGTTAGCACTAGTGGTAGCTGGACAGGTGCCCTAGCAGTAGGTGAGACATCAAGTACTTGTACAACAGGTGCCTGTTGAAAAGGTTCATATTGGAATGGTACGATGGTAGGGAGAACCTTGATGACATGGGGGACAACTGAGGGTGGACAGGGGTGTTATGGTCCCACCATAGGTTTTGCAGCAGTAGCAAGGTAGCAGGTAGAGGCAGGCCCTTCAGCGGCAAGTGGAGAGGCAGAGGTTCAAGGGCCCACATCCCGTCGGCGGCCTCGGAGTGGAGAGGAGGAGGAGGTAATGATGGTTTACTTGTTTTGATATATGTTTATGATCTATGGACTATGATGTATGGAAATAGCTAGATGGTTATAAAATGCGGCTAAATGATTGTAATTATGGTTATGCAATATAACTAACTGAGTATGCTATGCAAGTGAATGTAACTAAATGATTATGATATGATGTAATGGGATGCAATGTAATGATTATGGAATATAACCTAAATGATTATTATATTGAACTAAAGGATTATAAAATGCACCTAATGAATATGTAAACTAAAGGATTATGATATGCAATGTTAAATGACATATAATGTGCAACTAAATGATTCTAAAATGCACCTAATGAATATGCAAATTAAATGATATATTATATGCAATTAAATGGTTATAAAATGCACCTAAAGGATTATAAAATGCACCTATATGAAATGCAAATTACATGATATATGATATGCAATGTTAAATGATATATGATATGCATCTAATGAAATGTAAATGATATATAATATGCAAACTAAAGGATATAAAATGCACCTAATGATATGTCAATGATATGTGATATGCAACTAAATGATATGTAGGATTGAAACTAAATGATTTAAGAGATGCAAATTAGGTGATATGTGAGATGATTAAGTCTTGATACACATGATGTTCTTTGTTGGACCCTGGGTGGTGGGGCTGTGTGATAGGGGAATAGGTGGGGAGAGGATAAGAGTGAATGGATATTGTATGGATATGATTGGTTGCGGCTAGAGAGAGGGGGTATGGTTAATGAGGGAGTTTCTAGGTCATGAAACACCATGTCATTGAGGGGGGATATGGTTTGGTTTGGGATGTGTTGAGTGGGAATAAGTTGGAGAGATGGGAGTAGGCTAGGTGATTACGAAATCTAGGCCCAGATGGTATAGTTGAATAGATGATTAGCATGATGATTTGAGCTAGTGACAGTAGTTGCATAACATTAATTGAGAGAATTTCTTAGTTTATTATAGCAATGTAGTATACAGTTCACAAAGGTATGAGATGACCTAGGTGATGATATATATCCCACGAGTGCATGGACTAGACCCACAAACGATAGGTTGATTTCATGCACACCCAAGGTAGTATAACCTTGCCTGGCCTAGGAAGGGGACTCATAACGATGAGTGCTAATAGTACATATAAGGTATTGATGCCTATATATGAAAATGAGGCACATCATGCTAGAACCGACCAAGGCTTCAAGATATGAATACTATTCTTGGAGTAATGAAACCAACCCACAAGTACATCATACAAAAACAATGTCCATGTCTACTCTATGTGTTATCTTCTACTTACCATGATATAATGAGATCAAGGTAGCTTTGGAAATGACCTAGAGTAAGACAAAAAGATAAAAATCAATAATTAAAAAAAGACCAACAAAAAGATACAAATAGTCTTTATGTGCTCTTGCCAAGATACATGTTGATAGATGACATATTCTTGTCCATTGTAGGAATGATATATCCTAGGATGCGAATCGGTTGGATCTAGTTGGATGATTTTTGAAAGGTGGGTAGAAGGATAGTCAGGCCATGTGTGGGATTATAGTTAGTATGTTGATTGATGATTTTTGTGTTAGGGACCGTGCTTCAGGCGTATGCTTAACATGTGTATCATTTATTGGGTCCAGCAAGCTCAATGAATGGGGACCATCCAAACGGGTTGGATGGGAGCATCTTATGTACTTGAGTACTGGATACATCCTTCATATTCCAGACTACCTACATACCCTGTGTCCACCGGATCAAGGTACTTTTAAGATGCAGGCGAGATGAATATGTAGTTTTGGCATGACTTGATGATGTGGGAGTGGTTTAGGATGGGTGTGATGTTGGGAGTTGATCGATGTTGATGGTCATGAGTTGCAGTGAGATCGATGTATGGGGTGATTTGCAGTGAATTGTTAGGAAGGATTTTTTGGATTTTGATGATTTTCTATTATTTTTGGATTTTTACAATTTTGTATTATCTTTGGATTTTTTGATTTTGTATTGTTTCTAGAATTTTTTATTTTCAATTGTATGGAAGGAAGCTTACAAGGATCCTCATTCCATGAGTTAGCCTTGGGTGGGATATTGCGGTGTGGGCAATAGGACTTGATGTTTCAGAATTCCAAGCCATGGGATGTGTGTGATATGGAGTGTTGTGTCGGAAAGAGGACTTATTAGATGGTAGAACTAGCCACTACACATGGCACCTGAAATAGGTTTTCACCATGGTATTTATCCAAAGTGTCACCGAAGTGATTTTCACAATTGGAAGTTTTTATTGCACTCAGGTTTCTCTTGATTTTTTGATTTGGGTACTTGATGTGTTATGCATAGAATTTCTTTAGGTGTAGAATGTTCATATGCTCATGTAGAGGGTGCCCATTAGGTGTTGCAATCTTGTATGCTTCTGATCCATAGCTAGCTATGAAGACATAAGGCCCTAGCCAATTGGGTTCAAACTTTCCTTTCTTAGGGTACTCCTACAAGTTTTTCTGGTTTCCTATAAGGACAAGGTCACCTACTTCAAATTTTTGGTTTCTGATCCTCTTGTTATAGCTTCTTTTGAGGCAATTTTGATAGGCATGTAGGTGGTTCAACGCATCTAGACGTTTCTCATCCAGTAATTCTAGTTGATGCAACCTTGCGACTCGGTACTCCTCATCATTGATTATATTTTACAGAGATACTCTTAGGGGTGGGAGCTTGACCTCAATAGGTAAAATGGATTTGGATCCAAATACAAGGGAATATGGGGTGGCTCCTGTGGGGGTACGGATGCTTGTGTGATAGGCCCATAGGGTAGGGTTGAGCTAGAGGTGCCAGTCATGGCTGACTTCATTAACTATTTTCTTTAGAATGTGGAGGATGGTTTTATTTGAAGCTTCTACTTGACCATTTCTGATGCAGAGGCACCCACACTATAACCTTCGCATATAGCATGAATGTCTGCAGACCAACCTCATCATCATCATCTTTGCCATCATCATCATATTCTTTAAAACTACCAACAGCATCATCATGCTTCGCGTTACATAGTCAGCATCATCATATTTCGGACGACCACAAACACCCTCCTGCCGACTACTGTTCATCTCCTCCGCCTTCCTTCTAACATCATCATCATGATGTTCGGCGGGCGCACACATCCTCCGGTTGCACTGTTCATCGGGCACCGAACACTAACGTCATCATCATGATCTCTGACTCTACCTTCGTCAGTAGGATATCCAAATATCCGGTTGTTCAAATATCCTGATGACGATCACCTTCAGCAGCTTACCTTCGACGCTCCACTGCCCGACGATACAAGCAACAGCATCATGATATAAATTATCCGGTTCTCTTCGAAACCTCCTGATGATGATGTTAATACAACTTCCTGCCACGGACTCCCGCCGATACCTTAGCACTTAACGACGACAGGATAAACTCGCATAGGGGGGATATCTCAATATCCTGATGACGATGACGTCATATCCTGATGACGATGACGTCACCCGTTATCCTGATGACCTTTTCAACACTTAGTCAAAAAACACAAACTTTCTCTCCCGCATCTACTCGCGATACGCGGATGATTGGCACTCCCAATATGATGATCCTGATGCCGATACATGCACTTAGGCTATGTCCGACCTAAACATCCTGATGCACTCGCAACATGAAAACTCCAACAGTTTCATGACCCGATCTTCTACCTGATGCCGATGCACTCCTCCTCGGTAACTCCTGATGATGATCACCCCAACGAACCCGTACTTCATGCGCTCAACTGCATCATGTTCACTTCTCCGGATGACGATGTCTGAACTGTCTGCAGGATATTCACCAAGATATCCTGATGATGCTGTCTTCACGAACTTCTTCACTCAGCGAGATTTCACTTCGCCGATCCTCCAGGGATGACCCGATCTAACTTTAGGCTGATCTTCCAACTCAGTCAGCTTATCAACTCGACCTAGCACATGAGGATGCTAGGGTCTTCAACATCTCTTGACCGCGATCCTGCACACCTGCATGCAAACGGAAAACAAACTAACTACTAATCTACTGTACATTGCCATTCCACCGATCAGAAGAGTCAACCGGTGGAATGGATCAGGAAATCCATGACACCCTCTCAAACCAGCAGATCAATCAAGCAATGGAATGCAACCAGAGCAAGAACACAAACAGGATCTCTTTATTGATTTCAAAGATGCAATACAATATGATGTTCCTCACACAGAACACTCAACCTCCCCTGCTTGATGCAACACTACACTGCCGATCGGTCCATCTACAATCAACCGATCCCATGCTTATAAAGATTTGCCTACGAGTACTACTGACCCGACTCCAAGCGGATGGGAACTCTCCAGGCGGCTGGGAGATCCAACCGAACATACATCATGACAGCTGTTATAACTAACTAGCTAAAAATAGCAAAAGTCTGGTCAGCATGATCTTATCCTGATCAGCATGACCTTATTACATGCATTTGGTCTTAACAAACCTTCTTGGAAACACAAACAAGACCTAAACTACTAACTGCCTCATGAAGGCCAGCTGTCAGGTAGGTGCTCCTGCACCAATTTCCTTGAGGGTAATATGGGGTGGAGAAGTGGTGTTTGATTTGGAATTTTTTGCACAAAGTGCGAACTTCCTGGTTCTTGAATGGTTTTCCATTGTCGGTGATGATGGAATGAGGGATACCATAATGACAAATGATATAATGAGGATGAACTTCGATATTTGGGTTCCAATGGTGAAGGTGAGTGGTATTGCTTCCACCCACTTAGTGAAGTACTCAGTAGCTATGATGATGAACTTATGGCCATTAGATGATGGTGAATGTATTTTTCCTACAAGGTTGAGTCCCCATTGTGAAAAAGGCCATGGCATTGTGATGGGTTGCAATTCTTGTGCTGGTGCATGAATGAGATCTCCATGCTGTTGACATGGTAGGCATTTTTTTATAAACCAGTAGACATCTCGTTCCATGGTTGGCCAATAGTATCCAGTCCTCAAGATCTTTTTAGCAAGAGTAGGTCCACTTGAATGTGCCCCACAAATGCCTGCATGTACCTCTTGCAAGGCCACTTCAGCTTCCCTAGAGTCTAAACATCATACAAGCATGCCAACAAGACTCCTTTTGTATAGGGTATCTCCTACAAGGGTGAAGCGGGAGGCTTGGCAGATGAAACATTTTCATTGTGAGGTGGATATGTTAGGAGGGATGATGTTATCATGGAGATATATATAGGTTTCTTAATACCATGGGGATAGGGGACCAATGACTTCACACACTAGCTCCGATTGGGGAACATCATATGCTGGAATAGGAAGTTCTTCTATCAAGAATTCACACTTCTTGTTGTCTTTATTCATGTCGACCAGGGATCCAATGGTGGCCATAGCATTTACAACTTTGTTGTTTAGCCTTGGGATTTGTTCAAAGTGGATGTCATCAAAATAGTCTTTAAAGTCATCAAACATCTTTTTATAAGGTAGGAGTTTATCATCATTAGTCTTGTACTCATTGTTTACCTGTCAGATAACCAGTTGAGAGTCTTCATACACTGTCAGCTTCTCAATTCTCCATTTGATTACCATTTGGAGGCCTATGATAAGGGCCTCATACTCTGCCATGTTGTTGGTACATGGGAATGTGATTTTAAATGACTTGGGGATTGTGTCACCTTGAGGGGTAAAAAATAGGATGCCTGCCCCCAAGCATCTGTGTGTGTATGATCCATCAAAGTACATTTTCCATGTTTCTGTTGTCATTGCTATTGTTAAGATGGCTTCATCAGGGAACTCTGCTAGTGTGGGATGTTTTACAGGAATGGGTGCTTCAGCTAGATGATCAACGATAACCTATCCTTTGATGGCTTTTCTCTCAGTATATTCAATGTCAAATTTAGTGAGGATCATGACCCATTTTTCCATTCTCCCAATAAGAGCAGCTCTGTTTAGCAGATAATTTAGTGGATTGATCATGGCAATGAGCTTGGTTTTGTGATTGAGCATGTAGTGTCTTAGTTTTTGTGAAGTAAAGACCAGGGCTAGACATGCTTGTTCAATAGGTGTATAGTTTAACTCATAGGATATCAGGGTGTAGCTGATGTAATATATAGCTCTTTCCTTCCCTTGTTCATCATGTTGTGCTAATATGGCTCCAATAACTATTTCTGTTGCTAAGATGTATAATAGGAGGGGTTCTCCTTGCCTTGGCAGAGTTAGGATAGGGGGATTAGCTAGATAATCTTTTAGCTGGTTGAAGGTAACCTAACACTGATTGTTCTAGATGAAAGATGTATCCTTTCTGAGTAGATGTTGGAATGGTTGACATTTATTGGCAAGTTGAGCAATAAACTGACAAATGTACTAGAGTTTCCCTTGCAAACTTCTCAATTGTTTTAGGGTTTTCAGAGGAGGCATTTCAGTGATGGCTTTGACTTTTGCAGGGTCTACCTTGATTCCCCTTCTGGAGACAATGTACCTGAAAAGTTTTCTGGAGGTGACCCCGAAGACACATTTCTTTGGATTCAAGCGAACATTATATTGCTCCAGTCAGTCAAAGATCTTTGCTAATACATCTAGGTGTTCCCCCTGTGTCTTTTATTTTCTAAGTAAATCATCCACATAGTCTTCCATGATGTGGTGGAAATGATCATGAAAGATGACAGTCATGGCTCGTTGATATGTGGCTCCAGCATTCTTTAGGCCAAATGGCATTACCACCTAGTAGTACATCCCCCATAGACATATAAAGGCTGTCTTATGTTGGTCCTCTTTTGTGATTCTGATTTGATTATACCCTAAAAAGCCATCCATTAGGGATAACATCTCGTGTCATACTGTAAGATCCACTATCATGTCAATGTTTGGTAACGGGAAGTCATCCTTCAGGCAGGCTTTGTTAAGATCTCAAAAGTCAGTGTAGTAGTAGATTCAGCCATCTGATTTAGCTATTGGTACTAGGTTGGAAACCCATTTAGGATAATCAATTGGTTGGATGAAGCTGATGTCCAGTAGTTTCTTCAATTCTGCTTTGACTAGGAGTGCCACGTGAGGGTTCATTTTTCTTAGCTTTTGTTTTACTAGTTTTGCATTAGGCTGTACTGCAAGGTGATGGATGACCAAAGTAGGATCAAGCCCTAGCATGTCTACATAAGTCCACACAAAATTGCAATTTCTGCGTTTAATGAAGGCTAAGAAGTTTTCTTGCTCTTTTGTGCTAAGAGATTCTACCTTGATGGTGATTTTTGGCTCTTCTTCCATCCTAAGATTCATCTCTTGAGCTAGCTCTACCAAGATGGTTGATCTATTGGGATATACCTTGTCTATCTCAGGAAGGCATATACTTCCATCTCCTGGTGCCTCGTGGAGGTTTTCACCAGGAGATACGTCTTTTATTTTTACTTTTTTGGGATCTGACACTGCCGCGGAACAGTTTTCACCATCAGATCCATGTTTGATTTTTGTATTTTGGTGATTGGAAGTAGAGGTTGTCTCCTTGAAATAGGCAGCCGTATGGAGTTCCATGATGTATCCTACTCTATGATCTCCCAAGGGGAAGTGATATCTAACCCCCAACATTTCAGTGATTGCTTCATCATTCGGTGCCATGTTGAAGACAGGAGGTCCTTGTTGGTCCCAGTCTATGAGGTCTGGGTATACAAGGGGTAAGTCATTGGATGAAGGGGCTAGGATGGTGACTGTGTATATGGTGCATATGGATGAGTCGAAGAACTCAGCGAAGTCACTAAATGAGTCTTGATGGTCTGTTTCATTGACATTATCGACTTCAAGGGAGACTTTAGTGACCTTAGCTAAGATACATTCACCAGTGGTGAGGATACATTGTCATTGACCATATCCTAACCCTTGGGTATAAGGATTTCTTGTCGCTTGGACTTATTCTATTATCCCTTGTTCATGAAGGGCGATACCACCTTGTCCTTTATAGCCCATATTTTTAACAATTTCTGACCCTTTACCATAGATATTTGTTGGTATTGTGGGAGCTTCTTGCTCAGTTTCTTCATCTTTATATAGCTAGGATGATATGTCTTCGAGAACATCTTGATCAAGGAGATGTTTCCTCTCAAAGCTAGGTGATGGTTTGCATTTGATAACAACTGTATTAGCTTCTTCTTGCTTTGGGGTACCAAGCATTTTAGGGTTGGGTAACGTGCCCTCACAAAAGGTGCCGTGTGGGTTACATTCCCCTCATCCCATGTCACTAAGCTTGATCTTGACCTCAGGCGGTGGAGGTATGTGGGATGAAGTGGTGGCAATGTTGGTAGGGTCGATGTATGAGGTGGATGTTGTGGGATTGGCTTTTGTGATGGCTTTGTTATACAGACAAAAGGTGTGGTCATGGCCTTCCAAGAAACTACAATATTGGAAGGGGCGGGGTCAGCGTAGATAGTTACTTTTGTGCGGTTGTGGGGGAACTTTAGACATTGATGGAATGTAGAGGGGACCGCTTGCATAGCATGGATCCACAGTCGGTCAAGAAGAATGTTGTAGGGGAGATCAAGATCAAGGACTTGACATTTTGTTTCCATTATTTTTTGTCTTACTTGAATAGGGAGCTTGATAGTACCCTTAGATAGTCGTTCAGTGTCATCATACCCTTTGATTGTTATACGTTCATTGGTGTCTACAACCACATCCGAGTATCCCAAGTGTTTTAGTAATTTAAGAGTGCATATGTTTAGGCCAGAGCCACCATCTATTAAGACTCTCTTGATGATATGCTTGTGGATGTAGACTTCAATGTGTAAAGCATCATTACGTGAGTGTTGTGAAGCAGGGAGATCCTTTTCTAAAAATGTGAGGTGATGAGGCACGGTGATATGGCCCACCATGGCTTGGAATTGATTCACATTCAGGTTGGCAGGAACTTGGGTTTCCAAGAGTGCTTTATCAAGGACTTCTTTATGGAGAGGTGACGTGTGAAGCAGCTCAAGTATGGAGATTTGTGCAGGGGTCTTTCCTAGGTGTTCTAGGAGGTTGTACTGATTGATAGCTGATGGGTGCGTAGATGGACAATTAGGGAGGGAGTCTGATGTGGATGTGGGTGTTTCATCAGTGGTAGGAGCTGTGCAGATGGATATGTGGCCATGATGAGTTGTGACGGTGTAATCAAGTACTTGAGCCTGAATGGTGATTGTATTGACATGGTTAAACGATGGTTCTATCCACCCTACAATAGAGTCATAGGATGCGGGAGGTGGGGTGATGTTGTAGGCTTGATTGGATGATGAGGCTTTGTTATGATTGGGCAGTGGATCCTTGTAAGCTCCTAGATTAGCGTTGGGTGATGGTTGAGTGTTTTGCTCAAGATTGACTTTGTTCTAATCGATGAGGTCTTGCACACAATGCTTTAACTTCATGCAATCAGTGGTCTTATGGCCCACAATGCGGTGGAAGTTGCAATAATCATTTTCATTGTACCATGCAGCTTTTATCTCACTCTCTTGGTGTAGTTTAATAGGTGGGAGAGTGATCAAACCTTTCTTTAGACATTTGTTGAGGATATCCTCAATTGGTTCCCCTAAAGGTGTGAATTGTCTTCGAGGTTTGTTTTGTTTAAATTGCCCCCTTTGGGTATTTGCATTGGTGGCATATGTACTTGACGGCATTTGATTCTGTACATGTTGGATGGCCTTCACATCAGTGAATCCATCATTCAAGGTGTTTTTATTCTTTCCCCAATAGCATGGCTTTTCGTTTGATTACGTGTTGTTGTTGTTGTTATTAGGGACATTGATATTGAGTTTGTTGTTGTTGTTGTAGGACTTTTTGTCATATAATTTAATCAAGCCCTTGGTGATGAGGGCCCTTTCTATGGTAGTACCTTTGTCAATGACCTCTTCAAAGGTAGATGCACAAAGGATCTGTAGATGAAACCCTATTTCTTGATTTAGGTTAGTCACAAACATGGTGACTAATTGTTTCTCAGAAATTGGCCAAGGAAGTTTGCTTGCTAAGCTTCTCCACCTCTACAAGAAGGAAGCGAAGGATTCTCCACCTTTTTGTTTAGTGTTGCAAAGGTTTGTCATAGAGATTTCATGTTCAAAATTATAGGAGAAATGATTGACAAATTTTTCTGTGAGCTCAGGGAAAGACCTAATGCCCAGGGGAAGATGTGCAAACCAATCAATGACTTGACCACTAAGGCTTCTTGGAAATAGTCTCATTAGATATGTATCATTGTTCGAGACTTCTAAGCAAGTGAGGTAGAACTCCCTAAGATGATCCCTAGGGTCTCCCTTTCCCTTGTATTTGTCAAATTTGGGCATTTTGCAATTTTTGGGGAAAGGGGGCATGTACAGTGTTAGGGACAAATATACTCAAAAGAATAGTGCTTGCATTTGCCTCCAGTTTGTATATTGTCTTATTTTTGATCAAGTTTTGTACAATGCTTGTTAGATCTAGGGTTAGTGGTGGTTGTGGTATGTAGGTTTGCTAATTGATGAGATGTTGGAGATTGGGTGGGATTTGATGTTAGAGGTTTTGGGAGGTCATGTTTTGGTACTATGGGGTGGTGTTTTGGTTGAGTTGTATGAGTTGTTGTTGATAAGCATGGATTTGTTGGAGAATATGGGGACGTATTTGAGGATTGGGATTATGGTGTGTTGATGATGCTATAGGGTTTTGTAGATACATGAGATGAGATGGATTGACATTGGATGGGTTGACATTGGATGGATTGACATGAGATGCGTTGATGTTAGATGGGTTGGTCATGTTGTACGGTGGTTGTGAAAATAATTGTTGCATGTAGGCTATGGTTTGAGGGTTGAGTGGAGGCACACTTGTGGAAGCACTTGCGTGCATGAAGTTCCCTTGTATACCCAAGATGATTTGTGGAATGGAAGAGTTTATGGTAGTTGTGGTCATGGATGTGATGACGGGTTGGGAGGTGGTAGGATTGGAGACACTTGTAGGAATCGTAGATGTGGTAGCATTAGAACTTGTGGGGGTGGTAGATATGGTGGGTGTTGAGGTTTGAGAGGTGATAGATTGGGTGTTTGATGAGATGGTTCAGAGGATGTGGTAGGATTGATGTTAAAGGTGGATGGTTGAGATGATGTCGTGTTGTGGGATGGTTGGGTACCAATTTTGAGGAGGTAGTCAAGATATCTATTTGGATCCAACCTTAGGATTTTGTCAAGTAATTCTATGTTGTTGGTGTCTTGTGTAAAGTTCAAGACATCTTGGTCATCTTGACTAAGGGTGGGTGGTGGTGTTGGTGGTTATGGTTGCAAGAAATGAAAGGGATTTTCATTGGGATTATATGTTAGAATTTGAAAGACCATAGGTGTGTTGTGTGTTTGGTTGATTGGTAGGTTGTTGTCATTGGTATTAGGCATTCCTATGCCCATGTATTGTCCAGAGTCTGTCATTTCTTGATTCTTCTTGTGTTGTGATCTAGTTATGGGCATACAAATTATGGATTTGATTTTGAGGTGGAATGAAATGGGGATGGAGACCTTAGAGAATTTGGATTAATTTGTTGGACCCAAAGACGGATGTGGTAGTGAGATGGAGTAGAAATAAGGTGGAAGGGTGATTGTAGTGTGATGAAGGATTGACTCTCACATTTAAGAGATAAGTCTTCAAAAAAGTGTTAATCTAAGGATGACAAGAGTGGACGGTATTAACTTTTTGCACAAATTTGGACCAAAAGATAGATGATGTTTGTTTGAGGATGATTTGATGGAAGGGATTTTGATGTTGATTTTGGATGGTGAAATTCTAGATGAGAGATTAGGATGATGTTTTTGAAAAAAATTTGAAGGTTGGTGGATGAGGTTATGTAAGATCTAGTTTTTGTGTTGTATAAATGGATGTTTTTTCTTTGTTTGGGGTAGACTAATGACATTACACAAAGAAGGATGATTATTTTACTTGAAAGGTTGACTAATGACTCTCCAAGAAAAATATGATGTAAAAGATGAAATCTAGATCTAGCTTTAGCTCAAAGGGATGACAAGTTTTGGTTGATGATTTCCTAATGGGTGTTTGGATTTGGAAGATTTTGGATATGTTTTTGATGAGAGAAGCGAAAGGATTTTGGAATGATTTCTTGTAAACAGGATGTTTGTTTGGTCCAAAAGGTATGTAAAGATAAATGAGGATGAAATTGAGTGGATTATGGTATGGAAAAGGGTCCGCTAATGATAATGATTGATTCTCTAAGGTCAAAATGACAGTATGATTGGAAAACTTTGGATAAAATGAGTGGGGTATTGACGGATTTTTGGAAGGTGATTATGGATTATGGCAAAGCAGGTCCTAAAGATCACAATAGAATTTTCTCTAGTTTTAGGCAAGTCAATCTACAAATAGCACCAATCCACAGGTGAAATGGTGCCAAAATCAGATAGAGATGGTGTTGAAATAGGCCAATGTTGGTCGAGGTTCTAAAAAAGATGGATTTTGATGATAGATTTGGATTTATTTTGATATGAAGTTTGATCAAATGATTTTTATTGTCTCTTGGCAAGTTTCTTGAAAGCACTTTAAGCACAATAACAGACAATAACCAAGATTTTGTTTGTGAAAAGACGTGTGATTTTCTTAAACAAGCACTTTGCACAACATAAGGCAAAGATAGGATAGTATTTGTTGAATCCCCTAGCAGTGCCTATTCAGAGTGGGTAACTCCAGGACCTTGGTAGCACCGGTTCCCCCTTACAATGCACTCACTTCTCACGCATACCAAGATCTAGGTTTCCATGAAGGCTTGTCCCTCACCAAACCTTAGGATTGTCCCTACTACCTCAGCTAAGAACCGCATGAATCAGGACCGCTTAAAAGGTTACCCTTCTGCATCAATAAATAAAAGGTTTTTGGCTTGCTAAAACAAAGGTTCGTAGTAAGTGGATTCGTTTAGGTGGCCATACATGCAGTAATGCTACTCTCTGTTATGGAGTCTCCCAGTCTCCAAGGGTTATGCCTTGGAGGGTTTTGGGGGAGGTTAGCTGTCAGTATGACACAACAATACCTGTTGCTTGTGACTTTTGTCATAAACACATTATTTTATATAGTAGCTTGAAAGAGCTTGGCTATAGCTTGTTGCTTCTTGGGTCGTTCCCACCTTTTGAAGTAGGATGGTAGGCCCTTTAAAGGATTAACAAAAGCAACACAACTACAAAAATACTTTTGATCTCCAAGTTCATACAAGGATGTGAGGGGAAAGCATACATATATTTTGTGCTTGCGTCACACTAAACAAGGTTCATTTTAGTTCTTTGGATTATGTTGGGGATGATTTATGCAAGTCTTTTGAGAAGCTTTTGATTCCCAAGATCACCAATGGTGCGAGGGAAGACCATACACTTTTCACCACACAAACATCATCACGAAAACACTTCACACAATTTGATTTGTTTTCTTGTTTAGATAAGTGAAAAATGCAAATTGTTGTTCTTTTTAATCCAATGAGTTATGATGCACTTTGTGGTTCTTTTTAAAGCCCAAAATTGAAATGTTTGTGGAGTTGTTGGAAAGCACTTGTAAATTTTAGAGCACCAAATTCAAATGTTATCTAAGCTAAGGCACACAAAGATTTGTTTTGTTGTTTGTTGTTGTTGATCAAGTTTAGTGCACCAAATTGAAATGTTTGTTTACGCTAACATACAAGGGTTCTTTTTAAGCACCAATTGAAGTGTTCATTTAAAACTAAAGATAAAAAACCCTACAAGAACTTGTTAGTGGTTGTAGAATGATGGTGATGACCTACAAATAGCTTATCAGTCCCTGCATAGAACCCAAGGTTAGCCTGTAAAAATAGCGCTAAAATAGATACCAAATGGCGCCACTACAGACTACAATGGCACTACTGATAGAAACTAACCTAAATCCTAACCTCCCTAGACAATAGTGTTGATATACATATAGATAGCGCTAATTTACAAAATAGCGCTAAAACCAGACATAGAATGTACCAGAACAGAAGATAGTGTTAAAACTAGATATAGAATGCACCAGAATAGAAGATAGTGCTAAAATAGATTATAGAAGGTGCTAAAATAGATAATAACACTAATATGTAGGTAACAAAGTGCCACTATGCGTGCGACTGGTTAGTCTAGTCAACAGTTGAAAATAGCGCCACTCTGGGTGCCGATAGCACTGATACGAGGTTGAACTTGTCAGGCCTACAAAATAGAGGTCTTCCTAACCAAAACAGAGGGTTAGACTACAAAGAAAGGGGTCTTGTTAGTCTTGTTAGCCTAATGAATAGAAACCAAGACAAAATGAAAGCCAAAATGTGTGTTGGGTTCTTGAGAAAATTTCTGCATAACCTCCCCCTCTTTATACAAGATGTTTGCAAAAATAGAGAGTGAATAACCTCTTAAAATGGTAAGAAAACCAATGAGCAAAAGATATGTGTAAGTAGAATCCAAGAAAAATGTGCTCTGTTAAATAGTGCTAAAATGTGCCAAAGATAGCACCGTTACACAGGTAGATAGTGTCATTCTTGCAAAAGCACATCTCAAACACCAAAACTCACAAAAAAAATGATTAGAGATAGACCTTACGGGTCCCATCGGGTGTGCCAATGTGATTAGGAAATCCAAATCAAGGTAAAAACATAAACTAACTGCATGCAAAATAAGAAGTTATACCTTGATATGAAGACCCAATCTCAGCAAGGGGGAAAGAGCTTGTACCTAAGAGCTCCTAAGATATAGCCTAGATAAGGAAAACAATGTGAAATGCTCTATTCTAATGCAACTCACAAGCTAGCTCAATAGGTATTTTGACATGGTAACATTACTTGAAAATTGGGATCCCAAAATGGGTTGGAGGATGTTATATTTATAGACATTTTGGAGAGATTTTGATCCAAGGGTTGAGATTGATTTGGGAGATCAATGGTAGAGGATGAAGATGATGTGGAGGGCCTAGATTTCATCTTTGGAGAATGGAGGGCTAGGAATAAAGATGAATTTTAAATTCATCTTGGGAAAGGGGTGGAGTTAATGAGGTTGGGTGAGATGGAATATGTGGGAAATAAAAATTCACATGGGAAAGGGTAAAATGAATTAAAAATTCATTTTGGGGATGAGTGGATATAAATGAGGCATGGCATGGGTAAGGGGTGTAAGAGATATTAAATGTGATGTTGGACATATTTTTATAAAAAATTGACTTATGTGGGATATATTTCAATTTTTTATTTGGAGGATGTGAGGAAGGGTGTTAAACTGGGTTTTACCACTTTAATGGGAGGTTAAGATTAATTAAATAAGGTTTTATTTAATTAATAGGAAAATTAAATAATGGCCATTTAATTACCTAAGGTAGGAATAGGTCAATTAATAGGCTGAATTAATTAGTTAAACGTGATTTAGCTAATTAATTGGGTTTAGTGAGGAGGGAGAAATTGACCAAATAAATATTGCATATTTATTTAATCAATGGGCTAAAGTTTAAACTATTGAATTAATAGAATTAATCCAATTGTTGGGGATAGAATGATGAAAACTTAGGTGATGAAGGGATAATTAATTAAATAAAAATTTAATTAATTGATTAGAAGGGGAATTGGTATGTTTAGGGATCTCGGGAGTTAGTTTGACGATGAAGAGATTTTTAGGTGTCTACAGGTTCATCTAGATATTTTGATGGCATCAATGAACAACTTCAAGTTGCTTTAAGAGATCTTTATCAGTCCAGAGTAAAAGTCAAAGAACTAAAAGAGAATCTTAAAGATGCTAAGGATTTCATTCATACTTTAAAAGGGTAACTGAGAAAATCCATGGAAAAGAGGAGGGAGCTACTTCAGTGGTTAGCAAATTAGAATGAAGATAATGACATGGATGAGGGTTTGAAGGAAAAGACAAAGGAATGTGAGAAGCTGGAAAAAGAATTTGTTGTATTAAAACATGAGATGGAATCCAGAGTGATGAGGCTAACCAAGAAAATAGAGGAAAGGAAGAAGACTAAAGAAAACCTAAATTAGTCTCTGAAAGAGAGAATAGAAGAGTGATGCAGATTGGATAGAATAATTGGCCATCTAGAATCTGATCTATAAGGAACCAGGTATAATGAGGAACAACTTGAAAACAAAATTATAATTCTCAAACATGACCTAAAAGCTGCAAATGAATACAAAGAGAAGGTCAAGATAAGCTCAGCTAAACTTGAGGTGGTGCTTGATAGTCAGAAGAAGGCAGTTGATAAGCATGGTCTGGGATATGAGAAAGGTGAAAGCTCTAGATCCGATCAAAGAAATCCAAGAAGGAATCCTAGAAGGCCTCTAGTAAGTCAACCTAATGCTCAAAGGTATCCATCTTTCAATTGAAATTGTTTTAATTGCAATAAATTTAGTCAGAGAGCTACTCAGTGTAGAAGTAGAGTGAATCAAAGTGGTCCATCTTTCTCTGGTCAATGCTTCAATTGTAAAAGGTATGGTCATAGATCCAATGAATGCAGAAGTATGATGATGAACTACTCTAACAACAGAAGAAATGTCAATTCTTTCAATGGCAACTATTTTGCATGCAATAGATTTGGACACATGCCTAATCAGTGCAGATCAAGAGGAAATCAAGTAAATGAGCAAAGAAATGTTGTGTGCTTTAATTGCAACAGATCTAGTCATATTGCAAGATTTTACAGAAGCAAGAATGATGATAGAAAAGGTCTGGTAAATAGAAACCAAAACATACAGAGACAAGATAAAGGCAAGGGTAAAGTAGATGTGAATAAGATCTAGAATGAAATGAACAAAACATGGGTGAAGAAAGGTGAAATGAATGATGGTGATGGGTCTACACCAGAATCCAGTGCTGACAATTCCTTTGAGAATTGAAATAGGAGCTCTGGCTCAGGGGGAGCTGCATTGAAAATTTAATTCCCCTGCCAGTAAGTCGGTGCCTAAATCTAGAATGATGAATGAAGATAAAGAGACCTATTGTAGATTTGTTGAAGAAAATTCCAGAAGAAAACAAACTAATACGATTGATTACGGAGCAATTGAAGATTGACTATATGTAGAAATAGTGTAATTGGATGAATTAGGGCAAAACATATATTACAATGGCGAATTAGGTTTTGCATAGCATAAAAGGTCATTTACTCAATATTTGAATCACTTTGCATTTGAAGAGAGCAAGAAGAAGAATGCTTGAGCTGAGATTTCAAAGATTTGAAGTGTGAAAAGCAAATTCGACAGCTAACCTTAACCGGTGAAACAAGGTATTCTCTGTGAAACTCTCTGAATTTGCAATCACTAGATATGGCTACTCCATTGGTTGTTAACATCACTGAAAGGCCCTGAACTAAATTCAAAAAGCATCCACACAAATCTGTAGAGGTCAATCTATTAGGTGCCTTTTCAAATGTTCCACATGGTGTGTTGCATGTTGAAGATATTAGGGCTTACATTCATGCTAGCATAGATGAATTTGGGAATTTGAAGATACTGGATTTGTTTAAGAATCATCTGAGGGGTGAGATTTATGGTCTTAAACCTAAATATAAGGCACTGCAAGACAAACATTTCATTCAGTTTATAGGGTTCTCATCCTTCGATGAGTTCGAGTGGGTCTGGTATGTACTGAGTTAGATGCATGATGAATTTATGTGGTTGAAGAAACCTTTTAATATCACAAAGGATGCCATCAAGGCCATAATAGGATTAAACTCATCTGGTGGACTACCAATTCTAAAATTAGTGAAGAACTAGACTGTAACTGAAGCTACGGGTTCAAAGTTTGATAAGAGGGCAATGACAATAGATGATATAATTGATCCAGATGTCAAATTTGCATCTATGGTAATTGGTTATAAGATATACCACTCTAGTAGGGAAAATTTAGTGTCTGGTATAGCCATCTATGCTACTTATTAGATGTTAAGAGAAAATGTTGACTATGATTTGTGTGAGCTTCTAAAAAACTAGCTAATGGAGAACCTATACAAGATCAAGAAGAATACGAAGAACACATTCAAGTATGGTACATTGGTCTTGTGTTTATTCTTTTATTTCATGAATGAGTTGTCTGGAAAAAAAAGCCTATGTTGGACCAGTGATAAACCTATTACCATCCAAATAAGAGAGTACCTATGCAATATTGGTGACTCCAATGCCCAAAGGACTGCTCTTTGGGGATATTTCAAGAATTTTTAGAATATGATGCAATCAAGGGAAATAATCCCTAGGTTTGTGGTAGAAAAATACAAAGACACAATTTACTTCATGGTGGAAACAAATCAATGCTTGATGGAAGTTGTTAAACCAAGGACTGTATGGATCATGCCCATGGGGTATGAGGTTGATGAACAAATACTAGATATGTATGCTCAACACCTTTTGAGCAAACCAAAAGATACCTCAGTTGAGAGATTTGGAACATTTGTTGAACTTAGTGTGAAACTGCATGTTGAACTCCAGAAACTTGAATCTAAGAGAAAGATCCAAAGGCAAGTTGAACTGTATGTAAAAAGCATTGGAATAACAAAGGAAGTTGTGAAACAAAATAGGGAAAGGATAGAGAAAGATAAGAAGGAGAAGTAGGACAAGGAATAGGGAAGTGTGCCAGTGGAATCCACTTCTAAAGGAAGGCCTACTAGGAGTTTTGGTACAACCTTTTGTGCATCACCTTCTCCTATTGTAGAGAAATTCAAAGAAAATCCTACCAATAAGGAAGGAAAAAGAACAAAAGTAATGGCCAAAAGGTCATATGTTAGTATGGAGAAGGTGGATGAAGAAAAGACTGATTCAGATGATGAGGTTAAAGAGTTGAAGGCCTCAGGCACTAAGGTTGCTAAAGTATCTAAGGAGAAGCCCTTTGGAAGCACAAAGTCAAACAAAGAAGGAGCATCAGAGGTTGCCTAAGACAAGCCCTCCGGAAGTGCAAGGATGAGCAAAAAGCAAAAGACTGAGACTCATGTTGAAAAATCAACCTTGTCAATTGAAGACATTGTGAATGTAGTAACTATTCACAGGAAATTGAAGCCCATAACAAAATATTATGATAAATTTGATAAAGCCAACAAGAGAATTTTGGAGGATGCTACTATTAAATACTTGAATACATTCAACATAGCACTTGTGGAAATTTTATCTAAAATCCCTAAGAGTCTAAGTGACATACTAGAGATGAGAAAAAAAGCTGCTAAAACAAAGTATTTGGAGCTAAGAGAACATGTGTGGTCTAGTCTGTGTCTAGTAATCTCTAAAAGGGAAGCAAATAAAATTTTCAAAGAAGTCAAAGATGAATTCAGGAGTAAAATTAGGATGAACAAGAGAATGCTTGGGGATATTGATGAAGTGGTCAAAGAAATAGAACAAATTCTAAAGAAAGCCTTGGACAAGAACAAGTTCTATGTGGTTACAAAAGAACCTATTGATACTAATGATACATCTATTCTGAATGATGAAGAGTTGCAGAAGAATGAGAAACAAGCTGAAGTAGAGGATGTCTCTATTCTGGAAGAAGAAATATTGAATAAAGCAGATGAAGATATGATGAAGGAAGATAATGTTAATGGTGTAGAGGATACTCAAATTCCTCTAGACCAATTTGGTGAAGGAAATACATAAATGAATATAAATGCTCCTACTGAAGGTGATTCTAAGGAGAATAAAAAGAAGAAAGCAGAAGAAGTTAAGGACAAGGAAGATCAAGAAGAAGAAACTAATGATGGAATTGAATCATCCATTCTAGATGTTGAGGAATTTGATAATGTTGTTACTGAGGATACATAAAATCCTCTAGAAAAGAATGTAGAAGATATTGCTGATGATGTAGAGAAAATAGAAGTAGAGAAAAAGAATGAAAATGATAAGCAAGACAATGTGGTAAACTCTAGAAAGGGAGAAGATGCAGGTCCTAATGAGCATAAAATTGAAACATCATATTGTGCAAGAGACACTGCAGAAGAAGTGAAAGAAATTTTGGAGAAAGATAAACAAGTTGCAGAAGACCTGGATATTATACAAGGTCCAATCAATTTTGATGCTATATCACCAGTATAGAAGATGAAGTTGGCCGCTTTTGCACAAGCTAAGGCCAGAGAGGAAATCCTGAAGTTTCATATAAAAGATAGTGAGTTGCTTGGTCTTGCATCTAGCATTTTGGAGAAAATCATGCCTACATTTTAGAAGGATTCATCAGCATCCCCCTCCAGTCAGTTGAAGGGTCTGATAAATTCTGTAAGTACTCACTTTGAGTGTTTTGAGAAGTCAGTAGAAGTTAAAATCCAGAATGAATTTAATGATAAGAGATTTAGTGAACTAAAAAGAATAATTGACAATGATAGAATTATGTTGGATACTAGTGTAAATAGTATTCAAAATTCCCTCACTGAAGGAGGAGATGTGTACAAATTTTGTTTATCTTGGTCTAAAGTTGTTGAAGATATTGAGAAGAAGATCAAGGACCTAGAGCTTAAATTGTCTAATATCTCTCAGTCCTATAGTCCCTTAACTGAGTCTATAATAACTACAAAATGTCAAGTAGTGAGTTTTCTTGATGAATTGAGCAAGTTGGAGAAGGAAAAGGTTAAAGTTTTGGGTAAATTAGATGAACTCCGGGGACTGATTTCTTGTAAGTTAGAAACAATGTTTAATGCATTGACAAAAGCTCAAGCTGCTGCTCTAACAAGTGATCCCACTAATCTACATAAGGTAGAGTCACAGGCATTTCTATTCAGTGGCCATATTTCAATTTTGGATAACATGAAGAAAAGTTGGGACAGTGAATTGGCACTGTTGAAAAACATTTATGGTGATGTGTTTAAGTTCATGTAGACAAGACATAAGGATTGGTTGTATATCTGCACCCATGTACATAGAATTTTTGCATGAATTTTGGTAACTGGATCTTAGCCTTTGCCATTGATGTCAAAGGGGGGAGGAAAGTAGTGAAAAATGAGGAATTTATCAAAGGGGGAGCATTGAAAATCACAAGTGTACATAGTAAGGGGGAGCCATTCTAACACTTAATTATTTTTCACTAAGTGTTGCCATCAATGCCAAAGGGGGAGATTGTTGGCAAGAGACATTGCTAGGGATGCCAGGTGTAGTCATTGATGGAAACTAAGTCTACCTTACACATTTGTATTGTATCATTTGATCATACCAGAAGTCAGAGTGCAAATTTATCTAAGTTCGGATAGATAAGAACAAAGCATTTGGTAGGGTTCAACATTTTGGTGTGTATTTCTCCATAGGTTATCATATTGTGCTACGGATCTAAGGGAATGTTAAGGGATGTAAGGGCTACCTAAATCCAAATTTTTAGTCTCCAGTGATGAAGGGATTGAAAATTACAAGCATATGAGTATTGGGTTTTGGTTAGACAGTTCAGTCTGGTGAAGAACAGGCCGACTTGGTGTTTGATCCTTGTGTGGATTAAGCGAAATGGTTGGTTGAGTAATTTATGAGATCCAGTGGTATTGGTTGACATATGTGGTGACTTGAATTCATAATTTGTGGTCTGCATTGATGTTTGTGCATGGATTCATCCAATAGAATAGTGATCTTCAAAAAGTTTCTAACTCTTCTTGAGGTCGACTACAATGGATGTAATTTCATGTTGCAGATATATATGATCGATGGGTGTGAGTTTTTTGAGGTATGAGGATATGAACATGAAGTGAAAGGTACAAAGAGTGGCAGTATCAAGTGTGAAGCAAGGAGATCTGAGCTCCGGATCATGGCAAAGTAGTGAAACAGGGCAGTGAAAGATGAAGTGTGTGAAGTCAGTATATTGAGCCTAACCGGAACTGTAATCTTGCATTGTTAGATGCTATTCTTTAGTTCAAGTATTTTAGTGAACTCTTGTAATTGATCTTGTAGGCACTGAGCCTCCTTTGAGTAGTGAGCTCTAGGCAATGCACCCGAAGGCATGTGCCTTCCCATTTTGTAATACTTTTAACAAAGTATTAAATCTTGTGGGTTAACCCCCACACTGGTTTTTCCCTTAACCAGGTTTCCACGTAAAAATCTTGGTGTTAATGTGTGATGATCTTGTTATTTCTGTTCTTAAGTTCATGCTCCTTTATTTTGAATGTATGTGGTAAATTAATAAAGGATCATAATAATAAGTTTTATAGAACACTGATTCACCCCCCTCTCAGTGTTCCTTAATTTCAACAATAGACATCACCTTTAGAGGTGTGGTTGGCCAATACATTATCATCTACATGGGTGACCTGACTATGTTTTCCAAGAACAAGGGAGATCACATCGCATATTTGAGGAAAGTACTAAAAAGATGTGAGCAATATGGTATCTCTCTAATCCAAAGAAGTGCATCTTTAAAGTCACTACAAGAAAATTGCTAGGACATGTCATATAAGAGAATGGGATAACCATTAACCCTAATTGGGTTAGTTCTATCATGAAACTCCAATTACTAGGGAGTAAGAAGGAATTGAAGTCATAGTTTGACAAGATTAACTTTGTCAGGAAGTTTTTAACTAGTTTTTCTGAAATAGTAAGACCACTCAACACGATGTTGAAAAAGGATGCCAAGATAGAATGGAAACCTAAAGCTAAAGCCACATTTGAGGACATCAAGAAGTCCATTGCTAATGCTCCTGTCTTGAAAAGTCCTAATTACATGAGATCTTTTTACATATATTTGTTTGCATATGATCACATGAGTGTTGCAATCCTGACATATAGAAGTGATACAAAATAAGAGAAGTCAATTACTTTTATGAGTAGTCCATTCAAAGATGTTGAATTAAAATACTTGGATGTGGAGAGGCAAGCTCTAGCCTTGGTTAGAGTAGTTAAAAAATTTTGGCATTACATCTTAAGAAGTCGTGTGATCACTATAGTACCAGATTTCATAGTTAAGATGCTCTTGATGCAAAATGAATGAGGGGAAATACAAGATAAATGGATTACCATCTTAAAAGAATATGATCTAGATATTATGCCAATGAAGTTAGTAAGAGGATAAGTTCTAATGCGGATGATTATTGAAATAGATCTTGGCTTGGTAAGCCAACAATACATAGTTCAGGTGAACAAGATGATTGGTATTCAAATGTCACCCATTACCTGATCACAAATAGATGTCCCTCACACTTGAGAGCATCCCAAAGAAGATGCTTAAGGTTCAAAGCTAAAGGATACATGATTAAAGGAGGAATCCTCTTCAAGAAGAATCATGAAGGCATATATCTGAGATGCCTTAATCGACAAGAAGCAAACAAGATCATGCATGAATTGCATGACAAGTTTGGAATGGTCGATGGGTCACATTTAGCCACCATACATCAAATTCATAGAATTGGGTATTACTAGCCAACTATATTCAAAGACACTGTTAGACACATAAAACACTCTCACACATGTCAAGTCATTGCAAACAAAGAAAGGTATGCAACCTAACCGTTACAACTGGTATTGGAGATATGCCCAATCATATAGTGGGGAATGGACTTCATTGAAATGATTAATCCTCCATCATCATTCAGACATAGGTATGTCCTGACTATTAATGACTATTGTACTAGGTGGATTGAAGCTATATGTAGTAAATTATGTACAATAGATGTCGTGATCAAGTTTTTAGAAGATAACATCATCACTAGATTCAACTTTCCATATGCATTGGTATGTGACAACGACCATGCTTTCACTTCATTAAATATATCTAAATGGGAATTTGAATATGGCATTACTTTGAAATTTTCATCTAATTATTACCCCAAGGTAATGGCTTTGCCAAATCCACTAATAAAACTTTGTTAGACATCATCAAGAAACTGGTAGAAAAGAATCTTAGAGAATGGAATACTCTACTAAAATATGCTTTGTGGGTTGATAGAACTAGAATGAAATCATCTCTAGGAAGTTCACCATACCAATTAGTCTACGGAGTGGTTCCCATCCTGCCTATAAACCTAAAAATTCCTACCTTATAGTTTCTCAGGAATACCTAGGTCTAGATGACAAACTAGAAGTCAGATTATTACAACTCTTACACTTAGAAGAAAATAGAAATCAATCCATAGACCATTTCTCCAAACATTAGGCTACAGTAAAATGTTGGTTTGATGAAAGAGCTAAGATTAAGATATTTTGAATATCAAACCTTGTCCTATCTTGGGATAAAGCCTATGTGAAGAAGGGAGGCCATGGAAAATTTGATAAACTTTGGACTGGTCCCTTTCAAATTGTAAAGATATTACATGATAGTACCTATAGGTTAAACAACTTAACAAGAGAGGATGTTCCATTGCCTATCAATGGATAGTTTCTAAAACATTACTTTCAAGCCCAACTTTAAGAGGAAGGATGAAAGTCTATATATATGTAAATATTTATGTACAATTGTTTGCTTTGTTGTTTTGTTTCCTTCTATTTGTTGTTTTCTTTATTTTGGTTGGGTGTAATAAGGAATAGACTGCAACCTTAGAAAATAATGGAATTTATAAAATTTAGGAAAGAAGTTCAAATTCTTACATAAGTTGTGACTTCTCCAAGTATGATTGGTTTGGTCTATTTTTAGGAAATCATATTCACTAATAGAACAATGGATTATCCAAGGAATCACACAAATGAACATGCTTAAAATTCCTTGGATCAGTTGGGAATAGTAGTGTTTGCATTAAATGAAAAATATAAATGCTTGCCTTTGCTACCACTATATTTCTCAACCTAATGGTAGGTGTCATAACCATGCAAATGAGCTGACAAGATATATCAAATGAAATACAAGAAAATAAAATATTCAAAAATCAAGGAAAGAGATTTACTCTCTAGATCATTTAAGTAACTCTATTGGGGCTATGGACGCCTAATTGGTAATAGAGCAATACTTGGGAGAATTATAGAGATAACCTTATCGGGTCTATAGATGCTTGAATAGTAGTAGGTATCTATCCAAGTTTTGCTTAAAAGGATAACCACACAATGTAGCTTAATGCAAATTACTTCTATTTTCTGGCTTTTCTAGAGGCAGGGAAATGAATCAATTGCACATGATTGCATTCCTTATAAAACCTAGTTATATTGGTGAATATAATTTCATTTAACGAAACAAGAATGATTACATCCAGTGGGAGTTGGAAATTTTATGTCTAAATTTATCCTTTTCACCTAAATTGTTTAAAATTTTGTGGTTTTCTTTGGTTGCAAGTTGTGTAGTTTCACAACACGTTGTTTAAGGTGAAATTTGGATTGTTTATTGTTTTAGTTGTTAGATGTTTGAATCCTCCTTTTACCCTTAACATTCAAGGACCTAGGGTCAAGTGGCAATGCACTATCATACCCTAGGTCACTGTGAGATGTAGGAAAACTTAGATTAGGATGTTTAATTATCAATTTTCTTTCGCTTATGCTTAATTGACCATTAAAACCCTAATTTTGCAAATATGATTGTAAACAAAAGAATAATAGAAAAAGCTCTTGCAGAGGGAAGTAAAATATCAAATCACAAAGAACCTATTTTTGAGGCTCCGAGGCGAAAAAGTCAGGGACACAAGAGTGGGTGCCCAAGTCCAAGGCCCTATTTTTTTTGAGATCTAGAAACTCAGTTTACAACTCTTTCTTGTTGTTCCAGAGATTTTCCTATCACAGAAGTTGGAGGACTAATGAGTGGGCGCCCAAGTCCAGGGTGCTATTTTTCCTTCTATTCTGTAATTCTGACACTTCAAGATGCCTTCCTACAACTTCACTTTGTCTAGCTCCTCAACATGTAACCTACAATCATGAAAACTTTGGGAGAGGGTTGTGGTATTTAGAGGCTTGCCTTAGTCAAGCCCTAAAGGATACTTAAGTCTCTGAACACCGTTGTCAGATAAAGAGTGCATGCCTAGGGAAGCAGAGGAAAAAACTAAAGGAAATGATAATGAAAACACAATATAATGTCACCTTGTAGTGAAGATCTCATGGGAGGAAGATTCCCTTCATTCCATGATGAAATGGATGCTCAAATCTGTAAACACAATCACATAGACAACACAATTCTACTCTTGTAACACAATGAAAGCCTTGAATCACCTTGAGAACACCATAGCTTGCTAGTAATCATCTAGTTTACAAATGAATGCCTAAACATGCTTTTATATGAAACTACAAACACTCCCACCAAGATTTCTTAAATTCAAACTTACCGTGTCAGCATAGGACCCAATTAACAGTCACAAATCAACACCCAAAAATTAGGACTACCCCAAAATAGGGAGGACTAGGGCGTGGGTGCCTAAGTCCTTCCCCCCATTTTGGGTAGGGTCTAGCTCAAGGGGTCCTCCTAGGTCCCATTTGTCATGTTACCTAGGGGTCATTCCATCAGGATGTCAAATTATGAAGTAAGATGTCTTAAATGCATGCAAAAGACTTGGGAGCTAAGCCTTATGAGGAAAAAAACCCCAAGGGGACATTTTCTGACGTTACACACGCACTATTTTTCCCTAACAAAATGGGGACCCAAATTTTTGTTGTGCCGGTTTGTTTGTTGTCTACTTGAGTAGTAATAGTAAAATGTCATGCCAATTAAGCCAAATTTAAGCCAAATTTCAAGTTGCAAAGTATCCCCTACAGATGTCATGAATAGATTAAGGTCAAAATTCTAGTCAGGATTGCCTCTTGAATCATATGAAAATTCATTAAAACGAGCAACTTATGCCCATTTGAATTTTTGGTCAACTAGACATTTTCGGTCAAATGGACATGGATAGTTATGAGGCATCCATATCATGTCTAGTATCCATATCGGGTTCGAAATCCTCCAAGAAAACACCTGGACCTGAAAGTAAAATTAAATATAGTTCAATTAATCATCCAACCTAACCAAACATTAGCATTTTAGATATCCATGTCTAGAACCTATTGAAACCATCAAATTTATCTCCACAACTACTATACATTTCCTACTAGGTAAGATATTTCAACCTGATAAGACCAAACAAGAAATATCTAGTCCTATCCAAATATCCAGTGCAAGCTATCAAATTTATCCTGATTTGAAGAAGTTCCACTAGACCAGATATTTTGCATCAAACATTTCATAATGTTCATATCCATGTCCATGTCCATATCCTATCCAAAGAATTATAAATTTTGTGCTCACTCATAGCCAGTTGACTTTACAACTGGACATTTACACTAGACATTTTGCAATAAACATTCCTAAATGTCATGACCTTCCAGATCAAATATGAAGATCTACCCATCCATTGCTCTAGTCAACATAGTTTGATCATGACAGTAATGATGTCACATGATTAAATTATCACCATGCCTTTCCACCTGACTTTGGTCAACTCAAAAGGGCATTTCCAATGGACATTTGCACCAGATATTTGAACAAGATATTAGAGATCTAAACACCATATGGTTCTTTGCACTAAACTCTCATACTATGAGTTTCTTTTTGTCATTGGAATTTAAATTTAAAATACAAACTTTTGCCTAGCTATCACTTTTGCCCACCCCTAAATAGTAATTTCGCACCAACTGTAGTGAACATTCAATGTATTTATAGACTTAGTAAATTTCCTGAAGGTTAAAAGCAATCTTCAATATATCTATTAATCAAAAAAGCATTTTAAGAGATATGAAGAGCAAATTTGTAGAGAAATATCTTTGAAGGCAAATTTGTAAAAATTGAGATGAATCAAGTAGTTGAGTGAATGGAAAGCATAATGATAAATGGACATCTTCCCTACAATGTAACAAAGCTAACTTCTTGGTTGTCAAGTATGCATACAAGAAAATTTCCCCTTATTGGTGGTTACAATAATTTATCTTTACAAAAGGTTAATTTCTTTTTACTTAGGGTAAGTTCATGGATTCATCTTGTCATAATCAACCTCATATTACTTTGCAAGATTAAGAATAGTTTGCAACCCTAAAGCTCAATGCATGAACTAATTACCGGTGTTTGTATCATGCAGGACACAACATTGAAATGATAAAAGCACTGTGATGATGAGTTCAAAACACCAATGGCTCCTGGTCCTTGTAGGGTATGGAGTGAATTTGGACAAGCATTAGATACCTACTATGGAAAAGTGGACTTAGAGGTCTTCAGGGAAAGGATCCAAGCCTGCAAAGACAAGGCAATACTAATGAACATCATATCCGGTGGGATGTATAATGTAGTAGGGTTCCCTTATGTGATGGATGCCTTGGAGCTAGTAATTGAATGTGTGCAAAACTATAATCTAGTTAGTTAGAGAGTGGAGCACCAAGGTAGAGTTTATGTAGATTTCTCACCCAAGGGAATTGCAGAGACTTTTAGATTACCACAAAGCCATAATGCGTTTAAGATATATCTGAATGTGCTATCAATGGAATACAACTCTAATATTTCTAGATGCTGCAATGTTATGTACACCTCATGGATGGATCTGGCAACTAGACCGAAGGCAGTCTAAAAGATGCCACAGAATCTATACAAATTTGACTTCAACCCTAAAGTCTAATACATGATTACTCTATTGAACCCAATGGTTAGGAAGGAGGACTCTGGGTCCTTAGACATATGGATGTTTAGCCTCATCTGGTTTGTAAAGGATGTCAGAGATGTGGTGCATTGGGTGCAATTGGTCAACAATTCCATACATGATGGGATAGTTTCCTAGAAGAAGAAGAAGAGGATGTTCTTCATGACCTCCTATGTGGTCTACGCCTATGCATACAGATCATATTTTGATGGATTGCACATATTCAGGAAACTTGGAAGCAAGTCAGGAGAACAACTGGTGTGTTAATATTATCCACAACCAAAGAGGAACCAAATAGTAGTGCACTACAAAAGAGTCAATGATTTCTTCTTGATGTGGCTGGTGTGAATGATGGAAGGTGAGCTATTGTACCTTGCACACACACTCCATTTCACAAAACAGGGACCCCCTTCTTAAAACATTTTGGTCTAGAATAACAGTTTTCCTCATTAATTCCTAAGGAGTCAAAAAGTGATCAATTGCATTAGATGTCACCAAGCATTCCAAAAATCCACTAAGTCCAAGTGCCTATTTTCATAGAATCCAAGTTTGGAGTCCTTTTGCGCTAAATTCCTTTCCAACCAACTTTTGTACTAAATCTTCATCCAACCGACTAAAGTGCTAAAATCATAGTTTACTAACCTATGCGCTAAAAACTCTATCAACTGATGGAGCATCAAAAATAGAGTCAACCAACTTAGTGATACATTCATCACCAACTGACTAAGCATTAAAATTTGAGCCCACTGACCTAGCATTGGAATCTTTGTTTACCGACTTGCACCAAATCACTGCCTCACTAACTTAAGTTGGTGGATGACCAAATTCCTACAAGGTTGGATAACATTAGAAGTCACGCAAAGTCTGAAGATGTTTCAACTCGTGTAAGGCATTAAGAAATTAAGAGTCTGTTCTTGCGCCAAAATTCATTGCAACCAACCAAGTCAGTACAATTTCAAAGTCACATTGGGTCGATGACTTCATTTTTTCACGCAAACCCTAATTTAACTCTACAATACATCGAGACAACGTGTCATACCTCCTACATTAATGGCAATTGAATAGGGGGGATAAAATGTTTTTTTACCCGCATTTAAGCTCATTTGCATTTGTTAAATTGACTAAAGAGCTCTGTAGATGGATTGAGAAGCAAATTTAAGACGAGTCACCTATGGCTTCGATTGATTGGTGCACTACAACCTATATTTTTCATCACTTCCTATCTCATTTTTTAGGTAGGTGCCTTTATTCCAAGTTTAAGAGTTTCATTCTCAAAACTAGGGTTTTGTATTTAGTTGTGGAATGTGCCTTGAATAAGAAGGTTTCAATTACTAGTTTGAATGTAGTTTCAATTTGTTTGATTAATTTGTGAATTAGAGGAACAAATCACATGTATATTCCATCTTAGGAAACTTTTTATTCAAACAACCCTAGTGTAGACTAAATCGGGTGGTTGGATTTCTAGATTTAATCTTATGAGGCCCTCCCTATTGTGTGAAACCTAAATTTGTTCATACAACCATGACAAACCCTTTAGCTAAATTCCATATTGACTCAATGGCACTAAAATTATCTAGTAGACCTAAAACAATCTTGCCAAATCATGAGTAGGTTTGAACTTGTTAAAATTTCCATCGACATCCACTAAGTTGATAGTGCTAGAAAACAAACCCTCTGACTTAGAGCTAGAAATGTCTCTAACTGACCCAAAATCATAATATTGAAACAAAACAAGTCAGTCAAAAACTCTGAAAAGTTTCGCCAATGCCCAAATCAAATCTAGTGCTAAAAAAACATGATCAGCTGACTAAGCATGAAAACATGTCCTCTCCAACTTTGGTTTGACACCTTTGAAATACTCGCTAAGTCTTTGAACACTAAAATCCCTACCAATGCCAAAACCTTTGTCTTGCACTAAACTTCCACTTCGCTAACCTGTACAGAAATGTCCCTCTATCAACTTTTAGTTGGCCACCCATCAAAACCACGCCAGGCCCGTCGCTTCCAAAACCTGTGCAAGTGAACTATCTAATGCTAAAAAACTATTCTCTTCAACTTGTGCCAAAATCACTTCCTACAGACTTCCAAGATCCATTTAGGTCATATGCATCAAAAACCAGTGCTGAGGGTAGATGGACCTCAAATTCGTGTCGAGGTTGGATGAACCCCAAATTAGCGCTGAACCCCAAATTAGGGCTTTCTGACTAGGAAGTTCGAGACTCTCAAAATCAGTGCAAACCTTGGAAAATGACTATCTTTTGTGAAAATTTCAAAGGTAAAGGTCTGTTGTGATTGAAACAAATGTTGTGTTGATAGAATAATGATGTTTTGCATATTTTGATTCAAATTTTGGAGTATTTAAGTATTTATTGCATGATTTAATATGGATTATAATGTTGTTTTATCATCTTATCATGAAGTAAATGTTGTAAAATAGTAAGTTATTAGACTTGTGCATTTCTAAGGTATACATTGATGAATTAATTGGATAGATGTCAATATCACAAGGTATAATATGACTTAGTGACATGTTAGTTAACTTGTTAATCATACAAACTTAGGAATTAGGAAGACTATCCAAAACTATTAAGACTTATGAGGTTTGGTCATGCAGGTTAAATGACTACAAGGGCTCAAGCCATGATGTATGAATTTAAAGGTATCCCTCCTAAAACTAGAACCACCTCTAAATGGAAAAACATAGGGGATACCGATCTAGGTCACATTGACTTAGATGACTTCAAAAGCAAAATATTTGGGCTTGATGCAACTCCAATGGCCAAGAACATAAAGGATAGTGGGATTGCAGAGGCTGCTTCCTTCCCTACTTTAGTTCAATGTGCAGAGTTAATAGTTGTCTGTTCTGAGAGATATGATCCATTAACTCGAACCATACAAACTCTCAATGGAGAGGTATTAACAGACTTGAGTACACCATCTATAGCAGAGTCCTTCAATATTCCATGGCACTAAGTACTAACCATGCCAGATAAAATTGGGGTAGAGGAAATATTTAAGAAAAGCTTACATACATGTAAAAAGCATATAAATTACCACAAGATGAAGAGCAAAAGATCCACCATCATCAAACTACCCAACACCTTGTACAAAAGTGACTTCCATGATGAGATTAGTGACTTAGTAACACTACTTAGCAAGATATATGGGTTGGCCACGACATCAATTTTTGAAAGATGGATGTTTATGATGATTGAAGAAATAATTACTAAAGGAACTAAGTTTAATTGGGCTCAAATACTGAGTAATAACATGCATGAGGCATTTGGAATTTTAGAGAAAATGAAACCTTCAGGTGGACCTCCTATGTGGTGTATTTATTAGCATGAAGAAATGAATGCATATGGTTGTCTAAGATTGGGGAAGTGGGCAATGATGGGCACCAAATCAAGGTATATGAGTATTATCCTCAATTGTTGTTTTCCCAATCTCTCATTCACTATAAGAGGGTGAATGATGCATTCATGATGTACATAACCAGATTGCTACAAGGTACTACAGCTCTTAGGATCAGTACTGAAGCAATGAATGAAATCACACAGTATGGTAGGTGGTATATTCAGTTTCAAAAGTTCACCTACTTGAGAATCCAAGGTTTAACTAGTCTACCATATAGGCTGCCCTGGTACCCAACAGACAAGGTGATACTCTTGGAGTTGTCAAGGTAGCTGATCACTTATGCCAAAAGATTGAAACATCTTCATAGGACAAATGTTAATTTTTCAATCTAATTGGGTAAAGGTAATTATGCATATGTCCCTCTGGGAGTAGCTAAATATTCTGATGAGATACAATTACTAAATCTCCATTTCTACACCAAGAGATATCACCTTGACCCACAAAGGGTAATGGAAAGATATGTGAGCA
This sequence comes from Cunninghamia lanceolata, assembly GCA_027924645.1. Lineage (NCBI taxonomy): Eukaryota > Viridiplantae > Streptophyta > Pinopsida > Cupressales > Cupressaceae > Cunninghamia > Cunninghamia lanceolata. The sequence goes on along the minus strand of BSBN01000078.1, from coordinate 30,734,531 downwards.
AGAAGTTATTTAATAAGATGCATCTCAAAGATTTTTGTGCCAATTGTGTGGATTATTATGAGGTTTTGAAAAGAACTCATTTGAGGCTATCTCTTGGGTTCATAAGGAAATTCCATGTAGTAGAAGACCTAGACCAACTAAATGATGATGAAGATGTTGTGCAAAAGGGACCATGGGAGGCCCACTATCAGCAACCAGTCCCTCTTCCCAACTGGACCAATACAGAAGAAAGTTCTTTAGATGTAATAGTGAAAGAGCCCATAAGGTTAAGTAAGGTATGGGTAAGGAATCAAGTTGCAGCATTGGAGAGACAAGGAGTGAAGCTAACTTATACACCTCTTGAATCTTGGAAAGAATCTGGAGGTGAAGAAGACATACCTATAAAGATACCAGATGATGTAGAGCAAGCTCATGAACATGCAAGGAAATCTGATAGTGAAGAACATATCCCTTTGGTAGAGAAAGGTAAGGCAACGAAGGTAAAGAAGGTTGTTCCTAAAGCTCAAAAGAAAGATACACCTCCTACCAAAAGGACAAGAGCATCTAAGAAGAGGGACATGCCAAGTGGACTAGGGGAAGGGTATAAAACAAATAAGACAAAAGTGAAAACCTCTAGCATAACTATAGAAGCTTCTACTGATGCAACCTCTGATAACACAAACTTGCCAGTGACCTCTTCACCTACTGCTACTCAACCAATTGCAAGTGTTGTTCCTATCTCCCCTGCTACTTCAACTGCTACCACCACAATTATTTAGTAAGCTACCCTTGCCTCCTCTCCACCAATTGTCACTATTTCCACTACTTCATGAGACTTAAGGGTTGATTCAAATAGCCTGAGTGCCCTCACTTCTGCCATTGCTTCCTCCTGACTTCCTTCTATTTCCACCATGTCCATACCTTCCATTTCCTCTATTTCATTTTCTACTTCCTTCTTGTTGCCACCCATTTCCTCTTTTCTTACATCTTCCTTTTCCATGCCTTCTTCCTCCATTACTTCACCAATTGTCATTTCCTCTATCCTATCAACCTCTCCCATTCCACCTTCTTTGGGGTTGACTCCATTTTACAACTTGGTACATGCAAGCCTGTCTTCATTTGCTACAATTCCATTAGTTTCAGTCCCTAATTCTCTGGTTGTACCAACACAAGATTCAACTCCTTTGGTTGTGCCACTACTACCCATAATAGAAAAGGTATGTGCAAAATTGGGCCTTCAGGAACAAGAAATTGAAAAAGATACATTCGAAGAGCACTCTTCTAGAAATAGTGAATATTGAAGTGATAGAAGTTTCTTACAATCCTGTAGAAGAGAACACAATAGAAACAATCTTGGGAACTGCTTAGGAAGAAATGATGGAGAACTTGAAGAATATTGAAGACAAAGAAGAAGAAAATAAAGAGTTAGAGCAAGAACTAAAGTTTCTTGAAGGGCCATCAAACACAACCACTAAAAATGTTGATCCTCATAAGGATTCCTCCTCCTCAGCACCTGACTAGCTGCATAATAGACTTGCCTATCAAGAACCTCATATTGAAATGATGAAGGTAGATCCTGATGCTATTCTAGCCAAAGCACAAAAGCCAAAGAAATAGAAAAAGGCTAAGGTTCAGTCTAGAATCTACAAAGATGCTACAGGATCGAGAATTATTGAAGTAGCTTCCCACCAGCTAATATGGACAAAGGACAAGTCAGAGATGAAGATTATACCATAAAAACTATTGATTTGGGACCAGCAACAAGGGGTCAAAAGATTGATGAATTCAAAGGTTCTGTTTCTTCTTAGAACAATTGAATAAAGATGAACTCACTAAGAAGGAACTAAAACAACAAAATGAAGAACTCAAAGCATGTCTGTAGTTTATAATGAGGCCTCTAGTTTTTGAAGGTGAGTCCAGATCAGCCCAATTCTGTTATCAAAGGATGAATTGAAAAATTTCAATGACATTAAGACAATAGCTATTGAAACTCATAAATGGTTTGACAAGGTGTATCATGATGGTTGTGAAGCAATTGATTTTTCCATTGGGATGCATAAGGATTTCAGATCATTGAAAGAAGGGTGGGATGAATTATATGAGGAATATGAACCATACAAATAATATTGCTCTCATATGTTCCCAAGAGTACAAGCAATCAGAAAATTACCCAACTAAGTTTTTACTGGTAGAAAATATTCTTTCAGCAGAAAGGTTGGACAAATCTATAGAATGGTATTAGTAGATGAAATTGAAAAAGGAAGTCTTCAACAAGGTCAAAGAATTGCATAGGGAGGTAGTCAAACTATTACTCTCAAAAATTTATGAAATAAATAATACTTCAAGAGAATGTTTGGATCCTGGTTTTGATGATCTTGCTCCACTAGATGCACAATGCTACAAAGACAAATTATACCAAGCTATTCGTGGGGAGTCCACTCTGAATGTGGTTGGAAAATTAGAAAAAGTCAGCAATCTTCTAGCTTCCTATGTCGCATTCCAAAATGGTAGAAAGATAACAGAGGACATTTACACCCAGTATTACGGGGGTTGGGAGAATCTCAGATTTAGAACAAATTATGTCAAAGATCCAATCCCTCTGACATCAATCCAATATTAGTAGCCTAGGTGGCATACAACAACAAGAAGATGGAACAAGAAAAAATAGATTTGGATAAGGAGCAATAGAATATTTTTAAATATTTTGAAATGTAATCCCGTCACAAACATATATTGCAATATTTAGAAGATCATGTGACACTATTTTGTATTTATTATGCCTTGAAAATTGTCTTTTTGCTATATATAGCCAAGTGGGTATTCAATTTGTCCAAGTTCAATGTATTTGGAGGTCATTTTTCATCCTTTTCCTACAGGACAAGTTGTAAACCAAGAATGTAAAGTCCTGTTATAAATGCACCAGTTGTTGTTAAATCTGGGTTGTCGATGTTGAGTTAATCTCCATCGTACATTCAAAAACTTAGCATAGCACCTATCCTATAGAAAGGGCCATCATTCGCTCATTTAAAAAACTCTTGAGGCTAAATTATTGACTCTCTACCAAATTTCTGATTAATACAAAGCAAGTTACTCTAGGTTTTCTAGGGATTTACCTATTGTGTTATCGATTTGGTTTATCATTGTTCACTTCATGATCTGTGTTTAGATTACTGTGCATTAAAATGTTATTTTTTTGTTGAAGGTATCTGATCAATGTTCTAAGTCCATACATTTAGTTGCTTGCTGATTGTGAGTAGCGGTGTAAAGTTAGCCTGGACTGATTAATTGTGCCAAGTTCAATTGCATTAACATTAGTTAAATCATGCCAGCATTTGGGTGTTTAATGAATCCATGCAATCTAAAATCTTAAGAATCCATAGAAGATAGCATCATTTTTTGTAGGGCTGTAGTAATCAGTTAGCTTGGTTACTCAGGAAGTGGTTTAAAATCTAGAACATTTGTCTACCCTTAACAAACTCTACATTGCAAATGAAACTTAGGACCTCTCTAATTCCTACATCCTTTTGCATTCTCTTATTTATCAGTTGTTAGATTTAGGTTTCAACAACAATTTATAAAGAGATATTAGCTGATTAGTCATAAGGGTTTGCATGTATTGTTGTCCCAACCTATCAAATCTATTACATTACATGTAAGACTCCTTGTAGGCACAACTAGACATACCAACTAAGAAATTCCAAGTAGGCTAAGACCTAGCTATATTATCCTTGGAGTAGTCTTACCTAGGGTAAGATACTTTTCAAGAGAGGTGTGATACCAGCAATCATACCTACATTGTTGAGTGCTAAAACACCATCAACAAAATTGGCGCTAGAAGGAGGGTAGAACTAAGTTAAAATCTCCTTAAAAAATTAGCAAGTCTAGGGACTAGACAGAGGCACACCAAGTATAGATCAGCTAGAGAAGAGCTGTTGTCTTTGACAGAGTTTAGAAGGACTAGAAGAGATTAGGGAATACCAGAGCACCAAGAACTCAATCAACTCTAAGAAATGTAGTTGTAGCCCCAATCAATCCTCTTGGCATGGATTTCTTTACTACTAATAACCAATCCCCAATTTAGTTCAATGATTACCATGACATGCCCAAGGACCTTGAAAAATTCTACTCCAAGTTTCGTACAAATGGCCCCAATAGAACTGCTAATTAACATATCAAAATCTTTGAAGGTAACATGTTTATGCTTTAATTTCAGCATGAGGATGTGGTTTATAGGTTGTTCCTTTATTCAATGCAAGATGAAGCCTACTACTGGTTTGCAAACCTTGTGGCATCCATATCTTCATGGTGAGCTTTAAAGACCATATTTCTTGACCATTTTAGGATGCCCACTACTCCAATAGACCTATATAGATCTTTTGTGGAAATTTGTAGGGCTGAAGGTGCGTTGATAATTTCCTTTAACAACTAGTTCTAAAAGACATTCAGTCATTTATAGGCTCCTTATGCTATACGACAGGTTACAGTCTTGCCAATCTACTATGCATCTTTCGACAGGCTCATTTCAATATTCGTAAGAAGAGCTAATGCCCCCTAAAGATTTAGCTCAAGCATACGCTGAGGCCATTACTATAAACACCCAACTGGGGAAAACAATGACATGCCTGCTAAACTATATGGGCTCTGTAGCCATGGCCAATCAGATACCAATGATCAACCAAGCTCTAGCTAACCATTCTCCTGTAATGAATCCAATTCCAGCCCCCACCATAACACAAGCCCTAGTGGTCCACCTAGGGAACCCTGTAGTTGAATTACCTCCAACTCAAATGCCCTTCCTCCAGTTTGCTGAAACAACTAAAGAAAGAGATAATAGAGATGACATAAGGGAGATGGCGGAGCAAGTGAAAAAGCTCACCACAAAAGTCACTCATTTGAGAAATCATAACTCATATCTGCAGTAGAGGAACCAAAATCAGAATCAGTATCAAAATTAGAATCAATATTAGAATCATAACTTTTAGCTACAAAATTGGACTTGGAATACTAGACCTAACAATGGTGGGGTTCCATTGCCATTGGAGAATCAAATTACTGATAATTGTTTTCCTAGCCGAGTGATGTTGGCTAAAGCTGCATTGTCTTCATGGTGCAGACTGCATAATACTAATGCTCATTCTGAGTTGGACTACCTAAAATTTCAAATAGCATCCAGCATCTTCCAAATGGAGATTCGGAATACATAAGCACAAAAGAATCCTCCAACAGCGTATGAACTAGTTCCATCTTAGAGGTACGACACTGCTCTTGTGCTTGATAGTTATACATTTCCTTTCCAAGATGATAATCAGCCTAAGGAAGAAGAGTGTGATGAAGTACATGCCTATCAGCAATATAACAAAACCCCATATAATTTGAGAAGTACCAAGCCAAAAGGCCCCTTCACCACTTCCATCCCTCTGAATAATTACCAAATCCTGCCTGACCCAAAAGCTTCCAACAATCTTGAACCTCCTAAGGCAACAACTCAGTCGATGCATCAAGCACTAGTAGCTGAGAGCTCCCAAAGATTTGAAATAGCCAAAATTAGATAGTATGTTGCAGATGAGATCAAGAAGGTGAAATTCATCTTGTTTATCTTTGAGTTACTGAAGGTACTAGAAATCAAAATAGCTTTCTTCTAGGACATGGGAGCAAGCATCAAGGTAGACTCTACCCAAAGAGAGATCCCATCAAAGGATAATACAAATAAAGGAAAAGAGAGGGTCCATGTGACATATGCTGAATAGAAGGTCACGTTGTATAAGGATAAAAGGGAAAGTCCTCCTTTTCTCTTAACACTTAGAATATTTGGGAAGAACCTCCACAACTGTTTAGTGGACTCAGGGGCTTCTACTAATGTGATGCCTTTATCTATCTACAAGGCACTAGGCCTCATTCCTGTAAAGTCCTCTAGGAAGGTCATGCAGTTGGACAAGATTGAAGTGAATGTCATGGGTGAATTAAATAGAATACATATGCAATTAGCTTCTGATCCTAGGGTGTAACAGTATATAGATATTCAAGTAGTAGATATTCCAAATGAGTATGGCATACTTTTGAGTCAAGATTAGTCTAGGACTCTCAATGGCTACATGGCAACCGATTTCTCACATGTGGCTACCATGGAAGGGATTAGAAAATCATATTTGTATTGAAAGAGAGACAAAGATGAAGCACATGATCACTGAATACAATTAGACAAATGAGATTTTTTTTTTCAGAAGTAGATTTGGGGGTCTATCTTCCCCAAGTCGACCAGGTTGAGGAGATACTCATGCTAAGTTGCAGCAAATTTACTGATTAGTCACACACATGATATCAAGAAACTATAGAAGCATTTGTGCAATTAGTTCAAGAGTCTTCTTCTGATGATGAGGATGAGCCCAGTATATTTGAAGCTTTAGGGATTTTATAGAAAAGTTCATAAGTGATCAAGTGGTTGTTAGAAATAATGTGCAGTTGGAGGAATTGTTGCTACCCAATTGGTGTCGCATTCATGATGCATCTCATTTAGAATTTACCTGCTTACTCTGTCAAGAAGCAGTAGAACAAGTACAAAAGCATCTAAAGATCCCTATAGCCCAACAGAAGGATCTAGCTATTTTGAAAGAAGTTGACCAAGGGCCTCTGAAAGGTGAGAAGCCACAGGTAAAGAAAAATAGTAGTAATGAAGATTATCATCTCTTGACATTAAGATTTGATGGATCTAGATGTAGACAAGGGTCTAGGGCAAGTTTTGAACTGATTAGCCCCATAGGGAGTTCATATTTAGTAGCGCACAGATTACAATTCCCTTGCACAAATAATGTGACTGAATATAAAGCTTTGGTGCATAGACTACTGATGGCCCTGTAAAAGAAGGTAAAAGTTCTTCAGGTATTTGGTGACTCAGAACTAGTTATTGTTAAGGGAAAATTAGATTTCAAATGAATAACAATAATAATCAATATCAAGATACCCAAAACTTAATGAAATGAAGAACTAAAGAGATTCAAATAAACAATGAACAAACAACAAAGCAAACCTCCTTAATTCATAGCTTCCATTGATCGCCTATCACAATCGATCTTACATGTATGAAATAGGGCCCTCAAAGAGTGCACTTCTTTTCTTTCTTTAAAGAATGTCAATTGAGAATGGCTATGATAATATCACCATGAAGATGAGCTTCACAATGATGGTAGTGGTGCATAGTAATGAATGTGATCACAAGCAATGAAGGAATTGGTGCCAAAGGCGCACTATAATTACTGTAGAGTAACAATACTTAAAGCTTGGATGATTGAAATGGAAGAAAATGGTTCAATTTATAGACTTGTGAGAGAAGATATCAATGGCATAGAAAGAATGAGAAGATCAACGGTTGAGAATAGTTGAGGAACGTGCGTGAATAAGAAGAAGACAAGTGTAACACAAAAGTTGTTTTACTTGACTTAACTACTTTCTTTTCTAAAGATAAGACATGCTTTTCATATATTAGAAAGTTTTTTTCTAATTTAAGAGATATTGATAAAAATAAGGTTGATTAAATAGATAACTCAACTTTTGATTTTCTTTTGCATGATTTGAGAGAAATTAAATAATAAATTATTCAATTTGTGTGTGCATGGATAAGAAGACTTATTTTTAGAAGATTTAGAAGATATTTGAAGAATTAGAAGATAAGAAAGCTAATTAAATAAATAAATTTATTTAATTGTTGTGCATGATTTGAAAGAATAAATAAAATATTTGATTGTATTTTATTTTTAGAGATAGAGAGGATTTAAATAAATTTGATTTGATTTATTCAAATTTGGAAGAATAATTGACTTTAATTAAATAATTAAGAATTATTTAATTGTTTGGACGAATTTTAATTAAATAAGAGATTTTATTTAATTTTGACTTTAGAAGAGGTAATTAAATATTTTGAAATTTTAATTAATTTAGAAGAATGTGAATCAAATAAATAAATTTGTTTATTTATTTATTGATAGAAGAATTAGAAGGGAATAAATATTAAGAATATTTATTTGGACTGAATCGTGTCATTTTTAGGTGTATACATTTTGCCCCTCTTTGATGCAATGTGTTTTATCACGTTGTTTCAAAGAATGATTTTTTTTGATAATGATACATGCCCCAGTTTGGCCCTGGTACAGGTTATGATGACAAGATGTCCGCTCGGGAGATTGGACGGGAAGAAGGGAGAAGGATGAGAGACAGACAATCTCACGAAGATGAAGGGAAAAACTTGGTTAGGTTAGAAGAAAACAAGACATGCTTCAGAGAAACAGGAATAAAACTAGAAGAAACAGGTGTAGGAAGTAGTCATAGTCACCACCTAGCCAGATTAGGGTTTACATGCTATATATAGGAGCTGGGTCCACAAGACAATTCATTTACACACTTGTCTTTCTTTGATTTGTTTTAGAGAGCTTAGGAGAGCGTAGAGCATAGAGAAGTCAACACGAGGATGGACATTCCACGCAAGGAGCATCAGTTCAAGCGCATCCATCGATTCGACTGGCTATTAGAGGTAGGACCCCCAGTATGTATCTCAAAAATTTTTCCCTAGGGTTGAGTTTGATAGCAATAAATGCTAGGAGAAAATTAGGATAGACAAAAGCACTGAAACACAGTGTGGCGCATATACCACGTAAAATTGTGCATACGTAGTTTTACAGCACATGTATGATATAAGATGGTGCATATGTGAAAGATGCACATGTATAGGTTTAGGTGGCGCATGCATGATTTTGCAGCACTTTTACAGCATGTAGCGGCACATGCGATGGGGCAACGCATTTACAACATAGGATGGCGCATGCATGGATTCTTACAAGGCTTTTGCCAGAAGTGATGCATGTGTCAAGAAATGGCACATTTGTTAAGAAATGGCACATATGATATAGATAAGAAGTTTACTTAGAAAAATTGACTCGATTGGCATCTTGTTTGATGCGTCAATCGATAAGCTATCTCTGAGATTGCAGGAATCTAGTCAAGAGATATAGTGTGCTATTTTGATCAATTTAAAATTCTAAGTTAGTTGATATGGTTCTATAGATATGTTGACTATGGTACTTGCATCTTTTAGGTTGACGCCTTACTTTGCATACTTGTAGGAGGATATACAAGAGACGCTTCAGTCAAGGGATCAGTTCGCTATGCCTTTGTTATAGAGATATATGCTGACGGAGATGGATAGAGAGGCGCTTGGTGCAATGGGGCTTGATTACATTTGCTTCATGCCTGAGGTTCAGGTGAGCCATAGGTTGCTGATTATCATAGTGGAGAGGTTCCACAGTGAGGATGGGACATTCCACTTCCCTATTGGTGAGATGACCATTACATTGGAGGACATGTACAAGATTCTTAACTTACCCATTTAAGGTGAGCTAGTCGAGTATGATCCACAGAGAGATGCAGGACTTGTCGAGTGCAGGCGAGTATTCGATGACCCTGAGCTAGTCGGGCATGTCATCTCTTGGCAGGATATCTATGATTGTTATGACTACTTCCTAGGGATTGTAGCAGGACTGATCAAAAGTGTGGTATGCCTTGATAGGAGATCACATAGGTTCTCCATTGGATCGAGTCAGATTATGGAGCAGATGATTACAGAGGGCACCTGGTATGCTTGGGGTGTCTATGTACTAGTGCACCTATACCATGACATGCATCAGGTGGTATATCATAGGGGTGCGAGCCTATCTGTAGGTGTGTCGCTACTACAGTTTTAGCTATGGGAGCACATAGTGATCACCAAACTGATATGTGTGTTTGGCAGACAAAGAGGAGAGCCATACAACTATGGCTATGTAGGAGTGATTTCCCAGCATAGGCTGGGGAAGCTTGAGTACTGGCGGCATGCTTTGGATGGAGTAGACATTGTCATTTGGTGGCCATACCTAAATTATGAGCCATGGGATGACAAGGTAGATGAGCTACCTTATTGCTATTAGACGTGGTGGCTGATAGGGCAGACACGGTTTATACTAGAAAGACAGTTTGGGAGGAGGCAGGGCATGCCATAGGGGCATGCTCAATTTGCTAGGACTCATGTTGAGAGGCTCAGATGGGGACTGATGGCATCCTATGAGGAGGCACTGGTAGAGTTTCAGTAGATGTCTTACATCACCTGGGACATGAGGAGGGAGATAGCAAATGCTGGGATGACCCAGGATTATGAGGATTGGTTCACTGCCCACCCATTTATGAGATACTTAGGGCCTGGGGTGCTACTACTTCGATAGATGAGGCGGACTCAGTGGATGAGGGCCAGGTTGGCCAGAGGAGGAGGAGGAGGGGGAGAGGAGGACAGGGGGTGGCAGAGATGGGGGAGATGATGGAGATGATGGAGGTCAACCCAGACAGAGGAGGAGAGGTGTGGAGGGACCCTCCCATGCCCAGCAGGCAGTACCACCACAGGTTGCATAGTAGGCACCATAGGTACAGATGCCGCCACCTCAACAAGTGGCATAGCAGTAGGGACCCCAGCCATATGGGCAAGGACAAGCACATGTAGCCTAGGGTCCAGCATAGTCTGACGTGCAGGAGAAAACTATAGCTACTTTGAGAGGATAGGTTAGGCAGCTGTGGGCACAACTCAGGAGGGCTAATGCCAGGTGAGAGATAGATGCAGAGGTCATTGTAGGGCTTCCTAGAGAGATATGGTGGATGCGTGGATACGAGTTATTTGAGTAGAGTAGGATACTACAATGGTATCCCTGGGGATAGATGCAACGAGTAGTTTTTTGGTTGGGCAGGTGCACTAGGCACAGGCATAGCTAGTGTAGGTACAAGGTGAGCTTGCTAGAGTGCAGGCTCAGACACAGTACTATCAAGGTTTATACATTGGTTCTGTGCCAGCTAGTCAGAGGGCCTTGAGCTATAGGAGCCAGTCTATGGCTCCCCAGAGAGCAGGGGGATCAAGGTTAGGAGCCTTCATGGTGGACCCACAACAGTCTGAGGCTAGCAGAGGAGAGGACACAAGAGATACCACTGGTAGTAGTGGTTCACAGCAGCAGGGATAGAAGAAACTTCGTAGATTTTTGGATCCTATGCACACCTTTTTGATGGCTTAGATAGCTGAATAGACTTATGTACCATTTTTGTATTTTGAGACATGTACCACCATCCTTGGGATGTATTTATTATATGACACTGATTTAGAGATGGACCACTTGATATTGTTCATTTGGACACATTTTATGATATTTATATGATGATGTAGCTATTTTAGTGCTCTCTACATGTATGAGTTATGATGCATTTCTATTGTATGCTGCGATACACATGTTTATCTAATGTAGACTTAGATGTTTTACTTGATGCTATGTAGTGTTCGTCTAATACAGATTTTTATATGATGCTATGTGATGTTATATGACCTAATATAGACTTGGATGTTTTACTTGATATGTCTCTAATGTGTGTGAATGCAAAATGATGTCTATATGATTATGCAACTTATGTGATGCACTTATCTATATTTTTGATTTTTTTTTCTTGTTGACACTATATGATATTTGCGACAAACTGTACGTGGATGACCTAATGCACTTACTATGTATGCAACTGATTTAATCATGTAAATGACTATCTCATATGATATGATATGCAACTATATGCTATGTTTTTGTGATTTCCAAATGTACTCTATCGACACAGAGATGATGTAATGGTAGATAGAAGATTGATTGAAAGAATGACTCGATAGACAAATTCACAAGTTTTGACTTTGTATTGTTACTCTGCATTGTTTGGATCATTTATTGCATGGGCTATGGATGTATGGATGTATAACTGGATGTATGATGGATGTTTTGATTTTGATATCTTGATGGTGCAAGTATTTTGAAGTGCTTATTTCATCATTAGGTTTTTTTTTGGGGTACTTTTTCCAAATGTTGTAAGTTAATACAAGCATCTAAGTATAATTGAACTGAGATGACCTGAGCATTGCTTACATATATTTTGATTTAGCAAGTTAATACAAGAATCTAGGTATAATTGAACCGAGATGACCTGATTATTTCTTGCATATCAATAGTCAAGGATTGCCCCCATTCATGTTAGACCTTTGATGTCCTCGATGATGTTTTACCAATCATGTCTTTAGACAAGGCTTCATATTACTAAAGTTTAATCCACAAACAACAAATAAAGAAAATAATCATGCCCCCATCATAGCATCTCTAACTTTTGGTATCCTCAAGTACCATAGAAAGGCATGATAGCAGAAATCAAGACTCTGTATTTTAACCATTTTTCCAACCACAAAACATATTTGCATTTAGATGTGTTTGTTCCTTGCCATAATTTGGGTAAAATCATTTAGAAGGCCTTAGGTGCTTGTTTTCTTTTCTTTGGATAGGTTAATGTCTTGCATCAAGATTTTTGCTTGAAAAGAGTGGGTTTTGTTTGTGCTTGCTTGCCTAGTGAGAAGATTTCATAATCTTTATTGGTGAGACGGACCCTAAGGGACTGAACTAGTGCCTCAGGGGCCCATTGCTAAATGGCCTTGCCTACATGATGATGTAGAGGCAATGTAGTTCGGAGTAAATCCTAGCAGACCTAAGACCTAGGCAGTAGAAAGTGGCATGGACTCAGATAGATAGAAGGACTAGATATGGGATGTATGGGACAGTGGAGCCTCAGGGGCACATTTGAGAAATGGCCTTGCCTACGTGACAATGCAGAGGCAACATAGTTCATGGACTTTGGACCATGGATACTAACGAGAGACACTATGCTTGGCTGACACTATGGATAGGATACGAGATAAAACCTTGGTTGACAAGGCAACAAAGAGATAGAGTATCAAGCCATGATAGGTTACTGTCAGGATTTTATTATGGGATAGATATGGATTGAATGGGACACAAGGAAGAATGGACACAAGGTGATTGGTTTCCCAAAGATGGAGGAAGCAGTTTATCACAAGTAATGCCTGTTTACCACATTTTCACTAGTTGCTTTTATTTGCACAAAAGCTAGAAAGTAAACATGATGCTTGTTTGCTAGGTTTTCATCATGATACCTATCCAAGGCACCTGTTTGCCAAGTTTTCACCAAAAGATGATTTTTTTGTACTTTTCCAAAAAAAATTTATATTTTTCTAATTTTTTTTATTTTTGTGTATTTTATGCCCCCTTACATTAGGGTTCTCCTAGGTATAGAACTGGCAAAGATGCATACTATTGATTGGGTCATCTAATATCTCACCCTCTAATGTTTCTAACTGATATACCCCCAATCCATAAGCAGCTACGATCACATAAGGCCCAAGCCAGTTGGGTTCGAACTTGCCTTTCTTTTCCTCATCCTGTTGATTGCGGGGATTCTCCTTAAGTACTAGATCTCCAATTTTGAAGACTCTTGGGTGAACTTTGTGGTTATAGCTTCTTGACATCATTTGTTGATATGCTTTAAGATGGTCAAAGGCTTTCTGTCTCCTTTCCTCTAGCAACTCTAGTTCTTGCAATCTAGAGACTCTGTACTCTTCATCTAATATGAGACCTTTTAACGACACCCTGAGAGATGGTAATTCAACCTTTATGGAGAGGATTGCTTCTGAGCCATAGACAAGGGCATAGGGTGTAGCACCTATGGGAGTGCGTATACTGGTTCTATAGGTCCACAGAGCGAGATTGAGTTGGATGTACTAATCATGGCTAGCATCGTTGACTATCTTCTTGAGGAGTTTCAAGATGGTCTTGTTGGATGCTTTAGCTTGACCATTGCCTTGGGGCTAATAGGGTGTGGAGAAACAGTGTTGGATTTTGAATCAGTCGTAGAGTTCTTAGACATCCTAGTTTTTGAAGGGTCTTCCATTATTCGTGATAATGGATGAGACAATTCTGTATTTGCAGATGAGGTAATTTAGGATGAAGGAGGAGATTTACTTACATGTGATGGTGGTGAGGGGATGACTTCGATCCACTTAGTAAAGTATTCTGTGGAGGTTATTATGAATTTATGGTCTTTGGATGAGGGTGGATGGATTTTTCCCACAAGGTCAAGTCCCCATTGACAAAAGGGCTAAGGTGTCATTAAAGGTCTCAATCTTGAGCCGGTGCATGTATCAGGTTCCCATGTATTTGGCATTGCTTGCACTTCTTTGCAAACTGATATGAATCTATTTCCATGTTTGGCCAGTAATAACCCAAATGCATGAGTTTCTTAGCTAAGGAAGGACCGCTAGAGTGTGTTTTGTAGATCCCTTTGTGTACATCTTGTAAGGCGGTTAGGGATTCTTCTCATTCTAAACAACAGAGTAAAGCACCATCTAGACTACGTCGGTATAGGGTGTCGGCAATAATGGTATAGCGAGATGTTTGGCATATAAAGGTTCATCATTGGTTTGAAGATAAGTCAGGTGGGAGGGTGTTGCCCTTGAGGTAAGTATAAATCTTACCATACCAAGGTGAATCAGATCCAACTAAAAGGCATATGGAATGGTTTTCAAGAAGATCATAAGCTGGTTGTTGAATAGTTTCCACTAAGAACTCATATCATGACTCATTCTCTGGTATCTCGAGAAGAGAGGCAATGGTCACCATGGCATCTGCTGCTTTGTTCTCAATCCGAGGTATCTGCACAAAAGAGATGATCACAAAGTAATCTTTGAAGTCCTCAATCATGCACTTGTATGGGACAAGCTTTTCATCCTTGGTTTGGCAATCATCATTGACCTGATTTATTACTAGTTGAGAATCACCATAGACATGTAGGTCTTTGATTTTCCATTTTGCTGCCATCTTAAGACCAATGAATAAGGCTTCATATTCTACTATGTTGTTTGTGCATGGAAATAATAGATGGTAAGACTTCGGTATTGTGTCGCCATGAGGAGTTACAAACAAGATTCCTACCCTTGATCTATGGTTTGTGTAGGACCCATCAAAGTAGAGTTTCTAGGCATGTGTTGATATATTGAATAAGGATTCATCTGGAAATTCAAATTGCATTGATGTGGTGTCTTGTAATGGTGCATCTGCTAATTGATCAGTAATGACTTGCCCTTTGATAGCTTTTCTGTCTACATACTCAATGTCATATTCACTTAGGAGCATTACCCATTTTGCTAGGCGACCTGTAAGAGCTTCTTTGCTTAGTAGGTACTTTAGTGGATCTATTTTTGTAATAAGTTTGATTGGATGTGCAATCATATAATGTCAGAGTTTTTGGGAAGCAAAAACTACCGCAAGAAATGATGTTTCTATTTGAGAGTATTGTAACTCATAGCCCACCAATGTGCAACTGATATAGTAGACTGCTCTTTCTTTATTCTCATAATCTTGTTGTGCTAGAAGAGCTCCAAGAGCTGTAGGTGTAGCAGATATGTATAGTATCAATGGTTTCCCTTGGATAGGAGGCATGAGAATAGGTGGATTCATAAGATACTCTTTCAGTTTGTTGAATGCCTTGTCAAATTTCTCATCCCATCTAAATGGAATGTTCTTATGTAGGAGATGAATGAATGGTTGACACTTGTCTACCAGTTGTGATATGAATCTATGGATTGCTTGTACCATTCCTTGTAAAGATCTTAGTTAAGTAAGAGTTTTGGGTGGTGGCATGTCCATAATAGCCTTGACTTTGGTGGGGTCCACCTCTATTCCATTTGCTAAAACAATAAAACCTAGGAGTTTGCCTGAGGTGACTCCAAACACACATTTCTTTGGGTTCAACCTGACTTTGAACTGCTCGAGTCTCTGAAAGACTTTCTCTAACACATCTAGGTGTGATTCTCTTGTGAGTGATTTTTCTAGGATATCATCTACATAATCTTCCATGGTGACGTGCATCATATCATGAAATATAGTGGTCATAGCATGTTGATATGTGGCTCCTGCGTTCTTTAGCCCAAATGGCATGACATTCCAATAGAAATTACCCCATGGACAAGTGAAACCTGTCTTATGCTAGTCTTTTGGTGCTATCTTGATATGATTATATCCTAAGAATCCATCCATGAGATATAACATGGTATGCCCTGCTGTTAAGTCAACTATGATATCTATATTTGGCAACAAAAAATCATCCTTGCGGCAAGCTTTATTTAGATCTCTAAAGTCATTACATAGTCTGACTTAGCCATCTGGTTTGGACATTGGTACTATGTTGGAGACCCATTCAGGATAGTCTATAGCTCTGATGAATCCTACATCTAGTAGTTTCTTGAGTTCTTTTACAAGCAGTGCTATTTATGGATGCATCTTTCTAAGCTTCTGTTTCACTAGTTTCACTCCTAGGTCTAATGGAAGATGGTGTAGAATCAAATCTGGATCTAACCCTAGCATATTTGCATATGACCAAGAAAAGTTGACTTGCTTTCTCTTGAAGAATGGTACAAACTCAGTCTTCTATGGTGGGGTTAGAGATTTAGCAAAGTGAATGATCTGAGGTTGTTCCTCTATTCCAATGTTAACCGGCTCTATGGGTTCCACAACAATTTGAGACTTCTCCTGGTGCATGTCATTGGGGAGAGTGTCAAGCCTTCCATCACTAGGTGCCACAGTTGGGTTTTCATCTTCAGATGCATCCTTTCTTTTTACTATTTTGGGACCTGACACTACCGTAGAGTAATTTTCACTGTCATATCTAGTTTTTATTTTGATATTTTTGTGACTGGAAGGCTTGGCACCCTCTCCACAATAAGCCACGGTATTAAGTTCAATAGAGAAACTAGATTTATGATCCCCTTTGGGTAGGTGGTCCCTAAGTGCCATAAAGTCAATATAGGCATCATCATTTTGGAACATATCTAGTTGTGGGGTTCCTCGTAGATCCCAGCCAATAAGTCCAAGATGCACAAGGGGGAGGGAGTCAGAGGATAGATCTTATTCATTGATAGTTTGAATGGATATACTAGGAGCATTGGTGGGGGGAGTGTTCGGGATGGTACATTCCTCTAAGTTGTTTATTGCGATAGAACTTGAACCTTCCTCGAAAGTTGTGTTCTCAGAGATAGGTAAATCACACTCTAATGGCCTATACCATAGCATTTGTCCCTCATGGTAGGGGTTATAAGTTTGAATGGTATCAACTTATTTTTCATCATAGGAATGCTCTATCATCTCATCCCACTCATATTCATTGGAATCTGTGTCACTGTCCACTTGAAGTGTATGGATCATTTCTACTAGGCAAGCATTTTCTTTATCTTTGCCCTTATCCTTATATCCTAGGCCTTTTGTATTTCTATCCAATGAGGATGAAGAAGGTTGAATGGGTTCTATACTTCCTTCATTTCTTAGGCCAATGGGGCCTTGTCCTTCATAACCCATTCTATGTAGGATAGATTCACCTTGCCCATAGATTTCTGTTGGGAGTCAAGGTGGTTCCTGTTGTGTGCTCTCTTCTTCTTCAGTATAAAGCCATTGTAGGATATCTCTTTCCTCTGTCTCATCTGATAGGGTCCCCCATTTTACAAAGGGAGCTATGGGAGGTGTAGGAGGAGCAGATGGCTTTGGAAAGTACTTGGGTCACCCAAAGGATCTAGGAGATAAAGGCATTTTGGCTAGATTGACGTTGTGCTCAATCGAGTATTCCCCAACTCTGGTTTCTTTGATGGTAATTTTTTGCTCTTTGGGCTTTGATGAGGAAGCTTCAGAGGTATGATCATGCTATGGGGTAGGGGATGTAGATGCTTTATTGTTTGGTATGATGCAATCGGGTTTTGAAAGGATAGAGTTGCAATGCTGGAAGGGGTCAGGGTCGCCTTAGATGGTGACTTGCTTGCCATTATGTGGGAATTTTATGCATTGGTGATAAATAGAGGGAACAAATTTCATGGCATGAATCCATGGTCTACCTAGGAGAATATTATAGGTGAGCTGCCTATCTAGGACTTGGCACACATCTTTTATTATCGGTCCCACTTATATGGGTAAAACCATTGTTTCCTTGGTAGTTCTTTCCTCTTCATCATAGGCTTTGATAGTTATCTTCTTTCTTGGATCAACTATATTTTCAGAGAACCCCAATGTAAGGACTAGCTTTAATGTGCAAATATTTAAACTGGCTCCCCCATCAATGAGAACCCTCTTGATGCGGTGCTTGTGGATGAAGGCAATGATATGTAGAGGGGTATTATGAGGTTGGGACATTGATAGGTCATCTTGTTTGGTAAATGATATGGTACTTGAGGAGGTCAGATTACCTACCATGGCCTAAAACTTCTCTTGGTCCAAGTTAGTGGGTATAGTGGTTTCCACTAAGGCTTTATTGAGGATCTCCTTGTGGGAAGGAGATAAACGCAACAACTTTAAGATAGAAATGTGGGCCCTAGTCTTCCATAGTTGGTCTATGATGCTATACTAATAGAAGTTGGATTGAGAAGGTGATGACCTTGGAGGGATGGCATTCAATGTGACTTTACCACTGCGAGTAATGATACTGCAATTATTTCAGTTAGGCTCTAATTGTTGGTTGGGCATGACCACATTGATCTGTGGGACATGCTCTGATATGCAATTTATGGTATAGTCAAATGACACATTTGTGTAGTTGGCATTACTATTCCCACTATTTTGATTTTGCCTGTTGTGGTCGTTGTTGTTGTTGTTGCCATTATTGTTATTTCCATTCTTGTTGTTGCCATTATTGTTATTGTTGTTGTACAGCCTGTCATGATTGAGAAGTGGATCCCTATAAGCCACATGTGTCTCATTGGAGGTATGTTGTTGGGTTCCTCCTTGATTTTGATCAATCACATCTTGAATAACATGTTTGAGATAGATACAATTGTTGGTTGTATGTCCCCTTCCTCTATGATACTTACAATAGTCAGTGTCTTTCCAATAGTGAGGTTTGATTTGAGGCTCATAATCACTTGTTGGCAGTAGAGAGATTTCATTGTTAGCCAATAGCTTCCTTAATGTAGATTCTTGGGACTCACCTAGCATTGTGAACTTTCACTTTGGATTTGAGTTGAACCATGGTCTTGGCTCCCGAGAGAATGTTTTAGTGGGTGTAACATTGCTTGCCTCTCCTTTGAGAGTGAATATTGGTTGTTGCTTGGGAGCCGCCACCTTGGCATTAACTACTCCATCGTTCACGACATTTTTGTTTTTAGTCCAAAACTTTGATTTGTCAGTCGTGTAGTTGGAGGTAGGTGTGTCCTTGTATAACATGATTTGCCCCTTGGTGATCATTGCTTTTTTGATGAACAATCCCATTTCAATGACCTTTGAGAATTAAGTAGGGCATTGGATTTGTATTTGATAGCTAAGATCAGAGTTGAGGTTATGGATGAACATATCCATTAATTGCTTCTCTAGTACATCATACGAGCACTTGCTTGCTAGTTGTCTCCATCTTTATAGGAAGGTGGTGAATGATTCACCACTCTTTTGGTTGGTATTGCATAAATCAAGCATAGAGACTTTGTGTTCAATATTGTACAAGAAGTGAGTGATGAATTTGATGACTAACTCATCAAAAGATTTGATACCCAATGGGAGCCATGAGAACCACTCCATGGCTTGACTACCTACAGATCTAGGGAATAGTCTCATTAAGTAAGTCTCATTGTGAGCTACTTCCATGCATGCTGTGTTGAATTTCCTAATGTGATCTCTAGGGTCCCATTTCCCTTTGTATTTGTCAAACTTAGGAAATTTGAATCAAAAGGGAAATGGTGTCATGTTCAAACTTTTATCAAAGGGGTACAGTGCAATATCTTCCAAGGAGTAGGTTTTCCCATCTTGAGATCTGACATTTGTTGCTTTAGATCCTTGAGTTGTTTCCTCATTTCTTCTATAGGAGCACTTGGATCTATTGCTTTCTTTCCTTTTTCATTTTTATCTTCTACGTTTGGGTCTATGTCTTTCTTTCCCCTTTCTTCATGATTATTCTCCACATTTTCTTGAATTGTGCTTATATTGAAATCCACAGGGAGTTTAATTCCAAGATTTCCAAGATGATAAAAATACTTGTGAGGGTCGTCATGGAGCACTGTTTCTAACAAGCGTTGGAATTTCTGATCTTGGAGGCTTCCTTGATACTCTTCATGAGAGATTTCTTCATTACTATCATGAGGGGTGATGATGTGGTTGGATGATCCAGCCATTTCAAGTTTCTTTTTGTATTGAGATCTAGTAAGAACCATGCAAGGTAATAAGGGATGAGGTGGAATAAAACTAGAGATTTTGGCAAGATGCCGATGGAGACTGCTAAGAATGGGATACTTATGGCAAGACTTGGACAAGGGACTTTATCGATCAATGATTCCAAGTAAGATGGATTATACAAGATGGTAGCCACTAGTAAGGGTACTCGATACCTGTCTTACTGTGTAGGGACTAGTTGGGCACCAAGACCACTAGAAAACATTCTGTGACCTACTAGGATTACTTGAATCCAAAGTGATATGAAAAAGGGGCCTATACTGACTTGATATGGGATATTCTGACTTTGGACTAGGAAGACCTGATAGAAGGTGTATGGAATGACCAATGAAAGAGAGACTTTTGATGCAGAATGGATGGAACAATGACTGCAAGGTAAGATCTGATCTCAGAACCTAAAACTAGGTTGAAATGGGTACCCAGAACTGACAAAGTTTTTCTCTCAAAGATTGTGCAAGTGCTAACTATCACGCATGTGCTAGAATAGATGTGCTGCAAAATTTGGTAAATGCACTGGAAGTCAGGACAAATGTGCCACACTGGTAAATAATAGATGCACTGTAACAGACAGTAAAAGCACTGTAAGTCACAACAGATGCACCGTAGGTCGACACAAATGTACAGCAACAGAAGACGGATGCACAACTCTAGTTTTCTCAATATTTTTTTTGCAAATTTTAGAAATTTTCTGATGTTTTTGGTACTTTGGTTGCAAGAAGGTCTTTTTGATCTAATTTTATGAAATTATGGCAAGAAGACACAACAAACACAAAGAATATTTTTATGGTTTTTTTTTTTTTTGTGATTTTTTGACTCTTTTTGGACTAAAAGGAAAAACAAGTACAAATCCTAGGCTTCAAATGGATTACAAGGGTTTTTTGGCCACTAGAAAAAAGGTGTTTAATGAAGGAAACTGTTTGAGTGGTTATACATGCGACAACACTACTCTATGTTATGGAGTCTCCCAGCCTGCAAGGGTTGAGCCATGGAGGGTTTTGGGGGAGGTTAGTTGTCAGTATAACACAACTTCACTCGTTGTTTGAAGCTTTTGTTCCAAACATAATTTATTTATAGTGGCTTGGAAGGGATTGGCATCTAGCCTATTACCACTTAGGGTCATTCCTACTTGGATGAATGGTATCCAAGAGCAGGCCCCCCTAAAGGAAAAATACATGTGAAAATGATATTTCTGGCATTTTGGTGACCCAAGATAGGGGAGAGCATAGGCATGGTATCATTCCCAAAACACATAATATAGTGGTTCTTTTCCCCTAGTTAAAATGAGAAAAACTAGATGAACTATCTACTTGGGCAAGCATAGAACTTTGAAGTGATAGCGAGATAGCAATGGTCCAATTTTAACCAAGATAGCAATGATGAGTTTAATTTTATCCACATAGCATGAATTTTTTAACTTTGAAGTGATGGTCGAGGAGATAGACATGGTTCAGTTTTACCTAGATAGCAATGATGAGTTTAATTTTATCCACGTAGCATGAATTGTTAACTTTGAAGTGATGGTCAAGGAGATAGCAATGGTTCAATTTTACCCAGATAGCAATGATGAGTTCAATTTTATCTAGATAGCAATGAGTTGTTAACTTTGAAAGGATAGCAATATAGCAATGATTCAATAATATGCAAGATGGCAATGATTCAAATTACTACTTTCCTAGTTAAAACTATGTGAGATTTGCATGAGCATCCATTTTACTTTCCCTTTAGAAATCGAAGTGTGAGCTAACAAGTACAACTATATGAATCTAAACCAGTACCTATCCTACAAAACAAATCAAGAGATTTCCTGCAAAAAGATGTCAGTGTTAGTGAAAACTCCAAGGAAACTCTAAAAATCACTGCCTAAAACAGACGCGCCGCTTCAGAGACTGAATGTGCAGAAACAGTGAAGAGAAGCACCGTATTACATATGCGCTAAAAAAAAGGTTAAAAGAGCTAGAAAATAGTGTATATGTGTTGATCAGATGTATGCATTGTCTCAGACGGTAAATGCGTTGGAACAATGTCTATATGTGCTATCAGAATGTCTGCACCATGATAGGTAATAGATGCATCAGAACAGAGACTATATGCACTACAAAAATGTATGCGCCATGACAGGTAACAGATGCATGTTAGGATATGATGGATGCGCTGTTTCCTCCTATGTACAGCTTTCTAAAACACAAAAACTTAGTTTTTGGGTTAAATTTGGGGCTAGGCCCCACAGTGGGCACCAAAAATGTTAAGGGAAAATTGGATTTCAAATGAATAACAATAATAATCAATATCAAGATACCCAAAACTCAATGAAATGGTGAACTAAAGAGATTCAAATAAATAATGAACAAACAACAAAGCAAACCTCCTTAATTCATAGCTTCCATTGATTGCCTATCAAAATCAATCTTGCATGTATGAAATAGGGCCATCAGAGAGTGCACTTCTTTGCTTTCTTTCAAGAATGTCAATTGAGAATGGCTATGATAATATCACCATGAAGATGAGCTTCACAATGATGGTAGTGGTGCATAGTAATGAATGAGATCACAAGCAATTAAGGAATTGGTGCCAAAGGCGCGCTGTAATTCCTGCAGAGTAACAATACTTAAAGCTTGGATGATTGAAATGGAAGAATATGGTTCAATTTATAGACTTGTGAGAGAAGAGATCAATAGTATAGAAAGAATGAGAAGATGAATGATTGAGAACAGTTGAGGAATGTGTGCGAATAAGAAAACAAGTGTCACACAAAAGCTATTTTATTTGAGTTAACTACTTTCTTTTCTAAAGATAAGACATGCTTTTCATAAATTAGAAAGTTGTTTTCTAATTTAAGAGATATTGATAAAAATAAGGTTGATTGAATAGATAACTCAACTTGTGATTTGCTTTTGCATGATTTGAGAGAAATTAAATATTAAATTATTCAATTTGTGTGTGCATGAAGAAGAAGACTTATTTTTAGAAGATTTAGAAGATATTTGAAGAATTAGAAGATAATAAAGCTAATTAAATAAATAAATTTATTTAATTGTTGTGCATGATTTGGAAGAATGAATAAAATATTTGATTGTATTTTATTTTTAGAGATAGAGAGGAATTAAATAAATATGATTTGATTTATTCAAATTTGGAAGAATAATTGACTTTAATTAAATAATTAAGAATTATTTAATTGTTTGGACAAATTTTAATTAAATAAAGGATTTTATTTAATTTTGACTTTAGAAGAGGTAATTAAATATTTCGATATTTAATTAATTTAGAAAAATGTGAATCAATAAATTTGTTTATTTATTTATTGATAGAAGAATTAGAAGGGAATAAATATTAAGAATATTTATTTGGACTGAATCGTGTCATTTTTAGGCATATACAGTTATCAAATAAGTGAGGAGACAATACTCTTGTAACGATAGGAGGTTGAACTGATATTCGAATTGCGTATGGGACTTGATTGAATGCTTGGATGGTTTTAACATCTAGTTGATCCCATGAAGGTAGAATCACGTTGCTGATGCCTTAGCCCAGACTACTAGTTCACTGGAACCACCATGTATGATAGGCTAGAAAAAGTTCACCATAGAGTTTATCTCCACTTCCTCAGTACCAGACAATCTCACAAATTTTTAGGTCTTTGAGGATAACAAACACATAATCAACTTTCTCACTTCATCAGATGTTTTTGCTACACAGATAATAGATGAAGAAGATAATGAACTAGTTGAAATGGGCTTGGAAGGGGTTCTCAACTTGAAGATGAACACTATTCCTCAGGGAATGGTAGAATTGGAGTGATTGTTTGATTTAGACAAGCTTGGAATCTAGAGGAAAGAAGGAGAATCCCATGGTGCATAGTGTTACCCTTACAACTTGGGGACTTCTGAAGAAGTCAAAAATGTGTTTATTGGAAAAGCCAGTATAGAGGAAGAGAGGGCAGGTATTATCCATGCATTAAGAGATTATCATGAAGTCATAGCATGGAGTTATGAAGATCTAAATACTTATGATACTTCAATCATAACTCACATGATACCTCTCAAGCTGGGGGCAAAATCATTTAGGTAGAGGCAGTACCAGTGAATGCTTTGTTGGAGCCTTTGATTTTCAAGGAAGTACAAAAACTATGTTTGCCAGAATTATATTTCCTGTTAGACATTCTGCTTGGGTATCCAACTTGGTACCGGTATGAAAGAAAAATGGAGAAATTAGGCTTTGCATTGACTTTAGAAATCTAAATAGGGCCTTAGAGAAAGATAACTACCCACTATCATTTTTGGATGAAGTGTTGCAGATAGTTAATGGTTCTCAAATGATGTCCTTTCTGGATGGTTATTCGGGTTACAACCAAGTGATCGTGGACTATGAAGATAGATTAAAGACATTTTTCACATGTAAATGGGGAATTTATGCATATTACAGGTTGCCTTTTGGTTTAATTAATTCTAGTGCCATGTTCCAATGCACAATGGATAGTGCTTTCAAGGGGCTATTTGAAAAATGCATCATCATCTATATGGATGACCTCACCGTGTTCTCGAAAAAAAGAGAAAATCATGTAGCTGACCTGAGGAAAATTTTATAGCGATGCAAAGATTATGGGATCTCACTTAATCCTAAGAAGTGTATCTTTGGTGTGACTGAAGGGAAATTGTTGGGACACATAATTTCTAAGAATGGTATATCAATTGACCCTAACTGATTCCAAGCAATCCTCAAGATACAACCCCCAGCCAGCAAAAAGGAACTGAAATCATATTTCAGTAAGATTAATTTTGTCCACAAATTTATTACTGGGTTTGTTGAGATTGTCCATCTATTAAATGCCATGTTGAAGCAAGATGCAAAGATAGAATGGACCCCAAAAGCTAAGGCTACATTCATATGAATCAAATAGGAAATAGCTAACGCCCTAGTATTGGTGAGTCCCGATTACACATTACCCTTCTACATTTACTCTTTCACCTCAGAACATACTTGTGTAGCAATGTTGATATAGAAAAGAGTTGTCGATGATGAAAGACCCATTTCTTTCATGAGTACTCCATTAAAAGATGCAAAATTGAGATATCCAAATGTGGAGAAGCAAGCATACGCCTTGGTTAGGGCAGTGAAAACGTTTCGTCATTACATCTTGAGAAGCCAAGTGATTGCAATGTACTAGATGTAGTAGTCAAGGCATTGTTAATGTAGAGTGAGTTGGGTGAACGACAAGGAAAATAGGTCACCATTCTATAGGAATTTGACATAGAAATGCAACCCATGAAGTTGGTACGACGATAAGCATTGACAAAAATAATGGTAGAAGTTGGTTCAAGATTAGTATCTCAGTAGTACATGTTAGAAGATATCTCTAAAGATGAGTGGTATGGAGACATCATGTTTTATCTCCTTAATCAGTGTTGCCCACCTCAACTAAATCCAGTCCAAAGAAGAGCACTCTGTTTTGAGAGCAACAATTATATGATTAAGGGGTTGGTGTTGTATAAGAAAAATCATGAGGGAATCTATCTGAGGTGCTTGGATAAGACACAGGTAGCACAAGTCCTAATAAGCTTTCACGAGAAGTTTGGAATGGGTCATGGATCAACCCTATCGACTGCTCATCAGATTCTTCAGGCAGGGTATTACTGGCACACTTTGTTCAAGGATGTGCATTCACATGTAAATACTTGTCACATGTGTCAGGTAGTTGCAACAAGAGAATGAAATGCTGCTATGCCTTTGCAACCAGTCCTGGAGGTATGACCATTCACCAAGTGGGGCCTCAACTTCATCAGTATGATAAACCCACCTTCCTTTTTGGGCCACAGGTACATTCTGACCACTACTGATTACTGTACTTGATGGTCTGAAGCTATAGCATGCAAGCAATGTACCACAGAGATAGTCATTGAATTTGTTGAAAAATATATCGTTACTAGGTTTAGTTGTCCCTTTTCCTTAGTGTGCGATAATGAGCCAGCATTTTCTTCATTTTGTTTTTCTAATTAGGCATTTGACAATGGGATTATTCTAAATTTTTTATCTAACTACTATCCTCAAGGGAATAAGGTAGTTGAATCAACAAACAAGAACTTGCTTGAAGTGATAAAAAACTTCTTGATAGGAACCCCAGAGACAGGCATACTCAGCTTAGGTTTGCTTTATGGGCTGATAGGATCAAACACAAGGCTGCACTGGGAACATCACTGTATTACCTAGTCTATGGGACTCAACATATTTTTCCCATCCATCTAAGGATTCCCGTGCTGCAATTCATGCGAGAGTATCTTGAACCAAATGACCAACTATCATCTCATTTATCCCAATTGCTGCACTTTCAAGAAAAATGTGACACCACCATAGAAAACTTTTCTAAACATTAGGGTATACTAAAATGATGGTTCGACAAAAGGGCTAACGTAAAGGCCTTTTGCATTTCTGATTTAGTCTTGTATTGGGACAAGGCCCATGAAAAGAAGGGTGAACATAGTAAGTTTGATAAGCTGTGGTTAGGTCCTTAC
The DNA here is from genome assembly GCA_027924645.1 of Cunninghamia lanceolata. Taxonomy (NCBI): domain Eukaryota; kingdom Viridiplantae; phylum Streptophyta; class Pinopsida; order Cupressales; family Cupressaceae; genus Cunninghamia; species Cunninghamia lanceolata. Next base: position 30,707,920 of record BSBN01000078.1, on the reverse strand, counting down.
CAGATCTATGAGATCCTTGGTGATAACACGTATAGACTGAAGAGCCTTATTGGTGAGGAGCTCCCATTGCCTATCAATGGGTAGTTCTTGAAGCACTATTTCTAGGCTTAGGAGTTAGCTTCACCTTCTATTTGTGTACATAGTTATGTTGCTTGTTTGCTTTGCTTAGGTTAGGTTGCTATTAACTTAGTATTTGCTTTCCTGCTTTTGTTTTCTATAGTTGTTAGGTGTTTTTTTTGCTTAGTTTAGTTGTCCTTTCCTACTTTGTTTTTTGCTTCTGTGCTCACTTGGTTGGGGTATCCTTGCTTCCCAAATGTGGTGGCAGTTGTGCAGACCTTTGAGTTGTCCTTTGTTGGGTAAATAATTTGGAATATTTCTTTGAGAAGCTAAAGTTTTAGCTTAGGTCTTACTGTGGGTTCTGCTATTACACGAAGGAGTATGATGCCTGTTCATTGGAAATGAATCATTCGTTGGTGCACCTGAAGTATTTTCTAACCATATATCTTTTACATTCTTAAGCAATCCTGAGGTACCTAACTAAGTCTTGGTGATCTTGCATTAACTGAAAAGCCTAAGGTCCACCTTTTCCATCATCAGGAGTCCACACCCACTTGGGAAAGTTATCACAAAGGTAGCGGTACTGCATTGTACTCTACCACATCAAAGTTCATTAAAATATCAAAAGATCATGAAAAAAAGATGAAAAGGAAGGAAAAGAAAATAAAATCACAACACAATATAACTCAGTTAAATGGAAAATCAAGTAAACTCTACTGGGGCTATGGATGCCTGATCGACAATAGGGCGCTGCTTGAGTGGAATTCTGAGACAAACCCGCTAGGGCTATGTTGATCATGATGTTACTCATAAGAAAACATGAAATAAAAGTTACATGACAACCTTTATTTATCTTGAAAGATACGATGAATTCAAAGAATTCATGATCCCAAGTCTCCGTTGATTAGTTCATAATATACTGATGTTACCCAGTGGTTGATGTGTGTTGCTGTTTTCCATTTCAAGGGGCCATTAGTAGATTCTATTTCCTGCAAATATGCTACATAGAGAAGTTACTCAACACAGTATATTTCTCAAATAATGTGTTTGCACTTAGATCTTTGCATGATATTTATCGATTTTAACATGCTTTAACTTTAAATATGCTATGTATTTCCAATTGTCTACGAGATGTCAGCATATTTCATGTTTATTTTCTTTCAATTTTCTATTATTTGCAATTGTGATGGTGAATTGTTATGAAATTCAAATAAATTTAAAAGAATGTTTCAAATTTTGGTGAATCTTTAGCTATTGAACCACATACATACTAGATACAGTCATGAAGAGAAGAAATCAAACCATATTTTCACCAGGATGTTCCACAACTAGATACAGATGATGCTAACTTCAAAGGATAAGGAATGAAAACAATGCATGTAGTCTGATAAGCACTCCAAGGGACGTAGCAAATCAAAGCATGTCTCAAGAATTCAAACATAGATTACTCAAGATTTATGATGATTTGTAATCAAATGGTCTTCTCTTTCATTAAGTATGCAAAAACATGTATGTTTACAACAACTTTGAAATAAGTCCTGATATTTCAGCAATCAAATTTCAATTAAGCTTCTGAATATTCAAAATATGGCACCCCTGCACCTTTTATAGAATAAGGTGAGGGAATAGTTACAAATGACCTACGGTTAGGATTTATCTATTAAGATCAACAACAGATAATCCCTCCTTGACTTGGTCAACACTTTCCTTCATGGCATAGGTTGCTAGCTGGCAACCATCTAGGTGACTCATTTTCTTCCGAGTATCTGATGCATATGTTTCTTTCATACTGCATCTTCATTTATTCTTCATGTTCTTGGTCTTCATCTTCTTTATTTTCTCCAGAGTCGGCAAGACAACCACCATCAGCACAGCTCTCTTAGGTCTCTCCGCGACCAAACTCATCCCGATAGCCCATCTCCACTTTATCATCGGCAAGACCAACCTCGTCGGCAAAGCCCTTTCTTCTTCTACCAATGCCCGATGACCATGAACTTCCGCTTCTTCCTAACTATGACGGCCTCTACACCAATAACTCTGGGCACCTAGCAACAAAGGTAAGTCGATAAAATGTACTTTAAAATTCACTTTTTAGTCTTGAACTTAACCTTTGCAATAAACATACAAGCAATTCAAACTACAAAGAATTATCTATTTTTAATCCCTTTTTGACATCCGGCCTTTGTTTGCATATCGGTGTAACTTACTTGGTTGGGGCGGTCAAAATTTCTCATTCCGATCACACCCACTCACACGGATGAGTGGTGGAGCCCACATCACTCTTCACTTGTATCTCCAAGATACAAACAACAATTGTATCAAACTTCAATATACAAGCGCGGATACATACAAACCCTTTGGTATGTCTTTTCAGACTTCAATGTTTATAAACCATAGTATGTATCCCCCTTCGGCTCTGGCTTGTATATACTAAAATGCATCTCCCGATATACATTGGACTCCAATGCATCATTTATATTGGATTTAAATCTCTTTTGAAACCCACATTGTATGCATATTGAAATGCATGTATCCTGACAGCCTACATACAATGCGCAGAATATACAATGACTTAACTTTGTTTCATAACTTTTTGATTCTATTGCATGTATATCACTTTTTATATCCACTTTGTATGTTTCACCTTGCCAAACATACAAACATAAAATACATACAATGGACTTGACTGAACATTCATTTCAACTTTTAACTTCCTCGGGTCCACCTTGTATGTAAAAACAAAACGTTAGTAAATGCATACAAGTAAACAATGTATCCAAACTCGATGACCTCTATATGAGACCATACAACAACCTGATATACAAACAAATTTGTATATGGGTGACTTGTATATACAAACGACTTTGTATATACAAACATACAAACCATACCACAATGCATTTTACAAAAAACACACATAACTTGCAAAATACAGGGAATTTTAAGATGGTTCAAAAAGAAACCCCTATTCATTTTTAACAAGGAATTCACTTATACTCTGCCCTGGTACTTAATGTCATTTTTCCTTTATTTTCAACAAGGTTTGTAACTTTCACCTCTTTTTCACTTTACCACCAAGCGGACCCACACACACAAGCAAAGAAGCCAGCCACAACAGGGGTCCTCATTTTGCTAAGGAGTAAAATGGGGCATGTTGTGAACGTCACAACAACTAGCAACCAAACAAAACAATTAAATTAAAACCATTAAAGAAAACTAAATGAAATAAATTCATAATTTCCAACTATGTTTTCTGCAAATCATCATTTAACTTGAGACCTAATGTATTCAATAAGGTGCATTAATTTTAACATTCAGTTTAAGTGGGTGCACGTGATTAATTATCCTCATCTTGAAAATTAGTTGAACAAACCAGTGACTAATATTAGACTACATAGTTGATGTCATTCCCCCATAGCCAACTAGATAGAGCCTTGCTACTAGTAGGCATCCATAGCCCCGACAAGGTTATCGCTATAATTCTCCTAAGTAGAGCCCCACTCTATAGCCCCAATAGAGTTACTTAGATGGCTTAACCTAGATATTTAGTAAAACCATTTTATTATTTTATTTATTTTATATTTTGGATGAGATAGAGATTTCATAAGATATTGCAGTTGTAACTTCATGATGCAAGGGATGGTCACTTGTTGAATTTAAGCTGAGAATTGTATTGGTAGCAAGGGTGACCTCTGATTTTTTACCTAATATCTACACTGGTAGGTTCAACAAACCCAAGGATTTTAGGTGTGTCATCGTGAGAAAATTTCCTTGAATACTCAACCCACAGTTATTAAATACAAAATTTCACAAGTCAACTAACTTTTTGCATTCATGATAGTCACAACAAGTTATGCATAAATTTCAAGTAATTAAAATGAATGTTCTAAATTTTTTATTGTTTTTAGTGGTTGTTAGTCTGCTACTTCATACTCTAAATCAAAATAAACATCCCTGCTGAGGCAACACAACAAAACAAATAAAACAAACAGATTGTACAAACAACTATACAAAAATGTACACTATGATACACAGGACTGTGATGGCACTACTTCAGGCTTGAAAATAGTGTTTGAGAAACTGTCCATTAACTGGTAATGGAACATCCTCACTAGTTAACGTCTTAAGCCTATAGGTGTTGTCTCCTAAAACTTTAGAAATTTGAAAATGACCTATCCAGAGTTTATCAAACTTACCATGATCTCCTTTCCTTTCATGTGCTTTGTCCCACATCAAGACTAAATTTGAGATTCTAAAAGCCTTAATTCTAGCTCTTTTGTCAAACCAATGTTTGACAATAGCCTGATGTTTAGCAATCTAGTCAATTGCTTCACTTCTTTTTTCTTCTAGGTGTATCAACTGAAGCAACCTGACTTCTTGTTTATTATCTATGCCCAGGTATCCTTGTGCAAACTGCAGTGTAGGAATCTTCAAGTTAACAAGGAGGATAGGATCCACCCCATATACTAAGTGAAAAGGTGAATTTCCTAATGCAGCCTTCCTCCTATTTTTATCTACCCACAAGGCATATTTCAGTAGGGTGTTCCATTCCCTTGGGTTCTTTTCTATCAATTTCTTTATGATGTTCAATAAGTTCTTGTTTGTGGATTCTGCTAATCCATTCCCTTGGGGATAGTAATTTGAGGAAAATTTTAAGATGATCCCATAATCAAAAGCCCAACTTGATAGTTTAATTGAAGCAAAGGTAGACCCATTATCACATACCAAAGCATAGGGAACTCCATACCTGGTTACTATATTGCTTTCCAAAAACTTGATTACCTCATCAGCATTACATGTCTTACTACTGACAGCTTCAGTCCACCTGGTACAGTAATCAGTAATAGTTAAAACATACCTATGGCCTGAAGATGATGGAGGATTGATTGGTCCTATGAAGTCCATTCCCCATTGAGCAAATGGGTGCATCTCCATCACTGGATGCAAAGGTTTAGCAACATATCTTTCTCTGTTTACAGCAACCTGACACATATGACAACATTTAATGTGTTCAGCAGTATCTTTAAAAATAGTGGACTAGTAATACCCTGCCTTGAGGATAGCATGAGTGGTAGCTGAAGATGATCCATGTGCAGTTCCAAACTTATCATGTAACTCTGGTAACACCTTGTCTACTTCTTGCCTTTCCAGGCATCTAAGGTATATCCCCTCATAGTTCCTTTTGAAAAGGACTCCTCCTTTTATCATGTACTTATGTGATCTTATCTTTAAGGCTCTCCTCTGTGAGGCCTGCAATCTTGAAGGACGTATTCCAGTAATTAAGATGTGCCTAATGTTTGAATACCATTCTCCATCATTCTTTGCATTTATAACATATTGCTGGAGAATGATGTTAGGATCAATTTCTGATATCATCTGGCTTAATGCCTATCCTCTTACTAACTTCATGGGTGTTTGTTGGTCATGATGTTAGTCATTCACAAACATAGAATAAAAGTTACACAACAACCTTTACTCATCTTGAAAGATACGATGAATTCAAAGAATTCATGATCCCAAGTCTCCGTTGATTAGGTCTTAATCTACTGACGTTACTCAGTGGTTGATGTGTGTTGCTGTTTTCCATTCAGGGGCCTTACGTGTTTCTGCACTGTTCATCATCATCTTCTCCAAATATCCTGCTCTGGATGTTCGCTCTGCATCAGTCTTCAATAATTTCTACCTCTGCACTGTAAATTTAGTCAAATAATGTGCATACAGGCTGATATTTGCATGATTTCTACCATTATTTATGATTCTTTGCATGATATTTTCAATACTACATGCATTTAACTCAAATATGCTAAGGATCTTCAGTTACCTACGGGATTTCAGCATATTTCACTGTTTCTGCTTGTTATTTATCATGATTTTGCAGTTATGGTGATGAATTAATGAAATTGAAAAAAAAGGAAAGGGTTAGAGAGTGAGATTCCTAAAAATTACTGGACTTAGATCACTGATTCACATACCAGCCCCCATACTTGCAATGAAAAGAAGGAAAACTAGAAATCATACTTCACCAGGACATTCCACAAATCCGCATGATCTAGTGCAAAGCTTCAAAGGAAAGTTGACAACTATATGTAATGAAATGAAAGCGCTTCCAGTTGAACACAGCATTCACCAGTACATATCCAGAAATCAACAGAAGATTACGTAAAATTTACAATCAGGATGTAATCTGGAACTTCATATTCATTCAGTATGCTCAAGAACAGGTACATTTACAGTGATCTGAAGAAAGAACCTTGACATTTCAACAATTCTATCCTCATTAGTCTCAGCAATCCGATCTCCTAACTTATTCTACAGTAATTGACTCTTTGCGCCAAATGCGTATGTGTATTCTAATGTATTTCTCCCTTTTTTCTTTAAAATGACAAGCTCTGGATGTTATATAGAGCAATTGCCAGAAAACGGTTACAATGATCCAAGGATCAGGATCCTCTCATAACAAACAACGGTCCAGATGAAAAGCACATGCTTCGTCAGTTAGCAAATGTACAGCTGGCACAGAATATTCCAGCATCTTCAACTTGATTCGGTCTCCAGCTGGCGAACAGCATATTTGACAATATCCTCCTCATTTCTGGCCCATGTTGACTCCATGCGCAACTTTGTAATGCTCAGCTTCAGCAGCATCATGACTTCAATATTCATCTTCAGCAGCATCATCATGATTTCCATGCTCAGCTTCAGCAGCATCATGATGATTTCCTGCAAGTAAACAGACAAACATAAGGTTCATCATCATCATGATAAACAGCAGGAAGTAAACACTTTATTAAACATACCTCCCCATGTGCAGCTACAGGCAAACAGGTCTTACCTGTGAAAGTATGCACTAAATGCATAAACAGCATGAAAACAACTAGGTCAACCCCATTGACCAAAATCAGGCAGTCGGGCTTTCAAATTTCTATCGCTTCATGCTTTTGCCCATTTTCTTTTTGTATATCGGGTTCGAAATATGATGATGATGATCTCAGATTATACAAGGAAATAACCGCCTTTCAACCATCCTTAGAAACCGGCCCTGCATCATCATCATATTTGCATCGGCGTGACTACATATGATCAGGGTGACAATTTTACCTTAGGCCGACGGCAACAGTTATACCGATGCCAAAAATCATGATGATGACCAGCTATATATATCTTCAAAGTGGCCGCAGGATATCATAAAATATGATGATCTTCCCTTCCTAATGTTCTGATGAAAAGCACATCAGGATGTTCTATTTTTTGCACACTCGGGAAAGAAAGACATCGTCATCATCATCATGATGAAGACAAACAGGAGGACCTGGAAAATGATCCTGCCGCCGAGGAAAAATCATGATGACGTCATCGTCATCATCAGGCTTCAAAAAATGCAAAGGGATGACGTCATCGTCATGCTTCGTTAAGATCAGGAGGTAAATGGAAGATCGGGTTCCCTCTAAGGAAGATGATCAGGTGGATGAAAGCAATATGACCCCATTCGGCCAAGGCAATCCGCTCGAAAGATCAGGATGATGATGATCATCATCATCATATACGCACTGGGCGATCTAAGATATGATCCCGCTGAAAGTCCTGATGACGTCATCAGGATATCCGGGGCTTGTGTTAATCTTCGAAGATGACGTCATCGTCATCATCAGATTGGCGAAATGGATCACGCCTCGGAAAATATCCTGCCGAAGGACAAAGGTGATGATGACGTCATCGTCATCATCATACTTGCAAAAGGTTATACTCGTTGGCAGGATGATATTACGAACTGTTGGGAAAGATGAACAAGATCATGATGATGATGTTCAACATGACCTAAGACATGAAAAACACCCTCCGCTTCGAAAGATAAGGTGATCATCATGATCACGCAAAAGGAGGTCAGGAGGATATTAGGAAATGCCGGGTCTCGAAATATCATGATGATGTTGATCACCAAGACTTGGTCGTGCGCGCGAATTATGCAGATGGCAGATTTGTCTAAGTAAGGTGACGATGATCATCAGCATGATATTATCATATCGGGTGATTTTGGAATATCATGATGATGTTCGCAATGTGAGAAAATCATGATGCTGACAATGTTTCTAAGGTTACTCGACGGGTAAAACACACTAGCACTTAAGATTGACGTCCGGATGTTTCGGGACTGCATGATTTTCATCAGGTGATAAAGTAAGATCATGATGATGACCTTGACGGTATAAAAGACCGTCTGACGGGGAGAACCTATTACGACTTAAACTTGACGTCCGGATGTTTCGACCTCAGGATATTATCGGGGGGGCTTTTCAAATATCATGATGATGATGTTCACACAGCAATTATCAGGTTTGACCAAAACTTTGACTGCTCACAACTCCCCCATATGGACGAATTTTCAAGTGACGCAAAAGGCAAACCTGCATGAAATTTCAATCTCTTTCTAACCATGAAGTCATAGAAACAAAATATGAACTTTGAAAAACTAACCTCATGATGATGACCTACCCAATCCTGACCTTCATGATGATGATGCACCTGACTTACTTTTACCAAACCGCCAGAAACAGACAACACAAGCCAAAACAAAAGCTGGGTCCCTGTTTTGCCAAGTCAAAATGGGGCGTGTTGTGTAACCACACAACAACTTGCCACTAAAGAAAACAACAAAATTCAAATGATTCAAGTGATGTGATCATATTCATCTATAGTGTTCTAATTCTGTCTAAGTAAATCATCATGATCTTTGAATGATAAAATTTCATTATGGTGATAAAGCTAACAAAGGATCAGGTGTGTGCAGATGATTAATTATCCTCATCTTGAAAGCAAGTTGAAAACATAAGTAACTGGTGTTAAACTACATAGTTGGAGATCATCCCTCATAGCCAACCTGGATAGAGCCTTGCTGCCAGCAGGTGTCTATAACCCCGGCAAGGTTATCTATACAATCTCCCTAAGTAGAGCCCCACTGCCAGCAGGCGTCCATAGCCCCGGTAGAGTTACTTAGATGGCCTAATTTTATTTAGTTTCTGATTTTCCTTTAAAAATTTAAATTTGATATCATCATGTCTGCTCATTTGTACAAGGTGTAGTCACTTGCAGCTTTAGGTTGGAGATTGTATTGGTAGCAAGGGAGTCCCTTTAGATTTTTCACTTAACACCTATACTCATATCTTCAGCAAACCCAAGGCTGTTAGGTGTTTCATTGTGTTTGATTCACTTTGGACAAGAAAAGGCACCTTGATGAAAAGACATCATAAACCTGATCATGAACATTTCTCAGAATGAATCATAACCTATATCTAAATCTGATCTCATCACTTGAATCCTAACAATTTAGTTATTTTCTTAGGTGATGAAGTGCATCATCCTGACTTACCAAAACAAAACTCAACCAAAACAACACAAAACAGAAGCAACACTATACAAACCACTACTAGGCAAACAAAATCCAGAAAAAGACCTAAGGACACCTGTATTTGCATACTTCTTTTGATTGTGCAGGAGCATCAGGGTATTAGTTATGGTTCTCAACCTAGCAAATTTATCTTTATATTCTGAAGAATATTCTGGTATTCTGAATTCACTGTATTCAACAGAACAACTCTTGATGATCAGCAACTGAGGACGCTCATCATGTTCATGATTAATCCATATGCATGTCTTATCTTCTGAATTTCCATAATTAAAATAATATTCAACATTATTTACTGTGGAAAGGAGAAATACAACCTGGTGTATTTCTGGCTTTGCTGGACATGCTTCTTCATTGGCAGTTGGTCTTTCATTTGTCATTATATTTTCACTGCTTGGCTCAGTGCCTGGTCCCTCCTCAAATTGAAGGATGTATGACCTTTGATGTATTGATTCTTCATCTTTATCCAGCCTTATCCCTTCATTCTGGATGTTCAGTTTATCCTCCAGTTCAGGAAACTTCTCAGTATTTTCTTCAATTTCCTGCACATCAGCATCTAAATAAGCATCTTTATTATCACAATCTGATATACAAAAATTTATCATTTCTAAATCATTTGACTGTAAAGGAGAAACAACTTTCACTTGATGAGGACACTCCCCTGTTTCATTTTCAAAATATTTCTGGAGTGACATCTGATTATGCATAACAACTCCAAAGTCTTCTACATCTTCATTTTTCAGGAATTGTTCATTAAATAATTCACATTTTCTATCTATTAGAGGATCTGGTTCCTTTAACCTGCAACATTCTTGCATTTGATCATTTAATTCAAAGAAGTCAGGTAATAAATCAGCATTTATTTTCTTCTCTGTGACTCCCTGAGTTACCATCATAGGAACTTCATCATCAGGAGTGCATTTAAATTGCTCTAGCATCTGTTTACACTTCTCTTTACCATAGAATGACTCCAGGAAAGATGTTTCATCTTCTTTATCAAAAGTATTAGGATCAGAATCAAAACTATTATCCTGATGAGTGATTTCTTCTCTAAAATTTTCACAAGACTTATACCTGCATACTGACTGATCCTTACTTGTATTAGGAAGTAGAGAACTCCTATCAATCCCAGCATAAAATGAATCCAGGAAAGATGTTTCATCTTCATTACCTTCTGAAACTGCCTCAGCTATTGTATTTTCTAGAATCTTTTTCAACATGACCAAGCAAGGGTAACAATCTTTTTCTGAATGCTCTTCATCATGTAATCTGCACCAGCTTTCAATCAAGACATCATCAATGGGCAAACCTAATATTTGACTACGCTGTATATTTCTAGACAAATATAATTCAAAATCTTCAGAATGATCTACTTCAGTGTCTGGACAATTAATAACTTCTGGTGCTGCATCTGCTTGTTGCTCCTTTCCTTTATCTGATGAGCCTGATGGCTTTCCTCTTTTCTCTTCCATCCTAGCAGGAAGATGATGTTCAGCACATACAGTTGCATGCTTCCTCAAAATGTGCAAGCACAGTGAGCAAGTGGTTTCTGAGTGAGGCGCCTCATGCAGCCTACACCAACCTTTAATTAAAACCTCCCGTGGAGATCTACACTGTTGTGTCATTTTTTTTATTTCTTTGACCAGAAATTCTTCGAACTTCGTCAGGTCACTGCCTTTATCCTCATCAGACAACTCGTAATCCGGTTCCATGAAGCAATCACTACCAGGAGTGATCTTTTCCTTTCTCGCATCATTCGTCTGATTGGACACCAGGATCTCTTCTGTTTTTCGGATATGATCCTCATCAGGATCCGTCGACTCTTCTGTTCCTGCAGAAGACAAATAAAAATTAGTATCATCATCATCATCAGATGTAGCACTCACCTCGGAATATGATGATGATGCTTCACTATACGTCTGCTCCAGCATGATCATGTCCAAGCATGATTCACAAGTCTTTTCCGAGTGTGCCTCGCCATGCAATCTGCACCATCCGTCAATCAAAATATCATTAGCAGGTATATTTAATAATTGACAACGTTTTATCTGAGTAGATAAATGCATCTGAAAATCCCTGAAGCGATCGATTTCATTCTCATTATCAGGATCATTATTAAGTTCTACAACTGGCATATCCTCATGATAATCGTCATCATGATGATGATGAACATCAAGCATCAGGACCTCTTCTATTTGGACAGTTTGCGGCCTGATGTGATAAACTCCAGGTTCTACGTTTACATACATGATCTCATTTGTTCTGTTATATTTGGTGATCATATGTTTCATCCTAGGCTCAGCATCAATCCTGATCTGATTAGGTATACCTTTCCATGGCAACCACATGTGACTGAAGTCTGTTGACATGTATCCGTTAAGCGTTTTAGACCAGTCCCGGCTAAGCAACATCCCATATGTATCAGGTATGTCAACTACCTGAATGTCAATGTAATACTGGATCCTAGGATCAGACGCTAGCTGCATGTGAATATGAGCGAGTTCTCCTACGACACTTACTTCTGTCTTGTCCAGTTGAGTGACCTTCTTTAATGATTTAGCAGGATGCAGTCCTAATGCGTTGCATATTGACAAAGGCATAACATTAGTTGAGGCTCCTGAATCAACTAAACAATTGTGCAAATTCTTACTGAACATTCTTATGGTGAGGAGAAACGGAGGTGATTCAGTTTTGTCTCTGTACAAGGTCATGTGAGAGGTTTCAGCAGCTTGGACTGTGGCTGACACTTTGGGCTTGACAGTGTTATCTTTAGCAGTATGATCTCTGCTAGTGGATTGACTCAAAAGGTGATTATCCTCTTTAGAAGCAGGATCATCCAGCGACTTCATGAATGCCCTTTTGATGGCAGGAGTTTTCAGTAACTCAGATAGGGACAGGCTGATCTTGATTTTCTTCATTTCATCAGCCAAATAGCTGACTAACCTGTCAGACTCATGAGGTGCATTTGCAACTTTTGTTCCTGTGTTTTGAGGAGACAAGTACTGAGCATTCACCTTAGGGAACCCAGGGTTATTGCTAGCCTTAGGATCAGGAGGTGTGTTGAAGTTATTTGGAGGTAGAGATGATATCAATGGACCGGCAGGTCTGTTGGCATTATTCCTCAGGTTATAATTATGCTTACCAGGGTATTGCTGCTGGTATGCATGTACTTCCTCATGCTCTCTTGTAGGTTCATTTTCATCCTCAAAAGGGAAGACATATTTTGCTTCAAAGGTTAAGGCAGATTCTTCACAGGTCTGATTATAATCCTGATGAGGCTGATTAGTGTATGTTTCCAGCACAAAAGCTGAGTCATATCCACAAGGAACTATTTCATTTCCTTCTGCCTGAGGTGGATTTCCAGAAGTATTAGACACTTCAGTCTGAAAGATGCTGGCAGCAATCCTAAATTGTGGACAATCTAATTCTGCATGTGCATTGGTGTTGTGGATCCTGCACCAATTGGTAAGGGCTGCCTCAGCAAGATTGACTCTAGTAGTCTATTTGGCTTCACCAGGAGGCTGATTGTCTAGGGGTGATGGTAATGAACCATTATTTGGCCTGGAGTTCCACACTCTAGGCTGCCTAGGAGGATTATTGTTATTTGCAGCATTACTGTTGAAGTTATTGTTGTATCCTCTGTCAGGGTAATTTGGTCTGTCATTAGAATAACTCCTATTCTGACCTGACTGTGAATAAAACCCTTGATTTCTCAAGTGTGTTACTTCTGTGGTGAGCTTTCTCAACTGAGCAGCAATTTCTTTGATTTCCTCTTTCTCCTCTTGAACTTTGGCCACTACATTTTCAGTCTGAGGCTGGAAAAAGGAAGATCCATGGTTATTGTGGGATAGATCTGTACCCTGAGGTGTCTGAGTATGTGCAGGATATTGTGGCAATTGGCCATTTCCATTAGGAGGAGGCATGATACTCAATGGAGGTACTTGCAAAGGTGCAGGCATGATTGCTGGGGGCATCACTGCTCCATTTGGATATTGTGCAGGATATTGTGAAGGATAAGCTGCAGGATACTGTGCTGGATATTGTGACTGCATGCCAGGCAAAGCAGGGAATGCTATATTTGGAGTAGGAGCAGGTATCAGCTGTTGATTTACCTTGATAGCTTCTTGAAAAGCTCCTGTCAATGTGGTGATCGCAGGATGTGTTCTCCTGATGAACATGGCGGTTAATGGATCCAAGGCTGAATAATAAATACTTCTAGCAGCATCATCAGCCACCACATATGGGGTAACTAGCTTGGACAACATTTTCTGGAACCTAGCATTGAAATTTGCAATAGGTTCATGCTCCAATCTCTTGATTGTGGCAAACAGGTGGTAATTCATGGATGGATCAATAGGGACCTTGAATCTGTCAAGAAAGGCCTTCTCTAAGACAGCCCACGAACCTACAGAAGATTGACCAAGACTGATGAACCAATTATAAGCCTCTTCTCCTAAGGAAAAAGGGAATAATCTGCACACCACATCCTGATGCTCTATTCTGGCTCTGCAGCAAGCTTCTTTAAACGTCCTGATATGATCATCCGCATCCTGATAAGGATGGTATTTTGGACAAAGCTTGTCCGGATACTTTGGTAACTCATGATACGCAGTAAAGGTCAATGGTGATTCTGCTGCAAAGAACGACATTGCAACCCGAGGGAGCTGAACTGGTGGTGCAGTTGGCTGAGGTTGGACTAAAGGTATACCCTGAGGTTGAACAGGAGGTGTCACTGGTATACCTGAAGGTATTTGCAAACCAACAGGAGTTACAGGAGGAGATCCTGGTGAAGCTCTGGACGTACTAGACTCTGAAGTATGGTGAACGTCTACAGTCTTAGGTCTAAAACCTCTGACAGGCAATTCTTCGAAAATTTCACTATGTCTAGACCTGGTATTTATCCTGTGAGCCAGGATTTCTCGATTTGGAGGCCAATTAGCTGAAACTTTGCAAATATTGGCTGGATTCCACCGGACGAGGTGATATTTGCGGTCAACTTGCAAATCAGACTGAATATTTGCGCAATATTTGCGAAGATACTGCAAATATGGCAGGATATTGGGATATTTCAACCAGTAGCACCAGATCTCACATGTCTAAGGCTCAAATCCTCAAAGCTTGAACAAATTTATGCATCTTTGGCCAATATTTAGTGAATTTAAAGAAATCTACTGTAAAGCTTGCAATATTTATGTGAAATTTGGAAATCTTTACACAGAATGTGCAAATACAAACTTGTCGCAGCAAATATTTACGCAATTTTGATGAAATTCACAAATGATCTGAAGTTACCTTACTCTGCGCGTTATCAAACCTGGAAATACTGATGATGAATGTGATCTTCAATCCTTGGCCCTCCTTCTAGCGCTAATTTATGTTGGTCATGATGTTAGTCATTCACAAACATAGAATAAAAGTTACACAACAACCTTTACTCATCTTGAAAGATACGATGAATTCAAAGAATTCATGATCCCAAGTCTCCGTTGATTAGGTCTTAATCTACTGACGTTACTCAGTGGTTGATGTGTGTTGCTGTTTTCCATTCAGGGGCCTTACGTGTTTCTGCACTGTTCATCATCATCTTCTCCAAATATCCTGCTCTGGATGTTCGCTCTGCATCAGTCTTCAATAATTTCTACCTCTGCACTGTAAATTTAGTCAAATAATGTGCATACAGGCTGATATTTGCATGATTTCTACCATTATTTATGATTCTTTGCATGATATTTTCAATACTACATGCATTTAACTCAAATATGCTAAGGATCTTCAGTTACCTACGGGATTTCAGCATATTTCACTGTTTCTGCTTGTTATTTATCATGATTTTGCAGTTATGGTGATGAATTAATGAAATTGAAAAAAAAAGGAAAGGGTTAGAGAGTGAGATTCCTAAAAATTACTGGACTTAGATCACTGATTCACATACCAGCCCCCATACTTGCAATGAAAAGAAGGAAAACTAGAAATCATACTTCACCAGGACATTCCACAAATCCGCATGATCTAGTGCAAAGCTTCAAAGGAAAGTTGACAACTATATGTAATGAAATGAAAGCGCTTCCAGTTGAACACAGCATTCACCAGTACATATCCAGAAATCAACAGAAGATTACGTAAAATTTACAATCAGGATGTAATCTGGAACTTCATATTCATTCAGTATGCTCAAGAACAGGTACATTTACAGTGATCTGAAGAAAGAACCTTGACATTTCAACAATTCTATCCTCATTAGTCTCAGCAATCCGATCTCCTAACTTATTCTACAGTAATTGACTCTTTGCGCCAAATGCGTATGTGTATTCTAATGTATTTCTCCCTTTTTTCTTTAAAATGACAAGCTCTGGATGTTATATAGAGCAATTGCCAGAAAACGGTTACAATGATCCAAGGATCAGGATCCTCTCATAACAAACAATGGTCCAGATGAAAAGCACATGCTTCGTCAGTTAGCAAATGTACAGCTGGCACAGAATATTCCAGCATCTTCAACTTGATTCGGTCTCCAGCTGGCGAACAGCATATTTGACAATATCCTCCTCATTTCTGGCCCATGTTGACTCCATGCGCAACTTTGTAATGCTCAGCTTCAGCAGCATCATGACTTCAATATTCATCTTCAGCAGCATCATCATGATTTCCATGCTCAGCTTCAGCAGCATCATGATGATTTCCTGCAAGTAAACAGACAAACATAAGGTTCATCATCATCATGATAAACAGCAGGAAGTAAACACTTTATTAAACATACCTCCCCATGTACAGCTACAGGCAAACAGGTCTTACCTGTGAAAGTATGCACTAAATGCATAAACAACATGAAAACAACCAGGTCAACCCCGTTGACCAAAATCAGGCAGTCGGGCTTTCAAATTTCTATCGCTTCATGCTTTTGCCCATTTTCTTTTTGTATATCGGGTACGAAATATGATGATGATGATCTCAGATTATACAAGGAAATAACCGCCTTTCAACCATCCTTAGAAACCGGCCCTGCATCATCATCATATTTGCATCGGCGTGACTACATATGATCAGGGTGACAATTTTACCTTAGGCCGACGGCAACAGTTATACCGATGCCAAAAATCATGATGATGACCAGCTATATATATCTTCAAAGTGGCCGCAGGATATCATAAAATATGATGATCTTCCCTTCCTAATGTTCTGATGAAAAGCACATCAGGATGTTCTATTTTTTACACACTCGGGAAAGAAAGACATCGTCATCATCATCATGATGAAGACAAACAGGAGGACCTGGAAAATGATCCTGCCGCCGAGGAAAAATCATGATGACGTCATCGTCATCATCAGGCTTCAAAAAATGCAAAGGGATGACGTCATCGTCATGCTTCGTTAAGATCAGGAGGTAAATGGAAGATCGGGTTCCCTCTAAGGAAGATGATCAGGTGGATGAAAGCAATATGACCCCATTCGGCCAAGGCAATCCGCTCGAAAGATCAGGATGATGATGATCATCATCATCATATACGCACTGGGCGATCTAAGATATGATCCCGCTGAAAGTCCTGATGACGTCATCAGGATATCCGGGGCTTGTGTTAATCTTCGAAGATGACGTCATCGTCATCATCAGATTGGCGAAATGGATCACGCCTCGGAAAATATCCTGCCGAAGGACAAAGGTGATGATGACGTCATCGTCATCATCATACTTGCAAAAGGTTATACTCGTTGGCAGGATGATATTACGAACTGTTGGGAAAGATGAACAAGATCATGATGATGATGTTCAACATGACCTAAGACATGAAAAACACCCTCCGCTTCGAAAGATAAGGTGATCATCATGATCACGCAAAAGGAGGTCAGGAGGATATTAGGAAATGCCGGGTCTCGAAATATCATGATGATGTTGATCACCAAGACTTGGTCGTGCGCGCGAATTATGCAGATGGCAGATTTGTCTAAGTAAGGTGACGATGATCATCAGCATGATATTATCATATCGGGTGATTTTGGAATATCATGATGATGTTCGCAATGTGAGAAAATCATGATGCTGACAATGTTTCTAAGGTTACTCGACGGGTAAAACACACTAGCACTTAAGATTGACGTCCGGATGTTTCGGGACTGCATGATTTTCATCAGGTGATAAAGTAAGATCATGATGATGACCTTGACGGTATAAAAGACCGTCTGACGGGGAGAACCTATTACGACTTAAACTTGACGTCTGGATGTTTCGACCTCAGGATATTATCGGGGGGGCTTTTCAAATATCATGATGATGATGTTCACACAGCAATTATCAGGTTTGACCAAAACTTTGACTGCTCACAACTCCCCCATATGGACGAATTTTCAAGTGACGCAAAAGGCAAACCTGCATGAAATTTCAATCTCTTTCTAACCATGAAGTCATAGAAACAAAATATGAACTTTGAAAAACTAACCTCATGATGATGACCTACCCAATCCTGACCTTCATGATGATGATGCACCTGACTTACTTTTACCAAACCGCCAGAAACAGACAACACAAGCCAAAACAAAAGCTGGGTCCCTGTTTTGCCAAGTCAAAATGGGGCGTGTTGTGTAACCACACAACAGTGTTATGTCCATATCATACTCTTGGAGGATAGTGATCCATTTAGCTCTCTTCTCACCTGGTTCACTCTACATTAAAAGCATCTTCATTGCTACATCAGGTACTACAATAATCACTTTACTTCTTAAGATATAATGCCTGAACTTCCTAACTGCTCGAACCAGGGCAAGTGCCTATCTTTCAATGTCCATGTATCTGAGTTTTGTATCTCTGAAAGGACAACTCATGAAGGCTATAGGCTTTTCATCTTTGGCCTAATTTCTCTGTGCCAACACTGCTGTAGATGTATGCTCTGAAGCAAAGGAGTAAATGTAAAAGTCCTTGGTATAATCTGGACTGATCAAAACTAGAGCATTTGATATGGCTTTTTTAATATCTTCAAAAGTTGCTCTAGCTTCCGGTGTCCACTCAATTTTAGCATCCTTCTTGAGCATGACATTCAAGGGTTTGACAATATCCGCAAAGCCAGTGATAAATTTTCAAACAAAATTAATCTTACCAAAGTAAGATTTGAGCTCCTTCTTACTTCCAGGAAGCTATATCTTCATGATTGATTCCACCCTATCAAGATCAATGATAATCCCATTTTCTGTTATCAGGTGGCTTAATAAATTTCCTGTGGTTACCCCAAATATGCATTTCTTAGGGTTCAGGGATATCCCATATTGTTCACATTTCTTTAGCACCTTCCTGAGGTCTTCTATATGATTTTCTCTATCTTTACAGAACACCATCAAGTCATCCATGTATATGACTATGCATTTACCAATCAAGCCTCTGAAATCTATGTCCATTGCTCGCTGAAATGTGGCTCTAGCATTTATTAACCCAAAAGGCATGTGCTTGTAAGCAAATATTCCCCACTTTGTGGTGAATGTAGTTTTCAATATATCTATTTTCTCCACCATCACCTGGTTGTAACCAGAGAAACCATCCAGAAATGACATCATCTTGGTGCCATTCACAATTTGCAAAACTTCATCCAGAGAAGGCAAATGATAATTGTCCTTTTCAGAAGCTCTGTTTAAGTTTCTAAAGTCCACACAAAATCTGATGTCACCATTTTTCTTCCTTATAAGAAATATGATCCTATAATTAAGCATCTTTTTAACCTCTTCAAAAATGATGGGCTCTAGCAAGGTATTGATGGGTCTTTATTTCTACCTAAAAGGCTTGGCGTCTGGCTTCAAAGGTATTGTATGAGTGATGATTGATGTATTGTAAGTTTTCAGCTCATCATATGTCCATGCAATGACATGGATATAATATTTGAGAGCTTGAGTTATTCCTTCCAACTCCTCTTCTGTACAGGCTTTCCCAATCAGAACGTTTCTTTTCTAATCATCCTTTCCAATGTTGACCTGAGAGTACTGTCCTCCATCTGCTTTTGGGAGATCTTTCTATTTTAGCATGTTGTCTAGATCAAATGCTCTTTCTAGCTCTATCATTCCCTTAGGAATCTTCTTACTAGGAAGCTCTAGGATTTCTTCCTCTTCCCAGATGTGGTCTTCCATATTTATTTCATCTATGATCTGTGTATCAAAAATATCCCTGTTGGAAATAAAGTCCACTATATGTTGATCGTCATCAAATACTTGAAGGTTAGTTACATTATCTAGCACAGAAGGCACTGATACTAATTCAACTGAGAATATTTTCAAACTAGAAATGGATAGTGGTTCTAGAGTGCTGGCAGCTTGAGCTAAGGCATCTGCCCTGTGATTATGTTCTCTGGGTACATGGGTGATGTTAAATGCATCGAAATCTTCTATCAAGTCCCACACCCTATGTCTGTAATTGGAAAGCTTCTTGTAATTGCAAGAGCATATACCTCTTACCTATCTCACAACCAATTCTGAGTCTCCGTAGACATGTAGAATCTTCACTTTTTTTTAGTGCGAACAATATCCCATGAATTAGAGCTTCGTACTCTGTCACATTATTCGTACATGTGAATTGCAATCTGTATGCTGCTAAGTAGGATTTTCTAGATGGATCAATAAGATCTATCCCTACTCCAGCCCCTTGTTTTGACTTGGATCCATCAAATCTGAGGATCCATGGCTTATCTTCAACTAAAGGCTTGTCTGGGCCTTCTTTCTTCTTTTTAGCTCTGGCAGCTGCACCGTTTGATATCCATTTCAACTTTGGTATCTCAACTCTCTCAGACTTCACCTTATCTACCTTATGTGAAGCTAATATTTCTTCTTTTCTTTTACCATCAGGAGGTAAACCTTCTAGAGTAGGCAACATTTACCTTTTCATAATACGCAGACATAGTGAACAAGTAGTTTCTAAATGAGGTGCTTCATGTAACTTGCGCCATCCCTCAATCAAGACATCCTGTGGAGATCCTTGCTATTGTGTCATCTTTTGAATCTCTTTTGATAAAAACTCTTCAAACTTGGACAGATTGCTGCCCCTATCTTCATCAAATAACTCATAATCTGATTCTACCAAACAATCATGCCCTGGGGTGATTCTCTTGTTTCTTTTAACATTACTCTTGTTACATACCAAAATCTCCTCTGTCATCTGAATATGACCTTCATCATACTGTGTGCATTCTCCTGTTCCTGTAGATGACAAACAAAAATTAGTGTCACTATCACTGTCTACAGAACTCATCATGGATAATGATGAAGATGCCTCACTACATGCTTGCTCTAGCTCCATCACATCTAAGTAGGCATCACAAGTCTTTTCAGAATGCGCCTCATTATGCAACCTGCACCATCCATCAATTAGAATATCATAAACAAGCATTTTTAACAATTGACATTATTGCACCTCCTTAGATAAGTGCATCTCAAAATTCTTGAAATGATCTAACTCATTTTCATTTTCAGGGTTACAATTGGATTCTAAAGTTATTTTATCATCCTAAGGGTCATCATCATGATTATGAACATCATACATTAGGATTTCTTCTATGCTGACGGTTTGGGGTCTAATGGAGTAAACTCTGGGTTCTACATCCACATACATGATTTTGTTAGTTTTGTTATATTTAGTGATCATGTACTTCATGTGAGGCTCAACATATATCCTTATTTGATTTGGTATCCCTTTCTAGGGCAACCACATATGATTGAAATCAGTTGACATGTATCTATTAAGGGTTTTTGACCAGTCCCTGCTGAGTAACATCCCATATGTATCAAGTATATCAACTACCTAAATATCAATATAGTACTAGATTCTTGGGTCCGATGCTAGCTGCATGTGAATGTGAGTTAGTTCTCCTACCACTCACATTGGTTTTGTCTAATTATGTTACTTTCTTTAGTGACTTAGCCGGATGCAACCCTAAAGCATTGCATATGGACAGGGGCATTACATTGGTAGATGCTCTTGAATCTACTAAGTAGTTGTGCAAGTTTTTACCAAACATCCTTATGGTAAGGAGGAAAGGAGGCAACTCACTCTTATCTCTGTATAGGGTCATGTGGAAAGTCTCTGCAACTTGAACAGTAGCTGAGGCTTTATGTTTAACATGAACATCCCTAGTAGCATGATCTTTATTTCCAGACTGACTTGAGGTATGACTATCCTCTTTTTGAGCAAGATCATCTAATGACTTCGTGAATGCTTTCTTGATAGTTGGGGTTTTAAGCAACTCTGATAACGACAGGATAATTTTAATCTTTTTCATTTCATCTTCCAGATAAGTGACCAACTTATCAGACTCAGGAGGCAGATTAGTAGCCTTTGGTGCTGTATTTGGTGGTGCTAAGTATTGAGCATTAACCTTGGGAAATCTAGGGTTATTGCTAGCCTTGGGATCAGGTGGAGTGTTGAAATTGTTTGGAGGCAAGGATGTGGTCAAAGGACTAGCAGGTTTGTTTAAACTATTCCTCAAGTTGTAATTATGCTTACCCTGATATTGCTATTGATAAGCATGTACCTCTTCATGTTCAATTGATGGCTCATTCTCATCCTCAAAGGGAAAAACATAACCAGACTCAAAAGCCATGGCCAAATCTTCGCATGCCAAGCTATAATCTTGGTGAGAAGACACTATCTGCTAATGAGGATGATGCATGAAACTTTCTAGCACTAAGGCAGAATCATATCCACAAGGGACAATTTCATTTCCTTCTACATGAGGTGGATTTCTTGAAGTATTGGACACTTTAGTTTGGAAAATACTGGCAGCAATCCTGAATTGAGGACAATCTAGCTCTGCATGAGCATTAGTGTTGTGTATCCTGCAACAATTAGTAAGGGCTGCCTCTGTAATGTTCACTCTAGTGGTCTGCCTAGGTTCACTAGGAGGCTGGTTGTCTAGGGGTGATGGCAAGGAAACATTGTTTGGCCTAGGGTTCCACACTCTAGGCTATCTAGGGGGTTATTGTTGCCATTATTATTGTAGTTATTGTTGTACCCCCTATTAGTATAATTAGGTCTATCATTGGCATAACCTGTATTCTGATTAGGCTGGGAATAGAAGTTTTGACTCCTTAAGTGAGTGATCTCAATAGTGAGTTTCTTCAACTGTGCTGATATTTTCTTAATTTCATCTTTCTCTTCTTGAACCTTGGCCACTACATTCTCTGTCTGAGGCTTAAAAAAGGAAGATCCATTGTTTTGATTATTGGACTAATCTACACCTTGAGGTACTTGTATTTGTCCTGGATATTGTAACATCTGGCCATTTCCATTTGGAGGAGGCGTGATACTGAGTGGAGTTATCTGCAAAGTTGTTGGTATCACAGCTAGAGGCATCATGGCTCCATTGGTCTGTTGTTGGGCAGGATATGTAGGATAACTAGGAAGTGTGGGAAATACAATGTTTGGTGTTGGAGTAGGGACCAATTGCTAACTGACTTTGATAGCTTCTTGGAAAGCCCCTGTCAAGGTTGTGACACCAAGATGTGCTCTCCTGATAAACATAGAAGTTGGGGGATCTAAAGCTGAGTAATATATGCTCCTAGCAGCTTCATCTACTACAACATAAGGATAAACTAACTTAGATAGCATTTTCTGGAATCTTGCATTGAAGTTAGCAATAAGTTCTTCAAATCTCTTGATTGTGGAAAAAAAATGATAATTCATTGAAGGATCTATAGGTACTTTGAACCTATCCTAAAAAGCTTTTTCCAAGGAAGCCCATGAACTGACTGAACCCTGACCAAGACTAATATACCAGTTATAGGCCTCTTCCCCTAAGGAAAATGGAAATAACCTACATATAACATCCTGATGCTCAATTCTAGCCCTATAACAAGCTTCCTTGAAAGTTTTGATGTGATCATTAGCATCCTAATATGGATGATACTTAGGACAAATTTTATCAGGATTCTTAGGCAAAGCATGATATGCATTGAAGTTAAAGGTGATTTTGCTGCAAAGAATGACATTACAATCGGTAGAGGTTGGGCCTGAGGTATGACTGGTTGAGGTTGAACCTGAGGTGTAATAGGTGGTCCTATAGGTGTTTGTAAGCCAATAGGAGTTACAAGAGCATGCTCTGGTGAAGCTCCATATGCACTAGAATTAGGAGAGTGATGAATGTCTATAGTTCTAGGTCTAAATCCCTCGACAGGTAATTCTTTAAAGAGCTCACTGGATCTGGACCTGGTATTTTCCCTGAGAGCCAGGATTTCTTAAATTTAAGGAAAATTGGTTGGTTTACTATAAAGATTAGTTGAAACTCCCTAGCAAAGGTTGTATTTATGTTCAGAAGTTGAAACTGACTAAATATTTAAGCAATATTTGTAGAAATGATGCAAATATGAGGTGATACGTGGCTTTTGGTCACAAGCAGCAAGATATCAAGCTTTTTGAGTAGATTACCTAAAAAACTTTAGCAAATTCACCTAAAATAGAGCTTATCTTTGCAAATTCAGAATGATCGACTACAAAGCTTCCAATATTTATGCTCAATTTTGAAATCTTCACAAAGGATTAGCATGCATAAACTTAAAATAGCAAATCTTTGCATATGACTTGAAATACAAAGGTAGATGAGTGTTACCTTACTGTCGACATCATCAAATCAGACAAAACCTACTGAGAATGAGAGGCCCTCCTTCTAACAACAATTTATGTTGATCATGATGTTACTCATAAGTAAACATGAAATAAAAGTTACACAACAACCTTTATTTATCTTGAAAGATATGATGAATTCAAAGAATTCATGATCCCAAGTCTCCTTTGATTAGTTCATAATCTACTGACATTACTCAGTGGTTGATGTGTGTTGTTGTTTTCCATTTCAAGGGGCCTTATGTTGATTAGTAGATTTTGTTTCCTACAAATATACTACACGGAGAAGTTACTCAACATAGTATATTTCTCAAATAATGTGTCTGCACTTAGATCTTTGCATGATATTTATCAATTTTAACATGCTTTAACTTTAAATATGCTATGTATTTCCAATTATCTATGAGATGTCAGCATATTTCATGTTTATTTGCTTTTAATTTTCTGTTATTTGCAATTGTGATGGTGAATTGTTATGAAATTCAAAGAAATTTAAAAGAATATTTCAAATTTTGGTGAATCTTTAGCTATTGAACCACATACATACCAGATATAGTCATGAAGAAAAGAAATCAAACCATATTTTCACCAGGATGTTCCACAGCTAGATACAGATGATGCTAACTTCAAAGGATAAGGAATGAAAACAATGCATGCAGACTGATAATCACTCCAAGGGACGTAGCAAATCAAAGCATGTATCAAGAATTCAAACACAGATTACTCAGGATTTATGATGATTTGTAATCAAATGGTCTTCTCTTTCATTAAGTATCCAAAAACATGTATGTTTACAACAACTTTGAAATAAGTCCTGATATTTCAGCAATCAAATTTCAATTAAGCTTCTAAATATTCAAAATATGGCACCCCTGCACCTTTTATAGAATAAGGTGAGGGAATGGTTATAGATGATCTATGGTTAGGATTTATCTATTAAGATCAATAGCAAATAATCCCTCCTTGACTTGGTCAACACTTTCCTTCGTGGCACAGGTTGCCAGCTGGCAACCATCAGAGTGACTCATTTTCTTCTGAGTATCTGATGCATATGTTTCTTTCATACTGCATCTTCATTTATTCTTCATGTTCCTGGTCTTCATCTTTTTTATTTTCTCCACAGTCAGCAAGACAACCACCATCGGCGCAGCTCTCTCAGGTCTCTCTACGACCAAACTCATCCTGATAGCCCATCTCCACTTTATCATCGGCAAGACCAACCTCGTCAGCAAAGCCCTTTCTTCTTCTACCGATGCCCAATGACTGTTAACTTCTACTTCTTCCTAACTGTGATGGCCTTCACACCAATAACTCTGTGCACCTGGCAACAAATGTAAGTCGATAAAATGTACTTTAAAATTCACTTTTTAGTCTTGAACTTCACCTTTTCAATAAACATACAAGCAATTTAAACTACAAAGAATTTTATATTTTTAATCCCTTTTTGACATCCTGCCTTTGTATATCGCCTTGCATATCGCCTTTGTTTGCATATCGGTGTAACTTACTTGGTCGGGGCAGTCAAAATTTCTCATTCTGATCAGACCCACTCACACTGATGAGTGGTGGAGCCCACATCACTCTTAACTTGTATCTCCAAGATACAAACAACACTTGTATGAAACTTTAATATACAAGCACGGATACATACAAACCCTTTTGTATGTCCTTTCAGACTTCAACATTTATAAACCATAGTATGTATCCCCCTTCAGCTCTGGCTTGTATATACTGAAATGCATCTCTCGATATACATTGAACTCTGATGCATCATTTATATTGGATTTAAATCTCTTTTGAAACCCACATTGTATGCATATTAAAATGCATGTATCCTGACAGCCTACATACAATGCACGGAATATACAATGACTTAACTTCGTTTCATAACTTTTTGATTTCGTTGCATGTATATCACTTTGTATATCCACTTTGTATGTTTCACCCTACCAAACATACATAAAATGCATGCAATGGACTGGACTGAACATTCATTTCAACTTTTAACTTCCTTGGGTCCACCTTGTATGTAAAAACAAAACATTAGCAAATGCATACAAGTAAACAATGTATCCAAACCTGATGACCTCTATATGCAACCATACAACAACCCGATATACAAACAACTTTACATATGGGTGAATTGTATATACAAATGACTTTGTATATACATACAAACCATACCACAATGCATTTTACCAAAAACACACATAACTTACAAAATACAGGGAATTTTAAGATGGTTCAAAAAGCAACCCCTATTCATTTTTACAAAGCAATTCACCTATACTCTGCCTTG
The DNA here is from genome assembly GCA_027924645.1 of Cunninghamia lanceolata. Lineage (NCBI taxonomy): Eukaryota > Viridiplantae > Streptophyta > Pinopsida > Cupressales > Cupressaceae > Cunninghamia > Cunninghamia lanceolata. Next base: position 30,681,583 of record BSBN01000078.1, on the reverse strand, counting down.
GTACTTAATGTCATTTTTCCTTTATTTTCAACAAGGTTTGTAACTTTCACCTCTTTTTCCCTTTACCACCAATCGGACCCACACACACAAGCAAAGAAGCCTGCCATAGCAGGGGTCCTCATTTTGCTAAGGAGTAAAATGGGGCATGTTGTGAACATCACAACAGCCTATAGATGCTCGCTGGCAGCTGGGCAATGTCCAGGTAGTTCATGAGGTGTGTACTAATTGTTGGCAAGAGACACTATATGGATTCATGGTTGTTGTCATTGATGGCAACAAAGGTCATCCCACATATCCGCAAGTCATAATGTGTCTCTACCGGAAGTCAGAATAAAGAATGTTGTGGTCCGGTGAAGAAGAACAGAGCATGTGGCAAGGTCCGACAGATTGGTCCGGATCTCTCAGAGGAAGTGTCTTGGTGCAGTGCGGATTTGGGGAAGTCAAGAGGACTACCTTGAGTGGTATATTCCAAGGATTTAGCCTCTGGTGATGGACAAGGAAAAAGATATGATTGGTTGAGTACTGGATTCCTGAGAGACAATGATAACAGAGGAAGAACTGACTGGCAGAGTATCAGACTGCTTTCCGGATGGGTTACTGTTGATGACAGAGGTTGTGAAGGCATGAATCATGTTTGGCCGACATGATTAATGATATCTACAAGTACATGCTTGATCTGCATTGCTTGGTGAGGAAGGATTCAGCCGACAGAATGAGAGTTTATAAGAAACTAGACTGTTCCAAATGCCGACTAGAAAGGTGATGAAATTACTTGTGCGGATATATATAGAGGATGGATTTAGTTGTGAAGCGTGATGATGGTGTGGAGATATATGCGAATAAGTCCAGATAAGAGCAGAGGTAGCAAAAAGGATCCGGTATGTAAAAGATAGCAGAATAAAGAACAGAGGAAAGATGAAGTGCAGCAGATCAGTGTACTGAGCCTAATCGGAACTGAACTCCAGCATATGCAGATGCTTCCAATCAGTTCAAGACTGTGATTCTCATCACTTTGTAGACAGTGTGTCTTCTTGTAGGCAGTGGACCTCTTGTGAGTAGTGTGCTCGGGCAGTGAGCCCTAATTGGCAAGTGCCATTTTTGTAATTTCCTATTCTTCTAACAGAGAATAATTCTTGGGTTAATCACCCCGTGGTTTTCTCCCTTAACAGGGTTTCCACGTCAAAAATACTGTGTCATGTGTTTCTTATTTCATGGTTAATGTTTTTATGTTTGATTTTATGCTGCATCAATTAAAAGGAAAGTTCAATAAGGGAAATAATTAGGATAACTGATTCACCCCCCCCTCTCAGTTATCAACAATTGGTATCAGAGCTAAGTTCCTCCTAATAGAGCCTAACAGCTTGAGGAAGATCTGGGATTTCAAATGGATGCATATGGTTTAAGGGAGCAACTCAAGACTGCTCTTGAGGATCTTGAACAGTCAAATTCTGAAGTCAGTGAATTAAAGGAAAGACTCAAACAGGCTGATGAATTCATGAGGGAATTAAAAGACAAATTAAGTCTCTCTATGAAAAAGAGAAAGGAGCTGCTTCAACAATTGGCAAGGCAAAGTGAAGAAAGCAATACAAATGAAGAATTGACTGAGCAAACCAAGTTATGTGAAAAGTTATCAAAAGAAGTCATTATGTTAAGACATGAAATGGAATCAGGAACTATAAAGTTTACTCAAGAGATTGAAGAAAAAAGAAAGGCTGAAGACAATCTAAGACAATCTCTTAAAGAAAAATCAAAAGAATGCCACCAGATGGATAGGATTATCAGACATCTTGAATCTGATCTTGAAGATGCCAAAGATAATGAAGGAAAACTTGAGGATCAAATTGCCTCTCTCAAAAGAGACCTTCAAACAGCAAATGAATATAAAGAGAAATTCAAGATAAGTTCTGCTCAACTTGAAGTTCTTCTTGGAAGTCAAAAGAGGACAGATGACAAGTATGGTTTGGGATATGAGAAAGGAGAAAGCTCCGGATCCGGTCAGAAGAATCTTGGATCAGAAAATCCAAGGAACAGGCCTAGAAGACCTCCGGTAAGACAGCCAAATGCTCAAAGATATCCATCCTTCAATGGATACTGCCACAGCTGCAACCACTTTGGTCACAAAGCTGATCAGTGCAGAATGAGAATGAATCAGATTAATTCATCCTTCTCCGGACAGTGCTTCAACTGCAAAAGGTATGGACACAAATCCCATGAATGCAGAATTATGCAAGTAAACAAATCATTCAAAGGTAGATGCTTCACATGCAATAGAATAGGTCATAGGGCTAATCAATGCAGATCAAGAGGATATCAGTCAAATATGCAAAGAAATGTTATTTGCCAAATCTGCAATAGGTCCAGTCATAATGCTAAAGTCTGCAGAAACAAGAATCAGGACAAAGGAGGTCCGGTGTATAATCAGAATCAAGACAAGGGTAAACAAAAGATGAATGCGGATGAGGTTAGGAATCAGATGAGCAAGATTTGGGTGAAGAAAAGTTCAGAGAATGTAGAGGTTGGATCCGTACCAGACTCTGGTGCTGATATTTCTTCCAGAAATTAAAAGGTGAGCTCAGGCTCAGGGGGAGACTCAAAGAAAATCTTGTTCCCCCAACCAAACAAGTGGTGCCAGATGTGGCACAAGATGTGGATCAAAGGGTTTGTAGATATGAGTCTTGAGATACTTCAGTCAAGTTTTCAGAGGTCCGCATAGAGTTATGAAGAAGCTGTGATCGATCAAATAAGACCTGTTCAGGGAGATGCTCCAGTATGATAAAGGATTACAAAAAGGTCCAGAAAGATCCAGAAATGCACTATCTTGTTCTGCGGATTGGACAGAGTGTTTGGGATGTTCTTGCAATATGTTACCTCGATTCATTCATGATTGAAAGATCCGGATGATATCCACAGATCAGGACTAATCCGGGATACTCCAAACTATCCAGACAAGGCAAACCGGAATGATGTAGGTGAAGCATTTATTGCAGATAGATATTAGGGTTCGCGGAGCAATTTAAGGGATTTCTCAAAGGTCATTTGCTCATTCTGCACTCGAGAAGAAGCGAAAAGTGGAGCTCTGCAACAAGGTTCATCAAGCACACCAAGGATCTCCTGCCGAAGTTATTGCATAAAGAAATCAATCCAACCACTCCGTGCAAACCGAAGGCGCATAAGGTATTCTCCGTTTTTCATTACCTCACTGCAAATCTTTGAAGAATGGCTACTCCAAACATAGTTAAGATCTCTGATAGACCTCGCCCCTCATTCAAGAAACATCCCTACAAATCATTGGAGGTAGATCCACTAGGAGCCTTCTCTAGTGTTCCTCACGGAGTTTTACATACCGAAGACATTAGGGTTTACATACATGCAAACATTGAGGAATTTGGGGAATTCAAATTAAGAGACCTCTATCACAAGCAACTGATAGACAATGCTTTTGAGCTTAAACCAGAGTATAAGGATATCCAGAAGAAACAATTTGAGCAATTTATTCATTTCCCCTACTTTGAAGAAGATGAATGGGTCCGGTATGTACTGAGCAGGATGCATGACAACTTTCTATGGCTAGATAGACCCTGCAAGATCACAAAAGAGGCAATTAGAGCAGTAACTGGTCTATACTCTTCCGGAGGGGTACCTATCCTCAAATCTGTCAAGAACAACATTGTAACTGAGGCCACCGGATCAAAATTTGACAAGAGGGCAATGACCATTGAAGATATTTCAGATCCGGATATCAAATATGCATCAATGATAATAGGATACAAGATCTATCACTCCAACAGGGAGAATTCTGTATCCAGAACTGCAATATACACTGCCTATGAAATGCTAAGAAAGAATGCAGAATATGATCTCTGTGAACTACTGCTAAGCCAATTAATGGAAAATATACAGAAAATCAAGAAGGATAAGAAGAATTCCTTTAAGTATGGTACTCTTATTGTATGTCTATTCTTCTACTTCATGAATGAGCTACCCGGAACAAGTGGATGGGTATGGCAGAATGACAAACCTGTTGCAGTCCAGATAAGAGACTATTTGCATGGACTTGGGGATGCAAAAGTGAGAAATTCAGCTCTATGGGGATACTTCAAAAACTTTTAGAGCATGATGCAAGCAAGAGAGAGAATTCCCCAGTCTCTTGTTGAAAAATACAAAGACTCAGTGTGTTTTATGGTTGACACTGATCAGTGCCTAATGGAGGCAGTAGAGCCAAGGACTGTCTGGATCATGCCCATGGGGTATGAAGTGGATGAACAGATAGTGGAGCTGCATGTTCAACACATGCTAAGTCAGCCCAAAGATCCTAAGGCAGAAAGGTTTGGAACCTTTGAGGAGCTGAGTGTAAAAATACATGTAGAACTCAGGGAACCTGAGATTAAAAGAAAGGTAAGAAAAGAAGTAGAGCACATTGCTCAAGGCCTAGGTATCTCAAAGGAGGCACTTGATGCCAGCCGGGAAAAGAGGAGGAAGGCCGAGGAAGAAGAGAAAAGCAAAGAAAGTGCTCCGGTTGAAGCTCCCACCCGGACCAGATCATCAAAGAGACCTGCACCTCCCACAACCAAAAGTTCAAAACCAGAAGTTCAGGCATCCGGTAAGAGATCCAAGACAAAAGCCACAAGGGCTTATGGAAGCCAAAAGGATGAAGAGGAAACAGAATCAGATGAGGGAGTAAGAGAAGTAAAGAAACAGAAGAAGAAAGGATCCGGTAAGCCCTCCACAGGCCAAGACAAGGATGAAATGGCAGAGGTATCTGTTGAGAAGCCCACTCTGTCTCTAGAGAGCATAATCAAGTCGGTCACGGTGGATGGAAACCTTCAACCAATGACTGAATCCTATGATGACTTCAGTGAGGCTGACCAAAAGACTCTGCAGGAAGCCACAGTTAAATATCTGAACATATACAATAAGGCTTTCATTGAGATCATATCTCTCATTCCTAAAAGCCTAGAGAAGGAAATGGAAGTAAGAAAGAATAATGCTCATGCTAAAGATCTTGAGATCCGGGAGCAGATAGCTATTCAGCTATATCCTCAAATTGATCCCAAGACAATGAACATTATCTTCAAGGACTGCAAAGATGAGTTCAGAAGCAAAGCCAGGATGAATCAACTCATGCTTGGTGAGACTGACAAAGTGGCCCAAGAAACAGAAGAGATCCTCCGGAAGGCCTTCAAAAGGTTCAATCTTCCGGTTGTAGAGGATTTAGGTACAGAAACAGCTGAGGACTTGGGACCCTCTGCTCAAGAAGAAGTGGCCCATGAACAAGCTAGCATCTCTCCTCCGATTTCCCCTACAGTCTCCGGATCCAAAGAAGAAGAGCAATTACAGGAGAAGGAAGCAGTGGTGAAAGACAAAGAGGTTGACAGTTCTAAGACTGCAGAAGAAAAGAAACATCTGTCTCCGGCAAGAGACACTGCACAAACTGTTCAACAATTTTTGAGTAAAGAAACTTTAGAGATTGATGAACCGGAGCTTCTAAAAGGCCCATTTGATTTTGACTCTCTCTCTCCGGTACAAACAATGAAGATAGCTTCATTTGCAAATGCCAAGGCAAATGAAAAGCTCCTGAAGTCTCATATGGAAGACTGTGAGTTGATAGAGGCTGCTTCCGGAGTACTTGTAAAGATCATGCCATCAATCCAGATAGATCCGACAGCCTCCTCTTCCGGTAATCTAAAAACCTTAGTCAGCAGTGTTGATACACATTTTGATTCTCTAGAAAAATCAGCTGAAGAAAAGGTCCGGAAGGAATTTTTGGATAAAAGATTTTCAGAAATATTAGAATTAATCTCTAAGGATAGGAAGATTGTAAGCATTGGAATAAGGAGCTTAGAGAATGCTCTTAAGGATGGCGGTGACATCTACAAATTTTGTATATCCTGGTTAAAGGCAATAGCAGCATTTGACAAGAAAATAAAAGAGGAACATGATAAGCTACAAAGCTTATCTCAAAGTTTTGATCCTCTCTCTTCCTCTATAATAAATCAAGAATGTCAGACCATTGCAGTCTTGAATGAAATAAAAAATCTTGAGAAGGAAACGAAGAACATCACTAACCGGATGGGAGAACTTAGAAGGATTATAATCCCTAAGTTGGAAACTATGCATGAGGCCATCAGTGATGCTCAGACCACCGCCCAAACAAAAGATCCGACAGATCTCAAGCGGGCAGAAGCTTTTGCATTTTTGCTAAGTGGTCACATTTCAATTTTGGATAGAATGAAGCAAAGTTGGGCTACAGAAATGATCCAATTGCAGACATCCTTTGCAGACATTCTTCAGTACATGTGAGTATGTAAATATGCGGCTATATATAGAAAATTTTTGAAAATTTTGGTGTGCGGACCCTACCCTTTGCCATTGATGTCAAAGGGGGAGTGAGGAGCAGTGAAAAATGAGGGATCCAACTAAGGGGGAGTTCCGGAAATTGTATATAAAGACAGAGCATCAGCAAAGGGGGAGCATAGTGAAAACACTTAGTCATTTTTCACTAAGTGTTGCCATCAATGCCAAAGGGGGAGATTGTTGGCAAGAGACACTATATGGATTCATGGTTGTTGTCATTGATGGCAACAAAGGTCATCCCACATATCCGCAAGTCATAATGTGTCTCTACCGGAAGTCAGAATAAAGAATGTTGTGGTCCGGTGAAGAAGAACAGAGCATGTGGCAAGGTCCGACAGATTGGTCCGGATCTCTCAGAGGAAGTGTCTTGGTGCAGTGCGGATTTGGGGAAGTCAAGAGGACTACCTTGAGTGGTATATTCCAAGGATTTAGCCTCCGGTGATGGACAAGGAAAAAAATATGATTGGTTGAGTACCGGATTCCTGAGAGACAATGATAACAGAGGAAGAACTGACTGGCAGAGTATCAGACTGCTTTCCGGATGGGTTACTGTTGATGACAGAGGTTGTGAAGGCATGAATCATGTTTGGCCGACATGATTAATGATATCTACAAGTACATGCTTGATCCGCATTGCTTGGTGAGGAAGGATTCAGCCGACAGAATGAGAGTTTATAAGAAACTAGACTGTTCCGGATGCCGACTAGAAAGGTGATGAAATTACTTGTGCGGATATATATAGAGGATGGATTTAGTTGTGAAGCGTGATGATGGTGTGGAGATATATGCGAATAAGTCCAGATAAGAGCAGAGGTAGCAAAAAGGATCCGATATGTAAAAGATAGCAGAATAAAGAACAGAGGAAAGATGAAGTGCAGCAGATCAGTGTACTGAGCCTAACCGGAACTGAACTCCAGCATATGCAGATGCTTCCAATCAGTTCAAGACTGTGATTCTCATCACTTTGTAGACAGTGTGTCTTCTTGTAGGCAGTGGGCCTCTTGTGAGCAGTGTGCTCGGGCAGTGAGCCCTAATTGGCAAGTGCCATTTTTGTAATTTCATATTCTTCTAATAGAGAATAATTCTTGGGTTAATCACCCGTTGGTTTTCTCCCTTAACAGGGTTTCCACGTCAAAAATACTGTGTCATGTGTTTCTTATTTCATGGTTAATGTTTTTATGTTTGATTTTATGCTGCATCAATTAAAAGGAAAGTTCAATAAGGGAAATAATTAGGATAACTGATTCACCCCCCCTCTCAGTTATCAACACTAATCACGTAGCTTAATGTAAAGGATCTGAGACAAGCTTAGTCACTAAGGGATGGGAATTAACGCAATTGCACACACTTAGGTTTTTAGGATATGGAAGGTTACACTTGGTTATTGAGATTTGTTCCTTTGATAAGGTATTATGTTTCCTTGTTTAACGTGTGGGAAATGCAGAGGTTCTAGGTTTGAAATTGAAAGTTTATCCACGAAATGCTCTGGAGCATTTTCCAATAAAGTTTCCATTTGTTTTACGTTGCACACATGCCCCATTTCATAAAATGAGGACCCCCTTCTTCCAAAATTTTTGTCTAGAATAACAGTTTTGCACATTAAATCCTAAGGAGTCAAAAAGTGATCAATTGCATTAGATGTCACCGAATCTTCCAGAAATCCACAAAGTCCAAGTGTCTATTTTCATAGAATCCAAGTCTGGAGTCCTTTTGCACTAAATTTCTTTGCAACTGACTTTTGTGCTAAATCTTCATCCAACCAACTAAAGTGCTGAAATCACAATTTATTGACCTATATGCTAAAAACTCTATCAATCGATGAAGCATAAAAAAAAGAGTCAACTGACGTAGTGCTACATTCATCACCAACTGACTAAGCATTAAAATTTGAGTCCACTGACCTAGTGCTGGAATCTTTGTTTACCGACTTGCACCAAATCACTACCTCACCGACTTAAGTTGGTGGATGACTGAATTTGCACATGGTCAGATGACATTAGAAGTCATGCAAAGTTTGAAGATGTTTCAACTCATGCAAGGTGCTAAGAAAGTAAGAGTCTAATCCTGTGCCAAAATTCATGACAACTGACCAAGTCGGTACAACTTCAATGTCGTGTTGGGTTGGTGACTTTATTTTTTTGCACAAACCCTAATTTAACTCTGCAGTACGTCGAGACACCACGTCTTACCTCCCGCATTAATGGTGATTGAATAGGGGGGATAAAATGTTTTTTACCTGCATTTAAGCTCATTTGCATTTGCAAAATTGACTAAAGAGATTTATGGATGGATTGAGAAGCAATTTTAAGATGAATCACCCATGGCTTCAATTGATTGGAGTACTACAACCTACATTTTTCATCACTTCCTATCTCATTTTTCAGGTAGGTGCCTTTATTCTAGGTTTAAGAGTTTCATTCTCAAAACTAGGGTTTTGTATTTAGTTACAGAATGCGTCTTTAATAAAAAGGTTTCAATTGCTAGTTACAATGGAGTTTCAATTTATTTGATTAATTAGTGAATTAGAGGAACAAATCACATGTATATTGCATCTTAGGAAACCTTTTATTCAAATAGCCCTAGTGTAGACTAAATCGGGCAGTTAGATTTCTAGATTTAATCTTATGAAGCCCCCTATTGTGCGAAACTTAAATCTGTTCATACAACAATGGAGAAACCTTTAGCTAAATGTCATATTGACTTGATGGGGCTAAAATTTTCCAACAGACCTAAAACAACCTTGCCAAATCATGAGTAGGTCTGAACTTGTTAAAATTTCTGTTGACATCCACTAAGTTGATTAACACTAGAAAACAAACCCTCTGACTTAGTACTAGAAATGTCTCTAACTGACCCAAAAGTATAATCTCGAAACAAAACAAGTCAGTTGGAAACCCTGAAAAGTTCTTCCAACGCCCAAAACAAACCTAGTGCTAAAAAACACGATCATCTAACTAAGCATGAAAACATGTCCTCTCCAACTTTGGTTAGACACCTTTGAAATACCCGCTAAATCTTTAAACACTAAAATCCCCGCCAATGCCAAAACCTTTATCTTGCACTAAACTTCCACTCTGTTGACCTATGCAGAAATGTCCCTCTATCAACTTTTAGTTAGTCACCCATCAAAATTGGGCTAGGTCTGTCACTTCCAAAACCCGTGCAAGTGAACTATCTAATGCTAAAAAACTATTCTCTTCATCTTGTGCCAAAATCACTTCCTACCGACTTCCAAGATCCATTTAGGTCAGATGCATCAAAAACTAGTACCAAGAGTGGATGGACCTCAAATCCACACTGAGGTTGGATGAACCCCAAATTAGTGTTTTCTGACTAGGAAGTCTGAGACTCTAAAAATTAGTGCAAACCTTAGAAAATGATTGTCTTTTGTGAAAATTTCAAAGGTAAAGGTCTGTTGTGATTGAAACAAAATGTTACATTGATAGAATAATGATGGTTTGCATATTTTGATTCAAATTTTGGAGCTGATTTAAGTATTTATTGCATGATTTAATATTGATTGTAATGTTGTTTTATCATCTTATCATGTAGTAAATGTTGTAAAATAGTAAGTTATCAGACTTGTTGCCTTCCCTACTTCACTTTAATGTGCAAAGTTAATAGTTTCCTATTCTAATAGATATGATACATTAACTTGAACCATACAAAATCTCAATGGAGATGTATTAGTAGTGTTGGAAATATGTGCCTAATTGGTGTTGTCATTAATGTCAACATATCCTTATTGTCATTAGTGTAAACTATATCTTATTCTATCTCTTGTTTAGAAGACTTGTATGTTGAGGATATTGAGAAAATTAGCCTCTCTGGAAGAAACAAGTGAGTTACATATCTCTCTGTCAGAGACAGTGAAGATAGTGTAGTCCAGTGAAGTAGATAGTGTTGATGATTGTTTTTACACATTCATAACAAAAGTTAAAATTCACAAAATGAACCTAAACTATCTTGAAAGATATGAAGAAATCATTTAGGAGTTCTTAATCCCAAGTTTCTGTATGGTTAGGTCTTGACCTTGTGGACAATTTAGTAGGTTAATGTGAAACTATAATATGCAAGGGGCCTTACTTGATTTAAGGTGATTTATGATTCACTAGACTTGAATTATGCAAATTGTTACAAAGATCAACAAATTACCCATTTCTTTGCATAAAATTTATTACTGTATCACAAAGCTTCATATGATTTATAATGAAACAAGCTTTCCTTTTCAAAGTGATATGAAAATTGTCAAATATTAACACAATTGTTCATGCTTCCTTCAAATGTAAGACAATTTTGTTTAAATCTCTGCGTTTAAGCTAATTATTTCAAATGTTTGAGGAAAAGTTGGAGAAATTCAAATTGAATATCATTCTACTGTAGGATCTAAATGCTCTGTTATTCACGTTGTAAGAAATATATCACCTAATCAAATCAACAGACTAAATCTTTAAATGTGAAGCCCTAAGTATTTTCATGAACACACATTCAAGATTGCAAGCTTTTAAAGAAGTATTATTTCAAATAAAAGTAAGAGCTAGAAAACACTCTGAAAATAGATGCAAAATTCTAGATTTATTTGTATTTAAAATACATAGTCATGTATGGTTTACAATGTATGAATGACTCTTTGCTTCATTAATCAACTTAACAAAAAAATTACAAACATCTTATAGATACAATAAGAAAGCCAGATGCTCCATGCATTCCTTAGTGCAGACACAGGTGACCTCCTCCTCTAAACTAAAATAATTTCTAATCAAAGTGTTTAAACAAATTACAATTGCCAGATATCTTTCAAAATCCCTGTGTAACTAATGTACAAGTAGTAAAGCTTCTTATATAGAATTTGAAGCTTCCTACTGCTACGGCTATAAAACCTAATCTATGGTCAGGATCCATCTATTATTGATCCAGGGTGCATATTCATCTCTAACTGTTTCTCAAAATATCTAAATGGTATATTTTCCCTCTCAAAGGATGCCATTGGAATCTTTTTAGAGTAAGATTCCCCTTTTCTTTGACTTCTGCCCGTAGATACTCTTTACTTGACTTTTCCAAAACTGTTTCTCCTTCTATAATTTCTACTCCTTCAAATATGATTTGAAATTATTAATTATACCTTCTATAAAGGTGCGGTCTCCTCCTAGACTCTTTGTCCATATATACTCCTGCATTATAGCCCCCTCTTTTAGTTTCTTTTCTCTGTTCTCTAAACCTTCACTCTTTTTCTTGTATTTCTTCATTTTGGCACTTTCTTCCATCAATGAATCAATCATCTGTTCACTGAGATATGCTTGAGGACTTTCCATGTATGGTGGAAAAATAGCATTAAATTCTGTCAAAGCCCTTTCCATCTCATATGCTAGTGTATCCATGCATTCATGATCTAATAGCTTTTCCACTATCCTTTTGTATATTTTGATCATGTCATCTACCTTTTCTTCCAAGTCCTGAGCAACTGTTATGCACTTTCTGAGATTATCCTCTTCAAATTTTAGTTCTAATCTCACCTGTGGCACTTGATTGGTGATTGAAGGGGTAATTACTCCCTCATTTATTAATTCTTCTGCTCTTTCCTCAATTTCTATTAATTGTTCTAATTTAGATTTACATTCTTCACTTCTAAATTGGTCATTATATACAAGCATGTTTTATTTATTGTTTTCTTTTGCAGCCAGTTCCCACCCTTTTACTACTTATTTTATTACCTGCTCTCCTTCTTGTAGGAAATCTTTGAACCATTCTTCAAAAATATTGGCCTTAAGCCTTTTATTTTCCATGTCTTTTATTTCATCCTTAGATACAACTGTATCTCATTAGGCAATTCTGGCACTGTTGTATTGAGATCAAATATTCCCTTAATAAATTGCTGCAATTGGACAATGTGTCCCTTCAAATATTTTTTTTGTCTTTATCTTTTCTCAACATTTCTGCTATTACCTAGTGCATGTCTTCCCATTCAGTTATATGTTGTTCCCTTGTATGCCCCAGGTCAAAATTTAGTATTTTATATTCATCTAAGGTTATTTCTCCCTTAGTCTTCTCCTTCTGTGGTATGGCCAGGTTCAGTGTCCTAGATCCATCTGGACCTCTTTGTATGGCTGACATTGTTTTAGCCTTTCTCTTTTCTTTCCTTGGCGTGGTATCGTCCAAGAGACTTTTGATATCAATAGGTACCAATTTTACCTCCTTCTTTTCCTTCCTTATCTCTGTTCCTAACTAGGTAGGAATCTCCTTTGTGCCTTCAGCAATTTTTTCTTCATCAATTACCTCTTCCTGAGGTCTTTCTGTTTCCCCCTGCTCTTGTTGCTATTGTTGTTATTGTTCTTGTTGTTGTTGCTATTGAGGTGGAGGTTGCTATTGTATCATTGGGTCATTCTACTGTTGAGATTCACCCTCATTTTCTTGTTCTTCAATTTCTGTGTCCCCTCCAGCCTCATCTTCTTCAGGACCCTCTCCCTTTAACAATTCTTTTTCTTGATCCTGTTTCTCATGTGCTTTCTCTATATTTGTCATGTCTATGTCTTTTGCTTGTTCTTCAGTTTTTTTTTTATCAACATTTTTTGTATATTCTTTATCCTCAAGCTTCTTGGTTACATCCTCTATATTTTCATCTTCTTTTTGCTCTTTTTCAGACCTACTAATTTTCTCTATATGTGTAGGGGATCCTTCCATTTTATCATCCTCTTTTGCTTCTTTTTCTTGTTCTTGTCTGCTTTCTATGTTCTTCTCTTCTTCACTCTATTCACCATACATATTAAGAATATTTAAAACATCTACACCTGAGGTGCCCATTCCTGTTTCTTCTTTTGCCTGAGCAGGTTTTTCTGTGATTGTCTCCTCAGGTGCATCTTCATTTTCAAACTCAATTTTATGTGCCTCTTGCACATCTTTGATTATTTCAAGAGATACTAGGGTACCAAATGGATCTACTATTCCTGATTCTTCTTGTACCCTCTCCTTTTCTGACTCTAGGCCTTGTTCAATTTCCATCTTGGCCTGAATATTTTGCTCCTCTTCCTCGCTTAAGAATTCACTAGATTCTTCTTCTATTTCAATTTCTTTTCCTGCATACATTCCCCTTTCCTCACTTTCATTATTGTCAGTCTCAATATGGACAGTCTCAGTGGTCTATTTGGCTTCATGTGCTTTTGACCCTTGCAGCATTTCCCCAGCCAATTTTGTCTTCACCTAGACATATGTTTGTCTTTTTTTTGTTGAAGTGGACGCACTAGGTATATTACTCAACTTTACACCTAGTTGCTGTGCTCTAATGACCTCACTTGTTTTCAAAGTTTCCCCCTTTGATATAATTATTGGTATTGCTCTTCTAACTTGTTGTCCTATTACTTCCTTAGAAGTCTATGCTTCTTCTACACTAATCTCATGGCTCAATGATTTTGCCTCTAACAATGTATCAGATGATACTACTACTGTTATTTCTAATGCATAGGGATCCATCAAAGTAGCATTCTTATCCTTCTCTACAATTTTAGCTTCTACAATCTTTCTCTTCTTCTCATGAAAACACTAGGGTTCATCACTAGGTTCTCTTACTCTCCTTTTACCTTTCTTAGGATATGTGATCTCCCTCCCCTTAGCTTTGAGTTCTTCAATCCTGTCTTTTATCCATGTCTTTGAAAAAAAAATAACTCGTTTGGACAATACTTCCAAAGATGTGTTCCATGGTTGTGACCAATCAGGCTCTATAATAGGAGCAAGCCTGGCCTCTGCATAACTGTGATGTAGTAATATATCATCTTCTTTAACCTCCGAAGGAACATATATATCTCCCATAGTTTTCATTTACTCAACTGTTAGTCTTTTATGAGCCCTCTTTCTTACCTCTTTATCATTTTTGCAATCTGACCAAAAATCTTCAATATGTATTTGATGCTTAAACTTTTTATCAATTATATTTTGAATCCTATAGAAGGGGTCAAACCTTCTGGCTAACTCGAACTCCTCAAATCCATAATATCTTAGTTCCTATTCTAAATAACTAGCAACCTCCTCATTATAGCATGAATTTCTACCAATTGACCAAGGTAGCTTTAAATTTCCTCTGCTAAACTTCTTCTTGTACATTCTAAAGGCATTCAGATTCTACCTTGAAAACTCTAAAACAATTAATTTGTTGGAAGGATACCTCGGCAACATGAATTGTTTTCCCTCAAATCCTTCAATCCTAATATAAGTGAAATGTTCAAATTAAATATACCAAGAACTATATAGTACAATTGTATCTTCTACATCTTTAGATATCCTCTTATCAGGCTCTTCCGTCAAAATTCTCACCATGTAGGTATAGAACACATCATTAACCAGAGCATACTTCTTCATTGCATTTTCCTCCTGTAGATCAGGGTAATGCTCATATACCAATTTCTATCCTGGACCACTTCCTAAGGTCCCAACTCTTTCTATTCCATGTATGAATGGTCTAACTTTTGCTGCACATGAATATAATGTGTGAAGACAAATAAAAGGGCTGCAGTTTTTGCTTCCTTAGCATGGCCTATTTCCATATGGCTGTGCTTATGGCTTTAGCCCAATGAATATGTTCTTGCTCTTTTCCTGCTTCTCTCATGAACTCAATGACAGTAAACATCCATGGCTCACACTTGGTGCCCTCTCTCAGTCCCACCAACCTACTCAGCATTGTAATCATCAGGTATATTTCCTCTTTGAAGTATATTCTCAGCAGATTTTTTGTGCACTCTTGCCACAGCCTTGGGTTTGTTTTCTAGGCTATACCAACTATCAAATATCTTACCTCTACAATTCCTTTCATTGGTATGAAAATCCTCATTGTATTGGTCTATGTCAATATCTACCATTTTCTCATTGATCTCCAGGCCAAATGTCCTTGAAATATCCTCTATGGGTAAATCTACAATGAGTCTGTCATAAAACATTATTTTTTTGGTTGATAAGTCATACAAAATTAAGCAATCTAAACACAAATCCCTGGCCTCCATAGCTAACAAAAAACCTGCAGCTTTGTACAATCCGCTATCCCATATACACTTCATATTAGGTGTAGCATCTACTGTTGTGATATTCTGTAAGACATCATTTGCATCATAATTCCTGATATTGGTGTCTATTCCCACTATCGTGTAACTGATCAATGACGGGTACCCTCTGTGTAGTGGTACCTCTTCTTTCTCTATTTCATTGCGAGGTTTCCTTTCCTTTTTTAGCTTCGCCCCCTGTACCTTCTACCTAGGGTTTTAGTACGAATTTCATTTTTTTACTATTTTACCCTAGCCCTCGTTTGTCTTTTCTATTTTGACTTTCACATTTGTTTAACTCTACCTCACTAGTTAACAGTTAAACCATTAATTTAACGAATGTTTATATTTCAAAATGAAATTATTAAAACTAACTTGCATTTTCCTTAATTGAACTGTAACAGTGTTTTAGATAAATACCTGTATTTCCTGAATACTCAACTTTATGTCGTTGACTTACTTTACCATCTCTTACTCCATCTAGCTGCTGTAATTCCGTCGCTTTGATGAATTCTGTTCAATTTTCTATAACAATTCTTCTTTCTGTAGTTTTAATTCTTGACAATGTACATCTAAAAGCAAAATAACATTAAATTTACCCTAATTCCTTTGAATTTTACTCTTTTTTGAGTGTTAGCTTGGCATTAATTACAACAATTAATGTACCCAAAGCTTCAGCTTTCTATTTTAGTGTTTTGGTTTTAAACTTTTATTCGTTAGTTCATTTCTGCATACATCTCTTTTCCTTGTATATTTCCTTGTATGTTATTCTTTGTATGTTAGCATTGTATCTTTTCAACATACAAACATATATGCAAGAAACCATAACTAATATTATTGCCCTTTTCCCTCTTTATCCATACTTGTATCTCCCGTTTTGTATATTGCTCTTTGTATGTTATCTTGTATAAGCACATATGCATTCAACCCATACAAACCTCCCTTTTACCTTTTATCACCTGTGATGTCCTTTTACTTCTTTGTATCTCTGAGATGTATATTATTAACATACAACTGCCTCAAACATACAAAGACTTTCTTTATTTAACTTCCCTTTCGAATCCGTCTTGTATCTTTTGGTTGCATCTTTTCTTGTATGTCGACTTGTATATCATCTTGTCTATCATTAACATGCAAACCTAAGATACAAATGGTGGGACCCAGTCGACTTTCACTTGTATCTCAATGATACAACCCTACTTGTATCTCCTCTTAGATACAAGCCCAAACACATACAAAAACTCCCTTGCATCTTTCATTCAGACTTTTCATCTTTTATAAACCACAGTACATAACTCTTCAGTTCCAACATGCATGTATATAAAGTCAAATGCATCTTTCAATATGCATTAAGGTGCGATACATTACTTTATCATATTTTAATTTTCTCTAAATTCCACGTTGTATGTATATCAAAAAATATACAACCCAAAGCATAGAACATACAAACATGCGAAACATACCACAATAAAACCAAATTTAATATTTTCCTTGGGTCCATGACATGTATATCATGTTGTATATCACCCTGTATATTCCTTTTCACCAAACATACAAACCCGATATACATCCAGCAGACTTGACCAATTATTCATTTTAACTTTGAATTATCTTGGGTCTAACTTTTATGTAAAGAATAAAGCATTAGCAATATGCATACAAATATCAAGATATAATAAAACTAACAACTCCTTTATGCGACTAATACAATGACCTAACATACAAACAACCTTGTATATGCAACATACAAACCCTCCTATAGTGCATTTTACCAAAACACGCATATCTTGCAAAATATTGGGAATTTTGAAAAGGCTCAAAGAGCAACCCCTATTCATTTTTGACAAAGAATTCACCCCTATTCTGCTCTGGTACTTAATGCTTATTTTTTCATCTTTTAAACAAGGTTTGTAATATTTACCCTCTTTTCCCCTTTACCACCAAGCAGACCCACACACAAGCAAAAAGGCACAGCTATAGTAGGGGACCTCATTTTGCAAAGAAGTAAAATGGGGCATGTTGTGAGCATCACAACAGATTGCTCAATATTCCTAGTGAGATGATTGCCTGAAGTTGCTCCATTTAAGATTTGAGAGGTCCGCATGAAGTATTTGTGAAGTTATGGCCATCTAAGTAGAACCAGGTTTTGCAGTTGTTTAGAGGTGACAGAGTGGCAAGAATTTGGTCTGAATTGCTCTGCATTGGGATATTATGGTCCGCAGATCTAGAGGTGTGTTTGGGATGTGGGTGTGTATCCTCAACTCAAGTGGTTCGTGGTTTGGAGTTCCACAAGCAATCTTTCTAGTGTGACAAGACTTCACGACAGTTCATGTTCTTAAGTTCCCAAATGAGGATGCAAGTGTTTTTGGTGACCTGAGGTGATGCGGTTGTTCTTGTTGATTTCATTATTCTTGTGGTGGTCTCTAGATCATGTGCCTATTGTGTTGGTGCTCCGTACTGAGGATTGAGCTTGTAGTTGAAGATTTCTCCTTGAATGTTGATGTTCTTTCCAGTCTTGGCCAACTGGATGCTTGGTATGTGTTGCAGTTGATCTAAGAAGAATTCTATGGAGCGTGTCATATTGATCAAGGAAGATTTGAGTCCCAGCTATGTTTGGCCAATAGCATAAAGATTCATATGTAGCATTTTAAGTCTTGTAATTGTAATTGCTTGTAATGCCTATCTTGGAGAATGTTCCAATGTTCATTCCAAAGTCGATGACATGTATAAATAAGCATTGTGAAGTCATGGAAAGTTGGTGTGGTGAGAGAAGATGTGGATGTAGTGAGGAAATGAGTGGGAGTAGAGTAGAGGTGTTGTGCGCTTCAATGGAACTGAACCTTGCATGAAGATGTTGTTTCTTAGTTCAACCTTTCAGTGTTAACATTGTGAATGTTCTTGTAGGCAGTGAGCCTCCTTTGAGGAGTGAGCTCTAGGTAGTGTAGCCAAAGGCAAGTGCCTTCCCATTATTATATTCTTTTAATAGAGAATAAATCTTGTGGGTTAACCCCCACCATGGTTTTTCCCTTAACCAGGTTTCCACGTAAAAATCCTAGTGTTATGTGTGTTGATTATGTTTATGCTCATGTGTTGTTGATTCATGCTTTCATGGTTATATCATTAATCTATTATTAAGTGGTAAAGAAGATTAATTCCAACAAAAGATAAAAGTTTTGTGATAATTGATTCACCCCCACTCTCAATTGTTTGCCCTAATTTCAACAATTAGTATCAAAGTCGGTTCCTCTAAAAGAAGCTTGACCACTTGAGGAGATCCAAGATGTCGACATATAAGAAGGACAGTCTGAGATTTGAAGAAACAAATTACTCTCTTTAGAAGAATAGGATGGAGTGTCATTTGCAATGTATGGGTGATCTTTATTGTTTGATAACTAAGGATGAATATAAGCCTTCAGAGAAAGGTCCTTCAACTCTAGATGAAATCAAAGATGTTGAAAATAACATTCAGGTTAAAGAAGCATTGTTGAGTGCCCTAACTGATACAAAAATGACAAATGTCCTGGAATTGAAAACTGCTCATGAAATCTGAAAGAAGTTGGAAACTCTATATGAAGGTGATGCATATGTCAAATGTGCTAAGTTGTAGAGCCTGAAGCGTAGATACAAAAGTTTGAGGATGAGTGAAGATGAGAACATCACTTCCTACATGCAAAAGGTGTGTTAACTTGTGTGTAGTATCAAGTGTGCTAGTGGAAAATTGAAGGAATCAGAGATTGTTAGTAAGGTGCTTAGACCCTTACTTGCTTCATACAAGCATAGAGTTGCTTATATTGAGGAGATCAGGACTGTGACAATTGTTACAAGGGATCAGTTGGTTGGAAAGCTTTCAACATTTGAAATGAGTGAGTTTGTGTTGTGTGGTTACACAACACGCCCCATTTTGACTTGGCAAAACAGGGACCCAACTTCTTTTTGCCTTGTGTTGTCTGTTTTCTGGCGGGTTGGTAAAATCAGTCATGTGCATCATCATGTGGAGTCAGGATGAGGTAAGTCACCATTATAAGGTCATTTTGTCAAAATTTGCATTTCATGTTGATGACTGCATATTCTGAAAGAGCATTAAAATTCATCTAGGTTTGCCTTTTACACCATCCTAATATTCATCAGGATGTGAAAGTTATGAACAGTCAAAGTCTTGGTCAAACCTGATATTCGCAAGAGGGGGAGATCATATTTTATAATCTGAGTCATGTTGTTTAAAGATCATCATCATATTTGAAACATCCCCTGACATATCCTGTGGCTCAAATATCCAGACGTCAACGTTAAGTGGTAGTAAGTCTTCCCCGTCAAGCGGTCTTCTGTATCGCGAGCATCATGTTTTCAAATGTAACCCGATATTTGTTAATATCCTCCTGACGCGAAATATCACCCTTAACAAATATCCTGATGACATCATCTGAATACGATAAATGAAGAAACAAACATCCTGATGACATCATCATCATATTTACATTTCGATAGGATATTTTATAAACATGATCATGTTCGCCCAATGTGACGATGACGTCATGGGACTTTTCTGATACAAAGAACAAATATCATGGTGACGTCATCCCAATATTCTGAAGAAAAGATAACTAAGTTCATCTCGCCATCATCATTTTTTGAAACATCACCTGATAAACTGAAATATCTTCCTGATGTGCTAAAACGTAAACAAAGGGTGCATTGTCACCCGAATCTTGTCGCGATAACAATTTCAAGACTAGGGAGGATGATATTGAAACTCAACCCGATATTTATGAATATCATCCTACCCTCATGATATCCCGTCGTATGGATATCCCCCCACTCCTTTTGCCGCCATTGTCATTAATTGTGCGCAGACATGGCAGGTGGTTCCCGCCGACCCCGGAACCCAATGAAACAGCTGGCGAGATCCTGAGTTTTCGCACGAATGATCAAAGATTGCAATCTAACTTGTCAGAGTTGCCCTAAGTTCACCCTAACTGTGAGGTTAAAAGGTAATTCAACTGCCATTGTTACGTTTACCTTGCAATAAATTTGTTTTACAGAGCACTAGCCTCCATATCTGCATAACAGCTATCGTTGCGCGACTGGAGCCCACAGACTGAAGGAAGGAGGTGATCAGCAGCTGAATTAAGAGTGTCTTAGAAATATACTGGTATAAAGGAAAATCGGCATAACCACGTACCCATGGCTGAAAAATGCTTAATCAAGAGTCAAGAAGAATTCAGTAGGCCTATGTTCTCTTCACAGAGAGGGGTCATGTTCAAATTTGGGGCAATTACAGACACCCATCAGGGGAGTACAAATCTGGAAGCTTGGTCAGCCAAGCTAAATGATGGACATGACAAGAGTCCTGTACTGGACGCAGTGTTTGTATCAGGTATGTGGAACGCAACTGGCTTCCCATACTCCATGGAGTCTCCGGAGCTGGTTATTGAGTGCGCTCGGAATTATAACCCTCAGACGAGGCAGGTGGTGAAGCATGGGAGGGTGTATGCAGACCTATCTATCAAAGGTCTATCTCGGACGTTTGGACTGCCAATGGGTAGTAAGGTAAAGAGTGTAGACTTGAAGAAGTCTGAAAGAGAATATGAGGCCAACAAGAAGTCGGCCAGAAAGAACATGTATGCTTGGCGGGCTGAGAACAGCACATACAATGTAGCGACCAAGCTCCCAGTGCACCTGTTCAAATATGATTTCAATGAGGAGTATTAGTACGTGATTGCCCTCCTGAACAGGGTGACTGGCCAGCCTGATGCTAGTGAATTCAGAGATTGGATGTATGGCATAATAATGATGTGTCTATATACAGACATCAAGCCACTGTGGGGCCAAATAATAAGTGATGCTCTGCATGAGCAACTGATGAACCTGGGAGGTTTAGATTGTGCATTTTTCATGACGTCTTACATTGTTTATTCTTGTGCTTACAGAGGCACTTTTGATGCCTTGGTAACAGATGGAAAACTCACAGGCACAAATGCAGCATATATATGGGATCATCATCCCCAGCTGCAGACAACCAATTATCTCAAGGACTATAAACTGGTCAATGATGCATTCTCTATGCATCTGGTAAGGACCATGGAAGATGATAGAACCAAAATATTGAGCATGGAGGCTCAAGAGGCAGTGTACAGGCATGGGGCATGGTACATACAATTTGCCACCTTTTCCTATATCAGGATAGAGGGTTTTGAAGGACATCCCCTGATGCTGCCAAGGTATCCTACGGATGCAGTAGTGTTAATGGAATTTATCAGGCAGGGCTCCACCATGATACAGATGTATAAGGATGCCAAGAAGCTGCCACCAATTTTGTTCCCAGTCAGCATTGGCAACTACATGTGCCCTGACTCTGACAATATAAAGAAGGTGATGGTCACTCTGAACAAGATGAATCTACAGCCTTTTCTGATAACCAGACCATATGATCCTTACGGCAGAATATAGAAGATTCTAGGAAAGCCTATTCACCAGAGGCACCTAGAGGATTTTTGGGCTGACTGCGAGGATGAGGTAGAAGCCAGGAGGAGGAGGTATCAGAGGTTGACTCTGAACCAGATCAGAACGTTTGACTGCATCTCCCTCCCTCAACAGCTGAAGAATGATGAGGGCAGGATAATGGCAGACGAGTATGAGTAGAAAAAGATCTACAATGATACCATCTCTGCACCTGACCTCACCATGCAGGAGGATATGTCCTTAGACCCATTCCTTGCCAGAACCCTACACTTGACCCAAGCTTGGGTGGATGCATAGGTAGAGGCATTGAAGAAGAAAGGTGTTGCCATCACGGTGGACAACAAAAAGAAGGGGCAGGACATCCCTGTAGATGAATACGATGACTTCCTGCTGGAGAAGAGGAAGACTAAGGGAGAGAGAATCCCTCCACCACAATAGCCAAGCAAAAGATCTCCAAGGGGTAAGAAGGTGGAAAAGGGACCCAAGGATATAATAATTGAAAGGGCAGTGTTTACAGCTGAGGAGGCAGCAAGATCAGGATCAGGATCAGATTCTCCTCCAAAGCCCAAGAAAGCCAAGACAGTAGAGGCTGGAATCACAGAGACCCAAGAAGTGGGTCAGTCATCCAAACAACTAGGCAAAGATATCCTCATGGAGGAGGAGCCTGAGGAAGAAGAAGCTCCACTGATAATCAAAAGAAAGAGGAGAGCTCCGCAGGTGCTGGTTCCCACCACACCTAAGAAACCAAGAACCTCCATGAGAGGTGAAATAAGCCAACCCCTTGCACTAGTACAAGGGGCAGGTAGTGAAGTACCGAAGGAACTTCAGCATAATGTTCCACTTCCTACCATTGTCAAGTTCAAAACTAAACTTGTTGAAGAGCAACAAAAGGAAACCTCCCAGACGCAAGCAGAAGGACATGTCTCACTGGAGGAGACAATCAATTTGTCTGATGATGAGGTTGTGCAGGATGTGTCTACACAGAAGATGGAAACATTGGCTGCTGGCATTAGCATGACTCCTCACAAGCCTCCATCTGTTCAATCAGTGCTTGAGGAGATGAAACAAGCAGAGGTGGGGCGAGAAAAGAGTCCGGAGCAAGAAAAGAGCCCAGAGCAGGTAGCTCAGGACATAGGGCTGGATACACTGATCGCTGAGGTGATAAATCCTGTAGTGGTAGACTTGACAGAGAAACAGGATGCAAGTCCTCAGAAGCCAGCAGGATCACCTGATAAGGGCCATCTAACAGAAGAGATAGAGATGACAGAGGCAGAGGGTCATGCTCTTGAACCAAGCCAACAAAGCCCACAGGATACATCAGCAGGACCTGCTATAGTAGAGGTTCAAGAAACAAAGGCTGATGAGAAAGAGAAAGAAGCACTAGAGGATCTAGCTGCTAAGGCACAAGAGGTGGATAGTGCAGGAACAGAGCAAATAGCAGCCACAGAACAAATGCCATTACTTCAAGCGGACCTCCCAGCATCTGGAACGGTGGACATGCCACCACAAATAGAGAAACCAAAGGAGGATGATCAACCTCCACAAGGGGAAGAGCTGGGAATAGGTGAAATAATGAAGGAAAAAGATCATGATCATCATGATCTACATATAGATACACCACAAGGTTCCCCACACTGAGAAGATGCTCCCCCAGAAAAGGAAATCCGTCAATAGGAGGAGGCACCAAAGGATCAACAGTAAGGCGAGCATCATGAGGGAGAAAAAGAAAAATCACCATCTCCACAGCACTTGTTAATAGAAACGGGAGGTATGGGTGAACAGCAGCATGATGCCGAAAAACATGATCAGGTACCTCCATGGTTGACAAAAGAAGTAAATGTTGAGGAGGAACTTGAAATTCAGGAGTTCGACGTCTCCACCCTGTTCTCCGCAGATATAATGAAGCCCAGGAGGAAGGCCATAATGACTTCGTCATCAAGAGAGATCCGGTGACAGGGAGAAGGACCGCACAAATTGCTGTACCTGCGGTGGAGAAGGAGAAGGGCAAAATCACTGTGGATGAATTCCAGATAAGCACAGTAGATCTGGGTTTTGCCAACGAAGAACAAGAAGGTCAAGAAGGTAAGGATATCATTGACTCTCTAATTCAGAAAGTGAAAAGAGAGAAAGAGAAGAATAAGCAACATAAAGAGCATATTGCTCAGTTGCATGCTTATATTAAAGGCTTGACCAATCTTGATGATACTACAAGTGAAGCCGCAGTCCCATTGACTGGCATTTCTCAGGAGGAGGTAAATAAACTGGACCTCATAAAACATGAGGCATCCGTAATAAGAAAATGGATGTCATCCACATTAGATGATGCCGTTGAAATAATGAAGGCCTCTTTGAAGAGGTGGAGCTTCCTAAGTGACTCCAAGGCCAAGGTGGATAAATTACAGATGCAGACCGGGAAAAGGTCTTATAAACTGGAGAAAGTCTTGAGCCTGTTGGGAGAAATAAGGAAGATAAACCCACAACTGCTTATCAGTAAGCAGGTATTGAATAATAATACTACACTATTAATCGACATCTGGTACAAGGATGTGCAGTTTGAATGTGGGATCCTCAAGAGATGCAATAATAAGCTGAGGGAGATCAGCATGAAGTTGAGGGACCTAATGGGAGTTGAAGCAGAGATGCTAGAAACCTTAGAAGGCAAAGTAGAGGGAAAAATAGAGAATCAAGATGAAGACTCTGCCCTTAAAGCTCTGCACAGCAACTTCCAAATGGAAGCAGATGGTCCACTCATCCACTTGACAGAAGAAGTAATAAATAAAATAATGAGAATCAAGGTCAAGATGGAGAGTTATAATGAAATACTGCAGGACAGAAAGAATAAGTTGGATAACAGCAGGGATAAGTATGAAGCACACAGGCACGCCATTATCAAGGCAAAGACTCAAGATGGTAGAGGAATAGATCAGGTTGTGCAGTCATATGAACAGATCCGCAGTAGTATGCAGCCCCATATGCAGCATCATCATCAGGATAGCGAAGGTTCAGGAAGTGATGCACATGATGATGACCCGCATGGATCAGCTGAAGAACATGATGGAGATACATCATGAAGGGGGATATTTGCATAAGTAATATAGATAGTTGTCAGCTGGCAACTTGTGCCATTTTGTGTGAATTGACGAGTCATGAAATTATGACCGTAGATTTGTATTGATAAATCAAGATCGCAGATCTTTTTGTAACGGATTCCTCACCTTATTCTATATAAGGTGGTGGAATGCCTTGTTGTAAACATTTGAAACTTAATTAAAAT
This sequence comes from Cunninghamia lanceolata, assembly GCA_027924645.1. Lineage (NCBI taxonomy): Eukaryota > Viridiplantae > Streptophyta > Pinopsida > Cupressales > Cupressaceae > Cunninghamia > Cunninghamia lanceolata. The sequence continues at coordinate 30,656,476 of BSBN01000078.1, read as the reverse complement.
CCGTTTGCTGAAGTATTCAGAGCTCATTTCAAAGCTGATGTATATGTACATGTCTTTTGCATACTTAATGAAAGAGAAGAGTATTCTGATTACAAATCTTTGTAAATCTTGAGTAATCTGTGTTTGAATTCCGGATATATGCTTTGATTTGCTGCGTCCCTTGGAGTGCTCATCATATTGCATTTATTGTTTTCATTCATTATCCTCTAAAGTTTGCATCAACTGTATCTAGCTGTGGAATGTCCTGGTGAACATATGGTTTGATTTCTTCTCCTCATGACAGTATCAAGCATGTATGTGGATCAAAAGCTAAAGGTTCAACTTAATTAGAAGTATTTCCTTTAATTTCTTTCAATTTTAGAACATCTCACTTTCACAATTACAAATAAACTGATAATCTTAAGCAAACAACCCAAAATATGTAGACATCTTGTAGATAATCGTAAATATTTAGCATATTTGAACACTAAGCATGCCTAATTGAAAAATATCATGCAAAGAATGAGGTATTTTACATCTTTTCATCAAATAACTGCATAGTTTGACTTCTCTCTAAGGAATTTCTACAGGAACGTCATGATGATGGCACATTTTCACGTAAGGCCCCAAAATGGAAACAGCAACTCACATTAACCACTGAGTAATGTCAGTCGATTAAGACCTAATCACCAGAGACTTGGGATCATGAATTCTCTGAATTCGCTGTATCTTTCAAGATGAATAAGGGTTAATGTGTACTTTTATTCTATGTTTGTTTGTGACTAACATCATGACCAACATAAATTGGCGCTAGAAGGAGGGCAAGTCTAGAAGACCACGCTCATCATCATTATTTTCAGGTTTGATGACGCGTAGAGTAAGGTAACCTCAGATCGTCTGTGAATTTTAGTAAATTACGTAAATATTTACTGTGAGAACTTTGTATGTGTTCATTTTATGTAAAGATTTCCAGATCTCACATAAATATTGCAAGCTTTACAGTAGATCTTTCTGAATTCACTAATATTGGCCAAAGATACGTAAATTTGTTCAAGCTTTGAAGAATTTAGGCCTTAGGCACTCGAGATCTTGTGCTACGGGTCATGGTACCCTAATATCCTGTCATATTTGCAGTATCTTCGCAAATATTTCATAAATATCTAGTCCGATCGGCTACATGACTGCAAATATCACCTCATCCAGTGAAATTTAGCCAATATTTGCAGAGTTTCGGCCAATTTGCCTCCAAATCAAGAAATCCTGGCTCACAGGATAAATACCAGGTCTAGACCTAGTGAAATTTTTGAAGAATTGCCTGTTAGAGGTTTCAGACCTAAGACTGTAGACATTCACCATACTCCAGGGTCTAGTGTGTCAAAAGCTTCACCAAAGCCTCCTCCTGTGACTCCTGTTGGTTTGCAAATACCTTCTGGGATATCCATGACACCTCCTGTTCAACCTCAGGGTGTGCCGTTAGTTCAACCTCAGCCAGCTGCACCACCAGCTCAACCTCCTCAGGTTACAATGTCTTTCTTTGCAGCAGAGTCACCTTTGACCTTTAATGCATATCATGAGTTACCAAAGAATCCGGACAAACTTTGCCCAAAATATCATCCTTATCAAGATGCTGATGATCATATCAGGACATTTAAAGAAGCTTGCTGCAGGGCCAGAATAGAACATCAGGACATGGTGTGCAGATTATTTCCTTTTTCCTTAGGGGAAGAGGCTTATAATTGGTTCATTAGTCTTGGTCAATCTTCTGTCGGTTCGTGGGCTGTCTTAGAGAAATCTTTTCTTGACAGGTTCAAGGTCCCTATTGATCCATCTATGAATTACCATATGTTTGCTACAATCAAAAGATTTGAGAATGAGCCTATTGCTAATTTCAATGCTAGGTTCCAGAAAATGTTGTCCAAGCTAGTTGCCCCATATGTAGTAGCTGATGCTGCTGCTAGGAGTATTTACTATTCAGCCCTGGATCCATTAACTTCCATGTTCATCAGGAGAACACATCCTGAGATCACTACATTGACAGGAGCCTTTCAAGAAGCTATCAAGGTAAATCAGCAGTTGATACCTGCTCCTACTCCAAATATAGTATTCCCTACTTTGCCTGGCATGCAGTCACAATATCCTGCACAATATCCTGCAGCCTATTCTCCACAATATCCTGCAATATCCAAATGGAGCAGTGATACCTCTAGTAGTCATGCCTGCACCTTTGCAAGTACCTCCACTGAGCATTATGCCTCCTCCTAATGGAAATGGCCAATTGCCACAATAACCTGCACATGCTCAGACACCTCAAGGTACTGATCTATCCAACAATAACCATGGATCTTCCTTTTTCAAGCCTCAGACTGAAAATGTAGTGGCCAAAGCCCAAGAGGAAAAGGAGGAAATCAAAGAAATTTTTGCTCAACTCAGAAAACTCACCACAGAAGTAACACATTTGAGAAATCAAGGGTTTTATTCACAGTCAGGTTAGAATAGAAATTATTCTAATGACAGACCAAGCTACCCTGACAGAGGATATAACAACAATAACTTCAACAATAATGGTGGAAATAATAATAATCCTCCTAGACAGCCTAGAGTATGGAACTCCAGGCCAAATAATGGCTCATTACCATCACCCTTAGACAATCAGCCTCCTGGTGAAGCCAAACAGACTACTAGAGTCAACCTTGCTGAGGCAGCCCTTACCAATTGGTGTAGGATCCACAATACAAATGCACATGCAGAATTAGATTGTCCACAATTTAGGATTGCTGCTAGCATCTTTCAGACTGAAGTATCAAACACTTCTGGAAATCCACCTCAGACAGAAGGAAATGAGATTGTTCCTTGTGGATATGATTCGGCTTTTGTGCTAGAAACGTACACAAATCAGCCTCATCCGAGTTATGACTAGGCATGTGAGGAATCTGCCTTAACCTTTGAAACAAACTATGTTTTTCCCTTTGAGGATGAAAATGAACCTGCAAGAGAGCATGAGGAAGTACATGCATACCAACAGCAATATCCGGGTAAGCACAATTATAACTTGAGAAGTAATGCCAACAGACCTACTGGTCCGTTGACATCATCTTTACCTCCAAATAACTTCAATACACCTCCTGATCCTAAGGCTAGCAATAACCCTGGATTTCCCAAGGTGAATACTCAGTACTTGTCACCTCAAAGCACCGGATCAAAGGTTGTAAATGCACATCACGAGTCTGACAAGTTAGTCAGCTATTTGGCTAATGAAATGAAGAAAATCAAGATCAGCCTGTCCTTATCGGAGTTACTAAAAACTCCTGCCATCAAAAAGGCATTCATGAAGTCACTAGATGATCCTACTCCTAGAGAGGATAGCCATCTTTCAAGTCAATCCAGTGGCAAGGATCATGCTGCTAAGGATAATATTAGCAAGCCTAAAGTGTCAGCTACAGTCCAAGCTGCTGAAACTTCCCACATGACCTTGTATAGAGATAAAACTGAATCACCTCCGTTTCTCCTCACCATAAGAATGTTCAGCAAGAACTTGCACAACTGTTTGGTTGATTCAGGAGCCTCCACTAATGTCATGCCCTTGTCAATATGCAATGCTTTAGGACTGCATCCTGCTAAATCCTTGAAGAAGGTCACTCAACTGGACAAGACAGAGGTAAGTGTAGTAAGAGAACTAACTCACATTCACATGCAGCTAGCATCTGATCCTAGGATCCAGTATTACATTGACATTCAGGTAGTTGACATACCTGATACTTATGGGATGTTGCTTAGCTGAGACTGGTCTAAAACAATTAATGGATATATGTCCACAGATTTCAGTCACATGTGGTTACCATGGAAGGGTATACCTAATCAGATTAGGATTGATGCTGAACCTAGGATGAAACATATGATCACAGAGTACAACAAAACAAATGAGATCATGTATATAAACATAGAACCTGGAGTTTATTGCATCAGGCCGCAGACTATTAAAATAGAAGAGATCTTGATGCTTGATGTTCATCATCATCATGATGATGATTATCATGAGGACGTGTCAGTTATAGAACTTAATAATGATCCTGATAATGAAAATGAAATAAATCGCTTCAGAGATTTTGAGATGCATCTATCTACTCAGGTAAAACGTTGTCAATTACTAAATATACCTGCTGATGATATCTTGATTAATGGATGGTGCAGACTACACGGTGAAGCACACTCGGAAAAGACTTGTGAAACATGTTTAGACATGATGATACTGGAGTAGACATATAGTGAAGCGTCATCATCATATTCTGAGGTGAGTGCTACATCTGATGATGATGACGATACTAATTCTTATTTGTCTTCTGCAGGAGCAGAGGTGCCAACGGATCCTGATGAAGGTCATATCCTGACAATAGAAGAGATTCTGATGTCGGACCCGATAAATGATATGAGAATAGAAAAGATCACCCCTGGTAGTGATTGCTTCATGGAACCAGATTACGAGTTGTCTGATGAAGACAAAGGCAGTGACCTGACCAAGTTCGAAGAATTTCTGGTAAAAGAAATAGAGAAGATGACACAACAGCGTAAATCTCCCCAGGAGGTTTTGATTAAAGGTTGGTGTAGGCTGCATGAGGCACCTCACTCAGAAACAACTTGCTCACTATGTTTACATATTTTGGAGAAGCATGCAGCTACGGATCCTAGACATCATCCGCCTACTGAGATGGAAGAGAAAACAGAAAAGCCATCAAGATCACAAAATAAAGGAAAGAAGAATCTTGAAGATGATGACATCCCTAAGTTAAAGTGGATATCAGGCGGAGTAGCAGCTAGAGCTGCAAAGAAGAAAGAAGGTTCAAATAGATATCCTGCTAAAGATAAATGTCCTGCTGAGGATAAGCCTTGGATCTTAAGGTTTGATGGATCTAAATCCAAGCAAGGTGCTGGGGTAGGAATTGATCTCATCAATCCATCAGGAAAATCCTACTTAAAGGCTTACAGATTATAGTTCCCCTGTACTAACAACGTAGCAGAGTATGAGGCTCTGATTCATGGACTATTGTTTGCTCATAAGAAGAAAGTGAAGATCCTACATGTCTTTGGAGATTCAGAACTAGTTGTGAGGCAAGTAAGAGGAATTTACTCCTGTAACTACAGAAAGTTATCAAATTACAGACATCATGTGTGGGACCTGATTGAAGACTTTGATGCCTTTAATATCACTCATGTACCAAGAGAACATAACCATAGGGCAGATGCACTTGCCCAGGCTGCCAGTACTTTGGAGCCACTATCTATATCTAGTCTAAAGATATTTTCAGTAGAATTGGTGTCAGTACCATCAGTACCTGACAATGTGACTAACCTCCAGGTGTTTGATGATGATCAACATATTCTGGACTTCATATCAAACAGAGACGTATTTGAAGCTCAGATTATAGATGAAAATTGTATGGAAGATCATGTCTGGGAAGAAGATGAGATATTTGAATTGCCCAGCAATAGGATCCCTAAAGGTATGATTGAATTGGAAAGAGCTTTTGATTTAGATAATATGCTTAAACATAAGGATCTGCCCAAGGCAGATGGAGGTCAATATTCACAAGTGAATATAGGACAAAAGGAAGACAAGAAGAATGTGCTGATAGGTAAAGTATGCACACCAAAAGAGTTAGAAGGAATAACTCAGGCACTTAAGGATTACATACATGTGATTGCATGGACAAAGACATATGACACTTCTGTCATAACTCATACTATACCTCTCAAGCCAGATGCAAAACCTTTCAGACAGAAGCAGCGGCCAGTCAATGCTCTGCTTGAACCAATCATCCTTGAAGAAGTCAAGAAGTTGTTAAATGCCTGAATAATATTCCCGGTAAGGCACTCCACTTGGGTGGCAAATCTTGTACCAGTCAGAAAGAAGAATGGAGACATCAGGTTATGTGTAGATTTCAGGAACTTGAACAGAGCATCAGAAAAGGATAATTATCCTTTGCCCTCCTTAGATGAAGTTCTACAAATTGTAAATGGAGCCAAAATGATGTCCTTCCTGGACGGTTTCTCAGGATACAACCAAGTGATGGTTGATAAAATTGACAGATTGAAGACTGCCTTCACCACAAAGTGGGGGATATTTGCATATAGACGTATGCCATTTGGACTTATAAATGCTAGAGCTACATTCCAGTGAGCAATGGACATAGCCTTCAGAGGCTTAATAGGAAAATGTATAGTCATCTACACGGATGACCTAACAGTATTCTCCAAAAAAAGGGGAAATCATGTTGCTGATCTCAGAAATGTACTAAAGAAATGTGAAGAGTATGGAATATCTTTGAATCCTAAGAAGTGTATATTTGGGGTCACAACAGGAAAATTACTGGGCCACCTGATCACAGAAGATGGAATTATCATTGATCCTGACAGGGTGGAGTCTATCATGAAGTTGCAACTTCCAGGGAGCAAAAAGGAACTTAAATCTTATTTTGGTAAGATAAATTTTGTGAGGAAGTTCATCACCGGCTTTGCTGAGATTGTCAGACCACTAAATGCCATGTTGAAGAAAGATGCACAAATTGAGTGGACACCAGAAGCCAAGGCTACTTTTGAAGATATAAAGAAAGCCATTTCAGATGCTCCTGTCCTCATCAGTCCAGATTACACAAGAGATTTCTACATCTATTCATTTGCCTCAGAACATACCTCTGCAGCAGTGTTAACTCAAAGAAATGAAGAGAAAGAAGAGAAACCAATTGCTTTCATGAGCTGTCCTTTCAGAGATGCTGAATTGAGATATGTAGATGTTGAAAGACAGGCACTTGCATTAGTCAGAGTAGTAAAGAAATTTTGACATTATATACTGAGAAGCAAAGTGATTTCTGTGGTACCAGATGCAGCAGTGAAGATGTTGCTGATGCAGAGCGAACCTGGTGAAAAAAGAGCCAAATGGATTACTGTATTACAAGAATATGATATGGAAATCACACCAATGAAGCTGGTAAGAGGACAAGCTCTGAGCCAGATGATATCTGAAACTGATCCAAACATCATTAGTCAGCAGTATGTGATCAATGAGAAAGATAATAGAGAATGGTATTCAGACATCAGGCACATCTTGATCACTGGAAGATGTCCTTCAAGAATGCAAGATTCACAGAGAAGAGCCTTAAAGATAAGATCCCAGAAGTATATGATGAAGGGAGGAACCTTGTTTAAGAAGAACTATGAAGGAATATACTTGAGATGCTTAGGAAAACCAGAAGCAAATAAAGTTTTGACAGAGTTACATGACAAGTTTGGAACGGCACACGGATCAGCATTGGCCACAACACATGCAATCCTCAGAGCAGGATATTACTGGCCTACCATTTTTAAAGACACAGTTGATCATGTTAAATGTTGTCATGTTTGCCAGGTTGCTATTAACAAAGAGAAATATGCTGCACAACCGTTGCAGCCAGTGATGGAAGAGCACCCATTTGTACAGTGGGGCATGGATTTCATAGGACCAATCAATCCTCCGTCTTCCCCAGGGCATAGGTATGTCCTAACGATTACTAACTATTGTACCAGATGGACTGAGGCTATCAGTAGCAAAACTTGTACTGCGGATGATGTCATTAAATTTTTGGAAAGCAACATTATCACCAGGTATGGAACTCCTTATGCATTGGTAAGTGATAATGGTTCTGCCTTCATTTCCACCAAATTGTCAAGTTGGGCTTTTGATCATGGGATCATACTTAAGTTCTCATCCAACTACTATCCCCAGGGGAATGGATTAGCAGAATCCACCAACAAGAATTTACTGAGTATCATAAGAAAACTAATAGAGAAAAATCCCAGGGAATGGAACTCATTTCTGAAATATGCCTTATGGGTAGACAGAACTAGAATGAAAACTGCATTAGGAAACTCACCCTTCCAACTAGTATATGGGGTAGATCCTATCCTCCCTGTAAACTTGAAAATTCCTACTCTACAGTTTGCCCAAGAATATCTAGGCATAGATAATAAACAAGAAGTCAGGTTACTTCAACTGATGCACCTGGAAGAAAAACGGAGTCAAGCAATTGACCGATTTGCTAAACATCAGGCTGTTGTCAAATGCTGGTTTGACAAGAGAGCCAGAATTAAAGCTTTCAGGATATCCGACTTAGTCCTGATGTGGGATAAGGCCCATGAAAAGAAAGGTGACCATGGTAAGTTTGATAGATTATGGATAGGTCCCTTTCAAATTTCTGAAATCTTAGGAGATAGCACTTATAGGCTTAAGAACCTGACAGGTGAGGATGTCCCATTGCCAGTCAATGGACAATTCCTCAAACATTATTTCCAGGCCTGAAGGACTTTATGATAGTCAGTATGTATCATAGTGTATATTTGTATAGTTGTTTGTACAGTTTGTTTGTTGTGCTTGTTTTGTTTTGTTGGTTGAGACCTTGTTCTGGTGAGTTAGGATGATGCACTTCATCACCCCAGAAAATAATCAAGTTGTTAAGATTCAAATGATGAGATCACATTTAAACATAGGTTATGATTCATTCTAATAAGTGTTCATGATCAGGTTTGTGATATCTTTTCATCAGGGTGCTTTTTCTTGGTCAAAGATGAATCAATCACAATGAAACACCTAACAGCCTTGGGTTTGTTGAACACACTAGTATAGGTGTTAAGTGAAAAATCTAAAGGGACTTCCTTGCTACCAGTACAATCTCCAACCTAAAGCTGCAAGTAACTGTACCTTGTACAAATGAGCTGACATAATGATATCAGATATAAATATGAAAGAGAAAATCAGAAAAGAAATAAAATTAGGCCACCTAAGTAACTCTACCGGGGCTATAGACGCCTACTGGTAGTGGGGCTCTACTTAGGGAGATTGTATAGATAACCTTGGCGGGGCTATAGACACCTGCTGGCAGCAAGGCTCTATCCAGGTTGGCTATGAGGGATGATCTCCAACTATGTAGTTTAACACCAGTTACTTATGTTTTCAACTTGCTTTCAAGATGAGGATAATTAATCATATGCACACACCTGATCCTTTGTCAGCTTTATCACCATGATGAAATTTTATCATTCAGAGGATCATGATGCTTACACTTAGACAGAATTGAAAAACTATAGATGGATGTGATCACATCACTTGAATCATTGGAATTTGTTTATTTTCTTTGGTGGCATGTTGTTGTGTGGTTACACAACACGCCCCATTTTGACTTGGCAAAACAGGGGCCCAACTTCTTTTTGCCTTGTGTTGTTTGTTTTCTGGCGGGTTGGTAAAATCAGTCATGTGCATCATCATGTGGAGTTAGGATGAGGTAAGTCACCATTATAAGGTTAGTTTGTCAAAATTCGCATTTCATGTCAATGACTGCATATTCTGAAAGAGCATTAAAATTCATGCAGGTTTGCCTTTTACACCATCCTAATATTCATCAGGATGTGAAAGTTATGAACAGTCAAAGTCTTGGTCAAACTTGATATTTGCAAGAGGGGGAGATCATATTTTATAATCTGAGTCATGTTGTTTAAAGATCATCATCATATTTGAAACATCCCCTGACATATCCTGCGGCTCAAATATCCAGACGTCAACGTTAAGTGGTAGTAAGTCTTCCCCGTCAAGCGGTCTTCTGTATCGCAAGCATCATGTTTTCAAATGTAACCCGATATTTGTTAATATCCTCCTGACGTGAAATATCACCCTTAACAAATATCCTGATGACATCATCTAAATACGATAAACGAAGAAACAAACATCCTGATGACATCATCATCATATTTACATTTCGACAGGATATTTTATAAACATGATCATGTTCGCCCAATGTGACGATGACGTCATGGGACTTTTCTGATACAAAGAACAAATATCATGGTGACGTCATCCCGATATTCTGAAGAAAAGATAAGTAAGTTCATCTCGCCATCATCATTTTTTGAAACATCACCCGATAAACCGAAATATCCTCCTGATGTGCTAAAATGTAAACAAAGGGTGCATTGTCACCCGAATCTTGTCGCGATAACAATTTCAAGACTAGGGAGGATGATATTGAAACTCAACCCGATATTTATGAATATCATCCTGCCCTCATGATATCCCGTCGTATGGATAGCCCCCTGCTCCTTTTGCCACCATTGTCATTAATTGCGCACAGACATGGTTGGTGGTTCCCGCCGACCCCGGAACCCAATGAAACAGCTGGCGAGATCCTGAGTTTTCGCACGAATGATCAAAGATTGCAATCTAACTTGTCAGAGTTGCCCTAAGTTCACCCTAACTGCGAGGTTAAAAGGTAATTCAACTGCCATTGTTACGTTTACCTTGCGATAAATTTGTTTTACAGAGCACTAGCCTCCATATCTGCATAACAGCTATCGTTGCGCGACTGGAGCCCACAGACTGAAGGAAGGAGGTGATCAGCAGCTGAATTAAGAGTGTCTTAGAAATATACTGGTATAAAGGAAAATCGGCATAACCACGTACCCATGGCTGAAAAATGCTTAATCAAGAGTTAAGAAGAATTCAGTAGGCCTTTGTTCTCTTCACAGAGAGGGGTCATGTTCAAATTTGGGGCAATTATAGACACCCATCAGGGGAGTACAAATCTGGAAGCCTGGTCAGCCAAGCTAAATGATGGACATGACAAGAGTCCTGTACTGGACGCAGTGTTTGTATCAGGTATGTGGAACGCTGCTGGCTTCCCATACTCCATGGAGTCTCCGGAGCTAGTTATTGAGTGCGCCCGGAATTATAACCCTCAGATGAGGTAGGTGGTGAAGCATGGGAGGGTGTATGCAGACCTATCTATCTAAGGTCTATCCCAGATGTTTGGACTGCCAATGGGCAGTAAGGTAAAGAGTGTAGACTTGAAGAAGTCTGAAAGAGAATATGAGGCCAACAAGAAGTCGGCCAGAAAGAACATGTATGCTTGGTGGGCCGAGAACAGCACATACAATGCAGCGGCCAAGCTCCCAGTGCACCTGTTCAAATATGATTTCAATGAGGAGTATCAGTACGTGATTGCCCTCCTGAACAGGGTGACTGGCCAACCTGATGCTGGTGAATTCAGAGATTGGATGTATGGCATAATAATGATGTGTCTATATGCAGACATCAAGCCACTGTGGGGCCAAATAATAAGTGATTCTCTGCATGAGCAACTGATGAACCTGGGAGGTTCAGATTGTGCATTTTTCATGATGTCTTACATTGTTTATTCTTGTGCTTACAGAGGCACTTTTGATGCCTTGGTAATAGATGGAAAACTGACAAGCACAAATGCAGCATATATCTGGGATCATCATCCCCAGCTGTAGAGAACCAATTATCTCAAGGACTATAAACTAGTCAATGATGCATTCTCTATGCATCTGGCAAGGACCATGGAAGATGACAAAACCAAAAGATTGAGCATGGAGGCTCAAGAGGCAGTGTACAGGCATGGGGCATGGTACATACAATTTGCCACCTTTTCCTATATCAGGATAGAGGGTTTTGAAGGACATCCCTTGATGCTGCCAAGGTATCCTACGGATGCAGTAGTGTTAATGGAATTTATCAGGCAGGGCTCCACCATGATACAGATGTATAAGGATGCCAAGAAGCTGCCACCAATTTTGTTCCCAGTAGGCATTGGCAACTACATGTGCCCTGACTCTGACAATATAAAGAAGGTGATGGTCACTCTGAACAAGATGAATCTACAGCCTTTTTCGATAACCAGACCATATGATCCTTACGGCAGAATACAGAAGATTCTAGGAAAGCCTATTCACCAGAGGCACCTAGAGGATTTTTGGGCTGACTGCGAGGATGAGGCAGAAGCCAGGAGGATGAGGTATCAGAGGTTGACTCTGAACTAGATCAGAATGTTTGACTGCTTCTCCCTCCCTCAACAGCTGAAGAATGATGACGGCAGGATAATGGCAGACGAGTATGAGCAGAAAAAGATCTACAATGATACAATCTCTGCACCTGACCTCACCATGCAGGAGGATATGTCCTTAGACCCATTCCTTGCCAGAACCCTACACTTGACCACAGCTTGGGTGGATGCACAGGTAGAGGCATTGAAGAAGAAAGGTGTTGCCATCACGGTGGACAACAAAAAGAAGGGGTAGGACATCCCTACAGATGAATACGATGACTTCCTGCTGGAGAAGAGGAAGACTAAGGGAGAGAGAATCCCTCCACCACAATAGCCAAGCAAAAGATCTCCAAGGGGTAAGAAGGTGGAAAAGGGACCCAAGGGTATAATAATTGAAAGGGCAGTGTTTACAGCTAAGGAGGCAACAGGATCAGGATCAGGATCAGATTCTCCTCGAAAGCCCAAGAAAGCCAAGACAGCAGAGGCTGGAATCACAGAGACCTAAGAAGTGGGTCAGTCATCCAAACAACTAGGCAAAGATATCCTCATGGAGGAGGAGCCTGAGGAAGAAGAAGCTCCACTGATAATCAGAAGAAAGAGGAGAGCTCCGCAGGTGCTGGTTCCCACCACACCTAAGAAACCAAGAACCTCCATGAGAGGTGACATAAGCCAACCCCCTGCACTAGTACAAGGGGTAGGTAGTGAAGTACCGAAGGAACTTCAGCATAATGTTCCACTTCCTACCACTGTCAAGTTCAAAACTGAACTTACTGAAGAGCAACAAAAGGAAACCTCCCAGACGCAAGTAGAAGGACATGTCTCACTGGAGGAGACAATCAATTTGTCTGATGATGAGTTTGTGCAGGATGTGTCTGCACAGAAGATGGAAACATTGGCTGCTGCCATCAGCATGACTCCTTACAAGCCTCCATCTATTCAATCAGTGCTTGAGGAGATGAAACTAGTAGAGGCGGGGCGAGAAAAGAGCCTGGAGCAAGAAAAGAGCCCAGAGCAGGTAGCTCAGGACATAGGGCTGGATACACTGATCACTGAGGTGACAAATTCTGTAGTTGTAGACTTGACAGAGAAACAGGATGCAAGTCCTGAGAAGCCAGCAGGATCACCTGATAAGGGCCATCTAACAGAAGAGATAGAGATGACAGAGGTAGAGGGTCATGCTCTTGAACCAGGCCAACAAAGCCCACAGGATACATCAGCAGGACCTGCTATAGTAGAGGTTCAAGAAACAAAGGCTGATGAGAAAGAGAAAGAAGCACTAGAGGATCCAGCTGCTAAGGCACAAGAGGTGGATAGTGTAGGAACAGAGAAAATAGCAGCCACAAAACAGATGCCGTTACTTCAAGCGGACCTCCCAACATCTGGAACGGTGGACATGCCACCACAAATAGAGAAACCAAAGGAGGATGATCAACCTCCACAAGGGGAAGAGCTGGGAATAGGTGAAATAATGAAGGAAAAAGATCATGATCATCATGATCTACATATAGATACACCACAAGGTTCCCCACACTGAGAAGATGCTCCCCCAGAAAAGGAAATCCCTCAACAGGAGGAGGCACCAAAGGATCAACAGCAAGGCGAGCATCATGAGGGAGAAAAAGAAAAATCACCATCTCCACAGCACTTGTTAATAGAAACGGGAGGTATGGGTGAACAACAGAATGATGCCGAAAAACATGATCAGGTACCTCCATGGTTGACAAAAGAAGTAAATGTTGAGGAGGAACGTGAAATTCAAGAGTTTGACATCTCCACCCTATTCTCCACAGATATAATGAAGCCCAGGAGGAAGGCCAGAATGACTTCAGCCATCAAGAGAGATCCGGTGACAGGGAGAAGGACTGCACAAATTGCTGTACCTGCGGTGGAGAAGGAGAAGGGCAAAATCACTGTGGATGAATTCCAGATAAGCACAGTAGATCTGGGTTTTGCCAACGAAGAACAGGAAGGTCAAGAAGGTAAGGATATCATTGACTCTCTAATTCAGAAAGTGAAAAGAGAGAAAGAGAAGAATAAGCAACATAAAGAGCATATTGCTCAGTTGCATGCTTATATTAAAGGCTTGACCAATCCTGATGATACTACAAGTGAAGCCGCAGTCCCATTGACTGTCATTTCTCAGGAGGAGGTAAATAAACTGGACCTCATGAAACATGAGGCGTCCGTAATAAGAAAATGGATGTCATCCACATTGGATGATGTCGTTGAAATAATGAAGGCCTCTTTGAAGAGGTGGAGCATCCTAAGTGACTCCAAGGCGAAGGTGGATAAATTACAGATGCAGACCGGGAAAAGGTCTTATAAACTGGAGAAGGTCTTGAGCCTGTTGGGAGAAATAAGGAAGATAATCCCACAACTGCTTATCAGTAAGCAGGTATTGAATAATAATACTGCACTATTAATAGACATCTGGTACAAGGATGTGCAGTTTGAATGTGGGATCCTCAAGAGATGCAATAATAAGCTGAGGGAGATCAGCATGAAGTTGAGGGACCTAATGGGAGTTGAAGCAGAGATGCTAGAAACCTTAGAAGGCAAAGTAGAGGGAAAAATAGAGAATCAAGATGAAGACTCTGCCCTTAAAGCTCTGCACAGCAACTTCCAAATGGAAGCAGATGGTCCACTCATCCACTTGACAGAAGAAGTAATAAATAAAATAATGAGAATCAAGGTCAAGATGGAGAGTTATAATGAAACACTGCAGGACAGAAAGAATAAGCTGGATAACAGCAGGGATAAGTATGAAGCACACAAGCACGCCATTATCAAGGCAAAGACTCAAGATGGTGGAGGAATAGATCAGGTTGTGCAGTCATACGAACAGATCTGTAGTAGTATGCAGCCCCATATGCAGCATCATCATCAGGATAGCGAAGGTTCAGGAAGTGATGCACATGATGATGACCCACATGGATCAGCTGAAGAACATGGTGGAGATACATCATGAAGGGGGATATTTGCATAAGTAATATAGATAGTTGCCAGCTGGCAACTTGTGCCATTTTGTGTAAATTGACGAGTCATGAAATTATGACCATAGATTTGTATTGATAAATCAAGATCGCAGATCTTTTTGTAACGGATTCCTCTCCTTATTCTATATAAGGTGGTGGAATGCCTTGTTGTAAACATTCGAAACTTAATTGAAATCTGTTTGCTGAAGTATTCAGAGCTCATTTCAAAGCTGATGTATATGTACATGTCTTTTGCATACTTAATGAAAGAGAAGAGTATTCTGATTACAAATCTTCGTAAATCTTGAGTAATCTGTGTTTGAATTCTGGATATATGCTTTGATTTGCTGCGTCCCTTTGAGTGCTCATCATATTGCATTTATTGTTTTCATTCATTATCCTCTAAAGTTTACATCAACTGTATCTAGCTGTGGAATGTCCTGGTGAACATATGGTTTGATTTCTTCTCCTCATGATAGTATCAAGCATGTATGTGGATCAAAAGCTAAAGGTTCAACTTAATTAGAAGTATTTCCTTTAATTTCTTTCAATTTCAGAACATCTCACTTTCACAATTGCAAATAAACTGATAATCTTAAGCAAACAACCCAAAATATGTAGACATCTCGTAGATAATCGTAAATATTTAGCATATTTGAACACTAAGCATGCCCAATTGAAAAATATCATGCAAAGAATGAGGTATTTTACATCTTTTCATCAAATAACTACATAGTTTGACTTCTCTGTAAGGAATTTCTGCAGGAACGTCATGATGATGGCACATTTTCACGTAAGGCCCCAAAATGGAAACAGCAACTCACATTAACCACTGAGTAACGTCAGTCGATTAAGACCTAATCACCAGAGACTTGGGATCATGAATTCTCTGAATTCGCTGTATCTTTCAAGATGAATAAGGGTTTATGTATACTTTTATTCTATGTTTGTTTGTGACTAACATCATGACCAACAGTTTGGTGATTGCCTTCCTAAATCAGAATCTTCTTTTAAGGCTAGTGTTTTCGGGAAGCAAAGATTTGATCCAGGTGAAAGATCTTCAAGAAGAATAACTAGTTATGAGAAGGCAAGGAAGGAACTCGAGGAAGATGAAATGGAGCTTGAAGAACTTGAAGTCCTTTTTGCCAAAAGATTACCTAGAGGATTTGGTAAGTATGAAGGAAAGTTGCCTTTCAAATGTTTTGCTTGCAATAAGATTGGTCATTTTGCTTCAAGATGTTCAGTGAGGGTTTCAAAGCCAAACCCTAATAGACACAGGCTTAAGAAGAAATGCTATTATGTCAAAGAAGTTTCTGATGGAGTTATAGATGATGAATCTGATAAAGGAAGTACATCTAGAAATGAATGGGTGTTCATTTCTATCAAAGAAGAAAATCCAGTGCCTACTGAATCTACTAGCTGTGTGAATGTGGAAAGTGCCTTGGCTGCTCAGGTTGAAGAAAAGGATGAATGGGTGATTGATAGTGGATGGTCTCATCATATGACATGTGATAAGAGTATGTTTGTAAGTATGGAAAGATATGAAGGTGGAATTGTGAAGTTTGGGGACAATTCAGCTGGTAGAATTCGTGGTAGAGGATCCATCTATCTTGATGGTAAGAATAACACTAATGATGTTTTGTATGTAGAAGGATTGAAGCATAATCTTCTCAGTGTTAGATAATTGGTTGACAAAGGGTATGATCTCCGATTCAAGGATGGAAAATGCAAAATTTTGGAAAGCTCTGGAATTGAGATTGCATCTGGTACACAAACTAGAGGTAATATCTTTCATTTAAGTGGTACTGGTCAAAGTTGTTTGATTTATTAGATTGATTAGAGTTGGTTATGACATAGGAGGATGTGCCATCTAAACTTTGATAGTATTGTCAAGATAAGTACTACTCAGGCTATGAGAGATTTTCCAAAGCTTGTAAAACCTGCTAATAGCATGTGTAAGGAATGTCAGTTAGGAAAACACAATAGAACTACATTCAAAAGTAAAGAACAATTTTCAAATGGATTGTTGGAACTTGTACACACTGATTTGTGTGGTCCTGCTAGAGTTAGGAGTTTGTAAGAAGACAGATACTTTATGTTGTTGATTGATGATTACTTTGGGATGATGTGGGTCACTTTCTTGAGAGAGAAATCAAAGGCTCTTGATAGATTCAAGGTGTTCAAGGCTAGGGTGGAGAATATGATTGGTGTGAAGATAAAGTGTCTGAGATCTGACAGAGGTGGAGAGTTTACCTTCGATGAGTTTAATTCATTTTGTGAAAAGTATGGAATAAGAAGATAATTATCTACTCCTATGACTCAATAGAATAGAGTTGTGGAAAGGAAGAATTAGACTATTCAAGATGTTGCTAGAACCATGATGATGGAAGAAAATATTCCACATGTCTATTGGAGAGAGGCTATGAGTATTGTTGTCTACAGTCTTAACCAGGTGCAGATCAAAGGTAATACTGGTAAAAATCCTTATGAATTGTGGTTTGGTAATGCTCCTACTATGAAATACTTCAAAGTTTTTGGTAGTAAATGCTATATCAAAAGAGATGAAGATCTAGGCAAGTTTGATGCAAGGTGTGATGAAGGAATATTTCTAGGTTATTCTAACCAAAGAAAGGCATACCGGTGTTTTAACAAGAGATTGAAAAGGATTGTTGAAAGTGCTAATGTCAAGGTTGATGAAAGCAAGGAGAGACCTTCCATGTTTTGTGGATATGAATTAGATGATCAAAATGAAATTCCTCAAACTCATATTCAGATTGCTTCAGAGAATCCAGTGACTCAAGAAACTAGTGCAAATATCGATGAACAAGTTCAAGAATCAGAAGTTCAAGAAAATCCTAAAACTCCCAGGTATGTAAGCTTGAATCATTTTGAAGATCAGATCATAGGAAATAAAAATAAAGGTGTTCAAACTAGAAGAAAAATTTCTGAAGAACAAGAGGAGTATTGTTTGATTTCAAAGATTGAACCAAAATTAGTGAATGAAGCTTATACTAATAAAAGTTGGGTAAAAGCAATGGAAGAAGAATTAATGCAAATTGAAAAGAATCATACTTCGGATCTTGTTCCTAGACTTGAAAACAAAAATGTAATTGGAACTAAATGGGTCTTCTAGAATAAATTGAATGAAAAGGGTGAAGTTGTGAGAAACAAAGCAAGATTGGTGTGCAAAGGATATTCTCAGGTAGAGCGAATTGATTATGAGGAAACTTTTGCTCCAGATTTCTTGCCTTTGCTTCTTACAAAAATTTCAAATTTTTTGAGATGGATGTCAAGTCAACATTCCTAAATGGAGATTTGGAAGAAGTCTACATTGAGCAACCTAAAGGATTCTAGTTGTTCGATCAAGGAGATATGATTTACAGGTTGAGGAAATCATTATATGGACTTAAACAAGCCCCAAGAGCCTAGTATGCAAGATTAGATAAGTATTTGCTAAAATTAGGTTTTAGAAAAGGCACAACTGACAATAATCTTTATTTCAAGATTGATCATGAACACATCTTAATTGTTGAGGTATTTGTTGATGATATCATCTTTGGTGGAAATGAGAGCATGTGTAATAAATTTGTTGATCAGATGCAAAGTGAATTTGAGATGTCCATGCTTGGTGAAATGACTTTCTTCTTAGGTCTGGAAATCATTCAGTCAGATAAGGGAATCTTCATATCTCAGTCTAAGTATGCAAAGGAGTTGTTGAAAAAGTTTGGAATGGAGGATTCAAAACTAGTGAGTACTCCTATTGTAACTAGATGCTAGTTGAGTAAAGATGATGATTCCCCTAAGGAAGACCATAAAAGGTATAGATCAATGATTGGAGGACTACTTTATCTGACTCATACCAGAAGTGATATTATGAATGCAGTTGGCCTTGTTGCTAGATTTCAAGATGATCCTAGAGAATCTCATGTTGTAGCAGTCAAAAGAATTTTTAGATATTTGAAGGGAACATCTGATTATGGCTTATGGTATCCTAAGGGTGATGATTTCACTCTTCATGCATATACATATGTTGATTGGGTAGGAGATGTGGACAATAGGAAAAATACTAATGGAGGTGCATTTTTCTTGGGAAAGAGATTGGTTTATTGGTTGAACAAAAAGTAGGAGGCAATATCTCTGTCTACTACAGAGGTAGAGTATATAGCAGTAGCATGTAATTGTACTCAAGTTTTGTGGATGAAGCAAATATTGAAGG
The DNA here is from genome assembly GCA_027924645.1 of Cunninghamia lanceolata. Lineage (NCBI taxonomy): Eukaryota > Viridiplantae > Streptophyta > Pinopsida > Cupressales > Cupressaceae > Cunninghamia > Cunninghamia lanceolata. Next base: position 30,637,445 of record BSBN01000078.1, on the reverse strand, counting down.
ATATCAAAATTGTGTTTGAAGGGCCTATTATAATCTTTTATGATAATTCAAGTGCAATAAACATTTCAAAGAATCCAGTGTTGTATTCAAAGACACAACACATATCCATTAAGTTTCACTTTTTGAGAGAGAAGGTAAATGAGAATGAAGTTAGATTGGAGTTTGTTCCTTCAAAGGATCATATTGTGGATATATTCACTAAGCCTCTACCTAAGGACACTTTTGAGTATCTTAGAGAGAAGCTAGGGGTGATTTCCCCTCCTATTCAGAACTAAGGTGTACTAGTGTGAATTAGTTTGGTGGAACTCACAGTCATATCTTGTGATCTAGATTGGTGTTAAGGGGATGCTACTTAGTGGGAGTAGTCAGTATGTTCTGAGTTCAGTTTGGTCTTGTCTAAGAAATAATAAGGGTGAGAGATGATTACAAGTACATGCCCTTTGGCATTGATGTCAAAGGGGGAGAGAAGTCATGTGAAAAACATGGATGGAAGTGAGTAGTTTCTAGTGAAAGGGGGAGCAGTGAAGAAAGTGGTTGCAAGAGTGATAAGAGAAAATGGAGAAGTCCTTGTCTTGGTTGTTGAATCAGTTTTTCAAATCATATGTTGCCATCAATGACAAAGGGGGAGATTGTTGCAAATATGTGCCTAATCAGTATTGTCATTGATGTCAACATATCCTTGTTGTCATTACTATCAACTATATCTTATTCTATCTCTTGTTCATAAGACATGTATGTTGAGGATATTGAGAAAATTAGCCTCTCTGGAAGAAACAAGCAAGTTACATATCTCTTTATTAGAGACTGTGAAGACAGTGCAGTTCAGTGAAGCAGATTGCTCAACATTGCCAGTGAGATGAAGATCAGAGTTTGTGGATTAAAGGGTTTGTAGAGGATTGCCTAAAGTTACTCCAGTTAAAATTTGAGAGGTCTGCATGAAGTATTTGTGAAGTTATGGCCATTTGAGTAGAGCTGGGTTTTGCAGTTGTTTAGAGGTGATAGAGTGGCAGGAATTTGGTTTGGATTGCTCCACATTGGGATATTATGGTCCATGGGTCTAGAGGTATGCCTAGAATGTTGTTGTGTATCTTCCACTCAAGTGGTTTGTGGTTTGGAGGTCCGCAAGCAATCTTTCTAGTGTGACAGGACTTCATGATAGTTGGTGTTCTTAAGTTCTTGGATGAAGATGTAAGTGTTTTTGGTGATCTGAGGTGATACAGTTCTTCTTGTTGATTTCATTGTGCTTGTGGTAGTCTCTGGATCATGTGCCTATTGTGTTGGTGGTCCACATTGAGGATTGAGCTCGTAGTTGAAGATTTCTCCTTGAATGTTGTTGTTCTTTCCAATATTGGTCGATCAGATGATTGGTGAGTGTTGCGGATGATTTAAGGAGAGTTCTATGGAGCGTGGCATGTTGATCAAGGAAGATTTGAGTCCCAGCTATGTTTGGATGACAACATAAAGATTCACATGTAGCATTTTAAGTCTTGTAATTGTAATTGCTTGTAATGGCTATCTTGGAGAATGTTCTAGATAGATGATTCTTTGGCCAACTTTGATATTCATTCGAAAGTCGACGACATGTATAAATAAGCATTGTGATGTAATGGAAAGTTGGTGTGGTGAGAGAAGATGTAGATGTAGCAAGGAAGTGAGTGCGAGTAGAGCAGAGGTGTTGTGTAGTTCAACCTTTCAGTGTTAACATTGTGAATGTTCTTGTAGGCAGTGAGCCTCCTTTGAGTATTGAGCTCTAGGCAGTGCACCCAAAGGCAAGTGCCTTACCATTTTTATATTCTTTTAATAGAGAATAAATCTTGTGGGTTAACCCCCACCGTGGTTTCTCCCTTAACTAAGTTTCCACATAACAATCCTAGTGTTATGTGTGTTGATTATGTTTCTTCTCATGTGTTGTGAATTCATTCTTTCATGGTTATATCATTAATCTATTATTAAGTGGTAAAGAAGATTAATTGCAGCAAAAGATAAAAGTTTTGTGACAATTGATTCACCCACCCTCAGTTGTCTGCCCTAATTTCAACATGCAGACTTGAGTACACCATCTATAGAAGAGACCTTTGATATTCCATGGCACTCAGTGCTAACCATTCTAGATAAAACAAGAGTACGGGAAACATTTAAGAAACATTTAGATACATGTAAAAAGAATATAAATGACCAATGGATGAAGAGCAATAGATCCACCATCATCAAACTACCTGACAACTTCTATAGAAGTGACTTCCATGATGAGATTGGTGACTTAGTAACACTGCTTAGCAGGATATATGGGTTGGCCATGGCATCAACTTTTGAAGGATGGATGTTTAGGATGATTGAAGAAATAATTACTCAAGGAACTAAGTTTCACTGGGCTCAAATACTGAGTAATAACATGCATGAGGCATTTAAGAATTTCAGAGAAAAGAAAACCTTCAGGCGGACCTCCTATGTGGTGTATTTGCTAGAAAGAAGAAATGAATACGTAGGGCTATCTAAGATTGGGGAAGTGGGCAATAATGGGAAAAAAATCAAGGTATTCAAGTGATATCCTCAATTGGTGTTGTTCCAATCTTTCATTCACTATAAGAGGGTGAATGATCCATTCACAATGTACATCACCAGATTGCTACAAGGCAGTATAGCTCTCAGGATCAGTACTGAAGCAATGAATGAAATCACATAGTATGGGAGGTGGTATATTCAGTTTCAAAAGTTCACCTAATTAAGACTCCAAGGTTTCACTGGTCTACCATATAGGCTACCCCAGTACCCAACAAACAAGGTGATACTCTTGGAGTTGTCAAGGTAGTTGATCACTTGTGCCGAAAGATCAAAACATCTTCATAGGACAAATGTTAAGTTTCCAATCCGATTGGGTAGATGTAATTATGCATGTGTCTCTCTGGGAGCAGTAGAACATTCTTATAAGGAGCTGTAGTTACTAAATCTCCATTTCTACACCAAGAGAGATCACTTTGATCCACAAAGGGCAATGGAAAGATATGTGAGAAATAAGTTATTTCATAAGATGCATCTTGAAGATTTTTGGGCCAGTTGTGTGGATGATTATGATCTTTTGAAAAGAACTCATTCGAGGCTATCTCTTGGGTTCATAAGGAAATTCCATGTAGTAAAAGCCCTAGACCAATTCAATGATGATGAAGATGTGGTGTAAAAGGGACTTTGGGAGGCCCAATATCAGCAACCAGTCCCTCTTCCTAACTGGGCCAATGCAGAAGAAAGTTCTTTGGATGCAATAATGAAAGAGCCCATAAGGTTAAGTAAGGTATGGGTGAGGAATCAAGTTGCAGCATTGGAGAGAGGAGTATAGCTAACTTATACACCTCTTGAATCTGAGAAAGAATCTGGAGATGAAGAAGACATACCCATAGAGATACTAGATGATGTAGAGCAAGCTCAGGAACTTGCAAGGAAATTTGATAATGAAGAACATATCCCTTCGGCAGAGAAAGGTAAGGCAAAGAAGGTAAAGGAGGTTGTTACTAAAGTTCAAAAGAAAGATACACCTCCTGCCAGAAGGACAAGAGCATCTAAGAAGAGGTACATGCCAAGTGGACTAGGGCAAGGGTCTAAAATGAATAAGACAAAAGTGAAAACCTCTGGCATAAGTATAAGAGCTTCTACTGATGCAACCTCTGATAACACAAACTTGCCAGTGACCTCTTCACCTACTGCTACTCCAACTGCAAGTGTTGTTCCTCTCTCCCCTGCTACTTCAACTATTGCCACCACAATTATTTAGCAAGCTGCCCTTGCCTCCTCTCCACTAACTGTCACTGTTTCCACTACTTCATGTGCCTTAATGGTTGATTCAAATAGCCTGAGTGCCCTAACTTCTCCCATTTCTACCTTCTCACTTCCTTCTATTTCCACCATGTCCATGCCTTCCATTTCCTCTATTTCATTTTCTACTTCCTTCTCCTTGCCACCCATTTCCTCTATTCTTACATCTTCATTTTACATGCCTTCTTCCTCCATTACTTCACCAATTGTCATTTCCTCTATCCTACCAACCTCTCCCATTCCACCTTCTTTGGGGTTCACTCCATTTGCCAACTCAGTACATGTAAGCCTGTCTTCATTTGCTAGAATTCCATTAGCTTTAGTCCCTTGTTCTCTAGTTGCACCAACACAAGATTCAGTTCCTTTAGTTGCACCACTACTGCCTAGAATAGAAAATGTATGTGTAGATTTGGGTCTTGAGCAACAAGAAACTAAAAAAGATACATTCGAAGAGCCTATTCTAGAAATAGTGAATATTGAAGTGATAGAAGTTTCTAACAATCTTGCAGAAGAGAACACAACAGAAACAACCTTGGGAACTACTTAGGAAGAAAATATGGAGAACTTGAAGAATATTGAAGATAAAGAAGAAGAAAATAAAGAGTTAGAGAAAGAACTAAAGTTGCTTGAAGGGCCATCCAACACAGATAATGAAAATGCTGATGTTCATAAGGATTCTTGCTCGTCAGGACCTGACTAGCTACACAATAGACATGCCTATTAAGAGCCTCAGATTGAAATGATGAAGTTAGATCTCGATGTTATTCTAGCCAAAGTAGAAAAGCCAAAAAAATAGAAAAAAGATAAGGTTCGGTTCAGAATCTACAAAGATGCTATAGGATCGAGAATTGTTGAAGTAGTTATCCCACAAGCTAATATGGACAAAGGACAAGTCAGCGATGAAGATTATACCATAACAACTATTGATTTGGGACCAGCTACAAGGCATCAAAAGATTGATGAATTCAAAGGTTTTGTTTCTTCTATCTTAGAACAATTGAATAAAGATGAACTCACTAAGAACAAACTAAAACAATAGAATGAAGAACTTAGAGCATGTGTGCAGTTTCTAATGAGGTCTCTAGATTCTGAAGGTGAACCCAGATCAGCCCCAACTCTGCTATCAAAGGATGAATTGACAAAGTTTGATGACATTAAGACAATGGCTGTTAGAACTCAGAAATGGTTTGACAAGGTGTATCATGATGGCTGGGAAGCAATTGGTTTTTCCATTGGGATGCATAAGGATTTCATATCGTTGAAAGAAGGGTGGGATGAATTTGTTGGCAAGAGACACTGCTAGGCATGTCAGGTGTTTTCATTGATGGAAACTAAATCCATCTTACACATCCACATTGTATCATCTATTCATACTGGAAGTTAGATTGTAGATTTGTCTAAGTCTGGATAGACAAGAACAGGGCATATGATATGGTTCAGTATTTTGGCCCGCATTTCTCTACCAGTGATCATGTTGTGCTGTGGATATGAGGGAATGATAAGGGATGTCAGGGCTACCTAAATCTAATATTTTAGGCTTCGATGATGAAGAGATTGAAAGATACAAGCATCTGAGTATCGAGTTTTGGTGAGACAGTTTAGTCCGGTAAAGAATAGGCCAACTTGGTGTTTGATCCTTGTGTGGATTAAGAGAAGTGGATGATTGAATAATTTGTGAGATCCAGTGGTATTGGATGACTTGTGAGGTGACTTGGGTACACAAGTTTTGGTCCACATTAATATTTGTGTATGGATTCAGCTGACATAATAGAGATCTTGAAAAAGCTTCTAAGTTTTCTTGAGGCCAACTGTAATTGAAGAAATCTAATATTGCAGATATATATATTCAATGGATACAAACCTTTTTGTGTGTGGTGTGTGAATATGATGTGAAAGGTGTGAAGTGTGGCAGTAACAAGTGCAAAGCAAGGAGATTCGAGGTTCAAATCATGGCAGAATAGTAAAGCAGAGCAGAGAAAGATGAAGTGTGTAAAGTCAGTGTATTGAGCTCAACCAAAACTATAATCTTGCATGATTAGATGCTAATCTTTAGTTCAAATTCTTCTGTGAACTCTTTGTAATCAATCTTGTAGATAGTGAGCCTCCTTGAACAGTGAGCTTGGGGAAGTGTACCCTAAAGGCATGTGCCTTCCCCATTTGTAATACTTTTAACAGAGTATAAATTCTTGTGGGTTAACCCCCATCACAGTTTTTCCCTTAACTAGGTTTCCACATAAAAATCATGGTGTTATGTGTGTTGATTTGTTTCTACTCATGTGTTATTGATTCATGCTTTCATGGTTATATCATTCATGTGTTAATAAGTGGTAAAGATGTCTAACTTGAAGCAAAGGATAAAAATTTTTGTGACAACTGATTCACCCACCTCACAGTTATCTGCCCTATTTTCAACAATTGGTATCAGAGAAAGGTTCCTTAGAAGAAGTTTAACATCTTGAGGAAGATCTGGGAAAGTGTTTTTAATGGGTTCATTAAAGTATTCTGATAGCATCAATGAACAACTTAAACTTTCTTTAGAAGACCTTCATTAGTCCAAAGCAGAAGACAAAGAACTGGAAGAGAACCTTAAAGATGTTGAAGATTTCATTGAAACCTTAAAAGGAAAATTGAGCAAATCTAATGGAAAAAGGAAGGAGCTACTTCATCAGCTAGCAAATTAGAATGAAGACAATGATATGAATGAAGCCCTGAAGGAGAAGACAAAGGAATGTGAGAAGCTAGCAAAAGAAGTTGTCCTAAAACATGAAATAGAATCCGAGGTGATGAGGCTAACCAAGGAAATTAAAGAAAGGGAGAAGACTGAGGAAAAACTAAATCAATCTTTGAAAGAAAGAATAGAAGAATGTTGCAGATTGGATAGGATAATTGGCCATCTAGAGTCTGATCTACAAGAAGCCACAAATAATGAGGAAGAAATTGAAAGACAAATTGTCATTCTCAAATGAATATAAAGAGAAATTCAAGATAAGATCAGCTAAACTTGAGGTGTTGCTTGATAGTTAGAAGAAGGCGAATGATAAGCATGGTCTGGGATTTGAGAAATGTGAAAGCTTTGGATCTGGTCAAAGAAATCTTGTAGCAAGAAATCAAAGAAGGAATCCTAGAAGACCTCTGGTAAGACAACCTAATGCTTAAAGGTATCCATCTTTCGATGGAAATTGTTTCAAATGCAATAAGTATGGTCATAGAGATAATCAATGCAGATTTCAAGTAAATCAAAATGAATCATCTTTCTCTGGTCAATGCTTTAATTGCAAAAGGATATGTCATAAGGCTGAGGAATGTAGAAGTGGATCAAGGAATCCTCCTCAGAACAAACAAGTTTTTAATGGAAGATGTTTTACTTGCAACAAGTTTGGGCATATGGCAATGTAATGCAAATCTAAACCTATTCCAACATGTGATTGTCAGAAAAAACAAGACTATATGTTCCAACTACAACAAATTTGAACATATTGCTAAATTTTGAAGAAGCAAAAAGGTGAACTCACAGGTAGGAAGAACAAAGCAAAAGATGGACAAAGGCAAAGGAAAAATAGATGTGAATGAGATTTAGAAAGAAATGAATAAAACATGGGTGAAGAAAGATGCAAACAATGAAGGTGATGGGTCCGCACTGGAATCTGGTGCTAATAATTCCTCCAGGAATTGAAATGGGAGCTCCGGCTTAGGGGGAGCTGCATTGAAAATCTAATTCCCCCTACCAGTAAGTGGGTGCCTGAATCTGGCATGATGAATGAAAATAAAGAAGCCTATTCTAGATCTGTTGAAACAAATTCTAGAAGAAAAGAAGCTAATACGATTGATTGTAGAGCAATTGAAGATTGACTATATGTAAAAATAGTTTAATTGGATGTATTAAGGAAAAGCATTTATTACAATGGTGAATTAGGTTTTGTGGGTAATAAAAATTCATTCATTCATCATTTGGATCACTTTGCATTTGAAGAAAATAAGAAGAAGAGTGCTTGAGTTGAGATTTCAAAGATTTGTGGTGCGACAGGCAAATTCATTAGCTAACCCTAATCCCATAGAGAAAAAGGTATTTTTCTTGAAGCTTTGAACTTGTGATTTTTTTGAAATGGCTACACCTCTGGTTGTGAATATCACTAAGCAACCTAGGCCAAGGTTTAAGAAGCATCCACACAAATCAGTAGAGGTCGATCCACTAGGTGCCTTTTCAAGTGTTCCGTATGGTGTGTTGCATGTTTAAGATATTAGGGCCTATATTCATGCCAGCATAGATGAGTTTGGGGATTCAAAGTTAGTAGATTTATTCAAGAATCATCTAAGGGATGAAATTCATGGTCTTCAACCTGAGTATAAGGCACTACAAGATAAACATTTTATTTAGATTATAGGGTTTCCATCCTTCGATGAAGATGAGTGGGTCTGGTATGTGCTTAGTTGGATGCATGATGAGTTTATGTGGTTAATGAAACCTTTCAAAATCACCAAAGACGCCATCAAGACCTTGATAGGGTTGAACTCATCTAGTGGACTACCAATGTTGAAGTCAATAAAGAATCAAACTATAACCGATGCTACCGGTTCAAGGTTTGACAAAATAGCAATGACAATAAATGACATCACTGATCTTGATGTCAAATTTGTAGAAATGGTGATTGGATACAATATATATCATTCCAACATGGAGAATTTTGTATCTGGTACAACTATCTATGCAGCTTATGAGATGTTGAAAGAGAATGCTGACTATGACTTGTGTGAGTTGCTACAGAACTAGCTGATGGAAAACTTGAACAAGATCAAAAAAGACAAGAAGAATACATTCAAGTATGGTAAATTGGTATTATGTTTGTTCTTCTATTTCATGAATGAGTTACCTAGCAAGAAAAACATGTCTTGGACTAGTGATAAGACTATTGCCATACAAATAAGAGAGGACTTGAACAAGATTAGTGACTCCAATACTCAAAGGACTGCTCTTTGGGGATATTTCAAGAATTTTTAGAACATGATGCTATCAAGGGAAAGAATCCCTACATCTGTGGTTGAAAAATACAAGAATATAGTCTATTTTATGGTAGATACAGATCAATGTTTAATGGAAGTAGTTGAACCAAGAACTATGTGGATCATGCCCATGGGGTATGAAGTTTATGAGAAAGTATTAGATATGTATGCTCAACACCTTCTGAGTAAACCAAAGGACAACACAATTGAAAGATTTGGGACATATGGTGAAGTTAGTTTGAAATTGTATGTTGAGCTCTGGAAACCTAGATCTAAGAGGAAAGACAAGTCGAAATGTATGTAGAAAGCATTGGTATATCAAAAGAAGCTATGAGACAAAATAGGGCAAGGATAGAGAAAGCTGATAAGGAGAAACAGGGTAGAGAATAGAGAAGTGTTATGGTGGAATCCACTTCTAAAGCAAGAACTACGAGGAGTTCTAGCTTAATCTCTGATGTGTCACCTTCCCTTGCTGTATAAAAACCTACCAATAAGGAAGGAAAAAGAACAAAGGTAAAGGGCAAAAGAACATATGTTAGTTTGGAGAAAGTGGATGAAGAAGAAACTGACTTAGATGATGAGGTTAAGGAGTTGAAGGCCTCAGGCACCAAAGTTACTAAAGTGTGTAAGGAGAAGCCCTCTAGAAGCATAAAGTCAAGTAAAAAGCATAAGATAGAGGCCTATGTTGAGAAGCCTACTTTTTCTATGGATGCCATCATTAAGTCAGTTACTGTAGATGGAAACTTGAATCCAATAACTAAATTTTATGATCATTACAGTGATGCTAATAAGAGAGTTTTGGAGGAAGCAACAGTCAAATACTTGAATATCTCTAATAAGACCTTATTTGAAATAACTTCTAAAATTCTAGAAAGTCTTGCAAAAGTTATAGAAATAAGAAAGAAAATGTAAAAGCTAAAGATATTGACCTTTAGGAGCATGTGCTAATAAAATTATGTCCTCAAATTACTTTGGAACAAATGAACTTGATATTCAAAGAAGTAAAACATGACTTCAGGAGTAAGTTCAAAATGAATAATCTCATGCTAGTTGAAATTGATAAGGTAGTTGAAGATACTCAGGAGATTCTTCTAAAGGTATTCAAAAGGCATAATCTTCCTAATGTTGAAGAAGAAACTGGTAATGTAATTGATTCCTCCATTCCAAATGTTGAGGAGTTGAAAGAAAATGAACAACATACTGACATCTCTACTCTGGGAGATGAAGAGATGGTGAAGGAAATTAATTTTGATGGTGCAAAGTGTTAGACTTAGGGCATACAATTGAGAGGGGGGGTGAATCAGTTGTGCGAAACTTTCCCTTTTTAAACACTTGAATCTTCTTTAGTGATTAGTATAATATTAATCATGAACCATAATGCATTTAAATCAGAAGCAGAAACATATCAACACATATGACACCAAGATTTTGACGTGGAAAACCCGGTTAAGGGAAAAACCATGGGGTGATTAACCCAAGAATGTATTCTCTGTTAGAAGAATAGAAAGAACAAAATGGCACATGCCAATTAGGGCTCACTGCCCGAGCACACTGCTCACAAGAGGCTCACTGCCTACAAGAGACACACTGTCTACAAAGGAATAAGTATGACCTTTATGAACTAGAGAATAACATCTTTAGCATGATTGAATCAGTTCCATTTAAGCCCAATACTTCTGCTCTTCCTTTCACACTTCTCTTCGCTACCACACACTCATCAAAGCAAGACACACTTCAAAAGGAATTCACAATCCCTTATTTATACAAGGCATCGACTTAGGAACAATCATCTAAGTCGGCAAACACCTACAAGAACATCCACAAGACGTGTAATACATCCGGTCGGCTAGTCTCAAGAAGAACACCAATATCCGTGGTTATTCTTCAAATGCAAACTCTAACTTCAATGCGGACCACCAACTTTAACTAGACATGATCTAACGATCATCATAACCTTCCCTGAATCACCAAAAACATCCGCAATTCATCATCCTACTGGAATTCTTCTCTCCTTCATCTGGAGCTGCAAGAACACAGTCTATCATCACTGTCACAAATGAATAGGCACTTCTAGACCTTTAACCCATGAACTAATCTAGTTGATACTTCACAGGGATGTCCTCAACACTCCCTCAGATCCACAGAATGGGATAATGAGATACCGGATCTCACTAGACCTATCTGTGGCACTCTATCACCTCTAAACACCTGCCAGAACCGGTTCTACTTGAGTGACCATAACTTCTTCAGATCTTCATGTGGACCTCTAAAATCTTGACTGGAGCATTTCAAGACTTATATCTACAAACCCTTTAAACTGTATCCTTTGATCCTCAACCTATTGAGGACTTTTACCTTCTTGTCATCACTGTTCTTCATTGTTCCTGATTGAGACTTATTTTCTCAATATCCTTAGGACACAGCTCATCTAATCCTTCTCATTAATGCAACATGAGTATGTTGACATCAATGACAACATTGGTTAGGCCCATACTTGCAACAATCTCCCACTTTGTCATTGATGGCAACATATGATGTGAAAAACCATCAAGACAAGAACTTCTCCTTGCTGTTACAACTCCCCCTAACAGCAATAACTATTCACATGTCTTCTCTTCTTTTATTGCTCCCCCTTTGATCAGCGACCACTTGTTTTTCACATGTCTTCTCTCCCCCTTTGACATCAATGGCAAAGGGCTCATACTTGTAACTTCACTACTTCATATCATACCAGCTGCTCCCCCTGAGTAGCAGCTCCCTTATCATCAATCTGGATCACAAGATATGACTATGATATCCATCAGATTGATGCACATCAGTGCATCCTAGTTCATCACCACAGGGGAAGTAACCCCTAACTTCTCCCTGAGATACTCAAAAGAGTCCTTGGGAAGAGGTTTAGTAAAAATATCTGCAAGCTGATCCTTGGAAGGCACATACTCCAATCTGACTTCACCCTTGTTCACTTGCTCTCTTAGAAAGTGAAACTTGATAGATATATGATTAGTCTTAGAATGCAACACCAGATTCTTAGAAATATTTATTGCACTTGAATTATCACAAAAATTTTTGATAGGCTCCTCATATTCTACTTGAATATCTCTTAGCATCTGCTTCATCCACAAAACTTGAGTGCAACTACCTGCTGCTGCAATGTATTCTGCTTTAGTTGTAGACAGGGATATTGCCTCTTGTTTCTTTCTTAGCCAAGAAACCAACCTTTTTCCCAAAAAGAATGCTCCTCCACTTGTACTCTTCCTATCATCCACATCTCCTGCCAAATCTGCATCTGTATATGCATGAAGAGAAAAATTATGATCTCTAGGATACCACAGACCATACTCAACTATTCCTTTTAAGTACCTAAAAATTCTTTTGATTGCCATGACATGAGATTCTCTGGGATCAGCCTGGAATCTTGCCACAAGACCAACAGCCTGCATTATATCTGGTCTAGTTTGAGTGAGATACAATAATCCTCCAATCATTGATCTATACTTTGTCTAATCCATCTTAGGAGAGTCATCATCTTTACTCAGCTTACATTCGATTGCCATGGGAGTGTTCATTGGCTTTGAATCTTCCATTCCAAATTTCCTCAACAATTCTTTCACATATTTGGTCTGAGAGATAAAGATTCCTTTCTTTGTCTGAGTAATTTGCAGACCCAAGAAGAAATTCATTTCACTGAGCATTGACATTTCAAACTCACTTTTCATTTGATTTTCAAAGGTTTTACACATACTATCTCTTCCTCCAAAGATGATATCATCAACAAATACTTCAACAATCAAGTTGCTTTCATGATCAATTTTGAAATATAGGTTACTATCAGCAGTACCTTTGTTGAAACCAATCTTCAAAAGATGTTTGTCTAGCCTTTCATACCATGCTCTTGGGGCTTGCTTTAGACCATACAGTACTTCCTTTAATTTGCATACCATATCACCATGCTCAGATAACTGAAATCCATCCAGTTGTTCAATGTACACTTCTTCTAAGTCACCATTTAGGAAAGCAGATTTGACATCCATCTGATACACTTTGAAATCCTTGAAGGTAGCAAATGTAAGAAATAGTCTGACTACTTCAATTCTTGCCACCAAAGAAAAAGTTTCTTCAAAATCAATCCCTTCTATTTGAGAGTAGCCTTTGCAGACTAATCTGGCTTTATTTCTGATTACTTCACCAACTTCATTTAGTTTGTTCTGGAAGACCCATTTGGTTCTAATCACATTCTTGTTTCTAGGTCTAGGAACAAGATCCCAAGTGTGATTTTTCTCAATTTGTATCAACTCTTCCTCCATTGCTTTGGTCCAATTTTCATCATTGCAAGCTTCATTTATTGTCTTAGGTTCAATCTTTGAAATCAAACAATATTCATCTAAATTTTGAGCAATTTTCCTTCTAGTTTGCACACCTTTGCTTTTGTCACCTATGATCTGATCTTCAGAGTGGTTTAGTCTTACATACCTTGGAACTTTGGGAGTTTCTTGCACTTATGCTTCTTGATCAGGCTCATTCAGACCTATCTCTTCTTCCTAATTTACCAGATCAATCTAAATTTGACTTTTAGGAGAGGATTGAGCTCCTTGAACAAGAACACCATTCTGATCATCTTCATCATACTCATAAAACCTTGAGGGTTTCTCTATTCCCTCATCAACCTTCACATTTGTACTTTCTATCATCTTTCTTAGTCTCTTGTTATAACACAGGTATGCTTTGCTTTGAATAGTGTAACCCAAGAATATTCCTTCATGACTTCTAGCATCAAACTTGCCTAAATCTTCATCTCTTTTGATGTAACATTTGCTACCAAAGACTCTGAAATATCTTACAGTAGGAGTAATGCGAAACCAGAGTTCATAAGGGGTCTTACCGGTATTGCTTCTGATTTGCACTCGATTAAGAGTATAGACTGCAGTGTTGACAGCTTCTCTCCAATAGATCTGAGGAACATTTGCTTCCAGTATCATAGTCCTAGATGCTTCCTGGATGGTCTGGTTCTTTCTCTCCACTACTCCATTCTGCTGTGGATTCCTTAGAGTAGACAACTATCTCTTAATTCCATGTTTCTCACAGAATTCTATGAACTCACCAGATGTGAATTCTCCACCTCTATCAGACCTCAAACATTTCAAGTTTATTCTTGTTTCATTCTCTACCATAGCCTTGAATATTTTGAATTTCTCAAGAGCTTCTAATTTCTCCTTTAGAAATGTTACCCACATCATCCAGGAATAGTCATCTATTAGCAGCATGAAGTATCTATCACCTTGAATACTTCTGGTTCTTGCCGGACCACAAAGATCAGTGTGAACTAAGTCCAATAGTCCGGTAGAAGATAGTTCCTTGCTTTTGAATGTGACTCTGCTCATCTTACCCAACTGACATTCCTTGCACAAGCTGTCAGTAGGTTTCACCAATTTTGGAAGATCTCTTACAGCCTGAGTATTGCTTATTTTGATGATATTATTAAAATTCACATGACACATCCTTCTATGCCACAACCAACTCTAATCAACTTGAACAAACAAGCAGCTTTTACCAATACCAACCAAGTGGAAGATATCACCTTTAGTTTGAGTACCGGATGCAATCTCTATTCTGGATCTTTCAAAGATTTTGCATTTTCCATCCTTGAATCGCAGATCATAGCCTTTGTCCACCAACTGTCCAACACTGAGAAGATTGTGCTTCAAACCTTCAACATACAGTACATTACCAGTTTTATTTCTTCCATTAAAAGAAATAGTTCCTCTTCCTCTGATTCTACTAGCAGAATTATCACCAAACTTCACCACTCCTCCTTCATACCTTTCCAAATCTATGAACTTATTCTTGTCACCTGTCATGTGGTGAGAGCAACCACTGTCAATGACCCAATCATTCTTTTCTTCAACTTGGGTAGCCAGAGCTCTTTCTACAACTTTATGATTGATAGATATAGAGGATATTGGTTCTTCTTCCTTGATGGCAATAAACACCCATTCACTTCCAGATTTGTTTCCTATCTCTGATTCATCATCTGTTACTCCTTCATTATCATCTTCTTCATAAACATAGTAACAATTCTTTTGGAACCTTGATCTGTTAGGATTTGGCTTTGAAAATCTTTCCAAACATTTTGAGGCAAAATGACTAATCTTATTGTAGTTAAAACACTTAAAAGGCAATTTTCCTTCATACTTACTGGATCCTCTTGGTAGTCTCTTTGTAATGAGGGCTTCAAGTTGAGTAGTTTCTACTTCTTCTTCTTCTAGGTCTTTTCTTGCTTTTCCATACCATGAAAAATTCCTTGATGAGTTCTCTCCTAGATCAAATCCTTGTTTACCTTTCACAGAGGCACTGGCTTTGAATGCAGATTCAGTTTTGGGGGGATCATCTCCAAATTTGGTCATTTCAAAAGCAGCCAATTAGTCTCTTGTGACAGTTGTATGGGCTCTGAATTCATCAATGGTAGCAACCTTGATTTTGTAAGAGGCAGGAAGGGATCTGAGAATCTTACCAACAATCTCATTTTCATCCAAGACTCCACCAGAATTTCTAATTCCACAAACCAACTCATTCACTCTTGGCATAAAAGTGGTAATATTTTCATCATCTCTCATCTTCAATTTTTTTAATTTTCCTTTTAGACTCTGTAACCTTGCACATTTAACATACTCATCTCCTTCATGCAGAAGTTCCAGTTTAATCCAGATCTCATAGGCAGTTGGTAGGTCAATAACATTTGAGAGCTCTGAGTTAGTTAATGTGCTTAGAAGAGCCTCTTTGGTCCGTAGATTATTTTTAGCATCTGTGATTTCATTTAGGGTTGTCGGACCACCCTGTGGAGGTGCATACACTTTTGTGACCATGGACCAGTATGCTTTTCCCATACACTGCAAGTGACATTTCATGCGACCTTTCCAAAGAGAAAAGTTGGTTCCATCAAACTTTAGACTATCTTTCTTGTATGACGACATCCTGAATCTCCGCAAGCGGTTAAGCTCCTTTTAGAGGAACTTAGCTCTAATACCAATTGTTAGACTTAGGGCATACAAATGAGAGGGGGGGTGAATCAGTTGTGCAAAACTTTCCCTTTTTAAACACTTGAATCTTCTTTAGTGATTAGTATAATATTAATCATAAACCATAATGCATTTAAATCAGAAGCAGAAACATATCAACATATATGACACCAAGATTTTGATGTGGAAAACCTAGTTAAGGGAAAAACCACAGGGTGATTAACCCAAGAATATATTCTCTATTAGAAGAATAGAAAGAACAAAATGGCACATGCCAATTAGGGCTCACTGCCCGAGCACACTGCTCACAAGAGGCTCACTGCCTACAAGAGACACACTGTCTACAAAGGAATAAGTATCACCTTTATGAACTAGAGAATAGCATCTTCAGCATGCTTGAATCAGTTCCATTTAAGCCCAATACTTCTGTTCTTCCTTTCACACTTCTCTTCACTACCAGACACTCATCATAGCAAGACACACTTCAAAATGAATTCACAGTCTCTTATTTATACAAGGCATCGACTTAGGAACAATCATCTAAGTCAGCAAACACCTACAAGAACATCCGCAAGATGTGTAATACATCCGGTCGGCCAGTCTCAAGAAGAACACCAATATCTGTGATTATTCTTCAAATGCAAACTCTAACTTCAATGTGGACCACCAACATTAACTAGACATGATCCAACGATCATCATAACCTTCCCTGAATCACCAAATACATCCGCACTTCATCATCCTACTGGAATTCTTCTCTCCTTCATCCAGAGCTACAAGAACACAGTCTGTCATCACTGTCACAAATGAATAGGAACTTCTAGACCTTCAACCCATAAACTAATCTAGTTGATACTTCACAGGGATGTCCTCAACACTCCCTTAGATCCGGAGAACGAGATAATGAGATATTGGATCTCACCGAACCTATCTGTGGCACTCTGTCACCTCTGAACACCTACTAGAACCGGTTCTACTTGAGTGACCATAACTTCTTCAGATCTTCATGCAGACCTTTGAAATCTTGACTGGAACTTCTCAAGACTTATATCTACAAACCCTTTAAACTGCATCCTCTGATCCTCAACCTATTGAGGACTTTTACCTTCTTGTCATCACTATTCTTCATTGTTCTTGATTGAGACTTATTTTCTCAATATCCTCAGGACACAGCTCATCTAATCCTTCTCATTAACACAACATGAGTATGTTGACATCAATGACAACACTGGTTAGGCCCATACTTGCAACATAAAGGACACTCAAATTCCTCTGGACCAATTTGCTGGAGAACATACAGAGATGAATACAAAAGTAGATGCTCCTGGTGAAGGTGACTATGAAGAATGAAATGCAAGAAGCAAAAGAGGTTAAGGATAAGGATGAACAAGAAGGAGAAACAATAGAGAATATTGAGGAGTAAAAGAAAGATGATAGTACCAGCAAGGATTTGAAAGATGGATCTGCATTTTTGGCAAGAGACACTGCAGATGCAGTGAAGAAATTACTTGAGAAAGATAAGCTTGAGTTTGATGAACCGGACCTGATTCAAGGACCTATCAATTTTAACACTCTTTCCCCTATACAAAACATGAAGTTAGCATCTGTCGCACAAGCAAAAGCAAGAGAGGAGATTCTGAAAACTCACATTGAGGACAGTGAGTTGCTTGGTCTTGCTACCAGAATTTTGGAAAAGATTATGCCAACCTTTAAAAAAGATTCATCTGACTCTCCCTCTGGTTAGCTGAAGAGTCTGATACACTCTATAAGTACTCATTTTGAAACTTTTGAGAAGTCAGCAGAAGTTAAAGTAAAAAATGAATATAATGAAAAGAGATTTGCTAAAATAAGGAAAGTAATTAGCTACGATAGATCAGTGCTTGATACCAGTGTAAAGAGTATTCAAAATGCTCTCTCTGAAGGTGCAGAGATCTATAGGTTTTGTCTAAATTGGTCTAAAGTTGTTGAATATATTGAGAAGAAGATTAAGGACTTAGAGCTTAAACTATCTAACAGTTCCCAGTCCTATAGTCCTCTAACTAAGTCTGTAGAAACCAAAGAATGTCAAGTAGTAAGTTTATGAAATGAATTGAGTATTTTGGAGAAGGAAAAGGTCAAAGTTTTGGGTAGATTGGATGAGCTCTGGGGACTGATTTCCCCTAAGTTGGAGACTATGTATGATATATTGGTAGAATCCCAATCCGCTACTGCTACTAGTGATCCTTCTAATCTTCAAAAGGTAGAATCATAGGTATTTTTGTTTAGTTGGCATATATCTATTTTTAGTAGCATAAAGAAGAACTGGGATAATGAATTATAATGATTGAAAAACATTTTTGATGATATTGTTTTGCAGATGAACAAGGCTTAAGAACTATGTGTTCATATGTAGAAGTATATACTTAAAGTTTTGACACATGTACATGAGATTTTTGCATAAATTTTGATATGCAGATCCTAGTCTTTGCTATTGATGTCAAAGGGGGAGAAGAAAAGTAGTGAAAAATGAGGAATTCAGCTAAGGGGGAGCAATTGGAAGTCATAAAGTGTACATAGTAAGGGGAAGTTGTTCTAACACTTAGTCATTTCTCACTAACTATTGCCATCAATGCCAAAGGGGGAGATTGTTGGAAAGAGACACTACTAGGCATGTCAGGTGTTGTCATTGATGGTAACTAAATCCATCTTATACATCTGCATTATATCATTTAATCATACCAAAAGTTAGATTACAAATTTGTCTAAGTCCGGATAGACAGGAATAGGGCATATGACAGGGTTCAGTATTTTGGTCCACATTTCTCCACCGGTGATCATGTTGTGCTACGGATATGAGGGAATGATAAAGGATGTTAGGGATACCTAAATCCAAGATTTTAGCCTTCGGTGATGAAGGGATTGAAAGATACAATCATCTAAGTATCGAGTTTTGGGGAGACAGATCAGTCTGGTGAAGAATAGGTTGACTTGGTGTTTGATCCTTGTGCAGGTTAAGAGAAGTGGATGATTGAATAATTTGTGAGATCCAGTGGTATTGGCCGACTTGTGAGGTGACTTGGGTACACAAGTTTTGGTCCGCATTAATATTTGTGTATGGATTCAGCCGACAGAACAGAGATCTTGAAAAAGCTTCTAAGTTTTCTTGAGGCTGACTGTAATTGAATAAATCTCATATTGTATTTTATATATATTCAATGGATGTGAGCTTATTAGTGTGTTGTGTGTGAATATGGTGTGAAAGGTGCAAAGTGTGGCAATAACAAGTGTGAAGCAAGGAGATATGAGGTTTGGATCATGGAAGAATAGTAAAGTAGAGCAGAGAAGGATGAAGTGTGTAAAGTTAGTCTATTGAGCTCAACTGGAACTGTAATCTTGCATGATTAGATGTTACTCTTTAGTTAAAATTTTTCTATGAACTCTTTGTAATCAATCTTGTAGGCAGTGAGCCTCCTTGAGTAGTGAGCTCTGGGCAGTGCATCTTGAAGGCATGTGCCTTCCCCATTTGTAATACTTTTAACAGAGTATAAATTCTTGTGGGTTAACCCCCATCATGGTTTTTCCCTTGATTGGGTTTCCACGTAAAAATCCTAGTGTTATGTGTGTCGATTTGTTTCTTCTCGCATGCTTTCATGGTTATATCATTCATATGTTAATAAGTGGTAAAGAAGTTTAAGTTGAAGCAAAGGATAAAAGTTTTTGTGACAATTGATTCGTCTCCCCCTATCATTTGTCTACCCTATTTTTAATAGAATTATATGAGGATTATGAACCATACAAATAATATTACTCTCATATGTTCCCGAGAGTACAATCAATCAAGAAATTACCTGACCAAGTTTTACTGGTAGAAAATATTCTTTTAGCAGAAAGGCTGCACAAATATGGAGAATGGTATTAGCAGATGAAATTGAAAAAGGAAGTCTTCGACAAGGTCAAAGAATTGCATGGGGAGGCAATCAAATAATTACTCTCGGTAATTTATGAAATAAATGATACTTTAAGAGAATGTTTGGATCCCAATTTTTATGATCTTGCTTTGCTAGATGCACAATGCTGCAAAGACAAATTATACCAAGCTATTCATGGGGAGTCCACTCTGAATGTGGTTGGAAAATTAGAAAAAGTTAGCAGTCTTCAAGCTTCCTATGTCGCATTCCAAAAGGGCAGAAAGATAATGGAGGACATTTACACCCAGTATTACAGGGGTTAGGAGAATCTCAGATTTAGAACAAATTATGTCAAAGATCCTGATCCCTTTGACATCAATCTAGCATTAGCATCCTGGGTGGCATACAACAACAAGAATGCAGAACAAGACAATAGATTTGGATAAGGAACAATGGAATATTTTTGAATATTTTGAAATGTAATCCCATCACAAACATATATTGCAATATTTGGAAGATCATGTGACACTACTTTTTATTTATTATGCCTTGAAATATGTCTTTTCACTATATATAGCCCAGTGGGTACTCAATTTGTCTAGGTTCAATGTATTTGGAGCTCATTTTTTATCCTTTTCAATTTGTAAACTAAGAATGTAAAGTGTTGTTATAAATGCACTAGTTGTTAGATCTAGGCCGTCAGAGTTGAGTTAATCTCCATCGTACATTCAAAAAATTAGCATGGCACCAATCCTATATAAAGGGCCATCATTCTCTCATTTAAAAAACTCTTAAGCCTGAATTGTTAACTCTCTGCCAAATTTTTGATTAAAAGAAAGCAAGTTACTACAGGTTTCTGGGAATTTGCATATTGTGTTATCGATTTGGTTTATCATGGTTCACTTCATGATCTATGTTTAGTTTACTATGCATTGCAATTTTATTTTTTTGTTGAAGGTATCTAATCAATGTTTTAAGTCCATACTTTTAGTTTCTTATTGATTGTGACTAGCTATGTAAAGTTAGCCTAGACTAATTAATTGTGCCAAGTTCAATTGCATTAACACTAGTTAAATCAAGCTAGCATTTGGGTGTTTAATGAATCCATGCAATCTGAAAATCTTAAGAATCTGTAGAAGATAGCATCATTTTCTATAGGGCTGTAATTAGTTAGCTTGGTTACTCAGGAAGTGGTTTAAAATCTGGAACATTTGTCTACCCTTAATGAACTTTGCATTACGAATGTCACTTAGGACGTCCCTAAACCCTATATCCTTTGGTATTTTCTTATTTATCAGTTGTTAGATTTAGGTTTTAGCCATAATTTATAAAGAGATATCATCTGATCAGTCATAAGGGTTTGCATGTATTGCTATCCTAACCTGTCAAATCTATTACATTGCATGTAAGACTCCTTGTAGGCATAACTAGACATACCAAATGAGAAATTCCAAGTAGGCTAAGACCTAGCTATATTATCCTTGGAGTAGTCTTACCTAGGGTAAGATTCTTTTCAAGAGAGGTATGATCCTAGCAATATACCTGCATTGTTGAGTGCTAAAATGCCATCAATAGGACTAAGCCAAGAGAATAGAAAGGGACGCCCAAGGGGTAGTCACCGCACATGGGTCTTGGTTTAAATCTAGTTCCCAAGGTTTACATACATCAAAATGGAAGTGTTTTAGGGTCATCCCTTCATGTTGCCAAGGTAACCAATTGATAGGGTATTACTTTTGGAAATAACTAGGTAGATCATCCCCTCATTTGAGGCTTATACACATAAGCATGGACAAGGGACCATTAAGTTCACACTAGATATAGGTTCGTATAGGTGCACAAAGTTTAAAGACTACAAATTGTCAGAGGTAAAGCTACAAATGCTCAACCTATAACCTTTTTTTGTCTAGTGCACATTTTATCCTTACAATAGGATGGTAAAGTATGTCAATAAGAAATTGCTTCATGTACCTCATCTGGAGGATTAGTAGGCTGACTACAATAATGAATAGGATGTCAGGAAGAGAGGATACCAATGATTAACCCTAAATCAGGTAACGACCTTGGGATGTTAGGAGGTGCCTCCATAGGTGAAGTCTAAAGATGGTCAAACTCTAGACCCAGATTATGATAGAAAATGAGTGTACAAGGAGGCACTACCTCTCTTGAACTAGACCCAAATAGAGGAGATATCAATTTATGTCAGAATGAATAATTTTATGACTGCTACCCAAAGGTGCATTAAGTAGAAGACTAATGAGCTCAAAGAAAAAAGGGTGAGCTTGACATACAATAAAAAGGGGAAAATGAGAGACAGGGGAGATGCATACTATGATGACTTCCTCATGGTGAAGAGGAGAGTCATGGAATCCAAATTGGTGCAAGAGGGAACATCCACATTTCGAGAGCCTATAACTACAGAAGGCATAAGAATTACCACTAAACCCTCACCTCCAAGGGAGCCAGTGCATACCATCCCCATCATAGTCTTAGCAATAGAAGATAAACATGCCATGGACATATTGGAAGGGGTTGAAATCCCCATACAAAATAGAAGAATACCAACCACATTCATGAGGGGTGTCATCACCAAACTAGTTGATACATAGATCTAGGCATTAGGACCAATCTATATGGAACTCATGTTTGCATCTAGTTAGCCTTAGGTGGAAGTACCATGGCCACAAGATGAAATACAAGCTCATCTAGTACAACAAGTGTCAACTTATCAAGTTCATACTCGAGGCTAGGTAATGGAGTTTTAAAGAGGCAAAATTACCCAATAGATTATTCAAGTTAAAAAGGAATTGACTGAAGAAGCAAAAGCACATGAAAAAGAAAGGGCTAAGGAATTATAGTTGCCCTTAAGTCAGGTCATGGACCTAACTTATGAAGAGGTCACCCAAAGGTGCATTGAGTAGAAGATAAATGAGCTCAAAGAAAAAAGGGTGAGCTTGACATACAATAAAAAGGGGAAAATGAAAGACAGGGGAGATGCATACTATGATGACTTCCTCATGGTGAAGAGGAGAGTCATGGAATCCAAATTGGTGCAAGAGGGAACATCCACATTTCATGAGCCTCTAACTACAGAAGGCATAAGAATTACCACTAAACCCTCACCTCCAAGGGAGCCAGTGCATACCATCCCCATCATAGTCTTGGCAATAGAAGATAAACATGCCATGGACATATTGGAAGGGGTTGAAATCCCCATACAAAATAGAAGAATGACAACCACATTCATGAGGGGTGTCATCACCAAACTAGTTGATACATAGATCAAGGCATTAGGACCAATCTATATGGAACTCATTTTGCATCTAGTTAGCCTTAGGTGGAAGTACCATGGCCATAAGATGAAATACAAGCTCATCTAGTGCAACAAGTGTTGGTTTATCAAGTTCATACTCAAGGCTAGGTAATGGAGTTTCAAAGAGGCAAAATTACCCAATAGATTATTCAAGTTAAAAAGGAATTGACTGAAGAAGCAAAAGCACATGAAATAGAAAGGGCTAAGGAATTATAGTTGCCCTTAAGTCAGGTCATGGACCTAACTAATGAAGAGGTCACCCATGCTATGACTAATGATCTAGTCTCTTCACTATCACATGTTAGGCATTGCATCTAGATGGACCTCAAGAAATGCATGCTGAGGTAGAGGAGATAGAGGCCCTAGTTGTAACAAAGACTCAAAGTCTAGAGGTAGAGGAGATTTTTGATACTAATGTATCAGAATCTCCAATTGTGCGAATAGACCAACAAGATCTTCCAAGAATAAGTACTATGGCACAAGAAAAGGTATGTCTATCCACACAAATAGAAATGGATAAGTCAGGAGAGGACACTACCCTTCCAAAAGAACAAGAGTAATCTCTTCAAGATGCACTAGAAGGAGATATCTAGCATGGTGAAGAGCAATTGGAAAAGTGTCAAGATGAATAAGTACAACATACGTTGTCACTTGAAGAGGGTCAATAGGACTAGGGAGTTGAAAAGCCTCACCCTGAGGTAGGAAACATTGAACATCAGCCTATGGAGGTGGATATAGAAGCTGCACAACAAGAAGCTTCTTAGCAAGGGGCACCTCAACATGAAGCTCCATAGTAGGAAGTTCCCCAATAGGAGACTTCAGAACAAGGAGAAGGACCAGACAAAGATATGGAAATTGTAGTTAAGGATGTTCACATTGAACAATTAGGTCAAGAAGTACCTACACCAGATGTTCGTGATTAGTTGGCCTTAGAGGTAAATGATCTTCCTATTAATTTGATTCCTTTTGATTTGAAGTAGTTTTTTTTAGTTGAGGGAATAAAGCCTAGATGAAAAGGAAGGGTAGTATCTGCATCAAAAGGGATGCAATAGGTCATAGGATAGCCCAATTGGTTGTACCTACAATGGATAAGGAAAAGGTTGGGATCATCATGAATAAATACTAGATCACCACCTTGGACCTAGGACATGCCATTGCTGAACAGGAAATTGATGAGCTCATGAGTAGTGTAGAGACTACAACAATTATAATCTATAAGGATAAGTTGAAGAAGCATGAGATTAAATGGCACATTTCCCAACTTGAGGGTTTTATTAAGGGGTTATTCACCACAAGAGTGTAGATAATAGAGGTCCCAACCAATTAAGTATTGGTGACACAAGACCAAATAAGTGATATGGATGTGAAGAAGCATTAGTTAGAGATCATGGAAGGGTGGTTCCACATGTTCTTAAAGGATGGGGAGGAGGTAATCCAAACCACATTATCAAAGTGGGACACCTTGACATTCATTAATAGAAAAGTTGATGCCTTGAAGTCAAAGTGTGCTACAAGATTAGATCAAAATGATTAGGATCTTAACAAGATAAAGATAATCTAAAAGATGTATGATAAGGTGTTGTTGAGCTATAACATCATGATGGTCTAGACCATGCCAAAGATATCCATATGGATAAAGGACCCAAAGTTCAAGGCTTAGGTATTGAAAGGGTGCAGGCACAAAGCTATAGATATTAGCACCAAGGCCCATGACCTCTTAATTGATGAGAGGAATTTTGGAAGAGCTCCTTTAGACAATGGTAGATGAAAAGGAGACATATGAAGAACAAGCTTCCATTGGAGTGTTCAAGGCTAAGTATGAGTGGGTTTTGAAGGATCCTGTTGGACATTTTTAGAGAGAATCATTGATGAAGTCATGGACTTGTCGGTAAAGATAAAGGTGTATAAGGAGAATTTGGATATTTAGACAAATAAATAGATATCAATGGGTGAGAAACTCCAAATGTAAGAGTATGCCAAGGTCAAGGCCCAAAATTTTGACAAGGATGATATAGAGAAAACAATCATAGCATATGATGAGTATAAGACTCTGGAATCAAGGGGCATGTTAGTCAAATCTGGAACCCATAGATCTCCATATATATATATCAACAACAGTCAAATGTCATACATTCATCCTCTAGTAGGTCTAAGTCTTTGCCTCATCCATCTACATACATACTTAATCAGGCTTCCATGTCTTCTCTATATTTGACTTATTATAGAGTAAAAAGTGGACACATGTCTTTTTACCTCTTTGTTTAGCTCCTAGGTCCTTGTGAATATATTATACATTCTAAATATTCATCTCGATGCAAAATTCCCTAAAACCAATGTAAATTGGGAACAAGTAGCCCATAATTAACCTTTCCACAAACCAAAATAGAGCCTCAAGACTTGGCTTCATGCACCCAAGTCTTCCCTAATTGGTCAAGGAAAATTTAATTGTATGTCAACATAAGACCTTTAAAAGGTTTCACCTTGTCGGCTCCTTTGGTTTAATTTGATGAATGTTAATGGGAAAGCATATATAATTGTGTTTTTGAATTCATTATGAACATAGATAGAGATAGCCAACTTGAAGCATTGGAGAAAAGA
The DNA here is from genome assembly GCA_027924645.1 of Cunninghamia lanceolata. Classification (NCBI taxonomy): domain Eukaryota; kingdom Viridiplantae; phylum Streptophyta; class Pinopsida; order Cupressales; family Cupressaceae; genus Cunninghamia; species Cunninghamia lanceolata. The sequence goes on along the minus strand of BSBN01000078.1, from coordinate 30,611,832 downwards.
TCATTCAAAGCATAGATTGTGATTCTAGAGCATATTTGTATTGTCATTGTGTGCGTTGTTATAGGTTTGAAGCTATCATCTATCTCTCCTTGTGGGTTGAAGATCCTTCATTATCCTAAGGGTTTTGTCACATAGGTGATATCATTATTGCTCATCATTTGATTCATCTTAGCATCTTCCCTGTAAGGGCATGCTCTCTTTATCTACCAATGGTGTTGGGAAGCTTGAATTCTATCTCAGGATTTGACTGAGGCAAGTCCCTAAACACCATAATCCCCAAACCCCTTCTCTTCTTCTTGTGTGTAGGTTACAAGTGTGAGATTTGGGAAAAGTGAAGGTACAAGAAGACTAAGCAAGAATTAGGGTTTTGAGATCTTATAGCAGTTCAAGAATATTTCTCTATGAAAGACTTGGGAGCTAGTTCCCTAGTCTTTTTGCCTCAATAGACTTTAGATCTGGTAATAGGGCAATCTCTGTAGCATTTCTCCACTTTACAATTTCTAAAGATTCCACCTTTTAGGATTTGGGCATCCTCAAAATAGTCCTCTGAAATCTCTGTTTCTGGGACACAGGTTTTATCATCTTCTTGATCCACCCTAAACAATTGGTTTCTAGAGATTTGTTGTACATCTTTTGTTACAATCAGATCATCATAGAACTAGGGTTTTGTGCATCATTAAGCTAGGGTATGATAAAAAGGCCTGAATAAATCAAATATTTCCATAGTACTCCTCAGTACAAAATTTTTAGCTAAGTCCACCTCCATTTGGTAGTGATTTGGCTCAGTCTTGTCCTTGAATGTTATTGTGAAAGAGGGCTTGATCTAGTGTGTATGCTAGTCTCATAATTCACCTTTCTCACACTTAACATTTTGGTGAACTCATAGATTTGAGAATTTTCATCTTGTTGATAGTTCAAATTAGATCTTGCATTGATTCATTATATATTCATCAACATTCATTTGAAAATTTACATAGTTTGGGAAAAAGTGCATATGTAGACCTTAAAAAAATTTCATTTTGGTAAAATATTACATTAGGGTTTCACAAATTCTCTTGCATATTCATATTCCTTGCATTAAATACTCATCAAATCTAATTTGGTATGCTAATCTTGCATCATTTAACATCATAAATTTCAAAATTCTTATGTTTGTAATTACAAATTGTGTATTTCAACATAAGCATATATCCTCTCTTTATGATGTTAAATAGTGATGAATTTTTTTCTTTAAAGAAGATATTTAAGTGAATTCAAAGTATGCGTGTAAAAATCAGTTAATTAAAGATGTTTTAGAAGAATTGATCAAAGTTATGTCCAATTCATGATAATTTACTCAAGATTTTATCATCAACTAGCAAATTTGACATAAGTTCCTAAGGTATGCACAGGCTATGCAAGATATACATGATATTTTGTGAAATTTAAATAGATCAAGAGGAAAATGACTTAAGGTCATGTAAGGCCATAAAGTGGAAACAAAAAAACACAACAGACCTTGAGTGGAAAATAGATAGTCAAGACCTGACAACCGGAGACTTGGGACTTCAATTCTTTAGGGATCTTAAAGCCTTTCAAGATAGATAGGGGTTTATTATGTAAACTTTTATCTATGTGAACATGACTAAAAAATACATTAACAAGAACTACAAAGACTAAGGAAGAAATATCACATGAAAGAAAATATAAAAATTTTAGGTCAACATGGAAGGATGCTAAATCATCCAATGCTTCACATAATCCCCCAAAAGGCATAAAATTGTATTTATGATAGATCGAAGAATGAAAGGTACAAAAAGATGAATTTCACAACGTATGTGTTCCCCTTGTATCCTTGTGCCAACAAGAGCATTAAGAGTCATCCAAAGGGAACTAAAGAATGGAATGCACAACAAGTAGCATATACAAGGATGAAAGTACATACAAGCATATCACAAATATTACACATGAGATGGAGGTATTGCTCCTGCAATTCAGGTTATAGCAAGTCATCTGCATCCCAATCTTGCTCATCATAAAGGGATGGGGGATGGGATGTTATAGGTACTAGAGAAAGCATGGTACATGGAGTGATGTCTGGTTCATCACATGTATGATTAGTCACTAGAGAAGGATCCACAAATAAGTTCCTAGAGGGCAAGTCCACCAATTGTGTGAAAATTGAAGATAGTTATGACATATTTTCTAATGGTTTGAGGGTGTCTTCCAAATCACTATCAGAATATACCATTGATGGTGATATGATAGTACTAACTATGGGGTCATGAGCACTATCAATCATAGAAGAAGTAGAAATTCAAAGTAGTGGAATAGAATATTTTCATAGACCTGACGGTGGTGAAGATAACAAGCGCTTAAGCATTTGGAATGGATGGTAAGGGTATTTCTCAAGCTTACACTTGGGTAATAGATGCAAAATGTCTATGTCAATGGTGGTGGGTTGCAAGACATCAGAGAACACCTAGTGTCTAGTATACTAGAGTGGATAGAGCACTACCTGAAACAACTCTGATGTTGGGTAGGTTCAAGGGATTAGAAAATGGTGGAATATCTAGAATGGATGGTAGGATAGGACTCTCCATATGAGGATCCATGAATACTTGGACTGCAAGAATGGTCTTTTCGACCTGCTCAGTTACCTAGACATGGGCAATGATGGGTCAGAGGATAGGGCCAAGTCAAGGGTAAGATGCATACAAGGAGGATGAGGAGAAAGGGGTTTATCCTTTGTAGCAAGATAATGAGCCATAGCACGACATACTCTCTTGCATTATTTCACATTATGGTTTTGTCTTGTATGATTCAGAGCATTTACAGGGGTAATTGAGGTGTTTTCCATTATGGATTCCTTTTATTCATCCACTTAAGGAGTAGGAGAGGAACAAAAGAGACTATTGAAGGTTGGGAGACAATGGGAGGAGGGTTCCTCAAGGCAAGGTGTTGTTCTCTCATAGCTTGTGGATTAGGCAGAGATACTGAGACATCCACAAATGATTGGGAAACCACAAGGAAAAGTCTCTACACATTGGAATGCTTTCCTTTAAACTCTGAAGAGGTAAGAGGGACAAGAGAAATCCTTGATGTGCAGGGAAGTATATGCTATGTAGGGTATTTACCTCTTGGTCTTGGGTAGGATGGTGTAGGTGGAACTTCAACATAGATACCAGATGCTTGGCGTCAGGGAGGGACTCTCAATTCAAGTTGTGGTTTGCCCACCACCTATAGAACGAGGGAACTACTATCATGGATGCAAATGACTAAGGGACCTCAAAGGTAGTAGTTGAGGTAGCATCAGAGGAGACACCGATAGAAAGTTGAGTAATTTGGATTGCTTTAAATTTTTCATAAGAGAGAAATAGAACATCATTTCAAGGTCAAATAGGCTTAACTAGATGTGGCTAGAAGTAATCAAGTTAAAATTTTCTATGGAGGGACAAGGGCTAGAACCCATTATGATATACAATATACACTTGTCCTTGAAATGGAATATTTAGACAATTATGGATTATGGATGGGACCACACTCATGGAAGCAATCCATGGATGACCCAACTTCACACAAAATAGGTCTGAAGTTGGAATGATGTAAAAAGATGTAACCAAAACTTTTGGTCTAACCTACACAAAAAGGGTCAAGGAATCAAGAGTAGGGCAGGTGGAACCATCATGCACTCTAACCAAGATTTTTGATTTCTCATACTTGTCTTGGTACAACTCATACATGTAGAGGAACTCTTCTGTAACTACATTTTATAGGCATACAAGATCAATGAGTACTCCCATTGTGGGTTTCTCATTAATCCTAGCAGTAATGTAAAGAGGATCATTGGGTACATGAATAGAGGCATTAAGGTGGGTGATGCAGATAGTTGGTTTAGGTTTAGCTCATTCTTGGTGAGGGTGAGCATCCACCATGGAAACTAGGTTGTCTAGGATTTTGTCCTCGTGATCAAAAGTTATAAAAGTAGGTATTCTATCAGCATTTGGTTCCACAAGGTTAGCTGACTAGCGATGCAATAGATTTGTGTAAATTTACGAGCTTTTATTTAGTGGGGCTACATATTTATTTTGTTGAGAATGGGTGACTCAATCTTACTGGCATTCAAGCTTCACCTTCATCACTATGACAGTTTGATTTTGGTGGGACTTAGTGAACCATCTCTTGGATGGTTTGATAGCTCTTCATGAATTTGATGTTGTGTGTTCTATTAGTGGAAGGTGGTCATGTTGTCAGGAATTTGGATGGTCTCTCCTCAACACTCAATGTAGGGTTTTGTGGTTTCATTGGCAAGATGATCGTATGTCAGTGTGATTCATCACACCATCCTCTTGATATTCCAATGGGACAGTGTTGAGGTGACTTGATGTTATCATCAAGACAATGAAAAGTGTCCCACTGAATTCCCGATATGGAATGTTAATAGCTATAGATGTTTGTCATATAATCAGTGGGACTATGCTATGTCGGAGGGAGTCTCTAAAAAGTCTCACCAATGTTTCAATTTGAAGTGCTGATAAGGTAAACTCGATGACATGGAAGTTGACGGATGCCACCTAGGCAGTGGGATCATGGTCAAAGCTTGGTAAATGAAGCTTAGAGTAATAAAGCTCTTGTAGAGGTGACTTTAAAAGTTTGTGGAGAGTTTAGATATTGTCTCATTGATGTTCAAGAAACCAAATTGAATGTCATTTGTAATTGTCTAGTCCATTATGGAAGTTGAAGCAATTTTTCTTCTTGGTAATGTGAGTCAAATGTGAATGCACATTGTAATGATGTAATGTTGAATACATTGTAACACGGGGTGTAGAGATCAAAGTTGAATGTGATGAGAGGAGAAGTTGCATTCAGAAAGATTATGCTGCTAGACTATCTCTAGATGGAACAAGATGTTCATCTGTATGAAAAGGCTTAGATCTTGCAATTGTATTGTACCTATGTGTACTTGGTTACAAAATAATACAATGGGTCTGTGGCTTTTGAAGTGTGGGGTTTTTTACTTGTAAGGGTTTTCCCCACGTAAATCTGTGTGTTCATGTCTTTTGTTCCATCTTTCGTGTTCTATTGTTGAGTTTGTTTTCTACTTGTTGAAACTGGTTAAAACTTGCATGAACGTTTCTCGGTAGGATTAATGGTGGGAAACGAACTATGTTTGTGTAAAGGATAAAATTTGTATTGTTTAGTTTTTTAGTTTGAATCCTCCTTTCACCAGTTACATTCAAGGACCTTCAGATCGAGTGGTAGAGCACTATCAGGTCCTTGGTGACTTACAAATGTAGGGAAACTTGGATTAGGGTGTTTGATTATCAAATTTCCTTCTCTTATGCTCAATTATCCATCAAAATCCTAATTATGCAAATATGGAAGTAAACAGACGAATAACAGAAAATGCTTCTACAGAAAGCTGTAAAATAACAAATAGTTGTGCACCTATTTTCAGGGTTTCAAGGCAGAAAAGTTAGGGACAAAAGAGAAGGTTCCCAAGTCCAAGGTACTACTTTTGGTCAAGATCTGGAAACTTAGTCTGTAACTTGTTTGTGCTATTTTGAAGATTTTTGCATCACAGAACTTCGAGGACTAATGAGTGGTCACCCAAGTCCAGGGTGCTCTTTTCTTCTCTGATCTTCAATTCTGACACTCCAATATGCCCTCCTACAACTTCACTTTGTCTACATCATCAACCTATAACCTGCAATCATGAAACATTTGGGAGGGGGTTGTGGTGTTTAGGAGTTTGCCTCAATCAAGCCTCAGAAGGACACTTAAGTCTTCCAAACACCTTTGTTAGATAGAGAGTGTGTGCCCTTGTGAGGTAGAGGCAAAATCCAAATGAATAAATGATCACAAACATAATAAATGTCACCTTGTAGTGAAGATCTCATGAGAGGAAGAAGCTCTTCATTCCATGAGGAAATAGATGCTCAAATCTGCAAACACAAACACATAGACAACACAAATCTATTCTTGCAACACAATTAAAGCCTTGAATCACCTTGAGAATGCATGAACATCACAATTTCCATATAATCATCATCTAGTTTACAAATGAATGCCTAAACATGCTTTTATATGCAACTACAAACACTCCCGCCAAGAATTTCGTAATTCAAACTTACCGTGTCGACATAGAACCCAAATAATGGTCACAAGCTGACACCCAAAAATTGGGATTACCCAAAAATAGGGTAGGACTAGGGTGCGGGCACCCAAGTCCTTCCCCCTATCTTGGGTAGGGGTTATCTCAAGTAGTCCCCCTAGGTCCTATTTGTCAAGACACTTATGGGTTTTCTCATCGGGATGTTGAAATATGATGTAAAATGTCCTAAATGCACACTAAAGACTTAGGAGCTAAACCTTATGAGGGAAAATCTCCCAAGGGGATATTTTCTAGCGTTATAGTCTGATTCTACTTTGTGGCATAGTTGTACATGTTTTTGAGGCAATCTAAAGAAATTTAAAGCTACCAAAGACACTACTATTCTCAGATGTTCATTATGAGATGAAATTATTTCCCTACAAGTGGTATCAAAGCCTTCCTCTAGGATGTGATTGTTCCTAGTGTTTCTGGTTCTGGGTATTCCTTTTGTAAAGATTTCTTAGATTGGAAAGCTTGAGGAAATATGAAGGAATCATCTAATGATTGATCCTATGATGAGCGGAAGGTGATTGCTCATTTGTTCTAGTTTGATGAAATAACACACATCTTGAAGGATGGTGAAGATGGAGAAACCACAGATGGTGATATTGAAATGATGCGGTCTGAGGATCCTAGTTGACAGTGGAATAATCCTAATCCATGGGATGGGATTTTTTGCTCTATGGTTGTCTTGTAGTAAAGATTTCATATTGGGTGTCTGTGTGAGAGGCTTCCTTGTGATATGGAGAAGCTTATGTTGTTGTTCAACCATGGAGTAATGTGCTTATGCTGGGTATTTATTTTTGGTATTGGAAGGCATTATTTTTTGTTACCTTGATTGCATGTAGGATATGCAGTTGATCATTGGGTGATCTAAAAGCTTTTGCAATAGCCAAACACTCTCAAATACATGTGCATGTTGGTGGTTTTGGAGTTGGCTTGATATGAGCCTAAAGTTCTTCAACTGTTGTCTCCTTCTAAGGATGTTTTGTACTTGCATGCCTTAGATTCATGTTCCTTGGATTTGAGGGGTTTTATAGGTTTTCCTAAAATATATGGTTATGCTCATCTATGATTATCCATTATTATGGTTTAACCATTATGGGTGTATGCCGACTTTAGGGTGTACTAGATGTGAAGTGGGTGTGGATGTGCATGGGTGTTGGATGTAACACAATGGTTTTACAAGTTTCACGTGGTCAAGATAAAAACTTGTAGTTTTGTGGAGCTACTAGTAAGCTATTTTATATACCCTAGCCTTTGGGGTGTTACTAGATGAGATATTTGTAGTTTTACATGTATTCTTCATGCATGGAGTTGAGAAGGTGAGATTCTTTCTCTACATGAGAGTGTTGGTATGTGATAAGTCACTCATCATTTATGTGATAATGCTTCTAGATTCCTAGACTATGGTGCTTGAGTTGTGGACATATTTGGCGAATTGGATTTGTAAGTAATCTGGTGTTTGAGTCATGTTGTCTACATAGTTTTTTCTCTTTGAGATCCCAGTTTTGCAATTTCTATTGCGATAGTAGGTTTGCATGTTATATTGATTAGATCTATGAGTTATGTAGTTTGTGGATTAGCTACAAATTGGCTACAGTGGGATGACTCAGAAGTGGATTGTCTATATCCACGAGGTTGATTCAGTGTTGATGCAGACTTGTTAACTAGCCTTGCCTATGATTACTTGTGCATTGGTGCAGTTACTTTGAGATGAGAGAATGCATGGTGTAGGGTACCTAGTTAGTCAGCTAAGGGGACCTGTAGCATGTTTATCATGATGTCGTGAATAGATTGGATACATAGTTTTGTGTAAGCTTTTGACAGTGATGTTATTTACTTGGTTTGGAGATCTCAGTGTCACTATGTATTATTGTTAGATGGACATGTTGATGAGTGGACCTGGAGGATTTTCAAATTAGTAGAAGTTTGGTCATTATGCTTGGAAAGCTCAGTTGTCACGGTTCAATAAGGATTTAGCAATGATTACGAATTCATCACTTGGTGATGGATGATCTTCTTTAGTGTTGTAGATGTTACTAGGAGGATCTCTTAGATCCTATTGCTGTAGAAGGGTTCTTTCGCATTTGTAGGGGCATTATTTGAAGATATGTAACATCTTGAATGCCATGAAACTCATGGAGTCTTTGGTTGAGGTGTTGGTGGTGCTTGACAAGTGATGTTGGTTTAGAGTTTGGTTAGTTTTATGTCATGGTATATTCTTGTTTTGGATTATAGTTTTGACATGATGCATTGCTCTTGAGACCATGGTGTATTCACTTGGAGACTGGGATCTCCTAAGGGGAATGGTAAGAACATGATGCCATGTGTGACTTGGTACCACAGTGGTGGATGGTATTATGTAGTGTTTAATGGTGTCATGGATGGACTCTTGGTTTTTTACCTCTATGCAATGAGAGTTCATTGGCATTATTGGTTTCATTAACAGAGGATGGTTAATTTCATGTGGCTTGAATATGTTGACATCTTTGTCTACCATGTAGGACTTCTTTAGTCTTTGGTTAAAGTGTCATGTTATGTTGTCTAGGATCATGATGTCATGGTTATGGTCCTGATTTGCAATTGGATTATGATTTTGATCTTGGGTGGTTCTCTCAGTATTGGGTACATTGATCATTTGCTTGATTACTTCATGATAGTGCGGTGATGCATTTGAAGTTTAGCATGAGATGATTGTTAGTAGGTGCTCTTGGATACATGGAGAATAAGGTGAGGTTGTATTTCTCTTAAGATGAGAGAAGTGTATTGAGATGGTTTCTGTCAATGAGATTTCAACAGAAAGTCTAAGAAGTCTACACCTTGGTTGGACATGAGTTTAACAGAGACCTGTGAGGACATTGCTCTTGGAGGATTCATGATGGCTTGCATATCCCAAAGGAGTATTCTCTTTCCCACTCTTGGTCTACTCAGTGGTTTATTACTTGAGAGGTATTGCCCATTGTTTCTCTTAGGTGTTTTATGCTTTCTTTCATTGACATGGATCTTGAACTGCTAATAGATGGTTCTGGAGGATTCATTGTGAGTGATAGATAGCATGGTTGTCTCCTTGGGATTGTATTTTTATTTATGATGATTATAGGGGATGGTAGTGGGCTGATTTCTTGAGATGGGAAATGGATTAGTTTGATCTTCTTTTTTTAAGAGGCTTACGTCCATGTTGGTTACTGTATGCTCAAAATCATGACTCTGGTTGCCTAGGGTTGTCGAGTCAGATTTCAACACGCACACAGACCCTTCCCTCCTTACCACAGGGCGATCTACCATGCCACTCTTGCTCTCATGGAAGCAACTAGTTGAGAGGAGGTGAGATGTGGTGGGGGTCTATCTCATTGGAGACTGGACTTTAAGAAGAGGGGTTGGCAAGTCCTATGACCTTTGATGTTGTGTGCTAAATTGAATGTTTTGTTCAATGGTAGTTGTTGTTGAGATAACCCTATGACCTAAAGGGTCACTAATTTCTCTTTTCCTTTTGGGGTTTCTTCTATTTCACCTTTGTATGGATAAGTGTTTTCTTGTGTTTATGTCCTCTTGTCTCTCAATGCGTTGAATGAGTTCTCATTGTATTTGGAATTGTGTAGTTTCTTCTAATAATAAGAGGACAAATGGATCTCATTGTGGTTGAGTAAATGTCTCTTGTTGTTGTCATGGATTGATTTCCTCAATCTCATCACAGATATCCCTGACCCACTCTTCTCTCACTCCTAGGCACATTCGTGAGCCAAGATAGAGGTAAATGTGTGATCACCAATCTGTAAGTAGAATTAGGGTTTTGACCTAGGGTTTGGATATGTTTTGACTTGTTTTTACCTTGTGATGTGATTAAGGGTTTGATTGAGTCATTTAATCATGGTTACCTTGTGATGGTATCAAGGGTTTGCAAGTTTGTCTTTTGTAGGATTTCTATATGCATGCAAAGCTAAATGATATGCAAATGTGTTTTTTGTACAATTTTAGTATTTTGGAAATGAAAAGTGCTCTTTAATATATGAAAGGGAAATATGAATGCAAGCTAATATGACTTTTCCTAACACAAGTTTAATCTATGTTTTTAGGTTTTTGATTGTTTTGAAGTAATCTAATCTAGAAAGGGAAATGCTTCTTCAAATAATCTAGATCTAGAAATATGAAAACAATTATTCTAACATGCAAGATCTAACTATCAAGGAAAAAGAAAAGATTTACTATTCCCAAGAGCAAATTTGGTTTTCTAATTACTATGAATTGAATAAAGAAATGAAGAAACTTGAAAGAAATGAAGATTTGTGTGGCTCCACTACCCTCAGAAATCCTTGATATTGGAAACCTCGAGTCCTTTTGAAGCAACAAGAAGACCTCTTGACAACAAAATGACACAAGGAAGCAAAAAGAAGCTTGGTTGAAGCTTGAATGAGCTCAATGAGAGCTTTGGTTGAGCACAATGGCATTGAATGAAGAAGCATAACGATTCTTGGTTAAACAATGAATAAAGCAAAAGGCACCTTCGTCTTGTGAGAGCATTTGAATGCTAAGTTGGATAGAAAAAACTAGCAAGAGCTATGTGCACAATGAATTTGCCTCCATGGAAGAGCTTTGAAGCTATATAATAATGAAATCTTTGAAGCTTTGAAAATCTAAAGAAAGAAATGAAGAAAGAGGGTCAAAGGCCTGTGAAGAAGCTTGAAAAAGCTTGTGAAGATGAAAAGATTATTCTCCAACTTGCTCAACTTGGAAAATAATGAAGAGATGAGAGGTATTTATAGGTTGGAAGATGTTGTGAAGAGTGGAATTGATTGAGAAGTAAATCAATTTGATTGATGAGTTAACAAGGATTGATTGGGGAGTTAACAAGGTTGATTACCCAGTGAACTTAGCTAACTATAGAGTGTTAAATCAATAATAGCTTATCACTGAAGAGGAATTGGAGTTGAGAGGATGCATGAGATTGACTAAGTTATTAATTTTAGATCAAATGGAGACAATTATGCATGTTTGGGTGCATGAAATAGTTACTCCAGATTAGGCATCAAAATTCATGCAAACTGGAAGAAAAATGGGCAAAAATAGAGCTAAAATGAGTGAGAAACTTAAGTTTTTCTACGATGAAAAACATGTCAGGTCACCTCTTTTTCCAGTAGGGTCGCCTAGGGGAGATCTAGGCTAGATAGATTTTCTAGGAAAAAGAAGGGTTGGAGATGATAGAAGAGAAGAAAAGGAGGGTTTTACCTCCAGAAACAAGTCAGTCATGTGCAAGAATCCAAATCTCCACTTGCACCTCTAGGATCTCCTAAGGGAGATCTAGAAATAATAGGGGGAGATTTGGATTGGTTGAGAAGAACTAAAAATTGAAAGTGGGAGATGGATAGGGGGGACCTCTAGAAGGTTTCTAGGGGGTGCAAAGGATGAAAAACATAAGGGAAAGGTGGAAATTTAGCTACAAGACAATTACAAGGATTAGGAGCAAGGTCAAAAGCTTAGAAAATGCAAATCAACAAGTATCACAAAAAATGTCGAAAAGTGTCACAAATGGGGAGAGAGAGAAATTGACAGAGGAAACAATACAAGACAAGAAAGAAGACACATCATCAAGAGGTTTGCTGCTTAAAGGACATTATTTCACACTTATATATACATGAAAAGGATAAAAATCATCAAAGGGTTTCTCATGGAGGTTGTGCGTGATTTTTGTGCTTACATATTTGCCCCCTCAGGGACAGTAATCTACATGAAGGGTAGGTACCGTTCCCAAACTAGGCCTTACCTATTTGTCAATTTTTTCACAATTTTACCTGCAATAACTAGTATTAGTCTAGCATTTAAATATATCAAAATGAATAATGAAAATTGAAATGACAAACTTACTATGGATCATTCAAGTTTGACTAGCTTCTTGCCTTTGTTGGTTTGGACTTGTAAGAATGAATGAATGTAAAATGACATAGGAAAGTGATGGATAAAAGAAAAGAACTAATCTAAAAATGCATAGAAGACATGCTAAGCTAGAGAGGAGAACAAGTTCTCCTTTTATTGCATATTTTAAAGAGTATATTTGATTTCTAAGGTTTTTTTTAATGTTTTACAAGTTTTGAAGGTTTTTTCGTTTTTTCTAATTTTTATGATTTTTGTGGATATTTTGCAAAGGTTTGATTTGAAATTCCTTGAGGTGCTTAGAAGGCCTATATTTATGATATTTCTACCCTTACCCCCTTGCATGGGGAGACTCATGTACTTGATTACATAACTTTTCTCCTTTGACTTGTTGGAGGTGTGACTTGTGATCAGACATTATTTTACACTTATTGTTATAAGACCTGATTTGATGAGATCCATACATAGCTTTAGTCAACATCTTGTACTTCACTTTCCATTCTATGCATATGGTTGGATAGAGCTTTTATTTTGCTTAGGAGAACCCATACCTAGGATGATCACATGTAGATGATGTGTTATGTTTTTGTCTTTTTGAGAATATATATATGAATGTAGGTGACTACAATCAGATGCAAGAACACAAGCAATGCTGAAATGAAACATTTACTTCTATGGAATGCCATGAGTTATGATATTGACTTTATTGCTTTGGGACTCTTTTTCTGATTTTGGCATGAATGAAATGTGGAACAAACAATGTGACTTCTCTTTCAATACAATTTTCAATTCAGGGGATTGCGAGTTGTCTTGATATAAGAGACATAATCAAGGCTGTGAGATAGGATTTTAAAACTCAAGTGGGGAGTGGGGATGAAAATGGAGTGTTTCTGATTTTGGGCTTTGTTGAAGGATAAACATAGATCCTTATCTAGATAAGACAATCTGACAAGCTTTTAACTTAGATAAGTAACAAATTTTATTGGTGTTTTCTAGACATAGATCATAGATGGCAAGCAAGGTAGACCTAGGGTAAAGGATAAATAGGAATGAATAAGGTTCCCTAGATAGAAGATGACCCTAGAGACTACTAGAATCTTGGTTTTTCTCAGCTAGTGTGTGTTTGTGCTATGTGCCTTTCTTTTTACTTTCTCTATTATAATGTCACCCTTGAGGCTTCGAACATAGACTGATCCCCACCCAAGAGTACAAACATTCAGCAATCTTCTCTCTTTCACTCTTTTTTTGTATCTCTCTTTTTTTGCTTTTCATTTTTTTTTATATTTTTTCTCACTTGATTTTTCTCATTTTTTTCGATTTTTGACTTTTCAAGAAATGAATGCTTTTGGAACTTTGATATGCAATAATTTGATCTCTCACACTCTTATTTTGAACATTCATTTTTGTTTCACTTGAATTTTAGATTGCTTTCTTCAGAGTTTTGATCTTCCTGATGTTTTTGGCTAGGAAAGATAAGGGGTTGAGTGCCACCTAAAGTTTTTGTAATCTGTTTGGACTTATCTACTACTAGCGATGAATTGGGAAGGTCTACTTACAAGCTTCCTTTAAACACTGTAGGTTTGAATAATGACTTTGTTTAGACTTAACATCTTGACTCACTAAGACTGGGATCAGTGTAAAGCTAAGAGATAGGCTTTGATTAGAATCACTGGGAATGAAAAAGGGGATAATGGTGATTATGAAAATGGGGAACCCCTAGGTCTTGAAAGGATGACATATATCTAGGCAACACTAGACTCCTTACTGAAAAGAAAGTAGTACAAGAGAAAGTCACCAACTGTAATGCAAGATGAACAGAATGATACAGAAATGCAAGAAACAAATTGTTTTTAATATTTTGTTTTTTATATATTTTTTTGTGTTTTTATGTTTTATGATTTTTTTGGTGTTTTGAGATGTTGAACTCTTCTCCTTCCATAATGCACAAGAGGTAGCATTGTTTTTTTTTACACCTTCCTTAACTATGTGTGGAGCTATCTAATTTGGTCTAAACTTTGCTTGAAAGTATTTGTAAGGACACACAAAGACTTGGTGTAAAAATGTCTTTGTATTCAATGAGGAGTTTTGTGTACTCACATGTTTCATTGTTTGATGATTTGCCCCCTAGATTTATCATTTTCTATTCTTGTTGAGTTCTCAGGTTTGTTTTGAAATTTTGAGGGGCAATTAGAGTTGGTGTTGACTTTCCTAGTTTTTGTGTGAGCTTTGGTTCTTCTTTATTCATGATTGCAATCATATGGATGTTTTTGTCTAGTTTGATTGGAATGGCTACTAAGTTGAATGGCGCACAAGACTTTGTTGAGTGGGGATCGAAGGGGAATTCTCCTATTGCCCACTTTTCTGTATATTTTGAGGTCTTGTCTATGTTTGCAATTTGTTTTGATGTCTCTCCTTTTTCAAAAGTGTTGATTTTTGGGTCACTAATGGTTTCCATGTTCTTTCACTTATTTTTGACTTGTTCAACTCTACAATGGCTGAAAGGATAAAGATCTCCTTTGATGACGTGGGTTTGTCCCATGGACCAGAAGTGTATTTCTTGAAATAATGTGGAGGGAATGACCCTCATCCTATGGATCCAAGGCCTTCCTATGATCATGTTGTAAGTGGTTTTTTTGTTTATGACATAAAATTCAGTTGGGAGGGTTTTCGGACCCAATGTGATTTGAAGATTGACCTTACCATGGTTTGAATGTTTGGGTTTTCATGAATTCTAAGGATGGAAGTTTGTTTTGTGATTTGAGTTTCATCATAACGCATTCTCTAAAGAAGTGAAAAGGAGACCATGTTGATTGTAGACCCATCATCAATCATTACACGTTTAATGGAATAGTCTTGAACTTGGACTATCAGATGGAGGGGGAGATCACCCTATTTAGCTATGTCATTGTTTCAATGTAAATTTTCAATATCAAATGTTGAGGAAGAACACTTTTCACTTGGAATGTTCTGAACTATATAGCCTATATCTAAGGCTTTGAGGAGAGAATTCTTGTGTGTAGAACTCTTGATAAGCTCTAGCATGTGAGAAAAATTTGAATTGTTGGTGTCATCTGGTTGTTCTGGTCCTTGTATGACACAAATTTATTGATCTTTATCTAATTCCACAAGGCCTTAGGTGTTTTGATCAAAGGTATTTTGATGGATTTTGGGACTAAGTTCATTATCTCATGAGAATGTGTCCATGAATTCTTTTTATTGATGTTTTAGGAGGTTTGATATGAAGCGATGGTACCCCTGACATGACTTGATATCATGCCACCTTCTCTTGTGAAATGAGTAATTTTGATCATGATTGTGATCTTGAGGTTTCTGATGATTTTGTACAAATACTCGTTGATTTTTGGGGGATAGTTTTTGACATTTTGGTTCCCCAAATTTGTATGACTATTGTAGTCACAATTGTAGTTCCCTGATGGTGAGGTGTTTGTTGATCCATATATGTCTTGATCATTTGTCTAGGATTTGTTATTTGTATCATGGTTTACCAACCTTCCATTAGAATCATACTCCCTTCTTTCACTATTAATAGTGGCTTGGTCAATTCTAAGGGCACTTTCAAGTGCTTCTTCATATGATTTGTAAGGGAGTTTTTGGACTTGTTCTCGTATGTCATTATTGAGAGAATGTAAGAAGAGATCATAAAGTTCTCTATGATCCATGTTTGGTGTGCTAGTTGAAGAATAGAGAACTTTCCTCCATCATGTGATAAATGTGCAACTGACTCATTGGCTTCTTGTTTGATTGTTAAAAATTATCATATTCATGTCTTGACCAATTTGTTTATGTCAAAGGCAGCCACAAATTGATCAATGAGTTTCCTAAAAGAGTTGATTGATGCTTCTGGAAGTTGACAGTACCAATATAGAGTGATACCCTCTAAAGTTTTTGGAAAAATCTTTGCTACCACCCCATCCCAAGGAAGGAGTTCTCACACTACCATGATGTAAGCCTTGATATGAGAGTTGGGATCACCCTCTCCTTTAAATTTTGGAAGCTCAGGGAGAGGTCATGGTAGTATTACTTGACGAATGTTGTAGTCGAGAGGCCCCTTTAAATACTCGAGGTATGTTCCTAGGGGTGAGTTATGTGTAGATGATTTTTCTCCTCCAAATATTAGCCCTTCAAGTGGAGCTTGTTGGATTTATTGAAAGGGGATGCTAGATTGTTGATATCCTGAAAAATTTGGATGACTAGATGGTTTCATGTTTATGTGTTGAAAATTAGGTGGGACCATTTGTGGTTGATTTTGCAATATAGGAATCCCACCTATTTGATTGAGACTTGTCATGTTGGATGATGAGGGCAAGGGAGGCATGGATGCTTCATTATGTGTGTCATACGAATGGAAGTTTAGATGAGGGGTATTTTGTGTTGCCCCCTAGTTTGATTTGATTTCATCAATGAAATGATTTCCATGTGTCCTAGGTTTTTCTATAATGTTATATTGGTGAGATTTCTCAACACTCCTAGCCTCAAGGGTCTTGATTCATTGGACCAAACATTCTATAAGCTCTATGTGTGAGGCTTTGTTTGTTCTTTGAATTTTTCTACCTTGACATGGATTGCTTTGCATTGGGGTTTGAGTGACCCTATTTGTTCTTTCTAATGACATTGCACATGTTGTGGACTTTTTATCTTGATGTACTATGTGGATTGATTGTTGTACCTCCTAAGCTTCTTGTATGTTCTTTTCTTGAAAATATACTTCATTATCCATGTCGATGGCCATTTTTCTCTAGCTTGTTATGGGTTGATAATCTTGATGGATCTTAGATTGCATGTTCACATGTTGGGTTTTGATTTGGTCAAAGTTGTGGGGATTTTGTTGGATCCCTTTTGGATTTGTAATTTTACTTGAGGGGGCACTCCCTTGGAATTTTTGTTGGGTTTTGATTTGGTCAAAGTTGTGGGGATTTTGTTGGATCCCTTTTGGATTTGTAATTTTACTTGAGGGGACAATCCCTTGGAATTTTTACATGAAACATTGTGAAATGCATAAAAATGTGAAAGAATCCATCTTAAAAGGATTTGTTCTTCATGTCAAGTTCACCAAAATATGTACAGTCAAAATTGTGACTCTAGTAGCTTGGGGCTGCCAGGTCAGATTTCGGCACGCACACAGACCCTTCCGTCCTTGCCACAGGGTGATCCACCATGTAACTCTCTCTCTCTCATGGAAGTAGCTAGTTGAGAGGAGACAAGACATGGCATAGGTCTAGCTCATTGGAGAGCTGGAATTCATGGAGAGTGGTCAGCAAGTCCTGAGGCCTTTGTTGTTGTGTGCTAAGTTGAATGTTTTGATCAATGGTAGTTGTTGTTGAGATAACCCTATGACCTGAAGGGTCACTAATTTTGCTTCTCCTATTGGGGTTTCTTCTATTCCACCTTTGTGTGGGTAAGCGATTTCTTACATTTATGTCCTCTTGTCTTTTAATGTGTTGAATGAGTTCTTGTATTTGGAATTGTCTAGTTTCTTCTAAAAATAAGAAGACAAATGGATCTTGTTATGGTTGAGTAAATGTCTCTTGTTGTTGTTGTGGATTGATTTCCTCAACATCATCACAAATAGCCCTCACCCACTCTCCTCTCACTCCTAGGCACATTCGTGAGCCAAATAGAGGTAAATGTGTGATGACCAATCTGTAAATAGACTTAGGGTTTTGACCTAGGGTTTAGTTGACCTAGGAATTGGCTATGTTTTGACTTGTTTTTACCTTATGATGTGATCAAGGGTTTGATTGAATTGTTTAATTGTGGTTACCTCATGATGGTATCAAGGGTTTGCAAGTTTGTCTTTTCTAGGGTTCCTATATGCATGCAAGGCTAAATGATATGCAAACATGTTTTTATGCATTTTTAGTATTTTGGAAATGAAAAGTGATCTTTAATCTATGAAAGGGAAATATGAATGCATGCTAATATAACTTTTTCTAATGCAAGTTTAGTCTATGTTTTCAGGTTTTCCATTGTTTTCAAGTAATCTAATGTAAAAGGGGAAATGCTTATTCAAATAATCTAGATCTAGAAATATGAAAACAATTATTCTAAGATGCAAGATCTAACTATCAAGGAAAAAGCAAATATTCACTATTCCCAAGAGCAAATTTGGTTTTCTAATTGCTATGAATTGAATAAAGAAATGAAGGAACCTGAAAGAAATGAAGATTTGTGTGACTCCACTACCCTCAGAATCCTTTATATTAGAAACCTCAAGTCCTTTTGAAGCAGTGGGAAGACCTCTTGATGATAGAACGACAGAAGGAAGCAAAAGGAAGCTTTGTTGAAGCTTGAATGAGCTCAATGAGATCTTTGGTTGAGAACAATGGCATTGAATGAAGTAGCATAATGATGCTTGGTTGAACAATGAATAAAGAAAAAGGCACCTTCATCCTATGAGAGAATTTGAATGCTATGTTGGAGAGAAAAAATGGCAAGAGTTGTCTGCACAATGAATATGCCCTCATGGAAGAGATTTGAAGCTATGTAACAATGAAAGCTTTGAAGCTCTGAAAAACTAAAGAAAGAAATGAAGAAAGAGGCTAAAAGGCCTGTGAAGAAGCTTGAAAAATCTTGTGAAGATGAGAAGAGTATTTTCCAACTTGTTCAACTTGGAAAATAATGAAGAGGTGAGGGATATTTATAGGTTGGAAGAGGTCATGAAGGATGTAATTGATTGAGAAGTTAACTCAATTTGATTGATTGGGGATTTAACAAGGTTGATTACCCAGTGAACTCAGATAACTATGGAGTGATAAATCAATAATAGCTTATCACTAAAGAGGAATTAGAGTTGAGAGGATGCATGATATTGATTGAGTTGTTAATTTTAGATCAAATGGAGCTAATTATGCATGTGTGGGTGCATGAAATAGTCAACCCATATTAGGCATCAAAAATCACATGAACTAGAAGAAAAATAGGTGAAAATAGAGCTAAAACGAGTGAGAAACTTGAGTTTTTCTGCAGCTAAAAACATGACATGGTCTTCCCTTTAACTAGTAGGGTCACCCCTGGGCAACCATGGGTCACCCAGGGGGTGACCATGTTGAGTACAATGAACACTAAGAGGGGGGGTGAATCAATGTTCTATAAAACCATTTATGCACTTGCTCTTTTATCCATTTACCAAATTCAATTATGTGAAAGAAGATTAAACAAATGAACAACAACCATAAGGACATAACATATGAACACCAAGATTTTTACGTGGAAAACCCAAAAAGGGAAAAACTACAGTTGGGTTTAACCCATAAAACTTTATTAGTTATAGAAATATTGAATTACAAGAGGCTCACTGCCTTAGGTCTCATTATCCAGAGCTCACTACTCACAAAAGGCTTATTGCCAAAAGAAAGAGATAAGAAGATCGAAGGAATGGCTCACTACTAGGAGAAGAGTGCTACAAGTGCATCTATAGAATGCTGAAGTTTAGTTCTAGCTATGGCTCAATATACAAACTCAAATGTCTTTATAATGCCTGCCATGCTTTTTCTACTATGTTTCACATATACTCTATTCTTCTGCCCTTACTATTCTTTTTTGGTCACAAGACTATCTTAGATTACACATACATCAAATGCACACACTATTCACTTATTTGTTTTCTCCAATGCCAAAATCTATCGAGTATATATATATTTGCAACAAGATTTAACTCAAAACTAGGTCGGCTTGCCAGTGATGAAATGTGTACACAAAAATCTATACTCTGTTGGCTTGAATTCTTTACATGAAGTTATGCAGACCAATGCAAACCTTCAAGAATCTTCATATGGGTGTGGACCTATTTTAGAACCATTTAGAATAATGATTCAAGTAGTATATCTTTATCACACAACGATCCAACTGATTGTCAGCTTCATTCTTGAGTATACTCTTAACCTTGTTGTCTATCATAACACAACTTGTAATACAGACCAAACTAGACTCCAAAATTCATATCAAACATTCATTAGACATCACCAATCATACCTTTGTAACCATAGATCATAATATTCTTATGTGGTAAGATGTGGATCTTTGAACTGATGACTTTGTGTTTGTGAAACACTGTCAAACTAAATGCCGATACTTGGAAGCTTGTAGATGATCTTTTGGTGAACTTCAAAATATGAAATTTTGGAATTAGATACTTATTATATGTGTTTACAACACCTCCAAACCACACATCAAAATAATCAATACCAGAGGAATGCAGACCAAAATATTTAGATGTTCTTTACTGTTTATGGCTTAACTCTGTTCACCTAGACTTAGGTATTTTACCATATGACTTCCAAAGGAAGTTAGAACTTGAACACTAGAACATAACATCACCAAGGGTTTGATTACAAAATACCAAAAATGCATACCTTCATCTTCAACTGCAGACGAGTACTGACTGAATTACTGTCATTGTCTCAATGTGTTGTCAATACTTAGTCAATTTAGCTAAGTTAATCTTACTAGACCAAAACACTGTACACATCTTTGTCTCAAAAGTTGTCTCTGAACATGTCAGGTTGTTGCCATCAATGACTACATCATATTAGTAGTTTCTCTTTACTATGTTGCCAACAATCTCCCACTTTGGCATTGATGGAAACACTTAGTAAAAAATGCTTCATTGTCAAAACTACTCCCCCTTTCTATATACCCTTCTATATTTATTCTCCCCTTAAGATGTTTATCCATTTTTCACTGATCTTCTTCTCCCCCTTTGTCATCAATGGAAAAGGATGTGATCTAGAATCAAAACTTATCAAAAGGCAAAATTGTGTCAAAACTTCAAAATTGTCATATTCTACTGCATATGTACAAGTATAATCTTTAGCTTGATTAGTTACTTATAAGACGTAGAATATCACTATAAATGGTCTTTATTAGAGATAACTCTCCATCCCATCTATTCTTTGCACTTTCCAAAATTTGAATGTGACCATTTATCAAAAAGACTATTTTTTTTGCCTTCTGAACATCTGAGGGTGTATCGATTATTGCTTTTGCCTTCAAAGCTTCTTCTACAAGATTAGTCATTGAATCTATTTTAGGACCTATCAGACCTCTTAACTAGCACAACCTTTTTTTAACTTCTTCCCTCTTTTTCATCAGATTTCTCAAATCATTGTGAATATTTACAACTTGTATCTCATTACTGTTTATTAATTCAACTGACGGATCATATGACTTAGAAATATTTGACAATTGGAGTTCTAGATCCTTGATTTTTTCTTCTAACTCCTTAGTAACATCCAGCCATGATAAGAAATTTTTTATATATCATGTGATTCTTTAATAGCCTTCTCTATGTTTTTGATTCTATTGTCTAGTAGAATTTTATCGTTATCCACCATGGTCTTCAGTTCAGCTAAACTTTTCTCATTATATTCTTTTCTAACATTTATTTCTATAGAATTTTCAAATGACAAAATGAAAACTTATAGATTTGATTAGGCTTTTGAGGTGATCTGTTAGTGGCAGAGATGTCTCCTTTTGGTATGAAGGCATTAACTTCTCTAGGATACTAGATGCTTCACCAATGAGTTCATTGTCCTGCATGTGTGACCTTAGCATCTCTTCATGTGCCCTTGCTTGAACAATTGACACTAGTTTGATTTTTTGCACAGTAGACATTGAGGCCAAATTTATTGGCCCTTATAGGAGCTCATACTCATCCAAATCTTGTTATCTTTCCAAGATTTCCCTATTAGAATCAACTGGGGTAGCAGCAGTGTCTCTTGTCATTTCTTCAGACACTACTTCTTAATTTTGTTCCAGAGGTTCCATGTCCATATTCTCTTGTTGACCAATAATTCTCTCTAGTGTAGGTCTCTTCTTAGCTTGATCAAATTCTTGATTATCAACTTTGATCTGCTCATTAGATTTCTAGATCATCAGTCTATTGTTCTTGAGGAGAACTTGTTTTAGTTTGATCCTTTTCAGCAATTTCTTGATCATTTGTAGCAGGGGTTTGATCAACTACTTCCTCAAGGTCTTCCTTAGTTTTCTCAAGACTTTTCTTTTCCTCTTTCTCTTCTGTTACTCTGTCTTTTACTTGAAGATTTGTATCAACTTTCTCTAGGCCTTGATCCATGTTGACTTCTGGAATAGATGTGTCATCTCCAACAATTGTTTCTTCATTATTGTATATGGTTGGGAGATGCAATTCCTTCAACACTCTTAAGGTGATCTCCTTAGTCTCTTTGAGTACTTTCTCGATGTCATTTGTGATTAGACTGTTCATTCTCCTCTTTGTTCTAAATTCTTTATGAAGCACTTTGGAGATTTTTGCTTTTTCTTCAGAGGTGATTTCAGGGCATAGATTTATTAGTGTATGCTCTCTAAGATCAATGTCCTTTGCCATAGCAGCTTCTTTTCTTACAGACATTATACTTGCCAAGTTATCTGGAAGATTAGAAATTATCTCAATAAGAGCTTTGTTGTATATGTCCAAGTATTTGACAATAGTAGTCTCGATGATATTTTTGTCTGCATCATCATAGTCATCATACAATTGGGCAATAGGTTTTAGATTTCCATCAACTATAATGGCCTTCAACACATCCTCTAGGGTTATTGTAGCTTGTACTTTCACAGGGTCTACCTTCTTCTCCTTCTTTGTTTAGTTGGATGGGAGCTGTCAGTTTTCTAGTTGTTGTTCTAGCTAATGTTCTATCTTGTTTCTAGAGGATGACTTCATGGTTGTGTTCAGATTAAAGCTTTGAAGTTGATGTTATTGATGCTTTTGTATAGCTAGTGAGCACAATGGAGTGGTGGTAGTAGTTTGTATTCTTTTCTATCAGTTGGATCTGATGGAGATGTCTTGGATTAGAGTAGTGCATATTCACCATGATTCATTTCTTTCCTTTGTAGGATGGCTAGAACTATTGCCTGAGATGGTGGATATCTTGGATGTTGATGTCAGGTGTCTTGGTTGGTGCTTCAAGTGTTGGAAGGAACCAGTAATTTCTTTGTCAAGTGGAAGAATGTGGAGAATGGGTGACTCAATCTTACTGGTGTTCAAGATTCAACTTCATCACTATGATAGTTTTAATTTAGTGGGACTTAGTGATCTATCTCCTTGATGGTCCGATAGCTCTTCATGAGTTTGACATTGTGTATTTTGTTGGCGGGAGGTGGTCATGTTGTCGCGACTTTGGATGTTGTCTCCTCGACACCTGATGTAGGGTTTTGTGGCTTCATCGGTGAGATGATTGTTGTCAGTGTGAGTCGTCACACCATCCCCTTGATATTCTGATGGGGTGGTGTCAAGGTGACTTGATGTTATCATCGAGACAATGAAAAGTGTCCCACCAAATTCCCAATAGGGAATGTTAATAACTATAGACATTTGTCATATAATGAGTGGGACTATGCTACGTCAGAGGGAGTCTCTACTTCTCCTCTCATCACATTTGAATTTAATCTCTACACCCCCTATTACAATGTATTCATCATTACAGCATTATAATGTGCATTCACATTCGACTCACATTACCAGGAAGAACAACCACTTCAACTTCCATAATGGATTGGATAGTTAGAAATGACATTCGATTCAGTTTCCTAAACATCAAAGATACAATATCTAAACTCTCCCTGAACTTTTAAAGTCACCTCGACAAGAGCCTTGTTACTCTAAGCTTAAGATGCATACAAATCTTGGTATGATGCCTAATGCAGGAGCATCTAGTGGTGTAAGGGCAATATTGCATCACCCAAAAAGAAGTTAATTCAAAATCATTGCACTTGTTTTCATTTCTTTCCATAATTAGTGTTTCTGGTTCCATAATCTCCTAAATAATGATGTAGGACTTTCATTTTTTTCCAAACTCCTAAAATAGCAACCTGCCAGTTTTAGAAATTTTAATTGTCATTTTAGGAAAGTTTGTATTTGGGCATAGATTGAAGAAATAACTTACATGAATTTTCATAACTGAAATATTAGACCTTTGGCGAAGGAATTAGGCAAAGATCATTTGTGACCTGAAAGATATTTAAGTTTTTGTTTTCCAAAAAAGCCCCTGAAAATTTTTGAAACAAGATATGAGGCACTAAAACATCCCATAATGTCTCGAAAAGTTAAGAAAAATCCATCTATGGATTTTCACCATGATATTTCACATCATGAGATTTTCAACGCTTAAAATGGTTCATCAATCGGACACCCAGATCAAAAGTTATGCTTCTCAGAAGTTGACCTACTTTTGGAGGGAGTTGCAAATTTTGAAATTTAGCTGGAGGCTGCCAAAAAGTGCTATCTATGACTATTTTGGGAACTCTGGGTGGTAGTAGAGTTAAGGGGGGGAAAGTGTAGAGTCAAGAATAGGTGGGGAAAATAGAAGCCCTAGCTAATTTGGGTTTTACAGAGGGTAGAAGATTCTAGAGCCTAGGATGTGTAGCTATATTGTGTTGCAGCTTGTGGAGGATTGATTCCTCTGATTGTAATTAATTTTCTGTAATGTAATAAGTTGTCCAAATCAATAAAGAAAAACTCTATTTTCTATGTGCCATTTTTGTTATTATGTGTTTTATGATTTACCCCCTTCATCAAGTGGTATCAGAGAAAGGGTTCTTGAGTGTGTAGATAGATCGCCGACTGTGAGGAAGTTTGCACTAGGACCTGAGGTTGTGGGTTTGCTATGGAGATCAAGATGCCTCCATGAAGAAATCATATTGGGAGGAATTCTTTGATAGAAGAGGGTTTTAGAGCCCTATAAAGGCAAATCAATGCATTGCAAGAGGAGCTACGAAGAGGGTTTGAGCCGAGAATAAGAGAAGAAAGTGAAGATGAAGCTAAAGAAGATCTATCTAAGGAAGAATAAGAAGCTGTAGGAGATCCTACAAAAGATAGGTTGTTGAGGGCCATTTCAAAGATCGGAAAGAGGTCCAGGATCAAAATTTTTACATATTCTAGAGATTTAAATCTAGAACAACTTATTGATTGGATCAATGACATGGAGGAGTATTTTGTGTATGAAGGTGTGGATGACCCAGATCAGGTCAAGTTTGCAAAAACAAAGTTAAAGGGCCACCGCAATATTTGGTGGAAGGAGGTCTAATTAGAGAGGAACAAAAGATGAAAAGGAAAGATCACTAGATAGGATCGGATGGTGGAGAAACTGAAGAAACAGTTCATTCCTATGGACTATGAGATGGAGTTGCTGAAAAAGCTGCAAGGACTGAAGCAAGGTAACAAGTCTGTTAAGGAGTATACAGAAGAGTTTTATAAGATTACTATTAGGATAGGCCATGCAGAGGCCAACAAGGAAAAGGTAGCCCATTACATTAATGGGTTGAGGCTAAGTATTCAAGAGGAGCTAAACCTGGTCATAATGACCACCATAGAAGATGCGTACCAGTTTTCCTTGAAGGTGGAAGAGAAGATGAATTGGTCATATGATGTGAAGCACCTGAATCAAGTATCAGAAAGAGTCTCAAGTAGATCAAGTGAATTGGTGGAAGGACTGGTGGAAGACCCTATGGAGGCCATAACGAAGATCAAAAGAAAAGTGAAGAAGTTGGCACCATTCAAAATCAGAGAGGGGATAATGCCTACCACCCTCATGACTAGAACAATGGTGAGAAAAGAGGAAGAGGAAGAGGCAAACTTGGGCAAGGACCCAGAAGAGGAGGTTTCAAAGGAACTTGTTTCTAATGTGGAGAAGAAGGGCATCGAGCATACGAGTGTCCAAAACATCAAGGAAGGACAAATAGAAGACCTAAAGGTAATGCATGAGTTGCACATGTAGATGAAGATGCATAATCTAAGCATTTTGAAGATGCTGAAAGGGGAGAAACCCTAGTTGTCAGAAGAACTTTGTTGAATGAGGAGAAAGAACCCAATCAGATGAAGAGTTTATTGCACACAAGGTGCAAATGTGAAGGTAAGTGTTGTGATATTATTATTGACAGTGGAAGTACTGACAATCTTGTTTCAGAGGAGATGGTTGACAAGATGAAGTTGACAAGAAGAAAGCATCCACATCCATATCAGATTGCATGGTTGCAAAAGGACTACAGAGCTTTGGCCAATGAGCAGTGTCTAGTGAAGTTCAAGATTAGGGACTACCATGATGAGGTGCTGTGTGATATCATATTGATGATGCATGTCATATGCTAATGGGGAGGCCATGGCAGTATGATAGGAGTACTATCTATGATGGTCGTGCAAACAAATATTCCCTAACAAAGGATGGAGTTCATCATAAGTTGAATCCCTTTAAGGAGGTGGAAGAAAAGGTATGTAGTATTGCCAAAATTTGTTTGGTAGATGGTAGGAATTTTTTGGAGGGTATGAAGCATGAGTGTCATTGCTTTGCATTGATTCCTAAGATTAGTCAAGAGAAATGTGAAGATGTACCAGTAGAAGTTTTAGCTATGTTGGAAGAATTTCAGGACATTATCTCTAATAATGTACTAGAAGTTTTACCACCAGTGAGAAAGATAAGTCATCAAATGGATTTGATACCAAGAGCCAGTTTGCCAAATAAGGCAGTCCACAAAATAACTCCAATAGAGAATGAATAGTTGAATAGACAAGTTCACGAGTTGTTAAGGAAGGGACTGATAAGGGAGAGCCTAAGACCATGTACGGTACCTGCAGTACTAGCACCAAAGAGAGATGGAGAGTGGAGAATGTGTATATATTCTCGAGCCATAAATAAGATCACGATCAAGTATAGGTTTCCATTGCCAAGAATGGATGACATAATGATTTGTTTGAGTGGAGCCAAGTACTTAACCAAGATTGACCTAAAGAGTGGGTATCACCAGATCTGAATCAAAAAAGGAGATGAATGGAAGACAACCTTCAAGACAAAGGAGGGTTTGTATGAGTGGTTAGTCATGCCATTTGGGCTAACCAATGCACTAAGCACATTCATGTGGCTCATGAATGAGGTACTAAAAGAATTTTTGGAAAGTTTTGTTATTGTTTATCTGGATTATATTTTATTTTTTGTAAGACTTGGGATGAACATTTGATGCATATCAGAAGAGTTCTAGAGAAGCTGAGGGAGGAGAAGTTGCTGATTAATTTGAAGGAATGTAGTTTTACAAAGAAGGAGTTGGTATACCTGGGATTTGTTGTCTTAGAGGAAGGTCTTAAGATGGACCCATAAAAAGTAAGGGCTATCATTGAATGGCCTACACTGAGAAGTGCTACAAAGGTAAGATCTTTTCATGGTTTGGTAAGTTTTTATAGAATGTTTATCAAGAATTTTAGTAGCATTCGTGCACCTCTGACTAAGACAATGAGAGGGGATAGAAAAGAGTTTAGATGGTAAAGGAGCAGACAAAAGTTTTGACACATTGAAGTAGAAAGTTACAAAGCAACCTATTTTGGCACTTCCAGATTTCAATAAGGTATTTTAGGTAGATTGTAATGCTAGTGGTAGTGCTATAGGAGCTATTTTGAGTCAACAAGGTAAGCCCATTGCCTATTTTAGTGAGAAGCTTAATGATGCCAAGAAAAAGTACTTTGTTTATGATCATAAATTCTATGTTATAGTTCAGGATTTGAAGAAATGGAGACATTAACTATTGCCAAAAGAGTTTGTTTTATATACTGATCATCAGGCTTTGTAGTATCTTAATAGTAAAGGAAAGTTGAACCAGAGGCACTCAAAATGGGTTGAGTTTTTGTAGAGTTATACTTTTTTTTTGAAGCACAGGAGTGGAAAGTCCAACAAAGTTGCAGATGCCTTGAGCAGAAGGCAAAAATTTGTTGACAGAAATGAAGATAGAGGTTGTTGGGCTTGATGAGTTCAAAAGTTTGTATCCTAAAGATCCAGATTTTGCAGAGACCTAGAAAGATTGTCTGGAACCTCTTACTTTGGACAGGATAAAATGGTTGGATTTCATAATCCAAGATGGCATGTTGTTTAAAGGAAGCTAGTTGTGCATTCCGAGGAGTTCCATGAGAGAGAACCTAATTAAGGAGAAGCATAGTGGAGGATTGGCCAGACACTTTGGTTGAGATAAGACTATTGCTATTGTTGGTGAAAATTATTATTGTCCACAGTTGCAGTAGGATGTGAGGAAATTTGTATAGAGTTGTAGAGTATGTCAGATGGTGAAGGGGGCAAGTTAGAATATAGGTCTATATTAGCCACTACCTGTACCAGAGAATCCATGGGATGATATTAGTATGGATTTTGTTCTTGGTTTACCAAGGACATAGAGAGGACATGATTCCATTTTTGTGGTGGTAGATAGATTCTCGAAGATGGAACATTTCATTCCTTGCAAGAAGACTAATGATGCTGTTCATATTGCTGAATTATTTTTCAGAAAGGTGTTGAGATTACATGGTCTACCAAAGAGCATAGTTTCAGATCAAGATACCAAGTTTGTTGGTTATTTATGGAGGACATTGTGGAAGAAGTTGAAGACATATTTGCATTTTAGTTTCGCACACCATCCACAGACTAATGGATAGACAGAAGTGGTGAATAGGAGTTTGGGTAACCTGCTACGATGCTTAGTAGGAGATAAACCCAAGGGATGAGATTTGATTTTACCATAGGCAGAATTTTCTTACAACAATTCTATCAATATGAGTACTAGTAAATCACCATTCCAAATTGTATATGGCAATAGCCCAAGAAATGCTTCTAAGTTAAGGAAGCTGGACAAAGGAGAAAAGATAAGTGCTAAACCTAAAGACTTTCCAGAACATCTAAATAATTTGTATGAAGAGGTGAGAAAGCACATTAATAAGATGAATATTTAGTACAAGGCTAAGATAGATTAGAAGAGGAGATATCAGGAGTTCCAGGTAGGAGAAGAAGTCATGGTTCACTTGAGAAAAGAAAGGTTCCTAGTTGAAACATACAATAAGTTGAAAATGAAGAAATTTGGACCATACAGATTCTTGAAGAAGCATGATTCAGGAAATACATATGAGGTAGAGCTGCTGAGTGGGATCAATATTTCCCCTGTGTTCAACATTGCTGATTTAATAGAATATCATGAAGATGGCATAGAGGATGGACCAACAGAAGAACAATGGAGTATTCTGGCATCTACTTCAACAGAGGAGATAGAAGAGATCTTGGATAGCTATGTGGGAATAAGTACTCAGAACATGCAATATGAAGAATATCTAGTGAAATGGAAAGGAAGGCTTGTTGAAGATTCTTCTTGGTTGTCTAATGCAGACATTGACCATTTGGGTTTTCCTCAAACAAACACTTGAGACATGACAGTATCACTTCTCAAATTACCCTGGGTGTCTGATGCAGAAGCATCTAGTGGTGTATGGGCAATCTTACATCACCCAAAAAGAAGTTAATTCAAAATCATTGTAGTTGTTTTCATTTCTTTCCATAGTTAGTGTTTATGGTTCCATAATCTCTTGAATAATGATGTAGGACTTTTAGTTTTTTCCAAACTGCTAAAAATAGCAACCTGTCAGTTTTTGAAAGTTTAACTGCCATTTTAGGAAATTTTGCATTTGGGCATGGATTGAAGAAAAAACTTACAAAAGTTTCATAACTGAAATATAAGACTTTTGGCAAAGGAATCAGGCAAAGATCATTTGTGAGCTGAAAGATATTAAAGTTTTTGTTTTCTGAAAAGCCCCTAAAAATTTCTAAAATGAGATATGAGGAACTAAAACATCCCATAACATCCTAAAAAGTTGATAGAAATCTGTTTATACATTTTTGGCATTATAGTTCACATTGCAAGCTTTCTGACGCTTAAAATGGTTCATCAATCAGACACCTGGATCAAAAGTTATGCTTCCCGGAAGCTGACCTACTTTTGGAGGGAGTTGGAAATTTTGGAATTTAGCTGGAGGCTGCCAAAAAGTGTTATTTATGACTATTTTGGGAACTCTGGGTGGTAGTAGAGTTAAGGGGGAGAAAGTGTAGAGTCAAGAATAGGCTAGAAAAATAGAAACCCTAGCTAATTTGGGGTTTACAGAAGGCAGAAGATTCTCAAGCCTGGGATGTGTAGCTGTATTGTGTTGCATCTTGTGGAGGATTGATTCCTCTTATTGTAATTGAGCTTCTGTATTGTAATAAGTTGTCCAAATCAATCAAGAAATATTCTATTTTTTGTGTGCCATTTCTGTTATTGTGTGCTTTATGATTTATCCCCTTCATCAATTCCTTGGTGTTAAGTGATATTGACAAAAGGCCTTTGGGTTGCAAGAAGGGGGCAATAGTTTGGTAGTGTCAATAGGGCGAATGGGGGGAAGCTGAATGAAGTTTTTGTTAAGAAACTATAGCATTATTGAATGGATAGATTCTAAAATATGGGAAAAATGTCAAGTCTTGGTCTGAACTTATAGGGGGCCATAGTAGAAGTTGTTGGGACCACAACTTGTGATTGAATATTATTGGAAGAAGAGGAGTTAATTTTGATAAATTTTTTGTTTGGTTTCTTCAATTATTGGTATTGTGGAGTAGTGGCCTCGAAATGGCCAATATAAGCCAATGAAGAAGAACCCTCATACTAGCCAACCAACATTTGGTAGTCACAAAGAGCCATGCAAAGATGTGTGAATGAAGGATAGCGCAATACTATTATTTTATCTCAAATGTGTGGCTCCAGGTTTCTGATGTAAACCCTTTGCACATTAGCATCTGGAAGAGAATACAAGATTTGAGAGAAAAGGGCTTGGTAGCACCCTATAAAGTTAGTCACTTTCTCTTTCACTCCTTGATTACAATGAACCAAATAATTCAATGTGACTTGAGGTCTAATATTGGCTTGAAAATGTTGGAGGAATTCCTTCATGAGTTGTTGAAAAGAATGAATTGATTTATAAAGTAATGAGAAGAACCAATTGAACTCTATGTCTTTTAATGATCAAGGAAATAGCTTAACAAAGAGAGCATCTTTGAAAAGAAAGTCATTGCACCATGCAATAAAGGTTGACACGTGGTTATTAGGGTCTCCTTTTCCAGTGTATTTCTCAGAATGGGGTGCTTCAAATTTATTTGGCATTGGGTTTTTTGGATAGTGAATGATAATGGGCTATGAGTGTAATAGGATGGGATGGTAGGTTGGGATTGGATTTGTCTCATGTTTGTTATTTGTTGTTGTAGGGAGTTGACATTTTTTAAGAGTTGGTTGAGTACATGATCGACAAGTGGAGTGGTTTGAGAGTGGCTAAATTATATGAAGAAGAAGAGTTAACAATATGTTGGGAAGTAATGGGGTAAGTGAATTGTGGATTTGGCTAGCTGAAAATATGTTGGGAAACATTTCGATTAACATTTTGATAGGTAAACTGGAGGCCAGAGGAAGGTGGGACAAAGGTATATTGGTTTATAAGGTTCCCACTTGTTGTCCTAGAACTAGTGTTGGCACTATTACCAGTTTATGTAGTGGTGATGACAATAGAAGAAGTGAAAGTTGAAATAGAAGATGTCGACATGGGTATCGAAATGTGTGTTCCCATTTGGTTTTGAGAGGATGTTTTGTTGAGGACTTATGTGCAGCTAGATTATGACATAATGTTATTATCCACTATGTGAGCTAGGCTATGAAGAACTTCCAAACCTTATGGATCATCAAGTAACAATCTTCTAAGATTTTCTATGAGAGGGATGACCTCCCTAGACAAATGTTCTATGCCTAGGAATTGTTGGAAACTAGCTACCTCTCTATCTAGCTTATGAATTTAGGCATCAGGAACATGGGACATGAAGTTGTCTAAATCAAGAGAATCATGAGAAGGTTGTGTCTTAGAGATCATTGGCAAGGTGGGAGTGTGATCCAAAGATGGTTGTGTTATAGAACATCCTATGGTGAATATGTTAGGAATTTAGATTGTGATTTTGAAACACCAGAGCTACTCAAAGCATGGGAACCTATTAGAATTTGATAACTTCTTACAAGGAGTTCAAATTCAAAAAACTAGGTCATGAAACTCATAAAATAATTACAAGTTTCAGGGCACTCAAGTGCTCCTAGGAAGTGATAGAGAAGAAAAGTGATGAAAAGACAAATATGTTGATGATATTATAGAAGAAATAAATTTATTGTTTGGTTTTTGTTTTCTAATCTAAAAGAAACAAAAAAATGTTTTAAGTGTTTTTATTTTCTAAATACACAAGGTAAAATAATATATGCAATAGAAGTGTCTAATAAATTTATCAACTAATCAAACTTAACAAGGGCAAAGAAGGTTGCAAGCATGTCAGGTTCACCAAAATTTTATGTAGGAAAATACATCTAAACTAATTGATGAACTAACCTAGATCAATCTTTCTCTACACAACATTGAAACATGAGTTGACAAAGACTTTATGCTTGGCTACTGACCTCACAGGAGAGCCAAGCCTCTTGAGCTCTATTCCTTTGTTGCAAAGATGAATGATTGATAAAGAAATGAATTAATTAAGGTAAATAATATGAGGACTAGGTTGATTAAACTAGCAAATGCACAAACTATTATGGTGTAAAAATTTGACACATAAATTTTTACCTCCTACTTTAGCTCTTAGGTCCCATTTATCTCATTATGCATTATAACTGATCATCCTGAAGAAAATAGCCCGACACCCATATGAAGTTGGGATCTTGGGCCCTTCATTAACCTTATCCTTAACTTAAATTGGACCCCCAAACTTGGGTGTCAACCACCCAAGTCCTTCTTGATTGGTCAGGGTGAATTAATGTTATGTTGGCTTAAGACCTTTAAAAATGTTCCTATTTATCAGATTTTGTGATTTAATTTCATGAATGTTAGCGAGAAAGCATTTATAAGTGTGTTTTGAATTCATTTTGAACCTAGAGATGGATATTGCAAACTTATGCTATTAGAGAAAAGAGCATTCAAGGTATTCATTGTGCTATCACTTTGTATTTGTGTGTTTGTTACAAATTTGGAATCATCATCCATCTCCTTATGAGTTGAAGAATCTTCATCCTTCTAAGGACTTCAGTACCTCTAAGGTGACATCATTTCTATTTGAATCATTTCATCATTTGGATTATCTTTAGCCTCTGCCCTATAAGGGCACACTCTCTCTAACAATGGTGTAGGTAAAGCTTTAATGATATCCCAAGATTTGACTAAGGAAAATCCCTAAACACCACAACCCCCAAACCCCTCTCTTGTTTTCTTGTCTGTAGGTTACCTATACAAGTTTTGGGAAAGTGGATTTGGAAAAAAATTATGCTGGAATCAAGGTTTCAAGATCTAAAAACAATTCTAAAATGTTTGCCTAACAGGACTTGGGTGGTTGGTACCCTAGTCTTCTAGGCTTTCAAGCTCTGGATCTATCTTCTGAGCATCAGTTACAACATCTTCTTAGTTTTGACCTTTAGGAGATTCTCACTTCTAGACTTGGGTGATTACCGAATTTTTCCTCCAATATTCTAGCTTTCATGAGACAGGTTTTGATATCTTCTTGATCCTCTCTGTACTTTCATATTCCAGGTTTCTATTGTCATTTATCTATTAAACGATTATTATCTCATAACTAGGATTTTACTCATACTTAACCTAGGGTTTGATAAAAACCTTGGTTAAAACACATCTTTCCATAGAAAATAGGAGCACAAGATCTATAGTTGAGTCCACCTTCTCCTTGTTTGTGATTTAGCTCAATCTTTTCCTTGAATGTTATAGTGGAAGAGGGTTTTGATCTTGCTTGTACATGCATGCATTCAACCCCCTTTTCTATACATAACATTTTGGTGAACCTATGGCATCAAGCATTTGTATCTTTTTGAGTGTTGAAATCAGTTCTTGCATTAATTCATATCATAATTATCATTCTACATTGATGGATCTTGCATAAATTTGAAAAAAATGAAAAAAAAAAAACATTCTAGGCTTGCATAAAGGCATAGTTTTGCATTATTTTCACTGCATATCATTGGAAACATTCAATTTTCTGATTTATAAATTAGATCTGAGCCATATTACAGCAATTAATCATTTTATGATATCACATCTTGCATTTGAAGATCTCATTTGATAGGGTTTTGTTTAAAACTTGCATTTTTATGTAACCTATTTTTTTTTGCAAAAGCTAGGGTTGGTAGTCAAAATCTTATTTCAGATTTTTCTTCTCTCAATAAACAATCATTCAAATCTAATTTTGAGTTGTAGTGTTTCTTCATTGTGCATTCTTGCATTAAAATTTCAAATTTCACAATTACACATTGTGTATTTCAACGAGCATAACTACCTTAATACTTTTGATTATTCTATTGGTTTGTGCATTAAGTGTTATAGGACTTTGCATAAGTTGTATAACCCACTATCCTAATAGAAACATCTTTGTAAGAATCATAGACTAATGGGTTCTAGTTTCTTTCACTAGCGATGATATGCAAACATCAGAAAACCCATTATACAACCACTTTATAAAGGGTGAATCAACATCTCTACAAGATATCATAAACATTAATGCAATGGAAGAACAAACTTTTCATGATGTTGAGGATGTGATTTATGTAGTTTCACATGTGCCTGATGAACAAATTAAGAAATTGGACACACAACTGGCTAAATTTCAACAAATTGTAGAACGTGCACATCTAGCTCAAGAAAAGGTACCTATTGTTGAAGGTATAAGAGGAATATTACAAGAATTTCAATAAGGTGTTGACATGCTCTGTGGATTAGCTCACATAATGGAACATAACATTATGCTAGTATCTAGCCATGTGAATGTCATTAAAAATGTGTCAATACCGACATATATAACTTCACCAGCCTCGACACCCATACCAACTACTGGAATATCCACTTTTACATCATCAATTCTCACCACAAATCCATATGATTGTAGTAATGCTACCACTACCATGGGAACATCTACTAGAAATTATTACAAATCTGTTGCATTTACCTATCAAAACTCTACACCTTATGTATCCATACCATTGCATACCTATTCTCAACCACTTGTCATCTCTACTCATTATCATCAACCCTATAATTTCACGACTACATTATCAAATCCACCTTTTTCAAATCTGCAAACCACCTCTTCACCTAATGATTGTAATGAAACAACTTGCACGATATCTGAATATAATAGTAATATGCTACAAATACTTGATAATAATATGCCACTTCGAGGGGGCAACCTCCTAATCCTCTTCGAGGGGGATACCTCCAATAGTCTTTAGTAAGAACACAATACTCAATATGATGTGAAATGAGACTCACTACCTCCTATATATACCTATTTATGCCTAGGATATCACCCAGGCTGACTTAGATAGCCCTATAGAAGCCTTAGGCTGACCTAAACAACTAAATAACAATATAATAATGATAATATGACTTAATTAGGAGTTAAGATAGCCACAAGCTGACTATTCATAACCCTATGTACACCAATATTAAGGGCATAGAAAATTTGTTGTCTTGAGAGTGAATTTGTTGGAAACCCTAGTTTTGCAATAACTCGCTTATTTTTGCTTCAATTCCTCTAAAATTTGGACTATATCTTCTTTAATATGGTCTTCAAAATACCCTTTAAAAATCTTTAAAAAATTTGCTAAAATATGAAAGTTATGCTCTTCCCAAAATCGCCTCCAATGTTGAGAAAAAATCTTGCCTCTACAGTGCCAAGATCATGCTCTGATACCACTTGTAATGAAACAACTTGCACAATATCTGAATATAATAGTAATATGCTGCAAATACTTGATAATAATATGCCACTTCGAGGGGGCAACCTCCTAATCCTCTTCGAGGGGGATACCTCCAATAGTCTTTAGTAAGAACACAATACTCAATATGATGTGAAATGAGACTCACTACCTCCTATATATACCTATTTATGCCTAGGATATCACCCAGGCCGACTTAGATAGCCCTATAGAAGCCTTAGGCTGACCTAAACAACTAAATAACAATACAATAATGATAATATGACTTAATTAGGAGTTAAGATAGCCACAAGCCGACTATTCATAACCCAATGTACACTAATATTAAGGGCATAGCAATGATACTCTCCTAAACCAACTTTTGTAGAGTATGTCTTCCTTATAACAAAAAGTGACAAAATTGACTAATGCTTCTTTTCAACCTACCTTACCGACATATCATGCTCATAGTTTGTTATCCTATGCAATTCTAAGCAATCCAATGCCTGATAAATTTGAGACCCCTCACTTTGAAAAGTATGGTGGTAAAGGTGATCCTAATACTCATGCGGCAACATTCACAATGATGTGCAGTGATTTCTTCTTTGATGAGCCATTGTTAGCAAAACTCTTTCCTTGATCTGTTAAAGATACCACTTTGGAATGGTTTTGCTCTCTACCTCCTAATTCAATAAATTACTTCTAATAGCTAGTTGATCAATTCTTACAACACTTCCAAGAAAACATTGGACCTACTATCTCATTGATTGATTGGGTTCATTGTAAACAAGGTCCAAAGGAGAAATTGATGGAATTCATCAATCGATATCAAGGTCTCATCTCGTAAATACAATACCCAAATAAAGATGAGTCCACCTTCAGAAGGTATTCATTATGAATCTACAACCAAACATACGCGACAAGATATTGTTGATGAAGTATAGTTCTTTTCAACACTTATGTACATCTCTCTGAGATTTTCAACTTTCAGCTAGTCAGTATGAGAAACATACCTCATTGGCTCTTGTTGGTCAATCCATAGCTGGACCATCTCAAAATTCATTCAAGAAGAAAAATAGGAATTTCATCAAGATCAATGGACAACAT
The DNA here is from genome assembly GCA_027924645.1 of Cunninghamia lanceolata. Lineage (NCBI taxonomy): Eukaryota > Viridiplantae > Streptophyta > Pinopsida > Cupressales > Cupressaceae > Cunninghamia > Cunninghamia lanceolata. The sequence continues at coordinate 30,575,147 of BSBN01000078.1, read as the reverse complement.
TCAAACAATTTTCATTGACAAGTGTCCGCTATTCCAAAGCCTACTCAAGCACTATTTCAATTCAGACATTAACAGAGATAATTTACTCCATTATCAGATTCTCTTCATTTAGTAATGACTCAAGTAGTGAACAACAATCTTTTGAAGCTTCCTCCTTTTCATCCTTTCAATAGGAGTAAGCCACAAAGACCTTCATTCAATGCTAATTCTTATTGTCACTATCATCACTCACCGGGACATGATACTGAAAGATGTATGCATCTTAAACATGAAATTCAAGACCTCATCTATTCTAATATGATACAATTCACTAATGTGAATGACAATGGAAATAAGTTAGTGGCTCCTTCAAATGAAAAATTACAAATATTCACTGATGCTTTTCCTAAGCATAGTGACAATAATATGGTCAAACATAATACCATAGAGATTGAAGATGACTATCTTGATTATGATGGCATAGAAGGTATATTGGAAGTGGATAAGACAACAAATGAAGATTTACCTCACCCACATGGAAAAGGTATCTATGTTGAGGTTCCTCTATCGTTATCCCTTTATGGATTGGGAAGTATCCAACATGCACAAGATACACAATTGGAATAGCCTATATGTAATCACTTGAAGAAATATAAAGTAGTGATAATGAGAAACATTCCATTTCGTCATGAAAGGCTAATTAATCATACAAAGAAAAATAAGAAAGAAAAGGAAAGAAAATAACAAGGCGTGAGTCATCAGTGGGATAGGGCAATGACTCCCCTCCCTATAAGCAACGAAAGATTTCAAACATATAGGGTCTTGAGAAACAAGCACTCCATGGCCATTCTCAAAATAAACATCAATTAGATATGAATTCTTCAAACATCTTACCACACTTGATGGAACACATCTCTAAGATGCTCTCAAGTTTGGCTTCCTGTTAGGTAAAGATATTTATATGTGTTGTGTTTTCTTCCCCCGTATTGTGTTAAATGTTGTTTAGGTCTCTTTGAGTGACCCTTGATACCCTTGTAAGGTCAAGGATACAAGGAGACTGCCTCTATCGTGACCATTCTTCTATTTGTTTCTCTATTCTTCTATTCTTCTTCTCTATTTTATTATTGTGTGTTGTACCTTGGGGGCATAACATTATGGAGGATTCCTTGGGGGCATCTTCCCATGTTGTAAACCCAAGTCACTCTTATCTCCTCTCTCAATTTTACTGTTTTCATTATTTAATGACTCTACTAGTCGGCTGATGACGAAAACAAATAAGTACTGATAATGACTATATGTACCTTCAATAACAAAGCAAAAATGGACCTAGTCCATATATATGAAGATGGGGTTGTGTTTAGGGTAAAATTTGATAAGGATTTTTCTGTTTATTTTGCTAGTTTGTGTTGATCCTCCTTTCACCTCTAAACATTCAAGGACTTATAGATGAGTAGGAAATCCACTATTAGGCCTTCAATCACTTAGAACATCAGGGAAAATTGGAATTGAATGATTATGTTGTTTGATTAAGTACACTTATCCTCAAAACCCTAATTATGAAAATTCGGAACCAAACAGACAAATTTTAGAAAATGCTCGCATACAGATATCAAATGACAATCAAATGTGTACCAGATTTCAAAGTTTAGAAAATAAAAAAGTTAGGGACTAATTAGCAGGTGCCCTAGTCCAGTGCCATGATTTTTGTAGAGATCTGGGAATCTTGTCTGCAACATGTTCTTGCTGTTCCAGAGATTCTTCAGTTGCGAGATCTATAGGACTAATGAGCGGGTGCCCGAGTCTAGGTCTCTATTTTTTCTTTTGATCTTCAATTCTGATAGTTTGCAATGCTCTCTTGCAACTCCACTTTTTCTAGTCCTACAACCTGTAACCTGCAATCATGAAAAAATGGGTTGGGGTTGTGTTATTTAGAGGCTTGTCTCAGTCAATCCTCGGAGAGACATTCAAGTCTTTCAAACACCATTGTCAGATAAAGAGTGCGTATCCCTATAGGATAGAGGTGAAATCTAAATGATAAATGATAGAAAACACAATTGATATCACCTTGTAGTGAAGATCTCATGGAAGGAAGAAGCTCTTCATGCTATGAGGAGATGGATGCCAAATCTTCAAATACAAACACAAGAACAACACAAAAGTCTACTCTGCCACACGATGAATGCCTTGAATCACTTTCACAAAATCTTGTCAATAAAAAATATCCATCTTGTTTACAAATGATAACTAAATCATGCTTCTATATGCAATTACAAACAATCCTACCAAGAATATCATAATTGAAACTTACCATGTTGGCATAGGACCTAAATAACAATTGTAGATTAGGAAAATAAAATGAAGTGAAAACATAAACTAAATGCATAAAACACAAAGTTATACCTCACATGAAGACCCAATCTCATCAAGGGAGGAGGAAGCTTGCACCCAAGAGCTCCTAGATTAGATAACCCTATTTGATTCAAATGTGGATTGCTCTTGCTTTCAACACAAATGTAGATGAAGGATTAGAGGATAGATAGATTAGAGATTTGAGAGAAATTTGAGCATGGTTTTGATGAAAGAAGAAGTTGTTATGAATGGCTTGGGTGATGGTTTCATTTATAGATTTTTGAAAAAGGAATGGAGGGTGAGGATCAAAAGATGAGATCAATGGCTCTCATTTTTTGTGAATCTTTAATTCATAATGGATGAATTAAAAATTCTTTTTTGAGAAGAGTGGGTTATGACAATTTGAATTTTTTAATTCAATTAGTGGAGGACAATTGAATTAAAAATTGAATTAGTGGATGACAATTGAATTAAAAATTCAATTAGTGGAAGAGTGGAGGATAATTGAATTAAAAATTCAATTAGTGGAGGACCATTGAATTAAAAATTTAATTAGTGGATGACCATTGAATTAAAAATTCAATTAGTGGAGGACCATTGAATTAAAAACTCAATTAGCGGATGACCATTGAATTAAAAATTCAATTAGTGGATGACCATTGAATGAAAAATTCAATTAGTGGAGGACAATTGAATTAAAAATTCAATTAGTGGAGGACCATTGAATTAAAAATTCAATTAGTGGATGATAGTGGGGGACAATTGAATTTTAAATTTATTTTTGGATAATGGAGGATATTAGCTAATTAAATATTAAGAATATTTAATTATATGTGCCACATGGTGAGGTGGAAGAGATGAGCTGGATTGATGAGGTGGATTAATGAGGTGGATTTTGTGAGGTGGATTTAGGACTTAGGATAGAGGGAAATTGAAATAATAAATATTGTATATTTATTAAATCAATTGGCTAAGGTTTTAGACTTTTGAATTAATGAAATTAATTCAATTATGGAGATAATATGATGGAAAATAGGGTAATGAATTAATTAAATAAAAATTTAATTAATTGTTTAGGAGGGAAATTGACATGTTTAGGGATGTCAGGAGTCGGTTCGATGGTAGAAGACATTTTTAGGTGTCTACAACAGTCATAAACCAACGATTAAAAATTGGGCCTGACTTAAAATAGGGCAGGACTAGGGTGCAGGCACCCATGTCCTCTCCCCTATTTCAAGAAAGGCTTATGTCAAGAGCATCCCCTGAGTCCTATTTGTCATGAAACACCATGGTTTTCTTATTGAGAGTCATCAAAATCATGCAAGATGTCATAAATGCATAAACATGACCTAGGAGCTAAACCTTAAGAGGGAAAAGCCCCAAAGGGGACATTTTTTGACATAACATTTAGCCCCCACTTTAATGTATGTATATAACACAAGGCCGATACATGCATTAAAGTATGGTCAACAAACACATCAAACACACCAAGCACGGAGAAGACACGCCAATCACAGAGAAGATAGTAACAGGCATGCAAAACACGGAGAAGATAGTTACAGTCACGCAAAGCACAAAGAAGACAACATTGAAGACACACAAAACATAGTGAATATAGTGAATGCATGAAGATAGTAATGATTTTATTTTTCTTTTTCTCATATATATGAAATGTAGATGCAAGTACAAGGAAATTAAACACACCACCCATTATGTAGGAGGGACTCATTGCCACCGATCTTCAAGACTGCATATGGGGTAACAAACACACCAAACAAATCAAGCACACCATACAGATCAAACACGTCGTGCAAATCCCAAAGCATAGGAGGGACTCATCGCCACCAATCTTTAAGACTATGCTTGGGAATAAACATGCAATACACACTCACTTGGAAGCCACATAGAAAACATGGTAGACAATTGATGGAGTGTTTCTATTTCTAGGTTCATCACCATCTTAGGCACATTGCAGGCACACACCAATAATTGGGCTTCACTACAAAAATCATGAAAGATACATTTAAGGGTTGAGTTAGTCACAAAACCTCTCCCTGCCTCACAATGAGGACTTTTGAAAATGATAGGACGTGCACTCTCTGCAAGAGATACACCATCCCTGCTTCACAATGAGGGTTTAAGAAAAGGATGTGATATCCCTCCTCCTTAGAGGACTAAATGATTGTAAAACATTTCAAACAAATCTCAAAGTGTAGGAGGGACTCATCACCATCAATATTTAAGATGCACCCAAGAACAAGCACAATGCTAACATCTAGAACAAACATCTTACCTTATACATGCCCCCGCCTTAATGTGGTTGATATCAGGTATTGATATCAAGCACGTTAAGGTAGGAATAAAACACACAAGGGAACACAAGCTCTTGCAAAGCCCATGCCCCCTAGAGGTGACATGTACTTTATGATTGCCAAATGTTCCCACAAACACATTCCTGCAAGAAAAGTGTTAGTGTCCATATAATCATGATAAACAATAATGCATAGAGAATTGAGGAATGCAATATTCAAGATATACAAAGTGCACGGAGTAGTAGTATTGTTATGTTTTATAAGTGTGATAAGACACCATCAAGATCACATGGAGTGCTACTAGCCAAGCATCAGATAATATATAATGTTGACCCCATCATCATATAGGAACTAAGTCCAATTTTTTATTTCTCGCTAAATGGATGCTAGGTCCACATCAGTATAATCTATTTTTTCATCATCCATCCGCTAGATAGAAACACTAGAGGAAGGTAAACAATAAAGTTAGAGAGGAGAAACAAGTGCCTTAGGGACAATCATGTAGGAGGATGCCCCCAAGTCACCAACCATAATGCCATGTCCATAAGACACAACACACAACAGTGAAAATAGAGGAGAAGCAATATAGAAGAATGATGATACAAATAGAAAAAGGGTCACAACAAAGGTAGTCTCCTAGTATCCTGGACCTTACAAGAGAATCAAGGGTCATCCCAAGAGGCCTAAACAATATATAACACATCACAGGGGAAACACATCATGAGAGATAAAGGGTTAGAAATACTTACCTATAAGGACAACCAAACTAGTGGTCACCATGGATCTTGATCTTTACTATAATGGTTAAGGCTTTATCTATTCTTCTCTCTTCCATATGTTCATGAGTTTGTGAGGGTAACCTTGTAGGAAAGGTGTCCATTGATGATTGTAGAGAGGGGATGTTGCCATTTTCTGTGTCACTTATAGAATCTCTTGTAATACCATTTGAATGAGATTGTTGAGGAACCAAAAAAGTGCCCATTTCAGTCCATATATAGGGTGTTGGAATACCTTGGATTTGAGGGATAGCTTGTTCTTCAATGTTGTGTGAAATTTTGTTGTTTTCCAAGGTATGTGAAGGTTCAAGTAAAGATGCATGATTTGTTTCTTTGTTTAAAATGTAATTGAGAAGTTCTTGAACATTAGGTGGTAAATTTTTAGTTTCATTAGGTTGAAGCAAATGGTCACAAAGAGAATCTGCATAATCCAAAGCATCATCCTAGATAGGGAGAGCAGGAAGTGATGGAAGAGTAGTATGGAAAAATGTATCAATGATGTATTCTTCTTATTCCAAAATATCCTCACTAAGTGGGGTTATGTTAGGACAAGTCTCTTTGTTCGATGAATCACCCATTGCTATATCATTCTCATAGGTTTCAGAAAGTATATCCATTATGTCATCATGAAACGAAGGGAGAGAAGGAATAATGTTTTCACTACTACTTTCCCCATGATTGTTTTCAGCAATGAACTTAATGATATTTTCCAATATTGAAGGGAAAACATCCATAGTAGCAAGAAAGCTTTCAAAATAGGCTATTGTTCGAAGGATATCACAGGTAGTGCTCATGTTCATGTCAATACCAGTGATGTATGCCATTTGATGAAATACTTGGGGATGTTTATTAGTGAATTTGCAAAAATTATCATAATTCATGATGTACTCAAATATAGCTTCCAAAGATGAATGATTAGGGGAATCCATGAATGTGAAACTATGTGTGAAAATGACCTAAAATGCTTGATTTTTTCAACTTTTTTCAATGCAATTAAGTGAAAGAAAAGGTGTTGTAAGGAAATTGATCAGCGGTAGAAAATAATATGTCTAATATCAATCCAATACAGAAATAAAATCCTTCACAAAACACTTGTGATGCAAACCTAGGATGATGACTAGTCAAAACCTAGTGAAAATGCACTAGAATATGCAATTTTTCACAAATTTTCAATGCCAAGACCCAAAAAAGGGGTGCTGTAAAGCATTTTAGGAGGTGAAAAAGATTATAGAAGTAATATAAGTGACCTAAAACCATAAAATCTGTCACAACATGCTTCAAGTGCAAATCTAGGTCAAACCCTAGAGCAAATATAGCTAAAATATGTAATTTTTCACCAAATTTCAATCCAAAAGAGTATGACAAAGGCTGTTGTGAGAAACATGATGATGGAAATAAAATTATAACAGTAAAAACAGCTACCTAATGCCAAAAAATCCATCACAAGACACTTATAGTGCCACTCAAGGTCAAACCCTAGGGAAATTACGCCAAAATATGCAATTTTTCACCAAATTTCCATTGTAAGAGCCCAATAAAAAGGTGTTGTAAAGAGTTTTAGGAGGGGAATTAGATAATAACCCTGATAACAGCCAATTAGTGTAGAAAAATCCTTTACAACATGCCTATGGTGCAAATGTAGAGAGACGATAATGTCAAAATCCAGTGAAAAATCAAGGTTTTCAAACCCTAGGCATGGAATTTTGAAAGAGGACAACTATAATGCAACACTACAGATAAAAATCAGTCCTAACGCGTATTTTAAATGAGTAGTAAAATCTGAAACAATATTTTGACTACAAACCCTAGCTAATGTAAAACAAGGTTATATGGAAAAATGCACAATTTCAAGCAATTTTCAACAATTTAAGCATGAAAATGCAATCTAAATGAATGATGAATGAAAATTTTCTGTATTTTAAATCAGATCTAATGATAATGATAGAAATTTATTAAAATTAAATGCCAATTAATCCAAATTACTTGAAAATCCAAGCTAAAAATGCCAATTTTTTCAAAATTTTCAAAATTTTCATTTTTTTTGTAATTTTTCAAATGCAATAAGATGAAGAATGAAAGGAATGAATGGGATGAATGTAAATTTGAAGTAAAACATTCAGAAAAGGTGCAAAATTCATTAAAAACATGGGTTCACCAAGATGTTTAGGGTAAAATTAGATGAAGAGGATTTTTGTGTTTATTTTGCTAGTTTGTGTTGATCCTTCTTTCACCTCTAAACATTCAAGGACTTTTGGACAGACAAGTAGGAAATCAACTATTAGGCCTTCGGTCACTTAGAAGATTAGGGAAAATTGGAATTGAATGATTTTGTTGTTTGATTAAGTCCACTTATGCTCAAAACCCTAATTATGCAAATTTGGAAGCAAACAAACAAATTATAGAAAATGCTCACATACAGAGATATCAAATGACAATCAAATGCATACCAGATTTTAAAGTTTAGAAAATAGAAAAGTCAAAGACTAATGAGCAGGTGCCCTAGTCTAGTGCCATGATCTTTGTCAGGATCTGGGAATCTTGTCTACAACTTGTTCCTACTATTCCAAAGATTCTTCAGTCATGGGATCCAGAGGACTAATGAGTGGGTGCCTGAGTCTAGGTCCCTATTTTCTCTTTTGATCTACAATTTCGACAGTCTACAATGCTCTCCTACAACTCCACTTTTTCTGCTCCTACAATCTATAACCTGCAATCATGAAAAAATGGGTTGGGGGTTGTGGTGTTTAAAGGCTTGCCTCAGTCAAGCCCCGAAGCGACATTCAAGTCTTTTGAACATCGTTATTAGATAAAGAGTGCATATCCTTGTGGGATAGAGGTGAAATCTAAATTATAAATGATAGAAAACATAATTATTATCACCTTGCAGTGAAGATCTCATGGAAAGAAGAAGCTCTTCATGCCATGAGGAGATGGATGCCAAATCTACAAATAGAAACACAAGAACAACACAAAAGTCCACTATGCCACATGATGAATTCCTTGAATCACTTTCACAAAATTTTGTCAATAAAAAATATCCATCTAGTTTACAAATGATAACCTAATCATGCCTATATATGCAACTAGAAACATTCCTACCAAAAATTTTGTAATTGTAACTTATCGTGTTGGCATAGCACCTAAATAACGGTCATGAGCCGACACTTAAAAATTGGGCCTGACCTAAAATAGGGCATGACTAGGGTGCAGGTGCCCATGTCCTCCCTCCCTATTTTAGGTAGGACTTATGTCAAGTGTGTCCCCTGAGTCTTATTTGTCATGAAACAACATGGTTTTCTCATTGGGAGTCATCAAAATCATACGAGATGTCCTAAATGCATAAACAAGACCCGAGAGATAAACCTTAAGAGGGAAAAGCCCCAAAGGGGACATTTTCTGACATAACAAGTTGATATATATTATTGATGCTTGACTAGTAGAATCACTTCGTGTGATGTATTGTGTTGTAAAATTTGTTGTAAAAAACCTTTGCAATACTCTAAATATGCTTCAATGCACTTTGGATTGTCTTGTATCTCACCTTATTGCTACACTCAGTTCTGAGATACGCACAATATAACCTCATAGATATACTCATTTCTGAATCCACATGTGTAGCCTTGGTCTATTATGTGATTTGATAAATGATTTCTACATAGCTTTCATGAATTGATTTGGTTCTTATCGTAGAGTATGATTTTCTAACCAAAGATTATGTTAGCAAATGATACTAATGTATTTTTGGGAACATTCGGCAATCGTGGCACATGTCACTTCATGGTATGGGCTTTGTGAAAATTCTTATTTCCTTGCATGTTTTCACTTTACCTTAATGTGCTTGATACCGACAAGCGGGATAAACCACTTTAAGGTGGGGGCATATATAATGTTAATTGCTTAATTACTTTTTACATTGACAAAGCGTGTTTGTATACATTGATCTATTACTTATATCTCCTTTTCATTGTAAGGCATCTCCATAATACGAGTAGGGTTGTATAATTTGAGCACATGCTTCCTTTTCACTATAAGGCATCTCCATGATATGGGTGGGGTTGTAGTTTGAAAGCCCTTATAAGGAAGGTGAGATGGTGTATCTCTTGAGCAAGTGCACATCCTTTTGAAAAAGTTCTTATCACGAAGCAAGACCAGATCTTGAGTCATTCACCCTTAACCACCTGGTGTGTTTGGTGTGTCTTAGATTGTGGAGTGTAGTGATGATCTCCTTCCTATCGCCCATGTTTGCCATGTATAAGATGTATAGTTTATCGACGACATACTATATGGTGCTTGTGTATTCCATGTCTCTTCCTTACATATATTTCATGTTTTTGGCATGGTCTAAAGACATGTAGTGATGAGCTCCCCCCACGTTGTGTGTGTTTTGCATATTTTTGCATGGTCTAAAGACATGTAGTGATGAGCCTCCCCCACGTTGTGTGTTTTTCTTAGTTACCATTATATATAGATATGTAATTGCCTAACCATGTCTTCTTTTCATGTCTTATTTGTGTCTTGCATGATTGTATTCATTTCTTGTACGTGTATTGTGTGCTTCCTTACTATCTTCATTGTGCTTATGTGACTGTTAAGTGTTTTCTTATGTTTGCCTAAGTCTGGGGAGTAGAAATAGTCCTTCAAACTTAGGTTGTGTCTTCACTATTTTGTTTGATGTGTTTGATATGCTCCAACCCTACTTTAATGCATGTATGGATCATAATATCATACATAAATTAATGTGGGGGATAAATGTTATGGAGTAAAAAATGGACACATGCCCTTTTACCTCCTAGTTTAGCTCCTAGGTACCATTTATCTCATTATGCATTATAATTGATCATCCCAAAGAAAATAGCTTGACACTCATATGAATTTGGGACCTTGGTCCCTTCATTACCCTTATCTCAGACTAAAATTTGGCCCCTAGACTTGAACACCAACCACCCAGGTCCTTTGTGATTGGTCGGGGTGAATTAATATTATATGTCAGCCTAGGACCTTGAAAAATGTTTTTCTTTGTCATCTTTTGTGATTTAATTTATTGAATGTTAGCAGGAAAGCATATATAAATGTGTATTGAATTCATTTTGAACCTATAGATAGATATTACAAACTTATGATATTGGAGCAAAGAATATTCAAGGCAGTCATTGTATTATTATTGTAGATTTGTGTTTGTATTTGTGTGTTTGTTGTAGATTTGGAATCATCATCCATCTTCTTATGAGTTAAAGAATATTCATCCTCCTAAGGACTTCACCTTCGAGCTAAAATCATTACTATTTGAATCATTTCATCTTTTGGATTATCTTTAGCCTCTACCCTGCAAGGGCACTCTTTCTCTAACAACAATTTTGTGAAAGCTTGAATGCTGACTTGGGATTTGGCTGAGGCAAATCCCTAAACACCAAAAATTACAAACCCCTCTCTTTTCATATTGTGTGCAAGTTACAGGTATAGGTGTCGGGGAAAGTTGAGTTGGAAGAAGATTGTGTAGGATTCAAGGTTTTGGGATCTAAAAATAGTTCTAGAATATTCCTCTGATAGGACTTGGGGGGTTGGTGCCCTAGTCTTCTGGGCCTTCAAACTCTGGATCTAGCTTCTGAGCATCAGTTATAGTATCTTCTTAGTTTTTTACATTCAGTAGATTCTCACTTTTGGACTTGGGCAATTACCGAATTGGTTCTCCAACATTCCATCTTCTATGAGACAAGTTGTGATATCTTCTTGATCCTCTTAGTACTTTCAAATTTTGGGTTTCTATTATCATTTATCTATTAAAAGATTATTATCTCGTAACTAGGGTTTTACTCATACTTAACCTAGGGTTTGATAAAAAGCTTTTTTAAAACACATATTTCCATAGAAAACAAGAGCACAAGATCTGTAGGTGAGTCCACCTTCTCCTTGGTTGTGATTTATCTAAATCTTGTCCTTGAATGTTATAGTAGAATAGGGTTTTGATCTTCTTTTTACATGTAGGCATTCAACCGCCTTTTATATACATAACACAAACAAATCTCATTATTTCCAAAAACTAAGTACATGTCTGAAATGAGTTGAGTAAGTGGAACCTAGCATCAAAGACTGGATCTCACTACCCAGGATGTTGGCATGCCACATTATAGTTTGTACCTCATAGGAAAAGAAACTTGTTTGCTTATACAGATCTGGCATGATCTAAGTGTTTGAGATGTCGAATCTTCCTTCCACAATAATGATTTAGAAATCTGAAAAATGAAAGGGAAAAAGGGGTTTTGTTTTATAGGGGCTTGCCTCAGTCAAACCCTGTGTTGTTTTTCCCACCTCCATAATAGAAATGATGATGATGGTAGAGAGTGTGTTCACGATGAACAGAGGCAAAACAAATGATAAAGATTGCAACAAATAAAGATAATTAAATGGACTTACCATAAGTATGAAACCCTTGTTGGATTGATGTCACACTACAGATCACACACAATGAGTTGATGTAGGATGAAGAAGCTTCCTCAAAATACCTATTGTGGTGTTAGATTTCTTGTATCTATTTCAGATAGTCATTTATGTGTAGATCTTGCTCAATTAGGGTTCCCTACTTTGCCCTAGCTTGATTGGTTAGATTTGCTTGATACTCCTCTATCCAACAAAGGGACAAAACCCTTGTAGTTTGTCTCTCCTTCAAGGTAGAAGCCAAGCTCAGTTTGTGTTCCAATGGTAATGGAAGAGGGTTTAACCAACTATAATATTTTAGGCTAAGTCTCTCTTTTCTACATAACATTAGTAGGGGTAGCTCATGGGAAATAGATAGTGATGCCTCTAGAATAAAGTGATATAAAATGGGTAGTAGAATAAGAAGGTGGATAAATATAATGGTAAGGGTCTACTTCGAAAGGAGATGTCTCAAATGTAGGAGAAGAAAAATTAGATAAAGAATCATGAGAATGATGATCAACATCTATCAAAGGAAGAAGTTTTATTTATGTGGCATTAAGGAAGTGATGGATGATGATAGCATGCTCAATATTGTCTATAAGATTGAGTTCATCCTCCAAAGAAAGTGAAAGATGAGAAAAAAAAGAGAAGAGACAATCTTTACAATAGAAAGGATCAATAGAAGCGTGAGTCTCATTGTCACATGAAGAAGAGTCATGAAAGGCACTACAAGAAATATTGCCAATAAGATTTTGAGAGCCATGTTGTGAAGGAGTATCATCAACTATAAGAATACGATCCTCATAGGTGGTGAGGGAAGACAAGTAGACACCAACATTTTGTGAGAGATCTATAGAGTTTGAACAAGTACCCAATGGAGTTAGAGAAATGGAAAAATACATGTTACCATCATGGACTATGGGAGAGGTAGTGGAAGTAGAAGAAAGATTTTTAATAAGATGAGAAGTGGAAATAAATCCAATAGAATGAGTATCAACATCATCTATCTCATATGGTTTTCTATCATGATAGGTCATTGAGATAAATTTAGTGAAGTCTTCTAACATATAAGAGAGGACATGCATAAAATCTATGAAGGTAGAAATATTAGAGAAGAATTCAACGATCTCATTTATGGAACATGTATATGTATCCATGTTATAGATGAAGGTTATATCATCTAAGTTACACAGATAGAAATCAATAAAGCAGGAGAATAAACCATAGTCTATGATGTACACATGTAAATACTCCCAAGAGAAAGAATTACAAGGATCCCTAAGAAAATATGGGAGAGAGAAAATTAATCTAGAAAAATGTTGACAATCCAGCCAAAGGCCATGATTTTTCTCCTTTAGGATTATGGAATGACATTTGGGGAAACACCCTGAACAAATTGAGGAAAGAACATCTTTTATTTGGTTTTTGAGAAGAAAATGGAATGGAAAAAGAAAAGATTTTTGTATTTAAATGGTAGGTTCATCAAATATGTAATATAAATTTTAGCTACTTGTACCTAATTAAACTATGTTTATTCATTAGACAAAATATTGAGTAAAGAAATATTAAATAAAAAAATATAGAGCTATGCCAATAGAATTTAAAAACTAATTAAAAATATTAAATATGAGATGATAAGGAACCTAGAAAGTAGATTCGGATTCTCTCGGGTATAGACACTAGTGCACCTATGTTGTAGTCATATAAATACACTATACTCTTACTTCCACCTTATTGTTTGGAAAATTAAAAAAATAACAATCCCTTACCAAGACCTATATGGCTTCTACACAAAGAGACTAAAATAGGAAATAGAAAACACTAGAAATGATTAATGAAGTACATAATAGCAATAAACTAATCTAATGCTAATTTAAATCAAATTAAATAGCAAAATGAAAAAGGAAAGTGTTAATCTATTTTCCTCTTCCCAGAGTCAAATAGACCAACTTCAAGTCTTTTTGAAATCCCTTGAGAATCTAACTCTGTAAGCCTAAAAAACTTCAAATTCCAGTGTTCTACCTTATAAAAATACCTTAAATATCATCAGGGGAATCCTTGCGAAAAACCCAAAAAATTTGAAGCTTTTATCTAATTGTTTGCCCCCCTTTTGTCCTTTATCAGGAAAGTTTTAGTTTCCTGAACTAACCAAAAAAAGAATAAGGAAAGAAACATATCCTTCCCTTTGTCATCAAAATCCAAAAAGTTTAAACTTTTCAAAAGTTTAAAAATTCGTAGGTTCACCAACTTGGCAATTTGCCGATTGAAGGGAAGGGAGCTGACTTCTCCAAAATTGTCTAAGGTAGAAGAAAGATAAAGGGGTGCCTTTATTGACATTTTTTCCCATTTGCAAACTTTCAAAAAGTTAAAAAATTCTTTAGTTCATCAATTGGGCGATTTCTTGATAAAGGGAAGGCAAAGGTAGAGTAAAGAAGCAACTAAGAAAGAATGGTTGGGCAAAATGACATTTTACCGACAAAGAGAAGGGTTCAAATGTTTGACATTTTGCTGACAAGGAAAGATAAAAATCATAGATTTGGCTAAGTAAAGGATGTTTTTCCCTTTATCAATGGAGTAAGAAAATCGCAAACCTTTCAAAAGTTCAAAAATCTTTAAGTTCACCGACATGGATTTTTCACCAATAAGGCAGGGAGGCTAAGTGAAAGGTTCGATAAAAGGGAAATGGGCCCATCACACAATAAATGGCTAAGGCATAAAAGGTTCAAAGTTCCTTGAGTTCAAAGAAGTGACACTTTTCTGATAAGGGCAAAAGAAGATAAGCAAAGATAATTCAAGAAAATAATATTTTGCCGATAAGGGCAAAAATGAAGAAACAAGCCATAGTTCAAGAAATGGCAAAGTTTCTGACTGAAGATGAAAATGTGTAGAATTAGAGGCAGAATGGTCTATAAAATATTGATTTTGTTGTCAGAGAAAAATATAGGCTAGAATCTTGGAATTTCTAGAAAAGACAGAATATGAAAAAATGGAGTTTATAATATAATGTAAATTTTAAATATCTAAATGTAGATATTTGAAGTCTTGTAAAAGATCTATAAAAAAGGGACTTTGGAGGGAAAATATTTTTGATTTTCATCATCTTCCATTAATGGAAATCTAATCTTCTCAGCTACCCCATTGTAGATATTTTTGCATTTAATGTTGTAGGTGGTGAATCAACTAGTGTATTGAAGAAGAAAAATATCTTTCAGTTACTCAATGATCCAAGATATTTTCGACATTGAATTTTTATAGATAGACATTCCTTTTGATAGGGATATTTTATGATAGGCCCATGGGGCAAATTTATTGATGAATTGACTGAGGTCAATGTAATGAATTGATATAAATACATTTTTGTAAGATGTAATAGGGATTGGATAAAGAAAGAATTTTGTACTTTAAACAGAGCCCTCCTCTACTATAGTCTTTCTTTTCGACGAAATACACACCATGTTTTTACCTTTTCTATGTTTTAGCTCTATACATTTCATAACTAATTATTTGTGAATGTTTATTTCCTCTCAATCTTGTTCATTTCTTTACCTCTACTAAGAATTTGCTAGATTTGTGTAAATGATCAGCTATATTTCTTTATTTTGTGCATTTTCTTAGTTCTATGAAAGGTTTCACATTCAAACCTAGTGTATCACCTCCATTAGTTGACAATTTTATCCCTCTTCCTATTTTCCTCAATAGTTGATAGATTAGGTTTAGTCTTAGGAATAAATAAATTTCCCATTTAGCGAAGGAACCAACTTCTCTCTAGAGATTTGGCCTCCTTGTAGGGTTCCACACCTAGAGGTCATCTTAATGTTTCACTAGATTGTTGAAGACTATTAAACATCTCCAACACAGGGTGCAAATCCAAGTGACAACAGAAAGGAAGAGTGATGCAAACCTCCATGTAAGGGAAAAGATGCAAATGCATGTTCTTAGATAGGAGGAATGATAGTGACTACTTAGGAACTTGGCAATAGTGATCAAACCCCCTAGTTTGGTATTTTGACCTCCATGGGCAATCAATAGAATGAGGAAATATATTTATGTGTGTGCTCCTATCCTATATGCATATAGGACTAAAAGAAACACTAAATAACTAAAATAAAAGAATAGGAATAAATGTATTAATCAATATCCTAGTGTTCATGGAAAATGAGATCTAGGAGATGTTGAATCTGGTGGTGCCTACCTAGGGTTAGGGTTTTGAGTCGAGTCTGCAAGCTTATATTTTTATTCCCTCAAACTCTTAATGCCTTAGGTTTTATTTCCCCTCGGCCTCTTGCATTATATCTTTTAATTTGTCATTGACCTCCTGTAGCAGGTCATCAATCACTTAAGTTGTATTTTCATGCCTTAGCACTCGTAGGTTGACCGGCCCCTTTGCATTGCATTATCGCTTTCTCCTGTCACACTAAAAAAGAAAAGAAAGAAAAAATACTAAGTCCAAAAACCCTTTATGTGGTGGTGAAATCTATTGTATGTATCATTCTATGTATGTGTCTTTGTATGTGCAGATGCATATGTACAATGCTGAACCTGAAAAAATGTTCAATTGACCTTTCAAAAAGTGAAGAAATAGTTGTATGCATGTTTGTATGCATATCGGGCTTGTATGTGCAATTTCGGGTGTGAAAAGTGGATGTACATTGAAGATTCCATCACAGATTCTTGGAATATTCCATGCTTGTATGTAAGGATTGTATATGTTGTTGTATGTTTGATATACAATGAGCTAGATCCAATGCAGATTTCAAAAAAGGTTTCAAAATCTTGAAAATGGTGGTCGGGCCCATAGGTATACAAGGGGGATTGTATGTTTGATATACAAAAGGATATACAATGCAAAACATACAGTCCCAGACTTCAAATTTCATCAAATCAGGCCTGGTGGAAGCATATAAGGGTAAATTTGAAAAGTCAAAGGCATTTCCTTGTATCACGTGTTGTATGTATCTCCGATATACAACCGCATGTACAAGTGAAATATGCAAAGTGGACGTGGCTGAAAAGTTAACTGCATTTGTGAAATGGGTGAGGTCCGCAGTTGTATATTGGGATTCTATGTTCCCAATATACAATCAGATATAAAATGGAAGATACAAAAGAAATATACAAGGCAGGAGCAGTCAGGGTCAATGGTCTTCAAAAGCATGGTGGGCCCGCATAGTTGTATGTTCCCTGGATTGTATGTTTGTACGATAGACAATGCAACGTACAAAGGCACAGATACAACCCGGACGTGAAAGGGAAAAGTTTGTTGTGGCGGATAAGTGGCTGGGGTCTGTGGTATTGCACATTGTATGTGCAATATACAAGGCAATATAAAAAGAATAAAGATACAAGCTAGACCTATTCTAAGGTTTCATTCTAGTTGATAGTCTCCTTTGAGTTCCGCATTGTATGCATGGTTGGTTGTATCTCAGATACAAGCATATGCAAGGGGATTTTCAGCATGACAATAATCATTGGTGGCTCAACTCAATGTTTCTCTGATGGCCGATAGGGGGGATGCATTGCTCAGTGATGGGTCCCAGGCTCAACTCAGTGACCAACCAGGTGGTGCCACGTGTTAGGAGCGATACAAGGGCTAATTCAAAGTGATGAATTCTGAGGTTGTATATTGTATTTGTATGTGCGATATACAAGGAGATATGCAAAGGGGGAAGATACAACACCCAGACCTGAATGCGATTACAGTTTTTTTATAATGATTTGGGGTCCACGCCTGGTATGTGTTGTGATTGTATCTATATGCATTTGCATATAAAAGGATTTGAATGTATAATGGACGAAAAGGGTAAAGCATATGTTTGCACTGTGAAAATTCAAAGGAGAGAAAGACACCTGTGTGGTGCATTTTCATTGGTCGATGATTTTTCAAAGCAATTTGGAGCTGCAGATCTCAGCGGGAAGAAGGAAATCAATGGCCCTGTTTTGAATGCTTGAGGAAGGAAGGAATTTCTTTTCGCTGCATCTTCTCCAAGAAGGAAAAAACTTCAAGAACACGTGAACCACTACTGCATTTCAAAATAGGTAGGTTGGCCATTAGTGGCAAAATTTGTAGAGGCATGGTCTTGATTAACGGGTCTACCTACCATTTTTAATGGAAAATCTCCGAGCGGCGGCACATTTCCCCATTTCCTCCTGCTCTTCCTTCTTCTTCTACCTACTACATTGAATGTTTTGGGTGCCATTCTCATGGTGCATTGTATTTGGTAGCATTTTGAAATGACCCTATACTTGATTGCTGAGTACACGTTCTGGGTATATCAGAACTATGTTACTCATTTTTTCTGGGGGGTGGAAGAATCTACAAAAATTTTGGTGGAGTAGTAAGATATAACTTTGCTGGTGGCTCTGTTTTGGTGTCTTGTGAGTTTATGAATCATATGTTGGATGTTTTATGCATAATTTTACTAGTTTCATGTTGTTTTTATATGAGGAATACATCGTTGCATGTGTTTAGTTGTTTGTGTCCAAGTTGTGGGCATCTTTTCTTTTGAATCTAAATAGTTAAGGGTTATTTGGGATTCAGGAACATGGATTTTCTTTGTTGAATGTTTAATCTCTTATCTTTTTTCAAGGAACAATTTAAATATTTTAGGTTAAGCATTGGGAAAGGTATGCTGCAACAAGGATATCATTAAGTATGAATGACTAAATACTCAGTCTTGGGAAGGATCTGTAAGGCAGACACTAGAAAATTTCCCCTTGAAACTTAGTTATTGATTCAAGTTTATGGTAATCATTCACATGTGTATGTCTATTGACTCCGAGCCCTGAGATAGGCACCAGTCTGGTCTTGTATTGAGGTTACAACCCAAGATCCTAGTTTTGCATCCAAATACAAAATACAATTTCAAACTTCAAATATAACCTTTTAGGACATTAGATGTAGTTTTAGGACCAAAATCCTCTATCTCACAACTGAGCATAGGCCCAAAGCTAGCCCCTTTGCACTTATTTTATAGTTTTGGTCTGCATAAGAGAGGATTTATCTGCTTTGTGTCAACATCCCAGTAAGTTGACATGCATATTTTACGGATGTTGAATAGGGAATACCCCCCTTGGTTCTGCAGAGCCTAAAGAAGGAGAGGAGATATTTATAGGGTCTATCTCCTGTACTATTGGCCCCTGGCCTGGAAATCCTGTTGATCAATGATGGCTACCTTTTAGGGATAACTGGGAAGCATCAAGTTTGGGAAAAAATACAATAGATTTGTGACTCTACTAGGGAATGCTTTGTGTAAGAACCTTGGTTTGAAAACTAATTCCTAGTTGTAGGTGGTGACTTCGAACAAATCTCCCAACTGATAAAGTGAAATTTGTATGCAAGGGAGAAGATCCCTGCATAATCCTTTGCTTGAAGAATTACCTAGAAAAATGATGTATAGGAGAAAAGGGACCGTTCAAGCTGGTCAAGAAGGTTCTCCTAGCCCCAGAAACAATGATAATACCCAAGATAATCCAAAATCTTCAGAGCAGTGCCTTATTTTTCAAACATAGAGGGTAAAATTCAAGATGTATATGAAAGACAACAAGGTGATAGATTGAGAATGAGATCAGAGGTGTTTCAAGAATGCCCTTTCTTAGATCCCCAAGATAGATTTGAAGAAACTAAGTCTCCAAGGGATGATGATGATGACCAATATGGAAAGGGACCATCCTCTTTTATGCCCAAAGATGAAGAATTGGCTGAAGAAATCATGAACCTAAAGGCTGAATTAGAATATTTGCAGGCTTTGAGGATTAGAGATGATATGAGACAAAAGGTGCAAGCTCTAAAAATTGCTCAACATGATTTAGTTCCAACCCTTGATAATGTAAATGTGCTGAGAAACTAGCAAAGAAATGAAGTTCAGAATCAACAAAATGATCAGAGAAAAAATACAAACAATGTTAGGGTACCATTGAACAATGTGAGAAATCAGAATGCTAATAGGAATGCAAATGTTAATCAGTTTGGTAGACAACCTATGCAGTTGGATGGATTTAGGCAGCTAGTTTTTAATGTTATTCCTGGTTACCCTAACCCCATTGATAAACATGTGAGGCCTCAAATACCAAATTTTTTAGGAAATAATGTTGTGTCAGGTGAAGATCATTTGAAGGCCTTTTAGAATGTTATGGACAACTTTGAGGTTGAACATGAAGATGTTTTTATGAAATTGTTTATGTAGTCCTTAGTTGATGAAGCTAGAGAGTGGTATAAAAGTCTGCTTGACCAAAGTATCTTATCATGGAATGAATTCAGAAGGATTTTTAAAGAACAATATGGTGATAAGAATGATCCAAGCCTTTTTATAAATGAGTTCACTAGTATTACTAAGGTGTCAAATGAGCAAGTTGCATATTTTAATGCTAGGTTTACTAGAGTGTTGAACAAATTACCACTTCACATGAGGCCTAATGAACCAATGTGCATGGTACTATACATGAATGCTTTTGATGCTAAAACAACTTATGGGTTAAGAGATAAAGGTCCTACTAGCCTCAGGGATGCTTTTAGAATTGCAACCAACATTGAAAATAATAGGAAAGCATCTGGTAAGACAAATAGAAGGGATGATGTAAAGATTCTGCAAAATCTGAATAATAAGTCTCAAAGTACCTAAGGTAATGCATCTAATTCCAAAGAAAAAATGAATAAATTGACAACTATTGTTAAGGACCTCAATTATAGACTTGCTAAAAATGAAAAGGGGATAGGTCCCGAAAGGCAGGTTTACCAAAGACAAGAGAAGAGACCATCATTGCATGATATGCCATATAACACTAATTCGCATAATGGTAAACCCATTCTCTCAAATAGAAACACTAATCAAAGAGCTCAAAATGTTAAGGAGACTCCACATCCTTTGAAGAAAGCTGTTAACATTGTTGATGATACCCCATGGTGCATAATCTGTCAAATGCCTCACTCACAATCACAATGTATGATTGCTCAATCTTTGTATAGTAGCGCTATTGCCTATGATGAATGCAATGAGCCACATTGTATGGAGGATGATAGTGTCAATATGTTGTTCACAAATAGGGAGTATTCTTCTTATGATACTGATGAAAGCATGAATTATGGGACTCAGGTCTGCCAGCAGATTTCTTGTGATGAGGATGATGAAGATAACTATGCTTATGCCCAGGACTCACACATCTTTCTGAATAACTTGAGAAGGCCTTTCGATGAAGAGATTAGAGCTCTCACAACTGCAGTAGTGGCTTAGGTCAAAAGCAACTATAACATTAGAGGTAAGGCTCAGGTTGGTGATCCACGTCAACCAGAAGACACCTTTGTGAATCAACCAATGCATAATCATAAAGGGACTGAACCACATAAGACACAATGGAATAATAATAAGAAAAATTCTAAGAAAAAGCCAAGTCATGATTCTCAAGGACCAGAAAATGAAATTCCCCAAAATGAGGAGCAAAATAAAAATTCTCAGGTCATGGATGATAGTCAGATGGCCATTAAAATTAAGGCTGGATCAACTTAGGATTAGAATAAAACCATGATTCAAGCTACAACTGTTATACAAAATTATGCTTCCTTTGACATAACTCAGGTTTTATCCCAGATAAAGGTCTTTGTTCCATTGATGGAGATGATGAAAGTTGAAGAATTCAGGAATAAAGCATTGTCCCTAATTTTAGGAGTAGCTTGTCAGGCTGAGCAGAATGTTGAGACTTAGGGTAAGAAACAAGCCTTGTGTATTGATGAGGATGAGGTTCCTAAAGTCTATCTAGGGGTGACAATGACAAAATGCCCTTCACAGGTTGAACCATTTTATGTCTCCCTTGTTATCAATGGAAAAGTAATCAAGAATTGTATGCTTGACTTAGGAGCATCAACAACTATTATGCCTCTGGCTATCATGCAACAAGTTGGATTGAAAATAGACAAGGCATGTGGAAAATGCTAAGCAATGGATGCTAGGGAGGTACCAGTTATAGGAATCATGAAGGATGTGGATTTTATGCTAGCAGCATATCTAGAAAAGACTTACAGAATGAACATAACAATAGTTGACAAAAAGCCACAGTATGGTATGCTGTTGTCAAGGAGATGGGCAGCATTGGTTGGAGGAAGTATGTAGTTAGATTTGTCATATGTTGTGATCCCAATGAATGGTAGAGATGTCAAATTGGTCAGAGAAGAGAGGTCACCAGAAACAATTGAAGATCAAGATTCAGAAGAGCATATCTGTTTTGTGGATACTTACTATGAGAATTTTAGAATTGTCTCAGATGATCAAGGAAGCGAAGGGAGAGATCTTTGCATTCCAGAACGTGACCAACAGGGTCTCTAGACTATGTATTTTGATGGAGCTTATTCAAAGGAGGGTTCTGGTGCTGGAGTTGTGTTTTTGTCTCTAGCAGGTAAGCTTCTGAAATTCTCTTTCCTATTAAAGTTTGCCTACACAAATAATATATCAGAATATGAAGCTCTGCTACTAGGATTAAATGTTGCTTTGAAGCATGGGATTAAGATGCTAAAAGTTTTTGGAGATTTAGAATTAATTGTCTCCCAGGTGAGATAAATATGCTTCAAAAAATAAAAGGTTAAAACAATATAAGCATGCTGTATGGGATACAATTGAATTATTTGATGGGTTTTCAATAAATTCGATAGAAAGATCAAAGAATGTCATGGCAAACATTTTAGCTAATGTGGCCATAAGGTCAGATGATGTCACTCTATCTGATGTTACAAATGTTGAAGTTAAAATTAGACCTGCAGTACCAGATAATATATGCAGTTGGAATGTGTTTGATGATGATAGAGATTTGTTGAGGTTCCTACACTGCATAGATGAATATGAGAACCAGGAGATTGATTTTAAAAACTTTGTAGAAGTTGTGAATGGAAAAGAAACTCTTTTGGGGAAAGAAGTAATTCAACTCAAAACAAATAAAATCCCCAGAGGGTTAGGTGCTTTAGAAAGAGCATTTGACAATAGAGACCAGTTTGTTACAAAGGCATCTCCTACAAACAAGGATGACTTGGAGGAGATAAACTTGGGGACATGCCATGCCCCCAAAAGGGTATATATTGGCAAATAGCTCAAGCCACACATCAGGAGTATGTTGATTGTATTATTGAAAAAATATAAGCATGTCTTTGCATGGTCATATGAGGACCTAAAAGCTTATAGAGAAGACTTATTCTAGCATGAGATTCCTTTAAGGCCTGGAGCTAAGCCATTCAGACATAAACAAATTCCTATTAACCCAACTTTGGATCCAAAAATGTAGGAAGAGCTTGTAAAGCTTAGGGAGGCTAGAATAATTGTGCCTATCAAACACTCAACTTGGGTGTCCAATCTTGTCCTAGTTAGAAAGCAAAATGGTGATATAAGACTTTGTGTGGACTTCAAAAATTTGAATTTATCTTCTTTAAAGGATATTATCCACTGCCTAACATGGAGGCTATGTTGCAGAAGGTAACTGGTTGTGAGCTTTTATCCATGATGGATGGATTTTCACGATATAATCAGGTGAAGGTAAAAGAATTTGAACAATATAAAACTACCTTCACCACTCCATGGGGGACTTATGTATATGTAAGAATGCCATTTGGACTAACAAATGCAGGTGCTACATTTCAGAGGGCTATGGATGTTGCTTTTGCAGGATTGATTGACTCAATTTTGGTTGTATATCAAGATGATTTAACTGCTTATTCAAAAAAAGAGGAGCAACATTGCATGCATCTAGAACAAATTTTTATTAGGGCATTCGAATATGGCATTTCACTTAACCCAAAGAAATGTACTTTTGGGGAAGTAGAAGGAACACTATTAGGACACATTTTTTCCAAGGATGGAGTTAGGATTGATCCTGAAAGGGTTGCTGCAATTGACAGAATTTAAATTCCTAAAATAGTGAAAGGCATTTAGTCTTTCTTTGGGAAGATTAACTTTGTTAGAAGATTCATTCCCAACTTTATAGAGATTACAAAGGATATTTCTAAAATGTTGAAGAAGGGTGAAACTATCAAATGGGAAAGTGAAGCAACTAGATCATTTTAGAACATCAAATAAGCTATAAAGATGGCTCCCGTGTTGAGATCTCCTAATTTTTCTAAGCCAATTTAGTTGTTCTCATTTGCCTATTTTCACACTATTGCTACATGTTTATTACAGAAAAATGAAGATGGTTTTGAGAAACCTATTGCTTTCTTTAGCATGTCATTGCAGGTAGTCGAGTTGAAATATGATATCATGGAAAAGTAGGCATATGCATTGGTTAGGGAAGTCAAAAGCTTCAGGCCATACTTAGTAGGATCTTAGATAGTTGCATATGTGCCCCATGCAGTAGTTAAGGACATTTTCACTCAACAAGAAGTGACAGGAAGAAGATGCAGGTGGATTGACAAGTTACAAGAGTTCAACGTTGAGATACAAATTACAAAATTGGTAAGGGGACAGGGTTTGGCTAAGATGATGACACAATCAAATTTGGAGGGATGCTAGGTAAATGTAGTTTAGGATGAAGTTGTTAACATGTCTGAATCTGAATGGTACAAGGATATTGTGTATTATTTGTAAAATTTGAATTGTCTTTCCCATCTCAGTGATGGTCAAAAAAGGACCTTAAAGTTACATTCTATCAAATATATAATTATTCAAGGAGAATTATATTGGAAGAATCCTGATGGTGTACTACTTAGGTGTGTGGATGAAAATCAAGCTACAGATATTTTAAATAACATGCACCAAGGAATGTGCGGTGGATACTACACTGCCAAGACAACAACTCACAAAATTCTTAGAGCAAGTTATTGGTCGCCAACCCTTTTCTTAGATGCACAAAAGATGCTAAGAAAATGTGACCCCTGTCAAAGGTTCTCAGGAAAACTTAAGTATGAAGGTACATTACCCCTTAGAATTGTAACTGTGGAGGCTCCATTTCAGCAATGGGGAATTGATTTTAAAGGGGAAATTTTAGAAAGATCAAGTGGAGGACATAGTTGGATTTTGGTCGCTACTGACTATTTTAAGAAATCAACAAGCAGGGTGGTGATGGATTTCATTTTGGAACACATTATTTTCAGATTTGGAGTGCCAGTCAAAGTGGTCACAAACAATGCCATGTGCTTCAAATCTGGTGAGTTTGTTGATTTTTGCAATAACTATGGAATTTATTTGTCATATGCATCACCATATCATCCATAAGGAAATGGTCAGGTAGAATCAAGTAACATAAGCCTTATGAAAATAATCAAAAGGATGGTAGACAATAACAAAAGGGCATGGGATTCAAAATTAAAGATGGCACTATGGGCTGACCGAATAACAATGAAGAAAGCAATTGGAAAGTCACCTTTTGAGCTAGTGTATGGTGCACCAACTAAGTTACCTATGAATAATCTCTTACCAATTTATAGATTCATACAAGAAAATGATGAAGAGATTGAGGACTCAATGAATGAAACGATAAATCAACTAGTTGCATTGGATGAAATTAGAAGAGAAGCACATAAGACAAATATCAGGAAACAACAAAAGGTGAAATATTTGTTTGATAAAAGGGATATAGAAAGGAAGTTTCAGATAAGCGACTTGGTCCTTGTTTGGAATGCAAAGAGTCAGGATAAGGGCGAGCATGGTAAATTTGAGCCCTTATGGATAGACTCATATCAAATCAGCAATACTCATGTAGAAGATTCCTACTTTCTCCAGGCCCTAAATGGTGAACTACTAGAATTGCCTATGCACAGTAAATTCCTTAGACCTTATTTCTCATGAATGAATATCTTGAGTGCACATTGTAAATTAGGTGTAAATAGTCTGTACATACCTTGTATAGTCAGTGGTGTTTTACATTTTGTGTTTTGCCTGGTCTGTCCTGAAGTGGTCTAGTTCTCACTATAGTCTTGCGCCTGCACGTCCCCAGTCAAAGCCAATGGTGGTGTCTACCTAGGGTTAGGGTTTTGAGTCGAGTCTAGAAGCTTATTTTTTTATTCCCTCAAACTCTTAATGCATTAGGTTTTATTTCCCCTCAGCCTCTTGCATTGTATCTTTTAATTCGTCATTGACCTCTTGTAGCAGGTCATCAATCACTTAAATTACATTTTCATGCCTTGGCACTCGTAGGTTGACCAGCCCCTTTGCATTGCATTACCGCTTTCTACCATCATGCTAAAAAAGAAAAGAAAGAAAAAATGCTAAGTCCAAAAACCCTTTATGTGGTGGTGAAATCTGTTGTATGTATCATTGTATGTATGTGTCTTTGTATTTACAGATGCATATGTACAATGCCAGACCTAAAAAAATGTTCAATCGGCCTTTCAAAAAGTGAAGAAATAGTTGTATGCATCTTTTTATGCATATTGGGCTTGTATGTGCAATTCTAGGTGTGAAAAGTGGATGTACATTGAAGATTCCATCACAGATTCCTGGAATATTCTGTGCTTGTATGTAAGGATTGTATATGTTGTTGTATGTTTGATATACAATGAGCTAGATACAATGCAGATTTCAAAAAAGGTTTCAAAATCTTGAAAATGGTGGTCAACCCCACAGGTATACAAGGGGGATTGTCTATTCGATATACAAAAGGATATACAATGCAAAACATACAGTCCTGGACTTCAAATTTCATCAAATCGGGCCTGGCAGATGCATATAAGGGTAAAGTTGAAAAGTCAAAGGCATTTCCTTGTATCATGCATTGTATGTATCTCTGATATACAACCGCATGTACAAGTGAAATATGCAAAGTGGACGCGGCCGAAAAGTTAACTGCATTTGTGAAATGGGTGAGGTCCGCAGTTGTATATTGGGATTGTATGTTCCTAATATACAATTAGATATACAATGGAAGATACAAAAGAAATATACAATACATGAGCAGTTAGGGTCAACGGTCTTCAAAAGAATGGTGGGCACGCACAGTTGTATGTTTCATGGGTTGTATGTTTGTGTGATATACAATGCAATGTACAAAGGTGCAGATACAACTCGGATGTGAAAGGGAAAAGTTTGTTGTGGCAGATAAGTGGCTGGGGTCCGCAGGTTGTATATTGCACATTATATGTGCAATATATAAGGCGATATACAAAGAATAAAGATACAAGCCAAACCTATTCTAAGGTTTCATTCTAGTTGATAGTCTCCTTTGAGTTCTGCATTGTATGGATGGTTAGTTGTATCTTAGATACAAGCATATGCAAGGGGATTTTTGGTGTGATAATAATCATCGGCTACTCAACTCAATGTTTCTCCGATGGCCGATAAGGGGATGCATTGCTCAGTGATGAGTCCCAGGCTCAACTCAGCGACCAACCAGGTGGTGCCACGTGTCAGGAGCGATACAAGGGCCAATTCAAAGTGATGAAGTCTGAGGTTGTATATTGTATTTGTATGTGCGATATACAAGGAGATATGCAAAGGGGGAAGATACAATGCCTGAATCCGAATGCGATTGCAGTTTGTTTTATAATGATTTGGGGTCCGCACCTAGTATGTGTTGTGATTGTATGTATATGGATTTGCATATATAAGGATTTGAATGTATAATGGGCGAAAAGGGTAAAGCATATGTTTGCGCTGTGAAAAGTCAAAGGAGAGAAAGACACCTACGTGGTGCATTTTCATTGGCCGATGATTTTTCAAAGTGATTTGGAGCCACAGATCTCAGTGGGAAGAAGGAAATCAACAGCCCTGTTTTGAATGCCCAAGGGAGGAAAGAATTTCTATTTGCTGCATCTTCTCCAGGTGGGAAAAAACTTCAAGAACACATGAACCACTGCTGCATTTCAAAATAGATAGGTTGGCCATTAATGGCAAAATTTGCAGAGGCATGGTCTTGATTGACGGGTCTACCTACCATTTTTAATTGAAAATCTCCAACCAGCGGTGCATTTCCCCATTTCCTCTTGCTCTTCCTTCTTCTTATATCTACTGCATTGAATGTTTTGAGCACCATTCTCATGGTGCATTATATTTGGCAGCATTTTGAAATGACCCTATACTTGATTACGGAGTACACGTTCTGAGTATATCAGAACTGTGTTACTCATTTTTTCTTGGCGGTGGAAGACTCAGCAAAACTTTTGGTGTAGTAAGATACAACTTTACTGGTGGCTCTGTTTTGGTGTCTTGTGAGTTTATGAATCATATGTTGGATGTTTTATGCATAATTTTACTAGTTTCATGTTGTTTTTATATGAGGAATGCATCGTTGCATGTGTTTAGTTGTTTGTCTCCAAGTTGTGGGCATCTTTTCTTTTGAATCTAAATAGCTAAGGGTTATTTGGGATTCAGGAACATGGATTTTCTTTGTTGAATGTTTAATCTCTTATCTTTGTTCAAGGAACAAATTAAATATTTTAGGTTAAGCATGGGAAAGGTATGCTGTAACAGGGATATCATTAAGTATGAATGACTAAATACTCAATCTTGGGAAGGATCTGTAAGGCAGACACTAGAAAATTTCCCCTTGAAACTTAGTTATTGATTCAAGTTTATGGTAATCATTCACATGTGTATGTCTATTGACTTTGAGCCTTGAGATAGGCACCAGTCTGGTCTTGTATTGAGGTTACAACCCAAGATCCCAGTCTTGCGTCCAAATACAAAATACAATTTCAAACTTCAAATATAACCTTTTAGGACATTAGATGTAGTTTTATGACCAAAATCCTCTATCTCACAACTGAACATAGGCCCAAAGCTAGCCCCTTTGCACTTATTTTATAGTTTTGGTCTGCATAAGAAAGGATTTATCTTCTTTGTCTCAACATCCCAGTAAGTTCACATGCATATTTTACGGATGTTGAATAGGGAATACCCCCGTTGGTTCTGCAAAGCCTAAAGAAGGAGAGGAGATATTTATAGGGTCTATCTCTTGTACTATTGGCCCTTGGCCTACAAATCCTATTGATCAATGATGGCTACCTTTTAGGGATAACTGGGAAGCATCCAATTTGGGAAAAAATCCAATAGAATGCAGGGATGCCAAGAAAATAATGAAATGTAGAATAATAGAAGGAAAAGAGAGGAGAAAGCACAAAAGACCATCCCTTGAAAATGGAGAGATCTTCACAATGATAATGTAGACTTCTCACAAGACCAAAGAGTTGTTGCAATGTGTTGGAATTCCATAGAGTATTATAGCAGATTGGGTGAGAGGGAGAGTTGGAGCCAAAAACCAAGTTCAAAGCATGAAGAGAGAAAATATTACAAATTCAAAAGATATGAATCATTCAAGAGGCTATATGACTGTTGAAAAACTAGCAAGCTAGTACAAAATGATGGTTACAAGTAATAAAAGTTAAAAATAGTTTTTTTTTTGAATGCTAAACAAAGATCAAATAGTCATATGCTTGCGAGACATTAGCATACCCACATAGACATATGTGTGACTATGGTACCATATAAGAAGAAAGAAATGGGAAACATTACAAATAGTCATTAGACATAAAAACATTAAAAACACACTACACAAAATATAAGTGCACAAAACAACACAAAACTTATCATTTAAATTTATAAACTAGACTAGGAAAGAGCACTAAAATGATTCCAATATGAATGGACACTAAAATAAGGATAATTTATAATGTCAAAATTATAGGGTATGTAATTTTTGATCTTGTACAGTGTTTCTACATCTATGAATTTTAGTGATTTAGTACAACAAGATCTTCATATCAATCTTTAAAATAGAGCTTCTTGGTATGAATACTTGACAAATATATCAAGTTTATTTTGTGAGTCCCATCTCGTAGATTTGGAAAACACACTTGTGGACATTCATGTCTTCTTCAATGTTAGCTCCCATGGATTTGCATCATCTTCTTCAAATATCATGAGAGTACATTCAGACCCTCTTGTTCTTTCTCTATCTATTTATTTGTCATAGTTTGGCATTGGCTTCAAGATCCTTGAGCAGCATTCAAAGAATTCATCATCGTCTTTGGATCTTGTTCTTCATTAGTTTCCACATGTTCCTAGCTTGTCACCTTTTTCATTGGTTAGGCTTGGATTTCCTAATTTAATTATGTCATCTTTTGGCATCAACTTGGAAACACTTGACCAACTTTCAAAGACATGTTTAGAGTTTTCTTCTCTCATATTCCTATCCAGAATGTGGATTTCTCTTACATGCATCTATGGGTTTGTTTCTTTTTAAGGAGAGAAATTTTGTTCAATGGTTTTGGATCATCTTCAACATTCATTATCAAGCATCTACCATTAGTGTAAGAGATTACACATTGTGAGCGAGCTCCATGGTCTCTGTTCTTCTCTCTTATGGGGGTGAGGGGAGGTGTGGGTTGGGGGTCTTTTTTCTCACATGGGATTTTATCTTTCTCATACTTTAGAGAGCGTATTTTGTACATTGGTGAAGAAATTTGTACTTGGGGGGTCATCTTAAGTCCTTCCTTCTTTCCTTTCACTTTTTTTCTTGTTTTCTCTTTTCTGGAGAGGGTTTTTTCTCTATAGATTTTTCTCCTTTTCTCCATAGATTTTTCTCCTCTTCTCCATTTGTGAGAGATTATTTTGTACATGGGTACTTAATCAAACCTTGTTATTGGGACCCATCTTTACATTGTTTCATGTTTTCTCATTCTTCCTAAGTTGCACATAAGAAGAGGTGTTCGTATGAACAAGCTTTTCTACCTATCGAGTTTCGTTTTAAGACATTTTCACACTAATTTAGTTAAATTTACATAGGACATTAATTTTTATGTCTCATGTCATAAGATTAAGACACATGTCATTATGTTAGTTTGTATTGTACCTCACCCTTGCCTATATATACAAGGGTCCTCTCATTGTACATGATGTATCATATGCTCATAATAAAGGTTGCATTATATCATTATTTGGTATTATTGCATAACCATTGTTTCAAGCCTGTGTGGAAAGTAATTGATGTTGTAGGTAATCCTTGGCTCCTATGAACCCTTATGGTTACTATTACAATAAAATTCAAAATAGATCTTGGCTAATTAGAAGCTAAATCACTCTTTTGAAGTACATAATTTAGAAGAAATTATAAAATTTGTACAGGCATCACAAATATGTTTTACTCATCTACTGTATTCATTCTAGATGATAGTATAGATATTCATGGATATTTACAAACTCATTTGACAATTAGTATCTCTTTAATTCTTGTATTTTCTTGTATTTTTGTGTTTGTTTTAATATTGTATTTGTCTATTCAAAATTTTTAAGCTACGATCGATATTAGAAAGATTCAATTTTCTTTTATAATCAGAAGATAGCATCCCTTAACCTTTTTTGACATTTTTTGACCATATGAAAGATGGCCTAGAAACAAATATAAAGCTCTTACACTATACTATAGAAATCCTTAACAATAAAAATATAGAGATGAATATTAAATCTCATTCATACAACATAGCAGAAAATAACATTGTTTTTAATCACCTAGAATATTATTGATTTTGTTGTTCATTCTCTATGTAAATCAATGATAAAATAGAATATAAAAGAGTTTTCTACAATAGTCTAAAGCTAAAAAGCACGTCGTTAAAAATAATAAAAAATAAAAAATAAGAATATTATGAATACATGTAGTTCCATGAATCTGTGATTATTTAAAAAGCTATAGAAAAGAAATAGTTTAAAAATAAGTATCTAAAAATGTCACATGCATTCCTTTGATTCTATGATTGATCATGCACTCCTATAGTCTCCCCCTAGATGATAAATGAGGATGATGCCTAACTGGTCTCTCAAATTGACAAAAGTAGCTACCTGAAGAGCTTTAGTAAAGATATCAATTATTTGTTTAGTTGTAGGACAAATCTACAATTCAACTTGTCCATCTTGTACCAAATCATAGATAAAATGATGTTGGATCTCTATGTGTTTCAATCACACATGAAAGACTAGATTTTTTGTCATTGCATTGGTGCTACTATTATCAAAAAATAGAGTTGTTGGATGTTCTTGTATGAAGTGTAGACCTTCAAAAATCCATCTGATATAGATTGCTTAACAACCTACTATTGTGGCAACAATATATTCTGCTTTAGTTGAAGAAAGATCTAGAGTTGCATGCTTCTTACTACTCCAAGGTATAACTCCAAAACTAAATGAGAAAACATAACTAGATGTTTATTTTCTATCATCCACTAAGCTAGCCGAATTAGAACCTATGTAACCAACTAGTTCAAATTTTTCAGTGGAGGAATAATGGATGCCAAAATTGTGAGTTCAACTCACATACCTCAATATTCTTTTTGTGTAGCATGCCAATGAGACTCATGTGGATCCTCCATGAATTGAGAGATAAGGCTCACAACATACATAATATCAGGTCTAGTTGTATTGAGGTACATGAGGCTCCCAACCAAACTTTTGTAGAAAGTGACATCTACTTTGAAGCATGCATCTTCCTTGGTTAATTATAATCAAGGGCTAAAGGATTTGCAATTGTTGTGCATGAGATCATTCTAAAAATTTTCAATAAATCAACAACATACTTGGTTTGAAAAATAAAGATACCTTCTGGTTGTTGTTGCACTTCGACACCAAGAAAATAATGCATTTGTCGTAAATCTTACATTTCAAATTTGCATTTCATTGCTATTTGAAATTCCTTGAAAAGACTTTTGTTGTTACCTATATAGATAAGATCATCAACATAAAGACAAAGAATAAGAATATCATTAACAACATGTTTTCTCTAAGAGGCGTCTCCTGAATCCTTTCTTCAAGAAATAACTATCAATCCTTGCGTACCAAGGACAAGGAACTTACTTCAACCCATAAAGAGCTTTCTTCAACTTGTAAACCAACTATTATTTGCCCTAAATAGCCCATGGATTGTTCCACATAGACTTCTTCATCTATATAACCATTAAGGAAGGTTGATTTTACATCCATCTGATATACATGCCACTTATTTTGTGTAGCAGTTGCCAATATAATCTTGATGGTATCAAGTCTTGCAATTCGAGTGAAAGTTTCTAAATAATCTACTCTAGGTGTTTGTGTAAATGTCATGCCCACATTTCCCATGTGGTCACGACACACATCACACGTGTCATGTCCACATTTGTCATGTGGTCATGACATGAAACATAAAAAATTTTCCTGCGCTTCCCTAGAAACCCGCTCGTACGTGTGAGCATGCTCGGTGGCATATGCTTAGGGTGTAAACAATACAGTTGTTAGTAGGGTAATATGCACACATGCACATACCCAAATGCAAGAAGGCCAACAAGGGGGTCATCGTGATGTGGTTAACGTCACTACAAGGGTTAAACTTACTAACTTACTAAACCCTAAACTTCAGGAAAATTTGGCAGCATAACGCCTGACGGGCGTGAGTGGGGTTTATTGTACTAACACTAATCTTGATCACAAGGTTTCTAGATAGGGTTAATAAATTTCTTACAACTCACTAATTACATTGGAATACAGATGATTAAGATAATTGTACATTTTCCAACAAGGTCCGAACATTTGTTCTCCTTCCCGTTTCTCTGTAATTTAATCTTTAATTTGTTCTCTTTCACGTTCTCTATCAATCAAAGTTATCATTGTATCCTTTACATTATTCCTAATTTCTTCATAGATCAGTTCTCTATCAATTAGATTTATCACTGTATCCTTTACATTATTCCTAATTTCTTGGTAGATCAGTTCTCTATCAATCAGAGTTATCACTGTATCCTTTACATTATTCCTAATTTCTTGGTAGATCAGATCACTTAAACAGGACTTACTAACTTCATTTGATGAAGTCCACTAGGTTTCTGCTCTAGGTTTAATTCAACGCTTGAATTAATTTTGTTAACTAGATTGGTCCAATCAGGTTTAAGGGAATATTAAGTCTTAATTAGTACTCTTAGCCCTATTTTAGAAAAGTTGTGCATTTTCTCCTCTTTGTTTTCACTTTTATCATTCTTTCTCTTTTTCTCTCATTTTCTCAATTTGGTGTTTACTCAATTTACAGGTTGAGTTTAAATGGCCACATATGAAATGCATATGATGGCTTTATTTATTTAAGAAGATATAAATACACACACACACACACACACACACACACACACATACACACACACACACACACACACACACACACACATTATGTATTATATCACTAAGTTTTCCTTTATAAGGATAGTGAATTTTTAAATTCATTCTAAATATATATATATACGTTTATTTTTCCTATGAGCAAATTATATTATATTTTTTTTCCTTTTTTTTTATAATTACCATGTGTTTACATTTCTTTTTTTTGTCAATATTGAAACCCTATTATATATATATATATATATATATATATATATATATATATATATATATATATTTAAAATGCTCCCCTTTACAAAATCATTAATAAATAATATATATATATATGTGTGTGTGTGTGTGTGTATATATATGTATATGTATATATATGTATGTATATATACATACATACATATATATATAGCCCAACGGGTTTGGGTCTAGTGGTGGGGAGCGAGGAGTTTCACACCATAGACCCAAGTTCAAATCCCACCGGGCGGGGGCTCCCTTGTAGTGGCCATGGGGACACCTTGAGGTAGGGGTCGCACTTATGGCAATGCATGGACCAATGCCCACCCCCATGTTTTTCCATGGGGACACCTTGAGGTAAGGTCAAGTGTAACCATATTAAGGAACCAATCCCACCCCCATGTCCTCTACGAGATGCCCCCCACCATCTCAGGCTGGTGTAAAATTTCTTGAGGCCCCCAGGATCTTGTATCTTGACTTACCCGCGACATGTGGAGTGGGGCATTTGCATGTCGCCCAAGGGGTACATCCCTGGTCTTAGTTTTTGCCCAACAGGTTTGGGTCTAGTGGTGGGGAGTGAGGAGTTTCACACCATAGACCCAAGTTCAAATCCCACCGGGAGGGGGCTCCCTTGTAGTGGCCATGGGGACACTTGGAGGTATGGGTTGCACTTATGGTAATGCATGGACCAATGCCCACCCCCATGTTTCACCATGGGGACACCTTGAGGTAAGGTCGAGTGTAACCATATTAAGGAACCAAGCCCACCCCCATGTCCTCTATGAGATGTCCCCCACCAGCATGGGCTAGTGTAAAATTTCCCAAGGCCCCCAAGATCTTGTATCCTGACTTACCCGCGACATGTGGAGTGGGGCATTTGCATGTCGACCAAGGGGTACATCCCTGGTCTTAATTTAGCCCAACGGGTTTGGGTCTAGTGGTGGGGAGTGAGGTGTTTCACACCATATACCCAAGTTCAAATCCCACCGGGTGGTAGCTCCCTTGTAGTGGCCATGTGGACACCTGGAGGTAGGGGTCGCACTTATGGCAATGCATGGACCAATGCCCACCCCCATGTTTCGCCATGGGGACACCTTGAGGTAAGGTCAAGTGTAACCATATTAAGGAACCAAGCCCACCCCCATGTCCTCTATGAGATCCCCCCACTAGCTCGGGCTGGTGTAAAATTTTCTGAGGCCCCCAGGATCTTGTATCCTGACTTACCCACAACATGTGGAGTGGGGCATTTGCATGTCGCCCAGGGGGTACATCCCTGGTCTTAATTTATATAGCCCAATGGGTTTGGGTCTAGTGGTGGGGAGCAAGGAGTTTCACACCATATACCCAAGTTCAAATCCCACCGGGTGGGGGCTCCCTTGTAGTGGCCATGGGGACACCTGGAGGTAGGGGTCGCACTTATGGCAATACATGGACCAATGCGCACACCCATGTTTCGCCATGGGGACACCTTGAGGTAAGGTCGAGTGTAACCATATTAAGGAACCAAGCCCACCCCCATGTCCTCTACAAGATGCTCCCCACCAGCTTGGGCTGGTGTAAAATTTCTTGAGGCCCCCAGGATCTTGTATCCTGACTTACCCGCAACATGTGGAGTGGGGCATTGCATGTTGCCTAGGGGATACATCCCTGGTCTTAATTTTGCCCAACGAGTTTGGGTCTAGTGGTGGGGAGCGAGGAGTTTCACACCACAGACCCAAGTTTAAATCCCACCAAGCGGGGGCTCCCTTGTAGTGGCCATGGGGACACCTAGAGGTAGGGGTCACACTTATGGTAATGCATGGACCAATGCCCACCCCCATGTTTCACCATGGGGACACCTTGAGGTAAGGTCGAGTGTAACCATATTAAGGAACCAAGCCCACCCCCATGTCCTCTGCGAGATGCCCCCCACCAGCTCAGGCTGGTGTAAAATTTCTTGAGGCCCCCAAGATCTTGTATCTGACTTACCCGTGACATGTGGAGTGGGGCATTTGCATGTCGCCCAGGGGGTACATCCTTGGTCTTAATTTTGTCGAGTGGGTGTGGTCTAGTGGTTAAGACCACTTGGTCCTTATTGTGGAGACCAAGGTTCAAATCCCCCCAAAGACATCTTGGCTTCTAAATGGTTGTGGCTCTATGTAGGTAATGCATGGCACTCTGAGGTCCTTAAGTGGAGTGTGCTCAAATTCTGGAGTTCTCTGGTCTCCGCAGCTTGATACATCATGGTAGCAATGGTGTAAAATGATGAATCTACCAGTGGTGATCCGCGCCACAAGCGGCATGATGGCAGACTTAGCAGGGCCGCATTGCTGGTGATCCGCGCTGCAGTGGTGGTGGCAGTTCTACGGGGAGGAGGTCCCCCTTGTGACCTCCACTCGAGTGGGCCAGCCTAAAAAACCCTCACTTACCATGGGGACACCTTGAGGTAAGGTCGAGTGTAACCATATTAAGGAACCAAGCCCGCCCCCATGTCCTCTACGAGATGCTCCCCACCAGCTCGGGCTGGTGTAAAATTTCTTGAGGCCCCCAGGATCTTGTATCCTGACTTACCCGCAACATGTGGAGTGGGGCATTGCATGTCGCCTAGGGGATACATCCCTGGTCTTAATTTTGCCCAACGAGTTTGGGTCTAGTGGTGGGGAGCAAGGAGTTTCACACCACAGACCCAAGTTTAAATCCCACCGGGCGGGGGCTCCCTTGTAGTGGCCATGGGGACACCTGGAGGTAGGGGTCACACTTATGGTAATGCATGGACCAATGCCCACCCCCATGTTTCACCATGGGGACACCTTGAGGTAAGGTCGAGTGTAACCATATTAAGGACCAAGCCCACCCCCATGTCCTTTGCGAGATGCCCCCCACCAGCTCGGGCTGGTGCAAAATTTCCCGAGGCCCCCAAGATCTTGTATATGACTTACCTGTGACATGTGGAGTGGGGCATTTGCATGTCGCCCAGGGGGTACATCCTTGGTCTTAATTTTGTCGAGTGGGTGTGGTCTAGTGGTTAAGACCACTTGGTCCTTATTGTGGAGACCAAGCTTCAAATCCCCCCAAAGACATCTTGGCTTCTAAATGGTTGTGGCTCTATGTAGGTAATGCATGGCACTCCGAGGTCCTTAAGTGGAGTGTGCTCAAATTCTGGAGTTCTCTGGTCTCCGCAGCTCAA
This sequence comes from Cunninghamia lanceolata, assembly GCA_027924645.1. Lineage (NCBI taxonomy): Eukaryota > Viridiplantae > Streptophyta > Pinopsida > Cupressales > Cupressaceae > Cunninghamia > Cunninghamia lanceolata. The sequence goes on along the minus strand of BSBN01000078.1, from coordinate 30,537,892 downwards.
TACGTCGTGGTAGCAATGGTGTAAAATGACGAATCTACCGGTGGCGATCGCGCCACAAGCGGCATGATGGCAGACTTAGCAGGGCCGCATTGCTAGTGATCCACGCTGCAGTGGTGGTGGCAGTTCTATGGGGAGGAGGTCCCCTTGTGACCTCCACTGGAGTGGACCAGCCTAAAAAACCCTCACTTACCAATCAATATATATATATATATATACATACATATATATATATGTATATATATATGTATGTATATATGTATATTATATGTATGTATATATATATGTATGTATATATATATATATTAATATTTTATTATGTTATAATATATTAGGTTTTCTGTATATGACAAATGAATATTGTTTTGATTCATATTTTCATTTGAATAACATTGGGAACCCTAACATTTGTTCTATTTTTCTTTTTGGACAGGTTCATGGAGGGCAGCGACGGCATGGCAGAGGTTGCAAGTGGAGGTTGTGGGCAAAGGGAGGCTAGAGGTAGCCGCAGGGAGCAGCAAAGGGAGGATCAGGCGGCAGTGTGTGGGTTGAGGAGCCAATGGAGGTATGGCCGCAGAGTGTTTTGGATTGCAACAGCTGCGGGGCTACGAACGGTGGGGAGTGTGGAGAGGGACGAAGCCCCCACCCATATCCCATAGCATGGGGTGTGGGTGGGGGCTCCGCCCCCTCCCCACAGCCATTGTAATGACAGTCTCAGTGGGGGGGTTCGAAACCCCCCACCATTTAATTTATTTATTTTTTAAAACAAACACAGTTTAGATACTGTGTATCATTCGCACAACCATTACTTATTTCCTCAATGCAAATTTTTTATTTATTAAATATAAATATAAATATATATATATATATATATCCTCAAATTAGATTTATAGACTAAAGAAATTAGTTAATATTTTAAAATTGTGTAAGCACATTCATTTAAAAAAAAAAGAAAACACACACGTTAAATATAATTATACAATCTTTCGACTATGAATTATTTCTTCAATTTACTTATAAATTCTCTTTTAAAAACAATAAACAAGGTATGTATTTTTGTTTATTCCAAATTTCTTATAAGGCAAGGAGTTCATTTAAAAATATATTCCTCATAAGATTTATATTTACACATTTTTGAAGGGAGAAATTTAAATATATTTGCAATTAATTAAAAGCCTCTAATGCAATAATTACAACCAATTTTCATTCTTTCCAAGATAGCAATTTACAATTTCATATATATATACATTTTAAAACTACAAAATCACAACATAACAAATTGATATTCCAATGTGAATAAAATGAATTAACTTATAAACTTCTTTTCTACAATTCCTCCTTACTTAAAGAGTAAAATCTAAAACATCAATTTATAACTTTTTAATACAATGAAAGAGGCTCTCTCACAACTTATTAAAATACAATTTAACAACGAGCGAGAGAGAGAGAGAGAGAGAGAGAGAGAGAGAGAGAGAGAGAGAGAGAGAGAGAGAGAGAGAGAGAGAGAGAGAGAGAGAGAGAGAGAGAGAGATGTCCTCTTTCAAAATCAATAATGGTGAAGTTCCTAAATAGACAAGCTCTCCTCAAGAGCTTTAAGAGTAAAGGAAAATAAAATATTTTTCGAAACAAGAAAACTTCTTCAACTTCACACTTAAGCTCCAAGAAACCTGTATATCACAACAAGGGAAAGAAACACCACACATCTTGCTCTCCTCCCTACCATAGACCTGCAAGAGGGTCACCCCCGAGCTAGGGAGGTCATCCACACATCTGGGGAACTCAAATCCACTTCACAACATGGCACACAAACATATCAAAATCACAATATTACACCCATAGGAAAACACAACACACAAACTCAACCTAAGGTGAGTTCAAAAAGGGGTAGGAGAGTGGACACACTCAACTCTAGAGTGCCACTCCTTCAAAATACATCAACATAACTTTTCTCATGGCCTCAAGCCAACATGTTAACAAAATTCTGAAGGAGTTCATATTTTGGCTCTCAAGCCATATAACAAATTACCCAAAATCACATAAATGCCCTCAAGGCTTTCAACATCCCAAAACAAGGTAATGACCTCGAGGAGGATCACTCCTCCCCTACCCCACACTTGATGAGCATTTTCTCCAAGTGGGAGAGGCTCTTTCAAAACCCTACTAAATATTCCCTACAATAACAAAATACAACACAAGTAAAAACACATCTCACACATTCATCATGCAAGAAAATTGAAATTACAAGGGGAAGGCCTTAGCCTTGAAAACCAACCTTTAAAAGCCCTAATTTGAAGAAGTTGATGTAGAGCTCCTCTAAAATCTCCTCCCACATAAGCCACCAAACCCCCTCTATCTTTCCCCCAAAAACAATTTCTGACAATAAAAATTTCCAAAAATTCAACAACCCCTCACCTTATCCCAAGTGGGATTAAAATAAGCCCAATCCATGAGCTTAGAGTGGGGAGGTAAGACTTGTCACCTCCTCACTCTTCCTCCCCACTACAAATGTGTCCCAAGGGATGGTGTTGACACATGTCACTCACCCATCTAAAGTCTCCCTCACCCCTTACCACATGTCCTCTCTCCAACACATGGGAGAAAAAAAAGGGAGTTAAAGAGGGAAAGAGTGACACATGTGTCCCCTTCCTTTCCTCTCATGAAGAACCGCACAACTCCATGGGTACTCTCACCAATTGCGAGTGAGACTTGAAGTCAAGTCCTCCATAATTGGTGGGTCTTGGAGTCATCTATAACCTTAGGAAGTGAGAAGGGATAGATTTGAGTGTTGGTACCACTCATCCTATCCCTCCCATTCCTCCAAATTTATCACTTAACTTCAGTGTGAAGTTAAGGTGACCATATGGAGGTTTGCCAAGGGTTACCCAAGTCAAAAGGGACCCTAGACCCATGGGGTATAACTCAGGGTAAAGTTTTTCCTAGTTGGAACAACCAGGGTCAAGTTAAAACACAAGAAAAGGGTCTCCAAAAATTTAAAATTTAAATATGTAATTCAAGACAATTCTTACAACACATATCATAATTCAAATTAAAAGAGGGTAGACTTAACCCAATTAACCTCATGCAATTTAACATTACAACATTTCATCATACACAGAGTTGATCTTGGTTCCTCGTGGAACCGGATCGGCTTCATAAGGGATTACAACATAAGGTGTGGGATGATCTCCAGTATCTGTGGTTGGTTAGAAATACCTAGGCACTTAGTTGTAAAGTTAATTCCACATATCAATAACATAACCGAAGAAAATTAAAACTTGTAATCGCATAATATATTACAAGTTCTCTTAAGCATAAAGGAAATCACATTACAATTTTCTGACTAACATCACCTAATTAGTTTTCCTTTAATATAGATTATCTCTCTAACATCACCTAATTAGTTTTCCTATAATATAAACATCTATCTTAACATCACCTAATTAGTTTTCCTATAAAATAAACATCTATCTAACATCACCCAATTAGTTTTCCTTTAACATAATAAAGTCTAACAATTCGGGAATTCAGGATCAATAGTCCCACAAGTATAAAAGTATAAGCAACAATAAGGTAAATAGTCACATGAACAGAAATGAAAAAGGTAGGCCTCACATCCTCCCCCCCTAAGACTGTACTTCCTCCTGGAAGTCGTCAAAGAGGTGAGCATAAAGAGTCCTCAATCTCGCTGCATCCTCCATGTCGCAGTGACCTCATCATACATGTCCCACTAGACCCTAACCTGGTCTAACTCTCAACCTTGAATGCCCAGTGTCTAACGAATCAATATGCAAATTGGCTCCAAACCCAGCTATCCATCTACCTCTACCTGAAGAGAACTCCAATTCAATATGTGAGATAAGTTAGAGATGTAACGACGTAAAACTAAAACATGAAAGACATCATGGATATGCGATAGGCTAGGTGGTAAGGCTAGATGATAGGCTATAGGTCCTATCCACTCCAAGATCTCAAAAGGTCCTACAAACTGATGTGCGAGCTTAGAGCCCTTTCCATAACCGATCGGACTCTTGTGCGGTCGCACTCTCAAAAATACCCTGTCACCCAGTGAGAAGCTCCGATCAGTTCTCTTAGCATCAGCATACTTCTTCTGTCTATCCTGTGCCTCCTAAAGTCTCTATCTAATCAGTGTAACCTACTGCTCCATGTCCTGAACTATCTCTAGACCAATGGTGACCCTGTCCTCTATCCAATCCCAACTCAATGGTGTCTTGTATGTCTGCCATATACAACCTGAAAAGGAGGCATACCCAATGAGCTGTGATGCCTATTATTGTAGGTAAACTCAACCAGATACAGATACTCCTCCCATCTAGACTGATGGTCCATAACATACATATGAAGCATGTCTTCCAACACTTGATTAACTCTCTCTATTTGTCCATCGGTCTCAGGATGGTAAACTAAACTGAAGTTGAGCTATGTGCCCAATGCCTGCTGTAAGGCTCTCCAAAAAGCTGAAGTGAAAATGGAGTCTCTGTCAGAAATGATGCAGTGAGGTACTCCATGAAGTCTGACAATTTGATCTAAAAACACTCTCGCCACATATGGTGCATTGTACGTCATGCATACAAGTGAGAAATATACCACCTTGGTCAACTTGTCAATTGTCACCATGATGGCATCATGGCGACGTGATGACATAGGTAGACCAACGATAAAATCCATGGAAATGGTGTCCCATTTCTACTAAGGTATCTCGTGAGGATACAACAGTCTTGTTGAATGCTGATGCTCGACCTTGACCCTCTAACACTCAAGGTAATGAGCAACATATTTTGCAATGTCTTGTCTCGTCCCAGCCCAATGATATAACTGTCACAAATTAGCATGCATCTTCTTCACTCCTGGGTGTGCTACATAAGGTGCTCAATGAGCCTCTGAAAGAATCACTACACATAGATCACCTGCACGGGGTATAGAGATGCGCTGTCGATGTCTAAGAAAACCATCAGACTCAAGGGAATATCCTGCGAACCTGCCCTTAAGGGTCCTCTATTTCTAGATTTCTTGCTGCACCTCAAGAAACCACTCGTCCTCAGGTAGATGCTGTAAGATACACTCTCTCAAGTCCACCCTCAATGTTAAGGTTAGGATCTCGTGGCACCTTCGACTCAAGGCATCAGTGACCACATTCTCCTTCCCTTTGATGTAGTGGACATGAAAGTCATACTCGCATAAGAACTTCATCTAGCACCATTGGCGGGTGTTCAATTTGGCTATGTAAAAATGTACTGTAAGCTATGGTTATCCGAATGGCGCTCAAAGCGTAGACCTAAAAGGAAGTGTCTCTAATGAACAAGAGCATGAATAACTGCTGCGAGCTCTAAATTGTGAGTAGGGTAGTTTATCTCATGTGTCTTGAGCTTACACGATTCATATGCAATCGCTCTACCACCCTGCATAAGCACAGCTCCCAAATCCTCTAGTGATGCATCTGTGTAAACAACAAAATCCTCTGCAGGATCAGGAACCGCTAATATGGGAGCGCTGGTAAGACGCTCCTTGAGGACCCTGAAGGCCCTCTCATATTGCTTGGTCCAAGTGAAACCCTTCCCTTTCTATTGAAGGGAAGTGATGGGATGCACTAATATGGAAAAGCCCTCAATGAATCTACGGTAATAACTTGCTAATCCCATAAAGGTCCTGAGCTCAGTCACACTGGTGGGTGCTAGCTAGTCCTGAATCACTTTGATCTTTGATGGATCTACAGAGATGCCATCGCTTGATAAGATGTGCCCCAAATACTGCACCTCTGTCCTGAAGAAGGCACACTTAGCCAGGTTGCCATAAAGTTGCTGGTCTCATAAGCACTGTAAAACTTGATGCAGATGATCCACATGTTCCTCTTCGGTCCACGAATAGATCAAAATATCATCAAGAAATATGATCATGAACCAATCTAAGTGCGGAACACCCCATTCATGAGGCTCATGAACACTGCAGGGGCGTTCATCAAATTGAAGGGTACCATTGTAAACTCATAATGGCCATATCTGGTTCAAAAAGCAGTCTTATGAATGTCTGCCTTTGTGATGCGCAATTGGTGATACCTGGATTTTAGATCAAATTTTGAGAACACTCTGGCTCCCTGCATCTGATCAAAGAGGTCATCAATCCTAGGCAGAGGATTACGGTTCTTCACCGTCACCTTGTTCAACTACCTGTAATCCATACATAATCAAAGAGACCCATCCTTCTTCTTCATGAAGATAACTGGTGTGCCCCATGGTGAAATGCTAGGTCAGATGTGCCCCTTCTCAAGTAAATCCTCTAACTGCAGTTTAAGTTCTGTAAGCTCATGTGTAGTCATCCTGTAGGGTGCACAAGACACTGGCTCTGCACCCGGCACTAGATCGATGTGGAAATCCACCTCTTTGCGTGGAGGCATACCTGGTAATTCTAGCAGAAATACGTCGGCAAAGTCTCTCTGGATAGGGTGATCATCTAAAGTAGCCTCAGGCTCATCCTTTGATCTGTCACTGACCGTGATAGCAAACATTTGACAACCCTTCTGCATGCAGCACTTAAACTGCTGAGCGGATATCATATGAATAGCCATGGGCTTCTGAATGCCCACTATCTCAACCGGTGAGCCATGATCGTCTAAGCAGCTAATCATCCTCTGGTGACAATCTAGCTTGGCTCTATGAGCCGCAAGCTAGTCCATACCCAGAACTACACCATAGGATCCTAATGGCATAACCCTAAGGTCACATGATGTAGTGAAGGAACCCAAGGAGATGTTGCAATCTCTAACCAAGGAATCTACTGACATCCTAGCCCCAGAGGCCAACTCAAGCTCCCACCTAATGTCCTACCTAGAAGCCACTAGCCTAAAACATTCCACTAACGATGTAGACAGAAAAGAGTTGTAAGCTCCAGAGTCAAACTGGCGGTTGTCAACCACTGCAAACATGCAGTGAGACTTGCCCACATCACCTACAGTTTGCTCAGATCCTCTTGAACGTGGCTTCCCCCTGCTGTAAATCCCTATGGGCACTCTCTGGCCATATGCCCTGCCCAGCACATACATAACACGGGCCCCTAGCCTATAACTATCCTGACTGAGTTCTACCTGACTGCTGTTATCTAGTCTATCTAGTGGACCCCTGTGAACCTCTGTAAGACTGCTGAGACCTCGTAGGTTGCACAGATGACCCCTGTTGTCTCTGATCTCTGCGTGGGCCCTACTGTGGCCAACCATGGTTTTGTCCTCCTTAAACCCTCTACTGGGGTCTAGACCTCTATTAATACTGTTGTTGTTGTTGTGGAGGCCTAGGAGGTAATGATGAGGAATTAAATCCTCCTCTCTGTGGTGTGGATTGTGGTCTTCAAAAATTCTATTGCTGTTGGTGATTACAATCCTGAAACTACGGGTGTGAATTCTACCCTCATCCCTAAATTTCCTTTCCAATAAAAGCCTTTTCAACAGCCTCACTCATAGTCTGGGGTCTGCTATACACATTGGTCCTGCTATCCCATGATTCAGAGCTCTAATGAATTTGTGCACTAGGATTTTCTCATCATGGAGATACTCTACATAATGGGAAAGCTCAATAAACTGGCTCTCATACGAAGTAACCGTGAGTCCTCTCTGTTGTAAATTATGGAACTCATCTATCCGATACTATATATAGTGATCTGACAAGTAACGTGCATTAAAGCACTCTATGAGTATGTCCCATGTAAGAGTATCTAAGGATAACCGATGCTTGCACTCCTCAGTGCACCACTAGGTAGCTGCTACATCTCTCAGAAGGTGTACTGCTACTCATGCTTTCATGTTGCTCCCATAACATCACAACGTGAAGGACCTATCTAAACTGATGAGCCAATCCTCAACCACAGCTCCCTCGGTAGCTCCTACGAAGGTAGGGGGATTAAGCCTAAGCAGGTCTCTGATGGGGTCTCCTCTATCTCTAAGTCCTATAACCTGCTCATCCAACCCATACTCATACAGTCCATGATGTATCTGCTCTACTCTCATGGTCTCATCTCACCTTGAAAGCCTCAAAGGACTTCTACTCCGTGCTTGGTAGGCTGACCCTACCTCCTCCACTGTAGTATCAGGTATCTCTACGAAAGGCTCCATACGTGGTACCTCTTGCGGATTGACACGGGGCTCCACATGTGGCTCAGCACGCAACTCAGCACATGACTCCTTATGTGGCTCCTCTCACGGATCGACGTGAGGCTCATCATGCGGCTCAGGAATAACTAGCGGTAACCTCTCTAACATGGCCTACAATGTCTGTAAAATCTGAGGACATATGTCTAGTATTGGTGGTTCCTATAGTACTGGCTGATCTGTTATAATTGCAGGTCCCTATCCCTCTACAGAGGAATCACTTGCACCTCAATAGATGCCGTGTTGCACGATCATGCTTGTTGAACATGTCGGGGAGGCATCCTACAAAACAAGGTAGGCACTAATTAATCAAAGTTGCAGAATAAATAATGTGCACAAATATGCCTAGTGTTTAAACTTGGGCTTTGATACCAAATGTCATGACCACATTTCCCATGCGGTCATGACACACATCACATGTGTCATGTCTACATTTGTCATATGGTCATGACATAAAACATAAAAAAATTTCTTGCGCTTCCCTAGAAACCCCTCGTACGTGTGAGCGTGCTCGGTGGCGTACACTTAAGGCATAAACATATAGTTGTTAGCGGGGTAATACGCACACGTGCACATACCCAAATGCAAGAAGGCCAACAAGGGGGTCATCGCGATGAGGTTAATGTCACTACAAGGGTTAAACTTACTAACTTACTAAACCCTAAACTTCGAGAAAATCCGGTAGCATAATGCCTCATGGGCATGAGTGGGGTTTATTGTACTAACACTAATCTTGATCACGAGGTTTTCAGATAGGGTTACTAAATTTCTTACAACTCACTAATTACATTGGAATACAGATGATTAAGATAATCGTACATTTTCCAACAAGGTCCAAACATTTGTTCTCCTTCCTGTTTCTCTAAAATTTAATTTTTAATTTGTTCTCTTTCACATTCTCTATCAATCAGAGTAATCACTACATCCTTTACATTATTCCTAATTTCTTGGTAGATCAGTTCTCTATCAATCAGAGTTATCACTGTATCCTTTACATTATTCCTAATTTCTTGGTAGATCAGTTCTTTATCAATCAGAGTTATCATTGTATCCTTTACATTATTCCTAATTTCTTGGTAGATCAGATCACTTAAACATGACTTACTAACTTCGTTTGATGAAGTCCACTAGGTTTTCGCTCTAGGTTTAATTCAACGCTTGAATTAATTTTGTTAACTAGATTGCTCCAATCAGGTTTAAGGGAATATTAAGTCTTAATTAGTATTCTTAGCCCTATTTCAGAAAAGTCATTCATTTTCTCCTCTTTGTTTTCACTTTTATCATTCTTTCTCTTTTTCTCTCATTTTCTCAATTTGGCATTTACTCAATTTACAGGTTGAGTTTAAATGGCCACATATGAAATGCATATGATGGCTTTATTTATTTAAGAAGATATAAATACACACACACACACAAATATATATATTCTATGTATTATATCACTAAGTTTTCCTTTATAAGGATAGTGAATTTATAAATTCATTCTATATATATATATATATATATATATATATATATATATATATATATATATATATATATATATATATATATATATATACGTTTATTTTTCCTATGAGCAAATTATATCATTTTTTTTTCCTTTTTTTTTTTTTTATAATTACCATGTTTTTACATTTCTTTTTTTTTTATCAATATTGAAACCCTACTATAAATATAAATATATATATATTTTAAAAGGCTTCCCTTTACAAAATCATTAATAAATAATTTTTATATTTATATATATATATATATATATATATTAATATTTTATTGTGTTATAATATATTAGGTTTTCTTTATATAACAAATGAATATTGTTTTGATTCATATTTTCATTTGAATAACATTGGGAACCCTAACTTTTGTTCTATTTTGCTTTGTGGACAGGGTTCATAGAGGGCAGCAGCGGCATGGAGGAGGTCACAGGTGGAGGTCACGGGCAGAGGGAGGCTAGAGGTAGCCACAGGGAGTGGCGAAGGGAGGATCAGGCGGCGACATGTGGGTTGGAGGGGCCGATGGAGGTATGGCCAAAGAGAGTTTTGGTTTGCAGCAGTCATGAGGCTAAGAATGGCGAGGAGTGTGGGGAGGGGGCGGAGCCCCCACCCACATCCCAAAGCATGGGCTGTGGGTGGGGGCTCTGCCCCCTCCCCACACCCATTGTAATGACAGTCTCGGTGGGGGCGTTCGAACCCCCCCACCATTTCATTTAATTATTTTTAACACAAACACAGTTTACTTACTGTGTATCATTTGTACAGCCATTACTTATTTCCTTAATGCAATTTTTTTATTTATTAAATATAAATGAATATATATATATATGTATACACAACAGAAGCACAATTTTTGATTTACAAATCACAGTTTAACTAAAATTAATATAAAACTGTATATATATATATATATATATATATATATATATATATATATATATATATATATATATATATATATATATATATATATATATCCTCAAATTAGATTTATAGACTTAAAGAAATTGGTTAATATTTTAAAATCATGTAAGCACATTCATTTTAAAAAATAAAAATAAAACACACACGTTAAATATAATTATATAATCTTTCGATTATGAATTATTTCTTCAATTTACTTATAAATTCTCTTTTAAAAACAATAAACAAGGTATGTATTTTTGTTTATTCCAAAATTTCTTATAAGGCAAGGAGTTCATTTAAAAATATATTCCTGATAAGATTTATATTTACACATTTTTGAAGGGAGAAATATGAATATATTTGCAATTAATTAAAAGCCTCTAATGCAATAATTACAACCAATTTTCATTCTTTCCAAGATAGGAATTTACAATTTCATATATATATATATATATATATATATATATATATATACAACAACAAAATCACAACATAACAAATTGATATTCCAATGTGACATAAAATGAATTAACTTATAAACTTCTTTTCTACAATTCATCCATACTTAAATAGTAAAATCTAAAACATCAATTTATAACTTTTAATATAATGAAAGAGGCTCTCTCACAACTTATGAAAATACAATTTAACAACGAGAGAGAGAGAGAGAGAGAGAGAGAGAGAGAGAGAGAGAGAGAGAGAGAGGTCCTCCTCTTTGAAAATCAACAAGGGTGAAGTTCCTAAATAGACCAAGCTCTCCTCAAGAGCTTTAAGAGTAAAGGAAAATAAAATATTTTTCAAAACAAGAAAACTTCTTCAACTTCACACTTAAGCTCCAAGTAACCTGCATATCACAACAAGGGAAAGAACCACCACACATCTTGCTCTCCTCTCTACTATAGACCTATAAGAGGGTCACCCATGAGCTAGGGAGGTCATTCACACACTTGGGGAACACAAATCCACTTCACAACATGACACACAAACATCTCAAAATCACAATATTACACCCATAGGAAAACACAACACAAACTCAACCAAGGTGAGTTCAAAAAGGGGTAGGAGAGTGGACACACTCAACTCTAGAGTGTCACTCCTTCAAAATACATCAACACAACTTTTCTCATGGCCTCAAGCCAACATGTTAACAAAATTTCCGAAGGAGTTCATATTTTGGCTCTCAATCCATATAACAAATTACTCAAAATCACATAAAATGCCCTCAAGGCTTTCAACATCCCAAAACAAGGTAATGACCTCGAGGAGGATCACTCCTCCCCTACCCCACACTTGATGAGCATTTTCTCCCAAGTGGGAGAGGCTCTTTCAACACCCTACTAAATATTCCCCACAATAACAAAATACAACACAAGAAAAAATACATCTCACACATTCATCATGCAAGCAAATTGAAATTACAAGGGGAAGGCCTTAGCCTTCAAAACCAACCTTTAAAATCCCTAATTTGGAAGAAGTTGATGTAGAGGTCCTATAAAATCTCCTCCCACATAAGCCACCAAACCCCCTCTATCTTTCCCCCAAAAACAATTTCCAACAATAAAAATTTCTAAAAATTCAACAACCCCTCACCTTATCGCAAGTGGGATTAAAATAATCCCAATCCATGAGCTTAGAGGAATGGGGAGGTGACACTTGTCACCTCCTTACTCTTCCTCCCCACTACAAATGTGTCCCAAGGGATAGGTTTTGACACATGTCACTCACCCATCCCCAAAGTCTCCCTCACCCCTTACCACATGTCCTCTCTCCAACACATGGGAGAGAAAAAAGGGAGTTAAAGAGGGAAAGGGTGACACATGTGTCCCCTTCCTTTCCTCTCATGAAGGACCACACAACTCCATGGGTACTCTCACCAATTGTGAGAGAGACTTGAAGTCAAGTCCTCCACAATTGGTGGGTCTTGGAGTCATCTCTAACCTTGGGAAGTGAGAAGGGATGGGTTTGAGTGTTGGTACCACTCATCCTATCCCTCCCATGCCTCCAAATTCGCCACTTAACTTCAGTGTGAAGTTAAGGTGACCATATGGAGGTTTACCAAGGGTTACCCAAGTCAAAAGGGACCCTAGACCCATGGGGTATAACCCAAGGTCATGTTTTGCCTAGTTAGAACACCCAGGGTCAAGTTAAAACACAAGAAAAGGGTCTCAAAAAATTTAAAATTTAAAAATGTAATTCATAGACAATTCTTACAACACATATCATAATTCAATTGAAAAGAGGGTAGACTTAACCCAATTAACCTCATGCAATTTAACATTACAACATTTCATCATACACAGAGTTGATCTTGGTTCCTCGTGGAACTAGATCGGCTTCACAAGGGATTACAACATAAGGTGTGGGATGATCTTCAGTATTTGTGGTTGGTTAGAAATACCTGCACACTCAGTTACAAAGTTAATTCCACATATCAATAACATAGCCAAAGCAAATTAAAACTTGCACTCGCATAAGATATTACAATTTCTCTTAAGCATAAAGGAAATCACATTACAATTTTCTAACTAACATCACCCAATTAGTTTTCCTTTAATATAGAGCATCTATCTAACATCACCCAATTAGTTTTCCTATAATATAAACATCTATCTTAACATCACCCAATTAGTTTTCCTATAAAATAAACATCTATCTAACATCACCCAATTTGTTTTCTCTTAATACAAGCATATATCTAACATCACCCAATTAGTTTTCTTTTAACATAATAAAGTCTAACAGTTCGGGAATCCGAGATCAATAGTCCCACAAGTATAAAAGTATAAGAAACAGTAAGGTAAATAGTCACATGAACGGAAATGAAAAAGGTAGGCCTCACAGTAAATCCCTTGGAAACTAATCTTGCCTTGTGCCATTTCATAGAATCATTAGCATAATATTTTACCTTTAAATCCATTTGACACCAATCACTTGTTTATCTTTTGGAAGCTACACTAATTCCCATGTATTATTTTTATGCTTCAATTTATTCATTCATAGCATCAATCCATACTTTCTCTTTTACTACTTCTTCATACATAAAGGGTTCAACTTGAATTTGACTAAGCAAAGCAAAATTAACAACTAGACTTATATTTGTACTCCTCTAATAAATTTCATTTAAACATCATACCTTTCTTGAAGAGCTTGAACTTGATGCTAAACTCGAATAATCCCCTAAATTTCAACTATTAGAACTTGTTGAACTTGACCTACTATTGGAGCTTGAACTTCCACTTGAGCTTGTGGGGAGAGGTGCAACATTGTCATTTGCTATGTTCATAATTACTAGTGTTTTTTGTTGTACACCTTTTTGTCATTGCCATACTCCCCCTTCATCAAAGACCACATCCCAACTCACAATCCATTGCTTTATGTCAGGATTATAAAATATGTAACCTTTAGATGCATCATAGTATCCCACAAAGATACAAAGTTGGGAATTTGCATCCAACTTCTTCCACTTCTGAATTAGAATATGAGCATATTCTAGACAACCAAATACATGGAGATGAGCCACAAAAGGATTGTGACCACTCCAAGATTCCTTTGGAGTGATGTTCTAAACTACTTTTGTGGGTCTTCAATTAAAGATGTATATTGTTGTTGCCACTGCTTCTCCCCAACAATAGTTAGGAAGGTTTTTTGACTTCAACATACTTCAGGCAATTTGCATAATGGTACAGTTCTTTCTTTTCGTAATACCATTATCTTGGGGAGTATAAGTTGTATTAATCTATCTCTTGATGCCATAATTGTTGTAAAAATTAGAAAAATCTTTTGAAGTGAATTCTCCCCCTCTATTTGTTATGAGTATTTTGAGATAACACCCACATTGATTCACAACCACAACCTTAAATTTCTTGAAGCATTCAAAGGCTTCATCTTTCTACTTAAGAAAATAGATCCATGTGTGGTGAGAAAAATCATCAACGAAAGTCAAAAAATAAAGATTCTTACCTGGTGTAGGAGCACCTAACACAAGGTGGCCTCCATGAGGCATTTAACTTTATGATGTATCTATGTTCATTTTACTATTTCTAATAAGGTCCTAAGCTAACCATTAATGTAATAAGGTCTATTTGACCAATGAATGTTAATTTAGGTTGTATCTAGGTTCAATTGTGAGTTCCAAGGACAATTGGCAAATCTGTAAGCGCAAGGTTGTTAGACAATTAGGAGGTTGTTAGGCAATTGGATCTCCTAGCCGCTTGGAGGTTGTCTCCCAGCCACTTGGAGTTGGGTGGTATTACTCAGGCAAGTAGATAAATAGAGGAGATTAGATCAATTGGGATCATGATAGATAGTTGTAGTTAGTGTGAAGTTGAGTTGTGCAATTGTGAGAACAGTGCATCTGTATACATTTCTAAAAGCATAAATAACAAGGTCCTATTTTGTGTCATGCAACTTTCTGCTATTCAATCTCATTATGTTTTCCATTGCATAAATTGATTTTCTAGTTTGGGATCGAGATGGGTTCTTAGCCCATTCCACCGGTTAGATTTCTTCAAAATTAGTGGAATGGTTGTACAGTGTTTTCATTTTATTTTTCTATTTGTTTGATTTTGTGTTTGCAAGATTGGGTATGGGATGCATTGACAGATCTTAGCATTGTCATGTGCTAGGTTGGCAGGGTGCAAAGATCTGTATGATTGTAGGAGAAACAGATCTATGTAATTGCAGGGTTTGCAGTGTATCAAATCGGTGAAGTTTCGTGTTGTTTCGCTAAGCATGCATTTTGCGTGTATATCACAGTTGTCCGTTCATGAGTATCTCAAAGATGTCTATCGTGGTTGTATGTGGTGGATGTACATTGTGAATGTACAAGTGTATCGGCATACAATGGAGAGAGAAAGCTAAAGTTTCCAATTGGCATACAAGGAAGTCAATGGTCAAATGTACATTCAGCAAAGCATGTTGTGAATGCATCTTCCAAATGCATGTTTGGCAAAGCATATAGTAAATGTATCTTGTGAATGTATATTGGGATATACATTGCACACATACAAAGGGCGACTGGCAGAGATGGTGAAGGATACCAACAATCTCGGGTCATGCGATGCACGAACAGGCTTGGTTGCATCGGGGTGATCTATGTATCGGAGTAAGGTTTGGAGAGGGAGCCAATGGTAAATGTTATACCGATGGTTGCGAGGAGTAAAGCTTCATTGGGGAGAGTAGTAGATCAGGGTGACAGTTGGTCACTCGGCCGATGGAAGTGGGTCATAGCGAAGAGAGAGCTGTCGAAGTAAGGGGTGTGATCGGAGTAAAGGCATTTTAGTCAACCGACGGTATGATGTCTAGCCAATAGGCAAGTAAAACATAGACATACAAAGGGAAATGCAGCTCAGGGTGTTTGGCTCTGCATCATAGTGGTATCAAAGCGAGTTAAGATTTGGGCAGCAAATTGAGTTGAGGATTTGTAGAAGTATTGGTGTTTGGGTGTTTTATGTGTATGTTTATGTCAGACAAGGAAAGTGAGACAGAGGCGGAGAGGATGCCTCCCAAAAGTATGTCGCAGGATGCCATTAAGAAGTTGATCGAGGAGATACTTGCATCCAAGTTGGGAGAGTTCAAGCAGTCCAAAGGCAAAGAGAAGGAAGCTGAAAGTGACAGTGATGAAGGCGATGCAAAAATTGCCGAAACTACTAAAAAGACAGAGGAGATACCAGCAGACTAGAGGGCATTTTTAAATGCATTGAAGTTAGTCAATAGGGACATCATGGATGGGTTACCTATGTATAGTGGAAGTATGAAAGTTGAAGAGGTGATTGATTGGATTGAGGCATTAAACAATCACTTCAAATATAAAGAAATCCCTGATGATAAGAGGGTTAAGTTGGCAAAGGCAAGATTGCAGGGATCTGCTCTTGCATGGTGGAATTATGAACAAGGAGAAAGAGTCAAGGAGGGGAAGAATATGATAACCTCTTGGGAAAGGATGAAGACCAAACTTAAGGCACAATTTTTACCCCTGGACTATGATGTGTAGATGTATAAAAAGTTGCAAAACCTCAGACAGAGAGACCTTGATGTGAATGCATACACACAAGAGTTTCATAAACTTAGTCTCAAATTAAAGAGACAAGAAGAAGAGTCAGAGAAAGTGGCCAGGTACTTGAATGGCCTAAGGATGAACATCCAAGATGAGATCAACATCTTAGCACTAGAAATAATGAACAAGTGTTTCCAAATGGCATTAAGAGCTGAAGAGAAGATAAAGTGGAAGAGTGAGCAGAACAATAGAGGAAGAGGTGACAAAAATTTAAGAGGTAGTTTTGGAAGAAGAAGTCCTAACCAAAGGCCTAGTGGTGAGTCTAATCAAGAAGAGACTGGTAAAGGACAAGAGCAGTCAGATTTCAAAGGTGGATGGAAATGCATAAGAGGTAGATTTGGAGGTGGTAGAGGTTCTAATGTTTTCACTGGGAGATGTTATCATTGTAATGAAATTGGTCACCCATTTTTTAAATGTCCAGAAAGGCAAGGTTCATCATCAAGAGATGATAGGAAGAATGACAAGAGGGTTTAATTTATGTAAGAAGAGAAGGTGGATGAAAGTGTTAACTCTCCAATGGGAAGTGTAACCCCAGCTGAAGATGGAGAATCATTGATGCTAAGGAGAACAATCTTGAAGACATCCAAGGACATGTTACAAATGAGAGCTCTTTTTAGGACCAAGTGCAAAACCGAAGGACAACTATGCAAGGTAGTAATAGATTTTGGTTCAACAGATAATATGGTATCTCAGGAAATGGTGGATAAACTGAAACTAGAAAGGATTCCTCATCAAAATCCTTACAAAGCATCTTGGGTAAGTGATATTCAATCACTTTTGGTATATGAACAAGCATATGTTGATTTTCATATTGGAGAATATTAGGATAGGGTTTTGTGTGACATATTGCCCATGGAATGTTGTCACCTACTTTTGGGTAGGCCATGACAATTCGATAGGAGAGCATTGTATGATGGATATGCTAACACATACACCATCAAGAAGGATGGGAGAACTTTTGTGATGACACCATTGTAGGAGGATGCTGAACCAAAGAAGGCAGCCAAGGTCATCTTAGTGGTCTGAAAGAAAGAGTTTGTGGAGATGCCTACAACCAAAGGCATAAAGACAGTTGAGGATACCTTAGGACATGGAGTTGCTAAGGATCAAAGTTTGAAGGCAATTTCAGTTTTAGCTGATGGAGGTCAGATGGATCAGCAGCAGGTCAAAGAGCAGGTTTACAAGCAGCCACAAGTTGATTGGCAAGACAAGGATGCAATCTTAATAGGGTCAATTGTTTATCCTCTAGAACCAACAAGAGTTGAAAGGAAAACATATTCTTCCATAGTAGCAGTACTAGAAGCATTACCCAAGGCAGGTGTTCAGATAGCTATGATAGTAAGACAGAATGGCAAGCACAAGATAGGTTTGCAAAAAGACTACAATGCAATCCAGAGATCATGGGGAAGACATGAGACAACAGAGTATCCAGCTAGAGCAAGACAAAGACCTAACTCATGTGGCATGAGTTCTTTTCAAGGTGGGGCATATGGTGTAGGAGCACCTAACACAAGGTGGTCTCCATGAGGCATTTAACTTTATGATGTGTCTAATGTTCATTTTACTATTTCCAATAAGGTCATAAGATGACCATTAATGTAATAAGATCCTAAGCTGACCATTAATGTAATAAGGTTTGTTTGACCAATGAATGTTGTATCTAGGTTTAATTGTGAGTTCCAAGGATACTTGGCAAATCTGTAAGTGCAAGGTTGTTAGACAATTAGGAGGTTGTTAGGCAATTGGATCTCCCAGCCACTTGGAGGTGGGTGGTACTACTCAGGTGAGTAGATAAATAGTGGAGATTAGATCGATTGGGATCATGATAGATAGTTGTAATGAGTGTGAAGTTGAGTTGTGCAATTGTGAGAACAGCGCATCTATATACATTTCTGAAAGCATAAATAACAAGGTCCTGTTTTGTGTTGTGCAACTTTTTGCTATTCGATCTCATTAGGTTCTCCTCTGCATAAATTGATGTACTATTTTGGGATCGAGATGGGTTCTTAGCCCATTCCACTGGTTAGATTTCTTTGAAATCGGTGGAATGGCTATACAGTGTTTCCATTTTGTTTTTTTGTTTGTTCGATTTCGTGTTCGCAGGATCAGGTACGGGATGCATTGACAGATCCTAGCATTGTCATGTGCTAGGTTGGCAGGGTGCAAAGATCTATATGATTGTAGGAGAAATAGATCTGTGTAATTGTAGGGTTTGTAATGGATCAAATCAGCAAAGTTCAGTGTTGTTTTGTTAAGCATGCATTTTGTGTGTATATCGCAGTTGTCTGTTCATGAGTATCTCACAGATGTCTATCGTGGTTGTATGTGGTGGATGTACATTTTGAATGTACAAGTGTATCGGCATACAAAGGAGAGAGAAAGCTAAAGTTTCCAATCGACATACAAGGAAGTCAACAGTCAAATGTACATTTGGTAAAGCATGTTGTGAATGCATCTTCCGAATGCATGTTCGGCAAAGCATATAGTAAATGTATCTTGTAAATGTATATTGGGATATACATTGTGCACATACAAAGGGTGACTGGCACTGATGGTGAAGGATACCGGTGATCGCAGGTCATGCGATGCACGAACAGGCTTGGTTGCATCAGGGTGATCTGTGTATCAAAGTAAGGTTTGGAGAGGGAGCTGATGGTAAATGTTATATCGATGGTCGCGAGGAGTAAAGTTTCATCGTGGAGACTAGTAGATCAGGGTGACAGTTGGTCACTCAGCCGATGGAAGTGGGTCACAGCAAAGAGAGAGCTGTCGGAGTAATGGGTGTGATCAGAGTAAAGGCATTTTGGTCGACTAACGATATGATGTCTAGTCGATAGGCAAGTAAAACATAGACATACAAAGGAAAATGCAGGTCAGGGTGTTTGGCTCTACATCATTACCCAAAAATGCCTCTTGCATATCACCACAAATATCAACATGCGCAAGCTCAAGAAAAGCTTTTTCCCTCCATGATTTGTTCACCACAAGACTATCTCAGTGTTTCTTTCTAAGTGCACACCCTGAGAAAACTTCTTTTTCTGAAATCACTAGAAGTCCTCTCACCATATTCTTTTTGTGAAGAAAACTCAATCCTTGAAAACTTCAATGTCCATAATGCATGTGCCATAACTATGGATCATCTATGGCTGATTTGAGGGCATGCGCATTAGTAGAAATCAATTTGAGAGCAAATAACATGTTCTCTGACATAGGAGCCTTTCCTACAAGATGATAATTAGATGATTTGTCAAATATTTTGTAGTAGTTATCTTCAAACACAACTTTGTAACTTTTTGCTACAAGTTGCTCAATACTTTAAAGATTATACTGTAACTTTGGCACATGTAAAGTATCATGAATATAGGTAGTTTCTCCTTGCTTAGTTTTTATAGCAAGGGTACCATTTCCCATCACATCAACATCTTTATCATCACCAAATTTTACTTGACTTCTTACAGATTCATTTAGTTTTACAAAGAGATCAAATTTACCTGTCACATGATTTGAGCAACCGCTATCTAGGAACCACACATATTTTTCATGCTCCTTTGCCAAGTCACTTGTGAAGAAAGTGGATTGTTTTGCATCTTCGAAGGACTCTTCAATATAGTTCTCTATTGGCTTATTCAAGTCAGATTTCTTCTTTCTATGTTCAAATTCATAGTGTCCACATCGTTCACAATATGTACACTAGATGCTTCTCTGATTCATAAAACTTCTTCCTCTTCCTCTTCCTCTTCCTCTATTATTGCTTCTTACTTTTCCTCTACCACATCCTCTATTATTAGAAGGCTCCCCTTGAGACTTATTTGATGGAGAAAAAGGAGTTGTAGATTTTTCTTCACTGTAGACTGAAAATCTTATACCAAAC
Organism: Cunninghamia lanceolata; assembly: GCA_027924645.1. Taxonomy (NCBI): domain Eukaryota; kingdom Viridiplantae; phylum Streptophyta; class Pinopsida; order Cupressales; family Cupressaceae; genus Cunninghamia; species Cunninghamia lanceolata. The sequence continues at coordinate 30,517,415 of BSBN01000078.1, read as the reverse complement.
TCTCCGTAGAATGTTGCATACACTCCTCATGAGATTGTAAAAAAAAACTAACTTTGCTACTTTGAATGTGGTTAGATCTTTGCTTTCTTCAATGGCTATCACTACTAGATTAAATTTTGAAAGAAGAGATCTCAAGATCTTCTCTACAATTTTTTATTTTGTTACTGCTTCCCCTAAAGTCTTAAGATGATTTACAATACCTTGAGTCCTAGTAATAAAATCTTGAATGCAATCGGCTTCTTTCATCCTTAAATTATCAAAATCTCTTCTAAAAGTTTGTAGTCTTACCAATCTCACTTTGTCAAATCCTTGGTATGCAATTTACAATGCTTTTGATGTATTGGTTCTTTCTCTCCGAATCGATAGAGGGTTTGCTAGTTCTAATGCATGGGCAGTTCAGCCAACAAATATGGGAGTTTATGTGAGCTGCCTCCCCTTCACTTCTGGTTCTGCTGCACCAAGGGGGGCATCCCTATAGCTAAAGATTTGATCTGTGACTTGCCCAATGACAAAAGATTTAGCTTTACAACAATAGGCAGAATACTCTCATGTTTGGACCAAGATTTGTGTGATAAATCACAAGGCTAGCAGTGTTCTTGGACATATCTAACTGGTTATGAATGAGAGTATGCAGGGGTCCTATTTCTACTCCTACAACTAACAGGTTGGAAATATGAAATGATTTGTTTAATGTTTTAGATGCAAGACAGGGGTTTTGGAAACATAACACAACACAGGGAGCAGACTGGTGCTTATCTTAGGGCAAGAAGTCAACTAGATGTATACAAGTGAATGATTTCCAATGGCATTCAAGTTTCAAGAGGTCAGATTGGTGTTTGCCTTACAAACACCACCCAAGACTGAGTATTTAGCTGCCTCTACATACTAACATCCTAGCTGACATACAACCTTCTCCATACTTAACCTAAAACAATTTAATCCACTCTTTGAATGGAAGTTAGAGATCAAGCATGCAATACAACAAATTTGTATTTTAGAATCTAAGAAACCCTTAGCAACTAGATTCAAAAGAAGCTATGCATACAACAAATGGAGACAAATAGCTAAACACATGCAACAATGCATTTTTCATATAAAACAATAATGAAATTGAAAATTTGTGCAACATGCATTCAAAATACAACACATAAACTCCAAAATGAGACAGAACAACCAAGAAAGGCTTTGTTTTTGTTATTTTCTCCAAAATTTTGCCCAAGTCTTCAACAACCTCTAAAAAATGAGTAACACAATTCTCTTATACAGAAAGGATGTGTACTCAGCATTCAGTACAATGGTCTACTAAAAAATCCACCAAATACAATGCATCATGAAAATGGTGCCCAAAGCATTCAATGCAGCATGAAGAAGAAGGAAGAGTAGGTAAGATTGGAAAATGTGTAGCTGTTTGAAGAATTTTTCATTAAAATGGTAGCTGGCTTGTCCCTTCAGACCCATACCCCTGCAACTTTTTCTATTAACGGCCAACCTACCCGCAGCTTCGTGCTTTGCAATGCTTTCCTGCCTGGAATGCAGCTATGAATGCACAAGAAATCCTTCACTGAAATTTGAAACAGGGTCGTCAATTTCCTTCTTCCCGCTGAGATCAACGACTTTGGTTCATACTGAAAAGTCCATAGCCAATCAAATCGTGCCACATAAGCGCCCCTTTTTCCATCGTCGACTTTTCTTGCTTCTGTTTTACCTTTTCCGCCCAATTTGCCATTTTCGCCTTTGTATATGCAAAAGCATATACATACAACTACTTGCACATTCAAATCTTTGTATATGCAAAAGCATATACATACAATCGCATTAGGACACATGGCAGACTGCTATTGGTTCTCCATCGCTGAAAAAATGCCTCTCTAAGTTATTGGGACCATTGCATCTTCTTTTGCTTTTGAGATTGTATGTGAGATTGCATATACATACAACCGCTTTGCATACAAGGCAGACCCGAAATCCTTATAAAACAAATTGAAATCACATTCGGGTCCGGCATGTATCTTCCTTTTTTGCATATTGCTTTGTACATTGTATATATACAATATGTAATATACATACAAGGTGGATTCCATTGCATTTATCAGTCGGATTGGAAAAACCTTTGAAATCTAGTTTGTATCTTCACCATTGTATATCACATTGTATATTGCACATACAACCCACGGATGCCAAGATGACTATTCACTGCATTTGATTCTCCAGTCCAGTCCGCTTTGTATGTCCTCCCTTGCATCTTTGCCCTGTATATCGCACATACAATGCACAATAGACAACCTGTGGACCCCACCTATCTTTGAAAGCTTGGTTGACTTTGACCGCTTCGCCTTGTATGTTTCACTTGCATCTACCCATTGTATGTCTTACTTGTATATTGGAGATACATTAGATACATACAACGCAAACATACAAAGGAAATGTCCTTGACCTTTCAACTTAGCCATTGTATGCATGCCTATTGTATATGCATCAGCCATCAGGGAGAGATTTAGCCGAACTGTCGATGACCGTTATTACAGTGATGGAACCTTTGTATATCTGCCGATATACATTTCCACTTGTATATGCCCCTTTGTATGTGCCATCAGCCTGTCAGTGAGAATTTTACATGAGTCACTGATATACATCATCACACCGAAAAGGTCCTTGTATCTTTTGAACATACAAAGGCGAATGTATATGTGAATATACATTTAACCCTGTATACGCAAATTCTAGACATGAAACTGAGAAACCCAGTGATGGAAAACACTCAAGGCTATAAGATTTCTATGTTTTTCTAGGTTTTTGGCAAAGATCTTCATGAAAGATTTTGGGGACTTATGGCAAGGCATGGCATGAGTACTTGAAAGGTTTAAGCCTTGCAGAAGAATACTTGAAACCCAAAATCCTAGGTGGGCACCACTAGTGGCTCTGTCTAGGGATGCATGCCTCTTGTAGGCATGGCAAGAACTTCAAAACTCTGGGATGCAAACCAGGCCTTATGCATTGGGCAACAGAGTCAAAGCTACACCAACCTGCATCACAAATCACACTTTTTAAAATTTACTTGGTGGCCTAGAGCCACCAAAAAGGGAAAACCAAAATTTTCCTTTGTCAAACACCCTATTTTCATTTGATATCACTGGATCAAGCCTGAAGATACTGCTATTGTCTATCCACAAACAAACCTTGTCATTTGCATATTCAAACATCTCATTGAGCTTTCTCCTGTCAGCACTGCCTCTGTCAACATTATGCAAATAACCATCAGCATCAGGCAACATGTGAATGTCATATTTCTCAAACAATGCATTCTCATATGATATATAACACTTGTCATCATCTATATCAGCAATACGCATTGTAAATTGGTCTCCCAGCTGGACTGAAAAATGAAAGCACTCAAAGTCCACCATATAGCTAGGATCATTAGGTCTCATCTCATCATAAGCTGGCATATCAAAGAAAAATCCTTCATATTCACATTTGTGCACCTCGTGCAAACAATCATTAGCTGTACCAAACTGGAAAGGATCAGACTCTGGTACCTCTCTGCAATAACCTCCATGATATATGTTGGTCTCTTTTTCATCAGGATGAAATTTAGAATCCTTATCAATAACATTGCTTAAATTCCCACCATACTTAAACAGATCCTCCTCAGCATATGTATCATTTGCATGGAAGAGGGTTGATCCAAGTGTTTCAGCTTCATTATAGTATGTTGCTAGTTCATGGGCAGCCAAACATGTATTTTCATTGCTGATGAATTCCTTGTGTGGAGGAGGATCAGCTTGTGTGTCATAAGCAAAACTATAATCAAACAGAGAACAATCATGCTCAGCACTACTACTTTTTTCAATCTTTGATTGCTCTTCATCATCTCCATGTGTCTGAATAAAAGGTAATGATTCAAACATGGAATTGCTCCTTTGTTTGCTTATTCCTTCTCTATCTTGCACACAATACTCACAATTATCTCCAAAAACCCACTCAAACAAGTATTCATTATTGTCCATAATCTCATCATTGTTTTTAGAATCAGATACCCCAACCTTGAAATGGGAGTCATCATTGATCCTCTCATTGTCATCTTTCACTAGTGAACAATTCAATTGAGCATTGTTATCAACATTATGTTCAAACATAATAGCATTGTCAACTTTTATATTTTCCTTTTCACATTTATCTTCAAGTGATGCCATAATCACTTGGTCATTTGCAACTACACAACTGCTACTCATACCAAAGCCTGTGGACATGGAATTCTACATGTGCATATCCCTCATTTTTTCTATATTTTCTAAAAACTTGTATGCCATCTGCACATTTATTATCTTGAATTCCCTCAACAATGCACTAGAGCCCTTCTCAAAGGCTTCAAAATACATGCTAATGCATGCTGGAGTATCAGGTCTAAAGTCTTCAGGGATTTGTGAAAGGGCACTTGCAAATCTATGACTAAAATCAATGTTGGGCTCTTCATCTTGGCTTCTAATTTCCATTAATCTTGTAACAAGATCAGCAGGTTCTCTTGCAAATTCCTTTCTAAAACAGTCAACAAGTTCATCCCAATAGGCAAAGGATCTCTTAGGAAAGCTCAAATACCAATCTCTAGCTCTAGCACCAAAGGATCTAACAAAAAATCTCATCCACATATCCTCATCTTTGAATGAGTTTTTCTCCATAAAGTTGTGAAAGTTTTGGATATGTGCACCCCCTTCACACACACTGTGTCCACTAAATCTAGGCATCTGATTGTAAATCTGAGTAGGCATACTTTCAACTTCATAGTCAACCCATGACAAATCTAATTGGTCATATAAAGGATCAAGAGGGCTGACAAGAGGTTTAGCATTCGGACTGGCAGACACAATAGGGTTATTATTTAACTAAGCCTGCCTAGCCTCTAAGGATATCAACCTATTCTTTATCTATTCAATTTTTTTACACAACATTTCATCCCCCTCTTGGCTGAGTATGGGTGAATACATATTTGGATTCATAAAATTTTCAATCTTAGACATCCTATGTCTGCCTAAGACCTAAGGCTTCCCCTGGGCATTTGACTTATGCAATAAAACAACAAATATAAGTGGGAAGGAGCCATGTACCTTTTGTCATCTAGATGCTGGAGTCTTGAACAGAATATTTTTTATCACAACAACATACATCAGCCTTTCATGTGCACTGAGAACTTTTTGCAGAGTCGCCACCTCTCCAAAGAGGATAAAATTTTCAAACAACTGAAAGCTCATCAAAGAAAAAATATTTTTCTGAGTTCATTCCACCAGCAGAGCACCATTATTCACATGAAAGATCCAGATATGCAGCAATGATTTCACACTATTCAACTCTTGTCCCCAGCAGAGTGGCCATTTTGTTGGTGACTCGGATGGGCAACAAGATAACACCTTTAATTCAACTCCCCAGTAGAGTTGCCACTTTGTTGGTTCTTTCTCTCCAAATCGGCAGAGGGTTTGTCAGTTCTAATGCACGGGCAGATTCAGCCAACAAATACGAGAGGTTACGTGAGCTGCCTCCCCTTCACTTCTAGTTTTGCCGCACCAAGGGGGGTATCCCTATAGCTAAAGATTTGATCTGTGACTCGTCCAATGACAAAAAGATTTAGCTTTACAACAACAGGCAGAATACTCTCATGTTTGGACCAAGATTTGTGTGATAAATCACAAGGTTGGCAGTGTTCTTGGACATATCTAACTGGTTATGAACGACAGTATGCAAGGATCCTATTTCTACTCCTACAACTAACAGGTTGGAAATATGAAATGATTTGTGTTAATGTTTTGGATGCAAGATAGGGGTTTTGAAAACATAACACAACACAGGGAGTAGACTGGTGCCTATCTTAGGGCAAGGAGTCAACTAGATGTATACAAGTGAATGATTTGCAATGGCATTCAAGTTTTAAGAGGTCAGATTGGTATCTTCCTTACAAACACCACCCAAGACTGAGTATTTAGCTGCCTCTACTTACTAACATCCGAGCTGACATACAACCTTCTCCATACTTAACCTAAAACAATTTAATCAACTCTTTGAATGGAAGTTAGAGATCAAGCATGCAATACAACAAATTTGTACTCTAGAATTTGAGAAACCCTTAGCAACCAGATTCAAAAGAAGCTATGCATACAACAAATGGAGACAAATAGCTAAACACATGCAACAATGGATTTTTTAGATAAAACAACATGAAACTGAAAATTTGTGCAACATGCATTCAAAATGCAACACATAAACTCCAAAATGAGGTAGAATAGCCAAGAAAGGCTTTGTTTTCGTTATTTTCTCCAAAATTTTGCCCAAGTCTTCAACAACCTCTAAAAATGAGTAACACAATTCTCTTATATAGAAAGGATGTGTACTCAACATTCAGTACAATGGTCTACTTAAAAATCTGCCAGATACAATGCATCATGAGAATGGCACCCAAAGCATTCAATGCAGCATGAAGAAGAAGAAGGAAGAGCATGTAAGATTCGAAAATGTGTAGCCGTTTGAAGATTTTTTCATTAAAATGGTAGCTGGCTTGTCCCTTCAGATCCATACCCCTACAACTTTTTCCATTAACGGCCAACCTACCCTCAGCTTCGTGCTTTACAATGCTTTCCCGCCCGGAATGTAGCTATGAATGCACAGGATATCCTTCGCTGAAATTTGAAACAGGGCCGTCGATTTCCTTCTTCCCGCTGAGATCAATGACTTTGGTTCATGTTGAAAAGTCCATAGCCAATCAAATCGTGCCACGTAGGTACCCCTTTTTCCATCGTCCACTTTTCCTGCTTCCATTTTACCTTTTCCGCCCAATTTGCCATTTTCGCCTTTGTATATGCAAAAGCATATACATACAACTGCTTGCACATTCAAATCTTTGTATATGCAAAAGCATATACATACAATCACATTAGGACATGTGGCAGCCTACTATTGGTTCTCCACTACTAAAAAAATGCCTCTCTGAGTTATCAGGACCATTGCTTTTCCTTTGCTTTTGAGATTGTATGTGAGATTGCATATACATACAACCGCTCTGCATACAAGCCGGACCCCAAATCCTTATAAAACAAATTGAAATCATATTCAAGTCTGGCTTGTACCTTCCTTTTTTGCATATCACTTTGTACATTGCATATATACAATATGCAATATACATACAAGGTGGATTGCATTGCATTTATCAGTCGGATTGGAAAAACATGTGAAATCCGGTTTGTATCTTCACCATTGTATATCACATTGTATATTGCACATATAATGTGCAATCATACAACCCGCAGACGCCAAGATGACTATTCACTACATTTGATTCTCCAGTCGGGTCCACTTTGTATGTCCTCCCTTGCATCTTTGCCCTGTATATCGCACATACAATGCACAATATACAACTTGCAGGCCCCACCTATCTTTGAAAGCTTGGTTGACTTTGACCGCTTCGCCTTGTATGTTTCACTTGCATCTACTCGTTGTATGTCTTACTTGCATATTGGAGATACATTGGATACATACAATGCAAACATACAAAGGAAATGTCCTTGACCTTTCAACTTAGCCATTGTATGCATGCCCATTGTATATGCATTGGCCATCAAGGAGAGATTTAGTCGAACTGCTGATGACCGTTATTACAACAATGGAACCTTTGTATATCTTTCGATATACATTTCCACTTGTATATGCCCCTTTGTATGTGCCATCGGCCTATCGGTGAGACTTTTGCATGAGTCATTGATATCATTCATCATGCCGAAAAGGTCCTTGTATCTTTTGAACATACAAAGGTGAATGTATATGCGAATATACATTAGACCCTATATACACAAATTCTAGACATGAAACTAAGAAACCCAACGATGGAAAACACTCGAAGCTAAAAGATCTCTGGGTTTTTCTGGGTTTTTTGCAAAGATCTTTAGGCAAGATTTTGGAGACTTATGGCAAGGCATGGCATGAGTACTTGAAAGGTTTAAGCCTTACAAAAGAATACTTGAAACCCAAAATCCTAGGTGGGCACCACCATGTTGCATCCCTTAATTTTGACATACCAACTATATGGGGGAAGGTTGAAATATCCAATGTAGATTGAATGGTGAAGAGAGCTTGATTGTCCTTCTTTATGTCTTCTTTCAACTCAGTTCATTTGTTTGCTGTCAAAGCATTCAAAGCATTATGATCTATAGGTTCAGTGTAAGCATTCTGATCTCCAGGTTCAATGTATCCTACTTCTACTGATTCCCATATATCTTGGGATAATAGTAAGTCTTCATTTTGATACTCTAGTATTCATAGTTGTCTCCTATAAACAATGGAAGTCATGTTGATGATTGGTTTTAGATAGGTCAACAATAGAGTAAAACACTAGAGTATCCCACTCTCTCTTGAATAAAGCTCTTCAAAGGCTGAACTATGTGATCCAGTGAAGTAACTCCAAGGTTCCTTATTTATGATTTATGATGGGTTAACTCAGTGATTACATGTGATCTTGCTGATAATCACAAAGGGACTTACATTAGACTTCTTCATACTTAGCTTATTCCTCCTTTAGTGCGGATGATGTATCAATAATAAAGGAAAGCAAAAGATAAGGGTTCAGAAAGGCTAATCTAAGGTCAATGAAGCAATGATGATGTACTTGAATAGATAAACTCCTAAATAAACCTAACTCCACTTCGCCAAGGATGCCTACAACTACATGAAGTTGGTGCAATCTCCTAAGGTACGCAAATGGTTTTCAAATTGTGAAGGCTTATACAAGCACCCATTAAACGACACAGCTCAAACAAACATCCACAATCAAACTTATGCAAATGAGGCTCAGACTAGCTTTACACAACACTTCACCAGTGATGAATGTTAAAAGCATGAGCTGGGAGTTGATCAAATATTCAACACAAACATACATTACATCAAAGAGCTTTTAATCTATTTCTAATCTAATTGAAACATCTCTCCATTTCATCAAAGTACAAGAAACCATGTCATTCCACAAGACAACACTTAACACCAAATAAGCTCCAATGTTTTTGCATTACTCTTAAGAAATATTTACAACTTCCAGTCCTCTCAGATATTTTTGAGAGTCTCTCCTATCCTACTCCTAAAAAACTAATGTCTAATCTTCTCTAATCCCCTTGCAAATGAGGCAACAAGGCCTTTATATAGAGTCCAGATTTACAATGAAGGGCTAGGATCAATTCACGTAGCCAAGGGCTCAGATCATGCCACCTCAGTAGGTAGTTACAACAACTTGCTATTTTTAGTACATATGAGAGGTAATGAAGGCACGCTTTCCAAGAAGATAAGATAAGATGGAATCTTTTAAAGCATCTTCCACATGGATGTCCTCTTTGGCTTCTTTCTTGTTGTAGATACATTGAATGTAATTGAATAACATGGCGAATTATAATTGGATAATGATGTGTACTTGCCACGTAGATGCCACCTCAACAAACTTGTGGATTTCAACTATTATATCAATTTTTCTTGTGGGCATATTCCCAAATTGTATCATTTTGTGTGATGTCTTTGATGTAATAGCTTTGATGATGAACACTTGAGATGTATCTTGTTGATCTTGTCTCATTCATTGTAAGTAGGATATGTATGATGCTTGTAGCTCATTTGACTAACTATGTTCTTCTTCTTGCTGTATATGAATGATCTTCCTTGATGCTTCTTCATGGAGAGTAGTAGGAAAGACGATGATCATACCCTCTTTACATGTAAGAGTAGATGATGATGATTCATTGATAATATGAAGTAGAGTAGATGATGATGCTTCAAGGAGACTCTTCTGATACTTGAAGATTGGGAGAACTTGAAGTATGGTGGATGGATGTCTTTGAACATGATGCAACTGATGAAGCATACTTGAACTTCATGTGATGATGTCATTGATGAAGAAGACTTGTGATGTATCTTGTTGTGACCTCTTGGAGCAGCTACCTCTTGAAGTGGTGTCTCTTTAGCAGTGATTACTTCCCATCTTAACTCTCTGGCATGAATGAATGTGAATGACTCCGTTGAAATAGCTACATGATGACTCCTCCTTGAAGGTGACTCCAAGCTCTTGCTCCTACCTCTATGATACTTCTTTTCCTTCAATCTTCCTGCAATAAGAAACACATCAATCCTTATGATAAACACTTTATAACACAAAGGAATCCTCTTTAAACATGCAATAATCTTACTTCAAATCTAGGCGCATATATAGGTAAAAAGAGGAACAAAGGGTGCCTAACACAAGTTGGTCCCATATTCATCACTTTAAATGATTTCAAACAATTGTAATGGCTTAAAGAGGTCAATCTCCCTTAAGAGGTTCATTCAAAAGGTGTCTTTCAATGCAATTTCTTCCTAGGTGCCAGAATAGGTTTGTATTGATGGAAAGTACGCCTAGACTTAAATGTCTTTATACTTGCAATTTTGCAATTCTAAATGATGAGACATGCCTTAGAATGACTTCTATCTTTAAGGTACCCACTCCAAAAGGTCATCTCATGCAAGTTCTCCCAAGGCGCTCATTGAGGTGTCCTTAGAGGCTAAAGTGTGCATAACTCAATTGCCTTTATCCTTATCATTTTTGTGATCTCAACAATTGGAAATGGCCTAGAGTGATCCTCTCTCTCAAGGCACTCACCTATTGACATGAAATCAAGTTATTTTCCTTAGGCGCAATTTTAGGCTTGCATGGGTGAAAAGTGCGCCTAACATGTCTTAGCTTATTTTTTGGCACTTTGATGGTTTCAATCACTTGTTTAAACTTCTTAAGAAGCTCCTTACCACTAGACGCTATTAGATAATCTTCCATATGCAAAAGTGCGCCTTACATGTCTTAGGTGATTCTTTCTAATTCTCAATGATTTCAATCAAATGCCAAGTGTCTAATGAAAGTTGACTTCATCTTGGATGATCATTTGAGTTGGGAGAAGCTAGAATTTGTGCCTAGATTGGAGATAGATATTTTGGCTTATTTTAGGCAATTGATGATCTCAAGTCTCTTATGAAGACTATCTCATCCCTAGGCCCTTATCCTCATGATTTTAGCACTTAGGCTTCAAGGTGCCAAAACTAGTAGGAAAATTCATAATGAGCACCTTTGCTTTGGAAGAACTTCCTATAGATCATTAGGTGCACTTTGGAGTTGAAATGATCAAGGATTGGCACCTAGACTCTTTATGTACTTCCTTTACTTCCATATACTCAATTCATCATAATTATTGTCAAAGACTTCTCCAAATTGATTGATAACATGTTTCCTGATGTTAAGATCCTTCATTCACTCCTTCTTCCTAGATCTAGGAGCTCATGATGGTGGGAAATTACATGAAGGGCGCCTAAGGTTCAAGATAGGTTCTTTTTCACTTACTTAACTTTCAATCATTGTAGTTGATATGGAAAAAAAACCCCAAGACTTACCATTGTAAGTTGATTTCTAGCAAGGCGCCAAACTGGGCAATTTTGAAGGCAAAGGGCGCCTTGAGTTTGGAAGATGCTTACTTCATTCCTCATGGATCTAAACACTAGTGAAGGTTCAACAAAGGTATCTTAAGACTAGAACTTTTTCAAATTCTTGATAAATGCCCCCTTGAGTTTAGGTGCTCAAACTCATATACCCAAGCATTCTACTTCCTAGGCGGAATTTGATGATCAAACTACTAGAAGTAGCACCAAATATCACAATGATAAATCATGTTCAACTTGAGGCACAATTTGTTGATGGTTTGAACATGCAAAGGCGCCCAACCTCATTGAACACTTTCTTGTTGGATTTTTAAGGTTTAAGGCCTTCCATCTTGAATTCCAATCAAAGTGCCTTAGTTTTAATATCTCCTTGTTCAAAGCGCACATTTGGATTGCTACCTTTAGGCGCAGAATTTGAGTCTATAGAGGTGAGAAATGTGCCTAAGTTCTTAGAATGAATTTACGCCTAGAAGTGGAAGTCCCAGAGAGTAAGGTATATTGAAAAATATATTTAAGTATAAGTTTAGAGATTCAATATACCTTTCAGGATGTTTGAGATAGGTCTCGAATCCACTAGATTTAACATGCAGATTCTAGAATTTGGAGGATCCACCAGATTTCAGACTTAGTCATTTTCAGGATCTCAAACATCAGGATCAGGTCATCAAGGGACTATAGGACTCAAACACCACTGACTTCATCATGCATTAAACCAAAGACATCATCAATACTTCATGCAAAGCATAAAAGCTCAAAAAAAGAGGGGTCCCCATTTTCAATGGGGCGATGTGTGATTAGGTCACAACAAGTCGGAATGAGAAGATGCTGCCATTAGCCATTGGAGATAACTGATAAGTTGAAACTTGTCACTTACAAAATAAAATTCCTGCAACTACTCTGATACTAATTGAAAGAAATATAAAGCTCTTACACTATACTAAAGAAATCCTATAACAGTAAAAATATAGAACTGAATATTAAATCTCATTCATACAACATAGCAGAAAAGAACACTGTTTTTAATCACTCGGAATATTATTGATTCTGCTGTTCATTCTCTATGTAAAACAGTGATCAGAAAATACAGAATATAAAAGAGTTTCTACAGCAGTCTAAAGCTAAAAAACTCTTCTTTAAAAATAAACAAATTAAAAATTAAAAACAAAGAATACTGCGAATACATGCAGATCCATGAGTTTGGGATTATCTAAAAAGCTTTAAAAAAAAAAACAGAACAGTTCTAAAAATAAGTATCTAAAAAGGAATGATTGATCATGCACTGCTTCAGGCCCAGAGCTTTAATCAAGAGCAGAGTATTTTTTCCTTGTTAATAGATCAGACATTTTTTATAGTTGGACAACAGCTCTATAATTTTTTATAGTCATTCATCTTTTGCTTTATAATTTTGCAACCATGAAAGAGAACCAGCTACAGCCAATACTTCAGGAGTATAGCATCATGAGCAATTTTCATTTTCAGTCTCCATAATCTTTGGCTTCCCTTGCATATTATTTTCAAGCATACTCAAACTATTGGAATGGGTAGAAGTAAAATTTATACATAGCAGGCCGTAACCTATTATGATATGAAAAAGAGATCAATAAAAAGTACAGAATTTAATTGTTATATTATGCACGGCTTTTAGCATGGATTCTAACTGTTGAACACAAAAGATTTCACGGTAAGTTGGGATTCAGAAAATATTCAATGTACGTTCTCCATTCATTTCTAAAACATGTCACGTGCGTTCTGCATTGAAGGATGAATCTCAAATACAGTAAATTACATAATGAGTTTTATTACCGAACAACAAGCATAAATTCATTCAAGCAGTATCTGATACTAAATAATAATTATTGTTTCTGCAAAGTTACTGTTGCTTCATCTGGAAGAAGCTCTTTCCTTCTCATCGATTTATTGCCGAAGTTCAGCTTTTTTCTTTTCATCTATCAGTTGCAGAAGTTCAAATGCAGCTTCATCATTTAATCCCTCAATGCTACCTTCTGAATACATCCTGGATTGTTCACGGAGTACATCCAGAAAAGTGTTCACATCCTCATTAAACACCTTTCTCCACTGCCAAAACAAAGAAAACGTATAAAGAGAACTGCCTCCAGAGAACACTCAAACTTAAGATACTAGAATTTTTTATTTTCACCTTAAGATACTAGAAGCTTTTATACTTTTTGAAAATATTTAGATGTAATATGAGGTGTGCTCTGCCCATCCTTGAGATAAAAAAGAATCAATTATAACTTAAAAGTTGAAGTTAGATTGTGGTATGAATTTAAGAGTTAGCATCTTTGATTTTAAATGTAAATGACTTTTTATAGTGTTTTTTACTTTACTTTTTGTTTACTGGGTTTTTTTTTCCCGTATTTGAGGCTATATTAGCTAGAAATCATTGGGCTGGAATACTGCTACAAACAGAAATATTACTTTCAAAGTTCTTTCTGAACTAGTATTAAAGCATGATTTTTTGGTTGAAATCTTGAAGTGTTGCTCAAGAAGATTGCTTTCCACTATTGATTAATGATTTAAATTGTTTATCTAGATTTTTCTTTTGGTGGATACTGCTCATGTTATGGGTTCTAACAATATTGAAGCTTTACCTATCCCTGATGAAAATGGATTGTCAAATTGGAAGCTTGTCATAAAAGGTCTTCTAAGAGAAGTCATCATGGAAGATTCCTAATGAAGAAGTGATTGAGTGATGCGGAGCATTTTGTGGAAGGATTGAAATGTTCTATCCTCTCTAGACAAGGGGAGGATGATGCGGAGCATTCTGAATAGCAGCTGTCCCAGTGCAGTTGTGTTTAGTTAGGAATGACTGTTTCAGTCATTCAGAGTCAAACTGGAGATTTAGTGCTAGCTCATCCAGATGTTTGGTCAAGTCACTTTTAGTTTTGCTGAGTCATGTTCAGTTTAGTGTTAGTGTTAGCTAGGGGAGTTACATAGGAGTAAAATTAGGCTTAATTGTTTCAGTTAACTAGTGGTTGCCATCCTCGTAGGAGTAAGTTTAGGGGGGAAATTTGGAATAAAGGGGATTGGTTGCTGTTGTTGGAGTAGTTTTTTTTTATCTAGAAAAATAATGTAAAATGTTCAGCCAGAGAATAATGAAGAGATTCATCAGTGGTTTTATTTTCTTTGATTTCCCTGATTCTCTATTTTTTCTAGTTCTCTACAGGTCAAGAATGTGATGAAAAGTTTCAGGTTTGAGGTTTACCTGCATCAGTTTGGTATCAGAGCCAATCCTTCCTATGTCTAATGCCTACCATTCAAAGTAAAGATGCCAAGCCAAAGTGCGTGGCCTAATCTGAAGGTGTGAAATGCAGATGTGGAGGCTTGCATACAGATTGCCAAAGAGTGGAAGCCCTCGATACCGAGGATGTTTGCTGGATAAAGGTGGTAGTCAACTGTCATGCTGTTCCTTCCTCTTGCCATATTCAGATTCCAACTACGCCTTGAGTAGGTTGAGAGGTTGATGACATCCCTTGCATCAGTTTGGTATCAGTTGGCAGAGGTGAGAAAACTGTTATTTTGTTTTAAGTTGATGTTGTTGACATAGCAGTCAACATAGGAGGAGATGCCCACTAAAGATGGCAAGAGAGATTCATTTCACAAAGGGAAACATATATCTCAGTTAGGAGATAAGTTTTACTGAGAGCTTGAAGCATTTGCTATAAGAGTTGTCTTATTGAGCTTTATTACTCTGGAACAAATAATTATTTACTCTGCATTAGTTTATAGGAGATTTTTGCCTGTTTGAAGGGTGTTGGTGGTGAGAAACAAAACTTGTAAATGAAAACTTGTTGGAGGGCCGAGTTCTTTATTGTGTGATAATTGTTGCTGCTAGAGCTGAAGAATGCTGAGATTTGAAGTCTTCTGTATTGGCCTATGGAGTACTAACTTTCTGGTTTTCTATCTGAATTTGTGTTAATTTGTTAAGGGCATGGAGAATAGAAATAGGATATTGTTACATGGTCAATAGATCGTCCTTCTGGAAGGAAAAAAAAAAAAGGGAGAAGAGAGTTGCAGTGGTATTTTGGGGACTGTGTTTATCACTATGAATTTAAATATGGATTTATATCATGATGTGAGAAAGAGGATAGCCAAGCTGGAAGAAAGAATAAAGAAGAGATAGAGACTAAAGCCAACAAAAGACCAACAAAAGGAGTTGCAAGAATTAGAGTATGAATTGGAGGAGTTAAAGTGGATGTTCGAGGAAAATGAAGCATGTCACAATAAGAAGAGAAAGAAGAAGAAATCTACAATGAAGGCTTTGAAGAGCTGTGAAAAGGTAAAAAATAATGGTGAGTATAAATGCCTAACTTGTGAGGAAGAGTTATATTCAAAGAGAAAAGCCGCCATAGAGGAAAGAATTAGCCAAGGGATAAAACTCCTGGAACAGGGAAACTTAAATCCCTGGATGAGTTGG
The DNA here is from genome assembly GCA_027924645.1 of Cunninghamia lanceolata. NCBI lineage: Eukaryota > Viridiplantae > Streptophyta > Pinopsida > Cupressales > Cupressaceae > Cunninghamia > Cunninghamia lanceolata. The sequence goes on along the minus strand of BSBN01000078.1, from coordinate 30,501,505 downwards.
CAAGATTGTTATTAGATAAGAGGCCAATAAATGAGATTTATGAAGAGTTTGAGACAGATGATGAATGGGATGAAGATCAAGATGATGAATTTGATGGACCTATTGAGTTGTGTTAACTCGAAGAAGGGGAAAGTATTGAAGATTACAATGCAAGAGGAGAAGAGTTTGAAGACTGCAATGAAGAGAAATGTAGCCTATCACAAGAGGAGACCCAAAATGTTGTAGCAGTGGAAGCAGTCCACATTAGAGAGGAAGCTGTAGCAGAGATGGAGATCTTTGGGAGCCCCAAATGTGATGAAATCCTATTGGTTTTAGAGAAGAAAACCAACCAAAAGCAACTAGAGGAAGGTCTAGAGAATCCCATCATTGATGAAAAGATAGTAGAAGATCATCACTTTCTTGGAGAAGGAATGAGAGTGACTGAGGGGAGAAACAAAGATATGTTCATTTATGGTACAAGTGAGTACAATGCATAAAATGTAATAAAGGAGGACAATACAAAGGAGGATTTGTCTTATGAACAACATCACACGGAGCTAGGAAATCAAGACCACCTCACAAAAGATGAATTGAAAAGCATGCCTAAATGGCATAATGCAAAGGAGGAAGCACTTATGGGAAATTTTGATTCCCTTAACTTTATTTCTGGTTTTAATGATTTTTGTGCAGGTGCAGTAGAAGGTGGTATGAGTGATGCAAAGAGCCGTGATGGTTTTCATTGGAGGACCACTAAGTCTTCAAGAAGTTGGAAAAAGGGAAAGAGTAGCAATTGGCAAAGGAGGACAAACTTGAATCCAACAAGAGGTTGGAAGAGAAAGAAGAAAAAGTTTGATGATTTACAGAGGTATCTAATTTGGTGGAAGGGTACACCGTGGCTTGGTTCTTCAAGAGGGATGGTTCTACCATCTATCTTGAACACTTACATGGATGTTAGATGCAGTAGCATCCTAGAATAGAAGCAATCCTACATCTGAAAAATAAAATAAAAAAATTAATGTCATAGTTGAGTCTTTAGATTTATAGTATGTTACTTGTTAAAATGTTGTCAAATAAATTTGCTTTGAACCAAGAGGTTCAAAATTCTTAAAAGTAGGGGAGAATGATGCGGAGAATTTCAATGGAAGGATTGAAATGTTCTATCCTCTCTAGACAAGGGGAGGATGATGCGGAGCATTCTGAATAATAGTTGTCCTAGTGCAGCTATGTTTAGTTAGGAATGATTGTTTCAGTCATTCAGAGTCAGACTGGAGATTTAGTGCCAACTCATCCAGATGTTTGGTCTAGTCACTTTTAGTTTTGCTGAGTCATGTTCTGTTTAGTCTTAGTATTAGCTAGGGGAGTTACGTAGGAGTAAAATTAGGCTTAATTGTTTCAGTTAACTAGTGGTTGCCATCCCCGTAGGAGTAAGTTTAGGGGGGAAATTTGGAATAAAGGGGATTGGTTGCTGTTGTTGGAGTAGTTTTTTTTTTATCTGGAAAAATAATGTAAAATCTTCAGCCAGAGAATAATGAAGAGATTCATCAGTGTTTTTATTTTCTTTGATTTCCCTGATTCTCTGTTTTTTCTAGTTCTTTACAGCTCAAGAATGTGATGAAAAGTTTCAGGTCTGAGGTTTACCTGCATCATTGAGCCTCATAATGGAAAAGAAAGAGCATTGTGGACTAGCAAGTTTGAACAAATAAGATGAATTATTGGTAAACCTTTGAACCCAAATCCTAGTAGATGATTTTCTTATTTAAATATGGAAAAAGTGAGAGGAAGACTAAGGATGCTGATCTTGCTGATATATTTCACATAGAAGAAAATTTGTTGAATCTATAATTAGATGATTATAAAAAGATGATCAATTATTTGAATGAAGATTTTTATTTAAATATTTAATCAGAAGAAAAACTTTCAGTTAATTGCTATGCTTGAAAGTAAGCTTCTCCAAAGCTTTAAGTCTTTTTAAAAATCTAGGAAAAAGGGTGTTTTAACTAAGACCCAACACGGCCTAACAATCTTTTTATTGGTTTTGTAATTCAGTTTTAAATGAAGTCTCAATAATAGAGTAACATATTAAGAATGTTCATGCATATGCTGTAAAGGGAAAAACATTTTCTAAAAGCTTTGAAGAGAATAATAATCCTGTCATTTCATGATGTAAAAAATGGGAAGATTTAAAAAAAAAATTAGGAATGATAATGTAACAAAGAAAGATGGGGAAAACACTATTTTTATATACTAACGAAGTGAGAATCACATAGAGAAATATTATTCGAAAATGATGGCAGAGGGTTCAAGATGGCTTGAACTCACTAGACTGTCTGTGCATACAGTCTTCGAACTGTGATAAACACTAGAGATAGTGATTGTTTCAAGACCAAGCAATGGTGTTCCTTCTACTTAACACAATTTAAAACTCTCTATCCTACACTACACTCGAATCTCATGCCTATTGTTGCTGCAAATTGTATAACAGAACCTTATCACTATCTCTCTATGAATCCACAGGCTTTCCTTAATGAAATATAATGATATGGTCCAGTTTTGGACTCTCCACGTGCTCATAATAAAGGAGTGAAAAAATACATATTTAAGAGCTGTTGACTGGTGAAGACCACGTTTTTACAATACTGGTTAGTGTAGTTAGATTTAACCAAGGTTTTATATAGCTTTTGTCAATGAAATAACAACTAAAAGCTCTTAGCTAAGCAAGAGAAAAGTTTCTGATCCAAAAACCACCTAGGTATCACAGTTATATTTCTTTATAACAAAGAATACAAGTTTATAAAGCTCGTAACAAAACAGTAAACGCCTATTTTCTCTGTTACACGGAGAAAAACACCATTACAAAATGTTTTTTCATTGGAGAACCATGACTTTATTAACTCAAACAATGAAATGGCAGTCTTTACACTTAATACCTTCGTGGGCGGTTGCAAACTACAGGGTTAGAGGGAAGATTTGATCTCCCAACTACGGAATACTCCTTCCTCGGTGCCTACAGAAGGATTCTAACATCACAAAGGGACTGTTCTATCCCAATCCCGAGCCTTCAACTGTGGCTCAAACTTTTCCCTGTCACTGCCTGGTTGCAGTTTTCCCATGTATCCTCTGTCTTCCCTTATTCCTTCTAACTATCTTCTTTTCATCTGACAATGCATCCTCTCTGACTGTCCCGATGGTTTTTTTTTCTCCAAGAAAGTTGTCCCAAAAAATCCCAAAAACTCATGGAACTAACTCTACAAGGATCCCTAACTGCCTCTTCTATGTGGAGTTCGGTGGAAGTGGGATGAAAGTCCCCAGTTTGTTACCTACTTGCCTCAATGTACACAATTCAACCTTTTGCCTTGGTGGACAATTTGTAACCTTTGCATGAGGGAGCTTAGCAAAAGAAAGATCCCTTCTATTATTTCAAATTTTCAAAAGCTTGTCTTGGCAGGAAACCCAACCACAAGCATCGAGCTGCAACAAAACAATCAAAAGATCTCCAAAACATTTACCACAATTGGTACAAAGACCTGAAAACAAGACAAATGCAATGAAAAACCCCGAAAAGTCCATGCTCCTACATGATAGGCTCACGTTTGTGAGCGTAGCTCACAAGTGGAGCTAGGTAGTAAGACTAGCCTTTCAAATTGTAAACAACATGCAGTATACTCCGATGCTGTGAATAGATAACCTGCAACAATTTACTTGTTTCTTTTCTTCCAACATTTGGTAAGAATAGATCTTTCATTTCGTGGCAAAATGAATTCTACACTTTCTTTCTTTGGCACTTGTGGACCCTTGTCCACCATGTACCAACCTCCTCCTCGAAATTATTCTCTTCATGCTCTTTCCTCTTGTTGGCTTCATCTTATTACAAACCATCCATCTCTCAAATCTTGTTTTCTTGCCTTCTATTATGGGCCCACCATAAATGGACCACCTCCACCAAGTTCCTCTCTCATATTCTTCTTTTGTGAGAATTAACTCACCATGATCCATCTTCATCCACCTAGAATTTCTTTCTTCAGACTCTATCTCATCATCTTCAACACCTTTTCTGCAACTCAACTTGTAGCCTCTTATTGCTGCACCTTTTCAATTGTTTTCCCATTGCACTATAACAATAATCAGCTTCAACATTAGTATGAACAAAATTTGAGAAATTGACAATTATGGTTGAAATATTATATGTCTCCTTATACCCCTACATATTAACCATTTCATATTCATGGAAATCAATTACATCTTTATCAAAGGAGTTTGAACGGTTAAATTTTACCTCATCATTTTCTGCTACAATGTTCCAATTCCTATCAGCACAAGCCATTCTTTCTCAACTTCTGAATTTTGAAGTAATATGTCATCCGCCACATTTTGTTTTACTGCCTTCTCACTCTTTCCATGAAGAACATTGTCCATGTACTTGTATTGGCATTGTTGTCTTGATCTTTTCTGTATTTTTATGTCCTTCATAGGACCATACTCTTCTATTGTCCCAACTTTTCATTCTCGATTATCTGCTACAATCTTGTTGTTTTCTTCTTCTACCTCTTCCCTTTCACTCAACGATGTCATTTTATTCAACTTAGTCATGTCTTTCCAAAGACCAATCACTACCCCAACTTCACATTCACTTGCTTCACCATATTTTCTTTTATTTTCTACATGCAAATCAACACTATTCTCATCTTTAAAAAAATTAGAAAAATGAAATAATAGCTCCTTTGTTGTTGCTGCAACATCTTCTTTTGTGCATGAAATATTCTCATTTTCCTTCTCGCTGCCTTCTTTACCCTATATCTCGATTTCATGAGAGATATCTAGCTCTTCTCCTGCTTCATCAATTTTCTCATTATATATGGGACTCCCCATGTCCATTTTTGAAATTTTTTCATCTTCCATCTTTTATTTATTGGCTTCTTCTTTCTAATTCCTCGGCAAGTCATCCACTTCTTACTTCTTCACACCATGTAGAAATTCTTTGCCACTCATCAACAATACCTTGCTGCTGCTGTAGTGTATGTTTCTAACCATCCTTCTATATAATGTAAGTGTTGCTTCTACCATCACGTATGGCTTTCCTGTCAAATTTCTAAGGTCTACCATGGAGTACTTGACAAACATCCATAGACATAATATCACACATGATAGTATTCTTATAGCTGCCTATTTGAAATTCTACTAAGGCCTACTCATCTACCAATAATTGATGCCCTTTTTGCAACCAAGAAACATGATAGGGTTAGGACGTTTAATCCTAGTAAGGCCAAGTTTGTCTACCATTTCAATAGCCACAAGATTGTAAGTACTACCTGTGTCAATAATAATTTTACAGCACTTACCTTTATCCTTGCAATTGGTCTTGAATAAGGCTCTCCTTTGTACATGTTTTTGAATCTCCTTTCGTAGCTTCAAAAACACTCTCTTAAATAGCAAATACTCTCCTACCTCATGTTCTTAAATGTGATGAGAAGGTGATCCCACACTCTCTTGATCTTCTTGCATGACCTGATTATTTCTTTCATGGCTTGTGTGACCTTCTTGTAGAAATTCAGGACACTCCCAACCTTTGTGGCCTGCATACTTGTTACACCTAAAATGCTTTCCTGTGAAACCTCTTCCTCTTCCTTGGTAACCTCCTCTTTCAAATGGTCTCCCTCCTCTATTTTGGAAACCTCCTCTTTCTAGACTAGTTTTCCCACTAGAATTGCTTGCCTCTCCACATTGGTGGTGATGTTGTCCTCTACTAGTGTGTTGTCCTATTCCTTTATATCATCTTCCTTGTTAGTTTTGCCTTCTCATAAACTTCTCAACTGCCTTAATGACAAACTGATAGGCTTCCTCAAGAGATCTAGAGGACAAAAGACTCAATTCATCTTGCAAACTATATCTCAATCCATTAAGGCACCTAGAAACGTTCTCCAAATCTTCTTCACTATGTCCTGACGTGATTACCAGTTTATAGAACTCCTCTGTATAGTCTTTCATTCTGTAGTCATCTCATTTTGTTTAAGATTTTGTATCCTTTTGAATAGGTTAGTTTGATAGTCTCCTAGAAGAAATTTAGCTTTTAGTTTGGCAACTGTCCTATCCCAAAATGTTATCTTCTTCTTATTCTTCTTTCTTCTCTCTGTTTGAATGTAATCCCACCACATAGTAGTGTGGCCTTTGAGTCTTGTATAGGAAAAATTGACTCTTTTCTCCTCTACCACTTTTGTTGAACACACTAGGATGCTAAGAGGGGGGTGAATCAGTATCTAATCAAACTTTGAGCTCTCCGGAGTAGATTAAAACTTAAGCATTACAACATCAACATAAACATGAAAGATTAATGCAATGCACATTAACACATAACACTAGATATAAGTGAAAAAACTAAGAAGAGAAAAACCATGGCAAGGATTAACTCACAATATATGAAGCTCAAAATTACAACTTTGTTTTAGGGCTACAATCCAAGGAAGTTACTACTCTCTAAAAACTTTGATTTAGGGTCACTCCCAAGGAAGTTACAACTCCTTGAAGACTTTGTTTTAGGGTCACACCCAAGGAAGCAACTACTCCCTAGACTGAGAACAAACTTAGAAAAGATTACAATATGATAGTCCTTCTACTACTTGAAAACTGGTATTGAAGCTCACACCTTTGGCGATTACAATTTTGTTTCTTAGAACTGATAAGTGAATCAATTAGGCATACTCTTCACTTTCTTCTTGTCATAAAAATGTCCTCAAGATGAATCAGGACTGCCTCTAACACATTTGTTCTTTCTCCTTTAGTCAGACATTTGATCACAATGCATATCAATTTCATTTCTGCTCTTTACACCCTCATTTATTCATATTTGCAATCATACCTCACCTAGACCAACTAGGTTTACAATACATACATGACATTACATTGATTACACTACAAGTCAAATAATACAATAAGAATATTACATTTTGCATGTCGGCTAGAGATCATAGAGCATGAAACATTCATAGAGAAAGACCTATCATAAACTACATGCTACTCCAAGAGAAAACACACACCTTGTGGATCCCAATACATTCTTAGTCTACTCCTAAACATCATTCATAGCATCATTCATCAAGGAATCACCTCCATACACATTTCTCATTTGAAATAGGATGACCTTAAGTAGGAAAACGTGAAATTTGAAGTATAATGGTCACCACCATTTGAAAAATCTTTTGTGATACTAGAAACATAAAAGATCTTCATGAAGTTCTTCTAGATGAGCCTTCATGATTCATACAAAACCTTTAGATATACCTCTAACTCCACACAGTAAATACATTGTGGCGCATACCTTAAAACATGCACATTGATATCAAACAACCATTCAGAACACACTGTAACACATTGTCATTAAGAAACTAACTTTGCAAAGCACCAAAATACTTGAAACTGCAAAGATGCATGTAATACACATCCCTGAATATGATCACAAAGGTGCATAGGCAATTGTTCTCTTCTAGAGAAATGCGGAACATCTCAACAAGATTTCAACACAACTTTTCTCAGATAGAATAAAGACTGGAACTCTACCACTTATAACTTTCACTGTGGAAGGTGTAGAGACTTGAAAATTTTGAAATAGAACCTACACAAGACACAGAGATTAACTTTTGAACCACAAGACATCATCTTTAAATGTAGAGGAATGTGGAGCCAACCATTACAACAGAGTGAATATCTTCTTTAAAACCAACACTGTCTTCAAACTGTCAACTGCAAAACACTCTTCTGGTACTCCAAACACCATGAAGCTTAGAAAATACATGCTTTGACAATATATGAAGCTATCTTCCAATCTACAGAGGCTCAACATTAAATGCATGAAAATTTAGAGAAATCTCCTAGACAGTCTTCAAAGCAATATTCTTGCAGTAGGAACTTTCACCAACATCCCGCGGCCAAAACTTCTTTGTATCAACATAGACATTTTTAGGAACAAAAGGAAAGGGTATACAATATGATATATACCTTTAGTAATACCTCCCCAACATTAGTAACACATCTGATCACCTGGGTGCTTGTAATTCTCATATTAATGTGTCTTCTTTACTATCAACAAACATACTCAATGAATATAGTCTCTGCTGACTAAGAACTTTAGGACATGACATCCAACCATGAACTTTCGATTCCCATATTAATATGTGCTTCGAATTCCCATCTTAATATTTCATCATGGACTTATCTTTGCTGACCAACAACTTGTCTTGATATTAATCTAGGCATGAAATCCAATGATGAACATCAACAACCCACTATATCTCATTGCATCTCTATTACCACACTGGTACATCATCATCACAGACTGAGTGTCAACCTTACTCTAAGTGTTGACATCAATGACAACACAATGCCAACACATATTGCCAACAACTTCTTCGCACTCAAAGTACTTATCAAGGTCATTGATCCAATCAATAAGTTCCTCTCCATTGAGGCTTCTTGAATAGGTGGGAACCTCTATCCTTGGATTTGCTCCAACCCCCATGATTGCTCTCAGCAATCGTGTTTCAACTCCATCAAGTTCTTATTGAACCACCTCTTCCATGGCTTATTGATCCTTTTCTTCATTATCATAAACATCTCGAGCAAGTATTCATCTCCTCTATGCTCACTCCATGGCATCCATCCTTGTCTTAAGGTTCTACAACAATTCAAGAACCCCTTCATCTATGCCTCTTCTAGAGTCTCCTCTAATACCCCCTCTTGGTATTCTTCTAGGTGGAAAAAATTGATGGCAGAGGGTTCACAATGGCTTGGACTCACTAGACTATCTTTGGATATAGTCTTCCAACTATGATAAACACTAGATATAGTGATTGTTTCAAGACCAAGCAATGGTCTACCTTCTACTTAACACAATTTAAAACTCTCTATCCTACACTACACTCAAATCTCATGGCTATTGTTGGTGTAAATTGTGACAACAAAACCCTACCACTGTCTCTCTATGAATCCACAGGGTTTCCTTAATGAATTATAATGATACAGTCTAGTTTTGAACTCTCCACATGCTCATAACAAAGGAGGGACAAAATATAGATTTAAGAGCTCTTGACTGGTGAATACCACACTTATACAATACTGGTCAGTGTAGAGAGATTTAACTAAGGTTTTATATATCTTTTGTCAATGAAATAACAACTAAAGGCTCCTAGCTGAGAAAGACAAAAGTTTATGATCTAAAACCCTTGAGGAATCACATTTATGTTTCTTTATAATAGAGAATACAAGCTTATCAAGCTCATAAAAAAATAGTAAACTCCTATTATCTCTACTACACAAGGACAAACACCATTACAAAATGTTTCTTCATTGGAGAACCTCGACTTTATTAACTCAAACAATGAAATGGCAATCTTTACACCTAATACCCTTGTGGGGGTTTCCAAACTATAGGGTTATAGGGAAGATTTGATCTTCCAACTATGGAATACTCCTTCCTCAGTGCCTAGAGAAGGGTTCAAACATCACAAAGGGACTATTCTAGTCCAATCCCTTTCCTTCAATTGTGGCTCTAACTATTCCCTGTTACTACCTGGTTGTAGTTTTCCCCTATATCCTCTTTGTCTTCCCTAATTCTTTCTAATTATCTTCTTTTCATTTGCCAATGCTTCCTCTCTAACTGTCTTATTGATTTTTTTCTCCAAGAAAGTCATCCCATAAACCTCCCAAAAACCCATGGAACTAACTCTACAAGGATCCCTAACTGCCTCTTCCATGTGGAGTTCAGTGGAAGTGGGATGAAAGGTCCTAGTTTGTTACCTAATTGCCTCAATGTACACACTTCAACCTTTTCCCTCGGTGGAATATTTGTAACCTTTGCATGAGTTAGCTTAGCAAATGAAATATTGCTTCTATTATTTCAAATTTTCAAAAGCTTGTCTTGGCAGGAAACCCGACCACAAGCATCAAACTCCAACAAAACAATCAAAACATCTCCAAAAAATCTACGCCAAACCAAATTTACACGTACATCAAACCAAAACTGGTACAAAGACCTAAAAACAAGACAAATACAATGGAAAGACCTAAAAAAGTCCATGTTGCGACATCAAGCTCCCCGAGAGAGATATTTGTGAGCATTGCTCACAAATGGAGTTGGGTAATAGGGCTACCTGATGGAGCCTTGCTGATCACAAGTTGGATTCAACCACAAATAGAGAAACAAGTTTACTAGTTTCCTACTTAATGATAGGAACTTCAAGACTCCCAAACCATATACACAACCAATATGTAATCTCAAATAAGAAATTTATTAATAAAAAGGTTTATACAGATCAATGATTCACAAAGTTATGTGGACAACACATACATTAGCACAAACTTATTAAAATAGAGCAATGTTATTTGACACAGACTCAAAAGAATAGGAACAATACATCAAAACATCTAATATCTCGTATCAGTCGACTCTTATTCCTTCTCTTCTGCTTCCCATGCCATTTTGTGTCGACCACGGTCTATCCAAAACCTCACTCTTTGATTTGCATTCTCCTCTATTTCTTACTATGGTTGCCTCTTCCGCAATGTTTGGCCTCCCTCTATTCTGTAACTTCCCTCTCTCTATTGTCTACCTTGTCCTTCCTTATTGTCACACTCTCTCCTCTATAGCATGTCTCTTCGACTTCCTTCTACTGCTACCCTTGATGGCCTTTCTATTTCTACCATGAAGTAGTTTCCAACTCTTGGTCTCCGACCGACCTTTCATTTGCACATTCATAGATATACTAAGTTCCTCGATGCTTGGAAGGGTTTCCATCTGTCCACAATCGTCGACCAAGCCTTTTCAACTTCCTTCAAACCATCCCAACTACCAATTCAAACTATTGGCAAGTATTCATGTTGGTGTGTACAAGAAATAATTGTTAATAGCTATGAAGCATTCTTCATGAAAGGAGTTCCTGTCGCTCAGTGACAGGATACCTTTGTTAACCTTTTTATTAATCATGGCAACAGAAGATTTCCAATACAAAATCCATGATAGGAGCTTTACAATGAAGTTGTTTACCATATTTATAAGAGTTTTACATGCTGCCAATGAAGGAGATAAAAGCCACCAGAAGACAAAACACACAAAAACCTGCAAAAAGAAAGAAAACAGTAAAAAGAAGAATAAAACTAAAATTGTAGGGCAAGATGCCCCTGCATCAAACTCCCTAAGTGGAAAGAAATCATGAGCTCCTGCACATGAGGTCTACAATTGAATGACCCTACTTAATAATCTCATCTTTTGTGAGCCATGAAGCATTTTACTTGACGAGATACTTGAAGTACTCATGCTTACGGGTCTTCATCAGCAACTATTTGTTAGGAATGCATTCTATCTGTGGTGGAGCAGTAACTAGTTTAGATTATTCTTCATGAGGTGCAATGGTTGCTTCAACTTCATCTGCCTCTATATCCCCCTTGCATGGATACAAATCAGCTACGTTGAAGATAGGAGATATATTCAGATTAGCCGGCAGTGATATTTCATTAGATGAGAACTTCCTAAGGATTCAACATGGACCAATCTTTTTCTTGTAAAGCTTATTGTATGTTCCTATAGGAAATCTCTCCTTTCAAAGATGTGCCAATACAAGGTCTCCAACTTGAAATTGGAGTTGTCTCCTTTTTTTATCAACATACTTTTTGTACCGCTAATTGATGTCCTCAATGTTGTGTTTCACCTTTTCTTGAATGTCAAGAATAGCTTGAACAAACTCCTCCCCATCTACACTTCTCTTCTCCATTCCAGCAAGATCATGAAGTTCAAATACATCACATGGGTGCATACCATACACTACATAAAAAGGACTTAAACCTATACTTTTGTTTGGGGAGTCATTATATGCAAATTTAGCTTGTGCCAACATGAGATCCCTATTTCTAGGTGAACTACCAATAAGACATCTCAACAAATTACCAAGGCTTCTATTGACAACCTCGGTCTGACCATCCATTTGTAGATGATAAGCAGAACTAAAATTTATATTTGTGCCCAATTTCCTCAATAGAGTCCTCCAAAAATGACCCACAAAATTCATATCCCTATCAGAAATTATACTTCTTGGTATACCATGTAGCCTTACAACTTCTTTAAAGAACAAATTGGCAATGTTAGTAGCATCATTAGTCTTCTTGCATGGTATAAAATGCACCATGTTTGAAAATCTATCTACAAGAACAAAGATTTAATCATTGCCCCTTTGTGTATGAGGCAAACCCAAAACAAAGTCCATACTTACAAAATCCCAAGGCCTATTTGGAACTGGTAATGGCTAATAAATTCTATCATTTTGACTCTTGCCTTTAGCATGTTGACAAATCCTACATCTCTCCACATATCTTTTCACATTAGCCTTCATCTTTGGCCAATAGTAATGAGTGTTTAGCTGTAGAAATGTCTTATCTTGTCCAAAGTGATCAGCAAAACTACCACTATGCTTTTCCTTCAATAAATTATCTCTCATGGAACTTCTAGGGATACACAACTTATTTTCCTTATACAACAAACCTTCTTGAATCATGTAATCAGTCCATGGCTCTTTATTTCTCCAAATAGGATCATTGCAAGCTACAAATGCTTCTCCAAAATCTGCATCTTCTGCATACAAATCCTTCAATCCTTCAAACCCCACACTGTTAGTTTGTATCTCACACAACAATAAACTCTTCCTACTTAAGGCATCAACAACTTTATTCATTTGACCACTTTTATGCTTCAAAACAAAGTTATAATTCTGAATATACTCAACCCATTTAGCATGCCTTTGATTCAATTTATGTTGGTTGTTAATGAACTGCAAGACATGGTTATCTATATACATAATGAACTCTTTGGGAAATAGATAATGTCTCCATTTCTTAAGGGACTGAACCAAAGCATAAAACTCCAAATCATAAGAACAATACTTTTTTTTTGCTTCATTTAATTTCTCACTAAAATATGCAACCGGTTTTCCCTCTTGACTTAGGACGGCCCCAATAGCCAAACTACTAGCATCACACTCCACTTGAAACACTATCAAAATCAGGTAAAGAAAGTATGGGCTGTTCACTTACCTTCTTCTTAAGAAATCTAAAATTTTCTTCAACTTCCCTGGTCCAAACAAATGGTCTTTTGTTCCCCTTAATAGTCTCTAGTATAGGTGTCATTACATGACTGAAATTTCTTATGAACTTTCTATAAAAACTGGAAAGACCATGTAAGCTTCTTACCTCTATGACACTTCTTGGTGATGGCCAATCAAGTATGGCGTAAACCTTTTCCTTATCCATCTTCATCCCTTCTTTGACACCACAAAGCCCAAGTAAACCAGTTCGGTTTGCATGAATACACACTTTTTTAGATTGATCTGCAACTTCTCTTCATGTAGCCTCCTCATAACCTGTTTCAAATGCTCTATATGCTCCTCTTTAGACCTGCTAAACACCAAAATGTCATCCAAATATACAACCACAAATTTACCAAGGAATGGTTTCAAAACCTCATTCATTAACCACATAAAAGTACTAGGGGCATTAGACAATCCAAAAGGCATAACCAACCATTCATACAACCCATCACTAGTCTTAAAAATTGTTTTCCATTCATCCCCCGGTCTGATTCTTATTTGGTGATAGCCACTTTTCAAATCTATTTTGGAAAATTACATGGAACCACTTAAACAATCCATTAGATCTTCAATTCTAGGTATGGGAAACCTTTATCTTATGGTGATTTTATTAATTTCCCTTGAATTAGTACACATATGCCATTCCCCTCCCTTCTTTGGAACCAACACTATAGGAACAACACAAAGGCTCAAGCTTTTCCTTATCAAATCCTTCTTCCAAAGGTCCTCCACTTGCTTCCTTATCTCCTCATTTTCCATAGGTGTTAACCTATATGCAGCCTTATTTGGAAGGCCATCACCTAGAATCAAATCCATGTGATGGCTAATGCTTCTAATAGGAGGCAACTCATTAGGAAAATCAGATGCAATAATATCCATATTCTCATTCAAAATATCCTGAACTTCAATAGGAAAATCCTCCAATTTTGTATAAGTCATAACACATCTAGGTTTAAGAACCAAAGCATAACCTATTTCTTCACTCTTCAAATCATTCTAGAACTCCTTACCACTTACCATCATTACCTTACTATTGATGTTGATGTTGTCCTCTTCTTTCTCCTTTATGGGCAACAAGGTTTTCTTCTCTCCATTCTTTTCAATGGTATAAGTATTCTCCTTTCTATCATGCACTGATTTCCTATCAAATTGACATGGTCTTCCAAGAAAAACATGGTACACATCCATGGGCATTATATCACACAAAACACAATCCTTATAAATACCAATCTAAAAATCAACATAGGCCTGCTCACTAACCAATATTTGATGGCCTTTTGTAACCAAGTCACTTTATATGGAGTAGGGTGTTTAAGCCTTTTAAGATTCAACTTTTCTACCATCTCAGTCGCAACAATATTATCAGTGCTACAACTATCTATAATGAACTTACAACATTTATCTTGTGACTTACACTTGGTTTTGAACAATGCTCTCCTTTAAAATGGCTCTTGACTCTCTTTTTGTGGCTTCAACAACACCCTCTTAAGCATTAAAGACTCTCCTGATTCTGCTTCATTCTTGTGGTGTACTGGTGAACAACTTGATTGCTTCTCTCAAATTTTGAATGTCCTCCTTGTGATGATTCAGAGCATTCCCGACTCTTGTGCCCATATTGGTTGCACTCAAAACATTTTTTGACAAATTCTCTACCTCTACCTTGTGATCCATCTCTTCCATAAGACCCTCCTCTATTTTGAAAACTACCTCTAGCATTATTGGCTGTCCCACTGGATCTTTCCGCCTCTTCTCCTTGATGATGTTGTTGTCCCCTACTTGTTTGCTGTCCTCTACCTCTAAAACCTCTTCCTCTCTTCTTCTCTACCTGACTTTACTTCCTTTGTAACTTCTCCTCTGCCTTAAGAGCAAGTCAATAAGCCTCTTCTAGGCTCCTAGGGGACAAAAGACTCATTTCATCTTGAAAACTATACGTGAGACCATTCACATAATAGGCTATTTTCTCCACATCTTTTTCAGCATGCCCAGATCTGATTACTAGCTTGTAGAATTCCTCCATGTAGTCTTTCACAGGCATGTCCTTTTGCTTTAAATTCTGCAATCTCTTAAAGAGATTAGCTTGATAATCACTGGGAAGAAATTTGGCCACCATTTGATCCCAAGAATTGATATTTTCCTTATTTCTCCTTCTCCTCTCAGTTTGGACAAACTCCCACCACATGGTAACATGGCCCTTCAATCTGGTGCAGGAAAACTTTACTATCTTTTCCTCTACTACACCCTCATATTTGAAATACTTATCCAAGTCATTGATTGAGTCTATCAAGTCTTCACCATTGAGGCTTTTGGCATAAGTTGGTACCTCCATTTTGGGTTTAGCACCCAAACTTATGACTGTATTCAAAAATCTTTCTTCAAATTCATCTATTTGATCAGTTTATCCTCCTTCATTCTCTTCTCTCTGGTTTTCTTCTTCCTCATCACTTGCATCCTCATCTTGAATGGTTCCTCTTCTATGTGCCCTCCCTAGAGCTTCCAGTCTTGCAACCAAATTCTGCAACAACTCAGGCTCAACATGGTCTCTTCTACCTCTGCCTCAGGCTCCTCCTCTACCCATTCTTCTTGGAGGCATATTGACCACTTCCAATGCCCAATCTCTTCAAGCTCTGATACCAATCTAATGGAGCCTTGCTGATCACAAGTTGGATTCAACCACAAATAGAGAAGCAAGTTTACTAGTTTCCTTCTTAATGATAGGAAGTTCAGGACTCCCAAACCATATACACAACCAATATGTAATCTGAAATAAGAAATTTATTAATAAAAGGGTTTTTACAAATCAATGATTCACAGAGTTATGTGGACAACACAGACATGGGTACAAACTTATTAAAACAGAGCAATGTTATTCTATACAGACTCAGAACAATAGGAACAATACATGAAAACATCTAATATCTCATATCAATTAACTCTTATTCCTTCTCTTCTACTTCCCATGTCATTTTCTGTCGACCACAGTCTATCCAAAACCTCACTCTTCAATTTCTATTCTCCTCTATTTCTTATAGTCATTGCCTCTTCTACAATGTTCAGCCTCCCTCTATTCTGTAACTTCCATCTCTCTATTGGCCACCTTGACCTTCCTTATTGTCTCATTCTCTCCTCTATAGCATGTCTCTTCGACTTCCTTCTACTGCTGCCCTTGGCGGCCTTTCTTTTTCTGCCACAAAGTAGTTTCCAACTCTTAGTCTTCAACCGACCTTTCATCTACACATTCACAGATATGCCGAGTTCCTCGACACTTGGAAGGGTTTCCATCTGTCCACAACCATTGACCAAGCCTTTTCAACTTCCTTCAAACTGTCCCAACTACCTGTTGTGACCTAATCACACATCGCCCCATTGCAAATGGGGACCCCCCTTTTTTTGAGCTCCTGTGCTTTGCATTGAGTTTTGGATGATGTCTTAAGATTATGTCATGATGAATCATTAGTGTGTGAGTCCATAGCATTAACAAATTGTCGAGTCTTTTGAGAGGAATAGCACTGCAACATAGACAAATAGTGACTTCAAGATTCTAATTAGGGTTTCAAACATTGAAAATGCCTAAGTTTGTGAGAACATGACTAAGACATCTTGCATGAAGGATGAAGTGTTGACCTTCAAAATGCTTTAGACATTAAATTTTGTGAAAAAGAACCATCATAAGCCTAGGTGCATCTTATTACCTAAACAACCCCAAATGAGTGCCTATGGTGAGAGCTTGAGAAATCATCATTGTTATTAACAAATTCATACTTGGATCCATTTTGGAGGTTCAAACTTAGCGAAAAATTGCTTCAAGGGACTAAGCGCCAATTTCCCCTGTGTAACCTCACATTTATGCTTAGGAAAAAATCAACTTGAATGTACAAGTATTGAAGGTGGTTGGCTTTGGTGAACTCTTTAAGAGCAACTACAATGATTTGAATGCATGAAAAGTGAAGGAGATACTCATCTAAGTTTAGGCACCAATTCACATTCAAAAAGTCATCAAGGTGCGCCTAAGTAATAGAAGGATAGGGACCTTGAGTTTTGATATCATTTTTGAGTTAGAGGTTTTCTAAAGATCATTACCTTGGCTTGAAGATCACTATAAATGCCTAAGAACAAGCCAAAGAGGTCTAGGCACATTTTTGCATGTGTAGCATCCACTTTTGGCACCTAGAGGGAAACTATGTTTGAATCTATGAATTTTGAAGGTGTTGAGTTTGATAAGTGCACAAGGGCTCATACAAGTCCTGAAGCCCATGAAACCTTAAAGTAAACAACTATCTAGCCTTAGACGCAATTCCATACCCTGATCATTATCAAAGTGCACCTTAGGGGCTTGTGAACACCATATCTATGCTAGGCGCATTTTCTTGCTGTTGTAGTCATCTTGAGTGCCTAGTAGGTAGATTGTTTTGAGAAATGAGTTTGAGAACCTAATAGTCAAAGGGACATTCATGAAGCAATTTGAAGAAGTTTAAGTGTCAAGATACCTTTGTTAAACCTCCACAAGAGTTTGAATTCTTGAGAAAGGAAGTGAGAATCTTCCAAGAACAAGGCACATTTTCTTGTCCTTACTATCCCATTTTGGCACCTAAGTGAAGAAAGCATTGAAATCATGAAATTTAGCATCTAAGAGATGGGGAAACCTCTTAGAAGTTTGAACAAGTAATTGAAGGTGTTAGAAAGCCAAGAGACCAAGTCAACTATAGTTAGGTGCACGTTCATGTCTATGCAACCTAGTTTTAGCACCTAACTTAGGGAAGCTTGATTCAATGACACTTGAGTGAGTTCCTTAATAAGAAGCATCAAATTAGACATCAAAAGGATGGTGCCTAAGATGGAAAGTTTCTTAAACATTTTAAGCATGAAGTTGAAGTCATTGGAGGTTGAACAAAAAGTATGAAGAGATTTAGGCACACTTTTCAACTCATTTTACCTCAAAAATGTGCCTAACCTTGAAGAGAACATTAATTCATATCAAGGTGCCAATCCATGACCATACAACCTTTAAGTTGCACCTTGATTGAGGGAGGCATTTGAGCATCAAAATCTAGTTATATTGAAACAAGAATTCCCTTATATGTTTTTCATTGGATTGTAGTCTTTTAAGGAAACCATTAAGAAAGTCTAGGTGCTGATTTCATCCTAAAAACTCATAAAGAGCGCATACCAATTAGGAAGTTCCAATGACTTCCAAATTGTGCCTAAGGTCATAGAGGTTTTTGGAGTTTTAAAACATGTTTGTAATCATTGATAAACGTCAAGGAATAGCCTATAAGCTTGGGTGTAATTTCATGCCTTGACCACTCATTTTTGGCGCCTAAATAAGAATGGGTTTTAAAATTTTAAAATTTCAAAAAAATGAAATAAATGCCCCAAAGTTGGCCGACCTCACCTGGCTGACCTGCACATTCATCAAGGTAAATTGCCTATAGAACTATGAGGACCCTTCCTCATTTGATCATTATTCATTGCAATCTATTCTAGGAGCAAATTTGAGGAGAAGAGGAGCAGCAATCTTCAGTAGATTAGTAGATTTGAAGGTCTGATTTTGTCATTTACAACTGATATTTCATTGTTTTCTATAGAAATTTGCCTTAGTTTATTTTGAAAATTTGTTAAGAGGTATGTTTTAGCTGCCCTAACTCCATAAATCTACCTTTTTGCTTACCTGATTTTCAGATTTACATGGCTTTATCATGCAAGAAATTAGTCTTATAAAGATAATTTTATCATTTGAATTCACTAATGGAAGTATGTTGATCTTGTAGGCTAGAAGGCCATTACTAAGAAAGAGACATCATGTAGCTGCTCCAAAGGATCACATCAAGTTTAGTGTACTTCATCTTCTGTGTCAAAGAGAAGGCATTCATCCTTCAAGTTCCCAATTTTCAAGTCTCTAAGAAGTCTCCTACTATGTCCTGTGAAATATGCATCATCATCTATACTACTCTCCATGAAGAAGTGAAGAGATCAACATATATCCTACAAGAGAAGAAATAATCATAGAGTTAGACAAATGAGAAACATGTATCATACATATTCAACTTGTAAAAGAACAAGGCAAAGTCAATAAAGATACATCCCAAACATGCAAGTTCACAGCAATCATGTTCGAAGACATCACATAGATGATGTAATTTGGGAATATGCTGAGGTGGCACTTACATGGCATGTACACATTATTCATTCAATCACAGTTCGCCACATCATTCAATAAGCAAGAAGACAAAGAGGACACACATGTGGAAGATGCTCTAAAGATTCCATTTTTATCCTTATATTCTTGGAAAGTGTTCCTTCATTGCCTCTCTTATGTACAAAAAATAGCAATTTGTTGTAACTAATTGCTGAGATGGCATGATCCTGGCCCTTGCCTACTTGAATTGATCTAGGCCATTCATTGTAATTCTGGGACTCTATATAAAGGCCTTGTTGCCTCATTTGTAAAATATAGTAGTCAGTAGGCAATAGACTAGTACGGTAGAGTAGGAAGAGACTCTCAAAATTCTTTGAGAATACTTGAAGATTGTTGTAAATATTTCTCAAGATTAATGCAAAGACATTGGAGTTTGCTTGGTGTTAAGTGTTGTCTTGTGGAATAACATGGTTTCTTGTATTTTGACGAAATGGAGAGATGTTTCTAAGTAAATTAAAAGTAGAGTAGTAGCTCATTGACGTGATGAATGTATGTATTGAATATTTGATCAACTCCTAGCTCATGCTTTTTACATTCATCGTTGGTGAAGTGTTGTGTAAAGATAGTCTGAGCTTTATTATAATTTGCTTAAGTTTGATTGTGGATGCTTGTTTGAGCTGCACCATCCAATGGGTTCTTATATGAGATTTCATGATTTGAAAACCTTTCACTATCCTTAGGAGATTGCACCAACTTCATGTAGTTGCAAGAATTCTTGGCGAACTGGAGTTAGGTTGATTAAAGAGTTTGTCTATTCATTCATCATCATTGCTTCATTGACCTTAGATTAGTTTATCTAAACCCTCATCTTTTTCCTTTTCTTTATTATTGAAACATTGTACATATGTCATCCAAACTAAAAGTAGAAATAAGCTGAATGAAGTAAGAAGTCTACGTAAGTCCCTTTGTGATAATTAGAAATATCACATCAAGTCACTGAGTTTATCCATTGCAAATCATAAATAAGGAACCTTCAAGTTACCTCATTGGATCACATAGCTTAGCCTTCGAGGAACTTTATTCAAGAGAGAATAGGATGCTTAGTGTTTTATTCTATAGTTGAGTTGTCTAAAAACAATCATCAACACTACCAATTCAAACTATTGACAAGTATTCCTATCAGTGTGTACAAGAAATAACTATTGATAGATATGAAGCATCCTTCATGAAAGGAGTTCCTGTCGCTCGGGTAACAGGATACCTTTGTTTACCTTTTTATTAATCATGGCGACAAAAGATTTCCAATACATAAGTTGTGATAAGAGATTTACAATGAAGTTGTTTACCATATGTATAAGAGTTTTACATGCAACCAATGAAAGATATAAAAGCCACCAAAAGACAAAAAACACATAAACCTGCAAAAATAAAGAAAACAACAAAAAGATAAATAAAACCAAAATTGTAGGGCAAGATGGCCCTGCATCACTACGCTTTCAAGTTATAAACAAGATGCAACAAACTCCAATGTTCTGAATAGATAACTTGCAATAATATACTTCTTTCTATTCTTCCAAAATTTGGTAGGAATAGATCTTTCATTTCATGGCAAAATGAATTCTACACTTTCCTTGTCACTTGTCTACCCTTGTCCACCATGTACCAACCTCTTCCTCCAAATTATTCTCTTCATGCTCTTTCTTCTTGTTGGTTTCATCTTGTTACAAACTATCCATCTTTGAAATCTTGTTTTCTTGTCTTCTACTATGGGATTTGACTCACATTAAACCAACCACCTCCACCAAGTTCCTCTCTCATCTTCTTCTTTTGTGAGAATTAACTCACCATGATACATCCTCATCACCTAGAATTTATTTCTTCACACTTCATCTCATCATCTTCAACACCTTTCTACAACAACTTATAGCCTCTTATTGCTGCACCTTTTCAATTATTTGTCCATTGCAGTCAATCAAAAATCAGCTTCAACATTAGTATGAACAAAATTTGAGAAATTAAGAATTATGGCTGAAATATTATCTATCTCCACTACTGCAACGTCCTGTTTGATCTCTTCATACCCCTCCATATTAACAATTTCATATTCATGAAAATCAATTTCATCTTTATCAGAGGAGTTTGAAAGTTTAAATTTTACGTCATCATTTTCTGCTATACCTCATCATTTTTTTCTGCAATGTTTGTTCCAATTCCTATCAGCACAAGCCATTCTTTTCATCATTTTATGCTACAATGTTCTTTCCAATTCCTATCAGTACAAGCCATTCTTTCTCAACTTCTTCAATGTGAAGTAATATGTCATCCCCCACATTTTTTTTACTTCCTCCTCATTCTGTCCATGAAGCACTTTATCCATGTACTCATCTTGGCATTGTTGTCTTAAACTTTTTTGTGTTTCTATGTCCTTCATAGGACCATACTCTTCTGTTGTCCTAACTTTTTCTTCTCGATTGTTTGCTACAATCTTGTTGTTTTCTACCTTCTCACTTGCACTTGATGATGCCATTTTCTTCAAATTATTCATGTCCTTCCAAGGATCAATCACTACCCCTACTTCACATTCACTTACTTCACCATATTCTTTTATCTTTTCTACATACAAATCAGCACTATTCTCATCTTTTAAAAATTCAGAAAAATGAAATAATAGTTGTTTTGTTGTTGTTGCAACATCTTCTTTATGCATGAAACATTCTCATTTTTCTTCTTGCTGCCCTCTTTACCCAATATCTAGATTTCATGACAGATACCTAGCTCTTCTCTCACTTCATCAATTTTCTCATTATATATGGGACTCCCCACGTCTGTTTTCAAAACATTTTCATTTTCTATCTTTTCTTTATTGACTTGTTCTTTCTCATTTCTTAGCAAGTCATCAAATTCTTCCTTCTTCATATCATGTAGAAATTCTATACCACTCATCAACAATACCTTATTGTTGCTACTCTTATTGTCCACTTCTTCTCCTTTCAATGGTAGCAGTGTATGGTTTTTACCGTCCTTCTATAGAATGTAAGTTTTGCTTCTACCATCATGTATGGATTTCTTGTCAAAATGCCAAGGTCTTCCAAGGGGTACATGACAAACATCCATAGGCATAATATCACACATGACAGTATTCTTATAGTTGCCTATTTGAAATTATACTAAGGCCTACTCATCTACCATTAATTAATGCCCTTTTCGCAAACAGGAAACTTGATAGGGGTTAGGATGTTTAATCCTAGTAAGGCCTAGTTTCTCTACAATTCTAATAGCCACAAGATTGTCAGTACTACCTTTGTCAATAATAAGTTTACAACACTTACCTTTAGCCTTGCAATTGGTCTTGAATAAGGCTCTCCTTTGTACAGGTTCTTGATTCTCCTTTGGTGGCTTCAAAAACACTCTCTTAAACAACAAAGACTCTCCTATCTCAATTTCTTCAATGTCATCCCACACTTTCTTGATTTGCTTGCATGATCTGATTACTTCTTTTAGGCCTTGTGTGACCTTGTAGAAATTCAGGACACTGCTAACCATTATGGCCTACATACTTGTTACACCTAAAACAATTTCCTGAGAAACCTCTTCCTCTTCCTTGGTAACCTCCTCTTTCAAATGGTCTCCCTCCTCTGTTTTAAAAACCTCCTCTTTCCATATTGGTTTTCCCACTAGAAGTACTCAACTCTCCACCTTGGTGGTGCTGCTGTCCTATACTAGTGTGTTGTCCTCTTCCTTTAGATCCTCTTCCTTGTTGGTTTTTCCTTCTCATAAACTTCTCATCTACCTTAATAGCAAATTGCTAACTTTCTCAAGAGAGCTAGGGAACAAAAGACTCAATTCATCTTGCAAACTATATCTCAAGCCATTAAGGTACTTAGAAACATTCTCCAAATCTTCTTCACTATGTCCTAACCTTATTACCAGTTTATAGAACTCTTCTATATAGTATTTCACAGTCATCTCATTTTTCTTGAGATTTTGTAGACTTTTGAATAGGTTAGTTTGATAGTCTTTTAGAAGAAATTTAGCTTTCAGTTTGGCAACCATCATGTCCTAAGAAGTTATCTTCTCCTTGTTCTTATTTCTTCTTTCCCATTGAATGTAATCCCACCACATAGTAGCATGGCCTTTGAGTCTTGTATAGGAAAACTTGACTCTTTTCTCCTTTGCCACTTCTTCATGTTCAAAGTACTTATCAATCTCATTGATCCAGTCAATGAGTTCCTCTCCATTGAGGCTTCCTGAATAGGTGGGAACCACTATCCTTGGCATTGCTCCAACCCCCATGACTACTCCCAACAATCTCATTTCAATTCCATTAGGTTCTTCTTGAACCACCTCTTCCATGGCTTGTTGATCCTCTTTTTCATTATCACTAACATCTCCACCAAGTATTCCTCTCCTCTGTGCCTACTTCATGGCATCCATCCTTGCCATAAGGTTCTACAACAATTTAAGAACCGTTTCATCTATGCCTCTTCTGGCACCTCCTCTTGGCATTCTCTAGGTGGCATTCTTCCCAATCTTCTACTGCCTAGTCACTTACTACTCTAATATAAGAAAATGATGGAAGAGGGTTCAAGATGGCTTGTACTCACTAGACTTTCTATGGATACTATCTTCCAACTATGATAAACACTAGAGATAGTGATTGTTTAAAAACCAAGCAATGGTCTGGCTTCTACTTAACATAATTTAAAATTCTCTATCCTACACTACACTTGAATCTCATGCCCATTGTTGGTGCAAATTGTGTAACAGAATGCTACCACTATCTCTCTATGAATCCATTGGCTTTCCTTAATGAAATATATGATACAGTCCATTTTTGGGCTCTCCACGTGCTCATAATAGAGGAGGGACAAAATATAGATTTAAGAGATCTTGACAGGTGAAGACCACACTTTTACAATACTGTTTAGTGTAGAGAGATTTAACCAAGGTTTTATATATCTCTTGTCAATGAAATGACAACTAAAGGCTTGATAGCACGCTCCCATACACATGCTCAATAGTGACAGTATAAACTCAGACATGCAAGCTATTAACTAAATGCCTGGTCTCTCATCAACAGACTTCTACAGATATAATTCAAAAACAATGACAGGGGCTCAATAGTGCTTCTTACAGTCTTCACATACAATACCAAAAATGACAGTAGTATTAATATGTAGATTTTTATTAACTATGAAATCCAAAGGACAATGTCTTGAAATAGATTCTTCCTTGTTCTATTCTACTGTCAAAACATGACATTACATATCTTATTGGCCTACCGCCTCATTCTCTACTCGTCCTCCTTTTCTTTTCTACCATTGTCGGTCTTCCTCTACTCATGAAAACAAAACTATTCTCCCTATCTTTCTGTCTTCTGCCTGACTCTCCTTGTCATATTCTTCATGTGGCCTTCTTGTTCTTTATACGGCCTCTGTTCTTCTAACGGCCTCTACATTCGGCATTTCTTCTTTATTATGTTTGGCCACTTTGATCTACAACGTTTTGGCGTACTTTTAATTAGCCTTCTCTCCTGTTTTCGGCCTCTTCCAGACTAACCTCTATTTGGATCGGCCTTCCTCTTCTCACTTTGTAGTTGTCGGCCTCTATTACATCTCACGGCCTCTTTTCTTTTCTACTGAGTTCGGCCCCTATCCTTCGGTCTCTTTCTGTATCGGCCGCTCCCTCCCCGTTTGTATTCGACCTCTTTACTGATATAACATCGACTCTTCATTTTTTGTAGATTCCTTTCTATCAACAGTTCAAAATGGTAGAATCAAAAACTAAATCATCCAGTAACGGTCAGGTCTTGGAAGAGAACAGTTCGACAGTTACAAAGGCCCCTAAACCGGAATCTCTGTCACCCTCCTTCTCTGTGTTTTCTGCCGACTCTTCACATTCTCCCTTTCTTCGCAGAGACAATTCTCTCGTTGTTGCCAACTATCTTTCACAACTGTTGATGGTTTTAAATTCCCTTCTGGCTTTTGTTTCTGTCATCTGGGCGACAGGAGACCTCTAGCTAAATTTAAATTCACCTACCGCACAAAGGCTAGTGACAGGAACTCAGATGTAGTGACATGAGTTTAGACAGAGAAACCATAAGGTATCACGACTTATTCCAGAAAGAAAACTAACAAAAGCTAAAATTAGAAAAAAGAAAATAAATCAAAATTGTGGGGAGCACGATGCCCCTGCATAAAGGCTCTTAGGTGAGCAAGACAAAAGTTTCTGATCCAAAAACCACCGAGGAATAACTGTTATGTTTCTTTATAATAGAGAATACAAGTTTATAAATCTCATAACAAAACAGTAAACTCCTATAATATCTTTGCTACACATAGACAAACACCATTACAATATGTTTCAGCATTGGAGAACATTGACTTCATTATCTCAAACAATGAAATGGTAGTCTGTACACTTAATACCCTCGTGGGGGGTTCCAAACTACAAGGTTACAAGGAAGATTTGATCTCCCAATTCTTCCTCAGTGCCTAGAGAAGGCTTCAATCATCACAGAGGGACTGTTCTAGCCCAATCCCTATCCTTCATCTATGGCTCCAACTGTTCCTTATCACTGTCTGGTTGCAGTTTTCTCTTGTATCCTCTTCGTCTTACCTTATTCTTTTTAATTGTCTTCTTTTCATCTGCGAATGCTTCCTCTTTAACTGTCCTGATGGTTTTTTTTCCCCCAAGAAAGTTGTACAAAAAAACTCCCAAAAACTCATGGAACTAACTCTACAAGGATCCCTAACAGCCTCTTCTATGTGGAGTTTGGTGCATGTGGGATGAAAGTCCCCAGTTTGTTACTTAAATGCCTCAATGTACACACTTCAACCTTTTTCCTTGGTGGACACTTTGTATCCTTCGCATGAGGTAGCTTAGCAAATGAAAGATTCCTTCTATTATTTCAAATTTTCGAAAGATTGTCTTGGCAGGGAACCCAACCACAAGCATCAAACTGCAACAAAACAATCAAAAGATCTCCAAAATTTCTACATCAAACCAAAATTACACCTACCTCAAACCAAAATTGGTACAAAGACCTGAAAACAAGATAAATGCAATGAAAATACCCTAAAAAGTCCATGCTCCTACATCAGAAAAAGAGGCAAGATAAGAGGCAACATATAAACCCATACCCCCATGCGGCTGCGTAACTGAATTTACTGTTTAAATATGAGTAGCATGGATGGCCCCATGTAAATATTCAATTATGCACAAAGGATAATTTAGAATCTTTCCTTATTATAGTGGAGAAACTCCATCATAGGGATTGAAAATAAGCTTTGGAAAAAAAGTGGGGGCTGAAATTATGTACCAACTGCATAATGAAAAATACACCATGTAGCTTCATGTAATTTCTTTACTAGTTTTTAATTTTATTTTCTTCTAATTTTCTTTCCTAAATTTTCTATATTAATAAATAATTCGTTATTGATAATTTATTTTTTATTTTTGTATTACAGTAAAAAACTACAATAAAAATAACTACTTAAAATATTCATAGAGTCAATAGCTCCACAAATAACTGCTGAAAATGTCGAGCAGTGCTTAGCCAAAATTAGCTAAGCAACAGCATGAGGACCTGCCGTAAGCCAAAAAGTCTATCATGGATTTAAGAAAATTGAAAGGTTTTTAACAAAAAAAATTATGAATGATAATGTAACAAAGAAAGATGGGGAAACTTTATTTGTATGTACTAAAGAAGTGAGAATCACACATGGAGAAGTTTTATTTGAAAAAGAGGCAAGATCAAAGGCAACAATATAAGCCAAAAGTCTATCATGGATTTAAAGAAAGAAGAAAGAATGGTTGAACTGAGAATCATAGTTTTTTTTGTAGTCATCTCTGAGGAATAAGCCATGAGGTCAATTATAAATAAAAAATAGAATATATTTACCAAAGGGGTACTTTGCTTCATATTTTGAAGAATGGATTCTAGACTCAAGTGCATATTTTCACATCATTGTTCATAGATCATTATTTTTTGATTTTGTTAAGGAGAAGAATATAGTTCAAGAAATTATGTTGGAAATAAAGTAAAACTGGTTGTTTTGGGTTTTGAAAGTGTTAACTCTAATAATAAAAGTCTTAAAAATCTTTTGTAAGTCAAAGGTTGAGTAGTCAATCTTCTCTCAATATACAAATGTGTTCAAGCAAGATATGAATGTGTTGCTTCAGCTAATCAAGTTGTCATTAGAAAAAGAAAGCCCCCAAACAAAGTAGTTACTATAGTCACCATAATCTTTCTAGTTTTGTTGATGATGAAGCTCTTAAATACTTGATTTCTCATTTAGATTATATGTCAAAATCATGGCATGAAAGACTTGGGCATTTAAACTACAATAAATTGCAAGAGATGATAGTAATGATATAGTTAGAGGTCTAACTAAAATTTTAGTTTCTAAACGTGTTTGTGAATGCTATGTTTTAGGTAAACATAATGGGGTTCCTTTTCCTTCAAGACAAGCATGGAGATCAAAATTCCCTTTGTAGCTTATCCATAGTGATGAATGTGGACCAATGGCTCACTCATCACCTAGGTATCTCTTGACTTTAATTGATGATTTTATAGTATAAGAGTGTGGACTTATTTCATTGAATGGAAAGGTGAAGTGTTTGAAGTTTTTCAAAAATCTAAATTATTAGTTGAAAATAAATGTCATAACAAAATTAATTCTTTGACAACTAACAAAGGGGGTGATTATTCCAATTAAACATTTAAATCATTTTATGAAAAGTATGGTAGTAAATTCCAAAGAACAACTCTTTTACTCCCAAACAGGCTTACATGGAAAGTTTTCAGGATTGGTTGTTTTATGTGTAGCACATATAATTAATAGAATACCCACTAAAGCTCTTAGAAATATGACTCCTGAACAAGCTTGGACTAGTAGCAAGCCATATATTTTATATTTAAACATTTTTAGCTAGATTTCCTGGGCACAAATTCTATTATACAATTATGCATTTAAATCATTTTATGAAAAGTATGGTAGTAAATTCTAGTGAACAAATCCTTATGCTCCTCAACAAAATAGGATTTCTTAGTAGATGAATAGGATCCTCTTAGAAATGACACAATATATGTTGCATTATAAAGGCTTTCATGTAAATTTTTGGGGATTGGTTGTTTTATGTGTAGAATATATAATTAATTGAGTGCCCACTAAAGCCCTTAGAAATAAGACCCCTAAAGAAGCTTGGACTGGTAGCAAGCCACATATTGGATATTTAATTTTTTTTGGCTAGATTTCTTGGGCACAAATTCTAGATGAAAAAGAGAAAAAAATAGAATCTAAAAGTCATAAGTGCTTGTTTGTTGGTTACAGTAAAGAATCAAAGGCTGATAGGTTGTATGATTTGGTTAAAAAAAAGTAGTGTTTGTTAGTATAGATGTCAATTTTGATGAACATTCACCTCTCACAAATTCACATTCTCACTATTAAGCAACAAATACTTCTGTTTTTCAACATATTTATTTGGATGATGATGATGATGTGCAAGCTAGTCTTTTAGGAGACAATGATGATAACAATGAACTTACTTATGTATATGAAGATGATGGTAATGACAATGACAACACAATTCTTCTAGCCAAAAGATAAGAAGCATTCAAGACATTTATGAACATGGAGAAATATAGTATGGGAGCACACTTATGGAAAAAGTGATCATTCAAACTCATTATCTAGACTTTTATGAAGAAGCTATTATGAAGAAGCTATAAGTAAGAGAGAATCAAAACATGCCATGAAAATGGAATATGACACTTTGATGAAAAACCAGACTTGAGAATTCATGCCCCTTCCAAAAGGTAAAAATACTATTGGCTGCAAATGGACTTACAAAACGAAATTTAAATCTGATTGTGCATAGAAAAATTCAAAGCTTGATTAGTTGCTAAAGGTTTTAATCAAAAGGAAGATATTGATTATGAAACATTTGCCTCTTCAATAAACTAAATATTGTTCCAATTGTTCTATCTTTGACAGCTGGTTTTGGTTGGCATATTCATGAAATGGATGTGAAGAATGTCTATTTGATCAAAGATCTTTATGAAGAGATTTATATCAATCACCTACCTAGTCTTGTGGATCAAAATATCCTAACATTGTTTGAAAGTTGAAGAAATCACTATATGGTCTTAAAAATAACTAAGAGCAATAAATGAAAAGATTGACAAGTATTTTTAGCTTCATCAATTTCAAAAATACAAATCAAGGCTAATCTCTATGTGAATGGACAATTTTCTCATTATTGGATGTAATAAAAAGTTCATCAATGCTTTGAAATCAGATCTACATAATACATTTGATATAAGTGATTTGGGAGAATTGAACAATTTTCTTTCCAAGTTTGTAGACTTTGTGATGGAATATTTTTTCATAGTAAAAATATGCATTTGGTTCTCTTTGAAAAGTTTGGACTGATTGAATGGAAAGCTACATCTACTACATTTCAATCTAGAGTCAAGCTTACTAAAGACTAAAGACTATACTTCTAAGAAGGTAGATGCTACTTTATATAGACAATTTGTTGGCAGCTTGGTTTACGTAACACAAATCAAACATTTGTTTTGCTAATATGATATCGAGATTTATATAGGAGCACAAGGAAAGTCACTAATTGATTGCAAAAAAGAATTTGAAAATACATCATGGAACAATTCACTATGGCATTCACTATGCTTATAAGTCCTCAATTTCCTTGGTCAGCTTTACAAATTTAGATTGAAGTAGCTATGTTGATGTGAAGAAATGTACATGTGTATGTTTTTAAGCTTAGTTCAAGCCCCGTTACATTGAAGAGCAAAAAGCAAACAACTCCTTCATTGTCATGTTGTGGCCCCGTTACATTGAAGAGCAAAAAGCAAACAACTCCTTCATTGTCATGTTGTGGCATAGAGTATAGAGCAACAAAGGAAGGAGGAAAAGAAGTTATTTGGTTCAAAAAATATTTATGGGATCTTGACATTGTCCAACACTCCATTATTATCATATTTTGTGATAATCAAAATATCATACAAATTTCTAACAATCCAATTTTTAATGTTAAAATTAAACATTTGAAAATTGATGTTCATTACATTCAAATCATATTTAAGCTCAATTTGTTAATCATAAACAACTAACAGAAGTCAATTTTTTGAAAGTGAATAAACTACAAATATAAACATTACTTTCAAATTCCTTTCACTACTTACCTCTTCTATAAGTTTCGTATCATAATCTGCTTCAGGATAATTTAGTTTTCTGTCAGCTGGGATGCGGGTAACTAGCATAGCTTTGTCCGAAGACCTACATGGTAATAGTTTGGATCACATAAGTGGCAGTTACCCTTAAAAAAAACATATTAAAACATATTAAAACATTTGGGAGATATTTGGAAGATAGTTTTTAGGGTACTAACCTTGCTGCAGCTTCAGCAATGAAATATTGACCTTAAAATAAAACAAAATTAAGAGTTATGAGTATCCATTATAATTATATACAAGATTTAGTGTAGCCTTTTCTAATCCATTAGAGTTGTTTCAAAGATTTAAAATAACCCACGAAAACGTTTAACCGAATTTCCTGTCAATTATTTTGATCCAAACAGTGACTTATATAAGTCTCAAATATTTACTCAAATCTTTCTTAGGTTATTTCATTGGAATATTTAAAAAATATTAAATACCATATTCATAATTTTAAAACAACAAATGTCTTCCTCCTGTCATGATTTTCTATAAAGTATCTTAACTTTAATGCAATAGCAATTTGAGAAGCTATATGCACTCACCAAGGTGTATTTGACGCTTTTCCTTCTTCAGCCTGTCAAGAAATATAGCCCAACTTAATTAGATCCCTATTTTAACTAATAAATACATAAATCAATAATAATAGCCCATATTTATTTAATACAGAACATATTCACAATGCACACAAGATTTTCAAACAGCTTTACAGTCCCACTGAATAACCTAAAGAGGAGACACATTATGATAATCATAGAAAATGTAGATGTTTTTTTTGTCATCAATGAATTATTCCAATAGACTAATACCAAAATGAATAGAATACCATATATTGGCTTCATAACGTCCACTTCTCTGGTAATCACAGACTCCAATGGCTTGGCCTTTTTTTCTAGGCCTACCTCTCCCATCTTTGCCATTCTGATTACCCTGACCTCCAACTCTTTTACCATTGTCATTTATATCAGCCCTTTCATGCGAGACCCTAGTTTTAGGGTTTTCTATGCCATTGTCATCAATACTTGCACCATGATGGCATATGTCTTTCTGAACCTTCTCTCTTCTAATCCTGAGAAACACTTCAGCTTCAGGTTCATCTTCATCCTTCAATTCGAAATAATTCTTCTTTTGCTCATATATTTGTCTACCAGAACCTCTCCAGAGAGAAAACCCAGCATTAGGGTTTTCTATCTCAATAGGGGAACCAGACAGGGCTTCAACTTGAGCATGACAAAACCTGATATTATGATTTACCATCTGAGGGTGACTGGAAATGATAGTTCCAACTTGAACATGACCTGCATAATGGGTATCCTCCTCTGGCAATTTACTACGTTTAAATACCACTGGTTTATGTTTAATCAGTGTGAGAGACACAATTACCCTTTTTTCTTCATCCTGTGATGTCCATAAGTAAAATGCGTTGTAATTAGAATACTTGTCCAATACGATAGAAGGAAAGAAGAGATTTTAACTACTTACAGTGAAGGAGAAATCACTACTAGCATAGAATGGTTTGGTTGTATGGGCTACATGGCGACCTTCAGTATCATTACTAGAAGAGGCCATTATTTTAAAGGCTGCACAATGTAAGCAAACAAATTGATACTGAGCTTCTTTTCTGTAAAGTATATTCCCTTATGAGTGAAGAACATAGAACGAGTCATAAACGAATATTACAAAATATAATTTATTTTATCTTCAAAAAGAAACTAATTAAAATGGTTAATAAGAAAACATAGCCTTTATAAAGAAAAGGTTATAAATAATTAAATAAGAGATATAACATTTCTACAATCTATGATAGGAAATAATAGAGTGTTTTCAACTTCTTGAATCATACTATATGATTATCATTCAGATGAAGAAAAGTTCATACTATGGGATTATCATTTAGATGAAAAAAAGTTAATGTTCAAATGTAGATTGCAATATTTGCTACTATGATTATCATTTAGATGAAGAAAAGTTAACGTAGAAATGTAGATTGCAATATTTGCTACTTAAAAGGAAGAGAAGAGGTGAGAGGAAAGGAATGAAAAATGATAAAGAGAGAAAACAACTAACAATAAAGAAATAAAGTTTAGTCAAAAACTATATCTTATAAAACTATTATAAAAAGAAAAAGAAAAAAACATAAGAGGAAGAGACAAGAACAAGTATGAAACACCAATTATAAGCTTGAAGGATAATAAAATTAAAAAGATAAGACAATTAAATAAGAAAGAGATTCACCATTAAGAAAAAAACAACTAATAATGAAAAGGAAGAGATGGACCTTAGGATAAAATAAACAATTTAAAAGCTAAAAAAGAAAAGGAAATGTTACAAAGATAATTAGAAAGTGAA
The DNA here is from genome assembly GCA_027924645.1 of Cunninghamia lanceolata. Lineage (NCBI taxonomy): Eukaryota > Viridiplantae > Streptophyta > Pinopsida > Cupressales > Cupressaceae > Cunninghamia > Cunninghamia lanceolata. Next base: position 30,468,684 of record BSBN01000078.1, on the reverse strand, counting down.
ATATCTATCTTGATGTTATTATTTTATTAAAGTAACTCTAAAAACTTAAATGTTAATTTATAATTTGAAATAAATATACTCAATATAAATTAAATCATTCTATTCTGAGAGCATAATAATTTTATATAAATATAAACTCCATAATTCTATGATATAGATATACAAATAGAACTAAGATTTTATATAATTAAAATATTAATTTGTATTTGTAAAGGAAGGTGTCTGAGTAATAAATAAATCAATTTTCTGTAACTTTACAACGAAATTGTTTACAATTTATTTGTAAACAATTAAAATATTTATTTGTGTTGTGTAAATAAAGGTGTCTCAATAATAAATAAATCAATCTTTAGTGATTATACAATTAAATTATTTACTAGCATACCTATGTTTAAAAAATATATCTAAAGTATGCCGAGAGATCCTTAAGCGCCTAATGTTAGGATTAGTGATTAAAAAACAGGCTCCTAGAGAAGGATATCTCTAACATCGCAGTCGCAAGCATAATTCTACCTATATTGTATAATTATAAGAATTATTATAATTATATAGTATAATCTTATAATATAGGTTAGATATAGAATTATGATTACAGTAACCCTAATTCTATCTCTAACCCTAACCCTAACTTTAACCTTAACCCTAGCACCAACCTTAATTCTAACCCTAACCTTAATCCTAACAATTCTAACCATAATCCTAATTATAACCCTAACCCTACCCTAATTCTAATCATAACTTTAGCGCTAATTCTTGTCCTAACTCTAATTCTAGCCCTAACCCTAATCCAAACCCTAATTCTAATTCTAATTATATTTGTTGTGTAAATAATGGCGTCTCAGTAATAAATAAATAAATCTTGTGTGACTTTACAACTAAACTATTTATCAGTTTATGAAAGGAAATTAATTCTATATTTTTATCTTAAATCAAAGGACAAATTTTATAAATTAGCAAACATGGTTGTTTATAACAATATACTCACAATTTTTGGGGGTTTCTGTCCTTTCGTTAGTTTGTCCGCTCTTTGGGCTTCAATGATTTATCATTTTCCTATAAAAGGGATTGGACCTTTTGAAAACACCTGCTTACCACAATAAAATACAATATAATCAGAGTAGTAAAAAGTTTCAGGACCCCTTCAAAACCTACTTTACCCTTAATCAAAAACAATATACTCATAACAATCTAAAAATATAATATAATACAAATCTAAAAGAAAACCTTGACTCTCAACCTAAACAAAATAAAACCATAATATTGCACTAAACACTGAAATGCAAAATAACACAAATCATCCACCATTGATAGCAGAGATCGTCCGCCACAATGAGTTGTTCTCAAAGAAATAAAATATGTTTGTTCCCTTCAATTATTTCTCTACCTTGAAATATAGGAGTCTAAATTTTTAATGAAAACTACAAATATATTCAAATTTTGTGTTTTTTTATACCCTTCTCTCAAATAGACCGACCAAACATGAGTGTAAAACCTTTTTACCGCTTTCGTGAACGGCCAATTACAAAATATATTTTGGGTGTATGGAGAAATATGGAATTAAAATAAAAGAACAATAATATATTAATGTCTATTCTGTTTTCAACATAACTCAAGTTCAATTAATGAAATAGAAAAACATTTAATATTTATCTCAATAGCCCTTGATTTATAGATGTTTCGATGATAGAATGAATGGCTAGGATTAAGAGGTGCAATGGATGGTTGACATTAGATTCAAAGATGTAGTATGAAATGAGTGGCTAAGATGAAAAACTAATTTGACTTTTGTGCAAGTATCTAAATTCAATGAATCTAGCTAACTAACTTTAGCTAGACATGTGACAAGGGGATAAGGATGAGGACAAATGAAAAATAATAAAATAAATAGTATAATTATTTAATTGATTATTAGAGAAGGATGATGTGCGAGGATAAATTAATTTAATATCATTAATTTAATTAATTTGACTAAAAGAAATAAGAGCCATTAATAAAATAAATATTATTTATTTAATTAATTTAGAAATTATGGTAAAGAGGTTAATTAAATAAAAGTAATTTGTTTAATGAACTAAGTGATAGATGGGGACATGAAAGGGGCCTAGGAAAAATGTGTCACAAGGTGACATATGGACAGTTTTAGGTGTCTACATTTTTCCTCTCTTTCAGATGATGTTGCAATTAAAAGAAGTAACATCATTTCAAATACGATAAGTTATGGATGGAAAAGAATGGAAAAAGATGTCCCAACCACTTAAAAGAGGGATGAGAAGAAATGATGTAGAGATGGGATGCCCCCTCGAGAGAATATGAGGGTTGGAAGAATACATGTAGGCTCTCAAAATTGATGGAATAGATGAAAAAGATGTTATGTTGCATTAGATAGGCAACCATATAGTTTAATATAGCACTAGAAATTATGCACTAAAGTATAAAGACTAGGGTGATGATATGTCTCATGCATAAAGGACTGATGTAAAAAAGACAAAAGGCCACAAGTAAACATATGCCTTAAGGTACCATGATATGGAAGACCATGATATAATTTGTAGCAAGATGTTGCAAAGACTCGATGCAAATTCAAGATAAAAGGATAAACACACAAGAAAGCAAGAAATCATGCACAAATGATTTAAAAACAAACAAGGTTATTGTCCATGCCAAGCTGAAAACTAATTATTGATTGATTGATGAGCATAGTGTTGTGGGAACGATATATCTCAAGAACAACATAGAATTAAGGAACTATATATCCCATTGATGATTGATTATGTTTGATTGATTGATTAAGTTGACAACAAGGTTGGAACAAAACAAAGGGATTTTTTTGGATAATTTGACTAGATTGGTATGCAGTAAGGCTTGGCTTGCATTTGGTTTATTGCTTGGATTTTTGGATGTCATGATTTTCTTGGACTTTTTTGGTATTGTATGGGATGTTTTGATGCCATTTGGAGATGGGGGCATTGGAGTGTAGTTGGATAGATTTTTTGCCAAATACCAATGACAAGGGGAAATTAGCTCTAGATGCAAGGATGAAAGGAGGATTGGATGGTTGGATCAGGGGTAAATCCATAGAGTTGTGGGACCAAAAAGTTACCACTTGGATTTTTGGTCCCATTCAAGGCAAAACATGAGCGCATTATAACATGCTTGCATTATGCTTTGTTAAAAAGTGAGAAATAAAAAAGCAAACAAAAAGATACAACCCATTTCTACATTTTGGAAAAAAAAAACCAATTTTTAGAGTGTGAGTGCATTAGAAGGAGGAATCAAGTAATTTCTAAGTGTAATCGACATTTTCACCATGCCACCTCGCTAATCCCACTCCCAAGGACATCATGAATGAAATGTAGAGGGTGCAGTAGCTGAAGAAGGTAGGTTTTTATTATTTTTGTCAATTTGAAAATAAATTTTTACTTTTGAAATGTTTGATTGGTTTTTTTGTGTTGAATTTATAGTCAATGAGACACCACATAACGCTAATCCAATAGAGCAGGCTGAAAACAACCCCCAAAACCCTCAAAATTGTTGGAAAGAAGGTTGTTATTCCACCAAAAGATTGACCTGTTAATGCCTGATACAACTGCTAGAGTTAATAAATCCATGTGTGGTGGTTAAGCCTTATCATGAACCCAAGTGCTACACTGCACAACACAAGGTGACCAAGGATGCACACCTTGTAACAATCCCCCCATCGCAAAGTGAGGGGTTCGAACCCATGACCTAGGCTTTGATACCAATCATTGGAGAGATAGTTGTCGTTGCACCAAAACATCAACCTGTTAATGCTTGATGCAACCACTAGAGTTAATGAATCCATGAGAGGTGATTAAGTCTTGTCACGAACCCAAGCGCTATGTTGCACAACACAAGGAGACCAAGGGCACACACGTTGCAACAGAAACTCCCACCTTCATGTCCTGACCATGAAAGAGCCACATAGGAAAGCTATTTAGGAAAAATTGAAGGAAACAAAAAACATCTTCAAACCATAATTGAAATGTTAAATAGTCCAAGCACAAGCACCAATCATAGGAAAGCCCTTTCCAAGTCATTAGAGGTGATTGTTTCTCACATTTAATTGGTAACAAACCAAATCACCAAATGTAATGACTATAGGGAGAGCAATCGACAATACTATGCTGACAAATTGTCTTACCAACAAGTGAAGGACAAAAAAATTACAAAATGTACATTATGTTCACAATTTATAAATCCTACAACTAGCCAAACATTAGAAGAGACTTGCAAATGCTTCCCAATTCATTGGAGTAGGAATGAAAATATATCTCAAAACTTTTGGGATAGATGGTACATGGTATTTGATGGGCATCCATGTAATAACAATGAGGTTTTGTAATATTTCTTGAGGAAACTCTATTAGGAGTTCATCCTCAAGGAGATTCCTACTTAATTCAACATTAAAGAGTTATAGGGCAGAGGTAGTGGCTCTGCCAAGATAGAGAGGGGGCACAATAAGACTAGAAACATGTATCTATACACATGATGGGGCCAACATGTGTCTCACTCCCTTTGCATTTCAATGAGAATGTTTAGGTAGAGACATTGCATTCATTGAGTTCTCTCACGCAGTCTCTAGCACAACATGGTGATGATCTCACCCAGACTGATGAGGGTGAGAGCAATAGGCATCATTTGTCCCCACATCTTTGTAGTTCATGTGGGAACTTGTTCTATTATAAGATGCAGCGATACAGGGGTAGTAGCCAGTGATGGAGACATCCATATTGGATGATATTATTCTCACAGATGATGTCTTATAGTGTACCTTTGGTATTGACTATCATGAAATTTTTTACAAGGTTCATCTTGATTTAATATATTTTTATTTAAAATTTGTAATTAATTCTATATGACTATCTATATTATAAGTCAAAATTAATGTATGTAATTATCTGCGCTATGAAATTTTAGGGTCAAAGTCTTCATCCTGCCTCTATTAGCCATCTATTGGTGGGTTATGTGAGGAGGTCGAGTTAGCAGGTATATAATTTATCACATGATCAGAAATATAGTACACATATCAATGGTAATTTTATTTAGTGACAATTTGATAGTTTCAATAGGGAGCTTCATCAGCACCTCCACAATTTCCTTGGTCCCCTAGATGCAAAACCACTTTTACTCAAAGGTAAATTTAACCATTTGTAATTATTATGCATTTAAATAATGTTATGTATCTATTTTGGTCAAATAACCTTGAACTCTATTTTTAGATGTTGAATATGGAGACTCTTCTTCATCTTCATTAGTCAGTGGAGGGAGGCATTACTGCAACTGTGTTGTTTGCAAATCCTTTCACCGAGGTATGAGCCAGTAACATGTAAATGTCATTTTGTATTTCTTTTTTATCTCATGTCATTTGATGTACATAAATGATATTAATGTTTAGTCAATTTTGCTTCTTGATGCTTCTCACAGGAGGTCACAACTCCAACCCATCTAGCTATGAATGATGAGAGAAAAAATGATCAAGAGGGATCTTCAACTAGTGGTAAGTGATCTATTACATATGCGATGTTATATAGTTCATGTTTTCTATCTTAATGTGGATATTGTTTTATTGTATTAGCATGTGGAGTCATAAAAATCTCTGTCAAGGAGGTCTAGTCAATGGAGGAGAGAGAGGATGAGTCATTGATTGACTCTCCATCTTCACGGCCAAGCAAGGTCCGCTGATTATTTGATAGAAGTTCATAGAAATCTAGATTTTTGGACTTTTTTTGGTATGCCTAGATGGCTTTGTATACATACTTTTGTATGTTACCAATGTATATCTTTGTATATGCCTTTATGACTTTGTTTGTACATGCCTATATGGATTTATATATAAACTAGATGTTATGTTCATGACATTATGTATGTGATAGTTTACATTAAATATTTAATATGCTGATCAATTATCATTATAGGAATTTGGTTTTACATGTGCCAATTGCAATTTCTTGAAATTTTATAAATCCTTTTAAATAATCCATTTTGTGCACATCTTGCAATCATTGAATTCCATGAGACTGTACATTTCTTTAAGCCATCATGTCAAATAGTTCATGTGCCTTGTTTATGCTCCCATACTTTGCATACATGTCTACAAGGGCAATTGCAAATACAACATGTGACAAAATTCCTATATTCTTGTAGATTAATGATCTCAAAATGAAAGTAGAAAACATAAAACAAGTGCATAAACAAGCATTATACCTTTCACAATGAGTCACAAATCCTTGATAGGGTGGAAGGAGTTGCACCCAAACTCAGATTTTACCCAAATGGATGTAGAAAATGGATTTCTCTTTGAGATTCAACACAATAGGATGAAGGATTTGGATTTAGATAGAGATTGATATGGGGATGAGGAATGATTTTGGCATTATGATGGTATGATGGAGAGATTTGAGAGAAATTTGGGCATGGTAAGGATGCAAGAAGAAGTTGTTATGAATGGCTTAGAAAAAGGTCTCATTTATAGATTTTTTGGAAAATGGATGGAAGGTGAGGATTAAAAGATGAGATAAAGGGCTAGAAATGCTTGAGAGTTAGGGTTAGAATTGGATTCATAGCCTTGTGACAAGTGTCACAAGAGGAGTGGATGAGAGAGATCAAGGGTTGAGATTTGGTAAATGGGATTGGAGGGCTCTCATTATTTGTGAATTTTAAATTCACATGGGGAAAGGTGTGGAGGATAAAAATGAATTAAAAATATATTTTGGGAAGAGTGGATATGACATGTGAATTAAAAATTCAACTCATGGGGGAATGTGAATTAAAAATTCACTTTTATGTGGAGATGTGAAGGTTGAAGGACACATGTACACTTACATGTGTAAGAGGGTGATAAATGATGTGTAAGGAAGATTTGACCCTTTGAATAAAAAATTGATTTTTATTCAAAGGTGTGTGGGAGGATGGGCTAAGCAAGGTTAATTAAGTGTTAAACTTAATTAATCTAGGTCTAGGGGATATGTAGGCTAGGGTAGCTAATTAAATAATTGCTATTTAATCAACTAGGCTAGGTTTAGGTTGATTAATAGGCTAGATTAATGAGATAAGCATGATTTATCTAATTAATAAGGATTAGGGAGATGTACAAATTAACTAAATAAATATTGTGAATATTTATTTAATCAATGGGGATATAGTTATAAGGTAAAGTGATAAATTAAGTGAATTAATTTATCACAAAGGATGGGTAAATGGTCAAGGTAGATGATGAGGGATAAATTAATTAAATAAAATAAATTTATTTAATTAATAGGGGGATAATTGGTGGTGTAGAGATACAGGAAATTAGTTTGTGATGCAAGTCAATTTTAGGTGTCTACATTTGCCCCTCTTTGAAATGGTGTTGCGGCTAAGTAACATTATTTTAAAGAAGCTAAAATATAGAGTTGGATTGGATAGAAAAAGGTTTTGGATTAGAAGAATAGGATAAGGTTTAGGGATGATTGGTAAGGGTGATGCCTCCTCGAGAGGACATGTGGGTTGCAAGAACATGGGTGTGCTCTCGAAATGGATGGAAAGGATTGGTTGAAGTGGTTGGAGGATAAGGGGTGAGATGAAAGAATAATAATGGATAGATGGATTTGAAAATGGATGATTATTGTGCTGAAAATGATTTAGAGCAATCCTAGGTTTGATATAGCAAAGTGGATATTTTCACCAAGGTATAGAAGAATAGGGTGATGATGTGTATCCAACACTTTGCATGGACTAGACACACAAACAGGAGGGTGATCCCATGCATGCCCAAGATAGTACAACCTTGTCTAGATGAGGGAAGGGGACTCATAGAATAAACCCTTAATACACAAAAGGTATGATGAACCTTAGATGTACAAGGAGATCAATATGCTAGAACTGACCCTATGATCCACAAGATATGAATACTAGCTTGGAGTAATGAAACCGACCCACAAGCACAACATATAAAAGCAAGACTATGTCCCATTCTAGATATTTTTGCCACATACCCTGATATAGTGAGATCAAGGTAGTTTTGATGTGATCTTCGAATAGGTAAAAAGATAAAAAAAAAGTCAAGAACCAAAAGACCAACAAACTAGACAAATAGGCATTGCATCTCTTGCCAAGATGGATGATGATAAGATAGATTCTACCTATCGTAGGAACGATATATCCTAAGGTAGGAATCAATGGATGATTGGATCATGCTTACTTGATGTTGTTGGATTGGCGCAAGATATGATGGTTACAAGTTGTGGTCAATGTTGATTTGATAGTTGATAATTTTTGTTAAGGGATGATGCTTTGATAGGTAATGTGATGCTTGGAATATTATGTAAGCTCAGGGGATAGGGACCATCCAAGTGGGTTGGATGGGTACATATTATGTACCTGAGTACTAAAAACTTCCTGTGTATTCCAGACTGCCTACATACCCTGTATCCATGGGATCAAGGCACATTAAGATGCAAGTCGTGATGATATGTAGTTTTGATTTGTGATGATGGTATGGGATAGTGATGATTTTTTTTTTTTTGGGGGGGGGGATTTTATGGATTTTTTTTTTAATTTTTGAGGTTTTGGAAAGGGTATGGTTTATTATGATGGTTGCATTGGATTGCATTTGAATAGCCTTTGCGCTAGATACCAATGACAAGGGAACACTAAGTTTAGAGGTGGAGGTGATGGGGTTGGGTTAGGGGATTGGTGATGAAAGGATAATGGATAGGAGATTTTGATAAATAGATAGATACATGCAGATAAGGGGTAGGATGGGGGATAAAGGATCAGGTAGGGATACATGATAAGTAGATGGAGGGATTGTCAGTGGAAGGTGATAGAGAGTAGATTCATGATAGATGGATTGGAAGATAGAGATGGGGATACAAGATAGATGGATGAGAGATTGGGATACGGATTTACTCCAAGGGCTATGTTGTAAGGAATCATATGCCCTAATGCTTAGGATTTTACATGATGGGTTTACGTTTGAGTGGATGGGCTTTGTAGTAGATGGATGGAGGATATGCTTGGAAAGGGAGTGTGCCAAGAGGTGTCCAAAGCAAGTTGTTGATATTTTTCCCCTTGACTTTATCAAGATCTAACCTGAGGAAGATATAGTGGATAGGATGGATGGGAAATGGTAGGATAAATAAGGGATGGTGGATAAGGATACATGGATAGGATATGCAAAAGGATGTTATGGATGTGGATGATTTTGCCCCTGAGTGTAGCGTACAAAATGGATGGAGAAGGGATTACTCATGATGCCCACAAGAGGTTTTCATCATGGTACTTGCCTAAGTTGCCACAAGGAGTGGTTTTCACCATTTGGATGAATTTTTTCTCTTTACTATTTTCTTGATTTTTTGATTTTTTTAATGGAATGGGGACTCTAGCATTTGTTTCCATAGCAAGGAGAAGATGGTCCCATGTTGGATAGCATTATGGATGATGATTGCATGGATGTCAGTGGATAGTGGGTTATGACGTGGATTATGCATATTATGATGTGGATTATGATGTGGATTATGCAGATTATGATGTGGATTATGATGTGGATTATGTAGATTATGATGTGGATTATATGGATTATGATGTGGATTCTGCCATAGCATGAACCATACGAATGTGATGGGGAAGATATGTAGGATAGTGGATGAAAGATGGAGAAATGGGGGTATGTGGGAATGTCAAGTGGTGGAGGGGAACCAAGACCAAAGGGTGCACACACTGTGATGTATTTGGAAGCTTGTACTTTGGATGTGGAGTTAGGAGTAATGGGGATTGGGATAGGGGATTTTTCGATGGTCGATTTGGGGTTTTAGGTACCCAAATGGACTTGGGAATTATGAGATTTTTAGATGGGGAGTGGGATGTTTGGGATTGTGGGGTAGATTGGGATGTGGATGTGTCATTAGAGTTTGGTGCTTTTTGTTTAGGGACCCACACCATTTTTTGTTTTTTCTTTTCCTTGTGATGATGTGGGCCTTGATAGCATTTTGGATTTTTGATTTTGCTTGGAAGGGTTAACATCTTTAGGCTTTTGTGCTTTATGAGTCAAGGCATTCAAATTTTTGAATCCCATGGATTTGGGGGAAGCTTCATGTTTGAAAGATGTGTGCTTTTGTTGGTCTTGATTGGGAAATTTAGGGGGTTTATGGGTGGAGGGGTAAAAAGTGGATTTATGGATAAATGGATGAGGGGATTTATGGATAGGGATATTAGAAGTTGGGAGAATAGGAGAATGAGAGGATTTGTGGATAGGGGTGTTTGGTGTTGGTAGGATAGGAGGTAAAGTGGATTTGATAGGGATATTTGGAGTTGGAAGTAGTGGAGGTAAATTTGATGAAGGAAAATGGATGGTCACATGCTTTTGCAAATGATATGATGATGGAGGAGGGATGGCGACATATGCTTTGGGGGTGCAATGAGATGCACTGTGTTTGGGATTGGATGAATGGATTTTGGAAGGTGCGTGGGTGGTACCAACATGTTTAGATTATTTTTCTTGGGGTGTATAGCCAAGGCAATGCGAAGATGGATGGAATGTGGTGTGGATGGGCTCTAAGATGCCTTGTTAATGAAGGCCTAAGCCTTTTCCTTGATAGTTCATATGTTGGATCATGCGACATGCAATGGGATGTTTGGTGCTTTGGAAACAAGATGCGATTCCATTATTTGTTCGAGAAGGATAGGTGGTGGATGGAAGTTGTTCACCTCCTACAAGGGGGTCACCATGGATGAAGGTGCTTTTTCTAAGTGGATAAGGGGATGGATTTGGGATGGGATTGGTCGATGGGGGTAAAGGATTAATGGGGGATGGTAAAGGGGTAGTAGAAGATGGTGTGGGATCAATAAGGTGATGGATAATGATGGTGGATGGTGAAGGATTAGGATTGGGATTAGATAGGGGGTGATGGGATTAGGTAGTGATGGTTCTTGGATGGGTTCAAGGATAGGTGTGGGACTAGATGGTGGTGTTGGAGCGGTGGAGGATTTGGGGGATTCTATAGCTTTGCTTTCATTTTTTGATGTTCTTTGGAGGAAATCTGAAGCAGAGCACACAGTAGAAGCAGACAAACAGGTCAACAATTCAACTCATGTACATCGCTGAACTGATTATTGCCAGTGGACACACACACCGATTCACCATTAACCCCAGTCGCTGCTTGTATGTCCCGCCACATACAATCTTAATGTACATTAGTAGCATACATTTGAACCACATTCGTTGATGGGACTTGGATTACTGGCCAGGCTTACCACAAAGTCGTTGTTTTAACCGATCACGCCAAAATCACATTCAAACGCATTCGTCGGCCAGTTTTCAATCATCGGTGAACTCTAGGGTTTCTTACACCACTACTCCTATACACCATTGCATAGTTTGCCTTCTTTGAACCCTAGCACATGGAAATGCTAGGTGAACTATTGTGCATAACTCGTGATCTGGAACATCTGCGTTGCTGAAATAGGGAAACAAATAGAAAATGAAAACACACATATATACAACAAAGCCATTCCACTGATTTTGACAGAAATCTTATCAGTGGAATGCTTCAAATCGACATATTGCAGCAATTGAAAAGTAGAAGGAAAGAAAACTACACTATGCAATTTCATATTTATAGAGGATGGGAAACAAAATTGACAACATAGAAATAGTTCGATTCTCCTTAACAATACTTGATTACATTTAATTGATCTGACTACAATACTGATCATTATCATGCCTGATCCTATTCCTTTCTCTAGGTTTTATAGATTCACCCAAAAGAACTACAACCCTATTCCCAGCGGCTGGGAGCAAAACTAACTATCTCCAAGCAGCTGGGAGAAAACCCACCATCTTATTTTAATTTGACAATTACAACCTAAGTACTTGGGGCCTACAAAGTGAAATTACATGCATTGGTCAAATAGACCTTATTACAACATGATTTCAAACAAAACATGAACTTAAATGACTTGTGTTAGGTGCCTGTGCACCATACTCCCAGGGTTTAAAAGAACTCAAGTCCCTTGAGGAACCAAGTTTGAAATAGTAACCCCATGCTTGATGATGTCTTCATTGCTCATCTAGGTTGCATCCTCATCAAGTAAACCATGCCACTTGACCAGATATTGCTTGTAGGTTTTGTGTCTGGTCTTTTTCTGAATCTTTTTGTCCAAAATACAGTCCAACTGAACTGGCTGGCTAGGTGGAAGATCAGAAATCCATTCTGCATCTTCTGCGCCTGTCTCTACTGTATTGGCCCCTCTGAATGGAAACAAATCTACCACATTAAAGATGGGTGAAATTTCTAATCCAGGAGGAAGTTTAATTTCGTATGCATTAGGTCCAAATTTATGTACAATCTTGCATGGACCTATCTTCTTCATGAGAAGTTTTGTTGGCTGCCCCTTCAAAACTCTTTCCTTCTTCAGATATGCCATAACTAAGTCCCCAACTTTGTATTGGACATCCCTTTTCTTCTGATTAGCTCTCTCTTTTTATTTCCCTATGTTCTTCTGTATAGTTCTCTGACAGCATCATGGATATCTTTCATACTTACTACAAAATCATCTCCTTGTGCACTCTTTTTCTCCATGTTCTGGAGATCCCTGAGCTCCAAAATTCCCTTGGGATGAATCCCATATACAACTTCAAAAGGACTCTTTCCTATGCTCCAATTGATAGAATTGTTATATGTAAATTGTGCTTGTGGGATGATCATATCCCATGCTTCTCCATGTTGTTTAGTCAAACACCTCAAAAGATTACCCAGTGATATACTCACCACCTCAGTTTGTCCATCCGTCTGAGGGTGATATACAGATGTGAAAGACAATTGGGTGCCTAATTTCTTCCACAGTGTCCTCCAAAAATGACCCACAAACTTGGGATCTCTGTCAGTAACTATGTTCAATGGTAAACCATGAATTCTTACTATCTCTTTGAAGAAAAGACCAGCAATATGTGAAGCATTGTTAGTACATTTGCATGGCACAAAATGAGCCATTTTAATAAACCTATCAACAACCACAAATACACTGTCAAATCCCTTTTGAGTTCAGGGAAGACCCAAAAAAATCCATACTGATGCATTCCCATGGCCTTTGCGGAATTGGAAGTGGTTGATAGAGACCTGCATTTGATGAAGTTCCTTTTGGTCTCTGGCAGATGTGACAACTGTCTACAAATTTTCTGACATCTATTTGCATCTTAGGCTAGAAGTAAAGCCTTCTCACTTGTTCCAATGTCTTGTCTAATCCAAAATGACCTCCAAGACTACCACAATGTTTCTCTTTTATGATGTTCTCCCTCATGGAACACCTAGGCACACATAGTTGGCTACCTTTGAATAGTATCCCTTACTGTAACAAATATTCAGAAAAATTAGAATGATAAGAGTCTAAAAATTGTGAACAAATTGCATATATCTCCTTGAAGTCCTCATCATCCTGGTACATATTCTTGAGAGAATCCACTCCCACACTTTGCAACTAGATTTCCTGTATAGTGCACACTCTTCTGCTTAAAGCATCTACCACCTTTTTGGCTTGTCCCTTCTTATGTTTCATGGAAAAAGTATACACCTGAAGTTGTTCAACCCACTTCATATGCCTGTGATTTAGCTTCTCCTACAAATTCAGAAAAATCAAAGCATGGTTGTTAGTATAAACAATGAATTCCTTGGGCAAGAGATAATGTCTCCATTTTTTCAATGCTTGAACCATTGCATACAATTCTAGATCATATGTGGAATACTTTCTTTTAGCATCATTTAGCTTTTCACTAAAGAAAGAAATAGGTTTGCCTTCCTGACTCAAGACAGTACCAATGGCAAGGTTACTAGCATCACATTCCACAGTAAACAACTTATTAAAATTAGGCAAAACCAAAATGGGTTTCTCTGCTATTTTTTGTTTGAGAATCTCAAAAGATTCATCTACTGCTCTATTCCAAACAAACATACATTTCTGTCCTCCTTTTATGGTATCCAGAATGGGTGCACAAATATGACTAAATCCTCTTATGAATTTCCTATAAAATGTGGCCAACCCATGAAAACTCCTTACATCACTCACTGTTGTAGGTGCTGGCCAAGACAGAATAGCATTTACCTTCTCTAGATCCATTTTCAAACTACCCTAGGATATCACAAATCCAAGGTATGTGAGTTCTTCCTTCATGAAGATACTCTTCTCCATATTGATCATTAGTTTCTCCTCATGTAGCTTCTTCAACACCTATTCCAAATGCTACAAATGTTCTTATTTTGTCCTACTGAAAACCAGAATATCATCAAGATAGACAACAACAAATTTGCCAATAAAATCCTTCAATACCTCATTCATTAGATGCATAAAAGTGCTTGGAGCATTGGACAGTCCAAATGGCATCACCAGCCATTCATAAAGACCTTCATTAGTCTTAAAGGTTGTCTTCCATTCATCCCCTTCTCTAATCCTGATCTGATGGTATCCACTCTTGAGATCGATTTTGGAAAAATATCGAGCTCCTCCCAAACAATCCATGAGGTCCTCTATTCTGGGCATAGGAAACCTATATCTGATGGTGATCTTATTTATGGCTCTTGAATCAGTACATAACCTCCATTTGCCATCCTTCTTGGGAGCTAAAACTATGGGTACAACACATGGACTAAGACTTTTCCTCACCAAACCCTTATCCAACAGTTCTTGTACTTGTTTAGCAATCTCCTCATTCTGATTAGGTGCCATTTTATATGCTGGTTTATTTGGTAATGTGGATCCTAGGATGAAGTCAATCTAAGGACTTATGTCTCTCACAGGGGGTAGTACATTGGGCATATCTTCCACCATGATACCCTTATACCTGTCAAATAATTCCTGCACTTCCTTGGGGACCTTTTCCTTGTTGTTTTAGATGAATAAGAACTATCTTTAGGTTTCAAAATCAAAGCATACCCCTGGGTTCCCTCTTCTTTCAAAGTATGGAGAAACTCTTTCCCACTTACTAACATGATACTTGAGCCTACATTCTTGTCTACACCTTCTTCTGGTAAAGGATCCATCTTATACTCTTCACCATTCTTAGTGATCACAAAGGCATTGGATTTACCATCATGCTGGGATTGTACATCATACTGCCAAGGTCTACCTAGTAGTAAATGGCATGCATCCATGGGAATTATATCACACAAAAGATTATCCACATATTCCCCTATCTAAAATTCTACCCAAGCTTGTTCATCAACCAAGACTTGCTACCCTTTGTTCAACCATGACACTTTGTATGGACTCACATGTGGTAATCTTCTCAAATTTAGTTTCTCTACCATTTCTACTGAAACTAAATTTTTAGTTGAACTAGAATCAACGATTACCTTGCATTTTTTTTCAGAAACATTACACAGAGTTCTAAATAGCATCTTCCTCTAGGGTGGTTCCTTGTTCTGTGGCACTTTCAACATTGTTCTTCTCATCATGAGACTCTCTCCATCTTGTGCTGGAGCTATGCTTCTCATAGGTGAAGTCACACTCTGACAATCTTCTTCTTGAATCAGCTGGCTCCTTCTCTCTCCTCCATGAGAGCTTGAGGCTTTCTCCAGACACCTACTTGCTGTATGCCCAATTTGGTTACAATTATAACATCTTCCCATGAAGACATCAGGACCTCTGCCTGGTCCACCAAATCTGCCTCTCCCATTGGGTCTCCTTCCTCTGAAACCCTCTCTAGAACCAGATTCTCCACTGTGTTCTTGCTGACTAGACTTCCCTTGATTTTTCTGGAACTGATTTCTGCCACCAAAACTATTTCTGCCTCTGAAATTCTTTCCACCTCTGCCTCTATTCTGTTGTTCTCCCTTTCTTTTCAACTTCTCTTCTACTCTTAGTGCCACCTAGAAACACTTGTCCATGGTGTCTAGTGTCAAGATGGTAATCTCATCTTGTATACTATACTTCAGGCCATTAATATACCTAGCAAATCTTCCTTTTTCATCCTCAGCATGTCCACACCTTAGAGATAATTTATGAAATTCCTCTATATAGGTGGATACATCCATATCCTTCTGCCTGAGGTTCTGCATTTTTCTGTATATCTACACCTCATAATCCTCTGGTAGGAATGAGCCTTAATCCTCTCTACCATCTGACTCCAGGATGAGATCATGCTCTTGCCACTCTTCACCCTTTCTCCCTGGGTGTAGTTCCACCACATGAGTGCAGCGCCTTTCAATTTTGTCTTTGCAAACTTGACTCTTCTATTCTCTGGTACCTCCTTGTACTCGAAGTAATTGTTCAAAGCCTCGATCCATTCGATGACTTCTTCTGCATCCATCTTTCTATTGAACATCAGAATCTCCATTCTTGATTTAGACAATTCCTTACCAAGTGATTTTATGGCCTCCAAAAATTGTTTCTAGTCTGCAGATATATCTGTATGTCCTGGGGTTGTTTCCTCTTCCCCATCTTCTTCTTCTCCATCAGACTCCTTGTCTGGTTTCTTGTCTTTTCCCAAGGTTTTCAACTCATCCTGGAGTACTTCCTTGACTCCAGTCTTGATCAGCTCCTCCATTTCCTTAAATTTCTTGACCACTTCGGTGGTCATTCCCTTTGGAGGCATCTCGCTAGCCCCTCCTTCACTTTCTCTGTCTGACATAAATATCCACAGACAATGCCAACATTTGATGTAGACCTTTCACTAGCTCTGATACCAAAATGATGCAGAGCGCACAATAGAAGCAGACAAATAGGTCAACAGATCAACTCATGTACATCGCTGAACTGATTATTGCTAGTGGACACATGCACCAATTCACCATTAACCCCAGTCGCTGCTTATATGTCCTGCCACATACAATCTCAATGTACAGTCGTAACATACATTCGAACCACATTCGTTGATGGGACTTGGATTACCGGTCGGGCTTACCACAAAGTCGTTGTTTCACCGATCACACAGAAATCACATTCAAATGCATTTGTCAGCCAGTTTTCAATCATCGGTGAACTCTAGGGTTTCTTACACTACTACTCCTATACACCATTGCACATTCTACCTTCTTCGAACCCTAGCACATGGAAATGCTAGGTGAACTAATGTGAATAACTCGCGATCTGGAACATCTGCGTTGTCAAAATAGGGAAACAAACAAAAAATGAAAACACACATATATACAACAAAGCCATTCCATTGATTTCAATACAAATCTTATCAGTGGAATGCTTCAAATCGACATATTACAGCAATGGAAAAGTAGAAGGAAAGAAAACTACACTATGCAATTTTGTATTTACAGAGGATGGGAAACAAAATTGACAACACAGAAATAGTTCGATTCTCCTTAATAATACTTGATTAGATTTAATCGATCTGACTATAATACTGATCATTATCATGCCTAATCCTGTTCCTTTCTCTGAGTTTTACAGATTCATCCAGAAGAACTACAACCCTATTCCCAGTCGCTGGGAGAGTGATTCCAAGCGGCTGGGAGCAAAACTAACTATCTCCAAGTGGCTGGGAGAAAACCCACCATCCTATTTTAATTTGACAATTACAACCTAAGTACTTAGGGCCTACAAAGTGAAATTACATGCATTGGTCGAATAGACCTTATTACAACCTGATTTAAAACAAAACATGAACTTAAATGACCTGTGTTAAGTGCCCTTGCACCAAAATCCCACAAGGATTCTTTGGATGTTGTGGGTTTAGGATTTGGAGGATTTTATGGTGGATTAGATGGTGTATGGGTGATAGGGGTTGGTGGATTGGGAGCTACATAAGATGATGGATTAAGGTTGATAAGATTGGGGGGATATTGTGATGGGGGGATTGGAGGATGGGAGATTTGCATGGGGGAATGGTTGTTGATATAAGCTTTGGATTTTGGTTATGAGGTGTGCTAGATTGGTGTTCCCTTGATCAAAGTTAGCATGACAAAGGTTGGGGGATGGATAAGTTGGAGGTATTGATTGGTTGGGTATATATGATGGTATGGATGTATAAGGGGATGAAGAATGGTATAATGTTAGCAGGGATCAAAGATAGGGTGTTTGTTGATATGATGGAGGTTGGTATGAGGTTGATGGTGTGGATATGTAAGATGTAGGTTGGTATGATGAAGGTTGATATGATGTGGATGGGGATGGAATGTAGAGTGTTCGTTGATATGATGGAGGTTGGTATGAGGTTGAAGTTTGATATGAGGTCGATGGAGGGGACATATAGGATGAAGGTTGGTATGATGAAGTTTGGGTAGGGGCTTGGGATTCTCTAATGATTAGGTGTGCTAAGGGGATATCTCTAATGTCATTTTTGCATTTCTCCTTAGCATTAGGATCCATGTTCTCATAGATTTTTCTAAGTCTTTGTAATTGTTGCATTGCTACATAAGGATCCATGTTGTTGGGGAGGTATGGGATGATGGAGGATGATGGATGATTGCAATGTTGGGGATCAAATTTCAAGACCTTAGGATGATTCAATTTTCTTCAAAGGATGGATGATTTTCTATACTTAAGGTGGACTAATGACACTTAAGTAATAGAATTGATTTAGTTGATTTGATTCGATGATCAATTAAGGTCTTGATTTTTGATTGGGTTGATTTGGATTTGGCGTTTGATAGTGATGTTGGGGGACTTGGATGTTGATTGGGATCGATGTTGATTTTGGATTAGATTTGGAATATGGTTTGGAAGATTATTGATTGATGTTGATTGGATTTTGGATTTGATTTGGATGAGGTGGGATTAGAATGATGTTGATGAATTGGATTAAGGATGACGAGGGTGATTAGGATAAGATTGGATTGAATGATTTAGATGATGGTGTGGATAAGATAGGTGGTTAGGATGATTATGATATATGGGTGATTAGATTAAGATGAATTGGATAAGAATGATTAGGATGATGAAGATAGATTATGACTAGAGAGGAAGTGGATTAGAATTTGATCAAGATCAAATGAAAGGATTAGATAAGCTCAACTTATGGGGTTTGATAAATGGGGGGATGGTTTAGTGGTGTTGGGAAGAAAACCTGGCCTAATGTGAGGGGGGGTATAGGGGGCCGAACATGACCCCCCATTGATAGGGGTTCAGGGGCGTAGCCCCCAACTAGAATTTTTTGAAAAATGGCCCTATAAAATTGATGTTTTTGATGGGAAAATTTGATATTTGGACATGGATGAAGAAGGCACTAAAACATATGGAAATGGTGCTAAAAGACTATGGATGGTTGGAATGATGGATGAATTTGATTTTTCTTGGCAAGTAGACAAACAAACAAGCAAGAAAACACAATGGCCAAAGGTTTTGTTTATGAGAAAATGTGAAAAATTTATCAAGCATGCACAACCTAAGGCAAGGCAAGAACAATACTTGTTGAACAAGTAGAGGGATTTTGGCTTCTAAAACAATGGTTCGTAGTGGGAGTACATCCGAGGGATTAGCACCTTATGAGCATCCGATAAACCACTTAAGGTTTTGACTAGCTCTACTAGGAGTTTAATATACCTCGAGGGTACTACTTCCTTTCAAGCTAGCACCGAATGGTAAGCGCTCATACTGATTAGACTTGGTTTTCACATTATCCTTAATTTACATACAGTGAACCGGATGAAAGTACCGCTTGGGGTCGCCAATGAGTTCTTCGAATGGATGTGTCTCAAGGGCAGGTGCACATCCTAAAAAGAAAAATAGAATAGAACCATTTCTCTTCACCCAAGATCCTTTTCAAGGCAAGGGGAGAGGATACTTTGATTCTACCCTATGGGATAACACAAACGTGCAAGTGCACAAGACACGACAAATAAAAGCTAATGTTCATTTTAAGCCCAAATTGAAAATGTGCTTAAGGTTGTTTGTTGCAAGCAATGATTAATTTTAGTTGCCAAAATCAAATGTTCTTTACACTAAGGCACACAAAGATTCTTTTTAGGTGCACCAAGATGAAATGTTTGATTGTAGATTGTTTTGCAAGCAAGATTGATTTATGCACCAAATTTAAGTGTTTTCTAAGCTAAACACACAAAGGTTCTTTTTAGATGCACCAAGATGAAATGTTCTCTATGCTAAGAAATCCCTACAAAAGATGTTAGTAGCTTCTAGATTGTGCCCTAGGATGATTTGAAATATCCTACAGAAAATGGGCCCAACCTTACATAGATCCCTAAGCTAGTATAGAAAATAGTGCCAATCCAGACACACGATAGTACTAATATACAAGATGGTGCTAATACAGACAATAGTGCCAATCCAGAGGCAAGATAGCGCTAATACAAAAAATAGTTCCAATCCAAAGGCAAGATAGTGCTAATATACAAGATAGCGCTAATATACAAGATAGCGCCAATATACAAAATAGCACCAATATACAGGATAGCGTCAATATAGAGGCACGATAGCACTAAAATGTGTTTTTGCCTTAGTTTACAGTCTACAGTGAGAAAGATAGTGCTGAACTGGGTGACGATAGTGCCAATACGACATAGAGTTGGTCAATGGATGGATTTTAAGAAAATTTTGCCATAGTCTCCCCTTGTTTTCTGTGTAAAACCTACAAAAACTCAGAGCTAAAATGCTAGAAAGGCCAAAAAGACAAGAAGACAAAGATTAGATCTACGTCAAAGATGCGTGGGACTGTTGTGTTAAAATAGTGCCACAACAGATAGAGAATAGTGCCAAAACGGGAGCAAAATGGCCCCGCTGCGTAGAGGGATGGCGCTAATATGCAAAAAACACATCTTCACAACAAAAAAACTCACAAGATTGTTAGGTTGGGACCTTATGGGTCCCACCAGACCTGCCAATGTAGATTAATGATCTCAAAACAAAAGTAGAAAACATAAAACAAGTGCATAAACAAGAATTATACTTTTCACAACGAGTCACAAATCCTTGATAGCATGGAAGGAGTTGCACCCAAACTCCTTAGATTTTACCCAAATGGATGTAGAATGTGGATTGCTCTTTGAGATTCAACACAATAGGATGAAGGATTTGGATTTAGATAGAGATTGAGATGGGGATGAGGAATGATTTTAGCATTATGATGGTATGATGGAGAGATTTGAGAGAAATTTGGGCATGGTAAGGATGCAAAAAGAAGTTGTTATGAATGGCTTAGAGAAGGGTCTCATTTATAGAGTTTTTGAAAAATGAATGGAAGGTGAGGATTAAAAGATGAGATCAAGGGCTAGAAATGCTTGAGAGTTAGGGTTAGGATTGGATTCATAGCCTTGTGACAAGTGTCACAAGAGGAGTGGATGAGAGAGATCAAGGGTTGAGATTTGGTCAATGGGATTGGAGGGCTCTCATTATTTGTGAATTTTAAATTCACATGGGGAAAGGTGTGGAGGACAAAAATGAATTAGAAATACATTTTGCGAAGAGTGGATATGACAAGTGAATTAAAAATTCAACTCATGGGGGAGTGTGAATTAAAAATTCACTTTTATGTGGAGATGTGAAGGTTGAAGGACACATGTACACTTACATGTGTAAGAGGGTGATAAATGATGTGTAAGGAAGATTTGACCCTTTGAATAAAAAATTGATTTTTATTCAAAGGTGTGTGGGAGGATGGGCTAAGCAAGGTTAATTAAGTGTTAAACTTAATTAATCTAGGTCTAGGGGATAAGTAGGCTAGGGTAGCTAATTAAATAATTGCTATTTAATCAACTAGGCTAAGTTTAGGTTGATCAATAGGTTAGATTAATTAGATAATTATAATTTATCTAATTAACAAGGATTAGGGAGATGGACAAATTAACTAAATAGATATTGTGAATATTTATTTAATCAATGAGGATATAGTTATAAGGTAAAGTGATAAATTAAGTGAATTAATTTATCACAAAGGATGGGTAAATGGTCAAGGTAGATGATGAGGGAAAAATTAATTAAATAAAATGAATTTATTTAATTAATAGGGGGATAATTAGTGGTGTAGAGATACGGGAAATTAGTTTGCGAAGCAAGTCAATTTTAGGTGTCTACAATTCTTTATGCTTTGATGGCTATCTACACCCTATTTTGCATATCTCATTTTGACATAGGCAAGGAGAATGTTGGATAAGGTTGTGGAATTTGGTTTTTGAAGTGTGTATTATTGTCAAAGGAAACAATTATTATCACTAATCACAATAACAATATCTGAATATATCAGAATATATCAGGATATTTTAAACATGTATGTTTCTATGGTCCATACCCTATTCTAAAGATTCTAATTTGGCATAGGTAGGGAGGATGCTTGCAAAGGTTGTGGAATTTGGTTTTACACATGCCAATTGTATTTGCTTGAAATTTATTAAATCCTTTTCAAAATATCCATTTTCTGCATATCATGCAATCATTGCATTCCATGAGATGGCACCTCTTTGAGGTGTCATGCCAAACTATTCACATGCCTTGTCTATGCTTACACACTCTGCATACATGTCTACAAGGGCAGCTGCAAATACAACACGTGACAAAATTCCTATATCCTTTATGCTTTGATGGTTGTCTATACCCTATTCTAAAGATCCTATTTTAACATAGCCAAGGAGGATGGTGGATAAGGTTATGGAATTTGGATTTACATCTACCAATTGCATTTGCTTGAAAGTTTGTTTTGTACATTTTCTTGAATGTTTCTAAAGCCTTTTTTAAAAAATCCATTTTGTGCATATCTTGCAATCATTGCATTCCATGAGACAAAATTTCTTTGAGGTATCATACATCAAATAGTTTATGTGTCTTGTCCATGCTTCCACACTTTGCATACATGTATCCTAGGGCAGCTTGATCTACAACATCTATCAAAATTACCATATCATTTATGCTTTGATGGATGTCCATACCCGATTCTAAAGATCCATATGGGCATAGACAAGGAGGATGTTGGGTAAGGTTATGGAAATTTTTTTTACAACCTCCAATTGCATTTTCTTGAAAGTTTCTAAAGCCTTTTCAAAAAATCTATTTTGTGCATATCCTGGAATCATTACATTCCATGAGATGGCATCACTTTGAGGTGTTCTTCTAAATAGTTCATGTGCCTTGTCTATGCTTCCACATTTTGCATTCATGTCTCTGAGGGTAGTTCCAACTATAACATATGACAAAATTCCTATATCCTTCATGCTTTGATGAATGTCCATACCTTGTTCCAAAGATATCATTTTTCTATAGGTAGGGAGGGTGTTGGAAAATGTTGAGGAATTTGGATTTACACCCACTAATTGCATTTGCTTGAAAGTTTCTAAATCCCTTGAACAACAAATCCATTTTGTGCATATCCTGCAATTGTTGCATTCTATGAGATGGCATCTCTTTGAGGTGTTCTGTCAAATAGTTCATATGCCTTGTCTATGCTTCCACATTCTGCATTCATGTCTCTAAGGGTAGTTACAGCTACAAAATATGAAAAAATTCCTATATCCTTCTTGATTTGATGGATGTCCATACGCTTTTCCTAAGATCTCATTTTAGTATGGGTGGGGAGGGTGCTACCAAAGGTTGAGGAATTTGTCTATACACCTGCCAATTGCATTTTCTTTAAAGTTTATAAAGCCTTTTCAACAAATCTATTTTGTGCATATCCTTCAATCATTGTAGGTTTGAAACTTGGTTGAGTAGTTGATTGTCTTTGACAATTTTGTTATTGTTAAGTTCTTTATTTATTTATTTTTTACTTCAATTCTTGATTGTCTCAATGTAATCATTATGAAATTTGGATTCACCTTGATGCTTCATTTATTCTTTATGTTAAGGTTTAAGTAATATGACATGTTTTGAGGTCCTATACATGTGGCATCATAATGATTATTTCCTAGCTAGCTATATTATCTCTTAAATTAAATTTATGCTATGTTGTCAATATCTACTTAGGGGAGCAACCTATCCTAAGTCTAGGGTTTCTATATTATGTGATTTAAAACCTATGTTAAGCCTATACAGATGAATATTCGGAGCATCCAAACATAGTTTTTTACTAGTTTAAGTAGTGGAAGTATAATGTGCTAAGAATGAGCATGTATTTAGCAAGTGGTCCCTCTCATATGCATGATCTATGGCTTGGTCATGGTATAATGTACTATATTCTTAGGGTCTCAATTAGTTGACTATATGATTTGTCCTTTGATGATGTTGCATTTTTCATAAGAATCTAATCCTTTCCTTTGGTTTTGTGGCTTGGGTTAAAGATGGAGTACTAAGGAGAATGAATCTAATATTTGATGGTCAATAGACCATTCATCAAAACTTGATGGAATTCCCCTCTATAGTTTTTCTTAACTTGATATCAAGATTCTAATAATGGGCATCAAGGGATTGGAATTAAAGAAGTTGGGATGTTGTTAATATTCATGTCACCTGTGATTGTCTTATATCTACATCATTATGCCCCTTATAACTCTTCATTCAATATTTATAAAGACACCTATACCATCCATATAAGACTACCTAAACAATGACAATATTGTAAACTATTTTGTGCTCTAATTTTTATTGTGAAGATGAAATCAGTTTTCCTTCATAAGTTAATGGTGCTATGGTGAAATACCATGAATTATTCGTAGGGATAAAAGGGGTTAGTGGTTACCCTACAAATCCTCACATGCCATAACCATTCTATGAAACTTTTCACTATCACTATGTCATGGTAATGTTATGAAAGAAGGAAGTGGTATGTGGATTCCTATTAGCATGAGGAAATCATACAAGAGTCTTTAGATCAATCTTCATGCTACATGATTGTTATAGGTGATAGATAAAAAGATGGACTATTATGAGAATTTGCATGGGACTATCTCAAATTTATGAAACTCAATGTGTTTAGGGATGTCACCTTTGGATCACTGAGGTATTGTATTGTTTGAATCATGAGTGGTGGTGGATGAGTGTGTCTCCATAAAATTCATCTAAGGCAAAAGCAATTTAAAATGGGCACCTTAGTGTTTTCCTATTATAAAATACAAGGAGGAATGTTATGTATTCACAATACCCTAGGTCATTTATATAGAGTTTTGCATATTTTGTTGTCCTATAATGATTGAATTTTGCATGTTTCCAATAGATTACCATAATATTCCTAGGTTATTCTTCCCTTGAGAAGTCATTCCTAAATTTTGGATTAACATTTAAAAACATCATAAGATGGGATAGAATGAAGAAGAGTTGATGTATGAGTAAGAGGAGATGCTAATAATTTCAAATACTATCATGAAGACTAAAAGCTAATTAATAGTCTACTAGGACATCCATAATGTTAAATATTTTCACGTTTTTGTGAACTTGTGACTATCATAGGAAATTGGGACTCTATCAAAACTAGAATAGTGATGTTACTAAAATGTTAGCTATGGTCATAATATTATCATCACAAATTGCCAAGTATCGAATACTCAAATCTAAATGGAGAAGTTATGAGGAGATCAGGGTATATAAAAATATTACGTCACACATGTATGAGCAGGTATATACAGATCTAGAGGAAATATTTCAGAGGTTGGTCACAGGTGTAAGTGTCATTTTCAATAAGCCCTACTCTATTTGGCCTAAAGGGAACCTATTTTAGTGTATTTTTTATAATTATTTGTGTTGGGTGAGTGATTTCTACAAGGAAAGTGTTTAGACATGTTATATATGCCTATTTATACTCTCCCTATCAATCTTAGGGTTTAAATCCACATGCAAGTCTCTATTGTTACATTACAGTCCCTAAAATAGGCCTAATTTGACTGTAACAACCCAATTTTTTCCTATTTCATACAAAACAACCATCTCATTTTGACATATATTTTACAAGGACCAAAAGGGTATCCAAATTAGGTCTCAGATATCTATTATCACATGTATGAAGGAAGTTATGACATGAAAAGTCTCTGAGAAGGGCTACAAACTCCTAGGCCACTTACAAGGCAAGTACATGTTATATTGATCACAAAGATATGCCCATGCATATAAAAGGTCGGTATTGTGAATTTAAGCATACTTGAGTGTTTTCAAACCATG
Source organism: Cunninghamia lanceolata (assembly GCA_027924645.1). Classification (NCBI taxonomy): domain Eukaryota; kingdom Viridiplantae; phylum Streptophyta; class Pinopsida; order Cupressales; family Cupressaceae; genus Cunninghamia; species Cunninghamia lanceolata. The sequence goes on along the minus strand of BSBN01000078.1, from coordinate 30,442,713 downwards.
TGAATCTCTATAAGTCTTCCAATCAAGATTTGGTCTTGTTTTAAGCATAGATTGAAGCTAGTATGAGCTAGTGAGAACTTGAATTGCTTAGTTCTTTGCATGAACATATAAAGTTGATTTAATATGATGTAGTGAAGATCTCTAGAAAAGATATATGTCATAAATTTTAGGAGTCATGTTAATAGACAAGGCATGATAGGTTGCAAGCAAGTCTTCAAGGTAAAGAGCCAAGTTGATGTGAGTATGGCTAAACTAGGATGACATCACTTCTCTATGCTTCCAAACTTTGCATACATGTCTCCTAGGGTAGTTGAAACTACATCATTTGTAAAAATTCCTTTATCCTTTATGCTTTGATGGATTTCCATACCCTATTCTGAAGATCCCATATGGACATAGACAAGGAGGATGCTAGCTAAGGTTATCGAATTTCATTTTACACGTGCCAATTGCATTTTCTTGAAAGTTTATATATCCCTTAATTTCTCATGCTAATGGGTAAACTATGTTTTCATATTATAATGGAAAATGGATGTGTACATGTTTGCTATCAATGATAATGGATGTGTTCTTTGTACAATTTTCAAGAAATATGAGGGCTGAAGTTACATTGCCTCATAAATTTACCTTCTTGTCCTTCATTACCTTCAAGTATACTTGTTTTCTCACACTCACTAGTTAGTGAGTGAAGTTAGCTACAATTCAGAATATAAATTATGTAAATACATGTGATAAAAACTCTCTTATAGATCTTATGCATATTTCTTATTACCTATGTTGACTATCCATTTGTCTTTCTCTTGCAAAATGAGGAAGAGAGTAATAGAGAGAGAGACATGTTTGGCATGATTCGCATATCCTCATTTCACCTTCTATATGGTTTCTATGCTTTGCATATCCTCATTTCACATTTCTACAATTGCTTTACACTTGCCACTGTGCATACATGTCTATCAAGGCAATTGCAACTACAACATTTGACAAAATTCCCATATCCCTTATGCTTTGATGGATGTAATTAGAACAAATTCCATACCTCATGTGGTTGAATTGACTATGCCAATGCATTGGGATGGGTGGATGAATGCTAGGGGAGGTGTCTTTTCAGTGGTGAAGACTTCCTGGTCATTATCAACTACATCGAACATAGACAATCTCTCAAGAGCCCTAAGACAAAAAAGGTGTCAAACTTTGGACCGGCTATTCCGTGAAACTATGACACCTAGGAGAATCTTCTTTTCATGTATAGGTGGATGTCAGGTCCACCTATAATTACCTAACTTAGTCTTTTTTAAATAAAATTTGTTTTCCTATGAGGAAGGCATTGTTCCAAAATGCTTCAGTTTGATTTAGTGGAAAGGTGCTAGGAGTGAGATTTTGCATTCCATAGCTCGTGGGGCTGAACTAACATCATGAACGTGTTGGGGTGGATAGATAAATGTTAGGGGAGGTATCATTTTGTGCACCAAGTGTGCTAATCATTTGGGGCAGTAGGTTACCGACAAAGTCACTTAAGATCCCCAAGAGAAAAAAACTACCAAACTTTGATGGAGCAGTTCTCAAAATTCATGGTAGCTAGGAATGATTTGTTTGGACCTATATGTGCACATGGGGTCTATCCACAATAACATCTCTCTATTTTTCTCAACTCTAATCCATTTGACCATCCCAAAATGAAATGCATTCTTGCAAATTGCTTCAGTTTCATGTAGTGGAAAGGTGCTAGGAGTGACATTTTTGCATTCCACATCTCGTGGGGCCAAACTAAAAGCATCAATGTGCTGGGGTGGGTGGTTAAATGCTAGAGGAGGTCTCATTTCATGGACCAAGTGTCCCAATCATTCAGGGTTACAAGCTAACAACAAAGTCACTTTAGATCCCTAAGAGAAAAAAACTACCAAAATTTGATGAAGCGGTTCTCATAATTCATGGAAGCTGGGAATGTTCCATTTGGACCTATGGGTGCATGGGAAGTCCATAATCAATAAGATATCTTAGTTTTTGTCAACTCCAATCCATTTGACCATGCCAAAATTAAATGCATTCTGGCATAATGCTTCAGTTTCATGCAGTAGAAAGGTGCTTGGAGTGACATTTTGCATTACATACCTCATGGGGCCAAACTGATAGCACCAACACATCTAAGTGGGTGGGTAAATTATAGGGGAGGTCTTGTTTCATGTGCCAGGTGTCCCAGTCATTTGAGGAAGTAGGCTATCGACAAAGTTACTTAAGATCCTAAGAGCAAAAAACTACCAAACTTTGGTGGAGTAGTTCTCAGAAGTCATGGTAGATGTGAATGTTACATTTAGATATATAGTTGCATACATGGCCCATCCATAATAATCTCTCTTTTTTTGGGTCAAATCTAATCCGTTTGACCATGCTAAAATCAAATCCATTCTTGTAAAATGCTTTAGTTTAATGTAGTGGAAAGGTGCTAGGAGTGACATTTTACATTTCAAAGCTCGAAGGGATGAACTGACTATGCCAATGCATCAAGATGGGTGGGTAAATTCTATGGGAGGTCTTGTTTCATGCTCCAAGTGTCCCAATTATTTGGGGTAGTAGGCTACCGCCAAATTTACTTAAGATCCTAAGAGCAAAAAACTACCAAACTTTGACAGAGTAGTTCTTGGAAGTTGTGGTAGCTAGGAATGTTTTGTTTGGACCTATAGTTGCATGTGGGGTCCATCCACAATAACCTCTCTCTATTTTGGTCAACTCCAAACCATTTGACCATGGTAAAATCAAATGCATTCTTACAAAATGCTTTAGTTTCATACAACACAACATTGCCAGGAGCCATATTTTTTGGTATACTAGTCGTGGGGCCAAACAGATTGTGCTAGCAGGTTAGGGTAGATGGGTAAATGCTAGGGGAGGTCTCATTTGGTACATGAAGTGTCTCAGTCATTCTGGGCTGCAAGCTATAAGCAAAGTCAAAAGGTGCTAGGAGTAAAAGTTTGCATTCCATAGGTTGTGGGGTTAAACCGACTATGCCAACACATCAGGGTGGGTGGGTAAATGCTAGGGGAGGTTTTTTTTCATACACCAAGTGTCTCAAACATTCCATGATGTAAGATATCAACAAAGTCAAAATGTGCTAGGAGTGAAAGTTTGCATTCCACAAGTCGTGGGGCTGAACCAAATGCACCAACACATTAGGGTGGGTGGGTGAATGCTAGGTGAGGTATCATTTCATGCACTAATTGTTGCAGTTGTTCAAGGCATCAAACTACTGATAAAGCCACTTAAGATCCCTAAGAGCAAAAAATTGCCAAACATTGGCATAGTAGTTCTCAGAATTCATCCTAGTTGGGAATGTTCTATTCAGAACTACAAGTGCATGTGGGGTCTGTCCAAAATAACCTCTCTTAGGTTTGGTCAACTCTATTGATGGTTGTTTTAGCACACAACAACATTGATAAGACATAGGGTACCTTACCCCTCTTAAAAGGAATCCTATCCTAGAACTTTAGAATAGGACTACCCCAAGGTTTATATTGTTAGGTCTTGACTTGCAAGACAACTCAGTGGATATGTATTTGGCTATTCGAACCAAGGGGACTTACATGTAATGTAGGGTTTGTGAAGTTATGATGGTAATGTTGCAAGTATGAGGTGAGCCAGTGTTGTCATTGATGTCAACATACTCATATTGCATTGACAAGAAGGATTTGATGAGCTGTGTGCTGAGGATATTGAGAAAATTAGACTCAGTCAGGAACAGTGAAGAACAGTGATGAGAAGAAGGTAAATGTACTGTATAGGTTGAGAACCAGAGGATGCGGATTAAAGGGTTAGTAGATATGAGTCTTGAGATGCTACAGTTAAGATTTCAGAGGTCCGCATGAAGATCTGAAGGCGTTGTGGCTGCCGGTATAGAACCGGGTCCGGCAAGTATCCGGAGGTGACAGAGGATCACAAAAAGGTCCGGTGAGGTCCGGAATTGTATTATCATAATCTGCGGATTGGAAGGAGTGTTTGAGATGTCCTTGTGATGTGTCATCCTGATTTGTGTGTGATTTGGAGGTCCGGAAGTACCTCTTGCATTATGACAGTGGCGACAGACTGTGTTCTTGAAGTTCCGGATGAGGAAGACAAGAGATCCCAGTAAGCAGAGGAAGTGCGGATGTATCCGGACATTCAGACAGACTTGTGAAGGTTCTTGAATCATGTTTAGGTTGTGTTGTTGGTCCGCATTGATGGTAGAGCCCGGAATTGAAGTTATTCTTCCGGATGAAGTTATTGCTCTGTTTAGCCGACCGGATGTGTTATTCATCTTGCGGATACTCCTATGGTTGTTTGCCGACTTAGATGCTTGTTCCTAAGTCGATGTCTTGTATAAATAATGATTTGTGAATTCATTTCAGTGTGTGGCATGTGGATGAGCATGATATAGCGAAGAAAAGTGCAAAAGGCAGAGCAGAGATTGTTGGGCTTAATTGGAACTGATCCGGACATGGTAGAGATGTCATTCTCCAGTTCAAGACTGTGATTTTTATCACTTTGTAGACAGTGTGTCTCCTTGTAGGCAGTGGGCCTCTTTGTGAGCAGTGTGCTCGGGCAGTGAGCCCTTATTGGCATGTGCCATTCATTTTTCCTTATTCTTCTAACAGAGAATAATCCTTGGGTTAATCACCCCGTAGTTTTTCCCTTAACCGGGTTTTCCACGTCAAAATCTTGGTGTTCAATGTGTTGATGCTTATCTGCTCTTGTGTTTATGTATTGTGCTTCCATGAATGATTATTTGATATGCTGCTAACTAACAACAGAGAATAAAGTGTTTGAAATAGAACAAGTTCTATACAACTGATTCACCCCCCCTCTCAGTTGTATGCCCTAGATTCAACAATTGGTATCAGAGCTAAGTTCCTCTGATAGGAGCTTAACCGCTTGAGGTGATCCAGGATGTCGTCATACAAGAAGGATAGTCCGAAGTTCGATGGAACCAACTTCACTCTCTGGAAAGGTCGCATGAAGTGTCATTTGGAATGTATGGGAAAAGCATACTTGGCTATGATTTTAAAACCATATATACCCCCACAAGGTGGTCCGACAACTCCAGATGAAACCACAGAAGCTGAAAACAATCTGCGGACCAAGGAAGCTCTTCTAAGCGCATTGAATGACTCAGATCTCTCGAATTTCATTGACCTACCAACTGCATATGAGATCCTAACTAAACTGGAACTTCTGTATGAAGGAGATGAGTTTGTCAAAAGTGCAAGGTTGCAAAGTCTGAAAGGGAAATTTGAAAGATTGAAAATGAGAGATGATGAAAACATTACTACCTTTATGCCAAGAGTAAATGAGCTGGTATGTGGAATCAGAAATGCTGGTGGAACTCTAGATGAAAATGAGATTGTCTGCAAAATCCTAAGATCCCTTCCTGCTGCCTACAAAATCAAAGTTGTTGCCATTGATGAATTCAGAGCCCACACAACTGTCACAAGAGAACAACTGGCTGGCAAACTAGCTGCATTTGAAATGACCGAGTTTGGAGATGATCCACCCAAGACTGAATCTGCTTTTAAAGCCAGTGCCTATGTGAAAGGCAAACAGAGATTTGATCCGGGTGAAAACTCATCAAGGAAAATGTCATGGTATGATCAAGCAAGAAGAGACATGGAAGAAGAAGAAGCAGAAACAGCTCAACTTGAAGCCCTCATTGCAAAGAGACTGCCCAGAGGATCCGGTAAGTATGAAGGAAAACTACCTTTTAAGTGTTTCAACTGCAATAAGATTGGTCATTTTGCCTCAAGATGTCCGGAGAGATCTGCAAGATCTAATACTCACAGACAAAGGTTTCAAAAAAATTGCTATTATGTTCATGAAGAAGATGACAATGAAGGAGTAACAGATGATGAATCAGATCCAGGAAGCAAATCCGGAAATGAGTGGGTGTTTATAGCCATCAAGGAAGAAGATTCCTTGCTCTCTGAATCTGTCAATCACAAAGTTGTTGAAAAAGCCTTGGCTGCTCAAGTGGAAGAAAAGGATGATTGGGTTATTGACAGTGGATGTTCTCACCATATGACTGGTGACAAGAATAAGTTCTTAGACTTGGAAAGATATGAAGGAGGAATGGTAAAGTTTGGTGACAATTCTGCTGGCAAAATCAGAGGTAGGGGAACTATTTCCTTTGATGGTAAGAGCAAAACAGGCAATGTACTATATGTTGAAGGATTGAAGCACAATCTTCTCAGTGTTGGTCAGTTAGTGGACAAAGGCTATGATCTCCGGTTCAAGAATGGAAAATGCAGAATCTTTACAAGCTCTGGAACTGAAATTGCATCCGGTACTCAGACAAGAGGTAACATCTTTCATCTGGTTGGTTCAAATAAAAGTTGTTTGTTTGTTCAAATTGATCAGAGTTGGTTATGGCATAGAAGAATGTGTCATGTAAATTTTGATAACATCATCAAAATAAGCAATACTCAGGCTGTGAGAGATCTTCCAAAGTTGATAAAACCTACAAACAGTGTGTGTAAAGAATGTCAGTTAGGCAAACAAAGCAGAGTCTCTTTTAAAAGCAAAGATCAGTCTTCTACCGGATTGTTGGAATTAGTACATACTGATCTATGTGGTCCGACAAGAATCAAGAGTCTGCAAGGTGATAGATATTTCATGTTGTTAATTGATGATCATTCCCGAATGATGTGGGTTACCTTTCTAAAAGAAAAATCAGAAGCTTTTGAGAAGTTCAAAATCTTCAAAGCTATGGTGGAGAATCAAACCGGATTGAAACTAAAATGTCTAAGGTCTGATAGAGGTGGTGAATTTACATCTGGTGAATTCATTGACTTTTGTGAGAAACAGGGTATAAGGAGACAGTTGTCTGCTCCTAAGACTCCACAGCAGAATGGAGTAGTTGAGAGAAAGAACCGGACCATCCAGGAAGCTGCTAGGACAATGATGTTGGAAGCAAATGTTCCTCAAATGTTTTGGAAAGAAGCTATCAGCACTGTAGTCTACACTCTCAATCGAGTTCAAATCAGAAACAACACCGGTAAGACCCCCTATGAACTTTGGTTTGGCATCACTCCTACTGTGAAATATTTCAGGGTATTTGGTAGCAAGTGTTATATTAAAAGAGATGAAGATCTAGGAAAGTTTGATGCTAGAAGTGATGAAGGAATTTTCTTGGGCTACTCCACTCAAAGCAAAGCATACCGGTGTTACAATAAGAGATTGAGGAAGATGATAGAAAGCACCAATGTAAAGGTTGATGAAGGAATTGAGAAGCCTTCAAGATTTTATGAATTTGATGAAGATGACCAAGATAGTGTTCAAGGACCTCAATCCTCTCCGGTGAAACAGAGTCAGCCTGATCCGGTAAATCAGGAAGAAGAGTTAGGTTTGAATGAGCCTGATCAAGAAACAACAGCACTGGATACTCCCAAAATTCCAAGGTATGTAAGACTGAATCACTCTGAAGATCAGATCATAGGTGACAGAAGCAAAGGTGTACAAACTAGAAGGAATATTGCTCAAGATCAGAATGAATGTTGTCTGATTTCAAAGATTGAACCTAAAACAATAAATGAAGCCTGCAATGATGAAAACTGGACCAAAGCAATGGAAGATGAACTGATGCAAATTGAGAAAAATCATACTTGGGATCTTGTTCCCAGACCTAGAGATAGGAATGTAATTGGAACCAAGTGGGTCTTCCGGAACAAACTAAATGAAGCTGGTGAAGTAATCAGAAACAAAGCTAGATTGGTCTGCAAAGGCTACTCTCAAATAGAAGGAATTGACTTTGAAGAGACTTTTGCTCCGGTAGCAAGAATTGAAGCAGTCAGATTACTTCTTGCATTTGCTGCCTTCAAAGATTTCAAGGTATATCAGATGGATGTCAAGTCTGCCTTCCTAAATGGTGATCTGGAAGAAGAAGTCTACATTGAACAACCGGATGGATTTCAATTGTCTGATAATAATGATATGGTCTGCAAGTTGAAGAAAGCTTTGTATGGATTGAAGCAAGCCCCAAGAGCATGGTATGAAAGGTTGGATAAGCATCTTGTGTAGATTGGATTCAACAAAGGTACTGCTGACAGCAACTTATATTTCAAAATTGATCATGAAAACATTCTGATTGTTGAAGTGTTTGTGGATGATATCATTTTTGGAGGAAGAGATAGTATGTGTAAAACTTTTGCAAATCAGATGAAAAGTGAGTTTGAAATGTCTATGCTTGGTGAAATGAATTTCTTCTTGGGTCTGCAAATTACTCAAACAAAAGAAGGGATCTTCATCTCTCAGACCAAATATGTGAAAGAATTGTTAAAAAAATTTGGTATGGAAGACTCAAAGCCTATGAACACTCCTATGGCAACCGGATGTAAGTTAAGCAAAGATGATGATTCTCCAAAGGCAGATCAGACAAAGTATAGATCAATGATTGGTGGATTATTGTATCTCACTCAAACTAGACCAGATATAATGCAAGCTGTTGGTCTTGTGGCAAGATTCCAGGCTGATCCTAGAGAATCTCATGTTATGGCAATCAAAAGAATTTTTAGATACTTGAAAGGGACAGTTGAGTATGGTCTATGGTATCCTAGAGATCCGGATTTCTCTCTTCATGCTTACACAGATGCAGATTGGGCAGGAGATGTGGATGACCGGAAGAGCACTAGTGGTGGAGCATTCTTTTTGGGGAAGAGATTGGTTTCTTGGCTAAGCAAGAAACAAGATGCAATATCTCTGTCTACAACTGAAGCAGAATACATTGCAGCAGCAGGTAGTTGCACTCAAATCTTGTGGATGAAGCAGATGCTAAGAGACATCAAAGTTGAATATGAGGAGCCTATTACAATTTTCTGTGATAATTCAAGTGCAATTAATATTTCCAAGAATCCGGTATTGCATTCTAAGACTAAGCACATATCTATCAAATTTCACTTTTTAAGAGAACAAGTAAACAAGGAAGAAGTCAGATTGGAGTATGTTCCCTCCAAGGATCAGATTGCAGATATCTTTACAAAACCTCTTCCCAAGGACTCTTTTGAATATCTCCGGGAGAAGTTAGGGGTCATGGCCCCTCCGGTGATGAACTAAGATGCACTGATGTGCATCAGTCCGGTGGCTATCACAGTCATATCTTCTGATCCGGACTAATGGGGAGCTGCAACTAAGGGGGAGCAGCTGGTATTATTCTGGTGCATGAGAGTTGCAAGTATGAGCCCTTTGCCATTGATGTCAAAGGGGGAGAGAAGACATGTGAAAAACAAGTGGTTGATGATCAAAGGGGGAGCAGCAAAGTAAGACATGTGAAAAGTTGTTGTTGATAGGGGGAGCTGTGACAGAAAAGAGAAGTTCTTGTCTTGATGGTTTTTCACATCATATGTTGCCATCAATGACAAAGGGGGAGATTGTTGCAAGTATGAGGTGAGCCAGTGTTGTCATTGATGTCAACATACTCATATTGCATTGACAAGAAGGATTTGATGAGCTGTGTGCTGAGGATATTGAGAAAATTAGACTCAGTCAGGAACAGTGAAGAACAGTGATGAGAAGAAGGTAAATGTACTGTATAGGTTGAGAACCGGAGGATGCGGATTAAAGGGTTAGTAGATATGAGTCTTGAGATGCTACAGTTAAGATTTCAGAGGTCCGCATGAAGATCTGAAGGCATTGTGGCTGCCGGTATAGAACCGGGTCCGGCAAGTATCCGGAGGTGACAGAGGATCACAAAAAGGTCCGGTGAGGTCCGGAATTGTATTATCATAATCTGCGGATTGGAAGGAGTGTTTGAGATGTCCTTGTGATGTGTCATCCTGATTTGTGTGTGATTTGGAGGTCCGGAAGTACCTCTTGCATTATGACAGTGGCGACAGACTGTGTTCTTGAAGTTCCGGATGAGGAAGACAAGAGATCCCAGTAAGCAGAGGAAGTGCGGATGTATCCGGACATTCAGACAGACTTGTGAAGGTTCTTGAATCATGTTTAGGTTGTGTTGTTGGTCCGCATTGATGGTAGAGCCTGGAATTGAAGTTATTCTTCCGGATGAAGTTATTGCTCTGTTTAGCCGACCGGATGTGTTATTCATCTTGCGGATACTCCTATGGTTGTTTGCCGACTTAGATGCTTGTTCCTAAGTCGATGTCTTGTATAAATAATGATTTGTGAATTCATTTCAGTGTGTGGCATGTGGATGAGCATGATATAGCGAAGAAAAGTGCAAAAGGCAGAGCAGAGATTGTTGGGCTTAATTGGAACTGATCCGGACATGGTAGAGATGTCATTCTCCAGTTCAAGACTGTGATTTTTATCACTTTGTAGACAGTGTGTCTCCTTGTAGGCAGTGGGCCTCTTTGTGAGCAGTGTGCTCGGGCAGTGAGCCCTTATTGGCATGTGCCATTCATTTTTCCTTATTCTTCTAACAGAGAATAATCCTTGGGTTAATCACCCCGTGGTTTTTCCCTTAACCGGGTTTTCCACGTCAAAATCTTGGTGTTCAATGTGTTGATGCTTATCTGCTCTTGTGTTTATGTATTGTGCTTCCATGAATGATTATTTGATATGCTGCTAACTAACAACAGAGAATAAAGTGTTTGAAATAGAACAAGTTCTATACAACTGATTCACCCCCCCCCCCTCTCAGTTGTATGCCCTAGATTCAACAGGTAATAGGTCTGCAGAAACCCTAGGTGATGCAGAGTATTAAGTCTAAATTTTATCAGCAGATGGACAATATGATACTTCTTAAAACCCTAAGTCTAATAATTTTATGTCAAGAAAATACAAAAGGATTGGAGGGTAAATAGATGGATGCAAAACCTAAGGACAAATCACTACTAAAGTGAATGAATAGATAGACAAATACCCTCAATAACTAATTTCTACTTAACCAGGTTATAACTACAATGCTATAGAAATGATGCAATCTCCAATGGTAGCATAATATTTTCAAATCACAAACATTCATTAAACACCCAATTAATGGTAAAACTTAATTAATGCTATGCAATCAAATTAAATTCACTTAAAAGGGTTTGGACTAACCATGCAAAGTTACTTACAATCAACAAGAACAAATGGTATGAACTAGAGCATTCATCAAATATCAAAGCATACATTCACCATTGCAATTGTACTTCATCTAAATTTAGATTGAAATGAACCATGAAATCCAAAATTAGATAACACAATGACACAATTTCCAGCAACACTTGTAAAACCTGCTTTGTATTGAATCAATATTTTGGCATAGTCTCAAAAATTCATTTGTTCAACCTTTTAATAAGAGAAAGTGACCACCTTTTTATACATGGGCATGCATACTGAGTTTTAGAAAGAATAGTGGAGATTGACTCATTATCAAGGGCTCAGATTTGATTACATTCAATGTTAGACAGTGGGTTGTTACAATCCTAGATTTGACTTTGTCCTCTAGAAAAAAGACAAAATACAACTTTTCAATACATTAGAATAGGATGAAATAGACACCTTTTGGGTTTTCCATAAAGTCAAAACCCTTTTACAAGGTATAAAATAATAGAAAGAGACACATGCACTTTTTTGAGGAGGTGACGGTCCAGCTAGACTTGGTATTCGACTTATATGTTTCTTGAGTCACCTGGCTACTAACTGTCTCCACCCAGATTAACTTTTTTATTTTCTACCTCTTTATTCCTATAGATGAGTAGGGCTTGTAGTGATGGATTGATCTCTCCCAGCTTAGGATCCTTAACAAGATTTATTCTGAACTTCGTTGTGTCTACTGACTAAGAAAATTTATGATACACCACCAATTTAGACCTTCTTCTCTTCATGAAATCTTTGAATATAGCTCTTATATCAGCAACTCTATCCAGGTTTACTAAAAAAATGGTAATGAATCCACTTCTACTAGCTTACCAAGTTGCTTCTTGCACTCTTCAATATCCATAGGGGTTGTGTCATCTAAATATAAAATCATTGCAACTCTTGGAAGATCAATGTATATCACCTCCATTAGTTGTGTCTTAGTCATTTCAGCCTCTGCCTTAGCTGCATAAAAAATTTGAACCCTCCTAAGTTTTAACATTTCCAGCCAATGCTCTAGCATATGTAGCTTATCCTTGGTCAAAATTTGTTCTTCCACCAAAACTTCCTTAGAAAATTTGCTCATCATTAATACCTGAGGATGCATATGTGAATAGTAGTCATCATAGTTGTTGCAATCCTCTAATATCTCATGCCATTTGGACTCGAGGGCACAAAAACCTTTGTGGATCTTAGCTAAATCATTGATAACTACATAACCATCTAGGTAGACTCTGCTCACCTAGTCTTCGATGACTGAAGTAGTCAATCTTATACCATCAAAGTCTACAAACTCTTCTTTGGAGAGGATAGATGGAGGTATGGATGTTCCATCTTCTGTATGAGAAGGCTTTATCATATATCCAATATAGTCTCTTAACTCCTTATTCTTCTCTTTAAGTTGTTTCTTTGTTAACTCATCTTTATTTATTCTATCCAAAATGTTGGACACTAAATCTTTGAACTCCTCAACAACTTGGGTTTTCGATGTTGGGCCTAGATTGATGGCGGAAACAAAATCACCTTTGAGCCTGATATCCTCTTTATTACCTTATATAGGCAGAATTGAAACCTCTACTATACGAGGTCCCGAAGTATCCTTGTAGATCCTTGAGTGATTCTTAGCCTTCTTTTTCTTCTTAGGCTTCTCAATTCTAAAAAAAAATGTCCAAATTTAACTCTACTACCTCTACCCTAAGAGGCTGATTATTGAGTCTCTGTTGCAACCAAGTTGGAGCTACTAAACAATGACTAGGAGAATCAATGTGGCTATCTCCATTATTCAAAGAATTATTGTGCAACAAGACCCTGTACCTTTATCTATATTGTCTTGCCCCTTAGTGATAATTGTATCTGACTTTGGAGGTGACTCAGGATCACCTATCTACTACAAATCTTGTGCCATAATCTACTCAATAGTGTCAATCAAAGTATCAATAGTATTTTTCTTGAGTGGACTATCATCTATGTCCACTATTTCTATTGTTCTTGGATCTGTGGGGGGATCACTTGTCACATCTTCTATCACAACCTCCTCTTTTGTAGTAATATTCCTTTCAGCACATACCTTTTGTATTCCCTCCAACAAATGTACCTTCAGGGAGGAAGGTCTGGGTATATCCTTGGAATCTTAGAATGGCCGAGTCAAGGAATTATGAATTACTAATAAAGAACCCAAAACAGAATGAGGGACTTGCATACGGTAAAGGTTTACAAATGCTGCAAAACCAAATGAAGGAGGAATGAAAGAAGGTGGAAACATTGAAGAAAGAATGATGGGTTTAGCTATGTTAAGGGATGGCATGGAAAAGGAAGTGTTGTTTGGAATCTTTGTTGTCTTTCCATTGATGTCAAAAAGGTTGACAAAATGGTGCATCATAGTGCATCTTCTTAGCTGGCTCATCATGATTAGTTTTTGTTCATGACAATCAGGTTGTTGTTGTCTTGCTCTTCATCTTCATAGTTGGCTTCTTAGTTATATCAGGTTGATCTTGTTAAGCTAATGACTATGTGAAGGGTATTCATGCTTCATCACAGCATTCATACTTTATGGTTCATGATACTTTTGTTAGAGTGATGAGGTGAATGTTAACAAGGTTCCAAATGTTTTGTTCTCTGCATTTCATCAGAAACACAATGAAAGACAGGGAGGCTGATATGGTATGGTAGAATCACAATGAAAGATAGTGTTTGAATGTGTTTGAGATGATGTGTTTTTGGTGGTATCCTTGGTATGGTATGCTCATAGTCATACATGTTCTATGAGAGTTAATATTTGATACTCTGTATACATTTGATGCTCATCACAGTTGACATGGTACAGATAGCATGGTATACATGATGTTAGCCAGAGGCATTACTATTCTTGGTATACATGATTTGGGACAATGGATGATCACCTAATGTTTTTTTAAAGATCCCTGATCAAGTATTTTTAAGATCTAAATCCTATTTGTCACTATGTTTCAAAGCACTAAATATAAACCTAAGTCATCTTATAAACCCTTGATTGCCCATCATCCCTTTATGTTATAATTGATTGTTGACTAGGAGAAGAGGTAAGAATAACTTAAGTTATTGTTTTAAAGGGTTTGTGTTCATTGGTTGACCGCTCCTGATGCCTAGGTGCCCGGTCACTAGGTGATTGTTTTAAACTGCTGGTGGTAGCTCAAAATCAATGGACAAGAATAGAATCTTAGATGGCATGAAACACAGATCGAGTGGATAAGACTTAAAAGGTAGAAAGAGTTAAACGATCGATAGGTGGCAATAATTATGACATGTTGTGTGGTGAAAAAGCCTAAAAATGTGGCTTTTCATTTCTTTTTGAGCCCAAAGATAGAAATTTTCCACCTTCTAATTGGAGATAATCTATGTGGAAAGGAATATGAAATGTTCAAGTATATGTGTAATATTTCTTTTTTACTCTGCATATATATTCTTATGTATGTATGTATGTAAAAAGTTCTTTTTTTTGAGAAAATATACACAGTTTGTATAGTGAGAAGAATACAAGCAAAGAGATGATGTGTTTACAACCATGATCAGGTGTTTAAATGTTTGTAGAGGAACAAGTGTTTTTGAATAAGTGATTTCTAGTTGTTGCAGAGATGAGTTAATATTTGTAGAGATAACTTATGTTTTTGAAAAGATGACATATGTTTGTGCAAGAAACCCAATAGAGTTGCAGAGATGTTTGATGTTCTTGCAGAGACATTATTGAATTTGAGTAGAGATTGAAAGGTTATTTGATGATTTTATTAACATCAAAAGAAGACATAAATTGATTTCTTTTGTAATGGTTGAAGAACATACTCTTGTAATGAATTTCTTGTGAAAGTCAAAAAGGGGATATATAAGGTTTTTGTACTTGATTGAAATAGGGTAATCCCCTGATAAATTTTGTATGAGCACTCAAAGAGTTTGTGATTAGCCAGTGAGGCTTGTAGGTTAGTAAGACATTTCATTTGTCAGTGAGACACATATATCAGCCAGTGAGGCCTTGTAAAGAAGTTTTTCAGAGTTAAGCCAATGAGGCAATTCTTGAGTGTTTTTTCTACCCTAGAAGGGTTTTCCACTCGTAAATCTTTGTGTCATTGTTTCATGAATTGTGCGTTGTTTGTTGTCTTTCAAGGTTAAACATTCAATGTCTGTCTTCTTCTTATTGATGCAAATCAACATAGCTGATTGTCAACAAATCTTCTCTCAATTTTGATAAGTTTTACATAGCTTGGTTTTTGGTATAACACTAATTCACGCCCCCCCTCTCAGTGTTAATTGTACTCCTATAGGAAGGAGATGATAGGATAGTGGAAATGGGAGGAAAAGAAGGAATGACAAGAGATGAAATGGAAGGGAGAGAAGAGAGGGAAAATGAAAGTGAGATAGAGGGTGAAGGTGAAGATGAAATAGGAAGACCAATGAATGAAGGGGAGAAGAGGATGATTAAGAAATAGAAAGACTAATGGGTGAGATGGAAATGGAAGGTAGAGATGATGAGGAAGTGGGAGAACCAATGGATGGTATTGAAGGAGAGGTAGATGATGCAACTAAAGGAAAAATAGGGTAAGAGGATAGTGAAAGAACACTTGGAGAGACTAAAGGTGAAGCACTTGACATAGTATGAGAAGAAGATACAATAGTAACAGGATTAATTGGTGCAGTGGATGAAATAGGGGGAACTATTGTATCAACAACTAAAGAATCTAACATTGGTGCACTCTGTCGGCCTTTAACTTTATTTAGCTTGGAGCCTTCTCCTTTCCCACTAGGCACAATCTTCCTCTTAGAAGTTCTAGATTTTATTGGGGATATGATGTCCCTCATCTGCTTCTTTTGTGGTTCCTCAACAACTTTGATTTGCCCTTCTTATCTACAAGGAGGTCATTATCTTCTATCTCCTCATAGTCAACCCCTTGAGCTGTATTTCTTGTTGCTCCTTGTTCTATCTCTTCCTCAACCTTTATGGGTTAATCTCTCTCATTATCACTTTCTCATTCTTGAATTTGTTGGGTGTATGCTAAAGCCACACCTACTGTAGTTAACTGAGCAACCTGGTCTTTGACCCATAATCTACTGTATCTGATGGGAAATTTCATTATCTCTTCCAAAAATCTCTCTTAAGCATCAACCTAATTTGGTGGTGGGATAGATTGTCCAGACACTGCCCTCCATGCCTCCTGTCGAACTACATCCCCATTATCTATTAACTGGTCTAGCACCAGATCAATGTTGAACATCATTATGTAATTCAAGGGCGACCTTGAGCATCTTCTCCCTATTACTTCATGTTAATCTAGGCAATTTCCCCAAAATCTTCTAAGTACTCCTTGTGGAAGACCTTCCTACTAACATGTCTCTCCATAGTACCAAAGGGATCAAAATGAGCTCTATTCTTGTAGAAATTAAGATATAGTAGTTGAATCTCTATATCAAAATACTCTACTACTCCTATTGGGATGCAAGTGAAAAGGACCATGCCTAAAATAATAGGGAACTTGATAGATGCCCTATGCAAATGTTTCAACAATCCATGGTAGATGTACAACTACCTTGGTAGCTTCAATAGCACCAATTTATCAATTGGATACTTTGGTAGTTTGTAAGGGACTCCTCTAAAACCTTGAACTCTGATGTAAGTGAATTTTGGAAATTGTATGTACCATCTACCATATGTTTGCACCACATTGGAAGCCTCTAGAGATAGTCTCCTGGACATATCTCCCAGTAGCATTCTTGTGATATGCATTGTAAATGCATCATTGACTCTTTTGTAGTGTACCAATGATTGGGAGATCTATAGTTGAGTGTAATATTCATGCACTTTAACTTGTCCATCAACATTTCCAACTTCACCTAGTTGGGAGAGACTAGGATAGATAAAATTCCATGCCAACATATATACCACATAAGAGGTCCAATGGAAACTCTTATCTTGGTTTAGGGATACAAAGGCCTCATGGATGTTATCACTCAAAATTTGAGCCCAATGTATTTTCATGTCTCTAGTAAGGATTTCTTCAATATATGCAAACATCCATCCCTCAAAGTGTTAGGGTTAGCTAGAAAAAGATATCAATTAAATGCAAATAAAGATTAAACAAAGGAATGAAAAATACACAAAAATAATAACAGCGAGAGACAAGTTTTAACGTGGTTCATCCAAACTTGGGCTACATCTGTTGATAACTGAGAGGGGGGGTGAATTAGTTATCTTAATTATTTTAGCTTTCTGAACTTCCTTATCAATTAGTGCAGCATTAAATTAAATAACATAACCATGAAATGGAAATAACATCAATACACATGACACAATGATTTTGACGTGGAAAACCCTGTTAGGGGAAAAACCACGGGGTGATTAACCCAAGATTGTATTCTCTATTAGAAGAATAAGATAGTACAAAATTGCACTTGCCAATTAGGGCTCACTACCCAAGCACACTTCTCACAAGAGGCTCACTACCTACAATAGTTAATACAAGGAAATTAGATACTTGAAATGATGAGAAGCATCCACATATGCTAAGGTTCAGTTCTGATTAAGCCCAATATACTGATCTGCTGCACTTCATTCTTACTCTCCTTAGGTGTTGTTGTCCTGTTACATTCTGGACCTATCTTACTGCCTTCACACTGATCTTCTACTTTTCTTCACACCACACAATACACCACACACACATTCATATCTAAATCTATCAGATATATATAGCTACACCAAAGATTTCATCCACTTTCTAGTCAGCATTTGGAATACTCAATATTTTCCCAAACTCTGATCTGTCGGATGAATCTTTGCATACCAAGTAATGAAAATCAAAGAGATGCTTATAGAAGTCATTAATCATGTTGGCTAGTCATGAATGTTACCTCAAGAAGCTTGATCGCCATCAATATCTCATCCAGATTTAGGTCTGATGCTCTACCAATTAGTTCTTCCTTTGTCTACTCTGCCAAATAGAAACCTAACACTCAAGTGCTTATGTCTCTTAACTCTTCCATCACCGGAGGCTCAATCCCTACAATCTATCAATCAAGGTACTCCTATTGTCTTCCCCAAATCCACACTTTACTGAGATACTTCCTTTGAGAAATCCAGACCTGACTGTCGGACCCTGCTGCATGCTCTGTTCTTGTTTACTAGACCACAACACTTCTTCAATATGACTTCTGGTATAGGCACACCATGTTTTACAGATGGGTGGGATGAACTTTGTTGCCATCAATGACAACACTCATGAAGCCATATAGTGTCTCTTGCCAACAATCTCCCCCTTTGGTATTGATGGCAACACTTAGTGAAAAATGACTAAGTGTCACACTGTACTCCCCCTTGGCTAATGCTCTGTTCTTATGTACATTTTTCAGAGCTCCCCCTTAGCTGGATTCCTCATTTTTCACTAGTCCTCACTCCCCGTTTGACATCAATGGCAAAGGGTGGGGTCTGCATACCAAAATTTCCAAAAACATATATACATGTTTTACCTACATATACTGAAATATATCTACAAAAGTGGTCTTTAGTTGTACCACTTCTGTCGCCCAACTCTTCTTCATCCTATCCAAAATTGAGATGTGACCACTCAACAAGAATGCAAAAGCTTCTACCCTTTTTAGATCTGTCGGATCACTCGTCCGGGCTGTAGTCTAAGTATCACTTAGTGCCTCATGCATGGCCTCTAACTTAGGGATAATGATCCCTCTAAGTTCTCTCAACCTACTTATTCTATTTTTCTTCTCCTTCTCAAGCTTCTTAATTTCGTTCAAGACTACAATAGTCTAACATTCTTGATTTATTACGGGAGATGAGAGAGGATCAAAACTTTGAGACAAACTTAGTAGTTTATCTTCTTGCTCTTTTACTTTCTTATCAACATCTTTGGTCACTTTGGGCCAGGATAAACAAAATTTATAAATATTTCTGCCATCTTTGAGAGTATTTTCTAAACTCTTTATCCCAATATCCATATCTCTCTTGTCATTTGAGATTAGACCCTGTACTTCAAAGTAACTGATTTGATGATATCATCAATGCGAAGAGTGGGTTTTTCAACAAATTCCTCTACCTTCCCTTCCTTGCCTTGACTGGTAGAGGGTTCATCGGATGATTTCTTCTTCTTTCTCATTTTCTTAATCTCTTCATTTGATTCTGTCTCTTCATCATCCTTGAGGCTAGAGTATGATCTTGTAGCCTTAGTCTTTGTTCTCTTTTCTCCTTTACTGGATGATTTTGCTTCCGGTTTTGATGCCTTTGAGCTCTTTGTAATGGTAGGTACAGGGGTCTTAGAGGATCTGGTCTGGGAGGGGACTTCCACCGGAGCAGTTTCTTTCTCTGGTTTTTCTTTTTCTTTCTTTGCCCTTTCTGTCTTCTCTCTATTTGCATCAAGTGCCTCTTTTGAAATTCCATGTCTCTTGGCAAACTCTTCTACTTCCCTCCTCACTTTTATTTTTATTTCCAGTTGTCTTAGCTCCACATGGATCTTCACAATTAATTCTTCAAAGGTTCCAAACCTTTCTGCTTTAGGATCCTTGGATTGACTGAGCATGTGTTGAACATGTAGCTCAACAATTTTCTCATCTACTTTATACCCCATTGGCATGATTCAGACTATCCTTGGCTCTACTGCCTCCATTAGACATTGATCAGTTTCTACCATAAAGCATACTGTATCTTTATACTTTTCAATTAAAGATTGGGGGATTCTCTCTCTTGCTTGCATCATGCTCTGAAAATTCTTGAAATAGCCCCAGAGTGCTGTATTTTGTGCCTTGGCATCACCAAGCCCATGTATATAATCTCTGATTTGGATGGCTACTGGTCTATCATTCTGCCATACCCAACCACTGGATCTGAGAAGCTCATTCATGAAGTAGAAGAACAAGCACAGTATCAGGCCACCATACTTGAAGTAGTTCTTCTTGTCCTTCTTGATCTTTTGTAGGTTTTCCATTAATTGGCTCAAAACGAGTTCACAAAGATCATAATCTACATTTTTCCTCAACATTTCATATGCAGTGTAAATTGTAGTTCTAGGTACTAAATTTTCCCTGCTAGAGTGATATATCTTATAACCGATGATCATGGAGGCAAACTTGACATCTGGATCAGTGATGTCTTCTATTGTCATTGCTCTTTTGTCAAATTTTGATCCAGTAGCCTCACTCACAGTTTGATTCTTGACAGATTTGAGAACAAGAATCCCACTGGATGAGTGTAATCCGGTTACTACCCTAATGGCATCCTTGGTTATCTTAAATGGCCTCATCAACCATATAAAGTTATCATACATTCTACTTAGAACATACCAGACCCATTCATCTTCTGCAAAACAAGGGAAATGAATGCATTGTGCAAAATGCTTGTCCTGAATGGCTTTATACTGAGTTTTGAGTTCAAATGAGTCATCTATCAAATGCTTGTGATAGATATCAACCAGCTTAGATTCCCCAAATTCTTCAATATTCACATGAATATATGCCCTAACATCTTCTACATGTAGAACCCCATGCAGAATGCTCGAAAAGGCGCCTAGGGGATCAACTTCTAGGGATTTATATGGATGTTTCTTGAATTTAGGACGCAGCCTATTAGTGATCTTTACAACATTCGGTGTAGTCATCTTCAAGAGATTTTACAGAGAAATATTCAATAATGGAAAATACCTTTTGCGCTTCTAGGGTTCGCGGAGTGAGTTAGATTGATTTGCTGGAAGAATCGACTTCAACGGTTGGTCTTCAAGAATTTTGAAACAATTTGTTGCAGAGCTCCTTTTATTTTCTTCTCAAATGCAAGTGTGTGAATGATGAGTGAATGAACCCTTTTATTTCTGGGAAAACCCTAATTTCATATTGTAATAAATGTACAACTCAAGTCATTCTAGTTGCCTGGTCCTTCTTAATTTGAGAAAGATCTTTTTTTGGATCACTGAGATATACATAGAGTTATCCTTGGTGATTAATAACAAATTATCTTACTTTCCCCAAACACTTGATCTATCCACAGAACAAGATGCCTCAAGTTTGAATCATACCAAATTTAACTGTGATAATCCTATTTTACTGGATGACTATTAAAGCAGATCAATCTTGGAAGATTAGATTCTTGAAATCTTCCTGCGGATCTTCCATATCTTTACCAAGCTTTCTTTAGATGTTTCTCTGAGAATCCTTTAATCCGCAACCTCCCATGTGCCAATTTCAGGCACCAATTGACTGGCTGGGGGATTTGTTTTTCTTAGTGACTCCCCCTGAGCCAGAGCTCATCTACCTAATTTTTGGAAGGATTATCAGCACCAAATTCTGGTGCGGATCCATCCCCAACATTCTCTGTGCTTCTCTTCACCTAGATCTGATTCATCTCCATTTGAATTTCATCCACGTTTACTTTTCTCTTTCCTTTGTCTTGGCTATGATTATACTGTTCTAGACCCTTTTTGTCTTGATTCTTACTTCTACAGAATTTGGCAATATGACCAGATCTATTGCAATTGTAGTAGACAACATTTCTTTGCATATTTGACTGATATCCTCTTGATCTACACTAATTAGCCATATGTCCCATTCTATTGCATGCAAAGCATCTACCATTGAATGAATTGTTTATTTGTATGTTTCTACACTCATGGGATTTGTGACCATACCTTTTGCAATTGAAGCATTGTCCAGAGAAGGATGTATTAGTCTAATTCATTCCTTTTCTATATTGATTTGCTTTGTGACCAAAATTGTTGCAGTTGTGACAATATCCATTGAAAGATGGATATCTTTGAGCATTTGGTTGTCTTACCAGAGGTCTTCTAGGCCTGTTTCTTGGATGTTATGAACTTGAGTTCTTTTGACCGGATCTGGAGCTTTCTCCTTTTTCATACCCCAAGCCTTGCTTTTCATCCACCCTCTTTTGGCTTTGAAGAAGAACTTCAAGTTGAGCAGAGCTTATCTTGAATTTCTCTTTGTATTCATTTGCTGATTGAAGATCCCTTTTAAGAGTGTCAATCTGATTCTCAAGTTGTTCTTCATTATCTCTAGCTTCTTCAAGATCAGATTCTAGATGCCTAATTATTCTATCCATTTGGTGACAGTCTTCTAACTTCTCCTTGAGAGATTGTCTTAGATCATCTTCAATTTTTCTTTTCTCTTCAATTTGTTGGGTGAATTTCATAACTCCTGATTCCATTTCATGTCTTACCATAATGACTTCTTTTGATAACTTTTCACATAACTTGGTTTTCTCCTTCAAATCTTCATTTGTACCATTGTCTTCACTTTGATTTGCCAATTGCTGAAGTAGATCTTTTCTCTTTTTCATAAAGATACTCAGTTTCCCTTTTAGTTCTTTTATGAAATCATTAGCCTATTTGAGTCTTTCCTTCAATTCATTAACTTCAGAGTTTTATTGTTCAAGATCATTTAGGGCAGACTGAAGTTGTTCCCTCATACCATACACATCCATTTGAGTTCCCAGATCTTCCTCAAGTTGTTAGGCTCTGTTTGGAGGAACTTGGCTCTGATACCAATTCTTGATAACTGAGAGGGGAGGTGAATTAGTTATCTTAATTATTTCAGCTTTCTAAACTTCCTTATCAATTAGTGCAACATTAAATTAAATAAGCAAACATAACCATGAAATGGAAATAACATCAATACACATGACACAATGATTTTGATGTGGAAAACCCTGTTAGAGGAAAAACCACGGGGTGATTAACCCAAGATTATATTCTCTGTTAGAAGAATAAGATAGTACAAAATGGTACTTGTCAATTAGGGCTCACTGCCCGAGCACACTGCTCACAAGAGGCTTACTACCTACAATAGTTAATACAAGGAAACTAGATACTTGAACTGATGAGAAGCATCCACATATGCTGAGGTTTAGTTCCGGTTAAGCCCAATATACTGATTTGCTACACTTCATTCTTACTCTCCTTAGGTGCTACTATCCTGTTACATTCTGGACCTGTCTTACTGCCTTCACACTGATCTTCTGCTTTTCTTCACACCACACAATACACCACACACACATTCATATCTAAATCTATCTGACACCAAAGATTTCATCCACTTTCTAGTCAGTATCCGGAATACTCAATATTTTCCCAAACTCTGATCTGTCAGCTGAATCTTTGCATACCAAGTAATGCGAATCAAAGAGATGCTTATAGATGTCATTAATCATGTCAGCTAGTCATGAATGATACCTCAGGAAGCTTGATCACCATCAATATCTCATTTGAATTTAGGTCTGATGCTCTACCAGTTAGTTCTTCCTTTGTCTACTCTACCAAACAGAAACCCAACACTCAAGTGCTCATGTCTCTTCACTCTTCCATCACCAGAGGCTCAATCCCTGGAATCTATCAGTCAAGGTACTCCTATTGTCTTCCCCAAATCTACACTTTACTGAGATACTTCCTTTGAGAAATCTGAACCTGACTATCAGACTCTGTTGCATGCTCTGTTCTTGCTTACCGGACCACAACACTTCTTCAATCTGACTTCCGGTATAGGCACACCATGTTCTGTGGATGGGTGGGATGAACTTTGTTTCCATCAATGACAACACTCATGAAGCCATATAGTGTCTCTTGCCAACAACATCCACCAACAGAGAATCCAATATTATTATTCAGTAAATCAAACTGATTACAACCAGTAATCCCTACAACTTAATACCATTGAAAATGCTACAATACAATATCAACCAAAACCCTAACCCTTAGACACTTTTATCAAGCCTTATGTTAGTTACAAAAATAGGGGTTTTTTATGTCAACTCATGATACATAACTAATGTACAATACTTGCATGATCAGTCACCACCTACCAAGACAAAGGTAGAGGCAGAGGGTAATCCCATAATCATGCTGAGAAGCATGACCAAGTCACCAATCTCTTCCTTGAAATCACTTTGGTATAACACTTGTGAGAGTTTAGAGAGTGTTGTTCTTTTCTTCTTCATTCACTTTTCGTTTATGACCCTCCTACAAGCCTCTAGCCCTTGGTTATAAGAGTTTTGTTTGTTAGCTTTGGTTAGAGCAAAAAGGATGTCAAATGCCAATGCAAGAGCTAGTGAAGTGAAACTGGCTATAACACTCCCATCTTGGGTTACTACTAATCTTGTCTCTAGATGATATCTTTCCCCACAGACCATTATCGGCTCATGACATTACACGGAGGTGGGAAAAGCTATAGCCTAGCTATTCCATTATCTTTAATCTTCTTGGCCCACTTGGTTGGATTGGGACCAAGAATGTGAAGTATGAACTCATCTAAGTCAATATGACCTAGATCCATATCTCCTATGTTGTTCCATGTTGAAGTGATCTTGATAATAGGTGGAATACCCTTGAACTCGTGTTTCATTTTGACAGACCTAGAAGACATTTATTCTACATGACAAAAACCTAATGAATATCCTTCCAAAATACTAGTTCATAGATCCAAACCTAAATTTGTGATGTTAGAAAGCCTAAAGGTTATTGAGAAATCAATTCCCTAACTGTTTCCAACCATTAGACTTCATTCTAACCCTAAAATGCAAGGTTTTGGACCAACAACAGGTTTTTACCCCTTCACAAGATACGCTTATGCAGTGACTAAAATTCCTATTAGATCATCAATTTATTATTCAAAACCTAGGTTATTATCCATAAGTATTTGCAAGATATCAAATTACCAACATTCCTTAATCACTTAATTAGCCTAGGTAATGAACTAGAGTGACTACAAAAAGAAAGTGGGCTTTTCCCTTGTCACTAGATATCATCATGAAATACAATAATTGAAGCTAACAAATGTTCTAAATTCATACCAAGCATAATGAAAATACTTACCATGGTGCAATAGATGAAATGTATACCAAGATCTTTAATTAAATCAAACATCCTAGCTCAAGAGTGGGTCTATTGGCTTGAACAAGACAAAGTGGGACTTCTATAGATCACAGGATAGGTGGGATTTTCCATCCTCAATAGAGTTGCGGGGATATCAAGGCTCACATGAGATATCCCATCATGCAATGTTTTAGCATAGTCATCTAGTGTATAAAGGTACTAAGAATTTTGTGAGGAAAGCTAACCTAACTGGATGAGTGGGGAAATCTAAGGTCAGTGGACATATACTATGAGGATTAGATTTAGCACAAAGTATTCTAACATCAATTAAATTCTTCTTAGCAAGGCAAACTCACCTTACCAGATAGTGGAAAATTAGGTGATCACTAGACATATCTGGTGTAATGACATTTAGTGCCAAGGGTCTGAAGTTGATGAAGAAAGAAAAGGGGTCTTCACAATATTGACAGAGAATTAGATGGTCACCAAACATGTTTGGTAACATGTAGAATTAGCACATATATCCTAAAGTGCTTTAAAGTATTAAAATAATTCACGAGCGCTTCATGGGATGAGCAGGAAAATGAAGGTCAGAGGATCAAGTCTAGAGAAAGGTGATTTTTGTGTAGATGACCTAAATGTTGAAATCTTCTAAGTATTGAGTTCATGATGTGAATCCCTTCAGATTGACGAGGTTTCTAAATCCTATAGGATATATTCATTCAGGTCTCAAAGTTGCAGAACCCCAATCACTGTACCTAGGGCACACTCTGTGAAATGAAATTTCTAGAGGATCTAAACGACTAAACATCATGCCCTAATTTAAACGACCTTCTAAACATGTATGACAATCTATCATCAAAACAAATCCAAAACATAGTACTTCTCCCCTTCTTTAAACTCAAAAACCCTTATTTCTTGAAGTAAACATAGAGAAAAATGAAGAGCTAGGGTTTTACTTACATCTAAAAACATGCTGATCCAATTGAATAAAATTGACAAGCAAAACATAGGCAATCAATGTGGTAAAAATAGATGTTTTTGAATGAAATTCAAAGAAATGGAGGTGAAAACTGACCTGTGTGTGTTAATATGACTATGCTAACCTGCATGCCGATGAAAAAGTTTTCTCCAATTCACTTGAAAAGCTAGGAAATCCTGTGCTAGGGATCTCTCTATGTTTTCTTCAAAGTCACTGGAGCTCAAATTCGTCAGGTACTTTAGATGCAAGTGAGGATTAATAGCGAAATCGATCCTTTTAACCCCCTTGACAGTGCCATTAATGCTTTTTCTAGTTGATAGAGTGTTTAACACTCAGGGTTGAAAAAGTGGAGGAAAGCCTTAGGATAGGATATGTGGGAAAAGGTATCTTCACATGACATAACCTATGATGGTGCTATTTAGTGCAATGTCCGGTGATGAGATAAATGCTCACTTACCTTCAAATTTTCATTAAGTATGGTTTTGGTAGAGTTTTTTGAGGTCATGAGATATACCCAGTGATAATGAATTTTAGCACCTATATTGTGAAATAACTTTCTAGTGCAAAGTCAGGTGACGTGTTTTTAGCACTACACCTAGTGACATAGGATTTTAGCACAAATTGTAGTGAAGCATAATTTTAGCACCAATGTAACCAAATGCAACCAAATTACTTCAAATTCAATCATGAAAGGAAATTCAATCAGGCTAGAATATCCAAGTACAACGCAAACCATCAAATAACCAAGACTTCATTTTCTACAAGCAAGAATGTCAAAATTTGAGACCAATCCAAAATAGCAAAAGAGGGGGATCTCCATTTGGCAAAATGGGGTGTGTGTGCAAGGCACAACAAATGGTGACTTTACTAGGGAAATGCTCATAAGCATTTCTAAGATAAACAATAGTTACAAATGTAGAATCCATGTGTTTCCCACTTATTAAACCAGACAACATAACATAGGATCAAAGAGTTAGAGACCACTGAATCAGTGCAACCATTCATATTCTGAAAGTCTATGTGTATACAAATGCGTTCATTCTTATCCTTTCACAACTAAGATCATCGAGGTTTACTTAGATTAATCTACATGAATGATATCCACCTTATGAACAACCTTGGACATTGCCTTGCTAGTAGTCAAGTGTCTATATCCTTGATGAGGATGTCTCTATGATTCCACTCAAACATTACTCTACTGCCAGATGTCTATAACCCTGATAGAGATTCTTGAATCCTCTAGCTAATTGAATGAGTTATGAGGGTACTAAGAAGTATCACTTTTGGATAAATTGCTTATTTGATTATTCACTTAACTTAGCTTATGATGAGAGTACTATAAAGTACTGCATACCCTTACAATACATGATTAATATCACATGGGCTATGTATATTAGATCAACTTCGCTAGGCTTGGAATCATAGCGGTGGCAAAAGTGGGATCTTAAGCTTTTTCACTTAACCCAGGATCACCAAGACTCCTTTAGAAGCTTTTAGGATTATTTAAAATGTGAAAGATATGAGACTTCAAAACACTTCAAGTGAACCAAACCAATGACTCCTTTCCTATGAACAAATATCATAGTAGCCAATATTAACAATGGAACCCACAATAAGGCCCTAAAGTTAAAACTAAGGTTTCTCAGAGAAATCCTTGGACTATTTGACCTTGAAAGGACCCTCTGAAGTACAACATAGCTGCGACCTTATTCAGGAAATGGAAGACCCCAACAAAACTGAAACAAAAGAAACAACCAAAAATAGAAAGCAACTAATCTAATGCAAAATTACTCTAACCAAAACACAAAACAACAAGCAAAGAATAGAGAAGACAACTATGTACACAAATAGAAGGTGGAGATGCCTCCTAAGCCTCAAAATATTGCTTTAGGAACTGCCCATTAACAGGTAGTGGGAGTTCCTCACCAGTAAGAGTTCTTAGATGATACATACTATCTCCCATGATTTTAGCTCTCATAGGGGCCTAACAAGAGTTTGTCAAATTTTCCATGCTCTCCCTTATTTTCATGAGCTTTATCCTAGTATAGTACCAAATTTGAGATATGAAAGGCCTTTCATTAGCTCTTTTATCAAACCATCATTTTAATATGCCATGATGTTTGGTAAATTTTTCAATTGCAGACTCTCATTTTTCTTCTAAATGTAGTAGTTGAGTCAAGTGCATAGAAATGTGCTCATTAGGCTCTAGTTAGTCCTACAAAAATTGCAAAACATGTATCCTCAGGTGTATGGGAAACATGGGCTCTAATCCATAGATCAAGTGGTAAGGTGAAGTTCCTAGGGCAACCTCATTTCTTATCCTATCTAGCCACAAAGCAAACCTAAGATGGGTGTGCTATTCCCTAGGGTTCTTATCAAGCAACCTTTTGACAACATCAAGAAGATTTTTGTTGGTGGATTCAACAACACCATTACCGTAAGGGTAGTAATTGGATAAATTTTTTAACACAATGCCATAATCAAATCCCCAATTTGAAAAGCATGGAGATGAAAATGTAGGACCATTATCACAAACAAAGGAAAAGGGACAACCAAACCTTGTAACAATGTGTTCCTCAATGAATTTAATCACTACCTCTATCATACATTGCTTACATGCTTGAGGTTCTAAACATCTAGTGCAATAATTAGTTGTTGTTGTTAGAATATACCTGTGGCCTATAGAGGAGGGCAAATTGATCATACCAATAAAGTTGAGCCCCCATTGGGAAAGGAGACATACCTCCACCACTGCTTGCAATGGCATGGCTACATTTCTTTCCTTAGAAGCAGTTGTCTGACAAATGTGATAAGTATGAATGTGTGCATGAGCATCCTTGAATAGTGTAGGTCAATAATATCTGGCTGAATGAATTTGATTTGTAGATGAATGACCAGAACCATGTCCTATCCCAAATCTCTCATGAAAACTAACCAAAACATGGGCTACTTCTGTATTGTCAAGGCATCTCAAATAAATCCCTTCACTATTTTTCTTGTACAACATTAATCCTTTGACCATAAAGCCACTACTCTTTAATCTTAAAGCTCTCTTTTGGACTGAATTCAAATGAGGAGGACATCGCTGATTGAGCGGGTAGAATAAAATGTCACTATACCAATCATCTTGAGATATATCTTCCAACACATACTGCTAGGAAACTAAACTTGGATCAGTTTCTATCATGGTTTTAGTGAGATCCTATCCTCGTACCAACTTCATAGGTTGTATTTCTAAATCAAATTCTTGCAATATTGTGACCCATTTACCTCTTCTATCTCCTAGCTCATTTTGCATCAACAAGGTCTTAAAGGTAGGATCAGGGACTACAACTATCACCTTACTTCTCAGGATATAATGACAAAACTTCTTGACAAACTTTACTAATGTGTAGGCTTGTTTCTCCACATTTGGGTATTGAATCTCTACATCCTTCAATGGGGTACTCATATAAGCAATTGGATGTTATCAACTGACCCCCATTTCTAGGTCAACATAGATACACATGTGTGTTCTGAAGCAAAGGAGTATATGCAAAATGACAAAGTATAATCTAGGCTCACCAACACAAGAGCATTGGCAATTGCTTGCTTAATTTCTGAAAAGGATGCTTTTGCCTTAGGTGTCCATTCAATCTTGGCATCTTATTTTAGCATAGTATTCAATGGCCTAACAATTTCAGCAAAATTTGTAATGACCTTCCACACAAATTTAATCTTTACAAAATAAACTTTATTTCTTTCTTACTTGTTAGAAGCTGGATCTTAAGGATGGCCTAAACTCTCTTAGGATCTATGGATATACCTTCCTCAGAAATGACATGTCCTAACAACTTTCTTCCAATCACACCAAAGATGCACTTCTTGGGGTTCAATGAGATACCATAATATCTGCAATGTTGCAACACTTCCTCAAGTTTGAGATGTTATCGCTTCTTTTCGTTGAAAATATAGTTAGGTCATCCATATAGATAATGATGCATTTTCCCCCAGGCCTTTAAAAGAAATGTCCATGGCACATTGAAATGTTTCCCTTGCATTAATCAAGCCAAAGGGCATCCTTCGGTATGCATAAATTCCCCACTTATAAGTGAATGCAGTCTTCAATCAGTCGATGTACTCAACCATCACTTGATTATATCTAGAATAACCATCTAAAAATGACATTATTTAGAACCATTGACAATTTGTAGCACCTCATCAAGGGATGGCAAAGGATAATTATCTTTCTTTGAGGCTCTATTCAGATTCCTAAAGTCAACACCCAACCTAATTTCACCATTTTTCTTACATACTAGTACCAAGTAGGCTACCCAGGTTGAATGTTGAACTAGAAAGATGATCCTAGTTGATAGTAACTTCTTCACTTCCTAAAAAATCATAGGCTCCAAGAGGGCATTAACTGGCCTATGTCTCTATCGAAATGGTTTAATTCCAGGCTTCAGAGGTATGGTGTGAGTAATGATAGAGGTGTCATAAGTTTTTAAATCCTCATAACTCCAAGCAATGGTATCATGTTAATCTATCAGAGCCTTAATAATCCTAGCCCTTTCTTTAGGAGTAAAAATCTTACCAATAAGACAATCTTGATATTATCATCTATCCCTAAGTTATATGGATCACACTTTCCTCTAGTAGAGTCAGCTTATTTCTTCTGAGTGTCAAACTGATCCTGATCAAACAATATTTCCAACTCCACCATTCCTTAGGGAATGGTATTGGTCTTGAGGTTTAAGACATCTTTTAAATCCATTTCAGTGGGTTCTATCTCTTCTTCATCAATTTTCTAAGCAGTGAACAAATATGAACATGTAATAAAATTGATTATACATTTATCATCTTCGAAGACCTAGAAATGGGTACTATTATCTGGTACAGAAGGAGTAGTAACCAACTCCACTAAAAATTTCTTAAAATTAGATATAGCTAGAGGCTCCAAGGAGTTGTTAGCCTATGCTAATGCATCAGCAATGTGGTTTTAGTTCCCTGGGATTAATTGGATGTTGAAGCCATCAAAACACCCCAGACTTGATTTTGGTATCAATTCAATCTTTTATCATGGAAAGAGTACTTCTTGCTCACTTGCTTAACCACCAATTTCAAGTCACCAAATACTTGAATTGTTTTAACTTTCTTTTGAATTGTAGTTAGTAGCCCATGTACTAGTTATTCATATTCTGCAACATTGTTGGTGCAACAGAACTGCAACATGTAAGTAGTCAAGTAGGATTCCCCTATAGGCATAATTAATTAGAATCCAACACCAAACCCTTTCCTGGACATAGATCTTTCAAACCATAATGTCCAAATTAGAGGGTCTACAAACTCTCCTTTGATAATGATATCATGACCATCCTAGCATGTAGTCCTTCTATTGGTCTTGGGCAACAATCTATTATCACCTTCATCTTTTGCACGGTGTAATTTTAAAGAGTTTTGAACTTTATATAATGCTTCTTGGCATAAGGAACACTTGAATCTTGAATGAGATGCATTATGGATGCAACACTAGTTGGGAAGCAATAATTTCTCCATTTATATATTCTTTCCTATAGCTAGCTGGTCACTAATGAATTTCACCACAAAGTCTCTAAATTCTTCAAAAAAATCAAGATCTCCATCAAAGGAAGAGTCATTTTTTTATTGAATGCATACTTCAGTACTATCCTATTGTTTACCCAAAGGTGGTTGAGGGTACCTACAACTATCCAACACTAGTATCTCTTCTACTTGATTTACCTAAGGAAAATAAACTCTAAAGTCTACTTTAGAGTACAATATTTCATTGGTTTGGTTTTACTCGATTATCATGTGCTTCATATTTGGTTCCCTCTCAATGTAGATTTGGTTGGAAATTCCTCTCCAAGGCAGCCACATGTGGGAGAAGTTGGTAGCCATCTAACCATTCAAAGTTTTGGACCAATCTCTACCCAGTAGCATACCATATGTGTCAAGAATGTCCACTACTTGAATGTCTATGTATTGCTATATTTGGATGTCAGAGGCTAACTATAGGTGAATCCTATTTAACTCCCCAACAACTCCAACCTCTATCTTATCTAACTGAGTAACCTTCCTAGAGGACTTCGCTAGACTGAGTCGAAGGGCCTTGTAGATGGCCAATGGCATTACATTAGTTGAGGCTCTGGAATGTACTAGCAGTTATGCAAGTTTTTACTAAATATCCTAAAATTTAGTAAAAAAGGAGGTGACTCCCTCTTTTCCTTGTATAGGGCTGTAGACACCCAAAATTGTCCCAACTTTGTGTATGTCTTGCAACACCTTGTTAAAACATTATCCTAAACATCATAAGCCATTTTTGTCCTAAATCCCACTCTTAATCCCATTTATCCATTAAGCCAATTAATTAAATAAATTTTATTTATTTAATTAAAATCCCCATCTTTATCCTACTTAGCCAATTAATTAAATAAATTTTATTTATTTAATTAATTTCACATGCATAATCCCATTTATCCTATCCTCATCCCAATTAATTAAATAAATTTTATTTATTTAATTAATTTCCACATCATATCTTATCCCATTTTATTCATTTATCCTATTAATTAAATAAATCTTATTTATTTAATTAATATCCAACTCATATCCCAACTAATTCAAATATTTTATTTGAATTAAGTCCTCATCTTTCATCACATTCCAACACTTGTCCAGTCAATCATGTGTTACAACTTTTATCCTTCACATGCACAACTAATGGACCTAATTTTAGTATTTATCTACACAAGCACACCTAAGCTTTATCCTCCTTTGCCACATGTCAATTGACTACAATTTCTTGATGTGCAAGGAAACCTAACTCAATCCTATCCATCCATTTCATCTAAAGCCCTAATTGATCCTAGCCATCCATTGGAACCAAGCCTTTCCTATAAAACAAGCCTCTCTTGAGCCATTAGAGGGGGGGATTTTCAGGATTCTTCTTCATGCAACCTCACTCTGCTGAATTTTCATCTCAAGTCCTCATTCATCATCTTCAATCCATCTAGCTTGCATCCTTATCAATGTTATGCTGTGGAATTGAGCAATCAACACAACAAAGCGATCAATCAATCGAGCTCATCTTGCATCTTCGAGGTATTGAATTATTTGGGTTTAGGTTATGCATTTTAATTGTTTGATCATTTCCATTTACAAATCCAAATTTTTCGATATACATTTTGGCACGCCCGATGGGACTCACGTCCTTGATTAACCTCTCTTGTTTGAGTTGTTTTTATGAAGTTTAGATCTCTTGGAGCGCCAATCTTTCATTTTTGTAAGCTTTTGTAGCAAAAATTTGCATTTTTCTAACCCTAGTTTGCAAAGATTTGGATAAAAATGTATGTAGATGATCTCTTAGCCCAAATCTAACCTCACCATTGCGTCCGGGATGCCGTTTCCATAAACTTTGAGTACAAATTTGCCTAAATTTGATGAAAAATGGAGCGTTTGGTGAAGAAAACAACAACCGGACTGCAACAATGTGCTTCTGGTAATTCAGGTCGCTTATGATCAAACAGCAGTCGCCTGGGCTAAATCAGCTCGCCTTTGGGCAAACAGCAGTCGCTTATGGTCAAATTTGGTCCGCTTTTGAACAAACAGTGCTTGCTTTTGAACAAAAACTGATAGCATCTGGTAAACTTGGTCGCATATGGTTATTATCTGTAATCTCTCACCCGAAACTTTCCAGATCGCTTTTGGGCTATTATTAGTCACTTTTTGTCTTTTCTTAGTTGCATATGAGCTATCATCTATCGCCTCCATCCTTTTTTGCATCGCTTATGAATTGAAATCGGCCGCCTATGGTGTTTTCTGGATCGCCTTTACACCGACAGTAATCGCCTAGGGTATGAAATGCATCGCTTTTGTCCCAATAGAATTCGCCTGTGTGCTTTTCATCTTTCACACTGTTAGTTGTCGCTTTCAAATTGTTTTGCTCGCTTATGACCTAACAGTGATCGCTTATGGTTGCATCGGATCGCTTTTGAATTAACAATAGTCGCTTATAACTTGATCTGTGTCGCTTTTGATTGAACAGTGGTCGCTTTCAAATTGATTTGCATCGCTTATGATCCTACAGAAGCCGCGTTGAAACTGATAGGCGTTGCTTATGAACTGATAGTGATCGCCTGTGCAAGGAAGGGTTTTGACTGTGTTTTTGTAGATACAGGTCACTTTTAGCCCGCAATCGGTCGCTTCTGGGTATATCCGCATCGCTTACAAGCTAACAGGAACCGCATCTAGTATTTTTTGTGTCGCATTTGATCTGTAGTATCCCACCTGTCACAAAATACAGATCGCCTCTGATCAACAGTATGTCGCATCTGGCAACTGTAACTTGCTTCTGGTAGCTGTCATTGTGCATCTTGGTATTTCTATCATAACTTTCACATACGGAGGCAAAATCACACAAACAAGGACTTGTTGGAAAGCTGGGAGGACAAACTTCACAACTGTACCACTTTTATCAAGTGATTGTGTTGGATCTAGGGCATACAACTGAGAGGGGGGGGTGAATCAGTTGTATACAACTTCTTCTTCTTATAAACACTTGATTCTTTGTTGTTAGTTAGCAGCATATCAAATAATCATCCATGAAAGCATAATACATAAACACAAGAGCAGATAAGCATCAACACATTGAACATCAAGATTTTGACGTGGAAAACCCGGTTAAGGGAAAAACCATGGGGTGATTAACCCAAGAATTATTCTCTGTTAGAAGAATAAAGAAAAATGAATGGCACATGCCAATAAGGGCTCACTGCCCGAGCACACTGCTCACAAAGAGGCCCACTGCCTACAAGGAGACACACTGTCTACAAAGTGATAAAAATCACAGTCTTGAACTGGAGAATGACATCTCTACCATGTCCGGATCAGTTCCAATTAAGCCCAAAAATCTCTGCTCTGCCTTTCACATGTTTCTTCGCTATGCCACACTCATCCACACACCACACTTTGAAATGAACTCACAAACCGTTATTTATACAAGACATCGACTTAGGAACAAACATCTAAGTCAGCAAACAACCATAGGAGTATCCGCAAGATGAATAACACATCCGGTCGGCCATCACAAGAACATTCACAGGATGAACAACTCATCCGGTCGGCTAAACAGAGCAAGAACTTCATCCGGAAGAATAACTTCAATTCTGGGCTCTACCATCAATGCGGACCAACAACACAACCTAAACATGATCCAAGAACCTTCACAAGCCTGTCTGAATGTCTGGATACATCCGCACTTCCTCTACTTACTAGGATCTCTTGTCTTCCTCATCCGGAACTTCAAGAACACAGTCTGTCGCCACTGTCATAATGCAAGAGGTACTTCCGGACCTCCAAATCATACACAAATCAGGATGACACATCACAAGGACATCCCAAACACTCCGTCCAATCCGCAGATTAGGATAATACAATTCCGGACCTCACTGGACCTTTTTGTGATCCTCTGTCACCTCTGGATACTTGCCGGAACCGGTTCTATACCGACAGCCACAACTCCTTCAGATCTTCATGCGGACCTCTGAAATCTTAACTGAAGCATCTCAAGACTCATATCTACTAACCCTTTAATCCGCATCCTCCGGTTCTCATCCTATACAGTACATTTGCCTTCTTCTCATCACTGTTCTTCACTGTTCCTGACTGAGGCTAATTTTCTCAATATCCTCAGCACACAGCTCATCAAATCCTTCTTGTCAATGCAATATGAGTATGTTGACATCAATGACAACACTGGCTCACCTCATACTTGCAACAATCTCCCCCTTTGTCATTGATGGCAACATATGATGTGAAAAACCATTAAGACAAGAACTTCAACTTTTCATATGTCTTCTCTTCCTTTACTGCTCCCCCTTTGATCATTAACCACTTGTTTTTCACATGTCTTCTCTCCCCCTTTGACATCAATGGCAAAGGGCTCATACTTGCAATTCTCATACATCAGAATCATACCAGCTGCTCCCCCTTAGTTGCAGCTCCCCATTAGTCCGGATCACAAGATATGACTGTGATAGCCACCGGACTGATGCACATCAGTGCATCTTAGTTCATCACCGGAGGGGCCATGACCCCTAACTTCTCCCGGAGATATTCAAAAGAGTCTTTGGGAAGAGGTTTTGTAAAGATATCTGCAATCTGATCCTTGGAGGGAACATACTCCAATCTGACTTCTTCCTTGTTTACTTTTTCTCTCAAAAAGTGAAATTTAATAGATATGTGCTTAGTCTTAGAATGCAATACCGGATTCTTAGAGATATTAATTGCACTTGAATTATCACAGAAAATTGTGATAGGCTTCTCATATTCAACTTTGATGTCTCTTAGCATCTGCTTCATCCATAAGATTTGAGTGCAACTACCTGCTGCTGCAATGTATTCTGCTTCAGTTGTAGACAGAGATATTGCATCTTGTTTCTTGCTTAGCCAAGAAACCAATCTCTTCCCCAAAAAGAATGCTCCACCACTAGTGCTCTTCCGGTCATCCACATCTCCTGCCCAATCTGCATCTGTGTAAGCATGAAGAGAGAAGTCTGGATCTCTAGGGTACCATAGACCATACTCAACTGTTCCTTTCAAGTACCTAAAAATTCTTTTGATTGCCATAACATGAGATTCTCTAGGATTAGCCTGGAATCTTGCCACAAAACCAATAGCCTGCATTATATCTGGTCTAGTTTGAGTGAGATACAACAATCCACCAATCATTGATCTATACTTTGTCTGATCTGCCTTTGGAGAATCATCATCTTTGCTTAACTTACATCCGGTTGCCATAGGAGTGTTCATAGGCTTTGAGTCTTCCATACCAAATTTCTTTAACAATTCTTTCACATATTTGGTCTGAGAAATGAAGATCCCTTCTTTTGTTTGAGTAATTTGCAGACCCAAGAAGAAATTCATTTCACCAAGCATAGACATTTCAAACTCACTTTTCATCTGATTTGCAAAAGTTTTGCACATACTATCTCTTCCTCCAAAAATTATATCATCCACAAACACTTCAACAATTAAAATATTTTCATGATCAATTTTGAAATATAAGTTACTGTCAGCAGTACCTTTGTTGAATCCAATCTGCACAAGATGCTTATCCAACCTTTCATACCACACTCTTGGGGCTTGCTTCAATCCATACAAAGCTTTCTTCAGCTTGCAGACCATATCATCATTATCAGACAATTGAAAACCATCCGGTTGTTCAATGTAGACTTCTTCTTCCAGATCACTATTTAGGAAGGCAGACTTGACATCCATCTGATATACCTTGAAGTCTTTGAAGGCAGCAAATGCAAGAAGTAATCTGACTGCTTCAATTCTTGCCACCGGAGCAAAAGTCTCTTCAAAGTCAATTCCTTCTATTTGAGAGTAGCCTTTGCAGACCAATCTAGCTTTGTTTCTGATTACTTCACCAGCTTCATTTAGTTTGTTCCGGAAGACCCACTTGGTTCCAATTACATTCCTGTCTCTAGGTCTGGGAACAAGATCCCAAGTATGATTTTTCTCAATTTGCATCAATTCATCTTCCATTGCTTTGGTCCAGTTTTCATCATTGCAGGCTTCATTTATTGTTTTAGGTTCAATCTTTGAAATCAGACAACATTCATTCTAATTTTGAGCAACATTCCTTCTAGTTTGTACACCTTTGCTTCTGTCACCTATGATTTGATCTTCAGAGTGGTTCAGTTTTACATACCTTGGAATTTTGGGAGTAACCTGCACTGCTGCTTCTTGATCAGGCTCATTCAGACCTATCTCTTCTTCCTGATTTACCGGATCAGGCTGACTCTGTCTCACCGGAGAGGATTGAGTTCCTTGAACACTGTCTTGGTCATCTTCATCAAGCTCATAAAATCTTGAAGGTTTCTCAATTCCTTCATCAACTTTCACATTGGTGCTTTCTATCATCTTCCTCAATCTCTTATTGTAGCACCGGTATGCTTTGCTTTGAGTGGAGTAGCCCAAGAAAATTCCCTCATCACTTCTAGCATCAAACTTTCCTAGATCTTCATCTCTTTTAATATAACACTTGCTACCAAATACTCTGAAATATTTCACAGTAGGAGTGATGCCAAACCAAAGTTCATAGGGGGTCTTACCGATGTTGTTTCTGATTTGAACTCGATTTAGAGTGTAGACTGCGGTGCTGATAGCTTCTTTCCAAAACATTTGAGGAACATTTGCTTCCAACATCATTGTCCTAGCAGCTTCCTGGATGGTCCGGTTCTTTCTCTCAACTACTCCATTCTGCTGTGGAGTCTTAGGAGCAGACAACTGTCTCCTTATACCCTGTTTCTCACAAAAGTCAATGAATTCACTAGATGTAAATTCACCACCTCTATCAGACCTTAGACACTTTAGTTTCAATCCGGTTTGATTCTCCACCATAGCTTTGAAGATTTTGAACTTCTCAAAAGCTTCTGATTTTTCTTTTAGAAAGGTAACCCACATCATCTGGGAATGATCATCAATTAACAACATGAAATATCTATCACCCTGCAGACTCTTGATTCTTGTCGGACCACATAGATCAGTATGTACTAATTCCAACAATCCGGTAGAAGACTGATCTTTGCTTTTGAAAGAGACTCTGCTTTGTTTACCTAACTGACATTCTTTACACACACTATTTGTAGGTTTCATCAATTTTGGAAGATCTCTCACAGCCTGAGTATTGCTTATCTTGATGATGTTATCAAAATTTACATGACACATTCTTCTATGCCATAACCAACTCTGATCAATTTGGACAAACAAACAACTTTTATTTGAACCAACCAGATGAAAGATATTACCTTTTGTCTGAGTATTGGATGCAATTTCAGTTCCGGAGCTTGTAAAGATTCTGCATTTTCCATTCTTGAACCGGAGATCATAGCGTTTGTCCACTAACTGACCAACACTGAGAAGATTGTGCTTCAATCCTTCAACATACAGTACATTTCCTGTTTTGCTCTTACCATCAAAGGAAATAGTTCCCCTACCTTTGATTCTGCCAGCAGAATTGTCACCAAACTTTACCATTCCTCCTTCATATCTTTCCAAATCTAAGAACTTATTCTTGTCACCAGTCATATGGTGAGAACATCCACTGTCAATAACCCAATCATCCTTTTCTTCCACTTGAGCAGCCAAGGCTTTTTCAACAACTTTGTGATTGACAGATTCAGAGAGTATTGAATCTTCTTCCTTGATGGCTATAAACACCCACTCATTTCCGGATTTGCTTCCTAGTTCTGATTCATCATCTGTTACTCCTTCATTGTCATCTTCTTCATGAACATAATAGCAATTCTTTTGAAACCTTTGTCTGTGAGTATTAGATCTTGCAGATCTCTCCGGACATCTTGAGGCAAAATGACCAATCTTATTGCAGTTGAAACACTTAAAGGGTAGTTTTCCTTCATACTTACCGGATCCTCTTGGCAGTCTCTTTGCAATGAGGGCTTCAAGTTGAGTTGTTTCTACTTCTTCTTCTTCCATGTCTCTTCTTGCTTGATCATACCATGACATTTTCCTTGATGAGTTTTCACCTGGATCAAATCTCTGTTTGCCTTTCACATAGGCACTGGCTTTGAAAGCAGATTCAGTCTTGGGAGGATCATCTCCAAACTCGGTCATTTCAAATGCAGCTAGTTTGCCAGCCAGTTGTTCTCTTGTGATAGTTGTGTGGGCTCTGAATTCATCAATGGCAGCAACTTTGATTTTGTAGGCAGCAGGAAGGGATCTTAGGATTTTGCAGACAATCTCATTTTCATCTAAAGTTCCACCAGCATTTCTGATTCCACATACCAGCTCATTTACTCTTGGCATGAAGGTAGTGATGTTTTCATCATCTCTCATTTTCAATCTTTCAAATTTCCCTTTCAGGCTTTGTAACCTTGCACTTTTGACAAACTCATCTCCTTCATACAGAAGTTCCAGTTTAGTCAGGATCTCATATGCAGTTGGTAGGTCAATAACATTCGAGAGATCTGAGTCATTCAATGCGCTTAGAAGAGCTTCCTTGGTCCACAGATTGTTTTCAGCTTCTGTGATTTCATTCAGAGTTGTCGGACCACCTTGTGGAGGTACATATGGTTTTGAAACCATAGCCAAGAACCAACTTCGGACTATCCTTCTTGTATGACGACATCCTGGATCTCCTCAAGCGGTTAAGCTCCTATCAGAGGAACTTGGCTCTGATACCAATTGTTGGATCTAGGGCATACAACTGAGAGGGGGGGGGTGAATCAGTTGTATACAACTTCTTCTTCTTATAAACACTTGATTCTTTGTTGTTAGTTAGCAGCATATCAAATAATCATCCATGAAAGCATAATACATAAACACAAGAGCAGATAAGCATCAACACATTGAACATCAAGATTTTGACGTGGAAAACCTGGTTAAGGGAAAAACCACGGGGTGATTAACCCAAGAATTATTCTCTGTTAGAAGAATAAAGAAAAATGAATGGCACATGCCAATAAGGGCTCACTGCCCGAGCACACTGCTCACAAAGAGGCCCACTGCCTACAAGGAGACACACTGTCTACAAAGTGATAAAAATCACAGTCGGAATGACATCTCTACCATGTCCGGATCAATTCCAATTAAGCCCAAAAATCTCTGCTCTGCCTTTCACATGTTTCTTCGCTATGCCACACTCATCCACACACCACACTTTGAAATGAACTCACAAACTGTTATTTATACAAGACATCGACTTAGGAACAAACATCTAAGTCGGCAAACAACCATAGGAGTATCCGCAAGATGAATAACACATCCGGTCGGCCATCACAAGAACATTCGCAGGATGAACAACTCATCCGGTCGGCTAAACAGAGCAAGAACTTCATCCGGAAGAATAACTTCAATTCCGGGCTCTACCATCAATGCGGACCAACAACACAACCTAAACATGATCCAAGAACCTTCACAAGCCTGTCTGAATGTCCGGATACATCCGCACTTCCTCTACTTACTGGGATCTCTTGTCTTCCTCATCCGGAACTTCAAGAACACAGTCTGTCGCCACTGTCATAATGCAAGAGGTACTTCCGGACCTCCAAATCATACACAAATCAGGATGACACATCACAAGGACATCCCAAACACTCTGTCCAATCCGCAGATTAGGATAATACAATTCCAGACCTCACCGGACCTTTTTGTGATCCTCTGTCACCTCTGGATACTTGCCGGAACCGGTTCTATACCGACAGCCACAACTCCTTCAGATCTTCATGCGGACCTCTGAAATCTTAACTGAAGCATCTCAAGACTCATATCTACTAACCCTTTAATCCGCATCCTCCAGTTCTCATCCTATACAGTACATTTGCCTTCTTCTCATCACTGTTCTTCACTGTTCCTGACTGAGGCTAATTTTCTCAATATCCTCAGCACACAGCTCATCAAATCCTTCTTGTCAATGCAATATGAGTATGTTGACATCAATGACAACACTGGCTCACCTCATACTTGCAACAGATTGTACTATTTTTTAGGCTTTTTTATCAGTCAAAGTTTAGGTTCATTGCAAACTTCATTTGAGCATAACTTGAGCAATTTTGATCATTTTTTAGCGAAACTTTTTTTCAAATTGCTTAGAATCTCCTAAACTTTCTGTTTATGCAATCTATTTTTCTATATCAGATCATTTTCATTAGAATTTTCAGATTTCATCTTTTTCATGTAATCATCTTCTTTGCAAGTTTACTTGTTTCTTTTTGGAATTGGTGACTTGTAAGGGCATCTAAGGAGCTGGAGCAGCATTGGCATCAACATCTACAGCAAATTGGAAAGTGATTGTATCAGGTGCACTCATTCTAATCTTTCATCTCCTTCACCTTCTAATCATTGTTTGCAAACACATTTGGACTTTGGGCATAAAACGAACAATTGTTTGCAAATTCACATCAAAACATTGGGCTAAAATGAACCATTGTCTTTTATCACATTTGGATTTGGGTTTTAAAACAAACAAGTGCTTGAACTGTTTGATCACACATTGAATTTCTAAGGTTAATGAACCCCATGCGAGTGTGACCAAGTAAATGTGTATGCTCTCTCCTCGCGTCCCAACACGAACTTGGAGATCAAAAACATTTACTTGTGTTGCTTTTGTTTAGCCTTAGAGAGGCATGCCTTGGTATCCACCCCAAGGGAACGACCTCAAGTGGTACTTTCATCCGGTCCGCTATAAAAATTAGAGGATAAGGTGAAAGCCAAGTCTAACCGGTATTAGCGCTCACCATACAGTGCTAACTTGAAAGGAGGTGTACCTTTGTGTATATTAAAACTCCTAGTAGGGTTAGTTAAAGTCTTAAGTGGCTTGCTGGATACTCGTGGGGTGCCGGTCCCCTGGATTTTCACTAGAACCTCCTTGTGATAGTGGCCTTGCCTTAACTAGGACTTGTTGAATTGTCTTCATGTGCTTGCTTAACCATCATCACATTCTTCCAAACTAAAACTTGCTTATGTGTCTTGCGTGAGTGATTCATGTGTGTATATGCATAATCATTTGTTTGAATATTGCCACATCAAGCTCTAAACACCAAAAACATAAACAAATCAATCTAAACACATCATCTAAACAATCCACATCATCATCCAAATCCCTAAGCAAGCACATGCTAAAAGGACTTAAGACAAACACTTGGTGACAACATGTCTACATTGGAGGACCTAGAAATCAAATTCCAAAGATTCCTCCAAAATCTTTATCAAGGATCACAACCCCTAAACCAAGATGCCATTAAAACTTTACAATTCTTCATCCAAAGA
This sequence comes from Cunninghamia lanceolata, assembly GCA_027924645.1. Taxonomy (NCBI): domain Eukaryota; kingdom Viridiplantae; phylum Streptophyta; class Pinopsida; order Cupressales; family Cupressaceae; genus Cunninghamia; species Cunninghamia lanceolata. Next base: position 30,400,068 of record BSBN01000078.1, on the reverse strand, counting down.
GCTCAACCCCATGCAAGCCAATCACCTCAACTACAACACTTCATAGCCCAAGTCCAACACCTTTTAGCCACTAGTCAAGCTCGACAAGTACAACAATCCTTAGCCACTTCCTACCAACCTAATCCACCTCATAGCCACATGTCATATCCATCTACTTCCTATCAACCTAATCCACCTATCCACCAAGTCAATACCACATCAACCTATGAACATCCACCTCAAGCTTATCCAATCCCTCATACCACCATTCCAATGCACTACCAAGCCCATCCACAAAGCCATCAAGTGATATTACAAGAAGCACATCCAAGTCCAAGTGGTCCCTTGTACATAAATCAAAGCCCAAGTTATCCTATGCAAGATCCAATAACCTTTGACAAGGGATATACCAATCTAGAGTGGCCTCCACCATCCAATCACATGCCATCACATGAGCCAACTAAGCCTATCCCAAAACCACCATGTGATCCTATTCCTAGTCCATTGATCCCCTCCAAACCACCAAGCCCTTCATTACCTTCATCACCATGTCATTCTAATAATTCACCAAAGGATGCAGCTGAGAGAGTTTTACAAAGAATGCTTGAAGCAAAACTCATTGAACTTCCTGAAGTCAAACCATGTGAAGAAAGTCCATATGATGAACATGATTATTGTGCATACCATAGGACCAAAGGCCATAATACAAACCAATGCCCAATATTTCTCTCAATTGTTTACAAGGTGTACCCACCTATAATGGGAAATCATGCCACATCATCCCCATCCTATGTGTCACCCCCGTCTAGTCCAAATCCTAATCCACCTAATCCAATTAGCTCTCAACCTAATCCTTGTCCTAATCCTAATCCAACACCATCTACCATTATCATCCATCCATTATATTTCCCATCCACCCATACACTTGCAAAGGATGTAATCCATTGGCTACTAGATAGAAATAGACTACCTCCATGTCAAACACCCATTCATGAGCCTACCAATGAACTTCCAAAGGTCATGTCCAATCCTATAATCTCATCATGTGGTTCACATATCCTTGAGCCTCTTCAAGAGCCTTCCATTAACATGCCTAGCCCTTTACGCCCATCATGTGACCTACAAGCCTAAGTCTATTCAAGAGTCTCCAACCACAAGCCTAAGTCAAGAGCTGTCATGTCTTCATGTTGATAACTATCAAGAGCCTATCAAGTCCACTCAAGAATCTTCCACTTCCATCCAAAGTCAAGAGGTATGTCGAGAGCATAATCTTAAACATGTGGAAATATTGAACCCTAGTCTTAATCAAGATCAAAGCACCTCTAAGTTCCACCTATCCATGACCTACTTATGGGTTGCCCTCAAGCTATTAGCCATCACCATGACCTCATTCATGAGCAAATTTATCCCTTTTATAGCCCACTTAATCCTACTTTTGCTCATAGTTATGATCAAGGTTCTAGCTAAAATCATGAAAACCATGATGATCCATTTGGCAAAACTTTATCTATCTCATGATCAAGATGATATCTATGATGAAGAATCTATTAAAAAGTACCTTGATCCTATCCATAATCCCATAACCATTCATGAGCAAGATATCCACATTGCTCCTAGTCATATGCCATCTAGCCCTATCCATAATAAGCAAACATCCACTTGTCATGATGAGACACTTGTCCCCCAAGCAAGCATAGAAGATCAAATCAATAACTTGGATCTACATGAACACAATGCTAATCAAGATCCTAATGAGCCTCCTTCCACATCCACCATCGATTCTACTTCAAATCCATCATGTCCTATTGGTCTATCCACCCTTATACATGAGTGTTCTTCCTTAGGACAACAACGACCTTTATCCACTTCATCTTCTCCATCCAATAATGAGCTCAAGTCTAATGTTCAAAGCACATCTATCCCCATAGTCAATCGCATCCTCCAACACATGAACTACAAAGGTAAAGGTCTAGGCCTTCATGAACAAGGTGTTTTGGAGCCAAACCATCTTAAAATCCCTCCATGCTCATACGGCCTTGGATACATACCCCAAGGTAAACAAGGCCAAGATGTTGGTAATCCTTTCATGCATCCTAAACCTACCACTTTCCATCGCACCCCCCATCATCTACCCAAAACATATCTTGCCATTCCATCTCCATCATCCTATAAATGTCAAAAGTATGTGACCATACACCTTCCATCATCCACTTTGCCTCCACTTTTACCAACTCCAAATATCCCTCCATCCACTTTGCCACCATTGCTTCCAACACCTAACATACCTATCATTCATAAGTATCCTTACATTCCTAATCATGACCAACAAAAGCACACATCGTTTAAACATGAAGCTTCCAATCATTTCATCCACTCCACCCACCCCATGGGATTCCAAAATAAACATTTGGATGCCTTTACTTATAAAGCCAAAAATCTAACTAAAACTCCTAAGGACCCTCATGCCTTAGGAAATCAATGTGAAAAGTCTCTAAATCATCCATCTTCTAAGCAAAGTACATTCACAAAGCTATCCAAGCCCATACCTCCAAAAGCAAAGCCCAAAAGCAAAATGGTTTGGGTTCTTAAGCAAATAGCTAGCAAGTCAAATGAGGCATCCTCATCCAAATCTCAAGAATCCCAATCACATATATCCATCCAAAAGCCTACTTCCATCCAGAACTTTCATTCCCTTCAAAAATCTCACAAACAAAGCAAAAGCACTAAAAATACTAAATCTATGTGGGTTCCTAAATCACTTCATCAACCATCTCCTAAGCAAACATCTCCATTGCTTCCTACACCACCATCCAATCAAAAGCTTCAATGTTTATCATGGTGTGTGCAACCGTTGGTCATGGTTCCCTTCCACTCCGCAGCACCTCCACATAATTACATCTCCCCATCTTCCATCCATTATCCTACATATCTCCCCCATGCTATCCCTATGGTCCATGCTTTGGCATAAACTTTTTATCCATCTATCCTTGCATGAACCTTTCATAATCCACATCATAATCTACTATCCACCTAATCCATCTCCAATCAACACAATCCTTTACCAACATCTATGAGCATAATGACATGGTCCATGCGAAGACATCATCAATCTCTGATGGGACAATATCACCTTTCATAGCACTAGCCACTTGAGTCCCTCCTATCCATTACCATGATGAAAACCTGGCAAACAGGCGCCATGTGTAATTGTCAACTCATCTAAAAGCAAAAAAAAGCAAAAAGCAAAAAAAAAAAAGCACAAGAAGCAAAAAAAAATCAAAAAAGTAAAGAGAAATCCCTTCGTCCAATGGTGAAAACTTGGTAAACAGGCACCTTGGATAAGTACCATGATGAAAACCTGGCAAACAGGCGTCATGTGTAGGTTGATCTTCTATGTCACTTACACTTGGGGGCACATTGTCTCATCCAACCTATCCATTTCCAACCTATCATATACCATCCTACCATCCTTAGCCATTACATATACATGCCTATCCTATTGAACCCATTTATCCATCCTCCGCCTTTTGATCTTGATGAATACATAGGGGCAAAGTGTTGAAACATGTTTGGATATCTCTTGGCATACCTCATTTCCAAACCAAGTCCTATCCATTGACCATTTATCCATCCCATTAAAACCAATCCCTCATGTCATCCCTTGGTCATGAACTTTTTCATGTAAAAATCCTAAGCATCACCACCTAAAATGGGGTAAGTTTGTCTTATGCAACATAGCCTTTGGAGATCACATCCTAGCTCCCTTATGATCCATCCACTATGGCATATCCTTATCACGAGCTTTCCATCTTATAGCTTATCCCAATCTATTTATCATAAGCTTTCCACTATAGCCTACCTATCCATTTATCATGAGGCATGCATCCATCCCTTATATGGCCTATCCTTGTATCTATCCATCTATCATGAGCCTTACATCCCATCCATCTCTCATGTGCCTTCCATCCCATTTACTATCATCCATCCTTTTATCCACCCATCCTTTTATCCATCCCTTGCACCTAGACTTGGTCCTCCCTTGTCATTGGTATCAAGCACAAAGGCTACCCAAATGTAAATCCATTGGCATTTTCCAAAACATTTCAAAATATTCCCCAAAAATCCAAAAAAAATCAAAACATTCAAAAATCTAAAAAAATCAATATATTCCCAAAAACACAAAAAAAAAATCAAATATCCAACAAAAATCCAAGCAATAAAACCCATCATCATCAATCCAAAACAATCCACTTCAACATTCAATCAAAATTGAATCATCATCACCATCAATTCTTCCTATCAATAACATTCATTCATTCATTTCAATCAATCACTTCTTCCAATCATATCAATCGAATCAATCTAAGCAATGATCTCAAAATCCAAGTCACACTGATCCATATCAAGCAAGCTAATCAATCAAGGAACATTATCCAATCAAATCAATAAGTTTTTGATCCTAATCTTGTCATGAGCCCAATCGATCATCATCACTGGGATATAGCATTCCCACATCCTTGTGTTGATCTAGGGATATAGCTTTCCCCACAATGACAACACTATCATCAACAAAAAAACAATCAATCATTGGTTTATGACTTGACAAGGGCAATACCTTGTTTGTTTTACATCCTTTGAGCACACTAAGAACACTTGCTTATGCTTAGATTTGAGTGGACACTCTAATCATCACACCATCACTATCATCATTCAAAACAATCCAATCATCAAAACAATCAACCCAGCAATAGCAAACATCCAAACCAAAGCACATCAAGCTAACCATCAAAACAAATCCAATCACTTCAACAAATCAAAAGTAGCTCAATCCACCACATATCATCACATCATCAACATTTCATTAATCCATAACTTGATCAATTCAACCCAATCTTTGATCATCATCAATCAAACAAAAATCAGAACTACATCTCATTTCCATCGTTAAGTGCCTTGATCCCGTGGATATAGGGTATGTAGGCAGTCTGGCGTACGAAGGAAGTGCCCAGATTCAGGCACAAGCGATTTTCCTCTTTCTTCTCTCATCATTTCTTCTATCATCTATCTTATATATCATCAATAAACAACTTCTTCCAATCAATCTATCATAGCACATCAATCCAATCATCACTTCATCTAATCATCCTTCAATCATCTTCCAATCATTCCAAGCAATGATCCAAATGCAAGTCAATCCTTAAGCCATACCAATCAAGTTAATCAATCAAGCCAAGTTATCCAAGCTCAATCAATGGTCTTGATCCTAGCCTTGTTGTAAGCCAAATCAATCAATCAACTAGCCAACCAACTCAGCAAACAACTTTGTGTTGATCTAGGGATATAGCTTTCCCTGCAATGACAACACTCTCAACTATCAACAATCAGCAATTAATCATTGGTTTACAGCTTGACAGGGGCAATACCTTGTTTGTTTTTGAATCATTTGTGCTTGCTTGCTTGCTTGTGTGTGTTATCTTTTTATCTTGCATTTGTATCATATCGATATCATTTCCAGCTAATATTCATATCTTGTGTATGTTGGAATAGCTTTTTGCACTATCCTTTGCATCTAAGGTCATATCATACCTTTTGTGTAGTAGGACTTCAATGCTCTAAGTTTTCTTCCTCATATGTTAGACAAGGTTGTATTACACTGGGGCACAAGACACATCGTCACCATGGTCCTTATACCTTGGTGCATAACGTCTAGTGCTATATCAAACATCATGGTTGCTCACTTTCATTGCAGCATAACACATCATCCATTTCTTCTATCCGTTCCCTTAGCTTTCTTTTGTAGCCAAGCCATTTCTTTTCGAGAGCATACCCGTGTTTGTCCAACCCACCTATCCTCTCGAGGGGGCATCATCATCCTATATTTCCATCAATTATCCATACCTTAACTTCTTTGAAATGATGTTACTCAAAGAAAATCTCATCATCTCGAACATCATCTCAAAGAGGGGCAAAATGTAGACACCCAAAATTGTCCCAACTTTGTGTATGTCTTGCAACACCTTGTTAAAACATTATCCTAAACATCATAAGCCATTTTTGTCCTAAATCCCACTCTTAATCCCATTTATCCATTAAGCCAATTAATTAAATAAATTTTATTTATTTAATTAAAATCCCCATCTTTATCCTACTTAGCCAATTAATTAAATAAATTTTATTTATTTAATTAATTTCCACATCATATCTTATCCCATTTTATTCATTTATCCTATTAATTAAATAAATCTTATTTATTTAATTAATATCCAACTCATATCCCAACTAATTCAAATATTTTATTTGAATTAAGTCCTCATCTTTCATCACATTCCAACACTTGTCCAGTCAATCATGTGTTACAACTTTTATCCTTCACATGCACAACTAATGGACCTAATTTTAGTATTTATCTACACAAGCACACCTAAGCTTTATCCTCCTTTGCCACATGTCAATTGACTACAATTTCTTGATGTGCAAGGAAACCTAACTCAATCCTATCCATCCATTTCATCTAAAGCCCTAATTGATCCTAGCCATCCATTGGAACCAAGCCTTTCCTATAAAACAAGCCTCTCTTGAGCCATTAGAGGGGGGGATTTTTCAGGATTCTTCTTCATGCAACCTCACTCTGCTGAATTTTCATCTCAAGTCCTCATCCATCATCTTCAATCCATCTAGCTTGCATCCTTATCAACGTTATGCTGTGGAATTGAGCAATCAACACAACAAAGCGATCAATCAATCGAGCTCATCTTGCATCTTCGAGGTATTGAATTATTTGGGTTTAGGTTATGCATTTCAATTGTTTGATCATTTCCATTTACAAATCCAAATTTTTCGATATACAAGGGCAACTTGCTGAACTATGTTTGTAACATGAAATCTATCTTTGTTTTTATTCAAATTATCCTTTTACAAAGCTTTCTTTTGAGGTGGATCAGACATGTCTTATACACCTAGTCTTGAAAGAGGGCTATCCTAACTTCTGGAATTTTCGTCAACTCAAATACCAACAAACTAACCTTCATCTTCCTTAGTTCATCCACCACATATTGACCCAGCTGGGCTACTTCAGACTTCTTGGAAGATTCTATATGTTCACTTTGGTTAGTGATTTATGGTGTAACCTTGGGAGGATCAGGATTATTGGAGGCTTTAGGGTCCAAAGGGACTTGATGGGTATTTGATGGAATAGAAGTAGTGAAGGGCCCCTTAGGCTTATTACTTTTAATGTTAGATGGAGTCCTATTGTACCACTGATAAGCTTACACTTAATCAACTTCCTCTTCCTCGGGTTGGTTATCATATTGTGTTACATCCCCAACTTGTGATTTATCTTAATCTTACTTTTGCATGGTAATCAGGATGATTTACTAGAGTTGAATGATTAGATGCAAATGGAAAATATCAAATTAATCATTGTTTATGAGGAAACTAACTAATGCTAGTTAGATATGATATTTCAAGTTGAAATGATTATTTAATTATTATAATTTATTGATCACATGATGATACACTAATCATGATTTTCTGGTGGTGAGTTTGATCATGTAAGTAACCATCCTTCAAATATGGAAGGAGCGTATCATCTAAGAGGAAGAGATAGATGTCAAAAAAAGGGGTTAAACAACCATCTGAGTATTAGACTTTGTCTTTTGAACCCTTACTACTAGGGTGAGTAACATTCTCTCTCTCTTCAACTAGTTAATTAAACTCTACTCAACATCTTTAATGTTGTTTTTTTCAAAAAGATGATAGTCACAAGAATGTTTTGTTGAGTGGTTTGTTGATTTCAAAAAATTTGTTGAGGACCCTTTCATTCCATGTTCTTTTTCTTCTTTATGTATTTTGACTATTTTATCTGATTATTTATGCCTTTTGGAAAATGATTCTTTCTAAGGGAGTAGTGCTCAATCCCATAGTCGCATCGTAAGAATGCATCCTTATCTAATAGTATTGAAGTTCTTAACTCCTTCGATACTTGTTATCCTTAAACCTTTTATATGGGAGTATCTTTATAGTTGTATAAGTTATACTTGTGTTTCACCCATCTTGAGGTCAAACTTGTTTAATAGTAATATTATTCTTTTATTTAAATGTTGTTTAAGTGTTGTTAAGGGCACTGGTCTAGTCACCACCTGTGAGGAGTGGGGAGGAAGTGGCCACTACCCTATTCTCTAGCCATAATTTCAACCAAGCTATCATTAAACAAATAGGTGGCGAGCTTTAAGCTCATCAAAAAACTGTTTATGTGATGTCATGCATGCAAGAATCAGTTTTGATAGATGAGAGATAGAGAGTTTGGGTCTTTTGTCATTGGCATGCATTTGTATTATGTGGTGTTAGGCTGTTGGAGAACACTCTCAGGATGGAGAAAGATAGAAAGTATTTCTTGCATAGTGGTGTCACTGCTACATGGAATGCTTGATAGAGTCGATCTTAAACCAGAGCTTATATAGTGTCCAACTGATATATTCGAATATGCACCAGCTACAGGTATGAATTGTAGCTCATCAATTACAAATTGATAATCATATATTTTGATAACAATCTTTGATTGTTTATAATGGGTGTCGACTCATGTATAATAGGAACTGTGGTTTAACAGCTTGTGAAGTCATTTTAAACTTAAAGTTTAATACTCTGAATCATCTTTGTGTAACTGTATGATATTGTTGACCTGCATTCAATTTTCCTTGTTTGATTATAATGTTGAGACTGCACATGATACATTGTGCATATAATAACTATGATAGCCAAACTTGGAGTTGCAACATGATAGGGTTTTGAACCCTATTTAACTTCATTATTTTAGTGTCATCGTTATGATGACTATTTTTAAATAGTAAACACAATCTTTTCTTACTTGTGTTAACTCATATGGGGTGGTTGATTTATGATTGGTAACTCTTGAGCCTTGAATTTTTGTTTTAATGATTATCAGTGGGTAAATGATAGTCACGAAGGATTGAAAATTGTTTATTGTACATAGTCCGATAGGGCAACTGGAATCTTAATTACTATGATAGACACAAAGGCTTAAGAAGTGTTTTATATGTATAGCATGATAGGATGACTGTTCTATCAATGATTGTGATGGTTGAGGCATCAGCCTATGTCATCATTAACCAGAGCCTTGCAAGAAAGGCTGAGTCATACTGTGTCATAGGCTTGTGATAACTATGTAATACCAATCCATATTTTGAAGAAGACCGATTCAGTCTTGATGGAAAAATGATGCAGAGATACTAATGGAAACATTCAACATAGGTGTATATTACTCACTAACATACATTTACCTTTGTATGTTTACCCATCAGCAAAACCATCTTCATTAACCAACCAAATTCCTTTTTGCACCGAAGTCCTATTTCAAATTGATGTGTCCCCAACACTACTATCGCCAAGACTTCTCCCATCACTATAGCTCAAAATCCTTTCGCCAATCACATACTTCATACCGATGAATGCACTTTGCATTTGTTACCTTTCGGCAACACATATACTATCGACCTCCTTAATAGGCTTCACCCTGATGCTTACAGTCACCCTGATACATTTGGCTTTGTACATACAACCTCTGACTTGCTGGGTCGGTTCCTCTTACTGCTCCTATCGGTCAATTCCTGCATAAACTCAATGTATCTGTGGAATGTATATTCCAATATACATTAAAAAACATACAACTCAGAGTTGCATTTCAAACATGCATTCACCGAAGTCAACTGTTAACTTTCCTTGTATCAACCGATGTACACTCACAATGTACATTCCTCACATACAATCCACCCTATGCATCTGTGGGATACTCACAACCATTCAACTGTGGGATACACAGGGAATGAAACTGATATACCTTAGTGACATACACAGAGATTGTATATCAACCATATACATCCACAACATGTATTTTGATTATGCATCCAAAGGGTTTGACCGACGTTGACCACCTTGCATGTACCCAAAACTTTCTCTCTCCCTTGTATATGCGACAGATTGAATGTTTACGATGTATGTTTCCCACATACAACTGCGATGGCCAAATGTGATATACGCAAGAACATGCGATAGTGATATACTCACAAAATACATATCCCGCATACAAAAGTTATAAATACACAATTTGTATGTCTATTGAAACCATGCGGATTCTCACTATTTTGACTCACTTTATACTTAGCGATTGTACAGAACTTTCTCTCTGTCAATCTAACACAGTTTTAAGACTTTTTCAACCTAGCACATGAGGATGCTAGGGTTTATCAAAGCATGCTACAAACGGTCCTGTGAACATGAAATGAACAAACAAAAAATGCAAAATAAGAACACAAACGAATATATACAGCCATTCCTTCGAATACGAAGTAATCCAACTGGTGGAATGGACTAAGAACCCATTTCATTTCCAAAATAGAAAATTGATTACACAATGAATTTGAAAACTAGAAAAATAACACAAACATGACCTTCTTATTGCTTTCAAAAATGTATACTGATATTTGATTGCACAGTTCCACAATTCAATCTCACAACTCCTGCTCTATCTAATATCCCCCCTCTTCTCAGTCTATTCTATATCTAAAATCGATCTAATCTTAGGCTATTTATCTACTCGCTACGAGTAGTACCGACTTGGTTCCCAGCGGCTGGGAGATAACAACCCTCTAACAAACTATAACTGACTAACAACCTTGTCATTCCAGATCGACAAGTGTCCTAGGGACTTACACAGAAACCTAGATGCAAACTACAATAACATGTACTGGTCAAACAGACCTTATTACATTTAATATAGAAATGCATAACATATGGAGACCTTAGTCTTCTTCCTTAGATGTATAATTTGCTTGTTAAAGGGGTGCTCCTGCACCATACTCCCCAAGAGAAGAAATCTCAAGTCCACTTGAGATGAGAGTTTGAAGGTTTGCATCATGTTTTCAGATCTATTCTACAGTCATCCAAACTACCTCTAAATCAAGTTTCCCTTGCCAAGCCTCCAAGTATTCCATATACTCTTGGTTCTTTGTCTTCTTTGGCACTCTTGAGTCTAAAATCTTCTACAATTGTGGTGGATCATGTTTAGGAATATCATCAGCTGTTGGACCCTATAATGGTTCCTGTTCTATATCTGCATTATGCTTGTATGGAATTAAATCACATACATTAAAAATAGGTGACAATCCAAGATCATAAGGAAGTTGGATCTAATAAGCATTCTGTCCACATTTCTTCAAAATCTGACATGGTCCAATCTTCCTCTGCATGAGTTTGGTATATTTACCTTTTGGGAGCCTTTCTTTCTTCAAATGAACCCACACCAAATCTCCAACATCAAACTATACATCTCTCTTCTTCTTATCAGTATAGGCTTTATACTTCAATGTTGTTTGTTGGAGTTGGTTCTTGACTTGATCATGCACCTCTTTGATGGCTGATGCAAAAGATTCTCCATCTGCACTAATAGATTCTCCTGTAGGTAGATCTCTTAACTCCAAAATACTACTTGGATGAATACCATATACCACTTGGAAAGGTGATTTCCCTGTAATCCTATTGACGGTGTCATTATAGGAAAATTCTGCCTATGATAGGATGTTATCCCACTTCTCTCCATGCTGCCTTGTCAAACATCTTAGCAGATTTCCCAATGAATGGTTAACCACTTTAGTTTGTCCATCCGTTTGGGGATGATAAGTTGATGAGAAGGATAAATTTGTACCAAGCTTCTTCTAAAGAGTCCTCCAAAAATGGCCAATAAATTTCACATCTTCTCTCTGACACTATGCTTAATGGCAATCCATGTATCCTCACTATTTCCTTGAAAAATAGATCTGCAACATATGAAGCATCACAATTGGTTTTGCATGGTAGGAAATGGGCCATTTTACTGAATCTGTCTACTACAATAAAAACACTATCATATCCCTTCCTTGTTCTAGGTAGACCCAACACAAAATCCATGCTTATGCTCTCCCAGGGCCGAGAAGGAATGGGCAGTGGCTGATATAATCCTGCATTAGTGGATCTCCCTTTTGCCTTTTGACATATCACACATGCCTCCACAAATCTCCTCACATCTGACTGCAACTTAGGCTAATAGTAATGTCTCTTTACCAGATCAAGAGTCTTATCTAGACCAAAATATCCTACCATGGCCCCACAATGTTTCTCCCTAATGATATTCAGCCTCATAGAACACCATGGAATGCACAACTGGCCACCTTTGAAAAGTAATTTATCTTGTATTAGAAATTCAGAGTACTCAACACGATATTTGTCTCCAATGGAAGTACATACTTTGTAGATCTCTCCAAAGTCTTCATCAGCATCATACATAGTCTTTAAGGAATCAAGACCAACACCCTCCAATTGAATCTGATTTATGGTTAGAGCCCTCCTGCTCAAAGCATCTGCTACCTTGTTCTTGACCCCTTTCTTGTGCTTGAGTGTGAAGGTGAAAGCTTGTAAAGTCTCTACCCATTTCATGTGCCTATGGTTCAGCTTCTATTGACTGTTTATGAAACTAAGGGCCTAATTATTTGTAAACACTATGAATTCTTTTGGCATTAAGTAATGCCTCCACTTCTTGAGTGAATGGACTAGAGCATACATCTCCAAATCATAGGACGAGTATCTCTTCTTCGCATCATTTAGTTTCTCACTAAAAAATGCAATAGGCCTACCTTCTTGACTGAGTACTGTGCCAATTGCCATGTGGCTTGCATCACATTCTACTTGAAAAATCTTATTAAAGTTACGAAGTGCAAGGACTGGTTGTTGTGCCACCTTCTTCTTCAATGTTTCAAATGAATCATCCGCTTCCTTTGTCCAAGAGAATCTGCACTTCTGTCCTCCTTTTATGGTGTTAGGCATGGGTGCATAGACATGACTAAACCCTTTTATAAACTTCCTATAGAAGGTTACTAACCCATGGAAACTTCTGACATCATTCATGGCTCCAGGAGTTGGCCAAGACAATATGGCACTTACCTTCTCTTGATCCATTTTCAGTTTGCTATGTGAGATGACAAAACCTAAGTAGATGATCTCCTCTTGCATGAGCAAACACTTCTCCAAGTTGATCATTAGCTACTCTTCATGTAACCTTTTGAGAACCAAGTCTATATGTTTGAGATGCTCTTCCCTTGTATTACTGAAAATCAGGATGTCATCTAGATATACTATGACAAATTTTCCTATAAATTCTCTCAAGACCTCATTCATCAGCCTCATAAAGGTATTGGGGGCATTGGACAAACCAAAAGGCATGACCTTCCACTCATATAACCCATCATTGGTTTTAAATGCAGTCTTCCATTCATCTCCTGGCCTAATCTTGATCTGATGATAGCCACTTTTTAAATCTATTTTTGTGAAATATTTGGCACCTCCCAAGCAATCAAGCAAATCTTCTATCCTTGGGATTGGGAACCTATACCTGATTGTTATCTTTTTAATAGCCCTAGAATTAGTACAAAGTCTCCAAGTGCCTTCCTGCTTTGGTGCTAGTATAGCCGATACTGCACATGGGCTTAAACTTTTGCCAATTAGGCCTATCTCCAACAATTCCTCAATCTACCTTGCTACCTTTGCATTCTACTCTGGTGTAAGCTTGTATGCTGCCTTGTTTGGAAGTGTAGATCCTAGGATCAAATCTATGCAATGGCTGATGTACCTTATAGGTGTAGGGGCCTTGGCATTCCATCAAAGATGATACCTTTGTACTTATCCAACAACTCGCAGACAACAGGATCTATATACCTTTACCTCTTCTCTCCATGGACTTCTTATTGTTGCTCCTTGTTCACCTTCAGGCATGGAATTAGGGCATATGCTACTGCACCTTCATCTACTATCTCTTTCATGAATTGTTTACCTTCTACCATCATTACCTTGACTTGTTTTCCTTTTGATTCTACCTCATTCTCCATCAATGGTAGTAACTCTATCACTTTACCATCCTTGGTGATTGAATGTGTATTTCTAACTCCATCATGTTGTGCTCTCAAGTCATATTGCCATGGTCTTCCAAATAGGAGATGGAAAGCATCCATCTAAGCTATGTCAAACAATAATCTGTCCTTGTATAGTCTAATTTGAAACTCCACCTAACCCTACTCTTCCACAACTGTTTGCTAACCTTGAGTGAGCCATGAAATCTTGTATGGACAAGGATGTGGTAGTCTTCTAAGATTAATCTTTTCTACCATTTCAACAGACACAAAATTTTCAGTAGATCTAGAGTCAATCAGAACTTTACATACCTTTCCTCCTGCCTTGCAAGTAGTTTTGAAAAGAGACTTTCTTTGTGGGGGTTCTTTGTCTGGTACCTTCATGGTGGTCATTGCTCTCCTAATCATAAAAGATTCTCCTTTCTCAGGATACCCATAACCGTCAAGAGCATTCAAACTTTGATAAGTGTTTGAGCTTGTCACACTTTGACAGTCAGATTCTTGGATCAGATTTGTCCTCCTTTCAAACTTTGATAAGTGTTTGAGCTTGTCACACTTTGATAGTTAGATTCTTGGATCAGATTTGTCCTCCTTTCTCCCATTGAACTTGTTTCTTTTTCTCAACATCTACTGGCTATGTGGCCTTCTTGATTGCAATTGTAATATCTGAGAGGTCCTCTGCCCTGAGATCTTCCTCTAAATGGTGGTCTTCTGCCCCTAAAATTTCCTTTTTTATTGTAACTTGCCCCTTGTGTTTGACTATTGTCGCCTTTGCTGTTCTATTGATTGGATTCACATTAGTGTCCAAATCCATTACTTCTACCTCTGAAAGGTCTTCTTCCCCCTCTTTGCTATCTTCCTCTTCCTCTACTATTCTATTTTTATCTTCTCTTTAATTTCTCTTCCACTTTAAGTGCCAATTGGTAGCACTTCTGGACTGTATCTGGATTATGCAGATTTAAATCTTCTTGGATGGCAAATCTCAAACCATTGAGATATCTTGCTACCCTCTCTTCCTCATTCTCTTTTACCTTTGTCTTGACACATAGTTTCATGAACTCTTTAGTGTATGAACTAACATCTAACTCATTCTATTTCAAATTTTGTCTCATCTTATGTAATTAGATGTTGTAATCCAATGGAACATAGGCTTCCTTCACTAAAGCCACCATCTTCTTCCAAGTAGCAACTCTGCTCTTTCCTTCTTTCACCCTATCATCTTGGATGAAATTCCACCAAGTTAGTGTAGCCCCTTTCATTTTGGATTGGGCCATCTTCACCCTTTATGGTCTGGTATTTCCTCTATTTCAAAGAAGTTATTCAAGGAGCCTATCCACTCCATCACTAAATCAGGATCCATTTTGCCTACAAACACTAGCAGGTCTATTTTCATATCCATGGTCCTTTGCTCCATGGATTTGAGGGCATTAAGTAAGGGTCTCTAGTCTGCAGGAACCTCTATCTCTTCATGCCTAGGGATCTCTTCCTCATCCCTGTCTTCTTCCTTACCAGAACCTACTTTGTCCCTCAATTTCTCTAACTCATCTTTCAAGGCCTGATTTTGAGCTTTAACTTCTTTGCTTTCTGTAATTTGCTTCTTTACTAGGACAGGGAACTCAACATTGGTCATCCTTGCTGGAAACTCTTGTGACTCTTCTTCATCTGACATCTTGTCTTTTTCTTCTTCCCAAAAGATACTCCTTTGCTCTGATACCACTATGATGCAGAGCTGCCAATAAAAATGTTTAACACAGGTGTATATTACTCACTAACATACATTTACCTTTGTATGTTTACCCATCAACAAAACCATCTTCATTGATAAACCAAATTCCTTTTTGCACCGAAGTCCTATTTCACATCGATGTGTCCCCGACACTACTATCGCCAAGACTTATCCCATCAGTGTAGCTCAAAATCCTTTCACCGATCACATACTTCATACCGATGAATGCACTTTGCATTTGTTACCTTTTGGCAACACATATACTATTGGCCTCCTTAAAAGGCTTCACCCCAATGCCTACAGTCACCCTGATACATTCGGCTTTGTACATACAACCTCTGACTTGCCGGGCTCGTTCCTCTTACCGCTCCTACTGGTCACTTCCTGCATAAACTCAATGTATCCGCAGAATGTATATTCCAATATACATTCAAAAACATACAACTCGGAGTTGCATTTAGAACATGCATTCATCGAAGTCAACCATTGACTTTCCTTGTATCAACCGATGTACATTCATCACATACAATCTTCCCTATGCATATGCAGGATACTCACAACCAGTCAACTGTGGGATACATAGGGAATGAACCCGATATACCTTAGCAACATACACAGAGATTGTATATCAACCATATACATCCACAACATGCATTTCAATTATGCATCTAAAGGGTTTGACCGACGTTGACCACCTTGCATGTACCTGAAACTTTCTCTCTCCCTTGTATATGCGACAGATTGAATGTTTACGATGTATGTTTCCCACATACAACTGTGATGGACAAATGTGATATATGCAGGAACATGTGATAGCGATATACTCATAGAATGTATATCCTACATACAAAAGTGATATATACACAATTTGTATGTTTATTGAAACCATGTAAATTCTCACTATTTTGACCCATTTTATACTTAGTGATTGTACAGAAGTTACTCTTTGTTAATCTAACACAGTTTTAAGACTTTTGCAACCTAGCACATGAGGATGCTAGGGTTTATCAAAGCATACTACAAATGGTCCTGTGAACATGAAACGAATAAATAGAAAATGCAAAACAAGAACACAAATGAATAAATACAGCCATTCCATCGATTACGAAGTAATCCAACCGGTGGAATGGACTAAGAACCCATTTCGTTTCCAAAACAAAAAAATTGATTACACAATGAATTCAAAAACTAGAAAGATAATGCAAACAGGACCTTCTTATTGCTTTTAGAAATGTATACTGATATCTAATTCCATAGTTCCACAATTCAATCTCACAACTCCTACTCTGTCTAATATCTCCCCTCTTCTCAGTCTATTCTATATCTAAAATTAATTTGATCTTAGGCTATTTATCTACTCACTACGAGTAGTATAGACTTGGTTCCCAGTGGCTGAGAGACAATTCCAAGTAGCTGGGAGATAACAACCCTCTAACAAACTCTAACTGACTAACAACCTTGTCATTCTAGATCGACAAGTGTCCTAGGGACTTACATAGAAACCTAGATGCAAACTACAATAACATGTACTGGTCAAACAGACCTTATTACATTTAATATAGAAATGCATAACATATAGAGACCTTAGACTTCTTCCTTAGATGTATAATTTTCTTGTTAAAGGGGTGCTCCTGCACCAAAAAACCTTTCTTGAACTGCTATTTTAACATTGTACTTATCACCTCGATGGGAATGATGTCAAAAATTGATTGCATGTAATGAAAACCATCGTGCATTTATTGTAGTTTGATAACTAATTAATTTGTATTGGTAATTAGAAGGTTCTTGTGGGCATATTATTGTGTTTTGTTTCCTATGGGTTCGAGCCATATTTCCTTAAGGGAAAGTTTTTCTTTGAAATGTTCTTGTACAAGAAAAGAACCTTGTCTCTATATATCATGTTATGTAATAGTACATGAATGCCTTCTTGTCGAATGGCAAAGTCACTTCTTATGAATTTATTGTTAAGAAGGTCTCTTAAGATTGAACCTTGTTAAAGAGAGTTGACTCTATGAGTCACTACAAGTTCACCCATTGACTTTATGAACAGAATGTAAACCATGATCTGAGGTAAAGAAAATAAACTCCAAGCCAGTATGGTTAAGAGTAGAGAATATAATTAAACATTTTCTACATACAAGAGCAGAACAAAGTGATGTGGAGTCACTAGTTCCTAGTTACTTAAGCAACTAGAACCTTAAAATGGATAGATAAGACAAAAGTTGAATGTCCAAGGGATGGACTAAGATGATTTTGAACTTAAATGTTCTAGACCAAGAAGGGTCAAACTGTGTTTCTTGTAGGAAATGACAACTTATAAGTTGAGTCAAGGTGGTGGACATATAACAACATTCATTCAGTAACGTTTATGTATGTAAATCTTTGGCTAAAGTAATGCATCCATCTCTGCATGCATTGTTGGTCCATAGTGCTCCAGATGTCATAATGTCTCTAGTAGTGTTATACATAGTTAGAGTGGATCTACAGTTGTGTCACCGAGAGGCATTATGAAGGATATAACACTAGATACTCATACGCCTAACCTAATGGTTCCTTATATCTATCTGTCTCATGAAGGGTAGGGCCACTTCCAGGTAGGAAGTTGTGCAGGGTACCGCCGTTCTATGTTTGGTGGAAAAGCATTAGGATGATGTTCTCCTTCCCAAGCATGAGACAAGCCAAGGCTTATGAAGACATATGTCATATGATCCAGATATAGTGCTTTTCATTTTATGACTTGAGGGTCAATTATTATGTATAATTTGATATTTGATGCCTTGAGCATAGCTTTGTACATGCTTAGTGAAAGTTATTCACTAATTATATGTAATTGGATAATTTAATTGTAAGATTTGTTATATTTTGATTTAGAATAGCATGCTTAATTATCAAAATGATAATGATTCATCTTTGTTTAACTCTGATTTGGATAATCATGATGTAGTCTAATTCTTGATTAAGATAAATATTTATGTTAATTATTGATCATTATGGTATGTAATGTTACATATGGTATTAGAGCTACTAGGTTCAATACATGGAACTATAAGCTCACTACTTGATAGTTACTTTATATCCAATGCTAACATATGCTAATGATTGGGTCTTCTATGAGAGAATGGTAAGAATTGGAACAACACCTTGAAAGAAGGTAACAAAACATGGACATTACCTATGTCATCAAAAGGTCTTGAGGGAATGAGCCTCAAGAATGAGAAGACAAGAATAGACTCAATGCTTAGTAGGAGCATGGTCGACTGATGAGGAGAGCTTTGCTGATGTCATGAAATGCATCAAGCAGGAGTTAAGGAAAGAAGATAGGATGGGTGCCCCTAACACTACTGTTGCATCAACAAAAGCCTATGCACTTAAAGTGCCAGTTGTGGACAATAATCCTAGGTATTATGATGTAACCAAGGAGGTTGTGAAGGAGTACCTATGTGTACTACCACCTCCTAAAAACTGAAATGATAGATCTCAAGATTGAGAAAAGAAAATGGGAAGTTATCCCAAAATGTAAATGACTTGCAATAGTAAGCTATAAACAAAATTTTATAATTTTGATGGATTATATGTAATCTAATGAAAACTATAATGCAATTGAAAAATTCTAAGAATCTTTCCTTTCTTGTTAAAGATTACACAAATGAGAATATATTTGTGTCATGGATGAATTCAATGACATGGAAAAACTAATCCATAATTAACCTGCAAACTTTAAGAAGTAGATTGCAGCAAAGGTTCAAATAAGAACCATGATGGGAGAAAGCTAGGATGAAGGGCAACCTTCAAGGCACTCCAAAACTAAACTTGACCAAATTATTTCCTTGCTTCAAGACATGAGAGCAAGATTAGGAACTCTTGAATAGGAAGTTAGGGGTCACCAAGGAACCAGGGGGGATGCCTAAGATGGGGGTTATGACAAGACACATCATAATGATACCACCGAAAGTGAGCATAGAGAAAATAAGTCTGAGGCTAGACAAGAAGTGCATAGATGGAGCCATATGGGTATAGAACTATCTCAAGACATGAAAAACATTATACCTCCTAAATTTGATGGATCTATAAGTGAAGATGTTGTGGAGGCATGGCTTATGGAAATGGAAAAGTGTTTCAAACTTAGGAACTATAATAAGGCCACTAAAGTAGTATGGGGGGCATTGGAGCTGGTAGGTGAAGCATCCACATGGTGGATGAATAAAAAGATGGAACTAGGATTGAGATTTACAAGCCTTGCATGTGACAAGTTCATGGAAATTTTTAGGCAAAGATGGTTTTCGTAGTTGTTCTATGATTAGAAGCTTATAGACTTTTAGAATTTGAAACAGACTGATCTATTTGTGAATGATATTAAGAAAAGTGCACCCGCTTGCTTAAATATGTGTCACGATACCAATAGGATGAGAGATTCTATTTTTAGAAGTTTATAATGGGATTGAATGCCTAGATTGGGGGTGAGGTTGATGTTCATGGTCCTACAACAATGGACTTAGTCTATGAAAAGGCCATCAAACAGGAATAGAAACTAAAAGCTATGTCAGCTTATAGAGAAAGGAACCAAAAGAAATACAATTGGTCCCAATCCTCACAATCCTTGAAGAAAAAGGGGAAGAAATAGGATTTTACTGAGAAAAATGATAAGGGGACCAAGCATAAGAAAACTAAGTCTAAGGGAGAGAAAAAGGGCAATAACTTCTCCAAGAAGAATGTAGACAATTCTAGAAAACCTCAAGAGAGGCGAGGACTAGTGGGAGGGTGCTACAGATGTGGCTGAGATAATTACACCAACCAGTGTCCTTACAAGACATAGGGAGCACAACCAAGGGAAACCCTCTGCCCTCTCAACAAGCAGTGTTCCAGCAACGTATTCATGCAACCTTGGACAACATGCAAGCCAAATACCGAATAACTCCCATTGAAACAATAAGTATTTTATTTGGTCTTCCAATTTCAGTTTTGATTGACATTGGAGCTACTAAATGTTTTTTTCTCCTAGAATTATAAGAAAAATTCCTAGAAAGATTGGATTCATGGAAAACACATGGTCTATAGAATATGTAAACCAAACCAAGGCTTAAGTAGAGCAATGCCTATTTGAGGCTAGGGCTGAACTTTTGAGTTTCTCCATGGAAGTAAATATTTATGTAGCCCTACTAGGCTTGTACAATGTTATCCTAAATTGGTTATGGAGACATCAAGCTAAAGTGG
Organism: Cunninghamia lanceolata; assembly: GCA_027924645.1. Taxonomy (NCBI): domain Eukaryota; kingdom Viridiplantae; phylum Streptophyta; class Pinopsida; order Cupressales; family Cupressaceae; genus Cunninghamia; species Cunninghamia lanceolata. Next base: position 30,379,200 of record BSBN01000078.1, on the reverse strand, counting down.
ATTGTTATGAAAAAACAATAGAGTGTCTAGATGATTTAGGAAATAAAGTTTTTCTTCAAGGGAACCCTAGGGAAGTCAAACTAAGACAAATTTCTTCCCTACAGATGAAAAGAGCTTAAAGAAAAGGATGCTAGCTTTTCGTTGTCAAAATGGAAAAACTAAATGAGACTGAGGCAACATATTTCCAAGATGACCTAATGTTTTATGAATATCAAAAACTCAAATAAGTTGGGAAGGAGTCCATAGGTCAAGAAAGATCAGATATGAACTGTTACCCTTTCCTTAGAGATTTTGAGGACGTATTTCTGGATGAGCTACCAGGATTACCTCGTAAAAGAGCCTTTGATTTCTCCATTGATATAATTCCTAGGTCAGAACCTATTTCTAAAGCCCCCTATAAAATGATCACTACAGAACTAATGGAGCTAAAAGCTTAATTATAGGAATTATTGGATAAAGGGTTGACTAGACCCAATGTGTCACCCAAGGGAGCACTGGTCATTTTTGTGAAAATGAAAGATGGTACCTTGCAGTTATGCATAGATTACCACATGTTGAACAAAGAAACCATTAATAATAAGTATCTGTTACCTCACATTGATGATCTCTTCAATCAAATGAAGGGTGCAATCATGTTTTCAAAGATTGATCTTCAATTTGGGTATCATGAATTGAGGTTGAAGGATGAGGGCATCCATAAGATAGCCTTCAGAATAACATATAGGCATTATGAATTCACTATCCTACCTTTTAGGTTAACAAATGCACTAGCAGCATTTATGAATCTAATGAATAGTGTATTTAGGGACTGTCTGGACAAGTTTGTCCTAGTGTTTCTTCATGACATTCTAATCTATTCTAATAATGAGGAAAAGAATCTGTAGCATTTAAGAATTGTTCTTCAGAGGTTGAGAGGGTATAAACTATATGGAAATATCTCTAAATGTACTATCTTTTAGAAGGAACTATAGTATTTGGGCCACATAATTTCAACTAACAGAATAGCTATGGACTTGGCTAAGATTAGGCTATTTTGGAATGGCTGATACTGAGAAATGTTCATGAGGTTTGAAGTTTCATGGGCCTTGCTGATTATTACAGGAAGTTTGTGAAAAACTTTTCAAAAATTGCATACCCTAGAACTTCATTACAGAGAAAAGGCAAGAGATTTGAGTGGTTAGAAAAGAATCAAGAGGCCTTTGACCTACTGAAGGAAAAATTGAATTCAACACCGATTTTGAAGGTACTTGACCTAGAGGGTCAATTTTAAGTCATCACCGATGCCTCAGAGGAAGACTTAGGTGGTGTACTAGTCTAGGATGGACAAGTCATTGTTTATGAATCACGTAAACTAAAAAATTATGAACAAAACTATTCCCCACATGATTTGGAACTCATAGAAGTCATTCATGCATTGCAAATGTGGAGACATTACTTGCTTGGGAAACCTTTTGAGCTAAACATAAATCACTAAGGAATCAAATATCTATTCACTCAACCACATCTTAATGCTCGGCAATTAAGATGGTTGGAATTCATCTCAGATTATGATTTTGAGATTAAATATATACAAGGAAAAGAAAATTGAGTTACAGATGGTTTGAGTAGAAGAAGAAACAACTCCTCAGTGATCTCCATACATTTTGATTTTAGGAATTAGGTGTTACATAAATCTAAGGGAGATGAGTTTTACGAGTGAGTAAAATAGGCCCTTGAGGAAAACCCCCAAAATTTGAGATATGAGGGATTTAACATTGAACTGGATGGGCTATTAAGGTTTAAAGGAAGGATGTATGTACCTAACTCTTTAAGGAATATGGTATGGAATGAGGTTCATTCTCCACCATATTTTGGACATCCTAGAGTAACAAAGTTACTTGTTGATGTGAAACCCCTATATTTCTGGAAACAAATGAAGAGGGATGCTAGAAATTTTGTAGCGATGTTTATGGAATGGAAAAGGGTGAAGGTGGAACACCGTCACCTGACACAATTATTATACCCTCATGAAATTCTTGAGTGGAAATGGCAGATTATAAGCATGGACTCTATACAAGGGCTTCCTATGTCAAGGAACAGGCACAATGCTATCCTGGTTGTGGTGGATAGACTCACCAAAGCCACTCATTTTATACTTGGGAACTTGACGGATGGGTCACCCATCATAGCCAAAAAATTTGTTCAAGAGATTTGTAGATTGCATGGCATTCCTGAGAAGATTATCTCATATAGGGATGCACAAATGACATCAAGGTTTTGGCAAACCTTTTTCTCTTCACTTGGAACCCAGTTAAAAATAAGATCTTCTTATCATCTTGAAATAGATGACCAAACTGAGAGGGTAAACCAAGTGCTAGAGGATTTGTTGAGAATGTATTGCATGGTTCAATAATACAAATGGGAGGATTATCTTCCTCTAGTGGAATTTGCCTATAATAATTCCTATCACTTTGCTATTAAGATGGATCCATTTGAGGCATTATATGGACAAAAGTGCAGAACCCCTATAAGCTAGGGTAAGCTAGAAGATATGATTAGCCTTGGTCCATAAATGTTGTTAGAGATGGAAGAGAAAGTCCATCTAATGAATAGAAGGCTAGCGGAAGCCATTGATACAAAAAAGAGTTATGCGGATGCTAAACACATTGAAAGACATTTCACAATGGGAGAGAAAGGTCTCTTAAGGATAAAACCTTAGAAGAGTTCTATTAAATTTGGAAAGATGTTGTCAAAACATTTCTCATATTATGTTGTTTGACTATGAAGGAATTAAATCATTGGGGATGATGATTCTTATGGGGGAGATATGTTACATTCCCAACTTCTGATTTAGCTTAACCTTACTTTTGCATGGTAATTAGGATGATTAATTAGAGTTGAATGATTAAATGTAAATGGAAAATATCATATTAATCATTATTTATGAGGAAACTAACTAATGCTAGTTAAATATGAGATTTCAAGTTGAAATGATTATTTAATTATTATGATTTATCAATCATATAATGATACACTAATCATGATTTTCTTGTGGCAAGTGTAATCAAGAAAGTAATCATCCTTCGAAGATGGAAGGAGGGTATCATCTGAGAGGAAGAGATAGATGTTGGGAAAAGGGGTTAAAAAACCATCTGAGTATTAGACTTTGTCCTTTGAACCCTCACTACTAGGGTGAGGAACATTTTCTCTCTCTTCAACTAGTCAATTAGACTCTACTCAACATCGTTAATGTCAATTTGTCGAAAAGACCATAGTTGTAAGAACATTTTGTTGAGTCATTTGTCAATTTTAGCAAAGTTGTCGAGGACCCCTTGGTTCCATTTTCTTTTTTAGATTTATGTATTGTGACTATTTTATCTGATTGTTTATGCCTTTTGGTGAATGATGCTTTCTAGGGGAGTAGTGCTTGACCCCATAGTTGCATCATAAGAATGCATCCTTATCTAATAGTGTTGGTATTCTTAGCTATTTTAATACTTATTATCCTTAAACCTTTTATATGGGAGTATCTTTATAGTTGTGTAAGTTATACTTGTTTTGACCCATCATGAGGTCAAACTTATTTAATAGTTATATTATTCTTTTATTTAAATGTTGTTTAAGTGTTGTTAAGGGCACTTTCCCATTCACCACCCACAAGGAGTGGGAAGGAAGTGGAGGCTACCCTAATCTCCAGCCATAATTTCAACCAACCTATCATTGATCAAATCGGTGGCAAGCTTGAAGATTAGCCAAAAACTATTTTTGTAATGTCATGCATGCAAGAATCGGTTATGATGGATGAGAGATAGAGAGTCTGGGTCTTTTTTCATTGGCATGAATTTGTATTATGTGGTGTGAGGTTGTTGGAGAATGCTCTTGGGATAGAGAAAGATAGAAAGTATTTCTTGCATAGTGGTGTCACTGGTATAGGGAATGCTTGATAGATTCAAGCTTAAACCAGAGCTTATATAGTCCCCAACTGGTACATTTGACTATGCACCAACTATAGGTATGAGTTGTAGCTCATCGATTACAAATCGATAATCATATATTTCAATAATAGTCTTTGATTGTTTATAATGGGTGTCAACCCATGTATAATAGGCACTATGGTTTAATGGCTTGTGAAGCCATTTTAAGCTTAAAGTTTAATACCATGAATCATCTTTGTATAGCTGTATGATATTGTTGAGTGGCATTCATACATGATACCTTGTGCATATAATAACTATGATAACCAAACTTGGAGCCGTGACATGACAAGGATTTGAACCATATTTACCTTCACTAGTTTAGTGTCATCATTATGATGATTGTTTTTAAATATTAAACATAATCTTTTATTACCTATGTTAACCCATATATCATTGTCAATTTATGATTGGTGGCTCTTGAGCCTTGAAGTTCTATTTTAATGATTCACGGTAGATAATTGATAGTTACAAAGTCTTGAAAATTGTTTATTATGCATAGTCCAATAGGGCGATTGCACTCTTATTAACTATGATAGCCACGAAGGCTTAAGAAGTGTTTTATATGTATAGCCTGATAGGGCAACTTTTCTATCAATGATTGTGATGGCTGAGGCATCAACCTATGTTATCATTAACTAGAGTCTTGCAAGAAAGACTAAATCATACCATGTCATAGGATTTTGATAACTATGTAATACCAATCCATATTATGAAGAAGACTAATTTAGTCTTGATGGAAAACCCTTTCTTGAACTACTATCTTGACACTATACTTATCACCTCAATGGGAATGATGTCAACCATTGAATACATGTAATCAAAACCATCATGCATGTATTGTACTTTGATAACTAATTAATTTCCATTGGTAATGAGAAGGTGCTTGTGGGCATATGATTATCTTTTGTCTTCTATGGGTTTGAGCTATATTTTCTTAAGGGAAAGTTTTTCTTTGAAATGTTCTTATACAAGAAAAGAACCTTGTCTCTATATATCATGTTATGTAATAGTACATGAATGTCTTCTTTTCGAATGGAAAAGTCACTTCTTATGAATTTGTTGTTAAGAAGGTCTCTTAAGATTGAACCTTGTTAAAGAGAGTTGAATCTATGAGTCACTACAAGTTCACCCATTAATTTTTTGAACTAAATGTAAACCATGATCTGAGGTAAACAAAATAAACTCCAAGCTAGTATGGTTAAGAATGGAGAATATAATTGAACCTTTTCTGCATACAAGAGTAGAACAAAGTGACATGGAGTCACTAGTTTTTGTCAGAATATGAAAAGATTATTAACCTAGAAAACTAGTGGAAACAAATAGATATCTAAACTATGAATGCAAATGTTACGAAATCAAAATAGCAACATAGAGTTAGTCTCTAAGAGAGTAATGAAAATACTAGAAGAAAAATAGCATTAAGAGGATGCAAAAGCAAAAGATACAAAATACAAGCCAGGTAGCATGCTTATATAGACTAGGAAGAGGGAGGAGGTGGCAACACCGACCAATCAGGAGCAACCATCTATCAGACTAAAGATAGCAAAGTATCTTCCCAAGATAGCTAATGGATGCTCACATGTAGGAAGGTGACACCTCGCAACCACTCACCTTATAAGACATGATTTATTAACCTAAACGAGATTAATAGAACTGTAGGAAAAACTTAGGAATATAGGGAAAAATAAATAACCCACTAGGAAATAAAAACTTACACTAACACCCCCCATAAGCAAAGCTTAGGTGGATGTAGAAATGGGTCTCGGCAAATCAAGCCTGATGAGGTACCCATGTACATAAAATTCCCCCCAAAAGAGAGAGAAACCCCTTCCAAGATAGAGAGAGAAGAGACCCCCCAAAAGTAGAGAGAGTTAGGACTCCAAGTGAGAGGAAGAAGCCCCCTAGAAGATGAAGCATCCTGCACCCCCAGTAAAAATCACAAATGAAGGAACTTGCTCTCAGTGAAGGGTTTGGTGAAGATATCAACAACCTGCTCAGATGTCAGACAATAGTGAAGGTCGATGACGTGGCCATGGATGAGCTCTTGGATGTAGTGCATGTGGACCTCTATGTGTTTGATCCGCTAATGATGGACTGCATTCCATGAGATCTAAATGGCACTCTAGGTGTCAAAAAATATGACTAATGGCCATCTGATCTGGATACCAAACTTAGTACAAAGATTTTGAGGCCAAATGGCCTCAGTGGCGGCATTCACAGCCCCCTGATACTCGGTCTTAGTAGAAGAAAGAGCAATAGCAAACTAGTTTTTGCTCGACCAACAAACAGGACTTGAACCAAGTGAGAAGGTGTAACCTGAAGTAGACTTGCAATCCTAAGAATCACCTGCCCAATCTGAATCTGTGTAGCCCACCAAGTCAAGCTCAATGCCTGTTGCATAGTGAATGCCAAAACTGTGAGTACCTTGAATGTAGTGAAGGATCCGCTTGGCTGCTTTCCAGTGTAGCTCATGAGGCTCCTGCATGAATCGAGATACCATGCCTACAGCATATGAAATGTCAATCTCGTATGAGTCAAATAAATGAGACTTCCAACAAGCTGTCAGTACAAAGTGCCATCAACAAGTGGAGAAGAACAATGAGCCTCAAGTTTGACTCCAGAAAGGAAGGGAGTCAGAGCAGGCTTACAGTCAGCCATATGAAACCTCAAGAGCAAATCTAGAGCATACTTGGACTGTGTGATGGTGATCCTGGAAGAAGACTAAAAGATCTCAATCCTGAGAAAGTAATGCAACAAGCCCAAGTCAGTCATCAAAAACATGCCATGAAGGGTAGTTTTGACAGCCCCAATGGTGGATGAAGAACTCCTTTTGATCAGCAAGTCATCAACATATAGAACCAGAAATAGGAGTGAATCATCCTGCTGCAGAATGTAGACATTGGGATCAGAATGGCACCGAGTGAACCCAACTGATAGAAGGAAGGAGTCGATCTTGGCATACCAGGCCCAAGGAGCCTGTTTGAGGCCATAAAGAGACTTCCGAAGAAGGCACACAAGTGAAGAATCTTGAAGGAACCTATGTGGCTGCTCCATGTAGATCCCCTCCTAAAGGTCAGCGTGAAGAAAAGTACTCTTCACATCCATCTGGTGTACTTCCCAACGATTAGCTACAATAATGGCAAGAACAAGTCGGATGGAATTCATTCAGGCAACTAGTGCAAAAGTCTCAGAGTAGTCAATCCTAGGAACCTAGGAGAATCCTTTGGTGACTAAGCAAGCCTTATTCTTGTCAACTAACCCATCTGCTACAAATTTTGTTTGATAGATCCACTTACATTGAACACATTTTCTTCCCTTAGGAAGAGGGACAAGATCCCAAGTGTGGTTCCTCATCAAGGAGCTATGCTCCTCCTGCATAGTTGTATCCCACTTAGGAATACCAACAGCCTCATGAATAGATTGTGGATCTGAGGCAATAGCAATGAAGACATGTGGAGCATCCTAGAACTGTGAACGAGTCTGCCTGGTGTCTAATGGATCCCCAACCCAATCACCTACAGACTGCAAGGTTTGTCTAGCCCAAAGTGGACCGAAAGAGGGAGAATCTAGAGGAAAATCATCAACCTCTGAATGATGACTAGGAGAGGAAGGAGGTGAGTCCTCTGAATCACTCTCTACATCGAAAGTGGAGGTAGAAGACTGCTCAAGTGAATCTGACTCATCAGAAGATCTGTCATGTATCCCAAGTGACTCCAATGTCAAAGTAGGAGTTGGAGAAGTCATAGAAAGTGAGCTCGAAGAGCCCTCCTCAAATTGAACACTTCTCTCAATGAACAACTCATGTGTAGTAGGGTGGAGCAACTGATAACCCTTCACACATCAGGATAACCTACAAATATGGAAGGTCTTCTCTGTAGATCCAAGGCCTTGCATTTCTATGTAGGACTGTGGACTGTGGGCCCATGTAGGAGAATGAAAAACTTGAAAGTGCTTAACTGATGGTTTTTGACTGCTCCAAGCTTCAAAAGGAGTGATTCCCTTCAAGGCTCGGTGAGGAACATGGTTCTGGATATAACAAGCATAGTTAATGGCCTCTGTCCAATACTGTGGTGTAAGAGATCTAGAGTGAATCATGCAGTTTGCCATTTCTTTCAAGGACCTATTCTTCTATTCTACAACACTATTCTGCTGAGGATTGTATGGAACTGAATGCTACAAATTAATCCCCTCTAAAGTATAAAACCTCTCAAACTAATGGTTGACATACTCACCACCATTGTCAGTGCACAAAACTTTGATCGTTTTCTCAGATTGCTTCCCTACAAAAGTTTTGAAGTCCTAAAAATGATCAAATACCTCAAACTTCTATTTGAGAAAGTACACCCAAGTATATCAAGAAAAGTCATCAATGAATGTGAGGATATATCTAGCCCTACTAAAAGAAGGATGCTGAAATGGACCAGCTAAATCACTGTGAACTAACTCCAATATCTGTGAAGCTCTCCATGCCTTACCTTTGTCAAACTTTTCCTTAGGATGCTTACCAAGAATGCAACCTTGGCAAACACCACTTGAAAACTGAACTAAAGGCAACCCTGTGACCATGCTCTGCTAGTTGAGCTACTGCAAGTAGTGGAAGTTAAGATGGCCAAACCGCTCATGCCATAATCTACTCAAATCATTAGAATGAGTGAGCAAAATAGTCAAAAGAGGATCAGGAACAAAGTGAGAAAATAGATAGAGTCATGACTGATGATCTGCTCTCCCAACTGCAACTGTAGAACCACTGTGCAACTCACGAATCTCCACTGAATCAGGACTAAACTCAACCTGCTTTCCTGAACCTGTGTGAGTGATCTGGTATACTGATAGGAGATTAGTTGATAATGAGGGGACACAAATAACATCATGGAATGTACCATCCCCCACATCAACAGACCCTCTCCCACACACCTCAACATGAGTGTCATCACCCATCAAAATATAAGGCATAGTACACGACTCCAAAGATGCAAGTTCTTCCTTAGATGAAGCCATGTGGTGCGAAGCACCCGAATCTAGAACCCAAGTGGATGGTGAAGAAGCAATTGCAACAAGGGCCTTGCCCTTTCCTTTCCCCTTGCTATTTTCTTTTTGCTTTATTAGACCCCTCATTAGAACTCTGTTTGATAGACTTAGGAACACTGATATTATTCTTCTCAAGAATGTGTGTCAAGTGATCAATTTGTTTCTTCAGACATTTAAGTTCATCATGACTGGGTCTTTTACAATAGGCACATTGGACCCTTTCTTTCTTAGGCTTGTCACCCTTGGAAGATTGGGTCTCATTAGTTGCTTTTGAAGCAACCAGTATCTGATCCTTCTTCTCCTTGCTATTCTTTTGTTTCTTATCCTTACTATTGTTGCTACTACTTTGTCCTTTTTGTTCTTTTGTGCCTTGGTTGGCAACCAAGGCATGTGACTTACAGGACTTAAGAGTGCCCATTTGGATTAGCTTGTCCTATTCCCAAGTGAGATTGACAGCAAAATCATCTAAAGATGGCATGGTGAATTGAGTACCAAGTGCACCCTTAGTAGCATAGAAAGCAAAAAAAATACAGAATATTCTGAACTTAGATTACAGAAAATACTAAGAATCAGTTGTTCATCTTTCTTTTCAATTCCAAATTGTTTTAACTATAGCCTTAGTGATTTCAATTTAGTGAAGAAATCTTGAATTGTGTTGAAATTGCCTGGACTTAAACTAATTAGTTCATTTTCCAACATATGACCCCTCATTGAATCTTGTGTGCCAAATAGTTTTTCTAGCTTTGTCCAAATTTCATTTGGTGTATTCAAAGACTCAATGTGAAAGAACAAATCAAGAGAAATAGACAAGCACAATGTTCCATATGCTTCATCACATTTATTAAACCACTTAGGCTTATCTTCATCTTTAGCAGGTTCAGTTTCAAGCCCCATAGTTATCCTATTTAATCCAACTTTCCTTAAGTGAATTGTCATGCGTGATTTCCTTTCCACTCAAAGTAATTGTATGGAGTTAGGATGGGTAGATTTGTTTGATCCATGATGAAGAAATGCAGAGAAGAAATGTCGAAAAGAAGAAAACCCAACCAAAACAACCCCTCCTTTTCACTCAATCAAAGAACCCCCCCAAGAAAATATGATTTTGGTACTTTATATTAGTGCGCTTACAACTACAACTAGCAAAAAATACTAAGTGGTCTTGATTTCAATGCATTACAAAACCCTCATGAAGACCATATGCTAAAAATACAACTTTAGCACAATACTTAAAGAAATAAATAGTACCACTGTGATCTACTCAAAAAATCATGCACTTTCAAAAAAAGAATCACCTCAATATGAGGTCGTATGTGAAAGTTATGATCCTTTAAAGTTCTCAAAGCGAGAACTATGGAATGTCATGATTGAGAATCTGCAATTTTTGAAAAAACTTGGGATCAAAATCAAAAAACATCTGCATTAGTACATAGAGCACGAAAAAATAGCCAAAATAAAAAAAATTCGTGGGAAAAGGAGTCCATATGAGTAAGAATGAAGCATTTGAAATCTGGCTTCAAAACTGCAACTGCCAATGGAGAGGGGTCCTGCTGTAGCTTTCTGAGCACTTTTCTACAAAATATATAGACTACATGCAAGAACAAAAAGATACCTAGATGGTTTTTCTATGCTGTGAACAAAACCTAGAAGGCGTTTTTCTTGCTGATGTACAAACGATGTTGATCCGGTGTAAACAGAATGCCTTTAGCTACAAAAGAATGACCCCAATAACCAAAAAATGACATGTAAAGGCTGAATCAGCTACCTAAGACAAGCAATGGCATTTTGGAACATGCAATATTGATTAAAAACACCAAATATGCAAGTTAGTTGTCAGATTTGAGCTTGAAACCCCAGTTCTACAACTGTGAATGACAATCTCTGATTTCTGTGAAATGAAAGCCAAATCTAACTTTCTCAGGCCTCCTGGATGCATTGGAATAGCCAAAAAAATTGCAATCACCCAGATTTCATAAAACAAATGTGCAAAGCTTAGAGATTAAAAAAGTTTTCATCAAACTTTTCTGATTCTCAAGATCATCTGAAGATGCAAGAGAAGAGCATACTAGGTTTTTGAAAAATTGTAAAAAGATTTATTAGCCACCCCCTCGTTGAATCTCTCAAATATGGAAACTAAAATCTACTCTTGTACATAGAATAGCTCTGATACCATGTTAGAATATGAAAAGATTATTAACCTAGAAAACTAGTGCAAACGAATAGATATCTAAACTATGAATGCAAATGATACAAAATTAAAATAGCAACATAGAGTTAGTCTCCAAGAGAGTAATGCAAATGCTAGAAGCAAAATAGCATTAAGAGGATACAAAATCAAAAGATACAAAATACAAGCCAAGTAGCATGCTTATATAGACTAGGAAGAGGGAGGAGGTGGCAACACCGACCAATCAGGAGCAACCATCTGTATCTTCCCAAGATAGCTAATGGATGCTCACATGTAGGAAGGTGACACCTCGCAACCACTCACCTAATAAGACATTCTTTATTAACCTAAGAAAGATTAATAGAAGTGTAGGAAAAACCTAGGAATATATGGAAAAATAAATAACCCACTAGGAAATAAAAACCTACACTAATAGTTCTCGGTTACTTAAGCAACTAGAACCTTAAAATGGGTACATAAGGCAAAATTCTAATGTCCAAGGGATGGACTAAGATGATTCTGAACTTAAATGTTCTAGACCAAGAAGGGTCAAATTATGTTTACTATAGAACATGACAGCTTACAAGTTGAGTCGAGGTAGTGGACATATGACAATGTTCATTACGTAACATTCACGTATGAAAATCTTTGGCCAAAGTAGTGCATCTGTCTTTATATGCATTATCGGTCCATAGTGCTCCAAATGGCATAATGTCTCCAGTAGTATCATACATAGTTAGAGTGGATCTATAGTTGTGTGACTGAGAGGCATTATGAAGGATACAACACCAAATACTCAGATGGCTAACCTAATGGTTCCTTATATCTATCCCTTCCATGAAGGGTAGGGCCACTTCCAGGTAGGAAGTTATGTAGGGGACTGCCAGTCTATGGTTGGTGGAAAAGCACTAGGATGATGCTCTCCTTCCTAAGCATAAGACAAGCCAAGGCTTATGAAGACAGATGTCATATGATCCAGATACAGTGCTTTTCATTTTATGACATGATGGTCAATTATTATGTATAATTTGATATTTGATGCCTTGAGCATAGCTTTGTACATGCTTAGTGAAAATTATTCACTAATGATATGTAATTGGATATTGTAATTGTAAGCTTTGTTATATTCTGATTTAGAATAACATGCTTAATTATCGAAATGATAATGATTCATCTTTGTTTAACTCTGATTTGGATAATCATGATGTAATCAAATTCTTATTTAAGATGAATATTTATTTTAATTATTGATCATTATGGTATGTGATGTTACATATTGAAAATGGAAAACATAACTATCCAAAACAAAAATAGTATCATACCTTTGAAAGATGTTGGATGCACATCATATCCTATAGGAGGTGGAGTTTCTTGTAACTCAACATTCTAGACTTCCTTAGAAAGATGTTGGATGCATCTTGAAACTCATGACAGTCTAACTCTAAGTGGGCATCAGTGTTATGGATCTTACACCAAGAGGATAGGGTAGATTTAGCATCTATTACTCATCCTGGGGGGTGATTATCTACATTCTGAGACTCTGGTGGTGATGGAACATCTCCATTAGTTGTTCTTGTATTCCATGTTTTTTTAGTCTTTGATAATTTTGATTTTGGTACTAGCCTTGGTTTTGATTAAAAAGTGGGACCGGAAGGTGACAAAGCTGAAGAATTAGTTTATACCTACTGATTATGAGTTGTAGTTGTTAGAAAAGATTGCAAAACTTAAGACAAAAGGATAAATCTATGAATGAGTACACTGAAGAATTTCATAAGATGATCATAAGGATAGGACATAGTGAAGCAAACAAGGAGAAAGTGGCAAGATAAATCAATGGACTGAGATTAAACAATCAAGAAGAACTAAGTTTGGTAAGGATGACATCTTTGGAAGAAGCATATCAGTTTGCCCTAAAAGTTGAGGAGAAGCTAAACAAGAGACATTATCAGAGATAGAGAGGCAGAGGAGATAAATTTTAGAGAGGAAGAATGTTTTACGGATGTGATAGACTAGAGAGGAAGAATGTTTTATGGATGTGATAGACCATTTAAAGAGCAGAATAAATTTGATATCCCAGTTAGAAAGGATGACAGAGATAACAATGCTTACCGTAGAGATAACAAAAATTTTTACTAGAGAGGAAACCCTAGTGCATAATAGAATGAAGGATACAAAAGAGAACGAAGAGGATTACATAAGAGAACATTCAGAGGTACTTGTTTCAAGTGTGGAAGTGAAGGACATAGAGCATTTGAATGTAATCAAGGTAGTACAAGTAAGAGGACAAAAAATAGTGGAAGAGAAGCCTATGTTGAAGAACCTGTTGAGTTAGATAACCCCTGTTCTGTTGGTAAACCAGAGAAAGGAGAATCATTGGTGATGAGGAGAGAACTATTTCAAATAGAGGCAAATGAGGAACCATCACAGAGGAAAAGTCTATTCAAAACCAGATGAAAATTCAGAGGTAAGTGTTGTAAAGTTGTAATTGATAGTGGTAGTTATGATAACCTAGTTTCAGAAGAGATGGTGACTAAGCTGAAGATGGAAAGATTGAAACACCCTAAGCCCTATTAGATAGAATGGATTCAAGATGATCATAAGGTACTAGTGAGTGAACAATGTTTGGTACAATTTCATAGTGTATCTTATCATGATGAAGTCTTGTGTGATATTATGCCTATGGATGTTTTTCATATCTTGTTGGGTAGACCTTGGTAATATGATAGAAAAGATATACATGATGGGGGAAAGAACACATATACTATAACAACAAATGGAAAGAGAATTACTTTGATTCCTTTGGAGGATGATCCTAAAGATATGGTATGTGGAAATGCTATAATTTGTTTGGTAGATGGAAGGAAATTTCTGGATGGTTTGAGACATGAGAATATGTGTTATGCCTTGATTCCTAAAAAGATTGAAGTAGTGAAGAAAGAAATTGAACCAGAGAAGATAAGAGAGCTGCTGACAGAGTATGAAGACATCATATCAGATAATGTACCTAAAGGATTACCACCTATAAGGAGTATCAGTCATCACATGGATCTTATACCCAGAGCAAGTTTGCCTAACAAAGTAGCACACCAGATGATACCTACATAGAATGAAGAATTGAATAGACAAATACAAGAGTTGTTGAGGAAAGGTTTGATTAGAGAAATCTTGAGTCCTTGTATAGTGCCTGCAATGTTAGCACCAAAGAATGATGGAGAATAGAGAATGTGTACTGACTCTAGAGCAATAAACAAGATCACAGTTAAGTATAGATTTCCTTTAACTAGGATGGATGATATCATGGATTGTTTGAGTGGAGCAAAATATTTCACAAAGATATACTTGAAGGGTGGATACCATCATGTCAGAATCAGAGAAGGTGATGAATGGAAGACTCTTTTTAAGACAAATGAAGGATTGTATGAGTGGTTAGTGATGCCCTTTGGATTGGCAAATGCATTGAGTACTTTCATGAGGTTGATGAATGAAGTTTTGAAGAAATTCTTGGGTGAGTTTGTGATTGTATACTTGGATGATATTCTGATTTTTAGTAAGACAAAAGAGGAACATTTGTAGCATATTAGACAAGTTTTACAGAGACTTAGAGACGAGAAATTGCTGATAAACATCAAGAAGTGTAGTTTCATGAAGGAAGAGTTGGTATATTTGGGATTTGTGATTTCTGTAGAAGGATTGAAGATGGACCCTGAGAAAGTGAGGGTAATTGTTGAATGGCCTACACTGGAGAGCATTGGAGAGGTTAGATCATTTCATGGATTGACTAGTTTCTACTAGAAGTTCATCAGAAATTTTAGTTTAGTATGTAATCCTATGACAAAGATAATGAGAGGTGACAAAAGATTTTTAGTGGACATCTGGAGTAGATAAAAGTTTTGAGTTGTTGAAGAAGAAAGTGATAGAGCAACTTGTTTTGGAATCACCAGATTTCAATAAGGTATTTAAAGTTGATTATGATGCAAGTGGAAATGCAATTGGAGTAATGTTAAGTCAACAAGGTAGACCAATAGCATATTTCAATGAGAAGTTGAATGATACAAGGAGAAGATATTGAGTTTATGATCAACAGTTCTATGCCATAATTCAAGCCTTGAAGAAGTGGAGACATTACTTGTTGCCTAAGGAGTTTGTGTTGTATATAGATCATCAAGCTTTGCAATATTTGAATAGTCAAGGTAAGTTGAATCAGAGACATGAAATGGGTAGAGTTCATGCAGAGTTATACTTTTGTGTTGAAGCATAGGAGTGGAAAATCAAACAAAGTTGTTGATGCCTTGAGTAGAAGAAGAAACTTGTTGACCAAGATGAGAGTGGAAGTATTAGGTTTTGATGAATTGAAGAATATGTATGAGGGAGACATTGATTTTACAGAACCTTAGAAAGCCTGTAAAGAACCTGTTGTGATAGATAGGAGTAAGTGGTTGGACTATTTCATTCTAGAAGATATTTTGTTCAACGGAAGTCAGTTGTGTATACCTAGAAGGTCAATGAGGGATAATTTGATCAAGGAGAAGCATAGTGGTGGATTGGCAGGACACTTTAGCATTGACAAGATAGTGGCTTTGGTAAGTGAAAATTATATTTGGCTTCAGATACATAAGGATGTTTGAAGATTTGTTCAGAGTTGTAGAGTTTATCAAGTTATAGAAGGAAGTTGTCAAAATACTGGATTATATAAACCTTTGACAGTACCAGAGAGACCTTGGGAAGACATAAGCATGGATTTTGTAATGGGATTACCTAAGACACAAAGAGGACATGATTCAATATTTGTAATGGTTGATAGATTTTCAAAGATGGCTCATTTCATACCTTGTAAGAAGACAACTAATGCAGTGTATATAGCTGACCTATTCTTCAAAGAGATTGTGAGATTGCATGGATTACCTAAGAGTATAGTTTTAGATAGAGATACAAAGTTTGTTGGATACTTTTGGAGGACACTTTGGAAGAAGATGAAGACAGATTTGAAGTTCAGTTCAACTTTTCATCCACAGACAAATGGATATATAGAGGTAGTGAATAGGAGTTTGGGAAACTTGTTGAGATGTTTGGTTGGAAAGAAAGTCAGAAGTTGGGATTTGATTCTTTCACAAGCAGAGTTTGCATACAATATTTTAGTAAATAGGAGTTCTGAAAGAGCACCTTTTGAGATTGTTACTGGAGTGAATCCTAGAGGAGTCACAGAATTGAGAGATACCGTTATAGAAGAAAAGAGGAGTGCAGAAGTAGAAGAATTTGCAGATCATATGAAGACAGTGCATAACCAAGTGAAGAAGCATTTGGAGGATATGAATAGTAAGTACAAAGAGAAGGCTGATGAGAAGAGAAGACATAAGGAATTTGAAGTGGGAGATGAAGTGATGCTATACTTGAGAAAAGAAAGATTTCCAGTTGGGACATATAACAAGTTGAAGATGAAGAAATTTGGACCTTGTAGGATACTCAGGAAATTTGATTTAGGAAATGCATATGAAGTGGGGTTACCAAAGACATTGGGTACCTCACCTATTTTCAACATTGCAGAGCTTTATCAGTATCATGATGCAGAGTTTAGTGACAACATCGAAGAAGACTTGGAGAAGCAGTTACCACAACAAGCACTGAAACAAATTGAAGACAATTTGGACAGCAGAGTTGGACACAACACTAGAGGAAGACAATACAAATAATATCTTATGAAATGGAAAGGTAGACCAGAAGAGGATTCATCATGAATTTCTCAGGCTAAGGTAGATTGTCTTGGTTCTCCCCTAGCCCCAACAAAGTGAGGGACTCACTTTTTCAATAACCTCAGATGTCTGATGCAGGAGCATCCCTGGTTCAAGAGTAATCTTGCATCAACCAAAAACATTTGCATTTTAGTTCTTTCATTTTCTAGTTTAGTTCAAGCAGTTCAGTTAGAAACAATTTCAACTTGTGGTTTGGTATTGGTATTTCACATCTTACAAATCTGGACTTAGCATCTACATGCATTCATCTACATCATATCAAGAATTTAGAGCATTTGGATAAGTTACCGGAAAGATATCACTATCAGAAGTTGATTATTTTCTTAGAGAAGAGCATCTTAACAATCTTAGACAATCAGCTAAAGGAGAAGGCTTGTGGATCATTCCTTGACTTGCAGATCTTAGTGACACATCATTCAACATCCTTTAGTTCATGGCTGACCTTCCCCAAGGGTCCGCACATCATTCCATTCATTTGAGGAAGTGTTCTATGCATTTAGGTCTGACCTATCTATGAACACGTTACAACTCTTCATTGGAGTTTATGACCTTCCTTGGCTAACACGGAAGAATCTGTTGGTCCAAAAATGATATATAAAGATGTAATAGATCCTTAGAAAAGTAGCTATTCACATAAGAAAGATCTGATAGTTTAGATTTTGTGTGAATGAGCTTCAAATCTTTATCATGCGTATGTATGTAATCAAGCCTGTGAGCCATAATTCTAAGCCCACATGTTGCTAACCAAATTGTATTTGAATTCTATGATATACTGAATAACTAAATCTACATTTGTTCCATTTCCTTGAGTTGTTTCCATTGTGTTTACTCTTGCTATACGGTCTGGACAGTTCATTCTGTGAACCCTCCTATCGTGATTGCACCAGTAAATCATAAAGCAGAAAACAACAAAAATTGCACATAAAAAATAGAATATTATTTTATTGATTTGGACATATCATTACATTATAGAAGCTCAAATACAATTAGAGAATGAATCCTCCACAGGATGCAACACCTTACAAATTCCTATCCCAAGACTATGGAACCTTCTGCCTACTATAACCCAAAATCAGCTAGGGTTTCTAATTTCCTGTCTTTTCTTAACTCTACACTTTCCCCCTTATCTAGACTACTACCAAGGGTTCCCAAAAATGGTTATTAATAGCCTTTTTGGTGGCCTCTAGCCAAATTTTAAATTTTGCATCTCCCTCCAAAAATATGTCAACTTTCGAGAGCCATAACTTTTGATCCGGGTGTCTGATTGATGAATCGTTTGAAGTGCCAGAAATCTCGTAGAGTACTCTATGTGCTAAGAACCCACTTTTCTAGTTATACCCATTTTTAGGCCTGTAAGAGGCCATTTAGAGCCTTAAACCTAAATTTGAATAATTTTCAAGTGTTTTATGGAAACAAAAACTTTAAAATCTTTCAGCTCACAAATGATCTTTACATGATTCCTTCAACAAAGGTCTTAGTTTTCATTTACAAAGCTACCTATAAATTTTTCTTCAATCTATGCCCAAATACAAACTTTCCAAAAATAGTAGTTTGCTATTTTTAGCAGTTTGGAAAAACTAAATGTTCTACATCATTATTCAAGCAACTATGGAACAAGAAATACTAATTTTGAAAAGAAATGAAAATAACATCAATGATTTGGAATCAACATCTTTTTTGGGTGATGCAAGATTGCCCTTACACCATTGGATGCTCCTGCATCAAACACCCAGGGTAATTTTGAGAAGTGACCTTGTCACATCTCAAGTGTTTGAGGAAAACCCCAAATAGTCCACTTCTACCTTAGATAACCAAGAAGAATCTTCAACTAGCCTTCCTTTTCACTTCACTAGGTATTCTTCATATTGTCTATTTTGAGTAGTTCTTCCCACATGGCTATCCAAGAATTCTTCCATCTCCTCATTCTCTGATGTAGGTGTTGAGTTATTACACTATTCTTCTGTTGGTCCATCCTCTATGCCACCTTCATGATATTCTGTTAAATCAACAATGTTGAACATAGGGGAAATGTTGATTCCACTCAGTAGCTCTACCTCATATGCATTTCCTAAATCACACTTTTTCAAAATCCTAAATGGTCCAAATTTCTTCATTTTCAACTTATTATAAGTAGCAACTGGAAAGCTCTCTTTTCTCAAGTGAACCATGACTTCATCTCCTACCTAAAACTCCTTATATCTCCTCTTTTGATCTTCCTTAGCCTTGTACTAAATATTTATTTTATTAATGTGCCTTCTCACCTCTTCATGGAAATTCTTCAGGTGTTCTGTAAAGTCTTCAGCTTTGACACCTGTCTTTTCTCCCTTGTCTAGCTTCCTTAACTCTAAAGAATTTCTTAGACTACTACCATATACAATCTACAATGGTGATTTACCAATGCTCCTATTGAGAGAATTGTTGTAAGCAAATTCTGCCTATGGTAAAAACAAATCTCATCCCTTAGGCTTATCTCCTACTAATCATCATAGCAGGTTACCCAAACTCCTAATCACCAGTTTTTTTGGTCCATCAGTCTATGGATGGTGTGCAGAACTGAACCTCAAATTTGTCTTCAGCTTCTTCCACAATGTCCTCTAGAAATAACCAACAAACTTGGTATATTGATCTGAAACTATGCTCTTAGGTAGACCATGTAGTCTCACCACCTCTTTGAAAAATAATTTTGCAATATGAACAACATCATTAATTTTTTTAAAAGGAATAAAATGTGCCATCTTCAAGAATCTATCTAGCACCACAAAAATGGAATCATGTCTTCTTTGTGTCCTTGGTAAACCAAGAACAAAATCCATACTAATATCATCCCATGGCTAATATAGCCTTGTATTCTGACTTGTTCCTTTTTCCATCTGACACACTCTACAACTCTACACAAATTTCCTCACATCCTATTGTAGTTTTAGCCAATAATAATGCTCACCAACAATATAAATGGTCTTATCTCAACCAAAATGTCCAGCTAATCCCCTAATATGCTTCTCCTTATTCAAGTTCTCTCTCATGGAACTCCTTGGAATGCACAACTGGCTTCCCCTAAACAACATGATGTTTTGGATTATGAAATCCAACCATTTTGTCCTCTCCAAAGTAACAAGTTCCAAACAAGCTTTCCAAGCCTCTGCAAAATCTAGATCTTTAGGATATAAAATTTTGAGCTCATCAAATCCAACAACCTCCATCTTCATTTCTATCAAAAAAATTTGCCTCCTGCTCAAGGCATCTATAACTCTGTTGGACTTCCTACTCTTGTACTTCAAAACAAAATTATAGTTCTACAAAAACTCAACCCATTTTAAGTACCTTTGGTTCAACTTTCCTTGACTACTAAGATACTGTAAAGTTTGATAATCAGTATATAAAAAAAACTCTTTTGGAAACAAATAATGTCTCCATTTCTTCAAAGCTTGAACTATTGCATAAAACTACTAATCATAAACATAATATTTTTTCTTGGCATCATTAAGATTCTCACTAAAATAGGCAATGGGCTTACCTTGTTGACTCAAAATAGCTCCTATAGCACTGCCACTAGCATCACAATCTACCTAAAATACCTTATTGAAATATGGAAGTACCAAAATAGGTTGCTATGTGACTTTCTACTTTAATGTATCAAAACTCTTCTTTCCTCCTATAGTCCATTTAAACTCTTTTCTATCCCCTCTCATTGTCTCAATTAGGGGTGCACAAATTCTACTAAAATTTTTGATAAACTTTCTATAAAAACATGCCAAACCATGAAAATATCATACCTCTGTGGCACTCCTTGGCATGGGCCATTCAAGGACAACCCTTACTTTTTTCAGGTCCATCTTTAGACCTTCCTCTGAGACAACAAATCCTAGGTATACCAACTCCTTCTTTGCAAAACTATATTTCTTCACTTTAATCAACTTCTCCTCCCTTAGCTTCTCTAAAACCCTTTTGATATGCATCAGGTTCTCATCCTAAGTCTTACTAAAAATCAAAATGTCATCTAAATAAAAAATAACAAAACTTCCCAAAAACTCTTTCAATACCTCATTCATGAGCTGCATGAATGTGCTCGATGCATTGGTTAACCCAAATGGCATGACTAACCACTCATACAAATGGGTGAAAATTTAGAGTTGTGTCCCACTTTCAGCGAATTAGATAGTTCTAAATGGATAGTTTTTGAGCAGTAAGTTTCCACTCGGCTTTATTCTGCCTAGTACCACATGGCGCCTACATGGCACCTACGTGGTTGCATGTTTTTGGGTGTAAACAAATTGAGCGGTACTTTTATGCCTGCTAAGGTTCCAGGTGGAACCATATTAAATAAAAATAAAAAATAGGCAAAAATGTCATTTTCGTCTGCATTGGTGTCTAAGTAAAAACTTCTACCTAGAGCCCACAACAGCTAGTGAGCACACAGGCCTGCCGACCGCCACCTCTAGGTACACATTACCTATTTCTCATGGGCTCCAGGCTTATTATCTCTTGAATTGTTTTGATGTATTTGTTCTCTAGTGTATGGCCTCGAAATCTTATTATCTCTTGAATTTCAAACCCTAGCTAGAACTCATATTTATAACCTCAAAAGATTATTACCTCTGGAATTTTGAATGGGTATTTGAAACACTTAGAATAAATAAAATTTTGAAACCATACAAAATTCTATATAAATTTTGACAGTCCATACAAAATTTCTCCTTTCATGTGATTGAAACACTTAAAATTTTGATTGTATTTTATGTCAAAAATGTCTAAATACAGCCATACGACCATCACATTCAGGCCCTGATGGAGATGCTCTCATTATACATGTATTATAATATCATATGAAAGGAGAGATTTTGGACAAACTATCAAAATTCATATAGGATTATGATGATATATATATTTGGTTTTTATATTATTTCAAACCCTAGCCTAGCAATCAACCTATCATGTCAATCAGCTTCAAAGGTGCCCTTAAAATACTATGATAAAATCATAAAGTTATATATAAATCATATATATATATATATATGTATCATAATTCTATATAAATTTTGACAGTTTGGATAAAAAATTTCTCCTTTCATGTGACTGAAACATAGACAGTGTATGGACTATCAAAATTTCTCCTTTCATGTGATTGAAACACTTAAAATTTTGACTGTATTTTACGGCAAAAATGTCTACATACAGCGTATGGAGTGTTTAATCTAGTCTAGCAGAAATTTAGATTTAAAATGAATAAATTAAATACTTACATATGTTTTTGAATACAAATGTATAAAATACAATGAACATGAGTAGAACTTAGATATCTCATACATTACTCAAAATAAAACATTCACGCATACACAGCCTCTTAGATGAATGAGTTATTGTGATAAGTATCCAAGAGGAGTGTTTCTAACTTGACAACTATAGGCAATAGTGACACCTAAAGAGCTAGTTGTGGCACATGAGGAGGTAGTGGTGGTAGCCAATTTTCTTCAATCAAGGAAGAAAACATGTTCTTATTAGCTACCTATGAAAACACTTATTTGCATAAATAAACTTAAATAAAAGAGGTGTAATATAAAATATTGCACCATCATGAGTCAACATCACTCCATGTGACAAATAAGACCACATGAATTAATCCATGGGCCTCTTGTCAAGTTAGTACTCCCTCAAGAATCATAACCACAACCATCATGAAGTCATATGTGAGCAATGTTTCATTCTTAACAAATCAATGTTTGACCTCTTAAGTTGACTAGTACAAAAAGGAAACCCCTAAACTACCACAAATAGAGGAGGATGGAGAAAATGAGATTTAGGAGTGGTTGTAAAGCACCCAAAATTTTTTTAGAGTGGATACTAAGGTAGCCACTATATTAGCATAGGAAAAATCGAAAGAGGAACAAAACATTGAAATGAGGTAAAAGACAAGAAGGCTAGAGAAACTATTCCTCAACAAGAGAAAATGATAGAAGCTATCACACAAAAGGAGAAAGAAGCTAATGCAATAGCCACATAGAAGGAAGAAATGTACTTCAAAAAAACTATAACATAAAAAGGAAAGTAGATTATGATTACCACTCAATAAGAGACTTCATGAGAGCTAATTGAGAAGATCCACACCTTCTTGGCCCAACAAAGACAACAATTGCCTATCCTCTTAGTAGCCCCTAGTAACCTTCAACCATTGAATAAGGGATAGCAAGTTGACTTACATAAACCAAATCCCATTAAAAAATAGACCTTGGGGAATGCTCTTCAATATAGTGCTCAACTAGACTAGATGAACCCCTATGTGTAGAATGAAGAGATGATCAAATTCTTAATAAAAAAAATCACTAAATTTAGACCCTAATATGAACTAGATCCTATATTATCTGTGGAATTCTATCTAAAGCACTTGACACAAACTATTTTGGCATGCATGGAAATTATGGCCAAGAAATAGCAAAAACATTAACCAAGTGAAGTATGGGAATATAGGGAAACTCTTTTTAAAATAATGTGCACTAAGATTAAAAGAGAATAAATGACTATCTAGAGTAGATAAGTAGTTATAATTAGCACATGACAATACAAAAACATATTTCTCCTACACACTTATTTGGCCAACAACTATGTAAAATCTCTAAAGAATGAAATCAATAATATTGAGGTTCAATTCCTAGTTAAATAAACTTTGAACAACATACAAATGGATCCAAATGGTACAAAGAGGAATAAATTATTGTAGCTTAGTGAGTAGTACAATAAGCAATATATTAAGTGGGTGCAAGAAACCAATCAAATGGATGAGTATGGGGCTACAATCAACTACAATCTTACAAAATTATCCAATGTTGTACAATTTCATAAGACTTTTATGGCTAAACATATGACTAAGGTACTACCATCCTTCTTTTATGAGGTAGAGGAAGAATAGCTGGATCTCAAACTATAGTTGTGCTAAGCCATAATAGGGTAAATGCAAGGAGATGGGGGACCAAAAAGTCACCACCATCTCCAAAATTAAATAAAAATGTGAGTGCATTATAACGCGCTTGCATTTTTCTTTTAATAAAAGTAAAAAAAAAGCCATTTTCTGCACATTCACCCACGGCTTTTCCCTTAACAACAACAAAGAAAACTAAGCAAAATGTGATCGTGTTGAAGAAAAGGAGATTCAATCAAGTGCATGTGAGAAAACAAGAAATTCACAATGCCACCTCACCGCCAAAGACATCGTCATGCAAATTTGGAGGCTCCAGCACAGGAAGAAGGTAGGGCTTGTCTGATTTTCTTAGTTTTAGAACATTTTTTTTAGTTTTGCAATGTTTGATTTATGTTTATACTGCATTTAGAGTTATTGGAGAAGTAGAAAATCTAAATCCTGTTGAGGAGGGTGAAAACAACCCCCAAAACCCTCCAAACCCTCCAAATCCTCAAAACCCACCTTCACCTCCTTTTCATGTAAGGGATAATTAAGAACACTACTTAGGGATAATAGAAGAAAATAAGAAACATCTTGAAACTATTATTCAAACCCTAAACAATCCATGTGGAACCATTGAGCATAGGAGGGCACTTGCAAAATCACTAGAGGAGATTATTTCCCACATGGATTTGGTGAGGAAACAAATCACCGATTTCCAAGACTATAGGGAGAGGAGTCGGCAATATTATGCTGACAAGTTGTCATATGAACAAGTGAAGAAGGAAAAAATTACAAAAGTTGAATTATGTGAAAAATTTACTAATCCCAAAACTGGCCAAACATTAGAGGAAACTTGCAAACGGTTTCCTATACATTGGTATAGGAATGAAGACATATCCCAAAACTTTTGGGATAGATGGTACATGGTCTTCGATGAGTGGCCATGCAATAATTATGAGGTACCAAAATATGTTTTGAGGAAACTCTATTGCGAGTTCATCCTCAACAAGATTCTAAATTATTTTGATATTCTTGATTTCTAGGGTAGAGGTGGTGGCTCTAGCCAAGATAGACTCGAGGCTCAGTGAGATGAACAACATGTGCCTATACCCTAAGGGAGGCCAGAGCGTAGGTCACTCCATTTGGCTTTGAAGGAGAGTGTTGAGTTGGAGACTTTAAATTCAATGACTACTCTAATCCAAACTCTATCACAGCATGCAGATGATTTTACCCAAGATGATGAGGGTGAGAGTAGTAGGTATCATGTGTCCCCACATTTGTGCAGTACATGTGGGAACCTATGTGATTATGGGACACAAGAGGCATGATAGGACTCTGTGACACAGGGGTAGCATGCTGCGACATAGGGGCAAGACATATTGGATGATCTTGTTCTCAGTGGCAATCTTTTACAACATACATTTGGTAATGACTCTTAGGTAATTTGTTACAAGTTTCATCTTGATTTAGTATATTTTTGTTTGAAATTTGTAAATAATTTTATATGATTATCTATATTATAAGTAAAAAATAATGTATGTAATTGTTTGCGTAATGAAATTCTAGGGTCAGAGTCTTCATCCTGCCTCTGTTAGTCATCCATTGGTGGCTTATGAGAAGAGGTCAAGTCAATAGGTATGTAATTTATCACATATTCATAATTATTGTAGATATGTCAATGGTAATATTATTTTGTGACTTGATTTGATGATTTCAACAGTCACCAACACGTCCACAGTTTCCTTGGTCTCCTGGATGCCAAACCACCACTTTTACTAAGGTAAATTTAATCATTTCTAATCATTATGCATTTTAAAAATAATGTTATGTATTTATTTAATTTTAATAATCTTGAACTTGATTTTTAGATACTGAATATAGTGGAGACTCCTCATCTTCGTGAGTCAGTACAGATAGGCATTGATGCAACCATGATGTCTGCAAATCCTTTGACTGAAGTATGAGCCAATAACATGAAAATATCATAATTCTGTATTTCTTTTATATCTCATGTCATTTGATGTACATAAATGATATTTATGTTTAGTGAATTTTTCTTCTTGATGCTTCTCACAGGAGTTCACAACTCCAGTTCATCCAACTATGGATGAAGAGAGAGTCAAGATGATGGAGAGTGATCATCAGTTGGCGGTAAGTGATCATTTACATATGTGATGTTATATATTTCATGCATTTTTAATACTAATGTGCATATTGTTTGTGTATTAAAAGGTGCAGCTGGATGAACTTTATTCGAAGAGGTCTACTCAACAGCAAAGAGAGGATGTGTCACTGACTGGCTCTCCATCTTCATAGTCAAAGAAGGGATGCCGATTATTTCCTAAAACTCCATAGGAAACTAGTTTTGGGGAACTTTTTTTTATGCCTAGATGGCTTTGTATACATACTTTTGTATGTTAATCCGATGTATATTTTTGTATATTTGCCTATATGGCTTTGTTTGGACACACCTATATGGATTTTTATATAAACTAGATGTTATATTCCTGATATTATGTATATACGATAGTTTATAGTAAATATTTAATATGATAATCAATTATTATTATAGGAATTTGGTTTTACAAGTGCCAATTGCATTTACTTGAAAGTTTATGAATTATTTTGAAATAATCCATTTTGTGCATATCTTGCAATCATTGAATTATGTCAGACTGTACATTTCTTTGAGGTATCATTTTAAATAGTTCACATACCTTTTCTATGCTTCCATACTTTCCATACAAGTCTACAAGGGAAACTTTGCAAATACAATACATGTGAGAAAATTCCAATATCATTTATGCTTTGATGGTTGTCCACAACATGTTCTCGAGATCCCATTATAGCATAGGCAAGGAGGAAGTTGGTTAAAGTTCTGCAATTTGGTTTTAGATGTGCCAAAATTTGCATAAATGGTTGAAATTTATTTTTGTGCATTTGCTTGAGAGTTTTTAAAGCCTTATAAAAAATCCATTTTGTACATATCTTGCAATCATTGCATTCCATGAGACAACATTTCTTTGAGGAATTGTGTCTAATAGTTCATGTTCATTATATATGCTTCCGCACAAGTTACATACATGTCTTGCAGGGTACTTACAACTACGACATTTGACAAAATTCTTATATCCTTTATGCTTTGATGGATGTCTATACCATTCTCCAAACATACCATTTCTAAGGTTTTGGAATTTGGCTTTACACTTGCCAATTGCATTTTCTTAGAACTTTCTAAAGGCTTATTAGTAAATCTATTTTGTTCATATTTTGCAATCATTATATTTTATGAGGCAACATTTCTTTGAGGCATCATGCCAAACAGTTCACGTGTCTTGTCTATGCTTCCACACTTTGCATACATGTCTCCGAGGGCAGTTACAACTACAACATCTAACAAAATTCCCATATGCTTTATCCTTTTGATGGATGTCCATTTTGGCATAGGCAAGGAGGATACTGGCTAAGGTTGTGGAATTTTTATTTACACCCGCCAATCGCATTTTCTTGAAAGTTGCTAATGCCTTATCAAAAAATCCATTTTGTTCATATCTTACAATCATTGCATTCAGTGAGGTGACATTTCTTTGGGGCATCATGCCAAACAATTCATGTGCCTTTTCTATGCTTCCATACTTTGCATACATGTCTACAAGGGTGATGTAGTAGGTAAGGAGGACGACTCAACACCATGGAAACATATTTCATGGTGCAAGAGCACCTTAGCCATAGCCAATCTTGGCTAGGAGCATGTCATAACAAGGTCCTAGGACATCATAAGACAAGTTGATGGTCTTGTGTCATCATTTTGCATGTAATAAGGTCAAATGACCAATGTCATTTGTATTTGGAGTCATGTTTTATGTTGTTTTCAAACAAAAAGTCTAATAATGTAAGTAGTGGTAAGAAGTTGCTTTGTCAACTTAACAAATCATGTAATAAGGAGTTTACCGAACGATCAGATAGGTTGAAAGTTAGTTATGATTGACTTGAACTATTATAAACATGTATAAAAGCTTCACACACACTAAGGTCTCGTTTCATGTGCCAAGCATCACATTCGTTCGGGGCAGCAGGCTACCGACAAAGTCCCTTAAGCTCCCTAAGATGAAAAAATTATCAAACTTTGATGGGAGAGTTCTTAGAATTCATGATAGATGGGAATGTTTTATTTGGACCTACAGGTGCACATGAAGTCCATCCACAATAACCTCTCTTGGTTTCATTCAACTCCAGTCTATTTGACCATGCCAAAATCAAACGCATTCCTGCAAAATGCTTTAGTTTCATGCAGTGGAAAGGTGGTAGGAGTGACATTTTGCATTTCATAGATCATGGGGCCGAACGGACTTTAGAAACACATTAGGTTGGGTGGGTAAATGCTAGGGGAGGTCTTGTTTCATGTGCCAAGCATCGTATTCATTCGGGGTAGCAGGCTACCGGCAATGTCCCTTAAGATCCCTAAGACCAAAAAATTGCCAAACTTTGATGTAGCAGTTCTCAGAATTCATGGCAGATGGGAACATTCCATTAAACTATCTCATTTTTTATCAACTCCTATCCATTTAATCATGCTAGAATCAAACTCATTCTTGCAAAATGCTTCAGTTTCATGCAGTGGAAAGGTGCTACGAGTGACATTTTGCATTCCATAGCTCATGGGGATGAATGGACTTCACCAATGTATCAGGGTGGGTAGTTAAATGCCAAGGGAGGTCTCATTTCATGTGCCAAGCATTGTAGTCATTCGAGGTAGTAGGCTACTGGCAAAGTCCCTTAAGATCCCTACAACAAAAAAATACCAAACTTTGATAGAGCAGTTCTTAGAATTTGTGATAGCTAGGAACATTCTGTTTGGACCTACAAGTGCATATGGGATCTATATACAATAATCTCTCTTATTTTCATTCAACTCCTATCCGTTTGACTGTGCTAGAATCAAACGTATTCTTGCAAAATGCTTCAGTTTCATGTAGTAGAAAGGTGCCAGGAGTGACATTTTGTATTGCATAGCTCATGGGGCTAAACGGACTTTGCCAATACATCGGGGTGGATAGGTAAATGCAAAGGGAGGTCTCATTTCATGATCCAAGTGTCACAGTCATTCAAGGTAGTAGGCTATCAGAAAAGTCCCTTAAGCTCCTTAAGATGGAAAAACTGCCAAACATTGACGGGATAGTTCTCAGAATTCGTGGCAGCTGGAAACATTCTATTTGGACCTACAGGTGCATGTGGAGTCCATTGACAATAATGTTTATTAGTTTTATTCAACTATTATCCATTTGACTGTGCCAGAATCAAATGCATTCTTACAAAATGCTTCAGTTTCATGCAATCGAAAGGTTTGCTAGGTGCCATATTTTTTGTTCTACTCATTGTGGGGTTGAGTGGACTATGCCAACATGTCAGGGTGGGTGGGTAAATGCTAGGGGAGGTCTCATTTTGTGCACCAAGTGTCTCAGTCATTTTGGGCTACAAGCTATTGGTAAACTCAAAAAGTGCTAAGTCTCGGTAGCTTGCAGGCCACAACGATTGGGACACTTGGCACATGAAACAAGACCTCCCCTTGCATTTACCCACCACCTTGATGTGTTGGTGCAGTCCATTCAGCCCCATGATGAGCACAACAAAAAATATGGCACCCGATAACCTTTCCACTGCAAGAAATCTGAAGCATTTTGGAAGAATGTGTTTGATTTTGCCACGGTCAAATGGACTTGAGTTAAATGAAACTGAGAGAGGTTATTATGGATGGACTCCACATGCACCTGTAGGTCCAAATAAAACATTCCCAGCTGCCACAAATTCTAAGAACTATCTTGTCAAAGTTTGGCAATTTTTTCATCTTAGGGAGCTTAAGGGACTTTGCTGGTAGCCTACTGCCCTGAAAGAATGCGATGCTTGGCACACAAAACAAGACCTCCCCTAGCATTTACCCACCACCTTGATGCATTGGCAAAGTCTGTTGGCCCCATGAGCTATGGAATGCAAAATGTCACTCCTAGCACCTTTCCACATCATGAAACTAAAGCATTTTGCAAGAATACATTTGATTTTGGCACGATCAAACAGACTGGAGTTGAATGAAACTGAGTGAGGTTATTGTGTAAGGACTCCATGTCACCTATAGGTCCAAATGTAACATTCCCAGCTACCAAAAATTCCAAGAACTGTCCCATCAAAGTTTGGCAATTTTTTTCATTTTAGGGAGCTTAAGGGACTTTGCTGGTAACCTGCTACCCCAAACGAATGCAACACTTGGCACATAAAATGAGACCTCCCTTGGCATTTACCCATCCACCCCAAAGAGTTGGTGAAGTCCGTTTGGCCCCACAAGCTATGGAATGAAAAATATCACTCCTAGCACCTTTCCACTGCATGAAACTAAAGTATTTTGCAAGAATGCATTTGATTTCGGCACAGTCAAATGGACTGGAGTTGAATGAAACTAAGAGAGGTTATTGTGGATGGACTCCACGTGCACCTATAGGTCCAAATAGAATGTTCCCAGCTACCATGAATTTTGAGAATTATCTTGTCAAAGTTTGGCAATTTTTTTTATCTTAGGGAGCTTAAGGCACTTTGCTGGTAGCCTGCTGCCTGGAACAAATGTGATGCTTGGCACAAAAAATGAGAACTCCGTTGGAATTTACCCACCCACCCCAATGCGTCGGTGAAGTTCATTTGGCCCCATGATCTATGGAATGCAAAATGCCACTCCTAGCACCTTTCCAAACATGAGGAAGAACCACAACCCAATCTAACTTCTGAAAGCATGAAGACACTAAGAACACTGAAGACATGGAGGACAATGAAGCATGAAGACATGAAAAAAATCCTATCATGAGGAAGAACCACAACCCAATCTAACTCTTGAAAGCATGGCATGTTATGATGAAGAAGCACAACTAAAATACAATGATCCAATGGCATGAACCAATGACATAAGCAACTATGTCCTACTATTGTAACATGATAAACATGAATGTTATGAACTAACATCCAAACCCTTTGATGTGAATCTTGATATGACATGAGTGAAGCATGAGTGAATAGGATTAAGACCAATTAGGATCAACTTCATCCATTACTTAGATCTAACATCATGAAACAAATCAAACAAAATGTACATGAAATATATAACATCACTTATGTAATCGATCACTTACCGCCATTTGATGATCACTCTCCATCATCTTTTCTCAAGCTTCTTTATCTATAGTTGGATGAACTAGAGTTGTGACCTCCTATGAGAAGCATCAAAAAGTAAAATTGACTAAACATAAATATACTGGAGGGAAGCAATTCATACTACTATTTATATACAAAACAAAGTACAAGTAACCATTTAGGAAAGTTTTATGCATACTTACAAATTAATCCAACTAACCATTTGGGTCTTCTCTACTCTTTATTGTGTCAAGTATGGCCTCATGGTCAGAGTCACACACCTTCCACAAGGTCTTTTCCAAAGGTCTACCTCGATATTGTATCAAATGAACATTGGTTACCACAACAAGGTTGGAGTAATGAGGAATCTTCCGATGCGTGTCAAAGTCCTCAAACAGCCAAACATTAAGACTCTTATGTGGGTACCTTCTAAGCCATGTTCTAGTAACAACCACTGAGCTTGTAGGGTATTCAATGTTTTCTCCATCTGTAACTAGGGCCTCAAATTTATTTTTGGCCCCAACACAATGACACAAGTAATAATCTATTTCCTCTTCATTATCTTCATTTGCAGTAACTGCATAAACATGCCCTAGAATGACATGTGAAGAAAATTGGATGAAATTAATCAACATTACAAAAATACTACAAAGTTTAAGTTAACATTAGGAATTTCAAATTTAACCAAGTAGATATATTACCTAGTTGAACTAGATCTGATATGTGGTCAAAGTCAACTCACAATTCCATCTCTATCAATCCTAGTGCCGTCAGGGGTCGATACGTGTCAAGTGGGAAAAGATAACTGAACTACCATTCGTCAACCCACTCCCTTGACTTGCACTCATTCCAGGCTTGAATTGTACATGTAGAACAAAAGAATGCCATCTTCCACGTATGTATACTCCATGAACTTGCAATTGAGCTTCTGATAGAGTGTAGCTCACTTGATCCTGTCAGTGTACAATAGTCCTCATATGGTGCAATGTTAGTATCATCTATCAACCAAAAAAACTACAAACTAAAGACTTACCTTGATTACCTAGACTCAACAAAGCATTACACCACTCGATGATTGATTTTACATCTATCATCTTTGCATTATCTTTAGACTTTAACTATTCTTGTGCTATGGCTCTTTTGATACACGCTCCTGCATCATCATGCTCCCCCTTTCCATGCCCAGACTCACAAAAGATCCACATATGTTGAACACCTGTAATATTATGCCTCCTTCTCAGCTAATAGAAATTTCATGAGTTCTTGAATTGTGATGCACAGTTATCTGACAATATGATATGCTAATTTAATGATATGCTCTTTCTAGCCAGATCATTGTAGAACACCTGAAAACAACCTTGCATGAACTCTACGGAATGCATACGATCATCACTTATATAAAAATGATACTCCCTTTATGATTTTTTTGTCATCCTCTGTACTATCATTCACATGAATGAATGTAATGTGCACAAATATAGAAACCTGTGTCGAGTTATAATATTGGGATTACACCTCACACTGTGGCTATAGACTATAGTTCTTTGCAAAGTTGACGACTGAAACTGTAGACACCCAAATTTGTCCCAAATTTGTCCATGTCTAGCAACACCATGTTAAATCCTTATCCATTAAGCCAATTAATTAAATAAATTTTATTTATTTAATTAAAATCTCATCCTCATCCTACTTAGCTAATTAATTAAATAAATTTTATTTATTTAATTAATTCCACATCATAATCCCATTTATCCTATCCTCTTTCCAATTAATTAAATAAATTTTATTTATTTAATTAATTTCCACATCATATCTTATCCCATTTTATTCATTTATCCTATTAATTAAATAAATTTTATTTATTTAATTAATATCCAACTCATTTCCCAACTAATTCAAATATTTTATTTGAATTAAACACTCATCTTTTATCATATTCCAACACTTATCCAGTCAATCATGTGTTACAACTTTTATCTTTTACATGCACAAATAATGGGACCTAATTTTAGTATTTATCTACACAAGCACACCTAAGCCTCATCCTCCTTTGCAACATGTCATATGACTACAATTTCTTGATGTGCAAGGAAACCTAACTTAATCCTATCCATCCATTTCACCTAAAGCCCTAATTGATCCTAGCCATCCATTGGAACCAAGCCTTTCCTATAAATCAACCCCCTCACAAGCCATTAGCATGCATTGAGCTTCAAGTACCCTTATTCTGCCAAATTATCATTAGCATGCATTGATCCTCAAGTATCCACATGCTGTTGAAATATCATTAGAGCCTTTGCATCCATCATCTATCTCCTTATCAACGTTATGCTGCGGAATCGAGCAACCAACACAATAAATTGATCAATCAAGCTCATCTTGCATCTTCGAGGTATTGAATTATTTGGGTTTAGGTTATGCATTTCAATTGTTTGATCATTTCCATTTATAAATCTAAATTTTTCGATATACATTTTGGCACGCCCGGTGGGACTCACGTCCCTGATTAACCCTCTTATTTGAGTTGTTTTTGTGAAGATCAGATTTCTTGGAGCGTCAATCATTCATTTTTGCATGTTTATGCACTTTGATTTGTAGGTTGAAGATATTTTATATTGCTGATTTTTTTTTATTTAGGACTAGATCTGTTGCAGAGGGTTTTTTGTTTTACACAGGTCCTGCAAAAAGGAGATCTTAGATTCGTTGGAAAGAGGACTTCGAGAGCTTTCCGAAAAGTGGTTACATTAAAGATTTGGCTCAGTATTCAAAGCGTTATGACGATTTGAAGTTGACCCTGCGATTCTAATTTTTCAAAAAAATTTGACGCGTGACTTTTTGCTGATTTTTTTTAATTTAAGACCAGATCTGTTGCAGAGGGTTTTTTGTTTTGCACAGGTCCTGGAAAAAAGAGATCTTAGATTCGTTGGAAAGAGGACTTCGAGAGCTTTCCGAAAAGTGGTTACATTAAAGATTTGGCTCAGTATTCAAAGAGTTATGACGATTTGAAGTTGACCCTGCGATTCTAATTTTTCAGAAATTTTTGACGCGCAACTTTTTGCTGATTTTTTTAATTTATGACCAGATCTGTTGCAGAGGGTTTTTTGTTTTACACAGGTCCTGTAAAAAGGAGATCTTAGATTCGTTGGAAAGAGGACTTCGAGAGCTTTCCGAAAAGTGGTTACATTAAAGATTTGGTTCAGTATTCAAAGAGTTATGGCGATTTGAAGTTGACCCTGCGATTCTAATTTTTCAGAAATTTTTGACGCGCGATTTTTAGAAAAAAAAAATCATATCTTCCAATCTAGCGAACCAAATCACATTTTATTTTTTGCAGTGACTTGTAAGTGAATCAAAGGAGCTGGAGCAACATTTGGATCAATCATAATAGCAACTTGGAAAGTAATTTTTATGAGGTGCACTCATTCTAATCTCTCATCTCTAATCATTATTTGATCACACATTTAGATTTTGGGCATAAAACAAACAACTTGTTTGTCATCACACTTGGATTTGGGCTTTAAAATGAACAATTGTTTGCAAATTCACATCAAAAAATTGGGCTAAAACAAACCATTGTCTTCCATCACATTTAGATTTGGGTCTAAAAAGAACAAGTGCTTGAACTGTTTGTTACACATTTCAAGTTTCTAAGGGGAAATTAACAACTGCGAGTGTGAATCAAGTGACAGCTCACTTGGTTTGCTTTTGTCATACCCTTCTTAGGAGGCCTGCTTGGAGACACACCACTCCAAGGGACGACCTCAATCAAGGCTGAATCGAAAGACACCCTCATTGGGAGTTGGAATCTTGTCACTCTTGGCTAAGCCCCAAAGAACTTTATACCTTTGGGAAGTGAAGGTGAAGGGTGGGTTACCCCTTTCTCCTGGCTGTGTGGCAGGATTTCACTTTCAATTCCATAGTCAACCTTGTGCAATAGATAGCCTAAGACCTAATTGGCTATACCCACTTGACTACACATTAGGCTTGTTAATGTGTCTTCCATGTGTGCTTGCATAATCATCACATTTCATTTTCAAAGTCAACAACTTGCTTATGTGTCTTGCGTGAGTGATTCATGTGTGTATATGCATAATCATTTGTTTGAATATTGCCATATCAAGCTCTAAACACCCAAACACATAAATAAATCAATCTAAACACATCATCTAAACATTCCACATCATCATCCAAATCCCTAAGCAAGCACTTGCTAAAAGGACTTAAGACAAACACGTGGTGACAACATGTCTACACTAGAGGACCTAGAAATCAAATTCCAAAGATTCCTCCAAAATCTTTATCAAGGATTACAACCCCTAAACCAAGACGCCATTGAAATATTACAATTCTTCATCCAAAAAGCTCAACCCCACGCAAGCCAATCACCTCAACTACAACACTCCATAGCCCAAGTCCAACACCTTTTAGCCACTAGTCAAGCTCGACAAGTACAACAATCCTTAGCCACTTCCTATCAACCTAATCCACCTCATAGCCACATGTCATATCCATCCACTTCCTATCAACTTAATCCACCTATCCACCAAGTCAATACCACATCAACCTATCAACCTCCACCTCAAGCTTATCCAATCCCTCATACCACCATTCCAATGCACTATCAAGCCCATCCACAAGGCAATCAAGTGATATTACAAGAACAATATCCAAGTCCAAGTGGTCCCTTGTACATAAATCAAACAAGCCCAAGTTATCCTATGCAAGATCTAATTACCTTTGACAAGGGAGATACCAATCTAGCAAATGCATCTTATGAGTGGCCTTCATCATCTAATCACCCGCCAACACATGAGCCAACTAATCCTATCCCAACACCACCATGTGATCCCAATCATAGTCCATTGATCCCTTTACCGTCCAAACCACCAAGCCCCTCATTACCTTCCTCACCATATCATTCTAATCGTTCACCAAAGGATGCGGCTGAGAGAGTTTTACAAAGGATGCTTGAAGCAAAACTCATTGAACTTCCTAAAGTCAAACCATGTGAAGAAAGTCCATATGATGAACATGATTATTGTGCATACCATAGGACCAAAGGCCATAATACAAATCAATGTCCAATATTTGTCTCAATTGTTTACAAGGTGTACCCACCTATAATGGGAAATCGTGCCACATCATCACCCCCATCTAGTCCAAATCCTAATCCATCCAATCCAATTAGGTCTCAACCTAATCCTAGTCCTAATCCTAATCCAACACCAACTACCATTATCATACATCCATTATATTTTCCATCCACCCATACACTTGCAAAGGATGTGATCCATTGGCTACTAGCTAGGAATAAACTACCTCCATGTCAAACACTAATTTATGAGCCTACCAATGAACTTCCAAAGGTCATGTTCAATCCTATAATCTCATCATGTGGTTCACATATCCTTGAGCCTCTTCAAGAGGCTTCCATTAACATACCTAGCCCTTTAAGCCCATCATGTGACCTACAAGCCAACAAGTCTATTCAAGAGTCTCCAACCACAAGTCTAAGTCAAGAGCCATCATGCCTTCATGTTGATAACTATCAAGAGCCTATCAAGTCCACTCAAGAACCTTCCACTTCCATCCAAAGTCAAGAGGTATGTCAAGAGCATAATCTTAAACATGTGGAAACATTAAGCCCTAGTCCAACTCAAGATCAAAACACTTCCATGCAACCCACCCATAACATTTACCTTCTTTATGATCAAGATGATACCTATGAAGAAGCTATCCATGAGCACCTTGATCCTATCCATAATCCTATATCTATCCATGACCAAGATATCCACATTGCTCCTAGTCATCTACCATCTAGCCCTATCCATAATGAGCAAACATCAACTTGTCATGATGAGACACTTGTCCCCCAAGTAAGCATAAAAGATCATACCAATAACTTGGATCAACATGAATATAAGCAAGATCCTAATGATCCTCCTTTCACATTGACCATCGATTCCACTTCAAGTCCACCATCATGTCCTATTGGTTTTACCACCTTTGTCCATGAATGTTCTTCCTTAGGACAACAACGACCTTTATCCACTTCACCTTCTTCATCCAATAATGAGCTCAAGTCTAATGTTCATAGCACACCTAGTCCCATTGTCCATCGCATACTCCAAAACATGAACTACCAAGGCAAAGGTCTAGGCCTTTATGAACAAGGTATTTTGGAGCCAAACCATGTCAAAATCCCTCCATGCTCATATGGCCTTGGATACACACCCCAAGGTAAACAAGGCCAGGATGTTGGTAATCCCTTCATGCATCCTAAATCTACCACTTACCATCATATATCCTATCATATACCTAAAACATATGTAGCCATTCCATCTCCATCATCCTATAAATGTCAAAAGCATGTGACC
Organism: Cunninghamia lanceolata; assembly: GCA_027924645.1. NCBI lineage: Eukaryota > Viridiplantae > Streptophyta > Pinopsida > Cupressales > Cupressaceae > Cunninghamia > Cunninghamia lanceolata. The sequence goes on along the minus strand of BSBN01000078.1, from coordinate 30,341,866 downwards.
ATACACCTTCCGCCATCCACCTTGCCTCCACTTTTACCAACTCCAAATATCCCTCCATCCACCTTGCCACCATTGCTTCCAACACCTAACATACATATCATTCATAAGTATCCTTACATCCCTAATCATGGCCAACAAAAACACACATTACCTAAGCATAAAGCTTCCAATCATTTCATCCACTCCACCCACGCCATGGGATTCAAAAGCAAAAATTTTGATGCCTCTACCTATAAAGCTAAAAGTCCTACCAAAAATCCAAAGAACTATCATGCCTTAGGGCACAAACATGAAAAATCAATGCAAAGAACCAAAGCAAAGCAATCCAAAAAGCTATCCAAGCCCATACCTCCAAAAGCAAAGCCCAAAAGCAAAATGGTTTGGGTTCCTAAGCAAACAGCTAGCAAAGCGAATGAGGCATCCTCATCCACATCTAAGCAACCATCCAAACCCTTACCTCCAAAAGCAAAGCCCAAAAGCAAAATGGTTTGGGTTCCTAAGCAAATAGCTAGCAAGTCAAATGAGGCATCCTCCTCCACATCTCAAGAATCCCAATCACCTACCTCCATCCAAAAGCCTATTTCCATCCAAAACTTCCATTCCCTTCAAAAATCCCACAAGCAAAACAAAAGCACTAAAAATACTAAATCTATGTGGGTTCCTAAATCACTTCATCAACCATCTCCTAAGCAAACATCTCCATTGCTTCCTACACCACCATCTCATCAAAAGCTTCAATGTTTATCATGGTGTGTGCAACCGTTGGTCATGATTCCCTTCCACTCCGCAGCACCTTCACATATCTACATCTACCCATCTTCCATCCATTATCTTGCATATCTCCGCCATGCTATCCCTATGGTCCATGCTTTTGCATAAGCCTACATAATCCACCTCATAATCCACTATCCCATATCCATCCAACTCTCATGAACCTTCCATTCCATCCAACTCTCATGAGCCTTCCATCCCATCCAACTCTCATGAACCTTCCATCCCATTTACTATGAGCCCATCATTTTATCCATCCAATCCTTTTATCCATCCTTGCACCTAGACTTGGTTTTCTCCCTTGTCATTGGTATCAAGCACAAAGGCTACCTAAATTGTAAATCCATTGACATCCCAAAACATTTCAAAAAATAAAAAAATAACATATTGTCAAAAAATCTAAAAAATCAACTATCCAACGAAAACTCCAAGCAATAAAACCAATCATCATCAATCCAAAATAATCCACTTCATCAACATTCAATCAAAATCAATTCATCATCATCTTCAATCATCAATCATCAATTCTTCCTATCAATAACATTCATTCATCCATTTCAATCAATCCATTTCCAATCATATCAATCAAATCAATCTAAGCAATGATCTTAAATCCAAGTCACATTAATCCATATGAAGCAAGCTAATCAATCAAGGAACATTATCCAATCAAATCAACAAGTTTTTGATCCTAATCTTGTCATGAGCCCAATCAATCATCATCAATGGGATATCGCATTCCCACAACCTTGTGTTGATCTAGGGATATAGCTTTCCCTACAATGACAACACTATCATCATCAATCAAGCAATCAAATATTGGTTTATGACTTGACAAGGGCAATAACCTTATTTCTTTTACATCCTTTGAGCATACTGAGAACACTTGCTTATGCTTAGATTGAGTGGACACTCTCATCATCACACCATCATTATCATCATTCAAAACAATCCAATCATCAAACAAATCAACCTAGCAATAGCAAACATCACAACCAAAGCACATCAAGCCAACCATCAAAACAAATCCTATCAATCATCAACATTAACACTAAAGCAAATTAACTCAAGCACATCAATCTAGCCATCAAAACAAATCCAATCACTTCAGCAAGTCAAAAGAAGCTCAATCCACCACAAGTCATCCATCCTTCATCAAATCAATCTAATCAGCATTTCATCATCTTCAAGTCATTCCAAACAATAATCTAAATGCAAGCCCATCCTTAAATCTATACCAATCAAGCCAAATTATCTAATCGCAATCCATGGTCTTGATCCTAGCCTTGTTGTAAGCCAAATCAATTAGCCAATTAGCCAACCAACTCAGCAAACAACCTTGTGTTGATCTAGGGATATAGCTTTCCCCGCAATGACAACACTTTCAACACTATCATCAACAACAATCAATTAATCATTGGTTTGCAGCTTGACAGGGGCAATACCTTGTTTGTTTTTGTATCATTTGTGCATGCTTGCTTGCTTGCTTGTGTGTGTTATCATTTTATCTTGTATTTGCATCAAATCAGTACCATTCCAGCTAATATTCATATCTTGTGTATGTTGGAATAGCTTTTTGCACTATCCTTTGCATCTAAGGTCATATCATACCTTTTGTGTAGTAGGACTTCAATGCTCTAAGTTTTCTTCCTCATATGTTAGACAAGGTTGTATTACGCTGGGGCACAAGACACATCGTCACCCTGGTCCTTATACCTTGGTGCATAACGTCTAGTTCTATATCAAACATCATGGTTGCTCACCTTCATTGCAGCATAACGCATCATCATTTCTTCTATCTATCCCCTTATCTTTCTTTTTGCAGCCAATCCATTTCTTTTCGAGAGCATACCCGTGTTTGTCCAACCCATTTATCCTCTCGAGGGGGCATCACCAACCTATCCTTTCTATCATCATCATCAGCATCCCTATCAATTATCCATACCTTAACTTCTTTGAAATGATGTTACTCAACACAAAGCTCATCATCTTGAACATCATCTCAAAGAGGGGCAAAATGTAGACACCCAAATTTGTCCCAAATTTGTCCATGTCTAGCAACACCATGTTAAATCATTATCCATTAAGCCAATTAATTAAATAAATTTTATTTATTTAATTAAAATCTCATCCTCATCCTACTTAGCTAATTAATTAAATAAATTTTATTTATTTAATTAATTCCACATCATAATCCCATTTATCCTATCCTCTTTCCAATTAATTAAATAAATTTTATTTATTTAATTAATTTCCACATCATATCTTATCCCATTTTATTCATTTATCCTATTAATTAAATAAATTTTATTTATTTAATTAATATCCAACTCATTTCCCAACTAATTCAAATATTTTATTTGAATTAAACACTCATCTTTTATCATATTCCAACACTTATCCAGTCAATCATGTGTTACAACTTTTATCTTTCACATGCACAAATAATGGGACCTAATTTTAGTATTTATCTACACAAGCACACCTAAGCCTCATCCTCCTTTGCAACATGTCATATGACTACAATTTCTTGATGTGCAAGGAAACCTAACTTAATCCTATCCATCCATTTCACCTAAAGCCCTAATTGATCCTAGCCATCCATTGGAACCAAGCCTTTCCTATAAATCAACCCCCTCACAAGCCATTAGCATGCATTGAGCTTCAAGTACCCTTATTCTGCCAAATTATCATTAGCATGCATTGATCCTCAAGTATCCACATGCTGTTGAAATATCATTAGAACCTTTGCATCCATCATCTATCTCCTTATCAACGTTATGCTGCGGAATCGAGCAACCAACACAATAAATTGATCAATCAAGCTCATCTTGCATCTTCGAGGTATTGAATTATTTGGGTTTAGGTTATGCATTTCAATTGTTTGATCATTTCCATTTATAAATCCAAATTTTTTGATATACAGAAACAATGCTACCAACTGGAAATGTGTCCTTGCATAACTTGAATTGCAAGTCCAACCATCGAGCTCTATGGGCATGTCTTACATACTCATACACTATGTTGTCACAAAATATAGGCATAAACTAATACACTAGAATCTTCTGAATAACATATTCACACCTCTTTGCTTCTTTATCATCTCTTGTATTGTATGCCACTATTTTATGCTTGCCAAAATCTACTAGTTCATTTCCAAATGCATGTGTTATTTCCATATGTTCACATATTGGCATACATTGCAAGCCACCACAATGCTGACATGTACCATCCAAGTATAATTTCCTATAGAATAATTGACCTTCCTCTCTATCACATAAAATCATTGATATGAAGTCTCTTGAGGTAGTTGGTGGGGTACGCATGCCACAATCCTGCAAAACATTTTTAGTATGCAAATCTAAACATATAGACCAATAAACATAAAAATGGTTAGAAAATTCAATATGTAATCTACAACAACAAGTAGTGCATGTGTGATTTATTTTGACAAAGACAAGTTTTAGCATTTCAAAATATCTTTGAGAAATTTTAATTTGAGGATACTTCTCTAGAAATTTACCAAAAAACTCTATTTGAGTCATATACAAAAAATGCTTTGGATGTGGCTCACGGTTTTGACTACCGATTCTCCTTCTTTCCACAACCCTTTGATTCAGAGATACCCTCATGTAATTATTCCAAAAGTCTTCAATTAGTGATCTCAAAGCTTCGACAATAACTTTGACTTTTCATGGGAGTCTCCCAGAGAATGTCCACAATTCATTAGTACTTGGATCCTCAACTCTTTGATGCCTTCCAATGGCTCTCATTAGAATTTTTCTATTTATTTTCAATGCTTGACTTGTCTTTCTAATGAGGCGAGCTTTTTTTGTTTGTTGGCTTACAATTGTGGATGTAATGACACGTCGTGTGACACTACTATCCTTGGTGCGTGAGGTGGAACCCACACTCTCATACGCACTCATTAGATTCTTGAAAATTGATTTTTCACTTGATGCATTCAATGTTCTTAGGCCAAGAATCTTTAGAGTGGGCCTAAATTTCAGATTTCTCATTAGTTTAACAAAGAGTTGACATCTTCCGGTTTCATTTAAATTCTCAAAGAATAATTTCCATATCTTTGGAAAGTACACATGGGAATCTTATCCTGCATGGGCTCCAATACATTCTCATCAATATCAATTAGAAACTTAGGTTTCGTATGCAAAATTCTAGGAGGTGTTTTATTTGGTAAAGTAGACTGAACATTAGAAATTTCTTCAATATTTACTTGAGATGGGATAGATGATGTACCTTCAATTGGAGCTGAAAAGGTTGAAAATGACATAACTTCGACTTGAGGTGTGAATGATGGCGTGTGATCAACTTGAGAAAAAAATGTAGATGTGCCTTCTACTTCACCTATGAAAGATGACGTGTCTCCAATTCAAGAAGATAATGATGGTGTTCCTTCAACTTGACCTATGGACAATGGAGTGCCTCCAACTTGGAGATTCACTTTCCTCATTGCATGGAGGTTTTTCATTTGTTCCCTTTGTGCTTCAAATTCCATCTCTTTCTTAGCTTCATTAGACATGTCACGTTCCTCTTCAATTGGTAATGGTGGAATATCTTCCTGTATGGTTGACAATTTCCTACTTTCTCGAATTCGCCTCATTCTTTCTCTTTTCCTCTCATTCTCAGCTTCACGCTCTTCTGGTGTTGGAGTCTTTGCTTATTTACTTGGCATGATGATGATTTCTACAATCATGAAGAATAAGACAATGATCATTAGAAATTTTATAATGACAATGAATAGCACAGTTAGAATGAATAACAAGGTTTTACAAACTTCTAAATAAGACACCTCATATCAAGATAACTTTAACATGCATAAGTCATGGAGTATACATTTGAACACACATATACACTTGAATCTAGTTTGAATAGAAGAGAGGACGATGAACTTGGAGGAAGAAATAAGTAGTTATCCCTATTTTTCTCCTGTAACTCGTTATACCCTATTTTCGTGCATTTTCCAAGTGGAAAGGGTGGCTAAATAGTGGTTCTTTGTGAATTTGAATGCAACCTGACGAAGTAAATGTTCCTATAGCATATGCAGGCCTATTTAAAGGTTAATCAAGTGTTAGTTTGTTATAGGTTGGAGTGGATATGAGATTTTCATTAAAACCCCCTTATTTGTGAAGAAATGAAGGGTTTTCTAGTTTGCACCCTCGATGAGCATGGATATACTAATCAATGGTAGAATTTGAAGTTTTGTGACATATAGATCTTCTGTTTTGGGGTTTGGAGTGGTTATTGAATGATCCTAGGGTACTTGCTTTGTTAATTGGACCAAATTAGGCCTATTTCTAGAGAGGGCCAGTCAAAGAACTCACATTTTTTCCTGAAACAAGGGCATGAAATCTTTTGATATGTTGTTCTACTCCATAATGGGTGTCTAAATATTTTTTGGTTTGTGGGTTGGCTGAGTTTACACAAATTTATGCACATTTTTCAAGTTTGGAAGGCTACTAGCCCTTAAGGAGTGATTTGTGGATCAGACATTGGTTGATGTTTCCAGGCACTAAAATTGACAAAATTGGTTTGAATAAATTATATTGACATGGTGTATGCTTGTGTTAGGGTTGGGGAATATCTTGGAGCCCTTATGCCTTTTGATGCCCTGAAGCACCTAGTTGGGCCATTGCAAGATTTGGTTTATGGTTGAGTTGATTTGTGAAATATGGTATCAATGCTTTGAATTCCTTGTTGTGTCTGCATCATAAATGATCATGCCACTTGAATGTGAGTGTGGATTTGGGAGTTTGGAAACCTGAATAAGGACTGTTTACTAAGTTTAGGGGTTTGTGGAAAGTTTGAAGGCAAGTTCCTTTGTAATATAGGCCTAATTAAGCCTTTTAAGATAGTGAATAAGGTTAGTTTTGAGGCATATTGTCCAAAGGAGTCTATACTAAGTTCAATATATGTTATGTAACTTGGTAATGGGTATTCTAAACATTCATTGAAGTTTGGGTTTGAAACTTTATGGCAAAAATAAGTTAGAAAAACCCCTTAAGTAGGGCTACTAGGATTTGAGGGCTTGGGCAGATTGGTTGCTAAGAGGGGATCCTTGTGACTTGAAGAGTAGTTTAGTTGGTTCTAGTTGGTGAACATAATCTTGTTAGATTCCTCATCTATTTCATATGAAGGTCTAAACCCTAGTTGTGTGTTGGACACTTAATGCATTGAAGGGTCATTGAGAGAGTTTGTGAGTCAAATCAAGAACACAAGTTTGCGAAACTTTGTAAAACCAAGTTGTTGTCACCTTGTAGTGCATCATTTTTGAGCCTATTTAAAACATTATAAAGGGGAAAATTGAATGGTTTTATCTCTAAGAAGTAGAAAGATGAAGTAGTAAATTGTAGAATGATGCATAAAGTAAACACCACTAAGGAGCATATTTTCCATAGCAAGGATGGAAAAAAAAGTAACTCTCCAAAACTAAGGGAAGAGAAAGGCTAAAAAAAACTCAAAGAAGGTAACAAACAAGTTGATTTGAGTATGTACAAAGCTAACAACTATTGGTCTTATTTCAAGGTTGGAGGATATTGTTATGACAAGTGTTGAAAGCTTCATCTAGAGATTCATCCAAATGACAAACACAAGAGTAAGCAACCACAAAGGAAAAAAAAGCACACTAAAACATCAAATTCAAAGAGAGAACAACTCTCACATGAGTCTACATAAACATTAATTGATGTTAGTATGTAATGATACTTGGATAGAGTATTTACTAGATTTGCAAAGGAGATAAGTGTGAGTTGCTTTCATTTGTTGGGGCATTTGATTAGCACTCCAAGTTTTTCCTATGGATTGAGTTGTGTTCAAGTTTTTCACTTGTAGAGAAAGAAAGTAGTACATTTCACTCACTATGGGTGAGTATGAGAAGTATGGCCACTTAGAGGTCAAGAAAGGACAAGGAAAATAGTGAATATAAGAGTTAGTGATGACATGTTTTGGGTGTTGTAAGCATGCACATTTGTGTTCCATAGTAACATAAATGTTGTAGCATGTAACATAGATGACTTGTAGCATGTTGTAGCATAATAGTGATGGTTGTCATTATTGTAATGTGCACAAACTCTTATCTCAGCTGTAGCATGTGCATAATTGTAGGAAGAGAACTCTTTACACATTCATTTTAAATAGTGTATAAATGTATGAATTTTATTGTACATAGACGCAATAAGAAGGACCACTTTGTAATAAATTATGACTTTCATAGCATTGTAAAATGACCTTCAAATGCAAGGAGGATCATACATGGCAACATGGTTATATATAGACTATGATAGTGGACTATTATATAGACTTACATGACTGTCCTACACTCATGAAAACCTCCTTTTTAGTGTTTTATCTCCTTGTAACTCCCTTTGTATCATCTTATGTCATCCTAGGGAAAAAATTAAGAGTCTTCCAAAATCAATTTTGTCTCCATGTATACATTCGAATATGAGTATGACAAACAATTGTTCACTAAAATTATTTTATGAAGTATTTGATAATGTTTTTCTCTTGTATAGCTGAAAATAGGTGAAATAAAGGCATGAAGGGCTGAAACAAGGTGGAAACATGAGGAATTTGGAGTCTCTTTGACTGAACTAACTAATATACCTAAACACATATATGTCAAGAAGAACATAAAGATCATAAAAAACAAAAAGACATTTAAAGACATAAAGAACATAAGAACATACCTTAGAATTCGATATTGTAGTTGACCAATTCTCTAAAAGATGGCTTCAAAATTTCCTCAAATTCTTGTTTTTCTCAAGTTTGATTATGAATTCTATATAATTCTAGAATAGGATTAGTAAAATTTATGTAAAAAACAAACATATATCATCAAATTCAATCTATATATCAATGGTAATTAGCTTTGAAACAAAATCACACATGAAAGATGAAACTTTTAGTTTAAATAATCAAATTTTCTCCAAAAACATGAAAAATCACTTCTTCTATGTTGAGAAAACAAAAAAGGTGGTGGATTCATATAAAAATGATTCTCAATTAGTCAACCAACATGAAAAGTATTTTTTTTCTGATATACTTGTGAAAAGCAGGAATAACAAGCATGTGGGGTCTGAAACACAGATCCCACATGCTTTTTTACCATTTTCCATGCTTCCAATAATGTGATCATGTTATAATGTGCTTGCGTTATAACGTGAGCACGTTATGGGAAGCATTATAGCATAAAGGTAACCTTGTATCTACATGAGAGAGTCTCTCTCTCTCTCTCTCTTAATTTCTTTATCCTATATATAAAGAGGGATCAGGAGACATGGAGAGATAGAGAGGGCTATGGAGATAGAGAGGACAGGTCGAGATAGAGATGAGGAAAGGGAGTGATGGGGATCGAGATAGAGAAAGGGATCTATAGAGGGAGAAAGATAGAAATACATATATAGAGAGAGAGGAGATATAGGGAGATAGATCTAGCAAGGGAGAGAGAGATAGGGAAATAAAGAGAGAGAGAGAGTTAGAGAGGGGTATATTAAGAGATGGGGTTATGAGGATAGATAGCTCGATAGGGAAAGAGATAAAGAGATGTCTAGAGACATAGGGAGAGCGATTTCAAGAGGTAGAAGGATGGGGAGAGAGATAAAGAGGAGGAGCGAGAGGTAGAGAGGGATAGATTAAGAGATAGGGATCCATGTGTCTAGAGAGATAGAGATAGGGATCCTTATTCTCCCCTCTACCTAAACCATAAACATAAACCTCTAAACCATAAACCATTAATAATGCCCTTAACTTCTAACCCTAAACCTTAAAATCCAGCAACCCTAAACCCCTAAGGTCCCTAAACCATAAAACCTGGAAGGAAAGGTAGATATAGTTAGAGAGAGGGATAGAGGAGGCAGAGATATCTCTCCTAGGCTTGGTCTCCTCTATATCTCCCTATTCACCTCTCTACCTAAACCATAAACCTTAACCCCTAACCCCTAAACCCTAAATAATGTCCTTAAACCCTGACCCCTAACCCCTAAACCCTAAAAATGAGAAATCCTAAACCCCAAAACCCCTAAGGTCCTTAAACCATAAAACCTGGAAGCAACCCCAAACCTCTATCTCCCTATCTCTCCCAATCTCTATTGGTCACTTCGCTCCATCTCTCTTTAAACCCTAAACCCTAACCCCTAAACTCAAGAAACCCTAAACCCCTAACCTGTAAACCCTAAACCCTAAGCTCATGCATCCCTAAACCGCTAAAGCCTAAATAATTCCCCTAACCCCTTACCCTAAAACCTAAACCATACTTACTTGAGAAACACTAAACTCATGTAAACCTCAAATAGTCAGGGAGAGAGAGATAGAAAGCTAGAGTTAGAGAGAGAGGATCGAAAGAGATCTAGCAAGATAAAGAGAGAGAGAGAGAGAGAGAGAGAGAGAGAGAGAGAGAGAGAGAGTTAGAGAGAGGGATAGAGGAGACATAGATATCTCTCCCAGTCTCAGACTCCTCTGTATCTCCTTATTCACCTCTCTACCTAAACCATAAACCTAAACCTCTAAACCCTAAATCATAAATAATGCCCCTAAACCCTAACCCCTAACCCCTAAACCCTAAAAATAAGCAACCCTAAATCCCAAAACCCCTAAGGTCCCTAAACCATAAAACCTGGAAGCAACCCTAAACCTCTATCTTGCTATCTCTCCCAATCTCTATAATGTGAAAACATGAAAACATTAAGCTTCCTTTTAAACCAAATTCATTCCTAATCAATCCCAAATCATCCCTAATCCATTCAATTTCATCTCTAATCATCCCTAAACCACTTCTAATCAGTGCTAAACCACTTCACACCATCCCAAATCACTTCCAAATCAATTTAACTTCATCCCTAATCATTTTCCAATCAACTTGGATTTCATCTCAAATACCATCCCTAAACTATGCCTAAATCATTCTAATCATTTCCTAATCAACACTAAACCACTTTAGACCATGCCTAAAACCATTCTAATCATTCCCAAATCATTCCTAATCTAGTCCTTTTCACCTCTCATCATCCCTAAACCAATCCATTTCATCCCAACTCCATCCCAAATAAATATAAGCTCCATCTCAAATGATCCCAAAAATAATCAAAATCAAAGAAATACCTCATTGGGAGACATTAGAAGATCATAGTGCCAATCTGTTAGTCATTTGTACCATTTTGTATATTGTATGTCTAATATGCTACTTAGTAGCACCTACCTCTCAATCACAAACATCATTCTACACCTAGCCAATCACATGTGTCATTCTACCCTCTACCAGCCACAGGAGCCATCAAAACATCATAAGCGCCAATATATTAGTCATTTACACCATTCTATACATCATATATATCAACCATAAACCCTAGACCTGATCAACCCTAAACCCTTTTCTCCTTGTCTCTATCATCCCTCTACCTCTCAATCTCTCTACCTATGTCTTTAGCAATGTCCATCACCCTCTATCTCGCTATCTCTCCCTCTCTAAACTCCTAACCCCTAAACTCTAAACCTGATCAACCCTAAACCCCTATCTCCTTGTCTCTATCATCTCTCTACCTCTCAATCTTTTTGGCTATGTCTCTGGCCATATCCCTCACCCTCTATCTCCATATATCTCCCTCTCTAAACTCCTAACCCCTAAACTCTAAACCTGATCAACCCTAAATCCAATCAACCTTAAACCCCATCTCCTTGTCTCTATCATCCCTCTACCTCTCAATCTCTCTACCTATGTCTATAGCCATGTCCCTCACCCTCTATCTCCCTATGTCTCACCTTGGTATCCTTTATATATCCCTATTGGTCCTCTCTCTTGAAACCCTAACCTAAACCTCTAAACCTTAACCCCTAACCTCTAAAACATAAACCTTAAGTTACCATAAATAATGCAACTAAACCCTAACCCCTAACCCCTAACCCCTAAACCCTAAAACTGAGCAAACCTAAACCCCAAACCTCTAAACAATAAACCCTGGAAGCAACGCTAAACCTTTATCTCCCTATATCTCTCCCAATATCTATCGATCCCATCACACACTCTCTCTCTAAACCCTAACCCCTAAACCCTAAACCTAAGCAACCCTAAATCCCTAACACCTAAACCTAACCCCTAAACCCTAAATAATTCCCCTAAACCCTAACCCAAAATCCTAAACCCTAAAATTGAGCAGCCCTAAACCCCTAAACCCTAAATGATTCCCCTAAACCTTATACTTAAGAAACCCTAAACTCAGAAACTTGACCCACCCTCTTTCTGTCTCTTTCCAAAACAAGAAAACTGGGGCTCTCTATCTCTCTCTCTCTCCCTATCACTAGGTATCTCTCCCAGGTTTCTCTCCCCTCCATCTCCATCCTCTCTCCCTTTTCCTCCCTCTCACTCTCCCTTGTCAACAAAGAACATGGAAATGCAAGAAAAATAGGACATGTAAAGATGGATGAGGATATAAATTGGGATTCAATGAAATAGAAACAAGATAATTTATGAAATTTCATTGGATGGGAAGAATGAGGAGAGGTAGAGAAAGGAGGGAAGTAGAGAGTGGGAGAGAGGATAGGAGGTAGAGACAGAATGGAAGTTGAGAGTGGTAGAGGACCGTAGGAGGTAGACAGGGCAAGGAAGAAGAGAGAGAGGGTAGGAGGTAGACAGGGGAGGGAAGCAAAGGCTGAGAGAGAGGGTAGGAGGTAGATAGGGGAGGGAAGTAGAAAGTGAGAGAGAGGGTAAGAGGTAGAGAGGGAGAGGGAGAAGAGAGTGAGAGAGAAGGTAGGAGGTAGAGAGGTAAGGGAAGCAAAGACTCAGAAAGACGGTAGGAGGTAGATAGGAGAGGGAAGTAGAGAGTGAGAGAGATAGTAGAAGGTAGATAGGGGAGGGAAGAAGAGAGTGAGAGAGAAGGTGGGAGGTAGAGAGGGGAGGGAAGCAGAGACTCAGAGAAAGGGTAGGACGTAGAGAGGGGAGAGCAATAGAGAGAGACGATAGGAAGTGCAACTGCCCTTATAGACATGTATGTAAAGTGTGGAAACATAGACAAGGCATGTCAATTGTAAGACGTAACACCTCAAAGAGATGTTCTTTAATAGAATACAATGATTGGAAGATATGCAAAAAAAGGATTTGTTGAAAAGGCTTTAGAAAAATTCAAGCAAATGCATTTGGCATGTGTATTGCCAGTTATGCTCATCATAACGCGAGTGCATTATAACGCGCTCGTGTTATGCTCAGCTTTGTTTGACATGTTTTTATAAGTTTTTAACAAAATCTAGAGATAATCTGGAGCGTGCTCCTCATCAAGATGGCACTTTTTTCAATGAAAACTAAAAAAAATACCACCATAATCTTGAACTCTCTATTAGCTCTCTAACCATATATTTTTTTCACATTTTGAGTATGTTTAGTGTTTCATCTTGAATTTCTTTTGTTAGTGTGTCCAGTTTTTGTTAAAAACTAGTCTCTAGTATTTTTGACTTTTTTTTAACCATTCATATAAAATTGAAATAAGTTATATTTTTAGAAACTAGACTCCATTCTACATGAATTCAAAAAAAATTTTGATTTTTGATTAGTTTTCAAACATTTTATGGGGGAGCATGTTTAAATTTTTGTTTTTCAGGATGTGTCGACTTTAAAAATTACTAAAAAATCAATTATTCATTAAAAAGTTATTAGAAAAATTAGGGATAAACTACATGGTGTTACCTAATTTCTCACTAAAGTGATTATTGAAATACTAAAAAAAAGTTAACATTTTAGGGGGAGCACACAAGACGCTATGTTATGTTTTTTTAAGAAAAACAAGACCAATTTGTGTGCTCCCCCTTTTTTAACCCCTTAATCTCAACCATTTTTGGAAAAACTTAGTAGTTTAGAAACTAGATTTGGAACACTACAACTCTTGCTTTCATTCCATCTTCAAATTTTGAGTGTATCTATCTTCAATTTCTCATCCAACATCAATGTTCCCTGATTTCAGAAAAAAAAAGTGGCAACTTCAGACCCCATTTTGGTCCCTCATCTTTGTGCACTTACCCAACACATATACATAATATGGACTATTTTAAATAATTTAGACTTATTATGGACTTGTTACTAGACTAAATTTAAAAATCTATTTGAAATAAACGCTAGAATTCTCAATTTTTTTGAAATAATATGATTGGTCAACTTTATTTTTAATAAGATAAGGGTATATCAATCTTGAGTGAGCTAAGGGTATATCAATCAATTTTTTAGGTTATTAGAAACTAGAACAAGTCTAAAAACTTAAAAATATTATCAAAGAAGAGAATTAAATACAATGGGATTTAGAGCTAGTACTCCTTAAGGAGAACTACTGAAGAGATAGATCTAGAATTTCATCTTGTAGGAACATTCTATTTCTTATGCCTAGAGTATGTATATGACAATCACATCGTACATATGCCAATTCTTTGAATATGTTCATTCAAATAAAATATAATTGATTGGTTTTATTCAACTCCTTGTTGGTACATCTAGACACATTTGACATCAATCATATTTTTTTAGATTTGTTAATATAAATGTTTAAGATTGAATCTATTTAGGTTTTTAATTTTAAATGTTTATAGTTTTGTAACTAATTTAATGTGTAATTTTTTCATGTGTATTTAATTAGATTAGATTTTAAATTTTTTTAGTTTTCTTAATTTAAATGTAAAAATTGAATGTATTTTCATTTTATAAATTAGTTGTATGTTTAATTTTTTTAAAATGCAGATTTGCATACATGCACGTACATATTTTTTTCATATAGATCACATGGATGATATGGCATCCCATCATAGTGATGGGACTCATACACATGATAGTGAGCATAATACTACTGATACACATACTACTAGGAGTGTCTTATATGCTGGCACTCTTGATAGATTGAATAATGCTTTGACACATTTAGATCAGACGATCCATAGTACACTGAACCTATCTAATAGTGACAGGTTGGTGGGAATGAGAGCATAGTTTTCCCAAATGATTGACATTGTCAAATCCTATAATCCATATGCTGATTTGAGTATTGAGGATTTGTATCTGTCACTTGCTACTACTGTTACTAGGATAGTGAAATGGTCAGTGGTTAATAGGGTTGTTTCATTGGATATGGTGCATTCTATGTTTACACATTATTAGGGAAAGGATAGAGTTCAGGGCTATTCCATCACCACATGTACATATGTTGTTGCACCACTTATATATCCTAAGTGGTTAGCAGTACATCATAGATGGCCACACAAGGATGAGTTGCCCATGTATTTTTGCAAACAATTATTTGTTGAAATTCATTTACAACTTGATGTTGATTTCACATCAATCCCTCCTCATGCAAGATAGGGTCTTGGGAGGTTTTCAGATAAACCTCAATACCAATGTCCTGATCAGGATCTTCCCATTGATAAAAGGGCATTAGTGGGTCCCAGGCTTTTGGTACTTCCCAAAAGGTTGAATCTAAGATGATCAGTTGAGTAGGCAGTTGCATCATCGAGACAATGCATTTTTGAGAGTTTAGGTTCTATTACCAGTGACATTGACCACCTTGCATCAGATCGTGTTGGTATATATATGTCGGATCCATGCACCGGCACATGATTAATTGATTTGACTTCCACCAGTTATGATCCTTACATATGTGCTGACATAGTTTCACCATTTGATATGGTGTAGACTTCTTGAGAGAGTGCACTACGTAGATTGAGTACAAATCTGGCGCATGATCTATTATTAGTATATCAATTTGTTAGTTCAAAATATGGGATCCCTCTCTAATTTGTGGCCATATTTGTTAGTCAGTGTAGTGATCGTCAAGCTACACATATGACTGCCATAGTTCCTTCACCACAAATTCCATCATAACTTGATAGTGGTATTGTGCCACCTTACCCAGTAGGATCATTCCATGGACTTTTGTTTGGAAGACATTGCGATGACCCTCAATTGATCTAACCTTAGTGGGATTGGAAGGCTCATCCATGGAGCTACATAAGTTTCTGATGATGAGGTATATATTAAATTTTGTGTTTAATCTGGTGTGATTTAGTCAAGTGTGCATCATGTGTGTTGACTCTTATTTAATCAATCTTACATCAGGGACTGACTAGAGTGGTACCAGGACATGAAACTATGCAGCAAACACTAGATGTGGTTGAGGATGGATGTGAGGTAAAGTATTTAATTGTATAAAATTTGAACACATGTACTTGAGATTCCATATTTTTTAATAAATAAATTGAATTGAATAGAGATAATTTTTATGCTCAGGGATCTACACATGACTCAGATATTCATAGATGGATGAGATTAGATACACAGGGTTCAAGATAGATATTAGTATAGGGCTTAGAACATGGCTCAGAATAGGGCTCAACACATCATTCTAGTCCTGGGTTGAGTGAGGCCCATTCCGCCCATAGGAGGTGCGAGTCATGATGTTGTAGTTAGATATTCATGTTCTTTGTTATGTTTACCTAAACTCTCATGATGTTGCATAGTTAGACTTGATGTTCTTGAGTTAGTACATGTTGTTGAGCTTAGTTGTTGTAGGTAGACTTGATGTTCTTGATTTTACATGTTTAGTTATTTCTTTATATATATGATATGTATATGCACATTTAGATGTTTAGTTATAGATGTATGGATGTTTTCCTTCATATGCCAGTCTTAATTTGGATAAAATCAAGTTTTAGTTAACTTATAGTTTTAATTATATAGGTAATTAGCCCTCATTGTTTTCTTTCTAAAAAGTATAATTGTAATTATATTTTATTTAAAAATATATTTATTAATTTTATAATCAACATAGGCATGCTACAAAAAATAATGACCTGATGTATTCAAGGAAATGGGAAAATAACACAATATGTCAGAAAATTTCAAAAAATTGTGTTGCACTCCATGTTGATGTCCTTGTTTCAATGAAAAAATAAAATTCAATTTGGATATATAGGAAAAGAAAAATGCTTATATATGAGAAAATATAGGTCTAAGTTTCAATTCTTACCAATTAAAAATTAAATAAAAAATATTCAAAAATATTTACTAAAAAATATCAATGAATAGATATTGAAGTTAGGATCTATTTCCAAGAAATCGTGTAAATTTTTTATTAGTAGTTCAAGTTATGTGTTATCGGAAAATTTATTACTGAATAAAAAATACTATTTAAGTATAATAAATATTTTATTGAAACACAACTTTCATTTAGTGCTAATCATGTTTAGCTAATCTATACATGGTTGTCACTTGATGATTCTTGATGCCAAATCCATGATTCCATCAACTATAAATGCTAATCAATTAAAAACTAATTATAATTAGTTAGTTTGTTCAATGTCCTTAATACTTCATAATTCCTTTTTTCAATTTGTCAAAAATATGATATATGTGTCAATCAAATTTATTGAATAAAATGATAAATTTACATAAAAAGGTAAGGATCACAACCCCAATTCTATTAAAAAACTAAAAGCAATAGGATTAAGCTATGCCATTAGTTTGAACATCATTCTAATCATAGATTCGGTACACATGGTTACTTTCAATTAACCATATTAGTCACACAAATGAGATATAGATACACTTTCTTATCTCTTTTACTAAGTTGTCAATTATTATTTTACATTGTCATGTTAGTGACACAACTCCTTTGATTTACTGCTAATCATGTTTAGCTAATATATACATGGTTGTCACTTGATGCTTCTAGATTAAACTGTGTGATGGTTGTAACTTGATGCCAAATCCATGCATTCAATATTGAATTTAAAAAGTCATTTGGAGTTTAATTAGAGTCAAATATTGATATAATGGTCAAAATTGTAATCCTTTATAGGCTAAATTAGACCTCTCTCTATTAGCTCTTCCACTTGTCTATTTAATTTTTCACTAATGTTGGGACTCATCATGTGAAAAGTGTCTTACTAAGCAAGATAGAACTTGGAATCAAACTCATTTAGTAGTCACATTCTAAGTTTTTTATATAATAATAAACTTTAAAACTATTAAGTTAAAAACAGTTTAAAAAATATAGTATGGTTTGAAGGGGGTGTCACATATGTATGTTGTAACTAGGCACTCTTGATTAAAATATTATATTCAAATTTGGTTATGAGGTTAATGATTAATATCATAAAATTAGAAACTATTTTAAAAATAAATAGAAATTAAAAGAAAATTATTTTTGTATATTCAACATTAAACATATAAATAAGTTACATAAACCTTAAGCATAAACAATATTATGATGACCAATAATGTTTAATAAGATACTTTTAAGCTCAATATGTGTGATACTACAACCAAGTAGAAGAGATTTAAACCTAAACGTGTAAGACTAAAAAACATGTTAATTTGTTGATAGGTTTTAAAATATAGTCTTCAAACCCATATTGACATAGAAATTACTACAACCAATATAGTAAATAATTAAACTAAATTGTATCTAGCATAGTCCCTCAAAGTACACGGTTCAAATTCAATTACATGCACTAATTAATACAACTATTACATACAATGATAAAAGAGCTTCAATGAACTTGTGCATGTGTAGGAACCTCTAGAAATTGAACATTTTATTGTAAACATATTTCATACAAATTGATGCATGTGCAATATGTCATTTAAATACATTTAACTTAGTTCTTGGTACATAAAATCTGGATCCTCTCTATCCTTTAGTATCTCTAAAATTCTTTCATGGTCTTCAATAGTCAACTTCCATTTTTGTTGGCTACATCCTATTTTTCACAAAGTTTCTAGATTTAACTGTGTTGCTATAACTAAGTGACTACAATGTAGAACCTTTTGTCCTGACAAATAATTAACAAATATCATACCACTTTTATCTATCTTCATTTATTGATAATAAGTACCTTCAACCAGTATAGTGTTTGCAAGAGACACTATGTGGCTTCATGAGTGTTGTCATTGATGGCAATAAAGTCCATCCCACATATCTACAGGACATGGTATGACTATACCAGAAGATAGATTGAAGAGTATTTTGGTCCGGTAAGCAAGAATGGAGCATGCATCAAGGTCTGACAATCAGGTCCGGATCTCTCAAAGGAAGTATCTTAGTAAAGTACAGACTTGGGGAAGTCAAAAGGAGTACTATGACTAACATATTCTAGAGATTGAACCTCGGGTGATGTAAGAGTGAAAAGATATGAACACCTAAGTGTTGGGTTCCTGTTTGGCAGAGTAGATTGAGGAAGAACTGACCAGCAAAGCTTCAGACCTTAATCTAGATGAGATATTGGTGGTAATAAAGTTTTTTAAGGGATCACTCATGATTGGCTGACATGATTGATGACTTCTATAAGCATCTCTTTGATACGCATCACTTGGTAAGCAAGGATTCAGCCGACAGACCAAAGTTTGGGAAAATATTGAGTAGTCTGGATGCTGACTAGAAAGATGTTGAAATCCTTTGTGTGGATATATATACCAGACTGATTTTGATAAGAAGAAGTGTGTGTGGTGTGTTGGGTAGTGTGAAGAAAAGTAGAAAGTAGTGTGGAAGTAGTAATACATGTTCGGTATGTGACATGACAGTAGCACCAAAGAAGAGGAAGAATGAAGTACAGTAGATCAGTGTATTGAGCCTAACCAGAACTAAACCTCAGCATATGTGGATGCTTCTCATCAGTTCAAGTATCTTGTTACTGTCTTTGTACCTTGTAGATAGTGAGTCTCTTGTAGGCAGTGAGCCTCTTGTGAGTAGTGTGCTAGGGCAGTGAGCCCTAATTGGCAAGTGTCATCTTGTACTTCTATTCTTTTAACAGAGAATACAATCTTGGGTTAGTCACCCTATGATTTTTCCCTTAACAGGGTTTTCCACGTCAAAATCATTATGTTATATGTATTGATTTTGTTTCTACTCTCATGGTTATGGATGCTTATTTGTTTTGATGTTGCACTAGTTATTAAAGAAGAACAGAAAGTTAAATTAATTAAGATAACTAATTCACCCCCCTCTTAGTTATCAATAATTGGTATCAGAGCTAAGTTCCTCCAAATAGAGCCTAACAGCTTGAGGAAGATCTGGGAATCTCAATGGATATGTATGGTATGAGAGAACAACTTCAGTCTGCCTTAGATGATCTAGAACACTCTCACTCTAAAGTCAACAACTTGAAGGAAAGACTCAAACAAGCTGATAATTTCATAAATGAACTGAAAGGGAAACTGAGTATCTCTATGAAAAAGAGAAAGGAACTTCTTCAATAATTACCAAGTCAAAGTGAAACCAATATTACTGATGAAGATCTGAATGAGAAGAACAAGTCATGTGAAAAGCTATCAAAAGAGGTCATTATGGTAAGACATGAAATGGAATTAGGGGTTATGAAATTCACCCAAGAAATTGAAGAGAAAAGAAAAATTGAAGATAATCTAAAACAATCTCTTAAGGAGAAGTCAGAAGACTACCACAAAATAGATAGAATAATCAGGCATCTAGAATCTGATCTTGAAGAAGCCAGAGATAATGAAGAACAACTTAAGAATCAGATTGACACTCTAAAAAGGGATCTTCAAACAACAAATGAATACAAAGAGAAATTCAAGATAATCTCTGCTCAGCTTGAAGTTCTTCTTGAAATCCAAATGAGGGTAGATGACAAGCAAGGCTTGGGATATGAGAAAGGTGAAGGCTCTGGATCTGGTCAGAAGAACTCTGGATCAAGAAATTCAATGAACAGGGCTAGACGATCTCTAGTAAGGCAACCAAATGCTCAAAGATATCCATCCTTGAATGGATACTGCCACAATTGCAATAACTTTGGTCATAAAGAAAATTAGTGCAGAAGAAGAATGAATCAGACTAATTCATCCTTCTCCGGATAGTGTTTTAATTGCAAAAGGTATGGTCACAAATCTCATAAGTGTAGAAATATGCAAATGAACAATTCATTCAATGGTAGATGCTTTGCATGCAATAGAATGGGACATATGGCTAATTAGTGTAGATCAACAGGATATCAATCAAATATGCAAAGAAATGTTGTTTGCTACAATTGCAATAGATCTAGTCATATTGCCAAATTCTGCAAAAGTAAGAATCAAGACAAAAAGGATCTGGTGCATCATAATCAAAACCAAGACAAAGGAAAAGGAAAAGTGAATGCAGATGAAATTTAAAGGGAGATGAACAAAATTTGGGTGAAGAGGAGTATATAAAATGTTGAGGATGGATCCACACTAGAATCTGGTGCTGATATTCCTTCTGAAAACTAAATAGATGAGCTTTGGCTTAGGGGGAGTCATAAAAGAAAACAAGTTCCCCCAGCCAGTCAATTGGTGCCTGAAATTGGCACATGGAAAGTTGCGGATTAAAGGGTTCACAGAGAAACATCTAAATAATCCTTGGCAAAGATATGGAAGATCCACAAGAAATTTAGAAGAGGTTAATCTTCTAAGATTGATCCGATTTAACAGTCATCCGGTAAGAACAGGATTTCCACAGTTAGATCCGGTATGATTCAAATTTGAGGTATCTTGATCTACGGATAAATGGAATGATTGGAGAAAGGTAGACAGATTGCTAATATTCACTGAGAATAATTCTAAGTGCATCTTAGTGATCCAGAAAAATCTCTCAGGACAAGGAGAACAAAGCAACTAAAATAACTTAAGTTGTGCATTTATTACAATATGAAATTAGGGTTTGCACAGAAATATAAGGGTTCTTTTGTTCATCATTTTTACATTTGCATTTGAGAAGAAGAGAGAAGGAGCTCTACAACTAAATTGTCTCAAATCTCTCAAAGATCAACGGCAGAAGTTGATTCATCCAGCAATCCGATCTGACTCATATCGTGAACCCTAGAAGCATAAAAGGTATTTTCTACTCTTGAATAACTCTCTCTGAATCTTTTGAAAGATGGCTACTCTGAATGTTGTGAATATCACTGATAGGCTGCACCCTAAATTCAAAAAACACCCATACAAATCTCTGGAAGTTGATCCCTTAGGCGCATTCTCTAGTGTTCTGCATGGGATTCTGCATGTAGAATATATTAGCGTTTACATACATGCAAACATTGAAGAATTTAGGGAATCCAAGCTAATAGATATCTACCACAAGGAACTGATAGATGAATCACTTGAACTTAAACCCCAATACAAGGCCATCTGAGATAATAATTTTGGACAGTGCATCCGTTTCCCCTATTTTGCAGAAGATAAGTGGGTCCGGTATGTTTTGAACAGAGTGCATGACAACTTCATATGGTTGAATAGACCATTTAAGATCACAAAAGATGCTATTAGGGTCGTAACTGGTCTGCACTCATTCAGAGGGTTACCTGTTCTCAAATCGGTCAAAAACCAAACTGTGAGTGAGGCTACCGTATCAAAATTTGACAAGAGAACAATGACAATAATAGATATCACTGATCCAGATATCAAGTTTGCCTCCATGATAATTGGTTACAAGATATATCACTCCAGCAGGGAAAATTTAGTACCTGAAACTGTAATTTACATTGCTTATCAGATGCTAAAAGAAAATGCTAACTATGATCTTTGTGAGCTTCTCTTGAACCAACTGTTAGAGAATTTGTAAAAAATAAAGAAGGATAAAAAGAATTCATTCAAGTATGGTGGCTTGATACTTTGCCTAGTCTTCTACTATATGAATGAGCTACCCAGAACTAGTGGTTGGACATGGCAAAATGACAGACCTGTTGCCTTACAAATCAGGGATTACTTGTATGGGCTAGGTGATGTCAAGGCACAAAATACAGCACTATGGGGTTATTTCAAAAACTTCCAAAGCATAATGCAGGCCAGAGAGAGAATCCCCCAATCTTTAGTTAAAAAATACAAAGATACAGTGTGCTTCATGGTAGACACTAATCAATGCCTAATGGAGGTAGTGGAACCAAGAATAGTGTGGATTATGCCAATGGGCTATGAGGTGGATGAGAAAATTTTGGAACTGCATGTCCAACATCTACTAAGTTAGACTAAGGACCTTAAGGTAGAAAGGTTTGGAACTTCCCAAGAATTGATTATAAAAGTTCATGTTGAACTTAGACATCCTGAAATCAAGAGAAAAGTAAGAAGGGAAGTAGAAGAATTCACCAAGAGGCATGGAATATAAAAGGAGGCAGTTGATGCCAATAGAGAAGATGGAAAGGGAAGAGAAAGATAGACAAGAAACTGAGAAAGAGAGTACTTCGGTGCAAGCCCCCTCCTAGACAAGATCCTCCAAGAGATCTATGCCTGCAACCTCTAAGAGCTAGAAAGCATCAAAATTAAAAGTCAGGACATCTGGAAAGGGAGAGAAGAGAACTAAGACAAAGGCCACAAGGTCTTACACCAGTCAAAAGGATGATGAAGAGACTGAGTCAGATGTGGAGGTCAAGAAAATGAAGAAGAAGAAGAAAGCATCCAGTGAACCCTCTACTAGTCATAACAAGGAAGAAGAGGTAGAAGAATTCGTTGAAAGGCCTACTCTCTGTATTGATGATATCATCAAATCAGTCACCGTGGATGGGAACTTGAAACCAAAGACTAAATTTTATGATGATTATAGTGAAGTTGATCAGAAGATCCTGCAAGAAGCTACAGTCAGGTA
Source organism: Cunninghamia lanceolata (assembly GCA_027924645.1). NCBI lineage: Eukaryota > Viridiplantae > Streptophyta > Pinopsida > Cupressales > Cupressaceae > Cunninghamia > Cunninghamia lanceolata. The sequence goes on along the minus strand of BSBN01000078.1, from coordinate 30,318,506 downwards.
CTTAAACATCTACAACAAAGCATTCATTGAAATCATCTCCTTAATTCCCAAAAGCCTAGAGAAGGAACTTGAAATAAGAAAGAACAATGCTAAGGTAAAGGACCTAGAGATCTGGGAACAGATAGCTATTCAGCTCTATCCTTCCATTACTCCTAAACAAATGAACATGATCTTCAAGGATTACAAGGATGAGTTCTAGAGAAAAGCTAGAACGAACAAATTTATGCTCAGAGAAACTGATCAGGTGGCAAAAGAGACTGAAGACATCCTCTGGAATGCATACAAAAGATTCAATATTCCTATTATAGAGGACTTAGGTGATGAAGATCCTACAGAGAAAATTGCAGAAGAATCAAAGGAGATAGGTGAGGAGAAAACTAAGGGCCTGGATTCCTCTACTCCAGAAGAGGAAGTCCATGAAGAAGTAAACATCTCTCTTCTGGATTCCCCAACAGACTTCACATCTAAAGGAGAAGAAAGAATAGAAGAGAAAATCAGTCAAGAAGGAGAGGTAAAGGGAAGAGAAGAAAATCAAATAGAGAAGACTCCAGCAGATAGTTCTAAGGCTACAGAAGGAAAGAAGACTCTGTCTCTAGCAAGAGACACTGTAGAAATAGTTAAAGATTTCTTGACCAAAGAAATGATGGAGATTGATGAACTGGAACTGCTTCAAGGACCATTCAATTTTGATTCCCTCTCCCCGGTTCAAACTATGAAGATAGTATCCTTTGCTCAAGCAAAGGTAAAAGAAAAACTTTTGAAGTCTCACATGGAAGACTATGAGCTAATAGAGATTGCATCCGGTGCATTGGAGAAAATCATGCCATCCTTCTAGAAGGATCCTTCGGTCTCTTCATCCAGTAACTTAAAATCTCTTGTTAATTCAATTAGCACACAATTTGATTCTTTGGAGAAGTCAGCTGAAGATAAAGTCCAGAAAGAGTTTTTGGGAAAGAGATTCTCTAAAGTACAAGGGCTAATAACAAATGATAGGAGAAATATGGATATTGGGATAAAGAGCTTAGAAAATGCTCTTGAAGGTGGTAGAGAAATATATAAATTTTGTTTATCCTTGTCTAAAGTGACAAAGGATATTGAGAAGAAAGTGAAAGAGCAAGAGGATAAACTATCAAGTGTATCTCAAAATTTTTATCCTCTAACCACATCCATAATAAACCAGGAATGTCAAACTATTGTCATTCTAAATGAACTAAAGAAACTTGAAAAGGAAAGGAAGAATATAATAAGTAGGATGGGTGAAATTAGAGGGATAATTGTCCCTAAATTAGAGACCATGCATGAAGCCCTATCTGATGCTCAGACCACAAACCGAACTAGTGATCTGACAGATCTAAAGAGGGCAGAAGATTTTGCATTCTATTGAGTGGTCACATCTCAATTTTGGACAGGATGAAGTAGAGTTGGGCAACAAAATTTGTCCAGTTGAAGACAGCTTTTGCTGATATACTTCAGTATATGTAAGTATGTTATGTATATATATTTATGCGACCAAGTATAGATTGTTTTTGGGAATTTTGGTATGCGGATCCTACCCTTTGCCATTGATGTCAAAGGGGAAGTGAGGAGCAGTGAAAAATGTGGAATCTAGCCAAGGGGGAGCTCCAGAAAAGTGTACATAAGAATAGAGCATCAACCAAGGGGCAGTATGCTATGACAGTCATTTTTCACTAAGTGTTGCCATCAACGCCAAATGGGTAGATTGTTGGCAAGAGACATTGTGTGGCTTCATGAGTGTTGTCATTGATGGCAATAAAGTCCATCCCACACATCTGCAGGACATGGTATGACTATACCAGAAGACAAACTGAAGAGTATTTTGGTCTGATAAGCAAGAACAGAGCATGCAGCAAGGTCTGATAGTCATGTCTGGATCTCTCAGAGGAAGTGTCTCAGTAAAGTACGGACTTGGGGAAGTCAAAAGGAATACTATGACTAATATATTCCAGAGATTGAGCCTTCGGTGATGTAAGAGTGAAAAAATATGAACACCTAGGTGTTGGGTTCTTGTTTCGTAGAGTAGACTGAGGATGAACTGACTGGCAGAGCTTCAGACCTTAATCTAGATGAGATATTGATGGTATTCAAGTTTTTTAAGGGATCACTCATGATTGGCTGACATGATTGATGACTTCTATAAGCATCTCTTTGATATGCATCACTTGGTAAGCAAGGATTCAGTTGACAGACTAGAGTTTGGGAAAATATTGAGTAGTCCAGATGTTGACTAGAAAGATGTTGAAATCCTTTGTGTGGATATATATATACCAGATGGATTTTGATAAGAAGAAGTGTGTGTGGTGTGTTGGGTAGTGTGAATAAAAGTAGAAAGTATTATGGAAGTAGTAATACAGGTCTGATATGTGACAGGATAGGAGCACCAAAGAAGAGGAAGAATGAAGTGCAGTAGATCAGTGCATTGAGCCTAACCGGAACTGAACCTCGACATATGTGGATGCTTCTCATTAGTTCAAGTATCTTGTTACTTTCTTTGTACCTTGTAGACATTGAGTCTCTTGTAGGTAGTGAGCCCTAATTAGTAAGTTCCATCTTGTACTTCTATTCTTTTAACAAAGAATACAATCTTGGGTTAGTCATCCCGTGGTTTTTCCCTTAACAGGGTTTTCCACGTCAAAATCATTGTGTTATGTGTATTGATTTTGTTTCTACTCTCATGGTTATGGATGCTTATTTGTTTTGATGCTACACTAGTTATTAAAGAAGAAAAGAAAGTTAAATTAATTAAGATTATTGATTCACCCCCCCTCTCAGTTATCAACATATAGATCCAATGGGATACTTTTGTCCATCACCATCTATCATAGATTCTGTCAACTTACATTTTGGTTGCATGCATATGAGTAGATAGTAATCTACACCTTCGATATTATCAAGATCTACAATCATAGAAAAGATATCTCCTACAACAAATACATAAATTCAAAAGTTAATTCAAATACAAGTAGTTACTTATACAATTTAGAGAAAATTTCACTATTTAAATAATCAATATACATGTAAATTCACTATTTGAATAACAATATACATGTAAATAGTTTATTTACCTACAACAACTAGATCGGATACATGTTCAAAATTAGTTGAATATAAAGGATCATGGAGATCTATATTATCATCTTCATAAGGAGATATTGAAACTAATTGTTTCATCTCCCATTCTGAAACATATCCATCAATAATATGTTGACACTGTAGAACATTTGCATTGTTCTCAATGCAGTTGACACAAAAACATGATTTTTCTCTAATTTGGATTGCAAGTGGTTTACTATGTCTAGTTGTCATAACTTGATGAAGTCTTCTAATACTGACAATCTTTTGACAATTATAGAGATTTGATCAATCGATATCTACAATCATGGAAATTTAAATTTGTATGAACAAAAAATGCACATGTACTAAACATAAATAAATGTAGATCTGTAAGAATTACAAGTAATACCTTTGACATCCCAAAAATAGCATTTGGTACTTATTGAGTCACTTTTTTCTTCACAAGCACCAAAATGAGTCTTACACCATTCAAAAATTTCTTTTACACTATGAATGGTGTTACCAGCAAGCTCATGTTGGTAAAGTGCATACTTCACACATGCACCTACTCTGTCATGCTCACCTTTTCCATGTCCACTTTCAAAAAAATTCCACACAAAATTTATGGAATGTCTCACATGTTGGCTTAGCCAATTAAATGCTTTAGAGGATTTGAATTGTCCTATAAAGTAAACAAATAAACATTAAATTTTTTTAAAAGTTGGAAATAATTTAAAATAATTTGAAATATTTAATAAATTCAACACTTACTAGCACATCCATTTGACCAAATCTAGTGACTTGAAGCATGTATGCCACGTTGTCTCAGATCATCAAAAAACATTCCAAAAAAATAGGATACATAGCTTCTATCATGACCAGTAGCATCACTAATATAAAAATGAACCTCTTTGATAATATATCATTCATGTGGGCTACTCTGTACACCACCCAATTGTAATTCAGCATGTCTATAACAAACATGTATGAAGATTGCAACCTGCTTTGAATGATAATACTAACTTTGAATCTATGTTTGGGACTAAATGTATAGTTCTCAGCAAAATCCACAACTAAAAGAATACAACCTTGTGGAAAAAAATTCTTCGACTCACAAAACTGATTTGCCTGCCATCTTCCACCATGACAATGTTGGATGTACGGATATATGAGACTATAAAATTTATTCAAAAACTTACTATAGGGCAATTCACTTTCTTTCATAATATTCTTTTTGATTCTACTCCTGACCTGGTTGTGTATTTCTAATATTCAAATCTCTTCCCTATAATTTCCATTGATTGATCAATATTTTTTATCAAAGGAAGCTTCTTCAAATCTCCACAATTTTCACAACTATTTTTGATACATTGCACACTGAATTCATCAGTGAAAGGAAGCAAGGTGTGCAGAAAATGCTTCCTACACTAATCTAATGAGGAGAGGGCTATGCAATTTCAAATTATTCCTTACAACTACAGCAAGATAGAACATCTAAACAACATATTACAGCAACACACATGAACCAGAAAGAAGACAGAAGAAGAGAGACAAAGATATATGGTGGGGAAAACCCTTATCGGGTGAAAAACCCCACACTTAGAAACCTGCACAATGTATTAACAAATCTAAAAGAATGTTTACAATACACTTGCAATGCAAGCTTAAATGGTCTTCAACACTCATATCTGGAGTCAATCCGACAACATAATAGTACCTGTAAACCTGTGATACAAACTCCATCTCCAAGCACCTGTTTATATAGAAAATACAAGGCAATATTCGACTGATCTTGGGATGGGCATCCAACTTGGCTTCATGGACCAAAACCCATGCCTAAGGATAGTTGGTCAACATTGTATAATTTTGTTAACACTTGTTCATAGCTCCCATCCCAAAGAGGTAGCCTATTTCCAAAATGGACTATGACAGATGCTCTTACGATACTTACGACTATCATAGAATCTATCATAGCAGTTACAACTTACAGTTGTAAGAGAATCTATCATACACATGCCATAATAGCATATTCTCTTACAACATGTCATGGTCCACCTTGGGATGCCCAAATATGCCTTTTTCAAAGATGCTTCATGACACATGTCCTCACCTGTCTTACAAACTTCTATTTCTGACTCTTACATGTCATAGATTCTGTCATAGGAATCTGTCATAACCGTTTCGGTCAATATTCCCTTACACAACATGGAAGATGTTGACACATGGCAAAATACTCCTACCACAAAGTGGGATGCCTATCTCCTCATGTGAGGAAAAAATTACGGTTGATGTGTGTTTTAGCACGCAACAACGCAGGTGTGATTGTTGGTTTCGCACCTCTTTTGAAAAGTATCCTACCCTAGGTAAGACTACTCCAAGGATAATACAGCAATGTCTTAGCTTTCTTGGAATCTCTTAGTTGGTATGTTCTAGCTATTCCTGCAAGGGCTCTTACATGCAATCTACAGATCTTCAAGTTTGAACAACAAATACACATAAACCCTTTATGATTTTAGCTAATAAAACAATTCTAGATGCTACTGAAATTCCTACTCTAACAATGGTTTTTAAGAAAATGCAAAAGGTATAGGGTTTAGAGGAATCCTAGGTGACATTCACAATGCATAGATTTTACTTTAAGTAGACAAATGCTCTAAAATTTAACTAGTTTTCTGAGTTACCAAACTGAAATGGGTATTACAGCACTGCAGAAAATGATGTTATCTTCAATGGAAATCTAAAGGTTTTCAGATTACATTCATTCATCAAATACCCAATAAATGGCACAATTTAACCTATGAAATGTAATTGAACTAAACACAACTGATTAGCCTAGAGTAACTTTACACAATCATTTACCATCAGCAAACAACCAAAAGTATAGACTAGAACATTCATCAAATACTTTTAGCAAACCATGAACATTATAAAAGCACAACTAATTAATTTTGGGAGAGCAAGAGGTGAACCATGAAGACCAAAATGAGTCAACACAAGATACAAATTCTCAAAACACTTGCAGAAACTTTCCTTGTATTACTTCAAATGGCAGAATGTCAACAATTCGGCATCAAATCTCTCTCACAAAAAGTGGAAATGGCAGCCCTTTATATAGGAAAGAAGCATACCGATTTTTTGAAATGAATGGTGGAGATTAACTCAACACCGATGGTCCAGATTACATCAATAAATGCAAGGACAACAACTCATATCAATTCCCAGATTACACTTTGTCTTTTATGAAAAAGATGAAAAATAGCCTCCAGATACATTGAATCTAGTCAATTTGACTAGACAACTCAATATATTAATAGAAAAGAACATTTTTAAAGCATAGAAGAGACAAAATAGAGTCACATGTTGTCCCTAATACAAGAATTTACAATAATGATGGGATTATACTCATAAAATATTCAAAAATATCAAGATTCTTCATCCAAATTGATTTTGTCTTCTTCAGCCAGCTTGTTACGATAATTTAGCCATGCCTCAAGCATAGGATTAACCTACAAGGGGTCTGGATTCTTCAAATGGTTGACCTGATACTCGAACATCTCTAGTTCTTAGCTAAATCTATTGTATATCTTTTCTATCTATGCCCCAGCCTTGTGGAATGCCTTAAATTTAGCTCTGAGGTCACTTACCTTCTCTAATCCATCCTCCATGGCTAGCTCGGTACTTTAAAAAATTACCTAATGCAATTCGCTTTTACACTTCTCGACATCATAGGGGACATAATCATTGTAGGATGTTTCTAGGTAATCCTCCAAAGAATCATTGATGTCATAAATAAGTGACCACAACTCTTCATCTGCTAGCTTATATGCTTCCTTTATGTTTTCGAAAGTTTCTTTCCTCAAATGTAGCTATTATACCATTCAATAGCCTTGGACAACTTGTCCCCAGTTAGAATATTCTCTTCTACTAGAATCTGGGCCGGCAAATCTTTGATGCTCTCTATCTGAGGAAACATATGAGAGTAATATTCATCAAAGGAGTCACACTCTTCACATAGATCTTTCCATTTCTCATGGAGTTCAACCAGCTTGTTTTGTGCTTGAGCAGAGGCATGGATGGTCTCACATCCTTTCTCGAATACTTTAAACAACCAATTCTCAGTCCCTTGGGACTTGGCCCTTACCTCGCCTTGTTTTTCCATTTCATCAATAGATAGGAAAGTGGGCACTGTCCTTATATCTCCTCCTGCATCGACTGGCTTGATCAGAAACTGGAGACAAGTGCAAAGTTCTTCATTTTGCTTCTTTAACTCCTTCTTTGACATTTTATCCTTATCTAACTATTCCAGGATTGAAGTGACTGGTCCTTTAAATTCATCCACTCTTTGAGCATGAGTGGCTGGTCCCAAATCAACTATTGAAATTGCATAGTCCTCCACCCTGACTTGCTCTCTAGTTGCATTTACGGGCGGGACAACTATCTTTGCAATTGTAGATCCTGATTCAACCTTATAAATTATGGATTGTATCTTCACATTCTTTTTCTTTTTGGGCCTTTGAGCTTGTGATAGGATAGTGGTTAGATCTAGATGCATTATCTCCACTTGTGGCTCAGGATATGCCACTCTATTTTACAACCACTCAGGTGCTGAAGAAGATGATTTGTTCAATTCAGTGGTTTTGTCAACATTAGTTTTAGCAAACTTCTCAAGTGATCCTTGTTCTTGTTCTGGTTCCTTATCTTTATTTATTTCTTTTTCCTTTTCTTCTTCATCAACCAAGTTTCTCCAGTTTATCATCATATTTTTCTTGGGCTACCTTGAAGACTTCCTCTATTTGACCCTTCTTCAAGGGGCTATTAGATATATCAATGACCTCAACATTAACTGCTTCATCTAGAGGTTCATTTGAAATTTCATTACTGACCTCAGGCAATAATTCAGTTTCAAGCTCTTGCAAACCTAATTCTACACACACTTTATCAATTCCAGGCAATAGAGGTATGGGTAAGGTGGTTGAATCTGTGGGCATTTGTGAAATAGGAACTATAGAGGATATAGGTGATGTAGGTAAATGTGTCTGTGTCAAATTAGCTAATACTACTGACAGAATGGAAGAAATGATAAGGGGTGAGGGAAGAGTTAGTGAAGGTAAAGGAAGAGAAGGTGAAGGAATGGCGGAAATGGGAGGTAGTGCCGTGGTAGTAGATAATTGGGTGGAAGAAGTAGAAGCTAAAGGTGTAGTGGTGATAGAGGAATATGAGGTGGTAGTGATGGATGAAGTAGAACTGCTAGGGGCATTAGAAGATACTACCAATGAGAAAGAAATAGTTGAAATGGTGGAGGTAGGAGAGGTGGTAGCAGGTGATGTTTCTTGGATGACAACAGCTGATGTCATGGGTGAAGTAGGTGCAACAGCAGTAGAAGTAGTGGAGGGAGAAATAGTAGTAGAAGTTATAGAAGTGGAGGCAACCTTGCTTACACTTGGAGCAACAGGAGATGGGGAGGCTGGTAGACTAGTATCTACTTGTGTTGCAACATCTTCTTTAGTTACTTTATTTACCTTAACTTTCATGGTTTTAGAACCTTCCCCAAGACCACTTGGTAATCTCTTTTCTTGGAGGCCCTTGTCCTGGTGGAAGGAGGCTAGTCTTTCTTAGAAGGAGGCTTTGCAGACGACTTCTTAACTTTCTTGGCCTTCTCTGCCAAAGATGTATGGTCTTCACTATCATATTTCTACTTCTAACTGGCTTTGCCTCATCTATGATGTTTATTGGTTCATCTTCTTTAGCTCCAGAGTCCTTATCTGATTCTAGTATAGTGTATGTAAGCTACACTCCTTGTCTCTCCAAAGTAGCTACCTAGCCCCTTACCTAGGCCTTGCTTAACCTTATTGGTTCTTTCATTATAATATCTAAAGAGCTTTCCTCTACATTAGCCCAATTTTACAATGGGATTGGTTGACGGTATTGGGTTTCCTAGGTTCCTCTGACCATGACATTCTCATCATCCTCTAACTGGTCAGGCACTGCAATAATATGGAACTTCTTGATGAAGGCTAGAGATAGCCTTGAATGAGCCTTTTTCATTACTTCGTAGTCATCCATGCAATTGGCCCAAACGTCTTCGATGTACATTTTGTGAAACAATTTCTTACTTACAAATATTTCCATCACTTTATTCAGATCGAAGTGATCCCTTGCATTGTAGAATTGAAGGTTAAGGAGCTGAAGTTCTTTATCAGAGTGTTCAGCGGATGCCAAGGAAGGGCATGCATAATTCCCCTTACTAAACCTGATGGGAAACTAAACATTAGTTCTGTGCAAATGCTTGAGTTTTTCAACACAAGGTATCAGTTGCCTAGTCAATTCTAGAGCATGGGTTTATCATAAGGATATTTGGGAAGTTTGTAAGCAATCCCAATGAAACCTTGCACTCTTAGATATGTAAACTTTTCAAATTGGATGTACACCTACCATATATGGTTACTTCATTCATTGCTTCAGTGGAAATCCTTAAGGCTGTGTTACCTTGAAGTAACCTAGCTTTATATACATTGTAAAAGCATCATTCACTCTTTTGAAATGTATCAGAGCTTGAGATGAGGTTAGCTAAGGCTAACACGCATATACCTTTACTTGGGTCTGCTCGCCATTTCCAACTTCTCCTATTTTGGACAACCCAACATAGTGATTTCTTCTTGCAAGTGCATAGACAACATAGGAAGTCCATCTAAAGTATCTCTTCTCTTTAAAGTTTCTGAAGGCCTCATGAATGTTATCACTAAGGATTTGGGACCAGTGGAACTTAGTCCCTTTCACTATCTCAATTATGATGATGAACATCCATTCGCCAAAAGTGGAGGTTGTTGGTAGCCCATATATTATGCTTAAAAAGGTTATCAAATCTCCAATCTCATCATGGAAGTCACTTCTGTATAACACTTGGGGAAACTTGCTCAAGGCAGACCTTCTAGTTTTTACCCAATGATCATTCATATGTTTTCTACATTTATTCAAATCTTTGTTGTAAGTCTCCTCTGATCCTTGTTTGTCTGGCATGGTCATAACTATGTGCCATGGAATATAAAAAGTCTCAGCTAGGGAGGGTGGACTTAAATCAGCCAAGATATCTCCATTGGTAGTTTGAATTGTCCTTGTCATGACATCATACCTATCTGCACATGTTACTATCAGCTTTGCACATTGTACTGAGGTGGGGAAGGCAGCAGCTTGTGCAATACCACTATCTTTAAGTGTTTTGGCCCTAGGAGTTGGATTTGAGCCAAAGATTCTCAATCTGAAGTCATCCAAGTCTATGTGACCTAGATCTCTATCCCCTACATCACTCCATCTAGAATGAATCTTAGTCTCTGGAGGGATTCCCTTGAATTTGTACTTCATGGTTTGGGCTCGAGTAGTCATCTAATCTGCAAGATTGGACCTTATAAGTTTGATACCTTGAGAATTTTTTACAAGCTCCTAAGTTTAAGATTACCAAGTGGACTACTAAACTCTTTTCCATGTTCAAAATGATTTTAATGAATTTGCTAAGCTACTGACATGCCTTTTATAATCATAAATCCACCATTTATCATTGTACCCAATTCATAGCAATTCACCATTAATGCATGCAAAGAAAACATTCAATGTTGCAAGAAATCTCATTAGAAGCATGAAAAACATCATTATCTTCATTTGCAACTTTAATTACATCATTTCAGACATCTTCCCCTTTGAAAGTTCTAAAAAAATAGTCATTTTTTACTATTTGTGCTAATTTCTGGATCAACTGACCTATATGCAGGAAAGCACTACTATTGAGGTCCATCGACCTTAGAAGGGAAAATGGGCTCATCCAACCCAAGGATCTATCAATATTTATATGTTTGTTCACCTTTACACGAGTTTCTTGATTTACTGACTTGCGCAATTTTTCAAGGTCACCGACTTTCAGTTGGTTGTTTAGTTAGTCATCCAAAACTTAGCACAAGACAATTGAGATCATCTTTACTATGTTTGTGTAGGATTTGACTTTGTTGGACCTACGCGAGATTTAGGGTCAACTGACTAAGTCAGTGAAGGCATGTTTTAGCACAAGGTCAGATGAGATTAATTTTGGTGCAATGTCATTCTTTCTGTTTCCAGCAAGACTTACTTGTGGAGATATTTTACGTGTCTAACTAAGTTGGAGATAGAGTCTATTAGCGCAAGGTCGGTACAGAAGGTTTTTAGAGCTAAGTAGCTTTCCAAAGTTTGTAAGGTTTTTAGGACCTACCGATCTAATTAGTTAATGTGGCAAAATCTATGTAGGTATGAGGTCAAAGTTTTCAGTGCTAAATGGGTTTTAAAGTGTAGCGTGGGTTTTCATGGCCGTCGACTAACTGGATGAGCTGAAATGTTTATAGGTTGGTCAGATCCAAGGTTGGCGCAAAGGCCAGATGATTCCCCAATTTATAAAAAGGTTTAAATTTGTCTAAACTATGGCCAAGCCTGTTGACTTGTCCTATTCTGCTCATGCCAATCCAACTATGTTTTCAAGGAGAAGTTTAAACTAGGCTTCGAGGGAGAAACAAACAATTTATGCATAAAACCCTAGCTAAAACACCAAATTTGTTACTTAGAAGAAAAATGTACTTGAATGAAACCCTAACCACACACAACAAAAGCTAAAAAGGGCAAGGTAAAAACCCTACCTAGTTAGTTGCATAAAATGTGTTCGGGATACACAGGCAGGAGACGGTCATGTGATCGAGTTCGAGGGCAACTATGGTGAAAATGCTTGACAGGTTACAAAGTGGCTCTCCAAAATCTTTATCAAAATGTAGAAAATGATTTAAATAATACAGATTAACCTTTTATTGTTTCCAGCCAAATTACCATTAATGTGTGACATACGTAGTGTCAGTCGGCAGATTAGGGTTTCATGTGACTTTTTTGTTTGCTCTAACTTGGTGGGGAAATTAGGTGTGAAAGACTTGGTCAGTGAAAGGTCTTTTAGCACTATGACAACAGACTCAATTTTATGTCTTTTGTAGGACTTTGGGGCTCTTCAAACTTGCGGCGATTTTGGTATCCTCCGACTTAGTCAGTGATCAAACAATATAGTGCAAGTCAGAGACAATTGATTTAAGCGCAAAAGTCCGTCGAGAGGAAAACTAGCACCAGAGTCGGTGGTGAAGGGTTTTGATGCAAAAGTCAGTTAGGGAGCAATTTAGTGCAAAAGAGCTATTCAAAGCCATTGGAAGAGATTCAAAGATCTAACTTACCAAATCTTTGAAATGATTTTCAACATCATCATTCAAACATGGCAGAAGTGCACTTTGACCACTTAACTACTTAGTAGGTGAAAAATCTTTCTTGACACTCTAGACCAAATTTGAAAGAGGGGGTCCCTATTTTTTGAAATGGGGCATGTGTGTAAGGCATAGAAAATGGCAACTCTACTTGGAAATGCTCCCGAGCATTTCGATGATAAACTTTCAATTCAAACCCAAAATCTCTATGTTCCCCACATATTAAATGAAAAAGCAGGATACCCTATCACAAAATCCAAGATCACAAACTAGTGCAACCATCCACATCCTAAAAACCTGAGTGTGTACGATTGTATTCATTCCCATTCTTTGGCAACTAAGTTCATCCGAAATCTTTTGTGACAAGCTACGAAGTTGAGACCATTCTACCACCAAGAAATGCTCAAATGTTTGAGAGGCCTTGAGGAAAACAAATGGCAGATTTTCCTTTAGTACTTTTGATATAATGGTAATTGATGATAATTATTTCTGAATAGTATCTTTTTGTGAGAGTTTTCAATTGGTAGTTTGTTTTCCAATGCACTGTAATGGGCCTGGTGTTGAAAACACCTTTTATTTTTACCCAATAAAAGCTACCAACACTTAGTGTCACCTGCCTTCCTTCCTGATTGATAGTGCATGTGGTAGAATAGGAAGCCAACCCTTTCACTTGACACAAGATCACTCAGAATCACTTAGCTACTTCAGGATCATTTAAAGTGTGAAAGATATATGGTTAGAAAATACTTTTGGTGCACCAACTAATGACTCATTTTCCATGAACAAGCACCATACCCCTTAGCATAATAGCAGAACCCATGGTGAGACTTAAGAAGAACATTGGCTTCTCAAAGAAAGAGTCAAGATTATTTACCCAACCAAGAAGCATTTGCAGGTCCACACAATTGACACCATTTTCTAGAAACAAAGACCCCGCACAAAAGCAAGTGCAATGAGCGAAAGAAAAACCAGAAGGACAACCAATCTAAGAAAAACATCTAACAACTACAGGAAGCAAAGGCAAGAAAGCAAAACTAAACTAAAGGCAACCTATTCTAACCAAAGCAAACAAACAACCTAACTATGTACACTAAGATGAGGCATGACTTTCTCTCAATCCTGGAAGTAGTGCTTTAGGAACTAGCCATTGAAAGGCAATGGAAGCTCCTCACCAGTAAGGCTCTTGAGTCAATACGTGTTGTCTCCAAGGATCTCATAAATCTGATATGGACCTAACCAAAGTTTATTGAACTTACCATGTTAGTCTTTCTTCTCATGTGCCTTATCCCAATATAGGACTAAATCAGAAATGCAGAAGGCTTTGACTTTGGCTCTCTTGTCAAACCATCATTTCACTACACCCTGATGTTTGACAAAGTTTTCTATAGCAGTGTCACATTTCTCTTCAAGGTGCAATAATTGGGCTAACTGAGAGGACAATTGATCATCAGTTTCAAGGTAAACTTGCATGAATTGTAGTATGGGAATCCTCAAATGAATGGGAAAGATGGGCTCAATCCCATAAACTAGGTGATAAGGCAATGTGCCCAAGGCAGCTTTGTGTTGGATTCTATTAGCCCATAAGGAAAATTTAAGCTGAGTGTGCCAGTCTCTAGGATTTTTGTCTAACAGTTTCTTAATGACATCAAGCAAGTTTTTGTTCATTTATTCAGCTACTCCATTCCCTTGTGGATAGCAATTAGATGAGAACTTGAGATTTATCCCATTATCAAATGCCTAGTTAGAAAAATGCAATGATGAAAAGGTAGGGCCATTATCACAAACTAAAGAATGTGACACCCAAACCTAGTGATAATATGTTTTTCAACAAATTCAATAACTACCTCTATGGTGCATTGTTTACAAGCTATTGCTTCAAACCATCAAGTGTAGTAATCAATAGCAGTCAGACTATACCTGTGGCCTATAGAGGAAGGTAGGTTGATCATATTGATAAAGCCGAGGCCCCACTTAGCAAATGGTGATACCTCCATTACTGGTTGCAAGGGCATGGTAGCATGTCACTCTCTATGTGCAGTGGTCTAACATATATGATAGGTTCTTACATGTGAGTATGAATCTTTGAACAAGGTAGGCCAATAATATCTAGCATAGAGAATCTGATTAGTAGTTGAGTGTTCTGATCCGTGACCCATCCCAAATTTATCATGGAAACTGGTCAACACTTGATTTACTTCTGACTTGTCTAAACACCTTAGATAGATTCCTTCATGATTCTTCTTGTAAAGAATAGATCCTTTTATCATATATTTGTTACTTTTTAGTCTGAGTACTCTTCTTTGAATCAAATTTAGCTATGGTGGACAGCATTGATTAAGTAGATAAAATATGATATCTCCATACCATTCATCTTTTGAAATATCTTCTAACAAGTACTGCTAGGATATTAAACCTGGTCCCACTTCAACCATTGTTCTGGTTAGTACTTGACCTCTTACTAATTTCATGGGTTGAATATCTATATCAAATTCTTACAGGATGGTGACCCATTTGCCTCTCTGTTCTCCCAGTTCACTGTGCATCAATAGTTCTTTGACTGCAGCATCTGGGACTGTGGCGATTACTTGACTTCTCAAGATGTAGTGATGAAACTTCTTGACTGCCTTCACTAGAGTGTATGCTTGTTTTTCCACATTTAGGTATCTTAACTCTGCGTCTTTTAATGGAGTACTCATAAAAGTGATGGGCCTTTCATCATCAACTAATCTCTTATGCATCAACATTGCAGCACAAGTATGCTCAGAAGCAAATGAGTAAATCTGAAATGGTAAAGTATAATCTAGACTCACCAAGACAGGTGCATTAGCTATAGCTTGTTTAATTTCTGCAAAGGCAGCTTTAGCTTCTAGAGTCTAATCCATTTTAGCATCTTTCTGTTTCTAGTAGGACTTTGGATGTCACCGACTTGTGGAGATATTCTAGATGTTTGACTAAGTCAAAGATAGATTCTATTAGCGCAAGGTCGGTGTAGAAGGTTTTTAGTGCTAAGTAGCTTTCCAAAGTTTGTGGGGTTTTTAGGTCTCACCGATCTAATCAATTAATGTGGCAGAAACTATGTAGGTCTGAGGTCAAAGTTTTCAGTGCTAAATGAGTTTTAAAGTGCAGTGTGGCTTTTCATGGACACCGACCGACTGGATGAGCTAAAATTTTTATAGGTCAGTCGAATCCAAGCTTGGTACAAAGGCCAGATGATTCTTTAGTTTATAAAAATGTTTAAATTTGTCTAAACTAAGGCAAAGCCTGGCTAAGTTGTCCTATTCTTCTCATGGCAATCCAACTATATTTTCAAGCAGAAGTTTAAACTAGGCTTCAAGGGAGAAACAAACAATTTATGGATAAAACCCTAGCTAAAACCCCAAATGTACTTGAATGAAACCCTAACCACATACAGCAAAAGCTCAAAAGGATGAGGTAAAAACCCTACCTAGTTAGTTGCAAAAAATGTGTTTGGGATAAACAGGCTGACAGTCGTGGGATCGAGTTTGAGGGAAACGGTGATGAAAATACTCGATAGGTTGTAAAGTGCCTCTCCAAAATATTTATCAAAATGTAGAAAATGATTTAAACAATGTAGATTAACCTTTTATTGTTTCTGGCCAAATCGCCATTAATGCGTGATGTATGCAGTGTTAGTCGGTAGATTAGGGTTTCGCGTGACTTTTCGTTCACTTTAACTTGGTGGGGAAATTGGGTGTGACAGACTTGGTTGGTGAAAGGTCTTTTAGCGTTGCGACAACAGACTCAATTTTATGTCTTTTGTGGGACTTTGGGGCTCTTTGGACTCATGGGCATCTTGGTATCCTTTGACTTAGTTAGTGATCAAACAATATGGCACAAGTCAGAGACAATTGATTTAAGTGCAAAAGTCTGTCGGGAGGAAAACGAGCGCCAGAGTCAGTGGTGAAGGGTTTTGAAGCAAAAGTTGGTTGGGGAGCAATTTAGTGCAAAAGGGCTATTCAAAGCCATTGGAAGAGATAGAAAGATCTAACTTACCAAATCTTTGAAATGATTTTCAACAACATCATTCAAACATGGCAGAAGTGTACTTTTACCACTTAACTACTTAGGAGGTGAAAAATCTTTCTTGACACTCTAGACCAAATTTGAAAGAGGGGGTCCCTATTTTTTGAAATGGGGTGTGTGTGTGAGGCACAACAATTACAAGTTGTCATATTCCATGGAGGATTGACACATCACCGTGCCACATCCCAAAATATGACAATATGGAATTTACAACTATTTATAACATAGGCAATTAAATAATAAATACAAACATTAATAATGTAAGGAATTACCAAGGTTGAGACACCTTAATTACCAACATTCTCCCACTTGTCGAACACCTTGTAAGAGCCAATAGAAAAATAGGATTTAACTTCTATAGGCTGAGAGCCTCATAGACTTTGAATACCATCTGAACTTCTCTGTGCCCAGTAGCTTTGTCAATGCATCTGCAACATTCTTCAAAGTATCTACCTTCTCTAAATTTACCTTTCCATCCTCAACCATGTCTTGTACGAAGTGAAACTGAACATCAATGTGCTTTGTTCTAGCATGGAAAGTTGGATTCTTCGCAAGGCAAATTACACTCTGACTGTCACAACTGATTGTGATCTGACCTACATCAACACCAATATTGGAACACAATCTCTTAAGCCAAATGGCTTTCTTACAAGCATGAGTTGCTGCCATATACTCAGCTTCTATCATGGACAAAGCAATAATAGGTTGTTTCTTACTCATCCAACTAATAGCACCACCAAATAGTGTAAACACATAAGCACTAGTGGATCTCCTGCTGTCAATGTCACCTGCCCAATCTGAATCCACAAATCCATGAATATCAACAGAATGCAGAGGTCCTGAAACATTACCATGATAGAAAATGGAATACTTAGAGGTACCCCTCAAATATCTGAACACTTGCTTAATTGCATCCCCATGAACTCATCCAGGATTAGCCATAAATTGACTAAGGACTCCCACTGCTTGGGCAATGTTTGGTCTTGTGCAGATCATAGCATACATCAAATTGCTAATAGTACTAGCATAATGTACTTTGCTCATGTCCACCTCACTAGGAGATTTTGGACAATCCTCAATAGGCAACTTTGTCCCCAAAGAAACGGGAACACACAATGGTCTATAATTTGCCATGTTGAACCTGTTCAACACGGTCTTCACATACTTACTCTGGCTTAACCCAAGTTTTCTATTGGTTCTATCTCTTCTAATTTCCATTCCTAGAATGTATCTGGTGGCCCCTAAATCTTTTATTTCAAACTATGCTAACAACTGAGATTTAAAATTAGAAATCATATTCTTACCCTTCCCAATGAGCAACATATCATCAACATACAGTGCAACAATGAGAATACGATCACCATCAAAGTTATAATACACACAGTGATTTGATTTCAATCTCACAAATCCAATTGACAACACAAAGACATCAAACTTCAAGTACAATCTCCTAGGGGATTGCTTCAAACCATACAGAGACTTCTTAAGTTTGCAAACCAGATTTTCTTTACCTTTCACCATGTAATGCTCTGGCTATGAAATGTATATTTCTTCCTCCAAATCACCATGAAGGAAAGTTGTCTTCACATCCATTTGTTCTACCTCCAAGTCATAAGCTTCTATGAGAGACAATAGGAATTGAATGGATGTCAGCTTTGCAATAGGAGAGAAGATCTCACCATAATCTATACCCTCCACTTGTGAATACCCCTTCGCAACCAATCTAGCCTTATACTTCTCAATACTGCCATCTGCACTAAATTTCTTCTTGAACACCCATTTACATCCAACAAGTTTCCATCTAGGAGGCAAAGACACCAAGTCCCAAGTTTGATTCTTTTCCAAAGAAGCCATTTCATCCTCCATGGCCTTCTTCCAAGAACCTACATCTTTCATGTCCATATCCTCTGATATAGTTCTAGGTTCATCACTGTTAGTAAGCAAAGCAAAAGTACAACTAGAATCAAGCAATATAAAACCAAACCTTTCAGGTTGCTTTCTTATCTGTGCAGACCTCCTCAAGAGCTGAGGTTGAGGTTTAGCTTCTTCATCTGAGCTTTCAGAGCTGCTAGAGCTCTCCTCATCATCAGGTCCAATATTGTCTTTCTGTTCAGTCATCTCAAGGGTGAGAGGAAAATAAACAACATCCTCTTTCTTTTCTTTTTCTTCTAGCTGTAAAATAATGGAAGAAGTGTAAGCTCTCTAAAGATGACACTTTTTCTATACAACACTTTTTCAGCCACAAGGTCCCAAAGCTTGTATCCTTTCACACCGACACCATAGCCAATGAAGATATACTTAACAGCTTTGTTCTCCAATTTTGACCGCTTCTCCCTAGGCACATGTGCATATGCCTCAACCAAAAACACAAAGATGCCTTATTGAAGGCTTTCTACCAGACCACACCTCCATGGCTGTCTTTCCAACAAGAGCTGATGTAGGAGATCTATTAACAAGATAGCAAGCAGTGACAATAGCTTTAGCCCAAAACTTTTGTTCTAGGCTAGCTCCACTAAGCATACTCCTAGCCTTCTCTATCAGTGTCTTGTTCATCCTTTCTGCAACTCCATTTTGCTGCAGAGTGTATGGAGTTTTCTTATGTCTTTCAATCCCAAGTTCCTTGCAATATTTATCAAATTCTGTAGAACAAAACTCACCACCATTGTTAGTTCTCAAACACTTAATCTTTTTACCAGTCTAATTTTCAGCAAAGGCCTTAAACTCCTTAAACTTACTATAGACTTCAGATTTGCTTCTGAGAAAATAAATCCATGTCCTTCTACTGTAGTCATCTATAAAAGGTACAAAATATATAGATTTTGATAACGAAGGAACATTAACAGGACCAAATACATCAGAATGAATAAGGTCCAACACACCAGAAGACTTGTGAGAACTCAAATAAAACTGAACACGGTTTTGTTTCCCATAAATGCAATGTTCACAAAAGTTGAACTCAAGATTACAATCATCTAACCCCTCAACAAGGCTTTTATTTTTCAGGGTATGTAGAGCCTTCTCACCAATGTGGCCAAATCTCTTATGCCATAACATTATCTTTTCAGCAGGAAGTTTAACTTCTAAGGCATGATTACAAACATTAGAACTAGAAACAACAGCTCTCTTGACTACTCGTCTAGATGGTGGGGATGAAGTGACTGCTACTCTCTTCTTTGAATCAGAAGAACTATTACATTGGGAAATGCATGCCTCCAACTGAAACAAAGTACCTCTCTTAGTACCCGTAGCAAGCACCATAGCTCCTTTAGTCATCTTGCATCCTTCTTTCAAAAAGACAACCTGCACACCTGCATCATTGAAATTACTTACATAAAGCATGTTTTGTGCTAAGCCTAAGATATGCATAACCCCAAAGATCCCTTTCACTCAACCATTAGGAAATCAGATAGAGACTCTTCCATGACCAACAATCTTCAGATGAGAGTCGTCACCCAAGTACACCTTTCCACCATCGAACTCCTCATACTTAGTGAACCAGTCTCGATGCGAGGTCATGTGGAATGATGCCCCAGAGTCAATCAACCACACATCATCAGATGCATGGGTTGCTAGGGCTGCGATTAAAGAATCACCATCATCTTGTGATTTGTCAGAATCTAAATTAGGAGCTTTCTTCTTCTTCTTCTTCTCCTCTTTGTATTCCTTTTGGAAATGCCTAGATTTACCATCATTCCAACAAATAGCCTTGGACTTTCTAGGAGATTTGGATCTCCCACGGGATTTGGATCTACCCTTCTCAGCTTTCTTGTCCTTCTTTTTCCCTTTCTCCTTGGGTCTTCCACAAACTACAAGAGCCTCTTTGGCTACATCAAAAGACTTCCTCTACATCTCTTTTGATAACAATTTAGATGCCACATCTTCCATCTTGAATGTGGATGTGGTGCTTCCAATAGCCATGACAAGGTGATCCCATGAGTCTGGCAAAGAAAAAAGAAAGGTCATACACCAATCCTCCTCCTCCATCTTTACACCAATAGATGTCAACTATGCAACCACCATGTTAAAAGTATTCATATGTTTGGCAATGGATCCTCTGTCTTCCATTCGAAGAGAATACAACTTCTTTCTTAGAAAAAGTTTATTAACTAGGGATTTGGCTTGATACACATCTCCCAACTTCTTCCAAAGCAAGGTTGTAGTCTTCTACTCATGGACATTTAATAACATAGAATGAACAAGACTAAGTCTTATGAGCCCCTTAGCAATCTGATCCTTGAGATCCCAATCAGCTTGTTGCATTATGGTTGGTTTAGTTTTGGTAATGGTTTCCCAAAGGTCTCGGTCAACAAGAATGTCTTCCATCTTGAGCTTCCACAGCTTGAAATTAGTGCCATTGAACTTCTCCACTTCTATTCTTCTGGATGTGCTTTCAATCTCCTTGTTGTAATAGAAAGCAGAATAGTCTGCACAGACTCCCACTCAACTTAAGATCAGCTCAAAAAACCCCTACCCAACAACTAGGACCAAAGGTGATCAAGATCTGATACCAACTCAAAGGAAGCTAGGTGTGTAGAAAATGCTTCCTACACTAATCTAATGAGGAGAGGGCTATGCAAATTCAAATTATTCCTTACAACTACAACAACATAGAACATCTAAACAAGATATTGTAGCAACACACATGAACCAGAAAGAAGATAGAAGAAGAGAGACAAAGATATACGGTGGGGAAAACCCTTATCTGGTGAAAAACCCCACACTTAGAAACCTGCACAATGTATTAACAAATCTGAAAGAATGTTTACAATACACTTGCAATTCAAGCTTCAATGGTCTTCGACACTTGTATCTGAAGTCAATCTGATAGCATAACAGTACCTATAAATCTGTGATACAAACTTCATCTCCAAGCACTTGTTTATATAGAAAATACAAGGCAATATTGGACCTATCTTAGGATGGGCATCAAACTTGGCTTCATGGACCAAAACCCACACATAAGGACACTTGGTCAACATTGTAGAATGTGCCTAACACTTGTCCATACCTCCCATCCCAAAGAGGTCACCTGTTTCTAAAATGGGCTATGATAGATGCTCTTACGACACTTACGACCATCATAGAATCTGTTATAGCAGTTACAACTTACAGCTCTAAGAGAATCTATCATACACATGCTATAAATAGCAGATTCTCTGACAACATGTCATAGTCCACCTTGGGGCACCCAAATATGCCTTTTTCAAAGATGCTTCATGAAACATGTCCTCACCTATCTTATAAACTTCTATTTTTGACTCTAAAACCCTCTTCCATCAAAGCATTCTTCCCAATATGATTTCTTCGTGGAGGCATCTTGATCTCCGCAACAAACCCACAACCTCAGGTACTCATGTAAACTACCTTATGGTCAGTGATCTGTCTACACACTCAGGAACCCTTGCTCTAATACCAATTGATGAAGGGGGTAAATCATTAAACACACAACAACAAAAATTGCACATAGAAAATAGAACTTTCTTTTATTGATTTTAGACAAATTATTACATTATAGAAGCTCAAATACAATTGAAGGAATCAACCCTCAATAGGCTGCAACACATTACAACTTCCTATCACAAGACTCTAGAATCATCTACCTTTTGCAACCCCAAATAAGCTAGGGTTTCTATTTTCCTGCCTATTCTTGACTCCACACTTGCCCCCTTAACTCTACTACTGCCCAGGGTTCCCAAAAATGGTTATTAATAGCCTTTTTGGTGGCCAACAACCTAATTTTGAAATTTACATCTCCCTCCAAAAATAGGTCAACTTCCGAGAGCCATAACTTTTGATCCAGGTGTCTGATTGATGAACCGTTTTATACATCAGAAATCTGGAGGAGTGCTCTACATGCTAAGAACTTGCTCTACTGGTTCTAGCCATTCTTGGGCTCGTATGGGGCCATTTAGTGCCTCAAACCTAAGTTTCAATAATTTTTAGGCATTTTTTAGGAAACGGAATCTTTAATATCTTTCAGCTCGCAAATGATCTTTGCATGATTCCTTTGCTAAAGGTCTTATTTTTCCATTATGAAGCTTCCTATAAATTTTCACTTTAATTCGTGCCCAAATGCAAACTTTCTAAAAATAGCAGGTTGCTATTTTTAGCAGTTTGGAAAAATTGGAAGTTCTACATTATTCAAGCGATTATGGAACCAGAACCAAAATTTTTGAAAAGAAATGAAAAAACCATCAACAATTTTGAAACACATATTTTTTTGGACGATACAAGATTGCCCTTACACCATTGGATGCTCCTGCATCAAACATCCAGGATAATTTGAGAAGTGACCCTATCACATCTCAGGTGTTTGTGTGAGGAAAACCCAAATGGTCAACCTCTACCTTAGACAACCAAGAAGAATCTTAAACAACCCTTCCTTTCCATTTCACCAAGTATTCTTCATATTGCCTATTCTGAGTACTTCTTCCCACACGGCTATCCGAGATCTCTTCTATCTCCTTTATTGAAGTAGATCCCAGAATACTCCACTATTCTTCTATTGGTCCATCCTCTGTTCCACCTTCATGATATTCTGATAAATCAGTAATATTGAAAATAGGGGAAATATTGATCCCACTTGGCAGCTCAACCTCATATGTATTTCCTGAATCATGCTTCTTCAGGATTCTACATGGTCCAAATTTCTTCATTTTTAACTTATTGTATGTTCTAGTTGGGAACCTTTCTTTTTTAAAGTGAACCATGACTTCATCTCCTACCTCAAACTCCTTATATCTCCTCTTCTGATCTGCCTTAACCTTGTACTAAAAATTCATCTTATTAATGTGCCTTCTCACCTCTTCATGCAAATTCTTTAGATGTTCTGCAAAGTCCTTAGCTTCATCTCTTGTCTTTTCTCCTTTATCCAGCTTCCTTAACTCAGAATCATTTCTTGGGCTATTGCCATAGACAATTTGAAACGGTTATTTACCAGTACTCCTATTGACAGAATTGTTGTAAACAAATTCTACCTGTGGCAAAATCAAATCCCATCACTTGGGCTTATCTCCTACTAAGCATTGTAGCAGGTTACCCAAACTCCTATTCACCACTTCAGTTTGTCCATCAGTCTGTGGATGGTGTGCAGAACTAAACTTTAAATCTATTTTCAACTTCTTCCACAATGTCCTCTAGAAATAACCAACAAACTTGGTATCTCGATCTGAAGCTATGCTCTTTGGTAGATCATGTAATATCACCACCACCCTAAAAAATAACTCTACAATATGAACATCATTAGTCTTCTTGCAAGGAATAAAATGTGCCATCCTTGAGAATCTAACCACCACCACAAAAATGGAATCATGTCCTCTCTGTGTCATTGGTAAACCAAGAAGAAAATCCATACTGATATCATCCCATGGCTTCTCTGGTATAGGTAATGGTTGATATAGTCCTATATTCTAACTTGTCGCTTTTGCCATCTAATACACTCTGCAACTCTGCAAAAATTTCCTCACATCCTGTTACAACTATGGCCAATAATAATTTTCACTAACAATAGAAATAGTCTTATCTCGACCAAAGTGTCTAGCCAATCCTCCACTATGCTTCTTGTTAATTAGGTTGTCTCTCATGGAACTCCTTAGAATGCACAACTAGCTTCCTCTAAACAACATGTCATCTTGGATTATGAAATCCAACCATTTTGTCTTGTCCAAAGTAACAGGTTCAATACAAGCTTTCTAGGCCTTTGCAAAATCTAGATCTTTAGGATACAAACTTTTTAGCTCATCGAACCCAACAACCTCTATCTTCATTTCTGTCAACAAATTTTGCCTTCTGCTCAAGGCATCTGCAACTCTGTTGGACTTCCCACTCCTGTACTTCAAAACAAAAGTATAGCTCTACAAAAACTCAACCCATTTTAAGTGCCTTTGATTTAACTTTCCTTGGCTATTAAGATACTACAACGCCTGATGATCGTTATATAAAATAAACTCCTTTGGAAACAAATAATGTCTCCATTTCTTCAAAGCCTAAACTATTCCATAAAACTCCTAATCATAAACAAAATACTTTTTCTTGGCATTGTGTATGAGGAAAAATTGATTATGTTTAAATGATAAAATCAAAACAAATAAATCAAAAGCCCATAACATAAAGAGATCTAATCTAAATAAAAAGCCATGATCTATAAATCCAAATAAAATAAGAAAGCTTTACCCAGATTGTTTTGTTCTCTTTGTTGATATGTGGATTGCTCAATAACGCTGCGAAACCATGTTTGCAACAAGCAAGTGTAGTGCTCAAAGATCAATATCAAAAGATCGTAAAGTTGCTCAATCAATGCGATGTATGCTCAAAACATTGTAAAGGATGCCTGAGAATAAGTGATCAAAGAGGATTTGTGAAGGAGATGAGGGGGCTTTATATAGATTTTAAACATGATTAATCAACAGTCTAGATAATTCAAAAGAATCAACGGAGGAGATAAATCAAATAACCATGATAAATGTGCACACAACATGTGTCAATCCATAAGGATATTTTTATTAAGATATGATGTGTTGACGCCTGAATTGACTGGTAGTTTTTTGAAAAATTTTCATTCAGGCACTCTCCCTAAGTATCCAAAAAATGCTCTAAGTAACGGACCTCCTCAGTATTTTTCAGCTGCATCATCATATTTTCTTGAGGAGGAGGTCATCATCATCATGTTTGTTTCCATGAAGGTCAGCATCATCATGTTCTCCTTCGACCGGTTTCTCATCGTCATCATCATATTTCACTGTCGGGTGATGTTTGGGTTTTATCCTGATGATGCTGACGAGCTACAGTGCGCCCTTATCTGCTTGCGAGGGTGATTCTTCAAAGTCTCCGGTGATCTTCCATTTATCACCTTGCGCAGGCATGATGATGATGTTGCTTATTCTTTGATTTGTCGACCTGACTTGTTTTTTCCTAGGGGTCGTCATCATCATGATATTTCCGGTTATCATCCTGCTGCTTGCGGAGGTCATCATATTTTTCTGCCTTCATGATATTTCGCCGGGGTGATATTTCTATCATCGGGTGATCTTGGTTATGATCATCCTGATGATGTTGAAGAGTTTTAAGTGCGACCCGATATTCACTAGGGTCATCATATTTCGAACGTCAGGATGATCTTAGTCAATATCATCCTGATGATGTTGTATCACTTCCTATTCTTTGTTTCTCATCCTGATGATGCTGACGTCATCCGTATATCAGGGTGATATTTTTCTTTCTGCCTAACTGCATCATGATATTCCGAAGGAAGGGGTGATATTTTCATATCACCCGGATATATGTTTGCTCGAGCATCATGATGATGCTGATATCAGGGAGATATCCGCCTGCTGGCTTCGCGCATTATCTACTGGGGGTGATCTTTTCAAGCAGCATCATCATATTCAGTTTTCGCCCCGATCTTACAGAGGAGCTACAGTGCAACCTGATATTTTCACATCAGGAGGATATTTCCAAATATCCGGTTGTCTTCCGAATATCATGATGATGTTAATATGATGATGACGTCATCAAGGTCCACGGGGGTCATATTTCTAACAACTGATCATCTTGAAGAGACCTCCTGATATTTGCAAATATGATGATGACGTCATCCGGATATGAGGAGGTGCGCAGTAGGCAGATATGATGATGACGTCAGCAGGATATGATGATGACGTCATCAGGATGTTCATCGGCCAGACTTTTGTTATAAGCTCAGTAGGAGGATGTTCCTCCGAAGGATCAGGTTGTGCCGATTATCATGAAGGTTATATTTCAAATATCATGATGACGTCAGGGTGATATTTCGAACAACAGGATATCATGCTGCTGGAGGATGATGATGATGAGGTTATATACTAGTGTCGTCAGGAGCAAAAGCGCCGACATAATATATGCTCATGACCTAGTATATAAAGTGTTATTGAGGTCATCGCGGGGTGCATGTGGGATAATGTTATCCTGCATATTCGAAACATCATGATGATGAATCTCGGCGGGAAGCGGTTGCGACTGTCTGTTTGATGTTCTTCCCAAGGCCGCGGGTTGGTGCGCCATCAATGGCGATTGTTGCAGAGGTATGGGCGATGGCGTGGGTCGATCTTGTACCTGACTGGAGGTGTCAATCAGCGGGCAGGCGCGCAGGGCTCGAGAAATCTTCCTGTCTCCTCCCCTACCTGCTGCATTCAAGTTTGGGCGCCAATCCGGTTGTGTTTGAGCGCCATTTTCATGATACTGTGTATCTGGCAAAATTTTGGTCAACATTGTAATTAATTGCTGAGCACCTACCTGGCTGTTATAAGCAGGTTGTGTTGTTCGTTTGTGGTTGTTGAAAGTTGTAGATTTTTGGCTCTGTAATCCAATACCAGCTGATCTGGTTGCTCTGTACAGTTTTTCTTGTGAGTTTATGTATCTCCTGTTGTAGGACTTGGCATGAATCCACTGGTTTCGTGGTTGATCTTATATGAGTAATGCTGTTTAGCATGTGTTGTGTTAATTCTGTCTCCAGTATTGCATGTATCCTTCTTCTGGATCTGGATGTTTGCTTATGTTTAGATTCTAGAGCATAGAATTCCTATGTTGAATGTCTGATCTTTTAACCTCTGCTCAAGGGGCAGATTAAACTATTTTCAGGTTGAACATTGGGAAGGGTATATTGCAGTAGGGATGCCATAAGTAGAGATAGCTCAACACTCTATATTGGGAGATATCTGTAAGGCAGATATCATGTGTATCCCCCTGAAATCCAGTTTTAGCTATTTATGCTGATCATTCACAGGTGTATGTCTACCGACTCCAAGCCCTGGATAGGCACCAATCATGCTGTGTTTTTGTGTTATACACCATGTCCAGCTTTGCATCCAAATTCATATCAAACCATTTCATACTTCCACCTGTTAGTTGTAGGAGTAGGATTAGGAACCCCCTGCATGCTCTCATACCCAACCAGACATCATGTCCAAGAATGTTGCCAGCCTTGTGATCTATCATACAGATCTTGGTCCATACATGAGAGTATTCTGCCTGTTGTTGTCAAGTTAGATCCTTCTATCTTTGAGCTAGTCAAGGTTACATCTTGAGTTATAGGGATACCCCCCTTGGTGCGGCAGAACCAGAAGTGAAGGGGAGGAGCTCACGCAACCTCCTGTATTCAGTTGGCCTGAATCTGCCTGTGCATTAGAAGTGGCAAGCCCTAATGCTGATTCAGAAGAAATGTCAACAAATTGGCGACTCTGCTGGGGATCGATTGATAAAATAAAGAATAATACTTGTGACCCATCCGAGTCACTAACAAAATGATGCTCTGCTGGTGGAATGAACCTGGAAAAGTAGCTTTCAGCTGCTGTAAATTTTGTCCTCTCTGGAGAGGTGGCGACTCTGCAAAAAAGATCTAAATGCACATGAAAGATAGATGTATGTTATTGGTTGAAAGATGTACATATTTCTGCATCTGTATGAGAAAAGGTACTTTGTTACTTCCCCTTTTATTTGCTATTTTACTGCATAGGTTAGATGCCAGGGGAAGCCCTAGGTCTTAGACAGACAAAGGATGTCTAAGAGTAGAATTTTTATGAATCCAAGTATGAGTTATCCCACACTCAGTGGTGAAATGTTGGATAAAGGAATAGAGGAGATAAGAAATAGGTTGATATTCTTAGAGGCTAAGCAGGCCCAGTTAAGAAGCAGTAACCCTGTTGTGTCTGCTAGGCAGAAAGCTAAACCTCCTGTCAGCCCTTTTGATCCTTTGTATGACCAACTGGATTTGTCATGGGTGGATTATGAAGTAGAAATTATGCCTGCTAGGATATACTGTCAGATGCCTAGATTTAGTGGTCACAATGTATGTGATGGGAATGCACATATCCAAAATTTTCACAGTTTTATGGGAAAATATTCATTCAGAGATGAGGATATGTGGATGAGGTTTCTTGTTAGGTCCTTTGATGCAAAAGCAAAAGACTGGTATTTGAGCTTTCCAAAGAGATCCTTTGCCTGTTGGGATGAACTTGCTGACTGTTTCAAAGAAGAATTTGCAAAAGAACCGGCTGATCTTGTTGCAGAATTGATGAGAATCAGAAAACAAGATGAAGAGCCATGTGTTGATTTCAGTCATAGGTTTGCAGTAGCCCTTTCACATGTCCCTGAAAGTTTCAGACCTGATATTTCAGCCTGTGTTGGCATATTCTTTGAAGCTTTTGAGGAGGGCTCTAGTGCATTACTGAGGGATTTCAAGGTGACAAGTATGCAGATGGCATACAAATTTTTAGAAAATGTAGAGGAAATGAGAAATGTGCACCTGCTGAAACCACTGTCCCCAGGCCTTGGTGTGAATAATTGTTGTGAAGCTGCAAATGACCAAATGATTATGGCATCATGTGCAGATGAAAATGAAAATAAAAGCATAGAGGTTGAGACTGCTGTATTTGAACATAATGCTAACAATACTGCTCAACTGGATTGTTTACCAGCTGAGGATGCCAGTGAAAGGACTAGTGAGGATTCCCATTGCAATGATGAGGCAGCTGACCATGAAAACAACAATGAGGTTGTGGACAGCAATGAGCAATTTTTAGAATGGACCTGTGGAGAAAATTGTGAGTATTGTACTCAAGACAGAGAAGATATAAGCAAACAGAGAAGCAGTCCTATGTGTGACCCATTGCCTACCTTTCAAACACATGGAGATCATGAAGAGCAGTCAGAAATTGAAATAAGTGCTGGTTCAGAGCATGACTGTTTTTCATTTGATGGTGGTTTTGCTTATGATACACAGGCTGATACTCCTCCACAGAATGAATCCATTGGTGATGAAGAGGTATGCTCTGCTGCCCATGAACAAATGGCATACTATGATGAAGCTGATGCACCTGGGCCACCCATTTATGACACATGTGGTGATGAGGATCTGTCTGAGTGTGGTGAAGATCTAGACACTATTTTTGGCTTGGATTCTGTTTCTCATCCTGATGAAAGAGGAAACAACATACATCAGGTAAGTGACTGTGAAGATGTGCCTGATTTGAAAGAGGTGTCAGAGCCTGATCTTTTCCAGCCTGGTGTACCAGATGGTTGTGTACATGATGTGCACAATTGTGATTTTGAAAGCTTTTCTTTTGATGAGCCAGCATATAATACAATGAGCCTTGATCTT
This sequence comes from Cunninghamia lanceolata, assembly GCA_027924645.1. NCBI lineage: Eukaryota > Viridiplantae > Streptophyta > Pinopsida > Cupressales > Cupressaceae > Cunninghamia > Cunninghamia lanceolata. The sequence continues at coordinate 30,289,007 of BSBN01000078.1, read as the reverse complement.
CCTAGTTTTGTGGTGGACTCTGAGTGTTTCCTATTTGCAGTCCAGCTAGGAGATCATGTTGCAATGCATGATGATGATATAGGTGATAAGTGCTATATGCCATATGAACATGCATTGTTTGATATATTCTGCACCCACATGTCACATGATGCTGAGGGTTATCTGCACAAGGGTGATGATGACAAGCCAAATCAGAGGATTGAATATGCAGATGACAAGATTTGTTTGTGGGTGGATGTCTGTAGTATCTCCAAGCTTGATCCAGTGCATGCAGATGAAAACAAGATATTTGACAAGGGGAGATACATGTTTTTCTTTTCTTGGTGGCCTTAGGCCATCAAGTGTGTTTGGTGATGCAGGTCAGTGCAGTATTTGACTCTGTGCCCAATGGATAAGGGACTGGTCTGCATCCCAGAGATCTGGGGTTCTCGCTGCAGTCTTTCACCTGCACGTCCCCAGACAGAGCCACTGTTGACGCCTGAATTGACTGGTAGTTTTTTGAAAAATTTTCATTCAGGCACTCTCCCTAAGTATCCAAAAAATGCTCTAAGTAACGGACCTCCTCAGTATTTTTCAGCTGCATCATCATATTTTCTTGAGGAGGAGGTCATCATCATCATGTTTGTTTCCATGAAGGTCAGCATCATCATGTTCTCCTTCGACCGGTTTCTCATCGTCATCATCATATTTCGCTGTCGGGTGATGTTCGGGTTTTATCCTGATGATGCTGACGAGCTACAGTGCGCCCTTATCTGCTTGCGAGGGTGATTCTTCAAAGTCTCCGGTGATCTTCCATTTATCACCTTGCGCAGGCATGATGATGATGTTGCTTATTCTTTGAGTTGTCGACCTGACTTGTTTTTTCCTAGGGGTCGTCATCATCATGATATTTCCGGTTATCATCCTGCTGCTTGCGGAGGTCATCATATTTTTCTGCCTTCATGATATTTCGCCGGGGTGATATTTCTATCATCGGGTGATCTTGGTTATGATCATCCTGATGATGTTGAAGAGTTTTAAGTGCGACCCGATATTCACTAGGGTCATCATATTTCGAACGTCAGGATGATCTTAGTCAATATCATCCTGATGATGTTGTATCACTTCCTATTCTTTGTTTCTCATCCTGATGATGCTGACGTCATCCGTATATCAGGGTGATATTTTTCTTTCTGCCTAACTGCATCATGATATTCCGAAGGAAGGGGTGATATTTTCATATCACCCGGATATATGTTTGCTCGAGCATCATGATGATGCTGATATCAGGGAGATATCCGCCTGCTGGCTTCGCGCATTATCTACTGGGGGTGATCTTTTCAAGCAGCATCATCATATTCAGTTTTCGCCCCGATCTTACAGAGGAGCTACAGTGCAACCTGATATTTTCACATCAGGAGGATATTTCCAAATATCCGGTTGTCTTCCGAATATCATGATGATGTTAATATGATGATGACGTCATCAAGGTCCGCGGGGGTCATATTTCTAACAACTGATCATCTTGAAGAGACCTCCTAATATTTGCAAATATGATGATGACGTCATCCGGATATGAGGAGGTGCGCAGTAGGCAGATATGATGATGATGTCAGCAGGATATGATGATGACGTCATCAGGATGTTCATCGGCCAGACTTTTGTTATAAGCTCAGCAGGAGGATGTTCCTCCGAAGGATCAGGTTGTGCCGATTATCATGAAGGTTATATTTCAAATATCATGATGACGTCAGGGTGATATTTCGAACAACAGGATATCATGCTGCTGGAGGATGATGATGATGAGGTTATATACTAGTGTCGTCAGGAGCAAAAGCGCCGACATAATATATGCTCATGACCTAGTATATAAAGTGTTATTGAGGTCATCGCGGGGTGCATGTGGGATAATGTTATCCTGCATATTCGAAACATCATGATGATGAATCTTGGCGGGAAGCGGTTGCGACTGTCTGTTTGATGTTCTTCCCGAGGCCGCGGGTTGGTGCGCCATCAATGGCGATTGTTGCAGAGGTATGGGCGATGGCGTGGGTCGATCTTGTACCCGACTGGAGGTGTCAATCAGCGGGCAGGCGCGCAGGGCTCGAGAAATCTTCCTGTCTCCTCCCCTACCTACTGCATTCAAGTTTGGGCGCCAATCCGGTTGTGTTTGAGCGCCATTTTCATGATACTGTGTATCTGGCGAAATTTTGGTCAACATTGTAATTAATTGCTGAGCACCTACCTGGCTGTTATAAGCAGGTTGTGTTGTTCGTTTGTGGTTGTTGAAAGTTGTAGATTTTTGGCTCTGTAATCCAATACCAGCTGATCTGGTTGCTCTGTACAGTTTTTCTTGTGAGTTTATGTATCTCCTGTTGTAGGACTTGGCATGAATCCACTGGTTTCGTGGTTGATCTTATATGAGTAATGCTGTTTAGCATGTGTTGTGTTAATTCTGTCTCCAGTATTGCATGTATCCTTCTTCTGGATCTGGATGTTTGCTTATGTTTAGATTCTAGAGCATAGAATTCCTATGTTGAATGTCTGATCTTTTAACCTCTGCTCAAGGGGCAGATTAAACTGTTTTTAGGTTGAACATTGGGAAGGGTATATTGCAGTAGGGATGCCATAAGTAGAGATAGCTCAACACTCTATATTGGGAGATATCTGTAAGGCAGATATCATGTGTATCCCCCTGAAATCCAGTTTTAGCTATTTATGCTGATCATTCACAGGTGTATGTCTACCGACTCCAAGCCCTAGATAGGCACCAATCATGCTGTGTTTTTGTGTTATACACCATGTCCAGCTTTGCATCCAAATTCATATCAAACCATTTCATACTTCCACCTGTTAGTTGTAGGAGTAGGATTAGGAACCCCCTGCATGCTCTCATACCCAACCAGACATCATGTCCAAGAATGTTACCAGCCTTGTGATCTATCATACAGATCTTGGTCCATACATGAGAGTATTCTGCCTGTTGTTGTCAAGTTAGATCCTTCTATCTTTGAGCTAGTCAAGGTTACATCTTGAGTTATAGGGATACCCCCCTTGGTGCGGCAGAACCAGAAGTGAAGGGGAGGAGCTCACGCAACCTCCTGTATTCAGTTGGCCTGAATCTGCCTGTGCATTAGAAGTGGCAAGCCCTAATGCTGATTCAGAAGAAATGTCAACATGATGAAAACAAGATTGATTGAATAGATAACTCAACTTGTCATTTTACTTTTTTTAGAGTTCTAATAATAAGACTGATTATGCACATGAGTTAACAAGATATTTTAAGAGGAATTGGAAGATAACTGAAATTAAATATATAAATTTATTTAATTATTTGTGCATGATAGAGGAATAGATAAGATATGAAGATTTAAATAAATTAAACAAATAAATTGATTTAATTTATTTTGCATGATGAAGGATAAATAAAATATGTGATTATATTTTATTTTTAGAAGATTTTTTTTAGAGGAAAAACCAAATTAAATAAATAAATTTATTTAATTGTTTGCTCAAGATTAGAGGAATATGAAGATTATAAATAAAATACTTGATTTTATTTATTTTTAGAGGATTGAGATAACTTAAATAAATTTGCATGCTGTATTTAAATTTAGAAGAATAATTGATTTAATTAAATAATAAAAATTATTTAATCATGGAAGAATAAGGTTGATTTAATGAAAATTAATTAAATAAAGAAGATTTGTTTAATTAATGTTGAAAGTATGTGTTTTAGAAGAAATAGATGAAACTAATTAAATAATTAGATTATTTAATTAACACTGAATGTAAGTGATTAGATAGATTAGACGAAATACAAGTGATTCGATGACTTCGTCATTTTTGGGTGTCTACATTTTGCCCCTCTTTGATGCAATGTAGTTTACAACATTGCATCAAAGAAAACAATTGTTGAAGACATGATATAATTTTTGATGCCCCAGTGTATCTAGTTGCCCAAGTGTAGCTGGCGTAGGGTGCCCCCTCGAGAGGAAAGATAGGGAAGCAACAGAAGAATTGTCTTGACGCTCGACTAGAAAATTTTGTTGGAGACAGACGAGGTTGGGTTGATGATAGATAGAAGAAAGGAGATAAGAGAGAACATGAGAGAAAGACTGTTGATTGATCATTACTTTGAAAATGATATAAGGCCATGGGTAAATGGATGGGTAAATGAATGAGCTTGTTGCATTGGTTTTCACAATTGTTTATAAAGAGCAATCCTTATTTTTGATGTAGCACGTGGATAGTTCACCACCAAGTTATAAAAGACCAAGGTGCTATAATATCTGAGTGCATGGACGTTGACTCTACAAGCAAGCGGTTTGAACTTAGATCCCTTAGACATAATATGACCTTGTTGAACATGTGAATGAGCCATAGTCTTGAACATAAAATAAACTTCAATACATGTTAATGCAATAAGAATATTAAAATGTAAGATGCTAGGTCGCAATACACACAAGATAAATACTCTGCCAAGAAAGATGCTAAAGATCATTCCTCAAACATGGCACACAAAAGCAATGACTATGCCCCCAATCCATATTGCATTGCAACATACCAAGATTATAGATAAATCAAGGTAGCCTTGAATAGCTAATGGATAAAGGAACAAAAGATAAACCATAAAGAAAATTGACTGACTTACAAAGAAAACATATAGCCAACATATTCTCTTTCCAAATAGGTTGTTCAAGATAGATTGGATAGGAAAGATAACAGCCTTATCGTAGGAGCGATGTGTCTATTAAAGGGGGATATCTACCTAAAAAAGATAATGTCTTGTTGCAAGAGATGCGTGTGTTGGTTTCGACAATGGAACATTCTATAGAAGACAAGCTTCTGGATTTGGTGCTTTGGTTAAGCTGGATTTAGTAGATGTTGGCAATCAGAATAGTAGGATAGTAGATGACTCTGGAAGTGAGCTGCTTTGTTTCAGGTTTGCTAATAATTTTTTCTTTGAAAGGATGTGCTTGCTTGCTATTTTACTGCTTGAGTTAGTCAAGTCGAGGCGAATGAATTTTGATAAATGGAAGACCAAAAAGGTGACATGCTAATGGGTTGAGATGGGTGGATAATGACGAATCGTATGTGCCTGAGTACTAGATACATCCTTCAGATTTTAGACTGCCTACATACCCTGTATCCATGGGATCAAGGCACATTTATGATGGAAGATAAAAGATGATAATATGTAGTTCTAGATAGAGTGATGAGATGGGTTAAGGTGTTTGAGCTTAGGTAGAGGAAATGATGAGATCTTATGTACCTAAGTACTGGATACTTCCTTCATATTCCAGACTGCCTACATACCCATATCCATGGGATCAAGGTACCTTAAGATTGAGAAGAAATGATATGTAGTTCTGGTTGACGTGATGATGTAGGAAAAGTGTTGGGAAGATAACAACCCTATTATAGGAGTGATGTGTCCATTAAAGGGTGCTATCTGTGGAAAGGAGAATGACTAAAGAGCGTGTTGCAAACCATGAACAAGGAACCACTCCTAGACCTAGGTTAAGGAAAGAGTTGTCCCCATTCCGATAGAGGAAATTGTATGGGTGACTGATGAAGAAGACATAGAAAGATTGACCTTGGACAAGATAGTGCGAACTGTTGACACAGATCAAGACATGGGATGACGATGATGGACATTGACAAATTTTCAAGCTATACTAGATAGGGAGATGGAAATGTAAACAAGGTCAATGGTTTTATTATGGATAGATGGATGAAGCTTGTTGTGAAATGGACATGGAACAAATAGGACTTGATAGATGATGGATGCTGACTCTACACATAGCACCTATTTGCCAGTTTTTCACTATGGTACTTATCCAAGGTGCCTGTTTGCCAGGTTTTCACCAAAGGATGGATTGTTTTTTTTATTTTTTTAATTTTTATTTTTGGAATATTCTAAGGATCGGGCATAAAACTTCTTGAGATGGACATTATTAAGTGGCTCATCTAGAGGAATCCTGTCAGATGTAGCTAAAGTATAAGCTCCTGATCCATATGCTTCTATGACAATAAAGGGACCTAATCAGTTAGGCTCAAATTTGCCCTTCTTTATTCAGTCTGCTTGATTTCTCTGATTCTCTTTAAGTTCAAGATCACCAACTTGAAACTATCTTTCTTTGATCTTTTTGTTGTAATTATGCTAAAGGTGGTTTTGATAGACATGGAGATGATTAAGCACGGCAAGGCACATTTCATCTAGTAGTTCTAGCTCAGCTAATCTGGAAGTGAGATATTCTTCTGCGTCGATTAGGTTCTGCATGGATACTCTGAGGGATGGGATCTTGACCTCTATAGGTGGGATGGCTTCAAATCCATAGACCAAGGCATAAGGTGTGGTACCAGTTGGTGTTTTGATACTAGTGCAGTAGGCCCATAGGGTGGGATTGAGTTGCAAGTGCTAATCACGACCAACTTCATTGACTATTTTCTTGAGGATTTTGAGAATGGTTTTATTGGAAGCTTCAACTTGGCCATTACTCTGTGGATAGTAGGGAGTTGAAAAGCAATGTCAAATATTTTATTATGTGCATAAGGTACAGACATCTTGGTTCTTGAATGGTCTCCCATTATCAGTGACAATGGCTTGGGGAATACCATACTGGCAAAATGAGGTAGTTAAGGATAAACTTGGCTATTTGCTTATCGGTGATATAGGTCATGGGAATGGATTCCACCCACTTCATGAAATATTCAGTGGTAGTAATGATGAACTTATGGCCATTTGCTGAGGATGGGTAGATTTGTCCTACGAGGTCGAGACCCCATTAAGAAAAAGGCCATGGAGTAGTCACAGGTTGTAGTTCATGAGTTGGTGCGTGAATCAAATCTCCATGCTACTGGCATTATAGATACTTCTTAGCAAACTATGCAGCATCTTGTTCTATTGTAGGCTAGTAAAAACCTGTTCTGAGTATCTTCCTAGCGAGATTTGGACCAGTATAATGTGTGCCACAGACACCTTCGTGTATGTCTTGTAAGGTAGCTTCAGCTTCTTCCACGTTAAGACATTGTAAGAGGATACCATTGAGACTCCAGCGATATAGTGTATCACCCAGAATGGTGTAACGGGAGGATCGATGGATAAAGGTTTTGCGTTAGGTGGATGATAGGTCAGAGGAAAATGTATTGTGTTTAAAGTATTCATAGATGTCTTCGTACCATGGGGAATTGGGACAAACAAGTTTGCAGATGATTTCAGTAACGGGAACATCAACCACTGGTATCAACAACTGTTTGATCAAGAATTCACATTTCTGTGTATTAGTACGCATGTCAATTAGTGACCCTATAGAAGCCATAGAATCTGTAGCCTTGTTATGCTCTCTTGGAATTTGCTCAAATGTAATTCTAGAAAAGTGTGGTTTGTAGGCATCCACTAGTTGCTTGTAGGGGACCAACTTTTCATCTTTTGTTTGGTACTCATCTATGACTTGGTGAATGACTAGTTGTGAGTCTCCATATACCTGTAATTCTGTGATGTCCCATTGAACTGTTGTATTTAGACCTATGAGGAGTGCTTCATACTTGGCTATATTGTTGGTGCAAGGGAATGCAAGCTGATATGACTTTGGAATATAGTCATTTTGAAGTGTGATAAATAAGATGCCAGCCCCTGATCCATGTTGTATGTGGGAACCGTCAAAGTACAACTTCCACATTATTGAGTTGGAAAGAGTGAAGAGATTCTCATCTGGAAAATTTGCTACCATAGGGTGTGTATCTGTCATGGGTGTTTCTGCTAGTTGATCTGCTAGGGCTTGTCCCTTGATTGCTTTACGATCCATATAATCAATGTCGAACTCACTAAGGATCATGACCCATTTAGCTAGTCTACCTGTAAGAGTTGCTTTTGCTAGTAGATACTTCAAGGGATCAATTTTAGCTAGAAGATTTGTGTGTTGGTTCAACATGTAATGCCACAACTTTTAGGAATGAACACTACTACTAAACAAGCTCTTTCCATCGATGAATAATTGAGTTCGTATCCCACCAAGGTTCTACTGATATAATAAATTGCATGCTCTTTTCCTGACTCATCATTTTGTGCTAGAAAAGCCACAAGGGCTGAAGTTGTAGTTGAGATGTATAATATCAAAAGTTTATCAACAACTGGTGGAACCAATATAGGAGGTGTAGCCAGATACTCTTTGAGCTGATCAAATGTGGCTTGACACTTATCATCCCATCGGAATGAGACATCCTTTCAGAGCAAGTGTTGAAATGGTTGACATTTATCTGCTAGCTGTGAGATGAAATGCCTAATGGACTGCAACCTTCCCTGAAGGCTCCTTAATGCTTTAAGGTTCTTCGGTGGAGGCATCTCCACTATAGCCTTTACTTTTGCAGGGTCTAATTTGATGCCTCTACGAGATACAATGTATCCCAATAGCTTCCCTGATGTTACACCAAAGACACACTTCTTTGGATTGAGGCACCCTTGGTATTGCTCAAGCCTATCAAAGATCTATCCTAGAACCTATATGTGATCTACACTAGAAGATTTAGCTAGTATGTCATCCACATAGTTCTCCATGATATGATGAAAGAGATTATGGAATATCACTATCATTGCTCTCTGATAGGTTGCCCCCACATTCTTTAGACCAAACGGCATGACACACCAACAATAATTAGCCCACGGACAAGTAAAAGTTGTTTTATGTTGATCTTCTTTTGCTATCCTTATCTGATCAAAGCTTGAGAATCCATGCATGAGAGAAAGCATTTCATGACCCACTGTCAAGTTTACTATGAGGTCAATGTTTGGTAATGGGAAGTCATCTTTGAGACATGCTTTGTTCAGATCTCTAAAGTCATTACACATTCAGATGCGCCCATTGGGTTTAGACACAGGTACAATGTTTGATACCCAGTCTGAATAATCAATGGGTCAGATGAACTTTGCATCTAACTTCTATATTTCCACTTTTACCAAGAGGGCTATCTGTGGGTGCATCTTCCTCAGCTTTTACTTGACTAATTTAACTGTTAGATCAACTGTGAGATAATGAACCACTAGCTTAGGGTCTAACCCTGGCATATCAGCATAGGTCCATGCAAAGTTGATGGTTCTTTGTAGGGAAAATTTGTTAAGATTCTTGTGTTTTGTTTCTGATAATGATGCTGCAAGGAATGTGGTCTTTGGATTTTTCTCTGTGCCAAGGTTTATCTCTGTAGAATCTTCCACTAGGAGAGCTGACTTCTCTTGATACTTAGATGGTAGGAGAAGGTCAAATCCTCCATCCTCATGTGCCACAATTGGGTTTTCACCATTGGATACGTCCTTTGTTTTTACTATTTTGTGATCGAGAGGTGCCACAATGTGGTTTTCACCTAGAGATCTTTCTTTATTTTTACTTTTACGACTGGAGGATTTGGTGTTCTCACCAAAATAAGTTGTTGGCTCTAGTTCCATTACAAAACCTACTTTATGATTGCCAAGAGGGATACCCTCCCAGAGTCCCATGAACTTAGCTATAGATTCATCATTCTAAAAAACATCTAGTACGGGGGACCCTTATTGGTCCCAATCTATAAGTTCAGGGTAGACAAGCATTACTTTCTGGGTGTTTGTGGTGGATGTTAGGGATATAGATGAGAGCATAAAGATGGAGGATTCGGTGAATAGATCAGTCATATGGAGGGAAGAGTCATCAATGATATCCTCATTAGACGTTGAATTTGCGATAGAAGTTTTAGCCACCTTGTCGAGGATACCCTCGATGTCCAAGGCATGTGGTACCTTTCTACCAAATCCTAACCCCTTCTTGTCTAGTTTCTTTGTCACACTAATGGGCTCCATTGTTCCTTGATTCTGTTTCCCAAGGCTACCTTTGCCTTTATAGCCCATATTTTTGACTATCCTTTAGCCATTGCCATATTATTTGACTCGTATTGTGACTGGTTCTTTCTCCTTATAGAGCCAAGAAGAGATAGCTTCTAATAATTTTCCCTGTTGGAATTGTGTTAAAGATGTTAGGGGAGGAATAGCTACTTTTTTAGTTACTTTGGCAATGGGCAGTTAACTGTAAGATTTAGGAGATAAAGGCATCCACCCTACACAACAAGATTTTGACATATCATATGTTACAAAGCCTATATCACGGATGTGAGCTTTGATTTCAGGAAGAGGATTAGGTTCACTTGTAGAGGCTTGTGTCAGATTTTTAGGATCGACATATAGTAGGGATTCAAGGGCTTTGTCATTTTGAGGCACTTGGTTGCAATTCTTATAACTGCCTTGCAAGACACATCATAATTCAAAAGGATTGGGGTCTCCTAGGATAGTGATCTTCGTACCATTAAATGGGAATTTGAGAGACTGATGGTACATGGAGGGAACAACTTTCATTGCATAGATCCATGGACAGCCTAGGATAATGTTGTAAGGTAGCTCAATGTCAAGGACTTGACACCTAGTTTTAAGCATGACGGGGCCTAGTTGTATAGGCAAGTGGATAACACCTTCTGAGCAGCATTCAGCATCATCATATCCCTTCATTGTAATACTTTGATCAGTATTGACATCATCCTCAGAGTATCCCAATTGCTTAAGTAACTTTAAAGAACAGATGTTGAGACCAGCACCACCATCTATGAATATACATTTGATTTTGCACTTATGGATGAGAACTTCAATATGAAGGGCATCATTGTGACACAGATCATGGGAAGGGAGGTCTTTCTCAGAGAAGACCACATTGTAGGGAAAAGCAATGTTATCTACTATAGCTTAGAAATCCGTGACTGCTATGTTGTTAGGAACCGAAGACTCTTGGAGGGCTTTTTCTAGCACCACTTTATGTGTGGGTGATGACCATAGAAGGTCCAAAATAGATATTAGTGCTGGCATTTTCCCTAAATGTTTGACAAGATTATAATCAGTTTGAGCTAGTAGACTGGGTGTAGGACCATGAATGGTGACATGACCACGACGAGTTGTAATAGCGCAATCCATAGATTTGCCTTTGATTGTGAGGGTATACACTCAACTATCTTCAAAATGACCTACAATGGAGTCAAAGGAAGTGGAAGCATGATTGACACCTTTACCTTTATCCTGAGGAGGAGGTTGACCATGGTGAGGGAATGGTTCCTTGTACATGTTGAGGTCCTTGTTCATGTGTTGAGCTGGTGGTTCATCTTCAAAAGAGATTTGGTTGCCTTTGATGAGATTTTGGATTAGGTGCTTGAGTTTCATGCGCGATGTAGTTTTGTGCCCTTTACTCCTATGGAACTCACAATATTCATTGTCTCTGTAACGTGCGGTTTTGTAAATAGATTTGCCATATGGGGGAGCATCGAGTAAGGTGAGTAGCCCTTTTTGTAAAAGCTTCTATAAGGCAGACTCTATGGGCTGTCCCAAGGGAGTGAATTGACGCCATGGAGGGTAATCTTGTTGAGCTCGCTCTTGTTGTCATTGTTGTTGGTTTTGATAAGGTTGTCTTTGTTGTTGCTATTGTTGAGGTGGAGCTTGACTTGGTTTGGAAAGCTGCAGTGGCATTTGCAATGTTTGGACATGTTTAGAATCGACCACCTCATCGTTGACCATGTTTTTATTTTTGTTCCAAAACTTTGGTTTATCATTCATTTGTTGTTGAGGAGCATTGTCTTTCATTTCTTTGAAGATTTTGACCACACCCTTAGCAATGAGGACTTTTTCAATGTTGATTCCCCTGTACGTAATTTCATTGAAGGTGGTAGCACTAAGAATTTGCAAATGAAAACCTAACTCTTGGTTGAGGTTCTGCACAAATATGCTAACAAGGTGTTTTTCAGGTATCTTGAATGGGAATTTGCTAGCCATTTGTCTCCATTGTTGAAGGAAAGAAATGAAAGTTTCTCCATTTTTTTGTTTGTTGTTGCATAGATCAGTCATGAAGATCTCATGCTCTGTATTATAGGAGAAATGGGTGGCAAATTTCTCTACTAGCTCATTAAAAGACTTGATACATGTGGGGAGGTGAGAGAACCATTCTATAGCTTGACTTCCAAGACTGTGAGGAAAGAGATGCATAAGATATGTGTCATTATGTGAGACCTCGAAGCAAGCAAGATAGAATTCCCTGAGATGGTCTTTTGGGTCCCCTTTTCCTTTGCATTTATCAAACTTGGGAATAGTGAAATTTTGAGGAAAAGGGATCATGGGTAATGACTGATCAAAAGGATAAGGGCACACTTCTTCTAAAGAGAAGGTCTTCTTGGTGTGGCCAAACGTAAGATCAGATAGTTGTTGTTGAACCTCCACAAGTTTTAGCTCCATACTCATGGGAGGGGTTGGAAACATCTCTTATTGTCCAAGAAGTGGTTGTTGCTGCCCATACGGGAGAGTGTAGTGTAAGCCATGGGTATTGGTGTTATAAGGGTCATATGATTGGTTGGGGTCATATGTGTTGTACGTTGGGTTTAGATTGGGTTGGAATTGGATGCTTTGATTTGGAGGAGGTGGGGGTGGTGCTAGATAAGAATGTAGGCTTTATGATGGTTGAAGAAAAGAGTTTGGTGGGGGAAAGCTAAAGTTTGGGTTATGTTGCGATTGCGGCACATAGCTTTGGGAAACTTGATTTTGGGGATGTTGAGGGTGGATAGGCAAGGTGTTGAAAAATTTTAGCACTGATGACTGTAGTGGTGGAGGGATATAGGTAGATGTGTTTTACGATGGTTTGGGTTGATTGAGGATGAACATAGAAGAATGTTGTGGTTGGGATTGCATGACCCTAGTTGGTTGGGAGATATGAAGGTTTGATGATATAGGAGGTGGTATTTGTTGAGACCCTTGTTGCATGGCTACATAGTTGTTCCCCAGATTGTAATTTGGTGGGAAACCTATTCACGATGGGGTAACCAAAATTCCACTTGCAGTTGGTGTGGACACTTTAGGAGTTTGTTGTATGTTTGATCGAGCTATGGTGGCTTTCTTCGCTAGCTCCGCTTGACATTGGAGAGTCTCTTGTTGATTTTTGTAGATCTCCATAGGAGTCAGAAGAAGTGATATGGCCCTCTTTCCTGTTGGGTTTTGATAAAGAGGATTCTCATATTGTGCAATCATTCTCCCTTGTGAGTTTTTTTGGGTAAGGGCGTGGTTACTGTTGACATAGTTTGGACCGCTTGTATGGCACTTTGGGTGTTGTTTGTGTCCTTGAGATTGGATAAATCAAAATCTTGAGGTAATTTGGCTCCTTTCTCAACAAGCAAGTGAAAGAAATGATCTTGGTTCTCACTAAGGATTTTGTCAAAGGTGGCCATGGCTCTAGGATCTTGTATGAATTTATCAAGATCTTTCCCATCTTCTTGAGAGGATTGACCTATTTCATAGTGTCTCTCTTCTTGAGATGGGGCTTGATCTGCAGTATAACCTTGTGGAACAAAATCTTGAGGCATGCCGATGGTGTAGTGAGGTGTAGTGAGGTGTACTTACCAAAGGGACCTTACCTTCTTGAGATGGGACTTGATCAATAGTATAACCTTGTGTAACAATATCTGGAGGCATGCCGGTGGTATAGTGAGGTGTACTTACCAAAGGGACCCTACCTTCTTGAGGATTGATTGGTTGGTCAAGCTGCGGCATGTTTGGAGAGTTGGTAGATCTTTTCGCAGGTGTCCTAAGAGTAACCTTAGGAGTAATGTTGGCTCGACCTGATTGAGGTGTGTGAGGAGGTGATTTGCATTTCCTAGGGACAACTTGCTTGGAATTCATAGTTTGCTGGAGTCTAGTAGTTACCATGGAATACACTAGGACAAAAGCTGGGATCTTACTTTTTTTTTTTGGAAAAGACAAAATTTGATACACAGTTGACTAGATTAAAGGTGTTGTACTGTTTGACCAAAGGTGTAGGACTGTGCTACCAAATGCAAGCCACTATAATATCAAAGGCGATGGACTGAACTACCAAAGGCGAGGTACTACTATACCAAAGGTGAGCTACTGTGACCAAAAGAAAGCTACTATTATACCAAGGGCGCTGAAGTAGGGTTACCAGAGGTGAGGTACTCTTATACCAAAGGTGAGCTACTGTACTACCAAAAGTGAGTTGCTGTAATACCAGAGGCACTAAAGTAGTGTCTGATGCTTTTAAAAAGGCAAATTTTGATAGATTTGGTTTTCTTTTTTATTGGATTTGCTTTGGCAAGAGAAAACACAGCAAACAAAGTTTGGCAAAAGGGACTGATACAATAGATAGTGTATGTTCGAGGCTCAAAAAAGCCTAATGTTTCCATAGGTATAAGACAATTGCAATCAATAAGAAGCACTTTTTATCACTAGAGATAAGGTTTTGTTGCAGTAGATCAAATCACAGCTTAATACTCCATCAATAAAAATATCATTCCATAAAGGTGTCAGACATTTTGTATCTTTGCAAGAGACAATAGGTAGGGATATCTCACCCTCCCCTCAGAAAGCTCAAGTAGATCACAAGAGCTTTATGGCCAAGGGAATACTATCTCTTCTCAAGGGAGACAATGGTGAGTATCTTAAGGGCTTAAATCGATTCCCCTTGCACTGATGATTACCGCAATGTTCAGAGGTAGATCGGGTAGTCACTATCTAGAATGGTTCTTGGTAACTTTAAGGGACCAACGCCTTACAAGAAATGCGACAAACTACTAAAAGCTTTAACCAATCCTACTAAGAGTATCAAACACTGCTTGATGTGAAAATCATTTTCATAAAGAGCTAGTACACCTCTTTTCAGTTTGGCACCACAAGGTAAGGTTGACGTCGGTTAGGACTTGGCTTTCACCTTATCACTCTTATGTAGTGGTTCAAAGGAGAACTTCACTTACGGTCATCCCTTTTGAATGAAGCACAATCCAAAAGTAGGCCCTTCTAAAGGAATAACTAAAATGTAAGAGCAAGCACATCAAACAAAGGTTCAATTGTCCCGTTATAAGAAAAATAAGGTGCAACTAGATTAGGCACACACACGATTGTAGTTGTCAATTGTACCTTATGAAATTGAAGTGTTTGGCATTCATGTCCATTGTCCATTAAGAAAAGCAATATGTTCCTAAGACTTAGATTGCCAAAAATGATTTGTTCAATTGTCCCTTAAGAAGGCAATACGTTCCTAAGACTTAGTGCAATAAATCAATATTTCTTCAACACTCGTCCTACATGAACATGTTAGAAAAACTTATTTACTTTGTGTGAGTGATAAGAAGCTGCAACAAATCAATTAGTTCCACAAAAACTCACAAGTTAGCAAAATAAATGAGATCTAACCCAAAGCATTGTATTGTGTTACCAAATGTGACTTACTGTTATGCCGATAGCGCTACACTGTGTTACCAAAAGCAAGTTTCTCCAAACTAGGGGTGATGCACTGTAGTTCTAGAAGTGTTGCTCTAGATCTAGAAGCAACGTATTGTGCTATCAGAAGCGCCATCCTATGCTACCAAAAGTACCGTATTGTATTACCAAATGTGCTACACTATCTTAGATCTAGAAAAAGTTATACTTTATCAAAATAAACTAGGTCTAGATATGATTTCATGGTTGATTTGAAGTTCTAAGAAGTAATATCTAATAGATCTATATCCTAGAATCAAGAAAACTCAAAGGATGCCACAAATAGATAGGTTAACTCAAATATCGAAAATACTCCTAAATACGTCAGCTAAGTATGAAAGATAATTGAAAGACAAATAAACTAGCTTGTCAATCAAATCAATGATAGGTATGTGAGTAATACCCTACAAAATCACTAAAATAAGATCAGAAAACCTATTTTTCCAAAAGTGCTTTATGATACTACCAATAGCACTGGACTATTTCACCAAAAGCGCGCTACTGTGCTACTAGGAGTGCTGCAATATCGCCCGAGGGCACTGTACTGTGCCTCCAGAAGCACTTGAAGATACTGCCAATAGCACTTTTCTGTGTCTTTTGCACTGTTACATAATGTACTTAAAAAATAATCAATTTCTCAAAGAAAAAGAGGGATTAGTCGGTCCCACCGAGCATGCCAAAATGTGTATGAGGAAAAATTGATTATGTTTAAATGATAAAATCAAAACAAACAAATCAAAAGCCCATAACATGAAGATATCTAATCTAAATAAAAAGCCATGATCTATAAATCAAAATAAAATAAGAAAGATTTACCCATATTGTTTTGTTCTCTTTGTCGATATGTGGATTGCGCAATAACACTGTGAAACCATGTTTGCAATAAGCAAGTGTAGTGCTCAAAGATCAATGTCAAAAGATCGTAAAGTTGTTCAATCAATGCAATGTATGCTCAAAACACTGTAAAAGATGCCTGAGAATAAGTGATCGAAGAGGATTTGTGAAGGAGATGAGGGGGCTTTATATAGATTTCAAACATGATCAATCAACAGTCCAGATAATTCAAAAGAATCAATGGAGAAAATAAATCAAATAACTATGATGAATGTACACACAACATGTGTCAATCCATAAGGATATTTTTATTAAGATATGATGAAAACAAAATTGATTGAATAGATAACTCAACTTGTAATTTTGCCTTTTTTAGAGTTCTAATAATAAGACTGATTGTGCACATGAGTTAACAAGATATTTTAAGAGGAATTGGAAGATAACTGAAATTAAATAAATAAATTTATTTAATTATTAAGATTCTTGTGTTCTATTTTTGATAATGATGTTGCAAGGAATGTGGTCTTTGGATTTTGCTTTGTGCCAAGGTTTATCTCTGTAGAATCTTCCACTAGGAGAGCTGACTTCTCTTGATACATAGAAGGTAGGGGAAGGTCAAATCCTCCATCCTCAGGTGCCATAGTTGGGTTTTCACCATTGGATACATCCTTTGTTTTTACTATTTTGTGATTGGGAGGTGCCACAATGTGGTTTTCACCTAGAGATCTTTCTTTATTTTAACTTTTGCGACAGGAGGGTTTGGTATTCTCACCAAAATAAGCTATTGGCTCTAGTTCCATTACAAAACCTACTTTATGATCACCAAGAGGGATAGCCTCCCAGAGTCCCATGAACTCAGTTATAGCTTTGTCATTCTGAAAAACATCTAGTACAGGGGACCCTTTTTGGTCCTAATCGATAAGTTTAGGGTAGACAAGCATTACCTTCTGGGTGTTTGTGGTGGATGTTAGGGATACGGATGATAGCATAAAGATGGAGGATTGGATGAATAAATCAGTCATATGGAGGGAAGAGTCATCGATGATATCCTCATTAGACGTCAAATCTGCAATAGAAGTTTTAGCCACCTTGTCGAGGATACCCTCGATGTCCAAGGCGTATGGTACCTTTCTACCAAATCCTAACCCCTTCTTGTCTAGTTTCTTTGTCACACTAATGTGCTCCATTATTCCTTGATTCTATTTCCCAAGGCCACCTTTGCCTTTATAGCTCATGTTTTTTACTATCCTTAAGCCATTGCCATATTGTTTGACTGGTATTATGACTGGTTCTTTCTCCTTATAGAGCCATTGCCATATTGTTTGAGTGTTTTGAGATGTATAATATCAAAGGTTTATCAACAACTAGTGGAACCAATACAGGAGGTGTAGCTAGATACTCTTTGAGCTAATCAAATGTGGCTTGACACTTATCATCCCATCAAAATGAGACATCCTTTCGGAGCAAGTGTTGAAATGGTTGATGTTTATCTACTAGCTGTGAGATGAAATGCCTAATGGACTACAACCTTCCCTGAAGGCTCCTTAATGCTTTGAAGTTCTTCAATGGAGGCATCTCCACTATAGCCTTTACTTTTGCAGGGTCCACTTCGATGCCTCTACGAGATACAATGTATCCCAACAGATTCCCTGATGTTACACCAAAGACACACTTCTTTGGATTGAGGCGCACTTGGTATTTCTCAAGCCTGTCAAAGATTTGTCCTAGAACCTCAATTAATTAATTGGAAGATAACTGAAATTAAATAAATAAATTTATTTAATTATTTGTGCGTGATAGAGGAATAGATAAGATATGAAGATTTAAATAAATTAAACAAATAAATTGAGTTAATTTATTTTGTATGATGAAGGATAAATAAAATATGTGATTATATGTTATTTTTAGAAGATTTATTTTTTAGAGGAAAAAGTAAATTAAATAAATAAATTTATTTAATTGTTTGTGCAAGATTAGAGGAATATGAAGATTATAAATAAAATACTTGATTTTATTTATTTTTAGAGGATTGAGATAATTTAAATAAATTTGCATAATTTATTTAAATTTAGAAAAATAATTGATTTAATTAAATAATGTAAATTATTTAATTGTAGATAAGAGAGGATTTGTGATGAATTAATTAAATAATTGGATTTATTTAATGAATGGAGACTTGAAATTTGAAAGACGATAATGATTTAATTAAATAATAAAAATTATTTAATCATGGAAGAATAAGGTTGATTTAACAAAAATTAATTAAATAAAGAATATTTGTTTAATTAATGTTGAAAGTATGTGATTGAGAAGAAATAGATGAAATTAATTAAATAATTAGATTATTTAATTAACACTGAATGCAGGTGATTAGATAGATTAGATGAAATGCAAGTGATTCGATGACTTGGTCATTTTTGGGTGTCTATAGGCATCATTAAGCTTCTCACTATAATAGGCAATGGCCTTACCTTCTTGACTCAAAACAACTCCTATAGCACTATCACTAGCATCCCAATCTACCTAAAATACCTTATTGAAATCTAGAAGTGTCAAAACAGGTTTCTCTATAACTTTCTGCTTCAATGTATGAAAGCTTTTGTCTGCTCCTTTAGTCCATCTAAACTCTTCTCTGTACCCTCTCATTGTCTCCATTAGGGGTGCACAATGCTACTAAAATTCTTGATAAACTTTCTATAAAAACTTGCCAAACCATGAAAAGATCTTACCTCAGAAGAACTCCTTGGCATTGGCCATTCACTGATAGCCCTCACCTTCTCTGGGTCCATCTTAAGACCTTCCTCTAAGACAACAAATCCTGGGTATACCAACTCTTTCTTTGTAAAACTACATTTCTTCAGATTAATCAACAACTTCTCCTCCCTCAACTTCTCTAGAACTCTTCTGATTTGCATCAGAAGTTCATCCCAAGTCTTACTAAAAATTAAAATATCATCCAAATAAACAATAACAAAACTTCCCAAAAATTCTTTCAATACCTCAATCATAAGCCGCATGAATGTGCTTGGTGCATTGGTTAGCCCAAATGGCATGATTAACTACTCATACAAACCTTCTTTGGTTTTGAAGGTTGTCTCCACTCATCTCCTTCTCTGATATGGATCTGGTGATAACCACTCTTCAGGTCAATCTTCATGAAGTACTTGGCTTCACCCAAACAATCCATTATGTCATCCATTCTGGGCAATGGGAATCTTTAATTGGCTTGAGAATTTATACACATTCTCCATTCTCCATCTTTCTTTGGTGCTAGTATTGTAGGTACTGCACATGGACATAGGCTCTCCCTTATAAGTCCCTTCCTTAATAGCTCTTGAACTTGTATGTTCAGCTCTTCACTCTCTACAGGAGTCATTCTATGGGCTGCCTTATTCAGTAAACTAGCTTCTGGTATCAAATCCATTTGATGACTTATCTTCCTCATTGGTGGTAAACCTTCTCATACATTATCAAAGATAATGTCCTAAAATTCTTCCAACATATTTGAAAAATTTGCTGGTACATCTTCACAATTCTCTTGACTAATCTTAGGAATCAATGCAAAGTAATGATGCTCATGCTTCATACCCTCCAAAAATTTTCTACCATCTACCAAGCAAATTCTAGCAGTACTACATACCTTTTCTTCGACCTCCTTCAAGGGCTTCAACTTATGATGAACTCCATCCTTTGTTAGGGAGTATGTGTTTTCACGGTTATCATGAATAGCGCTCCTATCATACTGCCATGGCCTCCCCAATAGTCTATGACATGCATCTATCAGTATGATATCACTCAGCATCTCATTATGGTAGTCCATAATCTTGACCTTCACTAAACACTACTCATTGACCAAAGCTCTATGGTCTTTCTACAATGATACAATCTGATATGGATGTGAATACTTTCTTCTTATCAACTTCAACTTGTCAACCATCCCCTCTGAAACAAGATTGTCAGTACTTCCACTGTCAATAATAATCTCACAACACTTACCTTCACATTTGTACCTTGTGCAAAATAAACTCTTCCTTTGATTGGGTTTTTTCTCCTCATTTAGCAAAGGTCTTCTAACAACTAGGGTTTCTCCCCTTTCAGTATCTTTAGAATGCTTAGATTGTGCATCTTCATCTACATGTACAACTCATGAATTACCTTCAGGTCTTCTATTTGTCCTTCCTTGATGTTACAAATACTCGTATACTCGATGCCCTTCTTCTCCACATTGGAAACAGGTTCCTCTAAAACTTCCCCTTCTAGGTCCTTGCCCAGGTCTCCCCCTTCCTCTTCCTCTTTTCTCACCATTGTTCTGGTCACGAGGGTGGTAGGCATTTTCTCCTCTCTGATTTCAACTAGTGTCATTTTCATCACTTTTCTTTGAATCTTCATTTCGACCCCCATTGGGTCTTCCACCAGTCCTTCTACCTTGACCTCTTCTGCTTTGCTTGCTATCAAATCTTTTATTCAACTTCTCTTCCACTTTTAGGGAAAACTGGTATGTATCTTCTATGATGGTCATTCTGACCAAGCTTAGCTCCTCTTGAATACTCAGTCTCAACCCATTAATGTAACATGCTACCTTCTTGTTGGGCTCTGCATGGTCTGTCCTGATAGTAATTTTATAAAACTCTTATGTATACACATTAACAAACTTGTTGCATTGCTTCAGTCCTTGCAGCTTCTTAGGAACTCCATCTCGTAGTCCATAGGAATGAACTGCTTCTTTAGTTTCTCCACCATCTGATCCCATCTAGTAATCTTTCCTTTTCCTCTCCTATTCCTCTCTAATTGGACCTCCTTCCACCAAATACTGGCATGGCCCTTCAACTTTGTTTTTGCAAACTTAACCCAATCTAGGTCCTCCACATCTTCATACTCAAAATACTCCTCCATGTCATTGATCCAATCAATAAGCTGTTCCAGATTCAAATCTCTAGAATATGTAGAAACTTCAATCCTAGGCCTCTTTCCAATCTTACAAATGGCCCTCAACAACCTAACTTCTACAAGATCTCCTGTAGCTTCTTGTTCTTCCTCAGATAGCTCTTCTTTAGCTTCATCTTCCCTTTCTTCTCTTGTTCTCGGCTCAAACCCTCTTTGTAGCTCCTCTTGCAATGCATCAATTTGCCTTTGTAGGGCTCTGAAACCCTCCTCCATCAAAGCATTCCTCCTAATACAATTTCTTCGTGGAGGCATCTTGATCTCCGTAGCAAAGCCACTACCTCAGGTCCTGGTGCAAACTGCCTCACGGTTGGCGATCTATCTACATACTCAGGAACCCTTGCTCTGATACCACTTGATGAAGGGGGTAAATTATAGAACATGCAACAATAGAAATTGCACATAGAAAATAGAACTTTCTTTTATTGATTGTGGACAACTTATTACATTACATAAGCTCAAATACAATAAGAGGAATCAACCCTCCATAGGCTGCAACACATTACAGCTTCCTATCATAAAACTCTGTAATCATTTGCCTTATGCAACCCCAAATCAACTAGGGTTTCTATTTTTCCTCCTATTCTTGACTCCACACTTGCCCCCTTAACTCTACTACTGCCCAGGGTTCCCAAAAATGATTATTAATAGCCTTTTTGGTGGCCACAGTCAGGAACCCTTTCTCTGATACCACTTGATGAAGGGGGTAAACCATAAAACATGCAACAGAAAAAATTGCACAAAGAAAATAGAAATTTGTTTTATTGATTTTGGACAACTTATTACATTATAGAAGCTCAAATACAATCAGAGGAATCAACCCTCCACAGACTACAACACATTACAACTTCCTATCACAAGACTTTAGAATCATCTACCTTATGCAACCCTAAATCAGCTAGGGTTTCTATTTTCCCACCTATTCTTGACTCCACACTTGCCTC
Organism: Cunninghamia lanceolata; assembly: GCA_027924645.1. NCBI lineage: Eukaryota > Viridiplantae > Streptophyta > Pinopsida > Cupressales > Cupressaceae > Cunninghamia > Cunninghamia lanceolata. Next base: position 30,266,993 of record BSBN01000078.1, on the reverse strand, counting down.
CTTAACTCTACTACTACCCAGGGTTCACAAAAATGATTATTAATAGCCTTTTTGGCAGCCAACAACATAAATTTAAAATTTGCATCTCCCTCCAAAAATAGGTCAACTTCCAAGAGCCATAACTTTTGATCTGGGTGTCCTATTGACGAACCATTTTATGTGTCAGAAAGATTATTGAGTACTTTACATGCTAAAGAAGTGCTCTATCTTTTCTAGCCAATTTTGGGCTTGTACAGGGCCATTTAGTGCCTCAAACCTGAGTTTGAATAATTTTTAGGCATTTTTTGGGAAATGGAAAGTTTAATATCTTTCATCTCGTAAATGATCTTTGCGTGATTCATTCACCAAATGTCTTATTTTTTTGTTATGAAGCCTCCTATAAATTTTCACTTCAATCCATGCCCAAGTGGAAACTTTCTAAAAATAGCAAGTTGTTATTTTTAGCAGTTTGAAAAAACTGAAAGTTCTACATCATTATTCAAGTGATTATGGAACTAGAACCAAAATTTTTGAAAAGAAATGAAAGGAACGTCAACAATTTTGAAACACATCTTTTTTTGGGTGATGCAAGATTACCCTTACACCACTGGATGCTCCTGCATTAGACACCCAAGGTAATTTGAGAAGTGACCCTATCACATCTTAGGTGTTTGTGTGAGGAAAACCCAAACGGTCAACCTCTACCTTAGACAACCAAGAAGAATCTTTAACAACCCTTCCTTTCCCTTTCACCAGGTATTCTTCATATTGCCTATTCTGAGTACTTCTCCCCACATGGCTATTTAAGATCTCTTTTATCTCCTCTATTGAAGTAGATGCCAAAGTACTACAGTATTCTTCTTTTGGTCCATCCTCTGTTCCACCTTCATGATATTCTGATAAAGTAGCAATGTTGAAAACATGAAAAATATTGATCCCACTCAGCCAACTCAACCTCATATGTATTTCCTGAATCATGCTTCTTTAGGATTCTGCACAATCCAACTTTCTTCATTTTCAACTTATTATATGTTCCAGTTGGGAACCTTTCTTTTCTCAAGTGAACCATGACTTCATCTCCTACCTAGAACTCCTTATATCTCCTCATCTAATCTACATTATCCTCTAACTGAATATCCATCTTATTAATGTTCTTTCTCACCTCTTCATGCAAATTCTTCAGATGTTCTACAAAGTCCTTGGCTTCAACACTTGACTTTTCTCCTTTGTCTAGCTTCCTTAACTCAGAAGAATTTCTTGGGCTATTGCCATATACAATCTGGAATGGTGATTTACCAGTACTCCTATTGACATAATTGTTGTAAGAAAATTCTACCTATGGTAAAATCAAATCCCATCCCTTGGACTTAGCTCCTACTAAGTATCGTAGTAGGATATCGAAACTCCTATTCACCACTTCAATCTGTCCATCAGTCTGTGGATGGTGTGCAGAATTGAACTTCAAATCTATTTTTAGCTTCTTCCACAATGTCCTCTAGAGAAAACCAACAAACTTGGTATCTGGATTTGAAACTATGATCTTTGGTAGACGGTGTAATCTCACCACGCCCCTAAAAAATAACTCTACAATATGAATAGCATCATTAGTCTTCTTGCAAGGAATAAAATGTGCCATCTTCAAGAATCTGTCCACCACAACAAAAATGGAATCATGTCCTCTTTGTGTCCATGGTAAACAAAGAAAAAATCCATACTGATATCATCCCATGGATTCTCTAGTACAGGTAATGGCCAATATAGTCATATATTCTGACTTGTCCCTTTTGCCATCTAACACACTCTGTAACTCTACACAAATTTCCTCACATCCTGCTGCAACTATGGCCAATAATAATTTTCACCAACAATAGCTATGGTCTTATCTCGACCAAAGTGTCTAGCCAATCCTCCACTATGCTTCTCCTTAGTCAGTTTCTCTCCCATGGAAATCCTTAGAATGCACAACTGGCTTTCTCTAAGCAACATGCCATCTTAGATTATGAAATCCAACCATTTTGTCTTGTCTAAAGTAACAGGTTCCAAACAAGCTTTCTAAGCCTCTACAAAATCTAGATCTTCACGATACAAACTCTTGAGCTCATCGAACCCAACAACCTCTATCTTCATTTCTGTCAACAAATTTTGCCTTCTACTTAAGGCATCTACAACCCTGTTGGACTTCCCATTCCTGTGCTTCAAAAAAATGTATAGCTCTGCAAAAACTCAAACCATTTTAAGTGCCTTTGATTTAACTTTCCTTGACTATTAAGATACTGCAAAGCCTAATGATTAGTATATAAAACAAACTCCTTTGACAACAAATAATGTCTCCATTTCTTCAAAGCCCGAACTATTGCATAAAACTCTTGACCATAAATAGAATACTTTTTCTTGGCATCATTAAGCTTCTCACTAAAATAGGCAATGGTCTTACCTTCTTGACTCAAAATAGCTCCTATAGAACTACCACTTACATCACAATCTACCTGGAATACCTTATTAAAATCTGGAAGTGCCAAAATAGGTTGCTCAGTAACTTTCTGCTTCAATTTATCGAAGCTTTTGTCTGCTCCTTTAGTCCATCTAAACTCCTTTCTATCCCCTCTCATTTTCTTTATTAGGGGTGCACAAATGCTACTAAAATTCCTAATAAACTTTCTATAAAAACTTACCAAACCATGAAAAGATCTTACCTCGGAAGCACTCGTTAGCGTATGCCATTCAATGATAGCCCTCACCCTCTCTAGGTCCATCTTAAGACCTTCCTCTAAGACAACAAATCCCAGGTATACCAACTCTTTCTTTGCAAAACTACGTTTCTTGAGATTAATCAGCAACTTCTCCTCACTTATCTTCTCTAAAACTCTTCTAATATGTATCAGATGTTCATCTGAAGTCTTACTAAAAATCAAAATATCATCCAAATAAACAATAACAAAACTTCACAAAAATTCTTTCAATACCTCGTTCATTAGCTGCATGAATGTGCTTGATGCATTGGTTAGCCCAAATGGTATGACTAACCACTCATACAAACATTCTTTGGTTTTGAAGGCTGTCTTCCACTCGTCACATTCTCTGATAGGAATTTGGTGATACCCACTCTTTAGGTCAATCTTCAGGAAGTACTTATCTCCACTCAAATAGTCCAATCTTAAACTTTACTAAACACTACTCATTGACCAAAGCTCTGTGGTCCTTCTACAACCATGCAATCCGATATGGATGTGGATTCTTTCTTATCAACTTCAACTTGTCAACCATCTCCTCTGAAACAAGATTGTTAGTACTTCCACTGTCAATAATAACGTCACAACACTTACCTTCACATTTGCACCTTGTGCAGAATAAACTGTTCCTCATTCAGCAAAGTTCTTTTGACAACTAGGGTTTCTCCCCTTTTAGTATCTTCAGAATGCTTAGATTGTGCATCTTCATCTACATGTACAACTCACCCATTACCTTCAGGTCTTCCATTTGTCCTTCCTTGATGTTGTAGACACTCGTATGATCGATGTCCTTCTTCTCCCATTAGAAATAGGTTCCTCTAAAACCTCCTCTTCCAGGTCCTTACCTAGGTCTACCCATTCCTCTTGCTCTGCGCTCACCATTGTTCTGGTCATGAGGGTAGTGGGCATTATCTCCTCTTTAATTTTTACTAGTCCCAGCTTCTTCACTTTTCTTTGAATCTTTATTTTGAACCCCATAGTGTCTTGCAGCAGTCTTTCCACCTTGACCTCTTCCCCTTTGCTTGCTGTCAAATCTTTTATTCAACTTCTCTTCCACCTTCAGGGAAAACTGGTATGCATCTTCTATGGTCGTCATTCTAACCAGGCTTAGCTCCTCTTGAATACTCAGCCTCAACCCATTAATGTAATGGACTACCTTCTCCTTGTTGGCCTCTGCATGGCCTATCTTGATAGTAATTTTATAAAACTCTTATGTATACTCCTTAACAGACTTGTTACCTTGCTTTAGTCCTTGCAGCTTCTTTAACAACTCCATCTCATAGTCCACAGGAATGAACTACTTCTTCATTTTCTCCACCATCTGATCCCATCTGGTAATCTTTCCTTTTCCTCTCATATTCCTCTCTAATTGGACCTCCTTCCACCAAATACTGGCATGGCCCTTCAACTTTGTTTTTGTAAACTTGACGCAATCTGGGTCCTCCACATCTTCATACTCAAAATATTCTTCCATATCATTCATCTAATTAATAAGATGTTCTAGATTCAAATCTCCAGAATATGTAGAAACTTTGATCCTGGGCCCCTTTCCAATCTTAGAAATGGCCCTCAACAACCTAACTTCTGCAGGATCTCCCACAGCTTCTTATTCTTCCTTAGATAGCTCTTCTTCAGCTTCATCGTCTCTTTCTTCTCTTGTTCTCAGCTCAAACCCTCTTCATAGCTCCTATTGCAATGCATCTATTTTCCTTTGTATGGCTCTAAAACCCTCTTCCATCAAAGCATTCCTCCCAATATGATTTCTTTGTGGAGGAATCCTGATCTCTATAGTAAACCCACAACCTCAGGTCCTGGTGCAAACTGCCTCATGGTCGACGATCTATCTACATAGTCAGGATCCCTTGCTCTGATACCACTTGATGAAGGGGGTAAATTATAGAACACGCAATAGTAGAAATTGTACATAGAAAGTAGAACTTTCTTTTATTGATTATGGACAACTTATTATATTACATAAGCTCAAATACAATCAGAGGAATCAACCCTCCATAGGCTGCAACACATTACAACTTCCTATCATAAGACTCTAGAATCATCTACCTTATAGAACCCCAAATTAACTAGGGTTTCTATTTTTCCTCCTATTCTTGACTCCACACTTGCTCCCTTAACTCTACTACTACCTAGGGTTCCCAAAATAGTTATTAATAGCCTTTTTGGTGGCCAACAACCTAATTTTAAAATTTGCATCTCCCTCCAAAAATAGGTCAACTTCCGAGAGCTGTAACTTTTGATGTCCGTGTTCGATTGACAAACTATTTTATGTGTTAGAAATCTCATGGAGTGCTCTACACATTGAGAACTTGTTTTACTAGTTCTAGATATTTTTGGGCCTGTACGGGGCCATTTAGTGCCTCAAACTTGAGTTTAAATAATTTTCAGGTATTTTTTAGGAAACAGAAACTTTAATATCTTTCATCTCGCAAATGATCTTTGCATGATTCCTTTGCCAAATGTCTTATTTTTCCATTATGAAGCTTCCTGTAAATTTTCACTTCAATTTGTGCCGAAATGCAAATTTTCTAAAAATAGCAAGTTGCTATTTTTAGTAGTTTGGAAAAATTGAAAGTTCTACATCATTATTCATGCGATTATGGAACTAGAACATAATTTTTTGAAAATAAATGGAAAGAAAATCAATAATTTTGAAACACATCTTTTTTTGGGTGATGCAAGATTTCCCTTACACCACTGGATGCTCCTGCATCAGACACCCAAGGTAATTTGAGAAGTGACCCTGTCACGTCTCAGGTGTTTGTGTGAGGAAAAACCAAATGGTCAACCTCTACCTTAGACAACCAAGAATAATCTTCAACAGGACTTCCTTTCCATTTCACCAGGTATTCTTCATTTTGCCTGTTCTGAGTACTTCTTCCCACACGGCTATCCAAGATCTCTTCTATCTCCTCTGTTGAAGTAGATGCTGGAATACTCCACTATTCTTCTATTGGTCCATCCTCTATTCCACCTTTCATGATATTCTGATAAATCAACAATGTTGAAAATACGGGAAATATTGATCCCACTCAGTAGCTCTACCTCATGCATTTCCTGAATCATGCTTCTTCAGGATTCTGCATGGTCCAAATTTCTTCATTTTCAACTTATTGTATGTTCCAGTTGGGAACCTTTCTTTTCTCAAGTGAACCATGACTTCATCTCCTACTTGGAACTCCTAATATCTCCTCTTCTGATCTTCCTTGGCTTTGTACTGAATATTCATCTTATTAATGTGCTTTCTCACCTTTTCATGCCAATTCTTCAGATGTTCTGCAAAGTCCTCTGCTTCAGCACTTGTCTTTTCTCCTTTGTCTAGATTCCTTAACTCAGAAGCATTTCTTGGGCTATTGCCATATACAATCTGGAATGGTGATTTACCAGTACTCCTATTAACAAAATTATTGTAAGAAAATTCTACCTATGGTAAAATCAAATCCCATCACTTGGGCTTATCTCCTACTAAGCATCGTAGCAGGTTACCCAAAATCCTATTCACCACTTCAGTCTATCCATTAGTCTGTGGATGGTGTGTAAAACTCAACTTCAAATCTATTTTCAACTTCTTCCATAATGTCCTCTAGAAATAAGTAACAAACTTGGTATCTCGATCTTAAACTATGCTCTTTGGTAGACTGTGTAATCTCACCACCCCCCTCAAAAATAACTTTGCAATATGAACATCGTCATTAGTCTTCTTGCAATGAATAAAATGTGCCATCTTTGAGAATCTATCCACCACCACAAAAATAGAATCATGTCCTCTCTGTGTCCTTGGTAAACCAAGAGTAAAATCCATACTGATATCATCCCATAGCTTCTTTGGTATAGGTAATGGATGATATATTCCTATATTTTAAATTGTCACTTTTGCCATCTATCACACTCTGCAACTCTGCACAAATTTTGTCACATCCTATTGTAACTGTGGCCAATAATAATTTTTACCAACAATAGCAATGGTCTTATCTTGACCAAAGTGTCCAACCAATCCTCCACTATGCTTCTCCTTAATCAGGTTCTCTTGCATGGAACTCCTTAGAATGTACAACTAGATTCCTCTAAACAACATGCCATCTTGGATTATGAAATCCAACCATTTTGTCTTATCCAAAGCAACATGTTGCAAACAAGCTTTTCAGGCCTCTACAAAATCTATATCTTCAAGATACAAACTTTTGAGCTCATCAAACCCAACAACCTCTATCTTCATTTCCGTCAACAAATTTTGCCTTCTGCTCAAGGCATCTGCAACTCTGTTGGACTTCCCACTCCTGTGCTTCAAAACAAAAGTATATCTCTATGAAAACTCAACCCATTTTAAGTGCCTTTGATTTAACTTTCCTTGACTATTAAGATACTACAAAGCCCGATGATCAGTATATAAAACAAACTCCTTTGGTAAAAAATAATGTCTCCATTTCTTCAAAGCCTAAACTATTGCATAAAACTCCCGATCATAAACATAATACTTTTTCTTGCCATCATTAAGCTTCTCACTTAATAGGCAATGGGATTACCTTTTTGACTCAAAACACCTCCTATAACACTACCACTAGCATCACAATCTACCTAAAATACCTTATTGAAATTTAGAAGTGCCAAAACAGGTTGCTCTATAACTTTCTACTTCAATGTATCAAAGCTTTTGTCTGCTCCTTTAGTGGTGCACAAATGCTACTAAAATTCTTGATAATCTTTCTATAAAAACTTGCCAAACAATGACAAGATCTTACCTTGAAAGCACTCCTTGGCATAGGCCATTCAATGATAGCCCTCACCTTCTCTAGGTCCATCTTAAGACCTTCCTCTAGGACAACAAATCATAGGTATACCAACTCTTTCTTTGCAAAACTACATTTCTTCAGATTAATCAACAACTTCTCCTCCCTTAGCTTCTTTAAAATTCTTTTGATATGCATCAGAGTTCATCCCAAGTCTTACTAAAAATAAAAATATCATCCAAATAAACAATAACAAAACTTCCCAAAAATTCTTTCAATACCTCATTCATGAGCTGTGTGAATGTGCCTGGTACATTGGTTAGCCCAAATGGCATGACTAACCACTCATACAAACCTACTTTGGTTTTGAAGGCTATCTTCCACTCATCTCCTTCTCTGATATGGATCTGGTGATACCCACTCTTCAAGTCAATCTTCATGAAGTACTTGGCTCCACTCAAATAGTCCATTATGTCATCCATTCTGGGCAATGGGAATCTGTACTTGATCATAATCTTATTGATGGCTCAAGAATCTATACACATTTTCTATTCTCCATCTTTCTTTGGTGCTAGTACTATAGGTACTGCACATGGACTTAGGCTCTCCCTTATCAATCCCTTCCTTAATAGCTCTTGAACTTGCATGTTCAGCTCTTCACTCTCTGCAAGAGTCATTCTATGGGCTACGTTAGTAAACTAGCTCTTGGTATCAAATCCATTTGATGACTTATCTTCGTCACTGGTGGTAAACCTTCTAGTACATTATCAGAGATAATATCCTGAAATTCTTCCAAAATATTTGAAACTTCTACTTGTACATCTTCACCTTTCTCTTGACTAATCTTAGGAATCAATGCAAAGCAATGATGCTCATGCTTCATACCCTCCAAAACTTTTCTACCATCTACCAAGAAAATTCTGGCAGTACTACATATCTTTTCTTCTGCCTCCTTCAAGGGCTTCAACTTATGACAAACTCCATCCTTTGTTAGGGAGTATGTTTTTGCACGGCCATTATGGACAGCCCTCCTATCATACTGCCACGGCCTCCCTAATAGCATATGACATGCATCCATCGGTATGATATCACACAACACCTCCTCATGGTAGTCCCCAATCTTGAACTTCACTAAACACTGCTCATTGACCAAAGCTCTTTGGTCCTTCTACAACCATGCAATCCGATATGGATGTGGATGCTTTCTTCTTATTAACTTCCACTTGTCAACCATCTCGTCTAAAACAAGATTGTCAATACTTCCGTTGTCAATAATAATGTCACAACACTTACCTTCACATTTGTACCTTGTGTGGAATAAACTCTTCTTCTGATTGGGTTCTTTCTCCTCATTCAACAAAGTTCTTCTAACAACTAGGGTTTCTCCCCTTTCAGTATCTTCAAAATGCTTAGATTGTACATCTTCATCTATATGTGCAACTCAAGCATTACCTTTAGGTCTTCTATTTGTCCTTCCTTGATGTTGCGGACACTCGTATGCTCGATGCCCTTTCTCTCTACATTGGAAATAGGTTCCTTTGAAACCTCCTCTTCCTAGTCCTTGCCTAGGTCTTCCCCTTCCTCTTCCTCTTTGCTCACCATTGTTTTGGTCACGAGGGCAGTAGGCATTATCTCCTCTCTGAGTTTGACTACTGCGGGCTTCTTCACTTTTCTTTGAATCTTCATTTTGACTCCCATAGGGTCTTCCACCAGTCCTTCAGCCTTGACCTCTTCCCCTTTGTTTGCTGTCAAATCTTTTATTCAACTTCTTTTCCACCTTCAGGGAAAACTAGTATGCATCTTCTATGGTAGTCACTTTGACCAGGCTTAGCTACTCTTGAATACTTGGCCTCAACCTATTAATGTAATAGGCTACCTTATCCTTGTTCAGGTCTGTATGGCCTATCCTAATAGTAATTTTATAAAAGTCTTCTGTATACTGCTTAACACATTTGTTACCTTGGTTCAGTCCTTGCAACTTCTTTAGCAACTCCATCTCATAGTCCACAGGAATGAACTACTTCTTCAGTTTCTCCACCATCCGATCCCATTTGGTAATCTTTCATTTTCCTCTCCTATGCCTCTCTAATTGGACATCCTTCCACCAAATACTAGCGTGGCCCTTCAACTTTATTTTTGCAAACTTGACCTGATCTAGGTCCTCCACATCTTCATACTTGAAATACTCCTCCATGTGATTGATCCAATCAATAGGCTATTCTGGATTCAAATCTCCAGAATATGTAGAAACTATGATCTTGGGCCTCTTTCGAATCTTAGAAATAGCACTCAACAACCTAACTCCTGCAGGATATCCTATAGCTTCTTGTTCTTCCTTAGATAGCTCTTCTTTAGCTTCATCTTCTCTTTCTTCTCTTGTTCTCGACTCAAACCCTCTTCGTAGCTCCTCTTGCAATGCATCAATTTGCCTTTGTAGGGATGAAAACCCTCTTTTGTCAAAGCATTCTTTCCAATATGATTTCTTTGTAGAGGCATCTTGATCTCCGCAGCAAACCCGCAACCTCAGGTCTTGGTTCAAAATACCTCATGGTCAGCGATCTCTCTACACACTCAAGAACCCTTTCTCTAATACCATTTGATGAAGGGAGTAAATCATAAAAAACACAACAAAAGAAATTGCACACAGAAAATAGAACTTTATTTTATTGATTTTGCACAACTTATTACATTATAGAAGTTGAAATACAATAAAAGGAATCAACCCTCCACAGGCTACAACACATTATAGCTTCCTATCACAAGACTCTACAATCATCTACCTTCTGCAACCCCAAATTAGCTAGGGTTTCTATTTTCCCACCTATTCTTGACTCCAATCTTGCCCCCTTAACTCTACTACTACCCAAGGTTCCCAAAAATGGTTATTAATATCCTTTTTGGCTGCCAAAAACCTAATTTCAAAATTTGCATCTCCCTCCAAAAATAGGTCAACTTCCGGGAGCCATAACTTTTGATCTGGGTGTCTGATTGACGAACTATTTTATGCATCAGAAATCTTATGGAGTACTCTATGTGCTAATAATGCACTTTGTCGGTTCCAGCCATTTTTGGGTCCATATGGGGCTATTTAGGTCCTCAAACCTGAGTTTGAATAATTTTCAGGTGTTTTTTAGGAAATACAAACTTTAATATCTTTTAGCTCGCAAATGATCTTTGCGTGATTCCTTCGCCAAAGGTCTTATTTTTCTATTATGAAGCTTCTTGTAAATTTTCACTTCAACCTATGCACAAATGTAAACTTTCTAAAAATAGCAGGTTGCTATTTTTAGCAGTTTGGAAAAGTTGAAAGTTCTACATCATTATTTAAGCGATTATGGAACCATAACTAAATTTTTTTTAAAGAAATGGAAAGAACATAAAAAAATTTTAAACACATTTTTTGGGGTGATGCAAAATTTCTGTTACACTACTGGATGCTTCTGCATTAGACACCTAGGGTAATTTGAGAAGTGACCCTGTCACGTCTCAGGTGTTTGTGTGAGGAAAACAATTAAATTAAAACCATTAAAGAAAACTAAGTGAAGGAAATTCATAACTTCCAAACTTTTTTTTGTAAATCATTATTTAACCTGAGATCTAATGTATTCAATAAGGTGCATGAATTTCCCCATTCAGTTTAAGTGGGTGCATGTGATTAATTATCCTCATCTTGAAAATAAGTTGAACAAACCAGTGACTAATATTAAACTACATAGTTGATGTCATTGCCTCATAGCCAACCAAATAGAGCCTTGCTACCAGTAGGCATCTATAGACTCGATAAGGTTATCGTTACAATTCTCCTAAGTAGAGCCCCACTACCAGCAAGCATCTATAGGCTCGGTAGAGTTACTTAGATGGCTTAACCTAGATTTTCAGTAAAAACCATTTTATTTATTTATTTATTTTATACTTTGTGTGAGATAAAGACTTTATAAGATATTACATTTGTAACTTCATGATGTAAGGAGTGATCACTTGCTGAAATCAAGTTGAGAATTGTAATGGAAGCGAGGGTGACCTCTAATTTTTCACCTAATATCTACACTGGTATGTTCAACAAACCCAAGGATTTTAGATGTGTCATTGTGAGAAACCTCCCCTTGAATACTCAACCCACAGTTATTGAATACAAAATTTCACAAGGTAAACCATTTTCTACATTCACGATAGTCACAACAAGTTATGTATAAGTTTTAAATATTTAACCTGAATGTTCTACATTTTCTATTGTTTTCAGTGGTTGTTAGTCTACTCCTGTATACCTCAAAACAAAACAAACATCCATACCAAGGTAACACAACACACAAACCAACACAACACAACAAAACAAAACAAAACAAAACTAAACAAAACTAAACTAAACCCAACAAAACTATACACTATTTACATTATGATACAAAATATACCAACTACCCTAACCTCAAGCCTGGAAGTAATGTTTCAAATGTTGGCCATTAACAGGTAATGGTACATCTTCCCCAATCAAGGTCTTGAGCCTGAAAGTATTATCTCCTATTATTTCTGCGACCTATAATGGACCTAACCATAATTTGTCAAACTCTCCATGGTTTCCTTTCTTTTCATGTGCTTTATCCCAACACAACACTAAGTCTGATATTCTAAACATTTTGACTCTTGCTCTTTTGTCAAACCATCTTTTGACCACTACTTGATGTTTGGTAAATTTTTCAATGGCCTGATCTCTTTTCTCATCTAATTGTAACATTTAGATTCTCCTAGCCTCTCTATGATCATCAAAGCCTAAATACTCATTAGCAAACTTCTAGACATGTATTCTTAAATTCACTGGAAGTATGGGATTAGTCCCATAAACTAGGTGATAAGGTGCATTTCCTAAGGCCGACTTAACCTTAGTCCTATCTACCCACAACACATATTTTAACAATGTATTCCATTCTCTAGGATTCTTTACAATTAGTTTCTTGATTATAACTAATAAAATCTTATTTGTGGATTCAGCCAAACCATTCCCCTGAGGATAATAATTTGAAGAAAACTTTAAAACTATTCCATATTCAAATTCCCATTTGGAAAATTTTAGAGAAGAAAATGCAGGGCCAGTGTCACATACTAGTGAACATGGAGCTCCAAACCTTGTTATGATGTTTTCTTCAAGGAATTTGATAACCACCTCAGTGGTAGAAAACTTGCAACATGTGGCTTCAGTCCACCTTGTACAATAGTCAGTTACTGTCAATATGAACTTATGTCCTACAGATGATGGGGGATTTATAACTCCAATGAAATTCAAGCCCCACTGTGCAAATGGCCTAGACTCAATGACCGGCTGTAATGGATTAGCTTGATTCCTTCCTTTGTCTGCTATAGTTTGACAAGTGTGACAACTTCAAATATGACTCTCTATATCTTTAAACATTGTTGGCCAATAGTATCCCGCTCTTAGTATCTTATGCATAGTGGCTAAATGAGAACCATGAGCAGTTCCATACTTATCATGCAACTCTAACAATACCTTATCTGCTTCAACTCTGTTTAAACATCTTAAATATATACCCTCATGATTCTTCTTGAACAAAAGACCTCCTTGTACCATGTACCTCTGTGCTTTAATCTTTAAAGTTCTCCTCGGAGAAGACTTCATTTTACTTGGATATTTATCTAATATCAGAAAAGTATTCAAATCAGCATACCACCTTGATGCATCATTAGACTTTAATACATATTGTTGCTTCACCAAATTTGAATATGTGTTTGCTATGGTCTATACTAATGCTTTTCCTCAAACTAGCTTCATTGGAATAATCTCCATATCAAACTCTTGCAATATTGTAATCCACTTGGCCCTTTTCTCTCCAGGCTCATTCTGCATCAACAACATTTTCACTGTTGCATCTGGTACTATGGCCTTAACTTGACTTCGTAAGATGTAATGTCCAAATTTCTTAACTATTCTTACTAGTGCAAATGCCTTTCTTTCTGTATCAAGATACTTCAGTTGTGCATCTTTAAAAGGTGCACTCATGAAAGCTATGGGTTTTTCTTCATTATCTTCTCCTTTTTGTGTCAAGGCAACTCCAACTGAATGTGAAGATGCAAAAGAATATATGTAAAATGGCTTGGTATAGTTTGGACTTGCCAACACAGGAGCATAAAAAATGGCCTCCCTAATATCCTCGAATGCAACTTTGGCTACTAGTGTCCATTCTATCTTTGGATCTTTCTTGAGCATGGCATTTAATGGTTGCACATTTTTTGCAAATCCTGTAATAAACTTCCTGAAAAAGTTAATCTTACCAAAAAAAGACTTTAATTCCTTCTTTCTATTAGGTAATTGCAATTTTATTATTCCTTCTACTCTGTTAGGATCAATGGATATCCCATTTTTAGAAATGACATGTCCTAACAATTTCCCTTTAGTTACACCAAATGAACATTTCTTTGGGTTAAGAGAGATCCCGTACCTTCCACATCTTCTAAGTACTCTTCTCAAATCTTCTACATGAGTGAATGCATCTTTAGAATAAACAGTTAAATCATCCATATAAATAACAATGTATTTACCTGATAATCCATGATATGCAATGTCCATGGCTCACTAAAAAGTGGCACCTGCATTGCTTAAACCAAAAGGCATTCTCCTATATGCATAATTTCCCCATTTGCAAGTAAAAATAGTCTTCAACCTATCTTCTTTATCAACTAAGACTTGGTTATATCCTGAAAATCCATCCATGAAAAACATCATCTTAGCCCCATTTACTACTTGCAACACTTCATCTATTGGAGGCAAGGGATAATTATCTTTTTCAGAGGCCTTGTTCAAATTTCTAAAGTCCACACATAACCTAATGTCTCCACTTTTCTTTCTCATAGGTACTAAATTAGCTACCCAGGTTGAATGTCTCACTAGGAAGATTATCCTAGTAGACAGCAATTTTTTCACTTCTTCAAAGATTAAAGGCTCTAAAATAGCATTCACAGGTCTTTGTTTCTACCTAAATGGTTTACAATCTAGTTTCAAAGGTATTACTTGAGTTATGATGGACATATCATATGTCTTCAAATCCTCATATGTCCATGCTATGACATGTTTGTATTCTTTCAGAACTTCCACAATTTCTTTTCTTAACTCCTTAGAGCAAGCCTTTCCAATCAATACATTCTATGGACTTTGCTCTATTCCAAGGTTATAAGGATCACATTTATCTCCTTCAATTTTGGGTAAATCTTTCTGTCTCACTACCCCATCAAAGTCAAAAATATTTTCTAACTCAATTACTCCCTTAGGTAAGAAATTGCTTTTCAAGTTGATTATGTCTTCTTCAACCCAAGACACATTAGGCCTTTCCTGTTCATCAATGATCTAAAATTCAAACACTTCATTACAAGTGAGAAAATCCACAATTTGCTAATCCCCTTCAAATACCTGAAAATGAGTAATATTATCTAGTATGCTTGGGACATTCACCAATTCAACAGCAAATTGTTTCAAACCTGACAATGTTAAGGGTTCCAAAGTGCTAGCAACAACTGCTAATGTATCTGGTCTATGATTCAATTCTCTAGGAATATGCTCTATGTTAAAGGCATCAAATGAATCAATTAAATCCCACACCCTATGCCTATAACAAACCATCTTCTTATAATTGCATGCATACAACTTTCTTACTTGTCTGACCACTAACTTAGAATCTGAGAATACTCTAATCATTTTCACCTTTTTCTTGATAGCCATAACAAGTCCATAAATCAAAGCTTCATATTCTGCTAAATTATTAGTACAAGGAAATTATAGCTTGTATGCTGCTAAAAATGACTTACCATTAGGATCTATAAGTTCCACACCTATACTTGCACCTTGCTTAGACTTAGATCCATCACATTTTAATGTCCACATGCCCTCTTTATTCTTTTGACATTTTATTTTGGCATGTTTTACCTTTTCCATTACATATGTGGTACTATCTTGTTTCTTCATGGCTAATTCATTTTGACCTACTTGCATATTTATACTTTCAGTTTGTAAATCAGAATGACAGACACTCTTATATTTTGTTTCTTTTTCTAAATCTAGAATTAATACATCCATATCGTCCTGAAAGTATGTCTATGGTTGATTAGGATTAACCTTTTCTTCCTACAGTTCCATCCCCATTGTGCACTTTGTGTATTGAGATTCTATAATGTCTTCGAACAATCCACAATTCTCTTTAGAATGAGGTTTATTATGGACTCTACACATGTTTTTGTACAATTTGCACTGAACTCAGATATTTTGTTTAATGCACTTTTCCATTTCCTGCCTAATGATATGACCAAATCTATTTATTGCATTGTCTTCTTCATCAAACTCAATGAACACTACTGTTTCTTTACTGACAGGTTTTTCTTTAAAATTTAGCATCAGGATTTCTTCAATTTGCACTCCTTTGTTAGTGACTCTATAAACTCCAGGTTCAACAGAAGCATACAATATCTCATTAGTCTTATTGTATTATGTAATCATGTGTTTCATTCTAGGTTCAGCTTCTATCCTGATTTGATTTGGAACACCTCTCCAACGTAACCACATGTGTGAAAAATCAGTGGCCATATATCCATTTAATGTCTTGGACCAATCTGTACTCAACAAGATCCTGTAATTCACAAGTATATCTACCACCTGAATGTTAATAAATGGACTCACCCTAAGATCTGAGGCTAACTACATTTGAATATGCATTAATTCTCCTATCACATTGACCTCAATTTTATCCAATTGTGTAACAACCTTAGCATACTTAGTGGGGGTCAGCCCTAAAGTTTTACATATCCCTAAAGGCATTACATTAGCTGATGTACTAGAATCCACCATGGAATTATGTATTTTCTTTCCAAACATCCTAATGGTTAACAAAAAAGGAGGGGCTTCCCTCTTATCTGCATACATGACCACATTACTGTTAGAAGGCTGTTCAATTTTCTTACTTTTTTCTTTAGGCTGTGAATCCGTACTTGGAACATTCATATCAGCAAAGACCTCACTTGTTATAGATGTATCCAAAGACTTTATGAAAGCATTTCTAACCCCTGGACATTTCAATAATTCACATAAAGGTATATTGACCTTGATTTTCTTTATCTCTTCAGACAAGTAACTCATTAATCTTATTGTTTCCACTATCTTTGTTTTCCCTGTTTGGACTTTTTGTGCTACTGTTTTACTATTCACATGATGATTGGCCTTTAGTACAACAGGATTATTGCTAGCATGTTGATCTGGAGGAGTATTGAAATTGTTAGGAGGAGTGGAAGTAATGAAATGACCTCCTGGCCTAGTGTTATTTCTCAAGTTATAGGTATGATTTTTGTTAGACTGTTGAAAAGCCTATACCTCCTCTATTTCATATAACACTTCATTTTTAGTTTCAAAGCGAAACTAAAAAGTATTCAATACTAGGGCTGATTCAGGGTATAGGTTCTCACAAAAGCAAGGTTTATCTTCTAACAACTGATCTTCCTCCTCCCTAGTTGTAAAGGTAAAAGTCTCTAAGACTAAAGCAGTCTCAAATCCTGAGGGCACTATTTCATTACCTTCGGGAATGAGGAACTCAGAGGTGGGAGCCTATACATCTACATTTAAAATACTTGCAGCCGGATGAAATTAAGGGCGATCTAGTTTAGCATGGGCACTAGTATTATGAATCCTACACCAATTTTTTAATGCTACATTAGCCATTTGAATTCTAGTTGTTTGTTTTATCTCCTGATTATCTAAATTTTCAAATGGAGAAGCTAGAGTGCCATTATTTTTCCCTATGTTCCATGTCCTAGGTGGCCTTGATTGATTCTGATTTCTATTGTTATTACCCTAGGCCTTGTTATCTACAGTAGGTCCTCTATTTTGTATTACTTGTCCCTGATTATGATTTTGGCTCTGACTATAATTATGACCCTGATTAGAACCCTGACTTTGATTATAATTCTAGTTATGGTTCTGACTATATCCTTGATTATTTCTACCATAGAAATTTTTGTTTCTCAGTTGTGTCATTTTAGTGGTCAATCTTCTCAAGTGTGCAGTAATTTCTTTGATTTCTTCCCTATCATCTTCTGCTTTTGTCACAAATGCATCCTGAGGAGGCTGGAAGAAAGACTGACCATTACTCTGACTGTTATTGGTAGTGTTACCAATATAGGGGACTATAGCCTGGATTGGGGAAGGATTATACATAGGTGTGTATGTAGGAATTGGATTCAATAATGGAGTATTATGTGTAGGAGCTCTATTCCAAATTTGTTCTTGACTTTGCATCCCAAGGTTTCCTCCATTAAGAAATGGATTATAAGTTGTTTATCTCATTTCCTAGTTTACTGAGGTTGCCTCCTTATAAGCTTTGGATATTATATCCATATCAACCTTTCTTTTGACAAACATAGCAGTTAATGGATCAAGGGTGACATAATACATGGCTAATAACGCATCTACAGTTACTGTGTAAGGAGCTACTAACTTAGAATAAGACTTTTGAAACCTATCATTAAAATTATCAATCAGCTCTCCTTCACCTCTTTTAATTGCAACCAATTTATGATATAAGGTGGAAGGATCAACCGGTCCCCTAAACCTAGATAGAAATGCATCTTCCATAAGTGCCCAAGAATAAATATAACCATTAGGTAAGTTAACATACCAGTTAGAAGCCTGTTCATTAAAGGTGTAAGGAAATAACCTACACACCACATCCTCATACTCTAACCTAGCTCTGAAGCATGCCTCCTTGCATATCCTAATGTGATCCTCTAGATCTTGATGCAATTGATATTTAGGACATATCTTTTCAAGATTTTTTGGCATCTCATGATATTCATTGAATGTTATAGGAGAATTGACATTAAAATAAGCCATTGCAGGTGCCTATGCTAGGCTTGGACCTCTAGGAATACCTAGATTTCTAGGTGGACTAGGGCCTCTAGGAGGGCTAGGACCAAGATTCAAAGATCTAAATGAAAAACTGTCCAGGATTACTATGTTATGGATACTAAAAGGTGATCTAGGAGGTGTTCTAGATGAACCTGCTACGTTTGATATTCTAGGATTCCAAATCAAAGGACCTTTACTCTGCCTTTTATTAGGTAATTGCATAAATATATCCTCAGAACTAGATCTAGACATGGTCACCCTGCCACTATTATGAGCCAGCTTTACTCAAATCTTACCTTAACTCCAATCAGGCCCTCCTTCTAGCGCCAAAAATTGTTGATGATTATTTTTACACATTCAAAACAAAAGTTAAAATTCACAAAAGGAACCTAAATTGTCTTGAAAGATATGAAGAAATCATTTAAGAGTTCTTAATCCTAAGTTTCTGTATTGTCAGGTCTTGACCTTGTGGACAATTCAGTAGGTTAATGTGAAACTATAATATGCAAGGGGCCTTACTTAATTTAAGGTGATTTATGATTCACTGGACTCGAATTACGCAAACAATTACAAATATCAACAAATTATCCATTTCTTTGCATAAAGTTATTACTGTATCACAAATCTTTGTATGATTTATAATGAAACAAGATTTTCTTTTTAATCTAATATGAAAATTGTCAAATATTAACACAATTGTTCATGCTTCCTTCAAATGTAAGACAATTTTCTTTAAATCTTTGCATTTAAGCTAATTATTTCAAATGTTTGAGGAAAAGTTAGAGAAATTCAAATTAAATATCATTCTACTGTAGGATCTAAATGCTCTGTTATTCACATTGTAAGAAATATATCACTTGATCAAATCAATAGGCTAAATCATTAAATGTGAAGTCTTGAGTATTTTCATGAACGCATATTTAAGATTGCAAGCTTCTAAGAGGTATTATTTCAAATACAGGTAAGACCTAGAAAACACTCTTAAAATAGACGCAAAATTCTAGATTTAATTGTATTCAAAATACACAGTCATATATGGTTTACAATTTATGAATGACTCTTTTGCTTCATTAATCAACTTAACAGAAAACTCACAAACGTTTTACAGATACAATAACAAAGCCAGATGATCCAGGCATTCCTTAGTATAGACATAGGTGACCTCATCCTCTAAACTAAAATACTTTCTAATCAAAGTGTTCAAACAAATTACAATTGCTAGCTATCTTTCAAAATCCCTTTGTAAAAAAAATGTACATGTAGCAAAGCTTCTTATATAGAATTTGAAGCTTCCCACTGCTACAGCTATAAAACCTAATCTACGGTTAGGATCCATCTATTATTGCTCAAGGGTGCATATTCATATCTAACCATTTCTCAAAATATCTTAATGGTACCTTTTCCCTTTCAAAGGATGCCATTGGAATCTTTTCAAAGTAAGATTCCCCTTTTCTTTGACTTTTGCCCACAGATACTCTTTACTTGACTTTTCCAAAACTATTGCTCCTTCTTTTGAAATTACTACTCCTTCAAGTATGATTTGAAATTATTAATTACACCCTTTACAAAGGTGCGATCTCCTCCTGGACTCTTTGTCCATACATTCTCCTACATTCTAACCCTCTCTTTTAGTTTCTTTTCTCTGTTCTTTGAACCTTCACTCTTTTTCTTATATTTCTTCATTTTGGTACTTTCTTCCATCAATGAATCCATCATCTATTTACTAAGATATGCTTTAGGACATTCCATGCATGGTGTAAAAATGGCATTAAACTTTGTCAAAGCCCTTTCTAGCTCATATACTAGTGTATCCATACATTCATGATCTAATAACTTTTCCACTATCCTTTTATGCATCTTGATCATGTCATCTATCTTTTCTTCCAAGTCTTGACCAACTATTATGCACTTTCTGAGATTATCCTCTTCAAATTTTAGTTCTAATCTCGCCTATGGCACTTGATTTGCCATTGAAGGGGTAATTACTCTCTCATTTATTAATTCTTCTTCTCTTCCCTTAATTTCTATTAACTGTTCTAATTCAGATTTAGATTCTTCCCTTCTAAATTGGCCATTATATACAAGCATGCTACATTTATTCTTTTCTTTTGTAGCCAGTTCCCACCCTTTTACTGCTTATTTGATTACCTGCTCGCCTTCTTGTAGGAAATATTTGAACCATTCTTAAAAAATATTAGCCTTAAGCCTTTTATTTTCCATGTCTTTTATTTCATCCTTGGATACAACTACTATCTCATTAGGCAATTCCGGCACTGTTGTATTGGGATCAAATATTCCCTTAATAAATTGCTGCAATTGGACAATGTGTCCCTTCAAATATTCTTGTTTGTCTTTATCTTTTCTCAACATTTATGTTGTTACCTAGTGCATGTCTTCCCATTCAGTTATATGTTGTTCCCTTGTTGTATGCCCCTGGTCAAAATTTAGTATTTTATATTCATCTAAGGTTTTTTCTCCCTTAGTCTTCTCATTCTGTGGTAAGGCCAAGTTCAGCATCCCAGATCCATCTAGACC
The DNA here is from genome assembly GCA_027924645.1 of Cunninghamia lanceolata. NCBI lineage: Eukaryota > Viridiplantae > Streptophyta > Pinopsida > Cupressales > Cupressaceae > Cunninghamia > Cunninghamia lanceolata. Next base: position 30,246,120 of record BSBN01000078.1, on the reverse strand, counting down.
TCTTTGTATGGCTGACATTGTTCTGGTCTTTCTCTTTCCTTTCCTTGGCATGGTATCACCCAAGAGACTTTTGATATCAATAGGTACCAATTGTACCTCCTTCTTTCCCTTCCTTATCTCTATTCCTAACCAGGCAGGAATCTCCTTTGTGCCTTCAGCCATTTTTTCTTCATCAATTACCTCCTCCTGAGGTCTTTCTGGTTCTCCTTGCTCTTGTTTCTATTGTTGTTGTTGTTCTTGTTGTTGAGGTGGAGGCTGTTGTTGTATCATTGGGTCATTCTACTGTTGAGACTCACCCTCATTTTCTTCTTCTTCAATTTCTGTGTTCCCTCCAGCCTCATCTTCTTCTTCAGGACCCTCTCACTTTGATGATTCTTTTTCTTGATCCTCTTTCTCATGTCCTTTCTCTATATTTGTCATGTCTATGTCTTTTTCTTATTCTTCAGTTATATTTTCATCAACATTTTCTATATATTCTTTATCTTAGGCTTCTTGGTTACATCCTCTATATTTTCACCTTCTTTTTGCTCTTTTTCAAACCTGCTAATTTGCTCTGTATGTGCAGGGGATCCTTCCATTGTACCATCCTCTTTTGCTTCTTTTTCTTGTTCTTGTATGCTTTCTATGTTCTTCTCTTCTTCACTCTGTTCACCATACATATTAAGAATATTTAAGACATCTACACCTGAGGTGCCCATTCCTATTTCTTCTTTTGCTTGAGCAAGTTTTTCTATGATTGTCTCCTTAGGTGCATCTTCCTTTTCAAACTCGTCAATTTTATGTGCCTCCTCTTGCACATCTTTGATTATTTAAGGAGATACTAGGGTACCAAATGGATCTACTATTCCAGATTCTTCTTGTACCCTCTCCTTTTCAGACTTTGGGCCTTGTTCAATTTCCCTCTTGGCCTGAATATTTTTCTCCTCTTCCTTGCTTAAGAATTCACTAGATTCTTCTTCTATTTCAATTTCTTTTCCTGCATACATTCCCCTTTCCTCACTTTCACTGTTGTCACTCTCAATATGGACAGTTTTAGTGGTCTATTTGGTTTCATGTGCTTTTGACCCTTGTAGCATTTCCCCAGCCAATTTTATCTTCACCTGGACATATGTTTGTCTTTTTTCTATTGGGATGGACTCACTAGGTATATTACTCAACTTTACACCTACCTACTATGCTCTGATGACCTCACTGGTTTTTGAAGTTTCCCCCTTTGATATACTTATTGGTATTGCTCTTCTAACTTGCTGTCCTATTACTTCCTTATAAGTATGTGCTTCTTCTGCACTAATCTCATGGCTCAATGATTTTGCCTCTACAAATGTATCAGATGATACTACTACTATTATTCCCATGCATAGGGATCCATCAGAGTAGCATTCTTATCCTTCTCTACAATTTTAGCTTCTAAAATCTTTCTCTTCTTCTCATAGAAACACTAGGGATCATCACTAGGTTCTCTTACTCTCTTTTTCTCTTTCTTAGGATATGTGATTTCCCTCGATTCAGCTTTGAGTTCTTCAATCCTATCTTTTAACTATCTTTGAAAACAAGATAACTAGTTTGGACAATACGTCCAAAGATGTGTTCCACGGTTGTGACCAATCAGGCTCTGTAATAGGAGAAAGCCTGGCCTCTTCATAACTATGATGTAGTAATTTATCATCTTCTTTAACCTCTGGAGGAACATATATATCTCCCATAGTTTTCATTTGCTTAACTATTAGTCTTTTATGAGCCCTCTTTCTTACCTCCTTATCATTTTTACAATCTAACCAAAAATCTTCAATATGTATTTGATGCTTAAACTTTTTATCAATTGTATTTTGAATCCTATGGAAGGGGTCAAACCTTCTGGCTAACTCAAACTCCTCAAATCCATAATATCTCAGTTCTTGTTCTGAATAACTAGCAACATCTTCACTGTAGCATGAATTTATACCAATTGACCAAGGTAGCTTTAAATTTCCTCTGCTAAACTTCTTCTTGTACATTCTAAAGGCATTCAGATTCTACCTTGAAAACTCTAAAACAATTAATTTGTTGGAAGGATACCTGGGCAACATGAATGGTTTTCCATCAAATCCTTTAGTCCTGATGTAAGTGAAATGTTCAAATTGAATATACCAAGAACTATGCAGCCCAATTGTATCTTCTGCATCCCTAGATATTCTCTTATCAGGCTCTTCCCTCAAAATTCTCACCATGTAGGTATAGAACACATCATTAACCAGAGCATACTTCTTCATTGCATTTTCCTCCTGTAGATCAGGGTAATGGTCATATACCAATTTCTATCCTAGACCACTTCCTAAGGTCCCAACTCTTTCTATTCCATGTATGAATGGTCTAACTTCTGTTGCACATGAATATAATATGTATGAAGACAAATAAAAAGGCAACAACTTTTGCTTCCTTAGCATGGCCTATTTCCATATGGCTGTGCTTATGGCTTTAGCCCAATGAATCTGTCCTTGCTCTTTTTCTGCTTCTTTCATGAACTCAATGACAATAAACATCCATGGCTCACACTTGGTGCCCTCTCTCAGTCCCACCAATCTACTCAGCATTGTAATCATCAGGTATATTTCCTCTTTGAAGTATATTCTCAACAGATTTTTGTGCACTCTTACCACAGCCTTGGGTTTGTTTTCTAGGCTGTACCATCTATAAAATATCTTACCTCTACAATCCCTTTCATTGGTATGGAAATCCTCATTGTATTGGTCTATGTCAATATCTACCATTTTCTCATTGATCTCCAGGGCAAATGTCCTTGCAATACCCTCTGTGGATAAATCGGCAATGAGTCTGTCATGAAACATTATTTTCCTGGTTGATAAGTCATACAGAATTAAGCAGTCTAAACACAAATCCCTGACCTCCATAGCCAATGGAAAACTCACAGCTCTGTACAATCCACTCTCCCATATACACTCCATATCAAGTGTAGCATCTGTTGCCATGATCTTCTGTAAGACATCATTTGCATCATAATGTCCAATGTTTGTATATGTCCCTACTCCAGTGTAACTGATCAATGACGAATATCCTCTATGTAGTGGCTACTCTTCTTTCTCTATTTCTTTGTGAGGTTTCCTTTCCTTTTTAACTTCGCCCCCTGTATCTACCTTTTTCTGTTTCGGGGCCATCCTATGGAAAAATGCATCCTTTTAACTTTCATTTTACCTTTTCTCTAGGGTTTTACTATGATTTTTTTTTTTTTACCATTTTACCCTAACTTGTATTTGTCTTTTCCATTTTGACTTTCACATTTGTTTAATCCCGACCTAGCTAATTAATAGTTAAACCAGTAATTTAATGGATGTTTATATTTCAAAATGAAATTACTAAAATCTGTTTTGCATTTTTACCATTTGAAATGTAACGGCATTTTAAGATAAATACTTGTATTTCTTGATAATTCACCTTTACGTTGTTGACTAACTATATCGTCTCTTACTCTGTCCAGCCTCTATATTTTTGTCGCTTTGATGAATTCTGTTCAATTTTTTGTAACAATTCTTTTTTTTTGTAGTTTCAATTCTTGACAATGTACATCTAAAAGCAAAATAACATTAAATTTACCCTAATTCCTTTGAATTTTACTCTTTTTTGAGTGTTAGCTTGGCATTAATTACAACAATTAATGTGCCCAAGCTTCAGCTTTCTATTTCAGCGTTTGGGTTTTAAACTTTTATCTTTTAGTTCATTTCTACATACATCTCTTTTCCTTGTATATTTCCTTATATGTTATTCTTTGTATGTTAGCATTGTATCTTTTCAACATACAAACCTATATGCAAGAAACCATAACAAATGTTATTGCCCTTTTCCCTCTTTATCCGTACTTGTATCTCCCATTTTGTATATCGCTCTTTGTATGTTATCTTGTATAAGCACATATGCATTCAACCCATACAAACCTCCTTTTACCTTTTATCACCCATGATGTCCTTTTACTTCTTTGTATCTCTGAGATGTATATTATTAACATACAACTGCCTCAAACATACAAAGATTTTCCTTTATTTAACTTCCATTTCGAATCCGTCTTGTATCTTTTCTTGTATGTCAACTTGTATATCGGCTTGTATATCATTAACATACAAACCTAAGATACAAATGGTGGGACCCAATCAACTTTCACTTGTATCTTAATGATACAACCCTACTTGTATCTCCTCTTAGATACAAGCCCAAACACATACAAAACTCCCATGCATCTTTCTTTGAGACTTTTCATCTTTTATAAACCACAGTACATAACTCTCCAGTTCCAACATGCATGTATATAAAGTCAAATGCATCTTTCAATATGCATTAAGGTGCAATTCATTACTTTATCAGATTTTAATTTTCTCTGAATTTCGTGTTGCATGTATATCAAAAATATACAACCCGAAGCATACAACATACAAACATGTGAAACATACCACGATAAAACCAAATTTAATATTTCCTCAAATCCATGACATGTATATTATGTTGTATATCACCTTGTATATTCCTTTTTGCCAAACATACAAACCCGATATACATCTGGCAGACTTAACCAATTATTCATTTTAACTCTAAATTCCTGTCGGGTCCAACTTTTATGTAAAGAATAAAAAGTTAGCAATATACAAAGAAATACCAAAATTTAATAAACCCGACAACTCCTTTATGTGACTAATACAACAACTCAACATACAAACGACCTTGTATATGCAACATACAAACCTTCCTTTAGTACATTTTACCAAAACATGCATATCTTGTAGAATATTAGGAATTTTAAAATGGTTCAAAAAGCAACCCTTACTTATTTTTGACAAGGAATTCACCCATACTTTGCTCTGATACTTAATGCTTATTTTTTTATTTTTTTAAACAAGGTTTGTAATATTTACCCTCTTATCCCTTTTACCACCAAGCAGACCCACACCCAAGCAAAAAGCCACAGCCACAGTAGGGGTCCTCATTTTTCTAAGAAGTAAAATGGGGCATGTAGTGAGCATCACAATAGGTTCTTTCTCCTCATTTAGCAAAGTTCTTTTAACAACTAGAGTTTCTCCCCTTTCAGTATCTTAAGAATGCTCAAATTGCGCATCTTCATCTACATGTGCAACTCATGCATTACCTTTAGGTCTTCTATTTGTCCTTCCTTGATGATGTAGACACTCATATGCTCAATTCCCTTCTTCTCCAAATTGGAAATAGAATCCTTTGAAACCTCCTCTTCTGGGTCCTTGCCTAGGTTTGCCCCTTCCTCTTCCTCTTTGCTCACAATTGTCTTGGTCACGAGGGTGGTAGGCATTATCTTCTCTCTAATTTGGACTAGTGTCAGCTTCTTCACTTTTCTTTGAATCTTCATTTCATCCCCCATAGGGTCTTCCACTAGTGCTTCCGGCTTGACCTCTTCCCCTTTGCTTGCTGTCAAATCTTTTATTCAACTTCTCTTCCACCTTCAGGGAAAACTGGTATGCATCTTCTATAGTGGTCATTCTAACCAGACTTAGCTCCTCTTGAATACTCAACTGTAGATTAGATAAAGCATTGAAGGAAAAACACTAAAATCAAATGCAAATAAAACATAAGATTATACCTCACATGCAAAACCTAATCCCATCAAGGGAAGAAGGAGCCTTTGCACCCAAAAGAAGCTCCCAAGACCAAGATAATCCCTAGACTATGGATTCAAATGTGAAATGCTCTTCAATTGTGCAACTCACTATAAATCAAAGGTGATTTTGGCATGGTAACTTTGCATAAGCTTGGATGATGAAAATGACTTGTGGGAGGTTGTATTTATAGACTTTTTGAGAGGATTTTGATCCAAGGGTGGAGATTGATTGGAGGGATCAATGGTGGAGGATGAAAGTGATGTGGAGGGCCTAGATTTGATCTTGGGAGATGGAGGGCTAGGAATAAAAGTAAATCTTTTATTCATTTTTGGGAAAAGGGTGAACAAATGAGGTTGGGTGAGATGGATTATTTGTGAATTAAAAATTCACATAGGGAAGGGTAAAATGAATTAAAAATTCATTTGGGGAAGAGTGGATATTTATTAGGTATGACATATGTAAGGGATGTGTAAGAGGAGTAAATGTGATGTGTGATTTATTTAAATTTTAAATTTGAGGAATGTGGAGGGAAGTGCTAATAAGGGTTTGACTCACTTAATTAGGGTGATTATCCTAATTAATGTGGTTGGAATAGATTAGTAGAGGGATTAGAGGGGAGATACGATTAATTAATCAGTGATTTGATTAATTAATCCTAAGGCTAGGATGAGGTAGGCTAGAGTAGGCAATTAAATAATAACTATTTAATTGTCTAGGGTAGGGATAGGCTAATTAGTAGGCTGGATTAATTAGTTAACATGGTTTTAACTAATTAATTGGATTTAGGGAAAATGGGGAAATTGATTTAATAAATTTTGCATATTTATTAAATTAATTGGCTAAGGTTTGGACTATTGAATCAACAGAAACAATTCCATTTTGGAGATGAAATGGTGTGGATTTAGGAAATGAAGGGGTTAATTAATTAAATAAAAATTTAATTAATTGGTTGGAAAGGAAATTAGCCTGTTTAGGGATGTCGGGAGTCAGTTTGGTGGTCGAGACATTTTTAGGTGTCTACATTTGCCCCTCTTTGATGTGGCATCAGGACCTAGGAGGGAAGTGGCATCAGGTCGAAGAAAAATATGCCCCAGCTACCGGGAAGGATGGATAGGGGATGCCCCCTCGAGAGGTTAGCGGGAAAATGAAAATTTTGCAGGTAAGCTCTTGAAAGGATGCGACAGAGGTGACAGTTGGAGAGATGGGGGAAAAAGAAAATGGTAGGAGGAAAAACGGGGGAAAATGGCTGAGATCTGCACCCTGGAGGGAAAAAAGGAAAGATATGGGATGCAGTGCTCATGAGAGCACATCAGGCAGAGACTGTGTTGAGCACTGTACAGGCTGCAGGTGGGGGACTTGCCCCGATTTTGGCAGGGATGCAGACCCAGCTGGCCCAGGCGCAGACACATGCGCATCAGATACAGGGGCAGTTGAGCCAGGCACAGGGACAGGTATCTTGGGTACAGGGAGAGCTAGCAGAGGCCAAAGCACGGTTGGAGTATTATCAGGGATTGTATTATGCAGCCGTGCCTGTAGTGCAGTGAGTACCGAGTTACAGCCAGGTCAGTAGATTAGGGACATTGAGATCACATCAATCGAGATCTATTCAGTCAGTTCAGCAGACGATGCCTCCTCCCTCACATGTGCCCCAGCAGGGTCCTCAGGTACCAATAGCATCACAGCCACAGCCGCCATCAGGATCACAGGCTTGACTAGGGTCAGCGTCTCTGATGCCCTCAGAGAGAGAATCCTCGATGTGATAGGGATATCATGATAGCCCTTGGAGGCATTGTATCAGGACACTTTATTTTTTGATGATGTGAGTGATGTACATTGTTTTTTGCGGTGATTAGATATGATGCGAGGCTCTTGATGGTTTATGATGTTCTTTTGTGATGATGTTTATATGATGGATGCACATGTTGTGTTTTATATGTTGTGGATGCAATTATGTTTTTGTGATATATGCATGGTGTTGTGATGTTATGGATTATATGATGTAACTAAATATGTGGACTAACAAACATTTATTATGGATGAAAATGTATGGAATTATGTATATGCCCCTAGATGTATATGTTGTTTCAATGGTGATGCTGATAATGTTGTAATGCAATTAATTGCGTATGAGATGTTTATATGTATGGAATGCAATGTGATGATACTATTGTTAATTTTATGATGCACCTATGTGATAAATGAGTGTGATATGATGTTAATGATATGTAGCTAAAATGAATCTATTTGTGTTTTATGTAAACTTAGATGGATTAAGATGCAAAATGGATTAAGATGAACCTAAAATGATATTCAAATGGATTAAAATGAACCTAAAATGATAGGCAAATGGATTAAAATGAACCTAAAATGATATGCAAAATGGATTAAAATGAACCTAAGATGATATGTAAAATGGATTAAAATGAACCTAAGATGATATGAAAATGGATTAAAAATGAACCTAAGATGATATGAAAATGGATTAAAAATGAACCTAAAATGATATGAAAATGGATTAAAAATGAACCTAAAATGATATGCAAATGGATTAAAATGAACCTAAAATGATATGAAAATGGATTAAAAATGAACCTAAAATGATATGCAACTGGTGGTGACATGTAGCCAAATGATATGTGTTAAAGGCAGTATAGGTGATAGGTGGTATGCAAACTAGGTGATAGGTGATATGTCCTAGTCCTGATACACATGATGTTCCTTGTGAGGACCCTGAGGAGTGAGACTGTGGGGAGTGTGTTAGGTGATGGGGGATGATGGGGGTGGGTGTGTCTAGGGGATGGCGGTGGGGAAATTGGAGGAGTGCTAGATCATAAGACACCACATCATTGAGGGGGGGAGGGGGGGTTTGGGTTGGTTCAAGATGTGTTAAGTGGAGAGATGGTGGGAAGATGGGGTTAGTTAGATTGGGGGTAGGGGTTGAAAAGTGTCGATCAAATCTAGGCCGATATGGGATAGGTGACTAAGTGATTAGGATGATGATGTTGAGCTAGTATCAGTAGTTGCACAAATTTAATTGAGAGCATTTCTTAGTTTAATGTAGCAGTGTAGGATACAGTTCACAAAGGTATAAAATGACCTAGGTGATGATGTATATCCTACGATTGCATGGACTAGACCCACAAACAATAGGTTGGCTTCATGCATGCCCAAGGTAGTATAATCTTGCCTAGTGAAGGAAGGGGACTCATAGCAGTGAGTGTGAATAATGCATCTAAGGTGTTAAGGCCTATAGATGCAAATAGGACACATCATGCTAGAACCGACCTGGACTTCAAGATATGAATACTATTCTTGGAGTAATGAAACCAACCCACAAGCATAGCATACAGAAACAATGACTATGTCTACTCCAGGTGTTATCCGCTACGTACCATGATATAATGAGATCAAGGTAGCTTTGGAGATGACATAGAGCAAGACAAAAAAAGATAAAAATCAATAAGCAAAAAGACCAACGAAAGATACAAATAGCCTTTGTGTGCTCTTGCCAAGAGACGTGATGATAGAATGATAGATTTTTGTCCATTGTAGGAAAGACATATCCTAGGACATAGATCTGTTGGTGTTTGATTGGAGAGTTTGTGGAAGATGGACAGAAGAACATTTTGGCCAAATGTAAGGTTATAGTTGGTATGATGCTTGATGATTTTTTTGCGCGAGGTACCATGTTTCAATGGTATACGTAGCATGCGTATTGTTTCATAGATCTAGAAAGCTCAGTGAGTGGGAACCATCCCAACGGGTGGGATGGGTACATCTTAGACACCTGAGTACTAGAAACATCCTTCGTATTCCAGACTGCCTACATACCCTGTGTCCACGGGATCAAGGTATTTTTAAGATGCAGGCGAAATGAATATGTAGTTCTGGCAAGACTTGATGATGTGGGAATGGTTTGCGATGGGTGGGATGTGATGAGGATTGATGTGTGTTGGATGGTCGTGATGAGATGCGAGAGTGATGCATGGGGTGATTGTTTTTGGATTTTCTAATTTTATGATGTTTTTGGATTTTTTGATTTTATGAACTGTACAAACAAGAGCTTACAAGGATCCTTGTTCCATGGATGGGTTTTTTTGGGTGGGTAAGGTAGTGCGGAATGGGTGAACAAAACTGGATGTTTCAAAATTTCAAGCCATGGGGTGCGTGGGTGTGGAGTGTTATGATGGAAAGAGGACTTATTAGATGGTAGAACCGGCCACTACGCATGGCACCTGAAACAGGTTTTCACCATGGTACTTATCCAAGGCGTCACCAAGGTGATTTTCACCATTGGAAGTTTTTATTGCACTCTGATTTTTCTTGATTTTCTGATTTTTTTGATTTTTAATTTTTTGATTTTTGATTTTTGATTTTTTGATTTTATGACTTGTGGTACCAGATGGGTTATGCATAGAATCTCTTGAGATGCAAGATGTTCATTGGCTCATCTAGAGGCTGCCCCTCGGGTGTTGCAAGCTGATAAGCTCCTAACCCATAATCGGCAGTGATGACATAAGGTCCTAGCCAATTCGGTTCAAACTTGCCTTGCTTCGGACGCTCTTGCAGGTTTTTCTGATTTTCCATTAGGACCAGGTCACCTACCTCAAACTTTCAGGTTCTGATCTTTTTGTTGTAGCTTCTTCTGAGGCAATTTTGGTATGCCTGTAAGTGGTTCAATGCAGTCAGGCATTTCTCATCCAATAGTTTGAGTTGATGTAACCTTGCGACGCAATAGTCTTCATCAGAGATAATGTTTTGCAATGATACTCGGAGGGATGGGAGCTCGTCCTCTATAGGTAAAATGGCTTCAGATCTGAATACTAGTGAGTATGGGGTGGCTCCAGTAGGAGTGCAGATGCTTGTGCGGTAAGCCCATAGGGCAGGGTTGAGTTGGAGGTGCCAGTCATGGCCAACTTCATTGACTGTCTTTTTTAAGATGTGGAGGATGGTTTTATTAGACGCCTTTGCTTGACCGTTTCCTTGGGGGTAATATGGCGTGGAGAAGCGGTGTTTGATGTCAAACTTTTCGCACAAAGTGCGAACTTCTTGGTTTTTGAATGGTTTTCCATTATCAGTGACAATGGAGTGAGGGATACCGTAGCAGCAGATGATGTAATGGAGAATGAACTTGGAGATTTGGATGCCTATGGTGAAGGTGAGTGGTATGGCTTCCACCCACTTTGTGAAGTATTCGGTGGCAGTGATTATGAATTTATGGCCATTAGAAGATGGAGGGTGTATTTTACCTACGAGGTCGAGTCCCCACTGTGAAAAAGGCCATGGCATTGTGATTGGTTGCAGCTCCTGTGCTGGTGCGTGGATGAGATCGCCATGCTATTGACAGGGGAGGCATTTTCTGATAAATTGATGTGCGTCTTTATCCATGGTGGGCCAATAATATCCAGTCCACAGGATCCTTTTAGAAAGAGCTGGTCCACTTGAGTGTGCCCTGCAAATACCAATGTGTACCTCTTCCAAAGCTGCCTTGGCTTCCCTAGAGTCTAAACATCATAGAAGCGTGCCATCAAGACTCCTTTTGTAGAGGGTGTCACCTACAAGGATGAAACGGGAGGCTCGACAGATGAAGGATTTTCTCTATGATGGGGATAGGTTGTTGGGGAGGATATTATCATGGAGGTAGAGGTAGGTTTCCTGATACCAGGGGGATAGGGGACCAACGATTTCACACACTAGTTCAGATTGGGGAACGTCATATGATGGGATGGGGAGCTCTTCGATCAGGAATTCGCATTTCTTGCTGCCTTGCTTCATGTCTACCAGAGATCCGATGGTTGCCATGGCATCTGTCGCTTTGTTGTTTAACCTTGGGATCTACTCAAAGTGGATGTCATTGAAATAATCTTTAAAGTCATCAACCATCTTCTTGTAGGGAAGGAGCTTATCATCCTTGGTTTTGTATTCATTATTGACCTGTCTGATGACTAGTTGAGAGTCGCCATACACAATTAGTTTTTCTATTTTCCATTGGATGGCCATTCGGAGACCTGTGATGAGGGCCTCATATTCTGCTATGTTGTTGGTGCATGGAAATGTGATTTTGAATGATTTAGGGATCATGTCGCCTTGAGGCGTAATAAATAGGATGCCTGCCCCCGAGCCTCTACGAGTGTAGGATCCATCAAAATACATTTTCCATGTGTCTATGGCTAGTGTGATTGTCAAGATAGCCTCATTTGGAAATTCTACGATTGTAGGATGCTCTGCCTAAATAGGTGCCTCGGCCAACTGATCTGCTATGACTTGTCCTTTGATTGCCTTTCTTTCTGTGTACTCTATGTCAAATTTAGAGAGAATCATGACCCATTTTGCCATTCTTCTAGTGAGAGCTGCTCTGTTTAGCAAATATTTGAGTGGGTCGATCTTAGCAATGAGCTTAGTCTTGTGATTGAGCATATAATGTCTTAACTTTTGGGATGTGAAGACAAGGGTGAGACATGCTTGTTCAATTTGTGTGTAGTTAAGCTCATAGGATATCAAAGTGCGGCTGATGTAGTAGATGGCTCTTTCCTTCCTATGCTCATCATGTTGCGCTAACAAAGCCCCAATTGCTGTGTCAGTCACAGAGATATACAAGAGGAGAGGCTCTCCTTGTCTTGGTGGAGATAGAATACGAGGATTAGTTAGATATGCTTTTAGTTGGTCGAAGGCATCCTGACACTGAGTAGTCCAGGCGAAAGCTGTATCTTTCCTGAGGAGATGCTGGAATGGTTGGCATTTGTCAGCAAGTTGAGCAATGAATCAGCGAATAGACTGTAGTTTACCCTGCAGACTTCTCAGTTGTTTCAAGGTTTTAGGAGGCATCATTTCAATAATGGCTTTGACTTTCACTAGATCTACCTCGATTCCTCATCTAGAGACTATGTATCCCAGCAATTTACCTGAAGTGACACCAAAGACACACTTTTTTGGATTTAGACAAACATTATATTGCTCTAGCCTGTCAAAGATCTTGGCTAGCACGTCTAAGTGTTCTTCTCTGGTCTTTGATTTGCCGAGTAGGTCATCAACGTAGTCCTCCATGATGTGGTGAAAGAGGTCGTGGAAGATGACGGTCATTGCTCTTTGATAAGTAGCTCCTGCATTCTTTAGGCCGAATGGCATTACTACCCAACAGTATGTCCCCCATGGGCATATAAAGGATGTCTTGTGCTAATCTTCTTCAGCAATTTTGATTTGATTGTATCCTGAAAAGCCATCCATGAGAGATAGCATCTCATGCCCTGCGGTAAGATCCATGATCATGTCGATGTTGGGAAGAGGGAAGTCATCTTTTGGACAGGCCTTGTTGAGGTCTCTGAAGTCAGTGCAACAGCGGATTCTGCCATCGGTTTAGCAATAGGTACTAGATTTGAAACCCATTCAGGATAATCAATTAGACGTATGAACCCCACATCTAGTAACTTTTTGAGCTCTACTTTGACAAGAAGGGCCACTTGAGGATTCATCTTTCGGAGCTTCTGTTTGACGGGTTTGGCATTGGGACGTACTGCGAGATGATGAACCACCAAGGTGGGGTCTAGCCCTGGCATATCCGCATAGGTCCATGCAAAGTTGCGATTTCTACATGTGAAGAATGCCAAGAAGTCTTCTTGTTTGAACAGGCTGAGAGATTCTACTCGGTATGTGATTTTTAGCTCTTCCTCTGTCCCTAGATTCATTTCCTGCGCTGGTTCAATCAAGATAGGTGATCTGTCAGGATATACTTTATCTATCTCAGGGAGGCCCATGCTTCCATCCCCTGGCACCTCATGGAGGTTTTCACTAGGAGATACGTCCTTTATTTTTACTATTTTTGGATCTGATACTACCGTGGAATGGTTTTCACCATCAGATCCATTTTTTTCTTTTTATGTTTTTGTGACTGGAAGTAGGGTTTGTCTCCCCAAAGTAGGCAGCCGGATTGAGTTCCATGATGTATCTAGCTCTGTGATCTCCTAAGGGGAAGTGGTCTCTTACTCCCATCATTTCAGCAATGGCTTCGTCATTTGGTGCGATGTCAAAAACAGGTGGTCCTCGTTGGTCCCAGTCGATGAGATCGGGGTATACTAATGGCAGGTCATTGGATGATGAGGTGAGAGTGGTGACAGAGTAGATGGTGCAAATGGAGGAGGCGAAGAAATCGGCAAAGTCGCTAAAGGAGTCTTGTAGGTCCATTTCATTAACATTGTTGACATCTAGAGAAACTGGGGCAAACTCAACTAAGATACATTCGCCGGTATTAAGGATACATTGTGGTTGACCATACCCTAACCCTTGAGTATAGGGGTTTCTTGTTGCTTGCAGTGGTTCCACAATCCCCTGTTCATGAAGGCCAATGCCACCTTGTCCTTTGTAACCCATACTTTTGACTATCTAAGAACCTTTGCCATAACTGTTTGTTGGGATGGTGGGGATGTCTTGTTCTGTTTCCTCGTCCTTGTAAAGCCAGGATGAAATATCTTCAAGTATGTCCTGATCCAGAAGGTGTTTTTTCTCAAAGATGGGTGAGGGTTGCATTTGATGATGACTATGTCAGCTGCCTCTATATTCGGAGTGCCAAATGTCTTAGGAGTGGGTAATAAGCCCACACAAAAGGTGCTGTGAAGGTTGTATTCCCCACAGCCTTGGTCGCTGAGCTTGATCTTGACCTTAGGTGGTGAAGGTGTTTGAGATGAAGTGGTGGTGATGTTAGCGGGGTCGATGTATGAGGTGGAAGCTGTTGGGGTGATTTGGGTGGTGGCTTTATTATATGGATAGAAGGTTTGGTTGTGTCCTTCTAGAAAACTGCAGTATTGGAAGGGATGGGGATCGGCATAAATAGTGACTTCGGTGCCGTTGTGGGGGAGTTTGAGACATTGATGGAAAGTGGAGGGGACGGCCTGCATGGCATGGATCCATAGGCGACTGAGAAGAATGTTATATGGGAGGTCAAGATCCAGCACCTGACATTTGGTTTCAAGGATTTTCTGTCCCACTTGAATAGGGAGCTTTATGGTGCCCTTGGATAGTCTCTCGGTGTCATCATATCCTTTGATTGTTATGCACTTGTTAGCATCCACAACCACATCTGAGTACCCCAAGTGTTTTAGCAATTTCAAAGTGCATATATTTAGGCCGGAACCACCATCTATTAGAACCCTTTTAATGGTGTGTTTGTGAATGCGGACCTCGATGTGTAGTGCATCATTATGTAGGTGTTCGGAAGCAGGGAGATCTTTTTCAGAAAATGTGATATGGTGTGGTGTAGCGATATGGCCAACCATGGCTTGAAATTGATTGACATCCAAGTTTGCAGGGACTTGTGTTTCCAAAAGGGCTTTGTCGAGGATGTCCTTGTGGCAGGGTGATGTGCAAAGCAGCTCAAGGATGGAGATTTGTGCAGGTGTCTTTCCTAGATGCTCTAGGAGGTTATAGCGAGTGGTGGGTGATGGACGGGTGTTTGGACGAGGGGGGAGGGGATCGGATGTGGATGCAGGTGCCAATTTAGTGGGAGGGGCAGTGCGGATTGAGACACAGCCTCGACGGGTTGTTACGGCGCAATCGGGTGCTTGTGCCTGAATGGTGATTGTGTTGACATAGTGGGAGGAGGGTTCGATGCGGCTGACAATGGAGTCATAGGATGCGGGTGGGGGAGTGATATTGTATGCTTGGTTGGATGAGGTTACTTTATTATGGTTGGGCAAAGGATCCTTGTAAGCTCCAATGTTAGCATTTGGTGAAGGTTGTGCACTTTGTTCTAGGCTGATGAGATTTTGATCTATTAGGTCTTGGATGCAATGTTTTAATTGCATACAGTCAACTGTTTTATGGCCTACCACGCGGTGGTATTCACAATAGTCATTTTCATTATACCATGCTGCTTTGAGGTCATTGTCTTGGTGTGGTCTAACAGGCGGAAGTGTGATTGCTCCTTGTTTGAGACATCTATCGAGCACATCCTCGATAGGTTCTGCTAATTGCGTGAAATTGCGGTGAGGTTTGCGTGGTTTATTGGGCCCTCGTGGGTTATTTACATTCATTGCATACATATGTGCCGGTGTTTGGTTTTGGCTGTGTTGGACGGCCTTCACATCAGTGACGCCGTCGTTCAAATTATTCTTGGTCTTCCCCCAATAGCGTGATTTATCATTAGATTGCGTGTTGGTATTGTTGTTGGTATTGGGGGTGTTGTGATTGGATTTGTGGTTGTTGTTGCTATTGTTGTTGTTGGATTTGGGATCGTAAAGTTTAATGGAACCCTTGGCAATGAGGGCTCGTTCAACAGTGGTGCCTTTGTCGATAACCTCTTCAAAGGTAGATGCGCAAAGAATCTGTAAGTGAAACCCTAGTTCCTGATTGAGATTGGCCACGAACATGGTGACAAGTTGTTTTTCAGGAATAGGCCATGGGAGCTTGCTTGCTAGGTCCCTCCACCTCTGTAAGAAAGAAGCGAAAGCTTCCCCGTTCTTTTGTTTGGTGTTACAAAGGTCAGTCATAGATACCTCATGTTCAAAGTTGTAGGAGAAGTGATTGACAAACTTCTCCGCAAGCTCAAGAAATGTTTGAATTCCAGGTGGAAGATGGGCAAACCATTCAGCGGCTTGGCCGCCAAGGCTTCGTGGAAAGAGTCTCATAAGATATGTGTCGTTGTTAGAGACTTCAAGGCAAGCAATGTAGAATTCTCTAAGGTGGTCCCTAGGGTCTCCCTTTCCCTTGTATTTATCAAATTTTGGCGTTTCAAAGTTTTTAGGGAAAGGGGGCATGTACAATGTGCGGTCAAATGGGTAGGGGCAAATATCTTCAAAAGAATAGTATTTGCGTTTGCCCCCAGTTTGTAGGTCATCCACCTTTTGTATTAAGGCTTGTAGGACAGTGTTGAGATCTTGTGGTTGTTACGGTTGGAATGTGTAGGGTTGTTGGTTGGTGAGATATTGGAGATGGGGTGGGATTTGGTGTTGAGGATTAGTTTGGTTGAGATGTTGGTATTGCGGGTTGGGGTTTGGATTGATTGGTGGCTGTTGTTGTTGGTGTGCATATAGTTGTTGGAGAACATGTGGTGGTATTTGGGGATTGGGATTATGTTGGTTTATGGGATTATGGGGGTATGTGACATAAGATGGATTGACATTGGGTATGTGGACGTTGGATTGGTTGGTTGTGTTGTGAGATTATTGTGAGAATAGTTGTTGTAGGTATGTAAGGGTGTGGGGGTTTGGTGGGGGCACACTTGTGGAGGTACTTGCTTGCGTGACGTTGCCTTGTATACCCATGGTGATGTGTGAAGTGGAAGGGTTGACGGTGGTTGTGGTAGTAGAAGTGATGACGGGTTGGGAGATGTTAGGCACAACAGTGGATGCGGAAGTTGTAGATGTGGTGGCGGTTGAGGTTGTGGAGGTGGTAGATACGTTAGATGTTGATGCTTGAGAGATGGCGGGTTGGGTATGTGATGTAGATGCTTGGGTATTTGATGGGGTAGGGACGATTGTGGAAGTGGATGGTTGTGATGATGTTGTGATGGGGGGAAGTTGAGCACCAAGCTTGAGAAGATGGTCAAGATATCTTTTTGGGTCCGATCTTAAGACTTTATCAAGTAGGTCCATGTTACCGGCATCTTGCGTGAAGCTCAAGACATCTAGGTCATCTTGGGATATGGTGGGGACATTGTGTGGTGGTGGTGGTGGTAGTGTTTGTGTTTGTGGTAGGAAGTGAAAAAGGTCGTTGGCGCCAAATGGGGGGATGAAGGAATATGTAGATGGATTATATGTTGGATAGATGGGTATGTTGCTATTGTTGGTGTTAGGTAGGCCCAATTGCCATTGTTCTGCCATTTCTAGATTCCTTTTGTGTTGTGATCTCGTGATGGGCATGCACGTATGGATTTGATTAGAGCTAGAGTGGAGTGGAGATGGAGACCTTAGAGAATCAGATTGATTTGGTTGGACCCAAAGATGGATATGGAAGTGAGGTGGATAAGAAGGGTATGGTGAAGATCGGTATGTCTTCCAAAGGTTTTATCCTAAGGGTGATATGAATGGGTGATATTGATTTTTGCACAAATTTTGGACCAAAGATGGATGATGAGAAAGGGATTTGGATTTGTGATGTTTTGATTTGTTTGATTGATTTAGGATGATGAGGATGATGTTCTTGATGTTTACAAATTGAGCTTTTAGATAAGATCTAGATTATGATTTGGCACAAGGAGGTGTTTGTCTTTGTTTAGGGTAGACTAATGACCTTACACAAAGAGAGGTGATTTATTTTTCTTGAAAGGTAGACTAATGACTTTTCAAGGAAAATGTGATGTTAAAGATAAGATCTAGATCTAACTTTGGCTCAAAAGGATGACGAGATTTGATTTGGTGATTTGTTGATGGGGTTTTGATTGGGATGTGGATTTTTTGAAATGATTTTGTCTTGGTCCAAGGAGATGTGCAAAAGGACTAAATGGGGGTAGATAGATATGTATTTGGGCTGATTATGATGTATCAAAAGGGTCCAACAATGGTGGTGATTGATCCTCTAAGGTCAAAGGGAAGGTGTAATTTGGGAGATTTTTGAAGAAAATGGCTAGATTGTTGGCAGATTTCTATGAGATGGATATGGATTATGGCAGAGCAGAGGGTGTAGATCACAACTAAATGGGTCCTTGTTCCAGGCAAATCAATTTGAAGATAGCGCCAATCCACGGGTGAAATAGCGCTAGCATCAGATAGATATGGCACTGAAACAGGCTAAACAGATTTTTGATGGCAAAATTTTGGATTTTTGATGGCAAAATTTTGGATTTGTCTGTTTGGAATGTGGAAAACTAATTTGTTTCGTTTCAGGCAAGTCAATCTCAAAATAGCACCAATCCACTGGTGAAATGGCGCTACAATCAGACAGATATAGCGCTGAAACAGGTTTTTGACAGATTTCTGATGGCAAATTGTTGGATCTATTTGGTTAGAATGTAACAAACTAGTTTGTTCTATCTCAGGCACGTCAATCTTAAAATAGCGCCAATCCACGTGTGAAATGGTGCTATAATCAGACAGATATGGCGTTGAAACAGGGTTTTGACAGATTTCTTATGGCAAATTTTTGGATCTGTTTGGTTAGAATGTGACAAACTGATTTGTTTTATCTCTTGGCAATTTGTTTGTGAAAAATCAAAGCACTTTAACACACATTTGAATGCAAAACAAGCAATGATTTTTGTTTGTGAAAGGACATGACTTTGTTTAGAACAAGCACATTTTTACAACCTAAGGCGAGAATGTGACAATATTTGTTGAATCCCCTAGCTGCGCCTATTCAAAGCGAGTAGCTCTAGGATCTTGGTAGCACCGGCTCCTCCTTACAATTGCACACACTTCTCACACATACCAAGATCTAGGTTTCTTATAAGGCTTGACTCTCTCCAAACCTTTAGATTGTCCCTGCTACCTCAGCTAAGAACCGCATGAATCGGGGCCACTTCAAGGGTTTTGCCCTTTGCGTCAACAAATAGAAGGATTTTGGCTTTCTAAATAATGGCTCGTAGTAAGGGCATCCGTTCAAGTGGTTATACGTGCGGCAGCGCTACTCTCTGTTATGGAGTCTCCCAACCTCCAAGGGTTGCGCCTTGGAGGGTTTATGGGGAGGTTGGCTATCGGTATAACAAAACAACACCTGTCGCTTGAGACTTTCGTCCCAAATGCCTTATTTTATATAGTGGCTTGGAAGAGCTTGGCTTTAGCTTGATGCCGCTTGGGTCGTTCCCACCTTTCGAAGTGAGGTGGCAGGCCCTCTAAGGATTACAAAAGCAATATAATCATGAAAACACTTTTGATCCCCAAGTTCATACAAAAGATGCGAGGGGAGAGCATACGTGTTTCCTATGATTATATCACACTCAACATGGTTCAATTTTAGATCTTTGGATTAGATGGGGGTGATTAATGCAAAGTGTTGTGAGAAGTTTTTGATTCCCAAGATCACCAAAAGGGTGCGAGGGAAGAACATACACTTCTCACTCTACTTGACACAACCATGAAGACACTTCACACAAGTATTTAGATTGTCTTGATTAGATGCATGGGAAATGCAAGTTTGTTGTTCTTTTTAACCAATGATGTATGTAATTTGTGGTTCTTTTTATAGCCCAAATTGAAGTGTTTGATTGTTTGTTTGTTGGTACACAAAAGAAGTATATTTTAGAGCACCAAAATAAATGTTATAGTCACACACACTTCACACAAGGAGTTGTTTGGATTGATTTTTAAACACCAAATTGAAATGTTGTTTAAGTCCTAACAATGTCAAAAGGGGTTCTTTTTAGCTTCCAAAAGCAAAGTGTTATCTAACTAATGTCAAACCACCCTGCAAAAAGATTTGTTAGTATCCGCAGTACCTGCAACAAATAGAAAAGCAAATTTATCGAAATAATGCTAAAATGGTCATGTACAGGCGCCACTGCGGGTAGAACAGCCCGACTTATGAAAAAAGGTGCTAAAATATTTTATGACGTTAATTAAACTCTATTATAGCGCTAATAAAAATAATGGCATTGATACAGAGTTTAGCACTAATAAATCCTAAGTTATGCATTAATACAGAGGATAGCGACGATCCATAGCAGTAAAGGCACCACTGCGGGGTGTTTCTGAATCTGGGGTAGAACACCGATAGCGCTAATCTGAAGGATGGCGTCAAAACGGGGAGCTGATGCTATATTGTCGTTTCTTTCAAAAATTTGCCATAACCTCCCCCTGTACTTCCTGGTTTTCCTGCAAAATAGAGAACAAAAAACACAAAAAATAGTAGGAAAAGTAAAAAACACAACACGTGAGTAGGGTTAGTATAAAAATAATTCGCGCAAAGATAGCATTAAAAGAGAAATAACGCTGAAATACGGTAGTGATGGTGCCGCTGCGACCATTAAATAGTGCTGAACCTGCAAAAGTCAGATACTAACACAAAAACTCACAAACAAATATTAGATTCAGACCTTGTGGGTCCCACCGGGCTTGCCAATGTAGATTAGATAAAGCATTGAGGGAAAAACACTAAAATCAAATGCAAATAAAACATAAGATTATACCTCACATGCAAAACCTAATCCCATCAAGGGAAGAAGGAGCCTTTGCACCCAAAAGAAGCTCCCAAGACCAAGATAATCCCTAGACTATGGATTCAAATGTGAAATGCTCTTCAATTGTGTAACTCACTATAACTCAAAGGTGATTTTGGCATGGTAACTTTGCATAAGCTTGGATGATAAAAATGACTTGTGAGAGGTTGTATTTATAGACTTTTTGAGAGGATTTTGATCCAAGGGTGGAGATTGATTGGAGGGATCAATGGTGGATGATGAAAGTGATGTGGAGGGCCTAGATTTGATCTTGGGAGATGGAGGGCTAGGAATAAAAGTAAATCTTTTATTCATTTTTGCGAAAAGGGTGAATAAATGAGGTTGGGTGAGATGGATTATTTGTGAAATAAAAATTCACATAAGGGTAAAATGAATTAAAAATTCATTTGGGGAAGAGTGGATATTTATGAGGTATGACATGTGTAAGGGATGTGTAAGAGGAGTAAATGTGATGTGTGATTTATTTGAATTTTAAATTTGAGGAATGTGGAGAGAAGTGCTAATGAGGGTTTGAATCACTTATTTAGGGTGATTATCCTAATTAATGTGGTTGGAATAGATTAGTAGAGGGATTAGAGGGGAGATAAGATTAATTAATCAGTGATTTGATTAATTAATCCTAAGGCTAGGATGAGGTAGGCTAGAGTAGGCAATTAAATAATAGCTATTTAATTGTCTAGGGTAGGGATAGGCTAATTAGTAGGCTGGATTAATTAGTTAACATGGTTTTAACTAATTAATTGGATTTAGGGACAATGGGAAAAATGATTTAATAAATTTTACATATTTATTAAATCAATTGGCTAAGGTTTGGACTATTGAATCAACAGAAACAATTCCATTTTGGAGATGAAATGGTGTGGATTTAGGAAATGAAGGGGTTAATTAATTAAATAAAAATTTAATTAATTGGTTGGAAAGGAAATTAGCCTATTTAGGGATGTCAGGAGTCAGTTTGGTGGTCGAGACATTTTTAGGTGTCTACCTCAACCTCAACCCATTAATGTAATAGGCTACCTTCTCCTTGTTGGGCTCTACATGGCCTATTCTAATAGTAATTTTGTAAAACTCTTCTATACACTCCTTAACAAACTTGTTACCTTGCTTCAGTCCTTGTAGCTTCTTCAACAACTCCATCTCATAGTCCAAAAGAATGAACTACTTCTTCAGTTTCTCTACCTTACAATCCCATTTGGTAATCTTTCCTTTTCCTCTCCTATTCCTCTCTAATTGGACCTCCTTCAACCAAATACTAGCATGCGCCTTCAACTTTGTTTTTGCAAACTTGACCCGATCTGGGTCCTCCACATCTTCATACTCGAAATACTCCTCCATGTCATTGATCCAATCAATAAGCTATTCTAAATTCAAATCTCCAGAATATGTAGAAACTTTGATCCTGGGCCTCTTTCCAATCTTAGAAATGGCCCTCAACAACCTAACTTATGCAAGATCTCCTGCAGATTCTTGTTCTTCCTCAGATCACTCTTTTTCAGCTTCATCTTCACTTTCTTCTCTTGTTCTCGGCTCAAACCCTCTTCATAGCTCCTCTTGCAATGAATCGATTTGCCTTTGTAGGGCTCTAAAACCCTCTTCCATCGAAGCATTCCTCTCAATACAATTTCTTCATGGAGGCATCTTGATCTCTACAACAAACCCACAACCTCAAGTCTCGGTACAAACTGCCTCATAGTCGGCGATCTATCTACAAACTCAGGAACCCTTTCTCAGATACCACTTGATGAAGGGGGTAAATCATAAAACATGCAACATTAGAAATTGCACATAGAAAATAGAACTTTCTTTTATTGATTTTGGACAACTTATTACATTACAGAATCTCAAATACAATCAGATGAATCAACCCTCCACAGGCTACAACATATTACAACTTCCTATCACAAGACTCTAGAATCATCTGCCTTCTGGAACTCGAAATCAACTAGGGTTTCTATTTTTCTGCGTATTCTTGACTCCACACTTGCCCCCTTAACTCTACTACTACCTAGGGTTCCCAAAAATGGTTATTAATAGCCTTTTTGGTGGCCAACAACCTAATTTTGAAATTTGCATCTCCCTCCAAAAATAGGTCAATTTCTGGGAGCCATAACTTTGATCTGATTGTCTGATTGATGAGCCGTTTTATGCATCTGAAAGCTCACAGAGTCCTCTCCATGCTAAGAACCCACTCTGTCAGTTCTGGCCAATTTTGGGCCTGTACGGGGCCGTTTAGTCCCTCAAACCTGAGCTTGAATAATTTTTAGGCATTTTTTATGAAACAAAAACATTAATATCTTTCAGCTCTCAAATGATCTTTGCGTGATTCCTTCGCCAAGGTCTTATTTTTCCATTAGGAAGCTTCCTGTAAGTTTTCACTTCAATCCGTACATGAATGCAAACTTTCTAAAAATAATAGGTTGCTATTTTTAGCAGTTTGGAAAAATTGAAAGTTCTACATCATTATTCAAGTGATTATGGAACCAGAACCAACATTTTTGAAAACAAATAGAAAGAACATCAACAATTTTAAAACACATCTTTTTTTGGGTGATGCAAGATTGCCCTTACACCACTAGATGCTCCTGCATCAGACACCCAGGGTAATTTGAGAAGTGACCTTGTCATGTCTCAGGTGTTTGTGTGAGGAAAACCCAAATGGTCAACCTCTGCCTTAGACAACTAAGAAGAATCTTCAACAGGCCTTCCTTTCTATTTCATCAGGTATTCTTCATATTGCCTATTATGAGTACTTTTTCCCACATGGCTATCCAAGATCTCTTC
This sequence comes from Cunninghamia lanceolata, assembly GCA_027924645.1. Lineage (NCBI taxonomy): Eukaryota > Viridiplantae > Streptophyta > Pinopsida > Cupressales > Cupressaceae > Cunninghamia > Cunninghamia lanceolata. The sequence continues at coordinate 30,222,630 of BSBN01000078.1, read as the reverse complement.
TATCTCCTCTATTGAAGTAGATGCTAGAATACTCCACTATTCTTCTATTAGTCCATCCTCTATTCCACCTTCATGATATTCTAATAAATCAGTAATGTTGAAAATAGGAAAAATATTGATCTCACTCGGTAGCTCTACCTCATATGCATTTCCTGAATCATGCTTCTTCAGGATTCTACATGGTCCAAATTTCTTCATTTTTAACTTATTGTATGTTCTAATTGCAAACCTTTCTTTTCTCAAGTGAACCATGACTTCATTTCCTACCTAGAACTCCTTATATCTCCTCTTCCAATCTACCTTAGCCTTGTACTAAATATTCATCTTATTAATGTGCTTTCTCACCTCTTCATGCAAATTCTTTAGATGTTTTGCAAAGTCCTCATCTTCAACATTTGTCTTTTCTCCTTTGTCCAGCTTCCTTAACTCAGAAACATTTCTTGGGCTATTGCCATATACAATCTAGAATGGTGATTTACTAGTACTCCTATTGATAGAATTGTTGCAAGCAAATTTTGCCTGTGGTAAAATCAAATCCCATCCCTTGGGCTTATCTCCTACTAAGCATCGTAGTAGGTTACCCAAACTCATATTCACCACTTCGATCTGTCCATCAGTCTGTAGATGGTGTGCAGAACTCAACTTCAAATTTATTTTCAACTTCTTCCATAGTGTCCTCCAGAAATAACTAGCAAACTTGGTATCTCAATCTAAAACTATGCTCTTTGGTAGACCGTGTAATCTCACCACCCCCCTAAAAAATAACTCTGCAATATGAATAGTATCATTAGTCTTCTTGCAAGGAATAAAATGTGCCATCTTTGAGAATCTATCCACCACCACAAAAATAGAATCATGTCCTCTCTATGTCCTTGGTAAACCAAGAACAAAATCCATACTGATATCATCCCATGGTTTCTCTGGTACAGGTAATGGCTGATATAGTCCTATATTCAAACATCCCTTTTGCCATCTAACACACTCTATAACTCTGCACAAATTTCCTCACATCCTGCTACAACTGTGGCCAATAATAATTTTTATCAATAATAGCGATGGTCTTATCTCGACCAAAGTGTCTAGCTAATCCTCCACTATGTTTCTCCTTAATCAGGCTCTCTCTCATGGAGCTCCTTGGAATGCACAACTGGCTTCCTCTAAAAAAAAGCCATCTTGGATTATGAAACCCAACCATTTTGTCTTGTCCAAAGTAACAAGTTCCAAACAAGCTTTCCAGGTCTTTATAAAATCTGGATCTTCTGGATACAAACTTTTGAGCTCATCATACCCAACAACCTCTATCTTCATTTATGTCAACAAATTTTGTCTTCTACTCAAGACATCTGCAACTCTGTTGGACTTCCCACTCTTGTACTTCAAAACAAAAGTATAGCTCTGCAAAAACTCAACCCATTTTAAGTGCCTTTCATTTAACTTTCCTTGAGTATTAAGATACTGCAAAGCCTAATGATCAGTATATAAAACAAACTCTTTTGGCAACAAATAATGTCTCCATTTCTTCAAAGCCTGAACTATTGCATAAAACTCCTTATCATAAATAGAATAATTTTTCTTGGCATCATTAAGCTTCTCACTAAAATAGGTAATGGGCTTACCTTCTTGACTCAAAACAGCTCCTATAGCACTACCACTAGCATCACAATCTACCTGAAATACCTTATTGAAATCTGGAAGTACCAAAATAGGTTTCTTTATAACTTTTTGCTTTAATGTATTAGAGCTTTTGTCTTCTCATTTAGTCCATTTAAACTCTTTTCTATCCCCTCTCATTGTCTCTATTAGGGGTGCACAAATGCTACTAAAATTCCTGATAAACTTTCTATAAAAATTTGCCAAACCATGAAAAGATCTTACCTCGGAAGCACTCGTTGGCATAGGACATTTAATGATAGCCCTCACCTTTTCTGGGTCCATCTTAAGACCTTCCTCTAAGACAACAAATCCCAAGTATACCAACTCTTTCTTTATAAAACTATAGTTCTTCAGATTAATCAACAACTTTTCCTCCCTCAGCTTCTCTAAAACTCTTCTGATATACATCAGATGTTCATCCCAAGTCTTGCTGAAAATCAAAATATCATCCAAATAAACAATAAGAAAACTTCCCAAAATTCTTTCAATACCTTGTTCATGAGCCACATGAATGTGCTCAGTGCATTGGTTAGCCCAAATGGCATGACTAACCACTCATACAAACCTTCTTTGGTTTTGAAAGTTGTCTTCCACTCTTCTCCTTCTCTCATACGAACCTGGTGATAGCCACTCTTCAGGTTAATCTTCATGAAGTACTTGGCTCCACTCAAATAGTCCATTATGTCATCCATTCTAGGCAATGACAATCTATACTTGATCGTGATCTTATTGATGGCTCGAGAATGTGTACACATTCTCCATTCCCCATCTTTCTTTGGTGCTAGTATTGTAGGTATTGCACATGGACTTAGGCTCTCCCTTATAAGTCCCTTCCTTAACAGCTCTTGAACTTGTCTATTCAGATCTTCACTCTCTACAGGAGTCATTCTGTGGGTTGCCTTATTCGGTAAACTAGCTCCTGGTATCAAATCCATTTGATGAGTTATCTTCCTCACTGGTGCAGGAGCACCTACCTGACAGCTGGTCTTGATAAGGCAATTAGTAGTTTATCAAAGATAATGTTCTAAAATTCTTCCAACATATTTGAAACTTCTGCTGGTACATCTTCACACTTCTCTTGACTAATCTTAGGAATCAATGCAAAGCAATGACGCCCATGCTTCATACCCTCCAAAAATTTTCTACCACCTACCAAGCAAATTCTGGCAGTACTACATACCTTTTCTTCCACCTCCTTCAAGGGCTTCAACTTATGATGAACTCCATCCTTTGTTAGGGAGTATGTGTTTGCACATCCATCATGGACAAAACTCCTATCATACTGCCATGGCCTCCCCAGCAACATGTGACATGCATCCATCGGTATGATATCATACAACACCTCATCATGGTAGTCCCCAATCTTGAACTTCACTAGACACTACTCATTGACTAAAGCTCTGTTGTCCTTTTGTAACCATGCAATCCGATATAGATTTTTATGCTTTCTTCTTATCAACTTCAACTTGTCAACCATCTCCTCTGAAACAAGATTGTCAGTACTTCCACTGTCAATAATAATGTCACGACGCTTACCTTTAAATTTGCACCTTGTGTGGAATAAACTCTTCCTCCGATTGGGTTCTTTCTCCTCATTCAACAAAGTTCTTCTAACAACTAGGGTCTCTCCCCTTTCACTATCTTCAGAATGCTTAGATTGTACATCTTCATCTACATGTGCAACTCGTGCATTACCTTTAGGTCTTCTATTTGTCCTTCCTTGATGTTGCAGACACTCGTATGATCGATGCCCTTCTTCTCCACATTGAAAATAGGTTCCTCTGAAACCTCCTCTTCCGGGTCATTGCCTAGTTCTATCCCTTCCTCTTCCTCTTGCTCACCATTCTTCTGGTCACAAGGGTAGTAGGCATTATCTCCTCTCTGATTTCAACTGGTGCCAGCTTCTTCACTTTTCTTTGAATCTTCATTTTGACCCCTATAGGGTCTTCCATCAGTCCTTCCACCTTGACCTCATCCCTTATGCTTGCTGTCAAATATTTTATTCAACTTCTCTTCCACCTTCAGGGAAAACTAGTATGCATCTTCTATGGTGGTCATTCTAACCAGGCTTAGCTCCTCTTGAATACTCGGCCTCAACCCATTAATGTAATGGGATACCTTCTATTTGTTGGGCTCTGCATGGCCTGTCCTGATAGTAATTTTATAAAACTCTTCTGTATACTCCTTAATAGACTTGTTACCTTGCTTCAGTCCTTGCAACTTCTTCAGCAAGTCCATTTCATAGTCCACAAGAATGAACTACTTCTTCAATTTCTCCACCATCTCATCCCATCTAGTAATCTTTCCTTTTCCTCTCCTATTCCTCTCTAATTGGACCTCCTTCCACCAAATACTAGCCTGGCCCTTCAACTTTGTTTCTATAAACTTGACCCGATCTGGGTCCTCCACATCTTCATACTTGAAATACTCCTCCATGTCATTGATCCAATCAATAAGCTGTTCCGGATTCAAATCTCCAAAATATGTAGAAACTTTGATCCTAGGCCTCTTTCCAATCTTAGAAATGGCCCTCAACAACCAAACTTCTACAGGATCTCTTGCAGCTTCTTGTTCTTCCTCAGATAGCTCTTCTTCAGCTTCATCTTCACTTTCTTCTCTTGTTCTCGGCTCAAACCCTCTTTGTAGCTCCTCTTGCAATGCATCAATTTGCCTTTGTAGGGATCTAAAACCCACTTTCGTCAAAGCAGTCCTTCTAATACGATTTCTTTATGGAGCATCTTGATCTCCATAGCAAACGCACAACCTCAGGTCCTAGTGCAAACTATGTCATGGTCGGTGATCTGTCTACACACTCAGGAACCCTTGCTCTGATACGACTTGATGAAGGGGTAAATCATAAAACACACAATAGCAAAAATTGTACATAGAAAATAGAACTTTCTTTTATTGATTTTGGACAACTTATTACATTACAAAAGCTCAAATACAATCAAAGGAATCAACCCTTCACAAGCTACAACACATTATAGCTTCCTATCACAAGACTGTAGAATCATCTACCTTCTGCAACCCCAAATCAGCTAGGGTTTCTATTTTCCCACCTATTCTTGACTCCACACTTTCCCTCTTAACTCTACTACTGCCTAGGGTTCCCAAAAATGGTTATTAATAGCCTTTTTGGTAGCCAACAACCTAATTTCAAAATTTGCATCTCCCTCCAAAAATAGGTCAACTTCCGAGAGCCATAACTTTTGATCCGGGTGTCTGATTGATGAACCATTTTATGCGTTAGAAATCTCACGGAGTGCTCTATGCACTAATAACTTTCTCTGCTAGTTTTGGCCATTTTCAGGCTTGTACAAGTCTGTTTAGTGTCTCAAACCTGAGTTTGAATAATTTTCAGGCATTTTTTGGGAAACAAAAACTTTAATATATTTCAACTTGCAAATGATCTTTGCGTGATTCCTTCGCCAAAGGTCTTATTTTTCCATTATGAAGCTTCCTATAAATTTTCACTTTTATCCATGCCTAAATACAAACTTTCTAAAATTAGCAGGTTGCTATTTTTAGTAGTTTGGAAAAATTGAAAGTTCTACATTATTATTCAAGCGATTATGGAACCAGAACCGAAATTTTTGAAAAGAAATGGAAAGAACATCAACAATTTTGAAACATATCTTTTTTTGGGTGATGCAAGATTGCCCTTACACCACTAGATGCTCCTACATCATATCCCTTCTATTAGAGGAAACACGAAAGTGGTTGATCCAATATTCAATGACTTGTTTCTTCACATCTTCTGAGATTCTATCTTTTCTAGGAACCTTGACAATATTTACCCAATTTTTTCTATGTTTTCATCAAGCTTATTTCTCTTTGAAATATATTTGTGAACAATTTTGCTAGATACATGCAGTAACTTTCCAATTGCTTTCACCTGTCTCATCAGTGATAATTTTTTACTTGAAATCATGGTGATCAATGCCCTGTGTGTTGCACTTAAATCACTTGTTCTACTTGTACTTTGAATAGAGTTCAAAGCTTCTTGCAAGTTTTCAACAATTATGTTTTTTGCTAGATTTTTTTTTCTCCCTATTATCAACCCCTAGCAACTCCAAAATAGGGGTCATTTCTTTTCGTCTGAATAACTTAGCACATAATTGTGCTCTTTCAATCAGAGATTTGTCTTCAAAAAATTCATCCCAAATTCTTTTGGAATGAAGTTTTATTGTACTATTAGGTAACATTTCTTGCAGTGAAATCTTACTAAAAAGCACATCTTCATCTAGATTTGCTAGATTTTCCATATCCTTAATATGTTTTGTTCTCAATTTCCTCCTTGATCACAATGTTTTCTACACCTTGTTCAATTTCTTCTTTGATTTGATCAAACCCAAGATGTTCTTCCTCTTGTTCATTAGTAATTTCATCTTGTGCTTCTTGACTATGTTCAACCAATCCTTCTAAGGTTGAATTTCTCTGAATTCTTCTTCTTATATTTTTATCTTCGTCAGACCTTCTTCGATAAAAAATCCTTGACCTATTCCTTTTGTTCCCCATCACAAATTACCTTTTAATTTGAGTCTGTACAAATATATATAAACCATAATTAACAAATAATCAATGAAACCACACCATTTCTAATTTCTAAGATCATCTTACGACACGAGGAAAGAGCATACACGGATATGGATAAGGAAGTTCACATAAACCACACCATTTATGATTTCCAAGATCATCTTACGACACAAAGAAAGAGCATACACAAATATGGATGGAGAAGTTCACATAAATATAAGTTTATTTTTTGTTAATTTGCATTGATTTTTTTGTTATTAATCTAGGAGTTTTTTTGTATAGTATTTGTCAATTTTTAGAAACCCTTATTAACAAATGATCGATGAAACCACACCATTTTTTCTTTCCAAGATCTTCTTACGACACGAGGAAAGAGCATACGAGGATATGGATAGGGAAGTTCGCATAAATTTAAGTTTATTTTTTGTTAATTTGTAAACTGATTTTTTTGTTATTAATCTAGGTGTTTTTTGTATAGTATTTGTCAATTTTTAGAAACCCTAATTAACAAATAATCAATGGAACCACACCATTTCTAATTTCCAAGATCATCTTATGATGTGAGGAAAGAACATACGTAGATATGGATGGGGAAGTTCACCTAAATCTAAGTTTTTTTTTGGTAATTTGTATTGATTTTTTTGTTATTAATCTAGGTGTTTATTTGTATAGTATTTGTCAATTTTTAGAAATGGTAATTAATAAATAATCAATGAAACCATACCATTTCTGATTTCCAAGATCGTCTTATGACGCGAGGAAAGAGCATACGCGGATATGGATGGGGAAGTTCACATAAATTTAAGTTTATTTTTTGTTAATTTGTATTGATTTTTTTTTATTAATCTAGGTGTTTATTTGTATAGTATTTGTCAATTTTTAGAAATCCTAATTAACAAATAATCAATGAAACCCTACTTTGAAAAAGTAAACCCTAATTTAAATCAATTAAACCCTAATAAAAAAATTCAATTAAAACCCTAAAATAGTATTTTAAAATATTAAACCTTACATAGATAAAAAAATTAAACCTAACTTAAGTAAAATATTAAACCCTAATAAAATTAAATCAATTATAAAACAATAAACTTTATTATTGTTTATTAAAAAAATTACCCTTGCTTGTAAATTTTTTGTCTTGTATTCGCCCTATTGTCATGTGTTGATGTTGTCCTAACCCTTTTATTCTATATTGTACAGAATCTACATTAAAACATAATTATTTACAAAACTTTAATTGAAAAAAAGTAGTTTCAGGCAGAACCTTACCAAGCGGTAAGATTCCACTCTCATTTAACTCGCCTCGCTTGGTTACAGGCGTAACCTTACCAGGTGAAACTGTACCACTCGGTAAAGTTACACCCAAAACTTCTTATGTGGAAGCCTATGTGGCAGTCCACCCCCCTTTCCCACAGTTTAAAAAAAATCATCTTCATCTTCTGTTATTAATTTCTTCCATTAAAATATGCTTTTTAAAAATTTGACGAATACCCTTTTGTAGTACTTAGAATGTAGATTGTAAATATATGTTTTTTTTTAATATTTTGATTAGTTTAGTATATTTTTTTTAATTTATTGTAAGTAGGTTTTTCCCATCGAACATGAAGCTGATTAGAAAATAGATATCAATAGGCAAAGCATATTCAAAAAATTTGAAGATTATATACTTCACTAGAGAATGGAATCCTCTCGAAGAGGGTATTTATATTTTAAAAAAAAATTAATGCAAAAAAGTTGATGTCCCATGGAAACTACTATGTTCTGATTAAAATTGACTTTAAAAAAATTAACAGAAAAAAATTAAAAGAAAAAAATTTATCAAAAATTAAATTTTTTTTCCATGCACTAGATATTTAAGTTTACTAATTAGGAAAAAAAATTAAAGAAAAAAATTAATTTTGCTATATTTTTCTTGACGTCCCATCGATGTCACTTTTTTCAAAAAATATGAGCATTTAAAATTCATCAATTAATTTTTTTTTAAATATCCAACTATTTTAAAAAAAATTAAAAAATTAAAAGCATAAACTCCATTAAAAATTCTACATTTCATTAGTTTAGGTCATTTTAAAATTCATAACATACATATGACATTTTTGACATTTAAGTTGGAAAAATATGTTTGTGTTGGCTATTTTCTTATAAAAGTGGGACACAATTCTAAACTTTCACCCAAACCTTCCTTTGTATTGAAGGCTATCTTCCATTCGTCTCCTCTAATTCAGATCTGGTGATACCCACTGTTCAGGTTAGTCTTTGTGAAGTACTTGTCTCCACTCAAACAATCCATTATGTCATCCATTCTAGGCAATGGAATTTGTACTTGATCATGATCTTGTTGATGGCTTAGCAGTCTATACACATCCTCCACTCTCCATCTTTCCTTGGTACTAGTACTACAGGTACCACACACAGACTTAGGCTCTCCCTTATCAGTCCCTTCCTCAACACCTCATGAACTTGTCTGTTCAGATCTTCATTGTCTACAGGGGTCATTCTGTGGGCTACCTTATTCAGCAAACTAGCTCTTGGTATCAACTCCATTTGATGAATTATCTTCCTCACTGGTGGAAAACCTTCTGGTACATTATCAGAGACAATGTCCTGAAATTCTTCCAATAGATCTGAGACTTCTGCTGGTACATCTTCACATTTATCTTGACTAATCTTAGGAATCAATGCAAAGCAATGACGCTCATGCTTCATACCCTCCAAAAATTTGTTAGGGTTAACTGGCAGAAGATATCAATTAAATGCAAATAAAGATTAAACAGAGGAATGGAAATACATAGAAATAATAATAGCGAGAGACAAGTTTTAACGTGGTTCACCCAAACTCAGGCTACATTCACCAAACAGAGAGTCTAATATTATTATCCAGTAAATCAAACTGATTACAACCAGCAATCCCTGCAACTCAATACCGCTGTAAATGCTACAATACAATATCAACAAAAACCCTAATCCTTAGCCATTTTTATCATGACTTTTGTCAGTTACAATATAGGGTTTTTTTATGTCATCTAATGAAAAAATAATTCCCGTCTTGGGGGCACTGGCCCTTGACCCCGTAGGAATTTGGAGAGAAACCACACAAATAAAACTAGGGTAAATTTAACATCTGAGTCTAATTAAGCTCCATATAACAACAATCTTCCACTTGGAGACTGATCAGACTCCACACCATTTCAAAATTTCCTACCATCTATCAAGCAAATTATTGTAGTACTACAGACCTTTTCTTCCACCTCCTTAAAGGGCTTCAATTTATGACAAACTCCATCCTTTTTTAAGGAATATGTGTTTGCATGGCCATCATGGACAATGCACCTATCATATTGCCATGGCCTTCCCAATAACATATGGCATGCATCCATCGGTATGATGTCACACATCACCTCATCATGGTACTCACCAATCTTGAACTTGACTAAACATTGTTCATTGACCAAAGCTCTATGGTTCTTCTATAACCATGTGATCTGATATGGGTATGGATGTCTTCTCCTTGTCAACTTCAGCTTGTTATCCATCTCTTCTAAAACAAGATTGTTAGTGCTTCCACTATCAATAATAATATCACAACACTTACCTTCACATTTGCACCTTGTGTGGAATAAACTCTTCCTCTAATCTAGTTTTTTCTCCTCATTCAACAAGGTTCTTCTGACAACTAAGGTTTCTCCCCTTTCAACATCTTTAGAATGCTTAGATTGGGCATCTTCATCTACATGTGCAACTTGTACATTACCTTCAAGTATTCTATGTGTCCTTCCTTGATGTTGCGGCCACTCGTATGCTTGATGCCCTTCTTCTCCACATTGAAAATAGGTTCTTCTAAAACCTCCTCTTCCAGGTCATTGTCCAAGTCTTCTTCTTCCTCTTCTGCTTTGCTCACCATTATTCTAGTCACGAGGGCAGTAGGTATTATCTCCTCTCTAATTTCGACTGGTGCTACCTTCCTCACCTTTCTTTGGATCTTCATTTCAGCCTCCATAGGGTCTTCCACTAGTGCTTCTACCTTGACCTCTTCCACTTTGCTTTCTTTCAAATCTTCTATTTATCTTTTCATCCACCTTTAGGGAAAACTGGTACACATCTTCTATGGTGGTCATTTTAACTAGGTTCAACTCCTCTTTATTACTTGGCCTCAACCCATTAATGTAATGGGCTACCTTCTCCTTGTTGGCCTCTGAATGGCCTATCCTAATAGTAATCTTATAAAAATATTTTGTATACTCTTTAATAGACTTGTTTCCTTGCTTGAATCCTTGTAGCTTCTTCAGCAACTCCATCTCATAGTCTATAAGAATGAACTACTTCTTTAGTTTTTCCACCATCCAATCCCATCTAGTAATCTTTCCTTTTCCTCTTCTATTCCTCTCCAATTGGACCTCCTTCCACTAAATACTAGCATGGCCCTTCAACTTTGTTTTTCCAAACTTGACCCAATTTGGGTTCTCCACATCTTCATACTTGAAATATTCTCCATGTCATTGATCTAATCAATAACTTATTATAGAGTCAAATCTCTAGAATAGGTAGAAACTTCAATCTTAGGCCTCTTTCTGAAGGATCTCCTACAACTTCTTTCTCTTCCTTAGATAGCTCTTCTTTATCTTCAACTTTGCATTCTTCTCTTGTTCTCTACTCAAACCCTCTTTGTAGCTGCTCTTCCAATGCATCAGCTTGCCTTTGTAGGGCTCTAAAACCCTCTTCCATTAAAGAATTTCTCCCAACACGGTATCTTTATAGAGGCATTTTGATCTCTACATCAAACCCACAACCTCAAGTCCTGGTGCAAATTGCCTCATGGTCGACGATCTATCTACACACTCAGGAACCCTTACTTTGATACCACTTGATGAAGGGGTAAATCAGAAAACACACAACAACAAAAAATGCACACAGAAAATAGAATGTTATTTTATTGATTTGGACATCTCATTACATTACAAAAGCTCAAATACAATCAAAGGATGAATCCTCCTCAAGCTACAACACATTACAACTTCCTATGTAAAGACTTTGGAATCTTTTGCCTTCTATAACCCAAAATCAGCTAGGGTTTCTAATTTCCCACCTTTTCTTAACTCTAAACTTTTCACCTTATCTCTACTACTACCAAGGGTTCCCAAAAATGGTTATTAATAGCCTTTTTGGTGGCCTCCAACTAAATTTTGAATTTTGCATCTCCCTCCAAAAATAGGTCAACTTCTAGTAGCCATAACTTTTGATCTAGGTGTCTGATTGATGAACCATTTGAAGCACTAAAAAGATCACGAAGTGCTTTATGTACTAAGAACCCACTCTACTAGTTTACCCATTTTCAGGCCTGTACAGGGCTATTCAGTGCCTCAAACCTAAATTTGAATGTTTTTTAGGCATTTTACAGGAAACAAAAAATTTAATATCTTTCAACTCACAAATGATCTTTGTGTGATTCATTCACCAAAGCTCTTATTTTTTATTTACGAAACTTCCTGTAAAATTTCACTTCAATCCGTACTCAAATGCAAACACTCCAAAAATAACAATTTGTTATTTTTAGCAGTTTGGAAAAACTGAAAGTTCTACATCATTATTCGAGCGAATATGGAACTAGAAATACTAATTTTGAAAAGAAATGAAAACACCATCAATGATTCTGAATAAACATATTTTTTTGGGTGATGCAAGATTGCCCTTATACCGCTAGATGCTTCTACATTAGTGTGTTACCTCTCTTGAAAGGAATCCTATCCTAGAACTTTAGAATAGGATTGCCCCAAGGTTTATACTGTTAGGTCTTGAATTGTAGGACAACCGGTGGATATGTATTCGACTATTCCAATCAAGGGGACTTACATGCAACGTAGGGTTTGTGAAATTATGATTTCAATAGGTATGCAGAAACCCTCAGTGATGCAGACTATTAAGTCTAAATTTTATCAACAGATGAAAAATATGATGACGCTTAAAACCCTAAGTCTAACAATTTTGTGTAAAGAAAAAATAAAAGGATTGAAGGGTAAAGGGATGGATGCAAAACCTAAGGAAAAATATCAGCTAGATTGAATGTTGTAAATAGACAAATACCCTCAATAACTAATTTATGCTTAACTAGGTTATAACCATAATGCTATAGAATTGATGGAATCTCCAATGGTAGCATAAGATTTCCAAATCACAAGCATTCATTGAACACCCAATTACTGGTGCAACTTAATTAATACTATGTAATCAAACTAAATTCACTTAATAAGGTTCAGACTAACCATGCAAAGATACTTACAATCAACAAAAAAAATGATATGAAGTAGAGCATTCATCAAATATTAAAGCATACATTCACCATTGCAACTGTACTTCATCTAAATTCATATTGAAATGAACCATAAAATCCAAAAATAGATAACACAATCACATAATTTCTAGCAACACTTGTAAAACCTACTTTATATTGAATCAATATTTTGGTATAGTCTGAACAATTCATTTGTTTAACCTTAGAATAAGAGAAAGTGACTGCCTTTTTATAGATGGGTAGACATACCAATTTTTTGAAAGAACGATGGAGATTGACTCATTACCAAGGGTTCAGATTTGATTACATTAAATGTTGGACGGTGGGTTGTTACAATTCTAGATTTGACTTTTTCCTCTAGAAAAAAGACAAAATACAACTTTTTAATACATTAGAATAGGATGAAATAGATATTTTTTAGGTTGTCCATAAAGTCAAAATCATTTTACAAGGCATAAAACAATAGAAAGAGACACGTGGCACTTTTTGGAGGAGGTGGTGGTCTAGCTAGACTTGGCATTTGAATTATATGTCTCCTGAGTCACATGGTTGTTGACTGTCTCCGCCCATATTAACTTTGTTCTTTTTTTCCTCTTATTCCTATAGGAGAGTAGGGCCTCTAGTGCCCAATTGATCTCTACTAGCTTAGGATCCTTAACAAAATTTATTCTAAATGTCATTGTTTCTACTAGTCGGGAGAATTTATGATACACTGCTAATTTTGACCTTTCTGCTCTTTGTGAAATCTTTGAATATAGCTCTTTGATCAGCAACTCTGTCAAGGTCCGCTAAACAAAATGGCAATGAATCCCCTTCTACTACCTTACCAAGTTGCTTCTTGCACTCTTCAATATCAATAAGGGCTATGTCATCTAAATATAAGTTTGTTGATGTTGGAATAATGTACCATTAACCTTGTAAATTCTAATATTATATTTTATTCCATTTATTATTTTTTATTTGTAATTACCCATAAGGGAATGAGGTAGTCTCATTAATAGTTATAATTTCAGAGTTACCAGCGGTAGTTATAGAGTGACATTTACTATTGGTAAATGTAAAAACTCATGGTAAATGAGGATAGGCATGCTCCCTTGAGGAATATACTATTTTTGGCATGTATGACAACTGTCATAATGTTTGGTGAGTGAATCTATGACAACTACAAGTTGTCATAAGATTCTGTGATTCTATGACGCATATGACGGATATGTTAGTTGTATATTTGCTATATTTAGCCCAAGCTTTCTATCTTGGAAAGATACTCTTTTGTGGAATCTATGATGGTTATGACGCATCACAAGATGCTATAAGAGGCCAAATATAGTCTTGGGCCCCCAACCTTTGCATGGTTGTTTTTCGACAAGTGTAAGATGCTTGTAAGATGGTAATTAATGTTTATAGGTTAGAGAATCTTAGGAGAGAGAGGGTGAATGCCTAAGATGAGTTAGGAAATGTTTATATAAGTATTTTTCATGTATTAGTTGTTGCAATATAGATTTTAGGTACTCAGGTGTTGCCAGAATGCTGTCAGATTGAAGACTGGTGGAGAGAGTTGAAGTGTTGTTGTATTGTAAATCATTTTTAGATTAATACAAATATTGGGCCTCTTTCCTGTGTGGAGGTTTTTACATGAAAGGGTTTTCTCCATGTTAAACATTGTGTTATGTGTTCATATTTTTAATTTTGTATTTCTGTGAAGCATAGTTTTATTTTTGTGGTACAATCTCCATTAATAACACATAGTTAAAGATTGTAGAAATTTATATTGAATCAGATTTCCATTGAAGTAGTGTTTCTTTCATTTCTAACATTTGGTATCAGAGCCTGGCCAACTTTGACTCTTGGGTGGTAGTGTGGAAGCTGTAGCTGTAGTGGGAGATTTGGTTGTGTTTATTTTACAGATCTCATGTTGTTATTATGGTTGCATCTACTATTGCATCAACCTCTTGATTTGACATTGAGAAGTTCAATGGAATGGGGTATGAGTTGTGGAAGCTGAAAATGGAAGATTTGTTGGAAGAAAGAAACCAATCGTTGGCTATTCAAAAAGAGAAGAAACCCAATGATGTCTCTCAAGATGAGTGGGATAGACTAGATAAGAAGGCACAGGGAATCATCTGGTTGTGTCTTTCAGACTCGATTATGTTGAATGTCACAAAGGAAGAGACTACATACAAGTTGTGGAAACAGTTGGCTGATATCTATCAAGCCAATAGTATGGTAAATAAACTTTATTTAAAAAGAAAATTATTTTCCATGAAAATACGAGAAGGTGAATTAGTTGCAGAGCATTTGAATTCTTTTAATCTGTAGATGTTGAGGTTAGTGAGGAAAATAAATGTATCTTACTTCTTTGTTCTTTACCTAAGTCTTGGGAGAATGTTATCCTTGCTATCACTACTAACCTTGCGGATCTGAAGTTGGATGCTCTTGTTTTAGTGCTACTGTTATAGGAATTGAGGAAGAAGAGTTTGGATAGTTCAGGGGATGTTCGCAGTGTCAGGGGAAGGTCTAAGGAAACAAGACCTAAAGGAGATCAGAAAGGGGCTAAGGACAAATCCAAGGGCTAGTCTAAGACTCCTAGTAAAAAGAACAGAGTTAAGTGTTGGAACTACGGTAAAAGGGGACATGTGAAGAAGCAGTGTAGAAACCCCAAGAAACAGTGGGAGAGTACTTCAGATAAGTCCTCGAATGCAGGTGAAGATGTTTTACTTTCTATATGTAATGTTGTTTCTAATGAAAACTGGTTGGTTGACTCAGGATGCTCGTTTCATATGACCACGCATAAGGAATGGTTCTCCACATATGAAGAATATGATGGAGGTAATATCTACCTTGGTGACAATTCTTCATATCCGATTGTTGGGAAAGTAAAGATTATTGAGAGGGAACTTGGTGGTAGTGAAGGGGAAGAGATTAAGAAGCCTATTCAAGCTTGAAGCCACTAAAGTTATAATGCCTCCTATGTGTCTGAGGCTAATACTAAAAATGCATGTATGTTGTGGCACCGTAGATTGGGCAACACAAGCAATAATGTATTAAAAACTATTAAGAATAAAAATTTGTTGGATGGTTTCTCCTATTCTGATGAGCACTTTATTTTCTATGAGCATTGTGTGTTTGGTAAACAAACTAGAAAATCATTTCCTTCAGGAAGCAATAGAGCAAAAGAGAAGTTAGAAATTATTCATATGGATGTGTTTGGACCTGTGGATAATGAATCTATTAGAAAATCTTGTTATTTTGTAACCTTCATTGATAATGTATCTAAATTTACATGGATTTATTTTATGAAGCATAAATCTAAAGTTTTTGCTAAGCTTAAGGAATTCAAAGTCTTAGTAGAGAACCAATCAAGTTTAAAGATAAAAATATTAAGATCTGACAATGGAGGAGAATATTGTTCTAAGGAATTTGATGATTTTTGCAAGCATGAAGGTATATTTAGACAAAAGACAACTCCGTATACACCACAATAGAATGGTGTTGCAGAAAGGATGAACTGAACAATTATGGAAAGGGCCAGAAGTATGCTTAGTGATGCATAGTTGGATAAATGCTTTCGGGCAGAGGTTGTGTGTACAGCTTGCTACTTGATAAATAGATCTCCTTGTAAGGCTCTTGATACGACACCTTATGAACTATGGACAGGTAAGAAACCTTCTATTTCACATTTAAGGGTTTTTGGCTGTGAGGCTTTTCTTCATGTCCTAAGGAAAAGCAATCTAAGTTGGATCCAAAGGCTGAAAAAGTGTACATTCATTGGATATGGTGATAATGTCAAAGGTTATAAGCTTTGGAATCCACTAACCTGCAAGATTATCTTTTCTAGAGATGTTATTTTTAGGGAACTTAGAGCTATTTCTGAACCTGAGGAGCCAAAATAAAAAGATGAAAAGGTAAAGAAGGTGCACTTTGATTTAGAGCAGCAAGATGGACCTTAAGAAGAACATAATGATGGATTGGGGGGTGAAGAAGAAGAAGAAGATTTGAGTAGTTTTGATGAAGATGAGTCTGTTTTTATAGAAGAAGTTGTTGCAGATGATCATGTAGAAGAACGAGTAGAGTCTCTTACTCCACCCTTGAGGAGATCCACAAGACAACAGAATCTAGTTGACAGGTATAGCCCACTAGATTTCTATTGTGTATATGCTCTATTGAGTACTAACGATGAACCTAGATCCTATAAGGAAGCTATTTCTATAGATGATAGTGAGTCTTGGTGGCTAGCCATGCAGGAGGAGATGATGGCTTTAGACTCTTGCAACACCTGGGATCTTGTTCATTTTCCCAAAGGAAGAAAAGCCATAGGTTGTAAGTGGATCTTCAAGAAGAAAATTGGAGCAGACGGGTCATTGGAGAAGTACAAGGCTAGACTTGTAGCCAAGGGCTACTCCCAGAGAGAGGAAGTTGATTTTGGTGAGATATTCTCTCTTGTTGCTAAATTGACTTCTATTAGATTTCTCTTATCCATTGTTGTAGCTTATGATTGGGAGATTAAGCAAATGGATGTTAAAACTGCATTCTTGTATGGAGATTTTGAAGAAGAAATTTATATACGAAAACCTACAGGATTTGAGGTAAAAGGAAAAGAACATTGGGTTTACATGTTAAAGAGGTCTCTTTATGGTCTAAAATAGTCCCCCAGAATGTGGTATCAAAAGTTTGATTCATTTGTTTTGAAAGTGGGTTTTGTTAGAAGTGAGAAGGATCATTGTGTTTACATTCATTGTGTTGATAATTCTATACTAGTTATTGCTTTATATGTTGATAACATGTTGTTTTTCAGCAATACTAAGGGTATGGTTAGTGAGCTTAAAGCCCAACTTTTAGGTGCATTTGAGATGAAAGATCTTGGTGCTGCAAGGTATATTCTGGGAATGGAGATCAGGAGGGACAGAGTTAACAGAAAGCTTTGGTTGTCACAAAGTAAGTATGTGAATACTATTGTGCAGAGGTTTAGTTTGTAGGACTGTAACCCAGTTAGAGTTTCTTTACCCATTGGTACTAAGCTTTCATTAGATATGTGTCCAAAGACTGAGGATGATCTTGAGGATATGTCTAATGTGCCATATGCTAGTGTTGTAGGGAGTTTGATGTAAGTAATGGTTTGCACTAGACCAGATATTGCCCAAGCAGTGGGAGTTTTGAGCATATTTATGTCTAACTCTAGTAGACAGCATGAGAACTATACAAAGATGGTGTTTAAATATCTTGTAGGTACTATTGATCATTGTTTGGTTTATTCTGGTACTGATAGTGCTGAAATTTTTTTAGACATACAGGGTTTTGTTGATGCAGATTAGGTAGGTGACTGGGATAGTTGAAGGTCCACTAGTGGCTATGTATTTACTCTGTTTGGAGGTACAGTGAGTTGGATGAGTAAGTGGTGGCCCACAGTTGCTTTGTCCACCACATAAGTAGATTATATGGCTGCTACTCATGTCTCTAAGGAGGTAGTTTGGTTGAGGAGGTTGTGTACAGGTATTGGTTTTGATTACAGGATCATTCAGATTGGTTGTGATAACCAGAGTGCTATCTGTTTGGCCAAGAATCCTATGTATCATGCTCGGACTAAGTATGTTGATGTTCAGTATCACTTTGTTCAAGAGTTGGTTGTAAATGGAAAGATTGAGCTAAAGAAGATAGACAATCAAGAGAAAGTTGTAGATTTATTGACCAAACCTATGAGCACAGAGAAGTTTGTATGGTGCAGAGAGGCCATGGGCCTTGTTTCTAGTGCCTGCTTATTTTTTCATTTGTTTTCCTATGGGTTGATTTACAATATATAATGTCAAGTGGTAGAATGTTGGAATAAGGTACCATTAACCTTGTAAATTTTAATATTGTATTTTTTTTCATTTATTATTTGTTATTTGTAATTACCCATAAGGGAATGAGGTAGTGTCATTAACAACTGTAATTTTAGAGTTATTGGCAGTAGTTATAGAGTGACATTTACTATTGGCAAATGTAAAAACTCAAGGTAAATTAGGATATGTGTGCTCCCTTGAGGAATATAATTTTTTTGGCATGTATGACAATTGTCATAATATTTGGTGAGTGAATCTATGACAGCTGCAAGTTGTCATAAGATTATGTGATTCTATGATGCATATGATGCATATGTTAGTTGTATATTTTCTATATTTAGCCCAAGCTTCCTATCTTGGAAAGATACTCTTTTGTGGAATCTATGAAGGTTATGATGCATCATAAGATGCTATAAGAGGCCAAATATAGTCTTGGGCCCCCAACCTTTGCATGGTTGTTTTTCGACAAGTGTAAGATGCTTGTAAGATGGTAATTAATGTTTACAGGTTAGAGAATCTTAGGAGAGAGAGGGTGAATGCCTAAGATGAGTTAGGAAATGTTTATATAAGTATTTTTCATGTATTAGTTGCTGCAATATAGATTTTAGGTACTCAGGTGTTGCCAGAATGCTGTCAGATTGAAGACTGGTGGAGAGAGTTGAAGTGTTGTTGTATTGTAAATCATTTTCAGATTAATACAAACATTGGACCTCTTTCCTGTGTGGATTTTTTTACCTGAAAGGGTTTTCTCCATGTTAAACATTGTGCTATGTGTTCATATTTCAGATTTTGCATTTCTGTGAAGCATAGTTTTGTTTCTGTGTTACAATCTCTTTTAATAACACACAGTTAAAGATTGTAGAAATTTATATTGAATCAGATTTCCATTGAAGTAGTGTTGCTTTCATTTCTAATAGTTGAGACTCTTAGAAGATCATTGAGGCTATATATCACCTCCATTAGTTGTGTCTTAGCCATTTTAGCCTCTACCTTAGCTGCATCAAAAATTTCCGTCCTAAGTTTTAACATTTCTAGCCAATGCTCTAGCATATGTAGCTTATCCTTGGTCAAAAGTTGCTCTTCCACTAGAACTTCCTTAGATAACTTGCTCATCAGTAATATCCAAGGATGCATATGTGAATAGTAGTCACCATACCTACTGCACTCCTCTAATATCTCATCTCATTCAGAATTGAGGGCACAAAAATCTTTGTTGATCTCAACTACATCATTGATCACTACATGGCCTTCTAGATAGATTCCCATCACCTAGTCTTTGGTGACTGAAGCAGTCAACCTTTTACCATAAAAGTCTACAAGCTCTTCTTTGGAGAGGATATATAGAGCTATGGTTGTTCCATCTTTTGTATGAGAAGGCTTTATCATATATCTGATACAAGATATTAACTCCTCATTCTCCTCTTTAAGATGTTTCTTTGTTATCTCGTCTTTATTTATGCTATCCAAAATGTTAGACATTGAATCTTTGAACTCCTAAACAACTTGGGTTTTCAATGTTGGGCCTAGATTGATGGCATAAATGGTATCATCTTCAGGCTCGATATCTTCTTGATTACCTTGTGTTTAGGGTGAAAATATGGAAGCAAGATATGAGATCATAGGTTCCACACTTTCATTTGCTAAAAGATTAGAGAAGAAAAGGATAGGTTTAAGGATAAACTACTTATTTCCAATGTTCTCTTTTCCTGTATATTGTGACTATGTCACTGTTTGAATTAGGTTTTACAAGCTAGTGTCTCTCTCTAACCTTAAACTCCTAATTTCTAAATCAAACTGCAATAAATGAATTCTTGACATAGATAGAACTGAGATGATTACAAAAATGCAAAGTAAATAGATCAGAAACTATGTACCTAGAAACTAAGGAGTAGTTGGACTAGGGCATTAGTCCTAGTATCCCAAAGATTTTTTGAATGTTAGGATTTTCTGCACCAACTATTTCTCACTCTCCAAAGGATTCTAGATCCAAGAAAAATCACCCAGTTAGACTAGGGCATTAGTCCATGTGTCTTGAAAGTCTCGAAATCATAAAATTTAAATTATGTGATGATTGTGTCTGTAATATCAGTCTTCCTATCACTCCTTTTGACCAGCTCTTGACAAATGCAACTTGTACATGTAAAATACAGATAAATATGGTTGTGGCTATATAGTAGCTTGCCTCAATGAAGCCCCATTTTGGTATTCCTACCTCAACAATAGCTAGAGATAAAGATTTGAAGAAGTGTGTGTAAACCTAACAAAGTGTATGTAGAAATATCAACCCTAGATGACACAATCAAGGGAAGATCAATGACTTGCATTAACTTAATGAACAAATACAACTTCACCTCAAGGAGATGAAAATAATGAAGGCTTGCATGAACAAGAAGGTGAATAAGCAATGTCCATGGAGGATCTCCAAGCTCAATGTTGGAGGCTTCAACCCTTCTCTCAATCATGCAAAAGGCGTACAAACCCAAGGAAGAGAAAGATAGTCTCAAGTTCTTGATTCCTAATCTCATGTGAGGCCTACATTTTTCATTCCATTCATGTGACTATTTACCTTACTATTGTTGATACTTTTATATTTGGGGGACTGTTGATCGAAGATTTTTGAACTATTAAATGTTATTATGTTAAAGGAAAACTAATTGGGTGATGTTAGATAGATGCTTGTGTTAAGAGAAACCAAATTGGGTGATGTTAAATAGATGTTTATTTTATAGGAAAACTAATTGAGTGATGTTAAATAGATGTTCATTTTATAGGAAAACTAATTGGGTGATGTTAAATAGATGTTTATATTATAGGAAAACTAATTGGGTGATGTTAGATAGAAAATTGTAATGTGATTTCCTTTATGCTTAAGAGGACTTGTGATATCTTATGTGAGTGCAAGTTTTAAATTGTTTCAGCTATGATATTTATATGTGGTATTAACTTTACAACTGAGTGCATAGGTTTTGCTAATAAACCGCAGATACTGAAGATCATCCCACACCTTATGTTGTAATCCCTTGTGAAGCCGATCTGGTTCCACGAGGAACCAAGATCTATTATGTGTATGATGTAATGTTGTAATGTTAATTTGCATGAGGTTGAATGGGTTAGGTCTACCCTCTTTTAAATTGAATTATGATTTGTGTTGTAAGAATTATTTTTGAATTTCATTTTTTAAATTGTAAATTTTTGAGACCCTTTTCTTGTGTTTTAACTTGACCCTGGGTGTCCTAACTAGGTTAAAATTGACCTTGGGTTATACCCCATGGGTCTAGGGTCCCTTTTGACTTGGGTAACCCTTTGTAAACATCCGTATGGTGACCTTAACTTCACACTGAAGTTAAGTGACGAATTTTGAGGCATGGGAGGGATAGGATGAGTGGTACCAACACTCAAGCCCATCCCTTTGCCATTCCCAAGGCTTGAGATGACTCCAAGATCCACCAATTGTGGAGGACTTGACTTCAAGTCTCCCTCACAATTAGTGAGAGTCCCCATGGAGTTGTGTGGTCCTTCATGAGAGGGAAGGAAGGGGAGACATGTGTCACCCTTTCCCTCTTTAACTCCCCTTTTCTCTCCCATGTGTTGGAGAGAGGACATGTGGTAAGGGGTAAGGAAGACTTTGGGGATGGTTGAGTGACATGTGTCAACACCCATCCCTTGGGACACAATAGTAGTTGGGAGGAAGAGTAAGGAGGTGACAAGTGTCACCTCCCCATTCCTCTAAGCTCATAGAATGGGTTATTTTAATCCCACTTGGGATAGAGAGGAGGGTTGTTGAATTTTGGAGAATTTTTATTATTAGAAATTGTTTTTGGGAGAAAACACTAGAGGGAGTTTGGTGGCTTAGGTTGGAGGAGACTTTAGAGGAGCTCTACATCAACTTCTTCCATTATTAGGGCTTTAAAGGTTGGTTTTCAAGGCTAACGCCTTTCCCTTGTAATTCAATTTTGCTTGCATGATGGATGTGTGAAATGTATTTTTTCTTGTGTTGTATTTTGTTATTGTGGGGAATTTTTATTAGGGTGTTGAAAGAGCTTCTCCCACTTGGGAGAAATGCTCATCAAGTGTGGGGTAGGGGAGGAGTGATCCTCCTCGAGTTTATTTCCTTGTTTTGGGATGTTGAAAGCCTTGAGGGCATTTGTGTGATTATGAGTAATTTCTTATATGGCTTGAGAGCCAAAATAGGAAATCCTTTAGAAATTTTGTTATCAAGTTGGATTGAGGCCATGAGAAATTTGTGTTGAAATATTTTGAAGGGTGGCACTCTAGAGTTGATTGTGTCCACTCTCCTATCCCTTTTGACACTCACTTGGGTTGAGTTTGAGTGTGTGTAAATATCCATGGGTGTATTTTGTTTTTTGGGATGTTGTTGTTTTGCCTTGTTGTGAGGTGGATTTGGATGCCCTAGGTGTGTGGATGATCTCCCTAACTCGAGGGTGACCCTCTTGCAGGTCTATGGTAGGGAGGAGAGCAGAATCTGTGGTGTTTCTTTCCTTGTTTGTTATGCAGGTTATATGGAGCTTATAGTGAAGTGGAAGAGTTTATTTTCCTAGGGAAATATTTTATTTTCCTTTACTCTTAAGGCTATATAGAAGAGCTTGGTCTTATTAATGACTACATCCTTGTTGATTTTAAGAGGAGAACTTCTCTCTCCCTTGTTGTAATATTTGGGCTTCGTGCATTGTGAGAAAATCCTCTTTCAATGTATTGATAGTTTAAATTATAGTGTTTATTAAGTTTTACCAATTATGAAATGCTCAAGGAAAGAAATTTGTTTTTAAAAGGATATTAAAATTGTTTATTTCCTCATACTTCTAGTAGCAAAGTTGTGATTTAGTTGTTGTGGTAAACAAAGAAAGTTAAATTTGTTGATTTGCATTTTACCATTAAGTAAAAAGGAATGAAGAATTTTGTGTTATAATCCAATTTTATTGTTTGTTAATTCTAAAATTTGTCAAATAGTGAAGTTGTGGGTTAAATTTTAGTCAAACAAGAAAATTACAATTTAGTCCTATGAAGAAAAATATACAAAAAGTTATAACCTTGCAATGAAATTATTTAAAAATAAGTTATTGTTTTGCAATTAGATTTGAGTTAAACAAAAAAAATATATTGGTTCATTTATTCATGTTAATGGTATAAAAGAAAAATTTTAATTTTAATTTTGAGGTGAAATTGAAAATATAAATGTATATGTAAATTCAATATATGCTAATTCAATATTCTGCCCTACCAATTAATTGACATATATATATTATTAATAATTTTGAAACAAAGAAAAGAAACCATTTTTTTTATAATAAGGTTTCTATTTTGACAATAATATCTACATAACAATTAAATTACTAAGAATATATATATATATATATATATATATATATATATATATATATATATATATATATATATATATATATATTAATAAATTTCACAAATGGAATACTATGAAAATGAAAAGAAATATACCTAATTTTAATAAAAGAAAACTAAAACAAATATAAATGCAAATATATATATATATATATATATATATATATATATATATATATATATATATATATATATATATATATATATATATATATATATATGTTTATTTGCATTTATAAAGATATTTATATCTTTATAAATAAATTAAGACATCATATGCATTTCATATGTGGCCTTTATAAACTCAACCTGTAAAATAAATAAATGTCCAATTGAGAAAAAAGATAGAAAAGGAGAAAGGAAGATATAGTTGAAAACAAAGAGGGGAAAATGCGTGACATTTCTGAATTAGGACAGAGTACACTAACTAAGATTTAGCATCCCGTTAAACCCGTCTGGGAGCAAATTAATTATCAAAAGTAATTTAAACATTGAATTCAACTTAGAGCGGAAACCTAGTGGACTACATCTAAGCGAAGTTGGTAAGTCCTATTTAAGTGATCTGATCTACCAAGAAATTAGGAATAATGGAAATGATGTAGAGATAACTCTGATTGATAGAGAACTGATCTACCAAGAAATTAGGAATAATATAAAGGAAGCAGTGATAACTCTGATTGATAGTGAATGTGAGAGAGAGTAAATTAGAATTAAATTTTAGAGAAACGGGAAGAAGAAGAAATGATCAGGCTTTGTTGAAAATGCTAAAATTAGGACGAGAAATTAATATTAAATTTTAGGAAATGTGAAGGAGAAGAGATGATCGAGCTTTGTTGAAAAATGTTCCATTAATGTGATCAACTAAAATTTCATTGTAATTAGAGAGTTGTAAGAAATTTGTTAACCCTATTAGGAAACCTCGTGATAAAGATTAGTGTTAGTAAAATAAACCCCACTCATGCCCGTGAGGAGTTATGCTGCCAGATTTTCCTGGCATTTAGGGTTTAGTGGTTTGGCAGTTTTAACCCTTGTAGCAACATTACTACGTCGTGATGACCCCCTTGTTGGCCTTCTTACATTTGGGTATGTGCACATGTACATATTACCCTGTTGACAACTATTTTGTTTACACCTTAAGCATACACCACCGAGCATGCTTACGCGTGCGAGGGGGTTAATAGGGAAGCGTGAGAATTTTTTTGATATTTCGTGTCATGACCACATGTCAAATGTGGACATGACATGTGTGATGCATGTCATGACCGCATGGGAAATGTGGGCATGACATCTCCATCCATTGTCTCCATGAAAGAAAATTCAAATAACTTCAAGAGCTTTAGTAAATCACTAATCTTCAATCAAAATTTTGGTAGAGTTTCGGCATAAAGCTTGCATAAAGATTGTGTGAGATAAAATGATTTTCAAATGTATTTTTATATCTAACCTTAGGAATTTCAAAATTCAAAATAAGATGTCCACATTGCACGAAAAGAAAAATTTGAAAATGGAATCCTGAAATGCACGGCAATAGCTAACATCCCTCTGAAATTCAAGACCTTGAGAAATAGGATAGGACAAGGGTGCTAGTTCCCAAGTCCAAGCCATGATTTCCCACTCAGGACTACCTCAAAGATGTTAGGGGACCCCAAATTTAAGTTTACTTTTCACCTTCAATCTTCAGTTATTCCAAAATGTGACATTCTTCTAGTTAGACCTAAGTCAATCAAGGTTTGGGATGGTTTGTAATAAACTAGGTTAAAAGGTCACCAAAGGAGATGAGCTAAACCATGGGAAATTGAACCATTCTATATAGGAGGACAATTTATGACATAACATTTAGCCCCCACTCTAGTGGCCATATGACACTATGTGCATATGCAACTAACGGAAAGTAAATACATCAATCATGAAAAAGATACCCAAAAGGATACTGTAGAGGATGCTAAAGTGTTGTCACAAGAGAGGAAAAAGCCCCCAAGTCTGTAATCCTACAAGACCATAAAGTTAGGATCTGTAACCTGCAAAGGAACACTTGTTAGAAGATCAAAAATCAAATCAACTTGCAACCACCACCAACAAGTCAATTCAAAAACACTAAGGGGGCTTGAGTGATGAGACATGAGGAGGGAGGAAATTGAGGGAGATATATACCCCCCCTTGTTTCTTCTTATTTAGTTTAGAAAGGAGAAACAAGTAGATATCTACACGTGTTGATTTCAAGGGAACTTGATGAGAAATGCAATGTGAGGGTTGTTTAAAGAAACAACACCCAAGCACAACACATTGGATTAGATAGAGAGTGGAACTAGGATTCTAACACAACAAACGATGCAAAAATCTGAGTTCGAAAGCTCAAGATAGAGGCTCAAGAGTGAAATAGGTCAATTTTGTACCTAGATAGTGATAGGAATTCTCATCCACTTACTATATGTAAAGGGAGTTTTCACTTCTCACTATTCATTGTTACTTGTCATTATGTAGAGGAGAGAAGAAGGAGAGAGAGATCGACAATGCTGACCTTACATCAATACCAACTTTTGTGACTGGAGATGGTTCGAGCCCGAGTGGTAGAGAGATGGTTCAAGACTAAGGTAGGGTCTCCATCCTTGCTTGTGTTATCATTCATTCTGCTTTCTTGAGATTTTATCATTTTTCATGCCAACTAGGACAATCATGGACAAGGGTCCCCAACAGGGTTGCCCAAGTCCACCCAGGGTGCCCGAGTGCTTCTAGGGCACCCTAGTCCACCCGGGGCACCCAAGTCTAGAAAGGACAAGGTCCCCAGGGAAAGGGCACTAACTATTTTAGCAGATACTTAGCTTTGTTTCCATGTGGTTTACTGATTTGTTCTTTCACTATTTGTCGCATAGGTCGTTCCAATGATGTGAAAGCATACAAGGGGTTGCTTGATGTTGCTTCTTCATGATCACATCAGTACCATGTCTGATGCAGAGAGAGCACTTATAAGTAGTGGGTCTTTGGTGGGTATTTGACATGCCCACAATTAGATTTCATGCTAGTATGCTAATGGCACTGATGGAGAGGTGGAATACAAATACTTCTACATTCCATCTACCTATAGGGGAGATGACCATTACACTGGAGGATGTCTACAGGATCCTACGCCTACCTATATGTGGAGAGACAGTGAGGGTTGTAGAGTGTTGCTTAGCGATGTATACACGGGAGAGCTAGATGTACTGTTTGGGATGCATAGTCACTCAGGGAGAGTGAGGGCATATATAGCTTTGGCTGCTAGAGCAGGGATACATTAGCATTCCTATGATTTAGAAGATTATGATAGTCAGTGTAGCATTAGCAGCAACACCAGATGGACAAGGCATCCACCTTCATGGGAGCCTTGTTCATACCATTAGGACTATGGAGAAGTATTATATTGTCTATGCCTGGGGGTGTAGTATGCTTATACACCTCTATTGTGACTTGGGATGGTATGTCCATTATGAGGCATAGAGCTTGATGTGTTGTACATTGCTACAGGTCTAGGCCTTTGAGCATATCGGATACATGTGGCCTACAGGCTTTCTTATAGAGCCAACATTCACATATCCACAAGTCCATGCCTATCCTCTTATCAGATGCTAGAGATATGGCGATCTACTATACTAGAGGATTATGTTTGATAGATTGCAGTCGAGCGATGTCATTTGAAGACCATATCGCAGCTATAAAGCATGGTTGGGTCAGTGGAGATAGGTAGCAAGGATGTAGAGGGATTGGATGGTGGCCAATCTCCTTGATCACATAGTCTCATGGTTCTACTTTGATCAAGTAGCATGATAGTTTAGACATTCATAGGATGTACCTATGATGCGTCTGAGCTATGCATGCTTCGTGTGCAGCACAGTCATGGTGAACAATGCCCAGTGGCTAACACTAGAAGATGTGGTAGTGAGTGATGGTGATGGTACAAAGGATGTAGAGCTGATATTTGATGTAGATGATGTTGGAGTTACCCGAGGGTATCAGGTCTAGTGGCAGACAATGCAACCATCTCTTATCTATCTGCCTAGTCACCCTATAGGCGATCCTTGACCTTGGCCAAGTAACAGGAGTGACATGAGGATAGAGGATGATATTAGTGACTTTGTAGGATACTATTATCTAGATGATGATGAAGATTATAGTGAGGAGCAGGTCCCATCATGGTATGTCTTCAGGGTGACACTGAGGTGGGAGTAGCATGAGGTAGACATCAATGAGGAGGCCAAGTCTCAGTCATAGTCGAGAGATCATGGTCCATCTCCTGTGGATGTGAGGAGATTGAGGGGAGACAAGTAGTTGTGTACCCCCATCTATAGAAGTGGTTGTAGAGCTAATCACACCATCAACTATTCGAGATCCATCTTAGCGAGATGGAGATCTAGGTAGGATTCTTGCTATGTTTAGATGTAGTTATTTGTGATTATTTTCTTATGTTATCTATATGAGGTACTGATATTCATTTTATTTTCTTTTTATAGATGGGACAAATGTCTGGTGTGACATGGTGAGTCACGTCAAGGCAGAGATAGTTCCATCCGATGTAGCTGAGTAGCAGGTGCAAGCGGGATACTCACCACAGCTATCTGTGGGGTGGCATGGAGAGATCTTTATGCCTTTTGTGAGGTATTGGTTATCAGTA
Source organism: Cunninghamia lanceolata (assembly GCA_027924645.1). Taxonomy (NCBI): domain Eukaryota; kingdom Viridiplantae; phylum Streptophyta; class Pinopsida; order Cupressales; family Cupressaceae; genus Cunninghamia; species Cunninghamia lanceolata. The sequence goes on along the minus strand of BSBN01000078.1, from coordinate 30,194,315 downwards.
GAGTCTATTCTAGATCAGGTTATCCAGAGAGTTGAGCATGTAGAGGTGGAGCTCCAGATGCTATGAGATCAGGTAGTAGTTGTACCTACACTAAAGAGAGATCCTTTCACTAGTGAGATCTTATTTCCTAAGTTACATCAGGTGAGAGATGATAGAGATAGGGCTCAGGTAGAGAGAGACCAATATTAGTGGATGTACTAGGAGGCACACGATGAGGTGATAGGGCTGAGAGGAGAGATTAGGGGGTTACAATTGCTTAGTGTCTTCAGAAATCATTCACAATCCATAGCCACACACGGTCATGCCTTTGTCACATGCATACCATGAGCTCCTGAGGGTATAGGTGATAGGGGATTAGCTATGTGATGTAGATGATTTACTATAGCATCCATTTTGATATACGGGATAGTCGACATGGATGTAAATGCAAACTAATGATGATATATATATGAGATGTTTTCTTATTGCTATGTCTAGTGTTGTCTAATCTATCACCTGTGATTTATGTAAAATGTAACTAGTGATAAATGTTAAATGCTCATGAGGTAATGTAATTAATGCAAATGTGATACTAAACAATTCTTTACAGAACATATAGTAAAAGCACAATGATTAATAAATTTCAAACATAACTAATATTCTATGTTATTCATAGTTAATACAAAAGTGATTTTAATAAAGCATGTTTAACAAGATACCACAATGATTAATTGAAAGAGATTTCTATGTTAAATGAATTAAGAAAAAATAATCATACCTTGTCGAAATTGAAGCTAAACTAATTAATAAGTTTTATTTTGTAAAGTATCATCTAACATATAATTGTAAGCATAAATTTTCTTGAGGTGTGCAACATTAATAGTTTCTTTAAGTTGTGTACCTTGTTCGTCAGCTAACTTATACACTCCTAATCCGAAGGCTTTAGTAACGATATATGGTTCGAGCCAATTAGAGCTGAACTTTCTTTTTTTGCCAAGAGGTGCATTCACATTGTGTTGATTCTCATAAAGTACCAAGTCTCCAACATTGAATGAATGGTGTATGACACGCTCATTGTACGATCATTATATACTCTTTTGATATGCCTTAAGATGCTCAAGAGCATTGATACGTTGTTCATCCAGCATCTCAGGTTGTTGTAATCTCTTTTCTCTTTCCATATCATCATCAATAACATCTTGCAAGAAGACTCTTAATGAGGGAATTTTGAGTTCCAAGGGCATTACTGCATCAGCACCATAAACAAGATTATATGGAGTAGTTTGAGTAGCCATACAAATGCTTGTTCTATAAGCCCATAATATGTAATACAATTGAATATACCAATCTTTCTAATGTTTGTTAATGGTTTGGTGCAAAATCTATCCTATAACCTTGTTTGAAGCTTCTGCTTGGCCATTTGAGTGAGGATAATAAGGCATAGAGAAGTGATGTTGAATATGATATTTTTCTAGAAATTTCTTTACTTCCTTATTTTTGAATCATGTGCCATTATCAGAGACCAAAGAGGAAGGTATACCAAAGAGAGATATTATGTTATCTTGTATAAAACAACAAATTATGTCAGCAGTCATGGATCATAAAGGGATGGCATTGAGCCACTTTGTGAAGTAATCCTTAACAGTGATAATAAATGTATGTCCTTTAGAGGATGGTGGAGAGAGTTTATTGATTAGATCTAAGCCCCAGATAGAAAATGACCAAGGTGACACTTGGGCATAGACTTATTAGGAAGGTGCTCAAATTAAATATTCATGTTCTTGACATTGTGGACACTTATTTACATAAGCAAAGGAATCTTGTTCCATGCGTTGCCAATAATATCCCATATTGATTAATTTTTGAACCAATGATTTTCCTCCAAAATGCCCTCCACAAGCACTAGAGTGAGCTTCTTCTAAAGCTATCAGAATTTCTAAATTACTAAGACATTAGAGAAGGATACCATTATAACTTCATTTGTATAAGACATTAGATAATATAATATAGCATGCTACAAGTGTGCATAGGTGAACTCAAGTATTTTGAGAAGATGAATTAGGGATGGTTCCATCACTCAAGTAGTTGTATATATGGGAGAACCATTCATCAGAGTTTATATCATAGCAAAAGTTAAGACTTACAACTACAACATCTTCTATGATTGGAGTTTTAAGATTATGAATAAGAAAAGTGAATGCATTAGGAGAATCATCGGGGGCTATAGGGGAATCTGCATGTGCCAATGCATTTGCATGTCAATTGTCTTTTCTTGGAATAGTATTGTTGATGATTGTTTTTACACATTCATAACAAAAGTTAAAATTCACAAAATGAACCTAAACTATCTTGAAAGCTATGAAGAAATCAACTAAGAGTTCTTAATCCCAAGTTTCTATATGGTCAGGTCTTAACCTTGTGGACAATTCAATAGGTTAATGTGAAATTGTAATATTCAAGGGGCCTTACTTGATTTAAGATAATCTGTGACTTACTAGACTCAAATTATGCAAATTGTTGTAAATAAAAATAAATTATTCATTCCTTTGCATAAATTTACTACTGTATTACAAAGCTTCATATGATTTATAATGAAATAAGCTTTGCCTTTCAAATTGATATAAAAATTGTCAAATATTAACATAATTCTTTGTGCTCCTTTCAAATGTAAGATAATTTCCTTAAGATTTATGCATTTAAGCTAATTATTTCAAATGTTTAGGGAAAAGTTAGAGAAAACCAAGATGAATATCATTTCACTATAGGATCTAAATGCTCTGTTACTCACGTCTTTAAGAAATACAACAAATTAATCAAATGAACATATTAAATTTTCAATTGTGAAGTCCTGAGTATTTTCACAAACACACATCAAAGATTACAAGCTTTCAAAGGATAGTACTTCAAATACTAGTAAGAGTCAGAAAACACTTTGTAATAGACGTAGAATTCCAAGTTTACTTGTATTTAAAGCACACAGTCATATAGACTTTACAATGTATGAATGACCTTTTGCTTCAATAATCAAATTGCCAGAAAAACTTTTAGACATTTTTACAAATACAATAAGGAAACCAGACATTTTGCATATTCCTTAGTGTAGACTTAGGCAACCTCTTCTAAACTAAAATACCTCTCTATTCAAATGTTTAAACAAATTACAAGTACAATCTACAACTCAAAAATCCCTGTGTCCATTATACCTGTAGTAGAGCTTCTTATATAGAATTTGAAGCTGCGTTCTGCTACGGTTACAAAATTTAATCTATGGTTAGTGTTCAAACTTTCTTGATCAAGGGTGTACATTCATTCCTAACCATTTCTCAAAATATCTTCATGGTATCTTTACCTACTTCAAAGGATGCCTTTGGAATCTTTTCAAAACAAGATGTCTGTCGACCGCTTCCATTTTCTAAAGTATTATTTTCTTCTTTTGATACTTTACTACTCCTTCAAGTATATTCTAAAGTTATTCATGACACCTTCTATGAAAGTGTGATTTCCCCCTGGACTTCTTGTCCATATGGATTCTTGCATTATGACTCCTTTTAATTTCCTTTCTTCCTTATTCAAACCTTAAACCTTTTTCTTATACTTTTTCATTTTGGCACTTGCTTCCATTACATAATCAATCATTTGCTTACTCAAATAGGCTTCTGGATTCTCCTGACATGGTGCAAAGATGGCATTAAACTCATTTAGTGCCCTTTGTAGTTCATATGGTGGTATGTCTAAGCATTCATGATCAATGAGATTCTCAACTATCTTCCTATGCAACCTGATCATTTCATCTGCCCGTTACTCTAAATCTTGAGTGGCTGTGATGAATCTTTTGAGGCTGTCATCCTCAAACTTTAACTCCAATCTACCTTGTGGTATTTGATTTTCCATAGGAGGAGTAATGACTCCTTCATTTATTAATTCATCTGCTCTTTCTTCAATCTCTTCCAATAGCCTCAATTCAAACTTGCATTCTTCCTTTCTAAATTGACAATTATGTATAAGCATGCTGCATTTATTCTTTTCTATTGGAACCATTTCCCAGCCTGTCACTACTTGTTTGGTCACCTCTTCTCCTTCTTGCATGAATGTTCTAAACCATTCTTCAAAAATATTGGCCTCAAGCCTTTTATTCTCCATGCCCTTCACTTCATCCTTTGACAACATTGCTATTTCACTGGGCAAGCCTCGTATTGCAACATTGGGATCAAATATCCCCTTAATGAATTGTTGTAACTGGACAATGTGTCTTTTCAAATATTCATGATTATCTTTGTATTTTTTTAACATCTCCACAGTAACTTGGTGTATATCTTCCCACTCACTTATATGTTGCTCTCTTGTAATGTGGCCTAGATCAAAATTGAGTATCTTGTAATCATCTATTGTAATTTCCCCTTTGGCTTTATCCTTCTGTGGTATTGCCAAATTCAGTGTTCTAGATCCATCAAGACCCCTTTTTATTGCCAACATAGTTTTGGCCTTCCTCTTTTCTTTCCTTGGCATTGCACCACCCAATAAACTCTTGATGTCTATGGGTACTAACTGTACCTCCACCTTTTCTCTCCTGACTTCTGTACCTAACCAAGCCAGAGCCTCTTTTGTACTTTCAATAGCCTTCTCTTCATTAATTACCTCTTCTTGAGGCTTTTCTACTTCTCCTTGTTATTGTTGTTGTTGTTGTTGTTCTTGTTGCTATGGAGAAAGCTATTGTTTAGGGGCTGGTTCTTGTACCATTGGATCATTTTGTTGTTTTGATTCACCCTCATTATCATCTTCTTCAATTTCTGTATCTCCTCCATCCCCATCCTCTTCCTCTGGACCTTCTCTTCCTGATGACTACTTTTCTTCTTCTTCTTCATTTTCTTGTCCCATATTTATCATGTCCTCATCCCCTATTTGCTTTTTAGGTTCAAAATTATCTTCACCAATATTTTTTGTATTCTCCTTTCTTTTAGGCTCATCTTCTATTTCCATTTCCTCTTTTGCTGTTTCAACTTTCTCCTACATCTTTTCATGCATGTCAATTTGCTCTCCATGTGAAGGTGTACCTATAATCTAATCAGATTCTTTTGTCCCTTTTTCTTGTTCATCCTTATTTTCTACATTATTTTCTTCCTCACTGTGTTCTCCATACATGTTCAAAATATTTAACACATCTACACCAGAAGTGCTAGCTCATGTTTCTTCTTTAGTTTGAGCATGTACTTCCTTTATTACTTCCTTAGGTACATCCTCCCTTTCTGATTCTTCTATTTCATGTGCTACATCTTGTACATCCCTTATGATTTTTGGAGGTACCAGTGTACAAAATGGATTCACTACCCCCAATCCTTCTTGTACATTTTCTTGTTTAGATACTAGAGCTTGTTCAACTTCTATGTAAGCTTGAGCATCTTGTTCTTCTTCCTCACCTGAGTATTCACTAGATTGCTCCTCCTCCATGCTAGTTTCTTTTCCTATCTTTGGATCAACTTCCTTGATCTCACTTCCACTACTGTCATCCTCAATGTTGACAGTCTTAGTAACTTGTTTGGCTTCATGTATCTTTGACCCATGCAGCTTTTCTTCAGCTAATTCTATTTTCACTTTTGCATATGTTTGTCTTTTTCTTCTGAGGTAGATGTACTAGGTATGGTACTTAATTTGACACCTACCTTCTATGCTCCTATAACTTCATCTTGTTTTGAAGTTTCTCCTTTTGATGTCTGTACTAGTATTGCTTTTATTACTTTCTATCATGTTAACTCCTTAGCAGCCTATAATTGCTTTGTATTGGTATCATGGCCCAATGACTTTGCTTCTATGAATGTGCCTGATGATACTACCACTGTCACTCCTAGTACATAAGGATCCATCAGAGTAGCATTTTTGTCTTTCTCAACAATCTTTTCTTCTACAATCTTTCTTTTCTTCTCATAGAAACACTGGAGATCATCCTAATGCTCCCTCACTCTCTTCTTACGCTTCTTTGGATATGTACGCTCCACCCCTTGAGCCTTAAGCTCTTCAATTCTATCCTTCAACCATGTTTTAGAAAATAAAATGACCGGTTTGGATAATGCGTCCAAAGATGTACTCCATGGTTGTGACCAATCAAGCTCTCTAATAGGAGCAAGCCTGGCACTTTCCTAACTATGGTGCAATAAATTGCCATCATCTTTAACTTCTAGGGGTACATAAATTTCCCCCATGGACCTCATTTTCTCTATTGTTAGTCTTTTGTGAGCCCTCTTTCTCACTTCTCTATCATTCTTACAGTCTGACCAATAATCCTCAATGTGTATTTGATGTTTGAACTTAGGATCAATGGTACTTTAGATCCGGGCAAAAGGATCAAATCTCCTTGCCAACTCAAATTCTTCAAATCCATAATATATCAACTCTTTGTCTAAGTAACCAACAACTTCTTCACTATAACATGAGTACCTACCAATTGCCCAAGGGAGCTTAAGATTCCCTCTACTATACTTCTTCTTGTACATTTTGATGGCATTCAAGTTTTGCCTTGAGAATTCTAAAACAATCAATTTGTTAGAAGGATACCTAGGTAGCATGAAAGTTTTTCCTTCAAAGCCTTTAGTTCTGATATAGGTGAAGTTCTAGAATTGAAAATACCAGGAACTATGCAAACTAATTGTATCCTTTGCATCTGCAGACAATGTCTTATCCTACTCTTCTCTTAAAACTCTGACCATGTATGTATAATCATTTACTAAAGAATATTTTCTTAGTGCATTATCTTCTTGTAGATTAGGATAATGGTCATATATAAGCTTTTGATCTAGGCCATTCCCTAGGGTCCCAACTCTGTGAATCCCATGTATATATGGCTGAACCATTGCTGCACAAGAGTATAATATATACGAGGACAAATAGAAAGACATCATCTTTTGTTTTCTTAACATTGTCTGTTTCCATATGGTTGTGCTAATTGCCTTAGCCCAGTGAATTTGTCCTTATTCCTTCTTCGCTTCTCTCATGAATTGGATAATAGTGAACATCCAAGGTTCACACTTAGTGGCATCTCTTAAGCCTACCAGTCTACTTAACATTGTTATCATTAAATGTATCTCCTCCTTGAAATCTATTCTTTACAAGATCTTATGTACTCTTGCCACGACCTTGGGTTTGTTTTCAGCATTATACCAACTGTAGAAAATCTTTCTTCTACAATCCCTCTCATTATTATTGAAATCCTCATTGTACTAGTTGATATCAATATCTACCATTTTTTCAAGTATCTGCAGACCAAATGTTCTTGCAATCCCCTCTATAGATAAGTCTGCAATGACCCTATCGTGTTGTATTAGTCTTCTAGTAGCTGGGTCATATAAGTGTATACAATCTAGACATAAGTCCTTAGCCTCCATAGCCAGTAGGTAACCTACAGCTCTGTATAATCCACTTTCCCATATGCACTTCATGTCTAGAGTAGCATCTATTGCTGTAATCTTCTGCAGAACACCATCCATGTCATAATTCCCTATACTGGTGTCTATTCCTACTCCACTTGTACTGATTAATGAAGGGTAACCTCTATGTATTGGTAACTCTTCCTTCTCAGATTCTTTGTTGGGCTTCCTTTCTTTTTTAACTTCACCCCATGTATCCACCTTCTTCTATTTTGGGGCCATCCTATAAGAAACAGATTTTTTAACTTGCCATTTTACTCTCTTACCTAGGGTTTTACCATGAATTTTCTATTTTTACATTCACCCTAACCCCTCGTTTGTCTTTTCCAGTTTTGACTTTCATATTATTTAACCCAAACTAGCTAATTAACTATCAGAAACAATAATTTAGCATCTATTTGCATTTTAAAAACAAAATTACTGATAATCACTTTGCATTTTCAATCAACTGAATTGTAACGATGTTCAAGATAAATACCTATATTTTTTGATAGCTCAACCTTACAACTGTTGACCAACTTTACTATTTTCTACTCTATTCCTGCTTCTAAAATTCCATCTTACAATGAATTTTCTATTCAATTTATGCCACAGTTCCTCTTTCTACAATTTTGAATTTTAACACTGCAAATTTGAAAGAAAAAACAACCTTTTATTTACCCTAACCCATTAAATTTTACCATTTTTAGTGTTAATTTAGCATTAATTGCAACAATCAATGCACCTACGGCTTCAATTTTCTACTTCAATGTTTTAATTTTAAATATTCTATCCATTAGTTTACTTTTTGCATACATCGCGCTTTCTTGTATGTCTCCTTGTATATTATTTCTTGTATGTCACTTTGTATCTTTTCAATATACAAGCCTACATGCAGTGGATTATAAACAATGTTACCCCTTTTCTTTATATCCGCCCTTGTATCTTGTGTTTTTATATCTTAATGTATGTAAAATAGATACAAACACTCATACAAACACTCTTTACCTTTTAATTCTCTGATGGTGTTTTTTTTATTTCTTTGTATATCAAGATTGCATGTCGTTAACATACAATCACCCAAACATACAAAACCTTACCTTTATTTTACTTTCTTTTGAAATCTATGTTGTATTTCACCTCTTTGCATCTCTACTTGTATATTCTCTTGTATATCTGTCTGTCTATGCAATATACAACTGCAAGATACAACTGTGGGACCCACTTTACTTACCCTCTTATATCTTTTCAATATACAACAACACTTGTATCTAGACTTAGATACAACCTTCCATACATGCAAATTCTTATACAATCATCCCAGAATTTTCATTGTTCTTAACCATATTGTACAACCTTTTCAAATCCATACATGTATATAAAGTGAATGCATATTTCCAACAACATTAAGATACGATGCATCACTTACACTTGATTTAATTATCCTTTGAAATCCACATTTGTATGTATACTAAATATGTAAACCCAAAACATACAACATACAAACTACGAGACATACCTTTTTCTCAACTTAATAAAACTACATTTTATATCTTCTTCAGGTCCACAAAATGTATATCGCCTTGTACATCAGGATGTATATCTCTTTTTAAACAAACATACAACTCAAGATATTATGCAAACTTAACCATTTATCAACTCCACTTATGAAACTCATCGGGTCTAACTTGTATACAGAGAATAAAAACACTAAGCACATGCATACAAAGCACCACAATATATAAACATGACTATACTCGATATGACTTATACAATGACTCCACATACAAATGACCTTGTATATGATGTATTGTACCAAAAACATGTATATCTTACAGAATATTGGGAATTTTTTACTCGTTCAAAAAACAACCCTTATTCATTTTTGACAGAGAATTGACCTCTATTCCTTCTGGCACTTAATGCTAAGTCTTTTCAATTTTCAACATGGTTTGTAACCTTTACCCCTTTTCCCTTTCACCACCAAGAAAGACCACACACAAGCGCAAAGAAACAACCATAGCAGGGGTCATCATTTTGCTAAAAGGTAAAATGGGGCGTGTTGTGAGCATCACAACAAGTATCAATTGAAAATGATTTAAAATACTCTACTAAAGGAAAGACAAAATCATGGTATTGAGATAATTTGTCTTGTTTAGCTTGATATGATCTAGTTATCTATCTATTGTGATGTTCACAACACACCCTTCTTTCTCCTTAGCAAAATGAAGACCCTTGCTGTGGCTTGCTCCCTTATTTTTGTGCTATGGGCGGTAATGGTAAAAAGCAGTGTCAGTCAGTATGTATGTGCATCATGTTAGGTGCATTTGTGATCCTCAGGTCTGACCCTAATTTCAAATTTTGAATCTTGCCTCAGGAAGCCTGCCATGTGAAAGAGTGTGAAATTCTAAGCAGGTTTGCCTTTTACATCACCCTAAAATTCAACCAAGTAAAAAAGTTATGGCGAGTCAAAGTGCTGACGTTATCTTGATATTCTGGGGGGGTCATATTCTGAACATCAGTCACCTTGTGAATGATCACCCCGATGTTAAAATATCCCTAATGTTCACTTGGTCTGCAAGCTCCAGACATTAAATTTATGTGATAACTACATCTGCCAGTCAAACAACCTTATATATTTTGTGGGGGTCATCTTTTGAATATCACCTGATGTTTCAAAGATCACCTGATCTTTCGAATATCACCCTTTCACAAAATGTCACCCCTATAACAATATCTTGATGACATCACCTAGGCCTGATAAACAAAGGAGATCAATATGACGGTGACATCATCACCCTTTCACCTCACGGAGGTATGTTTCCAATATCACCCCATCCTATAACATGAAGATGACGTCATCCTTTCGGAGGGTGATATTCTTCAAAGTTCTTTCCTCGGGGTCATGTTTCTTGGACCTCAATTTTCTTCAATATGACCTTAGCATCATCCTTCCACATTTAATGAAGCTCACCCATGATGATGACGTCATCATCATATCCTGACTTAATATGAAAGTGCTCAGAAATCTACATGCAGGTGGTGGAACTGAAAGGTTATCAAAAGGAATTAAATACTCGTATGCATGCGGATTTTCAAGGAATCATGACCTGATACATATATGTTTGCACATTCAAATCATGATTTAATATAATTTTTATCCTCCTGATGGTTATTTAAGTGACGGTGCCTAAACTTCTATATGATGACCGTAGGTGCACAAGATAGAGAAGGAGGTGCATCGGCCAGAAAGATGAGGTCAATGAGACATTGCTAGCTTGTTCGGACCAAGGAGGGTCATGCCGATGACCAGGATGATGTACGGTTCATGATATAAAGGGGTGGGAAAAGTAGGGTAGGTGGATTTTGAATACATTCTAGAGCCTGATGGCGTGCAGGTGGAGATACGACGGAGCTTTAATGGCAGCGGACATCCCAGGTAGTGGACCAGATCCTGAGAGGTTGAAAACGTACCAGGAAGGAACAATGCTTTCAATGTAGAGGTTTGTAGGTGGAAACTTTATTGAGGGAGCGGTGCCCTATTTGTGGGTCATTCAAATTCTTGGCAGGATCCGTTCTCCACTATTGGATGCTGCAGTTCAAGACGTAGACTGTTGATTTGCTAGGGTTTCCTAGGCACTGTGTTGGGGGCGAAAAAAAAGACATATATTCAGCCCCTGCACTCTGGTAAAAAAGGGAGGTCATTCATACAAAATCGGACCTGTAGTAATTTCATGTAGGAGATCAGATTACTGAGACTGGGGAGGATTGAATTGTTGAAACATTCAAGGTTCTTCCTCTAGATCATTGTATATGTACCTGTTTTATGAGCATACTGTATGGAGATGAAGCTTTAGATTACATCCTAATTGTAAACCTTAAGTAATCTTTAGGCTAATTTCTAGATATGTAATGATGAATACTGTATTCAACTAGAAGTGTTTTCATTCTATTACATGTTGTTGTCGTCTTTCCCTTGAAGATTTGTACTGGATCATGCTGATTTGTGGAATGTCCTGGTGAAGTATGATTCTAGTTTTCTTCTCTTCATTACTGTATGGGAACATGTATGTGGATCAGTGATCTCAGTCAAGTAATTTTAGGAATCTCATCTCTCTCTAACCCTTTTCTCATTTTAATTTCATAGAAATCATTTTCATAACTGCATATCATGATAAATATTAAGTAGAACAGAGGAATATGTTGACATCCCATAGATAACTGAATATCATTAGCATATTTTTTGAGCTAGATGCATGTACTGTTGAAAATATCATGCAAGGAATCACTGATAAGGGTAGAACTCATGCAAATTTCTACTTAGACACAACCTTTGAATGAATATTTTGTGTAGAGTATGCCCTTTGTATGAAGGCATTGTTACAGAGGCAGAATCTACATATCTACGTAAGACCCCAAAATGTAAAACAACAATACACATCAACCACTAAGTAACATCAGTAGATTATGAACTAATCAACGGGGACTTGGGATCATGAATTCTTTGAATTCATCGTATATTTCAGGATAAACAAGGGTTGTTGTGTAACTTTTGTTTGTGTGCTTGATTGTGACTAACATCCACATCAACACTATCTTATAATCAGTTGTGAATCACCATATATAGTGAGGTTTTTTATGTTTAAATCCAAGGTGACATGAATTCCTGTAATAAGAGCTTCATACTCAACAATGTTGTTTATACATGAGAAGCTTAGGCGGTAAGACATAGGAATCAACTTACCTATAGGGGGTACTAGTATGATACTAGCACTAGAGCTAGTTCAGCATCTTGATCCATCAAAATACAATTCCCATTTATCTTCTCTATCATTAGCTAAGATTTGATCATCAGGGAATATCTCATGATTCTATGTAGCAAAAGGAGAGGGTGCGTCAGCTAAATGGTCAGTTAATGCTTGTCCTTTTATCACTTTCTGGGATATAAATTTGATATCAAATTCTGTTAACAACATAACCCATTTAGAAAGGCAACCGAAAAGATTTGTTTTAGCAAATAGATGTTTTAAAAGGCCAAATTTTATTATTACATGTCTCTCAACATTTAGGAGATAATGCCTGAGTTTTTGTGTTGCAAAGACAAGAGCTAAGCATTGTTTCTCAATGATAGTATATTGCATTTCATAATCGAGCAATGTTCAGCTGATATAATATACAACACATTCCTTGCCTTCAATATTATGTTGTGCTAATAACGCTGCAAGAGCATTATTAGATGTGGAAGTGTAAAGTATAAAAGGTTTATCAGGAATGGTAGGTTGTAAAATAGGAGGTTGAGCGAGATAACTTTTTAAGTCCTCAAAAGACTTCTAACATTACAAATTCCATTGAAATTTTGAATCCTTCTTTAGTATTTGAGTAAAAGGGTGAGTCCTATCCACAAGTTGTAAAACAAATTGATGAATGGTCTGTATCTTCCCTTGCAAACTACAAAGTTGAGATATGTTTTTAGGTGGTGGCATGTTAATGATTGTGTCAATCTTTTTCATATCTACTTCAATAGCATGATTTGAAACTATGAATCCCAATAGTTTTCCATTGTCAACACCAAATACGCACTTACATGGATTTAATTAAATGTTGTATTTCTTTATTTGCCCAAAATCTATCAAAGAGTCATGGCATGATCTTGGTGATGAATGGATTTCACCAAGATGTTATCAACATAGTACTCTAAGATAGTATGCATGTAATCATGAAAGATAAGAGTCATGACGCATTGGTAAGTTTCTTTGGAATTCTTAAGTCCAAACAATATGACGACCCAACAAAATGTACCCCAAGGCATTATAAAAGTAGTTTTATATTGATCCTAAGGGTTTATAAAGGTTTGATTATATACTGACAATCCATCCATGAAGGAAAGTAATTCATGGCTGGCTATTGAATAGACAATCATATCAATGTTAGGAAGTGGGAAATCATCTTTCAAGGATGCAAGGTTCAAATCTCTAAAATCGGTACACATGCAAATACGACCATCGGGTTTAGTGGTAACCACTATATTCGAGATCTAAGGTGAATAGTCAATAGGGTGAATAAAGCCATCTTGTAAAATCTTTTCTATTTCAACCTTAATGAGTAATGTTATCTTAGGAGTAATCTTACAAATATTTTGTTTAAATGGCTTACCATTTGGTTTCAATACAATATAATGTGTTACAATCTGAGGATCAATACCAAGCATATCCAAATAGTTCCAAGCAAACAATTTAGAGAATTCATGTAATAATTTTGTCATATCTTATTTTTCTTCTTCACTTAAGCAATCACCTATAGGGATAACTTTTTTAGTGCTATCTTTCTCCATGAAAATATCAACAGTCTTTCCATTAAGTAGAGTATTGTGGTCTAGGAGATCGAGTGATTGTACTAATTCTTCATATTCTCCTTTAGGTTTCAGAGTAGTATTTATCATGCCAGTAGACTTTCCAAAATATGCAGGACTATTCAAATAATAAGGCAATCCACGTTTATGATGGTAATGGGGAATACTATCACAAGCACCTAAGAATTCAATTATCACTTCATCTGGTGAAAAGATGTCTAAGGGGATCTCTCCTAGAGGACAATTAGTGTCAATCATCTTAGGGAAGATCAAATTAAGCATGGATATTGTATTCACATTAAGAGTAGGACATTTATGGGCTTTAGATTCCCTAAAAGGGTTATATCCAATACTACTTGAGTAATGTCACGAAGTAGATTCTATAGGTACACAAATCCCTTATTCATTAATACTGCAACCATTGCCTACATAATCATAATTCTTATAAAAGATCTGAAATGCCTGACCATAGAGCAAAGCCATTTCTCTGGAAGAAGGTGGGGCTTCATAAGTCTCATAGTCTGTAGTGTAAGTAAGAGTATTATTTGTATTTTTTAGCAAAGAGACTTTAGTATTTTAACGATGATATGAGATCGATGCAACACTTGATGTCTCAAGAGCAAATTTGTTAGATTTGTACTCACCTATAGAGGAAGATGAAAAATCTAATTAACCCCAATCATCACCAAGACATGTATTTAATTGTTTTGATTCTTGCACAACATTATCTATAATAGGAGGGGTTGATAAGTCAACCTTGAGATTGTGTAAGGTCTTATGTTGAACAATTTGCTTTTGTGATTTAGTTTGTAAATGAAGATCTCATTCAAGATTAGCATGAATAGTATAAATTTTATCTTTATGAAGAAACTTGATTGCATGATGAAGGGTAGGAGGAACTACCCATACTGTATGAACCCATGGTCTACCAAGAATCATGTTGTAAGATAGAGAACAAGGCATGCCATGAATCAGGGTAGGTAGAGTTACAGGCCCAACTTGCATAGGTAAAGTTATAGCTCCTACAGATTGTCTTCCCACATTATCAAAGCCACAGATACTTATCCTATCTAGTTTGATAAAAGATGTATCAATTTTAATCTGATGCTAGAAACATTAAGAGCTAATCTATTATCAATCATAACTCATTTAATTAGTTTTTTATTTATTTTGATGAATATACTCAAAGGATCACACTAATTTTAAACTTCTAGAGATGACAACTCATGTTCTTGAAATAGAATGTTTGTTTTTTATCGCATGCATACAATCAAGAAGAGTTACTACATCATTAGGTTTAAAATTAGGTGGTACAATCTCCTTTTGTACATCTTCTTGGAGCATTCTATGGTATGTAGGTGAAGTTTGTATAAGTTCCCAAAGAGATATCTTTGCAGTAGTAGCATGAAGCTAGTCAACAAGATCATAATCTTGACCAACCTATTGTGATATTCACAACAAGCCCCATTTTACCCTCTAGCAAAATGAGGACCCTATTCGCTTTTGTTTTTGTTGGGTTTGGTCCTGCTTGTTGGTAAAGGGAAAAGGGTATGTAATGTAAAGAAATGCTTGAAGAATCAAAATAACCAGTCTTAGAGAGAAACATGGGGTACTAGTGAATTCTGTGTGAAAAATGATTTAAGGTTGCTTTTGAACCAACATGAAATTCCTTGTATTTCATGAAATATGAATGTTTTGGTATAATACAATGTTCAGTTAAATTTGTATGTCATGTAAAAATTTATTTGCATGTGAGATGCTAATATTGTTGTATTATGGTATAATCGATTTTTGTGTATCTTGTCTTTTACATGTATATCGTGAATGTTCAAACCTTAATATGAAAAGATGGACCCGATTAGGTTCAAAGGTTAAGTGACTAAAAATTAGAATCTACATTTGTATCTGGGTATTGTATTGTATGTTTAATGTAAGGACCTGACTCATCCTAAATCAAATAACATTAAACTTTGATTTCAAAAATACCAATGAATAAAAATTTTGATCTGGCAAATGTAGGAAATGTGAAATTCTTCCAGAAGTGCTTAATGTATGCTATAGCAATGCGATGAGACTTAAAATCTAGTTTCCTAGAATCATCAGGTTCTTAAAAGATCACCAATTTTAAATCTAGTGAAGAGAGAGTACATTACGAGAGAAGGTACATTATGTAAGATAACCTAAAAGAATAATGGGTCAGTTCATACCTTAAGTCATGCATTCATCCTGCATTCATTTTTGATAGCTTGCTTCTCCTCTAGTAACTGTATCCTTATCATGTGCACAAAATTAACTTAACAATCTCATGTTAACACAACTCAGTAATCACTACTCAGAGAATTAAGATCACGATGTTAATTGTAGGATTCCCTACATCCAGGGGAGCTGAGTACTGGGGGCATCCTTCACCATCTAGACTGCCTACATACCCTGTATCGATGGGATCAAGGCCCCCTCCTTCGAATGTGATCTACATGACGAATGCGAACATGTAGTTTTGTCTTGCACTATGTTTATGTAAATGTGGTTGGTACATAGTTCTTCGCTGACTGCCCATTCACTCAAATGATACAGAGACATAATTCCAAAGAAATTAATATTGCAAACACACCTCCTGGGAATGTTTGGCATTTAAATTTTCAAGTGTGATTAATTTACCTATCGCGCATATTTCCCATGTGAGGTCTTCCCGTTGATCGTCCTACAACAATTTTTTTTATAGTCTCACCTTTTTCTTTTTCTTAATCTTTTTAGTCAGGTATCCGAAGAGATTTTTCCTTCCTACAGATTTAACTTATACATGTTCCTTATTTCTTCCCGACGATTTAGAGGGACGGTGCCCAGACGTTGTTGTTGTAGCTATGTTAGGCATGAGGTACTTGGTTCAACGTGACAGCATTACCCGTAAACGTGACACAGAGGTACCGTAAAAACTGAACACTGTAATTTGTTTGAGTTTTTGGATGTTTCTTTAAAGTTTACCTAGCTATTTGCGAGGAAAAATTAGAATAACTCAAAAGGGAACAATGAAAGGAATAAAATTCTTGATTGATCAATTCAAAACATTTGAGTAATCAAGAGATGTTGTTCTCACCATAAAATTAAACCAATTATCACATAATAAGGAAAATGCTGAATTAATTCCTCTATTAGAAAGTACCATATAATAGTCATGAAAATGTAAATCACAAACTTTAATTTATGTACAAACACTTAAATCCTTAAACACATATTTGTGAAGAAAACTTATATATTTAACTTCGCAAGTTCCTCTGTTGCAATATTTCTAGCCCTATCAATACTCTATCCTTAATACTCCTAGCCTAAGCGTGTTATGAACATATAGTCATATTTATGCAATTGGACAAGTGGTCTTATTTGTTATAAACAATTCGTCTAATGGAAGGTACTATTCCCATATATATATTTTTGTTCCATGTAATATGACATAAATGTATGACTAATCTCATAATGTAAATTTATGAATTACTAAATTAGAAACTCACATACTAATGCTACTTCTCTAAATCTACAATTGAGTTTAAAATGGCCACTCATGGAATGCCTGTGACGGCTTGTTTGTGTTTATTTTTAGTGTCCTTTGTAAATGAAGGGATCATACTTTCCTCTTCATTTTCCTATCATTTAATTTGGGATAATTGTTAAAACTTCTGAGAAACTCTTCCTTAAAATTAAAATATATTTACCTATGCTCTTTTTTAGATTATACTTGTATAAACAATGTATTTCTAAATTGCAACTCTGAGTTTAAACATCTATTCAATTCGTATTATACATTATACATAAATAAATCTCACTTTCCTCAATTAAAATTTCTATTTCAAGTCAATGTTTTAAACTACATATAGTTTGTCTTCAAATGAATAGTGAAAAGTGAATAGTAAAAGTAAATAGTGAATAGTAAAAATAAATAGTGATTAGTGGAAAGTGAATAGTAAATAGTGAAAAGTGAATAGTGAATAGTAAAAGTGAATTGTGAAAGTGAATAGTGAATAGCGAATAGTAAAAAGTGAAATGGTCCCCATCCTAGGAAGAGACCCTCAAGGTGGCGGTCATGTCAAAAGCAATACTGCAACCCAAATTTCATTTATTTCATAGTAACAAAATTACAACTTGACTTATAACAAAAATTAAAACTAATATTTCTACTAAGCTTGCACAGAAATAATACTTTAACAAATTTAATTAAGACATCAACTAACTCTCAACTTTGCAAGTAGGAGAAGAAGGAACTAGACAATTTTAATATCCTATTAAAAACAAATTTTTTTTTCCTCTTCTCATTTCTAAATGGTAAAACTTAATGAATTGTAAAATCACAACTAACAACACATTAAGAAAGGACTTTCTCACAACTTCAAAATACCAAATTATACAACGAAAGAGAGAGAATGTTCTCCTCTTGTAAAATCAACAAGGATGAAGCCATTAGACCAAGCTCCCTTAAGACTAAAGGAAAATAAAATATTTCCCAAAACAGAAAAACTCTTCAACTCCACTTTAAGCTCCATGAAAACTTGCATGACACACAAGGAAAGAAAACAACACACAAGCAGCTCTCCTCCCTACCGTAGACTTGCAAGAGGGTCACCCCCGAGCTTGGGAGACCATCCACATACCTAGGGTAGAATAGACTTAAACACATCACAACATTGAACAACAACAAATCAAATAATACACACACCCTCAAGGTTTGACTCACATTACAAAGACTCAACTTAGGTGAGTTCAGGGAGGGTAGGGAAGTAGACATCTTTATCTCTAGGTGTCATCCTTTACATATTTTATCACATTTTATCACAAGGCCTCAAGCCAACAATTTATCTTTCCACAAGGCCTCAAGCCTTCCAATTAATCAAATTACCAGGGATTTCCCAATAGGCTCTCAAAGCCATAAGCCCTCTAGGCTAAAAAAAATACCAACATACCCTCAAGGCATTTCTTACAACAAGAACCAAGATGACACTCGAGGAGGGTCACACCTTCCCTTCCCTATACAAGATAAGCATTGCCTTCCAACTGGAAGGAGCTCTTTCTACACCCAACACACAAAACCCCAAAACAATAATAGAATACTCATAGAAGACATTTGCAAACTCATTCAACAAGCAAGAAACAAACATACATATAAAACAACAGATACACAAGAGAGTAGACTTGATTCACCAACCTTCCAAAGCTCAATTATGGAATGAAAGTTGATGAAGAGCTCCACTCTAGCCTCCTCCAAAATTCTCCTTCTTTCCTCAATAATGGAACCCCAAAAATAATCTCTCTATGATCATAAGCAAGGGCTAATGAATGGAGAATATAGGATGGCTACAATAATTTCGGCATTATGAGGCTATGAAGAGAAGAACAGAGAAAGAATTAGGCATTATGAGAATGCCAAAAGAAGATTTCCTAGAGGAAATTAGGCATGATAAGAATGCAAGAATAAAGTCCCCTCTTGCAAGAATGAAGTTCCCCTGCAAAATCCTGTCTCTCAATTGCTTAGAGAAAGGTCTCATTTATAGATTTTTTTGAGAAGTGAATGGAAGGTGAGGATCAAGAGTTGAGATCAAGGGCTCACATTATCTGTTAATTTTAAATTCATAGTGGATGAATTAAAAATTTATTATTTTAAGATTGTAATATTTAAATAACCCCACTATACCAAGTGGAATTAAAAAAATATTCCCACTATCCCAAGTGGAATTAATAAAATAAACCCACTCATTATCTATTATCCCTAATGGACTTAAAACAATTAACTCCACTCAAGAGGTCCCCCATAATAGCCCACATGTAGAAATAAAATACAATAAGTAAACTAAAGTAAGAGAGTGGGTGACACACCACCCTCATTAAGGGGAAGCCCACCAAAAGAGAGGCACAAGGAAACAAGCACTCCATTATTAGAGGATCATGGAGTTGCTCCATGACTTGGAAGTGGGCCTGAGTGTGGATTCCACTCATCCCATTGTCCCCATGCTTCCAAATTCGTCACTTAACTTCACCCTGAAGTTGAAGTGACCATATGGAGGTTATCCCAAGGTTATCCTAGTCAAAAAAGTCCCTAGACCCATAGGGTATAACCTAAGCTTGATTTAAACTTAGTTAGGACTCCCAGGGTCAAGTTAAAGCACAAGTAAAAGGGTCTCAAAAATTTAAAATTAAAAAATAAAATTCTAAACATCAAATCTTACAACGCACATCATAATTCACTTTTCAAAAATATTGAGTTGTGACATCCTTCTCTCCTAAATTTATGCATCGTCCCGATGCATATTAGAAATAAGGTCAAAACATATATAAAAGTCCATAGAAAACATCATTTACTATCAGTATGCTTTCCTACCTTCATAGTCCATCCCACAACAAAATAGTCTATCATCTAAGTATAATTGTCTGTATCATCTAAACATCATTGAAGTTATAGTTCATAATTAAAATTCTACTAGGTTCCAAAATGATAAAGTATCCATGTATTATCATGACATTGTGAGTTTAAGAAATATTTTTAACTTTTCAAACCTAATTGAGCATATCCTTGTAACTTATCCTCGAGTCTGAAATGTTGAATGTTCATTTGAGTTTTTCTGTGTCTAGAATAAACACTTGTCATTCACTTTAAAATTTCCATCATCAAAAATACTTCAACTATCTAAGTGCGATAAAAAATATTTAGGTTCATAGATTCTCCCTTGGTAATCCAGATCATTATCAAAAATTTCAATTACATTTGAAGTTTACTCCAACATGTGCTAGAATCCAAGAGTAGTGAAGCACCACTATAGATTAGAAGAATTATATTCTCTTAGTCAATCTGAGTACTCAGGAAATAGCCAATTTGGGCTAAAGTGTCCAAAATGGGACATACTGAAATAAAGCCAACCGGGCTCTTCTGTCCTTTGGGCAAACTAGTAAATGCAGTTCAGTCCCACTGTTATCTTCACTTTCATCTTCTAAAGAAACTTCTGCAACATCATGAAACATCACAAGGTTCAGGCTTAGATTTCAAGTTTTCATTTTCTTTTCTGCATGCTACAAGTGACTTCTCCAACTAATTAACATGTTCTTTGAATCATGTTACTGTTCTCCCTTTTTAATTCTTTCAAACCATCTTCTATTCCTCTCTCTGTTTCCAACAACTTTGAATTACACCTTTTGACTTTACACAATTCTCCAAAATAATGTCCAAACGGCCTACACTAGTCAAACAGATCAAATCTTGATCCAATAGGAAAACACAACAGCCATACAGGCTAAATAGGATAGGAATCATTATGCTCTGGCCAGAGACTTTTGGGTCCTTCGGGATCAATCTGGATCCATGAGTCACTTCCTGGAGACCACAGTCCATGCCCAAGAACTGTGCTAAGGATGTCATCCAGGGATACACTATATCAACTTGTACACACCTTAGTTTTCAGCAAAGCCGGGTACAAGTAATCCACCCCAGGGATTCTTCTAAGTACCAGTGACTTCCATTATTTTGATATCATATAAATCTTATACACATCAACATTCAAGTGAAAGGTAACAATTCTAGCAATCACGCATGTTGATTTATCAAAAACTCTTCCAAACTTTCCATCCATCTCTCTTCGCAACTATCACATCAATGAGTGCCACCTTAGGGCTTGTTATCAAAAGTAGTGATAGCATCCCAAAATTGATAGTAGTTTCCCAAAATAGGAGTCCATGAATGTCATCAGTTTCTCAAAAGTCAATAGCTGTCTCTAGTACTCATCATATAGTCTCAAGGATTTATGGAAGCTGCAAGGAAGTGCCAATAACAGAGGAGGACTTAAATGTTGATGATCAGGAGTGTAAGATGAGTAAAATCCATACTCTAAGAACACAACCAGAGATCTATAAAGAGTGCATAGAGGACAGAGAAAGCTGTGAATTTATGCGTAAATTGGAATATAGAAATGAGGAGATTCGTATACATCTTTTTCAATGTAAAGAACCTCCTAGGTCCATTTTAGCTTCCTCTGGGTCTTTATCTGATGTTGAATGGCACACATCAAAGAGGTCTCGAAAGACATTGACAAATGGTAGCTCAATTAACTTGAGAGTTTCTGGATGCACAACTATGTATCAATTGAAGATGATGGTGTGGGAGTCCCTTGGTGTGGTGAAGGAAAATCAGAAGCTTCATAAAGGCACAATGGAACGGGTCAATGAATTGGCCACTTTAGCTGACTTGAATGTTTTCCCTGGGGATAGTCTGTGGGTTATGGATACTGAAGTTTATGAAAATTGAGATATTGCTGAGGAGCTATCAGAGCAGGAAATAGAAAATGAGCAATTGGAGGAAGGATTAAAAGGGACACTTTTGACATCAACTGTCCCTACTCAAGTGGTTGCAATAGATGAATGGAGGATATACTTGGAAAGGAAGTATGCCAAGAGGTCTCAAAGCATGTTGTTGATATTTTTCCCCTTGTCTTTATCAAGATCTAAGGTGGGGGATATAGTGGATAAGAATATGATAGGATAAGGATAAGACAGTGGATAAGATGTGCAAGGATATTTTGGATGTGGATGAAGGATACGATTTTGCCCCCAAGTGTAGGGATACATAATGAATGGAGAAGGGATTACGCATGACGCCCACAAGGGGTTTTCATCATGATCTTATTAGTGCCAAGTAACCAAGAAATAAAGATGGTTTTCAGGGCCCTCTCAAGAACCCCTCCACATGTTTCCTAATACCTTGCATTTGTTTAAGGTGTTATCCTCTAAGAGGGAGATATGCAAGAAACAGACACATAGATCTAGGGAGATGGATGGATTATGACTATCCCATACCAGTCCCATCTGCAACCCCATCCTCACAATAGAATTTCCCTAGGTCACCTACTCCCCCATACAACCTGCTAGGGCCCTACCTATATATGGCAGTTTTACAGAAGTCACATTACTCCACACATGCCAGCAGTTGTAAAATTAAAAATGCCTCAAATCAAGAAGGATTAAGTGAAACAAGTCAATAAGTTAAATCCTCAATAAAACAAGCCAAGAAGAAGTGAAGATCAAAGACAACAACTATTGCAACATCCCAAGTTCAACAAAGAACAAGTCCTTGAGGCAAAAGGACCATCTCAAAATTTAAATAAAGAAATATAATATTGTGGCTTAACACTTATGTAAAATCTTTAACACAAGAATAAATAATGCAACAATCTCATAAAATTTGCACATTACAAGCACCGTGTAGCCTTACAACAAGACCACCTAAGGGGAGTATAGAACTTGGTGGACTTCTATCGCTCAAATAGCTGAATCGTACAGTGGTCTTAAACCACATAGAGAACAATGATAATTGCCATGGCACATTAAGTATTCACCACAAAACTTGAAACAACCTTATCATACTTCTATATTGAAACTCCAAATGAATAGTCATATGACCCCATACAACCCAGGGCATGCCATTATGATGTACCACAAGAGGAATTAGCCACGGAATATGATATTCACTTCACAAGTCTTACGGTTGTCATGTACCCAACTACTATTGTCCCGTTACACATACCATTACTGACATCAAGCTATCCACTTCACCTTCTAAGGAGGGTTTACTTATGACCTTATCATTTCTTTTTCATGTTTCTATCCATGTTTATTATTAACTGGACAATCATTAGATCACAAGAGGGGAAATACTAGTAGCCTTATGTCTTGATTTTGACCATGCTTTAGGTTAGCGGACCTTCAGGCCTAGTGTCTGAACCAAAAGCTCTGATACCACATGTAAGGACCCGACTCATCCTAAATCAAATAACATTAAACTCTGATTTCAAAAATACCAATGAATAAAAATTTTGATCTGGCAGATGTAGGAAATGTGAAATTCTTCCAGAAGTGCTTAATGTATGCTATAGCAATGTGATGAAACTTGAAATTTAGTTTCCTAGAATCATCAGGTTCTTAAAAGATCACTAATTTTAAATCTAGTGAAGAGAGAGTACATTACGAGAGAAGGTACATTATGTAAGATAACCTAAAAGAACAATAGGTCAATTCATATCTTAAGTCATGCATTACATCCTGCATTCATTTTCGATAGCTTGCTTCTCCTCTAGTAATTGTATCCTTATCATCTACACAAAATTAACTTAACAATCTCATATTAACACAACTCAGTAATCACTACTCAGAGAATTAAGATCACGATGTTAATTGTAGGACTCCCTACATCTAGGGGAGTTGAGTACTAGGGGCATCCTTCACCGTCTAGACTACCTACATACCCTGTATCCATGGGATCAAGGCCCCCTCCTTCGGATGTGATCTACACGACGAATGTAAACATGTAGTTCTATCTTGCACTATGTTTATGTAACTGTGGTTGGTACATAGTTCTTTGCCGACTGCTCATTCACTCAAATGATACAGAGATAGAATTCCAAAGAAACTAATATTGCAAACACAACTCTCGAGAGTGTTTGGCATTTAAATTTTCAAGTGTGATTAATTTACCTATCACGCATATTTCCCCGATGAGGTATTCCCGTTGATCGTCCTACAACAATTTTTTTTATAGTCTCACCTTTTTCTTTTTCTTAATCTTTTTAGTCAGGTATCTGAGGAGATTTTTCCTTCCTACGAATTTAACTTATACATGTTCCTTATTTCTCCCTGATGATTTAGAGGGATGGTGCCCAGACATCATTGTTGTAGCTATGTTAGGCGCGAGGTACTTGGTTCAACGTGATGGCATTACCCGTAAACGTGACACAGAGGTACCATAAAAATCGAACACTGCGATTTGTTTGAGTTTTTGGACGTTTCTTTAAAGTTTACCTAGCTATTTGTGAGGAAAAATTAGAATAACTCAAAAGGGAACAATGAAAGGAATAAAATTCTTGATTGATCAATTCAAAACATTTGAGTAATCAAGAGATGTTGTTCTCACCATAAAATTAAACCAATTATCACATAATAAGGAAAATGCTAAATTAATTCCTCTATTAAAAAGTACCATATAATAGTCATGAAAATGTAAATCACAAACTTTAATTTATGTACAAACACTTAAATCCTTAAACACATATTTGTGAAGAAAACTTATATATTTAACTTCGCAAGCTCCTCTCTTGCAACATTTCTAGCCCTACCAATACTCTATCCTTAATACTCCTAGCCTAAGCGTGTTATGAACATATAGTCATATTTATGCAATTGGACAAGTGGTCTTATTTGTTATAAACAATTCCTCTAATGGAAGGTACTATTCCCATATATATATTTTTGTTCCATGTAATATGACATAAATGTATGACTAATCTCATAATGTAAATTTATGATTTACTTAATTAGAAACTCACATACTAATGCTACTTCTCTAAATCTACAGTTGAGTTTAAAATGGCCACTCATGGAAAGCCTGTGATGGCTTGTTTGCGTTTATTTTTAGTGTCCTTTGTAAATGAAAGGATCATACTTTCCTCTTCATTTTCCTGTCATTTAATTTGGGATAATTGTTAAAACTTCTGAGAAACTCTTCCTTAAAATAAAAATATATTTACCTAGGCTCTTTTTTAGATTGTACTTGTATAAATAATGTATTTTTGAATTGCAACTCTGAGTTTAAACATCTATTCAATTTGTATTATACATTATGCATAAATAAATCCCACTTTCCTTGATTAAAATTTCTATTTCAGGTCAATGTTTTAAACTACATATAGTTTGCCTCCAAATGAATAGTGAAAAGTGAATAGTAAAAGTAAATAGTGAATAGTAAAAATGAATAGTGATTAGTGGAAAGTGAATAGTAAATAGTGAAAAGTGAATAGTGAAAGTGAATAGTGAATAGTGAATAGTAGAAAGTGAAATGGTCCCCATCCTAGGAAGAGACCCTTAAGGTGGTGGTCATGTCAAAAGCAATACTACAACCCAAATTTCATTTATTTCATGGTAACAAAATTACAACTTGACTTATAACAAAATTTAAAACTAATATTTCTACTAAGCTTGCACAGAAATAATACTTTTACAAATTTAATTAAGACATCAACTAACTCTCAACTTTGCAAGTAGGAGAAGAAGGAACTAGACAATTTTAATATCCTATTAAAAACAAATTTTCTTTTCTTCTTCTCATTTCTAAATGGTAAAACTTAATGAACTGTAAAATCACAACTAACACATTAAGAGAGGACTTTCTCACAACTTCAAAATACCAAATTATACAACGAAAGAGAGAGAATGTTCTCCTCTTGTAAAATCAACAAGGATGAAGATATTAGACCAAGCTCCCTTAAGACTAAAGGAAAATAAAATATTTCCCAAAACAGAAAAACTCTTCAACTCCACTTTAAGCTCCATGAAAACCTGCATGACATACAAGGAAAGAAAACACTACACAAGAAGCCCTTCTCCCTACCGTAGACCCGCAAGAGGGTCACCCTCGAGCTAGGGAGACCATCCACATACCCAGGGTAGAATAGACTTAAACACATCACAACATTGAACAACAAATCAAATAATACACACACCCTCAAGGTTTGACTCACAATACAAAGACTCAGCTTAGGTGAGTTTAGGGAGGGTAGGAAAGTAGACATCTCTACCTCTAGGTGTCATCCTTTACACATTTTATCACATTTTATCACAAGGCCTCAAGCCTTCCAATTAATCAAATTACCTGGGATTTCCCAATAGGCTCTCAAAGCCATAAGCCCTCTAGGCTAAAAAAAATACCAACATGCCCTCAAGGCATTTCTTACAACAAGAACCAAGATGACACCCGAGGAGGGCCACACCTTCCCATCCCTATACAAGATGAGCATTGCCTTCCAACTGGAAGGAGCTCTTTCTACACCCAACACACAAAACCCCAAAATAATAACAGAATACTCATAGAAGACATTTGCAAACTCATTCAACAAGCAAGAAACAAACATACATATAAAACAACAGATATACAAGAGAGTAGACTTGATTCACCAACCTTCCAAAGCCCAATTATGGAATGAAAGTTGATGAAGAGCTCCACTCTATCCTCCTTCTCCAAAATTCTCCTTCTTTCCTCAATAATCCAACCCCAAAAATAATCTATCTATGATCACAAGCAAGGGATAATGAATGGAGGATATCGGATGGCTAGAATAATTTCGGCATTATGAGGCTATGAAAAGAAGAATAGAGAAATAATTGGGCATTATGAGGATGCCAGAAGAAGATTTCCTAGAGGAAATTAGGCATGATAAGAATGCAAGAATGAAGTCCCCCTGCAAGAATGAAGTCCCCTCTTGCAAGAATGAAGTTCCCCTGCAAAATCCTGTCTCTCAATTGCTTAGAGAAGGGTCTCATTTATAGATTTTTTTGAGAAGTGAATGGAAGGTGAGGATGAAGAGTTGAGATCAAGGGCTCACATTATCTGTGAGTTTTAAATTCATAGTGGATGAATTAAAAATTTATTATTTTAAGATTGTAATATTTAAATAACCCCACTATCCCAAGTGGAATTAAAAAAATATCCCCACTATCCCAAGTGGAATTAATAAAATAAACCCACTCATTATCCATTATCCCTAATGGACTTAAAATAATTAACCCCACTCAAGAGGTCCCCCATAATAGCCCACATGTAGAAATAAAATACAATAAGTAAACTAAAATAAGAGAGAGTGGGTGACACACCACCCTCATTAAGGGGAACCCCACCAAAAGAGAGGCACAAGGAGACAAGCACTCCATTATTAGGGGATCATGGAGTTGCTCCATGACTTGGAAGTGGGCCTGAGTGTGGATTCCACTCATCCCGTTGTCCACATGCTTCCAAATTCGTCACTTAACTTCACCCTAAAGTTGAAGTGACCATATGAAGGTTATCCCAAGGTTATCCTAGTCAAAAAGGTCCCTAGACCCATAGGGTATGACCTAGGGTTGATTTAAACTTAGTTAGGACTCCCAGGGTCAAGTTAAAGCACAAGTAAAAGGGTCTCAAAAATTTAAAATTACAAAATAAAATTCCAAACAACAAATCTTACAACACATATCATAATTCACTTTTCAAAAATATTGAGTTGTGACATTCAAGATAAGGCACTCAATATACAAATAGGTGAACATACATGCCCGAACCTAAAAATAATATGTAACCTAGTTTATAAAGGTTGAAATCTGAATAAATGTTTTATTATATCTGTATGTATAAGTGTTTGCATCTAAAATATAGATACAATAGAGGATTTCAAAAGGAAGTTAAAAGAGACTAAGTTTGGTGGGACACATAGATGTATTATCGAAGGATGTATTCAATATGCATAAGGTAATATACATAAATAGAGATGCGAGGACGGACCCGACAATAATTAGAATATTATGTATAACAAATTGGGTCCCAAAAGGTTTGTAAGTATGTTATGTATTATGCGTAAAAACATGATATACAAAAAGGTAAGGATACAATACCGTAACTAACATAAAATTAAAATGAAGTGGATACATTTTTCAATTCCACACTTGTATGTTAGAATGTATGTATTGCATGTACATTACAATATACAAAGGGTAGATACAAAAGCTAAAGCTATTAAAAGTTGAGAATTGTATGCATTGGGTGGGGTCCACAGTGATGGGATTGAGGTGCAAAATATATAAGTGATACAAAGGTTAGATACAAGGCCGGGCGTGAAATTAAATGCAAAATGTTTTATAAACCCATGTAGGTCTGAGTTTGTATGTTTTGATGATTGTATGAAATATACATAAGAACATACAAAGATTGATATGCAAAAAATGAGATACAAAGAAAAGGAACAGGAAGTAACAAATACAAAGTTCAAAATATGAATTTAAATGGAAAGTTGAATATAAACAGAACTATGTGTATTAATGGTAGCATTCAATGCTCATCTAACACTAGTCTAACATTGAAATGCAAAATTTGAACAAGTTAAAACGTGAAATTTGATGACATTTATTTTTCACAATTGCATTTGAGAGAAAAATTGTAGAGAATTTCACATAGCTAGAGGAACGTGATTCAGGAGATAAACAGAATGGTAATGGTAAAGGTTGAAATGGTAAATTGTTGTTGACATTTGTAAAGTCAAAATGGTTGCGAATACAGGTATGTACATCAAACACCGTTGGATTGTAGTTAAGTAAAATTAGAGTTAATTACAGTAATTTCATTAAGAAAATGATGCATATTATTAGTCATTGATGTAGTTAATTATGTGAGAGGAATTTGATGTTGTTAAATTCTAAAAATCATTATTAGCAATAAATGACAAGAAAAACCCTAGGGTAATTGGTAAAAATGTAAAGATTGTGGTAAAAAACCCTAGAATTGTACTCAAGCAAGAGGGTAAAATGTATAATTTCTCTTGGTAGGATGGCACCCAAACAAAAGAAGGTGGATATTACCATAGTTGATGAAAAGGAAAAAGTTAAAAGAGAGAAAACCAAGGAAAGAAATAGTTAGAGAGGAGTTGCCGTTGGTCAGGGGATATTCATCCTTTCTATTCAGTATAGGAGGAATAGTTATGGATATGAATATTGGTCACTATGATGCAGAAGAGGTGCTACAAGAAATCACGGCATCGGATGCCATCACAAACATGAGTAAGATTTGGGAAAAGGGATTGTACAGAGCTGCTGGGTTCGCGTTGGCAATGGAAGCCAAAGAATTGATACTGGAATGCATAGATTGATATAATTTAAGTACCAAAAAGGTAATGCATAATGGGTAAACTATTGTAGATCTATCTACAGAAGGCATAGCTATAATTTTTGGGCTAGAGATTAAAGAGAAAATGATGGACATTAACATTGATCAATATGCTACAGATTTTATTAAAAATGAGAAATAATGTAAAACAGCTATTTTTTATGGGTGGTATACAGTAGAGAACAAACCCAAAGCTATTGTAAGGGTGCCCAAGAATTTATATAGGATTGACTTCAAAGAGGAAGTGTACCTAATGATCACAATGTTGAGTAGAATGGATGGATTAAAAGATGCAACAAAGTTTGAGCCATGGATGTTCACCATCATCTAGTATATTAGAGAAAAAAAGGGAACCATTCATTGGGCTAGGGCTATTAGTACAACAATATACAAATAAGTAATGGCATTCAGGAAGAATAGAAGGTTTTGTTTATCTTCCTATGTGATTTATGCATGTGCGGTTGAAATGCCACCATTGGCTAGAATTGACAAAGTGGGTAACTTGGGAAATGGCCTAGGTCAAATGTTGGTTTATGATCTTATCCATATTTATAACAGCAGAATGCATTGTGCAAGTATGCAAGGGTTAATGATGTTTTTTATACTTATTTGATTAGAATTCTAATAGGAGATATTGATAGAAGATTATCAGAGGAGGCGGCAAAGGCCCTAAGTATTTTTAGTTCTTGGTATATACAATTCCCTACCTTCACCTACATTAGAACTGAAGGATTTGAGGGTAAACCATTCAAATTGCAAAGATATCCCCCAGATCAATTAATTGTGTTAGAATTCTCAAGAGAGATTCTGAATGTATTCAGAATGTACAAAAGGAGATTTGGCAGAGGAAACATCAATTTCCCTTGGACAATTGGTAACTATTCATGTTATAATGAGGAAATTGCTGAGGAATCAGAGAGAGAACTAAGACATTATGGGTTTGAGGAGTTTGACTTAGACATTTTGACCCTTTTCACATAATTCAAAACGACATTGATAAGAAATATAGGCACCAAATCCACATTAAGGATTTTTGGTCAGATTGTGAGAATGAGCAAGAAGTAAGGAAAAGGGCTCAATAGAGGTTCACATTGGAGCAAATGAAATATGGGGGAAATAAGTGTACCCCAAGAAGTTGCAGAGGATGGTAAAATATTACACCAAAGTTATGAAAGTAAAGGAGTGGCATTATTGCCCATCAATGAACCCAATTGGGAGGAGCCAACTGAAACATCTTTGGATTTAATATATAAACCAATTATTTTATTTTCTAAAACATGGTTAAGTGATAGGATGGAAGAGATTAAAGCCCAAGGTGTAATAGCCACCTATCAGAAAAAGGGAAAGAAGAGAGAAAGAGAATGTAAGGATGAGTTAATGTGTTTTTACAAAAAGAGAAGAAAATTTGTAGAAACTACAGTTCTTGATAAGGATGAGAATGCTACACTTTTGGATCCCTATGCTCTAGGTATCATAGTTGCCATTCCTTCAAGGACATTCATGGAAGAGGGAACATCAAGCCAAGGGGTTAATGTGGAGCAGTCACAAACATCAAGGGTTACTGTAGAACAAGTGCAAAATAAAGAGGTGCCAACAGGACAACATACAATTAAAGCTATGATCATAGATACCCAAAAGCGAAAGCACAAATACCCACTGTGATAGTTGATGCTCCACAGGTT
Source organism: Cunninghamia lanceolata (assembly GCA_027924645.1). Classification (NCBI taxonomy): domain Eukaryota; kingdom Viridiplantae; phylum Streptophyta; class Pinopsida; order Cupressales; family Cupressaceae; genus Cunninghamia; species Cunninghamia lanceolata. Next base: position 30,163,208 of record BSBN01000078.1, on the reverse strand, counting down.
GGAGTGAGACAAAGGCCTATATCCGTGGCTTTCACACCTAAGGAAAGAAGACTAGGCCACATAAAAGTTAAATAGGAGTTAACTAAAGAGAAGTGATGAAGGGGGTAAATCACAAAACACACAATAACAGATATTGAACATAGCAAATAGAACTCTTTTTTATTGAACTGGGTAACTCATTACATTACAGAAGCTCAATTACAATCAGAGGATGAATCCTCTACTGGCTGCAACACATTACAGCTTTCCCAACCTCAAGACTCTAGAATCTTCAGCCTTCTGTAACCCCAAATCAGTTAGGGTTTATAATTTCCCACCTATTCTTGACTCTACACTAGCCCCCCTTCACTCTCCTACTGCTCAGGGTTCCTAAAATAGTCATAAATAGCACTTTTTGGCGGCCTCCAGCTAAATTTTGAAATTTACAACTCCCTCCAAAAGTAGGTCAACTTCTAGGAAGCATAACTTTTGAACCGAGTGTCCGATTGACGAACCGTTTTAAGCACCAGAAAGCTCGCAATGTGAACTATCACGCCGAAAATCTGTAAATAGATTTCTGTCAATTTTTTAGGAAGTTATGGGAAGTTTTAGTGCCTCATATCTTGTTCTGGAAATTTTTAGGGGCTTTTCAGAAAACAAAAACTTTAATATCTTTCAGCTCACAAATGATCTTTGCTTGATTCCTTCACCAAAGGTCTTATATTTCCATTATGTAACTTTCTGGAAGTTTTTGCTTCATTACGTACCCAAATGCAAACTTTCTAAAAATAGCAGGTACACTTTCCTAAATAGGCAGGTCGCTATTTTTAGCAGTTTTGGAAAAATTAAAAGTCCTACATTATTATTCTAGATATTATGGAACCAAAAACACTAATTATGGGAAGAAATGAGAATAACTACAATGGTTTTGAATTAACTTCTTTTTGGGTGATGCAAGATTGCCCTTACACCTTTGGATGCTCCTGCATCAGACACCCAGGGTAATTTGAGAAGTGACCCTATCACGTCTCAGATGTTTGTGTGAGGAAATCCCAAACGGTCAACCTCTGCCTTAGACAACCAAGAAGAATCTTCAACATGCCTTCCTTTCCATTTTACCAGATGTTCTTCATATTTCTTGTTCCGAGTACTTCTTCCCACACAGCTATCCAAGATCTCTTCTATCTCCTCCATTGAAGTAGATGCCAGAATACTCCACTGCACTTCTGTTGCTCCATCCTCTATTCCACCTTCATGATATTCTGATAAATCAGTAATGTTGAAAATAGGGGAAATATTGATCCCACTCGGCAGCTCTACCTCATATGCATTTCCTGAATCATGCTTCTTCAGGATTCTGCATGGTCCAAATTTCTTCATTTTCAACTTATTCTATGTTCCAATTGGGAACTTTTCTTTTCTCAAGTGAACCATGACTTCATCTCCTACCTAGAATTCCTTATATCTCCTCTTCTGATCTACCTTAGCCTTGTACTGAATATTCATTTTATTAATTTACTCTCTCACCTCTTCATGCAAATTCTTCAGATGTTCTGCAAAGTCTTCAGCTTTAGCACTTGTCTTTTCTCCATTGTCCAGTTTCCTCAACTCAGAAGCATTTCTTGGGCTATTGCCATATACAATCTGGAATGGTGATTTACCAGTACTCCTATTGACATAATTGTTGTAAGCAAATTCTGCCAGTGGTAAAATCAAATCCCATCCCTTGGGCTTATCTCCTACTAAGCATCGTAGCAGGTTACCCAAACTCCTATTCACCACTTTAGTTTGTCCATCAGTCTGTGGATGGTGTGCGGAACTAAACTTCAAATCTATCTTCAACTTCTTCCACAATGTCCTCCAGAAATAACCAACAAACTTGGTATCTCGATCTGAAACTATGCTCTTTGGTAGACCATGTAGCCTCACCACTTCCATGAAAAATAACTCTGCAATATGAACAGCATCATTAGTCTTCTTACAAGGAATAAAATGTGCCATCTTTGAGAATCTGTCCACCACCACAAAAATAGAATCATGCCCTCTCTGTGTCCTTGGTAAACCAAGAACAAAATCCATACTAATATCATCCCATGGCTTCTCTGGTATAGGTAATGGTTGATACAACCCTGTATTTTGACTTGTTCCTTTTGCCATCTGACATACTCTACAACTCTGCACAAACTTCCTCACATCCTGTTGTAGCTGTGGCCAATAATAATTTTCACCAACAATAGAAATGGTCTTATCTCGACAAAAGTGTCCAGCCAATCCTCCATTATGCTTCTCCTTAATCAAGTTCTCTCTCATGGAACTCCTCAGAATGCACAACTAGCTTCCTCTAAACAACATGCCATCTTGGATTATGAAATCCAACCATTTTGTCCTGTCCAAAGTAATAGGCTCCAGACAAGCTTTCCAAGCCTCTGCAAAATCTAGATCTTCAGGATATAAACTTTTCAGCTCATTGAACCCAACAACCTCTATCCTCATTTGTGTCAACAAATTGTGCCTTCTGCTCAAGGCATCTATAACTCTGTTGGACTTCCCACTCCTGTGCTTTAAAACAAAGGTGTAACTCTCAAAAACTCAACCCATTTTAAGTGCCTTTGGTTCAACTTCCCTTAACTATTAATATATTGCAAAGCCAAATGATCAGTATATAAAACAAACTCTTTTGGCAACAAATAATGTCTCCATTTCTTCAAAGCCTAAACTATTGCATAAAATTCCTGATCATAAACAGAATACTTTTTCTTGGCATCATTAAGCTTCTCACTAAAATAGGCAATGGGCTTACCTTCTTGGCTCAAAACAGCTCCTATACCACTACCACTAGCATCACAATCTACCTGAAATGCCTTATTGAAATCTGGAAGTGCCAAAATAGGTTGTTCTACAACTTTCTGCTTCAATGTATCAAAGCTCTTGTCTGCTCCTTTAGTCCATCTAAACTCTTTTCTATCCCCTCTCATTGTCTCAGTTAGGGGTGCACAAATCCTACTAAAATTCCTGATAACCTTTCTGTAAAAACTTGCCAAACCAAGAAAAGATCTTACCTCCGTTGCACTCCTTGGTGTAGGCCACTCAATGATAGCCCTTACTTTTTCTAAGTCCATCTTAAGACCTTCCTCTGAGACAACAAATCCCAGGTATACCAACTCCTTTGCAAAACTGCATTTCTTCAGATTAATCAACAACTTCTCCTCCCTCAGCTTCTCTAGAACTCTTCTGATATGCATCAAATGCTCACCCAAGTCTTACTGAAAATCAAAATATCATCCAAATAAACAATAACAAAACTTCTCAAAAATTCTTTCAGTACCTCATTCATGAGCTGTATGAATGTGCTCGGTGCATTGGTTAGCCCAAATGACATGACTAACCACTCATACAAACCTTCCTTTGTCTTGAAGGCTATCTTCCATTCATCCCGTTCTCTGATACGGATTTGGTGATACCCACTCTTCAGGTCAATTTTCGTGAAGTACTTGGCTCCACTCAAACAATCCATGATGTCATCCATTCTTGGCAATGGAAATCTATACTTGATCGTTATCTTATTGATGGTTCAAGAGTCTGTACACATCCTCCATTCTCCATCTTTCTTTGGTGCTAGTACTGTAGGTACCACACATGGACTTAGGCTCTCCCTTATCAGTCCCTTTCTCAACAACTCCTGAACTTGTCTGTTCAGTTCTTCATTCTCTACAGGGGTCATTCTATGGGCTGCCTTGTTTAGCAAACTAGCTCCTAGTATCAAATCTATTTGATGACTTATCTTCCTTACTGGTGGTAAACCTTCTGGTACATTATCAGAGATAATGTCCTGGAACTCTTCCAACATATCTGAAACTTCTGCTGGTACATCTTCACATTTTTCTTGACTAATCTTAGGAATCAATGCAAAGCAATGACGCTCATGCTTCATACCCTCCAAAAATTTCCTACCATCTGCCAAACAAATTCTAGCAGTACTACATACCTTTTCTTCCACCTCCTTCAAGGGCTTCAACTTATGACGAATTCCATCCTTTGTTAGGGAATATGTGTTTGCACGGCCATCATGGACAGCGCTCTTATCATACTGCCACGGCCTCCCCAATAGCATATGACATGCATCCATCGGTATGATATCACATAGCACCTCATCATGGTAGTCACCAATCTTGAACTTCACTAAACACTGCTCATTGACCAAAGCTCTATGGTCCTTCTGCAACCATGCAATATGATATGGATGTGGATGCTTTCTTCTTGTCAACTTCAACTTGTCAACAATCTCCTCTGAAACAAGGTTATCAGTGCTTCCACTATCAATAATAATATCACAACACTTACCCTTACATTTGCACCTTGTGTGGAATAAACTCTTCCTTTGATTGGGTTCTTTCTCCTCATTCAGCAAGGTTCTTCTGACAAGTAGGGTTTCTCCCCTTTTAGCATCTTCAGAATGCTCAGAATGTGCATCTTCATCTACATGTGCAACTCGTGCATTACCTTCAGGTCTTCTATTTGTCCTTCCTTGATGTTGTAGACACTCATATGCTTAATGCTCTTCTTCTCCACATTGGAAACAGATTCCTCTGAAACTTCCTCTTCCAGGTCCTTGCCCAAGTCTACCTCTTCCTCTTCCTCTTTGATCACCATTGTTCTGGTCACGAGGGCAGTAGGTATTATCCCCTCTTTGATTTTGACTGGTGCCTATTTCTTCACTTTTCTTTTGATCTTCATTGCGGCCTCCATAGGGTCTTCCACCAGTCCTTCCACCTTGACCTCTTCCCCTTTGCTTGCTATCAAATCTTTTGTTCAGCTTCTCTTCCACCTTCAGGGAAAACTGGTACGCATCTTCTACGGTGGTCATTCTGACTAGGCTCAACTCCTCTTGAATACTCGGCCTCAACCCATTAATGTAATGGGCTACCTTCTCCTTGTTGGACTCTACATGGCCTATCCTGATAGTAATTTTATAAAACTCTTCTATATACTCCTTAACAGACTTGTTACCTTGCTTCAGTCCTTGCAACTTCTTAAGCAACTCCATCTCATAGTCCACAGGAATGAACTACTTCTTCAGTTTCTCCACCATCTGATCCCATCTGGTGATCTTTGCTTTTCCTCTTCTATTCCTCTCTAATTGGACCTCCTTCCACCAAATATTGGCATGGCCCTTCAACTTTGTTTTTGCAAACTTAACCCGATCTGGGTCCTCCACATCTTCATACTCAAAATACTCCTCCATGTCATTGATCCAATCAATAAGCTGTTCTAGATTCAAATCTCCAGAATATGTAGAAACTTTGATCCTGGGCCTCTTTCTGATCTTTGAAATGATCCTCAACAACCTTACTTCTGCAGCATCTTCGGCAGCTTCTTGTTCTTCCTCAGATAGCTCTTCTTCAACTTCATCTTCACTTTCTTCTCTTGTCCTCAGCTCAAACCCTCTTCGTAGCTCCTCTTGCAATGCATTGATTTGCCTTTCTAGGGCTCTAAAACCCTCTTCCATCAAAGCATTCCTCCCAACACGATTTCTTCATGGAGGCATCTTGGTCTTCGCAACAAACCCACAACCTCAGGTCCTGGTGCAAACTGCCTCACGATCGGCGATCTGTCTACACACTCAGGAACCTGGCTCTGATACCACTTGATGAAGGGGGTAAATCACAAAACACACAATAATAGATATTGAACACAACAAATAGAACTCTCTTTTATTGAACTGGGTAACTCATTACATTACAGAAGCTCAATTATAATCAGAGGATGAATCCTCTACTGGCTGCAACACATTACAACTTTCCCAACCTCAAGACTCTAGAATCTTTAGCCTTCTGTAACCCCAAATCAGTTAGGGTTTTTGTTTTCCCACCTATTCTTGACTCTACACTGGCCCCCCCTTCACTCTCTTGCTGCTTAGGGTTCCTAAAATAGTCATAAATAGCACTTTTTGGCGGCCTCCAGCTAAATTTTGAAATTTGCAACTCCCTCCAAAAGTAGGTCAACTTCTGGGAAGCATAACTTTTGATCCAGGTGTCCGATTGACTAACCGTTTTAAGAGCCAAAAAGCTCGCAATGTGAACTATCACGCTAAAAATTTGTAAATGGATTTCTATCAACTTTTTGGGATGTTATGGGAAGTTTTAGTGCCTCATATCTCGTTCTAGAAATTTTCAGGGGCTTTTCAGAAAACAAAAACTTTAATATCTTTCAGCTCACAAATGATCTTTGCCTGGTTCCTTTGCCAAAGTTCTTATATTTCCATTATGTAACTTTATAGAAGTTTTTGCTTCATTACATGCCCAAATGCAAACTTTCTAAAAATAGTAGGTACACTTTCCTAAATAGGCAGGTTGCTATTTTTAGCAGTTTTGGAAAAATTGAAAGTCCTACATTATTATTCTGGATATTATGGAACCAAAAACACTAATTATGGGAAGAAATGAGAACAACTACAATGGTTTTGAATTAACTTCTTTTTGGGTGATGCAAGATTTCCCTTACACCTCTGGATGCTCCTGCATCAAGAAGTTGCAAGAGTCAAAAGGCCAAGAGGTTAAGAAGGTAAGTGATATTGTGAATATTGATGAAGAGAGTAGTGAAGATGAGAAGTCACAATTTGGAGCTGATATAGGGGTAGAGGATAAAGAAGAAGAACAAACATCAAATGCTTCCCCTATAATGGGAGAACAAGGTGCTCAGATAGAAAAGGCACAAAACCCAATGAAGAAAGATGAGAGTATATAGGAAAACCTAGAGGAAACAGACCCTTTTGGTCAATTGGTATCACCTGAAATCATAGAAGAAGTGCAAGTTGTTGCACAACAAGTAGTGGAAGCAGAAAGCAAAGAAGAAGGAGAAAATTTTAGAAAGGAAGCAGATATATCTTCAAGTCAGCCAGTACAGTTAGAATAGATAAGCAGGATAGAAGATTTACAAGTTTAAACTAAAGTGCAGACAGAGGAAGTAATGCCAACAGGCATTTCTGATATTAATGTTTCAAATGTTTCTAATATTAATATTGAACAAGGTGAACAGGAAGAGAACTCAGAGGAGGGAAATACAGAACAAGATATTGAAAGGGATACTGAGGAGGAGGAAGAAGAAAAGGAGAATGAAGAAGAGGGACCACAACATCAAGATAATGCATCACACTCAGTGATAGATTGGGCAACCACCTCCACCACAACAGAATCCACCTCTGGATCAAAATCCACCACAAAAATAGTAGTTACAACAACAACTACTACTACAACAAGAGCCAATAGAAATAGAAAAACCTTAGGAGGAGGTGATAAATGAAGAAAAGAAGGAAGAGAAAAACAAGGAAGCACCATCTTGGATAGGTTCTGAAGTTAGAAGAGAAAAGACAGAGGTGCAACTGGTCGCCATTGATATAAAAAGCTCGTTAGGTGGGCACTCATAGAAGGAAAGGAGAAAAGATTGAACCATGTCACCTATAAAGAGAAGTCCCTTGGGAACCAGGACTTTGGAGCTAGCCATACCACAGAAGGACAAGGCAAAGGGAGAAATGAGCCTTGAAGACTATCAATTGCTAAATATAGACCTTAGGTATGTGACTAGAGAGCAGCACATTACAAAATTTGAGGACATGAACAAAGTAACTATGGAAATGATGAAGAAGGATAAGGATAAATTTGATTACTTGAAGGGACATATTGTACAGTTGCAATAGTTCATACAGGGAATATTTGACCCCAGTGTTAGCATACTGGAGTTACCTACAGATTTATCCATTTTATCAAAAGACCAAGTTACTGAATTGGAAAACAAAAAGGTTGAAGCAAATATCTTTGAGGAGTGGTTTAATGCATTTATTCAAAAAGGAGAGAGCACAATAAAGCATGCAATTACCAGTTAGACCATTGCCTTTATAGAGAAAAATAATTGCAATGTTATTCTACATCATTGCTAATCTAGAATAGAGGAGTGCAAAAAGGAGTTGAAAAAGTTGATGGCATGAATGAGAGAGTTGAAGGACTGATAAATGAGGGAGTAATAACCTCTCAAATGACAAATCATATGTCACAATACATACTAGAGCTGAAATTTGCAGATAGCATGTTGGAGGGTTGCATTGTGAATACCTAGGATCTAGAAGAAATTGCTGATGAACTGATAAGGAAGCACATGAAAATACTACAAAAGCTTATTGGGTACAAGTGCCAGGATATACTAGTTTATGATGCAGCTATGGAAGTTAAAGAATTCAAAGCTATTTATCTACCTTGTTTGGAGAATCTTGCTTCATATCTAAGCACTGAAATGATTGATTCCATCATGGAATTAAATGCATGGGTAAGGAAATATTAGAAAAATAGAGAAGTGGAAGAACAGGAAAAAATATTAAAAGAAAGAGTGGAATTACAAAAGTATACATGGATAGTGAGTCAAAAGAATAATCATAATTTTGTTGTAGCATTGATAGCCAAGTACACAGGGTACTTGAAGAGAATAGGAGAAGAATGAGAAAGAAAGGTACTAGTGGTAGTGGTTATTTCTTTTGTATCTTTATTTACATATACTATGGTATATTTTGTTATTTTGTTGCGGCTAAAGTCAACAAAGAGAAAGTCAAAGAAGATTCTATGTTTTGAAAGATCCTAATGGCATCCTTTGCACCAAAGGGAATATTCCTAGAGATATTTTGAAGGATGATTGGGAAATGCTTTCCATCGTAGATCTTGTGAGTTTGAATTTGAACCATTGATTGGGTTCCTTTGTAACCGTAGCAAGGGGGAATTCAAATCTATATAAAGAACCCTGCTACTAGTGTTTTAGGTACACAGAGTTGAGAAAGAGATATGTTACATTTAGGCAAGAGAAGTAAAGTACTTGGAGCAGAATTTGTATGAAGTGGAATGCGCATGTGTCTACAATGGAGATAATGTGAAATGTCTAGTTTCTCCCTGTATCTGTAAAGTGTTTATGAGTTTTGATCAATTGCTGATGTTTTAAAAGAATTTGAAGTCAAAATACATTGTAAATTTGAAAGTCTTTTCATATAGTAATGAATACAAACATCTAATTGTTGTGTCTATTCCAAAGTGCATTAGATTTAGGTATTCTTTAGTGTATTTCCTTTGATGATCACATTTTTGTATGTCAATTCGTGATACTGCTCAGGATAAGCATACATGGAAGTTACTCCTTTGAAGCATTACTATTGATTAATATTGTATACATGAGTAGTAGAGAAATAATTCCTACAGAATTGAGTTTTCTAACCATATCTCTTCTAACTTTTCCCAAAAATCATAAATAATTTGTATGTACGTAGAAATATGAAGGAAATTGTCATATATTTAAATAAAGAATGAGGAATTGTAAGGATATTTGATAATTTTCATATAAATCTGAGATGCAAATCTTTATTTATCGAAATTCATGCAAAGCTTTGTGGTAAAATGGTAAATACATGCAAAAGATCACTAATTCTAGTGTAATTTGTAGTTTTTTGCATAAATTGAACAAGTCCAGTAAGTCACAGATTACTTTAGTTTATATAAGGCCCCTTGAACATTACAGGTCACAATGAACCACTAAACTTTCCAATATGGTCAAGAACTAACTACCGGAGCCTTGGAGTTGAGAATTATCTTTGTATATTCTCCATACTTTTCAAGAGAGCCAAAGTTCCTTGTGAATTTATCTCATGTTACTTATGTGTAAAAACATACATCATCACAACCTTATTCATTAAATGAGGTGCTTGAGGAAGCATAGGTTGAGAAGCTAGTAAAGATATCAGAATGCTCGATTATTGTTTGCTTTGTTTGTTATTCCGAGTATTGTGAGTATGAGAAACCATAGTATGACAAGGTTGTGAATCTGATGTGTAATCTATTTAGCATAGTTATAAATGTAATTAGGCGGATAAAAAGAAGGTGAAGGACTTCTAAGAGTGAGCATTAGTTTAGAAGGAGGTTGGACGGTATTTGAACACAAAGTGACCTCTATTTTTAGTTTCTCTAGTTCTTGTTTAGTTTTAGGAACATAAATTACATTTACAAATACTTGAAATAACAATAGTATAAGAGTCATAGTGGAATGTTCAATTCAAATAAAGTCCTCAATGGCTTCATCTAACATATTGAATTCATCACAACTAAATGGCTCATCATACACATGAAAGTCTTGTAAAAAGTAATCAGACATTTTAACATGATCAAATTAACCCAAGAATTAAATGTAAAATGATTAAGCATAAACTTTGTGAAAATGTAATAAAATAACACCACACAACACAAAAAGTTTCAATTTCAAACTCTTTTAATGAAAGGATTAAGAGAAAACACCAAATTTCAATGCATGTACTTTCACAAAAGAGGGTTTGCAATCTAAATATGTTTTAGGACATTAAACTAATTTAGATCTAAGTTTGTAAAGGATGCAAATTATTTAGAGCACGGGTTCACCAAAATGTTTAGGGTGAAAATATGGAAGAAAATATGAGATCCTAGGTTCCACACTTTCACTAGCTAAAACATTAGAGAAGCAAAGGACAAGTTTAGGGATAAACTATAGATTTCCAATGTTCTCTTTTCTTGTATATTGTGACTATGTGACTGTTTGAATTAGGTTTTATAAGCTAGTGGCTCTCTCTAACCTTAAAACCCTAATTTCCAAATCAAATTGCAATAAATGAATTCTTGACATAGATAGAGCTAAGATGATTACAAAAATGCAAAGTAAATAGATCAGAAACTATGTACCTAGAAACTAAGGAGCAATTGGACTAGGGCATTACTCCCAGTTTCCCAAAGCTTTCTAAATGTCAAGATTTTCTACACCAGTTGTTTCTCACTCTCTGGATGTTTCCAAATCCTAGAAAAATTACCCAATTGGACTAGGGCATTAGTCCATGTGTCTTGAAAGTCTTGGAATCATGAAATCCAAATTCTATGATGAATTTGTTTGAAATATCAGTCTTTCTGTCGCTCCTTTCCACTAGATCTCAACAAATGTAACTTGTACATGTAAAAGGAGGAGAAAGATGGTTGTATCTATATAGGAGCTTGCCTCAGTCAAGCCCCGCTTTTAGTATTTCTACCTCAACAATAGCCAGAAATAAAGATTTACAGAAGAGTGTGTAAACCTAACAAACTATATGCAAAAATATCAAACCCTAGATGTCACAATCAAGGGAAGATCAATGACTTGCATTAACTTAATGAATAAATACATCTTCACCTCAAGGAGATCAATAAAATGAAGACTTGCATGAACAAGAAGATGAATCAGTAATGTCCGTGGAGGATCTCCATGCTTGATGTTGGAGGCTTCAACCCTTCTCCCGATCATGTAAAATGTGTACAAACCCTAGGAAGAGCAAGATAGTCTCAATATCTTGATTCATAATTTCCATCCATTGTCTCCATAATAGGAAATTCAAATAACTTCAAGAGTTTTGACATAAAGCTTGCATAAAGATTCTGTGTGATAAAATGATTTTCAAATGTCCTTTTATATCTAACCTTAGGAATTTAAAAATTCAAAATAATATGTCAACATCACGTGAAAATGAAAATTTGAAAATGGAATCCTAGAATACACAACAATAGCCAACATCCCTCCAAAATTTAGGACCTTAGGAAATACGACATGACAAGGGTGCTAGCATGCAAGTCCAAGCCCTGATTTCCTACTTAGGACTACCTCAAGGAGGTTAGGGGACTCCAAATTCCAGTTTACTTTTCACCTTCAGTCTTTAGTTATTCCAAAATGTGACATTAATCCAATTAGACCTAAGTCAGTCAGGGTTTGGGAAGGTCTGTAATAAACTAGGTTGAAAGGTCACCAATGGAGAGGAGCTAAACCATTGGAAATTGTATCATTCCATACAAGAGGACAATTTCTGACATAACACCTTGTACAGGAGGAATTGCAACCTCTACTATACAAGAGCCTAAAGCATCCTTCTAGATCCTAGATTGATTCTTAGCCTTCTTTTGCTTCCTAGACTTCTTGATTGTAGCCAAAAAAGTTGTCAAAATTTAACTCTACTACCTCTGCCCTGGGAGGCTGATTATTAAGTCTCTTTTGCAATGAAGTTGGAGCTACCAAAGAATGACTAGGAGAGCCATTGTGTCTATCTTATTTATTTAAAGAATTAGAAAGAATAGTACCACCAGACCCTGTACCTTTATCTATATTCTCTTGCCCCTCATTGACCACTATATCTAACATTGGAAGTGAGTTAGGATCACCAATCTACTACAAATCTTGTGCCATAATATTCTTAGTAGTGTCAATCAAGGTATCATTAGTATTCTTCTTGATTAGGCTATCATCTAAGTCCACTATTTCTATTGTGCCTAGATCTATTGGGGTATCATTTGTCACATCTTCTATCAGAACCTCCTCTTATGTAGTAATATTCATTTTAGCACATACCTTTTCTATTCTATCCAACAAAGAGACCTACGGGGAGGAAGGTCTAGGTACATCTTTGGAATCCCAAAATGGTTGTGTTAAGGAATTATTAATTACCAATAAAGAACCCACAACAAAATGAGGGACCTACATATAGGATAGGCTTGCAAATGCTGCAAAACCTAAGGAAGGAGGAATGGAGGGAGGTGGAAGCATTGAAGAAAGAATGATGGGATTATCTAGGTTAAGGGGTGAAATGGAAGGGAGAGTAGAGACGGAAATTGAAAGTGAGATAGAGGGTGAAGGTGGAGGAAATAGGAAGACCAATGGATGAGAGGGGAGAAGAGGATAATGAAGAGATTGAAAGACTAATGGGTGAGATGGAAATAGAAGCTAGAGAGGATGAGGAAGTGGAACAATGAATGGATGGTACTTGTTGTGTGGTTACACAACATGCCCCATTTTGACTTGACAAAACAGGGACCCAACTTTTTTTTCTTGCCTTGGCTTGTGTTTTTTCTTCTTTCGGCGATCTGGTAAAAGTAAGTCATGCAGGTGATCCTGCATAAGGAAGCTGGGTAAGTCATCATGATGAGGTTAGTTTGTCAAAGTTAATATTTCATATCAATAACCTCATGGTTGGAAAGAGGACAAAATTTCATGCAGGTTTGCCTTTTGGATCACCCTGATATTCCTTAGGGAATGCAAGTTATGGTGAGTCAAAGTCCTGGTCAAACCTAATATTCTGAGGGGGGGTCATATTCCTTAACATTAGTCATCTTATGAAAGATCACCCCGATCCAATTTTATAACCTGATAAACCATTTGGTCTGATGCTCCGGACATCAATTTTACGTGATAGTGGTATTTACATGTCAAACAGCTTCATATGTTCTACGGGGGTCATATTTTGAATATCACATGATTTTCTGAATATCACCCGATATTCTGAATATCACCTGATCTTTCAAATATTACCCAGTCGCAAAATATCACCCTAGAGCCAATATGCTGATGACATCATCCAATCCTGATAAACAAGAAAATCACCCTGACGGTGACGTCATCATCCTTTAACCTCATGGAGGTATTTTTCCAACAATCACCCTTTTTACACTATGACGGTGACGTCATCATGATCTTTTGAAAAGGGGGTCACTTTAGTTTTAGGGGGTCATATTGAAAACATCACCTGACATTTTAAGCATCCCCTAATTTTTGAAACATGACCCGATGGTCCAAATATCACCTGATCTTTCGAAGATCATCCCGCTCCTCTTGCCCCATGACATTAAATGCACATAAATGCAGTAAGTGGATTCCAACCGATTACGAACATGATGCAAACACTTGGCAACATCCATAGATCCATGGAAGAAAATCAATGGTTATGATCAATTTAATCACATTTTTCCCTAATTGACCTGATGAATGAGTTTAAAAGTGAATTTCCAAGGTCAGTTTGCTTTTACCTTGTGAAAAAATGATAATTTACAGAGCAGACATTGAAACCCTCGTACGAGCTACCTGCGGACGCTAACAGCTTATAGCAGAATAGAACATGTGATTGTCACTAGTGTCTGAACCCCTTTCCTATAGTCATCAACATAATTTAGGAGATAAGCGTTATCAGGTAAGTAATTTAAAAACCCTCCTGTTGTCATTTTCTACATGTCCAAGTAGTATACCTTTCATGTGGTTTGAAACTCTAATTATGCTTATTATGATGAAATAGAGGTTAATAAGTATAATATGCATGATGTCGTAAAGAAGAAGGTTGTATGCATGCATGCGAGTATCAAATAGTAAGACCAGTTGTGTTCATTGCAGGGATCCATGGTAGACATTAGAAGAAACAAATCTGAGGCTGAATACCTTAAGCCTATGTTTGCCCAACCAGAGGGAGTGTAGTTTAAGTATGGTGTCATTGGAGATACACACCAAGGAAACACAGATTTGGTAGCCTGGTCATCCAAGATGTACCATGATAAGGAAAGTAGCCTACTGCATGCCGTTTTCATATCAGGAATGTGGTATGTGGCTAGATTTCCATATTCCATGGAAGCTCCAGAGTTGGTGATTGAATGTGCCAGAAACTACAACCCACAGACCAAGAAAGTGGAAAAACATGGCGGGGTTTATGCAAATTTGTCCATCAAAGGAATTGCAACTACTTTCAATCTACCACTTGGAAAGAAAGTAGTCAGTATGGATTTGAAGAAGTTAGAAGTTGAATATGAGAATAATAAGAAGAATGCAAGAAAGGGGATTTATCAGTGGAGATCAAAGAATAGTCCTTACACTACCTCTACCAAACTACCAGTGCACTTGTAAAAGTTTGACTTTGATGATGAATATCAATATATGATTGCCCTACTTAGCAGAATGACAGGCCAGTCTAATGCTCTAAGCTTCAAAGACTGGATGTATGGGGTTATCATAATGTGCCTCTATATAGATAACAAGCCATTATGGGCTAAGATGATCAGTGATGCCCTAGATACATAGATGATGAACCTAGGAGGCCTGGAGTGTGCATTTTATATGACTTCGTATATTGTATATTCATGTGCCTACAAGGGTACATTTGATGCACTTATTACAGATGGAAAGATTGGTCGTAGTCTAAATGATGCCCACATATGGGACTATTATCCTCAGTTGCAGAGAGAAAATTACCTCCATGATTATAAATTAGTAAATGATGCATTTTCTATGCATCTAGTAAGAACAATGGAGGAGGATAGAACCAAAAGACTAAGCATGGAAGCTCAGGAAGTTATATATAGGCATGGTGCCTGGTTTATCCAATTCACCACATTTTCTTACATAAGAATAGAAGGCTTTGCAGGCTAGCCATTGATACTACCCAGGTACCCTACTGATGGGGTAGTCCTGATGGAATTCTTGAGACAGGTATCAGCTATTCTAGATGCTTATAAAGGAAATAATAAGATTCCTCCAATTTTGTTTCCAGTAAATATAGGGTGGTATATATGCCATGATTCAGAAAATATAAAGAAATCCATAGCCAGTCTAAATATAATGAACTTACAACCATTCCCATTGGCTAGATCATATGACCCCTATGGGAGGATACAGAAGATCATGGGAAAGCCCATTCATCAAAAACACTTAGAGAATTTCTAGATAGACTATGAGGATGAGGCTGAGGTTAGAAGGAGAAAATACCAGAGACTCACCCTCAACCAGATCAGGACATTTGATTATATTCCAGTGCCTGCACAATTGAAAAAATATGATGGCAAGTTATTGTCAAATGAATATGAAGAGAAAAAGGTGTATAATGACACCATTTCATCCCCTGACCTGACACAACTTGAAGATATTTCATTGGATCAGTTCACCGGTGGGGTGCTACAGTTGACCCAAGCATGGGTGGATGAACAAATAAGTACATTGAAGGAGAAGGGTGTAGCCCTCACAGTAGATAATAAGAAGAAGAGGTAGGAGATTCCTGATGAGGAACATGATGACTTTCTCATTGAAAAGAGAAAATCTAAGCAAGAAAGGCTGCCACCTCAAGAACAAAGCAAGAGATCCCCTAGAAAGAAGAAAACTGACAGTGGACCTAAAGAGGTAGTAATTAAAAGAATTGATATACTAGCTGAAGGTGCATCTGCATCAGGACATGCATCAACCTCATCTGCACAGCCCTTGGTAGATGAACCAAGAACAAAAAGAATCCAAAGGCCAACTATAGAAACTACAGGAGTGCCTGAGAAAGGCCAAACCTCATAGAAAAATATAGAAGAGGATATCCTTATTGAGGAAGAGCCATTGAATAAGGAACCTACAGAAGAAGATAACTCTATGAGGCTCACAAGAAAGAGGAAAGCACCCTTGGTGGCATCACCACCAAAAAGGCAGAGAACCTCAATGAGGGGCGAAATAAGACATGACCCTGTAATATTAAGGGAAGTAGGTAGTGAAGTGTTCAGAAAAGAGTTGCAACATGATGTACCACTTCCTACCATCATTTAGTTTAAAACTAAGAAGGCTGAAGAGTAAGTAAAAGAAACCACTGGAGCAAGCCAAGGAGGTCCTTTCTCACTAGAGGAAACTTTGGACTTATCAGATGATGAGGTGGTAGAAAATGTGACCTCTAAACAAATGGAGACCCTCACTTCAAATACTCACATAACTCCACAGGGAACCCCATCAACACAGATGGCTGTATTAGAAGAGTTGAAGAAAGTGGAATAGGAAAAAGAGAACAGCCTAGAGAGGGTAGCCCAACAAATAGGGCTGGATAAGTTAGTTGATCAGGTGACTAGCCTTGAGGTGATAGATTTAACATATAGGGAGAATGTAACACATCCTGAACATCAAGCGGGTGCACCTGATAAAATAGAAAATGTTGAGGAGATCAAGCTAGCAGAAACAAAAAGCAACATTCCAAATTTCAGTCAACAACAACAAATACCTACTGAACTGATGTAGAGAACCTAGGTACTGAGAAGGACACTTCAAACCTTTAATGAAATGACTCTGAAGGTTCACTATCTTCAATAGAGATCAGACTTCTCAAAAGGCAGGACTTTAATTCAAAAACTAAATATGTTCATGACACAAAGTGAGAGGACTTTAGGACACATATCTCAGGGTTCCTAACTCAATCTAAGATTCCATCATCTCCACTGTATAGGACCTGCAGGACAACAGTCTTTACTCTACCTTTCATAGACAGTCACACATTTCTGCTTCATTAGAGAGACAGTCATAGTATTCTCCTTGGGATGATCTCCATTAATACAACTCAATCTCATACTACATGCCAAATCAATAGCATACCTACCACCTAACACCTTCCTTGACAAATCAACAACCCATCAAATCTAACTAATACCTTCTTTGTGGTGACTATTTCCAATGAGGACTGACAGAGTCTGATGTAGGCAGAATGAATAGGTTTCATGGAGGAGTTTGTCTTACCTTCTGTCACAAGATCATTGCTAGATCAAGAGAATCTTACATCAACAACAATGACTGATATTTCACAAAATCTCCACTTCCACAGTCGGTGGTCATCACCTAGTTGCTGCTATCCTTCTCTAAGTCCCTAACCATGGTTCTGCAGGGTCATCTACAAGGAAAACTCACCCTAAGCCATTCTCCTACCTCCAAAACCTTCACAAGCCCTTGCATTAACTACTATACAATCCATTCCACTGATCATAAATAGAAAAGATCAGTGGAATGAAGAGAAATCCATCGAGTTGTTCAGAAGAAGCCCTAACTTAGGGTTTACAACAGTCAATAGAAAACCAACGATTTCTTCCACCTAGTTTAGTGTCAAGACCTCAAACAAGGTTCAAATCAAAGCTATAACAATCCACTAATCATCAAATATATTCATGGGCTATGACTATTCCATACAGAATCAGGTACGGGCTAGAAATAGCAAAAAAAACACAGAAAATGCAGGAAAATAGTTGTTTCTTCATTCTTATTCAACTTCCACCGAATGCCTCTTAACAATTAATCCTTTACAGGCTTAAAGTAAGCCTCCTACATTTGCATGAAGTCGTTTGGGAGTGGTTGGGTTCGATGGAACTACCCCAACCATCGAACTTCTTCTTTGTTTCTAACTGCAGCAACTATTTACTGTTTAGTAACTGTCCTCTCTTGGACTGTATCAACTATTTTTGGGTTTAATAATGCTTTCCAACATTTGGTTAACCTTGGACAAGGTTCTAACACACCTTCTAACCTTTGGCATGCTTCCAACCATGAGGGTTGCCTCCTACACACTTTAGGAGGGCTACAAACTTAAGGAAACATATGACTACCTTTTACAATATGACTGTCCTTCTTAGGACTTACAACATGAGAGTAGTCTTATAGTCATTTGGACATAGTCCTTTTACATTTATGGCATACAAGCCTTATTACAACATGAAGATTATCTCAAGGACCTTATTAAACCAAGACAAAATACTTGAAGATCAAGTAAAACCTAGATGTCTTGGTGCTCCTGCACCATACTCCCCGGCATGATGAAAACTCTTGTCCCAAGAGTTATGTGATCTGCTCCAGATATTCTTCAATCTTTTTGGAATGTTCCTTTGACTTGTGAGAGGAAACAGGAACTCTCTAAGGGTTATCCTTCTCCTTCTCCAACCTACATGATTCTTAGCACAAGTGTTAGTATTCCAAAACATATTCTGATGTCCTTGTCTAGGACCCTGCTACTGTAATGCTTCTGTTCTTCCCAACTGGAGGTTCTGATTTGTTCCTCCCTGTACTATCTGCTGTCTACCTTCCTTCTTCTGCCTCCTTATAGGACAGTCAATGTCCCCAATCTTGACATAACTCAAGTCCCAAACCTGCTATTCTTTAGGACTGTCATCCACCTTTCTCTGCTGCAACTGTTCTTGCTATTTCCAATCATCCTTAACCTGCACATCCAACTTCAATTTCTCTCCAAAACAGATAGTAACATGTTCCTTCTTGTCTTCACAAGGTAAAGGCATTAGTTTGAACTTTTTACCATCTTTGTGCACCAAATAATTATTAGTATAACCATCATGAATTGTCCTCCTTAAGTGTTGCCATGGTCTACCCAAAATTACATGCCCACATGTCATTGAAATGACATCACACAAAACATAATCCTGATATGGACCAATTGAAAAATCAACATATGCCCTCTGACTAACCATTACTTGCTGTTCTTGACTTACCCAAGTGGCATTGTAAGGACTAGGATGATCAAACGTTTTCAATCCCAACTTATGCACCATATCCCAAGAGACTAAATTATCATGTGAACTTGAATCTATAATCAACTTGCATATTTTTCCATGGCTTAAACAATTAGTTTTAAAAATGGATACCTGTGGTGTTTGTTGCATTTTGCCTTTTTCCACCATAAGCATTTCTCCAACCATTACTGGAGAGGCTAATGAAATTTCTTGTTCTTCTTTCTTTTCCTCTTCTTGTGCCAAATGAACTCTTCTATCCTTGCTCTTATCAGCATCATCCTTCTTAGGACATTTGAAAGATGTGTGTCCCACTTCATTGCAATGACAACATCTACCTGTGAATACTCCTCTACCTGATCCAAATCTACCTCCACCTCTATATCCACCTCTCTGATCTGCAGAAACCTCTTTGCCTTTCTCATTATTGTTCTATACTTCATTAGTAGGTCTGCCCCTACCTCTATATCCTCTTCCACTACCTCCTTGCCTTTCTTGCTTCCTCTTCACCCTCTCTTCAGCTCTTATGGCTAACTGAAAACATTCTCCAAGTGTTTTTGGTATGGTCAAACCAATCTCATCTTGCAAGTTATACCTAAGCCCATTAAGGTATCTTACCACTTTCTCTTCTTCATCTACTAATCCTCCTCTAATACTAAGCTTATGAAATTGCTCAGTCTAGGACATAACATCCATGTCCTTTTGTTTCAAATTCTGTCTCATCCTCTTTGTTTGAATGGAGTAATCAGATGGAAGAAATTGATCCTTCATCATATCCTTCATCCTACCCCAAGAAGTGACTCTTGTTCCACCTCCACTCTTTCTGTTTGCACACTACTCCACCATGTAAGTGTTGTCCCTCTCAACTTTGTTTTTGCAAATTGAAGCTTCTTCTCATCACTCATCTCCTCATACTCAAAATTTTTTTCAAGGGCATCTATCCACCCTAATAACTCTTCACTATCCATCTTCCCTTGATAGATAGGTAACTCTATGTTTGCCTTTGTTCCACTACCTTGAACTGCCTTCAGTAATCTCACAAATTTCTTTTCTTCAGGATCCAATTCATCCTCAAGAGGATTCTCGTTTGCCTCCTCATCTCCTTCTGAATCATTTTGTTCATCCCTTCTAGGATTCTTCTCCAATGCTTCCAACCTTGCCAAGATTGATGCATTCTCTCTTCTCACTTGCCTTAACTCTCTTTCCCTTGCAGCATCCTGTTCTCTTCTATCCCTCAACTCTTTTTCTCTAGCCTCTAAGGCTTCCCTCAGTTCATTATTCTCCCTAGCCATCTGATTCTTAGGAGGCATCCTTACAACTCTCTCAAACCCTTACTGTTTCACATGATCCTACCACTCCCTCAAGGACCTACTTGTGGCTCTGATACCAATATGATGCAGAGAACCTAGGTACTGAGAAGGACACTTCAAACCTTCAATGAAATGACTCTCAACGTTCACTGTCTTTAACAGAGATCAAACTTCTCATAAGGCAAGGCTTTAATACAAAAACTAAATATGTTCATGACACAAAGTGAGGGGACTTCAAGACACATATCTTAGGGTTCCTAACTCAGTCTAAGATTCCATCATCTCCATTATACAGGACCTACAACACAACAATCTTTACTTTGCCCTTCATAGACAGTCACACATTTCTACTTCATTAGAGAGACATTCAAAGTATTCTCCTTGGGATGATCTCCATTTATACAACTCAATCTCATACTACATACCAAATCAATAACATGCCTACCACCTAATGCCTTCCTTGACAAATTAACAACCCATCAAATCTAACTAATACCTTCTTTGTGGTGACTGTTTCCAATGAGGACTGACAGAGTCTGATGTAGGCAGAATGAATAGGTTTCATTGAGGAGTTTGTCTTACCTTCTATCATAGATCATTGCTAGATCCAGAGCATCTTGCATCAATGACAATGATTGATATTTTACAAAATCTCCACTTCCACAGTCGGTGGTCATCATCTAGTTGCTGTTGTCCTTCTCTAAGTCCCTAACCATGGTTCTGCAGGGTCATCTACAAGGCAAAATCACCCTAAGCCATTCTCCTACCTCTAAAACCTTCACAATCCCTTGCATTAACTACTATACAATCCATTCCACTGATCATAAACAGAAAAGATCAGTGGAATGAAGAGAAATCCATCAAGTTGTTTAGAAGAAGCCCTAACTCAGGGTTTACAACAGTCAATAGAAAACCAATGATTTCTTCCACCTAGTTTAGTGTCAAGACCTTAAACAAGGTTCAAATCAAAGCTATCACAATCCACTAATCATCCAATATATTCATGGGCTATGATTGTTCCGTACAGAATCAGGTACGGGCTGGAAACAACAAAAAAAACACAGAAAATGTAGGAAAATAGTTGTTTCTTCGTTCTTATTCCACTTCCACCGAATGCCTCTTAATAATGAATCCTTTACATGCTTAAAGTAAGCCTCCTACATTTGCATGAAGTCATTTGGGAGTGGTTGGGGTTGATGAAACTACCCCAACCATCGAACTTCTTCTTTGTTTCTAACTGCAGCACTTGTTTATTGTTTAGTAATTGTCCTCTCTTGGATTGTATCGACTATTTTTGGGTTTAATAATGCTTTCCAACATTTGGTTAACCTTGGACAAGGTTCTAACACACCTTCTAACCTTTGACATGCTTCCAACCATGAGGGTTGCCTCCTACACACTTTAGGAGGGCTACAAACTTAAGGAAATATATGACTACCTTTTACAATATGATTGTCCTTCTTAGGACTTACAACATGAGAGTAGTCTTATAGTCATTTGGACATAGTCCTTTTACATTTATGGCATACAAGCCTTATTACAACATGAAGATGGTCTCAAGGACCTTATTAAACCAAGACAAAATACTTGAAGATCAAGTAAAACCTAGCTATCTTGATGCTCTTGCACCATGAACCGAAAATAGTGGAAGTCCAACAAAAGTGTGGGGAAGATAAAGATACATCAACTGATGATGCCCTTAAGACTCAAGAAACCTTAGATAATAAAGAAATATCAGGTCATGATGATCTAAAGACCTAGAAGGTAGATACATCAGGTGCGGATCATAATGTGATTGAAGATCAGGTAGATGCACCTATTTCAAACACAATTATATCCATGGATACCAATATGCCTTAGGATGAGCAAATTCCTAAACTGGATGAGACACAGAAGGAGGAAGTAAAAGATCAGGATCAGCATGTAGATACACAACGTGATTCCCCTCTACAAGAAGAAGTTCCTCAATAGGAGGAAGTACCACAAGATTCCCCTCATGAAGAGTATCATGAGGAAGAAATGAGAAAATCACCCTCTCCACCAAAAATAGAGATAAATTTTAGAGATCAGGGTGGACATGATCATGACAGACATGATGATGACGGCAATCAAGGATCCAGAGATCAAATATCTCAATGGCTAGAGCAAGAAATAGGTATGGAAACAAGTTTCAAAATCAAGGAATTTGATGTCTCGACATTATTCTCAGAAACCATTATGAAGCCCAAGAGGAAGGCTAGATTAACATCTGCAATAAGAAGAGATCCTGCTACAGGCAGAAGGACCGCCTAGGTAGCACTTCCCACAGTTGAAAAGGAGAAAGGCAAGATCACCCTGGAAGAATTCCAAATCACTACAATTGATTTAGGGTTTGCCAATGAAGACCCAAAAGGTCAGGAAGGGAAGGACATAATAGATTCTTTAACCCAAAGGGTGAAGAAAGAAAAGGAGAAGAATAAGCAGCATAAAGAGCACATTGCTCAGCTGCATGCATACATAAAAGGGTTAATTAACCCTGATAATACGGTATCAGATCAGGTAGTCCCATTGACTATGATTTCTCAGGAAGAGGTCAATAAATTGGACCATATGAGGCATGAGTTAGTGATTATGAGAAAGTGGATGTCATCCGCACTCACAGGAGCTAAGGAAGTAGTGAAAGCCTCTTTGCAGAGGTGGAATTCTTTGGGTATCTCAAAGATAAAAGTTGATAAATTGCAAACAGAGACTGGAAGAAGGTCATTCCAGTTGGAGAAAGCCTTGAGTGCTTTGAGAGAAATAAAGAGGATTAATCCTCAGGTCCTAATAAGCAACTAGGTGCTAAATAATAACACTGCCATATTGGTGGATATTTGGTATAAAGACATCAGATTTGAATGTGATGCACTAAAGAGGTGCAGCAATAAATTGAGAGATATCAATGTGAAGTTGCATGACATGATGTCTTATGAGGTAGAAGTCCTAGAGGCTTTAGAGGGGAAAGTAGAAGGTAAAATTGAGAACCAAGATGCGGACTTTCCCATGAAAGCTCTACATAATAATTTTCAGCCGATGGCTGATGACCCTCTTAACCACCTAATAGAAGAAGCAATGAACAAGATCATGAGGATCAAGGTCAAGCTGGATAACTACAATGAAACATTAAGCAGCAAGAAAAATAAATTAGAAACCCTCAAGGATAAGTTCCAATCACATAAGCATGCCATTAGCAAAGCCAAAACTCAGGATGGTGGAGAAATTAAAAGAGTAGTGCAAGCATATGAAAATATTAGGACAATCATGCAGGTCCATCTACAGGGAGACATTCATCAGGATGATGAAGACATGGAAAGCAATGATCATGATGATCATGAAGATGAAGAAGAAGAGCCTGATGAGTAGATGAAGATGTGCCACAAAGGGAAATACATGCATCAGGTACTTAGAAGAAAATAAGTTACCTAGATGGTTGCCAGCTAGCAACCTGTGCCACGAGATAAAGTTGACCAAGTCAAAAGGAATGTGCACTGTAGATCTTAATTGATAAATCTTGATCGTAGATCATGTGTAATCGCTCCTTCACCTTGTTCTATAAAAGGTATAGGGCGTTGGATCTAGGGCATACAACTGAGAGGGGGGGGTGAATCAGTTGTATAAAACTTCTTGTTCTTTCAAACACTTGATTCTTGGTTGTTAGTTAACAGCATATCAATTAATCATCCATGAAAGCATAATACATAAACACAAGAGCAGATAAACATCAACACATTGAACACCAAGATTTTGACGTGGAAAACCCGGTTAAGGGAAAAACCACGGGGTGATTAACCCAAGAATTATTCTCTGTTAGAAGAATAAGAAAAAGAATGGCACTTGCCAATTAGGGCTCACTGCCCGAGCACACTGCTCACAAAGAGGCCCACTGCCTACAAGGAGACACACTGTCTACAAAGTGATAAGAATCACAGTCTTGAACTGGAGAATGACATCTCTACCATGTCCGGATCAGTTCCATTTAAGCCCAAAAACTTCTGCTCTGCCTTTCGCACTTCTCTTCACTATGCCACACTCATCCACACAATCCACACTTTGAAATGAACTCACAAACCATTATTTATACAAGACATCGACTTAGGAACAAACATCTAAGTTGGCAAACAACCATAAGAGTATCCGCAAGATGAATAACACATCCGGTCGGCCACCACAAGAACATTCGCAGGATGAACAACTCATCCGGTCGACTAAACAGAGCAAGAAATTCATCCGGAAGAATAACTTCAATTCCGGGCTCTACTATCAATGCGGACCAACAACACAACCTAAACATGATCCAAGAACCTTCACAAGCCTGCCTGAATGATCGGATACATCCGCACTTCCTCTACTTATTGGAATCTCTTGTCTTCCTCATCTGAAACTTCAAGAACACAGTCTGTCGCCACTGTCATAATGCAAGAGGTACTTTCAGACCTCCAAATCATACACAAATCAGGATGACACATCACAAGGACATCCCAAACACTCCTTCCAATCCGCACATTAGGATAATACAATTCCGGACCTCACCGGACCTTTTTGTGATCCTCTGTCACCTCAGGATACTTGCCAGAACCGGTTCCATACCGACAGCCATAACTCCTTCAGATCTTCATGCGGACCTCTGAAATCTTAACTGAAGCATCTCAAGACTCATATCTACTAACCCTTTAATCCGTATTCTCCGGTTCTCATCCTATATAGTACATTTGCCTTCTCATCACTGTTCTTCACTGTTCCTGACTGAGGCTAATTTTCTCAATATCCTCAGCACACAGCTCATCAAATCCTTCTTGTCAATGCAATATGAGTATGTTGACATCAATGATAACACTGGCTCACCTCATAGTTGCAACAATCTCCCCCTTTGTCATTGATGGCAACATATGATGTGAAAAACCATTAAGACAAGAACTTCTCTTTTCTGTCACAGCTCCCCCTATCAACAACAACTTTTCACATGTATTCTCTTCCTTTACTGCTCCCCCTTTGATCATCAACCACTTGTTTTTCACATGTCTTCTCTCCCCCTTTGACATCAATGGCAAAGGGCTCATACTTGCAATTCTCATACATCAGAATCATACCAGCTGCTCCCCCTTAGTTGCAGCTCCCCATCATCAATCCGGATCACAAGATATGACTGTGATATCCACCGGACTGATGCACATCAGTGCATCCTAGTTCATCACCGGAGGGGCCATGACCCCTAACTTCTCCCGGAGATATTCAAAAGAATCTTTGGGAAGAGGTTTAGTAAAGATATCTGCAATCTGATCCTTGGAGGGAACATACTCCAATCTGACTTCTTCCTTGTTTACTTGTTCTCTCAAAAAGTGAAACTTGATAGATATGTGCTTAGTCTTAGAATGCAACACCGGATTCTTAGAAATATTAATTGCACTTGAATTATCACAGAAAATTGTGATAGGCTCCTCATATTCAATTTTAATGTCTCTTAGCATCTGCTTCATCCATAAGATTTGAGTGCAACTACCTGCTGCTGCAATGTATTATGCTTCAGTTGTAGACAGAGATATTGCATCTTGTTTCTTGCTTAACCAAGAAACCAATCTCTTCCCCAAAAAGAATGCTCCACCACTAGTGCTCTTACGGTCATCCACACCTCCTGCCCAATCTGCATCTGTGTAAGCATGAAGAGAGAAATCCGGATCTCTAGGGTACCATAGACCATACTCAACTGTTCCTTTCAAGTACCTAAAAATTCTTTTGATTGCCATAACATGAGATTCTCTAGGATCAGCTTGGAATCTTGCCACAAGACCAACAGCCTGCATTATATCTGGTCTAGTTTGAGTGAGATACAACAATTCACCAATCATTGATCTATACTTTGTCTGATCTGCCTTTGGAGAATCATCATCTTTGCTTAACTTACATCCGGTTGCCATAGGAGTGTTCATTGGCTTTGAGTCTTCCATACTAAATTTCCTTAACAATTCTTTCACATATTTGGTCTGAGAAATGAAGATCCCTTCTTTTGTTTGAGTAATTTGTAGACCCAAGAAGAAATTCATTTCACCAAGCATAGACATTTCAAACTCACTTTTCATCTGATTTGCAAAAGTTTTGCACATACTCCAAAAATGATATCATCCACAAACACTTCAACAATCAAAATGTTATCATGATCAATTTTGAAATATAAGTTACTGTCAGTAGTACCTTTGTTGAATCCAATCTGCACAAGATGCTTATCCAACCTTTCATACCATGCTCTTGGGGCTTGCTTCAATCCATACAAAGCTTTCTTCAACTTGCAGACCATATCATCATTATCAGACAATTAAAATCCATCCGGTTGTTCAATGTAAACTTCTTCTTCCAGATCACCATTTAGGAAAGCAGACTTGACATCCATCTGATATACCTTGAAGTCTTTGAAGGCAGCATATGCAAGAAGTAATCTGACTGCTTCAATTCTTGTCACCGGAGTAAAAGTCTCTTCAAAGTCAATTCCTTCTATTTGAGAGTACCCTTTGCAGACCAATCTAGCTTTGTTTCTGATTACTTCACCAGCTTCATTTAGTTTGTTCCGGAAGACCCACTTGGTTCCAATTACATTCCTGTCTCTAGGTCTGGGAACAAGATCCCAAGTATGATTTTTCTCAATTTGCATCAATTCATCTTCCATTGCTTTGGTCCAGTTTTCATCATTGCAGGCTTCATTTATTGTTTTAGGTTCAATCTTTGAAATCAGACAACATTCATCCTGATTTTGAGCAACATTCCTTCTAGTTTGTACACCTTTGCTTCTGTCACCTATGATCTGATCTTCAGAGTGGTTCAGTCTTACATACCTTGGAATTTTGGGAGTATCCTGCACTTCTACTTCTTGATCGGGCTCATTCAAACCTATCTCTTCTTCCTGATTTACCGGATCAGGCTGACTCTGTCTCACCGGAGAGGATTGAGTTCCTTGAACACTGTCTTGGTCATCTTCATCAAACTCATAAAATCTTGAAGGCTTCTCAATTCCTTCATCAACTTTCACATTGGTGCTTTCTATCATCTTCCTCAATCTCTTATTGTAACACCGGTATGCTTTGCTTTGAGTGGAGTAACCCAAGAAAATTCCTTCATCACTTCTAGCATCAAACTTTCCTAGATCTTCATCTCTTTTAATATAACACTTGCTACCAAATACTCTGAAATATTTCACAGTAGGAGTGATGCCAAACTAGAGTTCATAGGGGGTCTTACCAGTGTTGTTTCTAATTTGAACTCGATTGAGAGTGTAGACTGCAGTGCTGATAGCTTCTTTCCAAAACATCTGAGGAACATTTGCTTCCAACATCATTGTCCTGGCAGCTTCTTGGATGGTCCGGTTCTTTCTCTCAACTACTCCATTCTGCTGTGGAGTCCTAGGAGCAGACAACTGTCTCCTTATACCCTACTTCTCACAAAAGTCAATGAACTCACCAGATGTAAATTCACCACCTCTATCAGACCTTAGACACTTTAGTTTCAATCCAGTTTGATTCTCTACCATAGCTTTGAAGATTTTGAACTTCTCAAATGCTTCTGATTTTTCTTTTAGAAAGGTAACCCACATCATCTGGGAATGATCATCAATTAACAACATGAAATATCTATCACCTTGCAGACTCTTGATTCTTGTCAGACCACAGAGATCAGTATGTACTAATTCCAACAATCCGGTAGAAGACTGATCTTTGCTTTTGAAAGAGACTCTACTTTGTTTACCTAACTGACATTCTTTGCACACACTATTTGTAGGTTTCATCAATTTTGGAAGATCTCTTACAGCCTGAGTATTGCTTATCTTGATGATGTTATCAAAATTTACATGACACATTCTTCTATGCCATAACCAACTCTGATCAATTTGAACAAACAAACAACTTTTATTTGAACCAACCAGATGAAAGATATTACCTTTTGTCTGAGTACCAGATGCAATTTCAGTTCTGGAGCTTGTAAAGATTCTGCATTTTCCATTCTTGAACCGGAGATCATAGCCTTTGTCCACTAACTGACCAACACTGAGAAGATTGTGCTTCAATCCTTCAACATATAGTACATTACCTGTTTTGCTCTTTCCATCAAAGGAAATAGTTCCCCTACCTCTGATTCTGCCAGCAGAATTGTCACCAAACTTTACCATTCCTCCTTCATATCTTTCCAAATCTAAGAACTTATTATTGTCACCAGTCATATGGTGAGAACATCCACTATCAATAACCCAATCATCCTTTTCTTCCACTTGAGCAGCCAAAGCTTTTTCAACAACTTTGTGATTGACAGATTCAGAGAGTATTGAATCTTCTTCCTTGATGGCAATAAACACCCACTCATTTCCGGATTTGCTTCCTAGTTCTGATTCATCATCTGTTACTCCTTCATTGTCATCTTCTTCATGAACATAATAGCAATTCTTTTGAAACCTTTGTCTGTTAGTATTAGACCTTGCAGATCTTTCCGGACATCTTGAAGCAAAATGACCAATCTTATTGCAGTTGAAACACTTAAAGGGTAGTTTTCCTTCATACTTACCGGATCCTCTTGGCAGTCTCATCGCAATGAGGGCTTCAAGTTGAGTTGTTTCTGCTTCTTCTTCTTCCATGTCTCTTCTTGCTTGATCATACCATGACATCTTCCTTGATGAGTTTTCTCCCAGATCAAATCTCTGTTTGCCTTTCACATAGGTACTGGCTTTGAAAGTAGATTCAGTCTTGGGAGGATCATCTCCAAACTCGGTCATTTCAAATGCAGCTAGTTTGCCAGCCAGTTGTTCTCTTGTGACAGTTGTGTGGGCTCTGAATTCATCAATGGCAGCAACCTTGATTTTGTAGGCAGTAGGAAGGGATCTTAGGATTTTGCAGACAATCTCATTTTCATCTAGAGTTCCACCAGCATTTCTAATTCCACATACCAGCTCATTCACTCTTGGCATAAAGGTAGTGATGTTTTCATCATCTCTCATTTTCAATCTTTCAAATTTCCCTTTCAGACTTTGCAACCTTGCACTTTTGACAAACTCATCTCCTTCATATAGAAGTTCCAGTTTAGTCAGGATCTCATATGCAGTTGGTAGGTCAATAACATTCGAGAGATCTGAGTCATTCAATGCGCTTAGAAGAGCTTCCTTGGTCCGCAGATTGTTTTCAGCTTCTGTGATTTCATTCAGAGTTGTCGGACCACCTTGTGGAGGTACATATGGTTTTGAAACCATAGCCAAGTATGCTTTTCCCATACATTCCAAGTGACACTTCATGCGACCTTTCCAAAGAGTGAAGTTGGTTCCATCGAACTTCGGACTATCCTTCTTGTAAGATGACATCCTGGATCTCCTCAAGCGGTTAAGCTCCTTTCAGAGGAACTTGGCTCTGATACCAATTGTTGGATCTAGGGCATACAACTGAGAGGGGGGGGTGAATCAGTTGTATAAAACTTCTTGTTCTTTCAAACACTTGATTCTTGGTTGTTAGTTAACAGCATATCAATTAATCATCCATGAAAGCATAATACATAAACACAAGAGCAGATAAACATCAACACATTGAACACCAAGATTTTGACGTGGAAAACTTAGTTAAGGGAAAAACCACGGGGTGATTAACCCAAGAATTATTATCTGTTAGAAGAATAAGAAAAAGAATGGCACTTGCCAATTAGGGCTCACTGCCCGAGCACACTGCTCACAAAGAGGCCCACTACCTACAAGGAGACACACTATCTACAAAGTGACAAGAATCACAGTCTTGAACTGGAGAATGACATCTCTACCATGTCCGGATCAGTTCCATTTAAGCCCAAAAACTTTTGCTCTACCTTTCGCACTTCTCTTCACTATGCCACACTCATCCACACAATCCACACTTTGAAATGAACTCACAAACCGTTATTTATACAAGACATCGACTTAGGAACAAACATCTAAGTCGGCAAACAACCATAAGAGTATCCGCAAGATGAATAACACATCCGGTCGGCCACCACAAGAACATTCGCAGGATGAACAACTCATCCGGTCGGCTAAACAGAGCAAGAACTTCATCCGGAAGAATAACTTCAATTCTGGGCTCTACTATCAATGCGGACCAACAACACAACCTAAGCATGATCCAAGAACCTTCACAAGCCTGCCTGAATGACTGGATACATCCGTACTTCCTCTACTTACTGGAATATCTTGTCTTCCTCATCCGGAACTTCAAGAACACAGTCTGTCGCCACTGTCATAATGCAAGAGGTACTTCCAGACCTCCAAATCATACACAAATCAGGATGAAACATCACAAGGACATCCCAAACACTCCTTCCAATCCGCACATTAGGATAATACAATTCCGGACCTCACCGGACCTTTTTGTGATCCTCTGTCACCTCTAGATACTTGCCGGAACCGGTTCCATACCGACAGCCATAACTCCTTCAGATCTTCATGCGGACCTCTGAAATCTTAACTGAAGCATCTCAAGACTCATATCTACTAACCCTTTAATCCGCATCCTCCGGTTCTCATCCTATACAGTACATTTGCCTTCTTCTCATCACTGTTCTTCACTATTCCTGACTGAGGCTAATTTTCTCAATATCCTCAGCACACAGCTCATCAAATCCTTCTTGTCAATGCAATATGAGTATGTTGACATCAATGACAACACTGGCTCACCTCATACTTGCAACATAGGGATGCTTTGTTTTTAACATTCAAAGCTTAATTAAAATTTGTTTGCTGAAATATCAGGGCCTATTTTAAAGTTATTGTAAGCATACATATTTTCGCATACTTAATGAAAGAGAAGACTAGTTTGATTACAAATCATCGTAAATTTTGGGTAATCTATGTTTGAATTCTTGATATATGCTTTGATTTGCTACATCCCTTGGAGTGCTCATCAGTCTGCATATATTGTTTTCATTCCTCATCCTTTGAAGTTTGCATCATCTATATCTAGCTGTGGAACATCCTGGTGAAAATATGGTTTGATTTCTTCTTTCTCATGACTATATCAAGTGTGTATGTGACTCAATAGCTGAAGATTCATCATAATTTGAAGCATTATTTTTACATTTCTTTTAATTTTAGAACAATTCACCATCACAATTGCAAATAATTGACAATCAGAAGCAAATTACATAAAATATGTAGACATCTCATAGATAACTAAAAATTCATAGCATATTTGAAGCTAAAGCATGTGTAATTGACAAATATCATGCAAAGATTTAAGTATAGACACAATATTTGTAGAAATATTCTGTGTAGAATGACTTTTCTGTGTAGAATCATGACAGGAACAAAATCTTGTTGATAAGCAAACGTAAGGCCCCAAAATGGAGACAACAACTCACATCAACTACTGAGTAATGTCAGTAGATTAAGAACTAATCCATGGAGACTTGGGATCATGAATTCTTTGAATTCATCGTATCTTTCAAGATGAGTAAAGGTTGTTGTGTAACTTTTATTCTATGTTTGTTTATGACTAACATCATGATCAACATAAATTGGTGCTAGAAGGAGGTCCCGAATTGGAAAGAACACATAGCTTTATCATATTTAGTAAGTTTATCAAATTCAATGATGCACATAGTAAAGTGACACTAAAATACCTCCAAATTTTAAGTAATACGCAAGGAGTTGTTGTATTATGCTTGCACATGCTAATCATTTCTAAAGTTTTCAAAATTGATCATAAATATTGCAAGCTTTAAGGTAAATCATCGTGAATTTAGAAAGATCAATCTTATTTCAGGTAGATTTGTCAAAGCTTTGAGGTAATAAGCCTTAGGAACTTGATATCCGATTGCAAGAGTCACCAAACATAAATATCACCTCATATTTGCATGTTTGTGCAAATATTTCATAAATATCTAGTTAGTATCCTTTGCTGACTATAAATATTGCCTTCGCTGGTAAATTCCAACCGATCTTTACAGTCAACTAGCCAATTTCCCTTAACATTGAGAAATCCTGGTTCACAGGCCAAATACCAGGTCTAGGTCTAGTGGAATATTTAAAGAATTGCCTGTTAGAGGATTCAGACCTAGAACTATAGATATCCATCATACTCCCGATTCTAGTGCTTCAAGAGCATCACCAGAACGTCCTCCTGTGACTCCTATTGGTTTGCAAATACCTACAGGATCACCAGTTACACCTCAGGTTCAACCTCAGCTGGTCATACCTCAAGGTCAACCTCCTCCAGTTGCAATGTCGTTCTTTGCAGCAGAATCACCTTTAGCTTTCAATGCATATCATCCTTTACCAAAGAATCTGAATAAAATTTGTTCGAAATATCATCCATATCAGGATGCAGATTATCATATCAAAACTTTCAAAGAAGCCTTCTATAGAGCTAGAATAGAACATCAGGATGTTGTATGCAGATTATTTCCTTTTTCCTTAAGGGAAGAAGCCTATAATTAGTATATTAGCCTTGGTTAAGGTTCAGTCAGATCTTGGGCTATCCTGGAGAAAGATTTCACTGATAGGTTCAAGGTACCAATAGGTCCTTCAATGAACTATCACCTATTTGCCACAATTAAATGGTTTGAAGGAGAACCTATTGCTAATTTCAATGCTAGGTTCTAGAAAATGTTATCCAAGTTAGTCTCTCCATATGTTGTAGCAGATGAAGCTGCTAGGATAATTTATTATTCAACCTTGGATCCTTTAACTTCCATGTTCATCAGGAGAGCACATCCTGAAATCACAACCTTAACAAGAGCTTTCCAAGAAGCTATTAAAGTCAATCAGCAGCTAGTCCCTACTCCTACACCAAATTTAGCATTTCCCACACTTCCTGGTTATCCAGGATATTCTACCCAACCACAGCATAATGGAGCCATGATGCCTCTAGCTATCATGCCAGCACCTTTGCAGATACCTCCATTGAGTATAATGCCACCTCCAAATGGAAATGGCTAGATGCTGCAATATCCTGGACAGATATAGGCACCTTAGGTTGTAGACCAGAATAACAACAATGGATCTTCCTTCTTCAAGCCTTTGACATAAAATGTAGTGGCTAAGGCTCAGGAAGAGAAAGAAGAGATTAAAGAAATATCAACTCAGCTAAGGAAGCTTACAACTAAGATCACTCACTTAAGGAGTCAAAACTTCTACTCCCAGCCTAATCAAAATAGAGGTTATAACAATGACAGACCAAACTATCCTAATAGGGGGTACAATAACAATAATTATAATAACAATGACAATAATAATCCTCAAAGACAGCCTAGAGTGTGGAACACTAGGCCAAACAATGGTTCCTTGCCATCACCCCTAGACAATCAGCCTCCTGGTGAGCCCAAATAGACTACTAGAGTCAACCTTGTAGAGGCAGCCCTCACTAACTGGTGCAGAATTCATAACACCAATGCACATGTAGAGTTAGATTGTCCTCAATTCAGAATTGCTGCTAGCATTTTCCAAACTGAAGTGTCCAACACTTCAGGAAATCAACCTCAGGTAGAAGGAAATGAACTTGTTCCTTGTGGATATGATTCCGTCCTAGTGCTGGAAAGTTACACTCATCATCCTTATCAGTAGACAGTGCCTTCTCAACAAGATTATATCCTGGTATGTGAGGAAATAGCCATGGCTTTTGAATCAAATTATGTTTTCCCCTTTGAGGATGAAAATGAGCCTTCAAATGAACATGAGGAGGTGCATGCCTACCAACAACAATATCTAGGTAAGCATAACTATAACCTGAGAAATAATGCCAACAGACCTACTAGTCCATTGACCTCTTCCTTGCCTCTAAATAATTTTAATACACCTCCTGATCCCAAGGTGAGTAATAACCCTGGATTCCCCAAGGTGAATGCTCAATATCTAGCACCACCAAACACAACATCAAAAGTTGTAAGTTTGCCTCGTGAATCTGACAAATTAGTCACATATCTGGCTGATGAAATGAAGAAGATCAAAATCAGCCTATCCTTGTTAGAGTTGCTCAAAACCCCTACCATCAAGAAGGCATTTATGAAATCACTAGATGATCCTGCTCCTAAAGAGGATAGTCATCCCTTAGGTCAGTCTGGTAGTAAGGATCATGCTGCCAGAGACAATAATGTTAAACATAAGGTGCCAGCTACTGTTTAAGCTGCAGAGACCTCCCACATGACCTTATATAGAGATAAAAGTGAGTCACCTCCGTTACTCCTCACAATAAAAATGTTCAGTAAAAACCTACACAACTATTTGGTAGACTTAGGAGCATCTACGAATGTAATACCCCTGTCTATATGCAATGCTTTAGGACTGTATCCTACTAAATATTTGAAGAAAGTCACACAACTGGACAAAATAGAAGTGTGGTGGGAGAGTTAACCCACATTCACATGCAGCTTGCCTCGGATCCCAGAATCCAATATTATATTGACATTCAAGTAGTTGACATACCTGATACATATGGGATGTTGCTCAGCAAAGACTAGTCTAAAACCCTCAATGGATACATGTCCACAGATTTCAGTCACATGTGGTTACCCCGGAAGGGGATACCAAACTAGATAAGAATAGATGCTGAACCAAGAATGAAGCACATGATCACCGAATACAACAAAACTAATGAGATCATGTATGTGGATGTGGAACCTAGAGTTTACTCCATAAGACCTCAGACTGTCAGGATAGAGGAGATGTGAGGCCGACTATTTTGCCTCCTATATTTTGATCATTGTGCTATTCAGTAGTGACTATGTTTCATAGTGTAGACTTGATGTTTTATCTCATTGATTTGATATATGTGATTTGATTCGGTCATATTGATGATATGCTGTGGTTCGATATATGGATTTATATTAGATGTTATTTTGTTATGAGATTCTAGTTGATTATGTGATTGGAATTTATTGACATGTGATGGAAATACAGTTAATATGGAATCAGTTATTGATGGATATTGTTGTATTGTCTGCATGAATTTAATTTCCAGTTGCTTCAGCTATCACTTTCATGACAGAACTGACACTTGATCGAGATGTGCAGGTTTACGTTCCCTAGTCATGGGAAATCGGAGGTAGGATTCACACCATGTTATTTCCGGTTAAGCCGATCCATTCCCAAGAGGGATGAGGATCATGTGTGAAATTGCATGATGATTTATTGTGTTTGGTTTAAATTTTAATTATTATTTTTAAGCCTTAGTACCCTCTCTCTTTCTTATTTTGATTAATGTTAAGTGTTGTAAAATTTCAATTTATTTATGTCAATTGGCATTTTTATTGTTTTATTTGGTCCATTTATATGTGGATTTTTGACCCCTTTCATGACCCCTAGGGTCCCAAAAGTTACCCTAGGTGGTCAACCATGAGACTAGGGTCAACTTGGACCACCTAACCCTAGTTTTGACTCACCCTAGGTCACCCTTAACCATGGTGGAGTAAGAGTGACGAAATTGGGAAGAGGGGAGATGGGGATGGGCCTTGCCTTGGGAAGAGCACCCCTCCCATCTCTAGGTTTTGGGAAACATTCCCAAGGAAGACTTAGGAGGTCTCAAAGAGTCCTCCCAAGCTCCCAAGTGAGTGGGAGCACCACTCAAGGCCATTGTCTTGTTGAAGGGTGAGTGGGAATCCAACTCACCATTTGTCCCTCTCCCACTTGTGTGGAAGCACAAGTGGATGAGGTGGAGATGGAGGTGAAGGGAGAGGAGGACACTTGTCATCCTCTTACCTTCTCTCTATTCCAAGTGGCCTTGGTGGAGGGAAGAGATGGTGACAAATGTCACCACCTCATTCTCTCAAGGCCAAATAGAGGGCCTATAATAGCTCCTCTTGTAGAGGAGTGGGGGTTCTTGCATCCTATTCTTTTCCTTGTTTTTTTTTGAGACCTCTTGCAAATTGAGTTTTCTTTTCTAAGTTTGGAGGAGTTGGAGAAGGTTGGGGAGATTTTGAAAGTAGGAAGGCTTGGGAAGGCTTGGAGCTCTTCACCAATTTCTTCTTCCATTGTCAAGGCCTTGAAGGTAGGCCTCTAAACTAGTTCTTGCTTTGCTTTTATGATGTCCATGTTTGATTTTTGGTTGACATATTGTTGTATTGTGTTGTTTTACATTTGATGTTGGGGTGGGTGTCATGGTGAGAGCACCTCCAATGGAGGAAATGCTCAACTAGTATGGGTAGGGGAGAGGAACAATCCTTGGGGGTTCTCCCACAGTTTGTGTTTAAGTGTTTATTCCTTGAGGGCCTATTATCATTTGAGGAGGAGTATCTATATGGCAAGAGTGCCAAGCATTTTGGTGTGAGATTCTGGTGGATTGTGTTGTTCAGGGATTTTGGCTTGAGGCCATGTGATGAGATCTTCTTTATCATTGGGAGCCCCTTTAAGTTGAGAGGTCTATTCCCTACCCTCACCTAACTCATTTCCATGAGTAGAGTAATGTGTTAAACCTATGGGGTGTATCTATTTTGTGTTTAGTTGTGTTTGAATTCTATTGTGGTTTGGTACACCTGTGTGAAATTCCCTACCTCCCTAGCTCAGGGGTGACCCACTTGTGGGTCTACGGTAGGGAGGAGAGCTTTCCTTTTATTGTGGTTGTTTTCTGTTGTCTTGTAGTTGTGTTGCTTGCAAGTTGTTGAGTGGGAGATGAAGTAGTTATGGAGCCCATCCTTGTGAGACCTTGTAGTGATATTTGGGTTGTTGAAGCCATGGCCATTGTGGCCTCATAGTGTCATAATTGAAAAGGGATTGTATGGTTGTCACTGCCATGTAGTTGGCTGTAAGTGATTATCCAGTCCAACTTTAAGATACTGAGGCTAAAATGGTTTAATTCCCTTCATTATGTGGCTAGAAATGTGTTGAAAAGGCACTATGCATGAGTTAGAATGTTGCTATTAGAACTTGTTGTAAAGGAAGAAAAACAAATGCATTTTATCCTTATCAAGTTGTGAAATTGGTTAAGATGCAAGAGTATGAATTACTATATTTTCTGTCAAAGAAGTTTAGTGAATGGAAGAAGAACATAAGTATGAATGAAATACATATCTCCTTACCTTGTTGTTGTCCCAAAGGAAAAGTAATGTATTGCATTTAGAGAAAGCTTATTATGAAACTCCCATAGAGTTGGCTATGTATTTGTGTAATATAAACTTCTGCTTTAGTTCACTTGACACTGTCTATTTACTATCTATTAAGTTGTGGGTTAGATGTGGACTTGAAATCCATTTTGTAACAATTATCCCATTTCAAGTATTGTGAAAATGAAAAGGAAAAAAAAAAAAAACTGTGTGTTGTGAGATGCTTGAAGTTACAGATTTGAAATTTGGGAAAATAGATGCATTCCTCTATATGTATGTAAGCTTGTATTTGATACAACCAGAATTCAATATCTCCATATTCTGTTATGTTAAATGCTTATGTATTAAAAAGGAAACACTATTTTGCAATTGAGATTTGGAGAGATAATTACATTCAGGGACCTTGAAGATTCCCCCTATATTCCATAAAGAATAGTTGTATTTCATTATAAATTAAGCCTGTATGAAAATGAAAATTCTGTATTATGATATTTAATTTTTCTCTACATGTTTGGACAAAAAAATATATTGATATATCAGAATGGAAATAGATATACATTCTTATATAAATATAAATATATATATTTAATATCTAAATATATATACATGTATACATACACACACACATATATATATATATATATATATTTAATATATATAAATATTTATTTAACTCTTCGAAATACTTACATCGCTGTTGAAGGGCGAGGGTTTCATCTAATTAAATTTAAGGAACTTATACATTGTAAAATTTACAACAAAATAAAAGAAAAAAAAATAAGGAGAGGGGGTATGGGGGACGGCGGCCATGACAGCTGCCGCCACCCATACCTCCCGTGGTTATTACAGGGGGGTGTGGGGAGGGGGCCGAGCCCCTACCCACACCCTTGGGTGTGGGTGGGGGCTCGGCCCCCTCCCCACACCCCTTAACCACCATAGCCACCACTGGCCCTCGCGGCCTCTAGACCACAGCGATTGCCTAATCCTCCCCGTAGTCCTTACTGTATGTGTCATCCCTCCCTTTCTTGCGCACCACGATATGTCCATGCCACCCTCTGTAACTCACGCTGCCACCATCACTCCTGGCCATGCCTCTAATCCAGTCACCACAGTCCTCCCCTGCCTGGTCCGCCTCCGTCGGCCCCCTTTGGCCTTTTGCACCCTAAACAAAAACAAATTTTAGGGCACACACAGATGAGAATGTAATAAAAGAAAATGGAGTTTAGGGCAACAAGAGAAAATGGAAATGTTAGAATAAGATTAGGGTTCTCTCATAAAACCATAAGTGTTTTTTTTTAATTAGGGCTTATGAGGATTTAAATTCCTTTTTTTTAATTTATTTAAAGAGCTCACGTGAACTTTCCAATACTCATGGTTATGTATGAGAGAAATATATCATATTTATATATCTATCAAATGAGCCCTTATAATTATATAAATACAAACAATATTATATTTAAATAAATATATGTATAATGTTGTTTATTAATAAATTGATAAAATCATTTAAATAATAAATATATTTAATTGATAAGTCTTCTTTTTGTGTTTCTTTTCCTATAATACATGTATTTCATTTAAATAATTTAATATATTTATTTTGATAAGCTTTTTTCTTCTCTTTTTATAAAAAAAAATATTATTTTAAACATGTATTATATTTTTTTTATTATTATTCCAGAAGGAAGCCTTTTGGACAAATTAAGTAAGGGTTGTAAAATTCTAGCCAATATTATGTACAACAACAATTAAATTATTTATGGTATATATATAAGTATTTTTTTGTATATTTCCAAGCAAGACTATTAATCGTAAACGGAACTATATACCCATAGGTTAACTAAAATAAGTCAACCTATGCTTCCATTGGCGGTTAACCCATCTAAACCTGTAGGGGGAGAAAAACGACCAACCAAGAAAAGGGAGGCAAACTTTTAATGCCAAGATTAGCCTGAGCATAAACCCCGTGAATGGCACCAAGCAACAATAGTTAAACCTATATAAGTGGCTTGGGTTACCAGGTTAATAAAGAGCTTAACCCCAAATAGGATAACTACGTAGTCAAGTAAAACGATAGTGTAATGAATCTTCCCCCTCGTCGTTAACTCTTTATGCGATATTTATTTGATCCTCGATAAATATCGATCCATGTATCCTGCTTAGTCATGTGCCATATGGACTTCATACTAAGACCTTTTGTCATTCCAAGTCCTACTAGGGATCGTTGTAGGCAAATTTTAATCTTGCCTAGGAAACTTAGGTTTCAAGTTGTTTAATCTAACCCTAGGAGTGACACACTTCATGTCGCACACCTCTGGATAGCCTACATCTCATTTAACTTGTTGTCATGTTTACGCCTCAAGCATATTGCCATCGAGCACGCAAGTGCATGCGAGGTGGTTCTTAGGGTTAGGGAGAAAAGTTTTTCGTGGTTCGTGTCATGACCACATGTCAAATGTGGGCATGACATGCGTGTTTTGTGTTGTGACCGCACGGGAGATGTGGGCATGACATTTGGTATCAGAGGCAGGTTTTTAAAACACTAGGCTTGTTTTAGGCACTTTATTACTTCTGCAACTATGATTGATTTGTGGCTACCTCATTTTGTAGGATGCCTCCTAGACAAGTTCGGCAAGCGCAGACCTACCGCACTCCACCCACAGAGGTATGCACTGATTCATCAGCTGCAGGACCAGGTCAGCCACTGGTACAGCCAAAGCCACAGGTATAGCCAGATCCACAGGTTTAGCCACTCCTACAGCCACAGCTAATTCCTTAGGCACCATAGGCACCACCGGTCCCACCAGATATGGGACCACAGATATTACAGGCCTTACAAGCAATTCTAGATAGGCTCCCACCAATAGTAGTAGAGCCACATATCAAGCCCTGCGAGGATCCGCGAGAGGAGCCCCGTGTAGAGCCGCGAGGGGCACCACGTGAGGAGCCTTACGTCGAGCTACTAGAGATAGAGGAGGTTGGTTCGGCCAATAGGGCCCATAGCAGGAGCCCCCCACATCAAGCTAGACAAGATGAGACAGTGCGTGTAGAGCACTTAGGTCATAGGCCTTATGAGTATCATGCAGACGAGCCTTTCAGGGGGCACAGAGATAGGGGAGATCCCATCTGGGACATATTGAGGTTGAACCCTCCTACATTCATTGGGACCATAGAGGGAGCTGAGGTAGAGGCCTGGCTGATCAGTTTA
This sequence comes from Cunninghamia lanceolata, assembly GCA_027924645.1. Lineage (NCBI taxonomy): Eukaryota > Viridiplantae > Streptophyta > Pinopsida > Cupressales > Cupressaceae > Cunninghamia > Cunninghamia lanceolata. The sequence continues at coordinate 30,122,559 of BSBN01000078.1, read as the reverse complement.
GATAGGTGCTTCGTGTTGTGTCCTTACAAGGGCAACACGAAGGCCCGTATGGCAGTTCACTTGTTGCGAGATGAAGCAGGTACCTAGTGGCACACTGAGGAGTGCAAGCACCACCTATCTTTGGACACCCTCACATGGGAGACCTTCATTGAGCACTTCAATGCACGCTATTTATCAGACCACTATAGGCAGCGTCGTCTAGACGAGTTCCATGACCTCTAGTGGAGAGGACTTACAGTGGCTCAGTATGAGGCTAGGTTTACAGAGCTATCTAGATATGCGGAGTATCTCCATGACGAGAAACTCCTGGTGCACAAGTTTATTAGAGGGCTTAATCACAATATAGTAGGGCCTGTTTAGATGGCAGACCCCCAGACTTTGAATGATGCTACCGAGAAGGCATACATTGCTGAGGAGATTCAGGGATGAGGGCAGAGTTCTCACCCTCAGTTTCAAGATTGGGGACAGCAGCATCAACAGAGTTTTCATAGACCATCGTAGCCACCCCACAAAGGAGGATTTAGTTTAGCATCTTTACCTCCTAGACCCTCACAGCAGCAGCAGCCACAGCAGCAGTAGAGAGCTAGGACACAACAGGGGTCATAGGGGGGACATAATAGGGGTTGGCAGCAGTAGGGCCCATGCAGAGATTAGAGATAACAGGGACCACCTACTGGACCTGCGAGGACACAACAGTCTTATAGAGGTTCACAGGGGTCTACCGACAGATCAGGACAATAGCAGACGGGTAGGACCTAGACTATACAGGTACAGGTTAGGGGCCCTTGTTATGTTTGTGGTGGAGCAAGACACCTAGCTAGAGAGTGTCCACAGGGTTTTACAGCAGGGTGACAGCCTCATGCAGGAGGTTCAGAGTAGACAGTGGGTGATATGGGTAGATCCCACCGTATGTTTGCAGCGGTTGATAACTACCAGGTAGATTTTCAGGCGTCAGTGATTAAGATGTCAGGTATGATTTGGGGTAACCCCATTTCTATTCTATTTGACTCTGGTGCTACTGATTCATTTATATCTCCATCGTTAGTGGAGCGTTACAGGCTGGTGGCCTCTAGGCAGGGTGATAGGTGGGTAGTTGAGTTGGCTTCAGGAGCCAAACTGATAGTAGATACCTTTATCCGTGATTGTGAGGTTGCTTTGGGATCCTTCACTACAGTATGTGACCTTAGAGTCATGACATTAGGATCCTATGATGTGGTGTTGGGTATGGATTGGCTTGCGGCTCATCGAGCCAAGCTAGATTGTCGCCGAAAGGCGATCAACTATTTAGACAATCACGACACATCAGTTGAGATTGTGGGCATGCAGAAGCCCACCGCAGTACGTATGATATCCGCTCAGCAGCTTAAGCACTGCATGTGGAAGGGTTGTTAGTTGTTCGCCATCACAGTGAACGATAGATTAGATGACGAGCCAAAGGCAACTTTGGATGATCATCCCATCCTTAGAGAGTTTGCCGAAGTTTTCCCAGCAGAGTTACCGGGGATGCCTCCCCGACGTGGGGTAGACTTTCATATAGACTTAGTGCCGGGTGCCGAGCTAGTGTCCCGTGCACCCTATAGGATGACCACACATGAGCTCACTGAGCTCAAGCTACAGTTGGGGGACTTGCTAGAGAAGGGGCACATCTGACCGAGCGTTTCACCTTGGGGCGCTCCTGTCATCTTCGTGAAGAAGAAGGATGGGTCTCTTCATTTGTGTATGGACTACAGACAGTTGAATACAGTGACGGTGAAGAACCATTACCCACTGCCTAGGATTGATGATCTTTTTGACCAAATGCAGGGTACCAGGGTGTTCTCTAAGATAGACCTGAAGTCTGGGTATCATCAGTTATGCATCACAGAGGCAGATATCCATAAGACCACCTTCCGGACTTGTTATGGGCACTATGAGTTCACAGTAGTTCCCTTCGGCTTGACGAACGCCCCTGCAATGTTCATGAGTCTCATGAACGGGGTGTTCCGTACCTATCTAGATCGATTCGTGATCATTTTCCTTGATGACATTTTGATCTACTCATAGACCGAGGAGGAGCATGAGGAGCACCTTCGTCAAGTTTTACAGTGTTTGCGAGAGCAGAAGCTTTATGGGAATTTGGCGAAGTGTGCCTTTTTCAGGACAGAGGTTTAGTATCTGGGGCATATTCTTTCTGGTGATGGAATCTCAGTAGATCCATCGAAGATCAGAGCTATCAGGGATTGGCCAGCACCCACGAGTGTGACAGAGGTCAGGAGTTTCATGGGGTTGGCTGGTTATTACTGTCATTTTGTTGAGGGCTTTTCTCAGATTGCGCACCCCATCACTTCCCTTCAGCGGAAGGGGAAGAGCTTTCTTTGGACTGAGCAGTGTGAGAGGGCATTTGGGGTCTTCAAGGAGCATCTTACCAGTGCTCCTATTCTAGCAGTTCCTAATCCTGCAGTAGATTTCATGGTTTGTACGGATGCATCACTTGAGGGATTAGGAGCTATACTTATGCAGGGTGGTAGAGCAATCGCGTATGAGTCACAAAAGCTCAAAACTTATGAACTGAACTACCCCACTCATGACTTGGAGTTAGCAGCAGTGGTTCATGCCCTAGTCCGTTGGAGACACTTCTTGTTGGGCCATCGCTTTGAGCTCCATTCCGATCATCATAGCCTTCAGTATATTTTCACACAGCTGAATCTGAATGCCTATCAGTGGCATTGGATGGAGTTTCTCTATGAGTATGATTTTGATGTCCACTACATCAAAGGGAAGGAGAACGTGGTTGTTGACACATTGAGTCGGAGGTGCCATGAGCTCTTGACCTTGACTTTGCGAGTGGACTTGAGGGACCGCATTATTCAGCATTTGCCAGAGGATGAGAGGTATCTAGAGGTGCAGTAGGAGATCAGATCACAGAGGGCCCTTGTGGGCAAGTTTGTAGGGTATACATTGGACACAGGTGGTTTGCTTCGTCATCGACAGCGCATCTATGTACCCCACGCAGGTGACCTACATACTGTGGTGCTATTAGAAGCACATAGATCATGTTATACGGCATATCCGGGGGTGAAGAAGATGCATGCTGATCTTCGATAGCTATACTATTGGCCAGGTATGAGACGTGATATAGCAGAGTTTGTTACTCATTACCTTGAGTGCCAGAGGGTTAAGGCCGAGCATCAGCATCCAGCAGGTCTCTTATACCCACATGATATACCTAAGTGGAAATGGGACACCATTTCCATGGATTTTATTGTTGGTCTTCCTATGTCCTCGCATCACCATGATGTCATCATGGTGATAGTCGACAAGTTGACCAAGGTGGCTCATTTCTCTCCTGTACGCACGACGTACAATGCGCCAGCTGTGGCGAAGGTATTCTTGGATGATATTGTGAGACTACATGGGGTACCTCACTGCATTATTTCAAACAAAGATCCAGTGTTCACTTTAGCTTTTTGGAGAGCCTTACAGTAGGGATTGGGCACACAGCTCAATTTTAGCTCCGCTTATCATCCAGAGATAGATGGGTAGATAGAGAGGGTGAATCAGATATTGGAGGACATGCTTCGGATGTATGTTATGGACCATCAGTCTGGATGGGAGGAGTATCTTTATCTAGTTGAGTTTGCCTACAATAATGGGCATAACAGCTCGTTAGGTATGCCTCCCTTTCAGGCTTTATATGGCAGACCTTGCAGGACACCATTGAGTTGGGATCGGATTGAGGATAGAGTCGCCATTGGTCTAGAGCTTGTGCAAGATATGGAGCAGTAGGTTACACTGATTAGACAGAGGTTGTAGGAGGCACATGATAGGTAGAAGAAGTATGATGATGCTAAGAGGATAGATCAGAGTTTCACAGTGGGGGACAGGGTATTAATTAGAGTACGGCCACACAAGAGTCCAATCCATTATGGAAAGGGCTCTAAGCTTGCACCTTGTTTCGTAGGACCCTTTCAGATTTTGGAGCAGATAGGACTAGTTGCCTATCTTCTAGCATTACCACCGAGCCTGTCACGTATCCACTATGTCTTTCATGTTTCTATTTTGAGATGATATATTTTTTATGTATCTCATGTACTGGACTGGAGTGCTTTACAGGTAGAGGCAAATGGGTAGTTGGAGCTGGAGCCAATTCCCAAATTGGCTTGTCAGACACTGGGCCTTCGAGGTTGAGAGCTAGACTAGGTTAGGGTGCAGTGGGATCGATACGACGAGGTCATGGTGACATGGGAGGATGCAACTAGTTTGAGGGCACTCTATCCTCACCTTTTTTATGACTTCCAGGAGGAAGTTCAGTCTTAGGGGGGGAGAATGTGAGGCCGACTATTTTGCCTCCTATATTTTGATCATTGTGCTATTTAGTAGTGACTATGTTTCATATTGCAGACTTGATGTTTTATCTCACTGATTTGATATATGTGATTTGATTTGGTCATATTGATGATATGCTGTGGTTCGATATATGGATTTATATTAGATGTTATTTTGTTATGAGATTCTAGTTGATTATGTGATTGGAATTTATTGACATGTGATGGAAATGCAGTTAATTTGGAATTAGGTATTGATGGATATTGTTGTATTGTCTGCGTGAATTTAATTTCCAGTTGCTTCGGTGATCACTTTCATGATAGAACTGACACTTGATCGAGATGTGCAGGTTTATGTTCCCTAGCCACAGGAAATCGGAGGTAGGATTCACACCATGTTATTCCCGGTTAAGCCGATCCGTTCCCAAGAGGGATGAGGATCATGTGTGAAATTGCATGATGATTTATTGTGTTTGGTTTAAATTTTAATTATATTTTTAAGCCTTAGTACTCTCTCTCTTTCTTATTTTGATTAATGTTAAATGTTGTAAAATTTATATTGATTTATGTCAATTGGCATTTTTATTGTTTTATTTGGGCAATTTATATGTGGATTTTTGACCCCTTTCATGACCCCTAGGGTCCCAAAAGTTACCCTAGGTGGTCAACCATGAGACTAGGGTCAACTTGGACCACCTAACCCTAGTTTTGACTCACCCCAGGTCACCCTCAACCATGGTGGAGTAAGAGTGACGAAATTGGGAAGAGGGGAGATGGGGATGGGCCTTGCCTTGGGAAGAGCACCCCTCCCATCCCTAGGTTTTGGGAAACATTCCCAAGGAAGACTTGGGAGGTCTCCAAGAGTCCTCCCAAGTGAGTGGGAGCACCACTCAAGGCCATTGTCTTGTTGAAGGGTGAGTGGGAATCCAACTCACCATTTGTCCCTCTCCCACTTGTGTGGAAGCACAAGTGGATGAGGTGGAGATGGAGGTGAAGGGAGAGGACACTTGTCATCCTCTTACCTTCTCTCTATTCCAAGTGGCCTTGGTGGAGGGAAGAGATGGTGACAAATGTCACCACCTCATTCTCTCAAGGCCAAATAGAGGACTATAATAGCTCCTCTTGTAGAGGAGTGGGGGTTCTTGCATCCTATTCTTTTCCTTGTTTTTTTTTTTGAGACCTCTTGCAAATTGAGTTTTCCTTTCTAAGTTTGGAGGAGTTGGAGAAGGTTGGGGAGATTCTGAAAGTAGGAAGGCTTGGGAAGGCTTGGAGCTCTTCACCAATTTCTTCTTCCATTGTCAAGGCCTTGAAGGTAGGCCTCTAAACTAGTTCTTGCTTTGCTTTTATGATGTCCATGTTTGAATTTTGGTTGACATATTGTTGTATTGTGTTGTTTTACATTTGATGTTGGGGTGGGTGTCATGGTGAGAGCACCTCCAATGGAGGAAATGCTCAACTAGTATGGGTAGGGGAGAGGAACAATCCTTAGGGGCTCTCCCATAGTTTGTGTTTAAGTGTTTATGTATTGAGGGCCTATTATCATTTGAGGAGGAGTATCTATATGGCAAGAGTGCCAAGCATTTTGGTGTGAGATTCTGGTGGATGGTGTTGTTCAGGGATTTTGGCTTGAGGCCATGTGATGAGATCTTCTTTATCATTGGGAGCCCCTTTTAAGGTGAGAGGTCTATTCCCTACCCTCACCTAACTCATTTTCATGAGTAGAGTAATGTGTTAATCCTATGGAGTGTATCTATTTTTTGTTTAGTTGTGTTTGAATTCTATTGTGGTTTGGTACACCTGTGTGAAAACCCCTACCTCCCTAGCTCGAGGGTGACCCACTTGCGGGTCTACGGTAGGGAGGAGAGCTTTCCTTTTATTGTGGTTGTTTTCTGTTGTCTTGTAGTTGTGTTGCTTGCAGGTTGTTGAGTGGGAGATGAAGTAGTTATGGAGCCCATCCTTATGAGACCTTGTAGTGATATTTGGGTTGTTGAAGCCATTGCCATTGTGGCCTCATAGTGTCATAATTGAAAAGGGATTGTATGGTTATGATTGCCATATAGTTGGTTGTAAGTGATTATCCAGTGCAACTTTAAGATATTGAGGCTAAAATGGTTTAATTCCCTTTATTTTGTGGCTAGAAATGTGTTGAAAAGGCACTATGCATGAGTTAGAATGTTGCTGTTAGAACTTGTTGTAAAGGAAGAAAAAGAAATGCATTTTATCCTTATCAAGTTGTGAAATTGGTTAAGATGCAAGAGTATGAATTACTATATTTTATGTCAAAGAAGTTTAGTGAATGGAAGAAGAACATAAGTATGAATGAAATGCATATCTCCTTACCTTGTTGTTGTCCCAAAGGAAAAGTAATATATTGCATTTAGAGAAAGCTTATTATGAAACTCCTATAGAGTTGGCTGTGTATTTGTGTAATATAAACTTCTGCTTTAGTTCACTTGACACTGTCTATTTACTATCTATTAAGTTGTGGGTTATATGTGGACTTGAAATCCATTTTGTAACAATTATCCCATTTCAAGTCTTGTGAAAATGAAAAGGAAAAAAAAAAAAAAAAAACTGTGTGTTGTGAGATGCTTGAAGTTACAGATTTGAAATTTGGGAAAATAGATGCATTCCTCTATATGTATGTAAGCTTATATTTGATACAACCAGAATTCAATATCTCCATATTCTGTTAAGTTAAATGCTTTTGTATTAAAAAGGAAACACTGTTTTGCAATTTAGATTTGGAGAGATAATTACATTCAAGGACCTTGAAGATTCCCCCTATATTCCATAAAGAATAGCTGTATTTCATTAGAAATTAAGCCTGTATGAAAATGAAAATTCTATATTATGATATTTAATTTTTCTCAACATGTTTGAACAAAAAAATATATTGATCTATCAGAATGGAAATAGATATACATTCTTATATAAATATAAATATATATATATACATATATTTATATTTAATATATAAATATATATACAGGTGTACATATATATATATTTAATATATATAAATATTTATTTAACTCTTTGAAATACTTACATCACTGTTGAAGGGCGAGGGTTTCATCTAATAAAATTTAAGGAACTTATACATTGTAAAATTTACAACAAAATAAAAGAAAAAGAAAATAACGAGAGGGGGTATGGGGGACAGCGGCCATGACAGCTGCCACCCATACCTCCCGTGGTTATTACAGGGGGGTGTGGGGAGGGGGCTCGCCCCCCTCCCCACACCCCTTAACCACCATAGCCACCGCTGGCCCTCGTGGCCTTTAGATCGCAGCGACAGCCTAATCCTCCGCGTAGCCCTTACTGTATGCGGCATCCCTCCCTTTCCTACACACCACAATATCTCCACGCTACCCTCTGCAAATCGCGCCACCACCATCACTCCCGGTCATGCCTCTAATCTGGTCACCATAGTCCTCCCCTACCTAGTCCGCCTCCGTTGGCCCCCTTTGGCCTTTTGCAACCTAAACAAAACAAATTTTAGGGCACACACACATGAGAATGTAATAAAAGAAAATGGAGTTTAGGGAAACAAGAGAAAATGGAAATGTTAGAATAAGATTAGGGTTCTCTCATAAAACCATAAGTGTTTTTTTTTTAAATTAGGGCTTATGAGGATTTAATTGCCTTTTTGTTAATTTATTTAAAGAACTCACGTGAACTTTCCAATACTTATGGTTATGTATGAGAGAAATATATCATATTTATATATCTAACAAATGAGCCCTTATAATTATACAAATATAAACAATATTATATTTAAATAAATATATGTATAATGTTGTTTATTAATAAATTGGTAAAATCATTTCAATAATAAATATATTTAATTGATAAGTCTTCTTTTTGTGTTTCTTTTCCTATAATACATGTATTTCATTTAAATAATTTAATATATTTATTTTGATAAGCTTTTTTCTTCTCTTTTTATAAAAAAAAATATTATTTTAAACATGTATTATATTTTTTTTATTATTATTCAAGAAGGAAGCCTTTTGGACAAATTAATTAAGGGTTGTAAAATTCTGGCCAATATTATGTACAACAACAATTAAATTATTTATGGTATATATATATGTATTTTTTTGTATATTTCCAAGCAAGAGTATTAATCGTAAATGGAACTATATACCCATAGGTTAACTAAATTAAGTCAACCTACGCTTCCATTGGTGGTTAACCCATCTAAACCTATAGGGGGAGAAAAACGACCAACCAAGAAAAGGGAGGCAAACTTTTAATGTTGAGATTCGCCTGAGCATAAACCCCATGAACGGCACCAAGCAATGATAGTTAAACCTATACAATTGGCTTGGGTTACTAGGTTAATAAAGAGTTTAACCCCAAATAGGATAACTACATAGTCAAGTAAAACGATAGTGTAATGAATCTCCCCCCTCGTCATTTACTCTTTATGCGATATTTATTTGATCCTCGATAGATATCGATCCACATATCCTACTTAGTCACGTGCCATCTGGACTTCATACTAAGACCTTTTGTCATTCCAAGTCCTAATAGGGATCGTTGTAGGCAAATTTTAATCTCACCTAGGAAACTTAGGTTTCAGGTTGTTTAATCTAACCCTAGGAGTGACACACTTCGTGTCGTACACCCCTAGATAGCCTACATCTCATTTAACTTGTTGTCATGTTTATGCCTCAAGCGTATTGCCATCGAGCACGCAAGCGTGTGTGAGGTGGTTCTTAGGGTTAGGGAGAAGAGTTTTTCGTGGTTCATGTCATGACCACATGTCAAATGTGGGCATGACACGCGTGTTTTGTGTCGTGACCGCACGGGAGATGCGGGCATGACAGGAGATCCTGATGTATGACATGCATCATCATGATGATGATCCTCAGGATGACAAAATAGTTGTAGAATCTGATAATAACCATGAGAATGAGAATGAGGTAGACCATTACAATAATTTTGAAATGCATTTATCTAAACAGGTAAAGTGATGTAAGTTTTTAAAGATACCTGTTAATGATATTCTAATAGATGGATGGTGCAGGTTGCATAATGAGCCACATTTCGAGAAGACCTATGAAGCATGCATAGATATGATGGAGCTAGAACAAGCATGCAGTGATGCATTAGCATCATCATCATCATCATTAGAGGTAAGTTTGTCAAATAGTGATAATGATAGTGACGTTGATTGCTATTTATTTCCTACATGAATAGAGGAAGTTATATAGCAAGATGAAAATCATGTTCAGACGATAGAAGAGATGCTAGTATGCAACCAGAGTAATGTTAAGAGAAAAAAGAAAATCACCAAAGGGAGTGATTGTTTAGTTGAATTAGATTATGAATTATCTGATGAAGATAGAGGAAGCAATTTGTCTAAATTTGAGGAGTTTCTGAAAGAAGAGATCCAGAAGATGACACAGCAGCAGAGGTCTCCACAAGATGCCTTGATTGAAAGTTGGTGCAAGTTACATGAAGCACCTCACTCAGAGACTGCTTGCTCTCTATGTTTGCATCTCCTGAAAAGATAGACATTGCCTAGTCTAGAAGATCATCCTTCTGGTGAGAAAAAGAAAGAAGAGCCATCAGCTTCACAAAAGAAAGGAAAGATGAAGTCTGAGAAAGCTGAAATACCTAAGTTAAAGTGGATATCAAGTGGTGCAGCTGCCAGAGCTACAAAGAAAAAGGAAGGTTCAAATAAGCCTTTAGTTGAAGACAAACCTTGGATCCTTAGATTTGATGGATCCAAGTCCAAACAAGGAGCTGGAGTAGGGATAGATTTGATTGATCCATCTAGAAAGTCCTACTTGGCAGCATATAGACTACAGTTCCCCTGCACAATAATGTGACAGAGTATGAGGCTCTAATTCATGGGATACCATTTGCCCTTAAGAAGAAAGTAAACATTCTGCATGTCTATGGGGACTCAAAATTAGTAGGCAGATAGGTAAGAGGAATTTAGTCCTGCAATTATAAAAAACTGTCTAATTACATACACAGGGTGTGGGACCTGATAGAATCCTTTGATGCATTTAATATCACCCACGTACCCAGAGAACAGAACCATAGGGCAAATACTTTAGCCCAGGCTACCAGTACATTGGAGCCACTATTTATTTCTAGTTTAAAAAGATTCTCAGTAGAGCTGGTATTAGTACCTTCTATACCTAACAATATGACCAACCTCTAGGTATTCAACGATGACCAGCATATTTTAGATTTCATCTCCAATAGGGATATATTTGATGCTCAGATCATAGATGACAACAATGTAGAGGATCATGTATGGAAGGAGGAAGAAATCTTAGAGTTACCCAGCAATAAGATTCCAAAAGAAATGATAGAGCTAGAGAGAGCCTTTGATCTAGACAACATGTTGAAATAGAAGGATCTTCCAAAAGCTGATGGAGGACAATATTCGCAGGTTAATATTGGACAGAATGATGAAAAGAAAAATGTCCTGATAGGGAAAGTTTGCACAGAAGAAGAATTAGAAGGAATAACCTAGTCTCTCAAAGATTACATCCATGTCATTGGCTGGACTTATGATGAGCTAAAGGCATATGACACCTCAGTCATTACTCACACCATACTCATCAAGCCAGATGCTAAGCCTTTCAGACAAAAGCAAAGGTCTGTCAATGCTTTGCTGGAACCTATTATTTTTGAGGAGGTTAAGAAACTATTAAATGCCAGGATCATATTTCCTGTGAGGCACTCCACCTGGGTAGCAAATCTAGTCCTAGTGAGGAAGAAAAATGGAGACATCAAACTACGTGTAGACTTCAGGAACTTGAATAGAGCATCTAAGAAGGATAATTATCTTTTGCCTTCCTTAGATGAGGTCCTACAAATTGTAAATGGTGCCAAAATGATGTCATTTCTGGATGGTTTTTCAAGCTATAACTAGGTAATGGTAGACAAGATAGACAGACTAAAAACTACTTTCACCACAAAGTGGGGGATATTCACCTATAGGCACATGCCGTTTGGGCTAATAAATGCTAGAGCAACATTCTAGTGAGTAATGAACATAGCCTTCAGAGGCTCAATAGGAAAATGTATAGTCATAGATGTGGATGACTTAACAGTGTTCTCTAAAGATAGAGGAAACCATGTAGAAGATCTCAAAAATGTGCTTAAAAAATGTGAAGAATATGGGATATCCTTGAATCCCAAGAAATGCATATTTGGGGTGACAATAGGAAAATTACTAGGCCACCTGATAACTGAAGATGGGATTATCATTGATCCTAACAGGGTGGAATCCATTATGAAAATATAGCTTCTAGGAAGCAAAAAAGAGCTCAAATCTTACATCGGTAAGATTAATTTTGTTAGGAAGTTTATCACTGGCTTTGCTGAAATTGTTAGACCTTTAAATGCCATGCTCAAGAAGGATGCAAAGATTGAGTAGACACCAAAGGTGAAAGCTACTTTTGAAGACATTAAAAAAGTTATATCTAATGCTCCAGTCCTAATTAGTCCAGACTACACGAGGGACTTCTATATTTATTCGTTTGCTTCAGAGCATACTTTTGCAGTAGTACTGACACAGAGAAATGAAGAAAAAGAAGAGAAGCCCATAGCCTTCATGAGCTGCCCTTTCAAAGATGCTGAACTGAGATACATGGATGTTGAAAGGCAGGCACTTGCTTTGGTTAGAGCAGTAAAGAAATTCAGGCACCATATACTAAGAAGTAAAGTTATTGTTGTGGTGCCTGATGCAACATTGAAGATGCTCTTAATGCAGAGTGAGCCAGGTGAAAAAAGGGCTAAGTGGATCACTATCCTACAAGAATATGACATGGATATTACACCCATGAAGCTAGTGAGAGGATAGGCTTTGAGCCAAACAATATCAGAAATTGGCCCCAATATCATGAGTCAGCAGTATGTTATCTATGCTAAGGACAACGGAGAGTGGTACTCAGACATCAGGCACATCCTGATTACTAGAAGATGTCCTCAAAGACTGTAGGCTTCACAAAGGAGAGCCCTAAAAATAAGGTCACAGAAGTATATGATGAAAGGGGGAGTCCTTTTCAATAAAAATTATGAAGGAATATATCTAAGATGCCTAGAGAGGCCAGAACAAGATAAAGTATTATCAGAGCTACATGAGAAGTTTGGAACAGCACATGGGTCATCCTTGGCCACTGCTCACGCTATCCTCAGGGCAGGATACTACTGGCCCATAATTTTCAAGGATACTACTGAGCATATTAAATGTTGTCATGTATGTCAGGTTGCTGCCAACAGAGAGAGATATGCTGCTCAACCTTTGTAGCTAGTGATGGAGATGCACCCATTTGCACAATGGGGCATGGATTTCATAAGACCAATTAATCCTCCATCATCCTCAGACCACAGGTATGCCTTAATGATTACTAACTACTGTACTAGGTGGACTAAAGCTATCAACAGCAAGACCTGGATGTCATCAGATTTATGGAAAGCAATATAGTCACTAGGTATGGAGTTCCCTATGCTCTGGTATGTGACAATGGCTCTGTTTTGCTTCAACAAAAATTTCAAGCTGGGCTTTTGATTATGGGATTATACTGAAGTTCTCCTCCAACTATTATCCCCAAGGGAACAGATTAGTAGAATCCACCAATAAAAATTTGCTAAATATCATAAAAAAGTTAATAGAAAAGAACCCAAGGGAATGGAACACCCTTCTGAAATATGCCTTATGGGTAGACAGAACCAAGAATAAGGTTGCATTAGGAAACTCACCTTTTCACTTAGTGTATGGGGTGGATCCCATCCTCCCTATTAACCTGAAAATTCCTACACTGTAGTTTGCCCAAGATTACCTAGGCATAGACAATAAGCAAGAAGTCAGGTTGCTTCAATTGATGCACCTAGAAGAGAAGAGAAGTCAGGCAATTGATCAATTTGCCAAACATCAGGCTGTTGTCAAACACTGGTTTGACAAAAGAGCCAGGGTTAAAGCCTTCAAGATCTCAGATTTAGTCCTGATGTGGGACAAAGCACATGAGAGGAAAGGAGACCATGGTAAGTTTGACAAATTATGGATAGGTCCCTTCCAAATTTCTGAGATATTAGGAAACAGCACTTACAGGGTTAAAAACTTGACAAGTGAGGATGTCCCATTACCAGTTAATGGACAATTCCTCAAACATTATTTCCAAGCCTAAGTGGCTTCATGACAGTCATGTGTACAATAGTGTATATTTGTATAGTTGTTTGTATAGTTTTATTTTGTGTTTTGTTTTGATTTGCTTGTTGAGTTTTTGTTTTGGTTAGTTAAGATGATGCAGCTCATCACCTTAGAAAATAACTAAATTGTTAGATTCCAAGTGACAAGAACAAATTTATATATAGGTTATGATTCATTCTGAGAAGTACTTGTGATCAGGTCTGTGATATCTTTTCATCAGGGTGCCTTTTTCTTGACCAAAGTGACTCTTTCACAATGACTCACCTAACAGCCTTGGGTTTGTTGAACACACAAGTATAGGTGTTAAGTGAAAAATCTAAAGGGACTCCATTGCTACCAATACAATCTCCAACCTAAATCAGCAAGTGACCATACCTTGCACACTGGGCTTACATGATGATATTAGATATATAGAATTTAAAATATGAAAAAATTAGAAAAGAAATAAATTGGTCCATCTAAGTAACTCTACCGGGGCTATAGACGCCTGCTGGCAGTGGGGCTCTACTTAAGGGGATTGTATAGATAACCTTGCCGGGGCTATGGATGCCTACTGGCAGCAAGGCTCTGTCTAGGTTAGCTATGACGGATGCTCCCAAACTATGTAACTTAACACCAGTTACTCATGTTTTCAACTTGCTTTCAAGATGAGGATAATTAATCATTTGCACACACTTGATCCTTTGTTAGCATTGTCGCCATGATGAAACTATATCATACAGAAAGATTATGATGCTTATACTTAGAAAGAGTTAGAATACTATATATGAATGTGTTCACCTCACTTGAATCATTGGAATTTATTTGTTTTCTTTGGTGGCAAGTTGTTGTGTGGTTACACAACATGCCCCATTTTGACTTGACAAAACAGGGACCCAACTTTTTTTGCTTGGCTTGGCTTGTGTTTTTTCTGCTTTCGGCGGTCTGGTAAAAGTAAGTCATGCAGGTGATCTTGCATAAGGAAGCTGGGTAAGTCATCATGATGAGGTTAGTTTGTCAAAGTTAATATTTCATATCAATAACCTCATGGTTAGAAAGAGGGCAAAATTTCATGCAGGTTTACCTTTTGGATCACCTTGATATTCCTTAGGGAACACAAGTTATGGTGAGTCAAAGTCCTGGTCAAACCTAATATTCTGAGGGGGGGTCATATTCCTTAACATCAGTCATCTTATGAAAGATCACCCCAATCCAATTTTATCACTGATAAATCATTTGGTTCGATGCTCCAGACATCAATTTTACGTGATAGTGGTATTTACCCATCAAACAACTTCATATATTTTGCGGGGGTCATATTTTGAATATCACCCGATATTCTAAATATCACCCAATCTTTCAAATATCACCTTGTCACAAAATATCACCCTAGAGCCAATATGCTGATGACGTCATCCAATCTTGATAAACAAGAAAATCACCCTGACGGTGATGTCATCATCCTTTTACCTCGCAGAGGTATATTTCCAATGATCACACTTTATACACAATATGACGGTGACGTCATCATGATCTTTCGAAAAGGGGGTCACTTTAGTTTTAGGGGGTCATATTGAAAACATCACCTAACATTTTAAGCATCCCCTGATTTTTAAAACATGACCCGATGGTCCAAATATCACCTGATCTTCTGAAGATCATCCCGCTCCTCTTGTCCCATGACATTAAATGCACATAAATGCAGTAGGTGGATTCTAGCCGATTACGAACATGATGCAAACACCTAGCAAAATCCATAGATCCATGGCAGAAAATCAATGTTTATGATTAATTTAATCCCATTTTTCCCTAATTGACCTGATGAATGAGTTTAAAAGTGAATTTCCAAGGTTAGTTTGCATTTACCTTGTGAAGAAACAAAAATTTACAGAGCAAACATTCAAACCCTCGTACGAGCTACTTGTGGACGCTAACAACTTGCAGCAGAATAGAACATGTGATTGTCACTAGTGTCCAAACCCCTTTCCTATAGTCATCAGCATAATTCAGGAGATAAGCGTTATCAGGTAAGTAATTTAAAAACCCTCCTATTGCCATTTTCTGCATGTCCAGGTAGCATACTTTTCATGCGGTTTGAAACTCTAATTATGCATATTATGATGAAATAGAAGTTAATAAGTATAATATGCATGATGTCGTAAAGAATAAGGTTGTATGCATGCATGCGAGTATCAAATAGTAAGACCAGTCATGTTCATTGCAGGGATCCATGGTAGACATTAGAAGAAATAAATCTGAGGCTGAATTCCTTAAGCCTATGTTTACTCAACCAGAGGAAGTGCAGTTTAAGTATGGTGTCATTGGAGATACACACCAAGGAAACACAGATTTGGTAGCCTAGTCATCCAAGATGCACCATGATAAGGGAAGTACCCTACTAGATACCGTTTTTGTATAAGGAATGTGGTATGCCGCTAGATTTCCATATTCCATGGAAGCTCCAAAGTTGGTGATTGAATGTGTTAGAAACTACAACCCACAGACCAAGAAAGTGGGAAAACATGGCAGGGTTTATGCAGATTTGTCCATTAAAGGAATTGCAACTACTTTCAATCTACCAGTTGCAAAGAAAGAAGTCAGTATGGATCTGAAAAAATTAGAAGTTGAATATGAGAATAATAAGAAGAATGTGAGAAAGAAGATTTATTAGTGGAGATCAAAGAATAGTCATTACACTGCCTCTGCCAAACTACCAGTGCACTTGTACAAGTTTGACTTTGATGATGAATAGCAATATATGATTGTCCTACTTAGGAGAATGATAGGTTAGCCTAATGCTGGAAGCTTCAAAGACTGGATGTATGGGGTTATCATAATGTGCCTCTATACAGATAATAAGCCATTATGGGCTAAGATGATCAGTGATGCCCTAGATACACAGATGATGAACCTAGGAGGCTTGGAGTGTGCATTTTATATGACTTCATATATTGTATATTCATGTGCCTACAAGGGTACATTTGATGCACTTATTACAGTTGGAAAGATTGGTGGAAGTCTAAATGATGCCCACATATGGGAACATTATCCTCAGTTGTAGAGAGTAAATTACCTCAATTGTTATAAATTAGTAAATGATGCATTTTCTATGCATCTGGTAAGAACAATGGAGGAGGATAGAACCAAAAGACTAAGCATGGAAGCTCAAGAAGTTATATATAGGCATGGTGCTTGGTTTATCCAATTTGCCATATTTTCTTACATAAGAATAGAATGCAAGGCAGGCCAGCCATTGATACTACCTAGGTACCCTACTGATGGGGTAGTCCTGATGGAATTCTTGAGACAGGTATCAACTATACTAGATGCTTATAAAGGAAATAATAAGATTCCTCTAGTTTTATTTCCAATAACTATAGGGTGGTATATATGCCCTGATTCAGAAAATATAAGGAAATCCATAGTTGGTCTAAACATAATGAACTTACAGCCATTCCCATTGGCTAGATCATATGACCCCTATGGGAGGATGCAGAAGATCATGGGAAAGCCCATTCATCAGAAACACTTAGAGTATTTTTGGACAGACTGTGAGGATGAGGCTAAGGTTAGAAGGAGAAAATACCAGAGACTCACCCTCAACTAGATCATGACATTTGATTGTATTCCAGTACCTACACAATTGAAAAAAGATGATGGTAAGTTATTGTCAAATGAATATGAATAGAAAAAGGTGTATAATGACACCATTTCAGCCCCATGACCTGACACAACTTGAAGATATTTCATTGGATCAACTCACTGGTGGGGTACTGTGGTTGACCCAAGCATGGGTGGATGAACAAATAAGTACACTGAAGAAGAAGGGTGTAGCCCTCATAGTAGATAATAAGAAGAAGAGGTAGGAGATTCCTGATGAGGAATATGATGACTTTCTCATTGAAAAGAGAAAATCTAAGGGAGAAAGGCTGCCACCTCAAGAACAAAGCAAGAGATCCCCTAGAAAGAAGAAGAAAACTAACAGTGAACCTAAAGGGGTGGTAATTGAAAGAATTGATATACCAGTTGAAGGTGCATCTTCTTCAGGACAAGCATCAACCTCATCTGCATAGCCCTTGGTAGATGAACCAAGAACAAAAAGAATCTAAAGGCCAGCTGTAAAAACTGCAGGAGTGCCAGAGAAAGGCCAAACCTCATAGAAAAATATATAAGAGGATATCCTTATTGAGTAAGAGCCATTGAATAAGGAACCTACAGAAGAAGATAACTCTATGAGGCTAACAAGAAAGAGGAAAGCACCCTTGGTGGCATCACCACCTAAAAGGTAGAGAACGTCAATGACGGAAGAAATAAGACATGACCCTGTACTATTAAGGGGAGTAGGTAGTGAAGTGTTTAGAAAAGAGTTGCAACATGATGTACCACTTCCTACCATCATTCAGTTTAAAATTGAGAAGGCTGAAGAGCAGACAAAAGAAACCACTAGAGCAAGTCAAGGAGGTCCTTTCTCACTAGAGGAAACTATGGACTTATCAGATGATGAGGTGGTAGAAATGGGGACCTCTTAGCAAATGGAGACCCTCGCTTCAAGTACTCGCATAACTCCACAGGGAACCCCATCAGCACAGATGGCAGTATTAGAAGAGTTGAAGAAAGTGGAATAGGAAAACAAGAACAACCCAGAGAGGGTAGCCCAACAAATAGGGCTGGATAAGTTAGTTGATCAGGTGACTAGCCCCGAGGTGATAGATTTAAAATATAGGGAGGATGTAACACATCCTGAACATCAAGTGGGTGCACCTGATAAAAAAGAAAATGTTGAGGAGATCAAGTTGGCTAAAACAAAAAGCAGCACTCCAGATTTGGGCCAACAACAAGAAATACCTGTTGAACCCAAACTAGTGGAAGTCCAGCAAAAGGGTGGGGAAGATAAAGATACATCAACTCATGATGCCCTTAAGACTCAAGAAACCTCAGATAATAAAGAAATAAAAGGTCATTATGATCTAAAGACCCAGGAGGTAGATACATCAGGTGCAGATCATAATGTGATTCAAGATCAGGTAGATGCACCTATTTCAAACACAATGATATCGACAGATACCAATATGCCTCAGGATGAGGAAATTCCTAAAGTGGATGAGACATAGAAGGAGGAAGTAAAAGATCAGGATCAGTATGCAGATACATAGCATGATTCCCCTCTGCAAGAAGAAGAAGTTCCTCAATAGGAAGAAGTACCACAAGATTCCCCTCATGAAGAGTATCATGAGGAAGAAATGAGAAAATCACCCTCTCCACCAAGAACAGAGATAAATGCTAGAGATCAGGGTGGACATGATCATGACAGACATGATGACGATGACAATCAAGGATCTGGACATCAAATACCTCAATGGCTAGAGCAAGAAATAGGTATGGAAATAGGTTTTGAAATCTAGGAATTTGATGTCTCGACATTATTCTCAGAAACCATTATGAATCCCAAGAGGAAGTCCAGATTAACATTTGCAATAAGAAGAGATCCTGCTACAGGCAGAAGGACCACCTAGGTAGCACATCCCACAGTTGAAAAGGAGAAAGGCAAGATCACCCTGGAAGAATTCCAGATCACTACAGTTGATTTAAGGTTTGCCAATGAAGACCAAGAAGGTTAGGAACGGAAGGATATAATAGATTCTTTAACCTAAAGGGTGAAGAAAGAAAAGGAGAAGAATAAGCATCATAAAGAGCACATTGCTCAGCTACACGCATACATAAAAGGGTTAATTAACCCTGATAATATAGTATTAGATCAGGCAGTCCCATTGACTGTGATTTCTCAAGAAGAGGTCAATAAATTGGACCTTATGAGGCATGAGTCAGTGATTATGAGAAAGTGGATGTCATCCACACTCACAAGAGCTGAGGAAGTAGTGAAAGCCTCTTTGCAGAGGTGGAATTCTTTGGGTATCTCAAGGTGAAAAGTTGATAAATTGTAGATGGAGACTAGAAGAAGGTCATTCCAGTTGGAGAAAGCCTTGAGTGCTTTGAGTGAAATAAAGAGGATTAATCCTCATGTCCTAATAAACAACCATGTGCTGAATAATAACACTGCCATACTGGTGGATATCTGGTATAAAGACATCAAATTTGAATGTGATGTACTAAAGAGGTGCAACAATAAATTGAGAGATATCAGTGTGAAGATGCATGACATGATGTCTTATGAGGTAGAAGTCCTGGAGGCCTTAGAGGGGAAAGTAGAAGGTAAAATTGAGAACCAAGATGCGGACTTTGCCATTAAAGCTCTGCATAATAATTTCCAGTCGATGGCTAATGACCCTCTTAACCACCTGACAAAAGAAGCAATGAACAAGATCATGAGGATCAAGGTCAAGGTGGAGAACTACAATGAAACATTGTGCAGTAGGAAAAATAAATTAGAAACCCTCAGGGATAAGTTCCAATCACATAAGCATGCCATCAACAAATCCAAAAGTCAGGATGGCAGAGAAATTGAAAGAGTAGTGGAAGCATATGAAAATATCAGGGCAATCATGCAGGTCCATCTACAGGGAGACATTCATCAGTATGATGAAGACATGGAAAGCGATGATCATGATGATCTTGAAGATGAAGAAGAAGAGCCTAATGAGTAGATGAAGATGCGCCACAAAGGGAAATACATGCATCAGGTACATAAAAGAAAATAAGTTACCTAGATGGTTGCCAGCTGGCAACTTTTGCCACGAGATAAAGTTGACCAAGTCAAAAGGAATGTGTACCGTAGATCTTAATTGATAAATCTTGATTGTAGATCATGTGTAACTGCTCCTTCACCTTGTTCTATAAAAGGTATAGGGATGCTTTGTTTTAAACATTTGAAGCTTAATTGAAATTTTTTTGCTGAAATATCAGGGCCTATTTCAAAGTTATTGTAAGCATACATATTTTCGCATACTTAATGAAAGAGAAGACCAATTTGATTACAAATCATCATAAATTCTTTGTAATCTATGTCTGAATTCTTGATATATGCTTTGATTTGCTACATCCCTTGGAGTGCTCATCAGTCTACATATATTGTTTTCATTCCTCATCCTTTGAAGTTTGCATCATCTATATCTAGCTATGGAACATCTTGGTGAAAATATGGTTTGATTTCTTATTGGGGTATGCTACCCCTCATCTACTTCTTTTGTGGTTCCTTGATAGCTTTTGATTTGCCCTTCTTATCTACAATAGGTTCATTATCTTTTGTTTCCTCACTGTCAACCACTTGAGCTATATTTCCTATTGCTCCTTCTTCTAGCTCTTCCTCAACCTGTATGGGTTCATCTCTCTCATCATCACTTTCTCGTTCTTGAATTTTTTGGGTGTATGTTAAAGCCACACTTGCTACAGTTAACTGAATAACCTAGTCTCTAACCCATAATCTACTATGTCTGATTGGCAGTTTCATTATCTCTTCCAAAGAGCCCTCTTCAACCTCATCCCAATTTGGTGGTAGGATATATTATCCAAACACTGCCCTCCATGCCTCCTATTGAACCACATCCCCATTATCTATTAACTAGTTTGACACCAAAGCAATGTTGAACATCATTATGTAATTCAAGGGCAACCTTAAGCATCTTATCTTTATTACTTCATGTTCATCAAGGCAATTTACCCATAAATCTTCTAAGTGCTCCCTGTGGAAGACCTTCTTGCTAACATGTCTCTCTATGGTACCAAAAGGATCAAAATGAGCTCTATTCTTGTAGAAATTAAGATGCACTAGTTGAAGCTTTGTATTATAATACTTTGCTGCCCCTATTGTGATGCAAGTGAAAAGGCCCCTACCTAAAATAATAGGGAACTTGATGGATTCCCTATGTAAATGTTTCAACAATCCATGTCAGGTGCACAACTGCCTTGTTATCTCTAATAGCACCAATTTATCAGTTGGATGCTTTGGTAGTTTGTAAGGGACTCCTCTAAAACCTTGAACTCTAATGTAAGTGAATTTTGTAAATTGTATGTACCATCTACCATAGGTTTGCACCACATTGGCAGCCTCTAAATATAGTCTCATGAACATATCTCCCTATAGCATTCTTGTTATATGCATTGTTAATGCATCATTAACTCTTTTATAGTGTACCAATGATTGAGAGACCTCCAGTTGAGGGTAATATTTGTACTATTTAACTTGTCCATCAACATTTCCAACTTCACTTACCTAGGAGAGACCAAGATAGACAAAACTCCATGCTAGCATATATACCACATAAGAGGTCCAATGGAAAATATTGTATTTGTTTAGGGCTACAAAGGCCTCATGGATGTTACCACTTAGAATCTGAGCCCAATGTATTTTCATGTCTCTAGCAAGGATTTCTTCAATATATGCAAACATTCATCCCTCAGAGGTAGAGGCAGAGGGTAATCTCATGATCCTGTTGAGTAGTGTAACTAAGTCACCAATATCTTCCTTGAAATTGCTTTGATATAACACTTGTGGGAGTTTAGACATTGCTATTATTTTCTTCTTCATCCACTTCTCATTTTTGACCCTCCTATAGGCCTCTAACCCATTGTTATAGAAGTTCTAGTTGTTAGTTTTTCACAATACAGTCAGAGTTGGAGCAGGAGGGATGTCAAAGGACTCTGCAAGAGGTAGTGTGGTGAAACTAGCTATAACCCTCCCATCCTAGGTTACTATTGATCTTATCTCTGGATGATATCTTTCCCCACATGCCATGATTAGCTCAAGACATTACACAAAGGTGGGAAAAGATGTAGCTTATGCTATTCCATTATCTTTTATTTTCTTTGCCCACTTAGTTGGGTTGAGACCAAAGATGCAAATTCTAAACTCATCTAAGTCAATATGACCTAGATTTGTGTCTCCTATGTTGTTCCATGCTAAAGTGATCTTGGTAATAGGAGGAACCCCCTTGAACTTGTATTGCATGTTGAGAACCCTAGAAGACATTTTTCCTGCATGATAAAACCCTAACGAATATCCTTCCAAAATACTAGTTCATAGATCTAAACCTAAATTTGTGATGTTAGATAGCCTAAAGGTTATTAAGAAATCAAATCCCTAACTGTTTGCAACCATTAGACTTCATTTTGACCCTAAAATGCAAGGTTTTGAACCAACAATAGGGTTTTGCCCCTTCACAGGATATTCTTATGTAGTGACTAAAATGGCTAGTAGATCATTAATTTATTATTCAAAACCTAGGTTCTTATGCATAAGGATTTGCAAGATAACAAATTACTAGCATTCCTAAATCACTTAATTAGTCTAGGAAATGAACTAGAGTGATTGCAACAAGAAAATAGTCTTTTGCCCTATCACTGGATAACATCATGTTGTTAGACTTAGGGCATACAACTGAGAGGGGGGTGAATCAGTTGTGCGAAACTTTCACTTATTTAAACACTTGAATCTTCTTTAGTGATTAGCATAATATTAATCATGAACCATAAAGCATTAAATCAAAAGCAGAAACATATCAACACATATGACACCAAGATTTTGACATGGAAAACCTGATTAAGGGAAAAACCACGGGGTGATTAACCCAAGAAAGTATTCTCTGTTAGAAGAATAGAAAGAATAAAATGGCACATGCCAATTAGAGCTCACTACCTGAGCACACTTCTCACAAGAGGTTCACTGCCTACAAGAGACACACTATCTACAAAGGAATAAGTATCACCTTTATGAACAGAAGAATAGCATCTTTAGCATGCTTGAATCAGTTCCATTTAAGCCCAATACTTCTGCTCTGCCTTTCACACTTCTCTTCAGTACCACACACTCATCACCACCAGACACACTTCAAAATGAATTCACAATCCCTTATTTATACAAGGCATCAACTTAGGAACAAGCATCTAAGTCGGCAAACACCTACAAGACGTGTAATACATCCGGTCAGCCAGTCTCAAGAAAAACACCAATATCTATGGTTATTCTTTAAATGCAAACTCTAACTTCAATGCGGACCACCAACATTAACTAGACATGATCCAATGATCATCATAACCTTCCCTGAATCACCAAAAACATCCACACTGCATCATCCTACTGGAATTCTTCTCTCCTTCATCTAGAGCTACAAGAACACAGTCTATCATCATTGTCACAAATGAATAGGCACTTCCAGACCTTCAACCCATGAACTAATCTAGTTGATACTTCACAGGGATGTCCTCAACACTCCCTCAAATCCGCAGAATGGGATAATAAAATACCAGATCTCTTGTGGCCCTCTATCACCTTTGAACACCTGTCAGAACTGGTTCTACTTGAGTGACCATAACTTCTTCAGATCTTCATACGGACCACTGAAATCTTGACTGGAGCATCTCAAGACTTATATCTACAAACCCTTTAAACTGCATCCTCTGATCCTCAACCTATTGAGGACTTTTGCCTTCTTGTCATTATTATTCTTCACTGTTCTTGATTAAGACTTATTCTCTCAATATCCTCAGTACACAACTTATCTAATCCTTCTCACTAATGCAACTAAGTATGTTGACATCAGTGACAACACCGGTTAGGCCCATACTTGCAACAATCTCCTCCTTTGTCATTGATGGCAACATGTGATGTGAAAAACCATCAAGACAAGAACTTCTCCTTGCTATTACAACTCCCCCTAATAGCAGCAACTATTCACATGTCTTCTCTTCCTTTATTGCTCACCCTTTGATCAGCAACCACTTGTTTTTCACATGTCTTCTCTCCCCCTTTGACATCAATGGAAAAGGGCTCATTCTTGTAACCTCACTACTTCATAACATACCAGTTGCTCCCCCTGAGTAGCAGGTCCCTTATCATTAATCCGGATCACAAGATATGACTGTGATATCCACCGGATTGATGCACATTAGTGCATCCTAGTTCATCACCGGAGGGGCAATAACCCCTAACTTCTCCCTAAGATACTCAAAAGAGTCCTTGGGAAGAGGTTTAGTAAAAATATCTGCAAGCTAATCCTTGGAGGGCACATACTCCAATCTGACTTCACCCTTGTTCACTTGCTCTCTCAGAAAGTGAAACTTGATAGATATATGCTTAGTCTTAGAATGCAACACCAGATTCTTAGAAATATTTATTGCACTTGAATTATCACAGAAAATTGTGATAGGCTTCTCATATTCTACTTGAATATCTCTTAGCATCTGCTTCATCCACAAAACTTGAGTGCAACTTCCTGCTGCTGCAATGTATTCTGCTTCAGTTGTAGACAGGGATATTGCCTCTTGTTTCTTGCTTAGCCAAGAAACCAACCTTTTTCCCAAAAAGAATGCTCCTCCACTTGTACTCTTCCTATCATCCACATCTCCTGCCCAATCTGCATCTGTATATGCATGAAGAGAAAAATTATGATCTCTAGGATACCATAGACCATACTCAACTGTTCCTTTTAAGTACCTAAAAATTCTTTTGATTGCCATGACATGACATTCTCTGGGATCAGCCTGGAATCTCACCACAACACCAATAACCTGCATTATATCTGGTCTAGTTTGAGTGAGATACAATAATCCTCCAATCATTGATCTGTACTTTGTCTGATTGGTCTTAGGAGAGTCATCATCTTTGCTCAACTTACATCCAGTTTCCATGGGAGTGTTCATTGGCTTTGAATCTTCCATTCCAAATTTCCTCAATAATTCTTTCACATATTTGGTCTGAGAGATAAAGATTCCTTTCTTTGTCTGAGTAATTTGCAGACCCAAGAAGAAATTCATTTCACTGAGCATTGACATTTCAAACTCACTTTTCATTTGATTTGTAAAGGTTTTAAACATACTGTCTCTTCCTCCAAAGACGATATCATCAACAAATACTTCAACAATCAAGATGTTTTCATGATCAATTTTGAAATATAGTTTACTATTAGTAGTACCTTTGTTGAAACCAATCTTCAAAAGATGTTCGTCTAGTCTTTCATACCGTGCTCTTGGGGCTTGCTTCAGACCATATAGTGCCTTCTTTAATTTGCAGACCATATCACCATGCTCAGATAACTAAAATCCATCCGGTTGTTCAATGTACACTTCTTCTTCTAAGTCACCATTCAGGAAAGCAGATTTGACATCCATCTGATACACTTTGAAATCTTTGAAGGCATCAAATGCAAGAAATAGTCTGACTGCTTCAATTCTTGCCACCGGAGCAAAGGTTTCCTCAAAATCAATCCCTTCTATTTGAGAGTAGCCTTTGCAGACTAATCTGACTTTATTTCTGATTACTTCACCAACTTCATTTAGTTTGTTCTAGAAGACCCATTTGGTTCCAATCACATTCTTGTTTCTAGGTCTAGAAACAAGATCCCAGGTGTGATTTTTCTCAATTTGTATCAACTCTTCCTCCATTTCTTTGGTCCAATTTTCATCATTGCAGGCTTCATTTATTGTCTTAGGTTCAATCTTTGAAATCAGACAACATTCATCTAAATTTTGAGCAATTTTCCTTCTAGTTTGCACACCTTTGCTTTTGTCACCTATGATCTGATCTTTAGACTAGTTTAGTCTTACATACCTTGGAACTTTAGGAGTTTCTTGCACTTTTGCTTCTTGATTAGGCTTATTCAGACCTATCTCTTCTTCCTTATTCACCGGATCAGTCTGAATCTGACTTTCAGTAGAGGATTGAGCTCCTTGAACCAGAACACCATTCTGATCATCTTCATCATACTCATAAAACCTTGAGGGTTTCTCTATTCCCTCATCAACCTTCACATTTGTGCTTTCTATCATCTTTCTTAGTCTCTTGTTATAACACCAGTATGTTGTGTTTTGAGTAGAGTAACCCAAGAATATTCCTTCATCACTTCTAGCATCAAACTTGCCTAAATCTTCATCTCTTTTGATGTAACACTTACTACCAAAGACTGAAATATCTTACAGTGGGAGTAATGCCAAACTAGAGTTCATAAGGGGTCTTACTGGTACTGCTTCTGATTTGAACTTGATAAAGAGTATAGACTACGGTGCTGACAACTTCTCTCCAATAGATCTGAGGAACATTTGCTTCCATCATCATAGTCCTAGATGCTTCCTGGATGGTCCGGTTCTTTCTCTCCACCACTCCATTCTGTTGTGGAGTCCTCAGAGTAGACAACTGTCTCTTAATTCCATGTTTCTCATAGAATTCTATGAACTCACCGGATGTGAATTCTCCACCTCTATCAGACCTCAGACATTTCAACTTTATTCCTGTTTCATTCTCTACCATAGCCTTGAATATTTTGAATTTCTCAAGAGCTTCTAATTTCTCCTTTAGAAAAGTTACCCACATCATCCGGAAATAGTCATCTATTAGCAACATGAAGTATCTATCACCTTGAATACTTCTGGTTCTTGCTAGACCACAAAGATCAATGTGAACTAAGTCCAATAGTCCGGTAGAAGATAGTTCCTTGCTTTTGAATGTGACTCTGCTCATCTTACCCAACTGACATTCCTTGCACAAGCTGTTAGTAGGTTTCACCAATTTTGGAAGATCTCTTATAGCCTGAGTATTGCTTATTTTGATGATATTATCAAAATTCACATGACACATCCTTCTATGCCATAACCAACTCTGATCAACTTGAACAAACAAGCAGCTTTTACCAGTACCAACCAAGTGGAAGATATTACCTTTAGTTTGAGTACCGGATGTAATCTCTATTCCGGATCTTTCAAAGATTTTGCATTTTCCATCCTTGAATCAGAGATCATAGACTTTGTCCACCATCTATCCAACACTGAGAAGATTGTACTTCAAACCTTCAACATACAGTACATTACTAGTTTTGTTTCTTCCATTAAAAGAAATAGTTCCTCTTCCTCTGATTCTACCAATAGAATTATCACCAAACTTCACCACTCCTCCTTCATACCTTTCCAAATCTATGAACTTATTCTTGTCACTTGTCATGTGGTGAGAGAAACCACTGTCAATGACCCAATCATTCTTTTCTTCAACTTGGGCAGCTAGAGCTCTTTCTACAACTTTATGATTGATAGATACGGAGGATATTGGTTCTTCTTCCTTGATGGCAATAAACACCTATTCACTTCCAGATTTGTTTCATGTCTCTGATTCATCATCTGTTACTCCTTCATTATCATCTTCTTCATGAACATAGTAACAATTCTTTTGGAACCTTGATCTGTTAGGATTTGGCTTTGAAAATCTTTCTGGGCATTTTGAGGCAAAATGACCAATCTTATTGCAGTTAAAACACTTAAAAGGCAATTTTCCTTCATACTTACCAGATCCTCTTGGCAGTCTCTTTGCAATGAGGGCTTCAAGTTGAGCAGTTTCTACTTCTTCTTCCAAGTCTTTTCTTTCTTTTCCATACCATGACAAGTTCCTTGATGAGTTCTCTCCCAGATCAAATCCTTGTTTACCTTTCACAGAGGCACTGGCTTTGAATGCAGATTCAGTTTTGGGGGGATCATCTCCAAATTTGGTCATTTCAAAAGTAGCCAGTTTGCCAGCCAATTGGTCTCTTGTGACAGTTGTATGGGCTCTGAATTCATCAATGGCAGCAAACTTGATTTTGTAAGAGGCAGGAAGAGGTCTGAGAATCTTACCAACAATCTCATTTTCATCTAAGACTCCACCAGAATTTCTAATTCCACAAACCAGCTCATTTACTCTTGGCATAAAAGTGGTAGTATTTTCATCATCTCTCATCTTTAGTTTTTCAAATTTCCCTTTTAGACTCTGTAACCTTGCATATTTAACATACTCATCTCCTTCATGCAGAAGTTCTAGTTTAATCTAGATCTCATAGGTAGTTGGTAGGTCAATAACATTTGAGAGCTTTGAGTTAGTTAATGTGCTTAGAAGAGCCTCTTTGGTCCGCAGATTGTTTTCAGCATCTGTGATTTCAATTAGGGTTGTTAGACCACCCTGTGGAGGTGCATATGCTTTTGTGACCATGGACCAGTACGCCTTTCTCATACACTGTAAGTGACATTTCATGTGACCTTTCCAAAGAGAAAAGTTGGTTCCATCAGACTTCGGACTATCCTTCTTGTATGATGACATCCTGGATCTCCTCAAGCAGTTAAGCTCCTTTTAGAGGAACTTAGCTCTGATACCAATTGTTAGACTTAGGGCATACAACTGAGAGGGGGGGTGAATTAGTTGTGCGAAACTTTCCCTTATTTAAACACTTGAATCTTCTTTAGTGATTAGCATAATATTAATCATGAACCATAAAGCATTAAATCAGAAGAAGAAACATATCAACACATATGACACCAAGATTTTGATGTGGAAAACCTAGTTAAGGGAAAAACCATGGGGTGATTAACCCAAGAAAGTATTCTCTGTTAGAAGAATAGAAAGAACAAAATAGCACATGCCAATTATGGCTCACTGCCTGAGCACACTGCTCACAAGAGGCTCACTGCCTACAAGAGACACACTGTCTACAAAGGAATAAGTATCACCTTTATGAACTAGAGAATAGCATCTTCATCATGCTTGAATAAGTTCCATTTAAGCCTAATACTTCTACTTTGCCTTTCGCACTTCTCTTTGCTACCACACACTCATCACCACCAGACACACTTCAAAATGAATTCACAATCCCTTATTTATACAAGGCATCGACTTAGGAACAATCATCTAAGTCAGCAAACACCTACAAGAATATCCATAAGATGTGTAATACATTCAGTCAGCTAGTCTCAAGAACACCAATATCTGTGGTTATTCTTCAAATGCAAACTCTAACTTCAATGCAGACCACCAACATTAATTGGACATGATCCAACAATCATCATAACCTTCCTTGAATCACCAAAAACATCCGCACTTCATCATCCTACTGGAATTCTTCTCTCCTTCATCCAGAGCTACAAGAACACAGTCTGTCATCACTATCACAAATGAATAGGCACTTCCAGACCTTCAACCCATGAACTAATCTAGTTGATACTTCATAGGGATGTCCTCAACACTCCCTCAGATCTACAGAATGGGATAATGAAATACCGGATCTCACCGGACCTTTCTATGGCCCTCTGTCACCTTTGAACACCTGCTGGAACCAGTTCTACTTGAGCGACCATAACTTCTTCAGATCTTCATGTGGACCTCTGAAATCTTGACTGGAGCATCTCAAGACTTATATCTACAAACCCTTTAAACTGCATCCTCTGATCCTCAACCTATTGAGGACTTTTGCCTTCTTGTCATCACTATTCTTCACTGTTCCTAATTGATACTTATTCTCTCAATATCCTCAGCACACAACTTATCTAATCCTTCTCACTAATGCAACATGAGTATGTTGACATCAATGACAACACTGGTTAGGCCCATACTTGCAACACATGCAATACAATAATTGATGCTAACTATTGTGTGGTTACATAACACACCCCATTTTGCCTCAACAAAACAGGGACCCAACTTTTTTGGCTTGTTTTTGCTCCCTTACCTTAGGCGGTATGGTAAAAGTTAAGTATCATATGCAGTGATAGGATATCACCCTGAGCATGCAGAGACCTCATAAAAATGGGGTCAAGTGCCAATGTTGGATTTTGCTATCACAAACCTCATCAGATAAAAGAATGCAAAATTTTAAGTAGGTTTGCCTTTTGGATCACCCCAAAATTTGTTAAGAATAGGAAGTTAGGTCTAGTCAAAGTTTGGTCAAAGTAGTCGCTCATGGGAGGATCATCACATTCCCTAAGGACCCTGATATTTGTTAATATCTTGGACATATGTTTTAACAAGGAAAATCCCAATATCTGCATATTCGATAATATGCAGACATCAAATTTCAACTCTGGAAACATCTACCTGTTAATACTCGTGCACATTCCCAAAAGGTCCACATTTCTTAATATCCTTGATATTCGCTAGTGTGTTAGATTAACTCAAGTATAACCTAAATACCAAACATCGGCACATTTCTTAATATCTATCACATTAACTAAGATCCCTAATTTTTGCTAATGTGATGATGACATCATCTTGTTCTATTCCAAAGAAGACTTGATATGATGATGATGTCATCATAATCCCCAACATCAAAAGGGTCATCACATTCCTGAAAGACCTTGATATTCGTTAATATCCTAACCCAATGCAATATGAAGCCAAATATCAATATCCAATATATTAACTAAGATCCCTGATCTTCACTAATGTGACAATGATGTCACCTCCTCAACTAACTCAGAACATTAATAGAAATGTTGACATCATCCTCATCTTCTGAAGGAGGGGGGATATTCCACATTATTGAACATCCAAACATTTCTTAATATCCCTTTATTTCAAATAACATTGTGCCACCTATTAAAATTTCAAAAGCTTAGGGTGTAGATCCATGAATATGAGAAATTTAGCATTAATTACACCCTAATTCATAAGTGTTACTGTATAAAAACAAGGTTTTGAGTTCATTTAAAACTTATCACATATTCAAGAGAAAATTACAGAGCTCTTGTGTGATTAAGGTGCCATTACAGTAACCTGTGAATGCAAAGGAATGGGGTGCACATTCAAACGATGAATGGAGGGGGGTATCTGCAGAGTGAACATGTACATCAGGATATAGATCAAATAGTTTAAAAGGTAGCAAATATCAGGTATGTAATGATGAAACCCTCTTTTGTCATTTATGGATAAATGAACAAGTAAATGTCATTTTTACTAGAGTAAATTAGTATGATGATGTGTGAATTATGCTATATAAGAATCAAAACATCATGATATTCATATAATTGTTAAATTTGAATGTGAATAAGGCATGTAGGGTAAGGCGTACATATTATTTTATCATAGGATACAATGGATGTCTATAAAAATAGGTTAGATACAAAATTCTTAAATCCCATGGGTATACTACCTGAGGGGACATCATTCAAATATGGCCAGATAAATGACACATATTTGGGGAACACTGACCTGGATGAATGGACAATGAGATCAGAAAAGGGTCGTGCATGATACCCTTTCTTATCAACATATACAATTAAGGCATGTGGCATGCCGAAGGGATTCCCTATACAACAGAGGCCATCGAGGTGGTAATTGAGTGTGCTCATAATTACAAGGGCAGCCAGAGAGACTGCAAGAAGATCATGTTTTTACGGAGGTCAAGTAATAGTACATACAAAGCCTTTGCAAAATTACCAATACATTTATATAAATTTGACTTTTCCCCAAAGTATCAATATATGATGGTTATGCCCAGTTGTATGAGGGGAAGGCCAAATGCAGGATATTTGGAGGAATGGATGTATGGTCTTATGAGAATGGTGAAAACTATAGATGAGCAACCCTAATAGGCAAAGATTATTAGTGATTGATGAGGAACCAATACTCTGTCATACAACCTGATTGGCAAGAGGGTGGTCCATGTCTTGGTGATTTACTCATATCGGCAAGACCATATTCCATTGATCAACCAAATGCCTTTCTCACCAAAGTCCTTCCTCATGCTGATGTGTCCCCGACACCACTGTCACTGTGACTTCTTCCGTCGGTGTAAATCAAAACCCTTCCACCGATCTATATCTCTTCCCGATAAGCTTAATTCCAAGCTTTGCCTTCGGCGAGACTCCTTGCATCGGTCAACCCAAATTCTTTCCTACCGATGTGCCGATGGACCTTCTCTGATCTGCCAATACAACTAATCTTGTATGTGCATAGCATGACTTATGATCATTGGTCCTCTTCACCATTGCTGTCAGTCACCTCTTGTAACTTAATGCAATGTATATGCACGATGTATATTCTCAATATACATTCGAAACATACATTTGAAAACATGCACTTAGAAAATACATTTGAAACATGCAATCAGCATGTGCATTCGATGAAGCCAACCATTGACTTCCTTTGTATGCCGATGTGCTGTCATCCAGACTTCCCAGATCGAAAGCTTGGGGACTACTCTCTCTAATGTCTTCAGTCCTACCTATGTAACACTTAACTGTCACCATCTCCAACTGGTCAACTAATGTATGATCCCCAAATATCACACATACGGCTGGTCATCCCTTTGTATCTAACTCAATGTACATTCGCAACATGCATTCTAAAGATGCATTCTCCCTATACTTCTGTGACATACACACTCAACAAGCCTTTGCGATATACACACAGAATGTATATCTGACATGCATTTGCAATATACACACAAAATGCATACTCAATGAAACAACACGAATCTTGCACCGATATGAACCTCTGCAAATCCTGTAGCTACATAGGTCCTTTTGTCCGACAACCACACAGATCTTAGACTTTGCCAACCTAGCACATGAGGATGCTAGGATCT
Source organism: Cunninghamia lanceolata (assembly GCA_027924645.1). Taxonomy (NCBI): domain Eukaryota; kingdom Viridiplantae; phylum Streptophyta; class Pinopsida; order Cupressales; family Cupressaceae; genus Cunninghamia; species Cunninghamia lanceolata. The sequence goes on along the minus strand of BSBN01000078.1, from coordinate 30,089,827 downwards.
ATTAGAGCATATTGCATGCGATCCTGCAAACACAAACGAACAAAATGAAAACAAAAAAAATGAACTATACAGCCATTCCACCAATTTCAAAGAAATCTAACTGGTGGAATGGATTAAGAATCCATCTTGGCCACAAAATAGTAAATCGATTGCATAGAGGGAAACTAAAGGAACCGAATGACAGAAAGATACACAACACAAAACTTGTTTATTATGCTTTCTAGAAATGTACACACACAAATGCTCTGTTTTACAATTGCAAATCTTACTCCCCTTTGATTTGATCTAAACTAAACTAAACTGATTACATTCGATCTACTTTGGGTATTTATCTACTCACCATGAGTAGTACCAACTTGACTCCAAGTGACTGGGAGATCAATCCAAGTGGCTGGGAGACAACTGTCTAACAACCTCCTAACTGCCTAACAACCTTTGTGATGAACCTAGATACAAACTACAATGACATGCTTTGGTCAAACAAACCTTATTACATGAATGGTCTTATAGGACCTTATTGGGAACAGCAAAATGTACATCAAATAGTTGAATGCCTTATGGAGGCCACTGTGGATTAGGTTCTCCTGCACCATACACCCCACCGACAAAAGAACTCATGCCCCATGAGTTAAGTCTTGGTTTTTTCTCAACCTATACCTTCTGCTATCTCATGTCTTCCCCATGATCTCTAAACTACAACCTACTTCCATGGAATCAAAGACTCGTGCCTAGCTTTGTATGCTCTACTCACGCCTTGCCATGAGTGACTGCTTGCAACTAGACCTACCCTTTTCTTGCCATTCTTTCTTACTGTCATCTCTATCTGAACACATGCATTGGAAACCTTGGGTAATGCTTCTTGTACTGCTGTTATGGCAGAATATGTTTGCCTTTAAACTCTTTTTATCTCTAGAGGACAAACCATGGTCCCTACTATGATAGCACCCTTGTCTTTCCAATCAACTTGTGGCTACGTGTAAATCTACTCTTTGAACTTCTACTGATCCATCTGATCCAAAACTGAAATCACCTTCAAACTGTGATCTTTAGCAACTCCACTCCTTGAGGTATCCTCAACTTTCTTTGTCATTGCTTCCTTGATCTGTACAAACTCTTTCTTTCCCATCAAGATGACCTTGGCTGCCTTCTTTGCTTTAGCATCCTCCTGCAATGCTGTCATCACAAAAGTTCTCCCATCCTTCTTGAAGGTGTAGGTGTTAGCATATCCATCATACAATGCTCTCCTGTCAAATTACCATGGCCTACCTAAAAGTAGGTGACAACATTCCATGGGCAAAATATCACATAAAACCCTATCTTGATATTCCCCAATTTGAAAATCAACATATGCTTGTTCATATACCAAAAGTGATTGACTATCACTTACCCAAGATGCTTTGTAAGGGTTTTGATGAGGAATCCTTTCCAGTTTCAACTTATCCACCATTTCCTGAGATACCATGTTGTCTGTTGAACCAGAATCTATTACTACCTTCCATACCTTACCTCTAAATTTGCATGTAGTCTTGAACAAGTTCCTCCTTTGGCTCAAATCTATCTTCTTAGATGTTTGCAACACTATCCTTCTGATCATCAAACTTTCTCCCATTTCTGATTCCAAATTTACTTCAGGATATGTCATACTCCCCTCATTCTCTTGCACAATTTGAACTCTCTTTTCACTTCTTTCATTACCACTTGAAGTAGCACCAAACTTTTTAGGACACTTGAAGGATGGATGACCAAACTCACCACAAGTGTAGCACTTTCCTGAAAATGTATTAAAACCTCTGCCACCTCCAAATCTGCCTCTTGTGCCTTTCCATCCACCCCTAAAACCAAACTACTCTTGTCCTTTACTAGTCTCTTCTTGATTCTCATTGACTTGTCTTGTTGTAGGGGTTGATCCTCTCCCCCTTATATTGCCGCCTCTTCCGCTTATGGACTTATCCTATCTCCTTTTCATCTTCTCCTCAATCCTGATTGCCATTTGATAACAGTCTTCTACACTCCTAGGGTTAGCCAAAACTAATTCATCTTGTATGTTCAATCTCAAACCAGCCAAGTATCTAGCAACCTTTTCAACCTCATTCTCATGATGACCAGACCTCATACTCAATTTATAAAATTCCTCAATATATGCTTCCACATCCATTTCCTTTTGTCTTAAAAATTGAAGCTTTTTAAACATTTGAATTTCATAATCCTTGGGTAAGAACTTACCTTTGATTCTTGCTACCATCTTGTCCCATGAAGAAATCTTTGACTTACCCTGCTTTCGCGTCTCTGATTGTATGTAATCCCACCATACCAAGGAATGACCTCCCAATTTGGTCTTTGAAATCTTTACTTTCTGCTCCTCAGGAACCTCCTCACATTCAAAATGATTATCTAATGCAGCAATCCAATCAAGCAACTCTTCCTCATTTAGACTTCCATTATACTTTGGAACATCAATCTTTACCTTAGGTTTGTCATTCTTGACTGCCCTAAATAGTTTTGCAAATCTTTGATCTTGAGGATCCAGATCTTCATCTACATCTTCATACTCTTCACCATTCTCTTCTTCTTCTAGTTCACTTTCTTCCACTTCCCTTCTTTTGTTTGTCTCCAACGCTGCAAGCCTGGCTTGAAGGGCTCCTGTAAGCTCTTTAATCTCCCTCATCTCTTTAGCATGCTTTTCCTTCATCTCTTGCAACTCTCTAGCAGTACCAGCATTTTTCGGAGGCATCTTGCTAACTTATTTCTATAACCTCTCAGTCCTTCTACTTTTGCCTTCTCAATGATAAAACTGAACACACAACTGCCCAAACCTTTTTCTGGGCTCTGATACCAATACGATGAGCCAATACTCTATCATACAACCTGATCGACAAGAGGGTGGTGCATGTCTTGGAAATTTTCTCCTATCGGCAAGAGCATATGCCATCAATCAACCAAATGGCTTTCACACCGAAGTCCTTTCTCATACCGATGTGTCCCTAACACCAATGTCACTATGACTTCTTTCATCGATGTAACTCAAAACCATTCCACCAATCTATATCTCTTCCTAATAAGCTTAATTCCAAGCTTTGCCTTTGGCAAGACTCCTTGCATCGGTCAACCCAAAGTCTTTCCTATCGATGCACCGATGGACCTTCTCCGATCTGCCGATACAACTAATCTTGTATGTGCATAGCATGACTTACGATCACCGGTCCTCTTCACTGTCACTGCCAGTCACCTCTTGTAACTTAACACAATGTATATGCGTGATGTATATTCTTAACATACATTCAAAACATACATTCAAAAACCCATGCACTTAGGAAATACATTTGAAACATACAATCAGAATGTGCATTCAATGAAGCCGACCATTGACTTCCTTTGTATGTCGATGCACTATCGGCTAGACTTCCTAGATTGGAAGCTTGCAGACTACTTGTTGTGATGTTCACAACACACCCCATTTTACTCCTTAGCAAAATGAGGACCCCTGCTGTGGCTATTGCTTTTGCTTGTGTGTGTTTTGTTTTGTTTGGTGGTAAGGGGAAAAGAGGGTTAAAATTGTAGACTTTGTTAAAAATAGAGAAAAAATGCATTTTCAGTACCAGGGCATGATATGGTTGGATTCCTTGTGAAAAATGAGCCAGGGTTGTTTTTTGAACCATCTTAAAATTTGCCATATTTTGCAAGTTATGATCATTTTGATAAAATGTACATTCAGGTTTGTATATCGCTTTGCATATACAGGGTCGTTTGTATATGCAAAGGGTTTTGTTTTTGTACTTAGTCACATTTGCCTTTTGAAATTGGGTTGCATATGCATTTGATTTAGTATGTTAGGCTGTTGCATGTTGCACATACAAAATGCTTTGTATATCGCATCATGCATATACAAAGTCTCTTGTATGTCGCTCACATGCAAAGTCGCGAAATGGGTCTTGTATATCGGATTTACATACAAGGCCGATTGTATATTCTTTTTTCCTTGTATGCATTTGGTTAAGGTTTTATTTGAAATATACATACAAGATGGACCTGAAGTGGTTTTAGGTTAAAATGAATTGCTATTTCGAATCCGCTTTATATCTCACGTTTGTATGTTTAGCAGGTAAAATATACAATGCACTTTATACATGCGGTGGACCCGAAAGGTTATTAAACAATGTTAAATCATTGTATATTTGGCGCAATGTATATTTCATAACATACATTATAACATACAATGAAATATGCATCGCGCGAAATCCAAAAGTTATAAACCAGAGCAAATTCGTTGTATATTCCATGGCTTGTATGTTTCGAAACATACATCGTTGTCTACAAGCCAGAATCCAAATGATTAGAATCCGATTGAACCAATGTATCACGTCCAAAATGTATATCAATATATACATTGCTCAGCATACATCGAAATATACATTGCAGACTTGAGGCAGTTGTTAAAGGAAGTTAATTCGTTGTATATTTCTGCATTTGTATGTATGTTCTGAAACATACATTGAGTAGCATACAACGTGGAACTCAAGGTAAATTTAAACACGTATATATAAGGCCTCATGTCCAAATTGTATATTGGGATATACAATGAAATGTGCATTGCGGGGACTCGGTAGATGAATAAAATGTGGTGTACAAAATTTGAGTTTCGAATGTATATTTTGAACATACGAACTAGTATACATTGCGATATGCAAGCCGCGGAACTGAAAAGGATTATAATCCAATTTAATGGAGGTGTCACATCCGACTTGTATATCACGATATACAAGGATTTAAACAGGGAAATCAGCGGGAAAATGGAGCGATGCAATTTTGGAGGTCAATTTTTGGAGCCCGAATGCATATTTTTGGTCAACAATAGTTGACCGGACTTTTCTAAGCACTGTACATGCATTTTTGGATGCGATTTTTATGGATTCAGGACCCAATTGCTGCATTCACATAGTCACGGCTATTTGGCAATTGTTTTCTTCCTGCAAGTTTATTAAATGATGATACTTATTACTTATCCATTTTTGCAGGTTTGCAGTTGCAAAGGAGCTGAAACTTAATGGCGGTGACATCACGGAGGGGGAGAACTGATCTCAGAAGTAGAGGAAGATAAGGATGGAGTGCGAGAAGTCAAGGGTCTTCATTGATGAAGACAAAATGTAGTTGTGGACATCATTGTAGCAGACCACAAAAGTTAATATTAAGCTACTAGGGTTTCCAGAAGGATGTATTTCGCCCAGATTTGATGTATGCTCAGAGATATTTCTAGGGATTTGTTCTCCAGCATTTATTACTATAACCAGTGGTTGGAACCATTGCTTAACTAGGGGTTTTGAGTTGTATGAGGACAACCAAAATCTATATATTGTGCCTCTATACACTATAAAACTTTACACAGAGATTTTTAGAGGATAACCAGCGCTTGTAACTAGTTTTAGCATTTTAGAGTAGAGGGACCTTTTAGTTTAGAAGTAGAAGAAGGAGGTCACCTGTGTCTGTAATAAGGAATGCATGGAACATCTAGCTTCCTTACTATATCTGTAGAGCTTGTAAGTTTGTTGTGATTTGATCATTGAAGCTAAGAGTCATTCAGACATTGTAAATCTTATATGACTGTCTGTTTCTAATACAATTGAATCTAGAATTCTGCATCTATCTTCTGAGTGTTTTCTTGCTCTTCATTGTGTTTGAAACATTTTCTCTTAAAGCTTGCAATCTTAAGTGTATGTTTGTGAAAATGCTCAGAACTTACATTTAAGGTTTTTGTCTGTGGATTTGATCAATTTGCTGCAATACTTATATAGTGGATAACAGAACAATTAGATCCTTTGGTAGAATGAATAATGTTTAGATTAGATCTTTCTAACTTTTCCCAACCCATCTAAAATAATTAGCCAAAACACAGAAATTTGAAGGCAATTTGTCTCATATTTGAAAGAACATGCATAACAAAGTTAAAAGTAGATAGTTTTCATAAATATTTAAGAGAAGAAAGCTACAATAATTCAAGAAGACCATTTGAAAGCTTTGCAGCACAGTAACACTTTTATGCAAAAGAATGAACAAACACACTGATATTTATAATCTTTTTGCATAAGTTTGAGTCTAGTTAATCAATAGGAAACCCTAAACTACGTAAGGCCCCTTGAATATTACAGCTTCACATCAACCAACTAAATTTGCCCAACAAGTCAAGACCTGACCATATTAAACTTGGGATTAAGTAAATCTTAACAGATTCCTTCATATCCTTCAAGTCAGTTTTGGTTCATTTTATGTGAATTTTAACTAATTGTTATGACTGTCACAAAACAACCATCAACAGGTTTCTTTGGCGCTAGAAGGAGGGCCGACTTGAGTTAGGGTTTAGTTTTAAGTAGAACTGGCTCATAACAGTGATAGAGTGACTAGAACTAGATCCAGTTCAGGGGATATATTTCTACAATTACCTGATATAAGGCGAAGTAAGAGTCCTTTGATTTGGAATCCTAAAATATTGCAAGTGGGAAGTTCATCTGGAACACCCCCTGGATCACCTTGTACTATCCACAACTTTGTGAGTCTTGACAGATCTTTATTCAGATCTTTAAATCTTGGTTCAGGTACTCCTAGAGGTCCTAGTACTCCTAAAGATCCTATCCTACTAGTGAATCCAAGTATTCCTATAGGTTCACGTCAAGCATAGATACATGCGATGGCTTATTTTAATGCAGACTCCCCCATACACTTCAATGATTATAATGAGATGCCCAAAAATCTGGAAAAGATATGTCCCAAATACCAATTGCACCAAGATCCAGAAGACCACATGAGAATATTCAAGGAAGCATGCTTTAGGGCTAGATTAGAGCACAAGGACGTTGTGTGTAGATTGTTTTCCTACACCTTTAACGAGCAGGCATCTAATTGGTATGTAAACTTACCCAATGGCTACGTTTCTTCCTATTCACTTATGGAAGCAGCATTTCTATCTAGATTTAGAGGACCCATTGATCCTTACATCTTGTATCATAAATTGGCTACTATAAAAAGAGGAGAGGGAGATCTAATTGATAATTTCAATGATAGATTTCAAAAGGTCTACTCTAGGTTAGTAGCCCCTTACACCGTAGATGATGATACTCTATTGGCTATGTACCATGTGGCCTTAGATCCTTTAATTGCCATGTTTCTCAAAAGAAAACATGGCATAGATTCAATATCCAAAGTGTATAAGGAGGTAGCCTCAGTAAATCAAGAGATGAGGCACACAACTTGTAGCCCATTTGTTAATGGAGGAAATTTTGGGATGCAGAATTAGGCACAACCTTGGAATGGGGTCCCTATGCATCACACCCCATTATTAAATCCAGTTCCTACTTACACACCTGTGTATAGTCCTACCCCAATCCAAACTATAGCTCCTTACATAGGTAACGCTGCTAATAATAGTCAAAATAATGGTCAGCCTTTCTTCTGACCTCCTAGAGATACAACTATGGCAAAAGCACAAGAGGAAATGGAAGAAATCAAAGAGATCACTGTACATTTGAAAAGATTGACCACCGAAGTGACACAACTAAGAAATGAGAATCTTTATGGAAGAGGCAACCAGGGATACAATCAAAATCAGAATTATAACCAAGGCCAAAATCAAAACTATAGTTCATATCAAAATCAACATTACAATCAGAACTATAATCAGAGCCATACCCAAAATAACAGCCAAGGCCAATGTTCAAATCAGAGCCAAAACTATAATCAACATCAGGGTCATAACCAAGGGCAACCAATGCAAAATAGAGGACCAGTGGTAGATAATAGGGCCTGGGGTAACAATATCAAAAATTAGAATCAGCCTAGGCCACCCAAAACATGGAACACTAGACCGAACAATGGTACCTTAGCTTCTCCTTTTGAGAATATAGATAATCATGATACAAAACAAACACCTGGCATCCAAATGGCCAATACATCACTAAACAATTGGTGCAGATTTTACAATACCAATGCCCATGCTGAGCTTGACTATCCACAGTTCCATTTAGTAGCCAGCATTTTTAATATAGATGTGTAGCCTCCTACTTCTGAATTTCTCATTCGCAAGGGTAATGAGGTAGTACCCTCAGGGTATGATACAGCTTTAGTTTTAGAAACCTTTACCTTTGCAACTACAGAAGAGAAAGAAGATGAATTGTTGGAGGATGAACCATACTTTTGTGAAAATATTTATCCTGAATCAGCCTTTGTGTTAAATGCTTTTTAGTTTCCTTTTGAAATAGAAAATGAAGTATTGACTGAGATAGAAAAGGTGTAGGCTTTTAAACAGATGAATAAAAATCACAGCTACAATTTAAGGAACAACACTAGGCTAGGAGGACCTTTCACCACTTCCATCCCTCCTAACAACTTTAATACCCCCCCAGATCAGAATGCTAGCAACAATCCTGCCATACTTAAAGCTAATCATCACACAAATAGTGGAACAATAGTAGAAAAGGCCCAAACAAGTAAAGCTGAAACAATTGAGATAACAAGATTCATGAGTTACTTGTCAGAACAAATAAACAAAATTAAGGTCAGTATGCCTCTGAATGAATTATTGAAGACCCCAGGGATCATAAATGCTTTTATAAAATCTCTGGATACATCCATGACAGATGAGGTTGCTACTGATATAGTTGTTCCTAATAGAGATTCACCGCCTAAAGAGAAAAGTAAGAAAGTTGAGCAGCCTTCCAATACAAATGTAGTAATGTATGCTGATAAGAAGGATACTCCTCCTTTCTTGTTAACTGTTAGATTATGTGGGAAGAACATACATAATTGCATGGTAGACTCTGGTGCTTTAGCCAGTGTAATGCCCTTAGGAATATGTAAAACTCTCAGGCTAACTCCCACCAGATCTGCTAAAGTTGTCACACAGTTAGATAAAACTAAGGTTAGTGTGATAGGAGAACTAATGAACATTCATACGCAATTAGCTTCAGACCCTAGGGTAAGCCAATTCATTAACATTCAAATAGTGGACATACCCATGAATTATGGAATGTTGTTAAGTAGGGATTGGTCCAAGACATTAAACGGATATATGGCCACTGATTTTTAACATATGTGGCTACCTTGGAGAGGTGTCCCAAACTAGATTAGAATAGAGGTAGAACCCAGGATGAAACACATGATAACAGAGTATAATCGAACAAATGAAATATTGTATGCTGCTGTTGAACCTGGTGTTTATAAGATTACTAACAATGGGGTACAAATTGAAGAGATCATGATGTTAAACATTAGAGAAAAATGTGTCAGCAAGGAGACAGCATTATTCATTGAGTCTGATGGAAATTATTTAGATGAAGAAAATAGTGCAATAGACGAATTTGGCCATGCCATTAGACAAGAGGTGGAAGAATGCATTAAACAAAATCTACCAGTCTAATGTAAATTGTATAAAAATAGATGTAGGGTCCATGATAGGCCACATTTTGAGGAGAATTGTGGAATGTGCAAAGACATCATTGAAAATGAATACAAAAAATGAACGAAGAGGGTAGAATTGCAAGAGGAAAATGTGAATCCTGATCAACCACAGAGATACTTTCAGAGTAATATAGATGCTCTGATTTCAAATTTAGCAGAGGAAATAAAGGACAAGGGTAGTTGTCTTTCTGATTTGTAAGCTAAAAATACACATATGCAAGTTGACCAAATAGAAATACCCATGAATAAACAGACCAGCACCTCACAAGTGATAGAAGAGACAAAGCATGCCAAGGTAAAAGGTTAGAAAAGTAAAGATGGCATATGGACACTAAAATGTGATGGGTCCAAATCAAAACAGGGTGCGGGTGCGGGTGTTGAACTCATAGATCCTCAGGGTAAATCATACCTAGTAGCATATAGACTGTAGTATTCCTGTACTAACAATACTATTGAATATGAGGCCTTAATTTTGGGACTTGTCATGGCCATCAAGAAGAAAGTGAAAATGATCATGGTATTTTCAGACTCTGAACTAGTAGTTAGACAAGTAAGGAAACTATATGCTTGAAATTACAAGAAAATGATTTGTTACAGACATAGAGTATGGGGTTTAATAGATTCATTTGATGCTTTTAGCATAGAGCACATCCCTAGAGAGCTGAACCATAGTCCAGATGCACTAGCAGTTGCTGCTAGCACATTAGAACCCTTGACACTGTCAGGTTTGAGACGATTTGCTGCAGAATTAGTTAATGTTCCCAGTATCCCAGACAATGTTACTTTCAGGTATTTGGGGGGGATCAACAAATTATTGATTTTCTGACTTGTAATGAGGTATTTGAGGGTCAGATCATTGACGAACAAGAAAGGCCTGAGACAACATGGGATGAAGAGGATATAATCAACTTGAAGAGAAACTTTTTACCCAAAGGAGTAATTGAATTAGAACATATTTTCGACTTCGATGGAGTGATGAGACAGAAACACTTACCCAAAACAGAAGGGGGTAAGTGTGATTTACACAACTTAGGGACAGAGCAAAATCCACAAAATGTGCCAATTAGAAAGGCTTGCTCTAAGAAAGTTAGAAAAGAAATTTTAGATGCTCTGAAAGATTGCAAACACGTAATAGCATGGACATATAAATATTTGAAAACATATGATATGTCCATCATAACTCACGTAATACCTTTGAGACCAAAGGTTAAACCATTCAGGCAGAAACAAAGGCCTGTGAATGCCATTCTAGAGCCTTTAATCTTTGAGAAAGTAAAAAAATTGCTGTCTGCTGGAATAATTTTCCCAGTTAGACATTTAGTCTGGGTAGCTAACTTAGTACCAGTAAGGAAGAAAAATGGAGACATCCGGTTATGCGTAGATTTTAGGAACTTGAACAAAGCATCTGAAAAGGATAATTATCCTCTGGCTCCCATAGACAAAGTGTTGCAAGTAGTGAACGGGGCAAAGATGATGTCTTTCTTAGATGGTTTCTCGGGCTATAACCAAGTTTTAATTAATAGAGATGACAGATTAAAAACCACCTTCACTTGTAAATGGGGTAATTATACATATAGGAGAATGCCTTTTGGTCTGATCAATGTAGGTGCCACTTTTTAGAGAGCCATGGACATTGCGTTCCGTGGGTTATTAGGTAAGTGCATTGTTGTGTATATGGATGATCTAACTGTGTATTCCAAGGATGCATCCACTCACACCGAAGATCTCAGGAAAATACTTAAGCAATGTGAGAGGTACGGAATTTCCCTTAATCCTAAAAAATGTTCATTTAGGGTAACTGAAGGTAAATTACTAGGACATGTCATTTCTGAAGATGGAATATCGATTAACCTAGATAGAATAGAATCAATAAAAAATTTACAAATACCAAACAGCAGGAAAGAATTAAAATCATTTTTTGGTAAGATTAACTTTGTTCGGAAGTTCATCACGGGTTTTGTAGAAATCATGTAGCCATTAAATGTCATGTTAAAGAAAGATGCACAGATGGAGTGGACACCTGTGGCTAGGGCTACATTCGAGGATATCAAGAGGGCCATTTCTGATGCCCCTGTATTGGCTAGCTCAGACTATGCTAAGTTGTTTTATATCTATTCCTTTGCATCTTCACATTCAGTCGTGGCCGCCTTGACTCAGAAGGGTGTAGATAATGAAGAAAGGCCCATTGCATTTATGAGCGTGCCTCTGAGGGATGTACAACTAAGATATCTGGATACTGAAAGACAAGTGTTTGCATTAATGAGGGCTGTGAAGAAATTTAGACATTATATTCTGCATAGCCAGGTTAAAGCCATAGTGCTGGATGTAGCAGTAAAGATGCTACTGATCTAGAACAAACCTGGAGAAAAGAGAGCCAAATGGATCACCATGCTGCAAGAGTTTGACATGGAAGTCATTCCCATGAGGCTAGTTAGAGGGCAGGTGTTGGTGTAAACAATAGAAAACACAGACCTAGATTTGATAAAATAGCAGTATGTACTAAATTCCCATGACATATTAGACTAGTATGGCGATTTAAACACTTTTCTAATATCTGGAAGGTACCCAAATAAGATGAAAGCTTCTTAGAGGAGAGCATTGAAGATTAAGGTACAAAAATATATGGTACAAGGAGGTCTTCTTTTCAAGAAGAACCTTGATGGAATTTATTTGAGATGTCTAAACAGAGCTGAGGTGGATAAGGTGTTAATAGAACTGCATGACAAGTACGGAACAGGTCATGGTTCCCATCTGGCTACAGCACAAAAAATATTGAGGGTAGGCTATTATTGGCCCACGATGTTCAAAGATACAGAGAGTCACATCAAGAGTTGCCACACCTGTCAGACTGCAGTACATACGGGAAGAAATTAGGCCAATCCACTACAACCTGTGATTGAATCAAGACCACTTGCACAATGGGGCCTAGATTTCATTGGATTCATCAATCCTCCATCTTCTGCAGGACACAAGTTCATACTGACAGTGACTGACTACTGTACAAGGTGGACTGAGGCTACATGCTGCAAGCTCTCCAAAACTGAGGTAGTTATCAAGTTTCTTGGAGAAAATATCATCACCAGGTTTGGAACTCCCTATTCATTGGTATGTGATAACGGCCCTGCTTTCTCTTCTTTAAAATTTTCTAAATGGGCATTTGAATACAAGATTGTTTTAAAGTTTTCTTCAAATTATTACCCTCAAGGTAATGAATTAGCTGAGTCGACGAACAAAATTTTATTAGATATAATCAAGAAGCTGATTGCAGAGAGTCCTAGAGAGTGGAATACCTTGTTAAAATATGCATTATGGGTAGATAGGACCAAGTTCAAAATAGCCTTGGGCAGTGCACCTTATAATTTAGTTTATGGGACTGATCCCGTACTTCTAGTAAATCTGAGAATACCAATCTGGAAGTTTACCAATGAGTATCTAGGCTTTGATAATCATAGAGAAGCCAGGATAGTACAAATGCTACAATTAGATGAGAAAAGAGGTCAAGCCATCAAAAAATTTGCCAAACACCAAGCAATAGTTAAGAGGTGGTTTGATAAGAGGGCAAGAGTCAAAACATTTAGGATATCAGACTTAGTGCTGTGCTGGGACAAAGCACATGAAAAGAAAGGGAGCCATGGAAATTTTGATAAACTATGGTTAGGCCCATTGCAAGTCTCAGAAATAATAGGAGACAACACATTTAGACTCAAGACCTTGATAGGGGAAGATGTGCCATTACCAGTTAATGGCCAACATTTGAAACACTATTTCCAAGCTTGAGGTAAAGGGCAGTCCATTTTTGTGTAATATAGTGTAAGTAGTGTACAGTTTTCTCTTTCTGCTGTTTTCTTTTGTTGTTTTCTTTTGTAGGTTAGTTGTTGTACAATTTTGTTTTGTTTCTTTCCGTTTGTTGTTTTGTTTTTGTTCTGCTACTTGTACAGTCTCTTTTGCTTTGTGTTTGTTTTCCTTGTATAGTTTGTTGTTTGGTTTGTTTGTTGTCTCCTTAGCAGGGATTTTTGTTTTACTTTAGAGTATTAAGGAGCAAGCTAACAACCATTGAAAACAGTATAAAATTCAAAATATTCAGGTTAATCATTTGTAATTTATACATAACTTGTTGTGACTATCATGAATGTAGAGAATTGTTTAGCTTCTAAAATTTAGTATTCAATAATAGTGATTGAGAATTCAAGGAAGGTTTCTCACGATGACACACCTAAAATCCTTGGGTTTGTTGAACCTACTAGTGTAGATATAAGGTGAAAAATCTAAGGTCACCCTTGCTACCATTACAATTCTTAGCTTAATTTCAGCAAGTGCTCACTCCTTGCATCATAAAGTTACAGATTTCTATATCTTGTGAAATTTCTATCAAATATCAAAAATATATAAGATATAAAATATAAAAAATAAAGCAGATTTTACTGAAAACCTAGATTAAGCCATCTAAGTAACTCTACCAGGGCTATGGATGCTCGCTGGTAGTGGGGCTCTCTACTTAGGAGAATTGTAACGATAACCTTGTCGAGGCTATGGATGCTCGCTGGCAGCAAGGCTCTATCCAGTTGGCTATGATGAAATATCCTCAACTACGTAAGCTAATGTCAGTCACTGGTTTGTTCAACCAATCTTCAAGATGAGGATAATTAATCACGTGCACACACTTGAACTAAAAATAAAAATTTATGCACCCTTATTGAATACCTTAGGTCTCAAGTTGAATAATAATTTGCAGAAGGGATAGTTAGAAATTATGGATTTATTTCATTTAGTTTCCTCGAATGCTTTGAATTTAATTGTTTTGTTTGGTTGCTAGTTGTTGTGATGTTCACAACACGCCCCATTTTACTCCTTAGCAAAATGAGAACCCCTGCTGTGGCTGTTAATTTGGCTTGTGTGTGTTTTGTTTTGTTTGGTGGTAAAGGGAAAAGAGGGTTAAAATTGCAGACTTTGTTAAAAATAGAGAAAAAATTCATTTTCAGTATGAGGGCATGATATGGTTGGATTCCTTGTGAAAAATGAGCTAGGGTTGCTTTTTGAACCATCTTAAAATTTGCCATATTTTGCAAGTTATGCTCATTTTGGTAAAATGTACATTCAAGTTTGTATATCGCTTTGCATATACAGGGTCATTTGTACATGCAAAGGGTTTTGTTTTTGTACTTAGTCGCATTTGCCTTTTGAAATCGGGTTGCATATGCATTAGATTTTGTATGTTAGGCTATTGCATGTTGCACATACAAAATGCTTTGTATATTACGTCATGCATATACAAAGTCTCTTGTATGTCGCTCACATGCAAAGTCGTGAAATGGGTCTTGTATATCGGATTTACATACAAGGCCGATTGTATATTCTTTTTTCCTTGTATGCATTTGGTTAAGGTTTTTTTTGAAATATACATACAAGATGGACCCGAAGTGGTTTTAGGTTAAAATGAATTCCTGTTTTGAATCTGCTTTGTATCTCACATTTGTATGTTTGGCAGGTAAAATATACAATGCACTTTATACATGTGGCGGACCCGAAAGGTTATTAAACAATGTTAAATCATTGTATATTTGGTGCAATGTATATTTCATAACATACATTATAACGTACAACAAAATATGCATCGTGCAGAATCCAAAAGTTATAAACCAAAGCGAATTCGTTGTATATTCCATGGCTTGTATGTTTCGAAACATACATCGCTGTATACAAGCTGGAATCCAAAAGATTAGAATCCGATTGAACCAATGTATCACGTCCAAAATGTATATCAATATATACATTGCTAAGCATACATCGAAATATACATTGTGGACCTAAGGCAGTTGTTAAAGGAAGTTAATTCGTTGTATATTTCCGTGTTTGTATGTATGTTTTGAAATATACATTGAGTAGCATACAACGCGGAACTCAAGGTAAATTAAAACATGATATATATAAGGCCTCACGTCCAAATTGTATATTGGGATATACAATGAAATGTGCATTGCAGGGACTTGGCAGATGAATAAAATGTGGTGTATAAAATTTGAGGTCCGAATGTATATTTTGAACATATGAACCATTATACATTGCGATATGCAAGCTGCGGAATTGAAAAGAATTGGAATCCAATTTAACAGAGGCATCATGTCCAACTTGTATATCATGATATACAAGGATTTAAATAGAGAAATGGGTGGGAAAATGAAGCGATGAAATTTTGGAGGTCAATTTTTGGAGCCTGAATGCATATTTTTGGTCAACAATAGTTGACCTGACTTTTCTAAGTGATGTACATGCATTTTTGGACGCGATGTTTACGGATTCAGGACTCGATTGCTACGTTCACAAAGTCACAGCTATTTAGTAATTGTTTTCTTCCTATAGGTTTATTAAATGATGATACTTATTGCTTATCCGTTTTTGCAGATTTATAGTTGCGAAGGAGCTGAAACTTAATGGCGGTGACATCGCGGAGGGGGAGATCTGATCTCAGAAGTAGAGGAAGATAAGGATGGAGTGCGAGAAGTCAAGGGTCTTCATTGATGAAGACAAAATGTAGTTGTGGACATCATTGTAGCAGACCACAGAAGTTAATATTAAGCTGCTAGGGTTTCTAGAAGGATGTATTTTGCCCAGATTTGATGTATGCTCAGAGATATTTCTGGGGATTTGTTCTCCAACATTTATTACTATAACCAGTGGTTGGAACCATTGCTTAACCAGGGGTTTTGAGCTGTATTGAGGACAACAAAATCTATATATTGTGCCTCTATACACTGTAAAACTTTACACAGGGATTTTTAGAGGATAACCAGCACTTGTAACTAGTTTTAGCATTTTAGAATAGAGGGACCTTTTAGTTTAGAAGTAGAAGAAGGAGGTCACCTGTGTCTACAATAAGGAATGTGTGGAACATTTAGCTTCCTTATTGTATATGTAAAGCTTGTAAGTTTGTTGTGATTTGATCATTGAAGCTAAGAGTCATTCAGACATTGTAAATCTTATACGACTGTCTGTTTCTAATACAATTGAATCTGAAATTCTGCATCTATAATTTGAGTGTTTTCTTGCTCTTCATTGTGTTTGAAACATTTTCTCTTAAAGCTTGCAATCTTAAGTGTATATTTGTGAAAATGCTCAGAACTTACATTTAAGGTTTTTGTCTGTGGATTTGATCAATTTGCTGCAATACTTATACATTGGATAATAGAACAATTAGACCCTTTGGTAGAATGAATGATGTTTAGATTAGATCTTTCTAACTTTTCCCAACCCATCTAAAATAATTAGCCAAAACACAGAAATTTGAAGGAAATTTGTCTCATATTTGAAAGAACATGCATAACAAAGTTAAAAGTAGACAGTTTTCATAAATATTTAAGAGAAGAAAGCTGCAATAATTCAAGAAGACCATTTGAAAGCTTTGCAGCACAGTAACACTTTTATGCAAAAGAATGAACAAACACACTGATATTTATAATCTTTTTGCATAAGTTTGAGTCCAATTAATCAACAGGAAACCCTAAACTATGTAAGGCCCCTTGAACATTACAACTTCACATCGACCAACTGAATTTGCCCAACAGGTCAAGACCTGACCATATTAAACTTGGGATTAAGCGAATCTTAATAGATTCCTTCATATCCTTCAAGTCAGTTTTGGTTCATTTTATGTGAATTTTAACTAATTGTTATGACTGTCACAAAACAATCATCAACACTACTCTCTCCAATGCCTTCAGTCCTACCGATGTAGCACTTAATTGTCACCATCTCCAACTGGTCAACCAATGTATGATCCCTGAGTATCACTCATACGGCCAGTCATCCCTTTGTATCTAACTCAATGTACATTCGCAACATGCATTCTAAAGATGCATTCTTCCTATACTTTTGTGACATACACACTCAACAAGCCTTTGTGATATACACATGGAATGTATATCTCACATGCATTTGTGATATACACACAAAATGCATACTCAGTGAAACAACACGAATCTTGCACCGATATGAACCTCTGCAAACCCTGCAGCTACATAGGTCCTTTTCTCTAACAACCACACAACTCTTAGACTTCGCCAACCTAGCACATGAGGATGCTAGGATCTATCAGAGCATATTGCATGTGATCATGCAAACACAAACGAACAAAACAAAAATAATAGAAATGAACTGTACAGCCATTCCATCGATTTCAAAGAAATCTAATCGGTGGAATGGATTAAGAATCCATCTTGGCCACAAAATAGTAAATCAATTGCACAGAGGGAAACTAAAGGAACCGAATGACAGAAAGATACACAACACATAAATCATTTATTATGCTTTCTAGAAATGTACACACACAGATGCTCTGTTTTACAATTGCAAATCTCACTCCCCTTCGATTTGATATGAACTGAACTGAACCGATTACATTCGATCTACTCTGGGTATTTATCTACTCACTATGAGTTGTACCAACTTGACTCCAATCAGCTGGGAGACCAATCCAAGCGGCTAGGAGACAACTATCTAACAACCTCCTAACTACCTAAGAACCTTTGTGATGAACCTAGATACAAACTACAATGACATGCTTTGGTCAACCAGACCTTATTACATGAATGGTCTTATAGGACCTTATTGGAAACAACAAAATGTACAACAAATAGTTGAATGCCTCATGGAGGCCACTATGGATTAGGTGCTCCTGCACCAATGATAGCTTGAATGAAGGCATGAGGAATCTAGGGGGGAAGATAAACATGTTTCACATGACCTCCTATGTTATTTATGCATGTGCATCCAAAGCAACATTTAATGGACTTCAGACAGTTGGCAGGGTTGGTCTCAACCTTGGGGATGTGAACATATGGGACCATTATCCACAATTGAAATAGAGAGAATCTCTCCAACACTACTTGAGAGTGAATGATTCATTTATTATGCATTTGGTAAGGACCATGGGAGAAGATAGAGTGAAGAGGTTGAGCATGGAAGCTCAAGCCTTGATATATAAGCACGGGGCTTGGTTTATCCAATTATCCACATTCAAATATATTAGAATAGAAGGTTTCGTTTGGCAACCTCTCATGTTTCCAAGATACCCAACTAATAAGGGCATACTGATTAAGATGATCAGTCAGATACTACCTTCATTTGAAGATTTTGTCGAGAAAAACAAGATACCAAATGTCCTATTCCCACTCATCATTGGATGGTATATGTGTCCTAATAAGGAAAGTACCAAAGAAGCATCAGGGGGTTACAACTGATGTCCTTGCAACCTTTTCTGATATCCAGGTCATATGATCCTGATGACAGGATGCAGGCACTATTCAAAAAATAGGCGCATGAATTACATCTTGAAGACTACTGGACTGATTATGATTATGACATAGAAGTAAGAATGAGAAGCTACCAAAGGCTTACTCTAAGACAAATCCACACATTGGACTACATACCAGTTCCAGTACAACTACATGAGGATGATGAAGTTACCCTATCAAAAGAATATGAAGACAACAAAGTGAATAATGAAACAATCTCATCCCTTCACTAGGATCAAGCAGAGGAGATCTCATTAGAAATAATAACTCAAAAGGTAATGTAGTTGATTAAAGAGTGGGTGGACATGGAGGTTATTACACTCAAGAACAAAGGAGTGGCTCGTACCGTTGACAAAAAGAGAAAAAGACAGGACCTAACAGATGAGGAATATGTTGATTCCTTAAACAGAAGAGAGTATCCAAAGGGGAAAGGAAGAAGGGAGATACACCTAAGGGGTCCAAGAAAGGGAACAAAAATGTAGATGTAAGAATTATCCATCACGCTCCACCAAAAAAGGATTTAGCTTCAACCTCTACTACTACAACATCCCAAACACCTACAAAACAACAAAAGTTGGTCACAAAACCTATTATCAGTTATGTGGGCTTGGAGGAAAGTATGGATGAAGATGATCTCCTCATAAGGAGAAAGAGAAAGAAAACTCAAGAGGTTCCACAAAAGAAAAATTGAGCACCTGCAATGAGAGGGTCATTAGATGTGAACCCAAATATTGTGTTGAAAGGAAAAGGAGGTGAGGGAATAAGGAGAAATCTACACCACAAAATATGCATCCCTACCATATTACAGTTCAAAACTAAAATGGCTGAGGAAAAGAGAGAAGAGATGAAGAAAAGAGGGGGTGATCAGTCTCTCTCACTAGATGAAACAGTAGAACTTTCTGATGATGAAGTGGTGAGGGAAGTGTCCACCAACCTTATGGAGACACTCATGAAAAACACAACAATGACACCCCAGAATACTCCTACTGTGCAACAGGAGAGGGAAGAAGAAGATATAGAAGAGGATAGTCTTGAGAATATAGCACAGAAAATAGGCCTGATAGGACTAGTTGATAGGGTTACCAGCCTGGTTCCTATTGACCTAGCATATCAGGGCAATGAAGATGAAAAGAAAGATGAGGACAATCTTACGGGGTGTGATGAAATGGAAGATAATACACCAATGGATGAAGATGAGGGAGTACTTGATTAACCTAATTCTCAAGATAGTGAGCAAGTGCATGATAAAGGGATAGAAAAAGAGATAAAGGGATAGAAAAAGAGACAATTGAATCTCAAAGCCCTAAAGATGCTAAGATACTAAAAGGTGGACAACAAGGTCCACAACAAGATGATAATAGAAAGAAAGGAGAAAAGTTTGACAAGGGTATCCAGGAGTATCAATAGGATGCCCAAGATCTGGGCCACCAAAACCCTAATCTGAACCCATCACCTTAGGATGAACACAACAAAAATGCAAAGGTAACACATGAGGAGGTTCACAATGAAGAAGAGAAGGAACGGTCACCACAAAGGGTGGAACAGAGCATAGGAGCACCAAATATTCACATTGAACATACAAACCAAGAAGGGTCTAGAGATGATGTGCCACATTGGCTATAGCACAAGGTAAATCCTCCTCCATAGAGTATTTCTTCAAATTTTGATATATCCACATTATTTTTGGCTAATATAGCCAAACCAAAGAGGAGGGCTAGGGCCACCTCTTCAATAAACAAAGATCTAGTTATAGGCCAAAGAAAAGCTCAAGTGGCTATGCTTGTTGTGGACAAAGCTAAGGGAGAAATACGTGCCAATGAGTTTTAGATAACCACTGAGGATTTGGGCTTTGCCACCGAGTAGCACGAAGGCTAGGAAGCAAAGCACATAATAGACTCATTATTGGCAGCAATAGAGAAAGAGAAGAATAAAAATAAAGTGCATAATGAGCACATTTCTCAAATACAAACATTTATAAAGGGATTGCTGGCACCAACCAATATTCCAATTAGCACATCCACCCAATTGACTATAATATCTCAAGATGAGATGAGATGATTAGATATCATGAAGCATAAGTCACATGTGATGGATAAATGGTTTATCAAATTCATTACTAAAGCAAAAAAGGTAATAAAGACTTCCCTTTCTAATTAGGATCTGCTTAGCATATTGAGGAGTAAGATGGATACATTGTAGAAGGAGATTGCATAGAGGTCGATAAAAATTGAGAAACATTTGACTGCCCTCTCTAAAATGAATCATATAGATGTGAATTTCTTAATATTCAATAATATCCTAAACAACCAGACATCACAATTATTGAGTATATGGAATGAAGATACCAATTTTGAGGTGTATGTCCTAAAGAAGTGTAATGCTAAGCTTAGGAATATCAGTGCCAAATTACATGAGATTTTGTCCAAGGAGATAGAAATCCTAGAGGCCCTTGAGGAGAAGGTTGAAGGAAAGACGGAGAATCAAGATGTTGATTTTACAATCAAGGCTTTTAAGGACAATTTCAAACTTGCATCAGAAGACCCAGTTAGCCACTTATCTAAAGGGACAATAGATAAAGCCATGAGGAAGAGGGATAAAGTAGAGAAATATAATGAAATGTTAAAAAGTCGGAAGAACAAGTGGACTGTATTATAAGCCTAGTTCCAATCACAAGGGCATGCAGTTACCAAGGCTAAGCTAGAAGATGGAGGAGCAATAGAAAGAATTGTGCACACATATGAACCCATTAGGGGTATTATTAGAGTGCGGGAAGAAGATGACCCATCTATAGATGATGAGGAAATGGAATAGGTAAGATATAGTGTGACAGGGTCATATGCAGAATGGGTCAAGGAGGATAGCTCTACATCACCAAATGGTTTCCAACTAGCAACCTTTGCCACATATCTACTCGTTGACTTGGTCAAAGAATTCTATGGACCGTTGATCTTAAAAGACAAATCCTAATCATAGGATATTTTGTAACCACCTCCTCTCCTTGTCCTATAAAAGGTGATAGAGTGCACATTGTAATTCATTCAAAATTTAATTAAGATTAGATTGTTGAAACATTAGGACTAATTCTCAAGCCTAATTGTAAATCTACTCTCTTTTGTATTCTTAATGAAGATGAAGTACCCTGATTACATACAATCGTAAAATTTGAGTAATCTATGAATGGATTCTAGATATGTACTCTATTTTGTTGCATCCCTTAGATTGTATTTCATGTTGTGCATGTCATTTTCATTCCCTTTCCATCAAAGTTAGCATCAGTCATATCTAGCTATGGAACATCCTGGTGAACATATGGTTTGATTTCCTTCTCTTCGTGATAGTACCAAGAATGTACATGGATCAATGGCTAAAGATTCACTATTTTAGTAAAATTAGAAAGCATTCAATTAAATTAATTTAATTTCATTTGATCATCATCACAATTGCAAATACATAGAAAATTCTAAGAAGATATAAAAAAATATGTTGATATCTCATAGATAACTAAACATTAGTAGCATATTTAAGAAAATAGCATGTTGAAATGATAAATATCATGCAAATAAACATGGACAATAACAGTAATCATGGAAATATATGCTTGTAGGCACATTATTAGAAGAGATTTAAAAGTACAGAGGTAAAATCCAATCAAAATAAGTTGAAATGCAGAAGAATTGATCAAACCTATATAATATCTACATCATCTGGTTAAGTATAGTAGGATTTAACCCTATTTCCTAAGAAATTTATAGAAAGCAAGTGAGAAAAGACTATCCAGACATGAGTTTCTTTGAACTAGAAACATAAGGCCCCTGAATGGAAAACAACAACAACACACTTTAACCTCTAAGTAACATCAAATCATTATGAACTAATGCACAGACACTTGGGATCATAAATTCATTCTAAATTTATCGTATCTTTCAAGATAAATAAAGGTTTGTTGTGTAACTTTTATTTCATGTTGTTTTGTCTAAAAATCAACATCAATAGAATTGGTACTAGAAGGAGGGCCCTGGAGAAGCATTTATTCCTAAACCTGTCATCTAGATGTCATTCCCACTTCTATATAAGGTAATATTTTTCAAACTTTAAGTGTTTTTGCAAAGTTGTTACTTATCACAGATTATTTGAAGGATTTGATCACAAATATCCTAATCTTGTGCATGAATATCATGATATTTACAATCAGTTGCCTAGAATATACATATCTAAGTCAACATTTAATAATTCTTGTAAATACTCTGCAAATATCCTATCCTTTTGGTCAGTTAACCTGATATTTACAGTCAAAAGTTTGATCTTTTAAAATTCGTGTCCATATTTACATCTATAAATATTGTGCAAATATCTAGTTATTTTAGATTTCTAATCATAAATATCCACCTAAGAAGAGAAAATATCCCAATATTTGTGAGGATCTAGTTGAATTATCTACATTCTGACATAAGTTGTGATTTTCTGGCTCATAGACCTAGTACCAAGTCTAGATCCATTAGACTTTTTGAAGAATTGCCAATTCATGGACTTAGACCTCATACAACTAATACTCATCATAGTCTTCATCCTACTTCACTAGCATCCACATCTTTACCTATTGTAACACCTCCAGGATCTCCAATTATACCTCAAATACCTCAAGTATAGGCTGCCATGTCTTTCTTTGCAACTCAGTCACCACTTTTGTTTGCAACATATCATGCTTTACCTAAGAATCTAGACAAAATCTGTCCAAAGTATCATCCTTACCAAGATGTAGAGGATCATATTATAACCTACAAGGAGGCTTGCTTTAGATCAAGAATAGAATGTGTAGATGTGGTTTGCATGTTATTTCCCTAGTCTTTAGGAGAAGAAGCTTATAGCTGGTACATTAGTCTTTCTCAATCCACTATCCCTTCTTTGGATGCCTTAGAGAAAGCTTTCCTAGCAAGATTTAAAATACCTGAAGATCCTACTATCACCTACCACATGTTTGCCACAATCAAAAGGGCTAAGGGAGAACCAATTTATAACTTTAATGATAGGTTTCAAAAAATGTACTCCAACCTAGTTGATCCATATAATGTAGGTGATGTAGTAGCTAGATCCATTTACTATTCATCTCTGACCCCTTGACATCCATGTTCATTAGAAGAACACATCTAGCCATAACTTCATTGGCAGGTGCCTTTGAAGAAGCCATCAAAGTCAATCCACATTTAACTCCTAGCTTTACAACTGATTCTGGATATCCTGCACAACCACAAGGTAATGGAGTCTGGTACCTCCATCCATCATGACTAGTCCCATGTAAGTACCTCCTCTTAGTATCATGCCTCCTCTAAATGGAAATGGCCAGATGATACCCTACCACGGACAATTATCTCAGTGTGTAGAACAAAACAATAGTAATGGTATCTCTTTCTTCAAACCTCAGCAAGAGAATATAGTAGCCAAGGCTCAGGAAGAGAAATAAGACATTAAGGAAATATCAACACAACTAAGGAAATTACCTACTGAGATCACACACATGAGGAGTCAAAAATTTTATTCCTAGCCAAATCAGAACATAGGATATCTTGATAGAGGATATGGTAACAACAATGATAGATCCAGATATCAAGATAAGGGGTATATTAATGATAGGAATTTCAACCATAATAATAACAATGCTACCCCTAGGCCACCTAGAACATGGAATACCAGGCCAAACAATGGCTCATTGTCATCATCATTAGACAATTAGCCTCCTAATGAACCCAAATAGACAACTAGGGTGAATTTGGCAGAAGATGTACTTATAAATTGGTGCAAGATGCACAATACCTACGCACATGCTAAATTGGATTACCCTCAGTTCAAGATAGTAGCTAGTATTTTTCAGGCTTAGGTACACAATACTCTAGGAGATCTTCCTTGTCCTAAAGTAAATGAAATTGTCCCTTTAGGGTATGAGTCTACCCTTGTGCTGGAGAGTTCTATTGGTCATCAGCATCATCAAATGACCTCAACTCATGAAAATTACACATTATCATGTGAGGAGTCTGCCTTAGCATTTGAGTCAAGTTATGTGTTCCCCTTTAAAGATAAAAATGAACTAGATTCAAAAGAGATTCATGCTTATCAACAACAATATCTAGGTAGGCATAATTATAACTTGAGGAATAATCCTAACAGACCATCTCATCCATTAATCACATATGTTCCTCCCAATAATTTCAACACTCCGCCAAATCAAAAATCCAATAACAATCCTAGTTCTCTTAAGCTGAATAATTAGTATTTCACACCTTAAAATACAGTATCAAAACCCATTAGCTAGTTGCCTGAATCTAATAAATTAGTCACATATCTAGCAGAAGCGATGAAAAAGATCAAAATTAACTTATCCTTGTCATAATTTCTCAAAATTTTAGTTATCAAGAAAGCCTTCTTGATGTCTTTAGATGAATCCACATCGAGGGGTGAAAGTGATGGTCATAATCCTAGTCACATCCTAACTAGAGATCCTACACCCAAATAAAATATTGTCAAGAATAACATGTAGGCTACTATCCAAGTTGCTGAAACATCACACATGATTCTACACAAAGATAAGTCTGAATCCCCTCCATTCTTACTTACATTGAGAATATATGATAAGCACCTACATAACTGCTTAGTGGATTCGGGTGCATCAATGAATGTGATGCCACTATCCATTTACAATGCTTTAGGTTTACATCTATCCAAGTCCCTCAAGAAGGTGACACAACTCGATAAAAAAGAAGTGAGTGTAGTAGAAGAGTTAACTCATATACACATGCAACTTGCATCGGAACCAAGGGTGCAATACTACATTGACATCCAGGTGGTAGATATCCCTAACACCTATGGGATGTTGCTTAGAAGGGATTGGTCTAAAACACTTAATGGTTATGTAGCTATTGACTTTAGTCATATGTGGTTACCATGGAAAGGAATCCTTAACCAAATAAGGACAGAAGTTGAACCTAGGATGAAGCATATGATCACTAAATACAACAATACCAATGAGATACTCTATGTAGATGTTGAACCAGGAATTTATACCATAAGACATCAAACAATTAGAATTGAGGAAGTTTTGATGTACAACATGCATACATAGAGAAATAGTGATCAAGAAGATAGGATGATCATAGAATCTAATTCTAGTTCCACTAATAATGAAGAAATAAATCACTTTAAGGAGTTTGATCAATACTTGTCTAGAGAAATGCATAGATGCTAGTTGCTAGGCATATCCATTGAGAATATCCTAATATTTGGCTAGTGTAGGCTCCATGATGAAGCTCATTCAAAAAGAGACTATGAAGCATGTCTGGACATGATCAAGTTGGAAAGAACTTATAGTGAAGTTGGATCATCTTCCACTGAGGTATGTGAAATGTCGGGTGATGATGATACTAATTTTTATTTGTTTTCTTCAGATATAGGGGAACATGAGGAAGATATACACCATAATAATGTCAACATACATCATTCAAAAGAAATATTGATATGTGATGAAGATCCTCATGACAAAGAAGATGTTATCAACCCAGGGACCGATTGCCTAATTGAGTCAGACTATGAGATATCAGATGAAGATAGGGAGAGTCACCTAACTAAGTTTGAAAGATTTCTATCTAAACAAATTCAAAGACATATGCTACAAGGAGTTCCTTCACATTAGGTGTTGATTAAAGGATGGTGTAGGTTACATGAGGCACCACATTCATAAACAACATGTGCTCTATGCTTCGATGTGTTGAACAAAGAAGAGAAGTTGTTTTCCAAAGATAAATCACATGATACCAAAGATATCCCGAGGATGAAATAAAAGACATATCATGCCCATGGACATCACCAAAGGTGATAAAGGTTAAACCTCAGAAGTTGAAATGGATATCTAGTGGTGCAGCTACAAGAGCAAAAAGGAAAAGAGAGGGTCCTATTAAGCCATTAACTAAAGATAAACCATGGATTTTAAGTTTTGATGGTTCTAAGTCCAAACAGGGGGCTGAAGTAGGCATTGACCTCATAGATCCATCAGGGAAGTCCTTTTTCATAGCATATAGGTTGCAGTTTCCATGCACTAATAATGTGGCTGACTATGAAGCTTTAATTCATGGTTTGTTGTTCGCCCTCAAGAAGAAAGTCAAGATTCTACATGTCTATGGAGATTCATAATTAATGGTAAAACAAGTCAGGAGTATCTATGGATGAAATTATAAGAAGCTGTCAAACTATAGACATAGATTTTGGGACTTAATAGAAGAATTTGATGCATTCAACATAATGCATGTCCCTAGAGAAAAAAATCATAGAGTTGATGCACTGGCACAAGCTGCCAACACATTGGAGCTTCTATCTATCCCTGGGTTGAAGAGATTTTTAGTAGAATTGATATCAGTACCTTCCATACATGATAATGTGACTAACTTCTAAGTGTTCAATGATGATCAACAGATCCTGGACATCATAGCAAATAGGGATATATTTGAGGCACAAATCTTGGATGACAAGAATAAGGAAGGTCATGTGTGGGAAGAAGAAGAAATCATGGACCTGCTAAGCAATAAAATTCCCAAAGGCATTATTGAACTTCAAAGAGCATTTGATTTAGACCACATGATAAAGCAAAAAGATCTCCCCAAGACAGATGGGGGAGAATATTCACCAGTCAATATAGGACAGGATGATGAGGAATGTCTTGATTAGCAAAGTTTGCACTGAAGAGGAAAAGGCAAGGTATCCCAAGCATTGAAAGATTATATCCATGTCATTGCCTACACTTATGATGAGTTGCATACATATGACACATCAATCATCACTCATACTATTCCACGGAAGCCTGATACCAAGTCATTTAGACAAAAATAGAGGCTAGTCAATGCATTGCTAAAACCCATAATCTTTCAAGAAGTTAAGAAATTACTAAATACTAGGATCATATTTCCTGTCAGGCACTCAACTTAGGTGGCAAATTTAGTCCCAGTTAGGAAAAAGAATGGTGATGTATGCCTTTGTGTAGACTTTAGAAATCTGAATAGAGTATCAGAAAAGCATAACTATCCTCTACCCTCATTAGATGAAGTTTTACAAATAGTGAATGGAGCTCAAATGATGTCTTTCCTAGATGGTTTCTCAGGATACAACCAGGTGATGGTAGACAAAATAGATAGATTAAAGACATCATTCACCACCAAGTGGGGGATATTTGCTTACAGATGCACACTTTTTGTCCTAATCAATGTTGGAGACACATTTCAACATGCAATGGACATAGCATTTAGAGGCCTAGTTGGCAAATGCATAGTCATATACATGGATGACCTAACCATCTTCTCAAAGAAGAGAGGTGACCATATAGAAGACCCTAGAAAGGTGCTAAAGAAGTATGAATAGTATGGTATCTCACTAAAACCAAAGAAATGTATATTTGGGGTGACCACAAGTAAGTTACTTGGTCATGTAATATCTAAAAATGGGATCACCATTGACCCTACTACGGTAGAATCCCTAATGAAGTTCCAACTTCTAGGAAGCAAAAAGGAACTCAAGTCTTACTTTGGCAAGATAAATTTTGTGAGGAAGTTCATCATAGGGCTTGTAAAGATTGTTATGCCACTTAATGCAATGCTTAAGAAAGATGCCAAAATTGAATGGACACCTAAAGCAAAGGCTGCATTTGAGGACATCAAGAAGGCCATAGCAGATGTACATGTCCTAATCAGCCTATATTATACAAGAGAATTTTACATTTATTCATTTGCCTCAGAATATACCTATGTAGCAGTCCTAACTCAGAGGAATGAAGCTAAGGACAAGAAACCCATCACCTTCGTAAGTTCTCCATATAGAGATGCAGAGCTTAGATACATGGATGTTTAAAGACAAGCCCTTGTTGTAGTTAGAGCAGTAAAGAAAATTAGATACTATATCTTGAGAAGCAAGATAATTGTTGTTGTACTTGATTCAGCAATCAAAATGCTCTTGATGTAGAGTGAGCCTAGAGAAAAGAGAGTGAAATGGATAACATTGCTCCAAGAATATGACATGGACATCATCCCCATGAAGCTAATTAGAGGGAAAGCCTTGAGCCAAATGATTTCTGAAATTGATCCTAATTTAGTGAGTCAACAATATGTTATGAGCACAAAGGAAAATAAAGATTTGTACTCATATATCAAATATATCCTGATCACCAAGAGATGCCCACCAAAGATGTATGCTTCTCAAAGGAGAGCTCTAAAGATCAGATCACAAAAGTACAAGATAAAAGGAGGGATCCTCTTCAAGAAGAAATATGAGGGAATATACCTTAGATGTTTGGATAAGCCAGAAGCCAATAAGGTTCTCATAGAACTACATGATAAATTTGGAACAACACATGGATCTCACCTTGCCACTACCCATCATATCCTGAGAGCAGGATACTACTAGCCAACAATCTTTAAGAATACTACTGAACATATCAAATGTTTTCATACCTGCCAGATTGCTGCTAACAAAGAGAGATATGATTCCCAACTCCTATAGCCAGTTATGGAGATGCACCAATTTGCTCAATGGGGCATGGATTTCATCAGCCCCATCAATCCCCCATCATCTTCAGGCCACATGTATGTGTTAAACATCACTAATTATTGCACTAGGTGGAATGAAGCAGTCAATAGAAAGACTTGTACTATAGAGGATGTGATCAAATTTTTAGAGAACAACATCATAACTAGATATGGAGTTCCTTATGCCCTAGTGTGTGATAATGGACTAGCCTTTGCATCTTTACGATTATCTAGTTGGGCTTTTGATTATGGGTTCATTTTAAAATTCTCTTCAAATTATTATCCCAGGGGAATGGCTTAGTAGAGTCAACCAATAAGAATTTATTGAACATCATAAAGAAATTGATAGACAAGAACCCCAGGGAGTGGAATACCTTACTTAAATATGCCCTGTTGGTGGATCAAACGAGAATGGAAACTACATTAGGGAATTCTCCTTACCAATTAGTTTATGGGGTGGATCCCATCCTCCCTGTGAATCTTAAAATTCCCACCATGCAATTCACACAAGAGTACATAGGCATAGATAACAACCAAGAAGTAAAGTTGCTTCAACTCATGCAACTAGAAGAAAAGAGACATAGAGTGATTGACCAATTCACCAAACATCAGGCTACTGTCAAGTGTTGGTTTGATAAGAGAGATAAAGTAAAATCCTTTAGGATATCAGATTTAGTCCTATCATGGGACAAAGCACATGAAACGAAAGGTGACCATGGGAAGTTTGACAAGTTATGGATAGATCCCTTTTAGATATCAAAAATCCTAGGTGACAGTACCTATAGACACCTGAAAATGGTCCCAACCAAATTCATCTACTCACACATTCAACCCTAATCCACCTACATCACTTCATCCAATCTAATTATTAATTAAATAATTTTTAATTATTTAATTAATTTATTCTATACCTTTATCATGTCATAAAAATCAATTCTTCTACTATAGTTTAAAAATTAAATATTTTTTACTATAGCTCATCCCAAAAAAACAAATAAATTACCATATTTATTTAATTCCCTTTTTTGTACACTTTTGATTACTTTTTGTAATTATGATTATTTTCTTCTAATCCGTGTGCACATGAATTAATTTTAATTAATTCATCATTACAAAGCCCCCTGTTTCTAGAAGTCCACTTGTTATCCAATGTACACACATGTACATGACAAGTGGTACTTTGAAAGCATGGGCAAATCTTCTAAATTGAGTATATTTGTCCTCTTTCTTCCACCTCACTCCATGTGTCACTATTAATCTCAATTTAAAATTCCATGTGGCACTATTTGAACACTATTCCTCTAATTTTAAATTCCACTTATCCTCTCCATGGAATTTAAAATTTCTCACAAAATCTAAGCCTTACCTTTTTATAAATGAGTCCTTACATGTCATACACCTACTCAATCCTAACCATCCATCCATTCAAACTTGGATTCTCATCCATTGATCATCCCTTGAATCTTGGGGCAACTTTCTCATCCAATCCAAACATGTCATTTGTCCAATTCTCCTTGCTTGATGATCTTCAAGCAATCTCAACCATTGATCCTATCCCTCAAATCCCATCTCCACAAATCTATAACTTGAGGCCTCTACCTCCCATTTGGAACAAGCCATCATATGCAAGAAAAATTTGCCAATTTGAGTGCTCAACATATAGAATTAGTTCAATTCGAGCATAGTTTAGTAATAGTATTTCATATCTTAGGGCATATCACTACTAATAGGCTTATTTTAGGGTACAATTAGATAGTTTAGTTTGTTAGTAGTTAAGCCCAATCTTGGGTCCCTTGGACTTGAGATTGGGTGCATATTAGGTGTAATTTGCATCCATTTTAGGTCTCATCTTTATAGGTAGACATTTTGGCATAACCTTAACAAAATTTGCATGTTTTGTGTTGTTTTTCTTGTGATAGGTCAGATCAACACCTTAACTTCTGCAAATTCGCACCTATCTAGTATATTAGCACCTATTTGGCACATTAACACCTAGCCTAGTAGATCAACGCCCATCTGGAGACAAGGTAAAATCACTCACTTCTCATGAATTTTAAGTCAATGCTAGCATTTTATGTTTCCATGATATTTTAAATGATGTTATACTGACTTTTTGGCCACTGTAGCTCTCTATTTTTGTAGAAAAAATAAATTTTATAAGGGGGAAGTGTTGTTTGTCTTGGATTAGTGCCTAACCCTCTACATCAGTGCCCAGTCCGTCAAATTAGCACCTAACCAGAAATTGTTTTTTTATACTAACACTTGGTTTTGTAGCCTTATTCAACTATCGAAGACTTGTCTACAATTACTAACTTCCTCTTTGCAGGGTTGTTTATTATCTTAAAAGCATTTAGCATTGTTGTTTTTGTGTGAAACTGCTTGATTAATCATAGGCACATTCATAAGGTTTAAAAAGAACAATAAATTTGCATCCTTCACTCATATGGTTTAAAAAGAACAACAAATTTGTATCTTTCACTCATATGGTTTAAAAGAACAACAAACTGCATTCACACCTTCATTGGGTTTAAAAAGGACAACAAACTTGCATTTCCACTCATCTAAGAAAGAAAATTTATAACTTTGTGTGAAGTGTCTTATGGTTTTGTTAGTGTTGTGAAAGTGTATGCTCTTCCCTTGCACCATTTCATGATCTTGGGAATCAAAAACTTCTCACAACACTTGCATAAATCACCCCCAACATAATCCAAGAGCTAAAAATGAACCTTGTTTAGTATAACCCAAGTCTAAAAATACGTATGCTATCCTCTCGCATCTTCGTATGAACTTGGGGATCAAAAGTATTTTTGTGCTTGTGTTACTTTTGTTGAACCCTTAGAGGGCCTGCCACCTCGCTTTGAAAGGTGGGAATGACCCAAGCAAAAATAGGTTAAAGCCAAACCCTTCCAATTTTCTATATAAAATAATGTATTTATGATGAAAATCATAAATAATGAGTGTTGTTGCATTATATCGATAAATGTTACCCCCAAAACCCTGTAAAGCGTAACCTCTATAGGTTGGGAAGCCTCCTTATCAGAGCAAATCGTTGCATGTATGTCCACCTAAATGAATGCCCTCACTAGATACTTTGTTTAGAAGCCAAAAACCCTCTACTTGTTGATACAGGAGGTCAAAAGATTGGACTTTGATAGTCATCCCACATTTTTGTGGCTTATGGTAGAGATAGAAAAGTATCTTAAGATCTATGCATCTTAAGAACTTGGAACTTGGTGTGCCTAAGAAGTGAGTGCACTGTAAGGGGGAGCCCATGCCCCAAGTTCTTGGAGCTATACACCATAAGTAGGCATGACTGGGTAAAACCAAGTGGGAACTCAACAAGTATTGTCCTTGCCTCGCCATAGGTTGTGCATGATTGTTTATTTTCACAAAAAAACCTTTGGACATTGTATACACTTGTTTGAAATGTTTGTATCACTCACCAAAGAAAACTATCATGGACAGAACCCAAATGTTTGAAAAAACAAACCATTGAAACTTTAGAACACCTCAAATACATCATTTAACCTTCAAAGCCCAAAACATCACTTCCCAAGCCCAAAATTTGCATAAAACCACCACTGTCCTATATCAGCACCCAAACCTCCACATTAGCACCCAATCCTCTACATCAGCACCTAAACCTCTGCATCAGCACCCAAACTTCCACATCAGATCCCAATCCTCTACATTAGTACCTAAACCTCTGCATTAGTGCCCAAACCTCCACATCAATGTCCAATCCTCTACATCAGCACCTAAACCTTTGCATTAATGCCCAAACCTCCACATCAGTGCCTAATCCTCTACATCAACACCTAAACCTCTGCATCAATGCCCAAATTTCCACATCAATGCCTAATCCTCTAAATCAACATCCAATCCACTATATCAATGCCCAACACTCTGTATTAGTGCCTAATCCTCTAAATCAGTACCCAGTCAACTGCATTAGCGCCCATTGACAAAATAATTGAAAAACTCAAGACTTTCTCCTTTAAGGTATCGACAATCCTCGTTCCTAGTCATTCATTGACATTTCATGCCACCTCATCCATATCTTCATCCATTTGTCCTTCTTAGCTTGTGATCCAATCCTAATCATCGATCATCATCATTGTCATCATCCTCACCAAATGTTAGGTTATCCAAGACACCCATCATCAATTAAGACTAGCCTAACATCATCCTAATATCGGTCCATAATCCACCCTTAGTCAAATCTTTGATTGACCATCCACTATCATCTCTAATTGATCCCACCATCCCTAATCAATCTCTATCAATACAAATAATCAATCAACATCCTCAAATCGAACTAATACTCATCCCTATCCATAATCGATCCTTCTCCAAATCCATCAAATCAATCCAAACCGCATCCAAATCCTAAGGTTAAAACTATAGATCAAAATTATCCTTTCGTTTGTATTAGGATTGAGACTTTGTTCATCTTGAGTTTAGTATAAACTAAGAATCATCGACTCTCTTGGATAAATTAGCTTAGGAATCTAGACAACTCCTAAATTAGTGGATTCTAAGAAATCCCATTTTGCTTGGTGCGTCTTGTCTACCCCAAGTAAAATAATCCTATTGTCCTTTTGCTTAGGTTCTTTGTCTACCCTAAGTATATAAGAAAACCATTGGCCTTTAATCATCTTGATCTAGATTTTGGACCTATCTCCATCTCTCATCATTGGTACCTCGTCATCCAAATCTGACCTAAATTCACCTTTTATGCCTCCCATCACGCGATCACAAGCTAAGAAAATGGGTGCCCGTTACCAACCCCTCTCTCCTAGTGGTTCTACCATGAACAACATGGAGGAATATGTCAACCAACCTGAAATGGGTGAAGCATTCACTCATCCTCATCAAACTTATTCCCCCATCCTTGTTTAGTTCCTTAATGAAAAGAGGTTACATGACAAGTTTGACCAATTCATTGACAACCATAAGGATGAATTTCTTCAACATCTTATTGAACATGGTGCATGCCTTCCATATTCATATGACCATGACAAGATCATGTTGATAACTGAGAGGGGGGGTGAATTAGTTATCTTAATTAATTTAACTTTCTGTTCTTCTTTAACAACTAGTGCAGCATCAAAACAAATAAGCATCCATAACCATGAAAGAAGAAACAAAATCAATACACAAAACATAGTGATTTTGATGTGGAAAACCCTATTAAGGGAAAAACCACGGGGTGACTAACCTAAGATTGTATTCTCTGTTAAAAGAATAAGGTAGTACAAAATGGCACTTGCCAATTAGGGTTCACTGCCTGAGCACACTGTTCACAAGAGGTTCACTGCGTACAAGGTAAAAAGAAAGTCACAAGATATTTGAACTGATGAGAAGCATCCACATATGCTGAGGTTTAGTTCCAGTTAGGCTCAATACACTGATCTACTGCACTTCATTCTTCCTCTTCTTTGGTGTTGCTGTCCTATCACATACTGGACCTATATTATTGCTTCCACACTACTTTCTTCTTTTCTTTCCACTGCACAACACACCACACACACCTTCTCATCGAAATCCATCTGGTATATATATCCGCACAAAGGATTTCAACATCTTTCTAGTCAGCAGCTGGAATACTCAATATTTTGCCAAACTCTGGTCTGTCAGTTGAATCCTTGCTTACCAAGTGATGTGTATCAAGGAGATGCTTATAGAAGTCATCAATCATGTCAACCAATCATGAATGATCTCACAAGAAACTTGATTACCATAAAAATTTCATCTAGATTAAGGTCTAATGCTCTGTCGGTCAATTCTTCCTTACTCAACTCTGCCAAACAGGAACCCAACACTTAGGTGTTCATATCTTCTCACTCTTACATCACCAGAGGCTCAATCTTTGGAATATGCTAGTCATGGTACTCCTCTTGACTTCCCCAAGTCCACACTTTACTGAGATACTTCCTCTAAGAGATCCAAACCTGATTGTCAAACTTTGCAGCATGCTCTATTCTTGGTCACCAGACCAAAATACTCTTCAATCTAACTTCTGGTAGAGACACACCATGTACTGCGGATGTGTGGGATGGACTTTGTTTCCATCAATGACAACACTCATGAAGCCACATAGTGTCTCTTGCCAACAATCTCCACCTTTGGGATTGATGGCAACACTTAGTGAAAAATGACTAAGTGTCACACTATACTCCCCCTTGGCTGATGCTCTATTCTAATATACACTTTTTCAGAACTCCCCTTAGCTAGATTCCACATTTTTCACTACTCCTCACTCCCCCTTTGACATCAATGGCAAAGGGTAGGATTCACATACCAAAATTTTAAAAAACAACAATTTGTACTTGGCCGCATAAATATATATACATAACATACTTACATATACTGAAGTATATCTACAAAAGTTGTCTTCAACTAGACAAATTTTGTTTCCCAACTCTGCTTCATCCTATCCAAAATTGAAATATGACCACCCAACAAGAATGCAAAAGCTTCTGCCCTCTTTAGATTTGTCGGATCACTAGTCCAGGCTGTGGTTTGAGCATCAGTTAGGGCCTCATGCATGGCCTCTAATTTAGGGATAATAATCCTTCTAAGTTCACTCATCCTACTTATTATATTCTTCCTCTCCTTCTCAAGCTTCTTTATCTCATTTATGACTGTAATAGTTTGACATTCCTAGTTTATTATGGATGTGGTGAGAGGATCAAAATTTTGAGAGAACCTTGATAGTTTATCCTCTTGTTCTTTCACTTTCTTCTCAATATCCTTTGTCACTTTAGACCAGGATAAACAAAATTTATATACTTCTCTTCCATCTTTAAGAGCATTTTCTAATCTCTTTATCCCAATATCCATATTTCTCCTATCATTGGTTATAAATCCTTGTATCTCTGAGAATCTCTTATCCAAAAATTCTTTCTAGACTTTCTCTTCTGCTACTTTTTCCAAAGAATCAAGATGTGTGCTAATTGAATTAATAAGAGATTTTAGATTACCAGATGAAGAAGATGAAAGATCCTTCTGAAAGGATGGCATGATCTTTTCCAACACACCAGATGTAATTTCTATTAACTCACAATCTTCCATGTGAGACTTCAGGAGTTTTTCTTTTGCCTTTGCTTGGGCAAAGGATGCTATCTTCATTGTTTGAACTGGGGAGAGAGAATCAAAATTGAATGGTCCTTGAAGTAGCTCCGGTTCATCAATCTCCATCATTTCTTTAGTCAGGAAGTCCTTAATAGATTCTATAGTGTCTCTTGCTAGAGACAGAGTTTTCTTTCCTTTTGTGGCCTTAGAGGTGTCAATAGAGACCTTTGTTTGATCTTTTTCTCTTCCCTTTTTTTCTCTTCTTCTCCTTGATTGATGCTCTCTTCTTTTCTTTCCTTTCCTTCAATTCCAGAGTCTGCAAGGGGATCCGGAAGAGAGGTGTCTACTTCTTCATGAACTTCCTCTTCTAGAATAGAGGAATCTAAGTCCTTGGCTTTCTCTTCACTTGTCTCCTTTTCCTCTTCTGCCATTCTCTCAGTAGATTCTCCTTTATCATCCATGGCAGAGGGTTCATCACCTAAGTCCTCTAAAATAGGAAGATTGAATCTTTTAAAAACATTTCAGAGGATATCTTCTATTTCTTTTGCCACTTTGTCAGTTTCTCCAAGCATAAGCTGATTCACTCTAGCTTTGCTCTAGAACTCATCTTTGCAATCTTTGAAGATCATATTCATTTGTTTTAGAGTGATTGAAAGATAGAGATGAATAGCTATCTGTTCCTGGATCTCAAGATCCTTTGCCTTAGCATTGTTCTTCCTTATTTCTAGTTCCTTTTCTAGACTTTTAGGAATTAGAGATATAATTTCAATGAATGCTTTGTTGTAGATGTTTAAATACCTAACTGTAGCTTCTTGCAGGATCTTCTGATCAGTTTCACTATAATCATCATAAAACTCCGTCATTAGTTTCAAGTTCCCATCCACAGTGACTGATTTGATGATATCATCAATGTAGAGAGTAGGCCTTTCAACAAATTCTTCTACCTTTTCTTCCTTGCCTTGACCAGTAGAGGGTTCACCAGATGTTTTCTTTTTCTTCTTCATTTTCTTGACTTCCTCATTGATTTTAGTTTCTTCATCATCCTTCTGACTTGTATAGGATCCTGTTGCCTTTTTCTTTGTTCTCTTCTCTCCCTTCCTAGATGTCAGGGCTTCTAGTTTTTATGCCTTTTGGCCCTTAGATGTGGTAGATGCAGAGCTCTTGGAGGATCTACTCTGGGAAGGGGCTTGTATCGGATCACTTTCCTTTTCTGCATCTTGTTTCTCTTTTTCTGCCCTTTCCATCTTCTCTATATTGGCATCAACTGCCTCCTTTAATATCCCATGTCTTTTGGTGAATTCTTCTACTTCCCTTCTTACTTTTCTCTTGATCTCAGGCTATCTAAGTTCAACATGAACTTTCACACTCAATTCTTGAAAGGTTCCAAACCTTTCTGCCTTAGGATCCTTGGGTTGTCTTAGCATGTGTTGAACATGTAGCTCTATAATTTTCTCATCTACTTCATACCCCATTGGCATGATCCAGATTGTCCTTGGCTCCACTACCTCCATTAGGCATTGATCAGTGTCTACCATAAAGCACACTGTATCCTTGTATTTCTCAACCAATGATTGGGGGATTCTTTCTCTGGCCTGCATCAATCTTTGGAAGTTTTTGAAGTAACCCCACAGTGCTATATTTTGTGCCTTGGCATCACCAAGCCCATACAAATAATCCCTGATTTTTATGGCAATAGGTCTGTCATTTTGCCATATTCAACCACTAGATCTGGGTAGCTCATTCATGTAATAGAAGAATAGAGAGAGTATCAAGCCATTGTATTTGAAGGAATTCTTCTTATCCTTCTTTATCTTCTACAGATTCTCCAAAAGTTGGTTCAGAAGGAGCTCACGAATATCATAGTCAGCATTCTTTCTTAACATTTCATAAGTAGTGTAAATTGTTGTTCTGGATACAGAATTCTCTCTACTGGAGTGATATATCTTGTAGCCAATTATCATGGCGGCAAACTTGATATCTGGATCTATGATATTGTCAATTGTCATTGCTCTTTTATAAAATTTAGATCTAGTAGCCTCACTCACAGTTTGGTTTTTGACTGATTTGAGAGTAGGTAACCCACTGGATGAGTGCAATCTGGTCACCACCTTAATGGTATCCTTTGTGATCTTAAATGGCTTTATTAACCATATGAAGTTGTCATGTACTCTGCACAGAATATACTAGACCCATTCATCTTCTGTAAAACAGGGGAAATGAATGCACTGTCCAAAATGCTTGTCCCGGATGGCTTTGTATTGAGATTTGAGTTCAAATGATTCATCTATTAGCTGCTTATGATATATATCCATCAGCTTGGATTCCCTGAATTCCTCAATATTTGCATGAATGTATTCCCTAACATCTTCAACATGCAAAACCCCATGTAGAATGCTAGAGAATGTGCCTAAAGGATTTTCTTCTAGATATTTATAAGGGTGTTTCTTGAACTTAGGGCACGGCCTATCAGTGATTTTGACAACATTCAGAGTAGCCATCTTTCAACAGATTCAGAGAGAGGTTTACAGGAGTGAAAAGTACCTTTTTACGCCTCTAGGGTTCACGAAAAGAGCTGAAAAGATCATCGGTTGACTTGAATTCTGTAATTGATCCTTGAGAGAGATGAAACAAACTTGTTTGCAGAGCTCTTCTTATCTTTTTCACTAATGTAAATGTGCAAATGATGAACAAATGAACCCTTTTATCTCTGAGTAAACCCTAATTTTATTTTGTAATAAATGCACAACTTGAGTTATTTTGGTTGCCTTATTTTTCTTGTTTCTGAGAGAGATCTTTCCAGATCACTGAGATGCACTTAGAGTTATTCTTGGTGAATATTAGCAATCTATCTACCTTTCTCCAATCATTCCATTTATACGCAGATCAAGATACATCAATTTGAATCATACTGGATCTAACAATGAAAATCTTGTTCTTACCAGATGACTATTAAATCGAATCAATCTTGGTAGATTAACCTCTTCTAAATTTCTTATGGATCTTCCATATCTTTACCAAGGCTTATTTAGATGTTTCTCTGAGAACCATTTAATCTGCAACTTTCCATGTGCCAATTTTAGGCACCAATTGACTGGCTGGGGGAACTTGTTTTCTTTTGTGACTCCCCCTAAGCCAGAGCTCATCTATTTAGTTTCTGGAAGGAATATCAACACTAGATTATGGTGTGGATTCATCCCTAACATTTCTATACTCTTCTTTACCCAAATCTTGTTCATCTTCCTTTGAATTTCATCCACATTTACTTTTCCATTTCCTTTGTCTTGGTTTTGATTATGATGCACCAGACCCCTTTTGTCCTGATTCTTACTTCTACAGAATTTGGCAATATGACCGAATCTATTGCAATTGTAGAAAACAACATTTCTTTGCATATTTGAATGATATCCTCTTGATCTACACTGATTAGCCATATGTCCCATTCTATTGCATGCAAAGCATCTACCATTGAATGAATTGTTCATTTTCATATTTCTACACGCATGAGATTTGTGACCATACCTTTTGCAATTAAAACACTATCTAGAGAAAGATGAATTAGTCTAATTCATTCTTCTTCTGCACTGATTTGCTTTATGACAAAAGTTATTGCAATTGTGGCAGTATCCATTGAAGGATGGATATCTTTGAGCATTTGGTTGCCTTACTGGAGGTCTTCTAGGCATGTTCCTTGGATTTCTTGATCCAGAGTTCTTCTGACTAGATCTGGAGCTTTCACCTTTCTCATACCCCAAGCCTTACTTGTCATCTACCCTCTTTTGGCTTTCAAGAAGAACTTCAAGTTGAGCAGAGCTTATCTTGAACTTCTCTTTGTATTCATTTGTTGTTTGAAGATCCCTTTTTAGAGTGACAATCTGATTCTCAAGTTGTTCTTCATTATCTCTAGCTTCTTCAAGATCAAATTCCAAATGCCTGATTATTCTATCCATTTTGTGGTAGTCTTCTGAATTTTCCTTGAGAGATTGTTTTAGATTATCTTTAGTCTTTCTTTTCTCTTCAATTTCTTGGGTGAATTTCATAACTCCTGATTCCATTTCATGTCTTACCATAATGACCTCTTTTGATAGTTTCTCACATAAATTATTTTTCTCATTCAGATCTTCATTAGTATCATTAGCTTCACTTTGATTTGCTAATTGCTAAAGAAGTTCCTTTCTCTTTTTCATAGAGATACTCAATTTCCCTTTTAGTTCATTTATGAAATCATCATCTTGTTTGAGTCTTTCCTTCAAGTTATTGACTTTAGAGTGAGACTGTTCCAGATCATCTAAAGCAGACTGAAGTTGTTCCCTCATACCATACATATCCATTGAGTTTCCTAGATCTTCCTCAAGTTGTTAGGCTCTATTTGGAGGAACTTGGCTCTAATACCAATTATTGATAACTGAGAGGGGAGGTGAATCAGTTATCTTAATTAATTTAACTTTTTGTTCTTCTTTAAAAACTAGTGCAACATCAAAACAAATAAGCATCCATAACCATGAAAGTAGAAAAAAAATCAATACACATAACACAGTGATTTTGATGTGGAAAACCCTATTAAGGGAAAAACCACGGGGTGACTAACCCAAGATTGTATTCTCTATTAAAAGAATAAGGTAGTACAAAATGGCACTTGCCAATTAGGGCTCACTGCTCAAGCACACTGCTTACAAGGTACAAAGAAATTCACAAGATATTTGAACTAATGAGAAGCATCCACATATTCTGAGGTTCAGTTCTGGTTAGGCTCAATACACTGATCTACTGCACTTCATTCTTCCTCTTCTTTGGTATTGCTGTCCTGTCACATACCAGACCTGTATTATTACTTCCACACTACTTTTTTCTTTTCTTCACACTGCACAACACACCACACACACCTTCTCATTTAAATCCATCTGGTATATATATCCGCACAAAGGATTTCAACATCTTTCTAGTCGGCATCTGGAATACTCAATATTTTGCCAAACTCTGGTCTGTCGGCTGAATCCTTGCCTACCAAGTGATGCGTATCAAGGAGATGCTTATAGAAGTCATCAATCATGTCGGCCAATCATGAATGATCTCTTAAGAAACTTGATTACCATCAATATCTCATCTGGATTAAGGTCTGATGCTTTGTTGGTCAGTTCTTCCTCAGTCAACTCTGCCAAATAGGAACCCAACACTTAGGTGTTCATATCTTTTCACTCTTACATCACCGAAGGCTCAATCTCTGGAATATGTTAGTCATGGTACTCCTCTTGACTTTCCCAAGTCTACACTTTATTGAGATACTTCCTCTGAGAGATCCATACTTGATTGTAAGACTTTGCAGCATGCTTTGTTCTTAGTCACCGGACCAAAATACTCTTCAATCTGACTTCCGGTAGAGACACACCATGTCCTGTGGATGTGTGGGATGGACTTTGTTGCCATCAATGACAACATTCATGAAGCCACACAGTGTCTCTTGCCAATAGATCAAAACCATCTTTCATGACAAACAACCAACAACCATCCATGATCAACCATGGGGATGTGTCCCTAATCCTAACGAACCCATCTACGATAATCCTTGGGCTAGCTATGCCACCAACACCGCCACCATTCACACCTTAGGACAAAACACAAGGGCTAGAAATGTTTCACAACCACAAGCATCCAACCCTCTCGTCGGGTTACCTTATGACATGCTACCGTCTGATGTGCCCATTTCTGGGGTACCTTCTAATGTCACCATCACCACCATATGACCTCCACCAAATAATCAATAAGAAGCTGCCATGATTGTACCACAACCTCTTCCTCCACTAAATATTCCACCAAGGTCGATCATAAAATAAATAGTAGCACCACTCATGACTCACACACTCATTGCAAATCCACTCAACCAATCACAAAACTCATTCACAAACTATGCTAATCCCACACACACATATCAATCTTCCACATATCAACCCCACGATGATTCATTAATGCAACCTCCTTACGACATCCAACAATAGCCACAACCCCAAACTCAACAAGTCATCCCACAACAACAAGCATATGGGTCCCATGTTTACACACAAGCCATAGGCCTACCCCCACCTATTCAACATCAAAAATATGTCCAACCTCGAACTCAACAAGTCATCCCACAACCAAAAACACATGGCTTTTAGATCTACACACAAACCACAGGTCTTCCACCTCATGCGCAGCAACAATATGCCCACTCCCAACAATAACAACAATACATCTACCCTTAATACCAACAATCATCAATGCATCAACCTCCACTCCACCAAGTACCACAACCACCTCTTGCTAACCCTTTCGACTAAGAAAGACAAGAGATGAAAAACTCCCTTAAAAATATCTAACTAGGGACCCAAAAGAAACACTATAAGGTCGAAGACTTATGTCCCTACTCGTTCGATACAAACATTGTCATCACACCTTTTCCTCAACACTTTGAAATGCCAAAATTTGATAAATACAAAGAAAAAGGAGACCCTCATGACCACATCAAGGAATTATTCATGGCATGCCAAGAAGTCAGCTATGATGACCAATTCCTCCATCTTTTTCTATGAAGCCTAGGAGGACAAGCCCTAGAATGGTTCATGTGCTTGCCTTATGGCTCCATATCCACTTTCGCTGATCTTTCAGAGAAATTCATCATCCACTTCTCATACAAAGTAGAACATGAGATCACCATGCTCACCCTTTGTAACACCAAGCAATGAAGTGGTGAGAGTTTTGCCGCTTATCTAAAAAGATGGAGAGCCCTCGCTAGTAGGCTACCATGGACAACCCCCAAAAAACAACTCATCTATTTTTTCATTAAAAACCTTAATCAATAAATGGCCTTCCATTTTCAAGTACATTGTGCATCAACCTTTGACGAAATCATAGAAAAGGGGGTCACTATTGGAAAATCCCTTATTGCAAAGGGTCTAGTCAAAACCTCCAATGACAAACCTAAATTTTGGGCTAGAAACAAGAACACCATAGGAGATGGTGTTACCAACTCCAAGCACATTCAAATCACCACTCCCAAACAAAAAGAGACAAATGTAGTCCAAAATGTTTCAAACAATGTCTCCATCTGATCCGCTCCTACAAAGAGAAATCCCCCTAACAATCCAAAACATAAATATACTCCCTTGGGTGAACCACTTGAGGTTGTATTCCAAAAGTTAGTCTGAGCTGACATGATTCAATATCCCACAACTAAACCATTTGATGAAAATCAACCTAAACCCATGTGGTATAAAGTGAACAAATATTTTGACTATCATCGCATAAAGGGCCATACCACAAACAAATGCATGAAATTGAAAAACTATGTCCAAGACCTCATTGAATACAGTTGATTCCAAATGGAAGGCTTCAACAATACATCACCCAACGATGGCCTAGGCATCTACCAAGACCCTCTTCCCTGCCACAATAAGAACCAAACAACATCCAAACCATCCTCCTCCAATGCTAATCCTAACAACCAAGCCAACAACATCCACTACAACAATGTTCTTCCTCCCTACAATAATATAGTGGGTAGAATTGATTTCGATTCTACTCATGTCGCCACCATCAAAGACAAAAATACCACCCCTGAATGTGCTATTACCACCCACCATGGGCATATAACTTTGAAGGGACCATCCCCATCCTCAACTACCACCAACTTCTAATACAACTTCCTTGATCATCTTAGAAAAACCCCCGCTCAAATCTCCATCTTGGAACTCCTTAGGACATCCGCCATACACTGGGAAATACTTGACAAGGCTCTCCAAGAGTCTCATGTTCCTATTGACATACCTCCTACTCAATTCTAAAACCTTGTCGCTCAATTATCATCATCCTATCATCTCACCTTTAGTCATGCCGACATGCCACCAATTGACCCTACACATAATAAAGCCCTT
This sequence comes from Cunninghamia lanceolata, assembly GCA_027924645.1. Lineage (NCBI taxonomy): Eukaryota > Viridiplantae > Streptophyta > Pinopsida > Cupressales > Cupressaceae > Cunninghamia > Cunninghamia lanceolata. The sequence continues at coordinate 30,045,565 of BSBN01000078.1, read as the reverse complement.
CATATTGAAGTCCAAATCCCCAATAATAGAGTTAAGAGGGTCCTCTTGGATAATGGATCCGGTTTGAAAATATGTACATTAAAATTCATAAAACTCCTAGGGTATTCAATGACTAACTTGGAATCTTTGGTTATCTCCATCAAGGCATACTACAACATGGAGAGAGAATCTGAAGGCACTATATGCCTCCCTATCAAGGTAGGCCCACTCACCATGCCCACTCTATGTCATGTGATTGATCTTGACCTTCCATATAATCTCCTCCTAGGCTAGCCATGGTTACATGCTATGCAAGCCATTTTATCCACCTACCATCAATTTCTCAAATTCCCTCATAATGGTGTGGAAGCCACCATTACCACCGATCAACAGCCCTTTGAATATTGCAAGGCCTTAAATGTTGTCTATGATTGACAATTCCATTGTTTCAGTAACTATGGGGATCATGTCAAAGATCCCTCATCCACTCCATCCACATCATCATTCACACCACAAGTCACCATTGAGCAATCACAAGCTTCCACTTCATCTTCCACTCGTACACCTCAAAAGGTCAAGATCATAGACAAAGGATGTGGCACGTATGAGCTTCACAATGCCTTCAATGTGGGACAGTTACCATTGTCGCCCCACTCCCATGGCCATCATCTTTTAAAGAAGGAAAAAGAATAGAAGTGCAGGATCAATGATAAAATTCCCTTTGTACTAGTACAATTCTCTAGGGAAGAAGAAGCCAAAGAAACATCTCTAAGTGATTAGCTATATTGTGATAAAACTACCCCAGCACCTATCAATCTAGAATACTTCAAGCAAAAATATCCTGTACCATTTCAAATTTGTACCAAAATGCATTACTATGGAATAGGACTTGGCACCAATGAACAAGATGTTCCAAAACCCATATTGGTTGATCCTACATCTCCCAAGAAATATGCTCAATAGTTTAGTTTAGGATATGCTCCACTGACTGTGACAATCTATGGACCCATGAAAACCTCGATACAAGTAATGGAACCCTCTTCTAGTGTCAAAAATATCATGCTGAGTGTCATCATGGCTTCATACGAAGACCTAGACCTTTCTTGCATCTTCCCCGAGAACACCATTTTTGTTATTGAGCTCCGCCTCATTCATCCCGAACTTATATCTTGGGATTGTCAAGGACCCCCACCTCTCGACGTATTTCTAAATGATGAGGCTCTCTCCGCATTTCTAGAACTTCGTGACACCTCACAATATGACATATGCTTGCACACTCATGCCTATTTTGGAAAAGAAGAGATCCTTAATCCAAAAAAGTAAAAACCAAAAAATAGAAAATTGTCCCCTAGTGAAAACCTCTGAGGCACTTTCAAACACAAAAGAGAAAAATAAATACATATCACCTAGTGAAAACCTCCCTGAGGCACTAGAAGATGAGGATCTCAATCTTCCCCCATACCATCTCAGTAGCAAGAGCATTCCAACACTTTTATTGAAGGCACACAAGAAATCAACCTCGACACGCAAGAATCACTTAAGCTCACACATCTAGCAGAATGTCTCAGTACAAAAGAAAAATCCAACATCTCAATAATGCTTCATGAAACACCTGACGTGTTCGCTTGGTCTTATGCTAAGATACTAGGATTGGATTTGTCTTTGGTTGTTCACCATCTTGTGGTACATCCTAATGCAAAACCTATTAAGTAGAAGCTCCGCAAGATGCACCCACAAGTCACCTTTCTCGTCAAAGAAGAGCATCACATAATCAATCAATACATCTATCATATATCCATCACATTAAAAATCAATGCATAAATCATATATAACACAACATACATCCATACATCCATCCATAACACATAGTCCATCAATCAAATAATCCGTCTCATACATATATATCAAAATGTGATCATGATACAACATGTGGTCCTTAGACAAGAATGATGAGAATGAGAATGATGATGGATTTGATAGGGAGAGTAGATGCTCCAAATTTCCCTACGATTGTGGAGAATGGCGATTAGAAACGATTAGGATGAAATTAATTGGATTGGAATGATGATGATGATGTGAAATGATGAGATTAGAGGATTTGGATGGATTGGATATGCTCAATGTGTTCTAGAACCCATACCGATTGATCCTATGTCTCCCAAGAAATATGCTCAATACTTTAGTTTAGGATATGCTACACTAACTGTGACAATCCGTGGACATGCTAAAACCTTGATACAGGTAATGGAACAATCTTATAGTGTCAAAAACATCATGCTGAGTGTCATCATGGCTTCATGCAAAGACCTAGACCTTTCTTGCATCTTCCCTGACAATGCCATTTTTGTTATTGACCTCCCCCTCGTTCATCCCAAACTTATTGCTTAGGATTGTCAAGGACCCCCACCTCTCAACGTATTTCCATATGATGAGGCTCTCTCCACATTTCTAGAACTTCATGACACCTCACAATATGATATATGCTTGCACGCTCATGCCTATTTTGGGGAAGAAGAGATCTTTCATCCAAAAAAACAAAAACCAAAAAAAGAAAATTGTCCCCTTGTGAAAACCTCTCTGAGGCACTTTTAGACACAAAAGAGAAAAATAAAGGTGTATCTCCTAGTGAAAACCTCCCTGAGGCACTAGAAGATGAGGAACTGGCAAGAGCATTCCAACATTTTGATTGAAGGCACACAAGAAATCAACCTCGACACGCAAGAATCACCTAAGCTCACACACCTAGTAGAACGTCTCGGTACAAAAGAAAAATAGAAAATTGTCCCCTATGCTCATGGATTAGCACCTAGCCCCATGGAGGGGTGGGGATTGGTGCCTATGCTCATGGATTGGTGCCTAGGCCATGGAGGGGTGGGAATTAGTGCCTAGGCTCATGGATTGGTACCTTATCATACTTGGACAAGGAAAAAGAACATCATAGGATCAATGATAAAATTCCCTTTGTACTAGCACAAGTCTCTAGAGAAGAAGAATCCAAAGAAACAACTCTAAGTGATTAGCTATATCATGATGAAACTACCCTAGCACCTGTCAATCTAGAATACTTCAAGCAAAAATATCCTGTACCATTTCAAATTTGTACCAAAATGCCTTACCATGGAACATGACTTGGCGCCGATGAATAAGGTGTTCTAGAACCCATATCAGTTGATCCTACGTCTCCCAAGAAATATGCTCAATACTTTGGTTTAGGATATGCTCCACCGACTGTGACAATTTGTGGACGTGTTAAAACCTTAGTATAGGTAATGGAACCCTCTTCTAGTGTTAAAAACATCACATTGAGTGTCATCATGGCTTCATATGAAGACCTAGACCTCTCTTCCATCTTCCTCGACAACACCATTTTTGTTATTGACATCCCCCTTGTTCATCCTAAACTTATTGCTTGGGATTGTCAAGGACCCAGCCTCTTGACGTATTTCTGAATGATGAGTCTCTCTCTACATTTCTAGAACTTCACGATGCCTCATAATATGACATATGCTTGCATGTTGATGGCTATTTTCGGGAATAAGAGATCCTCAGTCAAAAAAAGAAAAAAAAAAAATTACCCCGTAGTGAAAACCTCTCTGAGGCACTTTTGGACACAAAAGAGAAAAATAAAGACATCTCCTAGTGAAAACCTCCCTGAGATGCTAGAAGACAATGTTCCCCCCATACCATCTCACTGGCAAGAGTTTTCCAACATTTTGATTGAAGGCACACAAGAAATCAACCTTGACATGCAAGAATCATCTAAGCTCACACATCTAGTAGAACATCTCAGTACAGAAGAAAAATCCATCATCTCCATAGTGCTTCATGAAACACCTGATGTGTTCACTTGGTCCTACACCGACATGCTAGGATTGGATCCGTCTTTGGTTGTTCACCATCTTGTAGTACAATCTGATGCAAAACCTATTAAGTAAAGGCTCTGTAAGATGCACCTGCAAGTCACTTTGCTCGTCAAAGAAGATACATAAATTGTTAGATGTCGACTTTATCTGCCCTATTAATTATCCAAAATGGGTCTCCAGTATTGTTCCAATTGCTAAGAAACCTGGGGGCATCCATTGTTGTACAGACTTTTGAGACATCAAAAAAGCATGTTTGAAAGATGATTTTCTACTTCCCAACATTGACATGATTGTAGATCTCACAACAGGACATGAGATGCTTTCCCTTATGGATGGCTTCTCTAGATATAATCAAATAAGAATCGCCCTTGAAGATCAACATAAAATAGATTTTACCTATCCTTGGGGCACATACTGCTAGCAAGTCATGCCCTTTAGTCTAAAGAAGACGAGGCAACCTATCAACGTGAAATTACTACTATCTTCCATAACATGATGCACAAAATAATAGAAGACTATGTGGATAATCTCCTGGGAAAATCAAGAACAAGAGAGAAGAACCCTGAGATCTTGCGGTAGATCTTTGCACAAATCAGAGAATACAAGCTCCGTCTTAACCCAAAGAAATGCATATTTGGCGTAACATCAAGTAAACTCATAGTGTTCATTGTCTCCTGTAGAGGCATTGAGGTAGATCCTAGTAAGGTCATAGCCATAAAAGAAATACTCCCTCCCATGACACTCAAATAGCTCCAAAGTCTCCAAGGCAAACTATAGGCTATACGAAGGTTCATCACTCAATTTGCAGACAAATACCATCCTTTTTCCCATTTACTTCGCAAAAATGCACACTTTAAGTGGGATTAGAATTGTCAACAGGCATTCAACTGCATCAAGGAGTATCTTGCTTCACCATAGGTCCTAATGGTGCCTATCCCTAGAAATCCCCTATTATTATATATATATATACAACTTTAGTAGCACTGGGGGCAATTTTAGTACAACGGGATGATACCATCCATGAGAGAGCTATATACTACATCAGTAGGACTTTAGTTGGATATGAGCTTAACTACACCCCCATGGAATGTGCATGTCTAGCTATCATATTCTGCTCTCAAACGTTATGACACTACATGCTAAGTCATTCTATCAAGGTCATTTCTAAGGTTGACCCCCTTAAGTACCTCCTTTCCAAGACTCTACTCATAGGACAAATGGCAAAATGGGTCATGTTGTTAAGCGAATTTGATATTGAGTACGTTGACACAAAAGCAATCAAAGGACAAGTTGTAGAAGACCAACTGGCTGAAGCACCCCTCACAGATTATTAGCCACTATCAATTAACTTCCCAGATGTTTCCATTCTCACCGTGATAGAACCTACACATTGGAAGCTATACTTTGATGGGTCCTTCACTAATCATGGCTCAGGGGTAGGAATACTATTGGTGACCCCGCAAGGTGACTACATCCCTAAAGCTTACATACTTTCTTTTCCCTATACAAACAATGTGGCTGAGTATGAACCTTTGATCATTGGTCCCAAAACAATAGTACAATTGAATATCTCACAACTATAGGTCTATGGAGACTCTCAATTTATCATCAAACAAGTGAATGATGAGTTTCTCACAAAGGATGATAAGCTAGTGCTCTATAAACAAATGGTTGATGAATACAAGTTGTTATTCACCTACATATAGTTTGAGTAGGTATCTCGCATTCACAACAAAGCAGCTAATGCTATGGCTACTATCGGTTCACTTCTAGATATGCCTCATGACAAACACAAATGTGAGTTTCTTGTGGAACAATTCTTGATTCCAACATATTGTGTCATCGAGTTGGAATTCATTTGTGAGATTGTTGGTCTAGAAAATCCCTAGTACCACGAAATTTACACCTACCTCCAACATCACAGTTTCCCTCCTGAATCCACTCGCAAACAACAAAGATCACTCATTCGCCAGGCCGCTCGCTACACTATCCTTGCTGACACCTTCTATCGCCGAAGCTATGATGGCACTCTTCTTCGATGCTTAAACATGGAAGATGCTTCCCATGCCTTACAGGAAGTCCATGCAGGTATCTTTGGAGTACACACAAGTGGAATTGTCCTAGCAAAGAAGCTCTTGCATACCAGATATTATTGGCCTACTATGGAACATGATGCATGTGAGTACAAGAAGAAGTGTAAGCCCTGTCAGTAGCATGGGGATCTCATTCATGCTCCCTCTCAGGTGTTGCAACCTATTACTACACCATGGCCTTTTTCTCAGTGGGGCCTAAATTTTATTGGTAAAATCCACCCATCCTCCTCTGATGGACATAAATTCATCATCACTGCCACTAAATACTTCACTAAGTGGGTCGAAGCCATCCCTCTCACTGTTATCACTAGAAACCAAATCACCAAGTTCATCCTTTACCATATCATCTGTTGTTATGGTATCCCATCCACCATTGTTATTGATAATGGTAAACCTTTCAAAAACCATGATGTTCGGGACCTTTGTGAACAATTCCACATTCAACATCATTGGTCCACTCCATATTACCAACAAGGTAATGGATAGGTTGAGGCAACTAATAAAACCCTACTCAAAATCCTCAAGAAAGTTGTCAATGAAACTGGCCATGGTTGGTACCTCCATATCCACCCCACCCTTTGGACCTATCACAATAGTATCCACACACCCACCGAGGCTAGATCTCATTACAAGGATCTACCTTGATGCCTCTGCGAGAGACAATGAACCCCAAGAGTGTCAGCAACACTTTTTCTCAGTGGGGCCAGGATCTCATTAGCAAGATATACCTCGATGCCTCTATGATAGATAATGAACCCCAATAGTTTACCTGATGTTACGCCAAAGATGCATTTGTTTGGGTTGCGACAGAGCTTGTATTCTATGAGTCATGCAAAGATTTGTCACAAGATCTCAGGGTGCTCTTCCCTTGTACTTGATTTTCCCAAGAGATCATCCACATAGTCTTCCATTAGTTTGTGTATCATGTTATGGATGATAGTAGTCATTGTACATTGATAGGTTGCACCCACATTCTTTAGACCAAAGGGCATGACTTGCCAGCAGTATGTACTCCAAGGATAGGTGAAAGTTGTTTTATGTTGATCTTTAGGGGTGATTCTAATTTGATTATATCTAGAGAAGCCATCCATAAGGGAAAGCATCTCATGTCCTACTGTGAGATCTACAATCATGTCAATGTTGGGAAGTGGGGCCTAGATCTCGTTGGAAAAATCCACCCATCCTCCTCTGATGGACAAAAATTCATCATCACTACCACTAAATACTTCACTAAGTCAGTCAAAGCCATCCCTCTCATTTTTACCATTGGAAACCAAATCACCAAGTTCATCCTTTACCATATCATCTGCCATTATGGTATCCCATCTGCCATTGTTACTGACAATGGTAAACTTTTCAAAAACCATGATGTTTGGGACCTTTGTGAACAATTCCACATTCAACATCATTGGTCCACTCCATATTACCCACAAGGTAATGGACAGGCTAAGGAAACTAATAAAACCCTACTCAAAATCCTCAAGAAAGTTGTTAATGAAACTAGCCATGATTGGCACCTCCATATCCACCCCGCCCTCTGGGTCTATCACACTAGTATTCGCACACCCACCAGGGCTAGGTCTCGTTAGCAAGATCTACCTCAATGCCTCTATGGGAGACAATGAACCCTAAGAGTGTCAGTAACACTTTTTCTCAGTGGTACCTAGATCTTGTTCTCGAGATCTACCTCGATGCCTCTGTGGGAGATAGTGAACCCCAAGAGTTTACCTTATGTTATGCTAAAGACGCATTTCTTTGGGTTGAGGCAGAGCTTGTATTCTCTGTGTTGTCCAAAGATCTATCGCAAGATCTTAGGGTGCTCTTCCCTTGTTCTTGATTTTCCCAGGAGATCATCCACATAGTCTTCCATTATTTTGTGTATAATGTCATGGAAGATAGTAGTCATTTCACATTGATAGGTTGCCCCTGCATTCTTTAGACCAAAGGGACCTTTGTGAACAGTTTCATATTCAACATTGTTATTGAAAATGGTAAACCTTTCAAAAACCATGATGTTTAGGACCTTTGTGAACAATTCCAAATTCAACATCATTGGTCGAGTCCATATTACCCACAAGGTAACGGACAGGCTGAGGTAACTAATAAAACCCTACTCAAAATCCTCAAGAAAGTTGTCAATGAAACTAGTTGTGATTGGCATCTCCATATCCACCCTGCCCTTTGGGCCTATTGCATTAGTATCTACACACCCACCGGGGCTACACCATATTCCCTTGTGTTTGGAGTGGAAGCCATCCTGCAAATCAAGATCAAATTGCCCTCCTTGGGCATCTTCTTGCGTAATATCATCACTGATGAAGAATACCATGTTGCATGTCTCCAAGAGCTCAAGCTATTAGATGAATGACACCTCAATGTCCTCAATCACCTCCAAGCATAACAAAATTAGCTTTGTAGATCCAATAACAAGAAGATCCATGCTAGGGAGTTTGCAATAGGAGATCTAGGGAATCTATCTGAAAGAAAAGAAAGGGAAATTTGAGCCTAATTGGCTAGGACCCTACATTGTTACTGTAAAGTATGGATTTGGAGCATATTGCCTCTCCACTCTTGAAGGAGAAGAACTAGAGGAGTCCATGAATATCATTCACTTGAAACGGTTCCACAATTAGTTTTATGAATATCCCATGTCAAAAATATAAAAAATTACAAAAAATAGTAAAGAGAAATATCTGTCCTATGGTAAAAACCACTCCTTGTGGCGCCTTAGATAAGTACCATGATGAAAACCTGCTTGCCTCCGTCATGTGTAGGTTCAATTTAAATCCATTGTTCAAACCACCTTCCCATCTTCATCTTCACTATCCACTCCACCTATCCCCTCCTCTGAGCTTCAGAATAAACCCATCATCTAAGCTTCCATTGTCCATCATTCCCAACATACGTCTCATCTCCCAATTACTTAATTTTCATCTTTCCACATCACCATCATGTCACTCACTCTACCCTCCTATCCATCCATGACCTTGGTCCCTTTAATGTTTTCACCACATCACACCCTTTATTACACCAACACCATCCCCTACCTATCATAGTTCTTTGTACCATGATACCCATCAACAAACTAACATCCACATATCTAAACCACACCCCATCATTCCACATGAACCAACCCCTATCCTTACATCATCAAGTCTCCCAGAACTACATATCATTCCCCCCCGCATTGTAATATGCCTTGATCCCGTGGATACATGGTATGTAGGTAGTCTGGATCATGAAGGAAGTATCCAGTACATAGGTACATACAATGCGCCCATCCAACCGACTTGGATGGTCCCACATTCCTGATCTTGTTGATTACACTTGACCTACGATCAATATGCTTGCTATGAATCTCATCAAAGCATAACACTCTCATGAAAAACCTTTCACCAACATATTGGCTTTTCCATAACTCGCAGCACGTATCCCTCTGCCTCTCCTTAGTTTAGTTTATTCCATTATTGATTCTTGTCCTAGGATGCATCCTTCCTACAATGGACAAAATCATCAAATCCTCCATCCATATTTGGCAAGAGATACAATGGCTATGTGTTTTGGGCTAGTCAGTCTTTTGGTCTTTGATTTTTATCTTATGCATCATTCTTGGACTATGTCAAAGTTGCCTTGATCTCATTATATCATGGCATGTGGAGAACAATCTAGAATGGGCATGGTGATTATTTTGAATATCATGCTTGTGGGAGGTTCTCATTACTCCGTATTAGTATTCATACCTCATGGATCATAGGGTCGGTTCTAACATATTGTTCCCCTTCTACATCTAAGGATCGTCATACCTTTGGTGTATTAAGGACTTATGCTATGAATCCCCTTCCCTTGTCTAGACAAGGTTGTACTATTATGGGCATGAATGGGTTCATCCTATTGATTGTAGAGTTAAGTCCTATGCATGGATACCTTGTCACCTTGGTTCCACATACCCTAGTGCATAACATCCTATGCTATATCAATAGTAGCACTCAATTTTTATTATCATTGGTAGAATATCTTAATATGGTGTTGTTCCTTGCATTCACATCTACCCTCATCACCCCATCTCCTCATTGTTTCTTCAAGATTCACTAAACATGTACATTGCTATTTCCCCTATTTTATCATATCCACTATCTCCTTGTCATTTTGTGATCATTTTCAGTGTCCTATTGATTATCATGATCACTTGTCACCCTACATCACATGTTGGTAGCCCATCCTACATCACAAATATGCTAGCATATATCCACATATCACCACATAACATATATGCATATGTCTACTTTATACATAAATCCATCTATCCTAACAATCATATGCACATGCCTGCATCATACATAATACATAAATCAATCTATCATAACGCGTATATGTATACATCTCAATCATCACAAACATATACATATAAAATAACATCACAACATCTAATCCATCATATATACACATCCATAAATGCATTCATCACCTATAAATCAATGCATCACATCATCAAACAATACATCTATCATAAATCCATCACATTATAAATCAATGTAGAAATCATATATAACATAGCATACATCCATACATCCATCCATAACACAGTCCATCGATCGAATAATCCATCTCATACATATATATCAAAATGTGATCATGATACAACATGTAGTCCTTAGACCTATCAAACAATAGTACATGTATACATTATGCCCCTACATAGAGCTGTCCTGGCCCCTCCACCTAGGTTTCCAGTCCCTCCAGTTGAGCTACTTGTGCCTATATTTGGTGTATATGCTCATGTGCCCTAGAAAGCTCTACTATAACATCCTCACAAGCACCAAGCCCATGACCTCCTCCACATCCTCCTCCACATGCTCATCCATATCATCATCAACCCCCTCATCTGCTATTGCCTCACCTAGGTGCCAATCCCCACTCCTACATGGGGCTAGGCGCTAATCCATGAGCATAGGTGCCAATCCCCACCCCTCCATGTCCTAGGCGCCAATCCATGAGCCTAGGTGCCAATCCCCACCCCTCTATGGCCTAGGCACAAATCCATGAGCCTAAGCACCAATTCCACCCCTCCTGGCCTAGGTGCCAATCCATGAGCCTAGGCACCAATCCCCACCCCTCCATGGGGCTAGGCGCTAATCCATGAGCCTAGGTGCCAATCCCTACCCCTCCATGGGGCTAGGCACTAATCCATGAGCCTAGGTGCCAATCCCCACCCCTCCATGGCCTAGGCACCAATCCATGAGCCTAACGCCAATCCCCACCCCTCCATGGTCTAGGCACCAATCCATGAGCCTAGGTGCCAATTCCCACCCCTCCATGGCCTAGGTGCCAATCCATGAGCCTAGATGCCAATCCCCACCTCCCATGGCCTAGGTACCAATCCATGAGCCTAGGCGCCAATCTATGAGCCTAGGTGCCAATTCCCAACCCTCTGTTGGTAGGTGGTGACTGATTAGGAAAGTACTATACACTAGCCATGTATCCTGGCATAAAAAAACCCTATTTTTTCATGAATGTTTTTTTCATGAGCTGACATAAAAAAACCCTATTTTTGTAACCGACATAAGGCTTGATAAAAGTGGCTAAGGGTTAGGGTTTTGGTGGATATATTGTATTGTAGCATTTACAATGGTATTGAGTTGCAGGGATCACTAGTTGTAATCAGTTTGATTTACCGGATAATAATATTGGACTCTCTGTTGGTGGATGTAGCCTGAGTTTAGGTGAACCACGTTAAAACTTGTCTCTCACTATTTATTATTTCTGTGTATTTTTCATTCCTCTGTTTAATCTTTATTTGCATTTAATTGATATCTTCTACCATCTAACCCTAACACCCTCCATGGCCTTGGCACCAATCCATGAGCCTAGGTGCCAATCCGCACCCCTCCATGGCCTAGGTGCCAATCCATGAGCCTAGGTGCAAATTCCCACCCCTTGATGGCCTAGGTGCCAATCCATGAGCCTAGGCACCAATCCCCACCCCTTCATGGCCTAGGTGCCAATCCATGAGCCTAGACGCCAATCCCCACCCCTCCATGGCCTAGGGGCTAATCCATGAGCCTAGGCGCTAATCTCCACCCCTCCATGGGTTAGGCGCCAATCCAATCAACACCATTCCAAGTCAAACCTACACCTAACCATCATCATTACCATGCCACACACCACAATCTACTTCTTCCTAATCAATCCCAATCATCTAATCCTATCCTATTTATCATATCTCCATCATTTCACTTCACCCTAATCATATCCTATTCATTATACTTCATCATTCCTAATCATTGCACCTCATCCTAATCACATCTTATTCACCATTCTTAATCCTTCCACTTCATCCTAATCATATCCTAATCCCCTATCCTAATCACATCATCCAACCATCCACATCTTGATCGTCCTACTTGTCCTATCCTAATTACATTCTTATCATACCTTCATTACTCCACCTCATTCTTGTCATATCCTACTCATCATTCCATATCATTGCACATCATCATTCTCATCATTCAAACCACATCCGAATCATATCCTATTCATCATACTTCATCATCCCTCATCATTCTACCTCATCCCAATCATATCCTATTCATCACTCCTAATCATTACATGCTGACATCCTCATCCTATCACCATCATCTTAATCATCATAGTCAAAACCCTAATCTTCTCCATTCATAATCCAATCATCATCTTAATCATTTCCTAATCAATCCAAATCATCTTATCATTTCCTATTTATCATATCTCCATAACTCCACTTCATCCTAACCATATCCTATTCATCATAATTCATCATTCCTAATCATTGCACCTCATCCTAATCACATCCTATTGGGAATTCTTAATCATTCCATTTCATCCTAATCATATCCTAGTCATCATTCCCCCTCATTCAACCACATCCTACTCATCTCCTAATCATCATATCCTAATCATTCCACCTCATCCTAATCATATCCCAATCATCATCCTTCACCATTACACATCATCCTAATCACTCTACTTTTCATTCCTAATCATTTCACCCTAGTCATCCATATCAAACCCTAATCACCTCCATCTAATAATCATCATCTCAATCATCCAAATCATCTAATCTACTCACTACACATAATCATCTTCATTCATAATCAAATCAACTTCTTTCCAATCCATCCAAATCCTCTAATCTCATAATTTCACATCATCATTGCCATTCCAATCCAATTAATTTCATCCTAATCATTCCCAATCGCCATTCTCCACAATCATAGGGAAATTTGGAGTATCTAATGTCCCTATCAAATCCAATTGCAATTGTGTCAAAGCCATCGCCTACATATCCAATCCTATTCCTTTATGATCAAATTTCATTACAACATTCCATCTCATTCAGTCCTTGACATCAATAGAGGTCCCCAAACATAGTCTTCCTAAGGTTGAAACATCGGGAGAAACTATCGAAGCTTGACTTTATCACAAGTACAAATCTGGACCAAGAGACCTTGATATCCTTTTTCAAATCAATCAAAACTTGGGCTTAATACCTCAAGGATAGTTTAAGTCCATCCCCCCAAGTGAATTCTGAAACTCATGGGTTCACTATAATCTATCATCCTTCCAAGTGAAGTCTACAACTCATGGCTTTGCTTTAATTAATCAGTTCATTCACACCTTAAGATCTTGATAACTCCAATTTATACTTTGACAAGCTTATTAGTAGACAAGAGTACCCTCTTGGAGCTAGACTTTTCGCAAACTATTATCATTCACCTCTATCATTGTCTAGGTCTCATCACCTCACATTGACATCCCCATAGCATCCCACAATTCACAAGTTTTGTTTGGTAGAGTCAAAGTTGAAAAATGAAGCAAAAGGGAGTAGATCCTCCTAGTCATCCCTCATTCTAACTATTCTACACATTCCCACCAACACATTCATTCTTGACACCTTCATTCTAATCGACATCCTAATCATTATTACTATCATTCTACATCATATCATAATCACAGCCTACTCATAGCTTCGTCATTCAATATCCATTCCAACCTCTTTCACCTTTGATAGATATGTTTCCTTTTGAGAGCATACCTATGTTTGTCCAACCTACCTATCCTCTCGAGTGGGCATCATTATCCCAATCCTTAGCTTCTTTCAAATGTTATTATCCTTTTCTGCTATCCATTTTCTTAGCTTCTTTGAAATGATGTTACTCGACACAAATCTTATCATCTCGAACATCATCTCAAAGAGGGGCAAAACATAGACACCTGAAAATGGTCACAACCAACTTCATCCACTCACGCATTCAACCCTAATCCACCTACATCACTTCATCCAACCCAATTATTAATTAAATAATTTTTAATTATTTAATTAATTTATTCTACACCTTTATCATGTCATAAAAATCAATTCTTCTACTATAGTTTAAAAATTAAATATTTTTGACTATAGTTCATCCCAAAAAATTAAATAAATTAGCATATTTATTTAATTCCCTATTTTGTGTACTTTTGAATACTTTTTGTAATCATGATTATTTTCTTCTTATCTGTATGCACATGAATTAATTTTAATTAATTCATCATTACAAACCCCCATGTTTCTAGAAGTCTACTTGTCATCCAATGTACACACATATACATGACAAGTGGTACTTTGAAAGCATGGGCAAATCTTCCAAATTGAGTACATTTATCCTCTTTCTTCCACCCCACTCCATGTGTCACTATTCATCTCAATTTAAAATTCATTTGGCACTATTTGAACACTATTCCTCTAATTTTAAATTCCACTTGTCCTCTCCATGGAATTTAAAATTTCTCACAAAATCCAAGCCTTACCTTTTCATAAATGAGTCCTTACATGTCATACACCTACTCAATCCTAACCATCCATTCATTCAAACTTGGATTCTCATCCATTGATCATCCCTTGAATCTTTGGGTAACTTTCTCATCCAACCCAAACATGTCATTTGTCCAATTCTCCTTGCACCTTTTCACTTCAAAAAAGCATCGAAATTGTTAGAATTCAAGAATTGAACACAAGTTATTACATAGGTTGTAACTCATGTTAGAAGAAGTATTCTTGATCGGGTGTATGATATCTGGTTCATTAGTGATACCTTTTCTTGTTCAAGGAGATCCTCACATGACTCACCTAACAGCCTTGGGTTTGTTGAACATGCTAGTGTAGTGTTAAGTGAAAAATCTAAAGGTTGCCCTTTCTACTATTGTAATTCTCATCCTAAATAGAAAGTGATCACACCTTGCAAAATGTCCTTACATGATATCTTATGAAGAAAAAAAAGAAATATATTGAATATCCAAAAGAGATAATTAGGTCATCTAAGTTACTGTATCGGGGCTATAGTTGACTGACTAGTAGTGGGGCTCTACTTAGGGGAATTGTAATGATAACCTTGTTGTGGCTATGGGTGCCTACTGGTAGCAAGGATATATCCAAGTTGGCTATGGGGGATGAACCAAACTATGTAGCTTAACACTAGTCACTGACGTGTTCAACTCATCTTCAAGATGCGGGATATTAGTCACATGCACACACTCGATCTCTTCTCAATGCATTGTTATACTAATGAAAATGATATCATTCAATAAGATTAAGATTCTTATGTTTAACAAGAGTTAGAATATTATGTTTAAATTTGTCCCCACCTCCTGAATTATTTGAATTTTGTTGTTTTCTTTGGTGGCAAGTTGTTGTGTGGTTACACAACATGCCCCATTTTACCTCTGCAAAATAGGGACCCAACATTTTTAGCTTTTTTTCGTTCCCTTTCATTGGGCAGTATGGTAAAAGTTAAGTATCAGATGCAGTGATAGGATATCACCCTAAGCATGCAGGGACCTTATAAAAAGGGGTCAAGTGCCAATGTTAGATTTTTCTAAAAAAAACCTCATCAGATAAAAGAATGAAAAATTTTAAGCAGGTTTGGCTCTTGAATCACCCCAAAATTCAATAAGAATTGGAAGTTAGGTCTGGTCAAATTTTGGTCAAACTAGTCACTCATGGGAGGGTCATCACATTCCCTAAGGACCCTGATATTCGTTAATATCCCAAACATAGGTTTTAACAAAGAAAATCCCTATATTTGTATATTTGATAATATGCAGATGTCAAATTTGAACTCTAGAAACATCTACCCATCAATACTCGTGCACATTCCTAGAAGATGTACATTTCTTAATATCCTTGATATTCACTAGTGTGCGATCTTAGCTCAAGTATAACATAAATACCAAACATTGGCACATTTCCTAATATCCATCACATTAACTAAGATCCTTGATTTTTGTTAATGTGAAGATGACATCATCTTGTTCTATTCCAATGAAGACCTAATATGATGATGACATCATCATGATCCCCGACATCAAAAGGGTCATCACATTCCCTAAAGACCCTCTCATTCATTAATATCTAGAGCCAATGCAATATGAAGGCAAATATCAATATCTGGTATATTAATGAAGATCCCTAATCTTCGCCAATGTGATAATGACATCACCTTCTCAACCAGCTAGATACATTAATAGAAATGATAAGTCATCCTCATCTTCTGAAGGAGGGGAGATATTACGCATAATTGAACATTCAGACATTTCTTAATATCCCTCTATCCACCTTTCAAACACATAACACATAGGTTTCTGCAAACCAATAATATCCTGCCATGTGGTACACTAACTAATTCATGGCAACACACCATAATATCATGATGGTAAGACAAAAGTAAGGTGACACGATCTTTTGATGGGTGGTCAATAGTTGACCATCATCATGCTTACATCATAGGCATTTCAAAAGAGCATGCATATTGCTTAATATCCCTAACATTAGCAAATGTGATGATCCCATATTAAATGCTATTCCAATAGTGGGTGAACATTTGAAATTTCAAATAACATCATGCCACCTATTAAAATATCAAAATCTTAGGGTGTAGATACATGGATATGAGAAATTTAACATTAATTACACCCTAATTTGCAAGTGTTACTGGAAAAAAATAAGGGTTTGAGTTATGTTGACCTATTTTCCTCTACCCAGAGTTAAATAGTTCACCTTGTATTTTCCTTGAAAATCCTTTAGAAATGACCCCTACAAGGCTTAAATATTTCAAATACTCATGCTGCGCCTTACAAAAATCCCAAAAATCTCACCTTGGAAATCTTTGCAAAAAACCCAGAAAAACCTAGAAATCTTTTTGCTTCAAGTATTTTCTATCATTGGGATTTCTTAGTTTCATGCTTGTATTTTGAATGTATATTTGGATATACATTCGCCATTGTATATTTATATGTGTAAGTGCAATATGCAAGGCCTAGATGCAATCGGCAAACATACAAGGTTGACATACAAGTGAGAATGTACATTGGAATGTATATCGCCAACATACAAGTCCAACATGCAAGGCCGATATACAAAGATAATATGCATCGGCTATAGTTGGTGTACATCGGCAACAATGTACAAAGGAGGGACATACAAAGGGCAATGTATATTCAACATGCATCGGGCACATATAAAGAGATGAATACAAAAGCCTTTGTATATTGAAATATTCAAGGTCAATATGCAAATCAGTTTGTATATGCAAGTCATACATACAAGAGTGAATGAACAGTACAAGGATACATCAGCGACATACAAGTCAGAGATACAAAGTCAAATGTATATCAGAAAAATAAACAAGTGTGAAAAGATGCAAAGAAGGAGGCTTGTATGCATGTTTTCCATTGTATATCTTGCATGTATGTTCACACATACAAAGGGTCATATATACATTTGGTGGGGTCCACACATACAAAGGCCAGTGCATATACAAGGGACATACAAAAGTAAATCCGAGATACAAGGAAAATTTGCATGTATGTTTGCACATTGTTGGCAAGAGACACTATATGGAATCATGGTTGTTGTCATTGATGGCAACAAAGGTCATCCCACATATCCGCAAGTCATGGTGTGTCTCTACTGGAAGTTAGAATGAAGATTGTTGTGGTCCGGTGAACAAGAACAGAGCATGTGGCAAGGTCCGACAGATTGGTCCGGATCTCTCAGAGGAAGTGTCTTGGTGCAGTGCGGATTTGGGGAAGTCAAGAGGACTACCTTGAGTGGTATATTCCAAGGATTTAGCCTCCAGTGATGGACAAAGAAAAAGTTATGAATAGTTGAGTATCGAATTCCTGAGTGACAGTGAGAACAGAGGAAGAACTGACTAACAGAACATCAGACTATTTTCCGGATGTATTATTGTTGATGGTAAAGGTTGTGAAGGCATGAATCATATTTGTCCGACATGATTAATGATATCTACAAGTATATGCTTGATCCGCATTACTTGATATGCAAGGATTCAGCTGACAGATCAAAGTTTGTTAGAAGATAGACTATTCCGGGTGCCGACTAGAAAGATAATGAAATCACTAGTGCAGATATATATAGAGGATGAATTTTGTTGTGAGATGTGTAGTTGTGTGATGGTGTATGCAAATAAGTACAGAGCAGAGCAGAAGTAGTAAGAAAGATCCGGTATGTGAGAGGAAAGCAGATTAAAGAACAGAGGAAAGATGAAGTGCAGCAGATCAGTGTACTGAGCCTAACCGGAACTGAACTCCAGCATATGTAGATGCTTCCAATCAGTTCAAGTATTGTATAACATTCTTTTGTAGACAGTGTGTCTCTTTGTAGGTAGTGTGCCTCTTTGTGAGCAGTGTGCTCAGGCAGTGAGCCCTAATTGGCAAGTGCCATTTTGTAATTCCTTATTCTTCTAACAGAGAATAATCTTTGGGTTAATCACCCCGTGGTTTTCTCCCTTAACAGGGTTTCCACGTAAAAAATTACTGTGTCATGTGTTTTTCATTTCATGGTAATGTTTGTTTGTTTGATTCAATGCTGCATTGATTAATAAGAAAGTTCAAAAGAAGAAATACTTAAGATAACTGATTCAGCCCCCCCTCTCAGTTATCAACAATTGGTATCAGAGCTAAGTTCCTCCTAATAGAGCCTAACAACTTGAGGAAGATCTGGGAGTTCAAAAGGATGCATATGGTTTAAAGGAGCAACTCAAGACTGCCCTTGAGGATCTTGAACAGTCAAACTCTGAAGTCAATGAATTAAAGGAAAGACTCAAACAGGCTGATAAATTCATGAGAGAATTAAAGGACAAATTAAGTCTCTCTATGAAAAAGAGAAAGGAGCTGCTCCAACAATTGGCAAGACAAAGTGAAGAAAGCAATACAAATGAAGAATTGACTGAGAAAACCAAGTTATGTGAAAAGTTATCAAAAGAAGTCATTATGGTAAGACATGAAATGGAATCAGGAGTTATAAAGTTTACTCAAGAGATTGAAGAAAAAAGAAAAGCTGAAGACAATCTAAGACAATCTCTTAAGGAGAAATCAGAAGAATGCCATTAGATGGACAGAATTATCGGACATCTTGAATCTGATCTTGAAGATGCCAAAGATAATGAAGAAAAACTTGAGGATCAAATTGTCTCTCTCAAAAGAGACCTTCAAATAGCAAATGAATATAAAGAGAAATTCAAGATAAGTTCTGCTCAACTTGAAGTTCTTCTTGGAAGTCAAAAGAGGACAGATGACAAGTATGGTTTGGGATATGAGAAAGGAGAAAGCTCCAGATCCGGTCAAAAGAATTTTGGGTCAGAAAATCCAAGGATTAGGCCTAGAAGATCTCCGGTAAGACAGCCCAATGCTCAAAGATATCCATCCTTCAATGGATACTGCCACAACTGCAATCACTTTGGTCACAAAGCTAATCAGTGCAGAAAGATAATGAATCAGACCAATTCATCCTTCTCCGGATAGTGCTTTAACTGCAAAAGGTATGGACACAAGTCTCATGAATGCAGAAATATGCAAATAAACAAATCATTCAATGGTAGATGCTTTGCATGCAATAGAGTAGGTCATATGGCTAATCAATGCAGATCAAGAGGTTATCAGTCAAATATGCAAGGAAATGTTATTTTCCAAATCTGTAATAGGTCCGGTCATAATGCAAAAGTCTACAGAAGCAAGAATCAGGACAAAAGAGGTCTGATGTATAATCAGATTCAAGACAAGGGTAAACAAAAAATGAATGCGGATGAAGTTAGGAATCAGATGAACAAGATTTGGGTGAAGAAAAGTTCAGAGAATATAGAAGTTGGATCCGCACCAGACTCTGGTGCTGATATTCCTTCTGAAAATTAAAAGGTGAGCTTTGGCTCAGGGGGAGACTCAAAGAAAATCTTGTTCCCCCAGCCAATCAAGTGGTACCGGATGTGGCACAAGATGCAGAGTAAAGGGTTTGAAGATATAAGTCTTGAGATGATCTAGATAAGATTTTAGAGGTCCGCATGAAGATGTCAAGAAGTTGTGATCGATCAAGTAAGACCTGTTCTGGGAGATGCTCCGGAATGACAGAGGATTACAAAAAGGTCCGGAGAGATCCGAAAGTGCATTGTCCTATTCTGCGGATTGGACAGAGTGTTTGGGATATCCTTGTGATGTGTTATCTTGACTTGTTCATGGTTGGAAGTTCCGCATGATGTTCATAGACCAGGACTGATCCGGTTCTCCAAGTTATCCGAAGAAGGCAAACCGGAATAATGTAGGTCAAGCATTTATTGCAAACAGATATTAGGGTTTGCGAAACAATATAAGGGATTTCTCAATAATCACTTGATCATTCCACACCCAAGAAGAAGTGAAAAGCGGAGCTCTGCAACAAAATTCATCAAGTTCATCAAGATCACTTGCAGAAGTTATTACATACGGAAATCAATCCAACCACTCCGTATAACCAAAGGCGCATAAGGTATTTTTCCATTTTCAATATCTCACTGCAAATCTTTGAAAAATGGCTACTCCAAATATAGTTAAGATCTCTGATAGACCTCGCCCCACATTCAAGAAACATCCATACAAATCTTTGGAGGTAGATCCACTAGGAGCCTTCTCTAGTGTTCCGCATGGTGTATTGCATACGGAGGACATTAGGGTTTACATTCATACGAGTTTTGAAGACTTTGGAGAATCAAAACTGATGGATATCTATCACAAATAGTTGATAGATGACTCCTTTGAGATTAAACCTCAATACAAAGCCATCTGCGATAAACACTTTGCACAGTACATCCATTTCCCCTGTTTTGAAGAAGATGAATGGGTCCGGTATGTACTAAGTAGAGTGCATGACAGCTTCCTATGGTTGAACAAGCCCTTCAAGATCACCAAAGATGCAATTAGGGTTGTAACCAGTCTGCACTCATCCGGTGGATTACCTGTTCTCAAGTCTGTCAAAAATCAGACAGTTAGTGATGCAACCAGATCTAAGTTTAACAAGAGAGCTATGACAATTGAAGACATCACTAAACCGGATGTCAAATTTGCATCTATGATAATTGGGTACAAGATCTATCACTCCAGTAGGGAAAATTCATTACCGGAAACTGCAATTTACACAGCTTATCAAATGTTAAAGGAGAATGCAAACTATGACTTGTGTGAGCTTCTTGTAAACCAAATTTTTGAAAATCTGCAGAAGATCAAGAAGGACAAGAAAAACTCCTTCAAGTATGGCAATTTGATCCTTTGTCTCTTCTTTTATTACATGAATGAGCTTCCCAGATCCAACGGATGGATATGGCAGAATGACAGACCGGTTGCCATTCAAATCAGAGATTATTTGCATGGACTTGGGGATGCCAAAGCAAGAAAAATAGCTCTATGGGGATATTTCAAGAACTTCTAGAGCATGATGCATGCAAGAGAAAGAATACCCTAATCCCTTGTTGAAAAGTACAAAGACACAGTATGCTTTATGGTAGAAACAGATCAGTGTCTAATGGAGGTAGTAGAACCAAGAACTGTGTGGATCATGCCCATGGGGTATGAAGTGGATGAATAGATAGTGGAACTGCATGTTCAACACATGCTAAGTCAGCCCAAAGATCCAAAGGCAGAAAGGTTCAGAACATTTGAGGAACTAAGTATCAAAATTCATGTTGAACTCTGAGAATCGAAAATCAAAAGGAAGGTGAGAAAAGAAGTAGAGCATATTGCTCAAGGCCTAGGCATTCCAAAGGAGACACTTGATGCCAACTGGGAAAAGAGGAGAAAGGCTGAGGAAGAAAAGAAAGAGGCAGAAAAGAAAAGTGAAGAAAGTGTTCCGGTTGAAACTTCCACCCGGACTAGATCATCAAAAAGATCTGCACCTCCCACAACCAAAAGTTCAAAACTGGAAGTCCAGGCATCTGGTAAAAGATCTAAGACAAAAGCCACAAGGGCTTATGAAAGCCAAAAGGATGAAGAGGAAACTGAGTCAGATGAGGGAGTAAAAGAAATAAAGAAGCAGAAGAAGAAAGGATCCGGTAAACCCTCCACAGGCCAAGACAAGGAAGAAATGGCAGAGGAATTTGTTGAAAAGCCCACTCTGTCCCTAGACAGTGTAGTCAAATCAGTCACTGTGGATGGGAACCTTCAACCAGTAGCTGAATTCTATGATGACTACAATGAGGCAGATTAAAAGATCCTGCAAGAAGCTACAATCAGGTACCTGAACATTTACAATAAAGCTTTTATTGAGATTATCTCTGAAATTCCTAAGAGTCTAGAGAAGGAACTAGAAATAAGAAAGAACAATGCCATGGCAAAAGACCTTGAGATCATATAACAGATAGCTATTCAGCTATATCCTTCAATTGATCACAAAACAATGAACATGGTATTCAAAGACTGCAAGGATGAATTTAGGAGCAAAGCAAGGATGAATCAGCTTATGCTTGGTGAGACCGACAAGGTAGCCAAGGACACTGAAGAGCTTCTCCAGAAAACCTTCAAAAGGTTTAATCTTCCTGTTGTAGAGGACTTAGGTGCAGAAATAGCTGTGGACTTGGAATCATCTGCTCCGGAAGAAGTGGCCCTTGAACAGACTAACATCTCTCCTCCGATTTCCCCTACAGTCTCTGGATCCCAAGAAGAAGAGAAACTACAGGAGAAAGAAGCAGCAGTAAAAGAAAAAGAGGTTGATAGCACCAAGGATGCAGAGAAAGAGAAGACTCCAACAAAGAAAACCACAACTGAAAGTGGTAAGAGTGTGGAAGGAGAAAAGATTCCAAAGGACAAAACTGCAGAAGAGAAGAAACATCTGTCTCTGGCAAGAGACACTGCACAAACTGTTCAAGAATTCTTGACAAAAGCCACTATAGAAATTGATGAACTGGACCTGCTGAAAGGACCATTAGATTTTGACTCTTTGTCACTGGTGCAAACAATGAAAATAGCCTCATTTGCAAATGAGAAAGTCAAAGAGAAACTACTAAAATCTCACATGGAAGACTGTGAGCTTATGGAGGTAGCATCCAGAGTGCTAGAAAAGATCATGCCATCTTTTCAAAAGGATCCCACAGCCTCCTCTTCCAGTAATCTCAAAACCTTAGTCAGTAGTGTTAGTACACATTTTGAATCTCTAGAAAAATCAGCTGAAGAAAAGGTCCGGAAGGAGTTTTTGGATAAAAGGTTCTTCGAGGTACAGGGTTTGATCATTAATGATAGGAGAAACATGAACATTGGGATAAAGATCTTAGAAAATGCTCTTAAGGATGGCAGTGAAATATACAAATTTTGTATCTCCTGGTCCAAGGTAACAGTGGACATTGAGAAGAAAATAAAAGAGCAAGAGGACACACTACTAAGCTTGTCTCAAAGTTTTGATCCTCTTTCTTCCTCTATAACAAATCAAGAATGTCAGACTATTGCAGTCTTCAGTGAAATCAAGAAATTGGAGAAGGAAAGAAAAAATAGAATAAGCAGGTTGAGTGAGCTCAGGGGGTTAATTGTCCCTAAGCTAGAGGCCATGCATGAGGCCATAGCAGAAGCTCAAATCACCGCCTAGACAAGTGATCCGAAAGATCTAAAAACGGAAGATGCATTTGCATTTTTGTTGAGTGGTCACATTTCAATTTTGGATAGAATGAAGCAAAGTTGGGCTACAGAACTGATCTAATTGAAGACATCCTTTGCAGACATTCTTCAGTTTATGTGAGTATGTAATATGTAGCTAAGTATAGTAAATTTTTGAAAATTTTGGTATGCGGACCCTACCCTTTGCCATTGCTGTCAAAGGGGGAGTGAGGAGTAGTGAAAAATGAGGAATCCAACCAAGGAGGAGTTCCAGAAATTGTATATAAAGATAGAGCATCAGCCAAGGGGGAGCATAGTGTAAACACTTAGTCATTTTTCACTAAGTGTTGCCATCAATGCCAAAGGGGGAGATTGTTGGCAAGAGACACTATATGGAATCATGGTTGTTGTCATTGATGGCAACAAAGGTCATCCCACATATCCGTAAGTCATGGTGTGTCTCTACCAGAAGTCAGAATGAAGATTGTTGTGGTCCGGTGAACAAGAATAGAGCATGTGGCAAGGTCCGACAGATTGGTCCGGATCTCTTAGAGGAAGTGTCTTGGTGCAGTGCGGATTTGGGGAAGTCAAGAGGACTACCTTGAGTGGTATATTCCAAGGATTTAGCCTCCGATGATGGACAAAGAAAAAGTTATGAATAGTTGAGTACCAGATTCCTGAGTGACAGTGAGAACAGAGGAAGAACTGACTGATAGAACATCAGACTATTTTCTGGATGTATTACTGTTGATGGTAAAGGTTGTGAAGGCATGAATCATGTTTGGCCGACATGATTAATGATATCTACAAGTATATGCTTGATCCGCATTACTTGATATGCAAGGATTCAGCCGACAGATCAAAGTTTGTTAGAAGATAGACTATTCCAGGTGCCGACTAGAAAGATAATGAAATCACTAGTGCGGATATATATAGAGGATGAATTTTGTTGTGAGATGTGTAGTTGTGTGATGGTGTATGCGAATAAGTGCAGAGCAGAGCAGAAGTAGTAAGAAAGATCCGGTATGTGAAAGGAAAGCAGATTAAAGAATAGAGGAAAGATGAAGTGCAGCAGATCAGTGTACTGAGCCTAACCGGAACTGAACTCTAGCATATGTAGATGCTTCCAATCACTTCAAGTATTGTATAACATTCTTTTGTAGACAGTGTGTCTCTTTGTAGGCAGTGTGCCTCTTTGTGAGCAGTGTGCTTGGGCAATGAGCCCTAATTGGCAAGTGCCATTTTGTAATTCCTTATTCTTCTAACAGAGAATAATATTTGGGTTAATCACCCTGTGGTTTTCTCCCTTTACAGGGTTTCCATGTCAAAAATTACTGTGTCATGTGTTTTTCATTTCATGGTAATGTTTGTTTGTTTGATTCAATGCTGCATTGATTAATAAGAAAGTTCAAAAGAAGAAATAATTAAGATAACAAATTCACCCCCCCTCTCAGTTATCAACACACATACAATGAAAGATACAATTGGTGGGGTCCTGTTGCAAGTATGAGGTGAACCAGTGTTGTCATTGATGTCAACATACTCATATTGCATTGACAAGAAGGATTGGATGAGCTATGTGCTGAGGATATTGAGAAAATTAGCCTTAGTCAGAAACAGTGAAGAATAGTGATGAGAAGAAGGCAAATATAGTGTATAAGTTGAGAACCAGAGGATGTGGATTAAAGGGTTTGTAGATATGAGTCTTGAGATGCTTCAGCTAAGATTTCAGAGGTCCGCATGAAGATCTGAAGAAGTTGTGGCTATCTATGTGGAACCGGTTCCGGTAAGTGTTTAGAGGTGACAGAGGATCACAGAAAGGTCTGGTGAGGTCCGGAATTGTATTATCCTAATCTGCGGATTGGAAGGAGTGTTTGGGATGTCCTTGTGATGTGTCATCTCAAGTTGTGTATGATTTTGAGGTCCAGAAGTACCTCTTGCATTATGACAGTGGGGACAGACTGTGTTCTTGTAGTACCGGATGAGGTAGAGAAGAGATTCCAGTGAGTAGAGGAAATGTGGATGTACCTGGTCATTCAGGCAGGCTTCTGAAGGTTCTTGGATCATGTTGAGGTTGTGTTGTTGATCCACATTGGTGGTAGAGCCTGGAATTGAAGATATTCTTCCGAATGAAGTTCTTGTTCAGACTAGCCGACCAGATGAGTTGTTCATCTTGCGAATGTTCCTGTGGTGGCCGACCGGATGTATTAATCATCTTGCAAATGTCCTAATGATTGTTTGCCGACTTAGATGATTGTTCCTAAATTGATGTCTTGTATAAATAAGTGTTTGTGAATTCATTTTGGTGTGTGGATTTAGTGGATGAGTGTGGCATAGAAAAGAAAGGTGTGAAAGGCAGAACAGAAGTTTCTGGGCTTAAATGGAACTGATCTGGACATGGTAGAGATGTCATTCTCCAGTTCAAGATTGTGATTCTTATCACTTTGTAGACAGTGTGTCTCCTTGTAGGCAGTGGGCCTCTTTGTGAGCAGTGTGCTCGGGCAGTGAGCCCTAATTGGCAAGTGCCATTCTTTTTCTTATTCTTCTAACAGAGAATAATCCTTGGGTTAATCACCCCGTGGTTTTTCCCTTAATCAGGTTTTCCACGTCAAAATCTTGGTGTTCAATGTGTTGATGTTTACCTGCTCTTGCGTTTATGCATTAAGCTTTCATGGATGTTTAATTAATATGCTATTAACTAACAAGAAGAATTAAGTGTTTGAAGTAGAAAGCAAGTTTTCATACAACTGATTCACCCCCCCCCTCTCAGTTGTATGCCCTAGATTCAACAATTGGTATCAGAGCCAAGTTCCTCTGAAAGGAGCTTAACCACTTGAGGAGATCCAGGATGTCATCATACAAGAAGGATAGTCTGAAGTTCGATGGAACCAACTTCACTCTTTGGAAAGGTCGCATGAAATGTCACTTGGAATGTATGGGAAAAGCATACCTGGCCATGGTCTCAAAACCATATGTACCTCCACAAGGTGGTCCGACAACTCTGAATGAAATCACAGATGCTGAAAACAATCTGTGGACCAAAGAAGATCTTCTAAGCGCAATAAATGACTCAGATCTCTCAAATGTTATTGACCTACCAACTGCATATGAGATCCTGACTAAACTGGAACTTCTGTATGAAGGAGATGAGTTTGTCAAGAGTGCAAGGTTGCAGAGTCTGAAAGGGAAATTTGAAAGATTGAAGATGAGAGATGATGAAAACATCACTACTTTTATGCCACGAGTGAATGAGCTAGTGTGTGGAATTAGAAATGCTGGTGGAACTCTGGATGAAAATGAGATTGTTTGCAAAATTCTCAGATCCCTTCCTGCTGCCTACAAAATCAAAGTTGCTGCCATTGATGAATTTAGAGCTCACACAACTGTCACAAGAGAACAATTGGCTGGCAAACTAGCTGCATTTGAAATGACAGAGTTTGGAGATGATCCTCCCAAGACTGAATCTGCTTTCAAAGCCAGTGCCTATGTGAAAGGCAAACAAAGATTTGATTTGGGAGAAAACTCTTCAAGGAAGATGTCATGGTATGATCAAGCAAGAAAAGACATGGAAGAAGAAGAAGAAGAAACAGCTCAACTTGAAGCCCTCATTACAAAGAGACTACCAAGAGGATCTGGTAAGTATGAAGGAAAACTACCCTTTAAATGTTTCAACTACAATAAGATTGGTCATTTTGCTTCAAGATGTCCGGAAAGATCTGCAAGGTCTAATACTAACAGACAAAGGTTTCAAAAGAATTGCTATTATGTTCATGAAGAAGATGACAATGAAGGAGTAACAGATGATGAATCAGAACTAGGAAGCAAATCCGGAAATGAGTGGGTGTTTATTGCCATCAAGGAAGAAGATTCAATACTCTCTGAATCTGTCAATCACAAAGTTGTTGAAAAAGCTTTGGCTGCTCAAGTGGAAGAAAAGGATGATTGGGTTATTGACAGTGGATGTTCTCACCATATGACTGGTGACAAGAATAAGTTCTTGAATTTGGAAAGGTATGAAGGAGGAATGGTAAAGTTTGGTGACAATTCTACTGGCAGAATCAGAGGCAGGGGAACTATTTCCTTTGATGGAAAGAGCAAAACAGGTAATGTACTATATGTTGAAGGATTGAAGCACAATCTTCTCAATGTTGGTCAGTTAGTAGACAAAGGCTATGATCTTCGGTTTAAGAATGGAAAATACAGAATCTTTACAAGCTCCGGAACTGAAATTGCATCCGGTACTCAGACAAAAGGTAATATCTTTCATCTGGTTGGTTCAAATAAAAGTTGTTTGTTTGTTCAAATTGATCAGAGTTGGTTATGGCATAGAAGAATGTGTCATGTAAATTTTGATAACATCATCAAGATAAGCAATACTCAGGTTGTAAGAGATCTTCCAAAATTGATGAAACCTACAAATAGTTTGTGCAAAGAATGTTAGCTAGGTAAACAAAGCAGAGTCTCTTTCAAAAGCAAAGATCAGTCTTCTACCGGATTGTTGGAATTAGTACATACTGATCTCTGTGGTCCGACAAGAATCAAGAGTCTGCAAGGTGATAGATATTTCATGTTGTTAATTGATGATCATTCTCGGATGATGTGGGTTACCTTTCTAAAAGAAAAATCAGAAGCATTTGAGAAGTTCAAAATCTTCAAAGCTTTGGTAGAGAATCAAACCGGATTGAAACTAAAGTGTCTAAGGTCTGATAGAGGTGGTGAATTTACATTTGGAGAGTTCATTGACTATTGTGAGAAGCAGGGTATAAGGAGACAATTGTCTGCTCCTAGGACTCCACAGCAGAATGGAGTAGTTGAAAGAAAGAACTGGACCATCTAGGAAGCTGCCAGGATAATGATGTTGGAAGTAAATGTTCCTCAGATGTTCTGGAAAGAAGCTATCAGCACTGCAGTCTACACTCTAAATCGAGTTCAAATCAGAAACAATACCGGTAAGACCCCCTACGAACTCTGGTTTGGTATCACTCCCACTGTGAAATATTTCAGAGTATTTGGTAGCAAGTGTTATATCAAAAGAGATGAAGATCTAGGAAAGTTTGATGCTAGAAGTGATGAAGGAATTTTCTTGGGCTACTCCACTCAAAGCAAAGCATACCAGTGTTACAATAAGAGACTGATGAAGATGATAGAAAGCACTAATGTGAAAGTTGATGAAGGAATTGAGAAGCCCTCAAGATTTTATGAATCTGATGAAGATGACCAAGACAGTGTTCAAGGAACTCAATCCTCTCCGGTGAGACAGAGTCAGCCTGATCCGGTAAATCAGGAAGAAGAGATAGGTTTGAATGAGCCTGATCAAGAAGCAGCAGTGAAGGATACTCCCAAAATTCCAAGGTATGTGACACTAAACCACTCTGAAGATCAGATCATAGGTGACAGAAGCAAAGGTGTGCAAACTAGAAGGAATGTTGCTCAAAATCAGGATGAATGTTGTCTGATTTCAAAGATTGAACCTAAAACAGTAAATGAAGCCTGCAATGATGAACACTGGACTAAAGCAATGAAAGATGAATTAATGCAAATTGAGAAAAATCATACTTGGGATCTTGTTCCCAGACCTAGAGACAGGAATGTGATTGGAACCAAATGGATCTTCCGGAACAAATTAAATGAAGTTGGTAAAGTAATCAGAAACAAAGCTAGATTGGTCTGCAAAGGCTACTCCCAAATAGAAGGAATTGATTATGAAGAGACCTTTGCTCCTGTGGCAAGAATTGAAGCAGTCAGATTATTTCTTGCATTTGCTACCTTCAAAGACTTCAAGGTATATCAGATGGATGTCAAGTCTGCCTTCCTAAATGGTGATCTGGAAGAAGTTTACATTGAACAACCGGATGGATTTCAATTATCTGACAATGATGATATGGTCTGTAAGTTAAAGAAAGCATTGTATGGATTAAAACAAGCTCCAAGAGCATGGTATGAAAGGTTGGATAAGCATCTTGTGCAGATTGGATTTAGCAAAGGTACTGCTAACAGTAACTTATATTTCAAAATTGATCATGAAAACATTTTGATTGTTGAAGTGTTTGTAGATGATATCATTTTTGGAGGAAGAGATAGTATGTGCAAAACTTTTGCAAATCAGATGAAATGTGAGTTTGAAATGTCTATGCTTGGTGAAATGAATTTCTTCTTGGGTCTGCAAATTACTCAAACAAAGAAAGGAATCTTCATTTCTCAGACCAAATATGTGAAAGAATTGTTAAGGAAATATGGTATGGAAGATTCAAAACCAATGAACACTCCCATGGCAACCGGATGTAAGTTGAGCAAAGATGATGACTCTCCAAAGGCAGATCAGACAATGTATAGATCAATGATTGGTGGATTGTTGTATCTCACTCAGACCAGACCAGATATAATGTAGGCTATTGGTCTTGTGGCAAGATTCCAGGCTGATCCTAGAGAATCTCATGTTATGGCAATCAAAAGAATTTTTAGGTACTTGAAAGGAACAGTTGAGTATGGTCTATGGTACCCTAGAGATCTGGATTTCTCTCTTCATGCTTACACAGATGCAGATTGGGCAGGAGATGTGGATGATCGGAAGAGCACCAGTGGTGGAGCATTCTTTTTGGGAAAAAGATTGGTTTCTTGGCTAAGCAAGAAACAAGATGCAATATCTCTGTCTACAACAGAAGTAGAATACATTGCAGCAGCAAGTAGTTGCACTCAAATCTTATGGATGAAGCAGATGTTAAGAGACATTAAAGTTAAATATAAGGAGCCTATCACAATTTTCTGTGATAATTCAAGTGCAATTAATATTTCTAAGAATCCGGTATTGCACTCTAAGACTAAGCACATATCTATCAAGTTTCACTTTTTGAGAGAACAAGTGAACAAGGAAGAAGTCAGATTGGAGTATGTTCCTTCCAAGGATTAGATTGCAGATATCTTTACTAAACCTCTTCCCAAGGACTCTTTTGAATATCTCCGGGAGAAGTTAGGGGTCATGGCCCCTTCGGTGATGAACTAGGATGCACTAATGTGCATCAGTCCGGTGGATACCACAGTCATATCTTGTGATCCGGATTGATGATGGGGAGCTGCTACTAAGCGGGAGCAGTTGGTATGATTCTGATGGGTTAGAATTGCAAGTATGAGCCCTTTGCCATTGATATCAAAGGGGGAGAGAAGACATGTGAAAAACAAGCAGCTGATGATCAAAGGGGAAGCAGTAAATAAGGAGAAGACATGTTGCTGATAGGGGGAGCTGTGACAGAAAGGAGAAGTTCTTGTCTTGATGGTTTTTCACATCATATGTTGCCATCAATGACAAAGGGGGAGATTGTTGCAAGTATGAGGTGAACTAGTGTTGTCATTGATGTCAACATACTCATATTGCATTGACAAGAAGGATTGGATGAGCTGTGTGCTGAGGATATTGAGAAAATTAGCCTTAGTCAGAAACAGTGAAGAATAGTGATGAGAAGAAGGCAAATATAGTGTATAAGTTGAGAACCGGAGGATGTGGATTAAAGGGTTTGTAGATATGAGTCTTGAGATGCTTCAGCTAAGATTTTAGAGGTCCGCATGAAGATCTGAAGAAGTTGTGGCTGTCTGTGTGGAACCGGTTCCGGTAAGTGTTCAGAGGTGACAGAGGATCACAGAAAGGTCCGGTGAGGTCCGGAATTGTATTATCCTAATCTGCGGATTGGAAGGAGTGTTTGGGATGTCCTTGTGATGTGTCATCTCGAGTTGTGTATGATTTTGAGGTCCAGAAGTACCTCTTGCATTATGACAGTGGGGACAGACTGTGTTCTTGTAGTACCGGATGAGGTAGAGAAGAGATTCCAGTGAGTAGAGGAAATGCAGATGTACCTGGTCATTCAGGCAGGCTTGTGAAGGTTCTTGGATCGTGTTGAGGTTGTGTTGTTGATCCGCATTGGTGGTAGAGCCTGGAATTGAAGATATTCTTCTGAATGAAGTTCTTGTTCAGACTAGCCGACCGGATGAGTTGTTCATCTTGCGAATGTTCCTATGGTGGCCGACCGGATGTATTAATCATCTTGCGAATGTCCTAATGATTGTTTGCCAACTTAGATGATTGTTCCTAAATCGATGTCTTGTATAAATAAGTGTTTGTGAATTCATTTTGGTGTGTGGATTTAGTGGATGAGTGTGGCATAGAAAAGAAAGGTGCGAAAGGCAGAACAGAAGTTTCTGGGCTTAAATGGAACTGATCCAGACATGGTAGAGATGTCATTCTCCAGTTCAAGATTGTGATTCTTATCACTTTGTAGACAGTGTGTCTCCTTGTAGGCAGTGGGCCTCTTTGTGAGCAGTGTGCTCAGGCAGTGAGCCCTAATTGGCAAGTGCCATTCTTTTTCTTATTCTTCTAACAGAGAATAATCCTTGGGTTAATCACCCCGTGGTTTTTCCCTTAATCAAGTTTTCCACATCAAAATCTTGGTGTTCAATGTGTTGATGTTTACCTGCTCTTGCGTATATGCATTAAGCTTTCATGGATGTTTAATTAATATGCTATTAACTAACAAGAAGAATTAAGTGTTTGAAGTAGAAAGCAAGTTTTCATACAACTGATTCACCCCCCCCCTCTCAGTTGTATGCCCTAGATTCAATAGGTCCACCAAAAGCACAAGTAATGATACCAAAGGAGATACAAATGGTGGGGCCCACGCGTTGTATGTATATCGCTATTGTATATTTGCATATACAATGTGATATACAAGGAAAAAGATGCAAGCAATATACAAAGGGCCATATACAAAGGAGAATGTATCTCAGGCACATACAAGAAAAGTTTGCAAGAAAGATACAATTGGTGGGACCCTCCAATTATATATAAGGTGATTGTATATTGTGATATACAAGGTGAAGATACAAAGAAAACATATAGGCCAGACCCGACCTAGCAGTCAAAAGTAGTTGATAGTCTCCTGAAGTCTGTGGCTTGTATATTAAGTGCATTGTATATTTGCTATATGCAAGCCGATATACCAAGGGATACATACAAGCTGGACTCAACCTAGAAGTCAATTTTGGCAAAATACAATGTTCAGGTCTGCGGCTTGTATATTTTGCATTGCATAGTGTGATATACAAAGGGGGTAGATATAGGGTCTGTATTCAATTGGAGATCAAATACAGTAGATAAATGTTGGAGTCCGCATTGTATGTATACATGCAATTGTATATGCGATATACAAGGCCAACATACAAGGAGGAACATGCAGTTTTTTAGTGACGGGCCCAAGCTTCATTTCAGTGACGAATCAGGTGGTACCACATGGCAGGGGACATACATGCAAAAGGTGATAGAGAAGTAAAAGGGCCCGCCCTTGTATGTGGCCATTGTATTGTATATACAAGGTGACATACATTTGAAGATACAAGCATATATACAAAGGCCTTTTCAAAAGACAAAGCCTACACCAATACAAAGACATTTCAAAGGTTGATTCAGATAGCGATATATACATAGATGTAAAGTGATATATATATATATATAGTTGACCGAAACTTTGACCGCTTGTAACTCTTCCATCCTGGTGAATTTCTACATGCTGCAGGAGGCAAAAGTGCATATTTTTGCCTCCTCTTTCATTTGGAGGGCTTTTTGGGGGTTTTCTTCCACTTTCAAAAATTAGATCTGGCGTTGCATGCTTGGCCAACCTGACACTTTAGTAGTGATAGTTGCATATTCAGCTAAAGATATTTGTTGCATTCATTAGTACAAATCAATGACTCTACAGACCACATTAAAGATGAAAAATATCTTTCATCTACTCTATTTTTAGATCTTTTACACCATAACTATAGGGTAGATGGATGTCCCTTCAGCGGAGATATTTTTCCTGACAGTGCCCATGGGCGAAATTGTTGTAACTAACTAAAGTCAAAAATGAAATGCTATATATACATGTAAAACAGACGTATATGGTTGTTGGTTGTTCTTTTGGGCCATTTGGTAATGGCTACTTAGCCTCTATAATCAATATAAACTAGTATTTTTGCCTCTCTTTTGTTATTTTTAGCACTGTGTCTGCTCTTTGGATTATTGTAGGCTGTGTATTGTGGACAAAGGTCCCTTTCATCCCTCCATTATCCTATCTGGACCTCTCTAGAATTAATATGAGTCTATGTAAGTCTTTCCAGTTGTGAGATTATTACTGTGTCTATTCAGTTGCAGCCAAACACATTTAAATCTAGTGTATCACTTTTATTTCATTTCAGCATTCCTTCTAACCCTTTTCCCTGCAAGCATTAGCACTAGGTTTAGATGTTTTTTTTTCTCTGAGCTTTAGGCTTAGAAAGAGGAAGCCAGCCTTCTCCAGAGGTCTGATCTTATTTTACAAGGTCCCACACTTCCAGATCATTCCCATGTTACTCCAGATTGCTGAAGTTTCACAGTTGCGGTAAAGGTTGCAAATCAGGTAATAACAGCTTTTGGCATGCTCGGTGGGACAAGTTTGATGAACGTCTCATCAAAGTACTAAGAGATTTGGTGTTTCTCTTAGTATTACCAGCATTTGGAGGCAATACACAACACCATGGCGACTCTACTAAACAAACCTACTATGGAAGCAGCCCTAGCGCCTAAAATTTCATCAAAGATCAGGATTTTGGTGGTTTTCCTAGTCTATTCAGCTTCCGAAAGTATTTCAATCACCTGGCGACTCCCTTTCTGGTATGTATCTAGTCTCTTCTTGGTTGCAGACCTTTTTGCTCTATTTTTGACATTTCTACGATTATCTAGCATTTAGATGCTATAAAATGTCAAAATGTCAAAATTTTATGCCATACAGCCCTGTTGCTGTAGAGTATCAGCATCCTTATGATG
Source organism: Cunninghamia lanceolata (assembly GCA_027924645.1). NCBI lineage: Eukaryota > Viridiplantae > Streptophyta > Pinopsida > Cupressales > Cupressaceae > Cunninghamia > Cunninghamia lanceolata. Next base: position 30,010,883 of record BSBN01000078.1, on the reverse strand, counting down.
CTTACCCTCTTAATCTGACTCAAGTTGTTGCCCCTAAGAATATTGATGCTTTTAATGAGCTCATGAGCAGTTTTCTAAAGTTGGACAAAAATTTAGATAAAGCCAAAAGAGCAGTAGGGTACAGTCGGCCTTAGCATTTTTTGATCTCAGCATCATAAGCATGTATGGTCTCCAGAAGCTATCTCTAAATCTAAATAGGGAGGCTGATGAATTTATAGAAATGTTAAAAGGTGACTAGTAGTGAGAGGCACAAGATGGGGTTTTTTAGGAAAACCTTGCTATAAGAATGACACTTGCTCAGCCTACTACTGAAGAAGCCCCAAATTTTAAAATTCCAAGTTTCAGGCAGGATAATCCATCTATACCTCAAAAAATGCTTCCCAGTTTTGAAATTCCAAGTTTTAGAGGCCCTCAGCCTTCACATGAGCCTATTCCTAGCTTCAAACAAGTCCATCCTTCAAACCAAAGTGAATCTATGAAAGTGGCTCAAACTTCTCTATCATGACAGCCTTCTTGGATCGAGCATCTTGGTTACAAAATGCCAAACATTGAAAAGGCCAATCCTCTCATACCAATTCAAAATTAGGCAGAGGAAAAGGTTGTAGAATCCAAGCCTAACATAATTCCAAGTTTTAGGGGTGTTTCTCCAACCTAACAACCTATACTTAACCAAGAACAACCTAGACTCCACAAGTTCCTAGGTTTCAATGCTTTTATCCCTTCACAAGTCCCTGTTCCTATGCAAACTCAGATTATCACTCCCTAGGAACAAATGTGTCCAGAACCCTCTCCCCTCCAAGAAATTTAGGAAGATTTTCATGCCTCTTTCCCTGATGATAATTCAATCCTCAAGGGTGGATTGTTGTCTTCCAAGATAATTGGAAAGATGAGCCTAAGAAGGAGGTGGAGGAAGATAAAACTAATGAGGAGCAGTTTCTTCCTACACTCACAAAGATATAATTGTTTGAACCTATTGCACTTATGAGTACTGTTAACTCAAATAAGGGATTGAGTCCTCTAGACTTTAGTTCTTTTAAATCCTTTTCTCATGCATCCAATCAAGCAAATAAGGTTGAAATGCAAAGAGTGCATGGAGAAAGCCTTCAGCTGCAGAGACAACTTAACCAAAGTCCAAAAGAGCTGCATTCAAAGGATGGAGGCATAGGGAAACAAGTTGCTAAGGTCACTTTAGAAATGGAAGATGCTACCCTACTTCATGAGCTACCTGATTATGTTGAAGATGAAGAATATGTGCAGCCAGTTGTGAATATGCAGCAACCAGAGAACAATGAAAGTAATGACAAATTGCTGCAGGTTGAGGCTGAGCATGATAGTGAGGTTCCAAATCATAAAGAGGGGCAAGCATATTGCCCTATGATAGATGATGCAGAGGCTGATTATGCTGAAATGCTGGAGGAGCATCCATGCTATATTGAAAATAATGAGAAGACTGAGTATGGTCAAGAGCAAATTGTAGATTTGTTCTTTATTATCTAGCAAGGATATCAGCTTCTTAGTGGGGAGGTTTTCTCTTTTGAGAATGTGCATGGATCATTTTCTGAGCCTAAGTCAGAAAATCATGAACATGTTGTTCATAAGCTGGAGGAAGCCATATTTGTAGTAAAATCATAGGAGCTAGAATTTTTAGACTAGCAAGAAGAGGAAGAATGCAGCCATGATGACATTATATCAATATTCTTGGGTTCTTTGAAGGAAGAAGGAGAAAACCATGGGGTCCCAAGTTAGCTGTTTCACACACAATAGCAACATGAGAGTCAAATGGAGGATACCATCATGCCAAAAGAGGAACAAGAAGCAACCAATCGCAAACCTTCAAGGGGATGCCCAATCAGGCATCTAGCTCAGCTGGAGATACATAAAGAGGAGTCACCACTTGTCATGCTTACCTATAAGCATGAATTTGAGCATCAAAATGAGTGGGATCAACCCATTTATTCACCACAAGTTAGCAACATCAGCAATCAGTCCAGGTGGATAGGTGAGTTTATCTCCTTTTTGTGGGGGGTGTTTTATCAATTTATCATATGCCTATTCCCCCCTCATCTCTTTTTAACTACCCATATGCACGAAAAACATTGTAAATTGTTAAGAAAGGGCAATTATTTTCAAGAACTAGTTAATGGCTTTGTTTAAGGTCATGTCTGACTGATTAGTTGAGGATTAGAGTAGGTTTCATTTCTACTTTAGTTTTCCCTTTTCCTAAGTGCTTATGCACAGGCTACATTATCATTAGGAGAATGCAGGCCCTTTCCCCTTTTTGTGTTTTGGAGGTAGTTCCCAGTTTTTCAACATGTTTTAGGCTTGACTCCATGCCCAATGAATGCATAAGGCCACTAATCTAATTGTTTAGTAGACAAACATCTCATAGAAGTCGCCAAATTGTTGACCTATTTTCCTCTGCCTAGAGTTAAATAGTTGGTCTTGCATTTTCCTTGAAAATCCTTTAGAAATGACCCCTACAAGGCTTAAATCTTTCAAATACTCATGTTGTGCCTTGCAAAAAAATTCAAAAATTTCACCTTGAAAATCTTTGCACAAAACCCAGAAAAACCTAGAAATCTTTTTGCTTCAAGTATTTTCTATCGCTGGGATTTCTCAGTTTCATGCTTGTATTTTGAATGCAGTTTTGAATGTATATTTGGATATACATTCGCCATTGTTTGTTTATATGTACAAGTGCAATATACAAGGCCTAGATGCAATCAACAAATGTACAAGGTTGACATACAAGTGAGAATGTACAGTGGAATGTATATCGCCAACATACAAGTCCAACATACAAGGCCGATATACAAAGATAATATGCATCGGCTATAGTTGGTGTACATCGGCAGCAATGTACAAAGGAGGGACATACAAAGGGCAATGTATATTCGACATGCATTAGGCAAATACAAAGAGGTGCATACAAAAGCCTTTGTATATCGAAATATACAAGGTCAATATGTAAATCAGTTTGTATATGCAAGTCATACATACAAGAGTGAATGAATAGTACAAGAATACATCGGCAACATAGAAGTTAGAGATACAAAGTCAAATGTATATTGGCAAAATAAACAAGTGTGAAAAGATGCAAAGAAAGGATACAAGGAGGCTTGTATGCATGTTTTCCATTGTATATCTTGCATGTATGTTCGCACATACAAAGGGTCATATATACATTTGGTGGGGTCCACACATACAAAGGTTGATGCATATACAAGGGACATATAAAAGAAAATCCGAGATACAAGGAAAGTTGCATCTATGTTTGCACATACAAAGAAAGATACAATTGGTGGGGTCCACCAAAGGTACAAGCAATGATACCAAAGGAGATACAAATGGTGGGGCCCACGCGTTGTATGTATATCACTATTGTATATTCGTATATAAAATGCGATATACAAGGAAAAAGATGCAAGCAATATATAAAGGTCCATATACAAAGGAGAATGTATCTCGGGCACATACAAGAAAAGTTTGCAAAAAAGATACAATTGGTGGGGCCTGCCAATTGTATATAAGGTGATTGTATATTGTGATATAAAAGGCGAAGATACAAATAAAACATACAAGTCGGACCTGACTCAGCAGTCAAAAGTAGTCGATAGTCTCCTAAAGTCTGCGACTTGTATATTAAGTGCATTGTATATTTGCTATATACAAGATGATATACCAAGGGATACATACAAGCCGGACCTGACCCAAAAGTCAATTTTGGCAAAATACAAGGTTCAGGTCCGCGGCTTGTATATTTTGCATTGCATATTGCGATATACAAAGGGGGGGGATACAAGGTCCAGATCTGATTGGAGATCAAATACAACAGATAAATGTTAGAGTCCGCATTGTATGTATACATGCAATTGTATATACAATATACAATCGCGATATACAAGGCCAACATACAAGGAGGAACATGCAATTTTTCAACGATGGGCCCAAGCTTCATTTCAGTGATGAATCAGGTGGTGCCACGTGGTAGGGGACATACATGTAAAAGGTGATAGAGAAGTAAAAGAGCCCGCCCTTGTATGTGGCCATTGTATTGTATATAGAAGGTTACATACATTTGAAGATACAAGCATATATATAAAGGCCTTTTCAAAAGACAAAGCCCGTGCTTGCATGTTGGTGCATACAAATTGCTTTGCATAGACAAAGACATTTTAGAGGCCAATTCAAATAGAAATATATACACAGATGCAAAGCAATATATACAAGTAGTTGACTAAAACTTTGACCACCTATAACTCTTCCATCCTGGTGAATTTCTACATTCTGTAGCAGGCAAAAGTGCATATTTTTGCCTCCTCTTTCATTTGGTGGGCTTTTTGGGGGGTTTTCTTCCACTTTCAAAAATTGGATCTGGTGTTGCACGCTTGGCCAACGTGACATTTCAGCAATGACAGTTGCATATTTAGTTGAAGATATTTGTTTCATTCATTAGTTCAAATCGATGACTCTACATACCACATTAAAGATGAAAAATATCTTTCATCTACTCTATTTTTAGATCTTTTACGCCATAACTGTAGGGTAGATGGATGTCCCTTCAGCAGAGATATTTTTCCTGACAGCGCCCATGGGTGAAATTGTTGTAACCGACTGAGGTCAAAAATGAAATGCTATATATACATGTAAAACAAACGTATATGGTTGTTGGTTGTTGTTCTGGGCCATTTGGTAATGGCTACTTAGCCTCTATAATCAATATAAACTGGTATTTTTGCCTCTCTTTTGTTATTTTTAGCACTGTGTCTGCTCTTTGGATCACTGTAGGCTGCGTATTGTGGACAAAGTTCCCTTTAATCCCTCCATTATTCTATCTGGACCTCTGTAGAATTAATATGAGTCTATGTAAGTCTTTCCAGCTATAAGATTATTACTGTGTCTATTCAGTTGTAGCCAAACACATTTAAATCTAGTGTATCACTTTTATTTCATTTCAGCATTCCTTCTAACCCTTTTCCCTGCAAGCATTAGCACTAGGTTTAGATGTTTTTTCTCTCTAAGCTTTAGGCTTAGAAAGAGGAAGCTGGCCTTCTCTAGAGGTCTGATCTCATTTTGCAAGGTCCCACAGTTTGAGATCATTCCCATGTTACTCCATATTGTTGAAGTTTCACAGCTGCGGCAAAGGGTGCAAATCTGGGTGATAACAAGTTCATTTTAAACTTATCATGTATTTAAGAGAAAATTATAGAGCTCTTGTGCAATTAAGGCACCATTACAGTAACATGTGAATGCCAAGAAATGGGTTGTACATTCAAATAGAAAATAGAGGAGGGTAACTACAAAGTGAACTTGCATATCTAGATATAGATCAAATAGTTTAAAAGGTATTGAATATTAGGTATGTAACGACAAAACCCTCTTTTATCATTTATAGATAAATGAACATGTAAATTTTATTTTTATGAGAGTAAATTAATATGATGATGTGTGAATTATGTTGTATAAGAATAAAAACATCATGATATTCATATAATTGTTAAATTTGAATGCACATAAGTCATGTAGGGTAAGACATACATATGCTTTTATCACAGGATACGATGGATGTCCATAAAAATAGGTCAGATACAAAATTCTTAAAGCTCATGGGTATACAACCCTAGGGGACATCATTCAAATATGGCCAGATAAATGACACACTTTCAGGGAACATTGACTTGGATGAATGGACAACGAGATTAGAAAAGGGCAATGGGATACCCCTGCTTATCAACATATACAATTTAGGCATGTGGCATGCCGGAGGGTTTCCCTATGAAACATAGGCCATCAAGTTGGTAGTTGAGTGTGCTTGTAATTACAATGTTCACAACAAGAAGGTAGAAAAACATGGTAGGGTGTATGCTGATTTCTCAATCGTGGGCATCACCTTAGCATTCAATTTTCCATCAGGACCAAGCATATGAAAATAGATTTGGAAGGGTTAGAGAAATAATACAAGGGTAGCTAGAGAGACTATAGGAAGATCATGTTTTCATGGAGGTAAAGTAATAGTACATACAAAGCCTCTACAAAATTACCAATACATTTATATAAACTCGACTTTGTCCCGAAGTATCAATATATGATGGTTATGCTCACCCATATGAGAGCAAGGCCAAATGCAGAATATTTTGAGGATTGGATGTATGGTCTTATGAGAATGGTGGAAACAACAGATGAGAAACCACAATGGGTGAAGATTATCATTGACAGCCTAGATGAAGGCATGAGGAATTTACGGGGAAAGGCAAACATGTTTCACATGACCTCCTATGTAGTTTATGCATGTGCATCTTGATGAATATTTAATAAACTTTAGATAGTTGGTAGGGTTGGTCTCAACCTTGGGGATATGAACATATGGGACCATTACCCACAGTTGAAGTAGAGAGAATCTCTCCAACACTACCAAAAAGTGAATGATTCATTTATTATGCATTTGGTAATGACCATGGATGAGGATAGAGGAAAGAGGCTGAGCATGGAAGGTTAGGTCGTGATATACAAGCATGGGGCTTGGTTTATCCAATTCCCCACATTCACATATATCAGAATAGAAGGTTTCATTGGGTAACCTCTCATATTGCCAAGATACCCAACTAATAAGGTCATACTGATGGAGATGGCTAGGCAGATACTGCATTCATTTGAAGCTTTTGTTGAGAAAAACAAGATACCCAATGTCCTATTCCCACTCATCATTGGGTTGTATATGTGTCCTGATAAGGAAAGTGCCAAAGAAGCAACAAGGTGGTTACAATTGATTTCCTTGCAGCCTTTTCTGATATCTAGGTAATATGATCCCTATGACAGGATGCAGGCATTATTCAAGAAATAGGTGCATCAAGTACATCTTGAAGACTACTAGGCTGATTGTGATGATGAAGTAGAAGTAAGAAAGAGAAGATACTAAAGGCTTACTCTAAGACAAATCCACACATTGGACTGCCTACTAGTTCCAGTACAACTACATGAGGATGATGAAGTTACCCTATAAAAAGAATATGAAGACAAGAAAGTGTATAATGAAACAATCTCATCCCCTGATTATGATCAATGAAAGGAGATCTCATTAGAAATAATAACTCAAAAGGTCATGCAGTTGACTAAAGAGTGGGTGGACAGGGAGGTTACTACACTCAAGAATAAAGGAGTGGCCCTCACTGTTGAAAAAAAGACAAAAAGCCAAGACTTGAGAGATGAGAAATATGATGATTTCCTCAAAGAAAAGAGAGCATACAAAGGGGAAAGCAAGAAGGGAGATACACCTAAGGGGTCCAAGAAAGAGAACCAAAATGTAGGTGTAAGAATCATCCATCACCCTCCACCCAAAAAGGATCCAGCTTCAACCTCTGCTACTACAATATCCCAAACACCTACAGAACATCAGAAGCTTGTCACAAAACCTATTATCACTTATGAGGACGTGGAGGAAAGCACATATGAAGATGATCTCCTCATAAGGAGGAAGAGAAAGAAAACTCAAGAGGTGCCACAAAAGAAAAATCTAGCACATGCAATGAGAGGGTCATTAGATGTGAACCCAAATATTGTGTTGAAAGGAAAAGGAGGTGAGGGAATAAGGAGAAATCTCTAGCACAATGTACCCATCCCTACTATAGTACAGTTCAAAACTGAAATGGCTGAGGAAAAGAGAGAAGAGATGAAGAAAAGAGGGGGTGATTAGTCTCTCTCACTAAATGAAATAGTAGAACTTTCTGATGATGAAGTGGTGAGGGAAGTGTCCACTAGCCCTATGGAAACACTCAAGAAAAACACAGCAATGACACCATAGAATACTCCCACTATGCAATAGGAGAGGGAAGAAGAAGATATAGAAGAGGATAGTCCTGAGAATATAGAGCAAAAAATAGGCCTGACAGGACTAGTTGATAAGGTTACCATCTTGATAGCTATTGACCTAGCATATCGGGACAATGAAGATGAAAAGAAAGATGAGGACACATCTCTGGGGCATGGTGAAATGGAAGAAAATACACCCATGGATGAAGATGAGGGAGTACCTAATCAGCCTAATGTTCAAGATAGTGAGCAAGTGCATGATAAAGGGATAGAGAAAAAGATAGTTGAATCTCAAAGCCCTAAAGATGCTGAGATACTGAAAGGTTGGAAACAAGGTCCACAAGAAGATGATAATAGCAAGAAAGGAGAAAATGTTGACAAGGGTAGCTAGGAGTATCATCAAGATGTCCAAGATCTAGGCCACCAAAACCCTAATGTGAACCCATCACCTCAGAATGAACATGAAAAAAATGCAAAGGTAACACATGAGGAGGTTCACAATGAAGAAGAGAAGGAACCATCACTACAAAGGGTGGAACAAAGCATAGGAGCACCAAATGTTCACATTAAACATACAAACAAAGAAGGGTCTAGAGCTGATGTGCCATATTGGCTGCAACACGAGGTAAATCCTCCTCCACAAAGTATTTCTTCAAATTTTGATATATCCACCATATTTTTGGATGATATAGCCAAACCAAAGAGGAGGTCTAGGCCCACCTCTGTAATAAAGAGAGATCTGGTTAAATGCTAAAGAACAACTGAAGTGGTTGTGCCTGTTGTGGACATAGCCAAGGGAGAAATAAGTGCCAGTTAGTTTCAGATAACCACTGTGGATTTGGGATTTGCCCTTAGGCAACAAGAAGGCTAGGAGGCCAAGGACATAATAGACTCATTCTTGGCAGAAATAGAGAAAGAGAAGAATAAAAATAAAGTGCATAAAGAGCACATTTCTCAAATGCAAACATTTATAAAGGGATTGCTGGCACCTACCAATATTCCTATCAGCACATCCACCCCATTGACTATAATATCTCAAGATTAGATATCATGAAGCATAAGTCACATGTGATGGATAAATGGTTTATCCAATTTGTTATTGAAGTAGAAAGGGTAATAAAGACTTCCCTTGCTAATTGGGATCTACTCAGTACATTGAGGAGCAAGGTGGATAAATTGCAAAAGGAGATTACACAGAGGTCGATAAAATTTGAGAAACATTTGACTGTCCTCTCTGAAATGAAGCATATAGATGTGAATGTCTTAATATTCAATAATATCCTAACCAACCGGACATCACAGTTGTTGAGTGTAGGGTATGAAGATACCCAGTTTGAGGTGGATGTCCTGAAGAAGTGTAATGCTAAGCTCAGGAATATTAGTGCTAAATTACATGAGCTTTTGTCCGAGGAGGTAGAAATCCTAGAGGCCCTTGAGGAGAAGGTTGAAGGAAAGATAGAGAATCAAGATGATGATTTTGCAATCAAGGATTTTCAAGACAATTTCAAACTTGCATGAGAAGACCCACTTAGCCACTTACTTGAAGGGACAAGATATAAAGCCATGAGGATGAGGGATAAAGTAGAGAAATATAATGAAATGTTAAATAGAAGGAAGAACAAGTGGACTGCATTACAAGCCCAGTTCTAATAATAAGGGCATGCAGTTACCAAGGCCAAGCTAAAAGATGGAGGAGCAATAGAAACAATTGTTCAAGCATATGAACCCATCAAGGGGATTATCAGAGTGTAGGAAGAAGAAGATCCATCTATAGATGAGGAGGAAAAGGAATAGGTAAGATAAAGTGTGACAAGGTCATATGCAGAATGAGTCAAGGAGGATAGCTCTATGTCACCAAATGGTTGCCAGCTGGCAACCTATGCCACATACTACCCATTGACTTGGACAGAGAATGTTCTGGACCATTAATCTGTAAAGACAAATCTTGATCATAGGATCTTTTGTAACCGCCTCCTCTCCTTGTCCTATAAAAGGAGATGGAGTGCACATTGTAATTCAATTGAAACTTAATTGAGATTAGATTGCTGAAGCATCAGGACCAATTCTCAAGGCTAATTCTAAATCTACACTCTTTTGCATACTTAATTAAGATGAAGTACCCTGATTACATACAATTGTAAACTTTGAGTAATCTATGAATGGATTCTGGATATGTACTCTAATTTGTTACGTCCCTTGGTGTGTGTTTCATGTTGTGCATGTTGTTTTTATTCTCTTTCCATCGAAGTTAGCATCAATCATATCTAGCTATGGAACACCTTGGTGAACATATGGTTTGATTCCTTCTCTTCATGACAAAATCAAGAATGTACATGGATCAATGGCTAAAGATTCACTCATTTTAGTAAAATTAGAAAGCATTCAATTAAATTTCTTTAATTTCATTTGATTGTTCTCACAATTGCAAATATATATAAAATTCTAAGCAAATACTAGAAAATATGCTGATATCTTGTAGATAACTGAACATTAGTACCATATTTGAGAAAATAGCATGGTGAAATGATAAATATCATGCAAATAAACATGGGAAATAATAGTAATCATAGAAATATATGCTTGTAGGCACATTATTTTAATATATTTACAAGTGTAGAGGTAAAATCCAATTAGAATAAGTTGATATGCAGAAGAATTGATCAAACTTATATAATATCTGCCTCATTTGGTTAAGTATAGTAGGATTTAACCTTGTTTACTAAGAAATTTACAGAAAGCAAGTGAGAAAAGACTATCTAGACATGAGTTTCTTGGAACCAAAAATGTAAGGCCTCTGAATAGAAAGCAACAACACACATTAACCTCTGAGTAACATCAGATCATTATGAACTAATGCACAGAGACTTGGGATCATAAATTCATTTTTTATCGTATCTTTCAAGATAAATAAAGGTTTGTTGTGTAACTTTTATTTCATGTTGTTTTGACTAACAATCAACATCAACACTAAAAAATGTTCTAAATTCATACCAAGCATAATGAAAATACTTAACATGATACAATAGATGAAATGCAGACCAAGATCTTTAATTAAATTAGGTGTTCTCACTCAAGAGTAGGTCTATGGGCCTTAATAGGACAAAGTAGGACTTTTATGGATCATAGGATAGGCAGGCTTTTAGGCCCTCACTAGAGTTGTGGGTATATCAAGGCTCACATGATATATCTCATCATGTAATGTTTAGTGTGGTCATCCAATGTAGAAAGGTACTAAGGATTTTGTGGGTAAAGATAACCTAACCGAATGAGTGGAGAAATCTGAGGTTAGTGGACATACCCTGTGAGGATGAGCTTTGGCACAAAGTTTCCTAAAAGCAATTTAAGTCTTCTTAGCAGGGGAAACTCACCATACCAGATAATAGAGAATTAGGTAATCACCAAACATATCTGATGCAATGACATTTTAGTGCTAAGGGTCGTAAGTTGACAAAACGATCAAAGGGGTCCAGTGATGCATAAAATTAGCACAAATATCCTAAAGAACTTTAAAGTATAAAAATAAGCCACAAGCACTTCATGGGCCGAGTGAGAAAATGAAGGTCACATGATCAAGTCCAGAGAAAGGCAATTTTTGCATAGATGACCTAAATGTTGAAATCTTCTAAGTATTGAGTTCATTATGTGAATCCCTTCAGATTGATAGGGTTTCTAGAGCCTATTGGATATATCCATTGAGGTCTTGAAGTTGTGGAACCCCAATTACTCTACCTAGGGCACACTCTACAAAATGAAATTTCTAAAGATTCTAAACCACTAAACATCATGCCCTAATTTAAATAGCCTTCTAAACACGTATGCCAATCAATCATCAAAACAACTCCAAAACAAAGTACTTCTCCCCTTATTTAAACACACAAATCCTAACTTCTTGAAGTAAACATAGAGAAAAATGAAGGGCTAGGATTTTTCTTACACATTAAAACAGGTTGATCCAAGTGGAATAAAATTGACAAGCAAAACATAGGAAATCAATGTGGTAAAAAAAGATGTTTTTGAATGAAATTTAATGAAACAGAGGTGAAAACTGACCTGTGTGTGTTAACCTAGCTATACAAACTTGCAAGCCGATGATAAGGTTTTCTCACATTCACTTGAAAAGATAGAAAATCCTTTGTTGGGGATTGCTTTGTGTTTGCTTCAAAGTCACTAGAGATTAAATTTGCTAGGTAATTTTGATGCAAGTGAGGATTAATGACAAAATCAAGCCTTTTAACCCCCTTGATAGTGCCATTAATGCTTCTGTCAGTAGACAGAGTATTAAGCACTTAGGGTCAAAAAAGCTAGGGAAATCCTTAGGACAAGATATGCGAGAAAAGGTGTCTTCATAGGACATATCCTGTGATGACACTATTTAGTTCAATATCTGGTGATGAGAGAAATGCCTGATTATCTTTAAATTTTCATTAAGTATGGCTTCGCTAGAGTTTTTTGAGGTCATGAGATATACCTAGTGATAATGAATTTTAGTACTTATCTTGTGAAGTGACTTTCTAGCTCAAAGTCAGGTGACGTGTGTGTTTAGTGCTACATCTAGTGATACAAGATTTTAGTGCAAATTGCAGTGAGACATAATTTTAGTGTAAAAAAACTTAAGGGGACTTTCCTTCGATTTAGATGCAACCAAATTACTTCAAATTCAATCATCAAAGGAAATTAAAATAGGCCAAAATGTCCAAGTACAAGGTAAACCATCAAATAACCAAGACTTCATTTTCTGCAAGCAAGAATGTCAAAATTTGAGACCAAGCCAAAATAGCAAAAGAGGGGGGTCTCCATTTGGCAAAATGGGGCGTGTGTGCAAAGCGCAACAAATGGTGAATGTATTGAGGAAATTATTTTGATGGTAGCTTGTTGCCTCGAATGACTGGGACACTTACTACACAAAATGAGACCTCCCTAAGAATTGACATGCCCACCCTGATGTATTGGCACTATTGGTTTGGCCCCACAAACTATGGAATGCAAAATGTTATTCCTAGTAACTTTCCACTGCATGAAACTAAAGCATTTTGCAAGAATGGATTTGACTTTGGCATGGTCAAATGTATTAGATTTGATAAAAATTGAGAGAGGTTATTGTGGATGGACCCCATCTACCATGAATTTTGAGAACTGTTACATCAAAGTTTGGAAGCTTTTTGCTCTTAGGGATCTTAAGTGACCTTGCTGGTAGCCTATTCCCCTGAATAACTAGGACACTTGGTGCACAAAATGAGACATCCCCTAACATTTACTTACCCACCCTGATGCATTGGTTGTCATGCCCACATTTCCCATGCGGTCACGACACGCATCACACATGTCATGTTCACATTTGTCATGTGGTCATGACACAAAATATCAAAAAAAATTCTATGCTTCCCTAGAAACCCCCTTGCATGCATAAGTGTGGTCAGTGGCGTTACGCTTAAGGTGTAAACAATACAGTTGAATGCAGGTTAATGCATTCACATGCGCATACCAATTGCAATGAAGGCTAACTAGGGGGTCATCGTGACGCAGTTAACATCGCCAATAGGGTTAGGATCAACGATCAAAAACCCTAAGTTATCCTATGTGAATAAAGGGATTTTGACATAAGTCAAAATCAATAGACAAAAGACTTTTAAAAGTATGACAGGATGATAAAATACAAAATTCAAATGATAATACTTGGCAAACAATATTATAATCCCAAATAGGGTTAAACTTCACTAACCTAGCTCAACCCTAAATTCTAGAAAAATTCGGTAGCATAATGCCTCACAGGTGTGAGTAGGGTTTATTGTACTAAAAGTAATTTGATCAAAAGGTTTACTGATTGGTGTTAAATTACCTATGTCTCACTAGTTGAATTGGTAAAACAGTTTTATAAGTTAATTGAACATTTTGCAACAAAGTCTGATCAATTTGTTCTCCTTCACGTTTTCTAAAATTTAAAAGGTTTTCAACAAAGCTCAATTGATTTGTTCTTCTTCATGTTTTCAATCAATTAGAGTTATCTCTGCATCATTTACATTATTCCTAATTTCTTGGTAGATTAGATCTTGTAAACAGGTTTTACTAACTTCATTTAAATAGTTTACTAGATTTCTAAAGTGGAATAAATCAACGTCTAATTTAAATTCATTAATTAAATTGCCCCAAATAGATTAAAAAGAATATTAAATTTAAATTAATAACAATGTAGGTTTAAATCATCCTCGTCAAGTTAGGTTTTATAATCTAAGATTTAACCCGATTGTTTTAAAATAAATACCTCTCATTATTTAAAACTGTGTTAAATTTAAATAAAAACAATAAATCTTTTTCTTCCAAAAATTAAATTAAAAATCAATAAAATATAATTCCTTATAATCATGATCTAATCTATTTAATAATATCCACTAACAAATAAAAATAATATTCCAACTAGAACATAGTTTTATCCATTTAATTAACCACAATAACCCATTAAAAAACAAATTTTAAAACAAAAGGAGGAAAATAGTAAAGAGAATGGGAAAAGAATATAAGGCAATTTTAAAATACAAGCCCTAAAATTTCTATCTATTAAAATATTTTTCTCATTTTCTCCTCTTTATTTTCTCTTCTTTTTTTTTTATCTCCTTCTATCATTTTGCCTTTGGTTGTGTTTTTGGTTACAGGTTTAATGGCCACATATGAAATGCATATGATGGCATATATGTGTGTGTGTGTGTGTGTGTGTGTGTGTGTGTGTGTGTGTGTGTGTGTGTGTGTGTGTGTGTGTGTGTGTGTGTGTGTATTGAAATGCTCTGTTTGTTTTTTTCTTTTTGTGTAGTAAGTTCAACCCCACGAGTTATGGAATTGAAAATATCTCCCCTATCATTTACCTGCCCACCTGGATGCATTGGTGCCATCTGTTTGGCCCTAGGAGATGCCATATGTAAAAATTTAGTCCTAATACCTTTCAAGTAGATGAAAATTCAGTATTATAAAGGTGTTCTCACTTGATCCAATGTGTTGTAGGGCATCAATTAAGGCTATCCTTACCACTATTATCAATTGTTATCACCAAATGTGATGAAACAAATGAGGGTTTGTCATTAAAACTCATAGTACCATCATTAAAACTCATTATGAAATAGTAACTAAATGACATATCTTCATGAAATAATCATGAAAACCTACCTTACTTTCCATCCAAAGGCAACTTCATAAGGATTATGCCTACCTCCATCATACTCAAATTCTGCATGTAAATGCAATTGCACTATTTAGCTAAAATGCGTACACCAATGAACTCTATAATGAAACGAAGCTAATCAACTAGGACCAAGGAGAACATATAAGGAGGTAAGATAGGTGTAAAAAAAAAGAAGGTGAAATGAGGATAACAAAGAAAAATAACATACTTTTTTGACATTCCACTGATTCAACCTAATGAACCATCTGGGTCTTCTCTACTCTTTATTGTGTCGATTATTTCCTCATGGTCACTCATGAACCTTCCACAAGGTCCTGTTCAATCATCTATCCCCATATTTGATCAAATAAATGTTTGATACCACAAAAAGGTTAGAGTAATGAAGAATCTTCCTATGCATGTTAAATTCCTCAAACAACCACACATCAAACTTCTTCACTAGGTACCTTCTAAGCCATGTTCCAATAACAACCACTGATCCTATAGGGTATTTGATGTTTTCTCCATCTATATCATGGGCATCTAATTTTTTTTGCCTCAACACAATGACACAAATAATAATTTATTCCTTCTTCTTTATCTTCAGCTGCAATAATTACATAAACATGCCCTGCATTAATATGTATATTCAGTTCGATGAATATAGTCAACAATACAAAAAAACAACAAAATAAGATGGAATATTGTATTTTATTAAATTTAATTGCTGATAATACTTGGTTGAACTAGATCTAAAACATGGTCAAAGTCAACTAGTGATTCAATCTCTGTGAGTTGTAGTGATGTCAAGATTCGATACGTGTCAACCAAGCTTAGGTTTCTTGTAGACCATTCATCGACCTACTCCTTTGAGTCACAATCATATACCAAGCTTGATCTATACATGAAGAACAAAAGCATACCATCTGTCACATATGAATACTTCATGAACCTACATTAGAGCTTCCAAAAGAGTGTAGCTCACTTGATCCTATCAATATATAGAAATCCTCATATTTTGTAATGTTAGTATCATCAACCAACCCAAAATATATATGAACTGTAGAATCACCTTCATTACCTAGACCCATTCTAGCATTACACCATTTTACAATAGACCTCGCATCTTTCAACTTTGCATTATCTTTGTACTTCAACTCTTTTGTGCTAATGCTCTTTTGATACATAGTCCTACACCATCATGCTCCCCCTTTCCATTCTCAGCCTCACAAAAATTTCACATATGTTGAACACCATTCATCCTATGCATCCCGTTCAACCAATAGAACATATGTGAGTTTTTGAATTGTTATGCACAATTATCTGACCATATGATATGCCGATCAAATGATATGCTCCTGCTAGCCAAATCATGGTAGAACATCTGAAAGTAGTCTTGCATGATTTCTATAGAATATGTGTGATCATGACTAATATAAAAATGACACTCCCTCAAGATCTTCTTGTCGTCCTCTATACTATCATTTGCATGATTGAATACTATATGCACAAATATAGCAACCTGTGTACAGTTGTAATACTATGATTGCACCTCATCTTGTGTTTGTAGTGTGTAGTTCTCTATAAAGTCAACAACTGAAATGATGGTACCAAGTAGAAATGTGTCCTTGAATAACTTGAATTGTATGTCTAACCATCAAACTCTATGGGTATGCATTGCATACTCGTAAACTATATTCTCTTAGAAAATAGAGATAAAATGATATAGTAGAATCTTTTCAATGACCAATTCACACCTTTTTGCTTCTTTACCATCTTTTAGACTACATGCCACTATCTTATATTTGCCAAAACTTAATAGTTCATTCCCAATTGCATGTGTGTTTTCTATATGTTCACAAATTGGCAAATGTTGCAAGCCACCACAATGGTCACACGTGCCATCCAAGCATAAGTTTTTTGTAGAATAATTGACCATCCACTCTTTGACATAAGATTCTTGATATGAAATCTCTTGAAGATCTAGGTGGACACTTTATATTACACTCTTGCAAAAGATCGTTACAATGCAAATCTACACATATATATCTATAAAAATCATAATGATTAGAAAACTCAATATGTATTGTACACCAACTATTAGTGCATGTGTGATTTATTTTGACATAAAAAGGCTTTATCATTTCAAAATACCTTTGACTAATTTTGATTTGAGAATATATCTCTTGAAGTTTCTTGAAAAACTATGTTTGATTCACATCCAAAAACTGCTTTGGATGTGGCTCATGGTTTCAACAACCAATTCTCCTTCTTACAACATCTCTTGCATTAAGAGATATGCTTGCATCATTTTTATAAAATTCTTCAATGAGGGATCTCAAGGCTTCAATAACAGCTTTATCTTTCAGTGGGAGTCTCCTAGAGAATGCCCACAATTCATTGGTAATTGGATTGTCAACTCTTTGTTACCTTCCAATGGCTCTCATTAGAGATTTTCTACTTATTTTCAATGCTTCACTTGTATTTCTAATGAGATGGGATTTCTTAGTTTGATGGGTTACTATTGTTAACATAATGACATGTTGTGTGACATTACTATCCATAGTACATGAGGTGAAACCCACACTCTCATATGCACTTATTGTTAGGAATTTGTAGGTCTAATTAAATCAATTCTACATAACCCAATAGGAGAAACAAGATGCATAATCAACCATAATGCAAAAGATAAATGAACAAGCAACAAGGGAACACAAGATATACCCTGGGAAAACCCTTTGTAGGAAAAAACCCAGCCTCCAAAAGCATCCTTGCTCACATGTATTATTCAGCAATGAAACATTACAATACAATGTCTGAGCCTCCAAAAATAATAACCTTATGCTTTATTTTATAATATAATCTTACACATTACATTGAGAAAATCATGTGCCTCAAAACCATGGGTAACATAAAACCACTTGACCCTATATTTGACTATTGGTACTACATTTTCCTAATTAATCAAATAGTACAAATAATATATCCCAATGTTACAATACAACATAAAGTGGACCCAAATAGGAGAAACAAGATGCAGAAACAACCATAATGTAAAAGATCAATGAACAAGCAACAAGGGAACACAAGATATACCCTAGGAAAACCCTTTGCAAGGAAAAAACTAGCCTCCAAAAGCATCCACGCTCACATGTATTATTTAGTAATGAAACATTACAATACAATATCTGAGCCTCCATGAATACTCTTGAACCATCAAGTACCTCCAATGCAGCCTCCATGTGTACAAGCATGAATCCATACATCACCTACCATGCTTCACAATCTATACTTACAAGAGAGAGCTCAATACAATGACAGCCTCTCACAAAACCCCCGTTCACTTACAATGAATAATCCAACCAACCTTAAATAATAACCTTGTGCTTGCTTTTATAATATAAGATCACCCATTACGTTGAGAAAACCATGTTCCCCAAAACCATGGGTAACATAAAACCACTTAACCCTATATTTGACTCTTGGTACTACATTTTCCCAATTAATCAAATAATACAAATAATATATCCCAATGTTACAATACAACATAAAGTGAACCCAAATAATTACATAGTGTGATTAACCACACTACCTACGTGCATCACAACTAAATAATTATTTAATTACAATATTAAAAAATATATCAAAAATATGCAATGGTGTACAACACCATATCCCAACATTCTCCCACTTGTTGTATACATTGCATAAGGTTCAATACATGAAATACATCATCATAGGCAAACATAAAATTACATGAATCTCTAGAATACTCTCAGGCTCCAACAAGATATTTGCAACAAAGTAAAGTAACCACCATCTCAAAGAAGAACTCCTATCATCCTCCAACGTGCCACTTATGGAAGAAATGGAACATGCCAGGGTGAAGATGGACCAATCCAAAGAACACAAGCATCAAATCCAAGTGATAACATAAGTCTCCAGGCTGCTGTCAAAGGTAAAAAGCCCACATGATTGGAAATAGCACCCACATCATATGCTAATACATCCAACCATCCATACCTCATAGGTATCAACAACATCAATAAAATCATGCCAATAACATATCCAACCCATATACTGCAATAACAAGCTCCATGTATCAAACCTATCAATATAGAACAAATACATCCAGGAACTCCCACTACAAGGGTAATGTAAAGTCTAAAAATAGATCCAAGGCATATCAAGTCTATCAAACAATACACAAACCAAGGTGTGGCTAATCAACAAGCCAATGTAGTATCAAGAACAATCGTAATGATCCACACATGCATGATAATTCATTGCATACTCTCTCACAACATGTCACCATAACTTATCCCATGTCCAACCATATGAATATGATCCTCCAGGAAGTAGCCATAAGATAAAGAGAGAAAACATGTAAATCATAATGTCCTTCCACAAACACCTCAGTGTGCTAAGCTGTGTCAAGTATGATCTCCTCTACAACCCCAAATGAAAAGCCTCAACAACACCCAACCATTCAATCTCATAAGATTAAATGAACATATGTAACATGTAACCAACATGGATGTAAGCCTCTCTAATCAAGGTAGACCAAACTCATAAACATTCCATAACCAAGAATAAACCCAATCACATCTCCTAAACTCCTCATAATGAACATCATAAATCAAACCATATGAACAAGGATATAACCATGCTAACATCCCTCAAATGAACCCTCTAGAACCAATAACTGTAGCCTAGGATCCATATCTATGAGAAGATGAAACATAAAGTAAAATACATCTAAAAGGGTGGGCAATACCTCATAGATGATAAACCTACTGAGTAGACCAAGAGTGGGGAATGAGAAAGCTCCTCCAAGATACACCAAGCCACATAGACTCTCTCTAAGAACAATCTCCTCTAGGTCCAAAATAAACTCACTTCCATATCCAGGTATAAGGCTCCTTAGTCTAATTGTTGAAACCTCCAAAGAGTAACTGTCCCAACAAGTGTCTCTAATCACAAGAGAACTCCAACCTCACCTAATTCTCCAAGTATCCATGGGCACCTGTAACTAACCAATACATGCCAAACTCCAAATGCAATATAGCACCAACATGAAGTAATCAAGAAAATTATCAAAGTACTAAATACCAAGAGAACAAACAAGACCATTGTCAATGCTCTTACTAGACATCTGCATAATAAAGAAGCCCATCATGACATCATGATCTAACCATCTCTTCATAAAAAGGTCACATGCAACAAAGCATACAATGATGCATACATCCTGTCTCAAGAGAACATGTATCATGCCAATACTCTAAGCTAGCATCAAGAGTAAACCATGACATAATGTCAACACCTCTAAATCAAGGATAAACATGTCAAACTGACAAATTATAAATTGACACCTCAACCAAAGACTCAAAGGAGTCCTCCATGGTAAATCAAGATGTCAACATCTCCAATCATATGAAGATAACAATCTACTATCAACAAAATTGAAAATGTCAAAGAACTCTCAAAGCCAAGAGCTCCTCCATGACACCAACATCTACTGCAAAAGATCATCCATCATGTATGATGAATCCAACATGCTGCCAAAGCTCCCACTGAACCGTGAGATCGAGATATCCATGAAAACAAAATAACCATCTCTTAAATGAAGATTATCCATGGCTCCAAACCAATCAAGGAATCCCACTATAACATCAACAGCTCCCAAAAGGTCTAGTGAACCAAAAAACTCCAAACAAGAAGATACAACCATCACTATCAAAAGCTAACATAGAACCATGTATCCAAGCTCTCCATGACATCGTGATAAATATGTTGCAAGTCCCAACAAATGACTATCCAGGCACTCTAATCATCCATCCTCTTATCCTAAAACAACATACTAATGCACAAATGACCATAGACAAGGCCAACTAACAAAGTCTACATAAACACTTAATCAATCTGGTGGATATAGATAGTCCACATCTAAGTTATCCCACTATAGCTAAATAGCTAATCAGCCTACAAAACTACATAACTCATAGATCCAAAACATATGTAACATGCAAACTCATCATCACACTAGTAATATGGAAACTGAGATAGCAAAGAAGAAAACATGTACACTCCAAGACTCAAACACTAAATCAACTCTAAATTCAATTTGCCAACAAGTCCACAAATGAGTAACCATAGTCAAGGAACTAATCAAGCATCTAGGAGATAAGAACAATCCCCTAAAACAACACCACAACACCACCTGTAATCATGAATTAAACATCATAGCCCATACCTGTCAATCGCATACATGATCATGTCATGCCAATGCAAAAGTGTACCTACATATCCATGAAACCATAATAATCATCATCGTTGTACCTGTACTCAACTCCCACTGAAATGAGACTCCAAGTCTCACATGAGTATCAACCATGTCCTCAAACTAGAAGACAACCTATAGTTATCTCCATCAAAGTATAAACTCTAAAAACACCTATAAACTTGTATCATGAAGCACTAAATTTGAAAACCTACTATATTGTGCTGATGGTCTCATAGAAACAAGTACTCCCACAAGTCTATCCCAAAAATCTAGCTGAATGCACTCGTAAACACACTCTGAATCTCAGGTTCCTACAAGTGATCAAACAAGCATGAAACTCTCTCTGCACACCAAACTAAAAATCTACACAAGCCAAACTATAGTACACTAGAAGATCTCTCCAATGCCTATCCGAAATAAAAAATTTGACGCCGTATGCAAAAGTTATGAGCATCAAACTATACTAGAGTGAAGCAGGATTTAGGCACAAAGTTCTGATATGAACATGAAAATATGATGACCAAACCTATACCACTACGTAGTTCTCGGGGAGAGCTTTCCGACGCCTATACAAAGTTGAAAAATTGATACTGTATGTGAAAGTTATGCCCCCCGGAAGAAAAGGCACTCCTAGGGCTAAAACTGGACCCTTAATGGATACCTGTACTTTGATGATGTGGCATGACGTCATTGATGATCTCATCATGCTAAATGGACAAAAAAAGATAGGTGATGTGGTGCTAGTTTGGCGTTGACATCATCATATGTCTTTGACTGGGCTTTGACCGACGTAGGTTAAAACATTTTCCAATTTGTTTAATTTTTCTCTAGACCCCAAAAGTATCAAAGGATGTTTAATATTTTATTAAAGTTTTAATTGCTGCCATTTTGAAAAAATTTCCACCGTCCACTTTTTAAAAAGTTTTAAATAAGATTTTTTTTAAGTTTTAAAAGGCTCACTTTTTAAAAAGGTTTTTAAATAATTTTTTTTTAGGTTGTAAAAGCCCGTTAAAGGGCTACCATCTAAAGGTTGATGGGAGGAGGATGGGGGTGGGGCCGGTGGGGCCAACCAGCTCTATGCTGGCAGTACCCTCTGGTACCCACTACACAGGGGTAGGTTATGGGTTTGCAGGCCCATACTACCCAATCTATTTTTTTTCTGTGTTTTTCATATCTTGCAATTTGATTTTTTTTCTTTCAACTATAGCTTTAAATTTTTTTGATTTTTTTTTTCACAAAACTATAGAAAATCAAAGCATTTGCACAAGAATTTTTTTTTTAATCTTATTTTTCTTGCAGAGCGTACCTATGGCCATATGGACCGGTGACCCAAGGGGTAAAAAATTTTGCATTTTTTTCACTGTGGCTGAAATAGGTCAAATTTTATATGATTCTTCATTTCTCAGGCCTCCTAGACTCAATGACGAGGTACGTTTTGTCCCAGGAGTTCATATATGAAATTTCATCCTCAAAACCCTCATGAAGCCAAAACCTAAAAACCCTCTTCAGTCATGATTTTTCAATCACTAGATCTACAACATGCACAACAAATCACCAATACCCAGAACCCCCAATCTGTAATACAACATGCACAAAACCTTGTAATGCCTTCAATCCTTCCATGCATTGCCATGGCTTCAATTTTGCACCTGATCTACACACACAAGGGTTATACACATCCATGGAGCTCACATCTCCCTCAACCATAAACATGGCTCTAATACCAACTGTTAGGAATTTGCAAGTCTAATTAAACCAATTCCACATAACCCAATAGGAGAAACAAGATGCCGAAACAACCATAATGCAAAAGATCAATGAACAAGAAACAAGAGAACACAAGATATACCCTGGGAAAACCCTTTGCAGGGAAAACCTATCCTCCAAAAGCATCCATGCTCAGATGTATTATTCAACAATGAAACATTACAATACAATATCTGAGCCTCCATGAATACTCCTGAACCATCAAGCACCTCGAATGTAGCCTCCACATGTATAAGCATGAATCCATACATCACCTGCCATGCTTCACAATCTACACTTAGAGGAGAGAACTCAATATAATGACAACCTCTCAAAAAGCCCCCGTTCACCTACAACGAATAATCCAGCCAACCTCAAACAATAAACTTGTGCTTGCTTTTATAATACAAGCTGACACATTACATTGATAAAACCATGTGCCCCAAAACCATGGGTAACATAAAATCATTTGACCCCACATTTGACTATTGGTACTACATTTTCCCAATTAATCAAATAATACAAATAATATGTCCCAATGTTACAATACAACATAAAGTGGACCCAAATAATTACATAGTGTAATTAACCGCACTACCTAGGTGCATCACAACTAAATAATTATTTAATTACAACATTATAAACTATATCAAAAATATGCAATGGTGTATAACACCATATCCCTGTTAGGGATTGCATGCAGAAGATATCAATTAAATGTAAATAAAGATTAAATAGAGGAATGAAAAATACAGAGAAATAATAATAGCGAGAGACAAGTTTTAACATGGTTCACCCAAACCTGGGGTACACCCACCAACAGAGAGTCCAATATTATTATCTAGTAAATCAAACTGATTACAACCAACAATCTTTGCAATTCAATACCACTGCAAAATGCTATAATACATCAATAGAAACCCTAACCCTTAGCTACTTTTATCAAGCCTTATGTCAGTTACAAAAATAGGTTTTTTTTATGTTGGCCAATAGAAAAATAACTCCTGACCCCTTTATAAAATAATATTGTGGCCTTGGACCCCACTGCCCCTAAACCCCCAGAAGGGGTACTACCCCTTGACCTCGTTAAATAATTTGGTGGAAAACTGCGTTGATAAAAGTGGGATAAATTTAACCTCTGGGTCTAATTAGGCTCCATATAACAACAATCTCCCACATGGAGACTAATTAGACTCCACATGATATCATCTCCCACTTGGAGAGTGATCATAACACCACTGACCCTATAGCTCCCACTGGAAATAAGTAGGTCCCTGGACTCTGCTGATCTAGTTTTATTGTTTTTTAGTTTTGAAGACCAATCAAAGATGAAGAGGAGCTCAGCTTCTCCCTTGTTACTACCTTTCTAAACATATCAGCTAGATTTTCATCTGTATGGATCTTTTCTAGCTGTAACTGTCCATCATCCAACACCGATTGAATGAAGTGATACCTCAACTATATGTGTTTGGTCTTTGAATGCAAGGCAAAATTCTTTGCAAGATGTATGACACTCTGACTGTCCATAAACAAGTAACTGTTAGCCTGTTGTTTTCCCAATTCTTCCATGAAAGATTGCAACAATATCATCTACTTGCTTGCCTTTGTTGCACCTACATACTCTGCCTCCGTGGTGGATAAAGCAACCACCTTTTGCAACTGTGAGATCCAACTCACTGTTGTCCCACCTATAGTAAAGACATAACTTGTAGTACTTCACCTAGTATCAATATACCCTACCAAATCTAAGTCTACATAACCTGCTAAATCAATATTAGAGCCCACAAAACATAAGTGTTTATTGGATGTACCTCTCAAATATCTAAGAATCCATTTTACTGCATTCCAATGCTCCAATCTAGGATTACTCATATACCTATTTATGACTCCTACAACATGTGCAATATCTGGTCTCATGCATACCATGGTGTACATTAAACTTCATACAGCTGAAGCATATGGTACCTTGGACATTTTGTCTTCCTCCTCTTGTGTCTTTGGACACATTTCCTTAGTCAATTTGAACATAATCAACCTAAGATAGAGTTAATTTGTTGTTCTTCCTATCTCTGCAAATTTTCATACTAAGGATTTATTTTACTGCCCCCAAATCCTTCATAGTAAATGATTGTGCTAACTATTGTTTTAACTCTCTTATGTGATCCATGTTAGACCCTGCTACAAGCATGTCATCAACATATAAACATAAAATAATGTAGTTTTCATTATCCAACCTCTTAAAATAAACACAATGGTCAGATTTACATGGGTTGTAGCCTTGTTCAGCGATAAAACTATCAAATATCAAATACCATTTCCGAGGTGCTTGTTTTAGGCCATACAAACTCTTCTTCAATCTGTACACCTATTTCTTCTTACCATTGACCTCAAATCCTTGGGGTTGTTCCATATATATCTCCTCTTCCAAATCACCATGGAGAAAGGAAATATTCACATCTAGTTGCTCCAAATGCAAATCTTCAGCAGCCACAATACTTAAAATAGTACGAATATAAGTCATCTTAACAACTGAATAAAAAATCTCATCAAAATCAATGCCCTTTTTCTGTGCAAATCCTTTTACAACTAACCTAGCTCTAAATCTTTTCATACCTCTGTCTTTCTCTTTGAGCCTATAAACCCATTTGTTTAGTAAAGCCTTTTTACCTATAGGTAACTTACATAATTCCCAAGTCTATTTTTTCAGCAAGGAGTCCATTTCTTCTTTCATTGCAAGCTTCCACTGAACCTTTATATCCACCTGCATAGCTTCATCATACCATTCTAGTTCACCAACATCTGTTAACAAAATAGAATACAAAGAGGGAGAAAACCTTTCAAGAGGTCTACTTAGCCTTGTTGACGATCTAACATTCACTGGAGTTTGTGGTATTTCTTCTTGTTGTTGTAGAGCGTGAGAAACCACTAGAATATCACTATCTGGAGTATCATCTAGCACCACATAGTCCTTTTCTTTCTTCTCATGTTGTTGCAACTAAACTTTGTACAACACCTTCTCATTGAATACAACATCCCTACTTTTCACAATTTTCTCAAAATTCCAAAGCCTATAAAAAAATTCATCAATGCCATATCTAATGAAGGTACACTTTTTTTGATTTTGCATCCATCTTGGTTCTATTTTCAGAATTTACATGTGCAAATGCTTCACATCTGAAGGTTTTGAGAAAAAATTACTCACCTTCTTACCTATCCATGCTTCCTTTGGAATACCATAGCCCAAAGGAACTGAAGGACTTGTGGAGTCCTTGGAACTATTTTTTGCCTATGAATTACATTAAAGAAAATAATCCTCAAATTCTTTGCTGCAATACTCACCACCATTATCAGATCTGATACATTTTAATCTTTACTCATCTCATTCTCAACCAAGCTTCTCCACTTCTTAAATGTTTCAAATACATCAGATTTCTACCTAAGGAAATAAATCCAAACCTTCCTAGTTGCATCATCTATGAATGTAACATAATAGCAAGAGCCATCGAGAGATGATACCTGAGCTAGTCCCCATACATCTATATGCACAAGCTTCAACTTTTCATCTTTCTTTTGCTTCCCATCCTTGAGAAAACTTACTCTCTTTTGTTTGACATACACACAACTGTCACATAAATCCATATTAATACATTTTAGACCTAGTCAAACTTTCTTAGAATGAAGTACCTTCATACCTTTTTCACTCATATGCCCAAGTCTGTTATGCCACAGTGTTATCTCAGAACCTGCAGTAACTATTTTAGTCTCTTCCTATGAACCTGCATCAACTATTCCTAAACTTGTTTATTTTTTCTTTGTAGTAACTAAAGTAGAAGGAATAGTATGACTTGTACAAAGATATAAGGTGCCTACTTTCACACCTTTTGCTACTATTAAGGTACCTCTTGAAACCTTCCAATTTTTATTAGTAAATGTAACAATGCAACCTTCATTAGCTAGCTACCCTACTAAAATTAAATTCCTACTCAGCTTTGGAACATGTCTTACCTCTTACAGTAGGCAATGATTCTCATTCTACAACTTAATCTTGATTCTTCCCTTTCCAACAACCTGACAGGCTTCGTTATATCCAAAATAAACCAACCCAAAATCCCCTTGGACATAATCAAGAAAATAGCTTCTATGGGGCATAGCATGAAATGAGGCCCCTAAATTTAAAACCCATGAATCATCAGCATTATCTAGGGAAAGAATCCAAGCATCATCTTCAGATTTGTTACTTACCATATTTGCCTCCTTATTGCCTTCTTGTTTGTCTCCTTTATTCTTTTGAGACTGGCAATTTTTCTTCAGATGACCTAGTTTCCCACAGTACCAGCAATCTTTCTATCCTCTAGATTGGGATCTCTTGTCCTTTGATTTTCCTCGTGACTTCCCATTACCTCAAGAACCTTTTTCTCTCTCCTTTGATCTACCCCTACTTTATGCATTCAAAACACTACCTAATGTGGACCCTCCTGAGCTTTTCCATCGCATTCCCTTGCTAAGGATAACACCAACAACATCATCAAATTTCAAAGTGTTTGAACTAGAGACAGAGTTACTTATAGCCATTACCATGTAATTCTAACTTTCTGGCAAAGAACATAAAACTAAGAGAGTCCTCACCTCTTCATCAAATTTTATTTTTAAAGAAGTTAACTAACTGGTAATCATATTAAACTCATTTAAATGATCTATCACAAATCCACCTTTAATCATTTTCAGATTAAACAAATGCTTCATGAGAAATACCTTATTTGAGACTGGGGGTTTTTCATACAATTTAGCCAAAGCCTTCATCAATTCACTTGTTGTCGTCGCTTCTGTTATATTGAATTCCACAAATGGTACCAGGCACAACTGAATGGTTCCTAGTGCCTTTCTATCCAAAATATTCTTATCATCATTAGTCATTGCTACCGATTTCTTGGCTATTCCTTCGATGGCCTCCATAAATCCTTCTGATAGAGATAATCCTCCATCTACATCTTCCATAATTGATATTTCTACCCATTAAATTTATCTACCTTTAATTTACCCTTGTCTGCCATTGCTCCCACTGAATCGTGAGACCTTCCTGTAGACGATAATCAAACACAACCCACTCTAATACCACTTGTTAGGGATTGCATGCAAAAGATATCAATTAAATGCAAATAAAGATTAAATAGAGGAATGAAAAATACATAGAAATAATAACAGTGAGAGACAAGTTTTAACGTGGTTCACCCAAACCTAAGCTACATCCACCAATAGAGAGTCCAATATTATTATCCAGTAAATCAAACTGATTACAACTAGCAATCCTTGCAACTCAATACCACTGCAAAATGCTACAATACATCAACATTAACCCTAACCCTTAGCCACTTTTATCAAGCCTTATGTTGGTTACAAGAATAGGTTTTTCTTATCGGCCAATAGAAAAATAACTCTTGAGGCCTTTATAAAATAATATTGCAACCTTGGACCTTGCTGCCCCTTGACCCCGTCTTAGAGGCACTGCCCCCAAACCCCTACAAGGGGTGCTGCCCCTTGACCCCGTTAAATAATTTAGAGAGAAACTGCATCGATAAAAGTGGGGTAAATTTAACCTCTGAGTCTAATTAGGCTCCATACAACAACAATCCCAACACTCATTAGATTCTTTACAATTAATTTTTTACTTGAAGCATCTAATGTTCTTATGCCAAGAATCTTCATAATGGGCCCGAATTTTAGATTTCTCATCAATTCAACAAATAGTTGACATCTTTTGGTTTCATTTAAGTTCTCAAAGAATGACTTCCATATATTATTGGCATATCTTTGGCAACTATAGTTTGGAATCTTATCTTGCATGGGCTTCAAAACATTCTCATCAATATAAATTAGAAACTTAGGCTTTCTATGTAAAATTCTAGGAGACATTTTCAATGGCAAAGTTGTCTCAGTATTAGGAATTTCTTCAATAATTACTTGAGATGGGGTAGATGGCATGCCTTCAATTAGAGATGGAAAATATGAAAATCCTTGAAGTTGAGATGGAGAATATGGTTTACCTTCAACTTGACATGTGAATGATGGCGTTCCTCCAACTTAAGATGATAATGAATATGTACCCCCAACTTGTGAAGAGAATGAAGGTATACCTTCAACTTGACTTGTGAAAGATGGAGTGACTCCAATTTGAGAAGAGAATGATGGTATACCTTCATCTTGACCTATTAAAGATGGAGTGCCTCCAACTTGAGAAGAGAATAAAGTTGTGCATTCAAATTCACTTGTGAAAGATGGAGTGCCTCTAATTTGAGAAGAGAATGATGGTGTACATTCATCTTGACCTATGTAAGATGTAGTGCCTCGAACTTCAAGATTCAATTTCCTCATTGAATAGAGGTTTTACATTTGTTGCCTTTGTATCACCAATTCCATCTCTCTCTTAACATGATTAGATGATTCATGTTCCTCTTGAATTGGTGGCATGCCTTCTTCTATGGTTGACGATTTCCTACTTTCATGAAGTCACCTCATTCTTTCTCTTTTCTTTTCATTCTCATCTTCACCCTCTTCTAGAGTTAGAGTCTTTGCTCATTTCCTCAGCATGATGTTGATTTCTATATGCATCATGAATAAGAAATAGATAAACTAGTCCATCTTGGTACAATAGAGTAAAGTAATCTCATACACAAATTATCTCAAAATATAATCATATAATTAAAGTGAATAAATGATTATAAATCTAAAAATTTATAGTTTCCTAGGCTGGTCCAACCCAAAACATAAAGATCACACACATGCCATATACTAGCAATCTTTTACAAATCAAGATTAAGCTAGGATAACATTGGAATTAAAAGGAAAGATGATATATATCATACCATTTGTGTACTTCTTGGAGTAACTAACATTCATCATTTAGATGGTATTTAAGAATGTATCATAGCAATACTAAGTTTTTAGCATTATATCAATGGCCACGATATGGTCAACATTTACAAATAGTGGTAGGTACAATCTATAGGTTAATTTAGAATTTTCTTAACATATCTTCTCAAATAGTTTTCTTGATCTTGTCTTAGGTTCTCTTTTATTACATTCTTCCTCTATCATATTTTTGTTAAAATAGTTTATGTAGAGTAACCTCCTACTAGCTAGCAAAAAATTGAGATAAACAGAAAATGAAACACAAAGATTTGAGTCAAGATCAATGAAAGAACTAAAAACATTACAAGTTAGATTAAAGATGCAACATATTCATTCCTATTTAGTATAAATCCCTTATCCAATCCATCTCTTATTCCTAGTCAAATTGGTTGTGAAATTATAGTCAAGTGTCAAATCTAGTTTTTTTTGTAGCTTCACCAAATTTGGTGTGCTTCTTTTGCTCTTAACTACTACTTCATGATGCATGACTCTTTCATTAAATCATGAAAAGGCTATACACCCACTAATATAAATATTCTCTCTTCCTTAACTATCTAATAACTCCTTGACAAGTCACTATCTATTCAAGACAACCTCATTGTAATTATAATTGTCCTAATAACTATGGCAATGACATGTATAGTTATCTTTTAGTTGATGGTAATCTTCTCTACCATATAAATATCCTTTCAAGATCACTATTGATGATAATGTTAGTCATAACAACAATGATAAAATTCACAAAGCAAACCTTATCTTCTTGAAAAGTATGATCAATTCAGGATGAATTGATGACTCCAATCTCCATTGATTAGTTCATTTAAGCCTTGATAATCTCTTTGTTGGTTTGATGTGAATTGTTGTTTTCCATTAGGGGACTTATACATGATTCTAAAGTATTAATGTCTTAATGTGTAGATATTACTTTGTTTTCCCTATTCTCTATAAATTCTCATCAAATGACATCAAATCTTACAATATTTAATCAGATCATGCAGATATTTATGATAAGTTTGATCAATTCTTCTATCTATCACTCTGGTTAAGATTATTTATGATTATTTTGATTAGTTCTTCTGAAACTATCCTCAATTTACTTGAATTTGGACTAATCTTTGCTTAATTTTTCTTCTACACTTCAAATTACACTAAATAGCATGCCTACAAGTAGATATTTTCATGATTCCTATCATTATTTATGACTATTTGCATAATATTTGTTATTCTACATGCACTTTGTCTAAATATGCCTATGATCTTCATGTATTTATGGATATCATCATATTTTATGTTTTGCTTAGCATTTTATGTATTCTGCAGTTGTGATGGTGGTGATTTTATAAAATTTAAAGAAATTGAAATTAAATTCTAACTCTACTAAAATGAGTGTAGTTCGGTCACTGATCCACATATATCCTTGATACTTTCATGAAAGAGAAGAAAATGAAACCATATTTTCACCAGGACATTCCATAGCTACATATGATTGATGCAAATCTTCAAAGGAAAGGATGATAATAACATTCACAGATTAAAATGCACTCTAAGGGATATAGCAAATCAAAGTAATGTCAAGATATCATCCAGGGTAAGTGCAAGAAGATGGGGGGCCAAAAAGTGGCCAAAATAATTTCAAAAAAATTTAAGTCATAATGCGCTCACGTTATGGCTTGGTAATGACAAACCTCAGGCTCGTCATTACCAAGCCATAACGTGAGCACATTATAACACGCTCGCGTTATAACATGCTCACGTTATGACTGAGTATAAATGAAAAAAAAAGCAAGTGAATTTCATTTCACTTTCATTTTCTCCTCTGTCCGCGGCTTCCAAACCCTCAAAAATGCGTTCACATTCTGCAAAACGCCAATCAAC
Organism: Cunninghamia lanceolata; assembly: GCA_027924645.1. Classification (NCBI taxonomy): domain Eukaryota; kingdom Viridiplantae; phylum Streptophyta; class Pinopsida; order Cupressales; family Cupressaceae; genus Cunninghamia; species Cunninghamia lanceolata. The sequence continues at coordinate 29,979,120 of BSBN01000078.1, read as the reverse complement.
ACAAAAAGCTTATCAATTCATCGCGAAAATGCCGCTGCAACATCAAGCATGCCAAAGGGGTGAGTTATCTTTGTTTTTTTGTTTGAATTTCTTTCTAAATAGGTAGGTTTTTATTGATTTTTGATGTATATTTCATTAATTGTCAGGAAATGTTAATGCACCTCCTCCTCCTCCTCCTCCTCCTCCTCAAAATCCACAAAATCCTGAGGAGGAAATACCTATAGAACAACAACCTCCTCCATTCATTCCTTGACATGCCCCTGGAACACAAGATAATATAATGGGGCAAATTGAAAACAACAAAAAACAAATTGAAGATATAATTGCAAAGTTGAAAGATCCTTCCACTTCAACCTTGCATAGGTCCACGCTTGCCGAATCTCTTGAGTCTATGTTATCAAATGTAAATTCAATTAGCAAGCAAATAACTAGTTGGACCGATAAAAAGAGAGAGTTTAGAGATTACTATGCAGATAAATTGTCATTCCAAGATGTCAAAAAATTACAAATTACATAATTAGACTTGTGTTCAATTTTCACAAACCCACAGACAAATCAGCCTACACCCATTACATGCAAGAGGTTCCCTATCCATTGGTGCAACAACCAAGCGATAAGGGATAATTTTGGGCAGAGGTGGTGGATGGTTTTTGACCATCCTCCATGCAATAATAATGAGGTCCCGCAATACTTTTTGAGGAAACTCTACTACGAGTTTGTCCTCAATAAAGTGCCAAACTATTTTGATATGAGGGACTTCCAAGGTAGAGGTGGGGGATCAGCACAGGATAGACCAGGGGCACGTCTTGACCCACAGCGGGTAGTGAGATGAGTAATCAGCAGACCAGCCCACGAGCATGTTTCCATCCCTTCCATTGTGAAGGAGAGTGTTGAGGTCGATACACTGAGGTCGATTAGTACCTTGACCCAGAGCATCATAGAGCATGTCGATCCTGCAACACAGAGTGGGTTGGGAGATAGTGCGAGGAGTAGGGTCCCACCGCATACTTGCCAGGCTTACGGGTTAGCCTGTGGTTATGACCCCATGGACAGTCAGGACGCAGGTGCAGAGGCTACATCTGGAGCTGAGTAGATGGTGATGATAGATACCCTCCTGAGTGAGACTTTCGGCCTTGATACTTAGGTAAATATTAGCAAGTTTATTGAATTTAATTTATTAAATTTCATTTTTGAAATACAAAATTAACTAATTTAAATTGATGATTTTAATGAAATTTCAGGGTCATAGCATCGATGCAGTTTTCAGTGGTTCTCCACCTACATTTTTTATTAGATCATCTACTGTCGAGGTATGTAACTAGTAAACAATTATAAATATTACATGTGAATAGCATCGTTATATGAATGGTATTCTAATTTCTGATTTTGGATGTTGAATAGATTAATACTATAGATTTCATGGCAACACTTGCCAGCAGTGGTGGACTTCAAAGCTTTACGGAGGTAATAAAATAAATAGTTTAATGAATGAATTGTACTTACTAAATTTTTGTATGTGATTTGTGTGTTTTATTGTGTGTACTTCCATGTTTAGATGAACGTGTGTGTATGTTAGGAGCCATGATTTGTATCACTATTATAGTTTTCATAATTGAATAATGTTGTTTTATTTCCAGATGATGCAGGCTGCGGAGACACCTCCCCATGTTCATAGGGCAATGGAGCAGGGTGTGGCCTCTGCGATTCATAGCTCCATGGCATTGACAGGGGTATGAGGTAGATTAGTAAATTTCAATTTACATTCATTGTTATAGTTGTCTATTTTTGAAAAATCAAAAGATTATTGATTTGAAGTTTAATTTCTATCTGGATGGTTTCTATAGGACATGACATCACCAGGGCCTATTCCTGCTAATGAGGCAAGCGAGGAGACAGATTATATGTTAGTGGTAAGTGATTATTTTGTTAAATGTTTCATTTTTTTATAACATGTAATTTCTATATATTAATGTTTATACTTTTTTTTGTAACAGGTAAAGGTGTAGGAAGAACTAAATAGGAGGAGTAGCCCTCAGGTTCGTAGTAGACCACCCACATGCATGTCTCCATCCCCTAGAAGATCAAAGGCTGCTCGTGATTTATTCTCTTCACCAGCCAAAGGGGAATGACTTTTTATTGTGTTCCTTTGTTGTATGCCTATATGGCATTTGTGGACATATATTTTGTATTGTACATAGTTGACATTGTATGCCTATATGGCATTCTTGTAAGCCTATATGGCTATTTTGTATATATGTTATACTTATATCGACAGATATTGATGTATGCCTATATGGATATTTGGTTAATACAAATCTTTTTTATTGATGGCGTCCATACTTCCATTATAAATCCACTTTTGAATGGATATTGGTAGATGGCTACTTCAAATATTTAAAGTCCGATTGTATTACATAGGATGTTTACATTTTCTTTGATAGGCTTGATAGGCCATGGATTACATGATGGTGTTTAATGGAAAAGTATGGTACTAGAAGACTCTAGTTTATTCTTAATAGGCTTGTGATTGATAATATCTTTGCATGATTGCATTTGATCTTGGATCATGGGCATGTTGTTAGGATTTTGATTGCATTGTGATGTTTGATGGATAGGCATGGTGTAAGATACCCAACTAGTTCTACGAAAATTTTTCCTTACTTAAACAATTTTACTTGCTATCAATTCATCAACTACTTCAACAACACAAAGATATACATCAAAGATAACTACTTGAATGAATCAACCTTAGAGTTGGGTACTTGTCTAGTTATTTGACTCAATCAACTTGCAATGTCTTATTACATAGATAATGCTTTCAATAGCATGAAGTTACAACTTATTCAATGGAGATACAAAAGAAAGGCCTTGAAGCCTTGATGTTTACAATGGCGTCTACACTTGATCAACTCAATCAAACTCAATGATGTCAACTAAATGTCAACACCTCACAATATCACAAGGGAGCATCACCTTGTTTGTTGCATGGATGAACGTCATAGTTGCAAGACTCTTAGGGTTAGGCGCCAACTGAAGGTAGTAGAGACCAGACTAGGTGCCATCCTAAGCTGGGTGCTTCCTTGAGGTGGTAGAGACATGGATGAACGTCTGGTGGGGTTTGATGACTCTATATTGACACTCAAATTCACTTAGGCGCAATATTAGTGTTCTTCTAACTAGGTGCTAGATAGGAGGATTCTCAGGGGTTTTGGCTCAAAGAATCTTTGAAACACTTGACTTCCAAGGATTATCATCTTACCCTCTGATGGAGCGCCTTGTTCCAAAATTGGTCTTGGGGACTTGCATCTCTCTTAGGCGCATGTTTGTAGTAATGTCAACTGGTATCAGCTCCTATTATCTCAATTCACACTTGACATCAAACTTTTGAAGCTCTTTTACCCTAGCACCTTTATCTTCTATCAAGCGCCTAACATTCTGGAGGTGAATTCCATCTTAATCCAAGTCTTCAAGGTACTTCCAAGTTTAGGCACCAAAACAGGGTTATGGAGGAGCAGAACCACGCCTTAGGAGGATGACTGAACCCTAGGTGCCAATTTGAGGTTGCAAGAGCATAGGTATGTGCCAAGTAGAGTTTGATGCTCAAAACATTAACATTATTTAGTGAAATCCTTTTTTGACTCTAGGCGCCATTTGGAGGCTAGAAAGAGGGAAGTTGACACCAACTGCATTAGGTGCATTTCTGAGGTGATGGAGACCAATAAGTGTGCCTTGTCCTCTAGCTCTATTCTTTGTTAACATTACAACTTAGATTATCTGAACTACACTAAGAATGCTTCCCTTCTTCCTAATACAAGTTGAAAGATCCACTGGGTGCCATTTCAAGTGTCTGGAGAGATCATCGACCAAGGGTGCTAATAGAGCCTTTGGCAAATGGAAAGAGCGCCTTACTTAGATTTGATTTTTGGATGCCAGAATTGAGGAATTTTGTGCCTTGGCTAGGAGTTTCTCATTTCAATCTTGATTATTCATCTAAGTGACTTTCCTTAGCTCCCAAGCCTTCAATCTATCCATTACCCCCTGCTAGGCACTCAAAATAGAGTGTTAACGCCTTATGAAGGTTAGGCACATTCTTAGGGTAGGGTAGGCAAGTGAGGGTGCTAGACCAGGCCTTGAGACTTCTCTCCTCATCAAAGGCTTTCAATCCTAGGCACCAGATCCAAGGAGTTCCAACCAACACATGCGCCTAGTGCTGTGAGTTCACACAAAGGACATCTTTAACTTGAAAACTTTCAATCTTCATCCATCTATGCTAGGCGCTCAATTGGAGGATCCTTAGAAACATGTATAGGCACCTTGAGGTTCTTAGGCGCTTAATTTGGATGATTCTTGTGCTAGGCGCTTAGTAAGGAAAACTAGAGTGAAATGGGCACCTAGGCTCCCAAGCTTCCATACTTAGTCAAATTTTAGGGTTCTGACCTTGTTCCTGCAAAATAAATAGATAGAGTTAGTCTAAAGCCAATTCATTCCCTCATCATTTGGAATTAGCCTCCGAGAATGAGGAATAGGCTAATCCATTAGACACTTGATGATCAAGCCAGGAACGGGGACATGACACATGGTACTAGGCTAATCATTTTGGGTTTTGCATGAGCCTCGGACAAGGTAATAGGCATAGGGTTTTTATCTTGCATAATGATTTTTTCAAACCAAGGGTCCATGATGGAAATGATTAAGGATGATAGAATGTTTGGATTTTGGACTTTGAGATGTTTATTGTTGTAAATGTTTATTGTTTGGACTCAAATTTTGTTAAATGGTTGTTTGAAAGAGGACACATCAAACACAACAATAAGATTGGTTTAAGTATGGATGCAAATGATGTTTACTAGTTTACTAATGTGATGATGTTTACTAATGTGATTGTGATTACTAATGTGATGATGATTTTGCATGTTTTCAATGGTTGGGATCTACAAGTTATGCATTTTTTTGGGATGCACACCTCATTGATTGTAGTGGGATGACTTGAATGCATATTGCCTATATCCATGGGATGACTTTGTTATTTTTCCTTGTCTATGCTCATTTGCGCATTGGTATGTTGCATTGGGATGAGAGGATGGATGTTGCTTTGATAGTGATGTGTATTCGTCACCTAGTGATGGATGATCTTATATAGTGGTTGGGTGTAATGGTTATCTTCATGTGGTTGTAGATGTTGATCCTTGGTTTAGAGGTGTTTGGTAGTGTGTCTTGGTGGACTCTTGATTCTAGATTAGAGTATTTGCATGATACAAGTTCTCTTGAGACTAGGATGTCTGTATTGGTGCATGTGATCTTCTAGGAGGAGATGTTAGATCATGATGTCATGTTTGGATACCTAATTTTGTAGTTGGAGTTTTGACAGTGGTCTTGTTGGTTCTCTTGGTATTGAGTACATTGGTCATGTGCTTGGGAGCTTCATGATAATGTGGTGTTGCATTTGGAGCTTAACATGGATTGATTGGTTGTAGGTTCTCATACATACTTCAAGACTTGGGTGAGGCTAGAGTTCTCTTGGGATTAGAGACACTTGTTGAGATGGTTACCCTTTAGAGATTTTAGCAGGAAGAACAAGGAGACCTAGAGAAGATTCTTATTGGTTCTAGAGGGTTTATTTGAGGGGTGTCTCTAAACATGCTTTTTCTTAGGCGCTAAACTGGAGTTGTCTAGATGCACAAGTGCACCTCCCTCAATGAAGTTCCTTTTGTTAACTTAGTTCATCCTAGTGACTCAAGGGGTTGTTATATTCTTTAGGCGTAATCTTTCATAGACTAAAATATTCACTCCATGTTAAGGCGCTCAAAGGAGGCTCTGGAGATGGAAAATGGCGCCTTAACTCACTTATGTAAATTTTGGACTTTTAGGCAATTGCAAGATGTCTTGGAGGGCTCAATTCTTCAAGGCGCCCATTTTGTTCACCACTTGTAGCATCACTTGTTCAAGGCGCATGTGTGATTTGGTCAAAAACAGGTGCCTAGAGTGAATAGGCTTTCATCCTGACTTAATACACTGCCTCCTTCTGATAATTTTTGGGGCAGCAGAAAACCTTTCACCATGGGCAAATGCCTCAGAGCTATAAAAAATTGAGAGAGATTATTGTAGAGGCACTCTACGTGATTGTGTTGCCTCAGATGGAATGTTTCTAAGTGACACAGTTTTCAAGTAACATCTCATCAAAGATTGCTACCTTTTTGCACTTTGGACTCTTCAGGGATATCGTCGGTACAATGTAGCTCTGACTGTTTTGACATGTTTGGGTGAAAAATAGGACCATGCCTAGTGTAAATGTACCCATTCGGTCGTGTTGGAATAGTCAGTTTGGTCACATCAGGAGCAAGACGAAAGTTACACCCCTTTGCAACTTTACACTGCCTCCTTCTGATAATTTTTGGGGCAGCAGAAAACCTTTCACCATGGGCAAATCCCTCAGAGCTATAAAAAACTGAGAGAGGTTATTGTAGAGACACTCTACATGATCATGTTGCCTTAGACATAATGTTTCTAAGTGACATGGTTTTCGAGTAACATCTCGTCAAAGATTGCTGCCTTTTTGCACTTTGGACTCTTCAGGGATATCGTCAGTACAATGTAGCTCCGACTGTTTCGACATGTTTGGGTGAAAAATAGGACCATGCCTAGCGTAAATGTACCCACTCAGACGTGTTGGAATAGTCAATTTGGTCGCATCAGGAGTAGGACGAAAGTTACACCCCTTTGCAACTTTACACTGCCTCCTTCTGACGATTTTTGGGGCAGCAGAAAACCTTTCACCACAGGCAAATACCTCAGAGCTATAAAAAATTGAGAGAGGTTATTGTAGAGGCACTCTACATGATCACGTTGCCTCAGACGAAATGTTTCTAAGTGACACGGTTTTCGAGTAACATCTCATCACAGATTGCTGCCTTTTTGCACTTTGGACTCTTCAAGGATATCGTTGGTACAATGTAGCTCCGACTGTTTCGACATGTTTGGGTCAAAAATAGGACCATGCCTAGTGTAAATGTACCCATTTGGATGCGTTGGAATAGTCAGTTTGGTCGCATCAGGAGCAGGATGAAAGTTACACCCCTTTGCAACTTTACACTGCCTCCTTCTGATGATTTTTGGGGCAGAAGAAAACCTTTCACCATGGGCAAATGCCTCAGAGCTATAAAAAATTGAGAGAGGTTATTGTAGAGGCACTCTACGTGATCACATTGCCTTAGACAGAATGTTTCTAAGTGATACAATTTTTGAGTAACATCTCATCAAAGATTGCTACCTTTTTGCACTTTGGACTCTTCAGGGATATTGTCGATACAATGTAGCTCCGACTATTTTGACATGTTTGGGTGAAAAATAGGACCATGCCTAGTGTAAATGTACCCATTCAGATGCGTTGGAACAGTCAGTTTGGTCGCATCAGGAGCAGGACGAAAGTTACACCCCTTTGCAACTTTACACTGCCTCCTTCTGACGATTTTTGGGGCAGCAGAAAACCTTTCACCATGGGCAAATGCCTCAGAGCTATAAAAAACTGAAAGAGGTTATTGTAGAGGCACTCTACGTGATCACGTTGCCTTAGACAGAATGTTTCTAAGTGACACAGTTTTCAAGTAATATCTCGTCAAAGATTGCTGCCTTTTCACACTTTGGACTCTTCAGGGATATCATCGGTACAATGTAGCTCTGACTGTTTCGACATGTTTGGGTGAAAAATAGGACCATGCCTAGCGTAAATGTACCCATTTGGATGTGTTGGAATAGTCAGTTTGGTTGCATTAGGAGCAAGATGAAAGTTACACCCCTTTGCAACTTTACACTACCTCCTTCTGACAATTTTTGGGGCAGCAGAAAACCTTTCACCACGGGCAAATGCCTCAGAGCTATAAAAAACTGAGATAGGTTATTGTAGAGGAACTCTACGTGATAGGGTTACCTCAGATAAAATGTTTTCAAGTAACATCTTGTCAAAGATTGCAGCCTTTTTGCACTTTTGACTCTTTAGGGATATCGTGGGTACAATGTAGCTCTGACTGTTTCGACATGTTTGGGTGAAAAACAGGACCATGCCTAGTGTAAATGTACCCATTTGGATGCGTTGGAATAGTCAGTTTGATTGCATCAGGAGCAGGACAAAAGTTACACCCCTTTGCAACTTTACACTGCCTCCTTCTGACGATTTTTGGGGCAGCAGAAAACCTTTCACCACGGACAAATGCCTCAGGGATATAAAAAACTAAGAGAGGTTATTGTAGAGGCACTTTACTTGATCACGTTGCCTCAGACAGAATGTTTCTAAGTGACACAGTTTTCGAGTAACATCTCGTCAAAGATTGCTGCCTTTTTCCACTTTTGACTCTTTAGGGATATCATTGGTACAATGTAGCTCAGACTGTTTCGACATGTTTGGGTGAAAAATAGGACCATGCCTAGTGTAAATGTACCCATCCAGATGCGTTGGAATAGTCAGTTTGGTCACATCACAAGCCGGACACCAAAAATGCAAAAGTTGCTTTGTGCAACTTGACAACATTGACACTGTTTTGAAACATGACTCAAAGACTCAAACTGACCCCAAATGACTCAAAGTGACTTAAAATCACCTTGATTTGGTGCCCAATGTACCTTAGCATGGAGTCCTAAGGTGCATTTCATGTCTCCTTTCATCCAGTTTGGCGCCCTTATGTAAATTTTTCAACTTGATTTGGCGCCCTATATGTGAAGGAAGATCTGAAGGCATGAAAGTGGATGTCATATTGCAAGAGTTTGGATCATCAAAATTGAAAGAAATAAGTCTATTTAGCTTGGGCGCCCTTGGTCTTCTTTTCATTCATTATGAGCACCTTGGGAGAATGGTATATAGGTCATCATCATGATTGGGTGCCCTGGATCCAGAGTGTTAGAGAGATCATCAAATGGTGTCTAGTAGGGTGAGTTATGAGTTTGGTCGCATCAGGAGTAGGACACCAAAAATGCATAACATGATGATGTCAAAATGTGTACATATGTGTAAAAATGCAGGAGGAAATAAAAAAAGACAAACCTTACAAATTAATGTGTATACTTACAACTCAATGTAACATAACTTTACAAAATCAATGTGAATACTTACAAATTAATCCAATGAACCATCCAGGTCTGCTTTACTCTTTATTGTGTCAAGTATTACTTCATGGTTAGACTCACGCACATTCCACAATATTTTGTTCAAAGGTCTACCCTGATACTTTATCAAATGAACATTGGATGCCACGACAAGGTTCGAGTAATGAAGAATCTTCTGATGCATGTCAAAGTCCTGAAATAGCCAAATATTAACACTCTTATGTGGGTACCTTCTAAGCCATGTTCTAGTAATAACCACTGATCCTGTAGGGCATTCGATGTTTTCTCCATCTGTAACAGGGGCCTCCAATTTTTTTTTGGCCCCAACACAACGACATAAGTAATAATCTGTTCCCTCTTCATTATCTTCATCTGCAATAACTGCATATACGTGCCCTACATTGATATGTGTAGCAAATTAGATGAAATTAGTCAACATTACAAAAACACTACAAAGTAAGATGACATTACTTGGTTGAACTAGATGAAATTAGATGCATATACGTGCCCTATATTACTTGGTTGAACTAAATCTGATATGTGGTCAAAGTCAACTGACAATTCCATCTGTGTTAGTTCCAGTGCCGTCGGGGGTCGATACGTGTCAAGTGGGCTAAGATAACTTAACTGCCATTCATCAACCCACTCCTTTGACTCGCACTCATCCCAGACTTGAATTGTACAGGAAGAACAAAAGCATGACATCTTTCGTGTATGGATACTCCATGAACCTGCAATTGAGCTTCTGAAAGAGTGCATCTCATTTGATCCTGTCAGTGTACAACAATCCTCATATGGTGCAATGTTAGTAGCATCTATCAACCAAAAAAATCTACGAACTAAAAACTTACCTTCGTTACCTAGACCTATGGAAGCATTACACCACTCGACAATCAATTTTGCATCTGTCAACTTTGCATTGTCTTTATACTTTAACTCTTCTCGTGCTATGGCTCTTTTGATACATGCTCCTGCACCATCATGCTCGCCCTTTCCATGCCCGGCCTCAAAAAAGTTCCACATATGTTGAATACCTGTAAAATTATGCCTCCTACTCAGCCAATAGAAATTCCATGAGTTCTTGAATTGTGACGCACAATTATCTGACCATATGATATGCTGACTGAATGATATGCCCCTTCTAGCCAAATCATTGTAGAACACCTGAAAGCAACCTTGCACGAACTCTGTAGAATGCGTGCAATCATCACTAATATAGAAATTATACTCCCTTATGATCTTTCTGTCATCCTTTGTACTATCATTCGCATGAATGAATGCGATGTGCACAAATATAGAAACCTGTGTGGAGTTGTAATATTGTGATTGCACCTCACGCTGTGGCTGTAGACTATAGTTCTCTGCAAAGTCGACGACTAAAACAATGCTACCATCTGGAAATGTGTCCTTGCATAACTTGAATTGCAAGTCCAACCATCGAGTTCTATGGGCATGTCTTGCATACTCATACACTATGCTGTCACGAAATATAGGCATAAACTGATACACTGGAATCTTTTTAGTAACTAATTCACACATCTTTGCTTCTTTATGATCTTTTGTATTGTATGCCACTATTTTATACTTGCCAAACTCTACTAGTTCATTTCCAACTGCATGTGTTATTTCCATATGTTCACATATTGGCAAATGTTGCAAGCCACCGCAACCATGACATGTGCCATCCAAGCATAATTTCTTGTAGAATATTTGACCTTCCTCTCTTTCACATAAAATTCTTGATATGAAGTCTCTTGAAGATGTTGGTGGGGCACATATGGTACAACCCTGCAAATCATTGTTAGTATGCACATCTAAACATATAGACCTATAAGCATCAAAATGGTTAGAAAATTCAATACGTAATCTACAACAACAAGTAGTGCGTGTGTGATTTATTGTAACATAGAAAGGTTTTAGCATTTCAAAATATCTTTGACAAATTTTAATTTGAGGATACTTCTCTAGAAATTTACCATAAAACTATGTTTGAGTCTCATCCAAAAAATGCTTTGGATGTGGCTCGCGGTTCTGACTATTGATTCTCCTTCTTACCACATCCCTTTGATTCGGAGATACCCTTGTGTAATTCTTCCAAAAGTCTTCAATTAGTGATCTCAATGCTTCAACAATTGGTTTATCTTTTCATGGTAGTCTCCCCGAGAATGTCCATAATTTATTGGCATTAGTGTCCTCAATTCTTTGGCGTCTTCCAATGGCTCTTGATAAAGTTTTCCTATTAATTCTCAATTATTGACTTGTCTTTCTAATGAGACGAGCTTTCCTCATTTGACTACTTACTATAGTCGATGTAATCACACACTGTGTTGCATTACTATCTTTTGTGCGTGAGGTGTTACCCATACTCTCATACGCACTCATTAGATTCTTGACAATAGATTTTTCACTTGAACCCTCTGATCTTCTCAACCCAAGAATCTTCATGATAGACCTATACTTTATACTTCGCATCATTTCAACGAATAGTTGACATCTTGTAGTCTCATTTAACTTTTCAAAGAACAATCTCCAAATCTTATTAGCATATCTTCTACAAGTGCATTTTGGAATCTTACCTTCCATTGGCTGCAAAATATTCTCATCAATATCAATCGAATACTTTGGCTTTCTATGCAAAATTCTAGGTGGTGTCAAGTTAGGTAAATTCATCTCAACATTAGGAATTTCATCAATATTTAAATGAGATGGGTTAGATGGCATACCTTCGATCGAAGATGGAATAGATGACATACCTTAAGGTTGAGGCAGGAACGATGGCGTACCTCCTTCATCACATGTGAGTGATGATGTACTATCAACTTGAGATGTGGTAGATGATGTACCTACATGTTGACTTGCGGTAAAGGACGTGTCTCCAACTATGGTATTCAAATCTCTCGTACCACAAAGTTTTTGCATTCGTTCTCTTTGTGCCGCCAATACCATATCTCTTTGTGATGGTTGTGGTTCCTCTTCAATTGGTATGTCTTCATTTATCGTGTCCAATTTCCTCTTCTCAAGAAGTTCCCTCATAGCCATTACTTTCTTTGGATTCTTAGCTTCTATCTCTTCCTATGTTGGTTTAATTCTTGATCGTTTCCTCGGCATGACGGAGAATTTGTCTGTAGCATGATAAAGAGACCAATATTAGTTCCTAAGAAATGAATACATGATAATAGTGGGATTGTATTTTTTTTATGTTGTAAGGATTTATTTTTGTATAGTTTGACATCATGGTATGAACTAAGGTTTGTTTATTACACATAATTATTAAAGAGCCCAAGTGTAGAAAATATGCATGACATCATGTGAGATTGTAGGTTGCTTTCTTGATTGGGAATGTGTTTATTTTAAACATGTATGATAAAGCATGATAAAGTAATTCAATCTGAAATAAGGAAAATGTAAAGAACATGCATGTAAGGACTTGACATACCTAAAAAATGAAGATTTGAATGGAGAGAGTACCGAATTATGTAGTGTTTTTATCTTCTTGCATCAAACTCCTCAACAATTTGAGTTTTTTACCACTTGCTTCCTTTTCAATCTTAAATTCCTAAAATTGAATCACAATCAACATTGCAACACTACAAAAATTGAAACTTGAATAGATATATATCAAACTTGGTGTGAAAACTATGTTATTTCCTCCTTCTCAAGTTGGCAAAGCAGAAAAGGTGGTGGATAGATCATGCAAAGGTGGTACAATGTGTCAAATGTGCATGTGAACTTCCCAATAGCATGAAAGCACTTCCTTTTTGTCAGAGCACATGCAGAATTAGTAAGAAAATAGAGCATGTGGGCCTGGATGACAAGGGTAACCAATTTTTTATCATTTCAATAGAAATACAAAACACGAGCGTGGTATAACCCGCTCGTGCTATAACGCGCTTGCGTTTTGTCTTGCTATAGATTCATCACATCCTTTGCATTGATCACATCTTTATCCTGCAAGGGCTTGCCAGATGCTCCACCATATGATAGGCATTACAATGAAGGGGCAAGCCCTCATAATCAAGTTCATGATAGAAAATGCCCTCAACCCTCAACATCAAACCCTAATCCCTAAACCCTCAACCCTCAACGTCAAATCCTAATCCCTCAACCCTCAACCCTATCCCTAAACCCTCAACCCTCAACATCAAATCCTAATCCCTCAACCCTAATCTGTCATCCCTCAACTCTAATCCCTCATCCCTAAACCATAAAAGCTATCCCTATTCCTACACCCTCAACAGAATCGATACTATACCTTAAACCCTAATCCCTTATCCCTAAACCCTCCAACCTTATCCCTAATCCCTAAATGCTATCCCTAATCCTACACCCTCAACAGACTTGATACTATACCTTAAACCCTAACCCCTATCCCTCAACCCTTAACCCTTAAAACTTAAACCCTATCCCTACACCCTCAACACTTGACACTATATCTTAAGCCTTAAACCCTCATCCCTAAAGCCTCAACCCTCAATCCTTAAACCTTCAACCCTAAACCATATCCCTAATCCCTCTACCCTCAACACTCTAACCCTAATCTCGACATTAAATGCTAATCCATCAACCCTAAACCCTAATCCTAAACCCTCAACCCTCAACCCTCAACACTATACCTTAAACCCTAATCCCTCAACCCTCAACCCTAAACCTTATCACTAAACCCTAATCCCTCAACCCTCAACCCTAATCCCTCATCCCTCAACTCTAATCCCTCATCCCTAAACCCTAAATGCTATCCCTATTCCTAAACCCTCAACAGACTCGATACTATACCTTAAACTCTAATCCCTTATCCCTAAACCCTCCAACCCTATCCCTAATCCTTATACCCTCCACACTCTACTTTAACCCTAATTCCTCGACCCTCAACCCTATCCCTAAACCCTTGACCCTCGAACCTCAACCCTCAATCCTCAACATCAAACCCTAATCCCTCAACCCTTAACTCTGATCCCTCTACCTTCAACCCTATCCCTAAACCCTCAACCCTCAATGTCAAATTCTAATCCCTCAACCCTTCACTCTAATCCCTCAACCCTAAATCCTATCCCTAAACCCTTAACACTATACCTTAAACCCTAATCCCTCAACCCTAACCCTAAACCTTGTCCCTAAACCCTAATGCCTCAACCCTCAACCCTAATCACTCATCCCTCAACTCTAATCCCTCATCCCTAAACCCTAAATGCTATCCCTATTCCTAAACCCTCAACAGACTCGATACTATACCTTAAACTCTAATCCCTTATCCCTAAACCCTCCAACCCTATCCCTAATCCTTATACCCTCCCAACTCTAGTTTAACCCTAATTCCTCGACCCTCAACCCTATCCCTAAACCCTTAACCCTCGAACCTCAACCCTCAACCCTCAACATCAAACCCTAATCCCTCAACCCTTAACTCTGATCCCTCGACCTTCAACCCTAATCCTAAACCCTAAACCCTCAACGTCAAATTCTAATCCCTCAAACCTTCACTCTAATCCCTCAACCCTAAACCCTATCCCTAAACCCTCAACACTATACCTTAAACCCTAATCCCTCAACCCTAACCCTAAACCTTGTCCCTAAACCCTAATCTGTCAACCCTCAACCCTAATCTGTCATCCGTCATCCCTTAACTCTAATCCCTCATTCCAAAACCCTAAACAATATCCCTATTCCTAGACCCTCAACAGGCTCGAGACTATACATTAAACGCTAATCCCTCTACCCTCAACACTCTTATTTAACCCTAATTCCTTGACCATTAACCCTATCCCTCAACCTCAACCCTCAACCCTCAACCCTCAACTCTCAACATTAAACCCTAATTCATCAACCCTAAACCCTAATCCCTCAAACCTAAACCCTATCCCTAAACCATCAACCCTCAACACTATACCTTAAACCCTAATCCCTCAACCCTCAACCCTAAACCTTATCCCTAAACCCTAATCCCTCAACCCTCAACCCTAATCCCTCATCCCTCAACTCTAATCCCTCATCCCTAAACCCTAAATGCTATCCCTATTCCTAAACCCTCAACAGACTCGATACTATACCTTAAACTCTAATCGCTTATCCCTAAACCCTCCAACCCTATCCCTAATCCTTATACCCTCCACACTCTACTTTAACCCTAATTCCTTGACCCTCAACCTTATCCCTAAACCCTTGACCCTCGAACCTCAACCCTCAACCCTCAACATTAAACCCTAATCCCTCAACCCTTAACTCTAATCCCTCAACCGTCAACCCTATCCCTAAATCCTCAACCCTCAACATCAAATTCTACTCCCTCAACCCTTCACTCTAATCCCTCAACCCTAAACCCTATCCCTAAACCCTCAACACTATACCTTAAACCCTAATCCCTCAACCCTAACCCTAAACCTTGTCCCTAAACCCTAATTCCTCAATCCTCAACCTAATCCCTCATCCCTCAACTCTAATCCCTCATCCCTAAACCCTAAATGCTATCCCTATTCCTAAACCCTCAACAGACTCGATGCTATACCTTAAACTCTAATCCCTTATCCCTAAACCCTCCACACTCTACTTTAAGCCTAATTCCTCAACCCTCAACCCTATCCCTAAACCCTTGACCCTCGAACCTCAACCCTTAACCTTCAACATCAAACCCTAATCCCTCAACCCTTAACTCTGATCCCTCGACCTTCAACCTTATCCCTAAACCCTCAACCCTCAACGTAAAATTCTAATCCCTCAACCCTTCACTCTAATCCCTCAACCCTAAACCCTATCCCTAAACCCTCAACACTATACCTTAAACCCTAATCCCTCAACCCTAACCCTAAACCTTGTCCCTAAACCCTAGTGCCTCAACCCTCAACCCTAATCTGTCATCCATCATCCCTCAACTCTAATCCCTCATTCCTAAACCCTAAACGCTATCCCTATTCCTAGACCCTCAATAGGCTCGATACTATACCTTAAACCCTAATCCCTCTACCCTCAACACTCTTATTTAACCCTAATCCCTTGACCATTAACCCTATCCCTCAACCTCAACCCTTAACCCTTAACCCTCAACTCTCAACATTAAACCCTAATTCATCAACCCTAAACCCTAATCCCTCAAACCTAAACCCTGTCCCTAAACCATCAACCCTCAACTCTATACCTTAAACCCTAATCACTCAACCCTCAACCCTAAACCTTATCCCTAAACCCTAATCCCTCAACCCTCAACCCTAATCCCTCATCCCTCAACTCTAATCCCTCATCCCTAAACCCTAAATGCTATCCCTATTCCTAAACCCTCAACAAACTCGATACTATACCTTAAACTCTAATCCCTTATCCCTAAACCCTCCAACCCTATCCCTAATCCTTACACCCTCCACACTCTACTTTAACCCTAATCCCTTCAACCTCAACCCTATCCCTAAACCCTTGACCCTCAAACCTCAACCCTCAACCCTCGACGTCAAACCCTATTCCCTCAACCCTTAACTCTGATCCCTCATCTCTTAACCCTAACCCTAAATCCTAAACCCTAAACCCTTAACCCTCAATGTCAAATCCTAATCCCTCAACCCTAAATCCTATCCCTAAACCCTCAACACTATACCTTAAACCCTAATCCCTCAGCCCTCAACCCTAAACCTTATCCCTAAACCCTAATCCCTCAACCCTCAACCCTAATCCGTCATCCCTCAACTCTAATCCCTCATCCCTAAACCCTAAATGTTATCCCTATTCCTACACCCTCAACAGAATCGATACTATACCTTAAACCCTAATCCCTTATCCCTAAACCCTCCAACCCTATCCCTAATCCTTATACCCTCCACACTCTACTTTAACCCTAATTCCTCGACCCTCAACCCTATCCCTAAACCCTTGACCCTCGAACCTCAACCCTCAACCATCAACGTCAAACCCTAATCCCTCAACCCTTAACTCTGATCCCTCAACCCTCAACACTATACCTTAAACCCTAATCCCTATCCCTCAACCCTTAACCCTTAAAACTTAAACCCTATCCCTACACCCTCAACACTTGACACTATATCTTAAGCCTTAAACCCTCATCCCTAAAGCCTCAACCCTCAATCCTTAAACCTTCAACCCTAAACCCTATCCCTAATCCCTCTGCCCTCGACACTCTAACCCTAACCTCAACATTAAATGCTAATCCGTCAACCCTAAACCCTAATCCTAAACCCTCAACCCTCAACCCTCAACACTATACCTTATACCCTAATCCCTCAACCCTCAACCCTAAACCTTATCCCTAAACCCTAATCCCTCAACCCTCAACCCTAATCCATCATCCCTCAACTATAATCCCTTATCCCTAAACCCTAAATGCTATCCCTATTCCTAAACCCTCAACAGACTCGATACTATACCTTAAACCCTAATCCCTTATCCCTAAACCCTCCAACCCTATCCCTAATCCTTACACCCTCCACACTCTACTTTAACCCTAATCCCTCGACCCTAAACCCTATCCCTAAACCCTTGACCCTTGAACCTCAACCCTCAACCCTCAATGTCAAACCATAATCCCTCAACCCTTAGCTTTGATCCCTTGACCCTCAACCCTATCCCTAAACCCTAAACCCTCAACCGTAATCTGTCATCCCTCATCCCTAAACCTTAAACGCTATCCCTATTCCTAGACCCTCAACGGGCTCGATACTATACCTTAAATGCTAATCCCTTATCCCTAAACCCTCCAACTCTATCCCTTATCCATTAACCCTCATGATTAATAGCCTTGAACGTAAAAAAAATTGAGTGGGACATAACGTGAGCGCGTTATAACGCGGTCGCGTTATGTCAAACATGACAAAAGACAGACTTGCGGGAAAGAAAAATGCAAGGCAATACATAACGCGAGCGCATTATTTCTTGCTTTGGGAATCCCAAGCCTTGGGCTTGGGATTTGCTTTGGATTTCCAACCCAAAGGCTTGGAGTGCCTTATGAACAGTCACAGATGTGTTTTTCTATATTCTTCAAAATTTCACATAATTTCGTTCGTGCTAACCCTCAGATTTGCACGTGTTTCAAGGTCAAACAAATCAAACACATGGGTAATGTCAGGCATTCTCTTAGCTATTTGACGATGTAATTTTTTTCACATTTTAACAATGTTAAGCCTTTCATCTTTAATTTCTTTTGTTTGTGTGTCTGTTTTTAGGCAAAAACCACTGTTTGGTCTTCTTTTCATTGTAAAAAAACTATTCATTCAAATTTCAAAAAAATTACATATTTAGAAACTAGACTCCATTCTACAAATATTAAAAAAATAAAAAAATGATTTTCGATTAGTTTTCAAAATTTATAGGGGTAGCACGGCCAAAATTCTATTTTTTAGGATGTGTCCACTTTAAAAATTAGTAAAAAATCAAATATTCATCAAAAAATTATCAGAAAAATTGGGCATAAACTACATGCTATTAGCTAATTTCTCGCAGAAGCAATTTTAAAAATACCAAAAATAAGTTGACCTTTTGAGGGAGCCACAAAACATGCTATGTTATGTTTTTTTGACAGAAACAACACCAATTTCTGTGGCTCCCCCTTTTGAACCCCTTAATCTATGCCATTTTCAAAAAAAAAATAGTAGTTTAGAAAGTAGACTCGGAGCACTACGAATATTGTTTTGGTTACATCTCCAAATTTTGAGTGTAACTATGCTCAATTTCTCATCCAAGGCCAGTATTTCCTGATTTCAGAAAAAAAGTGGCCACTTAAGACCCCTTATTGGCCCCCCATCTTCTTGCACTTACCCTCCATATATTACACAAGATTTACGATTATTTGTAATTAAAAGTCTTTGTCTTCATTCAAGTATGCAAACTAAATATACATTTACAATTGACCTTGAGAATGAACCATGACATTCAACAATCCAATCTAAATTAAGCTTCTAATAATCTTGTTGTTCTCGAAATCAACTACGCTCATTTTTGTAGACAACGCCTACGAAACTTATCTATTTCATAATCTACACTCTAAGTTTGCAAATTGAGACAAGATTCTCTTGGTCCCATGTGAAGTCGTATGGCTGTTGGATCTAGGGCATACAACTGAGAGGGGGGGGGGTGAATCAGTTGTATAAAACTTCTTCTTCTTTGTTGTTAGTTAGCAGCATATCAAATAATCATCCATGGAAGCATAATACATAAACACAAGAGCTGATAAGCATCAACACATTGAACACCAAGATTTTGATGTGGAAAACCCAGTTAAGGGAAAAACCACGGGGTGATTAACCCAAGAATTATTCTCTGTTAGAAGAATAAAGAAAAATGAATGGCACATGCCAATAAGGGCTCACTGCCCGAGCACACTGCTCACAAAGAGGCCCACTGCCTACAAGGAGACACACTGTCTACAGAGTGATAAAAATCACAGTCTTGAACTGGAGAATGACATCTCTACCATGTCCGGATCAGTTCCAATTAAGCCCAAATATCTCTGCTCTACCTTTCGCACGTTTCTTCGCTATGCCACACTCATCCACACACCACACACTGAAATGAACTCACAAACCGTTATTTATACAAGACATCGACTTAGGAACAAACATCTAAGTTGGCAAACAACCATAGGAGTATCCGCAAGATGAATAACACATCCGGTCGGCCATCACAAGAACATTCGTAGGATGAACAACTCATCCGGTCGGCTAAACAGAGCAAGAACTTCATCCGGAAGAATAACTTCAATTCCAGGCTCTACCATCAATGCGGACCAACAACACAACCTAAACATGATCCAAGAACCTTCACAAGCCTGTCTGAATGTCCGGATACATCCGCACTTCCTCTACTTACTGGGATCTCTTGTCTTCCTCATCCGGAACTTCAAGAACACAGTCTGTCGCCACTGTCATAATGCAAGAGGTACTTCCAGACCTCCAAATCATACACAAATTAGGATGACACATCACAAGGACATCCCAAACACTCCGTCCAATCCGCAGATTAGGATAATACAATTCCGGACCTCACCGGACCTTTTTGTGACCCTCTGTCACCTCTGGATACTTGCCGGAACCGGTTCTATACCGACAGCCACAACTCCTTCAGATCTTCATGCGGACCTCTGAAATCTTAACTGAAGCATCTCAAGACTCATATCTACTAACCCTTTAATCCGCATCCTCCGGTTCTCATCCTATACAGTACATTTGCCTTCTTCTCATCACTGTTCTTCACTGTTCCTGACTGAGGCTAATTTTCTCAATATCCTCAGCACACAGCTCATCAAATCCTTCTTGTCAATGCAGTATGAGTATGTTGACATCAATGACAACACTGGCTCACCTCATACTTGCAACAATCTCCCCCTTTGTCATTGATGGCAACATATGATGTGAAAAACTATTAAGACAAGAACTTCAACTTTTCATATGTCTTCTCTTCCTTTACTGCTCCCCCTTTGATCATCAACCACTTGTTTTTCACATGTCTTCTCTCCCCCTTTGACATCAATGGCAAAGGGCTCATACTTGCAATTCTCATACATCATAATCATACCAGCTGCTCCCCCTTAGTTGCAGCTCCCCATTAGTCCGGATCACAAGATATGACTGTGATAGCCACCGGACTGATGCACATCAGTGCATCTTAGTTCATCACCGGAGGGGCCATGACCCCTAACTTCTCCCGGAGATATTCAAAAGAGTCTTTGGGAAGAGGTTTTGTAAAGATATCTGCAATCTGATCCTTGGAGGGAACATACTCCAATCTGACTTCTTCCTTGTTTACTTGTTCTCTCAAAAAGTGAAATTTAATAGATATGTGCTTAGTCTTAGAATGCAATACCGGATTCTTGGAGATATTAATTGCACTTGAATTATCATAGAAAATTGTGATAGGCTCCTCATATTCAACTTTGATGTCTCTTAGCATCTGCTTCATCCATAAGATTTGAGTGCAACTACCTGCTGCTGCAATGTATTCTGCTTCAGTTGTAGACAGAGATATTGCATCTTGTTTCTTGCTTAGCCAAGAAACCAATCTCTTCCCCAAAAAGAATGCTCCACCACTAGTGCTCTTCCGGTCATCCACATCTCCTGCCCAATCTGCATCTGTGTAAGCATGAAGAGAGAAGTCCGGATCTCTAGGGTACCATAGACCATACTCAACTGTTCCTTTCAAGTACCTAAAAATTCTTTTGATTGCCATAACATGAGATTCTCTAGGATCAGCCTGGAATCTTGCCACAAGACCAATAGCCTGCATTATATCTGGTCTAGTTTGAGTGAGATACAACAATCCACCAATCATTGATCTATACTTTGTCTGATCTGCCTTTGGAGAATCATCATCTTTGCTTAACTTACATCTGGTTGCCATAGGAGTGTTCATAGGCTTTGAGTCTTCCATACCAAATTTCTTTAACAATTCTTTCACATATTTGGTCTGAGAAATGAAGATTCCTTCTTTTGTTTGAGTAATTTGCAGACCCAAGAAGAAATTCATTTCACCAAGCATAGACATTTCAAACTCACTTTTCATCTGATTTGCAAAAGTTTTGCACATATTATCTCTTCCTCCAAAAATGATATCATCCACAAACACTTCAACAATTAAAATATTTTCATGATCAATTTTGAAATATAAGTTACTATCAGCAGTACCTTTGTTGAATCCAATCTGCACAAGATGCTTATCTAACCTTTCATACCATGCTCTTGGGGCTTGCTTCAATCCATACAAAGCTTTCTTCAGCTTGCAGACCATATCATCATTATCAGACAATTGAAAACCATCCGGTTGTTCAATGTAGACTTCTTCTTCCAGATCACCATTTAGGAAGGCAGACTTGACATCCATCTGATATACCTTGAAGTCTTTGAAGGAAGCAAATGCAAGAAGTAATCTGACTGCTTCAATTCTTGCCACCGGAGCAAAAGTCTCTTCAAAGTCAATTCCTTCTATTTGAGAGTAGCCTTTGCAGACCAATCTAGTTTTGTTTCTGATTACTTCACCAGCTTCATTTAGTTTGTTCCGGAAGACCCACTTGGTTCCAATTACATTCCTGTCTCTAGGTCTGGGAACAAGATCCCAAGTATGATTTTTCTTAATTTGCATCAATTCATCTTCCATTGCTTTGGTCCAGTTTTCATCATTGCAGGCTTCATTTATTGTTTTAGGTTCAATCTTTGAAATCAGACAACATTCATTCTGATTTTGAGCAACATTCCTTCTAGTTTGTACACCTTTGCTTCTGTCACCTATGATTTGATCTTCAGAGTGGTTCAGTTTTACATACCTTGGGATTTTGGGAGTATCCTGCACTGCTGCTTCTTGATCAGGCTCATTCAGACTTATCTCTTCTTCCTGATTTACCGGATCAGGCTGACTCTGTCTCACCGGAGAGGATTGAGGTCCTTGAACACTGTCTTGGTCATCTTCATCAAACTCATAAAATCTTGAAGGCTTCTCAATTCCTTCATCAACCTTTACATTGGTGCTTTCTATCATCTTCCTCAATCTCTTATTGTAACACCGGTATGCTTTGCTTTGAGTGGAGTAACCCAAGAAAATTCCTTCATCACTTCTAGCATCAAACTTTCCTAGATCTTCATCTCTTTTAATAAAACACTTGCTACCAAATACTCTGAAATATTTCACAGTAGGAGTGATGCCAAACTAGAGTTCATAGGGGGTCTTACCGGTGTTGTTTCTGATTTGAACTCGATTGAGAGTGTAGACTGCGGTGCTGATAGCTTCTTTCCAAAACATTTGAGGAACATTTGCTTCCAACATCATTGTCCTAGCAGCTTCCTGGATGGTCCAGTTCTTTCTCTCAACTACTCCATTCTGCTGTGGAGTCTTAGGAGCAGACAACTGTCTCCTTATACCCTGTTTCTCACAAAAGTCAATGAATTCACCAGATGTAAATTCACCACCTCTATCAGACCTTAGACACTTTAGTTTCAATCCGGTTTGATTCTCTACCATAGCTTTGAAGATTTTGAACTTCTCAAAAGCTTCTAATTTTTCTTTTAGAAAGGTAACCCACATCATCCGGGAATGATCATCAATTAACAACATGAAATATCTATCACCTTGCAGACTCTTGATTCTTGTCGGACCACATAGATCAGTATGTACTAATTCCAACAATCTGGTAGAAGACTGATCTTTGCTTTTGAAAGAGACTCTGCTTTGTTTACCTAACTGACATTCTTTACACACACTATTTGTAGGTTTCATCAATTTTGGAAGATCTCTCACAGCCTGAGTATTGCTTATCTTGATGATGTTATCAAAATTTACATGACACATTCTTCTATGCCATAACCAACTCTGATCAATTTGAACAAACAAACAACTTTTATTTGAACCAACCAGATGAAAGATGTTACCTTTTGTCTGAGTACCGGATGCAATTTCAGTTTCGGAGCTTGTAAAGATTCTGCATTTTCCATTCTTGAACCGGAGATCATAGCCTTTGTCCACTAACTGACCAACACTGAGAAGATTGTGCTTCAATCCTTCAACATATAGTACATTACCTGTTTTGCTCTTACCATCAAAGGAAATAGTTCCCCTACCTCTGATTCTGCCAGCAGAATTGTCACCAAACTTTACCATTCCTCCTTCATATCTTTCCAAGTCTAAGAACTTATTCTTGTCACCAGTCATATGGTGAGAACATCCACTGTCAATAACCCAATCATCCTTTTCTTCCACTTGAGCAGCCAAGGCTTTTTCAACAACTTTGTGATTGACAGATTCAGAGAGTATTGAATCTTCTTCCTTGATGGCTATAAACACCCACTCATTTCCGGATTTGCTTCCTAGTTTTGATTCATCATCTGTTACTCCTTCATTGTCATCTTCTTCATGAACATAATAGCAATTCTTTTGAAACCTTTGTCTGTGAGTATTAGATCTTGCAGATCTCTCCGGACATCTTGAGGCAAAATGACCAATCTTATTGCAGTTGAAACACTTAAAGGGTAGTTTTCCTTCATACTTACCGGATCCTCTTGGCAGTCTCTTTGCAATGAGGGCTTCAAGTTGAGCTGTTTCTGCTTCTTCTTCTTCCATGTCTCTTCTTGCTTGATCATACCATGACATTTTCCTTGATGAGTTTTCACCCGGATCAAATCTCTGTTTGCCTTTCACATAGGCACTGGCTTTGAAAGCAGATTCAGTCTTGGGAGGATCATCTCCAAACTCGGTCATTTCAAATGCAGCTAGTTTGCCAGCCAGTTGTTCTCTTGTGACAGTTGTGTGAGCTCTGAATTCATCAATGGTAGCAACTTTGATTTTGTAGGCAGCAGGAAGGGATCTTAGGATTTTGCAGACAATCTCATTTTCATCTAAAGTTCCACCAGCATTTCTGATTCCACATACCAGCTCATTTACTCTTGGCATAAAGGTAGTGATGTTTTCATCATCTCTCATTTTCAATCTTTCAAATTTCCCTTTCAGACTTTGCAACCTTGCACTTTTGACAAACTCATCTCCTTCATACAGAAGTTCCAGTTTAGTTAGGATCTCATATGCAGTTGGTAGGTCAATGACATTCGAGAGATCTGAGTCATTCAATGCGCTTAGAAGAGCCTCCTTGGTCCGCAGATTATTTTCAGCTTCTGTGATTTCATTCAGAGTTGTCGGACCACCTTGTGGAGGTACATATGGTTTTGAAATCATAGCCAAGTATGCTTTTCCCATACATTCCAAGTGACACTTCATGCGACCTTTCCAGAGAGTGAAGTTGGTTCCATCGAACTTCGGACTATCCTTCTTGTATGACGACATCCTGGATCTCCTCAAGCGGTTAAGCTCCTATCAGAGGAACTTAGCTCTGATACCAATTGTTGGATCTAGGGCATACAACTGAGAGGGGGGGGTGAATCAGTTGTATAAAACTTCTTCTTCTTTCAAATACTTGATTCTTTGTTGTTAGTTAGCAGCATATCAAATAATCATCCATGGAAGCATAATACATAAACACAAGAGCTGATAAGCATCAACACATTGAACACCAAGATTTTGATGTGGAAAACCCAGTTAAGGGAAAAACCACGGGGTGATTAACCCAAGAATTATTCTCTGTTAGAAGAATAAAGAAAAATGAATGGCACATGCCAATAAGGGCTCACTGCCCGAGCACACTGCTCACAAAGAGGCCCACTGCCTACAAGGAGACACACTGTCTACAGAGTGATAAAAATCACAGTCTTGAACTGGAGAATGACATCTCTACCATGTCCGGATTAGTTCCAATTAAGCCCAAAAATCTCTGCTCTGCCTTTCGCACGTTTCTTCGCTATGCCACACTCATCCACACACCACACACTGAAATGAACTCACAAACCATTATTTATACAAGACATCGACTTAGGAACAAACATCTAAGTTGGCAAACAACCATAGGAGTATCCGCAAGATGAATAACACATCCGGTCGGCCATCACAAGAACATTCGCAGGATGAACAACTCATCCGGTCGGCTAAACAGAGCAAGAACTTCATCCGGAAGAATAACTTCAATTCTGGGCTCTAACATCAATGCGGACCAACAACACAACCTAAAAATGATCCAAGAACCTTCACAAGCCTGTCTGAATGTCCGGATACATCCGTACTTCCTCTACTTACTGGGATCTCTTGTCTTCCTCATCCGGAACTTCAAGAACACAGTCTGTCGCCACTGTCATAATGCAAGAGGTATTTCCGGACCTCCAAATCATACACAAATCAGGATGACACATCACAAGGACATCCCAAACACTCCGTCCAATCCGCAGATTAGGATAATACAATTCCGGACCTCACCGGACCTTTTTGTGACCCTCTGTCACCTCTGGATACTTGCCGGAACCGGTTCTATACCGACAGCCACAACTCCTTCAGATCTTCATGCGGACCTCTGAAATCTTAACTGAAGCATCTCAAGACTCATATCTACTAACCCTTTAATCCGCATCCTCCGGTTCTCATCCTATACAGTACATTTGCCTTCTTCTCATCACTGTTCTTCATTGTTCCTGACTGAGGCTAATTTTCTCAATATCCTTAGCACACAGCTCATCAAATCCTTCTTGTCAATGCAATATGAGTATGTTGACATCAATGACAACACTGGCTCACCTCATACTTGCAACAATGGCATCCAAAACTGGCTTACAACATTCCCTTGAATTGATTCCTTGATATTTGTGCAAATAGATTTGTTGGTCATGATATTAGTCATTCACAAACATAGAATAAAAGTTACACAACAACCTTTACTCATCTTGAAAGATACGATGAATTCAAAGAATTCATGATCCCAAGTCTCCGTTGATTAGGTCTTAATCTACTGACGTTACTCAGTGGTTGATGTGTGTTGCTGTTTTCCATTCAGGGGCCTTACGTGTTTCTGCACTGTTCATCATCATCATCTTCAGATATCCCGCTCTGGATGTTTGCTCTGCATAAGCTCCAACAATTCTACCTCTGCACTGTAAATTTAGTCAAATAATGTGCATACAGGCCGATATTTGCATGATTTCTATCATTATCTATGATTCTTTGCATGATATTTTCAGTACTACATGCATTTAACTCAAATATGCTAAGGATCTTCAGTTACCTACGGGATTTCAGCATATTTCACTGTTTCTGCTTGTTATTTATAATGATTTGCAGTTATGGTGATGAATTAATGAAATTGAAAAAAGGAAAAGGGTTAGAGAGTGAGATTCCCAAAATTACTGGACTTAGATCACTGATTCACATACAAGCTCCCATACTTGCAATGAAAAGAAGGAAAACTAGAAATCATACTTCACCAGGACATTCCACAAATCCGCATGATCTAGTGCAAAGCTTCAAAGGAAAGTTGACAACAACATGTAATGAAATGAAAGCGCTTCCAGTTGAACACAGCATTCACCAGTACATATCTAGAAATCAACATAAAGATTACGCAAAGTTTACAATTAGGATGTAATCTGGAACTTCATATTCATTCAGTATGCTCAAGAACAGGTACATTTACAGTGATCTGAAGAAAGAACCTTGACATTTCAACAATTCTATCCTCATTAGTCTCAGTAATCTGATCTCCTAATTTATTCTACTGTAATTGACTTTTGCGCCAGATGCGTCTATGTATTATAATGTATTCCTCCTCCTTTTTTAAATGACAAGCTCTGGCTCTTATATAGAACAAATGCCAGAAAACGGTTACAATGATCCAAGGATCAGGATCCTCTCATAACAAACAATGGTCCAGATGAAAAGCACATGCTTCGCCAGTTAGCAAATGTACAGCTGGCACAGAATATTCTAGCATCTTCAACTTGATTCGGTCTCCAGCTGGCGAACAGCAAATTTGACAGTATCCTCCTCATTTCTGGCTCATGTTGCCTCTATGCGCAACTTTGTAATGCTCAGCTTCAGCAGCATCATCACTTCAATGTTCAGTTTCAGCAGCATCATGACTTCAATATTTAGCTTCAACAGCATCATCATGTCTTCCTACAAGTGAACAGACAAACATTAAGTTCATTATCATCATGATAAACAACAGGAAGTAAAACGCTTTATTAAACATGCCCTCAAAATGCGCAGCTACAGGCAATCGGGCTCCAAATTTCCATCGCTTCATGTTTTTGCCCATTTTCTTGTATATCGGGTTCAAAATATGATGATGATGATCCCTAATTATACAAGGAAATAACCGCCCTTCAACCATCCTTCGAATCCGGCCCTGCATCATCATCATATTTGCATCGGCGTGATTACATATGATCAGGGTGACAAATTTACCTTAGGCTGACGGCAACAGTTATACCGACGCCAAACATCATGAGGATGACCAACTATATACCTTCAAAGTGGCCGCAGGATATCACAAAATATGATGATCCTCCTTTCCTAATGCTCTGATGAAAAGCACATTAGGATGTTTTGTTTTTGCATATTCGGGAAAGAAAGACATCGTCATCATCATCATGATGAAGACAAACAGGAGGACTTGGAAAATGATCATGCCGCTGAGGCATATCATGATGACGTCATCGTCATCATCAGGCTTCAATAAAATGCAAAGGGATGACGTCACCGTCATGCTTCGTTAAGAGCAGGAGATAAATGGAATATCGGGTCACCTCTAAGGAAGATGATCAGGTCATGAAAGCAGTATGACCCCCTTTTCGGCCAAGGTGATCCTCCTTAAAAGATCAGGATGATGAACATCATCATCATCATATCCGCACTGGGTGATTTAAAATATGATCCTGCTGAAAGTCCTGATGATGATGATCAGGATATCCGGGCCTTCGTTAATCTTCGAACATGACGTCATCGTCATCATCATATTGGCGAACAGGATCATACCCTGGAAAATATCATGCCGAAGGAGAAAGGTGATGGTGACGTCATCGTCATCATCATATTTGCAAAAGTTTATACTTCTCGGCAGGATGATATTACGAAATGTCGGGTAGACGAAGATCATGATGATGATGATCTTGTTCAACAAGGTTTTGGAAAGGAAAATCATCCTCCGTTTTGAAAGATAAGGTGATCATCATGATCACGCAAAAGGAGATCAGGAGGATATTAAGAAATGCGATCCTGCCTTGTTAGATCCTGATGATGATGATCACGCATAAGGACTTTGACGTGCGCGTGATAATTATGCAGATGGCATATTTCTTAAGCAAGGTGATGAAGTGCATCAGCATGATATTACAATATGTTCGCAATGTTGGAATATCATGATGCTCGCGATGTGAGAATATCATGATGATGATGATGATTCTAGGGTCGCTTGACGGGAAAAGCTCACTAGCACTTAAGATTGACGTCCGGATGTTTTGGGACTGCATGATTTTATCAGGTGATAGAATAAGATCATGATGATGACCTTTGGCGATACAAAAAGACCGCACGACGGGGACAACCTACTACGACTTAAACTTGACGTCCGGATGTTTCGACCTCAGGATATTATCGGGGCGCTTTTCAAATATCATGATGATGATGTTCATACAACAATTATCAGGTTTGACCAACACTTTGACTGCTTACAACTCCTTCATATGGACGAATTTTCAAGTGATGTAAAAGGCAAACCTGCATGGAATTTCAAGCTCTTTCTAACCATGAAGTCATAGAAACAAAATATGAACTTTGACAAACTAACCTCATGATGATCTACCTCATCCTGACCTTCATGATGATGATGCACCTGACTTATTTTTACCAAACCGCCAGAAACAGACAACACAAGCCAAAACAAAAGTTGGGTCCCTGTTTTGCCAAGTCAAAATGGGGCGTGTTGTGTAACCACACAACAACTTGCCACCAAAGAAAACAACAAAATTCAAATGATTCAAGTGATATGATCATATTCATCTATAGTGTTCTAATTCTGTCTAAGTAAAATCATCATGATCTTTGAATGATAAAATTTCATTATGGTGATAAAGCTAACAAAGGATCAGGTGTGTGCATATGATTAATTATCCTCATCTTGAAAGTAAGTTGAAAACATAAGTAACTGGTGTTAAACTACATAGTTGGAGATCATCCCTCATAGCCAACCTGGATAGAGCCTTGCTGCCAGCAGGTGTCCATAACCCCGGCAAGGTTATCTGTACAATCTCCCTAAGTAGAGCTCCACTGCCAGCAGGCGTCCATAGCCCCGGTAGAGTTACTTAGATGGCCTAATTTTATTTTGTTTCTGATTTTCGTTTAAAAATTTAAATTTGATATCATCATGTCTGCTCATTTGTACAAGGTGTAGTCACTTGCAGCTTTAGGTTGGAGATTGTATTGGTAGCAAGGGAGTCCCTTTAGATTTTTCACTTAACACCTATACTCATATCTTCAACAAGCCCAAGGCTGTTAGGTGTTTCATTGTGTTTGATTCACTTTGGACAAGAAAAAGTACCCTGATGAAAAGACATCATAAACCTGATCATGAGTATTTATCAGAATGAATTACAATCTGTATCTAAATCTGATCTCATCACTTGAAACCTAACAATTTAGTTATTTTCTTAGGTGATGAAGTGCATCATCTTGACTCACCAGAACAAAACTCAACCAAAACAACACAAAACAGCAGAAACACTATACAAACAACTAACCTATAAAAGGGAAACAACAGGAACAGAACAAGAAAGCAAAACAAGCAAGCAGACTGTACAAACAACTAACCTACAAAATTAAATACAAACCACTACTAGGCAAACAAAAACCAGAAAAAGACCTAAGGACACCTGCATTTGCATACTTCTTTTGATTGTGCAGGAGCATCAGGGTATTAGTTATGGTTCTCAACCTAGCAAATTTATCTTTATATTCTGAAGAATATTCTGATATTCTGAATTCACTG
Organism: Cunninghamia lanceolata; assembly: GCA_027924645.1. NCBI lineage: Eukaryota > Viridiplantae > Streptophyta > Pinopsida > Cupressales > Cupressaceae > Cunninghamia > Cunninghamia lanceolata. The sequence continues at coordinate 29,948,702 of BSBN01000078.1, read as the reverse complement.
TATTCAACAGAACAACTCTTGATGATCAGCAACTGAGGAAGCTCACCATGTTCATGATTAATCCATATGCATGTCTTATCTTCTGAATTTCCATAATCAAAATAGTATTCAACATCATTTACTGTGGAAAGGAGAAATACAACCTGGTGTATTTCTGGCTTTGCTGGACATGCTTCTTCATTGGCAGTTGGTCTTCCATTTGTCATTATATTTTCACTGCTTGGCTCAGTGCCTGGTCCCTCTTCAAATTGAAGGATGTATGACTTTTGATGTACTAATTCTTCATCTTTATCCAGCCTTATCCCTTCATTCTGGATGTTCAGTTTATCCTCTAGTTCAGGAAACTTCTCAATATTTTCTTCAGTTTCCTGCACATCAGCATTTAAATAAGTATCTTTATTATCACAATCTGATATACAGAAATTTATCATTTCTAAATCATTTGACTGTAATGGAGAAACAACTTTCACTTGATGAGGACACTCCCCTGTTTCATTTTCAAAATATTTCTGGAGTGACATCTGATTATGCATAACAACTCCAAAGTCTTCTACATCTTCTTCTTTCAGGAATTGTTCATTGAATAATTCACATTTTCTATCTATTAGAGGATCTAGTTCCTTTAACCTGCAACATTCTTGCATTTGATCATTTAATTCAAAGAAGTCAGGTAATAAATCAGTATTTATTTTCTTCTCTATGACTCCCTGAGTTACCATCATAGGAACTTCATCATCAGGAGTGCATTTAAATTGCTCTACTATCTGTTTACACTTCTCTTTACCATAGAATGACTCCAGGAAAGATGTTTCATCTTCTTTATCAAAAGTATTAGGATCAGAATAAAAAATATTATCCTGATAAGTGATTTCTTCTCTAAAATTTTCACAAGATTCATACCTGCATACTGACTGGTCCTTACTTGTATTAGGAAGTAGAGAACTCCTATCAATCTCACCATAAAATGAATCCAGGAAAGATGTTTCCTCTTCATCACTTTCTGGAACTGACTCAGCTATTGTATTTTCTAGAATCTTTTTCAACATGACCAAGCAAGGGTAGCAATCTCTCTCTGAATGCTCTTCATCATGTAATCTGCACCAGCTTTCAATCAAGACATCATCAATGGGCAAGCCTAATATTTGACTACACTGTATATTTCTGGACAAGTATAATTCAAAATCTTCAGAATGATCTACTTCAATGTCTGGACAATTAATAACTTCTGGTGCTGCATCTGCTTGTTGCTCCAGAATTTCTTCATTTTCCTGGCAGACTTCTTCATTTTCTTGGCAAATTTCCACCCTGAACACATCCAGAAAGAATATTAGTCCTTTTAAATATAAATCCAACCTTGTAAGGAAAATTAAGCAATTTATTTCACTGTGTTCTGCAGTCTGGTGTATCCTGCAACAGGTAGATAAACCAAAGTTAGACAAACTGTGAGGGTAAATTTGCCTATTTAAAGTTTCCTGAAATAAAGGAATGTTAATTTGACACTTATTTTCATATACATCCATCAAAACGAGACTCTATTCTTCAATTTTTTAGTATTTTGCAATTTTAAGGAGATCTATCATATCTCAGACTAAAACTTGAAAGTCCAGAAAATCAAACAAATATTTGATGCTTTGCGCTAGATCTTTGCAAAGGTGCAACCAAAACATCTCAGGTAAGAGATATTTGCAGACATTCAACTGAAATGCTGAAATATTTATGCAATATTTGATGAAATCAAAAATTCTTTGTTTAGGAACAGGATCTATTATTCGGCCCTCCTTCTAGCGCCAATTTATGTTGCGTTAGAAGCGAGGGGCCTGCATAAAATGAATGATGAGTGAAGCAGCGGTGCCTTTTCAGTTCGGCCCTCCTTCTGTGTTGAAATCCAGAAATTCTCTGTCCGGCCCTCCTTCTAGCGCCAATTTATGTTGGTCATGATATTAGTCATTCACAAACATAGAATAAAAGTTACACAACAACCTTTACTCATCTTGAAAGATACGATGAATTCAAAGAATTCATGATCCCAAGTCTCCGTTGATTAGGTCTTAATCTACTGACGTTACTCAGTGGTTGATGTGTGTTGCTGTTTTCCATTTAGGGGCCTTACGTGTTTCTGCACTGTTCATCATCATCATCTTCAGATATCCCGCTCTAGATGTTCGCTCTGCATAAGCTCCAACAATTCTACCTCTGCACTGTAAATTTAGTCAAATAATGTGCATACAGGCCGATATTTGCATGATTTCTATCATTATCTATGATTCTTTGCATGATATTTTCAGTACTACATGCATTTAACTCAAATATGCTAAGGATCTTCAGTTACCTATGGGATTTCAGCATATTTCACTGTTTCTGCTTGTTATTTATCATGATTTGCAGTTATGGTGATGAATTAATGAAATTGAAAAAAGGAAAAGGGTTAGAGAGTGAGATTACCAAAATTACTGGACTTAGATCACTGATTCACATACAAGCTCCCATACTTGCAATGAAAAGAAGGAAAACTAGAAATCATACTTCACCAGGACATTCCACAAATCCGCATGATCTAGTGCAAAGCTTCAAAGGAAAGTTGACAACAACATGTAATGAAATGAAAGCGCTTCCGTTGAACACAGCATTCACCAGTACATATCCAGAAATCAACATAAAGATTACGCAAAGTTTACAATTAGGATGTAATCTGGAACTTCATATTCATTCAGTATGCTCAAGAACAGGTACATTTACAGTGATCTGAAGAAAGAACCTTGACATTTCAACAATTCTATCCTCATTAGTCTCAGTAATCCGATCTCCTAATTTATTCTACTGTAATTGACTTTTGCGCCAGATGCGTCTATGTATTCTAATGTATTCCTCCTCCTTTTTTAAATGACAAGCTCTGGCTCTTATATAGAACAAATGCCAGAAAATGGTTACAATGATCCAAGGATCAGGATCCTCTCATAACAAACAACGGTCCAGATGAAAAGCACATGCTTCGCCAGTTAGCAAATGTACAGCTGGCACAGAATATTCCAGCATCTTCAACTTGATTCGGTCTCCAGCTGGTGAACAGCAAATTTGACAATATCCTCCTCATTTCTGGCTCATGTTGCCTCTATGCGCAACTTTGTAATGCTCAGCTTCAGCAGCATCATCACTTCAATGTTCAGTTTCAGCAGCATCATGACTTCAATATTTAGCTTCAGCAGCATCATCATGTCTTCCTGCAAGTGAACAGACAAACATTAAGTTCATTATCATCATGATAAACAACAGGAAGTAAAACGCTTTATTAAACATGCCCTCAAAATGCGCAGCTACAGGCAATCGGGCTCCAAATTTCCATCGCTTCATGTTTTTGCCCATTTTCTTGTATATCGGGTTCAAAATATGATGATGATGATCCCTAATTATACAAGGAAATAACCGCCCTTCAACCATCCTTCGAATCCGGCCCTGCATCATCATCATATTTGCATCGGCGTGATTACATATGATCAGGGTGACAAATTTACCTTAGGCCGACGGCAACAGTTATACCGACGCCAAACATCATGAGGATGACCAACTATATACCTTCAAAGTGGCCGCAGGATATCACAAAATATGATGATCCTCCTTTCCTAATGCTCTGATGAAAAGCACATCAGGATGTTTTGTTTTTGCATATTCGGGAAAGAAAGACATCGTCATCATCATCATGATGAAGACAAATAGGAGGACTTGGAAAATGATCATGCCGCTGAGGCATATCATGATGACGTCATCGTCATCATCAGGCTTCAATAAAATGCAAAGGGATGACGTCACCGTCATGCTTCGTTAAGAGCAGGAGATAAATGGAATATCGGGTCACCTCTAAGGAAGATGATCAGGTCATGAAAGCAGTATGACCCCCTTTTCGGCCAAGGTGATCCTCCTTAAAAGATCAGGATGATGAACATCATCATCATCATATCTGCACTGGGTGATTTAAAATATGATCCTGCTGAAAGTCCTGATGATGATGATCAGGATATCCGGGCCTTCGTTAATCTTCGAACATGACGTCATCGTCATCATCATATTGGCGAACAGGATCATACCCTGGAAAATATCATGCCGAAGGAGAAAGGTGATGGTGACGTCATCGTCATCATCATATTTGCAAAAGTTTATACTTCTCGGCAGGATGATATTACGAAATGTCGAGTAGACGAAGATCACGATGATGATGATCTTGTTCAACAAGGTTTTGGAAAGGAAAATCATCCTCCGTTTCGAAAGATAAGGTGATCATCATGATCACGCAAAAGGAGATCAGGAGGATATTAAGAAATGCGATCCTGCCTTGTTAGATCCTGATGATGATGATCACGCATAAGGACTTTGACGTGCGCGTGATAATTATGCAGATGGCATATTTCTTAAGCAAGGTGATGAAGTGCATCAGCATGATATTACAATATGTTCACGATGTTGGAATATCATGATGCTCGCGATGTGAGAATATCATGATGATGATGATGATTCCAGGGTCGCTTGACGGGAAAAGCTCACTAGCACTTAAGATTGACGTCCGGATGTTTCGGGACTGCATGATTTTATCAGGTGATAGAATAAGATCATGATGATGACCTTTGGCGATACAAAAAGACCGCACGACGGGGACAACCTACTACGACTTAAACTTGACGTCCGGATGTTTCGACCTCAGGATATTATCGGGGCGCTTTTCAAATATCATGATGATGATGTTCATACAACAATTATCAGGTTTGACCAACACTTTGACTGCTTACAACTCCTTCATATGGACGAATTTTCAAGTGATGTAAAAGGCAAACCTGCATGGAATTTCAAGCTCTTTCTAACCATGAAGTCATAGAAACAAAATATGAACTTTGACAAACTAACCTCATGATGATCTACCTCATCCTGACCTTCATGATGATGATGCACCTGACTTATTTTTACCAAACCGCCAGAAACAGACAACACAAGCCAAAACAAAAGTTGGGTCCCTGTTTTGCCAAGTCAAAATGGGGCGTGTTGTGTAACCACACAACAAGATTCAGTTGTAAACTGACCAAAATATCAATTTTGGTCATTTTTAGGGTGTTAGTAAAATTTTGAGTCTTTATATGCAAAGTCGGCCAAATTCACCACTTTTGCATATCTTTTGGTATACTTGTGTAGTGTCGAAGAAAATTGCTGCTTTTACATGGTTTTTCTTTTCCCACATGCACGAGTGACACTTTTCTCTGCCATTGCATGTTCTCTTTAAAAAGGTTAAGTTGCATGTGCATTGTTGGTATTTTTTGTCGCTTTTGCATTTTTGTGAGACACATGTAAGGTCAGTCGAAATTGCCGCCTGTGCAAGATCTTTAAGATCACAAACTCCAGTGGCATTAATTGCCACTCATGTTGGCATTTAGGTCACGTCTTTTGACCCTTTTTAATATGATTAACCCATTGTTTCTCATCATTTCTTTTATTCAAAAACCTTCTAGTCAATTTGTGTATCCCTTCTTTGACCGTTTGATCATGCACTTTTGGATTATAACAGATTTCGAGTTGCAGTTGGCACACCTAGGGTTTCCTCCTTTTGATAGGTAAGTGTTTTCCGTTATTGTTTCTTTATTCAAATTTTCCATTTCCTATTAAAATAACTAAACTCTTGTTCTTCAAGGTTTATACTATTTGTATATTGGTCAAAACAAAATCTTAAGTTTTATGTCTTTCTTTTCTTTTTTGTGTCATTCATACAACCCTATTTTTATTTAAACCTGTTTGGCCGATATTTTCTTGTGAGTGTTCACCAAGTTTTCATCTCATGAGAGGATTGATGTTCGTGTGCTCACAAGATGTCCTGATGGATACAATTGCTGATCAGACAATTCCATAAGCTTGCGAGCAGATGTGAAGTCGACATTTTTGCCACATAAGCCTTTTAAAGTTTATCCAAACACAAGGTGTATGGGCAGAAAAATTCACCGCCCTTACACAGAATATTGAAATACCAAAGTTGCAGAGCCGGTTGAAAGCCTCGCTCGAACACTTATAACTCCCCCTACATGCAGTGTCAACATTTTTCGCCACTAAAACATCATGCACTTCAACATACCTACAGAAGCGGTTGAAATTGCTAATCATGCATGTGCCCTTAAAGTTGCCAAAATACCCACATGTAAGGGTGGTCATTTTGACCGCCCCTACATGTAAAACATTTTTCCAAAAAAAAAACAAAAACAAAAAGAGAACACATGTAATGTCGGTGTTTTTCACTGACTTTGCATGATAATAAAAAATTCCTCCCAACACATGTACTAGCGGCTAAAACATCTGCCTTTACATGTGCAAGTACTTCCTCATGCAGGAGCAGTCAATTTGACCGCTCATGCATCTTTTCCTAAATTTTTTCCAACACTAGGAAAATTCACCTTTCAAGGCATGTTAACCCACTTTCACCCTTGCCTCAATTTGCATGCACTCAAGCCCTTCAACGCATGCTTTCCTGTCCATGATCACTGAATTGCAGTTATCCCAATTTATCCATTTTCCCCCTAATTGCGAGATCATGGTCTTTTACAGTTCTCAACTAGTGTTCCTAGTAGATATCAATTTCAGAGTTCTCTTCAGAGTTGATGTTAGAGCCATCTTCGTCCAAAGAAAAAATCATGAAGTACAAATAACAAGGTGTCTTTCTGGTGACAACAGTGTAGTCAAATATTGATGAAATCAGAAATACAGAAATTGGACATGTGGACATGGCAGAATTTGTGGAAAGAACAAAATAGACAAATTCTTCCAAACCTATGCAAAAAATAATTGATAGTAATATTCATTTGGTTGCATCATTTCTAGTTTCACATGTAAGGACCCAACTCATCCTAAATCAAATAACATTAAACTCTAATTTAAAAAATACCAATGAATAAAAATTTTGATCTGGCAGATGTAGGAAATGTGAAATTATTCTAGAAGTGCTTAATGTATGCTATAGCAATGCGATGAAACTTGAAATTTAGTTTCCTAGAATCATCAGGTTCTTAAAAGATCACCAATTTTAAATCTAGTGAAGAGAGAGTACATTACGAGAGAAGGTACATTATGTAAGATAACCTAAAAGAACAATAGGTCAGTTCATACCTTAAGTCATGCATTACATCCTGCATTCATTTTCGATAGCTTGCTTCTCCTCTAGTAACTGTATCCTTATCATCTGCACAAAATTAACTTAACAATCTCATGTTAACACAACTCAGTAATCACTACTAAGAGAATTAAGATCACGATGTTAATTGTAGGACTCCCTACATCCAGGGGACCTGAGTACTGGGGGCATCCTTCGCTATCTAGACTGCCTACATACCCTGTATCCACGGGATCAAGGCCCCCTCCTTCGAATGTGATCTACACGACGAATGCGAACATGTAGTTTTGTCTTGCACTATGTTTATGTAACTGTGGTTGGTACACAGTTCTTTGCCGACTGCCCATTCACTCAAATGATACAGAGACAGAATTCCAAAGAAACTAATATTGCAAACACACCTCCCGGGAGTGTTTGGCATTTAAATTTTCAAGTGTGATTAATTTACCTATCACGCATATTTCCTTGATGAGGTCTTCCCATTGATCATCCTACAACAATTTTTTTTATAGTCTCACCTTTTTCTTTTTCTTAATCTTTTTAGTCAGGTATCCGAGGAGATTTTCCCTTCCTGTGGATTTAACTTATACATGTTCCTTATTTCTCCCTGATGATTTAGAGGGATGGTGCCCACACGTCATTGTTACAGGTATGTTAGGTGTGAGGTACTTGGTTCAATGGGATGGCATTACCCGTAAACATGACACAGAGGTACCGTAAAAACCGAACACTGCAATTTGTTTGAGTTTTTGCACTTTTCTTTAAAGTTTACCTAGCTATTTGCGAGGAAAAATTAGAATAACTCAAAAGGGAACAATGAAAGGAATAAAATTCTTGATTGATCAATTCAAAACATTTGAGTAATCGAGAGATGTTGTTCTCACCATAAAATTAAACCAATCATCGCATAATAAGGAAAATGCTAAATTAATTCCTCTATTAGAAAGTACCATATAATAGTCATGAAAATGTAAATCACAAACTTTAATTTATGTACAAACACTTGAATCCTTAAACACATATTTGTGAAGAAAACTTATATATTTAACTTTGCAAGTTCCTCTCTTGCAACATTTCTAGCCCTATCAATACTCTATCCTTAATAATCCTAGCCTTAGCATTTATGAATATATAGTCATATTTATGCAATTGGACAAGTGGTCTTATTTGTTATAAACAACTCCTCTAATGGAAGGTACTATTCCCATATATATATTTTTATTCCATGTAATATGACATAAATGTATGACTAATCTCATAATGTGAATTTCTGATTTACTAAATTAGAAACTCACATACTAATACTACTTCTTTAAATCTACAGTTGAGTTTAAAATGGCCACTCATGGAATGCTTGTGATGGCTTGTTTACATTTATTTTTAGTGTCCTTTGTAAATAAAGGGATAATACTTTCCTCTTCATTTTCCTGTCATTTAATTTGGGATAATTGTTAAAACTTTCGTGAAACTCTTCCTTAAAATTTAAATATATTTACCTATGCTCTTTGTAAATTGTAATTATATAAACAATGTATTTCTGAATTACAAATCTGAGTTTAAACATCTATTCAATTCGTATTATACATTATGCATAAATAAATCCCACTTTCCTCGTTTAAAATTTCTATTTCAAGTCAAATGTTTTAAACTACATATAGTTTGCCTTCAAATGAATAGTGAAAAGTGAATAGTAAAAGTAAATAGTGAATAGTAAAAATGAATAGTGATTAGTGGAAAGTGAATAGTAAATAGTGAAAAGTGAATAGTAAAAGTGAATAGTGAAAATGAATAGTGAATAGTAAAAAGTGAAATGGTCCCCATCCTAGGAAGAGACTCTCAAGGTGGCGGCAATTTCAAAAGCAATACTGCAACCCAAATTTCATTTCTTTCATGGTAACAAAATTACAACTTGACTTATAACAAAATTTAAAATTAATATTTCTACTAAGCTTGCACAGAAATAATACTTTTACAAATTTAATTAAGACATCAACTAACTCTCAACTTTGCAAGTAGGAGAAGAAGGAACTTGACAACTTTAATATCCTATTAAAAACAAATTTTCTTTTCCTCTTCTCATTTCTAAATGGTAAAACTTAATGAACTGTAAAATCACAACTAACAACACATTAAGAGAGAATTTTCTCACAACTTCAAAATACCAAATTATACAACGAAAGAGAGAGAATGTTCTCCTGTTGTAAAATCAACAAGGATGAAGCTATTAAAAGACCAAGCTCCCTTAAGACTAAAGGAAAATAAAATATTTCCCAAAACAGAAAAAATCTTCAACTCCACTTTAAGCTCTATGAAAACCTGCATGACACACAAGGAAAGAAAACACCACATAAGCAGCTCTCCTCCCTACTGTAGACCTGCAAGAGGGTCAGTCCCGAGCTAGGGAGATCATTCACACACCTAGGGGATTCAACACTACTTCACAACAAGATAAACACAACACACCAAAACATAAATACACCCATAGATATTTACACAACACAAAACTCATCCACTGTGAGTTTAGAGAGGGGTAGGAGAGTGGACACACTCAACTCTAGAGGGTCACCCTTGAATTAAATTTCAACACAGTTTCCTTCTCATGGGCTCAAGCCAACTTGCAAACAAAGATTCCAAGGAGTTCATATTTTGACTCTTAAGCCAAATAACACAATTTCTCAAAGTCACACAAATGCCCTCAAGGCTTTCAACATCCCAAAAGAAACAAGGCATGCACTCGAGGAGGATCACTCCTCCCCTACCCCAAACTTGATGAGCATTTCTCCCAAGTGGAAGAAGCTCTGTCAACATCCCAATAAAATTTCCCCACAATAACAAAATTTACAACACAAGAAAATAAATAATTTTCACACATCCTTTGTGCAACAAATAGAAATACAAAGGAAAAGCCATGAAATCCAACCTTAAAAAGCCTTTAATGGATGAAGTTGATGCAGAGTTCCTTTCCAGCCTCCTCTCCAAATCTCCCTTCTCAAAAACAATCTCTCTATGATCACAAGCAAGGGATAATGAATGGGGAATATAGGATGGCTAGAATAATTTCGGCATTATGAGGCTATGAAGAGGAGAATAGAGGAGGAATTGGGCATTATGAGGATACCAGAAGAAAATTTCTTAGAAGAAATTAGGCATGATAAGAATGCAAGAATGAAGTCCCCCTACAAGAATGAAATCCCCCTACAAGAATGAAGTTCCCTTGCAAGAATCAAGTTCCCCTGAAAAAATCCTATGTCTCCAATTGCTTAGAGAAGGGTCTTATTTATAGATTTTCTGAAAGGAAATAGAATGTGAGGATCAAGAGTTGAGATCAAGAGCTCACATTATTTGTGAATTTTAAATTCATAGTGGATGAATTAAAAATTTATTTTTTTGGGATTGTAATATTTAAATAACCCCACTATCCCAAGTGGAATTAAAAAAATATCCCCACTATCGCAAGTGAAATTAATAAAATATCCCCACTATCCCAAGTGGAATTAAAGAATATCCCCACTATCCCAAGTGGAATTAAAAAATATCCCCACTATCCCAAGTGGAAATAAAAAATAACCCCACTCATGAAGGACCACACCACTTCATGGGGACTCTCACCAAAAGTGAGGGAACAAGAATATAAGCCCCTCCATTAGTGGTGGACCATGGAGTCATTTCAAGCCTTGAAAATAGAGAAAGGAAGGGCTTGAGTGTTGGTCCCACTCATCCTATCCTTCCCATGCCTCCAAATTCGTCACTTAACTTCACTGTGAAGTTAAGGTGACCATACGGAGGTTAACCAAGGGTTACCCAAGTCAAAAGTGACCCTAGACCCATGGGGTATAACCCAGTGTCAATTTAAACTTAGTTAGGACTCCCAGGGTCAAGTTAAAGCACAAGTAAAAGGGTCTCAAAAATTTAAAATTACAAAATAAAATTCCAAACAACAAATCTTACAACACATATCATAATTCACTTTTCAAAAATATTGAGTTGTGACATCCTTCTCCCCTAAATTTATGCATCGTCCCGATGTATATTAGAAATAAGGTCAAAACATATATAAAAGTCCATAGAAAGCATCATTTACTATCAGTATGCTTGCCTACCTTCATAGTCCATCCCACAACAAAATAGTCTATCATCTAAGTATAATTGTCTGTATCATCTAAACATCATTGAAGTTATAGTTCGTAATTAAAATTCTACTAGGTTCCTGTTGGTCATGATGTTAGTCACAAACAAACATAGAATAAAAGTATACATTAACCTTTATAAAAGTATACAAACATAGAATAACAGTGAATTCAGAGAATTCATAATCCCAAGTCTCCGGTGATTAGGTCTTAATCGACTGACGTTACTCAGAGGTTAATGTGAGTTGCTGTTTCCATTTTGGGGTCTTACGTGAAAATGTGCCATCATCATGATGTTCCTACAAAAATTCTTTATAGAGAAGTCAAATTATGCAGTTATTTGATGAAAAAGATGTAAAAATACCTCAATCTTTGCATGATATTTTCAATTGTGCATGCTTAGTGTTCAAATATGCTAAATATTTGTGATTATCTACGAGATGTCTGCATATTTTGTGTTGTTTTCTTAGGATGATCAGTTATTTGCAATTGTGATAGTGAACTGCTCTGAAATTAAAAGAAATTAAAGGAAATACTTCTAATTATGTTGAACCTTTAGCTTTTGATCCACATACATGCTTGATACTGTCATGAGGAGAAGAAATCAAACCATATGTTCACCAGGACATTCCACAGCTAGATACAGTTGATGCAAACTTCAGAGGATAATGGATGAAAACAATACATGCAACATGATAAGCACTCCAAAGGACACAGCTAATCAAATCATATATCCAGAATTCAAACATAGATTACTCAAGATTTACGAAGATTTGTAATCAGAATACTCTTCTCTCTCATTAGGTATGCAAAAGACATGTACATATACAGCAGCTTTGAAATGAGCCCTGAATATTTCAGCAAACAGATTTCAATTAAGTTTTGAATATTTACAACAAGGCATTCCACCACCTTTTATATAATAAGGTGAGGAATCCATTACAAAAGATCCACGATCCTGATTTATCAATACAAAATCCACGGTTATCATTCCTTGACTCGTCAATTCACCCAAAATGGCACAAGTTGCCAGCTGGCAACTATCTATATTGCTTATGCAAATATCCCCCTTCATGATGTATCTCCATCATGTTCTTCAGCTGATTCATGCGGGTCATCATCATGTGCATCGCTTCCTGAACCTTCGCTATCCTGATGATGATGCTGTATATGGGGCTGCATGCTGCTCCGGATCTGTTCGTATGACCGCACAACCTGATCTATTCCTCCGCCATCTTGAGTCTTTGCCTTGATAATGGTGTGCTTGTGTGCTTCATACTTATCCCTGCTGTTGTCCAACTTATTCTTCCTATCCTGCAATGTCTCGTTATAGCTCTCCATCTTGACTTTGATTCTCATTATTTTATTTATTACTTCTTCTGTCAAGTGGATGAGTGGACCATCTGCTTCCATTTGGAAGTTGTTGTGTAGAGCTTTAAGGGCAGAGTCTTCATCTTGATTCTCTATTTTTCCCTCTACTTTGCCTTCTAGTGTTTCTAGCATCTCTGCTTCAACTCCCATTAGGTCCCGCAACTTCATGCTGATCTCCCTCAGCTTATTGTTGCATCTCTTGAGGACTTTGCATTCAAACTGCACATCCTTGTACCAGATGTCTATTAATAGTGCAGTATTATTATTTAGTATCTGCTTACTGATAAGCAGTTGTGGATTTATCTTCCTTATTTCTCCCAACAGGCTGAGGACTCTCTCCAGTTTATAAGACCTTTTTCCGGTCTGCATCTACAATTTGTCTACCTTGGTCTTGGAGTCACTTAATATGCTCCACCTCTTCAAAGAGGCCTTCATTATTTCTACAGTATCATCTAATGTGGATGACATCCATTTTCTTATTACGGATGCTTCATGTTTCATGAGGTCCAATTTATTTACCTCCTCCTGAGAAATGGTAGTCAATGGGACTGCAGCTTCATTTGTAGTATCATCAGGATTAGTCAAGCCTTTGATATAGGCGTACAACTAAGCAATGTGCTCTTTATGTTGCTTATTCTTCTCCTTCTCTCTTTTCACTTTCTGAATTAGAGAGTCTATGATGTCCTTACCCTCTTGACCTTCCTGATCTTCATTAGCAAAACCTAAATCAACTGTACTGATCTGAAATTCATCGACAGTGATTTTACCTTTCTCTTTCTCCACCGCAGGTATAGCAATTTGTGCGGTTCTTCTCCCTGTCGCTAGATCTCTTTTGATGGCCGACATCATCCTGGCCTTCCTCTTGGGCTTCATTATATCTGCGGAGAATAGGGTGGAGACGTTGAACTCTTGAATTTCAATCTCTTCCTCAACATTTACTTCCTTTTCTAACCATGGAGGCACCTGATCATGCTTTTCGGCATCATGATGCTGTTCACCCATATCTCCCGTTTCTATCAACAAGTGTTGTGGAGATGGTGATTTTTCCTTTTCTCCCTCTTGATGCTCGCCTTGCTGTTGATCCTATGGTGCCTCCTCCTATTAAGGAATTTCTTTTTCTGGGGGAGCATCTTCTCGGTGTGGGGAACCCTGCTGTGCATCTGTATGTAGATCATGATGATCATGATCTTTCTCCGTCATTACTTCACCTGTCCCCAGTTCTTCCCCTTGTGGAGGTTGATCATCCTCCTTTGGTTTCTCTGTTTCTGGTGGTATGTCCACCGTATCGGATGCTGCGAGGTCTGCTTGAAGTGAGGGCATCTGTTCTACGGCCGCTATTTGTTCTGTGCATGCACTATCTACCTCTTGTGCCTTAGCAGCAGGATCCTCTAGTGCTTCCTTCTTCTCATCAGCCTTTGCTTCTTGGACCTCTACTATAGTAGGTCCTGTTGATGTATCCTGTGGGCTTTGTTGGCCTAATTCATGAGCATGGCCTTCTGATTCTGCCATCTCTATCTCCTCTGTTGGGTGACCCTTATCAGGTGATCCTGCTGGCTGTTCAAGACTTGCATCCTGTTTCTCTGTCAAATCCACCACTACAGGACTTGTCACCTCTGTGATCAGTGCTTCTAGCCCTATGTCCTGAGCTACTTGCTCTGGGCTCTTTTCTGGCTCTTCTTCTGCTTGTTTCATCTCCTCAAGCACAGATTGAACGGATGGAAGCTTGTGAGGAGTCATGCTGGTACCAGCAGCTAGTGTTTCCATCTTCTGTGCAGACACATCCTACACAACCTCATCATCAGACAGGTTGATTGTCTCTTCCAGCGAGACATGTCCTTCTGCTTGTGTCTGAGAGGCCTCTTTTTGTTGCTCTTTAGCAAGTTCAGTTTTGAACTTGATAATGGTAGGAAGTGGAACATTGTGCTGAAGTTCCTTCTGCAGTTCACTACCTGCCCCTTGTAATTGTGTAGGGGGTTGACTTATCTCACCTCTCATGGAGGTTCTTGGTTTCTTAGGTGTGGTGGGAACCAGCACCTGTGGAGCTCTCCTCTTTCTTCTTATTATCAGTGGAGCTTCTTCTTCTTCAGGCTCCTCCTCCATGAGAATATCTTTTCCTCCTGGTTGTGTAGAGGATTGACCCACTTCTTGGGTCTCAATGATTCCAGCCTCTGTTGTCTTGCTTTTCTTGGGCTTTGGAGGAGAATTTGACTCTGATCCTGATCCGGCTGCCTCTTCAGCTGTAAACACTGCCCTTTCAATTATTATACCTTTTGGTCCCTTTTCCACCTTCTTGCCCCTTGGGGGTCTTTTGCTTGGCTGTTGTGGTGGAGGGATCCTCTCTCCCTTAGTCTTCCTCTTCTCTGGTAGGAAGTTGTCATATTCATCTGCAGGGATGTCCTGCCCCTTTTTCTTGTTGTCCATCGTGATGGCAACACCTTTCTTCTTCAATGCCTCTACCTGTGCATCCACCGAAGCTTGGGTCAAGTGTAGGGTTCTGGCAAGGAATGGGTCTAAGGACATGTCCTCCTGCATGGTGAGGTCAGGTGCAGAGATGGTATCATTATAAATCTTTTTCTACTCAAACTCGGCTGCCATTATCCTACCATCATCATTCTTCAGCTGTTGAGGGAGGGAGATGCAGTCAAATGTCCTAATCTGGTTCAGAGTCAACCTCTGATACCTCCTCCTCCTGGCTTTTGCCTCATCTTCACAGTCAGCCCAAAAATCTTCTAGTTGCCTTTGGTGAAGAGGCTTCCCTAGAATCTTCTGTATCCTGCCGTAAGGATCATATGGTCTTGTTATTGGGAAAGGCAGTAAATTCATCTTATTCAGAGTGACCATCACCTTCTTTATACTGTCAGAGTCAGGGCACATGTAGTTGCCAATGCTGACTGGGAACAAAATTGGTGGCAGCTTCTTGGCATCCTTATACATCTGTATCATGGTGGAGCCCTACCTGATAAATTCCATTAACACTACTGCATCCGTAGGATATCTTGGCAGCATCAAGGGATGCCCCTCAAAACCTTCAACCCTGATATAGGAAAAGGTTGCAAATTGTATGTACCATGCCCCATGCCTGTACACTGCCTCTTGAGCCTCCATGCTCAATCTTTTGGTTCTGTCATCTTCCATGGTCCTTACCAGATGCATAGAGAATGCATCATTGACCAGTTTGTAGTCCTTGAGATAGCTGGTTCTTTGCAACTAGGGATGATGATCCCAGATATATGCAGCATTTGTGCCTATCAATTTCTCATCTATAACCAAGGCATCAAAAGTGCCTCTATAAGCACAAGAGTAAACAATATAATATGTCATGTAGAATGTACATTCTGAACCTCCCAGGTTCATCAACTGCTCATGTAGAGCATCACTTATTATTTGGCCCCACAGTGGCTTGATGTCTGAATACATACACATCATTATTATTCTGTACATCCAATCTCTGAAATCACCAGCATCAGGCTGGCCAGTCACTCTGTTCAGGAGGGCAATCATGTATTGATACTCCTCACTGAAATCATACTTGAACAGGTGCATAGGGAGCTTAGCCGCTGCATTATACGTGTTGTTCTCGGCCCACCAAGCATACATGTTCTTTCTGGCCGACTTCTTATTGGCCTCATATTCTCTTTCAGACTTTTTCAAGTCTACGCTCTTGACCTTACTGCCCATCAGCAGTCCGAATGTTCGGGAGAGACCCTTGATGGATAGGTCTGCATACACCCTCCCATGCTTCACCACCTGCCTCGTCTGAGGGTTATAATTTCAGGCGCACTCTATAACAGGCTCCGGAGACTCCATAGAGTATGGGAAACCAACAACGTTCCACATACCTGATACAAACACTGCGTCCAGTACCGGACTCTTGTCATGCCCATCATTCAGCTTGGCTGACCAAGCTTCCAGATTTGTACTCCCCTGATGGGTGTCTGTAATTGCCCCATATTTGAACATGACCCCTCTCTGAGAAGAGAACATTGGCCTACTGAACTCCTCCTGACTCTTGATTAATCATTTTTCAGCCATGAGTACCTGCCATTAACACAATCTCTTCTCACAAAAAGGTACATACATGCATACATATTGCAATCATCATGCCTATTGCATCAATTTTAGCATTACTTACTCATATGGGTACATAACCAGAACTTACAGCATCATATCAGAATAGAAACAACATGATGAGGGTTTCATTCACTTACCTGGTTATACAGATATCTCGTGTATACCAATGGATTGTCAACGACACTCTTAATTCAGGTGATGATCACTTTCTTCCTTTAGTTTGTGAGCTCTAGTTGCACAACGGTAGCTGTTATGTAGATATGGAGGTTGGTGCTCTGTAAAACAAATTTATCGCAAGTTAAACGTAACAATGGCGGTTGAATTACCTTTTAACCTTGCAGTTAGGGTGAATTTAGGGTAACTCTGACAAGTTAGATCGTATTCTCTGATCATTCGTGCAAAAACACAGGATTTTGCCAGCTGTTTCATTGGGTTCCGGGGTTGGCGGGAATCACCTACCATATCTGCGCGCAATTAATGACAATGGCGGCAAAGGGAGCGGGGGGATATCCTTATGACAGGATATCATGAGGGTAGGATGATATTTCACAAATATCGGGTTGAGTTTCGATGTCATCCTTCTTAGCATTGAAATTGTTATCGCGACGGGATTCGGGTGACAAAGCACCTTTTGTTTATATTTTAGCACATCAGGAGGATATTTTGGTTTATCGGGTGATGTTTCAAAATATGATGATGGCGAGACAAACTTACTTGTCTTCCTTGGAATATCGGGATGACGTCATCATGATATTTGTTCTTTGTATCGGAAATGTCTCATGACGTCATCGTCATTTTAGGCGAACATGATCATGTTTGGAAAATATCCTGTCGAAATGTAAATATGATGATGATGTCATTAGGATGTTTGTTAAGGGTGATATTTCACATCAAGAGGATATTAACAAATATCGGGTTACATTTGAAAACATGATGTTCGCGATATAAAAGACCGCTTGACGGGAAGACTTACTACCATTTAAAGTTGACGTCTGGATATTTGAGCCGCAGGATATATCAGGGGATATTTCAAATATGATGATGATCTTTGATAACATGACTAAGGTTATAAAATATGATCCTCCCTCTTGCGAATATCAGGTTTGACCAAGACTTTGACCGTTCATAACTCTCACATCCTGAGGAATATCTGGGTGATGCAAAAGGCAAACCTGCATGAATTTGGTTGCTCTTTCAGAATATGAAGTCACAGATATGAAATGCAAATTTTGACAAACTGACCTCATATTGGGGACTTACCTCATCCTGACTCCACATGATGATGCACATGACTGATTTTTACCAAACCACCAGAAAGCAAGCAACACAAACCAAGCCAAAAGAAGTTGGGTCCCTGTTTTGCCAAGTCAAAATGGGGCATGTTGTGTAACCACACAACAACTTGCCACCAAAGAAAATGAACAAATTCCAATGATTCAAGTGATGTGATCACATTCATCTATAGTGTTCTAATTCTGTCTAAGTACAAGCATCATGATCCTTTGAATGATAAAATTTCATCATGGTGATAATGCTAACAAAGGATCAGGTGTGTGCATATGATTAATTATCTTCATCTTGAAAGTAAGTTGAAAACATGAGTAACTGGTGTTAAACTACATAGTTGGGGATCATCCCTCATAGCCGACCTGGATAGAGCCTTGCTGCCAGTAGGCGTCTATAGCCCCGGCAAGGTTATCTATAAAATCTCCCTAAGTAGAGCCCCACTGCCAGCAGGCGTCTATAGCCTCGGTAGAGTTACTTAGATGGCCTAATTTTATTTATTTTCTGATTTTCTTTCTAAAATTTGTACCTGATATCATCATGTCAGCTCATTTGTACAAGGTATGGTCACTTGCAGCTTTAGGTTGAAGATTGCATTGGTAGCAAGGGAGTCCCTTTAGATTTTTCACTTAACACCTATACTTGTGTCTTCAACATGCCCAAGGCTGTTAGGTGTTTCGTTGTGATGGATTCACTTTGACCAAGAAAAAGCACCCAGATGAAAAGATATCACAAACCTGATCATGAACACCACTTAGAATGAATCATAGCCTATGTTTAAATGTGATCTCATCATTTGAATCTTAACAATTTAGTCACTTTCTGGGGTGATGAAGTGCATCATCCTGACTCATTAGAACAAGGTCCCAACCAACAAAACAAAACAAGCACAACAAACAAACCTGTACAAACAACTATACAAATATACACTATGATACATACGACTGTCATGAAGTCATTCAGGCCTGGAAATAATGTTTGAGGAATCGTCCATTGACTGGCAATGGGACATCCTCACCTGTTAGGTTCTTTAGCCTATAAGTGCTGTCTCCTAAGATCTTAAAAATTTGAAAGGGACCTATCCATAATCCATCAAACTTACCATGGTCACCTTTCTTTTCATGGGCTTTATCCCACATCAGGACTAAATCAGATATCCTGAAAGCTTTAATTCTGGCTCTCTTGTCAAACCAGCGTTTGACAACAGCCTGATGTTTTGCAAATTGGTCAATCGCTTGACTCCATTTTTATTCCAGGTGCATCAACTGAAGCAACCTGACTTCCTATTTATTATTTATGCCTAGATATTCTTGGGCAAACTGTAGAGTAGGAATTTTCAAGTTTATAGGGAGGATAGGATCTACCCCATATACTAGTTGGAAGGGTGAGTTTCCTAATGCAGTTTTCATTCTAGTTCTGTCTACCCATAAGGCATATTTCAAAAATGAGTTCCATTCCCTGGGATTTTTCTCTATCAGTTTTCTTATGATACTCAGTAAATTCTTGTTGGTGGATTCTGCTAATCCATTCCCCTGGGGATAGTAGTTGGATGAGTACTTAAGTATGATCCCATGATCAAAAGCCCAACCTGACAATTTGGTGGAAACGAAAGTAGAACCATTATCACTTACCAATGCATAAGGAGTTCCATACCTGGTGACAATGTTGCTCTCCAGAAACTTAATGACATCATCTGCAGTACAAGTTTTGCTGCTAATAGCCTCAGTCCATCTAGTACAATAGTCAGTAATCATTAGGACATACCTATGCCCTGAGGAGGACTGAGGATTGATTGGTCCTATGAAGTCCATGCCCCACTGTGCAAATGGGCGCTCTTCCATCACTAGCTGTAATGGTTGTGCAGCATATTTCTCTCTGTTGGCAGCAACCTAGCAGACATGACAACATTTAACATGATCAGCCGTGTCTTTAAAAATTGTAGGCCAGTAGTATCCTGCTCTGAGGATTGCATGTGTTGTGGCCAATGCTGATCCGTGTGCCGTTCCAAACTTGTCATGTAACTCTGTCAAAACTTTATTTGCTTCTGGTTTCTCTAAGCATCTCAGGTATATTCCTTCATAATTCTTCTTAAACAAGGTTCCTCCCTTCATCATATGCTTTTGGGATCTTATCTTCAAGGCTTTTCTCTGTGAAGCTTGCATTCTTGATGGACATCTTCCAGTGATCAGGATGTGCCTGATGTCTGAATACCATTCTCTATTATCTTTCTCATTGATCACATACTGCTGACTAATGATGTTTGGATCAATTTCAGATATCATCTGGCTCAGAGCTTGTCCTCTTACTAGCTTCATTGGTGTGATCTCCATATCATACTCTTGTAATACAGTAATCCATTTAGATCTTTTTTCACTAGGTTCACTCTGCATCAGCAGCATCTTCACTACTGCATCTGGTACCACAGCAATCACTTTGCTTCTCAGTATGTAATGTCTGAATTTCTTTACTGCTCTGACTAATGCAAGTGCCTGCCTCTCAACATCTACATATCTCAACTCAGCATCTCTGAAAGGACAACTCATGAAAGCAATTGGTTTCTCTTCCTTCTCTTCATTTCTCTGAGTTAACACTGCTGCAGAGGTATGTTCTGAGGCAAATGAATAGATGTAGAAATCTCTTGTGTAATCTAGACTGATGAGGACAGGAGCATCTGAAATGGCTTTCTTTATATCTTCAAAAGCAGCCCTGGCTTTTGGTGTCCACTCAATTTGTGCATCTTTCTTCAACATGGCATTTAGTGGTCCAACAATCTCAGCAAAGCCAGTGATGAACTTCCTCACAAAATTTATCTTACCAAAATAAGATTTAAGTTCCTTTTTACTTCCTAGAAGTTGTAACTTCATAATAGACTCCACCCTGTTAGGATCAATGATAATTCCATCTTCTGTGATCAGATGGCCTAGTAATTTTCCTGTTGTGACTCTAAAGATGCACTTCTTGGGATTCAAAGATATTCCATACTCTTCACATTTCTTCAGTACACTTCTGAGATCAGCAACATGATTCCCCCTTTCCTTGGAGAATACTATCAAGTCATCCATGTAGATGACTATACATTTTCCTATTAAGCCTCTGAAGGCTATGTCCATTGCTCGCTAGAATGTAGCTCCAGCATTTATAAGTCCAAATGGCATTCGTCTATATGCAAATATACCCCACTTTGTGGTGAAGGCAGTTTTCAATATGTCAATTTTATCAACCATCACTTGGTTGTATCCTAAAAAACCATCTAGGAAGGACATCATTTTGGCTCCATTTACAATCTGTAGAACTTCATCCAAGGAGAGCAAAGGATAATTGTCTTTTTCTGATGCTCTGTTCAGGTTCTTGAAATCTACACATAACCTGATGTCTCCATTCTTCTTTCTAACTGGCACAAGATTCGCCACCCAAGTGGAGTGCCTTATAGGGAATATTATCTGGGCATTTAACAGTTTCTTGACTTCTTCAAGGATGATTGGTTCAAGCAGAGCATTTACTGGCCTCTGCTTCTGTCTGAAAGGTTTTGCATCCGGCTTGAGAGGTATAGTATGAGTTATGACAGAGGTGTCATATGTCTTCAGCTCATCATAAGTCCATGCAATCACATGTATGTAATCTTTAAGTGCTTGAGTTATTCCTTCTAACTCTTCTAGTGTACAAACTTTGCCTATCAGCACTTTCTTCTTGTCTTCCTTCTGTCCTATGTTCACTTGTGAATATTGACCTCCATCTGCCTTGGGCAGATCCTTATGTTTAAGCATATTATCTAAGTCAAAAGCCCTTTCTAATTCAATCATACCTTTGGGGATCATGTTGCTAGGCAACTCTAATATCTCATCTTCTTCCCAGACATGATCTTCCCTACCATTCTCATCTATAATCTAAGATTCAAATATATCTCTGTTTGAAATGAAGTCCAGAATGTGCTGATCATCATCAAACACCTGGAGATTAGTCACATTGTCAGGTACTGAAGGTACTGGCACCAATTCTATTGAAAATCTCTTTAGACTAGATATAGATAGTGGCTCCAATGTACTGGCAGCCTAGGCAAGTGCATCTACCCTCTGGTTTTGTTCCCTTGGTACGTGAGTGATATTAAAGGCATCAAAGTCTTCAATCAGGTCCCACACTCGATGTCTATAATTTGATAGTTTTCTGTAGTTACAGGAGTAAATTCCTCTTACTTGCCTCACGACTAGCTCTGAATCTCCAAAGACATGCAAAACCTTTACTTTCTTCTTATGAGCAAACAGCATTCCATGAATCAGAGCTTCATACTCTGCTACATTGTTAGTACAGGGGAACTGTAATCTGTAGGCTGCTAAGTAGGATTTTCCTGATGGATTAATGAGATCAATTCCCACCCCAGCACCTTGCTTGGATTTAGATCCATCAAACTTTAAGATCCAAGGCTTATCCTCAGCAGGACTTTTATCTTCAGCAGGATATCTATTTGAACCTTCTTTCTTCTTTGTAGCTCTGGCTGCTACTCCGCCTGATATCCATTTTAACTTAGGGATGCTATCATCCTCAAGTTTCTTCTTTCCTTTAATTTGTGAGCTTGATGGCTTTTCTGTTTTCTCTTTCATCTCAGCAGGAGGAGGATGTTCAGGATCCGTAGCTGCATGCTTTTCCAAAATGTGTAAACATAGTGAGCAAGTTGTTTCTGAGTGAGGTGCCTCATGCAGCCTACACCAACCTTTAATTAAAACCTCCTGGGGAGATTTACGCTGTCGCGTCATCTTCTCTATTTCTTTTACCAGAAATTCTTTGAACTTGGTCAGGTCACTACCTTTGTCTTCATCAAACAACTCATAATCTGGTTCTATGAAGCAATCACTACCAGGGGTGATCTTTTCCTTCCTTGCGTCATTTATCGGGTTAGACACCAGAATCTCTTCTATTGTCAGGATATGATCTTCATCCTGCTCTGTCGACCCTTCTGTTCCTGCAGAAGACAGATAAGAATTAATATCGTCATCATCATCAGATGTAG
Organism: Cunninghamia lanceolata; assembly: GCA_027924645.1. Taxonomy (NCBI): domain Eukaryota; kingdom Viridiplantae; phylum Streptophyta; class Pinopsida; order Cupressales; family Cupressaceae; genus Cunninghamia; species Cunninghamia lanceolata. The sequence continues at coordinate 29,925,718 of BSBN01000078.1, read as the reverse complement.
CACTCACCTCAGAATATGATGATGATGCTTCACTATATGTCTGCTCCAGTATCATCATGTCTAAACATGTTTCACAAGTCTTTTCTAAGTGTGCTTCGCCGTGTAGTCTGCACCATCCATCAATCAAAATATCATTAGCAGGTATATTTAATAATTGACAACGTTTTACCTGATTTGATAGATGCATCTCAAAATCTCTGAAGCGATTCATTTCATTGTCATTATCTGGACCATTATCAGGTTCTATACTTGGCATGTCCTCATGATAATCATCATCATGATGATGCTGAACATCAAACATCAGGATCTTTTCTATTTTAACAGTCTGTGGCCTGATGCAATAAACTCCAGGTTCTACGTTTACATACATGATCTCATTTGTTTTGTTGTACTCTGTGATCATATGTTTCATCCTAGGTTCAGCATCAATCCTTATCTGATTAGGTATACCTTTCCATGCTAACCACATGTGACTGAAATCTGTGGACATATATCTGTTAAGCATTTTGGACCAGTCTCTGCTAAGCAACATCCCATAAGTATCAGGTATGTCAACTACCTGAATGTCAATGTAATACTGGATCCTAGGATCAGATGCTAGCTGCATGTGGATGTGAGTTAGTTCTCCTACTACACTTACTTCTGTCTTGTCCAGTTGAGTGACCTTCTTTAAGGATTTAGTAGGATGTAGTCCTAAAGCATTACATATTGACAAAGGCATAACATTCATTGAGGCTCCTGAATCAACCAAATAGTTGTGCAAGTTATTGCTGAACATTCTTATGGTGAGGAGAAATGGAGGTGATTCAGTTTTATCTCTATACAAGGTCATGTGGGAGGTTTCAGCAGCTTGGACTGTAGCTGACACTTTAGGCTTGATAATATTATCCTTAGCAACATGATCTTTGCCATTGGATTGACTTGAAAGATGACTATCCTCTTTAGGAGCAGGATCATCTAGTGACTTCATGAATGCTTTTTTGATGGCAGGAGTTTTTAGTAACTCAGATAAGGACAGGCTGATCTTAATTTTCTTCATTTCGTCAGCCAAATAGCTGACTAACTTGTTAGACTCATGAGGTGCATTTATGACCTTTGATCCTATGTTTTGAGGAGACAAGTATTGACCATTCACCTTAGGGAACCCAGGGTTATTGCTAGCCTTAGGATCAGGACGTGTGTTGAAATTGTTTGGAGGTAAGGATGATGTCAATGGACCAGTGGGTCTATTGGTATTACTTCTCAAGTTATAATTGTGCTTACCAGGATATTGCTGCTGATATGCATGTACTTCCTCATGCTCTTTTGCAGGTTCATTTTCATCCTCAAAGGGAAAAACATAATTTGTTTCGAAAGTTAAGGCAGATTCCTCACAGGTCTGGTCATAACTCAGATGAGGTTGATTAGTGTACGTTTCTAGCACAAAAGCTGAGTCATATCCACAAGGGACTATCTCATTTCCTTCTGCCTAAGGTGGATTTCCAGAAGTGTTAGACACTTCAGTCTGAAAGATGCTGGCAGCAATCCTAAATTGTGGGCAATCTAATTCTGCATGTGCATTGGTATTGTGGATCCTACACCAATTGGTAAGGGCTGCCTTAGCAAGATTGACTCTAGTAGTCTGTTTGGCTTCACCAGGAGGCTGATTGTCCAGGGGTGATGGTAATGAGCCATTATTTGGCCTGGAGTTCCACACTCTGGGCTGTCTAGGAGGATTATTGTTATTTCCACCAATGTTGTTGAATTTATTGTTGTTATATCCCTTGTCAAGATGATTTGATCTGTCATTGAAATAATTTCTATTCTGACCTGACTGGGAATAAAAACCTTGATTTCTCAAATGTGTTACTTCTGTGGTGAGTTTTCTGAGTTGAGCAAAAATTTCTTTGATTTCCTTCTTTTCCTCTTGGGCCTTGGCCACTACATTTTCAGTCTGAGGCTTGAAAAAAGAGGATCCATGGTTACTGTTGGATAGATCAGTACCCTGAGGTGTCTGAGCATATGCAGGATATTGCAATGATTGGCCATTTCCATTAGGAGGGGGCATAATACTCAGTGGAGGTACTTGCAAAGGTGCAGGCATGACTGCTGGGGGTGTCACTGCTCCATTAGGATATTGTGTAGGATACTGTGGAGAATACGGTGCAGGATATTGTGCAGGATATTGTGACTGCATGCCAGGTAAGGTAGGGAATACTATATTTGGAGTAGGAGCAGATATCAACTGTTGATTTACCTTGATAGCTTCTTGAAAAGCTCCTGTCAATGTAGTGATCTTAGGATGTGTTCTCCTGATGAACATGGAAGTTAATGGATCCAGGGCTGAATAATAGATACTCCTGGCAGCAACATCAGCTACTACATATGGGGCAACTAGCTTGGACAACATTTTCTGGAACCTAGCATTGAAATTAGCAATAGGCTCATTCTCAAATCTTTTGATTGTAGCAAACATATGGTAATTCATTGATGGATCAATAGGGACCTTGAACCTATCAAGAAAAGCTTTCTCTAAGACAGCCCACGAACCGACAGAAGATTGACCAAGACTAACGAACCAATTATAAGCCTCTTCTCCTAAGGAAAAAGGAAATAATCTGCACACCACGTCCTGATGCTCTATTCTGGCTCTGCAGCAAGCTTCTTTAAATGTCCTGATATGATCATCAGCATCTTGATAAGGACAAAGTTTGTCTGGATTCTTTGGTAACTCATGATATGCATTAAAAGTCAAAGGTGACTCTGCTGCAAAGAAAGACATTACAACCTGAGGAGGTTGAGCTGGTGGTACAGCTGGCTAAGTTTGAACTGAAGGTACACCCTAGGGTTGAACAGGAGGTCTCATAGATATCCCAGAAGGTATTTACAAACCAACAGGAGTTCCAGGAGGAGGTTTTGGTGAAGCTCTTAACGCACTAGACCCTGGAGTATGATGAATGTCTACAGTCCTAGGTCTGAAACCTCTAACAGGCAATTCTTCAAAAATCTCACTAGGTCTAGACCTGGTATTTATCCTGTGAGCCAGGATTTCTCAATTTGGAGGCAAACTGGTTGAAACTTTGCAAATATTGGCTAGATTCCACCAAAGGAGGTGATATTTGCGGTCAGATGGCAAATCAGACTAGATATTTACAAAATATTTGCGAAGATACTGCAAATATGACTGGATATTGGGGTATCTTGGCCCGTAGCACGAGATCCCAAGTGTCTAAGGCCTAAATTCTTCAAAACTTGAACAAATTTATGGATCTTTGGCCAATATTAGTGAATTCACAATGATCTACTGTATAGCTTGCAATATTTATGTAAGATTTGGAAATCTTTACACAGAACGAGCACATACAAACTTCTCACAGTAAATATTTACGTAATTTACTGAAATTTACAGATGATCCGAGGTTACCTTACTCTATGCGTCATCCAACCTGAAAATAATGATGATGAGCGTGATCTTCCAAAATCTGGCCCTCCTTCTAGCGCCAATTTATGTTGGTCATGATGTTAGTCACAAACAAACATAGAATAAAAGTACACATTAACCTTTATTCATCTTGAAAGATACAGTGGATTCAGAGAATTCATAATCCCAAGTCTCCAGTGATTAGGTCTTAATCGACTAACGTTACTCAGAGGTTAATGTGAGTTACTATTTCCATTTTGGGGTCTTACGTGAAAATGTGCCATCATCATGACGTTCCTGCAGAAATTCTTTACAGAGAAGTCAAATTATGCAGTTATTTGATGAAAAAGATGTAAAAATACCTCAATCTTTGCATGATATTTTCAATTGTGCATGCTTAGTGTTCAAATATGCTAAATATTTGTGATTATCTACGAGATGTCTGCATATTTTGTGTTGTTTGCTTAGGATGATCAATTATTTGCAATTGTGATAGTGAAATGCTCTGAAATTGAAAGAAATTAAAGGAAATACTTCTAATTATGTTGAGCCTTTAGCTTTTGATCCACATACATGCTTGATACTGTCATGAGGAGAAGAAATCAAACCATATGTTCACCAGGACATTCCACAGCTAGATACAGTTGATGCAAACTTCAGAGGATAATGGATGAAAACAATACATGCAACATGATAAGCACTCCAAGGGATGTAGCTAATCAAAGCATATATCCAGAATTCAAACACAGATTACTCAAGATTTACGAAGATTTGTAATCAGAATACTCTTCTCTCTCATTAGGTATGCAAAAGACATGTACATATATAGCAGCTTTGAAATGAGCCCTAAATATTTCAGCAAACAGATTTCAATTAAGTTTCAAATATTTACAACAAGGCATTCCACCACCTTTTATAGAATAAGGTGAGGAATCCGTTACAAAAGATCCACGATCCTGATTTATCAATACAAAATCCATGGTTATCATTCCTTGACTCGTCAATTCACCCAAAATGGCACAAGTTGCCAGCTGGCAACTATCTATATTGCTTATGCAAATATCCCCCTTCATGATGTATCTCCATCATGTTCTTCAGCTGATTCATGCAGGTCATCATCATGTGCATCACTTCCTGAACCTTCGCTATCCTGATGATGATGCTGCATATGGGGCTGCATGCTACTCCGGATCTGTTCGTATGACTGCACAACCTGATCTATTCCTCCGCCATCTTGAGTCTTTACCTTGATAATGGCGTGCTTGTGTGCTTCATACTTATCCCTACTGTTGTCCAGCTTGTTCTTCCTATCCTGCAATGTCTCGTTATAGCTCTCCATCTTGACTTTGATTCTCATTATTTTATTTATTACTTCTTCTGTCAAGTGGATGAGTGGACCATCTGCTTCCATTTGGAAGTTGTTGTGTAGAGCTTTAAGGGCAGAGTCTTCATCTTGATTCTCTATTTTTCCCTCTACTTTGTCTTCTAGTGTTTCTAGCATCTCTGCTTCAACTCCCATTAGGTCCCGCAACTTCATGCTGATCTCCCTCAGCTTATTGTTGCATCTCTTGAGGACTCCACATTCAAACTGCACATCCTTGTACCAGATGTCTATTAATAGTGTAGTATTATTATTTAGTATCTACTTGCTGATAAGCAGTTGTGGATTTATCTTCCTTATTTCTCCCAATAGGCTGAGGACTCTCTCCAGTTTATAAGACCTTTTTCTGGTTTGCATCTGCAATTTGTCTACCTTGGTCTTGGAGTCACTTAATATGCTCCACCTCTTCAAAGAGGCCTTCATTATTTCTACAGCATCATCCAATGTGGATGACATCCATTTTTTTATTACGGACGCTTCATGTTTCATGAGGTCCAATTTATTTACCTCCTCCTGAGAAATGGCATTCAATGGGACTGCAGCTTCATTTGTAGTATCATCAGGATTAGTCAAGCCTTTGATATAGGCGTGCAACTGAGCAATGTGCTCTTTATGTTACTTATTCTTCTCCTTCTCTCTTTTCACTTTCTGAATTAGAGAGTCTATGATGTCCTTACCCTCTTGACCTTCCTAATCTTCATTAGTAAAACCTAAATCAACTATACTGATCTGAAATTCATCGACAGTGATTTTACCTTTCTCTTTCTCCACCGCAGGTATAGCAATTTGTGCGGTTCTTCTCCCTGTCGCCGGATCTCTTTTGATGGCTGATGTCATCCTGGCCTTCCTCTTGGGCTTCATTATATCTGCGGAGAACAGGGTGGAGACGTCGAACTCTTGAATTTCAATCTCTTCCTCAACATTTACTTCCTTTTCTAACCATGGAGGCACCTGATCATGCTTTTCAGCATCATGATGCTGTTCACCCATATCTCCCATTTCTATCAACAAGTGTTGTGGAGATGGTGATTTTTCCTTTTCTCCCTCTTGATGCTCGCCTTGCTGTTGATCCTGTGGTGCCTCCTCCTGTTGAGGAATTTCCTTTTCTGGGGGAGCATCTTCTCGGTGTGGGGAACCCTGCTGTGCATCTGTATGTAGATCATGATGATCATGATCTTTCTCTGTCATTACTTCACCTGTCCCCAGTTCTTCCCCTTCTGGAGGTTGATCATCCTCCTTTGGTTTCTCTGTTTCTGGTGGTATGTCCACCGTATCAGATGCTGCGAGGTCCGCTTGAAGTGAGGGCATCTGTTCTGCGGCCGCTATTTGTTCTGTGCCTGCACTATCTACCTCTTGTGCCTTAGCAGCAGGATCCTCTAGTGCTTCCTTCTTCTCATCAGCCTTTGCTTCTTGGACCTCTACTATAGCAGGTCCTACTGATGTATCCCGTGGGCTTTGTTGGCCTGATTCAAGAGCATGGCCTTCTAATTCTGCCATCTCTATCTCCTCTGTTGGGTGACCCTTATCAAGTGATCCTGCTGGCTGTTGAAGACTTGCATCCTATTTCTCTATCAAATCCACCACTACAAGACTTGTCACCTCTGTGATTAGTGCTTCTAGCCCTATGTCCTGAGCTACCTGCTCTGGGCTCTTTTCTGGCTCTTCTTCTGCTTGTTTCATCTCCTCAAGCACAGATTGAATGGATGGAAGCTTGTGAGGAGTCATGCTGGTACCAGCATCCAGTGTTTCCATCTTCTGTGCAGACACATCCTGCACAACCTCATCATCAGATAGGTTGATTGTCTCTTCCAGCGAGACATGTCCTTCTGCTTGTGTCTGAGAGGCCTCTTTCTGTTGCTCTTCAGCAAGTTAAGTTTTGAACTTGACAATGGTAGGAAGTGGAACATTGTGCTGAAGTTCCTTCTGCACTTCACTACCTGCCCCTTGTAATTGTGTAGGGGGTTGACTTATCTCACCTCTCATGGAGGTTCTTGGTTTCTTAGGTGTGGTGGGAACCAACACCTGTGGAGCTCTCCTCTTTCTTCTTATTATCAGTGGAGCTTCTTCTTCTTCAGGCTCCTCCTCCATGAGAATATCTTTTCCTCCTGGTTGTGTAGAGGATTGACCCACTTCTTGGGTCTCAATGATTCCAGCCTCTGCTGTCTTGCTTTTCTTGGGCTTTGGAGGAGAATCTGACTCTGATCCTGATCCGGCTGCCTCTTCAGCTATAAACACTGCCCTTTCAATTATTATACCTTTTGGTCCCTTTTCCACCTTCTTGCCCCTTGGGGGTCTTTTGCTTGGCTATTATGGTTGAGGGATCCTCTCTCCCTTAGTCTTCCTCTTCTCCAGCAGGAAGTCGTCATATTCAACTGCAGGGATGTCCTGCCCCTTTTTCTTGTTGTCCATCGTGATGGCAACACCTTTCTTCTTCAATGCCTCTACCTGTGCATCCACCCAAGCTTGGTTCAAGTGTAGGGTTCTGGCAAGGAATGGGTCTAAGGACATGTCCTCCTGCATGGTGAAGTCAGGTGCAGAGATGGTATCATTATAAATCTTTTTCTGCTCATACTCGTCTACCGTTATCCTGCCATCATCATTCTTCAGCTGTTGAGGGAGGGAGATGCAGTCAAATGTCCTAATTTGGTTCAGAGTCAACCTCTGATACCTCCTCCTCCTGGCTTCTGCCTCATCTTCGCAGTCAGCCCAAAAATCTTCTAGGTGCCTTTGGTGAATAGGCTTCCCTAGAATCTTCTGTATCCTGCCGTAAGGATCATATGGTCTTGTTATTGGGAAAGGCAGTAAATTCATCTTATTCAAAGTGACCATCACCTTCTTTATACTGTCAGAGTCAGGGCACATGTAGTTGCCAATGCTGACTGGAAACAAAATTGGTGGCAGTTTCTTAGCATCCTTATACATCTGTATCATGGTGGAGCCTTGCCTGATAAATTCCATTAACACTACTGCATCCGTAGGATATCTTGGCAGCATCAGGGGATGCCCCTCAAAACCTTCAACCCTGATATAGGAAAAGGTTGCAAATTGTATGTACCATGCCCCATGCCTGTACACTGCCTCTTGAGCCTCCATGCTCAATCTTTTGGTTCTGTCATCTTCCATGGTCCTTACCAGATGCATAGAGAATGCATCATTGACCAGTTTGTAGTCCTTGAGATAGCTGGTTCTTTGCAACTGGGGATGATGATCCCAGATATATGCAGCATTTGTGCCTGTCAGTTTCCCATCTGTAACCAAGGCATCAAAAGTGCCTCTATAAGTACAAGAGTAAACAATATAAGATGTCATGTAGAATGTACATTCTGAACCTCCCAGGTTCATCAACTGCTCATGCAGAGCATCACTTATTATCTGGCCCCACAGTGGCTTGATGTCTGAATACAGACACATCATTATTATTCCGTACATCCAATCTCTAAAATCACCAGCATCAGGCTGGCCAGTCACTCTGTTCAGGAGGGCAATCATGTATTGATACTCCTCACTGAAATCATACTTGAACAGGTGCACAGGGAGCTTAGCCGCGGCATTATACGTGCTATTCTCGGCCCGCCAAGCATACATGTTCTTTCTGGCCAACTTCTTATTGGCCTCATATTCTCTTTCAGACTTTTTCAAGTCTACGCTCTTGACCTTACTGCCCATCGGCAGTTCAAATGTTCGGGAGAGACCCTTGATGGATAGGTCTGCATACACCCTCCCATGCTTCACCACCTGCCTCGTCTGAGGGTTATAATTCTGGGCGCACTCTATAACAAGCTTCAGAGACTCCATAGAGTATGGGAAACCAACAGCGTTCCACATACCTGATACAAACACTGCGTCCAGTACCGGACTCTTGTCATGCCCATCATTCAGCTTGGCTGACCAGGCTTCCAGATTTGTACTCCCCTGATGGGTGTCTGTAATTGCCCCATATTTGAACATGACCCCTCTCTGAGAAGAGAACATTGGCCTACTGAACTCCTCCTGACTCTTGATTAATCATTTTTCAGCCATGAATACCTACCATTAACACAATCTCTTCTCACAAAAAGGTACATACATGCATACATATTGCAATCATCATGCCTATTGCATCAATTTTAGCATTACTTACTCATATGGGTACATAACCAGAACTTACAGCATCATATCAGAATAGAAACAACATGATGAGGGTTTCATTCACTTACCTAGTTATGCAGATATCTCATATATACCAATGGATTGTCAATGACGCTCTTAATTCAGGTGATGATCGCTTTCTTCCTTCAGTTTGTGAGCTCCAGTCGCGCAATGGTAGCTGTTATGCAGATATGGAGGCTGGTGCTCTGTAAAACAAATTTATCGCAAGGTAAACATAACAATGGCAGTTGAATTACCTTTTAACCTCGCAGTTAGGGTGAATTTAGGGTAACTCTGACAAGTTAGATTGTATTCTCTGATCATTCATGCGAAAACGCAGGATTTCACCAGCTATTTCATTGGGTTCCGGGGTTGGCAGGAATCACCTACCATATCTGCACGCAATTAATGACAATGGCGGCAAAGGGAGCGGGGGGATATCCTTATGACAAGATATCATGAGGGCAGGATGATATTTCACAAATATCGGGTTGAGTTTCGATATCATCCTTCTTAGCATTGAAATTGTTATCGCGACGGGATTCGGGTGACAAAGCACCTTTTGTTTATATTTTAGCACATCAGGAGGATATTTTGGTTTATTGGGTGATGTTTCAAAATATGATGATGGCGAGACAAACTTACTTGTCTTCCTTGGAACATTGGGATGACGTCATCATGATATTTGTTCTTTGTATCGGAAATGTCTCATGACGTCATCGTCATTTTAGGTGAACATGATCATGTTTGGAAAATATCCTGTCAAAATGTAAATATGATGATGATGTCATCAGGATGTTTGTTAAGGGTGATATTTCGCGTCAAGAGGATATTAACAAATATCGGGTTACATTTGAAAACATGATGTTCGCGATATAAAAGACCGCTTGACGGGAAGACTTACTACCATTTAAAGTTGACGTCTGGATATTTGAGCCGCAGGATATATCAGGGGATATTTCAAATATGATGATGATCTTTGATAACATGACTAAGGTTATAAAATATGATCCTCCCTCTTGCGAATATCAGGTTTGACCAAGACTTTGACCGTTCATAACTCTCACATCCTGAGGAATATCTGGGTGATGCAAAAGGCGAACCTGCATGAATTTTGATGCTCTTTCAGAATATGAGGTCACAGATATGAAATGTGAATTTTGACAAACTGACCTCATATTGGGGACTTACCTCATCTTGACTCCACATGATGATGCACATGACTGATTTTTACCAAACCGCCAGAAAGTAAGCAACACAAACCAAGCCAAAAGAAGTTGGGTCCCTATTTTGCCAAGTCAAAATGGGGCATGTTGTGTAACCACACAACAGTTCCAAAATGATAAAGTATCCATGTATTATCATGACATTGTGAGTTTAAGAAACATTTTTAACTTTTCAAACCTGATTGAGCATATCCTTGTAACTTGTCCTCGAGTCCGAAATGTTGAATGTTCATTTGAATTTTTCTATGTCTAGATTAAACACTTGTCATTCACTTTAAAATTTTCATCATCAAAGATAATTCAACTTTCTATGTGCGGTAAAAAATTTAGGTTCATAGATTCTCCCTTGGTAACACTTGTCATTCACTTTAAAATTTCCATCATCAAAGATAATTCAACTTTCTAAGTGCGGTAAAAAATTTAGGTTCATAGATTCTCCCTTGGTAATCCAGATCATTATCAAAAATTTTAGTTACATTTAAAGTTTACTCCAACATGTGCTAGAATCCAAGAGTAGTGATGCACCACTGTAGATTAGAAGAATTATATTCTCTTAGTCAATCTGAGTACTCAGGAAATAGCCAATTTGGGCTAAAGTGTCCAAAATGGGACATACTGAAATAAAGCCAACCGGACTCTTCTGTCCTTTGGGCAAACTTGTAAATGCAGTTCAGTCCCACTGTTATCTTCACTTTCATCTTCTAAAGAAACTTTTGCAACATTACGAAACATCACAAGGTTCAGGCTTAGATTTCAAGTTTTCATTTTCTTTTCTGCATGCTACAAGTGACTTCTCAAACTGATTAACATGTTCTTTGAATCCTATTACTATTCCCCCTTTTGAATTCTTTCAAACCATCTTCTGTTCCTCTCTCTGTTTCCAACAACTTTGAATTACACCTTTTGACTTTACACAATTCTCCAAAATAATGGCCAAATGGCCTACACTGGTCAAACGGATCAAATCTTGATCCAATAGGAAAACAGAACAGCCATACGGGCTAAATAGGACAGGAATCATTATGCTCCAATCCAGGATGCATAACATAACAGCCAAACGGGCTAACGAGGATAGGAATCATTATGCTCTGGCCAGAGACTTTTGACTCCTTCGGGATCAATCCGGATCCATGAGTCACTTCCTGGAGACCACAGTTCGCCCAAGCACTGTGCTGAGGATGTCAACTAGGGAATACAATATCGACTTGTACACACCTCAGTATTGGCAAAGCCGGTATAAGTAATCCACCCCAGGGATTCTTTTGAGTACCAGTGACTTTGATTATTCTGATATCATATAGACATTGCTCTTAAAATGAATTCATGCTCAAGCACACACATCATGACTCAAGTGAAAGCTAACAATTCTAGCGATCATGCATGCTGATTTATCACAAACTTCTTCCAAACTTTCCATCCATCTCTCTTCGCGACTGTCACATCAATTAGTGCCACCTTAGGGCTTGTTATCTAAAAGTAGTGATAGCATCCCAAAATTGATAGTAGCTTCCCAAAATAGGAGTCCATGAATTTCATCAGTTTCTCAAAAGTCAATAGCTGTCTCTAGTACTCATCATATAGTCTCAAGGATTTATGGAAGCTACAAGGAAGTGCCAATAACAGAGGAGGACTTAAATGTTGATGATCAGGAGTGTAAGATGAGTAAAATCCATACTCTAAGAACACAACTAGAGATCTGTAAAGAGTGCATAGAGGACAGAGAAAGCTGTGAATTTATGCGTAAATTGGAATATAGAAATGAGGAGATTCGTATACATCTTTTTCGATGTAAAGAACCTCCTAGGTCCATTTTAGCTTCCTCTGGGTCTTTATCTGATGTTGAATGTCACACATCAAAGAGGTCTTGGAAGACATCGACAAATGGTAGCTCAATTAACTTGAGAGTTTCTGGATGCACAACTGTGTATCAATTGAAGATGATGGTGTGAGAGTCCCTTGGTGTGGTGAAGGAAAATCAGAAGCTTCATAAAGGCACAATGGAATGGGTCAATGAATTGGCCACTTTAGTTGACTTGAATGTTTTCCCTGGGGATAATATGTGGGTTATAGATACTAAAGTTTATGAAAATTGAGATATTGCTGAGGAGCTATCAGAGCAGGAAATGGAAAATGAGCAATTAGAGGAAGGATTGAAAGGGACACTTTTGACATCAACTGTCCCTGCTCAAGTGGTTGCAATAGATGAATGGAGGATATACTTGGAAAGGAAGTATGCCAAGAGGTCTCCAAAGCATGTTGTTGATATTTTTCTCCTTGTCTTTATCAAGATCTAAGGTGGGAGATATAGTAGATAAGAATATGATAGGATAAGGATAAGATAGTGGATAAGATGTGCAAGGATATTTTGGATGTGGATGAAGGATACGGTTTTGCCCCCAAGTGTAGGGATACAAAATGAATGGAGAAGAGATTATGCATGATGCCTACAAGGGGTTTTCATCATGGTCTTCATAGTGCCAAGTAACCGAGAAAAAAAGATGGTTTTCAGGGCCCTCTCAAGAACCCCTCCACACTTTTCCTAATACCTTGCATTTGTTTAAGGTGTTATCCTCCAAGAGGGAGATATGTAAGAAACAAACACATAGATCTAGGGGGATGGATGGATTATGACTATCCCATACCAGTCCCATCTGCAACCCCATCCTCACAATAGAATTTCCCCAGGTCACCTACTCCCCCATACAACCTGCCAAGGACCTACCTATATATGGCAGTTTTACAGAAGTCACATTACTCCACACATGCCAATAGTTGTAATATTAAAAATGCCTCAAATCAAGAAAGATTAAGTGAAACAAGTCAATAAGTTAAATCCTCAATAAAACAAGCCAAGAAGAAGTGAAGATCAAAGACAACAACTATTGCAACATCCCAAGTTCAACAAAGAACAAGTCCTTGAGGCAAAAGGACCATCTCAAAATTTAAATAAAGAAATATAATACTGCAGCTTAACACTTAAGTAAAATCTTTAACACAAGAATAAATAATGCAACAATCTCAAAAAAATTTGCACATTACAAGCACCGTGTAGCCTTACAACAAGACCACCTCAGGGGAGTACAGAACTTGGTGGACTTCTATCGCTCAAATAGCTGAATCGTACAGTGGTCTTAAACCACATAGAGAACAATGATAATTGCCATGTCACATTAAGTATTCGCCACAAAACTTGAAACAACCTTATCATACTTCTATATCAAAACTCCAAATGAATAGTCATCTGACCCCATACAACCCAGGGCATGCCATTCTAAAAAGATTACGATGTGCCACAAGAGGAATTAGCCACGGAATATGATATTCACTTCACAAGTCTTACAGTTGTCATGTACCCAACTACTGTTGTTCCGTTACACATACCATTACTGACATCAAGCTATCCACTTCACCTTCTAGGGAGGGTTTCTATCCATGTTTATCATTAACTGGACGATCACTAGATCACAAGAGGGGGAATACTATTAGTCTTATGTCTTAATTCTGACCATGCTTTAGGTTCGCGGACCTTTAGGCCTAGTGTCTGAACCAAAATCTCTGATACCACATGTAAGGACCCGACTCATCCTAAATCAAATAACATTAAACTCTGATTTCAAAAATACCAATGAATAAAAATTTTGATCTGGCAGATGTAGGAAATGTGAAATTCTTCCAAAAGTGCTTAATGTATGCTATAGTAATGCGATGAAACTTGAAATTTAGTTTCCTAGAATAATCAGGTTCTTAAAAGATCACCAATTTTAAATCTAGTGAAGAGAGAGTACATTATGAGAGAAGGTACATTATGTAAGATAACCTAAAAGAACAATGGGTCAGTTCATAACTTAAGTCATGCATTACATCCTGCATTCATTTTCGATAGCTTGCTTCTCCTCTAGTAACTGTATCCTTATCATCTGCACAAAATTAACTTAACAATCTCTTGTTAACACAACTCAGTAATCACTACTTAGAGAAATAAGATCACGATGTTAATTGTAGGACTCCCTACATCCAGGGGACCTGAGTACTGGGGGCATCCTTTGCTATCCAAATTGCCTACATACCCTGCATCCACGGATCAAGGCCCCCTCCTTCGGATGTGATCTACACGACGAATGTGAACATGTAGTTCTATGTTGCACTATGTTTTTGTAACTGTGGTTGGTACACAGTTCTTCGCCAACTGCCCATTCACTCATATGATATAGATACAGAATTCCAAAGAAACTAATATTGTAAACACACCTCCCGGGAGTGTTTGGCATTTGAATTTTCAAGTGTGATTAATTTACCTATCACGCATATTTCCCCGATGAGGTCTTCTCATTGATCATCCTACAACAATTTTTTTTATAGTCTCACCTTTTTCTTTTTCTTAATCTTTTTAGTCAGGTATCGGAGGAGATTTTCCCTTCCTGTGGATTTAACTTATACATGTTCCTTATTTCTCCCCGATGATTTAGAGGGACGGTGCCCAGACGTCATTATTGCAGCTATGTTAGGTGCGAGGTACTTGGTTCAACGTGACAGCATTACCCATAAACGTGACACAGAGGTACCATAAAAACTGAACACTGCGATTTGTTTGAGTTTTTGGACGTTTCTTTAAAGTTTACCTAGCTATTTGCGAGGAAAAATTAGAATAACTCAAAAGGGAACAATGAAAGGAATAAAATTCTTGATTGATCAATTCAAAACATTTGAGTAATCGAGAGATGTTGTTCTCACCATAAAATTAAACCAATCATCACATAATAAGGAAAATGCTAAATTAATTCCTCTATTAGAAAGTACCATATAATAGTCATGAAAATGTAAATCACAAACTTTAATTTATGTACAAACACTTGAATCCTTAAACACATATTTGTGAAGAAAACTTATATATTTAACTTCGCAAGTTCCTCTCTTGCAACATTTCTAGCCCTATCAATACTCTATCCTTAATAATCTTAGCCTAAGCATGTTATGAACATATAGTCATATTTATGCAATTGGACAAGTGGTCTTATTTGTTATAAACAACTCCTCTAATGGAAGGTACTATTCCCATATATATATTTTTATTCCATGTACTATGACATAAATGTATGACTAATCTCATAATGTGAATTTATGATTTACTAAATTAGAAACTCACATACTAATGCTACTTCTTTAAATCTACAGTTGAGTTTAAAATGGCCACTCATGGAATGCCTGTGATGGCTTGTTTATGTTTATTTTCAGTGTCCTTTGTAAATGAAGGGATAATACTTTCCTCTTCATTTTCCTATCATTTAATTTGGGATAATTGTTAAAACTTCTGAGAAACTCTTCCTTAAAATTTAAATATATTTACCTATGCTCTTTTTAAATTGTAATTGTATAAACAATGTATTTCTGAATTGCAACTCTGAGTTTAAACATCTATTCAATTCGTATTATACATTATGCATAAATAAATCCCACTTTCCTCGATTAAAATTTCTACTTCAAGTCAAATGTTTTAAACTACATATAGTTTGCCTTCAAATGAATAGTGAAAAGTGAATAGTAAAAATAAATAGTGAATAGTAAAAATGAATAGTGATTAGTGGAAAGTGAATAGTAAATAGTGAAAAGTGAATAGTAAAAGTGAATAGTGAAAATAAATAGTGAATAGTGAATAGTAAAAAGTGAAATGGTCCCCATCCTAGGAAGAGACCCTTAAGGTGGTGGTAATTTCAAAAGCAATACTACAACCCAAATTTCATTTCTTTCATGGTAACAAAATTACAACTTGACTTATAACAAAATTTAAAACTAATATTTCTACTAAGATTGCACAAAAATAATACTTTTACAAATTTAATTAAGACATCAACTAACTCTCAACTTTGCGAGTAGGAGAAGAAGGAACTTGACAATTTTAATATCCTATTAAAATTAAATTTTCTTTTCCTCTTCTCATTTCTAAATGGTAAAACTTAATGAACTATAAAATCACAACTAACAACACATTAAGAGAGGATTTTCTCACAACTTCAAAATACCAAATTATACAACGAAAGAGAGAGAATGTTCTCCTCTTGTAAAATCAACAAGGATGAAGCTATTAAAAGACCAAGCTCGCTTAAGACTAAAGGAAAATAAAATATTTCCCAAAACAGAAAAACTCTTCAACTCCACTTTAAGCTCCATGAAAACCTGCATGACACACAAGGAAAGAAAACACCACACAAGTAGCTCTCCTCCCTACCATAGACCCACAAGAGGGTCAGCCCCGAGCTAGGGAGATCATTCACACACCTAGGGGATTCAACACCACTTCACAACAAGATAAACACAACACACCAAAACACAAATACACCCATAGATATTTACACAACACAAAACTCATCCACTGTGAGTTTAAAGAGGGGTAGGAGAGTGGACACACTCAACTCTAAAGGGTCACCCTTCAATTAAATTTCAACACAGTTTCCTTCTCATGGCCTCAAGCCAACTTGCCAACAAAGATTCCAAGGAGTTCATATTTTGACTCTCAAGCCAAATAACACAATTTCTCAAAGTCACACAAATGCCCTCAAGGCTTTCAACATCCTAAAAGAAACAAGGCATGCACTCGAGGAGGATCACTCCTCCCCTACCCCACACTTGATGAGCATTTCTCCAAAGTGGAAGAAGCTCTGTCAACATCCCAATAAAATTTCCCCACAATAAAAAAATTTACAACACAAGCAAATAAATATTTTTCACACATCCTTCATGCAACAAATAGAAATACAAAGGAAAAGCCATGAAATCCAACCTTAAAAAGCCCTTTAATGGATGAAGTTGATGTAGAGTTCCTTTCCAACCTCCTCTCCAAATCTCCCTTCTCAAAAACACTCTCTCTATGATCACAAGAAAGGGATAATGAATGGGGAATATAGGATGGCTAGAATAATTTCGGCATTATGAGGCTATGAAGAGGAGAATAGAGAAGGAATTGGGCATTATGAGGATACCAGAAGAAGATTTCCTAGAGGAAATTAGGCATGATAAGAATGCAAGAATGAAGTCCCCCTGCAAGAATGAAATCCCCCTGCAAGAGTCAAGTTCCCCTGAAAAAATCATGTGTCTCCAATTGCTTAGAGAAGGGTCTTATTTATAGATTTTCTAAAAGGAAATGGAAGGTGAGGATCAAGAGTTGAGATCAAGGGCTCACATTATTTGTGAATTTTAAATTCATAGTGGATGAATTAAAAATTAATTTTTTTGGGATTGTAATATTTAAATAACACCACTATCCCAAGTGGAATTAAAAAAATATCCCCACTATCCCAAGTGGAATTAATAAAATATCCCCACTATCCCAAGTGGAATTAAAGAATATCCCCACTATCTCGAGTGGAATTAAAAAATATCCCCACTATCCCAAGTGGAATTAAAAAATAACCCTACTCATGAAGGACCACACCACTTCATGGGGACTCTCACCAAAGTGAGCCAACAAGAAGATAAGCCCCTCCATTATTGGTGGACCATGGAGTCATTTCAAGCCTTGAAAATGGAGAAAGGATGGGCTTGAGTGTTGGTCCCACTCATCCTATCCTTCCCATGCCTCCAAATTCGTCACTTAACTTCACTGTGAAGTTAAGGTGACCATATGAAGGTTAACCAAGGGTTACCCAAGTCAAAAGTGACCCTAGACCCATGGGGTATAACCTAGGGTCAATTTAAACTTAGTTAGGACTCCTAGGGTCAAGTTAAAGCACAAGTAAAAGGGTCTCAAAAATTTAAAATTAAAAAATGAAATTCCAAACAACAAATCTTACAACACATATCATAATTCACTTTTCAAAAATATTGAGTTGTGACATTCTGCACACAATCCTGAGTTTGTTCTTCAGGTAGCTAAGCATTACAATAGGGACACTGGAATTGTGACAGATTCTCATGGGAATGTGATCATGAGATTGGATGTAAACTTCCTAGACAAAATCTTCATGTGTCCACCCATTGAAAATACTACATGGATTGACTTTGCTCAGGGGCAACAGGATTATGATAAAGATGTGGAAGATGCCAAAAGATACATCAACAACAAATGGTTGAAAATCCCTAGAAGTAATTTGACTAGATGGCCAAAGCATCTTCCTAGGAGTGACTTCGTTGAAGAAGTTTGTGATTTGATCACTCTTTTGAGTCGCATCAGAGGACTCCCTTCTACTTCCAAGTTCCAAGAATGGATGTACACTTACATCAAGGTGATTCTTCAAGGTACATAGAGAATATTCTGGGGAGAACAAATTAGTAATGCATTGCATCAGCAACTGGTGAAGTTCAATACAACATTCAAATTCTATATGACCTCATATCTTGTATATCCTACTGCTAGCATGAGAAGCTTTCCAGGTTTGACTTAGGTAGGAAACAGGAGATTGACCCATGTATATGAGTATTACCCTCAAATTACTCTAAAGGGATCAATTCATCATTTCTGAAGGGTTAATGATGCCTTCTTTTTAGTATTCATGTACCTATGGGACAATGAACTTGTTCAAAAAAGGGTCTCAGATGAAGCTTGGTAGGTTGTGAATTCTTTTAGTTGCTTGTTCCTACAATTCTCTACTTTCACATATCTCAGGGTAGGGTATTATCCTGGTTACCCTTATATTCTTCCATGGTATCTTAGTGATCGTATTGTTCTTATGGAGCTATGCAGATAGTTGATTGTAGTGCATAATAAAGAGATGGAATTGAAGAAGTCCGGGATAAACTTCCCCATTGAGATTGGAAGGTATTCAGTTCAATCAACTAATATTGCAAAAATAGTTGATTATGAATTACAGCTGGTTACTATGAGAACCTATAAGAAAAGAGACCATTTTGACTTCAGAAGAGTTCAAGATAAGATCAAAAGGAAATCAACCTTTCATATACCAATGGTTGAAGATATTTGGGCTGATCTCAGGACACAGAATGAGATCAGAAAGCTAGACTACTACAGACTTCATCTGAGTTAGATTGAAGAGCTGGGCCTCGTTGATATTCCAGATGGAATGGAGGATGATGGAGATCTTCTAGATCCCAGATATAATACTAAGAATGTTGAAGCCTCGCCTCTTCTAGAGGTAAAATCGTCAGTCAAAGAAGAAACATCCATAAAGAAAAGATTTCAACCAATAGTAGCCAACACAAATGTATGGTTGGAAAGTAAAGGGATTAAATTGAAAGAGTTCCTCACAGGATTAGAGACTAAAACACAGGAGCAGATAGGTAAGAAGGTAGAGAATAGAACCAAGAATAAGAGTGATGCCCCTTCTTCTTCTAAAATACGTGTTGCAGAAACTTCCAATATCACTTAATCAGGTGTTGAAGATACAATTAAGTTTGTGTCCAAAGGAGGGAAGAAGATGGAAGTTACAAAAATTTCCAATATCACTGAATCAGGTGTTGAAGATACTAACATTGATCAAATGGAGACTGAAGATGTTGAGGGTGAAGAGCAAAATATTCAGAAGTCTAAGGATGCTCAACATACAATAGTATCTGATAAATCTGATGAAGATGATGAAACTAAACAAGGTGAAGATGAGGATGCAGAAAAGGAACAACTTGGTGATCCACCTCAATCTCTTGAGAAAGATCTTCCCACTGAAACGCAAGTTTCTACACCTCTTCCTCATACTCCAGTTTCTAGTAGCTTCCCAATGGTTTCAAATGTTCCCCTTTCACCTATCCTTGTTGTTTCTTCTGATAATACCCCTGCTTCTATGAAAACTAGTTTTGGGACCATTTTTTTATTCTTTCGGTTCCATTCCAAGTTTATCTTCTCCATCTTTTGACATTGGTGAGCAATCTCTTTTAGAGAATCTTCTGGATGCTTCAGAAAAGGTTGTTGATACAGGTGTGGTTTTTACCAACACCAATCCTATTGTGACTATAACAGGTATAAACATGGATCTGGCAAAACAAGTGGTAGACTCATCTCTAGTTGTTGGCGCTTTTGTTCTTCCCCCATGGTTATCTGCATATACTCCAAAGAGGAAGAAGCAAGCTATTTCACCTGATGAGATTGATATTGAAAAGCTATTACCTATAAAAGTAAATACTCATAAGAAGAAGCCTAAGACTATTTCTAGGCTTGTCAATGAGAAAGGAATCAGATATGCCAAAATTGCTAGACCACTTGAAGATGCCACCATTGATAATTTTGACATGAGTGATTATGTTATTTCAAGGGTTGAGTTGGGTAAGCTAACTCACGAGGGCATAAAAGATGATTTTTAAACTACTACCAGCACTTTACTTGAAAAGTATGATGAAGTCAAAAAAGAGAAGGAACAGTCTAAGGCCAAAGCAGAACAACTTGCTACTGTTCTTCAAAAGATAGTAAAGTCATTAGAAATTGTAGAACCCATGGTAGTGACTGTAGAAGATCCCTTGATCTAGAAGGTTGAAAAAGTACAAGCCAGAGGAAGGATGGTAGAAGATATAGTGGAATTCCTAATAGCTCAAGGGAGAATTCTATTGAAAACCACTGTGGAAAGAAAAGAGAAGATGGACAAAGCTAAAGCTGAGCTGGACAATCTAGTTGATTTACTCTCACAGGAGTTGTAAGATCAACAAGAGAGCTTAGAGGAGTGGATAGATATGAAAAAGATTAAGATAAAGAACCTGATCACCATTGGGGTCATTGCAAATAGAGAATCATATCTAAAGACCAAGGAGACTCTGGCTCATCGTATCCACATAATAAAGGGTTTACTTGAAGATCTATGTTAAGCCCGAGAAGCCAGTGAAGATAGTGATGTCACACTTCTACACCAGCTAGAAGAACTTCCATGCATCTTAACAGGGGAAGACCATAAGTTCATTTTAGCAGAGGAGATGGTAAGTTCCTTTGAACAGATGGTTCAAAGGAAATTTGAAGAGGAGGTGCCCTCAGTGCTTTCC
This sequence comes from Cunninghamia lanceolata, assembly GCA_027924645.1. Lineage (NCBI taxonomy): Eukaryota > Viridiplantae > Streptophyta > Pinopsida > Cupressales > Cupressaceae > Cunninghamia > Cunninghamia lanceolata. The sequence goes on along the minus strand of BSBN01000078.1, from coordinate 29,904,675 downwards.
ATGGATAATCTATATGATCAACATTCAACTTTAAAAAACTTGAAGGATAATTTGGACAAGCATGAAAAGGCAATAAAGGTGGTAAAGGATGCAATTCTTTGGGCCCACACCATCTCAGAAAACATAGCTAAACTAGATGCATGTGAGATGGCAGCCATACAGGCCATGTACCAAGAATTTCTAAAGAAGAATGACAGAGGAAGCTAGTGCCTTAGTTTATTTTTCTTGTATATGATATGTAATTTGAATTTTGTTGTGGATATATCCACATGTAATTTTCCAAAATGTAATTACATGTGAGACAAAGGAAGTCCCAGGTCAAATAGGACTCTTTTGTTGAATAAGTCAAAATAGTTGTAAATTTCCTATTTTTGCTCCAGGCTCCTCCCTATAAATAAAGAGGGCCTCCATTGTAAATTTTATTTTTTTTCTATTGCAAAGAAACTCTGCAAAATTGGAAAACATTTCAATACTTTGAGCTTTTTATGTTTATCATATTTTCAAGCGAATATAATACAAGCAGACAATTTGAATATCAAACTTTGAGTTGAATCACATTGTTTTATGATATTAGTGTTCTTATGTCATTGGTGTTACATTGTATTGAATCATTGTTGGAATTGTGGAGTTTATTGAGATTTGAGAGGAGTGTTCTTATTTTGGTTGAATAGACTTTGTGCTATTTTTGTCATTGCGGGAGTTTCTATGTATTTGTGGGAATGAAAATTATTTAGAGACTTTGTGCTGTAAACTGTTGTGTTCAAGTCAGTTATATCGTATTGAGTGAAAGTGGAGGCTTTGGGTTGCATTTGAATTCAATTAAGTTTGTTTGTGAGAAATAAGCCAAATGATAGAAAACTTTGCATTTCTATGGTTTGTCTCAGTTCAAGAATTGTCAAATATCATCTTTTGTGAAGTTGTTATTTTGTATGAGAGAAACATCTATTCTGAAAAAAGAGAATAGGATGCGATGAAAACACCCCAAGAATAGTTTTATTTTATTTAAGTATTAAAAGTTGTTTGTTAGAAAGATCTCATTATCTAGAGGGAACCTCCCCTTACCGAGAAGAGAGACTTAGTCTCATCATAGCTGTGGTGATATAACCATTTTGTCAGTAGTTAGCTAAGTGACAAAATATTCACCCAATAGTTTTTTGGCGACTCCACTAGGGAAGGAACGTGCAACTTGAAGCCTCATGCTCCAAGTTGAAGTATTTTCAGTTCTTTTCCATTTGTTGCAAAATTTTGTTGAGTATACTACATTCTGGCAGATTCACGGTATACAAGAAGCAAGAGAGCTCAAGGTATTATTGATCCTATATTTGAGTTGATGCAGCAAAATATTTTTGGTCTTTTACCTCTACGACCTCACCTTCAGCGAACCAAGAGTTTTCCTCCTACCAACGCCAGGTCTCCACTACCAGGTGAAGCTTCTAGTTCTAGTGCTAGTAGATTTTTGTCTGTTCATACTCCACAAAGGTTTATTATCCTGCCTTTTAATTAGAACATCATGGCAGCCCAAGGCCCTTGGGGTAACACTTTTGGTCCTCTAAATTTAACCTCACCATTGCATGAACTACCTCATAGTTCAAGAAAGAATTTTCCCAAATTCTATGGTGACAGGAAAGTTCACCCTGATGAACACATTACAGCTTTCTGCATAGCTTGTGGTGTGATAGGTGTTGAGCATGAAGATGTAGCAGTAAGGCTTTTTATGGAAACACTGTAAGGTGTTGCTACAGATTGGTTTTATCATCTTCAAGATCAGACTATAACCAACTAGAACACTCTCAAAACCAAGTTTGAGGCTAGGTTCAAACCTGCAGAAGATGCACACGCCTTATTAGCTCAACTTACACAAATGAAGAAAGAGCCTCATGAACCTATGCGAGATTTCATCGCTAAGTTCAATAAGTTGACAAATAGGATTCCTGCAACCACTTAGCCAACAACAGAGAATCTTAAGTGTTTCTTTACCAATACTCAACTTCTTGAAGTGAGTTTTCTGTTAAGGTGTGCTAGCCCTGCAAATCTTCTTGCAGCTCAGATTTTGACTACCAAAGTTGAAGATGATCTTATCCTTGCAGGTAAGATAAGAAGAGATTCTAATAGAAATAAAGCTTCCTCTTCTATTGAGAATTCTTCCACAAGCACCACGAACACTATGGTGCAAAAGTTAGTAAATGAATTGCTAGCTCTGAAAAGTCAAATGTCCCAAGGTATGTCTGTCCCTCCTTCTTATCGGGATATACCAAGGAGGACATTTTCTAACAATTCATATCAAGGCAACACTGCTAAAAATCAAGGGCAACCCAATCGTCTTCCACCTACACAGGGGAAGCTTGCCATTCAAGCAGTACCGGTCAACTCAATAGTTAGCTATTATGAAGCTGAACATGATCATTCTTTCCAACCTGAGTTGGACTAGGAGAATGATGCTAATATATTTGCAGAAGGAGAAGAAGAATTAGCTAGTGACTCTACCATCAGCTTTCTAAATTACCAAGACGAAGCTAAAAAAGAAGGAGAAGTGTATGATGGAGCATATGTTGTTTTCACTAGATCCCAAAATGAGTCAACTCAGCAAGTTGATAAAGGAAAAGCAAGAGAAGAACCTCAACCAGTGATCTTAATTGCTAAACGGGGAACTCCACTACCTTTCCAATCAAAGGACCTAGTGGGCAATAAGCAAGTAAGTACCTCTAACAATCCTATATCTTCTACTTCTATCCCTCAGACCAGTACTACCTCAAATAAAAATTAGAATGTGGATTTCCTTCTTCTATTTCTAGCTCATTCCAGTTATTTGATATAATAAATCATGCTAGCCAATTGTCTAAAGTTGAGTATTTACAAGCTAATCCTAAATAGTTTGATAGCTTAGCTAAATACGTCAAAAACAAGACCATCCCTACATGACAAGATTTTCCAAAAGTTGCCCATGATTCATCAAAAAACAAACCTACCCAAAATAATCTTGTCACTACTCCCCTTGTTGCCTCTGGAAAAATAGAACCTTTCTATGTTTCTCTATTGGTAAATGGTCACAAGTTGAGTAACTGCATAATAGATTCTAGAGCTTTTGATAATGTTATGCTCGCCAAAGTAGCAGACTCCCTTGGCCTCACCTTAACTAAAAATTTTGGGAGATGTTTCTCCATGGAAAAAAAGCAAGTACCACTTTTGGGTCAAATTAAAGATGCCCAATTTGCATTTGCAACTTTTCCAGACAAGAGAATTAAGATGACAGTCCTAGTAGCTAATATTCCAGCTTCCTATGGCATTATGCTTGGACATAATTTTTGCAAGGATGTAGGTGGGGCGTTGAACATGGATCTATCTGAAGCAAGGATACCTGTTAAAGGTGTTATGCAAAAGTTGCTTCCTGAGAAGGAGGCAAAATATATTGTTACCCAAACGGTAAATCCCAAAGCTCAAATTTTGTTTGAGTCCTCGTGAATGGGTAATTATTTCCTATCCACCGAAGATGTTTCTAGTTCATGAGATGAGAGTTCGTCAGGTAATAGCTTAGATAATTCAGATGGAGAATCAGAAGAGTTTTCAGATGAAAGTTCAGGTGAAAGTATAATAATGCCAGATTCTTCCCTCATTGATGAAGAGGAATCTTCTGATCAATGAAATTCCAAAAAATCAAATTCTCATGAGGTTTGGGTTTTAGAATTTGATGGCAGTTGTTCCTCTACCGGTTCTGGAGCCGGATTTGTTTTGATATCCCCACAAGGTGATATCTTCCCTTTTTCATACAAATTACAATTTGACAATACCAACAACACTGCCGAATACGAGTCATTGTTACTCGGATTGGAAGCTGCTCATGCCAGGGGTGTTAAAATTCTTCATGCTCAAGGGGATGCCGAATTAGTGGTTTGTCAAGTGAGAAATTTGTACCAAACCAAAAATGAAAGATTAAGACACTATCGCAATCATGTATGGGATTACATTGAAAGTTTTGATGCTTTCAATATTTCTACAGTGCCAAGAGAGTTTAATGATCGTGCAGATTCATTAGCTGTCTCTGCCACTCTCATGGTTCCTCATAAGGATTTCAAAGGAAACAAGTACACTATTGAGCTGGTCTTCTAACCAAGTGTACCTGATAATGCTGACCATTGGTAGGTGTTCAATGGTGATAACCAAATCATTGATTTCTTGGAAAAGATGGACAACTTTATCGAGCTCTATTTTAAAGGTAGTGAATCTCCACCACAGGAATACGTTTCTGAAATAGATTCACAAACTGGCAAAGAGTTTCTTCAACTGAAAGGGAATAAGATTCCAAAAGGTTTGGTTTCCCTTGAGAAGTTATTTGATAAGCATGATAGATATATCAAGCAACAACAATAGCTGGATTCAAGTTCCTCTATGGAATTTGAGCAAATAAATTTGAGTTCGGAGGCAGATCCCAAAATGGTCAACATTGGGAAATGTTGCACTGCTGATGAGAAGTTCAAATTCATTACACTCCTTCACCATTACATTGATGTCTTGACATATTCTTATGATGATCTGAAGTCCTTCAGACCTAAGGAAATTCAGCATGAAATTCCCCTCAAAGTTGGGTCATTGCCTCACAAGAAGAAACAAAGGCAATACAACCCCAAAATATCAAGTACTATCCTTTCTGAAATTCAGAAGATGTTGAATGCAAGGATAATTTTTCCAATTCATCATTCCACCTAGATTGCAAACATAGTTCCTGTAAGGAAGATGTGAGGCCGACTATTTTACCTTCCATATTTTGGTCATTATGCTATTCAGTAGATGACACTATTAGACCTTAGTGACTATGTTTCATTATGCAGACTTGATGTTTTATCTCACTAATTCGATGTATGTGATTTGATTCGGTCATATTGGATGTTATGTTGTGGTTCGACATACGAGATATACATTAGATGCTATTTTGTTATGAGATTCTAGTTATTTATGTGATGTGAACTATTTGACATGTGATGGAAAATACAGTTTAATTTGGAGTTATGTATTGATGTTTATTTCGATTGCGTGAAGTTAATTACAGTTGCTTTGGCTATGAGGTTTTATGACAAGACTGACACTTGATCAAGATGTGCAAGTTATACATTCCCTAACCATGGGAAATCGGAGGTAGAATTCACACTATGTTATCCCCTGTAAAGCCGATCCATTCCCAAGAGGGATAAGGATCATGTTTGAATTTGAGTATTGATTTATTGTGATGGATTTTAATTTTATTTATTTTGCCTTAGTACCCTTTTTTATTTAAATTGATTAATAATAAGTGTTGTCTAATTTTATTTGCATTATACCACTTGGTATTTATATTATTATTTTTTTTAGGCCATTTAAATGTGGATTTTTGACCCCTTCATGAACCCTAGGGTCCCAAAAGTTACCCTAGGTGGTCAACCATGAGTCTAGGGTCAGGACCATCTAACCCTAGTTTTGACTCACCTTAGGTCACCCTAAACCATGGTTGAGTAAAAGTGACAAATTTTAGAAATGAGGAAGATGGGGGATGGGCCTTGCCTCCCAAAGCTTGGGAATCATTCCCAAGGAAGACTTGGGAGGTCTCCAAGAGTCCTCCCAAACTCCCAAGTGAGTGGGAGCACCACTCAAGACCCTTGTCTTCTTGAGGTGTGAGTGGGAATCCAACTCACCATTTGTCCCCCTCCCACTTGTGTGGAAGCACAAGTGGATGAGGTGGAGATGGAGGTGGAGTGAGAGGAGGACATTTGTCATCCTCTTATCTTCTCACTCTTACAAGTGGAATTTGGAGGAGGGAGGAGATGGTGACAAATGTCACCTTCTCATCCCTCATGGCCAAGTTGATGGCCTATAATAGCTCCTCTTGTAGAGGAGTGGGGGTTCTCTTTTTCTGGTCATTTTCCTTGCAATTTGGGGAGTTCTTGCAAATTTTAGTTTTCCTTTCTAGTTTGGAGGAGTTAGGGAAGGTTGGAGAAATTCTAAAAGTTGGAAGGCTTGGGAAGGCTTGGAGCTCTTCACCAATTCTACTTCCATTGTTAAGGCCTTGAAGGTAGGCCTCTTAACTTGCTTCTTACTTTGCTTATATGATGTTCCATGCTTTGGATTTTGGTTGTGAGTTGTTTGCATTGTGATGTTTGCTTTTGATGTTGGGTTGGGTGTTATGGTGAGAGCACCTCCAATGGAGGTAATGCTCAACTTGTATGGGTAGGGGAAAGGAACCTCCTTGAGGTCTCTCCCACAGTATGTGTTTATGCCTTGAGGGCTTATTATTATTTGAGGAGGAGATATCTGAATGGCAAGAGTGCCATGCAATTTGTTTGTGAATCTTGTGGATTGTGGTGTTCTGGGATTTTGGTTTGAGGCTAGGAGTTGAGATTTTATTTTCATTTGGGAGCCCTTTTAAGTTGAGGGGTCCATTCCCTACCCTCACCAAACTCATTTACATGAGTAAAGTTATGTGTTAAACCTATGGGGTTGTTCTATTTTGTGTTTTGTGTGTGATTGTTGTTGTGGAATGAAACCCTGTGTGAATTCCCTACCTCCCTAGCTCGGGGGTGACCCTCTTGTGGGTCTACGGTAGGGAGGAGAGCTTTCCTTTCATAATGGCTGGTCTTTTTGTTGTCTTGTTATTGTGAATAGTTGCAGGTCATTAAGTGAAGAGATGAGATGTTTTGGAGCTCAATTGGTGTTCATATAGTCTCTTGTCTTGGCTGTTGGAGCCATGGTTATTTTGACTTGTTGTAATGTAATTTTCTATAAGAAGCTACTATGTTATTTGCCATGTGGTTGGTTGCAAATGAATAACCAATGTGACTTCTATTATTGGGTTTAAAATAATTATACTCTCTATTACGATGTTAGCCTTGTGTAGAGGGAAGTATGGAAAAATAAACATAAATATCTTTTTCTGCCATTGTTTTCTTAAACAAAATATGCATGTGATGTAAAGTTTCTATTTAGATCTTGATGGGAATGAAAGGAAAGTATTGCATTCCCTGGTTATTTAATGTTGTTACTTCCTGTTTTGTGGATTGTGAAGTTGAGAAATGTTTGTGAAAACATATATTTATAATATCTTGTCATTATAGTTATCAAAAGAAAATATGCATTTGTTAAAAGGATGCTGTTCAGATCTTATTTTAGATAAAAAAAAAGTGCATCTTCTATTTTAACATTAAAAAAAAAAAAAGGGGCTTGGAATATACACAGTATGCATTTTCCTTTATAACTCATAACATGCTTGTTTGTTGCATATCCAAAAAAAAAAAATTAATTGTTGTTCTTTAATGTTCTTGCCACTGTATGTATACAGAAAAATGAAATGTAAGAGAAATTTATATATCATAAGTTTGCTGCTTATTTTTGTAAGATGTGTATTCACACTTTTATATATACATAAATTTATTTAACAAGGGCACACTTATATATATATATATATATATATATATATATATATATATATATATATATTTTTATAATAAAATGATGGAGGAAAAATAAAATTCTATAACATTGTTATTCACCAAACTGTTTATACACTTTGGACTATATATATATATATATATATATATATATATATATATATATATATATATATATATATATATATATATATATATATATATATATATATATATAATACATTTATATATGTTGCTGAAATAAAGACAAAAAAAATATATAAATATATATTCTAGTAAATATATATACATACATATATTTATATAAATATACACAAATATATTTATATAAATATATAGGTATATATATATTTATATATGAATAAACATATTATACATTTAAAAATTAAAATAAATAAATAAATTAATTAATTAATTAAAAAAAAACACAAAAAAAAAAAGAAGAGGGGGTCAGACTGTGGGCAGCACCCACAGTCCGACAGAGGTTACAGTCATAGGGGGTGTGGGGAGGCGGAGCCTCCACCCACACCCGCAAGTGTGGGTGGGGGCTCCGCCTCCCCCACACCCCTCCACACACATAGCACCTCCCCCTCCCTAGACAACGTCGTGACCCCCACGCAGCGCCGCCCTCCCCACGGCCTCCACAGTCCCGAGCTCCCTACGCGCCACCTTCACCCCTTCACTGAGTGCCATCCTCAACACTCCACCACACCTCCTCCCACACACCACCACCTCTCCACCATTCCACACCTTTGCCCCACATCAATACCTCCGCCACTACTCCACCTCTGCCAGTCATGCCACCGTTGGCGGCGGCCCACCCTATTCTAAGACCTGCACATTATAAGCATTTTCCACCTTTTTAAACACTGCCATAAATAAATAAATGAATATACCTTTCAAAACCACTGCAAATACCTCCATGAAAGGTGGTTGATAGCTGCATCTAAGGCTACCTCTTTCATCCAAAACCCTAACCTGGGTCACATGAGAGAAAACAAAACAACAAAAAAAAAGATAGAACAATAGAAGAGATTAGGGCAACTCAATGTGAAATAACATATCATACATTAGGGCATAATAGAAAATAGAAAACAAGTAAATAGGATTAGGGTTTTCTTATTAGGAAGTATTTTGATTTTCTTTTATTCTTGAAAGGTAATTTCTTTTGTGAGGAGTTTATTGGGAAAGTTTTAATTATTCCTTTATTCAAGAACTACTTTTCCTTCTAAGTGTTTTCTTTTTTTTTTGTTGTTTTCTTTCATGTGTTGAATTTTCCTAATGAGATTATTGTTTTCTTTTCCTTGGGCAGAAATTTATACGACTTTTAATTAATGTTGATTTAAACATTAATTTTACAGGGTGAATAAATTAGATTCTCCTACCTCACCTAACCTATTTTTCAAGTGAGATATTAAACATTATGCCAAAATTATGTTTAATGATGAACTCAGTTCCTCGATTGATATTTAGTCAATGTCTTGACGTTTTAAATTATTTCTATTATTAAAATTTATCTCGTTGATTTTACTATTTAACTGTGCATTTTATTTATTTTTCCTATTAGATGTTAGTTAATTCATTTTTCGTATTTATCGAAACGCATTATGCTACCGAAACTTTGTTAGATTTTTAGGGCTTATTTTATGTGTTGTTTTGATAAAAAAAATTTTCAATTACATCCATCCATCTTTCTACTTCAATCTTGCACCATCATGACACCCTAAATAATCACTTATCGATCTGAGTTCAGTTAGGGTTTGAGGTTGATATTGACTTCACCTAGGAAACTTAGGGTTCAGATTTAACTAGTCTAACCCTAGACGCGACACACTATGTGTCACATACCCCCTAGACAACCTTCACCTTAGTGATGATGTCGACATGTCTACGCCTTTGCTTATTGCCACCGAGCACACAGACGCGTGTGAGGGGCTTCTTAGGGTTGGAAAGAAAAAAATTTTGCAGCCCATGTCGTGACCACATGGCGAATGCGGTCATGACACGGGTGTTTGTGTGTCGCATCCATGCAGGAGATGTGGGCGTGATAGAAGAAGAATAGAGAAATCTATATTTATGTTGATTTCAGGAATCTCAACCAATCTTCTCTAAAGGATAACTACCCCCTACCCATCATGGACCAAGTGTTGCAAATAGTAACTAGTTCAGAAATGTTGTCTATGCTAGATGATTTTTCAGGGTATAATCAAGTGGAAGTCAATGAAGCAGATCAGTATAAAACTACTTTCACTACACCTTGGGGCACATTTGCATATCACAGAATGCCTTTTGGTCTGATCAATGCTGGCGCCACATTCCAGAGAGCCATGGACCTTGCTTTCAGAGATAAGATGGGGAAGTTCATTGTGGTGTATCTTGATGACTTGACTATTTTCTCCAAACATCGTCATGATCATGTGCACCATTTATGACAAGTGCTGGAACGATGTCGACAAAATGGTATTTCTCTCAACCCTAAGAAGTCAGTTTTTGGGGTTACAAAAGGTAAACTTCTCAGACACATTATATCCTGAGAGGGCACTAAAATTGACTCAGAAAGAGTCAAATCTATTCAAAGTCTTACTCTACCTGCTAGTAAGATTGCGGTTCATTCTTTCTTCAGAAAGGTGAATTTTCTGCGAAGGTTCATTCCTGAATTTGCAGAGAAAACCTGTCACATTGTCAAAATGATGAAGGGTAAGGCTACTTTCTGTTGGACTGCAGAAGGCAAAGCTGCATTTGAGGATATCAAGAGGGTTGTTTCTCATGCTCCAGTTCTTGTTTGTCCTAACTATACAAAAGATTTCATAGTTTACAGCTACGCTTCAGAACATACACTTTCAACTATTCTGGTTTAGCAGAATGAAGAAGGTGTGGAATCCCCCATATCATTTATGAGTTGTCCTCTCAAAGCTCATGAGTTGAAATATTTGAATATGAAGAAGTATGCTTATGCCATGGTCAAGGTGGTAAAGCATTTCCAGTTCTATATTCTGAATTCACATATTGTTGTTTTCGTGCCTGATACAATAGTAAAGTTGATTCTAACTCAATAGGAGTTTGGAACCAAAAGATGCAATTGGATTCTTAAGATCCAAGAGTTTGATCTTGATATCAAACCTACTAATCTTGTGTGCGGAAGAGGTTTGTGTCAATTGATCGCTAATAACGTACCAAAAGAGACAGGGGACGAAGAAAGAAGTTGAGGATACGCCAACTATTCTTTTCGTCACTACTACTAATGAGTGGTATTCGAATATTGCTCATTTTCTTACCTATGGTGAGTGTGCTACCCATCTATCTTATAAGGAGAAAAGAAATGTTAAGTTGAAGGTAGCTAACTATGTACAAGAGAAGCCTTGATGGAGTATTTCTCCATTGCGTGGATAAAGCGCAACAAAGTAGACTTCTGGAGTCTTTCTACAATCTGGCTTGTGGAGGACATTTTTCTACACCTGTGATAGCTCACAAGATTCTATGAGCCAGATACTATTGGCCCAAACCATTTCAAGATGTGTATAATTGGGTATGTAGATGTGAGTTGTGTCAACAGTTTGTTGGGAAACTAAAGTTGGCCGCATTACCTCTCAAGCCAGTGGTGATTGAAGGACCTTTTTAGCAATGGGGCATTGACTTCATTGGCATGATGAATCCACTGTCAAGCCCGGGATATAACTATGTTCTCACCGCGATAGATTATTTTACCAAGTGGGTGGAAGCCATCCCAATTAAGCATGCTACTTCTGAAGTGGTATGTAATTTCCTCAAGGAAAACATTATTTCCTAGTTTGGAGTTCCAAACAAGATTGTAGCAGACAATGCTACTTGTTTCTCTTCCCATGAGATTACTGACTTCTGCTACGAGCATGGGATCATTCTTTCCCATTCTTCAGACTATTATCTGTAAGGGAATGGTCAGACAGAATCAAGTAATAAGAATCTGGTTACTATTATCAGGAAACTGATAGATGAGAATAAGAGAACTTGGCATAAAGCATTGTTTGATGCTTTATTGGTAGATAGGATTACCCCCAAAAGGGCAATACATATGTTGCTATTTCAGCTTCTATATGGTCTGAATGCGGAGATACTAATTACCTTGGAATTGCCAGCACTAAAGTTGGCAAAGGCAGTGGAAGATAGAACTTTTGATAGTTCTATTGATAAATGGATTATGTACCTAACTGAACTTGAGGAGTAGCAAACTATGGTAGTGGATTGTATCACTGAGCATCAAATTCAAGTAAAGAAACTCTTTGACAAGAAAGCAAGGACTCGTGAGTTTCAGATTGGAGATCAAGTCTTGTTATGGGACAAGAGGAGGGAACCAAAAGGAATGCATGGAAAGTTTGATTCCTTGTGGAGAGGTCCATTCACCATTCATCAGTTCTATGGTGAGAATAGCTTCTTGCTGGAATATTAGGATGGAACACCATTCTTTCTGCCTCACTATGGACAACATCTACAACACTTCAATCCTTGAAGTATCAGATAAGTTCATCTGTACATTTGTATATTTTTGTGTTTTTATTTTTGTTTGGTCTTTTGTGTCTTTTTCTTTTTAGCTTGACTCTATAGCCCAATGGCATGGATGAAGGCACTTAGGGACTGGATTCTTCTCTCTTCGATTGTTTCAAAGTTTGATCGAAGGAAGTTCCCTAGTTAGAGCCAACTATTGTTCTCAAAATCAGCTACGCTCATTTTTGTAGACAACCCCTACGAAACTTGTCTATTTCGTAATCTACACTATAAGTTCACAAATCGAGACAAGATTCTCTTGGTCTTGTGCGAAGTCATATGGCATCCAAAACTAGTTTACAACATTCCCTCGAATTGATTCCTTGATATTTGTGCAAATTGATTCAGTTGTAAACTGACCAAAATATCAATTTTGGTCATTTTTAGGGTGTTAGTGAAATATTGAGTCTTTATATGCAAAGTTGGCCAAATTCACCACTTTTGCATATCTTTTGGTATACATGTGTAGTGTCGGCAAAAATTGCCGCTTTTACATGGTTTTTCTTTTCCCACATGCCTGAGTGGCACTTTTCACCACCATTGCATGTTCTCTTTAAAAAGGTTAAGTTGCATGTTCATTGTCAGCAGTTTTTGCCGCTTTTACATTTTTGTGAGACACATATAAGGTCGGCTGAAATCACCACCTGTACAAGATCTTTAAGATCGCAAACTCTAGTGGCATTAATTGCCACTCATGTTGGCATTTAGATCACGTCTTTTGACCCTTTTTAATATTATTAACCCATTGTTTCTCATCATTTCTTTTATTCAAAAACCTTCTAGTCAATTTGTATATCCCTTCTTTAACTATTTGATCACGTGCTTTTGGATTATAATGGATTTTGAGTTGCAGTTGGTGCACCTAGGGTTTCCTCCTTTTGATAGGTAAGTGTTTGTTGTTATTATTTCTTTCTTCAAATTTTCCATTTCTTGTTAAAATAATTAAACCCTTGTTCTTCAAGGTTTATACTGTTTGTATATTGGTCAAAACAAAATCTTAAGTTTTATGTCTTTCTTTTCTTTTTTGTGTCATTCATACAACCCTATTTTTGTTTAAACCCTTTTGGTTGATATTTTCTTGTGAGTGTTCCCCAAGTTTTTGTCTCATGAGAGGATTGATGTCCGTGTGCTCAAAAGATGTCGTGATGGCTACAATTGCTGATCAAACAATTCCATAAGCTTGCGATCAGATGTGAAGTCGACATTTTTGCCACTTAAGCCTTTTAAAGTTTATCCAAACACAAGGTGTATGGGCGGCAAAATTCGGTGCCCTTACATAGAAGATTGAAATACCAAAGTTGCAGAGTCAGTTGAAACCCCTGCTCGAACACTTACAACTCCCCCTACATGCAGTGTCAGTATTTTTTGTAGCTAAAACATCATGCAATTCAACATACCTGCAGAAGTGGTTGAAATTTCTGATCATGCACGTGCCCTTAAAGTTGCTGGAATACCCACATGTAAGGGTGGTCATTTTGACCACCCTTACATGTAAAACATTTTTCCAAAAAAAAAAAGAGAACACATGTAATGTCAGTGTTTTTCACTGACTTTGCATGATAATGAAAAATTCCTCCCAACACATGCACTAGCGGCTAAAACATTCACCCTTAAACGTGCAAGTACTTCCTCATGTAAGAGAGGTCATTTTGACTGCTCATGCATATTTTCCTAGATTTTTTCCAACAATGGGAAAATTCACCTTTCAAGGCCTATTAACCCGCTTTCGCACTTTCCTCGATTTGCACTCACTCAAGCCCTTCAATGCATGCTTTCCTGTCCATGATCACTGGATCGCAGTTATCCTAGTTTATCCATTTTTCCCCTAACTGTGAGATCATGGCCTTTTGTAGTTCTCAACCAGTGTTCGTGGTAGATATCAATTTTAGAGCTGATGTCAGAGCCATCTCCGTTCAAAGCAAAAATCATGAAGTACAAGTACCAAGGTGTCTTTCTGGTGACAGCAGTGCAATCAAATATTGATGAAATCAGAGATATGAAAATTGGACATGTGGACATGGCAGAATTTGTGGAAAGAACAAAATAGAGAAATCATTCCAAACCTATGCAAAAAATAATTGATAGTAATATTCATTTGGTTGCATTATTTCCAGTTTCTGCACACAATCCTGAGTTTGTTCTTTAGGTAGCTAGTCATTACAACAGGGACACTAGAGTTGTGATAGATTCTCACGGGAATTTGATCATGAGATTGAATGCAGAATTCCTAGATAAAATCTTCATGTGTCCACCCATTGAAAATATTGGACGGATTGACTTTGCTTAGGGGCAATAGGATTATGATAAAGATGTGCAACCTGCCAGAAGGTACATCAACAATAAATGGTTGAAAATCCCTAGAAGTAATTTGACCAGATGGCCAAAGGATCTTCCTAGGAGTGACTTCATTGAAGAAGTTTGTGATTTGATCACTCTTTTGAGTCACATCAGAGGACTCCCTTCTGCTTCCAAGTTCCAAGAATGGATGTACACTAACACCAAGGTGATTCTTCGAGGTACACAGAGAATATTCTGGGGAGAGCAAATTAGTAATGCATTGCATGAGCAACTGGTGAAGGTCAATACAACATTCCAATTCTATATGACCTCATATCTTGTATATGTTGCTGCTTGCGTGAGAAGCTTTCCAAGTTTGACTCAGGTAGGAGACAGGAGATTGACCCCTATATATGAGTATTACCCTTAGATTATTCTGAAGGGATCAATTCATCATTTTGTGAAGGGTCAATGATGCCTTCTTTTAAGTATTCATGTGCTTGTGGGACAATGAACTTGTTCAGAAAAGGGTCTCAGATGAAGCTTGGCAGGTTGTGAACTCTTTTGAATGCTTGTTCCTGCAATTCTCTACTTTCACATATCTTAGGATAGGGTATTATCCCGGTTACCCTTATATTCTTCCATGGTATCCTAGTGATTGTATTGTTCTTATGGAGCTATGCAGATAGTTGATTGTACTGCACAATAAACAAATGGAATTGAAGAAGTCAGGGACAAAGTTCCCCATTGAGATTGGAAGGTATTCAGTTTAATCAGCTAATAAAGCAAAAATAGTTGATTTTGAATTATAGTTGGTTACTATGAGAACCTACAAGAAAAGAGACCATTTTGACTTCAGAAGAGTTCAAGATAAGATCAAAAGGAAATCAACCTTTCATATACCAATGGTTGAAGATATTTGGGTTGATCTCAGGACACAGAACGAGATCAGAAAGCTAGACTATTGTAGGATCCTAGATATAATACTAAGAATGTTGAATCCTTGCCTCTTTCGGAAGTAAAATGTTTAGTCAAAGAAGAAACATCCATAAGGAAAAGATTTCAACTAATACTGGCCAACACAAATGTATGATTGGAAAGTAAAGGGATTAAATTGAAAGAGTTTCTCATAGGATGAGAGAATGAAACATAGAAGCAGACAGGTAAGAAGGTAGAGAACAGAACCAAGAATAAGAGTGATGCCCCTTCTTCTAAAATACGCAAACCAAAAATTAAGTTTGTGTCCAAAGGAGGGAAGAAGAAGGAAGTTGCAGAAACTTCCAATATCACTGAATCAGGTGTTGAAGATACTAACATTGATCAAATGGAGACTGAAGATGTTGAGGCTGAAGAGCAAAATATTTAGAAGTCTAAGGATGCTCAACATACAATAGTATCTAATAAATTTGTTGAAGAAGATGAAACTAAACAAGGAAAAGATGAGGATGCAGAAAAGGAACAACTTGGTGATCCACCTCAATCTCTTGAGAAAGATCTTCCCACTGAAATGCATGTTTCTGTTAGGGTTAGCCGGCAGAAGATATCAATTAAATGCAAGTAAAGATTAAACAGAGAAATGGAAATACACAGAAATAATAATAGCGAGAGACAAGATTTAACGTGGTTCACCCAAACTCGGGCTACATCCACCAAATAGAGAGTCCAATATTATTATCCAGTAAATCAAACCGAATTACAATCAGCAATCCCTGCAACTCAATACCGCTGCAAAATGCTACAATACAATATCAAAACCCTAACCCTTAGCCACTTTTTATCAAGGTTTTTGTCGGTTACAAAATAGGGTTTTCTTATGTCGGTCAATAAAAAATTAACTCCCGGTGCATTATAAAATAATAAAAAACCGTGTGAGGTTTCGGGGGCGCTGCCCCTGGACCCAGCAAGGGGCGCTACCCCTTGACCCCGTCTTGGGGGCGCTACCCCCAAACCTCCGCAAGGGGCGCTGCCCCTTGACCCCGTAGGAATTTGGGGGGAAACCGTACTGATAAAAGTGGGGTAAATATAACCTCTGAGTCTGATTAAGCTCCATATAACAACAATCTCCCACTTGGAGACTGATCAGACTCCACACCATATCAGTTTCTACACCTCTTCCTCATACTCTAGTTTTCGGTAGCTTCCTAGTGGTTTCAAATGTTCCTCGTTCACCTATCTTTGTTGTTTCATCTAATAATACCCTTGCTTCTGTGAAAACTAGTTTTGGGACCGTTTTTGATTCTTCCAGTTCCATTCCAAGTTTATCTTCTCCATCTTTTGACATTGGTGAACAATCTATTTTAGAGAATCTTCTGGATGCTTCAGAAAAGGTTGTTGATACAGGTGTGGTTTTTACCAACACCAGTCCTATTGTGACTATAACAGGTATAAACATGGATCTAGCAAAACAAGTGGTCTGGTTGTTGGCACTTCTGTTCTTCCCCCATGGTTATCTGCATATACTCCAAAGAGGAAGAAGCAAGCTATTTCTCCTGATGAGATTGATATTGAAAAGCTATTACCTGTAAAAGAAAAGACTTAGAAGAAGAAGCCTAAGACTGTTTCTAGGCTTGTCAATGAGAAAAGAATCAGATATACTGAAATTACTAAACCACCTGAAGATGCCACCATTGATAATTTTGACATGAGTGATTATGTCATTTCAAGGGTTGAGTTTGGGAGATTTTTAAACTACTACTAGCACTTTACTTGAAGAGCATGATGAAGTCAAAAAAGAGAAGGAACCGTATAAGGCCAAAGTAGAACAACTTGCTGCTGTTCTTCAAAAGATAGTAATGTCATCAGAAATTGTAAAACCCATGGCAGTGACTGTAGAAGATCCCCTGATCTAGAAGGTTGAAAAAGCACAAACCAGAGGAAGGGTGGTAGGAGATATAGTGGAATGCCTATTAGCTCAAGGGCGAATTCTACTAAAAAGCACTATGGAAAGAAAAGAGAAGATGGACAAAGCTAAAGCTGAGCTGGACAATCTGGTTGATTTACTCTCATAGGAGTTGCAAGATCAAGAAGAGAGATTGGAGGAGTGGATAGATATGAAAAAGATTAAGATAAAGAACTTGATCACCATCAGGGTCATTGCAAATAGAGAATCATATCCTAAGACCAAGGAGACTTTGGCTCATTGTAGCCACATAATAAAGGGTTTACTTGAAGATCTATGTCAAGCCCGAGAAGCCAGTGAAGATAGTGATGTCACACTTCTACACTGGCTAGAAGAACTTCCATGCATCTTAACAGGGGAAGATCATAAGTTCCTTTCAGCAAAGAAGATGGTAAGTTCCTTTGAAGAGATGGTTCAAAGGAAATTTGAAGAGGAAGTGTCCTTAGTGCTTTCCATGGATAATCTATATGATCAACATTCAACTTTAGAAAAATTGAAGGACAATCTGGACAAGCATGAAAAGGCAATAAAGACGGTAAAGGATGCAATTCTTCAGGCCTGCACCATCTCAGAAAACACAACTAAACTAGATGCATGTGAGATAGCAGCCATACAGGCCATGTACCAGGAATTTCTAAAGAAGAATGACGGAGGAAGCTAGTGCCTTAGTTTATTTTTCTTGTATATGATATGTAATTTGAATTTTGTTGTGGACATATCCACATGTAATTTTCCAAAATGTAATTACATGTGAGACAAAGGAAGTCCCAAGTCAAATAGGACTCTTTTGTTGAATAAGTCAAAATAGTTGTAAATTTCCTATTTTTGCTCCAGGCTCCTCCCTATAAATAAAGAGGGCCTCCATTGTAAATTTTATCTTTTTTCTATTGCAAAGAAACTCTGCAAAATTGGAAAACATTTCAAGACTTTGAGCTTTTTATGTTTATCATATTTTCAAGTGAATATCAATAAAAGAAGACAATTTGAATATCAAACTTTGAGTTGAATCACATTGTTTTATGATATCAATGTTCTTATGTCATTAGTGTTACATTGTATTGAATCATTGTTGGAATCATGGAGTTTATTGAGATTTGAGAGGAGTGTTCTTGTATTGGTTGAATAGACTTTGTGCTATTTTTCTCATTGTGGGAGTTTGTATGTATTTGTGGGAACGAAAATTGTTTAGAGACTTTGTGCTGTAAACTGTTGTGTTCAAGTCAGTTATATCGTATTGAGTGAAAGTGGAGACTTTAGGCTGAATTTGAATTCAATTAAGTTTGTTTGTGAGAAATAAGTGAAACAATTGAAAACTTTGCGTTTCTATGGTTTGTCTCGGTTCAAGAATTGTCAAATATCATCTTTTGTCAAGTTGTTATTTTGTAAGAGAGAAACATCTATTCTGAAAAAAGAGAATAGGATGCAATGAAAACACCCCAAGAATAGTTTTATTTTATTTAAGTATTAAAAGTTGTTTGTTAGAAAGAGCTCATTATCTAGAGGGAACCTCCCCTTGCCGAGAGGAGAGAATCAGTCTCATCATAGCTATGGCAATATAACCATTTTGTTAGTAGTTAGCGAAGTGACAAAATATTCACCCAACAAATCTATAAATAACACTCCACGTGCTTTTATAGGACAAGGAGAGGAGTGTTGATTGTCAAGAACACTGAGAGGGGGGGTGAATTAGTGTTCTATAAATCCTATCTTGTACGTTTACTTTTAACCATTTGAAAAGAATAATCAAATAGAAGCAAAATATACAATTGACCAACATCCACAAAAGCATGACAGATTAAACCAAGATTTTACATGGAAAACCCAAAAAGGGAAAAACCACAGAGAGGATTAGTTCTCAAATATATATTGCAATCTTTACAAAAATGATGTTCAGTCTTGGTCACTCCACAAGCCTAGAACATGATGGCTTACTGCCACGAAGTACAACTAGATTTAGCAGGCTCACTGCCTTAACCCTAAACCTAGTAAGATTACAATAAGGTCTATTAAACCCTTAGGGTTGTTAAACCCTATTGAATGCTCATTTCTGGCTCACTTCCTTGATGACAAAATCTTACTTCAAATCATATTGCACATGAAAACTGAACACTGCTTAAGCATCTACCACTATGCCAAGGGTACAGTCATTTAGCAAATGAATTTTGAATCCCCAAGTCTTCATTGCTGCTTCTCTTCTAACTATGCTCTTCTATTCGCATGCTCACACAACACACACACACTTCTTCATCACACACACTCTCAACCAAAATTCATCACTCTTATATATTAGCATCATGATTTGATTCATAGTCAGGTCGGCAGACCCAAATCTTTTCCCAAATGTGTTCATATAGGTTGGCCCTAATCATTCAATTACTTACATAGGTCCTCCAAACACCAACTCTTCTCCACACAATGATTAATATACTTGTGGGCCTCTTCCTTAAGAGCATGCTTAACAACTTCATCTGTTGACTTACAACTTTTACTGAGGATCTCAAAACACCTTTAGAATCATATCAAGGACTCTTTACACATTACCAATCTTACCCTTAGAACCGCAAGGCATGATATATTCTTGTAGAGAAATGCAGACCATCAGAACTCATACTTTGTCTCAGTCAAACTCTGTCAAATACTATGCTGATACTTAACAGCTTGTAGCTAACCTTTTTGTGGACTTCAAATCTCCTAACTCTGGAATAAGATACTTCATATAAGTGTTTACATTACCTTGAAACTGCATAAAAAAATACTTATCTATAGAGGAATTTAGACCATTGCACTCGACCCTGTTCACTGTTCCTACTATACCTTTGCTTATCTGAACTTAGACAATTCTTCAAGGTGACTTCTGGAGGAGATCAGGACTTAACCTTTGAAACATACCACTATCAAACAACTAAGAATATCAAACTTGAACTACATTAATTGATCATCATCTGTAGAGACATACTATCTGACTTATTGTCCTCTACTTAGAATACTTTTCATACTTAGCCATTTTCTGTCAATCGGACCTAAGATCCAATATGTTCTTCCAAAGACATCTCTTCCTGTCATAGTGATAGGATCTCTAAGCCTTGTTACCATCAATGGCAACATATAGGTTAATACTAGAGTAGTGTCTCTTGCCAACAATCTCCCCCTTTGGCATTGATGGCAACACTTAGTGAAAAATTCTTGACTACTCCCCCTCACTATATGCACTTCATTCTCCTACTCCCCTTGAGATGTTTTATCAAATTTTAACTGATCTTCTTCTCCCCCTTTAACATCAATGGCAAAGGTTGTAGCCCACAATACAAAAAATTATTTTCAAAAACTTAAAAAATGTGTGTACCTGTCACATATTTATAAATGCAATCTTTATCTTAATTTGTGACTGAAGGCAAAATCTCACTATAGATAGTCTTTATTAGAGCTATTTCTCTATTCCATCTGTTCCTTGCACTTTCTAGGATATGGACATGGCCATTTAGAAAAAACTAGCTTTTTTGCCCTCTATACATCTGATGGCGTGTTAATTAGTGTAAGTGATTTCATGGCTTCATCTACAACTTGTTCTCTTCTAGCACCACCTAAGACATCTGTAGTGTCTCTTTCTTTCTCTGATATTTCTTCTCAACTTCATTCTAGATGATTTATGTCCATATTCTCTTGTTGTTTTGTGTTTTATTCCTCTGTAGGGCTCCTTAACTGTTCCCTATCTTATACATCCTCATTTTGATACTCAGGAGATAGATTCATTTCAGTTCTTCCTATATTGCCTCTGTGTTTACTCCTATAGCATTACTCTTTGCACTGTAATAATTTGTGATCTAGTCCAGCAATGAGAGAAAGGATCATACCCAATTTGACCTTTTCTCTGAAGTGAAAGAACTTCTAAGTCTTTCAACCTTGTTTTGATCCTGTCTACTTCTTAATAATCATGTATGCTCTCTGTAAGCTTCATCTCCTTCCTCAGCCTATCCTTCTCAGTACCAAGATTTGATGGTCTTCCAAAAGCCATCTTCTTCTCCTATAGCATCTGCTTTATAGTTTCTGCAGAATAGACAAAATTATTTATTTCCTTCAATGCATTTTTCTTCTCTTCCACATCAGTTCTACCAAAAATTTAGCCCTCAGTGCACTCTACTTCTTGTTCTCATTCCTTAAACTCTTTCTCAAGAGGTGGTGAATCAGACACCCTATCCATCTACCATTTATTTGCACTAGCATTACTACTCCGAACACAATCCAAGTACTTGTGGATAATCCTATTCTCAAATTTGTAATGCTTGTCAGCATTGGTTGCGTCTAAATTTCTAACCTATGCAAAGATGGTAAATACCCTTTCTTGACTTTGACATACCAATCCCAATTCTTAGAAAACAGCCCACAATGCTCTTTTCAAAAAATGGCTCCATGAACCTCTTGGCAAGCTTTGATTTCTAGATTGTTATACTGTTAATATCTCCAAAGGAAGGAATATCAAAATTTGTACCTTCATTACTATCATTTGGATCTCTACGACTGCTTTGATTCAGATCCTTGTTGCTAGAGAACAATGGACTAACACTAGAACTAGCATGAGATTTTCATCTACCAAGTAAAAAATCCTGTCCTTTAGGTAATTCAGCAGTGTCCCTTCGCTTCCTTTGCACATCTAAATCATGTGCCTTCTATCTCCTTGAAACCAATTCATTTAAGGCATTTTATTTCACTATCCTAGTAGATTTCATAGAAGAGCACATCTATGAAGATGGTGGCCATACATCTTTTACCCTCTGATTCCTAGTCTCATTTTGTTAAGCTTCAGCCCTCTTCTGTACCAAAAAGGAAATTATCCCTCGCCTCTGCTCTTTCTGCTAAAATCATCTCAGACATCTTTCAAAGTTGTTCCCTATCTTCATCATCTTTGTATAAATCACTCCTAAATGATAATCCATCATTGTCTGAATCATGTCTCCAGCCACATCATCATTATCTTTTTCACTAGAATCAAATCTCTTCTTCAAAGGAATTCTTGACCTAGATGTCTTTCTATCATTAGAATCATCCCCATTATCAGAATTGGAATCACTGCTATCATCTGAAAAGGAATCGGATTGCTTCCTCTTTGTTGGAGCTTGATTCCTATGTTTTCCATTATGGGAATTTATTCTACTTACTCCCTCCAACAACAAATTCTCAAAATTCACCATAGTCCTTGCTTGATTTACTACTACAAATATGACCTTCCAAGGGCTTTTATATGTATGCGTGACCAAATAGAATCATTTATCCTTAGCCCA
Source organism: Cunninghamia lanceolata (assembly GCA_027924645.1). Classification (NCBI taxonomy): domain Eukaryota; kingdom Viridiplantae; phylum Streptophyta; class Pinopsida; order Cupressales; family Cupressaceae; genus Cunninghamia; species Cunninghamia lanceolata. The sequence goes on along the minus strand of BSBN01000078.1, from coordinate 29,882,296 downwards.
GAGGAGAACCTCTGTTGGCAACAAACACTACTATGCATGATAGGTGTTTTCATTGATGGCAACTAAGACCATTCCACACATCCGCAGTATAGTTTCAGTTCATACCAGAAGTTAGTTCCAAGATTTATCCACTCCAGATAGACAGGAATAGGGTATATGGCAGAGTTTAGTATTTTGGTCAGTGGATCTCTCTAGTTAATTATTACATATTGCAAATTTGAGGAAGTGTAGAGGAATTTTAGAACAATCCAAATCCAAGATTTCAGCCTCCAGTGACAAAGGGATTTAAAGTTATGAGCATCTGAGTATCGGGTCCTAATATGATAGGACAGTTCAGTGAAGAACATGCCAACTTGTGTTAGATCCTTTTGCGGATCTAGTAGAAGTGTTCTAGTGAGTTGTGTATGCGATATAATGTTCGTTGCTAACATGAATGGTGACCTACAAGTGTTATTTCTGGTATGCGTCAATATTGATGTATGGATTCAGCTGACAGGACAGAGTGCTTGTATTATTTGTTAAGTTCTTCATAAGGCCGATTGATAGATGATTGAGTTTGTTGATGCAGATATATATAACCGATGAATTTGAGTGATGTGGTGTGTGATAGGGATACAAATATTGAGTAAGTTTGAAAGAGAAGAGATCTGAGGTCAGGATTATGGCAGAGCAGTAAATAGAGCAGAACAAAGATGAAGTGTATAAAATTAGTATTCTATACTTAACCAGAACTAAATTCTTGCATTAGCAGATGCTATTCATTAGTTCAAACAACCTATAATCCTTTTATAATCATTCTTGTAGGCAGTGAGCCTCTCTTGAGTAGTGAGCTCTGGGTAGTAAGCTCGAAGGCATGTGCCTTCACCTTTGTAATACATTTAATAGAGTATAATCTTTGTGGGTTAACCCCCACCGTGGTTTTTCCCTTAACCAGGTTTCCACGTCAAAATCTTGGTGTCAAGTGTGTTTTTTATGTTTCTTCTCATGTATTATTAAATTTTTCTTTTCATGATTATGTCATTAATATGTTAAGAAGTGGTAAAGAAGAATTAACTATAGCAAGCTCTAAAAGTTTTATGACAACTGATTCACCCTCCCTCTCAGTTGTTAGCCCTAATTACAACAACCTCCATGGTATAGGTTGAAAAATCCCATAGTTCACATAGCAGATCAATACACAGTTGCGCCAAATGCAAAGAGATAAAAAAAAGTTCCTTTTTATCCTCCACGTGATTTGACCTAGTCATCATTGAATGCCCATTCCAAAAAGATGTTAAAACCCTTTACTATAGAATATAGTCAATTAGGATTGATCTGCAATATGTCGTATTGACTCTGTTTCTTCCAGTTATTCCTTTAAGAGATGTGTCACATCAAATTTTATCATATACCTTCATGCTAGATTCTAGCACCCATTTTCTGGCTAGGGGTTTCAATTTTGAACACTGCTCCCCCTGAGCCAGAGCTCTCGATTTACTTCCCAGATGAAGTAAATATACCAGATACTGGTGCAGATTGATCCCTCTCTTCAATTACTTCTTTCTTGATCCATACCTTGCCCATTTCTTTCTTGGTTTCATCCAAAATAACTTTCTCTTTTCCCTTATCATTTCTTTTCTCTGTTTTCCTTTCTTTAGAATAGTGATTTCTCTTCACATTTCTACTTCTGCAAAATCTTACATGTCCAAATTTATTGCAATTGAAGCACATCACATTCTTTTGACCTTGATTCCTTCCATTGATTGAATTTGATCTGCATTGATTTTCCATATGTCTAAATCTATTGCATGCAAAACACTTTCCATCGAATGGTTGGTTGTTCCTTGTATTTTGTAAGTTAGTTCTTACCAAGCTTCTGCATTTATTTGATCTATGTCCCATTTTATAGAATGCATTGCACCTGATAGCATTCTGACTTACTTTACTTCTGCATACAATAGCTTTATGACCAGTTCTATTGCAAGTGAAGCATTTACCTTTGAATGAGTGCTCATTCCTCCCATTATTGAAACTTTTTCTGATGTGATTTCTGCATTCATTTGTTCTATGACCAATTTTAGTGCAATTGAAACACTGACTAGAGAATGATGAAATTTCTTGATTTATTTTGTTCCTACACCAAGTAGCCTTATGACCATACTTATTGTATGAATTACAATAACCAATGAAAGATGGGTACCTTTGATTATTTGGTTCTCTGACCGGAGGTCTTCTAGGTCTTCTTCTTTGATTTCTGAACTGGTATCCTTTGTCTTCCCTTAACTCAATGCTCATTTGACCAGAGTTTGAACTTTCTTCTTTCTCAAATCCTAAACCATGTTTGTCATTAGCATTCCTCTGGCTAGCAATCATTTCATCAAGCTTTGCAGTACTTATCTTAATTTTTTCTTCAAAACTTCTAGCCTTTTCCAAATCTACTTTTAAACTTATAATTTCTTTTTCAAGTTTTACACAATCTTCTGATCTATTCTTCACAATCAAGTTTAGATCATCTTCTACTCTTGTTCTTTTTGTAACTTTTGTTTCCAAATTATTTAGGGCTTCATTTGATGACAACAATTGGTCACTAACTTCTTTGTATTTATTTTTAAATTTCTTGACTTGCTTTTTCAGCTTTAAGATACATTCATCGGCTTGTTGCAAGTTTTCTTTTAGATCCCTGACCTCTACTTCAGAATCTTCAAGATCCATAAGAGCTTCTTCTAGTTGGTTGTATCTCTCATAATTTCCATACCTTCTTCCTGGCATGATCATACTACCGTAGATCTTCCTTAATCTATTAAACTTTTTCCAAGGAACCTTGCTCTGATACCAATTGTTGATTGTCAAGAACACTAAGAGGGGGGGGGGTGAATCAGTGTTCTATAAATCTTTTCTTACACTTTTCCTTTTAACCATTTCAAAATAATAATCAAATAGAAGCAATATATACAACTAAACAACATCCACAAAAGCATGACACATAACACCAAGATTTTATGTGGAAAACCCAAAAAGGGAAAAACCACAGAGAGGATTAGTTGTCAAAGATATATTGTAATCTTTACAAAAATGATGTTAAGGCTTGGTCACTCCACAGGCCTAGAACATGCTAGCTTACTACCATGAAGTACAACTAGATTTAGCAGGCTCACTGCCTCAACCCTAAACCTAGAAAGATTACAATAAGGGTTGTTAAACCCTATTGAATGCTCACTTCTAGCTCACTACCTTGATGATGAAATCTTGCTTCTAATCATATTGCATATGAAAATTGAATACTACTTAAGCATCTGCCACTATGCCAGGGTGCAGTCATTTAGCAACTAAATTCTGAATTCCAAGTCTTCATCACTGCTTCTCTTCTAACTCTACTCTTCTATTCACATTCTCAAACCACACACACACTTCTTTGCCACACACACACTCAACTAAAATTCATTTCTCTTATATATCAGCATCATAATTTGATTCATAGTCAGGTCAGCATCTAAGAAGGAAACGTGTATATAGAAAGATGTAGCTTGTCGGTTCAATCCAATATGCTAAAAAATATGTGGACCCAAATATTTTCCCAAACATGTTCATATAGGTCAGCTCTAATCATTCAATTACTTACATAGGTCCTCCCAACACCAACTCTTCTCTGCGTAGTGATTAATATACTTGTTAGCCTCTTCCTTAAGATCATTCTTAACAACTTCATCTATTGACTTACAACTTTTACTGAGGATCACAAAACACCTTCAGAATCATATCAAGGACTCTTTACACATTCCCAATCTTACCCTTAGAACTCCAAGACATGATATCATCTTACAGAGAAATACGGACCATCAGAACTCATACTCTGTCTCTATCAAACTCTGCATCCTCATTATCTTCTTCATCAGTAGAAGGCTCATCTTCCATTACCTTGCATTTGGTGCCTTGGATGACTTCATATGCATGAACAACCTTTTCTATCTTTGCAATATCTACTACTTTTATCCTATTAGATGCTTGCTCTTGTGCTTTTAGTAGATCTTGTATAGATATCCATCTATTTATCTTGTTGTCCAGATCTTCTTTATACTTTTCTATCTTGGCCTTCATCCTCATGGCCTTATCAATTGTATCTTCAGAAAAGTGCTTGATAGATTCTTCTGCTACCATCTTGAAATTGTCTCTGAATGCATTAGTAGAAAAGTCCTTGTCTTGGTTTTCTACCTTCCCTTCTACTTTTCCCTTAAGGGCTTCCAAAATTTCAATCTCATCCACCATTAGATCATGAACTTTAGCACTAACATCTGTAGTTTTATTATTGCACCTCCTCAAGACATCTACCTCAGATCTTATATTTTCATACCAGTCATCCAACTAAGGTAATGTTTGAGCTATCAAGATATTCTTTGTTGTGAGGATGTTTGAATCTATTTTCCTCATATTCTTAAGGGTATCTAGATGTTTCTCACTCTTTATTAACCTTTGGTTAACATCCCTTTTCACTTTGTCTTCCCTCCCTCAAATTACTTAGCAATTCCCAGTTGGATAATGAAATCCCTATTGTTTGAACTCCATTGACTAAGAATTTGTGGAACCAATTGTCCATTATTTGTACCTTGTGCTTTTACACATCCAAAGTGGCAATCTCCTCTTGATCTACCAATGTGAATGCAATATCCTCTGTTATTTGAATATTGGTTGGTGCTGCCAATCCTTTCACAAAAGCATGTAATTGGGCTACTTGTGCTTTATACAGATCTTCTTTTTGGATTTAGCCTTCTTTATCCTAGCTTCAATAGCATTAGTGCAATCCCTTAATCGTTAGAGCTCCTACTCATTTGTGTTGTGGCCCAAATCAATAGTGGTTATTTGGAATTCCTGAAGCCTTATTTCTCCTTTGGCCTTATCCACCTTTGGCACAACGATCTAAGCTATCCTCCTTCCTATAGCTGCATATCATTTCATTGTGGAGATTGTCCTTGCCCTTGTCTTCTATTTAACTAGATCCAATGTGAAGAGTGATTTGAAATCAAAAGGCTCAGTCTCTTCTTGTGGAGGTGCCACCTCTGATGACATCCATTTGAGTGCAGTTGAATTTGATCCTCCTTTGACTGATTGCTCAATTTGAGCATTCTATATCTCTTTATTTTTATTTGCCTGGTCACCCTAAGTAGGGACTTGTGTATTTTCTTGCTGATTTCCATCCTTATCCTACTGATGTGGGATTGCCTGAGGGTTTTCTATCTATTGTTCCTTATTTTGATCATCCTTACCATCATCTTGAACCTTTTGTTGTTCTGACAAGGATTGATCTAGATTGGGTGTATCTTTTATTTCTTCTAGAATATTATCCTCTATATGCACATCCTTAAGCACATCCTGAGCCTGTTCCTATTGCATATCTTCTACTTGAGTATTATCAGGCATCAGTTCTTGACCATCCTAATCTACTTCTGACATTAGTATCCCTAGTATTAGTGCTCTATTCCAATATTATCCCTTGTTCATTTTTATCGATTGAGACATCTTATTGTGGCCCTTCATCTTGGGCATCTTTCCCTGTACCATCAATATCCATAGGGATATTTTCTAATCCCTAATCTTGTTTATTAGTTTCTTCTTCCTTATCCCCTTTCTTGGTCTGATATGTCAAATCTATTGCTACTAAGCTAGTTACATTTTCAATCAGAGTATGAAGAGGTCCCATCTATACATCCACCTCAGGAGACTCTTCTCTATCGGTGTTCACTTTTATTTTTGTATCCCAACTTCCCACCTTTGCTTTAGTGTGGTGGAGTAGGGTCTCAATAGGATGATTGGACACATCCTAGACTACATCATCATCAATTAAATCAATTGTATCACTCAATGGGAGTGGCTTATTTACCTATTTATAAAAGGATTTATTTATGGCTTCTTGTGCCATCTCAAACTTTACCTTGATGATGCCTTCAACAGGCATATTGTGTTGCAACTCCTTGACTATATTTAAGGATGGATCCATCTGTTGTGATACAACTACATGAGGTGATATTGCGCCTCTCATATGAGGGCCTTGATATCTACTTTGCTTTGGCACCTTTACTCCTTGCAGTAGGTCTCTCTCAGTCCCCAATATTGTTTCAATTGGGACATGACCTTTCTCTTATCATCTTCATCAACAATAGTATTAACCAGACTTTGTTCTTGATCTTCCAATATCTCCCCCTATGCAATTGATACTTGAGGGACTGATATTAGGATGACCATTTGTGGTGCACCTTTAGGAGCTGAGGGTGGAGCATATACCAGTGATACCCCCTCACTTGTAAGCTACTTAGTAGCTCCTGATGAACTAGGCTTTATTGCTATGGTCCCAAGGACCTGTCTCTTTCGTATAAAGAAGTCATCATATCCAAGCTCCTCTCTTTCCTTCATTTTTCTTTTCTTATCAAAGGTAACTATGATACCTTTTGCCTTCAGCTTATCTACATTTTGAGCTACCTAGTTCTTAGTCCTTGCTAGGAGTTTGGTTTTAAGGACATCAATAGAAGTCTCTTTTTTCTGGGTCCAGACTATAGGTGCCAATGCATCGTTATACACCTTATTCTCCTCATACTTAGGATCCATAACAGCATCATCATCCTTTTTAGCTAAGGGGGGACATTTGGTTGTCCAATGGTCCTTATCTAATCTAAGGTGAGTCTTTGGTATTTACTTCTTCTGACCTCATGCTCATCATCACAATCTGCCCAGTAATCCTCAAGGTGCATGATGTGCCTATATTTCTTATTGAATCGTTTCTCAATCCTATGGTAAGGATCATAATCTCAAGACAAGGGAAATAATTGTAAATTCAAACTCTTCAGATAAGCCTCACGCTTCCTAGTATTATCTAGGTATCCTACCAAGAACCAATTGATATCTATAGGAAACTTTCTATATGGCCTCCCCTCCTTTTTGGATAATTCAAAAATTAAGAGCTGTTGTCTCATCATTTCCATCAGGACCACCTTATTAGAAGGATACCTTGGTAACATAAATGTGTTTCCACCAAACCCCTCCATCTAGATATATGAGTATGTCTTGGCCTTGATAAACAAAGAACCATATCCACTTATGATCTTGGTAGCCTCTACTAAAAACCTTTTGGCTCTGTCTCCTTCCATGAGCCTAACTATATGCATAGTGAAACAATCATTCACCATCTTATAATGTTGAATTGATAACCTCCTCTCTAGCTGGGGATAATGCTCCAAGGAAGTCTTGTCATGGGGTAATTTGCCCATCCTGCCCACTATTTGTAGGCCCTTAAATATGCCTTTTACTGAAGAAGCATTGACTAAATAGAAGGTCATCCTAAAGACCATATCCTTACAATTCTTCCACTTTACCTTCTGATCATGCATAGAGTCGCTAATAATTTTGGCCTATTGGACCTTTGCATTTTCATTCTCGACAACCATCTCAATCAACCCAAACATCTATGATTCAAAATCTCCACATCTTAGTCTTCCTTTGATTCTACTGAACAAGAACATCATGTGTTGTACTTCTTCATTAATATCATACTTGATGGAACCATATAAATTTTTTTCATAGTTCTAGTATTTTTGTCCTCAGGCCTATGTCATTAGGTTGAAAATTTCTAGGCTTAGGGTTCTTTGCATACCAAAAGAAATGTTAAACCCTAAGCCCTCATGCCAGAGTTAAATGTAAAGGCCATATTCATTATATTTCTTCAATGACCGCTTGTCTCCTATTACCTAGAGTTTAATTTTCTCCCTTATGTCCCCTTGAACATTCTTTGACCAGCCCTGTTGCAAGTATGAGGTGAACCAGTGTTGTCATTGATGTCAACATACTCATATTACATTGACAAGAAGGATTAGATGAGCTGTGTGTTGAGGATATTGAGAAAATTACCCTCAGTCAGGAACAGTGAAGAACAGTGATGAGAAGAAGGCAAATATATTGGATAGGTTGAGAACCGGAGGATGCGGATTAAAGGGTTTGCAGATATGAGTCTTGAGATGCTTCAGTCAAGTTTTCAGAGGTCCGCATGAAGACCTAAAGATGTTATGGCTGTCTGTGTGGAACCGGTTCCGGCAAGTGCTTAGAGTTGACAGAGGATCACAGAAAGGTCCGGTGAGGTCTGGAATTGTACAATCCTAATCTGCGGATTGGAAAGAGTATTTGGGATGTCCTTGTGATGTGCCATCTCAAGTTGTGTATGATTTGGAGGTTCGGAAGTACCTCTTGCATTATGAAAGTGGCGACAGACTGTGTTCTTGAAGTTCTGGATAAGGAGGATAAGAGATTTCAGTAAGTAAAGGAAATGCGGATGTACCTGGTCATTCAGACAGGCTTGTGAAGGTTCTTGGATCATGTTGAGATTGTGTCATTGGTCTGCATTGATAATGTATGATTTGAAGGTCCAGAAGTACCTTCTACAGTGGCAACAGACTGTGTTCTTGAAGTTTCGGATGAGGAAGACAAGAGATTCCAGCAAGTAAAGGAAGTGCGGATATATCCGGACATTCAGGCAGGCTTGTGAAGTTTTCTGGATCGTGTTGAGGTTGTGTTGTTGATCCGCATTGATAGTAGAGCCCAGAATTGAAGTTATTCTTCCGGATGAAGTTCTTGCTCTGTTTAGCCGACCGGATGAGTTGTTCATCCTGCGAATGTTCTTGTGGTGGCCGACCGGATGTGTTATTCATCTTGCGGATACTCTTATGATTGTTTGCCGACTTAGATGTTTGATCCTAAGTCGATGTCTTGTATAAATAACGGTCTGTGAGTTCATTTCAAGGTGTGGTGTGTGTGGATGAGTGTGGCATAGCGAAGAGAAGTGCGAAAGGCAGAACGGAGGTTTTTGGGCTTAATTGGAACTGATCCGAACATGGTAGAGATGTCATTCTCCAGTTCAAGACTGTGATTTTTATCACTTTGTAGACAGTGTGTCTCCTTGTAGGCAGTGGGCCTCTTTGTGAGCAGTGTGCTCGGGCAGTGAGCCCTAATTGGCATGTGCCATTCATTTTTCTTTATTCTTCTAACAGAGAATAATTCTTGGGTTAATCACCTCGTGGTTTTTCCCTTAACCGGGTTTTCCACGTCAAAATCTTGGTGTTCAATGTGTTGATGCTTATCTGCTCTTGTGTTTATGTATTATGCTTTCATGGATGATTAATTGATATGCTGCTAACTAACAACAAAGAATCAAGTGTTTGAAAGAACAAGAAGTTTTATACAACTGATTCACCCCCCCCTCTCAGTTGTATGCCCTAGATCCAACAATTGGTATCAGAGCTAAGTTCCTCTGATAGGAGCTTAACCGCTTGAGGAGATCCAGGATGTCGTCATACAAGAAGGATAGTCCGAAGTTCGATGGAACCAACTTCACTCTCTGGAAAGGTCGCATGAAGTGTCACTTGGAATGTATGGGAAAAGCATACTTGGCTATGGTTTCAAAACCATATGTACCTCCACAAGGTGGTCCGACAACTCTGAATGAAATCACAGAAGCTGAAAACAATCTGCGGACCAAGGAAGCTCTTCTAAGCGCATTGAATGACTCAGATCTCTCGAATGTTATTGACCTACCAACTGCATATGAGATCCTGACTAAACTAGAACTTCTGTATGAAGGAGATGAGTTTGTCAAAAGTGCAAGGTTGCAATGTCTGAAAGGGAAATTTGAAAGATTGAAAATGAGAGATGATGAAAACATCACTACCTTTATGCCAAGAGTGAATGAGCTGGTATGTGGAATCAGAAATGCTGGTGGAACTTTAGATGAAAATGAGATTGTCTGCAAAATCCTAAGATCCCTTCCTGCTGCCTACAAAATCAAGGTTGCTGCCATTGATGAATTCAGAGCCCACACAACTGTCACAAGAGAACAACTGGCTGGCAAACTAGCTGCATTTGAAATGACCGAGTTTGGAGATGATCCTCCCAAGACTGAATCTGCTTTCAAAGCCAGTGCCTATGTGAAAGGCAAACAGAGATTTGATCCGGGAGAAAACTCATCAAGGAAAATGTCATGGTATGATCAAGCAAGAAGAGACATGGAAGAAGAAGAAGCAGAAACAGCTCAACTTGAAGCCCTCATTGCAAAGAGACTGCCAAGAGGATCCGGTAAGTATGAAGGAAAACTACCCTTTAAGTGTTTCAACTGCAATAAGATTGGTCATTTTGCTTCAAGATGTCCGGAAAGATCTGCAAGGTCTAATACTAACAGACAAAGGTTTCAAAAGAATTGCTATTATGTTCACGAAGAAGATGACAATGAAGGAGTAACAGATGATGAATCAGAACTAGGAAGCAAATCCGGAAATGAGTGGGTGTTTATTGCCATCAAGGAAGAAGATTCAATACTCTCTGAATCTGTCAATCACAAAGTTGTTGAAAAAGCTTTGGCTGCTCAAGTGGAAGAAAAGGATGATTGGGTTATTGACAGTGGATGTTCTCACCATATGACTGGTGACAAGAATAAGTTCTTGAATTTGGAAAGGTATGAAGGAGGAATGGTAAAGTTTGGTGACAATTCTGCTGGCAGAATCAGAGGCAGGGGAACTATTTCCTTCGATGGAAAGAGCAAAACAGGTAACGTACTGTATGTTGAAGGATTGAAGCACAATCTTCTTAGTGTTGGTCAGTTAGTGGACAAAGGCTATGATCTCCGGTTCAAAAATGGAAAATGTAGAATCTTTACAAGCTCCGGAACTGAGATTGCATCCGGTACTCAGACAAAAGGTAATATTTTTCATCTGGTTGGTTCAAATAAAAGTTGTTTGTTTGCTCAAATTGATCAGAGTTGGTTATGGCATAGAAGAATGTGCCATGTAAATTTTGATAACATCATCAAGATAAGCAATACTCAGGCCGTAAGAGATCTTCCAAAATTGATGAATCCTACAAATAGTTTGTGCAAAGAATGTCAGCTAGGTAAACAAAGCAGAGTCTCTTTCAAAAGCAAAGATCAGTCTTCTACCGGATTGTTGGAATTAGTACATACTGATCTCTGTGGTCTGACAAGAATCAAGAGTCTGCAAGGTGATAGATATTTCATGTTGTTAATTGATGATCATTCCCGGATGATGTGGGTTACCTTTCTAAAAGAAAAATCAGAAGCATTTGAGAAGTTCAAGATCTTCAAAGCTATGGTAGAGAATCAAACCGGATTGAAACTAAAGTGTCTAAGGTCTGATAGAGGTGGTGAATTTACATCTGGTGAGTTCATTGATTTTTGTGAGAAGCAGGGTATAAGGAGACAGTTGTCTGCTCCTAGGACTCCACATCAGAATGGAATGGTTGAGAGAAAGAACCGGACCATTCAGGAAGCTGCCAGGACAATGATGTTGGAAGAAAATGTTCCTTAAATGTTTTGGAAGGAAGCTATCAGCACTGCAGTCTACACTCTCAATCAAGTTCAAATCAGAAACAACACCGGTAAGACCCCCTATGAACTCTGGTTTGGCATCACTCCTACTGTGAAATATTTCAGAGTATTTGGTAGCAAGTGTTATATTAAAAGAGATGAAGATCTAGGAAAGTTTGATGCTAGAAGTGATGAAGGAATTTTCTTGGGTTACTCCACTCAAAGCAAAGCATACCAGTGTTACAATAAGAGATTGAGGAAGATGATAGAAAGCACCAATGTGAAAGTTGATGAAGGAATTGAGAAGCCTTCAAGATTTTATGAGTTTGATGAAGATGACCAAGACAGTGTTCAAGGACCTCAATCCTCTCCAGTGAGACAGAGTCAGCCTGATCCGGTAAATCAGGAAGAAGAAATAGGTTTGAATGAGCCTGATCAAGAAGCAGCAGTGCAGGATACTCCCAAAATTCCAAGGTATGTAAGACTGAACCACTCTGAAGATTAGATCATAGGTGACAGAAGCAAAGGTGTACAAACTAGAAGGAATGTTGCTCAAAATTAGGATGAATGTTGTCTGATTTCAAAGATTGAACCTAAAACAATAAATGAAGCCTGCAATGATGAAAACTGGACCAAAGCAATGGAAGATGAATTGATGCAAATTGAGAAAAATCATACTTGGGATCTTGTTCCCAGACCTAGAGACAGGAATGTAATTGGAACCAAGTGGGTCTTCCAGAACAAACTAAATGAAGCTGGTGAAGTAATCAGAAACAAAGCTAGATTGGTCTGCAAAGGCTACTCTCAAATAGAAGGAATTGACTTTGAAGAGACTTTTGCTCCGGTGGCAAGAATTGAAGCAGTCAGATTACTTCTTGCATTTGCTGCCTTCAAAGACTTCAAGGTATATCAGATGGATGTCAAGTCTGCCTTCCTAAATGGTGATCTGGAAGAAGAAGTCTACATTGAACAACTGGATGGATTTCAATTGTCTGATAATGATGATATGGTCTGCAAGTTGAAGAAAGCTTTGTATGGATTGAAGCAAGCCCCAAGAGCATGGTATGAAAGGTTGGATAAGCATCTTGTGCAGATTGGATTCAACAAAGGTACTGCTGACAGTAACTTATATTTCAAAATTGATCATGAAAACATTTTGATTGTTGAAGTGTTTGTGGATGATATCATTTTTGGAGGAAGAGATAGTATGTGCAAAACTTTTGCAAATCAGATGAAAAGTGAGTTTGAAATGTCTATGCTTGGTGAAATGAATTTCTTCTTGGGTCTGCAAATTACTCAAACAAAAGAAGGGATCTTCATTTCTCAGACCAAATATGTGAAAGAATTGTTAAGGAAATTTGGTATGGAAGACTCAAAGCCTATGAAAACTCCTATGGCAACCGGATGTAAGTTAAGCAAAGATGATGATTCTCCAAAGGCAGATCAGACAAAGTATAGATCAATGATTGGTGGATTGTTGTATCTCACTCAAACTAGACCAGATATAATGCAGGCTGTTGGTCTTGTGGCAAGATTCCAGGCTGATCCTAGAGAATCTCATGTTATGGCAATCAAAAGAATTTTTAGGTACTTGACAGGAACAGTTGAGTATGGTCTATGGTACCCTAGAGATCCGGATTTCTCTCTTCATGCTTACACAGATGTAGATTGGGCAGGAGATGTGGATGACTGGAAGAGCACTAGTGGTGGAGCATTCTTTTTGGGGAAGAGATTGGTTTCTTGGCTAAGCAAGAAACAAGATGCAATATATCTGTCTACAACTGAAGCAGAATACATTGCAGCAGCAGGTAGTTACACTCAAATCTTATGGATGAAGCAGATGCTAAGAGACATCAAAGTTGAATATGAGGAGCCTATCACAATTTTCTGTGATAATTCAAGTGCAATTAATATTTCTAAGAATCCGGTATTGCATTCTAAGACTAAGCACATATCTATCGAATTTCACTTTTTGAGAGAACAAGTAAACAAGGAAGAAGTCAGATTGGAGTATGTTCCCTCCAAGGATCAGATTGCAGATATCTTTACAAAACCTCTTCCCAAGGACTCTTTTGAATATCTCCGGGAGAAGTTAGGGGTCATGGCCCCTCCGGTGATAAACTAAGATGCACTGACGTGCATCAGTCCGGTGGATATCACAGTCATATCTTGTGATCCGGATTGATGATGGGGAGCTGCTACTAAGGGGGAGCAGCTGGTATGATTCTGATGTATTAGAATTGCAAGTATGAGCCCTTTGCCATTGATGTCAAAGGGGGAGAGAAGACATGTAAAAAGTTGTTGTTGATAGGGGGAGCTATGACAGAAAGGAGAAGTTCTTGTCTTGATGGTTTTTCACATCATATGTTGCCATCAATGACAAAGGGGGAGATTGTTGCAAGTATGAGGTGAACCAGTGTTGTCATTGATGTTAACATACTCATATTACATTGACAAGAAGGATTGGATGAGCTGTGTGTTGAGGATATCGAGAAAATTACCCTCAGTCAGGAACAGTGAAGAACAGTGATGAGAAGAAGGCAAATATATTGGATAGGTTGAGAACCGGAGGATGTGGATTAAAGGGTTTGCAGATATGAGTCTTGAGATGCTTCAGTCAAGTTTTCAGAGGTCCGCATGAAGACTTGAAGAAGTTATGGCTGTCTGTGTGGAACCGGTTCTGGCAAGTGCTTAGAGGTGACAGAGGATCACAGAAAGGTCCGGTGAGGTCTGGAATTGTACAATCCTAATCTGCGGATTGGAAAGAGTATTTGGGATGTCCTTGTGATGTGCCATCTCGAGTTGTGTATGATTTGGAGGTCCGGAAGTACCTCTTGCATTATGACAGTGGCGACAGACTGTGTTCTTGAAGTTCCGGATAAGGAGGATAAGAGATTTCAGTAAGTAAAGGAAATGCGGACGTACCTGGTCATTCAGATAGGCTTGTGAAGGTTCTTGGATCATGTTGAGATTGTGTCATTGGTCTGCATTGATAATGTATGATTTGAAGGTCTGGAAGTACCTTCTACAGTGGCGACAGACTGTGTTCTTGAAGTTCCGGATGAGGAAGACAAGAGATTCCAGCAAGTAAAGGAAGTGCGGATGTATCCGGACATTCAGGCAGGCTTGTGAAGTTTTCTGGATCGTGTTGAGGTTGTGTTGTTGATCCGCATTGATAGTAGAGCCCGGAATTGAAGTTATTCTTCCGGATGAAGTTCTTGCTCTGTTTAGCCGACTGGATGAGTTGTTCATCCTGCGAATGTTCTTGTGGTGGCCGACCGGATGTGTTATTCATCTTGCGGATACTCTTATGATTGTTTGCCGACTTAGATGTTTGATCCTAAGTCGATGTCTTGTATAAATAACGGTTTGTGAGTTCATTTCGAGGTGTGGTGTGTGTGGATGAGTGTGGCATAGCGAAGAGAAGTGCGAAAGGCAGAACAGAGGTTTTTGGGCTTAATTGGAACTGATCCGGACATGGTAGAGATGTCATTCTCCAGTTCAAGACTGTAATTTTTATCACTTTGTAGACAGTGTGTCTCCTTGTAGGCAGTGGGCCTCTTTGTGAGCAGTGTGCTCGGGCAGTGAGCCCTAATTGGCATGTGCCATTCATTTTTCTTTATTCTTCTAACAGAGAATAATTCTTGGGTTAATCACCCCGTGGTTTTTCCCTTAACCGGGTTTTCCACGTCAAAATCTTAGTGTTCAATGTGTTGATGCTTATCTGCTCTTGTGTTTATGTATTATGCTTTCATGGATGATTAATTGATATGCTGCTAACTAACAACAAAGAATCAAGTGTTTGAAAGAACAAGAAGTTTTATACAACTGATTCACCCCCCCTCTCAGTTGTATGCCCTAGATCCAACAGGCCCCTCACTAAACAATTACCTTTTCTAGCCCACCCCCATAAAAGCTTTATTTTTTAGACCCATTGGCCCCCTCTTTTCCTAGGAAGAAAAGGATATTTTTGAAAGCATAGACACCTGATTCTAGTCCTACTAATTCTTTTTTTTGTGACAGGTGATAGTGGTGGTTTCATTTCTGCCATTCTGCCAATAATAAAATATCAACAAAGTTCACGCCTGCTAAATTGTGGAAATAATGACAATTGGTCGATGACTATTGAGGAGGGAAGGATGACGGGACCCAGATGATGTAAAATGGTTTCTTTATTATTTCTTCCATTCCACCATACTTCACCAAGGGATCATCTTGGCCAATTGCAAAATCGCAGAAATCTTGACATGTGGCATTCTAAAAAGATGGGACTGGTACATTGAATAAAGAACATCACATGTCATATTCCTATTGATGAGGCCACTTGCTGGAGAGTTGTCCTAATCATGTGTAGATGATCCAATGGTCATCCACCATTCCATTGAGACCATATCTTTGGCCATAACCATTATGTGCGGTGTTGCAGAATGCAGTATTAACTATACTACAAAGGGGATATTTTTTGAGGATCGTACTTGGGATATTGATCTAGGTGGCAAGCCATCATTGGGAAAAGAAGGCATGACCCTCCTACTATGTAAAGGGCCAAATCAGTACTGTTGAAGTCAAGCCAATTAGGATCATGATCGATGGCTAGAATTTAAAAATATGACAAGGAGATGAGTTGGCTCTTTATATGATGATGCTTCATTGCAAGAATTAACTACTCAGGTGTGTGCAGAGTCTCCATTGCTGCCACTATGAAGTAATTTATTAATAGAAAGATTTGGCTTATGCAGGTTGAACCTTTGGAAGTTTGTGCTGCTTCTAGGAATGACATTTCATTTATTGTGTGATGAAATTTGACATGATGACAAGGTTAAATTAAGGAAATCAAGACACTTGACCTGGCATATTCAATACAAGAAGTGATGTTCTCAATTATCTAGAATTGTGAGATTCAATCTTTCTATTCATTTATAGTAGTCTTCACAAGATTTCTATTTATGACTGGAATTTATCAAGCTAAAGATGTGTGGATGTATGCTTGCATCCCAAAATTTCTATAACTAGATAATTGTTGGTGGTACCCATTATACTATTCAAAGTGTGCTAGTAGTATGGAGTTCCCTTATTCTAGTGTGTTCTATTTGCTCCCCTGTTCTATCAGATTTTCTTCCTTGTTCTCATGGCTATTAACTTGTCCTTACAAAATTAGGAGACTTGGAGTTTTCTTCCTTTGGAATAGGTGGTGCAAGGAAAATTTGAGGATAGTAGTAGCATCCATTGTACCTCTGTGATTTCTTCTCCAGTCTCTTATCTCATCTAATGGTGGGTCTTAAGGGTTGATCTCCCAACTCCAATAGTTCCTTATTTCTAAGAGTTGGTAGATTCCCTTCTGGAGTAGAGAAGCTTCTCAGCTTCCTCTACCCCTCGCCTACATCTAATTTTCCTAATAGAGCATCAACTCTAGGTGTAGGGAGATTGCCCACTAGGAAGATACAGATAAGGGATGAGAGGAGATTTGTTGTTGTTGCTGCTATTCTCTTGGCTTGGCTTCTAGCACTTTTAAAGCCAGCTAGGTGTAGACTCCCCAAGTTTTTGCTCGGTTGACATTGTGAGAAAATTCTCAACTAGGAGGGCAGGTTCACACCCGTGCAATGGAACCTGGAAATAGTGAAGGAGGTTCAAAACTCATGGGTTTCATTTCAATGTTGTTCCTTGCATGTTTTTTCATTTCTTGGTGCATGGATTGGAAAGGCAAAGCAGTGAATGCTCTCATTGAATACTTTGATGGAATTTGAGGACTGCCTACCTCCAACGGCATCTGACAATGCATCAATCATCAAAAGCCTAGTTCCTTTCCCCACCAAAATAGAAGGACATATAGTTGTGAAGTAGTTGCACTGGCATCCTCTCATAGCTTCATCTTTTAGTTATTGAAAATTTGTAACTTCTTCTATCTTAAGCATGAAGCTTGTTTGCTCCCTTATCTCTATAAAAGGGAATTTAGGCTTATGAAAAAACATTGGTTTAAGGTCCTATATTCAAACTTAGTTTAAAATATGGGATCAATCTAGTTAAGGAGGAATTTTAAATAGTTTATTTTATGCAATAGATTCAGTTATCTATTTTTTCATGTTTCTATTATGAGTTTCAAGATGTTTTGATAGAACTACAAAGGTTGTGTTAGAATTTACAGAACAATTTACTTTACAAATCCTGTTGAGTCTTGAAGTGTATTGTCTCCTACTTCATGTATATAGTTCTACATTTATGAATATATATTTGATTAAGGATCATTTTTATTCATCGTCACAGTCTTTCTTGTGTTTGCATATTTTTCTTGTGGCATTTATTCAAGTAGTAAAATAATTAGCTGTAAAATGAATATGGAATGTAGTCTTGGTTGTAGGGATAACTAAGCATGGTTAGCTTCAACATTAGTAAAGTATTTTAATGTAAGGCATTACTATATCTTTATAGTAAACTAGGTTTTATTATATCATATGTCCTTTAAGGTTTTTGCAAGCTTCTTGACTCTATGGCCCTTGGATAGGCACTAATCTTTTCATGAATACAATACTAAGTTTGCATCCCTTTAACTATCCTCATTATTTTAAAAATAGAAAATCAACATGTTTTCCCTTCTAGTAATAGATGTTAGGAGTTAAGTTTATTTTGTGTGTTCCTCTACCAAGAAAATGATTAAAGCTTAAGAATCTAGCCCATCTCTTTACTTATCAAACATTCTTTAAGCAATATTAAAGGAACACATTGGCTATTGGAGTAGTGTTATTTAGTAGGTATTTCAGGGACCCCCATCCATTTGAATAGAACATTGTTTTCCCTAAAAGGGAAAGATTCCAAAAAATAGGAACACCCTCATTGGTTTCACAGAGCCTAAAGTGCATAGGAAAGAGGGACTGAAAACCCCTGCTTCATGTTCAGTGGCCAATCCCTCGAGGCAGGTCAGTTATTAGAAAGTGACTATTCTATAGATCTATGGTTTTTCCTTGAGATCAGGTTGGGAATTTAAAACAATAGATTGGCAACTCTAGTGGGGAGTTGAAGTGAAAATATTGTGAAATCCTACCCTAGAGTTTCTGGTGACAGTTTGCCCATTCGAGTTACCAACAGATTGACGACTCTACTAGGGACTGAAATAAGAGTTGTGTGTTATCAAAAAAAGTATATGTTCCCTTGCAAGTGCCAACATTCTTTTAGCTAAGGATCAAGAAGTTTCTGTCTAGTTGAGCCACCCACATATTTGTGACTCTACTAGAACATGAAGGTGAAACTATGTTTTATCCTAAGGTCTTAGCTAAGTAAATCCCCCTATACATTGAAGAGTCAAAGGTCAGATTATCATGTTCCTTACAAGAAAAGGATGGCAACTCTACTGTGTTTTTTCATTTCTAGTTGAGGTAGATACAAATGCAATACATCAAGTTTCATATCCCAGAATGTTCTACATGACTCTACTATGAAACAAGATTCAAAAGTTGATTTTAGAAGGGAGTAGTATGCTTTCAAGTTCTATTCCTCTATAAGCAGAGGAGACAACTCTATAAAGAAGTCTGGTGATGTAGTTTGGTGTTCTTGATCTTTCATAAAATAAAAGTGAAGTTTGTGCCAGTGGCAAAGGGTTTGTTTCAGGTATTTTATAAAGTTTCAAGAAAGTTTCCCTAGAAATTTAAAGGTGTATTCTCAATAGTGACATTTCCTTTATCAAGGTGGATTTGTCATGGAAAGGTATAAGGCTATTGATTTCAGTAATATTTGTGGGTTTCCAAACCATGTGCTAAATGAAGTTAGGAGTCAAATAACAAAGTTCAATAATGACAGATCCAAAATAGCTAGCATCCATTTACAAGAATTTTGTGACTTAATGGGAGATTATGAAATAGATCATGAGGATGTTGTCATAAAGTTGTTTGTTCAATCTTTTAAAGGAGAAGTTAGAGAATGGTTTGCATGTTTACCCAAATAATTTATTCTTTCATGGCAAGATTTAAAGTTGTCTTTTATGGAACATTTTGGGGAAATAATAGATGTCGGTATATTAATCAAAAGGCTCATATAGATTGAAAAAGAATATAAGGAATCAATCGCAGCTTTCAATTTAAGAGTTGCCAAAACAGTAAGGGATATTCCTAGAAATATTAGACCTAATGAGGGCATGTGTTTGATTATATATCTAAGTGCATTTAGTAAAAAGGATAGTTATCAACTAAGAGATAGAAACCCTACTACTATGATTCAAGCATATTCTTTGGCCATGAATATAGAAAATAATCTAAAGCATTTAATGATAAAAGATTACAAAATTGTGGGAAATAGTTACAAAAGGAAGAGTGGATCCATCTACTCCCCCATTTTCCAAGTGGGAGGCAAATTGGATAGTTCAAATAAACCCATATCAGGTCAATCAACACATATAACTAATTGTATTAAGGGGGATAGAGGTTGTGATCAAAATAGAAAGGTTCAAAGTCTATACAATCCTGTTGCTCTTCCTTGCCCTTACTACCAAAATAAAAGGAAATTTTTAGAACTTTATAGGACAACTTATGAGGTAACTAATACCCAAGTGCATAAAGAAGTATCAATTGTGGAAGCTCCTCTATCTTGTGAATATGTAGCAAGTTGTGAGGATACTTCCCCTATTTATGAGGATGTATGTTTTGTATCAAATAACAAGATTTCATTTCCTAAAGAAACAACTTCTTTTGAGTTTGGATGTCAAAAGGAATGGGTTCCTGTCAACAATGAAGAAAGGGGTAGGTAGTTATCAGAATGCTCAACTAGAGTTGTGGAAACTCTAAGTCAGATACTGATACAAGTTATCAAGATGGTGATATTGGAGAGTATGCAAATACAATGCATATAAAAGATAACCCACTTTTTGATGAGCCTGTGGACTTGTCATCAATAAAGGATATGGGGCCTTGTGGATACATAGATAATCCACTTTTTGAAGAGGATCCTGAGGAGGCTAACAAATAATATTAGCTCAACATACAAAAGTATCTGGGGGAGTAAAAACTTCATTAAATAATTAGGACTTGGGTGATTCCAAATCCCATATTAACCATCAAATGGAATGGCCAGCTAAAATTTTAGAAAATAAGGTTAGGGTGTCAGGTTTTAAAGAAGAAACTAAGTATGATTGTTTTAGGTTTGACACTAACTCAGCAAAATCTAAAAATTCTTTCACTACCAATTATGAAATAGATTATGACTACTTTTATTTTTCAGATATATGCCAAAAGGAAGAAATCAGAGGAAAGTAGTTATCTCAAGTTGTTGGATATAATTGAACCAGATGCTGACTATCTTT
This sequence comes from Cunninghamia lanceolata, assembly GCA_027924645.1. Classification (NCBI taxonomy): domain Eukaryota; kingdom Viridiplantae; phylum Streptophyta; class Pinopsida; order Cupressales; family Cupressaceae; genus Cunninghamia; species Cunninghamia lanceolata. The sequence continues at coordinate 29,861,687 of BSBN01000078.1, read as the reverse complement.
TTGACAATATTTTTCAAATGTCTATGGTTCATAGAAATTAGAGAGAATCTGAAGAAAATAGTTATCCAAAAGGCTATCCAAGTGTCTATGGCAGAAACAAGTTAAATTTCAGCAAAGTTTCAGAAGCCTCCTGATGAAGTCACTGGAGAACAAAATGTTTGACAGAGGCAGGTTTTGCTTCTTCTTTGCATAATAGCTTGGGGCTATTATGTGTTTGGTTTTCTCCTCCAGAGTTTTTTCTGTGATCTTACCCCGTTCAGGTTGAATAGGTGTCCCCAACTAGAGCCAGAGATGGAACCATATAAAAAAATTTCATTGTTCTAGTATTTTTGTCCTCAAGATTATGTCATTTGGTTGAAAATTTCTAGGCTTAGGGTTCTTTGCATACCAAAAGAAACATTAAACCCTAAGCCCTCATGCTAGAGTTAAATGTAAAGGCCATATTCATTATATTTCTTCAATGACCGCTTGTCTCCCGTTACCCAGAATTTATGTTGTTCCCTTATGTACCCTTGAATGTTTTTTGACGAGATCCTCGCTGAACAATTACCCTTTCTAGCCTGCCCCCCAAAAAGCTTTATTTTTTAGACACAATGGCCCCCTCTTTCCCTAGGAAGAAAAGGATATTTTTAAAAGAATAGATGCCCATGTCCAGTCCTACTAATTCTTTTTTTGTGATAGGTGGCAGTGGTGGTTCCATTTATGCCATTCTACCAATAATAAAATATCAATAGAGTCCGTGTCTGCGAAATTCTAGAAAGAATGACAGCTGGTCGGTGACTATTGAGGAGGGAAGGATGGTGGGCCCCAGATGGTGTAAAATGGTTTCTTTATTATTTTTGCCATTCTACCATACTTCACCAAGGGATCATCTTGGGTAATTGCGGAATGGAAGAAATCTTGACATGTGGCATTCAAAAAAGATGGGACTAGTGCATTGAATAAAGAACATGACATGTCATAGTCCTATTGACGTGGCCACTTGCTGGAGAGTTGTCCTGATCACGTGCAGATGATCCAACAGTCATGCGCCATTCTACCGAGACCATATCTCTAGCCATATATGTTGCGTGCAGAATTGCAGAATGCGGTCTTAACTAAACTACAAAGGGGATATTTTCTTGGGATCATGGTTGGGAGAGTTATCCAAGTGGCAAGCTGTCATTGGGAAAAGAAGGCACGACCCTCCTACTATGTAAAGGGCCAAATTAGTGCCATTGAAGTCAAGCCAGTTAGGATCATGATCGACACCCAGAATTTAAAAATGTGACAAGGAGATGAGTTGGCACTTTTTCTGATGATGCTTCATTGCAAGCATTAACTACTCAGGCATGTGTAAAGTCTCCATCACTACCACTACAAAGGAATTTATTAATAGAAAGATTTGTCTTATGTAAGCTCAACCTTTGGAAGTCTATGCTGCTACCAGGAATGACATTTCATCTACCGTGTTATGACATTTGACATGATGACAAGGCTAAATTAAGGAAATCAAGACAATTAAACTAGCATATTCAATATAAGAAGTGATGTTCTCAATTATGCAGAATTATGAGATCCAATCTCTCTATTCATTTATAGTAATCTTCACAAGATTTCCATTTATGACTGGAATGCTTCGAAATGACTAGAATTTATTAAACCAAAGATGTGTGGATGTATGCTTGCATCCCATAATTTCTATAAATAGATAATTGTTGGTGTTACCCCTTATACTGTTCAAAGCGTGCTGGCAATATGGAGTTGCCTTGTTCCTATGTGTTTTGTTTTCTCCCCTATTTTATCAAATTTTCTTCCTTGTTCTCATGGCTGTTAACTTGTCCTTATAGAATTACGAGACTTGGAGTTTTCTTCCTTTGGAATAGGTGGTGTAGGGAAAATTTGAGGATAGTAGCAACATCCATTGTACCTCTATGATTTGTTCTCCAATCTCTTATATCATCTAATGGTGGGTCCTGAGGGTTGATCTCCCAGCTCTAGTAGTTCCTTATTTCTAAGAGTTGGTAGATTCCCTTCTATTATAGAGAACCTTCTTAGCTTCCTCTACCCCTCCCCTACATCTAATTTTACTAGCATAGCATCAACTCTAGGTGTAGGGAGATTGCCCACTAGGATGATACAGATAAGGGATGAGAGGAGAATTGTTACTATTGCTGCTATTCTCTTGGCATGGCTTCCAACACTTTTGAAGCCAGCTAGGTGTGGATACCCCAAGTTTCTGCTCCGTTGAAGTTGCAAGAAGCTTCTCAAATAGGAGGGTGGGATCACACCTGTGCAATGGAACCTAGAAATAGTGAAGGAGGTTTAGAACTCATGGGTTCCTTTCGATGATGTTCCTTGCATGTTTTCTCATTTCTTGGTGTGTGGCTTGGAAAGGTAGAGCAGTGAATGCTCTCACTGAATACTTTGATGGCATTTAAGGAGTGCCTAGCTCCAACGGCATCCAACAATGCAACAATCATCAAAATCCTAGTTCCTTTCCCTGCCAAAATAGTAGGACATATAATTGTGAAGCGGTTGCACCGACCTCCTCTCGCAGCTACATCTTTTGGTTATTGAAAACTTATAACTTCTTTTGTCTTAAGCCTGAAGCTTGTCTGCTCCCTTATCTCTATAAAAAGGAATTTAGGGCTTATGAAAAGACATTGGTTCAAGGTCATGTCTTCAGACTTAGTCTGAAATATGAGATCAATATGGTTAAGGAGGAATTGTAAATAGTTTGTTTTATGCAATAGATTTAGTTGTCTATTTTTTCAAGTTTCCATTCTAAGTTTCAAGATGTTTTGATAGAAGTATAAAGGCTATGTTATAATTTACCGAATAGTTTACTTTACAAATCCTATTGAGTCTTGAAGTGTACTATCTCCTACTTCATGTATACAATTCTGCATTTATGAATATATATTTGATTAAGGATCATTTTTATTCATCGTCACAGTCTTTCTTATATTTGTATATTTTTTCTTGTGGCATTTACTCAAGTAGTAAAATAATTAGCTGCAAGATGAATATGGAATGTAGTCTTGGTTGCAGTGATAACTAAGCATGGTTAGTTTCAAGATTAGTAAGGTATTTTAGTGTAAGGCATTACTATATCTTTACAGTAAACTAGGTTTTATTATATCATATGTCCATTAAGGTTTCTGCAAGATTCTTGACACTGTGGCCCTTGGACATGCACTAATCTTTTCATGAATATAGTACTAAGTTTGCATCCCTTTAACTATCCTCATTATTTTAAAAATAGAAAATTAACACGTTTTCCATTCTAGCAATAGATCTTAGGAGTTAAGTTTATTTTGAGCATTCCTCTACCAAGAAAATGATTAAGGCTTAAGAATCTAGCCCATCTCTTTCCTAATCAAACATTCTATAAGCAATCTTAAAGGAACACATCTATTTTTGGAGTAGTGTTATTTAGCAGGTATTTTAGGGACCCCCATCCATTTGATTAGAACACTGCTTTCCCCAAAAGGGAAAGATTCCAAAAAATAGGAACACCCTCCTTGGTTTCACAAATCCTAAAGTGCATACGAAAGAGGGATTGAAAACCCCTACTTCATGTTCATTGGCTAGTCCCTCAAGGCAGGTTAGTTATTAGAAAGTGGCTATTCTACAGATCTGTGTTTTTTCCTTGAGATCAGGTTGGGAATTTAAAACAACCAACAATACTTATATAAATGTTGTGGCATTTTAGCCATGGCCTTGGCTATATTAGTCAAATTTCTCCATCCTTGGTAAATTACTTTTTTGCATGTCTTCTAACTGGTGTCATATACTTTAGCTAGGGCATCTAAGTTAGGCACAAAAATCCCTCTGGACAATAGAAATTGAATGCCTTGATTATTCCATCTACCTCAAATCTGCATACACCCTCCCCTGTTTCTCTACTTTCCTAGTGGCAACATCATAGTTATGGGCACACTCAATCACCATCTCTAGGGGATCAGTAGCATAAGGAAAACCTATTGCGTAGTACATCCCTGAAGTGACTATATTTTTTAGGATAAGATGGATTTGTTAGGCATCGACCAGGCTCAGAATGCCTCAATGTCTGTATTACCTGAATGTTTATCTTCTGTAAAACCCAACTTGTTGTATACACTGCGTGTCTTGGGGAATAGGACGTATTTGAATTCAACATCCCTTTTGTCCATCCTAGGTTGCAACATGTTGTCCTGCAAAATAAATGGACTATTATCAAACAATAGCATATACCTATCTAGGGTTAGCACATATCATTTTTTTGTGTTTTGAAAGAGGCAAATACATTTGAATCTTATGAACTTAGCTAGACATGGCATAGGCATTATCATACTTCATTATTTACCTTTTCTCTAATATGATTGTGACATGACTTTGTGAAATAACCAAGGGGATAAAGCTTTATACATACCTATGAATGCTTCCTTAACCTGTAATTAGGGTGATAATGGTGATTGAACGCAGTATTGGTTTAGATGATCGTTTGCAATTTCACTCTCTACTACCACTCTAGTTTAAATGTCAAACTAACACTAGTTATTGCAAGTACAATTGCGTAAGAATTAACAAACAGGTAAGGCCTAATGCGGGAATGGTACCTACCCTTCATGTAGACTACCATCCCCAACAGGTCAAATATGTAAGCACAAAAATCACACACAGCCTCCACGAGGACCCTATGATGATTTTAATCCTTGTCATGTACATGTAAGCATGAAATAGTGTCCTTTAAGTAGCAAACCTCTTTATGATGTGTCTTCTTTATTGTCTTGTATTGTTTCCTCTTTGTTAGTTTTTGTCTCCCCATTTGTGACACTTTTTGAGACACTTGTCGATTTACATTTTCTGAGCTTTCAACCTTACTCCTAAGCCGTGTAAGCATCTTGTAGGTGATTTTTCACCTTTCCCCTCTGTTCTTCATCCTCTACACCCCCTAGAAGCCTTCTAGAGGTCTCCCCTATCCATCTACCACTTTCAGTTTTTAGTTCCACTCAACCAATCCAAATTTCCCCCTATTATTTGTAGAACTTCCCCAGGAGATCCTATAGATGCAAGTGGAGATTTGGATTCTTACACATGACTAACCTATTTCTGGAGGCAAAACCCCTCCTTTTCTTCTCTTTTGTCATCTCCAACCCTTCTTTTTCCTAGAAAATTCTATCCAGCTCGGATCTCCCCCGGGTGACCCTACTGGCAAAAGGGGCGACCTTGTCATGTTTTTCAGCCACAGAAGAACTTGAGTTTCTCACTCATTTTAGCTCTGTTTTTACCTATTTTTCTTCTAGTTTGCATGATTTTTGATGCCTAATATGGAGTTGACTATTTCATGCACCCACGCATGCATAATTAGCTCCATTTGATATAAAATTAACAACTTAATCAATCTAATGCATCCTCTCAACTCTAATTCCTCTTCAGTGATAAGCTATTATTGATTTATCACCCCATAGTTAGTTGAGTTCATTGGGTAATCAACCTTGTTAAGTCCCCAATCAATCATTGTTAATTCATCAATCAAATGAGCTAACTTCTTAATCAATCCCATTGCTCAAACCTATAAATACCCCCTCCCTCAATCAAAAAGGGAGGCAAAATCATTGTGCACATAGCTCTTGCCAGTTTTTGCTCTCCAACTTTGCATTCAAATGCTCTCATAGGATGAAGGTGCCTTTTGCTTTATTCATTGTTCAACCAAGTATCATTACACTACTTCATTCAATTCCATTGTGCTCAACCAAAGCTCTCATTGAGCTCTTTCAAGCTTCAATAAGGTTCTTTTTGCTTCTTTGTGTCATTTTATTGTCAAGAGGTCTTCCCATTACTTCAAAAGGACTCGAGGTTGCCAACATCAAGGATTTCTTAGGGTAGCGGAGTCACACAAATATTCATTTCTTTTAGGTTCCTTCATTGCTTTAATCAATTCATAGTAATTAGAAAACCAAATTTCCTCTTATGAATAGAAAATCTTTGCTTTTTCCTTGATAGTTAGATCTGGCATGTTAGAATAGTTGTTTTCATATTTCTAGATCTAGATTATTTGAAGAAGCAATTTCCCTTTTTAGATTAGATTACTTCAAAGCAATTGAAAACCCAAAAACATAAATTAAACTTGCATTAGGAAAAATCATATTAATTTGCATTCATATTTCCCTTTCATAGATTAAAGAGCATTGTTCATTTCCGAAATACTAAAAAAGCACAAATTTTTTTTTGCATATCATTTATCTTTGCATGCATATAGAAACCCTAGAAAAGACAAAATTGCAAACCCTCAATACCATCACAAGGTAACCACAGTTAAATGGTTCAATCAAACCCTTGATCACATCAGGGTGGTGTAACAATAATGGGTTGTACTTTCTAGGGCATCCTAATTTTTGTTGAAATCACATATTTTTAGAAAATATAATGATTTAAGCCTTGAACGGTTCCATTTAAAGGATTTTAAGTGAAGTCGGTTTGATCAAAACCCCTTGGATAGAACCGCACTAGTTTTAAACCATATCTATAATGGAGTCTCCTCTACACCTATCAAAATGATGATAAAAAACTAGTTTTGATTTACCTTTTGAGGGATCAAATGAATTAATTTAAAATTTATGTATTGTAAATATGTAGTCCTTATTATAAGCTTCTAGTATAGTTTTAAATATATTTAATTTGATTATTATATTTATTTTTTATTTCTTGTGAATGTAGGTTTTTTCACCGAACATCAAGTTCTCTGTTCTACACACATGGAAAATTAGTAAATTAGTGAATTTTTTTTTTGTAAAATATCTATGCCCTAGGTATTGATGTCTTTGATTCAACAAAAAAAAAAGAATTAAATTTCAATACATACAGAAAAAGTTATGTTTTACAGAATACACCCATGTCTAAATTATAGTTGGTTTGACTTAAAAACTTAATTAAAAAAAATATTAAAAAAAAATTATAAAACCAAATGCATGCCCTATATATTGGTGTTACCACTCTTAATTTAAAAGAATTAGAATTTTATCCTTTGCCAAAAAAAAGTTATGTACTACAGAATACACATCACCTTAAAAAAATGTTTACTATTAAAAACTAGTTATCAAAGGAGACACAAATTTTTTTACAATTTAACTCCAATTTTTTTTAAAAACTATATTTAGAATCTACAAACAAAATCTCACAAATCACTAGTTCAAATCATCTTCAAATTCCTATCGGTTTAGCGACTATAGGTGTTAGAAAGTGAAGTTTTAGTTCAAAATGTTGATTTCAATGTCATGTTTAGCCAAAAAGTGTAACCCATTATTGTGGGATGACCCATCACAAGGTGAAAATAAGTCAAAACATAGCCAAACCCTAGGTCAAAACCCTAAGTCTAGTTACAGATTGGTCATCACACATTTACCTTTATCTTAGCTCATGAATGTGCCTAGGAGTGAGAGGAGAGTGGATGAGGGCTATCCGTGATGAGATTGAGGAGATCAATCCAAAATAATTGTTGTTATATGGAGCCTAACTAGACTTAGAGGTTAAATTTACCCCACTTTTATCGATGCAGTTTCCCCCCAAATTATTTAATGAGGTCAAGGGGCATTTCCCCTTGTAGGGGTTTGGGGGTAGCATCCCCAAGACAGGGTCAAGGGGCAGCACCCCTTATGGGGTCCAAGGGATAGCGCCCCTGAAATCTCCAAGGATTTTGATTATTTTATAAAGGCATTAGGAGCTAGTTTTCTATTAGCTGACATAAAAAAGAAAACCCTATTTTTGTAATTGACATAAGGCTTGATAAAATCAGCTAAGGGTTAGGGTTTTCATTATTATTGTATTGTAGTATTTGCAGGAGTATTGAGTTGCAAGGATTGCTGGTTGTAATCAGTTTGATATACTAGATAATAATATTGGACTCTTTGTTGGTGGATGTATCCTAGGTTTGGGTGAACCACATTAAAACTTGTCTCTCACTATTATTATTTCTATGTATTTCCATTCCTCTGTTTAATCTTTATTTGCATTTAATTGATATCTTCTGCAAGCAATTCCTAACAACAACAATGAGAGACATTTACTCTACCACAAGGAGACCCATTTGTCCTCTTATTATTAGAAGAAACTAGACAATTTCAAATACAAGGAGAACTCATTCAACACATAGAAAGACAAGAGGACATAAATGCAAGAAACCACTTATCCACACAAAGGTGGAATACAAGAAACTCCAACAAGAGAAGCAAAATCAATGACCCTTCGGGTCATAGAGTTATGTCAACAACTACTATTGAGCGAAACATTCAACTTAGCACACAACAACAAAGGCCACAAGACTTGCCGACCCCTCTATTGAAGTTGATAATTAACTCAAGCCACAAAGATCACCTACAAAACCTAAGATTTACCTTCCACAAGAGCAAAAAATAAAGAGGAATAATTTGCACAATATTGGATGAATTAATGAAATATATTTAGAATTACATGTGACAACTTGCTTTTATATTTGCAAGTTAAATAAAACCCTAATATGACTTAATATTAACTTAAGACTAAAAATAATCCCTAAGTAAACTTATTAAAGTGTAATTAAATATTTGATTACACCAACACCCCCCATAAGTGCAACTTAGGGAGAAATGAAAACCATGCAAGAATGGGTCCCAACTAGAAGGCCATGTTAGGTACCCATGAACAACAAGAATCTCTCATAAAAGGAGAAAAACCATGTGGGGAAAAACCTGATGCAAGAACATCTAGTGGTGTAAGGGCAATCTTGAATCAAAATCATTATAGTTGTTTTCATTTCTTTCCATAATTAGTATTTATGGTTACATAATCTCTTGAATAATGATGTAGGACTTTTAGTTTTTCTAAAACTGCTAAAAATAGCAAACTCCCAGTTTTGGAAAGTTTACCTATGATTTCAGGAAAGTTTGCATTCGAGCATGGATTGAAAAAAAAACTTACAAAAAGATACATAATATAAATATAAGAGCTTTGGTGAAGGAATCAGGCAAAGATCATTTGTGAGCTAAAATATATTAAAGTTTTTGTTTTCTAAAAAGTCCCTGATTTTTTTTGAAATGAGATATGAGGCACTAAAACATCCTATAACATCCTAAAAAGTTGATGGAAATTCATTTATAGATTTCTAGAATGATATTTCACATCGCGAGCTTTCTGGCACTTAAAATAGTTTGTCAATCGGACACCTACATCAAAAGTTATGCTTCTCGAAAGTTGACCTACATACGAAGGGAGTTGTAAATTTCAAAATTTAGCCAGAGGCCACCAAAAAGTGTTCTTTATGACTATTTTGGGAACCCTCGACAATAGTAGAGATAAGGGGTAAAGTGTAGAGTCAAGAATAGGTGGGAAACAGAAACCCTAACTGATTTGGGGTTACAGAAGGTAGAATATTTAAGAGCCTGGTGATGTGTACCTATAGTGTGTTGCAGCCTGTGGAGGATTGATTCCTCTGATTGTAATTGAGCTTCTGTAATGTAATGAATTTCCTAGATCAATAAATAAATATTCTATTTTTTGTGTTCGATTTCTTTTGTTGTCTGTTTAATGATTTACTTGCTTCATCAAAACCCCCCTCCAAAAAAAAGAAAAAACAACAAGTACATGAACATGTGATGGAAGGAGGACTAACACTAAGACCCCCCAAGAATTGAATCCATCACAAAAATACAATCATGAATGCCCCCCATAAGAGATGAAGAAGAGAGAAGGTCTACTAGCACCCCCATAAATGAGAAGGATGAAACCCCATGCAAGGAAATGCTCCCTCTCAAAATAGAGATGAGAAGAGAGACCATGCTGCCACTCCTCAAGATGACTCTTGCAGTGCCGGAAGATGCTCAACATAGAATAAAGATGAGGACCCATTAACATCAAACAACATTCCTCCCCTTGGGAAGAATTAGAACTACAGATGTGTGCATAATGTCTTCTAATTTTGGATAGGAAAATATAGGAAGAAGAATAAATGTCTCTAAACTCTACACATGATCCAAAGACAACAATGATGCTCCTGAAAATTGCTCAAATATCTCCAATCCACTCCCAAACTATGACTAAAGAAGAGGAGGATAAACAACAACCTCTAAAGAAAATGATGGTGATGCAACTCCACCAAAGCTATCATCAAATAGAAGACATATGTCCACATTGTGGTCCTCCAGAGCTGCAAGATGAGCCTCTACAAACAACAATGATATGTCTGGTAGATATGTATCCTAATGAGCTATCTCTGGAAGACTAATAATGTTCTACTGCAAAGAATCTGATGTAGCAATAGGTAATATAGATGTGATCTCAATAAAAGGAGAAGGAGAAGCAAGTTAAGTCTCTGTTGTAAGGCAGAATTGAAAATTATTTATTAATTATGATATTTTATTCATTCAGGTATGCAAGTTTCAGGTTGACTTAGTAAATGTTTTGATGAAATCTAACTTTTAATGGATTTGATGAAGTTAGGAAATATTCATTCTCTTAATGAATTCCAGGAGGAAGTCCATTCTTAGGGGGAAGAGTGTAAGGCACAATTGAAACTTATTTATTAATTATGATATTTTATTGAGAATAATTAATATTTATTTATAGTTTCAAGTTAGTGGAACTAATTTTAGATGTGTTTATGAAATTATGATATAAATTATAAAGAGAATATAATTTAGTAGTAAGGTCTCGATATGGTTTAGTTAATTGATTTACATTAATTATTCTTGTGTGTTGTGGGGGATATGATCTCTTTTATCATTATTTTTGGTAAAATTAAGACCATAGGTCAATCACCTATGGGTAGGGTACTTGTTTATTCATAAAAATTATGTTTTAGAGTTGTTTTAATGCATTTTTAGCGCACAAGAAAATCAGTGACAAGTTTGGTAGATGAAGAGTCATCTTCTCTTGAAGAGTCTTCGAGCATCCAAGTCAGGAAGTAAAATAAAATAAAAGGAAATCTGAAGAATCACAATTTCTTGGAAGAGAAACAAATGCCAGAATCAAGAAGAGGAATACAAGGAGTCACTAGAGCCCAAAAGAAGAATATGAAACTTGGCAAAAGGAGATATTATAAGGACATGGAAGTTTGGCTTTAAAGAGGAGGAAATCAAAAGAAGAGCCTAGGTTTATTTTTTATTTTTATAGGTTATCAAGAGGATGTTCATATCTGATGTTGAAGACAATTCTTGAAGGAAATTACAACCATTTCTATGAGGCAAAGGAAACATACATTCATGGTGACTTGTTAGATGAAAAATTTCTAAATTTCATGAGGAGGGAAATAGAATTCTAGGTATAAGAAAGGAGGCACTCAATTGAATAATATGGAAGGTCTCACATTAAGAAATCTTGGATTCTCTCTTTAGAAGTGTTCAATGGTATTCTTCATTAAATAAATCCTTGAGGTATTTCCTTGAAAACTCACCATTATTTATGTTAAAGTTATTTTGAAATTTCATTTAAGAAAACTTGTTGTTGTCTCATGAAAGTAATCTTATCATATGAATTAGTTTATAAAAAGGTTTTTGGGTTTTGAGAATCATGTTTTCAAATTTCCAAAACATCTTACGGTTTTAAAGTTTATTAAGTATTATAAAATTATTGTGATTTTAGTACTACTGCAACCTTGCTAATGTTTTACATATTACTTTCTGCATGTGATAGGGATTGTAAAATTGTTTATGCGTTATGTGAATACTTATTTAATCTTTCTGAAACATTTTATGGTTTTACATTTTGTTAAGTATTTTGAAAGTTAACGGATTTTTATCACTGCCATAGAAAATTTGAAAAGCTAGCATTTTTTTGGTAGTTTACTTTGTTAGAAATGAATTATTCTCATTACATAAGTGTGTTAAATTAATTCTCTTATTTTCTTTCTTAGAATGGGTATGATTAGATAATCTTTCATATCTTTAGTTGCATAAAAAAAAATTAGATTGAATCAAGCATATACTTCTTGTACAAGAAGGTCAATTAAACCCTTATGTTGATTAGTTTATAAGAACAATCGTTAGATCACACACACACACACACACACACACACACACACACACACACACACACACACACACACATTGCATAGTTATTTGAATGTCAAAATTTAAAAAAAAAAAGAACGGATCTTTTATATTTTATTATTTCTATCATTCATTATAATATAGGGAATACTTTGGAGTTATCAAATTATTTTCAATTTATGATCAAGTTTGGATTAAATCTGGATTTGAGGGAAAGAGATGATTGTAGTAAATGCTACCTCTTCATCCTATAGAAATTTTCTAATTGATTTCTTATTTTTATTCCCCTTATTCATACCTTTCCAAAACATCTTAAATGTTAGAATTACACTAAGAAATAAGAAAGTTATAGCATATTTACTACTGGGTGGTTTTTCATGTTAGAGTTATTTGTATTCAATTAATTCATTTTTCTAGTCATCTAGAATGTTTTTTCAACAATTAAAATTAATTTATATAGGTCAATAATTGAAAAATGAGACTCTCATTTAAGCAATTAGAGTGAATTATTTTCTTAGAATCTTTAATGTGTAACTAGCCATGTATGGGACAATAGAACTCTTAAGATACTTGTGCATTGCTCTAATGACTTAGAAATTGGTGGTTTTCCTAATAAATGGAAAATTTAGTAGGCTCTTCATTGAATACCTTAATCTATATTTTACTTGTGTTTGGATAATATAAATGTAGATTAGAATTTAGGAATGAGGCTAAAACTTTAAATTATAGTATAGATGAGGATGAGAGAAATATAATAGAAAGTGTGTTTCATATCAATGTCCATGAAAATGAGTAGGTAGAAATTATAAGTTGAAATTATGTTTACTTTTTTAATATCATATAAGTTCTTAGATTTATAATAATTATGTTCTAATACATTTGTTGTAGTATGGTGTAGGGTTGACTATAAAGGGTTCGTTCTTTTAATAACTCTAGGATGATATAATGAATTAGTGAATATATGGTGATATGTTATGTCTTTATTTGCTTGATGTATTGTAGGAAGTTGAATGCCAAAATAATGATTAAATTAGTCATCTTTATTTGAGTATGTGTAAAGGATGTTCTTTCATCTATTCTTAGTGATTAGATATTGCATGCATTAGTAAGGTGTCGATAAGAGTTTTATGTGTTTGTTAATGATAAAATATATACTGTGGAATAGTGCTATAAATCATTTTATTTAGAACATGAATATAAGATGATAATTTCCATAATTAGCATAGAGTTTTTTCATTTATTGCAATCTCAGCAATTGTCTATGGAAATTTATGTTTTTTTATCCAAGAGAATGGTTGGAATATTTTTGTTGTTATAACTTCCCTATTTTACCCTGTAGGGAATATTTATAAATTTAATTGTTGCATGCACTTTTTGGAACTTGAATGATTCAATCAGCATGTGGTGAATTTAATCATCAGGACAATATGAATGTGTATATTAATTGATTTATTGTTTCTAGAATATATTATATGATGAACTAGATCTCTTATGAGTTAAAATATCTAAGTCAACCATATGGTTGCAAGACTAGTTATTGCAAACTATGAAGTCTCTGCGCTACATGTACATGGGCAAGGCCATCATGGATGAGCCCCCAAGACATTAGTTCAGCACCTTAGGGCCTTAGGCTAGTATATTTCTATGTGATATGTTTATTGATGAACTTTGTGGAACTAATGTTTGAATTTAGTTGTGCAGTTATAGGTCAGCTAACTAAGCAAGGTAATGTAGCTAAGAGAGCATCTACTCATTTGGTGAATGCAGGAAATTATTTGTCAAATGTGTATATTGTAAAAGAAATGTTATATCTAATGATAAAATTTACGACATTCACATATGATGCCATAATTATGTTGTATTATTTGAAGTTTATCAAACTTATATTTGGAAATTTTCTCCTATATTTTATTATTATTTCTGACCAATTCATTAAATTATTGATATTGGTTGATATTTTCTAGAGTGGGCATTACATAGGTATCAGAGCAACAGGTTGCAAAACTTGGGAGCTTTGGGGTAAGAATGTTAGTAATGTAAATCTATTTTTAGAATCTCATCTTGGTAAGTAGAGGTAAATTTTTTATTGATTAAATTGAATAGATGTCTAGTAAAGCAATTTTAAACCATATATAAGTATGTTCATAGATGTATTCTTGGAATTGTAAGTTTTTGTAATGTCAAATAATAACTTTTATCAAGTACTTTATTCTGTGATGATACAAATAAACTTGTGTGTGGTTGGTGATGATGTATTGGTAAATGAGAATTGGTGGAATATGAGGTTGGAGGATGTTGTAATTGCTAAGAAAAATCCTTCCATACTTAGGTACACTATAATGGTCTCAGTATTGCAAATAAGTCTATTGATGATTAATTTGTAGTATAAGGAGACTTGGACGTTATTGATTTTAATTGTTTACATTTATACATATTGATAAAGTAATATTAGTTTGAAGTGCATTTGGAGAAAGATGAAAGTTTTTTTGACTGAATCATGTTCAAAACCTTCCAGTTTGGTTTGGGTATGTATTGATGGTGTTTTTAGCACACAACAACGTAGGTATGATTGTTGGGATCACACCTCTCTTGAAAAAGGTATCCTATCCAAGGTAGGATTGCCCCAAGGATAATACAACTAGGTCTTAGCTTGCTTGGAATGACTCAATGGTATGTCTAGCTATGCCAGTAAGGGGTCTTACATAAAATGCAAGGTTTATGGAATATGACAACAATATATATGTAGAAACCCTAGGTGGTTTAGACTATAAAGTTTAAAATTCTTCAGCAGATGATCAATGTAATTTTCCTCAAACCCTAAATCTATCAAACTTTATGTTAAGAAAATACAAAAGGAAAGGGGGAGAGAGAAAGGGACACGAGATCCTATAGACAATTGTAGAAATGATAATCAGACAGATAGACAAATTCCCAATGGTAAAGAAATCCCTACTTAATTAGGCAACCCACAATGCTACAAAGAATGTGTAATCTTCTAAGGAGATGGGAAGATATCCAAATCGTGGAGGGTTCATCAAACACACAACTATTGGTGCAACTCAATGAATTCACACAATCAAACTCAGCTCATATAATATGCCCAGACTAACCATGCACAATGACATACAATCAACAGGCCATTAATGGTATGGACAGGAAATCTATCAAATATCTGAAGAATTAATCAATAATGCAACTGAATATCAACTAATTTCATATTGACATGAACCATGAAATCCAAAATGAGACAACATATAAACACAAATTTTCAGCAACCTGCAAAACTTATTTTGTATTGACTAAATTTTGGCAGAGTCTTGACAATTCATTATCAAATCTTACTTACAAATGAGAGAAAGGATAGCCCTTTTATAGACAAGGCACCATAGTGAGTTTTTGAATGGATGGTGGAGATTAAATCAATACCAATGGTCCTAATTACATGGCATTTAATTTGGTTGGTGGGTAGTTACAATCTTGAATTTGTCCTTGTCTTGTAGGAAAAAGACAAAAAAAAAGCTTTTTAGCTCATGAGAACAAGATGAAATGACAACTTTTTGAGTTGTCTAATGGGACAAATGAATTTTTCAAATGTTGACTTTCCAAGAAGAATATGTAGCACATTTTTTATGAAGGCATGTCCAACTGGATGCTTGCTGGATCATCATTGCATGACTGGGTTGTTGGAACAACTATATGTATGTCTTGGGCATTAGACTAGAAGTGCATGAACAACAGTAATATATGCATTATCTTCAGTGTCTTCAACCTTTTGGGACTTATTTCCATCATCTTGGACATCATACTGACTTCCTCTTGTAGGTAGAATAGTAATTTGGTTGATAAAATGTCAATTCTACTTTTGTAGGTCAGCAGGGTACCTTTGTGTGTTCATCCTCCAAGACAACTCCAATTAGCTCCAACAAGCTCCTTTGTCCTCTTAGACCTGCAATCAACAAGACCAAGCATCAATTTTATCATAAAAAGTCATTTCCCATCATTTTGAATCAAAATATGTCCATCTGCAGCCATGGATTAGTTTAGGAAAGCTTATTATAAATGTCACTTTTATATGAACAACCTCTTAAATCTAGTGATTTTCACATGATTTTCTGCATTCTTTACCATTTTCAAGTACTCATTTGGCCTATATATTTATTTAGGAAGTTTTTGTGGTCATTAGAATCCATTTGGAGACATTTATTTCATGTTTTTCTAGCCTTTTCTACAAAGAGTGGGATTTTTGGGGGTCATGGACTTTTCATGTGCAGTGGCATTAATTATCGTAAAACGTCCCTAAAAACAACACAAACTTGATAAAAATGTTCATCATGATGTGACATCTAGTTGTGCGATTCAAATCCACCAAGAAAATCCAATTTGCACCTTGAAAAACTCAATTTCTAATCCAAAATGTCAAAAAGCATGGGTTTTGGGTGTTACTGACTTTAGCACTAATTTTTGAGGTCATTGATGAAAAGTCAGTTGGACATGATTTTAGCACAAAGTTGGAGAGGTCTAGTTTTGGCTCAAAATGTTTTGGCACTACTTTTGGGTCTAACTAACTTTACGCTGGTTTTGGGGTCTGCCGACAAAAGGCAGTGCATTGCATTTTTTGTGCAAGTCGAGAACCTTAATTTTTAGCACTAAATCTTCTAGCAGGGATTTCAACTCATTCTGACCAGCGCAGGTTTTAGCTTCTACTATGCAAAGTTAGTAGGGGTCCATTTTAGCACAACTCAGAGGGTAAACATTTTAGCACTAAGTACGTGATGCACATCTTTTTGGTGTTGTTGCACATGTACAATGAGTGCATTTTTTAGTGCTAGTTAGTGGGGAAGGATTTTAGCACAGTGTAGTTGGGGTCATTTTTAGTGCTAGATTTTGACTTGGCCAGGATGAAAGTATATTTAAAAACATATTTAAGTATAAACTTTTTTATACTTTAAATATTTTTAAATATACTTTCAGGATGTTTTGAGATAGGTTCTAGATCCATAGGATTTCATATACAGATTCTAGAATTTTGAGGTTCCACCAGATTTAAGGCTTAGCCATTTTTTAGGATTTTTAGGATTTCAGACTTAGCCAAATCAGAGCTTCAGGACCATGTGAGAAAATGAAAGTATGTGAACCCCTTAGTGAAATCTTGTGGAATTAGGCATAATTTTGCAATTCTAAGACCTAGAAAATAAGAATTTCAACATGAAACATCTTGTAGAATCAATTTCAAGGGCTATATCTAGTGACAGGGGATTTTGGAACAAGATGCAGTGACACCCAATTTCAGTGCAAAAGGCAACAAACGGCTATCTTTCAAGCACAAGACCACTCAAGACACTTCCAAATCAATCATGCACAACATCAAATCCCTTCAAACAAGCCAAATACATAAATTTGAAGCAAATCTTGCATTCTAAGCACAAATTCACCTTCTCATCATCATAATTAGCAAAGGTTGAGACTTCAAGCCAAAGCAAAAGAGGGTGTCTCCATTTGGTAAAATGGGGCATGTGTGCAAGGCACAACAATATGGAAATTAAATCTTATTTCTATTTAAGTTGTGCTTCATAATGTTGAGTATATATTGTAGTATGGAATTGTTGGTATAATGGGAATTGAAAATAAATTTGGGAGATGTATTGTGGTGTTCTATTGAGTTTTGGAAGATTATTTAAGGGAGCTATTGTTTTATGAATGTTTTGCTATATTTTTCTCCTATCATATTGTTTGTTTTATGAGAAGAGATACAAAGAAAGTTAGTTATTTTTCACATTCTCTCTAACAAGTAAGAGCTATAATTTTGGGGAATACTGAATTTTTGTTACTAGGTAGTTGTGAATTTATGAAATTTTCATAAATTCAAGAAGAAAATTGTAGAACTTGGAAGATAATTGTTTCTTTAAGAAAACAGGGTTGTATTTCTAATGGAAGGAAGAATGGAAGACTAACTTTTGAGATGATTTTTAATTGCACATTCAAGGTATGGAATGAAACCTGTTTAATTCCTTTTGAATATTAAAAGATGCATTATGAATGTGATATCTAGAAAAGAAATTATATTGTAAAAAGTTCTTGAGTATTTTAAATATTGTTAGTGATTTAAATTGTGAATGTTAAAAGCTTGGGTGTATGGGTGAAGGTGTAACGGGGTTTGTTGATATGAAATCTCTTGAGGAGTATGATCTATTGATTATAAAAGCATGCTATAAATTAAAAGAGATCTCTATTTTGTTGATCATGATTTGGGAGTTTGGGAGTTATATCTATTTTATGGGAGATCAAGGAGTTGTTGTGGGAGTATTAGGAGTTGAAGGGAGATAATTTTGATTAAAATTCTATTGTAAAATAAAGATTGTTTTTGTAGTAATTATTGTGTATGTAAAATTAAAAATTAGAATAATGTTAGTGATTACATTTGGTATATGAAGTATGATGATATGATAATTTATGATGGCATTCCATGTGGTATGAGACCACCACATTCCCCTTCTCCCATTAGGTCGCTTGTTTGAAGTCATGTAGTGAATTGTAATGTAAAAATATTATGAAAAATTTTGAAAATTTTATGTTGTCATTATCTCCTTTGTTTTATCAAGATAGTGGTTTTGAAGATTTCTTTTGGATATTTGGTTTATCATAATTACTAAATTGTCCTTTTGCCTCAAGGACTATTTTATTAAGGTTTCCAGTTTTTATTTGGACTATTGTTTTTCACTATTTAATTTGTTTTATTTAATGATTTTAGTTAAAATTTTTACTTATTGAAATTTATTTATTTTGAGGTGTTATCAATGTTGATTGTTGTTGAAGTAATGTGAATTGTTTAGATTTCCATACTCATGAGAAGTCATTGGTAGTTTGTATAAGGGAGTATATGGCCTGGGGAATGTACACTATAAAATTGTGTGAGATCTATTCTATAGAATTATGGTCTATTTGACACTAATCATTTCAATTCCATTGACAGTATATATGGTGTATGGAAATGATATTTGTGATGCTTAAATGTCAAGAGTTGTTATAACAAAATATGTTGTAATGAATTTGATTATGAGTGATATTTAGATGATAAAACTATGCTCTGGGATATATTATGATGATATTATAGAATTATAATGAAATGAATGGTATTTTATAATTGATGTGAGTTGCTTGGGAAAGTTTATGGGTTGAGACTAATATGGACAACTAAGGTAAGAAAACAATGAACTATATTTTTGTTACTGTTAAATCTTGAAAAAAAAACTGTTGTTATTGTTTGCATGTTCAAATTTGTCATGAATGATGAAATTTTATATGAGTATTATTATTATGTTTCCTAGAATTGGTGTTGTGATCGAAAGCATAACTAGGAGTTGATGATATATGAAATGATAATGCTTTGAGAGTTGACTTGTTTTGCGAGGTTTTGGGAGTATGTTGTTAATGGTATTTTGAGAGATTAATGTTTATGGTATTTTGGGGTGATAACTATTATATGAAACTCCCAAGAGAAAAAAAAAATTGTGTTATGGAAGTTGGGTGAATATTATTAAATTTGTTTAATGGGAGTTGAATGATTATTGTTTCTGGGACTTGATATATAAGGGAGAATTTGGGAGTTGTTTAAGGGAAAATTTAGGAGTTGTGGACTAAGGGACTTATTGATTTTGTTTATTGTGATTGGAAGTGAAATTAATTTGTGAATTAGAATTCTTTTAAATGAAATTGAATTTGTTTGATAAGATGAACATTAAGCAAAAGTTTCTATTAATTTCTCAGGGGTGGATTCGATTTGATGAATCCTATGGTTGGGTGGAGAGAAAATATGGAATTGTTATTAACTTTGTGGTTGTAGATCAGGAGAGCAAATATAGAATTATTGTTAACTTTGTGGTTGTAGATCAAGTGAGCAAATTAAGATTGTTATTAACTATGTGGTTGTAGATCAGGTAAACTAATCTAGGTTGATATAATTTTGTGTATGTAATTTATCGATTAAATCTGTTTCTTGTAATATAAAGACTACTATCAAAGAGCGAATTTGGATTTCTCTATATTTTTATTCATTTGGTGATGCAAGTTTTAGGTTGACTTAGTAAATCTTTTGATGAAATCTAACTTTTGATGGATGTGATGAAGTTAGTAAATATTCATTCTCTTGATGACTTCCAGGAGGAAGTCCATTCATAGGGGGAAGAATGTAAGGCAACAATTGAAACTTATTTATTAATTATGATATTTTATTGATAATAATTAATATTTATTTATAGTTTCAAGTTAGTGGAGCTAATTTTAGATGTGTTTATGAAATTATGATATATGTTATAAAGAGAACGTAATTTAGTATTAAGGTCTTGATATGGTTTAGTTAATTGATTTACATTAATTATTCTTGTGTGTTGTGGGGAATAAGATTTCTTTTAATATCATTATTTTTGATAAAATTAAGACCATAGGTCAATCACCTATGGGTAGGGTACTTGTTTATACATAAAAAAATATGTTTTAAAGTTGTTTTAATGCATTTTTAGTGCACAAGAGAATAAGTGACGAGTTTGGTAGATGAAGAGTCATCTGCTCTTGAAGAGTCTTCAAGCATCCAAGTTAGGAAGAAAAATAAAATAAAAGGAAATATGAAGAATCACATTTTCTTGGAAGAGAAACAAACGCCACAATCAAGAAGAGGAATACAAGGAGTCACTGGAGCCCAAAAGAAGAATATGAAACTTGGCAAAAGGAGATATTATAAGAAGATGGAAGTTTGGCTTTAAAGAGGAGGAAATCAAGAGAAGAGCCTAGGTTTATTTTTTATTTTTATAGGTTATCAAGAGGATGTTCATATCTGATGTTGAAGATAATTCTTGAAGGAAATTACAACCATTTCTATGAGGCAAAGAAAACATACATTCATGGTGACTTGTTACATGAAAAATTTCTAAATTTCATGAGGAGGGAAATAGAATTCTAGGTATAAGAAAGGAGGCACTCAATTGAAGAATATGGAAGGTCTCACATTAAGAAATCTTGGATTCTCTCTTTAGAAGTGTTCAAAGGTATTCTTCATTAAATAAATCCTTGAGGTATTTCCTTGAAAACTCACCATTATTTATGTTAAAGTTATTTTGAAATTTCATTTAAGAAAACTTATTGTTGTCTCATGAAAGTAATCTTATCATATGAATTAGTTTATAAAAAGGTTTTTGGGTTTTGAGAATCATGTTTTCAGATTTCCGAAACATCTTACGGTTTTAAAGTTTATTAAGTATTATAAAATTATTGTGATTTTAGTACTACTGCAACCTTGCTAATGTTTTACATATTACTTTCTGCATGTGATAGGGATTGTAAAATTGTTTATGGGTTATGTGAATACTTATTTAATCTTTCTGAAACATTTTATGGTTTTACATTTTGTTAAGTATTTTGAAAGTTAACGGATTTTTATCACTGCCATAGAAAATTTGAAAAGCTAGCATTTTTTTGGTAGTTTACTTTGTGAGAAATGAATTATTCTCATTACATAAGTGTGTTAAATTAATTCTCTTATTTTCCTTCTTAGAATGGGTATGATTAGATAATCTTTCATATCTTTAGTTGCATAAAAAAAATTATATTGAATCAAGCATATACTTCTAGTACAAGAAGGTCAATTAAACGCTTATGTTGATTAGTTTATAAGAACAATTGTTAGATCACACACACACACACACACACACACATATTGCATAGTTATTTGAATGTCAAAATTAAAAAAAATAATAGATCTTTTATATTTTATTATTTCTATCATTCATTATAATATAGGGAATACTTTGGAGTTATCAAATTATTTTCAATTTATGATCAAGTTTGGATTAAATCTGGATTTGAGGGAAAGAGATGATTGCAGTAAACACTACCTCTTCATCTTATATAATTTTTCTAATTGATTTCTCATTTTTATTCCCCTTATTCTTGCCTTTCCAAAACATCTTAAATGTTAGAATTACACTAAGAAATAAGAAAGTTATAGCAGATCTACTACTGGGTGGTTTTTCATGTCAAGGTTATTTCTATTCAATTAATTCATTTTTCCAGTCATCTAGAATGTTTTTTCAACAATTGAAATTAATTTATATAGGTCAATAATTGAAAAATGAGACTCTCATTTAAGTAATTAGAGTGAATTATTTTCTTAGAATCTTTAATGTGTAACTAGCCATGTATGAAGCAATAGAACTCTTGAGATAATTGTGCATTGCTCTAATGACTTAGGAATTGGAGGTTTTCCTATTAAATCGAAAATTTAGTAGGCTCTTCATTGAATACCTTAATATATATTTTACTTGTGTTTGGATAATATAAATGTAGATTAGAATTTGGGAATGAGGCTAAAACTTTCAATTATAGTATAGATGAGGATGAGAGAAATATAATAGAAAGTGTGTTTCATATCAATGTCCATGAAAATGAGTAGGTAGGAAATTATAAGTTGAAATTATGTTTAATTTATTAATATCATATAAGTTCTTAGATTTATAATAATTATGTTCTAATACATTTGTTGTAGTATGGTGTAGGGTTGACTATAAAGGGTTCATTCTTTTAATAACTCCAGGATGATATAATGAATTAGTGAATATATGGTGATATGTTATGTCTTTATTTGCTTGATGTATTGTAGGAAGTTGAATGCCAAAATAATGATTAAATTAGTCATCTTTATTTGAGCATGTGTAAAGGATGTTCTTTCATCTGTTCTTAGTGATTAGATATTGCATGCATTAGTAAGGTGTCAATAAGAGTTTCATGTGTTTGTTAATGATAAAATATATATTGTGGAATAGTGCTATAAATCATTTTATTTAGAACATGAATATAAGGTGATAATTTCCATAATTAGCATAGAGTTTTTTCATTTATTACAATCTTAGTAATTGTCTATGGAAATTTATGTTTTTTTATCCAAGAGAATGGTTGGAATATTTTTGTTGTTATAACTTCCCTATTTTACCCTATAGGGAATATTTATAAATTTAATTGTTGCATGCACTTTTTGGAACTTGAATGATTCAGTCAGCATGTGGTGTATTTAATCATCAGGACAATATGAATGTGTATATTAATTGATTTATTGATTCTAGAAAATATTATATGATGAACTAGATCTCTTATGAGTTGAAATATCTAAGTCAACCATATGGTTGCAAGACTAGTTATTGCAAACTATTAAGTCTCTGCACTACACGTATGTAGGCAAGGCCATCATGGATGAGCCTCCAAGACATTAGTTCAGCTCCTTAGGGCCTTAGGCTAGTATATTTCTATGTGATATGTTTATTGATGAACTTTGTGGAAATAATGTATGCATTTAGTTATGCAGTTACAGGTCAGCTAACTATGCAAGGTAATGCAGCTAAGAGAGCATCTACTCATTTGGTGAATGCAGGAAATTATTTGTCAAATGTGTATATTGTAAAAGAAATGTTATATCTAATGATAAAATTTACGACATTCACATATGATGCCATAATTATGTTTTATTATTTGAAGTTTATCAAACTCATATTTGGAAATTTTCTCCTATATTTTATTATTATTTCTAACCAATTCATTAAATTATTGATATTGGTTGATTTTCTAGAGTGGGCATTACATAGGTATCAGAGCCCCAGGTTGCAAAACTTGGGAGCTTTGGGGTAAGAATGTTAGTAATGTAAATCCATTTTTAGAATCTCAAATTGGTAAGTAGAGGTAAATTTTTTATTGATTAAGTTGAATGGATGTCTAGTAAAGTAATTTTAAACCATATATAAGTATGTTCATAGATGTATTCTTGGAATTGTAGGTTTTTGTAATGTCAAATAATGACTTTTATCAAGTACCTTATTCTATGATGATACTAATAAACTTGTGTGTGGTTGGTGATAATGTATTGGTAAATGAGAATTGGTGGAATATGAGGGTTGGAGGATGTTGTAATTGCTAAAAAAAATCCTTCCATACTTAGGTACACTATAATGGTCTCAGTATTGCAAATAAGTCTATTGATGATTAATTTGTAGTATAAGGAGACTTGGACGTTATTGATTTTAATTGTTTACATTTATACATATTGATAAAGTAATATTAGTTTGAAGTGCATTTGGAGAAAGATGAAAGTTTTTTTGACTGAATCATGTTCAAAACCTTCCAGTTTGGTTTAGCTATGTATTGATGGTGTTTTTAGCACACAACAACATAGGTATGATTGCTGGGATCACACCTCTCTTGAAAAAGGTATCCTATCCAAGGTAGGACTGCCCCAAGGATAATACAACTAGGTCTTAGCTTGCTTGGAATGACTCAATGGTATGTCTAGCTATGCCAACAAAGGGGTCTTACATAAAATGCAAGGTTTATGGAATATGACAACAATATATATGTAGAAACCCTAGGTGGTTCAGAGTGTAAAGTTTAAAATTCTTCAGCAGATGATCAATGTAATGCTGCTCAAACCCTAAATCTATAAAACTTTATGTTAAGAAAATACAAAAGGAAAGGGAGAGAGAGAAATGGATATGAGATCCTATAGAAAATTATAGAAATGATAATCAGACAGATAGACAAATTCCCAATAGTAAACAAATCCCTGCTTAATTAGGCAACCCACAATGCTACAGAGAATGTGTAATCTTCTAAGGAGATGGGAAGATATCCAAATCATGGAGGGTTCATCAAACAAACAACACTTAGTGCAACTCAATGAATTGACACAATCAAACTTAGCTCATATAACATGCCCAGACTAACCATGCACAATGACATACAATCAACAAGCCATTAATGGTATGGACAGGAAATCCATCCAATATCTAAAAATTTAATCACTAATGCAACTAAATATCAACTAATTTCATATTGACATGAACCATGAAATCCAAAATGAGACAACATATAAACACAAATTTTTGGCAACTTGCAAAACATATTTTGTATTGACTAAATTTTGGCAGAGTCTCGACAATTCATTATTAAATCTTACTTACAAATGAGAGAAAGGATGGCCCTTTTATAGACAAGGCACCATAGCGAGTTTTTGAATGGATGGTGGAGAACAACTCAACACCAATGGTCCTAATTGCATGGCATTTAATTTGGTTGGTGGGTAGTTACAATCCTAAATTTGTCCTTGTCTTGTAGGAAAAAGACAAAAAAAAGCTTTTTAGCTCATGAGAATAAGATGAAATAACAACTTTTTGAGTTGTCTAATGGGACAAATGACTTTTTCAAATGTTGACTTTCCAAGAAGAATATGTAGCACATTTTTTATGAAGGCATGTCCAACTGGATGCTTGCCGGATCATCATTGCATGACTGGGTTGTTGGAACAACTATATGCATGTCTTGGGCATTGGACTGGAAGTGCATGAACAACAGTGATATAGGCATGATCTTCAGTGTTTTCAACCTTCTGGGACTTATTTCCATCATCTTGGACATCATCCTAACTTCCTCTTTTAGGTACAATAGCAATTTAGTTGATAAAATGTCAATTCTACATTTCTAGGTCAGCAGGATACCTCTGTGTGTTCATCCTCCAAGACAACTCCAATTAGCTCCAACAAGCTCCTTTGTCCTCTTAGACCTACAATCAACAAGACCAAGCATCAATTTTATCATAAAAAGTTATTTCCCATCATTTTGAATCAAAATATGTCCATCTGCAGCCATGGATTAGTTTAGGAAAGCTTATTATAAATGTCACTTTTCTATGAACAACCTCTTAAATCTAGTGATCTTCACATGATTTTCTGCATTCTTTTCCATTTTCAAGTGCTCATTTGGCCTATATATTTATTTAGGAAGTTTTTGTGGTCATTAGAATCCATTTGGAGACATTTATTTCATGTTTTTCTAGCCTTTTCTACAAAAAGTGGGATTTTTGGGGGTCATGGGCTTTTCATGTGCAGTGGCATTAATTATTGTAAAACGTACCCAAAATCAACATAAACTTGATAAAAATGTTCATCATGATGTGACATCTAGTTGTACAATTCAAATCCACCAATAAAATCCAATTTGCACCTTGAAAAACTCATATTCTAATCCAAAATGTCAAAAAGCGTGGGTTTTGGGTGTTACTGACTTTAGCACTAATTTTTGAGGTCATTGACTAAAAGTAGTTGGACATGATTTTAGCACAAAGTTGAAGAGGTCTAGTTTTGGGTCAAAACATTTTGGCACTACTTTTGGGTCTAACTAACTTTAAGTTGGTTTTGGGGTCTGCTGACAAAAGGCAGTCCATTGCATTTTTTGCGCATGTTAGGACCCTTAACTTTTAGCACTAAATCTTCTGGTAGGGATTTCAACTCATTCTAACCAGCGCGGGTTTTGGCTTCTACTATACAAAGTTAGTAAGGGTCGATTTTAGTGCAAGTTAGAGGGTAAACATTTTAGAACTAAGCATGTGATGCGCATCTTTTTTTTGTTGTTGCACATGTACAATGAGTGCATTTTTTAGTGCTAGTTAGTGGTGAAGGATTTTAGCGCTAAGGCCGATAGGAGGCAGTTTTAGTGCAGTGTAGTTGGGGTCATTTTTAATGCTAGATTTTGACTTGGCCAGGATGAAAGTATATTTAAAAACATATTTAAGTATAAACTTTCTTATACTATAAATATTTTTAAATATACTTTCAGGATGTTTTGAGATAGGTTCTAGATCCATAGGATTTCATATACAGATTCTAGAATTTTGAGGTTCCTCCAAATTTTAGACTTAGCCATTTTTTAGGAGTTTTAGGATTTCAGACTTAGCCAAATCAGGGCATCAAGACCATGTGACAAAATGAAAGTATGTGAACCCCTTAGTGAAATCTTGTGGAATTAGGCATGATTTTGCAATTCTAAGACCTGGAAACTAAGAATTTCAACATGAAACATCCTGTAGAAGCAATTTCGAGGGCAATATCCAGTGACAGGGGATTTTGGAGCAAGATGCAGTGACACCCAATTTCAGTGCAAAAGGCAACAAATGGCTATCTTTCAGGCACAAGACCACTC
Organism: Cunninghamia lanceolata; assembly: GCA_027924645.1. Lineage (NCBI taxonomy): Eukaryota > Viridiplantae > Streptophyta > Pinopsida > Cupressales > Cupressaceae > Cunninghamia > Cunninghamia lanceolata. The sequence goes on along the minus strand of BSBN01000078.1, from coordinate 29,834,697 downwards.
AAGACACTTCCAAATCAATCATGCACAACATCAAATCCCTTCAAACAAGCCAAATACACAAATTTGAAGCAAATCTTGCATTCTAAGCACAAATTCACCTTCTCATCATCATAAGTAGCAAAGATTGAGACTTCAAGCCAAAGAAAATGAAGGGGTCTCCAATTTGGTAAAATGGGGTGTGTGTGCAAGGCACAACAATATGGAAATTAAATCTTATTTCTATTTAAGTTGTGCTTCATAATGTTGAGTATATATTGTAGTGTGGAATTGTTGGTATAATGGGAATTGAAAATAAATTTGGGAGATGTATTGTGGAGTTCTGTGGAGTTTTGAAAGATTATTTAAGGGAGCTATTGTTTTATGAATGTTTTGCTATATTTTTCTTCTATCATATTGTTTGTTTTATGAGAAGAAATACAAAGAAAGTTAGTTATTTTTCATATTCTCTCTAACAAGTAAGAGCTATAATTTTGGGGAATACTGAATTTTTGTTACTAGGTAGCTGTGAATTTGTGAAATTTTTAGAAATTCAAGAAGAAAATTGTAGAACTTGGAAGATAATTTTTTCTTTAAGAAAACAGGGTTGTATTTCTTGTGGAAGGAAGAATGGCGGAATAACTTTTGAGATGATTTTTAATTGTACATTCAATGTATGGAATCAAACTTGTTTAATTCCTTTTGAATATTAAAAGATGCATTATGAATGTGATATCTAGAAAGGAAATTATATTGTAAAAAGTTCTTGAGTATTTTAAATATTGTTAGTGATTTAAATTGTGAATGTTAAAATCTTGGGTGTATGGGTGAAGGTGTAATGGGGTTTGTTGATATGAAATCTCTCGAGGAGTATGATCTATTGATTATAAAAGCATGCTATAAATTAAAAGAGATCTCTATTTTGTTGATCATGATTTGGGAGTTTGGGAGTTATATCTATTTTATGGGAGATTGAGGAGTTGTTGTGGGAGTATCGGGAGTTGAAGGGAGATAATGTTGATTAAAATTCTATTGTAAAATAAAGATTGTTTTTGTAGTAATTATTGTGTATGTAAAATTAAAAATTAGAATAATGTTAGTGATTACATATGGTACATATGAAGTATGATGATATGATAATTTATGATGGTATTCCATGTGGTATGAGGCCACCACATTCCCCTCCTCCCATTAGCTCGCTTGTTTGAAGTCATGTAGTGAATTGTAATGTAAAAATATTATGAAAAATTTTGAAAATTTTATGTTGTCATTATCTCGTTTGTTTTATCAAGATAGTGGTTTTGAAGATTTCTTTTGGATATTTGGTTTATCATAATTACTAAATTGTCCTTTTACCTCAAGGACTATATTATTAAGGTTTCCATTTTTTGTTTGGACTATTATTTTTCACTATTTAATTTGTTTTATTTAATAATTTTAGTTAAAATTTTTACTTATTGAAATTTCTTTATTTTGAGGGGTTATAAGTTTTGATTGTTGTTGAAGTAATATGAATTGTTTAGATTTCCATACTCATAAGAAGTCATTGGCAGTTTGTATAGGGGAGTATATGGCCTAGGGAAAGTACACTATAAAATTGTGTGAGATCTATTCTATAGAATTATGGTCTATTTGACACTAATCATTCCAATTCTATTGACATTATATATGGTGTATAGAAATGATATTTGTGATGCTTAAATGCCAAGAGTTGTTATAACAGAACATGTTGTAATGAATTTGATTATGAGTGATATTTAGATGATAAAAGTATGCTCTAGGATATATTATGATGATATTATAGAATTATAATGAAATGAATGGTATTTTCTAATTGTTGTGAGTTGCTTGGGAAAGTTTATGGGTTGAGACTAATCTGGACAACTAAGGTAAGAAAACAATGAACTATATTTTTGTTACTGTTAAATCTTGAAAAAAAAACTGTTCTTATTGTTTGCATGTTCAAATTTGTTATGAATGATGAAATTTTATATGAGTATTATTATTATGTTTCCTAGAATTGGTGTTGTGATGGAAAGCATAACTGGGAGTTTATGATATATGAAATGATAATGCTTTGAGAGTTGACTTGTTTTGGGAGGTTTTGGGAGTATGTTGTTAATGATATTTTGAGAGATTAATGTTTATGGTATTTTGGGGTGATAACTATTATATGAAACTCCCTAGAGAAAAAAAAAATCGTATTATGGAAGTTGGGTGAATATTATTATAGAAAACTCCCAAGAGAAAATTTGTTTAATGGGAGTTGAATGAATATTGTTTCTGGGACTTGATATATAAGGGAGAATTTGGGAGTTGTTTAAGGGAAAATTTAGGAGTTGTGGACTAAGGGACTTATTGATTTTGTTTATTGTGATTGGAAGTGAAATTAATTTGTGAATTAGAATTCTTTTAAATGAAATTGAATCTGATTGATAATATGAACATCAAGCAAAAGTTTCTATTTAATTTCTCAGGGGTGGATTCGATTTGATGAATCCTATGGTTGAGTGAAGAGAAAATATGGAATTGTTATTAACTTTGTGGTTGTAGATAAGGAGAGCAAATATGGAATTGTTATTAACTTTGTGGTTGTAGATCAAGTGAGCAAATTTAGATTCTTATTAACTTTGTGGTTGCAGATCAGGTAAGCTAATCTAGGTTGATATAATTTTGTGTATGTAATTTATCGATTAAATCTGTTTCTTGTAATATAAAGACTACTATCGAAGAGCTAATTTGGATTTCTCTACATTTTTATTCATTTGGTGATGCAAGTTTCAGGTTGAATTAGTAAATGTTTTGATGAAATTTAACTTTTGATGGATGTGATGAAGTTAGTAAATATTCATTCTCTTGATGACTTCCAGGAGGAAGTCCATTCATAGAGGGGAAGAATGTAAGGCACAATTGAAACTTATTTATTAATTATGATATTTTATTGATAATAATTAATATTTATTTATAGTTTCAAGTTAGTGGATCTAATTTTAGATGTGTTTATGAAATATGATATATGTTATAAAGAGAATGTAATTTAGTAGTAAGGTCTTGATATGGTTTAGTTAATTGATTTACATTAATTATTCTTGTGTGTTGTGGGGAATAAGATTTATTTTATCATTATTTTTGATAAAATTAAGACCATAGGTCAATCACCTATGGGTAGGGTACTTGTTTATTCATAAAAAAATATGTTTTAAAGTTGTTTTAATGCATTTTTAGTGCACAAGAAAATAAGTGACGAGTTTGGTAGATGAAGAGTCATCTTCTCTTGAAGAGTCTTCAAGCATCCAAGTCAGGAAGAAAAATAAAATAAAAAGAAATATGAAGAATCACATTTTCTTTGAAGAGAAACAAATACTATAATCAAGAAGAGGAATACAAGGAGTTGTTGGAGCCCAAAAAAAGAATATGAAACTTGGCAAAAGGAGATATTATAAGGAGATGGAAGTTTGGCTTTAAAGAGGATGAGGAAATCAAGAGAAGAGCCCAGGTTTATTTCTAATTTTTATAGGTCATCAAGAGGACGTTCATATCTAATGTTGAAGACAATTATTGAAGGAAATTACAACCATTTTGATGAGGCAAAGAAAACATACATCCACGGTGACTTGTTAGATGATTTTTTTTAAAATTTTATGAGGAGGACAATAGAATTATAGGTAGAAGAAAGGAAGAACTCAACTGAATAATATGGAAGCTCTCACATTAAGGAATCTTGGATTTTCTCTTCAGATGCATTTGGAGGTATTCTTCATTAATTAAATCCTTGAGGTATTTCCTTGAAAACTCACCATTATTTATGTTAAAGTTATTCTAAAATTTCTTTTAAGAAAACTTGTTGTTGTCTCATAAAAATAATCTTATCATATGAATTAGTTTATAAAAAGGTTTTTAGGTTTTGAGAATCATGTCTTCAGATTTCTGAAACATCTTACGATTTTAAAGTTTAAGTATTAGGAAATTATTATGATTTTAGTACTTCTACAACCCTGCTGTAAACACTGCTGATGTTTTACAAATTGCTTTCTACATGTGATAGGGATTGTAAAATTGTTTCTGGGTTATGTGAATACTTATTTATGATTTTTAAAACATTTTACTGTTTTAGATTTCCTTAAGTGTTTTTAAATTTATCGCATTTTTACCACTACTATAGAAAAAATTAAAAAACTAGAGTTTTGTTGGTAGTTTACTTTGTTCGAAATAAATTATTCTCATTACATAAGTGTGTTAGATTAATTCTCCTATTTTCTTTCTTGGAATGGGTATGATTAGATAATCTTTCATATATTTAGTTTTAGCCAAGAAGATTAGATTCAATCAAGTATATACTTGTAGTACAAGAAGGTCGATTAAACACTTATTTTGATTAGTTTATAAGAACAGTTGTTAGATCAGACACACACACACACACACACATATTGCATAGTTATTTGAATGTCAAAATTAAAGAAAAACAATAGATCTTTTATATTTTATTATTTCTATCATTCATTATAATATAGGGAATACTTTTGAGTTATCAAATTATTTTCAATTTACGATCAAGTTTGGATTAAATCTGGATTTGAAAGAAAGAGATGATTGTAGTAAACACTACCTCTTCATCTTATAGAAATTTTCTAATTATTTTCATGGTTTTGTTCCCCTTATTCTAACCTTTCCAAAATATCTTGAATGTTATAACTACACTAAAAAATAAGAAAGTTATAATAGATTTACTACTGGGTGGTTTTTCATGTTAAGGCTATTTCTATTCAATTAATTCATTTTTTCAATCATCTAGAATGCTTTGTCAACAATTGAAATTGATTTATATAGGTCAATAATTGAAAAATGAGAATCTCATTTAATTAAGTAGATTGAATTTTTTTTTAGAATATTTAATGTGTAACTAACCATGTATGAGAGAATAGAACTCTTGAGATACTTGTGCATTGCTCTAATCAATTATGAATTGGAGGTTTTCTTATTAAATAGAAAACTTAGTAGGCTCTTCATTGAATACCTTAATCTATATTTTACTTGTGTTTGGATAAAATAAATGTAGATTAGACTTTAGGAATGAGGCTAAAAATTTAAATTATAGTATAGATGAGGATGAGAGAAATATAATAGAAAGTGTGTTTCATATCAATGTCCATGAAAATGAGTAGGTAGAAATTATAAGTTGAAATTATGTTTAATTTATTAATATCATATAGGTTCTTAGATTTCTAATAATTATGCTCTAATACATTTGTTGTAGTATGGTGTAGGGTTGACTATAATGGGTTCATTCTTTTAATAAGTGTAGGATGATATAATGAATTAGTGAATATATGGTGATAAGTTATGGCTTTATTTGCTTGATGCATTGTACGAAGTTGAATGCCAAAAATAATGATTAAATTAGTCATCTTTATTTGAGCATGTGTAAAGGATGTTCTTTCATCTATTCTAAGTGAGTAGATATTGCATGCATTAGTAAGGTGTCGATAAGGGTTTTATGTGTTTGTTAATGATAAAATATATATTGTGAAATAGTGCTATAGATCATTTTATTTAGAACTTGGATATAAGATGATAATTTCCATTATTACCCTAGATTTTTTTATTTATTACAATCTAAGTAATTGTCTGTGGAAATTTATGTTTTTTTATCCAAGAGAATGGTTGGAATATTTTTGTTGTTATAACTTCCCTATTTTATCCTGTAGGGAATATCTATAAATTTAATTGTTGCATGCAGTTTTTAGAACATGAATGATTTAGTTAGTTTATGGTGTATTTAATCTTTAGAACAATATGGATGTGTATATTAATTAATTTATTGATTCTAGAAAATATTATGTGATGAACTAGATCCCTTATGAGTTAAAATATCTAAGTCAACCTTATGGTTGCAAGACTAGTTATTGAAAACTATGAAGTCTCTACGCTACGCATACATAGGCAAGGACATCATAGATGAGCCCCCGAGACATTGGGTTGGCCCCTTAGGACCTTAGACTAGTATATTACTGTGTGATATATTTATTGATGAACTTTGTGGAACTAATGTCTGCATTTAGTTGTATAGTTATAGGTTAGCTAACTGTGCAAGGTAATGGAGCTAACAGAGCATCTACTCATTTGGTGAATGGAGGAAATTATTTGTCAAATGTGTATATTGTAAAAGAAATGTTATATCTAATGATAAAATTTATGAAATTCACATATGATGCCATAATTATGTTTTATTATTTGATGTTTATCAAACTTATATTTGGAATTTTATCCTATATTTTTTTTATCATTTCTAACCAATTCATTAAGTTATTAATATTGGTTGATATTTTCTGGAGTGGGCATTACATCTGTGTCATCTAAGCTAGCAAGACCTATCAAATATTCAAGCTCCTCAACTGTATCATCATCAAAAGGTATGCAATCTGCATCATCAAGGGGTATGTGACAATCCATAGCAAGATCATCTAGGAATGAACAGATCTGTGGGTCTCCATAGATCTGCCAAATGCTAATCCAAAGAGCGTGTGGGCACTCAATATGTGACATAGAACACATAGTGTCATAATAAACACTAGAACTAGTCAATCCTACAATATGATCAATATAATTTCCCCATACAGATTTCCTCCCATGTGTATCTGGTTTAGGTATGAGTCCATAAAGATAAGGCAATAGATTAAGCCACCTGAGATGTGTCAAGATGCCCTTTTGCCAAGACTCATAATCATCCTTACCTAATGTAACCACAAAAGGGTGAATAGAAAAACCCATAATATCTCCTCAAATAAATTAGATCAGTGATCAACAATTTGAATATGTATTAATATTGATAAATGAAGCCCAACAAAACATACAAAACTTCTCGAGGTGCCAAAATGTCCACAATATCAAACAAAAGCCATAAAACTGGAAAACTAAATAAAAAATACTTGGGGTACAATCTAGAAGAATTTGATAGATTTCTGTGTAGAGCTCCTCAATACCTTTCCAATGCCACAAGAATCGCAAAAAATGGAGATTGTGGCAAAATGATATGTGCTCGAAAGCTAAAAACTCTATCTAGAATTCAAACAGAAATAAATTGTACCAATCTACAAAATATGGAAAAAATACCTTCACCAATAGATTGTGCTTGGAACCAGCTTTTCGACACCTATTTGTTTCCAAAAATTTGACTCTGTATGCTCAAGATATGCCTAATTTACCAAAACTTCTTCTTTAGGGCAAAGAGGCCAAAAAAAGCAGTATTGAAGCTTCTGGATGCCCATGTGACCATGGGCTTAGTCGCTGTGGGCTGGCGACTAGGGCATTGGTCACTCATATGACTAGGAGCTGAGTCTCTGGGGGCTGGCACCTGGAAGATAGGGACTGGTCCCCCATGCGATCAGTGGAAAAAACCTAGGGGCCAGCCCTTAAAAAATAAAAAACTCCTTTTCTATTATGAAATTAATAAAAAACTTAGTAGTACCAGTACACACAAATGAAGATGGCACACAAACTGACGTATCTCTAAAATCAAAATTAGCTCAGATAACAATGGCATGGAAATCAAGGTGACATATGGATTCTGTATAGGTCATACAGATTTCACAAAACCAAATTTTTTGAAACCCTCAAAAACACAAAATATTTCTGTCAGCAAAATATAGAGTGCCTTATATGAAAATAGGGGTTTTTGGGCCTTCTAAGCGCAATGGTGAGGTTTGCTTTTCTAAAAAATGCATCTTACAAAAGCTCTTGCCCAAAATTTTCTTAGATCTGAGAAGGGGCTTGTGGATCTAGAGCTTTGGTACCATGTTGAAATTGATAATTAACTCAAGCCACAAAGATCATCTGCAAAACGTAAGATTTACCTTCCACAAGACAAAAAAATAAAGAGGAATAATTTGCACAATATTGGATGAATTAATGAAATGGATTGAGAATTACATCTGAAAACTTGCTTTTATATTTGAAAGTTAAATAAAACCCTAATATGACTTAATATTAACCTAAGACTAAAAATAAGCCCTAAGTGAACTTATTAAAGTGTAATTAAATATTTAATTACACCAACACCCTCTTCGTGAAGTCCAACTCTCCAACAAGCCAAACCCCCATCGTGTCTCACCTCCTCTTGAATGGCTACTTCCACGAGAGAGAGTGACATGGCAGATCGCCCTGTGGCAAGGAGGGAAGGGTCCGTGTGCATGCTAAAATTTGACCCTACAGCCCCAGGCAACTAAAGTCATGATTTTGAGTGTACAAAGATGTCTTTTTAGTGCTGGAAGAGTCAAGAAAATTTACTAATATCCCCAAAGAAATAAAGAATACTAGGATCATTCTCATCCCCAAAGTTAAATCATCTCTTACATTTGAGGAATTTAGACCTATTTCCTTGTGCAACATTATTTATAAAATTGTCACTAAAGTGGTAGCAATAAGACTGGCAACTATTCTATCAGAGATAATCAAAGAGGAACAAGGAGGCCTTGTACTAGGGAAAGACCTAGCAGAAGGAGTGATTATAACCCATGATATTCCCCATTCAATCAAAGAAGGAAAAGGTCCTTGCATGGTAATAAAACTAGACATGGTAAAATCTTATGATATTGTAAATTGGGATTTCGTAATGAACATGCTGGACAAGTTAGGCTTTTCTAAACAATGTAGGAAATGGATTCTAGCTTGCATCATAGGGACCAAATTCAGAATGTTAGTCAATGGTATGGAGACAAGCTCACTTGAATCATTTATAGGCTTAAGGCAAGGGGGGCCCCTCTCCCCATACCTCTTTATTCTAATGATAGATACTTTGACATGGGCAATTAGAGACACAAATAGAAGGAAACGATGGCAAGGGATAAGGATAAGAAGCACGAAAGAATTATTTACCTACACACTCTTTGTAGATGATGCCATTTTATTTGGTCAAGCCTCATTACTGGAATCCCATATTATCAAAGAAACCATCAACAACTACTGTGCTACCTCAAGCCTACATGTGAATGATTAAAACTCCAAGATTTATCTTTTTCACTTAGATTTAAGCACTCAGGTAGAAATCTCCAAGCTCTTCAACTTCAAAGTGTACATATTACCATGGAAATATCTAGGGATTTTGTTGTTAATTGGAGGCATTGAAAGGATCTCTTGAAGAATGTTATAACCAATCTGAAGACCAAAATAGGAACATGGAAAATAAAATGGCTTCCTTTAGCAAGTAGATTGAATTTGATTTAAGTGGTCTTGATAGCTATACCTACATATATGATGTCTACCATACAAGTTCCAAGAGGTATAACATCAAAAATGGGAAAAATTTACAGGAAATCCATATGGAAAGAATCCACACACAAAAAGAAAATACATTTATTATCTTGGGAAAAGGTTTGTAAACCAAAACTTCAAGGGGGTCTAGAATACTAAATCAAAAGCTACAAAACCAAGCTTTAGGAGCTAAGCTAGCATGGAGCATGTATAAGAGACCATAATCCAAATGGGATAAATTGTTGCAATCCAAATGCCTAGATAATAGTCAGAGGAAGAGGATTTTTATAGTAAGAAATCCTCCATGGGGCTCGTCTATGTGGAACTTTATCATAAGGAGTAGGGAAGTTCTATTTCCAAACATAACATGGATAATCCACAATGGGGTGAAAGAAAACTTCTGGGAGGACTCTTAGAATGGATGGCCAAAACTATCTTCAAGGGGAGAATTGAAGGAAGCAGAGACCTATCTAAAACAATGTTGGGGAACTAAGGTCCAAGATTACTATCATTCAGAGCCAGGTCTTTATACACATAAAGTAAGATAGAGGAGCTTAGAGGGATGTTACTTTACCCAAGACCAAAAGGCCTTACTTCGAGACATCCTAATATCAAGAATTGTACTATTGTGAAGATAGTAAGATGAGCTAATTTGGGTAGTAGACAACTCAGGTACTTATATGTTAAAACAAGGGCACATAAACTTATCTTCAAATAAAAGATTAGATTGGCTAGCACACCTATGTTGGAATGGTGCAAAGTTACCTAAGGCTAGAGTGTTCACATGGTTGGTACTATATAGAAGAAATCTCATTAGGGATAGAATTCAAAAATAGTCCATTGGGACAAGCTTTAGATGTGTCTTGTGCGAGGAAGAAGAGAGCCTTGACAATCTTCTACTCTAATGTCCTTATAATAGGGAGTGTTGGTATTGGCTCCTAAAATAACTAAATTGGGTCACACCATTATTGGAATCACTACTACAATTCTTCAAAAGTTGGTTTAGAATCCACCTTTACGTGCATGTGGGAAATAAGCCCTAAACTATGGTGATATGGCATATATGGTGTGAAAGGAACTTTAGGATTTTTAGGAAAAAATATTGTCAGTCGAAAAGGTATGTAGGGATTTAGACAGTAGTTTCTGAAGTGGTCATGACAAAAGTGTTGTCAATCAGGATTTCACCCTAGCTAAGATTTGACTTAGCTATCCTACCAAAACATGGAAACACTCTCAGGTTGTGGGTGACCTATGGTGATAATCAATCTCTAGATGTGGTTGGTTCCACTGGTAAATCACCAAAACTACAAAACTTTCTGAGGAAAAGGGTTTAGAAAGATTACTTGAAATGAAATCCTAAAACCTAAGGGGTGATGCACCAGAACCTTATGGATCTATACACTAATTCGACTCACAATTATCTTCACAAAGTCTTTTGTCCTCACAACTTCACTGAAATGATGCAATACATAAGTAATTTGCATGAAAGTTTGAAAGCTAGAGGTTTGCATGAAGGACAAACATAAGTTTCATCACAACTTCAACCCACTAACCAGGTTAAACATACACACACAACCTACATTACATGAAACTTCCACATTCAAGATTGCAACAATGAGACATAGAAAAGGATTCGAAAGTTGAATCATAATTAAACATCAAATCATTAACTGCAAAATGAGGCAAAAACATAAAAGAGGAGAACAATGATGTTTTTATTGATCTGAAAGGAGCTACATAATACTTCCTAAAATCTGAATTACAAATCAAGGCTTACAAAACTCTCTGTAAATAGTCAAGAGAGAAAGAAGCAAATCTAAACTGCCAAAACTCATTTTCTTTCCCATATATAAAGCTAAAAAGATTTTCTAAAAATTCAGTCAGCTGTCTTACCCAAAAAGAAACTAAAGTCTCATTTTCGAGCAAAGGGAAAAAGCCACAAAAATAAGGCAAGTGAATTGGACTTTCCTTATTGAGTGTTTTGCACTTGCTATTTAGTTTTTGCATTTATTTGACATCTATTAAAGTAATTTATAAAATACTACTTTAATAGTGCCTTACATTTGTCTACAGTTTTAAATTTACAAAAAGGAAAGAGGGCCGACCTTGGCTTTTACAACTTGCAAAATTCTAAATATATGGAAAGTTTACCAATATGTGTAAAGTTTATAAAATATATCCAAATGTATTTAGAAATATTTTATACATATTGATGAGCATCTAAAATTAAACCAAGGTATTCATTTATGCAAAAATCAAAGGAAAAAAAAATGCCTTATAGCAAAAGCCACGACGTTTTTGCATTTTGTTCTTTATTTGGCACTTAACATTTTTTACTCCAGTTTGGGCACCGCCATTGTCCAAATTTCTTAAAAACTACAAACTAGGTTGGTGAGAAATTTAAAGGATTTTTTCACTTTTTTGTCTCCTAAGATTTATCCAAAATCTTGAAAAACCCAGATCATATTGTTTGTGATGCAGGAGCATCCAGTGGTATAAGGGCAATCTGGCATCACCCAAAAAAAGATGTGTTTCAAAATTGTTGATGTTCTTCCATTTATTTTCAAAATTTGTGGTTCTGGTTCCATAATTGCTTGAATAACGATGTAGAATTTTTAGTTTTTCCAAACTGCTAAAAATAGCAACCTGCTATTTTTAGAAAGTTTGCATTTGGGCATAGATTGAAATGAAAATTTACAGGAAGCTTCATAACTAAAAAATAAGATCTTTGGCAAAGGAATCACGCAAAGATCATTTGCGAGCTGAAAGATAATTAAAGTTTTTGTTTCCTGAAAAATGCCTAAAAATTATTCAAACACAAGTTTGAGGCACTAAACGGCCCTGTATAGACCCAAAAATGGCTAGAACTAGCAAAGCTAGTTTTTATCACATAGAGGACTCCACAAGCTTTCTGACACATAAAACGGTTCATCAATCGGACACCCGGATCAAAAGTTATGGCTCCCAGAAGTTGACCTATTTTTGGAGGGAGTTGCAAATTTTGAAATTAGGTTGTTGTCCACCAACAAGGCTATTAATAACCATTTTTGGGAACCTTGGGTAGTAGTAGAGTTAAGGGGGTAAGTGTAGAGTCAAGAATAGGTGGGAAAAAAGAAACCCTAGCTGAATTGGGATTACAGAAGGGAGATGATTCTAGAGTCTTGGGAGAAGAAGTTGTAATGTGTTACAGCCTGTGGAGGGTTGATTCCTATGATTGTATTTGAGCTTCTATAATGTAATAAGTTGTCCAAATCAATAAAAGAAAGTTCTATTTTCTATGTGCAATTTACATTGTTATGTGTTTTATGATTTACCCCCTTCATCGAGTGGTATCAAAGCAAGGGTTCCTGAGTGTGTAGACAGATTGCTGACTATGAGGCAGTTTGCACTAGGATGTAAGGTTGTGGGTTTGCTGTGGAGATCAAGATGCCTCCACGAAGAGATCATATTGGGAGGAATGCTTTGATAGAAGAGGGTTTTAGAGCCTTGCAAAGGCAAATTGATGCATTGCAAGAGGAGCTACGGAGAGGGTTTGATCTAAGAACAAGAGAAGAAATTGAGGATGAAGCTGAAGAAGAGCTATCCAAGGAAGAACAAGAAGCTGCAGGAGATCCTATAGAAGTTAGGTTGTTGAAGGTCATTTCAAAGATTGGAAAGAGGCCCAGGATTGAAGTTTCTACATATTCTAGAGATTTGAATCTGGAACAACTTATTGATTGGATCAATGACATGGAGGAGTATTTTGAGTATGAAGATGTGGAGGACCCATATCGATTCAAGTTTACAAAAATAAAGTTGAAGGGCCACGCTAGTATTTGGTGGAAGGAGGTGCAATTAGAGAGGAACAAAAGAGGAAAAGGAAAGATCACTAGATGGGATCAGATGGTGGAGAAACTGAAGAAGCAGTTCATTCCTATGGACTATGAGATGGAGTTACTGAAGAAGCTACAAGGACTAGAGCAAGGTAACAAGTCTGTTAAGGAGTATACAAAAGAGTTTTATAAGATTACTATTAGGACAGGCCATGCAGAGCCTAATAAGGAGAAGGTAGCTTGTTACATTAATGGGTTAAGGCCAAGTATTCAAGAGGAGCAGAGTTTGGTCAGAATGACCACCGTAGAAGATGCATACCATTTTTTCCTAAGGTGGAAGAGAAGATAAATAAAAGATTTGACAAAAAGCAAAGGGGAAGAGGTCAACGTGGAAGGACTAGTGGAAGACCCTATGGAGGCTGAAATGAAGATTCAAAGAAAAGTGAAGAAGTTGGCACCAGTCGAAATCAAAGAGGAGATAATACCTTCTACCCTCGTGACCAGAACAATGATGAACAAAGAGGATGAGGAAGAGGTAGACCTAGGCAAGGACCTGGAAGAGGAGGTTTTAAAGGAACCTGTTTCCAATGTGGAGAAGAAGGGCATTGAGCATATGAGTGTCTGAAACATCAAGGAAGGACAAATAGAAGACCTGAAGGTAATGTACGAGTTACACATGTAGATGAAGATGCACATTCTGAGCATTCTGAAGATATTGAAAGGGGAGAAACCCTAGTTGTCAGAAGAACCTTCCTAAATGAGGAGAAAGAACCAAATCAGAGGAAGAGTTTATTCCACACAAGGTACAAATGTGAAGGTAAGTGTTGTGATATTATTATTGATAGTGGAAGCACTGACAATCTTGTTTCAGAGGAGATGGTTGACAAGTTGAAGTTGACAAGAAGAAAGCATCCACATCCATATCTGATTGCATGGTTGCAGAAGGACCACAGAGCTTTGGTCAATGAGCAGTGTTTAGTGAAGTTCAAGATTGGAGACTACCATGATGAGGTACTGTGTGATATCATACCGATGGATGCATGTCATATGCTATTGAGGAGCCCATGGCAATATGATAGGAGTGCTGTCTATGATGGCTGTGCAAACACATATTCCCTAACAAAGGATGGAGTTTGTCATAAGTTAAAGCCCTTGAAGGAGGTGGAAGAAAAGGTATGCAGTACTGCCAGAATTTGCTTTGTAGATGGTAGAAATTTTTTGGAGGGTATGAAGCATGAGTGTCATTGCTTTGAATTGATTTCTAAGATTAGTCAAGAGAAATGTGAAGATGTGCCAGTAGAAGTTTCAGATATGTTGGAAGAATTTCAGGACATTATCTCTGATAATGTACTAGAAGGTTTACCACCAGTAAGGAAGATAAGTCATCAAATGGATTTGATATCAGGAGCCAATTTGTTGAATAAGGCAGCCCACAAAATGACCCCTACAGAGAGTGAAGAGCAGAACAGACAATTTCAAGAGCTATTAAGGAAGGGGCTGATAAGACAGACCCTAAGTCCATGTGCGGTACCTGCAGTACTAGCACTAAAGAAAGATGGAGAGTGGAGAAAGTGTACAGATTCTTGAGCCATAAATAAGATCATGATCAAGTACAGATTTCCATTGGCAAGAATGAATGACATAATATATTGTTTGAGTGGAGCCAAGTACTTCACAAAGATTGATCTGAAGAGTGGGTATCACCAGATCTGAATCAAAGAAGGAGATGAATGGAAGATAGCCTTCAAGACAAAGGAGGGTTTGTATGAGTGGTTAGTCATGCCATTTGGGCTAACCAATGCACTAAGCACATTCACGTAGCTCATGAATGAGGTACTAAAAGAACTTTTGGGAAGTTTTGTTATTGTTTATTTAGATGATATTTTAATTTTCAGTAACACTTGAGATGAGCATCTGATGCATATCAGAAGAGTTTTAGAGAAGCTGAGGGAGGAGAAGTTACTAATTAATATGAAGAAAGGTAGTTTTGCAAAGGAGTTGGTATACCTAGGATTTGTTGTCTCAGAGGAAGGTCTTAAGATGGACCTAGAGAAGGTGAGAGCTATCCTTGAATGGCCTATGCCAACGAGTGCCATAGAGGTACGATCTTTTCATGGTTTGGCAAGTTTTTATAGAAAGTTTATCAGAAATTTTAGTAGCATTTGTGCACCCCTAATTGAGACAATGAGAGGGGATAGAAAAGAGTTTAGATGGACTAAAGGAGCAAATAAAATCTTTGATACATTGAAGTAGAAAGTCACAGAGCAACCTGTTTTGGCACTTCCAGATTTCAATAAGGTATTTTAGGTAGATTGTGATGCTAGTGGTAGTGCTATAGGAGTTGTTTTGAGTCAAGAAGGTAAGCCCATTACCTATTTTAGTGAGAAGCTTAATGATGCCAAGAAAAAGTATTTTGTTTATGATCAGGAATTTTATGCAATAGTTCAGGCTTTGAAGAAATGGAGACATTATTTGTTGCCAAAAGAGTTTGTTTTATATACTAATCATCAGGCTTTGTAGTATCTTAATAGTCAAGGAAAGTTGAACTAGAGGCACTTAAAATAGGTTGAGTTTTTGTAGAGCTATACTTTTTTTTAAGCATAGGAGTGGGAAGTCCAATAGAGTTGTAGATGCCTTGAGCAGAAGGAAAAATTTGTTGACAGAAATGAAGATAGAGGTTGTTGGGCTCGATGAGATCAAAAGTTTGTATCCTGAAGATCTAGATTTTGGATAGGCCTGGAAAGATTGTTTGGAACCTGTTACTTTGGATAGGAAAAAATGGTTGGATTTCATAATCCAAGATGGCATGTTGTTTAGAGGAAGCTAGTTGTGCATTTCAAGGAGTTCCATGAGAGAGAACCTGATTAAGGAGAAGCATAGTGGAGGATTGGTTGGACACTTTGGTTGAGATAAGGCCATTGCTATTGTTGGTAAAAATAATTATTGGCCACAGTTCTAGCAGGATGTGAGGAAACTTGTGCAAAGTTGTAGAGTATGTCAGATGGTGAAAGGAGCAAGTTAGAATACAGGTCTATATCAGCCATTACCTGCACCAGAGAAGCCATGGGATGATATTAGTATGTATTTTGTTCTTGGTTTACCAAGGACATGGAGAGGACATGATTCCATTTTTGTGGTGGTGGATAGATTCTCAAAGATGACACATTTTATTCCCTACAAGAAGACTAATGATGTTGATATTGCAGAGTTATTTTTTAGGGAGGTGATGAGATTACATGATCTACCAAAGAGCATAGTTTCAGATCGAGATACCAAGTTTGTTGGTTATTTCTAGAGGACATTGTGGAAGAAGTTGAAGATAGATTTGAAGTTCAGTTCTGCACACCATCCACGAATTGATGGACAGATTCAAGTGGTGAATAAGAGTTTGGGTAACCTGCTACGATGCTTAGTAGAAGATAAGCCCAAGCAATGGGATTTGATTTTACCATAGGCAGAATTTCCTTACAACAATTCTATCAATAAGAGTACTGGTAAATTACCATTCTAGATTGTATATGGGAATAGTCCAAGAAATGCTTCAGAGTTAAGGAATCTAGACAAAGGAGAAAAGACAAGTGTCGAGGCTGAAGACTTTGCAGAACACATGAGGAATTTGCATGAAGAGGTGAGAAAGCACATTAATAAGATGAATATTTAGTACAAGGCTAAGGCAGATCATAAGAGTAGATATAAGGAATTCCATGTAGGAGATGAAGTCATGGTTCCCTTGAGAAAAAAATGGTTCCCAATTGGAACATACAATAAGCTGAAAATGAAAAAATTTAGACCATGTAGAATTTTGAAGAAACATGATTTGAGAAATACATATGAGGTAGAGCTGCCAAGTGGGATCAACATTTCCCCTATTTTCAACATTGTTGATTTATCAGAATATCATGAATGTGGAACAGAGGATGGACCAACAGAGGAATAGTGGAGTATTCCAGCATCTACTTCAACTGAGGAGATAGAAGAGATCTTGGATAGCCGTGTGGGAAGAAGTACTCAGAATATGCAATATGAAGAATATATGGTGAAATGGAAAGGAAGGCCTGTTGAAGATTCTTCTTGGTTACCTAAGGCAAAGGTTGACCATTTGAGTTTTCCTCACACAAACACATGAGACATGACAGGGTCACTTCTCAAATTACCCTAGGTGTCTGATGCAGGAGCATCCAGTGGTGTAGGCAATCTTGCATCACCCAAAAAAAGATGTGTTTCAAAATTATTGATGTTCTTTCCATTTGTTTTCAAAATTTGTGGTTCTGGTTCCATAATCACTTGAATAATGATGTAGAACTTTCAATTTTTCCAAACTGCTAAAAATAGCAACATGTTATTTTTAGAAAGTTTGTATTTGGGCATGGATTGAAATGCAAATTTATACGAAGCTTCATAACTGAAAAATAAGACCTTTGGCAAAGGAATTGCACAAAGATTATTTATGAATTGAAAGATATTAAAGTTTTCATTTCTTGAAAAATACTTGAAAATTATTTAAACTAAGGTTTGAGGCACTAAACGGCCCCGTACAACCCAAAAAGGACCAAAACTAGCAGAACTAGTTTTTAGCATGTAGAGAACTCCATGAGCTTTCTGACGCATAAAATAGTTTGTCAATCAGACGCCTGAATCAAAAGTTATGGCTCCTGGAAGTTGACCTATTTTTGGAGGGAGATGCAAATTTTGAAATTAAGTTGTTGGCCACTAAAAAGGCTACTAATAACCATTTTTGGGAACTCTGGGCAGTAGTAGAGTTAAAGAGGTAAGTGTAGAGTCAAGAATAGGTGGGAAAATAGAAACACTAGTTGATTTGGGGTTACAGAAGGCAGATGATTCCAGAGTCTTGTGAGAAGAAGTTGTAATGTGTTGTAGCCTATGGAGGGTTGATTCCTCTGATTGTATTTGAGTTTCTGTAATGTAATAAGTTGTCCAAATCAATAAAAGAAAGTTCTATTTTCTATTAGTAATTTATGTTGTGTGTTTTATGATTTACCCCATTCATCAGTTTGAGATATGACTGAAACACACGATTGCTATCTTTATTTTGCTATGTATTCTGCCTCTGACTGCTCCTCAAAAGCTACAAACTAGGTTGGTGATAAATTTAAAGGGTTTTTTGATTTATCGTCTTCTAATTTTTATCCAAACATCTCAAAAACCCAAATCATATTTTTTGAGATATGACTGAAACACGTGACTGCTATCTTTATTTTCCAAGGTCTTTATGTGATACTACTGCTCTTTCAGACAGTTTCCACATTCCTCTTAAGACTTGGCAGCAGCATGCTGAGCTCAACCCTTGTGGGAGCCCATTTTTTCACCATATGCTAAAATATCATCAGAAATGAATCAACAACAAGATTTCACATATACCTTAAATATAATGAAACTGCTCAGCTCTACCAATTTGAGTTGTAGGTGAAAAATTGGTAACATTTCTGGCAATTTTTGTTGAATGCTTTCTTGCTAAGCATATAGACCAATTTCCTTAACTATCCATTGGGCATAGAGTCAAATTCTACCACTCAGAAAACCATTAAAACCAAACTGCAAATACTCCAAACAGTAGCAAAAAACCAAACAGAACTAAACTCGAAGCAAACTAAAAGGCCATGTTGGCCAGAAAACATGTGCAGCAATACTTAGGGAAAGAAAATAAGAAAAATAAATGTGCATTAAGCACTTATTAGTAGAAAACACTAACCTAGCCTACTAACTGAAGAAAGGCTACCTAAACAAAACCATATACTAGTTCAAGAAAATAACTACCTCTCCTTTGCAATCTGCAATACTCCATAAGTTTGTGAGTCAACTAGAAGATATGGAGAAAAATCAAATATACATCAAACTGTTGTAACACTTTCCCAAGAAGGAAAATGTAGTCACTTACCCACCTAACTTGTTTGGCAAATTGATCAATTGAGCAAGTAGATTGGTTGTGCTCAGCTTGACACCCTCCTTGATGATTTGGATCAGTGTCACTATGAGGCTGCTCCTTTTTATTGGCTTTCAACCCAACCAGATGCCTAATGGGACACCCCCTCAAAAGCTTTGGAGTAGAGAGAAAGTAATTTGAATGATTGGAAACAACAACATCACCTTCACTTTGCATGATAGCCATGTTGCTTCCTCCTCCATTGTCAATGGGCCATTGTCCTTCGTTAGGGTAGCTTATAGCTCATCAAAGCTATCAACTCTTGGAAGGCTCTTAGTAAGAGTTGGATTAGGCTCAAAATACTCATTATTAGTCAGGGAGGTGCACTCCAAAACAACAGTCTCTTCTTCAATGAATGAAGGCAAGCATTCAAATATTGAGCTAGCCTCTTTCAACAAACCACCAATTTGTGCATCAACTTCAAGCTCCTGTATACAATAGAAAGACAACACCTCCAACCAGTCAAGATCATGCTGCTGGTTAGGCTACCCCATAACCAGTGACTCATTTGGGAATACAACCACTTCCACCTCTTTCTTTTGGTGATCAAAATAACCTTCCTCCAAAGATGCTGGCATCACATCAAAGTGTGAGCAGAAAAGCTCAATTTTAGCTTGAAATAGATCCTCCTTAAGCTCTTGATCATTTAAATCAGGTCTTCTTTCACATATTTGTTTTTGGATCAACACCTCATCTAAATGATCCTCATCACTATGGTGGTCAGAACTTGGCATAGCCATGCCATTTTCACTTTCATACTCAAAGTTAGGAAGCTCATCAAATAGATTAACTAGAAACCAAGGTTCGATATCAATTTCTTGTAGATTATCTAAGTTTGTAACAAAGAACATAAGTTCATTCCAAAGTGAATTCTCTTCACAATTTGCCTAGTTTTTTTATGAAAAGGGAATGTCCTTTACCTCCTAATAGCTTTCACTAAACCTATTGGGCTCCAAAATACGTTCATCTTTATTCCCTTCCTCTTGATCCAAGGTTCTACTATCATATTGATGATGTTCACTCAGCAACTCACCATAATGTTTGACATCTTCCTGCTCTTCATCTTCCTCATTACTGTACCAGCTGGATAACTCAAAATAGTTATCAATATCCTGTTGCACTATTTGATCCTTTGAGATAAATACTAAAACATTTTCATCCTCTTCAATAAAACCAGGAAGCTCATCAGTAAAAACAAACAATGACTCATTAAATGGGAAATATTTTCTTGTTCAATCTTTTGTTGTTCTAATTGAGAACATTCCATAGTCAAAAGTGATAGATCTACCCTTCTAATCTTCTCCCAGAGGAGTGCAACATCTTGATCAAAGGGTTCCTCCTTAGATTCATCAGGTGGGGAAATTGGGGGAGCTTCTTGGGTTTCTTGCGAGGAAGACTATTTCTCAAGGGGCTGTTAGTTACTATCCTAGGCTAAAACTAATTATTTTCTTCAACTTGCAAGGGATGAAGACTTTTGAAACTTGGGATTTTAGGCTTAAGAGACTGGTTTGGGGAGTTAAAGACCTTTTCCTACCTAAAACTTGGAATCTCAACTTTAGGTATACTAAGAGGCTCGTTCTGTCTAAAATTTGGAAACTTACATTTATGAACCTCTTCTTGAACAAGTTGATCTGGAACTACAGGAGTTGCTTGGGCTTCATGCCTTTGTGTTTATGACCCTTGTTCATAGAGATAGGCCTGATAAGCCATCTCTTCATATTGTTGATGATACTCATGTTGCATCTTAATCTCCTCTACCTGCTTTGTGAAGTCATGCATGAAGTCAAACAACATACCCTTTATGCTTGCAATCTCCTTTTCATGCTCTTGGAGCTGGCATTGAGTATATGAAGGCTAAAATGGAGGCTGAGTAGGGGTGTGCGAGTGATAATTATATCAGGCATGCTTGTTTTGAAAATCCATGGAATTGAAACCAGTGGCATGATTGGTCTGATATGGATGATATTGGAGATGGATAAGTGACATTTTCATTGTATGATGGATGGTAGGACATATTTTATGAAACATAGGCCTATCCATTCATTGAAAAGATGGCAAACAAGTGCAAATTAGATTTTTTGAAATAAACTAGCACTTAGATCTACATGCAAAATTAGAGAACCAATTCACCAAGTATAACTTCAAACCTCTAAAGGCTAGAAACACTGCTGCATATATTAGAACATTAGCTTAAAACCTTGAAAAAATTCTCTGAAAACAAGTTTCAAAGTCCCACAAGGTGTGCCAAAAATTGTTGTCAATTAGGATTGCACCCTAGCTAAGATTTGACTTAGCTATCCTGCTAAAACATGGAAACACTCTTAGGTTGTGGGTGACCTATGGTGAGAATGAATCTCCAGAGCAGGTTGGTTCCCCTGGCAAATCATTTAAACTACAAAACTTTCTGAGGAAATGGGTTTAGAAAGATTACTTGAAATGAAATACTAAAACCTAATGGGTGATGCACCAGAACTTTATGGATCTATTCACTAATTCGACTGACAATCAACTTCACAATGTTTTTTGTCCTCACAATTTCACTAAAACAATGCAATACATAAGTAATTTGCATGAAAGTTTTAAAGCTAGAGGTTTGCATGAAGGATAAATAAAATTTTATCACAACTTCAACCCACCAACAAGGTTAATGTTGACTAGCAGGATTGCATCCATTATGTAGAGTTGTGAAGTTTAGCAATCCTGTGTAACATGGGATCAAATGTAGGCTGTGGGTGACCTATGGCAAGCTTGAACCTCCAGATTATGGGATGGTTCCCTTATAATATTCAATGGATCTATAACTTTGATATGGAAAAGGGTTAAAAGGATCTACTAAAAACACTAAAACTATAATCTAAAGTATGGTGATACACCTAAAATTGATGGAAACTCACAATCTAACTCGCAATAGATCTCAGAAAATCTATCCACACAAACCACTTTTGGCAATTTGATCACATAAATAATTCTAAGGGAGGCTAGAAATGATTTTCTTCTTGAAGAAAAAAGGGTTTTTCACAACATAAAAGAAAATTAGTCCAATTTCATAGCCTACGACCTGTGATTTTTAATTTTATCTAACACATGCAAGTACAAATGAGACAAGTTTTAAAGGTTATGATGTCCAAACACAATAAAATCTCATCAAATCATTCACAAAAGTTACATTAATGGAAAGGTAGACACTTGATTAAGCTGAAAAATAAAGGAACAATTGCATAAAAGACAAAGTATAGAACCTGTAACCTACTATTATCTCTATAAATCTGAAATAAGTGAGTTACAAAACCTTCTTTCTCTCTCAAAGTGTAAAGAGCAAAAAAAGCAAGAACTAGAAAAACCTAAGTTTTTCTTACAATATATAATATGCTTTCTCCAAGAGACCAAGAAAAATCCACTGCAATCAACTACCTCTAAAAATAAGTTCTCAAAATTGATGCACAAGCAAACAAGAAAATCCCTAAAAATAAGGGCTATAATTGTCCCAAATCGAGCAAAAATAGCTCCAAACTGCTCTCCTCTATATGTTTGACCAAAAAGTTGACCAAACTCTCCAATTTTGACCCCAAAAGCCATGAAATGAACTCAAAAAGTCCTTAGTTAACTCCTCTCCTCCAAATTTGCATGATTTTGGACTACAAGTGATGTGGACAAAGAATAAAGTAATTTGGGACAATTACTTTATTATGAGTTACATTTTATTTTATTTTCTTGATTTTACAACTTGTGACAAAATAATAAAGTAATTCATAAGTACATTACTTTACTATTTGTTTACATTATTTGAGTTGTAAAAACATGCAAATTTGGATGAAAAGAACAAAACAACACCTTATCTCTCCCTTTGATTTACATGAATTGCATAATTGCATTAATAATGATGCCAAGAACAAACCAGGCCATCATGCATGCAAAAGATAAAAATATCTTCCTGCTTATGTCTCCCATGCACTATATAGACCTCCTCATGCAAAAAATTAAATTATACATTTAAAAATAATATATGCATATGTGTCAACCTTATAACTCCCATGCGTATAAAATATATGTATCACAAATCCCAATACCAACTCATGCATCAACTATATATACTCAACCTTTTTAAAGAGATAGAAGGTATCACCTTATATCTCCCATCGTATCCTATGTCTTATCATTACCTTATATTTATAAGTCTTTCAATATTTCTCCCATGGTGACTTTCGATCTTCATGCAAAAGAAAAATAGATAAAGGCATATAGCCTTACCTCTACATGATTATTTCTTTTGACTTTTGCAAAATCAAAATGAAAAAAGGTTTAAAGAATCTTTGGCCTCATGGGCCCCAATGGCATTAGTTACCTTCATCATTAGGTTGGAAGACATTCAATTCATTACCTCGGTGAATAATAGATGTATAGAAATGATTTGTTAAAACAAAAGTCAAAAAAGAAAAAGAAAAACTCATTCGAGCTACCACTACCAAAATAGGGCTTTGAAACCCTAATTCATCATTTTGACTTGTCATTTATTTTTCTCCTCCTGAGCTCCTATCAAGCTACCACCATGTTTTCTAGGGTTTGGAGGTTTCTTCACTATTCTCTGCACACTTCTATGGTTTCCTAATGCACTTCTCTTTGTATCTTTGACAGGGAATTGAAGGTGAGTTTCTCTGTGTTGATTCTGAGCTATTTTTTTACTTTTCTTCACTAGTTTTTTGCTATTTTGGTTGCGGCCACATAGTTATCTTTGAGCATTTTATGATCTTTCTCTCTTTTCCACTATTTCTCCCTTGTATGGGCCGTCATGGAAGCACGATTTTGAGCTTGTTTGGAAGAAGTAGAAGGAAAAAGTTTAACAAAAAGAACCAATATCACTTCTAAAAATCTCCTCATAGGCACAAAAGGGTAAGGCGTCTGCATATTTCTTGTCCTCTTTTTGTATTTTGACTTCAACACAGAAGCACAAAATACATGTGCATTTTTCTCTCTTTATGTTGTTTGAAAAAGGCAAAAGAACTTTGATGTGAAAAACTAGACCGCGGCCTCTCATTTTCAGTCTACATAAGAACAAACTCTTTTCATTGTATTGGGTAACTTATGAATGCTTAGGGTTTCATTATTTTGTCTACAAAACCCTAACAGCTCAAATAAACTTTCTTTCTTGGTCCTCTAGTAGCATCTAACACAACAATGTATATGTTTCTTTATTCTTCATCTAGGTTTTATCAAAAAGCTTCAAGAAACCTTGTTCTTTATAGGCCATAGCCTATGCCCTCCTAGGTCTACATAAAAAAGATAAGTTTTGCATTGTAATGGAAAAGCATAAAATGTTTAGGGTTTGAGCACTCTTTGTCTTTATTTTATCAAAAGATAAAAGACACACTGTATGATGAAGTTTTGGTCATCTCTACATTATTTAGTTCTATAAAAAGCTCGACCCGTGATAGAGATATGTCACTCCTATAGGATTAATGCTTTGGTTTTTTGCTCCATTGTGGCATTTGTTCTTACTCTATTCTGAAAATACAAAAACACACTACTCTGCACTCATTTAGTTGTAAGATGTTTCTTCTTATGTATCTTCATGTGGGTTTGATAGAAGAAGTGAAGTGCTTTATTCTTTTGGAGATTGCCATGGCTCCTCATATAGGACATATATTTGACAAAAGAGATGGTAAACAGTTTTCAGTTACTATATACCCTCTTAGGGTTTGCGAGAAATTCATTTCCTTTTTCATCTTTAGGTTATCTTCCTTCTATATTTTAGAAATTTTTCTATATTCTTTTGTTTATAAGACAGTCTCAAGACTGCTCAATTACCTATACATGTTGCATTATATAATGAAGTCTATAGAAAATGAAAACATGATGAGACTCTCTTGGTATTTGTAACTGAGAACAATATGTATATACTTTTTCTTCTGTCTTTCGAACAAGTTGATTGCATTTTGATTTTGACACTGTACCTTGGCATTCCTATGCTATCCTGTATCTGATATGTTATTGTATTTATGGAATATGGACTTGCAATAAACAGAAAGTATTAAATAAGGTGGATATGATTTTCTTTTTTGCTGTCCATATGTAATTACATCTGCATTTGATACTTGTATTCCTTATGTTGTACCTATACCTTTCATGCATGATCTTGTACAGTATGTTATATGTTTCCTTAAAGCTTATGTAATCTTGATGCTCTTTGATCTTGATGGACTACACTCTCTTTTGGATAAAGGCTATATTCTGGTGACTTGATCATTAAAAGATATCTCAGTCTTTCTTTATAATCTATTCCTCTTCTTTGATGTATGACTGTATATCTTTGCATGAGAAAATTGTTCTCTCTTGATGGTGCTTTTTACTTATTATCTCCTTCTGTACATTCTCTTCATGTTGTTCCAATTAGCTTTTCATATGGTTGTAACTTTTATATGTTGTTCTTGTACTTTCTCTAATGCTGGTGCATCATTTTGAACACATCATTTATGGTTTTCAAATCTTGTATATCTGATACATTTATGACAATGATAAGGACCACTGTGCTCATCATCTCTTGGCACTTGTTTATACTTGCTTTGATGAACTTAACTATATAGAGACTTAAATGTTATCTTTGAATGTCATCTTGAGGTTTCATCATGAAAATTGTCCACTCTTTCATAAACTTGCTTCTCCTCTTGAGAAGTATGACTGTATCTCTCTTTGTTGTTACTTCTCATAAGAATGTAGGCTCATGATGACACAGTGATAGAAATATATGATGCAGAAACTTCGTGACTCCTATAGATATGGTTCTTGTAGCTCCTCTTAAGAATATTTCTTTGACAAGACTTGACTTCACTTCCTATCATGATGTAAGTCTTGTGGCATAATGTATGTCTTTAGTTGATTAAGACAATTGGCATCCTTTACACTATTGTTCTTTATTGCATCTGTTGCACCTTTTATGACATTCAATGATGACTGTCCCTAATGCATCTATGGTTGTACTCCATTCTTTTGATCACTGTACTTCTTCTCTTGCACTTACTCATTGACGAGATATGATTTGTGGCATAACAGGAACATGATGTAATATTGCTATTTGTTTGTTCAATTGAATATCTATGCACAATGGCATTATTTTCAGCATGCTAGGCTCAACCCTTATGGTAGCCCATTTTCTCCGCATGCTTTAAAATCTTCAAATTAGCAACATAACTTTTCCTATACCTGCATAGTGAACAAACAAGTTAGCATAAAAAGCATACCTCTTGGAAGCTGATTGATTTCTCTCATGATGATTTGATTTATTGCACATGTCTAATTTTGATCCAAATGTATTGATGCATAATGACTGCAATTTTATATGTCTGTTGATAAAGCATATGATGAATTTGTATATCTAGAGCTTCTAACAATACCTTTCTCCAACCTTGTAGGTCCACCATCTTGATCAGGAGCAAGAAGATGAAGACATGAAGACCAAGCTGCCAGATAGGAGAATCAACCTTCATGATAAGGCAATGATGGATATCCATTTTCCTCATGTGTTCTTGTCCTTTTCTTTATCATCAGATGTATAGCTTGCATGCTTAGTTGCATTGGCTTAGTTGAGTCATTCCCACAAATTGTGTGGGACATATTTAAACATTCTCTTGAATATAATCAGTTATTTCACCTTATGCAATGCTTTATGTATGTTTGCTTTCTAAATCAAATGCATATTGAATCTGATTTGAAACATATGTTTAAAACATGATGGTAAAATGACAGTTTATAAATACCTTTTTTTCTACACTAAACTGTGATATCTGAATAGTTCAACAACATCACAACTGAAAGATAAAACTAGTTAGATCCCTGTCATTCCTTGAATATCAGCTGTCTTGTCCTAAGACCAAATATTTCACTTATCAAGATGGTTTGACAGTTCTGATTAAATTGTCACATTATCCTGATAAATGATTCTTCATGTTCTCTTGCCAAGATATTAGGCATTTGACTGAGTGATCATACACTTAAAAAAAATTATTTTATCTCCTTTGTAACAAATACAATCTAGGCCTTGTGAAATTAGGTGTGAACATAATTTAGTAACATTTTTGGTGACCTCTCAGGGGTGTTTACTTGCTAAACAAAATAGAACCATTAGCCTTGCAAATCCATTGGGCATATGAGTCTTTTTCTACCTAAAACATTGAAAAAACCTCTTGCAAGTCAAACTGATAGAAACCTACAACAGCAAAACAAGAATAAAATTGGAACTATTCTGACCTATTTAGGACATGGCTAGAAAAATGTGCATGTGCACTTCTTGGAAAAAAAAATGCTAAACTGAAATCCCAACCTACCCCATACTAACTAGCCATGGTCACTGTCAAACAAACCTATTCACCAGGTTTGTAAAATAACTTCCCTTTCTGACTAAGAAAGGATGTTCTGCAAGGTGATTTGCCACTGATAAGATATGATTCATAAGGACATACCTTATAGAATGTTGCAAAACTCTCTGAAGAACATAAACAAACTCACTCACCATCTGAATATGATCATTGACACTACTATTATATGGTGAAGAAATGATCTAATTTTGTTGTTCTAAGTTTGCAATCTTCTCTTTGGGTACAACAAAAATCTATATCTCCTTTTTAAGCTCTTTGCTAGCTAAATCCCTGATGGGACACCCTCTTGCAATGATGAACTTTTGGTTAATACTCTTGTTCTCTTTATTAAGATTTGTCGTCTTGTTTTCACTTGCAGTCCCAACCTAATTTGAAAAATTTAGCTCACATGAATGAAATGAAGGAAAGCTTGCTTCTTTGCCATGAACATGCTGATCACATACTGTTGGCTCATATGATACTAGCTGATCATCAATGTTAGAACAAAAACTTTTATGATACCTAAAAACATGTTCTCATCTAACTCATAATCTTGCACTGAATCCAAATGAGGTATATCATCCAGTTGTTCAATACTAGGCATAGATGTTAGGGTGCATGTGATATCTTCATTTTCATCCATAAATTCAAGAAGTTCATCAAACAAATTAGCTAAATCCTGAGACTCGACCTCTACTTAGAAAGTAATATCCTAGTTTTGGTCTTGCTCAATGTGCACAAAATTTGTATTTATCTCTATTTCTTTTACAAAAACATGGTCAATCTAATCTTGTTTACCATCTAAGTTTGACAGAAAGGACTCAAGATCATCCCAAAATAAAACTTCATCACATTCCTCTTGGATTTTTGATAAAAGAGGTCTATGTTTTACCTCATAACATCCCTGAACCAGCTCTATAAGTTGTATGATACGTTTACCTTCACACTCTTCTACTTGATCCAAGATAAGATTATCAGACTACTTAGTTTCAATCAGCAATTCCTCATAATGTTTGATGTCTTCTTGTTGTTCTGAAATTGATGTTGGTATGAGCATGCTTTCCTCATCTGGTTCAATAAAAGTAGGTAGTTGATCATTAAACAAGGAAACTAATTCCTCCTCCTTATGTGGGGCTTTCTCCAATGAAACTTGGTCATCCTATCTTTGGAACTAAAGACTTTCACCTTGTGACCTCTGTACTCTATGTTTATTCATCTTATAAATAGCATTAGAATTTTTTTCAAATGAATCGAAATGCAAAGGATTTCATATCAAACGTGAGTCAGATTCTTCAACACATGCATTATGCTCATTTTCAGCTAGGGACATAGTAAAATAGTAGGAACTTTAGCTTTTGGATTGAAACTTGGAATCTTGATTGGTTCAGATGTTGTTACATCTTCCCCTTCCTAATTTTAGATTGGTATGGGAGGGGCAGCCTTAACAAGATTTGGCATTTTATAATCAGGATACTTGGTCCAAGAAAGCTGTCGTGGTTGTTGAAAACTTTGATGACTTGGTTCAGGTAGTTGATGTGATTGACATTGAGGATTAGTGGATTGATTTTTAATGCGAACAGGCTCCTGAGCAAAATCAAAACTTCTGAAAGTTGGACTTTGATACCTACTAACCTCATTTTGAACAGGCTGATCTAGAATGAATGCAACTGTCTAGATCTCTTGCCTTTGTACTTGTGTAAGCAAGTGTTATATTTGTGTTTCTTTGGTTGCAACCTCCCTTTTAACACTTTCTTCAAACTATAACCTTTGTGCCTCCAATTTCTGATCATGAAGATAGGCCCAATAATCTAGTTCCTCCCAATGCATGTTATACTCTCATTCTCTCTCAATCTCATCTAACTGTCTTTACAAATTCAAAGCAAAATTTTGAATGCTATCAACAGAAATGGGAACAAAATTGTCATTCTGGGGCTGATTTTGAACAAATGTAGGCTGATAAGAAGTTTGAGCAGGGGTGGGTGGGTGGTAAGAGTACTAAACATGCTGATTTTCTTGAAAACCCATAGAGTTTGGGCTAAAACCAAAAGCATGGTTGATTTGATATGGCTGATAAGATGGTGGATTAGCAGCATTTTCATGATATGATGGATGATATGACATGTTCCCATGAAGGATAGACATGTTTACTAATTCGAAAAGATGGAGAACAACTAAAACTAGAATTACTTGAAATAAAATAGCACCTAATCTTGTGAATCCTTCTCATAGGCTACAAAAAAATTGATTTGTTAAACCAAAAAGTTAGAGTCGCCAGGTATTTGAAATAAAAACCTCTGAAAGACTGTAATAATCGCTGATCATACCAAAACAGTAGAAAAAATAAGTTCTTTTTGAAATGAAAATCAGTTCAAAGGTCCCACCAGGCGTGCCAAAAACTAATGCTGAGCAGGATTGCAGCCGTTATGCAGAGCTATGAAGCTCAGCAATCTTGTGTAACATGGGATCAAAATCAGGCTGTGGGTGACCTATGGCAAGGTTGAACCTCCAGATTATGGGCCGGTTCCCTTATAATATTCAATGGATCTATAACTTTGATATGGAAAAGGGTTATAAGGATATACTAAAAGCACTAAAACTATAATCTAAAGTATGGTGATGAACCTAAAATTGATAGAAACTGACAATCTAACTCACAATATATCTCAGAAAATCTATCCACACAAACCATTTTTGGCAATTTGATCACATAAATAATTCTAAGGGAGGTTGGAAATGATTTTCTTCTTGAAGGAAAAAGGCTTTTTCACAACATAAAAGAAAATTACTCCAATTACACAGCCTAAGACCTATGATTTACAACACTAACACATGCAAGTACAAATGAGACAAAGACTTTAAAGGTTATGGTGTTCAAACACAATAAAATTTCAACAAATCATTCACAAAAGCTGCATTAATGGAAAGGTAGACACTTGATTAAGCTGAAAAATAAAGGAACAATTGCATAAAAGACAAAGTATATAACTTGTAACCTGTTGTAATCTCTATAAATCTGCAATAAGTGAGTTACAAACTCTCCTTTCTCTCTCCAAATGTAAAGAGCAAAAAAGGCAACAACTAGAAAAACCTATGATTTTCTTACAATATATAATATGATCTATCCAAGAGACCTAGAAAAATCCACTGCAATCAACTGCCTCTAAAAATAAGTTCTCAAAATTGATCCACAAGCAAACAAGAAAATCCCTAAAAATAAGGGCTATAACTATCCCAAATCGAGCAAAAATAGCTGCAAATTGCTCTCCTCATATATGTTTGACCAAAACGTTGACCAAACTCTCCAATTTTGACCCCAAAAGCCATACAATGAACTCAAAAAGTCCTTAGTTAACTCCACTCATCTAAATTTGCATGATTTTGGACTACAACTAATGTGGGAAAAGAATAAAGTAATTTGGGACAATTACTTTATTATGAGTTACATGTTGTTCTATTTTTTGGATTTTACATGTTATGACAAAATAATATAGTAATTCATAAGTACATTACTTTACTATTTGTTTACATTATTTGAGTTGTAAAAACATGCAAATTTGGATGAAAAGAACAAAACAACACTTTAGCTTTCACTTTGATTTACATGAATTGCATAATTGCATTAATAATGATGTCAAGAACAAACTAGGCCAACATGCATGCAAAAGATAAAAATATCTTCCCCCTTATGTCTCCCATGCACTATATAGATCTCCTCATGCAAAAACTAAATTATGCATTTAAAAATAATATATGCATATGTCTCAACCTTCTAACTCCCATGCATATAAAATCTATGTATCACAAATCCTAATACCAACTGATGCATCAATTGTATATATTCTACCTTTTTAAAGAGATAGAAGGTATCACCTTGTAGCTCCCATCATATCTTATGCCTTATCATTACCTTATATTTATAAGGCTTTCAATATTTCTCCCATGCTGACCTTCGATCTTCATGAAAAAGAAAAATAGATAAAGGCATATAGCCTTACCTTTACATGATTATTTGTTTTGACTTTTGCAAAATCAAAATGAAAAAAGGTATAAAGAAACTTTAGCCTCATGGGCCCCTATGGCATTATTTACCTTCATCATTAGGTTGGAAGACTTTCAAGTCTTTACCTCAGTGAATAATAGATGGATAGCATTGATTTGTTAAAACAAAAGTCAAAAAAGAAAAAGAAAAACTCATTCGAGCTTCCAAAATAGGGCTTTGAAACCCTAATTCATCATTTTGACTTGTTATTTTTTTTGCTCCTCTGGAGCTCCTCTTGAGCTACCGCCATGTTTTCTAGGGTTTGGAGGTTTCTTCATTATTTTCTGCACACTTCTATGGTTCCCTGATGCAGTTCTAGTTGTATCTTTGACAGGGAATTAAAGGTGAGTTTCTTTGTGTTGATTCTGAGCTATTTTTTACTTTTCTTCATTATTTTTTGCTATTTTGGCCATGGCCACATAGTTATCTTTGAGCATTTTATGATCTTTTTTCTCTTCACCACTGTTTCTCCCTTGTATGTGCCGCCATGGAAGAACAATTTTGAGCTTGCTTGGAAGAAACATAAGGAAAAAGTTTAACAAAAAGAACCAATATCACTTCTAAAAATCTCCTCACATGCACAAAAGGTTAAGACTTCTGCATATTTCTTGTCCTCTTTTTGTATTTTGACTTGAACACAAAAGCACGAAATACATGTACATTTTTTCTCTCTTTATGCTGTTTGAAAAAGGCAAAAGAACTTTGATGTGAAAAACTAGGCCGTGGCCTTCCATTTTGGGTCTGCATAAGAACAAACTCTTTTCATTGTATTGGGTAACTTATGAATGCTTAGGGTTTCATTATTTTGTCTACAAAACCCTCATGGCTCGAATAAACTTTCCTTGCTCGGTCTTGTAGTAGCCTCTAACTGTATATGTGTCTTTATTCTGCATCTGGGTTTTATCAAAAAGCTTCAAGAAACCTTGTTCTTTATAGGCCATGGCCTATGCCCACCTAGGTCTGCATAAAAAAGATAAGTTTTGCATTGTAATGGAAAAGCATAAAATGCTTAGGGTTTGAGCACTATTTATCTTCATTTTTTGCAAAAGATAAAAGACACACTGTATAATGAAGTTTCGACCATCTCTGCATTATTTAGTTCTATAAAAAGCTCGACCCATGATAGAGATATGTTACTCCTATAGGATTAATGCTTTGGTTTTTTGCTCCACTGTGGCACTTGTTCTTACTCTATTTTGAAAATGCAAAAACACACAACTCTGTACTCTTTTAGTTGCAAGACGTTTCTTCTTTTGTATCATCATGTGGGTTTGATAAAAGAAGTGAAATGCTTTATTCTTTTGAAGATTGCCATGGCTCTTCATACAGGACATATATTTGACAAAAGAGATGGTAAATAGTTTTCACTTACTATAAACCCTTTTAGGGTTTGCGAGAAATTCATTTCCTTTTTCATATGTAGGTTATCTTCCTTCTATATATTAGAAATTTTGCTATATTCTTTTGTTTATAAGACAGTATCAAGACTGCTCCATTACCTGTACATGTTGCATTATATAATGAAGTCTATAGAAGATGAAACCATGATGAGACTCTCTTGGCATTTGTAACTGAGAACAATATGTATATACTTCTTCTTCTGTCTTTTGAACAAGCTGATTGCATTTTGATTTTGACAGTGTACCTTGACATTCCTATGCTATCCTGTATCTGATATGTTATTGCATTTATGGAATATGGACTTTCAATAAATAGAATGTATTAAAGATGGTGGATATGATTTTCTTTTTTGTTGTCCATATGTAACTACATTTGCATTTGATATTTTTATTTCTTATGTTGTACCTGTACCTTTGATGGATGATCTTGTATAATATGTTATTCGTTTCCTTAAATCTTTTTTAATCCTGATGCTCTTTGATCTTGATGGACTACACTCTCTTTTGGATAAAAGCTATATTCTGGTGACTTGATCATTAAAAGCCATCTCAGTCTTTCTTTATTATCTGTTGCTCTTCTTTGGAGTATGACTGTATATCTTTGTATGAGCAAATTGTCCCCTCTTGATGCTACTCTTTACTTATTATCTCCTTCTATGCATTCTCTTCATGTTGTTCCAATTGGCTTTTCATATGGCTATAATTTGTATATGTTGTTCTTGTACTTTTTCTTATGTTGTTGCATCATTTTGAACACATCATTTATGTTTTTCAAATCTTCTTTATCAGATACATTTATGACAGTGATAAGGACCACCATGCTCATCATCTCTTGGCATTTGTTTATACTTTCTTTGATGAACTTACCTCTATAGAGACTTGAATGTTATCTTTGAATGTCATCTTGAGGTTTCATCATGAAAATTGTCCACTCTTTCATACACTTGCTGCTCTTCTTGAGAAGTATGACTGTATCTCTCTTTGTTGTTACTTCTCATAAGAATGTAAGCTGATGATGACACAGTGACAACAATATATGATATAGATACTTTGTCACTCCTGTACATAGTGTTCTTGTAGCTCCTCTTAAGATAATTTCTTTGACAAGACTTGGCTTCACTTGCTATCATGATGTCAGTCTTGAGGCATAATGTATGTCTTCAGTTCATTAAGACAATTGAAATCCTTTACAATGCTATTCTTTATTGCATTTGTTGTACCTTTTATGACATTCAATGATGACTGTCCCTAATGCTTCTATGGCTATACTCCATTCTTTGGATCATTATACTTCTTCTCTTGCACTTACTCATTGGTGAGATATGATTTGTGGCATAACAGGATAATGATGTAATACTGTTATTTGTTTGTTCAATTGAATATCTGTGCAAAATGGCATTATTTTGAGCATGTTGGGCTCAACCCTTATCGGAGCCCATTTTCACCACATGCTTTAAAATCTTCAAATTAGCAACATAACTTTTCCTATACCTCCATAGTGAACAAACAAGTTAGCATAAAAAATATACCTCTTGGAAGCTGATTGATTTCTCTCATCATGATCTAATTTATTGCACATGTCCGATTTTGATCCAAATGTATTGATGCATAATCACTGCAAGTTTATATGTCTGCTGATAAAGCATATGATGAATTTGTATAACCAGAGCTTCTAACAAAACATTTCTCCAACCTTGCAGGTCCATCATCTTGATCAGGAGCAAGAAGATGAAGACATGAAGACCAAGCTGCCAGATAGGAGAATCAACCTTCATGATAAGGCAATGATGGATATCCACTTTCCTCATGTGTTCTTTTCCTTTTCTTTATCATCAAATGTATAGCTTGAATGCTTAGTTGCAGTGGCTCAGTTTAGTCATTTCCATGGCTTGTGTGGGACATATTTAAACATTCTCTTGAATATAATCAATTATTTTACCTTATGCAATGATTTATGTATGTTTGTTTTCTGAATCAAATGCATATGATAAAACAACTGAATCTGATTTGAAATATATGTTTAAAACATGATGGTAAAATGATAGTTTATAAATACCTTTTTTTTGCATTGAACTGTGATATCTAAATAGTTCAACAACATCATAACTGAAAGATAAAACTAGTTAGATACCTGTCATTCCTTGACTATCTGCTATCTTGTCCTGAGACCAAATATTTCACTTATCAGGATGGTTTGACAGTTCTGATTGGACTGTCACATTATCTTGATAAATGATTCTTCATGTTCTATTGCCAAGATATCAAACATTTTACTGAGTGATCATACACTTAAAAAAAATTCTTTTATCTCCTTCGTTACAAATGCAACTTGGGCCTTGCTAAATTAGGTGTGAACATAATTTAGTAACAATTAAACATAACACACAATGTGCATTACTTGAAACTTATGCATTCAATCTTGCAACAACGAGACATAGAAAAGGATTTGAAAGTTGAATCACAATTAAACATCAAATCATTAATTGCAAAATGAGGAAGAAACATAAAAGAGGAGAACACTATTACTTTTATTGATCTGAAAGGAGTTGCATAATACTTCGTCAAATTTGAGTTACAAATCAAGGCTTACAAAACTCTCTGCAAATAGTCAAGAGAGAAAGAAGCAAATATGAACTACCAAAACTAAGTTTCTTTCCCCTATATAAAGACAAAAAGACTTTCTAAAAACTCATCCAGTTGTCTTACCCAAAAAGAAACTAAAGTCATTTTTGAGCAAAGGGAAAAAGCCACAAAAAGAAGGCAAGTGAACTGGACTTGCCTTATTGATTGTTTTGCACTTGCTATTTAGTTTCTACATTTATTTAACATCTATTAAAGTAATTTATAAAATACTAATTTAATAGTGCCTTACATTTGTCTGTAGTTTCAAATTTGCAAAAAAGAAAGAGGGCCCACCTTGGCTTTTACAACTTGCAAAATTCTAAATATATGGAAAGTTTCCCAATATGTGTAAAGTTTATAAAATATATGCAAAGGTATTTACAAATACTTTATACATATTGATGAGCATCTAAAAATAAACCAAGGTATTGATTTATGGAAAAATCAAAGGCAAAAAAAATTGCCTTATAGAAAAAGCCACAACATTTTTGCATTATGTTCTTTATTTGGCACTTAACATTTTTTACTCTAGTTTGGGCACTGCCATTGTGAAAGTTTCTGAGAAACTAAAGGGTTTTTGCAGTTTATTGTGGTCTAATCTTTTTCCAAAAATCTTAAAAACCCAGATCATTTTTTTTAGATATGACTGAAACACGTGACTGTTATATTTATTTTGTTTTGTATTGTGCCTCTAACTATTCCTAAAAAAATGTAAACTGGGTTGGTGAGAAATTTAAAGGGTTTTTTCATTTTATTATCTTTTAATTTCTATCAAAATATCTCAAAAACTTAGATCATATTTTTTGTGATATGACTGAAACATGTAACTGCTATCTTTATTTTGCTAGGTCTTTATGTGATACTGCTGCTCTTTCAGATTGTTTACACATTCCTCTTAAGACTTGCGGGTAGCATGCTGAGATCAAGGCTTGTGGGAGCCCATTTTTTCACCACATGCTGAAATATCATCAGAAATTAATCAACAACAAGATTTCACCTATACTTTAAATATAATGAAACTGTCTCAGCTCTACCAATTTGAGTTGTAGGTGAAAAATTGTTAACAAAAAGTTAATAAGTCAAGAAACTATAATACTAAGTGGATGAATTGCGATGAATTGATGCTTAAGAATTGGTTGCTCTTGGTACTGAATTCCAATGGAACAGTTTCCTAGGTGAATTATCAGAAAGTGGACAGATATCTTAGGGTTAGGGTTTCTATGCCATTATTACCACCACTTCCTGCAATTGTGTCTTGATCACCCCTCACTCTACTAAGATTGATTAGCATCCCTGCTACATGTCCAATATCATTCAATTCACAAGAATTCTTGTTCTATTTTTTCCTTTTTTCTTCCACTAATCCTCACCTCAGCATTATGATCTCCTATCTTAGAAGCAGTACTAGATGGAGCTTTAACTTGAGCATGAGAAACATCAATGTTAAGATTTTCCATTATTGTAAAGTATGCACAATGTAAGAAAGCAAGTTATCCCTGCAAACAGATATGTCAATCATTCTACTCCTTATCCTTTAAAAAAAAGATAGCACATCACTATCCTTCAATATCATTCATGATACTAGAACAATTTATGAGACTATCATATTACAAAGCACTGTTGAAGTAGTGAGAGATTGCTATCAAACATAACTCTGTTCTTTGCTACTTGTTTGTTTTCCTAAATTTGACCTTTCTAGTGATGATAGATAAATAAATAGTCATAGAAACAATTGGTGCTATGACTTTTCCATTATGTTTATATCTAATTTCCCTTTGCTTGTTTTCCATTGTGTTCCAGAAGAAAATAATTGGAAAATGACAAAGACCATATATTCAAAAGCAATTATAACTTCTTGATTTGCCTAAGTCTTATGACCATTTCAAAATGCTTTTAGTTCAATGAAATGACTAAAGTTATCTTGGAGGAATTAAATATTGTAGATAAAAAATGAATAAAACTATTTGGTCAGCAATCAAATTCTAAGTTAGATTAGACCTTGTAATAAAGTTGAAGAAATTAAATTTATATCACTTGATCATTGAAATTGAGAGAAGGGATAGAAAAATTTTATTAGGGTGAAAAATAATTTATTTATATAAATAAATATGTTGAATGAAATGTTATTGAAGAAATAAATATTCAATAATAATAATATTTTAAAGAACACTATTAATGGCGTTGGGGGTGTTGATACTTTGAAGATAAGAAGAGAGTCTAGGTGGAAGCCACCTGAGAAAGTTCAGGCTAATCTAAACTTTGACGGTGCATAGAAGGGTAACCCTAGTGAGTCTAGAGCTAGTTGTTTAGTGTGCAATTGGGAGGGGGATCCTAGGAAAAACATCAAAGAAGTTAGTTAAGGGCTCTATTAATGAGGTTGAACTTCAGGCTCTTATTATGGGTCTCAATTCGTGCTATCAACTTAAAGTGTTAAGGGTAGAAATTGAAAGTGACTCCGTAATTGTAACCAATGCAATTAGGAAAGGGGGATTCATAATTGGAAACTAAATGTTTTATTGCAAGAAGCATTACTATTGTTGGATGGATTCGAAGGAGTGATTATCAATCATGTGTATAGGGAGGAAAACAATAAGGCAGATAAGCTAGCCAATGTAGATATTTATTCATAGCATGCTCTTCTTTTTGAAGCATTGTCTAATGATTTTGCCCATTTAGTGATCTGACATCCAACCTTGTCCT
The DNA here is from genome assembly GCA_027924645.1 of Cunninghamia lanceolata. NCBI lineage: Eukaryota > Viridiplantae > Streptophyta > Pinopsida > Cupressales > Cupressaceae > Cunninghamia > Cunninghamia lanceolata. The sequence goes on along the minus strand of BSBN01000078.1, from coordinate 29,796,616 downwards.
TGTGACATGATGAAGCTGACAAAGCATGTGGATTGTTATATCATGGGTAGAGGCTTTGTTTGGGTGGCAAGGTGAGGTTGTTGGGTGGAGCTTGTGTTAATTTGGAGATTCCCCTTGTTGCCAACGATGGATACACTGATTAGGTTGGATAGCTACAAAAGTTAGATGTTATGCTTGGGGCAAATTTTGGATAAACAAATGAAACAGGTGTTCAAACCAAAGAGTGGTATTGTTCATTTCACAATTGAATAATGGGTGTTGAGGGAGGTTTATATGGAGAATGCAAATAGATACCAGGTAAATTCTGAAATAGACTCACTTGTCATGCCCGCATCTTCCATGCGGTCACGACACACAAACGCGCGTGTCATGCCCACATTTGCCATGTGGTCATGACACGAACCACGAAAAAAAAATTTCTCCCTAACTCGGAAAACCACCTCGCACGCGCTTGCGTGCTCGGTGGCAATGTGCCTTAGGAGTAAACACAACAACAAATAAGATGAAGTGCGGGCTGTCAAGGGGGTATACGACATGAGGTGTGTCGCCTTTAGGGTTAGACTGTTTTAAAGTAGAACCCTAGTTTCTTAGGTGAAGATTGTTTCACCGACTCAAACCCTAACTACTCAGATCGAAAGGTGAAGTTTTATGATGTCATCAAGGCGCACAGTTGGAGGTGAAAGATGGAATGGAAACGATATAAATTCGCATGTAAAATTATCCTAGGAATCTAGCATAACACATTTTTTTGATAACCAAAAAGAATAAGAATATCAAAATAATTCGTCAACAAGAGAATAAACTTCATAAGTAAAATTAACATAAAACCCAAGGACAAAATTGCAAATAATTCTCCAATAGGAAGGGCTAATAGAATAAACGATTAAAATAATTACATAAAACTAATTACACAAAAATAATATGATCAAATAAATATTAATTAAACTTAGGATGAAATCAACAAAGTAAGGTAAGATCATAAAATTAATCAAAAACATCAAGTCGTCAAGTAAATTTGACTGGGAAACCAAGTTCATCCCTAACTATAATTTGGGCATTTTATTTATTGTCTCACTCAATATATTAAATGGTTGAGGGAGGAGGGTTTAATTAACCCTCCCCGCCAAAAAAAAATAATTCTGATAATAAATTTGTTTGTAACCAACTTTGTAAAAATTAACGATAAAAGAACTCAATAATATAAACGATAAAAAGCAAACACGAAGGGGAGTTTCTTCCCACCACGATTTAAATTAAACCCCTCCCAAGTGATCTCAATTCACAAAATAACAATGTCACATGGTAAAAATTAATCCCATCTCAATTAAGTCAAAACCCTCAGGAGTAAAATGGAATATAAAAATAAATTAATGAAAAAGTTAGAGATTAAATTCAAATTTAAAATTTAAAATCCTCACATTAAAGAAAAATATAATAATAATCCTAAAACTAAGAAAGGCCCTAGGACATTTTAAAAATCTCTACTCTCTTAGTTGCCCTAATCTCCCCTAACCTCTTTCTATCCTCACATGCCCTAATCCCATCTCATATTTCTCTCTTTTTTCTTTCCTTATTGTTTGTTGTTTTGCTTCCTCCTCTTGCTAGCCTAGGGCTTGAGGGCATCAATGAAGGTTATAGTCGGCGGCTGAAGGTATGCACAATCATGGGGTACCATCATAACTATATTTATATATTTTTTTGTGTGCATTACTTATGCATTTTTTTTTAAGGAAGGGCATAGATTTTGATGCAGGGCCGAGGAGGGTGGTGTTATGAGGTGGCAGAGGAGAGGACGTCGAGTGGTGCAGCCGAGTAGTGGGGAAGGTCATGGATGAGGGAAGGGCGGAGGACCAATGTGGAGGGGGCAGTGCTGTGAGGGGGGCGCAGGAGGGTGGTAGTCTGGCCATGGAGGGCGGTGAGAAGAGGGTTTCAGGGGCTCGGGGTTGAAGTCTCCGCTGCGGGCGGCGGTTTGCAAACGGAGTGGGAGGAGTCTGGTCTATGAGGGTTTGGGGGTGTCAGACTGTGTGTAGAGGGAGTGGGGGAAGCGGCGGGGCCACGGGGTTTACAGGGTTTGGGGTTACGAGGGTGTGGGGGAGGAGGCTTAGCCTCTGCCCACACCCACGGGTGTGGGCCGAGGCTAAGCCTCCTCCCCCACACCCATATCCTCTGAAAAACTGTGGGCGGCGCCGCCGCCCACATACATAAATTTTTATTTTTATTTTTATTTTTTTATTTTTATTTTTTTATTTATTTTTATTTTTTTAATTAAATATAACCTTTAAAATATATTAAAAAAAGGGTTGAAACCCTAATTTCTAACAAGTTTAATATTCTAAAGCTTAAATATATATTTATATATTAAATATAAATATATATATTTATTTATATGTATATACATATATTTTTATTTATATATATATATATATTATATATATATATACATTAAATGATAATAATGGTATATACAGTCTATGAACCAGCAAATACACAGTTAGTATCCCTTTTTTTTCTTATATATATTTTTTTAGAAAACTATCTTCACAAGATGAGTCCTAAAATGGGAAATTATTTACATTCAGGTTTAAAACAGTAACTAAAGAACAACAAAAACTAACAGAAAATACACTTCTCTTTCTTTCATCTAAAACAAGATCTGAATAGCAACCTTTTGACACTTACATATTTCCTTTTGACAACTATAATGGTAGAAAAATTTAAATATATATACTTTTCACATCTATTTCACAACTTTCACATCTCCACACAATAGAAAGTGACAGCATAAACTAACCAGGGATGTCAATTCTTTTCTTTCATTTATATCAAAATCTAATTAGTTACTTCTATCACATACATAAATCCTTTCTTTTAACATTCTGAAGAACAAAGGTAGAAAGCATCTATGTTTATTTTCCATGCATTTTCTCTACACCAAGCTAACTTCATGATAAATGGAATAGACTATTTTAACCTCAATAACAGTAAGTCACATTGAATAACCATTTACAGCCAACTACATGGCAATTAACTTAGTGACTTCTTACTATAATTACATTACAACAAGGCCACCATGGCCATGGTTTAATCAGCCACTGGAGTACTACAAAGGCCACACAAAGGAAGTTTTATGAACTCCAACTTGAGCTCCAAAACACTTCATTTCTTCACTAACATCCTGCAACTAAAACACAACAATGAAACAACCAAGAAAACAGCCACTGAGAAAGGAAAGCTCTCCTCCCTACCATAGAACCGCAAGTGGGTCACCCTCGAGCTAGGGAGGTAGGGGATTTCACACAGGTGTACCAATCCACAACAGAATCAAACACAACTAAACACAAAACAGAAACACCCTATAGGATTAACACATTACTCAACTCATAAAAATGAGTTTGATGAGGGTAGGAAATAGACCTCTTAACTTAAAGGGGCTCCCTAAAGAAAGAAAATCTCAACTCCTGGCCTCAAGCCAAAATCCCAGAACACCACAATCCACAAGAATCACAATAAAATGCATGGCACTCTTGCCTTTTTGATATCTCCTCCTCATATGATGATAAGCCCTGAAGGCATAAACACATAAACACATACTGTGGGAGAGCCCCCACGGATTGTTCCTCTCCCGTACCCATACAAGTTGAGCATTTCCTCCATTGGAGGTGCTCTCACCATGACACCCAACGCAACATCAAATGCAGAAAGAAGCATCACAATGCAAACAAACTTACAATCAAAATTCAAACATGGAACATCATATAGAAAAGCAAGAAACAAGATAAGAGGCCTACCTTCAAGGCCTTGGCAATGGAAGTGGAATTGGTGGAGAGCTCCAAGCCTTCCCAAGCCTTCCAACTTTAAGGATTTTCCAACCTTCTCTAACTCCTCCAAACTAGTAAGGAAATCCAAATTAGCAAGAAGTCTCTAAAAAATGCAAGGAAATATAATAGAATGGAAGAACCCCCACTCCTCTACAAGAGGAGCTATTATAGGCCATCCACCTGGCCTTGAGGGAATGAGAAGGTGACATTTGTCACCATCTCTTCCCTCCACCTAAACCACTTGTAAGAGTGAGAAGGTAAGAGGATGACAAATGTCCTCCTCTCCCTCCACCTCCATCTCCACTTCATCCACTTGTGCTTCCACACAAGTGGGAGGGGGACAAGTGGTGAGTTGGATTCCCACTCACCCCTCAAGAAGACAATGGCCTTGAGTGGTGCCCCCACTCACTTGGGAGTTTGGGAGGACTCTTGGAGACCTCCCTAGTCCTCCTTGGGAATGCTTCCCAAAACATAAGGATGGGAGATGGGTTCTTCCCAAGGCGAGGCCCATCCCTCATCTTCCCTCTTTCCATTTTTCGTCACTTTTACTCAACCATGGTTTAGGGTGACCTAAGGTGAGTGAAAACTAGGGTTAGGTGGTCCATGTTGACCCTAGACTCATGGTTGACCACCTAGGGTAACTTTTGGGACCCTAGGGGTCATGGAAGGGGTCAAAAATCCACATATAAATGGCCCAAAAAAAATAATAAAAATACCAATTGACAAAAATCAAATAGAATTTTACAACAGATAATATTAATCAAAATAAGAAAGAGGAGGGGTACTAAGGCTTAAAAATAATTAAATTTTAAACCAAGCACAATAAATCATCATTTAATTTTACACGTGATCCTTATCCCTCTTGGGAATGGATCGGCTTAATAGGGAATAACATGGTGTGAATCCTACCTCCGATTTCCTGTGGCTAGGGAACATAAAACTTGCACATCTCGATCAAGTGTTAGTCTTATCAGAAAAGTCATAGCCAAAGCAACTGAAATTACCTCCATACAAATTGAAACAAACATCAATACATAACTACAAGTTAAACTGCATTTTCCATAACATGCCAAATAGTTCACATCACATAAATAACTAGAATCTCATAACACAATAACATCTAATATAAATCCCATAAATCAAACTACATCATATCATCCAATATGATCGAATCAAGTCACATATATTAAATCAGTGAGATAAAACATCAAGTCTGCATAGCATAATGATCAAAATATGGGAAGTAAAATGATAGGCCTCACATCCTCCCCCCTAAGACTGAACTTCTTCCTGGAAGTCATAAAAAAGGTGAGGATAGAGTGCCCTCAAACTGGCTGCATCCTCCCAAGTCACCGTGACCTCATCATATCGATCCCACTAGACCGTAACCTAGTCCAGCTCTCAACCTCGAAGGCCCAGCGTCCGACGAGCCAATATGTGAATTGGCTCCAGCACCAACTGCCCGCTTGCCTCTACCTATAAAGCACTCCAGTCCAGTACGTGAGAAACATTAGATATATATCATCTCAAAATAGAAACATGAAAGACATCATGGATACGTGACAGGCTAGGTGGCAATGTTAGATGATAGGCAACTGGTCCTGTCCGCTCCAAAATCTCGAAGGGTCCTACAAACCATGGTGTGAGCTTAGAGCCCTTTCCATAATGGATTAGACTCTTATGTGGCCGCACTCTAAGGAATACCCTGTCTCCCACTGAGAAGCTCCGATCTATCCTCTTAGCATCGGCATACTTCTTCTACCTATCCTATGCCTCCTGCAACCTCTGTCTAATCAGTGTGACCTGCTATTCCATATCCTGTACTAGCTCTAGACCAATGGTGACTCTGTCCTCAATCCGATCCCAACTCAATGGTGTCCTGCATGGCTTGCCGTATAAAGCTTGAAAGGGAGGCATACCTAACGAGCTGTGATGCCCATTATTGTAGGCAAACTCAACTAGATAAAGATACTCCTCCCATCTAGACTGATGGTCCATAACATACATCTGAAGCATGTCCTCCAACACCTGATTCACCCGCTCTATCTGTCCATCTATCTCGGGATGATACGCGGAGCTAAAATTGAGCTGTGTGCCTAATGCCTACTGTAAGGCTCACCAAAATGTTGAAGTGAACACTGGATCTCTATCTAAGATGATGTGATAGGGTACCCCATGTAGTCTCACAATGTCATCCAAGAATACCCTCGCCATAGCTGGCACATTGTACGTCGTGCGCATAGGAAAAAATGAGCCACCTTGGTCAACTTGTCAACTGTCACCATGATGGCATCATGGTGATGCGAAGACATAGGAAAACCAACAATAAAATCCATGGAAATGGTGTCCCATTTCCACTCAGGTATATCATGTGGGTATAAGAGGCCTGTTGGATGCTGATGCTCGTCCTTGACCCTCTGGCACTCAAGGCAACGAGAAACAAACTCTGCTATATCCTATCTCATACCTACCCAATAGTACAGCTGTTGAAGATTGGCATGCATCTTCTTCACCCCTGGATGTGCTGCGTATGGTGCTCTATGAGCCTCTGATAGCACTATAGTATGTAGGTCACCTGCACGGGGTACATAGATGCACTGTCGATGATGAAGTAAACCATCTGTGTCGAGTGTTACCCTGCAAACTTTCCCACAAGGGCCCTCTGTGAACTGATCTCTTGCTGCACCTCAAGATACCACTCATCCTCTAGCAGATGCTGAATAATGCGATCCCTCAAGTCCACATGCAAAGTCAAGGTCAAGAGCTCGTGGGGCCTCCGGTTCAATGCGTCAGCAACCACGTTCTCCTTCCCTTCGATGTAGTGGACATCAAAGTCATACTCGCATAGGAACTCCATCCAACACCATTGACGGGCATTCAGATTCGACTGTGTAAAGGTATACTGGAGGCTATGATGATCGGAATGGAGCTCAAAGCGATGACCCAACAAGAAATGTCTCCAACGGACTAGAGCATGAACCACTGCTACTAACTCCAAGTCATGCATGGGGTAGTTCAGCTCATGAGTCTTGAGCTTTTGTGACTCATACGTGATTGCTCTACCACCCTACATAAGTATAGCTCCCAATCCCTCAAGTGATGCATCCGTGCAAACCATGAAATCTACTGCAGGATCAGAACTACTAGAATAGGAGCGCTAGTAAGACGCTCCTTGAGGACCCCGAAGGCCCTCTCACACTACTTAGTCCAAAGAAAGCTCTTCCCTTTTCGCTGGAGGGAAGTGATGGGGTGCACAATCTGAGAAAAGACCTCAACAAAATGATGGTAATAACCAACTAACCCCATAAAATTCCTGACCTCTATCACACTAGTGGGTGCTGGCCAATCCCTGATAGCCCTGATCTTTGATGGATCTACTGAGATTCCATCGCCTGAAAGGATATGCCCCAAATACTGAACCTCTATCCTAAAAAATGCGCACTTCACCAAATTCCCATAAAGCTTCTGCTCTCGCAAACACTGAAGAACTTAACGAAGGTGCTCCTCATGCTCCTCCTCAGTCCGTGAGTAGATCAATATGTCATCGAGAAAAATGATCACAAACCGATCTAGATAGGTATGGAACACCCCATTCATGAGACTTATGAACACTGCAGGGGTGTTCGTCAAGCCGAAGGGAACCACTATGAGCTCATAGTGTCCATAACGAGTCCAGAAGGCAGTCTTATGGATATCTGCCTCTGCGATATGTAACTGATGATAACCGAACTTCAGGTCTATCTTAGAGAACACCCTAGCTCCCTGCATCTGGTCAAAAAGATCATCAATCCTAGGCAGCGGGTAACGGTTCTTCACCGTCACCTTATTCAACTGCCTGTAGTCCATGTACAAGCAAAGAGACCCATCCTTCTTCTTCACAAAGATGACAGGAGCGCCCCAAGGTGAAATGCTCGGTCGGATGTGCCCCTTCTCTAACAAGTCCTTCAACTGTAGCTTAAGCTCAGTGAGCTCATGTGTGGTCATTCTGTAGGGTGCATGAGACACTGGCTCGGCACTAGGCACTAAGTCTATGTGAAAGTCTACCTCACGTTGGGGAGGCATCCCCGGTAACTCTGCTGGGAAAACATTGGCAAACTCTCTAAGGATGGGATGATCATCCAAAGACACCTCTAGCTTGTCATCTGATCTGTCACTCACTGTGATAGCGAAACATTTGACATCCCTTCCGCATGCAGTGCTTAAGCTGCTGAGTGGATATCATTCATACTGCGGTGGGCTTTTGCATGCCTAAAATCTCCACTGATGTGTCATGATTGTCTAAACAGCTGATCGCCTTTCAGCAATAATCTAGCTTGGCTCGATGAGCCACAAGCCAATCCATACCCAACACCACATCATAGGAGCCTAATGTCATGACTCTAAGGTCACACACTGTAGTGAAGGATCCCAAAGCAATCTCACAATCATGGACTACGGTATCTATTGTCAGTTTGGCTCCTGAAGCCAACTCAACTACCCACCTATCACCCTACCTAGAGGCCACCAGCCTGCAATGCTCCACTAATGATGGAGATATAAATGAATCAGTAGCACTAGACTCAAATAGAATAGAAATGGGGTTACCCCCAATCATATCTGACACCTCAATCACTGACGCCTAAAAATCTACCTGACGGTTATCTACCGCTGCAAACATACAATGGGATCTACCCACATCACCCACTGTCTGCTCTGAACCTCCTGCACGAGGCTGTCCCCTTGCTGTATAACCCTGTGGACACTCTCTAGCTAGGTGTCCTGCTCCACCACAAACATAACAAGGGCCCCTAACCTGTACCTGTACAGTCTGGGTCCTACCCGACTGCTGCTGTCCTGATCTGCCAGTAGACCCCTATGAACCCCTATAAGACTGCTGTGACCTCGCGGGTCCTGCAGGTGGTCCCTGCCGTCTCTGATCTCTGTGCGGGCCCTACTGCTGCTAACCCCTATTATGTCCCCCCTATGACCTCTGCTGTGTCCTAGCTCTCTGTTGCTGCTGTGGCTACTACTGTTGTGAGGGTCTAAGAGGTAAAGATGCTAAACTGAATCCTCCTCTGTGGGGTGGCTGCGATGGTCTACGAAAACTCTGCTGATGCTGCTGCTGTCCTCGATCCTGAAACTGAGGGCGAGAACTCTACCCTCGTCCCTGAATCTCCTCCGCAATGTATGCCTTCTCGGTAGCATCACTCAAGGTCTGGGGGTCTGCCATCCGAACAGGCCCTGCTATGCTATGAATAAGCCCTCAGATAAACTTATGCACCAGGAGTTTCTCATCATGGAGATACTCCGCATATCTAGACAACTCTGTAAACCTAGCCTCATACTGAGCCACTGTAAGTCCTCTCTGCTGGAGGTCATGAAACTCGTCTAGACGATGCTGCCTGTAGTGGTCTGATAAATAGCACACATTGAAGTGCTTAATGAAGGTCTCCCATGAGAGAGTGTCTAAAGAAAGGTGGCGTTTGCACTCCTCAGTGTGCCACCATGTAGCTACTATATCTCGTAATAAGTGAACTACCACACGGGCCTTCGTATTGCCCTCATAAGGATGCAACGTGAAGCACCTGTCTAAACTGATTAGCCAGGCCTCTGGCTCAGCTCCCTCTGTGGTCCCGATGAATGTAGGAGGGTTCAACCTCAAAATGTCCCTGATGGGATCTCCTCTATCTCTGTGCCCCTGGATAGGTTCATCTACATGATACTCATAAGGCCTGTGACCCAAGTACTCTACACACACTATCTCGTCTTGCCTAGCCCGATGTGGGGGGATCCTACTACGGGCCCTGTTGGCTGAACCAACCTCCTCTGTCTCTGGTAGCTCGATATAAGGCTCCTCACGTGGTGCCCCTCGTAGCTCTACGCAGGGCTCCTCTCGCAGATTCTCGTGAGGCTTGACATGTGGCTCTGCTACTGCCGGTGGGAGCCTATCTAAAATTGCCTATAAGGCCTGCAAAATCTATGGTCCCATATCTGGTGGGGCCAGTGGTGCCTGTGGTACTTGGGGAACTAGCTATGGCTGTAGGAGTGGCTGAACCTGTGGATCTGACTGGCCCTGTGGATCTGGCTGACCCTGTGGATTTGGCTGACCTAGTCCCACAGCTGATGAATTAGTGTGTACCTCTGTGGGTGGAGTGTGGCGGGTCTACGCTCGTCGAACTCGTCTGGGAGACATCCTACAAAACGAGGTAGCCACAAGTCAAACATAGTTGCGGAAGCAATAATGTGCCTAAAACAAGCCCAGTGTTTTGAAAACCCTACTTTGATACCAAATGTCATGCCCGCATCTTCCATGTGGTCATGACACACAAACACACGTGTCATGCCCACATTTGCTAGGTAGTCATGACACGAACTATGAAAAAAACTTTTCTCCCTAACCCTGAAAACCACCTCGCACGCGCTTGCATGCTCGGTGGCAATGCGCCTTAGGCGTAAACACGACAACAAATAAGATGAAGTGTAGGCTGTCAAGGGGGTATATGACACAAGGTGTGTCACCTTTAGGGTTAGACTGTTTTAAAGCAGAACCCTAGTTTCCTAGGTGAAGATTGTTTCACCGACTCGAACCCTAACTACTCAGATCAAAAGGTGAAGTTTTATGATGTCATGAAGGTGCACAGTTGAAGGTGAAAGATGGAATGGAAATGATATAAATTCGCATCTAAAATTATCCTAGGAATCTAGCATAACACATTTTTTTGATAACCGAAAAGAATAAGAATTTTAAAATAATTCGTCAACAAGAGAATAAACTTCATAAGTAAAATTAACATAAAACCCGAGGACAAAATTGCAAATAATTCACCAATACGAAGGGCTAATAGAATAAACGATTAAAATAATTACATAAAACTAATTACGCAAAAATAATACGATCAAATAAATATTAATTAAACTTAGAATGAAATCAACGAAGTAAGGTAATATCATAACATTAATCAAAAACATCAAGTCGTCAAGTAAATTTGACCGGGAAACTAAGTTCATCCCTAACTATAATTTGGACATTTTATTTGTTGTCTCACTTGATATATTAAATGGTTGAGGGAGGAGGGTTTAATTAACCCTCCCTGCCAAAAAAAATTTATTCTAATAATAAATTCGTTTGTAACCAACTTTGTAAAAATTAATGATAAAAGAACTTAATAATATGAACGATAAAAAAAAAACACGAAGGGGAGTTTCTTCCCACCACGATTTAAATTAAACCCCTCCCAAGTGATCTCAATTCACAAAATAACAATGTCACATGGTAAAAATTAATCCCATCTCAATTAAGTCAAAACCCTCAGGAGTAAAATGGAATATTAAAATAAATTAATAAAAAAGTTCGAGATTAAATTCAAATTAAAAATTTAAAATCCTCACATTAAAGAGAAATACCATAATAATCCTAAAACTAAGAAAGGCCCTAAGACATTTTAAAAATCTCTACTCTCTTAGTTGCCCTAATCTCCCCTAACCTCTTTCTATCCTCACACGCCCTAATCCCATCTCATATTTCTCTCTTTTTTCTTTCCTTATGGTTTCTTGTTTTGCCTCCTCCTCTTGCTGGCCTAGGGCTTAAGGGCATCAATGGAGGTTATAGTCGGCGGCCAAAGGTATGCACAGTCATGGGGTACCATCATAACTATATTTATATTTTTTTTTGTGTGCATTACTTTTGCATTTTTTTTTCAAGGAAGGGCATACATTTTGATGCAGGGCCAAGGAGGAGGTGGTGTTATGAGGTGGCGGAAGAGAGGAGGTCAAGCGGCGCAGCCGAGTAGTGGGGAAGGCCACCTATGAGGGAAGGGCAGAGGACCAGTGTGGAGGGGGTAGCGCTGTGAGGGGGGAGCAGGAGGGTGGTAGTTTGGCCACGGAGGGCAGTGAGAAGAGGGTTTCGGGGGCTCGGGGTTGAAGTCTCCACTGCGGGCAGCGGTTTGCAAACAGAGTGGGAGGAGTCTGGTCTGTGAGGGTTCGGGGGTGTGGGACTATGTGTAGAGGGAGTGGGGGAAGCGGCGGGGCCGCGAGGTTTATAGGGTTTGGGGTTATGGGGGTGTGGGGGAGGAGGCTTAGCCTCCATCCACACCCATGAGTGTGGACGGAGGCTAAGCCTTCTCCCCCAAACCCATATCCTCTGAAAAACTGTGGGCGGCGCCGCCGTCCACATACATAAATTTTTATTTTTATTTTTATTTTTTTATTTATTTTTATTATTTTTATTAAATATAACCTTTAAAATATATAAAAAAAAGGGTTGAAACCCTAATTTCTAATAGCAAGTTTAATATTCTGAAGCTTAAATATATATTTATATATTAAATATAAATAAATATATTTATTTATATGTATATACATATATATATTTATATATATATATACATATATTTTTATTTATATATATATATATATACGTTAAATGATAATAATGGTATATACAGTCTATGAACAAGCAAATGCATAGTTAGTATCCCTTTTTTTTCTTATATATATTTTTTTAGAAAACTATCTTCACAAGATGAGTCCTAAAATGGGAAATTATTTACATTCAGGTTGAAAATAGTAACTAAAGAACAACAAAAACTAACAGAAAATACACTTCTCTATCTTTCATCTAAAACAAGATCTGAACAGTAACCTTTTGACACTTACATATTTTCTTTTGACAACTATAATGGCAAAAAAATTTAAATATATATACTTTTCACATCTATTTCACAACTTTCATATCTCCACACAATAGAAAGTGATAGCATAAACTAACCAGGGATTTCAATTCTTTTCTTTCATTTATATCAAAATCTAATCAGTTACTTCTATCACATACATAAATCCTTTCTTTTAACATTCTAAAGAACAAAGGTAGAAAGCATCTATGTTTATTTTCCATGCATTTTCTCTACACCAAGCTAACTTCATGATAAATGGAATAGACTATTTTAACCTCAATAACAGTAAGTCACATTGAATAACCATTTATAGCCAACTATATGGCAATTAACTTAGTGACTTCTTACTATAATTACATTACAACAAGGCCACCATGGCCATGGTTTAATCAGCCACTGGAGTACTACAAAGGCCACACAAAGGAAGTTTTATGAACTCCAACTTGAGCTCCAAAACACTTCATTTCTTCACTAACATCTTGCAACTAAAACACAACAATGAAACAACCAAGAAAACAGCCACTGAGAAAGGAAAGCTCTCCTCCCTACCATAGACCCGCAAGTGAGTCACCCCCGAGCTAGGGAGGTAGGGGATTTCACACAGGTGTACCAATCCACAAAAAAAATAATAAAAATACCAATTGACAAAAATCAAATAGAATTTTACAACACATAATATTAATCAAAATAAGAAAGAGGAGGGGTACTACGGCTTAAAAATAATTAAATTTTAAACCAAGCACAATAAATCATCATTCAATTTTACACGTGATCCTTATCCCTCTTGGGAACGGATTGGCTTAACAGGGAATAACATGGTGTGAATCCTACCTCTGATTTCCCGTGGCTAGGGAACATAAAACCTGCACATATCGATCAAGTGTCAGTCCTGTAAGAAAAGTCATAGTCGAAGCAACTGAAATTAACTCCACACAAATCAAAATAAACATCAATACATAACTACAAGTTAAACTGCATTTTCCATAACATGTCAAATAGTTCACATCACATAAATAACTAGAATCTCATAACATAATAACATCTAATTTAAATCCCATATATCGAACTACATCATATCATCCAATATGATCGAATCAAGTCACATGTATCAAATCAGTGAGATAAAACATCAAGTCTGCATAGCATAATGATCAAAATATGGGAAGTAAAATAATTGGCCTCACATCACTATTCTTAGTAGTATTGTTGGATTCAAACAAAGAGAAAGTGGTGATTCAGAAGTTGATGAAGGTGTTTGTGAAATCGTATTTTTGTGGGGGTTGGAAAGAACTATTGGGAGTTGCTCGACCTAGAATTAGAATTCCACTACTAGGGGAATTTCATAAGATTAACGTTGTTGGGGATGCAGTCAATTGGTGACCATTTGTGGATGAAGCAGGGGTTGATAAGATTGTAGGTTGCAGGTGACGAGTGATGTGGGGCATACCATTTCTAAAAAGTGCTTGTGGTTCTTGACGTCAAAGAGGACTAGATGCAGAAGATTCTGGGGACTTACTATGCAACAAACCATAATGCTTAAGGGTTGGCTCTATCTGGGTAGATATTAGTGTGTGTGTGAGAATACGTATATATGCAAAATGTGTTGTTTGTTGTTTTTTGTTGATGTTTGAATGTAATAGTGGTAGATAGGAGAGTAATAGGGTTTTTGTTTTGGCCCTGTCTAGTTCAGTTGCTGGTTTTTCTATTGGTTCTACAAACTTTGTTAAAACTTTGGTTTCTTTTAATATAAAATGGAGCAGACCCGTAGTCTGCATTTTATCGATTAAAAAAATAATAATATTGTAAAAAAGAAAAGTGTATATTTCATTCTCTCACTTCTATGTTTCAATGTTATTTTTTGTAGATATTCTTAATGTATTCTCTTAGTATATAAATTTTTTCAGCATACTGAATAAACCCAATTTTAAATTTAACATTGTAGTATGTTTAATCCTCCACTCCATACCAATACCAATGCAATTCCCAAGACTTTTTCCTTCCTAGACTTGAGAACACATGTAATCGTCCTCTAGACTAGATTGTCGGCATGATCTAGTCCTCTAGATTTAAAAATTTAAATTCTCAATTCCAAAGCCAACAATCCCAATATATAGTCATTGCCCCTGAGGTTCCATGTCAAAAAATTCAAATTACATGTCTAAGGTTGTGTAGTTAAGAATATCATCCTATGACACTTTAATCATCATTGACTAGTAGTGTCTTACATTTACATATTTGATGAGGTTCCATATCAAAAGTTTCAAATTAAATGTCCAAGGTTGTGTAGTTAAGAATATCATCCTAGGACACTTTAATCATTATTGACTAGTAGTGTCTTACATTCACATATTTGATCAATTGTGCCATTAGTCTCAATTTCCATCAAGCACAAATACTCACCATCCAACATTATTTGTTTCTCTATTTTGATCTTGTTAAATCAACTTAAGGGGCTACTTAATTTGCCTTGACCCCCTCTTATACTATAGCAAAAGTAAAGTATATATTAATAGATTAAATCTTAAAAACTAATGATGGTTACTCTTTGTCTTTGTGTCCTATGACTACATATTGTTGGTGTTAGAAATAAGCCACACCCAGACCGATGATGGACTGGTCCAAGAGGGGCCAGTAGCTCAGTGGTAGAGCACTCCAGCAGCGAATGGAAGGTCCTAGGTTCGAGTCCTAGCTGGTCCATGTCTCAACATGGTATCAGAGCCAGGCCCAGGCTAGGAGTCCCAAGCACATGAGAGGTGTGGCTTAAGGGGGGGTGTTGGTGTTGGAAATAAGCCACACCCAGACCGATGATGGACTGGTCCAAGAGGGGCTAGTAGCTCAGTGGTAGAGCACTCCAGCAGCGAATGGAAGGTCCTAGGTTCGAGTCCTAGCTGGTCCATGTCTCAACACATATAAGGAAGAGTTCTGGTAATTTGCCCCTCCCCATTGGTTTTGTATTTTGGCCATGTTATATTTGGGTCATATGTGTTGAAAGGTTTTTTTGGTGGCAACAATGTGTATATCCCATATGGACTTACTAGGTTGTGACAATATAATAGGAAGAAGTTAGATATATGTTGTGTTGATTTCTTTTCTAGCATTGAAAGTTAGTTTCTCTCATTAGATCTATTCAATATGATGGTGTATGCATAATAAATTAGGATGGCTAAAAAAATTAGATTGAATTTAGTGAGCTTATAGCTACTAGCATCTAAGTAGAAATACTATTTTTTGTAGCTCCTAGGTTGATGCAAGTGATACTCCCACTCTCTGTTGCAACACACACAATTAATCTTTCACAAACAAAGACTCTCTCTACTCACAAATTAAACTCACAAACAATACAAGATTGCAAAAAAATAATATTTCAATTTATTACACCAAATCCATACATCAATCATATTCTATAACACTACAAATAGGGTCTTCAATAGATGCTCTCTCTCTTTCAAACTTGCACACACATAGCTCCCATGGCTTCCTTTGCATACATGTATTCACTCTCCCCTCTACACCCTTCCCATGGTGGAGATTTCCCTCTGAAATCTACCTTTGAGAAATCTACCTCTGATCTATTGAAACATTTTTTAAAATAACACTTCATCTGCTATGTTTAGCTTTTCATATTCCTCAAAATAGTTTAATATCTTTAGAACAACAACACCTCGATTTCAAGAAGAGAATTACATTTTTGAGAGCCTTTACTTACTTTCAAATGCCGAAAAAGCACAAAAAGTGTTTTTTTAATAACTTTTGACTGGGCTCATATCTTTGCATGAACACTCATCAATTTGAGCATAAAAACCTCTTGAAGCTTCCCATAAAAGAATTTCTCTCTAGCTTTTAAAAATCTTAAAAATTAATTATTTCCATAGCTTCTTGGGGAAAATTTTCTGATTTTTAATTCTCCCAAATAATGAAGAATTTGACTACAAAACCCTTCACCACATTATGACAAATACATCTAAGAATATCCCTATAAAAGTATTTCATCATAGCCTTCACAGAGTTTCAGAAACAATAGTTTCCATAAAACTGCACTACGGAGTGTTAAAACAGTGATTCCACGAAAATTGAGCCAATTTGAACTTTCCTCATGTTAAGAGATGCCTAAAAACACCAAACCAAATCAAAACACACCCCAAATCTAAAATTAAACTAAAATATATTTGGGCGATGCAGGATCGCTTATGGAACTGGATGCTCTTGCATCATAGGTGCCTTACCCAAATTTATAAGAGAAAAACATACTTTTATCTTCTAAATAAAAAATAAGTAAAATGTTTATAACCTAGAAAAGAAAATTAAAAGTTTAATTTTAATGTTTGCTAAAACCGACTCATCTCACCAAAGTGTTGTAGCTCAATTGGTTGAGCATAATTGGTGAGGCAACTTAGATTCATGCTTCCAATATTAACAAGTTGCAAAAAATTAATCTAAAAATAATTACTCGAGAGGCAAAATTAATCTAAAAATAATTACTCTAGAGGCATTCCTACATTACATTCATAGTACGGATGGAGAACAAGAGTCATAAACAGATTCAGATTCTATGAAATTTTATAAGATTCCTATAAAAATAAAAATATAAAGAAAGAGAAGGTGAAAGGAATAAAATAAAAAATAAAAAAAATAAAATGCAAATAGATGGAAAGGAAGGTGGATGGAAGTTTCAAAGAAGCCATCACTATCCACTAAAATTAAAGAAAGAAACATTAGAGACAATGGCATATCAAAAGACATTAGAAGATATCTCTCAGTGTACTTTAATATATGTTTTAAAATATAAATATACTATTTAAGACCCTGTTCAAAAAAACAATTGATCTACATCCTATAAAATCAGTGAATTAATTGAACAATAACATAAAAGTATAAATTACACCAAATATTCATTGCATATATACACCACAGATTACAAATGTTTAATTAGCATATTAACAAGAAGTCTGCCTATATAAAAGGGGAAAGTTTAACTAGTGTGACTTCAACATTAATCAAGTAAAATTGGTAGAAAGTGAAAACATTAATATGTGCGTTGCCTATATAGTTTACGCATAGCCAACCCAATACCGCGAAACGAATCAAGCTCACTGCCCACGGTTAACCAATTGAAAACATTGCCTGGACCTCCATTCTTCACTCTCCTAATTTCGAATAGAATAATCTCACCAGTCGAACTCATAGTGATTAAGCTGTTTCTGCATGATAATGCAGTCAGTGGTTCGGTTGCAGCTGTACATTGCTGAATTAAGGGGCTCAAAGAGTTTAACCAGTAATATTCACATGTGCGTGTATAACCAGTAGTGTCTTTGAATAGCAAACACTTAAAAAATGGTATAGCCAGCACGACAATATACTGGTTATTCACATGAAACCATACCAGAGCACAGAAAAGTAGTTACAACTTGAATGAAAAATGGGAGATCCCAATCAAAATCTGATTGAAAAAAGCATTGAGATCTTGACATTCTAAACAAAAGATGAAACGAATCAAATATGATTCAATTATAGAAGGCATGTCACATGTAATAAGTTTCATTCATCAAGAAATTAGTAGTCAAAAGTGAATTTTGACCAATAAAAATAGAACAAATATTTACTAATTGACTGTTTAATCATTCTGTTTAATCATTGAAGTAGATGATATTTAAATAGAGTGTAAATGTTCATATAATCAAATTAACAAAAGCACATTCAAACAACTGTTTTAAACTATTTTAATCTGTTTATGACAATTTTTTTTATAGTAGATAAAATATATATCACTTTCAAAAGACTTTTTTGGGAGTAGGTGATTGCAAGCCCACAAATGTTAAGTAAAACCCATGTATTCAAACGCCTATACACAACATGAGATCTATTCTTACAATGTCAATGTCCCCTCCATCTCCAATGTTTTCTTTTCATCTATCAGTTTCAAAAGTTCATGTCCAGCTTCATCACTTAATCCTTTAATGCAACCTTCTGAATAGTTACTCGATTGTTGTTGGAGCTCCTCTACAAACTTGTTCACATCACCCTTTCTCCACTGCAAAAGTAGTAAAAATGCATAAGGTCGACTATGTTAGTATGTAAAGAACTATCATACTTATTTATTATTTTGAACTTGTGGTAACTTACTTTTTTTATCCATCTCATGTCATACTCTGTTTCAGGATAATTTAACCTCCTGCATGGTTGGTTACGTGTGACTAACATAGCTTTGTCTGAGGACCTGCATAGTAATTATTTATATCAGGTATACAATAAACTACATGCCGTCAATACTAATGGTAAAATATGGAGGAGAGATGTTAGAACACTAACCTTGCTGCAGCCTCAGCAATAAAATATCGACCTAAAATTAAAACAAAAGTGAACAATATAAAAAAAAAATTAATAGAATTTAAGATTAATAACTGTTTGAAAGCTTTGGATTAGAGTTCAGAAAGAGAAAGATTTATTTGGATTACATCAGTATTATAAAAAATTTCAGACCTCTGTAATATATTAATTTTTTGAAAGGATTTAGGATAAAATTTTCTTAGAAATTTTTTTATCAACATACCACTTGGTATTGACTTGACAATGGGTCACATTGCTGGATTTAGGGCTTAAATTTGATGGCCGTATGACCCAATTTAGGTATTTTTGCTATAAAATACAATCAAATGTTTAAAATGATTGTATCATATAAAAGGAAAGATTTTCGAGATAGACTGCAAAAATTTATATAGAATTGTAATGATATATATATATATATATATATATATATATATATATATATATATATATATATATATATATATATATATATATATATATATATATATATATATATATATATATATATATAATTTTACTTATACCAAGAAATGTCATAATTTTTTAAAAGTACCTTTCAATGAATAATTGTCATAAAAAAATTGCTTGACATATAGGGTTGACCTGCAAATTTAGGCCAGCCTAGATTAGATCTTTCCATTGGTAATTTTTATTTTTAAATCTTTAGAAGTTTTAGTAGCATATATTATTATCAAAACAACAAAAATATTTCTACTTTTAACCCTTTGTAATAAAAAACTCCTCAACATTCAAGTAAAATTTCTTCTTAAATATCATCCACTTCAGCAGTCAAAGGTCAATTTTGGCCAATAAAATTAGGACAAATATTTACCAATTTTTATTGTGAATGAGGTGTAAAATTACTATTGATTGTTTGACCATTGAAGTAGAGGATACTTACGTAGAGTATCAAATAATTTTTTTTTTTAGAAAAAAGAGAAAACCTTATTAACTCACCAAGGCTTACTTGGCGTTTATCATCCATAAGCCTGCAGAGAAATGACATTCCAATATTATTAAATGGCATTCAACATTATTAAAGAGTTTAATACAGTGAAACATATTGTATGTTAGACACTTCAACAATCCATTATTATTGAACTCAAAACATTTTTTTTTTACTAAAAGAAGGGTAAAAATTTATTCAAACAAAAAGAAATACAAAGCAAGGGCTTTACACAGCCCTGTCAAGCTCCACTAAATGGTCCAACTTTTGAGACAAATCCAAGGGTAATTGACCCCAATCCACAATGTTCCAATTTTGCATGTGATCAGAGGCCCATTTGGCCAAATAATCCGCCACTCCATTCCATTCTCTAGGAATATGATTGAAAGTAACAGAATCCAAAGAAGCATGTAGATTAAGAATCTATTTAACAACCAAAGCTAAATGCCAACTAACATCTGATACATGCTTCCTATTCAACAAATTCACCACCACTTGGGAATCACAATCACAATCACAATCACAAATAATCCTTCTCCACCCAAGATGACAGCCGCATATAAAATGGCAAGAGACTCATCAAATTGTTAGTATGAGGACCCTTATAAATTGAAAAGATAAATTGAACGGACCCAAAACTATCTCAACCAGCTCCACCAATACCAGTATGACCATGGTTTCTCCAAGAAGAACCTTCCATGTTAAATTTCAAAACTCCCTGAAGAAGAGGAGTACAGAGATATGGAATCACCCTAAATATGAGACACACAAAATAACCTGAAAGATTGATATCAAAATCTTTTGCAGACATTTTTCTTGAAGAAAGATATAGTGTTCAATGTATTATTTTTTAATTAAAAGTTAAGCTTCAAACAAAAGAATAATAGGAGAAATAATAGAATACCATATATTGGCTTGCCAACGGCCACTGCGGTCATCAGTGACTCCAATGAATCGGCCACTTTTTTTACCCTTATTATTTATGTTAGGCTTTCCATGAGATGTCTGAGGGTTAGGGTTTTCCATGCCATTATTACCACCACTTCCTGCAACTGTGTCTTGATCAACCCTCCCTCTACTGAGACTGATTAGGATCCTTGCTGCGTGTCCAATATCATTCAATTCACAAGAATTCTCTTTGTGACCTTTCCTTTTTGTTCCACTAAGCCTCACCTCCGCATTAGGATCTGCTATCTCAGAAGCAGTACTAGACTGAGCTTTAACTTGAGTATGAGAAACATTGGCGTTAAGATTTTCCATTATCGTAATGTCTGCACAATTTAAGAAAGCAAGTTAGCACTGCAAACGGATATGTCAATCATTCTATTCCTTATCCTTTATATAAAAGGTAGCACATCACTTAAGAAAATTGGGGCCACGAATATATAATGGATAAGACAGATTCCAATATCCTTCATCATACTAAAACAGTCTATGAGACTATCATATTACAAAGCACTGCTGAAGTAGTGAGAGATTGCTATCAGACATAACTCTGTTCTTTGCAACTTGTTTGTCTTCCTAAGTTTGACCTTTGTAGTGATGATAGATAAACCAAACAGTCATGAAAACAATTGGTGCTGTTAGTTTTCCTTTATGTTTATATCTAATATCCTTTTTCTTGTTTTCCTTTGTGTTCCAAAAGAAAATGCTGGGAAAATAAGGAAGACCATATAGTCAAAAGTAATTATGATTTGTTGATTTGCCTGTGACTCATGACCATAAAAGAATGCTTGTAGTCCAACCAAATAACTAAAGTTGTCTAGGAGGAATTAAATATTGTAGACAGAAAATGAGTAAAACTATTTAGAAGGAATCAAATTCTAACTTAGATTAAGCCTAGTAACAAAGTTGAAGAAATTAAATTTATATTACCTGGTCATTCAAATTCAGGGAGATGTTAGAAAGATTTAATTATGCTGAAAAAAAAATTATTTATGGAAATAAATAAGTTGAATGAAAGGTTATTGAAGAAATAAATATCCAATAATAATATTGTAAAAAGTGTATATTTCTCTCTTTCACTTTTATGTTTTAATGTTATTTTTTGGATATTGTAAACATATTCTCTAGTATATAATTTATTTTTTAGGTGCAGTGGATAACCCTAATTTTGTATTTAACATTGTATTATGTTTAATCCTCCATTCTATACCAACACCAATGCAATTCTCAGGAGTTCATCTTTCCTAGACTAGATCCTACATATAATCTGGTCCTCTAGACTAGATTATGGGCATGATCTAGTCCTCTAGATTTAAAATTTTAAAATCTCAATTCCAAAGCTAACAATCCCAAGATATAGTTACTACTGATGAAGAAGATAAGTGTTGGATACTTTTATCTTTACCTTTCTTAACCTATTAGGGTGGTGATTAGGATGTAAATTCCAACATTTATCTTCTTCATGCCCATCTTTATCACAATGAGAACAAAGCAATTTTCTCTTATGTTTAAGATAGAAGTGCAACACTTCTTTCCTTTTACCTTTGGATTTTTCTTTCCACCATGCTACTAATCATTACCCTTGTTGCAATGAAAGGAACTCCCTTCTTGTCTAACTCAAGATAGCCTGCTTGGGCGTAAGCATCATCAATATTTTGGGGTTTGGCCCTACTGACTACCCTTTGTAGATGCTTAGACAAACCTTCCACATAACTAATCAGTACCTCATGCTTCATGATGTCCTTCCTAATCTAAAGTGCTCTTTTTCTTCTCTTGTAGGCTTGAAGACTTTTCCCTTTCTCTTGCTTCAAATGATGACATTGCATTACTTATTCTTCTTCATGGAAAATGGGGTACAACTACTTCTTGAATAGCTCCTTAAAACTATTCCACAAAGAAATTGGTGCAAATTTTTAAATCTCCAAAGAGTGAGCATAACTCCCATAACATGTGAGAGCATGCCCAATAAGTTTCAACCTTATGAAATAAGATAGTTGATTTGGAGACATTTGATAAAGGCTAAAGTAAATCTCCAAATTGTGAAACCCATTCATTGAGCTATTTTTCACTAATTTCACCATCATTGAGTTGAATGTAACTTCACCATCATTGATTTGAATGTCTATCTTTGCTTCATCTTTGAAGAACCTCATGGATTATGATGCTTCTTGCTCAAGTTCGATTGCCATACTAGGAAATTATCAAGATTATGAAATCTATTTATACAGGATTTTTTTGGAATCCCTATCTTGTCTATCAAAATATAGTATCATATTCTCAAGAATTTCAAGTTTATCTTCAACAATGTAATCCATGCAACTAGATTGTGTACATGATCTAGAGTCCTCCATATTGAAAATTAAAAATTGTCAATTCCAAAGTTGACAATCCTAGGATATAGTCATTACCCATTAGCATGTTTGCCAAAATTCTAAAATTGTGTCTAGGTTTGTGAATTTATGGATATTATCCTAGAACACTTTCTTCATTGATTAGTAGAATCTTTCATTCACATATTTGATCACACACATCATTAATCTTATTTTTCACTAGGTGTATGATTGCATGCCCTCCGTTCATAGAATAAACAAACAACTTCATAGTAAATTTCAATTTAGAACCAATGACAGGAGCTCAAGATGTCTTCTTCATAGTCTTAATAAATGAATACCAAAATGACAGGAAGTATTAATAAGCAGATTTTATTAACAATGAAATCACAAAAGACCATGTACTAAAAATAGACTCCTCTCTATTCTATTCTAGATTTAAAACATGACAATACATATCCTATTGGCCCGTAACTATTAGCCTCTTTCTATCTACAGTAATCGATTCCAATTTTTTTATACATCTATATTTCCGTGTGTTTCTCATCATCTTTCTTCCCATTCGCTTCAAGCCTCATCTTAAAATCTCTTTTCCTTCCCCTCTGCAGGTTCTACCTTGTTGCTGATTTGAATCTTCCTTCCAAATTTTGACCTTCAATCTCCTTTAACTCTTCTTAGACTCCGCTATCCTTCCCGTCCTAGCATTTCTCCTTCAATCATTTATAAATTCTTCCTATTTGTTCCAAATGCGCATCACCCCAGCTGACTGAGGCTATTCTATTACACCACCATCCTCCTTCTATCCGCACTTTCTTCCTTTGTTCAGCCTTTCCTTATTCTCTTTCTTTCAGCCACTTCCAAACTGGCCTCTGTTCAAATTGGCCTCTCTCTCCTTATGCTTTTGGCCTCTTACAAAACTCCTCTCCCATTCTTTTCGGGCTCTCCCTCCATTATTTTACATTATCTTCTTTTTAACATTCGATTCCTCTTACTTCTGTAACCGTCGGCCTTCCTCTTCTGTAATGAAATAGTTGTTGCCTTTCTTTTTATCTTCCAACCCGACCATTTACATGTTCAGTCTCTTTCCAAGTGTTGAGAAACTCCTTCGTCGATTAACTGCAATGACCACATCTCCATTCCTATCTAGCGAGTGTGCAGAATAACTGATGATGGTTTAAATTCCTTCCTGGACTAAACTATGATTTACAAAATACATAAGGGCTGGCGTCAAGAGCTCAATTTCAAGTCTTTGTTTTACATTTATACAGAGCCATTATAGGAGACAAAGAGTCACTATAGAAAGATTAAGGAAAATAAACCAAAACTAAAACAACAAGAAAGAAAACAAAAATTGTAGGAGCACGATGCCCCTGCATCAAACTCCCAGGGGACAAAAGATCATGTGCCCCTACACATGTGATTCTTCTGTAACGTATTTAATATTTTCTTTTGCTTCTTCCAACATTTTAATGGCATTGCTGCCACATTCCTCCAATATCATGGTCGATTATTCAACTCTTCACTCATGAAAACAATTCCACCATTCATCATTCTCCTTCTATTCTTCCGTAACCAGTCTTCAAAGATTTCCATGTTTTTTAGTTTACTCATTCTATACATCTGCATATCAACCTCTACTTCAGCTGTACACAACATCACATTTTCACTTCCTAGCACCTCACATAACACATTTTCTAGCCAAACATCATCCAAGGCCAACTGTTGCAACACTATACCATTATCAGCTTCATTATTTACACCCCAACACACAAAATCTTTTACTAAATCTACCTCTTTCTTAGCAACAATCCCTTAATCCTCAACCATAACTTCCATCTGCACATTGGCCACCGTTCCACTTGTTTGTATTCCTTGAATATTACCATTCCACTCCTCTTCGATGGCTGCATACTTTGCCCATAAATCCTCTTCCTTGTACTCGACTGTTGCTCCTAAGTCTGCAATGTCTTCTTCATACTTTCATTTTGTCTTCCTCATTTTTTACCATTGTTGTTCCAATATAAATAGTCTTACTCCCTACTGCATCCTGATTTGCTTCCATATTTAAGAGCTCTTCTTCATGAATGTCATTGTCTACTAAAGCCATCTCAACATTTCTTCTTATTTCTAGACCTACATTATCTTTTTGTTTCCTTCTGTCTAATACCCATTTTTGAGTGTTGTTCTTCTCCTTTGATTCCTCATTCATGATGCACAATGGGACGCAACGGAGGCAACCTAACAGGAAGGAGCTGCCAATAACACAAACAACCTGATAAAAATGTCTATCGGCTGAACCTCATCATCATATTTTCTAACAACATCAACAGCATCATCATATTCCAGATGGTCGCTAACATCCTCCTGCCGACTACTATTCACCTCCTTCGCCTGTCGCCTATCATCATCATCATGATAATCAACGGGCGCAAAACATCCTCCGGTTGCACTGTTCATCGGGTGCCAAATACAAGCGGCATCATCATGATATTCAATATCACCTTCATCAGCAGGATATCCAAATATCTGGTTGCTCCAAATATCCTGATGACGTTGCACTTCAACAACTTGCCTTCGATACTCCACTGCCCGACGATACAAGCAACAGCATCATGATTTTGTTCATCCGGTTCCTCGAAACCTCCTGATGATGCTAATACAACTTCCTGCCTACGCCGATACTTAACCACTTAGCGACAACAGGATAAACTCGCATAAAGGGATTTCTTAATATCCTGATGACGATGACGTCATATCCTGATGACGATGACGTCACACATCATCCTGATGAACTCTTCAACACTTAGCCAAAAAACTTAACTTTCACACCCGCATCCGTTAGCGATATGCGGATGATGAACTTCTCCAAGAGATGATCCTGACTGCGATATATACACTGAGTATATATCCAACTCAAAACATCATGATGCACCTGCAACATGCAAACTTCAACAACTTCATAACCCGATCCTGATGGCGATGGATTCGCAGATGACGATGCGGCTCGTTCCGACTGGAAATGCTCATGCAGACTCCTGTGTATCCGTCCACTGCATGTAATCACTCCGAATCGCTCTATTTCACAAAGATCATGTGACGACCGGGCTGGATCATCTTCAAACCAAAATCTAACAACTTATCTTCTAGACCTAGCACATGAGGATGCTAGGCTGATTCACAGCATGCTCCTAACAGATCTCCTGAACAATGCAATGCATAAACAGAAAGCACAAATGCAACCTAAGCTATGATACAGGACCATTCCACCGATTTGCAGGGTCAACCGGTGGAAGGGTTGAAAGTGCCCATTAACTTGCAAACAGAAAAGGAAATCAAAACAGGTACAACTGACACAACCAGATAATGCAAAGATGAGATCTTATTCAATTGAAATTCAATGTCTTGAATACAGCTTCACAATGTCTGAACTGCTCTCCTGAATCTCAACACAACACAACACCAGTACATCTAGCAACATCAATATGAACTATCAATATGAACTCCATGTCCCTAAACCCTAACAGATCGAAGGTATATATAACAAATCCTCCGAGTACTACCAACTTCACTTCCCAGCGGCTGGGAGCTTCCAAGCGGCTGGGAGCTTCCAAGCGGCTGGGAGAGAGGACAACTCAGACTATCTTATCCCGACCTCTAACTGCCTACACATACTCCTATGCTGAACTATTACATAGCATCGGTCCAGTGGACCTTATTACAAGATAAAGTCAAACATACTAAAAATAGCCTATCCCGTCATCATGCTGATAACTATCCTATATCTTGATCATGTATGTCATCATGCGGACCTATATCCTGATCATGTCTGGGTGCTCCTGCACCATACTCCCCAAAAGAAGAAATCTCAAGTCCACTTGAGATGAGAGTATCAAGGTCGGCACCATGCTTCTGTATCTGTTCGGCAGTCATCCATACTGCTTCAGAGGTCGGCTGTCCCTTCCAAGAGACGAGGTACTCCAAGTACTTCTTGTTCCTGGTCTGTTTGACCACTCTAGTGTCCAAAATCTGCTGTATCTGTGGAGGATCATGTTGAGGAATGTCTTCAGCAACTATATCCTGTAGAATATCCTGATCTGCATCTGGATTAGCCTTGTATGGAGTTAAGTCACATATATTGAAGATAGGAGATAAACCGAGATCAGGTGGTAGTTGGATCGCATAAGCATTTTGTCCATGCTTTTGCAAAATCTGACATGGTCCAACTTTCTTTGGCATGAGCTTAGTATACTTCCCCTTAGGAAGCCTGTCTTTCTTCAAGTGAACCCAAACCAAATCTCCAACAGCAAATTGAACATCCTTCTTCTTCTTGTCAGCATACTCCTTATATTTCAAGGTTGATTGCTGGAGCTGGGTCTTAACCTGATCATGAACTTCTTTGATTGCTTCAGCAAAAGCTTCTCCACCTGCACTAACAGGATCTGCTGTAGGTAACTCTCGCAACTCTAAAATACCTCTGGGATGCATTCCATACACTACCTGAAAAGGCGATTTTCCTGTGCTCCTGTTGACAGTATCATTATATGAAAACTCAGCTTGAGACAGAATATTGTCCCACTTCTCTCCATGCTGTTTTTTCAAGCATCTAAGTAGATTCCCCAAGGAACGGTTCACTACCTCAGTTTGTCCATCCGTTTGAGGATGATATGCAGAGGAAAAAGACAAATTGGTTCCCAATGTCCTCCATAGGGTTCTCCAAAAGTGACCCACAAACTTCACATCTCTGTCTGAAACTATGCTCAAAGGCAATCCATGAATTCTGACAATTTCCCTGAAGAATAAATCTGCAATATATGAGGCATTTGCAGTGGTTTTGCATGGCAAGAAATGTGCCATTTTACTGAACCTGTCCACTACAACAAAGACACTGTCAAATCCTCTCCTGGTCCTTGGTAAACCTAAAACAAAATCCATACTGATGCTTTCCCACGGTCTGGAAGGAATGGGTAAGGGCTGATATAACCCTGCATTAGTTGACCTGCCTTTAGCCTTCTGACAAATTACACAGGTTTCTACAAATTTCCTAACATCTGACTGCAACTTAGGCCAGAAATAATGCCTCCTGACCAGATCAAGAGTCTTGTCTAGACCAAAATGACCTGCCATGGCTCCACAATGTTTCTCCTTGATTATATTCAACCTCATAGAACATCTTGGGATACACAACTGTCCACCTTTGAACAGCAATCCATCATGTATCAGGAATTCAGAGAACTCAGCATGGTATTTCTCCCCAAAAGAAGTACAGACCTGATATATCTCTCCAAAATCAGCATCAGACTCATACATGGTCTGGAGTGAATCAATACCAACACTCTCTAATTGAATCTGATTGACTGTGAGAACTCTTCTGCTTAAAGCATCTGCAACTTTGTTTTTAACCCCTTTCTTATGCTTCAAGGTAAAAGTGAAAGCCTGTAGTGTTTCTACCCACTTCATATGTCTGTGGTTCAGCTTCTCCTGGCTGTTGATGAAACTCAAAGCCTGGTTGTCTGTGAAAACTATGAACTCCTTTGGCAACAGATAATGCCTCCATTTCTTTAGGGACTGAACTAAAGCATACATTTCCAGATCATATGATGAATACCTTTTCTTAGCATCATTGAGCTTTTCACTGAAAAATGCAATCGGTCTACCCTCTTGACTGAGTACTGCTCCAATGGCCATGTGACTGGCATCACACTCTACCTGAAAGATCTTATTGAAATCTGGAAGTGCAAGGACTGGCTGCTGTGCCACCTTCCTCTTCAATGCCTCAAAGGAATCATCTGCTCCTTGAGTCCAAACAAACCTGCACTTCTGTCCTCCTTTGATGGTATCCAGCATGGGTGCACAAATATGACTGAACCCTCTGATGAACTTCCTGTAGAAGGTTGCTAACCCATGGAAACTTCTGACTTCATTCATGGTCTGTGGAGTTGGCCAATTCAATATGGCACTCACCTTCTCCTTATCCATCTGCAGCTTTCCTTGTGAGATGACAAAACCTAAATAGGTGATCTCCTGTTTCATGAACAAACACTTGTCCAAGTTTATCATCAGCTTCTCTTCATGTAGCCTCTTGAGAACCAGATCTATATGCCTGAGATGTTCTTCTCTGGTGTTACTGAAAATCAGAATGTCATCTAAATAGACTATGACAAACTTACCAATGAATTCCTTCAGAACCTCATTCATCAGCCTCATGAAAGTACTAGGGGCATTAGACAAACCAAATGGCATAACCTTCCATTCATATAATCCTTCATTTGTTTTGAATGCTGTCTTCCACTCATCACCTGGTCTAATCCTGATCTGATGGTATCCACTCTTCAAGTCTATTTTGGTAAAGTACTTAGCATTTCCCAAACAATCAAGTAAATCCTCAATTCTGGGGATTGGAAACCTATACCTGATTGTGATCTTGTTGATGGCTCTGGAATCTGTACAAAGTCTCCAAGTGCCTTCCTTCTTAGGTGCTAGTACAGCTGGTACTGCACATGGACTCAAACTCTTCCCAATCAGACCTGAATTCATCAATTCTTCAATCTGTCTGGCTACTTCTGCATTCTGTTCTGGGGTAAGCTTATAAGCTGCTTTATTTGGAAGTGTAGACCCTGGAATCAAGTCTATGCAATGACTGATATCTCTGACAGGTGGTAGGGATCTTGGCATTCCCTCTGAGATAACACCTTTGTACTTATTCAATAACTCTTGGACAGCTGGGTCTATCAACCTTGGCTTCTTCTCTGTCTTGGCTTCTTGCTGTTGTTTCTTACTCATACAAGGGATCAGGGCATATGCAACTGCACCTTCTGCTGCTACTTCTTTCATGAATTGTTTGCCTTCCATCAGCATGACCTTCACTTCTTTGCCTTTAGACTTCTCCTCTTTCTCCTTCAATGGGAATAGTGTTATATCTATACCATGTTTAGTGATTTTATAGGTGTTTTTAACACCATCATGCTGTGCCTTCAGATCATACTGCCATGGTCTACCAAACAAAAGGTTGCAAGCATCCATCTTGGTGATATCAAACAACAACTTATCCTTATATCCACCAATCTGAAACTCTACCCAAGCCTGCTCTTCTACAGTTGTCTGCTGACCTTGAGTAAGCCATGAGACTTTATAGGGTGATGGATGAGGCAATCTCCTAAGCTTCAGCTTTACCACCATCTCTTCAGACACAAAGTTCTCAGTAGAACCAGAATCAATCAAAACTTTACAAGCCTTACCTCCTGCTTTGCAAGTGGTTCTGAAAAGGGACTTCCTTTGAGGGGCTTCTTTATCAGGTACCTTCATGGTAGTCACTGTTCTTCTCATCATCAGGGACTCTCCACTTTCTGGATATCCATAATTCTCAGGACCATTCACACTCTGGAAATCATTAGAGCTTGTCCTACTTTGATTATCAGGTTCATTGACCAGATTTGTCCTCCTTTCTCCTGCTGAGCTTGTGGCCTTGTCTGGACATCTGCTGGCTATATGGCCTTCTTTATTACAGTTGTAACACCTGATGGATCCTCTACCCTGGGATCTTCCTCTGAAAGGTCTTCTGCCTCTGAAGTTTCCTTGTTGACTGAAATTCTCTCTCTGATCCTGACTATTGTTGCCCTTGCTATTGTCTTGACTGGACTCTCCTTGATATCCCTGTCCATGTCCTCTGCCTCTGAAAGGACTTCTTCCACCTCTTTGTTGTCTCCCTCTTCCTCTATTGTTCTGATCTTGTTTTCTCTTCAGCTTTTCTTCCACTTTCAATGCCAACTGAAAACTTTTCTGCACTGTATCTGGGTTATGCAGACTGAGATCTTCCTGAATATTAAACCTTAATCCATTAAGGTATCTGGCTACCTTTTCCTCTTCACTTTCTTTCACCTTTGTCTTCATACAGAGTTTCATGAACTCTTCTGTATATGAGCTGACATCTAGCTCCTTCTGCTTCAGGTTCTGCTTCCTCTTGTGTAACTGGATACTGTAATCCAAAGGAATATAAGCCTCCTTTACCAATTCCATCATCTTCTTCCATGTGGCAACTCTACGTTTCCCTTCCTGCACTCTATCATCCTGAACAAAGTTCCACCATGTCAAGGCAGCTTCTTTCATCTTTGACTGTGCTATCTTCACTCTCTGCTGTTCTGGTATCTCCTCTGTTACAAAGAAATTGTTCAAACAATCTATCCATTCCATTACTGAATCAGGGTCCATCTTACCTGTAAACACTGGCAAATCCAGCTTCACATCCATGGTTCTCCTTTCCATGGCCTTGAGGGCGTTCAACAGCGGTCTCTGGTCTGCAGGAACGACCTCCTCGCTCCAATTAGGGATATCCTCTTCTTCCCTATCATCTTCTCTACCAGAACCTACTCTGCTCCTCAACTTTGCTAACTCATCTTTCAACTCCTGATTCTGAGCCTTCACGGCCTTACTTTCTGCAATCTGTTTCTTCACCAGAACTGCCAACTCAGCGTTGGTCATCTTTGTTGGAAACTCAGATGTTCCTTCTTCGTCTGACATCCTGCTTATCTTTTCCAAAAGATCCTAACCTTTGCTCTGATACCACTATGATGCAGAGTGGGACGCAACGGAGGCAACCTAACAAGAAGGAGCTGCCAATAACACAAACAACCTGATAAAAATGTCTATCGGCTGAACCTCATCATCATATTTTCTAACAACATCAACAGCATCATCATATTCCGGATGGTCGCTAACATCCTCCTGCCGACTACTATTCACCTCCTTCGCCTGTCGCCTATCATCATCATCATGATAATCAACGGGCGCAAAACATCCTCCGGTTGCACTGTTCATCAGGTGCCAAATACAAGCGGCATCATCATGATATTCAATATCACCTTCATCAGCAGGATATCCAAATATCCGGTTGCTCCAAATATCCTGATGACGTTGCACTTCAACAACTTGCCTTCGATACTCCACTGCCCGACGATACAAGCAACAGCATCATGATTTTGTTCATCCGGTTCCTCGAAACCTCCTGATGATGCTAATACAACTTCCTGCCTACGCCGATACTTAACCACTTAGTGACAACAGGATAAACTCGCATAAAGGGATTTCTTAATATCCTGATGACGATGACGTCATATCCTGATGACGATGACGTCACACATCATCCTGATGAACTCCTCAACACTTAGCCAAAAAACTTAACTTTCACACCCGCATCCGTTAGCGATATGCGGATGATGAACTTCTCCGAGAGATGATCCTGACTGCGATATATACACTGAGTATATATCCAACTCAAAACATCATGATGCACCTGCAACATGCAAACTTCAACAACTTCATAACCCGATCCTGATG
The DNA here is from genome assembly GCA_027924645.1 of Cunninghamia lanceolata. NCBI lineage: Eukaryota > Viridiplantae > Streptophyta > Pinopsida > Cupressales > Cupressaceae > Cunninghamia > Cunninghamia lanceolata. The sequence continues at coordinate 29,764,272 of BSBN01000078.1, read as the reverse complement.
GCAATGGATTCGCAGATGACGATGCGGCTCGTTCCGACTGGAAACGCTCATGCAGACTCCTGTGTATCCGTCCATTGCATGTAATCACTCCGAATCGCTCTATTTCACAAAGATCATGTGACGACCAGGCTGGATCATCTTCAAACCAAAATCTAACAACTTATCTTCTAGACCTAGCACATGAGGATGCTAGGCTGATTCACAGCATGCTCCTAACAGATCTCCTGAACAATGCAATGCATAAACAGAAAGCACAAATGCAACCTAAGCTATGATACAGGACCATTCCACCGATTTGCAGGGTCAACCGGTGGAAGGGTTGAAAGTGCCCATTAACTTGCAAACAGAAAAGGAAATCAAAACAGGTACAACTGACACAACCAGATAATGCAAAGATGAGATCTTATTCAATTGAAATTCAATGTCCTGAATACAGCTTCACAATGTCTGAACTGCTCTCCTGAATCTCAACACAACACAACACCAGTACATCTAGCAACATCAATATGAACTATCAATATGAACTCCATGTCCCTAAACCCTAACAGATCGAAGGTATATATAACAAATCCTCCGAGTACTACCAACTTCACTTCCCAGCGGCTGGGAGCTTCCAAGCGGCTGGGAGAGAGGACAACTCAGACTATCTTATCCCGACCTCTAACTGCCTACACATACTCCTATGCTGAACTATTACATAGCATCGGTCCAGTGGACCTTATTACAAGATAAAGTCAAACATACTAAAAATAGCCTATCCCGTCATCATGCTGATAACTATCCTATATCCTGATCATGTATGTCATCATGCGGACCTATATCCTGATCATGTCCGGGTGCTCCTGCACCAATTCACATCATAACCTTCAATAATATTTACAACATTTATCTTCATGGTTGCAATTACTTCTTCAACATTATCTACTAGCCTTCTTTCCACATTTTGTGTTGTCTTGTTTGTTTGCATACCCTCAATCTTTGTTATCCATTCTTGCTCGATTGCTGCAAATTGTGCCCATAAATCCTCCTCATTATCATTACCGGTTACGTCTTCCTTTAAATCTGTATGTTTGCTTTGCTCTTCTTTTCTAGACCCCTTGTAAACCACAAGATTTCCACCATTCCTAGTACTTCCATTCCACACATCCTTATCATTTGTGATGGCTACAATCTCACTCTTTACCTCTTCACGGTTCTCATTCTTCCATACTTTTGTTGTCACTTTATTTTGTTTTGCATCACTCTTACTCCACTTGAGCTTTCCAACTTGCTTTTGTTTATTTCCTTGTTTCTTGTTATATTTTCTTCTCCTTCTGTCTTTCTCATCTACAAAACTCCATAACTCCATTTCATATTCATATATGTCATCTTCACTATTTATTTCTACATTCTTTTTATGCTCTTCCATCAAACTCTTATTTTCAATTATTTCATCTACAAATTTAAAATCTTCATTATTTGATTCAAAAGCAATTTGCTTACCTTTTATCTTGCATGTATCCTCCTCTAACTTCCTCCAAGCTGGTCCATGCTCTTGCTTCTTTGGTATGACACTAGTCAATGCTTTTGTATCTTAATTATCTTCCTTATGTTGTTTTAATTTCCTTGCACCATCATTTTGCTTTATAGCTTCATGGCTTAACAATGTTCCTTCACTTTTCTTGAACTCTTCTTTACAAGTTTTAGCCTGCTGCAAACTTAACTCTTCCATCTTAATCTCCTTCCTGTCTTTATATCTTCTATTCTCTAGAGAGGTTTTCTTCTCCCCATATTCTGCTGCACCAACTCCATTGGCTGTTGTCCTACCTTTTATCATCCACACTTTATTTCTTGTAGCTATTGGTTACTGGCTTTTTATTGCTACACTTATCTTCCATGATCCACGATCTGATTGCTACCTTAATACCTCTTCTTTGTGCTTCCTTTCTTGCTAACTTGTCCTCTCTTCTTGTCTCCTCTTAAATTCAATCATGCTTTTCATACTAGATATTTGTTTTCTATTGCAAACCACATCATATCCACCTTCTTGTTTACACTTTCCATACTAACCCTTAAGCCAACGTGGTACTATATAACCATGTTCCTCTTTCTTTTCACTATCAACTTGCATAAACATATTCTTAATTTCACTTTTATGATCAAAATCAACATTTTTATTTCCATCTTCGTAACTAAATACAGCATTATGAATTTCTTTTACCTACTATCCCACATTGCATCCACTTTTGGCTTTTCAGCTTTCCAAGTTTTCTTCTTCATAAGCATCTTGTGCTGCTGCTGCAACATCTTCTCAGGCATCATGAAACTCTATGGTTTCTTCTTCATGTCCATCATCATACTGGAAATCTTTAGTATCATCCTCCTCTCCATTCTCGGGCACTTTACAATGTACCTCTATTGCAACTAATCTTCTATCAACTTTACTTCTTTTACCGGGTGCTACTCTTACCCCTTCACTTGATATCTTCAAGGTCCCATTCTTGACCTTCCTCAACACACCCTTCATACTTGCATATAAATTTGCAAACATAATGTTAGTAAAAAAAAATAAGAGACCACAATGTCTCAATTAATGCCCTCTTCATGGACATTCTTCCCACCTCATCACAATCTCCTTCAAGTGCTTTCTACTACACTTCCTCTTTTCTCTTTTTCTTTTAAGTCCTCCACTATGAGAACTCCTCTAACCTCTTCAGGTCCAAGTTGCTCTATAGGCAACTCCTTTCTGTACCAACCTCTATGGGTACACTTTCCACTCTTATCCATTCTTTCCAAGGCATTCACGCTTTGCCTTCTTCTTTCTTCAACAATCTTCTTTACATGCCACTTTGCTTTTCTCGCCATTGGCCATACCCACACATAATCCTGGTTACTTTCTTCTAGCCATTGTTGTCTTGCACCCATGTACTATTTAAAGTCTCTTCTCAACTCTGCCATCTCTCTTTCAAAATTTGCATTTTGCTTCTTCATGTTTTCCTTCCTTTTGTTTCGCTTCGTGAGACTCTCTTTCCCAGTATGCTTCTGCACCTTCCAATCTTCTACTCTCATCTTTGTGATACCTCAATCTGGGTTCTCCACAACTTGTCAATCTGCCACAAAACTACAACACTCAACTTTCAACAAAAAAATCAATAACATATTCAATATTTATGGCCCAGATCTTTTAGGCTCTGATACCAATCTAATGGCATGCTCTCCATTCACAGAACAAATCAAACAACTTTATAGTAAATTTCAATTTAGAACCAATCACAGGAGCTCAAGATGAAGCAAAGATAGATTTTATTAACAATGAAATCACAAATGACCATGTCCTAAAAACAGACTCCTCTATGTTCTATTCTAGATTTAAAACATGACAATACATATCTTATTGGCCTGTAACTATCGACCTCTTTCTATCTATAGTAATCGATTCCAATTTCTATCTTCATCTGTCTTTCAGTGCACTGCTCATTATCTTTCTTCCCATTTTCTTCAGGCCTCATCTTGAAATCTCTTTTCCTTCCCCTCTGTAGGTTCTACCTTGTCGCTGATTTGAATCTTCCTTCCAAATTTTGATCTTCAATCTCCTTTAACTCTTCTCTCAGACTCCACTATCCTTCCAGTCCTAGTGTTTCTCCTTTAGTCATTTATAAATTCTTTGTATCTGTTCCAAACCCACGTCGCCCTAGCTGACCAAGGCTATTTTGTTACACCGATGTCCTCCTTCTATCCGCCCTTTCTTTCTTTGTCCGGCCTTTCCTTATTCTCTTTCTGTCAACCACTTGCAGACTGGCCTTTCTTCGAATCGGCCTCTCTCCTTATGCCTTCGGCCTCTTATGAAACTCCTCTCCCATTCTTTTGGGGCTCTCCCTCTGGTATTTTACACTGTCTTCTTTTTAACATTCGGCTCCTCTTACTTCTGTAACCGTCGGCCTTCCTCTTCTGTCATGGAACAGTCGCTGTCTTTTTTTTTTATCTTCCAACCTGACCATTTGCATGCTCAGTCTCTTTCCAAGTGTTGAAAAACTCCTTCATTAGTTAACTGCAATGACCACATCTCCATTCCTTTCAACTTTCCTAAGCATTCGATCTCACGAGTGTGCAGAATAACTGATGACGGTTTAAATTCCTTTCTGGACTAAACTGTGATTTACAAAATACACAAGGGCTGGTGACAGGAGCTCAATTTCAAGTCTTTGTTTTACATTTATACAGAGCAATCACAGGAGACAAAACAACAATTCTCCTAAGGAAAATAAACCAAAACCAAAATTGTAGGAGCACGATGCCCTTGCATTAGTGTAAATACTCAACATCCAACATTTTTTATTTATTTGTTTTGATCTTGCGAAATAAACCTGAGGGTTTCACTGTCATTGAGGAACTTTATTAATCTTCCCTCTATACATAGGAAGATTGGACCAAAGACATGATTAGCACAATAGTAATCATAGACCTATATATACATTTAATGAAATATTTTCTAAATATTTGAAATGCAAATTTGTGCTGAATGAAATCATACTACTTAGGATAAAATTACAGTCCGCTTCAGCTGGGACGTAGGGGCATTCATGCTATTGATTTTTTTTTATGGAAAATAAAAAAATGTGAGAGCCAGCGTGTGAAGGAGGGCGGCCTGGTAGGTAAATAAGAAAGAAATAAGTTGAGTTGCAAACAAAAAGGAGGACTGCCAGAAGAACCGTGGAGAAGTGAAACCTGGGATAGAGAGAAAGGAGTAGAGGATGTGGAGTTGCAGTTTTGGAAGCCGCTGGATTGGAATGGGCTAAGGCGCCAAAGAAATGAAACGTTCTTCTCTTTTGAAATCAGTCTTGAAACTGTGAAGCGCCAAAAGGCAGAGAGAGGAGGGTATTGAAATCCTAGTGTATATTTGGGAGCAGCCAGCCTATGGAATGAAGAGAGTGTCTGTAGAGTAGAGTGAGTTGTTGAATGCATGTGAATCCAAATTTCAATAAAATAAAACATTGATTCTTTAGCTACAATCTATATGGCGAAATTGTGTTCTGTTGAAATTGGGGCAGAGGAATGGCAATGTGAAAGTGTGATTGCCTGTGAGATTGAGTCTTTGTGAAAGTGAATATTTGTGTTTGGCTTAGGGGGGTACTCTCCTGCATTAAAGAAGAGCATCCTGGGTGAGCGGAATTTTTGTGTTGTATGTTTGAATGTTGAATTGTTGAGTTTGCGTGCCTCATGATGAGACTAAGGATTTCCTTGATGTTTTCCTATGTTTGTTGTTTGATTTGAAAATATTGTTTCTATGCCCTGTAACAAAAGTTGAATGAGTTTGAAAGTTAAAACTGAATTTCTAGTACAATTAATCCTAAATGAATGAATACACTTTTTCCCAATTTTAATTTTGATGATCTAATTACTATTAAAAGGAAAAAATTATGCAAGTTAAATGGCTTTTCCTAATGCAATATAAGTATGTTTTGGTGTATTTTTCAAGTTTTGAAGCTTCTAATGTAAATTTGTAACTACAAGCTATGAAAAATAGAAAATTTATTCTAAAGAGTAAATAGCTCTACTCTAGCTTTATCTTATGAAGAGGAAGACAAGACAATATTTTACTTCTTCAAGAAAAAAAATATGAGCTAATTACTAATAAAGCAATAAAGAACCTATAATAATGGGCACCAATGCTAGTATGTGTCCTCAGAGGTCCTATAATAGTTAGCTCCTCCTCTACAGCAATGGGGTCCTCCTCTGAGTGATAGGGATAAAAAGGGGGATGTAAGGGAGCTAAAAATGGCTTAGAAGCAATAACAAATTTGCAGGGAAAATGGGGCACAAGTGATCTTTGTGCAAGAATTAAAATCTAGAGGGAATACTATGTATAAGCTTGGCTAAGGAAAGAATACATGAAAACAATATCCTAAAGAAAAGGCTTTGAATCTTTCCAAAAACTAAAATTAAAACTAAAAGAATTAAACTAAGAGACTCAAAAGCCTACGATGAAGCTAGAAGAAGCTTGTGAAGAATATTGTGAGATTTCTCAATGAGAAGAGGATTTCTAGATTTTTATGAGATATCTAAACTATAAAATATATAGAAGAAGCTTGTGAAGAAGCTTTTAAAGAAGATTTTCTGAATGAAATTTATGATAAACAATGAATAATGAAGGGGTATTTATAGGTAGAAATGAAAGGGAACAAAAGAGGAGATAAGATTAAAAGTAGTTATCTAAAAAAAAATGGAAACAATTCCATGAATAGACAAAGGATAAGAAGAAAGATTTCAAAAAAAAAAAAAGAGTGAACTCAAAGAGAAAATGGAAACAATTTATAAGAGACAAGATTTGATCATGAGTTCACAATGGAAAAAATGTGAGCAAAAATGGGTTTAAAATTTATAAGAGGATGAGTTAAGATGAAAAAATGTGAGCAAAAATGGGTTTAAAATCAAGAAGAAAAGCTAAAATTATGAGTTAATTAGTGCATCCAAAATGAGAGGGTCACCCCTTTTTCCAGTTAGGGTCACTCGGGCAATACAAAGATGCTATAGGGTGACCTAGAAGCACTATGGAGTGACTCGAAAGAACTATGGGGAAACCTAGAATAGGAGGATCTAAAATGACTTGTTAGAAAAATGTGAGGTTTGGAAACTCAATTTGGGGGTTCAAGAAGATGGTTAAGGAGGGGAAAACACAAGAGATATGTACTAAGAGTGAAACTACTTAGAGGAGTGTAATTCATGTCTACATTGTTGTGATTAGGAACCTCTTTTCATCATTAGACTATCATGTAGGCCTGACATGCTTTTGGTACTTATAGTGTGCATGTGGCATATTTCTATAGGAAAGTTACAATTACCTAAGCCTTGCTTGAACCTAACTCAATACATCCTAGAAAGGATCCAATGCAATCTCCATATTCCCTATTCCTTGTTTTGGATCAAACCAATAGGTGTAGTACTAAAACCCAGTTTAGAACTGTAACTGTGGTTTTGATGTCTAAATTTCTAGAATTAAATTTAAATATGGGTCAAAGCCAACTAAATCCAACTATTACTCACTGACTAAAATGTGCAATATTCAAATTTGCACACTAGAGTGTTGTATAAAAGGGTAAATCCTAATTCATTTTGGTCATCTATGACTTATAAGGAGGAGAAATCTACACTTAGCATCTGCATTAAAAAAGTACTTAAGCATTATTATCTACACCTATATTTTTCTTGGCATATCTTCCAACTCGTGCAAAATCATTAAATCAATCCAAAGGTTTGACTAAGGCAAAATAGGAGAACAAGTTACCTCCCAAGCCTTGTAAAACAAAATCTGCTAGTGTTTATTAGAACCACCATGTTTAGATATTAGAGGTAAACACATTTCCAAATATTTATTATAGCAAGCTCAAATTTACATGAAAAGATTGAATCTACACGAAAACATTAAAATTGCAAGTGTCAAATCAAATCTACACCTCAAATCTACACCTGCAAGATTAACTCAAAACAAATAACAATAAATCTTGATCCACTTACATTGTGCAAAGTATGGAACTAATTAAAAATAAATCTTGATTCACTTATATTGTGCAAAGTATGGATCCACGTAACCATCTCTGATTTGTGGATGACACTTTTTTTTAATGGGCAATGCCACTCTTGAGGAAGCTATTTCTCTTAAGTAATCTCTTGACATTTATATCAACGTGTCTAGGTAACTCTCGAATGAACAAAAGTATTAGGTTTTCTTCCATATGAACCCTCATCTTCAAGAACAAATTGTTAATATACTTCATTTCAAGGTTGCTTCTCCTCCTTTCAAATATTTGGTGCCCTTATTTCTCCTACTTGCCTTGGGAAAAAGACTAGAATGTTATGCTGGATTTTGTTTAAATTGTCATATTAGTAATTGGACACATAGATAACTCTTTTTAACTAGTTGTATAGTCCTCAAAGCCATGATTCGGGCTGTCCAAGTTTATAGATTTATAGCTCTTGTGATTCCAAAAGGCATCCTTGATGATTTGGACCATAGAAAGAGAAAGTTTCTTTGAGAAGGAAATTTAAAGAAAATGAAATGTCATTTGATTAATTTTGGGGTAAATTTTGTTAGCCTAAAGAGAAAGGTGGATTAGGTATGACATCTTCTCTCCTTAACAATATGGCTTTTTCTGCCAAATTATATTGGATATGGTGTGTGGAAGAATAGGCTTTATGGAGGATAATTCTTAAGCTCAAGCACCTGAATTTGGAGAATTGTGCTTTCATTTCTAGGATGTCAACCCTTTACAAGGGTTCTCATATAGTAATATGATTAAAATTGGTCTTTTTTCAATTGTGGGGAAGGCTGACCTTGCTCCTTTTTGAGATGATGTATGGGACCAACACAATCCTCTTTGTGTAAAATTCTCTAACCTCCTTGAATTAAACTATAAATGTGTTGAAACTGATTGGAATTATGTTTCTGATTCAATATGAAATCATGCATGATGGTATGAGGATTTGGAAATAGAAATCTAAAACTCTTTAGCTAGGTCAACAATAGCCTCTTCTCATTAACCATTTAACTCATATTTTAGCATCTCAGGAGGACTCTTTGAATAACATTCAGATATGCTTGAATGGGGTTTGAAAGAATATGGAATTTACACAATACAAACTGGTTATAAAACTCTTTCGACAGAAAACTGGATGGAGAAAACCTACAAAACAAGATAATCTACTTATAAAAAAATATAATCAAATAGAATTATTTAATTTCTAAATTAAAAAATTGGGCATGCTAGCTACTGTCCAGGTCAAATTCTACTGTAACGAACTAAGCCTCTTAGTTATAAAATCTATTTAGTCATTGTTTGCTCTGAGATCCTGTGAAACCTTACCATGTTTTACTATTTAATGGATAATGCAAATTATCATAATAATACCCCTTGAAAACAAAGTACATTCGAAAACTATGACATCTGCATTCTTTTATGATATTTGCTGTGATTAGGTCTCCTTACGATTGACTGTTTCCTTAAAGGATTGTGTTACAACTATACGTTTTGTGTTGCAACTATTACCTCTACACTCTTTGGTTCTGTATCAAATAAATTTTGCTATTCCTTACTTTAGTTTTCTCCCAAGCTTCTTTTACATTTAGGTTTTACCATGTTTACATCTAGATTTGTACGGTGCATCTGCTGGATTTGTATGGAGATTACACAGGTTGAAACACAGCTGTTTTCATGACATCAACAACATTTATAATACTCGGAGCAAGGCAGCAACTATTACCTCTACACTCTTTGGATCTGTATCAAATGTAATAGTTGTAAAGCAAGGCAAGGAGATTATACAGGTTGAAACACAGCTGCTTTTATGACTTCAACAACATTCATAATACTCAGAAGGAGAATATAGTTTACAACCATAGAAAGGAATGGAAAAGAAACAGTAAAAATATCGTGGCTTTATGTTGTGAGGGATTCTTGAGGAAAATACCAGATAAGAGAGATACTACAGCTCTATTTCTTCCTGTTGAGAATGTTGCTACACACGAAATCGCTACTTCTTTCTCGATACTCTGGACAGACTTAAAAAAAAAAAAAGTCTCTATCTTTTAATATATTTAAACCAGATCTCCTCAAAATACCTGAGCAAACCTAGAAAGGGGAAAACAAGCTGTCGGCTTTAAGATTCATTAAGATATAAGGAGGGCCTCCGATGAAGATTCGTCTTATACTCCCACGCCGTCTAACATTGTCATTATTAAATTATTACGGTTTTGAATACCTACTCCAAATGAAAGTACAGGTTGTACGAAGCATAGCTTGTGACAAGTGTAGGTTGGCAAGGTTTCAATAACCATTAAAAAATAAATAAAATTCAAAGTTTTTTAACATTTTAATTAATTTTAAAAATATGGGTTTTATATTTCATTAAATAGTATATATATCTTAAATACATTTATCTAAAAAAAGTAAAGAGATATAGTGTGAAGTTGTGTTATTTTCTTAAGAGTTGTTTTATTTTACTTTGGAATTATTTATATATGGACACAAATTTTTAATTTTATTTAATTCATGTTTAATAAAAAAAATTCTAGTTAAATTTCCTTAAACAAGGGTTTTCTCAACTCAACTAGGTTAAACAAAGATTTCTCCGGAGGAGAGTAAGATATTTTATTAAAATTAAATTCATGATAACGAAAATAAAAAAGAAAGACAAATCTAAGGCAGGTATTATTGCAAGGGCTTCCTTGTATTATTATTTTTTTATTATAACTTCTTTCAATTATTTTTACTAAAACTCAAATTCATAAAGAAAATTTTAAAATACAAATCTAAGGAAAGAATGAATATAGATCAACAGGGCTAACTAATTTGGTGCAGATTTTAATCTCCAAAATCCATCATTTCTTCTGCCAAAGTAAAGTTGTTTGAAGCCAAAGTGATCTTCAAATTCTTTCTTGGTTAAAGTTATGTAAACCCAAAGTTTTCCAAAAGAAGGCTAGTAAAATAAATATATATTTGTTTTTTGTTTTTTATAGCTATATGTTATATTTTTAATGTTGACAAGCATTCTACAATGACAAGGGGTGGAGTGTAATGGTGTGAGTGTGTTAACAAAAACTCTTATGTTTTACCTTAAATTTGACATCCATTTACATGTCAAAATATTAATATTTAAATATTTTAAATAAATTTATCTAGAAATGGTGAGAGAAGTCAATTTTAAGTTATTTTATATTAAAGAATTTTAAAAATTATTTTATTTTGTTTACACTATTTATATTTTTATTTATTTAAGAGTTATTTTGTTTTACTTCAGAATTATTTTATTAAATATACACATAAATTTTAATTTATTTAAGAGTTATTTTATTTTACTTAAGAATTTTAATTTACTTCCAAGTTATTTTATTTTATTTTTATTTTTTATATTTGTTGGCTATGTTTTATTTTACTTATTATTTTATTTCTACTTAAATGTAAAATTTTACATAAATAAATAATATATTCTTTATTTTCTCAAAAACTAATTTATACATAAATCATATAATTAATGCGTCCATGTATAGAGTAAATAAAATAGTCCTAATGTAAAATAAAATAACTCAAAGTAAATAAAATGACTTCAAATTGTTATCTCTTAGATTTTTTTTTATATCTATACTACTTATCTTTAATAATGTCCAATTTAATTTTTGTAGTTAATGGGGAGAGGAGTGTAATCGCTGAACATGTTAACAAAAACTCTTACCTTTCACTTTAAATTTGATAGCCATTTATATGTCAATATATTAATAGTTAATAATAAGCACAACATAACAAACATAAATAAAATATTATAATTAAACTATGTATGGTAAATAAAATAACTCAAAGTAAATTTTACAATTAATTTATTTTACTTTAAAATTAATTTATTTACTAGAGCTATTCTATTTAAAATTCAGGATTTTGTATTTGAAAATAAATGTGGGCTCTAATATATATATATATGATAAAAGGAATCTTCATTAAGTAGATTCTAAGTTACATCACTCTGGAGAATGCTACGTGCAGAGAAGATGGCGTCCAAGCTGGAGTAATTATTTACCAAGGTGGTGTGTGGCAGAGTGAGATTATTTCCTTTGACGAGAGATATTCTCGAGAAAACACAATCTCCTTTGTATTTTCTATGGTTGTTTTCCATGGCAGATGATGGGAGTGTTACTGGTAAGGGGGTGTCATGTAGTGATGAAGGCTCTCGAAGCAGGTTCAAAGGCAAGGTTGCGGCTATTCATCCTATGTGGCAGTAGATTCAGTGAAAGTCTAGAAGTTTAATGGTGGGAGGTAGGATGAAGAAGGATTATGCTCCTAGGAAGCGGTTGAAGAAAATATCTGGAGAGGAAGCCATGGCTGGTTTCATGAATTATGTAGAAGTGGAGGTGAAGAATTTGATATTAAGAGAATGATTATGCCATATGCTCTCTTTGGCGAAGGAGGTGGGTGGGAAGGATGGAGAGAAGCTATGTCTAGCTATGGTGAATATGTTGTTGGACCCTTGCACTTCTAGGGGTCGTTGGAATGTCTTCGATGTGATGCAATCTTTGACTGTTGGTACCTTGTTGTATATCACTGCGGCTTCTGTATTATCCCATGAAGATATGGTGGAATCCTCCAAGGCAGTGGTAGAGAACCATGAGGTAATTCTTGGCCATGTGCATGATCTGCTATTGGGGATGGTGGAGACTAGCCAGATGGTGGATAGCATTGCAGAGAAGTTGGGGGTGCTGGCCCAGGAGCATACATGACTGACTTACTTATGTGCATGCAATGAGGAGTTTGATGTGGTCAACCTAACTGGGAAGGAAGATAAGTAAATGGGTTCTTTTGGTGAGTTTATTTCTAGTGGTTAGTAATTCGGGGAGAGGGCCGTGTAATTTTCCCTTCTCACCCTATTCATATGTATATGTCTATGTTTTTTGAAGACACTGGTTGGTTAGAGTTTTTGTGATCAGACTCTTGGGCTTGCCCAAATTTTGGAAGGGTCCTAACTATTATGGATTGTATTGGAACATTTAAACTATAATATTGTGTAACTTTAATTTAAAATTTAATTACTAGAAAATTTGATAATATTATATGATGTTAATAGTACCATGTTTATAAGGGGAGACCCTATGGTGAAATGGTGGGGCTTATTGCTTCTAGTGCCAACAACCTTGGTTCAAATCTCATGGGGTTGCTCTCTATTGTGTCAACAATTGAGAGTCCCCCAGGATGATTTACCCATTTCATGTGGAGTGGGGCATTTGCATGTCACCTAGGGGTACATCTCTAGTCCTAATTTACCTCGTTAATGAGGTTGGGGGAGATAAGTCTTGGATATTGTGTTTGGAAGAAAAATAGCTTTCCCCATAAACAAGTTGGTACAAATTGAACTTCAACGACACCTCGAAGGGGAATTCAGGAGCATCAGGTGTAGGGAGTTTAGTGAGAAATTGGAAAGTTAATTGTTAGTGTAGGTTTTCATTTTCCTAGTTGGGTTATTTATTTTCCCTTTATTGCTAGGTTTTTCCTACACTTTTATTAATCTCACTTAGGTTAATAAATCATGTCTTATTAGGTAAGAGGATTATGATGTGTCACCTTCCTAAAAGGAAGCTAGGTGTGCAAAAAACACTTCCTACACTAATCTAATGAGGGGAGGAGAGTGCAAATTCAAATTTATCCTAACTATTATAGTAACATTAAACCATTAACATGACATATTACAACAAACATAGAAACTAGAAAGAATGACAGAAGAAGAGAGACACAAGATATACGTGGGGAAAACCCTTACAGGTGAAAAAACCCCACACTCCAAAACACTGCTCAACTATATTATGTAAACAAAAAGATTACAATACAAATCAGAGACAATGCTCTTGCAAGATTCTTCGACACTTGTATCTGGAGATGATCCAGCAGCATAACAATACCTATAAAACCTATAGTACATTTTCTCCTCCAAGCACCTGTTTATATAGAAAATACAAAGCAAAATTGCCTCTATCTTGGAATGGCTGTCCAACTTGGCCTCATGGCCCAAAACCCACGCCTATGGAAACTTGGTCAACATTGTAAGATGCTTCCAAAATGGGCTATGACAGACACTCTTACAACTCTTATGACCGTCATAGAATCTGCCATACCAGTTTAACTTACAACTATAAGATAATCTATCATACATAGGCTATAAATAGCATATTCTCTTACAACATGTCATAGTCCATCTTGGGGTAGCCAAAGCTACCTTTTTCAAAGATGCCCTTTGACACATGTCCTCACCTATCATAGAATCTCCTATTTCTGACTCTTACATGTCATAACTTTGTCATATGAATCTATCATGATCGTTATGGTCAATATTCTATTACACAACATCTAAGATGCCGACACATGGAAAAATATTCCTACCACAAAGTGGGACGCCTATCTCCTCATGTGAGGACAAAATTACAAGTTTTCATCTTCCATGTAAGATGACACATCACTGTGCCACATCCGACAAGATGACAATAAGGAATTTACAATTAATTTACATCATAGGCAATGAATAAATAAATACAATCAAAATAATGCAAGGAATTACCAAGGTTGAGACACCTTAATTCCCAACATTCTCCCACTTGTCAAACACCTTGTAAGAGCCAATAGAATAACATGAGTTACTTGCTATAGGCTGAGAGTCCCATCGACTCCGAACACCATTTGAACTTCTCTGTGCCCTCTGGCTTCATCAATGCATCTGCAATGTTCTTCAAAGTATCTTCCTTCTACAAATTTACCTTCCCATCCTCTACCATGTCTCACGCAAAGTGAAACTGTACATCAATATGCTTTGTTCTTGCATTGAAAGTTGGATTCTTCACAAGGCAAATTGCACCCTAACTATCACAACTGATAGTAATTTGACCTGCATCAACACCAATATTTGAACACAATCTCTTAAGCCAAATGGCTTCCTTACAAGCATGAGTTGCAGCCATATACTCAGCTTCTATAGTGGACAAAGCAACCATAGGTTGTCACTTACTCATCCAACTAATTGCACCACCAAACATTGTGAACACATATGCACTGGTTGATCTCCTACTGTCAATGCCACCTGCCCAATCAGAATCAACAAATCCATTAATACAAACTGAATGCAGAGGTCCTGTAGCATTGCCATGATAGAAAATGGAATACTTAGAAGTACCCCTCAAATATTTGAACACTCGCTTAACTGCATCCCAATGTACCCGTCTAGGATTAGCCATAAACTGACTAAGGACTCCCATTGGTTGGGCAATGTCTGGTCTTGTGTAGACTATAGTATACATCAAAGTGCCAACAACACTAGCATAAGGTACTCTTCTCATGTCCTCCACTTCACAAGGAGATTTTAGACAATCACTAACAAATAACTTTGTTCCCAATGAAATAGGAACACTCACTGGTCTACAATCTGCCATGCTGAACCTGTCCAACATGGTCTTCACATTTTTAGTCTAGCTTAACCAAAGTTTTCTGTTTGCTCTGTCTCTTCTGATCTCCATTTCCAGAATGTACCTGGCTGCCCCGAGACTTTTCATCTCAAACTGTGCTGACAATTGAGACTTCAAATCAGAAATCACATTCTTACCATTCCTAATCAAGAGCATATCATTAACATACAATGCAATAATGAGAATGCGATCATTGGAAAACTTGTAATACACACAATGATCTGATTTTCATCTCAGATAACCAATTGACAACACAAAGGCATCAAACTTCAAGTACCACATCCTAGGAGACTACTTCAAACCATACAAAGACTTCTTAAAATTTTCTTTACTTTTCTTTATGTAATGCTTTCGCTGTGACATGTAGATTTCTTCCTCCAAATCACCATGAAGGAAAGCTTTCTTCACATCTATTTGTTCTATATCTAAATCATAAGTACTTTCAGCAGATAACAGAAATCTAATGGATGTCAGCTTTGCAACGAGAGAGAAAATTCGACCATAATCAATTCTCTCCACTTGTGAGTACCCCTTCGCAACCAATCTAGCCTTGTACTTTTCAACACTGCCATCTACACTAAATTTCTTCTTGAACACCCATTTACAACCAACGGATTTCCATCCATCAGGCAAAGGCACCAAGTCCCATGTTTCGTTCTTTTCCAAAGAAGCCATCTCATCCTCAATGGCCTCCTTCCAAGAACCTATATCTTTCATGCCCATAGCCTCTCTCATAGTTCTAGGCTCATCAGTGTTAGAAAGTAAAGCAAAAGCACAACTAGAATCAAGTAATGAATAACCAAACCTATCAGGTTGCTTTCTTGTTCATGTAGACCTCCTCAATGGCTGAGTTTGAGGTTCTACTTCTTCTTCATCACTTCCAGAGCTGCTAGAGGTCTCCTCATCATCAGGCCTTACAAGGTCTGTCGGTTCAGTCTTCTCAGGGGTAGAAGGAAACTAAACTGCATCTTCTTTCTTTTCTGACTATTCTGGCTGTAGAATGATAGAAGAAGGTGTTAAGTCTCTGAAGATAACACTTCTACTATACAACACTTTCTCAGTCATGGGATCCCAAAGCTTGTATCCTTTCACACTGACACCATAGAAAATAAAAATACATTTAACAGCCTTGTTCTCCAACTTAAACCATTTCTCTCTAGGCACATGTGCATATGCCTCAACCAAAAACATGAAGATGCCTTACTGAAGGCTTCTTACTAGACCACACCTCCATGGGTGTTTTTCTAATAAGAGCTAATGTAGGAGATCTGTTTACCAGATAGCAAGATGTGGCAATAGCTTCAGCCCAAAATTTTTGTTTGAGGCTTGCTCCACTAAGCATACTCCTAGCCTTCTCCATTAGTGTCATGTTCATCCTCTCTACAACTCCATTTTGCTGCGGGGTGTATGGAATTGTCTTATGCCTTTCAATCCCTTTCTCCTTACAGAACTTATCAAACTCTACCAAATAAAACTCACCACCGTTGTCAGTTCTCAAACACTTAATCTTTTTACAAGTCTAATTTCAACAAAGACTTTAAACTCCTTAAACTGACTAAAGACTTCAATCTTGCTTCTGATAAAATAAACCCATGTCCTTCTACTGTAATCATCTATGAAAGATACAAAATATATAGATTTTTAAATCAAATGAACATTCATAGGATGAAACACATCAAAATGAATTAGATCCAATACACCAGAAGACTTGTGTGAACTAGAGTAAAACTAAACATGGTTTTTCTTTCCATAAATGCAATGTTTGTAAAAGTCAAACTTGAGATTTCAATCATTTAACCCCTCAATGAAGTTTTTATTTTTCAGGGTACATAGACCCTTCTCACCAATTTGGCCATATCTCAAATGCCATAAAATAGTCTTTTTAGCAGGAAGCATAGCTTTCATTGCATGTGCGCTACCATTGGAACCAATTACAACAGATTTCTTCATTGCATATTTAGATGGTGGGGATGAAGTGACAGTAGCTCATTTCCTTGAGTCATACGAACTATTGCATTGTGAAGTGCATGGCTCCAACTGAAATAGAGTACCCCTCTGAGTACCCTTTGCAAGCACCATAGATCCTCTTGTCATCTTGCATCCATCCTTCGAAAAGACAACCTGTACACCTACATCATTCAACATACTTATAAAAAGAAGGTTCCGTACAAGTCCTAGAATGTGCATAACTCCAGTGATCTCCTTCACTCATCTATTAGGGACTCAGATTGAGACTCTTCCATGACCAACAATCTTTAGATGAGAGTCGTCACCCAGGTACACTCTTCCACCATAAAACTCTTCATATTTAGTGAACTAGTCTTGATGTGAGGTCATGTAGAAAGATGCACTAGAATCAATAAACCACACATCATCAAATGCATGGGTAGCCAGGGGTGCGATGAAGGCATTGTTGGATCTAGGGCATACAACTGAGAGGGGGGGTGAATTAGTTGTATAAAAACCTGCTCTACTTTGAATACTTGATTCTTCTTGTTAGTTAACAGTATATCAATTAATCATCCATGAAAGCATAATGCACAAACATAAGAGCAGATAAACATCAACACATTGAACACCAAGATTTTGACGTGGAAAACCTGGTTAAGGGAAAAACCACGGGGTGATTAACCCAAGGATTATTCTCTGTTAGAAGAATAAGAAAAAGAATGGCACTTGCCAATTAGGGCTCACTGCCCGAGCACACTACTCACAAAGAGGCCCACTGCCTACAAGGAGACACACTGTCTACAAAGTGATAAGAATCACAATCTTGAACTGGAGAATGACATCTCTACTATGTTCGGATTAGTTCCATTTAAGCCCGAAAACCTCTGTTCTACCTTTCACACTACTCTTCACTACACCACACTCATTCCCATAATCCACACGACTAAGTGAACTCACAAACCTTTATTTATACAAGACATTGACTTAGGAACAATCATCTAAGTCGACAATCAACCATAAGAATATCCACAAGATGAATAACACATCCGGTCGGCCATCACAAGAACATTCGCAGGATGAACAACTCATCCGGTCGGCTAGTCGGAACAAGAACTCCATCCGGAAGAATAACTTCAATTCTGAGCTCTACCATCAATGCGGACCAACAACACAACTTCATCATGATCCAAGAACCTTCACAAGCCTACCTAAATGACCAGGTGCATCCGCACTTTCTCTACATACTGAAATCTCTTCTCTTCTTCATCTGAAACTTCAAGAACACGTCTATTGCCACTGTCATAATGCAAAAGGTACTTCCAGACCTCAAAATCATACACAACTCAAGATAACACATCACAAGGACATCCCAAACACTCCTTCCAATCTGCAGATTAGGATTATACAATTCCAGACCTCACCGGACCTTTCTGTGATCCTCTGTCACCTCTGAACACTTGCCGGAACCGGTTCCACACCGATAGCCACAATTCCTTTAGATCTTCATGCGGACCTCTGAAATCTTAACTAAAGCATCTCAAGACTCATATCTACAAACCCTTTAATCTGTATCGTCCAGTTCGCATCCTATACAATACATTTGCCTTCTTCTCATCACTGTTCTTCACTGTTCCTGACTGAGGCTAATTTTCTCAATATCCTCAGCACACTGCTCATCGAATCCTTCTTGTCAATGCAATATGTGTATGTTGACATCAATGACAACACTGGTTCACCTCATACTTGCAACAATCTCCCCCTTTGTCATTGATGGCAACATATGATGTGAAAAACCATCAAGACAAGAACTTCTCCTTTCTGTCACAGCTCCCCCTATCAGCAACATGTCTTCTCCTCATTTACTGCTCCCCCTTTGATCATCAGCCACTTTTTTTTCACATGTCTTCTCTCCCCCTTTGACATCAATGGCAAAGGGCTCATACTTGCAATTCTAACACATCAGAATCATACCAGCTGCTCCCCCTTAGTAGCAGCTCCCCATCATCAATCCGGATCACAAGATATGACTGTGATATCCACCGGACTGATGCACATCAGTGCATCTTAGTTCATTACCGGAGGGGCCATGACCCCTAACTTCTCCCGGAGATATTCAAAAGAGTCCTTGGGAAGAGGTTTAGTAAAGATATCTGTAATCTAATCCTTGGAAGGAACATACTCCAACCTGACTTCTTCCTTGTTCACTTGTTCTCTCAAAAAGTGAAACTTGATAGATATGTGCTTAGTCTTAGAGTGCAAGACCGGATTCTTAGAAATATTAATTGCACTTGAATTATCACAGAAAATTGTGATAGGCTCCTTATATTCAACTTTAATGTCTCTTAGCATCTGCTTCATCCATAAGATTTGAGTGCAACTGCCTGCTGCTGCAATGTATTCTGCTTCAGTTGTGGACAGAGATATTGCATCTTGTTTCTTGCTTAGCCAAGAAACCAATCTCTTCCCCGGAAAGAATGCTCCACCACTGGTGCTCTTCCAGTCATCCACATCTCCTGCCCAATCTGCATCTGTGTAAGCATGAAGAGAGAAATTCGGATCTCTAGGGTACCATAGTCCATACTCAACTGTTCCTTTCAAGTACCTAAAAATTCTTTTGATTGCCATAACATGAGATTCTCTAGGATCAGCCTGGAATCTTGCCACAAGACCAACAGCCTGCATTATATCTGGTCTAGTCTGAGTGAGATACAATAATCCACCAATCATTGATCTATACTTTGTCTGATCTACCTTTGGGGAGTCATCATCTTTGCTCAACTTACATTCGGTTGCCATGGGAGTGTTCATTGGCTTTGAATCTTCCATACCAAATTTCCTCAACAATTCTTTCACATATTTGGTTTGAGAAATAAAGATCCCTTTCTTTGTTTGAGTAATTTGCAGACCCAAGAAGAAATTCATTTCACCAAGCATTGACATTTCAAACTCACTTTTCATTTGATTTGCAAAAGTTTTGCACATACTATCTCTTCCTCCAAAAATGATATCATCCACAAACACTTCAACAATCAAAATATTTTTATGATCAATTTTGAAATATAAGTTACTATCAGCAGTACCTTTGTTGAATCCAATCTGCACAAGATGCTTATCCAACCTTTCATACCATGCTCTTGGGGCTTGCTTTAATCCATACAAAGATTTCTTCAACTTGCAGACCATATCATCATTATCAGATAATTGAAATCCATCCAGTTGTTCAATGTAAACTTCTTCTAGATCACCATTTAGGAAGGCAGACTTGACATCCATCTGATATACCTTGAAGTCTTTGAAGGTAGCAAATGCAAGGAGTAATCTGACTGCTTCAATTCTTGCCACCAGAGCAAAGGTTTCTTCAAAATCAATTCCTTCTATTTGAGAGTAGCCTTTGCAGACCAATCTAGCTTTGTTTCTGATTACTTCACTAGCTTCATTCAGTTTGTTCCGGAAAACCCATTTGGTTCCAATCACATTCATGTCTCTAGGTCTGGGAACAAGATCCCAAGTATGATATCTCTCAATTTGCATTAGTTCATCTTCCATTGCTTTGGTCCAGTTTTCATCATTGCAAGCTTCATTTATTGTTTTGGGTTCAATATTTGAAATCAAACAACATTCATCCTGATTTTGAGCAATATTCCTTCTAGTTTGCACACCTTTGTTTCTGTCACCTATGATCTGATCTTTAGAGTGGTTCTGTATTACATACCTTGGAATTTTGGGAGCATTCTATACTACTGCTTCTTGATCAGGCTCATTCATACCTATCTCTTCTTCCTAATTTACCGGATCAGGCTGATTCTGACTTACCAGAGAGGATTGAGCTCCTTGAACTTGAACACCATCTTGGTCATCCTCATCAAACTCATAAAACCTTGAGGGCTTCTCAATTCCTTCATCAACTTTCACATTAGTGCTTTCTATCATCTTCCTCAATCTCTTATTGTAACACCTGTATGCTTTGCTTTGAGTGGAGTAACCCAAGAAAATTCCTTCATCACTTCTAGCATCAAACTTTCCTAGATCTTCATCTCTTTTAATATAACACTTGCTACCAAATACTCTGAAATATTTCACAGTAGGAGTGATGCCAAACCAGAGTTCATAAGGGGTCTTACCGGTGTTGTTTCTGATTTGAACTTGATTGAGAGTGTAGACTGCAGTGCTGATAGCTTCTTTCCAAAACATTTGAGGAATATTTGCTTCGAACATCATTGTCCTGGCAGCTTCCTGGATGGTCCGGTTCTTTCTCTCAACTACTCCATTCTGCTGTGGAGTCCTAGGAGCAGACAACTGTCTTCTTATACCCTACTTCTCACAAAAGTCAATGAACTCACCAGATGTAAATTCACCACCTCTATCAGACCTTAGACACTTCAACTTCAATCCGGTTTGATTCTCTACCATAGACTTGAAGATTTTGAACTTCTCAAGGGCTTCTGATTTCTCCTTTAAGAGGGTAACCCACATCATCTGGGAATGGTCATCAATTAGCAACATGAAATATCTATCACCTTGTAGACTCTTGATTCTTGTCGGACCACAGAGATCAGTATGTACTAGTTCCAACAATCCGGTAGAGGACTGATCTTTACTTTTGAAAGAGACTCTACTCTGTTTACCTAGCTGACATTCTTTGCACAAACTATTTGTAGGTTTCATCAATTTTGGAAGATCTCTTACAGCTTGAGCATTGCTTATCTTGATGATGTTATCAAAATTTACATGACACATTCTTCTATGCCATAACCAACTCTGATCAATTTTAACAAACAGACAACTTTTATTTGAACCAACTAGATGAAAGATATTACCTTTTGTCTGAGTACCGGATGCAATTTCAATTCCGAAACTTGTAAAGATTCTGCATTTTCCATTCTTGAATTGGAGATCATAGCCTTTGTCTACTAACTGACCAACACTGAGAAGATTGTGCTTCAATCCTTCAACATATAGTACATTACCTATTTTGCTCTTTCCATCAAAGGAAATAGTTCCCCTACCTCTGATTCTGCCAGCAGAATTGTCACCAAATTTTACCATTCCTCCTTCATATCTTTCGAAATCCAAGAACTTATCCTTGTCACCAGTCATATGGTGAGAACATCCACTGTCAATAACCCAATCATCCTTTTCTTCCACTTGAGCAGCCAAAGCTTTTTCCACAACCTTGTGATTGACAGATTTAGAGAGTATTGAATCTTCTTCCTTGATGGCAATAAACACCCATTCATTTCTGGATTTGCTTCCTAGTTCTGATTCATCATCTGTTACTCCTTCATTGTCATCTTCTTCATGAACATAATAGCAGTTCTTTTGAAACCTTTGTCTGTTAGTATTAGTCCTTGCAGATCTTTCCGGACATCTTGAAGCAAAATGACCAATCTTATTGCAGTTGAAGCATTTAAAGGGTAGTTTTCCTTCATACTTACCGGATCCTCTTGGCAGTCTTTTTGCAATGAGGGCTTCAAGTTGAGCTATTTCTGCTTCTTCTTCTTCCATGTCTCTTCTTGCTTGATCATACCATGACATCTTCCTTGAAGAGTTTTCACCCGGATCAAGTCTTTGTTTGCCTTTCACATAGGCACTGGCTTTGAAAGCAGATTCAGTCTTGGGAGGATCATCTCCAAACTTGGTCATTTCAAATGCAGCTAGTTTGCCAGCCAATTGTTCTCTTGTGACAGTTGTGTGGGGTTTGAATTCATTAATGGTAGCAACCTTGATTTTGTAGGCAGCAGGAAGGGATCTAAGGATTTTACAAACAATCTCATTTTCATCCAGAGTTCCACCAGCATTTCTAATTCCACATACCAGCTCATTCACTCTTGGCATAAAGGTAGTGTTGTTTTCATCATCTCTCATCTTCAATCTTTCAAATTTCCCTTTCAGACTTTGCAACCTTGCACTTTTGACAAACTCATCTCCTTCATACAGAAGTTCCAATTTAGTCAGGATCTCATATGCAGTTGGTAGGTCAATAACATTTGAGAGATCTGAGTCGTTTAATGTGCTTAGCAAAGCTTCCTTGGTCCACAGATTGTTTTCAGCGTCTGTGATTTCATTCAGAGTTGTCAGACCACCTTGTGGAGGTACATATGGTTTTGAGACCATGGCCAAGTATGCTTTTCCCATACATTCCAAGTGACATTTCATGTGACCTTTCCAGAGAGTGAAGTTGGTTCCATCAAACTTCGGACTATCCTTCTTGTATGACGACATCCTGGATCTCCTCAAGTGGTTAAGCTCCTTTCAGAGGAACTTGGCTCTAATACCAATTGTTGGATCTAGGGCATACAACTAAGAGGGGGGGTGAATAAGTTGTATAAAAACCTGCTCTACTTTGAATACTTGATTCTTCTTGTTAGTTAATAGTATATCAATTAATCATCCATGAAAGCATAATGCACAAACATAAGAGCAAATAAACATCAACACATTGAACACCAAGATTTTGACGTGGAAAACCCGGTTAAGGGAAAAACCACGGGGTGATTAACCCAAGGATTATTCTCTATTAGAAGAATAAGAAAAAGAATGGCACTTGCCAATTAGGGCTCACTGCCCGAGCACACTACTCACAAAGAGGCCCACTGCCTACAAGGAGACACACTGTCTACAAAGTGATAAGAATCACAATCTTGAACTAGAGAATGACATCTCTACTATGTCTAGATCAGTTCCATTTAAGACCAAAAACCTTTGTTCTGCCTTTTGCACTACTCTTCGCTACACCACACTCATTCCCATAATCCACACGACTAAATGAACTCACAAACCTTTATTTATACAAGACATCGACTTAGGAACAATCATCTAAGTCGGCAATCAACCATAAGAATATCCGCAAGATGAATAACACATCCGGTCGGCCATCACAAGAACATTCGTAGGATGAACAACTCATCCGGTCGGCTAGTCGGAACAAGAACTCCATCCGGAAGAATAACTTCAATTCTGGGCTCTACCATCAATGCAGACCAACAACACAACTTCATCATGATCCAAGAACCTTCACAAGCCGGTCTAAATGACCAGGTACATCCGCACTTTCTCTACATACTAGAATCTCTTCTCTTCTTCATCCAGAACTTCAAGAACACAGTCTGTTGCCACTGTCATAATGCAAAAGGTACTTCCAAACCTCAAAATCATACACAACTCGAGATGACACATCACAAGGACATCCCAAACACTCCTTCCAATCTGTAGATTAGGATTATACAATTCTGAACCTCACTAGACCTTTCTGTGATCCTCTGTCACCTCTGAACACTTGTTGGAACCAGTTCCACACCGACAGCCACAATTCCTTCAGATCTTCATGCAGACCTCTGAAATCTTAACTGAAGCATCTCAAGACTCATATCTACAAACCCTTTAATCTGCATCCTCCGGTTCACATCCTATACAATACATTTGCCTTCTTCTCATCACTGTTCTTCATTGTTCCTGACTGAGGCTAATTTTCTCAATATCCTCAGCACACTGCTCATCGAATCCTTCTTGTCAATGCAATATGAGTATGTTGACATCAATGACAACACTGGTTCACCTCATACTTGCAACAGGCATCACCATCATCTTGTGACTTGTCAGAATCTAAATCAGGAGCTTCCTTCTTTTTCTTCTCCTCTTTACATTCCTTTCAGAAATGCCCCATTTTTCCAAAGTTCCAATAGAGATCCTCGGACTTTCCAGGAGATTTGGATCTCCCATGGGATTTGGATCTGCCCTTCTTAGTTTTCTTGTCTTTCTTCTTCCCTTTCTCTTTGGGTTTTCCATGAACCGAAAGAGCCTTTTGGGTTGTCTCAGAAGACTTCCTCCACATTTCTTTAGATAACAGTGATGGCACCACATCTTCCATCCTGAATGTGGTAGTGGTGCTTCTGATAGCCATGACAAGATGATCCCATGAATCTGGCAAAGAATAAAGCAGGGTCATGCAACGATCCTCCTCAATTTTTACACCCACAGATGTCAACTGTGCAATGATCATGTTGAAAGCATTCATGTGGTCAGCAACAGATCCTTCGTCTTCCATCTTCAGAGTGAACAACTTTTTTTTTAGAAAAAGTTTGTTTACCAAGGACTTGGCCTAATAAACATCACCCAACTTCTTCCAAAGATCTTTTGTGCTTTTCTCCTCATGGACATTCAATAGCATAGAGTCAACTAAATAGAGTCTTATGAGACCCTTAGCCTTCTGATCTTTGAGGTCCCAATCATATTGTGACATTGTTGTAGGTTTCACACCAGATATGGTTTTCCATAGGTCACGATCAACAAGTAGGTCCTCCATCTTGAGTTTCCACAACTCAAAATTAGTGCCATTGAATTTCTCAACCTCTAACCTTCCAGATGTGATTTCAATCTCCTTTCTGCAATAAGATACAAAATACTCTACACAAGACTCCCACTCAACCTAAGATTAGCTTAAAAACCCCCTACCTAGTAGCTAGAACCAAAAACTGGCCAGGCTCTGATACCAACTGAAAGGAAGCTAGGTGTGCGGAAAAATCTTCTTACACTAATCTAATGAAGGGAGGAGAGTGCAAATTCAAATTTATCCTAACCATTACGGCAACATTAAACAATTAACATGAGATATTGCAACAAACACATAAACTAGAAAGAATGACAAAAGAAGAGAGACATAAGATATACATGGGGAAAACCCTTACAGGTGAAAAACCCCACACTCCAAAACACTTCTCAACTGTATGACGTAAACAAAGAGATTACAATACAAATTAGAGCCAATGCTCTTGTAGGAGTCTTTGACACTCATATCTGGAGATGATCAGGCAGCATAACTATACCTGTTAAACCTATAGTACATCCTCTCCTCCAAGCACCTGTTTATATAGAAAATACAAGGTAAAATTGCCTCTATCTTGGAATGGGCATCCAACTTGGCCTCATGGCCTAAAACCCATGCCTATGGACACTTGGTCAACATTGTAAGATGCTTCTAACACTTGTCCACATACCCCATCCCAAAGAGGTCACCTATTTCCAAAATAGGCTATGAAAGATGCTCTTACAACTCTTACAATTATCATAGAATTTGTCATAGCAGTTACAACTTACAGCTGTAAGAGAATCTGTCATAGCAGGATATAAATAGCATATTCTCTTACAACATGTCATAGTCCACCTTGGGGCACCCAAAGATGTCTTTTTCAAAGATGGTCTTCGATACATGTCTTCACCTGTCATAGAATCTCCTATTTCTGACTCTTACATGTCATAACTTTGTCATAGGAATTTGTCATGACTGTTATGATCAATATTCCCTTACACAACATCCAAGATGCCGACACATGATAAAATATTCCTACCACAAAGTGGGACGCCTATCTCCTCATGTGAGGACAAAATTACAAATTGTCATCTTCCATGTAGGATGACACATCACCATGCCACATCCCACAATATGACAATATGGAATTTATAATTAATTTACATCATATGCAATGAATAAATAAATAAAATCAAAATAATGCAACGAATTACCAAGGTTGAGACACCTTAATTCCCAACACTTCCTACATGTGAGCATCCATTAGTTATCTTGGGAAGATAATTTGCTATCTTTAGTCCGATAGATGGTTGCTCTTCATTGGTCGGTGTTGCAACATCCACCCTCTCCCTAGTCTATATAAGCATGCTACATGGCTTGTATTTTGTATCTCTTGCTTTTGCATCCTCTTAATGTTACTTTTCTTCTAGCATTTGCATTACTCTTGGAGACTAACTCTATGCTGCTATTTTGATTTAATATCATTTACTTTCATAGTTTAGATATCTATTCATTTACACTAGTTTTCTGGGTTAATAATCTTTTCAGATTCTAACATGGTATTAGAGCTTTTCTATGTGGAAGAGTAGATTTTATTTTCAATATTTGAGAGATTGGGGGGGCTAATAAAGATTTGTTGCAAGTTTTTGAAAAACCTAGTATGCTCATCTCTTGCATGTTCAGATGATTTGGAGAATAAAAAAGTTTGAAGAAAAATGTTTGATCTCAGGGGTTTGTATGTGTTTTGTGATATTTGGGTGATTGCAACATTTTTAGTTATACTGGTGGCATTTCTTGTTGTTGCAACGTGTCCAGGAGGCTCAAGAAAGTCAAGTTTGGCTTTCATATCCCTAAAATCAGAGATCATTTGACACAATTGCAGAACTGAGATTTCAAGCTTAGATATGGAAATCAACTCTCAATTGGAGCATTTTCAGGCCAAAAAGACCTTGCCATTGCATCCGAGAGGCATCACAGGTGAATTTTGATATATAATCTACCCAGTTTTGGTGTCGAGAGTCTGAAAGACAAATTGTTTTTACTAGAGGTCATTTTTTGCCTCTCCACACAAATTTCCATGTAAGATTCCTACATTTTTTAATATAAAAAATTTCAAAAAAAATAAAATAAAGGGGTTTGAGCCCTCTATAGAGGGCATGTCCCACTCTAGGGGCCCACGGGTGAGTCATATTGCCCCCGCCCCCTCTCATCAGACCTTCGGCCTTCTAAAAACATTGTCTACCATTTAAAAATCTAGTACGACCTTTGGCCATTCAAAATATTTCTACCTATTAAAAATTGCCTCTATAATTTAGTCTTGGGATGCATGCCTATATTTGGCCTCTATACCATTTGTTTTTTCTTTGATAGATACTCGGGCCTACGTGCCTTAATTTAGCGTTGTGCCATTGTGTTTTTTTAGCAAAGTTGACCAATTTGGCAGAAGACTAAAGACAGCTAGCAAGACTCTAAACTTGGTGGACCACTAACTTTGGTGGTGTTTTTGGTGGAGGTTGTTCGCAAACCCCTCTCTGTTGGAGTTTCTAGTTTGGATGTTGAACTTTAGAGACTCCGTTCATGCTCATTTTGGCTGCTTTTCCTAGGCTTCTTTTTTTGACTTTTGCTATTTTTCCACATTCTTCACAGTGGTGCAGACGATTCTTGATTTCAGCACATGGTTTTCCCTAAAATTGTAGATTCTCATAGGTGATGTTGCTCAGTTCCCATTTTTTGGAACTTCGGATGATACGACCTCATATCATGGTGATTCTTGTTTTAAAAGTCCATGATTTTTCACATAGATCACAGTGGTGTTGTTAGTTTTTCTTGGAAGAGTTCCAGTATGGTACTTTCAACATACACCCAATTTGAGAGGGTTTTGTAAGGCATTGAAATCAAGACCACTTAGTATTTCTTGCTAGTGATAGTTGTAAACACACTAATTATAAAGTGCCAAATCATTTTTGCTTGGGGGGTTCTTTGATTGAGTGAAAGGGGGGTTGTCCTATGTGTCTTCTCTTCTTTTCAACATTTCTTTTCTCCATTTCTTCATCATGGATCAAATATCTATGCCCATCCTAACTCCATACAACTACTTTGAGTGGAAATCACGCATGACAATCTACTCAAGGAAAGCTGGATTACATAGGATAATAATGGGACTTGAAACTGAACCTACTAAAGATGAAGATAAGCCTAAGTGGTTTAACAAATGTGATGAGGCATATGGATCATTGTGCTTGTTTATTTCTCTTGATTTGCTCTTTCACATTGAGTCTTTGAATTCACCAAATGAAATCTGGACAAAGCTAGAAACACTATTTGGCACACAAGATTCAATGAGGGGTCATATGTTGGAAAATGAACTAATTAGTTTAAGTCTAGGCAATTTCAACACAATCCAAGATTTCTTCACCAAATTGAAATCACTAAGGCTATAGCTAAAACAATATGGAATTGAAAAGAAAGATGAACAACTGATTCTCAGTATTCTCTCTAAGCTAAGTTTTGAATATTCTGTGGTTTTTTCTACCTTCTATGCTACTAAGGGTAAACTTGTTACTCAATTCACCATGCCATCTTTAGATGAGTTTGCTATCTCTCCCACTTAGGAATAAGATAAGGTAACTCAAATGGGCACTCCTAAGTCCTCTAAGTCACATGCCCTACCTATGAACCAAGGCACAAAAGAATAGAAAGGACAAAGTAGTAACAACAAGAGTAAGGATAAGAAACAAAAGAATAGCAAGGAGAAGAAGGAATAGATATCAGTTGCTTCAAAAGCAACTAATGAGACCCAATCCTCTAAGGGTGACAAGCCTGTGAAAGAAAAGGTCCAATGTGGCTATTGTAAAAGACCTGGTCATGATGAACATAAGTGCTTGAAGAAGCAAATTGATCACTTTACGCACATTCTTGAGAAGAATAATATTAGTGTTCCTGAGTCTATCAAAAAGAGTTCTAATGAGGGGTCTAACAAGGAAAAAGAAAATATCAAGGGGAAAGGAAAGTGCAAGGCCCTTGTAGCAGTTACTTCTTCACCATCCACTTGGGTTCTTGATTCAGGTGTTTTGTACCACATGGCTTCATCTAAGGAAGAACTTCCATCTTTGGAGCCATGTGCTATGCCTTCTATTTTGATGGGTGATGACACTCCTATAGAGGTCTATGGGAGAGGGTCTGTTGATGTGGGGGATGGCACATTCCATGATGTTCTTTGTGTGCCCTCATTATCAACTAATATCCTATCGGTATATCAGATCACTCACACAGGTTTAGGCAAGCAGGTTGAGTTCACTCTTGATTCAATGGAGATTCATGAGTTGCATAGTGGTTCTAAAGTTATAATTGGGAGAGAAGATCATCGATCATGACTCTATCTATTTTCTCACTTTGTTTCCAATCCTCGTTCAACTATTTTTCTCTCATTCTAATGATGTGATTGGATTATGGCATGACTTGGTTGGCCATCTTAACTACCGCTACTTGCAGTAGCTCACCCAGTAGAGCATGGTCACAGGGTTGTCTTCAGTTTAGTTTTCAGGTAGTGTTTGCCAAGGTTACATTCTTGGTAAGCATCCTAAGGAAAAGTTTGACAAAGGTAAGACATGGAGAGCTTCACAGATACTAGAGTTAGTTCAAAATGATTAAGCTAGTCCACTTCAGCATCCTTCTTTCAATAGGGATAAATATGTCCTAACATTCATTGATGCCTTTTCTTGTTATACTTGGGTTTACTTTCTCAAACAAAAGTCAGAGGTATTTGAGCATTTTCAGGACTTCAAAATTTTTGTAGAGAAGCAATTCAGGAAACCCATCAAAGTTTTGCGTACTAACAATGGTGGTAGTATGTCAACCATTGGTTTGGGCAGTTTTGCACTTTAGAGTGGATTGATTTGTAGTATTCAGTTCCATACAATCCTCAATAGAACCATGTTGTAGAATGGAAGAATAGGTCCTTGAAGGAAATGGTGAACTGCATGATTCACTCCATATCTCTTGTGCCACAATATTGGGAAAAGGCCATTAATTGTGCTTTTTATATCTAGAACTATGTTCCTCACCGAGCCTTGAAGGGAGTCACTCCTTTTGAATCTTGGAGCAATAAAAAACCATCAGTTAAGTACTTTTGAGTTTTTGGTTCTCCTTCATGGGCCGATATTCTTGCAAAGAAATGCAAGGCCTTAGATCCATAAAGTAGACCTTGCATATTTGTAGGATATCCTGATGGTGTGAAGGGTTATCAGTTGCTCAACCCTACTACACATGAGTTGTTCATTGAGGGGAGTGTTTAGTTTGAGGAGGGATCTTCAATCTCACTTTCTATCACTTCTCCACCACCTTCTACATTGACATTGGAGTCACTTGGGCTACATGGAAGATCTTCTGATGAGTCAGATTCACTTGAGCCATCTTCTACCTCTTTCCTCTCCTAGTCATCATTCAAAGGATGATGATTCTCCACATTCTCCCACTTCTGGTCCACTTTGGGCTAGATAAACTTTGCAGTCTACAAGCGATTGGGTTGGGGATCCATCAGACACTAGGTAGACACATTAACAATTCCAGGATGCTCCACATGTCTTCATTTATATTGCCTCAGATCCATAGTCTTTTCATGAGGCTTCTAGTATTCATGAGTGGGATACAACTATGTAGGAGGAGTAAAGTTCCATTCAGATGAGGAACCATACTTGGGATCTTGTCCCTCTTCCTAAGGTAAGAAAACTTATTCAATGTAAGTGGATCTATCAGACAAAATTTGCCACAGATGGGTTAGTTGAAAATCATAAGGCTCACTTGGTTCCCAAAGGATTCTCTTAGGTTTCTGGGATTGACTACTCTGACACTTTTGCCCCAATTACCCGAATGAACTCTATCCAACTTGTTCTTGCATTACTGCTACCAATCATTGGGAAGTACACTAGATGGATGTGAAGAGTGCCTTTCTTCATGGTGACCTTTAGGAGGAGATATACATAGAGCAGCCACAGGGGTTCATTCAGGATTCTTCACTTGTGTGTCATCTTTGGAAGTCTCTCTATGGCCTCAAAAAGGCTCCTTGATCCTGGTATGCCAAGATGGACTCCTTCCTTCTAATAGTTGGGTTTGATTGAGGCCATTCTGATCCCAATGTGTACATTTTACAACAAGATGGTTCACTCCTATTTCTGGTTCTATATGTTGTTGACTTGCTAATCATAGGGAGTTCTTCATTCACCATTAGGGCTATTAAAACTGCCCTTCATGACAAGTTTTTGATGACAGACTCGGGCTTGTTGTATTACTTTCTCAAGATTGAGATCTTCCAGTCTACTTCGAGGATCACCATCACATATTCCAAGTATGCTCTAGATTTTCTCTCACAGTTTCATATGGCTAACTATAAACCTGCTCTGACTACCTTTCTGGAGTCAAAATTGAGGCTTATTATTCTTCACCCTTTGTTGATGGCACTTTGTACCGACAATTTGTTGGGAGTCTCATTTATCTGACTCATACTAGACCCAACATTTCATATGATGTAGGCATGGTCTCTTGATTCATGCAAGAGCCCCATGAGCTACATTGAAAAGCAGCCAAGTGGATCCTTCACTACATTCAGGGTACTCACAGTTTTGGGATTCACTATGCAATGGACATTGATCTTGACTTGGTGGGCTACATAGATTTAGATTGGGTAGGTGATTCTCAAGATTGCAAGTCTACTTTAGGTTATAGCTTCTCACTTGGTTTAGGTCCTATTTGTTGGTTGAAAAAGAAGTAGTCTGCTATTGATCTATCTTCTACTGAGGCCAAGTACCAGGAGGCTGTGAATGCTGCCACTGAGGCCATCTAGCTTCAGAATCTTCTCACTGAGTTTGGTATCCAGATCAAATGGCCATCAGTCATGTTTTGTGACAACTATAGTGTCATTTGGATGTCATAGAATCTGATCCATCATCAGCGGACCAAACACATTAAGTTTCAGAAGAACTCCATCTGAGAGCTCATCCATGGCCATGTCATCGAACTTCACTACTATCTGACTTTCGAGTAGGTTGGTGAGATCTTCACCAAACCCTTCACTGAGAAAAAGTTCCTTCATTTGCGAGATTTACTGGGGATGCGGGATGCTTCATCTTTTGGGGGGATTCATCCTTTCACTCAGAGTCCTAACTCTCTCTACTTTGGGGGGGTCTCTTCTCTCTTTATTTGGAGGGGCTTTTCTCTCTTCTGGGGGGGTCTTGTCATTGGGGAGAATTTTATGTACATGGGTACCTAATTAGGCTTGATTTGCTAGGACCCATTTCTACATCCACCTAAGCTATGCTTAAGGGGGTTGTTAGTGTAGGTTTTTACTTCCTAGTTGGGTTATTTATTCTCTTTATTCCTAGGTTTTTCCTACACTTTTATTAATATTGCTTAGGTTAATAAAGCATGTCTTATTAGGTGAGAGGATCACGAGGTGTCACCTTCTTACATGTGAGCATCCATTAGCTATATTGGGAAGATACTTTTCTATCTTTAGTCCGATAGATGGTTTCTCCTCATTGGTTGATGTTGCCACCTCCTCCCTCTCCTTGGTCTGTATAAGCATGCTACCTGGCTTATATTTTATATCTCTTTCTTTTTCATCTTCTTAATGCTATTTTGCTTCTAGCATTTGCATTAGTCTCAGAGACTAACTCTATGTTGCTATTTTTATTTCATATCATTTTGTTTCATAGTTTAGATATCTATTGATTTACACTAGTTTCCTGGATTAATAATCTTTTTAGATTCTAACAGTAATGTCATTTGCATAGCTTCCAGGAGGCTTGGCCATGGAACCAACAATATGGTTGAGTTTCAAGCACTAATCTTTGGACTTCAAGTAAGAATTAAGATGAGTCTAAGCAAGCTAGCAATAGAAGGTGATTCAACATTTGTGATTAATGCAGTAAGGATGAGGAGCACATCAAATTAGAAATATAACACTATACTTAAAACAGTCATGGAGCTTTTAGCCAAGTTGGAAGAATACAAAGTTAACCGTGTGAAGACGAGAAAAGATATTTAAAGGAAATAAGAAAAGAAAATGCAGTTAAACACAATGTTTATACCTTTGAAGATCCCCCTCACTCCTTGATAAGATTGTAGAGAGTTGAGCACCAAGACCCTCCTAGCTTTACCCAAATTGATGTTATGTAAATGTGGATTGCTCTTTTTGATTCAACGCAATGTGGATTGGGTAGAGGATTTAGGCTAAAGATTTGAATGAGATTTGATAAGGTTGAGAGATGGATAAAGATGAGATAGGGATGACTTATGATTTTTGCATGGTGAGAGTAAGATAAGAAGATAAGAAAAATATTTGGACAGCATAAGGATGCTATGAAGAAGTTGTTAAAATGGCTTGGGTTGGCCTTGTATTTATAGGCAAATTGGAGAGGATTTTGATCCAATGGTTGAGATTCAAAGTTTGAATCAATGGTTGAGATGAGAGGATGAGATCAAACATTGACATCTTATCAAAAAAGATGAAGGGATGAGATTAAATGTGAATTTTAAATTCAAATTGGGAAGAATGAGTAGGATTAAAGACGAATTAAAAATTCATCTTGGGAAGGGATAGATAATGACATGTCAATGAATTAAAAATTCATTTCATGGGGGAGTGTTGAATGAAAAATTCATATTTATATGTAGAACAGAGGACATGTGACACATTTGTGCTTTTGGGAATCACATGTGTGATCTCTTTGCACAAAAAAGATCTCTTACATGGAAATGGAAAGGTGAGTTGGATGGATCATGTGACCCTTTTGATTAAAAGGTATTTTTTTATTTATGGGATGTAGGAGAAGGTGTGAAGTAAGATTTGACCAAGTTAATAAAGGGATTAACTTTAATTAATGTGGTTGTAGCAAATTATTTAGTGGGCTAATGGAGGATTAAAATTAATTAAATAATGATTTATTTAATTAATTTTGGTCTAGGGGTCATGTAAGCTAGGGTAGCTAATTAAATAATTGTTGTTTAATCAACTAGGGTAGGTTTAGGCTATAGGATAGGGTAGATTAACTTAATAAACATGATTTATCTAATTAATCAAGATTAGGGAGATGGAAAAATTAAATAAATAAATATATAACATATTTCTTCAATTAATTGGGATGAAGTTATAAGGTCTAGTGATAAATTAGATGAATTAATTTATCACAAGGGATGAATTAGGGATAAATGGTTAAGAGTAGATGATTAGGGATAAATTAATTATATAAAATGAATTTATTTAATTAATTGAAAGAGATAGTTAGTGATGTGAAGATGTGGGAAAGTGGCTTGCAAAGTGGATATTTTCACCAAGTTATAGAAGACGAGGGTGATGATATTTATCCAAAGTTTGCATGGACTAGACACACAAACAAGAGGGTGATCCCATGCATGCCCAAGATAGTACAATCTTGTCTAGAATAGGGAAGGGGACTCATCTAGCATAAGTCCTTAATACACCAAAGGTATGAAGAACCTTATATGCAAAAGGAGATCAATATGGTAGAACCAACCCTACGATTACAAAATATGAATAATAGTTTGGGGTAATGAGACCAACCCACAAGCACAAGATACAAAAGAAAGAATATGCCGCATTCTAGATGTTTTTGCCACATACCATGATACAGTGAGATCAAGGTAGTTTTGAGATGATCTTTGAATAGGAAAAAAGATAAAAATCAAGAACTAAAAGACCAACGAACCAATAAATAGTCATTGTATCTGTTGCCAAGATGGATGATGATAGCATGATGGATTCTGCCTATTGTAGGAATGATATATCCTAAGGCAAGAATAAATTGATGATTGGATCATGCCCATTGTAGGAATGATATATCCTAGGGCATGGTTTTGATGGTTGATGTTGTAGGATTAGTGTAAGATATGATGGTTACAAGTTGCGGTTGATGCTGATTTGATAGTTGATGATTTTTGTTAAGGGATGATGCTTTGATAAGTGATGCAATGCCTTAGTTATTGCATTTTAATCTAGTGTAAGCTTAGAGGATAGGGACCATCCAAGTGGGTTGGATGGGTGTATCTTATGTACTTGAGTATTGAAAACTTCCTTCATATTGTAGACTCCCTACATACCTTGTATCCACAGGGTCAAGACACATTAAGATATGGGTGTTGATGATATGTAGTTCTAATTTATGATGTTTATGTGGGATGATTGAGTACTGACAAGATGTTTAGGTTAGTGACGAGATGTTGATGGAACGATGTTGATTTTGGGATGGATGTTTTTTGGATTTTGTGGGTATTTTGATTTTTTTGGATTTTCTAGATTTTTTATTTTTACTAATTTTTATGATTTTGGATAGGGAATGGTTTATTATGAGATGGTTGCATTGGATTACATTTGGATCTATCCTAAGTGCTAGATACCAATGACGAGGGAACACTAAATCTAGAGGTGAAGGTGAATAAGGTGATAAGATTGGATGGGGGATTGGTGATGAAAGGATAATGGATAGGAGATTTTTGATAATTAGATGGATACATGAGGATAAGGAATAGGATGGGGGATAAAGGATCAAGTAGGCATACATGATAAGTAGATGGAGGGATTGGCGATGGAAGATGATAGAGAGGAGATTCATGATAGATGGATGGAGGGGGTTGGGGATGGTCTCCAAAGGCTATGTTGCATAGGAATCACATGCCCCATTGTATGTGTGATGCTTAGAATTTTGCATGATGGGCTCATGTTTGGATTGATAGACTTTGTAGTAGATAGATGGATGAAGGATATTGTTACAAGTATGTGCCTAATCAGTGTTGTCATTGGTGTCAACTATGTCCTATTCTATTACTTGTTTAGAACCTTTGTATGTTGAGGATATTGAGAAAATTGGCCTCTCTGGAAGAAACAAGTGAGCTACAGTGAAGTGTAGTATAGACAGTGAGTTGTATGCTGAAGAACAGTCTGATAGAATACTCCACATTTCTTTCTTCTTGAAGATCTTGGTCTATAGATTGCAATTTATTTAAAGGGATGTCTAAAGATGCTAAATCCTAAGTTTGAGCCTCCGGTGTAAAGAATTGAGAGAGTTGCATTCACCAAAGTAAAACCTACTTTCTCTAATTATTCTTTAGTGACAGGGAGAAAGTATTTTGCTCCACATTCCTCTGCATTAAAGTGTTTTTCTCTGGGGTTCTAAAGGGAAGTCTAGGGTGATGATAAGTGCCTACAATTGTAATAGTTCATGCTTTGGTGGTCTGCAAGCTATCTTTCTTTTATGACAGTTGAAGACAGTGAAGTTCATGTGCTTCGGTGTTAATAATCTCATGAATAATGTGGTTTAAGTTTGTGCAGTTGCTCCTGATGATTTCAATGTGCTTGTGGATTCCTTCAGATCATGTCCTACCTTTACATTGGTCTGCATTAAGGAAATGAGATCATGTTTGAAGATTCTTCCCATATAACGTAGCATGTAGCTAGTCTTAGTTGACTTGGTTGATTCCAGTAATTGCAGAGATCCCTTGAAAATTATGGAAGTGTTTCGTGGCATGGAAGATCATGTTTGAGTCCCAGCTAAGGCGTGGCATGGTCTGCATACATTTATACTATAATTCCTTAGAATAATTTGTATTAGGTCAAGACCTATTTTGTAAATGCTTGTAATACCAACCTTGGAGATTGTTCCAATGGTTGATGATTGTAATGCCAACCTTAATGATCATTCCAAGGTTGATGAAGTGTATAGATACTTGTAATTGAGTTGTCCAAAAGTACTTCTTGTATGTAAATGAGAATATAAGGAAAAGGGCAAGGAGATAAGGCAGATCAGGGTAGAGCAAAGCAGAGAAACTATTGTACTTCAATGTATTAATCTCAGACATGAAAAAAATGGTGATTTTGGCAGTGAGCCGCCAGTAGGGTTTAACATCCCTCAGGATTTAACAACCATCAAGGTTTAAGAGCCCTTATTGTAATTTTTCTAGGTTTAGGGTTGAGGCAGTGAGCCAGCTAGACCTAGTTGTACTTCATGGTAGTGAGCCAGTATGTTCTAGGCCTGGGGAGTGACCAAGCTTGAACATCATTTTTCAAAGATTACAATATATTTGATAGATAATCCTCTCCATGGTTTTTCCCCACCTTAGTGTTTTCCATTTAAAAATCTGGTGTCTCTTGTGTTTAATGTTGCATCTATGTTTAAGTTTTTGATTTCATGCATTCTTTATTTAATCATAATAAGTGCAAATAAGTGATTAAAATTTAAGTGTAAAAGTGTTTGAGTTTTTGGGACAACTGATTCACCCCCCTCTCTCAGTTGTCCGATGCATTTTAACAATTCGTATCAAAGCCAAGGTCCTTTATAGAAAGTCTAATAGCTTGAGGAAGATCCAAAATGTCTTATAAGAAGGAAGCATTACATTTTGATGGGATGAATTATGCTCTTTGGAAGGAACGAATGAAAAGTCATCTTCCTTGTCTTGGTTACAAAGTATGGAAAGCTAAAGAAACAAAATACACCTTCCCTCAAAATGCTTTGATGACTGAAGATGAAATCCAAGACAATGAAGTGGATGTTAAAGCAAAAGATGCTCTGTTAATTTAATTGAATGACTCAGTACTAACAAAAGTTGTGGATCTTGAAACTACAAATGAGGTATGGGAAAAACTAAAAAATTTGTATGAGGGAGATAATTCTATGAAGGAGGCCAAGATACAAAGTCTGAATGTGAAATATAAAACTTTGAAGATGAATGAGGATGAAAAAATAACATCCTTTATGCAAAGAGTTGATGAACTTGTCACCGGAATGAAAGGTATGGGGGGAACTCTCGGTGATAAGGAAGTTGTGATAAAAATTCTTGGATCACTACAAAAGTCCTACAGTCACAAGGTAGCTGCAATTGAAGAATTTATGCAAGTAAAATCTATTGATAGAGATCAGTTGCTTGGTAAATTTACTACCTTTTAGATGAGAGAGTTTGGTGATGCCTTGCCAAAAGTTGAGACTGCCTTCAAAGCTAGTACCTCTAGGAAAACGTCCAGATCAGAAAATTACAAGGTAGAATCTAATGATGAGTTTGATGAAATTGAAGCCAACTTTGTGGATAAACTGCAAAGAGGATCTAGTAAGTTCAAAGGTAAATTACCTTTTAAATGTTTTTCCTACCATAAAGTAGGCCACTTTTCTTCTAGATGTCCTGAAAGAATTGAAAGAAATAGGAAAAGATATGAGAATAGGCCTAGGATCCAAAAGAAATGTTATTATGTTGAAACTTTTGATGATGATGGAGTATCAGATAATGATGAACCAGATAATGTTAGTACTTCTAGTAATGAATGCTTGTTTATTTCTATTAAAGAAGAACATGTGTCTACTAATCCTACCAACCATGTGAAGGAAGAAAAATGAGCAGAAAGTGATTTGGCTGCTCATGTTGTTGAAGATAAAGATGAATGGGTTATTGATAGTGGCTGCTCTCACCACATGACTAGTGACAAAAGTAAGTTTGTGAGTTTGGAAAGATATGATTGTGGACTGGTTAGGTTTGGTAATGATACAGCTAGTAACATTGTGGAAAATGATTTATTTCTTTTCATGACAAGCATAATACTGAAGATGTCTTTTATGTGAAAGGATTGAAGAACAATCTTTTGAGTGTGAGTTAGATGTGTGACAAAGGTTATGACTTAAGCTTCAAGGACAATCGATGTTGTTGGGAATTAAGTGTCTTAACCTTATTAATTCCTTGTATTTATTTATTATAATATATTTATTTATTGCGTATTGTGTAATTAGGATGCAAATCCTAGTTTGTCATCTTGTGGGAGTTGGCACAGTGATGTATCATCCTACGTGGAAGGTGACCACAAGTATTTTTGTCCTCACATAAGGTGATAGGCATCTTGCTTAGTGGTAGCAGTATTTTTCCATGTGTCGACACTTTAACTAGTGTGTAAGTGATTCTTGACTGAAACGGTTATGACAGATTCCTATGACAGAATCTATGATGCGTAAGAGTCAGAAATAGAAGATACTATGACAAGTGAAGACATGTGTCACAAGGTATCTTGGAAGAAGACATCTTTGGGCACCCCTAGGAGGGTTATGACATGTTGTAAGAGAGTATGCTATTTTTAGTCAGTGTATGGTAGATTCTCTCACAACTGTAAGTGCTGTCAGTTATGACAGATTCTATGATAGTCGTAAGATGTGTAAGAGCATCTGTCATTTCGCAACTTAGGAATAGGTGACCATATTGGAATGGGGTGTTATGACAAGTGTCATGACTATGTTGCAGTGTTGGACAAGTGTCCCTAGGTGTGGGTTTTGGGCCATGAGGCCAAGTTGGATGCCCATCTCAAGAAAGGTCCATTTCTACCTTGTAACTTCTATTTAAACAGGTGCTTGGAGAGGAGATGTATTATGTAATTGATAGGTACTGTTATGCTGCCAGATTGTCTCCAAATATGAGTGTCAAAGACTTCTATAAAGACTTGCATTGCAAGTGTGTTTTAAACCTTGTTGTTTAGATAATACATTGTGTAGGTTTTGGAGTGTGGGGTTTTTTACCTGCAAGGGTTTTCCCCACGTTATATCTTGTCTCTCACTTCTTCTATCTTACATTCTTGTGTTGTGTATTTTTGTAATATCTCTATTGTTGGGTTAATAACACTGTCATTGTAAATGTTAAAAGAAATTTGCACTCATCTCTCCTCATTAGATTAGTGTAGGAATCAATTTCCACACACCTAGCTTCCTTTCAGTTGGTATTAGAGCTTGATCACCTTTGGTCCTAGTTGTTGGGGAGGGGTTTTTTGAGCTGATCTTAGATTGAGTGGGATTTTATGTAGAGTATTCTGTAATCTTATTGTAGAAAAGAGATGGCAAGCACATCTGGAAGATTACAGGTGGAGAAGTTTAACACAAATTTTGAGTTATGGAAACTTAAGATGGAAGACATGCTTGTTGATCGAGACCTATGGGAAACTGTTTCTAGTGTAAAACCAATCACAATGGCACAAGCTGGTTGGCGTATCAAAGATCAGAAGGCTAAGGGTCTCATAAGACTCAGTCTAGCTAATTCTATCCTATTAAATGTCCATGAGGAGAAGACCACGAAAGATCTTTGGAAGAAGATGGGAGATGTTTATCAGGCCAAATCCATGGCAAACAAGATTTTTCTGAGAAAGAAGTTGTATTCTCTGAGGATGTAGGATGGAGGATCTGATGCAAATCACCTGAATGCTTTCAACATGTTAGTTGCATAGTTAACTTATGTTGGTGTGATGATGGAGGAGGAGAATCATTGTATGACCTTGCCTTGTTCTTTGCTAGACTCATGGGATCATCTTGTTATGGCTATTGGGAGCACCACGTCCACTTTCAAAATGGATGAAGTGGTATCTTCACTATTATATGAAGAAATGAGAAGAAAGTCTTTTGAAGCAGCCAAAAAGGCTCTTGCAGTTTGTGGAAGACCCAAGGAGAAAGGTAGAAAGAAGGACAAGAAAGTTGAGAAGGGTAGATCCAAATCCCATGGGAGATCCAAATATCTTGGAAAGTCCAAGGCTCTCTGTTGGAACTATGGAAAAATTGAGCATTTCTAAAAGGAATGCAAAGAGGAAAAGAAAAAGAAGAAGAAGAATGTCCCAGACTCAAATTCTGACAAGTCACAAGATGATGGTGATGCCTTCATCGCAGCCCTAGCCACCTATGCATCTAATGATGTGTAGTTGATTGATTCTGGTGCCTCATTCCACATGACCTCGCATCAAAGTTGGTTCATGAAGTATGAAGAGTTTGATGGTGGAAGAGTGTACCTAGGTAACAATTCTCATCTAAAGATTGTTAGTCATGGAAGAGTCTCAATCTGATTCCCCGATGGATGAGTGAAGGGGATCACTAGGGTCATGCACATCCCAGGCTTGGCATGGAACCTGCTTTCTATAAGTATGTTGAATGATGCAGGTGTACATGTTGTCTTTTCAAAGGACGAATGCAAGATGACTAGAGGATCTATGGTGCTTGTGAGGGGTACTCTGTTTTAGCTAGAGGCATGCACTTCATAGTGCAATAGTTCTTCTGACTCAAAAAAAGAGTTGCAGTCACTTCATCCCCACCATCTAAATGAGCAATGAAGAAATCTTTTGTAACTAATTCTGATGGTAGTGCATCTTGGGTACCCGAGGGTGCTCATGCTTTGGAAGTTAAGCTTCCTACTGAAAAACATAATGTTATGGCATAAGAGATTTGGCCACATTGGTGAGAAGGGTCTTAGAATCCTAAGAAATAAAAACCTCATTGAGGGTTTAAATGATTGTAATCTCAAGTTTGACTTTTGCAAACATTATATATATGGAAAGCAAAATGGTGTTTAATTTTACTCTAGTTCTCACAAGTCTTCTGGTGTGTAGGACCTTATTCATTCTAATGTGTTGGGTCCTATAAGTGTTCCTTCAATTTCCAAATCTATATATTTTATATCTTTTATAGATGATTACAGTAGAAGGACATGGATTTATTTTCTCAGAAGCAAGTCTGAAGTCTTTAGTTAGTTCAAAGAGTTTAAAGCTTTTTTTGAGAATTAGACTAGTAAAAAGATTAAGTGTTTGAGGACTAATAACAGTGGTGAGTTTTGTTCAGCAAAGTTTGATAAGTTCTATAAAAAGAAAGGGATTTAAAGACATAAGACAGCTCCATACACCTATTAGGGTTAGCCGGCATGAAGATATCAATTAAATGCAAATAAAGATTAAACAGAGGAACATAAATACATAGAAATAATAATAGTGAGAGTCAAGTTTTAGCATCGTTCACCCAAACTTGGGCTACAACCACCAAACAGAGAGTCCAATATTATTATCTAGTAAATTAAACTAATTACAACCAACAATCCCTGCAACTCAAAACCGCTGTAAAATGCTACAATACAATATCAACAAAAACCCTAATGCTTAGCCATTTTTATCACGATTTTTGTCGGTTACAAAAAAGGGTTTTTTGATGTCGACCAATGAAAAATTAACTCCCGATGCCTTAATAAAATAATAAAAAACTATGTAAGATTTCAGGGGCACTGCCCTCGAGCCCCCATGACGGCGCTGCTCCTGGACCTTGCAAGGGGCACTGCCCCTTGACCCTATCTTGGGGGCACTGCCCCCAAATCCCCGTAAGGTGTGTTACCCCTTGATCCCGTAGGAATTTAGGGGGAAACCACACTAATAAAAGTGGGGTAAATTTAACCTCTTAGTCTAATTAGGCTCCATATAACAACAACACCCCGCAACAACATGGAGTTGCAGAGAGGATGAACAAGACACTGATGGAGAAGGCTAGGAGTATGTTTAGTGGAGAAATCCTTGAACAAAAGTTTTGGGCTGAAGTAATAGCCACTACTTGCTACCTGGTAAATAGGTCTCCTACATCAGCTCTTGTTGGTAAGACACCTATGGAGGTGTGGTCTAGTAAGAAGCCTTCAGTTAGATATCTTCATGTTTTTGGTTGTGAGGCATATGCACATGTGCGTAGGGAGAAATGGTCTAAATTGGAGAACAAGGCTGTTAAGTGCATTTTCATTGGCTATGGTGTTAGTGTGAAAGGATACAAGCTTTGGGATCTTGTGGCTGAAAAAGTGTTGTATAGCAAAAGTGTTATTTTCAGAGAGCTAACACCTTCTCCTGTTATTCTGCAGCCAGAAGAAACAGAAAAGAAAGAGGATGCCATTTAGTTTCCTTCTACCCCTGATAAGACTAAACTGATAGACCCTATGAGACTTGATGATGAGAAGAGCTCTAGTAGCTCTGAAATCTTAGAAGAAGAAGTAGAACCTCAACATCAGCCCTTGAGGAGGTGTACATAAACAAGGAAGCAACTGAAAGGAAGCTAGGTGTACAGAAATTGCTTCCTACACTAATATAAAGAGGAGAGAAGAGTGCAAATTCATTTTATCCTTTATAATTATAGAATGTTAACAATAACAATGGAGATATTGCATCAATACACACACACACATATGAATGAGATAGAAGAGAGATACAAGATATACGTGGGGAAAACCCTTATCGGGTGAAAAACCCCACACTCTGAAACCTACACAATGTATTATCAAAACTGAAAATGGTTTACAATACACTTGCAATGCAAGCTCTCAAGAGTCTCCAACACTCATATCTAGAGACAAACTAGTAGCATAATAGTACCTATCAATCACATAGTACATCTCCTCTCCAAAGCACTTGCTTATATAGAAATTACAAGGCAAAAATAACTCTATCTTGAGATGGGTGTCCAACATGGCCCCATGGCCCAAAACCCATGCCTATGGACACTTGTCCAACATTGTAGGATGTTCTTGACACTTATCAAGTTACCCCATTCGAAAGAGGTCACCTATTCCCAAGTTGGGCGATGACAAATGCTCTTACGACTCTTACAACCATCATAGAATCTGTCATACTGACATATCTTATAGTTGTAATAGAACTTGTCATAAATAGGCTTTAAATAGCATATTCTCTTACAACATGTCATAACCTTCCTTGGGGTGCCCAAAGATGCCCTGTGACACATGTCTTCACCTGTCATAGAACC
Source organism: Cunninghamia lanceolata (assembly GCA_027924645.1). Classification (NCBI taxonomy): domain Eukaryota; kingdom Viridiplantae; phylum Streptophyta; class Pinopsida; order Cupressales; family Cupressaceae; genus Cunninghamia; species Cunninghamia lanceolata. The sequence goes on along the minus strand of BSBN01000078.1, from coordinate 29,720,480 downwards.
TTCTATTTCTGACTCTTACATGTCATAGATTTTGTCATAGGAATCTGTCATAACAGTTTTGGTCAAGATTCACTTACACACTAATCAAGATGTTCAAACATGGTAGAAAACCTCTACCACACAAAAGGGATGGCTATCTCCACATGGAGTGTGTTGACCATTCTAGTAATCTTACAAGTGGAGTGACAACTCATCGTGCCACCTTAGACTAAATGACAAAACAAGATGTGCAAGAAAATTATAACATAGGCTAAGTAAATAAATTACATTAAACTAATAAATGAAAGGAATTACCAAGGTTGAGACACCTTAGTCCCAATATTCTCCCACTTGTCTAACACCTTGTAAGAGCCAATAGAAATAACAGGATTTAACTGCTATACATCGAGAGGCCCATAGACTCTGAACAACATCTGAACTTCTTTGTGCCCACTGGTTTTGTCAATGCATTTAAAACATTCTTCAAATTATCTACCTTCTCCAAATTCACCTTCCCATCCTCTACCATGTCTCATGCGAAGTGAAACTGTACATCAATATGCTTTATCTTAGCATGGAAATTTGGATTCTTTGCTAGGCAAATCACACTGTGACTGTCACAACAAATCGTAATTTGTCCTGCATTAACACCAATATCTGAACACAATATCTTAAGCCAAATGGCTTCCTTACAAGCATGAGTTGCTTCCATATACTTAGCTTCTATCATGGACAAAGTAACCACAGTTTGTTGCTTACTCATCCAACTAATTGCACCACCAAACATAGTGAACACATAGGCACTAGTGGATCTCCTGCTGTCAATGTCACCTGCCCAACCAGAATCCACAAATCCACAAATACAAACTGAATGCAGAGGTCTTGTAGTATTACCATGATAGCATATGGAATACTTGGAAGTACCCCTCAAATATCTGAACACTCACTTATCTGCATCCCAATGTATCCGTCTAGGATTAGCCATAAAATGACTAAGGACTCCCACTTCTTGGGCAATGTTTAGTCTTGTGGAGACCCTAACATACATCAAACTTCCTACAAAACTAGCATAAGGTACTTTTCTCATGTCCTCCACCTCACTAGGAGATTTTGGACAATCACTAACAGACAACTTTGTCCCCAATGAAACAGGAACACACAATGGTCTACAATCTTCCATGCTAAACCTATCCAACATGGTCTTCACATACTTACTCTGGCTTAACCAAAGTTTTCTGTTAGCTCTGTCTCTTCTAATTTCCATTCCTAGAATGTACCTAGCTGCCCCTAGATTTTTAATCTCAAACTATACTGACAACTGAGACTTCAAATCAGAAATCATATTCTTACCATTCCCAATTAACAACATATTGTCAACATACAATGCAATAATGAGAATGTGATCATTGTCAAACTTGTAATACAACAATTATCAAATTTCAATATCAGAAATCCAATGGACAATACAAAGGCATCAAATTTCATATACCACATCCTAGGAGACTACTTCAAACCATACAAAGACTTCTTCAACTTGCAAACCAAATTTTCTTTACCTTTCTCTATGTAATGCTCTGGCTGTGATATGTAAATCTCTTCCTCCAAATCACCATGAAGGAAAGTTGTCTTCACATCCATCTGTTCTACCTCTAAGTCATAAGCATCTGCAAGAGATAACAAGAACCGAATGGATGTCAGCTTTGCAACAAGAGAGAAAATTTCACCATAATCAATTCCCTCCACTTGTGAGTACCCCTTCGCAACCAATCTAGCCTTGTACTTTCAACACTGGCATCCACACTGAATTTCTTCTTGAACATTGATTGGCATCCAAAAGGTTTCTGTCCTTCAAGAAAAGGCACCAAGTCCCATGTTTTATTCTATTCCAAAGAAGCCATTTCATCTTCCATGGCCTCCTTCTTGGAACTTGCATCTTTCATGCCCATAGCCTCTGTCATAGTTCTAGGCCCATTAGTGTTAGTAAGGAAAAAGCACAACTAGAATAAAGTAATGAATAACCAAACCTATTAGGTTTCTTTCCTATTCATGTAGACCTCCTCAATGGCTAAGGTTGAGGTTCTACTTCTTCTTCTAAGCTTTTAGAGTTGATAGAGCTCTCCTCATCATGAGGTCTCACAGGGTCTGTCGGTTTAGTCTTCTAAGGGGTAGAAAGAAACTGAACCACATCTTCTTTCTTTTCTGTCTATTCTAGCTGTAGAACAATGGAAGAAGGTGTTAGCCCTCTAAAGATAACACTTCTTCTATACAACACTTTTTCAGCCACAGGATCCCAAAGATTGTATGTTTTCACACCGATGCCATAGCTAATGAAAATACACTTAATAGCCTTGTTCTCCAATTTAGACCGTTTCTCCCTAGGCACATGTGCATATGCCTCACAACCAAAAACACAAAGATGTCTAATTGAAGGCTTCTTACCAGACCACACCTCCATAGGTGTCTTACCAACAAGAGCTGATGTAGGAGACCTGTTTACCAGGTAGCAAGCAATGGCTATAGCTTCAACCCAAAACTTTTGTTTGAGGCTTTCTCCACTAAGCATACTCCTAGCCTTATCCATCAATGTCCTGTTCATCCTCTCTACAACTCCATTTTGCTGCGGGGTGTATGGAGTTGTCTTATGTCTTTCAATCCATTGCTCTTTATAGAATTTATCAAACTCTGTCGAATAAAACTCACCACTGTTATCAGTTCTCAAACACTTAATCTTTTTACTAGTATGATTTTAAGCAAAAGCGTTAAACTCTTTAAACTGACTAAAGACTTCAGTATTGCTTCTAATAGAATAAACCCATGTCCTTCTACTTAATCATCTATGAAAGATACAAAATATATAGATTTGGAAATTGAAGGAATATTAACAGGACTAAACACATTAGAATGAATAAGAGCTAATACACCAGAAGACTTGTGAGAACTAGAGTAAAATTAAACACATTTTTGCTTTCCATATAAACAATGTTCACAAAAGTTGAACTTAAGATTACAATCATTTAACCCCTCAATGAGGTTTTTATTTTTCAGCGTTGTAAGACCCTTCTCAACAATGTGGCCATATCTCAAATGCCATAACATAGTCTTTTCAGAAGAAAGTTTAACTTCCAAAGCATGTGTACTACCATTAGAATGTGTTACATTAGATTTCTTCACTGCTCATTCAGATGGTGGGGATGAAGTGACTACAACTCTTTTCTTTGAGTCAGAAGAATTATTGCACTGTGTAGTGCATACCTCTAGTTGAAATAGAGTACCCCTCTGAGTACACTTCGTAAGCACCATAGATCCTCTAGTCATCTTGCATCCATCCTTTGAAATGGCAACCTGCACACTTGCATCATTCAACATACTTATAGAAAGCAGGTTCCATGCCAAGCCTAGGATATGCATAATCCCAATGATCCCCTTCACTCGTCCATCAGGGAATCATATTGAGACTCTTCCATGACCAACAATCTTTAGATGAGAATCGTCACCCAGGTACTCTCTTCCACCATCAAACTCTTCATACTTCATGAACTAGCCTCAATGTGAGGTCATGTGGAATGATGCACCAGAATCTATCAACCACATCATCAGATGCATGGGTGGCCAGGGTTGTGATGAATGCATCACCTTCATCTTGTGACTTGTTAGAATCTAAATCTAGGGCATTCTTCTTTTTCTTTTTCTTTTCCTCTTTGCATTCCTTCTGGAAATGGCTAGATTTACCACAAGTCCAATAGAGATCTTTGGACTTTCTAGGAGATTTGGATCTCCCATGGGATTTGGATCTGCCCTTTTCACCTTTTTTGTCCTCCTTCTTCCCTTTCTCTTTGGGTCTTCCATGAACCGCAAGAGCATCTTTGGCCGACTCGGTTGTCTTTCTCTGCACTTCTTTAGATAACAACAAAGATACTACATCATCCATCTTGAAGGTGGTGGTAGTTCTTCTGATAGCCATGACAAGATGATCCCACGAATCCGGCAAAGAACAAAGAAAGATCATACATCGATCCTCCTCCATTTTCACACCCACAGATGTCAACTATGTAACAATAATGTTAAAAGCATTCATATGGTTTGCAACAAATCCTTTGTCTTCCATTTTCAGATCAAACAATTTCTTTTTCAGAAAGAGCTTGTTCACCAAGGACGTGGCCTGATAAACATATCCCTGCTTCTTCCAAAGATCTTTTGTAGTCTTCTCCTCATGGACATTCAATAGGACAGAGTTAGCTAGACAAAGTCTTATGAGACCCTTAGCCTTCCAATCTTTGAGGTCTGAATTAGCTTGTGACATTGTCGTAGGTTTTGTTCCATCAATGGTTTCCCATAGGTCACGATCAACAAGTAGATCTTCCATCTTGAGTTTCCACAACTCAAAATTTGTGCCATTGAACTTCTCCACCTCTACTCTTCCGGATGTGGTTTTCATCTCCTTCTTGCAACAAGATACATAATACTTTTCACAAACTCCCACTCAACCTAAGATTAGCTCAAAAAACCCCTACCCAACAGCTAGAACCAAAACTAGCCAGGCTCTAATACCTACTAAAAGGAAGCTAAGTGTGTGGAAATCGCTTGCTACGGTAATCTAAAGAGGAGAAAAGAGTGCAAATTAGTTTTATCCCTTACAATTATAGAATTTTAAGAACAACAATGGAGATATTGCAGTAATACACATACACACAGGAATGAGACAGAAGAGAGAGACACAAGATATACGTGGGGAAAACCCTTATCGGGTGAAAAGCCCCACACTTCAAAACCTGCACAATGTATTATCAAAAATTAAAATGGTTTACAATACACTTGTAGTGTAAGCTCTCAAGAGTCTTTGACACTCATATCTAGAGACAAAACAATAGCATAATAGTACCTTTCAATCACATAGTACATCTCCTCTTCAAAGCACCTACTTATATAGAAAATATAAGGGAAAAATGGCTCTATCTTGAGATGGGCGTCCAACATGGCCTCATGGCCCAAAACCCATGCCTATGGACACTTGTCCAACACTATATGATGTTCCTAACCCTTGTCAAGTCACCCCATCCCAAAGAGGTTACCTATTCCCAAGTTGGGAAATGACAGATTCTCTTACGACTCTTACAACCGTCATAGAATCTGTCATATTGACAAATCTTACAAATGTAAGAGAATCTATCATAAACAAACTATAAATATCATATTCTCTTACAACATGTCATAACCCTCCTTGGGGGGCCCAAAGATGCCTTCTTCCAAGATACCTTGTGACACATGTCTTCACTTGTCATAGAACCTTCTATTTCTGACTCTTACAAGTCATAGATTTTGTCATAGGAATCTGTCATAACCATTTTGATCACGATTGACTTACACACTAGTCAAGATGCTGACACATGGTAGAAAACCTCTACCACACAAAAGTGATGCTTATCTCCACATGGAGTGTGTTGACCATCCTAGTCATCTTACAAGTGGAGTGACAACTCATCGTTCCACTTCACACTAAATGACAAAACATGATCTGCAACAAAATTACAACATAGGCTAAGTAAATAAATTACATTACAATAATAAATGCAAGGAATTACCAAGGTTGACACACCTTATTCCTAATAGCAACCCAATAGGTTTGGTTATACATTTCTTGATTCTAGTTGTGCTTTTTCTTTGCTTACTAATGTTGATGAGCCTAGAACTGTGATAGAGGCTATGGGCATGAAAGATTCAAGTTCCTGGAAGGAGGCCATGGAAGATGAGATGGCTTCTTTGGAAAAGAATAAAGCTTAGGACTTGGTGCCTTTTCATGATGGTTAGAAACCTATTGGATGCAAAGGGGTTTTCAAGAAAAAAATTGGTGCAGATGGCAGTGTTGAAAAGTACAAGGCCAGACTGATTGCGAAGGGGTACTCACAAGTGGATGGAATTGATTATGGTGAAATTTTCTCTCCCATTGCAAAGTTGACATCTATTCAATTTTTGTTATCTCTTGTAGTAGCTTATGACTTAGAGGTGGAGCAAATGGATGTGAAAATAACTTTCCTTCATGGTGATTTAGAGGAAGAGATTTACATGTCACAGCCAGGGCATTACATAGAGAAAGGTAAAGAAAATTTGGTTTGCAAACTAAAGAAGTCTTTGTATGGTTTGAAGCAGTCTACTAGGATGTGGTATATGAAATTTTATGCGTTTGTGTTGTCGATTAGATTTTTGAGATCAAAATCAAATCATTGTGTGTATTAGAAATTTGAGAATGATCACATTCTCATTATTGCATTGTATGTTGATGATATGTTGTTAATTAGGAATGGTAAGAATATGATTTTTGATTTGTAGTCTCAGTTGTCAGCATAGTTTGAGATGAAAAATCTAGGGTCATCCAGGTACATTCTGGGAATGGAAATCAAAAGAGACAGAGCTAATAAAAAACTTTGGTTAAGACAGAGTAAGTATGTGAAAAAAGTGTTGGATAGGTTTAGCATGGCAAATTGTAGACCATTGTGTGTTCCTATTTCTTTGGGGACAAAGTTGTCTATTAATGATTGTCCAAAATCTCCTAGTGAGATGGAGGACATGAGTAGAGTACCTTATGCTAGTGTTTTTGGTAGTTTGATGTATGCTATGGTCTACACAAGACCAGACATTGCCCAAGTAGTGGGAGTCCTTAGTTGATTTATGGCTAATCTTAGATGGGTATATTGGGATGCAGTAAAGAAAGTGTTTAGATATATGAGGTGTACTTCTGAGTATTCCATATGCTATCATGGTAATCCTACATGACCTCCACATTCTATTTGTATTCATGGATTTGTGGATTCTAATTGGGCAGGTGACATTGATAGCAAGAGATCCATCAGTGCTTACGTGTTTACTATGTTCGGTGGTGCTATTTGTTGGATGAGTAAGTAAGAACCTATGGTTGCTTTGTCCATGATAGAAGATGAGTATATGGAAGCAACTCATGCTTGTAAGGAAGCCATTTGGCCAAAGAGATTGTGTTTAGATGTTGGTGTTGATGTAGGACAGATTACTATCTGTTGTGACAGTCAGAGTTTGATTTTCCTAGCAAAGAATCTAACTTTCCATGCCAGAACAAAGCATATTGATGTACAATTTCACTTCGTGCGAGACATTGTAGAGGATGGGAAGGTGGATTTGGAGAAGGTAGACACTTTGAAGAATGTTACGGATGCATTGACGAAACCAGTAGGCATAGAGAAGTTTAGATGGTGTTCAGAGTCTATGGCCCTCTCGGCCTATAGTAGTTAAATCTTGTTATTTCTATTGGCTCTTACAAGGTATTCGACAAGTAGGAGAATGATGGTAATTAAGGTGTCTCAACCTTGGTAATTCCTTGCATTTATTTATTGTAATATATATATTTATTGCCTATTGTGTAGTTAGGATGCAAATCTTGGTTTGTCATCTTGTGGGAGTTAGCATAGTGATGTGTCATTCTACGTGGAAAGTGACCACATGTAATTTTTTCCTCACATGAGGATATAGGCATCCCACTTAGTAGTAGAGGTATTTTTCCATGTGTCGGCACTTTGACTACTATGTAAGTAAATCTTGACCGAAATAGTTATGACAGATTCCTATGATAGAATCTATGACGCGTAAGAGTCAGAAATAGAAGATATTATGACAGGTGAAGACATGTGTCACAAAGCATCTTGGAAGAGGGCATCTTTGGGCACCCCAAGTAGGGTAATGGCATGTTGTAAGAGAATATGCTATTTTTAGTCAGTGTATGATAGATTCTCTTACAGTTGTAAGTGTTGTCAGTTGTGACGGATTCTATGACAATAGTAAGATGCGTAAGAGCATCTGTCATTGCCCAACTTGGGAATAGGCAACCATATTGGGATGGGGTATTATGACAAGTGTCATGACCATGTTGAAATATTGGACAAGTGTCCCTAGGCATGGATTTTGGGCCATGAGGCCAAGTTGGATGCCCATCTCAAGAAAGGTCCATTTCTGCCTTGTAACTTCTATTTAAATAGGTGCTTGGAGAGGAGATGTATTATGTGGTTTCCAGGTAGTGTTATGCTACTGGATTGTCTCCAAATATGAGTGTCAAAGACTCCTATAAAGACTTGCATTGCAAGTGTGTTGTAAACCATGCTGTTTAGATAATACATTGTGTAGGTTTTGGAGTGTGGGGTTTTTTACCCGTAAAGGTTTCCCCACATTATATCTTGTCTCTCTCTTCTTCTGTCTTACATTCTTGTGTTGTGTATTGCTGCAATATCTTTGTTGTTGGGTTAATAACACTGTAATTGTAAAGGTTAAAAAGAATTTACACTTATCTCTGTTCATTAGATTAGTGTAGGAAGTGATTTCTACACACCTAGCTTCCTTTCAGATGCAAGATCTGGGAATGCTCCGAAATAGTCATTGCAATTGGTAAGAAGACCAGAGGTAATATCTATTAGTTGAAAGGAACTAAAAATTATTGTTTGTTGGTTTAGACTGATGAAAGTTGGCTATGGTATAGAAGGTTTTGTCACATGAATTTTGATAACATTAGGAAGATAAGTATTGCATAGGCTATGAGAGATTTGCCTAAGCTTCTAATCCTATTTGGAAGGAGTGTCAATATGGGAAACAAACAAGAACAAGTTTCAAAAGCAAGGACCAATCAATTTATTGACTATTGGAACTAGTGCATAAAGATTTGTGTAGACCTACCAGAGTAAGAAGTTTGCAAGGAGACATGTATTTCATGTTGCTTAGTGATGATTATTCTAGAATGACTTGGGTTACCTTTTTGAAAGAAAAATTAGAATCTCTAGATAAGTTCAAGGCTTTTAAGGTAATGGTTGAAAATGAGATGGATTTGAAGATCAAATGTTTAAGGTCCGATAGAGGAGAAGAGTTCACATCAAATGAATTCAATTTCTTTTGTGAAGAACATGGGATAAAGAGACAGTTATCTGCACCTAGAACTCCACAACAAAATGGAGTTGTTGAAAGGAAAAATATAATAGTTCAAGAAGCTGCTAGAACCATGATGAAGGAAGCTGATCTTCCAAAAGTATATTGGAGAGAGGCAATTCACACTACTGTATATATCCTAAACAAAGTCCAAGTCAAAGGTAACATTTCTAAGACTAGTTATGAATTGTGGTATGGTAAAGTTCCTACTGTGAAATATCTCAAAGTTTTTGGTAGCAAATGTTATATCAAAAGAGAAGAAGATCTAGGCAAGTTTGATGCTAGGTGTGATGAAGGAATCTTCCTTGGTTACTCAACCAAGAGCAATGCCTATTGGTGTTATAATAAGAGGTTGAATAAGATCATTGAAAGTACAAATGTAAAGGTTGATGAAAGAAAAGAAAGGTCTCAAGAATCAAGTGGATATGAATTAGATAAACCAGATGTTTCAGAAGTGGTGCAACATGAAGACAACTCAGATGAAGAGGATCAAGCTCTGGAAAGTGCTTCTAAGACGCCAAGGCATGTAAAACTTAATCATTTTGAAGATCAAATCATAGGAGATAAGAGCAAAGGAATCTTGACTAGAAGAAGAGCTACAGAAGAACAAGTAAATTTCTATCTAATTTCCAAGATTGAACCTAAGACTGTGAATGAAGCTTGCAATGATGAGAATTGGGTAAAGGCTATGAAAGAAGAATTGATGCAGATAGAAAAGAATCAAACCTATGATCTTGTTCCTAGATTAGTAGATAAAAATGTAATTGGTACCGAGTGGGTTTTCAGAAACAATATGAATGAGAATGGTGAAGTAGTAAGAAACAAAGCAAGCTTTATATGCAAAGGATACTCTCAAGTTGAAGGAATGGATTTTGAGGAAACATTTGTACCAGTGGAAAGGATTGAATCTATAATAATGTTTCTAGAATTTGTATCCTATGAATATTTTAAGGTATATTAGATGGATGTAAAGTCTGCATTCTTGAATGGAGAGTTGGAAGAAGAAGTCTATATTGAACAACCAGAAAGATTCCAGTCATCACATCAGGGTGACATGGTATGTAGATGGAAGAAGGCATTTAAAGGGTAAAAACAAACCCACATGGCCTGGTATGCTAGGTTAGATAAGTATTTGATACAGTTAAGATTCACCAAGGTACCACCGACAACAATCTCTATTTCAAGATCAATAATGAACAAATCCTAATTGTTGCAATCTTTGTTGATGACATTATCTTTGGAGGCAATGAAGGTATGTGAACAATTTTTGCTAGAGAAATGCAAAGTGAATTTGAAATGTCCATGTTTGGTGAGATGAATTTATGTTTAGGTCTGCAAATAAATTAATCAGATAAAGGTATCTTCATTTCTCAGTCTAAGTATGTGAAAGAGTTGTTAAAGAAGTTTGGGATGGAAGACTCTAAACTGGTAAATATTCCCATGACAAGTGGTTGTAAGTTGAGCAAAAATGATGACTTACCTATGGTAGATTAGAAAAGGTATAGATCTATGATTGGAGGATTACTTTATCTAACTCAAACCAGACCTGACATAATGCCTGTAGTTTGTCTTGTGGCAAGATTTCAAGCAGAGCCTAAGGAATCACATGTGACAACAGTCAAGAGAATTCTGAGATATTTGAAAGGCATAATGGATTATGGTTTGTGGTATCCAAGGGACAATGATTTCACTCTCAGTGCATATAGTGATGTAGATTGGACCAGAGATGCAGATGATAGAAATGGTACAAGTGGAGGTGCATTCCTTTTGGGAAAAAGGCTAGTATCTTGGATAAGAAAAAAACAAGACTCAATATCTCTATCCACTGTAGAAGCATAATATATTGCAGCAACATGTAGTTGTACTCAAGTGTTGTGGATGAACCAGACATTGAAGGACATCAGAGTTGTTTATGAAGATCCAATTGCAATCTTTTGTGACAATACAAGTGCCATAAACATATCAAAGAATTTAGTAATGAATTCAAGGACAAAGAACATATCTATAAGAAATCACTTTCTGAGGGAAAAAGTGACAGAGAATAAAGTCAAGTTGGAATATGTATCTTCAAAAGACCAGATTGCAGACATTTTCACCAAACCTCTGCCTACAGATGCTTTTGAGTATCTCAGAGAAATGTTTGGGGTTATTACCCCTCCTTCTCTAAACTAAGATGTACAAGAGTGCATTAGTCTGGAGGTGCTTAGAGTTCCTTCCTCAGATCTAGATTGATGCTTTTAGGGCTACTTCTCAGGGGGAGTAACTAGAGAGTTCAAAAGAGAAATTGAATCAGAGCAGAAGATAGAAAGTGTTACCCTTTACCATTGATGTGTAAGGGGGAGAGAAATCATGTGAAAAAATTAGAAGGAAAGAGTGCATATGTGTAAAGAGATACGGGGAGAAACTTGTCTTGATGACTGTTGCATTTTTTCACATCATATGTTGCCATCAATGACAAAGGGGGAGATTACTACAAGTATGTGCCTAATTGGTGTTGTCATTGATGTCAACATATCTTTGTTGTCATTGGTGTCAACTATGTCCTATTCTATTACTTGTTTAGAAGCTTTGTATGTTTAGGATATTGAGAAAATTGGCCTCTCCGGAAGAAACAAGTGAGCTATAGTGAAGTGCAGTATAGATAGTGAGTTGTATGTTGAAGAATAGTCTAATAGATTACTCCTCATTTCTTTCTTCTTGAAGATCTTGGTCTATGGATTGGAAGTTATTTAAAGGGATGTCTGAAGATGTTAAATCCTAAGTTTGAGCCTCTGGTGTAAAGAATTGAGAGAGTTCCATTCACCAGAGTAAAACCTAATTTCTCTGATTATTCTCTGGTGACAGGGAGAAAGTATTTTTCTCCGCATTAAAGAGTTTTGCTCTGCAGTTCTAAATGGAAGTCTGGGATGATGATAAGTGCCTACAATTGTAATGGTTCATGCTTTGGTGGTCTCTAAGATATCTTTCTTTTATGATAGTTGAAGAGAGTGAAGTTCATGTACTCTGGTGTGAAGAATCTCATGATTAAAATGGTTTGAGTTTTTGCAGTTGCTCTTGATGATTTCAACATTCTTGTGGATTCCTCTTGATCATGTTCCTACCTTTACATTGGTCCCCGTTAAGGAAATCAGATCGTGTTTGAGGATTTTTCCCAGATAACATAGCATGTAACTAGTCTTAGCCAACTTGGTTAATTCCAATAATTGCGGAGATCCCTTGAAGATTATGGAAGTGTGTTGTGGTGTGGAAGATCGTGTTTGAGTCCCAGCTAAGGCATGGCATGGTCTACATACATTTATACTATAATTCCTTAGAATAATTTGTATTAGGTCAAGACCTATTTTGTAAATGCTTGTAATATCAACCTTGGAGATTGTTCCAATGGTTGATGATTGTAATGCCGACCTTGATGATCATTCCAAGGTTGATGAAATGTATAAATACTTGTAATTGAGTTGTGGAAAAGTAGTCCTTGTGCAAAAATAAGAATATAAGGAAAAAGATGAGGAGATAAGAGAGAGAAGAGTAGAGGAACTATTGTACTTCAATGTATTAATCTCAGACATGAAGAAGATGGTTTTTTTGGCAGTGACCTGCTAGTAGGGTTTAAGAGTCCTCAGGGTTTAAAAACTTGTATTGTAATCTTTCTAGGTTTAAGGTTGATTCAGTGAGCTTGCTAGACCTAGCTGTACTTCATGGCAGTGAGCTAGTATGTTCCCAGCCCATGGAGTGACCAAGCCTAAACATCATTCTTCAAAGATTACAATATATTTGAGAGCTAATCATCTCTGTGGGTTTTCCCCACCTTAGGGTTTTCCATGTAAAAATTTGGTGTCTCTTGTGTTTAATGTTGCATCTGTGTTTAAGTTTCTAATTTCATGCATTCTTTGTTTTATCATAATAAGTGCGAATAAGTGATTAATATTTTAGTGCAGAAGTGTTTGAGTTTTTGGAACAACTTATTCACCCCTCCTCTTAGTTGTCCAATGCATTTCAACAAATATGCTTGGAAAGGGACGTATGCAGAGAGGTTTCCAAAGCATGTTGTTGATATTTTGCCCTTTGTCATTATCAAGATCTAAGGAGGAAGATATAGTAGATAGAATGGATGGGAGATGATAGGATAAATAGGGGGATGGTGGATAGGAATATTATAGGATAAGGATGGATGATGGGTAAGATATGGAAAGGATGAAGGATATGATTTTGTCCCCAAGGATAGGGTACAAATGGATAGGAATGGGATTATGCATGACACCCACAAGGGGTTTTCATCATGGTACTTGCCCAAGGCAACACAAGGAGTGGTTTTCACCATTGGATATATTTTTCTCTTTACTATTTTCTTGATTTTTCTTTTTTTAAATTCTCTTTTTTGATGGCATGTGGACTCTAGCATGTATTTCCATAGCAAGGAGAAGATGGTCCTATGTTGGATAGTTGTAGGGTAGATGGAGATAGCATTATGCGCATGGATGTTGGTAGATAGGAGAAAATGGAATGGATGGTGGATAGTGGATTATGTGGATTATGAAGTGGATTATGATGTGGATTATAATGTGGATTATGATGTGGATTATGTAAGGTTTATACAAAAGCATGGACCATAGGGATGTGATGGGCAAGATATGTAGGATATTGGATGAAAGATGGAGAGAAACTAAGAACAATGGTTGCACACACAATTTTGGATTTTGAAGCTTATATTTTATATGATGGGTGGGTAGCAATGGTGATTGGGATAGGGGTTTTTGGATGGTCAATTTAAGGTTTTAGGTACCCAAATAGACTTAGGATTTGTGGGATTTTTAGATGGGGAGTGGGATGTTGAGGACTTTTGAGGTTTGCATGTGGATGCCTCATTTGGGTTGTTTACCTTGTGCTTAGGAACCCGTACCATTTTTGTTTTTTCTTTTTCTTTGGATGGTGTGGGATTTGGTAGCCTTTTGGATTTTTGATTTTTCTTGGGAGAGATAACACCTTTAGGCTTTTTTGGATGTTTTGCTTTACATAGAGAGGCATCCAAATTTTTATTTTTGAATCCCATGGGTGTGTTGGTAGCTTTTGGTTTGGATGTTGTGTCCTTTTGTTAGTCCTAATTGGGGATTTTAGGAGATTTATGGGTGGAATGGTAAAAAGTGGATTTATGGATAAATGGATGAGGGGATTTAAGGATAGGGATATTAGGAGTTGGGGGGATGGGAGGATAAGGGTATTTAATTTTAGGAGTTGGAAGGATGGGAGGATAAGAGGATTTAAGGATGTGGATGTTAGAGTTGGTAGAAGCAGATGTAAAGTTGATGGAGGGATGTGTTTGGTCACATGCTATTGTAAATGATATGATGATGGAGGGGGAATGATGACATGATTTAGAGGTGTGATTAGATGCACTAAGTTTGGAATTGGATGAATGGATTTTGGAGGATGTGTGGTTGTTACCAACATGTTTAGATTGTTTACCTTGTGATGTATAGGCAAGGCCATATGAGGATGGATGGAATATGGTGCGGATGGGCTCCATGATGCCTTGTTTGTGAAGACCTAAGCCTTTGCCTTGAGAATCTATATGTTGGATCATACAACATGCAATGGGATTCTTGGTTATTTAGAAAAAAGACATGAGTCCATTTTCTGTTGGAAGAGGATAGGTGGTGGAAGGAAGTTGTTCATTTCATATGAGAGAGCTACCATGGATGAAGGTTCTTTTTCCAAGTGGATAAGGGGATGGAATTGGAGTGGGATTGGTAGATAAAGGGGTGATCTAGAAGATGATGTGGGATCAATAAGTTGGTGACTAGATGGGAGGGGATCGGGAATGGGATTATATGGGATGCTTAGATCTTGATTAGGATAGGGGGTTGATGCTTCAACATACTTTGGATTTGATTCTAGGCATAGCTTACGATGCAGAGGCATCCACACTATAACCTTCGCATATAGCATGAATGTCTGCAGACCAACCTCATCATCATCATCTTCGCCATCATCATCATATTCCCTAAAACCACCAACAGCATCATCATGTTTCGCGTTACACAGTCAGCATCATCATATTTCGGACGATCGCAAACATCCGCCTACCGACTACTGTTCACCTCCTCCGCCAGTCGCTTAACGTCATCATCATGATATTCAGCGGGCGCACACATCCTCCGGTTGCACTGTTCATCGGGCGCCGGACTCCATCGTCATCATCATAACATGCGACAACTCCTTCGTCAGCAGGATATCCCACATCCGGTTGTTCAAATATCCTGATGACGTCCACTTCAGCAGTTTACCTTCGATGCTCCGCTACCCGACGATACGAGCAACAGCATCATGATATAATTTATCCGGTTCTCTTCGAAACCTCCTGATGACGCTAATACACTTTCTGCCGATGCCGATACTTAACCACTTAACAACGGCAGGATAAACTCGCACCAGGGATATCTCAATATCCTGATGACGATGACATCATATCCTAATGACGATGACGTCACCCAATATCCTGATGACCTCTTCAACACTTAGCCAAAAAAACCGAACTTCCTCTCCCGCATCTACTCGCGATACGCGGATGTTTGGCACTCCCGATATGATGATCCTGATGCCGATACATGCACTTAGTCTATGTCTGACTCAAAATATCCTGATGCACTCGCAACATGAAAACTCCAACAGTTTCATGACCCAACCTTCTTCCTGATGCCGATGCACTCCTCCTCGGCAACTCCTGATGATGATCACCCCAACGAACTCACACTTCATGCAATCGACAACATCATGCCGATCTCCTTCACTTATCCGGATGACGATGTCCGAACCGTCTGCAGGATATTCACCAAGATATCCTGATGATGCCGTCTTCACGAACTTCTTCACTCAGCGAGATTTCACTTCGCCGATCCTCCTAGGATAACCCGATCCAACCTTAGGGTGATCCTCCACACTCTGTCTTATCAGTTTGACCTAGCACATACCCATGCTAGGGTCTTCAACATCTTTTGACGGTGAACCTGCACACCTGCATGCACATGGAAAACAATCTACCACCTAACCTACTATACACTACCATTCCACCGATCAGACGGATCAACCGGTGGAATGGACCAGTATATCCATGAATCCTCTCAAACCAACAAATCGGTCAAACAATAGAATTCAACAGAGGATGAACACAAACAAGATCTCTTTATTGACTTCAAAAGATGCAATACAAATGATCAGCCTCTCTCTCAGTCTCACTCTCTGCAACTAGCTCGATCGATGATATCTGTCTCTCCCTCCAATATCAAACGATCTCATGCTTATAAAGACTTTCCTACGAGTACTACTGACCCGACTCCAAGCGGCTGGGAACTCTCCAAGCGGCTGGGAGATCCCACCGAACATACATCATGACAGCTGTTATAACTAACTAGCTAAAAATAGCAAAAGCCTGGTCAGCATGATCTTATCATGATCAGCATGACCTTATTACATGCATTTGGTCTAACAGACCTTGTTGGAAACATAAACAGGACCTAAACTACTAACTGCCTCATGAAGGCCAGCTGTCAGGTAGGTGCTCCTGCACCATACTCCCCAACAGAAAAGAACTCATGTCCCATGAGTTTAGTATGTGGAAGTCTTCCACCTCTACCCTTTGCCTTGTCAATAGTCTGACCTGCTCCAGCTTTATCTGCTGCTGTCTCTTGGCTTGTCCAAGACTTCTGAACTGTAACTTGCTTTCTGGCAAGTAACTCCTCATGCCTGTTGATGTAGGCCCTTCTCAGGTTGTCTCTGTGTTTGTCAGGTTGTCTGACCAGACCCTCTATCTGAACTGCCTCTTGAACTGCTGAAATGTTCAACTCTAACTTCCTGTCAATCTGCATAGGACAAGCAATAGTCCCAACTATGACAACATCCTTGTCATTCTTCTTAACTGGTTGCTGTTTACACCCCTATTTCTGAACCTGCTGCTGACCTCTGTCAGTCACAACTGAAACGTTCTTCAGCTTGTTGTCTGTAACAACTCCTTTCCCTGCAGTGTCCTGAACTGCCTTTATGCCTGCTCCTCTAGGCATCTGCACAAATTCCTTCTTTCCCATTAAAATGATTTGAGCTGTCTTCTGTACTGTAGCTTTTGCCTGTAATGGCATCAACTTAATAATCTTCCCATCCTTCTTGATGGTGTAGGTATTAGCATACCCATCATACAGTACTCTTCTGTCAAATTGCCATGGTCTACCCAACAGTAGGTGACAACATTCCATAGGCAATATGTCACACAAAATTCTATCATGATATGGCCCAATCTGGAAATCCACATATGCCTGTTCAGAGACAAAAAGTGATTGACTATCACTCACCCAAGATGCCTTGTAAGGGTGTGGATGTGGAATCCTTTCCAGTTTCAGTTTATCCACCATCTCCTGAGATACCATGTTGTCGGTTGAACCAGTATCAATGACAACCTTACATACCTTACCTTTCCTCTTGCATGTGGTCTTGAAAAGAGCTCTTCTTTGCATCATATCCTCTGATGCCTGCAAACTAATTCTCCTTAGCATCAGTGATTCTCCACTCTCTGGATATCCAACATTATCAGGACCTCTGTTTGAACTCTGTGCACTTTCTTCTTCTTTCTCTTCTTGTACCAGTTGTACTCTCTTGTCACTAGTTCTATCATTTCTGGATGATGAACCTTTGTTTTCTGGACATTTGAAAGATGGATGACCAAACTCTCCACAGGTGTAACACTTTCCTGAAAATGTAGTAGAACCTCTACCACCTCCAAATCTTCCTCTATTACCTTTCCATCCACCTCTGAAATCAGACTGTCCCTGTCCTTTACCAGTGTCTTCCTGACCCTCATTGGTTTGCTTCTGTGCAGGGGCTGCTCCTCTTCCCCTATTGTTTCCTCTTCCTCTCATGGACTTATCATGTCCTCTATTCATCTTTTCTTCAATCCTGATTGCCATTTGATAACAATCCTCCACATTCTTAGGGTTAGCTAACACTAACTCATCCTGTATGTTAAACCTTAAACCAGCCAAGTACCTAGCCACCTTTTCTACCTCATTCTCATGATGACCAGATCTCATACTCAGCAGATAAAATTCCTCAGTATATGCTTTCACATCCCTGTCTTTCTGCTTTAAAAATTGCAGCTTCTTAAACATCTGGATTTCATAATCCCTTGGCAAGAATTTCCCCTTGATCCTTGCTACCATCTTATCCCATGAAGTGATCTTTGACTTCCCTTGTTTCCTTCTCTCAGATTGTACATAATCCCACCATACCAAAGCATGACCTCCTAACTTGGTCTTTGCAATCTTGACTTTCTGATCCTCAGCAACATCTTCACATTCAAAGTGATTATCCAGTGCAGCAATCCAATCCAACAGCTCATCTTCATTCAAGCTTCCAGTATACTTGGTAACATCAACCTTTACCTTAGGTTTTTCACTTTGTACTGCCTTTAACAATTTTGCCAATCTCTGGTCTTCAGCATCCAGATCTTCAGCTACCTCTTCATACTCTTCAACAGTATCTGCTTCTTCTTCAGACTCACTGTCTTCCACTTCCCTCTTTTTGTTCTTTTCCAGGGCTGTCAGCCTGGCTTGAAGTGCTTCAGCAAGCTCCTTCATCTTCCTCATCTCTTTAGCATGTTTCTCCTTCATCTCCTGCAGTTCCCTTGCAGTACCATTACCTTTAGGAGGCATTTTGTCAACCTCTCACAACACACAACACAATCAACTCTATCTCTACCTCTGCCCTTTCGGTGACAGAATCAACACACAACAGCCCAGACCTTTTGCTGAGCTCTGATACCATTATGATGCAGAGGCATCCACACTATAACCTTCGCATATAGCATGAATGTCTGCAGACCAACCTCATCATCATCATCTTCGCCATCATCATCATATTCCCTAAAACCACCAACAGCATCATCATGTTTCGCGTTACACAGTCAGCATCATCATATTTCAGACGATCGCAAACATCCGCCTGCCGACTACTATTCACCTCCTCCACCAGTCGCTTAACATCATCATCATGATATTCAGCGGGTGCACACATCCTCCGGTTGCACTGTTCATTGGGCGCCGGACTCCATCGTCATCATCATAACATGCGACAACTCCTTCGTCAGCAGGATATCCCACATCCAGTTGTTCAAATATCTTGATGACGTCCACTTCAGCAGTTTACCTTCGATGCTCCGCTACCCGACGATACGAGCAACAGCATCATGATATAATTTATCCGGTTCTCTTCGAAACCTCCTGATGACGCTAATACACTTTCTGCCGATGCCGATACTTAACCACTTAACAACGGCAGGATAAACTCGCACAAGGGATATCTCAATATCCTGATGACGATGACGTCATATCCTGATGACGATGACGTCACCCAATATCCTGATGACCTCTTCAACACTTAGCCAAAAAAACCGAACTTCCTCTCCCGCATCTACTTGCGATACGCGGATGTTTGGCACTCCCGATATGATGATCCTGATGCCGATACATGCACTTAGTCTATGTCTGACTCAAAATATCCTGATGCACTCGCAACATGAAAACTCCAACAGTTTCATGACCCGACCTTCTTCCTGATGCCGATGCACTCCTCCTCGGCAACTCCTGATGATGATCACCCCAACGAACTCACACTTCATGCAATCGACAACATCATGCCGATCTCCTTCACTTATCCGGATGACGATGTCTGAACCGTCTGCAGGATATTCACCAAGATATCCTGATGATGCCGTCTTCACGAACTTCTTCACTCAGCGAGATTTCACTTCGCCGATCCTCCTGGGATAACCCGATCCAACCTCAGGGTGATCCTCCACACTCTGTCTTATCAGTTTGACCTAGCACATACCCATGCTAGGGTCTTCAACATCTTTTGACGGTGAACCTGCACACCTGCATGCACACGGAAAACAATCTACCACCTAACCTACTATACACTACCATTCCACCGATCAGACGGATCAACCGGTAGAATGGACCAGTATATCCATGAATCCTCTCAAACCAGCAAATCGGTCAAACAATAGAATTCAACAGAGGATGAACACAAACAGGATCTCTTTATTGACTTCAAAAGATGCAATACAAATGATCAGCCTCTCTCTCAGTCTCACTCTCTGCAACTAGCTCGATCGATGATATCTGTCTCTCCCTCCAATGTCAAATGATCTCATGCTTATAAAGACTTTCCTACGAGTACTACTGACCCGACTCCAAGCGGCTGGGAACTCTCCAAGCGGCTGGGAGATCCCACCGAACATACATCATGACAGCTGTTATAACTAACTAGCTAAAAATAGCAAAAGCCTGGTCAGCATGATCTTATCATGATCAGCATGACCTTATTACATGCATTTGGTCTAACAGACCTTCTTGGAAACATAAACAGGACCTAAACTACTAACTGCCTCATGAAGGCCAGCTGTCAGGTAGGTGCTCCTGCACCAGCTTATGTGTTTGTGTGGAGGTGGAAGTGATTTGGATGGATGTAGTAGACCTGTTCTTGGATGGGTGTGATGGGCTCTTGTCTTATTGGCTCTTCAATAATGCTAGGTGTGTGGATTGGATGAGGGTGTTTGATTTGTGCTTATGGTAGGAGATGATGGAAAATGATTCCTTGTTAATAGCCAATGGATGACATCCTTCATTAGTGTATAGGTTGAAGAACAATATAATGGATGAATAATGATAGTGGATGGTGTAGGATTAGGATTAGGATTAGATGAAGGGATTAGATGGTGTTGTTTTTTTGGATGGGATCTAGGATAAGTTTTACATTGCATGGTGGTGTTGGAGGGGTAGGTGAGTTGGGGGAATCCATAACTTTGCTTTTTCTTCAAAGAAAATCCATCAATGATTCATTGGATGTTGTGGGCTTTAGATTTGGAAGGTTTGATGGTTGATTAGATGGTGAATTAGATGATGGAGAGATGATAGGAATTGATGGATTGGAAGATAAGTAGGATAATGGGTTAAGGTTGATAGGATTGGAGGGATAATGTGATGGGAGGATTGAGATTGATGGATCATAAGGTAGATAGGGTGATGTATTAAGGTTGATAGGATTGGAGGGATATTGTGATGGAGGGATTGGAGGATGAGGATTAGTGTTAGGGTTAGCTGGAAAAAGATATCAATTAAATGCAAATAAAGATTAAACAAAGGAATGAAAAATACACAGAAATAATAATAGCGAGAGATAATTTTAATGTGGTTCACCCAAACTTAGGCTACATCCACCAATAGAGAGTCAAATAGTATTATCTAGTAAATCAAACCAATTACAACCAATAATTCTTGCAACTCAATACCATTGCAAATATACAATATCAACAGAAACCCTAACCCTTAGCCGCTTTTATCAAGCCTTATGTGGGTTACAAAAATAGGGGTTTTTTTTATGTTGGCTAATAGAAAAATAACTTTCGATGCCTTTATAAAATAATAAGCAATTAGGAGGGGCTCTACTTGGCCTGCACTCCCCCATTAAATAATTTGGGGGGAAACCGCGTCGATAAAAGTCAGAAAATTTAACTTCTGAGTTTGATTAGGCTCCATATAACAACAATCTCCCACTTGGAGACTGATCATAAGACCACTGACCCTATAGCTCCCACTGGAAATAAGCACCCTAGACTCTACTGTTCTGATTTATTTTTTATTTTCAGTTTTGAAGGCCAACCAAAGATGAAGAGGAGATCAACTTCTCCCTTGTTATTGTCTTTGTAAACATATCTACTATATTTTCATCTACATGTATATTTTCTAGCCTTAATTGTCCATCATCCAACACCGACCAAATGACGTGATACCTCAACTGTATGTGTTTGGTCTTTGAATGCAAGGCAAAATTCTTTGCAAGATGTATGGCACTTTGACTATCTATAAACAAATAACTATTAGCCTGTTATTTGCCCAATTCTTCCATGAAAGATTGTAGCCATATCATCTCCTTGCTTGCCTCTGTTGTAGCTACATACTCTGCCTCTGTGGTGGATAAAGCAACCACCTTTTGTAGCTGTGAGATCCAACTCACTGCTGTCCCACCTACAGTAAAGACATAACCTATAGTACTCTACCTAGTATCAATATCCCCTACTAAATCTAAGTCTACATAACCTACTAAATCAGTATTAGAGCCCCCAAAACATAAGTGTTTATTGGATGTACCTCTCAAATATCTAAGAATCCATTTTATTGCATTCCAATGCTCCAATCCAGGATGACTCATATACTTGCTTACGACTCCTACAACATGTGCAATATTCGGTCTCGTGCATACCATGGCATATATTAAACTTCCTACAGCTGAAGCATATGGTACCTTAGACATTTTTTCTTCCTCCTCTAGTGTCTTAGGACACATCTCCTTAGTCAATTTCAAATGACTAGGCAAAGGTGTGCTGACAGATTTTGCATTCTCCATATGGAATCTTTGTAATGCCTTTTCAACATAATCAACCTGAGATAGAGTCAATTTTCTGTTCTTCCTATCTCTGCAGATTTTCATAGCAAGGATTTGTTTTGCTGCCCCCAAATCCTTCATAGCAAATGACTGTGCTAACTGCTATTTTAACTCTCTTATGTGATCCATGTTAGACCCAGCTACAAGCATGTCATCAACATACAAACATAAAATATTGTAGCTGTCATTATCTAACCTATTAAAATAAACACAATGGTCAGAAATACACCCACTATAGCCTTGCTTAGCCATAAAACTATCAAATTAGGCCATACAAACTCTTCTTCAATCTGTACACTAGTTTCTCCTTACCTTTGACCTTAAATCCTTGGGGTTGTTCCATGCATATCTCCTCCTCCACATCACCATGGAGAAAGGCAGTTTTCGCATCTAGCTGTTCCAAATGCAAATCTTCAGCAGCCACAATACTTAAAATAGTATGAATAGAAGTCATCTTGATAACTGTAGAAAATATCTCATCAAAATCAATGCCCTTTTTCTATGCAAATCCTTTTACAACTAACCTAGCTTTAAATCTTTTCTTACCTCCATCTTCTTGTTTTAGCCTATAAATCCATTTGTTTGGTAAAGCCTTTTTACCTACAGGTAACTTACATAATTCCCATGTTTGATTTTTTAGTAAGGAGTCCATTTATTCTTTCATTGCAAGCTCCCACTGAACTTGTGTATCCATCTACATAGTTTCATCATATGCTCCCAGTTCACCAGCATTTGTTAACAAAATAGAATACAAAGAGGGAGAAAACCTTTTAGGAGGTCTACTTAGCCTTGTTGACCATCTAACATTCACCAGAGTTTGTGGTATTTCATGTTGCTATTGCAAAGCATGAGGAACCACTGGAACATCACTATTTAGAGTATCATCCAACACCACATAATCCTTTTCTTTCTTCTCATGCAGCTACAACTAATCTTTGTACAACACCTCATTAAATATAACATCCCTGCTTCTCACAATTTTCTAATTTTCAAAATCCCAAAGCCTATAACCAAATTCATCAATGCCATATCCAACAAAAGTACATTTATTTGATTTTGCATCCATCTTGGTTCTATTTTCAGAATCTACATGTGCAAATGCTTCACATCTAAAGGTTTTGAGAAAAGAAAAACTCACCTTCTTACCTGTCCATGCTTCCTCTGGAATACCAAAGCCCAAAGGAACTGAAGGACCTTTATTAATTAAATATAAAGCAGTATTAACAGCTTCTACCCACATGTTTAAAGGCAACCCAACATGCAATCTCATGGTCCTTGCACACTCCATTATTGTCCTATTCACAAATTCAGCCACTCCATTTTCCTGTGGAGTCCCTGAAACCATTTTCTACTTATGAATTCCATTAAAGTAACAATAATCCTCAAATTCTTTGTTGCAATACTCACCACCAAGCTTCTCCATTTCTTAAATGTTTCAAATACATCAAATTTCTACCTAAGGAAAGAAATCCATGCCTTCCTAGTTGCATCATCTATGAATGTAACATAATATCAAGAGTCATTGAGAGAAGATACTTGAGCTAGTCCCCATACATCTGTATGCACAAGCTCCAACTTTTCATCTTTCTTTTGCTTCCCATCCTTGAGAAAACTAACTCTCTTTTATTTTCCATACACACAACTTTTACATAAATCCATATTAATACATTTCAGACCTGGTAAAACTTTCTTAGAATGAAGTACCTTCATACCTTTTTCACTCATATGCCCAAGTTTATTATGCCACAATGTTGTCCTAGAACCTGCAACAACTATTTCAGTCTCTTCCTGCGAACCTGCAGCAACTGTTCCTGAACCTGTTTGTTTTTTCTCTGCAACAGCTAAAGTAGAAGGAACAATATGACCTATACAAAGATATAAGGTGCCTACTTTCACACCTTTTTCTACTATTAAGGCCCTTTTTGAAACCTTCCAATTTTTATCAGTAAATGTAAACAATGCAACCTTCTTTAGCTAGCTACCCTACTGAAATTAAATTCTGATTGAGCCTTGGAATGTGCCTTACCTCTTGTAGTAGCCAATGATTCTCATTTTGCAACTTAATCTTAATTCTTCCCTTTCCAACAATTTGATAGGGTTTGTTATCTCCCAAATAAACCAGCCCAAAATCCCCTTAGACATAATCAATAAAATAACTTCTATGGAGCATAGCATGAAATGAGGCCCCTGAATCTAAAACCCATGAATCATTGGCATTATCTAGGGAAAGAATCAAAGCATCATCTTCAGATTATTACTTACCACATTTGCCTCCTTATTACCTTCTTGTTTGTCTCCTTCTTTTTTCTTCTAAAACCATCAATCTTTCTTCAGATGACCCGGTTTCCCATAGTACCAACAATCCTTCTGTCCTCTAGATTGGGATATCTTGTCCTTTGATTTTTCTCGTGACTTCCCATGACCTCTAAAACCTTTTCCTCTCTCCTTTGATCTGCCCCTGCTTTCTGCATTCAAAACACTACCTAATGTGGACCCTCCTGAGCTTTTCCATCGTATTTCCTCTCTAAGGATAACACCAACAACATCATCAAATTTTAAAGTGTTTGAACCAAAGACAGAGTTACTTACAACCATTACCAAGCTATTCCAACTTTCTGGCAAAGAACATAAAACTAAGAGAGTCCTCACCTCTTCATCAAATTTCACTTTTATAGAAGTTAACTGACTAACAATCATATTAAACTTATTTA
Source organism: Cunninghamia lanceolata (assembly GCA_027924645.1). Lineage (NCBI taxonomy): Eukaryota > Viridiplantae > Streptophyta > Pinopsida > Cupressales > Cupressaceae > Cunninghamia > Cunninghamia lanceolata. The sequence continues at coordinate 29,695,374 of BSBN01000078.1, read as the reverse complement.
AATGATCTATCACAGATCCACCATCAATCATTTTCAGATTAAACAAATGCTTCATGAGAAATACCTTATTTGAGGCTAAGGATTTTTCATACAATTTAGCAAAAGCTTTCATTAGTTCACATGTTATCTTTGCTTCTGTTATATTGAATGCCATAGATGGTGCTAGGCACAACTGAATGGTTCCTAGTGCCTTTCTGTAGAGAAGTGCCCAATCCTCATTTGTCATTCCTACTGGTTTCTTGGATACTCCTTCTAATGGCCTCCATAAATCCTTCTAATAGAGGTAATCCTCCATCTGCATCTTCCATAACTGATAGTTCTTCCCATTAAATTTATCAACCTTCAATTTACCCTAATCCACCATTGGTCCCACTCAACTGTGAGACTTTCCTACAGATGATAATTGAACACAACCCACTTTGATACCACTTGTTACGGTTAGCTGACAAAAGATATCAATTAAATTCAAATAAAGATTAAACAAAGGAATGAAAAATACACAGAAATAATAATAGTGAGAGATAATTTTAACGTGTTTCACCCAAACTTGAGCTACATCCACCAATAGAGAGTCTAATATTATTATCCAGTAAATCAAAGTGATTACAACCAGCAATCGTTGCAACTCAATACCGCTGCAAATGCTACAATACAATATCAATGGAAACCCTAACCCTTAGCCACTTTTATCAAGCCTTATGTCGGTTACAAAAATAGGGTTTTTTTATGTCAGCTAATAGAAAAATAATAGGCAATTTTTTCTTCGAGGGCACTGTAGGCGGGGCTCTACCCCCTGCAATCCCTCATTAAATAATTTGGAGGGAAATCGCACCAATAAAAGTGGGAAAATTTAACCTCCAAGTCTGATTAGGCTCCATATAACAACAATTAGAGGATGGGGGATTCACATAGGATAATGGTTGTGTATATAGGCTTTGGATTTCAGCTATAGGGTGTGCTAGGTTAGTGTTCCCTTGATCAAAGTTAGGATAATAAAGGTTGGGGGATAGATAAGTTGAAGGTATTGATTGGTTGGGTAGGTATGATGGCATGGATGTATAAGGAGATGAATATTGATATGAGGTTGAAGCTTGATATGATGAAGGTTGATATAAGGTTGTGTTATGTCAGAAAATGTCTCCCTAGGACTTTTCCCTTCCTAAGTTTAGCTCCCAGGTTCTTTTTGTGTAATAATGCATGTTTATTTTAATTCCTGATGGAAATCCCTGAAAACCCATGTCAAAATGGACCTAGGGGATAGTGATGAAATTGACATGCCTTGAAAATGGGTCTTGGGACTTGGGAAACTCTGCCCTAGTCCTACCCTATTTAGTGGGGTCCCAAATTTTAAATGTCGGCTATGTGACCATTAGAAGTGTCTGTTGTTGGCATCTCAAGTTTGAATTATGAAATTAAAGTGGCAATGTGTTTAGTTGCATATATAAGCATGTATAGGGATTCATTTGAAAACTAGAGGATGATTATGAAATTTTGTTGCACTTATAATTTTAGAGCATTCAAAGTATTCATTGTTGCAACAACAGACTTGTCTTGTTATTATGTTTGTTATGCAGATTTGGCTTCATCTTCTCATGATGTGAAGGACTTTTAACTATATGAGAGATACACCTTCCAGCTGATATCTATTTGAGTTTTCAATCATTTATCATTTGGTTTTGACTCTATCACACAGGGATACACACTCTTTATTTGACAATGGTGTTTGGAAGACATGAATGTCCTTTCGGGTCTTGACTGAGGCAAGCTCCTATGCACCACAACCCCCAACCCCCTTTTTTATGAATTGTAGGTTACAGATGCAAAAGCAGAAGAAGTGGAGTTGTAGGGAGGCATAATAGAGTGTTAGAATTGTAGATTTGAGAAGAAAACTAGGACCTAGACTTGGGTGCGCACTCTTTAGTCCTCTGGACCTCCGAAGTATAAAACCTCCATGACAGTGGTGATTAGTTGTAGACAAGTTCCAGAGATCCCTGAAGAAACTACCATCTTGGACTCAGGTGCCTGCTCTTTTGTCCTTGACTTTTCCACATTTGGAATCTTGAAATCTGGTATGTATCTAATTGTCATTTTATATCTCTATGTACAAGCATTTGTCATGATTTGTTCATTTATTTACGATTTTCTAAAGATAGGGTTTTAAGCATAATCAAGATTTAATTAATCCATTAATCATCAAATTACAAGTTTCCTCTTTGTTCCAAGTGACACTAAACCTGTAGCAAATCCCTCTTTCAAGATTTGTGGCTCGACTCAGTTTATGTCCTTGAATGTAAGGTGTGAAAGGAGGATTAAACCCACACATTCATTGAAATTGAAAACCCCTCATTTTACCCTGAAACATTTTGATGACCCTATCTTTTGTTTGAATTTTGCAGTTTTTTGAGTGTTGTAATTCATATTTGCATTCATTTCATTCATCATTTTCATATTACATTTGAAAATTTTGAAAAAATTGGCATTTTAGGCTTGCATTTTAAAATAATTTGAATTAAATTTCATTTAAATTCATTTAATTTCTGATTTTTAAATTAAATCTGATATAAATTATAGAAATTCATCATATTACAATCTCTTCCATTGCATTTTTCTTATTAAAATTGCTAGGGTTTGCTTCAAATTTTGAATTTTTCTTGTAACCTAGTGATTTCAAAAACAAGGGTTTGTAGTTAAAATCTTGTTTCATATTTTACCACCCTTTCAAAACACTCATTCAATTTTGATTTTTGATTGTAGTGTTGCATTATTGTGTGTTTTTTCATTTACATTCAAAATTTTACATTTTCACATAGTCAATTTCAACAAAAACTAGCATATTCACTCATCTCTCTTTAGAATTGCACTTGCATTGAGAATTGTAGGATTAAATCTGATTATAATTCATTCATACATCATTAAATGCATAATTTGATGCCTTAAATTCAAAACTAGGGTTTAAAATTCTTGCATTTTTCACTAGATTTTGACTCATTCCTCATCTAGATTTGCATGATGGATGTGTTGTGAAAGATATTTCTGCATTATTTGACTAATAAAAAACATTTAACTCACTTCCCCTTTGTAATTTTATCACAACACTACTTCTTTTGGGCATTTACATTGAAAAAGTGAAAAAAAAAAAGAAAAAATCAAGCATTTTAGGTCATAAGCATACATAATGTTGCACTTGTCCCTTGCATAGGTGTTGAAAATATTTTAAAATCTGATATTTCATTCATATGAACACATACATACATTGCTTATTTAAAATTATGCATTATTTATGAATCTTGTTTGAAAAAATTGCATACTTTTAATTACACAGTGTGTATTTCAACACTAGTTGTCCACACTTCATTCACATCTTTTGATCAAAACCTCTAAAATAATTAATTGGGATTTGTTGTGTCACACTCTTTCCTCCTACCCACTATGTTTTTTTGTGGACTTCATGTGACCTTTAGTACACATTTCCCTCAAACAAGTGCTTGGGTGCAAAATAGTCTCACTTATTTTTCCTTGTTGATCATTGTGAAATTCGAGTGTATTGGAGTTCTTTCAAATTAGCATCATGAATAATTCTTGTTATTCATATTTGGAAGATTTGTTTGCATACATCATAGAAATTGATAATTTTTCTAAATTTCCTCATCAATATCCTCAAGTCTTGAAACAAATAGCATGCATATATGATGTTGATATTTGTATGTGTTCCACAAATGAAATCATTTGCTATATATCTAATTTTAATACGTTTAGAAACCTCATGGGAACATATCCTCTGATACTAAATGATCTCAGTAAATTCATAGCCAATAAATGATTTAGTAGTGATGACTTCAATATGTTAGATGAACCCTTAGATGACTTTATCTCTATTGAACATTCCACTACAACTCCTATTGCTAAAGCATGTGATGGTAACTTAGTTCTACCTTATGATCTCTATCCCAAATTTGTTCCCACATTTGAGGACACTTTGGAGAATAAAGATGAATTCATTGACATAGCCCTTAACATCATACTACCATATCTTCATTCCAATGCTCTCTCTGGACAAGATGAAGCATTAGTGAATGAAGAATCCCCTCCAACAAAGAACATTCCAATGATAGATAATGAACATTCATCTAACAATAATAAAAATTCTCTCCCTACCATAGTGCATGAAGCCTCTATGGACCATCCTACTGACCTACCTCCTTTAGTTGATTATTCACATACCTTGGATATCACTTAGGGAAAACCATTAACCTTCCTCCTTTGATTGAATATTAAAGTCATTTGGACATCATTAAGGATATAAAAACATTGACTACCCTCCCTTTGGTTGCATATTTTTTGAACATTACTAAAGATACAAACATTAATAATTATCCCCACAACACCTTACCTTCCTTTCATTCCTATGCCGTCTCTTCCAAAGATGTGGCACTAGTGGATGAGGAAAGGTGTCTCACATTAAATCCCTTATGGATGGATGTTGAGATTACTAAAAAAAATCACTTCTTCCACCTCCTACGAGGATAGTGAATAAGTGTATTTCTCCCTCCCTAAGCCACACTCATTGTTGCACCTGTTCTAGTTTCTCTCAAGGGTGGCCTCCTCCTAGATATATATGTTGTTAGCATTCGGTTGTCTCAGGTAAGTAATTCTAACCCTTTTCTTCTGTGTTGTGTTTCCCCTATGATGTGTTATGTGTTGTTTGGGCCTCCTTGTATGACCCTTGATACTCTTTTAATGTCAAGGATACTGGGAGACCACCTCTATTGTAACCCTTCTTCTATTTGTATCATCATTCTTATATTTCTCATCTGCTCTATTTTCATTGTTGTGTATTGTGTCTTAGGGGCATAGCGTTGCGGCTGGTGACTTGGGGGTCTTCTTACGTGACGACCCTAAGTCACTTTCTCTCCTTTCTTGATTTATTGTTTATCTTCTTCTAGTGGTTCTATCTAGCAGACAGATGATGAAAAACAAACATATACTAATACAGACCATGTGTCCCTTCAGTGAGTAAACAAAAATGGACCTAGTCTATACATGACAATGGGGTTGATATATATTATCCAACACTTGGCTAGTAGAATTACTCCATGTGATATTTTGATGTTGTCTTATCATACTAACAAACTATAACAATACATATTCTCCATGAACTTTTTTTAATCTTTGAATCTCACCTTGGTTACACTCGGTTTTGATATTTCTACAGTATAGCCCCACAATTATACTCAAATTTCAAACCCGTAGTATAGCCATGGCTCTTTATGTGAATGATTACATGCATTGATTTTATTATGATTATGTGGTTTCTAATCCCTTTCATTGTAGGAAATTGTGTGTTTGTGGGAACATTCGATGATTGTGAAGGACATGTCACCTTTGGGGGCATGGGCTTTGTGAAAGCTCTTGTTCTCTCATGTGTTTTCTCTCTACCTTAACGTGATTGATATCGGTACATGATATCAACCACCATAAGGTGGGGGCATATATAAGATAAGTTGTCTGATGATTTTGGTAATAATAAAGCATGTATGTACACATTGATCTATTGCGTATACTATCTTTTCACTGTAAGGCATCTTCGTGTTGCAGGTGGGGTTGTATACTTTTGGTACATGCTTCCTTTTCACTGTAAGGTGTCTCTGTGATGCAGGTGGGGTTGCATTTTTAAAAGCCCTATGTGGAGGTGGGGATGGTCTATCTCTTGAGATAGTACACATCCGTTTTATTTCAAAAGTCCTCTGAGTAGGTGGGGTTGGTGTATCCTCCCTTAAGCATGTCTTTGGCAGTTGTTGTGGCATAAGACCAACCATCAGGTGTGCCTGTAGTGTGCCTAAGATGGTGGGGACTTAGCAATAAGTTCCTGTTTGTCATGTTTTAGACATATAGTATGTATTTGGCATGTCATATAGTGCTCGTGTTTTCCGTGTGTCTTCCATGTGTTTGTTCCCAAGTATAGTCCAAAGAGCATGGAAAAATTCCCCTACTATACTTTGGGATTTGTATGGTGTGTTTGTTCCCAAGTATTGTCCAAAGAGCATGGTGAAATGCCCCTCCTATGCTTTGGGATTTGTATGGCATGTTTGTTCTCAAGTGTAGTCCAAAGAGCATGGAAAAATGACCCTCCTACATTTTGAGATTTGTATTGCATGTTTGTTGCCCAATATGTAGTCCAAAGAGTGTGGTCAAACACCCCTCCTACATTTTGGGTGGTGTGTTGCATTTTTACTTTCCATGCATCTATATCTGCATTCATTTATATATGTGAAAATGAAAAAGAAATAATCAATGCATTCACTATGTTCTACGTGTCTATTACTATCTTCTCCATGTTTTACGTGTCTGTTACAATCTTCATTGTTTTTGGCATGTCTAAGATGTGTCTTCTTTAATGTCTACTTGAGATTGGGGTCTAGAAATAGTTCTCAATCTTTGTGTATACATTAGCTCTAAGTGTCTGGCATGTTTGTTGACCATACCTTAGTGCATGTATGGGCCTTGTGTTCATGCATACATTAAAGTGGGGCCTAAATGTTATGTCGTAAAATGTCTCCCTAGGACTTTTTCCCCCCTAAGTTTAGCTCTCAGGTCCTTTTTGTGTAATCATGCATGTTTATTTTAATTCCTGATGGAAATCCTTGAAACCCATGTCAAAATGGACCTAGGGGACAATGATGAACTTGACCTTGCCTTGAAAATGCGTCCCAGGATTTTTGGGCACCTACGCCCTAGTCCTAGCCTATTTAATGGAGTCCCAAATTTTAAATGTCAGTTATGTGATCATTAGAAGTGTCTATTGCTGACATCTCAAGTTTGAATTACGAAATTAAAGCAAGAATGTGTTTAGTTGCATATATAAGCATGTTTAGGGATTCATTTGAAAAATAGAAGATGATTATGAACTTTTGGCACACTTATGATTTTAGAGAATTCAAAGTATTCCTTATTGTAGAGTAGACTTCTCTTTTTATTGTGTTTTTTATGCAGATTTGGCTTCATCTTCTCATGATGTGAAATATTTTTATCTATATGCCAACCACATCTCCGAGGTAATATCTATTTGTGTTTGCAATCATTTATCATTTGGTTTTGCCTTTATCCCATAGGGATACACACTCTTTATCTAACAATGGTGTTTGGAAGACTTGAATGTCCTTCCGAGGCTTGACTAAGGCAAGATCCTAGACATGACAACCACCAACCTCCTTTTCTATGAATTGCAGGTTACAAGTGCAGAAGTAGAAGAAATGGAGTTGTAGGGAGGCATAACAGAGTGTCAAAATTGCAGATTTGAGAAGAAAACTAGGACTTGGACTTGGGTTCCCACTCTTTAGTCCTCTGAATCTCCAAAGTAGAAAACCTCCATGACAGTAGTGATTAGTTGCAGATAAGTTCCAAAGATCCCTGAAGAAACTTCCACCTTGGACTTAGGTGCCCGCTCTTTCATCCCCAACCTTTCCGCATCTGGAATCTCAAAATTTGGTATGTATCTAATTTTCATTTGATTTCTCTGTGTGTGAGAATTTGTCATGATTCATCCATTTATTTACAATTTTGTGAAGTTAGGGTTTTAAGCATAATCAGGCTTTAATTAATCAATTAATCAACAAATTCTAAGTTTCCTCTTTGTTCCAAGTGATACTAAACCTGTAGCAAAGCCCTGTTGCAAAAGTTGTAACTTGACTTAGTTTATGTCCTTGAATGTAAGGTGTGAAAGGAGGATTAAACCCACACATTCATTGAAATTGAAAACCCCTCTTTTTACCCTGAAACAGGTGGATGGGGTTGAAGGTTGATATAAGGTTGACGGTTGATATGATGGTAATGGGTTGGATATGTAGGGTGTTGATGCGGATGAAATAAGAGCTTGAGAATCTCCAATGATGAGGTGTGCTAAGGGGATATCTCTAATGATATTTTTTCTTTTTTCCTTAGTGATAGGATCAAAATCCTCATAGACATATTTAAGTCTTTGTAAATGTTGCATTGCCACATAAAGATCCATGTTATTGGAAGGATATGAGATGATGGAGGATAATGGATGAGTGATGTAGGTTGGGGATCAAATTTCAAGATCTTAGGATGTGAATATGAGAAAGCGTGAAAGACGTAAAAACATGAAATAAACAAAGAAGAATACAAATTATACCTTGTAGAATCTTGTACACTCCTCACTCCTTGAAAGGGTTGAGGAACTTACACCCACTAGCTCCTTGCTTTATCCAAACTAGGACTTAGAAATGTGAAATGCTCTCAAATGCACTACAAATTTTGACATAACCTAGCTAAGATGGAGGAAATTGGGAGAAATTTGGACATAATAAACTTGCTCTAAAATTAGACAATGAAATGGCTTGTGGAGGCTTGTATTTATAGGAAAATTAGAGGGGATTTTGATCCAACGGTGGAGATTGATTGTTGAGATCAATGGATGAGATTGAATGTGAGATGGAGGGTTGAGATTTGATCATCAAATTTGGTGGGTGGAGAATAAAAATGAATTTCAAATTCATTTTAGGGAGGACTTTGCATTTAATGTGATTTTGATGTGTGAGGAAATTAAAAATTAATTTCCTTGGGAGGAGGTGGAATTAAAAATTCCATTTTATGTCAGAATGTGAAGGTCATGTGACACATGCACATTTTAGGGGCCTTACATTTGTAAGATAAAATGGTGGAAGATGTTTTAGCATGAAAATGGAAAGGACAAGTTGGAGGGGTTATGTATTTTTTTGAAATTTTTTATTTGTGGGTGTGGGAGAAGATGTTAAGTGACATTTGACCAAGTTAGTTAGGGTGATTAACTTAGTTAATGTGGTTGGAGAAAATTAGTGAGTGGGCTAATCATGGATTAGGATTAATTAAATAATGATTTATTTAATTAATCTAGGTCTAGGGGTCATGTAGGCTAGGGTAGCTAATTAAACAATAGCTATTCAATCAGTAGGCTGTGTAGGCTACTCGGAAGATTAATTAGATAAGTATAATTTACCTAATTATTTAGGTTTAGGGAAGTGGAAAAATTAACCAAATAAATATTTTGCATATTTATTTAATTAATTGGGATGATGTTAGTATGGTGTAATGTTGAATTAATTTAATTAATTCAATTTTAGGGGTTAATTGATGAAGGATGAATGGATGGTTTAGGGGTTGGATAGGATAATTAATTAATTGGATGGGAAATTGATGATGTAGGTGATGTCGAAGAGTGGTTCAAGGGTTAAGACATTTTTAGGTGTCTACATTTGCCCCTCATTGATGTGGCATCGTGACCTAGTAGGGATATGGTGTCAAGTCAAAGAATTTTACCCTAGCTACCGAGAAGGAATGGGATGGATGAGGGATACCCACTTGAGAGGTTAGGTGAAAATTTTTAATTTTTTTAGGTGAACTCTTGAAGGGAGGAAATAATGGTGAAAAAGGGATAGAGGATGAAAAATTAGGTGGATAGGAAGAAAAATGGGTGAAAAAGGTTACATTTTGTGACCTAGGGAGAGGAAAAAGTATATGGGGGTATGACATGGCATCTATATCTAGAAAGTATGGGCCCAAAGTGCCACATTTTCATACATTGAACTTATTAGATGAGAGAAGGGAAGAGGAAGACATGACGCAACCTCCATTCCCATGCTACTGACACCAATCTGAGAGGGTGTGCGACTATGGCAGATCCCCATTGGCAGACCCACGGGTATGTTAGTCAACCGTAGCTTTGTGATTTTATGTTTTGGCTATTTTACAGGCTTGGGAAATGGGTAGTTAGGTAGAATGGCACCATTGTACAGCCACATGGCACCATAATTAGGTAGATTACCTTGATCCTCTAGATCAGTGCTAGGGTAAAATGGGGTTTTTCATATGATATAGCACCATCTATCTAAGTTTTCGTACCATCATCTCGTTTAGCGCTAGGGGTAAAAGTTTCCTTTTAGATGGTTTAGTGCCATTAGGGGATGTTTTAGTTCCAAGCTATGGTTTCATGTCTAGCATTTGGAGTTTCTTGGTTTAGCGCCATAGAGTGGCACTTTAGTACTAAGCTCTCGATTAGTGCCATAATGGGTAGTTTTAGCACCAAGCTTTGCACTAGTGCTGAAGATAGGAGAAAATTTAGGGTTAATGACGGTTTAGCACCATGTAGGCTAGTTGTAGTGCTAAGCTCTAAATTAGAACCAAAGGCTTAAGACTTAATGCCATCTCGTAAAGTGGTACCATGTTTTCAAGGATTATCACCAAGCTCTGCATTGGTGCCATGGGGTTATGGATTAGCGCCATAGCGCTGTTTTGGGAAAAAGAGATGATTTTTTGGTGAATTATGGATGTAGATTCTAGGCTAGATTTTGTAGTCATGGGAGCGATGAGTTCTATCAGTGATGAGATCATGGTCATAGTTTGACTAGGCCACCTTTGCTGGATTAGGGAGAATAGGATTATAGATGGTTGCTGAGATGCCCCGGATATGGGCACATAGGGCTATGATGACAACCCTAGTGGAGAGGTGGAGGAGCAAGACATACTCCATTTTGTTTCCTATAGGTGAGATCACCATCACCCTAGAAGATGTGTGGAGGATATTGAGGCCTCCCATAAATGAAGATTAGGTGATATATGATGTACCTTCGGGAGTGATAGCTTTGAATAGGAAATTTGCACCTGGATCCAGTGTATACTCAAGATCGATGGCAGATGAGTTATGCACAGAATCTATTGGCTAGGTGGATCCGTATAATCTATTTGTGTGTGTGGTGATTGGAGGGATCGTGCTTCCAGATTAGCAATCAAAGGGCTTCTCAGTTGGTTGGGGTAGAGTGATCAAGCTTCTAATCACTCAGGAGATGATATTTGCGTGGGGACCTTGCCTGTTGGTGTAGTTGTATCATGAGATTCATTTGGCAGTGTATCATTTCGAAAGGGCTCTATTAGCTGGGGTTACACTACTCCATGTGTGGGCATGGAAGCATATAGCGATTACTTATCCTATGTCATCTTATCATCAGGCTCAGTTTGAGGCATATGTGTTTTTGTATAGGCCACCTATTACACATACCCACATGGGACAACTACGTTACTGGCGGTAGGTATTTGATGATCTAGATTCTATTATCTGGCACCCCTATATAGGTGTAGAGGCGTGGGCTGATGATCACATTCACATGCCATTCACATTCTATCCTCACTATTTGATGGGGCAAGGAGACCAGATGATAGATTGGTATATTCCCTCATGGGTGATGTAGTAGTTTAGGTAGGTACATGATCTACCTCAGGAGATAGCCATTTTTATGAGGATGCCCCAGGATGTACTAGCATGGTTGGCACAGATACAACCCTAAATGGCATTACTAGATTGGGGTACACTCCATCTAGTGTAGTGGGACTAGAGGAGTCAGATGGTGGATGTTGGAATGACTCTAGCATATGGCTAGTGGTGGCAGGTAAGGAGGCCTATTTGATTGACTAATCCAGTAGTTGAGCCAGATCTGACGATAGAGGATGAGGGAGATGAGGGAGATGAGGTGATAGTAGAGTATGTCTATGAAGATGTACTAGTTGATGATGATGATGATGGCATTAGGGTTTTGGCTGTGGCAGTTGTAGGGTACGTAGTGGGGAGAGGATAGGGTTGGGTACCATAACAATAGGTTCCACAGTGGCAGGCACATGGATGGGGGCAAGGATAGATGCCTCCGCCATGGGCACCTTAGCAACCGGGATAGGGGTAATGACAAATGCCACCACCGTAGGCACCATAATAGGCACTACCTCAGAAGGCATGACAGGTACTTGTACAATAGGTCCCGCAGCAATAGGCATCACAATAGGTAGGAACTTCAAGTGCTAGGACATCAAGTGTAGGGACATCAGTGATAGGACCTGGCCCTCTTTCTGGTGTTTGCATTAGGTGTTAGTGGACTTGGGTTGATGGAGAGGAGGAGGTACAGACTCTGTGGGCCCAAGTAGCCAGGCTAGAGGATCAAGTGGCTAGAGAACGGCAGAACCTGGTGCAAGTGACAATAGAGCAGGATAGTACTCTCACAGAGCTTCAAAAGTTATAGCATGTATGAGCCTTATTAGATGGGGTTCATGGAGGTGATGAGGATCCTCAGATCTTGGTTTTGCAGGCCCATATAGGGCATCTACAGGGACAGTTATAGGGTCAAGTGGCTCAGGTTACTACTGAGCGGGACGCAAAGATCGTATTGTGATAGGGGGCAAAGGTGAACCTATAGAGTGTTGAGGCTATGGTGCAACAGGTTGAGGGCCAGATTGCTAGCATGCAGGCTGAGATAACATGCATGCAAGGTGTGATAGCTGGGACTGATATGGCTTGGATATGGGCATACTATATAGCCTCTTAGTAGAAAATACAATAGTTACATTAGTAGCTATTAGAGCATCAAGCGAGGGATAAATACTATCATGGAGCCTACTATACTATAGTTCCTGAGGGTCATAGTGTCCTGAGTGATAGTCAAAGAAGTAGATTAGGGATGTCAGGTTCTCAGTGATCGAGGAGATCTCAATAGTCAATCCAACAGCCGTTGCCTCAGTAGTAACCACCCTCACAATAGGTATCTCAGCAGTAGTAGTGATGTATGGGCCCACCACCATAGCATCCACCAAGTTCTCCTACTAACTCAGCTAGGGGGTCATCAGCCCATGGTTCTTGTTTTTTATGTCTTTGGACTCTAATGTATTTTGGCCTTCGAGGCATTTTGTATCATGGCATGTATTATTTTGAGTGATGTATATTTTAGGTGGTGATATATGATTATGGATGCAATTATGATTTTGTGATTATGGATGTTTATGGATGTTTGTATTGATGTCTAGATTATGCGTTTATGCATATATATGATTTTGGATGTATGTTTATGATTTGATAGATGTATGCTTATGTGTATGGATGTGGATTATGATGTGGATTATGTGCTTAGATTAATAAACATATATTATGCCTGGATAATTGAATGATAATGATAGTGGTTAATGGATAATGGTAAATGGTAATGGATAATGTAATGGTAAATGATAAATGATAATGGATAATGTAATGGTAAATGAAATGGATAAGGAAATGGATAAGGATAATAGTAATGTATAATGGATAATGTAATGGATTAATGAAATTGCTAATGAAATGGATAATGATAATGGTAATGGAAGATGTAATGGTTAATGAAATGGATAATGTAATTTTGTCATGATACATTGTGATGTTTGGAACCATGGGGGATGGGGTTGGGTGGTTAAGATAGGTTTGGGGATGGTTGGGATTTTGTTAGGGATGGTTAGAATAGGTCACTAGATGCCACATTGTTAGAGGGGTTTTGTTGTGGGATGAAGTGGGATGTGGTGGGAGAAGGGATAGAAGCTTGTTAGGATTGTTGATGGGATTAGGTTGGTTAAATGCAAATCCTAGATATTGATTTGATGGATATGTGATGAGGGGGTAGATGGGCTAGGATAAGTACTTGTATTGACATTTTAAAGAGCATTTCTAGATTTACTATAGTGAAAGAAGATATTTTCACCAAGGCATGAAGGACCAAGGTGATGTTATATATCTGTTTTCGCATGGACTAGACCAGCAAACAATAGAGTGATCCATGCATGTCCAAGGTAGTATAATCCTACCTAGATGAGGGAAGGGGACTCATATCATAAATCCTTAGTACATAAAAGGTATGATTGATATTAGATGCAAAAGGAGAACAATATGCTAGAACTGACCCTACATATTCAAGATATGAATACCATACTTGGAGTAAAGAGACCAACCCACAAACATGACATACAAACAATGACCATGCCCCATTCTAGATGTTTTCTGCCATGTACCATGATATAGTGAGATTAAGGTAGATTTGGAATGATCCCTAAAATGAGACCAAAGATAAAAATCAATAATAAAAAAGACCAAAAACCATACAAACAACCATTGCATGTCTTGCCAAGATAAGTGTTGATAGGATGATGGATTCTGCCTATTGTCGGAATAATATATCTGTTAAGGTAAGAATCAGTTTGATGTTGTTTCATAAATTTTGAACATGGGCAAAAAGATAGTAAGCTATATGTCATGATTCTAGTTGGTTTGTTGATTGATGATTTTTTGTGAGATATGTTTTGTTTAAGAGTATACTTAGCCCTTGTATTGTTCTTGGATTTAGTAAGCTCAGAAGAATAGGGACTATCCAATTGTGTTGGATGGATGCATCTTTTGTACCTGAGTATTGGATACTTCCTTCATATTCTAGGCTACCTACATACCCTATGTCCATGGGATCAAGTCACTTTAAGATGCGGGTGATGATGAATATATAGTTTTAGTTTGTAGTGATGATGTAGGGATGGTTTGAAATGGATGAGATGATGATGTGTTGGGTGGTTTGGATATTTTCTTTTGAATTTTTGTAGTGTTTTTTACTTTTTGGGGGTTTTTGGATTTTCTATTGTTTTTGGATTTTTGTTGGCTTTTGTGACTTTTTAGATTTTTCAATTTTTAAGCTGTACAAGGAGAGCATACAAGGATCTTCCTTATAGGAATTTGCCTTGTGCGGGGTGATGAAGGGTGGGGTGATGGGGTTGGATGTTGTAGAATTCCAAGCCATGGGATGTAGGTTATATGGAATGATGTGATGGGTAGGAAGACTTATTAGATAGTAGAACTGACCACTACACATGGTGCTTGAGACAAGTTTTCACCATGGTACTTATCCAAGGTGTCACCAAAGTGATTTTCACCATTGAACGACTTTATTGCACTCGATTTTTTCTTAATTTTTTTATTTTTTTTAACTTTATGTTTTTTTGATTTTTTTTGTATTTTTGACTTGGGATACTTGATGGGTTGGGCACAAAAATTTTTTAGGTGCATGATGTTCATCGGCTCATCAATAAGCTAACCCTCAGGTGTTGCAAGTTGATAAGCTCCTGAACCATAGCTAGATGTGATGACATAGGGTCCCAAAAAATTAGGCTTGAACTTTCATTTCTTGTGGCACTCTTGTATGTTTCTCTGATTTTCCACAACGACAAGGTTGCCTATCTCAAATCGATAGTTCTCAATTTTGTTGTTGTAGCTTCTGCATAGGTGATTCTGGTAGGGTTGGAGATGATTTAGAGCAATTAGACATTTTTCATCTAGCAATTATAGCTCATTTAAGGTGGTTGAAAGAATAATTGTGTCATGAAGGCTATGGTATTGGCGTCAAATTGAGGCATGTGCTTGTGGAAGCACTTGTGTGCATAGTGTTGTTGGAAATGTTAAGGGTGATTTGTGGTGTGGATGTAGTGATAGTGGACATTGATATGGATGTGGGATTTGGTGTGGTTGACGTGTTAGTAGGGGTTGTTGATGTGGTGACATTTGATGTTTGCAATGTGTTAGGAACATTATGGAATGAGGATGGTTGAGATGATGTGGTGACATTGTTTGAAGTGGATGGTTGATTGGGTACACTAGCACCATTTTTGATGAGGGATTCAAGATATTTTGTGGGGTCCATCTTTAGGACTCTATCTAATATGTCCATGGAATCAGCATCTTGCATGAAGTCTAAAACATCTTGATCCAAATTATTGATGTTTGATGGTGGGCCTAGTGGTCGGTTGGTGAAAGGATTTAACATAGCATTTGTATCAACGGATGATTGTTGTTGGTTTGTGGGGTTATTATTTCTATAGATTAGATAATGCAACCAAGGTAAAATACTAACTAAATACAATAAATACAAAGTTATACCTCACATGTACAACCTAATCCCATCAAGGGAAGATGAAGCTTTTGCACCCAAAACAAGCTCCTAGACCAAGATGATCCCTAGACTATGGATTTTAATGTGAAATGCTCTTCAATTGTGCAACTCACTATCCTAACTCAAGAATGATTTTGGCATTATGACTTTGCATGGAATTGGATGATGAAAATGGCTTGGGAGAGGTTCTATTTATAGATTTTTGGGGAGGATTTTGATCCAAGGGTGGAGATTGATTTGAGAGATCAATGGTGGAGGATAAAAGTGATGTGGAGGGCCTAGATTTAATCTTGAATGAATGGAGGGCTAGAAATAAAAGTGATTCTTTTATTCATTTTGGGAAGAGGGGTTATTTAATAAGCATGGGGGTGAAGGATTATTTTGGAATAAAAGATTCATATGGGGGAATATAAATGAATTAAAAATTCATTTGGAGAAGAGAGGAAATAAATGAGTATGGGGTTGTAAGGAGAAGTAAATGTGATGTGGGATGTTTTAAAATAAAAAATTGACTTATGTGGATTTAATTCAATTTTTTATTTGGAGGATGTGGGGAAGGGTGTTAAACAAGGTTTGACCACCCAAATGAAGGGGTTAGGATTAATTAAACAGAGGTTTTATATAATTAATCCTAGGACTAGGATGAGGTAGGCTAGGGTAGGCAATTAAATAATAGCTATTTAATTGTTTAGGGTAGGGATAGGTCAATTATAGGCTGAATTAATTAGTTGATCATGGTTTTAACTAATTAATTGGATTTAGTGGAAAAGGGGAAATTGATTTAATAAATATTGCATATTTATTAAATCAATTGGCTAAGGCTTGGACTATTGAATTAATGAAATTAATTCAATTTTGGGGATAAAATGGTGTGAATTTGGGAAATGAAAGGGGTAATTAATTAAATAAAATTTAATTAATTGATTAGAAGGGAAATTGATATGTTTAGGGATGTCGGGAGTCGGTTTGATGGTAGAAGACATTTTTAGGTGTCTACATTTGCCCCTCTTTGACGTGGCATCCAGACCTAGGAGGGAACTGGCGTCAGGTTGAAGAAAAATATGCCCTAGCTGCTAGGAGGGAATAGGATGGATAAGGGATGCCCCTTCAAGAGGTCGGCGGGAAAAAAAGAATTTTCTGGGCAATTTCTCAAAAAGGATGTGACGGTAGTGAAAATCGGATAGGCGATGGCAAAAAAGGATGACGAGAAGAAGAATGGAGAAAAAAAGGCTGAGATCTGCACCCTGGAGGGAAGAAGAAGGGGTGGAAGAATGACATGGCCCACTATATTAGGTAAAGTGGGCCCTTAGAGTGCCACATTTGTACCCTTTGACTTTGGAGAAGAAAGGACAACGGAGAGATGGCTAACCACAACCCCCAGTTCCCGCGACTTCGACACATCTCCGAGTGGTTCTGAGAGTTTGGTCAGGCACCAAGCACTGGACCTCTGGTAGGGCCTAACCCTGTCTTTGTAATTTTTCATTTTGCGTGCATGTTTTTAGTGTTTTAGGGTTGGGTATGGGAGCGCGTAGTGCCATCGACAAGGCGGATTAGCGCCATCTTCCAAACTGGCGCTATCCACCCAGGTAGGGTAGGGTGGTTTTGTTTCCATTTATAGTCAAATTGGCGCTATCCTCCGGATTAGTGCCATTGGTGAGAAGAAGAAATTTGGAGCGTTGTAGCGCAAAAAGGAGGTTAGGGTAGTGCTATCCTATAAAATAGCGCTATTATGTGAAATGACGCTATTTAGGTGATTGGCGCGATGAAGTGGTATGGTGTTACAAGTTTGTTTGGCACCATTTCTCAAAATGGTGCCAAAAGGAATGCGCAGTAGTGCTATCCTAGGTTGTAGCGTGAAAAGGGATTTGGATTGGCACTATTGTCTAGAATAGCACAATGAGGTGGAATTCATAGCGCCATTCTGGGAGTGGCACGTAAGGCTGTCTATTTTAGCGCCAAGTATGTTGGCTTTAAGATAGTAGAGGAAAGGGGGTGTTTGTAGAAAGAGATAGGTTAATAGGTTAATAGCTAACCAGAAAATGATGGATGCAGGATACAAAGCGATTCATATTGCAGTCGCGAGAGCAACAAGTTCCTACTATGAAGCATTATTTGATGGTTTTGATGATGCTGCAAAGGCGTGGTTGGCTAGATTGGGGCTTCTCATAGTGTCATCTATGCCAGTTCTATGAGCTCATAGAGCTTTGATGACAGCGATGGTGGAGCGATATCGCTCAGAGACTTGCAGTTTTCTGTTACCCACTGGAGAGATTACCATCACACTTGAGGATGTTTATCGCATCCTCAAGCTGCCTATCTGGGGCCGGCGTGTTAGATATGACACGAGGAGAGGGCGGAGTGCATTAGTTAGGGTGTTTGGTGCAGATCATCTTGTTCTCTCTCTGAATGAGAGGGAGATGGACTATGAGGGGACACTAGCTGCGGGTGTAGATCCATTTGCCTTATTCCTTTGTGCGTTGATTGCAAGTGTCATGATGCATGATAGGTGAGGCAGGGGTTTTTTAGTTGGCTGGGGCGGGATGATAGAGGGGATGGTGACGCATGGGACCATCTATGCATGGGGACCGGCCATGCTAGGGCAATTATATCATGAGATGCATACGGTCACCTATTTGCATGATAGAGCATTGTCAGCTGGAGTTACTCTACTTCACGTATGGATCTGGGAGCATGTCCCAGTCTTGAGGTTGACATGTGGGTACTATCAACGGTAGTTTGAGGCCTTTGTATTTGTATATTGGGATGTAGAGTACACATATACTGGGTAGGTGCGATATTGGAGGAGGATGTTGGATGACGTGATTAGTGTGACCTATCGACCATATATCAATTGCGAGGCATGGCCAGATGATGTTATTCATCTCCCTTTTGTGTTTCAGCAGTGGTTTCTGATGGGTCGGGGAGACCATATGATAGACATGTATCTACCCTCACGGGTCATGCAACTGTTTGGTTTGGTCTAGGATATGCCGTAGCAGATGGTGATATTTACGCGTACTCCTTGAGATGCGGCCCATTGGCCCACAACCATACAGCCACAGGTCACCCTAGCAGATTTTACAGCGCTTCGGCCAGTACAGTGGGATTGGAGGAGCACGGTGAGGGATGCAGGGACCACAGCTGCCTATGATATATGGTGGCATATGCATCGTCCTACTCGGTTGATGGATCCAGCAGAGGAGGTAGGAGGTTCAGAGGGCGATGATCTAGATGGTGGAGATGACCCTGATGGGGAGGATTGCATGGAGGGAGAGGTGATCATTGAGGACTTCCTTGTGGAGGTGGGGGATGATGGAGAGGAGAGAGTGACTGGGAGGGATGGCCAGCTGAAAGATGTGCTGGTGGTAGTGGCAGGAGGACAGGGACAGGCGCAGCAGGTCCCTGTGCAGCAGGTCCCTGTGCAGCAGGTCCCTATGCAGCAGGTTCCGGCACAGTAGGTTCCTGCACAGTAGGTACAAGTGGGGTTAGGGCGACAGCCTAGAGGACCTCGGTGACGTGGGGGGCACCTGCCTCCACCACAGGTAGCGCAGGAGCAGGTTGGCAGGCATGATGTAGAGGCAGGGACCTCAGGGATAGTGTTGGGGGTAGAGTCTGAGAGGTTGACACCTCGTCAGCGATGACGGGAGGAGGAGCAGGAGATGGAGACCCTACTGGCACAGGTGGCCAGCTCGGAGGAGTCACTTGAGAGCCGTGAGGCAGAGTTGGTGCAGTTACAGGGAGCCCTGGTGTTATTGGATGGGGCAGATGGATAGGTGGCTACATTGCAGGTATAGTTGGCCCAGGCGTAGGGTGAGATAGGGGTGTTGACTAGGGAGCGAGATGCAGCACTTGGCAGGACATAGTAGGCGGAGAGTGTATTAGGTAGTCTACAGGCGTCAGGGGGTGGACTTGCCCCAGTTTTGACAGGGATGCAGGCTCAGTTGTCTCAGGTGCAGACACAGACTTATTAGTTGCAGGCACAGTTGAGTCAGGCCCAGGGGCAACTGATGCAGGTACAGGGGGATTTTACAGAGGCTAGTAGGCAGATGGAGTATTATAGGGGGTTGTATTACGCATCCATGCTAGCAGAGCAGTGACCACTAAGTTATAGCCAGGTCAGTGGATCAAGAGCATCGAGATCTGATAGATCGAGGTCTATTCAGTCCATTCAGCAGACGATGCTGCCACCCTCACACGTACCCCAGCAGGTTCCTTAGGTGTGGGCACAGCCACTGCTGCAGCCACAGCTACCAACAGGATCACAGACTCGACCAGGATCAGAGTCTCCCACTCCATCAGCGAGGGGATCCTCTATGTGAGGTATATCATGATAGCCCTTGGAGGCATTTTGTATCAGGACATTTTATTGTTTGATGTATATATGAGGGATGTACACTTTTTGCAGTGATTTGATATGATATGATGCTTTTTGATGTTGTAGGATGCTTATGGATGTGTTATTTCTTTATGGATTTTGCATGTTATGGATATGTAATGTGTATATGTGCATATGCAGCTAGAGGTTTATGTGACTAAGTGGTTTATGAAATGTGATGTATATTGGTGCAACTAAATGTTCCAAGAATGAACCTAATTATGATGCAAACTTAAATGGATTGAAATGAATCTAAATGACATGTAATTTGAGATGGTTTAAATGACTCTATTTGATATGCAATAAATCTAAATGACATGTGAGTTTTAGATGGTTTAAAATGTACCTAAATGATATGTAAAATGGATTAACGTGATATGTAAAAATGGATTAAAATGAATCTAATATGATATGCAAAATGGATTAAAATGGATCTAAAATGATATGCAATGATGGAGTAAAATGAATCTAATATGATATGCAAAATGGATTAAAATGGATCTAAAATGATATGCAATGATGGATTAAAATGAATCTAATATGATATGCAAAATGGATTAAAATGGATCTAAAATGATATGCAAAATGGATTAAAATGGACCTAATATGATATGCAACTAAATGATGCGTAGTTGAGGTGATAAGTGAGGTGGTCTAGTCCTGATACA
This sequence comes from Cunninghamia lanceolata, assembly GCA_027924645.1. Lineage (NCBI taxonomy): Eukaryota > Viridiplantae > Streptophyta > Pinopsida > Cupressales > Cupressaceae > Cunninghamia > Cunninghamia lanceolata. The sequence continues at coordinate 29,674,567 of BSBN01000078.1, read as the reverse complement.
CATGATGTTCATTGTGTTGACCTTGAGTGAGGAGATTGTGGGAAAGGAGATTAGCTGGGGAGAGGATAGGGGTGTATGGATGGGTATGGGTAGGATTGGGAGTGTCTAGAGACTGGGGGGTTGGGGAGACGAGAGGGTTGTTAGGTCATAGGATACCATGTCTTTTGAGGGGAGATTTATTTTGGTTCGGGATGTGTTGAGTGGAAATGCGGTGGGGGAAGGGGATTAGTGAGGTGTGGGTTTGTGGGGGATGGGGGAAAATGATTATTAAATCTAGGCCGAGATGGGATAGTTGACTGAGTGATTAGGATGATGACTTTGAGGCAGTAATAGTAGTTGCACAAGATTAATTGAAAGCATTTCTTAGTTTAATGTAGCAATGTAGGATATAGCTCATAAAGGTATGAAATGACTTAGGTGATGATGTATACCTTGCGATTGCATGGACTAGACCCACAAACAATAGGTTGATTTCATGCATGCCCAAGGTAGTATAATCTTGCCTAGTCAAGGAAGGGGACTCATAGCGATGAGTGTGAATAATGCATAAAAGGTTTTTATGCCTGTATATGCAAATGGGACACACCATGCTAGAACCGACTTGGACTTCAAGCTATGAATACCATTCTTGGAGTAATGAAACCAACCCACAAGCACAGCATGCAGAAACACTGACGATGTCTACTCCAGACGCTATCCACTATGTACCATGATATAATGAGATCAAGGTAGCTTTGTAGATGTCTTAGAGTGAGACAAAAAGATAAAAATCAATAAGAAAAAAGACCAACGAAAAGATACAAATAGCCTTTGTGTGCTCTTGCCAAGAGACGTGATGGTAGAATGATAGATTGTTGTCCATTGTAGGAAAGATATATCCTAAGACGCAGATCCATTGGTGCTGATTAGAGAATTGTTGGAAGATGGGAAAAAGAACAGTTTGGCCATGTGTAGGATTATGGTTGGTATGTTGATTGATGATTTTTGCATTGGGGACCATGTTTCAAATGTATACATAGCATGTGTATCGTTTATGAGATCTAGAAAGCTCAGTAAATGGGAGACCATCCAACAGGGTGGATGGGTGCATCTTAGATACCTGAGTACTGGAAACATCCTTCGTATTCTAGACTACCTACATACCCTGTGTCCATGGGATCAAGGTACTTTTAAGATGCAGGCGAAATTAGTATGTAGTTCTGGCAAGACTTGATGATGTGGGAATGGTTCGAGATGGGTTTGATGTGATGAAGATTGATACATGTGTGATGATCGTGATGAGATGTGTTATTTTTGGGGTTTTCTGCATTTTCTATTGTTTTTGTATTTTATGATTTTATGTTGTTTTTGGATTTTTTTGGATTTTGTATGTACAAAGGGAGCTTACAAGGATCCTTGTTCTATGAGTTGGCCTTGGGATGGGATAGGATGGGTTGGGCGATAGGACTTGATGTGTCAGAATTCCAAGCCATGGGATGCGTTAGATATGGAGTGATGTGATAGAAAGAGGATTTATTAGATGGTAGAACTAGCCACTACGCATGGCACCTGAAACAAATTTTCACCATGGTACCTATCCAAGGTGTCACCGAAGTGATTTTCACCATTGGAAGTTTTTTTTAATTGCACTCTGATTTTTCTTGATTTTCTAATTTTTTTGGTGGTTTTTGATCTTTTGATTTTTTGACTTGGGGTATCAGATGGGTTATGCATAGAATTTCTTGAGATGCAGGGTGTTCATCAGCTCATCTAGAGGCTGCCCCTCAGGTGTTGCAAGCTGATATGCTCCTGACCCATAATTAGCGGTGACAACATAAGGTCCTAGCCAATTGGGCTCAAATTTTCCTTGCTTCGGATGCTCTTGTAGGTTCTTCTGATTTTCCATTAGGACAAGATCACCTACCTCTAATTTTCTGGTTCTGATCTTTTTGTTATAGCTTCTTCTGAGGTGGTTTTGGTATGCCTGTAAGTGATTCAATGCATTCAGGCATTTCTCATCTAGTAGTTCAAGTTGATGCAATTGTGTGATGTAGTAGTCCTCATCAGAGATAATATTTTGTAAGGACACTCAGAGAGATGGGAGCTCGGTCTCTATAGGTAAAATGGCTTCAGATCCGAATACTAGCGAGAATGGGGTGGCTCCTGCAGGAGTGCAGATGCTTGTACGGTAGGCCCAGAGGGCAAGGTTGAGTTGGAGGTGCCAGTCACGGCCAACTTCATTGACTATTTTCTTGAGAATGCGGAGGATGGTTTTGTTAGAAGCCTCTACTTGACCGTTGCCTTGGGGGTAATATGGTGTGGAGAAGTGGTGTTTGATGTCAAATTTTTTGCACAAGGTGTGAACTTCTTGGTTTTTGAAGAGCTTTCCATTTTCAGTGACGATGGAATGGGGAATACCATATCGGCAAATGATGTAGTGGAGGATGAATTTTGAGATTTGGATGCCGGTGGTGAAGGTGAGTGGTATTGCTTCCACCCACTTGGTGAAGTATTCAGTAGCAGTGATAATGAACTTATGGCCATTGGAGGATGGAGGATGTATTTTTCCTACGAGGTCGAGGCCCCACTGTGAAAAAGGCCATGGCGTGGTGATAGGTTGCAGCTCCTGTGTTGGTGCGTGGATGAGATCGCCGTGTTGTTGGCATGGGAGGCATTTCTTGATAAACTTGTGGGAATCTTGTTCCATTGTGGGCCAATAATATCCGGTCCTAAGGATCTTTTTAGAAAGGGTGGGTCCACTTGAATACGCCCCACAGATGCCGGCATGTACCTCCTCCAAGGCTACCTCGGCTTCCCTAGAGTCTAGACATCGTAGAAGCGTACCATTAAGACTCCTTTTGTATAATGTATCACCTATAAGGATGAAACGAGAGGCTCGACGGATGAATGATTTTCTTTGTGAGGTGGACAGATTACGGGGAAGGATGTTGTCGTGGAGATATAGGTATGTTTCTTGGTACCACAGGGACAAGGGACCAATGACTTCGCACACTAGTTTGGACTGAGGAACATCATATGCTGGGATAGGGAGTTCTTTGATCAGGAACTCGCATTTCTTGTTGTCCTTCTTCATGTCTACTAGAGATCCGATAGTTGCCATGGCATCTGTTGCTTTATTATTGAGTCTTGGGATTTGCTCAAAGTGGATGTCTTCGAAGTAATCTTTGAAATCATCGACCATCTTTTTATAGGGAAGGAGCTTGTCATCCTTGGTTTTGTATTCATTAGTGACCTACCTGATGACCAGTTGAGAGTCACCCTACACCAGTAGCTTTTGAATTTTCCATTGGATGGCCATGTGGAGACCTATGATGAGGGCCTCATACTCTGCTACGTTGTTGGTACATGGAAATGTTATCTTGAAGGATTTAGGGATTATGTCTCCTTGAGGGGTAACAAACAAGAAGCCTGCCCCCGAGCCCCTGTGGGTGTATGATCCATCAAAATACATCTTCCATGTGTCTGTGGCTGGTGTGATTGTGAAGATGGCCTTGTCTGGAAAGTCTACAATTGTAGGATGTTCTGCAGGGATAGGTGCTTCAACCAGCTGATATGCTATAACTTGCCCTTTGATGGCCTTTCTCTCAGTGTATTCTATATCAAACTCTATTAGAATCATGACCCATTTAGCCATTCTGCCAATAAGAGTAGCTTTGTTTAGGAGATATTTCAATGGGTAGATCTTAGCAATGAGCTTTGTCTTGTGATTGAGCATGTAGTGTCTCAACTTTTCGGATGTAAAGACAAGGGCTAAACATGCTCATTCAATTTGTGTATAATTGAGCTCATACGAGATCAAGGTACGACTGATATAGTAAATGGCTCTTTCTTTCCCCTGCTCATCGAGTTGTGCTAGCAAGGCTCCGATGGCTGTCTCTGTTGCGGAGATGGAAAGCAGGAGGGGTTTGCCTTGCCTTCGTGGAGTTAGCACAGGAGGATTAGCCAAGTATTCTTTTATTTGGTTGAAGGCACTCTAACACTGAGTGTTCCAGATGAAGGCTATGTCTTTTCAGAGCAGATACTGGAAGGGTTGGCATTTATTTGCAAGTTGGGCAATGAATCGACGGATAGATTAGAGTTTTCCCTATAGGCTTCGCAGTTGTTTCAGTGTTTTTGGAGGTGGCATCTCAGTGATGGCCTTGACCTTTGCGGGATCCACTTTGATTCCTCTTCTCGAGACTATGTATCCCAAAAGTTTGCCTGAGGTGACGCCAAAGATGCATTTCTTTAGATTCAAATGGACATTGTATCGCTCCAACCTATCGAAGATCTTGGCTAGCACTTCCAAGTGTTCTTCTTTGGTCTTTGATTTTCCTAGCAAATCATCCACATAGTCTTCCATGATGTGGTGGAAGAGGTCATGGAAGATGACGGTCATGGCTCTTTGATAGGTGGCTCCTGCATTTTTTAGGCCGAATAGCATTACCACCCAGCAATATGTTCCCCATGGGCATATAAAGGCCATTTTATGCTAATCCTCTTTAGCAATTTTTATCTGATTGTATCCTAAGAAGCCATCCATGAGGGATAACATTTCATATCCTGCTATCATGTCGATGTTTGGTAGTGGGAAGTCATCTTTTGGGCAAGCCTTGTTGAGATCCCTGAAATATGTACAACAGCGGATGCAACCATCAGGTTTAGCAACTGGTACAAGATTTGAAACCCATTCAGGATAATCGATTAGGTGAATGAACCCAACATCCAATAATTTCTTGAGCTCAGCTTTGACAAGGAGAGCCACCTAAGGATTCATTTTCTGGAGCTTATGTTTGACTGGTTTGGTGTCAGGGCGTACTACAAGGTGATGAACCACCAACGTGGGATCTAGCCCTAGCATGTCTGCGTAGGTCCACGCAAAGTTGTGATTTCTGCGTGTGAAAAAGGACAATAAATTCTCTTGTTCCTGTAAGCTGAGAGATTCTCCTCTGTATGTGATTCTTGGCTCCTCTTTTGTTCCAAGGTTCATTTCCTGAGCTGGTTCGACCAAGATGGGTGATCTGTCAGGATAGACTTTATCTATCTAAGGGAGGCCCATGCTTCCATCTCCTAGCACCTCATGGAGGTTTTCACTAGGAGATACATCGTTTGTTTTACTATTTTGGGATCTGATACTACCATGGAATGGTTTTCACCATCAGATCTATTTGTTCTTTTTGTATTTTTGTGACTGGAAGCAGGGGTTACCTCCCCAAAATAGGCATTTGGATAGAGTTCCATGATGTACCCTGCTCGATGATCCCCCAAAGGGAAGTGATCTCTTACCCCCATCATTTCGGTGATGGCCTCATCATTAGGTGCGATGTCAAAGACAGGAGGTCCCCGTTGGTCGCAATCAATGAGGTTGGGGTAAACTAGTGGCAAGTCATTGGAAGGTGAAGGGAGAGTGGTGACAGAGTAAATGGTACAAATGGATGAGTCAAAGAAGTCAGCAAAATGGCTAAAGGAGTCTTGAAGGCCCATTTCATTAACATTGTCGATGTCTAAGGAGGTCGTAGCGACCTCGAATAATATACACTCACCGGTAGTGAGGATGCATTGCGGTTAACCATACCCTAACCCTTGAGTAGAGGGATTCTTTGTTGCCTATAGTGGTTCTACAATTCCCTATTCATGAAGGCCTATACTGCCTTGTCCTTTATAGCCCATGCTTTTGACAATTTCAGAACCTTTGCCATAGATTTCTATGGGGATTGTGGGGTCTTCTTGTTTTGGCTCCTTATCTTTGTACAACCAAGATGAGATATCATCAAGTACATCCTGATCCAGGAGATGCTTCCGCTCGAAGGTGGGTGAGGTTTACACTTGATAATGACTATATTGGCTGTCTCTATTGTTGGGATGCCAAATGTCTTAGGATTAGGCAATGTGCCCACACAAAAAGTGTCGTGTAGGTCATATTCCCCACATCCCATGTCAGATAGCTTGATCTAGACCTTGGGTGGTGGAGTTGCTTGGGATGAAGTGGAAGTGATGCTTGCGAGGTCAATATATGAGTTTGATGTTATTGGTTTGGCTTCGGCGATGGCTTTATTATATGGGTAGAATGTTTGGTTGTGGCCTTCCAGAAAACTATAGTATTGGAAGGGGTGAGGGTCGGCATAAACTGTGACTTATGTGTCATTGTGGGGGAATTTGATGCATTGATGGAAGGTGGATGGGACAGCTTGCATGGCATTAATCCATGGTCTGCCGAGAAGGATGTTATAGGGGAGGTCAAGGTCTAGAACCTGACATTTTATTTCGAGGATTTTCGGTCCTACCTGTATGGGAAGCTTGATAGTACCTTCAGAGAGCCGTTCAATATCATCGTAGCCTTTGATCGTAATGCAATCGCTGGTGTCGACAACCACATCGGAGTACCCCAAGTGTTTTAACAGTTTTAGATTGCATATGTTGAGGCCAAAACCACCATCTATTAAGACACTTTTAATGGTGTGCTTGTGGATGTGGACTTCTATGTGCAGGGCGTTGTTATGTATGTGATCGGAGGCGGGTAGGTCCTTTTCTAAGAAGGTGAGATGATGGGGTGAGGCGATGTGTCCTACCATGGCTTGGAATTGAGACACATGCAAGTCGGCAGGGGCTTGTGTTTGTAAGAGCGCTTTGTCTAGGATGTCCTTATGCATGGGTGATGTGTGGAGTAACTCAAGAATGGAGATCTATGCAGGTGTCTTTCCTAGGTGTTCTAGGAGGTTATACTGGTGGGAAGGTGATGGGAGTGTGGTTGGACGAGGAGGTTGGGGATCAGATGTAGATGCGGGTGTTTGATTGGTGAGAGGGGCAATGCAGATAGATACATGGCCACGATGGGTTATGACGGTGCAATCAAGTGCATGTGCCCTAATGGTGATGGTGTTGACATGGTGGGATGAGGGTTCGATGCGGTTGATAATGGAGTCATAGGATGCGGGTGGTGGGGTGACATTGTATGCTTGGTTGGACAAGGAAGCTTTATTATGGTTGGGTAAAGGATCCTTGTAAGCTCCAAGGTTAGCATTTGATGATGGTTGGGTACTTTGATCGAGGCTGACGAGATTTTGGTCTATGAGGTCTTGGATGCAACGTTTTAGTTGCATACAGTCAGCTGTTTTATGGCCCACCATGCGGTGGTATTCGCAGTAATCGTTTTCATTATACCATGCCGCTTTGAGTTCATTGTCTTGACGTGGTCGAATGGGGGGGAGTGTGACTACTCCTTGTTTGAGACATCTATCGAGGACATCCTCGATGGGTTCTGCTAATGATGTGAAATTTCAGTGAGGTTTGCGTGGTTTATTTGGCCCTCTTGGGTTATTTACATTTGCTGCATATGTATGTGTAGGTGTTTGGTTTTGGTTATGTTGGACAACTTTCACATCTGTGACACCGTCATTTAGATTGTTCTTATTCTTCCCCCAATAGCATGATTTATCGTTGGATTGTGTGTTGGTATTGTTGTTTGTGTTGGGGGGGCATTATTGGATTTGTAGTAGTTGTTGTTGTTGGACTTATGGTCATAGAGTTTGATGGAGCCCTTGGCAATGAGGGCCCATTTGACGGTTGTACCTTTGTCGATGACCTCTTCAAAGGTAGACGCACAAAGAATTTGTAAGTGAAATCCTATTTCCTGATTGAGATTGGCCACAAACATGGTGACAAGTTTTTAAGGAATAGGCCATGGGAGCTTGCTTACTAAGCCCCTCCACCTTTGTAAAAAATAAGTGAAGGCTTCTCCATTCTTTTGTTTGGTGTTGCAGAGGTCGGTCATAGACACCTCATGTTAAAAGTTGCAAGAGAAGTGGTTTAGAAACTTCTCCGAAAGCTCAGGGAATGTTCAAATTCTAGGTGGAAGATGGGCAAACCATTCAGCGGCTTGGCCACCAAGGCTTCGTGGGAAGAGTCTCATTAGGTATGTGTCGTTGTTAGAGACTTCTAGGAAAGTGATGTAGAACTCCCTAAGGTGGTCCCTAGGGTCTCCCTTTCCCTTGTATTTGTCAAATTTTGGCGTTTCAAAGTTTTTGGGGAAAGGGGGCATGTACAATGTGTGCCAATGTAGATTAGATAATGCAACCAAGGTAAAATACTAACTAAATACAATAAATACAAAGTTATACCTCACATGCACAAGCTAATCCCATCAAGGGAAGAAGAAGCCTTTGCACCCAAAACAAGCTCCTAGACCAAGATGATCCCTAGACTATGGATTTTAATGTGAAATGCTCTTCAATTGTGCAACTCACTATCCTAACTCAAGAATGATTTTGGCATTATGACTTTGCATGGAATTGGATGATGAAAATGGCTTGGGAGAGGTTCTATTTATAGATTTTTGGAGAGGATTTTGATCCAAGGGTGGAGATTGATTTGAGAGATCAATGGTGGAGGATAAAAGTGATGTGGAGGGCCTAGATTTAATCTTGAATGAATGGAGGGCTAGGAATAAAGTGATTCTTTTATTCATTTTGGTAAGAGGGGTTATTTAATGAGCATGGGGGTGAAGGATTATTTTGGAATAAAAGATTCATATGGGGGAATGTAAATGAATTAAAAATTCATTTGGGGAAGAGAGGAAATAAATGAGTATGGGGTTGTAAGGAGAAGTAAATGTGATGTGGGATGTTTTAAAATAAAAAATTGACTTATGTGGATTTAATTAAATTTTTTATTTGGAGGATGTGGGGAAGGGTGTTAAACAAGGTTTGACCACCCAAATGAAGGGGTTAGGATTAATTAAATAGAGCTTTTATTTAATTAATCCTAGGACTAGGATGAGGTAGGCTAGGGTAGGCAATTGAATAATAGTTATTTAATTGTTTAGGGTAGGGATAGGTCAATTATAAGCTGAATTAATTAGTTGCTCATGGTTTTAACTAATTAATTGGATTTAGTGGAAAAGGGGAAATTGATTTAATAAATATTGCATATTTATTAAATCAATTGACTAAGGCTTGGACTATTGAATTAATAAAATTAATTCAATTTTGGGGATAAAATGGTGTGAATTTGGGAAATGAAAGGGGTAATTAAAAAAAAAAATTTAATTAATTGATTAGAAGGGAAATTGACATGTTTAGGGATGTTGGGAGTCGGTTTGATGGTAGAAGACATTTTTAGGTGTCTACATTTTCATTGGTTTGAGGCATCCCAATGCCAAAATTAACTCTAAAGGGTTCCATTTCCTTGTTTTTCTTAGCTTGAAACCTTGTCAAGGGCATGCAATGGATTGGGTATGAATTGGTGGGATTACTGAAGTATGGATAAAGGTAAGACCTTAGAGAGTGGATTTTGAAATATTGGACCCAAGGATAACTGATGGTGGATATGATATGGATATGTATGATAAAAGTTTAAGCTTAGAGAAAAAATCTCAAAGTCTTTAAACCTAAGGATGAGATAAATGATGGACGTATGAGGATGTTTTTGGATGAGAAACCTTAGAGGTTAGACCTCAAAGGTAATTGGGTGAATTGGTTTTCAAAATTATTGGACCCAAAGAATGGATAAGTTGAAGGATAAACTGAAGATGTGAGATGAAGGATGGATGGAGTGGATTATGACTTTAGAATTTTGGGAATGATTTTGGGAATCAAATGTATATGATAACCTTAGAGATTAAATCTCAAAAGGGTTTCTTGGACAAAGGTAAAAATGGATATGTGAGTGAATTATGACTTTAATGATGTCCTTAGGATGAATTTGAAATGGATGATTATTTAGAAATGGATGACTAAGGTATACTTAGGATTGTTTGGATAATAATCAACCAAGGAAAACCTTAGATGATTTGGATAGATGGGAAAATATATTGGATGACTTTGATGATGCTTGTAAAAGGATTTTCAAATCAAAGGAGATCTTGAGTAAATCTATATTTTTGGATTATAAAAGGATTATTTAACTTGAGGGTAGACTAATGACCACCAAACAAAATGGGATACCTTAGAAAGTATCAACTTAGGAGTTGTCTAGGATCCTAAATAAATCATTCCAAAGGTTAATAAAGGATAATTTATAAAGGAACTTAAGGTAGACAAAGTCTTAAGTACCCTATAAACTAGAGGATGATAAGATCTAGACTTAGTTCTTGCACAAAATTGATTTGACGTATGGTTTTGGATGTTGGTTAATTTTTAGGATTTTGGATAAATTTTATTTTGGATGTTGATGTTTCGGGATAACTTTAAGAACCCCCCCGTCGGAGAAGGTGTATAAACCTGGCGAATCATGTACTTCCCGAGAAAAATATTATTTTTACTGGCAATTTTTTTCATTTTTCTTGGAAAAAAAATAATCTAATTTGGTAAATCTTTTTTAATAATTGCTAGAGGTCTATCAAAAATCTTGGCAAATTATAATTTTTTAAAAAACAATAAAATATTTCCATTGGTGATTAAAACCTATTTTCAAACCAATTAAATATTTCCATTAGTGAATTAAAACCTATTTTCAAACCAGTAAAATATTTTGGTGGGTGAATTAAACCTATTTTCTAAATAGGAAAATATTTTTGCTGGTGATTAAAATCTAATTTCAAACCAAAAAATATATTTTCATTGGCAAATTAAACCAATTTTCAAATCAATAAAAAAAATCATTGGTGAATTTAAATATAGTTTCAAACCAATAAAAAATTATTTGGAAAAATAAACTGTTATGCCAATAAAAAATTATACAGTGTGGCAAAAATATCAAATGGGTCATATTGCTCTATTCTGAGAGAAATTTTACACACATCGAAATTCATTCATAAAGTGTTCGGAATGGGGACAAGTGTCAACATATTTATTATGTCTGAAGCAATATGTCAGTGCAAAGTAATATAATAGACAACTATTCGATGAATTTTTGATGGACGACTGTAGTTGCATTCTGGAAGAAAATGTCTGAAACACTAGACTAGTGACTTCAAGCCTCCGGAATAACACTTGAACTGTTAGATTTCCAATTATCAATGGTTGACATTTCATACGAGAAACCCTCTGTGTAATCTTATGTTGACTTCCTATGTCCAGTTGCCTGTTGTCTAAGTTGAAACCTGAGCCATCAAAACTGTGTTGTTTACCGGCCCCTTATACCTTATCTTGTCGGTCACCACTTGGTGGGGAACAGGTTAACCTAGAAGGGTCCACTTTTTAAATGCTTTAGAAAACATTTTGAAGAAGCCCTAAGGAACTTAAAGGGTGAGCTATTAAAGATTTAACTAAGACACATGGGAATTTCTTGGCAAGATGTTTTAATCTTAGCCATCCAATGTTGAAGAATTTAAGCAGACAACAGATGGCTTCAAAAGTTAATGTATGATCAGGTTGTCAGTTAGTTAAGTCATGACTTCATGTCCTAATATTTGTAACTTGACCAGTCCCTTAATCTAGAGGTTACCCGTTGTCATCAATAAAATGATTTGTAGGAAGGGTAAAATCTAATGGTCATGCAAGGGTGCATGAAGAATCTATTAAGAGAGAATATTCACTACGTAGATGCAATAGAATGACACATGTGAAAGAATCTAAGCTGGCATGAGGCATCTTATCATAGTAAAGACCATGCATCAACTAAAGACTTGATCCAATGGTTGCACATTGTCGCAAGGAGAATCTCATAGGATGGAATCTGCGCTGCGCGGTCGTGACATGGCGACACATGGCATTCTCTTGTTTGAGAAGTGAAAGGAAGGCACATGGAGCCTAAGGCACACCCTCATGTGGTAGGTAAGAGGTGGACATAATGCAATATATTTTTCCCAATGCTTAACCCAGAACAATTCATGAGAGTATATGAGCCTAATTCAATTTATTAGCTTGAGTCATTAAAACTAGTTACTTTTGCCCAAATGGATGAAGTAATTGGTATTATAGATAAGAAAAGATATAAGGATGCTATCAATATTAAATCTAATAATTATATCATTGATGGATATGGAGAAGATCAAACAACACAACCAACAGAGCAAACATGGGATAATATTTTAGATGTGAATAAAGATGAAAGTACGGAAGATCAACTCTCCACCTGGGATGAGAATTATAATAATAAAGATTTTGTTAGGGATACACCACTTGAGGAATACATGAATAATGAGTTAGATGATACAGAGGTGCAACCATATATCTATTATCATAGAATTGAGAATAATGAATTAAAAGCTGAAACAAAAGGGGACAACATGCTTTGCAATAATGAAGAGAGAAATAATTGCAATCATCCCATAGAGGATGATGGTTCCTTCAAAGATCATGAGGAAGAGATAGTAGAGGATATGGAAGAGGAGGCATGTTCACTCAGCAGTGAACTAATTTCATAATTGTTGACTATAGAATATTTGAAATATACATGTAAGAATGATGCAATTCTTCACTTAACTAATTATCTTCAATAGATTAAAACATTTTAATTTTAACCTTCTTTGTCTCTGAAATGATCTGGTTCTTGCTCGTGATTTTTGTAGAGTTAAAACTCTACATTTTGATATTAATTGGTCATAGCTGTTAGTTTCATTTCAAGTTTGTGTTCCAATTTGTGTTGTTATTTTTCCTGTGTACAGAGAGTACCACATGTTAGCATGGCAGGGTTTTGAAAACCTGAGAGAAAAGATGATTCCAAAATACGTGCAGAGCTGCCATGTGGTAAGGACATTAGAAGCAATAAGAATCATGACTGGGAGTAGCGGACAGTGCCATGTGTCTTCTTCTTAGTTTGTGGTTCTGAGGTGCCACAGAACTCTGCCATATATCTTTGACTGTGTTTCTTTTGTATAATTTCTATCTGTTACTAGAATAAGCCATGTATCACCCCCGTGGGAATTCATGGAGAAAGTTTTGAGATAGGCATCGAGAAGGAGCACAGCAGTGCCATGTGTCTTTCATTGTAATGTGCCGAGCCAGCCACATGTCTCTTTCTTTAGTAAGCTTTGAAGTATCGAGGTACAGTATGGTGGGTCCTGAGGTATGATGTCTAAAGTTTCTAAAGTGTAGTGGAGTGTGCCACATGTTGCGAACATGGGTGATTGAAAGTTGAGAAACAAAAGAATCTTTTAAAGGCACACCAATCTGCCATCTATCCTAGTTTTGAGGCTCTCAGGTGTTGCCATGTTTCAATAAGAAAAGAGGCAGAGAGCGCCAAGTGTCACAGTGTCATGTGTTCTCCTTATATCAAAGGGAAACTTAGCTCGAAGAGTGTAGGAGAGCCACATAGCATTTTTTTGAGCCATTAGAAGCTTGCAGAGGAAGCCACTTGTCTTAATGGAACTGGTAGTCACAGAGTTGCATTTCTAGTACCATTCAGCCAATGGGCACGCAAGGATGATATGGTTACAGATTCAAATAGATCTTGTGCGCATCAAGTTCTAGTTCATTTGTAGACAGTTGTGGATTCTTAATGACTGGGAACATTTTTGAGCCCCATTTTTGCTTCATTTTATTATGCGGACGTGACACTAACTTTTGCGCTTTTAATCCCATGTTCACATCTATAATGCATCTCATCTTTTGTATATCGAATATATATATCTCATATACATAAATTTGACAATGTTTACCTTTTTTAATCAGGTCTAGACTTGTTTTTATTTGTTTGTATCACCTTTTATTTTCAATTGAATATTCTTTTTGGGTCCAATTATATGTGTGCAATGTATACATTTGCTAGGGTCATGGAATTATCAGTTTTGAATTCCTTTTAACATCTACCAATGTATATTGAATTTGTATATGATATACATGCATTATGATATACAAATGTAGATTTGAAACATTATGAAGCATGCTTATGAAAAGCTATCGGGTCTAGATTTGTCTTAGAAATTGCTATGAGATGTCAATGCAGGACAACTGTTAGACATGTACTAATTGCACAACATGTTGACTTGATGTTTCATTCACTAAAAAAATTCACTTTATAAAAAAAGTAAACTTTCTAGTTTTGACTTTTTACTACTAAGTGATTTTTTTAAGTGAGAGCCAAGAGGGTTAGCACACGGGGAGATTTCATATTGCTCATTGCAATGCACTAGGGAGATTTCAGATTGCTCATTACAGTGCCATTTCCAACATAGCCAGTAAGACAAAACATAGAATCCCTACTCCTAGGCTACGTTTCATCATTTCTAAAAATCTTATTTTGTCAAACTTTTTTCTTAAAATCTTATTTTGTCAAACTTTACGTTTACGGTTGAGAGACTTAAGAAAAATTAAGGAGGACTTAAGAGGGAATTCACAATTTCACACTGTATAAGCATGTCTACCACCATTAGCAGACTAGACAATGTTTTTGGGAAAGGCATAGGAAGTATGGATAGAAAAATAGATTATTCTAAATTACTTAAAATCTCAGGTTTGACTGATGAATACCATGATATTTATGATCCTAACATGTATGGTAAATTTACCTCAAAACTTAGATTTTCATGTGAGAATAAGGCTGCCAAGAAAAAGAAAGTTGATAGTATCAATGCACCATGGGTAATTGGATTAGGGCACATGATGTTACATGAGGTTTTCCCTTGCCCAGAATTTATCATGGTCTATGCCCGCAATTATGATGGTAACAAAAGAGCAATTGTAAATAAGGATAACAAAGAAGAAATTTTATCTATTAATGTAGAAGAATTTGGAAAAGTATTGGGGTTTACAACTGAAGAATTTGGAGATGTCCACATTGACCTAGAAAAACTTGCTAGTGATTATGAAGCAATAGATGAAAGGGACAAAAAAAATTTCCTAGATAAAATAATTCAAGAAAAAAAAAACTTGAAAGATAACCATAAGCCTCCTTATCCTTTGAAATTTTTTAAATCATGGGCTCATGATACTATTTCCATGCTAGCATTTTGCCTCTGAATGGATAGCAATTGGGAAGTGGATGCAAACCTCCTTGAAATGGTATATAATATCCATTATGGTATTGGTGAACATGTAAAATATAAATTTATTGAGCACATTGTAGAATCCATGCATAAACATTTTTTTAATGATTAAAGGAGGTTCCACCAAGACATTTAGGATCACAACCTACTTGTGCTAGTTTTTTCTATTCAAATTTAGTGGAATATTTTAGACCAACAAGCTTTAGATTCAACCCTATAGTAATGTTGAGGAAAAAAAAATGGCTCCAGTATATGATTGGACTACTAAGATAAGGATGCATGATTCTCAAAGGAACTACAATAATTTTGTAGACTGCTTTTTGGCTCCATTAAATCAAGCAATTACAAATAGTCCAGTGCCTAGATTACCTATATCATTTAGAGATTTTATTCAACTTAGAAAAGAAATACAATTGGCTGATTGGTAATTATTGGAAGAATATATTGTGCTAAGATTTTATGGATCAGTAGTAGAGCCATACAAACTTCTAATACATATGTAAGACAAATGGAGAGTACTGATGAATTACACTTTTTTTGTCAACAAAAGAAGACCTTATTTCCTTCTTTACCTTTTTCATGTGGAGGGTTCACATTCAAGAGAAAAGCATTTAAGATGGCACATGATCTTTTGAAATTTTTTAATTTTGATGCTATCTATCATTGGGAATATGATCCATGTGACACCATTAAAACAATGATTGTGGCCAATAGGAATGTTGCAAGTACAATTCAACATCAAAGTAAACCCTTGCTTGAAAACTTGAGAAACAAGGATTCCTAGGATGAGGTCAAAATAGCAATGGAGAAAACTACTACTGAGAAAGGTATTTCTTTTAAACAGTTGTCAATAGAAATTATGGTATTATACCAAGTCCAAAATATAGGAGCACTAGAAGAGGATGAAATTAGGAGGTACAAATTTTTTTATGGAAATAGTGATAAACCATCTATTAGAACAAAAAATCCAGATTCTCTAGATGACTCTGTTACAAAAAAATATTGGTCATGATAAAAAATTGCTGCATTTTTGTCTATGAGGAAGGAGCTAGGTGAACCAAAAATTGTTGCAGAGTATGGAGAAATCAATGAAGATGAAGAGTTTAGCAAATTATGGAATATAGATAATCCCAATGAATGTGAAGATGAAGAAACTGATAATGATGATGAACCTAATGATGATAGGGAAGAACAATGCAATTTCAAACCTAGTTTATGTCAGGCCACAAAAATCATATACTTCACGAGAAACCATAGTCAAAAATATGGGTTATCGAGGTGGTGGTTTGGAGTCCCAAGGACAAGGCATTTGGAACCCAATAGATGTAGTCACCACTGCTAGAAAACCATTTGATAAATGAGGCCTTAGAGATGATACAATAGACCAAGGTCGTATAAGTAGAACTAAAAGAATTCATTATGTTACAACTTCAAATCATAATCCTCATGGTTAGATGCAATCACAACTTGGACATGACCATGGTGGAGAGCCTAGTGTGACTTGCATTGCCATTGGTGGAGAACTTAGTCAACATGTGATACAACAACAGGTCCAACAACAAATTACACACAAGAGGACACCAATACAAGATACCACACAAACACTTAGTGATCAAGGGATACAAAAGAGAAAGGATTATGAAAGATCCAAGTCCAACTACTAGTTCCACTACAAAGGAATTATTTCCAGGCACTCCCCAAATTAGTGTGGCTATAACAAAAATTGTAAGTACTCCTATTCCTTCACCATTCAAGCATTGCCTTATTCCTGCATCACCGGGTCTTGATTACATTCAAGAGTTTAAAAAGAAATCATAATTATATAAAAAGGAAAAGAAGCAACTAATGGAGAGTGTGTCTGCTGTAACTTCAAATCCTGCAACAACCATGATATTACCCAAATTTGACACAAATATAGAAATCATGGAGTACACAATTGTTGTTCCCACAGTTAAAAATAAACCAGAAAATCAGATGGATCGATCTAAATTTCAAGTGAGTAGTTTACAATTTGATTTTTCTGGATTAAAAAATACTGACAAAATTAATATATCAAAGAAGAACAATGAATTGGTGTACACATCATTGCTAAAGAATGATAGAGAGAAAAAAAGTTGTAGAATCAAATAGAAAAATTACAAGAAAACTTAGCAAATTAGAAAGCAAAGAGGAAAGCAATAGATAACAAGAGCAAAGAATTAAAAAAAAAAGAATAAAAAAATCTGCCTCTACATCAACAAGCAAAGACGATAAACAAACAAAGGTGGAATTGAATGGACTGAAGAAAAGGTTAGATGAGAGCAAACGAACAGAGGTGGAATTGAATGAACTAAAGAAAAGGTTAGATGAGAGCAAAAAGAAATATGATGAGGAAAAATCTACTTTAGAAAAATTAAGAAAAAGCATTGGGAAAACAAATGAACAGTGGGAACAAAAATTGGAGAAAGAGAGGCAAAAAAATGAAACATTGGCTGCAGAGCTTATGGAAGCAAAAAATGAAATAAAATCTTGTCAAAAAATGTTAACTGAATTTTGTAGACAAACAATAAGGCACATGAAACAAAAGATCTAGGAGGAAATAATGTAGAGGATTCATCATTTGTGTGAATTCTTTCAGTTGATTGATGCCATGAGACTACATCATAAAAAGATGAGAAAATATTTAATGGGCATGACAAATGTGCAACTGCAAATAGAAGAGAAATCTGTAAATCAAGTTCTAGAAATAGTCTACAAAGCCAGTGACAATGAATTGATTTTAAAAGGCATTACTAATCAAATTGAAACCTTAATGGAAGTGACATCTATCATTCAAAAGTGTTCAAGAATGTGTGAAACAATAGAATTTGTGATTGAGGCTGCAACAAAGATTAAGGAGGATGAAAAGGTAAGGAACTTGACAAAGCTTGGTTTACCATAGGGTTTTGACACAAATGACCGATTCATTGGAAAGGATAATTTCAGAAAGAAGATGGAGGATTTAAGGAAGATTGATTTGGACCAGTTTCCTCAGAATCCAGATGAGGCAAAATTTTTAGATTTCATCAAACAAATGATAATCTTAAATATATCTTTGGCTGAATCATTCAAGTTAGACCCAAGATCCAAATTGAAATTTGATCATACATTGTTAAAAAAAATTCAATTCAGACAACATTAGCTAGAAGAAATGACAATTCCACCACCTAAATAGTGGAATTTGCTAAAAAAGATATTAGAATGATTTGATATTGATAACATGAGTTTCTTCCAACTTAGCTCTATGCAGAGTTGTCTTTGAGCAAGATTTTACATTGCCTCTATGTATTACTTCATTTGAAAATTAATAGAAAATTCAAATTCAGTAATGTGTTGATGTTTAATTATCTATATTATTTATTTTATCAATTGAATATAAACTCTAGTTTTAACTACTAAATACACATTCAATATTGCTGATGTTCATTATTCTATATCCTACTATTGTTAATATGTTAAGCTGATGTTACTTACCATTTCAGATGTTTTATTCACATGGCATTGACACAATTAAAATATAAAATAATTAATAATATGTTACTATATTTAATTTGATTCACAATTTCAAGGAATACAATATAAAATATCATCATCTACAATTTTGGAATATAATTCATGAAATGCAGTATAAATACCTAAAAATTGCTAATTCACTTCCATTTCCCAAATCGAGTCAGGTTCCTCAAACTGGCGTTCAACTAAAGAAAAAGAATCATCTTGATTCTGAGTCTCGTCTTCATTTTCTTCATCTTGATTCTGAGTCTTAAAGTCAAATTCATCAGTCATTGTGTCACTGTCATTTGTCCCACTACCACTAGTGTTTGAACTTGAAGTGTTGCACAACCCTCTTCTTTTGCATATGGACCTCTAGATTGTAAGTGCCCTCTCATAAGAATTTTTTTTGACATTATACGCACTTCTTAATTCCCTCAAGCAATTTTCCAAATTCCTGTCTAGTTTGTTTCTTATCTTTGATTTCAAAAACCCCAATGCACTGAAAACTCTCTTATCTTCAACTAAACCCAACATCATTGTTTGACATAAATCAACAAGTTTTAAATATTCTGATATCGAATCATGTAGTATTTCACTCTAACCCAAGTTTTTTCAGGCCTTTGTTATTGATCCCACTTCGAAGGGATTCTACATTGCATTAAACTGGTCTATCATACTTCTTGCAATTTGACTAGATTGTCCTTTAAGCTTATTTGCATCTAGAATTCCTTCTATTTTTTGTCCATTGCATTGTACAATTTTCAAAAAGTATGACAGACATATTATGACCTGGTACTCAGATGCTCATAACTTTTACTCCCTTTGTCAACGAAGGATAAAATTATAGATTTAGATTGCCCTGACAATCCTTATGACTCCTTTAGATCTACAACATACTCTGATTTTCCACTAGAGAGATCTGGACAAAGATACCGGACCCTGTCACATGCTCTATTTTTGGCCACTCGGACTTAGATAAATTCTAATTTTGACTTCCGGTATGAACAAATTAAGTTATGTGGATGAGTGGAATAGTCTTACTTGCCATCAATGACAACACCTATCATGCTAAGTAGTGTCTCTTGCCAACAATCTCCCCCTTTGGCATTGATGGCAACACTTAGTGAAAAATGACTGTGTTACTCCCCCTTGCTCTATACTCTTATGTTGTCCACTAATTCTGGAGCTCCCCCTCTACTTGATTCATCATTTTTCACTAATCTTCACTCCCCCTTTGACCTCAATCACAAAGGATGGGGTCCACAAGTGAAAATTCTCAAAAATATAGTGTTGAATATGTACACTCAATCATTAAGTTATATTTACATGAACTTGAGAATATCTACAAAACTATTTTTCAATTGCTCAAGTTCAGAGGCCCAACTTCTTTTTATACCAGCCAAAATTGAGATGTGTCCACTTAGAAGAAATGCATATGCTTCTGCCTTTGTCAGATCTAGAGGATCACTTGTTTGAACTACAGTTTGAGCTTTTGATAATGCATTAAACATTGTTTCTAACTTGGGGGCAATTAATCCTCGGAGCTCAATATTCTCTTCAAAATATTCCCCTTTTCTTTAACAAGATTCTTTATTTCATCAATCAAGCTAATTACTTGACATTCCTGACTTGTAGGAGAAACTGTTAGAGGATCAAAATTTTGAGATAGATTTGACAATTTTTGTTCTTGCTCCTTTATCTTCTTCTCAACATCCTTACTGACTTTAGGCCAGGATAGATAAAATTTGTATATGTCACCTCCATCACTTAGAGCATTTTGAATACTTTTTATACTAATACCAAGTATCATCCTATCATTCCTTATTTGGCTCTTTATTTCACTAAATTTCTTATCCAAAAATTTACTTCTGACTTTAGTTTCTGCAGACTTCTCAAAAGACTCAAAATGTTTACTTACGAAATTTACAAGATTCTTCAGATGTCCAGAGGGAGGGTCAGATCAGTTGTTTTGGAGGGTTGGTATTATCTTCAACAATACTCCAGTTGCAAGGCCTAGAAGCTCACTGTCCTCAATGTGAGATTTCAACATCTTTTCTCTTGCCTTGGCTTGTGTGAAGGATGCTATTTTCATTACTTGAACTGGAGAGACATCATCTAGATTGATCAGTTCTTGAAATAGCTTTGGTTCATGAAACTCAAACATTTATTTACTCAGGAGACCTTGTACTATATCTGCAGTATCTCTTGCAACAATTCTTGAAACACCTTCCTTTCCTTGAGATTTGTCAATGTTAGTATCAGGACTGATTTGTTTAGATGCATCAACATTTGCACCATCTTCTTCTATTTTATCTTCCTTACTTTCTTCTTTCTCTTCCTCTATTTTACCTTTCAATGTGCCATCTGTAGGGGGATTCTTTCCGATGTCCTTACTATCTGAAATCTATTCAGAAGGATTTTGTGTAGCAGCAGTAATCTCAACATTGTCTTCTTTTCCAGATTGATCAGGAGAAGTTGGAGTATCTCTTGCATCATCAGTTTGGTCTACCATCTCTATATCTTCTTTGTTTATTTGTTCCTCTTCCGAAACATAGGAGTCATCAACCTTGGTTTGCTGCTCATCAGTTTCCATCTTTTCAACATCCGAGATTGATGAATCAGTCTCATCATTAGTCTCCTCCTCAACAAATGGAAGATTAAGTCTCTTCAATGCACTTAGAAGTATTTCTTGTGTTTCTTTAACTATTTGGTCTAATTCTCCAAGCATTAGTTTGTTCATTCTCTTCTTACTCCTGAATTCATCCTTCACATCTTTGAATATCATACTCATTTGATCTTGAGTGATCTGAGGGCATTGTTTTATCAGTACATGCTCTCTAAGCTCCATATCCTTGTTTTTTGCTTTTCTTTTCCTCAACTCCAAAGTGTTTGTAAGACTTGGAGGGATCTCATAAGTTATTTCAATCAGGGGCTTATTATAGATATTTAGATATCTAGCAGTTGCTTCCTCCAACACCCTCTTATCTATGTCACTGTATTCATCATAAAATTCAGTCATGGGTTTCAAATTTCCATCCACAATGACTAATTTTATTACATCTTCCACGAAGATTGTAGGCTTCTCAACATATGTATCTATCTTCTACCTTTTGTTTGTCCTTTTTCTTTTAGAGGGATTCTCCTTAGTCACTTTGGTAGCTTTTATTCCAGAGGCTTTCAACTCCTTTACCTCAACATTAGAATCTATTCTTTCCTCATCAACTTTTGTGCTCTTGTAGGTACTTGTGGCCTTTTTTTTCACTCTTTTTCCTTCTTTTATGGATGATTTGCCTTCCGATATCTCAGAATTGGCAGGTTTTGGAGGAACAAGGGTAGGAATAGAGCTTCTAGTGGTCCTTGATGTTGAGGAGGATCCTACCAGAGCACTTCCTTGTTTCTTATACTGCTTCTCCTTCTTAGCCTTTTCAGTTCTATCTCAGAATTGCCTCATGACTTCCTCTGTGAGACCTAGATTCTTGGCCAACTGCTCAACTTCTTTTCTTACTTTTCTATTGGTTTCAGGTTCTCTGACCTTAGTATGTAGTTTTAAACTTAGCTCCTTGTATGTCCAAAATCTTTCAACTGTTGTGTCTTTTTGTTTGCTTAGAAGATGTTAAGCATATATATTCAATATTTTTCCATCTACTTCATACCCCATGGGCATGATCCAAATAGTTTTGGGTTCCACGACCTCCATTAGGCACTGATCAGTGTCAACCATAAAACATATTTCATTTTTGTACTTCTTAACAATTGATTTAGGGATTCTTTCCCTTGAATGCATCATACTCTAAAAAATTCTTGAAGTATCCCCCGATTGTAGTTTTTTGAGCTTTATAATCACCAATGCTATGAAGATGATTTCTGATTTGAATGGCAACTGGCTCATCATTAGTCTAGTGAACACCCTTTACTCTAGGTACTTCATTCATATAGTAGAAAAACAAGCATAGAACCAATGTACCATATTTAAAAGTGTTTTTTCTTATCTTTCTTGATTTCATTTAGGTTTCCAATCAGCTAGTTCTGTAATAGCTCACATAGGTCATAATCTGCATCCTTCTTCAACATTTGATATGTTGCATACATGGTAGTTCTGGAGACTAAATTCTCTCTACTAGAGTGATAGATCTTGTAGCCAATCACCATGGAGGCAAACTTCACATCTGGTTCTATAATGTCATTTATGGTCATTGCCCTTTTGTTAAACTTTGCATTGGTTGCATCGGTAACCATTTGGTTTTTCACATATTTCAACATGGGTAATCCACCAATTAAGTTTAACCTAGTCACAATTCTTATAACATCCTTGGTAATCTTAAATGGTTTTAATAGCCATATGAATTCATCATGCATATGACTCAATACATACTGGACCCACTCATCTTCATCAAATGTTGGAAACCCCATAATCTGACTAAAATGTTTATCAAGTAGTGCCTTATACTCTGGTTTAAGGTCATGATTTTCATCCTTGAGATGTCTCTCAAATAAATATACATACCTTGAGTCCCCAAATTCATCTTTGTTTGCATGAATATAAACCCTGATATCTTCAATATATAGCACACCATACAGAACACTTGAAAATGCACCTAATGGGTTGACTTCTATAGATTTGTGTGGATGTTTCTTTAATTTGGGTTGAGGCCTTTTAGTAATGTTAATGACCAAAGGTGTAGCCATTGCAAAAAGATTATAAGTTCAAAGCTTCACAGATTAATACCTTTTTCACGAGATTAGTGTTGATGGATAAATTCACCGGTCGCACTTGAATTCCTTGTAATCTTAGCTCAGACACTATTCTTCTTGCTTTCTTCAAGTGTAAAGTGTTTCAAATGAGTGAACACCTTTTTATGCTCCGCAAAACCTAATTTTCCTTTGTAATAAATGCTCTTCCCTAACTTCATCTGGTTACTCAATTTCTTGAACAATTCTTCATGAATCACTCCACAAATTTCCATATCAACATCTTTTCTTCTGAAAATCCTTCTAAAAGTTATGAAACAATTCAAAATATCTTTTCTCATTGTGGCATATCCAGGCACCCACTTGCTAGCTAGGGGAATTTAATTTTCAATGCAGCTCGACCTGAGCCAGAGCTCCAAATTCAATTCCTAGAGGAATTATCAACACCATAGTCCGGTGCAGACTCACTACTATTGTTCTCACTTGTTTTCTTAACCCATGTCTTGCTCATTTCATTCTAGATCTCATTCACATCAATTTTTCTTTTTCCTTTGTCTTGTCTCTGCTCATCCAATTTTCTATTTTCCAGACCTCTTCTTTCATTATTCCTACTTCTATAAAATCTTGCAATATGACCAGATCTATTAAAATTAAAGCAAACAACATTTCTTTGCTTATATGCTTGATTTCCTCTTGATCTATACTATTTAGCCATGTGTCCATATCCATTGCAAGTAAAGCAGTAACCATTAAAAGAGTTGCCATTTTCTCTAGAGTTATTCATTATCATACTTTGGCATTCATTTGATATATGACCATACCTCTTACACTTGAAGCATTGACCAAAGAAGGATGGACCATTTTGATTTACTCTACTTCTGCACTAAGTAGATCTATGACCAAATTTATTGAAATTAAAACAATTTCCATTAAATGATGGATATCTTTGAGCATTAGGCTATCTTTCCAGAGGTCTTCTAGGTCTATTTCTCCCATTCCTTGGTTGAAAATTTCTGTCCGGATGCAGAAATTTCACCTTTCTCATATCCAAGACCATGCTTGTCAACAACCTTTTTCTATCCTTCAAGCAGTACTTTAAATTTAGTTGAGCTTATCTTGAACTTCTCCTTGTATTCATTTGCAACTTCTAGGTCATGTCTAAGAATGATAATTTTCCTTACAAGTTCTCTCTCATTGTCTCTGCTTTTTGGTAGATTAGACTCTATGAATCCATATATTCCATCCAATTTACAACATTCTTCAGTTCTTTCTTTTAGATTTCGATTCAAGTCTTCTTTAGTTTTCTTTCTATCTTCAATTTATTTGGTTAGCCTCATCACCCCGGATTCCATCTCATGTTTTAGGACAACAAATTCTTTGGCTAACTTCTCACATTCCTTTGTCTTCTCTTTCAGAGCTTCATCCTTGTTGTTCTCATAATGATTTCCTAGTTGAAGAGGTTGTTACTTCCTCTTCTCATTGGATTTTCTCAAGTTTTCTTTTAAAATCTCGATGAAGTCTTCCACATTTTTGAGGTTCTCTTGTAACTCTTAGACTTCTGCTCTGGACTGCTCAAGATTCTCTAGAGCAAGATTAAGTTGCCCTTAAAGGTTATATTCATCCTTTTTACTGCCTTCCCAGATCTACCTTAAGCTGTTAAAAATTTTCAAAGGAACTTGGCACTAATACCAATTGTTAGAATTAGGCAGAACAACTGAGGGGAGGGGTGAATTAGTTGTCCAAAAACTTTATCATTTGCAACAATATCACTTAGAACTGATTAAAACATTTAAAGCATGAGTCATCAACACATGAGTAGAAACAAATAAACACACATGACACAATGATTTTTGACGTGGAAACCTACTTAAGGGAAAAACCATGGTGGGGGTTAACCCACAAATATTATACTCTATTAAAAGTATTACAATTGGGAATGCACATGCATTTAGGCTCACTGCCCAGAGCTCACTACTCAAAAGAAGTCTCACTACCTATAGAAGGCTCACTGCCTGTAGAAAGAAGATTACAATGAATTTGAACTGTTAATTAGCATCAACCAATTCAAGGATTTAGTTCCAATTAAGCATAGAATACTGACTTGATACACTTCATCTTTATTCTACCTAGTTTACTGCTCTACCATAATCCAAATCTTAGATCTCTTCCTTTCTGCACTCCTATCTTCCCTTTTCACACTTACTCTGTATTCACAATCCACACACACACACAAATCACCTGAATCCATCGGCTATATATATCTGCATCATAATATTCAATCACTTTTCAGTCAGCTTCAAGAACACTTAGAACTTTGTTGAAGACTTTGCTTTGTCAGCTAAATCCATGCACCGATGATGATGTGTACTAGAAATAACACTTGAAGGTGACCATTCATGTTAGCCACTGACATTATATCCCATAAGCAACTCACCAAAACACTTCTATTAGATCCACATAAGGATTTGACACATGTTGGCCTATTCTTTATTGAACTATTATGTCATATTATGACCCAGTACTCAGATACTCATAAATTTTAATCCCTTTGTCACCAGAGGATAAAATTCTAGATTTAAATTACCCTGACAATCCTTATGACTCCTTTAGATCCGCAACATACTCTGATTTTCAAACAAAGAGATCCAGACTAAGATGCCAAACCCTGTGACATGCTCTGTTTCAGCTACCCGGACTTAGATAAATTTTGATTCTGACTTTTGTTATGAACAAATTAAGTTATGTGGATGTGTACTGCCCCTCAACTGGTCATCTAACGGACTGATGTTTGCTTAGTAGTACTGGACATTATGACAGTATTTTAGATCATTTGATGATGGATTTCTAGTTATTTTTCTATTTCAGTATGAACCTAATTGTTATGATAACAGATGTTGATGTTGGATTATGTTATTTTATGCTTTACAATTTGATAAATGAACTGGATGTTATAGATGCTTTGATGTTATTCACTATATGGGATTGGAAGATAGTTGATCATTTTATGTTGTTGACTAGTAATCTGATACCTTGTTCAATATAGTTGATTGTTATTCATAAATGTGAATGGAACAATGTCGTATTACTCGCTCTCGAGTACCCTACCCCACTACGATTTCCATTCACTATAGGACTGCATGTGATGTATATATATCTTGTTATGGTTAACCATGCATTGCTGCAGGATGCAGGTACTAGGCACCGACTCCACCTGATTACCAGGTCTGAGCGTGCCTTCGCCAATGGATTAGTTGGTTGGAGTTAACGTGAGGTCCCTAGTCAGTGTTGTCTGGTCGTCAGTTTACCCTTGTGGTTATTGGTTATCATTCGATCATGTCTTGCTGTCAGGTAAAACTATACCTTGGAGTCTAATTAGTTCCGAAGGTGTCTAAGTGTGTATGGTAGTATTGTGCTTTAATTAGAATCATTATACAAAAGAATATAAATGTCAATAATTAAGCATAATGTCGTTAGTTGCTAATTATTGTTATAAATAAATTATTATTTTATTAGAAGTGTAGTTGTTAAATAAAGATGTAAGAAATTTTGTGTTGTTCAATATAATATTATTTATAATAAATATTTAAATAAATAAAATAGATGTAATCATGTTGTAAATTGTGATTTACAACTTAATTAATAAAATAAATTAAAATATAGTTATAAAATTATAGATTGACGTAATATTACAATTGTATTAATAACAATATATTTGGTCGGCTATAAAGAAATTAAATTTTGTGGGGAATTATGTGTTTACATTTAAAAATAAAATAAAATAAAATAAATAAATAACATTTTGGGATCATTAAATTAAATAAAAAATATAAGTAGAGGGGGGAGATGCACGGGATCACGTGCCGAGTCCCTTGGAAGAAGGAAGGGGCTGTGTTATAAAAGAAAAGCTTGTAGAGGAAAAGAGGAGAACATTACAGGTGAAAGAAAAGGGAAGAAGGCTGGAATAAGTAGCTTGGAACTGCAGCAATTGAAGCAGACTCGTCGATTTGATATTGTAGCCAGGTTCCACTGAATGCCTAATTTCTGAATCTAAAACTGTATGATTGATTGTTCCTTTAATTGCAAATGAACTTATTTTGGTTAAAGGGTTTTCTATCTGATTCTGCAAATGTAAATTTCCTATGGACGGTTTTAGATGTAAATCATTGGGTCTGTAATAAATGGAATTTTCCTTACACCGTCCTCTAAACCCTTAATTGAAAAGTTTCTCTTCAGATAAGGTCATCTCAACTGGTCTTTCCTCCTCTACTTAGCACTGAAACTCTTGGCATTGTCATCTTCTCCCAGTCGTATGTACCGTAGCAGATTCCATCATAGTGCTGAGTTTAGTTTCCTGTATTTGTTTTTGAGGTTGTATTTGTAAACCTGTGCCTGACTTGATAGGTATCAGTATTACAGTTTTAAGACACCTCGATAGGATCACCATAGATCGCTTTTATGTCATCTTCAATTGGTAAGTTGTGTGATGTATTTTTCTGTATTCCTTATCCTCTCTCTGTCATTTAACTGTTCTGATAAACTTCAACTCTGTAATGCAATATATGAGTCCTCAAACTGTTGATTTATAAAAAAGGGCAGCAATCCTTGGATCTGCAATCACTTTGGACTGACGTTGGACCTGGGAGCTAGCATTTAAACCAGAATTAGTGCCTTAATAGTTGTCTCTGGAATAGTTTGATGAGAGCGCTGGTTTTCTCTTCAATCGTTCCATCGTTGCTTAAGTGTTTGGTGTGAGTAAATAACAGCGATGCTGTATTTACTCCCAAGCCTTTATTCTTATGTGATTTACCCATACTAAGATCGCAGGTGCTCTCAAATGAGCTTTGGTTTAATAGTTAATCCCTTAGCAAGTTAGGGTTTTCATTAGATGGCCAGCGCAGCCAAAGAAGATCAACCAAACTCTTTTCTTGACCTGCGAATGGTGCAATAAGGGATAATAGCGTGGTTTAGGGTTACACAGCTTTAACTCCTCCTTACCAGCTCAACCAGACACTCTGATTAGTCAGATATTGAGTTTAGGTCATGGTAGTTGGCGTCATTTGCAACTAATTGCAAATCCTTTCA
Organism: Cunninghamia lanceolata; assembly: GCA_027924645.1. Classification (NCBI taxonomy): domain Eukaryota; kingdom Viridiplantae; phylum Streptophyta; class Pinopsida; order Cupressales; family Cupressaceae; genus Cunninghamia; species Cunninghamia lanceolata. Next base: position 29,646,441 of record BSBN01000078.1, on the reverse strand, counting down.
GTGTTGATTTCATTTTCTGCAAATCGTGCCTTCCCACTGGATCGCTGCCTCCAGCTAGACGCCACCTGGGGTATACAAGCAGTTAATGCAATCATAACTTCTTTTAATCACTACAGACTTGGTAAGTTTAGGGTATAATGTTAGGTTGAATCACCACTCTGCTTTAACTATCATTTCTTTCACATATAGAGCAGCGTATTCCCCTGCGAATTATTGTTCTTCTTCAGCGTAACAGCCTTCAACTCCAGCACCGAAACTGCACCTTGCCTTTGTATTTTTATTTGGTCTGGAAGTTGCTAAAAGACTTTTTAACATATCTATTTCGGGGGGGGTCTTCGTCATTCATCCAATATATTGAGATGATGCTTCCTTGACCGGTCCACTCTATAGCTTGGGTTATCTTGTTCTCACTAGCCTACAAACAATTAATCAAATTGAATGAATTGCAGTGTCTGAACAAATTTATGGACTAAGTGTTTAGTTTGTTTGTCATGCCTTGATTCTAATTGATCTCATAGCACATCTAGCTGATGCCTTAAGAAATTAGGTTTCTTGTATTGCTAAATGTTAAGATCTAAAAGTTAGTCAATTTAAGTTGTAGATCGCCCTTGTCTTGGCTGGGTGCACTTTGGAAGGAATTCAATACTATTGAACGCTAGCATAGAAGCTAACCTACCTCGCATACCTTCTGCAATCAGGTCAATGCACATAGAACGCTATTTCTGTCAACGAGATGCATCGTATATCATAAGTTCAACCTCTTTTAACAGCGATCTTGGTATATAATAGGAAAATCACCATATTTTGTGTTCACATTGCTGAGACGTCGGAGAGGTTCCTTCCTCCAGATCACACCTTCACATTAGCTTAACGGAATGCAAAGCAGTCCACCTAGCCGACACAGGCTTAATAGATATCTCATTGATAGAATTGGCGCTCCTCCGAAGGCTAGTGCAGCAAGGGAATTCAACTGAGCACATACAGAAACCAACTGTTGAATCCTACAGAGTGATTGTGATGTCAATGTCTGTCAGAAATAAATTGTTTACAGTCCGATGCTATCAATTGAAGCATTATCATCCATTTCAATGGTAAAACAGTCAATAACAATTTAACACCTCTGCGAATTATGATTGCAAGATGATAGATTATATCAGCAGTAACAGATATAGCAATCGGAACGCCATGGAGATACATCGATCAAGTGTAATGGCATATGTATCGCCATTCTGATCTTCTGTTTAGGTAGATTTAAATCATTTTGATTAAAACATTTCTGAGTCACCATTACGACGAAGACATGCAAGTATATTAAACCATCTTATCTGGTTGAGGTTAATCAAATGACTATATGAAGGTAGAATAAAACAATAATGCTCGTCGTTGATGATTTTTCCTCGGTATAACTGTCGTGCAGTTATATGGTATTAATTTAGCATTCTTGTTCATTTCATTTCTTGAAAGAGTAAAGTTAATTGGACAAGTTAGAAGGAAAGATTATAAAGATTGTATCGTTATAGAAGTGTCATAATGGTAAACAGGAATTGAATAACATAATTGTATTAAGTGGTTCTTTTATCAATTATTGTAATTATTTAGTTAATCAATTAATTTATCTTTTGAAGCAAAATAAAGATTAGTTAGATATTTAGTTGCAAGGTATTAATTTAATTGTTGTAATTTAATGTTCTTTTTATTACGAGAATTGTTTACATTAAACTGAGAAGGAATTGTAGTGTTTAATCTCCTATATCTGAATTGAATTGATTGAGTTGTTGTAATGAGTCGAATTGAGGGTGGTTAAACTTGAATTCCAGAGGCTAAGTTGTCATAGTTGAGTATTTGCAACTTGTGTATAGTTGTTTTTTTATTTACGATGTAATAACGATTATGTGGATCAAACATAGTAATGAGGTATTGTCAAGTTGATTATGTGTCTTGTAAAGTAATAATCTCTGGATGAGATATCAAACCACTCGTGATCTTATTGTACCATTTTGTCGTATGGAGAGAACTGGAATCTGTAAAAGAGTAAAGTATTGTAATGTTAAAAGCATTGGATAACAATTGGTGTTATGATTCTATTGTGATGCAAGAGGGTTTATGCCTTGCAGTGAACATGTACATGTATTGTTATAAAGTCTTGTATGATGTTAAGGTTACTAGGTGTTAGGAAGGAGAGTGGCTTTCAACGTGGGGCCGGCACCCAAAGTGGCAGTCAGGATAACCCGTTGGAAGTAGTTTAATCAAGTGATAACCTAAAATAAACTAGAGGGTTAAGGGTAGATTTCACATTAATAAGATTATTGGATTCCTCTCCCATGACCTTTAGTGCTTGTTTAGACTGAGGATGGGTAGAGAAGGCCTGGTCGGCATGATTGACTTCCTTGTCCTCATGAAAGGAAGGTCGATTCCGCATGTATCACCCTATGGGGCCGGCGCCTAGTGAGAGGCTGTCAGGATAACCCATGCTAGGACCGTGCGATGAAACTCTCCCTACTACAACCTAGCATCCCTTGTTCGGTTTCTCCTCATTTGTTACATGTCACCTCTGGAAGTTAAGTTGTGTTGTATTGTTATTGCCATGTGTTGTATTGGCATTGGTCATCCTTTGTTCTTGTTTGTCTTTTGTCTACCTAACTGTCTTTGTTGGGACCTCATGTTAACTCCTAGCTCAAGGGGTGGACCTTAGGGTCCCACATGGTCGGGTGGAAGAGCTTTATTATCCATTGGTTATTCCTTGTCAAGATCTTATGTAAAAAAGATTTATTCCAGTTTTCAGACAATTGTACTTGTCCCAGTTGATGAAGATGTATGTGTATTATCTTGTACCAGATTTGTGCAACAGAACATTCATTGTGTATATAATTCTGATGTAGTCTGAAAATGGCAATGTAATGATGACATGATGTACTTATATGAAAGCATTTCAGTTATGTATTAATCATGTATATTCCATTATTTGATAATATGCAATGAATATGAATAAGTTATTTAATTGAGCATGGATTTGGATCAGTTACTGATGTATGTTAAATTATGTTAAATGGTTTGTAAAGTAATGCAGCCTTGAATCCTTAGAGAATATGTCGTAATTAGTTATGTTAACGTTACTTAATCATTCTAAAAAAAAAATTTCCTGTTTCATATAGCTTAAGTGTTTATTTCTTTAAGATGTTCAAGGCGGGCGTTACATCTGGTATCAGAGCCAAGTTTCTAACACTGGGTACTCTGGTTTTATAATTAGACCATTAAGCTATGCTAGTTGCTTAAACTCTGAAGAACATATTCATTCATAGTCCTTGCCTAGCAACCTGAAGTTGTTCTTGGATGTGTTGTCTAGGAAGATGCCTAGGGTACGAGGCCGAGGCCGTGGATGAGGTAGGGGTCGTGGGAGAGGTGTTGATAATAGCCCTCCTCCTAGTTCCCCTCATGGGAGTACACAAGAAGGTGGAAGCAAGAACAAAGAAAATCAGGATCAGCCCGAAGGTGCTCAAATATGCCAGCTCCTTGAGGAGGTCCTTGCTCATCTTGGTCCTAGGCAGGAGGTGGAACAACTAGAAGAGAGAGAAAGAGAACGATCTCCCAGAAGGAGAGAGATCACCGCTGAACAGGAAGCTATTCTTGTAGGTCACATGAGAGACCTGATTAGAGCCCATCCCCCTACATTTGATGGCTCTGGTAGCGGTTTGGAAGCAGAGACATGGCTAATTGATTTGGAGAGATGCTTTGCTATGCATCCATATGGTAGCAACACTAAGGCAAGTTGTGCCATCATGCATCTCAGAGGATTCGCCTCTACATGGTGGCGTCTTGAGGAACAAAAGTTGTATTAAGATATTGTGACAATTTCATGGGAACTATTTCTAGAAAGGTTCAGAGCTCAATTTTTATATGACCATTGGAGGCAACGTCAAGCGGACGAGTCCCATGGGTTGAGATAGATGGCCATGACAGTGGAACAGTATGAGCACAGGTTTTATGAACTCAAGCAGTATGCAGGCATTGGAAACGACGAGGCCATGTTAGTTCAGCATTTTATTAGAGGTCTGAATACACGGATCAGTGGAGGAGTTCGTGTTTTCAAGCTGAAGACCATGGAGATAGCAGTTGAGAAGGCTCAACTGGTGGAAGAGAACTTGACCATGGCCCTAGGGGGTCATACAGGTGTACAGATTGGTAGCTCATCTCGAGCAGGTTCAGGTTTCTGAGGTGGTTAGTCTCATGCAGCAGGAACTTGAGGAGTCAACATGCACCTCCTAAGAGTGGACAGCAACAACAGAAGTTTTCCTAGACGAAATCAAGAAACTCTCAATATCAGCAAGGTAGTAGATTTCATTCTAGAAAGGATCAAAGTTGGCAGAGAGTTAAACGTGATCGTGCCAGTCAACCAGCACAGAGCACACAATCTGCAGCAAGTAGAGGAAGTTTTCAACAGGCAAATGTTCCTGTAGGCGGTGGAGGTTTTGGTAGGGGAACAGGATGTTTCTCTTGCAGTCAGTAGGGCCACATTGCCAGACAGTGTCCACGTAAGAATACTTCAGGATTTGGACAGAGGCCTGCAGTTTCAAAACCCACTGTTGGAGATGCAGGCAGGTCACATAGGGTGTGTGCGGTGGTAGATAATCGCCAAGCGGAGCACCAAGGTACCGTTGTGGAGACTATAGGTGTCTTGCGAGGTATTACCATTTCTATTCTTTTTGACTCTGGTGCTTTAGATTCTTTCATTTCTCCTTCTATTGCGGAGCGTTACAAATTAGTGGTAGCAAAGCAAGATGTTAAGTGGCAGGTGGAATTGGCCTCTGGATCTATGGTAAGCGTAGACTCTCTTGTGTATGGTTGCGAGTTGAGGATAGGTCATTTATCTACCACAGCAGATCTTCGCATTATACCATTAGGATCCTATGACATAGTGTTGGGAATGGATTGGTTGGATGCTCATCGAGCAGTGATAGACTGTCGCCACAAATTAGTGAGGTGTGTTGATGATTCGGGCAAAGAAGTAGAAGTGGTTGGGATTCAGAGACCCATCTCCTTGCGCATGATCTCTGCTATGCAATTGAAGAGATGTTTGCGTCAAGGATGCAAGTTGTTTGTTGTAACGGTTAATGACTTAGATTTTGGAGAAAATAGGGAGACATCCCTTGATGATCATTTGATTCTCAAGGAGTATGAAAATGTCTTTCCTAGCAAGATTCTGGGTATGCCACCGAAGCGTGATATTGATTTTAAGATAGACCTTATTCCCGGAGCAAAACCTATTTCACAAGCTCCATATCAGATGACTACTCAGGAGCTTAAGGAGCTTTGCTTGCAGCTAGAAGAGTTATTAGCGAAGGGATTCATTCATCCTAGTGTCTCTCCATGGGGAGCACCAGTTATTTTTGTGAAGAAAAAGGATGGATCTCTGCGTTTGTGCATCGACTATCGACAGCTTAATAAGGTGACTATGAAGAACATATACCCATTGCCATGAATTAATGACCTCTTTGATCAGATCAAGGGAGCTAAGGTGTTCTCCAAGATTGACCTAAAATCTGGATATTATCAGTTGCGCATCTTTGAGGCTGACATCCACAAGATAGCATTTCGCACTCGTTATGGGCATTATGAGTTCACTGTTGTACCTTTTGGGTTGACAAATGCGCCATCAGTATTTATGAGCCTGATGAATGGTGTGTTTTGTACTTATCTTGATAGATTTGTTCTTGTCTTCTTAGATGATATATTGATTTATTCAAGGTCTATGGAGGAGCATGAAGAACATTTACGACAGGTTCTGCAGTGTTTAAGAGAAAATCAGTTATATGCAAATCTGGCTAAATGTGATTTCTTTCAAACTGAAGTGAAATATTTGGAAAATGTTATTTCCAATAAGGGTATTGTAGTGGATCCTTTAAAGATTCAAGCTATCATGGATTCGCTGGTTCCTACCAATGTTCCAAAGGTTCGTAGTTTCATGGGCTTAGTAGGCTATTATCGATGATTTGTGGAAGGATTTTCAAAGATAGTTCACAGGGTTGATCGTCAGTTTTAAGTTGGTGATCGGGTGGTTTTGCGGGTGCGTCCGCAAAAGAGTCCGATCCGTTATGGAAAAGGCTCTAAGCTCACACCGCACTTTGTAGGGCCATTCGAGGTTTTGGAGAGAATCGGTCCTGTTGCATACCGTCTTGCTTTGCCGCCTAGCTTGTCACGTGTCCATGATGTATTTCATTTTTCTGTTCTTTGAACTTATCATCCAGATATTTCACATGTTCTTGATTGGAATGCCTTACAGGTAGAGGACGGGCAGCTAGCTTTAGAGCCCGTAGGCATTTTGGAGCACAGGTGACTCGCTCTCAGAGGCAGAGTCATAGAGCAGGTAAGGGGCCAATGGGATCCTAGTGATGAGACTTCAACGACCTGGGAAGATACATCTCGAATGCGAGAGCTATATCCATATTTGTTCACAAGCTTCCAGGAGTAAGCTTGATCCTAGGGGGGAGGATGTAGTGCCCCTCAACTGGTCATCTAACGGACTAATGTTTGCTTAGTAGTAATGGACATTATGATAGTATTTTAGATCGTTTGATGATGGATTTCTAGTTATTTTGCTATTTCAGTATGAACCTAATTGTTATGATAACAGATGTTGATGTTGGATTATGTTATTTTATGCTTTACAATTTGATAAATGAACTGGATGTTATAGATGCTTTGATGTTATTCACTATATGGGATTGGAAGATAGTTGATCATTTTATGTTGTTGACTAGTAATCTGATACCTTGTTCAATATAGTTGATTGTTATTCATAAATGTGACAGGAATAGTGTCGTATTACTCACTCTCGAGTACCCTACCCCACTACGATTTCCATTCACTATAGGACTGCATGTGATGTATATATATCTTGTTATGGTTAACCATGCATTGCTGTAGGATGCAGGTACTAGGCACCGACTCCACCTGATTACCAGGTCTGAGCGTGCCTTCGCCAATGGATTAGTTGGTTGGAGTTAACGTGAGGTCCCTAGTCAGTGTTGTCTGGTTGTCAGTTTACCCTTGTGGTTATTGGTTATCATTCGATCATGTCTTGCTGTCAGGTAAAACTGTACCTTGGAGTCTAATTAGTTCTGAAGGTGTCTAAGTGTGTATGGTAGTATTGTGCTTTAATTAGAATCATTATACAAAAGAATATAAATGTCGATAATTGAGCATAATGTCGTTAGTTGCTAATTATCATTATAAATAAATTATTATTTTATTAGAAGTGTAGTTGTTAAATAAAGATGTAAGAAATTTTGTGTTGTTCAATATAATATTATTTATAATAAATATTTAAATAAATAAAATAGATGTAATCATGTTGTAAATTGTGATTTACAACTTAATTAATAAAATAAATTAAAATATAGTTATAAAATTATAGATTGATGTAATATTACAATTTTATTAATAACAATATATTAGGTCGGCTATAAAGAAATTAAATTTTGTGGGGAATTATATGTTTACATTTAAAAATAAAATAAAATAAAATAAATAAATAACATTTTGGGATCATTAAATTAAATAAAAAATATAAGTAGAGGGGGAGATGCATGGGATCACATGCCGAGTCCCTTGGAAGAAGGAAGGGGCTGTGTTATAAAAGAAAAGCTTGTAGAGGCAAAAAGGAGAACATTACAGGTGAAAGAAAAGGGAAGAAGGCTGGAATAAGCAGCTTGGAACTGCAGCAATTGAAGCAGACTCGTCGATTTGATATCGTAGCCAGGTTCCACTGAATGCCTAATTTCTGAATCTAAAACTGTATGATTGATTGTTCCTTTAATTGCAAACGAACTTATTTTGGTTAAAGGGTTTTCTGTCTGATTCTACAAATGTATATTTCCTATGGACGGTTTTAGATGTAAATCATTGGGTCTGTAATAAATGTAATTTTCCTTACACCATCCTCCAAACCCTTAATTGAAAAGTTTCTCTTCAGATAAGATCGTCTCAACTGGTCTTTCCTCCTTTGCTTAGCAATGAAACTCTTGGCATTGTCATCTTCTCCCAGTTGTATGTACTGTAGCAGATTCCATCATAGTGTTGAGTTTAGTTTCCTCTATTTGTTTTTGAGGTTGTATTCGTAAACCTGTGCCTGACTTGATAGGTATCAGTATTACAGTTTTAAGACACCTCGATAGGATCACCATAGATCGCTTTTATGTCATCTTCAATTGGTAGGTTGTGTGATGTATTTTTCTATATTCCTTATCCTCTCTCTATCATTTAACTGTTCCGATAAACTTCAACTCTGTATTGCAATATATCAGTCCTCAAACTGTTGATTTATAAAAAAAGGGTAGCAATCCTTGGATCTGCAATCACTTTGGACTGACGTTGGACCTGGGAGCTAGCATTTAAACCAGAATTAGCACCTTAATAGTTGTGTCTGGAACAGTTTGATGAGAGCGCTAGTTTTGTCTTTAATCGTTTCATCGTTGTTTAAGTGTTTGGTGTGAGTAAATAACAGTGATGTTGTATTTACTCCCAAGCCTTTATTCTTATGTGATTTACCCATACTAAGATCGCAGGTGCTCTCAAACGAGCTTTGGTGTAATAGTTAATCCCTTGGCAAGTTAGGGTTTTCATTAGATGGCTGGCGCAGCCAAAGAAGATCAATCGAACTCTTTTCTTGACCTGCGAATGGTGTAATAAGGGATAATAGCGTGGTTTAGGGTTACATAGCTTTAACTCCTCCTTACCGGCTCAATCAGACACTCTGATTAGTCAGATGTTGAGTTTAGGTCATGGTAGTTGGCGTCATTTGCAATTAATTGCAAATCCTTTCAGTGTTGATTTCATTTTCTACAAATCGTGCCTTCCCACTGGATCGGTGCCTCCAGCTAGATGCCACCTAGGGTATACAAGCGGTTAATGCAATCATAACTTCTTTTAATCACTGCAGACTTGGTAAGTCTAGGGTATAATGTTAGGTTGAATCACCACTCTGCTTTAACTATCATTTCTTTCACATATAGAGCAGCGTATTCCCTTGCGAATTATTGTTCTTCTTCAGCGTAACAGCCTTCAACTTCAGTGCCGAAACTGCACCTTGCCTTTGTATTTTTATTTGGTCTGGAAGTTGCTAAAAGCCTTTTTAACATATCTATTTTGGGGGGGGTCTTCATCATTCATCCAATATATTGAGACGATGCTTCCTTGACCGGTCCACTCTATAGCTTGGGTTATCTTGTTCTAACTGGCCTACAAACAATTAATCAAATTGAATGAATTCATGGACTAAGTGTTTAGTATGTTTGTCATGCCTCGATTCTAATTGCTCTCATAGCGCATCTGGCTGATGCCTTAAGAAATTAGGTTTCCTGTATTGCTAAATGTTAAGATCTAAAATTTAGTCGATTTAAGTTGTAGATTGCCCTTGTCTTGGCTGGGCGCACTTCGAAAGGAATTCAATACTATTGAATGCTGCCATAGAAGCTAACCTACATCACATACCTTCTGCAATTAGGTCAATGCACATAGAACACTGTTTCTGTCAACTAGATGCATCGTATATCATAAGTTCAACCTCTTTTAACAGCGATCTTGGTATATAACTGGAAAATCACCATATTTTGTGTTTACATTGCTGAGACATCAGAGAGGTTCCTTCCTCCAGATCACACCTTCGCATTAGCTTAACGGAATGTAAAATAGTCCACCTAGCCGACACAGGCTTAACAGATATCTCATTGATAGAAGTGGCGCTCCTCCGAAGGCCAGTGCAGCAAGGGAATTCAACTAAGCACATACAGAAACCAACTGTTGAATCCTACAGAGTGATTGTGATGTCAATGTCTGTCAGAAATAAACTGTTTAAAGTCCGATGCTATCAATTGAAGCATTATCATCCATTTCAATGGTAAAACAGTCAATAACAATTTAACACCTCTGAGAATTATGATTGCAAGACGATAGATTATATCAGCGGTAATAGATATAGCAATCGGAACGCCATGGAGATAAACATAGTTTATGCATCGATCAAGCGTAACGGCATATGTATGGCCATTCTGATCTTCTGTTTAGGCAGATTTAAATCACTTTGATTAAAACATTTATGAGTCACCATTACAACGAAGACATGCAAGTATATTAAACCATCTTATCTGGTTGAGGTTAATCGAATGACTATATGGAGGTAGAATAAAACAATAATGCTCGTCGTTGATGATTTTTCCTCGGTATAACTATTGTGTAGTTATATGGTATTAATTTAGCATTCTTGTTCATTTCATTTCTTGAAAGATTAAAGTTAATTCGACAAGTTTGAAGGAAAGATTATAAAGATTGTATCATTATAGAAGTGTCGTAATGGTAAACAAGAATTGAATGACATAATTGTATTAAGTGGTTCTTTTATCAATTATTGTAATTATTTAGTTAATCAATTAATTTATCTTTTGAAGCAAAATAAAGATTAGTTAGATATTTAGTTGCAAGGTATTAATTTAATTGTTGTAATTTAATGTTCTTTTTATTACGAGAATTGTTTACATTAAACCGAGAAGGAATTGTAGTGTTTAATCTCCTGTATCTGAATTGAATTGATTGAGTTGTTGTAATGAGTCGAATTGAGGGTGGTTAAACTTGAATTCCAGAGGCTAAGTTGTCATAGTTGAGTATTTGCAACTTGTGTATAGTTGTTTTTTTATTTACGATGTAATAATGATTATGTGGATCAAACATAGTAATGAGGTATTGTCAAGTTGATTATGTGTCTTGTAAAGTAATAATCTCTGGATGAGATATCAAACCACTTGTGATCTTATTGTACCGTTTTGTCGTATGGAGAGACCTGGAATCTGTAAAAGAGTAAAGTATTGTAATGTTAAAAGCATTGGATAACAATTGGTGTTATGATTCTATTGTGATGCAAGAGGGTTTATGCCTTGCAGTGAACATGTACATGTATTGTTATAAAGTCTTGTATGATGTTAAGGTTACTAGGTGTTAGGAAGGAGAGTGGCTTTCAACGTGGGGCTGGCGCCCAAAGTGGCAGTCAAGATAACCCGTTGGAAGTAGTTTAATCAAGTGATAACCTAAAATAAACTAGAGGGTTAAGGGTAGATTTCACATTAATAAGATTATTGGATTCCTCTCCCATGACCTGTAGTGCTTGTTTAGACTGAGGATGGCTAGAGAAGGCCTGGTCATCATGATTGACTTCCTTGTCCTCATGAAAGGAAGGTCGGTTCCGCATGTGTCACCCTATGGGGCCGGCGCCTAGTGAGAGGCTGTCAGGATAACCCATGCTAGGACCGTGCGATGACACTCTCCCTACTACAACCTAGCATCCCTTGTTCAGTTTCTCCTCATTTGTTATGTGTCGCCTCTGGAAGTTAAGTTGTGTTGTATTGTTATTGCCATGTGTTGTATTGGCGTTGGTCATCCTTATTCTTGTTTGTCTTTTGTCTACCTGACTGTCTTTGTTGGGACCTCATGTTAACTCCTAGCTCAGGGGGTGGACCTTAGGGTTCCACATGGTTGGGTGGAAGAGCTTTATTATCCATTGGTTATTCCTTGTCAGGATCTTATGCAGAAAAGATTTATTCTAGTTTTTAGACAATTGTACTTGTCCTAGTTGATGAAGATGTATGTGTATTATCTTGTACCAGATTTGTGCAAGAGAACATTCATTGTGTATATAATTCTGATGTAGTCTGAAAATGGCAATGTAATGATGACATGATGTACTTATATGAAAGCATTTAAGTTATGTATTAATCATGTATATTCCGTTATTTGATAATATGCAATGAATATGAATAAGTTATTTAATTGAGCATGGATTTGGATCAGTTACTGATGTATGTTAAATTATGTTAGATGGTTTGTAAAGTAATGTAGCCTTGAATCCTTAGAGAATATGTCGTAATTAGTTATGTTAATGTTACTTAATCATTCTAAAAAAAAAATTTCCTGTTTCATATAGCTTAAGTGTGTATTTCTTTAAGGTGTTCAAGGCGGGCATTACATCTGGTATCAGAGCCAAGTTTCTAACACTGGGTACTCTAGTTTTATAATTAGCCCATTAAGCTATGCTAGTTGCTTAAACTCTGAAGAACATATTCATTCATAGTCCTTGCCTAGCAACCTGAAGTTGTTCTTGGATGTGTTGTCCAGGAAGATGCCTAGGGTACGAGGCCGAGGCCGTGGACGAGGTAGGGGTCGTGGGAGAGGTGTTGATAAGAGCCCTCCTCCTAGTTCCCCTCATGGGAGTACACAAGAAGGTGGAAGCGAGAACCAAGAGAATCAGGATCAGCCTGAGGGTGCTCAAATACGCCAGCTCCTTGAGGAGGTCCTTGCTCATCTTGGTCCTAGGCAAGAGGTGGAACAACCAGAAGAGAGAGAAAGAGAACGATCTCCCAGAAGGAGAGAGATCACCGCTAAACAGGAAGCTATTCTTGTAGGTCACATGAGAGACCTGATGAGAGCCCGTCCCCCTACATTTGATGGCTCTGGTAGCGGTTTGGAAGCAGAGACATGGCTAATTGATTTGGAGAGATGCTTTGCTATGCATCCGTATGGTAGCAACACTAAGGTAAGATGTGCCATCATGCATCTCAGAGGATTCGCCTCTACATGGTGGCATCTTGAGGAACAAAAGTTGCATTTAGATATTGCGACAATTTCATGGGAACTATTTTTTGAAAGGTTCAGAGCTCGATTTTAATCTGACCACTGGAGGCAACATCGAGTGGACGAGTTCCATGGGTTGAGATAGATGGCCATGACAGTGGAACAGTATGAGCACAGGTTTTATGAACTCAAGCAGTATGCAGGCATTGGAAACGACGAGGCCATGTTAGTTCAGCATTTTATTAGAGGTCTGAATGCACGCATCAGTGGAGGAGTTCGTGTTTTCGAGCTGAAGACCATGGAGATAGCAGTTGAGAAGGCTCGACTGGTGGAAGAGAACTTGACCATGGCCCTAGGGGGTCATACAGGTGTACAGATTGGTAGCTCATCTCGAGTAGGTTCGGGTTTCTGAGGTGGTCAGTCTCATGCAGCAGGTAACTCGAGGAGTCAACATGCACCTCCTAAGAGTGGACAACAACAATAGCAGTTTTCCTAGACAAAATCAAGAAACTCTCAATATCAGCAAGGTAGTAGATTTCATTCCAGAAAGGATCGAAGTTGGCAGAGAGTTAAACGTGATCGTGCTAGTCAACCAGCATAGAGCACACAATCTGCAGCAAGTAGAGGAAGTTTTCAGCAGTCAAATGTTCCTATAGGCGGTGGAGGTTTTGGTAGGGGAACAGGATGTTTCTCTTGCAGTCAGCAGGGCCACATTGCCAGACAGTGTCCACTTAAGAATACTTCAGGATTTGGACAGAGGCCTGCAGTTTCAGAACCCACTGTTGGAGATGCAGATAGGTCACATAGGGTGTTTGCAGTGGTAGATAATCGCCAAGTGGAGCACCAAGGTACCGTGGTGGAGACTACAGGTGTCTTGCAAGGTATTACCATTTCTATTCTTTTTGACTCTGGTGCTTCAGATTCTTTCATTTCTCCTTCTATTGTGGAGCATTGCAAATTAGTGGCAGCAAAGCAAGATGTTAAGTGGCAGGTGGAATTGGCCTCTAGATCTAGGGTATCAGTAGACTCTCTTGTGTATGGTTGTGAGTTGAGGATAGGTCCTTTATCTACCACAGCAGATCTTCACATTATACCATTAGGATCCTATGACATAGTGTTGGGAATGGATTGATTGGATGCTCATCGAGCAGTGATAGACTGTCGCCACAAATTAGTGAGGTATGTTGATGAGTCGGGCAAAGAAGTAGAAGTGGTTGGGATTCAGAGACCCATCTCCTTGCGCATGATCTCTGCTATGCAATTGAAGAGATGTTTGCGTCAAGGATGCAAGTTGTTTGCTATAACGGTTAATGACTTAGATTTTGGAGAAAATAGAGAGACATCCCTTGACGATCATCCGATTCTCAAGGAGTATGAAGATGTATTTCCTAGCAAGATTTTGCGTATGCCACCGAAGCGTGATATTGATTTTAAGATAGACCTTGTTCCCGGACCAGAACCTATTTCACGAGCTCCATATCAGATTACTACTCAGGAGCTTAAGGAGCTTCACTTGCAACTAGAAGAGTTATTAGCGAAGGGATTCATTCGTCCTAGTGTCTCTCCATGGGGAGCACCAGTTATTTTTGTGAAGAAAAAGGATGGATCTCTGCGTTTGTGCATCGACTATCGACAACTTAATAAGGTGACTATGAAGAACAGATACCCATTGCCCCGAATTGATGACCTCTTTGATCAGATCAAGAGAGCTAAGGTGTTCTCCAAGATAGACCTAAAATCTGGATATCATCAATTGCGCATCTTTGAGGCTGACATCCACAAGACAGCATTTCGCACTCATTATGGGCATTATGAGTTCACTGTTGTACCTTTTGGGTTGACAAATGCGCCATCAGTATTTATGAGCCTGATGAATGGTGTGTTATGTACTTATCTTGATAGATTTGTTCTTGTCTTCTTAGATGATATATTGATTTATTCAAGGTCTATGGAGGAGCATGAAGAACATTTGCGATAGGTTCTGCAGTGTTTAAGAGAAAATTAGTTATATGCAAATCTGGCTAAATGTGATTTCTTTCAAATTGAAGTGAAATATTTGGGACATGTTATTTCTGATAAGGGTATTGCAGTGGATCCTTCAAAGATTCAAGCTATCATGGATTGGCTGGTTCCTACCAATGTTTCAGAGGTTCGTAGTTTCATGGGCTTAGCAAGCTATTATCGACAATTTGTGGAAGGATTTTCAAAGATAGCTCACAGGCTTGATCATCAGTTTTCAGTTGGTGATCGGGTGTTCTTGCGGGTGCATCCGCAAAAGAGTCTGATCCGTTATGGAAAAGGCTCTAAGCTCGCACCGCGCTTTGTAGGGCCATTCGAGGTTTTGGAGAGAATCGGTCCTGTTGCATACCATCTTGCTTTGCCACCTAGCTTGTCATGTGTCCATGATGTATTTCATGTTTCTGTTCTTAGAACTTATCATCTAGATATTTCACATGTTCTTGATTGGAATGCCTTACAGGTAGAGGATGGGCAGTTAGCTTTGGAGCCCGTAGGCATTTTGGAGCACAGGTGACTCGCTCTCAGAGGCAGAGTCATAGAGCAGGTAAGGGTCCAATGGGATCCTAGTGATGAGACTTCAGCGACCTGGGAAGATACATCCCGAATGCGAGAGCTATATCCATATTTGTTCGCAGGCATCTAGGAGTAAGCCTGATCCTAGGGGGGGAGGATGTAGTGCCCCTCAACTAGTCGTCTAACTAACTGATGTTTGCTTAGTAGTACTGGACATTATGATAGTATTTTAGATCGTTTGATGATGGATTTCTAGTTATTTATCTATTTCAGTATGAACCTAATTGTTATGATAATAGATGTTGATGTTGGATTATGTTATTTTATGCTTTACAATTTGATAAATGAACTGGATGTTATAGATGCTTTGATGTTATTCACTATATGGGATTGGAAGATAGTTGATCATTTTATGTTGTTGACTAGTAATCTGATACCTTGTTCAATATAGTTGATTGTTATTCATAAATGTGAATGGAACAGTGTCGTATTACTCACTCTTGAGTACCCTACCCCACTACGATTTCCATTCACTATAGGACTGCATGTGATGTATATATATCTTGTTATGGTTAACCATGCGTTGTTGCAGGATGCAGGTACTAGGCACCGACTCCACCTGATTACCAGGTCTGAGCGTGCCTTCGCCAATGGATTAGTTGGTTGGAGTTAACGTGAGGTCCCTAGTTAGTGTTGTCTGGTCGTCAGTTTACCCTTGTGGTTATTGGTTATCATTCGATCATGTCTTGCTGTCAGGTAAAACTATACCTTGGAGTCTAATGAGTTCCGAATGTGTCTAAGTTTGTATGGTAGTATTGTGCTTCAATTAGAATCATTATACGAAGGAATATAAATGTCGATAATTGAGCATAATGTCGTTAGTTGCTAATTATCATTATAAATAAATTATTATTTTATTAGAAGTGTAGTTGTTAAATACAGATGTAAGAAATTTTGTGTTGTTCAATATAATATTATTTATAATAAATATTTAAATTAATAAAATAGATGTAATCATGTTGTAAATTGTGATTTACAACTTAATTAATAAAATAAATTAAAATATAGTTATAAAATTATAGATTGATGTAATATTACAATTTTATTAATAACAATATATTTGGTCGGCTATAAAGATATTAAATTTTGTCGGGAATTATGTGTTTACATTTAAAAATAAAATAAAATAAAATAAATAAATAACATTTTGGGATCATTAAATTAAATAAAAAATATAAGTAGAGGGGGGAAATGCTCGAGATCACGTACCGAGTCCCTTAGAAGAAGGAAGGGGCTGTGTTATAAAAGAAAAGCTTGTAGAGGCAAAGAGGAGAACATTACAGGTGAAAGAAAAGGGAAGAAGGCTGGAATAAGCAGCTTGGAACTGCAGCAATTGAAGCAGACTCGTCGATTTGATATCGTAGCCAGGTTCCACTGAATGCCTAATTTCTGAATCTAAAACTGTATGATTGATTGTTCCTTTAATTGCAAATGAACTTATTTTGGTTAAAGGGTTTTCTGTCTGATTCTGCAAATGTATATTTCCTATGGACGGTTTTAGATGTAAATCATTAGGTCTGTAATAAATGAAATTTCCCTTACACCGTCCCCCAAACCCTTAATTGAAAAGTTTCTCTTCAGATAAGGTCGTCTCAACTGGTCTTTCCTCCTTTGCTTAGCAATGAAACTCTTGGCATTTTCATCTTCTCCCAGTCATATGTACCGTAGCAGATTCCATCATAGTGTTGAGTTTAGTTTCCTCTATTTGTTTTTGAGGTTGTATTTGTAAACCTGTGCCTGACTTGATAGGTATCAGTATTACAGTTTTAAGACACCTCAATAGGATCACCATAGATCGCTTTTATGTCATCTTCAATTGGTAGGTTGTGTGATGTATTTTTCTGTATTCCTTATCCTCTCTCTGTCATTTAAGTGTTCCGATAAACTTCAGCTCTGTAATGCAATATATCAGTCCTCAAACTGTTGATTTATAAAAAAGGGTAGCAATCCTTGGATCTGCAATCACTTTTGACTGACGTTGGACCTGGGAGCTAGCATTTAAACTAGAATTAGCGCCTTAATAGTTGTCTCTGGAATAGTTTGATGAAAGCGCTGGTTTTCTCTTCAATCGTTCCATCATTGCTTAAGTGTTTGGTGTGAGTAAATAACAGCGATGCTATATTTACTCCCAACCCTTTATTCTTATGTGATTTACCCATACTAAGATCGTAGGTGCTCTCAAAAGAGCTTTGGTTTAATAGTTAATCCCTTGGCAAATTAGGGTTTTCATTAGATGGCCGGCGTAGCCAAAGAAGATCAACTGAACTCTTTTCTTGACCTGCGAATGGTGCAATAAGGGATAATAGCGTAGTTTAGGGTTACATAGCTTTAACTCCTCCTTACCAGCTCAACCAGACACTCCGATTAGTCAGATGTTGAGTTTAGGTCATGGTAGTTGGCATCATTTGCAATTAATTACAAATCCTTTCAGTGTTGATTTCGTTTTCTGGAAATCGTGCCTTCCCACTGGATAACTGCCTCCAGCTAGACGCCACCTATGGTATACAAGCGGTTAATGCAATCATAACTTCTTTTAATCACTGTAGACTTGGTAAGTTTAGGGTATAATGTTAGGTTGAATCACCACTCAGCTTGAACTATCATTTCTTTCACATATAGAGCAGCATATTCCCCTGCGAATTATTGTTCTTCTTCAGCGTAACAGCCTTCAACTCCAGCGCCGAAACTGCACCTTGCCTTTGTTTTTTTATTTGGTCTGGAAGTTGCTAAAAGCCTTTTTAACATATCTATTTCGGGGGGGGTCTTCGTCATTCATCCAATATATTGAGACGATGCTTCCTTGACCGGTCCACTCTATAGCTTGGGTTATCTTGTTCTCACTGGCCTACAAACAATTAATGAAATTGAACGAATTGCAGTGTCTTAAGGAATTCATGGACTAAGTGTTTAGTATGTTTGTCATGCCTCGATTCTAACTGCTCTCATCGCGCATCTGGCTGATGCCTTAAGAAATTAGGTTTCCTGTATTGCTAAATGTTAAGATCTAAAAGTTAGTCGATTTAAGTTGTAGATCGCCCTTGTCTTGGCTGGGCGCACTTCAAAAGGAATTCAATATAATTGAACGCTGCCGTAGAAGCTAACCTACCTCACATACCTTTTGCAATCAGGTCAATGCACATAGAACGCTATTTCTGTCAACTAGATGCATTGTATATCATAAGTTCAACCTCTTTTAACAGCGATCTTGGTATATAACTGGAAAATCACCATATTTTGTGTTCACATTGCTGAGACGTCGGAGAGGTTCCTTCCTCCAGATCACACCTTTGCATTAGCTTAACGGAATACAAAACAGTCCACCTAACCGACACAGGCTTAACAGATATCTCATTGATAGAATTGGCACTCCTTCGAAGGCCAGTGCAGCAAGGGAATTCAACTGAGCACATACAGAAACCAACTGTTGAATCCTACAGAGTGATTGTGATGTCAATGTCTGTCAGAAAGAAACTGTTTAAAGTCTGATGCTATCAATTGAAGCATTATTATCCATTTCAATGGTAAAACAGTTAATAACAATTTAACACCTCTGCGAATTATGATTGCAAGATGACAGATTATATCAGCGGTAACAGATATAGCAATCGGAATGCCATGGAGATAAACATAGTTTATGCATCGATCAAGCGTAACGGCATATGTATGGCCATTCCGATCTTCTGTTTAGGTAGATTTAAATCATTTTGATTAAAACATTTCTGAGTCACCATTACGACGAAGACATGCAAGTATATTAAACCATCTTATCTGGTTGAGGTTAATCGAATGACTATATGAAGGTAGAATAAAACAATAATGCTCGTCGTTGATGATTTTTCCTCGGTATAACTGTCATGTAGTTATATGGTATTAATTTAGCATTCTTGTTCATTTCATTTCTTGAAAGAGTAATGTTAATTGGACAAGTTTGAAGGAAAGATTATAAAGATCGTATCGTTATAGAAGTGTCGTAATGGTAAACAGGAATTGAATGACATAATTGTATTAAGTGGTTCTTTTATCAATTATTGTAATTATTTAGTTAATCAATTAATTTATCTTTTGAAGCAAAACAAAGATTAGTTAGATATTTAGTTGCAAGGTATTAATTTAATTGTTGTAATTTAATGTTCTTTTTATTATGGGAATTGTTTACATTAAACCGAGAAGGAATTGTAGTGTTTAATCTCCTGTATCTGAATTGAATTGATTGAGTTGTTGTAATGAGTCGAATTGAGGGTGGTTAAACTCGAATTCCAGAGGCTAAGTTGTCATAGTTGAGTATTTGCAACTTGTGTACAGTTGTTTTTGTATTTACGATGTAATAACGATTATGTCGATCAAACATAGTAATGAGGTATTGTCAAGTTGATTATGTGTCTTGTAAAGTAATAATCTCTGGATGAGATATCAAACCACTTGTGATCTTATTGTACCATTTTGTCATATGGAGAGACCTGGAATCTGTAAAAGAGTAAAGTATTGTAATGTTAAAAGCATTGGATAACAATTGGTGTTATGATTCTATTGTGATGCAAGAGGGTTTATGCCTTGCAGTGAACATGTACGTGTATTGTTATAAAGTCTTGTATGATGTTAAGGTTACTAGGTGTTAGGAAGGAGAGTGGCTTTCAATGTGGGGCCGGCACCCAAAGTGGCAGTCAGGATAACCCGTTGGAAGTAGTTTAATCAAGTGATAACCTAAAATAAACTAGAGGGTTAAGGGTAGATTTCACATTAATAAGATTATTGGATTCCTCTCCCATCACCTGTAGTGCTTGTTTAGACTGAGGATGGCTAGAGAAGGCCTGGTCAACATGATTGACTTCCTTGTCCTCATGAAAGGAAGGTTGATTTCGCATGTGTCACCCTATGGGGCCGACACCTAGTGAGAGGCTGCCAGGATAACCATAGATGGGGGCCGGCACCTAGTGAGAGGCTGTCAGGATAACCCATGCTAGGACCGTGCGATGACACTCTCCCTACTACAACCTAGCATCCCTTGTTCAGTTTCTCCTCATTTGTTACGTGTCGCCTCTGGAAGTTAAGTTGTGTTGTATTGTTATTGCCATGTGTTGTATTGGCGTTGGTCATCCTTTGTTCTTGTTTGTCTTTTGTCTACCTGACTGTCTTTGTTGGGACCTCATGTTAACTCCTAGCTCGGGGGGTGGACCTTAGGGTTCCACATGGTCGGGTGGAAGAGATTTATTATCCATTGGTTATTCCTTGTCAAGATCTTATGCAGAAAAGATTTATTCCAGTTTTCAGACAATTGTACTTGTCCCAGTTGATGAAGATGTATGTGTATTATCTTGTACCAGATTTGTGCAACAGAACATTCATTGTGTATATAATTCTGATGTAGTCTGAAAATGGCAATGTAATGATGACATGCTGTACTTATATGAAAGCATTTCAGTTATGTATTAATCATGTATATTCTGTTATTTGATAATATGCAATGAATATGAATAAGTTATTTAATTGAGCATGGATTTGGATCAGTGACTGATGTATGTTAAATTATGTTAGATGGTTTGTAAAGTAATGCAGCCTTGAATCCTTAGAGAATATGTCGTAATTAGTTATGTTAACGTTAATCATTCTAAAAAAAAAAATCCTGTTTCATATAGCTTAAGTGTGTATTTCTTTAAGGTGTTCAAGGCGGGCGTTACAGGATGAGTGGAATAGTCTTATTTGCCATCAATGACAACACCTGTCATGTGAATTAGTTTCTCTTCCCAATAAGGTTTTGGTCACTTTTGGAATTTTTTAGATATTGGGTGTGCCAAATGAAGATGAGAAAGTGTGAAAGACATAAAAACATGAAATAAACAAAGCAAAATACAAATTATACCTTGTAGAATCTTGCACACTCCTCATTCCTTGATAGGGTTGAGGAACTTGCACCCACTAGCTCCTTGCTTTACCCAAACTAGGACTTAGAAATGTGAAATGCTCTCAAATGCACTACAAATTTATACATAACCTAGCTAAGATGGAGGAAAATGGGAGAATTTTGGACATAATAAACTTGCTCTAAAATTGGATAATGAAATGGATTATGCAGGCTTGTATTTATAGGCAAATTGGAGGAGATTTTGATCCAACGATGGAGATTGATTGTGGAGATTAATGGATGAGATTGAATGTGAGATGGATGGTTGAGATTTGATCATCAAATTTGGAGGGTGGAGAATAAAAATGAATTTAAATTTTATTTTAGGGAGGACTTTGCATTTAATGTGATCGTGATGTGTGAGGAAATTAAAAATTAATTTCCTTGGGAGGAGGTGGAATAAAAAATTCCATTTTATGTGGGAATGTGAAGGTCATGTGACACATGTACATTTGTGGGGCCTTACATTTGTAACCTAAAATGGTGGAAGACATTTTAGCATGAAAATGGAAAGGATGAGTTGGAAGGGTTATGTATTTTTTTCAAATTTTTTATTTGTCGGAGAAGGTGTTAAGTGAGATTTGATCAAGTTAATCAGGGTGATTAACATAGTTAATGTGGCTGGAGAAAATTAGTGAGTGGGATAATCAAAGTTTAGAACTAATTAAATAATGATTTATTTAATTAATCTAGGTCTAGGGGTCATGTAGGCTAGGGTAGCTATTTAAATAATAGCTATTTAATCAACTAGGCTAGGTGTAGACTAATTAGTAGGGAAGATTAATTAGATATGTATAATTTACCTAATTAATTAGGTTTAGGGAAGTGGACAAGTTAGTCAAATAAATATTTTGCATATTTATGTAATTAATTGTGATGATGTTAGTATGGTGTAATGGTGAATTAATTTTATTAATTTAATTTCAGGGGTTAATTGATGAAGGATGAATGGATGGTTTATGGGTTTGATAGGATAATTAATTAATTAATTAGATGGGAAATTGATGAGGTAGGTGATGTCAAAGAGTGGCCAAAGGTTTAAGACATTTTTAGGTGTCTACAGGATGATTTGTTTTTCTTCAAAGGATGGATGATTCTCTATACTTAGGATAGACTAATGACACTTAAGCAATAGAGTTGATTGGGTTGATTTTTTATTTTGATGACTTAATTAAGATAGACTAATGATCTCAAACAAGTTTGGATAAAGGTTGATGATGATCAAATAGGGTCTTGATTTTTGATAGGGTTGATTTGGATTTGGAGTTTTATAATGATGTTGGGAGATTTTGATAATGATATGGATAGTTGTGGTTGGTCTTTTGAATGAGAGGATTGATGGAGGATGAAGGAGACTAAGTCCTTAACTACAATTTGATTTGAAATAGATGATTTGTTGATTAAGGATTAGGGATTGTGATATTTGATTGGAGTGGATAATGGATGAGGGATGATTCATTTTGGATTTTGATTTGAAGATAGATTTGGATGAAGGTTTGGATGAGATGAGTTAGATTTGGACTATGGCTTAGAAGATGTTAGGATTTGGTTTTGGAGATAGATTTGATGAAGATTTGGATGAGATTGATTTTGGTTGGGAGGTATATTGGATGAAGGTTTGGATGAGATGTGATCAGGCAGATAAGGGAGTTTCATTAGTATGATGGTGATGAATTGGATTAAGGATGATAAATAGATAGTATGGATGACTAGGATGATTGAGATGAAAAGGATATGATGGGATGAGTGATTAGGATGAAAATATGGGATTAAGCTAAAAGATGGGGATTAATTAAGCTAAAATGATGGGATTTTGATAAATGGGTGGGTTTAGTGGTGTTGGGAGAAAAACCCAGCTAGACATGGGGATGCGGGGGATGGATACGACCACCTGCTAACAAGGGTTTAGTGGCATAGTGCTCAACTAGAATTTTTTTGAAAACTGGGCTTGTAAAATTGATGGTTTTGATGAGAAATTTTGATTTTTGGAAACAAAGGAAAAAAACACTAAAACAGTCACCAAAGGCACTAAAATAGGTACTGAAGGTGCTAAATGATGAGTAGATGGTGTTGACAGATGAAAGGATAATGCTAAACAGAGGACTGATAGCACTAAATGTTGTTGAAGGTTTGAAAGTTTTTGGATTTTTATGGCAATTTGGGTTCTTTGATGGTTTGAACTATTGGCAAGAGATAAATCAAATAAGGAAGCACAATGGCTTGACTCCAAGTGATAAAATTGATTTTTTTATTTCACAGGTTTCTTACAGGAAGACATGCCAATCACATGAACATCCTATACATGATTATTATCTCACTTTACTTCCTTTATTTATGTGTGACATGCAAGTCCCATGAGGAGGAGATAACTATTTTTGATCACCAAAGATTGCTCTTATGTCATGAGCGGACAACATACACAACATGCATGTTCGTTTCTAGAGGGAATTTACACATAACAATAAAATCAATGTGGCTTCTTGGATGAATAACTTCCTGGTCCCTATAGGTATTTAGTGCATCACAATCTCAAATGGTCGAGAGGTCTTAAGCCAAGATTGAATGAGATTCTATGGAGTCCTTGATATATGCAAGGCACGTGAGGCACAAACAGTGAACACTAGTTTGTCGAAGGCATGCAACATAAGCATAAATAAATGTTATTTCACCTTGTGTTTGGATTTAGCCACGGCCCCAAAGTTGTGCCAATGACAATGCAACTAGATTGGGGTACAAGTTTCCTTCTCCTTGCTTTGATATACCCCGTCGATACACATGGTTGAGGTCATCCCTTGGGGTGATGAAATCCCCAAGAAGGTCTCCTAAGAAGAAACTATCCCTTTCTTTTGATCACCCAAGATCACACTAAGCGCGAGGAGAGATCATACACAAAAGGATAACCACTTTAGGATAGCACTTAAAAGCAATAAAGTGTCCATAAATAGACTTTTGATCACCAAGATAACCCTAAGGTGTGAGGGGAGAGCATACATCTGTAAGTGAAAAAGACAAAGCAAACAAATGTTCATTCCCCTACTTTAACCTTAGTGTGCCTAAAAGCTAGTAATAAAAAGATGCTTTGGCTATGGATCTGCACACAAGATGTTAGTAGTTTGATAAGATATGCTTTGACATGCATTTTTGATACCTACAAGAAGATGTTAGAACCATGCACAAGCTTCAAAATGTTGTCAGAAAAATGGTGCTGATATATCTAGTTGGATTGTGTTGACAAATAGAGATATGGCATTGAAATAGAGTTAAATGGCACTGAAACAAAGGGATACAACACTAAAATAGAGACATTTAGTGCTAAAATAGATGATGGACTAATGAGAGAGGCTGACTATGCATATAGAGGATGCTGCTGAGGTATAGTATAGCGTTGAAGGATGGATGGATAGTTCTAAAGCAGATGATCATGCTAAAGTAGAGCTAGATGGTGCTAAGATGGAGATTGACTGTGAAATAGAGGCTAACAAGACAGATAGGGGATGGCGCTAAAGCAAAGGATAGTGTTGAAGTATGGATGGATGGTGCTAAAGTAGACAATCATGCTAGGATGGAAATGGATAGCACTAACCTATAGATTACCTTTGACCTCTATGACATAGAGGTAGATTACACTATTCTAGGCTCAGATAGTGCTGAAATGACAAACAGGAGGAAAACCTACAAAAATTGAGGGTTTTCTTGCACAAAATGATTAAGATGAAAGATGAATAGCCTGCAAGGTTTGTCCAAGTGATGAAAATCAGTTTGTTAGTAGGAAATAGGGTTATCTTATGTTAGAAAATGAAAACATAAAAAACGTAGTTCCTCATAAGATATTTCTAGTAAAATTTTGGCATAATGACCCCTTAGAACTAGACCACCCTGTCAAAAAGTAGAGAGAAAAGAGATGCATTTAGTGGTTAGAAGCATGAAACAAGCATAAATTTTTTTGAAGCCTAAAATTTATAACAATGTCATGTAGAAATGGTGCTACAACAGATAGAATTAATGCTACAATAGAAGGTTATAGTGCTAATACATAAGGAAATGACACTATTTCAGAGGAAAATGACGCTAATCCATGATAGGATAGCGTGACTGTGTGAGGTTTTGGTGCTAAATTATCCTATCCACCAAAAAGCTTCACAAAAACACTTCAAAGAGATTTGGCTTGGACCATGCAGTCCCACTCGGCATGCCAAATGAAGATGAGAAAAGATATTCAAAGGAAATAAGACAACAAAATTCAATGAAACACAATGTTTATACCTTTCAATATCCCCTTCACTCCTTGATAAGGTTGAGGAGAGTTGTGCACCAAGACACTCCTAGCTTTAGCCAAATTGATGTTGTGTAGATGTGGGTTGCTCTTTTTTATTCAACACAATCTAGATTGGGCAAAGGATTTATGCTAAAGATTTGAATGAGATTTGATAAGGATGAGAGATGCATAGAGATGAGATAGGGATGACTTTTTTTTGCATGGTGATAATAAGATGAGAAGATGAGAAAAATATTTGGACAACATAAGGATGCTATGAAGAAGTAGTTAAAATGGCTTGGGTTGGCCTTTTATTTATAGGTAAATTGGAGAAGATCTCGATCCAATGGTTTAGATTTGAAGTTGGAATCAATGGTTGAGATGAGAGGATGAGATCAAAGGTTTAGATCTCATCAACAAAAATGAAGGGATGAGATTAAATGTGAATTTTAAATTCACATTAGGAATAATGAGGAGGATTAAAGATGAATTAAAAAATCATCTTGGAAAGGGGTGGATAATGACATGTCAATGAATTAAAAATTTATTTCATGGGGGAGTGTTGAAATAAATATTTAAATTTATTCATAGAAGAGAGGACATGTGACACATGTGCTCTTTTGGGAATCACATGTGTGAGATCTTTGCATAAGAAAGAAATCTTACATAGAAATGGAAAGGTGAGTTGGAAGGGTCATGTGGCTCTTTTGATTAAAAGGTAATTTTTTTATTTGTGGGATGTGGGAGAAGGTGTTAAGTGAGATTTGACCAAGTTAATCTAAAAGGGATTAACGTTAATTAATGTGGCCGTAAAAAATTAGTTAGTGGGCTAATAGAGGATTAAAATTAATTAAATAATGATTTACTTAATTAATTTTGGTCTAGGGGTCATGTAATCTAGGATAGGTAATTAAATAATTGTTGTTTAATCAACTAGGCTACGTTTAGGCTATAGGATAGGGTAGATTAATTAAATAAACATGATTTATCTAATTAATCAAGATTAGGGAGATGGACAAATTAACTAAATAAATATATAACATATTTTTTTAATTAATTAGGATGAACTTATAAGGTCTAGTGATAAATTAGATGAATTAATTTATCACAAGGGATGAATCAGGGATAAATTAATTAAATAAAATTAATTTATCTAATTAATTGGAAGGGATAGTTAGTGATGTGAAGATGTGGGAAAGTGGCTTGCAAGGCAAGTTAGTTTTAGGTGTCTACACCATGTATTCAAGGAGGCAAATAAGGAGGCTGATGCATTAGCCAACTTGGTAGTTAATCGATTGGAGGAACTAGTTTTTGAAGTGCCACTTGGCTAGTGGCACATGGTTTTAAATCTTGTAGGATTGGTAATTATGGCATTTAATGTCTTCTCCAGTCTGTCCCACTCAACTATGATGATAGGACTTTTGAAGTAGGAGATAATAATGCTGCAAACATCAAGAGTATCCTATTCCAGTGCATTTAGAGTTAAGATTCTTGTATTTGAATTAAATAACACTTTGATGTTAATTATTGATTGTTTGAGCTTTGAAGCTATTTAGAAGCCATGGACACCTCGATCAGGCTTACTTCTCTATAGAGGCAAATGGCCTTTCTTGGGGAGGTGACTAAAAAGAGCCTTCAAAACATTTTCAAAACCAGAAATGGTATTCTACTTCTGGTAGTGCAATGAATTTTGGGGGAGGATTTTTTGTTGGTGGATCACTAATATATCTAGTAAATACCAATGTTTCATTGGTTTTTATTGCAACATTGTTGGAATTCAAGAAATTGAAGGAGGGTGTGGTAGTAATTGTGAAGGCTTTGATAAAAAGAGCTTCTTAGGAGGTTTGGATGAGGTGTTACCGATGACTAGGTATGGCAATGGTGTCCCACTTCCAAGTGATTTCCATAGGTTAAACCATAATGGAGATTTGGTGAAATGGTTTCCATTCCTTACTTCTAATAGGATGGGGTCTTTTCGAAGGAGGCATCAAAAGGTGGAGAAAGAAGTTAATTTCTTGAAGAAGGTCTTGAGAATGAAGGAGGTAGATGGTGTATAATGGATGCAATGTTTCATTAGTGTCGAATAGGCGCGGGCCAAAGGAACAAGGTTCCCAAATTAATATCTATGTTTTTATTTCAGCAATGCATAGGTGAATAGATAGTAGTAGTTGTTTTCTTTCTAGGTTTTTGTTGTCACCTAGGTTGACTCTATGTTAATAGAGCTTTTGTAAAAATGTATACAGTTCTTTTTTTATTACTTTATAATGTAGGGAGCATCCCCCATGGATGCACTTACAGATAAAAAAAATAGTACCATGTTTATAAAATCATAATTTATAGTAAACTAAAAACTTTTCAAAGTAATAATAGCTCTACTGTACAAAATAAGTGGTAATGGAATTTAAAAAAGAAAAATCATGAGGCATAGGAAAAAGGATAGATGGAATTTTAAAAAGTAAAAACTTGAGGCATAGGAAAAATGATAGAAGAAACAAAATAGAGAGGATAAAATTTTGGGTAGAAATCAGAAAAAGACTACAATAGATTAACATGAGAATGGAGAGAAGAACAAAGGAAGAGGGAAGAATAAAATAACAAAAATAGATTCAAACAACACAATCATTGATAGCTTAAAAGGAGATAATTTGTAGAAAAGAAGAACTCAAAACCCTACACTAGGGTTAGATCAAAATTATTCCCCTTCAAAAATTAAATTGTGGAGACCAAAGGAAATAGAATATAAGTCCCTAACAAACTAGATGCAAAACCAAATCCAAGATCAAAAAGGAAAGACATGGACAAAATCAAGAAAAGAATTATCATATGTTGCTATAGGAGTGAACAGGATCCCTTTGAGGAAACAAAAAATAAAGGAAATCTTTTAGAATACAAATAGGAATTTGATAATACAAATTCCCATTTAAAAGATATGGCCTTTTTCACGAGCTGGGAAATCTTTGGTTTGCTTGTGATCAAATACAAAAATGGTGTGAAGAAAACTAGGGGCAGAACATGATTACCCACAATTTACCAAGAGGGTTTTATCAAATCAAATGTAAACCATATGGAAAAGAAGATGAAATAATGAAAGGAGGTTCATGAACTTAATAGAAAGTGTGGGTTTTACATAAAATATTGGGAACTAAACTTCAACCATCTGAAACATAAAATATCAAAAAATCCAATGTGGATTAGATTGTGTAATCTTCCTTCAAAATATTGGAATCCCTTTATACTTAAGGAAATATGAAATCATATAGGGTCCTCCATATCTATGGATGAGAATACAAAAGGGAAATAATTTGGCCTATATACACATATCTGTGTATACCTAAACTTGGTAGAAAAACATCTCGCATCAGTCAAAATTTAATCAAGGGAAGAGTTTTGGAACCAAAAAACTGAAATGGAGGAGCCAATAGAAAAAAAGCCCTAATAGGAAGAAAAAATGGAACATGATTGATCAAAGAAAAGAAAGAGAAAACAACTAAGTATAAAACATTTCCTACATTTAATAACCTAATATTGGGAAAAAGGAGCAAAATCAAGAAAAAAATTAGACAGAGGTTGAAATATGGGAAAATAGAAAAACAAGAAGTTTTCCAAAAGAGGGAGAGTCAAGGCATTTCCTAAAAAAAGGATACTTTCAAATTAGCGTTAGAACTTTTTGGGATTACCAATGAGATAAGAAACTATGATCCTTTTGGAGAAAAATAGAGGATATATATCAAACGCCAAATAATAAGAAGATTTAGAGAATTAGAAATTTTTTAGAATTTTAAAAGAAGATTATAAAAGAAATAAATGAGGAAGGAGAAAGGATGGAAATTTAGATCAACTCTTTAGATGATAGAGGAATGAGCCAATCAATGTTTGAAATTAACAAGCGTACTTGTGGGGAACATAAAAAGAATGGAAGGAAATCTAATAAAGAATTATTGGTTAGAGAAGTGGAGGCAGAAGGTCAAATGAAGATAAATATGAAGTTGAGATCTAGGAAAGGAATACCTATTTCCAACAAGAAATGAAAATCACATCATGGAATGATAGGGGCCTAAACACCCTTAACAAAAGATACTTGGTTAAACATCAAATGACTATCAGATATTGATATATTCCTCCTACAAGAAAAAAATAAGCAAGAAGAAAGATAAACTAATGTCTTACAAACTAAAAAAAATGGAAAGGACACTTTTTTGAATCAATTGTCACTTCTGGAGGCAACCTACCATATGGATACCTCAAAACCAATGTGGAAGTTGTTTACCAAGATTAACATTGGCAAGTAAGTAAATATAAATGTATATTTACTAAGTTTAATTTTTTCTTGATTAATGTATCTGGACTAGCTGTATGCACACAAAAAAAAAAGACATAGCACTCTTTATTAAATCTAAACCCTAATAATTTATGATAATTGGTGGAGATTTCAATACTATATTAAATGATGAGGACAAAAAAGGGGGCTGAGAATGAAGAATCAAGCACAACTAAGCATCATATAATTCACAACCAATGTAAATCTTCAAGACATAAAACTAAAGAATGAGTTATACATATAGAATAATCAAATAATGGGCTTCAATAATACAGCTAAAAGACTAGATAGATTCATGTGTAATGGTGATTGGGTCACCCTCCCCTGTCATGTGAATGTAACATTATTTCTATTTTAGGATATGATAATTTTTCAATTCAAATCTTTCTAAAAGAACAAAATCCAAAAAAATGCCCATTCAAATCTGAAAACATGTGGATGAGAGGTTAAAAAATTACATGCAATATGTAAAAATAGTGGGTTGAGGCACAATATCAAAAAGGATAAAAAATATTTATATTGTTTAAGAAACTACAATATTCGAAAGAATGCCTCAAAAAATGGAAGAGAGATCATTTTAAGAACATGCTCAACGAAAAAGAGACATTAGAAGGAAAGATGGGAAATCTAAGCAAAGAGGTAATCCTGAATGGGATGAATTAGGAAATATATAAAAGAGAAAAAACTTTAATGGATCAATATTTAGAAATTTTGGCAATGGAAGAGATTTTTTGTAGACAAGATTCAGGAGAAATATGGCTCAAAGATGGGGACAAAAACACAACTTTTTTCCATAGATCCATAAAAGTTTAGAAAATGCATAACAAAGTTATAAGGATAAAATTAAAAATTGGTGAACTAATAGAAGAGGACAAGACAATCAAGGGAGAAGTTGTTCTCTACTTTATAATCTTCTAAACAATTAGGAAGGGTCAGATTTGAAGCACCAAAAGAACATCATGGAAAATATACCTAAATTGGTAATGTAGACACCTAGATCTTACCTTGTTGTCCATCTTAGTCATCTCATGTTGCCTTGTCCTCCCCTTTAGCTAATTAATTAAATAAATAAATTATATTTATTTATTTATTTGATTTTATCAATTTTCCTTAGCCAAAATTAATTAAATAAAATTTCCCCTTTTTCCAATAATTAATTAAATTATTTTAGTTATTTAATTAATTACTTTTGCCTAGTTTGTCTTATAATTAATTAAATAATATTATTTAACTAATTATATTTTCCCACTTAAACCCTCATCTTGGCATAAAAATCTAAAAAGCTTAGGTCAACTGTATGGGGATAGGTCTTATCAATCCATCCTTGATCCATGTCTCATTTGTTCTTGGCCATTGATTCCTAATTTAATCTTGGTTATTCATCCATTTATCCTAGATCATATAAATTAGAGCATCCTTTAAATCATTTTCCCCTAGAGCACGCCATGATCAAGAAACCATTATCTACACATTTTAAGAGTAATGTTATGCTGCTAGTCTGAGAAATCAATATTTATACATTAAATATCATTATCAAATATCAAGGGTAACAAGGACTACTTTGGTAGTATTGTTTCATTTCCTTTCATTAGTTACTTGCTCTTGATGTGATGTTTAATATGGACTAGGTTCATTGATGCATTTGTTCCTCATTTGATTTCCATTTTCTACATACATAGGTAAATAAGGATCAAAACTAGTTTCTAATGATTCATTTTATTGAAGAGGAAATAAAACATGTTGTCACACATCTACATCTAGATAAATATCTTAGACTAGATCACTTCCCAATGAGGTTATTTCACAAATGTTGGAATATTGATGGCAAATATATTTGGTTAGTAGTAGAAGAATCAAGAAAGAAAGGATTTTTTTTAAAGATTTAAACAATACATTCCTAGAACTTATCCCAATGAAGGATGTAATAACAACACCCTTTGAATATTGTCCGCCAATATCTCTATGCAACATAGTTTACAAGATCTTATCTAAAACAATAGTAAACAATTTGAAAATTCTTTTGCTAGAAATAATAGCAAAAGAATAGAGTGGTTTTTTTCTTGGATGCTCCATATTAGAAAGGGTGATAATAGCCTAAGAATCCTTACATTTGATAAATACTACTAGGAGAAGAAGTATGATTCTAAAATTGAATATAAAGAAAGCATTCAATAGAGTGGATTAGAGATTCTTGTTGAAAGTTGTAGAAAATCTTGGTTTTTTCAAACAATGGTTAGACTAGATTTTAAGTCTAATAGACAATCCAAGATATTCAATATTAGTTAATGGTATTCCATAGTGTTTCTTTTAAAGAATGCCTCAAAAAATGGATTAGAGATCATTTTAAGAAAATCTTTGAAGAAAATGTGAAATTAGAAGAAACGATGGAAAATCTAACTGAAGAGGTAATCTAAAATGTGATGAATCAAGAAAGCTATGAAAGAGAAAAAGATTTAATGGATCAATATTTAGAAATTTTGGCAATGCAAGAGATTTTTTGGAGATAAAAATTTGGGGAAATATAGCTCAAAGAAGGGGACAAAAACACAAAAAAATTCCATAGCTCCACAAAAGCTCAAAAAATGCAGAATAGAGTTATACTTGGATAAAAATAAAAACTAGTGAACTAATAGATGAGGACAAGAAGATCAAGGAAGAAGTTGTTCTCTACTTCAAAATATTCTAAACAATCAGGAAGGGTCAGATTTGAAGCACCAAAAGAGCATCATGGAAAATATACCTAAAAGGGTAAGGATCAAAACCATTTTCTAATGAGTCCTTTTTACTGAGGGGGAAAGAAAACAAGTTGTCACCCAACTACATCCAGATAAAGCTCCTAGCCTAGATCACTTACCAATGAGCTTCTTTCACAAATGTTGGAATATTGTTGGCAAATATATTTGGTTAGCAGTAGAAGAATCAAGAAAGAAAGGAACTTTTTTGAAAGATTTAAATAATAAATTCATAGAACTTATCCCAAAGAAGGAGGTAATAACAACAACCTTTGAAGATTTTCCACCAATATCTCTATGCAACATAGTTTACAATATCTTATCTAAAGCAATAGTAAACAATTTAAAAATTCTTTTTCTATAAATAACAACAAAAGAATAAAGTGCTTTTGTTCTTGGATACTCCATATAAGATAGGGTGAAAATAGACTACGAATCTTTACATTGGATAAATACTACTAGGAGAAGAAGTATGGTTCTAAAATTGGAGATAAAGAAGGCATTTGATAGAGTGGATTAGAAAGTCTTGTTGAAAGTTATAAAAAATTTAAGTTTTTGGAAACAATGGTTAGAATAGATTTTTAGTCTAATAGACAATCCAAGATATTGAATATTAGTTAGTGGTAGTCCATAGGGTTTCTTTTAAAGAATGCCTAAAACAATAGAACATAGATCATTTTAAGAACATCCTTGAAGAAAAAGAGACATTAGAAGAAAGGATGGAAAATCTAAGTGAAGATGTAATCCAAAATAGGATGAATCAGGAAAGCTATAAAAGAGAAAAATATTTTATGGATCAATATTTAGAAAATTTGGCAATGGAATAGATTATTTGGAGAGAAAAATCAAGGGAAATATGGCTCAAAGATGGGGACAAAAGTATAAAAAATTTTGATAGGTCCACAAAAGATTAGAAAATGCATTTAACAAAGTTATAAGGATAAAATTAAAAATTGGTGAACTAATAGAGGAGGACAAGAAAATCAAGGAGGAAGTTGTTTTGTACTTCATAATCTTCTTAACAATCAAGAAGGGTCAGATTTGAAGCACCGAAAGATCATCATGGAAAATATACCTAAATTGGTAAATAAGGATCAAAACCATTTTTTAATGAGTCCTTTTACCAAGGAGGAAATAAAACAAGTTTTCACACATCTACATCCAAATAAAGATCCTAGCCTAGATCACTTGCCAGTGAGCTTCTTTAACAAATGTTAAAATATTGTTGGCAAAGATATTTAGTTAGAAATAGAAGAATCAAGAAAGAAAGAAAATTTTCTAAAATATTTAAACAATACATTAATAGCACTTATCCTAAAGAAGGAGGTAATAACAACAAGCTTTAAACACTTTCGTCCAATATCTCTTTACAACTTAGTTTACAAGATCTTATCTAAAGCAATAGTAAGCAAGTTGAGAATTCATTTTCTAGAAACAATAGCAAAAGAATAGAGTGATTTTGATCTTGGATGCTCCATATTAGATAGGGTAACAATAGCCTAAGAATCTTTACATTTGATAAATACTACTAGGAGAAGAAGTATGGTTCTAAAATTGGATATAAAGAAAGCAATTTGATAGAGTAGATTAGATATTCTTGTTGAAAGTTATAGAAAATTTTGGTTTTTCCAAACAATGGTTAGGCTAGATTTTTAGTTTAATCGACAATAAATATACTCAATATTAGATAATGGTAGTCCATATGGTTTCTTTGAAAGAATGCCTCAAAAAATGGAATAGAGATCATTTTTAGAACATCCTTGAAGAAAAAAGAGACATTAGAAGAAAGGATGGAAAATTTAGGTAAAGAGGTAATCCAAAATGGGATGAATTAGGAAAGCTATAAAAGAGAAAAATATTTAATGGATCAATATTTAGAAATTTTGGCAATGAAAGAGATTTTTTGCAGACAAAAATAAGGGGAAATATGGCTCAATAATGGGGACAAAAACACAAAAATTTTCAATAGCTCCACAAAAGATCAGAAAATGCATAAAAAAGTTATAAGGATAAAATTAAAAACTTGTCAACAAATAGAGGAGGACAAGAAAATCAAGGAAGAATTTGTTCTCTACTTCAGACTATTCTAAACAATCTGGAAGGGTTGGATTTGAAGCACCAAAACAGCATCGTGGAAAATATACCTAAATTGGTAAATAAGGATCAAAACCGTTTTTTATTGAGTCCTTTTACTGAGGAGGAAATAAAAAAAGTTATCACACAACTTCATCTAGATAATGCTCCTAGCCTAGATCACTTCCCAGTTAGCTTTCACAAATGTTGGAATATTTTTGGCAAAGAAATTTCATTAGCAATAGAAGAATCAAGAAAGAAAGAAACTATTTTAAAAGATTTAAACAATACATTAATAGCACTTATCCCAAAGGAGGAGGTAATAAGAACATTCTTTGAAGATGTTCGACCGATATCTCTATGCAAAATAGTTTGTATGATCTTATCTAAAGTAATAGTAAACAAGTTAAAAATTCTTTGGCTAGAAATAATAGAAAAAGAATAGAGTGGTTTTGTTCTTGGATGATCCATATTAGACAAGGTGATAATAGCCTAAGAAGATTTACATTTGATAAATAATATGAGGAGAAGAAGTATGATTCTAAAATTGGATATAAAGAAAGCATTTGACAGAGTGGATTAGAGATTCTTGCTGAATGTTATAGAAATTTTTGGTTTCTACAAACAATGGTTAGACTTGTAGACACCTAAAAATGACCATTGCATTACATCGCTTGCATACATCAATTCTTCCTAAATTACTTGCATCCAATGTTAATTAAATAATTTAATTATTTAATCAATTTCATCACTTTGCTCTATTTTCCCTGATTCCAACATTAATTGAACAAATTCTATTTATTTAATTAATTTAATTAAATTCCACTTTATTCTTCCAAATTAAATAATTTTAATTATTTAATGAAATCATTATCTTCTGTCAATCTTCAAATCTACATTAATTAAATAAATCAATTATTTAATTAATTCATCACTTAATTTCCTCTTATCCACAATTAAATAATTTTTAATTATTTAATTAATCAATTATTCCTCTAAATTTAAGTAAATTATCCAAATTTATTTAAGTTGACTCAATCTTCTAAAACTAAATAAAAATAATATTTTATTTATATTCCTCTATCATGCAAAATAAATTAAATAAATTTATTTGTTTAATTTATTTAAATCCTCACATTTTATCTTTTCTTCTTCCATGCACAATAAATTAAATAAATTTATTTATTTAATTTCCAAATATCTTTAAATCTTCTTAAAAATATCATTTTCTTCTATGTGCACAATCAGTCTTATTTTTAGAACTTCAAAAAGCACATCTTAAGCTAAGTTAGTTGGCTACAATCATTATTGTTTTTATCATCAACTCATAAATTAGAAAAAAAACATTCTAAATTTATGAAATCAAATACAATCTTTATCCTAGCAAGCAGGTAATTGAACAAAGCAACTTTAAAACACAACACATGTCGTGTGCATGTTCATCATGAGCTTTTGATTTATCTCATCCATAGATTTCATTGATTTATCTCCACCATTGATTGATCTTTGCTTGAAACCTATATATACCCCATTCATCTCTTCAAAAATCCTCTTTGATCATTGAATCCTCTTCGATCATTTAGCTTTGAGCATGCTTTGATCATTTATTCTTAGGCATCTATATAGCGCTTTCAGTATTATATCGTATCGTTGAGCACATTGACCCTTTGAGCATGCAATCATCATCGTATATTTTCTTGTTGCAACCATGGGTATGTAATATATTGAGCAATTTACAAAGAACCAAGAGATCAATATAATCTAGGTGATAGATTTCTATTGTTTTGAATTGTATATTCATTGATTTGGTTATTGTTTAGATCAATCTTTTGAAGGTTATAGGTTGAGTTTATTGTTCATTGCTTGATCTTTTATATTATCTCAATTTTACCTATACACATTCTAGCATGCCTGGTGGGACCCACTAACCTTTGTTTTTCTATAAAAATTTGATTTTTTGAAGTACAAGTACGCAAAAGCACAAATAGAACACAGAAAAGCACAACTGAGAAAAAGTAAAGTGCCTTTGCATTGATTTGAAGCACCTCTGGTCTATTTTTAAAAAAGTACATCTGCACAATATTAAAGCGCCTCTAGTAAACAAAAAGGTGCATCTACACAATATTAAAGTGCCTCTGGTAATTTTTGAAGTGCCTATGGACAACAATAAGGTGCCTATGGGCAACAATAAGGTGCCTATGGGCAATAGTAAGGCACCTATGGCTGTGATAACAGACCTGTAAACTTCATAACCTCATAACTTTCTCAAAACTTAACAAAATTTAACAAAATGTTTTTTGAAATTGTATAGAAAATTATAAGGAATCTATTGGTAATATTCAATCCGTTGTATCTTGTCATAATTATAAAAAAAGGATTTCACCTTTGGTTTGCAGAAACACGCACTTGCACAATAGTTAAGCGCTTTTGGTTCAATTACATTTTGCTAACTACTTGGTTTATGTCGAACTAATATCAGTTATTGCAGCATCTTATCACATATCAAAGAAAGTTTTAAACATATTTTTGTAGGATGTTTGTTGAAGACATCAACTTTTTCATACTAAGTCTTATAAAAACCTCAATTTGATAAAGTAATTCAGTCTTGTTTGATTAGATTAGTTACACTTAGTTTAATCTAGGAGGATAAAAGAACAAGTGTTTTATGTGTTTGTGAGGTAATAGTTGTATGTTCTCCCCATGTACAAAAACTTGGGTGACCAAAAACCAAACTCATCTCTTTTTACTTTTTGTTTATCCCTTAGAAGGGCCTGCCTTTTGCATTGCATTTCATCCAAGAGGCGATGACCCTAAGTGGATTTTTCCTTTAGACCGCTATATAAATTGGTCAAGGTGAAAGCCAAGTCCTAACCACCATTAGCCTTTGCCATATGGTGCCAATTTGAAAAGAGGATTACTAAAACTTTTGTGAAAGAAATTTTACATTTGTCAAAGGTATATTACACTCCTAGTAAAGTTGGTTAAACCTTTTAGTGGCTTGTTAGATGCTTGCAAGGCGTTGGTCGCCCAAAAAGCAACTAGAAACCTCATATTTAGTGACTACCCAATCTACTTCCAAACATTGCAATAATTTTTAGTGTAAGGGCATAGAAGGTTTTGCCCCCAAGATACTCACCATAAGGCTCCCTTGAGATGAGACATAAATCCTCGGCTTAGCATAAGCTACTTGTAGCTTTCCAGGGAAAGGGTGATCGGGTTATCATTCCAGTCCTAGAGATCTATCCTCTCTAGCAAAGAAAAAAATTTGTACGTAGCCACAATAGGTGTGATGACACTTGAGTCAATGGGGATTCCTAGTGTTGGTTGATATATTGCAGTGAAGTTGTTTCCTTAGGTATAAAAAGTGCTTGATTTGTCTTCAATTGTGTTATACCTGTGGAAATTTGGGCTTTTTGTGAGCCTCAAACATACACTCATTTGTTGTAAATAGTCCTCAACCATCTTTTTTACTATGTTTTCTATTCTCTTTCTAAGAAACCACACCAAAATCCATCCAAATCTTGCCTTAAAAAACACACTGTTACAAAAAACTCGCCTTTAGACTATCTTGATACACCTTTGGTCAATATTATCATTGTCATCCCAATTCATCCAATTTTATCTTCCCATCCTCTTTATATCCATATCATATCCATTTTCATCCCAATTTTGTCAAGAAAAAAAACAACCTCTTATCAAACCACATCCATCAAACCTCATCCCTAATCATCCCCAAACCACTTGACATAAAACCCTAAACAAATCCAATCATCCTCCAATAACTTGAAATCATCCCTAAATCATTCCAAATCATCTTTAGACTATCCTAAACCATCTCTAAACCATTCTAAGTAATCTCTAAACCATCCCTAAACTATCTCAAAGACATCCCTCAAACATTTCATATCATTCCTAAACCACTTGCCACCATCTCTAAACTACCCTAAACCATTCCAAGCCATCTCCAAACTATCCCTAAACTATCCTAAAACATTCCATTCCATTCTTAAAAGCCATTTCATTCCATTCCCAATCCAATCCACTTTAACTTTCTCTCTCATTATCCAAAATAATCTATCAAAATCCAAGAGTGAAATTTTTGCCTTCAAACTATCCAGAAACCCTGAAACCACTAGAAGCACCTATCTATGCTCCAAAGGTATCTATTTACACCAAAAGCACCTGTTTGTCCTCCAAAGGCACCTATTTACACCAGAATCATATTATGTTCCAAAGGCACCTATTTACACCAGAAGCACCTATCTATCCTGCAAAGGCACCTGTTTATACCAAAAGTGTCTGTCTGTGCTCCAAAGGCACCCGTTTACACTAGAAGCATTTGTCTATGCTCCAAAGGCACCTATTTACACTAGAAGCACATGTCTATTGGCTAGAAGCATCCAAACATTACCAGAAGTGACATTCTGTATTCGACAAGCACCGTTCTGTGCAATTTGACATCACTAGCTCTCCAATTAGTCACAACTATCTTTGAGCATCAAAAGAGTCAAACTTTAGTCATATCATCATAAATCCTCACCAAAATGGTCCTAATAATCAATAATCCTCAGTTAAACCACCCTTCATCTCTGATTCAACCAATATCCCCATCATACTTAGATGATATAGACATAGAGGAACTTAAACACCTATATAGGTCTCATCCCTAAGCTATATCTTCAAACCAACACAAATCACTATCATATCAACCTCCATCATACACATCTCCTAGTCCATCTGAAGCACAAATACAACTTAAACATGACTATGAGAGATTAGATCCTATCACTAAGGAAAAATGTAGAAATATCATTCATGATAACCCTTATTCCCATCTCATCACTCGAGATCCTCTTATTCCTATTGCATCAACAACATCATCTTATATGTCCACACCAACTCCCATTAAATCATGAATCCATACTTGGACATACAAACTTCTTACAATCCAACATTGGCTAGCACAAGTCACAATTCCATACCTAATTGTGTATCCTATGACAAGGGACATCAAGGTCATCCATACCATTCTCTATCTATATATTCATCTCCATCCAATTCCCAAGAACAACTTTCTTATGCAATCCCTCCATCACCACAATATCAACACATTCCACAACAACCATTCCAACCACAACAACAAGAATTCCAAACACAATACCAACAATTCCAACCTTACCCACCTACATATCAACACACTCCACAACAAAAATATCACATTCCACAATGATAAGATTTCCAACCACAATACTAATAATTCCAACCTAACCCACCTACATATCAACACACTCCACAAAAACAATATCACATTCCACAACAACAAGAATTCCAACCACAACCTGAACAAATTACACATCAATCCCATGTGTCACCCCCATTATCATACCAACCTAACCCACCTACATATAATGTAAATTCCACATCAACCTATCCCATTGATACTCAACAGCATTCACCCCATGATCATCCAATTCCCTATTCCAATATTTCACCTCACCACCAAATTCATGCACAAGGATATCAAGTTCCTTCAAAACATGAACACACAAGTTCAAGTTATCATTTGCACCAAAATCACATGTCCTTAAGTCCTTATGATGCTTTTGACAAAGGGAACACCACTCTATCATATGGATCATATGGGTACCCTACATCATCATCCAATCAAATACCAATCCAAGAGCCTATTATTCCTATCCCCACACCACCATGTAGTCCCTCTCATAGTCCATTAATCCATCAGCCTTCTAATCCATTAAGCCCTTCAGTACCTTCATCCCCATGATCCTCCAATCTTCAACAAAAGGATCCTTGGGAGGTAACCCTACAACAATTTGTCCAAGCATAATTTCTTGAATTACCATTGATAAAACCATCCAAGTCCAATCCTAGTATGTTCAATACCCTTATCTCTCCATCTAATCCTCATTCTAGGCCTTCACCACCATCCACCATTATTATCTATCCATTAAATTGCTCATTCACCCATACACTCATGAAGGATATGACCCAATGGCTATTAGCAAGGAATGAACCATCTCCATGTCACCAAACACCTATTGAGTAGCATATCAAGCCTATTGAAGCATATCCTACGATGAGTCCAAGTCAAGATTCATTGTACCTTCACATTGTTGACCATCAAGAGCCTATCAAGCCTATCTATGAGCCTCCCACTTCCACTTCCATTCAAGAAAATAAAGAGCTATGTCAAGAGTACAATCTAAAGCACGTGGAAACATGAACCCTTTATCTAAATCAAGATTAAAGCAACTCCATCCAACCCATCAATAACCTATATCTTTTCAATGCTTAAGATATTATCTTTGATGAAGAACTTATACATGAGCAAATTGATCCCATCCATAGAACACTTAATCCTATCAATGATCAAGATCCCATCTATGATCAAGATCCTATCTATGATCAAGAGAACCATGATGATCCTCTTAGCCTACTTTATGTATTCCATGGTCAAGAGATTATCACACCACCTATCCATGATCCCACAACTATCCATGAACAAGATATCCACACTACTCCTATCCATCATCCATCTAGCCCTATTCACAATCCAATAAAATCCAATTCCCTTGATGAGACACTTTGTCCCCAATAAAACATAGATAATCAAATAGATAACTTGGATCCTATCCCTTCACCTCCTACTGAGCATAATATTATTCAAGATCTAAGTATCTCGAGTCATCCATTACATGATCCCACATTGTCTCTTGTCGATGCTCCATTATCTCATGTTGATCCTCTACCATCTCCCATCGATTCCATTCAAAATCCAATATCCTATTCCCTTGGTCTTACCACCTTCATCCATGAATCTTCTTTCTTAGGAGAGAAACAACCGCTATCTATCACTTGACCTTCCCCATTAAATAATGGACTCGCATCTTGTTTCTAAAACAAACATCCCATTGCATATCGTATGTTCCAAAACATGAACTATCAATGCAAAGGTTTAAGCCTTCATGAACAAGGTATCTTAAAGCCCATCCATATTGCAATCCATCCTTGAGTACATGACCTCATTTTTTCATCCCAAGAAAAAAAATCCAAAGATGTTGGTACCACCTCCATGCCTCCTCCAACTACTTCTTCTATTCCATATCTCGGTGCACCTTATCACACCTCTCATTTATATGTCTCCATCCCTCCTCCATCATCATATCATTCCCAAAATCATGTGACCATACACCTTCCTCCATCCACTTTATCTCCACTTCTTCCAACTCCTCACATCCCTATCCTCCAATCCACTCTACCTTCAGTTCTCCCAATGCCTAATATCCCCATCTTCAAATCCCCTTATCCATCTATCCATATATCCACTTTTAATCCATCCATCCTTAAATCTCCTAAAATTCCCAATAATTATCAACAAATGCACACATCGACCAAGCATGAAGCTTCCACCAAGTCCATGGGATTCACAAAATAAATTTTGGATTC
The DNA here is from genome assembly GCA_027924645.1 of Cunninghamia lanceolata. NCBI lineage: Eukaryota > Viridiplantae > Streptophyta > Pinopsida > Cupressales > Cupressaceae > Cunninghamia > Cunninghamia lanceolata. The sequence continues at coordinate 29,604,493 of BSBN01000078.1, read as the reverse complement.
CTTTATTCATAAAGAAAAAAATCCTAAAAATAGCCATGCCTTAGGGCATCAATGTAAAGAGTCTAAGAAAAATCTATCAAAAAAGCTACCCAAGCCCATACTTTCACAAGAAAAGTCAAAAACTAAAATGGTTTGAGTCCTTAAGCACAAATAAATCAAGTCAAATGAAGCATCCACATCCCAAATATCCCAACTATCCCAAAAATCCCACTTCATAAAAAAATCTCAAGTTCCTTCAACCCAAAAATACCACAAATCTCACTTCATCCTAAAATCCCAAATTCCTCCATCCTATGAATCCCAATGCAAAAATAATAAAAATCCTTGTTGGGATAAGGTGCCATTAATCTTGTAAATCTCAATATTGTATTTATTCCATTTATTATATGTAATTTGTAATTACCCATGAGGAGATGTACTAGTTTCACTGGTAGGGGTAATTTCGGTGTCACCGGAAGTTATTACGGAGTGACTTTTACTATTGGTAGATGTAAGAACTCATGGTAAATGATGATAGGTGTGTTCCCTTGAGGAATATACTATTTTTGGCATGTATGACAACTGTCATAATGTTTGGTGAGTGAATATATGACAGATGCTAGTTGTCATAAGATTATGTGATTCTATGACACATATGATGGATATGTTAGTTGTATATTAACTATATTTAGCCCAAGGTTCCTATCTTTGAAAGATACTCTTTTGGTGGAATATATGATAGTTATGACATGTCATAAGTGTTGGCAAGAGACACCATATGGATTCATGAATGTTGTCATTGATGGCAACAAAGGTTATCTCACACATCCGCAAGACATGATGAATCTCTACCGAAAGTCAGATTGAAGAAGTGTTATGATCTGGTAAGAAAGAACAGAGCAGTCAGCAAGGTCCGACAGTTAGGTCCGGATCTCTTAGAGCAAGTATCTCAGTAAAGTGTAGATTTGGGGAAGTTGAGAGGAGTACCTTGACTACTAGATTCTGAGGATTTATCCTCCGGTTATGAAGGAATAAACAGATATGAGCATTCAAGTATTAGGGTCCTGTTTGGCAGAATAGACAGAGGAAGAACTGACTGGCAGAGCATCAGACATTATTCCAGATGAGATGCTGATGGTAATAAAGATTCTTAAGGTATCATTCTTGTTTGTCTGACTTGCATAAGTTTCTTTTTGATCTGCATCACTTGGTAAGCAAGGATTCAGCTGACAGACTAAAGTTTAGGAAATATTGACCTTTATGGATGCCGACTAGAAAGAGTATGAAATCCCTTATGCGGATATAAATACATGATGGATTTTGATGAGAAGGTGAGTGTTGTGTTGTTATAAGTGCCAAAAAAAGTAGAAGTGTAGAAGGAAAGTAGTAAGGAAGGTCCGGTATGTGAAAAGACAATAGGACAAAGGAAGAGGAAGGATGAAGTGTAGCCGATCAATATACTGAGCCTAACCGGAATTGAACTCCAGCATATGTGGATGCTTCACATTAGTTCAAGTATCTTATTATTCTTGTTACAACTTGTAGATAGTGAGTCTCTTGTGAGCAGTGTGCTCGGGCAATGAGCCCTAATTGGCAAGTGCCATTTTGTATTTCTATTCTTCTAACAAAGAATACAATCTTGGGTTAATCACCCTGTGGTTTTCTCCCTTAACAGGGTTTCCATGTCAAAAATATTGTGTCATGTGTATTTCCATTTCATGGTTATGTTTGCTTATTTGAATTGATGTTGCATTAATTATTAAGAAAGTTCAGAAAGCTAAAATAATTAAGATAACTAACTCACCCCCCCTCTCAGTTATCAACAATTGGTATTAGAGCCAATTCCTCTCAACAGAGCCTAACAGCTTGAGGAAGACCTGGGAATTCAAATGGATGCATATGGTATGAAGGAGCAACTTAAGTCTGCCCTAGATGATCTTGAGCAGTCAAATTCTGAAATCAATGAATTGAAGGAAAGACTCAAACAGGCTAATGATTTCATAAATGAATTAAAAGAGAAACTAAGTCTCTCTATGAAAAAAAGAAAGGAGCTACTTCAGCAACTGGCAAGACAAAGTGAAGCCAATGATACAAATAGAGATCTAAAGAAGAAAACCAAGTTATGTGAAAAGTTATCAAAAGAAATCATTATGGTAAGACATGAAATGGAATCAGGAGCTATGAAGTTTACCCAGGAGATTGAAGAGAAAAGAAAAATTGAAGATGATCTAAGACATTCTCTCAAGGAAAAATCAGAAGATTGCCACAAGATGGATAGAATTATCAGACATCTTGAATTTGATCTTGAAGATGCTAAAGATAATGAAGAAAAACTTGAGGATCAAATTGTCTCTCTTAAAAAGGATCTTCAAATAGCAAATGAATATAAAGAGAAATTCAAGATAAGTTCTGCTCAACTTGAAGTTCTTCTTGAAAGTCAAAAGAGGGTAGATGGCAAGTATGGTTTGGGATATGAGAAAGTTGAAAGCTCCAGATCCGGTCAAAAGAATTTTGGATCAGAAAATCCAAGGAACAGGCCTAGAAGACCTTTGGTAAGATAGCCTAATGCTCAAACATCTCCATCCTTCAATGGATACTGCCACAACTGCAATAACTTTGGTCATAGAGCTAATCAGTACAGAAAGAGAATGAATCGCACTAATACATCCTTCTCTAGATAGTGTTTCAACTACAAAAGGTATGGTCACAAATCTCATGAATGCAGAAATATACAAATGAACAATTCATTCAATGGTAGTGTTGTGTGGTTACACAACACGCCCCATTTTGACTTGGCAAAACAGGGACCCAACTTTTTGCTTGGCTTGTGTTGTCTGCTTTCTGGTGGTTTGGTAAAAGTAAGTCATGTGCATCATCATGTAGAATCAAGATGAGGTAAGTCATTGTTATGAGGTCAGTTTGTCAAAATTCATATTTCAGTTCTACGACCTCATATTTAGAAAGAGCATTAGATTCCATGCAGGTTTGCCTTTTACATCACCCTGATATTCATCAGGATGTGAGAGTTAGGAACAGTCAAAGTTTTGGTCAAACTTGATATTCGCAGGAGGAGGATTATATTTTATAACCTCGATCATGTTATCAAAGATCATCTTGATCTTAGTACATCACCCAATAAGTCATGCGGTCCAAATATCCGGACGTCAACTTTAAGTGATGGTGACCCTTAACCGTTAAATAGCCTTACATTTCGCAAGCATCATATTTCCAAATGTAACCTGATATTTCTTAATATCCTCCTGCCGTGGAATATCACTCTAAGCCGATATCCTAATGATGTCATCTAACCCTGATAAATGAAGAAACAAACAGGACGATGACATCATCATCATATTTACCTCTCGGCAGGATATTTTCTAAACATGATCATGTTCACATAACATGATGATGATGTCATGATGCCTTTCCGATATAATGAACGAATATCTAGATGACGTCACCCTGATATCCTGAGAGTTAGAAAAGAATGACTTTAGTCATCATCATCATCCAAAAGCACAGCCTAATATTTTTGAATATCCTCCTGATGTTTAAAACACAGCCTAATGGCGCGAACATCACCTAATATCTAAACATAACCCTACGTTTTCAAATATCATCCTGCCATTTAGATATCACCCCACTCCCATTGCCACCATTAGCATTAAATGCACAAAAACATGGTGGGTGGTTCCCACCGATCATTAAAACCCAATGGAACAACTGGCAAAATCCTGACTTGCCGTGTAGAAAATCAATGAATAAAATCTAATCTGTTAGGATTTGCCCTAAATTTACCCTAATTGCAAGGTTAAAAGGTAAATCTAACGCCATTTTCACATTTACCTTGCGAAGAAATTACTTTTTACAGAGCACAGCTTCCATATCCTCCTGCAAGCGGTATTACGACGAGCAAAGTTTCCAAGCAGCAGAAAGCGCGTGATCATCAACAAGAATTAAGAGTACTTTCAGAATTCCATTGGTATAAAAAGAAATCAGCATAACCAAGTAAGTAAATAAAACATTCATCATGTTATTTCTGTAATAGTTAGGTATGATGTTATAGGTCAGGTTTACGCATCCCCATGATGGACTTATGCTGAATGAATGTAATATGCATGATGAATATTAAAGATAAATTGTTATAGGCATGCATGTATATACCCATTGTAAGACAGGATTTCGTTAATTGCAGGTACCCATGGCTGACAAGAGGTTCGTCAAGTGTCAAGTAGAATTCAGTAAGCCCATGTCCTCGTCTCAGAGGGGTGTCCTATTCAAGTACAGTGCAATCACAGATACCCATCAGGGGAGTACCAATTTGGAAGCCTGGTCAGTCAGGATAAATGGTGAGAATAATAAGAGTCATGTGCTAGATGTAGTTTTCGTATACGAAATGTGGAACACCGCTGGTTTTCCATACTCTATGGAATCTCCAGAGCTGGTCATCGAGTGTGCCCAGAACTATAACCCAGAGACCAGGTAGGTGATGAAGCATGGGAGGATATATGCCGACCTATCCATCAGGGGTCTATCCAGGACCTTTGGATTACCGTTGGGTAACAAGGTCAAAAGTGTGGACCTAAAGAAGTCAGAGAAGGAATATGAAAACAACAAGAAATCAGCCAGGAAGAACATGTATCAATGGAGGGCTGAAAATAGCACATATCTTGCAACAGCCAAACTTCATGTGTATCTATTCAAATATGATTTTGCTGATGAATATCAGTATATGATTGTACTACTGAACAGAGTAATAGGCTAGCCTGATGCTGGTAGTTTCAGGGACTGGATGTATGGAATAATAATGATGTGTTTATATTTAGATATCAAGCCACTGTGCGGCCAGCTAATAAGTGATGCTCTACATGAGCAGCTAATGAACCTGGGAGGTTCAAATTGTGCTTTCTATATGACATCCTATATTGTCTATTCCTGTGCATACCAAGGCACATTTGATGCACTGGCTACTGATGGAAAGCTTACAGGTACGAATGCTATGCATATCTGGGATCATCATCCCCAGTTGCAAAGAGTCAATTACCTCCAAGACTACAAACTGGTCAATGATGGATTCTCTATGAATCTGGTGAGGACCATGGAGGAGGACAGAACAAAGAGATTGAGCATGGAGGCTCAAGAAATTATCTATAGGCATGGAGCCTGATACATACAGTTTGCCACCTTTTCTTACATAAGGATTGAGGGTTTTGAGGGACATCCTCTCATGCTGCCAAGGTATCCCACTGATGCAGTGACGCTAATAGAATTCATCATGCAGGGCTCCACAATGATAAAAGCATACAAAGATGCTAAGAAGCTGCCACCAATTTTGTTTCCAGTCACCATTGGCTAGTATATGTGCCCCGATTCAGAGCACATAAAGAAGGTGATGATCACCTTGAATAAGATGAATTTGTAGCCTTTTCCGCTGACCAAACCAGATGATCCTTACGGCAGGATGCCGAAAATAATAGGAAGGCCTATTCATCAGAGGCACCTGGAAGATTTCTGGGCTGACTTTGAGGATGAAGCAAAAGCAAGGAGAAGAAGGTATCAAAGGTTAACAGTGAATCAAATCAGAACCTTTGATTGCATCCCCATCCCCCAACAATTGAAGAAAGATGATGATGGATAATTGCAGTTGAGTATGAGCAGAAGAAAATATATAACGATACCATCTCTGTACCTAACCTCACTATACAGGAGGACATATCCTTGGACCCTTTCTTTGCCAGGACCATGCAACTAACCCAAGGTTGGGTTGATGAATAGATAGAGGTTTTGAAGAAGAAGGGTGTTGCCATTACGGTGGACAACAAGAAGAAGGGGCAGGATATTCCAGGGGATGAGTTTGATGACTTCCTGAATGAAAAGAGGAAGACTAAGGGAGATAGACTCCCTCCACCATAACAATAGAGCAAAAGACCCCCAAGGGGCAAGAAGGTAGATAAAGAACCCAAAGGGGTTATTATCGAAAAGGCAGTATTTGTAGCTGAGGAGGCAGCAGCATCAGGATCTGGATGAGAATCAGCATCCCCTCCAAGGACAAGGAAAGAAAAGTCCAAGAAGAGTAAGACAGCAGAGGCTGGAATCACTGAGACCCTAGAAGAGGGTCAATCCTCAAGGAAACATGATAAAGAGGATATCCTCATGGAGGAAGAGCCTGAAGAAGAAGAGGCTTCATTGATAATAAAGAGGAAAAGAAGAGCTCCACAGGTGGTGGTGTCCACCCCACCTAAGAAACAAAGAACCTCTATGAGAGGTGAAATAAGACAACCCCCAACATTGTTACAAGGGGCAGGTAATGAAGTACCTAAGGAACTTCAGCATAATGTTCCACTTCCTACCATCGTCAAGTTCAAAACTGAACTTACAGAGGAACAGATGAAAGAAACTTCTTAGGCACAAGCAGAACACATCTCACTTGACGAGATAATAAATTTGTCGGATGATGAAGTTGTATAGGAAGTGACTGCACAAAAGATGGAAACACTTGCTGCTGGTACAAGCATGACCCCTCACAAGCCTCCACCAGTTTAAACTATACTGGAGGAGATGAAGCAAGTGGAGGCAGAACAAGAAAAGAGCCCATAGCAGATAGCTCAGGAAATAGGGCTAGAAACATTAATTACCCAGTTGACAAGTTTTGCAGTGGTGGACCTAATAGAGAAACAGGATATGAATCCTGAACATCTAGTAGGATCACCTAATAGGGGACACCCTGTAGAAGAAATAAAGGTGCCAGAACCAAAGAGCCATACTTCAGAAGTAAGCCCACCAATCGCACAAGGTGCATCTACAGAGCCTGCCATAATAGAAGTTCGAGGGAAGGCAGCAGATGAGGAGAAAATAATAGAAGATCCTGCCGCCAAAGCTCAGGAGGCTGACAGTACAGGTGGGGAACAAATAATGGCTTCAGAACAAACACCAGCACCTCAGGCAGACTCCACAATATCCAGTGTGGTGGATATGCAACAAGAAATAGAAAAGCCAAAGGAGGATACCACAAGGTCAATTATTGAAAAGGAACCTCAACAAGGGGAAGAGTTGAAAATAGATGAAGTAATGACAAAGAAAGATCATGATCATCATGATCAACATATAGATACAACACATGATCCCGCGGCCCAAGAAGATGCTCCTCCAGAGAAAGAGGTTCCTCAATAGGAGGATGTGCCACAAGATCAACAACAAAGTGAGCATCAAGAAGAAGAATTGAGAAAACCACCATCTCCACCACATCTGCTGATCGAAGCAGGAGACACGGGTGAACATCATGATGATGCAGAAAAACATGATCAGGTACCTCCGTGGTTGGAAAAGGAGATAAGTACAGAAGAAGATTTTGAGATTCAAGAATTTGATGTGTCCACTTTGTTCTCTAAGAATATAATGAAACCCAAGAGGAAGGCTAGAATGACTTTGGCCATTAAAAGAGATCCAACAACTGGAAGAAGGACTGCACAGATTGCAGTACCTACTGTGGAGAAGGAAAAAGGTAAAATCACCCTAGATGAGTTTCAAATTAGCACAGTGGACCTAGGTTTTGCTAATGAAGACCAAGAGGCTCAGGAGGCCAAAGACATTATTGATTCTTTGATTCAAAAGGTGAAAAGAGAGAAATAGAAGAATAAGCAACACAAAGAGCACATTGCTTAGTTGCATGCCTACATAAGAAGGCTAACTAATACCGAAGAAACTTAAACTGAACATGCAATCCCATTGACTGCTATTTCTCAAGAGGAGGTAAATAAATTAGACCTCATGAAACATGAGGCATCTGTATTAAGGAAATGGATGTCATCCACATTGGATGATGTAGAGGAAATGGTAAAGGCCTCTTTGAAGAGGTGGAGCATTCTCAGTGACTCAAGGACAAAAGTAGACAAATTGCAAATGCAGACAGGAAAAAGGTCTTATAAATTGGAAAAAGTACTAAGCATCCTAGGAGAAATAAAGAGGGTAAACCCTCAGCTGCTTATCAATAAATAGGTATTGAATAGTAATACCACCTTGTTGATTGACATCTGGTATAAGGACATTCAATTTGAATGTGGAGTACTCAAAAGATGCAATAACAAATTGAGGGATATCAGCATGAAGTTACATGATTTAATGGCTGTTGAGGTGAAAATATTGGAAACATTGGAAGGAAAAGTGGAAGGGAAAATAGAAAATCAAGATGAGGAATGTGCCATCAAGGCTTTACATGACAACTTCCAATCAGTAGCAGAGGATCAAGGTCAAGATGGAAAAATACAATGAGACACTGTAGGATAGGTAAGACAAACTGGATAGCAATAGAAATAAATATGAGGCACACAAACACGCCATCATCAAAGCAAAGACTTAGGATGGCGGAGGAATAGATCAAATTGTGCAGTCATATGAGTAGATCCGGAGCAGCATGCAGCCTCATATGTGGTGTCATCATCATCAGGATAGTGAAAGTTTGGGAAGTGATGCACATGATGATGATCCACATGAATCAGATGAGGAGCATGATGAAGATACATCATAAAGGAAGATATAAGCATAAATAACCCAGATAGTTTCCAGTTGGCAACTTGTGCCACTTTTGGTAAGGTTGAAGAAGTCAAAGAGAATGGTGACCGTAGATATGCATTGATAAATCAAGATCGTGGATCTTTTTGTAAAGGATTCCTCACCTTGTTCTATAAAAGGTGATGGAATGCCTTATTGTAAATATTCAAAACTTAATTTAAATTCGTCTGTTGAAACATTCAGAGCTCATTTCAAAGTTTTTGTATACATCTATATTTTTGTATGCTTAATGGATGTGAAGATTGTGTTGATTACAATTCATAGTAAATCTTGAGTAATCAGTGTATGAATTCTGGACATATGTGGTGATTTCTGTGTCCCTTGGAGTGTATATTTACTTACATGTGTTGTATTCATATAAATTCCTTTGAAGTTAGCATCAACTATATCTAGTTGTGGAATGTCCTGGTGAAAATATGGTTTGGTTTTCTTCTCTTCATGACAGTATCTAATATACATGTGGCTCAAAAGCTAAAGGTTCAACTTTAATTTGAAGCATTTCTTCTAATTTCTTTTGAATTTCAAAGCATTTCATCCTCATAATTGCAAACAATTGATGATCTTAAGCAAATAACACAAATATGTGGACATCTCGTAGATAATTACAAATATTTAGCATATTTGGATACAGAGCATGCATAGTTAAGAATATCATGCAAAGATTGAAGTATTTCTGGATCATTTAACCAAATAACTGTATAATATGACTTTTCTGTAAATAATTTATGCAGGAATATCATGATGATGATGAACTTTCATGTAAGGCCCCAAAATGGAAACAGCAACTCACATTAACCTCTGAGTAACATCAGACGATTAAGACCTAATCACCGGAGACTTGGGATTATGAATTCTCTGAATTCATTAGATCTTTCAAGATGAATAAAGGTTAATGTGTACTTTTATTCTATGCTTGTTTATGACTAACATCATGACCAACATAAATTGGAGCTAGAAGGAGGGCCCGATCTGGAAGACTACGCTCATTATCATTATTTTCAGATTTGATGATGCAGAGAGTAAGGTAACCTCGAATCGTCTGTGAATTTCAAATATTATGCAAATATTTACTGTAGCAAGCTCGTAGATGCTCATTTTATGCAAGGATCTCCAGATCTAACATAAATATTGCAAGCTTTATAGTAGATCATTCTGAATTCACAAATATCAGCCAGAGCTACATAAATTTGTTCAAGCTTTGAAGAATTTTGGCCTTAAAAATTGATATCTCATGCCGAGGGTCATTATACCGCAAATATCATCTTATATTTGCACTGTCTTTGCAAATAGTTCATAAATATCCAGTCTGATCAGTCATCTGATCGCAAATGTCACTTTAGCAAGTGAAATCCAGCCAATATTTGCAAAGTTTCAACCAATTTGCCTCAAAATTGAGAAATCCTGGCTCACAGGATAAATACCAGGTCTAGATCTAGTGGAATTTTTGAAGAATTGCCTATTAGAGGTTTTAGACCTAGAACTATAGACATCCATCATACTCCTGAATCTGGTGCACCAAGAGCTTCACCAGAACCTCCCCCTGTAACTCCTGTTGGTTTGCAAATACCTTCTGGGATATCTGTGACACCTTCTATTCAACCTCAGGGTGTACCTTTAGTCCAACCTCAGCCAGCTGTACCACCAGCTCAACCCCCTCCAATTGCAATGTCTTTCTTTGCAGCAGAGTCACCTTTAACCTTTATTGCATATCATGAGTTACCAAAGAATCTGGAAAGACTTTGTCCAAAATATCATCCTTACAAAGATGCTGAAGATCATATCAAGACCTTTAAGGAAGCTTGCTGCAGAGCCAGAATAGAACATCAAGATGTGGTGTGTAGATTATTTCCTTTTTCCTTAGGGGAAGAAACCTATAATTGGTTCATTAGTCTTGGTCAGGGTTCTGTTGATTCATGGGCCTTACTAGAGAAAGCTTTTCTTGATAGATTCAAGGTTCCCGTCGACCCCTCAATAAACTATCATTTATTTGCCACTATCAAGAGATTTGAGAATGAGCCTATTGCAAATTTCAATGCTAGGTTTCAGAAAATGTTGTCCAGGGTGGTCACTCCTTCTACTGTGTCTGACGAAGCTGCAAGGAGCATTTATTATTCAGCCTTAGATCCTTTCACTTCCATGTTCATAAGGAGAACACACCCCCAAATTACAACTTTAGCTTTGGCCTTTCAAGAAGCCATACAGGTAAATCAGTAGTTGATACCTGCTCCTACTCCAAATATAGTATTCCCTACCTTGCCTGGCATGCAGTCACAATATCCTGCATCATATTCTGCACAGTATCCTACACAATATCCTAATGGAATAGTGATACCCCCAGCAGTCATGCCTGCCCCTTTGCAAGTACCTCCACTGAGCATTATGCCTCCTCCTAATGGAAATGGCCAATTACCACAATATCCCGCACAAGCTCAGACACCTCAGGGTACTGATCTGTCCAACAATAACCATGGATCCTCTTTCTTCAAGCCTCAAACTGAAAATGTGGTGGCTAAGGTTCAAGAAGAAAAGGAAGAAATTAAAGAAATCTCTGCTCAACTGAGAAAACTCACCACAGAAGTGACACATTTGAGAAATCAAGGTTTCTATTCCCAGTCAAACCAAAATAGAAATTATTCCAATGACAGACCAAATTATCCTGACAAAGGATATAACACCAATAATTTCAATAATAGTGGTGGAAATAATAATAATCCTCAGAGACAGCCTAGAGTATGGAACTCTAGGCCAAATAATGGCTCATTACCATCACCCCTGGACAATCAGCCTCCAAGTGAAGCCAAACAGACTACTAGAGTTAATTTGCTGAAGCAACACTTACTCATTGGTGTAGGATCCACAATACAAATGCACATGTAGAATTAGACTGTCCACAATTTAGAATTGTTGCTAGCATCTTTCAGACTGAAGTGTCTAACACTTCTAGAAATCCACCTCAGGCAAAAGGAAATGAGATTGTTCCATGTGGATATGACTCAGCCTTCATGCTGGAAACTTATACAAATCAACCTCATCAGAGTTATAACCAGGCATGTGAAGAATTTGCCCTAACCTTTGAAACAAACTATGTATTCCCCTTTGAGGATGAAAATGAGCCTATAAGAGAACATGAGGAAGTACATGCATACCAGCAGCAATATCCTGGTAAGCATAATTATAACTTGAGGAGTAATGCCAATAGACCTACTGGTCCATTGACATCATCTCTACCTAAAAATAACTTCAATACACCTTCTGATCCTAAAGCTAGCAATAACCCTGGGTTCCCCAAGGTAAATGCTCAGTACTTGTCGCCTCAAAACACAGGATTAAAGATTGTAAATACACCTCATGAATCTAACAAGTTGGTCAGTTATCTAGCTGATGAAATGAAGAAAATTAAGATCAGCCTGTCCCTATCTGAGTTACTAAAAACTCTTGCCATCAAAAAGGCATTTATGAAGTCACTAGATGATCCTGCTCCTAAAGAGGATGGCCATTTTTCAAGTCAATCCAGTGGCAAAGATCATGCTGCCAGATATAATACTATCAAGCCTAAAGTGTCATCTACAGTCCAAGCTGCAGAAACCTCCCACATGACCTTGTATAAGGACAAAACTGAATCACCTCCATTCCTCCTCACCATAAGAATGTTCAGCAAGAACCTGCACAACTATTTGGTGGATTCAGGGGCCTCCACAAATGTTATGCCCTTGTCAATATGCAATGCCTTAGGACTGCATCCTGCTAAATCGCTAAAAAAGGTGACACAGCTAGACAAAACAAAAGTAAGTGTAGTAGGGGAGTTGACTCATATCCACATGCAACTAGCATCTGATCCTAGGATCCAGTATTACATTGACATTCAGGTAGTTGACATACCTGATACTTATGGGATGTTGCTTAGCCGAGACTGGTCCAAAATGCTTAATGGATATATGTCCATAGATTTCAGTCACATGTGGTTACCATGGAAAAGTATACCTAACCAGATCAGGATTGATGTTGAGCCTAGAATGAAGCATATGATCACTGAGTACAATAGAACAAATGAGATCATGTACGTAGATGTAGAACCTGGAGTTTACCGCATCAGGCCACAGACTGTCAAAATAGAAGAGATCCTAATGCTTGACTTTCATCTTCATCATGATGATGATCATCAGGAGGATGTACCAGTCGTAGAACCTAAAATAATCTTGATAATGAGAATGAAATAGATCGCTTCAGAGACTTTGAGGTGCATCTGTCTAATCAAGTAAGGCGTTGTCAATCGTTGAATATACATGCTAATGATATTTTGATTGATGGATGGTGAAGATTACATGATGAAGCACATTTAGAAAGAACTTGTGAAACATGTTTAGATATGATGATGCTAGAGCACACCTGCAGTGAGGCATCATCATCATATTCTGAGGTAAGTATTACATCCAATGATGATGATGATACTAATTCTTATCTATCTTCTGCAGGAACAGAAGGGGCGATAGATCATGACGAGGATCATATCTAGAAAACAGAAGAAGTTCTAGTTTACGACCAGATAAATGATGAGAAGAAAGAAAAGATCACCCTTGGAAGTGATTGTTTTATGGAGCCAGATTATGAATTGTCCGATGAAGACAAAGGTAGTGACCTAACTAAGTTCGAAGAATTTCTAGTAAAAGAAATAGAGAAGATGACACGACAACATAGATCTCCCCAGGAGGTCTTAATTAAAGGTTGGTGTAGGTTGCACGAAGCACCTCACTCAGAAACAACTTATTCACTATGTTTACACATTCTGAAAAGGCATACAGCCGCAGATCCAGAGGATCATCCTCTTGTTAATGTGAAAGAGAAAATAGAAAAGCCATCAGGCTCACAAATGAGAGGAAAGAAGAAACTTGAAAATGATGACATCCCTAAGCTAAAGTGGATATCAGGCAGAGTAGCAGCTAGAGCTACAAAGAAAAAGGAAGGTTCAGATAAGTATCCTACTGTAGATAAACCCTGGATCCTAAGGTTTGATGGATCGAAGTCCAAGCAGGGCGCTGGGGTAGGAATTGACCTCATTGATCCATCAGGAAAATCCTATCTAGCAGCCTACAGATTACAGTTCCCCTGTACTAACAATGTAACAGAGTATGAGGCTCTGATTCACGGGATACTGTTTGCTGATAAGAAAAAAGTAAAGATTCTGCATGTCTTCAGAGATTCAGAGCTAGTTGTGAGGCAAGTAAGAGGAATCTACTCATGTAACTATAGAAAGCTATCCAACTACAGACATCGTGTGTGGGACCTGATTGAGGACTTTGACGCCTTTAATATCACCCACGTGCCAAGAGAACAAAACCATAGGGCAAATGCACTTGCCCAAGCTGCCAGTACATTGGAGCCATTATCTATATTAGGTTTAAAGAGATTTTCAGTAGAACTAGTGTCAGTGCCTTTAGTACCTGATAATGTGACCAACCTCCAGGTGTTTGATGATGACCAGCACATTTTGGATTTCATCTCAAATAGAGATGTATTTGATGCCCAAATCATAGATGAGAATGGTATGGAAGATCATGTCTGGGAAGAAGATGAAATATTAGAATTGCCTAGCAACAGGATTCCCAAAGGTATGATTGAATTAGAAAGAGCCTTTGATTTGGATAATATGCATAAACAGAAGGATCTGCCCAAGGCAGATGGAGGTCAATATTCACAAGTGAATATTGGACAAAATGAAGACAAGAAAAATGTACTAATTGGTAAGGTTTGCACACCAGAAGAGTTTGAAGGAATAACTCGGGCCCTCAAAGATTATATACATGTAATTGCATGGACTTATGATGAGATGAAGACGTATGACACATCAGTCTTAACTCACACTATACCTCTTAAGCCAGATGCTAAACCTTTCAGACAGAAGCAGAGGCCAGTCAATGCTTTTCTTGAACCAATAATTCTTGAAGAAGTTAAGAAGTTGTTAAGTGCCCAGATAATTTTTCCTATGAGGCACTCCACCTGGGTTGCTAATTTAGTTCCGGTCAGAAAGAAGAATGGGGACATCAGACTATGCGTAGATTTTAGGAACGTGAATTGAGCTTCAGAAAAGGACAATTATCCCTTGCCATCATTAGATGAAGTTCTACAGATTGTAAATGGAGCCAAAATGATGTCCTTCCTGGATGGCTTTTCAGGATATAATCAGGTCATGGTTGACAAGATTGACAAACTAAAGACTGCCTTCACCATAAAGTGGGGGATATTTGCATATAGACATATGCCATTTGGACTTATAAATGCTGGAGCAACATTCCAGCGAGCAATGGACATAGCCTTTAGAGTCTTAATAGGAAAATGTATAGTCATCTACATGGATGACTTAACAGTGTTCTCCAAAGAGAGGAGCGACCATGTAACTGATCTCAGAAATGTATTAAGAAAATGTGAAGAGTATGGAATATCGCTGAACCCCAAGAAGTGCATATTTGGGGTGACAACAGGAAAGTTACTAGGCCACCTAATCACAGAAGATGGAATTATCATTGATCCTGACAGGGTGGAGTCTATTATGAAGTTACAACTTCCAGGAAGTAAGAAAGAACTTAAATCTTACTTTGGTAAGATAAACTTTGTGAGGAAGTTCATCACCGGCTTTGCTGAGATTGTCAGACCACTAAATGCCATGTTGAAAAAAGATGCACAAATCGAGTGGACACCAGAGGCCAAAGCTGCATTTGAAGATATAAAGAAAGCCATATCAGATGCTCCTATCCTCATCAGTCCAGATTACACAAAGGATTTCTACATCTATTCATTTGCTTCAGAACATACCTCTGCAATAGTGCTTACTCAGATAAATGAAGAGAAAGAAGAGAAACCAATTGCTTTCATGAGCTGTCCTTTCAGGGATGCTGAATTGAGATATGTAGATGTTGAGAGACAGGCACTGGCATTGGTCAGGCAGTAAAGAAATTTAGACACTACATACTGAGAAGCAAAGTAATTGTCGTAGTGCCTGATGCAACAGTGAAGATGCTGCTGATGCAAAGTGAGCCTGGAGAGAAAAGAGCCAAATGGATTACTATATTACAAGAGTATGACATGGAAATTACACCCATGAAGCTGGTAAAAGGACAAGCTCTAAGTCAAATGATATCTGAGATTGACCCTAACATCACTAGTCAGCAATACGTTATTAATGAGAATGATAATAGAGAGTGGTATTTAGATATCAGACATATCCTGATCACTAGAAGATGTCCATGAAGGATGAAAGCTTCACAGAGAAGAGCCTTGAAAATAAGATCCCAAAAATACATGATGAAGAGAGGAACCTTATTCAAGAAGAATTATGAAGGAATATACCTGAGATTCTTAGAAAAGCTAGAAGCAAATAAGGTCTTGTCAGAGTTACATGACAAGTTCAGAATGGCACATGGATCAGCCTTGGCCACAACGCATGCCATCCTCAGATCAGGATATTACTGGCCTACAATTTTTAAAGATACAGCTGATCATGTTAAATGTTGTCATGTATGTCAAGTTGCTGCCAATAGAGAGAAGTATGTTGCACAGCCCTTGCAGCCAGTGATGGAAGAACGCCCATTTGCACAATGGGGCATGGACTTTATAGGACCAATCAACCCCCATCCTCCTCATGCCATAGGTATGTCCTAACAATTACTAACTATTGTACCAGATGGACTGAGGCTGTCAGCAACAAGACTTGTACTGCAGATGACGTCATTAAATTTCTGGAGAGTAACATTGTTACCAGGTATGGAATTCCTTATGCGTTGGTAAGTGATAATGGTTCTGCCTTCACTTCAACTAAATTGTCAAGTTGGGATTTTGATCATGGGATTATACTTAAGTTTTCATCCAACTACTCTCCCCAAGGGAATGGTTTAGTAGAATCCACCAACAAGAACTTACTGAATATCATAAGAAAACTAATAGAGAAGAACCCCAGGGAATGGAACTCATTTTTGAAATATGCCTTATGGGTAGATAGAACTAGAATGAAAACTACATTAGGAAACTCACCTTTCCAATTGGTATATGGGGTGGATCCTATCCTCCCTATAAACTTGAAGATTCCTACTCTACAGTTTGCCCAAGAATACCTAGGCATTGATAATAGGCAAGAAGTCAGGTTGCTTCAATTGATGCACCTAGAAGAAAAAAGGAGTCAAGCAATTGACCAATTTGCAAAACATCAGGCTATTGTCAAACACTGGTTTGACAAGAGGACCAGAGTTAAAGCTTTCAGGATATCCAATTTAGTCCTGATGTGGGATAAAGCCCATGAAAGGAAAGGTGACCATGGTAAGTTTGATAGATTATGGATAGGTCCCTTTCAAATTTCTGAGATACTAGGAGACAGCACTTATAGGCTTAAGAACCTGACAAGTGAGGATGTCCCATTGCCAGTCAATGGATAGTTCCTCAAGCATTATTTCCAGGCCTGAGTGACTCCATGACAGTCATGTGTATCATATTGTACATTTGTATAGTTGTTTGTATAGTGTTCTTTTGTCCTGTTTTGTTTGTTTGTTGAGTTTTGTTTTGGTTAGTCAAGATGATGCAACTCATCACCCGAGAAAATGACTAAATTGTTTGGATTCAAGTGATGAGATCAAATTTAGATATAGGTTATGATTCATCCTAAGAAGTAATCATGATCAGGTTTGTGATATCCTTTCATCAAGGCACCTTTTCTTGGTCAAAGTGAATCAATCACAAGGAAACACCTAACAGCCTTGGGTCTGTTGAACACACAAGTATAGGTGTTAAGTGAAAAATCTAAAGGGACTCCCTTGCTACCAATACAATCTCCAACCTAAAACTACAAATGACTATACCTTGTACAAATGAGCTGACATGATGATATAAAAAAAAATATATAAATAATAATATTAGGCCATCTAAGTAACTCTACCAGGGCTATAAACGCCTGCTGGCAGTGGGGATCTACTTAGGGAGATTGTATAGATAACCTTGCTGGGGCTATGAATGCCTACTAGCAGCAAGGCTCTATCTAGGTTGGCTATGAGGGAATGATCTCCAACTATGTAGTTTAAAACCAGTTACTCATGTTTTCAACTCGCTTTCAAGATGAGGATAATTAATCATCTGCACACACATGATCCTTTGTTAGCATTGTTACCATGATGAAGTTTTATCATTCAGAAGATCATGATGCTTATGTTTAGAAAGAATTAGAATACTATAGATGAACATGATCACATCACTTGAATCATTGGAATTTGTTTTTTTTCTTTGGTGGCAAGTTGTTGTGTGGTTACACAACACGCCCCATTTGACTTGGCAAAACAGGGACCCAACTTTTTGCTTGGCTTGTGTTGTCTGCTTTCTGGCGGTTTGGTAAAAGTAAGTCATGTGCATCATCATGTAGAATCAAGATGAGGTAAGTCATTATTATGAGGTCAGTTTGTCAAAATTCATATTTCAGTTCTACGACCTCATATTTAGAAAGAGCATTAGATTCCATGCAGGTTGGCCTTTTACATCACCCTGATATTCATCAGGATGTGAGAGTTAGGAACAGTCAAAGTTTTGGTCAAACCTGATATTCACAGGAGGAGGATCATATTTTATAACCGTGTTCATGTTATCGAAGATCATCTTGATCTTAGTACATCACCCGATAAGTCATGCGGTCCAAATATCTGGATGTCAACTTTAAGTGATGGCGACCCTTAACCATCAAACAGCCTTACATTTCGCAAGCGTCATATTTCCAAATGTAACTCGATATTTCTTAATATCCTCCTGCCGTGAAATATCACTCTAAGCCAATATCCTAATGACGTCATCTAACCCCAATAAACAAAGAAACAAACATGACGATGACATCATCATCATATTTACCTCTTGGCAGGATATTTTCTAAACATGATCATGTTCGCATAACATGACAATGACGTCATGATGCCTTTCCAATATAATGAACGAATATCTAGATGACATCACCTCGATATCCCAAGAGTTAGAAAATAATGACTTCAGTCATCATCATCATCCAAAAGCATAGCCTGATATTTTTGATTATCCTCCTGACATTTAAAACACAGCCTAATGGCACGAACATCACCCGATATCTAAACATAACCTAACGTTTTCAAATATCATCCTGCCATTTAGATATCACCCCACTCCCGTTGCCGCCATTAGCATTAAATGTGCACAAACATGGTGGGTGGTTCCCACCGATCATTAAAACCTGATGGAACACCTAGTGAAATCCTGACTTGCCGTGCAGAAAATCAATGAATAAAATCTAATCTGTCAGGATTTGCCCTAAATTTACCCTAATTACAAGGTTAAAAGGTAAATCTAATGCCATTTTCACATTTACCTTGCAAAGAAATTACTTTCTACAGAGCACAGCTTCCATATCCTCCTGCAAGCGATATTACGACGAGCAAAGTTTCCAAGCAGCAGAAAGCACGTGATCATCAGCAAGAATTAAGAGTACTTTCAGAATTCCATTAGTATAAAAAGAAATCAGCATAACCAAGTAAGTAAATAAAACCCTCATCATGTTATTTCTGTAACAGTCAGGTATGATGTTATAGGTCTGGTTTATGCATCCCCATGATGGACTTATGCTGAATGAATGTAATATGCATGATGAATATTAAAGATAAATTGTTATAGGCATGCATGTATATACCCATTGTAAGACAAGATTTCATTAATTGCAGGTACCCATGGCTGACAAGAGGTTCGTCAAGTGTCAAGCAAAATTTAGTAAGCCCATGTTCTCATCTCAGAGGGGCATCCTATTCAAGTACAGTGCAATCACAGATACCCATCAGGGGAGTACCAATTTGGAAGCCTAGTCAGTCAGGCTAAATGGTGAGAATAACAAGAGTCCTGTGCTAGATGCAGTTTTCCATACTCTATGGAATCTCCGGAGCTGGTCATCAAGTGTGCCCAGAACTATAACCTAGAGACCAGGCAGGTGATGAAGCATGGAAGGATATATGCTGACCTATCCATTAGGGGTCTATCCAGGACCTTTGGATTGCCATTGGGTAACAAGGTCAAAAGTGTGGACCTAAAGAAGTCAGAGAAGGAATATGAAAACAACAAGAAATCAGCTAGGAAGAACATGTATCAATGGAGGGCTGAAAATAGCACATATCCTGCAGCAGCCAAACTTCCTGTGCATCTATTCTAATATGATTTTACTGATGAATATCAGTATATGATTGCACTGTTGAACAGAGTAATAGGCCAGCCTGATGCTGGTAGTTTCAGGGACTGGATGTATGGAATAATAATGATGTGTTTATATTCAGATATCAAGCCACTGTGGGGCCATCTAATAAGTGATGCTCTACATGAGCAGCTAATGAACCTGGGAGGATCAGATTGTGCTTTCTAAATGACATCCTATATTATCTATTCCTGTGCATACCAAGGCACATTTGATGCACTAGCTACTGATGGAAAGCTTACAAGTACAAATGCTATGCATATCTAGGATCATCATCCCCAGCTGCAAAGAGTCAATTACCTCCAAGACTACAAACTGGTCAATGATGCATTCTCTATGCATCTGGTGAGGACCATGGAGGAGGACAGAATAAAGAGATTGAGCATGGAGGCTCAAGAAATTATCTACAGGCATGGAGCCTGGTACATACAGTTTGCCACCTTTTCTTACATAAGGATTGAGGGTTTCGAGGGACATCCTCTCATGCTGCCAAGGTATCCCACTGATGCAGTGATGCTAATGGAGTTCATTAGGCAGGTCTCGACAATGACAAAAGCATACAAAGATGCTAAGAAGCTGCCACCAATTTTGTTTCCAGTCACCATTGGCTGGTATATGTGCCCAGATTCAGAGCACATAAAGAAGGTGATGATCACCTTGAATAAGATGAATCTGCAGCCTTCTCCGCTGACTAGACCATATGATCCTTATGGCAGGATGCAGAAAATAATAGGAAGGCCCATTCATCAGAGGGACCTAGAAGATTTCTGGGCTCACTGTGAGGATGAAGCAGAAGCAAGGAGAAGAAGGTATCAAAGGTTAACAGTGAATCAAATCAAAACCTTTGATTGCATCCCCATCGCCCAACAATTGAAGAAAGATGATGGCAGGATAATTGGAGATGAGTGTGAGCAGAAGAAAATATATCAGGATACCATCTCTGCACCTGACCTCACTATACAGGAGGACATATCCTTGGACCCTTTCATTGCCAGGACCATGCAACTAACCCAAGCTTGGGTTGATGAATAGATAGAGGCTTTGACGAAGAAGGGTGTTGCCATTACTGTGGACAACAAGAAGAAGGGGCAGGATATTCCCAGGGATGAGTTTGATGACTTCCTGAATGAAAAGAGGAAGACTAAGGGAGATAGACTCCCTCCACCACAACAACAGAGCAAAAGACCCCCAAGGGGCAAGAAGGTAGATAAAGAACCCAAAGGGGTTATTATCAAAAAGGTAGTATTTGTAGCTGAGGAGGTAGTAGCATTAGGTTCTGGATCAGAATCAGCATCCCCTACAAGGACAAGGAAAGAAAAGTCCAAGAAGAGTAAGACAGCAGAGGCTGGAATCACTGAGACCCTAGAAGAGGGTCAATCCTCAAGGAAACATGATAAAGAGGATATCGTCATGGAGGAAGAGCCTGAAGAAGAAGAGGATCCATTGATAATAAAGAGGAAAAGAAGAGCTCCACAGGTGGTGGTGTCCACCCCACCTAAGAAACAAAGAACCTCTATGAGAGGTGAAATAAGACAACCCCCAACATTTTTACAAGGGGTAGGTAGTGAAGTACCTAAGGAACTTTAGCATAATGTTCCACTTCCTACCATCGTCAAGTTCAAAACTGAACTTACAGAGGAACATATGAAAGAAACTTCTCAGGCACAAGCAGAACACATCTCGCTTGATGAGACAATAAATTTGTCTGATGATGAAGTTGTACAGAAAGTGACTATACAAAAGATGGAAACACTTGTTGCTGGTACAAGCATGACCCCTCACAAGTGTCCACTAGTTCAAACTATACTGGAGGAGATGAAGCAAGTGGAGGCAGAACAAGAAAAGAGCCCAGAGCAGATAGCTCAGGAAATAGGGCTAGAAACATTAATTACCCAGGTGATAAGTCCTGCAGTGGTGGACCTAATAGAGAAATAGGATATGAATTCTAAATCTCCAGCAAGATCACCTGATAGGGGACACCCTGCAGAAGAAATAAAGGTGGCAGAACCAAAGAGCAATACTTCAGAAGTAAGCCCACCAATCACACAAGGTGCATCTACAGAGCCTGCCATAATAGAAGTTTGAGGGAAGGTAGCTGATGAGGAGAAAATAATAGAAGATCCTGCCGCCAAAGCTCAGGAGGTTGACAGTACAGGTACGGAACTAATAATGGCTTCAAAACAAATGCCAGCACCTCAGGCAGACTCCACAATATCCAGTGTGGTGGATATACAACAAGAAATAGAAAAGCCAAAGGAGGATGCCACAAGGTCAATTATTGAAAATGAACCTCAACAAGGGGAAGAGTTGAAAACAAATGAAGTAATGATGAAGAAGGATCATGATCGTCATGATCAACATATGGATACAACACATGATCCCCCACCCCAAGAAGATGCTCCTCCAGAGAAAGAGGTTCCTCAACAGGAGGATGTGCCCTAGGATCAACAACAAAGTGAGCATCAAGAAGAAGAATTGACAAAACCACCACCTCCACCACATCTACTGATAGAAACAGGAGACACGGGTGAACATCATGATGATGCAGAAAAACATGATCAGGTGCCTCCGTGGTTGGAAAAGGAGATAAGTGTAGAAGAAGATTTTGAGATTCAAGAATTTGATGTGTCCACTTTGTTCTTCAAGAATATAATGAAACCCAAGAGGAAGGCTATAATGACTTTGGCCATTAAAAGAGATCCAACAACTGGAAGAAGGACTGCATAGATTGCAGTACCTACTGTGGAGAAGGAAAAAGGTAAAATCGCCCTAGATGAGTTTCAAATTAGCACAGTGGACCTAGGTTTTGCCAATGAAGACCAAGAGGCTCAGGAGGCCAAAGACATTATTGATTCTTTGATTCAAAAGGTGAAAAGAGAGAAAGAGAAGAATAAGCAACACAAAGAGCACATTGCTTAGTTGCGTTCGTACATAAGAAGGCTAACTAATACCGAAGAAACTTCAACTGAACATGCAGTCCCATTGACTGCTATTTGTAAAGAGGAGGTAAATAAATTAGAGCTCATGAAACATGAGGCACCTGTATTAAGGAAATGGATGTCATCCACATTGGATGATGCAGAGGAAATGGTAAAGGCCTCTTTGAAGAGGTGGAGCATTCTCAGTGACTCAAGGACCAAAGTAGACAAATTGCAAATGCAGACAGGAAAAAGGTCTTATAAATTGGAAAAAGTACTAAGCATCCTGGGAGAAATAAAGAGGGTAAACCCTCAGCTGCTTATCAATAAATAGGTATTGAATAGTAATATCGCCTTGTTGATTGACATCTGGTATAAGGACATTCAATTTGAATGTGGAGTACTCAAAAGATGCAATAACAAATTGAGGGATATCAGCATGAAGTTACATGATTTAATGGCTGTTGAGGCGAAAATATTGGAAACATTGGAAGGAAAAGTGGAAGGGAAAATAGAAAATCAAGATGAGGAATGTGCCATCAAGGCTTTACATGACAACTTCCAATCAGTAGCAGATGATCCACTTGTCCACTTGACAGAAGAAGTTATAGATAAAATAATGAGGATCAAGGTCAAGATGGAAAAACACAATGAGACACTGCAGGATAGGAAAGACAAACTGGATAGCAATAGAAATAAATATGAGGCACACAAACACGCCATCATCAAAGCAAAGACTCGGGATGGTGGAGGAATAGATCAAATTGTGTAGTCATATGAGCAGATCCGGAGCAGCATGCAGCCTCATATGCAGCGTCATCATCATCAGGATAGTGAAAGTTCAGGAAGTGATGCACATGATGATGATCCACATGAATCAAATGAGGAGTATGATGAAGATACATCATGAAGGAAGATATAAGCGTAAATAACCTAGATAGTTGCCATCTGGCAACTTGTGCCACTTTTGGTAAGGTTGATGAAGTCAAAGAGAATGGTGACCGTAGATATGCATTGATAAATCAAAATCATGGATCTTTTTGTAAAGGATTCCTCACCTTGTTCTATAAAAGGTGATGGAATGCCTTATTGTAAATATTCGAAACTTAATTGAAATTCATTTGCTGAAACATTCAGGGCTCATTTCAAAGTTTTTTTATACATCTATATTTTTGTATGCTTAATGAATGAGAAGATTGTGTTGATTACAATTCATAGTAAATCTTGAGTAATCAGTGTATGAATTCTGGGCATATGTGGTGATTTGTTGCATCTCTTGGAGTGCATATTTACTTACATGTGTTGTATTCATATAAATTCCTTTGAAGTTAGCATCAACTATATCTAGCTGTGGAATGTCCTGGTGAAAATATGGTTTGGTTTTCTTCTCTTCATGACTGTATCTAATATACATGTGGCTCAAAAGCTAAAGGTTCAACTTTAATTTGAAGCATTTCTTCCAATTTCTTTTGAATTTCAAAGCATTTCATCCTCATAATTGCAAACAATTGATGATCTTAAGCAAATAACACAAATATGTGGACATCTCATAGATAATTGCAAATATTTAGCATATTTGGATACAGAGCATGCATAGTTAAGAATATCATGCAAAGATTGAAGTATTTCTGTATCATTTCACCAAATAACTGTATAATATGACTTCTCTGTAAAGAATTTCTACAGGAATATCATGATGATGATGAACTTTCACATAAGGCCCCAAAATGGAAACAACAACTCACATTAACCTCTGAGTAACGTTAGACGATTAAGACCTAATCACCAGAGACTTGGGATTATGAATTCTCTGAATTCATCAGATCTTTCAAGATGAATAAAGGTTAATGTGTACTTTTATTCTATGCTTGTTTATGACTAACATCATGACCAACAGGTAGATGCTTTGCATGCAATAGAATGGGTCATATGGCTAATCAATGCAGATAAAGAGGATATTAATCAAATATGCAAAGAAATGTTGTTTGCCAAATTTACAATAGATCCGGCCATATTGCAAAATTCTGTAGAAACAAGAATCAGGACAAAAGAGGTCTGGTACATCATAATTAGAATCAAGATAAGGGAAAACAAAAACTAAATGCAGATGAAGTTCAAAGTGAGATGAACAAGATTTGGGTGAAGAAAAGTACAAAAAATGTAGGGGATGGATCTGCACCAGACTTTGGTGCTGATATTCCTTCCAGAAATTAAAAAGTGAGCTCTGGCTTAGGGGGAGACACAAAGAAAACCATTTTCCCCTAGCCAGTCAATTGGTGCCGGAACTGGCACAATGAGAGTTGCGGATTAAAGGGTTCATAAGAGAAACATCTAAACAAACTATGATTAATATTTGGAAGATCTGCAAGATGTTTAGATCAAGATTGATCCCGTTCTTCAAACCATCCGAATAAGGCAAACCAGAAAGACTTAGGTCGAGCATTTATTGCAACTTGATATTAGGGTTTGCGGAGCAATATAAGGGTTTTCTCATTAAGCATTTGTTCATTCTACATTCAAGAAGAAACAAAAAGAAACTCTGCAATAGAAATTCCTTAAGCCCATCAAAGATCATCTATAGAATCTGATTCATCCAGCAATTGATCCAGCTCACCTCGTGTAACCTAGAAGTGTAAAAGGTATTTTCCATTCTTAATATCTCTCTCTAAATCTTTGAAAGATGGCTACTCCAAATGTAGTGAAGATTTCTGATAGGCCTCACCCTAAATTTAAGAAGCATCCATATAAATCCCTAGAAGTTGATCCCCTAGGCCCCTTGTCAAGCATTCCGCATGGGGTTTTGCATGTAGAAGATGTTAGGGCATATATTCATGCGAGTATTGAAGAATTTGGGGAATCTAAGTTGGTCGATATCTATCACAAGAAATTGATAGATGACTCATTCGAACTCAAAACCCAGTATAAAGCTATCCGGGAGAAACATTTTGCACAGTGCATTCATTTCCCCTATTTTCTGGAAGATGAATGGGTCTGGTATATTCTAAGCCAAATGCATGACAACTTCATGTGGTTGAACAAGCTGTTTAAAATCACTAAGGATGCCATTAAGGTTGTAACCAGATTACACTCAACTAGTGAGATGCCCATTCTCAAATCTATCAAAAACTAAATTGTAAGTGAGGCTACCGGATCAAAGTTTGATAAAAGAGCAATGACTATAGAGGATATCATAGATCTGGATATCAAGTTTGCATCAATGATAATTGGATATAAGATATATCACTCCAGCAGGGAGAATTTAGTTTCTGGAACTGCTATATATACATCTTATGAAATGTTGAGGAAGAATGTAGACTATGATCTGTGTGAGCTTCTTCTAACCAACTCTGGAGAATCTACAGAAGATAAAGAAGGATAAGAAGAACTCCTTCAAATACGGTGGTTTGATACTCTGTCTTTTCTTTTATTACATGAATGAGCTTCTCGGATCTAGTGGCTGGGTATGACAGAATGATAGACCAGTAGCCATTCATATCAGAGATTATATACATGGGCTTGGTGATGCCAAGGCACAGAATACAGCTCTCTGGGGATATTTCAAAAACTTCCAGAACATGATGCAAGCTAGAGAGAGAATTCCCCAATCTCTAGTTGAGAAATACAAAGACACAGTATGCTTTATGGTAGAAACTGATCAGTGCCTAATGGAGGCAGTGGAACCAAGAACAGTGTGGATCATGCCAATGGGGTATGAGGTGGATGAGAAAATCGTAGAGCTGCATGTTCAGCACATGTTGAGTCAACCAAAGGATCCTAAGGCAGAAAGATTTGGAACCTTTGAAGAATTAAGTATAAAACTCCATGTGGAACTCAGACAACCGGAGATAAAGAGAAAAGTGAGAAAAGAGGTAGAAGATTTTGCAAAGAGGCATGGAATCTCAAAAGAAGCACTTGATGCACATAGAGAAAAGATCGAAAGGGCAGAAAAAGAGAGGGAAGAAGCAGAAAAGGAAAGTGATCTGGTAAAAGCCTCCTCCCAGACCAGATCCTCTAAGAGGTTTGCACCTACTAAGACCTCAAAGGCATCAAAATTGGAAGCAAAATCATCTGGTAAAGAAGAGAAAAGAACTAAGACAAAGGCCACAAGGTCTTACTTCAGTCAAAAAGATGAAGAAGAGACAGAATCTGATGAACAAATCAAGAAGATGAAGAAGAAGAAGAAAGTATCAGGTGTAGATAAGGTGGTAGAGGCAGGAGAGTTTGTTGAAAAGCCCACTCTGTCCCCAGATGATGTAGTCAAAGTTGTTACTATGGATGGGAACCTGGAACCAATAACAAAATTCTATGATGCATATAATGATGCAGATAGAAAAATCTTGGAGGAAGCCACAGTTAAGTACTTGAACATATACAATAAAGCCTTGATTGAAATAATTTCTCTAATTCCTAAAAGCTTGGAAAAGGAACTTGAAATGAGAAAAGAAAATGCTAAGGCTAAGGACTTAGAAATTAGAGAACAGATAGCCATTCAGCTCTACCCTTCAATTACTCCAAAACAAATGGATATGATCTTCAAAGATTGCAAGAATGAGTTCCGGAGTAAGACTAGAATGAATCAACTCATGCTTGGAGAAACTGATAAAGTGGCAAAATAAACAGAAGAAATCCTACAGAATGCATACTCAAGATTCAACATTCCTAATATAGAGGACTTGGGTGTTGATCCCTCGGCTACAAGTGTTGAAAAAGAATCTACTGAGGCAATGACAGAAGAAGTAATGGACACCGGTGAAGAAAAAGATAAGGACTTGGAATCCTTTACTCCGGAAGAGGTGGCCCGTGAACAAACAAACATCAATCCTCCAGTTTCTCCTGTTGACTCCGGATCCAAAGGAGAAGAAAGGATAAAGGAGAAAGAAAAAGAAGTGAAGGGAAAAGAAGATGATAGCTCTAAAACTGCAAAAGAAAAGAAAACTCTGTCTCTGGCAAGAGACATTGCAGAAATTGTCAAAGAATTCTTAAACAAAGAGACAATGGAAATTGATGAACCAGAACTTCTACTAGGACCATTTGATTTTGATTCTCTTTCCCCGGTACAAACAATGAATATAGCTTCATTTGCTAATGCTAAGGAAAAAGAAAAACTCCTGAAGTTTCACATGCAAGACTGTGAGCTAATAGAAGTTGCATCTAGTGTGCTTGAAAAGATCATGCCATCCTTTCTAAAGGATTCATCGGCTTCCTCATCAAGTAATCTTAATTCTCTTGTTAGTTCAGTTAGCACTCATTTTGAGTCCTTAGAGAAATCAGCTGAGGAAAAGGTCCGAAAAGAGTTTTTAGATAAAAGATTCTCTGAAGTACTAAGTCTAATATCAAATGATAGAAGAAATATGGATACAGGGATAAAGAGCTTAGAAAATGCTCTTAAAGATGGCGGGGAAATATATAAATTCTGTCTATCATGGTCCAAAGCAATAATGGAGATTGAGAAGAAAATTAAAGAACAGGAGATCAAACTAACAAAACTTTCTCAAAATTTTGATCCACTTACCTCATCCATAGTAAATCAAGAATGTCAGATGTGAGGACCACCCTTTTTACTTCTGTTCTTGTGACTATTTACATTAATGTTATTGATACTTTTTATATGTGTGGGATAGTAGTTTCCAGATTTGTCAAACTATTAAACTTTATTTTGATTACGGAAAAACTAATTGGGTGATGTTTGGATAAGTTTACATTTCAAAAAAGTTAATTAGGTGATGATGGAAAATTGTAATATGATTTCATTTATGCTATTTAGGACTATGTCATGATAATGTATGTTTTTAAGTTGCTTCGGCTATGATGATTATATGTGAAACTGATCTTGCAATTTAGTATGCAGGAATTTACTAATCAAACCACAGATTTCGGAGATCATTCTGCACCTTGTTATTGTTATTCCCTGTTAAGCCGATCTGGTTCCACGAGGAACCAAGATCACTCTGTGTTTGATGTGGTGTTGTAATGTGGTCTTTCATAAGGTTGAATGGGTTGGCCTACCCTCTTGTAACACTGATTTATGATTTGTGTTGTAAAAAGACTGAATTTGAATTTCTTTTCTTTTATTTAAATTCTTGAGGCCTTTTCTTGTATTTTAACATGACCCTAGGTGTCCTGAGTAGGTTAAAGTTGACCCTGGGTTATACCCCATGGGTCCAGGGCCCCATTTGGCATGAGTAACCCTTGAGTAACCTCCATAAGGTCATCTTAACTTCACCCTGAAGTTAAGTGACGAAAATTGGAGGTATGGGGGGGGGTGACATGATGGGTTGTACCAACACCCAACCCATCCCTCTTCAATCCCCAAGGTAAGAGATGACTACAAACCCATCCATTATAGAGGGATTGACTTGAAGTCACCCTCACCATTAGTGAGATTCCCCATGAGTTGTGGGGTCATCCATAATGAAGGAAGGAAGAAGAGGCATGGGTCACCTGTCTTTTCCTCCTTTAACTCCTTTTATTTCTCCCATGCGTAAGAGAAATGACATGAGGAGAGGGATAAGAAGTACTCTAGGGATGGGTGAGCGACATAAGCCAACACTCATCCCTTGGGACATAATAGTGGTTTTGGAAAGAGAGAGGAGGTGACAAGTGTCACCTCCCCATTCCTCTAAACTGAAAGGATTTGGGGTTATTTGAATCCCATTTTGGGATGGGAAGGGAGTTAGTTGAATTTTGGGAAGAAGTTTATTTTATTTTGCCAAAAATAAGAAAGTTTTTGGGGAGAGGGAAAGGAAGAGGAAGTTGGTGGCTTAGGTTGGAGAAGATCTCAGTGGAGCTCTACAGCTTCATCCTTGAAGGGCTTGTAAGGTTGGTTTATTATTACCTCTCTTTCGTATATCTAATTGTTGTATGAAAAGTGTGTGAAAGTTGTTCATTTGTTGTGTTTTAGATATGTTTTTTTGTGGGATCTGTTGTCGGGTTGTTGACAGAGCTTCTCCCACTTGGGAGAAATGCTCATCAAGTTTGGGGTAGGGGAGGAGTGATCCTCCTTGGGTGCATACCTAGGTTCTTCTTTTGGGATGTTGAAAGCCTTGAGGGCATGTATTTGTGACCGGTTCTTTGACTTGAGAATCAAATATAGATTCCTTGGGAAATTTTGTGATCAAACTTGGTTTGAGGCCAAGAGAAATTGTGTTGGTTATAATATCTGTAAGGGTGACACTCTAGAGTTGAGTGTGTCCACTCTCCTGCCCCTTGTGAAGCTCACTGTAGTTGAGTTTTCGTGTTGTGAAATTTACCCACGGGTTTTTGTATGCTTTGGGTTTGTTGTTGTTCCCTGTTGTGAAGTGGTTTGCTTGAGTTACCCAGGTGTGAGTATGATCTCCCTAGCTCGGGGGTGAACCTCTTGCGGGTCTATGGTAGGGAGGAGAGCTAGATGAGTGGTGTTTTCTTCTTTTTTTTGTCTTTGATACGTAGGTTTACTCTTGAAGCTTATGGTTAGAATTGGAGGAGTGCTGTATTTGGGGAGGAAGAATTTCATCCTTGCTATAAGAAGAGTTTGGTTCTTTGAGTTTCATCCTGTTTAAGTTCATTGTGGAGGGATTCTCTTCCTCTGAAGTTGTATCATTTATTGTTTGGGGAAAGAGAGAAATTCTTCCCTTCAGTGGTGTTTGTTAGATATGAGTTTTGACAGTTATGTATACTTGGAGTATATGTTGTTGAGTAGTGAAATTGTATGTTGATCTTGACAAAGGTGTTAAAGTTTAACTATAGTATTGTTTGGAGGTGTTTGGAGGAAATTATGAATTTTGCTAACTTTTAGATATTGTAGTTGTAATTAGTTGTGAGCCAATGCAATTGTAATGATTCTTCCATTCTCTATTTGAAGCTAATATGCACTAAATTGACATTAGCAAATGTGAATTAAGGAAAGCAAATATATATATATATATATATATATATATATATATATATATATATATATATATATAGTGATTTTACTAAACTTCGCGTTTAACATCAAGTGTATGAAGTCTAATTTCCATATTTGCTTATATATTTCTTAATTAAATTGTCGATGGCAGTTTAAGAGATTTATGTTTAATTCCCTGTATTTACAATGCTAACTATTAGTTGATATTAAATAAACTGGGATTGAAAATGACAGATAAATGGAGTTTAAGTCATTATTTGCATTTAAAATTTAAATTCATAAAGAAACGGTAATTGTAAATTGCATTTGAAAGAATCATTGTTTGTTCTCTATGTTTGAAATGTTTAATTATTATATGAAAATGTGATTGTAAGATAAATTAGATTTATTTGTTTTCATTTCTCTGTAATTATAAAGTTACCTGTGAAAGAAAATTATTAATACGATTGTTAAATAGAGTTATAGTTAATAGCCATATTATTTTAATTCTCTGTATTTTAACTTTACTATTTTAATTCTCTGTATTTTATTTTCTCTGTGGAAGAAATAATTCTGAGAATAATATTGTAATTTCTCTATATTTTTTTTATTTCCTTTGAAGAAGACTTAAGTCTGAGAATATATATATATATATATATAGATATATATATATATATATATATATATATATATCTCATGATAACTGGAGATTTTATTAAAATGACAGAGAGGGATTATATTAAAAAATAATAATAATAAAGAATGAATCATAGATTGATCGCTGTGTATTACACAGCACATAATGAAAAAAATAATGTGAAGTGGTGGTGGGAAGGGTTTGAACCTTCCCACCACCCCCGTCGGTGCTTATTGGGTGTGCGGAGGGGCGGAGCCCCCACCCACACCCCACGTAGTGGGATGTGGGTGGGGGCTCCGCCCCTCCCCACACCCCCCCGTATATACATAGCGCCGCGGTGGAGTCGGCGGACTCCACTTAAACCCTCCCGACTGTGAGTGCCCTTCGCCGCTCCGCAAGCGGCCCGCATACCCCCGCTTCCCGCCGTCTGCCATGGGAGATACCTCCCTGTGCCGCTTCTTGTGCTCCCTGTCTGCGGCCACAATGTGGCTTCTGCGACCACCATACCACCGCCTCACCCATGGCATAAAACTCCTCCTCACTGCGTTGATCCCTGGCCGCCCATCCTCCATGGCTGCCACCATGACTACAACCTGCCACACAAAAATAAAACAAAAAAATTAGGGCACCATTGATATGGTATAAGGAAAATTAGGGCTTCAGCCCTTCAATGAAAATGCAATGGTATGGTTTTTATGAAAAGGAAGACAAATATATTGGTTATATAAATATAAAAATAGGAGAATAACATTGGTAATAATAACAATAGTAATATTATTTAAATAAATTAATACAACAATATAACAATAGTAATTAATAATAAATAGTAGTATTAATATTAATAACAATAAGATAAATTTATATATCTACTTATATATGTATATATATAACCTTATATATATATATTTAGATACATACATATATATTGTTTTTTGCTTTGAGAGTATTAGAGAGGCTGTTTTGTTTTAAAAAATATATATATTTTAAAATTATAGAGAGCATAATTAAATTTAATTTAACATTCTAGGAAGAGTTTCTCGGAAGTTTCTACAATCAACATGAATTATTAACAGGAAAATGAAGAGGAAAAATACGCGTCACCTCAATTAAAAGAACACTGGAAATAAACTTAAGAAGCCATCACAGACATTCCATGTGAGGCCATTTTAATATCAACTGTAGTTAGTAAATGCCCAATGGAGAAAACATGAAAAAGAAATAGAAGAAGAAAAACTAACATTGGAAAACACAGAGGAGAAAATGCGCGGCATTTTCCACCTAGGATAAGAGAACTAAGTAGATGTACTTTCCGCTAATTTTTGCTTAGGAACAAGATTAATTAATACAAACGTAGAGGAGAATCTTGATCGGAGAAAATAAGGGGCTGAGTCCAGCGAAGTAGTAAACCAGCCTGTGTGATCTATACCATCCGGAAGTTAGGAACAATGTTAAAATAGATACAGTGATAACTCTGATTGATGTAGAATATGAAGAAAAGACAGGATAAACATAAAGAAAATGTAGAAGCCAAAAGAGAGAGACCGAAATATAAACAAACTAAATTTTAGAGAAATAGTTAAGGTGAGCGCGATAGAAATACAATCAAAATTAAGATCCAGAGAAATGGAAGAGAGGGCAAATGAACTGTCTTGTTGAGAATGCTAAGTTCGAAGTAGGAGTATATTTAAGGAAACGAGAAAGAAGGCAGACAAATGTGCTTTGCTGAAAAATAACCCAATAGGGAGATCACGAGTCAGTTTAGTAGGAACAAGGCGTCATGGGAAGTTGTTAATCTATCAGGGAACCCCGTAAGTAGTATAGTGTTGAGTAATTCCCACTTACGCCGTAAGGTGTTATGCTGTCGAAATCTGTTGAGATTTAGGGTTAGGAACCTCGATAATATAAAC
Source organism: Cunninghamia lanceolata (assembly GCA_027924645.1). NCBI lineage: Eukaryota > Viridiplantae > Streptophyta > Pinopsida > Cupressales > Cupressaceae > Cunninghamia > Cunninghamia lanceolata. Next base: position 29,571,396 of record BSBN01000078.1, on the reverse strand, counting down.
CTTGTAGTGACGATAACAGTGTCGTAGAGACCCCCTTGTTGGATTGTGTGCGTCTGGATGAATGCAATTGTACATTGTACCCCGCCGACAACTGTAGAATTTTTGCCTCGAGCGTACACCACCGAGCATGCTTACGCATGCGAGGGGGTTTCTAGGGAAGCGTGAGAAAATTTTTGATGTTTCATGTCATAACCACATGACTGATGTGGGTATGACACGTGTGATGAGTGTTGTTACCGCATGGAAAATCTGGGCATGACATTTGGTATCAGAGCCCCGGTTTAAACACTGGGCATAATTAGGCACGTTATTATTCTGCAACTTTGATTAATTAGTCTCTACCTTGTTTTGTAGGATGCCTCCCCGACGTGTTCGACGAGCGAGATCACGCCACACAGCATCTGTCGAGGTGCACAATGATTCCTCAGCCGAGGGACGGGTATTCGCAGTTACAGCAGCACCACCTGCACAACCTGTACCACAAGCACCACTAGTACCACAGGCACCACCAGTATTGGATATAGGACCACAGATCTTACAGGTACTGCAGGCTATGTTAGAGAGGTTATTGCCAGTGATTCCTGAGCCACGTGTTGAGCCTCGTGTTGATGCGCGAGAGGAGCCACGTAGGGAGCCACATGCTGAGTCACGTGTTGAGCCATGTGAGGAGCCACGCGTTGATCCATGAGAGGTGCCACGTGTGGAGCCTATCGTTGAGATCCCCGACACTACAGTAGAGGAGGTAGGGTCAGCCTCCCGTGCACGGAGTAGGAGTCCTCCGCAACCTTTGAGATGAGATGAGATCTAGAGGGCAGAACAGGTACATCATGGATTGTATGAGGATGGTGTGGAAGAGCCAGTTGTGGGACTTAGAGACAGAGGGGACCCCATCAGAAATCTACTTAGGCTCAACCCACTCACTTTTGCAGGTGCTACAGAGGGAGCTGTGGCCGAGGCTTGGCTGATTAGCTTAGACAGGTGTTTCACGTTATGACCATATGGAAGCAACACGAAAGCACGAGTGGCAATCCATCTTCTGAGGGTGCCGCAGCTACCTGGTGGCGCACTGAGGAGTGCAAGTGCTGACTTTTCGTGGATACACTCACTTGGGATATCTTTATAGAGCGCTTTAATGCATGATATTTGTCAGAACATTACAGATAGCGCAGGATTGATGAGTTCCATGATTTACAGCAGAGGGCACTCACTGTTAGTCATTAAGCTTTCTCGTTACGCGCAATACCTCCATGACGAGAAAATCTTAATACACAAATTCATCAGAGGGCTGAATCATGGGATAGTAGGACCAGTTCATATGGCAGACCCCCAGACCATGAGCGAGGTTGTTGAAAAGGCCCTTATATCAGAGGAAATTTAGGGACGAGGGTAGAATTCACGTCTGCAGTATCAAGATCGTAATCCCCAACAACAGTAGAATTTTCAAAGGCCTCAAAACACAATAGAGAGAGGAAGATATAACTCTTCTTCATTACCTCCTAGGCCTCCACAGCAGCAGCAACATCAGCAAAAATCTAAATTCCAACAGAGGGGTCAGGGAGGACAGAACCGTGGATGGCAGCAGCAGGGTTCACGTAGAGATCAGAGACTGTAGGGTTCATCGGCAGGACCCGTGAGGTCCCAGCAGTCTTATAGAGGCTCACAGGGGTCCACGGGACGGACTGGGAAACAACAGTCGGGCAGAACACAGTTAGGGAAGTTACAGGCTAGAGAACCGTGTTATGTGTGTGGTGGGGCAGGGCATTTGGCTAGAGAGTGCCCGCAGGGATTTACAGCAGGGGGACAGCCCCGATCAGGAGGATTTGAGCAGACCGTAGGTGACGTGGGTAGATCCCACCACATGTTTGCAGCGGTTGATAACTGCCAGGCTGATTTCCAGGCCTTAGTCATCGAGGCAGTAGATACGATTGGGGACTTCCCCATCTCTATCCTTTTTGACTCGGGAGCTACTGACTCCTTTCTGTCTACATCGTTAGTGGAGCGTTGCAGGCTAGTGGCTTCTAGGCAAGACATTAGGTGGGAGGTTGAGTTGGCCTCTGGGGCCAGGATGTCAGTAGATACCTTGGTTAAAGACTGCAATATCACATTAGGATCCTTCACTACATCGTGTGACCTTAGGGTTCTGCCATTAGGATCTTACGGTGTAGTTTTGGGTTTGGATTGGCTTGCGGCTCATAGAGCTAAGCTAGATTGTCACCAGAGGATGATTAGCTACTTAGATGATCATGGTTCGTCGGTTGAGATAATGGGCATTCAAAAGCTCGTGGCTGTTCGTATGATATCCGCTCAGCAGCTTAAGCGCTGTATGCAGAAAGGATGCCAGATGTTTGCTATGATGGTCAGTGATAGAGCAGAGGAAGAACTTGAGGCTACTTTAGATGATCACCCTATCCTTAGAGAGTTTACCGACGTATTTCCACTAGAATTACCAGGTATGCCTCCACACAGAGAAGTGGACTTCCACATAGACTTAGTGCTGGGTGCAGAACTGATATCCCGTGCACCTTATAGGATGACTACACATGAACTCACCGAACTCAAGCTGCAGTTAGAGGAATTACTTGAGAAGGGGCACATCTGACCCAGCGTTTCCCCATGGGGCGCACCAGTTATCTTCGTGAAGAAGAAGGATGGGTCTCTTTGATTATGCATGGACTATAGGTAGTTGAACAAGGTGACGGTGAAGAACCATTATCCTCTGCCTAGGATTGACGACCTTTTTGATCAGATGTAGGGAGCCAGAGTGTTCTCAAAAATTGATCTAAAATCTAGGTATCACCAATTACGCATCACAGAGGCAGATATTCATAAGACTGCTTTTCGAACCAGATATGGCCATTACGAATTCACAGTGGTACCCTTCGGGTTGACGAACGCCCCTGCAGTGTTCATGAGTCTCATGAACGGGGTGTTCCATACTTACTTGGATCGGTTCATGATCATATTTCTAGACAACATTTTGATTTATTTGTAGACCGAGGAAGAGCATGTGGAGCACTTGCGTCAAGTTTTATAGCAATTACGAGAGGAGCAGCTTTATGGCAACTTGGCAAAGTGTGCCTTTTTCAGGACAGAGGTGTAGTATTTGGGACACATTTTATCGGGCGATGGCATCTCCATAGATCCATTTAAAATCAGGCCAATTCAGGAGTGGCTAGCACCCACCACTGTGACAGAGGTCAGAAGCTTTATGGGGTTAGCCGGGTATTATCGTCGGTTTGTCGAGGGCTTTTCTAGGATAGCACATCCCATCACTTCCCTTTAGTGAAAAGGGAAGGGTTTCATATGGACCGAACAGTGTGAAAAGGCCTTTGGAGTCCTCAAGGAGCATCTTACCAGCGCTCCTATTTTAGCGGTTCCAGATCCTACAGAGGAGTTTGTAGTTTGCACAGATACATCATTAGAAGGTTTGGGAGCCATGCTTATGCAAGGTGGTCGAGCAATCGCATACCAATCACGAAAACTGAAGACCCATGAGTTAAACTACCCTACTCACAACTTAGAGCTCGCAACAGTTATTCATGCTTTGGTCCGCTGGAGACAATTCCTCTTAGGTCGAAGCTTTGAACTCCATTCGGATCATCATAGCTTGCAGTATATCTTTACACAGCCAAACTTGAACACCTGCCAACGACGTTGGATGGAATTCTTATGCGAATATGATTTTGACGTCCACTACATCAAAGGGAAGGAGAACATGGTCACTGATGCCTTGAGTCGAAGGCGCCACGAGATCCTGACCCTGACTTTAGGGTGGACTTGAGAGATCGCATCTTACAGTATCTACCAGAGGACGAGTGGTTTCTTGAGGTGCAGCAGACAATACTTAATCAGAAGGCCCTTGAGGGCAAAATTGTAGAATATACCCTTGAGTCTGATGGTATGCTTCGACATCGGTAGTGCATCTATGTACCCCATGCGAGTAATCTTCGTACAGTAATCCTATCAGAGGCTCATAAAGCACCCTATGCAGCACATCCAGGAGTGAAGAAGATGCATGCTGATTTACGACAAATTTATCATTGGGCTGGAATGAGGCGTGACATTACAGAATATGTTGCTCATTGCTCAGAATGTCAGAGGGTCAAGGTCGAACATCAGCATCCAGCGAGACTGTTGTACCCTCACGAGATACTTGAATGGAAATGGGACACCATTTCTATGGATTTTATCATTGGTCTACCTATGTCATCACGTCGCCATGATGCTATTATGGTGACAGTTGACAAGCAAAGTGGCACATTTTTCACCGATATGCGCAACATACAATGCACCATCCGTGGCAAAGGTGCTTCTTGATCAAATTGTTAGACTTCATGGGGTACCTCGCCATATTATATCTGACAAAGACTCTGTATTTACTTCATCATTCTGGAGAGCCTTACATCAGGCGTTGGGCACACAGCTCAACTTCAGTTCAGCCTATCATCCAGAAACCGATGGACAAACAGAGAGGGTTAACCAGGTGTTAGAAGACATGCTTCACATGTATGTTATGGACCATCAGTCTAGATGGGAGGAGTACCTATATCTAGTTGAGTTCGCCTACAATAATAGGCATCACAGCTCGTTGGGTATGCCTCCTTTCCAGGCTTTGTATGCCAGACCGTGCAGAACACCATTGAGTTGGGATCAGATAGAGGACAGAACGGCCATCAGTCCAGAGATAGTTCAGAATATGGAATAGCAGGTCAAACAAATTAGACAGAGACTTTAGGAGGCATAGGACAGGCAGAAGAAGTATGCTAATGCTAAGAGGACAGACCGAAGCTTCTCTGTGGGGGATAGAGTATTTTTGAGAGTGCGACCGCACAAGAGTCCAATCTGTTGAGATCTTGGAGCGGATAGGACCTTATATATATATATAGATACATACATATGTATTGTTATTTGATTTGAGAGTATTAGAGAGGCCATTTTGTTTTAAAAAAATATATATATTTTAAAATTATAGAGAGCATAGTTAAATTTAATTTAACATTCCAGGAGGAGTTTCTTAGAAGTTTCTATAATGAACACGAATTATTAACCAGGAAAATGAAGAGGAAAAATATGCGTCACCTCGATTAAAAGAACACTGGAAATAAACTTAAGAAGCCATCACAAACATTCCATGTGAGGCCATTTTAATTTCAACTGTAGTTAGTAAACGCCCAATGGAGAAAACATGAAAGAGAAATAGAAGAAGAAAAACTAACATTGGAAAACACAGAGGAGAAAATGCGCGGCATTTTCCACCTGGGATAAGAGAACTAAGTAGATGTACTTTCCGCTAATTTTTGCTTAGGAACAAGATTAATTAATACAAACGTAGAGGAGAATCCTGATCAGAGAAAATAAGGGGCTGAGTCCAGCGAAGTAGTAAACTAGCCTGTGTGATCTGTACCATCCGGAAGTTAGGAACAATGTTAAAATAGATACAGTGATAACTCTGATTGATGTAGAATATGAAGAAAGGACAGGATAAACATAAAGAAAATGTAGAAGCCAAAAGAGAGAGACCGAAATATAAACAAACTAAATTTTAGAGAAATAGTTAAGGTGAGCACGATAGAAATACAATCAAAATTAAGATCTAGAGAAATGGAAGAGAGGGCAAATGAACTGTCTTGTTGAGAATGCTAAGTTCGAAGTAGGAGTATATTTCAGGAAATGAGAAAGAAGGCAGACAAATGTGCTTTGCTGAAAAATAACCCAATAGGGAGATCACGAGTCAGTTTAGTAGGAACAAGGTGTCGTGGGAAGTTGTTAATCTATCAGGGAACCCCGTAAGTAGTATAGTGTTGAGTAATTCCCACTTACGCCGTAAGGTGTTATGCTACTGAAATCTGCTGAGATTTAGGGTTAGGAACCTCAATAATATAAACCTTGTAGTGACGATAATGGCGTCATAGAGACCTCCTTGTTGGACTGTGTGCGTCCGGATGAATGCAATTGTACTTTGTACCCCGCTGACAACTGTAGAATTTTTGCCTCGAGCGTACACCGCCGAGCATGCTTACGTATGCGAGGGGGTTTCTAGGGAAGCGTGAGAAAATTTTTGATGTTTCATGTCATAACCACATGACTGATGTGGGTATGACACGTGTGATGAGTGTTGTTACCGCATGGAAAATCTGGGCATGACATCAGACTATTGTAGTCTTGGATGAAATTAAGAAGCTAGAGAAAGAAAAGAAAAATAGAATCAGCAGGTTAAATGAACTTAGAAGAATAATCATTCCTAAGTTGGAGGCCATGCATGAGGCCCTAAGTGATGCTCAAACCGCAGCCAAGACAAATGATCCGACATATCTGAAGAAGGCAGAAGCTTTTGCATTCCTGTTGAGTGGTCACATATCAATTTTGGATAGGATGAAGTTGAGTTGGGAAATTGAAGTTGTACAATTGAAAAACACTTTTGCAGACATCCTAAATTATATATAGAGTACAACCAGATGATATACTTATGAGACTAAGTATAGATTAATTTTTGAAAATTTTGGTGTATGGACCCCACCCTTTGCCATTGATGTCAAAGGAAGAGTAATGAGTAGTGAAAAATGAGGAATCCAGCTAAGGGGGAGCTACAGAAAATGTACATAGAGACAAAGCATCAGCCAAGGGGAGTATAGTGTAACACTTAGTCATTTTTCACTAGGTGTTGCCATCAATGTCAAAGGGGGAGATTGTTGGCAAGAGACACCATATGGATTCATGAATGTTGTCATTGATGGTAACAAAGGTTATCTCACACATCTGCAAGACATGATGAGTCTCTACTGGAAGTCAAATTGAAGAAGTGTTATGATCCGGTAAGCAAGAACAGAGCAGTCAGCAAGGTCCGATGATCAGGTCCGGATCTCTCAGAGCAAGTATCTCAATAAAGTACAGATTTGGGGAAGTCAAGAGGAGTACCTTGACTACTAAATTCCAAGGATTTATCTTCCGGTGATGAAGGAATAAAGAGATATGAGCATTCAAGTATTAGGTTCCTGTTTGGCAGAACAGACAGAGGAAGAACTGATCGACAGAGCATCAGACATTATTTCAGATGATATGCTGATGGTAATAAAGATTCTTAAGGTATCATTCTTGTTTGGCTGACTTGTTAGATGACTTGCATAAGTTTCTTTTTTATCCGCATCACTTGGTAAGCAAGGATTCAGCCGACAGACTAAAGTTTAGGAAATATTGACCTTTCTGGATGCCGACTAGAAAGAGTATGAAATCCCTTATGTGGATATATATACATGATGGATTTTGATGAGAAGGTGACTGTTGTGTTGTTATAAGTGTGAAGAAAAGCATAAGTGTAAAAGGAAAGTAGTAAGGAAGGTCCGGTATGTGAAAAGATAGCAGAACAAAGGAAGAGGAAGGATGAAGTGTAGCAGATCAGTATACTGAGCTTAACCGAAACTAAACTCTAGCATATGTGGATGCTTCACATCAGTTCAAGTATCTTATTATTCTTGTTACAACTTGTAGACAGTGAGTCTCTTGTGAGCAGTGTGCTCGGGCAGTGAGCCCTAATTGGCAAGTGCCATTTTGTATTTCTATTCTTCTAACAGAGAATACAATCTTGGGTTAATCACCCCATGGTTTTCTTAATAGGGTTTCCATGTCAAAAATATTTTGTCATGTGTATTTCCATTTCATGGTTATGTTTGCTTATTTGAATTGATGTTGCATTAGGAAATGGTATTTCCTAAGACTGCATAAAAGTTGTGGAAATGGCTGGGTGAGATCTATCAAGCCAAGAGTATGGTAAATAAACTTTATTTAAAAAGAAAATTGTTTTCCATGAAAATGAGAGAAGGTGAATCAGTTGCAGAGCATTTAAATTCTTTTAATTTGTTAGTGAGTCAGCTTGATTCAGTAGATGTTGAAGTTAGTGAGGAAGATAAATGTATCTTACTTCTTTGTTCTTTACCAGAGTCTTGGGAGAATGTTATCCTTGCTATCACTGCTAACCTTGTGGCTCCAAAGTTGGATGCTCTTGTTTTAGTGTTACTATCATAGGAATTGAGGAAGAAGAGTTCAGATAGTTTAGGGGATGCTCTCGGTATCAGGGGAAGGTCTAAGGAAAGGGGACCTAAAGGAGATCAGAAAGGGGCTAAGGATAAGTCCAAGGGCCAGTCTAAGACTCCTGGTAAAAAGAACAGAGTTAAGTGTTGGAACTGCGGTAAAAGGGGACATGTGAAGGAGTGCAAAAACCCCAATAAATAGTGGGAGAGTGCTTCGGATAAGTCCTCAAATGCAGGTGAAGAAGTTTTACTTTTTGCATGTAATCTTGTTTCTAATGATCACTGGTTGGTTGAATCAGGATGCTCATTTCATATGACTCTACATAAGGAATGTTTCTCCTCATATGACGAATATGATGGAGGTAATATCTACCTTGGTGAGAGCTCTACATATCCGATTGTCAGGAAAGGAAAGATTAGTGAGAGGGAACTTGGTGGTAGCGAAGGGGAAGAGATTCAGAAGCTTGTATAAGCTTGAAGCCACTACAGTTTATAATGCCTCCTATGTATCTGAGGCTAATAATGAAAATGCATGTATGTTGTGGCATCATAGATTGGGTCACACAAGAAATAATGTATTAAAAACTATTAAGAATAAAAATTTGTTGGATGGTTTCTCCTATTCTAGTGAGCACTTTGATTTCTAAGAGCATTTTGTGTTTGGTAAAAAAAAATAGAAAATCATTTCTTTTAGGAAGCAATAGAGCAAAAGAGAAGTTAGAAATTATTCATACGGATGTGTTTGGACCTGTGGATAAAGAATCTATCAAAAAATCTTGTTATTTTGTAACCTTCATTGATGATATATCTAGATTTACATGGATTTATTTTGTGAAGCATAAATCTGAAGTTTTCACTAAGTTTAAGGAATTCAGAGTCTTACTAGAGGACCAATCAGGTTTAAAGATAAAAATATTAAGATCTGACAATGGAGGGGAATATTTCTCTAAGGAATTTGATGAGTTTTTGAGGCATGAAGGTATAATCAGACAAAAGAGAACTCTATATACACCACAGTAGAATGGTGTTGTAGAAAGGATGAATCAAACAATTATGGAAAGGGCCAAAAGTATGCTTAGTGATGCATAGTTGGATAAATGCTTTTGGGTAAAGGCTATGTGTACTGCTTGCTACTTGATAAATAGATCTCCTTGTAAGGCTCTTGATTCGACAACTTATGAAGTGTGGACAGGTAAGAAACCTTATGTCTCACATTTAAGGGTTTTTGGCTATGAGGCTTTTGTTCATGTGCCTAAGGAAAAGAAATGTAAGTTGGATCCAAAGGCTGAAAAGTGTACATTCATTCGATATGGTGATAATGTCAAAGGTTATAAGATTTGGAATCCACTAACCTACAAAATTATCTTTTCTAGAGATGTTATTTTCAGGGAACTTAGAGCTATTTTTGAACCTGAGTAGCCAAAAGAAAAAGATGAAAAGGTAAAGAAGGTGCACTTTGATTTAGAGCAGCAAGATGCACCTTAGGAAGAACATAATGATGGATTGGGGGGTGAAGAAGAAGAAGAAGATTCAAGTAGTTCTGATGAAGATGAGTTTGTTGTGACAGAAGAAGTTGTTGTAGATGATCATGTAGAAGAATGAGTAGAGTCTCTTACTCCACCCTTGAGAAGATCCACAAGACAACGGAATCTAGTTGATAGGTATAGCCCACTAGATTTCTGTTGTGTATATGCTTTATTGAGTACTAACGATGAACCTAGATGCTACAGGGAAGCTATTTCTGTAGATGATCGTGAGTCTTGGAAGCTTACCATGCATGAGGAGATGATGGCTTTAGACTCTTACAACACCTGGGATCTTGTTCATTTTCCCAAAGGAAGAAAGGCCATAGGATGTAAGTGGGGCTTCAAGAAGAAGTTTGGAGCAGACGGGTCATTGGAGAAGTACAAGGCTAGACTGGTAGCCAAGGGCTACTCCCAGAGAGGGAGTTGATTTTGGTGAGATATTCTCTCCTGTTACTAAATTGACTTCTATTAGATTTCTCTTATCCATTACTGTAGCTTCTTATTGGGAGATTGAGTAAATGGATGTTAAGACTGCATTCTTGCATGGAAATCTTGAAGAAGAAATTTATATATAACAGCCTATAGGTTTTGAGGTAAAAGGAAAGGAACATTGGGTTTGTAGGTTAAAGAGGTCTCTTTATGGTCTAAAATAGTCCCCCAAGATGTGGTATCAAAAGTTTGATTCATTTTTTAAAAAATTGGATTTTGTTAGAAGCGAGGAGGATCATTGTGTTTACATGCATTGCGTTGATGATTCTATACTAGTTATTGCTCTGTATGTTGATGACATGTTTTTTAGCAATACTAAGGGTATGTTCAGTGAGCTTAAAGCCCAACTTTTAGGTGCATTTGAGATGAAGGATCTTGGTACTGCAAGGTATATTCTAGGAATGGAGATCAAGAGGGACAGAGTTAACAGAAAGCTTTGGTTGTCATAAAGTAAGTATGTGAATACTATTGTGCAGAGGTTTAGTTTACAGGACTGTAACCTAGTTAGACTTCCTTTACACATTGGTACTAAGATTTCATCAGATATGTGTCCAAAGACTGAGGATGATCTTGAGGATAAGTCTAATGTGCCATATGCCAGTGTTGTAGGGAGTTTGATGTATGCAATGGTTTGCACTAGACCAGATATTGCCCAAGCAGTGGCAGTTTTGAGCAGATTTATGTCTAACCCTTGTAGACAGCATTAGAACTATGCGAAGAGGTTGTTTAAATATGTTGTAGGTACTCTTGATCATTTTTTGGTTTATTCTGGTACTGATAGTTCTGATAAATCTTTAGACATATAGGGTTTTGTTGATGTAGATTGGGCAGGTGACTTGGATAGTCGAAGGTCCACTAGTGGCTATGTGTTTACTTTGTTTGGAGGTGCTGTGAGTTGGATGAGTAATAGGCAACCCATAGTTTCTTTGTCCACCAAAGAAGTAGAGCATATGGCTTGTACTCATGTCTCTAAGGAGGTAGTTTTGTTGGGGAGACTATGTATAGTATTGGTTTTAATTGCAGATCATTCAGATTGGTTGTGATAGCCAGAGTGCTATCTATTTGGCCAAGAATCCCATTTATCATGCTCAGACTAAGCATGTTGATGTTCAATATTACATTGTTCAAGAGTTGGTTGCAAATGGAGAGATTGAGCTGAAGAAGATAGACACTCAAGAGAATGTTGCAGATTCTTTGACCAAGCCTATGAGCATAGAGAAGTTTGTATGCTGTAGAGAGGCCATGGGCCTTGTTTCTAGTGCTTGACTATTTTCATTTGATTTCCTATGGGTTGATTTACAATGTATAATATCAAGTGGGAGAGTGTTGGGATAAGGTGCCATTAACCTTGTAAATCTCAATATTGTATTTATTCTATTTATTATATGTAATTTGTAATTATCCATGAGGAGTTGTACTAGTTTCACTGGCAGGGGTAATTTTGGAGTCACCAGAAGTTATTATGGAGTGACTTTTACTATTGGTAGATGTAAAAACTCATGGTAAATGAGGATAGGTGTGCTCCCTTGAGGAATATACTATTTTTGGCATGTATGACAACTGTAATAATGTTTGGTGAGTGAATCTATGATAGCTGTAAGTTGTCATAAGATTCTATGATTCTATGACACATATGATGGATATGTTAGTTGTTTATTTGCTATATTTAGCCCAAGGTTTCAATCTTTGAAACATACTCTTTTGCTAGAATCTATGACAATTATGACATGTCATAAGATTCTATAAGAGGCCAGATTTTGTCTTGGGTACCCAACCTTTGCATGGTTGTTTTTGGACAAGTGTAAGATGCTTGTAGGATGGTAATTAATGTTTACAAGTTGGAGAATCTTAGGAGAGAGAAGTTGAATGCCTAAGATGAGCTAGAAAATGTTTCTATAAGTATTTTCCATGTATTTGTTGCTGCAATAGATGTTTTAGGTACTCGGGTGCTATCGGAATGCTGTTAGATTGAAGACTGGTGGAGAGAGTTGAAGGGTTGTTTTATTGTAAATCATTTTTAGATTAATACAAACATTGGGCCTCTTTCCTGTGTGGAGTTTTTTACCCAAAAGGGTTTTCTCCATGTTAAACATTGTGTTATGTGTTCATATTTCTGATTTTGCATTTCTGTGAAGCATAGTTTTGTTTCTGTGTTACAATCTCCATTAATAACACACAGTTAACGATTGCTGAAATTTAACTTGAATCAGGTTTCCATTTAAGTAGTGTTTCTTTCATTTCTAACAATCCTAAGTCTATGTGGGTACCTAAGGTCCTACATTGACCATCCCATATGTAAACAAGTCCATTACTTCCTACACCTCCTTCTAATTAAAAGCTTCAATGTTTATCATGGTGTGTGCAATTGTTGGTCTTGGTTCCTTTCCATTCAACAACACTTCCACATACCTTCATCCCCTTATCTTATATCAATTATCCTCCATATTCCCCCCATCATACCTCTATGGTCCATGCTTTTGCTCCATCATCCATTTATCCCTCCATCTTCATACATCATCCACATCATAACCCACCATCCTTTCTATTTCCATCTTCCCACATCTACCAACATCCGTGCACATAAGCTACCTAATATAGTCCATGTAAAAATATGCATTAAAGTGCTAACATACTACCTTTCTATTGGAAATAGACACTTGATTCCTCATCCTACCATCCCATCCAAATAAGTCAAAAAAAGATCAAAATTGTAAAGAGAAATTCCTTCGTCCAATGGTGAAAACTTGGCAAGCAGGCACCTTGGATAAGTACCATGATGAAAACCTAGCAAATAGGCATCATGTGTAGATTTATTATCTATGTACCTAACACTTGGGGGTATGTCATCTCATTCTACATGTTGATGATAGTTTTTACATATTCATAACAAAAGTTACAATTCACAAAAATGAACCTAACTGTCTTGAAAGATATGAATAAATCAATGAAGATTACTTAATCCCAAGTTTCTATATGGTCAGGTCTTGACCTTGTGGATAATTTAGTAGGTTAATGTGAAGTTGTAATATGCAAGGGGCCTTACTTGATTTAAGGTGTATTATGACTTACTGGACTCAAATTATGCAAAAATATCACAAATATCATCATTTTATTCGTTCTTTTGCATAGATTTGTTACTGTATCACAAAGCTTTATATGATTTATATTAACACAAGCTTTTCTTTTCAAATATTATGAAAATTGTCCAATATCAACTTAGTTGTTCATGTTTCCTTCAAATATCAGACAATGTCCTTTAAATCTCTGCATTTAAGCTAAATATTTCAATTGTTTGGGAAAAGTTAGAGGAATCTAAATTAAACTTCATTCTACTACAGGATCTAAATGTTCTATTATGCATGTTGTAAGTTGTACAACAAACTTGATTAAATCCATAGACTAAACCTTTAAATGTAAGCCCTGAGTATTTTCACAAACATACATTCAAGATTGCAAGCTTTAAGAGATATTATTTCAAATACAAAGAAGAGCCAGAAGATACTCTGAATATAGACGTAGAATTCCAGATTCATTTATATTCAAAACACACAATCATATATGATTTACAATGTATGAATGAGTCCTTGCTTCATTAATCAACTTACAGAAAACTTGCAAAATGTCTTACAGATACAGTAAGGAAGCTAGATGTTCCATGCATTCCTTATTCCAGACACAGGTGACCTCCTTCTATTCTAAACTAAATGTTCTATTCAAAATGCCAAGACAAATTACAACTTCTAGCTCTCTTCTACAAAAATCCCTGTGTAAGTATTACAAAGTAAAGGGGCTCAATATATAGTTTTGATTACCCCAATACGGCCCCAAAACCCTAGTCAATCAATGGTCCACACTTCAAGTGCAACATCAATCGGTTGAAAACAAATCCCGCCAAAAAATCTGTGAACAACATACCCATATTGAGCATAAGGATGCCCTTTGGAAACCCTAATAGCCACCAAAATATCTTATGTTGCTCTTTTAATAATGTTTCCTTCCACCTGCATATTTCTTCTCATTGAAAGCCTTTACCCCTTTCACTTCTTTTGTCATCCGATCCATCCTTTGTGATGTCATCCCCATTAAAGCTCCACCTTCCATATATCTGCAAACCTGCCAACAGACACAAAAACGGATTATAAAAAATTACGTCGCTTTCGCCAATTTATACCTCATTAGAATGTTAGATTGGTATTAATTATAGTAACTAATGCGCCACAAGTTCAGCCTTCCACTACAATGTTGGCACTTTTAAACCCTTTTTTCCATTAGTTTATTTCTGCATACATACCCTTTTACCTTGTATGTTTTCTTGTATGTTCCCTTTGTATGTCTTCTTTGTATGTCTAAACATACAAATATTTTATGCACGAAATCAAACTAAAGTTCCCTCCCTTTTCCACTTTTCGTACATCCTTGTATCTTCTCTTTGTATATCACACATTGTATGTCTCATTATATACAAGCGCATATACATAAACATATACAAACCCTCTTTTACCCTTTATCTCCCGTGATGACTTTATTTCTTTTGTATATTGGGCTTTGTATATCATAAACATACAAGCATCCCAAACATACAAAAGCTTTTCAGTATTTGACTATCTTTTTGCATCCATCTTTTATCTTCCATTTGCATCCATCGTGTTGCATATCGACTTGTATCTTTCCCTTTGCATATCAGCTTGTATCTTTCCTTGTATGAACGCATATACAAACAACCCTATGCAAACCTCCTTTCATTACCCTTTATTTCTTTCGATGCCTTTTATTCCTTTGTATATCGGTTATGTATACCTTCATCATCAGAGTAACCCAATTAGTAGGGGTGATCTAAAAAAATCACTTCGATCACACATATCTTCTCGATACAATTTTTTTATCAACGAGAGTATAAGTGATTCCTGCCGAAAATTACTTATCACCGAGAGGCATAAGATCGGTATGATCTAAAAATTTTGCTTCGGCAAGCTTGCTTAAGCCGATGAGTGGTGGATCCCACATTACTTCCCCTTGTATCTCTGCTATACAACAATACTTGTATCAAAACTATACAAGCCTAGATACATACAAATATTTGCATGTATCACCTTTTCGGACTTATCCTTTCCATAAACCATAGTTTACTCACTTTTGATTCCACAACATGCATAAAGTGCAATGCATCTTTTAATATACATTAAGTAGTGATGCATCATTTATATCAAATTTTAATCTTTCCTAAATTCTGCATTGTATGTATCCTGAAATGTATGCAACCAAAAGCATACACATACAAAGCATGAAACATACAACAATAAAACCAACTTTAATACTTTTTCAAATCCATGGCATTTATATCAAATGCAATGCATCTTTTAATATACATTAATACATGATGCATCACCTTAACCAAATTTTAAACTTTTCTAAATTCTGCATTGTATGTATATTAAAATGTATGTACTCGAAGCATACCTATACAAAGTGTGAAGCATACAACAATAAAACCAACTTTAATACTTTTTCAAATCCACGGCATGCATGTAGCCTTGTATATCCACTTTGTATGTTTCTCTTTCACCAAACATACAAACATAAAATACATTCGACATAATCAACTGATTATGCATTCAAACTTTGAAATCCATCAAGTCCGACTTGTATGTATAGATGGAATGTGAATAAAATGCATACAAGTAAAATGAGTTAAAAAAAACCCGACAACCCATTTTTGTGACTTATACAATGACCCAATATACAAGAAGCTTTGCATATGCAACATACAAATGACTCGATATACAAACAGCTTTGTAAATGCAACATACAAACCCTCCCATTGTACATTTTACCAAAACACTCATATCTTGCACAATACTGGGAATTTTCACATGGTTCAAAAAGCAACCCCCACTCATTTTTGACAAGGAATTCACCCATATTTAGCTCTAGTACTTAATGCTATTTTTCTTTGTTTTCAACAAGGTTTGTAACTTTCACTCTCTTTTTCCCTTTTACCAAACAACAAACCCACACACAAAAGCAAAAGCCACATCCACAACAGGGGTCCTCATTTTGCTAAGGAGTAAAATGGGGCATGTTGTGAGCATCACAACAACTAGCAACCAAACAAAACAATCAAATTTAAACCATTGAAGAAAACTAAATGAAATAAATTCATAACTTCCAACTATCTTTTCTGCAAATCATTATCTAACTTGAGACTTAATGTATTCAATAAGGTGCATGAATTTTTCCATTTAGTTTAAGTGGGTGCATGTGATTAATATTCCTCATCTTGAAAATTAGTTGAACAAACCAGTGACTGATATTAGCCTACATAGTTGATGTCATTCCCTCATAGCCAACTTGATAGAGCCTCACTGCCAGCAGGCATCCATAGCCCCGACAAGGTTATCATTACAATTCTCCTAAGTAGAGCCCCACTACCAGCAAGCCTCTATAGCCCCGGTAGAGTTACTTAGATGGCTTAATCTAGATTTTTAGTAAAATCTATTTTATTATTTTAAATTTTTTGTATTTGATAGAGATTTCATAAGATGTTACAGTTGTAACTTCATGATGCAAGGAATGATCACTTGCTAAAATTAAGCTGAGAATTGTAATGGTAGCAAGGGTGACCTCTGATTTTTCACCTAATATCTACACTAGTATGTTCAACAAACCCAAGGATTTTAGGTGTGTCATTGTGAGAAACTTCCCTTGAATACTCAACCCACAGTTATTGAATAAAAAATTTCACAAGTCAAACAACTTTCTACATTCATGATAGTCACAACAAGTTATGCATAAATTTCAAATAATTAACTTGAATGTTCTAAATATTCTATTGTTTTCAGTGGTTGTCAGTCTACTCCTGTATACTCTAAAACAAAACAAACATCCCTACTAAGACAACAAAACACACAAACCAACAAACACAACAAAATGAAAACAAAAGAACAAAACAAAAACAGCTGAAAACTATACATTATTTACATTATGATACACATAAACTAACTGCCCTCATCTCAAGCCTAAAAGTAATGTTTCAAGTGTTGGCCATTAACTGGTAATGGCACATCTTCCCCAGTCAAGGTCTTAAGCCTGAAAGTATTGTCTCTAATTATTTCTGCGACTTGTAATGGACCTAACCATAATTTGTCAAATTTTCCATGATTCCCTTTCTTTTCATGTGCTTTATCCCAGCACAGCACTAAGTCTGATATTCTAAATGTTTTGACTCTTGCCCTTTTATCAAACCATCTCTTGACTACTGCTTGATGTTTGGTGAATTTCTTAATGCCTTGATCTCTTTTCTCATCTAATTGTAACATTTGTATTATTTTGGCCTCTCTATGATCATGCCTAAATATTCATTAGCAAACTTCTAGACTAGTATTCTTAAATTCACTAGAAGTATGGGATCAATCCCATAAACTAAATGATAAGGTGCATTGCCTAAGGCTGACTTAACCTTAGTCCTATCTACCCACAATGCATATTTCAACAATGTGTTCCACTCTCTAGGATTCTTTTCAGTTAGCTTCTTGATTATATCCAATAAATTTTTGTTTGTAGACTCAGCTAACCCATTCCCCTGAGGATAATAATTTGAATAAAACTTTAAAACTATCCCATACTCAAATGCCCATTTAGAAAATTTTAGAGAAGAAAAAGTAGGGCCGTTATCACATACCAGCGAATATGGAGTTCCAAACCTGGTTATGATGTTTTCTTCAAGGAACTTGATAACGACCTTAGTAGTAGAGAAATTGCAACATGTGGTTTTAGTCCACCTTGTACAGTAGTCAGTTACTATCAGTATAAACTTATGTCCTGCAGATGACGGAGGATTTATGACCCCAATGAAATCTAAGCCCCATTGTGTAAATGGTCTAGACTCAATCACTGGCTATAATGGATTAGGCTGACTCCTTCCTTTATCTACTGTAGTTTGATAGGTGTGGCAACTTCTAATGTGACTCTCTGTATCCTTAAACATCGTAGGCCAATAGTACCCTGCTCTCAATATCTTATGCATTGTAGCTAAATGAGAACCATGAGCAGTTCCATATTTGTTGTGCAATTCTAACAACACCTTATGTGCTTAAACATCTGTTTAAACTTATTAAATATATTCCTTCATGGTTCTTATTGAATAGGAGACCTTGTACCATGTACTTCTATGTTTTAATTTTTAAAGCTCTCCTTTGAGAAGATTTCATCTTATTTGGATATTTGCTTGATATTAGAAAAGTGTTGAAATCATCATACCACCCTGATGCATCACTAGAATGCAACGCATATTGTTGTTTCACCAAATTTGGATCGATGTTTGCTATGGTTTGTATTAGTGCTTGTCCTCTGACCAACTTCATTGGAATAATTTCCATATCAAACTCTTGCAATGTTGTAATCCATTTGGCTCTTTTCTCTCAAGGCTCATTCTACATCAGCAACATGTTCACGGTTGCATCTAGTACTATGGCTTTAACCTGACTGCATAAGATATAATGTCTAAACTTTTTCACTTCTCTTACTAATGCAAATGCCTATCTTTTTGTATCAATATATTTCAGCTATGCATCCTTCAGAGGTGCACTCATGAAGGCTATGGGTTTTTCTTCATTGTCTTCTCCCTTTTGTGTCAAAGCAGTTGCAACTGAATGTGAGGATGCAAAAGAATAAATGTAAAATGGATTTGTATAATCTAAACTTGTCAACATAGGAGCATAAAAAATGGCTTCCTTAATATCTTCAAATGCGGCTTTAGCGACTGGTGTCCATTCTATCTTTGCATCCTTCTTTAGCATGGCGTTCAATGGTTGCACAATTTTTGCAAACCCTGTAATAAACTTCTTGACAAAATTAATCTTACCAAAAAATGACTTTAGTTCTTTCTTACTCTTTGGTAATTGCAATTTCTTTATTCCTTCTATTCTATTAGGATCAATAGATATCCCATTTTTAGAAATGACACGTCGTAATAATTTTCCTTCAGTTACGTCAAATGTACATTTCTTTGGGTTAAGGGAAATCCTGTACCTTTCACATCTTTTAAGTACTCTTCTCAGATCTTTAGCATGAGTGGATGCATCTTTAGAGTAAATAGTTAAACCATCCATATAAATAATGATGCACTTACCTGACAATCCATGGAATGCAATGTCCATGGCTTGTTGAAAAGTGGCACCTACATCAATTAGACCAAAATGTATTCTTCTGTATGCATAATTTCCCCATTTACAAGTAAAAGTGGTCTTTAATCTATCCTCTTTATCTATTAAGACTTGGTTATATCCTGAGAATCCATCTAAGAAAGACATTATTTTAGCCCCATTCATTGCTTGCAACACTTCATCTATTGGAGGCAAAGGATAATTATCTTTTTTAGATGCCTTATTCAAATTTCTAAAATCTACACATAACCTAATGTCTCCACTTTTCTTTCTCAAAGGTACTAAATTAGCTACCTAGGCTAAATGTCTAACTGGGAAAATTATTCTGGCAGACAGCAATTTTTTCACTTCGTCAAAGATTAAAGGCTCTAAAATGGCATTCACAGGCCTTTGTCTTTGCCTAAATGGTTTAACATATGGTTTCAAGGGTATCATATGTCTTCAGATCTTCATACGTCCATGCTATGACATGTTTGTACTCTTTTAGAACATCCACAATTTCTTTTCTCAACTCTTCAGAGCAAGCCTTTCCAATAAGTACACTTTGTGGACTATGCTATGTTCCAAGGTTACATGGATCACACTCACCTCCCTCAATTTTGGGCAAATCTTTCTGTCTTACTACCCCATCAAAGTCAAAAATCTGTTCTAACTCAATTACTCCCTTAGGTAAGAAATTGCTTTTCAAGTTGATTATGTCTTCTTCATCCCAAGATACATCAGGCCTTTCCTATTCATCAATAATTTGAGCTTCAAAGACCTCATTACAAGTTAGAAAATCCACAATTTGTTGATCCCCTCCAAATACTTGAAAATGAGTAACATTATCTAATATGCTAGGAACATTTACTAATTCAATAGCAAATCTTTTAAAACCTAACAGTGTTAAAGGTTCTAAAGTGCTAGCAGCAACTACTAATGCATCTGGTCTATGGTTCAATTCTCTAGGGATATGTTCTATGTTGAAAGCATCAAATGAATCTATCAAATCCCACACCCTATGCCTGTAACAAACCATCTTTTTGTAGTTGCATGGATACAATTTCCTTAATTTCCTGACCACTAACTCAGAATCTAATAATACCCTGATCATTTTTACCTTTTTCTTGATAGCCATAACAAGTCCATAAATCAAAGCTTCATATTTTGCAATGTTGTTAGTACAAGAAAATTGTGACCTATATGCTGCCAAATATGACTTATCATGAGGATCTATAAGCTCCACACATGTACCTGCACCCTATTTAGATTTAGATCCATTGCATTTCAGTGTCCACATGACATCTTTATTCTTTTAACCCTTTACTTTGGCATGTTTTTCTTTTTCTATCACATGTGAGGTGCTATCTTGTTCATTCATGGGAAATTCATTTTGACCTACTTGCATAGTTATACTTTCAGTTTGTAAATTAGAAAGACAAATACTCTTGTCCTTTGTTTCTTCTTTTAAATTTGGGATCAACACATCTATGTTATTTTGAAAGTATTTCTTTGGTTGATTAGGATTAACCTTTCCTTTTTGCATTCCTACTCCCTTTGTGCATTTTATGTATTGAAATTCAATAATGTCTCTGTACCTTCGACAATTTTCTTCAGAATGAGGCTTATCATGAACTCTACACATGTTTTTATACAATTTGTATTGAACTAGAATATTATGTTCCATGCACTTTTCCATTTCCTGTCTGATGACCTGACAGAAACAATTTATTGCATTGCTTTCTTCATCAGAAGAATTTCCATCAGACTCAATGAACAATACTATTTCCTTACTGACATGTTTTTCTCTAAAATTTAACATCTGGATTTCTTCAATTTGTACTCCCTTGTTAGCAATTCTATAAACACCAGGTTCAACAAAAGCATACAAAATCTCATTAGTCCTATTGTATTCTGTAATCATGTGCTTCATTCTAGGTTTAGCTTCTATCCTGATCTGATTTGGAACACCTCTCCAAGGTAACTACATATGTGAAAA
Organism: Cunninghamia lanceolata; assembly: GCA_027924645.1. Classification (NCBI taxonomy): domain Eukaryota; kingdom Viridiplantae; phylum Streptophyta; class Pinopsida; order Cupressales; family Cupressaceae; genus Cunninghamia; species Cunninghamia lanceolata. The sequence continues at coordinate 29,550,218 of BSBN01000078.1, read as the reverse complement.
ATCAGTGGCCATATATCCATTCAATGTTTTAGACCAGTCTCTACTCAATAACATCCCATAATTCACAGGTATATCTACTATCTAAATGTCAATAAACTGACTTACCCTAGGATCTGAGGCTAATTGCATTTGAATATGCACCATTTCTCCTATCACATTAACCTTAGTTTTATCCAATTGTGTAACAACCTTAGCAGATTTGGTAGGAGTCAGCCCTAAAGTTTTGGATATTCCTAAAGGCATTACACTAGATGACGCACCAGAATCCACCATGCAATTATGTATATTATTTCCACACATTCTAATAGTTAACAAGAAAGGAGGAGCATCCTTCTTATTTGCATACATTACCACATTAGTGTTGGAAGGCTGCTCAATTTTCTTACTCTTTTCTTTGGGTTGTGAATCTCAACTAGGAACACTCTCATCAACAGAAACCTCATCTGTCATAGATGTATCCAAAGATTTTATGAAAGCATTTCTGACCCCTGGACTTTTCAATAATTCACACAAAGGTATACTGACCTTAGTTTTCTTTATCTCTTTAGATAAATAACTCATCAATCTCATTGTTTCTACTGTCTCTATTTTAACTGTTTGGACTTTTTGTACTACTGTTCCATTATTTGCATGATAATTAGCCTTCAGTATAGTAGGATTATTACTAGCATTCTGACCTAGGGGAGTATTGAAATTGTTAGGAGTGGAAGTAGTGAAAGGACCTCCTGGCCTAGTGTTATTTCTCAAATTGTAGGTGTGGTTTTTGTTTGACTGTTGAAAAGCTTTTACCTCTTCTGTTTCATATAACACTTCATTTTCAGTTTCAAAGGGAAACTGAAATGTATTTAGTACAAAGGTTGATTCAGGATATAGGTTTTCACAAAAATAAGGTTCATCCTCTATCAATTGATCCTCTTCTTCTCTAGTTGCAAAGGTAAAAGTCTCTAAGAGTAAAGTAGTCTCATATCTTGAGGGCACTACTTCATTACCTTTGGGAATGATAAACTCAGAAGTGGGAGCCTGTACATCTACATTGAAAATATTGGCTGCTAAATGGAACTGAGGACAATCTAGTTTAGCATGGGTACTAGTATTATGAAATCTACACCAATTCTTCAATGTTGTATTAGCCATTTGAATTCAGCTATTTGTTTTGTATCTTGATTATCTAAATTCTCAAATGGAGAAGCTAGAGTGCCATTATTTGGCCCTATGTTCCATGTCTTAGGTGGCCTTGGCTGATTTTGATTCCTATTGTTGTTACCCCAGGCTCTGTTATCTATAGCAGGTCCTCTATTTTGCATCAGTTGTCCTAGATTATGATTTTGATTATGATTGTAATTCTAGTTTTGATTTGAACTTTGACCCTAGTTATAACTCTGATTATGATTCTGGTTATAGTTTGGGTTGTAGTTCTAACTATAGCTTTGGTTATGGTTTTAACTGTATCCTTGGTTGTTTCTACCATAGAAATTTTCATTTCCCAGTTGTGTCATTTCGGTAGTCAATCTTCTCAAGTGTGCAGTAATTTCTTTGATTTGTTCCCTTTCCTCTTGTGCCTTTGCCACAATTGTATCCTGAGAAGGTTGGAAGAAAGATTGACCATTACTCTAATTATTATTGGTAGTGCTACCAGTATAAGGGGCTATGGCCTAGATTGGGGCAGGATTATACACCGGTGTATGTAGGAACTAGATTCAATAATGGAGTATTATGTGTAGGGGCTCCATTCTATGATTGTGTTTGACTTTGCATACCAAGATTTCCTCCATTAGGAAATGGATTATAAGTTGTTTGCCTCATCTCCTGGTTTACTGAGGCTGCCTCCTTATAAGCTTTGGATATTGTATCTATGTCAGCCTTTCTTTTGATAAACATAGCAGTTAATGGATCTAAGGCAATGTAATACATGACTAACAATGTATCTACATTTACTATGTAAGGAGCTACTAACCTAGAATAAGCCTTTTGAAATCTATCATTAAAATTATTAATCAGCTCTCCTTCACCTCTCTTAATTGTAGCCAATTTCTGATATAAGGTGGAAGGATCAATTGGTCCTCTAAATCTAGACAAAAATGTTTCTTCCATAAGTTCCCAAGAAGAAATGTAACCGTTAGGCAAGTTAACATACCAGTTAGAAGCCTGCTCATTGAAGGTGTAAGGAAACAACCTACACACAACTTCCTCATATTCTAACCTGGCCCTAAAGCATGCCTCTTTGAATATTCTAATGTGATCTTCTGGATCCTGATGTAATTGATATTTAAGACATATCTTTTTAGGATTTTTTGGCATCTCATGATAATCAGTGAACTATATGGGAGAGTTGACATTAAAATAAGCCATTGCAGGTACTTGTGCTTGACCTGGACCGTGGGGAATACCTAGATTTCTTGGTGGAATAGGATTCTTGGGAGGACCTAAACCAAGATTCAAAGATCTAAATGAAGAACTATAAGGACTCACAATGTTATGGATACTAAAAGGTGATCCAGTAGGCATTCCAGATGAACCTCCTCTGTGTGATATTCTAGGATTCCAAATCAATGGACTCTTACTTTGCCTTTTATCAAGTAATTGCACAAATATATCTTCTAAACTGGATCTAGATGCAGTCACTCTATTACTGTTATGAGCAAGCTTTACTTAGAACAAACCCTAACTCCAATCAGGCCCTCCTTCTAGCACAAAAAACTGTTGATGATTGTTTTTACACATTCATAACAAAAGTTAAAATTCACAAAAATGAACCTAACTGTGTTGAAAGATATGAAGAAATCAATGAGGATTACTTAATCCCAGGTTTCTGTATGGTTAGGTCTTAACCTTGTGGACAATTTTGTAGGTTAATGTGAAGCTGTAATATGCAAGGGGCCTTACTTGATTTAAGGTGTTTTATGACTCACTAGGCTCGAATTATGAAAAAATATCACAAATATCAACATTTTATTCATTCTTTTGCATAGATTTGTTACTATATCACAAAGCTTTATATGATTTATATTAATACAAGATTTGCTTTTCAAATATTATGAAAACTATCCAATATCAACTTAGTTGTTCATGTTTCCTTCAAATATTAGACAATCTCCTTTAAATCTCTGTGTTTAAGGTAAATATTTCAAATATTTGGAAAAAGTTAGAGGAATCTTGTAATGAAACAACTTGCACAATATCTGAATATAATAGTAAATATGCTGCAAATACTTGATAATAATATGCCACTTCGAGGGGGATACCTCCAATAGTCTTCAATGAGAACACAATACTGAATATGATGAAATAAGACTCACTACCTCCTATATATACCTATTTATGCCTAGGATATCACCTAGGCCGACTTAGATGGGCCTATATAAGCCTTAGACCGACCTAAACAACTAAATAACAATAAACTAATGATAATATGACTTAATTAAGAGTTAAGATAGCCACAAGCTGACTATTCATAACTCTATACACACTATAGGATTAAGGGCGTAGCATGCCCCCCCTCTTCAAAGAAGCATTGTCCTCAATGCTGACCAAATGTGGATGCTTTTGCATGAATTCCTCATTCTCCCATGTAGCTTCCTCAACTGGAGAGTTTTTCCATGTAATTAGATATTCTATGATTTCCCTTGTCCTCAGCTTCTTGGTGCATGTTTGAATAATTCTCTCAGGATCCACAACTATTCTTCCCTCTTCATCAAGCTCAGGTAACTTAGTCTATGCTACCACTTTATTCCCAATAACCTTCTTCAAGCAGGAAACATGAAAAACTGGATGAATTTTTGTTGATATGGGTAGCTCCAATTTATATGCTACATTGCCAATCTTCTGCAACACCTTATAAGGACCATAGTACTTGGGTGCCAGCTTGTTAGCTTTATGTTGTTGTTTTAGAGACATTTGCTTGTATGGTTGTAGTCGCACAAAGACCCAATCCCCCACTTCAAAAGTTCTTTCACTACGGTGTTGATCAGCTTGTTGCTTCATTCTGTTTTGTGCCATTGCCAAGTTCTCTCGAAGACTAGCCAATACCTCTTGCTGATGATGGATGTGTTCTTCGACTGTGTGAACCTTTGGTTGTACCCACAATGAAGAGATGATTGATGGTGGGTGGTAACCATATAGTGCTAAAAATGGAGACATCTTGGAAGAAGTATGGAAAGAAGTGTTGTACCACCATTCTGCTAGTGGTAGCCATTGCACCCATCTCTCTTGTTTATCTGAAGCAAAACAACAGAGATAGCCTTCCAAGCATTTGTTGACCACTTCTGTCTATCCATCTGACTGGGGGTGATATGATGAACTACGAGCAAGCTGAGTGCCCAAGCATGAAAACAAGTCAGTCCAAAAATTACTTGTAAATATAGGGTCACGATCACTGACTATAACTTTCGGAGTCCCATGCAGTTTCTGAATAGTATTCATAAAAGCTATTACTATAGTGCTTGCTACCAATGGTTGTGCCAAAGCACAAAAGTGACCATATTTGGTGAGACGATCCACAACAACCATGATGACATTTTTTCCTTCAGATCTAGGCAAACCTGTGATGAAATCCATAGATACCTCCTCCCACCTTTGACTTGGGATACATAAGGGTTGTAGAAGACCCGGAGTCTTAACTGTCTCCCCTTTATGTTGTTGACATACCATGCATTCAGCTACAAATTTTTGAACATCCCCTTTCAGCCCTTCCCAAAAGAAATCTTGCTTGATTCTATGATAAGTTTTGAGGAATCGTGAGTGCCCACCTATTGGAGAAGCATGTAGTTCTTCCAACACCTTAAGCTTAAGAGTTGAATTCTTGCAAAGGTATAACCTCTCCTTGTACCATAAAATATTTCCTTTCCATGAAAATTTGTCAGACACACTTGATTCCTATTGGAGTTTCTCAATGAGCCTTAGAGTATCTATGTCCTTCTCCCACTCTTCTCTTGCCTCATTTACCCAGTCTGCTTGTAACATGGAAATGGCAAATAAAAATGACTCTGTGGGTTCATCACGCCTTGATAGAGCATCAGCCACAACATTCTCCTTGCCTTTCTTATATATGATCTCAAAGTCATATCCCAACATCTTTGTGACCCATTTTTGTTGTTCTTCAGATGATAACCTCTGTTACAAGAAATATTTGAGACTATCATGACCTGTCTTGACCTTAAAGTGTTGTCCCATTAGATAAGGTCTCCATTGTTTGACTGCATGCAAGATAGCCAACATTTCTTTCTCATAAACTAGCTTCAACAAATTCTTACCTTTGAGTTGGCGACTTTCAAATGCTATGGGTTTTCCTTCTTGCATAAGTACTGCTCCTATTCCATGTCTTGAAGCATCACATTCAACAACAAATGTTTTAAAAAAATCTGGGGTAGCTAGGACTGGAGTTGTACACATGGCTTCCTTTAGTTTCTCAAATGCCCTTGTTGCCACTTCATTCCATTGGAAAGCATCCTTCTTTAACAAGGATGTGAGAGGAGATGCTATGCTACCATAATTCTTTACAAATCGGTGATAATACCCTGTAAGCCCTAAAAAACCTCGTAAGTTCTTAAGGGTCTTAGGAATTTTCCACTCTACAATTGCTTGGATCTTATGAGGGTCCACCTTGACTCCCTCATGTGACACACTTCTTTGACACCAAAGATACACTTGGATGGTTTAGCATACAACTGATTCTGCTTCAAAATGTCCAACACTTGATTTACATGTTGCAAGTGTTCCTCCCATGTTTTACTATATATTAAGATGTCATCAAAAAATACCAAAACAAATTTCCTCAAAAATGGCCTGAAGATAGAGTTCATTAAACTTTGAAATGTTGACGGTGCATTAGTGAGAACAAAAGGCATTACCAAAAATTCATAGTGGCCCTCATGGGTTCTAAAAACTGTCTTATGTACATCCTCATCTCTAATTCTAATTTGATGATAACCAGAACAGAGATCAAGTTTTGTAAAATAAATAGCACCATTAAGCTCATCTAACAAATCATCAATTACTGGAATAGGAAACTTATCTTTTATGGTGAACTTGTTAAGCTCCCTGTAATCTGGACACATCCTCCACATTTCATCCTTCTTACGCACCATTACCACAGGAGATGAGTAAGCACTTTGACTATGCCTGATAATGCCTGCTTCTAGCATCTCTTGAACTATCTTCTCAATCTCACTTTTTTGAGCATATGGATATCTGTAGGGCCTGATGTTGGGTGGTTGGCTCCCTGGTACTAGTTGAATGGCATGATCATGATCTCTCTTAGGAGGCAATCCTTTTGGCATCTCCCCAAAAACTATAGAGTGCTTATCTATAATTGCTTGTAGATCCAATGGTGTAGAAGCCTTTGAGTGATATGCTTCTAATGAAAATAATTGGGCTACCATCCCATCTACCCCCTTCTTCAACATCTTTTGCATTTGGTAAGAACTTACTATCTGTGGTGACTTTGCACTCATCCCTCGTAATTCTATTATTCTTCCCTCTGATTGAAAGTGCATGAATAGTTCTTGGAAGTTCAATTCAATTGTTCCCAAAGTGGTAAGCCAATGTAAATTCTCTGAAATTTTTAATGTAACTTATTAAGGCCAAGATACAACTTACCCAGAAAAAATTCCAAGAAATTAGCAAATTTACTGCCTTGAGAGCGAATTTGTTGCAAACCCTAATTTTGCAATAACTCGCTTATTTTTGCTCCAATTCCTATGAAATCTAGAGTGTATCTTCTTTAATATTGTCTTCAAAAACCCTTTAAAAATCTTTAAAAAATTTGCTAAAATCTGAAAGTTATGGTCTTCCCAAAATCGCCTCCAATGATGAGAAAAAATTTTGCCTCTACGGTGCCAAGATCATGCTTTGATACCACTTGTAATGAAACAACTTGCACAATATCTGAATATAATAGTAAATATGCTGCAAATACATGATAATAATATGCCACTTCGAGGGGGCAACCTCCAAAACCACTTTGAGGGGGATACCTCCAATAGTCTTCAATGAGAACACAATACTGAATATGATGAAATAAGACTCACTACCTCCTATATATACCTATTTATGCCTAGGATATCACCTAGGCTGACTTAGATGGGCCTATACAAGCCTTAGGCTGACCTAAACAACTAAATAACAATAAACTAATGATAATATGACTTAATTAAGAGTTAATATAGCCACAAGCTGACTATTCATAACCCTATACACACTATAGGATTAAGGGCGTAGCAAATCTAAATTAAACTTCATTCTACTACATGATCTAAATGTTCTGTTATGCACATTGTAAGAAGTACAACAAACTTGATTAAATCCACAGACTAAACCTTTAAATGTAAGCCCTGAGTATTTTCACAAACATACATTCAAGATTGCAAGCTTTAAGAGATATTATTTCAAATACAAAGAAGAGTCAGAAGACACTCTGAATATAGATGTAGAATTCCAGATTCATTTATATTCAAAACACACAGTCATATATGATTTACAATGTATGAATGACTCCTTGCTTCATTAATCAACTTACAAAAAACTTACAAAATGTCTTACAGATACAGTAAGGAAGCTAGATGTGCCACGCATTCCTTATTGTAGACACAGGCAACCTTCTTCTATTCTAAACTAACTGTTCTTCTATTCAAAATGCCAAGACAAGTTACAACTTCCAGCTCTGTTCTAAAAAAATCCCTATGTAAGTATTACAAAGTAAAGGGGCTCAATATATAGATTTGATTACCCCAATACGGCCCCAAAACCCTAGTCAATCAATGGTCCACACTTCAAGTGCAGCATCAATCGGTGGAAAACAAATCCTACCAAAAAATTCCTGAGCAACGTACCCATACTAAGCATAAGAATGCCCTTTGGAAGCCCTAACAGCCACCAAAATATCTTTTGTTGCTCTTTTAATAATGTTTCCTTCCACCTGCATATTTCTTCTCATTGAAAGCCTTTACCCCTTTCATTTCTTCTATGATCTGATCTGCCCTTTGTGATGTCATCGCCATTAAAGCTCCACCTTCCATATATCTGCAAACCTGCCAATAGACACAAAAATCAATTATAAAAAATTCACGTTGCTTTCACCAATTTATACCTCGTTAGAATGTTAGATTAGCATTAATTACAATAATTAATGCACCACAAGTTCGGCCTTCCACTACAATGTTGGTGCTTTTAAACCTTTTTGGCCATTAGTTTATTTCTACATACATATCCTTTTCCCTTGTATGTTTTCTTGTATGTTCCCTTTGTATGTCTTCTTTGTATGTCTAAACATACAAACATTTTATGCAAGAAATCAAACTAAAGTTCCTTCCCTTTTCCGCTTTTCATACATCCTTGTATCTTTGCTTTGTATATTGTGCATTGTATGTCTCATTATATACAAGCGCATATACAAAAACATATACAAACCCTCTTTTACCCTTTATCTCCCGCGATGCCTTTATTTCATTTGTATATCGGGCCTTGTATATCATAAACATACAAGCATCCCGAACATACAAAAGCTTTTCAGTATTTGACTTTCTTTTCACATCCATCTTGTATCTTCCATTTGCATCTATTGCATTACATATCGGCTTGTATCTTTCACTTTGCATATCGGCTTGTATCTTTCCTTGTATGAGTGCATATATAAACAACCCTATGCAAACCTGCTTTCATTACCCTTTATTTCTTTCAATGTCTTTTATTCCTTTGTATATCAGTTATGTATACCTTCATCGTCGAAGTAACCCACTTAGTCAAGGTGATCTAAAAAACTCACTCCGATCACACATATCTGCCTGATACAAATTTTTTTTTGGTGAGAGTACAAGTGATTCTTGCCAAAAAGTACTTATTGTTGAGAGGCATAAGATCGGTATGATCTAAAATTTTTTCTCTGGCAAGCTTAATCACGCCAATGAGTGGTGGAGCCCACATTACTTCCCCTTGTATCTCCGCGATACAACAATACTTGTATCAAAACTATACAAGCCTAGATACATACAAATATTTGCATGTATCACCTTTTCAGACTTATCCTTTCCATAAACCATAGTTTACTCACTTTTGGTTCCCCAACATGCATAAAGTGCAATGCATCTTTTAATATACGTTAAGTAGTGATGCATCATTTATATTAGATTTTAATCTTTCCTGAATTCCGCATTGTATGTATCCTAAAATGTATGCAACTGAAAGCATACACATACAAAGCGCAAAACATACAACAATAAAACCAACATTAATACTTTTTCGAATCCACAACATGTATATCAAATGCAATGCATCTTGTAATATACATTAAGTCATGATGCATCACCATAACCAAATTTAAACTTTCCTAAATTCTGCATTGTATGTATATTAAAATGTATCTATTCAAAGCATACATATACAAAGTGCGAAACATACAACAATAAAACCAACTTTAATACTTTTTTGAATCCATGGCATCTATGTAGCCTTTTATATCCACTTTGTATGTTTCTCTTTCACTATACATACAAACATAAAATACATCTGATGGAATCAACCGATTATGCATTCAAACATTGAAATCCATCGGGTCTAACTTGTATGTATAGATAGAACGTTAACAAAATGCATACAAGTAAAATGACTTAAAAAAAACCTGACAACCCATTTTTGTGACTTATACAAGGACCCGATATATAAGCATCTTTGCATATGAAACATACAAATGACCCGATATACAAATAGCTTTGTATATACAACATACAAACCCTCCCATTGTACATTTTACCAAAACACTCATATCTTACAAAATACTTGGAATTTTTACGTGGTTCAAAAAGCAACCCCCACTCATTTTTGACAAGAAATTCACCCATATTCATCTCTTATACTTATTGCTATTTTTCTTTGTTTTTAACAAGGTTTGTAACTTTCACTCTCTTTTTCTCTTTTACCACCCAACAGACCCACACACAAAAATAAAAGCCACAGCCACAGCAGGGGTTCTCATTTTGCTAAGGAGTAAAATGGGGCGTGTTGTGAGAATCACAACACTACCCATCCTATCATTGTTTCTACCTATCCTCTCTATCATATCTTCCTTATCCATTATATCCGCATAATTATCCCCTTGATCTAATCCATCCTTATTCCTTCTTTCTAATCTTGATAAAGATAGGGGAAAAACGTTGAAACATGCTTTAAACATCTCTTGATACCAAATCCTTTCCAATCAATCCTATTATCATATGCTTTGTCATGTAAAATCTTAAGCATTATACCTAGAATGGGGCATGTTATTCCTATGCAACATAGTCTTTAGTGATCACATCCTAAGCACCTCATCCATTTCATCCAGTATTTCCTATTCCTTATTCATCATTGTATCATGAGTCTTCCATCCCATTTTCTATCAGCCATCATTTTTGTTACATCATAAAATGTCCCCTCGGGGGCTTTTCCCTATTAAGGTTTAGCTCCTGGGTCCTGTTTATGCATTTAGAGCATTTTTCATGATAATCTGACTTCTTGATGAGAAAACCCTAAAGTTTCATGGAAAATAGGACTCATGGGATGTACTTGACATGATCCATGCCTGAAATGGGTGGGAGGACTTGGGCACCCACGCCCTAGTCCTACCCTATTTTAGGTCAGGCCTAATTTGAAATTGTCGGTTTATGACCGTTATTTAGGTCCTATGTTGACGCAGTAAGTTTTAATTACAAAATTCTTGGTAGGAATGTTTGTAGTTGCATATATAAGCATGTTTAGGCATTCATTTCTAAACTAGATGATCATTAGATGGAAATTGTGAACTTTATGCATTCTTGTGATTAGAGCATTCAAAATATTCATTGTGTTGTAGAGCAAAGCATTGTTTTTGTGTTTGTGTTTGCATATTTGGCATCCATCTCCTCATGGCATGAAGAGCATCTTCCTTCCATGAGATCTTCACTACAAGGTGATATCAATTGTGTTTTCAATCATTTATCATTTGGATTTTGCCTCTATCCCATAGGGATACACACTCTTTATCTGACAATAGTGTTCGGAAGACTTGAATGTCTCTCCAGGGCTTGACTGAGACAAGCCTCTAAACACCACAACCCCCAACCCATTTTTCTATGATTCCAGGTTACAAGTTACAGGAGAGCAATGTAGACTATCTGGATTGTAGATCAGAAGAGAAAATAGTGACTTGGACTTGGGTGCCTGCTCATTAGTGCAACTGAAGAATCTCCACAACAATAGAAATAGGTTGTAGACAAGGTTCCCAGATTCTAAAGAAAATGATGTCACTAGACTAGGGCGCTTGCTCATTAGTCCCTGAATTTTTCATATTCCAAACTTTGAAATCTGGTATGCATTTGATTGTCATTTGATATCTCTATGTGCGAGCATTTCCATGATTTGTCCATTTACTTTTGAATTTGCATAATTAGGGTTTTAAGCATAATTGGGCATAATTAATCAAATAAATCACAGAATTCCAATTTTACCTGACATTCCAAGTGACCGAAGGCCTGATAGTAGATTCCTACTTGGCTGAAGTCCTTGAATGTTTGAGGTGAAAGGAGGATTCATACAAACCCTAAACATAAAAATCCCTTTTCTTTTCACCTTAAACAGTTTTCTTAACTTATCTAATCCCATCTTTCTCCTTCCATCTAGAATTGGTTTTCCCTTGAAATTAGTATCTAGTACTAAGGCTATCCAAATGCAATCCAATGTCACCTAGTTATCACAATCCATTAAACACTAGCATCTCTGTTGTCTTCCATCTATCACAATCCATCCTACCACTTAGACTTGACTAACTCAAGTAGAGAATGAACTATGCATTCTTTGAAAGTGAAAGTACTTACCAAACCTAAAACAAAAAGACTACTCATGGAGCCATATGTTGTCCCAGATATCGCTTGCCATATCTTATACAAAAATCCATCTATCCTAGATTAGATTAATAGCTTGACATTCTTCGTCAGTCAAAGAGATCTGAATGATAGGCAGTAGAAATGGGTAAGCAAATTGTAGGCCTATGATTTTGATATTGAATATGTGAAAGGAAATAATAATATAGTGGTTGATGCATTATATAGGAAGCCTTATTTATGCTCTATGAATAATTTTTTTCTGATTGGAAAGCTTCTATATTAGTGACATATTGGAAGGAAAGGTGCAAGATGACAAGTACAAGGTATTTGAGGAGCTCATTGTATACAAGGACCATATGTACCTTTTCCCAAGATCAAAGATTAAGGAGAAGATTTTGAGAACATATCATGATACTCCTTTGGCGGGTCATCAAGGGTACTACAAGACATACAAGAAAGAAAGAAAGTTTCTTGGAAGGGCCTCAAAGGGATGTCTTGAAGCATGCAAGGAATGTATGATGTGCCAACAAAACAAGGTAGAGAAAGATTTTCTATTTGGTTTGTTGTAGCCCTTACCCATTCCAAATCATATGTGTGAGAGTATTTTAATGGATTTCATCACCGAGATTCCAAAAGTGCAAGGTAAAGATTGTATCTTTGTGGTGGTAGATACATTCACTAAGTATGGTCAATTTTTTCTATATCCTTCGAGTATAGAGCTCCACAAATGCCTAATTTGTTCTTTAAAGAGTTGTTTAGACTACATGGACTACCTAGAAACATTATGAGTGATAGGGGCAACAAGTTTATCAGCTTATTTTGGCAAGAGCATTTTCTTTTGATAGGCACAAAGTTGACTCCAAGAACTAGTTATCACCCACAAATGGATGGACAAATGGAAATTGTGAACAAATGGCTTGGAGGATACCTCATTAATTATGTTATAGGGCATGAAATAGAATAGTTAAATCACTTCATCTTATAGAATATTTCTACAATTCCACTCATCATCTATCAATAGGCATGGCTACTTTCAAAGCATTATATAGTTGTGAGACATTTTCATTTGTGGTTATGATTCTTTCAGATAGTAGAGTCCTTGGAGAAAGAGATTTGGTACAATAGAGTATGGAAATTTTAAACGCTCTGAAAAAAACTTGGAAAAAGCCCAAAAACAACAAAACATGTACATGTTGATCGCCATTGGGTGGAAAGAAATCTTGAAGTGGGAGACTTGGCATTTCTAAGGTTCCTATAGACAATATCTCCTCAAGGGAAGTAGTGTGGAGAAGCTCAAACGATGATTTTATGGGCCTTATAAGATGACACGAAGGGTTGGAAAAGTGGCATATTAGCTAGAGTTACCAACAAATTGCAGGATTCATAATTTCTTCCATATAACGTGCCTCAAAAAGGTACTGGGATAATATATCACTCCTTGTATAGAGTTTCCCCCACTTGATGATATATGGACTTTGGTTTTGGAACCTAAGGCAATCATAAACATGAGAGAGAAGAAGCTCAAAAATAAGGTCATTATAGAATACTTGGTGAAATGGAAGAATTTACCCTTGAAGATGCTACTTGGGAAGGGTAGAGATCTTTGATCATCCCAATGTAATATTGCTTGAGGAAAAAAAATATGTGGGATGGGAGGGCTATCATGTCCCCTATATTTAGGCATTATGATATGATTACTTTAATCTGGCAGTAGTGTTTTTAAACACTAATTGATAATAGTATAGTAATATAATAATAATATATTAATATTATTAATTTTAAAAGTAAAGAAGACTTAACATACAAGTTGATGCCAAAAATGGAGTTCAATTTCAATATGGTCATCTACTTAAGAATTCTTTTCAAATGGGTATAAAAGAAACACCACAACTTGCTATGGAGTATTAAATTTCTTTACATTTTTTGAAATCTATAAATTGCATATCAATGTGACTAGACTAAGATGAAAACCTTATTTTAGGCAAACTAGGTAGGATGAAAACCTTACCTCAGTAATTGTTGGTTGGATCATATCTTTCCTAAGGGTGTGCAAGGATCTAATTGAGAAATATCACCTTTTAGGACGCTACGATAATGGATTAAGTGACCCTCCTATAACATACCATCATGCCTTGATCCCTGAGACACAACCAGGCTGTAGTTTATGAGATACAGAAAATGGGTGTCTTCAACACTTATTGAGGTCACTGGGCTCACACCAACCAATGTATAAGAGTAAGGCCTAAATAAAGAACGAATTCTAAGGAAGTCATGTTCTCATCATTATTGCTCTCCATAAAAGAGAGTAACATTCTTATCAATCATGCCTGACAGACTTACCACACAACTCCAAAAGAACTCATGAAATCCTTGTTACATAACACACTCGAGGGTCCCTTAAGTTGTTTGAAGTTATGGATTGGATTTTCTTATTCTAAATTGGAGGTATAGTCAATGTTATTGTTATATGAGCTGATAGGCTCTTGTTATTGATATTGAATAATTCTAAAAGTTGGGAACCATATAATCTAAATATTGTTGTAATAACTGAACTAGTGTTGAGATAGTAAGTCTATTTGTGTGACTGATTAATGTATTTTTATTCCTTTTTTCTATTGTTAATGAGTTAATACTACTACTCATTTTTGTATGATGTGATAAAACTAGTTAAAGATAATTTGTTTTCTATAAGTGGAAGTTCAAGTGTTAGACAAGAATTATCTACGGACATTACATCTCATGTAGCTAGTGGTACTGGTGGAATCAGTGGAGTGCCACTATTCTAGTTCACAAAATTTCTTGGAGCTCCTTATGCATCCATCTAAGCAAGTGGTGGATTTGGTTGTACTACTCTTGTTTTGGGATCAATCACTAATGGAGTTTTAAAAATGCCTAGGTTTGATGTTGAAATAGATCTTATAGTCAGACTTTTACTCATACAAACTGAATCTCAATCAAGAGATTGTGATTCTCGAGTCCCACCAGGCATGCTAAAAATTGTTGATGTTTATATTTACACCTAAGATTATTCTCAGATACAAATCGATCACCAACAATGGGAAATCCTACAAATATAAGACTTGACTTGCAGGATGACCTATGGGATTTTAGAAGCTGACTCTTCTTATGATTCTTGTTAATTCTGGTATCTATGTTTAGAAAAACTAGGAGAGAAACTTTAATTTAAAACTATCCTAAGGTGATACGTCAAATAATAATACTTATACTGATGTAAAAATGGCACAATGCTTTCATATTTAAATCGCAATACTAACTCATGGCTTCAAAGAGCATGAAAATGCATGATTTCATACCATTTACTAATATCGTTCATTGAAATGTAAACATAGGCACAACATCAATATATGAGATCTAAAAGACAACCCAATAGACAAAAGAATTAGAAAAGAATATCACTTCTCTTCATTAATGAACTGAGAACAAGATAAAAAAGGTAAAATGCACAATCTTTAAATATTCAATCAGCTCTGAGAAGCATCCACAAAGGTTAAAATATCTATTGATTCTCCTCCTGAGATCCCATATTGGCTCAATGACCAACCCCTAATACCTCTTCTCCCCATGTATATATAGCAATTCATTTTCAAATGATGCACTAGGCAGGAAACACCTGCACCATCTACCTCTAAGCTCTCGGCATTGAAATGCACCCACTCCACCACTTATCTATACTTCATCCTCAATTAGCATTAATGGCATCTCGAGGTTAGATCTGTGTCATTTACAATCACCAAGATCTCATGCATGAATCTCAACAACCTCATAGTGTATTTTCAAGATGCCACGTGGCCCTAGAGATGCCTCTTTGTACTCTTCACAAGGTCAAAGAATTGTTGACTCATTTTCTTTGATGGAATAACACCTAGTTCTTGTTGGATCTGATTGATGTGTGGACCATTAGATGTCTTCTACCTTTGATCGAGAGTTCAGAGACTTTGAAGCTTCATGGAGAAGAAAAAGGATCTACAATGTGTGACTTAGTACCAACAACCAATGGTACAATGAAGTGCATAAAACCTACCACTCCCAAGAATTTACACGATGTTGACAAAGTGCTAGAGAAAGCAGCTGGGAGAGTGTGTCCTCCTTCGAAAGAGGGGCCTACTTTGAGTCTTGAGTCACCACCTCATCTAATAGCACAACACTAAAAGAGTGTTAGCATTGTTACTTCAATATGCAGTGCAACTACACCACATGGTTCTTCATTGTCTCCTTGGCATTAACTCATAAAAGAACCTAGGCCCACCAGTTGAGCTAAGTCACCATTGTCAACCAATGGTACAATACCCTAGAAGGTGTCAATATTGAAGCCTCAAGAACAAGCATGATGTTTCCACCTATCCCAAGAAAAATCCTCAAAGCACTATTGTCTTTTGATTCATTGGGGCCCACTCCAAAGCAACTCACCTACCACCAACCAATGGTGCATAATTTAAAATTTGTTAGAACTAACAACTTTTAAACACATGTGATACATCCATGTGTCCACATCATTTATAAGAATCAACTATCTCACTACCATTCTTTCTTCACTGAGTCCATTTGGTGATGTGGCCCCATCGCGTGATGACTCGAATAAGGCATCCAATGGCATAATGCTTAGAGTTGTTAGAACATACAAAATCTAAGTGTTGTGAAAAGGTTCCATGTGGTAGCCCCTATGAATAAAAAATGATGGCCCACTAAAAATTCACAACAACCTCAACCTAACCAAAACAAACTACCCATGACCCCCAACCAAAAATAAAATGTAGAAGCAAGGTTCTACATGTTCTTAATATAAGAGCATCTTGAAATAATAATAGTAACTAAAATGAAAGATTAAAGGATGTGAATATCCCAAGGTGCTTAGGGGCACAACAAAATAAGTTCTTGCAATAACACTAAGAAACAAGAATAATATCATCTATAGAGACTTGAGAAAGACAAAAGGACAATAGAGCTAAAGGAGAATGTTGTACAAATGTTGAAGAGTGTTGTAGATCTTTAGAAAGCTACATGAGTGTAAGAGAGAATCCAAAAAGAGAGCCAAGAGAATGCAAGAGTGAAAATATATATTAAAAAGGAGAGGAGGAAGGAAGAAAAATAAGGCTTACGAGTCATTACCACTTACTTGCAAAAGTGACAAGTGGTGAAATGCTTAGAAATGGCCACCAAAAGAGAAACTATCACGGGATGCTAGCATGTAATGCAAACATTCATACTAATGTACTAGCATCCATGCAAGTGCTATTTGTTTGGACAGTTGGGCTCAAAAATGACAAGACATCAGAAAATCACATGGATAACACAAAAGTGACAATAAAACTTGACAAAAAGACAACACAAGAGACAAGTCCTAGGCACCATGGGAAGGAGAAAGGCTAATGCAAGGGCTAAAATGATCCTACAAACAAATTAGGAGAATGGCCACTAAAGCAAGGCCAAAATTTAACATGAAATTGCAAGGTTATGTAATTTTTGGCATTACACATTGAAAGTCAAATTCTCTCATTAGATCTATTCAATATGTTGTAATATACACTAATGAGGATGGCTTACAAAATTAGAATGAATCTAGTGAACTTCTAGCTACCAGTATCTAAGCAAAAATACTATTTTTTGTAGCTCCTAGGTGCCTTACCCAAACTTATAAGCAATAAAACATACTTTTATCTTCTAAATAAAATAAGTAAATTGTATATAACTTAGAAAGTCTTTAGAAAGATAAAAAGAAAATTAGAAGTTCAATTTTAATGTTCAGTAAAACCAACTGATCTCACCTAAAGTGTTGTAACTCAATTGGTTGAGTACAATTGGTGAGGGTGATGGTATGTCCTTGATTATCCACCGAGATTCAAACCTCCTAAAGGTGCAAAAAGGAGGTTGGGATTGTACACTAGGAAACTTTGGTGAGATGGATACCCCGGAGTTGATACCCCTCAATCCTTGACTCTTAGTCAAAGAGATATTAACTTAGGTTCATGTTTCCAATATCAACAAGTTGTAAAAAATTAATCTAAGATTAGTTAGAAACCTATTCAAAAAACAATTGATCTCCATCCTATGAGATCTACGAATCAATTCAAAGAAAACATAAAAGTATATATCACACCAAAGATTCAATGCATATATACACCACATATTACAAAGATTTAATTAGCATATTAACAAGAAGGCTACCTATATAAAAGTGAAAAATTTAACTAGTTGACTTCAACTTTAATCAAGTAAAATTTGTAGAAAGTCTTTCTAGCAATTGAGAAATGGGTTTTCTTGTCACTCATCATGAGCACCCTAGTTGGATCAATCCTAAATTTTTTGCATAGATTAGTCTTCAACGATTTTAGTATACACACTCTCCGTAGTCCCCTATAAACAATATTAGCACATGATATCCCTCCATGACATCATTCATGCCTTGTACCAAACTCTTAATAATCTTGTTTGTAGCTAGCATGCATTGTGATTTGAAATATAGATCAAGAATATCTAAATATCAACTTTCCCAACCTTTTTTATTAGATATTGTCATGGCTGTGTCAACAAGCCTTTAGGGTAGAAGGATCAAGGAGGAAAATCCTAGAACTAGAAAACAAGAAATCTGGACTAGAGAAAATGAAGTATAATACCCTAGAATAAGAAGTGGGTACCTGAATGAAGGAAACATTGGTAAATATTTCAGAACCAAAAGTTGGTATGATAGGAGAGAGTGGAGAAACTCAAGGATTAACATTATCCCAAGGTATATTTTCAACAGGAAGGAATTGAATACAAACAAGTGTGAAGGAAGAAATTCACATACAAAGACAAATCAAAGGAAATAAAATAAACAACAATCTACCTTCCTTCGTAAGAAAATTCAACCTCACCAATTGAGCATATTGGAAGGCACCCGAACTCCAATAGATTTTCTCCTTCGATCTTCATGGATATTATGTGTATTGCTCATATCAATAGCATAACTTTGATCTCCCAAAGTGAAATGAATGATTTACAATAGTATATGTTTACCAGCAAATGAGAGATGATTGCGAGGTTTGGAAGAAGTTTATTTATAGATTTCCAAAAGTGAAGATCAATGGTGGAAAATGAACAGAGAGGTCAATGGATGGAATTGGATGGAAGGATTTGAACGAATGAGAGAGTGACAAGTGTCCTTGTCCTCTCATGAAAAAGGGGTGTTAAAAAATTTGATTGGTGAGTTGACTAAATTGATTAATTTGTTAACTGGATTCATTGATTAGTCAAATAAATTGATTGACTTGTTAACTAGATTGATTGATTAGTCAACTAATTTGATTGACTTGTTAACTAGATTGATTGATTAGTCAACTAATTTGATTGATTAGTTAACTGATCCGATTGAGAGTGAATTATCGTGAGAGGGAATAATAGGGAAATTAAATAAATAAATTATTTAATTTCATGTGCACATGGATAATTAAATCAGGTCAAATAGAAAGTTTGAAAAAAAAATTTTAGCTCTGCTAGGGTTTCTCTGAAGTTGTCCACCATTGTTTTTCCTAGGTGCCATACCTCACTCTAGGCATAGGATTTTAAGCATTCTTTCTGTACACCTGCATTTATTGCAACTTTTTGGCCATTTAAATGCCTCTTACCGCTTCTAACAAAACACTTGTTGTTGGTGTTGGTAGTTTCTCGAATCTGCACAATGGCTCCTCCACTGACCAAACATCCCCGAAAGTTTGTTCCAAAGGTGTTTCACGAGGTAAGCCCTTAGAATCTCCTGCTAATGTTATTTTACCATTGCAAGAATTTGATACTACTTGTTTATGGTTAGAGCAGCATACTCTCATTGGTTACTTTGTAGGGAAAACTCCCCCTAAATCTATGCTCAAAGAATGGGTCCAAAAGGATTGGGTCCCTCATGAGGTCCGCCTTGATATGGTCCAGAATTTGACAAAAGGCTTTTTCCTTTTCCTCTTTGTGGAAGTTAGCCATGTTCAAGCAATTTTGAACAATGGTCCTTGGTATGTTCGGTCTTCCCTATTGGTTTTCCAACAATGGACCCGTGATTTTGTGGCTTCTGATGATACCAAACACTAGGTTCATGTGTGGATTGAATTCCCTACCTTTCCTTTTCCCTACTTGCATTTTTTGTATGACATTGCTTCCTCTCTAGGAAGAGTCATTTGTGTTGAACCAAATAGGTTCTTTCAAGCATGCCCTCAAATGCGTCTGTGTTAAGGCGGATCTTTGGAAAGACCTCAAGGAATTTATTGACATTCAAATTGGCCCCCTATGGCTCACTCAAAAAGTCACATACTTTAATTTTTGTAATACTTGTTATCCCTACTAGTCAGCTGAGCATAAAATTAGGGACTGCCCTTGTGTTGTGTTGTAAACCTGAGTTTTAACTAGGGAGATTGTTTAGGCATGCCCAATGGAAGTTGTGTCCAAGGAGGTGGTTTCTAAACCAATGGACACTTGGGCCACTATTACCAATCACAAACACAAAGTGAAATCCTCTGTGAATGC
This sequence comes from Cunninghamia lanceolata, assembly GCA_027924645.1. Lineage (NCBI taxonomy): Eukaryota > Viridiplantae > Streptophyta > Pinopsida > Cupressales > Cupressaceae > Cunninghamia > Cunninghamia lanceolata. Next base: position 29,529,888 of record BSBN01000078.1, on the reverse strand, counting down.
TCTCAAAGCTGTTGAGTCATCTAAGGATGTTTCAAAGCTTGTTGCAAATGGTGGGAAGGACAAAATTAGGGGTCCTACTATGATGCCTTCATAGCAAAGGTCACTGTCCAGGGCACAAGCACGTGCCACTCTATCCTTATCACCTCGACAGTGCTCTCATAGCTGAGAGCTTCCTGAGGAGGGTGAAATTGTTTAGGAGGTTAAAAATTAGAAAATTCCTCCTCTCCAATTTGGGTCAAACCCCACCGAGTTTCTTCAGAATAGATTTGTTTCCTTTGAAAGCCTAGGTTTTGGGGAGATGGTGGAGGATTTTAAATGAATTTTCTCTCTTGGAATGTTCAAGGTCTCACTGACCTCACTAGGAAGTACTCTATTTGTGATGTTCTCCATCACTATGCTTCTCTTGATGTTTTGTGCTTGCAAGAAGTTAAAGTTAGAGTCTTTCTATTGTCTTTAGCTTGTCATTATATTTGGCCAGCTAGTAAAATATTTTCCACCACCCATGAAGCTGGCAAAGGTGGTGTTTCTACTCTTTTGTCCCCCCAGTGGCATGATTCAGTGGTGGATCATGGGGTGGACCCCACCAACTGGTTAGTCTGGACGCTTCTTAACATTAATAATCACTCCTTTGGGATGATTAATAGCTATGCTTCAAATGACATGTTAGAAAGATTTGCTTTGTGTTGGTGGATTACAGATTCAATGCCAATGGCCATGTGGCTTATTTGTGGGGATTTTAAGATGGTTGAAACAACTACTAACAAAGATGGCATTCTACCTTTTCATTGGCCAGCTGGCAAAAGAGTGTCTTGGTTCCATATGCACAATAAATTAGGATTTTTTGATCCCAATGTTGGCTGCTATCACTCCAGTCCTTTATGGCATACTTGGTGTAATTTTTAGACTAGAACTGATAGGGTCTTTAAATGCCTTGATCGTGCTATGATCTATGTACAATCTTTTTTTAATTTTTCCATGTCATCCACACTTCCTGTACAGCCATTAATTGATGTGACATTGTTAGACCACTTTCCAATTCAATTTGCCATCGAGTGGCAAGTCACTCAGCCACATGCCATGAAATCTTAGTTTTTTTTAACACTTCCTTTCTTTCTCATGAACCCACCTTGCACATATTTCAACTATATGGAATTTAGAATCTCAGCCGTTGCATTCTACTAGCTAGATTAAGTGGTTGAATGATGCTATTATCCACACTGCGAGGTTTGTTCGGATCTATGGCTATTAGCTAGCCAATTTCAGGAGAAGGGCTTATGAAGCTACTGTTATTGCTTTGAAATCTGCCTCAGAGGCCTTGGTTCCTGATTCTTTTTCTCTTTCTAGGAAAATCCATGTTGCCAATTTAGGACATCAAAAACAAATGGTTGATTGTCATGCTGCCAGAGGTGCACAACTTAAATCTAGGATGCACTGGCTAAAAATTAGAGACTGTGTTTCTAAGGAATTCTTTCTTACTCTTCGAGCTAGACATTCCTCACACAATATTAAAAAAATCAAAGTGAATAATGTTGTTCATATAGATTTGCCACACATTCTCTAGGATTTTGTAAGACATTATGAAAAAGTTTTCATAGCCCAAGATTATACTCCTGAACGACAGACTGCTATGCAGGATTGTCTTGCAGTTGTCCCTAAAAAGCTCTCCTCAGCCCAGACGCACTTCTGTGATCAATTATTAACCATTGAAGACCTTAAGGAAGCGGTCTGTTCTATGGATGTTGGCAAAGCTCTTGGAATTGATGGCTTTCCTTGTGAGTTTTACAAAGCCCTTTGGGACTGCTTAGGCAAAGATTTACATAATGTTTATCCCTAATCTTTTCATTCAAACTCTTTAGGAGATATTATAAATCAAGGAAACATTAAGTTCATACCTAAAGCTAGCAATCCAGAGGATATTTGCAACTGGCGACCCATTACGCCCCTTAATGTCTCCTATAAAATCATTTCTAAAGCCCTTTCGCTCAAACTCTGCAACCTGCTTCCTTTGATTGTCCACCCTGAACAAACTGGCTTTATTAAATCCAGATACATCTTAGATAATATTATTGCTGTCTGGGAGGGAACGGAATGGGCAAGAAAATCAAATAAAAAAGCAATCTTTTTAAAAAATGATTTTTCTAAGGCCTATGATCGCATTGAATGGCACTTTACTCTTGAAATGCTTGCAGCTTTAGGGTTTGGACCTTCCTTTATCCAATCTATTAACATGCTCTTCTCGGATGCCTCTGCATGTATCACTATCAATGGGCACTAGTCTCATACTTTTGGCCTCTTTTGATCTATCTAGCAAGGATCTCCTCTTGCTCCAAGCATGTATGTTCTTGCAGTAGAAGGTTTTGGATACCTTCTTGCTCATTCAGTATCCAACAAGCTTTTCCATGGAATGTCTCTGCCTAATTCCTCCAGCCAGCTGGTTAATGGTCATTTTGCCGATGACTCATTTTTAACCTAACTAGAGGAAGAAAATTTAGTAAAAAAATGTTCTTGCATGTCTGGAGACCTTTTGTCTTGCCTCAAGTTCATCCATTTAATGGCATAAAACTTTATGCTATAGACAGTCAATTCTTCCCATTCCTCAATGGCTTCAGCAATATAGCTTGGCTCCAACAATATGGCTAGCACTGGGTTAGTCATGGTGAAATTGTTAGATTCCTTGGTATTCCTTTTGCTTTCCAGGGCTCTTCTACTACTCTTTGGCAAGTCGTTATTACTTGTGTGGAACAAAAACATGCAATCTGGATTACCAAGCCACTATCTCTGGCTGGTAAATTCCAGGTTTGTTCTAAGATCTTTGCTGCAACCTATGTTTACTAGTCTTCTTGTTGAGCTCCTTCAAAAGCTTCATATGCCAAACTAGAAAAACTCTTGAGGGATTTTCTTTGGACCTCTTCTAAGACTCGCCATGGGTTTCACCATGTTGCTTGGGAGTTTTCCTACATTCCCAGTGATTCTAGAGGTCTTGGTATTCTTTCTACTTAACACCAAGGCATTGCTTTGGTTGTCAGGTGGATCATTCATGCTCTCACTGGTAGTGAGGCATGGAAAGTGTTACTCTGGTATAACATTGAAATGGGACATCCTTTGCACAAGCCTGCTTGGAAAGGAATTGGGTTTTCTACTCTCCTTGTCATGAGAGAGCCAATTCAGATCTCAGATAAATTTGTGGTTAAAAGCATTTGGAAAGCCTAGGAGAGATTTAAACCTTGGCTATGCTTGTTTGGTGACAAGTTTTATGCTGGTCTTTCTTTCAATCACCTTAATATTTGGTGGTCACCTATTTTAGCAATTATAGGCCAACCTTTGGCCAAATTACCTGGCGTAAAGGCTCTAAAATTTCATAAAAAAAGGTGTTCAAACCTTACAGGATATGTTCCATTGGCCAACGATGAGCCTCTTGGCTTGGGAGCCATTTCAAGTTAAATTTGGCCTTTCAAGAACTGATCAAACTACATATGATAGAGTCATCATAGCTATTCCACCAAAAATGCTTCACAAAGTTGGAATTCAATCCAACAAGCCATGGCAGAAGGACTAGAAATGGAATCCAAAAACACCAATGCATCACTTTAAGCCATAGATGGCTTACAGGTGGCTTTCAGCCCATTTGCCTATGGTTGACACTCTTAATAAGCGTTGGCTTATTCATAGCTCCTTGGCTCTTTGGCATACCAGATTTCAAACTATATGGTCTGCCATTCTTGAGCCCAAGTTAGCTCATTTTGCTTGGTGCATTCTTTTTCAAGGCCTGTCTATGGGCACTAGGCTTTTTCATCTTGGGGTTCAGGATCCCCATTGTCCTTTTTGTGGAAAACCTAAGACGATTCAACATCTCTTCTAGTATTGCACCAGAGCTCAGCATTTTTGGTTATGAATTCATGATTTTTTTCATCCTTTTAGACCAGAGCTTTTATCTTGGAAAATTATCCTTTTGGGTGATTCTCACAGGTTTCTTGAAAGATTTACTTAGATTTGGCATATTTTTAGGGTGGAGATTCTTTTTACATTATGGAAAGATCATAATTCTTGTATATTTTCAGACAGTAAAATTGGAATATCTGTTTCTCTTTACATTAAAACAATTATTTGTTTGAATGTTCTTCTACAGATTCAAGTGCAAGCTAATAAAGTTACCTTGGAAGTGGCTCACTTACAAGAGTTACTGGATCATTGGGGGAATGCTCCTTGTACTGTGGCACAAGTTCCTCCCTCTCCTTCCTCTGTCAAAGCTTGTTCACCTCCGCAGGGTCACAGACAAAGAAGTGGTTCAGCCAGAGATTCTCAGCCATGCTCCTAGCCTACTCAACATCATGGTTCTAACCATCATAGACGCTTGGCCTCTCCACGTCAGTGTGGTTGGTCTCAGGCTATGATGCAAGTGCTATAAGGGATAATGCGGGTTGGCCCACTAGAGATACTACTAGTTGGCCTACATTGGATAATGCAGATTGGAATGTTCCTGGTCCTTCTAATCCAACCAATGCTGGTTGGGACTTTGCAAAAATTTTTCCTAGGTTGAATTTGGCTATCTCATCTCAACACAAGGAGCCAATTCCACCAAATGAAGAACATGAAAAAGTTGATGGCTCTGCACTGCCCAATGTCAACCCAGACCCCACAGGAATTTTGGGGAAATTAGATGAAAGGGATCCGCCATCTGCAGGGGTGGCAATGGTAGCTTGATTTAAGTTTTCATTCTGTTATGTTTATGATTTTTATGGGGTTCATATACCCATTGATACTTTGATCTAGAACTTTATGGGCTTGGCTCATTTGACTCTCGGGGTGTGCCTTTTTACCACCCACCTATTTTTTGTGAAAATGGTTTCTTATTTTAATAGATAGTTGCATTTTCATTCAATATATATATATATATATATATATATATATATATATATATATATATATATATATATATACATATATATATATAGACACATAATCTTGTTTATTTGAAGGAAATGGAATATTTTCTTTAATTAATTAAACTATTTAAATTTATTTAATTAATATGTGGAGGAAGCTTAATTAAATAATTAGAACTATTAAATTAATATGGAGGCATAATGTAGTGATTGATTTTCATAACAATAGACGAAATTAATCAAATAATTAAGAATTATTTATTTAATGTTAAGAATGGTAGATGAATGTCCAATTTGGGAATGGGATAATTTTATGTGTCTATATTTTGCTCCTCTTTGAGATGGTGTGGTGAAGTAACATCATTTGAAAGAAGTTTAAAACATTGTGTTGTGTTGGATAGAGGAAAATTTTAGTTTAGAAGAATATGATTGGATTAGAAATAATGATGCCTTAGTCATGTAGAAGAAGTACTTAGTAGATTAATTAGTGGGTTGAATGATGCTCCCTCAAGAGGACAGGTGATTCGAAAGAATACGGGTGTGGTCTTGAAATTAATTGATGTAAGAAGGGAGAGATAAATGATGGAAAATTGGTGGAAGAAGAAAAATAGAGAAAAAATAGAGAAGATAAAAAGATGGATGCAAGAATGATGGAAATATTATGAGTAGTAATGCTGATGTGAGTAGAGCAATCCTTTATTAAATGTAGAAAAATGGATATTATGCACCAAGGTATAAGGAACTAGGGTGACTTTGTATCCTTTGCATGGACTTGACACTGCAAACAAAAGGATAATCTTATGAATGCCCAACATAATACAACCTTGTTTGGATGTGTGTGGAAGAAAACTTAGAGCATGAGTCCTTAGTGCACAAAAGGTATTGCATAGCCTTAGATGCAAAAGGACAACGCACTATGCAAAAATCTATTTTTACACATACAAGGTATGAATATTAATTGGAGTAATAAGATCATCCACCAAACACAACACATAAAAATCAATGACTATGCCCCATTCTATGCCAATCTAAACACACTAGGATATAGAAATATCTAGGTGGTCCTTGAATAAGCATTAGAAAGAGACAAAAGATAAATCAAAAAAAGAAAAAGACTAGCTAACAAAACAATCGATCATCCATCGTAATCTCTTACCCCAAAATGTGATGGATATGGGATGATGTTAGATATAGGAAAGGTCTATCCTATTGTAGGCATGAATCTAGATGATATCCTGATATGTTGAGGCAATCAGTACTTAGGTATTAGGGTGTTTCAAAAGGTGGTCTTACCTATGATTTTGCATGAAAGATTGATGTTTTCAATGTGTAGTTTTCTTTTCTTGGGTACCAAGTCTAATGGATGTGTATTTATTATGGGTGAAAATGCATTAAAACTTGACAAACATAAGACTTTATTGCTTGGATTTTGTATGTTGTAATTTTTTGTATTTTTTTGTGAATATGTGATGTTTTTTGTGTTTTTGGTATGTTTTTATTTTTTTGGTTTTTTATTTTGCTAAATAATGTGGGTATGTTTATTGTGAAAAATGTGAGTCATAATGGTAGTGATCTCTCTCTAGGATGACTAGGTATATACCAAGAATACCCCCCAGTTAGGCACAAGAGTATTTATTATGGAATGGGATAGGCGATACATGTTATGGAAATGGATGAAGGTAGGATATTATCAATATCTATCAATTATCAAGCCATGATAGTGGGGTAAGTGGATAAACATGAAATATAATATATGGTGGATTGGATGGGATGGGTAAGAACTTGATAAATACTGGATAGTAGCCTCTACACATGGCTCCTAGTTGCCAGGTTTTCACCATAGGATAAATTATTTCTCTGTACTATTTTGATTTTTTTAAAGTATAGAACCATTTGAGATGAATGATGTTTATGGGTTTTTTAAGAGGCTTTCCCTCTGGTATTGCAAGTTGGTAGCCACCTGATCCATATGTAACTATAATGACAAAAGGTCCTAGCTAGTTTGATTCAAATTTGCCCCATTTCTCTTGTTCTTGGAGATTATGTTGATTTTATTTAAGGACAAGGTCACCAATCTCAAAATGGTAGGTCTTGACTTTCTTGTTGTAGCTTCATCAAAAGAAGTTCTGATATGATTGAAGATGGTTAGGGGCATGAAGACACCTTTCACCTAGAAGTTTTAATTCTTGCAACCTTGATATATGATACTCTTCTTTATTTATGAGATTCTGCAGTGAAATTCGTAGAGAAGGGAGCTTGACCTCAATTGGTAAGATGGCTTCAGAACCAAAGACAAGTAAATATGGAGTGGCTCCAGTAGGTGTCTGAATGCTATTATGGTATGCACATAAGGTGGAATTTAATTGTAGATGCTAGTCATCATCATTAACATTCTTTTTTAGGATTTTTAGGATGGTTTTATTTGATGCCTTGTCTTGGTTTTTACCTTGTTGATAATAGGGGGTGGAAAAGTGATGTTGGATGTGGAATTTATCACAAAGGGAAAAAAATTATTAATTCTTGAAAGGTATATTATTATCAGTGATGATATAAAGGGGAATTCCATATTAGCAAATGATGTTATGTAGGATAAACTTGGCTATTTGGGTTCTGATAATGTAAGTGAGTGGAATTGCCTCAACCCACTTAGTGAAATATTCAGTAGTAGTAATGATAAATTTGTGGCCATTGAAGGATGGAGCAGTTATTTTACCAATGAGATAAAGTGCCCATTGTGAAAAGAGCCAAGGAGTAGTTATTGGCTACAAATCTTGAGATGGAACATGAATGAGATTACCATGTTGCTGGCACTATAAACATTTCTTGGCGAAATGAAGTGCATCCTGTTCCATAGTAGGCTAGTAGTATCCTATTCTTAGCAACTTCTTTGCAAGGGTAGGACCAAAGGAATGTGCACCACAGATTCCCTCTTGTACCTCGTCTAAGGCAGTTTGGGCTTCTTTCAAGTTGAGGCACTTAAGAAGCATACCTTTGAGACTCCTTTGATATAGGGTATCTCCTAGGATGGTAAAGCAAGATGAGAGGAAAATGAAGGTTTTTCGTTGGTGGGTAGATAGGTTTAGAGGAAGGGATTGGTCATAGAGGTAGCCATAAATGTCTTGATACCAAGGGGAACTGGGTCCAACTATTTTACAGATAAGTTCTAAATTAGGGGTGTCATATGCAAGAAGAAAGAGTTGTTCCAAAAGAAACTCACACCATTGGTTGTTGGTTGGAATGTCAATGAGTGATCCAATGGTGGCCATGGCATCTACAACCCTGTTATTTAGCTAAGGCACTTGTTCAAACTGAATCTCAAAGAAATACTTTTTGAGGTCATCGACTCTTTGCTTGTAGGGAATTAGCTTGTCATCCTTGGTTTGAAACTCATCATTAGTTTGGTTGATGATCAACAAAGAATCTCCATATACATGTAATCTGTCAATTTTCCATTGAATGACCATTTTCAATCTTGTAATCAAGGCTTCATACTAGGCAATGTTATTGGTGCATGGGAATGCAATCTTATATGCCTTAGGGATGCAATCACCTTGAGGGGTGATGAAGAGAATTCCTACTCTTAAACCATGAGAAGTAAATGATCCATCAAAGTTTAGTTTCTAATGTGCTAATGGGGTGATTGAGCAGATAGTCATCTAGAAATTGTGAGATATGTGGATGATTTGAATGAATATGAGCATCTACAAGTTGATCTACTATAACAAGTCCCTTGATAGCTAGTCTATATCAAATTTACTGAGAATTATCACCCAATTTACCATTCATCATGTGAGTGTAGCCTTTGACAATAGATAATTTAGTGGATCCTCCTTGGAAATGAGATTAACTTGGTGATTGAGCATATAGTGCCTTAGTTTCTGGGAACTAAAGACAACTGCTAGGCATGCTTTCTCCATGGAAGTATAATTAAGTTCATATCCCACCAAGGTTTGACTGATATAATATACATCTTTTTCTTTTCTTTCTTCATCATGTTATGCTAGTAGAGCCCCTAATGTTGTTGATGTTGCTGAAATGTACAAATGTAGGGGTTTTTTTGAAATATGAGTTATAAGAATTGAAGGAGAAGCTAAATTTTCTTTCAAATTGTCAAAATTTGTTTGGCATGAAGCATCCCATTGGAATGTGACAATTTTGTGATGAAGATGCCTGAAGGGATGACATTTGTCTATAAGATGAGCAATGAAACAATGAATTGTTTGAAGTTTCCCTTGTAAACTGTAGAGCTACTTTAGATTCCTTGGTGGAGGCATGTCAACTATGGTCATTACTTTAGCTAGATCCACTTCAATACCTCTCCTTGATACTATATATCCCAATAATTTTCTAGAAGTAACACCAAATACACACTTTTCGGGATTGAGTTGGACTTGATATTATTCTAATAAATTAAAGATTTTTGCTAAGACTTGGAGATATCTATTTCTTGTAGTTGACTTGATGACGAGATCATCTAAATAGTCCTCCATAATATTCTGAAGCATATCGTGAAAGATCATTGTCATTGCTCGTTAATAGGTTGCGCTAGCATTCTTGAGACCAAACGACATGACTTGCCAACATTAGGTACCCCATGGACAAGTGAAGGTTGTTTTATTTTGATCTTCTTTAGTGATGTAGATTTGATTGTAGACTAAAAATCCATCCATAATGAGAGCATCTCATGTCTGGTAGTGAGATCTACAATAGTGTCAATATTTGGTAATGGAAAGTCATCCTTAGGACATGTTTTGTTCAGATCTTTGAAGTCATTGCAAATGCAAATACCCACATTTGGTTTGGAAACTCAGACTATGTTAGATACCCACTCTGGATAGACAATGGGCCGAATGAATCCTACTGCTAACAACTTTTCATGTTCTGCCTTCACCAAAAGTGCAATATGAGGGTGCATCGAAGTTTCTATTTAACTAGTTTGGCATTAGGATATATTGTTAGAAGATGCACCACTAAACATGGGTCCAGACTAGGCATATCAACATTAGACCATGTAAAATTGTGGGAGTCTTTTTGAAAGAATGTTGTGAAGTCCTTATGTTCTTCTGATGATAAAGAAGCAACATAAAAAACCCTATTTTTATGACCGACATAAGAAAACCCTAATTTTTTGTAACTGACAAAAGGGCTTGATAAAAGCGGCTAAGGGTTAGGGTTTTGATATATTGTATTGTAGCATTTGTAGTAGTATTGAGTTGTAGGGATTGCTAATTGTAATTGGTTTGATTTACTGGATAATAATATTAGACTCTCTGTTTGGTGGATGTAGACCAAGTTTGGGTGAACCACATTAAAACTTGTCTCTCGTTGTTATTATTTCTATGTATTTCCATTCCTTTGTTTAATCTTTATTTGCATTTAATTGATATCAGAGCGAGGTTGTGTTCAATTATCGTCTGCAGGAAGGTCTCACAGTTGAGTGGGAGCAATGGCGGATGAGGGTAAATTGAAGGTCGATAAATTCAATGGGCAGAACTATTAGTTATGGAAGATGCAGATGGAGGATTACCTCTATCAAAAGGATTTATGGATGCCATTGGAAGGAGTAGCCAAGAAACTGACAGCAATGTCTGATGAGGATTGGAATCTTCTTGACAGAAAGGCACTGGGAACCATTTGGTTGTGCTTGGCACCATCAGTGGCATTCAATATAACAGAAGTGAAGACAACAAATCGTCTAATGAAAGCTTTGGCAAAATTGTATGAAAAAACCTCAGCCTCAAATAAGGTATTTCTCATGAAGCGTTTGTTTAATTTGAAAATGGTTGAAGGTGGATCTATGACAGGTCATTTAAATGAATTTAATACGATTGTCAGTCAACTGACTTCTTTAAATGTAAAATTTGATGAAGAAGTTAGAACTCTCTTGATATTATGTTCATTGCCTGAAAGCTAGGATAGTTTGGTAATGGCAGTTAGTAACTCTGTTTTTGGTTCAAATACCCTGAAATTTGATGATGTTATTGGTGTTATTCTGAGCAAGGAAATTTGTAAGAAAAGCTTAGGTGGATCCACATCAGGCAGTGTTTTGAATGCAGAAAGCAGGGGCAGATCAAAGGAGAGAGGAAAAGGTTATGGAGGTCATGGGAAGTCACGAGGAAAATCAAAGGACAAAAGATCCCAAACTAGAGGACAAAAGGATTGTTGGTACTGTGGGAAACCAGGTCATCTGAAGAAAGATTACTAGTCTCGGAAAAATAAAGAAGGAGACAAACAAGAAGGCAATAAGGAAGCAAATGTGGTAAGTAATAAATCTGAAGATGATGCTTTGATTCTTTCCCTATATAATGCTGATGATTCATGGGTTTTAGATTCAGGGGCCTCATTTCATGCTACGCTCCATAGAAGTTATTTTCTTAATTATGTCCAAGGGGATTTTGGGCTGGTTTATTTGGGAGATAACGAACCCTATCAGATTGTTGGAAAGGGTAGAATCAAGATTAAGTTGCAGAATGAGAATCATTGGCTATTACAAGAGGTAAGGCATGTTCCAAGGCTCAGTAGGAATTTAATTTCAGCAAGGTAGCTAACTGAACAAGGTTGCACTGTTACATTTATTGATAAAAATTGAAAGGTTTCAAAAGGTACCTTAGTAGTAGCAAAAGGTGTGAAAGTAGGCACCTTATATCTTTATACAGGTCATACTGTTCCTTCTACTTTAGTTGTTATAGAGGAAAAATAAACAGGTTTAGGAACAGTTGCTGCAGATTTGCAGGAAGAGACTGGAAAAGTTGTTGCAGGTTCTGAAACAACACTGTGGCATAACAGACTTGGGCATATGAGTGAAAAAGGTATGAAGGTACTTCATTCTAAGAAAGTTTTACCAGGTCTGAAATGTATTAATATGGATTTCTGTGAAAGTTGTGTGTATGGAAAACAAAAGAGAGTCAGTTTTCTCAGAGATGGGAAGCAAAAGAAAAATGAAAAGTTGGAGCTTGTGCATACAGATGTATGGGGACCAACTCAGGTATCTTCTCTTGGTGGCTCTTGGTATTATGTTACATTCATAGATGATGCAACTAGGAAGGTCTGGATTTATTTCCTTAGATGGAAATCTGATGTATTTGAAACATTTAAGAAATGGAGAAGCTTGGTTGAGAATGAGACGGGTAAAAAATTAAAATGTCTCAGATCTGATAATGGTGGTGAGTATTGCAGTAAAGAATTTGAGGATTATTGTTCCTTTAATGGAATTTGTAGGTAGAAAACGGTTCCAGGGACTCCACAGGAAAATGGAGTGGCTAAACGCATGAATAGGACAATAATGGAGTGTGCAAGGATCGTGAGATTGTATGTTGGGCTGCCCTTAAATATGTGCGCAGAGGCTATCAACATTGCTGTATATTTAATTAACAGAGGTCCTTCAGTTCCTTTGGGTTGTGGTATTCCAGAGGAAGCATGGACAGGTAAGAAGGTGAGTTATTCTTTTCTCAAAACCTTTAGATGTGAAGTATTTGCATACGTAGATTCTGAAAATAGAACCAAGCTGGATGCACAATCAAAAAAGTGTACCTTTGTTGGATATGGCATTGATGAATTTGGTTATAGGCTTTGGGATTTTGAAAATCAAAAAATTGTGAGAAGCAGGGATGTTATATTCAATAAGAAGGTGTTGTACAAAGATCAGTTGCAGCAGCATGAGAAGAAAGCAAAAGATTATGTGGTGCTGGATGATACTCCAAATAGTGATGTTCCAGTGGTTCCTCATGCTCCGCAATAGCAACCAGAAATACCACAAACTCTAGTGAATGTTAGACGGTCAACAAGGCTAAGTAGACCTCCTGAAAGGTTTTCTCCCTCTTTGTATTCTATTTTGTTAATAGATGCTGGTGAACCAGAAGGGTATGATGAAGCTATGCAGGTGAATACACAGGTTCAGTGGGAGCTTGCCATGAAAGAAGAAATGGACTCCTTGCTGAAAAATTAGACTTGGGAATTATGTAAGTTACCTGCAGGAAAAAAGGCTTTACCAAACAAATGGGTTTACAGGCTGAAAGAGGAAGATGGAGGTAAGAAAGGATTTAAGGCCAGGTTAGTTGTAAAAGGATTTGCACAGAAACAGGGCATTGATTTTGATGAGATATTTTCTCCAGTTGTCAAGATGACTTCTATTCGTACTATTTTAAGTATTGTAGTTGCTGAAGATTTGCATTTGGAATAGCTAGATGTGAAAACTGCCTTTCTCCATGGTGATTTGGAGGAGGAGATATACATGACACAACCATAGGGATTTGAGGTCAAAGGTAAGGAGAAACAAGTGTGCAGATTGAAGAAGAGTTTGTATGGCCTGAAACAAGCACCTCGGCAATGGTATTTGAAATTTGATAGTTTTATCGCTGAGCAAGGCTATAATAGGTGTAATTCTGACCATTGTGTTTATTTTAAGAGGTTGGATAATGATAGCTACATTATTTTATGTTTATATGTTGATGACATGCTTGTAGCTAGGTCTAACATGGATCACATCAAAGAGTTAAAACATCAGTTAGCATAGTCATTTGATATGAAGGATTTGGGGGCAGCAAAACAAATCCTTGGTATGAAAATTTGTAGAGATAGGAAGAATAGAAAATTGACTCTATCTCAGGCTGCTTATGTTGAAAAGGTGTTGCAGAGATTCCATATGGAGAATGCAAAAGCTGTCAGCACACCTTTGCCTAGTCATTTGAAATTGACTAAGGAGATGTGTCCAAAGACACAAGACGAGGAAGAAAAAATGTCCAAGGTACCATATGCTTCAACTGTAGGAAGTTTAATGTATGCCATGGTATGCACAAGAACGGATATTGCACATGCTGTCAGAGTCGTTAGCAGGTATATGAGTCATCCCATATTTGAGCATTGGAATGCGGTAAAATGGATTCTCAGATATTTGAGAGGTACATCTAATAAACACTTATGTTTTGGGGGCTCTAATACTAATTTAATAGGTTACATAGACTCAGATTTGGCAGGGGATATTGATACCAGGTGGAGTACTACAGGTTATGTCTTTACTGTAGGTGGAACATCGGCGAGTTGGATTTTCAGGTTGCAAAAGGTGGTTGCTTTATCCACCACAGAGGTAGAATATGTAGCTGCAACAGAGGCAAGCAAGGAGATGATATGGCTATAATCTTTCATGGAAGAATTGGGTAAACAACAGGCTAACAATTCTTTGTATACAGACAGTCAGAGTGCCATACATCTTGCAAAGAATTTTGCCTTGCATTCAAAGACCAAACACATCTAGTTGAGGTATCACTTTATTTGGTCGGTGTTGGATAATGGACAGTTAAGGCTAGAAAAAATACATATAGATGAAAATCTAGCGGATATGTTTACAAAGGCAGTGACAAGGGAGAAGCTGAGCTCCTCTTCACCTTCGATCGGTCTTCTAGACTGAAAATAATAAAAATAGAATAGTAGAGTCTAGGGTGCTTATTTCCAGTGGGAGCTGCATGCGCAGCGGTGTCGTCCTGGCTCAGTCTCCATGTGGGAGATTGTTTGGTGTGGAGCTTGACCAGTCTCCAAGTGGGAGATTGTTGGTAGGTAGTGACTAATCAGGAAAGTACTGTACACTAGCCATGTATCCTCGCCAGAGTTCGGGGCTGAGCCGGGCCATGAGCGAGGGTTCGGGGATGGTAGCCCCCGAGAAATTTTTTTTTGGGGCTGACATAAAAAATCCTATTTTTATGACCGACATAAGAAAACCCTAATTTTTTATAACCGACAAAAGGGCTTGATAAAAGCGGCTAAGGGTTAGGGTTTTGATATATTGTATTGTAGCATTTGCAGCGGTATTGAGTTGCAGGGATTACTAATTGTAATCGGTTTGATTTACTAGATAATAATATTGCACTCTCTGTTTGGTGGATATAGCCCGAGTTTGGGTGAACCACGTTAAAACTTGTCTCTCGTTATTATTTTTGTGTATTTCCATTCCTTTGTTTAATCTTTATTTGCATTTAATTGATATATTTTGTCGGCTAACCCTAACAGTTTTTCACTAACGGACCTTTTAATTATGTTACTTTGGTGACTAAGGGATTTGGCCTTCTCGATGAAGTATGCTTCAATGTCAAGCTCTATGATGAAACCAGCTCTATGATCCCTAAAGAAATGTGTTCTCGCAGTCCCATGATTTATGCAAGTCCTTAATTTTGAATAGTGTCTAAGATGGGAGGGCCTTGTTGTTCACAATCGATCAGTTGGGGGTAGATGAGTGGTATGTCAGTGGATGTAAATGAAATGGTCGAGGATAGGGTATATATGGAAGAGTCTTTGAAAATTTGGTGAGGTATTTAAAAGAGTCTTCATTGGTATCCTCATCGGTTGTCTTGACAATAGTAAAATCTTTGGCTACCTCACTGAGAATAAATTCCAGAACTGAGGATGCACGTGGTTGATCCATACCCAAGTCCTTGAAATAGAGGTCGTCTTATTGCACATATGGGTTCTATCATACCTTTCTTATGTAGACCAAGTCCACCTTGTCCTTTGAAACCCATATTTTTGTCAATGTGAAGTCTAGTGGCATATTTATCTATAGGTAATAGGGCTTGTTCCTCTTCCTCTCTATACAACCATTTGGAAACATCCTCTTCAATGCACTCTTTGTCTAACACTCGCCAATGCTCAAATTTTGTTGGATTGTACTTGATGACCACATTAGATACTGAACTTGAACTTGTGGATTGGGGTTTTCAATGTGATCATGGAAACAGGGGTAGTTGGCCTATGTAGAAAGATTATTGAAACTTGTATTCTCCACACCCCTTGTCTTTGACTTAGACATTGATCTCAGGAATTGGATTTTTGGAGGTAAATGGTAATGAAAAGGATGATAGGTCTATATAGGATGATGATGAGGATGCAATATCATTGTTAGGATAAAGGTTGAAACTCATTCCTTCCATCATCCTACAATATTGAAATGGGCAGGGGTTAGTGAAAATCATAACCTCTGAGCCATTATAGGGAAATTTTATGCATTGATGGTAGGTGGAAGGGACAGTCTGCATGGCATGGATCCATGGACGTCCTAGGAGGATTTTGTATGGGAGATCAAGGTCCAAAACTTGGCAAGGACTTTCTATTATTACAAGACCAACTTGAATGGGTAGTTTGATGATACCTACAAACTCACATTCAACATCATCATAGCCTTTGATAGTAGTACTTTTTATGATTCTATGACATTTTTATAATATCCCAGTTGTCTTATTAATTTCAAAGTACAAATATTGAGACCCGATCCATAATCTATAAGGACTCATTTTATTTTATGTTTGTGAATAAGCACTTCTAAATAGAAGGCATTGTTATGTGAAAGGGTGTCTAAAGGGAGATCTTTTTCATTGAATAAGAGATGATGTTGCAAGGATAAGTGTCCTACCAGGGCTTGAAATTGATTAGTATTGATTTTATTAGGGACACGATACTCTTGGAGTGCTTTGTCAAGGATGTGTTTATGAGTGGGAGATATATGGAGGAGCTCAAGGATGGATATTTTTATTGGAGTTTTATTCAAACTATCAAGGATGCTATACTGAGGTGATGGTTTTGAATTAGATGGGGCTCCTTGAAGGGTTATTTGACCTCGATGTGTGGTCATGACACAATCAGATGTTTTTGGTACAATTGTGGTGGCTACTTGAGAATGTCATTCATCGATACGTCCTACAATGGAGTCATAGGAAGTAGAGGCATTGGCATTATTTGTGTTGTTGGAGCCTTTGTTTTTGTTTTGACTATGGGATGGAAATGCATCTTGATATATACCCAAATCTACATTAGTTATCTTTTGAGGGTGTCCTTCTACCACAATTGCTCCTTGGTCTATGAGGTCCTGGATGCAATTTTTGAGTCACATGCAATTGGATGTTTTATGTCTGTTCACACTATGGTACTCACAATATTCATTTTCATTGAACCATGGGGGTTTCACTTGATTTTCATCATCTTGTCTTATAGTGGGCAAGTTTATGACATTTGATTGCACCAATTTACATAAGGCAGATTCGATGGGTTCACCTAAGGGAGTGAATCATCAACTAAATGTAGATGTTTGTTTAGATGGTCCCTTAGGAATGGTATTATTGTGATTTGGGGGTTATGGGAATGAAGGTTTGGTATTTTGTGGATTTTGAATGTTTTTGATAGTGGTTACTCCATCATTCACAATGTTCTTATTCTTCACCCAAAAATAAGGTTTTTCATTAGTTTGATTGTTGTTGTTGTCTTTGTTGTCTTTGTAAATCTTGATTAAACCTTTAGCTATGATGGAGTTCTCAATAGTGACACCCCTTTGTCTATGATTTCCTCAGACATGTTGGCACATTGAATTTGTAGGTGAAAACCCATCTCTTGATTCAAGTTTTGAACAAATATGTTGACAAGTTGTTTCTCAGGGATTGGACAAGAGAATTTACTAGCAAGATTCCTCCATCATTGAAGAAAGGTAGAAAAATATTCTCCATTCCTTTGCTTGGCAATGCAAAGGTCTATCATAGACACCTCATGTTCGATGTTATACGAAAAGTGTACAATGAATTTATTAGCAAGTTCTTGGAATGTCTTAATGCCATGAGGTAAATGGGAGAACCATTTGATAGCCTGGTCTCCTAGACTACGAGGAAAGAGTTGCATGAGATAGGTATAATTGTAAGCAACTTCCATATGTGCTATGTAAAACTCTTTTAGATGGTGCCTAGGGTCACCTTTTCCTTTATATTTGTCAAACTTGGGTATATCAAAGTTGTGTGGAAATGGGATCATGACCAAGGATCTATCAAAAGGATAGGGACATATCTCTTCAAAAGCGTATTTCTTCTTTGCATGTCCCATCTCCATATCTTGTACCTTCTTCCTCAATTCATCCCATTTTTGGGCAAGATTAGTTGGAGGAGGTGGATTCAGATTGGCATTTGGAGATTGTTGATTGAGCAACTATTAGATGAAGGAATTTTGTTGTTGTGTTGTGGTGGTGTTGGTAGTTTGGTAAGGATGGGAATTAAAGGGTGGAATGGAGACTTGGGGGTTGATGTATGAGGATGAGGTGGAGATTTGAGATATTTGGGGATGGATGAAGGACATTGATGAGGAGTATCAGGAAGCTAGAGGATTTAGTGGTGGAATGGTGGTTGCATCTTGGGGTATGGGAACCAACATTTGTGGTTGACTATGAGTTTGTGAAACATAAGACATAATTGAAGGTTGTGACACATTAGTATGAACGGGTTTACTAATTTTTATGTTGATGCAAAGATGAGATGGAGGACTAATCATGGGTAGTGGTAATGTCAATGAAGGATTTTGAGGATCATATGCAAATGGATCTTTTGTCTTATGATTGGGAATATCATAGTCTAAGGGTAGCTAAGCTCTTCATTGAGCCAACATGAGAAAGTA
This sequence comes from Cunninghamia lanceolata, assembly GCA_027924645.1. Classification (NCBI taxonomy): domain Eukaryota; kingdom Viridiplantae; phylum Streptophyta; class Pinopsida; order Cupressales; family Cupressaceae; genus Cunninghamia; species Cunninghamia lanceolata. The sequence goes on along the minus strand of BSBN01000078.1, from coordinate 29,511,595 downwards.
TTTATTAAGATTAGATACAATCATTTGATGCATAAGCTTCATACTTTCATCATCTTGTGAAAATTTATATAGGCATGGGGAGATAGCTTGATGATCTTTATAACTTTGGCCTAAGATAGGTGCATTTGGTGATGATGGTCGAGAGGGTTCTTTATAACTTCACTTGGGATACAGATATGAGATAGAATCCCAACTTCTTTTCCAACTTCCATGTGAGGGATAGGTTTCTTGGTAAGGTCTATTTAATTGTTGGACTCCATAATCTTTCTTGCTTGTAACCTTGTAAGTGGCATGCAAAGAAAGGACTTGGGTAAAAGAAAATGGGATGAAAAGATGTATGAATGTTTGAAAGAGAGAAAGAGAATGTGATGATGACATGGGATACTCCAAATTTGGACTTTGGTATCTTGGGGATGATGTTTGGGATCAGGAATCAAAATAACCTCAAGTACAAATCTAGATCTTAGGATTGATGACAAATGATGATACCTTTCACTACTTAGGAGAGATTTACTTCTAAGCAATAAAAGGGTAAGGATGCTCCATTTCTTACTTGAGGTAGAAAAGATCTCAAGATAATAGGGAGTGAGACAAGGACTTCACTAACTCAAGAGCAATCAAGAATCCTAAGCTAATTAATCCACAAGAACAACTTAACACTACTTGAGGTTGATGAGATCTCAAGTGAGATGTCAACTTAAGGATGAAAAGATAATAAGATCTATATTTGACAAGATGGATTTTGGATAAAAGGATGAGTTTAGGACGAGAATTGATAGGATCAAAATGATTGACAAGATCCAAATCTCAAAGTGGTTGAGTAGCAAAGCCAAGTCTATGAGTAAAATGGAAGGAATTGTAAAATGGATGGATGGGTGAAATGAAGCTTGGAAAGAGATATGACATGGCAAAGTTTGTGTATGGAAAGGATAAATTGAGGAAGAGGATGATAGATCCCGAGTGTATTCTATAAACTCCTAAATAGTTTGACCAAATGCTATAAGTTTTCTGATGTTTTATTTGTGAGAAAAAATTAACAAAAGGTTTGGAGCAAGAGATTACTACAATCAAAAGACACGATGGATAACACAACTTTCAAGGGATGATTCAAAGGTATAAGACTTTCATGGCTAACAAATGACTATTACAGGTATTTCACAAGAAAAACATGCCAATCACTTGAGTACATTCCTATATATTATTCAAGTAGGAGTGATTTCATAATGTGCGTCCACATGATAGAATATCTATCCATGTTCTTACCTAACTAAAAACACTTCACCCTAAGTAGATAGCTAGGGATAAGGGTATTTTACCCAATACCCCTTTCCTTGGAGGTTTTTACACCTTACCCAAAGAAAACTTCTATCTGACCATCAAGGAGCTACGATGGTGAGTAACTTCAAAGGGTGATCTGTGTCCCTTGCACCACACTAGAAAATGGCTGATGGTCTTATCTAGGATTTGCAAGCAATTAGGGGGTGTCCCAATATACAGAAGGTATGGGGGACGAATCTATGAATGGGGGTGTCCCAATCAACCCAAGCACCAACCAAACATAAGTCTTGGTGAACCGAGGGTCTCGAGGTTTTTGCAAGGGGGAAGAGGGTCCTTCCTTTGAAGTGAGTCTTTCGATTCTCACAATATTTATATCCTACACCAGAAATCATGGTTGAGGTCATCCCTAGGGGTGATGAAATCCTCTAGAATGCCTCCTAAAGGGAAAGATATATACTAATTGCTTTTGATCTCCAGGGTCGCACTAGGCACAAGGAGAGAGCATATGTAAATTAGTACCACCTTAGGATTTAATCTAAACAAAAAGGAAATGTAAGATTTCTTATCTCCAAGATCACACGAAGTGCATAGAGAGAGCATACATCTTGAAAAATCCCACAAGCACAGAAAACAAGTTCATTAACCAACTAAACTAATTTAAATGCCTAATTTAGTGAAAAACAAATGCCTTCGACACACAAACCTACAAGACAATGGATTAGTAGTTTTTTTTTTTGTTTTTTAAAACTTTCATGGCAATGGACAACTGCACATGAAATGTTAGTAGTTTGCAAAAAATAATTGGTCTTCATCAAGTGATTTCACTTGCAACCAAAGAGTTAGTCACAAAAAGATATGCAAACTAAGAAAAACTAAATTTAAAAAAAAAAAAAGGAAAAGAAAACTAAGTTAGAAACTAAATTAAAGTTTTTTTTGCTTTTTATTTTAAAATTAAAAGAAAAAGCTAAAAAGAGATCTACTTTAAATGAAAACTAAGAGACCAAACTAAAAAGCTAAAATTAACAATAAATTAAAACTAACAGATGGAATTAAAAAGCTAATTTGAAAGTAAAGATGCTAAAATGAAACTGAAACTTAGAACTAAGTAAATAACATCACATAAACTATAAGAGAAGAATAAAAAAGTCTATGTTAAAAGTTAAAAAAAAAGCATCCACATTCTGTTGACAAACTGGCAAACTTTGGAATCTCATCTACACATACGGACCTGCTGCTGTTCTTTGGTAGGCTCGATTGGAATTGCTTCTACCAAGCAAGTCGAAAGTCTTAGCCTGTCAAACTTACTTGCCCACAATCTGAAAGAGCAGTCGATCTCCTTAACAATGACACCCTCGAGTTCAAATAATTGATATATTAAGAGGCAGAGCATTGACATAATTTCTTTCTAGCTAAGTCGTCCCCTATGTTAATAGAAAATGCAGATCTACAAAAGAAAAATAGATCAGTCAATATAGATGAAAGGTAATCAACAAAGGACAATGCTCTGTAGGAAGAGTATAAATATTCATTCATTTAAATACAGAGTAGATCTGTAGACATCAAATCAGAAAAATGTAGAAACTTTTTTTAACTTAGGCACCCACTTCACTTGTTACAAATAGCCTCGATAGCATAAGCAAAAACACTAAATGCAATTCCTTCTACTTTAAATGGAAGCCAAAGTTCTCGTTGTACTAGCAGTTCTTCTCAAGCAGCCATGCTAAAACCATGCCTAGCCCAAATGTACTACCATCAGTAACTTAAGCACAAATCATACTACCTAGTTATTGAGGAGATCAAACACAAATAACTTCCAATCCCAACAAATTTTCAGCATTTTTGCCCTATCCAACCCCAAATATGAAGCAGGGACAATAGTCTCCTCAGTGGGAAATTGTCTCACAGAACAAACATGTCTTCAACAATGCACAGTGTTGTTGGTGCTTGATCACAAGCTATTCATGTTCAAGATACATTTGTGACAAGTGCAAAGAATTCTGGACAAACACTAATAAATCCAAAGAAGAATCCTCATAGTTGGAAGCGGCTAGATCCAAGACTATGAACCAACAACCTGGGAAAGGCGATTAACTCCTCATTTTGAGCACATCGTTCAACCTTTCAATACTTGCGCTAAATAGATCAATTCTGGTAGCGTTTATGCAAATCACCTACTGGTAAACAAGTTTATTCCTTCCTCTTTTGGAAATAAATTAGACAAAACCCTTGCTGGTAAACAAGTTTATGCAAATCAAACTAGAAATTCAAAATACAGAAAACTAAGAGCTTTACCAAATTCAAAATAAACTTGTAAAAGACTGTAAATGACGTGGCAAAAGAGGTTTACATAGCAAACAAATCTACAGAGTTGATAGAAATGGTATGGTATCGATACATTGGGCGACTTCTTCTTCGATCTGCAAGCACTTCTGCATCAAGTTTTTGTCTACACGAAGCTACGGGAAAAGAAAAGACTCACATCAGCATTGTCGTCATTAGGCATGTCAACTCTAGAAAGCCAAGCATGTTATTGCCATCGTGATTACAGTAGGCTCCATGACAAAATTGTAAAAATCTGTAACTGTAGAGAAATCTCAATATTGAAACTATAACTCAAGAAAAGGGCACAACCATGCAAACCGATCAAAATAAACCTTAAATTGTAAGTTATACCTGGGCCATTGGTTCTTGAATTTGTAGCCTGTATGCAAACAAATCTATCAAAATAATTAGTACCTACTAAAAATCGTTGTTGATCATCCAAAATGACCTCGATAAAGATGGGCAACAACACCACCAATAGAATGACCTATCTTTTCTAAAGAAGCAGGACTTTGAGTGGCAACAACTCGAGTAGGTCGAACAATCTAGTTTGAGAAGACTGGTGGAGGACCAGCTGGGTGGACATTAAATCTCAAAAAACCAGATTAACAACAAATAATGAATAAAATTTCATTATGATTCGGGGATGTAAATTTGAGAATTAAATCGGGCGTGCCAAAATATCAAGGTGGAAATTTGCATACGAAGACAAATCAAAGAAAATAAACCAAAAAGCAATATACCTTCCTTTCCAAGAAAATTCAACCTTATCGATTGAGCGTATTGGAATGCACCCGAACTCCAATAGATTTGCTCCTTCAATTTTCATGGATATTATGTGGATTGGTCATGTCAATAGTATAACTTTGATCTCCCAAAGTGAAATGAATGATTTGCAATAGCATAAGTTTACCAACAAATGAGAGATGATTGAGAGGTTTGGAAGAAGTTTATTTATAGATTTCCAGAAGTGAAGATCAATGGTGGAAAATGATCAGAGTGATCAATGGCTGGAATTGGATGAGAGGATTCGAACGAATGAAAGAGTAACAAGTGTCCTCGTCCTCTCATGAAATAGGGGAGTTAACAGATTTGATTGGTGAGTTGACTGAATTGATTAATCTATTAATTGGATTGATTGATTAGTCAACTAAATTGATTGTCTTGTTAACTAGATTGAATGATTAGTCAACTAAATTGATTGACTTGTTAACTAGATTGATTAGTCAACTAATTTGATTGATTAGTTAACTGATCTAATTATGATGAGAGGGAATAATAGGGAAATTAAGTAAATTAATTATTTAATTTCATGTGCACATGGATAAATAAATAAAATACTAAATTTTATTTATTTGAAGGAAATTGAATATTTTTTTGATTTGTAAAGGAAAAGGAATATTAGCTTTAACTAAATGAACAAATTAAATTTATTTAATTAATGTGTGGAGGGAAATTAGCTTAATTAAATAATTAAAACTATTTAATTAATGTGGAGGCATAATGTACTGATTGATTTTCATAAAAATAGATGAAATTAATCAAATAATTAAGAATTATTTAATTAATGTGAAGTATGGCAGATGAATGTCCGATTTAGAAATGGGATAATTTTAGGTGTCTACAACAAGATCTCAGTCCCCAAGGAAAATGTACAAATCCAAAGAAGGAATACAAGAAGTTCTTGGCAGAAGAAGTCCTTTCCGAGACCACAAGAGGAAGCATTTCAAATACATCAAGATCTTTCTAAGATAAAGGAGGAGCCAAATAATTATGAGAGCATGAAGCAGAATTCCTTCCACAACCAGAGGATAAAAAGGCGCCAAAAGAGGAAAAGAAGTGGAAAGACTTGGCCTAGGAGGAATCTTAGAGGAAGAGGACTTCCAAGGGACACAAGTGTTATGTCATAAAATGTCTCCCTAGGACATTTTCCCTCCTATGTTTAGCTCCCGGCTCCTTTAGAATGTGTTTAGATCATCTTGCATGTTAATGTTGACTTCCAGTGAGGAAACCCCTGAGTTTTATGGCAAATAAAACCTAGGGTGTGCTATTGTGATGAATCCTAACTTAAATAAGGAGTGAGAACTTGGGTTCCTACACCCTAGTACTGCCTTATTTTAGGTCAGGACCTAAATCTAAGTGTCAGTTATATGACCGTTATTAGGTCCTATGCCGACACCTCAAGTTTGAATTATGAAATTCTTGGGGGGAAGTTGTTTAGTTGCATATATATAAGCATGTTTAGGGATTCATTTGTAAACTAGGAGATTATTATGAACTCTTGGCACACTTGTGATTTTAGAGCATTCAAAGTATTCATGGTTGTAGAGAAGATTTGTCTTGTTATTATGTTTGTTATGCAGATTTGGCTTCATCTTCTCATGATATGAAAGATTATCATCTACATGCGAGCTACACCTCTAAGGTGACATTTATTTGTGTTTTCAATCATTTATCATTTAGATTCTGCCTTGATCTCATAGGGATACACACTCTTTATCTGACAACAGTGTTTGAAAGACTTGAGTGTCTCTCCGAGGCTTGACTGAGGCAACCCTCTAAACACCACAACCCCCAACCCATTTTCATGTGATTGCAAGTTACATGTTGCAAAAGTAGAAGAAGTGGAGTTACAAGGAAGTAGATCAAAGTGTTGGATTTGTAAAGGAAAGCAGAAAAGTAGGACTTGGACTAGGGCACCCACTCATTAGTCCTCTAGATCCTAAAACAGTCAAATCTCTGGAACAACAGAAACAAGTTACAGACATTCTTCAAAGATCCTGATATAAACCAATACATTAGACTTGGACACCCGCTCATTAGTCATTGACTGTTCTACATTTGAAATCCTAAAATCTAGTATGTATTTGATTGTCATTAGATATCTTTGTGCATGAGAATTTTTTGTGATTTGTCTGTTTGTTTACGATTTTATGAAATTAGGGTTTTGAGCATAATTAGACTTCAATCCATCAATTAGTTAGCAAATTCCAAGTTTCCTCTTAATTTTAAAGGACACTAAATCTATAACAAATCTCTCTTGCAAGATATTATGGCTTCACTCGATTTATGTCCTTGAATGTTGGAGTGAAAGGAGGATTTACCCTTGAAACTAAAACCCCTCTTTTTCACCCTAAACATTTTGGTGAACTCATATTTTTAATGAATTTTGCACCTTGTTGAGTGTTGTACTTCATATTTTCATTCATTCATTTAGCTTTCATCTTATTGTATTAGAAAAAATTACAAAAAAATTAAAAATTTTAAAACTTTTTAAAAATTTGGCATTTTAGGCTTGCATTTTCAAATAATTCAAATTAATTTGCATTTAATTTCTATGATTTTTATTAGATCTAATTTAAATTACAGAAATTCATTATTTATTATTCATTTGCATTTAATTTTCATGTTTAAATTGTTAAAAAATGTTTGAAATTGTGCATTTTTCATAAAAACCTAGTTTTTGCATTAGCTAGGGTTTGTAGTTAAAATCTTGTTTCATATTTTACTACTATTTTAAACACTCATTTAGGTCTGATTTCTAATTTTAGTGTTTCATCATAGTGTCTTTCTTTCAAAATTTCATATCTAGGGTTTGAAAACCTTGCATTTTCACTAGATTTTGCCTTATCATCCCTCTAGAATTGCATTATAAGCGTGTTGTTAGAAATATATTGTCACATCATTGGGTTGATATTAGGCTTATTACTTGTTGTCCCTCTTAAAATTCTTCACAACACCTCTTCTTTTAGTCATTTACATTGAAAAAAGTTAAAAAATCAAACAGTTTAGGCCATATTCATACATAGTTTTGCATTCATATTCTTGCAATATAACATGGATTCTCCTCGTCATTCATCTTTGAAATATTTATTTGAGTACATTGTAAATTTTGATAATTTTTGCAAATTCACTAATAAATATCCTCATGTCTTGCACCAAATAGCATACATCTATGGCATTGACATGATCATAAGCACTACCTATGATATTCTTCAAACAATAACCTATTTTGAAAGATTTCTCACCACCGTGGGTGTTTTCCCTTCAATCTTCAAAAATCTCACTAATTTCATTTCTAATAATAACCATGGGGAAAGTAGTTGTGAAAACATCATTCCCTCTCTCCCTTTGATCCACGATGACATAATGGGCATTCTTTCTAAGACCTATGAGACTGATATAGCCCTAGGTGATTCATCTAATAAAAACACTTGTACCAAAATAACCCCACTTGATGAGGATATTTTGGCACAAGAATAAGACATCATTAACACATTCCTTAACACTACTCTACCATTCCTTCTTGCTCTTCCTGGCTAGGATGAAGCATTGGATGATGCAAATTCCCTTTGTTAACATTTACTACAACCTATTAAATTTGCCAATTGATGTTCAAACACTTCTAAACCACATCTTAAATAAAGAAAAAGATCATACACCTTTACCTAAACCCTCACATACCTTGGAAAATAACAAAAACTCACAAAACATTGAAGAATAAACTATCCCTCATAACCAAGGTATTCCAACACCCTATATATGGACTAAAATGGGTACCTTTTGGGTTTCTTCACAACCTTACTCGATTGGAATGGGTATTGTTAAAGCTCCTACCTCACCCCATTTGATTGATATAGAAAATTGTGAGACTCTTCCTACACCATCATTAATGGCTACGTGTCCTACAACGGTCCCCTCATAAACTCATGAAAATGTGGAAGAAAGAGGAAGAGATAAAGCTTTAACCATCAAAGTAAAGATCAAGATCCAAGACAACTGTTAGTTTAGTTGTCCCTACAGGTGAGTATTTGTAACCCGTTACCATTATGTTGTTTGCCCCCATGATGTGTTATGTGTTGTTTAGGCCTCCTAGGATAACCCTTGATATTCTTGTAAGGTCAAGGTTATTGGGAGACCGCCTTTGTTGTGACCCTTCTATTTGTATCATCATTCTTCTATATTGCCTCTCCTCTATTTTCATTATTGTGTGTTGTGTCCTAGGGGCATAGTGTTGCAGTTGGTGACTTGGGGGCACTTTCCTATGTGATGACCCTAAGGAACTTGTTTCTTCTCTCTTTATTTATTTTTTTACCTTCCTCTAGTGCTTCTATTTAGCTGGAGAATGATGAAAAACAAATAATATTGATCTAAGGACCATGTGTCCCTTCAGTAAGTAAGAAAATATGGACCTAGTCCATACATGACGATGGGGTTGATATATATTATCTGATGCTTAGCTAGTAGAATCACTCTGTGTGATATTTTGATGTTGTCTTATCGTACTAAAAAACCATAATTATACATCTACTCCGTGCACTTTGTTTATCTTTGAATCTCACCTTGGTTATAATCAGTTTTTAGATTTATGTGGTATATCCCCACGGTTGTACTCAGTCTCTGAATTCATAGTATAACCTTAGCCCTTGATGTGAATGATTACATGCATTGTTGTTTATCATTATTATGTGGTTTCTAGTACCTTTTCTTCTAGAAAATTGTGTTTTTGTGGGAATATTTGGTGATCGTAAAGTACATGTCACCTGTGGGGGGCATGGGCTTTGTGAGAGCTCATGTTCCTTTGTGTGTTTTCTTCCTACCTTAATGTACTTGATATCGGTACATGATATCAACCACCTTAAAGTGGGGGCATATATAAGGTAAGTTGTCTAATGATTTTTATATCAGTGAAGCATGTTTGTAAGCGCTCTATGGAGGTGATATACTGTAACTCTGCATGAGTGCACATCTTTATTTTATATTGCAATTATTAAGACCTATGTGGAGGTGGGATATCATGCATATCCTTTTATTTTAATCCATATGTGGAGGTGGGGATGGTGTATTTCTCGAGGAGAGTGTACATCCTGTCATTCCTAGAAGTCCTCTGAGGAGGTAGGGTTGAATCTGATACTATCCTCTCTTAAGAGTTTCTTTGGCAGATGTTGTGGCAAAGCCCAACTATCAAGTGTGCCTGTAATATGCCTAAGATGGTGGTGAACCTAGCAATGCACTCCTTCCATCACTTGTTTTCCATGTTTTCTCTATGTCTTCCTTGTGTGTGTATGGCATGTTTGTTCCCAAGCATAGTCTAAAGACTTGTGGTGATGAGTCCCTCCTATGCTTTGGGATTTGTATGGTATGTTTGTTCTCAAGTGTAGTCTAAAAACTGGTGGCAATGAGTCCCTCCTACACTCTGAGATTTGTATTACATGTCTATTGCCCCATATGGAGTCTAAAGACTGGTGGCGATGAGTCCCTCCTGCATTTTGGGTGGTGTGTTTACATTCCATGTACTTGCATCTGCATTCATATATATGAAAATGAAAAAGAAATAATCATTGCATTCACTGTATTCACCATGTTTTGCATGTCTTCAATATTGTCTTCTTCATGTTTTACGTGACTGTAACTGTCTTTCCCATGTTTTGTGTTCCTATTACTATCTTCATTGTGTTTGGCATGTCTTCTCTAATGTCTACTTGAGACTGGGGGCTAGAAATAGTTCTCAATCTTTGTGTATGCATTAGCTCAAAGTGCCTAGCATGTTTGTTATTTGTTGACCATACTTTAATGCATGTATGAGCCTTGCATTCATGCATACATTAAAGTGAGGGCTAAATGTTATGTTAAAAAATGTCTCCCTAGGACATTTTCCCTCCTACATTTAGCTCCCAGATCCTTTAGAATGTGTTTAAATCATCTTGCATGTTGATGTTGACTTCTGGTGAGGAAACCCCTGAGTTTTATGGCAAATAGGACCTAGGCGGTGCTATTGTGATGAATCCTGACTAAAATAGGGAGGGAGGATTTGGGTGCCTACACCCTAGTCCTACTCAATTTAAGGTCAGGACCTAAATCTAACTATCGGTTATATGACCGTTACTAGGTACTATGCTGACACCTCAAGTTTGAATTACAAAATTCTTAGTGGGAAGTTGTTTAGTTGCATATATAAGCATGTTTAGGGATTCATTTGTAAACTAGAAGATGATTATTAACTCTTAGCGTACTTGTGATTTTAGAGCATTTAAAGTATTCATTGTTGTAGAGAAGATTTGTCTTGTTATTGTGTTTGTTATGCAGATTTGGCTTCATCTTCTCATGATATGAAATATTATCATCTACATGCAAGATACACCTCAAAGGTGACATTTATTTATGATTTCAATCATTTATCATTTGGATTTTTTCTCTATCCTATAGGGATATGCACTCTTTATCTAACAACAATGTTTGGGAGACTTGAATATCTCTCTGGGGCTTGTCTAAGGCAAGCCTCTAAACACCACAACCCCCAACCCATTTTTGTATGATTGCAGGTTATAGGTTGCAGAAGTGGAAGAAGTGGAGTTGTAGGGAAGTAGAGCAGAGTGTTGGAAATGTAGAGGAAAGTAGAAAAGAAGGACTTGGACTAGGGTGACCTCTCATTAGTCCTCTGGATCCTAAAATAGTGCAATCTCTGGAACAATAGAAACAACTTGCAGACATGCTTCAGAGATCCTAATAGAAACTGATACATTGTAGTTGGGCACCTACTCATTAGTCCTCACCTGTTCCACATCTAAAATCCCAAAATCTAGTATGTATTTGATTGTCATTAGATATCTCTATGTGTGAGCATTTGTCATGATTTGTCTATTTGTTTAGGATTTTATGAAATTAGATTTTTGAGCATAATTAGACTTTAATCAATCAATTAGTTAGCAAATTCCAAATTTCCTCTTCATTTTAAAGGACACTAAATCTATAGCAGAGCCCTCTTGCAAGAGATTGTGGCATCACTCGATTTATGTCCTTGAATGTTGGAGTGAAAGGAGGATTTACCCTTGAAACTAAAACCCCTCTTTTTCACCCTAAACAATAAGAAAAGAAGTGAAATGGCTATACAGGATGATCCCATAGAGATTCAGGAGCACTATGGTGGCATTTGTATAGGCGGCTAAGTCTTTTAGTTTTTTAGTATTTTTTTAGAATTGTCTACATCTTAGTAAATTAGTATTTTGAACTGCCTTCAGAGTGGAATTTGTGGTCAAGACTTTCAACAGTTTCTTTGAGAGATAACCATACACAAGGTTTGACACAAGTCAATCTAGCCCTCTTGGATTCTGACTAGTTGACTATGAGTTATGGCCCTACCAAGTTGGGATTCTAAATTTTGAAATTTTTTGAAAATTTAAAAATTTAATTTTTGAATTTCTTTTAGTTAGTTATTTTTTTGTCACCTTCCAACTATCCATTTCAAATTCCCTGGATAAGGTGACTCTTCACATTCTTTTTTCATTATATATAAACACTTTTCGATGCAAATAAAGCTCTCGTTGGTTGCCTGTAACTCTCTACAGGTTCTATGCATTGAGCTCTTGTATATTTTCACAATACCATAGGCTCAACACTAGGTATTATCCTTTGAATTGTAAAATAATTCATATCACATGCCTAAGCAGAGTGTCCCACAAGTAACTCATAGAAAAGAACATCAGGAGATACAAGTTCAACTTCTAGAAGATACTATCAAGAGGAGGATAGAGCTTCTATGAAAAATGACACTACTAGGTAAGGTCCTCTACTGTCATTTCTTGGTTATTGAATTAGAGGAATGGGTAGACAAGCACTGGCCTCAGATGGAAGAAATGGTGGAGCTAAGGGATGATTTTTTCATTGTTAATTTTAAAATCAAGAAAACAGAGACAAAATACTTTAGAATTTAGTATGTGGGAATTCAGAGAGACATCTTTATATTGTCATCCATGGAAACTAAGCGTCATCATAAGTATGAAACAAATACCTTTTAATCCCTTCTGAGTATAAATCCAAAACCTTCCTATGGAATATAGCCCAACTTGGAAATACTGAAAATGATAGGAAACACTCTAGGAACATGCCAAAAAATAGAGTCTAACTAGAATCATTGTTGGCTATCCACAATCAGAATATGTATCCTTATGGAAACAAAGGAGAAGCTACCAAAAAAGATATAGATAGAGACTCCATATGGTAAATGGGATCATAAAATCTTCTCTGAAGGAGTTGAAAACTTAGAGCATGATGCCACATAGGAAGAAGGAATAGGGAGGACAATAATCGGTCTAAATGATCACAAGGCACTCTTTGAGACTTGTAAGAAAAATGCAAGCATATCAAAAGGCTATTTTAAAGACGATATGGAAGAAAATGAATAAGAGGAAGACTAATCCATTGAGGAGACATTCATAGAAACTACACAAGAGGAGGAGGAGCAAATTAACCTCCAAGTGGTATTCTCCCCTCTGTCTAGACAAAAACACAAGGACTAGGAAGAACATGACCTGAGAATGGAAGTTAGAGAGGGCAATTGTTGTAAGTATGAGTAGTAAGTGTTGTCATTGATGTCAACACCTAAGCTCAGCATCTAAGGAAGTTATTTGGATAATTTTGAACAAGTGTCTGAGAAGAATAGTGTAGTGTTTTTCTCCGCATATCCTATAGATTGAATATATTTTTCTGCGGTTTGAAAGTTATATTAAGGGACATTTGTAGTTGCTATATCTCATGTTTGGGCCTTTGGTGTAAAGATTTGAGTGAGTTCTATTCACCAAAGTAAAAACTATTTTTTTGAATGTTCAATGGTGACAAGGAGAATGTATTCTGCTGTGCATCTCTTTGTATTTAAGTTTTACAGTTTACGGTTCTAGAATTAAGTTTGGTTTGATGTTATGTGCCTTTAGTTGAAGTAGTTCATGATTTGGTTCTTCGCAAACAATCTTTTCTTTGCCTTTAGTTGAAGTAGTTCATGATTTGGTTCTCCGCAAGAGATCTTTTCTTTGTAACAGTGGTTGATAGTAGGGTGTTGCCAAAATAATGGGTTACACTTTCTGGGACATCCTAATTTTTGCTGAAATCACATTTTTTAAATAAATATAATGATTTAAGCCTTAAAAGGTTCCATTTAAAGGATTTTAATTAAAGAGGATTTGATCAAACCCCCTTAGATTTAAACCCCCTTGGATAGAACCCTGCTAGTTTTAAACCATACCTATAATGGAGCCTCCTCTACACATCAAAATGCTAATAAAAAACCACTTTTGATTTACCTTTTAGGGGATCAAATGAATTCATTTAAAATTTATGTTTTGTAAGTATGTAGTCTTCAATATAAGCTTCCTAAAAAGTATAATTTTAAATATATTTATTTTTTATTTCTTGTGAATGTAGGTTTTTCAATGAACATCAAGTTCTCTATTCTACACACACGGAAAATTAGTAAATTAGTGAAAAAAAATTAAAAACTGTGTATGCCCTAGATATTGATGTCCTTGTTTCAACCAAAAAAAAAGATTTTCGATACATACAAAAAAAGTTATGTTTTACAGAATATGCCTATGTCTAATTATAATTGGTTTGACTTCAAAACTTAATTAAAAAAATATATTCAACAAAACATTATAAAACCAAATGCATGCCCTATATATCGGTGTTACCAATCTAAATTCAAAATAATTAGAATTTTATCCTTTGAAGAAAAAAAGTTATGTGCTACAAAATACACAACACTTTAAAAAAATGTTGTTTACTATTGTAAACTAGTTATCAAAGGAGACACCAAAAAATTTATAATTTAACTCTAATTTTTAAAATATATATATATATATATATATATATATATATATATATATATATATATATATATATATATATATATATATATATATATACTTAGAATTTATAGAGAAAATCTCACAAATCACTAGTTTGCATTATCTCTAAATTCCTAATGGTTTAGCACTATAGGTGTCAGAAAGTGAAGATTTAGTTCAAAATGTTGATTTCAATGTCAAGTTTGGTCAAAAAGTGTAACCCATTAGTGTGGGATAACCCAGTAATGTTTAAGTGGTTCAGTTTGAAGAATCTTCTGCATAGTGTTTGGAGGTTGTGTGGAAGTTCTTGGTGATTGTAATGTGCTTGTGGATATCCCTAGATCATGTTCCTTCTTTTTGATTGGTCTACAAAGTGTAATTTGGATCATGGTTGAAGCGTGTTCCTAAAGGTCTTACTGTTAACACAAGTTTTGGCCAACTTGGTTGTTTTCACTACTTGCGATTATGCTTTGGAGATTGTAGAAGTGTGTTGTTGTGTGGGAGATTGCATTTGAGTCCCAGCTAAGGTGTGGTGTGGTTGGCATTCATTCTTTTCCTCCACAAATCTATTTAGGTCCAGACCTATTCTAATGTATGTATGTATGTTGAACTTGGAGATTGTTCTAATGGTTGATGATTGTAATGCCAAACTTGATGTACATTCCAAGGTTGATGAATTGTATAAATACATGTAATGAAGTCATGAATAATGCAACATGAGAGGCATGATGTGAAGATAAGTGAAGTTGTGTAAAGAAGGTAGAAAAGAAGAAGAATCAGTGTGCTTCAATGGAACTGAACCCTGACATGGTGTAGATGCTACTATCTTAGTTCACCAAATCAGCAGTGAGCCAAACCTTGGCAATGAGCCTCTTCTCTTGGCAATGAGCCTTTTTCTTTTGCAGTGAACATTTTGAGTAGTGCAACTTGTTGTATGTTTTGATATATCATTTATACTGTGAGTTAATCCTCACTGTGGTTTTTCCCTCATTGTGTTTTCCACGTAAAAATATGGTGTCTCATGTGTGAATGTGCTTAATTTCCTAAT
Organism: Cunninghamia lanceolata; assembly: GCA_027924645.1. Taxonomy (NCBI): domain Eukaryota; kingdom Viridiplantae; phylum Streptophyta; class Pinopsida; order Cupressales; family Cupressaceae; genus Cunninghamia; species Cunninghamia lanceolata. Next base: position 29,496,331 of record BSBN01000078.1, on the reverse strand, counting down.
TTCATGTTTTCATGGTTAAATCATAATAACAGTGATTAAGTGGTTGATGTGTTGATGCTTATAAGAAGTTAAGTTTTGGTTACAGCTAATTCACCCCCACCCTCTTAGTCGTCTTGTACATTTCAAAAATTGGTATCAGAGTGAGGGTTCCTTGAAAGAAATCTTAACAACTTAAGGTAGATCTGGGATGGTGCACAAGAAGGAGTCTCCCTAGTTCAATGGAATGGACTATGCTCTCTGGAAGGTAAGGATGAAAAGTCATCTCATTTCTCTTGGTTATATTGTTTGGAAGATGGAAGACATAAAATATACTATGCCTCCAAATGGTCCATCATCTGAAGATGATGTCAAAAAGTATGAGTTAAATGGAAAAGCTAGAGATGCTTTGTTAAATGTTTTATCCAACATTGAGTCAATGAAAGTTATGGATCTAGAAACTAATGATTAGATCTGGGATAAGTTGAAAATTTTATATGAAGGAGATGATTCTATAAAGAGTACAAAATTACAAAACCTAAAGGCAAGGTATAAATCTTTGAATATGAGTGATGATGAGAACATAACAATCTACATACAAAAAGTTTATGAAATTGTCAATGGAATCAAAGGTCTTGGATGAACTATTGATGAGAATGGTGTTGTGATGAAGATTCTTAGATCATTGCCTAAATCCTACAGTCACAAGGTGTCTGCAATTAAAGAGCTTATGAGTGTGAACAAGATTACAAAGGATCAGTTACATGGAAAGTTTACTACATTTGAGATGAGAGAGGTTAATGATGCTCTGCTGAATACTGAGACCGCTTTCAAAGACAGCACTTCAGAGAAGACTTCAAGATCTAAGAAGTATGATGTGGAACCAAATGATGACCTTGATGAGATTGAAGCCAACTTTGTGGACATAATGCAAAGAGGTACCAGTAAGTTCAAAGGAAAATTACCATTCAAATGCTTTACTTGTGGTCAGATTAGTCACTATGCATCTAGGTGTCTGGAGAGAATTGAGAAAGCCAAGAAGAAATTTGAAAGTAGACCTACGATCATAAATAAATACTATTATCTTAGAGGTGATGATGATGATGGTGTAACAAATGATGAGTCTGATGATACTAGTGCAAATAAATGCTTGTTTATTGCTATCAAGGAAGAACATGTGTCTATTAATCTTGCTAGTTGTGTAGACACTAAAATTTGTCCATGTCTTGACCATCCCCTAGTTGACATGACCTTTTAATGTTTTGCCCTAGGTCCTAGGTCAACCCACTTAATCACATTCCCAATTAATTAAATAAATTCATTTATTTAATTAATTTCTCCTTCTCACATGTCTCACATAATTCAAATTAAATATTTGAATTAAATCCCTCACCTTTCTTCTTATTCAAACAAGTGTCACATGCTACATATTCAACTTAATCCCTTCACATGTTAAACTAATTTAAATAATCTTTTATTTAAATTAGTTCTCATTTATCATCCATCACACACTTGTCACATGACTACAATCCCTCTTGAAGTGGGAAACCCTAATCAACCCTAATCGATCTCAACCATTCATATCATTCAACATAACTTGCAATCCTATCCATTCATTTGAATTTTCATTTTCTATAAAGGTAGCCTCTCACACGTCATTTTCATACAATCTAGCTTTCAAGTACTATTATGCTGCTGAAATCTTGGGCAACCAACAATCCCCCATTATCAACCCTTCAAAATCTTGCATTCTCATATGAGGTTGAGAAGAGCCATGAAGGTCAATCAAGTCTAGTTTGAGAATCGATTTTCATTTCATTTCTATTTTTCATTTTCATTCTAGTTTGTGCTTCATGGTGCTAGTTAGGGTTTCATTTCTGTAATTTTGATTTCTGCCCTAGATTTTGCCCTAACAACATTTGGTGAACCTGACGTGAACATGCAAAAATCTAATGTTTTTGGTTGAGTTTTGGTGACTAGATTTTGCAGGAGGCCTCCAAGCTCAATTATAACTACACCATTGAGTTCGGAAGATGTGAAAACCCTAGAAACCTTATAAAATTTGTCAATTTTCATCACTAAAAAAAAATTGAATTTTTTTTTAGTTTTGCCCTTGTCACAAGGCCATACCATATGGATCCGTACGGAGCCGTATGACCTTCTATGCAAGGGCTCTCTATGCAAAATTGTGGGTCTCTTTCTATTTTTGGTTTCTAATCTCTGGTCGGTCGCAGATTTGGTATTGGTAGTTTATTTTCTTTTAAATCTTGTTGTAGGTTTTGAAGGTTTATGTTATTTGCAAGTTTAAATTCTTTATTTGCTGGCTTTAAGCTTTTTTGTAGGACTAGTTATCCTACCGGTTGTGTTTTCCTATCCTCCATCAACAAATTTTTAAACCCTCTTTCACCATTTTATGTGGATCTTCTACCATCTTCACCACACTTGCAGACTTTTTCTCGCAACTTGGTCAAAACTTTGAACCCTAACATCGCCGCCCTTCAGTCATTGATCGGCTCCATAGAGTCACCCATCTGCCACTAGTTCTTCCTCTACCCACAACTTCCTAAACCCTAATCTTCCTTACCTAACTTCCTGAAGCCGCCAAAGCCCCTGTGGTTGACACCTACCTTCTCAGCATTTTCCATAGCCAATTGACACACGTTGGATCGTGGTCGCTTCCTACTAGGCACCACACCACAAATCTGCCTTAAGATAGCCCTATCATCAGCAACATTTGATTATAGGCACCCCTTTGAATTTGATCTCCACCACATTAAAACCATCTTCGCCACTCTATAGATCGACTCCCGAACTCCCCTCCACCACTCTTCCAAAACCGCTGCTTCCCGTTTAGATTATGCACTCGCCAATTCCAAGCCATTGGCTACTTTCAATTAGGGTTTTAGGCTCCCTATCCATGGTGAATTTAAGTTACTTGGGTGACCACAGGCTCCATCGGGATTTAATCCCTTCACATTTTGATTTCCCTTTTATTTTTTTCTTTTGGATCTACCCCTAGTCACGTGGGTAACCAGGGGGCTTAAAATGCTAACCTTGACCATAACTGCTCAACATAACTACCAGGTAACCATACAAGCCATGTGACCAAAACGTCTTTAACCACCAACAGTTAATGTAAATAGTTAGCCTGTGCCCTAGTGTCTTCCACATGCCCTAATAGGGCCTTTTTTTTTCCTTTTATCATAACTTTTTCATACGGAAGCCAAATCACGTAAATGAATACTCATTGGAAAGAGGACTCTGTCAAATTCGTAGATGTGAAGAAATTATCAGGTGAAAGTAATATTTTGATGCCTCTTTTCATAGTCAAATTCAAACTTCATTCGAGCATAACTTTCGCATTTTTTATCCAATTTTCTCAAATTTTTTTAGAAGTGCATAGAATTTCATCTAGAATCTACTAATGCTATTCATTTTTCTATCACTATTCATATACAACATATTTTTATTAGATTATTTATTTTCTCATATCACACTTCTTGGCAAGTGTACTTGTTCATTTTTCATTTTTATGGCTTGTAGGTGACGTCACGAGGCTGGAACAATGTTTCTATCAGCATACACAACAACTTGGATAGAGAATTAATTAGGTGCTTTCATTCTAATCTTTCATCTCTTTCATTCAATCAATCAATCTTTCTTGCAAACACACTTCAATTTGGGATCTAAAATAAACATTTGTCTTCATTCACATCAAAAATTGGGCATAAAATGAACAAGTGTCTTCCATTCACATTTTGACTTGTTCATAAAAAGAACCATTGCTTAAATTGCTTGGTGAATTTGATTTCGATTAGGGGTGTGTATGCTCTTCTCATGCGCTTCATACAATATTGAGAATCAAAAACACCTCTCATCCATTCATATTCACACAACATATTTTGATTTTTTAAGGGCAATTAACAAGTGCGAGTGTGAATCAAGTGTGGATGTGTATGCTCTCTCCTTGCACTGCAAGGTGATCTTGGAGATAGAAAACACCTTGAACTTGATTTTCTTTTATTTACCCTTTCTTAGGAGGCCTTCTTGGAGACACACCACTCCAAAGGGTGACCTAAACCGAGGCTAAATTGAAAGACACCCTCATTGGGAGTTGAAATCTTGTCACTCTTGGCTAAGCCCCAAAGAACTTTATACCTTTGGGAAGTGAAGGTGAAGGGTGGGTTACCCCTTTCTCCCAGCTATATGGCAAGATTTTGCTTTCATCACTTTTCCCTAGTCAAGCTTGTGCAACCTAGTTCAAGACCAAATTGGCCATACCCCACTTCACTAATTCTAGGGTTTGTTGATGTGTCTTCCATGTGTGATTGTTTAATCATCATAAAATTCTTCAAATTCAAAATTCAAAATTTCTTATGTGTCTTGTGTGAGTGATTCATGTTTGTACATGCATGATCATTTGTTTGAACACTACCAAATCAAGCTAAACACCAAACACATAAAGACAAGTCATCCTTCACATTCCTACCAACACATTCAAATCCAACCATCATCATCCTAATCATATCCAAGTCATCATAATTCAAACCTTAATCATTCCTTGTCACCTTCTTCCTAATCAAACCCTAATCATCCTAGTCATCATCCTAATCAATCCAATTCATACAATTGTGTCATTCCTAATCATATTCAAGTCATCCCAGTCCAATCCTAATCATATCCTTGTCATTCTACATCACCTAATTGACATAATTCCAATAATTACACATCATTCAATCAATTCAATCCTAATCATTCCTAATCATAGTCTAATCAGATCTTCCTCATTCAACTTTCATTCTAATGATACCCTAATCACTCCTAATCATCCAGTCACTTTATTCCAAATCATTCTACATCAACCTAGTCCTAATCAACACTTGTCAAAATGGCCCTAATCATAAACAAGCCCAATCCTAATCCAAAACCTAAGATCATATTTCAAAGGGGCTATTCCTCTAACCCAAATCATGATACAAAATCCAAAATGACAATTCAAGAGGCTACCCCTCTAATTCAAATGTTGAAAATAAACCAAGACCTAAAATCATACTTCAAGGGGCTCCTTCTACTTTCAATAATGACATGAACTATGTTGCATACCTTGAAGAACAAGCCGACATGCAAAGACTTAGACATATGTGTGACACCATGCCAACATTCGAGAACAAACTCCTAGCATTTGAACTCAAAAACCTCCTTAAACACTTCACCAAGTACCCCAACCATTCGACCAACAAACAATACAAAGACTTCAAGCCCTCTTCCAAAATTCCTGACAAATCAAATCACCACAAATCTAATACCTCCTAGTCCAAGCCCAACAATTCATGGCCTCTTGTCAAATCTAACAAACACATCATCCTCTATCCATTCATTATCAACCAATGCCAACTCAACCTTATGTGCCATCCCACTCCACCTCACACCAATCTCATCCATCCACACATCAAGTCCATGCCACCTCATCCAATCCAACTTCTTTCCAAGTCAATGCCACATCATACCAACCCAATCAAACTTCTTCCCATGTCAATGACACATCAACCTATCAAGACACATCACAACAAACACATGTGAACTCAAGTCTACCTTTGCAACAAGTCCAAATGCTTTCATTCTCTAATGCCACCTTTGACAAGGGGAACACTGTTATTTTTAGGACACACAAACTGAGAGGGGGGGTGAATCAGTTGTGTCAAAAACTTCTCCTTTATTAATCACTTAAATCCTTCTTTGTAATTCAACAGCATAATAATAAATCAACCATGGAAACACAATGCAATAATTCAAGATCAGAAACACATTAACACATATGACACTAAGATTTTAACGTGCAAAACCTGGTTAATGGAAAAACCATGGGATGACTAATCCAATATTGTATTCTCTATTAAAAGAATAAGAAGAACAAATGGGACATGCCAATTAGGGCTCACTACCTAAGCACACTGCTCACAAGAGGCCCACTGCCTACAGGAGACACAGTGTCTACAGAATGATAAATATTACATACTTGAACTGAAGAATAGCATCTCACCATGCTTGAGTCAATTTCATTTAAGATGAATACTTCTGCTCTGCCTTTCACACTTCTCCTCTCTACCACACTCTCATCTCCACAAGATATATTTGAAATTACTTCACAACTCTTATTTATACAAGACATCAACTTTGGGATAATCATCAAAGTCGGCAAACTTTATAGAGTAAATACATAAATATAACTTAATTATTTACAAAAGACTTCATATGAATCACCACACTATCGGCCACATATATCTATGACTCAAATCTTCTTTGAGGAACATGCCATCCTTTGCAAAACATCTTTGAGATCATCTACAAGATGTGTAAATCACCCGATCGGCCAAGTTGAGGAAGAACATCATCATCCGGAAGTAATTCTTCAATTTTGAGCTCCATCTTCAATGCGGACCACCAACACAAACTGGACACAATCTAGAGACCCCCACAAGCTTGTCTGAATCACCAAGAACATCAACACTACTTCTACTTACTGAAATCATTCTCTTCTTCATCTAGAACCTCAAGAACACAGTCTATTATCGCTTTCATATTGAAATAGATGCTTGCAGACCTCCAAACCATGGACCAATTAGGTTGTCAATTCACATTGACTTCCTAAACACTCCACCAAATCTACAGAGCAAGATATTGTATTTCCGGATCTCACCAGACCTATTTGTGTCACTTTGTCACCTCTGAACATCTACCAGAACCGGTTTTACTAATATGGCCATGACTTCTTCAAATCTTCATGCAGACCTCTAAATCTTTGCTGGATCACCTTTAGACACATATCTACAAACCCTTTGATTTGTATCCTCTGATCTTCATCTTAGTTGGGATCTTCACTTCATTGAGCTTCACTATCTTCACTATTCCTCTCTGTTTCTGATAGGACTAATTTTCTCAATATCCTCAGCACACAACTCATCCAATCCTTGACATCATTGCAACAGGAGTATGTTGACATCAATGACAACACCGGTTAGGCCTATACTTGCAACAATTTCCCCCTTTGTTATTGATGGCAACATATGATGTGAAAAATTGTTTTATCCATCAAGACAAGAACTTCTTACTAACCGACATAACCCCCCTATCAACAACAACCATTCACATGTCTTCTCTTCCTTTACTGCTCCCCCTTTGATCAGCAACCATTTTTTTTTCACGTCTCTTCTCTCCCCCTTTGACATCAATGGCAAAGGGCACATACTTGCATCACTCAGAATCATACAGACTGCTCCCCCTGAGTAGTAGCTTCCCATCATCAATTTGGACCATAAGATATGACTGTGAGATCCAGTAGACTAATGCACATCAATGCACCTTAATTCAGGATCAGAGGGGTAATAACCCATAAATTCTCCTTGAGATACTCAAAAGAGTCCTTACATAGAGATTTAATAAAAATGTCTACAATCTGATCCTTAGAGGACACAAACTCCAAACTGACTTCATTCTTGTTTACTTGCTCTCTCAAAAAGTGAAACTTGATGGATATATGTTTTCTCTTTGAATGTAACACCAGATTCTTTGAAATGTTTATTGCACTTTAGTTATCACAAAATATTATGATAGGTTCCTCATACTCCACTCTAATGTCTCTTAGCATTTGCTTCATCCACAATACTTGAGTGCAACTACCTGCTACTGCAATATATTCTACTTTTGTAGTGGATAAAAATATTGCCTCTTATTTTTTCTTAGCCAAGAAACCAATCTTTTCCCTAAAAAGAATGCTACACCACTGGTACTCTTCCAGTCATCCACATCTCCTTCCCAATCCGCATCTGTATATGCATGAAGAAAGAAATCATGATCACTAGGATACCATAAACCATACTCAACTGTAACTTTTAGATATCTGAGAATCCTCTTGATTGCCATGACATGAGATTCTCTAAGATCAACTTGGAATCTGGCAATAAGACAAACAACATTCATAATGTCAAGTCTAGTTTGAGTAAGATACAGTAGTCCTCCAATCATTGACCTATACTTTTTCTAATCATCCTTAGGAGATTCATCATATTTGCTTAGTTTACATCCAGTTGCCATGGGAGTATTCATTGGTTTTGAGTCTTTCATCCCAAATTTCTTCAACAATTATTTCACATATTTGGTCTGAGATATGAAGATTCCTTTCTTTGTTTGAGTGATTTGTAGACCCAAGAAGAAATTCATTTCCCCAAACATAGACATCTCAAATTCACTTTTCATTTGATTTGAAAAAGTCTTTTACATACTATCTCTTCCTCCAAAAATAATATCATCAACAAATACTTCAACAATCAAGATATTTTCATGTTCAATATTGAAGTACAAGTTACTGTCAGCAGTACCATTGTTGAAACCAATCTTCAAAAGATGCTTATCTAGTCTTTCATACCAAGCTCTTAGGGCTTGTTTGAGTCCATACAGTGCTTTCTTCAACTTGCAAACCATATCACCATGATCAAACAATTGAAATCCATCCGGTTGCTCAATGTATACTTCTTCTTCCAAGTCACCATTCAAGAAGGCAGACTTGACATCCATCTGATATACTTTGAAATCCTTGAAGATAGTAAAGGTAAGAAATAATCTGATTGCTTCAATTCTTGCCATCGGAACAAAAGTTTCTTCAAAATCAACTCCTTCTACTTGGGAATAACCCTTGCAGACCAATCTGGCTTTGTTTCGGACTACTTCACCATCTTCATTTAGTTTATTCCAGAAGATCCATTTGGTTTCAATCACATTTTTATTTCTAGCTCTAGGAATAAGATCCCAAGTGTGATTTTTCTCAACCTACATCAACTCTTCCTTCATTTCTTTAGTCCAACTTTCATCATTGTATGGTTCACTTACTATTTTTGGTTCAATTTTTGAAATCAGACAATAGTTTTTTGAGTCTTAAGCAATCTTTCTTCTTGTTTGAACACCTTTCCTTTTATCACCTATTATCTGATCTTTAGAATGATTTAGTCTTACATATCTAGGAGTTTTGAAAATTTCTTGGACAGGTTCATTCAAACTTATCTCTTCTTCCTATATTTCAGGATTCTCTAGATCAGTCTAGGTCTGAATTTCAGAAGGGGCTTGGACTTCTTGAACCAAAACATCATTTTGATCATCTTCTTCATATTCATAAAACCTTGAGGGTTTTTCAATACATTCATCAACCTTCACATTTGTACTTCTATAATCTTTCTCAATCTCTTGTTATAACACCGATATGCTTTGCTTTGAATAGAATAACCCAAGAATATTCCTTCATCACTTCAAGCATCAAATTTACCATGGTCTTCATCTCTTTTAATGTAACATTTTTTACCAAAGACTCTGAAATGCTTTACAGTGGGAGTGATGCCAAACCAGAGTTCATAAGGGGTCTTACCAGTATTGTTTCAGATTTGAACTCAATTAAGAGTATAGACAACAATATTTACAGCTTCTCTCTAGTAGATTTGAGGAACATTTGTTTCCAACATCATGGTTCTAGATGCTTCCTGGATGGCCTGACTCTTTTTCTCCACTACTCCATTCTGCTGTGGAGTCCTTGGAGCAGATAATTGTCTTTTTATCCCATGTTTCTCACATAATTCTATGAACTCTCTGAATGTAAATTCTGCACCTTTATCAGACCTAAGACATTTTATGTTTAATCCAGTTTCATTCTCTACCATAGCTTTGAATATTTTGAATTTCTCTAGAGCCTCAGATTTTTCTTTCAGAAAAGTCACCCACATCATCCGGGAGTGGTCATAAATTAATAACATGAAGTATCTATCACCTTGCAAACTCTTGATTCTTATTGGTCCACATAGATTAGTATGAACTAAATTCAATAATCTAGTAGAAGATTTCTCCTTACTTTTGAATGTGACTCTGCTCTGCTTACCCAACTAACATTCTTTACACAAACTATTAGTAGGTTTCACCAGTCTTGGAAGATCTCTTATAGCCCGAGTGTTGCTTATCTTGATGATATTATCAAAATTCAAATGACACATTCTCCTATGCCACAACCAACTCTGATCAATTTGAACAAATAAACAACTTTTGCCAGTACCAACCAAGTGGAAGATGTTACCTTTTGTTTGAGTACCGAATGCAATCTCTATTCCAGAACATTCAAAAATCTTACATTTTCTATTTTTAAATCAGAGATCATAGCCTTTGTCCACCAACTGTCCAACACTAAGAACATTGTGCTTTAGACCTTCAACATACAGCACATCACTGGTTTTGTTCTTTCAATGAAAGGAAATAGTTCCTCTACCTCTGATTTTGCTAGTACAATTATCACCAAATTTTACAACACCTCCTTCATATCTTTCCAAATCTATGAACTTATTTTTTTCACCTGTCATATGGTGGGAGCATCCACTGTCAATGACCCAATCATCCTTTTCTTCAACTTGGGAAGCTAGAGCTCTTTCTATCATTTTATGATTGATAGATTTAGAGGGTATTGGATCTCCTTCCTTAATGGAAATAAACACCCAATCACTTCTGGATTTGTTTCCTGTCTCTGATTCATCATCTGTTACTCCTTCATTGTCATCATTTACATAGTAACACTTCTTTTGAAATCTTGATCTATTGGGGTTTGGCCTAGAAAATCTTTCCAAACACCTTGAGGCAAAATGACCAATCTTGTTGTAGTTAAAACATTTGAAGGGCAATTTTTCTTCATACTTACCTGATCCTCTTGGCAGTCTTTTTGCAATGAGGGCCTCAAGTTCTTCAACTTCTAATTCATCCTCTTTTAGATCTTTTCTTTCTTTCTCATACCAAGATGATTTTCTTGAGGAACTTTCTCCTGGATCATATCTTTGTTTGCCTTTTGTAGAGGCACTAGATTTGAATGCAGAATCAGTCTTGGGAAGTGCATCACCAAACTTAGCTAATTCAAATGCAGATATATTGCCAACCAATTGATCCCTTGTGATAGTTGTTAAGGTTCTGATTTCCTCAATAGCAGCAACTTTGTGTTTATAAGTAGGAGGTAAGGATCTGAGAACCTTAGCGACAATTTCATCTTCATCCAATACTCCACCAACACATTTGATGCCACAAACAAGCTCATTTACTTTTGTCTTATAAGAAGTGATATTCTCATCTTCACTCATCTTTAAGTTTTCAAACTTTACTTTCAGATTTTGTAGCTTGGCACACTTAACATATTTGTCTCCTTCATATAGATTTTTAAGCTTTGTCCAAATTTCATAGGTAATATTCAAACCCATAACATTTGTCAGCTCTGAATCAGACAAGGCACTTAGTAGGTCTCCTTTAGCTCAAAGATTATTTTTTGCATCTATGATTTCATTTAGAGTTGTAGGGCCATTTGTTGGGGGAACATATTTAATTAAGGTTATGTTCTAATACTGATATCCCATGCATTGTATGTGACATTCCATGTAGCTTTTCTAGGCAGTGAAGTTTGAACCATCAAACCTTGGACCGTCTTTCTTGTAGGTTGACATTCTGGATCTCCTCAAGTGGTTAAGCTTCTTCTAGAGGAACTTAGCTCTGATACCAATTGTTAGTTTCAAGACACACAACTGAGAGGGGGGTGGGGGTGAATCAGTTGTGTCAAAAAACATTTCCTTTATTAATCACTTAAATCCTTCTTTGTAATTCAGCAGCATAATAATAACTCAACCATGGAAACACAATGCAATAATTCAAGAGCAAAAACACATTAACACATATGACACCAAGATTTTAATGTGGAAAACCCAGTTAAGGGAAAAACCATGGGGTGACTAACCCAAGATTATATTCTCTATTAAAAGAATAAGAAGAACAAATGGCATATGCCAATTAGGGCTCACCGCCCAAGCACACTGCTCACAAGAGGCTCACTACCTACATGAGACACACTATCTATAGAATGATAAATATTACATACTTGAACTGAAGAATAACATCTTCACCATGCTTGAGTCAATTCCATTTAAGCTTAATACTTTTTCTCTACCTTTTGTACTTTCCTCTCTACCACACTCTCATCTCCACAATATATGTTTGAAATGGCTTCACAACTCTTATTTATACAAGACATCGACTTTGGGATAATCATCAAAGTCAACAAACTTTACAAAGAAAATACATAAATACAACTTAATTATTTACAAAAGACTTCATGTGAATCACTACACTGTCAGCCACATATATCTGGGACTCAAATCTTCTTTGAGGAACATGCCATCCTTTGCAGAACATCTTCAAGATCATCCACAAGATGTGTAAATCATCTGGTCGGCCAAGTTGAGGAAGAACATCATCATCCAGAAGTAATTCTTCAATTTTGAGCTCTATCTTCAATGCGGACCACCAACACAAACTGGGCATAATCCAGAGACCCCCACATGCTTGCCTAAATCACCAAGAACATCCACACTACTTCTGCTTACTGAAATAATTCTCTTCTTCATTTGGAACCTCAAGAACACAGTCTGTTATCACTGTCATATTGAAATAGATGTTTGTGGACCTCCAGACCATGGACCAATTGGGTTGTCAATTCACATTGACTTCCTAAACACTCCACCAAATCCATAGAGAAAGATATTGCATTTCCTGATCTCACTGGACCTATTTGTGTCACTTTTTCACCCTTGAACATCTGCTAGAACTAGTTTTACTAAAATGGCCATAACTTCTTCAAATCTTCATGTGGACCTCTAAAATCTTTACTAGATCACCTTTAGACATATATCTACAAACCCTTTGATTTGCATCCTCTGATCTTCATCTGAGTTGGGATCTTCACTTCATAGAGCTTCATTGTCTTCACTATTCTACTCTATTTCTGATAAGACTAATTTTCTCAATATCCTCAACACACAACTCATCCAATCCTTGACATCAATGCAATAGGAGTATGTTGACATCAATGACAACACCGGTTAGGCCCATACTTGCAACAAACACTAATCTAGGTCATGCACCCTATAATATATCATACCACTATCCATTCAAAGGCCTATCTAAAAGCCACCATATCCTAGTCCTAATCCATTGGTCCCTACACTAACCCATCAACCCCTTCATTACCCTTACCATCCTCTAATCCACTTGCCAATACATCAACTCCACATCCTAAGTACAAATATTACAAAATTAAACATGTGGAGTCATCAAAATCCACCACTTCATCCAATCCTAATCTTTCAACTTCATTCACCCATCCACCTACAAAGGATGTGACCCAAGGGCTATAATAATGGAATCAATTGTCACCATGTCATCAAACACATATGCTTGAACATACAAAAAAGTCCTCAAACACCATGCCAAGTCCTTCAAACCAACCATGTCATCCAAAACCCCTTGAGCCTATTCAAGAATCTCCCCCTATGAGTCCAAGTTAACCTCTATCGTGCTCCACCATCAACCATCAAGAACATGTCAAGCCACTCCATGAGTCATATCCTTCCACCTCCATTCAAACAAGTCATGAGGTATGTAAAGCTCACAATCCTAGGCAAGTGGAAACACCTAGACCTCATTCTAGTCAAGATCAAATCACTTTCATTCACCCCATCCATAACATGTACCTTTTTCATGATCAAGACATTATTTATGACAACGAACCTATCCATGAGAATCTTGATCCTATTCATACCTCTACAACCACTCATGAGAAAGACACTCAACCTAATGAAATTCTTGTTGGCCTACTTCAACACTCACCCCGTTTCATAGCCTTCCTACAAAGTGAAGAAACTCCACCAATCCATGATCCAACCACTTCCACTTGTCATGATGAGACATGTGCCTCCCAGGTATACATAGAAGATCAAACAAATGACTTGGATCTTAGTGAACACGATGATAATTAAGCTCCTAATGATCCTTCCATCTCCACCACCAACTCCATTACAAATCCACCATCATATCCACTTGATCTACTACTTCCATTCATGAGTGTTCCTCCATAGGACAACAACAACCTTTATCCACCACTTCAGGTTCTTCATCCCACAAAGAACTCAAGTCTAGTTCCCAAACTATGCCTAGCCCCATAGTCCATCGTATGGTCCAAAATATGAACTATCAAGGCAAAACCCTAGGCCTTCACGAACGAGGTATTTTGGAGCCCATTCATGTCAATGTCCCTCCATGCTCATATGGCCTTGGATACACACCCCAAGGTCAACAATCTAATGATGTTGGTACTTCCTCCATTCAATCTAAGTCCACCACTTTCCATCACAAATCACATCATGTTTCCAAAACATATGTCACCATTCCACCTCCATCATCCTACAAGTGTCAAAAGCATGTGACCATACACCTTCCACCATCCTATTTACCTCCACTACTTCCAACCCCTAATTTCCCTCCATCCACTTTACCTTCGTTGCTTCCAAAACCTAAGGTCCCTATCATCCAATCCATTTATCCATTTATCCAAAAACACATTCCTAATCATGAGCAACAAATGCACATATCATCTAAACATAAAGCTTCCACTCATTCCACCCACCACATGGGATTCAAAAACAAATATTTGGATGCCTCCTTTCATAAAGCCAAAAATCCTAAGGGTCCTAATGCTTTAGGATACAAATTCCATAATTCAAAGAAAAATCCATTCAAAAATCCATCCAAACCCATACCTCCGAAAGCAAAGTCAAAAACTAAAATGGTGTGGGTCCCTAAACAAAAAATCAAGTCAAATGAGGCATCCATCTCTCAAAAATCCCAACCATCCTCTTCCACCCATTCGATTCAAAAATAGCAAATTCCTTCATCCCACATGAAAAGAAAAAATCATAAAAATACAAAGTCTATGTGGGTACCAAAAGTATTACATCATCCATCTCCTAAGAAAACATCTCCATTGCTTCCTACACCACCATCCACTCAAATGTTTATCACGGTGTGTGCAACCATTGGTCATGGTTCCTTTCCAGACCTCCATCACTCCATCATTCAACTATTGTCCTACATATTTCACTCATCCTATCCCTATGGTCCATGCTTTTGCATAAGTCCTACATAATCCACATCATAATCCACTATTGTTCCCTCCATAACTAACTATCTACCTAATCTATTTTCATTTCATGCAATCTGTTACCAATGTCCAGGCGCATAATGACATTTGACATGGTCCATGCGATGACATCTTTCTCTAATGGGACTATCACCTTCATGGCACTAGACACTTGAGTCCTACCTATCTATATTCACCTTCTCCCATTCAAAAAAGTCAAAAAATTAAAAAAAACACAAAAAGTAAAGAGAAATCCCTTCATCCAATGGTGAAAACCTAGTAAACATGTGCCTTGGATAAGTGCCATGATGAAAACATGGAAAATAGGCATCATGTGTAGGTTGATCTTCTGTCACCTACACTTGGGGCACCTTGTCTCCACACTATCATTTTCATCCTACCATTTCATATCCTATCATTTCCATATCATCCTATCCATTACATACATATACTTAGCCTATCGAGTCCATTCATTCTCCCTTCCTCTTTTGATCTTGATAAAGACTAGGGTCAAACATGTTGACAAATGTCTTGGTTATCTCTTGATATGCCTCATCCTATCCAAACAATCATATCATCATCCTTGTGTCATAGGATTTGTCATGAAAAATCCTAAGTATCATACCAAAAATGGGGCAAGTTATTACTATGCGACATAGCCTTTAGAGATCATATCCTTGCCCTCTTTGACATATATCCATTCTGTCCATTATCACGCACCCTTTCATCCAATCACACCTACTTCCTTTTACCTAGACTTGGTTTCCCCTTGTCATTGGTATCTAGCACAAAGGCTATCTAAAAAATTGTCATCCAATGCCATTCCCCGAAATATTCCAAAATCCAAAAAAATCACAACATTCAAAAAAACACAAAAAAATCAAAACATGTCAAAATACAAAAAAATCAAATACTTAAAAAACCTAAATCAAATTAAAAAATCTCAAAAATACAAAAAAATCAAAATATGTCAAAATCCAAAAAAAATCAAAACATTCCAAAAAATTAAAAAAAATCAAATATCCTACGAAAAATCCAAGCAATAAAATCAATCAAATCATCATGTCAATCCACCAAATCATTCAATCAAACTAAATCAATTCATCATCAAATCCATTCAATCAATCCAATCCTTCAAAATCCAATCATCACATCAATTCTTCCAAATCAGCAAATCAAGTCAATTCCAATTCATCAATTCTTAAAATCATTCCAATCAATTCATTTTAATCAATGCATTAATCATGCAAATCAATCCAATCATTTCTCCAACCAAATCAATTCTTCTATAACGTCATCATCAAATCATTCCAAGTAATGAATCGTAAATGTAATACATCATCAATCCATACAAATCAAGTGAATTAATCAAGTCAAATTATCCAATGACATTCAATGGTCTTGATCCTAATCTTGACGTAAACCAAATCATTTTAATCAATGATTAATCAAATCCTAGTGTTTCTCGCATGGCCAACAACACTAGTGTCATTCAATCATATCAATTGTCTTAGTGATGCAGAGCTGGGGAGGAGACTCCTAAAATGAGATTGAAGAGGTTTCATAAGTTTTCTTGGCTAACTGTCCCTATGTGGCTGACTGTCCTCTTGACTAGCATGGTTAACAATATTGATATATCCACAAATGGTGGATAGATGACTTACACACCTTTGATCACCCTATTTTGACAAACTAAAACCACTCTAGATCACAAAGACTCATAACACTATGCATTCCTAGTCGCTTGCAATTAGCCCTTAAGGCTTATAGCCCTCAAAAAGGGACTGTCAGACGATATTTTACATGAAGACCTCCAAACAAAATTATGAAGGGATTTTTGAGTACCCATTATTGCGTTCTACAACATACCAAACATGCAACATGGATGTCTTTAGAACAAATGACCCAAAAAGTGACTGTTTCGATTTCCAAATAGGCCTAATTAGGTCGGTTTTAGAAACCAAGTACTCACAAACTCCAATAAACTCTTCCAATTCATGTTCCAAGGTGCCAAATAGGTTTCAAATGGACAAATTACACTAGTTTTATGGATCTTGGGTGAACCCAAGGCATTCTTCCTCCAACTCACTAATGTAGTTGTCCTTGAAGGCCTAACCCATGGTGATATTAGGGTCATGAGAAAGCAAACACTGCTCTTTTCCAGTCCCCTACTCCTGGAATGGAAACACAAACAAAATACAACCTCCTTAACTCCATTCTACCCATTATTGTGATATGACATAGGAGGAATGGGTCAAGAACCCATTGTTTCACTAAAAACCCTCAAAACGAGGGTATTAAAGCCGGTTTAAAAATTTTGATTACAAAATGCTTAAACTATAATGAAAATCCCTTCTACCAGAAAAAATGAAAGGTAACTTGACTCACTATAACATTTTATGCATTGGAGTTCTTGACAACACAGTACAGGGCCGTACACAGCAAAGGAATAGCGAAAGGAACAACAAAACTACAGAAAACTTGGTTATTTCTTATTGCTTTTCTCATCCTCACTTCATCTCCCCTTTTCCTCAAGATTTAGAGGCATATATACCTAGTTTACATTCATTTCCACATTCTCCATGACTCCATCATGGAAAAGCCATAAGTAAGGCAAAAATCTGACTGTCCACTAAGACTGGTCAAAATAGAAAGTACTAACTTGATCAAAATATTAAAGACTCTAATCTTAAAATGACCTACACTCCAAAAGTACCTGTAGTGGAATTATTACAACAATAAATGGTCTTTTCAAGACCTTATTCTATGCAAAACTCAAAACTCCTAAAGCTTAGCCCTTAACAACTTTGATAGACAAACTTTGATTAGTGGTGCCCCTACACCATACACCCCACTTTTAAAAATTTCCAAGTCTCTTGGAAAAGATGCTACAACTTGGCCTTCTTTGTACTCTTTATATCTCTGTCCTTCATGTTTGTCTTCAATTGCTTCATTGTGTTCTTGACTCTCTTTGCCTTTTAACATTCTTGATCTTGTCTTCATTTGTTCTTTGTTCCAACTGTCCTTCTTGTACTGTGGGGTGCCTTTCCACTCTTTCAGCATCAAATTCTGATGTCATCTCACCATTTACATCTGTACTCACATTTTTACCAACTACCATCTCTTTCTTCACAATTTCTTGCTTATTCCACTACCCAATGCTCATGCTATCTACACATTTCTCACTGTCAATTGTACCTTCTCCTCTGTCAGTCTCCTTAACATATGTACTATTACTTTTAATGGTCTCTGTCAGACCTGCACTTGCTTTGTCCATTGTCTTATGACTATCACTATCCTCTATCCCACTATCATCACGAGTCATTGTCCTCTCTTTAACTCTCTTGTCAATTCTATTATCCCTTAACTATCCTTTTACCTCACAAACCTTTGTCTCCTTTCCCACTGTCCTTTTAGCCTTATAAACTTTTGTATTGACATCTTTTAACTTTTCCTTCTTTGTATTCACTACCACAGGGCACATGACTCTCCCAATTAATACTCCTTCACTCTTTTTTTGCCTTACCAAAGGCTCTTCACACTTGCAGTGCTCTGTCTCAGACCGAGACACACTTCCATTTACTTTTTCCTTCCACTTGTAGATAGTCTTCTTTGCCACTATTTGCAAATGATTTTCATTTCTTCTATCTACTGTCTGCACTCTATCATTCCTTACATTGACTACCAAATCTATAATCTTACCTTCCTCATTGATCACATATTCGTTTCTCCCTATCATTATGATCTCACCTTTCTCTCTTACCTCTTCAACCAATAGAGTTAGAATGAATGATCTCCCATCCTTTTCAATGTTATATGTATTTTGTCTCCCATGATAAATTGCAGACCTGTCAAATTGCTAGGGTCTCCCAAGCAAAACATGGCAACAACACATAGGTAGAATATTACAAACAACTTTATCTCTATATGGACCAATTTGAAATTCAACAGTAGCTTGTTCACTCACCAAAATGGTTTGATTTTCACTAACCCAAGACACTTGATAAGGCTTCTCTCTAGGTACCCTTTGTAAATTCAATTTGTCCACCATTTCACTAGAGACCCTATTATCAGTGCATCTAGAATCAACAATCACTTTACATAACTTATTTTTGCATCTACAAGCTGTCCAAAATAGAGATCCCTAAATTTGCTCTTTCTCCATGGATGTCTTCAAGATTTGTCTTCTCACCATAAAAGATTCACCCACCTCTGATGCAACATTGACACTTTCTCCTTCATCTTCTTGCACAATTTGGACTCTCTTCTCACCTCTTGTTTCACCCCCACTTGAAGTAGTACCAATCTTTTCAGGGCACTTGTAGGATGGAAGACCAAACTCACCATAGTTGTAACACCTTCCTAAAAACACATTAGAACCTCTTCCTTGATCTATATATCTACCCCTAAATCTTGTTCTTCCACCTCTCCATCCACCGCTTGATTCAAGTGCTTGTTCTTTACTCTTATCATCCTCTTCAAGATCTTCTTTGGACTGTCTTGGTGTTGAAAATGTACCTCTACCCCTAGAAGTACTGCCTCTTCCTCTCGTCGCCTTCTCTTGTCTCCTCTTCAGTTTTTCTTCTGCTCTCACTACCATTTGAAACCATTGTTCCACTATTTTTGATGCTAACACACTAATTTCATCTTGAATGTTATATCTTAGGGCATTGAGATATCTAGCTACTCTTTCTTCCTCATTATCCTCGTGCTTTGTTCATATACTTAATCTATAGAATTCCTTGGTGTATGCTTACACATATTGTTCTTTTTGCCTAAGATTTTGTAATATTTTAAGTAATTGAACATTGTAATCACCAGGAAGGAACTTGCCTTTTAGTTTTGCCTTCATTCTCTCCCAAGAAGCGATCTTGTTCTTCCCCTATTTCTACCTTTCATCTTGTACAAAGTTCCACCACAGCAAAGCATGCCCTTTCAGTTTTGTCTTAGCCTTCCTCACCTTGTGATATTCATCTACTTCTTCACTTTCAAAGTAATTTTCCATGGCTCCTATCTAGTCCAAGAGCACTTCACCATCTAGTTTGCCTCCATACATTGGCAAATCCATTTTGTTATGTCCATCACCCTTCACGGCTTTCAAAAACTTTACCATCCTCACATCCTCTAGATCCAACTCTTCTTCTTCACTAGAGGTTTCTTCTTCTTTAGAATCACTTTCACTCATGGTGCCTCAAACTTTAGACTTCAATGCAACAATCTCCTTCTTCAAGCCTTCTAGCTCTCTAGCCTGCCGATCAATCTTCCTTGTAACTATACTTCCTTTAGGAGGCATCTTGCACTATTCCTCCTTCACACTTCAACTTTCTTCTTTCTTCCCAATTAAACCCTGAACCTAAGATCTGATACCACTTCATGCAGAGCTGGGGGGAGACTCCTAAAATTAGATTCAAAAGGTTTCATAAGATTTCTTGGTTGACTGTCTCTATGTGGCTAACTGTCCTCTTGACTAGCATGGTTAACAATGCTGATATATGCACAAATGGTGGATAGATGACTTACACAACTTGGATAACCCTATTTTGACAGACTAATACCACTCTAGGTCACAAAGACTCATAGCACTATACATTCCTAGTCACTTGCTTGCAATTAGCCCTTAAGGCTTATAGCCCTAAAAAATGATATCTTTTGATGATGACCTCCAAAAATGACTATGAAGGGCTTTTTGAGTACCCATTATTGATTTCTACAACAAACCAAACATGTAACATGGACTTCTTTGGAACAAATGACCCAAAAAGTTATTGTTCTAGTTTCCAAATAGTGCTAATTAGTTCAATTTTACCAACCAAGTACTCACAAACTCCACTCAACTCTTCCAATTCCTATTCTAGGGTGTGAAACAGGTTGCAAATAGACAAATTACACTAGTTTTATGGATCTTGGGTGAACCAAAGGCATTCTTCCTCCAACTCACTAATGCAACTGTCCTTAAAGGCCTAACACATGGTGATATTAGGCTCATGAGAAAGAAAACACTGCTCTTTGCCAGTTCCCTACTCCTGGAATGGAAACACAAACAAAATATTACCTCCTTAACTCCATTCCACCCATTATTGTGATATGACATAGGAGGAATGGGTCAAGAACCCATCGTTTCACTAAAAACTCTCAAAACTAGGGTATTAAAACTAGTTTTAGAAATTCAATTACAAAATGCTTAACTATAATGAAAATCCCTTCTACTAGATGCAAATGAAAGGTAACTTGAGCCACTATAATATTTTATGCATTGGAGTTCTTGACAACACAGTACGGGGTCATACACAGCAAAGAAACAACAAAAGGAACAACAAAACTATAGAAAACTTAGTTATTTCTTATTGTTGTTCTCATCCTAACTTCATCTCCCCTTTTCCTTAAGATTTAGAGGCATATATACCTGGTTAACATTCATTTCCATGTTCTCCATGACTCCAACATCATGGAAAAGCCATAATTAAGGCAAAAATCTGACTGTCCACTAAGATTGGTCAAAATAGAAAGTACTAACTTGATCAAAATATTAAAGACTCTAATCCTAAAATGACCTCCACTCCAAAAGCATGTGTAGTGGGCTTATTACAACAATAAATGGTCTTTTCAAGACTATATTCTATGTAAAACTCAAAACTCCTAAAGCCTAGCCCTTAACAACTTTCATAGACAAACTTTGATCAGTGGTGCCCCTACACCACTTAGACAGGATGTTACATTGTCAAAACCAAACCAAGCATCTTATACAACATGTTTCATTTCTTGAAACCAAACATCACAATCAATCAATCACTTAATCATTGGTTTACTATTTGATAGGGGCAATACCTTGTTTTTTTCTGAATCATTTGTGCATACATGCTTGCTTGCTTTCTTGTGTGTGTTATCATTTTTTGCTTGCATTTGTTTCAAATCCAAATCCAACCTAGCTAATATCCATATCTTGTATCTAGACAAGGTTGTATTACGCTAGGGCATGAGACACATTGTCACCTTGGTCTTTATACCTTGTTGTATAACATCTAGTGCTATATCAAACACCAAGGTTGCTCACCTTCACTACAACATAACACATCCTTCACTTCTTCTATCCATTCCTTTATCTTTCTCCCTTGCCCAATTTATTTTCATTTCAAAAGCCTACCCATGTTTGTCCATCCCACCTATCCTCTCAAGGGGGGGCGTCATCATCCCATTCCTTCATCATCACCCTATCCTTTTCTTCTATGAATACCTTAGCTTCTTTGAAATGATGTTACTTGACATAAATCACATCATCTTGAACATCATCTTAAAGTGGGGAAAAATGTACACACTAAAATTTGTTCATGTCTTGACCATCCCCTAGTCGACATGACCTTTTAATGTTTTACCCTAGGTCCTAGGTCATCCCACTTAATCACATTCCCAATTAATTAAATAAATCCATTTATTTAATTAATTTCCCCTTGTCACATGTCTCGCATAATTCAAATAAAATATTTGAATTAAATCCCTCACCTTTCATCTCATTCAAACAAGTGTCACATGCTACATCTTCCACTTAATCCCTTCACATGTCAAACTAATTTAAATAATCTTTTATTTAAATTAGGTCTCATTTATCCTCTACACACTTGTTGCATGAGTACAATCCCTCTTGAAGTGGGAAACCCTAATCAACCCTAATCAATCTCAACATTTCATATCATTCAACATAACTTGCAATCATGTCCATTCATTCAAATTTACCTTTTCTATAAAGGTAGCCTCTCACAAGTCATTTTCATACAATCTAGCTTTCAGTACTATTATGCTGTTGAAATCTTGAGCAACCAACAATCCCTTGTTATCAACCCTTCAAAATCTTGCATTCTCATGTGAGATTGAGAAGAGCCATGGAGGTCAATCAAGTCTAGTTTGAGAATTAGTTTGCATTTCATTTATGTTTTGTATTTTCATTATGGTTTGTGCTTCATGGTGCTAGTTAGGGTTTCATTTCTGCAATTTTGATTTCTACCCTAGATTTTACCCTAATCACTAGTTGTGTGAAGGAAGAAAATCCAGTGGAAGAGAGTGCTTTGTTTGTCTTCCAGGTTGAGAAAGATAAGGATGAATGGATTATTGACAGTGGATGTTCACATCACATGACCAGTGATAAAAGTTTGTAAGTTTGGAAAAGTATGATGGAGGACTAGTTAGGTTTGGAGATAATGCAGCTTGTAAGATTTGTGGAAGAGGATCTATTTCTTTTGATGGAAAACACAATACAGATGATGTTGTATATGTGAAGGGTTTGAAGCATAATTTGTTAAGTGTTGGTCAGATGTGCGACAAAGGGTATGATCTAAGTTTAAAGGATAATGGATGCAATATCATGGAGAGCTCTGGAATAGTGATTGCAACTGGTAAGAAGACTAAAGGTAATGTTTATCACTTGAGAGGAACTGATGATTGTTGTTTGTTAGTTCAGATAGATTAGAGTTGGTTGTGGCATAGAAGGATGTGTCATATCAATTTTGACAACTTGGTGAAGATAAGTTTAGTACAAACTATGAGAGATTTGCTTAAGCTTTTGAAGCCTGTTAATACTATTTGCAAGGAATGTCAATTGGGGAAACAGACAAGGACAAGTTTCAAGAGTAAATACAAATTCTATGTTGGATTTCTTGAGCTGGTGCACACAATTTTGTGTGGCCCTACAATAACAAGAAGTTTGCAAGAAGATAGGTGCTTTATCTTGCTTAATGATGATTATTCTAGAATGACTTGGGTCACTTTTCTAAAGAATAAATTAGAAGCCTTAAACAAGTTTAAAGCTTTCAAGGTGATGGTTGAGAATGAGTTAGAAATAAGGATCAAATGCTTAAGGTCTGATTGAGGAGGTGAGTTTACATCAAATGAATTCAATATTTTATGTGAAGAATATGGGATAAAGAGACATTTGTCTACTCCTAGGATTCCTCAGCAGAATGGAGTTGTTGAAATAAAGAACATGACAGTTCAAGATGCTGCTAGGTCAATGATGAAAGAGGCAAACTGATGCAGAGCATCCACCACCAATAAAACCCTAACATACAATTATCAATGTATGTCTATGCATTTCCAAATATGCACACAAACTTTAATTTATAAAGTCCCCTTTTTGTTTGCCATCGATAAAACATCCTCCATCGGCTTCACAAAATACCTAAACCCGGTCACTGTAGCACTTGCACATACAAATGCTTACCTGTTGTGCCCGTGAATCCACATGCATTAGTTCATACTAAACACTCAGACATACAATGCCTGACCTCCGATCGTCGGTTACCGCCACCCATTCTATCGATCACCGCTTGCATCTTAAAACTTGTATCTGCACATTATTTATTTTCCATATACAACCGATACATACAAACCCTTACCTAGTCTACCGGTGCCCTTACCTCCTACTGCCAATTGCACCTTGTATCCGTAGACCAACAATCCATCCAATATACATTTGGGCTACCACCCTGACCAGTCACCTTTTGCATCAACCCGATGCATCTATTTCGTTGTATCTTTGCCGCATACAAACCAAAATATACATTTACCGAATATTCCTTCAGATATGCCTTCAATGCATGTTTGACCCACTAACTACCTTTGTATATTTTTGATGTACATGTACAATGTACATTTAACACATACAATCTGTCTAATACAATTGATGGATACACAGGAACTGTATCTAGCATACAAAAGATGGATACTCACAAGTTGCATAAACTGATTCACTTTTGCAACATACAAAACCCGATGTACATCTACGGGATACTTAGAGACTGTCTCACATGCAACTATAGGATACACACAAATAGTATCCGACATACATTTGCAGTTCATACAGGAATTGTATCTTCAGACTTGTACCTCCATGACATGCATTTTCAAATGTACCTTTGACCAACCCTTGACTTCTTTGTATGCCGGTAGGAAATCTTGAACTTTCTCTCTCCTATGTATATGTGATAGACTTGTATATCTTACTGTATGTTTCAACATACAACAGTGATGAAACAAAAGTGATATACTCACAACATGCGAAAGTGATATTCTCATAGATTATATATCTCACATACAAAAGCAATATATACACAATTTGTATATTTTTGAGAACTTCACCGATTTTCACCATTTGATCCATGCAATCTCCAGCGATGGCCCGATCCATTTCTTGGGTGGCTTCTTAGACCCTTTTCGATCTACATGACCTAGCACATACCCATGCTAGGGTTTTCAACACCTCTCAACCATTAACCTGTAAGCATGCATGCAAACAAACAAAAAATGCAAACTAAACCCTAAACTACTGTACATAGCCATTCCTCTGATTCACAGAATCAACCAAGGGAATGGATAATCAAATCCATCCGGCCTCAGTACAGATAAACAATTTCACAGTGAATTCAAATGCAACAGGATCTTATTAACTTTCAAAAGATGTGATTACAGTACTCTGTTTTCCAACAGCACAATTCAACTGATTGATTTCTGCTACCACAAAATCTAGATGCCTTCATCCATCAAATCCTAGGGTATTTATCTAGTTACCACTAGTAGTACAGACTTGCCTCCAAGCGGCTAGGAAATCTCTCCAAGCGGCTAGGAACTATAGTTGTTCGACAGACTCTAACTAACTCTAACCAACTGATCTAAAAATAGCATATCTTATTCAAATAGACCTTATTGAAAACATAAACAACCTTAAAACTAACTAATTGCCTCATGTAGGCCACTGTAGGATAGGTGCTCCTGCACCATACCCCCCAACAGAAAAGAAACTCATGTCCCATGAGTTAGGTTGTGGAAAAATTCCACCTTTACTCTTTGCCATCTCAGTGTTCTAACCTATTCCAGCTTTATACTCTATTGTCTTGCATACTTTATACTTTGCCATCTCAGTGTTCTGAACTGTAACTTGTTGTCTTGCAGGTAAACCCTCATGCCTATCAATGTAGGCTCTGTTCATACATACCCTGTGTTTGCCAGTTTGTCTTACCAGCACCTCTGTCTGAATACCTGATTGAATAACCTTAGGAATTGCTTCTTGAACTTCTGTAATGTTCAAATCTATCTTCCTTTCAACTTTTATAGGACAAACAATAGTCCCAACTACAATCACGTCCTTGTCTTGCCAATCAATTTGTGGCTGCTCATAAACCTACTGTTTGTTCTATTGCTGACCTTTGTCAATCAAAACTGAACCTTTCTTCAAACTGTTGTCCTTAACAACTTCTTTCCCTATAGTATCCTCAACTGCCTTTATGCCTACTGCTGTAGGCATCTTCACAAACTCCTTCTTTCCCACTAAAATGATTTTTACTGCCTTCTATGCTGCAGCTTCTTCCTGTAATGGTATCAACACAATAGTTTTCCCACCTTTCTTGATGGTGTAGGTATTTGCATACCCATCATACAATGCTCTCTTATCAAATTGCCATGGCCTACCCAACAGTAGGTGACAACATTCCATGGGCAATATGTCACACAAAACTCTATCATGATAATCCCCAATTTGAAAATCAACATATACCTGTTCATATACCAAAAGTGATTGACTGTCACTCACCCAAGATGCGTTGTAAGGGTTTTGATGTGGAATCCTTTCTAAATTCAGTTTATCCACCATTTCCTGAGATACCATATTATCTGTTGAGCCAAAATCAATTACAACCTTACATATTTTACCTTTGCTCTTGCATGTGGTCTTGAAAAGAGCTCTTCTTTGTATCATATCCTTTGATGTCTTCAAGATTGTCCTTCTTAACATCAGTGCTTCTCCCTCCCCTAGATACCCATAATTATCAGGAGTCTCCTTCACACTTTGCTGAGTGTTTGAGCTGCTTGCACTTTGTTTATCAGCTTCTTGGACCAGATTTACCCTCTTTTCTCCTCCTGAACTTGTTGCTTTTGTTGGACATTTGAAAAATTGATGCCCATATTCACCACAAGTGTAACACTTCCCAGAAAATGTAGTAGAACCTCTACCACCTCCAGATCTGCCTCTAGTACTTTCCATCCACCTCTAAAATTAGACTGTGCTTGTCCTTTACCAGTGTCTTCTTGATCCTCATTGGTTTGCCTCATTATAGGGGCTGATCCTCTTCCCCTCATATTGCTGCCTCTTCCTCTCATGGACTTATCTTGTCTTCTATTCATCTTTTCTTCAATCCTGATTTCCATTTGATAACAATCCTCTACACTCCTTGGGTTAGCTAAAACTAACTCATCATGTATGTTCAATCTCAAACCAGCCAAGTATCTAGCCACCTTTTCTATCTCATTCTCATGATGACCAGATCTCATACTCAACTTATAAAACACCTCAGTGTATGCATTCACATCCATTTCCTTTTGCCTTAAAAATTTCATCTTCTTAAACATCTAAATTTCATAATCCTTGGGCAAGAATTTACCTTTGATCCTTGCTACCATTTTATCCCATGAAGTGATCTTTGATTTTCCTTGTTTCCTTCTCTTGGATTGTACATAATCCCACCATACCAAAGCATGACCTCCTAACTTGGTCTTTGCAATCTTTACCTTCTGATGCTTAGCAACATCTTCACATTCAAAGTGATTATCTAATGAATCAATCTAATCAAGTAACTCATCTTCATCCAAACTTCCATTATACTTTGAAACATCAACCTTTACCTTAGGTTTCTCACTCTGCACTACCTTTAACAGTTTTGCAAATCTTTGATCTTCATCATTCAGATCTTCAGCTACCTCTTCATACTCTTCAGCATCATCTTCCTCTACTTCTGATTCACTGTCTTCCACTTCCCTCTTTTTGTTCTTCTCCAAGGCTACAAGCCTAGCTTGAAGTGCTTCAGCAAGCTCCTTCATCTTCCCCATCTCTCTGGCATGTTTTTCCTTCATCTCCTGCAACTCCCGTGCAGTACCATTACCTTTAGGAGGCATCTTGTCAACCTCTCAATCCTCTACTTCTGCCTTCTCAGTGACAGAATCAACACACAATAGCCCAGACCTTTTGCTGAGCTCTGATACCACTATGATGCAGAGCATCCACCACCAATAAAACCCTAACATACAATTATCAATGTATGTCTATGCATTTCCAAATATGCACACAAACTTTAATTTATAAAGTTCCCTTTTTGTTTGCCATCGGCAAAACATCCTCCATCAGCTTCACAAAATACCTAAACCTAGTCACTGTAGCACTTGCACATACAAATGCTTACCTGTTGTGCCCACAAATTTACATGCATTAGTTCATACTAAACACTCAGACATACAATGCCTGACCTCCGATTGCCGGTTACCGCCACCCATTCTATCAGTCACCGCTTGCATCTTAAAACGTGTATCTGCGCATTGTATATTTTTCCATTTACAACCGATCCATACAAACCCTTACCTACTCTACCGGTGCCCTTACCTCCTACTGCCGGTCACACCTTGTATCCATAGACCAACAATCCATCCAACATACATTTAGGCTACCACCCTGACCAGTCACCTTTTGCATCAACTCGATGCATCTATTTCATTGTATCTTTACCGCATACAAACCAAAATATACATTCACCGAATATTCCTTCGGATATGCCTTCGATGTATGTTTGACCCACTGACTGCCTTTGTATATTTTTTATGTACATGTCTAATGTACATTTAACACATACAATCTATCTAATACAATTGATGGATACACATGAACTGTATCCAACATACAAAAGATGGATACTCACAAGTTGCATAAACTGATTCACTTTTACAACATACAAAACCTGACGTAAATCTACGGGATACTCACAGATTGTCTCACATGCAACTGTAGGATACACACAAATAGTATCTGACATACATTTGTAGTATATACAAGAATTGTATCTTCAGACTTGCACCTCCGTGACATGCATTTTTGAATGTACCTTTGACCAACCCCTGACTTATTTGTATGCTGATAGGAAATCTTGAACTTTCTCTCTCCTATGTATATGCAATAGACTTGTATCTCACTGTATGTTTCAACATACAATAGTGATGAAACAAAAGTGATATACTCACAACATGCGAAAGCGATATACTCACAAATTGTATATCTCACATACAAAAGTGATATATACACAATTTGTATATTTTTTAGAACTTCATGGATTTTCACCGTTTGATCCATGTAATCTCCAGCGATGGCCCGATCCATTTCTTGGGTGGCTTCTCAGACCCTTTTCAATCTACACAACCTAGCACATACCCATGCTAGGGTTTTCAACACCTCTCAACCTTGAACCTGTAAACATGCATGCGAACAAATAGAAAATGCAAACTAAACCCTAAACTACTGTACATAGCCATTCCTCCAATTCATAGAATCAATCGAGGGAATGGATAATCGAATCCATCCAGCCTCAGTACTGATAAACAATTTCACAGTGAATTCAAATGCAATAGGATCTTATTAACTTTCAAAAGATGCGATTACAATACTCTATTTTCCAACAACACAATTCAACTGATTGATTTTAGCTACCACAAAACCTAGATGCCTTCATCCATCAAATCCCAGGGTATTTATTTGGTTACCACTAGTAGTACAGACTTGCCTTCAAGTGGCTAGGAAATCTCTCCAAGCGGCTGGGAACTACAGCTATTCAACAGACTCTAACTAACTCTAACCAACTGATCTAAAAATAGCATATGTTGGTCAAATAGACCTTATTACATTGAATGTCCAATTAGGACCTTATTGAAAACATAAACAACCTTAAAACTAACTAACTGCCTCATGTAAGCCACTATAGGATAGGTGCTCCTGCACCACAAACCTACTGGAAGTGTATTGGAGAGAAGCCATACATAGTATTGTCTACATTCAAAATAGAGTTCAAGTCAAAGGTAATGGTACTAAAACTCCTTATGAATTGTGGTATGGAAGAGTTCCTACAGTGAAATATTTTAAAGTTTTTGGAAGCAAATGTTATATCAGAAGAGAAGAAGAGTTAGGCAAGTTGGATGCTATGTGTGATGAAGGAAGTTTCCTTGGATACTCTACTAAGAGTAAGGCCTACCGGTGCTACAATAAGAGATTGAGAAAGATCATTAAGAGTGCTAATGTGAAGGTTGATGAAGATAGGGAAATAATATCATATCTGAGTGGCTATGAATTAGATGAACTTGTTGTTATAGTAAATGAAGAAAAAGTTAAACAACAAGATAGTCAAATGGAAGAATAAAAGGCTCCAGAAAGTGTTGTTAAGACTCCCAGGTATGCAAGGATTAATCATTATGAAGATTAGATTATTGGTGATAAAAGCAAATGAGTATTGATAAGGAAAAGAGTTGTAAAGGAATAGGTGAGCTACTATTTATTTTTAAATATTGAACCTAAAGCTGTAAGTGATAGTGATTTTTTTAGTGGCTAATATTCACCAATTGGCTAATAGTTAAAATTGGGGATTCAAAATTTGGCTAATAGTACAAGATGTAATGCAATGTGAATCACCACATTTTTACAAAATTTTATTTTAGTCCTAGCTAAATTGCCAGAACATTTATTTTATTAAACTTTTAAACTAAAAGATTCATCACAATATTCGATACCTTATTAGATTAGATTCACATTGCATTACATCTTGTACTATTATAAGTTATAGTAGAAAATAAAATTAATTTGCCAATAAAATTATATAATTGTTGGTTATTTTAGGGCCATATCACCAATTTTTAATCACCACCATTGCCTTTATTTATAATTTAATGACTAGGGTTGTATTCCATACGTTAAAATTTACCCATGGAGCCCTAATGCCTATTGAGCCGAAAATTGTATTTGGGCTGTTGATCTCAATTTATAATCTAATGGCTAGGGTTAAATTCTGCAGGCCAAAATGTACCCGTAGAGCTCCAATGCCCATGGGGCCTGAAATTACATTTAGCTCATTGATCTCCATTGAGATCAATGATCTAAATGCAATTTCAGGCCTCATGGGCATTGTAGCCTCACATGTACATTTGGCCCATGAAATAGAACCCAAACCATTAGATTATAAATAAAATCAAGGGTGGTGAAAAATAATCTAGGACTAATTTAAAATATTCAATGTTTGATATAAAATATTAAGAAATTAAGGAATTATAGACATGAGCACTACACCTTAAACTAGTCAATCACTGCCACCCTCTAGCACTTACTTTTCCATAAGAATTTTTTTTTAAAAGGAAAGACTAACCATGGTAATGAATTCATTTGCATATTTTTTGTCAAGATTCGCCATGATTTTCTACAAATTTCTAGTGATTTAAAATAATTTGCCAATAAAATTAAATTTGTTTTCAGAAAATAGGAAAGATTCACTAATAGAACTTAATATTTTTTTCCAAAACAATGAAAGATTCACCAGGATTTTATATCTTTTTTCTAGGGATTTCTTAAAGTTATTACTAGTACTAAGTGAAGCTTGCAAAGATGAAGGTTGGATAAAATCTATGGAAGAAGAGCTGATGTAGATAGAGAAGAATCAAACTTGGGATTTGGTTCCTAGACCTACTGATAAGAATGTGATTCAAACTAAATGGGTTTTCAAAAATAAGATGAATGAAAATAGAGAAGTAGTAAGGAACAAAGCAATACTAGTATGCAAAGGATATTTTTAGGTTGAAGGTGTAGATTTTGAGGAGACTTATTCTCTTGTGGCAAGGATTGAAGCAATAAGAATGTTTTTGGCATTTGTAGCATACAAATATTTCAAGGTGTACTAGATGGATGTGAAGTTTGCACTCTTGAATGGAGAGCTAGAAGAAGAGATTCACATTGAACAACCCGAAGGATTTCATTCATCAGACCAAGGTGACATTGTGTGTAGATTAATGAAATCCTTGTATGGACTAAAGCAAGCTCCTAGATCCTGGTATGTAATGTTGGACAAGTATTTGTTGCAATTAGGGTTCAGTAAAGGTACTGCAGTCTATTTCAAAATTAATGATGATCAAATTCTAATTGTTGTAGTCTTTGTTGATGATATTATCTTTGGAGGCAATGAAGGTATGTGTAAGAAATTTGTAGAGGAAATGGAAAAGGAGTTTGAGATGTCTATGTTTGGTGAAATGAATTTCTTTTTAGAGATGTAGTTTACTCAATTAGAAAAAGGAATTTTCATTTCTCAGTCCAAGAATGTGAATGAGTTGTTGAAGAAGTTTGGAATGGAGGATTCTAAGATAGTATGTACCCCTATGGTAATGGGTTGCAAGCTGAGCAAGAAAGATGAATCACCTAAGACTGACCAGAAAAAGTATAGGTCTATGATTGGAGGACTACTTTATCTAAACTATACCAGACTAGATATAATGCATGTAGTTTGTCTTATGACAAGATTTCAAGAAGATCCTAGAGAGTCACATGTGTTGGAAGTCAAAAGAATCGTGATATATTTAAAAGGCACATTAGACTATGGATTGTGGTATCCTAAAGATACTAACTTCTCTCTTAAAGCCTGTACAGATGTAGATTGTGTTGGAGATGTTGATGATAGAAAAAGTACAAGTGGAGGAGCATTCTTCTTGGGTAACAGATTGGTTTCGTGGTTGAGCAAGAAGCAATATTCAATTTCTTTGTCTATTGCAAAAGCATAATATATTGTTGCAACATGTTTTTGTATTGAAGTGCTATGGATGAAAAAAACATTGAAGGATATAAGAGTTGTGTATGGAGAACCAATTTCAATCTTTTGTGACAATACAAGTGCTATAAACATTTCAAAGAATCCAGTTATGCACTCTAGAACAAAGCATATATCAATAAGGTATCACTTTCTGAGAGAAAAGGTAACAGAGAATGAAGTAAATATGGAATATGTGCCTACAAAGGATTAGATTACAGATACATTCACAAAGCTTCTACCTAAGGATACTTTTGAGTATCTAAGGGAGAAGTTAGGGGTTATTACCCCTCCTTTTTTAAACTAAGATGCATAGGAAGTGCATCAGTCTAGTGGTGTCCAAAGTCTCATTTTCTAATATGGATTGATGTTTTGAAGGCTACCTCTTAAGAGGAGTAGGTAGATGTTGTTGATATGAGTTCCTGATTAAGAGAAGTAAATGTTGTAGTGTTGTTGACAAAGGGAGGTAGTGCAGTGGTAGTAAGATCTAAGTTGAGACTTGATAACTAAAGAGTTCAAGAAGTTCTAGTACCCTTTTCCATTGACATCAAAGGGGGAGAGAAGTTTGTGGGAGAAACTTAAGGAGAGAGATGTTGATTGATGATAAAAGAGGGAGTAAGTTGCAGCTAGAGGAAGCATAAAGTAAGGGGGAGCAAAGAAGAAAAGCAAGTTTGTTTGTCTTGATGGTTTTTCATATGATGTGTTGCCATCAATGATAGAGGGGGAGATTGTTGCAAGTATGTGTAGTAAGTGTTGTCATTGATGTCAACACCTAAGCTCAGCATCTAAGGAAGTTATTTGGATAAGTTTGAGAAAGTGTTTAAGAAGAATAGTGTAGTGTTTTGCTCTACATATCCTGTAGATTGAATATCATTGTCTATAGCTTCAAAGTTATGTTAAGGGATGTCTGTGGTTTCTATATCTCAAGTTTAAGACTCTAGTGCAAATATTTGAGTGAGTTCTATTCACTAGAGTAAAAACTATTTTTCTAAATGTTCAATGGTGATAGGGAGAATGTATTCTACTCTGTATCTCTCTGCATTTGAGTTTTATAGTCTTTGGTTCTAGAATTGAGTTCGGGTTGATGTTATGTACCTTTATTTGAAGTGGTTTTTGATTTGATGCTTTGCAAGAGATCTTTTCTTTGTAATAGTGGTTGACAATATTGTTTAAGTGGTCCAGTTTGAAGAATCTTCTAGATAGAATGTTTGGAGGTTGTGTAGAAGTTGTTGGTGATTGTAACATGCTGGTGGATGTCCCTAGATCATGTTCCTACTTTGATTGGTATGTAAAGTGTAATTCAGATCATGGTTGAAGCATGTTCCTAAAGGTCTTAGTTTTAACACCAGTTTTGGATGACCTGGTTGTTTTCACTACTTGCAATTATGCTTTGGAGATTGTGGAAGCATGTTGTTAGGTGGGAGATTGCATTTGAGTCCTAGCTAAGGTATGGTGTGGTCTACATTCATTCTTTTCATCTCTAAATTTGTTTAGGTCTAGACCTATTCTAATGTATGTATGTATGCCGACCTTGGAGATTGTTCCAATGGTTGATGATTACAATGTCGGCCTTGATGTACATTCCAAGGTTGATGAATTGTATAAATACATGTAATGAAGTCATGAATAATGCAACAAGAGAGGATTGATGTGAAGATAAGTTATTGAATAGGGAAAGACAACTGAGAGGGGGGTGAATTAGTTGTCTCAAAAACTTTAAAAACATTTTCATTTACTTCTTAAACATTGTTATTGTATTTAACCATGAAAGCATGAACTTAGAAACTAAAACACATAAACATATTCAACACATGAGACACTAGATTTTTTACATGGAAAACTCTATAAGGGAAAAACCACGATGAGGGTTATCTCAGAAGATAATATGTAATATCAATACCGAAAATCAAAGGCTCAGTACCAAAGGGCTCACTACCTAGATGTTCACTGCAAATTAAGAGGCTCACTCCAAAAATGAATGGTCACTATAAAAAGGGTGGCTCACTACCAAAAGGGTTGAACTAAGATAACAACATCTACTCCATGCCAAGGTTTAGTTCCATTGAAGCACTAACACTTCTACTCTACTCTTCTACTTCACTCTATTCTTATCTTTACATTTTTGCAGTTCATATATTTCCATGACTCAATTACAAGTATTTATACAATTCATCAACCTTGGAATGATCATCAAGGTCAACATTACAATCATCAACTGTTGGAACAATCTCTAAGGTCAGCATTACAAACATACATTAGAATAGGTCTAGACCTAAATGGATTAATGAGAGAGAGATAGAGAATGAATGTAGACCAAACCAAGCCTTAGCTGGGACTCAAACACAATCTTCCATGCTACAACATGCTATCACAATCTCTAAAGCACCTCTACAAGTAGTGAAAACAACCAAGACTGGTGTTAACATTAAGTCTTCTAGGAACCGTCTTCATCCATGATCCAAATTTGTCTTTGTGGACCAATCCAAAGGTAGGAACATGATTAGGATATATCCATAAGCACATTGTAATCATCAGGAACAATTGCACAATCTCTAACCACTCCGTCAAGAAGATTCTTCAAACTGGAGCACAAGAACAACACTGTCTGCTACTATCATAAAGAAAGGATAGCTTGCAAACTACCAAATTATGAACCATTGGAGTTGAAGGCACTTATCATCATTCCATACTTAACTCTAGAACCATAGATCATAATACTTTAATGTAGAGGAATGAGAAGCAAAATACATTCTCTCTATCACCAGCGAATACTCAGAAAAAGTGTTTTTTAGTCTGGTGAATAGAACTCTCTCAAATCTTCATACCAAAGGCTCAAACTATAGATATAGCATATTCAGACACATCTCTAAATAACTTCCAGTCCATAGACAAAGATATTCATTATGCAAGAAATGTGGAGCAATCTACTGGACTATTCTTCAGTAAATAGAGATACTCTACAACACACTATTTCCACCAAAGGAACCAATTTTCTCAAAAGAACTTGGAAACTCAATATTAGGATCGCTTAATCATTATCTCCAACACTAGAAAACATCAAAATCAAGAGTACAATTGACACCAATGACAACATAGATATGTTGACATCAGTGACAACACTAGTTAGGCACATTCTTGCAACAATATCCCCCTTTGTCATTGATGGCAACATATGATGTGAAAAACTGTAAAGACCATCAAGACATGTTTCTCCCCCTTTCTCTTTACACATCTGCACTTTTTCTCCACTAGTTTTTTCACATGATTTCTCACCCCTTTGACATCAATGGCAAAGGGCACATACTTACACTCTGTTGCTTTGATCAGACTAAAATTTTTGTTATCAATACTTACTGCTTATTATCATGAACCATCTAGCTACTCCCCTTGAGAGGTCGATCTCAAAACATTAATCTAGATCAATGAATGAGGCTCTAGGCACCATTAGATTGATACATTCCCATGCATCTTAGTTCAAAATAGGATGGGTAATGACCCCTAACTTTGCTATGAGATACTCAAAAGTATCTTTAGGTAGAGACTTTGTGAAAATATCTACAATATGATCCTTTGTAGATACATACTCCATCTTCACTTCATTCTTAGTTACTTTTTCTCTCAAAAAGTGATACCTTATAGAGATATGCTGTCTTTGAGTGCATTACTGGATTCTTTGAAATGTTTATAATACTTGTATTGTCACAAAAGATTTGAATTGGTTCTTCATATACAACTCTTATATCCTTCAGTGTTTGTTTCATCCAAAGCACTTGAGTACAACAACATGTTGTAGTAATATATTCTTCTTTTATAGTAGACAAAGAAACTGACTCTTGCTTCTTGTTCAGCCATGAAACAAATCTATTACCCAAGAGGAAAGTACCTCCACTTGTACTCTTTCTATCATCTACATCTCCAGGCCAATTTGCATCTATATAAACAAAGAGAGTGAAATCAGAGTCTTGGAAATACCACAATCCATCATCGAAGTGCCTTTCAAATACCTCATGATTATTTTGATTGCCATCACATGTGATTCTTTGGGAACTTCTTGAAATCTTTCCACAAGACACACTACATGCATTATATTAGGCCTAGTATGGGTTAGATAAAGCAGTCCTCCAATCATAGATCTATACTTTTTCTGATCAGTCTTAGGTGATTCATCATTATTTCTCAGCTTGTAGCCAGTTACCATATGAGTACATAATAGCTTAAAATCCTCCATTCCAAACTTCTTCAACAATTTTTTGACATACTTGAACTAAGAAATGAAAATTCCTTTTTTCTGATTGAGTAATTTGCAGTACTAAAAAGTAATTCATTTCACCAAACATAGACATCTTAAATTATTTTTGTAACTCCTCTGCAAATCTCTTACACATACCTTCATTGCCTCCAAAGATAATATCATCAACAAAGACTACAAGAATCAAAATTTGATCATTGTTGATTTTGAAATAGAGATTGTTGTCAACGGTACCTATACTGAATCCTAACTGTAACAAGTACTTGTCTAATCTTGCATACCAAGCTCTAAGGGCTTGCTTAATGCCATACAAGGCTTTCTTCAATCTACATACCATGTCACCTTGGCCTAATGACTAAATTTTTTCTGGTTGTTTAATGTAAACTTCTTCTTCAGCTCTCCATTCAAGAATGTAGACTTCACATCCATTTGGTATACCTTGAAGTCTTTGTGTTTTGCAAATACGAAGAACATTCTGATTGCTTCAATCCTTGCCACAGGAGCAAATGTCTCTTCAAAGTGTATACCTTCAACTTAAGAATATTCTTTGCATACTAGTCTTGCTTTGTTTCTTAACACTTCTCCATTTTCATTCATCTTTTTTTGAATGCCCATTTAGTTCCAATCGCATTCTTATCAGTGGGTCTAGGGACCAATTCCCAAGTTTGATTTTTCTCTATCTACATCAGCTCTTCTTCCATGGCTCTTATCCAACTTTCATCTTTGCAGGACTCATTTACATTCTTAGGTTTAATCTATGAAAGTAAACATTAGTTCACATGTTCTTCTATAACTCTTTTTCTTGTCAATACCCCTTTGTTTTTGTCACCAATAATCTGATCCTTAGAATGATTAATACTTACATACATGGGGGTCTTTTCTGGAGCTTTTTCTTCTTCATCTTGACTGTCTATTTGTTCAACTTTTTCTTCATTCTTTGTAGTATCATGTTCATTTGATTCATAGATTCCCAAATCTAATTTTCTTCCCCTGTTTTCTACTTTTATCACTAGTCATGTGATGTGAGCATCCACTATCAATAATCCATTCATCCTTAAATTCTTAATCTGAACAAACAAAGCACTCTCTTCTACTGGCTTTTCTTCCTTCACACAACTAGCAGGATTAGTAGACACGGGTTCTTCTTTAATAGCAATAAATAAACATTCATTTGCACTAGTATTAGCATCATCAGAGTCATTATTTGTTACACCATCATCATCAAAATCCCTAACAATATAACATTTCTTCATAACTCTAGGTCAACTTTCAAATTTCTTCCTACCTCTTTCAATGCTCTCTAGACACTTGGAGGCATAATGACCAACCTTACCACAAGAAAAAACATTTGAATGGTAATTTTCCTTTGAACTTACCAGTACCTCTTTCCATTTTGTCCACAAAGTTGGCTTCAATCTCATCAAGATCATCATTAGATTCTACAACATATTTTTGAGCTCTTGAAGTCTTTTCTGAAGTGTTGGTGTATACACCTTAAAATGACATGACTCTATCTAAATAAATATTTTAAATATTTATTTTATCATAATATTCCTCTATCAATACATAAATAAATCAATTTATTTATTTGATTCATTTTCCTTCCATTAATTGAATAAATTACATTTATTTAATTAATTTCATCAATATCAATTTTATTCTTCTAAACAATTAAATAATTTTAATTATTTAATTAAATCATTCATTCTTCCAAATTTAAATAAACTGTAAATTTATTTAAATTAAATATCAGTCTCCAAAAATAAAATATAATCAAATATTTTATTTATTCTTCTAAATCTTGCACAAACAATTAAATAAATTTATTTATTTAATTCTCTTTCTTATCTTCTAAAAAATCTTCAAAATCTTCTAAAAATAAATCTTCCTTGTCATGCAAAAAGTAAAAGCTAAGTTAACTGATTTAAAGTAGCCTTGTTTTTATCAACAAACTCTTAAATTAGAAAAATATATTCTAATTTATGAAATCAAAGCTCATCCTCATCAAGAAAGTAGTTAACTCAACAAAGCAACTTTTTGAATGACACATGTCTTCTTTCTATTTGGGCACATTCTCTCAAACATCCTCTACCATTGATCTTCTTACTTCTTCTACACTATTGATCTTCTCTCACACAAGGTTATAAATACCCCTCTATTCTTCCATTTCATATCATGAATCTCTCATGTAAGATTACTCTATCGAATCCATAGCACGCCATTGGTACCCCCACTCTCACATTTCCATTATCCATCCTACATTGTATTGAAGCTCATCTTCAACACAATAAGTATCCGAGCCATTTCTCCATTGTCATCTTGAGGAAACAAAGTAAGGAAGCAAGCTTCTTGAGGGCTACATTCATCACCAAAGATCGATTGAGAATAGGCGAGCAATGGAAGTTGTGAGGTAACAAAGCTCTATAAGTTGTTTACTTTTTTTAATCTTTGTTATTTGCATAATCCATTGAGTTATTGGGTTTTTAAATTCATTTCAATATTATCCCAATTTCTTGATAACATTTCTGGCACCCACTATGGGGTCTTTGCCCCAAATCTAATAAAAAAATTGAGTTCTTGAGTGACAGGTTCCATACAGACTCCATATAGTCTCTACATAGGTTCATTCGACACATACGAGCATGGACTTTGTACTTGGTTTGCCTAGGACCAAGAATGGACATGATAGCATCTTTCTGGTAGTTGATAGGTTCTCAAAAATGGTTCACTTTATCCC
Source organism: Cunninghamia lanceolata (assembly GCA_027924645.1). Classification (NCBI taxonomy): domain Eukaryota; kingdom Viridiplantae; phylum Streptophyta; class Pinopsida; order Cupressales; family Cupressaceae; genus Cunninghamia; species Cunninghamia lanceolata. The sequence goes on along the minus strand of BSBN01000078.1, from coordinate 29,456,708 downwards.
TTGTAAAACCATACATGATGCCTCACACATAGCAGGTCTTTTCTTCAAGGAAATAGTCAGATTACATGGTTTACCTTTGTCAATCATCTCAGACAGAGACCCCAAGTTCATAGGACACTTCTGGAGGACACTTTGGAAAAGACTAGGTACAAATTTGTCCTTATCATCTACCTATCACCCTCAGTCTGATGGACAAATAGAGGTGATTAGTAGGTCACTTCATAGCCTCCTAAGATGCCTAACAAAGGAGCAGGGTGCTAGTTGGGATTCAGTTTTGGCATAGGCAGAGTTCTCGTACAATGACACTGTCAACAGAAGCACCGGTCTGTCTCCTTTCCAAATTGTTTATGGCACTCACCCAAGGGGTATTTTGGAACTTAGGGAGGTTAAAGGACTAGAAAATAGTAGTGCCTTGGCTGAAGACTTTGTTCAAGTGATGAAAGATGTCCATGAACAAGTACAACAAAACTTACAGTCCACTTCTCAGAAATATAAACAGTTTGCTGATAGAAAAAGAAGGGATCTACAGTTCAAAGAAGGGGATTTGGTCATGGTCCATCTAAAAAAGGAGAGACTCCCTATAGGTAAATACACTAAGCTACTCATGAAGAAGATTGGACCTTGTGAAGTGCTCAAGAAATGTGGAGAAAATGCATATAAAATCAGACTTCCGGATGGCATTGCTTTGTCATCCATTTTTAATGTTTTAGACCTTTATCCCTATAAAGGATCTGATCCTCAGACATCTTTTGTAGAGCAACAAACTGATCAGACACTTCAAGACCCAATTCCTTCATCTCCTGATTAGATTGAGTGCATTTTGGATCACAGGGTTGCTAAACAAACTAGGAGGCACACCTATTATGAATATTTGGTGAAGTGGCTCAATAAACCTTAGGAGGATGCCAATTGGATGAGCAAAAAAGCCATTGAAAAGGCAAGTTTCACATTTGACAACATCCCCAACTCAAGAGACTTGAGTTCTGTTTGAAAGTGGGTGTATGGTGCAGGGCACCTAAGAGCATTTTGATGCATTTTGAGAAGTTATGGTTTTTGTTCAATGTGTTTGGTAATAAGGCTTTTAGCCATTGTTGTTTGGTTGATTTTGTATGGTCAAGAGGTTTGGGGTGACTATATAAACCTCAAATCCTTCTTAGTCCATCCGGACCCTAGTTATGCCACTTAGGCCTAGTAGGTCTAATGTTGGTTTTTTGTTTTTTTTTGAGTCTAATTGGAAATTTTTATGTTTTGGCATGCTTTAGAGGGAATGGTGGTTGGTTAGGTTCCATTGGACAAGTTGAACCAATCGACCTCTTTGTGTTATCGAAAAATGTCATAGTGACCAATGTTGTCAAATGACACATTTGGTCGGTTGCAACCCATTTTTGGAAGTTGAAACTATTTTGACAATTGAAAACCAACTTGGGTTGAGTTATATTGCTGTCCTCTCACCCCAAAATGGAGGAGGAGATTTTGTATGAAATTTTGGGCACAAAAATCAAGAATTTGACTATTTTCTAAAGAAAACATGTTTCTGTATAGACTGTATAGACCGAACTCTTGGTCTAATGTACCTTTTCTGAAACTAGAGTGAGTTTGGGTTTGAATGCAACTAGTTTGAGGTCTTGAAGTGGTCGGAGTCAAAAGTTATTGAATTTTCTTTCAAAACTGGTCTAGAAACCCTGTTTTCTAGGGATGTCCCACAAATTTGGCCCTAGAATGCATTCCCACTAGTGAAATCTCATGCCACTTGGTGAAATGCAGGCTAGGTGTGTATATTACTTGATTCCAAAAAGTTTTTTTTGGGTAAGGTAGTCTTCTATTTTTAAGGTGATGCCCTAGGTCAAATATCTCTATGTATTTGACTGAAATTATGCAATTTGGTGATGTAAATGGCAAGACTCTGATAAGGTGAGTTAATGAATGGTGGTTTTGAGTTGTTTGGGTGTGGTAGAGGTAATCCAAACTCCTGTCCCTGATCTATGAACCCAAATTAGACCACTTGCTTTGTAACCTAGCCCTAAAGTGATCAATTAGGCCTAGAGGCCTAGTGGGTGTTCTGAGTTGCTGGAGTAGAGTTGGACCTGGAGGTTTGGAGGTTTGTTAGGACCCCTTAAAGGGTATTCAAATCCATCATTTATAATCTCACCTTATCAAATTTTTGCCATTTACATCACCAAATTGCATAATTTCAGTCAAATGCATAGAGATATTTGACATAGGGCATCACCTTAAAAATAGAAGACTACATTTCCCAGAAAAAAACCTTTTGGAATCAAGTAATATACACCCCTAGTCTACATTTCATTGAGTGGCACAAGATTTTACTGGTGGGAATGCATTCTAGGGCCAAATTTGTGGGACAACCCTAGAAAATAGGGTTTCTAGACCAGTTTTGAAAGAAAATTCAATAACTTTTGACTCTGACTACTTCAAGACCTCAAACTAGTTGCATTCAAACCCAGACACACTCTAGTTTCAGAAAAAGTACATTAGACCAAGAATTCAGTCTGTACAGTCGATATAAAAACATGTTTTCTTTAGAAAACTGTCAAATTCTTGATTTTTGTGCCCAAAATTTTATACAAAATCTCCTCCTCCATTCTGGGGTGAGAGGACAACAATATAACTCAACCCAAGTTGGTTTTCAACTGTCAAAATAGTTTCAACTTCCAAAAATGGGTTGCAACCGACCAAATGTGTCATTTGACAACATTGACAACATTGGTCACTATGACATTTTTCAATAACACAAAGAGGTTGATTGGTTCAACTTGTCCAATGGAACCTAACCAACCACCATTCCCTCTAAAACATGCCAAAACACAAAAATTTCCAATTAGACTCAAAAACAAACAAAAAAACAACATTAGACCTACTAGGCCTAAGTGGCATAACTAGGGTCCAAAAGGACTAAGAAGGATTTGAGGTTTATATAGTCACCCCAAACCTCTTGACCATACAAAATAGACCAAACAACAATGTCTAAAAGCCTTATTACCAAACACATTGAACAAAAACCATAACTTCTCAAAATGCATCAAAATGTTGTTAGGTGCCCTACACTAGGTTCCATATAGACTCCATATAGTCTCTGCATAGGTTCATTCGACACATACAAGCAATCTCATGGTGCATCTGATCACGGTTCCAGTGCGTACAATTTTTTGGTACATACATCATCCAAGGCTGCACATATACCACTTGTTTTGGAGCATATGATTTTACTACACATCCATCCTTAGATCCTGCACATTTGACATCTAATCTAGTGCTTTTGACTATTCTATGCATACATTCTTTCTCTCTATGCTTATAACCTATTATCTTGTGCATTTGTAATTATTGCACTTTTGAGTATTGTTTCTGCGCATTCAGTCTCTTAAGCTGTGGATATGTTTTGAACAATAGTTTAGGGTTTCATGCTGACTTTATAACACTGACACTTGTAAGATTGATTCTCTAATTTTTGTGCAGGGTTAAGAGTTAGATAGTCTCATTTTCTTAAAACACACATCATAGGTTAACTAGGAGGAAAAGTAAAAATGTGCATGCAAATCTCACATAGTTCTTAACTAGGAGGGTAGTAACAAAAATCATTGCTATCTTTGCCATATTGCTATATCTTTTAGTTAAGAATATTGCTATCTTGCAAAGGAAAGAACCATTGCTATCTTTTAATCACTTCAATGTTAACAATTGTGTGAGTGCCCAAGTAGAATAACGCATATAGTTTTTCTCATTTTAAATAGGATTGGATAAACCACTGTTTACTGTGTTTGTTGAATGACAATAGGATTATGCTCTCCCATTTACTAGGTGACCAGAATGCTAGACTTGTCATTTTTTGTGTACAACCTTTAGAGGAGCCTACCCTTAAATACATGTCTACCCAAGTAGGAATGACCCTAAGTGGTAACAGGCTAAAGCCAAGCCCTACCAATCTACTATAAATAAATTGTGCTTGAGGCAAAAGCTTTCTGTAATGAGTGTCATTGTGTTATACCGACAACCAACCTCCCCCAAAACCCTTCAAGGCCTAACCCTTGAAGGCAGGGAGACTCTACAATGGAGAGTAGCACTGCCACATGTATAACCACTTGAATGGTTGCCCTAACTACTTAGCCATTGTCTAGTATACTAAAATCCTTCTATTTGTTGGTGCAAAAGGTGGGACCTTTGAAGCGGCTCCGATTCATGTGATTCTTAGTAGAGATAGTAGGGACAATCCTAAGGTTCATTGGAGGGATGAGCCTAAGGAAACCTTGATCTTGGTATGCGTGAGAAGTGAGTGTTGTGGAGGGGAGGCAGTGCTATCAGACCCTGAAGCTATCCACTTTGAATGTGCATAGCTAGGGGACTCAACAAATAATATCTTTTCCAACCTAGGAGTGTAATTGGTCTTGTGCCAAGAAAGTCCACAAAAATACAAAAAAAATAATAAAAGATAAAAATCATGAAAACTTCTTTGCATTTGCTGTGTCTTTATCTGCCATAATTGAAAATCAAAAGCAAAAAAGACCAAGTTTTCAACAAAAATAGAAATTTTTGAAAAATGTGCCAAAAACTTTGCAGAAACTAAATAGAAAACTAGAACTGTGCATACATTGAGACTTGCTGCGCATACATTAAGACCTACTGCACTTTTACCTATTGTTGTTGTGCATACAAATTTTGCTAGATCTTCGCATGTGCTTTGACCTGCTGCACTTTTGCATCCTATTCCTATGCATTTACTACTATGCATCCATTCTATAGAGCTGTTCCATACTTCCTTTGAGAAAAACTTCCAATTTTTCAAACACCCATCTCAAACTTATGTCAATTTTCCTAGATCTGATTAAAACTATGCAAGTCAGTCATCTCATTCTTTTTTGCAACACATAGCTACTTTTTCCACTTTCACATCATCCAAATCTTCACAAAACTCTTCCAAAATTAAACAAGATATCTGAAAACCAAGTTAGTACCAAGCTATTATTGATCGCATCAACCTCAAACAAACCTCGTAAGTCTCCACTATCAAGCATCAATCATCCTTTTCTCTCAGAATTCCAATAGTGGCTTGTGCAAAACTAGTCTACATTAAGTAACTGGATTTCTACCATCCTTACTTTTGACTATCATTTTGTTCCAACCAACTTGTTTAACACTAATAGATCTAATGAAAACCTTGTTCAAACCTTGACACATTCTATCACTTCTAGTTCAAAACTTTCAAACTCACTCCATCCCATCTTTAATCACCTTGCATGGTCTTAACAAGATCTCAAAAACAAAAGTAAATTGAAATGGTGGACAAAACTATTCCATCCCCTCACGAGAGTGATGAGGAAATTTCTCAAGAAGAGATTCTACAAACTCAACAAGATCAAAGATTCCAATGCATAATGGACAAGGTACTTGCCCAAGACCCAACTAGATTCTTTCTTCACTTAGCACAACTAGGAGTCAAGCTTCCTAAAGATTTTGACGTGGAAGCGTTAAAGAAACCTGAGGAAGAAAGAAACCCTGAGGGTAGCACATGAGATGAAATGACCATAGCCAAAAGCATAGCAACCATTGATTCTACAAATGCCCTAAGCTTAATGACCCAATAGATCCAAGCTTTACAACAACAATTCATAGACATGCAAATAGGAACATCAACTATGCAGTATTCCCTAGAGGATATTTCACCATATCCTTTTGATAGGACCTTGATCATGATACCTTTCCCCTCTAAATTTGAAGTACCAAAATTTGACAAATATCATGGAAAGGGTGATCCAAGAGACCACATCAGGGAATTTAACGCTACATGCCTTGAAGTCACCCACAATGATACTTGTCTTATGTGACTGTCCACAAAAAGCTTAGTAGGACAATCCATGGAGTGGTTTTCTAGACTACATCCTAGCATTAGAACCTTTAACAAACTTGTGGACAAATTTGTCACACACTTCTCCTACAATATTGAGCATGACACCTCAATTTTAGATCTTTGTAACACCAAGCAAAAAGGTGGAGAATCCTTTGCCGCCTTCCTACAAAGATGGAGATAGTTGGCAAGTATGTGCCCACATCAAATTCCTGAAAAAAAATGCTGGAGATGTGTTTCCATAACTTACAAGCTGACCTAAGCTATCAGATACAAATCTAATGTCCTACTTCCATTAGTAAGGTCATTGAGATGGGTCTAATCATCGAAAAAGCTTTAATCACCAAAGGTCAAATAAAGCTTTATAGGGACACTCCTAGTACCAATACCAATAAAGATAAACCAAGATTCTAGACAAAGAACAAGAACATTGTGAATGATGGGGTGGTAGATGCTAAAAATACCACACCAAAACAACCAATCTCAACTTATCAAACCCGCAAAGCAACCCCCCACAAAATAAACCATGAAATACTAAATCATGGTTTACAAGCTATCAGCCTCGGAGGAAATTCACACCCCTAGGGGAAACATTGGAAACCACCCTACAAAAATTTAATCACAAATAAACTCATAACACTTCCAACAGTGTGGGAATATGAACCAAAAGTCAAACCTCCTTGGTGAAATGATAATGATTGCTACGAAACCAATGACTGCATTGTGCTCAAGTACACTATCCAAGTTTTAATAGATCAAAACAAAGTATCACTTGATGGACATACATCTAACAATGATCATCGGGCATTCAAGGATTTGCTTCCCAACTATGTGCAGGGAGGGTCTTCCAATCAAAACAATGGGGGAACTAACAACACCAATTACACAAACATGTCATTTAACTATGTTGTTAACCACATGTCATAAAGTTCTTTATGCATCAATGTGATCACTATAAACAAAGACTCAGATTGCAATGCTACCACTCACAGTAATAGAATCACTCTTAGAGGAGTCCCAGTCTCTCTATCTAACCCGTACAATATCCTAGATCAACTCCATAACACACCTGCACATATCTCCATCCTAGAACTTCTGTGTCTATCCTCGTCCCATAGGGCCATACTTGACAAAGGTCTTTCAGAAGCCTCCATTCTGATGAACCTTTTAGAAGAATAGTTTCAAATCATGGTAGGTCACATTACCTCACCTCACTCCCTATCATTCACTGAAAAGGATGATATGTCAATTTCCTAAACTCATAATGCAAGCCTTCATCCACAAACATAAGATAAAAGGGTCCTAATCAATGGAGGAGCCAATTTGAAAATTTGCACATTGAAGCTAATCCTGACATTGGGGTTTGTGGAGAAAGATATTGATCCAAAAAAGAAAATCCCTATCAAAACCTATGATGAGGAAGAGAGAACTTCCAAGGGAACTATTATTTTACTAATCAGAGTTGGACCTGTAGTAAAAGATGTGGCATGCCAAGTCCTTGACATGGAGCTAGTGTATAACATTCTTCTTGGGAGACCCTAGATACATGCTCTGAAAGCAGTGCCATTAACATACCACCAATGTATCAAGTTCCCCTATGAAGGCCAAGAGATCACAATCCAAGGCAATCCCAACCCATTTCAATATTGCAACTCCATTCACTCTAAACCTAAAGTTGTGATTCCTCATAACCGTGCTTTTGCTTCATCTTCATCTTGGGTTGACCCAACTTCACTTGCTTTCACATCAAAGGCTTCCCAACTGGACCTCAGACTTAAAGATAAGGGCCTGGGTGAGTACACAATCACCCAATCCTTTTGCTTGGCACAACTCCTATCTCCCAAATCATATGGAAGGCCTTCCATGAGCAAATCCAAGATAGTCGAAACTACCGAAGGTCCATTTATCAAATGGGGAAACCTTGAAGATGAGAGCAATGAAAAAGGTATCCTTCAATGGTTATATAAAGATGAAGCCAGTCTATCAACACAACAAGACCATCACTGCATGATACAAACTGAGCAATATGGTCAAGGATTCCAAATACTACAAAGAATGGGGTATGAACAACATGGTCCACTTGGTTTGAGAAAGGAAGGTATCATTGAACCCATCTAACCTCATACCTTGACAGCTGGACACACTATAGGGCTAGGTTACACTAGTACAACAAGAACCAACAGAACAAATAAGCATAAAGGCAAACAACCAAAAACATCTGCTATTAATCTGGTTGATCAAATTCACCAACTACAAATGGGGACTGAGACAAACTCCAATGAATATGATTGGGATTGTCTCTCAAAGCTATCTTGCAATGAAAAAGATATTGATGTGGTCCATGAATATGACCTGACCTATGCAACTAAGGAACAAATTTTAAGGGCTAGACCTCTAGAGTCTGACCCACATAATAATGATAGTGAAAGTCATGAGAAAAGAATGATACCCCCCTTGACAGATCAGCTAATGGAGAGTACCATCATAGGCATTGTCCATGCTTATAATGACCACCATAACACTTCTATCTTGACCATTAATGCCATCAAACTAGACCAACCCAATGACCCCTTACAATTATTGCACCTTGAAATCATAGATTGGGACTTGCAAGACACTACCCCTGAGCTTAACACCTTTCATAATGATGAAGCCATCATAGACTATCTTGAGCTTAGGGATCACATACCCGCAGGAGACCACAGGGTTGGCTATGCCATAGAACTCAATGACAAGGCCTATTTTAGAGAGAGTGCCAAGCCTTTCAATCTCAAAAATATCAAAATGAAAGAAAGAACTAATGGTGAAAACTGCTTTGCAGCAGGTTAGATCATGAAAAAAGTAAAAATATAGACATATCCAATAGTGAAAAACTCTCTGAGGCACCAAAGTATGGAAGGCTTGACCCTCTACCCAATCTCACACATCAAGAGAGATCTTTAATCTTGATAGAACCAGTAGAGCTGATTGATGTCAGCACAGGTGACAGTCCCAGAATGATTCAAATGGCACAGTCTTTAATGGCACAAGAAAAGCTAGTGTTCACAGAATTCTTCAAAAGAAAACAAATCAACTTTTCTTGGACATATGCAGATATGCCAGGGCTAGATCCAAATCTCATAATGCATCACTTATCCTTAGCTCTAGGGTTAAGCCAGTAAAACAAAAACTTAGGAAGATGCACCCACATGTGACCCTCATGGTGAAAGAAGAGCTAAAGAAACTGTTAGATGTTAGATTCATCAGACCAATAGACTATCCTGAGTGGATTTCAAATAGAGTACCAGTTGCCAAACTAGATGGAAGAGTCTAAATATGTAATGACTTCAAGGACCTGAATAAATCTTGTCCAAAAGATTATTTCCCCTGCCAAACATTGACATTATTGTAGATCTCACAGCAGGGCACATCATGCTGTCACTAATGGATGGTTTCTCTAGATACAACCAGATCAAAATTGCACCTAAAGACCAACACAAGACTGCGTTCACATGTCCATGGGGCACCTATTGTTGGTGTGTCATGCCATTTGGTTTGAAAAATGCTAGTGCAACATATCAGAGAGCTATGACCACAATCTTCCACGACATGATGCACAATATAATGGAAGATTATGTTGATGACATCTTGGAAAAATCAATTACAAGAGAAGGACACCTGGTAGTATTAGACAAAATCTTCACATGACTGGAATAGTTTATTATGTGCCTCAATCCAAAGAAGTGTGTTTGGAGTTACATCAGGCAAGCTACTTGGATACATATTGTCTGCCAATGGAATCAAAGTTGACCCAGGTAAAGTAAAGGCCATCATCGAAATGCCACCTCCTAAGAATCTCACTCAACTAAGGTCTCTACAAGGAAAACTGCAATCTATCAGAAGATTCATTTCTCAATTGGTAGACAAGTACCACCCATTTTCCCACCTCCTACATAAGAATGTCCCTTTCAAATGGAATGATTCATGTGAATAAGCATTTCAATAGTTAAAACAATATCTCATGAAACCACCTATATTGATGCCACCAATTCAGGGTAAACCTCTGCTATTGTATATCTTGGCCACACTAGGATCTCTGGGAGCTCTCCTTGCACAACAAATTTTTGAAGGGAAAGAACAAGTGATTTACTATATCATCCAAACACTTGTTGGGTATGAACTACAATACACTCCAATTGAAAGAGCATGCCTCGCTATGGTTTTCACTTCACAAAAGTGGAGACATTACATGTTATCACATCTAGACAAACTAGTAGCAAAGATTGATCCACTCAAGTGCTTACTCAACAAAGAAGCTCTAATAGGTAGATTGTCCAAATGGGTAATGCTTTTCAATGAGTTTGACATCGAATATGTAGACAGAAGGACAATAAAAGGCCAAGTACTTGCAGATCAACTGGAAGATGTACCTCTAATAGATGATAGCCCTTTGAGCTTTGAATTTCTAGATGAATCTATCTTTCACATAACCACAACAACTTAGAAAATGTACTTCGATGGCTCGTACACTCAGCATGGTTTGAGAGAAGGTATCTTGTTGATCACCCCTAGTGGCGACACCATTCCTAAATCATACAGATTACTTTTTCCCTGCACTAACAACGTGGTAGAACATGAAGCCCTAGTCATTAGCATCAAGCTAGCAGTTGAATGGAATATCAAAGAACTTCAGGTGTATGGTGACTCATAGCTAGTCATAAATCAAGTAAATGATGACTACCAGACAAAGGATGAGAAATTAATCCCATACAAATGGATGGTAGATGACTTCAAGGAATACTTTGTCAAGATCTCTTTTGAGCAGATACAAAGGATTGAGAACAAAGCTACAGATGCCATGGCAATGATTGCATCTCTCCTCAATATTCCAACTAATCAATCACATTATGAGTTCTTGGTAGAGCTAGCATCCCATCCTACATATGACACCCCTGAATCCCATATCATTGGCCACATTATTGGAACTGATTCCCCCCTCTATGGAAAAATATTTGCCTATCTTAAAGAGAATACCCTCCCACCTGATCTCTCTAGCAACTAAAAATGAACCTTCATCTATCAGCCATCCTGATATGCCATTATTGCCAATACCCTATACCGCAGAGGTCTCGATGGTGCTCTCCTTAGCTGTCTTGATGGTGAGGAATATCAAACCGCCCTGAACAAAGTGCATGATGGTATATGCAGGAGCCACTCTAGTGGCCCTATCCTAGCCAAGAAACTCATACACATGGGATACTATTGGCCAACTATGGAACAAGATTCCTATCATTTTGTAAAGAAGTACAAGAAGTTCCAAATCCATGGGAACCTGATACATGCACCAGCATAGGAGCTATAGCGATTAACGACTCCTTGGTCTTTCTATCAGTGGGCACTCAACTTAGTGGGCAAGATCCACCCTCCTTCATCTAGCAGCCATAAATTCATAATTACCACCACTGAGTACTTTACAAAGTGGATTGAAGTTGTGCCCTTAGCCAATATCACAGGCAAGCAAATTGCCTCCTTTATCTTGAACTATATCATTTATCACTATGGTATACCTTCATCCATTATCACGGATAATGGATGACCATTTAAAAATTAGGATGTCAAGGAACTATGTGACAAATTCCATATCCAACACTGCTTTTTTACCCCTATTACCCCAAGGTAATGGCCAGGTGGAGGCATAAAATAAAACTATCTTGAAAATTCTAAAAAAGATTGTCAATGATGTCGGCCATGATTGACATATCCAATTAAATCCAATGTTGTGGGTGTATCATACAAGTATCTACACACCCACAAGTACAATTCCATACTCCCTAGTCTATGGATCTGAAGCCATCTTGCCCATTGAAGTTGAGATCCCATCCTTGCAAGTTTCCTTAAAAGGTCTCATATCTAATGAAGAGTACAGGTGTCCAGACTTCAAGAGTTAGAGCTGCTCAAGGAGAGAAGACAACAGGCCTTTAACCATCTCAAATCTTATCAACAATGAATGTCCAGAAGTTACAACCACAAGGTAGAGCCTCGAGTATTCCAAGTTGGTGATCTAGTCCTTAGAGAAAATCCTAGAAATCAACAAGACTGATAGAAGAAAGGCAAGTTCAAACCCAACTGGCTGGGTCTCTATGTCATCATTGCAACCTATGGGTCAAAGGCTTCTTAATTGGCTACATCTAAAGGAAAGTTGTTTGATGATCCTATCAACAACATGCATCTTCACAAGTTCTATACCTAAACCCCAATGCAAGGGGGTCCAAAAAAGTCAAAAAAATTGAAAAAGTGATAAAAAATAAAATTAAAAAAAAATTAAAAAAGGCAAAAATAACCAAAAAAAAATCATCCTCTAGTGAAAACTTGGCAAATAGGCACCAAGGATAGATATCATGATGAAAACCTAGCAAACAGGTGTCATGCATATTTTTAGCTATTGTACAAATAAAAGCAAGTGGTGAAAACCTAGTTAACAGTGGTTATCTACAACAAACTGCTTCCTCCATCTATTGTGACCTCATTTCTCTTGTGTCCATCATATCATTTATCTTGAACCAGACAACCGAGCCATTGTTGAACTACATCACCTCTAAGTTATCATATAGGCAAGACCATTCTCAATGAGCCCCCGAGGCTCCACTCCCCTTCTTTCCTATCCATTTCCATTGCATGTTGTCTATCCTTCTATCTAGTTAGGTCCATTACCAATTCTGCATCTTTGCCATCGCCTAGGTCCTAGGTCAACCAAGTTCACCCCAAACTATGTTGTCTCTGTGTCATCAAATAGGCAAGGCCATTTAGCAATAAGCCCCCAATGCACTAGGTTAGTCCCCTAGGGTCAGTCTCTCCATGTCTATTTGTCATGTCACACATAATAAGTTGATCCTTTGTCTAAACTGGGGGCAACTCCTCGACTTGGTTGCACATTTAGATTCTTGAATGCCACATGTTCTACGAGGATACCAGTAAGGATTGTGATACCTTACACTAGACAAGCGCGTGTAGCAAAGCAAGCTTCCCAAAACAAAAATCTTGGCAAAAAAACATCAACCTGTCCAAAGTACAACAAGCATATACCAAAACACTTAAAATGATTCTATATCAATTATGGCAAGAAGACACATCTAATGCAAGAATGTTTTGTGAAAAGGTTAATTTAGGGAGTCTTGATTTTTGTTATTATGTCTTTCTATGCTACTCGAGGATACCAAAAGCTAGAGATGCTATGATGGGGGCATAATCTTTTTCTTTGTCTGCTATTTGTGGAGCAAACTTTAGTAATGTAATGACTTTTGTCTAATGACATGATCAACAAAAGATCATTGAGGACTTCGGAAGTCTGAACATGAAAAGGAGCAATCCTTGTCTATTGAAACACAAGAGGTACTTAGGTCATCTAGATTCAATTTTGACTAGATGCTTGTATCAACTTGCTATATCAAAATCCATGTAAGGAATACTCAGGTCATCTTGGTTTAATTATACCTAGATGCTTGTATTTTCTTACAACATTTCAAAAAGAGAAAAGAAACAAAAAAGTGCCCAATGATGAAAGAAAAATACTTGTGCTCTAATGATGACAAAATATCCACATCCATTTCATATCCAAAAATCCATATCGTCCATGCAATAAGAAAATCTTGTAGAGTATCAATAATTACAAATGAAAGCCTATAATTCTTTCATTCTTTTTCTTCCACCTATCTATGCCATCTCTGTGTCGATTGAGTACATTTGGACATACCAAAAACATAGCCTAAATTGTATATCATATCACATGAGATATTCATTCACATGATTAAATCATTTGCATACATAATAAGTACATTAGGTCATCCATATACATTTGCATCAATACACCATATCAACAACAAAATAGAAAACATAGACATATAGATAATATAGAGCTGCATAATCATACCAACAACATTCACATTTGCATTTTGCATATCGGATCATCATAATCCATCTAAGACTATATCATCATATAAACATAATCAAAGTATGGATAACATGTGAAAAAATCATAAGATAGATTGCATCCATGGCATGTAAACATAGAACAAGTGCATGTAGAACATCAATAGCTACATCATCATATAAGCATAAAACATGTCCAAATGTACAATATATCAAAGTATCTATCCATCTCTTGGAGTCATGTCATGAAATGTATAGAAAAGATCAAAAAGATAAGGATACACGTCTCAGCGCACTATAATGCAAATATATACATATCAGGTTATCTGAGCCATCAAAAATGTGTATACATAAAAGCCAAAAATTAGTACAAGTGTCAAGAACTGGCTAGCCTTGCTGTCGTGGTGCACTGCTCCCTGCACTGCCCTCTCCTCTGTCACCCCTTGACTATTGGGGGCCTCTCACTGATGCTCTGAATCAGGATCCACCTGTCCTCTATGCAACCACAGACTGGTTCCTATAGTTAGGTACACGCTGCTCTACTGCCACTTCCCCATGATATAGTCCTCTATAGTACTGTGTCTAAGCCTGCGCTTTGGAAAGCTCACTATGTACCTGTACCAGCTATGCTTGTCTCTACAAGTTGTACCGGTGCCTGTGCAAGCTGTGCTTGTGCCTGCTAAACTTGTGTAACTAGAAAACCAGTGGTACCATTTGTACTTAGGGCTTCCACTACTATGTCTCTCTCTACTCTGATAGCCTGCACCCTCACCAAGGTAGAGTCTCACTCTCTAGATATCAACAATACCCATCCTGCGTTTGCCTCTCTCTAAGACTTTACTACTCTAAGGTGTGCCCTCAGCTGCCTCACCTAACTCTGTAGCGCAGTAATGGCCTGCTACTATAAGTCAGGTTGTGCAGCCTGCTATCCCTATCCCTACACCTACTGGGGCACCTACTGCCATACCACCGACTGTGCCTACACCTACACCTACCCTGTAGCCTACAGTTGTGCAACATGTTGTTGTCTCGAAGGTCCATCCCTTGATCTCCTCCTCTATCTACGTCTGCCTCCATCTCTTCCTCCTCCTCCTCCACCATCCCCACCAACATCTCCCTCTCCCTAATCCCATCTACCCCTCCTCCATCTCATCCTCCTCCTGCCAACCCCATCCTCATCATCTTAATCCTCATTGTCTATGCGTGGAACCATCACTCTAGGTCCTGAATATCTAGGAAATGGATGAGCTGCAAACCACTCCTCATAGTCTGGAGTCATCCCTACGTCTACTATCTCTCTCCTCATTGGACAAGATACATTAGGGATCTGTCAAAAATTAGCCAAGACCTCATCATATGATGCCACTAGGCCCCACCTTAGTCTCTCTCCATGGGTCCTCATAAATTGAGCCTATCCCTGGGGCCTACCCTATACTCTACCAAACTTCATATGCACTCTACTAACAATCTAAAGCTCTAGTATGTACCGCATCCTACCAATGAGCCACCAAGTCTAGTAGTAGTATGGTAGCTCGTCATCCTCATCATCCCATACCTCACAATCTAGGTATGGCACCAAATAACTGCATCTACATTATCTAGCACGTGTCTCTAGTATTTGAGCTTTCATAGCTTGGGCTTGGAAATAACTCCTACATAACCATAACTGTATGGCTCTCCCCACTGTCTTGCAAAAACACATATTGGCCATGTGATCGCTATGTGCTCCCACAACCAAAACTGTAAAAGAGACACCTGCTGACAAGTTGGCCCCCTCTGTGGTACAAAACTTGGTGCATATCCCTGTCAAGCACACACACACCCCATGCATATCGAGTCCCATCAGTGATCATCCTCTCCATCACCCACCCCAGCTAATTGAGAACCCATGTGATATCTTATTGGGGCATACAATGCCACTGATCAATCCTGCCACTACCCCTGGGAAGTAATCATAACAGTCATGTATGTCCTGCCATGAAATCACCTACTCATCTAGCTTCAGGTCATAAAAAATGCATCTACACTTTGCCAAACCTGCATCACGCTATGGATTGTACTCTACCAACTCTCCCTGAATAGAAGATGTAGAATCCTATAAACATCCTCCAAAGTGATCCCCACCTCCCCAGTCAGTAGATGGAAAGTCCCATCCTCACAGTGGAATCGCTCAACCACCACAGTCAATAGACCAAGGTTCACGTGAACCTCAGGCATGAAGCAAATATAATCTAGACCCATAGCACCAAGAAGCTTGCGGTCCATCTCTGTAAGCATATACCGCTGCAACAGTAACAAAGGGAACTACTCTTGTGATATCAAAATATCACAAATGTCCTACAACCAAGCAAACCATAGCGTTAAGAAAAAACCCATATCCAAACAAACCTACTCAAAGCAATCAAACTATCTTATCACTGACTTAACATATCAAAATTAATCAAAACAACATATCATCTCTTGACTAGATTCCCTGGAATCTCAGAGATTGCTTATCAAGTGATGCATCGACGAAGGCGCCAATTGGGTTAATTTCGTTAAATCAATTGACTATCCTAGTGAAAAAGTACCTAACCAGGTAGCTAATGTGCCAAATCATATCAAATGCATTGCTTCACCATGAATGTGTCGTGCCTTGATGTGTATGCACCATTCTGACATATGCGCCACTTCTTGTATCACATGTGTGATTTTGTAGTGGATGCGCTGCTTCCTGGCTTATATGCTCATATTTATCATATGCGCCAAAAGATCACTCACATGCGCAGTTTCCCAACATATGCACTGTTTCAGGGCACATATGTTCGGTGCATCTATCCTAACTATTTTTCCCTAGCATTTATTGCCCTAATAAATGACTTTAAGTGAGTTTTGTCGAACTACATACCAGTGGTCATACCTCACGTGGCTGATTGAACCATCAAACTTGCTCAAAATGGTGCTCCTCACATGGAATATCCATATCTTTGTCAACTGCACTAGCTCCTTTGCTCTCCTAGGCTCTCAAGGACAAATCAACTAAGGACAAGTGTGCAAATGAATAGGACTTGTGGACCTAGCTCCTATATATAGCAAGTGAACCATAGCTGACTGTGTGACAACTGTGACTACTTCCCATGCCTGTTTCTCCAAACTGTGTCCTATTTTCTTCAATCTAACCCATTTTTCATCTTCTTCTTCATGAGACTGTCCATCTCATGCCTTCTACCTTCTTCCCATCCAATCTCCTGAGGGGGCATCCTATTGTTAAACTTGTACCAAGGGCAAACTGGGGCATGTATCATTGTTGAAAATTCTTATTCTTTGAAACAACGTGATAAAATACATTGCATCAAAGAGCGGAAAAATGTATTCACCTAAAAATGACATGACTCTATCTAAATAAATATTTTAAATATTTGTTTTATCGTAATATTCCTCTATTAAAAAATAAATAAATCAATTTATTTATTTGATTCATTTTCCTCCCATTAATTGAATAAATTACATTTATTTAATAAATTTCATCAATATCAAGTTTATTCTCCTAAACAATTAAATAATTTTAATTATTTAATTAAATCATTCATTCTTCCAAATTTAAATAAAATGCAAATTTATTAAATTAAATCTCAGTCTCCAAAAATAAAATATAATCAAATATTTTATTTATTCTTCTAAATCTTGCACAAACAATTAAACTAATTTATTTATTTAATTCACTTTCTTATCTTCTAAAAAATCTTCAAAATCTTCTAAAAATTAGTCTTCCTTGTCATGCAAAAAGAAAAAGCTAAGTTAACGGATTTAAAGCAGCCTTGTTTTTATCAACAAACTCTTAAATTAGAAAAATATATTCTAATTTATGAAATGAAAGCTCATCCTCATCAAGAAAGAAGTTAACTCAACAAAGCATCTTTTTGAATGACACATGTCTTCTTTCTATTCGTGCACATTCTCTCAAACATCCTCTACCATTGATCTTCTTACTTCTTCTACACCATTGATCTTCTCTCACACAAGGTTTTAAATACCCCTCTATTCTTCCATTTCATATCAAGAAGCTTTCAAGTAAGATTACTCTATCAAATCCATAGCGTGTCATTACCACCCCCACTCTCATATTTTCCTTTATCCATCCTACATTGTATTGAAGCTCATCTTCAATACAATGTATCCAAGCCATTTCTCCATTGTCATCTTGAGAAAACAAAGCAAGGAAGCAAGCTTCCTAAGAGATACATTCATCACCAAAGATCGATCAAGAATAGGTGAGCAATGGAAGCCATGAGGTAACAAAGCTCTATAAGTTGTTTACTTGTTTTAATCTTTGTTATTTACATATTCCATTGAGTTATTGGGTTTTTAAATTCATTTTATTATTATCCCATTTTCCTGATAACAGTTGGCTTTGAAAGTAGTCTCAGTCTTTGGCAGAGCCTCACCAAACTCTCTCATTTCAAATGTTGTAAGCTTACCAAGCAATTGATCCTTTGTAACCTTTTGCACAGCCATAACTTCTTCAATTATAGATATCTTGTGACCATAGGATTTAGGCAATGATATCATATTCTTCATGACAACCTATTCTTCCTTGACAGTTCCTCCAAGACCCTTGACTCCATTGACAATTTCATCAACTTTTTTCATGTAGACTGTTATGTTCTTATCTTCTCTCAAGGCTTTATACCTTGCCTTCAAATTTTGTAATTTGGCACTCTTTACAGAATCATTTCCTTCATATAAACTTTTCAACTTGTCCCAAATTTCAGGAGTAGTCTCCAAATCCATAACCTTTACCAACTCAGTGTTAGATAAGACATTTAACAGAGCATCTCTAGCTTTTCAATTTAATTCATATTGTTTGATTTCATCTTCATCATTTGGAGCATTTTTAGGAATAGTGTATTTTGTATCTAGCATTTTCCAAACACCATAACCAAGAGAAATGAGATGACTTTTCATTCGTACCTTCCAAAGAGCATAATTCATTCCATCAAACTGTGGTGATTCCTTCCTGTGCACTATCTTGGATCTTCCTCAAGCTGTTAGACTCTTTAAAGAGGAACCCTTGCTCTGATACTAATTGTTGAATAGGGCAAGACAATTGAAAGGGGGGTGAATCAGTTGTCTCCAAAGCTTTAAAACAATTAACTCATTTACTTCTTAAACACTATTATTGTATCTAAGCATGAAAGCATGAACTTAAAAACTAAAACACATAAACATATTCAACACATGAGATGCCATATTTTTTACATGGAAAACCCTATAAGGGAAAAACCATGGTGAGTGTTAGCTTACAAGATAATATGTAATATCAATACCAAAAATCAAAGGTTCACTCCCAAAAGGGTGGCTCACTACCAAAAGGGTTGAATTGAGATAACAACGTCTAATCCATGCCAAGGTTCAGTTCCATTGAAGTACAAACACTTCTTCTCTGCTCTGCTACTTCACTCTACTCTTATCTTCACATTTTCACACTTCATACATTTCCACGACTCAATTACAAGTATTTATATAATTCATCAACCTCAGAATGATCATCAAGGTCAGCATTACAATCATTAACCGTTGGAACAATCTCCAAGGTTGGCATTACAAACATAAATTAGAATAGGTCTAGACCTAAATAGATTAATGAGAGATAGAGAGAATGAATGAAGACCAAACCAAGCCTTAGTTGGGACTCAAACATAATCTTCCATGCTACAACATGCTATCAGAATCTCCAAAGCATCTCCACAAGTAGTGAAAATAACCAAGTCGACCAAGACTAGCATTAGCATTAAGTCATCTAGGAACGGTCTTCATCCACGATCTAGATTTCTCTTTGTAGACCAATCCAAAGGTAGGAACACAATCAAGAGATATCCACAAGTACATTGTAATCATAAAGAACAATTGCATGATCTCTAACCACTCTATCAAGAAGATTCTTCAAACCAAGGCAGAAGAACAACATTATCTGCTACTGTCATAAAGAAATGATAGCTTGTAGACCACCAAATCATGAACCATTGGAGTTGAAGGCAATTATCATCATTCCATACTTAACTCTAGAACTACAAACCATAATACTTTAATGCGGAGGAATGTAGAGAAAAATACATTCTCCCTGTCACCAGTGAATACTCAGAAAAAAGTAGTTTTTACTCTAGTGAATAGAACTCTCTCAAATATTCATACCAGAGCATCAAACTAGAGATATAACATCTTTAGACATCCCTCTAAATAACTTCTAGTCCACAGACAAAGATATTCATTATACAAGAAATGTGGAGCAATCTACTGAACTATTCTTTAGAAAACAGAGATACTCTACAACACACTATTTTCATCGGAGGAACAAATTTTCTCAAAAGCACTTGGAATCTCAATATCAAGCTCACTTGCTCATTATCTCCAACACTAGAAAAGATCAAAATCAAGAGTATAGTTAACACCAATGACAACACATATATGATGACATCAATGACAACACCAGTTAGGTACATACTTGCAACATAACTGAAGTTGTGTAAAGAAGGTAGAAAAGAAGAAGAATTGCACTTCAATGGAACTGAACCCTGACATGTTGTAGATGCTACTATCTCAATTCACCAAGTCAGCAGTGAGCCAAACCTTGGCAATGAGCCTCTTCACTTAGTAGTGAACCCCTTTCTTTTACAGTAAGCATTCTAGGTAGTGAGCCCTAAGGTAGTGAGTCAAGGAATTTCTTTTAGAGAAAGGAGTACAAGAGGAGAAAAAAACTCTAGGCATCTTATCGACAGCTATGGAGCCAAGAGGAATAGAAAAGACACTAGCATCTTCAAGGAAGAGCAATATATAGAGAAAAACTAAGACACACATAGAAATTGCAATAGGGATACAAACAACCATACAGAAGGCTTTAAAGAAGAGGAGAGAAGAAAGCTCTCCTCAGGAGCAATGAGAGTCTTAACATGGAATATTAGGGGCATTAATGCCCCTAACAAAAGATTCCTTATCAAATTTCAAATTGATGGAGTTAGTGCAGACATAGTACTCTTACAGGAAGATAAACTATCATCATAACAGAGGGACATAAGCTTTAGAAAATTTAAAGAATGGGAGTCAATACATATCTAGCTAGTGGTGCTTTAAGAGGATTAGCAATCCTATGGAGAAAACACCTCCCCAAACTGGAGACCATAGGGAAAAGAGAAAATTGGATCCTAGGTAAGTTTCCCAAACTCCTAAACTCAAAGGATCTTTGGATTATATGGATATATAGACCAATGGGTACAAGTCAAAAGAAGTGCCTTTGGAATCACCTCAGCCAACTTTTAAGAATTATTAAAAATGAAAAGGTAATATTGGGAGGAGATTTCAATGTAGTAATGGAGGAATCAGAGAAGATGAGGGGTATCTCACATCCCTGAAGAACTCAAAGGGATTCTAAATACTTCATTTAATTTAACAACCTCATAGACTGTAGTCCCAAAAATGGAAAATTTACATGGATTAATAGAATGACATCCTAAAAATAGCAAAATGATTAGATAGATTCCTCATTACTAGCCATTGTATACATGACAACTAGGAACATACAACAGAAATCCTAGCTTTCTCCAGGTCTGATCATTTCCCAGAAAGCCTCAAGATAGGAGAGGATTGTGGCCCTCAAATTAGACATTTCAAATTCAAGGATATGTGGTTAAGAGACCCAAAGTTCATACCCCAAATCCAGGAATGGCGGTAGGTTGCCCCCTTCATGAAAAGCTTGAGAATGTACTAGTTGGCTGCTAAATTGAAGTATGTGAGGAAGAAAATCATAGAATGGAATAGAGACCATTTCAAGAACATCTTCAAGGAAAAGATCAAAATTCAATAGGAGTTAAGTAATATTGCCCATGTTGTTATATAATTTGGTATGAATGTACAAAGGTATGAAAAGATGCCCCTAACAAAAGATGTCTCATCAAATTTTAAATTGATGGGGCTAGTGCAGACATAGTACTCTTACAAGAAGCCAAACTATCATCATAAAAGAGGGACATAAGCTTTAGTAGATGTAAAGAATGGGAGTCAGTACATATCCAGCCAGTGGTGCTTCATAAGAATTAGCAATCCTATGGAGAAAACACCTCCCTAGTCTAGAGACCATAGGGAGAAGAGAAAATTGGATCCTAGGTAAGTTTCCCAAACTCCTAAACTTAAAGGATCTTTGGATTATATGCATATATAGATGAATGGGAAGAAGTCAAAAGAAGTGCCTTGGAATCACCTTAGCCAAATTTTAAGAATTATGAAAAATGAAAAGGTAATATTGGGAGGAGATTTCAATGCAGTAATGGAGAAATTAGAGAAGATGAGGGGTATCTCAGATCCCCGAAGAACTCAAAGGGATTTTAAATACTTCATTGAATTTAACAAGCTCATAGACTATAGTCCCAAAAATGGAAAATTTGCATGGACTAATAGAAGGACATCCTAAAAATAGAGAAATGATTAAATAGATACCTCATTACTAGCCATTGTATACATGACAACTAGGAACATACAACAAAAATCCTAGCTTTCTCTGGGTCTGATCATTTCCCAGTAAGCCTCAAGATAGGAGAGGATTGTGGCCCTCAAATTAGACATTTTAAATTCAAGGATATGTGGTTAAGAGACCCAAAGTTCATACCATAGATCTAGTAATGGTGGTAGGTTGCCCCCTTCGTGAAAAGCTTGAGAATGTACTAGTTGGCTGCTAAATTGAAGTATGTGAGGAAGAAAATCATAGAATGGAATAGAGACCATTTCAAGAACATCTTCAAGGAAAAGATCAAAATTCAATAGGAGTTAAGTGATATTGCCTACACTATTATACAATTTGGTATGGATGTACAAAGATATGAAAAGAAGAAATCACTAAGGTAAGAACTGGAAGTAATATTGATGACAAAAGAAAATTTTTGGCAGCAAAAGTCAAGGGTAACCTGGCTGAAAGAGGGAGATAGAAATACAACTTATTTCCATCTCTCCACCAAAGCAGGCATGCTTGAAACTCTATCCAAAGTATAAGGAAGAGTAATGGGACGACGACAAGCAACATGGAGGAAATCAAGGAGGAAGTAAGGGAATTTTACCAAAAAATACTCTTGAAGGAAAATACCTCACCCCAATGGGAAAATAGTAAGATAAATAAACCCAAGCTTGTATTGGAGGACCAAAATAGGGAACTAATTAAGGAATTCACAATGGAGGAAGTTAGAATAGTTGTATTCTCAATGCGATGAGAAAAGGCACCAGGCTCAAATCGCTGGTTGGGAATTTTCTTTCAAAGATGTTGGGACATCGTTGGTAGAGATGTCTTTTTAGTGGTGGAAGAGTCGAGAATATTCACTAGTATCCCCAAAGAAATAAAGAATACTAGCATCATGCTCATCCCCAAAGTTAAAACATCTGTTACATTTGAGGAATTCAGACCTCTTTCCTTGTGCAACTTTATTTATAAAATTGTGACTAAAGTGGCAGTGATAAGACTAGTAACTATTCTATCGGAGATAATCATAGAGGAACAAGGAGGCTTCATGCCAAGGAAAGACACAATGAAAGGAGTGATTATAACCCATGAGATTCTCCATTCAATCAAAGAAGGAAAAGAGACTTACATGGTAATAAAAATGGACATGGAAAAATCTTATGATATAGTAAATGGGGACTTCCTAATGAATGTCCTAGACAAATTAGGCTTTTCTAAATAGTGGACGAAATGGATCTTAGCTTGTATCATAGGGACTAAGTTCACAATGTTAGTAAATGGTATGGAGACAAGTTCATTTGAATCATCCACAGGCTTAAGGAAAGGGACCCTCTCTCCCCATACCTCTTTATTCTCTTGACGGAGGCTTTGACATGGGCAATTAGAGACACAAACAGAAGGAAACAATGGAAAGGAATAAGGATAAAAAGCATGAAAGAATCATTTACCTACATTCTCTTTGCAAACAATGCCATTTTATTTTGTCAAGCCTCACTACTAGAATCCCATATTATCAATGAAACCATCAACAACTACTGTGATGCCTCAAATCAACATGTGAATGATAAATAGTCCAAGATTTATCTTTTTCACTTAGATTTTGGCACTCAGGTAGAAATCTCCAAGCTCTTCAACTTCAAAGTGGAAGTATTACCATGGAAATATCTATGGATTCCATTGTTTAATGGGAGGCATTGAAAGGAGCTCTTGAAGAATGTTCTAACCAATTTGAAGAACAAAATAGGAACATGAAAAAGAATGGCTTCCTTTAACATGTAGATTGACTTTGATTAAAGAAGTCTTGACAACTATACCTACATATGTGATGTCTACCATAAAGGTTCCAAGAGGTATAACTTAATAAATGGGTAAAATTTGCAAGTAATTCCTATGGCAAGGATCCACAGACAAAAATAAAATCCATTTATTATCTTGGGAAAAGGTTTGCAAACCAAAACTTCAAGGGAGCATTGGGATATGAAATCAAAATCTACAAAACCAAGATTTAGGAGCTAAGATAGCATGGAGAATGTACAAGAGACCACACTCCAATTGAGCTAAATTGTTGCTATCCAAATACCTAGATAATAGTGAGAGAGAGGATTTTTATAGTAAAAAATCCTCCATGGGGCTCGTCCATGTGGAACTTTATCATAAGGAGTAGGGAAGTTCTATTGCCAAACCTAACATGGATAATCCACAATGGGGCAAATGCAAACTTCTGGGAGGACTCTTGGAATGGATGGCCAAAACTATCTTCAAGGGGAGAATTGAAGGAAGTAGAGACCTATCTAAAACAACATTGGGGAACTAAGGTCCAAGATTACTGTGATTCAGAGCTAAGTCTTTACCCGCATAAAGTAAGATAGAGGAGCTTAGAGGAATGTGACTTTCCTTAGGACCAAAAGGCCTTACTTCGAGACATCCTAAGATCAAGAATTATATTCTTGTCAAGATAGGAAGATGAGGTAATTTAGGCAGTGGACAACTCAGGTACTTGTATGGAAAAACAAATGTACATAAACTTATGTCCAAATCAAAGATCAAATTCACCAGCACACCTATGTTGGAATGATTCAATTTTATCTAAGGCTAGAGTGTTCATAGGGATGGCACCACATAGGAGAATTCTCACTGGGGATAGAATTCAAAATGGTCCATTAGGACAAACTTTAGATGTGTCTTGTGTGGGGAAGAAGAAGAGATCCTTGACCATCTTCTACTCTAATGTCCTTATAATAGGGAGTGCTAGTGCTGACTCCTCAAACAACTAAATTGGATCACACCATTATAGGAATTGCTGGTACAATTTTTCAAAAGTTGGCCAAACCTTTGTTCAGAATCCACCTTTGCATGCATGTGGGAAGTGAGCCCTTCTATGGTGATATGCCATATATGGTGTGAAAGGAACTCTAGGATTTTCAGGGAAAAATAATTGTTAGTCCAAAAGGTATATTTGGATTTAGACATAGCAATTTTTGAAATGGTCATGACAAAAGTTAGTAAGTCAAGAAACTAGAATACCAAGTGGATGAGTTGGGATGATTTCATGATTAAGAATGGGTCACACTTGGAATTAAACTTCAACGGAACAACTGCCCAGGTCAATAATAAAAAAGTGGATAGAAATCTAGTCACATGGAGTCTCCCTACAAAGCATTTTGTTAAATTGAATTTTGGTGGAGCATGTTGAGGTAATCCAGGGCCCTCAAGAACGGGGTGTGTTATCATAAATCATGCAAGGAA
Source organism: Cunninghamia lanceolata (assembly GCA_027924645.1). Taxonomy (NCBI): domain Eukaryota; kingdom Viridiplantae; phylum Streptophyta; class Pinopsida; order Cupressales; family Cupressaceae; genus Cunninghamia; species Cunninghamia lanceolata. The sequence continues at coordinate 29,431,221 of BSBN01000078.1, read as the reverse complement.
GATATTGGTGGGCAAGTCAACAAAAATTCCACAAGGAGAAAATAATGTAGCTGAGGCATGGGTGCTCCTTCATGGACTTCAGTTGGCCATAGATCACAATTTCAAAATTCTATAGATAGAGGGCGATTCTTTAAACATTACCAAGGTAGTTAAATCTAGGAAAACAAAAAATTGGAGGGTTGAATTTATCATAAGTCAATCATGGGAACTTATGGAAAAGCTAGAAACTTTTTAAGTTTCACACTATTACAGAGAAGGGAATAAAGTGGCAGATGCATTGGAAAATAGAGAAATTGATCAACTTCATGAAAAAGTGAATCCTCATCAAGGAATGGTCCCTATTCAATAGATGACCAGCATAAGAGATGACAAGTGAGTTTCTTTAGGTGTAGAGGATTAGTTAATCAAAGTGATCAGATTTGGGTCCTTCAAAGAATGGAGTGAAGGCTTAGTATCTTCTATAATCCACCAATCTTCATTCTACAAATGTTCTTTAGGTAAAAGGGATGGAGATTGGATGGTAGTAGACATGGAATAAAGAACTTTTTCAATGCAAATAGGAAATAGTCTCTAGCTTCATGGCAAAGGGAAATGCCTGCTCAGTAGGTGAGAAGGACTATCTGAGATACAAAAAGATTTAACTGGTGGTCCTAGCTAGCAAATACCAGTATGCACATATCACCCCTCACCAAGATAGGCTACAATAAATGTTTAATATCTCCAAGCTTGGAGAGGATGACGATCTTTAATGACAAATAATTGAAGTATTAAAGAAGAGTTTACACCTAATGAAACCAACGTAAAGTGCATTTTCCAACCCCTAGGATGACTCAACATGTCAAATGTCATAAGAGTCATTTGCATGAAAGAGATCAAATCCTCAGCTAGGTGGTAGCCCAAATAATCTTTCATACTTATTAGGCAAGATCATGGTAGATTTCCAACTTTCATGTTGCACATTGTAGGATTGCCAGTAAATGCAGATAAGACAAAGTTGAAGGATGCCATAAATAGCCTTATGATCCAAATCAGGAAAGGATCTATATCCTTTATAATAATCTACAGGAAACCTTAATGAGTGATGCCACTCCAAGGATGATAGGATAACTTCGAGTAATGAAAGAATAATCCAGAGTCACGTCACTCCAATATTAATAGCCACCAAATTTGCAAACCTTTATGAACAAATACTTTCAGACCTTGTAGTGCTCTTTATCTGTTTAGTTTCTCTTGTATGTTTCCTCTTGCAAGTATGATAATGGATATTGAGAGCACCAACTAACATCTCCTATTCCTACTTATGTCATGGGAGCCAAAGCCTAGAGGGCGGGTTAAAATCATGAACCTAAATTAGGTGTTTGACACTAACTACATGATCGTGTAGTTTGTAATTAGAAATGTTTGTGGTTAGAAATGGCTCCAGGGATTGGAAGACAAGATAATCTACTAGTCATACATAGTGTCAACACTTTTATCAAATATAATGGACATCATACATGATGGACAATATGTCCATGCCATTGTAAATGGCTTGGCATTAGACTACTTATACAATTTAGATTGATACAGACACACACTTCAAGTATATGATCTAACAAATGGAGAAGCCATGGTGGTGTTAGGACTCAAAAATGCAGGTTGCTAATCCTAAGAGGATGCCAGGCTCTATGTTTGGATTTGCAACATTTTTGAGCTAACTTGACGAAATCAACCTTCAAGGTTTGATGATTTCCTACACTTTAGGTCCTGCTACACCTAGGTGGGTGAACCTTGAAATATTAAAGCAGTCTGAGTGTGGATGAATGGACTAACTAGATCTATCTACAATGGCATAGGATGTAAGATAGATAAAAAAGCTGACTAAATGATTGGTAGAAATTGTATAAGCAATATCAAGGTAATAGGTTTTAAATAATGAGTTGAATGAGACTAGTGCCTTGTTGGGTAACAGAGTCAATTTGAAGGACCTAGACCAGTAGTTTCTTAATGGTAATAATTCTAATTGCTTGGCACAGTTTTGGTTTATAGCTTGTATAAACATGCAAGAAAGTGATTGACAAACTCTTCTTAGCAATCCAACCAATATAGTCAATTATCTTATAATTCACCAGAAGGTATTTTAATCCTTACTTGAAGGAACCAAATGAAATGAATGGGCAAGATTAACAGATAATATTTCACTGGAGACAGAATGGCAATTCTAATTATATGGCTCTACTTAGTAATCCCAACTTACTACTTCCAGGCTACTGCAACTAAATTAGAAGGGTTTAATTCCTCAGATGGACACCAACCAAATTAATCACACAGATACAGCAAGTGTGTATTGACAGATTAACTATATACTTGATATCTTAATCTGAATAACAAGGAAATGCAGAAATGGAGACAACCACACAATTGAATATTCTCAACAAACAACTGATACCAAAGTAGAAACACTGAATCAGAGAACTTCAAACTTCTTCTTCAAATAAAATATGCAACATAATTACTTTGAGACATTGTATATTATGTATATATGAATATCTACTACTGCTGATGATCCTTTCAGCATCGATTGTTTGAACTTATATAGATATTTCTATGAAGAGGTACAACTCTTCAATAAGTCTCTTGGGAACTTAACAAGTGTTAACAATAATTACATAAGTGTAATTAGGCTCTATTCAGCCATAAATAAACTTTAGCCAGATGATCTAGATACTCTTGATCATGGTGAGAATCAGTAAGCTCAATAGCGCTTCTAGTAATTACATCAAGAGTAACCATCTCCTCCAATTGTTTGCAGACTTCTTTGGATGCAGAGGCTTTATCTTTCAGAGCTCCTGTGGCTTTGTGCAATATAATTTGACAGTCAATAATCCATTCTTCTTTGCTCTTTACCTCTCCGTTATCTTTAAATAACCTAGGCACTCCTGCACTTGAAGCATCAATACCTTCCTTTGCATCAGCTTTTAGTTTGTCATAGTAATGTTGGTGTTGTTTGAGCAATGCTCTGTTATTTGTATATCAGTGGCACTTTTATTTTGTAACTCAATCAATTTTTCTTGTATCCTCTTTTCAAGTTGTTCATGTTCTTTGATTGCTTTGTGATTTTCTGAGTAATTATCCCAAAACTGATTCAACCACCACACCATGTTTGCATACCTGCTCTGCAGTATTGTAACAAATGCATCTATTTGAATTTGTGTGGCCTGGTCAGGGGATAATGCCTAAATGCCCTGAGAGCTCTCACCTTGAGTTATTCTTTTTGTGGACTGGCCAAAAGTGCTCTTAACAGCATCCTTCAAGTAATCATTTTCTTTTGTCAATCTCTCACAGTTCAATTTATAAGCATCTCTTTCTTTGATCAATATTTGAGCCTGTGCTTTATTCAACTTTGCAACATTGATACCAATGTCTGCAGTAATTATAGGGTCAGTTTCACCTGCTCTAAAAGTCATAACATGGCCAAAAGTTTTTTCAGTGTCTATGATGGCCGTCTTCTTATGGGGAGAATACAACGCCCATATCATCAAAGAATTTTCATCATTATTGTATCTAGTCCCCATATATACTTCATTAACTCCTTCTAGAGTAAGCTTATACTTGTCATTAGCACTATTCAAAAAGCTATCAAAAACCAAAGTAGAATTTAAATCTAAACCAGGAAAAATCATAACCCTTGCATCCTTGAGCAACTGTCTACGCTTGCTAGGTGTCATGTCTTGCATTTCTTTATCCACTATTTCCTTCAACATATCTAATAACTGTTTTTCATTATCAGCAGAAACATCATCTACTGACTCTCTAATTTCTTTTCCTTTGTATTTATACAGGAATGATTTAAATTCCTTTGACTGAATGAATGTATCATCTGAAATAAAAGAATCATAAGCCTTTTGGCGTGGATCTTCATCAGCAGACCCCTCCTCATCATGTATCACAACTGGAGGCTGATATTGTTGCATTTTTCTTTTAGACATTTCTATTGTTTTATTTTGTGGCTGCTCTTGTTCAGTCAATTCTTCATCTTCAGAGGATACCACTTCAACTTATGCCAACTACTTTTTCTTTTCATTTAAATCTCTGTTATATTTTTCTACCACTAAGTCGACTTCAGCTTCTTCCAAATTTCTAATGACATCATCATGTGGATAATGTATGTGCATGTATCCACTGAGATTCTGTTTTCGTCTTGCAGAGTCAATGAAACCTTCAGGGTCAAACCCTTTCATCACCTCAGCAGTCACCATGTTATAATGCATTAGTTTATCCAAAATGAGATTGTATCCTTCTTTTGAAACCACAGTAAAATCTCCAAAACACAAAGTGTTGGGCATGAATGATTGTTTATCATGTGAACTTAGATGCATCACATTCAAACAATGCATTTGCCTAATTATTTCTAAATATGCAAGTCTGTCAGGGACAGTTTTAGGCAATATGAATGGAGTATCCTCAAATCCATAAACTCTGATCATAGTGGCATCCTCAAAGCAGTACCAGTCTCCCCAATTATGAGTGACAGTAGGGGGGCCACCAAAATCTTTAGGTCTGAGGAACCTTTTTATTTCATTTGAAATTAAATATTCACAGGGGTGGTTGAAATACCTATACAGCACTTTTACACAATGCTCTTCAAATTGAGCATAGCTGGAGTTGGCATACCTACTATCCCAGATTCTGGTCCACATTTGTACAGGTATCTTTTCCCCTTTCTTATCCACAGTAACAACTTGAAACTCACTTGGCCACAATCCTACTTCCTGGCCATAGTATAACACCATATGCATAAGCATCGAGTAATGCTCAAAAGAGCATGCTGGAGCATTGTTTTTTATTGCAGATAGACCAGAGTCTATTCTAGTAGCAATATAGGAGGCATAATCAAATTGTCTGGCATTGTGACATTGAATATCAGAGGCTATGACCATCAGAGGAATAGTCATGAACTCAGGGACCTCTGAACCAAGGACTTGGCCTACAGAAAAATAGGTATATTGTATGTATGGTTCAAAAATGGCTACATGAAAGGGAGGGCCATCATTCTCAGTCAAGGGTATCACTTCTCCTTCAATCCTGGGCCTATAAATGGGTAACCTCCATCCATTGTAAGTTGTATCCATTCTCCAATATTCTTTATCCAAATCTTCATAAATAATAGGGACAGTGCACAAATCATCTAAATCATACACCTCACAAATAGCATTTTTTGATAGGTGCACAATTGGTTCTCCTTGAGGGTTGCAGATAGCTTTTAGGCCTGAATTGTAATGTCTGGCTAGTAGTTGAAGGAGTTCCACATTCAAGAATACATTAGGTACAACCAGTTTGCCTAAATTCATGTGCCATGGGTTTGAAACAGGGGCATTTCTAAACCTTCTGTTATAGTGGAATCTGAAGAGCTCATACCCCCTAATTGGGGTCCAGATATATCCCAGGCATTTATGTTTATCTTCCAATTTTTCTACTTCTGCCCTGAGTTGGGCAGACCTCCTGGCCTTGGGAGTTGACCCAGGCAATTGATCAATTAGGTCCTGATTTAATTTTCTATCTTTCACTTTCTCTTCAGGGGTTTGATTAGTTTTTTATTTTTTAGGCTTACTGGTTTCCCCTTGTAACTTTCTTCCTTTCCCTTTTCCCGGAGTTTCCATTTTAAAGCTTTAGCAGAAAATTTAAATACAGGCTATGCAATGTATATGTACCTGTCGTCTGGTGGCTGAGATTGGAACCCTCTGTTTTACGCCTCAAGAATTCCTCTGTATTCTCTTCTCGGATAGTTTTTTGCAATTATAATGATCGTATGAATTTCGTAGCCGTTTGTATTAACTATCTGATCAATTCAATGTTCATCGCTGTGAAGTGTCACATCGCCATAACTCTTCTTATCGGTGTGATTTTTAAAATGTCTGGGCGACCCTTAATGCTTTTATGGCGCGAACAGTCAATCGGCGTGACCCCTCAATTGTATTCCCGACGCTATGTAATGTCAGATTTTAAGTGGGCGCGTCCATCGGCATGACTTCCCTCATCGCCAAGTATTTTAGATCTCTCTGCGATATAGCAAGTCCCACCGATATGATTTGCTTATCGGCATGATTAATACTATCGGGATAATAAAATTATGTTCTCCCGATCTTTATTGTTTCGCCGATAGTCATTTTCATATATGGACTTCATCTTTATCAGAATGACATACACTATTGGGATAACTAAATCAAGATATCCCGATCCAAATCATCTCCCCGATGGCCCTTTTCATATCCTTCATTGGACAGAGTATGTTAAATTGTTACCGATGCCTTTTGATCGCCGTGACTTGTGAATCGACGAGACCTAATTCCCTTATCCCAATATGCTGAGTTATCCCGATATATGTGTATCGCTGTGAGTCTCGCCGAAAGCTTTCTTATCACTAAGACTCTAATCATCGGAAGCTTACTTGTTTGCTATCTCGATAGTTTATTTCTTGCCGATGACTATTTGCTTCGTTACCCCCACAGGATGTTCAGTGAGACTCTTGCCGAAATGCTTCATCGGTATGATATATACCGTCGGGGCAACTTTTAAAAAGTTATCCGATAGATATTTGTCATATCGATCGGTATGACCACTTGCCTTTCTTGCTGATGTAATTTCATCAGCATTACTTACTCCATCGGTGACTTCCATAACTCTTCTTCCGATCTCTATTCTCACGCCGATGGTTGTTTTCAAACGATTCCTTATGTATCGGTGTAAGCAACACAACCTCTTGCCGATGGATTGATTTTGATGAAATTTGGCACTGCTCATCCATAGACACCTTGTGAGATAAATTTTTTTTTTATTATGGTCTTTTTGGGATATTCTTCAGGATTTATTCAAATATGATGGGGTAAGGAGATAGTAAAAATTTCAAATTTTTACTATGCTAACAGGTGGGAGGTCTCTTCCTAATAAGCACCCTAAGAACATCTTCAGTAGCCAAATGTGTGTACAATGCAATGCAAAAATGACTGGGATGTGGGTGCATAAGCATCCTAGACAAGGCCCTCCATGGCCACAGACAAAACTTATCTAGGAATATGATAGCTAGATGTAGGGATGTATCCACCTCAGTTCATTTTTTCAAGATGTACACCCTGACTGGGCACCACACTTCCCCAAGGTGATTACAAACAATGAGAACTCAGCTCCCATGGAAGAAGAGAATGAGCCTGACATCTCAAATATGTAGGCCATGACCAGAAGGAGCTCCATGGTGGCAGCAGGAGGACTTGGAGTTAGTTAAGGTGGAGGGGAGGGGGAGTTGAATGACCAGTGATATGGGGTTGTGTTTCTTTTCCCTCATATGATTGACGGTCCCGTGGTGTTGATCTTTTTCTCTGTCTTCTCCTGTGTGAAAGGTACAATGTTTGGTGTGTTCTTTTCTTGTTCTGTTAAGAATTTAGTTTCTAGCCCAATATAGGACCTAGTATGTATAGTTTTTGAGCTCTGATAGTGTGGAATAGAACACTTATGGGAAGGAACTTTATTATGTATTTTATCTTTGCTATAATCAATATGTGTCTAAGTGGTTAACCACCTTAAAAAAATTAAAAAGTCAAAATATTAACATGTGCTTTGTCTATATAGTTTATGCATAGCTAACTGAATACCATGAAATGAATCAAACTCACTGCCCATGGTTAGCCAATTGAAAACATTGCCTAGACCTCCATTCTTTAGTCTCCTAATTTTGAATAGGATAATCTCACCAATTTAATTCATAGTGATTAAGTTGTTTCTGCATGATAATCCAGTTAGTTGTTCATGTAGACACCCAAAATTGGCCCATTTCATTATTTAGGTATTTATCACATTTTTGCACTATTTCATCTAGAACACTTGTAATTAAAAATATCATTTTCTTCTATATCTCCATAATTAATTAAATAAACTTTATTTATTTAATTAATTTTCTTCTTTCTTCCATTTTCCATTCATAATTAAATAATTTTAAATTATTTAATTATGTCATCATTCTTCTAAAATAATAAATAAAATCAATATTTTATTTATTATCCTCACCATGTAAATAAATTAAATGAATTTTATTTATTTAATTTATATTTCATCTCTCCAAAATTTTCTTACATTATTTAAATAATAAAATAAATAAACATATTTTTTTAATTTATTTGCCTACCTTCTATTTTCCTCTAAATGTGAAAGTGACCTTGAAAATAGCAATAAATCAAAAATCAAAATATGGGAAAGTTTTAAAAATTAGAAAATCAAGTTATCTCCACCAAAAAGATAGAAATATTCTATTTTAAAAAAAGCAATCTTATCATATCAAGGACACTTGGCACATGCACGTTTGTTCTCCTCTTTCACTCATTCTCATCCATCAATCTCTCCTTTTTCTTCCCACTATTGATCATCCATTCTCTACCTGTATAAGTACACTCGTATTCTCTCATTTTCTTCTTCTTTTTTAGAATTTTTTACTTTCTAGCATCTGCATTTTATCATCTTTCATGTCATCTTTATGAGCACTACCATGGCAGCTTCTTTGATTTTGGTTTGCATGGAGAAGCAATCCACAATGAATTCAAGGGATCTTACACCCAGGTGAAATTGTTTTGGTTTGCATGTCATTTATTTTCTTAGGGTTTTATTTCTTGAGGTTTTGGGTTGGATCTGATCTCTTTTGCTTGATCTGGACATTTTCCACCCATCACAAAATGCAATGCCTGGTGGGACCTACTTCTCCTGATCAAATCTAACTTTTTTGCAAATTTTTCTTATAAAAATTATGTTTTTTCTAACCCTCATTGTCAAGTTTTGCATGTGATCTATCAAAGGTGATCTGTGAGGCTCAATCTGACTGTTCCTTCACTTTTGAGAGGTTGTTTCCATAATTTTTTACTGTAAATTTGCTAGGGTTATTCTTACGGGAATTTTTTTATAAAATTTTGGAAATTTTTCTTTTACTAATCTGTATGGATCTCCATATGAATGGTCGTACCATCTAATTGCTATTGTCTAATATGCAATCTAAAGTTTGCTTGCAGGATATAGCATTGGGCTTTCATTTTAATAGATTTATGTTATTGAGGGTTTGATAGGTTAAATTGGTTTCATGTCAACTGATTGGGTCGCATCTTGTGGTCGTTTGTAAACCTAGATATTACTCTTCAAATCATAAAACCCTTGATTAAGTCTCTCTATCAATTCTGTATGTTTGGTCATTTATTAGGTCTCATTGTCATCATTGTCTCTGCCATTTGATACTTTGTTGTCATAGTCGATCTTTAGTTCTTTGTTGCAATCAATCTTTGGTCCTTTGTCACAGTCGATCTTTTATTCAGGATATATGTCGACACTCCTCTGTTGAAGTCTTTCATTCCTCTCGACCTTGTCACTAGTTACCTCAACCTCACCTTTGTTGGTTATTCCAACCTCACCATTGATACTTCTCTATCGCAGTCTATCTTAGTCTTAGGCCGAGGTCGCTGTCAAAGTCTTATATCCTAAATAGGCCTAGTTAGTATCAGTCTTAGTCACTATCAAAGTCTTATATCCTAAAGATGCTAGTCGGTACCAGTCTTAGTCGCTGTTAGTCTTGGTCAAATTGGATCTCTTGAACATGCTAGTAATTTACTAAAGTTTTGGTCACCCTGTTAAGGGTTCAGACATTAACACTTAGATTATAGCAATAAGATTTGATCTTTTACATTTGACTTGGTTAATAAATGTTAATAGTTTGTTGACTACTCCTTTGGTACCCGTTTACCCCATGGTCAGCATCTTAGGATGGGGGTTAGTTTTTGTTTAGCAACTAGGGTTTCTTGTTATCTTTCGGTATAACACTTGGTCATTGCAACTTAGCACTTTAATATATTTTTTAGGAAATTAACTTAGTGGTTTCAATACTATAAGTTAGCAATATAGTTTGGGTTTTTATCTTGAAGCTAATGTTTATCTATGCAGCTTGTCAAAACATGTTTGTCAAATTATGGAGAAAACAAACTACTGACATATCTTCTATAGGTTTGATCGGTTGAAGAATCTAGTTTTCTTCCCACTAATTTAGGTGTATATTTGGAATTGGTACTTAGAATGAACCATGCATGCTCCGTGTCTATTTTATTTTCTTTATTTCCTTGCTGAGTTTGATTACAACCTGATTTAACAATGAGAGTATCCTCTCCCCCTGCCTATCCAATGGATCTGGGGTGTAAGAGAAATAGTTGTTAACTCTAGAGGGCCTGCCTTCCCATTGTGAGAAGGGAATGACCCAAGCAGCAACAAGCTAAAGCCAAGCTCATCTGAGATGCTATATAAAATAATGTGTTTGTGATGAAAGTCACAAGTAACAGGTGCAATTATGTCATACCAATGAATGTCTCCCTTAATACATTACGGTGCATGAAACCCTGTAAAGCGTAACCTCTATAGGCTGTGAGGCCTCCTAATTGGAATGAATCACCACATGTATGGCCACCTAAATGGAAGGCCTTACTAGAAACCTAGTATAGTAGCCAAAAACCTTCTGTCTGCTGGTGCAGGGGGTCAAAAGATAGACCTTTGGTGTCATCCCACATTCTCACAGTTCATAGTAGAGATAAAAAATTCCCTTTGGGAATTCAATGTCTGCTATGCCTGAGAAGTGAGTGTCGAGTAAGGGGGAGCCAGTACTACCAGACTTCTAGGCTATCCACTATGAATAAGTGTGGCTAGAGAAATCCAAGTGGGAACCCAATAGATATCATCCTTGCCTAGCTGAGGTTGTTAATGTTTGTGAATGATTTTGGGTATGAGTGTTTGTCATCAAGTTTTCTTGTCACAAAAATTATCAAAACCAAAACCTATCACACACTTGTAAAAATTTTCTGAGCATCCAATCTAGTTTTCAGTCAATCCATCATCTCTTGGATATCAAACCAATCAGTACACCATCCTATCTAGCCTTGATCATATCAGTTTTAGACAATTGAGCCCTATATCCTTTGAGACTCCAAATCAATCATCCAACATTAGTCATATTATCCTTTGGCTTTGGTCATCCCAACATTATCCATTACCTTTGTCTATCAATCTTCAGTCAACTAATTAATCAAATCTGACTGAGCCAAAATCAAATCACCAATCAGACTCATTCAACCTATCCAAATCCACAAATCAACAAATCGATCTACCCAAAATCAATTCATCTAGGAGTCTCAACCCTGTTGTATAAGTCCAAAACCTCATGTGTCAAACTAGAAGCCAATACAAAGCAGCCATGGAAGCCAACCTCAAACAGTTTCAATCCACTCCCCTTAAGGATTTTTCACAGTTCACAATTGGAATGCCCTCTAGTGTCTTTGTACCTGAAGGTTATACTGTTGGACTATCCTCATCATCAATCTCAACACAACAACAACATTTTGAGCCCTCATCCTCTATATTGAGATCACAATCTCCACATATCTATGATGATTCATCAGATGATCAAAAGGATCTTCAAGACCCTAAAGCTTTGTGACATGCCAATAAAATCATACAAGACAATCAAGAACAAATTCTCCTGCCATTAATCCAAGCTGGAATCAAACTACCAAGCAACTTTGATGTGTCCACAATCTGTAAAGAGGACCCTACTAGTGTTCCTACAAGGAACCCTATGGCTATTGTCACCACGTCTACCAAGCCCACCATACCCTCAACACCATCTTTACCTAACCCACACACTCATACACCCCAAATATCATAAGCACCTATGAGACCAAGTCAATCAAGTATCACTACATCAAGTATCTTATGCTCTCACTATAGGGGTCTCTAATATGAGTGTACCCTATGTTTGTGTGTCAGCTCCCATTCCATCTACCTCTATCAATGTCATTGCCAATCAAGTCACTCAAGCACTACCTATTTCCAACTTGAATGTGTTACATGTTGGGCCACCCCAAATATCTAATACATCCTCCCACATCACCATATCACCCAATCAACCAATTCAAACCTCACATCTCACATCTAATCCTAACATATCTCTTATTGATCAACCTATCATATCAAATGTACATTCCACTACCTCATATGTTGATCAACTTATGTCTCTCAAACCACAACCCCCCAATGTTTAGATGTCTTATGTCACTCCACCACCCATTTCTCAAATTCCATTAATCTCTACACAAACCGTATCTTATACCAACACCTCATTTGGCTCACATGCGATACCTACCTATACTATCAACCCAACACCAAATTCATACATATCCCCTCCACTTGGTAGCCACATTCAAAACACCTTTAGCGAACCTCAAAACACACACGTTCTTCCATACAATCCATCACAATAATATCCATCGAATCAGCAATTGACATACCACATCCCTCCACCAATTCATCAAAATCCTATGCAACAACAACAATCTTCTACATCTAATTATGAACAATGATTCAATCAATTAGAACAAAGCATGGTGGACATGAGCATGGGCCAAAATAAGAAAAAATTTTCTTTTGAAGAGGTGTGTCCATACCCCTTTGATAAGTCACTACAAATGATACCATTTCCCCCACATTTTGAAATACCACAATTTGACAAATACAAGGGGAAAGGAGATCCAAATGATCACTTGTGAACATTCTATGTTTCTTGTCTTGATGTGGCGTACAATGACACATATCTTTTACGATTATTCCCTTGAAGTCTAGGGGGACAATCCATGGAATGGTTCTCTCATTTACCCTAGGCATTAAAACTTTTAAAGAATTGGTGAGCAAATTTGTATCTCACTTTGCATTCAACATAGAAAATGAAGTCATGATGAATGATCTTATTAATAACAAACAATGAAATGACAAAACTTTACATCCTTTATTCAGTGATGGAGAAACATGGATAGTATGCCTAAAAATTAGCAAGTTGATATCTTTGTTCAAAACCTCCATCCTGAGTTGTCATTCCAAAGGAAGTAACATCGAGAAAGCCCTAATCACAAAGGGCCTTATCAAAATGTTCAAAGAAAACAAGGATAATCCACAATCCTCTAATGACATATATCATTTTTGGAACAAAAATAAAAATGTTGTAAATGATGGTATTGTTGAAGCAAAGAATGTCCAAACTATGCAAGCACCCATCCATATCCAACCAACACCTAGTGCCCCACCTTTTCTTCCTTGAGATCAAATCAAAACAAATCCATGACGTAAATTCACCCCCTTGGGAGAACCCATCAAGGTTGTCCTTATAAATCTATTACAATCAAGAACTATTACTTTGCCTGAAGCTAGACCAAACAAAGAACCTCTATTCAAACCAAACTGGTATAAAGACAATGAGTATTGTGAATATCATAGGGTAAAGGGACACAGTACCGCTAGCTGTATGAAACTTAAACACATGATTCAAAACCTCATCGATCAAGGACTTGTTAATGTTACCGCACCACCGTTAACATCCAACTATGACCTTGATGCTTATAAGAATCCCCTCCCTTTACATGATAAAGAAAGTGCTGCCAATACTAGGAAGAATATCAATTATACATGAGTCCACCATCATCCGTATCGAGCAATCCCAAATCTCCACTATTACCATAATATGAAAAGCACCTAATTGTGTTGTGACTACTCGTCGGAGCCGTGTAACCATCCAAGCAGCACCCTCACCTGTCCTCCATCCAAATTCTGGCTATAATATCCTTTAACATCTTGGTAAAACCCCTGCCCACATTTCTATTTTAGAGTTGTTGTGTATATCACCCACTCATAAATCCATCCTAGATAAAGCCCTCCAAGAGTCATCGGTACCAAATGATATAGATACGACATAATTCCAAGCCATGATGGTAAGTATTGCATCTCCCCATCATTTAACTTTCTCCAATCAAGATCTTTCATCCTCCAATCAATCCCATCACGATACCCTCCATATTGAAGTATTTATTAACTAATGACATGTTAAACGGGTATTATTAGATGGTGGAGTTGGATTGATCATATGTTCTTTGAAGTTAGTAAAACTATTGGGATACTCTGAGGATAGTATTGACACTTCCAAAAGCATAACTATTAAGGCTTATGATGATGGAGAAAGGGATTCAAAAGGGATCATCCAGCTACCTATAAGAGTTGGTCCCGTTACAACTAATACTGGATGCCAAGTCCTCAATGTTGATTTTCCTTATAATATAATCCTCAGTTGTCTATGGATACATGCTCTAAAGGATGTACCTTCTATATATCGTTAATGTTTAAAATTGCCATATAATGGTGTGGAAATCATGATCCCTATAGATCCCAATGCATTTGAATATTGTCGAGCCTTCCAAGCCACATATTAGAATCCCAATCATATACCTAGCAATACTGAGGCCCATCCATCCACATCTTATGTTGATCCATCTGACCTGAACAAGCCATCCACTAGTAAATCTAATCCCAAGATTGAAATCAAAGAAAGAGGACTTGGCGAATATAGTCTAAAGGAATCTTGTTGTGTGGGAGCCATGCCCTTATCTCCCAAATCATATGGTAAACTACCTGTCTCCAAAACCATTTCATCTAAATCCACTATCACTATGCCTCCAACTATGTTTATCAAATCAAGACTACTTGATGATGAAGATGTTGATAGTGAGATTTCATCTTAGGTTTTCTATGATGAAAATGATCAATTTTCTGTAGAAGTGGAATGATACAATAATGGATTCAGGATTATCAAGAACATGGGCTATAAAGGAAAAGGAGGACTAGGATTGTAGGCACAAGGCCCTCTACAACCTATTATAGTTACTATAATAGGCAAGGTCTATGTACAGAAAGGAGGGTCTTCCTTCTGTAGACATTCAGTTTATTCTCGATGAAGTAGCCAAGGCCTTTCTCGCAGAAGAGGCCACCAATCAGGATACCATTGATGACTCTTCTTTCCACATCACTGAATTATTCCAAGAAGCTTCCATTTTCATGCTCTCATCTACCTCATCATCCACACCCTCTGACCTTCAACTTGCCCACCCTAGCCTGATTGATTGCGACCAACATGGGGCACCTATCTTAGACATATTTCAAAACGATGAGGCCATAGAAAAATTTATGGGGTTAAGGAAGGGTTTACCTTTGGGAGACCACAAAGTGGGATTCACAATTGATCTCTCTTAGTTGGCATATTTTGGTGGAAGCGTTAAATCCTCTAGTCATCAAAATGAAATAAATAAAATAAAAAAAAGAAATGTCACTAGGTGAAACCACAAGGCACCTCTTGACCATGAAAAAATAAAAATATAGGATGTATCCAAGGGTGAAAACCTCTCTAAGACACCCAAGGATGGAGGATTTGACCTTCCTTTGACCACATCACATCAAGAGCAGTCATCCCTATTGGTAGAAAATTCTAAGGAAATCAATTTGGGTATAATGGAGAATCCAAAGAACACATTTTAATAGCATCATTATCAGATGAGGAAAGTGCTAATTTCATGACATTTTTCATGAAAAGAGAAATCAACTTTGCCTAGACCTATGTAGACATGCCAGGTCTAGACCCCTCACTTCTACTGCATCATCTAGCAGTATCCCCAAATGCCAAACCATTCAAACAAAAGCTGAGAAAAATGCATCCCCAAATAGCATTATTACTCAAAGTGGAGATTCAAAAGCTATTAGATGCCAAGTTCATTAATCCCATTGATTATCTTGAGTGGGTTTGCAATCTGGTGCCCATCACAAAACCTAATGGGTGGATCTACTACTACAATGATTTCAGAAATTTAAATAGAGCTTGTCCCAAAGATGACTTTCCATTACCAAGCATTGACACAATTGTTGACCTTACAATGGGTCACGAAATGCTCTCACTAATGGATGGGTTCTATGGATACAATCAAATTAGAATTGTAGAATAGGACCAACATAAAACTTCCTTCATCTATCCATGGGGCACCTACAGTTGGATTGTAATGCCCTTTGGTCTCAAGAATGTAGGTGTGACCTTTCAACAAGCCATGACCATCATTTTCCATGGTCTCTTCCATACCATAATGGAGGATTATGTTGATGGCATATTGGGAAAGTCTAAAACAAGAGAAGGCCATCTACAAGTGTTGGAACAAATTTTTGACAGGTTGGAAAAATATCAAGTGAGATTGAATCCAAAGAAATATATTTTTGGTGTAACTTCTGGGAAATTATTGGGCTACATAGTCTCCAGAAGAGGCATTGAAGTTGATCCCGCCAAGATAAAAGCTATAGTCACCATGCCTCCTCCATCAAATCTAAAATAGGTTCATAGCCTTCAAGGTCAATTGCAATCCATCTGCATATTCATCGCACAACTTGTAGACAAATGCCATCCTTTTTAGCACTTGCTCTAGAAAGGAGAGACCTTTAAGTGGGATGATAAATGTCAGCAAGCCATTGATCACATAAAATAATATCTTAGTTAGTAATTAAGTAAGTCCAAGAAAAGTACCAAACAAAAGATGAGAAGCTCTTCCCTTATAAACTAATGGTTGATGACTTCAGGAAATACTTCTCTAAGACAATATTTGAGGAGATTCTTAGGATTAACAATAAGGTAGTAGATGCTATTGCAACCATTGGTTCTCTTCTAGACATGCCCGCTAAGGCACAAAGGTGCAAATTCTTGGTTGGGTAGCTACTAATGCTAGCCTTTGAAGTACCACAATCAGAGCTCATCTGTGAGATTGTTGGTCCCAATTCCCCATGTTACAATAAAATTTATGAGTATCTAAGTAATGGTACCTTACCATCTCCCCTATCTAATACTCAAGGGAAGAATTTCATTCGCTAAGCCTCCAGCTACACCATACTTAGTAAAACCCTATATCACAAGAGTCTTGATGGTATCCTACTTAGGTGTCTCAACTCGAAAGAGGCTAACATTACTTTACAAGAGATACATGAGGGTGTCTATGGATCACATTCCACCAGTCCTAGTCTTGTCAAAAAACTTTTAAGAGTGGGACACTATTGGCCTACCATTGAGTAGGATGCCAAGTAACTCGCTAGAAAATGTATCCAATGTCAGAAACATGGAGACCTAATACACGCCCCAGAATATGAACTTCAACATCTCACAACTCCTTGGCTATTTTCACAATGGAGACTTGACCTCATAGGGAAAATCCATTCATCCTCCTCTAATGGCCATAAGTTTATTATTATTGCTACATAGTACTTTACCAAGTGGGCAGAAGCCACACCAATGACCTACATCACTGGCAAATAGATCTCTAAGTTTATTTTTCATTATATCATTTGCTGAAATGGCATCCCACAAACCATCATTACCGACAATGGGTGCCCATTTAAGAATCAGGAGGTCTATGATTTGTGCAACAAGTTTCATATCCAACACATATTTTCCACTCTACTATCCTCACAGTAACCACCAAGCTAAGGCCTCTAATAAGACCATCATAAAAATCCCCAAGAAGAGAATCAATGAGGTTGGTAGTGATTGGCACCTCCAACTGAACCCCACATTGTGGGCTTATTGTACAAGTGTCAGAACTCCTACTGGCACTACTCCCTATGCCCTTGTTTATGGTATTGATGCCATCCTTCCTATCGAGGTTGAGATCCCCTCATTACGAGTCTCACTCCAGCACATTATCTCTTATGAAGAGTATAGAGTAGCTAGACTCAATGAGTTAGAGCTATTCGATGAAAGATGAATTACAACACTTAACCATCTACAACTTTACCAGAATTATATTCACCACAGATATAACAAGAAAATAAAAGAAAAAAGGTTCCAGGTGAGCAACCTAGTCCTAAAAGAGAATTAGAGAAATCAGTAGCAACAAGAGAAACAGGGCAAATTTGAGCCAAATTGACTGGGGCCCTTTGTGATTACATCAGTATTTGGATCTGGAGCTTACACTCTTGCTACAACTAAAGGCATCCCTCTAGATGAACCACTCAACAACGTTCATCTTAAAAAGTTTTATCCTTAATCTTTGCATCCCCTATCTACAAAAATCTAAACAAAAACATATAAAGTCCTAAAAAAGATATTTAAAAAATAAAAAAGCCAAAAAAGAAAAAGAATCCAATAGTGAAAACCACTTTGATGATGCTTTGGGTTATTGTCCAATGGTGAAAACTTGGCTAACAAGCAGCTTGGATAAGTACCATAGTGAAAACCTGGTAAACAAGCGCTATGTGTAGAGCTAACTCTCATCATCTACTTGGTTATCTATTTAGAACCCATTGTACCATGTCACTCCATCCATTCATGGCCAAATTGTTCTATCTAAGAGCACCATTGAATTACTTTACTACCATCATGGTTAGGAATTTGTTGGAGTTGATATATCATTTGTTGCCACCAGCTAGCATGCACTGAGTTAGCCAGGACCATCCCTTTCCATAAGTAAGTTCCTAACCCCTTGCCCATAGTCAAATTCTTCCTATACTGGGGGCACTTGCTTGGGCAATGACTTTTGGGGTAGATACTTTAAGTGTCATTGTCTATGCATCATATCATCAATAACATATCAAAAAATACAAAACAAATCATAAAATGTCCTAGAAAAAAATATAAAAAAACATCATAAAATGTCCTAAAAAAATACAAAAAGCACCATAAAATATCCTAAAAGAAATACAAAAAAAATCATAAAATGCCATGAAAAAATACAAAAAAAAATCATAAAATGTCCTAAAAAAATATTAAAAAATCATAAACTATCCTAAAAAAAAATCCATCCACCCTCATCATCACCACCAATAAAACAAACAAGAACTACATACCATCTTTATCGTTAAGTGCCTTGATCCCATGGATACGAGTATGTAGGCAGTCTAGTGTATTAAGGAAATACCTAGATTCAGGAATAAGATGATACACCTCCTCTGCCTTCCATCCTTCTTCTGATCATCTTTCTCTTAATCTTTTATCCCATCTTCTTCTATCATCTATCTCCCACATCATCAATAAGTACCCAGAACTACATATCATCATGTCTCATCATTCTCATGTGGTGCTTTGATCCTGTGGCTACAGGGTATTTAGGTAGTCGAGAATATGAAGGAAGTATCTAGTATTCAAGAATCGATGATTCACTCTTCCATTCTCCATCAATCTTCTTTATCTTTCATCTTCTTCTCTTTGACTAAGCTCAAGCACTTATCAAACTAGGGGTAAGCTAAAGACATTTATCCGCATGCCTTAAGCCAACATCTTCTATATCAACCTAACATCTTAGCTTTCAACATGATATATCATTCCTTTTAACAAGGTGCTATCTATTCTATCCAAGAGCACCCTAAATTTGGCAAGAGAACATGATGGTAGTTTCTTTGGTTTTCTTTTGATTTATCTTTTGTCCCTTTCTAACACCTAATCAAGACTACCTAGATCTATCATATCTTGGTATGTGGTGATGAAGTATGGACTGGGGCATGGTCATTTGCTTTCGTATGTTGCGTTTGTCAGATGATCTTATTCTGTTGCTATGCCTAATGGTATCTTGTATGTGTTAGGATTAGCATCTTGTATATAATTATCTTTTGCATATGAGAAGCTAAACAGTCTCTTATGCACTAAGACTATTCTATACTAAGACTATTTATTATACATATAACCAATAAGGTTTCATTATGTTTAGTGGAAATAAGCTCAAATCATTGCTTGCAGAGTCAAAGTCCATCTCGAAGTGGCTAATATTCATATCTTGTATTGTGACAAGATTGTATTAGTCTATCACACATCAGATACTCGACATCTTGGTTTTTATACCCTGGTGCATAATATCTAGTGCTATATCAAACATAAGGATTACAAATCTCTAATTTCATATGCAACCACCTGAAGCTGCCTTCACCATTCATTGTTCATCTGATTTGATCAACAGTTTCATCATCCTCTCTCTAATCATCATTATCTTGGTCTTCAGCATCATCATCTTCATCCTATCAAACAAGTGTGTTAGATATACATCACCCTAGTTTTTCTTCTAAAACAAACCCTAATTCTTTAATTTCATCCCCATTGTCACCTGCCCAATCCTTGTTTTCTTCCCATGAACCCTATCTTTTCATCCTTATGTCATCTTGTCATGAGTCAACCCAACCTTTTCTCGGTAGTCTAGTTTTCCACAAGGGGGCATCATCCACCAGTTTCAATGCGGCATAGCTTGTTAGCCAATGCATCACATCTTCTTTGAAACAATGCCCTAACAGACATTGTCTCAAAGAGGAGCAAAATATAGACACCCAAAATTGGCCCATTTCATTATTTAGGCATTTATCACATTTTCATACTATTTTGTCTAGCACACTTGTAATTAAAAATATTATTTTCTTCTATATCTCCATAATTAATTAAATAAACTTTATTTATTTAATTAATTTTTTTATTTCTTCCATTTTCCATTAATAATTAAATAATTTTAAATTATTTATTTATGTCATCATTCTTCTAAAATAATAAATAAAATCCATATTTTATTTATTATCCTCACCATGCAAATAAATTAAATAAATTTTATTTATATTTCATCTCTCCAACATTTTCACACATTATTTAAATAATAAATTAAATAAACATATTTGTTTAATTTATTTGCCTAACTTCTATTTTCCTCTAAATGTGCAAGTGACCTTGAAAATAGCAATAAATCAAAAATCAAAATATGGGAAAGTTTTAAAAATTAGAAAATCAAGTTATCTTCACCAAAAAGATAGAAATATTCTATTTCAAAAAAAGCAAACTTATCCTCTCAAGGATACTTGGTGCATGCATGTTTGTTCTCCTCTCTCACTCATTCTCATCCATTGATCTCTCCTTTTTCTCCCCACAGTTGATCATCCATTCTCTACCTCTATAAGTACACTCGTATTCTCTCATTTTCTTCTTCTTCTTTTTTAGCATTTTTTATTTTCTATCATCTACATTTTATCATTTTGGATGTCATCTTTATGAGCACAACCATGGCAGCTTCTTTGATTTTAGTTTGCATGGAGAAGCAATCCACAATGAAATCAAGGGATCTTACACACAGGTGAAATTGTTTTGGTTTTCATGTTATTTATTTGCTTAGGGTTTGATTTCTTGAGGTTTTGGGTTGGATTTGATCTCTTTTGTTTGATCTAGACATTTTCCACCCATCATAGTTTGGTTGTAGCTACATTGTTGAATTAAGGGGATGAAAGAGTTTAACCAGTAATATTAACATGTGTATGTATAACCTAGTTGGTAGTGTCTTCGAAGAGAAAACATTTACAATATATTTGTTTATAGCCATCACGACAATATAATGTCTATTCACATGAATCATACAAGAGAATAGATACTTTACTTAAATATCATCCATTTTTATGGTGAAATAGTCAATAGTATTTTTGCACTTCATTCACAACAAAAAGTGTTCAATTTGTCCTATTTTTATTAGCCAAAATTGACCTTTGACAATTGAAGTGGACAATATTTAAGAATAGCCTAGTACAAAAAAGTAGTTATCATACTAGATGAAAAAATGGAAATCCCAATCAAAATCTAACTGAAAAAAAGCATTGCCATCTTAACATTCTAATAGAAAAATATTAGATCCAAAACAAAACAAAAGTTGAAACCAACCAAATATGATTTATTTGTAGAAGGCTTAGATGGTTGTAGCTTCCTATAGGTGATAATAAATGTCACTCACATGCAATAATTTTCATTCACCAATAAATGGATAATTAAAAGATAATTTCAGAAAATAAAAATAGGACAAATATTTACTAATTAACTATTTAATCATTAATGTGGATGGTGTTTAAATAGAGTATAAATGTTCATGTTTAATCAAATTAGAAAAAACACGTTCAAACAACTATCTTAAACTACTTTAATTTGTTTGTGACATTTTTTCTTTTTAATATTAGAAACAACTATCTTAAATTATTTTAATTTGTTTATGACAATTTTTCTTTTTAGTATTAGATAACTATATATCACTTTTAGAAGACTTTTTTTGGGAGTAGATGGTTGCAAGCCCACAAATGTTAAGTAAAACCCATGTATTCAAACACCTATACACAACATGAGATCTATTCTTGCAATGTCAATGTCCCCCTCATCTCCAATGTTTTATTTTCATCTATCAGTTTTTGTTAGAATAATAAACATATGACAATTATGTGTTTAGTTAGTGGATAGTTTTTTCTGGTTAGGTAGTTAGTTTTTTATTTCATGTGAAATATTTCTTGCCCTCTGTTGATCAATACAAGAGTTTATTTTTGCTTCTTCTCTTCATACAATAGATAGATGATCTAAAGATCATCGTTTGCTATATTATGTTTGTAATCTTTGATACTCTTCAATTGGTATCAAAGCCAGGCTACAAGCCCCAAGCACTTGAAGTGTGGCTTAAGGGGGGATGTTGGAAATAATCCACACCTAGGCTGATGATGGATTGGTCAACAATGGG
Organism: Cunninghamia lanceolata; assembly: GCA_027924645.1. Classification (NCBI taxonomy): domain Eukaryota; kingdom Viridiplantae; phylum Streptophyta; class Pinopsida; order Cupressales; family Cupressaceae; genus Cunninghamia; species Cunninghamia lanceolata. The sequence goes on along the minus strand of BSBN01000078.1, from coordinate 29,408,827 downwards.
CCAGTATCTTAGTTGGTAGAGCACTCTAGCATGCAAATGGGAGGTCCTAGGTTCAACTCCTAGCTATTCAATGAAAAATTCAACATGGTACAAATTTCTTACTAAAGTTGAAGGGATGATAAACTAGATGAGGATTTTAGGATATGATGTAAGTAATTAGCATGTGATTGAGAAAATTTTAAGAAGTTTCCCTTCCAAATTTGATAATGTTGTTTCTAGCATAGAAATTTCAAAAGGTCTTGTATCCATGTCAATTGATGAATTATGTGGCATCTTATTAACATCAGAAGAAAGAATTAAAAGTAGTGAAGTATCTTTAGAACAAGCATTTCCATCTAAGGAAAACATAAGAAGAAAAAGACATAAGTTTTCTAGGGGAAATGAGTATCATTCTAAAACTAAGCATAGAGGTGAGTCTAGTAATAACTATAGGGGCTATGATCGTGGGCAAGGTTCTAGTTTTTCAAGAAGAAGTAATGATTTCAGAGGTAGAAGTAGAGGTAGAAGAAAAGATACTAATAAAGACAAAAGGCATGTTCAATGTTTTCATTGTAACAAATTTGGCCATTATGAGTCTGAATGTTGGCACAAGCAATCTTCTCATAGTACTGTAGAAGATAAACAAAATTTGTTTCTTTCATGTTTGAATACAAGATCTAATGAAGAAATTTTATGGTATATTGATTCTGGTTGTTCCTCTAACATGACATCTAATGAAAAAAAATATATTAATTGGGATCAAAGCATAATTGTAGCATTGTTTTTGGGGACAATCAATCACATGGGGCTAAAGGAAAGGGAACAATTGAAGTAGCAAATGAAAATGGTTAAATTAAGCATATTTCTGATACTTTTGCTAGTTCCTACTCTAAAATAGACTTTGTTATCAGTTGGTCAGATGCTTGAATAGAATTATCAAGTGGTTTTTGATAAGAATGAATGTTTTATTAAGGATAAGTCACAAAAATATGTAATGGTTGCATAAGCATGTATGACAGGTGATCATATGTTTCCTCTTCATTTTTCTTCAAGCAAGTAGATTATGAGTACTATAGAGATGCATGATAGTCAGTTGTGGCACCAAAGGTATGGTCATCTCAATTTTGGTGGTTTACTTTTACTTTAAAAAAATCATATGGTTAAAGGATTGTTGTTTCTTAATAATACACAAGACATATGTGAAGAATGTTTGTTTGGAAAACAACATAGAAATACTTTTTTGATTGGTTTGTCATGAAGGGCAAGAAAACCACTTGAATTCATTCATACTAATTTATGTGGTCATATGGAAACTCTCTCACTAAATAAATCCAAGTATTTTCTAACTTTCATAGATGATTTTTCTCATAAAACATGGATTTACTGCTTGTCTAATAAATCAAATGTTTTTGATAAGTTTGTTGAGTTTAAACAACTAGTTGAAAAATAAAGTGGTGAATTCATTAAGATTATTAGATTAGATAATGGGGAAGAGTATAGGTCCAATGTATTTTTTGATTTTTGTAGATAACATGGGATTTAGGGATAATTTACCACCTCCTTCACTCCACAACAAAATGGCATTACTGAAAGAAAAAATAGAACTATAGTTGAAATGGCAAGAAGCATGATGAAAAAAATGTATCTAGATAAATCTTTTTAGGTAGAGGTAATCACTAGTATAGTTTATTTGTTGAATAGGAGTCCCAGAAAAGCAATTCATGGAATGACTCCCAAACAAGCTAGGTTTGGTTTTACGCCCTCTGTTGCTCATCTAAAGGTGTTTGGTTGTGTTGCTTATGTGCATATTCCTACAGAAAAAAGAATAAAATTGGATGAAAAAGTATCAAATGCATTTTTATTGGTTATGGTTCTAAAAATAAAGTTTACAGATTATATGATCATGTTACTAAGAAGTTATCATAAGTAGAGATGTCATTTTTTATGAAAGCTCACACTATATTCTTGATGAAAAGGTTTAGAATATTGAGATTGATTTGAAGAACTCTAATCCTTCTATAAATCTATAGGTGAAGAGGAGTCTCATGTACATGTGTTTGATGAATTGGAAGTCGTTGATAATGCAAAAACTTTATCCTCCACTCTAGAGAGTAGGAAGTATCAAAAATACCAATGAAGAACTAAGAAAAATCATCCCCCATCACTCATGTTAGATACTAATTTTGATCAAATGACTACAAGATCTCATAGACAAGTTAATTATGCTCTCCTGACTCAAGTTATGTAGAATGATGAACCAACAAATTTTATAGAACCTAGAGCAAAGGAAGAGTGTGTTGCATCTGTACAAAGTGAAATGGAATCCATTGAGTGAAATGACACTTGGGAGTTGGTTGAGTTTCCTCCTAGTAAGGATGTTGCTGGTACAAAGTGGGTTTATAAAACTAAATATAAATCTGATGGGACAATTGATAAATATAAGGCTAGATTGGTTGCTAAAGGATACTCTCAATAGGAAGGTATTGACTATACTAAGATGTTTACTCCTGTAGCCCAAATGGATACTATTAGATTAGTCTTGTCCTTAGTTGCTCACAATGGATGGAATGTTTATCAAATGGATGTTAAAAGTGCTTTTTTGAATGGTCATATTGATGAGGAAGTTTATGATTCTCAGCCTCAAGGTTTTAAAGTTCCTTCGAAAGAACATTTTGTCTACATGTTGAAGAAAGCTTTATATGGTCTGAAAGAGGCGCCTCAAGCATGGTACTCCAAGATTAATTCTTATCTACAGAAAAAAGGTTTTATAAAAAGTCAATTTGATCCTAATCTTTATATCCGGCATTATGGTGAGAATATTCTTCTTTTTGTTCTTTATGTGGATGATCTCATATACACTAGGAATAATCCATCTTTGTTTCCTAAATTTAGAGCAACTATGGTTTTAGAATTTGAGATGACTGATCTTGGACAAATGCATTTTTTTCTTGGTCTTCAAGTTTGGAAGCATAAAGATGGTATATTTTTGTCTCAACAAAAGTATGTTTTAGATCTTCTTCAGTGGTTTCATATGAAGGATTACAATCCCGTGGCCACACCTATGGAGGTTGGTGTTAAGTTGTCTAATTTGGATTATTCCCCTTCTGTAAATCTCACTCTCTATAGATAGTTAGTTGGAAGTTTGATTTATTTGACCACTACTACATTAAATATTACTTATGTCATTAGCTTGGTTTCTAGGTTCATGTCTACACCTGAGGAGACACATTGGGGGATAGCTAAAAAGATTCTCTGGTGTCTTTGAGGAACAATTTATTATGGTATCCATTTTCTACATTCTAAGGAGAGTATGTTGGTTGGCTATACTAATTTTGATTGGGTAGGTTCCATAATGATCACAAATGTACCTCTGGTTATACATTTAGTCTTGGTTCTACTGTAATTTCTTGGTCATCTAAAAAACAACCTATTGTATCTCTTTCCATTGCAGAGGCCAAATACAGGGCTGCTACTTCTATTAGTTGTCAGGTTGTTTGGTTGAGAAGGGTGTTACAGGAACTTCAACATCTTCAAGATGACCCTACAGTGATATATTGTGAGAATTAGAGTACTATTTAGATGAGTAAAAATCAAGTGTTCCATGGTAGGACTAAGCATATTGACATTCAACACCACTATGTTCATGAGTTGGTTCAGTAAGGCATGGTTGAACTTGTATATTGCGCCACTGTAGTCCAAATTGCTGATATATTCACAAATCCCTTTGCTCATGATCATTTTTAGACTCTACAACATTCACTTGGTGTTCTTCCCAATGGTCATTATGGGGGAGAATTGGGATAACTAATGAACATTTTTTTTGTATGTTTATTATGGGGGAGAACATTAGAATAATAAACATACTAGAGTTATGTGTTTAGTTAGTGGATAGTTTTGTCTGGTTAGGTAGTCAGTTTTGTGATTTCATGTTAAATATTTATTTCCCTATGTTGATTAATACAAGAGTTTATTTTTGCTGCTTTTCTTTATACAATAGATAGATGATCTACAGATCATCATTTGCTCTATTCTGTTTGTAATCTTTTATACTCTTCAAGTTTAGAAGTTCATGTCTGGCTTCATCACCTAATACTTTAATACAACCTTCTAAATAGTTTCTCGATTGTTGAAAGAGCTCATCTACAAACTTGTTCACATCTACATTAAACACCTTTCTCCACTCCAAAAATAATGAAAATGCATAAGGGTGACTATGTAAAGAACTATCATACTTATTTATTATTAGCCGATAGGCTTATTAGTGGGAGATTTTGCTCCTAGAAAATCATCATCCTATCTGTTTGCTTCTACCAAAAAACACCGTCATTTATTTTTTTCCTAGTCGCGAGACAGTTCTGCTCCTCACGATCAACAGATCACATAGTGATATTATTGAATGTCCCTGATACCCACCTTGTTCTTTGTAATGGGGATCACCTCCTTCTTTAAAGGCATACACATAGTTGTTGTGCCTCCCAAACATGCCCCATTTTGCCAATAGGGACCCCCTCTTGAAAATTTTGGCTTGGAGTGTCATGTCAGTTGGGCAATTCCTAAGGTCTTGACTACATGTACCAAAACTCCATTAGATGACCAAAGTGGCAGTTTCTATGGAAATGATGAAAATGCCACGGCTTGCACATTTTCATCACTTCCCCCTCTGTGACTAGGTAGGTGCCTATTCTGACTTTGAGGGTTTGATTTAAAATCTAGGGTTTTGTGTTTAGTCTAAGGATGTGCCTCAATGAAGGGTTTCATGTACCAATTTAATGTCATTTTCAAATGTTCGTGAATTTGTTAGATAAGATCTTGTGTATGAGAACATTCTATTTTAGAAAATCTAGCAAAGAATAAATCAAGTAGTAGAACTTAGAATTTGATCTTTAGAGCAAATAAAACCCTCATTTGCACCGAAGCCAGAAATTTGTTCAAAAACCTTAGCAAATTCTATGATTGAATCCTTGGCATAGAAAACATTAGTGATAAACTTGAAATAACCATGTGAAATCATAAGTTAGTTTGACCTTGCTTAATCCTTGATAAATCTATTTAGGTTTATGTGTGTCAAAAGATAATTTTCCTGACTTTGTGCTAAAAGAACCTCTGACCAACCCAAAACACAACTCAAACACAAGTTAGTCAGTCGAAACCCTTGAAAAACTCTGCCAGATATAGGGAATCACTTTGCACTAAAAGTAAGTGATGAAAATGGATTCTTGATGGCTCTTTAGAAAATGGTTAAGGTTATCCAAGTATTTGATGAATCATAATTAGTTATCAAACAAGTAAGGAGGCAATACTCTTGCAATGACAAGATGTTAAACATATATCAAAATCACGTATGGGATTTGATCAAGTGATTTGACAGCTTTAATATTCAACTGATCCCACAAAGATAAAACCATGTTGTTGATGCCTTAGCATGGGCATCTAGCTTGTTGGAACCAACATCTATGTTAGGCTTGAAAAAGTTCACCGTAGAGTTTGTCTCAACTCCCTCAGTACCAGAAAACATTACAAATTTTTAGGTCTTTGAGGATGACAAACACATAATTGACTTCCTCACTTCGTCAGATGTGTTTACTACCTAGATAATAGATGAAGAAGAGATGGAACCTACTAAAATAAACTTAGAAGGGCTTCTTAAATTTGTTGGGAATTAAGGTGTCTCAACCTTGGTAATTCCTTGTATTTTTACATTGTATTTATTTATTATTTGTCCATTGTATTAATTGGATGCAAATCCTATGTTGTCATATTGTGGGATTTGGCATGGTGATGTGTCATCTTACATGGCATGTGACCACATGTAATTTTTTCCTCACATGAGGAGATAGGCATCCCACTTAGTGGTAGGAATATTTTGCCATGTGTCAGCATCTTGGATGTTGTGTAAGGGAATATTGACCATAACCATCATTATAGATTCCTATGACGAAGTTATGACATGTAAGAGTAAGAAATAGGAGATTCTATGATAGGTGAAGACATGTGTTGAAATGCATATTTGAAAAAGGCATCTTTGGGCACCCCAAGGTGGACTATGACATGTAAGAGAATATGTATGATAGATTCTCTTACAGTTGTAAGTTATGACAGCTATGATAGATTCTATGATGGTTGTAAGAGTCATAAGAGCATCTATGATAGCCCATTTTGGAAATAGGAGACCTCCTTGGGATGGGGTGACTTGACAAGTGTCAGGGCCATCCTATAGAGTTGGACAAGTGTCCTTAACTATGGGTTTTAGGCCAGGAGACCATGTTGGATGCCCATCCCTATGTGGAGCCATATTTACCTTGCATATGTTATATAAACAGGTGCTTTTGAGAGAAGATATATTATAGGTTTGATAGGTACTGTTATGCTGCTAGTTTGTCTCTAGATATGAGTGTCGAAGACTCTTGAGAGCTTGCATTGCAAGTGGATTGTAAACCATTTTAGTTTTGTTAATACATTGTGTAGGTTTTAGAGTGTGTGGTTTTTCACTTGATAAGGGTTTTCCCCACGTATATCTTGTGTCTCTCTTCTTCTGTCTCACTTTCTTATTTATGTGTTTGCTGCAATATCTATGTTGGTGGGTTTAACATTGCTGTAATAGTAAGGATAAATTGAATTTGCACTATCCTCCCCACATTATATTAGTGTAGGAATCAATTTCTACACACCTAGCTTCCTTTTAGTTTGTATCAGAGCTTGGTTAGTTTTGGTTCTAGCTGCTGGGTAGGGATTTGTTGAGCTAATCTTTGGTTGAGTGGGAGTATTGTGCAGAGTATTCTATATATTGTTGCAACAAGGAGATGGCAACCACATCTGGAAGGTTAAAGGTTGAGAAATTCAATGGCACTAATTTCAAGTTGTGGAAACTCAAGATGGAGGACCTGCTTGTTGATTATGACATATGGGAAATGGTATCTAGTGTGAAATGTACAACAATGTCACAAGATGATTGGGATCTCAAAGATTGAAAGGATAAGGGTCTCATAAGACTCTATTTAGCTAACTCTATCCTATCAAATGTCCATGAGGAGAAGAGCATGAAATATCTTTGGAAGAAGTTGGGTGATGTTTATCAGGCCAAGTCCTTGGTAAACAAACTTTTCTTCAAAAAGAAGTTGTTCTCTCTGAAGATGGAAGACAGAGGATCTGTTGCAGATTACATGAATGCTTTTAACATGATTGTTGCATAGTTGACATCTATGGGTGTGAAAATGGAGGAGGAGGATTGATGTATGACCCTGCTTCATTGTTTGCCAGATTCATGGGATCATCTTGTCATGGCTATCGGAAGCACCACTACTACCTTCAAGATGGAAGATGTGGTGTCCTCATTGTTATCTAAAGAAATGTGGAGGAAGTCTTTTGAGGCAACCAAACAGGCTCTTGCAGTTTGTGGAAGACCCAAAGAGAAAGGGAAGAAGAAGGACAAGAAAGGTGATAATCGTAGATCCAAATCTCTTGGAAATACCAAGGCTCTCTATTGGAACTGTGGAAAAACTAGGAATTTCTGAAAGGAATTCAAAGAGAAGAAGAAAAAGAAGAAGAAAGCTCCTAATTTAGATAGTAACAAGTCACAAGATGATGGTGATGCCTTCATCACAGCCCTAGCCACCCATGCATTTGATGATGTGTGGTTCATTGATTCTAGTGCATCTTTCCACATTACCTCACATCGAGACTGGTTCATGAAATATGAAGAGTTTGATGGTGGAATAGTGTACCTGGGTGACAACTCTCATCTGAATATTGTTGGTCGTGGAAGAGTCTCAATCTGATTCCCTGATGGATGAGTAAAGGGGATCACTAGAGTTATGCACATTCTAGGCCTTGCATGGAACTTGCTTTCTGTAAGTATGTTGAATGATGCACGTGTGTAAGTTGTCTTTTTGAAGGATGGATTCAGGATGACTAGAGGATCTATGGTGCTTGCAAAGGGTACTTGAAGAGGTACTCTATTTTAGCTGGAGGCATACACTTCACAGTGCAATAGTTTTTCTGACTCAAAGAAATGAGCTGCAGTCACTTCATCCCCACCATCTAAATGAGCAGTGAAGAAATCTATTTTAACTAGTTTTGATGGTACTGCACATGCTATGGAAGCTAAGCATCCTGCTAAATAGACTATGTTATGGCATTTGAGATATGGCCAGATTGGTGAGAAGGGTTTGCGTACCCTAAAAAATAAAAACTTCATTGAGGGATTAAATGATTGTAATCTTGAGTTTGGCTTTTGTGAACATTGCATTTATGGAAAGAAAAACTGTGTTTAGTTTTACTCTAGTTCTCACAAGTCTTCTGGTGTATTGGATCTTATTCATTCTAATGTGTTTGGTCCTGTTAATGTTCCTTTGATTTCAAAATTTATATATTTTGTATCTTTCATGGATGTTTATAGTAAAAGGACATGGGTTTATTTTATCAGAAGCAAGACTGAAGTCTTTAGTCAGTTTAAGGAGTTTAAAGCCTTTGCTAAAAATTGGACAAGTAAAAATATTAAGTGTTTGAGAATTGACAATGGTGGTGAGTTTTGTTTGGTAGAGTTCAATAAGTTCTGTAAAGAGCAAGGTATTAAAAAGCATAAGACAACTCCATATACCCTGTAGTAAAATGGAATTACAGAGAGGATGAATAGGACACTGATGGAGAAGGCTAGGAGTATGCCTAGTGGAGCAAGCCTCGAACAAAAGTTTTGGGTTGAAGCTGTTGCCACTACTTACTATCTGGTAAACAGATCTCCTACATCAACTCTTGTTGGTAAGACACCTATGGAGGTGTGGTCTAGTAAGAAGCCTTTAGTTAGACATCTTCATGTTTTTGGTTGTGAGGCATATGCACATGTGCCTAGGGAGAAATGGTCTAAATTGGAGAACAAGATTGTTAAATGTATTTTCATTGGCTATGGTGTTAATGTGAAAGGATACAAGCTTTGGGATCCTATGGATGAAAAAGTGTTGTATAGCAGAAGTGCTATCTTCAGAGAGCTAACACCTTTCATTATTCTACTACCAGAACAGATAGAAAATAAAGATGATACCATTTAGTTTCCTTCTACCCCTAAGAAGATTAAACAAATAGACCTTGTGAGACCTAACGATGAGGAGAGCTCTAGCAGCTCTAAAAGCTTAGAAGAAGAAGCAAAACCTCAACCTCAGCCATTGAGGAGGTCTACACAAACAAGAAAGCAACCTAATAGGTTTGGTTATTCATTACTTGATTCTAGTTGTGCTTTTTCTTTACTCACTAGCACTGATGAACCTAGAAATGTGAAATAGGATATGGGCATGAAAGATGCAGGTTCTTGGAAGGAGGCCATGGAGGATGCGATGACTTCTTTGGAAAAGAACAAAACATGGGACTTGGTGCATTTGCTTGATGGACAGAAACCCGTTGGATCAAAATGCCTGTTTAGGAAGAAATTTGATGTAGATGGCAGTGTTGAAAAGTATAAGTCTATATTGGTTGTGAAGGGGTACTCACAAGTGGAGAGAATTGATTATGGTGAAATTTTCTCACCCATTACAAAGCTAACATCCATTAGATTCATGTTATCTCTTGCAACTACTTATGACTTAGAGGTAGAATAGATGGATGTGAAGACAACTTTCCTTCATGGTGATTTGGAGGAAGAGATTTACATGTCACAACTAGAGTATTACATAGAGAAAGGTAAAGAAAATTTGGTTTGCAATCTTAAGAAGTCTTTGTATGGTTTGAAGTAGTATCCTAGGATGTGGTATTTGAAGTTTGATGCCTTTATGTTGTCAATTGGTTATCTGAGATCGAAATCAGATCATTGTGTGTATTACAAATTTGACAATGATCACATTCTCATTATTGCATTATATGTTGATGATATGTTGTTGATTGGGAATGGTAAGAATATGATTTCTAATTTGAAGTCTTAGTTGTTAGCACAGTTTGAGATGAAAAAACTTGGGGTAGCCTGGTACATTCTAGGAATGGAAATCAAAAGAGATAGAGCTAACATAAAACTTTGGTTAAGATAGAGTAAGTATGTGAAGACCGTGTTGGACAGATTCAACATGGCAGGTTGTAGACCGTTGTGTGTTCCTGTTTCAGTAGGGACAAAGTCATCTATTAATGATTGTCCAAAATCTCCTAGTGAGGTGGAGGAAATGAGAAAAGTACCTTATACTACTACTATTGGCAGTTTGATGTATGCTATGGTCTGCACAAGACCAGACATTGCCCAAGAAGTGGTAGTCGATTTATGGCTAATCCTGGATAGGTACATTCAGATGTAGTTAAGAAAGTGTTCAAATACTTGAGGGGTACTTCAAAGTATTCCATTTTCTATCATGGAAATGTTACTGGACCTCCACATTCAATTTGTATTCATGGATTTGTGGATTCTAAATGGGCAAGTGACATTGATAGCAAGAGATCCACCAGTGACTATGTGTTCACTATGTTTGGTGGTGCAATTAGTTGGATGAGTAAGCAACAACCTGTGGTTGCTTTGTCCACTATAGAAGCTAAGTACATGGCTGCAACTCATGCTTATAAGGAAGCCATTTGGATTAATAGATTGTGTTCATATATTGGTCTTGATGCAGGTTAGATTACGATCAGTTGTGACAGTCATAGTGTAATTTTCCTTGCCAAGAATCCAACTTTCCATGCTAGAACAAAGCATATTGCTGTATAGTTTCACTTTGTATGAGACATGGTAGAGGATTGGAAGGTAAATTTGGAGAAGGTAGATCATTTGAAGAATATTGTAGATGCATTGACGAAACCAATGGGCACAAAGAAGTTCAGATGGTGTTCAGAGTCTATGGGCCTCTCATCCTATAGCAGTTAAATCTTGTTGATCCTATTGGCTCTTACATAGTGTTTGACAAGTGTGATAATGTTGGGAATTAATGTGTCCCAACCTTGGTAATTCCTTGTATTTTTACATTGTATTTATTTATTATTTGCCTATTGTATTAATTGGATGCAAATTCTATGTTGTCATATTGTGAGAGTTGGCACGGTGATGTGTCATATTACATGGCATATGACCACATGTAATTTTGTCCTCACATTAAGAGATAGGTGTCCCACTTAGTGGTAGGAATATTTTTCCATGTGTCAGCATCTTGGATGTTGTGTAAGAAAATATTGATCATAACGGTCATGATAGATTCTTGTGATGAAGTTATGACATGTAAGACTCAGAAATATGAGATTCTATGATAGGTGAAGACATGTGTTGAAGAGCATCTTTGAAAAAGGCATCTTTGGGTGTCCCAAGGTGGACTATGACATGTTGTAAGAGAATATGTTATTTATAGACTATGTCTGACAGATACTCTTACAACTGTAAGTTATGATAGCTATGACAGATTCTATGATGGTTGAAAGAGTCGTAAGAGCATCTCTCATAGCCCATTTTGGAAATAGGCAAGCTCCTTGGGATGGGCTGACTTGAGAAGTGTTAGGGACATTCTATAGAGTTGGACAAGTGTCCTTAGTCATGGGTTTTGGGCCATGAGGCCATGTTGGACGCCCATCCCTATGTGGAACCATATTTTCCTTGTATTTGTTATATAAATAGGTGCTTTTGACAAGAGATGTATTACAAGTTTGATAGGTACTATTATTCTGCCAGTTTGTCTCTAGATATGAGTGTCAAAGACTCCTGAGAGATTGCATTACAAGTGGATTGTAAACCATTTTAGTTTTGTTAATACATTGTGTAGGTTTTGGAGTGGGGTTTTCCACCCGATAAGGGTTTTCCCCACATATATCTTGTGTCTCTCTTCTTCTATCTCACTTTCTTGTTTATGTGTTTGCTGCAATATCTATGTTAGTGGGTTTAACATCGCTGTAATAGTAAGGATAAATTGAATTTGCACTCTCCTCCACACATTAGATTAGTGTAGGAAGTAATTTCTGCACACCTATCTTCCTTTACAACTTGAATATGAACACTATTCCTTGAGGGATGGTGGAGTTGGAGCAATTGTTTGATTCAGATAAACTTGGAATTTAGAAGAGACAAGGAGATCCCCCTAGTACACAATGTGAACCTTACAACTTGGGAACCTCTTAGGATGTTAAGAATGTCATCATCAGAAAAGCCAGCATAGAGGAAGAAAGGACATGTATTATTCATGCATTAAGGGATTATCATGAAGTCATAGCATAGGGTTACGAAGATCTGAAGATGTATGATACTTCAAGCATAACTCAAATGATACCTCTCAAGCCAGGGGCAAAACCCTTTAGGCAAAGATAATGACTAGTGAACGCTTTGCTGGAACCACTAATTTACAAGGAAGTACAAAAACTACTGTCTACAAGAATTATATTTCCTGTTAGGCATTCCACCTAGGTGGTGAATCTAGTGCCAGTGTGAAAGAAAAATGGAGAAATCAAGCTATGTGTTGACTTTAGAAATTTGAATAGGGCCTTGGAGAAGGATAATTATCCACTACCTTCGTTAGATGAAGTGTTGCAGATAGTTAATGGTTCTCAAATGATGTCATTTCTAGATGGTTATTTGAGTTACAACCAGGTAATGGTGGAATGTGAGGACAGGTTGAAGACTTCCTTCACTTGCAAATGGGGAATTTATGCATGCTGTAGGATGACCTTTGGATTGATTAATGTTGTTGCCATGTTCCAATGCATGATAGATATAGATTTCAAGGGGCTAGTCAAGAAATGTATCATCATTTATATGGATGATCTCACTATGTTTTTGAAAAGAAGGGAAGATCATGTAGATAACCTAAGGAAAATTTTGCAATGATGTAAAGACTATGGAATCTTGCTCAATCCTAAGAAGTGTATCTTTTGTGTAACTAAAGGAAAATTGCTGGGACACATAATTTTTGAGCAAGGCATATCAATTGATCCAGACCAAGTCCAAGCAATCCTTAAGATACAGTCCCCAACCAGCAAGAAGGAGCTCAAATCATATTTTGGTAAGATTAATTTTGTCCACAAATTTATTATTGGTTTCACTGAAATTGTTCATCCACTAAATGCCATGTTGAAGCAAGACACCAAGATAGAATGGACTCCAGAAGCTAAGGCTGTGTTCACAAAAATCAAACAAGCAATAGCTAATGCCCCAGTGTTGGTGAGTCTTGATTATGCACTATCATTCTACATTTACTCCTTCGCCTCAGAGTATACTCGTGCAGTGATGTTAACACAAAAGAGGGCTGTAGAAAATGAAAGACCTGTTGCCTTTATGAGCACTCCCTTAAAAGATGCAGAACTGAGGTATCCAAATGTGGAGAAGCAAGCATACACCTTGGTCAGGGTAGTGAAAAAGTTTTGTCATTACATTTTAAGAAGCCAAGTGATTGCCATAGTACCAGATGCAACAATTAAAGTATTGTTAATGCAAAGTGAGCTAGGGGAAAGAAGAGGAAAATGTGTAACCATTTTACAAGAATTTGACATAGAAATACAACCCATGAAGTTACTATGGGGAAAGGTTTAAAAAAAAAACAATGGCCAAAGTTGGTCCAGGCTTAGTCTCCTAGAAATATATGTTAGAAGACATCTCTAAGGATGAGTGGTATGGAGACATTGTATTCTACCTCCTGAATCAGCATTACCCACCTCAACTAAATTCAGTTCAGAGAAGAGCACTCAAATTAAAAAGTAATAGATATATGATTAAGGGATCATTTTTGTATAAGAAAAACATGAAGGGATCTATTTGAGGTGCTTGGATAAAACAAAGGTAGTGGAAGTTCTAACAAGTTTTCATTAGAAGTTTGGAAAAGGACATGGTTTAGCCCTATCAACTACTAATCAGATTCTTCAAGTAGGGTATTATTGGCCCACTTTGTTTAAAGATGTGCATTCACATGTAAGGACCTGTCACACATGCTAGATGGCTGCAACAAGAGAATGAAATGATGTTATGCCTCTGTACCCAGTCCTGGAGGTATGACCATTCACATAGTGGGGGCTCAAATTTATTGGTATGATCAAACCACCTTCCTCTATGGGCCATAGGTACATTCTGACCACTACTGATTACTGTACCTCTGAAGCTATAGCATGCAAACAATGTACCATAGAGGTAGTAATTGAATTTGTTGAAAAGTATATCATTACTAGGTTTGGCTGTCCTTTTTCCTTGGTATGCGATAATGGCCCCACCTTTTCTTTGCTATGTTTTCCTAATTGGGAATTTGACTATGGGATTATTCTAAAATTTTCATCTAACTACTATCCTCAAGGGAACAAAGTGGCTGAATCAATGAACTAAAACTTTCTTGAGATCATCAAGAAACTGCTGGACAAAAATTCTAGAGACTGACACACTTAGCTTAGGTTTTCTTTACAGGCCAATAGAATCAAACACAAGGCTGCATTAGGAATGTCACCTTATCACTTAGTTTATGGTATTGAGCCCATGTTTCCCATCTATTTGAGGATCCATGTGCTACAATTTATGCAAGATTGTCTTCAACCAGATGACCAGTTGTCGTCTTGCTTAGCCCAGTTGTTGCACCTAGAAGAAAAACGTGATGCTACCATAGAAAGCTTTGAGAAACATCGGGGTCTTGTGAAAAGTTGGTTTGACAAAAGGGCCAAATTTAAAGCCTTTCACATTTCTAACTTAGTACTATATTGGGACAAAGCCCATGAGAAGAAAGGTGAACATGGTAAGTTTAACAAACTTTGGCTAGGCCCATATCAGATCCATGAGATCCTTGGTGATAACATGTATCAACTCAAGAGCCTTACTAGTGAGGAGGTCCCATTGCCTGTTAATGGGCAGTTGCTAAAGCACTACTTCCAGGCCTAGGAGGCATCTGTGCCTTCTTTTAGTGTACATAGTTAGGTTAGGTTGTTGTTAGGTTAGTTTCTACTTTTTGCTTTGCTTTTTGTAGTTGTTAGGTGGTTTTACTTAGTTTAGTTATCCTTTCTTGCTTTGCTTTTTCTTGTTGCGCTTGCTTTGTTGGGGAATCCTTGTTTTCTGAATGTAGTGGCAGTCACGCAGACCTGTAAGTGGTCCTTTGATGGGTAAGTAATTTGGAATATTTCTTTGAGAAGCTGATGTTTTTGTTGAGATCCTATCATGGGTTTGACTATTACACCAGGGGGTATGATGTCTACTCAGGGGAAATGAATCATTATTCAGTGCACCTGAAGTATTTTCTAACCATATATCTTTTACACTCTTAAGTAATCCTAAAGTACCTAAGTTAGTCTTGGTGATCTTACATTAGGTGAAAAATCTAAGGTCCACCTTTGCCGCCATCAGGAGTCCACACCCACCTTGCCGAGTTATCAGCGTAACTAGTGTTGTCAAAAGCATGTGTTATGCGGGTAGTGGTACTACATTATACTCTACCAAATTCAAACTTAATGAAATATTCAAAGAATCAAAAGAAAACCAAAAGACCACAATAACACACTATAATTCAGTTAGATTGACAATAAAGTAAACTCCACTGGGGCTATGGATACCTAACCAGTAGTAGGGCTCTGCTTGAGTTGAACTCTGAGACAAATCCACTAGGGCTACAGATGTTCACTGGTAGTGGGGCAATGTCCAGGTAGTTCATGAGATGTGTACTAATCACGTAGCTTAATATAAGGGATCTAGGATGAGATTAGTTGCTTGAAGATGGGAATTAATGCAATTACACACACTCAGGTTTTTAGGATACAGATAGTTGCACTTGATTATTGAATTTTGCTTCTTTGATAGGATATCTTGCTTTTGTTGTTTAACATGTCAAAAATGCAGAAGTTTTGGGTCTGAAACTAAAGTTTATCTTTGAAATGCTCTGGAGCATTTTCCCAGTAGAGTCGCCATTTGTTGTGCCTCACACACACACACACCTTATTTCACCAATAGGGACCCCCTCTTGAAAATTTGGGTTTAGAGTGTCATGTTAGTTGGGGAATTCCTGAGTTCTTCACTACACATACTAAAACTCCATTAGATGAACAAAGTGGAATTTTCTATGGAATGGAATGAACAGTGAGTTGCTAAATTTTCCTAAGGTTGGGGTCAAGTCATCATTTCACCAAAAAAAAAAGTCAAAATTACCTTTTGCACTAAAACCACTCTGATGGACCTTTGCACTAAAAATACCCATTACTGACTTCAGCACCAAAATTAAATCCAACTGACTAAGTACTAAAATCTCGATCCTCTGACTCATCAGTTGTCTTGAAGTTCTGTGCTACATCTGATGATGTCAAAACACACGTAGAGCACTATCTCAGTGTAAGCCTAACCTTGTACCAAAAATCACTACCACTGACTAGGTCGGTATGACTTAAAACTCACGCTAGGTCAGCGATGATATTTTTCCATGCAAACCCTAAAATCAACTCTACAACATGCTAAAAAACCCTATCATACCTCTTGCATTAATGGCACTCGAATAGGAGAATAAAAGGGTTTGAAAGTCACATTTAAGCTCGTTTGCACGATGAAGATTAATCAAGGAGCTCTACAACTAGATTGAGAAGTAGATCAACAACAAATTGCCAGTGAATTTTAAAGAGCAACGAGAATGGTATGGCCTACAAATTTTCATCACTTCCCCCTCTGTGACCGGGTTTGTTTTTAAAAACTAGGGTTGTGTTTAGTCTAAGAATTTATCTCAATGAAGGTTTTCATGTACCAATTTAAATTCATTTTGAAATGTTCATGAATTTGTTAGATAAGATCTTGTGTATGAGAACATTTTGTTTTAGAAACCCTAGAAAAGAATAAATTAAGCAGTAGAACTTAGAATTTCATCTTTAGAGCAAATAAAGCCCTCGTTTCTACCAAAACTAGAAATTTGTTCAAAACCCTTAGTGAATTCCATGATTGAATCCTTGGCACATAAAATATTAGTGATAGATCCGAAATAACCATGCAAAATCATAAGTTAGTCAGACCTTGCTTAATCCTTGATAAATCCATTTAGGTTTCTGTGCATCAAAAACTAAGTTTCCTAACTTTGCATTAAAAGCACCTCCAACCAACCCAAAACACAACTCAAAGACAAGTTAGTCAGTCAAAACCCTTGAAAAACTCTACCAACTATAGGGAATCACTTTGCACTAAAAGGAAGTTCATCCAACTTGTGGTAGACAATGTCGTCACCAACTTTGTTGGTTGAACTCAAAATTTGTGCCAAGTCTAACAAGCTCAAAAGTTGTGCAGAAAAACAGTAAGTAACTTAGTGCTAAAATCCATTCCCTTTTGACTTGTCTTGAAAGCCTAACCTATGGACTTGGTTGGCAACATCAAGATTTAGTGCTAGGTCAGACAAGGTTAAAACCCACACCAAATTGTTGGTAACTGAGAGGGGGGCTGAATCAGTTATCCTAATTATTTCTGCATTCTAAATTTTCTTAGTAATTAATGTAGCATTAATTCAACAATCAAACATAACCATGAAATGGAAATACACATGATACAATATTTTTGACATGGAAACCCTGTTAAGGGGAAAACCACGAGGTGATTAACCCAAGAATTATTCTCTGTTAGAAGAATAAGGAGAAACAAAATAGCACTTGCCAATTAGGGCTCACTGCTCGAGCACACTGCTCACAAGAGGCACACTCCCTACAAGAGACATACTATCTACAAAAGAGTGTTATACAATGCTTGAACTAACTGGGAGGATCTGCATATGCTAGAGTTTAGTTTTGGTTAGGCTCAGTATACTAATCTGCCGCCCTTCATCTTTCGTCTTCACTTATGTTGCTTTCCTTTCACATACCAGATCTTCCTTATTGCTTCTGCTCTACTCTTCTGCTTTTATTCACATAACATCAACAACCACAACACTTTTCACAACTAAATCCATCTTGTATATATATCCACACAAGTGATTTCATCACTTTTCAAGTCAGCACCTGGAATAGTCAATCTTTTCACAAACTCTGATCTGTCAGCTGAATCCTTGCACATCAAGTAATGCGGATCAAGCATATACTTGTAGAAGTCATCAAAGATGTTGGCCAATCACCACGTATGCCTTAATAACCTTTACCAACATCAGAAACACATCTGGAATGATATCTGATGCTCTACTGGACAGTTCTTCCTCTGTTCATACTGTTACTTGGGAACCCGACACTCAAGCATTCATATCTCTTTGTCCTTTCCACATCGGAGACTCAAACCTTGGAATCTATCAGTCAAGATACTCCTCTTGACTTCTCCAAATCTGTACTTCACCAAGATACTTCCTCAGAGAGATCCGGACCTATCTGTCAAACCTTCTGACTGCTCTATTCTTATTTACTGAACCACAACATTCTTCACTCTGACTTCCGATAGAGACACACCATATCCTACAGATGTGTGGGATGAACATTGTTTCCATCAATGACAACAATCATGAATCCATCTAGTGTCTCTTGCCAACAATCTCCCCCTTTGGCATTAATGGCAACACTTAGTGAAAAATGACTAAGTGTTTACACTATGCTCCCCCTTGGCTGATGTTGTATTTTTATATAAATTTTCTAGAGCTCCCCTTTAGTTGAATTCCTCATTTTTCACTGCTCCTCACTCCCCCTTTGACATCAATGGCAAAGGGTAGGGTCCGCATACCAAAATTTTCAAAAATTTAACTATACTTAGCCGCATATTACATACTCACATAAACTGAAGAATGTCTGCAAAAGATGTCTTCAATTGGATGAGTTCTACAGCCCAACTTTGCTTTATTCTATCCAAAATTGAGATGTGACCACTCAACAGGAACGTAAAAGCTTCTGCCCTCTTAAGATCTGTCAGATCATTGGTCCGGGCAGTGGTCTAAGCATCACTTATGGCCTCATGCATGGCCTCTAACTTAGAGATAATGCTCCTTCTAAGTTCACCCATCTAGCTAATTATGTTCTTCCTTTCCTTCTCAAAATTCTTTATTGCATTTGTGATTGCAATAGTCTGACACTCTTGATTTACTATGGAGGAAGAGAGAGGATCAAAACTTTGAGACAGATTTAGGAGTTTATCCTCTCATTTGTTTATTTTCCTCTCAATGTCTTTAGTCACTGTGGGCCAAGATAAGAAAAATTTGTATATATTTCTGCCATCTTTAAGAGCATTTTCCAAGCTCTTTATCCTAATATTCATGTTTTAGCTATCATTAATGATCAACTCTTGTACCTCTGAGAATCTCTTATCCAAAAACTCTTTCCAGACCTTTTCTTCAGCTGACTTCTCTAGAGAATCAAAATGTGTGCTAACACTATTGACTAGAGTTTTGAGATTACCGGATGAGGAGGCTATGGGATCCTTCTGAAATGATGGTATAATCTTTTCTAGCACTTCGGAAGCAGCTTCTATCAACTCATAGTCTTCCATGTGAGACTTTAGGAGTTTTTCTTTAGCCTTTGCATTAGCGAATGAGGCTATCTTCATTGTCTGTACCGGAGAAAGTGAATCAAAATTAAATGGTCCTTGTAGAAACTCTAGTTCATCAATCTCCATTATTTCTTTGTTTAGAAATTCTTGGACAGTTTTTGCAGTGTCTCTTGCCAAAGATAGATGTTTCTTCTCTTCTGCATTCTTACTGCTATCCCTTGGAGCTTTCCCTCCTACATTCTTACCACTAGTAGTTGTGGTCTTCTCTGTTGAGGTCTTCTCTTCCTCAGCAACCTTGGTACTGTCAACTTCTTTTTCCTTCACTCCTACTTCTTCCTCCTTTACTCTTTCTTCTCCTTTGGATCTGGAGTCAGCAGGGGATACCAGAGGAGAGATATTTGTCTGTTCAAGACCCACCTCTTCTATCATTTTCTCAGTAGATTCTTCTGCAACATTTGTAGTCAAGGGATCAGTACCCAAGTCCTCTATAGTAGGAAGATTAAACCTTTTGAAGGCCTTCCAAAGGATCTCTTCTGTGTCCTTGGCTACTTTTTCACTCTCACCAAGCATAGGTTGATTCATCCTTGCTTTGCTTCTGAACTCATCCTTACAATCTCTAAATACCATATTCATTGTCTTGGGATCGATTGAAGGATATAGATGAATTGCTATCTGTTCCCGGATCTCAAGGTCTTTTGCTATGGCATTAGTCTTTCTCATTTCTAACTCCTTTTCCAGGCTCTTGGGAATAAGACATATATTTTCAATAAAAGCCTTATTATATGTGTTTAGATACTTAACTATAGCTTCCTGCAAGATCTTTTGGTCAACCTCATTATAATCATCATAGAATTTGGCTATTGGTTGAAGGTTTCCATCCATAGTGACTGATTTGATTACACTTTCCAAAGACAGGGTGGGCTTTTCAACAAATTTCTCTACCATCTCTTCTTCTCCTTGACCGGTAGAGTGTTCACTAGATGATATCTTCTTCTTCTTCAGTTTCTTTATCTTCTCATCTGATTCAGTTTCCTCATCATCCTTTAGGCTAACATAGGACCTTGTTTCCTTTTTCTTTGTTCTATTTTCTCCTTTTTTGGATGTCTAGACTTTGAGTTTTGATGTTTTTGAGCTTTTAGCTATGGCAGGTGCTGATCTCTTTGATGATCTTGTCCAGGTGGGAGATTCTACCAGAGCACTTTCCTTACTTCTCTTTTCTACGTCTTTCTCCTCCTACTCTGCCCTTTCCATCTTTTTCCTGTGGGCATCAAGTGCCTCCTTTGTGATGCCAAGACCTTTGGCAACATTTTCCACTTCTTTTCTCACCTTCCTCTTGATCTCTAGTTCTCTGTGTTCCACATGAATCTTTACACTCAGCTCCTCAAAGGTTCCAAACCTTTATGCCTTGGGATCCTTTGGCTGACTTAGCATGTGTTGAACATGCAGCTCCAGAATTTGTTCATCAACTTCATACCCCATGGGCACGATCCATACAGTTCTTGGTTCTACTTCCTCCATTAGGCATTGATCAGTGTCTACCATGAAGCACATTGTATCCTTGTATTTCTCAACTACTGATTTGGGGATTCTTTCTCTGATTTGCATTGTATTTTGAAAGTGCTTGAAGTAACCCCAAAAAGCTGTATTCCTTGCCTTAGCATCCCCAAGTTCATGCAAGTAATCTCTAATCTGAATTGCTATCGGTTTGTCATTTTGCCATACCCATCCATTTGATCCAGGCAGCTCATTCATGAAGTAGAAAAACAAACATAATATTAGTGCACCATATTTAAAAGAGTTCTTCTTGTCCTTTTTGATCTTTTGTATGTTTTCCATTAATTGGCTCAAAAGAAGTTCACAGAGATCATATTCTACATTCTTTCTTAGCATCTCATAGGCAGTATATACTACAGTTTCGGATACTGAGTTCTCCCTACTGGAGTGATATATCTTGTATCCTATTATCATAGATGCAAAGTTGATGTCCGAGTCAGTAATATCTTCAATGGTCATTGCCCTTTTATCAAATTTTGATCCGGTGGCGTCAGTTACAATGTTGTTTTTGACAAATTTGAGGACAAGTATCCCTCCAGAGGAGTATAAACCAGTTACTGCCCTAATTGCCTCCTTTGTGATCTTGCAAGGTCTGTTCAGCCATAGGAAGTTATCATGCACCCTACTTAATACATACTGGACCCATTCATCTTCTTCAAAGTAGGGGAAATGAATGAACTGATCAAAATACTTCTCCTGGAT
The DNA here is from genome assembly GCA_027924645.1 of Cunninghamia lanceolata. Lineage (NCBI taxonomy): Eukaryota > Viridiplantae > Streptophyta > Pinopsida > Cupressales > Cupressaceae > Cunninghamia > Cunninghamia lanceolata. Next base: position 29,387,274 of record BSBN01000078.1, on the reverse strand, counting down.
GCCCTTATATTCTAGTTTAAGCTCAAAAGCATCATCTATCAATTGTTTGTGATAGATGTCTCTTAGTCTGAATTCCCCAAACTCTTCAATATTTGCATGTATGTAAACCCTAATGTCTTCTGTGTGCAAAATTCCATGTGGAACACTAGAGAATGCTCCTAGGGGATCTACCTCCAATTATTTGTATGGATGCTTCTTAAATATGGGGTGAGGTATATCAGAAATCTTTACTATATTTGGAGTATCCATCGTCAAAGAATCTTACTGAGAGATGTCAAGAACGAAGAATACCTTTTATGCTGTTTAGGGCACACACGATGAAATCTTGATTGAGCTATATGAAGAATCATCTTGATCTTTGGTAGAAGTAGTTGCAGAGCTCCTTTTCTCTTTTCTTCGAATGTGAATGTACAAATGATGAGCGTATGAACATTTTTTATTTCTGAGAAGCCCTAATTTTCATTCTGCAATAAATGCACAACCTAATTTGTTCCAATTTGCTTTGTTTGTCTTATTCAGAGACAAAACCTTTCCTAATCACTGAGATAGATTTTGAAATTATTCTAGGAGAGTAGTGATAATCCATCTTCTTTTCATTTGTCATTTGTTTTGTTTGCAGATCAAGACACCATAGTTTGAATCATACCAGACCAAGCTTGTAAGGAATCAGTTTTTACCGGAAGACTATTTTACTAGATCAATTCTAGAAGGATTAGATTCTTCAAAACATCTTGCGAATCTCTCAAATCTTTACCACAGTTTGTTTGGATGCTTCCCTTATGAGTCCTTCAATCCACAACTCTTCTTGTGCCAGTTCTGGCACCAACTGACTGGCTGGGGGAACAAGGTTTTCTTTGTATCTCCCCCTAAGCCAGAGCTCACTTTTTAATTTCCAGAAGGGATATCAGAACTAGAGTCTGGTGCGGATCCAACCTCTACATTCTCTATACTCTTCTTCACCCAAGTCTTGTTCATTTCACTTTTAATTTCATCCGCATTCACTTTTTGTTTACCCTTATCTTGATTCTGATTATGATATACCGGACCTCTTTTGTCCTGATTCTTGCTTCTAAAGAATTTTGCACTGTGACCAGATCTATTGCAGATTTGGCAAACAACATTTCTTTGCATATTTGACTGATATCCTTTTGATCTGCATTGGTTAGCCATATGACCTATTCAATTGCATGCAAAGCATCTACCATTGAATGATTTGTTCATTTGCATATTTCTGCATTCATGAGATTTGTGACCATACCTTTTGCAGTTGAAACACTATCCAGAGAAGGATGAATTAGTCTAATTCTATCATGCCCACATTTTTCCATGTGGTCACAACACACATCGCACGTGTCATAGCCACATCTGTCATGTGGTTGTGACACGAGATATGAAAAACTTTTCTCACACTATCCTAAAAACCCTTTCGCATGCGTAAGCATGCTCGGCGGTGTTCTCTCATGGCGAAACACTACAATTTTTGGCGGGATATAAGTACAATTGCGTGCAACCAGACGCATACAGATCAACAAGAGGGTCTTTACGACGCTGTTAACGTCATTGCAAGAGTGAGATTACCATAGTTCCTGAATCTAAATCTCGGCAAACTCCGGCAGCATAACGCCTTACGGCGTTAGTGGGAATTACGCAGCACTCATTTACACACGTGGTTCGCTGATAGATTAACAACTTCCCACGATGCCTTGTTCCGACTAAACCGACTTGTGATCTCCCTATTTAGTCATTTTTCAGCCAGGCACGGTTGTCTGTCTCCTCTCTTGTTTCCTGAAACATACTCCTCCTACGACTTAGCATTCTCAACAAGGCGGTTTGTTTGCTCTCTCTTCCCTTTTCACTGGTTCTTAATTTTGATTGTATTTTTATCGCCCTTACCTTAACTATTTCTCTGTTAATTTAGTGTGTTTATATTTTGGTCTCTCTCTCTTTTGTTTTCTATGCTTTCTTTATGTGTATCCGGTCCTTTCTTCATGATTTACGTCAATCAGGGTTATCACTGCATCTATTGTTGATATTAAACCTAACTTCAGGATGGTCTAGGTCACATAGGTTGGTTTACTACTTCGCTGGACTCGGTCTCCTAGTCTTCTCCGATCACGGTATCTCCTCTTCGTGTGTATTAATTAAACTTGTTCCTAAGCAGATTTAACAGAAGGGTCCGTCAACTTAGTTCTCTTATCCCATGTGGGAAATGTCGCGCATTTTCTCCTCTGTGTTTTCCAATGTTAGTTTTTCTTCTTCGGACTCTCTTACAGGTTTACTTATGAGGTCGTTTACTACAGTTGGGATTAAAATGGCCACATGGAATGTTTATGATGGCTTCTTAAGTTTATTTCTAGTGATCTTTTAAGCAAGGTGACGTATAATTTTCCTCTTCATTTTCCTTCTTTTTTCCTGGTTATTGACATTATGTTGGTAGTGAAACTTCTGAGAAACTCTTCCCGGGTAACACAGTATATTCCTTTATGCTCTCATTAAATTATAATTTTATTTTCTCTTATCTATAATTACTGTTGTTATTATTACTAATCAGTATTATTAATACTTTTAGTGTGAATCGTATACCATTGTTAATAGATATAGGAGGCTCTCCTCTTTATAAAACCCTGATCATGGAAACATAACTTCTTTGGTTGTTGTGTTCAACACTTAAATAAACCTAACTGTGAAAATATATTTTGTTTTTAATTAATTTTGCACATCTCCTTGTTATGAATGATAGAGAGGGCCTCATAAAATGGCCCAAGACACCTCTTCTATGTATATATATACCATATATATAAATATATATATGTAATATATATATATACATATAGAACTATATAACTAACTATATCTATATTTATTTACAATTCCCCTTCAAAACATAATATATATATATATATTTGTTTTTGTTACTTAATGAATCAGGTATATATATATATATATGACATATATTATGCCAACATATATATATATATATATATAAATCTATATATTTTTGCTTTGTTATTTAAATGATCCATTGCATGTATGTTAGGGCTAAATAGCCCTAACATTTTTGTTTTTACTTAACATTTTATGTTTTGTTGTGCAGGGGACTAGCGGCAGGGGTCGGCCGCACAGAGGGACGGAGGCCGCAAGAGACAGCGGCGGCGAAGCGCGGCTGTGGGCAGAGTTAAGAGCTCCGCGGGGGTTTAAACGGCAGGGGGATGTGGGGAGGGGCGGAGCCCCACCCACATCCCATGATGTGGGGTGTGGGTGGGGCTCCGCCCCTCCCCATACCTCTGTGTTTAATATATAGGGACTGCGGTGGGGATTACTCCCCACCGCCCAACATACACAAAGCTTCGACTGTGTTTTCAACACAGCGTTCTCAAATGACGCCAGTCTTAAAATGAGATCCATTTTTATTGCATTCGATGATACTAAAACATCAATAATATTTATATATATATATTTATTTATTTAAGTCTCTTTAAATTTGTAAATCTTGTTTTTGTTTTACTACACAATTTATTCAGTTACTATTATTCTATTTAAATATATATATATATATGCAAATGTATATATATATTTTATTACCATTCAAATTTGTCCATTACAATTAAATAGTTAGTTTCTCATATTCGGTAAAAAAAATGGTAATTAAATAACAACGAATATATATATATATATATATATATATATATAGCAATATATATTCCATTTTCATAAAACATTTAAGTTTCTTAAATTAACGAACATAAATATATACATGCTAGATTTCCTCTAATCTTTTCAAATTAACGGAAACCACTATATAAGAAGAATAAACTTAAACATTTAAAATTGTCTTTTCCATTAGAACAATGAACCATAAAACTAACATTTCAACTAGTTAAGCAATTCCAAACTTTCAATTACGTAAACAAACTCAGATTAGATTGCAAATAAGAGATGAACTCTTCCTTTCATTAACATATTAAACACTATTTTTAAAAAAAGTTTCCAAAACAACATAACTTGAAAACCACATTCATATTCCAGAAAAGATAACTCTTCCACTACATAAAGCAAGAGATAATTTTAAACCCTGGATACAAACAACTAACTTCCCAGATATGAATTTCCTTCTCCCAAACAATATACAACTGATAGCTTGTGACAACCAAGTAAAAGTCCATCAATAACAAGATCAGGGAGGTGATTTCCTTCACTCCCAGGGTAACAATAAATTACAGCAATAACAAGAGAGGTGCTCTCTCTTCAACTCTTAAGAAATGAACCAGGCCTAATTCTCATGACAAAGAAGAATAACTGTTTCTTCACAAATATAACTTCTCCCAAGCCAACCAGAAGCTCCAAGGGAAAACCTGCGTATCAAAGACAAACAAAGAAGAAAACACCACTCATCTAGCTCTCCTCCCTTCTGTAGACCCGCAAGTGGGTCACCCCCGAGCTAGGGAGACTATACTCACACCTGGGTAACTCAAACACTCCACTTCACAACAGTAACAACAACAATCCCAAAGCACACAAACACCCGTGGGTCATTTACACAACACGGAAACTCAACTACAGTGAGTTTCATAAGGGGCAGGAGAGTGGACACACTCAACTCCAGAGTGTCACCCTAACAGATAAGTTAACCAATACAATTTCTCTTGGTCTCAAACCAAGTTTGATCACAATTTTTTTAAGAAATCTGTATATGACTCTCAAGTCAAAGATACAGACACAGATACATGCCCTCAAGGCTTTCAACATCCCAAAAGATGGAAACAGGTGTGCACCTAAGGAGGATCTCTCCTCCCCTACCCCAAACTTGATGAGCATTTCTCCCAAGTGGGAGAAGCTCTGTCAAACAACCCGACAACAAACCCCATAGAAAACAAATCTAAACACAAATTCACACAATTTACATACACATTCAGCTATACAAAACAAAGGTAAAATTCAAACCAACCTTAAAAAACCTTCCTGGAATGAAGCTGTTGCAGAGCCCACAGAGTTCTCTTCCAACCTTAGCCACCAACTCCCTCTCTCTTCTCTCTCCTACAAGCTAACTTTTCTATTTTTGGTAAGGCAAAATGAAAGTTTCCCCAAAATTCAACTCACTTCCTCCCCTCTCAAAATTGGAAACAAATAACCCCATTTCTTTTCAGTTTCGAGGAATGGGGAGGTGACACTTGTCACCTCCTCACCCTCCCCCAAAACCACTATTCTACCCTGGTGGCTTATGTCACTCACCCTTCCCAAGAGTACTCCTTATTCCTCTCCTCATGTGATTCCTCTTACGCATGGGAGAAATAAAAGGAGTTAATGGGGAAGAAGACAGGTGACCCATGCCCCTTCTTCCCTTCTTCAAATGGGTGTCCCCATAGCACATGGGGGAATCTCACTATGGAAGGGGTGACTTTAAGTCAATCCTTCAATAATGGATGGCATCTCTTACCTTGGGGAAAGTAGAGGGGATGGGTTGGGTGTTGGTACAACCCATCATGTCCCCTCCTACCTCCAATTTTCGCCACTTAACTTCAGGGGGAAGTTAAGATGACTAGATGGAGGTTACTCAAGGGTTACCCATGCCAAATGGGCCCCTGGACCCATGGGGTATAACCCAGGGTCAACTTTAACCCATACAAGACACCCCTGGTCAAGGTAAAGCACAAGAAAAGGCCTCATAAATTTAAATAAAATAAGGAAATTCAAATTCAATCTCTTTACAACACAAATTATAAAATAAGGTTACATGAGGGTAACCTAACCCACTCGACCATACGAAAGACCACATTACAACATTACATCAAACACAAAGAGATCTTGGTTCCTCATGGAACCAGATCGGCTTAACAGGGAATAACAAATAACAAGGTGTGGAATGATCTCTGAATTTTGTGGTTCGATTAGTAATTCCTGCACACTAAATTACAAGATCAGTAACCACATAAAATCATCATAGCCGAAGCAACTTGAAAACATGCATTATCATGACATAGTACTAATTAACATAAATGAAATCATATTACAATTTTCCATCATCACCTAATTAATGTTTTTCTGAAATGTAAACTTATCCAAACATCACCCAAGTAGTTTTTCCGAAATCATAATAAAGTTTAATAGTTTGACAATTCCAGGAACTGCTATCCCACAAATATAAAAAGTAACAATAACAGTAATGTAAATAGTCATAACAACAGAAGTAAAAAGGGCGGTCCTCACATCCTCTCCCCCTAAGATGGTACTTCCTCCTGGAAGTCGTCAAAAAGGTGAGGATAAAGGGTCTTCAGTCTCTCTGCATCTTCCCAAGTCGCGGTGACTTCGTTGTATAGGTCCCACTGGACTCTAACCTGGTCCAGCTCTCGACCTCGAAGGGCCAGCGTCCGATGAGCCAATATGTGAATTGGCTCCAACGCCAGCTGTCCGTCTGCCTCTACCTAAAGAGCACTCCAATCCAACACGTGAGATAAGTCAGAAATATATTGATGTAAAACTGATACATGAAATACATCGTGGATACGTGACAGGCTAGGTGGCAAGGCTAGACGATAGGCTACTGGTCCTATCCGCTCCAAGATTTTGAAAGGTCCTACAAATTGAGGTGTGAGCTTAGAGCCTTTTCCGTAATGGATTGGACTCTTGTGTGGCCGCACTCTCAAAAATACTCTTTCCCCCACAGAGAAGCTTCAGTCTGTCCTCTTAGCATCGGCATACTTTTTCTACCTGTCCTGTGCTTCCTGAAGCCTCTGTCTTATCTGTTTGACTTGCAGTTCCATATTCTAAACTATCTCTGGACCGATGACTGTTCTGTCCTCTATCCGATCCCAACTCAAAGGTGTTCTGCATGGTCTGCCATATAACGCCTGGAAAGGAGGCATACCCAATAAGCTATGATGCCCATTATTGTAGGCGAACTCAACTAGATACAGGTACTCCTCCCATCTAGACTGATGGTCCATCACATACATGCGAAGCATGTCTTCTAACACCTGGTTAACTCTCTCTGTCTGTCCATCAGTTTCTGGATGATATGCTGAACTGAAGTTGAGCTGTGTGCCCAACGCCTGATGTAAAGCTCTCCAGAACGATGACGTAAATACGGAGTCTCTGTCAGATATAATGCGGCAAGGTACCCCATGAAGTCTAACAATCTGATCCAGAAACACCTTTGCCACTGATGGTGCATTGTATGTTGTGCATATTGGTGAAAAATGCGCCACTTTGGTCAGCTTGTCAACTATCACCATAATAGCATCATGGCGACGTGTTGACATAGGTAGACCAACGATAAAATCCATAGAAATGGTGTCCCATTTCCATTCAGGTATCCCCTGGGGGTACAACAGTCCCGCTAGATGCTGATGTTCGGCCTTGACCCTCTGACATTCCAGGCAACGAGCAACAAATTCGGCAATGTCACGCCTCATCCCAGCCCAATGATAAAGCTGTCGTAAGTCAGCATGCATCTTCTTCACTCCTGGGTGTGCTGCATAGGGTGCTCTATGAGCCTCTGATAGGATTACTGTGCGAAGATTACCCGCATGGGGTACATAGATGCGCTGCCGATGTCGAAGCATACCATCAGACTCAAGGGTATATCTTGTAAATTTGCCCTCAAGGGCCTTCTGATTTAGTAATGCTTGCTGCACCTCAAGAAACCATTCGTCCTCCGGTAAATGCTATAAGATGCGATCTTTCAAGTCCACCTTCAAGGTCAGGGTTAGGATCTCGTGGCGCCTTCGACTCAAAGCATCAGCGACCACTTTCTCCTTCCCTTTGATATAGTGGACATCGAAGTCATATTCGCATAGGAATTCCATCCAACGCCATTGGCGGGCGTTCAAATTAGGCTGTGTAAAAATATACTGCAAACTATGATGATCCGAATGGAGTTCAAAGTGTCGACCTAGGAGAAAGTGTCTCCAGCAAACCAAAGCATGAACAACTACTGCGAGCTCTAAGTCGTGAGTAGGATAGTTTAACTCATGTGTCTCTAGTTTCTGTGATTCGTATGCGATCGCTCGACCACCCTGCATAAGCACAGCTCCCAAACCTTCTAATGACGCATCTGTACAAACTACAAACTCCTCTGTAGGATCTGAGACCACTAAAATAGGAGCACTAGTAAGACGCTCCTTGAGGACTCCAAAAGCCTTTTTGCACTGCTCGATCTAAATGAAACCCTTCCCTTTTCGCTGAAGGGAAGTAATGGGATGTGCTATCCTGGAGAAACCTTCGACAAACTGACGATAATACCCAGCTAACCCCATAAAGCTTCTGACCTCTATCACGTTAGTGGGTGCCGGCCACTCCTGAATTTCTCTAATTTTAGATGGATCTACGGAGATGCCATCGCCTGATAAAATGTGTCCCAAATACTGCACCTCTGTCTTGAAGAAGGCACACTTCACCAAGTTGCCATAAAGCTGCTGCTCTCGTAATTGCTGCAAAACTTGACGCAAGTGCTCCACATGCTCCTCCTCAGTCCGTGAATAAATCAAAATGTCATCAAGGAATATTATCATGAACCGATCTAGGTACGTACGGAACACCCCGTTCATGAGACTCATGAATACTGCAGGAGCGTTTGTCAACCTGAAGGGTACCACTGTGAATTCGTAATGGCCATATCTAGTTCGAAAAGCAGTTTTATGAATATTTGACTCCGTGATGCACAATTGGTGATACCCAGATTTTAGATTGATTTTTGAGAACACTCTGGCTCCCTGCATCTGATCAAAAAGGTCGTCAATCCTAGGCAGAGGATAACGGTTCTTCACTATCACCTTGTTCAACTGCCTGTAGTCCATACATAGTCGAAGAGACCCATCCTTCTTCTTCATGAAGATAACTGGTGCGCCCCATGGTGAAACGCTAGGTCGGATGTGTCCCTTCTCAAGTAATTCCTCTAACTGAAGTTTAAGTTCAGTGAGTTCATGTGTAGTCATCCTATAGGGTGCACGGGATATCGGTTCTGTACCTAGCATTAAGTCAATGTGGAAGTCCACTTCTCTGCGTGGAGGCATACCTGGTAATTCCGGCGGAAATACATTGGCAAACTCTCTAAGGATAGGGTGATCATCTAAAGTAGCCTCAGGTTCATCCTCTGCTCTATCACTGACCGTGATGGCAAACATTTGACATCCCTTCCGCATATAGCGCTTAAGCTGCTGAGCGGATATCATACGAGCAGCCATGGGCTTTTGAATGCCCACTATCTCAACTGATGAACCATGATTGTCTAAACAGCTAATCGTCCTCTGGCGACAATCAAGCTTGGCTCTATGTGCTGCAAGCCAATCCATACCCAGAACTACTCCGTAGGATCCTAATGGCATAATCCTAAGGTCACATGTTGTGGTGAATGACCCCAATGTGATCTCACAATCTCTAACCAAGGAATCTACTGACATCCTAGCCCCTGAGGCCAACTCAACTTCCCACCTAATGTCTTGCCTAGAAGCCACCAGCCTGCAACGCTCCACTAACGATGTAGACAAAAAGGAGTCAGTAGCTCCTGAGTCAAAAAGGATCGAGATGGGGAAGTCTCCAATCGTACCTGCTGCCTCGATGACAGAAGCCTGGAAATCAGCCTGGCGGTTATCAACCGCTGCAAACATGTGGTGGGATCTGCCCACGTCACCTACGGTCTACTCAGATCCTCCTGATCGGGGCTGTCCCCCTGCAGTAAATCCCTGCGGGCACTCTCTAGCCAGATGCCCTGCCCCACCACACACATAACATGGTCCTCGAACCTGTAACTGCCCTGACTGTGTTCTGCCCGATTGTTGTTGCCCAGTCCGTCCAGTGGATCCCTGTGAGCCTCTATAAGACTGCTGGGACCTCGCGGGTCCTGCCGATGAACCCTGCTGTCTCTGATCTCTGCGTGGACCCTGTTGCTGCCATCCACGGTTCTGTCCTCCCTGTCCCCTCTGTTGAAATTTGGATTTTTGCTGATGTTGCTGCTGCTGTGGTGGCCTAGGAGGTAATGATGAAGGATTATATCCTCCTCTCTGTGTTGTATTTTGAGGCCTTCGGAAGTTTTGTTGTTGTTGGGGATTACATTCCTGGTACTACGGGCGTGAATTCTGCCCTCGTCCCTGAATTTCCTCTGATATAAGGGCCTTTTCAACAGCCTCGCTCATGGTATGGGGATTTGCCATACGAACTGGTCCTGCTATCCCGTGATTTAGCCCTCTGATGAATTTGTGTATTAAGATTTTCTCGTCATGGAGGTATTCCGCGTAATGAGAAAGCTCTATAAATCAGCTCTCATACTGAGTAACGGTGAGTCCCCTCTGCTGTAAATCATGGAACTCATCGATCCTGCGCTGTCTATAATGTTCGGACAAATATCGCGCATTGAAGCGCTCAATGAAGATGTCCCATGTGAGTGTATCCACGGATAGTCGGCGCTTGCACTCCTCTGTGCACCACCAGGTGGCTGCTACATCCCTAAGAAGATGGACTGCCACTCGTGCTTTCGTGTTGCTTCCATAGGGTCACAATGCGAAACACCTGTCTAAGCTAATCAGCTAAGCCTCGGCCACAGCTCCCTCTGTAGCACCTGCGAAAGTGGATGGGTTGAGCCTCAGTAGATCTCTGATGGGGTCCCCTCTGTCTCTAAGTCTCACAAGTGGCTCTTCCACACCATCCTCATATAATCCATGCTGAACCTGTTCTTGTCTCAAAAGTCTCAGAGGACTCCTGCTCCGTGCTCAGGAGGCTGACCCTACCTCCTCTACTATTGTGTCAGGAATCTCAACGAAGGGCTTCACATGTGGCACCTCTAGTGGATCAACGCGGGGCTCCATACGTGGCTCAATATGTGACTCGGCACGTGGCTCCTCTCGCGGATCAACACGAGGCTCTCTTCGCTGCTCAGGAATCACTGGCGGTAACCTGTCTAACATAGTCTGTAGTGCTTGTAAGATCTGTGGACCTATATCCAATACTGGTATCACCTGTGGTTCTAATGGTGCTTGTGGTACAGGTGGTGCAGGTGGTGCTGTTGTAACTACGGGTGCCAATACTGGCGTCGCCTGTGGTACTAATAGTGCTTGTGGTATAGGTGGTGCAGGTGGTGCTGCTGTAACTACGGGTGCCAGTCCCTCAGCTGAGGAATCGCTGTGCACCTCGACTGACGCTGTGTGGCATGATCGCGCTCGTCGAACACATCGGGGAGGCATCCTACAAAACAAGGTAGAAACTAATTAGCCAAAGTTGCGGAATAATAACGTGCCCAAATACGCCCAGTGTTTAAACTTGGCTCTGATACCAAATGTCATGCCCACATTTTTCCATGTGGTCACAACACACATCGCACATGTCATAGCCACATCTGTCATGTGGTTATGACACGAGATATGAAAAACTTTTCTCACACTGTCCTAAAAACCCCTTCGCATGCGTAAGCATGCTCGGCGGTGTTCTCTCATGGTGAAACACTACAATTTTTGGCGGGATATAAGTACAATTGCGTGCAACCAAACGCATACAGATCAACAAGAGGGTCTTTATGACGCTGTTAACGTCATTGCAAGAGTGAGATTACCATAGTTCCTGAATCTAAATCTCGGCAAACTCCGGCAGCATAACGCCTTACGGCGTTAGTGGGAATTACGCAGCACTCATTTACGCACATGGTTCGCTGATAGATTGACAACTTCCCACGACGCCTTGTTCTGACTAAACTGACTTGTGATTTCCCTATTTAGTCATTTTTCAGCCAGGCACGGTTGTCTGTCTCCTCTCTTGTTTCCTGAAACATACTCCTCCTACGACTTAGCATTCTCAACAAGGCGGTTTGTTTGCTCTCTCTTCCCTTTTCACTGGTTCTTAATTTTGATTGTATTTTTATCGCCCTTACCTTAACTATTTCTCTGTTAATTTAGTGTGTTTATATTTTGGTCTCTCTCTCTTTCATTTTCTATGCTTTCTTTATGTGTATCCGGTCCTTTCTTCATGATTTACGTCAATCAGGGTTATCACTACATCTATTGTTGATATTAAACCTAACTTCAGGATGGTCTAGGTCACATAGACTGGTTTACTACTTCCCTGGACTCGGTCTCCTAGTATTCTCCGATCACGGTATCTCCTCTTCGTGTGTATTAATTAAACTTGTTCCTAAGCAGATTTAGCAGAAGGGTCCGTCAACTTAGTTCTCTTATCCCATGTGGGAAATGTCGTACATTTTCTCCTCTGTGTTTTCCAATGTTAGTTTTTCTTCTTCGGACTCTCTTACAGGTTTACTTATGAGGTCGTTTACTACAGTTGGGATTAAAATGGCCACATGGAATGTCTGTGATGGCTTCTTAAGTTTATTTCCAGTGATCTTTTAAGCAAGGTGACGTATAATTTTCCTCTTCATTTTCCTTCTTTTTTCCTAGTTATTGACATTATGTTGGTAGTGAAACTTCCGAGAAACTTTTCCCGGGTAACACAGTATATTCCTTTATGCTCTCATTAAATTATAATTTTATTTTCTCTTATCTATAATTACTGTTGTTATTATTACTAATCAGTATTATTAATACTTTTAGTGTGAATCGTATACCATTGTTAATAGATATAGGAGGCTCTCCTCTTTATAAAACCCTGATCATGGAAACATAACTTCTTTGGTTGTTGTGTTCAACACTTAAATAAACCTAACTATGAAAATATATTTTGTTTTTAATTAATTTTGCACATCTCCTTGTTATGAATGATAGAGAGGGCCTCATAAAATGGCCCAAGACACCTCTTCTATGTATATATATACCATATATATAAATATATATATGTAATATATATATATACATATAGAACTATATAACTAACTATATCTATATTTATTTACAATTCCCCTTCAAAACATAATATATATATATATGACATATATTATGCCAACATATATATATATATATATATATATATATATATATATATATATATATATAAATCTATATATTTTTGCTTTGTTATTTAAATGATCCATTGCATGTATGTTAGGGCTAAATAGCCCTAACATTTTTTTTTTACTTAACATTTTATGTTTTGTTGTGCAGGGGACTGGCGGCAGGGGTCGGCCGCACAGAGGGACGGAGGTCGCAAGAGACAGCGGCGGTGAAGCGCTGCTGTGGGCGGAGTTAAGAGCTCTGCGGGGGTTTAAACGGCAGGGGGATGTGGGGAGGGGCGGAGCCCCACCCACATCCCACGATGTGGGGTGTGGGTGGGGCTCCGCCCCTCCCCACACCTCTGTGTTTAATATATAGGGACTGCGGTGGGGATTACTCCCCACCGCCCAACATACACAAAGCTTCGACTGTGTTTTCAACACAGCGTTCTCAAATAACGCCAGTCTTAAAATGAGATCCGTTTTTATTGCATTCGATGATACTAAAACATCAATAATATATATATATATATATATATATATATATATATATATATATATATATTTAAGTCTCTTTAAATTTGTAAATCTTGTTTTTGTTTTACTACACAATTTATTCAGTTACTATTATTCTATTTAAATATATATATATATGCAAATGTATATATATATTTTATTACCATTCAAATTTGTCGATTACAATGAAATAGTTAGTTTCTCATATTCGGTAAAAAAAATGGTAATTAAATAACAACGAATATATTTATATATATATATATATATATATATATATATATATATATATATATATATATATATATATATATATATATATATATATATATATATATATATATATATATATTTATATATAGTGATATATATTCCATTTTCATAAAACATTTAAGTTTCTTAAATTAACGAACAGAAATATATACATGCTAGATTTCCTCTAATCTTTTCAAATTAATGGAAACCACTATATAAGAAGAATAAACTTAAACATTTAAAATTGTCTTTTCCATTAGAACAATGAACCATAAAACTAACATTTCAACTAGTTAAGCAATTCCAAACTTTCAATTACGTAAACAAACTCAGATTAGATTTCAAATAAGAGATGAACTCTTCCTTTCATTAACATATTAAACACTATTTTTAAAAAAAGTTTCCAAAACAACATAACTTGAAAACCACATTCATATTCCAGAAAAGATAACTCTTCCACTACATAAAGCAAGAGATAATTTTAAACCCTAGATACAAACAACTAACTTCCCATATATGAATTTCCTTCTCCCAAACAATATACAACTGATAGCTTGTGACAACCAAGTAAAAGTCCATCAATAATAAGATCAGGGAGGTGATTTCCTTCACTCCCAGGGTAACAATAAATTACAGCAATAACAAGAGAGGTGCTCTCTCTTCAACTCTTAAGAAATGAACCAGGCCTAATTCTCATGACAAAGAAGAATAACTGTTTCTTCACAAATATAACTTCTCCCAAGCCAACCAGAAGCTCCAAGGGAAAACCTACGTATCAAAGACAAACAAAGAAGAAAACACCACTCATCTAGCTCTCCTCCCTTCCGTAGACCCACAAGTGGGTCACCCCCGAGCTAGGGAGACCATACTCACACCTGGGTAACTCAAACACTCCACTTCACAACAGTAACAACAACAATCCCAAAGCACACAAACACCCGTGGGTCATTTACACAACACGGAAACTCAACTACAGTGAGTTTCATAAGGGGCAGGAGAGTGGACACACTCAACTCCAGAGTGTCACCCTGACAGATAAGTTAACCAATACAATTTCTCTTGGTCTCAAACCAAGTTTGATCACAAATTTTTTAAGAAATCTGTATATGACTCTCAAGTCAAAGATACAGACACAAATACATGCCCTCAAGGCTTTCAACATCCCAAAAGATGGAAACAGGTATGCACCCGAGGAGGATCTCTCCTCCCCTACCCCAAACTTGATGAGCATTTCTCCCAAGTGGGAGAAGCTCTGTCAAACAACCCGACAACAAACCCCACAGAAAACAAATCTGAACACAAATTCACACAATTTACATACACATTCAGCTATATGAAACAAAGGTAAAATTCAAAACAACCTTACAAAGCCTTCCTGGAATGAAGCTGTTGCAGAGCCCATAGAGTTCTCTTCCAACCTTAGCCACCAACTCCCTCTCCCTTCTCTCTCCTACAAGCTAACTTTTCTATTTTTGGTAAGGCAAAATGAAAGTTTCCCCAAAATTCAACTCACTTCCTCCCCTTTCAAAATTGGAAACAAATAACCCCATTTCTTTTCAGTTTCGAGGAATGGGGAGGTGACACTTGTCACCTCCTCACCCTCCCCCAAAACCACTATTCTGCCCTGGTGGCTTATGTCACTCACCCTTCCCAAGAGTACTCCTTATTCCTCTCCTCATGTGATTCCTCTTACGCATGGGAGAAATAAAAGGAGTTAATGGGGAAGAAGACAGGTGACCCATGCCCCTTCTTCCCTTCTTCACATGGGTGTCCCCACAGCACATGGGGGAATCTCACTATGGAAGGGGTGACTTTAAGTCAATCCTTCAATAATGGATGGCATCTCTTACCTTGGGGAAAGTAGAGGGGATGGGTTGGGTGTTGGTACAACCCATCATGTCCCCTCCTACCTCCAATTTTCGCCACTTAACTTCAGGGGGAAGTTAAGATGACTAGATGGAGGTTACTCAAGGGTTACCCATGCCAAATGGGCCCCTGGACCCATGGGGTATAACCCAGGGTCAACTTTAACCCATACAAGACACCCCTGGTCAAGGTAAAGCACAAGAAAAGGCCTCATAAATTTAAATAAAATAAGGAAATTCAAATTCAATCTCTTTACAACACAAATTATAAAATAAGGTTACATGAGGGTAACCTAACCCACTCGACCATACGAAAGACCACATTACAACATTACATCAAACACAAAGAGATCTTGGTTCCTCATGGAACCAGATCGGCTTAACAGGGAATAACAAATAACAAGGTGCGGAATGATCTTCGAATTCTGTGGTTCGATTAGTAATTCCTGCACACTAATTTATAAGATCAATAACCACATAAAATCATCATAGCTGAAGCAACTTGAAAACATGCATTATCATGACATAGTACTAATTAAAATAAATGAAATCATATTACAATTTTCCATCATCACCTAATTAATGTTTTTCTGAAATGTAAACTTATCCAAACATCACCCAAGTAGTTTTTTCGAAATCATAATAAAGTTTAATAGTTTGACAATTCCGGGAATTGTTATCCCACAAATATAAAAAGTAACAATAACAGTAATGTAAATAGTCATAACAACAGAAGTAAAAAGGGCGGTCCTCACAAATTCATTCTCTTTCTACACTAATTGGTTTTATGACCAAAGTTATTGTAGTTGTGGCAGTATCCATTGAAGGATGGATATCTTCGAGCATTAGGCTGTCTTACCAGAGGTCTTCTAGGCCTGTTCCTTAGATTTTTTGATCCAAAATTCTTCTGTCTAGATCCAGAGCTTTCTCCTTTCTCATATCCCAAACCACACTTGTCATCTACCCTCTTTTGACTTCCAAGAAGAACTTCAAGTTGAGCAGAACTTATCTTGAATTTCTCTTTATATTCATTTGCTATTTGAAGATCCCTTTTGAGAGAGACAATTTGATCCTCAAGTTTTTCTTCATTTTCATTAGCATCTTCAAGATCAGATTCAAGATGTCTGATAATTCTATCCATCTGGTGGCAATCTTCTGATTTCTCCTTGAGAGATTGTCTTAGATTTTCTTTAGTTTTTCTTTTCTCTTCAACCTCTTGGGTAAACTTCATAACTCCTCATTCCATTTCATGTCTTACCATAATGATTTCTTTTGAGTACTTTTCACATAACTTGGTTTTCTCATTTAGTTCTTCATTTGCATCATTTGCTTCACCTTGTCTTGCCAATTGATGAAGTTGCTCCTTTCTCTTTTTCATAGAGAGACTTAATTTGTCTTTGAGTTTTCTCATGAAATCATTAGCCTGTTTGAGTCTTTCCTTTAATTCATTGACTTCAGAGTTTGATTGTTCAAGATCATCAAGGGCAGTCTTGAGTTGCTTCCTTAAACCATATGCATCCATTTGAATTCCTAGATCTTCCTCAAGCTATTAGACTTTGTTAGGAGGAACTTGGCTCTGATACCAATTGTTGATAACTGAGAGGGGGTGAATCACTTATCCTAATTATTTCTTCTTTCTAAATTTTCTTAATATTTAATGTAGCATTAATTCAACAAGCAAACATAACCATGAAATGGAAATACACATGACACAATATTTTTGACGTGGAAGCCCTGCTAAGGGAGAAAACCATGGGGTGATTAACCCAAGAATTATTCTTTGTTAGAAGAATAAGGAGAAACAAAATGGCACTTGTCAATTAGGGCTCACTGCCCGAGCACACTGCTCACAAGAGGCACACTGCCTACAAGAGACACATTGTCTACAAAAGAGAGTGATACAATACTTGAACTGATTGGGAGCATCTGTATATGCTAGAGTTCAGTTCCAGTTAGGCTCAGTATACTGATCTGCTGCACTTCATCTTTCCTCTTCACTTATGCTACTTTCCTTTCACATACCGGATCTTCCTTACTGCTTCTGCTCTACTCTTCTGCTTTTATTCACACATCATCAACAACCACAACACTTTTCACAACTAAATACATCTTGTATATATATCCGCACAAGTGATTTCATCACTTTTCAAGTCGGCACCTGGAATAGTCAATCTTTTCACAAACTCTGATCTGTTGGCTGAATCCTTGCACATCAAGTAATGTGGATCAAGCATATACTTGTAGAAGTCATCAAACATGTCAGCCAATCACAATGTATGCCTTAATAACCTTTACCAACATCAAAAACACATCCGGAATGATATTTGATGCTCTACTAGACAATTCTTCCTCTGTTCATACTGTTACTTGGGAACCTGACACTCAAGCATTCATATCTCTTTGTCCTTTCCACTCTGGAGGCTCAAACCTTGGAATCTATTAGTCAATATACTCCTCTTGACTTCCCAAATCTGCACTTCACCAAGATACTTCCTCTGAGAGATCCATACCTATCTATCAGACCTTACTGACTGCTCTGTTCTTGTTTACCGGACCACAACATTCTTCACTCTGACTTCCGGTAGAGACACCATGTCCTGCAGATATGTGGGATGAACATTGTTGCCATCAATGACAACAATCATGAATCCATATAGTGTCTCTTGCCAACACAAATGACATAACAACTTTGCACCACAAATCCTTCCTGCCGACTAGGTTAGACAACCCCAAATCTCACACAAAGTTGGTACCCTCAAAAATTTGCACTTTCTGTCAGAGAAATCTGAGACTCCCAAAAGCCATGCAAAATACCTTTAATGATGTTTTTCTTTAATCTTTCCAACTTAGAATGATCAGTTAAGGTTAAATGGATGTTGCAGAAGTAATTTTATCATGTTTTACATGTTTTCATTTAGGATTTCAAGTATTTATTGCATGGTTAGTAGGTTTTAAATGCTCTCTTGTTTACTTATGCCATGTAATAGGTGATGTAAATCATTTAAGTCTACAAGTTTTTACTTCTGCATTTGAATTCAAAGGACTTGATAACAATTATATACCAAAAGAGTCTTAACTTATCAATCTAGATGGATAACTAGTGACTCACTCAAATTAGACTTAGGAATCAAACCATCAAGATAACCATAACTTATAAGGTCTAGTCATGCAGGTTGAATGACTGCAAGGGCTCAAAACATGAAGTATGAGTTTAAAGGCATCCCTCCTGAAACCAAAATCACCTCCGGGTGGAAAGACATAGGAGACATTGATCTAGGTCACATTAACTTGGATGATTTTAGATCCAGAACATTTGGACCCAATCTAACTCCAATGGCCAAGAAGATAAAGGACAGTGGGATTGTAGAGGTTTCTGTCTTCTCAACCTCAGCTCAATGTGTGGAACTAATAGTGGCTTGTGCCAATAGATCTATGATCTACTGACTAGAACCATACAAACCCCCAATGGAGAACTATTAGCAGACTTAAGCCTACCATCATTAGCAGAGACCTTTGGTATTCCATGGTACACAGTGTTGACCATGCCAAATAAAGTAGGTGTAGGAGAAACATTAAATAAGGATTTGGATACATGTAAGAAGCACATAAATTACCACTGGATGAAAAATAAAAGGTCAACCATCATCAAGCTTCACCATACATTGTACAAGAGTGACTTTCATGATCAAATTGGAGACCTAATGACTTTGCTCAGCAGAATATATGGACTAGCCGATGCATCAACCTTTGAAGCTTGGATGTTCATGATGATTCAAAAGATAATTAGAAAAGGAACCAAATTTCACCGGGCCCAAATATTGAGTGATAACATGCATGAGGCATTTGGGAATTTTAGAGAAAAATAAATATTCAAGTGGACCTCCTATGTGGTATATTCATTGGCCAGGAGGAATGAATATGTTGGTCTATCTAAAATTTGAGAACTTGGCAATGGTGAACACCGGGTCAAAGTATATGAATGCTACGATCAATTGGTGCTGTCCTAATCCCTCATTCATTATAAAAGAGTAAATGATGCATTCACAATGTATATCACTAGATTACTACAATGTGCAATAGCTCTCAGGATATCTCCTAAATCTATGAATGAAATAATGCAATATGGGAGGTGGTACATACAATTTCAGAAATTCACCTATTTAAGGATTCAAGGTTTAACTGGTCTGCCATATAGGCTACCTCTTTACCCAACAGATATGGTGGTACTTCTAGAGTTGTCAAGATAGCTAATCACTTGTGTAGAAAGATTGGAACACCTACATAGAACAAATGTCAAGTTTCCAATTATATTGGGTAAGGGAAACTATGCATGTGTCTCTCTTGGAGTAGCTAAGCATTTTGATAAGGAGTTGCAATTACTTTACCTTCATTTTTTCACAAAAAGAGGCCATTTTGATCCACAAAGGGTAATTGAGGGATATGTGAGCAAAGGCTATTTCATAAGATGCATTTAGAAGATTTTTGGGCAAATTGTGTGGATGACTACAAAGTGTTAAAGAGAACTCACTCAAGGCTGTCCATCAGGTTCATAAGAAAGTTTCATATAATAGAAGCCCTAGACCAGCTGAATGATGATGAAGATATGGTACAAAAGGGACCTTGTGAAGCTCAATATCAACAACCAGTCCCTCTACCTGACTGGGCTAATGTAGAGGAAAGCTCTTTAGATGCAATTATGAAAGAGCCTTTAAGATTGAGCAAAATATGGGTAAGGAATCAAGTTGAAATGCTGGAGAGACAAGGAGTACCACTTACTTATACTACACTTGAATTTGAAAAGGAATCTGGGGATGAGGAAGACACACCCATAGAAGTACCAGATGATGCAGAACAAGTTCAAGAGCCTTGAAGAAATTCTGATAGCAAAGAACATGTACCCTTGGCAGAGAAGGCAAAGGAAAAGAAGCCTATTTTGAAAGCTGAGAAGAAAGATATGCCTCCTGCCACAAGGACAAGAGCATCTAAGAAGAAAAATATGTAGAGTGGGCTAGGAGAAGGGTCCAAAACTAAAAGGCAAAAGGTCAAGATAGCTGGTATAACTATAGAAGCCCCAACTGCTGCAGCATCAGATAATACAAGCATTCCTGTGACTTCTTCACCTCGTGCTACCCCGCTTTCTTTTGCTGCCCCCACAATTCAACAAGCTACCTCTATTCCTTCCCCTTTAGTAACCACAATATCTATAGCCTCATGTTCATTAGTAATTGACTCAAATAGATTGAGTAGAACCACTTCTCCCATTGCTACCTCCTCATTCTCTCCTATTTCTACCACATTCATGTCTTCCATTTCTTCTATCTCATTTTCTACCTCCTTCTCCTTGCCACCCATTTCTTCCATGCTTTCACCCTCTTTCTCTATGCCTTGCTCCTCTATTGCTTCACCAATTATTATTTCTACAGCATTGCCTACCTCTTCCATCCCACCTCCTTTGGGGTTTAGTCCATTTTCCAATTTAACACATGTCCATTTGGCTTCATTTGTTGCATATTCATTAGCTTTGGCCACCAATCCTTTGGCCCCATCGTGTGTGTAAGATTCACTTCCTCTGGCTATCCCTATGCTAACAAGAATTGAGAAGGTGTTGGAACAAATTAAATCATAAGAGAAAGAGAAAATAATAGAAATTTCTGACAAACCTCTTCTTGCACCTTCTGTTGAGGTTGAGATAATTGAAATTCAGGAAAGCCCAGCTAACAAAGAGACTACCGAAATAGTTTCATAGACGGCCCAACAGGCAGTAGTAAAAAATATCCAAAACCTTGGGCATGCTACAGATGAAAAGGAAGAGAATAAGTTATTTGGGAAAGGAGAGGAAATTCATGATGAATCACTTGACAAGGAAGATGCCCATGATAATACTCTTGAGATTTCTTCCACTACACCAAATTGGCTCCAACAAAGACTCGTAGAAGAGGAACCTCAGATGGAGGTAATGTAGATGGATTTGGGCACACTACTGGCACAAGTAGAAAGGCCCAAGAAGCTAGAAAAGGCAAAGATTCAATCATGAATATCCAAAGATGCATCAGGCTCAAGAATAGCAAAAGTTGTTGTCGCTCTTGCTAATATGAATAGAACACAAGTAAGAGCTCAAGATTATATCATCTCTACTATAAACTTGGGTCTCACATCAAGAGAGCAAACAATTGATGACTTCAAAGGTTTAGTGTCCTCAATCGTGGAGTAGTTAAACAAAGATGAAATGACTAAGCAAGAACTAAGGAAACAAAATGAGGAGTTAAGAGCCTGCATAAGGTCCCTAATGAGGCCATTGAATTTAGAAGGGGAACCAACGATGACTCTAGTCTTGCCATTGAAAGAGGAGTTAGCCAAATTTGATGATATCAAAACCAATACTGCTAGTATGCAAGAGTGGTTCGACAAGGTATATAGTGATGGCCACGAGGTGATTACTTTTGCTGTCATGTTGCATAAATATTTTAGGTTGTTGAAAGGTGGATGGGATGAATTGTATGAAGAATGTGAGCCATATGAAGAATACTACTCTCAAATGTTTCTAAGAGTACAAGTAATCAAGAAGTTGCCTAACCAAATTTTTCTATCAGTGAATATCGTTACAACAAAGAGGTTGCATAAGTCTGCTAAGTGGTATCAACAAATAAGCTTGATGAAAGAAGATTTTAATAAGGTTAAGGAAGCTTATAAAGAAGTAAATGATCAGATACTCTCTGTTATTTATGAAATAAATGATACTTTAAGGGAGCATCTGGACCTCAGTTTTGATGACCTCACCCCATTAGATGAGCAGCATTGTAAAGATAGATTGTCTCAAGTTATCTATGGGCAGTCTCTGTTAAGTGTAGTGGGAAAATTGGAAAAGGTCAGTGATCTTCGGGCTTCCATTGTAGCATTTTAAAAAAGCAGAAGATCAATGGAGGATGTGTACACTCAGTATTACCATGATCTTGAAAATCTCTAATTCAGAACATACTATATTAAAGATCCAGAGTCTGCAGTAATAAATCCAGCATTAGCAGCTTGGGTAGTCTACATCAACAAAAAAGCTGAAGAAGACAAAATCAACTTGGAAGAAGATGAATAAAATGTTAAATTATTTGAAATTAAAAATGTAAATCCCATCACTTGTAAGTAATGCTATATTTAGAAGGTCAGGTGATGCTATTTTGTCTCTATTATAATTTAAAAATTGTCTTTTCCCAATATATAGCTAATGGGTATTCAATTTGTCTAAATTCAATGTATCTAGAGATTATTTTTCATCATTTTCCTACAGGACAAATTGTAATCTGAGAATACAAAATGTTGTTATTAATGCATTTAATGCTATCATATCTAGACTATTAGTGTTGAGTTAATCTCCACCTTACATTCAAAAACCTAGTATGCCGCCTCTCCTACATAAAGGGCCGTCCTTCTCTCATTGTGAGACAATCTTGATGCTGAATTGTTGACACTGCCAAATTTTTGATTTAATACAAATCAAGTTACTATAGGTTTTCTCAGAATTTGTCTCTTGTATTGTCGATTTGATTTCATGGTTCACATCTTGATCTGCATTAGTTAAATTGTGCTTTGTATTGTTATTGATTTGCTGAAGGTATTTGATGAGCATTTAAGTCCATACTATTAGTTGCTAGTTGATTGTAAGTAGATGTACATAGTTAGTCTAGGCTATTAAACTAAGCTTAGTTCAATTACGTTATAGTAGTTAAGTCATGCCAGCACTTGGGTACTTAATGAATGTATGTAATCTAAAAATCTAGGGATCCATAGAAGAGAGCACTATTTTCTACAACACTATAGAAAATTTTTAGCTTGGTAAAATAGAAAATTGGTTTAATTTTTAAATTTTGTCTACCTGCAGCAATCTTTACTTTGTGAATGTCACTTAGGATCTCTCTAAACCCTACTTCCTTTTGCATGTTTCTATTTAATCAATCGTTAGAGTTAGATTTTACCAGTAATTTACACAGAGATATTAGCTGAAAAGTTATAAGGGTTTGCATATATTGTTGTCCTAATTTGTCAAATCTTTCACATTACATGTAAGACCCCTTGTAGGAATAGCTAGTACATCCAACTAAGTCATTCTCGGTGAGCTAAAACCTACTTGTATTATCCTTGGAGTAGTCTTACTTAGGATAGGATACTTTTCAAGAAAGGTGTGATACCAACAATTGTACCTACATTGTTGTGTGCTGAAAACACCATCAATAATACTGCTCTTAACAAATTTGTTGATGCTCATTCCTGCCAGTGTTAACAAAGTGGTAATACATGTAGTCCTTAAATTAGTTGTGGATAATAGATTTTTTGCAAATAGATTAATTGCAATGCATGGTCAGAAGCAATGCTAGAGGCTAATGGAATGAATGACATGAGTAGATTTAAGAATTGTCCACTCACCTCAACTATAGTAGATGCATGGTGACCATTAAAAGGAGCGGTATGAGCTCCAAATGTGTACTCTTCTTTCACAATAAATGGATGGGCAACATCCAAAGAATCTACCATTGAAGTTTGAATTAAGTTAATAGCTTTTGAGTATTGTCTTCCCATCTTCCTACATAACAACATTGGCAATTACATAATTACATATAATATTTTACTTGTTAAATTCATTCATTCTACTCAGTCTCAATCCCATAAGGAACAAGGAATTTTGTATTTTTGTAGAAAACTTAACTTCCAATTCCCTAGAAATATTCATCCCCAAAAAATATCTAGATATTGTTCCATATATCATAGAATCAGTGAAGTGTAACTAGGAAAAAACAAATTAGTCTTGGCACAACCCTACTTACATCTCAAAGATTTATTCCCAAGAAAGACGGTTTATTCTTGCAAAATTTACCATATTAGTATTGTTCCCCACTTATTCCCTCGTAAGCCCAACATGGCTTTTGCCACTTTGAAACTCTAGTTATTTATATATATAGAACCCAATTTTCTAATAGCAGAAAAACTAGGAAGCATTCCCGGTCACATTATAGTCTCTAGTCTATTTTGCATATTATATGCAATAAGAGTTTTGTTGGGAATTAAGGTGTCTACACCTTTGCAAGTTCCTAATACTGTATTTATTTATTCAGTACTATGTTGTAAGATCCCATATTGAGTTGGCATAGTCAGCACCTTGTGTACATGTAGTAGGATAACTTTTCATGACTTTGGTAGTTGCAGTTTCCCCCTTGAATAATTAATGGGGTTTTAGGCGCAGTGCCCCAAGATGGGGTCAAGGGGTAGTGCCCCTGGCATGCTCCCTGTCATGATACAAGGTAGGGTCAAGGGGCAGTGCCTCTACGGGGGCTTGGGGACAACACCCCCGAAACCTCAAATGAATTTTATTTAATAAATGCATCGATGGTTAATTTTGTTAACTGACAAAATGAAAAATGGCATTGTAAAGCCTTAATTTTTGGAAGCTTTTAAAAGCTTGTTATAAGTGGTTGGATAGTGTGAAAGGCCACGAGATACAAATGAGAATTGACAGTGTGTACTCCTTAAAGGACTTGCATTGCAAGTGTGTTGTAATCATCTTTTTGATTTGATAATACATTGTGTAGGTTTTGGAGTGTGTGGTTTTCACTTGAAAGGGTTTTCCCCAATATATCTTGTGTTGTGAGTTTTGTTTGCATTAGAATGTTGTCATTACCTTCATGTTAATGTGCATCTTAATTTGTAACTGTAAAAGGTTAAAATTTGCATAAATCTTTCCTTAGTAGATTAGTCTAGGAAGCGTTTTCTACGTACCTTGCTTCCTTTCAAGTCTCTAGTCCTAGATGCACATTCTATGGATAAAAATCTCAATTTGAAGGTAATGACCATGTCTTAAAAAGAAATCAATCATTTGGAAATGCAACCATTATTGCAAAATCTCAACTTTTAGAAAAAAATAATCTATTTACAAATAAATCAATCCATTCAAAGTGGTCAACCATAAATACAAACTTAACTATCAATTTCACCACCAAATCAATGACCTAAAAATGCAATTATAGTTGTATTTCCATTTTAAACTACCTATAACATATTTAGAAACACCTCTTCCTAGACTCTAACCATATCATGCAATACTCTTTGGTGAGTGTTCTACTATTTTTCCCTCTTGGCTAAATAGTCTAGAGAATCCTTAATTCTGGTGTTTTCCTTCTCTGGTATGTAGGCTGAATTGTTTATACCCTCCAAAACCTCTTTGGGTTTCCCTTGTTTCCACTTAAACCCTAAGGTTTCACAATTAGATCTTACCTTTGTTCTACTTCATAGTTGACCATTTACTCTCGGTGCTTGGTCACTTAAGTTATCACTTGAAGTTCGTTATGTCATGAAGTGACTGGCCCCAAGTCCTAATATTACCTTTTGGCACCTGTCGGGTCATGTTCTTAAAAAATTCTAAGTCTTAAGTCCCCTAGGCCCATGGTGCCACATGGCAGTATTTTGCAAGCTCACAAACCACCTAAGATGATGTCACATTCTGTTAGATTTAGGATAGACAACTGAGAGGGGGGGTGAATCAGTTGTCTGAAACTTTCTTCCAATTAATCACTTAAATCCTTTTCTTAATTCAGCAGCATAATAATAAATCAATCATGGAAACACAATACAACAATTCAAGAGTAGAAACACATTAACAAATAAGACACAAAGATTTTTGACATGGAAAGCCCGGTTAAGGGAAAAACCATGGGTGACTAACCCAAGATTGTATTCTCTATTAGAAGAATAGAAAGAACAAAATGGCACATGCCAATTAGGGCTCACTGCCTGAGCACACTATTCATAAAAGGCCCATTGCCAACAAGAGACACACTGTCTATAGAATAATAAGTATTACATACTTGAACTGAAGAATAGCATCTTCACCATGCCTGAGTCAGTTCCATTTAGGCTCAATACTTTTTCTCTACCTTTCCCTCTACTCCTCTCTACCACACACTCATCTCCATGATACACTTTTAAATGACTTTACAGCTCCTTATTTATACAAGACATCGACTTAGGGATAATCATCCAAGTCAGCATACATTACAAAGCAAATACATAAATACAACATAACGAATTCCAAAAAGACTTCACATGGATAAACACACTGTCGGCCACATAGATCTGATACTTCAATCTTTCTTTAGGAACACACCATTCTTCACAGAAAATCTCTAAGATCATTTGCAGAATGTGTAACTCATCCGGTCGGCCAGACTTAGGAAGAATATCATCATCCAGAAGTAATTCTTCAATTATGAACTCAATCTTCAATGTGGACCACCAACATGAACTAGAAACAATCCAAAGACCTCTACAAGCTTTCCTGAATCAGCAAAAACATCCACACTACTTTTGGTTACTGAAATCATTTTCTCTTTCATCCAGAACCTCAAGAACACAGTCTGTCATCACTTTCATATTGGAATAGATGCTTGCGGACCATCAGACCATGAACCAATTGAGTTGTCAATTCATATTGACTTCCTAAACACTCCACCAAATTTGT
Organism: Cunninghamia lanceolata; assembly: GCA_027924645.1. NCBI lineage: Eukaryota > Viridiplantae > Streptophyta > Pinopsida > Cupressales > Cupressaceae > Cunninghamia > Cunninghamia lanceolata. Next base: position 29,360,282 of record BSBN01000078.1, on the reverse strand, counting down.
AGAACAAGATATTGTATTTACAGATCTTACCAGACCTATCTATGTCACTATGTCACCTCTGAACATCTGCCAGAACTAATTTTACTTAAGTGGCCATAACTTCTTCAGATCTTCATGCAGACCTCTAAAATCTTTACTGGATCATCTTAAGACATATATCTACAAACCCTTTGAAGTGTATCCTCTGATCTTCATCTTATCTAGGATCTTTACCTCACCGTGTTCACTGTTCTTCTCTATTCCTGATAGGACTAATTTTCTCAATATCCTCAGCATATAGCTCATCCAATCCTTATCATCAATGCAACAGGAGTATGTTGACATCAATGAAAACATCGGTTAGGCTCATACTTGCAACAATCTCCCCCTTTGTCATTAATGGCAACATATGATGTGAAAATTTGTTTTAACTATCAAGACAATAACTTCTCCTTACTATCACAACTCCCCCTATCAACAACAACCATTCACTTGTCTTCTCTTTCTTTCCTACTCCCTCTTTAGTCAGCAATTACTTGTTTTTCACATGTCTTCTCTCCCCCTTTGACATCAATGGCAAAGGGCACATACTTGCATCAATTTAGAATCATACCAGTTGCTCCCCCTGAGTAACAGCTTCCCAAACATCAATCTAGACCACAAAATATAACTATGAGATTCACCAGACTGATGCACATCAGTGCACCTTAATTCAGAGTCGGAGGGGTAATAACCCCTAACTTCTCCCAGAGATACTCAAAAGAGTCCTTGGGTAGAGGTTTAGTAAAAGTATCTTCAATCTAATCCTTGGAAGGCACAAACTCCAATCTAACTTCATTCTTGTTCACTTGCTCTCTCAAAAAGTAAAATTTGATGGATATATGCTTAGTCTTTGAATGCAACACCAAATTTTTTGATATGTTAATTGTGCTTGAATTATCATAGAAGATTGTGATAGTTTCTTCATACTCCACTCTGATATCTCTTAGCATTTGCTTCATCCACAATACTTGAGTGCAACTACCTACTGCTACAATATATTCTACTTCTACAGTAGACAGAGATATTACCTCTTTTTTCTTGCTTAGCTAAGAAACCAATCTCTTCCCCAAAAAGAATGCTCCACCACTGGTGCTCTTCCAGTCATCCACATCTCCTACCCAATCCGCATATGTATATGCATGAAGAGAGAAATCATGATCTCTAAGATACCACAAACCATACTCAACTATCCCTTTTAGATATCTAAAAATCCTTTTGATTGCCATGACATGAGATTCTCTAGGAGTAGCTTGGAATCTAGCAACAAGACCAATCATATTCATAATGTCAGGTCTAGTTTGAGTGAGATACAATAGTCCTCTAATCATTGACCTATACTTTTTCTGATTAGCCTTAGGAGAGTCATCATCTTTGCTCAATTTACATCCAGTTGCCATGGGAGTATTCATTGGTTTTGAGTCTTCCATCCCAAATTTTTCAACAATTCTTTCACATATTTGGTCTGAGAAATAAAGATTCCTTTCTTTGTTTGAGTGATTTACAGACCCAAGAAGAAATTCATTTCCCCACACATGGACATCTCAAATTCACTTTTCATTTGATTTGCAAAAGTTTTACAAAAAATGATATCATCACCAAACACTTCAACAATCAAGATATTTTTATGATCAATTTTGATGTATAAATTACTGTCAATAGTACCTTTGTTGAAACCAATCTTCAAAAGATGCTTATCCAATCTTTCATACTAGGCTCTTGGAGCTTGCTTGAGTCTATACAGTGCTTTCTTCAACTTGCAGACCATATCGCCATGATCAGATAATTGAAATCCATTAGGTTGCTCAATGTAAACTTCTTCTTCCAAGTCACCATTCAGGAAGGCAGACTTGACATCCATCTGATATACCTTGAAATCCTTGAAGGTAGAAAAAGCAAGAAATAATATTACTACTTCAATTCTTGCCACCAGAGAAAAAGTTTCTTCAATATCAACTCCTTCTACTTGGGAGTAACCCTTGTAGACCAATCTGGCTTTATGTCTAACTACTACACCATCTTCATTCAATTTATTTTAGATGACCCATTTGGTTTCAATCACATTCTTATTTTTAGGTCTGGGAACAAGATCCCAATGTGATTTTTCTCAATTTGCATAAGCTCTTCCTCCATTACTTTAGTCCAGTTTTCATCATTGGATGCTTCATTCACTATCTTAGGTTCAAACTTTGAAATCAGACAATACTCTTTAAAATCTTGAGCAATCCTTCTTCTTGTTTGAACACCATTGCTTTTATCACTTATGATCTGGTCTTTAGAGTGATTCATTTTTACATACTTGGGAATTTTGGGACTTACTTGAACTTCTATTTCTTGTACAGGTTCATTCAAACTTGTCTCTTCTTCCTAATTCACTAGATTAGTTTGAATGTAAATTTTAGAAGGAGTTTGGGCTCCTTGGATCAAAACATTATTCTGATCATCTTCATCATATTCATAAAACCTTGAGGGTTTTTCAATACCTTCATCAACCTTCACATTTGTACTTTGTACAATCTTCCTCAATCTCTTGTTATAACACTAGTATGCTTTACTTTGAGTAGAATAACCTAAGAATATTCTTTCATCACTTCTAGCATCAAATTTGCCTAGATCTTGATCTCTTTTAATGTAACATTTTCTACCAAAGACTCTGAAATACCTCACAGTGGGAGTGATGCCAAACCAGAGGTCATAAGGAGTCTTACCAGTATTGCTTCTAATTTGAACTTGATTAAGAGTGTAGATTGAAGTACTTACAGCTTCTCTCTAGTAGATCTGAAGAATATTTTCTTCCATCATAATGTTTCTAGATGCCTCTTGGATGGTCCAATTCTTTCCCTCCACTACTCCATTCTGTTGTGGTGTCCTCAGAGCAGACAACTATCTTTTTATCCCATGTTTCTCATAGAATTCTATGAACTCACTAGATGTGAATTCTCCACCTCTGTCAGACCTCAGACATTTTATGTTCAAACCGGTTTCATTCTCTACCATAGCCTTGAATATTTTGAATTTTTCAAGAGCCTCAGATTTCTCTTTCAGAAAAGCCACCCACATCATTTGGGAGTGCTCATCAATTAATAACATGAAGTATCTATCACCTTACACACTCCTGATTCTTGCTGAACCACATAGATCAGTATGAACTAGGTCCAATAATCTGGTAGAATACTATTCCTTGCTTTTGAATGAGACTCTGCTTTGTTTACCCAACTGACATTCTTTGCACAAGCTATTAGTAGGTTTTACCAATCTTGGAAGATCTCTTATAGCCTAAGTGTTTCTTATCTTGATGATATTATCAAAATTCACATGACACATTCTCCTATGCCACAACTAGCTCTGATCAATTTGAACAAATAAACAACATTTACCAGTACCAACCAAGTGGAAGATATTACCTTTTGTTTGAATATCGGATGCAATCTCTGTTTCAAAACTTTCAAAGATCTTACATTTTCCATTCTTGAATTAGAGATCATAGCCTTTGTCCACCAACTGTCCAACACTAAGAACATTTTGCTTTAGACCTTCAACATATAGTACATTACTAGTTTTATTCTTTCCATCAAAAGAAATGGTTCCTCTACCTCTGATTCTTCTAGCAGAGTTATCATCAAATTCTACCACTCCTCCTTCATAGCTTTCCAAATCTATGAACTTATTTTTGTCACCTATCATATGGTGAGAGCATCCACTGTCAATGACCCAATCATCCTTTTCTTCAACTTGGGCAACTATAGCTCTTTCTACAATTTTATGATTGGTAGATTCAGATGGCATTGGATCTTCTTCCTTGATGGTAATAAACACCCAGTCATTTCCTAATTTGTTTCATGTCTTTGATTCATCATCTATTACTCCTTCATCATCATCATCTTCATGAACATAGTAACATTTCTTTTGGAACCTTGATCTATTAGGATTTGGCCTTGAAAATCTTTCCGGACACCTTGAGGCAAATTGACTAATCGTATTGTAGTTAAAACATTTAAAAGGCAATTTCCCCTCATACTTACTAGATCATCTTGGTAGTCTTTCTGTAATAAGGGCTTCAAGTTGAGCAGCTTCTACTTCATCTTCTTCCAGGTCTTTTCTTGCTTTTTCATACCATGATAGTTTCCTTGAAGAGTTCTCTCTTGGATCAAACTTTTATTTTCCTTTCACAGAGGCACTAGCTTTGAAAGTAGATTCAACCTTGGGGGGGATCTCTAAACTCAGTCAATTCAAATGCAGCTAGTTTACCAACCAAGATCTCTTATGATACCTAAAAAGGATCTAAATTCTTCAATAGCAGCAACCTTGTATTTGTAAGACTCAGGAAGGGATCTGACAACTTTGCCAACAATCTCATCTTCATCCAAGATTCCACCAGCACATCTAATGCCACAAACAAGCTCATTTACTCTTGGCATAAATGCAGTGATATTTTCATCTTCTCTCATCTTTAGGTTTTCAAATTTTCCTTTTAGACTCTATAGCTTGGCACATTTAACATACTTGTCTCCTTCATGCAGAAGTTCTAGTTTTTGCCAAATCTCATATGCATTTTTTAGATCAACAACATTTGTTAGCTCTTAATTAGATAGGGTACTTAGAAGAGCTTCTTTAGACTGTAGATTGTTTTTAGCATCTTTGATTTCATCTACGATATGCAAACCATTCTGAGGAGGATCATACTTCTTTGAAGCCATGATCCAATACTGCATTCCCATACATTACAAGTGGCATTCCATGCAACTTTTCCAAAGAGTGAAATTGGTTCCATCAAACCTTGGACTATCCTTTTTGTAGGATGACATCCTGGATCTCCTCAAGTGGTTAATCTCCTTCTAGAGGAACTTGGCTCTGATACCAATTGTTAGATTTAGGATAGACAACTAAGAGGTGGGGTGAATCAGTTGTTTGAAACTTTCTTCCAATTAATCACTTAAATCCTTTTCTCAATTCAATAGCATAATAATAAATCAATCATGGAAACATAATACATCAATTCAAGAGCAGAAATATATTAACACATAAGACACCAAGATTTTTGACATGGAAAACCTAGTTAAGGGAAAAACCATGGGGTGACTAACCCAAGATTGTATTCTCTATTAGAAGAATAGAAAGAACAAAATGGCACATGCCAATTAGGTCTCACTGCCTGAGAACACTGCTCACAGGAGACCCACTGCCTACAGGAGACACATTGTCTATAGAATAATAATTATTACATACTTGAACTGAAGAATAACATCTTCACCATGCTTGAGTCAGTTCTATTTAGGCTTAATACTTCTACTCTATCTTTCACTCTGCTCCTCTCTACCACACACTCATCTCCATGATACACTTTTAAATGACTTTACAACTTCTTATTTATACAAGACATCGACTTAGGGATAATCATCCAAGTCGGCATACATTACACAACAAATACATAAATACAACATAACTAATTACAAAAAGACTTCACGCGGATCAACACATTGTTAGCCACATAGATCTAAGACTTCAATCTTTCCTTAGGAACACACCATTCTTCACAGAAGATCTCCAAGATCATCTACAGAATGTATAACTCATCTGGTCAGCCAGACTTAGGAAGAATATCATCATCCAGTAGTAATTCTTCAATTACAAACTCAATCTTCAATGTAGACCACCAAGACAAACTAGACACAATCCAAAGACCTCTACAAGCTTTCCTGAATCACTAGAAATATCCACACTACTTTTGCATACTGAAATCATTCTCTTTCATCCGAAACCTCAAGAACACAGTTTGTCATCACTCTCATATTGGAATAGATTCTTGTGGACCTTTAGACCATGAAACAATTGAGTTCTTAATTCATATTGACTTCCTAAACACTCCACCAAATCCACAGAACAAGATATTGCATTTCTGGATCTTACCAGACCTATCTGTGTCACTCTGTCACCTCTAAACATCTACCAAAACCAATTTTACTTAAGTGGCCATAACTTCTTCAGATCTTCATGCGAACCTCTGAAATATTTACTAGATAATATTAAGACACATATCTACAAACTCTTTGAAGCATATCCTCTGATCTTCATCTTATCTAGGATCTTTACCTCACTATCTTCACTGTTCTTCTTTGTTCCTGATAGGACTAATTTTCTCAATATCCTCAGCATACAGCTCATCCAATCTTTATTATCAATGCAATAGGAGTATGTTGACATCAATGACAACCCTAGTTAGGCCCATACTTGCAACACATTCCTTCTACAGGGTTGTGAGAGGAGGACACTTGTAAAGGATATCGAGGCTTCGGTAAGATAGCGCCAAGTGTTGAGGAAAGAAGGGCTGTGGTGGCGTCATTGTAAATCAATAGCAATGCAATGTCATGGGAAAATCTTGTCTGTCAGAGGGATTCTTTGTGTGTCCATGAGATTATGACATGTGGCGCCCATGTGGGGCTGCTGGTATAAAAGGGAAAAAGGTCGATAATCTAACAGTGGCACATTGTCACAGTTGAATCTTGCCTATTGGGTAGATTCTTTGCACGCCTGCGAGATCTTGCCATGTATCCTAAGGCACCAGTGTTGGCCCAATGTAAATTTAAAAGAAAAGTATGTTACGAAGCTTGTGGATCCATCAATATTCTAACCATTTGTTGTCAATCAAGTATGCACCTTGCTAAGCTCACAGAAACATAGTTACCTGTTGAAACATGGAAATCCTACTAGATTGTGGGTGATCTATTTCAAAAGGGAATCTCTAGAGTGAGCTAGTTCTCCTTATGATTTTCCTAATCTAATGACTTGGTAGGGAAAAGGGATAGAAGGATATGCTGAAATAAATGAATTCTAATTTAATCTTTAAGATTGTATCACCTAACAGATCTTACTCACAAACAGATTATTAGACTTTGGTCTTCACAACACTCTGATCATTTAACTCATAAATATTTCACATGAAGGTCTGGTAGACACAACATGCAACTTGAATTAAACAAAGCTTTTGCAAAAATATCACAAGCTAAGACAAAGCAAAGGATAAACATTCATCACAATGCAACATCATATTAACTTGCAAATAATTGGACAAAATGTGAAGGAAAGTTGTTTCTCAATAACAAAAGGAATAATGAGTACAATGAAAATGAGTACAACACTCTTGATGTGAGAGGAAGACTCTGGTATCTTTGCACTTCTGATCTCTAAAACTCTAAATCAAACTCCTAAAAAAGAAAGGGATCTCTGACATATATGCTGCGAAAGATCTCCCCCTGAAAGCTGGAAAAAATCTTCTAAAAATAGACTCCAAGTCCATTTTTGAGATACTAAAAAAACCATAAATAAAAGCTCTGCAAAAGAAACCAAATTGTCAAATCATGATGCCAAAAGACCCCCTGATGTGTCCCCACCACAAATCTACTTTCTTTTGCCCATGAGATCTCAAATTTTGTCTTATTTGCCTCGAAATAAAGCAAATCGAAAAAGAATATTTGATTTGTTTTATTAACCTATTAACTGCCTAAAAATAGTTAAGTTTTAAAAGTGATTTATAAATGATTACTTTAAAACTAACTTTACAATGCTTTGGCAATTTTTAATCTATATCATGATCAATTTGTTTTTTGCAAAAAATAAAACCATATGGCTTATAATTCACCATTAATAATTACAATGCATGATTTTTTAAAAAAAATTATAAAAAATATAATGGCATGTATATAATTTTGTAAAAATAAAGACCCTAATGGTCTATCTCAGTATGACTTGGAAATCTACATGGTACACATGGCACATAATCTATCTCTTGTCAAAATGAAGGTTTGCAAAAATACTAAGGTATAACTTCTCCAAGTGGCAAGGCATATGTCATGTCCAATGGACTTGGACAGAACCCTTAGCTTGACCTCACACTAAGTCATTGACTTAGGCACCATGGTGAACACTTAATACCATTAGGTATTAGTTCAGGCCACAAAAAATAAAAAGAATGTGACAATAATGTCATCATTCTAATAGGGTTAAATGAAACCCTAGGAACAAAACCAAATTCCACCCTATCTTTTTGCATCATTTGACTCGGCATTTTCTAAGGGTTTGAGCTCTGTTGTGGCTAACAATGGAACTCTAGGGTTTTTGTGTGAAAACATCATCTCTCTAGCTCTTTTGTGCTCGACCCTTATGAATTTTTTGCAGATGAAGGAAGGTAACAGCCTACTGATGCATTCTATAACCTTTCTCTGTGATTTTTCTCATTCTATGATGAGTTTCTGAGGTAAAAAACTCCTCAGAACCACAACTGATATGCTATTTCTGATGAACTTTTTGTCGTTTGTCTTACTGTGCCAACTCTCCTCTATTCCTGGCCACAAATTGTTGCATTTCTGAGAAGAAGAATGAAATAAAAGTGAAGCCTTTCAGCTCTACATACTGTATATCAATTCCATACACATGTAACTTCATTTTGCCATTGCATCCTTCATTCTTTGTAGCATTTTGTGTATTGAGTTTAAAATCCTTAGCCATTTTTTTTACTTCCTATATCTTGCATTTGTCATCAAAATATGAAATGGGTTTCCAAAATTTTTGAAGGAAAATGTATTTTTGGCAGTGTTGTAGCTTATCACTTTTACTTAGAAATGAAATGGTTTTTGTCCTTTTATGGCTTGAAACCTTCTTCTATGACTCTACATCTGTATAGATTCAATGTATATTGCACTCATTTCTTTGAAACCCTAAGAGGGTTTGGACAAAAGATAGTTCTTTCATTTCTATATATGTTTGAACCCTAAAGGCCACGACCTGAACTTTGCATTTCTATACAAAAAATGAAATGGGTTTCTGTGTTCGAACCCTTATCATAACTTGGCACCTGTATAAAAATCACTGTGTCTGATATTTTCTCTTTTGAAACCCTAAGAGGGTTTGGACAAAAGATAGTTCTTTCATTTCACTCATTTATTTCTACATATGAAACTTGGGAAACCGTAACTTGTAGCAATGCATTTGTATAACAAACCCTCTTCATATTTCATGGGGCATCTTTTCCTAAATCAGTTTGAGATTTCTTATTTGATTTAATATTATTTTAGTGGCTATGGGACCATGGCTAGCATAAAATGTACTTCATTTAATGACTTTCTATATTACAAGTTTCATTTCTATCTTTTGAATATACATAGGTTTGAAAACCCTTCTTTGGCAGTGTATAAGATTATATGGCTCTGAACAATAAAAAAAAGGTTTTCCTATGCACAACATGTTGTATCTTAGATATACATGCCTCATTATTTTTGTATGATTGTTTGACTATTCTTTCATTAGTCATTGCATCTTCTGTAGATATTATCATTTGACATGCACATACCTAATATAATATACTCTGAGATTGACTTAGTCAACTGCTCCTTTTCATATACAACATTCGGTGTAGCATCTCTCATTTGTATTGCAGATTCATTATATTTGATGACACATACACTATAATTCTTCAATTCTAGACTATGAATAACACCTACATACTTAATGTGGCTATTCTTGCAAGAAGAGACTTAGCACAAATATCATATGCCATTCTGAGTGTCAGCACTTTCCCATGAGATTGTTTGATAGCCTATAATATACATGTGATGTCTCAAATAAAAGCATGATAACACTGTTGGATAATGACACCTAACATCATTTCTTACCATACAAATACTACTATTCATGACCTGATATGAAAAAATGTTCAATTGATCTGTAATGCTCTCTTTATTTGTTGTTCAATTTATACACTTCCTTCTGAAATGATTATGAAATCTGTTACATGTTCATGTAATATTTGTTCAACTAATTCTCTTTTGACTGCTCCATCATGCAATGTCTATTAGAACTCATTTTGGTCTCTCCATGATGTAAGATCACCACATGCTTAAAAAATGATGGCTCTTCCATGATGAACATACCTTGTCCCAATATGAAAGAGAAGTGATAGCATATGTTGTTCCTTAATGGTTCTCCACTTGCACTTTCAATTTATTCAAATCATGCATAACTGATCTACTTCTGATATTTCTTATATGATCAAATAATTATGAACTATTGCATGATGTTATCCATTAGCAACTTTTGACATTCAAATAATGAAATGTACTTTGATGTTCTCATTTTTCTTTGATGCATAAAAATACCCTGAATGATATACAAGTGAAATACCTGTGAATGTCATTTTTCCAATGTCAGTTGAAGTAATGATGATAGTTGTCATGTGCATTAAATGGAGTCCCTTTTACAGTCTAGATCATTTTTATGGTTGCATTTCATTATTTGAACTGTAATCATAACTATGTCCTAAAACAAAAACTGATGCATATGATTGCTCTTGTTACTCCTTTAGTTTTTCATGTAAATGAATAATGATTCTTTCCTTTTCCATTCATCCCTTTTGAAATTAAGGGGAAACAACATGCTGGGCTCAACCCTTGTGGTAGCCTACTTGACACCACATGTTAAATGTCTTCAATTAGCTACATGAGTTATCCTATACCTGCACATGAAACAAACAAATTAGAATAAAACAATGATGTTCCATGATTATTTCTTTCTCAGTTCCTTCTGCATATGGATGATGTTCCTTTGATCAATGCACTATAAACAAAGTATTATGCGTCTTTTGATAGGATATAGGATTTTCATAACTGGAGCTTCTAACGGGACCCTTCACACATTTTTGCAAGTTCATGTTGAGATCAGGAGTAGGATAGGAGACAACTTCGAAGATCGACAATCCTTAAGGCAATGGTGGCTATGACTTTCCTTTTCTATTCCTTAGATGCATAGTATTTTCTTTATATCTACATATGTTCATCTATAACCCATGGCTTGTGTGGGACATCTGATATGTCATTATTTCTTTCAATGCAATGCTTATTCTTTTATGTATTTCAACTTGTAAATGAATAAGCATTGTGATGAATGAAATACTTATCTCTCTTGAATGTTTTGCGATGCAATGAATGATCTAAAATATTTTCCTCCTTTTTGAACAACTGAACTACATTTAACACTGAAACATAATAACTATGCAACTAACTCATAACAGAAGAATGTTAACCCTTACTCAAAAAATGAATTCGTCACATCAACTCAACCAATTTTGAGCTGTGGTAAAAAATGGTAACACCAATTCAAATTCAAGATTTTCAAACTTTCTGGTGGCACTAAGGGCATTCATCATAGTTGGTGGGATCTGCAATTAAAATTCATGGGATTTCACACACTTCTTCAATGCGAGGTGACTTTTATGGCTTGGTGGAAGATGTTTATGTGATCTGTGATGACTTTTGGGCTTTCATCTTCAATGCCTTGTCCTATCTTGCATATGGGTAACCATTTCTAGGGTCGCAAATCTTCCAGATGCATGGCCTCTATCTGCTTTATCATTGGTTCTTGGCTCTGTATTGATGTTGGCATTGGTTGCCTTGGATCATGTGCATTTTCTTTAGCATTCCCTACACAAGGATTTGTTATAAATACATCACAATAAAAAATGTAAAGCAGTTAGTAACTTCTAGGCTGTTATGATGCCAAATTCCTTGTAGTCAGACCTCTTAGTGTAATTGCAAGATTATGATAATTTGACCCACTATGCCTGTAGCTTGGCCTTTGTTGTCTTCTAGTTATTCCACCCATGATTGTAATTAACTATACTGTGTCTTTTTTTGCTATGAGTTGTTTTGCATTGTAATAGATTTGACCTTCAGGATCAATATATGCATAATATCTTGCCGTGTTTTAATTTAAGTTGTGATCTATTATGTGAGTAAAATGGCTTCTCTATAGGTTAGATCTTCATCCCAAAGCCTCAATCAGTCCTATAAGTCTGTGTGAAATTCCCTTTACGATTGAGATCATTGTTGTGTCTCTTTTAGGATTACTATTGCCTATTAAATCTAGTGTATCACCTCTATTTCCATTCAATTTCTTCCTTACCCTTTTCCCCTATAGTATTAGCACTAGGTTTAGATAGTTTTCTCTAAGCATTAGTCTTAGAATAAGGAAACATCCTTCTATAGAGGTATGATCTCAACTTGCAATGTCCCACACCTTGAGATCATTCCCATTGTGTCATTAGAATGCTTGGACTCTCTCCAAGCTGGGTGCAATTCTATGTGAAAACAATTTCTAGCATGCCTGGTGGGACTTTCTGCTCTGAGTGAGAGATGGACTAAGGATTTTGGTACTATTCTTGGTTCATTTTCTATTGTGGAAGCATTCATAAGGCACCTAGTGAGTCTGCTGATCCATTTCCTACACAATCATTCAACATTTCATGCCTAGAGTCTAGACAAGGTCTTCTTCTAGAGGTAACTTCCAATTAATAGAACTCTCGTTTGCTAATAGAAGAAGAAGAAGAAGACTATCTAGATCCCCTATGAGGGAAAGTGGAAGTAATAATTCATACCATTAAAGAGCTTAGTCTACCCCTCCTCTAGTCAATTTTCAAGTTAGGTTCCAGTATTCAGGAAGAACCCTATGAATACCTATCATTAACTTGAATATCCCTAATATAGATTCTTTTATCTAGTGCATCATATTTTTTTTTTTTTTAAGTTTTACTATTTTTCCTTGACATGGTAATTGACCTAGTGTTTTGTGTTGATAACCTACTTTTAGTAAAAATAGAAAGAAAAATATAAATAATAATTAAACTATTAAAATATATATTTTTGAAAACTAAACTTATAGATCTACAAAAGCATATTTTTATATTTTTTTAAAAATATTATTTACACGAGTAGAAGTTGTTGAAATATCAAGTTTTTCAAATAATTTTATTTTTTTTGTAAATTGGCCTCATAGTGGTGCTACATATGCATTTAGCCAATAATTTTAGTTGGAAAAGTTGTGGACATATCTAACTTAGCTAGAATGAATCTTACAAGATCATATGTTTGACCAAAATTGATTTTTAGTGAGAAATACTTAAATTCACTTATGCTAATAAGTTGGCTGAAAGTGTGACACAGCTTTGCGCTTTTACCCATCATTAACCTTAATATCCCTAATATGACTCAAAATCATCTATTTGTTGCATTTTATGGGGTAATCCCTCTAGACCTAGCTCAATATGATGACATACCTACCTCAGCCTTAAAGGCTATCCCATTCTTTACTGGTGAAAACTCTACTACTCCTGCTGAGCACATTTAAGATATTACTAGTGTCTGCTCTATACGCAATATCACTACTGATAATGTGGCTATGAGATTGCTAGCTTCTTCATTCAAGGGAAGTGCCTTACATTGCTATAGGGGTCTTCAAGCCAACTCTATACACAACTAAGATGATTTGGGCACTAAACTGTGCCAACACTTCGAAGATAGGAGTGACCACTTGTCACCTATGAAACAATTAGCCACTATCAGGAGAGCCCCACAGAAATATATGGTGGATTTCAATTACAGGTTTTAGAAGACATGGGATAGAATCCCCTTTTTAGTAAACCCTCTCCAAACACAGCATTTATCTACTACCTAAGGTCTTTAAATCTAGATATTGTTGTCATGATTTAGTCCATGGGTGGGATTATACTACCTGATGCCTATGACATAGGAATAAGGGTAGAAAATTGCCTAATTTAGGTGGGAAAGTGATGCAGAGCAGCCAACAAAAGCCTTCAAATTCATGGGAAAATGCTCATAAATTGCATTCACAATTTTCATACAAAACCTTATTCACTATCACTAGTCTACTACAATACATTGTACACCAGTTTACCATGATAACCTGTCACACAATGTATCAGGTGCTTGTATATCCCCAATGTACATTTGAAGTATACATTCTTCATATGCATACCAATTATACATTTGAAATGTACAATTGGTGGGACCCTCGACCTTTACTCCTCCATTGGATGCCTTTCGGTATACAACACTTAATATGCAATGAAACTTATATACAAGCCTTAACCTGCTTTCCCGGTGGGTTTAGATTTCCTTACTGACTCCTGCAGGTCGACACTTGCATTTGCAGAAAAGTGCCCTTCAAACATGCAATCTGGTTCACCACTCCAGTAGGTCATCTTCTGCATATGACTGAATGTATCTGTGGAATGTACATATTCTAATATACATTCAAAACATATATTCACCAAATATGCCCTTGGAATATGCCTTCGAGGAAAGTTGACTATTGACTTCTTTGTATCAATCCAATGTACATTTACGATATACATAGAGATTGTGTATCAACACTTTACAACATACAAACCCGATGTGTGATTGTCAGATACACACAAATTGGTACTCAGATGCGATAGCGATATACACATGAGCTGTCTGTGGCAAACAAAAGTGATATACACAGGAAATGTATATCCGATATGTTTTACCCTTATATCTTCAAAACATGCATTTTCAACATGTTTTCACACTTGATATGCCTTGCGATATACGCACAGACTATATATACCGCATACAAATGTGATATACTCACAACTTGTATATCTTGCAGAATTTTGCCAATTTGATCTATTGAAACCCTTGCGATTTCAAAAATCTATTTCTCCTACAAACATGCAATCCTCTACACTTTGTCAACCTAGCACACGCCCATGCTAGGACTCTTCAATGCATTATGTAAGCGATCCAACAAACCTAAACACAGACAAACAAGAGACAAAACAAAACAAAACCTAAACTAATATATACAACCATTCCACCAATTCAAAGAATCTAACTGGTGGAATGGGCTACGAATCCATCTCGATCCCAAATAGAAAATTGATTGCACAGTGAATTTAAAATGCCAAAAAATAACAAAAATAGGATCTTCTTCTTATTGCTTTCAGAAAGGTATACAGATATCTGATTTCACAGTTGTACTCTGTAAATTCAATTCAATCTGTCAACCAGCATCTATATCTTCAAATTGACCCAATCTAGGGTATTTACCCACTTACTATGAGTAGTATTGACTTGATTCCCAGCGGCTGGGAGACAATTCCAAGTGGCTGGGAGATACTAACCAACTAACAAACTCTTAACAAACTAACAACCTTGTTATGATAGATCAACAAGTGTCCTAGGGACTTACTCAGAAACCTAGATGCAAACTACCACAACATGTATTGGTCAAACAGACCTTATTACATCAAAATGAACTGTAAATAGTAAAATGTCTTTAAGGGAGTCAACTTGTATTAGGTGCCCCTGCACTATACTCCTCGAGAGAAGAAATCTCAAGTCCACTTGAGATGAGAGTTTGAAGGTCTGTACCATGTTCTCTGATCTATTCTTTGGTCATCCAAACAGCCTCTGAATCAAGTTTCCCTTGCCAAGCCACCAAGTATTCCATATACTCTCTGTTTCGTGTCTTCTTTGCCACTCTTGAGTCTAAAATCTTCTACAAATGTGATGGATCATGTTTAGGAATATCATCATTTGATGTACCCTGTAATGGTTTCTGTTCTACATCTAGATTATGTTTTTATGGAGTGAAATCACATACATTGAAAATAGGCGATAATCCAAGATTAGAAGGAAGTTGGATCTCATAAGCATTCTGTCCACACTTCTTCAGAATCTGACATGGTCCAATCTTCCTCTACATTAGTTTGGGTATGTTTACCTTTGGGGAGCCTCTCTTTCTTTAGATGAACCCACACCAAATCTCCAACATCAAACTGTACATCTTGCTTCTTCTTATCAGCATAGGCTTTATACTTCAATGTAGTTTGTTGGAGTTGGGTCTTGACTTGATCATGTACCTCTTTCATGGCTGATGCAAAAACTTCTCCATGTGCACTAATAGACTCTCCTGCAGGTGAATCTGTTAACTCCAAAATACCTCTAGGATGAATACCATACACCACTTGGAAAGGTGATTTCCCTGTACTTCTATTGACAGTGTCATTATAGGAAAATTTGGCCTGTGATAGGATGTTATCCCACTTCTCTTCATGCTACCTTATCAAACACCTTAGTAAATTTCCCAATGAATGGTTAACTACTTCAGTCTATCCATCTGTTTGAGGATGATAAGCTGATCAGAAGGAAAATTTTGTTCCAAGCTTCTTCCAAAGAGTCCTCCAAAAATGGCCAATAAATTATCTGACACTATGCTCAATGGCAATCCATGTATCTTCACTATTTCCTTGAAAAACAAGTCTACAACATATGAAGCATCACAAGTGGTTTTGCATGGCAAGAAATGTGCCATTTTACTGAATTTGTCTACTACAACAAAAACACTATCATATCCCTTCCTTGTTCTAGGTAAACCCAACACAAAATCCATACTAATGCTCTCCCATGGCCTAGAAGGAATGGACAGTGGCTGATATAAACCTACATTAGTGGATCTCCCTTTTGCTTTTTGACATATCACACATGCTTCCACAAATTTCTTCACATCTGACTATAACTTAGGCCAATAGTAATGTCTCTTTACAAGATCCAGAGTCTTATCTAGACCAAAATGTTCTGCCATGGCCCCACAATGCTTCTCCCTAATAATATTCAACCTCATAGAACACTGTGGGATGCACAACTGTCCACCTTTGAAAAGTAAGCCATATTGTATCAGAAATTTAGATTATTCAACATGATATTTGTCTCCAATGGAAGTACATACTTTGTAGATTTCTCTAAAGTCTTCATTAGCATCATACATAGTCTTTAAGGAATCAATACCAACACTCTCCAATTGAATTTGATTTATGGTTAGAACCCTCCTGCTCAAAGCATCTGCTACCTTGTTCTTGACTTCTTTCTTGTGGTTAAGTGTGAAAGTGAAAGCTTGTAAAGTCTCCACCCACTTCATGTGCTGATGGTTTAGCTTCTCCTAATTGTTTATGAAACTAAGGGTCTAATTATCTATAAACACTATGAATTCTTTTGGCATCAAGTAATGCCTCCACTTTTTGAGTGACTGGACTAGAGCATACATCTCCAAATCATAGGATGAGTATCTCTTCTTAGCATCATTTAGTTTCTCACTAAAAAATGCAATAGGCCTCCCTTCTTGACTGAGTACTACTCTAATTGCCATGTGGCTTGCATCACATTCCACTTGAAAAATCTTGTTAAAATCAGGAAGTGCAAGGACTGGTTGCTGTGCCACCTTCTTCTTTAATGTTTCAAATGAATCATCTGCTTCCTTTGTCCAAGTGAATCTGCACTTCTATCCTCCTTTTATGGTGTCAAGCATGGGTGCACAGACATGACTAAACCCTTTTATAAACTTCCTATAGAAGGTTGCTAACCCATGAAAACTTCTGACATCATTCATAGTTCTAGGAGTTGGCCAAGACAATATGGCACTTACCTTCTCTTGATCCATTTTTAGTTTTCCATGTGAGATGACAAAACCCACTTAGATGATCTCCTCCTACATGAATAAACACTTCTCCAAGTTAATCATTAACTACTCTTCATGTAACCTTTTGAGGACTAGGTCTATATGTTTGAGATGCTCTTCCCTTGTATTACTGAAAAATAGAATGTCATCTAGATATACTATGACAAATTTTCCTATAAATTCTCTCAAGACCTCATTGATTAACCTCATAAATGTACTAGGGCCATTGGACAAACCAAAAGGCATGACCTTCCATTCATATAACCCCTCATTGGTCTTAAATGTAGTTTTCCACTCATCTCCTGGCCTAATTCTGATCTGATGATAGCCACTTTTCAAATCTATCTTTGTAAAATATTTGGCTCCTCCCAAGAAATCAAGCAAATCTTCTATCCTAGGGATTGGGAACCTATACCTAATTTTTATCTTGTTGATAGCTCTTCAATCAGTGCAAAGTCTCCAAGTGCCTTCCTTCTTTGGTGCTAGTACTACCGGTACTGCACATGGGCTTATACCTTTGCCAATTAGGCCTGTCTCCAACAATTCCTCAATCTGTCTTGCTACCTCTGCATTCTGATCTAGTGTAATCTTGTATACTGCCTTATTTGGAAGTCTAGATCTAGGGATTAGATCTATGCAATGACTAATGTCCCTTATAGGTGGTAGGGACCTTGGCATTCCATCAGAGATGATGTCTTTATACTTGTCCAATAATTCTTGGACAACAGGGTCTATGAACCTTTGCTTCTCCCTTGACTTCTTGCTGTTGCTCCTTGTTCACCTTCAAGCATGGAATTAGGGCATATGACCTTCATCTACTATCTCCTTCATGAATTGTTTACCTTCTACCATCATTACCTTGACTTCTTTTCCTTTTGATTCCACCTCCTTCTCCATCCATGGTAGTAACTCTATCACCTAACCATCCTTAGTGATTGAATATGTGTTTCTAACTCCATCATGTTGTTCTCTCAAGTCATATTACCATGGTCTTCCAAATAGGAGATTGCAAGCATCCATCTGAGCTATGTCAAACAATAATCTGTCCTTGTATGGTCCAATTTGAAACTCCACCCAAGCTTGCTCTTCTACCACTGTTTGCTAACCTTGCATGAACCATGAAATCTTGTATGGGCAAGGATGTGGCAGTCTTCTAAGCTTAAGATTTTCTACCATTTCAATAGACACAAAATTTTTAGTAGATCCAGAGTCAATCAAAACTTTACATACCTTTCCTCCTACCTTGCAAGTAGTTTTGAAAAGAGACTTTCTTTGTGGGGGTTCTCTGTCAGGCACCTTCATGGTGGTCATTACTCTCCTAATCATCAAAAATTTTCCTTTTTTAGGATACCCATAAGCATAGGAGCATTTACACTTTGATAAGTGTTTGAGCTTGTCGCACTTTGACAATCACATTCTTGGATCAGATTTGTCCTCCTTTCTCCCATTGAACTTGTTTCTTTTTCCGGACATCTACTAGCTATATGGCCTTCTTGATTGCAATTGTAACATCTGATAGGACCTCTGCCCTAAGATCTCCCTCTAAATGGTGGCCTTCTGCCCCTAATGTTTCCTTTTTTATCATAACTTCCCCCTTGAGTTTGACTGTTGTCTCCTTTTCTTCTCTCTGGATTGGATTCACCTTGGTGTCCAAATCCATTTCCTCTACCTCTGAAAGGACTTCTTCCCCCTCTTTGTTGTCTTCCTCTTCCTCTATTGTTCTATTTTTGTCTTCTCTTTACTTTCTCTTCCACTTTGAGTGCTAATTGGTAGCACTTCTGAACTGTATCTGGATTATGCAGATTTAGGTCTTCTTGGATGGGAAATCTCAACCCATTGAGATACCTTGCTACCTTCTCTTCCTCATTCTCCTTTACCTTTGTCTTGAGATAGTTTCATGAACTCTTCAATGTATGCACTGACATCTAACTCCTTCTGCTATAGGTTTTGTCTCCTCTTATGTAATTGGATATTGTAATCCAATGGAACATAGGCTTCCTTCACTAAAGCCATCATCTTCCTCCATGTAGTGACTCTGTTCTTTCCTTCTTTCACCCTATCATCTTCGATGAAATTCCACCAGGTTAGTGTAGCCCCTTTCATTTTGGATTGAGATGTCTTCACTCTTTGGTGGTCTGGTATTTCCTCTATTTCAAATAAATTATTCAAGGAGTCTATCCACTCCATCACGAAATCAGGTTCCATTTTTCCTACAAACACTGGCAGGTCTATTTTCATATCCATGGTCCTCCACTCCATGGATTTGAGGGCGTTGAGTAAGGGTCTCTAGTCTACAAGAACATCTATCTCTTCCTACCTAGGGATCTCCTCTTCATCTCTGTCTTCTCATTCACCAGAATATTCTTTTCCCTTTCCTACTTTGTCCCTCAACTTCTCCAACTCATCTTTCAATTCCTGATTCTAAGCTCTGACCACTTTGCTCTTTTCCAATTGCTTCTTTACTAAGACTGCCAACTCAGCATTGGTCATCCTTGTTGAGTACTCTTTTGACCCTTCTCCTTCAGACATCTTGTCGCCTTCTTCTTCTTCCCAAAAGAGACTCCTTTGCTCTGATACCACTATGATGTAGAGCAGCCAACAAAAGCCTTCAAATTCATGGGAAAATGCTCATAAATTGCATTCACAATTTTCATACAAAACCTTATTCACTATCACTGGTCTGCTACAATACATTGTACACCAGTTTACCATGATAACCCATCACAAAATGTATCAGGTACTTGTATATCCCCAATGTACATTTGAAGTGTACATTCTTCATATGCATACCAATTATACATTCAAAATTTACAATTGGTGGGACCTTCGACCTTTACTCCTCCGTTGGATGTCTTTCCACATACAACACTTAATATGCAACGAAACTTATATACAAGCCTTAACCTGTTTTCCCAGTGGGTTTAGATTTCCTTACTGACTACTGCCGGTCAACACTTGCATCCACAGAAAAGTGCCCTTCGAACATGCAATCTAGTCACCACTCTGGCAGGTCATCTTCTACATATGACTGAATGTATCTGTAGAATGTATATTCCAATATACATTCAAAACATACAACTCAAAACATACATTCACCGAATATGCCCTTGGAATATGCCTTCAAGGAAAGTTGACTATTGACTTCTTTGTATCAATCCAATGTACATTTGTGATATACATAGAGATTGTATATCAACACTTTGCAACATGCAAACCTAATGTATGATTGTTAGATACACACAAATTGGTACTCAGATGCGATAGCAATATACACATGAACTATCTGCGGCAAACAAAAGTGATATACATAGGAAATGTATATCTAATATGTTTTACCCTTATATCTTCAAAACATGCATTTTCAACATGTTTTCACACTTGATATGCCTTGTGATATATGCACAGACTGTATATCTTGCATACAAATGTGATATACTCACAACTTGTATATCCTGTAGAATTTTGCCGATTTGATCCGTTGAAACCCTTGTGATTTCACATATCTATTTCTCCTGCAAACATACAATCGTCTGTAGTTTGTCAACCTAGCACACGCCCATGCTAGGACTCTTCAATGCATGATGTAAGCGATCCAAAAAACTTGAACACAGACAAACAAGAGACAAAACAAAACAAAATCTAAACTAATATATACAACCATTCCACCGATTCAAATAATCTAAGTAGTGGAATGGGCTATGAATCCATCTCGATCCCAAATAGAAAATTGATTGCACAGTGAATTCAAAATGCTAGAAAATAACACAAACAGAATCATCTTCTTATTGCTTTCAGAAAGGTATACAGATATCTGATTTCACAGTTGCAATCCGTAAATTCAATTCAATCTGTCAACCAACATCTATATCTTCAAATTGACCCAATCTAGGGTATTTATCCACTTACTATGAGTAGTATTTGTAGACACCTAAAATTGGCTTGCTTCGTAAAACAATTTCCCAATTTATCCCTCCTATTAATTAAATAAATTCATTTTATTTAATTTAGTTATCCTAACCATCTATCTTTCCCTTGTGATCAATTAATTCATTTAAGTTATCACTTTTACCTTACAACTATATCCTCATTTGATTAAATAAATATTCACAATATTTATTTAGTTAAATGGTCCTTTTCCCTAATCCTCATTAATTAGATAAATCATGGTTATCTAATTGATCTAGCCTACTAATTGGCCTACCCTAACCTACCCTAGCCTACCTCATCCTAGCCCTAGGATCAATTAAGCAAAACCTCTGTTTAATTAGTCCTAACCTCTCTTTTGGGTGGTCAAACCTAGTTTAACACCCTTCCCCACATCCCCCAAATTAAAAATTCAAATAAATCACACATCACATTTACTTCTCTTACACACCCCTTACCTCACCCATCCTCATTCATTACCTCTTATCCCGAAATAAATTCTTAATTTATTTCCCATTCCCGTGAATGAATTTTTAATTCATTTCACATTCTTTCACACCCATACCTCATTTATCACCCCTTTTCCCAAAATTAATAAAATATTTACTTTTATTCCTAGCCCTTGATCTCATCTTTCAATCCTCACCCTCCATCCTCCTTTCAGAAAATCTATAAATGAGACCCTCTCCAAGCCATTTGGGAGAGACTTCTTCATGCATCAAACCTCTGCCAAAATCATTTCACAATCTCCTCATCCTACCATCATAATGTCAAAATCTTGCCTCAATCCCATCTAATCTATCAATCCCCATCTCATCTACATTTGTGTTGAAAAGCCTTGAGCAATCCACACAAATTATCGTCTTGGGTAAAATCTGAGGAGCTCGTGGGTGCAACTCCTTCCCTCTTAGATTTGTGAGTTCATTATGAAGGTATAATCATTGTATTTTGCATTTGATTAGTATCTAGCTTTCATTTTGATTTCATTAATCACATTGGCACACCCAATGGGACCCACAAGGTCCCAATCTAACTATCTCGTGAGTTTTTTTTGTGAAAGACATGTTTTTTACAAATTAGCGCTATCCATCGTGCGCAGTGGCGCTATCCTTGGCGAGTTTTAGCACTATCTACTATTTTAGCACCATCTCTACGAAGCATTTTCTATTCTAACTTCCACTCACATGTCTCTTTTAAAGCATTTTCTTGTTATTTTCATGTCAAAATGCTCTCAGTTTTTGCAGGGATGTTGATTAAACAAGGGGAGGTTATGCCAAAATTTTTGTAGAAGAAAAAATAACTTTTTGCAGGATGTACAAGTTCAGACACGTTTTACCGCTATCAGAGCCTAGAGCAATGCTATCTTCAAACTGTGACCAAACCGCTTGACAAGTTGTGCAGTGGTGCCTTCCATGACCTATTTTAGCACTATTATCTATATTAGCACTTTCTTTCTATTGTATTAGCGCTATTGTCTGTATTAGCGCTATTTCCTATATTAGCTCTATCTTATCTCTATATTAGCGCTATTTTCTGTATTAGCACTATATTCTGTATTAGAGCTATATTTCTTCTGTATTAGCACTATTTTTTGTATTAGCGCTATTTTCTGTATTAGCACTATCTTATCTCTGTATTAGCACTATTTTCTGAGACTAACTTTGTTCTCTGTGTAGGGATTGATAGCTTTTGTGCAGGTCATCAACATCACTTGGAAGTTACTAACATCTTTTTTGTAGGGATTTCTTAGCTTAAAGAACATTTATCTTTGGTGCACCTAAAACAAATCTTTCTTCCAAACAATCTACAATCAAATATTTCATTTTGGTGCACCTAAAAAGAATCCTTGCGTGCCTTAGTGTTAAGAAGATTTAATTTTGGTGCAACTAAAATTAATCATTGCTTGCAACAACAACTATAAGAACACTTCAATTTTGAGCTTTAAAATGAACCACAAATTGCATCAATCAAGTCATTGGGTTGAAAAAAACAACTTGCATCTTTCACACATATAACCAAGAAGATCTTTTTTAATTGTGTGAAGTGTCTTGTGCTCTTTTTGCTTGTGGTGTGAAAAAGCGTATGCTCTTCCCTTGCACCATTTTGGTGACCTTGGGAATCAAAAGCTTCTCACAAAACTTGCATTAATCACACCTCATTTAATCCAAAGATCTAAAAATGAACCATGTTTAGTGTGATGTAATCATAGAAGATACGTATGCTCTCCCCTCACATCTTTGAATGAACTTGGGGATCAAAAGTGTTTTCATGATTGTATTGCTTTTGTAAACCTCAGAGGGCTTGCCACCCCACTTCGAAAGGTGGGAATGAGCCAAGCGGTAACAAGCTAAAGCTAGGCTCTTTCAAGCTGCTATATAAATTAATGTGTTTGTGACAAAAGTCACAAGCAACAGGTGTTGTTGTGTTATACCAACAGCCAACCTCCCCCAAAACCCTCCAAGGCGTAACCCTTGGAGGCTGGGAGACTCCATAATAGAGAGTAGCACTACCCCATGTATAACCACCTGAACGAAAGCACTCACTATGAACCTTTGTTTTAGTGTCCCAAAAACCTAAGGTTGTACATGCTTGATTATCACATTTGTTTCATAAATCAGACCTTTGGTCATTGTGTTTTCTTTCTTGTTTGTTTGTCTCCTTGCCAAGAAAAATCAAATTCATCCATCAATCCAACCATTTGCATCATTTAACGTCTTTCCTCTCTATTTCAGTGCCATTTTCCATCTATTTTAGCACTTTCTTCATCCATGTCCAAATATCAAATTTTCCCATCAAAAACATCAATTTTATAAGCCCATTTTCAAAAAAATTCCAGTTGGGAGGCTACGCCCCCGAACCCCTGTTAGCCAAGTTTTTCTCCCAACACCACTAAATCATCCCCCCATTTATCAAATCCCATCAATTGAGCTTGTCCAATCCCTTTAATTGAGCTTATCAAATTCATCGTAATCCACTTCATCCCTAGTCATAATCATCTTCATAATCCTTAATCCAATTCATTATCATCATCTTAATCCCATTCTTGCATCCATTTGATCAACATTATCCAAATCCTCATCCCAAAATCAAGCCCAAGTCAAAATCATAACATCAATCCAAAACCAAAATCAAATCCAACATCAATAATCCCTCATCCACTGTCAACTCTAATCAAACATTCCAATTCCTAATCCTTGATCAAAGATCATCTTTCGCAAATTAAACCTTGGTTAAGGACCTAGTCTCCTTCATCCTCCATTAATCACGTCATCTAAAATCCCAACCATAATTATCCACATCATTAACAAAATCCCCCAACATCATTATCAAAATCCAAATCCGAATCAACCCAATAAAAAATCAAGACCTTAATTGATCACCTAATCAAATTAACCCAATCAACCCTCTTGCTTAAGATCATTAGTCTATCTTAAGCATAGAGAATCATTCATCAAATCAAATTGAATCATCCTAAGGTCTTGAAATTTGATCCTCAACATCACAATCATCCATTATCTTCCATTTCATCTCATATCTCTCCAACAAAATGGATCCTTATGAAGTAGTTCAACACTTACAAAGACTTAGAAAAGTCTATGAGAACATTGATCCTAATACTAAGGAAAAATGAAAAAATGACATTATAGATATGCCCTTAGCACACCTCATCATTGGAGAATCCCAAGCCCCTAACCAACCTTCATCATATCAACAAAAATCCTACATATCATCCCCATCCACATCATATCAATCGTCATTCTTTCAACCTTCATACCAACCTACATCTTACATATCCACACCATCAACCTCCCATCAACCTTCATCATATCAACTTCCATCATATCAACCTTCAACATCCTACATATCCACACCATCAACCTTATACCAAATTCCATCATATCAACCTTCATCATATCAACATTTACCCTCATATCAATCACCATCCCCTTACACATCCATGCCATCATACCTACCCCACCAATCAATACCTCCAACTTATCCATCCCCCAACCTTTGTCATGCTAACTTTGATCAAGGGAACACCAATCTAGCACACCTTATCTCTGAAATCCAAACCTTCTATCAACAACCATCTCCCCATGCAAATCCCCCATCCCCTAATCCCCATCCTCCAATCCCTCCATCACCCTACCTACCTTACAATCCATGAATCCCAAATCTCCCAACACAATATCCCTCCAACATTATTAACCTTAATCCATCACCTTATGTATCTCCCAATCCACCAACCCCTATCACATATCCACCATCTAATCCAAGATCAAATCTTCCAAATCCTAACACCACGACATCTAAAGAATCATTGTGGGATTTCCTCCAAAGAACATCACCAAGCAAAGCAATGGAATCACCCAAATCCTCCACCCCTCCAACACCACCATCTAGTCCCACACCTATCCTTGAACCCATCAAAGAACCATCGTTAACTAATCCTATGACCTACCTATCCAATCCCAATCCTAATCCCACACCAACCACCCTTACTCTCCATCCATTATATTGTTCTTCAACCCATACACTCATGAAGGATACCATCCATTGGTTATTAACAAGGAATCAAACACCCTCATGCAATCCAACATCCACCAAACCTCTTGAACAATCTCCTATCATAACTCAAGAACCATCATGCAGCCATGTTCAAGAACACATAAGTCAAACACCTATCACATCCATCCAAACACCTATGACATCCATCCAAGCACCTACCACATCTATCCAAGTCACTCCCACTTCTATCCAAACACATGAGCCATGTCAAGAATCAAATCCAAAGCATGTTGAAACATCAACCCCTTGTCCTAATCAAGATCTAACCATCCCATCTAATCCCATCCAAGATCCCCTCCCATCTATTGATCAACTTATTGATCTCACCCCATCTTCTACCACCCCTTTACCATCCCCCATGAATCCTTCACCTCCATCTACCAATCCCATCCCAAATCCATCCTCTTATCTACTTGGAAAAAGCACTTTCATCCATGGTGACTCTCTTGTAAGAGATGAACAACTTCCATCCACCACCTATCTTTCTCCAACAAATAATGGACTCATGTCTTGTTTCCAAAGCACTAAACATCCCATCGCATGTTGCATACTCCAACATATGAACTATCAAGGCAAAGGCTTAGGCCTTCATGAGCAAGGCATCTTGGAGCCCATCCACACCACATTCCATCCATCCTTGTATGGCCTCAGCTATACATCCCAAGAAAAACAAAATGAACATGTTGGTACCACACACACACCTCCCAAAATCCATTCATCCAATCCCAAAAAATGGTGCATCTCATCGCACTCCCAAAACATACGTTGCCATCCCTCCTCCATCATCCTATCATTTGCAAAAGCATGTGACCATCCATCTCCCTCCATCAAATTTACCTCGATTACTTCCAACCCCAAATATCTCTATCAAATCCACTTTACCTCCACTCCTACCAACTCCTAATATCCCTATCCTCAAATCTCCTCATCCATTTATCTATAAATCCACTAAAATTCCCAATCAAGACCAACAAATGCACACATCTTTCAAACATGAAGCTTCCCCCAAATCCATGGGATTCAAAAATTTGAATGCCTCAACTCATAAAGCACAAAAGCCTAAAGATATTATCCCTTCCAATCAAAATGAAAAATTAAAAGGGCTATCAAAGCCCACACCATCACAAGAAAAAGAAAAAAAATGGTGTGAGTCCCTAAACAAAAAGCACCAAACTTTAATGAGGCATCCACATCCCAATCCACCCCAAAATCCCAAACATCACAATCCCCATCTAAAAATCCCCCAAATCCTAAGTCTATTTGGGTCCCTAAAACCCCAAATCAATTATACAAAAATCCCCCATCCCGATCCCCATTACTCCCAACTCCACATCCAAAGTACAAGCTTCCAAATACATCATGGTGTGTTCAATCATTGGTCTTGGTTCCCCTCCACCACTTAACATCCCCACATACTCCCATCTCTCCATCTTTCATTCACTATCCTACATATCCTCCCCATCACATTCCTATGGTCCATGCTTTTGCATAATCCACATCATAATCCGCATAATCCACACAATAATCCACTACCCACCATACATTCCATCTTCCCCTATCTACCAACAATCCATGCAATCATCATCCATAATGCTATCCAACATGGGACCATCTTCTCCTTGCTATGGAAACAGTCGCTAGAGTCCCCATCCCATCAAAAAAGCAAAAAATAAAAAAATCAAGAAAATAGTAAAGAGAAATATCCGTCCAATGGTGAAAACCACTCCTTGTGGCACCTTGGGCAAGTACCTTGATGAAAACCCCTTGTGGGCGTCATGAGTAATCCCTTCTCCATCCATTTTGTATCCCTACACTTGGGGGAAAAATAATCTAATCATCCACATCCATAGCATCCTTTTGCATATCCTATCCCTTATTTATCTTATCATATTCCTATCTACCATCCGCTATTCATCCTATCATTCCCCATCCATTATATCTTTATTTTACCATCTCTCACCGTAGATCTTGATAATGACAAGGGGAAAAATATCAACAACATGGTTTGGAGACCTCTTGGCATACTCCCTTTCTAAGCATATCCTTCATCCATCTACTACAAGGTCCATCCATTCAAACATGAACCCATCATACAAAAATTCTTTAAGCACTGGGGCATATGATTCCTTGCAACCTAGCCCTTGGAGAAAATCCTAAAATTCCCCATCCATATATCATGCATACCTATCCTACCCCTCATCCTTATCTTCCATCTATCTAACATGCATCCCTATCACTTGTCCATTCATCTATCATGAATCAGATATCCAATCCCCCTATCCAACCCTATCACGTTCACCTCTAGACTTGGTGTTCCCTTGTCATTGCTATCTAGCACAAAGGCTATCCACACAAAATCCAATGCAACCATCTCATAATAAACCATTCCTTTTCCAAAATCAAAAAATCGAAAAACATCAAAACATAAAAAAATACCAAAACAATAGAAAACTCAAAAATCCAAAAAAATTAAAATATCCACAAAATCCCAAAAATAATCATCATCACAATAACCCAAATCATCCAACATCTCATCATCCCACATCATCATCACAAATCAGAACTACATATCATAACCACTTGCATCTTAATGTGCTTTGATCTCGTGGATACAGGGTATGTAGGCAGTTTGGTATATGTAGGAAGTTTCTAGTACTTAGGTCCATAAGATGCACCCATCCAACCTACTGAGATTACACTAGATCCAAGCATTGCATCACCTATCAAAGCATTGTCCCTTAATCAAAAATCATCAACTATCAAATCAACATCAACCACAACTTGTCACCATCATATTTTGAGCCAATCTTACAACATCAACAAAACATGATCAAATCATCAATCAATTCCTGCCTTAGGATATGTCATTCCTACGATAGGCAGAATCTATCCAATCATCATCCATATTGGCAAGAGATACAATGGCTACTTGTTTGCTTCGTTGGTCTTTTCATTTTTGATTTTTTTTCTTTTTTGTCCTATTCAAAGATCACATCAAAGCTACCTTGATCTCACTATATCATGGTATGTGGCGAAAACATCTAGAATGGGGCATAGTCTTGCTTTTGTATGCTATGCTTCTGGGCTGATTTCATTACTCCAAGCTAGTATTCATATCTTGTTGATCATAGGGTCGGTTCTAGCATATTGATCCCCTTATGCATCTAAGGTTCATCATACCTTTTGTGTACTAAGGACTTATACTATGAGTCCCCTTCCCTCATCAGGACAAGGTTGTACTATCTTGGGCATGCATGGGATCATCCCTTTGTTTGCATGTCTAGTCCATGCAAATGTTGTATACACATCATCACCCTAGTCTTCTATACCTTGGTGAAAATGTCCACTTTGCTATATCAAACCTAGGATTGCTCTAAATCATTTTTCAACACAATGATCATCCACCAATCAATCTCCCACCATCATCATTCTTTCATCTCACCAATTATCCTCCAACCACTTCAACCAATCTCTTCCATCCATTTCGAGAGCACAATCGTGTTCTTGCAACCCACCTATTCTCTTGAGGGGGCATCACCCTTACCAATTATCCCCAAACCTTACCCTATTCTTCTAAGCCAAAATCTTTTTTCTATCCAATCCAACTCTATGCTTTAACTTCTTTGAAATGATGTTACTTAGCCGCAACATCATCTCAAAGAGGGGCAAATGTAGACACCTAAAATTGGCTTGCTTTGCAAAACAATTTCCCATGTCTTGACACCAATGTATCCCTCCTATTAATTAAATAAATTCATTTTATTTAATTAAGTTATCCTAACCATCTATCTTTCCCTTGTGATCAATTAATTCATTTAAGTTATCACTTTTACCTTACAACTATATCCTCATTTGATTAAAAAAATATTCACAATATTTATTTAGTTAAATTGTCCTTTTCCCTAATCCTCATTAATTAGATAAATCATGGTTATCTAATTGATGTAGCCTACTAATTGACCTACCCTAACCCACCCTAGCCTACCTCATCCTAGCCCTAGGATCAATTAAGCAAAACCTCTGTTTAATTAGTCCTAACCTCTCTTTTGGGTGGTCAAACCTAGTTTAACACCCTTCCCCACATCCCCCAAATTAAAAATTCAAATAAATCACACATCACATTTACTTCTCTTACACACCCCTTACCTCACCCATCTTCATTCATTACCTCTTATCCCCAAATAAATTCTTAATTCATTTCCCATTCCCCAAATGAATTTTAATTCATTTCACATTCTTTCACACCCATACCTCATTTATCACCCCTTTTCCCAAAATGAATAAAAGATTTACTTTTATTCCTAGCCCTTGATCTCATCTTTCAATCCTCACCCTCCATCCTTCTTTTAGAAAATCTATAAATGAGACCCTCTCCAAGCCATTTGGGAGAGACTTGTTTAGGCATCAAACCTCTGCCAAAATCATTTCACAATCTCCTCATCCTACCATCATAATGTCAAAATCTTGCCTCAATCCCATCTAATCTATTAATCCCAATCTCATCTACATTTGTGTTGAAAAGCCTTGAGCAATCCACACACATTCTAGTCTTGGGTAAAATCTGAGGAGCTCGTGGGTGCAACTCCTTCCCTCTTGGATTTGTTAGTTCATTATGAAGGTATAATCATTGTATTTTGCATTTGATTAGTATCTAGCTTTCATTTTAATTTCATTAATCACAGTACTGACTTGATTCCTAGTAGCTAGGAGATACTAACCAACTAACAAACTCTTAACAAACTAACAACCTTGTCATGACAGATCGACAAGTGTCCTAGGGACTTACTCAGAAACCTAGATGCAAACTACCACAACATGTATTTGTCAAACAGACCTTATTACATCAAAATGAACTGTAAATAGTAAAATGTCTTTAAGGGAGTCAACTTGTATTAGGTGCCCCTACACCAGAAAGATTTCTCCAAGGCTACCCATACCTATATTTCTAGAAGCTCCTACTATTCAGCCTATTGTGCCTCTAATCCCTATAGTAACCACCTTCACAAGTCCTTTATCTATGCCCCCAAATGAATTACATGAGGTCAAAATCCTATTACAAAGTGTTAGTAATGAGTTGGTGGCAATAAAGAGATAGAATACATAATCAAACAAGCCTTATCATCCCTCTAACTAGACATATCAACCCTTCAAACAGGGTTATCAACAGAACATGGCACCATACCAAGGTAACACACAAAGGCAAGGGACACCAAGTTACATCAAACCATTAAATGTTGTTAATCCTAAGGCAACAAGCACCTTAGGGCCCCTTGTGCCAATTTAGAATAACTTGGCCCAAGATAGTGACTAGTGTTATCGTTGCAATCAACCACATGACCAAAATTTGTGTCAAAATGGACATTTCAATCATGCTTTGATAGTACAAGAACAACCAACAAGCTTAGAGCAGCAAGGCAACACCAATCAAGGAATGGTTGGGAGCCAAGCATAGATGTAGGACAATGCCACCTTGATGAACTGGACCCCTAATCACTATTGTGGTTTGAGTCAAGGAATTGACGCTATTGCATTCAATACAAGATCAAAGAGGAGATATATTGAAGACTTGTCAATGCCTATAGTTATTCATACCCCCACACCTATAGTGTCTCCAATAGTCATAGCTAAAGAGAAAATGCATGAGGTTCCTTCAAACAAAATAGATCAGACAGTTGAAAGAGCAGATACAGTTTCAACAACACAGCCCCAATCTAGTCAGCAGTCAAAGAGTGACCTAGTTGTCACTAAGATAGTTCAGAAGGGTAATTAGATATGTTTCAACATTGTGGACCAAATGGAGAAGACAAATCTAAGTGTTGGTACATGGGATGCTTTGTTAATCCCAGCCCAAAGGAATCTTCTTCAAGAGGCCCTAACAGAATTCATTCAACCTGCTGCTAAAACAACAAAAGAAAAGATAGCTACCCCAACAAACCTATGTCAACCAAAGGAGGAAGTAAGTACTAGTAAAACCAATAAGCCCCCTCCATTTTATATGTCCCTACTCATAGGTGATAAGTTGTTCCATAATTGTATGATAGATTCTAGGGAGGGTACCTCTATCATGCCTAAAAATATTGCTGATAGGTTGGGTATAGAGTATGAACCTATGAATAAGGGTGTAGTTCAATTATATGGTATTGCTATCAAGACAGTAGGTGTTATCAAAGGTTTAGAACTTACCTTACTGCATGTCTTGGCTGCTCTATTTCACAAGATATATTAGTCATAGATCTCCCTGCATACTTTGGTATATGTTTATCTAGGGATTTCACAACTAAGATAGGTGGGTACTTATCTTTTGATTAGTCCCACATGTTGTTTAGAATGAGATATGGCACTAAAGTAACCATTAGAGTTGAGCCTATTGCAAATGACCATATAGAGACCTACTCTCCTAACCCAAATAATATGAATTGCACAATACATGAGTTAGAAGAAGAAGATAGTAGTAGGCATGAAGCTACCACACCTGTGGAGGAAATACTTGATATACTATTGGATGAGTGGGCTAATTATTTTAAATTTGACACCCCTGACTGTATAGAAGAAATAGGGATGGGTACTTATTGTATCCATGAGGAGGATGCAATTATTCCCAATATTGAAAAGGAAAAATCAAACCCAGGTGGGATATGGTAGATGTACTTTGATGACTCCAGAATAAAAAATGAAGTAGGTACTAGGGTTGTACTAAGTTCACCCAAAAAGGAGAGTTATTTCTCTTCATTTAGATTGTAGTTTAGTTGTACCAACAATGTAGCTAAGTATGAAGCCTTGATTCAGGGCATACAACTGGCTCAAGAAAAGGAATAAAATTTTTACAAGTATTTGGTGATAGTGAACTAGTTTTTCACCAAATCAAAAATATAAGTGCTTCAAAGAAAGGCTTTCTAAAGTCATACAAACTGATGCAGGAGAATCCTTAGTTCAAGAGTAATCTTGCATCACCCAAATACATTTGCATTTCAATTTGTTTGCATTTTAGTTCTTTCATTTTTCCAGTTCAGTCAGAAGCAATTTCAGCTTGTGGTCCAGTTTTGGCAATTCATACCTTGTAGATATGGACTTAGCACCTACTTTCATTCATCTACATCATATCTAGAATTTAGAGCATTTGGATCAGTTACCGAAAAGATATCACTATCCGAAGTTGATTGTTTTCTCGTAGTAGAGCATTCTAATAGTTCCTGATAATCAGCTAAAGGAGAAGGCTTGCGGATCATTCCTTGACTTGTAGATCTCAATAACACATCATTTAATGTCCTTTGGTTCATGGCCAACCTTCCCCAAGGGTCTGCATGTTGTTTCATTCATTTGAGGAAGTGTTCTATGCATTTAGGTCTGACCTATATGTGAACACATTACAACTCTTCATTGGAGTTTATGACCTTCCTTAGCCGATGCGGA
Source organism: Cunninghamia lanceolata (assembly GCA_027924645.1). NCBI lineage: Eukaryota > Viridiplantae > Streptophyta > Pinopsida > Cupressales > Cupressaceae > Cunninghamia > Cunninghamia lanceolata. Next base: position 29,327,036 of record BSBN01000078.1, on the reverse strand, counting down.
GGAATCTATTGGTCCAAAACTGATATATATTGATGTAATAGATCCTTAGGAAAGTATTTCTCATGATTTAGAAGATAGATAGTTGGCTCCTTCATGAGAGGACCTTAAAGCTTTATCTTGTGCATGTATGTAAGCTAGCCTTTAAGCCCTAGTTGTAAGCCCACATATTGCCAACCAGATTGTATTTGAATTCTTTGATATACTAAATGACTGAATCTGCATTTGTTCAATTTCTTTGAGTTGTTTCCGTTGTGTTTACTCTTGCTACACGGTCTAGATTGTTCATTCTATGAACCCTCCTACCATGATTGCACCAAGTGCTATCAAAGCAAAAGTTTGATTCTTTAGAGTGAATTGGTGAAGGGGATTCCATAAGATCTTGTTGTAAGTAGATCGTCAATCTAAGGTAGGTTACTTATGCGCAACTAATCACTAATTGAGAGGTAGTTGTCCCTTGTAGCTCGATCACCAATCCTAAGGCAGTTTGCACTTGATCCTAGGAAGATTCTATCGCGGAGAGTTCCTCCTATTGGTACAATGGCTAATAGAATGGATGAGATGATGGAATTGATGAGAACAATATGAATTCATTTGGATGTTGTTGAAGAAGATAGGCAAAGAGGATTGACACTGAGACCTAATGTTGAAAGTGATGGTGAAGAGGAATTTCAATCTGCTAAACAAACTAGTGAAACCCTAGAAGGTAATGAAGAAGAATTAGATCAGACAAAGATGTTGCAAGCTATTTCAAAGATTGGAAAGAGACCTAGAGTTGATGTACCAAACTATACTGGTAATTTGAATCTTGAAGAGTTGATTGACTAGATAAATGATATGGAAAAATAATTTGAATATGGAGAAATTGAAGATCCAGAGAAGGTGAATTTTGCAAAGACAAAGTTGAAGGGACATGCTGCTATATGGTGGAAAGCAGTTCAGTTAGAAAGAAATAGAAGAGGAAAAGAAAAGATTACAAAGTGGGACCGAATGGTGATAAAGTTGAAGAATCAATTCATACCTATTGACTATGAGTTGGAGCTGTTGAGCAGATTGTAAAACTTAAGACAAAAGGAGAAATTTGTGAAGGAGTACACTAAATAATTGCATAAAATGATCATAAGGATAGGACATAGTGAAGTAAGCAAGGAGAAAGTGGCTAGATACATCAATGGACTGAGATTGAATATTCAAGAAGAACTAAGTTTGGAAAGGATGACATCTTTGGAAGAAGCATATTAGTTTGCCCTGAAAGTTGAAGAGAAGCTGAATAAGAGACATGATTAGAGACAGAGAGGCAAAGGAGGTAAATTTTAGAGAGGTAGAGCATTTTGCAGATATGATTGACCATTTACAGAGCATAACAAGTTTGACAGCCTAGTTAGGAAGGATGATAGAGATAACAATGCTTACCAGAGAGATCAGAGAATTTTTTACCAAAGAGGAAACCCTGTGCATACCAGAATGAAGGATATAGAAGAGAAGGAAGAGGATTTGATAAGAGATCATTTAGAGGTACTTATTTCAAGTGTGGAAGTGAAGGACATAGAACATTTGAGTGTAATCAAAGTAGTACAAGCAAGAGGATTGAAAAGAGTGGAAGAGCAGCCTATGTTGAAGAAGAACCTATTGAATCACCTAGTTCTGTTGGTAAACCTCAGAAAGGAGAATCATTGGTGATGAGGAGAGAACTATTTCAAATAGAAACAAATGAGGAACCATCATAGAGGAAAACTCTATTCAGAACTAGATGCAAATCCAAAGGTAAGTGTTGTAAAGTTGTAATTGATAGTGATCGTTCAAATAACCTAGTTTTAGAGGGGATGGTGACTAAGCTGAAGCTGGAAAGATTGAAACACCCTAAGCCCTATTAGATAGCATGGCTTTAGGATGATCATAAGCTACTAGTGTGTGAACAATGTTTGGTGAAATTTTATATTGGATCTTATCATGATGAAGTCTTGTGTGATATTATGCCTATGGATGTTTGTCATATCTTGTTGGGTAGACATTGCTAGTATGATAGAAAAGCTATACATGATGGAAGAAAGAATACATATACTATAAAAACAAATGGGAAAAGAATTACTTTGATTCCTTTTGAGGATGATCCTAAAGATGTGGTATGTGGGAATGCTAGAATCTGTTTGGTAGATGGAAGGAAATTTTTGGATGGTTTGAAACAGAAAAGTATGTGTTATGCCTTGATTCCTAGAACACCTGAAGTAGTAAAGAAAGAAACTGGATCAGAAGAAATAAATAAGTTGTTGATAGAGTATGAAGACATTATATTAGATAATGTACCTGAAGGATTACCACCTATAAGGAGTATTAGTCATCACATGGATCTTATACTAGGGAGCAAGTTTTCATAACAAAGCAGCACACCGAATGACACCAGCAGAGAATGAAGAATTGAATAAATAGATACAAGAGTTGTTGAGAAAAGGTTTGATCAGAGAAAGTTTGAGTCCTTGTGCAGTACCTACAGTGCTTGCACTAAAGAAGGATGGAGATTGGAGAATACGTACTGACTCTAGAGTAATAAATAAGATCATGGATTTCCTTTACCTAGGATGGATGATATCATGGATTGTTTGAGTGGAGCAAGATATTTCACAAAGATAGATTTGAAGAGTGGATACCATCAGATCAGAATCAGAGAAGGTGATGAATGGAAGACTACTTTTAAGACAAATGAAGGATTGTATGAGTGGTTAGTGATGCCTTTTGGACTAACAAATGCACCAAATACTTTCATGAGATTGATGCATGAAGTTTTGAAGAAATTCTTGGGTAAGTTTGTGATTGTGTAATTAGATGTACATTATGATTTTCACTAAAACAAAGGAAGAACATTTGTGGCATATTAGAGAAGTTTTGCAGAGGTTGAGAGAAGATAAATTGCTGATAAACATCAAGAAATGTAGTTTCATGAAGGAAGACTTGATATATTTGGGATTTATGATTTATGTGGAAGGATTGAAGATGGACCCCAAGAAAGTGAGAGCAATTATTGAATGGCCTACACTGGAGAGCATTGGAGAAGATAGATCATTTCATGGATTGGCTAGTTTCTACCAGAAGTTCATCATAAATTTTAGTTCAATTTGTAACCCTATAACAAAGACAATGAGAGGTGACAAAACATTTCAAGTGGACATCAGGAGAAGACAAAAGTTTTGAGTTGTTGAAGCAGAAGGTGATAGAGCAACCTATTTTGGAATTACCGGATTTCAATAAGGTATTTCAAGTTGATTGTGATGCAAGTGGAAATGTAATAGGAGCAGTGTTAAGTCAAGAAGGTAGACCAATAGCATATTTTAGTGAGAAGTTAAACGATGCAAGGAGAAGATATTTAGTTTATGATCAAGAGTTCTATGCCATAATACAAACCTTGTAGAAGTGGAGACATTACTTGTTGCCTAAGGAGTTTGCGTTGTATAAAGATCATCAAGCTTTGCAATATTTAAACAGTCAAGGTAAGGTGAAACAGAGACATATGAGATGGGTAGAGTTCATGTAGAGTTATACTTTTGTGTTGAAGCATAGGAGTGGTAAATCAAACAAAGTTGCTGATGCCTTGAGTAGAAGAAGAAACTTGTTGACCGAGATGAGAGTTGAAGTGTTGGGTTTTTATGAATTGAAGAACATGTATGAGGGAGACACTGATTTTGCATAACATTTAATAGATAGAAGTAAGTGGTTGGACTATTTCATTCAAGAGGATATGGTATTCAAAGGAAGTCGATTGTGCATACATAGAAGTTCAATGAGAGATAATTTGATCAAGGAGAAGCATAGTGGTGGATTGGCAGGATATTTTGGCATTGATAAGATAGTGGCTTTGTTAAGTGAAAATTAGTTTTAACCTCAGATACATAAGGATGTTTAGAGATTTGTGTAGAGTTGTAGAATTTGTCAAGTTGCAAAATGGAGTAGTCAGAACACTAGATTGTATAAACCGTTGATAGTACCAGAGAGACCTTGGGAAGACATAAGCATTGATTTTGTAATGGGATTACCTAAGACATAGAGAGGACATGATTCAATATTTGTAGTGGTTGATAGATTTTCAAGGATGGCTCATTTCATACCATGTAAGAAGATAACTCATGCAGTGCATGTAGCTGACCTATTTTTCAAGGAGATTGTGAGATTGCATGGATTACCTAAGAGTTTAGTTTCAGACGAAGATACAAAGTTTGTTCGATATTTTTGGAAGACAATTTGGAAGAAAATGAAGATAGATTTGAAGTTCAGTTCTACTTTCCATCCATAGACAGATGGATAGACAGAGGTAGTGAATAGGAGTTTGGGAAACCTATTGAGATGTTTGGTTGGAGACAAAGCTGGAAGTTGGGATTTGATTATTTCAAAAGTAGAGTTTGCATACAATAATTTAGTAAATAGGAGTACTGGAAGAACACCTTTTGATATTGTTACTAGAGTGATTCCTAGAGGAGTTACAGAATTAAGAGATATCGGTATAAAATAAAAGAGGAGTGCAGAAGAAGAAGAATTTGCAGACCATATGGAGATAGTACATAATCAAGTGAAGAAGAATTTGGAGCATATGAACAATAAGTACAAAGAGAAGGCTGATGAGAAGAGAAGAGATAAGGAATTTGAAGTGGGAGATGAAGTAATGGTGTTCTTGAGAAAATAAAGATTTCCAGTTGGGACTTATAACAAGTTGAAGATGAAGAAGTTTGGACCTTGTAGGATACTCATGAAATTTGATTCAAGAAATTCATATGAAGTAGAGCTACTGGAGACATTAGGTATTTCACCTATTTTTAACATTGTAGATCTTTATGAGTATCATGAAGTAGAGTTTAGTGACAACATGGAAGAAGACTTGCAGAAGTAGTTACCACAACAAGTGTCAGAAAAAATAGAAGACATTTTAGATAGCAGAGTTGGACATAGCACTAGAGGAAGACAATACAAAGAATACCTTGTGAAGTGGAAAGGCAGACCAGAAGAAGATTCATCTTGGATTTCTCAGGCTGAGGTGGATGGTCTTGGTTCTCCTCTAGCCCCAACAAACTGAGGAACTCACTTTTTCAATAACCCCAGATGTCTAATGTAGGAGCATCCCTGGTTCAAGAGTAATCTTACATCACCCAAAAACATTTCCATTTCAGTTTGTTTGCATTTTAGTTCTTTCATTTTCTAGTTTAGTTCAAAGAAGTTCAGTCAGAAGCAATTTCAGCTTGTGTTCCAATTTTGGCAATTCAAACCTTACAGATCTGGACTTAGCACCTACATTCATCATCCACATCATATCTAGAATTCAAAGCATTTGGATTAGTTACTGGAAAGATATCTCTATTAGAAGTTGATTATTTTCTTAGAGTAGAGCATTCTAATAGTTCATGATAATTAGCTGAAGGAGAAGGCTTGCAGATCATTCTTTGACTTGTAAATCTCAATGACACATCATTCAATGCCCTTTGGTTCATGGCTGACCTTCCCCAAGGGTTCGTACATTGTTTCATTCATTTGAGGAAGTGTTATATGCATTTAGGTCAGACCTATCTGTGAACATGTTGCAGCTCTTCGTTGGAGTTTGTGACCTTCCTTAGCTGACGCAGAGGAATCTATTGGTTTGGAAATGATATATATTGATGTAATAGATCCTTAGTAAAGCAGTTCTCATGATTTAGAAGATAGATAGTTGGCTCCTTCACGAGAGGACCTCAAAGCTTTATCTTACACATGTATGTAAGATGGGATTTGAGCCCTAGTTGTAAGCCTGCATGTTACCGGCCAGATTGTATTTAAATTCTTTGATATACTAAATGACTGAATCTCCATTTGTTCCATTTCTTTGAGTTGTTTCCATTGTGTTTACTCTTGCTGCATAGTCTGGATTGTTCATTCTATGAACCCTCCTACCGTGACTGCACCACAAGCATAGGATTTGGGACCTAATTGAAGACTTTGATGCCTTCAATATTCAGGCAGTTCCCAAATAGAGAAATAAAGATGTTGATAGATTAGCTATAGTTAGTGCCCAGTTTGATATTCCTCAAAATGTCAAATAAGTTTCAGATTAGCATGTAAAGATTGTGGTTAGGCCTATTGTGCCTGACAATGTGATAAGATGGCAAGTGTTTGAAAGTGACTAGCAAATTATGAATTCCTTTCAAGATGAGGTAGAGTTTTCTACCCAAAATTAGTCAGTATTGCAAGACCAATATGGTGATCAAATAATCTAGTTGAAGACCAACATGTTGCCCAAAGGACTGATCACCTTGGAAATCATATTTGGTCCTAATGATCAGCCAAAGAAAAAATAAATGAACATGACAGCTAGAAAATGGGACTATGAAGAGGTAGAGATTACACATGGCAGATTCTTAAAACATGGAAAGATCTGTAGCCAAGATGAGAAACAAGGTTTCATTGATCTTTGTGACAAATTTAGTGATTTGATAGCTTAGGATTCTAGGGATTTAAAATGCTCTGATTTTGGTGTAATTAAACTTACTATTGATCTAGACCCTAATGCCAAGCCTATCTGCCAAAAGTGAAGGCCTGTCAATCCCAAAATTGATCCATTAATGAGAAAAGAGCTATCTGTTGGTGATTGTTTTGTGATAGTCATAACAATTAGTTAAAATTCACATAAAATGAACCAAAACTCATTTGAAAGATATGAAGGAATCGATTAAGATTTTCTTAATCCCAAGTTTAATATGGTCAGGTCTTGACCTATTGGGTAAATTTAGTTGGTTGATGTGAAGCTATAATGTTCAAGGGGCCTTACGTATTTTAGGGTTTCTTGTTGGTTTACTGGACTCAAACTATGCAAACAAATTGTGAATATTAATGTGTTGTTCATTCCTTTCTTGCATAAAAGTGTTACTGTATTTCCAAAGCTTTAAATGATTTATATTATTGCAAGCTTTTCTCTTTTAAGTATTATGAAAACTATCTACTTTCAACTCTGTTATGCATGCCTTTTCAAATATGAGAAAAATTTCCTTTAAATTTCTGCATTTTAAGCTAAGTATTTTTAGATGGGTTGGGAAAAGTTAGAAAGATCTAATCTAAACATCATTTATTCTTCCAAAGGATCTAATTGTTCTGTTATGCACTTTGTAAATAATACAACAATTTGATCAAATCCATAGACAAAATCTTAAATGTAAGTTCTGAACATTTTCACAAACATACACTGAAAATTGCAAGCTCTAAGAGAAAATGTTTCCAACACAATGAAGAGCCAGAAAACACTCAGAAGAAAGATGCAAAATTCCAAATTCAATTGTATTAGAAATAGATAGTCATATAAGATTTACAATGTCTGAATGACTTAGCTTCATTGATAAAACTACAGAAAACTTACAAGCTTTACAGATACAGCAAGGATGCAGGATGTTCCACATGCTCCTTGTTGCAGACACAGGGGACCTCCTTCTACTACTTCTAAACTAAAAGGTCCCTCTATTCTAAATGTTATGTTTTACAAATTTCTGTTGCTACAAATCTCTATGTAGCCCTTGTGTAAAGTTTTATAGTGTATAGAGGCACAATATATAGACTTGGGTTGTCCTCAATATAGCTCAAAACCCTAGTTAAATAATGGTTCAAACCTCCAGTTACAGTAATAAATGTTTGAGAACAAATCTCCCAAAATATCTCTGAGCATAGATTAAATCTGGGTGAGAATATGCCCTTCTGGAAACCCTAGCAGCTTAATGTCAACTTCTATTATCTGTCGCAATAATGTTTCCATCTGCATTCTACCTTTATCACTGAAGACCCTTGACTTCCTCGCCCTTCATCCTTATCTTCCTCAGCTTCTGAGATCTGATCTCCTCCTTCATGATGTCATTGTCATCAAGTTTCAGCTCCTTCCTCAACTGCAAACCTGCAAAAATAGACCAGTAATAAGTATCATCATTTAATAAACCTGCAGGAAGAAAAATAGCTATTAAATCTAGTCGTGACTGTGTGAACGTAGAAATCAGGCCCTAAATCTGTAAAAAATGCAGGTCAAAATGTATATTCAATGTTAAACTGGCTGGGTCAACCATCGTTGACCAGAAATATGCATTCAGGCCCCAAAATCAGCCTCAAAATTTCATCGAGATGTTTTCTCACTCATTTCTTTGTTTAAACCTTTGTATTTCTTGACATACAAGCCGGGCGTGATACATCCATTTAATCAGATTTTAATCTTTTCAATTCCGCGACTTGCATGTACACAATGCATATCAGTTTGTATATCACAACATACAAATGCCAAAATATACAAGCACTTAACTCTATTGTATAAATTTTCAATTCCACCCAATGTATACTTCGATGTATATTATGCTTGTATCCCTCAATATACATTCAGACGTGATGTATCCATTTAACCAAATTTAATCCTTTGCTGAGATCCTCTTTGTATGTTTATCGCAATGTATAAATCACCATGTATGTGTTGGTCATGATGTTAGTCATTCACAAACATAGAATAAAAGTTACACAACAACCTTTACTCATCTTGAAAGATACGATGAATTCAAAGAATTCATGATCCCAAGTCTCCGTTGATTAGGTCTTAATCTACTGACGTTACTCAGTGGTTGATGTGTGTTGCTGTTTTCCATTCAGGGGCCTTACGTGTTTCTGCACTGTTCATCATCATCATCTTCAGATATCCTGCTCTGGATGTTCGCTCTGCATAAGTTCCAACAATTCTACCTCTGCACTGTAAATTTAGTCAAATAATGTGCATATAGGCCGATATTTGCATGATTTCTATCATTATCTATGATTCTTTGCATGATATTTTCAGTACTACATGCATTTAACTCAAATATGCTAAGGATCTTACGTTACCTACGGGATTTCAGCATATTTCACTGTTTCTGCTTGTTATTTATCATGATTTGCAGTTATGGTGATGAATTAATGAAATTGAAAAAGGGAAAAGGGTTAGAGAGTGAGATTCCCAAAATTACTGGACTTAGATCACTGATTCACATACAAGCTCCCATACTTGCAATGAAAAGAAGGAAAACTAGAAATCATACTTCACCAGGACATTCCACAAATCCGCATGATCTAGTGCAAAGCTTCAAAGGAAAGTTGACAACAACATGTAATGAAATGAAAGCGCTTCCAGTTGAACACAGCATTCACCAGTACATATCCAGAAATCAACAGAAAGATTACGTAAAATTTACAATCAGGATGTAATCTGGAACTTCATATTCATTCAGTATGCTCAAGAACAGGTACATTTACAGTGATCTGAAGAAAGAACCTTGGCATTTCAACAATTCTATCCTCATTAGTCTCAGTAATCCGATCTCCTAACTTATTCTACAGTAATTGACTCTTTGCGCCAGATGCGTCTGTGTATTCTAATGTATATCCCCCCTTTTAAAATGACAAGCTCTGGCTCTTATATAGAACAAATGCCAGAAAACGGTTACAATGATCCAAGGATCAGGATCCTCTCATAACAAACAACGGTCCAGATGAAAAGCACATGCTTCGCCAGTTAGCAAATGTACAGCTGGCACAGAATATTCCAGCATCTTCAACTTGATTCGGTCTCCAGCTGGCGAACAGCAAATTTGACAATATCCTCCTCATTTCTGGCTCCTGTTGCCTCTATGCGCAACTTTGTAATGCTCAGCTTCAGCAGCATCATCACTTCAATGTTCAGTTTCAGCAGCATCATGACTTCAATATTCAGCTTCAGCAGCATCATGACTTCAATATTTAGCTTCAGCAGCATCATGACTTCAATATTTAGCTTCAGCAGCATCATGACTTCAATATTCAGCTTCAGCAGCATCATGACTTCAATATTCAGCTTCAGCAGCATCATGACTTCAATATTTAGCTTCAGCAGCATCATGACTTCAATATTTAGCTTCAGCAGCATCATGACTTCAATATTCAGCTTCAGCAGCATCATCATGTCTTCTTGCAAGTGAACAGACAAACATTAAGTTCATTATCATCATGATAAACAACAGGAAGTAAAACGCTTTATTAAACATGCCCTCAAAATGCGCAGCTACAGGCAATCGGGCTCCAAATTTCCATCGCTTCATGTTTTTGCCCATTTTCTTGTATATCGGGTTCAAAATATGATGATGATGATCCCTAATTATACAAGGAAATAACCGCCCTTTAACCATCCTTCGAATCCGGCCCTACATCATCATCATATTTGCATCGGCGTGATTACATATGATCAGGGTGACAATTTTACCTTAGGCCGACGGCAACAGTTATACCGACGCCAAACATCATGAGGATGACCAACTATATACCTTCAAAGTGGCCGCAGGATATCACAAAATATGATGATCCTCCTTTCCTAATGCTCTGATGAAAAGCACATCAGGATGTTTTGTTTTTGCATATTCGGGAAAGAAAGACATCGTCATCATCATCATGATGAAGACAAACAGGAGGACTTGGAAAATGATCATGCCGCTGAGGCATATCATGATGACGTCATCGTCATCATCAGGCTTCAATAAAATGCAAAGGGATGACGTCACCGTCATGCTTCGTTAAGATCATGAGATAAAAGGAATATCGGGTTCCCTCCAAGTAAGATGATCAGGTGGATGAATGCAATATGACTCTTTTCGGCCAAGGCTATCCGCTCGAAAGATCAGGAAGATGAACATCATCATCATCATATACGCACTGGGTGATCTAAAATATGATCCTGCCGAAAGTCCTGATGATGATGATCAGGATATCCGGGCCTTCGTTAATCTTCGAACATGACGTCATCGTCATCATCATATTGGCGAACAGGATCATACCCTGGAAAATATCCTGCCGAAGGAGATAGGTGATGGTGACGTCATCGTCATCATCATATTTGCAAAAGTTTATACTTCTCGGCAGGATGATATTACGAAATGTCGGGTAGACGAAGATCATGATGATGATGATCTTGTTCAACAAGGTTTTGGAAAGGAAAATCATCCTCCGTTTCGAAAGATAAGGTGATCATCATGATCACGCAAAAGGAGATCAGGAGGATATTAAGAAATGCGATCATGCCTTGTTAGATCCTGATGATGATGATCACGCATAAGGACTTTGACGTGCGCGTGATAATTATGCAGATGGCATATTTCTTAAGCAAGGTGATGAAGTGCATCAGCATGATATTACAATATGTTCGCGATGTTGGAATATCATGATGCTCGCGATGTGAGAATATCATGATGATGATGATGATTCCAGGGTCGCTTGACGGGAAAAGCTCACTAGCACTTAAGATTGACGTCCGGATGTTTCAGGACTGCATGATTTTATCAGGTGATAGAATAAGATCATGATGATGACCTTTGGCGATACAAAAAGACCGCACGACGGGGACAACCTACTACGACTTAAACTTGACGTCCAGATGTTTCGACCTCAGGATATTATCGGGGCGCTTTTCAAATATCATGATGATGATGTACATACAGCAATTATCAGGTTTGACCAACACTTTGACTGCTTACAACTCCTTCATATGGACGAATTTTCAAGTGATGTAAAAGGTAAACCTGCATGGAATTTCAAGCTCTTTCTAACCATGAAGTCATAGAAACAAAATATGAACTTTGACAAACTAACCTCATGATGATCTACCTCATCCTGACCTTCATGATGATGATGCACCTGACTTATTTTTACCAAACCGCCAGAAACAGACAACACAAGCCAAAACAAAAGTTGGGTCCCTGTTTTGCCAAGTCAAAATGGGGCGTGTTGTGTAACCACACAACAACTTGCCACCAAAGAAAACAACAAAATTCAAATAATTCAAATGATATGATCCTATTCATCTATAATATTCTAATTCCTTCTAAATAAAATCATCATGATCTTTGAATGATAAAATTTCATTATGGTGATAAAGCTAACAAAGGATCAGGTGTGTGCATATGATTAATTATCCTCATCTTGAAAGTAAGTTGAAAACATAAGTAACTGGTGTTAAACTACATAGTTGGAGATCATCCCTCATAGCCAACCTGGATAGAGCCTTGCTGCCAGCAGGTGTCCATAACCCCGGCAAGGTTATCTGTACAATCTCCCTAAGTAGAGCTCCACTGCCAGCAGGCGTCCATAGCCCCGGTAGAGTTACTTAGATGGCCTAATTTTATTTTGTTTCTGATTTTCCTTTAAAAATTTAAATTTGATATCATCATGTCTGCTCATTTGTACAAGGTGTAGTCACTTGCAGCTTTAGGTTGGAGATTGTATTGGTAGCAAGGGAGTCCCTTTAGATTTTTCACTTAACACCTATACTCATATCTTCAACAAGCCCAAGGCTGTTAGGTGTTTCATTGTGTTTGATTCACTTTGGACAAGAAAAAGTACCCTGATGAAAAGACATCATAAACCTGATCATGAGTATTTATCAGAATGAATTACAATCTGTATCTAAATCTGATCTCATCACTTGAAACCTAACAATTTAGTTATTTTCTTAGGTGATGAAGTGCATCATCTTGACTCACCAGAACAAAACTCAACCAAAACAACACAAAACAGCAGAAACACTATACAAACAACTAACCTATAAAAGGGAAACAACAGGAACAGAACAAGAAAGCAAAACAAGCAAGCAGACTGTACAAACAACTAACCTACAAAATTAAATACAAACCACTACTAGGCAAACAAAAACCAGAAAAAGACCTAAGGACACCTGCATTTGCATACTTCTTTTGATTGTGCAGGAGCATCAGGGTATTAGTTATGGTTCTCAACCTAGCAAATTTATCTTTATATTCTGAAGAATATTCTGATATTCTGAATTCACTGTATTCAACAGAACAACTCTTGATGATCAGCAACTGAGGAAGCTCACCATGTTCATGATTAATCCATATGCATGTCTTATCTTCTGAATTTCCATAATCAAAATAGTATTCAACATCATTTACTGTGGAAAGGAGAAATACAACCTGGTGTATTTCTGGCTTTGCTGGACATGCTTCTTCATTGGCAGTTGGTCTTCCATTTGTCATTATATTTTCACTGCTTGGCTCAGTGCCTGGTCCCTCTTCAAATTGAAGGATGTATGACTTTTGATGTACTAATTCTTCATCTTTATCCAGCCTTATCCCTTCATTCTGGACGTTCAGCTTATCCTCCAGTTCAGGAAACTTCTCAATATTTTCTTCAATTTCCTGATTATGCATAACAACTCCAAAGTCTTCTACATCTTCTTCTTTCAGGAATTGTTCATTGAATAATTCACATTTTCTATCTATTAGCGGATCTGGTTCCTTTAACCTGCAACATTCTTGCATTTGATCATTTAATTCAAAGAAGTCAGGTAATAAATCAGCATTTATTTTCTTCTCTATGACTCCCTGAGTTACCATCATAGGAACTTCATCATCAGGAGTGCATTTAGATTGCTCTACTATCTGTTTACACTTCTCCTTACCATAGAATGACTCCAAGAAAGATGTTTCATCTTCTTTATCAGAAGTACTAGGATCAGAAAAAATATTATCCTGATGAGTGATTTCTTCTCTACAATTTTCACAAGATTCATACCTGCATACTGACTGGTCCTTACTTGTATTAGGAAGTAGAGAACTCCTATCAATATCACCATAAAATGAATCCAGGAAAGATGTTTCCTCTTCATTACCTTCTGGAACTGACTCAGCTATTGTATTTTTTAGAATCTTTTTCAACATGACCAAGCAAGGGTAGCAATCTCTCTCTGAATGCTCTTCATCATGTAATCTGCACCAGCTTTCAATCAAGACATCATCAATGGGCAAACCTAATATTTGACTACACTGTATATTTCTAGACAAGTATAATTCAAAATCTTCAGAATGATCTACTTCAGTGTCTGGACAATTAATAACTTCTGGTGCTGCATCTGCTTGTTGCTCCAGAATTTCTTCATTTTCCTGGCGGATCTCTTCATTTTCTTGGCAAGTTTCAGCTCTGAACACATCCGGGAAGAATATTAGTCCTTTCAAATATAAATCCAACCTTGTGAGGAAAGTTAAACAATTAATTTCACTGTGTTCTACAGTCTGGTGTATCCTGCAACAGGTAGATAAACCAAAGTTAGACAAATTGTGAGGGTAAAGCTACCTACTCAAAGTTTCCTGAAATAAAGGAATGTTAATTTGACCATTATTTTCATATACATCCATCAAAATGAGATTCTATTCTTCAAATTTCTTTAGTATTTTGCAATTTTAAGGAGATCTGTCATATCTCAGATTAAAACTTTGAAAGTCCAAAAAATCAAACAAATATTTGATGCTTTGGGCTAGATCTTTGCAAAGGTGCAACCAAAACATCTCAGGTAAGAGATATTTGCAGACATTTAACTGAAATGCTGAAATATTTATGCAATATTTGCAGAAATCCAAAAATTCGCAGCTCACGCCCTGCTTTCTCGAAAATTGACGTTGCGTTAGAAGCGAGGGGCCTGCATAAAATGAATGATGAGTGAAGCAGCGGTGCCTTTTCAGTTCGGCCCTCCTTCTGTGTTGAAATCCAGAAATTCTCTGTCCGGCCCTCCTTCTAGCGCCAATTTATGTTGGTCATGATGTTAGTCATTCACAAACATAGAATAAAAGTTACACAACAACCTTTACTCATCTTGAAAGATACGATGAATTCAAAGAATTCATGATCCCAAGTCTCCGTTGATTAGGTCTTAATCTACTGACGTTACTCAGTGGTTGATGTGTGTTGCTGTTTTCCATTCAGGGGCCTTACGTGTTTCTGCACTGTTCATCATCATCATCTTCAGATATCCTGCTCTGGATGTTCGCTCTGCATAAGTTCCAACAATTCTACCTCTGCACTGTAAATTTAGTCAAATAATGTGCATACAGGCTGATATTTGCATGATTTCTATCATTATCTATGATTCTTTGCATGATATTTTCAGTACTACATGCATTTAACTCAAATATGCTAAGGATCTTCAGTTACCTACGGGATTTTAGCATATTTCACTATTTCTGCTTGTTATTTATCATGATTTGCAGTTATGGTGATGAATTAATGAAATTGAAAAAAGGAAAAGGGTTAGAGAGTGAGATTCCCAAAATTACTGGACTTAGATCACTGATTCACATACAAGCTCCCATACTTGCAATGAAAAGAAGGAAAACTAGAAATCATACTTCACCAGGACATTCCACAAATCCGCATGATCTAGTGCAAAGCTTCAAAGGAAAGTTGACAACAACATGTAATGAAATGAAAGCGCTTCCAGTTGAACACAGCATTCACCAGTACATATCCAGAAATCAACAGAAAGATTACGTAAAATTTACAATCAGGATGTAATCTGGAACTTCATATTCATTCAGTATGCTCAAGAACAGGTACATTTACAGTGATCTGAAGAAAGAACCTTGACATTTCAACAATTCTATCCTCATTAGTCTCAGTAATCCGATCTCCTAACTTATTCTACAGTAATTGACTCTTTGCGCCAGATGCGTCTGTGTATTCTAATGTATATCCCCCCTTTTAAAATGACAAGCTCTGGCTCTTATATAGAACAAATGCCAGAAAACGGTTACAATGATCCAAGGATCAGGATCCTCTCATAACAAACAACGGTCCAGATGAAAAGCACATGCTTCGCCAGTTAGCAAATGTACAGCTGGCAAAGAATATTCCAGCATCTTCAACTTGATTCGGTCTCCAGCTGGCGAACAGCAAATTTGACAATATCCTCCTCATTTCTGGCTCCTGTTGCCTCTATGCGCAACTTTGTAATGCTCAGCTTCAGCAGCATCATCACTTCAATGTTCAGTTTCAGCAGCATCATGACTTCAATATTCAGCTTCAGCAGCATCATGACTTCAATATTTAGCTTCAGCAGCATCATGACTTCAATATTTAGCTTCAGCAGCATCATGACTTCAATATTCAGCTTCAGCAGCATCATGACTTCAATATTCAGCTTCAGCAGCATCATGACTTCAATATTTAGCTTCAGCAGCATCATGACTTCAATATTTAGCTTCAGCAGCATCATGACTTCAATATTCAGCTTCAGCAGCATCATCATGTCTTCCTGCAAGTGAACAGACAAACATTAAGTTCATTATCATCATGATAAACAACAGGAAGTAAAACGCTTTATTAAACATGCCCTCAAAATGCGCAGCTACAGGCAATCGGGCTCCAAATTTCCATCGCTTCATGTTTTTGCCCATTTTCTTGTATATCGGGTTCAAAATATGATGATGATGATCCCTAATTATACAAGGAAATAACCGCCCTTCAACCATCCTTCGAATCCGGCCCTGCATCATCATCATATTTGCATCGGCGTGATTACATATGATCAGGGTGACAATTTTACCTTAGGCCGACGGCAACAGTTATACCGACGCCAAACATCATGAGGATGACCAACTATATACCTTCAAAGTGGCCGCAGGATATCACAAAATATGATGATCCTCCTTTCCTAATGCTCTGATGAAAAGCACATCAGGATGTTTTGTTTTTGCATATTCGGGAAAGAAAGACATCGTCATCATCATCATGATGAAGACAAATAGGAGGACTTGGAAAATGATCATGCCGCTGAGGCATATCATGATGACGTCATCGTCATCATCAGGCTTCAATAAAATGCAAAGGGATGACGTCACCGTCATGCTTCGTTAAGATCATGAGATAAAAGGAATATCGGGTTCCCTCCAAGTAAGATGATCAGGTGGATGAATGCAATATGACTCTTTTCAGCCAAGGCTATCCGCTCGAAAGATCAGGAAGATGAACATCATCATCATCATATACGCACTGGGTGATCTAAAATATGATCCTGCCGAAAGTCCTGATGATGATGATCAGGATATCCGGGCCTTCGTTAATCTTCGAACATGACGTCATCGTCATCATCATATTGGCGAACAGGATCATACCCTGGAAAATATCCTGCCGAAGGAGATAGGTGATGGTGACGTCATCGTCATCATCATATTTGCAAAAGTTTATACTTCTCGGCAGGATGATATTACGAAATGTCGGGTAGACGAAGATCATGATGATGATGATCTTGTTCAACAAGGTTTTGGAAAGGAAAATCATCCTCCGTTTCGAAAGATAAGGTGATCATCATGATCACGCAAAAGGAGATCAGGAGGATATTAAGAAATGCGATCCTGCCTTGTTAGATCCTGATGATGATGATCACGCATAAGGACTTTGACGTGCGCGTGATAATTATGCATATGGCATATTTCTTAAGCAAGGTGATGAAGTGCATCAGCATGATATTACAATATGTTCGCGATGTTGGAATATCATGATGCTCGCGATGTGAGAATATCATGATGATGATGATGATTCCAGGGTCGCTTGACGGGAAAAGCTCACTAGCACTTAAGATTGACGTCCGGATGTTTCGGGACTGCATGATTTTATCAGGTGATAGAATAAGATCATGATGATGACCTTTGGCGATACAAAAAGACCGCACGACGGGGACAACCTACTACGACTTAAACTTGACGTCCGGATGTTTCGACCTCAGGATATTATCGGGGCGCTTTTCAAATATCATGATGATGATGTACATACAGCAATTATCAGGTTTGACCAACACTTTGACTGCTTACAACTCCTTCATATGGACGAATTTTCAAGTGATGTAAAAGGCAAACCTGCATGGAATTTCAAGCTCTTTCTAACCATGAAGTCATAGAAACAAAATATGAACTTTGACAAACTAACCTCATGATGATCTACCTCATCCTGACCTTCATGATGATGATGCACCTGACTTATTTTTACCAAACCGCCAGAAACAGACAACACAAGCTAAAACAAAAGTTGGGTCCCTGTTTTGCCAAGTCAAAATGGGGCGTGTTGTGTAACCACACAACAGTATGTTTTCGCTTTGTATCCCAAACATGCATACAAGGCAGAATTATATAACCAATTAATCCCATTTCATAATGTTTTGGGTCCGCCTGATGTATAAAACGCTTGTATCTTTCAGATATACATTCGGATTTGATACAAGCATTAAATCAGATCATATTTTATTTAGAATCCGGCCATTGTATAAGTGTAATGTATATCAGCTTGTATATAAGAATATACAAGCTGGAATTATACAATGACTTAACACTGTTTTGTAATTTTTCAAGTTCGCGGCTTGTATGTAGTGCTTGTACATTTGCCTTGTATGTTTTGACCTTCCAAATACACAACATGAGATACATGCAATGGACTTCAAACATTTACCCATTTCAACAATAAACTATTTCAAGTCCATCTTGTATATACAAATATAACATTAACAAATGCATACAAGGAAAAAGACATACAATCGGTGTTGTATACAAAAATGATATACAAAGGGAATTGTATGTATAACATGCAAGCAACCCTACTATATGAACCTGATTCCAAATGCGACTAAGTATAAAATGACTTTGCATATACAAAGGACTTCGTATGTGCAAGGTGATATACAAAGGTCTTTGTATACAGGTGAACTCTCATACAAAGGGCCTTGTATATTGCAACATGCATGTACAAACAGACTTGTATGTGTAAACAACAAACCCTTCCATTGTACATTTTACCAAAATGATCATAACTTGCAAAATATGGCAAATTTTAAGATGGTTCAAAAAGAAACCCTAGCTCATTTTTCACAAGGAATCCAACCATATCATGTCTTAGTACTGAAAATATATTTTTTCTCTATTTTTAATAAAGTTTACAATTTTCCCCCCTTTTTCTCTATACCACCAAGGAAAACAACACACACAAAAACAAAAGCAATAGCCACAGCAGGGGTCCTTATTTTGCTAAGGAGTAAAATGGGGCGTGTTCTGAACATCACAACAACTAACAACCAAATAAAACAATTAAACTCAAAGTATTCAAGGAGACTAAATGAAATAAATCCATAACTTCCAACTATCTTTTCTACAAATTATTGTTTAATTTGAGACCTAAGGTATTCGAGAAAGGGTTGATGAATTTTTATTTTTTAGTTTAGGTGTGTGCACGTGATTAATTATCCTCATCTTAAAGATCAGTTGAACAAACCAGTGACTGATATTAGCCTACATAGTTGAGGATATTCCCTCATAGCTGACCGGATAGAGCCTTGCTACCAGTGAGTGTCTATAGCCCTAGCAAGGTTATCGTTATAATTCTCCTATGTAGAGCCCCATTGCCAGCAAGCATCTATAGCCCCAGTAGAGTTACTCAGATGGCTTAATCTAGATTTTTATTATAATATACTTTATTTATTTATTTATTTATTTTTTATATTTTGATGCTTGATAGAAACTTCACAAGATATAGCAATTTATAAGTCTATGATGCAAGGAGTGAGCACTTGCTGAAATTAAGCTAAGAATTGTAATGGTAGCAAGGGTGACCTCAGATTTTTCACCTAATATCTACATTGGTAGGTTCAACAAACCCAAGGATTTTAGGTGTGTCATCATGAGAAACCCTCCTCAAATTCTTAATCAACATTATTGAATACTAAATTTTAGAAGCTAAACAACTCTCTACATTAATGACAGTCACAACAAATTATGCATAAATTGCAAATAATTAACCTAAATATTCTAAATTTTATACTATTTTGAACAGTTGTTAGCTTGCTCCTTAATACTCTAAAGTAAAACAAAGATCCCTACTGAATAGACAACAACAAACCAAACAACAAACTATACAAGGAAAACAAAAACAAAGCAAAAGAAGACTGTACAAGCAGTAAAAACAAAAACAAAATAATAAAACAGAAAGAAACAAAACAAACCTGCACAACAACCAACCCACAAAAGCAAACAACAAAAGAAAACTGTACACTACTTACACTATATTACAAAAGGATTGCCCCTTTACCTCAAGCCTGGAAGTAGTGTTTCAAATGTTGGCCATTAACTGGTAATGGCACATCTTCCCTTGTCAAGGTCTTAAGTTTGAATGTGTTGTCTCCTATTACTTGTAATGGACCTAACCATAGTTTGTCTAATTTCCCATGACTCCCCTTCTTTTCATATGCTTTGTCCCAGCACGGCACTAAGTCTGATATCCTAAATGCTTTGACTCTTGCTCTCTTATCAAACCACCTCTTAACTACTGCTTGGTGTTTGGCAAACTTCTCGATGGCTTGACCTCTTTTCTCATCTAATTGTAGCATTTGTACTATCCTAGCTTCCGTTGGTTATCAGAGCCTAAATACTCATTGGTAAACTTCCAAATTGGTATTCTCAGATTTACTAGAAGTATGGGATCAGTCCCATAAACTAAATGATAAGGTGTACTACCTAAAGTTGTTTTGAACTTGGTCCTATCTACCCACAGTGCACATTTCAACAAAGTATTCCACTATCTAGGATTCTTTGCTATGAGCCTTTTGATTATGTCTAATAAAATTTTGTTCATAGACTTAGCTAATCCATTACCTTGAGGGTAATAATTTGAAGAAAACTTTAAAACAATCCCGTATTCAAATGCCCATTTAGAAAACTTTAAAGAAGAGAAAGCAGGGCCATTGTCACATACCAATGAATAGGGAGTTCCAAACCTGGTGATGATGTTCTCTTCAAGAAATTTGATAACTACCTCAGTTGTTGATTATTTGTAGCATGTGGTCTCAGTCCACCTTGTATAGTAGTCTGTCACCGTCAGTATGAACTTGTGTCCTACAGTAGATGGAGGATTGATGACTCCAATAAAATCCAGGCCCCATTGTGCAAATGGTCTTGATTCAATCATAGGTTGTAATGGGTTGGCCTGATTTCTTCTCTTATCTACTACAGTATGATAGTTGTGGCAACTCTTGATGTGACTCTCTGTATCTTTGAACATTATGGGCTAGTAATAGCCCACCCTCAATATTTTGTGTGTAATGGCTAGATGGGAGTCATGACCAGTTTCATACTTGTCATGCAGTTCTATTAGCACCTTACCCATCTCAGCTCTATTTAGACATCTCAAATAAATTCCATCATGGTTCTTCCTGAATAGAAGACCTCCTTGCACCATATATCTTTGTGCTTTAATCTTCAAAGCTCTCCTCTGAGAAGCTTTCATCTTATTTGGGTACTTTCTAGATATTAGAAAAGTGTTCAAATCTCCATACCAGTCTGATGTGTCATGAGAATTCAGCACATACTGTTGTTTTATCAAATCTGGGTTTGTGTTTACTATTGTTTATACTAATGCTTTCCCTTTGACCAGCTTCATGGGATTGATTTCCATGTCAAACTCTTGTAGCGCAGTGATCCATTTGGCTCTCTTTTCTCCAGATTCATTCTGCATCAACAACATCTTTACTATTGCGTCTGGCACTATGGCTTTAAGATGGCTGTGTAGAATATAATGTCTAAATTTCTTCATAGCCCTCATTAGTGCAAATGCTTGTCTTTCAGTATCTAGATATCTTAATTGTGTGTCCCTTAGAGGTGCTCTCATAAATGCAATGGGCCTTTCCTCATTGTCTGCACCTTTCTGCATCAAGGCAACTGCAACTAAATGGGAGGATGCGAAGAAGTAGATATAAAATGGCTTTGTGTAGTCTGGGCTTGTTAGTACAGGGGCATCAGAAATGGCCCCTTTGATATCCTCGAATGCAGCCCTAGCCACAAGCGTCCACTCCATTCGCGTATCTTTCTTTAACATGGCGTTTAACGACTGCACAATTTATGCAAAACCCGTGATAAACTTCGAAACAAAGTTAATCTTACCAAAAAATGATTTTAACTCTTTCCTATTGTTTGGTATTTGCAAATTTTTTATTGATTCTATTCTATTAGGGTCAATCGATATTCCATCTTCAGAAATGACATGCCCTACTAATTTACCTTCAGTTACTCCAAATGAACATTTTTTAGGATTAAGGGAAATTCTGTACCTCTCACATTGCTTGAGTATTTTCCTGAGATCTTCAACATGAGTGGATGAATCTTTAGAATACACAGTTAGATCATCCATATACACAACAATGCACTTACCTGATAATCCACGGAATGCAATGTCCATGGCTCTCTAAAAAGTGGCACCTGCATTGATCAGACCAAAAGGCATCTGTCTATATGCATAATTTCCCCATTTACAAGTGAAGGTGGTTTTTAATCTGTCATCTCTATCTATTAAAACCTGGTTATAACTTGAGAAACCATCTAAAAAGGACATCATCTCTTCCCCGTTCACTGCTTGCAGCACTTCGTCGATTGGAGGCAGAGGATAATTATCCTTTTTGGATGCTTTGTTCAAGTTCCTAAAATCTACGCACAATCTGATGTCTCCATTTTTCTTCCTCACTAGTACTAAGTTAGCTACCCAGACTGAATGTCTGTCTTGGAAAATTATTCCAGCAGACAACAATTTTTTAACTTCCTCTGTTCACAGGCCTTTGTTTTTGCCTAAATGGTTTAACCTTTGGCCTCAACAGTATCACGTGAGTTATGATGGATGTATCATATGTTTTCAAGTCTTCATACGTCCATGCTATTACGTGTTTATAATCTTTTAGGGCATCTATAATTTCTTTTCTTATTTTCTCAGAACAAGCCCTCCCGATCGGCACATTTTGTGAATTTTTCTCTACCCCTAAATTGTGTAAATCATACTTACCCCCTTCTATTTTGGGCAAGTCTTTCTGTCTCATTACTCCATCGAAGTCAAAAATATGTTCTAATTCAATTACTCCTTGGGGTAAGAATTTGCTCTTCAAGTTGATTATATCCTCTTCATCCCATGTTATCTTAGGCCTTTCTTAATCATCAATGATTTGAGCCTCGAATACCTCGTTACAAGTCAGAAAATCAATAATTTGTTGATCCCCCCCAAATACCTGAAAAGTGTGTAACATTGTCTGGGATACTAGGAACATTAACTAATTCTACAGTAAATCGTCTTAGACCTGACAGTGTCAAGGGTTCTAATGTACTAGCAGCAACTGCTAGTGCATTTAGCCTATGGTTCAGCTCTCTAGGGATATGCTCTATGTTGAAAGCATCAAATGAATTTATTAAACCCCATACTCTATGTCTATAACAAATCATTTTTTTGTAATTGCAAGCATATAGATTCCTTACTTGTCTGACTACTAGTTCAGAATCTGAAAATACCTTAATCGTCTTCACCTTTTCCTTGATGGCAATGACAAGTCCCAAAATTAAGGCTTCATATTCAACAATATTGTTAGTACAGCAAAACTACAGTCTATATGCTGCTAGATATGATTTACCCTGAGGATCTACGAGTTCAATACCTGCACCCGCACCCTATTTTGACTTGGACCCGTCACACTTTAGTGTCCACATGCCATCTTTACTTTTCTGACCTTTTACCTTGGCATGCTTTATCTCTTCTGTCACTTGTGAGGTGCTGACCTATTTATTCATGGGTATTTCTGTTTGGTCAACTTGCATATGTGTATTTTTAGCTTGAAAATTAGAAAGACAACTACCCTCATCTTTTATTCCTTCTAAAATCAGAGCATCCACATCACTCTGGAAGTATCTCTGTGGTTGATTAGGATTCACATTTCCCTCTTGCAATTCTACCCTCTTCATGCATTTTTTGTATTCATATGCAACAATGTCTTTGCATATTCCACAATTCTCCTCAAAATGTGGCCTATCATGAACTCTACATCTATCCCTATACAGTTTCCATTGGACTGGCAGATTTTGTTTAATGCCTTCTTCCACCTCTTGTCTAATGGCATGACCGAATTTGTCCATTGCACTATTTTCTTCATCTAAAGAATTTCCATCAAACTCAATGAATAATGTTGTCTCCTTGCTAACATGTTTTTCTCTAATGTTTAACATCATAATCTCTTCAATTTGTACCCCATTGTTAGTAATCCTATAAACACCAGGTTCAACAACAGCATATAATATTTCATTTGTTCGATTATACTCTGTTATCATATGTTTCATCCTGTTTTCTGCCTCTATTCTAATCTGGTTTGGGACACCTCTCCAAGGTAGCCACATATGTGAAAAATCAGTGGCCATATATCCGTTTAATATTTTGGACCAATCCCTACTCAACAACATTCCATAATTCATGGGTATGTCCACTATTTAAATGTCAATGAATTGGCTTACCCTAGGGTCTGAAGCTAATTGCATCTGAATGTTCATTAGTTCTCCTATCACACTAACCTCAGTTTTATCTAACTTTGTGACAACCTTGGCAGATCTGGTGCGAGTCAGCCTGAGAGTTTTACATATTCCTAAGGGCATTATGTTGGCTAATGCACCAGAGTCCACCATGCAATTGTGTATGTTCTTCCCACACAATCCAATAGTTAACAAGAAGGGAGGAGCATCCTTCTTATCAGCATACATTACTACATTTGTATTGGAAGGCTGCTCAACATTCTTACTTTTCTCTTTAGGCGGTGAATCTGTATTAGTAACAGCTATATCAGCAATAACCTCACCTATCATGGATGTATCCAGAGATTTTATAAAAGCATTTATGACCCCTGGAGTTTTCAATAATTCATTCAGAGGTATATTGACCTTTATTTGCTTTATTTCTTCTGACAAGTATCTCATTAATCTTGTTGTCTCTACTATTTCAATTTTATGTGTTTGGGCTTTTTGTACTACTGTTCCACTGTTTGTGTGATGATTAGCTTTAAGTATGGCAAGATTATTGCTTGCATTTTGATCTGGGGATGTATTGAAGTTGTTAGGAGGAGTGGAAGTGGTGAAAGGTCCTCCTGGCCTAGTGTTGTTTCTTAAATTGTAGGTGTGGTTTTTATTTGTCTGTTGAAAAGCCTGCACCTCTTCTGTTCTAGTTAGTACCTCATTTTTAGTTTTAAAAGGAAATTGAAAAGCATTTAACACAAAGGTTGATTCAGGATAAATATTTTCATAGAAGTATGGTTCATCCTCCAACAATTCATCCTCTTTCTCTTCTGTAGTTGCAAAGGTAAAGGTTTCTAAAACTAAAGCCATATCATACCCTGAGGGTACTACCTCATTACCTTTGGGAATGAGAAATTCAGAAGTAGGAGGTTGCATGTCTATATTGAATATGCTAGCTACTAAATGAAATTGTGGATAGTCAAGCTCAGCATGGACATTAGTATTGTGAAATCTACACCAATTTTTCAGTGATGTATTGGCCATTTGGATGCTAGCTGTTTGTTTTGCATCATGATTATCTATATTCTCAAAAGGAGAAGCTAGAGTACCATTGTTTGGTCCAGTGTTCCATGTTTTGGATGGCTTAGGCTGATTTTGATTTTTGTTATTGTTACCCCAGGCCCTATTGTCTACCACTGGCCCTCTATTTTGTATTAGTTGCCCTTGGTTATGACCTTGATGCTGATTATAGTTTTGGCTCTAATTTAAACATTGGCCCTAACTATTATTTTTGTTATGGCTCTAATTGTAGTTCTGATTTAGATTTGAACTATAGTTCTGATTTTGGCCTTGGTTGTAATTCTGATTTAGATTGTATCCCTGGTTACCTCTTCCATAGAGATTCTCATTTCTTAGTTGTGTCACTTCGGTGGTTAATCTTTTCAAGTGTGCAGTGATCTCTTTGATTTCTTCCCTTTATTCATGTGCCTTTGCCATAGTTGTATCTCTAGGAGGTTGGAAGAAAGGCTGACCATTATTTTGACTGTTATTAGAAGTGTTACCCGTGTAAGGAGTTATAGCTTGGATTGGGGTAGGACTATACACAGGTGTGTATGAAGGAACTAGATTTAATAATGGAGTGTGATGCATAGGGACTCCATTCCAAGGTTGTACCTAATTCTGCATCCCAAAATTTCCTCCATTAACAAATGGGCTATAAGTTGTAGGCCTCATTTCTTGGTTTACTAAGGCTGCCTCTTTATAGGCTTTGGATATTGAATCTATGTCAAGTTTTTTTTGACAAACATGGTAGTTAAAGGATCCAAGGAAACATAGTACATGGCTAACAAGGTATCATCATCTACGGTGTAAGGGGCTACCAGCCTAGAGTAGGCCTTTTGAAATCTATCATTGAAATTATCAATTAGCTCTCCCTCTCCTCTTTTTATAGTAGCCAATTTATGATACAAGATACAAGGATCAATGGGTCCTCTAAATCTAGACAGAAATGCTTCTTCCATAAGTGACTAGGAAGAAATGTAACCATTGGGTAAGTTCACATACCAGTTAGAGGCTTGTTCATTAAAGGTGTAGGGAAACAACCTACACGCCACGTCTTCGTGTTCTAATCTGGCCCTAAAGCATGCCTCCTTGAATATTCTAATATGGTCTTCTGGATCTTGGTACAACTAGTATTTGGGACATATCTTTTCTAGATTTTTGGGCATCTCATTATAATCATTGAATGCTATGGGAGAATTGGTATTAAAATTAGCCATTGTAGGTATTTGTGCTTGACCTGAACTTGTGGGAATACCTGGATTTCCTAGGGGATTGGGATTTTTAGGATGACTAGGACCTCTAGGAGTACCTGAACCAAGATTTAAGGACCTAAATGAGGATCTGTCAGGACTCACAAAGTTATGAATGCTAAAAGGTGAGCCAGGAGGTGTTCCAGATGAACCTCCTGCTTGCAATATTTTAAGATTCCAAATCAAAGGGCTCTTACTTCACCTAATATTAGGTAATTGTACAAATATATCCCCTGAACTAGATTTAGATCTAGTCACTCTGTCACTATTATTAGCCACTTCTTACTTGAAACAAACCCTAACTCAAGTTGGCCCTCCTTCTAGTGCCAGAGAAACTGTTGGTGATTGTTTTGTGACAGTCATAACAATTACTTAAAATTCACATAAAATGAACCAAAACTGACTTGAAAGATATGAAGGAATTGATTAAGACTCACTTAATCCCAAGTTTAATATGGTTAGGTCTTGACCTGTTGGGCCAATTCAGTTGGTCAATGTGAAGTTGTAATGTTCAAGGGGCCTTACATATTTTAGGGTTTCTTGTTGGTTTACTGGACTCAAACTATGCAAACAGATTGTGAATATTAGTGTGTTTTTCATTCCTTTCTTGCATAAAAGTGTTACTATATTTCCAAATCTTTAAATGATTTATATTATTGCAAGCTTTTCTCTTTTAAGTATTATGAAAACTATCTACTTTCAACTCTGTTATGCATGCCTTTTCAAATATGAGACAAATTTCCTTTAAATTTTTGCATTTTAAGCTAAGTATTTTCAGATGGGTTGGGAAAAGTTAGAAAGATCTAATCTAAACATCATTTATTCTTCCAAAGGATCTAATTGTTCTGTTATGTACTTTGTAAATAATATAGCAATTTGATCAAATCCACAGACAAAATCTTAAATGTAAGTTCTGAGCATTTTCACAAATATACACTTAAAATTGCAAGCTCTAAGAGAAAATGTTTCAAACACAATGAAGAGCCAGAAAACACTCGGAAGATAGATACAGAATTCCAAATTCAATTGTATTAGAAACAGACAGTCATATAAGATTTACAATGTCTGAATGACACTTAGCTTCATTGATCAAACTACAGAAAACTTACAAGCTTTACAGATACATCAAGGCGGCAGGATGTTCTATATGCTCCTTGTTTTAGACATAGGCGACCTCCTTCTTCTACTTCTAAACTAAAAGGTCCCTCTATTCTAAATGTTATGTTTTACAAATTTTTGCTGCTACAAATCTTTATGTAGCCCCTGTGTAAAGTTTTAAAGTGTATAGAGGCACAATATATAGACTTGGGTTGTCCTCAATACAGCTCAAAACCCTAGTTAAACAATGGTTCAAACCTCCAGTTATAGTAATAAATGTTGGAGAACAAATCTCCCAAAATATCTCTAAGCATACATTAAATCTGGGTGAGAATATGCCCTTCTAGAAACCCTAGCAGCTTAATGTCAAATTCTATTATCTGTCGCAATAATATTTTCATCTGCATTCTGCCTTCATCATTGAAGACCCTTGACTTCCTCGCCCTTCATCCTTATCTTCCTCAGCTTCTGAGATCTAATCTCCTCCTCTGTGATGTCATTGTCATCAAGTTTTAGCTCTTTCCTCAACTGCAAACCTGCAAAAATAGACCAGCAATAAATATCATCATTTAATAAACCTAAAGGAAGAAAAATAGCTGTTAAATCTAGTCGTGACCATGTGAATGCAGAAATCATGCCCAAAATCTATAAAAAACACAGGTTAAAATGCATATTCAATGTTAAACTAGTTGGGTCAACCATTGTTGACCAGAAATATGCATTCGGGCCCCAAAATCGGCCTCAAAATTTCATCAAGATGTTTTCCCTCTCATTTCTTTGTTTAAACCTTTGTACTTCCTGACATACAAGCTGGGCGTGATACATCCATTTAATCAGATTTCAATCTTTTCAATTCCGCGGCTTGCATGTACGCAATGCATATCGGTTTGTATACCACAACATACAAATGCCAAAATACACAAGCACTTAACTCTATTGTATAACTTTTCAATTCCACCCAATGTATACTTCGATGTATATTATGCTTGTATCCCTCGATATACATTCAGACGTGATGTATCCATTTAACCAAATTTAATCCTTTGCCGAGATTTGCTTTATATGTTTATCGCAATGTATAAATCACCATGTATGTTTTCGTTTTGTATCCCAAACATGCATACAAGGTAGAATTATATAACCAATTAATCCCATTTCATAATGTTTCAGGTCCGCCCGATGTATAAAACACTTGTATCTTTTAGATATACATTCAGGTTTGATACAAGCATTAAATCAGATCATATTTTATTTGGACTCCGGCCATTGTATAAGTGTAATGTATATCGGCTTGTATATAAGAATATACAAGCCAGAATTATAGAACGACTTAACACTGTTTCATAACTTTTTGGGTTCGTGGCTTGTATGTAGCACTTGTACATTTGCCTTGTATGTTTTGACCTTCCAAATATACAACATGAGATACATGCAATGGACTTCAAACATTTACCCATTTCAACAATAAACTATTTCGAGTCCATCTTGTATATACAAATATAACATTAACAAATGCATACAAGGAAAAAGACATACAATTGGCCTTGTATATGAAAATGATATACAAAGGGAATTGTATGTATAACATGCAAGCAACCCTACTATATGAACCCGATTGCAAATGTGACTAAGTATAAAACGACTTTGCATATACAAAGGACTTTGTATATGCAAAGCGATATACAAAGGTCTTTGTATACAGGTGAACTCGCATACAAAGGGCCTTGTATATTGCAACATGCATGTACAAATAGACTTGTATGTGCAAACAACAAACCCTTCCCTTGTACATTTTACCAAAATGATCATAACTTGCAAAATATGGTGAATTTTAAGATGGTTCGAAAAGAAACCCTAGCTCATTTTTCACAAGGTATCCAACCATATCATATCTTGGTATTGAAAATGCATTTTTTTCTCTATTTTTAATAAAGTTTGCAATTTTACCCCATTTTTCCCTTTACCACCAAGCAAAACAACACACACAAAAGCAAAAGCAATAGCCACAGCAGGGGTCCTCATTTTGGTAAGGAGTAAAATGGGGCATGTTGTGAACATCACAACACTATCCAAACTCATAGAGGCTAAGATCATTTATCCCATTAAGCATTCCTCTTGGGTAGTTAACTTAGTTCCAGTTAGGAAGAAGAATGGGGAAATTAAATTATTTGTGGACTTTAGAGATTTGAACAAGGCTTCACTTAAATACCACTATCCACTCCCTTCCATGGAGTAGATTTTATAAATAGTAGTAGGTGTTGAAAGGTTTTCACTCCTAGATGGCTACTCAGGCTACAATCAAATTCTTGTAAAAGAATCAGATCAGTACAAAACAACCTTTACCACCAAGTGAGGTACTTTGGCTTATCAAAAGATGCCTTTTGGATTGACAAATGCCAAAGCAACATTTCAAAGAGCAATGGATTTGGCCTTCAAAGGCCTAATCAATGATATTATTTTAGTGTATCTTGATGATTTGACTGTGTAATCCAAGCATGCAGCTAACCATTTGGGTCATTTGAGAAAGGTTTTTGAAAAATGCAGGGAATTTGGGATATCATTAAATCCAAAGAAATGTATATTTGTTGTTCTAGAGGGAAAGCTGCTAGGGCGTGTGGTTTCCAAAGAAGGATTGGCTATTGATCTAGAAAGAAAAAATACTATTCTTGCCCTTCCTCTCCCTATTCATAAGAAAGGTTTGCAAATCTTCTTAGGAAAAATCAATTTTGTGAGGTTCATACCTAACTTTGCTTCAATAAAAAAACCCCTCACAGCTATGTTAAAGAAGAATGTTACCTTCACATGGTCAAAGGAAGGCAGGGATAGTTTTGAAGCTTTCAAATAGGCCATTACACAAGCTCCTATGCTGATAAACCCTAGTTATGAGAAAGACTTCATCCTTTATGCCTTTGGAGGTAGAGAGGGTATATTAATTGTCCTAACCTAATAAAATGAAGAAAAATTGGAACAACCATTTGCTTTCTTCAGCCAGCCTCTAAAAGAGTATGAACTAAATTATGATTTTATAGAAAAATAGCTATTTATTGTAGTGAAGGGCCTAAAAATGTTTAGACATATGCTTTCTAGCAGCAAAATTTACTTGATGGTGAGTCACCCTAGTGTGAAAGAATTTCTCCTGAGCAGGGATATTAATGACAAAAAGGGTTGGGTGGATCACTAAGGTAATGGAATATGACATCAACATCAACATTACCAGATTGGTTCATGGCAAAGGTCTATGTGAACAAATGACAGTAGACATCAAAGATAGAAGTGAGGTCATATGTGTCCAAGGATAGGCTCAATCAGTTGAATCCCATACCCCAACTGACTGGTATCATAACATGGTCACATTCCTACAGTCAGGTAGATATTTGGATGGATTAGATCAAGTTAAAAGAAGGTATTTCAGGCTTCAATCCATCCCTTATATTATAATTGATGGTGTCTTGTTTAGAAGAGACGTCAATTGAGTTCTTCTTAGGTGTATAACACAAGATCAAACTTCTAGAGTCTTAAAAGAATTCCATAGTGGCCCTATTGGTGGCCATTATTCTCCAAGGACAACTACAATGAAAATCATGAGGGTAGTTATTACTGGCCTAGCCTATTCAGTGATGCAAGCAATGGATTAGAAAATGTAGAGTGTGCATTATTTGCTGGGAAATAGAGACTGGCAGCTCTTCCCCTTCATCCAATCCAAATAGATCAGCCTTTTGCTCAATGGGGTTTAGATTTCATTGGAGTGATTAATCCACCTTCTAGTGCAGGTCATAAGTGGATTCTCATAGCCACTAATTATTTCACTAGGCAGACAAAGGTAGTTGCATTGAGTGATGCCATAGAAGCATCCATTGTGGGCTTCCTTGAGGGTATAGCCACAAGGTTTGGTGTGCCCTCCACCATCATATCTGATAATACCAAGGCCTTTATATGCACAAAAGTCAGTGAATGGGCATTGAATTATGGAGTTTACATGAAGACCTTATCTAATTACTATCCTCAAGGAAGTTGTTTGGCTGAGTCCACCAACAAAAATCTAATCAGAATCATCAAAAAGACAGTGGAAGATAATCAGAGAACTTGGCACTCCAAGTTAAAGACTGCTCTATGGGCTAATGGAATCACTCGTAAGTGAGATATAGGTAATTCCCCTTTCATGCTTGTTTATGGAAGGGGAGAAAGGCTTCCATTATCATTGAAATTTCCTTCTCTTAAGTTGGCATAGCAGCTGGAACTAATGGAGAATGATGCCATGACAGTCAGAGTTGCAGAGCTATTAGAACTTGAGGAAAAAAGAGATGTTGCTATGAAGACCCTTGGGCATCACTAAGATCAGGTCAAGAGAACCTTTGATAGGAAATATACTGGAAGAACATTTAGTGAAAGAGACACAGTGCTAAAATGGGATACAAATAGGGCCAAAGTGGGAAGACATTCAAAGTTTGATGCCATGTGGAGTGGCCCTTATATCATTACTAGTTGGAAAAAGGCCAATGCATTCCAACTTTCCAGGTTGAGTGGAGAGGTTCTGCCAATCCCAGTCAATGGGTTTCATCTCAAACCTTTCTTTTAGCATGGCTATGAGATCTTGTAAATAGGTTAGGTGTCTACTTTCAATAAGTGCCCTTGCACTCTGTTGTATTCTAATAAGGAGGATACATGCTTTCTTGTCATTTTTTTTTTCCTTGGTAGTGTGCCTAGTTGCTCTAGTTCCTATGTTCTTATTGCAGTCTCATTTGACCCCATGCCAAATGGATTGATAAGGCCTCTAGTTTCCTTGTGTTTAGACATGAAAACACCCTTGCAAAGTGACCAAAATGTTATACTATTTTTCCCTCCTAGCTAAATAGTCTAAAGAATCCCTAATTCTAGTGTTTTCCTCCTCTAGTATGCAGATCGAATTGTTTAAACCCTCCAAAATCTCTCAGGGTTTCCTTTGTTTCCCCTTAAACCCTAAGGTTTTATAGTCAGATCTTACCTTTTTTCTAATTTGTAGTTGATCATTTATTCTCTATACCTGGTCAGTTAAGTTATCACTTGAAGTCTCTTATGTCATGAAGTGACCAGCTTTAAGTCCTAATGTTACCTTTTGTCACCCGTCGGATCATGTTCTTATAAAATTCTAAGTCTTAAGTCCCTTGGGCTAGTGGTACCACATGGTTGTATTTTGCAAGCATGCAGACTACCTAAGATGATGTCACATTCCTTCCATGGGGCTGTGAGAGGAGGATACATGTAAAGTATATTGAGGCTTCAGTAAGATGGCATCAGGTGTTAAAGAAAGAAGGGTTGTGGTGGGGCCATTGTAAATCAATGATAGTGCAGTGTCATGGGGGAATCTTATATGTCAGAGAGATTCTGTGCACACCCATGAGATTATGACGCATGGCGCCCATGTGGCATCACTAGTATAAAAGGGAAAAAGGTCGATAATCTAATGATGGTGCAGTGTCATGGTGGAATCTTGCCTACCAGGTAGATTATTTATACGCCTATGAGATCTTGCCACATATCCTAAGGTGTCGGCATTGGTCCAATGCAATGTTAAAAGAAAAATATGATGTGGAGCTCACGGGGCCATCAATATTCTAACCATTCCTTCATCCTACGGTCCCAATTCAAATTCAAGATTTTCAAACTTTCTGGTGGTGCTAAGGGCATTCATCGTAGTTGGTGGGCTCTACAAATGAAATTCATGGGAATTGGCATAGATTTTCAATGTGAGGTGACTCCTATGGCTCGGTGGCAGATATTTCTGTGATCTGCGATGACTTTAGGGATTTCATCTTCAATGCCCTATCCTATCTTGCATATGTGCAACTATTTCTAGGTTCGTATATCTGCTAGAGGGATGGCCTCTATCCTCTTTGTCATTGGTTCCTAGCTCTGCATTAATGGTGGCATTGGTGGTCTCAGATCCCGTGCATCTGCTTGAGCATTCCCTACACAAGGATTTGTCATAAAGACATTGTAACAAAAATTGTAAAGGAGTTAGTAATTTCTAGGTTGTTATGCTACCAAATTCCTTGTAGTCAGACCTCTTAGTGTAATTTCTAGATTATGAGAATTTGACTCATTGTGCTTGTAGCTTGCCCTTTGTTGTCTTCTGGTTAATCCACCCATGATTGTAATTAACTATATTGTGTCTTTTTCTACTATGAGTTGTTTTGCATTATAATAGTTCTGACCTTCATGATCAATATATGCACAATATCTTGCTTCTCTTATGCTCTGGTTTCTATGTTTTAATTGAAGTTGTGATCTATTATGTGAATAAAATGGCTCCTCTACAAGTTAGATCTTCATCCCAAAGCCTCAATCAGTCCTATAAGTCTATGTGAACCTCCATTTGTGATTGAGATCAATGTTGTGTCTCTTCTAGGATTACTACTACCTATTAAATCTGGTGCATCACCTCTATTTCCATTCAGTTTCTTCCTAACCCTTTTCCCCTACAGTATTTTTTAGAAATGAAAGCAACACTACTTCAATGGAAATTTGATACAAGATAAATTTCAGCAATCTTTAACTATGTGTTATTAATGGAGATTGTAACACAGAAACAAAACTATGCTTCATACAAATGCAAAATTAGAAATATGAACACATAACACAATGTTTAACATGGAGAAAACCCTTTTGGGTAAAAAACTCCACACAGGAAAGAGGCCCAATGTTTGTATTAATCTGAAAATTGTTTACAATACAACAACACTTCAACTCTCTCCACCAGTCTTCAATCTGACAACATTCTGGCAGCACCTAAGTACCTAAAATCTATATTACAACAACTAATCCATGGAAAATACTTATATAAACATTTTCTAACTCATCTTAGGCATTCACCTTCTCTCTCCTAGGATTTTCCAACCTGTAAACATTAATTACCATCTTACAAGCATATTACACTTGTCCAAAACAATTCATGCAATAGTTGGGCTCCCAAGACTAAATCTAGCCTATTACAACATCTTATGATGTGTCATAACCATCATAGATTCTACAAAAGAGTATCTTTCCAAGGTAGGAACCTTGGGCTAAATATAACAAATATACAACTAACATGTCTGTCAAATGCATCATAGAATCTTAGAATCTTATGACAACTTGCAGCTGTCATAGATTCACTCACCAAACATTATGACAGTTGTCATACATGCCAAAAATAGTATATTCCTCAAGGGAGCATGCCTATCCTCATTTACCATGATTTTTTACATTTGCCAATAGTAAAAGTCACTCTGTAACTACCGCCGGTAGCTCTAAAATTACAACTGTCAATGAGACTACCTCATTCCCTTATGGGTAATTACAAATAACAGATAATAAATGGAATAACATAAAATATTAGAATTTATGAGGTTAATGGCACCTTATTCCAACATTCTCCCACTTGACATTATACATTGTAAATAAACCCATAGGAAAACAAATGAAAAATAATCAGGCACTAGAAACAGGGGCATCCAACTTCAGATCCACAAGGTTAGCAGTGATAGGAAGGATAACATTCTCCCAAGACTCAGGTAAAGAACAAACAAGTAAGATACATTTATCTTCCTCACTAACTTCAACATGTACTAAATCAAGCTGACTCACTAACAAATTAAAAGAATTTAAATACTCTGCAACTGATTGATCTTCTCACATTTTAATGGAAAACAAATTTCTTTTTAAATAAAGTTTATTTACTATACTCTTGGCTTGATAGATCTCACCCAACCATTTCCACAACTTGTATGCAGTCTCTTCCTTTGTGACATTCAATAGGACAGAGTCTGAAAGACACAACCGAATGGTTCCATGTGCCTTCTTATCCAGTCTATCCCACTCATCTTGAGAGACATCATCAGGTTTCTTCTCTTTTTGAACAGCCAACCATTGGTTTCTTTCTTCCAACAAATCTTCTATTTTCAGCTTCCACAACTCATACCCCATTCCGTTGAACTTCTGAATGTCCAATCGAGAGGTTGATGCAATGGTGGATACAGCCATAATAACAACACAAGATATGCAAAACAAACACAACCAAATCTCCCACTGCAACTACAACTTCCACACTACCACCCAAGGGTCAAAGTTGACTAGGCTCTGATACCAAATGTTAGAAATGAAAGAAACACTACTTCAATGGAAAATCTGATACAAGATAAATTTTAGCAATCTTTAACTTGTGTTATTAATGGAGATTGTAACATAGAAACAAAACTATGCTTCACAGAAATGTAAAATCAGAAATATGAGCACATAACACAATGTTTAACATGGAGAAAACCCTTTTAGGTAAAAAAATCCACACAGGAAAGAGGCCCAATGTTTGTATTAATCTAAAAATGATTTACAATACAACAACACTTCAACTCTCTCCACCAGTCTTCAATTTGACAGCATTCTGGCAGCACCTGAGTACCTAAAATCTATATTCCAACAACTAATACATGGGAAATACTTATAGAAACATTTTCTAACTTATCTTAGGCATTCACCTTTTCTCTCGTAAGATTCTCCAACCTGTAAACATTAATTACTATCTTACAAGTATCTTACACTTGTCCAAAAATAAGCATGCAATGGTTGGGCTCCCAAGACTAAATTTAGCCTCTTACAACATCTTATGACACATCATGACCATCATAGATTCCAAGAAAGAGTATCTTTCCAAGATAGGAACCTTGGGCTAAATATAGAAAATATACAACTAACATATCCGTCATATGCGGCATAGAATCTCAGAATTTTATGACAACTTGCAGCTCTCATAGATTCACTCATCAAACATTATGATAGTTGTCATACATGCCAAAAATAGTATATTCCTCAAGGGAGCATGTCTATCCTCATTTACCATGAGTTTTTACATTTGCCAATAGTAAAAGTCACTCCATAACTGCTGTCGGTAACTCTGAAATTACAGCTGTCAATGAGACTACCTCATTCCCTTATGGGTAATTACAAATTACAAATAATAAATGCAATAAAATATAATATTGGAATTTACAAGGTTAATGCCATTTTATTCCAATAGCATTAGCACTAGGTTTAGATAGTTTTCTCTAAGCATTAGGCTTAGAATGAGAAACCAACCTTCTCTGGAAGTCTAATCTCAACTTGCAAGGTCCCACACCTTAAGATCATTCCCATTGTGTCATTAGAATGCTCAGAATCTCTCCAAGATGGGTGCAATTTTATGTGACAATAGTGGGTAATTACAAATAACAAATAATAAATGCAATAAAATATAATATTGGAATTTACAAGGTTAATGCCACCTTATTCCAATAGCATTAGCACTAGGTTTAGATAGTTTTCTCTAAGCATTAGGCTTAGAATGAGCAACCAACCTTCTCTAGAAGTCTAATCTCAACTTGCAAGGTCCCAAACCTTAAGATCATTCCCATTGGGTCATTAGAATAGTGGGTATCTACATAATCCTTTTGACAAAAAGGAGAGAAAACATTAAAGTGGTTGAACTATTTTTACTAGTCTGTAATGCTTTTCATTTAACAGACTGAGCCCAGTTGATCTCCCTATTCTCCAAAATATTGCTTTATCTTTCCTTTGTGAGTCAGTATGATGTCTACTGGGGACTTGTAAATTACACTAAGTTTGACAGAAACATTGTCATTTTATGTAGGGAAGGATTCGACAGATTCTTTCATTCAGTCTAATTACATGGGAGACTTATTTGAGTTAAAATAAGAACACTACCCAATAGAGAACTTATTGAAGTAGCTTATAAAATCCCACTAACCCTTTTGCTCTGGCCTACATGTGGTTTTATTTTATGAAGGTCAACCTAAATGTGGGATTACACGAGGGTATCTCAATAGATATTTGCATTATTTTTTTAGAATGGGATATATTCAGGTGCACTGATTGCAATGTGGAGTTCTATTTACAAATATACTAGCAGTTCACAAATTTTATGTGCAATGAATTCATCAATAGGATGAAGGTGCAATAATATTAAGATTGGGATATCTATTTTTCTATTTTGTTTACACTATATAACATCCATCAAATTCAATTAGTATAATTGCATAATTTAAAGAAAATTGAATTTGAGAATATATATATTCTAAACATACTAAATGACATAAAAATAGACAATAGGCAGATGTTAATCATGGCCGATCAAACAGAGGAACAGATGCTTCTTGCTGCAGGTATTTTCCTACCTTGTGCTAAGAATTCATAGCTCGACTTACCTGGTTGTTCTGCTACACTACACACCCACTTTAATTTTGTATTTCATATTTGTCAAACACATAGAAAATAAAATCTAATATCATTCCAATTCCTAGGTCGAAGGTTCAACATTGGAAGCATCAATGGCCATAAAACTATATATATCAGATGCGATCAGTGTAAGATAATTAATCACTCTTCACTTTCTATTCACTTTCTCCACATTGACACCAAATATTTGTGGGTATTGTGTATATTATTCTAATTTGGCTGAAGAAAACTTGGGATGTTTTGTTGTTTCTTTTTGCTTTAGTTTCATGTAGTTGAATGCAGGTGTGAGCACTCAAATGTTGATAGACTTGTTTGACATAACTGGTGTTGTGCACTATTGAACAAATGGCAATGCAAATAATTCTCTTTCTATTGGAAATGTCAGTATTCCCAAGTATTTTGCCTACATAGGCTCATGGAAGTGAATGGTATGAATTCTTAACTTAACCCAATTGTTTTTACCCTGTTATGAATGCTCTCCAAAATTTGAGTACCTAGTAAATTGCAATAATATACAATTGTTTATACCTAAATCTGGGCATAAATCCTATATTGGTAATAAAATGTGGGTTTATATATAGCCAAATTATGTATTCCTTCCCTTTTCAATTGTCTAACATATGCCTTGACCTTCTGAAGTTGTTGATGTGGGAGTCATTACTTTTCTTTGGGCAGAAATTTAGCACCACAGATGTAGGAGACCAGTTTGAGCATTTGCATTTTGGAAACTATGATGTACCTTTGGGAAATAGAAAAAATCTCTTAAACAATGTACTTTTTCAGCCTGAAGAATTTTTCTCCCAAAATAGTGAAATGCAGGAAATGTTTTGGCTGGAAGCCACCCAAAACTAGTTCTACATTGCCAACAAACTTGAGGTATTTCCCATGGATAAGCCTTCTACCTTGAAATTTGTTTTATTACCTTTTTATGCTATTCATTGTGAGCCTACATCTGACCCTTTTGATTTTGTGCTTATTTACTTTTTCTACTAATGGATAAAATTTGTTCATTTTGGATCAATTTCTGCTCCCAAAACATCAACAATAGTCTGATGCAAAACTATCAGAAGTGTAGAATTAATCTCAATTATATAGTCAAATCAAAATGTTCAATTTTTTTTGTTTTGGCATTTTTTTTAAATTTTACTTTTGTTAGATTTTAAAAGGAAAACTCAAACACTTGCTTTGCCTACAAATTATGTGGAGAATACTTGATTCTCTATTTAACTTAATATTATTTTCACATATGAGCACACTTTCTACAGAAAACATTCTTTTTTAATTGACTGTAAAATGATGTTTTTTTTTTAAAGCAGCGATAGTTGGGAACCTATTGGAATGCACAAGACAAATGAGAGTGGGAGGTGAATCAGTTGTAGCAAAAACTTAACTTCTTTCAAACATCAACACATTAACTACTTCAATTATGATTTAACCATTAAAGTACATAATCAAAAACTTAAACACATTCACACATGAGACACCATATTTTTACATGGAAAACCCAATAAGGGAAAAACCACGGTGAGTGTTAGCTCACAATATAAATGATATATAAAAATATATAGCAAGACTCACTGCCTTAGGGCTCACTACCTAGAATGCTCACTGTAAAATAAGGGGCTCACTGCCAATGGGTAGCAAGACTCACTGCCTTAGGGCTCACTACCTAGAATGCTCACTGTAAAATAAGGGGCTCACTGCCAATGGGGTGGCTCACTGTCGGTGGGTGGCTCACTGCCAGAATTGGTGAACTAAGATAATAGCATCTATGCCATACTAGAGTTCAATTCCATTAAAGCACAATAAATCTCTTCTACTCTGCTCTACTTCTTTACTTCACACTTATCTTCACATCTTTGCATTGTCATACTTTATTTGCAACTTTGTTACATGTATTTATACAATTCATCAACCTTGGAGTGTACATCAAGGTTGGCATTACAATCATCAACCATTGGAACAATCTCCAAGGTCGGCATTGCAAACATACATTAGAATAGGTCTAGACCTAAATAGATTTGATAGATAAGAGAATGAATGTGGACCATATCACACCTTAGCTAGGACTCAAATGCAATCCCCCATGCAACAACAT
The DNA here is from genome assembly GCA_027924645.1 of Cunninghamia lanceolata. NCBI lineage: Eukaryota > Viridiplantae > Streptophyta > Pinopsida > Cupressales > Cupressaceae > Cunninghamia > Cunninghamia lanceolata. The sequence goes on along the minus strand of BSBN01000078.1, from coordinate 29,287,191 downwards.
GCTTCCACAATCTCCAGATCATAACCTCAAGTATTGAGAACAACTAGGTCGACCAAGGCTAGAGTTAACACTAAGACATTAAGGAACACACTACAAACATGATCCAAATTATACTTTGTGGAACAATCAAAAGATAGGAACATGATCTAGATACATCCACAAGCACATTACAATCATCAACAACTTTTGTACAACCTTGTATTACTTTATCCAGAAGCTTTTTCAAACCAAAACACTTTATCATTGTTGTTAGCCACTGTCATAAAGAAAAGATCCCTTGCAGACAACAAAATCATGAACCATGTGAACTAAAGGTACATAATATCATCCCAGACTTAACTCTAGAACTACAAATAATAAAACTAAAATGCAGAGAGATGGGCAGCAAAATACATTCTCCTTGTCACCACTAAATGCTCAGAAAAATAGTTTTTACTCTGGTGAATAGAACTCACTCAAATTTGCATACCAGAGGCATAAACTTGAAACATAGCAACTAGAGACATCCCTTAACCTAACTACCAAACCACAGACAAAGATATTCAATATAGAGAATATGTGGAGCAAAATACTGCACTGTTCTTTTGTAAGTCAAAATATTGTACAACACACTATTTCCACTAGGAGAGAAAATTTTCTCAAAAGCACTTGGATACTCAATAACATGAACACTTTCTCATTATCTTCAACACTTATAGAGGCTAATACAAAGAAATTACTCAACACAAGAAATCATCAAAACAAGAGCACAATTGACATGAATGACAACACATATATGTTGACATCAATGACAACACTGGTAAGCACATACTTGCAACAATCTCCCCCTTTGTCATTGATGGCAACATTGATGTGAAAAAATATATGAACCATCAAGACATGATACTTCAGTGATTACCTTCTCCCCCTATGTCTTTAGACATCTAAACTCTTTTCGAGCCCCCTGAGTTTTTCACATGATTTCTCTCCCCCTTTGACATCAATGGAAAAGGACATCACTTCTCTTCCTTTGCACATACTTACACACTAATTCTATTTCGTAGGAACTTGTATCAGTAACATCTACCTACTCCCTCTGAGAGGTAGCCTTCAAAAAATCAATCCAACTCAAAGAATGAGACTTTGGCACCACTAGACTGATGCATTTCCTATGCATCTTAGTTAAGAGCAGGAGGGGTAATAACCCCTAACTTTTCCTTCATATATTCAAAAGTATCCTTAGGCAAAGACTTAGTGAAAATATCTATAATTTGATCCTTGGAAGATATTGATGCATAAATTTGTGCAACTAATCCAACAACAACATGGGAAACTTCAGAGACGTGGGATTGACCCTTGAAATGACCTCTAGATTTTAAGGAAGCTGGCTCTTCCATTTTTTAGTGGGGGTTTGGGGAAAAAGATAGAAAATGAAACAAGATTACAGATACAATATTAAAACATGAATCTATGGCGATGCACCAGATTTGAAACAACCTAAAAAGCATAGTGTCAAACCTTATTATATTTAACTTAAATCAAAGAACAAAGTGCATGATTGATACCCAGTTTGTGAGCAGATTTAACAGAGGCAAAAGAAACAGAAACTTAAAGAAACAAGAAAAAAAATTTACTCAAATATGCATAGAATAATATTTCTAATTATTTTAATGATAAAATATTACAGAGGCAAGGTTTGCACAAAGTAAAAAATATTACATTCTCGTAAAGAGCCACTGTAGAGGCAAAAAGAAAACATATGTCCGCTACTCCAAAATCTTTGATCTGAAAATATGTAGAACTATATGAAGAACTGTCTAACTATGCCTCTTGGATCTAGGTTCATAGCCCAAAAAAAGAGCCTAAAAGAAAATATCTCAACTGCCTAGGAAATCTCAACTGTCCATAAAACTTGGCACAAAATCTAGCACTAACGGCATCTAATAAATGCAACTAAACTGGAACTGGGTCTTTCATGGTTGCAAAGTATTTCCTCCACCCTCTTTAGCCTACGGAATGAAAACTTATTTCCCATCATCTTCTCTTCTTGCCATAAAAAATGAATGGTTGTATATACTTTAGGGTTTCATCTCTTCTTTTTTACCTCCCGTGAAAGTCAAAACAAGTCACTACTAGAGTTATACTTTATTCTCAAGGGACCCACCATTTCTTATGAGAGGCTTTAATAAAATATTTGTATTTATCTTAACTTGACTTCTCCCATGAGTTTTAAAAATAATGAAACTTATATTAAAACTCAACTTTATGAGGAGGGACCCACCACACATAAGAGATTCACATTATTAAAATAATGCTCATCCCACTTTGAAAGCTCACATGACCATTTTTTATGGAATTTAATAAAATGAAATAAAACACTTTATACTCTCCTCCACTACCCCCATGTGGCTTTCTCTGGTGCCTGCCTTTGGTTCTCATCAATGCAGCCCCTACATGGCTTCTTCCACTTCATCTTGAGAGCTACTCTCTTATGCCCTGCAGTTGACATGTGGTGTCTCCTAGCGCATCCTTTACTTCTATTTCTGTACCATTAGATCATGTTTTGCATGGGATGGTAGATGTTCATCTTCTTTTATAGTGGTGCTTCATTTGTTAAAGCCAAGCCTTCTGCATACCTGCAACGTATCTCTATGATCATTGCCACTTTATGAACACTGGTTGTTCCATGTTGTGTAGATAGCAGCATCCTTGAACTAGCCGTAGCTTCAATGTGTTTCCTCTAGAAACGTTGCACCTCTATTTCTGAATAGTTGGCCACTTCTCATTACTATACTGAGTGCCTCATGAAATTATCATACAATTTTAAATGTTAGCATGTTTCTTTGTTTTGGATAGTGCCACATCTTCATTGCAGAAGTTGAGTGCCCTTGCTTTTGTGGATGGCCGAGCATTGATTCTATCCTTGAGTCATATTTGTTTAATGGCCCCTCCATATTATGAGGTCACACCATTAATCTGAGAAAGTCGCACTTTCTCATGGTGGTATAATGATTTATGGCAAATGCTATCATCTCTACCTCATGACATTGTCTCCTTTTTATGCCATATATTGCTTGCAACCAAATATGTGCCAATCATTTTATCTATGTTGGACGAGTGCCTTCTCTCCTTTGTATGTATCATGCCTTGCCTTTGTGGATGGTCAATTGCTTTCAAATAGTCAATGCTGCATTCCTCTGATACCTGTGTCATTTGATATGAATGGTTGAGTATATTTTTGTTTGCAGTGCCTTATATTTTGGATACCCTTGGCTCTTTATGAGGATGCCACCATCATTTTCTTTACCTCTCTTCGGATCACACCTTTGATTATATCAATTGGTTGAGCGAGCTTACCACATGGGCCACATTTGCTTTGATGGTAACACCAACTTTACGAAGTCATGCATTTGTGCATTTAACTAATTGTCTTTGATCTCTTGAGACATTGGGTGACATCTCTATTTCACCAAACCTTGTTCATTAGAAACACCTGATTTAAAGACTACATTGTTGTTTAATATAGAACTACCTCTTATTCATTTGGCCGAATGCCTTCCTTGCTGTGAGGTGGCAATGCTTCTCTTATACATTTTGCTAACATTCTCACGTAGGCCACCACACTTTTTAAGATGCTAAGTCTCATAGGCTCAAAAAATCATATTTTACTGAGAGCTTCACTCTCCAACCTTCCTGACAATGTTCTTTGGACTCTTTGCCAGGTCTTCAACACCTTCCTTAATCAATACTTGTGTCAAAACCTGAATACTTGCTAAGTTAATAAGAGATTAAGAACTTACATCTTAATCTTGGATTGAGCATGATATTGAAATTTTTTAAAATGGTGTGCAAAATTTTGCATAACAGCTCTTGGAAATAGGCTGGCAGAATGTGTATGCACATGTTCAATCCCAAAATCTCCCGTTTAGAGACCTCAAGCCTTGTCCAGGGCATAGATTCAAATATAGGTGGAAAACAACCAACCTCTTGAGAACACATCAGCAACAAGAACCTTGACAATCATACTAATGTACAACTTCCCTAAAGATGCATGAATCTGAAACCAAAACACTGCCAGATTAAAAAGATACTACAACAGATGTCCACTGAAACCTCAGAAACTGACACAGGGCTAAACCTCAAAACTGACTAGATCCTCATAGTAGCAACTGGCATTTATTGAAAGCAAACTAACTAAATCTAAAACTAAGGCTACTAATGTAGCTTATTCTAAATATTGGATCTAATTCACTGACAACTGAAACACATAGCGACATGCCCATTCACCGGGATAGCAAAGTAACTACTAGATTTGATTATGCATCTCCACTGAATCAACATTACACTAATAATTGACCAGATGAAATACATGAAAAAGTATAATAGAAACTTGTACCTTTTCGATTTCCTTTTCTCTAGAGGGTCTTCTTCATCATCAAAGCACCAATCACGATGATTTTCATATTGTGCCTACCTCAGTGGAGGGTGGGAAGGGGAAATCAATTGTCAAAGCTTATTCTTCTAATTTCATTTGTAGGCTTCTATTCACAATACTTCTTCACTGACCTCTCTTGCTGACTCTTCCACAACAGAATGAGAACTCATGATCGTGTCTTGTCTAGGCTTGTAGGTGATAGAACTGCCAATAAGGGTCTTGAATTTGATCGAAATTCCCTCTTGCAAGAAGAAAAATGTATAGTGGGGTTTATGATGTGGCAACTTTGTATGTGATTGTTTACTTTTGCAAATGTCTCTTTGGGCCTCATCGCCTGGTAGCTGTGAATCTTCATCAAAAAGAAGAGTATAACCATTTTCCAGAGTAGGAAACAAATCATCTCCTTGATCTACATTTTCTTTAAAATCTTCCTCATAATCTGCTACAAGAGGCTTTGTAAAATAGCCCTTCATATGTTCAATAGTAGAATCCTCTGCATTAAGAATCTGATAACCCTGTTGCAAAATTGAGAATAAATCCTCATCTTGCTCCAATTACTGCTCATGCACCTCTGTGTTATCTTCTTCAAAATGTGAAGTGTCATGACTAAAATAAAGACACTCATTCTTTGTAGACTCTATAGAAATCTCTCTTGCAACTTCTTCCTCAAGATGAGGCACAAACTATTCCTAATTGTTTACCCAGTACTTTTCAACTTCAAAGCCTGTCTAGAATTACTTTTCATCTTCTAGAAGTGTCACCTCATAAGCACAATCTGAGTCTTCTTCAAAACTTGATTGAGTTCTTGAATTAAACCTTGCCACATATGTCTAATGCTAATAACTAGAAAGACACACTAAATAGATAGGGGCCTCCTCTCTTCTTGTATTTTGATCTTGAAGACTCAAGTTTTCTTTAACGTCAAATTGGCAAAGAACTTGATCTGTGACTTCTATGGACTGATTTGCATCTATAGAAGTTTCTAAGGTATTATTTTCAAGATAATTGGGCATTCTCTGACTATATTCATGTTCTTGTTCATACAGACTTGAAGTCATGAAAATTGGATCAGCATTATACATGGCTTGATCTTTGAGTTCCTTGATTTCATGGGAGAGGGTCTTTATAAGTTCTTTTACCTCCATCATCTCCTCATGATTCGACAAATCAGCAAGGATGGTGGGTGGACTAAAATCTATATGTGTTTGGCTACAAGAAAGAACTTGAGATAGCTTATTTGTATAAGGCATTAGTGATTTTAAGGGTAGAGGAGACAACTTACCAGACAATATGAGGTTACTTTCAGCCTTAATGGCAAGATCATATGATTGGGGCAAAGTTTCACCTCCTAGGGCTTATATCATGATAGAAATCTTAGGGTCCAAAGCCTTTAGATAATACAAGAATGGAAAACCTAGAGATGGCCTGATAGCAATAGGGAATTTCTTCCATACCTTATCAAATCCTGAATTGAAGTCAGGTATGGGCTCCATTGGATGCCTCTTGATGGTGATGAGATTCTAGGTGAGAGTGCTGACATCCATCCTATTTTTGAACTAATTATAGATGAGCCCTCCAAGATGATCCCATCTAGTAATCGAACCAAGCTGCAAATTTCTATACCATTCTTTCGCTTTACCTTTGAGGGAAGAAGCCAACAACAAGAGGGAATGATTCTTAGTTGTGACATTATGAATATAGCATAGATTGGCTACATCTTGAATGTGATCTACAAGGAAAACTAAGCTATCCATAAGAAAGTGAGACACTGCCTTCCATGCTCTGTCAGGAACTTGACTCTATTCCTGAAGAACAAGAGGACTTGAATCCCAAGTCATAAAAGGTAGATCTCTATGAATATTCAAATGCACATAGATAAAAGGGGCTTCCATGGTTAGTAGAAGTACAGATCTGAGAAAGAACCTTTAGTAGAGTCACCGGATGGAAGATTCATTCTCCTATGAGTAGATATTTCTATGATTTTCCATCAAAACTACAAAAAGAAGGGAAAAAATTCACTGAAAACAAAGACCCAAGTCTTTGAATCTAGTCCAACTAGGCATGCCAAAAACTGTTGATGCATAAATTTGTGGGTCTAATCCAATAACAACATGGGAAACTTTAGAGACATAGGATTGACCCCTAAAATGACCTCCAGATTTTAAGGAAGCTAGCTCTTACATTTTTCAGTGGGGGTTTGGGGAAAAGGATAGAAAATGAAACAATATTACAGATACAATATTAAAACTTGAATCTATGGCAATGTGCCAGATTTAAAACAACCTAGAAAGCCCAATGTCAAACCTTATTAGATTTAACTGAAATGAAAGAGTAAATTGCATGATTGATACCCAGTTTGTGAGTAGATTTAACAAAGGCAAAAGAAACAAAAACTTAAAGAAATGAGAAATAGAAATTTACTTAGATATGCATAGAATAGTATTTCTCATTATTTGAATGATAACAAATTACAAAGCCAAGGTTTGCACAAAGTAAAAAATATTACATTCTCGTAAAGAGCCACTATAGGGAGAAAAAGAAAACTTAGTTTGTGAGTAGATTTAACAAAGGCAAAAGAAACAGAAACTTAAAGAAATGAGAAACATAAATTTACTTAGATATGCATAGAACAATATTTCTCATTAGTTGAATGATAACAGATTACAGAGCCAAGGTTTACACAAAGTAAAAAATATTACATTCTCATAAGGAGCCACTATAGAGGCAAAAATAAAACATATGTCCGCTACTCCAAAATCTCTGATCTAAAAATATGTAGAACTATATGAATAACTGTCTAACTGTGCCTCTTGGATCTACCCTTATAGCCCAAAAGAAAATATCTCAACTGCCTAGGAAATCTCAACTGTCCATAAAACTTGGCACAAAATCTAGCACTAACAGTATCTGATAACTGCAACTGAACTAGAATTGGGTCATTCATGGCTACAAAATATTTCCTCCACCTTCTTTGGCCTATGGAATGAAAACTTATTTCTAGTTGTCTTCTCTTCTTTCCATAAAAAATGAATGGTTGTATATACTTTAGGGTTTCATCTCTACTTTTTTACCTTTCGTGAAAGTCAAAACAAGTCACTAATAAAGTTTTACTTTATTCTCAAGGGACCCACCATTTCTTATGAGAGGCTTTAATAAAATATTTTTATTTATCTTAACTTGACTTCTCCCCTGAGTTTTAAAAATAATGAAACTTATATTAAAACTCAACTTTATGAGGAGGGGCCCACCACACATAAGAGATTCACATTATTAAAAAAATGTTGAGCGCACTTTAAAAGCTCACATGACCATTTTTTATGCAATTTAATAAAATGAAATAAAACACTTTACACTCTCCTTCGCTACCCCCACATGGCTTTCTCTGGTGCCTGCCTTTGGTTCTTATCAACGCTGCCCCCACATGGCTTCTTCCACTTCATCTTGAGAATGTCTCTCTTATACCCTGCAATTGACATGTGGTGTCTCCTAGTGCATCCTTTACATCTATTTCCACACTGTTAGATCTTGTTTTGCATTAGATGGTAGCTGTGCATCTTCTTTTATAGTGGTGCTTCATTTGTTAAAGATGAGCCTTCTACATACCTGCAACCTCTCTCTATGATTGTTTCCACTTTATGAATGCTGGTCATTCCACGTTGTGTAGATAGTAGCATCCTTGAACTAGCCATAGCTTCAATATGTTTCCTCTAAAAACATCGCACCTCTATTTCTGAATAGTTGGCTGCTTCTCATTACTATGCTGAGTGCCTCATGAAATTATCATACAATTATGAATGTTAGTGTGTTTCTTTGTTTTGGACAGTGCCACACCTTCATTGTAGAAATTGAGTACCCTTGCTTTTGTGGATGACTGTGCATTGATTCTATCCTTGAGTCACATTTGTTTGGTGGCCGCTCCTTTTTATGAGGCTACACCATTAATCTAAGCAGGTCGCACTTTCTCATGGTGTTATAATGATTTATGGCGAATGCCATCATCTCTACCTCATGACATTCTCTCCAATTTATGCCATATTTTGCTTGCAACCAAATACGTGTGGATCATGTTATCTCTATTGGACGAGTGCCTTCTCTCCTTTGTATGTATCATGCCTTGCCTTTGTGGATGGCCGATCCCTTTCAAATAGTCAACACCACATTCCTTTGATACTTGTGTCATTTGATATGAATGGCTGAGTCTATTTTTGTTTGCAGCGCCTTATATTTTGGATGCCCTCGGCTCTTTATGAGGATGCCACCATCATTTGATTTACCTCTCTTCTGATCACACCTTTGATTATATCAATTGGCTGAGCGAGCTTACCACACAGGCCACATTTGCTTCAATGGTAATGCCAACTTTATGAAGTCATGCCTTTGTGCATTTAACTGAATGTCTTTGATCTCTTGAGACACTGGGTGACATCTCTATTTCACCAAACCTTGTTCATTGGCAACACCTGATTAAAGACTGCATTGTTGTTTAATATAGAACTACCTCTTATTCATTTAGCTGAATGCCTTCCTTGCTGTGAAGTGGTGATGATTCTCTTATACATTTTGCTGACATTCTCACATAGGCCATCACACGTTTTTAGATGCTGAGTCTTATAGGCTGAGCATTTTCATATTTTGTTGAGAGTTTCACTCTTCAACCTTCCTGACAATGTTCTTTGGACACTTTGTCAGGTCTTCAACACCTACCTTAATAAAGACTTGTGTCATATCCTGAATACTTGCTAAGTCAATATGAGATAAAGAACATACATCTTAATCTTGGATTCAACATGATATTGAAAATTTTTAAAATGGTGTGCAAAATTTTATAAAACTGTAGACACATATTCCATCTTCACTTGATTCTCAGTTACCTTTTCTCTCAGAAAGTGATACCTTATTGATATATGTTTTGTTCTTCAGTGCATCACTAGACTCTTTGAAATGTTTATAGTACTTGTATTGTCAGAAAAGATTAAAATTGGTTCTCCATGTAAACACCCAAAAATGACCAAGCATCACCTGCATTTCAACATTAATTGAATAATTTAATTATTTAATTAATTTCATCAAATTGTTCCAAAACTCCAAAATTTAACATTAATTAAATAAATCCCCTTTATTTAATTAATTTTAGCAAAATCAACCTTATTCTTCCAAAATTAAATAATTTAATTATTTAATTAAATCATTATCCTCTTTCAAATTTCAAGTCTCCATTAATTAAATCACTCCAATTATTTAATTAACTCATCCAATTCTATCTTATCTATAATTCAATAATTCTACATTATTTAATTAAATCACTTGTTCTTTTAAATTTAAATAAATCATGCAAATTTATTTAAATTGTTTCAAACCTCTAAAAATAAATAAAATCAAATATTTTATTTATAATCTTCTTCTCCTTAATCATGCACAAATAATTAAATAAATTTATTTATTTAATTTCAGTTATCTTCCAATTCCTCTTAAAATATCTTGTTAACTCATGCACAATTAGTCTTATTTTTAGAACTCTAAAAAAGACAAAATTACAAGTTGAGTTATCTATTCAATCAATCTTGTTTTCATCATATCTTAAAAAAAATATCCTTATGGATTGACACATGTTGTGTGCACATTCATCATGGTTATTTGTTTTATCTCCTCCATTGATTCTTTTGAATTATCAGGACCGTTGATTGATCTTTGTTGAAACATATATAGACCCCCCTCATCTTCTTCACAAATCCTCTTCGATCACTTATTTTCAGGCATCCTTTATAGTGCTTTGAGCATACATCGCATCGATTGAGTACTTTATGATCTTTTGACATTGATCTTTGAGAACCTACACTTGCTTGTTGCAAACATGGTTTCGCAGCATTATTGAGTAATCCACATTCAACAAAGAGAACAACACAAATCTAGGTAAAAGCTCACTTATTTCATTTGATTTATTGATAATTATTTTTATTTAGATTAGATCTCTTTATGTTATGGGTTTTTGATCTATTAGTTTTTGATCTTATCATAATCTTTAAAGTTACTTAAGTAATTGGGGTACTCTGAAGATCATGTCAATATTGATCAAAGTATTATAATCAAGGGATATGATGATGTTAAACACCACTCAGAAGGTGTTATCCACTTGCCTATACAACTGAGCCCCATCATGCTTGAAACTAAGTGCCAGGTCCTTGACATTGAGCTACCTTACAACATTATCTGAAGCTACCCACGGATCCATGGAATGAAAGTTGTTCCCTCCACATACCATCAGTCTCTAAAGTTCCCATTCAATGGTATAGAGATCACTATCCCAGGCAACTCTAATCCTTTTGAATTCTGTCATGTCTTACAAGTCAGTTATAAGAATTGCAACCAAGTGCCTAATAATGACAAAGCCCTTGAATCCCTATTATATGTCGATCTTGAAATTCTGACACAAGCCTCTGCAAGTGAACTTAATCCTCTTCTTGAAATTAAAGCTCACATCCATGATATAGGCTTTGGAACATATGATATCTCAAAATTTTGTTGTGTAGGGTGGATGCCTTTATCCCCTAAATCTTACGGGCAACCACCCATTGCCAAAGTAACTAAAAAAGTAGCAATTCCTCCCCCAGTATCTCTAACCCAATTCCAACAGGGAAAATTATTGGAAGAGGAAACTATTGAAGACATCTCTTCTTGGTTCTATAAGGAGAAAGAACCAGTCACAATACCAGTGAAGCATTATGGCAATGGCTTAAGCATAGTAAAAAACATGGGCTATAAAGGCAAAGGTGGCCTAGGGAAATAGAATCAACGAACAATGGAACCCATCATTGTGACAAAGAAACTAGACAAGAGGGCGTTAGGATTTGGTAGAATGGTACCATGTGCTTTGGACATCGAGGGTATCCTCAACAAGGTATCTGAAACTTCTCTCATAAATTTGATGTCTAATGAGGATACCATTGATGACTCTTCCCTCCATATGACTAACCTATTTGTAAAAATCCTCCATATTTATGCTATCATTTGTATCCCTAACATCCACCACAAACACCTAGAAAGTAACACTTGTCTACCCCGAACTTATTGATTGGGACCAACAAGGTTCCCCCATTATAGATGTATTTCAGAATGACAAAGCTATAGATGAGTTCATGGGACTCTAGCATGGTATCCCTCTTGGAGATCATAAAGTAAGTTTTGTAATGGAACTAGAGCCAACAACTTATTTTGGTGAGAATGCCAAATCCTCTAGTCACAAAAATAAAAATAAAGAAAGTTCTCTAGGTGAAAACCACACTGTGACACCTCCCGATAACAAAATAGTAAAAACAAAGGATGTATCCAATGGTCAAAACTCAATTGCGGCACCTGAGGATGGAGGATTTGACCTTCCTCTACCATCTAAGTATTAGGAGAATTTAGCTCTTGATGCAGGAGCATCCAGAGGTGTAAGGGCAATCTTGCATCACCCAAAAAGAAGTTAATTCAAAACCATTGTATTTGTTCTCATTTCTTCCCATAATTAGTGTTTTTGGTTCCATAATATCTAGAATAATAATGTAGGACTTTCAGTTTTTCCAAAACTGCTAAAAATAGCGACCTGCCTGTTTAGGAAAGTGTACCTACTATTTTTAGAAAGTTTGCATTTGGGCATGTAATGAAGTAAAAACTTCCAGAAAGTTATAGAATGAAAATATAAGACCTTTGGTGAAGGAATCAAGAAAAGATCATTTGTGAGCTAAAAAATATTAAACTTTTTGTTTTATGAAAAGCCCCTAAAAATTTTTAGAATGAGATATGAGGAACTAAAACTTCTCATAACATCTCAAAAAGTTGACAGAAATCTATTTATGAATTTCTGGCATGATAGTTTACATCACGATCTTTTCGATTCTTAAAACAGTTCGTCAATCGAACACCTAGATCAAAAGTTATGCTTCCCTAAAGTTGACCTACTTTTGGAGGGAGTTGTAAAATTTAAAATTGAGCTGGAGGCCACCAAAAAGTGCTATTTATGACTATTTTGGGAACCCTGGGTGGTAGTAGAGTCAAAGGGGCCAGTGTGGAGTCAAGAATAGTGGGAAAATAGAAACCCTAGCTAATTTGGGGTTACAAAAGGCTGAAGATTCTAGAGTCTTGAGGTTGGGAAAGCTGTAATGTGTTGCAGCCAGCAAAGGATTTATCCTCTGATTGTAATTGAGCTTCTATAATGTAATGAGTTGCCCAGTTCAATAAAAGAAAGTTCTATTTGCTATGTTCAATATATGTTATTGTGTGTTTTGTGACTTACCCCCTTCATGAGCTCTCCTAATGGAAGATTCTACAGAGATAAACCTTGGCACGAAACAAAATCCAAAGACCACATTCCTGGTAGCATCATTATTAGAAACAGAGCACACGAATCTTAACAAATTCTTCTTATAGAGAACCATCAACTTTATGTGGACCTATGCTGATATGTCAGGGTTAGACGCTAAGCTAGTGGTTCACTATCTCATAGTGGATCCAACAGTTAAACTAGTCAAGAAAAAGCTGAGGAAGATGCACCCACAGATAGCTCTCTTGGTAAAAGTGGAAGTACAAAAGTTATTAGATGCAAAGTTCATCTAACCTATTGACTATTCAGATTAGGTCTCAAACATTGTACTTGTGTCTAAACCCAATGGGCGCATCCGCATGTGTAATGATTTTAGAGATCTTAACAAGGCATGTCCCAAAGATGACTTTCCATTACCTAACATTGACCTCATAGTAGACTTGACTGCAGGTCATGAAATGCTTTCTCTCATGGATGGATTTTCTAGCTACAATCAGATAAAGATGGCAGAGGAAGATCAACATAAAACAACTTTTACTTGTCCGTGGGGTAATTACTATTAGTGTGTCATGACATTTGGTCTAAAGAATGCAGGGGTAACTTATCAAAGAGCAATGACAATGATATTCCATGATCTCTTTCATCATATCATGGAGGACTATGTGGATGACATACTAGCTAAATCTTTGAGGGTAGATCACATACAAGCTCTAGGACAGATCTTTGACAAGCTCGAGAAATACCAAGTGTGCCTTAATCCATAGAAGTGTGTCTTTGGTGTAACATTAGGGAAGTTGTTGGGATACATTGTATCTCACAGAGGTATCGAAGTAGACCCTGTAAAAGTCAAGGCTATAGTGGAGATGCTTCCACCAAAGAACCTCAAAGTATTAAGGAGCCTCCAAGGAAGGTTACAGTCCATTAGGCATTTCATCTCATAGCTAGCAGATAAATGTCAACCATTTCAATACTTGCTCCAAAAGGATGTCTCATTTCAATGGGATGATAAGTGTCAAGCAACATTTGATTAGGTCAAAGAGTATCTAGCTACACCTCCTGTATTGGTTCCACTAGTAGCTGATAAACCTTTGATATTATACATCTCAACTACAACTTCAGCCCTCGGGGCCCTTCTAGCACAACATGATGAGTCAGGAAAAGAGCATGCAATTTATTATATCAGTTGAGCCTTGGTGGGATTTTAACTCAATTATTCACCGATGGAAAGAGCTTGTTTAGTAGTAGTGTTTGCCTCCCAAAAGTTGTAGTATCATATGCTAAACCAACACACAAATCTTATAGCCAAAATTGATCCATTGAAGTATCTACTAGCAAAAGAAGCTCTCACAGATAGACTATAAATAAATCAAGGGACAAGCCCTAGCAGATCTACTAGCAGAGGTACCCATGACAGATACACACCCAATGGTAGTAGACTTTCCAGACGAGAATCTCTTTGCTCCTTCCAACTCAATAATGTGGAAGTTGTACTTTGATGGTTCCTACTCACAGCATGGATCAAGGGCCGGCATCTTATTTATCACACCTGAAAATGACTATATTCCAAAGTCATATAAGCTTGCATTCCCATGCACCAACAACATTGCTGAGTATGAAGCACTCCTCATAGGTCTCAATACAGCTATTCAATGGGACATCATAGAATTACAAGTATATGGAGACTCACAACTAATCATTTGACAAGTCACAGATGAGTACCAAACAAAAGATGAAAAGTTGGTCCCCTACAAGCAACTAATGGATGCCTACAAACCACACTTTTCTAGCATCACATTTGAGCAAATTCTAAGAGAGCATAATAAGGCTGTAGATTCTATGGCTTTTGTAGGGTCACTTATCGACATGCCTGCAAACACACAGAAATGTGAATTCTTGATCAAGCAGTTGTTGATACTAGTTGTCGATGTTCCAGTTACTGAAATCATCTACGAACTTGTTGGTCCCAATTCCCCATGGTACAAAGATATCTATGAATACCTTAAAAATAATATCTTCCCCGTTGACCTCTCATCCACCCAACACAAAATCTTTATCCATCGATCCTCTCGTTACACCATTCTGGGTGATACACTATATCGTCAGAGTCTAGATGGTATCCTCTTATGATGTCTTCAGGCAGACGAAGTTGAAGCTACCTTACGAGACATACACAAAGTTCTCTATGGCACACATTCTACCAATCCTAATCTCGCTAAGAAGATACTTAGAACAGGGTATTACTAGCCTACAATAAAACATGACACTGTAAAGTTCGCTAAGAAATGTCTACAATGCCAGTAGCATGGAGACTTAATTCATGCACCAGCTCATGAACTACAACCTGTAATGAATCCATGGCCTTTTTCTCAATGGGGTCTCGACCTCGTAGGACAAATCCAACCATCCTCATCCAATGGCCATAAGTTTATAATTACCACCACTAAGTACTTCACGAAGTGGGTTGAAACCATTCCCATGACCTATATCACTAGGAAGCAAATAGCCAAGTTTATCCTTAACTACCTCATTTGCTGATATGGTATTCCCTAAGCTATTGTCACTAATAATGGGATACCATTCAAAAACCAAGATGTCCATGCCTTGTGCACACAATACAATATCCAGCATTGATTTTCAAATCCCTACTATCTACAAAGTAATGGCCAAGCCGAGGCTTCCAATAAAACCATTCTCAAAATCCTCAAGAAAATAGTCAATGAAGCTGGTCGTGATTAGCACTTGCAACTCAATCCCGCCCTATGGGCCTACCGCACTAGTATCAGAATACCAATTGGTGCCACACCATATGCCTTGGTCTATGGCTCTGAAGCCATCCTACCTATAGAGGTTGAGATCCCATCCCTCAGACTATCCATGCAGAACCTAATCGGCAGATAGGAGTATCGCACTTCCAGATTAGCTGAGCTAGAACTACTAGATGAAAGGCGCCTTGTCATACATAATCATCTCTGTGTCTATCAAAACTACCTCTAGCGTAATTACAATAAAAAGATCAAAGAAAGACGGTTTCAAGTTGGTGATCTTGTACTCAAAGAGAATCAGAGAAATCAATTAGACTGAATAAAGAAAGGCAAATTTGAGCCTAACTGGTTAGGTCCCTTTATTATCACAGCAGTATATGGATTAGGAGATTATACTTTAGCTACACCTGATGGGATTTCTCTAGATGAGCCACTTAACAGTGTTCATCTCAAGAAGTTTTATGCCTGATCCTTCAAATATTCCAAAAAAAAAAAAAAACTCTGTCCTATGGTGAAAACCTGGTAAATAGGTGCCTTGGATAAGTACCATAGTGAAAACCTAGAAAATAGGCACTATGTGTAGAGTCAGCATCCATCATCTACCTAGTGTTGTTCATTCCATTTCTTCACAATAAACTTCATCCATCCATCCATAATAAAACCATTGACCTTGTTTCTATTTCCATCTCCTTATCTAGTATAGCTTGGAAATTTGTCAGTGTCCATCATCCTCATCCCACATCTTGATCTATGTCAGCAGTTAGCACTGTCCTGTCCTAGATCAAAATTTTTGTGTCTTCTTTGTCAGTCATCCATACAAATTCCTCTATCAGAATGCAGGCAATTCCTTCCTTAACCTAGGTCTAAGAGTGGTTCCTTGCTCATGATTCACAAGCACTTCGATCATTCTCCTTTCCACAGATAACCCCCTTTAACAGACACATTGCTCCTACAATAAGGCTGTTATCTTCCCAATGCTTTTTCTACATCATCACTCCAACCAGAACTACATAAGATCTCATCATTTCACCTACCCAAGCCCAAACACCTTGAACCACTCATCACTCTACCTAGAACTACATATTGTCATTTTCAACTTTCATTGTAATGTGCCTTGATCCCGTGGATACATTGTATGTAGGCAGTCTGGAATACAAAGGATGTATCTAGTACTCAGGCACATATGATTCATCATTCTTCACCCATCTCAATCCATTGACATTCCATCTTTCTAGTCTTTCATTTGTCAAAATCCGTTCACCTCGACTTGACTAACTCAAGTAGAAAAACAACAAACAATCGCATCCTTTCAAAGAAAAAGTTCTTAACAAACCTGAAGCAAAGCAACTTACTTCCAGAGTCATCTAGTATCCTACATAACAATTTCCAATATCAGCTAAATCAATCTCAAACCAAGAAATAGATGAACAAACTTATCTTTTACAGAATGATCCATGATTGAGACAAACACACACATCTCATACAACATGTGGCATTTCCTAAAACCAAAGATTATTTTTTCAATAGATAACACCCTTTAACAGACACCTATTTCCTATGATAAGACTGTTATCTTTCCTTTCCAATCTATCATGAGCAACCTCTTTGGCAAGAGAATATGTTCACTGTATATTTACTTTGTAAGTTAGTCATTTTTCTTTATGGTTTATCTTTTGTTCCTTTGTCCATTACCTATTCAAGGCTACCTTGATTTATCTATAATCTTGGTATGTTGCGATGCAATACGGATTGGGGCCATAGGCATTGTTTTTGTGTGTTGTGTTTGAGGAATGATCTTTAGCATCTTTCTTAGCAACATATTTATCTTGTGTATGTTATGACCTAGCATCTTACATATTAATATTCTTCTTACATTTGCATGTATTGAAGTTTATTTTATGTTCAAGACTATGGCTCATTCACATGTACAACAAGGTTATATTATGTCTAAGGGATCTAAGTTCAAACCGCTTGCTTGCAGAGTCAACGTCCACACACTCGGATATCATGACACATTGGTCTTTTATACCTTGGTAGCAAACTATCCATGTGCTATATCAAAAATAAGGATTGTTCTTTATAAATAATTGTGAAAACCAATGCAACAAGCTCATCCATTTACGCCATCCATTTTTCCATGGCCTTATATAGTTTTTCAAGCAATGATCGATCAACAGTCTTTCTCTCACATTCTCTCCTATCTCCTTTCTTCTATCTATCATCTATCCAACCTCACCTATCTCCAACACAATATTCTAGTCAAGCATCAACCCAGTCTTTCTGCCACTTCCATGTCTTTCCTCTCGAGGGGGCATCCTACGCCAGCTACACAGGGGTATCAAACTTGTATCATATCTTCAACAATTGTTTTCTTTGATGCAACGCTGTAAACTATATTGCATCAAAGAGGGGCAAAATGTAGACACCCAAAAATGACCAAGTCATCACATCACTTGCATTTCGTCTAATCTGTAGCATCACCTGCATTTCAACATTAATTGAATAATCTAATTATTTAATTAATTTCATCAAATTCTTCCAAAACTTCAAAATTCAACATTAATTAAATAAATCCTCTTCATTTAATTAATTTCAACAAAATCAACCTTATTCTTCCAAAATTAAATAATTTTAATTATTTAATTAAATCATTATCCTCTTTCAAATTTCAAGTCTCCATTAATTAAATAAATCCAATTATTTAATTAACTCATCCAATTCTATCTTATCTATAATTAAATAATTCTACATTATTTAATTAAATCACTTGTTCTTCTAAATTTAAATAAATAATGCAAACTTATTTAAATTGTTTCAAACCTATAAAAATAAATAAAATCAAATATTTTATTTATAATCTTCTGTTCCTCAATCATGCACAAATAATTAAATAAATTTATTTATTTAATTTCACTTATCTTCCAATTCCTCTTAAAATATCTTGTTAACGCATGTCCCCAATCAGTCTTATTTTTAGAACTCTAAAAAAGACAAAATTACAAGTTGAGTTATCTATTCAATCAATCTTGTTTTCATCATATCTTAATAAAAATATCCTTATGGATTGACACATGTTGTGTGTACATTCATCATGGTTATTTATTTTATCTCCTCCGTTGATTCTTTTGAATTATCTAGACTGTTGATTGATCTCTGTTGAAACCTATATAAACCCCCCTCATCTTCTTCATAAATCCTCTTCGATCACTTATTCTTAGGCATCCTTTATAGCGCTTTGAGCATACATTGCATTGATTGAGCACCTTACGATCTTTTGACATTGATCTCTGAGCACCTACATTTGCTTGTTGCAAACATGGTTTCACAACATTATTCGGCAATCCACATTCAACAAAGAGAACAACACAAATCTGGGTAAAAGCTTTCTTATTTCATTTGATTTATTGATAATGGCATTTATTTAGATTAGATCTCTTTATGTTATGGGTTTTTGATTTGTTAGTTTTAGATCTTATCATAATCGATTTTCTGCATATACACTCCATACAAAACTCTTATATCCTTCAATGTTTGCTTCATCCACATCACTTGAGTACAACAACATGCTGTAGCAATATATTCTGCTTCTACAGTAGAAAAAGAAACTGAATCTTGCTTCTTTCTCAACCATGATACTCATCTATTACCCACGAGGAAAGCACCTCCACTTGTACTTTTGCTATCATCAACATCTCCAACCCAATCTACATATGTATAAGCACTAAGGGTGAAATTGGTATCTTTAGGATACCACAATCCATAATATGAAGTGCCTTTTAAATACCTCATAACCCTCTTAACTGCCATCACATGTGACCCTCTAGGATCTTCTTGAAATCTTGCCACAAGACAAATTACATGAATTTTATTTGGTCTAGTATAGGTTGAATAAAGTAGTCCTCCAATCATAGACCTATACTTTTTTTGGTTAGTCTTAGGTGATTCATCATTCTTTCTTAGCTTACAACCAGTTGCCATAGGGGTACATATGAGCTTAGAATCCTCCATTCCAAACTTCTTCAACAAATCTTTCACAAACTTGGACTGAGAAATGAAAATTGCTTTTAGTGATTGAGTAATCTGTAGTCCTAGAAAGAAATTCATTTCACCAAACATAGACATCTCAAACTCTTTTTTCATTTCCTCTACAAATTCCTTACACATACTTGCATAGCCTCCAAAGATAATATCATCAACAAAGACTACAACAATCAGATTTTGATCATCATTGATTTTGACATAAAGGTTACTATCTGTAGTACCTTTACTAAACCTTAATTGCAATAGATACTTGTCCAACCTTGTATACCAAGCTCTATGATCTTTCTTTAGTCCATACAAGGCTTTCTTTAATCTGCACACCATGTCCCCTTGGTTTGATGACAGAAATCCTTCCAATTGTTCTATGTAAACCTCTTCTTCCAATTCTTCATTCAAGAATGTAGACTTCACATCCATTTAGTACACCTTGAAATCTTTGTGTGTTGCAAATGCTAAAAACATTCTTATTGTTTCTATCCTTGCCACAGGTGCATAAGTCTCCTCAAAATCTATGCCTTCAACATGAGAATATCCTTTGCATACCAGTCTTGCATTGTTTCGTACTACTCCATTTTCATTCATTTTGTTTCTGAAAACCCATTTGGTTTCGATCACATTCTTATCAATGGTCTAGGGACCAATTCCCAAGTTTGATTCTTTTCTATCTAAATTAGCTCCTTTTCCATATATTTTACCCAACTTTCATCTTTCCAAGGTTCACTAACAATTTTCGGTTCAATCTATGAAAGTAAATAGTAGTTCACTTGTTCTTCTGCAGCTCTTTTCATTGTCAATACCACTTTGCTTTTGTCACCAATAATCTGATCTTTAGAATGATTAATCCTTACATACTTGGGAGTCTTGACATCACTTTCTAGGTCCTCTTCTTCTTCAACTTGACTATCTTCTTGTTCAACTTTTTCTTCATTGACTATAGCAACAGGTTCATCTAATTCATAGACATTCATATATTATATTCTTTCCCTATCTTCAACAACATTCACATTAGCACTTTCAATGATCTTTCTCAACCTCTTATTGTAGCATCGGTAGGTCTTACTCTTAGTAGAGTATCCAAGGAAAATTCCTTCATCACACCTAGCATGAAACCTGCCTAACTCTTCTTCTCTTTTGATATAGCATTTACTTCCAAAAACTTTGAAATATTTTACTGTAGGAACTCTTTCATACCACAATTCATCAGGAGTTTTAGTACCATTACCTTTGACTTGAACTCTATTTTAAATGTAGACAATAGTATGTATGGCTTCTCTCTAATACACTTCTGGTAGGTTTGCCTCTTTCATCATTGATCGAGTAGCCTCTTGAATTGTCCTGTTCTTTCTTTCAACAACTCCATTTTGCTGGGGAGTTCTAGGAGCAGACAATTGTCTTTTTATCCCATGTTCTTCACAGAAAATATTAAATTCATTTGATGTAAACTTACCTCCTCTATCAGACCTTAGGCATTTGATCCTCAATTCTAACTCATTCTCAACCATCACCTTGAAAGCTTTGACTATCTTTTAGAAAAGTGACCCAAGTCATTCTAGAATAATCATCAATAGGAAGCATAAAGTACATGTCTCCTTGAAACCTTCCTGTTCTTGTAGGACCACACAAATCTATATGCACCAACTCAAGAAATCTAGTAGAGAATTGTTCCCTACTCTTGAAACTTGTCCATATTTGTTTCCCCAATTGACATTCCTTGCAAATAGTGTTGGCATGCTTCACAAGCTTAGGCAAATCTCTCACAACTTGTACTGAGATTTTCTTCACTAGATTGTCAAAATTGATATAACACATCCTTCTATGCTACAACCAACTCTCATCTATCTGATCCAACAAACAACAATCATTAGTTCCTCTCAAATGATAGACATTACTGCTAGTCTTCTTACCAGTAGCAATCACTGTCTCGAAGCTTTCCATGATCTTGCATCCATTATCCTTGAAACTTAGATCATACCCTATGTTAGGCATCTGACCAACACTTAACAGATTATACTTTAAACCCTTCACATATAGAACATCATCTGTATTATGCTTTCCATCAAAAGAAATAGATCCTCTTCCACAAATCTTACTAGCCACATTATCTCCAAATCTAACCAGACCTCCGTCATACTTTTCCAAACTTCCAAACTTACAAAATTACTTTAATCACCGGTCATGTGATGTGAACATCCACTATTAATAATCCATTCATTCTTATCATTCTCAACCTAGATAGACAAAGCACTTTCTTCCACTAGTTTTTCTTCCTTCACATAGCTAGTATGATTAGTAGACATAGGTTCTTCCTTAATAGAAATAAATAAGCATTCATTTGCACTAGTATCATTAGACTCATCATCCATCACACCATCATCATCAAGATATGTAGCATAATAGCATTTCTTTGTAGTTCTAGGTCTACTTTCAAATTTCTTCTTTCCTTTCTCTATTCTCTCTGGATACTGAGAGGCATAGTGACCAACCTTTCCACAAAAAACCATTTGAATGGTAGTTTTCCTTTGAACTTACCAGTACCTCTTTGCATTCTATCCACAAGTTGGCTTCAATCTCATCAAGATCATCATCAAATTCTACTGCATACTTCTAGGATCTGGAAGACTTTTCTAAAGTGTTGGATTTGAAGGTAGTCTCAATCTTTGGTGGAGCATCGCCAAGCTCTCTCATTTCAAAAGTAGTAATCTTCCCAAGCAACTGATCCTTTGTGATCTTGTTCACACTCATAACATCTTCAATTGCAGACACCTTGTGACTATAGGATTTAGGTAAAGATCTAATAATCTTCAGCACAACCTCATCTTCATCAACAGTTCCTCCAAGACCTTTGATTCCATTGACTATTTCATCAACCTTTTGCATGTAGATTGTTATGTTCTCATCATCACTCATCTTCAGGGATTCATACTTCACCTTTAGGTTTTGGAATTTGGCACTCTTTTTAGAATCATATCCTTCATACAAGTTTTTCAACTTAACCCAGATCTCATTAGTAGTTTCCAAATCCATAACTTTCACTAGCTCGGTATTAGATAAGGCATTTAATAGAGCATCTCTACCTTTTTCATTTAACTCATACTATTTGACTTCATCTTCATCTGATGGACCATTTGAAGGCATAGTGTACTTTGTATCTTCCATCTTCCAAACACTATAACCAAGAGAAATGAGATAGCTTTTCATTCGTACCTTCCAGAGAGCATAATCTATTCCATCAAATAGTGAAGACTCCTTGTGCACCATCCTGGATCTACCTCAAACTATTAGGCTTTCTTTCGAGGAACCCTCTCTTTGATACCAATTGTTGGAATGTACAAGACAATTGAGAGGAGGGGTGAATCAGTTGTAGCAAAAACTTAACTTCTTTCAAACATCAACACATTAACTACTTAAATTATGTTTTAACCATGAAAGCACATAATCTAAAACTTAAACACATTCACACATGAGACACAATATTTTTACATGGAAAACCCAATAAGGGAAAAACCACAGTGTGTGTTAGCTCACAATACAAATGATATATCAGAATTTACAACAAGGCTCACTGTCTTAGGGCTCACTACCCAGAATACTCACTGCAAAAGAAGCAGCTCACTGCCAATAGAGTGGCTCACTACTGGTGGGTGGTGCACTACCAGAATTGGTGAACTAAGATAATAGCATCTATGCCATGCTAGAGTTTAGTTCCATTCAAGCACAATAAATCTCTTTTTCTCTACTCTACTTCTTTACTTCGCACTTATCTTCGTATCTTCACATTGTCATACCTTATTCACAAATTTGTTACATGTATTTATACAATTCATCAACCTTAGAATGCACATCAAGTTTGGCATTACAATCATCAACCATTGGAACAATCTCCAAGGTCGGCATTACAAACATACATTAGAATAGGTCTGAACCTAAATAGATTTGAGAGAGAAGAGAATGAATGTGAACCATATCACACCTTAGCTGGGACTCAAATGCAGTCTCCCATGCAACAACATGCTTCCACAATCTCCAAAGCATAACTACAAGTAGTGAGAACAACTAGGTCGGCCAAGATTGGAGTTAACACTAAGACATTAAGGAACACGCTAGGAGTGAGAAGAAATCTAGGGCTTCGTTCACTAGCCATTACTAGCACAGGGTTTGGTTTCCGTACTCTATAATTGTCCTTCTCTTGCCTTGGTATCTTCTTGTTCTTTCTTGAGAATTTATAAATACTTCTTTCTCGTGCCCTAAATTACTTCCTTCATGACGAGTCTTATGCAATTTATTAGTATTTTGTATTATTGTTGATGCTCATCTTCCATGGAATGTGGTTCTATGGAAGAAGAATACAATGAAAAGGATGACCCTCCAGTGGGCACAAATTGCAATGAATCTATGAGACATAGAGTTGAGGGTTCTAAACCCTCTCTGACCTATAGAGATGTAGCATATACAAATAGTGGAGATTGGAATCCAGCAGGCATTCTAGAGACTGCAAAATTTTTCAAGGTGGGTAATAGAGGATTAGTGATGGACTGCAAAAAGGTAAGTGCTCTTCAAATGACCCTGGTAAAATCTCGTTAATCCCTAATGATAATATGACTGAAGCCTTGAATAAGGAAGAATTTAGGCTAAATAATACAACCATTTTTTTCACTTTCCTAGATTATAACAAAAACCCTGCAAGAAACTACTTTACACAATGGATTAATAATGTCTGGGTGAAAAAGATGGGAATTGTACACTCATTTTGTCAAATGGTTCAAAGAGGGTTGTTTCTAATTATCTTTAAGAATAGTGCCATGCAATCAAGGGTAGTTAAAAAATAATTATGGACTATTGGAAATGCTATGTTTGGAACGATTGCTTGCTCCTCTAATGTCCTTGAGGAAGAGATTATTGCTTTGGCATACCCTAGATGGGTCATGATTAAAAATTTGCCCATGTTATTATGGGCATTTATCCCCAAGGTTGTGGCTAAATTTGGTAAAATGATTAAGTTAGAAAACACAAGCATCCTGCTTCCTAAAATGGATGCGTGAGTATTGGTTGCTCTCTATCCTAGAGTTGATATCCCTAAAGAAGTGGAATTAGAAACTGATAATAACATCTTCTCTTTTAATATAGAAGTTTCGGGAGGTTTGAATGCTTTCTTCCTATGTAAAAAAGGACATGTAAGGAGGAATTGCCCTCTTTTTTCTAGAGGGGACAAAGCCAAAAAGTCTAAATAGGATGAATCTGAGATTAGCAATGGTGGATTTTGGGGAAGTGATGCCCCCAATGGTGATGACCAGTTGCTAGATGTCAAAGAACCTGATTCTCTTTCAAATGCAGGTAATGAAATTTGGGGAATCAATGGAAATATAAATTTGGAACTCTCATCAGATGAGGAAAATATAATTAATGGTAGGGGGGATTTGTTTATTAATGTATAAGGAAGGTCAAGCCTCGATGCTCCCTCTCTACCAACCTCAGATAATTTACTGACCTGTAGCTTAAGGCACGGGGATAATGACCACAATAACAAGGGAGATATATCTCAGAGGGGTGTTGATTCTTTACCAGCCCTTGAGATGTGTAAGAAAAATGCACAAGAGTTGTGTTGATGTGTTTTTTATGCACATGCAAACTCAGAATAAAATACTGAGGTATTCTATCCTCTCTTGAACAAAGTCTCTCAAAGGCTAAACAATGTGATCCAATGAGACAACTCCAAGGTTTATGATATGTCAGGTCTTGACTTGCAATGGATAGACTCAGTAGTTGATGTGATTTTCTGAAAACTCACAAAGGGACTTACACTTAATGGACTCCTTATTCCAATCAAATATGCTATTCTCCTTCTTGTGAAGTGGAACTCTACAAACCCACTATGAAAAGAAAATGCAAAAGGACAAGGGTTTAGAAAACTATTCTAAGGACAATGATATAATGGAACATACTAGGATAGACAAATTCCCCACGAAACCTGACTCTGTTTCACCATGAGAACCAACAACTACACGAAGCAAGTGCAATCTTCTAAGGAAACTCAAGGATTTTCATATTGTAAACCTCCATCCAAACACCCACAGCTGGCGCAGCTTGAACAAGCATTCAAAACTAAACTAAAGCAAATGAAGGTTTAGTCTAACTTTGTAAAGTGGGTTGCCTTCGACAATCCGCAAAAAGTATGAACCAGAAGAATTTATCAAATATCTTTACATATATTCATTACATCAATGCACTTTTAATCTATTTCTAAGCTACTTGGAAACATTTCTCCATCATATTCAAGAATTTGAAACCATGTTAACATCCCATCACCACACAAATCACCATGAAGCATTCAACAATGAGCTTGTATTGATTTTGGAAATGTATTTTTTACAACAATTTCATATCCCCTCTCATTGATTTGGAAGAGTATCCTCTACTCTACTCCTACTCTAACAGCATCTACTCCTACTCTTGATTCCTGTTGTCTCCCTCTGATAATCCTCCCTTTTACAAATGAGAGAAGTGAGCCCTTTTATAGGCCTCAAAATTACATGAATGACCAGGATTGATTCACGAATCAATGGCCTAGATTTTGACAACAAGGCAGTCTATTACAAACATTTTATATCTTTAGAACATTGAATGCAGATGGATGACGTGGCAGACTGTGATTGGATCAACGCTGTGCACATGCCACCTCGACATTGAGCAAACTGGTTTGATTTTTTTTGTGTTCATATTACTCAGAATATTTTCCCAAATTTTGTCATCTTTTGGAGTAGTCTTCGAATCTTCAAATTTTCACCTTTGGATCTTGGCTACTTCGAACTTGAAAACTTGAGAATTTTGTCAAATTTCTTCTTTTTGTATTGATGTAACCCATGGAATTATGATGATTGCTTGGTGTTCTAACTCATTTCTCTTGTTCTCGTACAAATGGTGATCATGATGTAGGCGTTACTCCGTGCAGTGATGATGTCTTCTCCTTCGAATTCTCTTGAGCATTACTCCTCTTGCTTCAAACATCTACTATGCAAGCTCTTGCCATTCTCCTTTGTGGATTCTCATCTCTGGCCATGTTCCCTTCATATCATTCCTCATCTTCCCCTGTCTGTCTTTCGCACTCATCGCTTACCTACATAAATATCATGAATCAGCATATCAAAATAATACATCAAAAAGGGTCCAAAAGGATAAAATCTCATTACTTAACATATGCATGATTTGAAATATGCCATTTTAAATCACCTTGTCCTTTCACAAAGAAAATTACTAACACGGATTTTGCAACTCCAATCTCGACCTTTCAACAAACTTTGCTTTTAACTCACCATTTTCTACACGATCTTCTCATTAAATCACCATAGGAATGTAAAACAAAAATAAACAAATGCTCCTCAAATACCTACATCATTATTTTTACAATTACATCCAATTGGTATTTAAACAACTCAATTTACTACCTGGGCAAATTTATTCAATTTCCTCGATCACAAGCCTATGTCTTGAATTTGCCAATAAAGAAAATTGATTTCAAAGGCACAACAGTTGTCTGTGTCCCTAGCTAAAATCAATCATGCTCTAATATAGACATGTGAAACTTCTTACTGTGGTGAGCCAATGTCAAAATGGCACTGAGAAAGGAAAACCTGCAGCCTTAAATCACTGTTTCGAATATCTTACTTCCTCTACAAACATTGCAACCTCAAGTTTTGATGAATGATTCCATACTTGGGAGACACTGCTATATACTCAGGTGATACTGTTTATAATTAGCAGATGCATTATTGCTCTCCACTAATAATAGCCCCTTGGTGCTCAATATTATGACTACGAATCCTTCACCAAACTATTCATTCACTCAATAGATGCCTTGAATGGCATATGTGTAATGTGCTATTCTTAGATAATGTTATATTTGGACAGTACGTAACCTCTCACTACATTTTACTTTGAATGATTCCACCAGAAATCATAATTGTTGAGAGAAAATAGGGGTCAGATGTGTGGACAATTTTGATTTTTATACATACTTGCCAACATTGCCTGGCGAACCCTTCACTATGATGTGCATACAAATTGCAATGAAATGCTAAAAGTCTATCATGCCGCATGAATAGATCATGGAGTCTGCCTTTGTGGACATTTCAACTACCCATGCAAACAATGCAAACGGGATAACAAAGTCCGCTCATAGCGAACTAAGCGGACAGTATGACTTAGTATGTAATTTTGAAAAGTTCCTCATGTATTGAAGATGTCCGCCTTGCATGATTCCCGTAACTCAAAAGGATATCAAGCGGATAGTTCAATATGCTATGTATAGTGAAAACAAATCCTTAGTGTGCATTTGGAAACTCACGTCAAAAAAATGAATTGGAAAGCCACCAGGAAGATTCTCTTTGGCGGACAATACATACACCCCCGTATATGAAGAAAGCAATGCAAATAGACATCAAATGTCTGCCTGGGATAGGGATTCTAGGAGGTCATGCACCAGTTAAAGCTCCACACTATTTAAAATGATCAGACACCTATCTAAAGAGACTTGCGCATAGGTGGAGAATCATGACAACTTGGACAGTCATCCAAGCAAAAATTTAAAGTGATTATCAAACTTGGACACCAACTGTTTACTTGTCTCAGTGGACCTTAGAGACCAAAGCGGATGATAATTAGAAAATATGAATTGCCGAAGGGATAAGAAAGTCTGCCTGAGTGGGCATTTAGAGGCTCGATGCATATTTGGAAAACACGATTTGCATTGGTACTACAAAAGTCTGCTTGAGAGGGAACTATGCATATCGGGGAATTTTAGATTTGCAAAAGTGGTCATAGTGAAGACATGAAAGGTGGACCCATTGGTCGCCTTGCGTATAGCTTGAGCCTTCTCATTTTTTAAAGCACTTAATAACATCAACCAATCATAGAGTTTTAAAAGCATCAATATCACTTGCAAACTCCTAACTTAGGTGGGGATACCCAGACGGGGATATTTCCAACACTAGACAGACCAAATCCAAAAGCCAAAAAGAGAGGGGTCCTGAGCCAAAAACTCAAAAAGAGAGGGGTCCCCATCATTCGATGGGGCGATGTTGAGATGACATCACAACAAGTTGGTTCTAGAAAGAATAAGACAACAAATTGAAGATAACAGAAGATTAAAAATAACCTTTATAATATTTATGGAAATTTATTAAAAGACTTGGATCACCAGTATTTAGAGCAAGAGACTATGTTGAACTTGAGAGCCTTCAGTAATAATGAAACTATAATTTGTACTAGGCATACTAAAGAGCCAAGGGAGGATATTACCTCTCGAGAATCTACTCATGATTCTACTAGGGAAGATAACAAGAAAGTAGAAATGACAGAGCACCAAATGAATCTTGATAGAACTAAAAATTTAAATTGGATGAATGCTGAAGAATATAATTTGGATAAGGCAAACATAATAAAAGCCATAACAGCTCCTAAAGAACATTGGACCCATGTGATTGAACAGTTAGAAAACTATCCAAAAGAGTCACTAGATGAGACTCCAGGTGAAATGGCTCCCTAGATAAGGAAGACATTAGAATCCCTTGTTCAAAAGAGATGTTGGTTAAAAATAAAAGAGAAAGAAGGAAAAAAATGAAAGATCTAACTGTACATTATTTGAGAAATGGTGCAGTGGGCAATATGCCCTGCCTAAATGTTTTGAATCCTTTAGAAACATAGAGGATAATTCTGATGCTATGGAATCAGATGAATTTTAAATGTCTCTCTTCGAATATTAGGGGATTAGAATCCCTAGATAGAAATTATATTATAAGAAGACTACTTAATCAAGAGAAACAAAAAGATTTGGTTCTTTTATAGGAAGTAAAATTAGTTGGTTTTTCCTTGCAGGCTAGTCTTAAATTTGTTTGGAAGGATACAATATCCTTTTCCACAAATCATGATAAGGTCAAGGGATGAGCAACCATCCTGATTTCCAACAATTGAGCTCATTGGATTGTTGACCATGGGTTCTCCATTTGCAATAGGGTTGTTTGGGTTTGTTTGGCAAAAAGGTAGTGTTAAATTGGGGATGTGCAATATCTATGCCCCTAATGAATATAAACAAAGGGCTTTGTTGTGGAACATGCTATCTAAGTTAGGAGCTATCCTTGGATAATAGGAGGGGATTTAAACATGGTAGAGCTTCCAAAAGACAAATTAGGTGGGATAGACATGGGCTAGAAAGGAAATGAAATGTTTTTCTGGGCAAGAATGAAAAATAAGTTGAGTTTGTTTGATCCTCTTCAAGGTAGAAAAAAATTAAATTAGTCAATTTGGTATACATGGTGTAACTTTCAACAAGGGGGTAGGAGAATCTATTGTAGACTTGATAGGTTTTATGCCCATACAGACTTTTTCTAGTTTGACCAAATGGAGGAAGCTAATTCCAGAGTGAAGGTTATACCATGGACCTTATCTGACCATCACCCTATTATGGTTAGTATTAACTTTGGGAATTGTAAAGATAGACAAAAGCACACTACTTATAAATTTATTTTGAATACAATCTTGTTAAAAAATGATGACTATTGTAATCTTGTGTTCACCCTTGGGGAGATTAACAAGAATTTTAGAAAAGACTTATGAGCTATAGATAGATGGAGCTTAAATGTTCAAGGATGGAAAAAAGTTTTTCAAACTATAGGTGAAAAGAAAGCAAAGGATTTGAGGAGGCTAGAAAATTAGTTGCAGAATAAGATTTTAGAAACTGAATCTGCTTTACAAAATAATACAATTAGCATAGATTTTAATAAAGAGATGGCTGGTGCTAAATCCCAACTCAAGAAAATTCAAAATTACAAGAATAAAGGTTTGAAAAAAAGAGCCAAAGTAAACTAGATGTCTTTGGGAGATAGGGGGACAAAATTCTTCTTTAATTGTCTAAAAACTAAAGAAAAAAGAGAGCCTATAGAAGCTATCTGGGATGAGACAGGCTTGGTTAAAAATCAGGATGAGATCCTAGAAAAATTTTACATGTATTATAAATCCCTCTTTACCTCTGAATGTCAAGGACCTCAAAGGAATGAAGATAGGCTGAGATGTAAGAGTCTTATCCCTAAAAAAATAAATAATGAGATGGCTAAACTGCTCAACCAACCTATCAAAAAGGATGAAATAGATAAGGTGATCTTATCTCTAATGAATGATAAATCCCTAGCAAGTGATGGCTTACCTATAGAATTTTATAAGAGGAATATAAATTGGATTAGTGAAGACTTTGTACAAGTATACTTGGAGGCCATTGATAGAGAATCTCTAGGGAACTTAATCAATCATGGCATTATCAAGTTGATCCCTAAAGAAGGAGATAAAACCCTTAATAAAAATTGGAGACTCGTTACTCTTTTGAATGTGTCCTATAAAATTTTGGCAAAACCTATTGCTAAAAGAATAGAAGAGATCCTCTTGAACATCATTAATAATACTCAAATAGGTTTCATGAAGGGGAGATACATCCTTGAAAATTCGATCACTAGTTGGGAGGCCATGGAATGGGCCAAAATAACTAATCAAGATGTGGGCATTCTCCTGTTGGACTTTGAAAAAGCTTATGATAGAATTGAATGGCCCTTTATCCTAATGGTACTGGAGAGTTTTGGTTTTTCATAATATTTTTATAGAATTATCAGAACTTTGTTAAAAGATGTGACTTCACAAGTAGAAATTAATGGTCAAATGACTAAGGACTTCCAGTTACAAACGTCAAATAGACAAGGGTGTCATCTTGCCCCCTCTCTTGTTGTTATTGTAGTTGATGTCTTACATTACCTGCTTAGAGATTCTACCCTAAGCCCAAAAGTGCAAGGTCTTTACCTGCCTAATAAAGATGAGTTAATTAATATACAATTTGCTAATGACACAACACTTTTCATTGAATTGAGACAGATTAATTTTGATAATCTAATGAAGAAAATGGAGATTTTTTACCAGGCAGTAAGGGCAAAAACATTTAAAGCCAAAACTATCATGCTTGCCTGGAAAAATGAAAAAACAAATTGGTTCAAAGAATACGAATTTCAATGGGGAGGTCCTAGTAAAAAAGTTAGGTACCTGGGAATTCCTTTTGCTGTAGAACCAAACTTAAAAGATATGTGGAATTGGATTGAAAATAAAATAGACAATAAACTTAATCTTTGGAACAAGCAATACCCTTCTATTGTTGGAAGAGCACATGTTTGCCAGAAAATTCTTTCTTCTTACAACATTTATTATGCCTCAGTTTGGTTATTTAGTAGCTACCAAGTTCAATCTATTCAAAAAAAGATTAGAAATTTTCTATGGTCTGATGGTAAAGGGAATAAAAAATATCATTCTATTAAATGGGAAATCTGCTGACAAACAAAGAGGGGGGTTAGGACTAAAAGACTTAATGCAACAAGGGATAGCTCTACCTGTGAAATGGATTTGTAAAATTTTTGTAGGTTCTTAACCATGGAAAGTCCTTGTTAGGAGCAATATCTCAAATAGTATACCTAGGAGGGCCAAAACATGGAAAAATCTTCCTCTTTGTGATCTTATTTTTGATTGTTTTCCAGTTTCTCCAGCTAGATCCAGTGTCTTTAAAAGCTTACGGAAGGCTTGAGAATATAGTAAGAAAACCATTATGAACAAATTTCTGGTAGCACCTAAAATTAATAGAATATGCCTCTCAAGATCCATTTGGTGGAATACATTTCACAATAATAAACTGCTAGCCCTTCTTCAAGGGTGTTCAACAAAACATTGAAATAAAAGAGTTATTACTACATTCTAGGATCTAATATATAAGAACATATTTATCTAATGGGAACAATTATGCAATAAATCTGATATCCCCCTAACACAAAAAAGAGCATATGAGAGAATAAAGATACAAAAAGAGAGTATTGAAAAAGTTGTCTTGGATAAGAATAAATATGATGACCAGTTACTTTGGCTTAACAATGAGAAATATAGTAAAATTAAATCAATGGATATTTATTTGCTATTGAATCCTCCTATTGATATTTGTGATCAATTGAATAGAAATTGGAATATCACTTTAAATAAAAAAGATTGGTATAATGTGTTTTCTTATCTTTGGAATAATGTGATAGAGCCTAAAAAAGTTATATTTAAATGGATGTTGTTACTCCAAAAATTACCTAACTTTGATGCAAAGGGTAGAATGAATATTTGTGAAATTTGCAAGAAAAATGAAACAATTTTCCATCTCTTTTTTGAATGTTTTTTGGTAAGGAAATATGGAATATGTTTTTAGTTGATGTAATGCAAAAAGGAAGGAAAAATAAAATTCTTATTGGAAAAATAGATAATATTGGAAAAGGTAACAATTTGTATTGGCTGATTTATACTACTGAAATTCTTTGGTTTTTATGTAAAGTAAGAAACAGTGAAAAATGCCAAGGCATTAGGAGGGCACTTACTAAGCCTAATCATAGACTCACGATGTATAATATTTTTGTACAAATATCCTTGATAGTCAAAGTCTCAAAGAAAAAGTATCAAGAGTTAATTAAAAAAGGCAAAACGGAAATCATGAAAGAGGAACTGAAGTATGCAAACCAGTGAATCTAGTGTAAACTAGATATTGAGGAGAAGAAACAGAAAGACTCTAAGAGATCAAAGAATTTTAAAAATTGAAATTTATACAGCTATGTAATTAAAAACATATATATGTTCAATACAATGCTCTGTGTGGCATACAAGAGAAATATAGCTTAGAAATATCTCTTAGACTATATATATATATATATTTTGGTCCAGTTTAAAGGACCCATTTTTGTATAATATAATGAATTTAAAAAAAAACATGCTACAACCACAATCCAAATTATACTTTGCAGACCAATCGAAAGGTAGGAACATGATCTAGAGACATCTATAAGCACATTACAATCATTAGAAACTTCCATACAACCTTCGATTACTTTATCCAGAAGATTCTTCAAACCAAAACACTTTATCATTACTGTTAGCCACTGTTATAAATAAAAGATTACTTGCAGACCACAAAATCATGAACCATTTGAACTGAACGTAGATAACATCATCCCAAACTTAACTCTAGAACCGCAAACAATAAAATTCAAATGTAGAGAGATGCAGAGCAAAATACATTCTCCCCGTCACCACTGAATGCTCAAAAAAATAGTTTTTACTCTGGTGAACAAAACTCACTCAAATCTACATATTGAAGGCTCAAACTTGAAACATAGAAACTATAGACATCCCTTAACCTAGCTACCAAACCACAGACAAAGCTATTCAATATAGAGAATATGTGGAGCAAAATATTGCACTATTCTTCTGCAAGCCAAAATACTCTACAACACACTGTTTCCACTAGGAGAGCAAATTTTCTCAAAAACATTTGGATACTCAATAACATGAACACTTTCTCATTATCTTAAGCACTTATAAAGGCCAATACAAAGCAACTAACTCATCACAAGAAAGCATCAAAACAAGAGCACAGTTGACATCAATGACAACACAGATATGTTGACATCAATGACAACACCGATAAGCACATACTTGCAACAGACCCAGCTGCCACTGCTTCTCATCTATAACTACATTTATTTTTTTCTTAAGATTTCCTACTATTAAATTGGATCTATTCAAAGTTGAACTAGCTCTACAATGTTAAATCTTGAAAGATTTCATGGACAAGAAAACTCTGAAAGAATTGTTAGATCTAAAGCTAATTACTTCTCTTTCATCAGTAGCTAATGATAGAAACAATCTACTTTCTAGAAACTTCCTAATGCAGAGGTAAAACGCAATGGGAGCTTACAAATGGGAAGGAGGAGTCACTAACACAACCAACATGTTATAATACCTATCGGCTTATCATCATCATCATATTTCTTGCTAACACAGACAGCATCATCATATTTCGAAGAGGCACGAAATATCCTCCTACTAACTACTGTTCACTTCCTTATCGCCTTTCGCCTTTCACCTGTCAGCAGCATCATGATATTCAGCAAGCACAAACATCCTCCTGATGTTCACTATTCACTTAGCGCCAAACTCTATCTTCATCATCATGATGTTCAGCATCATCTTCATCAGCAGGATATAAAATATCCGGTTCCTCTGATATATCCTGATGACGACAACTTCAAGCACCTTTCCTTCGATGCTTACATCACCTTGATATCTGACTACTCAAACAACAGCATCAGGATATGACTTATCCGGTCATATTGAAACATCCTGATGATGTTAACCAAACTTTATGCCGATGACTTACGCCGATGCCAAAACACTTAGCGACAGCAGGATAAACTTGCATAGGGTGATATTCGCAATATCTTGATGACGATGACGTCACATGCACCTGATGATGATGTCATCCGGATATAAGACACCTATATCCTCCGCAACATGATAATGAATATCCGGGTGATCTCTTAATATCCTGATGATGACCTCTCCGGTCCTTAGCCAAAAAATGAACTTTCACTTCCGCATACGATAGCGATATGCGGATGAATACACACGAAAGATGATCCTGATGATGATATACACACTAAGTATATATCCAACTTATATCATCCTGATGCACTTGAAACATACAATCTTCGTCAACTTCATAACCTGATCCGGATAGCGATATACTCGTAGATGACAATGCGATTCACTCCATCTGGAAAAGCACATGCAGATCCCTGTATATCTGTCAGCTGCATGCAAACTCACAAAACCGCACAATTTCACAAAGAAAACATGATGATCGGGCCGGATCAACTTCAGATCAAAACTTAATAGTTCATCTTCCTAAATCCTAGCACATGAGGATGCTAGGTTGATTCACAGCATGCTTCCAATCGATCTCTCAAACAATGAAATGCAGAAAACTAAAATGCAAACTAAACTATCATACATGACCATTCCACCGATTCACAGAATCAACCGGTGGAAGGGTTGAAAGAATCCATCAACTTGATCAGAACAGAGATCAAAACATAAACAACTGATAAACCAGATAATGCAATTGATGAGATCTTATTTAGATGAAACACAAATGTCCTGAACAATATTTCACAATGTCTGGACTGATCATTGGATTTCACTCAATCACCAGTACAACATAACACAACTACTACTCTGTACTAATCTCTCTTCTCTATCATATCAAACCCTAACTGATCTGAGTTACTTATAGCAATATCCTACGAGTACTACCAACTTGATTCCCAGCGGCTGGGAGCTTCCAAGCGGCTGGGAGGATCCAACCGAACATACAGCATAACAGTTGTCCAAACAAACTATCTAAAAATAGTAAAGTATGGTCAACATGACCTTATTACATGCATTGGTCTTATACGACCTTCTTTGAAACATTAACAAGACTCAAAACAAACTAACTGCCTCATGGAGGCCAGCTATCAGGTAGGTGCTCCTGCACCACTTCCAAATTTCCTATTGTGTAGATATTTGACAGAAATGTGTTTTGTTTCTAAATTTTCCTTTCTTTGTTTGAAAACTGCTATGTGTTGGGAATTAAGGTGTCTCAACCTTGGCAGTTCCTTGTATTATTTCATTGTATTTATTTATTTATTGCCTATTGTATAATTTGGAATCAAACCCTATGTTGTCATATTGTGGGAGTTGACATGGTGATGTGTCATCCTACATGGCATATGACCACATGTAATTTTATCATTACATGAAGAGATAGGCATCCCACTTAGTGGTAGGAATATTTTGCCATGTGTCAGCATCTTGGATGTTGTGTAAGGGAATGTTGACTGTAATGGTCATGACAGATTCCTATGACAAAGTTATGACATATAAGAGTCAGAAATAGAAGCTTGTAAGATAGGTGAAGACGTGTCAAGAAGTATCTTTGAAAAATGCATCTTTGGATACCTGAAAGTGGACTATGACATGTTGTTAGAGAATATGTTATTTATAGCATGTGTATGACAAATTTTCTTACAGCTTAACAGCTATGACAGATTCTATGACGGTTGTAAGAGTCGTAAGAGCATCTGTCATAGTCCATTTGGAAATAGGCGACCTCTTTGGGATGGGGTGTGTGGACAAGTGTCAGATACATCTTACAATGTTGAGGTGTGGCTTTTGGGCCATTGGGCCAAGTTGGATGCCCATTCCAAGATAGAGGCTATTTTGCCTTGTATTTTCTATATAAACAGGTGCTTTGAGGAGGAGTTGCATAATGCGATTGACAGGTATTGTTATGCTGCTAGATTGACTCTAGAAATGAGTGTCAAA
This sequence comes from Cunninghamia lanceolata, assembly GCA_027924645.1. NCBI lineage: Eukaryota > Viridiplantae > Streptophyta > Pinopsida > Cupressales > Cupressaceae > Cunninghamia > Cunninghamia lanceolata. Next base: position 29,250,428 of record BSBN01000078.1, on the reverse strand, counting down.
GACTATTGAGAACTTGCATTGCAAGTGTATTGTAAACCATATTCAGTTTTGATAATACATTGTGCAGGTTTTCCAGTGTGGGGTTTTTCACCCGATAAGGGTTTCCCCACATTATATCTTGTCTCTCTTCTTCTGTTTTCTTTCTGGTTCTATGTGTATTGTTGCAATATCACTCTTATATGTTTCATGTTGCTATAATTGTAAATATTAAATTGAATTTGCATAGCCCTCACCTCATTAGATTAGTGTATGAAGTGTTTTCCGTACACCTAGCTTCCTTTCAGTTGGTATCAGAGCTTGATCACCTTTGGTCCTAGTTGTTGGGTAGGGGTTTTTTGAGCTGATCTTAAGTTGAGTGGGAGTCTATGCAGAGTATTTTGAATTTTATTGCAGCAAGGAGATGGCAAGCGCATCTAGAAGGATAGTGGTGAATAAATTCAATGGAACTAATTTTGAGCTGTGGAAGCTCAAGATGGAAGACATGCTTGTTGATCAAGACCTCTAGGAATACAAAGAGGGCCTTGAGGGTGTGATCTAATGCGACTATCAAAGAATTAAGTCTTAAAGTGAAATGCTAGAAGGAATCAAAAACTTGATCCAATGCACCTAGAGAGTTATGAAGGGAGATCAAGGTACTTCAATCACCTCAAGAAGACTTCAATCTACTCATCCAATGCAAAATGCAAGAAGAAAGTCAAACACGAATCCAAAGAATATGAAGAAGACTTCGAAAATGTTATCAAATGTAAAAGGCAAGAGGATTTCAATCCTTCATCCAATGCGCTTGGGGAAGAAGAGTCAATAAGTACCAAAATTTCAATCTAAAGGAAGATCGTGGAGACCCCATCCAATGCGCCAATCAAAGGAAAAGTTTATAAACATTTAATTGTTTTTGCCTTGAAAAACGTGGAAATTGCATCATATTAAATGAAGATCAATCAAAATTAAATGTTTTGCACTATATTAAAGAGGGTCGGCCTAGGTAAGAGGTAAAGTTTTAAGACAAATTCTATATATATACCTCCTCTCCTTTTCATTTTTATCATTTTCAAAGAGCATAATTACTTTCCAAGAGCAGATTTGTCTTCAAGGAGCAGCAACAAGAAGGTTTTATAGAAGTACAAATTTGATTTTGTCAATCCAAGCAAGTGTTGGATCAAATTTCAAGGTATCAAATTTAAGGCACCTTATCAAGTAAGTCTGATCTGAATATTTTCTGATCTGATTTTCTTCTTTTTCCTTCTTTAGATGCATTAAAATTGTTCAAGTATTGGTAAAACTTAAAGAGGATAAGTGGATTTTGATAAAATCCTTAAGTCTAGATAGTGATATTTCATAATTATGAAGGAAAACTTCATAAATCTAATGCATCAAAGTAGCTGAAGTGAAGTCTAAATTATGTTTGAGATTACTTATTCACGTCAAGTTTGCAGGATCATGGCAATGACTTCCAAAGAGCGACAAGCGAAGATCCGGATGGATGCTAAGGGGAAAATTCCCAAATCAAAGCTCGTTTCAAGATGGACAAATGTAGGAGACACGAATATGGGCAACAGCAACTTAGAAGATATCAAGTCAGTCCTTGAGGAACCCAACGGAGGTAGTCCTGCTCGAGCCATCATGAGGAGTGGAGCCATTGAAGCTGCTTGTTTTCCGCCAGCTTTGCCGTGTCCAGAGATGATCATTGAATGCATCAAGAAGTATGATGTAGATACAAGACAAATTACAACCAAAGATGGAACAATATTAGCTTATTTACAAAAGGAAGCAGTTGAAGAAACTTTCAACATTCCAACAAGGGAAAGAATGATCAGTATCTCGATACAACAAGGTCAGCAGGAATATGATGTTGATTCAAAGACAAAGTTGTAGGAAATAAGGAGAGAATGGATGGCCAATCCAGCTATGAAGTTCAATATGAATAATCCTCCACAGTTTCACAAGTCAGATTTTCATCCTGAAATTCGATACTTGATTATGTTTCTAAATAGAATGACAGGAATGCCACAATTTGCTACCTTTCAGCCTTGGATGTACTCTTTCATCAAGTCAGTTCTCAAAGGGAAGATGATTGATTGGGCTGGACTTATCAGTCAAAGTATACATGAGTAGTTCATCAATTTTGCTAAGACCAAGACTTGTTATATGAGTTCCTATGTGGTGTACCTTCTCGCAAGGAATGAGATCTATTCAGGTTTGACCAAAAGAGGAGAAGTTGGCATTGGACCTAATAAGTACTTATCGCATCATGTTATCCTCAGTTGTACCTCAAGAGTATAAATCATTATACAAGGTTCAATGATGCGTTTGCTATGTTCATAATGAAGAAACTAAGAGGAGAATTTCATAAAAGGTTGTCTAATGCAGCGAGAGAGTTCATTTCAGCATATGGACACTGGTATACTCAGCATGAAAGGTACACTTACCTAAGGATCCAAGGGTTTACATCATATCCATACAGATTACCAAGATATCCAACCAACAGGATGGTAATGTTAGAGGTCAAATCAATACCAAAAGGGAATGTATATAGGGAATGGGAATGGTGATTTGGAAATTAAGAATGACAACTTCATGACCTTCACGAACTTAGAATGTCCTTTTGATTTTGGTTCGTGGGATGAAATAATTTGGGGATGGAATGGAAATAGTAATGGAATGATTGGATGGATTGGATGCGGTAGCCTCTTTTAGATTCGGCTACAAGTACCCAGAACTTCATTTCTCAAGCATTTCTAGACTTGAAAGTACAGCATGAAATATCTTTGGAACATGCCTGGTTTAGGATTTCTAATATTTGTATCATGAGGCATAAAGATCTTTGGATTTTCAAGAATCTCTTGGCTTGATAGGTAAAAGCATCCAAGTATTTATTTTATGAAGTGTGGGGAATGGGTGGAGGAATTTGCAAGCTTCTTGATTAGATGATACTCACGTTTGTTAATCATGACTAGGAGATGGGTGGAAAGGATATGATAGTGTGATATAAAGGCGGAGATAGGATGGATGATGGAAGGTATGGATAGTTACATGCCTTGAGATTTTGAAGGCGAAATGGATATATGTAGTAGATGAAATAGGAAAACGATAAATTTCAAAATGGAGTGGAGTAGGAATACCACCATCTTGACTTTGACCTGCATACAGTGGATAAGGTCATTTGAAAAGGAAATCAATCATGGAAAACTCCAAGTGCTTCATAAGGAATTCAACTTTTATCCATCTGGAGTATAACGAACACAGGATCATATAAATGATTCAGACACCAGACTCAAATTCATTATTGGATGAAGAATGCAACGTGAATGGAAGTTTTATTGTATTAAAATGAAATGGATGGAAAATTTTTATTGTAGTATGAGATGTGGTAAGCGAGATGACGGAGATGGAAGTATGCAAAATACTTATTATGGAATGGAATTGAAATCATGAATTACCTTGGGATTTTCACTTGATCTAGGCTTGCAAAGACTTTCCTAGGAACTTCAGGATCATTAAGATGTGTAAGAAACCTCAAAAAACTTCAGTCAATACCGAACAACTGATTCATCTCCTAAGATCAAGCAGTGACGCTATTTGATATTAGTGATGGGATCCACGGGAAATCCATCAATCATGACTTAATTTTCTCAAAGGAACAAATAAAAACTCATAAAATTAGATTTGGCATTTTAAAATATTATGTTCAGAAGATAATGGTGTCAAGACACAATATATGATTAGTGTCCCAGTCAAGCTCAGAGTTTGCTTTGTCAACAATTGAAAACAATAATCTATCAATCCTAAGAGTTTCATGAATAAATGTTTAGGAAATGATACTCTAGTGAAAGTATACCTAATGTCTTTTAGATATACACCACCTTGTCAAGAATTAAAAACCCCCCAAAACAACTACTCTAAAAGCAAAAGCAAAAAACAAAAACAACTAAACTATGAAAAGCAAGAAATTCTTGAGTCAAATGACATCAAGACAAGCAAATCTAATCTAAGAAAACCAAACAAAAGAAAGAAAATTCTATCTAACTATGTACAAACCAGCCCCTCAGGAAATTCATGGCTGGAAATAGTACTTCAGGAACTGCCCATTGACAGGCAGTGGGACATCTTCTCCGGTCAACGTCTTCAACTTGAAAGCGTTCTCTCCAAGGATCTCAGCGATCTGATATGGACCTTTCTAGAGGTAATCAAACTTGTCATGATCACCTCACCATTCATGTGCCTTGTCCCAATATAAAACCAGATCAGAAATTCTGAAGGCTTTCACTCTCGCCTGGCGATCAAACCAACGCTAGACCACTCCTTGATGCTTCATAAACTTATTTAAGGCAATGTCTCGCTTCTCTTCCAGATGCAGGAGCTGTGATAATCTTGTTTGTACTTGTTCATCTTCGTCTAAATAGTCTTGCATGAACTGCAAGGTTGGAATCCTCAATTGTATTGGGAAGATGGGATCCTGCCCATAAACTAGGTGATATGGAGAAGTGCCCAGAGAAGACTTGACTCAAGTTTTGTCTGCCCAAAGAGCAAACTTCAGCTGTGTATGCCAGTCTCTCGGGTTCTTATCCAATAGTTTCTTGATTGCGTTCAAAAGGTTTTTGTTTGTGGATTCAGCCAAGCCATTACCCTGCGGGTAATAATTTGATGAAAATTTCAGGGTTATGCCATATTCAAAGGCCCAGTTAGAAAATCTGAGTGACAAAAATGCAGGACCATTGTCGCATACAAGGGCGCTGGGACAGCCAAATCTGGTAATTATGTTCTCCTCTAGAAACTTGATCACTACATCAGAGGTGCAGAACTTCAAAGCATGGGCTTCTGTCCATCTAGTGTAGTAGTCTGTCGCAGTCAGGATATATTTATGCTGTGCAAAAGATGGTGGGTTTATCATGCAAATAAAATCTAATCCCCACTTGGTAAAAGTCCTGAATTCAACAACCGGCTGCAGAGGCATAGCTGGGTTTCGTTCTCTTGAAGCGGCTATCTGACAAATATGGCAAGTTTTGACGTACTGATGAGCATCTTGAAACAATTTTGGCCAATAATAGCCTGCCCTTAATATCTGATTCACCGTCACCAGCTCACCACCGTGGCAAGTTCCAAACTTGTCATGAAATTGTTCCATAATACGTTTGGCTTCGCTTCTACCAACACACCTTAGGTAGATCCCTTCATGATTCTGTCTAAATAAAACTGATCCTTGCAACATGAAGCGTTTGCTTCTGTATCTCAATGCTCTCCTCTGTGTCAGGGTCATATGATCCAGACATTTCTGTGATAACAAGTAATAGACAATATCATCATACCCCTCATCGGGTGATACTGCTTCAAGTACATAAGCCTGCGGAACTAATCCAGGTCCTTCGACTGCTATAGTCTGAGTCAATGCTTGTCCTCTAACCAACTTCATTGGTTGAATTTTGATGTCATACTCTTGAATAGTGGTGACCCACTTGCCTCTTCGTTCACCCAGCTCATTTTGCATTAGTAGTGTCTTAGCTGCGGCATCTGGAACTATAGCATACACTCTGTTCCGCAGGATATAGTGTCAAAATTTCTTGATAGCTTTTACTAAAGCGTAAGCCTATTTCTCCACTGCGAGGTATCTCAGTTCAGCGTCCTTAAAAGGGGCACTCATGAATGCGACAGGGTGTTCATCTTTATCATCTGTCCTCTGGGTCAAAATTCCTGCACAGGTGTGATTAGATGCAAAAGAATATAAATAAAATGGCTTCAAATAGTTTGGACTGATGAGAACAGGAGCCCTAGCAATTGCTTGCTTAATTTCTTCGAATGCTCTCTTTGCTTGAGGAGTCCATTCAACTTTCGCATCCTTCTTTAACATATCATTCAATGGCTTGACAATTTATGCGAATCCAGTAATAAACTTCCTGACAAAGTTAATCCTGCCGAAAAAAGACTTCAATTCTTTTTTTGCTGGCAGGCATACTGACTCTTTTAATGGCTTCTACCCGATCTGGATCAATAGAGATGCCGTGTTCTGATATTACGTGGCCCAGGAGCTTTCCTTCTGTCACCCTGAAGATGTACTTTTTTGGATTTAAGGAAATTCCATATGTTCTGCAAGATTCAAAAACTCTCCTTAAATGCTTTACATGATCTGCTCTGACTTTTGAGAACACAGTAAGATCATCCATATAGATGATAATGCGTTTTCCAATAATATTTTTGAAGGCAATATCCATAGCTCGTTGGAAAGTGGCTCCTGCATTGATTAAGCCAAAAGGCATCCTTCTGTATGTGTATGTACCCCATTTGGTAATGAAAGCGGTCTTCAATCAATCCTCTTCTTCAACCATGACCTAGTTATACCTTGAATATCCATCCAGAAAAGACATTATTTGCGAACCATTTACAATTTGAAGCACTTCATCTAGTGAAGGCAAAGGATAATTATCTTTCTCTGATGCTTTGTTCAAATTCCTAAAATCAACACACAACCTTATTTCTCCATTCTTTTTTCTAACTGGAACTAGATTGGCGACCCACGTCGAGTGCCTTATTGGAAATATTATCTTTGCCTGTAGCAGCTTCTTTACTTCTTGATAAATAAGTGGCTCTAGTAAAGGATTAACCAGCCTCTGCCTCTGTCGGAAGGGTCTGCTTCCCGGCTTGAGAGGGATAGTATGCGTGATGATGGATGTGTCATATGTCTTCAAATCATCATATCCCCAAGTGATAACATCGTGAAACTCTCTCATGCTATTGACGATATTTTCTCTTTCTTCTGGTGTGCAAACTTTCCCTATGAAGACATTTTTTACATCTTTGTCTGTCCCCAGATTGACTGCTTCACACTTATTTCCATCTTCATTATGGTAGGGAGGAGTGCCCAACTTATCTGAATCGAAGAGTCTCTCTAATTCAATCATACCCTTTGGGATGGTGTTGTCTTTCAGATTCATGATCCCATCTAGATCAAACTCGGCTTCAACGTCACTTTCGTCAATGACCTGGGTGGTGAAGATACCTGAATTGGTCAAGAAGTCTAGTATATGTTTGTCATCATCAAATACTTGAAAGTTTGTGATATTATCTGGTACTGATGGTACTGATGTCAGTTCCACTGTGAACTTCTTTAATCCCTCCATAGCTAATGGCTCAAGAGAACTTGCAGCTTGCGCTAGTGCATTAGCTACTTGATTTGTTGATCTGTATATTGACTTGATGTTAAACACATTGAAGTCTTCAATCAAATCCCATACCCAGTTTCTATATTTCTTTAGCCTCTTGTCATGGCACACATATTGTTTCCTGACTTGTCTGACAAATATTTCTGAATCGCCAAACACATGCAAAATTTTAACTTTCTTCTTTATGGCCAAGAGCAACCCATGCACGAGAGCTTCATATTCAGTAACATTATTTGTGCACGGAAACTGTAATCTTAAGGCTAATAGATAAGCTTCTCCCAGCAGATTGATCAGTTCAAAGCCAGCTCTGGATCCTTGCTTGGATTTTGATCCATCAAATCTTAAAGTCCATACTTGATGATCTCCTAGATTTGACATATCAACATCTTGATTTGCTTTTGTAGGTTCAATTTGGGTATGTTATGTTGCTGATGTCGAAGTGCTTGCTTCATCTGTAACGGCCGTATCCTGAACAGGTTCTTTTAATTTCATCATACTTGGAATTTCCAAGCCCATGGCCTCTGGAATCCTCTTCCTAACTTGTTCCAAGGCTACTATGCACATAGAGCAGGAGAACTCAGAATGGAAAGCATTGTGTATCCTGCACCAATTAGGCAATAATAAATCATGGACAGATGCATGACTTCCCAATTCTACACCCTGTTTCACATGTTTCATCACAAAGTTTTGGAAGTTTTCAAACATGCCTTCCCCTTCTTCATCTGATGATATGCCATGATCACTTTCTATGAGGACCTCTATTGAATTATGCAGCATTAAAATTTCCTCCACCTTAGGCTTGTAAACACCCAAGTCTGTCTGTACAAAAAGGATCTCATTGTCTTCACCATATTCAGTGATCATCAATTTCAAATGCGGAGTGCTATCTATCCTGATCTGATTAGGCAATCCTTTCCATGATAGCCACATGTGAGAAAAGTCAGTGGAGACATACCCATTGAGCTTCTTCAACCAATCTCTGCTTAGCAGCATCCCATACCCTTCAGGTATGTCTACCACTGAAATGTCAATGTAATGCTGAATCCTGGGATCCGCTGCCAACTGCATGTGAATATTGTGTAGCTCTCCAATAACTGGAACTTCGGTCTTATCTAACTAAGTAACTTTCTTATTTGTCTGCTTTGGGATGAGACCAAGTTTTTTACAAATACCCAAAGGCATTACATTGCTTGAGGCTCCTGAATCCATTAGACAATTGTGTAACAATTTACCAAACATTCTAACTGATATCAAGAACGAGGGTTGTTCATCCCTTCCTTGGTTAAAGACTACTGATTTCTTCTTAGGGGCACTATATCGGTCATTTGCTGGATCTAGATTGACTTGTGAACTTTGAATCTTTGGTGCATTATTATCCTCTGCAGGCTCTTCCTTTATTGTAACTGACTTGCCATCTGTCATATTGGATGAATCCTGTGCAATTAAAACAGCATTAGTCTGACTTTGTGGACGAGGTGGCCTCATTTGAGTTGGATTCACATTTTGACCCACATATGCTCTTGGTGCATTTGAAGTGGATGGACCTGATGATCCTGTGGGAATTTGCGCACTTTGATTTCCACCCTTTGCGATGGTATCATCGACACTTCTAAAAAAAGTTTCCTTAATTTTAGGTACTCGAATCAACTCTGTCAATGGTAAGTTGATCTTGATCTTCTTGAGTTCTTCGACAACACATCGACTCAACCTCTTTAAATCATCCTTAGGAACTTCCTTTCTGGCTGGATCGATCCTTGAAGAAACATTCTGCTGCTGAGCCTCTTGTGCTGGGACAACGTTCTGAGTTGTATTCCGTTGTCTGTGTTCGGGCGCATCCCTTGGATAGCTTGGATTGTTAGTTGCATTAGGATTTGGTGGAGTGTGCAAGTTATTAGGAGTTGATGTAGTAATGGGATCTTGTGCCCGGTAATTTCGCTGATAAACCCTTTGTGGTGCATTGCCAGTAGATTGCTGAAAAGCCTGGACTTCATCTGCTTCTTGAGTCTGGGAATTGCCCTTGAATAGCGGAGGATAGTACGTATCATCAATGGGTCCATTTGCAGAGGCTGGTGGGAATCTTCCATTATATTTTGTCATGTCGTATTCCATCATAGGTGGAAAAGTAAAATCTTCAATCATCAAGGCTTGATCATACCTCTGCGTGGGCACAATTTCATACCTGATAACCGGAGGATTTTCTGGTACCTGTGTACCATGCATCTCTTGCTGAAAGATGTCAGCAGCTATCTTAAATTTGGGACACTAAAGTTCTAAATGTTGATTGGTGTTATGCAACCTGCACCAAGTGGATAGTGCAGCTTCTGCTAAGAAGACTTTCTCTGCTGGTTTTGGGTCAGAAGCTAGTGGATTGTCAAGTGGTGAAGGTACAGTACCATTGTTCAGTGCAGTGTTCCAGGTTCTATTCTACCGTTGAAAGCCTTGATTATTACCTCTAAAGCCTTGATTGTATCCCTGATTATATCCTAGGTTGTATCCTTGATTACCACCCTAGTTTCCCTGGTGTCCACCCTGATTGCCTTGGAAGTTCCTCTGCAGATAATTATTCTGATTTCACAAATGTGTAACTTCAGTAGATAGTTTCTTCACCTGATCAATCAGCGCTTTCATTTCATCCTTTTCCTCCTGAGCCTTCGCAGAAGATGACGATCCTTGCAGATACACTGGCTTTTCAGGTGCAACTTGTGAAATTGGCACTCCTAGATGCAGGAATAATTGATTAGCAGGAGTGGGAACAGGAACTGGATTCATTATGGGTGTATGTTGAGCCAACACGTGGTTGATCCCCTGGATTTGATTTGGCATTGCCACATGCCCTATGTGATTAAGTGGCCCATGAGTGTTCATACCCAAATCTGTGTTTACCTTAACGGCTTCAGCATATGCTCCTGTCAAAGTGGTAGGCAGGGCCGTTGCTCTTTTCACAAACATAGAAGTAAGGCGATCCAACGCAGCATAATAAATCTCCTTTGCCATTTCTTGAGTGATATCATATGGAGCTTGTAGTCTAGAATATGCTTTATGAAACCTGTGATTAAAAGAGGCAATAGGCTCATGTTCCTATCTTCTGAATTCAATGAATTGCTTATAGAGTTCTGCAGGAGTGATGGGAATCTTGAACTTCTCCAGGAAAGTACTTTTCATCTGCTCCCAGTAGTAATAGACCCAGTAGGTAGGTTGACGTACCAAAAAGTAGCATCTCCTTCAAGAGAGTATGGGAATAATCGGCATGCTACATCCTGATCGTTGATCCTTCGATTTACCAGAGTACCTTCAAAGATCTTAATGTGCTCTTCAGCTGTCCTGCTTGGATCGTTGACATGAAATTTCTAATAGAAGTGTTCAGGATTTTTGGGCATTTCATGGTAGTCTGTAAAAGTCCCAAGGGGTGAGACATTTCCCAGGGGCCAAGCTTGTACTGGTGCTGCCATTGGAACGTTGGGTTGTCCTGGACCTGCTTGAATAGCTCCTTGCTGAAGTGGAGTGCCTATGATGGTTACTTGGATGTTGCTCAGTTGAACAACTCCCTGATTTTGATTCTTCAGAGGTGGAGTTTGAAATAAATTTGAAATATCACCCCCACTTGGAGATCCTTGGCCCGATGAAGCCCCTTTCTTTCCTTTCTTCGACTTCAAAGGGAACCCCAACTCGGAAAACTCCTTGGATGCTCCTGGTGCAGACCTTAGAATTCTTTGGTGCCTCTCTGGCAAGAAAGAACCAATTCACTCCAGGATGTTCTTCCTTAATTTGAAACAACTTGTTAACGCCCCCCTTCTAGCACCAAAAATGTTGATGATTGTTTTTCGACAATTCAACAATTAGAGTAAAATACTGAGTATCTGACTCTCTCTTGAGCAAAGCCTCTCGAATGCTGAATAAAGTGATCAAACAAGATGACTCCAAGGTTCCTTTCTCATGATTTTGTAAGAGACAGCTCAGTGGTTAAGTATGATTTTGCTGTTTACACACAAAGGGACTTACACAATTGTTCAAGTAACTGATTGTTTCAATGATTATGGAAACGGATACTAAAGAGTCTAAGTACTGCAATTGATGGCGTATGATTTAGCAATGGATGTTCTTTGGTCCTAATCCTAATTGAATGATAAAAAAGTCAAAAGATGTAGGGTTTAGAAACACTAATCTAATTCTAAATGCAAGGACGTTTACTACTTGGAGTGAAATCAAACCAAATCCTGTTTCGCCAAGATAAAACAACTACACAAGATAGGTGCAATCTTCAAAGGTGTACAAGATGTTTAAATCAATTATGCTCATGAAAGATTGAACAAGCATAAAGATCAAATTGACATTCAATTGTTCAGACTAATCATGCACTGCAATCCACAAGCCGTAGACTACAAATGGTATGAACTTATAGACTTGACCACAAAGCAATAACGAAACCTTTCATTAACTAACTTAAACTTAAAGAAAACTTATAACTTAACTTAATGTTCGTTTGAAAATTAAAACCATGCAACACTCGGAAACATAAATAGAATCATCGAAGCAATGAATCTTTTATAATCTCAGAGAGCTCTTACAACAATTTTAGAATTTCCAACCTCTTCAAATGAGAGCAATGAGAGCTCTTTTATAGACCTCAAAGGAAAGAAGGGTTAAGATCGATCGGCCGAATCAGCGGACCAGATCAAGCCACATCACAAGTAGTTGTAACAAACTCTCCTTTATTAAATGAAGGAGGCTCACTTTATTAAATGAAAGAAGCTATGAAGGAGGGAACAAAGGCACGCTTTCCAAGAAGATAAGGAAACCACATCATATGCCTTTTATGTAGTAGTACTATGAGATACAATGAATCTAGACACAATTTGAACAATATCCTCCATTGGTACACTTGTCGCCGCATTAATGGATCCTTTGGCCAATGCCACATTTGACTCATAGACGCCAAGTGTCTTCTCCCAGTCATTTATCCAAGACTTATTTTCTCCAAGACGAAATGCAAGTGTGAATATATGTCTTCTCTTCTGTCTTTTCTATCCATCCTTTCATCATCTGAGATGAAGTTCTCATGTTTTCAACTTGGGATATTGTTTCTTGTGGAAGAATAGACGGAGGAATCGGAGTAACTTCCTTCTGTTGGATAGGCTGCATGACTTGCTGGATGTAGTGCTTCAATGTATTAAAATCTTGTTCAACCTTTAACCTTGCTTCTCTTTCTTGCTTCAACATGCTTCTCACACTATTCACTGACTCTTTGTAGTTCCTCCTCTACCTGTTCCCTTGTGATTGGACCCATGCCAATAGTAGTCATATTATAATCCTCAGGTGCCATATCTTCTAACTCCTTGTCAATTCTAGGAACAGCTATATGTACCTCTCTATTTCTAGCAGAATCTTGAGTGATTTTGGAAAAGACTGTTGCTTTCTTCTTCTGATTACCCTTTTGTGCATTTACAAGCAATTCCTCAACTGGAACAGGCTGATAAGTTTCTACAATTGTACTTTCTTCAATCCTTTGCCTTAACCAAGGTGGAAAAGCAGAAAGATCTTGCTGTCTTTGAACTTGACTGTGTTGTACACGAGCTACTTGCTCATCAGATTCTACTTGACCTACTTCATCTTGATCAAGATCATTATTTTCCTCCATTATGACAGTGGGACTTGACTGAATCTCCTTAGATGGAATCAAGGCAACTTCTTCTATAACTTCTATCTCTTGTATTAGATTCTGAACAACTGAAGCACCTTCTTGTGGATTAGATGAAGTAGATAGATTATTCTTCTTTTGACGTCCCCGGCTTGATTCTCCTTGATCTTGACTAGGTCTTTTCCTCTTTCTAGCTGGATTATTACTTTGATCATTTCCACTGTGTTGTGGTTGGCTATGTGTACTATGCTATCTTGGTTCTCCTTCATCCATCTTATTGTAAGTAAGAACTCAGCCTTCATCATTCATCTCTTGCAGTAGTAGATTTATACATACTTGTGTCATGGCCAAGACTGGCTTTATCAATTCTTCTTCGGACACATCCTTCTTTGACCAATCAACTGCATAAGGCAAATCCTTTATCTTATCAAATTCATTTATTAACATAGTATCATCTTCAGTGAACTGATCTGGTATCCTGAATACTTTGGAAGCTCTAACTAAATCCCAGGTGAGTCTCAAACTTTGAAGTGTTCGGAGATCATCTTCATCTTGGGCACTGGCCCAGTGGTCTTCCAACTGCTTGACATGCTTAAATTCTCTGTTATATTTCCAGCAAACTTGAAAAGGATCAAAGTTAAGCCTCTTGGTGCCATGAGTTTGCAAATGATATGCCTGTAGCTCTATCTCAGAATATTCAGCTGCTAACAAGGATGGACACTTCAGATTTTGTCCACGAAGTGGAAATTGAATCCCTCCTTTCTTCTTCAACTTTTGCAACTGGATGAGTTCTAGGAGTTGTCTTGTAACCTCTAACATTACCATCCTGTTGGTTGGATATCTTGGTAATCTGTATGGATATGATGTAAACCCTTGGATCCTTAGGTAAGTGTACCTTTCATGCTGAGTATACCAGTGTCCATATGCTGAAATGAACTCTCTCGCTGCATTAGACAACCTTTTATGAAATTCTCCTCTTAGTTTCTTCATTATGAACATAGCAAATGCATCATTGAACCTTGTATAATGATTTATACTCTTGAGGTGCAACTGAGGATAACACTGATGCGATAAGTACTTATTAGGTCCAATGCCAACTTCTCCTCTTTTGGTCAAACCTGAATAGACCTCATTCCTTGCGAGAAGGTACACCACATAGGAACTCATATAACAAGTCTTGGTCTTAGCAAAATTGATGAACTGCTCATGTATACTCTGACTAATAAGTCTAGCCCAATCAATCATCTTCCCTTTGAGAACTGACTTGATGAAAGAGTACATCCAAGGCTGAAAGGTAGCAGATTGCGGCATTCCTGTCATTCTATTTAGAAACATAATCAAGTATCCAATTTCAGGATGAAAATCTGACTTGTGAAACTGTGGAGGATTATTCATATTGAACTTCATAGCTGGATTGGCCATCCATTCTCTCCTTATTTCCTGCAACTTTGTCTTTGAATCAACATCATATTCCTGCTGACCTTGTTGTATCGAGATACTGATCATTCTTTCCCTTGTTGGAATGTTGAAAGTTTCTTCAACTGCTTCCTTTTGTAAATAAGCTAATATTGTTCCATCTTTGGCTGTAATTTGTCTTGTATCTACATCATACTTCTTGACGCATTCAATGATCATCTCTGGACACGGCAAAGCTGGCAGAAAACAAGCAGCTTCAATGGCTCCACTCCTCATGATGGCTCGAGCAAGACTACCTCCGTTGGGTTCCTCAAGGACTGACTTGATATCTTCTAAGTTGTTGTTGCCCATATTCGTGTCTCCTACATTTGTCCATCTTGAAACGAGCTTTGATTCGGGAATTTTCCCCTTAGCATCCATCCGGATCTTTGCTTGTCACTCTTTGGAAGTCATTGCCATGATCCTGCAAACTTGACGCGAATAAGTAATCTCAAACATAATTTAGACTTCACTTCAGCTACTTTGATGCATTAGATTTATGAAGTTTTCCTTTATAATTATGAAATATCACTGTCTAGACTTAAGGATTTTATCAAAATCCACTTATCCTTTTTAAGTTTTACCAATACTTGAACAATTTTAATGCATCTAAAGAAGGAAAAAAAAGAAAATCAGATCAGAAAATATTCAGATCAGACTTACTTGATAAGGTGCCTTAAATTTGATACCTTGAAATTTGATCCAACACTTGCTTGGATTGACAAAATCAAATTTGTACTTCTATAAAACCTTCTTGTTGCTGCTCCTTGAAGACAAATCTGCTCTTGGAAAGTAATTATGCTCTTTGAAAATGATAAAAATGAAAAGGAGAGGAGGTATATATATAGAATTTGTCTTAAAACTTTACCTCTTACCTAGGCCGACCCTCTTTAATATAGTGCAAAACATTTATTTTGATTGATCTTCATTTAATATGATGCAATTTCCACGTTTTTCAAGGCAAAAACAATTAAATGTTTATAAACTTTTCCTTTGATTGGCGCATTGGATGGGGTCTCCACGATTTTCCTTTAGATTGAAATTTTGGTACTTATTGACTCTTCTTCCCCAAGCGCATTGGATGAAGGATTGAAATCCTCTTGCCTTTTACATTTGATAACATTTTTGAAGTCTTCTTCATATTCTTTGGATTCATGTTTGACTTTCTTCTTGCATTTTGCATTGGATGAGTAGATTGAAGTCTTCTTGAGGTGATTGAAGTACCTTGATCTCCCTTCATAACCCTCTAGGCGCGTTGGATCAAGTTTTTGATTCCTTCTAGCATTTCACTTTAAGACTTAATTCTTTGATAGTCGCACTAGATCACACCCTCAAGGCCCTCTTTGTATTCCTTGAATTAGTGTTTGATTTTCCTCTTGCATTTCGCATTGGATCAAGTTTTAAGAATCCTTCTAGCATTTCGCATTGGATCAAGTTTTAAGAATCCTCTCAACATTGCTTTAGTTTGAACTCATTTTCACTTGCAAGGGAATGGCGCATTGGTTGAAGGTGACAAGATCCCCTCAAGTTAGTGTTTTCCAAAATACTCTACCCTCTTCCCTCTTTAGCGCATTAGATGGGTAACTTGAGTTCTTCTCATATGTGGCGCAATGGATAGGTAGTTTGAAGTCTTCAAAAACAAAACATTCATTCTCCCTTATGTGTGGCGCACTAGATACCACCTTTGATTTCTTCGTGTTGAGCATTTTGATAAAGGGTCTTGGAAGTGGTGCATCACTTCATTAGGTTGAAATCTTCAAAACTTCGGTATATTAGATGGACTTTACCTTTAGCGAATCATGCATGGTGTTGGCGCATTGGATGGGATAAAGAAGATCCTCTAGAAACAAATCTCATTCTTCCTTATATGTTACGCATTGGATAACCTTGAAGTGGGTGCATTGGATCACTATGTTGGAAGCTTCAAAACTTAGGTGTATTCATGATATTGGCGCATTGGATAAAGCTTTAAAATCCTCTAAACTAAAGCCTTGAAGACTTGACATTGGATATCCACTTTCCTCCTTGTATGGCGCACTGGATGAGGCATGGAGAATCCTCTAGATTTTAAACTTTACATTGAAACTTCTTTGGCTCACTAGATCACTACGTTGGAATCTCTTGAACACTGACTTAAACTTTGTGATGTATCTCCTTTGAAGCGCCGGAGTTTTCCTTCATGAAGTCGCATTAGATGAGGCATTGAAGATCCTCTAGATTTCGCCTTGGATGCTTGATTTAAGCACTTGAGTTTAATGTTTGGGAGTCTTCCTTTCCTAGATGTGATGTTTTATAGATAGGCGCATTAGATAAGGGATAAAAATCCTCAAGTTTTTAGCGCATCAGTTGAACTTTTCAAATCCTCTAGTCTCTCTTCAAAATTTAGATTTCAGAGTTAATCCTTCTTCGTAGCGCATTGGTTGAGGTTTGGAAATCCTCTGACACTTATCATCTTTTAATTCGCTCCAAGATTCGTTCCAAGACTTGTCTTTTCATTTTCGCATTAGCTAAGTGTTTGAGATCCTCATCTTTTCCTTCAAAATGATGCTTTTAGTTTGGGCACACTAGATGATTGATCGAAATCCTCTTGTTGTTTTGCATTAGTTCAAGGCATTGAGATCCTCATGCTCTTGCGCATTAGATAGCATGTATAAATTCCTCTGAGTTTCGCATCAAAAGGCATGAAAAATCTTCTAAAATTGCATCACTTCAAAATCCTTTAGCATTTTCGCATCACTTCAAGGTTTTAAAATCGCATCACTTCAAGTTTTTAGATGGGCGCATTGGTTCATCAAGTGGAAATCCTCATCTTATCTTGTAGTTGAGAGTGCTTTTTTCCTCACGATTTTGCGCCACTTAAGTGCCCCGTCGCACTAGATCAGCTTTTTGAATCCTCTGGAAGAGTCAGGTGTTTTTCAGGGTTGCGAGGGTAAAGGTATATTGAAAAATATATTTAAGTATAAGTTGAGATAGGTCCTGAATCCACCGGATTTAAGATGCGAAATATAGAATTTGGAGGATTCACTAGATTTTAGACTTAGCCATTTTTTAGGATTTTCAGGATTTCAGGCTCCAGACTTAGTCTTTTCAGGGTCTCAAACATACTTTAGGAAGGGGCTCAACATTCATTATCTAGATGGGAGTTGATCACAATTCTTCATCACTGCAAGTTTAATTGCCTCCTAATCATGAACCAAAGATCATAGAAGAGGAAATCACTACCGGATCGGCAGAGGAAGATACCCAGGACATCATCAAAAACTCATTAAAATCTTGTTGAAAGCACAGAGCTCAAAAAAGGGGGGTCCCTATTCCTAATGGGGTGATGTGTGATTTGGTCACAACACTACCCATGACAAGAAACTTACATTATCAGATCAGTCATACAGATATAAAATATAGCCTTCATGATTGAGACAAACCACACGCAATAACAAATAAATACACATATCAAAAACAGTGAACTTCATTCATGCTGGGGAAACCATTATAGATTACAAGTGAACTAGATCCTTCATGGATCGATGCTCCCTTCTCTATGGCTATTTGGCCCCCTCACTCTCATTACTCCCTCAGTCTCTTTTCTTCCTCCTATTGACGTTTCCCTTTCCAGTCGCATCTAGTACTCAAGCCTGTCCTCACACCATCCAGCCTTCTCTTTTCTAGTAATCATCAATCTCTTCTTTTCCAGCTCCAACTGACTATCGCTCTCCTTCTATTTGGGCCTCAATCCATTGGCCTCCAGCCTTTCTCTTAACATCCTCTACTTCTTTATGTTTGGCCTCTACTTCTTTCTATTGGCGTTCCTCTTACTTCATCGGCCTCCTTCCCTTTGCCTAGTGGCCTCTTGGTCTTTCTCTTATCAACCTTTTTCTTCTATAACTTAGCCTTCCTTTCTTTGGCCATTCTCCCTCTCTCTCCATCTCATACCTTCTCACTCTCCTTATATACATTCAATATGCCTCTCCTATCTGTTCTATTTATGCTAATGGTTGGTTACTGGAACCATTTTCTTTTGTTTTCTTGCGTGTCTCTTCACACCCCTTTCTCTACAATTTGTTGCATCTTCTTCCTTCCAACCATGAATTCAAACCTCTTCAACTTGTAAGTACTGTCACTGTGGATTCAACAAGTATACATGTCAGTATCTTCTTTAACTATTGCTCTCATTTTCCACCTCTTCCTGTTGTAACCGTCACACCAATCTGCTCATGGCAACCTGACTCTACCAGACCATAGTTGTTTATTCTTTCTACTGTCTGCTTGTAACTTAATTGCCTTCAACATATGTAAGATAAACTTAGAAAACTACCAAATGACTATGAATGTTCCTATTGCTTTGGTGACATGAATTTCCTACCATCTACATCCTATCATCCGACCCCTCAATGAACCCAAAAATCACAAAATTCAAAAATTAAGAAGGTGCCCCTACATCAGACTCCCCAGGGAACAAAATTGCATATGCTCCTACACATGAGGATCAAAACTTATCTAGCTCTATATTTTTCTTTTGCTTCTTCTACAATCTTTTTGGTATTCTCCCGCATTGTTGTGCCACTTTCATCATTCCATTCTTAACCAGTTTCCTCCAAAGTTTCATTTCCCACTTAACCACATATAGATCAGTGTAAGTGGCTTTAAATATATCATCCAACTATCTTTCAGTCTGATCAAATTCATCCTTCCATATTAAATCGTTATGGACTTCACCATATGTATTACAACTCACAAAATTCTTACAAAAATCTGTATATCTCTCTTCATAATTTTGTCCTATCTCCTCACTACTCCATAAATCAAAATGAAATAAAACAATGTCCTCAAATAGGACTGAGAATTTTACCTCTTCTTGCAGCTCTACAATATCCCCTTTATCATATACCTCTACCCTCATTTCTACGTCTCCCGCTGATTCATTTGTCTTCAAGTTTCCATCAACACGTTCTTCCATTTTAGTTATTTCACTTTTTATGTATTCATCTTCAACCAAATTATCTATTGTCCTCTCATTCCAATTTGTATTCTCACCTCCATCTTCTTTTCTAGATTCCTTTTCAACTCCAAGATTTTCACAAGTCCTTATTTCTTGAACTTCTACAATAGCTGCAATCTTAGCCTCTTCATTGTTTTCACCATTCCTGGTTATTGCTGCCTTGTTTTGTCCTTCAGCCTTCTTACCCCACTTGAGCTTTTTAATTTGCCTCTGTTTACTTCCTTATTTCCTTTTATATTTATTTCTCCTCATTTATTTCTCATCTACAAGTCTCCACAACTCCATTTTATACTCGTAATTGCCATCTTCACCATTCATATCTACTCTCTTCTCATCTTCATCTATCAAACTCTTATTGTCAACTATTTCATCTATAATTTCAAAATCTTCACAAACAATTTGTTCACCTTTCATCTTACATGCATCCTCTTCTAGCTTCCTTCTAGCTGCTTCATTCTCTTCCTTCCTAGGTATGATGTTAGTTAATACCTTTATGTCTTCATCATCTGCTTTTTTTTTTGTTCCGGTTCTCTTGCATGCTTCTTCACACAATCACTTTCCTTTCTAGCTTCATGGTGTAACAATATTTCTTCATTTTCCTTGAACTCTTCTTTACAAGTCTCAGCTTATTGTATGTGATCATTCTTCCCTAAAATTGACTTTGTCTCCTTCATCTTATTCTCTTCTTCATACTTTTTACTCTCTTGAGATATTTTCTTCTCACTGCATCCTGCTACACCAACTTCCCATGCTGCTGTCTCAGACTTCACCCTCCATACTTGGCTTCCTGTAGTTCCAAACTGCTAACTTCTTATTGTTACACATTTTCTCCATGACCTAAGGTCTGTTTGCTACCTTAAAACACCTTCTTCATACTTCCTTTCTTACTAACCTGTCCTCTCACCTTGGCTCCTCTTTAATTCTATCATACCTTCCATGCTTGTGATAGGCTTACTATCATGAAATCCATCATAACCAGCATCTTGTTTATACTTTCTATGCTATCCCTCAAGCCAACATGGCACTATATAACCATGGTTTTCTTTCTTTCCTCTATCAACTTGCATAACTACATTCTTAATTTCAAATATATGATCAAAATCAACATTTGTATTCACATGTACCTCTTCTTTATTCTGTTGTCCTGATTCGCTATCATCCTTGTCTTCATTGCTTGACAACTCAACTTCTTGGTAGGCTTCCTCCATTTCCTCTACAACATCTTCTAGGGCACCTTGAAATTCGTAATCATCATCAACATCTACATTATCATTTGAAATCAATATCATACTATTCTCTTCTTCACATTTAAATTCATTGCACTGTACCCTTTCCTACTATACTACTACAATTCATTCATGCATACCAACTGTTGCAATTTGGTGTGCTCTTCTCTCATCTTCATCCCCACCCAAGGGTGCTCTGCTAGACCCTTCTCTTATCCATTTCAAGGTCTCATTCTAGGCCTTTCTTGTCACGCTCTTCATACTTGTATACACAAAATTAAAGACAACATTAGACAATAAAACAAGAGACCACAATGTCTCCATAAGTGTCACCTTCATGGACAATCTCCTCTTTTCATTTCTCTTTTCCACCAGTGTTGCTTGCTGCACTTTCTTCTCTTCCTCTTTTTCTTTCTTATCTTCCCTCATGTTCTCTTCAATGAGAACTTTCTCCATCACTTTTGAGGTATGTTGCTCATCTGGGAACCTCTTGCTATCCCAACCTTTGTGGGTACTCTTTCCTCTTTTCAAGGTATCCATCCTCTGCCTTTTTCTTCTTTCCATAATCACCTTCATAGGCCACTTTACATTCTTTTCCATTGGCCATACCCAAAAATATTCATGGCTTTCTTCTTCCAACCTTTGCTCCCTTGCTATCAGGTATTGTACCAAATATTTTCTTAGTTCTTCCGTCTCTCTTTAAAAAGCTACATTTCGCTTCTTCATGTTTTCTTTCCTCCTCTTCCACATGTCCTAGCTAAGCTACCTCACTCTAGTGATTTACTCAACACTCAAAACCAACCTTGCACTCTGATACCAATCTGATAGCACTAGATCTATTCACATGCTCTAATACCCCATTTAATAACTTCACACACTAGACACACTTTATGTTCGTTAATGTTGATCTCTTAACTTAGACCTCTATAGACCTGTTGTCATAACAGTGACATGAACCTTTCTATGGACAGGAAGTCAATCTAGAAATGAAATGCAGAAATGTTAGATCTAACTAATGAATTTAGCTTGCTAGAATAAGAACTACCCGTGAGAGGAAACTTACATTAGCATATGAGTCATACATATATAAAATAGAGCCTTTATGATTGAGACAAACAACAAGTGATAACAAATAAATACACATATAAAAAATAATGAACTTTATTCATGCTAGGGAAACCATTATAGATTACAAGTGAACTAGATCCTTCATGGATCGATGCTCCCTTCTCTATTGGCATTCGACCCCCTCACTCTCATTACTCCCTCGATCTCTTTTCTTCCTCCTATTGACATTTTCCTTTCTAGTCACATCTGGTACTCAAGCCTATCCTCTCACCATCCAGTCTTCTCTTTTCCAATAATCATCAACCTCTTCTTTTCCAGCTCCAATTGATTGTTGCTCTCCTTCTATTTGGGCCTCAATCCATTGGCCTTTGGCCTTTCTCTTAACATCCTCTACTTCTTTATGTTCAGCCTCTACTTCTTTCTATTAGCCTTCCTCTTACTTCATTGGCCTCCTTCCCTTTGCCTAGTGGCCTCTCGATCTTTCTCTTATCAGCCTTTTTTTTCTGTAACTTGGCCTTCCTTTCTTCAATTGCTCTCCCTCTCTCTCCATCTCATACCTACTCACTCTCTTTATATGCATTCGATACGCCTTTCCTATCTATTCTATTCTTGCCAATGGTCAGCTACAGGAACCGTTTTCTTTTCTTTTCTTGCATGTCTCTTCACAGCCCTTTCTTTACAATTCGTTGCATCTTCTCCCTTCCAACCATCAATTCAAACCTTTTCAACTTCTAACTGCCCTCACTATTGATTCCACAAGTATACTTGTTGGTCTCCCCTTTAACTGCTACTATCATTTTTCACCTCTTCCTGCTATAACCATCACACCAATCTGCTCATGACAAACCTAACTCTACCTGACCATAGCTATTTATTCTCTCTACCGTCTGCCTATAACTTAATTACCTTCAGCATATGTAATAAAAACCTAGAAGACTACCAAATGACTATGAATGTTCATGTTGCTTTGGCGACAAGAACTTCCTACCATCTACATCTTGTCATCTAACCCCTCAACAACCCAAAAATCACAAAATTCAAAAATTAAGAAGATGCCCCTACATCATTTTTCCTCTTATGGTTTAGCTCCTGGGTCCTTTAGAATGTATTTAAAGTATCTTTGATGATTTTGATTTTGATGTGTTGTTGGTTGTACTTATGCAATAAGTGGTTCAATCCTCTTTAGAATGACCTCCTGAGTGTCTTCACGGCATGGCTTCGAATCTTCAAAGTAGGTATGTGGGGTGGTCTATGGTTTGAGATCCTGGCTAAAATTGTATGGTAGCTCTGGAAAAAGCACAACAACCAGATTTTCAACACGAAGTAGGCTTCTATTTCTTCAATAATAAAAAAATTGAATTTGGAGTTTGTGAACACTTGAACACGAGGGTAACCTAGAGGCAATGCAAATATTTTTCACTATGGGACGATAAAATGTCCTTGGAGTGGCCACACCTCATCGAGCCAAACGGTGTCATGGTCAAGCCAAAGTCTAAACAAGGTGACACTCACTGGAATCTTCCACCTTCCAGGAGGCTCAAACTCAACTTTGATAGCGCTTCACAAGGCAACCCCTGGCCATTAGAAGTTGGCTTCCTAATTCAAAACATGTATGGAGATCTAGTTTGGGAAAGAACTGTAAAACACCCTAATAGCACAAACAACAATGCCGAATTTGCTATCCTACAAGTTGGTCTCAAACTTTGTGTGGACAAGAATCTCAAGTGTGTCGGCATAGAGGGTGATTCTTTGGTTGTTATTAACGTAGTGGCAGCTCAGAATGTGCCAAGCTAGAAATCCAAAGATTGGATTGAGAAAATAAGTAGACTGTTAAGAAATTTGGATGATTTCTCCTTCTCTCATGTCTATTGTGAGGCCAACTCAATGGTAGACCTCCTCCCAAACTGTGCCATAGACCAATCACTGGAAGATGTTTTTTCTTCATCCTCTACAGATTGGGAGAGCCTCGAAGTGGTCCTTGAGTGGGACATGATGGCGGCCGCTCAGTGACTAGATCCTTATCTCTCATACTCAGTTCCACTTAGATCGTCACTTCTCAAGCCTTCATACTCTACTTTTCCTTAGATGGATAGAAGGATGAGTGTTACTCTAAAGGGCTTTTGCTTCTTTCTAAAGATTGTGCCACCTCCCACCTGCAGGAGAGGTTGGATCGAAATGTAATGGTTACTCAAGCTTATTATGTTTGATTATATGTAAATTAGTTCTTTTCTACCCAGATCGAGAGATTTCTGGCGGTGATTGAGGACATTCACCTCCTTGTTTTCTTTCTCTGTGTGTAGAAGACTTGTAATTTTTAGCTGAATTTTAATATAGGGAACTGTCCCCTCTAACAGTATTTTTCCTATAAAATAAACTATCTTTTGGTGTGTTTTTCAAGTTTTGAAGCTTCTAATGTAAATTTGTAACTACAAGTTAAGAAAAATAGAAAATTTATTCTAAAAATTAAATAACTCTACTCTAACTTTATGCTATCAAGAGAAAGACAAGACAATATTTTACTTCCTCAAGAGAAAAATATGAGCTTGTTACTAATAAAGAAATAGAGAACCTATAATAATGGGAACCAATGCTAGTATTTGTCTTCAAAGGTCCTATAACAACTATCTCCTCCCCTACATCAATGGGGTCCTCCTCTCTCAGATAGTGATAAAAAGGGGGATGTAACGAAGAGAAAAAATAGCCTAGAAGCAATAACAAATTTGAAGGGAAAATGGGGCACACGTGATCTTTTTTCAAGCATAAAAAGCTAGAGGGGATACTATGAATAAGCTTGGCTAAGGAAAGAATACATGAAAATAGTATACTAAAGAAAAATATTTGAAGCTTTGTAAAAACTAAAATAAATAAACTAATCTAGATTCAAAAGCCTATGAAGAAGCTAGAAGAAGCTTGTGAAGAATATTGTGAGATTTCTCAATGAGAAGAGGATTTCTAGATTTTTATGAGATATCTAAACTATGAAGATATATAGAAGAAGCTTTTGAAGAAGCTTGTAAACAAGATTTTGTGAATGAAAGTGACAATAAACAATGAATAATGAAGGGGTATTTACAGGTAGAAATGAGAGGGAACAAAAGAGGAGATAAGATTAAAAGTAGTTATCTAAAAAAAAGGGGAAAGAATTCCACATGACTAGACAAAGGATAAGAAGAAAGATAAAAGAAAACAAGAGTGAACTCAAAGAGAAAATGGAACCAATTTATAAGAGACAAGATTTGATCATGAGTTCGCAAAGGAAATAAAGCGAGAAAAAGGATGAGTTGAGATTATAAAAAAATGTGAGGAAAAATGGGTTTAAAATCAAGAAGAAAAGCTAAAATTTTGAGTTAATTTGTTCATCCAAAATGAGAGGGTCACCCCTTTCTCTAGTTAGGGTAACTGGGGCAATCGAGAGATGCTACAAGGTGACCCAAATGCACTATGGAGTGACCCAAAAGAACAATGGGGAAACCTAGAATAGGAGGATCTAAAATGGCTTGTTAGAAAAATGTGAGGTTTGGAAACTCAATTTTGAGATTCAAGAAGATGGTTGAGTGGAAAACACAAGGGATATGTACTAAGCATGAAACTACTTAGAGGAGTGTAATTTATGTCTACATGATTGTGATTAGGAACCTCTTTTCATCATTAGACTATCATGTAGGCTTGACATGATTCTGGTACTTACAATGTGCATGTGGCATATTTCTACAGGAAAGTTACAATTACCTAAGCCTTGATTGAACCTAACTCCACACATCCTAGAAAGGATCCAAATGTAATCTCCAGATTCCCTATTCCTTATTTTGGATCAAACCAACAGGTGTAGTACTAAAACCTAGTTTAGAATTGTAACTTTGGTGTTGACATCTAAATTTCTAGAATTAAATTTAAATATGGGCCCAAGCCAACTAAATCCAACTATTACTGGCTGACTAAAATGTGCAATATTCAGCCGATCTCTTTGGATGCTAGGGTTTTGAAAATTTATAAAGAAAAATGGCTTCTGGATCATGGCATTCTCCTCTAGCACAGATCAAAGATCCCCCCTCCAATTCTCCATGGCAAAATTTTAAGTCTGATGCAAGGCCTATCCTCAACAACGATCACCTTGGTGCAGGGACGGTGAATTCGGCCATGGCTAAATCTTGCTTGGGAGAAGGTTTTAGGGACATTCTCCTTCGAACAAATCTCAAGACATCTTCTAGAGCAGAGCCTGGTAAAGGAGCTTTTGAGGATCGACAGCTAGTTTTCTCCCTCTCTCACACCTCAGCCTCTCGCCCAATCTTTGGCAGCCCTGGGTATTACATAGGTAATTGGTAAATTGTTGGATGTATTAACAATGAGTGAATGCTCAATAAATAGGTTATAGAATGTACAAGAAAAGGCATGTTTCTATATTTAGAAACTACCAAGGATCGACACACAATCCAAGATATGATTACAAGACCGTTACACTTACACGGTATTAACCATTAACTAAAAATAGATGATTCTAGAAGAATATCTTAATACCCTCCCTTAATGGTCAACCTATTTACAACACCAAGAGACCCTCTGAATTTTACAAACTTGTCAGGACTCAAGGACTTGGTGAGAATATCTGCTGTCTGATCCTCAGTGGGAACATATAGCAACTAAACTGTGTGGTCTTCAAATAGCGATCAGATGAAGTGGCAATGTGTCTTGACGTGCTTGGTTCGCTCATGGAAGACCAGATTCTTGGCAAGTTTGAGAACTCCCTAATTGTCGCAAAACAAGGGAGTTGGTCTTGCTTGAGATAGTTGCATATTTGCAAGCATCCGGTGAAGCCAAACTGCCTCACATGCTACCTTCACTGCACCTCGATATTCAACTTTTGTTGAGGAGAGTGCCACAGCCTGTTGTTTCTTACTAGTCCATGTGACATCACCGCATCCCAAACTGAACACATACCCAGAAGTTGATTTTCTATCATCAACTGAACCTGCCCAATCTGAATCTATGAAGCCTTAAAGACTGGGATCAGAATTTCTAGTGTAAAGGATACCAAAGTCAAAAGTACCCTTCACATACTGTAACACATGCTTAGCTGCTAACCAATGAGCAGCCTTGGGGGTTGTCAAGAATTTGGAGATGTAGCTAACTGCAAAACTGATGTCAAGTCAGGTAGCAGTTAAGTAGATAAGACTCCCTACTAGTTGGCGGAACAGAGACTCATCAATCACTGGTGAGTCAGACTTAGCTGACAGCTTAAGTCCCTTTTCCATAGGGGTGGAGGCTGGTTTGTAGTCCTGCATTCGAAACTTATCCAAAAGACTACGAGCATACTTTGACTGAGAGATGAAGATTCTATTTAAAGTTTGCCAAACCTCAACACCTAAACAATAGTGAGAAAGTCCCAAATCTGTCATATCAAAGGTGGTGCATAGGTGATGTTTGATCTGATCGATCAAGTGTGCCGAGCTGCCAGTAATAAGCAAGTCATCCACATAGACAACAACTAATAAAATATCACTACCAGTGTGTTTGATAGATAGATTGGAGTCAGATAGGCTCCTCTTAAAGCCATGTTCTGTGAGGTACTTGTCAGTTTTGATGTACCATGCTCTAGGAGCCTGCTTTAGGCCATAAAGTGCTTTGAGCAGCCTACAGACTTTATGTTCTTGACCGGCAACCTTGAAACCAGGAGGCTACGTAATGTAGACTTCTTCCTGCAACTCACCATTGAGGAATGCACTCTTCACATCCATCTGATGGACTTTCCATCCAAACTGGGCTTCTAAGGCAAGGACAAGCCGTATGGTGCCCATCTTGGCTGTAGGAGCAAAGGTCTCCTCGTAGTCGATGCCTTCTTTATGTGAAAAACCCTGAGCAACAAGCTGGGCTTTGTACTTGTCCAGGGTTCCGTCAGCCTTATACTTAACTTTATACACCCATTTGTAGCTAATGGGTTTCTTCCCTGAAGGAAGATCAAAGAGGACCCAAGTGTGATTCTTCTAAAGACTTTGGTATTCTGATTCCATCACCGTATCCCACTCAGGAATGCCTTGAGCCTCTGAATAAGTCTGAGGTTCAAAGACACTATGCAAGTTGGCCATGAGAGCAAAATTGACTGTAGGCTACTTTTTGCTCTTATTCCGAGATCTACCCTCAACAAGTTCATCATCATGAAGATCGGCAATCGTCTTTAACCGCCATTTGGGAGGACGGGTAGAGGGGCCAACATCAAGTTCATTATCAGGTTCAATAGGAGGCTCTGGAACAGGTACATTATTAGGAGGGTCAGCATCATCCTCAGGAATTTCAGGCTGAGATTCATCAGAATCTGAGGCTGAGAAATAATCAATATCCCTCCCATCAGGTGGACCTAATGGAAGACGAACACACAGGTCAGAATCTTTCGAAGGTTGATCCTCAGACTGCTGCATAGAAGAGGGAGAAAAGAAAGGTC
Organism: Cunninghamia lanceolata; assembly: GCA_027924645.1. Taxonomy (NCBI): domain Eukaryota; kingdom Viridiplantae; phylum Streptophyta; class Pinopsida; order Cupressales; family Cupressaceae; genus Cunninghamia; species Cunninghamia lanceolata. Next base: position 29,222,464 of record BSBN01000078.1, on the reverse strand, counting down.
CTTGCTCTTCAATGTCAATGAGCTTGTAGGCTTTGCAGTTATCACTGTACCCTGTGAACATGAGTTTCTGACTCTTGGAATCCAGTTTGGAGTGCTTGGCATCTGGAATCCAAACATAAGCAAGAGAGCCAAAAACCTTCAAATGACTGACCCACGGCTTGCGACCAGTCCAGGCTTCTTCAGGAGTTTTATCCTTAACTGCATAGGTCGGAGACTGGTTAAGAAGATAAACGGCGGTGAAGACTGCTTCTGCCCAAAATTTCTTAGGAACACATCTATGCTCTAGCATGGAATGGGCTAACTCAGTTATAGTACATTTGCACCGCTCTACAACACTGTTCTGCTGAGGAGTATAGGGTGTGGTCAATTGGCATTTGATGCCATGTGTATCACAGAAGTTGGAGAACGCATTTCAACAAAATTCCCCCCATTATCTGACCTAAGAGTTACAATGGAACAACCAGACTCTTTTTCTACTAAGGCCTTAAACTTCTAAAAAACTGAAAACACATTTGATTTCTGTTTAAGAAAGTAAACCCACATTTTCCTACTGAAATCATCAACAAACAGTAAAAAATATTTGCATCCAATAATAGAGGGAGTATTCATAGGTCCACAAATATCAGCATGGACAAGTTGAAGTACCTTGGATGTACGCCAGGAGTCACCAGTTGGAAAAGGAGTGCAGTGTTGTTTGCCAGCTTGACAGGATCCATAGACACTAAAGTTTTGAGACTGAATCTCAGGAAGACCATCTACAAGGTGCTGCCAGGAGAGCTGGGACAGGTAGTGCACATTCAGGTGCCCATACTGCTGATGCCAGAGACTGGTGATGGAGGAGTTCCAAGCTGCTAGGGCTGATTCTGGAGGACCACCCGAATCCACAAGTCTGTATAGACCATGATCCTCAATGCCAATAGATACAGTGCATTTGGATAGTCGGTCAATGATAGAGCATTGATGAGTGCTGAAGACCACATCAAGGTGCAAAGAGTGGCGCATGATCTAGCTGACTGAAAGTAGATTAAGTTCCATGCCAGGAACATAATAGACATTGAGGAATATGAGATTCCTCCCACCAGACTAGATCTGAATAGTGCCCTTGCTGATAACTGTGTACTCTTCACCACCACCGAAAATGACAGAATCAGGGAAAGGAGAGAGGTCGGTGAACCAATCATGTATGTGAGTGAAATGTCACGAGGCACCAAAATCTATGTAGCAAGCTGAGGCTTTGACATGGTCTGTTGGTCTTTTAGCCATGAAGGTGTAAAAGGCAGACTCTCTCTGCTTAGTGTGCTCTGCTGTGTTGGCCTTCTATTGAGACCCTCCCTACTTCTTCTGCTCAGAAGCTAGACATGCCCGACAGTTGTTCTTTAGATGTCCAAATTTGTGGCAATAGTTGCACTGTACATTTTTCTTCTTGCCATTGTCAAAGGATGGTGTTGAACCCTTTTGTTGATTCTGTTGAGAAGGCTGACTTTTGCCTTTATGCGGAGCCTAAAACTGGGCTGCAAAAGCCTGCGCTAAAGAGGATGAAGAATCACTACTACCAAACTGTTGTTTCCAGCGATCCTACTATAAGAGGATAGTACAAAGTTTTGGAAACTTCAGATCAACATTAGCTGATGTAATGTTGAGAGTCTCAATGAAGTGTTCATAGGACTTAGGTAGACTTTTCAAAGTGATCACAACAGGTCTTCTTCCTCCATTTTTTGACCAATAGCCACCAGCTGATCTCGGATCTCTTGAATCTTGTTCAGGTGCGTCTGCAAAGATGTCGTCTCATCCATCATGATAGAAAACAGTGTATTTTTCAGGAAGAATGCACGACTCTTGTCAAAGGTTTCATGTAAACCCTTCAAATGGTCCCAAATCTCCTGGGCTATTTTACCAGCTGGAATCTAGGGTCGCTGATCATCGGTGACTAAAAGCTTAATTAGCATGATAGCTTCATGGTTCTGCTCATCAAACTTGTCCTGGTCTTTTTCGGCTATTGCAGGACGAGTAGCAGTACCCAAAATCATCTAATTGAGTCAGCGATATTCAAAGATTGTCATCATATGCTGCTTCTAAGTATTATAATTTTTTCCATTAAATCGCTGACTGCCTTCCAACATGATGTTGTTCAAACTCGCCATCTTGCACGCTTTTCAAGACATGAAAAATGAGGCACTAAGAAGAGGTGGAATACACTAAACCTGAAGCACAAAGTCCAATGCACAGAGGTAGGTACAGGAATAGATGTCAAGACAAACTCGTTGGCACAAATTTTGAGGCACAAATTTTGAGGTAGCCAAAAAATTCTAAAGACAACCCAGAAAAGATCTCAAAAAACCCACCAAGAATCTGCAATCAAAAAAATTTTCTAACTTGATCCAAAGGGTCAAAACCCTAGTAAAAAAATCTAGATGCCCAAGGCAGCCATGGCGGCCATGAAAACACTAGAAATCTGTCTCTTAAGAGCTCACTAGGTCTATGAGAGTCGAATGTCTTCAAGTCATAAATTGAGGGCACAAACAACACATGCACATCATAGAATCCGCGAGTTCATGCGCGCGTTCTGGAAGAGGAGGTTCGCACAGGCTTATAGAGCACTCCACTAGCTTGAAATCACGAGCAGACAAAAGCGTTAGGCGTCTGCAAGAGGAGCCGCAGCCATATTACATAGGGACCTTCAGAAAAAAATGTGACTGGTAAAAGCGCGTCTGTAAGAATTGATGACGATGACCACAAAAAAAAAGAAATACCACCCGGAGTCTGCAGGTGAAAACACAGTAAAAACTCACGATTCCAAAAAATGGCAAAATCAAGACTAGAAAGAGTCACGGTCAGGCGGCCTCAAGACATCTAGAATAGAGTGAAATGCGGGATGGAAAACACAAAATTGCGACCTCTGAAGTAAAACCGCGACCAGAAATATCACCTCCAGTTAAAAAAATGCAATCTCACTAGAGCACACAAAGAAAAGAAAACTAGAGGAAAATTTTTTTTTAAAAAATGAGTTTTTCCATACTGTGGCTTTGATACCATATTACACAAGTAATTGGTAAATTGTTGGATGTATTAACAATGAGTGAATGCTCAATAAATAGGTTACAAAATGTACAAGAAAAGGCATGTTTCTATATTAGAAACTGCCAAGGATCGACACACAATCCAAGATATGATTACAAGACTGTTACACTTACACGGTACTGACCATTAACTAAAAATAGATGATTCTAGAAGAATATCTTAATACTAGGCCCTATGGCGAGACAGGTGGCTCTCCTGGTGGTAGGGCTGAGAAAGTTTGGCATAACCTACCTATGGGTTTGGCCTCATTTGAGAGCATTTCCTCTGCAATCATCAGGAATCGATCGGATTCAGGCAAACCTATCCAATGCTCAGAGAAGCCTATTGAAATATTGTTACCTAAGGAAGTCGAAAATGAAATAGTTGAAAATGAAGAGTACTTTATAGAGAATGGACTAATTGGAAGATTCAACTGCTTCTGGCCAAGCCTCCCTGAACTCCATCTTTGGATCTTAGAAACCTGGAAGCCCATTTTAAGAGAAAATCTGGAAATCTATCCCTGCGTAGGTGGCTTTTTTGTGGTAGTTTTTGACAGTATTGAAGATTGCAATACAATTTTTCGTTCTCGCTAGGCTTGGGGGAATCATCTGTTATTGTTAAAACTGTGCCACCCTACTTTTAATCCTCTAACATAATCCTTCGATATCATGCCAATTTGGGTTTGACTCCCCAACTTGCCACTTCATTTCTGGACTGATTCTTGTTTCCAAGCAATTGGTGATTCTATTGGCAACTTCATAGCGACAAATAATGATTCATCCAACTTCATACATACAACCTTTGCCTGCATTTTGGTGGACTTGGATATTTCAACAGAACTACCGGCAGAAATCATTTTTAACATTCATGGCCACAGCTGGACCCAACCTTGGGAGTATGAAGGCTTGCCCTTCCGTTGTAGAAGATGTTACAAAACTGGTCACATAGCCATAGACTACCCCAGTTCCAAAATAAAACTAGATCGCCAAGCCACATGGTGGATAGATGTTGCTCCCTGTCACTACACAGTTGAGTGCTTAGCAGGTACACTTGAGAATCCTCTAGAGCTTCACAATCAAAGGGCTTCTCCTCAGGACAGGAGGAAATTTGATGATCAGCCATCTTCTACACCTAAGAACGATCAACAGCTTCCTACGGACAGGGGTAGGAGCCCCTCTACAATTACTGGAAAATCTCAACCCCCCTATCTTGAGAAGCACGTCAAAAATGGAAACTAGGATGATTGGAAAGTGGTATAAAAGAAAAAGAAAAAGGAAATTCCTCACAAAGTTATTTCTCACTATTGATTCAGGTTGGTTCTCTAGGATCTATGAATCCTAGATGAAATCTGGGACTATCCCTTTTTGTTTCTTTCGCACCCCTGTCAAAGGGCATGCTTGTTCTAATTTTTGGATCTATTTTAGTGGGAGCGGTTCCCTTATACCGCACTTATCTATCAAAAAAAATGTGCAATATTCAAATTTGCACACTAGAGCATTATATAAAAGGATAAATCCTAATTCATTTAAATCATCTAGGACTTATCAAGAGGAGACATCTACACTTAGCATCTGCATTAAAAAGGTACTTAGCATTATTATCTACACCTATATTTTTCCTAGCATATCTTCCATCTTGTGCAAAATCATTAAATCAATCCAAATGTTTGACTAAGGCAAAATAAGAGAACAAGTTGCCTCCCATGCCTAGCACAAAAAAATCTACTAATGTTTATAGAACCACCATGTTTAGATATTAGAAGTAAACACATTTCTAAATATTTAATATAGAAAGTTCAAATTTGCATGAAAAGATTGAATCTATAGGAAAACATTAAAATTGCAAGTCTCGAATCAAATCTACACTTGCAAGATTAACTCAAAACAAATGACAATAAACCTTGATCCACTTACATTGTGCAAAGTATGAATCCACTTAACCAACTCCTATTTGTGGACAACACTTTTTTGATGGGCAATGTCACTCTTGAGGAAGCTATTGCTCTTAAGTGAGCTCTTGACATTTATATCGGTGTGTCTAGGTAACTCTTGAATGAACAAAAGTATTAGTTTTTCTTCCATATGAACCCTCATCTTCAAAAACAAATTGTTAATATACTTCATTTCAAGCTAGCTTCTCAACCTTTAAAATATTTGGGTGCCCTTATTTCTCCTAGTTGCCTTGGGAAAAAGACTAGAATGTTATGCTAGATTTTGTTTAACTTGTCATATTAGTCATTGGACACATAGATAACTCTCTTTGGTTAGTTGTATAAACCTTAAACCCATGATTAGGCTCTCTAAGTTTATAGATTTATATCTCTTGTGACTCCAAAAGGCATCCTTCATGATTTAGACCATACAATGAGAAAATTTCTTTGAGAAAGAAATTTAGAGAAAATGAAATGGCATTTGATTAATTTTTGGGTAAATTTTGTTAGCCTAAAGAGAGGTGGATTAGGTATGACATATTCTCTCCTTAACAATATCTGCAAATTATCTTGGATATGGTGTGTGGAGGAATAGGCTTTATGGGGGATAATTCTTAAGCTCAAGCAGCTGAATTCGGAGAATTGTGCTTACATTTCTAGGATGTCAACCCTTTGCAAGGGTTGTCATAAATAGAAAACAATAAATTTGGATAGTCATCTGATTAAAATTGGTCTTTTTTAGATTGTGGGGAAGGGTGACATTGCTCTTTTTTGAGATGATGCATGGGACCAACACAATCCTCTTTGTGTGGAATTCTCTAACCTCCTTGAATTAAACTATAAATGTGTTGAAGTTAGTTGGAATTATTTTTCTGATTGAGTATGAAGTCATGCATAATAGTATGAGAATTTCAAAATAGAAATCTAAAGCTCTTTGACTAGGTCAACAACTCCCTGTTTTGGTTAACCATTTAACTCATATTTTAGCATCTCAGGAGGACTCTTTGAATAATGTTCAGATATCCTTGAATGGGGTTTGAAAGAGTATGGGATTTACACAGTACAAATTGGTTATAAAACTCTTTCGATAGAAAACTGGATGGAGGAAAACTACAAAACGAGATAGTCTACTTTTAATAAAATATAATCAAATAGAAGTATTTAACTTCTAAATTAAAAAATTGGGCATGCTAGCTACTGTCCAGGTCAAATTCTACTGTAACGAACTAAGCCTCTTAATTATAAAATATATTTAGTCATTATTTGCTCTAGAATCCTGTGAAACCTTACCATGTTTTACTATTTAAGTCTCCTTACGATTGACTGTTTCCTTCAAGGATTGTGTAAAGCAAGGCATTGCAACTATTACTTCTACACTCTTTGGTTCTGTATCAAATATGATTTTGCTTGGGATGAAACCCTTCATTTTATTGACAAAGACAAAAAGGCTGCCATGGTGGTTAAATTAGATATGTCCAAGGCTTATGATAGAGTTGAATGGAGCTTCCTTCTTGTTATTCTGCGGCAATTAGGGTTTTCCAGAGAAGTGGTAAAATAGATTTTTTCATGTGTCTCAGGATTCCAGGTCTCAGTTCTTATTAATGGAAAGGAGTTTGAAACTTTTGAATCCACACGAGGGCTGAGGCAAGGGTACCCTTTATCCCCCTACCTTTTCTTTCTTATGACAGAAGCTCTCACATGGGCAATAAAGGAAGCTAAGAGAAGGTCAGAATGGAAAGACATTAATATTAAAGGGATCCAAGAACCCTTCACCCATGCTCTTTTTGCATATGACACAATACTCTTTGGTCAAGCCTCGATTGAAGAAGCCAAAATCATGATGAAAACAATCAAGTTGTATTGCCAAATTTTGGGACAATTGGTCAATTTTAACACGTCGATGGTCTTTTTTCAAAATGTGCCTCTTTAGCTTCATAATGAAATTCGTGGCATTCTCAATCTTGATATTCAGTCTTTGCCCGGAAGATATCTAGGTCTCCCTCTCTTCAATGGAAGATACAAAAATGATTTATGGAATAAAGTTCTGAGAAAGTTGAATACAAAACTATCTAGTTGGAAAGGACGTAGTTTGTCACTAGCAGGCCGAATTGTAATGATAAAAGTAGTCCTATCTACGGTGCCTATTTATATGATGTTGGTCTTCCACATTCCAAAAGGCATAATTGCAAAGATTGATGGGGTGTGCAGGAAGTTTTTATGGCAAGGCACTCTTCAAGAGAAGAAAATCCATCTCTTGGAATGGGACAAGATGTGCAAGCCTAAAGATGGAGGCGCTGGAATCCTTAATATAGACATACAAAATCAAGCCTTGGGTGCCAAACTAGCATGGAATATGTATGTGAAACCTAATGCTATATGGGTTAGACTCATGAAAGCAAAATATCTAGACTCTTTTGATAATGAGAGAATCTTCATAGTTAAAAACCCTTCCAAAGGATCAACAATTTGGAATTTCCTCATCAGAAGTAGAGACATACTTCAACCAAATTTGACAATTCACAATGGAGAAAAGGTTGACTTCTAGTTTGATTCTTAGGGAGGTGGGCCAGCTTTGGCCGCTAGGAGGGATCTTACAAATGCTAGAATCTTCCTCCAATCATGCTGGGGTACCAAAGTCAAAGACTACTGGCTTGTGATAGGAGAGGGGTCTTTAGTTTCAATAGCGTGGAAGAGCAACCAGGAATGTAATTTTCCAAGAGATCAGAAAGTGTTACTTAACCAAATTCTAAGGAAGAAGCAAGTAATTGTCTCCAATGTTGATGATGAAGTAGCCTGGATGGGTTCTAAATCGGGCTTTTATACAGTCAAAGAGGGGTACAGAGTTTGCATGCACAAATCTTCTATAGAATGGCCTTCAAATCTATGTTGGGGAAATGCTTTGCTTCCTAAAGAAGGAGCTTTTGCGTGGTGTGCACTAAACAATAAAATATTGATAGGTGATCGGATCAAAATGTTGGGGCTAGGTCCAAATTTTCCATGTGTGTTATGTGGAGGCATGGAAGAGTCAATAGATCATCTTCTTTAGTTATATCCCTTTAGTAGAGAATGTTGGCTCTGTTTCTTTAGAAAGCTATATTGGTCTAGTCCTTTATCCAAATCTTTGCTTCAAATGTTTAGGAATTGGCCTCATCTAGTTGTTAACTCTCACTTAGCCTATCTGTGGGATATTGGCCCATCGATGGTTATTTGGCATTTATGGTGGGAAAGGAACATCTGTATTTTTAGAAAGGAAGCAAACTCTGTGAGTCAGGTCTATGATAGATTAGAAGTGGCAATCTCTGATCAGTTAATTTCTTTTCTCAGACGCACTAACACCAGGAATTTAGTGTGGTCCAAATGGTATGCAGCAACTATTTCATTATGGCTATCAGTGACTAAGTTAGGACTAGGTGGCCTTTCAAGGGCCATTAAGACTATTTCAAAAAGAGATCATGTTAGATGGATTCCACCCTCCCCCCCTTGCTTCAAGCTAAACTTTGATGGAGCATGTCGAGGCAATCTGGGTTCTTCAGGCACAGGATGTGTAATTAGAAAAGAAGATGGTTCTCTCATTGTAACCAAATCAATCAAACTTCCTAGAGGAACCAATTACTTCTGATAGCTGAAAAAGGCATTAAAAGTGTATGGATTGAGGGTGACTCTCTTATAGTCATCAATGCTATTAAAGGAAGAGGATTGGACAATTGGAAACTTAATTATATTCTTCAACAGGCCATCACCCTCCTAAACAAATTGGATAATTTTCTCATTTCTCATACACTAAGGGAAGGCAATAAGGTGGTGTACTTGTTAGCTAACCTAGCCATTGGACAGGAGAATGCATCTGTTTTATATCTACCTAGAGATAAAGACCAATCAAATCTATCAAATCTTATTGTGCATGAGATGGAAGAAGTGTCAGGCATTTATTTGATTTGATTCCGGTGCAGCCCGCTACCGTCCCTCTGGCTCATTTAAACTCTTCTCTACTTCCACTTTGTCTTCAAGCGCTCATGTCTCAGATGATTTCTAGTTTGACCACAATTAGAATGGACGGATTTCAAGTTTAACGGAGGGTGTTTAAATCCTTGTTCTGAACAAGTAAGGCCTGCATGTTTTCAAACATCCGCTATGGCAGCAAGATGGAGGTCACAAGTTGGGGTACCAAACATTCACCTTGTCAAATCTATAGTCAACAGAGATGGAAGATGTGACAGTTCTTTTTTTTGCCCGGTTTGAAATTCCTAGCAACGATCCTCTATCATGATCTGTCCTTTTTAATTGTCACATATCTCTTTATCTCCAGCCTTTGGCAAGTCCGTGGAAGAGGAGTAATTAGATCTTTTGAAGTTCAGTGATCCGAGACTTATATGTGTTTTTCTTCAACCATTTGGGTGGAAAGTTGGGGATTGCGAATCCTCCATTTTTTATATATCTTAAAGTGAGGTGACAAGTTTTAATTGCTTTTATTAATTGAGGGCTCTATTATACCATGACGGCTCCACAGCCTGTAGAGGACACCTGGTAAGTTTCATTTGGTGGGCTTCTTCCTAAGGTGGCCTCCCAATCCTTTCGACGGTGCCTTCTGACTGCTTGATGTCACCATTGTACTCTACTAGCTTGCTTGTTTTTAACTACTTATGGGCTATTTGTTGTGATAAAGGAAGATGACTTGTATTTTTAGCTACCTTCTTCCTATGTCTTTGTTTCATTCTGTCAGGCCTGTTTCTTTGTAGACACTCTTTTATTGTTTCCCTCTCTCCACAGTGATAGGCTCCAATGGCTGACATACGTCTCAATCAAAGGTTGTTTTTCCTAGCTCTTGATTGGGAACTGGAGATTAGGGGCAGGGTTAAATCGGTAGATTTGATGACACTACTTGACTGGGACTGCACTCTTATATAGTTTGCAGTCAAGAACATTGTTGGGCATGCTTGGATAAGAGGATTTGAAGGCCGAGTCTTAAACCATTCAGATGTGGTCTCCTAGCTCCTATCCAATAATATGGACCTAGTAATGGATGGCGAGTTTGTGCATGCTTTAACCGCAGGGCTGTTCTACAAAAATATTTACACTGTTGACAGGAGGTGGGAAATGATGGTGGCTGCTTACAATATCGACTAGGGAGATGCCCTAATTGGGGGTCTCTTCAACCTCGCCTCCCTGCGCACGTCCACTTCTCAGCAAGCTATCTACCGGGCTCTGCAAAACAGTATAAAATCATTGTGTAGTGGTGAAATTGAGGTGTGTTGCAATCTCATTGTTTTCTTATTTCTAAGAAAAAAGCTGTAGAATTAAGGATTTTTTTAGGGCCATCTGGTTTCTAAGGATCCATGCCCCCGATTTAGCACTGCGAATGCCCTGGTATGCTTTGGAGGACCACGAAAAAGGTTTTAACCCAGCTGCAGTTGTTGAACTGGATGAGCAGAACCATCCTGCAGCTCCGGTAGTGGCATGAGGGGGTGGTGTCAGGTCGTGTATGCTTTTTAATGCTCTGGTGTTGGAGGTTGAAAGCGTTTCTGTTCATGGTGGGGAGGGGTGTTTTGACAGTTTTGCTGTTTTTGTCTGACAGTCTTTTGGTTGCAACCAGTTTTTCTCTTCTCCGGTGCTCTCTCGGCTGTAGTGTCTGTTTTATCTCTGTTAATGGTCATGGTGTGGGGCTGATATTTCCTCCTCTTTCTCTTGTTCGGTGGTGGCGGTTACCGGTAAAAGCTTCCCCATGTATAAGGGGGACATTTATTTTGTTTAAACTTTGGTTTTACCAGATCTGTTAAGGGCTTCTTTTGCTGTTTCATTTGCCCCCTGGGACTTGGCTAAGGCCTTCTTATCTGTAATACTTTTAATATCTTAAATTTATGGGTGCCACTACACCTTTTTCTGTTTAAAAACAAAAAAAATGATTTTGCCGTTCCTTAATTTTATCGCAAGCTTGTTTTACATTTAGGTTTTACCATGTTTACATCTAGATTTGTACAGTGCATCTGCTAAAGTTTTTAATGGATTCATAGAGAACCAGAGATTATACAGGTTGAAACACAGCTGCTTTTATGACTTCAACAACATTTATAATACGCAGAAGGAGAGAAACCATAGAAAGGAATGGAAAAGAAAATGCAAGAAAATCTTGGCTTTATGTTGTGAGGGATTCTTGAGGAAAATACCAGATATGTTGTGAGGGATCCCTTCCTGTTGAGAATGTTGCTACAAACGAAATCGCTACTTTTTTCTCGATCTTAGAATGTATGGCTTCTAAATTCTCCAAACGATACTTTTACTCTGAACAGACAAACTAAAAGTCTCTATCTTCTAATATATTTATACCAGATCTCTCTAAAAAGCCTGGGCAAACCTAGAAAACAGGAAACAAGCTGTCGGCTTTAAGATTCATTAACATATAAGCAGGGCCTACGATGAAGAATCTTCTTACACTCCCAAGCTGTCATTATTAAATTATTACCGTTTTGAATACCTGCTCCAAATGAAAGTTTAGGTTGTAGGAAGCATAGCTTGTGACAAGTGTAGGTTGAGAAGGGTTCAATAACCATTAAAAAATGATAAAATTTAAATTTTTTTAAAATTTTAATTAATTTTAAAAATATGGATTCTATATTTTATTAAATAGTATAGATATCTTAAATACATTTATCTAAAAAAAAGTAGAGAGATATATTGTGGAGTTATGTTATTTTCATAGGCATTATTTTATTTTACTTTGAAATTATTTATACATGTACACAAAGTTTTATTTTTCTTTAATTGATGTTTAATCAAAAAGTTATTCTAGTTAAATTTTCTTAAACAAGCGTTTTCTGCAACTCAACTAGGTTAAACAAAGATTTCTCCATGCTAAAGTTTAATCACGTTTTACTAAAATTAAATTCGTCTTTAAATCTATACTAAAATTAAATTAGTGAAAAGGAAAATATAAAAGAAACACAAATCTAAGACAGATATTAATGCAAGGGCTTCCTTGTATTATTTTTAGTAAAACTTAAATCCTTAAAGAAAATTTAAAAATACAAATCTAAGGAAAAAATCAATATAGATAATCATACCAGGGCTAACTAATTTGAAAATCCACAATTTCTTCTCACAAAGTAAAGTTGTTTAAACTTAAATTGATCTTCAAATTCTTTATGGGTTAAAGTCATGTAAACCCCATGTTTTCCAAAAGAAGTCTAGTAAAATAAATATATATTTGTTTTTTATATTTATATGTTATATTTTTATTTTTAATAATTTCCAATTTAATTATTTTAGGGAAACTCTTACATCTGATAGCCATTTATATGTCATAGAAATAAGCACAACATAAAAAACATAAAATAAAATTCTATAATTAAACTATATATAGTAAACAAAATAGTTGTAATGTAAAACATGTGCCACATAGTGGGGAGTACCTGCCTTGTAGTGTTCTAATTATAGTATGTGTTTTAGTTGTAATTGCACTGATAGGCGTAACTACAATGGCAATAAGGGGTGGAGTGTAATGGGTGAGTGTGTCAACAAAAACTCTTAAATAGGACATATAAAAATAATTACATGGAGAGGAGTTATCTAGGGATGGGGTGGAGTGTAATGGGTGAGTGTGTCAACAAAAACTATTAAATAGCCGACATACAAAAATAATTACATGGAGACGAATTATCTAGGGATGATTGTCTACAGAAAAATAAAATAATGTGTATAAATATAAGTAGTACGAAAAATAAAATCAAATAAAAACAAAGCAAATTGAATTGGGATAAGAAGTTTAATCGATAAGGAGAGAAGTTTAATTGATAAGGGCACTATGCAGCCATTGTTTTGTATTTTTCTTACAAAATAAATTTATGAAGTGATCCAATGCTATGCTACTCATTAAAATAAAACAAGGTTGCCATTAAAGTGCAGCTTAAATTATGGAACCTATAATTTTCTTTAGTTTAGTTTAATGAGAGCTAGGGTTAGGGTTTTTCCACAAAGAAAATTAATATTTAGTTTAATGACCTTTGTTTTAGATTTTTACTATACAATTAATTCCTCTAAAAAAATTATAATTAATTTTTTTCCATTAAAAACGAATTATTAGAGATTACCACATCTCACAATGAAAAATAAGAAAATCAATGGTAGGTTAAATTATTTATCAAGGTAAATTACTTAATTTTAGTTTAATGAGAGTAGGGTTAGGGTTCTTCAATCTTTACAATTTAGAAAAGAAAATTAGAAAATTAATATTTAGTTTAATGACCTTTATTTTAGATTTTTACTATGTTAATTGTATTAAAAAATTATAATTAAGTTTTTCATATCATTTGGATTAAATTATTGAAAAATATTCCATTAAGAACTAATTCTTAGAGCTAAGAATTGTCTTGCATCCCACAAAGAAAACTAATTAGGATTGTACTTCTTGCTGTGAGTGTGTTAACAAAAACTTTTAAAGAGCCAACATATAGAAATAATTAGATCAAGTAGTAAGGGGAATGATTGTGTACATAAAAATAAAATAATGTGTATAAATATAAGTAGTACTTAGACATAAATTTGAGAAAAATCAAATCAAATAAAAATAGAGCGAATTGAATAGGGAGAAAAAGTTTAATCGATAACACTTAAAATATGGAATCTATAAATTATAATTTATTTAATATTTTTCTTACATAAACAAATTTTTGAAAACCACAAAGGAAATTAATGGCGGGGTAAATTATTTACTTTAGTTTAATGAGAGCTCGGGTTAGGGTTCTTCAATCTTTAAAAGGCAAAAAAAAAAAATATTTAGTTTAATGACCTTTGTTTTAGATTTTTAATATAGGAAAAAAATTATAATTATGTTTTTTCATTAAAAACTGTGAGAACCAAGATTATGGAAAGAGTATCAAAGACAAGATTAAAAGTCAGAATAACAATTTGTATTAACAAATAATAGGTATAAACAGTAGAGGTTGCATACCCAACTCTCCACATAGGTGGCTATATTCAAAGCAACATAATAGCTTAACTACCTTGGGAAATAGAGGCGATGTGTCAAGTCTATTGGCGCCTATTACAAATGACTCATCAAGTTGAAAATGTAAATTGGCATGTGTTGTAAGTCGCCTAACTATGATTGAGTTAGTGTTAACTCATGGAGTTATACACCAAAACCCTACCTTATCCATGGCTTGGGTGAATTTATGAATGATGATTCTCGGCAGTGCACTAATTTGGTTCTCATTTACAAATGTATCTCTTAGAAAATGGAGAAAGAAAGAAAACTGTATGGGAAAACACTTTCCTCCAAAAAAAAGAGAAAACAAAGAGAGGAATAGATAACCACCCTAGAAGATGATGATGCTGATGTCGATTCTGATGTAGATATGTAGAACTCCTGAAGCATGTCGAAGTTGTAAAACTTGCCATTCTCTTGATTTCAAGAGATTTTAGCAAACTGATTGATTTAAGTAGTGTTTTAAAGGATAAAGACCAGGATGTAGGTCTAAGAAATGTGAAATGTACAAAATAACTAAAGACAAGGATGTACATATGCACACATACGGATGGGGTAAGAATCAATGTGATTCAAGTTGTAATGTTGCAAGCTCCCCGCTACACTTTACAGATCAGTGTGCTTACATTTCACTTTTACACTTTCAATATCTTGACACTATATGAGTGTTTTTACAAATTAAGAATGTAGGTAGAGTTCAATTTTTCTACTATATAGAACCAACTAAGCTAAGATGAGAGTTTACACTAGGCTCTGAAGTTGCTGATAGTAGTTGTTTGTCATTGATGTCAAAAAGGTATTGAGGGTGTTGAATTAGTGTGCATCCTCACAAGGTATCATCAGGACTTGGACTTTTGACCTAGGTTGTTTAGGATCATGTTTTTCAAATTTGTTCACTCTATCAAGAACATCAATCAGGAGTTTTTCATTTGGATAGGATAAGTGGGTTGATTATGCCTTTAATAAGGATGTTGTCAGTTGAGTTGGCTTGATTAGTGTATATCTTTCATGTTGTGTGTTTATTATCAATGGTGTTGTTGTTATTCAGTTGTTTATCAGAATATGTCATTTGTATTCTAGTGTTGTTCACTTGAGGGTTGATATGGTTGTCTTGAAGTTGTGATAATTTGGGTGAGGTTGCAAAGATTCTTTCAGGATGTCATCTTGATAGGAACAACCAAGTGTTCAAAGGTAATCAAAGATGAGTTTGTATTGATTTGTTGATGCTCACATGTTGTGGACAGGTGATGTCATCAAGTACTATGTGCTCTGATATAAGTTATGTGAAAATGTCAAAGGTTGGACAAGAGGATCTTTGCTAGATCTCAGTTGAACAATATTTGATGTTCTATGTCATGATTGTCATAGGTTTTATCTTCATCAGGTGGTGGCTTCAAAAGATGGTTACGATGATCAGGTTCAAGGTGTTTTGTATCAATATTATGTTGATAGATTGCATCATGCATCATACTTGTGATGTGAATGAAAATCTCAGATGGTAATGTTCAAGTCTCCAAGAATGTGTCAGTAATAATCAATAACAAGAGATGTTGTTATCTCAATGCATATGGAAGAATTGGTTCATTGGACTATACAGTGTCATATCTTTTTGAGTCTAAGACACATAACTTTTCATCTATCCTTTTAAGGTTTGTGTTAAAAGGAGACTAATGGGTCAAAATTCCTAAATTATGGTTATTAAAGCTTATAATGTTAAGCCTTCATTTCCCCATCATCCTATTTATGCTCTTTTTGCTTTATTTTGTAGTTGACCTATGTTTACAGGTCATTTCATTAATGATTACCCACTAGAGGGTAGACATATTACCACCGGCCCTACTATCTCTCTTCACCTCTAGCTTCAGTTTCGTCTTTATGTGTGGACTAGATTTTTGGTTCAAATTTTAGAAGACCATAAAAGTTGTTTATGAAGAGCATTGAATATTTGAAGGGGAGCTTGATTCATGAAAAAACATCGATAGTGTTTATAGTTTTTAAAAAGGCCATCAAATATTTTTTGAAAAGGTATATGTGGTATGGGGAGCACCACATAAATCTTAATGTGGTTTTTAAATATTAGAAACTTTATTGCATTGAACCATGTCTTTATGACATTTTAAAAAAAAAGTGATTTTTATATGTGAATGACTTTGGAGAGCCCAAAAGAGATGTTAATTTTTTTTAAAATTAGAAACTTTGTTTTATCCTCCAAATTTGATGGCCTCAAGAGATGACATCAAGTAAAGTGAATTTTATAAGATTTTTGAGGAGTTCATTATGGCAGGTTTGTTGAGTATTTCAAGGAGTTTTCTTTTTGGGAAAAAGATTTATTTGTTTTTGGAGACTTGATTTTTAGAGGAATGCCTTGTATGGGATGATTTTCTTGGAAGATTTTTTTGCAGATGGCCACATGAGGATCATACTTCATTTTGTTTGATAGAGAATATAAAAAGATGCAAAGTGATCATATTTTTTAGAAGATGATGAATTTGTTTTTATTGAAGATATATTATAAAATTTGTTTGGAGAACAAAAAGGTTTTTGAAGACATTTTATTTATGAGATTTTGAAAAAGAAATGTTATATGATTTGATTGAAGAGAAGCAATAGGTAATTTTTCTTTGTAGGTGAAAGGACTTCATGCATATGAGCAGAGGAATTTTATTGGGGCAGTTTGTTTAAGGATTTTGTAAAAAGATAAGAAAGATCAAATTATGAAAAAGTCAATTGAACAGATATTTTTTGGGGCAGATGAAAAGTCAATTGAAGAAGATCAAATTATGAGAAAGATTTTATTTTTCTCACAGAAGAAATATTGAAGAAGATGAATATGTAGAGAAGAGAAATTCGGATAGTCCTTTTGTTTATAATTTTATTGCAGATGTTGTGTGATAAGATGGAATTGGAATATGAAGGATTTTGAAGAAGATTTATATGATTTATTTTGCAGGTTCCAGATTGATGTGTGGGTGTCATTGTGTATATGAGATCATGTTTTGATAGAGAGAAGAAGATGAGTAGAGAGATGATGAGTTTGCAAATATAATTAGATGATCAGTTGATTGGAGATGTGACCATAGAGATGGTGCAGGAATTATCGTAGAAATAATTTGTTTTTATGATTTGTTTCTTCTACACAGATTGAAGAATATAATCTTGTAGTGAATTTGTTGTGAAAGATAAAGGGGAGGTATAAGGTTTTGCACTTGATTGAAATAGGGTAATCCCCTAATAAGATTTGTATGTGGACCCAAAGTGTTTGTAAAAATGCCAGTGAGGCTTGTAGGTCAGTGAGACCTTGCATTTGTCAGTGAGACACATATTGTAGCAAGTGAGGCTTCTTTTTAGCCAGTGAGGCTTGCCTGGTCAGTGAGACCTTCATGTAACTAGTGAGGTTTTGAATAAGCCAGTGAGGTAGTTTCAAAGTGGTTTTTATTCCCCTTGAGGGTTTTCCACTCCAAAAATTTCTGTCATAATTTGTCTCTCTGTGTGCATATTTGTATTTTGCTTATAAGTTTTTGGTTCACATCTTTCACTATAAGTCTTGTGCATATGAGCTCAACAAATCATTAATGTCTTCCTTTCCATTTGTCTTGTAGGATAAAGTTTGCAAAAGTTTAGAATTTACACAACACTGATTCACACCCCCCCACCCTCTCAGTGTTGTCCTTGACTCCAACATTTGGTATCAGAGCCTAGGTTCCCTTTTGAAGCTTAATTAGCTTGTGTAGGTCCTATGTGTGGAGTTCAATGGGTAAGTGTAGAAGAAATAAGAATATGAGAAGAAATAATAACATGAGAACTGTCAAGCTTCATTCTGGTCAAAAGACACAAAAGACATCATCCATACCAAATTTAGATGTTGATGTTCAATCAGTTGATAAAGAAGCTTCAGAAGTTTAATCAAGTATTAAAATAGAGAAAGAGTTTTCAGGAGTCCCTCTCTTTGATGGTTCAGACTTTTCTGTTTGGAATTCTAGAATTCAGATTTATTTATCCTCTTTAGGATATGGTGTTTTGATGTTAGTTGAGAATGGGTATTGTGTTACTGCAAATGACAAAGAAGCCCTTGAATGTAATCATATTGCAAAGAAGGCCATATTGTCTACTCTATCTAATGATGTTTCTTGTAAAGTTATGAATTGTGTTACATCTTAGGATATGTGGAGGAAATTGAAAATAATTTATCAAGATGATGATAAAGAAGAGGACACTCTGGTGTGTGAAGAAAGTGGCAATGAAAGGAGACTTTCAAATGAAGGAGTTGAGGTTTAATCTCTTTTTGAAGAAGCTAATATCATAAGTGATGATCAGGGATATGATGAACAAGATTGTGAGATGGATATGGAAGGAAAGCTCACATATGCTCTAACTGAACTCAAGAAATATAAGAAAGAGAATCAACAATCAAAATTGTAGATGTAACAAGAAAGAGAATCTAAAGACAAAGCACTTTTAGACCTTGAAAGTGTATCTTCAGATCTTGAAGAGGCCAGATGTCAGATTATGAGTTTAAGGACATATATTGATGATTCAAACAAATTAATTGTTAGATTAAAGACTAAAATTAAGGAAGCTAAGAGGATAACAAATGTTTCAAAATCTAACCTTGAAGTTAGAAGGATTGAGAATATGAAATTAGAGGGTGAAATTATTAATCTGACAAAAAATTATGAAGGTCTCAAGATTCTGTCCAAGAAATATCAAGTGTTTGAAGATAGCTCAAATAAGTTGCATGAGATGTCGGGTAAATAGAAGCCTCATAAGGACACTTCTAGTTTAGGATTTGAAGAAGGAGAGTGTTCAAAAGCCAAAGAAACTCCTACAAAGAAAATTGATCTTCATGTTATTTCTCCTGAAGACAAAAAGAAGTCATAAGTTGAAATAAATACCAAAGATGATTTTGTTAAAATGCATAATCAAAGGAGAAGAAATTTCAAAAGAAATGCTCCTATAAGACAAGCATACATGTACAGGTATAACTATTCATTTAATGGTTTTTTTATACTTGTAATCATTTTCGACACAAAGCAATTAATTGCAAAAGGAATACTGATATTGGTTATTACAAGTGCAATAATGTTGGTCACATACAAAGAAACTACAAAATGAATGGAAGGTATGATCCTGCATGGAAGCATATCATAAATGCTCAAGAGATGTCAAAAAAGTACTATTGGTCATTTGATTATGATGGTAACATAATTTGTTATATTTGCAACTATCTTGGTCATAAAGCACACAGTTGTAGGAAAGCATCACATGATTTGAAAATTTTCAAAAGAAAAGAAGGTATAAAGGTTTGGAGAAAGAAAGAACCTGTAAAAGTGTGGAAGTAGACAAAGTCATGAGAAGGCAAATCCTAAACTTGTGCATATTGCACAAGTTACATCATCAATTGAATAATAGATAGCATGATGTGAGGGGGAGTTGTTCTTGTCTGATCATTTATCCCCAAGAAGTTATAGGAGGAGATTAGTTGATGTTTATCAATATGATGATCTTGTTTTGTTTATCATGCTTGCCTGATAATGTTTGAAATGAAATTTCTGATGATTTTTAGTTTCAATGTATGCCAGTAATATAGGTGTTGATGATCAGTGACATGTTTAGTGGTTCATGATGCATACAAGGTGTTGATAAGTTGTTAAAGGGTTCAATGCACAAAGAGATTGATGAGGTTCAGTATCTTATCCTATTTATATCTTGTTGGTACTCACAAAGATTGAGTTGTCAGGATATTGCAATTCAAATGTTATTGATGTTAATCTTCATGTATTTTGTTCATGTGTTTTTGAGCTATGTGTCTTGCATGAGTTTTGGAGTTTTCAGGTGGATTGGTGAAAGTACCAAAAGAAGATGGTGGACTAGATGCCAAGTCATGCTCATATGGAAGTGTTCTTGATGTGATAATCTGACATGTTTCTTTGATCATTAATATGTTTCAGGAGGCAAGTAAAGGTATTTAATTAGTTATGACAGATGATAATGGTAATATTCAAGTACTAGTTGGTGTTGTGTGTACTATATTTCTTTTGTGCAAGATTGAGTTGTCACTATCATGGAAGATTTGAAAAGGTCTTATCAAAAGTGATCATCATGTCATCTTGTGTTGGGAGCTATGTGATGAGGATTCTATGTCTTCAAAGTTCTCATTATACAATGTGTTTGTATTTGGTATGATCAAGTTATAACCTCTTTGAGTGGAGTTGTTCTTAGGGGAAGTTATTTTTCAGTCTTTGTCATCAAATGTCAAAAAGAGGGAGAAAGAAACAATGCTTTATGGAGTTTTGTCATCAATGACAAAGGATGAGATTGATGGTAGTTATTTGTCATTGATGGCAAAAAGGTATTGAGGGTGTTGAATTAGTGTGCACCCTGACAAGGTATCATCAGGACTTACACTTTTGACCTAGGTTGTTCAGGATCATGTATTTCATAGTTGTTCACTCTACCAAGAAAATCAATTGGGAGTTGTTCATTTGGATAGGATAAGTGTGTTGATTATGCCTTTAATAAGAATGTTGTCAGTTGAGTTGGCTTGATTAGTGTATACCTTTCATGTGGTGTGTTGATTATCAATGGTGTTCTGATTCTTTAGTTGTTTATTAGAACATGTCATTTGTATTCTAGTGTTGTTCACTTGATTGTTGATATGGTTGTCTTGAAGTTGTGATAATTTAGGTGAGGTTGCAAAGATTCTTTTAGGATGTCATCTTGATAGGAGCAACCAAGTGTTCAAAGGTAATCAAAGATGAGTTTGTGTTGATTTGTTGATGCTCACATATTGTGGACAAGTGATGTCATCAAGTCCTATGTGCTCTGATAAAAGTTATGTGAAAATGTCAAGGGTTGGACAAGAGGATCTCTGTTGGATCTTAGTTTAACAATATTTGATGTTCTATGTCATGATTGTCATAGGTTATCTTCATCAGGTTGTGGCTTCAAAAGATGGTTATGATGATCAGGTACAAGGTGTTTGGTATCAATATTATGTTGATAGAATGCATCATACTTGTGATGTGAATGAAAATCTCATATAGTAATGTTCAAGTCTCCAAGAATGTGTCAGTAATAATCAATAACAAGAGATGTTGTGATCTCAATGCATATGGCAGAATTGGTTCATTGGACTATACAGAGTCATATCTTTTTGAGTCTAAGACACATAACTTTTCATCTATCCTTTTAAGGTTTGTGTTAAAAGGAGACTAAGGGGTCAAAATTCCTGAATTATGGTTATTAAAGGTTATCATGTTAAACCTTTTTTTCCCCGTCATCCTATTTATTCTCTTTTTGTGTTATTCTGTAGCTGACTTGCATTCTCAGGTCATTTCATTAATGATTACCCACTAGAGGGTTTCTTAAACGTATTGCCACTGGCCATACTATCTATCTTCACCTCTACCTTCAGTTTCATCTTTATGTGTGGAGCGAATTTTTGGTTCGAATTTTAGAAGACCATAAAAGTTGTTTATGAAGAGCATCTAATATTTGAAGGGGAGCTCGATTCATGAAAAAGCACTGATAGTGTTTAGAGTTTTTGGAAAGGCTATCAAATTGTTTTTGAAAAGGTATATGTGGTATGGGGAGCACCACATAAATCTTAATGTGGTTTTTAAATATTTGGAACTTTATTCTATTGAACCATGTCTTTATGATATTTTTTTTTAAAAAGTGATTTTTATATGTCAATGACTTTGGAGAGCCCGAAAAAGATGTTAATTTTTTAAAAAATTAGAAACTTTGTTTTTTTTCCTCCAAATTTGATGGCCTCAAGAGATGACATCAAGTATAGTGAATTTTATAAAATTTTTGAGGAGTTCATTATGGCAGGTTTGTTGAGTATTTCAAGGAGTTTTCTTTTTTGGGAAAAAGATTTATTTGTGTTTGGAGACTTGATTTTTAAAGGAATGCCTTTTATGGGATGATTTTCTTGGAAGACTTTTTTTGTAGATGGCCACATGAGGATCATACTTCATTTTTGTTACAGAGACTATAAAAATATGCAGAGTGATTATATTTTTGAGAAGATGATGAATTTGTTTTTATTGAAGATATATTATGAAATTTGTTTGGAGAACAAAATGGCTTTTGAAGACATTTTTTTATGAAATCTTCAAAAAGAAATGTCAAATGATTTTATTGAAGAGAAGCAATAGGTCAATTTTCTTTGCAGGTGAAAGAACTTCATGCAAATGAGCAGAGGAATTTTATTGGGGCAGTTTGTTTAAGGATTTTTGTAAAAAGATAAGAAAGATCAAATTATGAAAAAGTCAATTGAAGAGATATTTTTTGGAGTAGATTAAAAGTCAATTGAAGAAGATCAAATTATGAGAAAGATTTTATTTTTCTCACACAAGAAATATTGAAGAAGATGAATATGTAGAGAAGAGAAATTCCAATAGTCCTTTTGTTTATAATTTTATTGCAGATGTTGTGTGATAAGATGGAATTGGAATATGAAGGATTTTGAAGAAGATTTATATGATTTATTTTGTAGGTTCCAGATTGATGTGTGGGTGTCATTGTGTATGTGAGATCATGTTTTGACAGAGATAAGAAGATGAGCAGAGAGTAGAAGAGTTTGCAAATATAATCAGATGATCAGTTGATTGGAGATGTGACCACAGAGATGGTGTAGGAATTATCACAAAAAGAATATGTTTTTATGATTTTTTTCTTTTGCACATATTGAAGAATATAATTTTGTAGTGAATTTATTGTGAAAGATGAAGGGGAGGTATAAGATTTTGCAATTGATTGAAACAAGGTAATCCCCTGATAAGATTTGTATGTGGACCCAAAGTGTTTGTAAAATTGCCAGTGAGGCTTGTAGGTCAGTGAGACACATATTGTAGCTAGCGAGGCTTCTTTGTAGCCATTGAGGCTTCTTTGTAGCAAGTGAGGCTTGCTTGGTTAGTGACAACTTCATGTAGCTAGTGAGGTTTTGAATAAGCTAGTGAGGCAGTTCCAAAATGGTTTTTATTCCCCTTAAGGGTTTTCCACTCCAAAAATTTCTATCATAATTTGTCTCTATGTGTGCATATTTGTATTTTGCTTATAAGTTTTTGGTTCACATCTTTCACTATCAGTCTTGTGCATATGTGCTCAACAAATCATTAATGTCTTCCTTTCTATTTGTCTTGTAAGATAAAGTTTGCAAAAAGTTCAAAATTTACACAACACTGATTCAACCCCCCTCTCAGTGTTGTTGTTGACTCCAACAATTGCATCATGATTGTCTTCTTCACCAGATGCGAAATGCGAAAAGATGAAGGCACAGTCAAAGTTGCAAACCTTGCCTACTACAACAAGTCTTCAATCTTTTGCTTCTCGAATGAAGGTTGATTTAGCAGTGAACTCAACTATCTTGTCAGATTGTGTGAGTGCATATACCAAAAGGTAATTTTCAAATAAGTCGAGAATGAAGTAGACATTATGGGCATATCCATTTCCCAATTTAATAGCATCTTTGCCAATGACATTATGGTAGACTTGTTCCATTAATATTTTGGAAGTATTGCAGTGTTTGATCCTTACAAATAATTCAATGAATGGGGAAATGTGATCACCTACTACTAGACTTAGAACCCATCTATTGACCTCTACTTTTGGTGATGCCATTACTTTTTGATCTTCTTTTAGGTAATGAAATGGTGCAATTTAAACTTCTTGATGCTTAGTTTTCACTTTTAAAGTGGTACTTTAGTGCATTATGAGTGTTTTTGAGCACTCTAGATTAATACCCCCCTTAAAGTGACACTTTATAATTGAGTGCACTTGAAATTTGTTTACATCTTTTAGTGGATTTTTCCCTTTAGTTTGGTTTCCCTCCAAATTGTGAAATTAATGGAATGAGGACTTATCATCTCTGTATAAAAGTGTGATCGAGCACTCTATAATGTTAGTGTGATATCAGCTTTGTTGGATAGAGGATGAAAAAATAGATTATTTACCCATGTGACCAAGGGCTTAGCTCTTAAAATTTTGCTACCCCTTTCCTTTTCTTACATCAGTATTTGAATAAAAAATACAAATGAATAATGCCATAGTATATGGCATTAAACTTGACAACTATCACAATAAAAAAAGCTTTTTCAAATAACTTTCCCTCCTTCTTGATTGGCATCGTGGGTGGGGCCCTCAAAGTGCATTTGACTATACCGTTGGTTGGTTGATGGGGTGGGCATTAAGCGCATAAAGTGATGACCGCAGTAATGTAGGGTGGTGCGGTGGTGACCACCACATGTGGTGATTTGATACCCACGTATTCGTTGAGAATGAGTCCTTTTTGGACTGTGGTGTTGCTGACCTATATGGCTGCTAGACTCCTTTGATTGTTGCAGACTTTGCCGAGGATGGCACTGCTTGTGGCATCCCTAGTCAGTCTTTGTCACCTAGAAAATACTATCCACCGTCAGCTTTGGATGGCTTTTGTGAATGCAATAAATGATCAACCTTTTGTGGCCACTGAGGATTCTCTCTGGTTTAGCCTTATGAGCCGTTGTTGATGCTTTTAAAATATGGCCTATGTGGCCAGTCTTCAGATGTTGTTTGTGAGTCTTCAAATAATTTTGGCATATGCGGCCTATGTGGTGCTTGCAAGCAAGGAACTACAATTCCCTATGTGGGCGTTTGAAGTAATAAGATGCACACATAAATGTTGAATAGAAAAATAACTAAACTAAGCAAAAACGTAGAGATGTAAACTCGATTTGCACTATAAGAAAACAAGATTTGATGCTGACCATAGTGCTTTGATACCATGTGAGGACCAAGATTATGGAAAGACTATCAAACACAAGATTACAAGCGAGAATGAACAATTTGTATTAACAAATAATAGGTATAAATAGTAGAGGTTGCATACCCAACTCTCCATGAAACAAGGATAGGTGGCGATATTTAAAGCAAGAGAATAGCTTAACTACCCTAGGAAATAAAGGCGATGTGTCAAGTCTATTGACACCTATTACAAACGACTCACCAAGTTGAAAATGTCAATTGGCATGTGCTATAATTCGCGTAACTATGATTGAGATAGTGTTAACTCATGGAGTTATACACCAACAAAAACTAATTGTTACAGCTAAGAATTGCCACATCTCACAAAGAAAAATAAGAAAATCAAGGGAGGGTAAATTATTTATTAGGGTAAATTACTTATTTTAGTTTAATGAGGGTTAAGGGTATAATTCTACAATCTTTAAAAGTCACAAAGAAATTAATATTTAGTTTAATGATGATTTTTACTATGTTAATTCTATTAAAAAATTATTGAAAAATATTCCATTAAAAACTAACTCTTAGAGCTAAGAATTGTCTTGCATCGCACAAAGAAAACTAATTGTAGGGTAAATTACTTTAGTTTAATGCAGGAACTATAGATGTATTTAAGATATCTATTCTAGTTATAGTTGTGTTTTAGTTTTAATTTTTTAATTTGTTAGGTAAACTTCAAATTTACTTTTTGTCAAACCAACAAAATATTTATTATTTATAGTTATAATATTAATAATAATATTAATTATATTATTAATATTTATTATAACACTTGATATTATAGTATTATAATATAGTATAATATTAACTGATATAATATTTGACTTAATTTTCTTCTTAGAATAAATATTTGTTGTATAGACAAATTGGATTCCAATAATGTTAAACAAAGCCAATATAAATATTATAACAAAATTGTAATATTTATAGTATAATTTATAAATATTTTTAGTTTAAATATTAATGAAATAGTATAATTAATTATTTATTGATAATAAACAATGTTTATATTATAAATATGATAATAATATATTTATATTATTACATTATTCTAATATTATAATATTTGTATATAGTATTATATTATATTTTTATTTTTTGTTATATTGTTATATTATATTATATTTATGTTTATGCTTATTATTATATTATTATACAATATTATTATAATATTATCATATCAATTAAGATTATATATGAAGAAGTGTTAATAATGGATATTAATAATATTATTAATAGTATTATTAATATTATAACTATAAATAATAACACTTTGTACCTTTGACAAAAAGTAATTTTGAAGTTTAGGTAATGAAGTAAAAAATTAAATTCTAAAAAACTGATGATTTTTCACTCTCATAATTATGGCCACTCATGGGAGGTA
This sequence comes from Cunninghamia lanceolata, assembly GCA_027924645.1. NCBI lineage: Eukaryota > Viridiplantae > Streptophyta > Pinopsida > Cupressales > Cupressaceae > Cunninghamia > Cunninghamia lanceolata. The sequence goes on along the minus strand of BSBN01000078.1, from coordinate 29,196,331 downwards.
AGATTGGTGTTCATAATTTGTTTAATTTGTTTAAATTTATATCAAATTTGCTCGACAAGAAAAATAATCATGTGTCTTGATTGGTTTATTGTTTATAGATTAATAACTAGATAAGCATTAGCAAATGCAATAGTAAGGTAACTACTAATATAAATGGTTTTTATTTTACTTTAAGGTTAAATCTTATGGATCATATTGAAACATTTAAACTATTAATATTGTTTAACTAATATAAAATTTAATTACTAAAAAAATTTATAATATTATATGATGTTAATAGTACCATGTTTATAAGGGGAGACGTTGTGGTGAAATGGTAGGGCTTCTTGCCTATAGTGCCAACAACCCAGGTTCAACAATTGAGGGGGCCCTGTGGCATGTGGAGTGGGGAATTTACATGTCACCCAGGAGAGTACCCCTAAAGACAAGTTGGTACAAAATAGCTTCCCATGGAGACAAGCCTCAGACAAGTTGGTTTCCCCTGAAGACAAGTTGGCTTCCCCCGAAGACAAGTTGGTACAAAATAGCTTCCCTTGGAGACAAGTCTCAGATATTGCATTTGGAAGAAAAATAGCTTCCCTCAAGGACATGTTGGTACAAATTGAACTTCAATGGCACCTCGAAACGGAATTTGGGACCATCTAGGACAAGGAGTTTAGTGATAGTTTGGGAGGGGAAGGTCCTTTGCAGAGCTTCCAAGAGGCTTGGCTATCGAACCAACAATATGGTTGAGTTTCAAGTGCTAATCCTGGGACTTCAAGTAAGCATTAAGATGGGTCAAGGCAAGGTAGCAATAGAGGTTGATTCAACATATTTGTGATTAATACAGTAAGGATGAGGATCACATCAAATTGGACATATAACACCATACTTGAAATGGTCATGGAGCGTTTGGTTAAGTTGGAAGAATACATAGTTAACCATGTATTCAGGGAGACAAATAAGGAGGTTGATGTGTTGGCCAACCTAACAATTAATTAGTTGAAGGAACTAGTTTTGGAAATTCCACATGGCTAGTGACACATTAGTTTCACTCTTACAGGATTGGTAATAATGGAATTTAATTCCTTCTCTAGTTCGTGTCACTCCACTATGATGATAGGACATTCAAAGTGGGAGATAATAATGATACAAACACTGAGAGATTCCTATTCTAGCACATTTAGAGTTAAGATGGTTGTATTTGAGGTAAATAATGCTTTGATGTTAATTATCCACTGTTTGAGATCCGTAGCTATTCAGAAGCCATGGACACCCCAATTAAGCTTACTTATCTGTAGAGGCAAATGGCCTTTCTTAGGTTGGTGATTGAAAGAGATCCTTCAAAGCATTTTAAAAACTAGAAATATTATTCTACTAATGGTAGGGCAATGGATTATGGGAAGGAGTTTTTGTTGGTGGATCACTAATATAGAGTAAATATTGATGTTTCATCAATTTTTGTTGCAACATTGTTTGAATTTGGGGAATTGAAGGAGGATGTGGTATTGATTGTGAAGGCTTTGATAAAAAAGAGATTCTTCAGAGGTTTAGACAAGGTGTTAGTGATGTCTAGGTATGGCAATGGTGTCCCACTTCTAAATGATTTCCATAGGCTAAACCACAACGAAGATTTGGTGAAATGGTTTTAATTCCTTACTTCCAACAAGCTAGGGTCTTTTGTAAGGAGGCATCAGAAGGTGGAGAAAGCAATTGATTTCCTATAGTAGATCTTTGGAATGAAGGAGGTAGATGGTGTAGAATGGATGCAATGTTTCATTGACATTGTGATGCAAACAAGATACTCACCTCTTGCAGACCAAACTCAAACCATTTTTAAATTCAATTCAAAACACAATATGCTAAAAATAGGGATTGCTAGTAACAAGATTTTAGTTCTCTTTTTTCTCTTATTTGAATCAACTTGAAACTAATCTACAATAAGAATTTCAATTTTGGACTCCAATGGCCTCTTTAACATACATATCAATCTCTTTCTCTCTCTATTGTATAAACAACTATATTTTTTATTTGATACTATGGCAGAGAAATCCTCTTTTCCTCTTTGGAAGCCACCTCTATGAGCTGCCCTCTCCCCTAGACTTGCATCAATTCACTTTTTCCAGACTTCCCTTTTGGATAGTGATCCTTTTATTCTCCCCAAGCCACCTTCTCTGTTATGTTTTTCTTCTTGTCTATAGACTCTTATTGTTCCTTTATTCTTCTGCAGATTGACCCCTTCAAATTGCCATTATTTAGTTTTTATATGGCATAGGCATTGAGAAAGTGAAAAGCCATAAATATAATCAACTTCCAGCAAAATTGATTCCAAAATGGCCAACAATCCTTTGAACTTTTGCGCTCTCTCTTTCCAGATCATCACGAGACTAGACAGCGAATCGCCATCTTCTTCCCAAAATGTGGCTTTCATCCAAACGATGTGCTCTTCGGATGTATTCTCTATCCTTATGTGGATTGGAGTTGAAACTTTGCCAAGAAATAATAAAAATACCATTTTTTGGCCGTGATTATGTGATAAAAAATTGTAGATAGCTCCTCATTTCTATCGTACCCTCTCCATCAGATAAAATCTCATTATTTTAAATAGAACTTGTTCTCTTTGTGTAGAATTCCTATCAAAGCTACCAATTCCAGGAAAATCCCCTTCACATGTTTGAACTTAGTTTCCACAAAGTGGAAGTCTTAATAAATTTTTTGGAAATTCATACTGGTACATTCTCTTAACTTGATTACATCAATCATGAAATCAACCTAAGTCTCCTCTAGAAGTAAAATAAACTTAAAATTGAAACAAAATAGAAACAGAAATCTAAGAATCTTTTTGGTTGATGGAGGATAGCTCATTTACCTGAGATGCTCTTGCATCAGACACACAGGGTAGAATGTTTGTGAGCATATGCTCACAAAGTGGACTTGAGTAACTTTATACTACTCTTCTAGCTTGCCATCAACTTGCAACAAACTCCTTCATTGTCCAAGAGTTTAAAATCAATCTTTGTTTCGCCTTTTCCAGCATCATGCCGGAACATGCACCACCTTCCTCCAACAACACCGCTTCTTCCTCCTCTTTCCCCTTGTGGACTTATGTCCACCAAAGCCCAACATCCTCCACCAAATTCTTTCCTCACTCCTCTCCTCCTTCATGGGTTTGAACCCACCTTTAATTGTCCACCTCCACCAATATCCTGCAACATCCTTAACCATCTCTACACACAACAACACAACCTTATCTTGTCCTCTATTCATCTCATTTTCTACTACAACATCTAAAAATAAAATAACATCGCATAACTAATTTACCTCATTCACATTCATAGCCACAACATCAAACTTCATTGTGATGTCTTCCACGTTGTTGTTAGCTGCAACTACATCCTCTACTACTGCAATCACTTCATCATTTTCTTTCACCTTCATTTCTCTTACCTCTTCTTCCACCAACAAAATCTGTAAAATCAAATCATCTTTCTCTTCATCCTTTGCTATAACCTCTTCATCTTCAACTGCTGCAACTTCTTCTACTCCAATCACTTTCTTTTCTCCATCTTTTTCTTCATCTTTGTCCTCATTTTCTGTACACACAAATCCACCTGCATACAAAACATCATTAGAATAAATATGGGACTCCTCACCCATTTTCTTTTTCATCTTCATCTCTGCTATACTTTCTGTTAGAACATGCCGTGTCTCTTGTCACAAATCCTGTAGTGTACTATCCAAGTCTTCCATCATCAATCTCTAAAGGAATGAAATTCCCAAAGGTCTTCTCAAGACCAACCTCAGACTTTTCCTTTTTGACATTTTGTCAAACACTTTTCCTACTACTCTCTACCCAAGAAGACTTCTGAAAGATGCTTCCTCACCCACTCTCTCTTAGTGGTGGAACTCAACACCTTCTACCCAACTTTAGTCTTCAATGGATAATAGCCCACCTTGTTCCTGGTACATACTCTACACTCTCAGGATCACCTCGCTCCGATACCATTTGACACAAACAAAATACTCACCTCTCGCAGACTAAACCCACACCATTTTTAAATTTAATTCAAAACACAATATACTAAAAATAGGGATTGCTAGAAACAAGGTTTCAATTCTCTTATTCGTATCAACTTGAAACTAATCTACAACAAGAATTTTAATTATAGGCTCCAATGGCCTCTTTCACATACATATCAATCTCTTTCTCTCTCTATTCTATAAACAACTATATTTTTTATTTGCTACTATGGTAGAGAACTCCACTTTTCCTCTCTGGCAGCAACCTCTATCAGCCACTCTCTCTCCTTGACTTGCATCAATTCACTTTTTCTAGAGTTCCCTTTTGGGTAGCGATCCTTTTATTCTCCCCAAGCCACTCTCCTCTACTACATTTTTTGACTTGTCTACAGACTCTTATTCTTCAATTATTCTTCTACAGATTGACCCCTTCAAAATGCCATTGTTTGGTTTTTATATGGCATAGGCGTTGAAAAAGTTAAAAGCTAGAAATAGAATCAACTTCAAGAAAAATCTATTCCAAAATGGCTAGCCATCCTTTGAACTTCTGTACTCTCTCTTTCAAGATCATCATGAGACTGGACACTAAATCATCATCTTCTTCCCAAAATATGGCTTTCTTCCAAATGCTATGCTCTTCTGAGGTCTTCTCTATCCTTACGTGGATTGGAGTTGAAACTTTACCAAGGAATAATAAAAATACCAATTTTTGGCTGCGGTTATGTGTTAAGGAATTGTAGATAGCTCCTCATTTCTATTGCACCCTCTCCATTGTTGATAACTGAGGGGGGGGTGAATTAGTTATCTCAATTCTTTTAACATTCAGAACTTTCTTATTAATTAATGCAGCATCAATTTAATTAAGAAAACATAACCATGAAATTGAAATACACAAGACACAATATTTTTGATGTGGAAACACTGTTAAGGGAGAAAACCACGGGGTGATTAACCCAAGATTGTATTCTCTATTAGAAGAATGGAAATACAAAATGGCACTTGCCAATTAGGGCTCACTACTCGAGCACACTGCTCACAAGAGGCTCACTACCTACAAGAGACTCACTATCTACAAGTTGTAAGAAGAATAATAGGATCCTTGAACTGATGAGATGCATCCACATATGCAGGGGTTCAATTCTGGTTAGACTCAATATACTGATCTGCTGCACTTCATCTTTCCTCTTCTTTTGTGCTGCTCTCCTTTCACATACTAGACCTTCCTTACTTCTTTCACTCTACTCTACTACTTTTCTTTGCACATCTCTAAACCACCACTCCTCTCACAACTAAATCCATCTTGTATATATATCCGCACAAGTGATTTCATCACCTTTCTAGTCAGCATTTGGAATAGTCAATATTTTCCACAAACTCTAATCTGTTAGTTGAATCCTTGCTTACCAAGTAATGCAGATCAAGGATATACTTGTAGAAGTCATCAATCATGTCGCCCAATCATAACTTATGCCTTAAGAACCTTTACCATCGTAAGTAACACATCTGAAATAATGTCTAATGTTCTGCCAGTCAGTTCTTCCTCTGTCCACACTGCCAATCAGGAACCTGACACTCAAGTATTCATATCTTTTTCTTCATCTATCACCGGAGGCTAAATCCTTGGAATCTATCAGTCAAGGTAGTCCTATTGACTTCCCCAAATCCACACTTCACCAAGATACTTCCTCTGAGAGATTCGGACCTGACTGTTGAACCTCGCCACATGCTCTGTTCTTGCTTACTGGATCACAACACTCTGCAATCTGCCTTCTGGTAGAGACTCATCATGTCCTGCAGATGTGTGGGTTAACCTTTGTTGCCATCAATGACAACATTCATGAGTCCATATAGTGTCTCTTGCCAACAATCTCCCACTTTGGCATTGATGGCAACACTTAGTGAAAAATGACTAAGTGTTTACACTATGCTCCCCTTTGGCTGATGCTCTATTTTTATATAAATTTTTCAGAGCTCCCCCTTAGTTGGATTCCTCATTTTTCACTACTCCTCACTCCCCCTTTGACATCAATGGCAAAGGGTGGGAACCATGCATCAAGATTTTCAAAAATTTAACTATACTTAGCCGCATATAACATACTCACATATATTGAAGAATGTCTGCAAAAGTTGTCTTCAATTGGATGAATTCTACTGCCCAACTTTGCTTCATTCTATCCAAAATTGATATATGACGGCTCAGCAGGAATGCAAACGTATCAGCCCTTTTTAGATCTTTTAGATCATTAGTCCGGGCTGTGATCTGAGCTTCTTTTATGGCCTCATGCATGGCCTCTAACTTAGGGATAATTATCCCTCTGAGTTCACCTAACCTGCTTATTCTGCTTTTCTTTTCCTTCTCAAGCTTCTTGATTTCATTCAAGACTGCAATAGTCTAACATTCTTGATTTATTATGGAAGATGAGAGAGGATCAAAATTCTTTGATAGATTTGTTAGTTTGTTGTCCTGTTCTTTTACTTTCTTCTCGATGTCCAATGTTACTTTGGACCATGATAAACAAAATTTGTACATTTCTCTGCCATTTTTAAGAGCATTTTCTAAGCTCTTTATCCCAATATTCATATTTCTCCTATCATTAATTATCAACCCTTGTACCTCTGATAATCTTTTTACAAGAAATTCCTTCCAGACCTTATCTTCTGCTGATTTCTCTAGAGAATCAAAATATGTGTTAACACTATTGACTAGAGATTTGAGATTTCCAGATGATGAAGCTGTGGGATCCTTCTGAAATGATGATATAATCTTTTCTAGCACTCTAGAAGCAGTTGCTATAAGCTCACAGTCTTCCATGTGAGATTTCAGTAGTTTCTCTTTGGCCTTTGCTTGAGCAAATGAAGCTATCTTCATTGTTTGTACAAGAGAAAGAGAGTCAAAATCAAATGGCCCTTTTAGTAATTCTGGTTCATCAATCTCCATAGTCTCTTTTGTCAAGAAGTCCTTGACAAATTCTACAATGTCTCTTGCCGAAGATAGATTCTTCTTCTCTTTTGCAGTGTCAGCTTCTTTACCTTTCACATCTTCTTCTTTTTCCTGTATTCTTTCTTTTGGAGACTACAGGGGAAGCCAGAGGAGAGATTTTTGTCTATTTATGAACTTCCTCTTCCAGAACAGAGGATTCCAAGTCCTTATCCTTTTCTGCACCGGTGTCCATGACTTCTTCTGCCATTTTGTCAGTCGATTCCTCTCCAACACTTGTGGCTGAGGGATTAGCACCCAAGTCCTCTGTGATAGGAAGATTGAATCTTTTAAAGACATTCCAGAGGATCTCTTCTATTTCCTTGGCTACCTTGTCAGTCTCACCAAGCATGAGCTGATTCACTCTAGCTTTGCTCCAGAATTCATCCTTACAATCTTTGAAGATCATACTAATCTACTTTGGGGTGATTGAAGGATATAGCTGAATAGCTATCTGCTCTCAGATCTCAAGGTCTTTTTCTATAGCATTGTTCTTTCTCATTTCTAACTCTTTTTCTAGACTTTTAGGAATAAGAGATAAAATTTCAATAGAAGCCTTATTATATATATTTAGATATGTAACTGCAGCTTCTTGCAAGATCTTCTAGTTAGCTTCATTATAATCATCATAGAATTCAACCATTGGTTGGAGATTTCCATCCACAGTGATTGATTTGATGACATCATCTAAAGATAGAGTGGGCTTTTCAACAAATTCCTCTGCCTTTTCTTCTTCACCTTGACCAGTAGAGGATTCACCAGATCCTTCCTTCTTTTGCTTCTTCATTTTCTTTATCTTTTCATCTGATTCAGTTTCTTCTTCAACCTTTTGGCTTGCATAGGACCTCATTGCCTTTTTCTTTATTCTCTTCTCTACTTTATTGGATGATTTTGCTTCCGATTGTGACACCTTTGAGATTTTAGCAGTGGTAGGTGCATATTTCTTTGATGATCTAGTCCAGGTGGAAGGTTCTACCAGAGCACTTTCCTTACTTTCCTTTTCTACCTCTTTCTTCTCTTTCTCAACCCTTTGCCTCTTTTCCTTGTTGGCATCAAGTGCCTCTTTTGAGATGCCAAAGCTTTTGGCAACTTCTTCAACTGCTTTTCTCACATTCCTCTTGATCTCTGGCTACCTTAGCTCTACATGGATTTTGACACTTAGTTCTTTAAAGGTTCCAAACCTTTCTACCTTAGGATCCTTTGGCTGACTGAGCATGTGTTGAACATGCAACTCCACAATGTTCTCATCAACTTCATATCCCATAGGCATGATCCAAACTATCCTTGGCTCCACTGCCTGCATTAGGCATTGATTAGTGTCTACCATGAAGCACACTGTGTCTTTGTATTTCTCAACTAATGATTTAGGGATTCTTTCTCTGGTTTGCATCATATTTTGAAAGTTCTTAAAGTAACCCCACATAGTTGTATTCCTTGCCTTAGCATCCCTAAGTCCATGCAAGTAGTCCCTGATTTGAATTGCTATAGGTCTATTACTTTGCCATACCCATCCAATGGATCCAGGCATCTCATTCATGAAATAAGAAAATAGACACAATATTAGTCCTCCATATTTGAAGGAATTCTTCTTCTCCTTTCTAATCTTCTGTATGTTTTCCATCAATTGGCTCAGAAGGAGTTCACAGAGATCATATTCTGCATTTTTTCTTAGCATCTCATAAGTAGTATATACTGTAGTTCCAAATACTGAGTTCTCCCTGCTGGAGTGATATATCTTATAACTGATTATCATAGATGCAAAATTGATATCTGGACCAGAGATATCTTCAATGGTCATTGTTTTGTTATCAAATTTTGATCTGGTGGCCTTAGTTACAATTTGGTTTTTGCTTGATTTTAGGATAGGTATCCCTCCGGAGGAGTGTAAACCGGTTACTGCCCTAATTGCTTTCTTAGTGATTTTGCAAGGTCTATTTAGCCATAAGAAGTTATCATGTACCCTACTCAGTACATACCAGACCCATTCATCTTTTTCAAAATAGGGGAAATGAATGTATTGATCAAAGTGTTTCTCCTGGATGCTCTTATATTGTGGTTTAAGCTCAAAAGTATCATCTATCAAATGATTGTAATAGATATCCATTAACTTTGAATCCCCAAACTCTTCAATATTGATGTGTATGTAAACCCTAATATCTTCTGTATGCAACACACCATGTGGAACACTGGAAAATGCTCCTAGGGGATCTACTTCCAAGGATCTGTATGGATGTTTCTTGAATTTGGGGCGAGGCCTATTAGAGATCTTCACAATATTTGGAGTACCCATCATTCAAGGATTTATAGAGAGATATTTGATAACGGAGAATACCTTTTGCGCTTGTAGGGTTCGCGGAATGAACTTGAATGATTTGCTGATTGAATCAACTCCAATGGTTGGTCTTTGAGAAGTTTGAAGCAATTTGTTGCAGAGCTCTTCTTTCTTTCTTTTCGAATGCGAATGTGCAAATGACAAGCACATGAACCCTTTTATTTTCAAGAGAAACCCTAAATCCATACTACAATAAATGCCCAACTTAAGTTATTTCGGTTGCTCTGTATACCTTATTCTGAAATAGATCTTTTTTCCGGATCACTGTAATATGCTTAGAGTTATCCTTGGAGATTAACAACGAAATTTCTTACTTTCCTCAGTCATTTATTCGCAGATCAAGATGTCTCAATTTTAGAATCACACCGGACCAAACTTGTAAGAAACTTGCTTTTACCAGAAGATTGTTAAACTGGATCTAACTGAAGGGATTAGACTCTTTAAATCTTCATGCAGATCTTTCAAATATTTGCCATGGCTTATCTAAGTACTTCTCTGAAAACTCCTTTGATCTACAGCCTTTCATGTGCCTATTACAGGCACCACTTGACTGGCTAAGGGAATTGGTTTTTCTTTTGTTACCCCCCTGAGCCAGAGCTCACCTTTTAATTTCTGGAAGGAATATTAGCACCAGATTCTAGTATGGATCCATCCCCTATATTCTCTATACTTCTCTTCACCCAAATCTTTTTCATCTCACTTTGAACTTCATCCACATTCACTTTTCATTTTCCTTTGTCTTGATTCTGATGATGTACCAGACCTCTTTTGTCCTGATTCTTGCTTCTACAGAATTTGGCAATATGACCGGATCTATTGCAAATTCGGAAAACAACATTTCTTTGTATATTTGATTGATATCCTCTTGATATGCATTGATTAGCCATATGACCCATTCTATTTCCTGCAAAGCATCTACCATTGAATGAATTGTTCATTTGCATATTTCTGCATTCATGAGATTTGTGACCATACCTTTTGCAGTTGAAACATTGTCCAGAGAAGGATATATTCATCTGATTCATTCTCTTTTTGCACTGATTAGCTTTATGACCAAAGTTGTTGCAGTTGTGGCAGTATCCATTGAAGGATGGATATCTTTGAGCATTAGGCTACCTTACCAGAGGTCTTCTAGGCCTGTTCCTTTGATTTTCTAATCCAAAATTCTTCTGACCAGATCCAGAGCTTTCACCTTTCTCATATCCCAACCACACTTGTCATCTACCCCTTTTTGGCTTTCAAGTAGAACTTCAAGTTGAACAGAACTTATCTTGAATTTCTCTTTGTATTCATTTGTTGTTTGAAGATCCCTTTTAAGAGAGATAATTTGATCCTCAAGTTTTTCTTCATTATCTTTAGCATCTTCAAGATTAGATTCAAGATGTCTGATTATTATGTCCATCTTAAGGCAGTCTTCTAATTTCTCCTTGAGAAATTATCTTAGATCATCTTCAGTTTTTCTTTTCTCTTCAATTTCCTGGGTGAACTTCATAACTCCTGATTCCATTTCATGTCTTACCATAATGATCTCTTTTGATAACTTTTCACATAACTTGGTTTTCTCCTTTAGATCTCCATTTGAATCATTTGTTTCAACTTCACATACCAGTTGCTGAAGTAGCTCCTTTCTGTTTTTCATAGAGAGACTTAGTTTCTCTTTTAATTCATTTATGAAATCATTAGCCTGTTTGAGTCTTTCCTTCAATTCATTGACTTCAGAATTTGGCTGCTCAAGATCATCTAGGGCAGACTTAAGTTGCTCCCTCATACCATACACATCCATTTGAATTCCCAGATCTTCCTCAAGCTGTTAGGTTCTAATGGGAGGAACTTGGATCTGATACCAATTGTTGATAACTGAGAGGGGGGTGAATCAATTATCTCAATTCTTTTAACATTCAGAACTTTCTTATTAATTAATGCAACATCAATTCAATTAAGCAAACATAATCATGAAATTAAAATACACATGACACAATATTTTTGATGTGGAAACCCTGTTAAGGGAGAAAACCACGGGGCGATTAACCCAAGATTGTATTCTCTGTTAGAAGAATGGAAATACAAAATGGCACTTGCCAATTAGGGCTCACTGCCTGAGCACACTACTCACAAGAGGCTCACTACCTACAAGAGACTCATTGTCTACAAGTTGTAAGAAGAATAACAGGATCCTTGAACTGATGAGATGCATCCACATATGCAAGGGTTCAGTTCCGGTTAGGCTCAATACATTGATCTGCTACACTTCATCTTTCCTCTTCTTTTGTGCTGCTCTCCTTTCACATACCGGACCTTCTTTGTTGCTTTCACTTTGCTCTACTACTTTTCTTCACACATCTCTAAACCACTACTCCTCTCACAACTAAATCCATCTTGTATATATATCTACACAAGTGATTTCATCACCTTTCTAGTCGGCATCTAGAATAGTCAATATTTTCCACAAACTCTGATCTGTCGGCTGAATCCTTGCTTACCAAGTAATGCGGATCAAGGATATACTTGTAGAAGTCATCAATCATGTCAGCTAATCATAACTTATGCCTTAAGAACCTTTACCATCACCAGTAACACATCCAGAATAATGTCTAATGTTCTGCCAGTCAGTTGTTCCTCTGTCCACACTGCCAATCAGGAACCCGCCACTCAATTATTCATATCTTTTTCTTCATCTATCACTGGAGGCTAAATCCTTGGAATCTATCAGTCAAGGTAGTCCTCTTAACTTCCCCAAATCCATACTTCATGAAGATACTTCCTCTAAGAGATCCGGACCTGACTGTTGGACCTCACCACATGCCCTGTTCTTGCTTACCGAATCACAACGCTCTGCAATCTACCTCATGGTAGAGACTCATCATCTCCTGTGGATGTGTGGGTTAACCTTTGTTGCCATCAATGACAACATTCATGAGTCCATATAGTGTCTCTTGCCAACATCCATTAGATGGAATCTCATCATTTTAAACAAAACATGTTCTCTTTTTACAGAATTCTTATCAAAGCTACCAATTCCAAGTAAATCCCCTTCATAGATGTTTGAACTTAGTTTCTGCAAAGTAGAAATCTTAATAAATTCTTTGGACATTCATACTGGTACATTCTCTTAACTCGATTACATCAATCATGAAATTGACATGAATCTTCTCCAAAAGTAAAATCAACATAAAAACTGAAACAAAATGGAAACAAAAATCTAAGAATCCTTTTGGTTGATGTGGGATAGCTCATTCACCCAGGATGCTCCTTCATCACATTAAGTAGGAGGGGGCCAAAGGAGCAGGGTTCCCATATTATTATCTGTGCTTTTAATTTATCCTTGAATAGCTAAATATATAGTAATAGTTATATCATTTCTAGCTTTTTGTTGTCACCTAGGTTTGACTCTATGTTAATAGAGTTTTTGTAAAAATGTATATTGTTCTTTTTTTATTACTTTATAGTACAAGGAGCATCCCCCATGGATACATTTACAAATCAAAATAAATAGTAACATGTTTATAAAATCTTAATTTATAGTAAACTAAAAATTGTTCAAAGTAAAAATATCTCTACTCTACAACATAAGTGGCAATGGAATTTAAAAATACAAAAAAATGAGGCACTAGAAAAGTGATAGATGGAATTTTAAAAATAAAAAACATGAGGCAAGGGAAAAAGGATAGAAGAAACAAAATAGAGAGGACAATTTTTTGGGTAGAAAATGGCAAAAGACTATAGTAGATTAACACAAGAATGGAGAAAAGAACAAAGGAAGATGAAGAACAAAATAATAGAAATAGATTTAAACAGTTCAACCACCAATGGCTTAAAAGGAGATAATTTGTAGAAAAGAATAACCCAAAACCCTACACTAGTGTTAGATCAAATTTCTTCCCCTTCATAAATTAAATTGTGAAGACCAAAGGAAATAAAGTATAAGGCCCTAATACACTAGATTGAAAACCAAATCCAAGATGATAAAAAAAGGACATGGACAAAACTAAAAAAAGAATTATCATAAGTTGCTACAGGAGTGAATAGGATCCCTTTGGGGAAACAACAAATAAAGGAAAATTTTTAGAATGTCATATTTATTCAAAACAAATAGGAATTGGATAATATAAATTTTCATTCAAAATATATGGCCTTTTTCATGAGTTGGGAAAATCCTCGATCTGCATGAGATCAAATACAAAAATGGTGTAAAGAATACTAGGGGCAAAAGATGATTATCCACAATCTACCAAGAGGCATTTATCAAATAAAATGTGAATGATAGGGAAAAGAAGATAAAATAATGAAAGGAAGTTTATGAAATTAATGTACAGTGTGGGTTTTTACATAAAAGACTAGGAACTAAACCTTAAACATTTGAGACATAAAACATAAAAAAATCTAATGTGGATTAGATTGCATAATCTTCCTTGAAATATTGGAATCCCTTGATACTTAAGGAAATAGAAAATCATATAGGGTCCTTCATATTGATGGATCATAATACAAATGAGAAAGAATTAGGCCTATATGCACATATCTGTGTATACATAAATTTGACAGAAAAGCTTCCTCTGTCTATAAAAATTCAATCAAAGGAAGAGTTTTGGAACAAAAAAATTGAAATGGAGGGGCCAATATAAAAAATCCCTAATAGGAAGAAATAAATGGAACATGAATGATCAAAGAAGAGAAAGAGAAAACAAAAAATAGAAAACATTTCCCACATTGAAGAACCCAATATTGGGAAAAAGGAACAAAATCAAGGAGAAAATCAGACATAGGTAGAAATATGGGAAAATAATAAAAACATGACATTTTCCAATGGAGGGAGAGTTAAGGTATTTCCTAAAAAATGATACTTTCAAATTAGTGTTAGAACTTTTTGGGATTACTAAAATTTTAGATTTTCAGATTTTCAAAAGGAGATTATAAAAGAAATAATTGAGGAATAAGAAAGGATGGAAATTTAGATGAAATCTTTAGATGATAGAGCAATGATCCAATTGATAGTTGAAACTGACAAGCATAATTGTGGGGAACAAAAAAAGAAAAGAAGGAAATCTAATAAAAAAAATTATTGGTCAGAGAAGGGGAGGCAAAAGGGAAAATGAAGATAAATATGATGCTAAGATCTGGGAAAGGAATACTCCTTTCCAATGAGCAATGAAGATCACATCATGGAATGATAGGGGCCTAAACACCCCTAACAAAAGATGTTTGGTTAAACATCAAATTTGTTTATTAGATATTGATATTCCTCTTACAAGAAAAAAATGAGGAAGAAGCAAGCTAAAATAATGGCTTACAAACCAAAAAATGGAAAGGACACTTTGTTGAATCAATTGTCCTTTCTAGAGCCATGGCTATCATATGGAGACCCTCAACAACAAACATGGAATTCATCAACTTAGATCAACATTGGCAAGTAAGTAAAATTAATTGTATATTTACTAAGTTTCATTTTTCTTGATTAATGTATATGGACCAGTTGTATGCACACAAAAGAAAGAAAATGGATAAGATATAGTACTCATTATTAAATCCAAACCCCAAAATTTTATGATAATTGGTGGAGATTTATTAACACTATATTATATGATGAGGACAAAAAATGGGGGTGAGAATGAAGAATCAAGCACAACTAGGCATCATATAATTCACAACAAACACAAATCTTCAAGACATAAAACCAAACAATGGGTTATACATATAGAGTAATCAAAGAACAGGATTCAATAATATAGCTAAAAGACTAGATATATTCATGTGTAATGATGATTGGGCCACCCTCCCACTGTCAGGTGAAAGTATCATTCCTCCTATTTTAGGATATGATCACTTTTCAATTCAACTCTTTCTAAGGAAAGAATAAAAGCCAAAAAGATGCCCATTCAAATTTGAAAACATGCTGATGAGAGATCAAAAATTTACAACCAGTATGGAAAAATAGAAGGGTGAGGTACAATATCAATAAGGATAAAATAATATTTATATTATTTAAGAAACTATAATATGTGAAAGAATGCCTCAAAAAATGGAGGATCATTTTAGGAACATCCTTGAAGAAAAAGAGGCATTAGAAGAAAGGATGAAAAATCTAAGCGAAGAGGTAATCCAGAATGGGATGAATCGGGAAAGATATAAATCAGGGAAAATATGGCTCAAAGATGGGGACAAAAACACATTTTTTTTCCATTGCTCCACAAAAACCTAGAAAATGCATAATAGAGTTATATGAATAAAATTGAAAACTAGTGAACTAATAAAGGAGGACAAGAAAATCAAGGAAGAAGTTGCTCTCTACTTCATAATCTTTTAAACAATCAGACAAGGTTAGATTTGAAGCACCAAAAGAGCATCATAGAAAATACCTAAATTGGTAATGTAGATACCTAGATTTGACCTTGTTGTCCATCATAGTGTCTCTCATCTATCCTCCCCTTTAGCTAATTAATTTAATAAATAAATTGTATTTTTTATTTAATTGATTTTATCCATTTTCCTTAGCCAAAATTAATTAAATCTTTTCTTAAATAATAATTCATTTAATTAAATTTCCCCTTTGTCCAATAATTAATTAAATTATTTCAGTTATTTAATTAATTATTTCCCCTAGACTGTCTTATAATTAATTAAATAATTTTATTTAACTAATTATATTTTCCCACTTATTCTCATCTTGGGACAAAAATCTAAAAATCCTAGGCTGACCTTATGAGGATAGGTCTTATCCTTCCCTTAAGTTGTCTTACTTAAGCTTGTCCATCCATAACTTTTTAATCTTGTCCATCCATCCTTGATCCACGTCTTGATCCATATCTCATTTGATTTTAGCTATTGATGCTTAATTTAATCTTGGCTATTCATCCATTTGTTCTAGATCATATACATTAGAGCATCCTTTAAATAATTTTTCCCCTAAACTACACCATGATCAAGAAGCCATTATCTACACATTTTGAGAGTAATGTTATGTTGTTAGTGTGAGCAATCAACATTTATACATTAAATATCATTATCAAATATAAAGGGTAACAAGGACTACTTTGGAATATTGTTTCATTTTCTATCGTTAGTTACTTGATCTTGATGTGATGTTGAATATGAAGTAGGTTCATTGATGCATTTGTTCCTTATTTGATTTCCATTTTCTACATACACAAATAAATAAGGATCAAAACCATTTTCTAATGAGTCTCTTTACTGAGGAGGAAATAAAACAAGTTGTCACACAACTACATCTAGATAAAACTCCTAGCCTAGATCACTTCACAATGAGCTTCTTTCCCAAATGTTAGGAACATTGTTGGAAAAAAAATTTGGTTAGTAGTAGAAGAATAAAAAAAGAAAGGAATTTTTTTGAAAGATTTAAGTAATACTTTCATAGTAGTTATCCCAAAGAAGGAGGTAATAACAACAACCTTTGAAGATTTTCTGCCAATATCTCTATGCAACATAGTTTACAAGATCTTATCAAAAGAAATAGTAAACAAGTTGATTTTCTTTTGCTAGAAATAACAAGATTGTCAGCTTTAAGATTCATTAACATATAAGCATGTCCTACCATGAAGAATTTTCTTACACTCCCAGGCCATCTAACATTATCATTATTAAATTATTACCTTTTTGAATACCTACTCTAAATGAAAGTTTTGTTTGTAAGAAGCATAGATTGTGACAAGTATACGTTGGCAAGGGTTCAATAACCATTAAAAAGGTAAAATTTTAATTTTTTTAAAATATTAATTAATTTTAAAAATATGGGTTTTAACTAATATAGATATCTTAAATACATTTATCTAAGAAAAGTTGAGATATAGTCTGGAGCTATGTTATTTTGTTAAGAGTTATTTTATTTTACTTTAGAATTATTTATACATGGACATAAATTTTTATTTTTATTTAATTCATGTTTCATAAAAAATTTTGACAGGAAAATTAAGGAGCAAGGAAAGACTAATCGAGTATTTAGAGTTTATGTTTGAAACAATATTACCATTCAAAGAAGAAACACAACTTGAAGTACACGCCAATCAACAATGGAGACAAGAGATTTTGAAGGGGGAAAAAAACAAAAAATCCCCAATGAATATGAAAGATGACAATAAGCCTTCAAAGAATTACAAGAAAATTATTCACGTGAATGAGAGAATGAAGATGATAGAAAGAAGATGAGAAAACACCTCATAAATAGTGGTGAGAAGAGGAGTTGCATGTAACTCTCACATGCCATCTATCACTTTGGTGTGTGGAATGTGTCAATCTCTTAAGGAGATGACTAATCACCTAAATATTCATCCAAGAGGAATTTATATGTTAATCATCCTCATATGTGAGGACAAAAAAATACATTGTATTATAAATACAAGTATTTATGGTGAAAGATAAATAAATAATATTTACCTTTACCAAGTAAAGATTAATATTCTAGCATCCCCCCTTAAGCTTTAATTGGAGAGATTACATCAAATCCATCAATAGGATGTAGGCTTCTATATTTACAATGATGAAGAAATTTTTCTTTACAAAGAGGTTTAATGAGAATATCTGCAATTTGATCTACACCCTTGCAATACAAAAGAGAAATTTGTTTGCTTGAATTTTCTCTCTATTGAGGTTATGTTAAAGAGAAATATGCTTGTTCCTTGCATGAAAAACTAGATTCTTTTCTAAGGCAATGACACTTTGATTATCACAATATAAAAGAGTAGGATCTTTTTGAGGTAGACCAATTTCGTCAAACATTCTTTTTAACCATAGTGCTTCTTTAGATGCATTAGTACAACCTTTATATTTAGCTTTGATAGATCCAAGAGAAGTGGATTGTTGCTTCTTACTATTCCAAGATATGTCACCTAATCCAACAAAGAAACAATAACTACATGTCGATCTCCGATCATTGGGATCACCTCCTAGATCTGAATCAATATAACCATATAAAGAAAATTTACAATTTGCATCATAAAAGAGACAAACATTAATGGAACCTTTAATATATCTTATAATTCTTTTTTATAAATTTAAAGTGTGTTTGTTAAGGTTTCAACATAAATATAGAAATTAAACCAACACTAAAGGAAATATCATGTCTAGTTAGAGTTAAATAATTTAAGCTTCCAATTAGTTGTCTATATAAAGTAGAATCAACAAAAGGAATTTCCATATGAACCATTAACTTTGTTCCAAATTCAAAAGGAGTAGAAACATGATTAGCATCATTCATTTTGAATCTATCTAAGAGATCTTGAGCATATTTGTGTTGAGAAAGGAAAATACCATTAGGTGTTTGCCAAATTTTGATGCCCAAAAAGAATGTAACAAACAAAAATTAGTCATTTGAAATTGATTATTTAGTTAAGATTTAGTATCACAAATTAAATTGTTGGAACTACCAGTAAGTATCAAATCATCAACATATAAAATAACAATCCTAATATCATTTTCACTATGTCTAATATAAAGATTAGGATCATTTTGGCTTCTAGTAAATCCTTGAGATGTAAATAAAGCATTAATTCTATCATACCATTCTCTAGGAGATTGTTTTAAACCATAAATTCATTTCTCCAATTTGTAAACAAGATGTTCTTTACCTTTTTCAACAAAACCTAAAGGTTGAGATGTAAAATTATTCATGAAAATCATCATTTAAAAATGAACTTTTAACATCCATTTGATGAATATGCCAATGCATACAAGAAGCTAAAGCTAAAAATAATATAATAGTTGGAATTTTGGCCATGGGTTCAAAAGTTTCACTATAATCTAAGACTTCCACTTGAGAGAAACCACTAGCTACTAATCTAGCTTTAAATTTACTAATCTCATTGTTAGCATTGAACTTTATTTTATACAACCATTTGCATGAAACATGATTCTTACCTTGAGGTAAAGGAACAAGCTTCGAAGTTTGATTTGCAATCAACATGTCATATTCATCTTGCATAGACTTTTTCCAATGAGGTTGATGTTTAGCTTGCTCATAACTTTGTGGATCATTAGTATCCATAATTTTAGACATCAAAGCATAATTGCAATTGTTTACTTTTCTACCCTTATATCTATCCACTCTAGTTAAGATATCATCACTTTATTGAACTAATTTTTTATACCATTTGGGCACGTGATTAGATGTAGAAGTAGCATCACTAGAAGAAGAATCATCATGAGAATGTGCATCATGTTCACTATCATTTGAACTATAGAAGTATTAGCAGGATTCCAAGGAGGATTCAAAGAAGTATTCAAAGGAGGAGGATTATCCTCAATAACAAGAACATTATTTTGAGAAGAATCATTGTTAATAACTTTAGAACAATCATGAACACCATTTTCATCAATGCATACATCTCTAGCAACTTTAAATTTATTTGTAAGAGGATTATAAACTCTATAATCTTTAGAGTGTTCATCATACCCAACACAAATTTGAGAAGATGATTTAGAATCTAACTTTTGTCTTTTCTGTTTAGGTTTATGAAGAAAAAAATTGAACCAAAAATTCTTAAATGTTTAAGATTAGGTTTCCTACATGACCAAGCCTCTTCAGGGGTGATATCCCTTAAGGCTTTGGTTGGAGTCAAATTAATAATATAAGTAGCACAAAACATAGCTTCAACGCAAAATTTGTAAGACATGTTTTTAGCATGTAATATACATCTAGCCATTTCAACAATAGTTCCATGCTTCCTTTTCACTACACCATTTTGTTGAAGTCTATAGGGAATGGTAAGCTCATGTTTAATACCAAAAGACTTCAAATAACCATTTAAAGCACTATTCACATATTCAGTACCATTATTAATCCTTAGAATTTTAAGTTTAAAACAAGATTGCCTTTAAAAAAATTAATGAAAATCAACAAAAGTATCAAGAACTTGATCCTTGTTTTTAAGAAAATAGATCCAAGTTCTTCATGAATAATCATCAACAAAAGTAAGTGCATACCTTGATCCTTGGATAGATTCATATTCCATGGGTCCCAAAAGGTCGCTATGAAACTTATGATTTGCCCCCCATCCTTGAACTTTAGGAAAGAACTCCCTATGCATCTTATCACTCATGCATCCCGTGCATAGAATTTTAGAAGGAACAATACTAGGCAATCCTTCTACCATATTAGATTTTTGCATCATGGTAATATTGTCAGCATTAATATGACCAAGTCTTTCATGCCAAACATTAAAATCAATGGTAGATAATAAAGAGTATTTATAAGTAGCAAACTCATAGAACTTGAACAAATTATCATTGTATAATTTAGCATGAGCAATGAATTTATCATTTTGATTCGGATCAATCACATAGCACATATTTTTATTAAATTCTATCTCGACATATTGAGAAAGCTTATTTATGGAAAGCAAATTTGTTGTCAACTTAGGAACATGCAAAACATCATGTAACTTACCATTAGGAACATTCACATCTCCAATTGCTTCTACTTTACAACTATGATTATTTGCAAGTTGAAGAGGAAGATTAGTGCTATTAAGTTGCATTGACTCAAAGAACTCTTTATGAGAAGTAACATGTTGAGAGTCCCCTGAATCAATAATCCATTCAAGAGGTTTAGAAGCATTTAAAGCACAAGTAAAAACATGCCTCAATTGATTGAGATTATTATTATGAGGCTTATGAATTTGTTGATAATTTTTCCTCATAGGTTGCTTCTTGTTATTAGCATTTTTCTTTTTGAAACAAGTGTTAGGCCAATGACCATATTTGTCACAATAGTTACAATGAGGCCTCTTAGAAGGATTATTCTTTCAATTATCATAACTATTATTGTTGTGATTTTTATTGTTATAACAATTATATTTGTTGTGAAATTTAGGATTATAATTTTGTTTATTATGAGGTTTAAAATTTAGTTTTTTAATTTTTAGACATTAAAGCATGCTCATTATTCTTAAGAGTACCATACTGAATCAACTTAGCTTCTTCTTTCCTTAACAAATTTCAAAAAATATCATAAGATAATTAAGTAGCTAAAGTAGGAATAGCTAATTGAGCATGAATATTTGTAATAAATTGTTGAAATTGTCTAGCCAAAGATTTTCTAAGAACAATATGAATTAATCTAAGATCTTCAATATTAACTCCTAAATCAATTAATTGACCATTAAGAGCGTCAAATTTGAGAATAAATTTATCTATGGTTTTGAAATCTATATGCCTGAGATCTTCTAGTTGATCTTGAAGTTGAATCTTTCTACATTCATTTGAACTATCATACATTTTCTATAGAATTTCCCATGCGGCATAGGCTTTCGTGTATGCCCCAATGTGAACATATAGTTCAGGTGACATCAAAATACCTATTAGGATGAGTGCTTCATCATTCTTTGTTGTCCATTTGTCTTGTTCATCCTAGCTTGTTGTAGTACCAAGATCCAATTTCTGATTAGTGGCAACATCCAAAAGGTGTTTAAATCAAAACATGAAACTAATATGTGTTTTCCACGAATAATAGTTAGAAGAGTTCAATTTGATTTTAGGAATCAAAATAGACATTTTGCAATTTTTTTGAAAAAAGAATACCTAATTAGGTTAGAATAATTGTTTAATTATCTAAATAAAATGCAAATTTTTTTTTTAAAAATGCCTAATTAAATAAATGAAAGGCAATTTTTTTTTTAAAAAAAGCATAATTAAAAGGCAATTTTTTTAAACACCTTTTTAAAACATATGATATATGAAAAAAAATTGTTTTAAAAAAAATTAATGAAAAAGATTTAATTTAAAAAAATTCACATAAAAAATTAACTACTAAAAAAACTTAATTAAGATATAATAAATTTTATGAAAGACTTATTTAAAAATAAATATATATTTTTTTAAAAAAGGAAAAAATTAACATAAGTAAAAGAACCTAAAATTAGCCGATGACAGCGTGGTTCGGTGGTTAAGTTGCTCGGTTGTAGTGGCAACAACCAAAGTTCAAACCCTCGTTGGGCCAACAAGCTCGCAAGGCTTTACGCCTTCACTGGGCTAACGAGATCGCGGGTTTCAAGTGTTCTTACTAGGGGATGAGGTCCCCCATGTTGTGGGCTCACCGGTTCATTGCTCCGAGCAAAAGCATTCACGTGGAGTTGGAGGGCGTGTCGCACCAGCGTCACTGGTCACATTAAAAAGTTTACCAGGCATTTAAAAAAAAAAACCTAAAATTAAAAAGGTTCTTAAAACACACTAGCATCAAAAGGTTACTATTTATTTCGTATTTGAGTGTAGGGCTTGGAGAGCAGTGGGAGCTATATGAATTTTTAATGCCTTAAATTCAATTTTTTTAATGATCCCATCCATTTAGGCTTGAATTTCCAAGCATAAGAGTTGTACATCTCTTGTGGCTCCTAAATTCATGTTTTTAACATGAAATAACTCAAATTCAAACTTTAACCTCATTAGTTTACATGTTTTGCAATAAAATTGTACAAAACCACCACCAAAATGAAGAGTTACTTCTTATTTTTCTAGCCAAACATTTTTTTTAATATTTTGAATGAGTTAAGGTATTCATTTTCTTTGAAGAGCATATTCATATTACTCTATTACATATGATTGATTTCTTTTATAATTTTTTATCCACTTATTTAAAAAAAAAGATTCTTCTACACTTCATTCTATACACATTGAAAAAAATAAATTTTCAATTAATTTTTAAAAAATTATGTGATACACACACTTATTGATGTAATTTTAGGATGCATCCACTTCAAAAAATAACAGAAAAAAATCAATAAAAAATATATAACTTGTAGTACTCACTCTTGGCTATATTTCCACCAATTGACTTTTTTATTAGTGCACTACACCCAAAGGGGGATTGCTCCCATATATAATATTCTCAAAACATGATAATAGATTATTAACATAGAGTATTAACATAAAACTAGGCATGAAACATGTTCCCAAAATTTCACTTGCAACTCAATTTGGTAGCGCTGAAACAACTAATTACTTCAAAGGTAAAAGGTACTCTAAAAAATTTCTACTAAAGCTCAACCATTTGCATATGAATGCTTTCAAATGGAATTTAGTTTTTATTATACAATGTTTTACAACAGAAAGAAATTACACAAATTGCATGATACTGTTGTCTTTCATTCATTTTGTAATGAAAAATGTATACAATGTTGTTGTTTCATATGTATTAAGATCAAAAGAATGCTTAAAATATCCCACACAAGTCATGGGAATGACTAAACTGAGCTAATACAACATGAAAAGCACACTATACATATGAAGATAAAATAAGGGAAATACATATGAAGAGAGGTCATATCCTTCATTTCCTTAAATGGCTGATTCTGGTGTTGGTCCACTTATCTTCAACGCCTCTCATTCCTGATCATCAGATATACCTGCAGATGATTGAAAATTTGGTTAGAGCTCGGGACATGAAATCTCATCATATGTTTCATAAACAGACATATAATGTAAGCATATGATGCTTTAAATTAGTTGAGCCATTACTAGATGTGTGCAAGAAAAGCCAAAAAATTAGATCATCAAATGAGAGATCAAGTCATCACAAGAGCATTGAAATTCATTGTTTTTGTCTAACTTGTTTGTGTAATGTAAAGGTACAGGTACATTTATCATTGTACATAATATTTCAGCATGTGGTGAAAAAATGGGCTTCCACAAGGGTTGAGCCCAACATGCTGCCCCAAGCCTTAAGAGGGACATGCGTAAGAAAGAGACATGATTAAGCTTGTCAAATAAATGTATAAAATAAGAACTTATAAAATGTTGGAGATAGTCAAGTAGAGTATGCAAAGTCATGAGATAGTCTAGCAGCAAAAAGAGTAAAGAGGGTTGCATGATAGTCTATGAGGATGATACCAATCTTCACCTTTTGAGGACAGTCAATACAAATAGCAAGGCCCTCCATGCTAGACAAGTGTCTCATCAAGTTGTAGTCCACAAGTAGGTCACAAGTAAATAATGACAAAGGAATAGCTGTATTCATGTGTAAAATGAGCAGTTATATATATGAAATGAGCAACCATAATGCATGCAAAACATGCATTAAACTAGAAAGAACAATCATGTGAATGAATGCATCCGAGAATTAAGCTTAAATATCATCCACTTCAATAGTCAAAAAGGCCCTAGCCCGTGCATATAAAAATAGGACAAATATTTACCATTGTTGTTGTGAATGAAGTGTAAATTTGCTAGGTGATTTTTAATCATCAAAATGGATGATATTTAAATAAAGAGGTTTTTAGGAAACTTGCAAAGGTGAAGCAGTTGTTTTAGACATGTGGACAATCATACAAGAAGGACAATCACCATTAAAGGAGCTATGATTGTAGAGTAAGGTAGTCATTAATGACTGTAGGATAGCCTTAGTGAATAGAGTATAGTCTCAACTCATGACAGGTAAGGGTACAACACAGTTATATCTGAAATAATTCCATGAAAACTTCAGTATAGTCAGAAAAAAGGAGGTCTACTAAGACCTTTAAAGATATCAATTGTAAGAGAAAAGCACAGGGAAGTTAAATGGAGGGAAATAACAAAGGTTTGAACTTGAAGCAATTACAAGGATAGGACATCAATTATAATGTTAGAGTAACAACTGTCAATATGAAAGGACAAAAATAGTATAAGTTCAAAAGTAATTTATTAGCATTTTTATCATGGAAGCAGCTGGTATGACTGTCATAGTCATGCAAAAGGTAGAAAGCTTCAGGAGGTTTGATACAATAGAATCATGCATATACTACATTTTCAAGGGTTGATGAAGTGTATACCAGTGTCAAGTGGATGATAAATCAAAGACAATGCTCATATCCATTAAAAGTTGTATTGGAGAAATTCTAAAGCTTATCAAATTAGACAGAGCACCAACCATGAGAATACAGTTTGATATGACAGTGATAGAAG
Source organism: Cunninghamia lanceolata (assembly GCA_027924645.1). Lineage (NCBI taxonomy): Eukaryota > Viridiplantae > Streptophyta > Pinopsida > Cupressales > Cupressaceae > Cunninghamia > Cunninghamia lanceolata. The sequence continues at coordinate 29,171,144 of BSBN01000078.1, read as the reverse complement.
TTGTCAAGGTTGTCTATGAAATGTAGTAACTCTTAACATGTTTGTAAGTTTAATAGTCTTCTGTCAACCATGATCTTCAAATCCCAAAGGTGCAGTCCAAACTGGAACATGAATGAAATCAGGTTCATCATTTCAAAACACTGATAAGAACAATAGTCATCCAAAGTCAAAGGACCAAGACAAGTGTCATGTCTAAAGAAGCAGAGAGCAGTAAATTTAAGAAAAGCAGTGGCGAGGTTTACATAAAAGGCATAAACATGAGTCACCAATAGTCATAATGTGAGGACAGGGGTTTCTTTAACCAAGGAGCAGTCCATAGTTAATACTATGGAGATCACACTACATCATCCTAGAAAAATATCAATTCAAGACATCAAATGATAAAGAAACTATTACCATTGATAAAGGTTATCAGAGCCACAAGCAGTGATGGAAGCAAAATAATCAACTGAATAGCAGGTTGCATTCACAGAGGCTTCAATGTGTGGATCCTTATCCAACACCTTTTAATGAAGCCTATTCAGATCAACCTCACAAGGAAGCTTGCACTAAAGACAGACACATTTTGGTTTGACTAAGAAGCAGTGTCCCAGAATCTATAAATTTTGAGAATACAAAGGTCTGTAAGTCTTTTCTTAGCATCTACATAAATCCTAAAAGAGGATTTTGTTCAAAAAATTTCTCTAAGGTTTTAGGATGATCTGTTTAAGATTAGAAGGACTATGTCATGGATCTAAAGGCTTAATGATAGTATGTAAAACTCTGTGCATGTATGTTTTGTATATACAGTCATATAGAAAGAATGAGAGGAATTTAAGATCATTGCCAAAGCTTAACATTTCTCCAAAGAGCAGGAGCATAGATAAAGTCACAATCCAAGCATGGAAAAGAGGACATGTGATGAAAGAAAGTCACAGTCTCAACCCACTTCATAGCAAAGAACAAATAGTGCAAAAAATATAGAGTGTAAGTGTATGCCTAATAGAAGTTCAAAAATGTAAGGCTTACAAAGTAATGACATGAGGTTCAGTGAGTAGCAACTATCATTTTAAAACCAAAGGAGTTAGAATGTGATTCCAAATAAAACAAAACATTATGCCACTACCACTGAGTGGAAACAATAAGGTGAGTGCCTTTGAGGTTTTTAAAGACAATCTAAAGGCAGAGCACGCTAAGAAAAGGAAGACATATTGTTGAATCAAGTGTATTACTTATCATGGAAAGAGGATAGCTTCTGTAGCAGCTTCAGAATCTTCAAAACCTATAGAGAATCTTTTAGCAGGTAGCCTTCAAAATCCCATGGTAGCACAGAGGAGAAGCCCAACCTTGAAAAGATGAATGAAATGTGCCTTTGGGGTTTGGAAGGGGTGTTTTTCTGTTTGCAATGATTCCCTAGCCCGAGAGCAAGTCATTTTTAACTTTTGGTTAAAGAAGATCATTGTAAATAAATTGAAAGCCATGGGTGAAGACTTTTCAAGTGCTAAAAGACATAATGATGCACAATCAAGGTCTGTTCAAATCATTATAGGCATGAAGATATGTTTTATGGATTTTAATGATTCTTTCAAAGTGTAAGTTCTGAGAAGGCAAAATGGGCTTTTGACATTATTACATGACTTAGTCAAAATTTGGACATTTTTTGAGATTGTGTTAGCACATAGTGCATGATGAAGAAGTGAAGGTTAAAGGGAGTCATAAGGTGTTTATGTTTTTCTTTTCTTTGACCAAGGGTGAAATGATGAAAATGTTTCCCCTTGAGTCTTGTATAACTGTGAGATGAAATTAACAATGTAAACAAATAATGAAGTAATAGTTTTTAAATTAGTTTATTATTTGTCATAAAAATTAAAAAAATGGGCAAATCCATGACACCTAATAAAGTAAATCATCATGATTACTTTATTATTTGTTTAAATTAATTACCTTCATCCCAAAATCATGCAAAATTAGGAGGTGGAGATAAGCGAAATGCCTTTGAAGTCCTCAAATCATGCAGAGTTAGAAGTTGAGTTTAATAGGAGTTTTTGAGTCTCATTTTTTTATTGATGGGGCAATTTTAGGGTCAATTTCAGTCAAAATGATTGTGACAGTGAGTTTGAGCCAATGTTTGCTCAAATTACATCAGTTTTGACCCCTCTTTTTGGGTCTTTTCAGTTCTACTGGTCCAAGAGTTTTGTGGGGATATTTTTGATGTTGAGTTGACTTCAGTTCACTCAACCTTACTCATTTGAGTTATATTTTGTATATGGGAGAGAAATCTTAGGATTTTTTTTCAGTTCTTGCCTTCTCTTTTTTTTCTAACACATTGCAAAGAATGGAAGTGTTTTGTAACTCATTATTTTCATATTTATATAGTACAACAGGTTACAGGTTCATATTTTGTCTTATGCAATGCTTTTTTCCTTCTATTTCCATTTAGAATACATCAAATTTCCCCTTTTCAGATTATTGCAAGTGCCTTTATGAGTGATTTGATGAAATTATTATGTCTGAACCATTAAATCCTTTAAGTTTGTCTCACTCATTATTGTGCATCCATCACAAGTCTTGAGTTGTGCTTGTTTTCATTTTGGTCTTAAAACTATGAAATTTTATTTTCCTCTTGAAAGAACAAACTATTTAGCCTACTTTAGAAACATTTTTATGATTAAGTCATCATTTCTGAACTCTATAAACAATTTTCTTGGAGATAGTTGTGAATCATTCTACAAGTTTTAACATCATATAGGTGCATCACCACAATTTCAAATTTAGTTTATTGTTCCATTACAATTCTTTCTATCATTTTTCCTGCAAAATCAATTTACTATTAGATCAATCATAAGGGAACTAGCCCACAATCTAGAGGTCTACCTTCACCATAGGGCACCCACAACCTAAATGTATTCCCGTGTTACATAGGATTGCTGAGCCTCATAGATTTGCATCATGGGTGCAATCCTAGTTGATAATAGTTTTTGGCATGCCCAGTGGGACCATTGAACTCTCACAGTTCAAAGCTCATCATTTCATTGCTAGTTTTTGGTATGTGCACCAGCAATCTCAGCCTTTAGAGGCAAGAAATCAACACATCTAGCGACTTTGAGAAGCATTTTTCCGGTTTCAGTATGATCAAGTGCTAATAATGCTGATTTTTCTTGTTTCAACTTTTGAATGAATAAGCATGTCTATGTTTCATGGGAATATGTTATATCATCCATCATATTATGAAAATCTTGCTCATATACCCTCTTTCCAGCCTTATCAACCTAATCATTATACTAGTTTCACCCCTAATTCCTTTGATTTACAAAGGAACCAACATGGACAATATGATTACTACCCACCCATCTCTACTCAAATTACATATCAGCCTACATATGTTCAAAATCAGCCCCAAAAAGCCCATCTTGTTTCCAAGTAGTATGGCTATTCTCCCGATCAAACTCCAAATTTTGAAGACATGAGCATCAAGGATATAAGACTATACTTGGAAGGGCAGTTGAGTGAGATTGGAGGAATTCAAGGGTATGAAGGAGATCAAGAATCTAACTTGCACCAAGAGTTGGCTTATCAAGCCTACCTTCATGAGCAAGAGTTAGACACACAAAGGATATAGTTTGAGAGGGAGATGCTTGCAAAAGAGGAGCTGATGAAGCTTTTGTTTGCTCAAACACAAAGGTATGAAGTCAAAACAGTTCCTTTCATTCCAGCTCATCCCTTTTAGGATGAGGTTAGTGGTATGAAATTCCAATTTTTAAGAAAAGTGAGCCTCTTAACCCCCTATAGTTGAGATTCCAAGTTTCAAGCAACATCAAGTTCTTAACTCTTTAAATAAGACTCTTAAGCTTGAAATTCCAAGTTTCATAAGCCTTCATCCTTTGCAAGTTGAGGAAAGTAGTTAGGTACAACCTAGTGTAGTTACAGAGCAACCCATTGATCAGGATAGCTCACTCATCATGGAGAAGATTAGAAATATAAATCCACTGCATTTAGCTATAGAGTATTACCAATTAGAGCAGCAAAAGATTGAACAAGAGAAGACTTTTCAAGAGGAGTCTTTCAATGTTTTAGCTAATGATCTTGCTTGTTTTGTTGAAGTTGATTAAAATGTTCCAGTATTTATCTTAGAAGATCAATCAAAATAGTAGGGTGAAAAAATAAAAGAGGCTGATCAAGAATATCATTCTTCAATTTGGTTTCATGAACTACCTTCTTTCATTGAAAATGAGGAAGAAGGTGTGTTTTTGATCACTTGAACCCTCACTTTGATACCAATTATTGGAATGCACAAGACAACTGAGAGAGGGGTTGAATCAGTTGTAGAAAAAACTTAACTTCTTTCAAATATCAACACATTAAATACTTTAATTATGATTTAATCATGAAAGCACATTATCTAAAACTTAAACACATTCACACATGAGACACCAAATTTTTACTTGGAAAACCCAATAAGGGAAAAACCACGGTGAGTGTTAGCTCACAATATAAATGATATATCAAAATTTACAATAAGGCTCACTCCCTTAGGGCGCACTACCCAGAATGCTCACTACAAAAGAAGTGGCTCACTGCCAATAGGGTGGCTCACTGCTATTGGGCGGCTCACTACCAAAATTGGTAAACTGAGATAATAGCATCTATGCCATGCCAGATTTTAGTTCCATTAAAGCACAATAAATCTCTTCTGCTATATTCTACTTCTTTACTTCACACTTATCTTCACATCTTCACATTGCCATACCTTATTCACAACTCTATTACATGTATTTATACAATTCATCAACCTTGGAATGTACATCAAGGTCGGCATTACAATCAACCATTAGAACAATCTCCAAGGTCGGCATTACAAACATACATTAGAATAGGTTTGGACCTAAATAGATTTGAGAGAGAAGAGAATGAATGCAAACCATATCATGCCTTAGCTAGGACTCAAATGCAATCTCCCATGCAACAACATGCTTCCACATTCTCCAAAGTATAACTGTAAGTAGTGAGAACAACTAGGTCGGCCAAGACTAGAGTTAACACTAAGACATTAAGGAACACGCTACAACCATGTTCCAAATTATACTTTGCAGACCAATCAAAAGGTAGGAACATGATCTAGAGACATCCATAAGCACGTTACAATCATTAGAAACTTCCACACAACCTTCAATTACTTTATCCAGAAGATTCTTCAAACTGGAACACTTTATCATTGCTGTCAGCCACTGTCATAAAGAAAAGATTGCTTGTCGACTACAAAATCATGAACCATTTGAATTAAAGGTACACAACATCATCATAGACTTAACTCTAGAATTGCAAACAATAAAACTTAAATGCAGAGAGATGCAGAGCAAAATACATTCTTCTTATCACCACTGAATGCTCAGAAATATAGTTTTTACTCTAGTGAACAAAACTCACTCAAATATGCATATTGAAGGCTCAAACTTGAAACATGGCAACTACAGACATCCCTTAACCTAACTACTAAACCACAAACAAAGATATTCAATATAGAGAATATGCAGAGCAAAATACTGCATTGTTCTTCTATAAGCCAAAATACTCTACAACACACTGTTTCGACTAGGAGAGCAAATTTCCTCAAAAGCACTTGGATACTCAATAACATGAACACTTTCTCATTCTCTTCAAAACTTATAGAGGCCAATAGAAAGTAACTAACTCAACATAGGAAAGCGTCAAAACAAGAGCACAGTTGACACCAATGACAACATAGATATGTTGACATCAATGACAACACCGGTAAGCACATATTTCCAATAGACCCAGCCACTGCTTCTCATCTATAACTGTAATTATTTTTTTCTTAAGCATTCCTAATGTTAAACTTGATATATTCAAAGTTGAACAAGCTCTACAATGTTAAATCTCAAAATATTTTATGGACAAGAAAACTCTGAAAGAATTGTTAGATCTAAAGCTAATTTCTTCTCTTTCATCAGTAGTTGATGGTAGAAACAATCCACTTTCTAGAAACTTCCAAATTTCCTATCGTGTAGATATTTGACATAAATGTGTTTTGTTTCTGAATTTTCTTTTTTTTGTTTTGAAACTTCTATGTCTTGGACTATGAAAAGAATAAACAGTTCAGTTATCTAGTTTAAACTGTCCACAATTTTTTAAAACATCATGTTTTTTGCTGATTTTTGTTTTCAATGTACTTCGTGGAAAGATGCAATTTAGTTTTAGAGTTTAAACTATATATGAGAGATTGATACACCATATTGGCTACTTCATTATGCACAAATTCTATGCAACTACTAATTTTAAAATTGTTGTAATGTACTACTTCTCTCCATCTCATGGCATACTCTATTTCAAGATAATTTAACCTCCTGCATGGTTGGTCATGTGTGACTAGCATAGCTTTGTTTGAGGACCTGCATGGTAATTATTTATATCAGGTATACAATAAAACACATTTCACCAATACTAATGGTAAAATATGGAGGAGAGATGTTAGAACACTGACCTTGTTGCAGCCTCATCAATAAAATATCGACCTAAATTTAAAACAAAAGTGAACTGTTGGATTTAGGGCACACAACTGAGAGGGGGGGTGAATCAATTGTATAAAACTTTCTCCCTTTTATGTACTTAACTCCACATTGTTAATTAGTAGCATAATAGAAGATCAATCATGAAAGCACAATGTAACAAATAAATAGTAGAAACACATCAACACATGAAACACCAAGATTTTGACGTGGAAAACCCGGTTAAGGGAAAAACCACGGGGTGATTAACCCAAGATAATATTCTCTATTAGAAGAATAGAAAGAACAAATGGCACATGCCAATTAGGGCTCACTGCCTGAGCACACTGCTCACAAGAGGCTCACTGCCTACAGGAGACACACTGTCTACAAAGGAATAAGTATCGGATACTTGAACTGGTAAATAGCATCTTCACTATGCTTGAGTCAGTTCCATTTAAGCTCAAACCTTCTGCTCTGCCTTTTGCTCTTCTCTTCACTACCACATGCTCATCTCCACAAATACAATCTTGAAATGACTTCCTAAACCTTTATTTATACACGACATCAACTTAGGAACAAACATCTAAGTCGGCAAACAACCACAAGAATGTTCGCAAGGTGTATAATTCATCCAGTCAGCCAATCATAGAAAGAACACCTTCATCCAGAAGTATTTCTTCAATTCTAGGCTCCAATTCTAATGCGGACCATCAACACGAATTGAACATAATCCAAGGACCTTCACAAGCTTTCCTAAATCAACAGGAACATTAGCACTTCCTCTACTTACTAAAATCCTTCTCTCCTTCATCTGGAACCTCAAGAACATAGTCTGTCATCACTATCACAAAGGATTAGGTTCTTCCGAACCTTCAAACCACAAATTGATCTACTTTGCACTTCACAAGGATGTCCTCAACACTTCCTCGAATCTGCAGAGTGGGATAATGCATTATCGGCCCTTACCGGACCTATCTGTCTCACTCTGTCACCACTGAGCACCTGTTAGAACCAGTTCTACTTGAGCGACCATAACTTCTTTAGATCTTCATGTGGATCCTTGAAAACTTAAGTGGAGCATTTCAAGACTTATATCTACAAACCCTTTAAACTCCTCTGATCCTCAACCTATCTTGGACGTTTACCTTGTTATCATCACTATTCTTCACTATTCCTGATTGAGACTGATTTTCTCAATATCCTCAGCACACATCTCACCCAATCCTTCTCATTAATGCAACCTGAGTATGTTGACATCAATGACAATACTGGTTAGGCCAATACTTGCAACATGAACAATATCAAAAATAAATAAATAATAATAATAGAATTTAAGATTCCCAATTGATAATGACTATTTGAAAGCTTTGGATTAGAGTTTGCAAAGAAAAAGATTTATTTGGATTGCATCAGTAATATAAAAAAAATCAGACCTATGTAATCTTTTAATTTTTTGAAAGGAGTTAGGATAAATTTTTTTGATAAACCATTTGGTATTGTCTTGACAATGGGTCTCAAATAACATGGTTGGGTTTACAATCTAAATTTGATGGTTGTATGGCCCTATTTAAGTATTTTTACTTTAAAATACAATCAAAATTTTAAAATGATTGTATCATATGAAAGTAGAGATTTTGGATAGACTATCAATATTTATATAAAATTGTGAGGATATATATATTTGGATTATATATAATTTTACTTATACTAAGATATGTCATAATATTTTAAAGGTAACTTTGAATGAATAATTGTCATAAAAAAATTGCTTCACAAGTAGGGTTGATTGTGAAATTTAGGCACGGACTCAGCCTGGATTAGATCTTTCCATTGATAATTTCTATCTTTAAATCTTTAAAAATATTAGTAACATATATTATTCTCAAAACATTCAAGTAAGAGCTATTCTTAAATATCATCCACTTCAACAATCAAAGTTCACTTTTGGCCAATAAAAATAGGACAAATATTTACCATCTTTTGCTGTGAATGAGGTACAAAATTGCTATTGATTGTTTGACCATTAAAGTGGATGATATTTAAGTAGAGCGTCAAGTAAATTAACCAAACAAAAACCTTATTAACTCATGAAAACTTACTTGACATTTATCATCTTAAGCCTAGAGAGAAATGGCATTCCAACTTTATTAAAGAGTTCTATGCAGTGAAACATATTGTAGGTTAGACACTTCAGTAATCCATTGTTATTGAACTCAAAAATCTTAACCACACCCAAAAGTAATTGATATAAAAATCTTTTGCAGACATTTTTCTTCAAGAAAGATACAGTGTTCAATCTATTATTTTTAATTAAAGGTTAAGTATCAAACAAAAGAATAATAGGAGAAATAATTGAACACCATATGTTGGCTTACCAATGGCCATGGTCATCAGTGACTCCAATGAATCGGCCACTTTTTCTACCCCTATCGCTCCTACATTATCATTTATGTTAGGTTTTCAATGAGATGTCTTAGGATTAGGGTTTCCATGCCATTGTTTTTTTTTTAACTAGGAAAAGGTGATGGGGCACCCATAGAAAATTTATTAATAAAAGAGTTAAACATATACACAGGTCTAAGAGGCATCAGTCCACATGTATCAAAAAGATTATACAAAACATAAACCATTTAATGAGAAAGTCTCAAGTAAACCTCCAAAAGGTCTAATCAACAAGATTTAGTAGAATTAATAGAAAACAAAAAATAGACCCGACGCCCATGTCATCGAACACTAGGCAGGAAAAGAACCCTTCAAACTGGAGTATCAACCAGAACTTCACCACTGGGAGCCAACCAAAAAAGAAACACCATCCCACCTCCGTTAAACACCGTTGGAAGAAACACCATACTAGTCTAGACGTCTATTGACGACGAAAAAATAGTGGAAACACACCCCACCACCTCCACATCACGCTTCTGTAGGAGTTGTAGGAAGAATTTGTAGGTCTAAATCCACAGCCACAATTGGCTAAGCTCCTTCATTAGGATCCTCCAGAGCATATCGAGGCATGTGTGGTGCCATGTCGATGGCATGAACCCTTAAAAACCTAATAGCCGTGAAGACATCCTTGATCCTTTGAGCTTTTTTCTTAGAGATCAGAAAACTATAGGAACATAATTCATTATCAATTTCATAGTTGTTTAGGGATTTAAGGCTGGATTGCAAGGCTCGATAGATTGCTTGCTATGAAATATAAGCTCGCAAAGAAGAGAGGTTGAACAGGCCACTGATTAGAGCCTCCCCCTACTCCATACTATAAGAAGCCACCATTGTTTCCCACATGTCAATAGTATAAATGTTTTTATAAAATAGACATGAGGCTTAAGCATGCACATACTCTCCATCCATGATAAGATCCATAATGTTAGAAAGAAGATGAGACACCACATCTAAGTAGTTTAGTATGTGACCCTCATATCCTCTTATCCAAGCATGTCCAACAACATTCCTGATTGCAAACTGCATGAGAGTACAATCCCAGTCAAGAAGTGTCATCAGATCTACATATTTAATCCTACCCCTAATCTCTGGTTCCTAATTGAGGGCTAGAAAGAATAGCCTTTGGTTCAGATGAGTATCTGCCATGATAGCCTACAGGTGAGATAGATGTGAGAGACTTAGAAAGGGGAGCATAGGAGTAGATAATAGGGTAGAAGAATGATCCAGAAAAAAGGAAAGAGGCAACTAAAAGATCAAATGGACAAGCACTCTTCATCAACATTTAATAAGTCTTTGTAAAATGTGAAGCCCAAGAAAATTTTACAAGAGGCTAAGCTGACATCATGAGATCGGAATAAACAAATTATAGATTTGTAAGGACACAATGAAAGGATGGAATGCAATTGGGAATTGCAATGTGTCCATTTCAGACACTTCTCAACAAATGAAATGAAGTTGTCATCATTCAAAAAAACACCCATTAAAGATGGACAATAAATACTTGTCACCTCCACTTAAGGTAGAGCATTAAGAGAAAGGATTCACAATCCCAAGCTACCCACCAAACCAAATGAAGTAACATGTACTTGTCTCAGATCATTAAAATTCATTAATGCCAACAAATCCACTTCAACTGGCTTGTCAGGAGCTGGTGGGAAAGAATAATAACACAATAAATGAGACTGATCAGGGCATGCCAAAAGGACATTTTTGTACTATAAAATTTCAAACTGAGAGGGGTTCTGCCACTTCTGCCAACTCATCTAACAAAAGTTTGGCCAAAGTGGTTGGCTGATCTAGATCTCCAGGTAGGAAAAGAATGACTGCTCATTCTTGCCCAATGGCTAGATTAGCTAGAAGAGCCGCCACCTTGTTTCCTTTGCTTAAAGTGTGAGAGATGAGATAGTTATCAAGCCTATTAAGGAGGGTGACGACCTATTGAAGAATATAGTTAAGTTTCTAGTTATCTAAGCCTTTTGCTTTAAGAGCATTAATCACTATTAGAGAATCGCCCTCAATCTAAATATTTTTAATGCCTTTCTCAATTACCAGTTGCAAACCTTGCACTAAAGTCCATGCTTCAGCCTCATTATTAGTTCCTATAGGAAGTTTGGGTGATTTGGCTGCTATCAAAGAGCCATCCTCTTTTCTAATAACAAAACCTGTGCTACAGGGTCTCGCATTGCCTCGACATGCTCCATCAAAGTTTAACTTGTAAAAAGTGGAAGAGGGTGGAACCCATTTAATTTGGTCACTTTTGGAGAGACTTAGGGACCCCTGAGAAGCCACCAAAACCCAATTTACTAATTGAAGGCCAGTGTGGCATTATTGCTGCATCCCATTTTGTCCACACTGATTGGTTGGATTTTGAACACCTGAGATTGGACACCACCAAATCAGAAATCACCACTTCTAATTTATCATAGACAAGACGCATAGAGCTCACTTCCTTTCTAAAGATGTGGAGATTCCTTTCCCACCATAAATGCCAAATAATCATGGAGGGGCCTATGTCTCACAAACATGCGACATAGGAATTATCAAACTGATGAGGCCAATTCTTGAACATAAGCAACAAAGATTTGGATAAAGGACTAATCCAATTTAACTTCCTTGAAAACCAAAACCAACACTCTCTACTAAATGGACAGAGAAGAAGAAGATGGTCTATAGACTCTTCGACACTTCCACATAAAATACATGGAAAATTTGAACTGAGGCCCAGTCTTTTAATTCTATCACCTGTCAGGGTCTTATTATGGAGTGTGCACCAAGAAAAAGCTCTTGCTTTAGGGAGTAGAGCATTAACCCAACACAGATTTAAAGGCCAATTTGAATCAACTTTATTCATACAAGCTTTGTAACCCTCTCTAACCATATAGAAACTTGATTTTGATCGCATCCATATCACCTCATCATCCATGTTGGAGATAATTACCATTCTCTTCATCAGAATTTGACCTAGTATCACTTTATGTTCCCTTGGAAAATTACACTCTTTGGTGCTCTTCCAAACCATTGACGCTGAAGTCCCATTCATTATCACTTGCCAGTAGTCTTTAACTTTAGAACCCCAACTTGATTGAAGAAAAATTCTAGCTTCTATAAGATCCTTTCTCGATGCAAGTGTTGGCTCACCCCCCCATGAATCGTACTAGAAGTCTACCTTTTCACCATTGTGAATTATCCAGGTCAATTTGGGATGAAGGATATTTCTTCTTCTAACAATGAAATTTCAAATTGTTGAACCCTTGGGAGGATTTTTTACTATAAAATTTCTCTCATTATCAAAGGAGTCTAGGTATTTTACCTTCATTAGTCTTACCCATTTTGAGTTAGGCTTTGTGTACATGTTCCATGCCAACTTAGCCCCTTAGGCCTAATTTTGAATGTTTATATTAAGAATTCCAGCCCCTCCTTCATCTTTAGGTTTGCGCACCTTATCACATGCCAACAAGTGGATTTTCTTCTCTTGATAGGAACCTTGCCACAAAAACTTCTTGCGCACCCCATCTATTTTGGAAATGATACCTTTGGGGATGTGGAAAATGGACATCATATAGACTGGAACCACATCTAGAACTACTTTAATCATCACTATTCTACCTGCAAGAGATAATCTATGCCCTTCCTAGTTTGATAATTTTGAATTTAGATTTCTCATAACTTTATTCCATAGATCATTCCTATATCTACCATTGAAAAGAGGAAGGCCTAGGTATCTTCCTGGTAGGCTCTATATATCTAAATTGAAAATACCGTGAATCTCATCCTAAAGCTAAAGAGGAACATTTTGAAAATAAACCATAGACTTGTTGAAATTAACCAGTTGTCCTAAAATTCGGCAATACATAGTAATTGTATTCATCATGGTTCTAGCTTCCTGCGTTGAAGCATGTCCAAATAGTATGGTGTCATCTGCAAAAAGTGCATGAGTAAAAGATTCTTGAACCCCTTTAATCTTAATGCCTTTCCATTCTGACTTCCTCTTGGGTTCCTTTATTGCCCATGTGAGGGCCTTTGTCATGATGATAAAGAGGTAAGGGGATAAATGATCACCTTGTCTTAGCCCTCATGAGGGTTCAAATGTTTCTGACTCCTTACCATTGATAAGAACTAAAACCTTAAATCCTAAAACACATGAGGAGATCCATTTTATAACTTCTTTGGAGAACCCTAATTGAAGCAGTATAGCAAATAGGAAATTCCACTCAACTCTATCATATGCCTTGGACATATCTAGTTTCACAATCATGGCTGCCTCTTTGTCTTTGTGAAGAGAATGAAGTATTTCATGAGATAATATGGCGCCCTCTAGGGTCTCTTTACCTGGGATAAAACCACCTTGTTCCTCTAAAATTAATTCAGTTAGGAAGCTTGATAACTGTTGCGCCAAAGATTTTGAGATGATTTTATAGATAAAGTTACAGAGCGAGATTGGCCTAAAATCTCCAAAATTCTAAGAGGAATTTGATTTTGGAATGAGCATTAGACATGTGGACTTGATCTCCCTTAGCACGTTTCTATTTTTTATAGATTCTTCCACTGCCAAATAAACATCTCTATTGACCATGTCCTAATATTTGTGAAAAAAATTCCCTGTCCACCCATCCAGCCCCGAAGCTTTCTCACATGCCAAAGAGAAGACAGCTACCTTTACTTCCTCTATGGAGAATTCTTTCAACAATTCCATATAATGTTTCTCATTTACCATCTTGGGGATAAAACTGTAGATATTTCGATCCCTTGGAACCTCAGAAATGGACCTGGATAGGAGATTCCTAAAAAAATCTCTTGCCATAGAGAGAATTTCTGTCAGATATGTGCAGACATGGTCATTGTCCAACTGGATTGATTTGATAGAATTGGAAGCATCAAGCACCTTGGCTGATAGGTGAAAGAAAGAACTATTTTTATCCCCCTCTTTAAGCCATAATTCCTTCTATCTTTGCCTCCAAAAGACTTCTTCTCTTTTTTTAGACCTCTTCCAACTCAAATTTGAGTTCCTTCTCCCGCTGATAAGAAGAGGCATCCATACCATTTTTAATTATAAGTTCTGCTAGTGATCTCAACTCGTTCTGGATTTGAAATTTTTCTACAAAAACATTATGAAACTGAAACTTGTTCCATTCCACCACCTTGTTTCTAAGAAATTTTAGTTTATTTACTATCTAGAACATACATGAGCCTTTCACAAATGGGGCTTGCTTCCACCAATTTTGAACTTTTTCAATGAAGGAAGCATCTCTAAACCACGTTGCTTGAAACCTAAACTTCTTCTTTCTAGGCAAGGAATCAAATCCTATTCTTAATCTGAGGGGAAAGTGGTCCAAACCCACTAAAGGCAGAACCTCCACATCAAAGCTAAAAGGTAGTTTGAAACATGACATTGTTACCACCACTTCCTGCAACTGTGTCTTGATCAACCCTCGCTCTACTAAGATTGATTAGCATCCCTGCTATGTGTTCAATATAATTCAATTCACAAGAATTCTCCTTATGATTTTTCCTTTTTCTACCACTAAGCCTCACCTCAGCGTTAGGATCTGCTATCTTAGAAGCAGTACTAGACTGAGCTTTAACTTGGGAATGAGAAATGTCGGCATTAAGATTTGCCATTATTGTAAAGTCTACACAATGTAGGAAAGCAAGTTACCCTTGCAAATGGATATGTCATTCATTCTAGTGCTTATCCTTTGAAAAAAAGCTAGCAGATCACTATCTTTCAACATCCTTTATCATACTAAAATAGTCTATGAGACTATCATATTACAAATCACTTCTGAAGTAGTGAGAGATTGCTATTAGACATAACTCTATTCTTTGCTACTTGTTCGTTTTCCTAAGTTTGACCTTTCTAGTGTTGATAGATAAATTTATGAGACTATCATATTACAAAGCACTGTTGAAGTAGTGAGAGATTGCTATCAGATATAACTCTATTCTTTGCTATTTGTTTGTTTTCCTAAGTTTGACCTTTCTAGTGATGATAGATAAAATAAACAGTCATGAAAACAATTGGTGCTATGAGTTTTCCATTATGTTTATATCTAATTTCCCTTTGCTTGTTTTCCTCTGTGTTCTAGAAGAAAATGCTGGGAAAATGAGGAAGCCATATATTCAAAAGCAATTATAACTTTTTGGTTTGCCTAAGTCTTAAGACCATTTAAAAATGCTTGTAGTTCAACGAAATGAATAAAGTTATCTAGGAGGAATTAATTATTGTAGATAGAAAATGAATAAAACTATTTAGTCAGCAATCAAATTCTAAGTTAGATTAGTTGTAACAAAGTTGAAGAAACTAAATTTATATCACTTGATCATTGAAATTGAGAGAAGGGATAGAAAGATTTTATTATGGTGAAAAATAATTTATTTATATAAATAAATAAGTTGAATGAAAGGTTATTGAAGAAATAAATATTCAATAATAATAATAATAATAATAATAATAATATTGTAAAGAACCCCTATTAATGAAGTTGGGGGTGTTGATACTTTGATGATAAGAAGGGAGACTTGGTGGAACCCGCTTGAGAAAGGTTGGGCTAAGCTAAACTTCAATGGAGCATAAAAGGATAACCCCAGTGAGTAGTCTGGAGCCAGTTGTTTAGTGGACAATTAGAAGGGTGATATCCTATGAAAAGCATCAAAGAAATTAGTTAAGGGCTCTAAGAATGAGGGTAAGCTTCAAGCTTTTATTCTGGGTCTCAATTTGTGCCATCAGTTTAAAGTGTCAAGGGTAGAAATTGAAGGTGACTCCTTAATTGTAATCAATACAATTAGGAAGGGGGAATTTATAATTGGAAACTAAATGTTTTATTGCAAAAAGCATTAGTATTGTTGGAGGGCTTCAAAAGAGTGACTATCAATCATGTGTATAGGGAGGGAAACGATGAGGCAGATAAGCTAGCCAATGCGGATATTTATTAACAGCATGCTCTTCTTTGGGAAGCATTGTCTAATGATTCTACCCAGTTAGTGATCTGACATCCAGTCTTGTCCTTGTGACATGACAAAGCTAGCAAAGCATACAGATTGTTATATCAAAGGAAGAGGATTTGTTTGGGTGGCAAGGCGGAGTTGTTGGGTGGAGCTTGTGTTAATTTGGAGATTCCCCTTGCTGCCAACGATGGATACACTGATCAGGTTGGTTAGCTACAAAGGCAGTGGTTATCTAGTTTTTTGCCTGAATTGATTTTAGATGAGTAGGGGGGCTTTGCTCCGGGTAAAGAGACTCTAGAGGGAACTATTCTAACACATGAAATATTACATTCTATGGATAAAGACAAAAAGACAGCCATGGTGGTTAAATTGGATATGTCCAAGGGTTATGATAGAGTGGAATGGAGTTTCCTTCTGGCTATTTTACTGCAACTAGGGTTCTCCAAAGAAGTGGTAAAATAGATTTTGTCTTTCATATCAGGGTTTAAAGTTTTAGTTCTTATCAATGGCAAGGAGTTGGAGACTTTTGAACCTTTGCAAGGGCTGAGGCAAGGTGACCCTTTATCCCCCTACCTCTTCATCCTCATGACCGATGCTCTCACATGGGCAATTAAGGAAGCTAATAGAAGGGCAGAGTGGAAAGGCATTAAGCTTAGAGGGATTCAAGAACCCTTCACTCAGGCTCTTTTGCAGATGACACAATACTGTTTGGCCATGCCTTGATTCAAGAAGCCAGATCCATGATGAACACAGTTAAGTTGTATTGCGAAATCTCCGGACAACTGGTTAATTTTGACAAGTCTACAGTTTTATTCCAAAATGTTCCTCCCTAGCTCTAGGACGAGATTTGTGGCATCCTTAATCTAGAAATACAGGCCTTACCAGGGAGGTATCTAGGCCTACCTCTCTTTAATGGCAAATACAGAAATGATTTATGGAATAAAGTTTTGAGAAACCTAAACACAAAATTATCTAGTTGGAAAGGGTGTAGCTTGTCACTGGTAGGCAAAATTGTGATGATAAAAGTAGTTTTATCTATGGTTCTAGTTTACATGATGTCAGTTTTGCATATTCCAAAGGGTATCATTTCCAAAATAGATGGGGTGTGCAGGAAATTTCTGTGGTAAGGTTCTCTTCAAGAAAAGAAAATCCATCTATTGCCATGGGACAAGGTGTAAAATCCTAAAGAAGGAGGGGTTGGAATTCTCAATATTGATATACAAAATCATGCCTTGGGGGCCAAATTGGCATGGAGCATGTATGCGAAACCTAGCTTAATATGGGGAAGACTTATGAAGGAAAAATATCTGGACACTTTTGATAATGAGAGAATTTTCACAATTAAAAACACTTCCAAAGACTCATCAATTTGGAATTTCCTCATCAGAAGTAGAGAGATACTCTAGCCAAACCTAACCTGGATTATTCATAATGGAGAAAAGGTAGATTTCTAGTTTGATTCTTCGGTAGGTGGGCGGTTACTCGCTACTAGGAGGGACCTCACCGAAGCTAGAATCTTCCTTCAATCAAGTTGGGGGTCCAAAGTTAAAGATTATTGGACTGTGTCAAGGGTTGGGCCTTCAGTTTCAGCATCTTGGAAGAGCACCTGGGAGTGTAACTTTCCAAGGGAACAGAAAGTGTTGCTTAGATAAATACTAAGGAAGAGATTAGTAATTGTCTCCAATGTAGATGATGAAGTGGCTTGGACGGGTTTAAAATCGGGCATCTATTCAGCTAGAGAAGGGTACAAAGTCTGTATGAACAAAGTTATCACTGATTGGCCTACAAATCTGTGTTGGGGAAATGCGCTACTTCCTAAAGCAAGAGCATTTGCTTGGTGTACTCTCCACAATAAAATTTTGACATGAGATCGAATGAAAAGGCTGGGACTCGAACCAAATTTTCCATGTGTGTTTTGTGGATGTGTGGAAGAGTCCATGGATCATCTTCTTCTTTTATGTCCCTTTAGTAGAAAATGTTGGCTCTAGTTTGTCAGGAAGCTAAATGGGACCAGCCCTCTATCCAAATCTTTGCTCCTAAAGTTTATGAATTGGCCTCATCCATTTGCCAATTCTTACTTGGCCTGTTTGTGGGATATAGGCCCTTTGATGATCATTTGGCACTTATGGTGGGAAAGAAATCTCTACATTTTCAGAAAGGAAGCAATCTTTGTGAGGCGCGTCTATGACAAATTAGAAGTGGAAATCTCCGACCAATTGGTGGTTTTTCTTAGATGCACAAACTCAAGAAATTCAGTATGGTCCAAATGGGATGTGACAACTATATCACTCTAGGCTTCAACCAATAAATTGGGATTAGGTAGTTTTTCAGGGGCTCCTAAGAAAATTTCAGAAGGAGAACAAGTCAAATGGATCCCACCCTCACCTCTTTTTTTCAAGTTAAATTTTGACGAAGCATGTCAAGGCAATCCGGGTCCCTCTAGTATAGGATGTGTTATCAGAAAAGAGGATGGTTCTTTGATTGCAGCCAAAACATCCAAATTACCTATAGGAACCAATAATGAGGTGGAAGCATGGGCATTAGTTCATGGCTTGCAACTGGGAGTTGAGAAAGGCATTTAAAATGTGTGAATCGAGGGGCATTCTCTGATTGTGATCAATGCTATTAAAGGAAGAGGTTTAGACAATTGGAAACTGAACTATATTCTACAGTAGGCCATCACCCTCCTAAACAGGTTGGATAACTATGTCATATCTCACACACTAAGGGAAGGCAACAAGGTGGCAAGGGAAGGCAACAAGGTGGCAGATCTGTTAGCTAATATAGCCGTTGGGCAAGACAGTCCATCAGATCTATTTCTACCTAGAGACCAAGATAAATTAAATATCTTGTCAAATCTTATGTTGCATGAGATGGAAGAAGTGACAAACAACTGATCAATTTGTTTTTAGCTTGGCTCAGTAATGTCCCTCTGGCACATTTAAGGTTTTGATAATTGTAATTTCTTATAGTTGGCCTACAGATTGGAGCCTAGGTCTCAGAAGGTTTACAGTTTGTTTGTAAGCCGAACGTCCAATTTTCAAGGTCAAAGGAGGGTGGGAGATGTGACAGGGATTTGCTTGATTTGAACTGGGCTCAGAATGGCAATGTCTCCCTAGCATGAACAACACAATTTCATTAATTGTGTCATAATTCTTTCTCACCAGCCCTAACAAGTGTTGGAAATATTAATCTTTTGTCAGTTCAATTAATGTTGTCAGCCCCTGTGTCAGGATTGGGATCCCCTCAAATCTCCCTCCAACACTGTTGCACCTGCCCGCATTCAATTCTGGTAGGTGAGTTCAAATTCAAATGGTTGAGTGCCCATTTTGCTAGGTATGTTACAAGAGACAAATGAGAGGGAAAAGTAAGTAGTCGACGAGACAGACAGAGTAGAGCATGAGTTATCCTGTAGCAGCAGATGAATGTTTCTGAAGAGAACAACAGAGAGATTAGAAGGCTTGCTATGTAGCAGCATAGGCCACAAGTAAGGCAGCTACAGAGTTCCAGGTAGCTCCAGACAGATACAGTTTGCAGCTCCAGTGATTGGGATAGTTAAGGAAAACAAAGCAGCATCTCTGTATTGTAATATGTAAGAAGTTTGAATGTAATCTAGAATAGAGGAAAATATATAAAAATATATTACTGTCATCTCTCTTCTCTTTCTGTCTGTGTGTGTATTTGTTTTATGCTATTCTTTATATTGCTGTAGCATTGTTATTGAAATTAGAACTGTGTGTTCTGCCCCCCTCCCCTATTCTATCCTGTGTTTTGTGCTATCCATATTTCTATAGAAATCCTTTGGACAGCCATTTGCCTGCCAACATTTGGTATCAGAGCCCTATTTTTCTGGGTAGTTAGAGTTTTGTGGGTGTTTTATAAGCCCTAGTTTGTCTAGACATTTTCAACCTTCTCAGATTTGAGAAGCATGGCAGGTGGGGACAACAAAGGATGGCAACAGCCACTGAGTTTTGATGGGTAGAACTATGATATTTGGTCTAAGAAGATGAAGACCATTCTGGTTGCGAATGACCTATGGGATTTGGTCACAAATGGGTTCACAGACATCACAGACCCAACAGCCTATGCAGCCCTAACGAATGCTCAAAGAAACCAGTTAAAGGAAACTAGGATAAAAGATGCAAAAGCCCTCAGTCTAGTTGAGGCAGCCTTGACAGAGGCTATTTTCCCCTGCATTGTAGCAGCAAACTATTCTAAACAGGCTTGGGAGATATTGCAGAACAGCTACAAGGGAACTAACAAAGTGAGGTCAATCAAGCTCCAACTGTTTAGAAGAGATTTCAAGATGCTTCAGATGAAGGAGAGTGAGTCTATTTCAGACTTTCACACTAGGGTTTCTACCATGCTGAATCAGTTGAGGATAAATGGAGAAACCATGGATGAACAAAGGATTGTTGAGAAAATCCTAAGGAGTCTACCTTCTAGATTTGACCCTATTGTTATAACCATTGAAGAGACAAAGGATCTGTCCAAGATGACAGTGGATGAGTTGATGGGCTCTCTACAAAGCCATGAGTAGCAGTTGAATAGATCGGCTCCTTCTCTTGAGCAAGCCTTCAAGGCTCAGACCAATGCAAGAGGTCGGGGAAGAGGAAAAAACAATAGAGGTAAAGGTCAAAGAGGTAGAGGAAGAAGCAACTCCGGAAGAGGAGTTTCAAATAGCCAAGAAGAGGCAAGCACCTCACAGCCAAGCTAACAAGAAAGGAGGAAGAACAACAGTTTGAATCAGAGGTATGACAAGAGTAATATTCAATGCTCTTACTGTCATAAATTTGGCCATTGTGCTAGTGAGTGTAGAAAGAAACAGCAAGACCATGGAGGCCATAACGCTAATGTAGCAAATGAGAATAGGGCTGAAAATGAGAAACAGTCCAAGGTATTTATTGTGTGCAACCTTACTAAGAAGAGCAGCCCTGAAGTCTGGTATTTGGACAGCGGGTGTAGCAACCACATGAGTGGTAATGAAAACTTGTTTGCCTCCATTGACAAAAATGTCAAGTCTGAAATCATGATGGGGAATAGTGAAAAGGTTCCTATCATAGGAAGAGGCATCATAATAGTCCTCAGCAAGCAAGGTGAAAAAATGCAGATCCATGATGTCTACTATGCCCCTGGCATAAAGCATAACCTACTAAGCATTGGACAGATGGTCCAAAATGGTTATAGAATGCTGATGGAAAATGGAGGGTGCACTATATTTGATAGAGGAGGCAGCAAGAAAGTCATTACAGCAGTGTAGATGACAAGAAACAGAATGTTTCCCTTGTCATTAACTCTGGCGCCATCTCCGGCACTAACTCCGACGCTATCTCTAGCGCAATTTCCTGCACTATCTCTAGCACTCACAGCAGTGGGACAGCAAACCACCTTCAGGACAGTCATCAAAGACCCATCCAAACTCTGGCATTTGAGGTATGGGCACTTAAGCTTTTCCGGCTTGAGTTTATTGTCTAGGAAAGGCATGGTTAGAGGGCTACCAAACATTGTAGAGCCCAATAGAAAATGTGAAGCCTGCATTTTAGGAAAGAAGCATAGACAACCCTTTCAATCAGGGTATTCTAGAAGGGCAAGAGCACCTTTGGAGTTGGTGCATTCAGATTTATGTGGCCTTATGAAGACCCCCACATTAGGTGGGAATGTATACTTCATGACCTTCATTGATGATTACAGCAGAAAGATTTGGATTTATTTTTTGAAAAATAAATAAGAGGCCTTTGACAGATTTAAGGAGTTTAAGGCATTGGCTGAAAAGCAAAGCGGTCGACATATCAAGGCCCTAAGAACAGATAGAGGGGGAGAGTATATCTCCAAACAATTTCTAAATTTCTGTCAAATGAAAGCATGTTGAAAGCAAAGGGACTGTCAAATGATTATTGGGGTGAAGTTGTAGCAACAAAGGTCTACCTATTGAATAGGTGTCCTACAAAGGCCGTACATGATCGGATTCCACAAGGGGCGTGGACAAACTGTAAATGGACTGCTGAGCACCTAAGAATTTTTAGGTGTGCGGCATATGCATTCGTGCCTAAAGAAAAGAGGCAGAAATTTGATGATAAAGGTGAGAAATGTATCTTCACCGGCTATAGTGAAGAATCACAAGCCTACAGATTGTATAATCCCATCACCAAAAAACTTGTGATCAGCAGAGATGTTGAATTCATTGAGAATGAAGCATAGGATGGAACAGTGGATAGTACCACAGGTATTTCAGTCACAATACCTCTTGAAGATGAAGAAGCTCCAGAGGACAACAATTCCGAAGGAGCTACAAAGAGCAGTAGCTTGGGGAGAAATTACCATAGAGCACTAGAAAATAGCAGCTCCGGAGATGCTTAGCACAGTAGCTCCAGAGGATGTTATAACAACAGCTCCGGAGGTCAGTGCAGCAGCTTCAGAGGTTAGTGCAGTCATCAGCACAGTAGTTCCGGAGGTCACAATAGCAGCAGCTATGGAGGTAATTCAGACCCCACACTCGCATCAATGATGCCACAAAGGACAAAGAGTGTGAAGGAGATTTATGACAGCACAAGGTATGCTGATGATGATGAGGATTTGAATTTTGCATTGTTTTCTTCTAGTGATCCAATCTACTTTGAAGAAGCTATGAAAGAGGAGAAATGGTGTGAGGCCATGGATGAAGAATTGGATGCCATAGTGAGGAATGACACATGGCAGCTAACTGATTTACCCAAGGGTAAACAAGTGATTGGAGTTAAGTGGGTCTATAAGAGCAAGTCTACTGCTAAAGGAAAAGTAGAAAGACATAAGGCAAGGCTAGTTGTCAAAGGGTACAAACAACAGCCTTGAAGAGATTATGATGAGACCTATGCACCAGTTACAAGGCTAGAAACAGTTCAGGCAGTCATAGCAATTATAGCCCAACACAAGCGGAAGGTGTTTCAGATGGATGTAAAGTCAGCCTTCTTGAATGGAGTGCTGAAAGAGGAAGTGTATGTGGAGCAGCCACCTGGCTATGAAGTCCCAGGGCAAGAGGACAAAGTATACAGGCTCTGGAAAGCCCTCTATGGGCTAAAACAAGCACCTAGGGCATGGTACAGTAGAATTGACTCATATTTGTTGAGCAATGGCTTTAGCAAAAGCAGCAGTGAGCCCACTCTCTACATCAAAACAGTCGAAGGTAAAATTTTGATTGCTATTTTGTATGTAGATGATCTAATTTTTACTGCAAATAGTGATATTTTCATTGCTGATTTCAAAGAGGGAATGAAGAATGAGTTTGAGATGACAAACTTAGGTCTGCTGAAGTATTTCCTTGGCATTGAGGTCAAGCAAATAGAGCATGGCATATTTATTTCACAAACTAACTATGCCAAACAGATTGTGAAAAGTTTTAAAATGGAGAACAATAAACTTGTCCCAACACCAACATCCACAGGTCTGAAGTTGAGTAAAGAGGACAGCAGTAGGGAAGTAAACCCAACCCTCTACAAGAGCATGGTTAGAAGCCTCATGTACCTAACAGTAACTAGGCCTAATTTGATGTATGTTGTAAGCCTGATTTCTAGGTTCATGGAGAAGCCTAAAGACACACATTGACAAGTAGGAAAGAGGATCCTGAGGTATGTCAATGGCACAATAGGTTATGGCATTTTGCATGATGTTTCTGATGAGTTTAAGTTGGCTGGTTTCATGGACAGTGATTGGGCAAGAAATGTTGATGACCGGAAGAGTACATCTAGCTATGTATTTCACATGGGTTCATGAATGATATCATGGGCGTCTAAGAAGCAACCCATTGTTTCTCTCTCTATAGTAGAAGCTGAGTATATTATAGTAAATGCAATAGCTTGTCAGGCTATTTGGCTGAGGAGGATCCTTGCAGACTTATATGAGCAGCAAGAAGATGGTACAACAATTCACTGTGACAATGTTTCATCGATAGCTCTGACGAAGAATCCAGTCTTCCATGGACGAAGCAAGCACATAGAGATCTGTTATCACTTCATAAGGGAGTTGGTAGAATGAGGAGAGATTGAGATGCAATATTGCAGATCTGAGTAGCAGCTCGCTGATATTTTTCACAAAAGCATTGCCAAAAGATTCCTTTGAATGCCTACGAGATAGGCTAGGCATTGTGGAGAGCTTCGGAGGTGTTCAGCCCCAGAAAGAGGACAACTATAGAGGTGTGCAGTCCTACAAAGAAGATAGCTCCAGAGGTTCAGATCTAGAAAGACAGCAGGAGAGCTCCAGAGATTCAACTCTGGAATGTTTGTGCAGCTCTGGAGATGCTTCGGAAATGTAGAAAAGGAGCTCCGGAGATGTAGAGGCCAGCTTCAGAGATGTTACAGCACAGCAGAAAGAGCTCCAGAGATCTGCTCCAGAAAGGCAAAGGCATAAGTATAGCTCCGGAGATCAGTTTCGGAATGAAGATTGCAAATTGACATCTGACTTTAGATTAAGGGGGAGTGTTGGAAATATTAATCTTCCGTCAGTTCAATTAATGCTGTCAGCCCCTGCGTCAGGATTGGGATCCCCTCAAATCTCCCTCCAGCACCATTGCACCTACCCGCATTTAATTCTAGTAGGTGAGTTCAAATTCAAATGGTTCAACACCCATTTTGCTAGGTATGTTACAAGAGACAAATGAGAGGGAAAAGTAAGTAGTCGATGAAATAGACAAAGTAGAGCATCAGTTATCCTGCAGTAGCAGAGGAATGTTTCTGAAGAGAACAACAGAGAGATTAGAAGGCTTGCTATGCAGCAGCATAGGCCACAAATAAGGCAGCTACAGAGTTCCAGGTAGCTCCAGACAGATACAGTTTGCCGCTCTAGTGATTGGGGCAGTTAAGGAAAATAGAGCAACATCTCTATATTGTAATATGTAAGAAGTTTGAATGTAATCTAGAATAGAGGAAAATATATAAAAATATATTGCTGTCATCTCTCTTCTCTTTCTATCTGTGTGTGTATTTGTTTTATGTTGTTCTTTATATTGCTGTAGCATTGTTATTGAAATTAGAACTGCGTGTTTTGCCCCCCTCCCCTATTCTGTCCTGTGTTTTGTGCTGTCCATATTTCTGTAGAAATCCTTTGGATAGCCATTTGCCTACCAACAACAAGTTCGTGGAAGAGGTTTCGTTAGTTCTCATGAAGTTCAATGATCAGAGTCTAATATAAGCTATTTCTTCCAAGTTGGTGGGCAGGTTGGGATTGCAAATCCTTCCTATTAATATGCCATATTAAGTGGAGGTGACAAGCTTTAACTACACTCATTAACCAGGGTTTCTCTTGTAGAATGATGGCTCCACCTCTTATGATGGGAAGTGCCTGTAAAGGACACGTTGTAATCTCCCTACGGTGTCCTTCGTGGCACCCTATCTTGGTTATGGCCACTCTATATGTAATATCTTTAAACTTTTTAATCTATAGGTGTTTCTACACCTTTTCTTGTTAAAAAAAAATTCTGATAAACGAATGAAATAGGTCTTCAAACCAAAGAGAGGTATTGTTCAGTTCACAATTGAATGGGTGTTGGGGGAGGTTTATATGGAGAATGAGAATAGATATCAGGTAAATTCTGACCTAGCCTCAATGTTCTTAGTAGTATTGTTGGATTCAAATGAAGAGAAAGTGGTGATTCATAAGTTGATGAAGGTGTTGGTGGAATTAGATTTTCATGGGGGTTGGAAAGAGGTATTGGGAGTTGCTCGGCGTGGAATCAAAATTCCACTACTAGGGGAATTTCATAGGATTAACGTTATTGGGGATTCAGTCAATTAGCATCCATTGGTGGATGAAGTAGGGGTGGAGAAGATTGCAGGTCACAGGAGACAAGAGATGCAGGGCATAGCATTTATGGCAAAGCCTATGGGTCTTGACATCGAAGAGGACTGGATACTGGAGATTCTAGAAACTTACTACATAGTGGACCATAATGCTTAAGGGTTGGCTCTATCTAGATAGATATTAGTATATATAGGTGAATAGGTATATATGCAAAGTGTGTTGTTTGTTATTTTTTGTTGATGTTCAAATGTAATAGTGGCAGATAGGAGAGTACAGGGATTTTGTTTTGGCCCTATCTAGTTTAGTTGGTGGTTTATCTGCTGGTTCTACAAACTCTATTAAGAATCTAGTTTATTTTAATATAAATTGGAGCATACCCCTACTTTGCATTTTATCGATAAAAAAAAATATTGTTAAAAAGAAAAGTGTATATTTCATTCTTTCACTTCTATGTTTCAATGTTATTTTTTGTATATATTGTTAATGTATTATCTTGGTATATTATTTTGTTTGGCATACTAAATAACCTTAATTTTAAATTTAACATTGTATTATGTTTAATCCTCCACTCCATACCAACACCAATGCAATTCCCAAGACTTTTTTCTTCCTAGACTAGAGCATACATGCAATCATCCTCTAGACTAGATTGTGGGCATGATCTATTCCACTAGATTTAAAAGTTGAAATTCTCAATTCCAAAGCCAACAATCCCAAGATATAGTCATTACCCATGAGGTTCCATGTCAAAAATTTCAAATTACATGTCTAAGGTTGTGTAGTTAAGAATATCATCCTATGACACTTTAATTGTCATTGACTAGTAGTGTCTTACATTCACATATTTGATGAGGTTCTGTCTCAAAAGTTTCAAATTACATGTCTAAGGTTGTGTAGTTAAGAATATCATCCTAGGACACTTTAATTGTCATTGACTAGCAGTGTCTTACATTCATATACTCGATCATGTGTGTCATTAGTCTCAATTTGTATCAAGCACAAATACTCACCATCCAACATTCTTTGTTTCTCTATTTTGATCTTGTTAAATCAACTTAGGGAGCTGCTTAATTTACCTTGACCCCCTCTTATACCATGGAAAAAGTAAAGTATATATATTAATAGATTAAATCTCAAAAACTAATGATGGTTAGGCTTTGTGTCCTATGACTGCATATAAGGAAGGGTTGTGGTAATCTTCCCTTCTCCATTAGTTTTGTATTTTGGCCATGTTATGTTTGGGTCATATGTGATCAATGGGTTTTTTGGTGGCGACAATGTGTATATCCCATATGGATTTACTAGGTTCTGACAATATAATAGGAAGAAGTTAGATATATGTTGTGTTGATTTCTTTGCTAGCATTGAAAGTCAGTATGCTATAGTATGCATAGTAAATTAGGATGGTTAAAAAAAATAGATTGAATTTAGTGAGCTTCTAGCTACAAGTATCTAAGTAGAAATACTCTTTTTTGTAGCTCCTAGGTGCATTACCCAAATTTATAAGTGAAAAAACATACTTTTATCTTCTAAATAAAAATAAGTAAAATGTATATAACTTAGAAAAGAAAATTAAAAGTTCAATTTTAATGTTTGGTAAAACCAACTGATCCCACCAAAGTGTTGTAGTTCAATTGGTTGATCATAATTGGTGAGGGTGATATTATGTTCCTTGATTACTCCATCCACCAAGGTTCAAACCCCCAAAGGTGCAAAGATGAGGTTGGGATCCTGCCCCAGACAACTTTGACAGAATGGATACCCCTCAATCCTTGACTCTAAGATATCAACAAGTTGCAAAAAATTAAAATAAGAATAATTACGAACCTATTCAAAAAAACAATTAATATCCATCTTATAAAATCTATGAATTAATTGAACAATAACATAAAACTATAAATTACACCAAATATTCATTGCATATATACACCACAGATTACAAAAATTTAATTAGCATATTAACAAAAAGGCTGCCTATATATGCCTATATAAAAGGGAAAAGTTTAACTAGTTGACATCAACTTTAATCAAGTAAAATTAGTAGAAAGTCAAAATATTAATATGTGCGTTGCCTATATAGTTTATGCATAGCCAACCCAATACCGTGAAATGAATCAAACTCACTAACCACGGTTAACTATTTGAAAACATTGCCTGGACCTCCATTATTCACTCTCCTAATTTCGAATAGAATAATCTCAGTAGTCGAATTCATAGTGATTAAGCTGTTTCTGCATGATAATGCAGTCACTGGTTCGGTTGCAGCTGTACTTTGCTGAATTAAGGGGCTGAAAGAGTTTAACCAGTAATATTAACATGTGCGTGTATAACCAGTAGTGTCTTTGAATAGAAAAGACTTAAAAAAATTGTATAGCCAGCACGACAATATACTGGCTATTCACATGAAACCATACCAGAGCACAGAATAGTAGTTACAACGTTGAATGAAAATTGGGAAATCCCAATCAAAATCTAATTGAAAAAAGCATTGAGATCTTGATATTCTAAACAAAAGCTGAAACCAATCAAATATGATTCAGTTGTAGAAGGCCTGTCACATAATAATTTTCATTCATCAAGAAATTAGTAGTCAAAAGTGAGTTTTGACCAATAAAAATAGAACAAATATTTACTAATTGACTGTTTAATCATTGAAGTGGATGATGTTTAAATAGCACTCTATTTAAATATCATCCACTTCAATGGTCAAACAGCCAATACAAATTTTACACCTCATTCACAACAAAAAGTGGTAAATATTTGTCCTATTTTTATTGGTTAAAATTGACCTTTGACTGTTGAAGTAGATGATATTTAAGAACAGCTAATAAATAGAGTGTAAATGTTCATATAATCAAATTAAAAAAAACACATTCAAACAACTGTTTTAAACTATTTTAATTTGTTTATGACAATTTTTTTTAATTAGATAAAATATATCAGAAGACTTTTTTGGGAGCAGGTAGTTGCAAGCCCACAAATGTTAAGTAAATTCCATGTATTCAAACACCTATATACAACATGAGATCTATTCTTACAATGTCAATATCCCCTCCATCTCCAATGTTTTCTTTTCATCTATCAGTTTCAGAAGTTCATGTCCAGCTTCATCACTTAATCCTTTAATGCAACCTTCTGAATAGTTGATCGATTGTTGTTGGAGCTCCTCTACAAACTTGTTCACATCACCCTTTCTCCACTGCAAAAGCAATGAAAATGAATAAGGTTGACTATGTAAAGAACTATCATACTTATTTATTATTTTGAACTTGTGGTAACTTACTTCTTCTATGCATCTCATGTCATAATCTGTTTCAGGATAATTTAACCTCCTGCGTGGTTGGTCACGTGTGACTAGCATAGCTTTGTCTGAGGACCTGCATAGTAATTATTTATATTAGGTATACAGTAAACTATATACTGCCAATACATATGGTAAAATATGGAGGAGAGCTATTAGAGCACTGACCTTGCTGCAGTCTCAGCAATAAAATGTCGACCTAAAATTAAAACAAAAGTGAACAATATCAAAAAAATAAAAATAAAAAATTAATGGAATTTATGATTCTCAATTTATAATAACTGTTTGAAAGCTTTGGATTAGAGTTTGCAAAGGGAAAGATTTATTTGGATTACATCAGTATTATAAAAAATTTCAGACCTCTGTAATCTATTAATTTTTTTGAAAGGATTTAGGATAATTTTTTTTTAGAATTTTTTTTTATAACATACTACTTGGTATTGATTTGACAATGGGTCACATGACTGGATTTAAGGCCTAAATTTTATGGTTGTATGACCAGATTTAGGTATTTTTGCCATAAAATATAAACAAAATTTATAGAAAATTGTGATGATATATATATTTGGATTATATATAATTTTACTTATACTAAGATATGTCATAGTATTTTAAAAGTAATTGTCATAAAAAAATTGCTGGACAGGCAGGGTTGACCATTAAATTTAGGCCCTGACTCAATCTGGATTAGATCTTTCCATTGGTAATTTCTATTTTCAAATTTTTATTATTCTCAAAACAACAAAAAACTTTCTGCTTTTTACCCTTTTTAATAAAAAAACTCCTCAAAGCTATTCTTAAATATTATCCACTTCAACAGTCAAAGGTCAATTTTGACCAATAAAAATAGGATAAATATTTACCACATTTTGTTGTGAATGAAGCACAAAATTGCTATTGATTGTTTGACCATTGAAATTGATGATATTTAAGTAGAGTGTCAACTAAATTAAATAAAAAGAAAACCTTATTAACTCACCAAGACTTGCTTGACGTCTATCATCCTTAAGCCTGCAAAGAAATAGCATTCCAATGTTATTAAAGAGCGCTTTACAGTGGAACATATTGTATGTTAGACACTTCAGCAATTCATTATTATTGAGCTCAACATCTTAACAGCACCCAAAAGTTTTTCAAATCAACCTTTTGAGTCATAAAAAATTAACCCACAGAGATATGAAATCACCCTAAATATGAGAACACACAAAATGACCTAAAAGATTGATATCAAAATCTTTTACAGACATTTTTTTTGAAGAAAGATATAGTGTTCAATGTATTATTTTTTAATCAAACAAAAGAATAACAGCAGAAATAATAGAATACCATATATTGGCTTTCCAACGGCCACGGTCATCAGTGACTCCAATGAATCGGCCACTTTTTTTACCCCTGCTGCTCCTACCATTATCATTTATGTTAGACCTTCCCTGAGATGTCTGAGCGTTAGGGTTTTCCATGCCACTATTACCACCACTTCCAGCAACTGTGTCTTGATCAACCCTCCCTCTACTGAGATTGATTAGCATCCTTGCTGCGTGTCCAATATCATTCAAATCACAAGAATTCTCCTTGTAATTTTTTCTTTTTTTTCCACTAAGCCTCACCTCAGGATTAGGATCAGAAACAGTACTAGACTGAGCTTTAACTTGAGCATGAGAAACATTGGCATTAAGATTTTCCATTCTCGTAAATTCTGCACAATGTAAGAAAGCAAGTTAGCACTGCAAACGGATATGTCAATCATTCTATTCCTTATTCACTTAAGAAAATTGGGGCCACGAATATATAATGGATAAGAGAGATTTCAATATCCTTCATCATACTAAAACAGTCTATGAAACTATCATATTTCAAAGCACTGCTGAAGTAGTGAGAGATTGCTATCAGACATAACTCTGTTCTTTGCAACTTGTTTGTCTTTCTAAGTCTGACCTTTCTAGTGATGATAGATAAAACAAACAGTGATGAAAACAATTGGTTCTGTTAGTTTTCCTTTATGTTTATATCTAATATCCCTTTGCTTGTGCTCCAAAAGAAAATGGTGGGAAAATGAGGAAGACCATATAGTCAAAAGTAATTATAATTTCTTGACTTGCCTAAGTCTTATGACCATTAAAGAATGCTTATAGTCCAACGAAATAACTAAAGTCATCTAAGAGGAATTAAATATTGTACACAGAAAATGAGTAAAGGAATCAAATTCTAAGTTAGATTAAGCCTCTAACAAAGTTGAAGAAATTAAACTTATATTACCTGGTCATGTTGAAATGCAGGGAGATGATAGAAAGATTTAATTATGGTGAAAAATAATTTGTTTATATAAATAAATAAGTTGAGTCAAAGGTTATGAAGAAATAAATATTCAATAATAATATTGTAAAGAACTGTATGTTTCACTCATTCTCTTTTATGTTTTAATGTGATTTTTGTGGATCTTGTTAACTTATTGTCTTAGTATATAATTTATTTTTTGGGTGCAGTGAATAACCCTCATTTTGAATTTAACATTGTATTATGTTTAAAACTCCACTTCATACCAACACCAATGCAATTGTTAGGACTTCTTTCTTCCTCAACTAGATCATACATGCAATCTCGTCCTCTAGACTAGATTGTGGGCATCATCTAGTCCTCTAGATTTAAAATTTGAAATTCTCAATTCTAAAGATAACAATTTCAAGATATAGTTATTACCCATGAAGAGGATAAATCTTGGACACTTTTATCTTTACCTTTCTTCAACCAAGAGGGTGCTAATTGGGATGTAAATTCTGACATTTATCTTCTTCATACCCATCTTTATCACAATGAGAACAATGCAATTTTCTCTTACTTTTACCATAGAAGTACAACTCTTCTTTCCTTTTACCTTCGGATTTTTCTTTCCACCATGCTACTATTCATTACCCTTGTTGCAAGTCAAGGAAAATTTTTTAAGTAGAAATGGGCAAAAGACTACAGTAGATTAACACAAGAATGGAGAGAAGAACAAAGGAAGAGGGAAGAACAAAATAATAGAAATAGATTTAAACAGTTCAACCACCAATGGCTTAAAAGGAGACTATTTGTAGAAAAGCAACACCCAAAACCCTACACTCGGTTAGATCAAATTTCTTCCACTTAATAAATTAAATTGTGGAGACCAAAGGAAATAGAATATAAGGCCCTAATAGACTGGATAGAAAACCAAATGCAAGATGATAAAAAAAAAGGAGGACATGGACAAAATCAAGAAAAGAATTATCATATGTTGCTACAGGAGTGAATAGGATCCCTTTGGGGAAACACAAAATAAAGGAAATTTTTTAGAATGTCATATTTATTCAAAACAAATAGGAATTGGATAATATAAATTCCCATTCAAAATATATGGCCTTTTTCATGAGTTGGGAAAACCCTTGGTCTGCATGAGATCAAATACAAAAATGCTATAAAGAAAACTAGGGGCAGAACATGATTACCCACAATCTATTAAGAGAGTTTTATCAAATCAAATGTGAATGGCAGGGAAAAGAAGATGAAATAATGAAAGAAGTTCATGAAATTAATGTACAGTGTGGGTTTTTTGATAAAAGACTAGGAACTAAACTTCAACCATTTGAGATATAAAATATCAAAAAATCCAATGTGGATTAGATTGTATAATCTTCCTTCAAATATTGGAATCGCTTGATACTTAAGGAAATAGGAAATCATATAGGGTCCTTCATATTGATGGATGCGAATACAAAAGAGAAATAATTAGGCCTATATGCACATATCTGTGTATACATAAATTTGACAGAAAAGCTTCCTCTGTGTCAAAATTCAATCAAGGGAAGAGTTTTGGAACCAAAAAATTTAAATGGAGGGGCCAATAGAAAAAAGGCCCGATATCAAGAAACAAATGGAACACAAATGATCAAAGAAAATAAAGAGAACAAAAAGTAGAAAACATTTCCCACATTGAAGAACCCAATATTGGGAAAAAAGAGAAAAATCAAGAAGAAACTCAGTTCTAGGTAGTGTTGTGACCTAATTACACATCACCCCATTGCAAATGGGGACCCCATTTTTTTAGTTCTAATGCTTTGCATTAAGTTTTGATGATGTCTTAGGTTCATTTCCTCTACCAATCCAACAATAATTCTCTCTCCTAGAAGGTTTTGCTTTGAAATGAAGAGTCTTGATCAAATTTCATTCAAATAATGAACACTGAGATCAATCCTGATGTATGTTTGAGATCATAAAAATGACTAAGTCTTGTAGCCTAATATCCTGAAAATCCTAAAAATTTTACTAAGTCTAAATTTTGGTTGATCCTCCAAATTCTAGATTTTACATGTTAAATCCGGTGGATTCGAGACCTATCTCAAACATCTTGAAGTATAAGTTGGATATACTTAAATATATTTTTCAATATACCTTGCCTTGAGAGACACTGAAAATGGCTAAGTACTGAAAAAGAGTGCAAAATCCTTGACCGGTGTGACAAGACATGAGGAGAGCGCAAAATTTTGGTTCACTACACCACATTCAACTGGAGCATGAAATCATGAACCAATGTGACTCATCCAATGCTCTCCAACTCATGCACCCTCAAGAAGGAAGGTGAAGATGATGGTTTGAAGTGAATTTTCAGAGGAACCAAAACATGAAACCAACGCGCCTAGACCAATGTGCCACTTTGGAGGGTAAGAGAGGTGGATTTTTTTGAAGGAAAGATTAAGAAGAGGATCTCTTGCACCCTAACTAACACACCCTTATGAGATCATCAACCGGAGCACAAAATGGTCAACCAATGCGCCCAAACCAATCCGCCCTTGTGAAGAAGAGATAAGGATGATTTTAGGAGGTACTTTATCCAAGCATCAAAATGGTCAACTAATGCACCCTCAAGATGAAAGGTTTGTTTGATTACGAAAGTGCCTTTTAACTGGAGTCTAAAATCCTTAACCAATGGGCCATTTAGGAAGGCAAGATGAAGTGAGGTATTTCAAGGAGAATCAAGACTTTGAACCAAAGCACCTCAATTAGAGTGCCACCTATGTTAGAGGTTAAGTTAAGTCTTGTGAAACAAAAGAAGATCCAAAACTCCTAACCGCTGCGCCAATGAGGATGAGGAATTTAAATTTACAAGTATGATGAGAAGAGGATCCAAAATGGCCATCCCATGCCTAATCTAATGAGCCACTTTGGAGAATAAGTTGAAGTGAGTTTGAATATATGTTGAAAGGAGAACACAAGACATCCATCTAAAATGCCTTAATTAGAGTGTCACCTATGTGGGAGATTATGTTAAGTCTTGTGACATCTCTTAGATGAGGATCCAAATTCCTTAACCAATGCGCCCTTGTGATGCATTCAACCAGAGTCCAAAAACCTCAACCGGCGAACTCAAGGATGAAGTGAGGTATTTCAAGAGGAATCAAAACTTTGGACCAAAGCGCTAATTTTAAAGGACACTTGAAGGAGATCCAAAATTGTCATGTAATGCACTACCTTATGAAGGAAGCTAGACTCAAGTCTTATGATACCTTTCAGATCAACAACCGAAACCTTCAACCAATGTGCCACTTTAGTTGAGGTGAAAGTAAAGTTTTAAGTGAAACTTCAACCAGAGAATAAAATCCTTAACCAATGTGCCACTATTGATATGTGGTTTTGAAGAAATTTAAGTGAAGGCTGAATTTCTCAACTAATGCGGCATTCTTAATGTGATGATTAGTTTGAATTTTATGATTTCTTTCATATGGAGAACCAATTTCCTCAACTAATGCTCCTAGCTTGGAATTGTATGAAATGACTCTTATGTTATGTATTATGAAATCAAGTGTTTAAAGGATTAATGTTGTTTCTTTGTTTGTGTTGCAGCAATAAGGATGGAGCTAAGGAATTATCTAAGGAACAAGTGATTGGATCCTTTGATAAGCAAGGAATGAGAAAAGGAGAAGGCATCATGTAGCTTCTCTAAGAGGCCACTTCAAATCTAACATGTTAGCAATCTTCATCAATGACATTGTGTTGGATCACTTCAAGTATCAACTAGCTTCTTCATCAATCATAGCTTCAAGATCAGCATGTAGCTACTCCAAAGGAAATTCTCATCATCATCTACTCTCTACTCTCTTCAAGAAGATGTATCCAAAGATCAATCTACAACCTACTTGCAAGAGAAGAAGAATCATTACAAAAGTTAAACAAAATGAGCAACATCTATCATACATCTAGTTTACAAGAAGATGAACAAGGCAGAATCAACAAGATACATCCCAAACATACAAGATCAAAGCAATCACATTGAAGACATCGAAAGATGATGCAATTTGGGAATATACTAAGGTGGTACCTACGTGGCAGACACTCATCATCAATCCAATAACAAGTCACTACATCATTTGACAAGCAAGAAGACAAAGAGGACGTCCATGTGGAAGATGCTCGAAAGATTCCTTCTTATCCTTATATTTTTGGAAAGCATGCCTTCATTGCCTCTCCTATGTACTAAAAATAGCAAGCTGTTGTAACTACCTACTGAGGTGGCATGATCTAAGCCTTTGGCTACATGAATTGATCCTAGCCTTTCATTATAATTCTGGACCTCTATTTAAAGGCCTTGTTGCCTCATTTGTAAAGGATTAGATTAGTCAGTAGTCATTAGTTTTTTAGGAGTAGAATAGGAGAGACTCTCAAAATTCTCTAAGAGGACTTGAAGTTGTTGTAAATATTTGTCAAGATTAATGCAAAAACATTGGAGTTCATTTGGTGTTCAAGTGTTGTCATGTGGAATAACAAGGTTTCTTGTATCTTGATGAAGTGGAGAGGTGTTTCAAATTAGATTAGAAGTAGATTAGAAGTTTTTTGATGTAGTGTATGTTTGTATTGAATATTTGATCAACTCCTAGCTCATGCTTTTAACATTCATCGCTAGTGAAGTGTTGGGTAAAGCTAGTCTAAGCCTCATTATTTAAATTCGATTGTGGATGTTTGTTTGAGCTGTGCCATTGGATGGGTTCTGGTATACGCTTTCATGATTTGAAAACCATTCGCGTACCTTAGGAGATTGCACCAACTTCATGTAGTTGTAGGCATCCTTGGTGAAGTGGAGTTAGGTTAATTTAGGAGTTTGTCTATTCAAGCATCATCATTTACTTCATTGACCTTAGATTAGCTCCCTAAACCCTATCTTTTTTCCCTTTTTTTATCATTGATACATCGTGAATACTTCATCCACACTGAAAGGAGAAATAAGTTGAATGAATGAAGAAGAAGTCTAATGTAAGTCCCTTTGTGATTATCAGCAAGATCACATGTAATCACTGAGTTCATCCACCATAAGTCATAAAAAGGAACCTTGGAGGTACTTCACTGGATCACATAGTTTAGCCTTTGAAGAGATTTATTCAAGAGAGAGTAGGATACTCTAGTGTTTTACTCTATTGTTGACTTGTCGAAAAAAAATCATCAATAGGTAGAAATATGTGAACATAATAGAACATTACATTTTCCAAAGGAGGGAGAGTCAAGGTATTTCCTAAAAAAGAATACTTTCAAATTAGTGTTAGAACTTTTCCGGATTACCAGTGAGATAAGAAACTATGATCCTTTTGGAGAAAAATATAGGATATATATCAAACACCAAATACTAAGAAGATATAGAACATTACAAAAAAAATTAGATTTTCAAAAGGAGATTATAAAAGAAATAAATGAGGAAGAAGAGAGGGTGGAAATTTAGATCAACTCTTTAGATGATAGAGGAATGATTCAACCAATATTTGAAATTGACAAGTCTAATTGTGGGGAACAAGAAAAGAAAGGAAGGAAATCTAATAAAGAATTACTGGTCAGAGAAGGGGAGGCAAAATGGAAAATGAAGATAAATATGATGCTAAGATCCAGGAAAAGGAATACTCCTTTCCAACTATCAATGAAGATCACATCATGGAATGATAGGAGCCTAAACACCCCTAACAAAAGATGTTTGATTAAATGTCAAATGCATTTATCAGATATTGATATATTCCTCCTACAAGAAAAAAATAAGTAAGAAGCAAGCTAAAATAATGGATTTCAATCTAAAAAAAATGGAAAGGACACTTTGTTGAATCAATTGTCCTTTCTAGAGGCATGGCTACCATATGGAGACCCTCAACAACCAACATGGAAGTCGTCAACCCAGATCAGCATTGGCAAGTAAGTAAAATTAATTGTATATTTACTAAGTTTAATTTTTCTTGATTAATGTATATGGACCAATTGTATGCACACAAAAGAAAGAAAATTGATAAGATATAGTACTCTTTATTAAATCCAAACCCCAAAAATAAATGATAATTGGTGGAGATTTCTTGATACTATTATGTCAGAAAATGTCCCCTTGGGGGATTTTCTGATAGCACAAGATCTATTCACATTTAATAACCTCACACACCAGACACACTCTCTATTCCTTAATGTTGATCTATTAACTTAGACCTCTACAGACATACTATGATAATAGTGATAGGAAGCTTTCTATGGCCAAGAAGTCAATCGAGAAATGAAATGCAGAAATGTTAGAACTAACTAATGAATTTAACTTGCTAGAATAAGAACTACCCATGACATGAAACTTACATTATCAGATTAGTCATACAGATATAAAACTTAGAAAACTACCAAATGACTATGAATGTTCCTATTGCTTTGGTGACATGAACTTCCTACCATCTACATCTTGTCATCGGACCCCTCAACGAACCCAAAAATCACAAAATTCAAAAATTAAGAAGGTGCCCCTGCATCAGACTCCCTAGTGAACAAAATTGCATGTACTCCTGTACATGAGGATCAAAACTTATCTAACTCTGTATTTTTCTTTCGCTTCTTCTGCAATCTTTTTGGTACAGTTATCACCTTTCTCCTACATTGTTGTGTCACTTTCATCGTTCCATTCTTAACCAGTTTCCTCCAAAGTTTCATTTCCCACTTAGCCACATATAGATCATTGTAAGTGACTTTAAATATATCATCCAACTATCTTTCAGTCTGATCAAATTCATCCTTCCATATTAACTCATTATGGACTTCACCATATGTATTACAACTCACAAAATTCTTACAAAAATCTGTATATCTCTCTTCATAATTTTGTCCTATCTCCTCACTACTCCATAAATCAAAATGAAACAAAACAATGTCCTCAAATAGGACTAAGAATTTTTCCTCTTCTTGGAGCTCTTCAATATCCCCTTTATCATAAACCTCTACCCTCATTTCCACATCTCCCACAGATTCATTTGTCTTCAGGTTTCCATCAACACGTTCTTCCATTTTAGTTATTTCACTTTTTATGGATTCATCTTCAACCAAATTATCTATTGTCCTCTTATTCCAAATTGTATTCTCACCTCCATCTTCTTTTCTAGATTCCTTTTCAACTCCAAGCTTTTCACAAGTCCTTATTTCTTGAACTTCTACAATAGCTACAATCTTAGCCTCTTCATTGTTTTCACCATTTCTGGTTATTGCTGCCCTGTTTTGTCCTTCAGCCTTCTTATCCCACTTGAGCTTTTCAATTTGCCTCTATTTACTTCCTTGTTTCCTTTTATATTTATTTCTCCTCATTTATTTCTCATCTACAAGTCTCCACAACTCCATTTCATACTCGTAATTGCCATCTTCACCATTCATATCTACTCTCTTCTCATCTTCATTTATCAAACTCTTATTGTCAAGTATTTCATCTATAATTTGAAAATCTTCACAAACAATTTGTTTACCTTTCATCTTGCATGCATCCTCTTCTAGCTTCCTTCTAGCTGCTTCATTCTCTTCCTTCCTAGGTATGATGTTAGTTAATACCTTTATGTCTTCATCATCTACTTTTTGTTGTTCTAGTTCTCTTGCATGCTTCTTCACACAATCACTTTCCTTTCTAGCTTCATGGTGTAACAATATTTCTTCATTTTCCTTGAACTCTTCTTTACAAGTCTCAGCTTATTGTATGTGATCATTCTACCATAAAATTAACTCTATCTCCTTCATTTTATTCTCTTCTTCATACTTTTTACTCTCTTGAGATATTTTCTTCTCACCGCATCCTGCTACACCAACTTTCCATGCTACTGTCTCAGACTTCACCCTCCATACTTGGCTTCATGTAGTTCCAAACTGCTGACTTCTTATTGTTGCATATTTTCTCCATGGCCTAAGGTCTATTTGCTGCCTTAAAACACCTTCTTCATACTTCATTTCTTACTAACGTGTCCTCTTGCCTTGGCTCCTCTTTAATTCTATCATACCTTCCATGCTTGTGATAGGCTTACTATCATGAAATCCATCATAACCAGCATCTTGTTTATATTTTCTATGCTATCCCTCAAGCCAACATGGCACTATATAACCATGGTTTTCTTTCTTTCCTCTATCAACTTGCATAACTACATTCTTAATTTCAAATCTATGATCAAAATCAACATTTGTACTCACATGTACCTCTTCTTTGTTCTGTTGTCCTGATTCGCTATCATCCTTGTCTTCATTGCTTGACAACTCATCTTCTTGGTAGGCTTCCTCCATTTCCTCTACAACATCTTCTAGGGCATCTTGAAATTCATAATGATCATCAACATCTATATTATCATTTGAAATCAATATCATACTATTCTCTTCTTCACATTTAAATTCATTGCACTGTACCCTTTCCTACTATACTACTGCAATTCACTCATGCATACCAACTGTTACAATTTGGCTTGCTCTTCTCTGGTCTTCATCCCCACCCAAGGGTGCTCTGCTAGACCCTTCTCTTATGCATTTCAAGGTCTCATTCTAGGCCTTTCTTGTCACGCTCTTCATACCTGTATACACAAACTTAAAGACAACATTAGACAATAAAACAAGAGACCACAATGTCTCCATAAGTGTCACCTTCATGGATAATCTCCTCTTTCCATTTCTCTTTTCCACCAGTGCTGCTTGCTGCACTTTCTTCTCTTCCTCTTTTTCTTTCTTATCTTCCCTCACGTTCTCTTCAATGAGAACTTTCTCCATCACTTTTGTGGTATGTTGCTCATCCAGCAACCTCTTGTTGTCCCAACCTTTGTGGGTACTCTTTCCTCTTCTCAAGGTATCCATCCTTTGCCTTTTTCTTCTTTCCATAATCACCTTCATAGGCCACTTTACTTTCTTTTCCATTGGCCATACCCAAAAATATTTATGGCTTTCTTCTTCCAACCTTTGCTCCCTTGCTATCAGGTATTGTTGCAAATCTTTTCTCAGTTCTTCCAGCTCTCTTTCAAAAGCTACATTTAGCTTCTTCATGTTTTCTTTCCTCCTCTTCCACATGTCCTAGCTAAGCTACCTCACTCTGGTGATTTACTTAGCACTTAAAACCAACCTTACGCTCTGATACCAATTTGATAGCACGAGATCTATTGACATGCTCTAATACCCCATTTAATAACTTCACACACCAGACACACTTTATGTTCGTTAATGTTAATCTCTTAACTTAGACCTCTACAGACCTGCTGTCATAACAGTGACATGAACCTTTCTATGGACAGGAAGTCAATCTAGAAACAAAATGCAGAAATTTTAGATCTAACTAATGAATTTAGCTTGCTAGAATAAGAACCACCCATGAGAGGAAACTTACATTATCAGATGAGTCATACATATATAAAATAGAGCCTTTATGATTGAGACAAACCACAAGCGATAACAAATAAATACACATATAAAAAATAATGAACTTTATTCATGCTAGGGAAACCATTACAGATTACAAGTGAACTAGATCCTTCATGGATCGATGCTCCCTTCTCTATTGGCATTCGACCCCCTCACTCTCATTACTCCCTCGATCTCTTTTTTTCCTCCTATTGACATTTCCCTTTCCAGTCGCATATGGTGCTCAAGCCTATCCTCTCATCATCCAATCTTCTCTTTTCCAGCTCTAATTGACTATTGCTCTCCTTCTATTTGGGCCTCAATCCATTGGCCTTCGACCTTTCTCTTAACATCCTCTACTTCTTTATGTTCAGCCTCTACTTCTTTCTATTGGCCTTCCTCCTTCCTCTTACTTCATCAACTCCCTTCCCTTTGCCTAGCAGCCTCTCGATCTTTCTCTTATCGGCCTTTTTCTTCTGTAACTTGGCCTTCCTTTCTTCGGTTGTTCTCCCTCTCTCTCCATCTCATACCTACTCACTCTCTTTATATGCATTCGATACGCCTTTCCTATCTATTCTATTCCTGCCAATGGTCGGTTACTGGAACCGCTTTCTTTTCTTTTCTTGCATGTCTCTTCACAGCCCTTTCTTTACAATTCATTGCATCTTCTCCCTTCCAACCATCAATTCAAACCTCTTCAACTTCTAACTTCCCTCACTATTGATTCAACAAGTATACTTATCGGTCTCCCCTTTAACTGCTACTATCATTTTTCACCTCTTCCTACTATTACCGTCACACTAATCTGCTCATGATGAACCTGACTCTACCTAACCATAGCTATTTATTCACTCTGTTGTCTGCCTGTAACTTAACTACCTTCAACATATGTAATAAAAACCTAGAAGACTACCAAATGACTATGAATGTTCATGTTGCTTTGGCAATAGGATCTTCCTACCATCTACATCTTGTCATCTGACCCCTCAACAACCAAAAAATCACAAAATTCAAAAATTAAGAAGATGCCCCTACATCATTTTTCCTCTTAAGGTTTAGCTTTTGGGTCCTTTAAAATGCATTTAGAGCATCTTTCATGATTTTGATTTTGATGTGTTGTTGGTTGTACTTATGTAATAAGTGGTTCAGTCCTCTTCAGAATGACCTCCTGAGTGTCTTCACGGCATGGCTTCGAATCTTCAAAGTAGGTATGTGGGGCGGTCTATGGTCTGAGATCCTGGCTCAAATTGTATGGTAGCTCTGGAAAAAGCGCAACAACCAGATTTTCAACATGAAGTAGGCTTCTATTTCTTCAATAATAAAAAAAATTGAATTTGAAGTTTCTAAACACTTGAACACGAGGGTAACCTAGAGGCAATGCAAATATTTTTCACTATGGGACGATAAAATGTCCCTGGAGTGGCCACACCTCATTGAGCCAAATGGCGTCATGGTCAAGCCAAAGTCTAAACAAGGTGACACTCACTGGAATCTTCCACCTTTTAGGAAGCTCAAACTCAACTTTGATGGCACTTCACAAGGTAACCGCAGGCCATCAGAAGTTGGCTTCCTAATTCAAAACATGTATGGCAATCTAGTTTGGGCAAGAACTGTAAAACTCCCTAATAGAACAAACAACGATGCCGGATTTGCTATCCTACAAGTTGGTCTCAAACTTTGTGTGCACAAGAATCTCAAGTGTGTCAGCATAGAGGGTGATTCTTTGGTTGTTATTAATGCAGTGGCAGCTCAGAATGTGCCAAGCTAGAAATCCAAAGATTGGATCGAGAAAATAAGTAGATTGCTAAGAAATTTTAATGATTTCTCCTTCTCTCATGTCTATTGTGAGGCCAACTCAACGGCATACCTCCTCCCAAACTGTGCCATAGACCAATCACTGGCAGATGTTTTTTCTTCGTCGTCTACAGATTGGGAGAGCCTCCAAGTGGTCATTGAGTGGGACAAGATGACGGCTGCTCAGTGACTAGATCCTTATCTCTCATTCTAAGTTCCACTTAGACCGTCACTTCTCAATCCTTCATACTCTACTTTTCCTTGGATGGATAGAAGGATGAGTGTTACTCTGAAGGGCTTTGGCTTCTTTCTAAAGATTGTGCCACCTCCCACCTGCGGGAGAGGTTGGATCGAAATGTAATGGTTACTCAAGCTTATTATGTTTGATTATATGTAAATTAGTTCTTTTCTACCCAGATCAAGAGATTTTTGGTGGTGATTAAGGGCATTCACCTCCTTGTTTTCTTTGTCTGTGTGTAGAAGACTTGTAATTTTTAGCTGAATTTTAATATAGGGAACTATCCCCTCTAATAGTATTTTTCCTATAAAAAAAACTATGTTTTGGTGTGTTTTTCAAGTTTTGAAGTTTCTAATATAAATTTGTAGCTACAAGTTAAGAAAAATAGAAAATTTATTCTAGAAATTAAATAACTCTATTCTAACTTTATGCTATCAAGAGAAAGACAAGACAATATTTTACTTCCTTAAGAGAAAAATATGAGCTTATTACTAATAAAGAAATAAAGAACCTATAATAATGGGAACCAATGCTAGTATTTGTCTTCAAAGGTCCTATAACAACTATCTCCTCCCCTACAGCAATGGGGTCTTCCTCTCTCAGATAGTGATAAAAAGGGGGATGTAACAAAGAGAAAAAATAGCTTAGAAGCAATAACAAATTTGAAGGGAAAATGGGGCACACGTAATCTTTTTTCAAGCATAAAAAGCTAGAGGGGATACTATGCATAAGCTTGGCTAAGGAAAGAATACATGAAAATAGTATACTAAAGAAAAATATTTGAAGCTTTGTAAAAACTAAAATAAATAAACTAATCTAGATTCAAAAGCCTATGAAGAAGCTGGAAGAAGCTTATGAAGAATATTGTGAGATTTCTCAATGAGAAGAAGATTTCTAGATTTTTATGAGATATCTAAACTATGAAGATATATAGAAGAAGCTTTTGAAGAAGCTTGTAAACAAGATTTTGTGAATGAAAGTGACAATAAACAATGAATAATGAAGGGGTATTTACAGGTAGAAATGAGAGGGAACAAAAGAGGAGATAAGATTAAAAGTAGTTATCTAAAAAAAGGGGGAAACAATTCCACATGACTAGACAAAGGATAAGAAGAAAGATAAAAGAAAACAAGAGTGAACTCAAAGAGAAAATGGAACCAATTTATAAGAGACAAGATTTGATCATGAGTTCACAAAGGAAATAAAGCAAGAAAAAGGATGAGTTCAGATTAAAAAAAATGTGAGGAAAAATGGGTTTAAAATCAAGAAGAAAAGCTAAAACTATGAGTTAATTTGTTCATCCAAAATGAGAGGGTCACCCCTTTTTCTAGTTAGGGTAACTGGGGCAATCGAGAGATGCTACAGGGTGACCCAAATGCACTATGGAGTGACCCAAAAGAACAATGGGGAAACCTAGAATAGGAGGATCTAAAATGGCTTGTTAGAAAAATGTGAGGTTTGGAAACTCAATTTTGAGATTCAAGAAGATGGTTGAGCAGAAAACACAAGGGATATGTACTAAGAGTGAAACTACTTAGAGGAGTGTAATTTATGTCTACATGATTGTGATTAGGAACCTCTTTTCATCATTAGACTATCATGTAGGCTTGACATGATTTTGGTACTTACAATGTGCATGTGGCATATTTCTATCGGAATGTTACAATTACCTAAGCCTTGATTGAACCTAACTCCACACATCCTAGAAAGGATCCAAATGTAATCTCCAGATTCCCTATTCCTTATTTTGGATCAAACCAATAGGTGTAGTACTAAAACCTAGTTTAGAATTGTAACTTTGGTGTTGACATCTAAATTTTCTAGAATTAAATTTAAATATGGGCCCAAGCCAACTAAATCCAACTATTACTGGCCGACTAAAATGTGCAATATTCAGTCGATCTCTTTGGATGCTAGGGTTTTGAAAATTTACAAAGAAATATGGCTTCTGGATCATGGCATTCTCCTCCAACGCAGATCGAAGATCCCCCCTCCAATTCTCCGTGGCAAGATTTTAAGTCTGATGCAAGGCCTATCCTCAACAATGATCACCTTGGCGCAGGGACAGTTATTTCGGCCACGGCTAAATCTCGCTCGGGAGAAGGTTTTAGGAATGCTCTCCTTCAAACAAATCTCAAGACATCTTCCAGAGCAGAGCCTAGTAAAGGAGCTTTTGAGGATCGATAGCTAGTTTTCTCCCCCTCTCACACCTCAGCCTCTCGTCTAATCTTTGGCAGCCCTATGGCGAGACAGGTGGCTCTCCTGGTGGTAGGGCTGAGAAAGTTCAGCATAACCTACCTGTGGGCTCAGCCTCATTTGGGAGCATTTCCTCTA
The DNA here is from genome assembly GCA_027924645.1 of Cunninghamia lanceolata. Classification (NCBI taxonomy): domain Eukaryota; kingdom Viridiplantae; phylum Streptophyta; class Pinopsida; order Cupressales; family Cupressaceae; genus Cunninghamia; species Cunninghamia lanceolata. The sequence continues at coordinate 29,126,197 of BSBN01000078.1, read as the reverse complement.
CAATCATCAGGAATCGATTGGATTTGGGCAAACCTATTTGATGCTCGGAGAAGCCTATCAAAATACTGTTACCTGAGGAAGTCAAAAATGAAATAGTTGAAAATGAAGAGTACTTTACAGAGAATGGACTGATTGGAAGATTCAACTACTTCTGGCCAAGTCTCCCTGAACTCCATCTTTGGATCTTAGAAACCTGGAAGCCCATTTTAAGAGAAAATCGGGAAATCTATCCCTATGTAGGTGGCTTTTTGTGGTAGTTTTTGACAGTATTGAAGATTGCAATACAATTTTTTGTTCCCGCTGGGCTTGGGGGAATCATCTATTATTGTTAAAACCATGCCACCCTACTTTTGATCCTCTAACAGAATCCTTCGATATCATGCCAATTTGGGTTTGACTTCCCAACTTGCCACTTCATTTCTAGACTGATTCTTGTTTCCAAGCAATTGGTGATTCTATTGGCAACTTCATAGCGACAGATAATGATTCATCTGACTTCATACATACAACCTTTGCCCGCATTTTGGTGGACTTGGATATTTCAAAAGAACTACCGATAGAAATCATTTTTAATATTCATGGCCGTAGCTGGACCCAACCTTTGGAGTATGAAGGCTTGCCCTTCAGTTGTAGAAGATGTTACAAAACTGGTCACATAGCCATAGACTACCCCAGCTCCAAAATAAAACTAGATCACCAAGCCACATGGTGGAAAGATGTTGCTCCCCATCACTACACAGTTGAGTGCTCAGCAGGTGCACTTGAGAATCCTCTGGAGCTTCACAATCAAAGGGCTTCTCCTCAGGATAGGAGGAAATTTGATGATCAGCCATCTTCTACACCTGAGAATGATCAACAGCTTCCTACGGATAGGGGTAGGAGCCCCTCTACAATTACTGGAAAATCTCAGCCCCCCCATCTTGAGAAGCACGTCGAAAATGGAAACTAGGATGATTGGAAAGTGGTATAAAAGAAAAAGAAAAAGGAAATTCCTCACAAAGTTGTTTCTCACTATTGATTTGGGTTGGTTCTTTAGGATCTATGGATCCTAGATGAAATCTGGGACTATCCCTTTTCATTTCTTTCACACCCTTGTCAAAGGGCATGCTTGTTCTAATTTTTGGATCTATTTTAGTGAGAGCAGTTCCCTTATACCGCACTTATCTATCAAAAAAAAATGTGCAATATTCAAATTTGCACACTAGAGCATTATATAAAAGGATAAGTCCTAATTTATTTTAATCATCTAGGACTTATCAAGAGGAGACATCTACACTTAGCATCTGCATTAGAAAAATACTTAGCATTATTATCTACACCTATATTTTTCCTAGCATATCTTCCATCTTGTGCAAAATCATTAAATCAATCCAAATGTTTGACTAAGGCAAAATAAGAGAACAAGTTGCCTCCCATGCCTAGTACAAAAAAATCTACTAATATTTATAGAACCACCATGTTTAGATATTAGAAGTAAACACATTTCTAAATATTTAATATAGAAAGTTCAAATTTGCATGAAAAGATTGAATCTATAGGAAAACATTAAAATTGTAACTCTTGAATCAAATCTGCACCTGCAAGATTAACTCAAAACAAATGACAATAAACCTTGATCCACTTACATTGTGCAAAGTATGAATCCACTTAACCAACTCCTATTTGTGGATGACACTTTTTTGATGGGCAATATCACTCTTGAGGAAGCTATTGCTCTTAAGTGAGCTCTTGACATTTACATCGGTGTGTCTAGGAAACTCTTGAATGAACAAAAGTATTAGTTTTTCTTCCATATGAACCCTCATCTTCAAAAACAAATTGTTAATATACTTCATTTCAAGTTGGCTTCTCAGCCTTTCAAATATTTCGGTGCCCTTATTTCTCCTACTTGCCTTGGGAAAAAGACTAGAATGTTATGCTAGATTTTGTTTAACTTGTCATATTAGTCATTGGACACATAGATAACTCTCTTTGGTTAGTTGTATAAACCTCAAACCCATGATTAGGCTCTCTAAGTTTATAGATTTATAGCTCTTGTGACTCCAAAAGGCATCCTTCATCATTTAGACCATACAATGAGAAAGTTTCTTTGAGAAAAAAATTTAGAGAAAATGAAATGGCATTTGATTAATTTTTGGGTAAATTTTGTTAGCCTAAAGAGAGGTGGATTAGGTATGACATCTTCTCTCCTTAACAATATCTGCAAATTATCTTGGATATGGTGTGTGGAGGAATAGGCTTTATGGGGGATAATTCTAAAGCTCAAGCAGCTGAATTCGGAGAATTGTGCTTACATTTATAGGATGTCAACCCTTTACAAGGGTTCTCATAAATAGAAAACAATAAATTTGGATAGTCATTTGATTAAAATTGGTCTTTTTTAGATTGTGGGGAAGGGTGACATTGCTCTTTTTTGAGATGATGCATGGGACCAACACAATCCTCTTTGTGTGGAATTCTCTAACCTCCTTGAATTAAACTATAAATGTGTTGAATTTAGTTGGAATTATGTTTCTGATTCAGTATGAAGTCATGCATAATAGTATGAGAATTTCAAAATAGAAATCTAAAGCTCTTTGCCTAGGTCAACAACTCTCTATTTTGGTTAACCATTTAACTCATATTTTAACATCTCAGGAGGACTCTTTGAATAATGTTCAGATATCCTTGAATGGGGTTTGAAAGAGTATGGGATTTACACAATATAAATTGGTTATAAAACTCTTTTGATAGAAAACTGGATGGAGAAAAACTACAATATGAGATAATCTACTTTTAATAAAATATAATCAAATAGAAGTATTTAACTTCTAAATTAAAAAATTAGGCATGCTAGCTACTGTCTAGGTCAAATTCTACTGTAACGAACTAAGCCTCTTAATTATAAAATCTACTTAGTCATTATTTGCTCTGAGATCCTATGAAACCTTACCATGTTTTACTATTTAAGTCTCCTTATGATTGACTGTTTCCTTCAAGGATTGTGTAAAGCAAGGCATTGCAACTATTACTTCTACACTCTTTGGTTCTGTATCAAATATGATTTTGCTTGGGATGAAACCCTTCATTTTTTTGACAAAGACAAAAAGGCTGCCATGGTGGTTAAATTAGATATGTCCAAGGCTTATGATAGAGTTGAATGGAGATTCCTTCTTGTTATTATGAGGCAATTAGGGTTTTCCAGAGAAGTGGTAAAATGGATTTATTCATGTGTCTTAGGATTCTAGGTCTCAATTCTTATTAATGGAAAGGAGTCTGAAACTTTCGAACCCATGCGAGGGCTGAGGCAAGGGGACCATTTATCCCCCTACCTTTTCTTTCTTATGACGGAAGCTCTAACATGGGCAATAAAGGAAGCTAAGAGAAGGTCAGAATGGAACGGCATTAATATTAAAGGGATCTAAGAACCCTTCACCCATGCTCTTTTTGCATATGACACAATACTCTTTGGTCAAACCTCGATTCAAGAAGCCAAAATCATGATGAAAACAATCAAGTTGTATTGCTGAATTTCAAGACAATTGGTCAATTTTAACACATGGATGGTGTTTTTTCAAAATGTGCCTCTTCAACTTCATAATGAAATTTGTGACATTCTCAATCTTGATATTCAGTCTTTGCCCGGAAGATATCTAGGTCTCCCTCTCTTCAATGGCAGATACATAAATGATTTATGGAATAAAGTTCTGAGAAATTGGAATACAAAACTATCTAGTTGGAACAGACATAGTTTGTCACTGGTAGGCTGAATTGTAATGATAAAAGTAGTCCTATCTATGGTGCCTGTTTATATGATGTTGGTCTTCCACATTCCAAAAGGCATAATTGCAAAGATTGATGGGTGTGCAGGAAGTTTTTATGGCAAGGCACGCTTCAAGAGAAGAAAATCCATCTTTTGGCATGGGACAAGGTGTGCAAGCCTAAAGATGAAGGAGGGGTTGGAATCCTTAATATAGACATACAAAATCAAGCCTTGGGTGTCAAACTAGCATAGAATATGTATGCGAAACCTAATGCTATATGGGTTAGACTCATGAAAGCAAAATGTCTGGACTCTTTTGATAATGAGAGAATCTTCATAGTTAAAAACCCTTCCAAAGGATCAACAATTTGGAATTTCCTCATCAGAAGTAGAGACATACTTCAACCAAATTTGACAATTCACAATGGAGAAAAGGTTGACTTCTAGTTTGATTCTTAGGGAGGTGGGCCAACTTTGGCTGCTAGGAGGGATCTTACAAATGCTAGAATCTTCCTCCAATCATGCTGGGGTACCAAAGTCAAAGACTACTGGCTTGTGACAAGAGAGGGGTCTTCAGTTTCAATAGCGTGGAAGAGCAGCCGGGAATGTAATTTTCCAAGAGGTCAAAAAGTGTTACTTAACCAAATTCTAAGGAAGAAGTAGGTAATTGTCTCCAATGTTGATGATGAAGTAGCCCGGATAGGTTCTAAATCAGGCTTTTATACAATCAGAGAGGGGTACAGAGTTTGCATGCACAAAGCTTCTATAGAATGGCCTTCAAATCTATGTTGGGGAAATGCTCTGCTTCCTAAAGAAGGAGCTTTTGCATGGTGTGCACTTCACAATAAAATATTGATAGGTGATTGGATCAAAAGGCTGGGGCTAGGTCCAAATTTTCCATGTGTGTTATGTGGAGGCATGGAAGAGTCAATAGATCATCTTCTTCTGTTATGTCCCTTTAGTAGAGAATGTTGGCTCTATTTCTTTAGAAAGCTAAATTTGTCTAGTCCTTTATCCAAATGTTTGCTCCAAATGTTTAGGAATTGTCCTTGTCTAGTTGTTAACTCTCACTTTCCCTGTCTATGGGATATTGGCCCATTGATGGTTATTTGGCATTTATGGTGGGAAAGGAACATCTGCATTTTCAAAAAGGAAGCAAACTCTGTGAGTCAAGTCTATGATAGATTAGAAGTGGCAATCTCTGATTAGTTAATTTCTTTTCTCAGATGCACTAACACCAGGAATTTAGTGTGGTCCAAATGGTAAGTGGCAACTATTTCATTATGGCCGTCAATGACTAAGTTAGGACTAGGTGGCCTTTCAGGGCCCATTAAGACTATTTCAAAAAGAGATCATGTTAGATGGATTCCACCCTCCCCCCCTACTTCAAGCTAAACTTTGATGGAGCATGTCGAGGCAATCTGGGTCCTTCAGGCATAGGATGTGTAATTAGAAAATAAGATGGTTCTCTTATTGCAACCAAATCGACCAAACTTCCTAGAGGAACCAATAATGAGGCGGAGGCATGGGCTCTAGTTCATGGATTACTTCTGGTAGCTGAAAAAGGGATTAAAAGTGTATGGATTGAGGGTGACTCTCTGATAGTCATCAATGCTATTAAAGGAAGAGGATTGGACAACTAGAAACTTAATTATATTCTTCAATAGGCCATCAACCTCTTGAACAAATTGGATAATTTTCTCATTTCTCACACACTAAGGGAAGGCAATAAGGTGGCGTACTTGTTAGCTAACCTAGCCGTTGGACAAGAGAATGCATCTGTTTTATATCTACCTAGAGATAAAGACCAATCAAATCTATCAAATCTTATTGAGCATGAAATGGAAGAAGTGTCAGGCATTTATTTGATTTGATTCTGGCGCAGCCCGCTACCATCCCTCTGGCTCATTTAAACTCTTCTCTACTCCCACTTTGTCTTCAATGGTATACAGATTGGCACTTATGTCTCAGATGATTTCTAGTTTGACCACAATTAGAATGGATGGATTTCAAGTTCAAGGGAGGGTGTTTAGATCCTTGTTCTGAACAAGTAAGGCCAGCATGTTTTCAAACATCCACTATGGCAGCAAGATGGAGGTCACAAGTTGGGGTACCAAACATTCACCTTGTCAAATCTATAGTCAACAGAGATGGAAGATGTGATAGTTTTTTTTTTGCCTGGTTTGAAAATCCTAGCAACGATCCTCTATCATGATCTATCCTTTTTAATTGTCGCATATCTCTTTATCTCCAGCCTCTGACAGGTCTGTGGAAGAGGAGTAATTAGATCTTTTGAAGTTCAGTGATCTGAGACTTATATGTGTTTTTTTCCGACCGTTTGGGTGGAAAGTTGGGGATTGCGAATCCTCCATTTTTATATATCTTAAAGTGAGGTGAGAAGTTTTAATTGCTTTTATTAATTGAGGGCTCTGTTATACCATGACGGCTCCAGCTCGTAGAACGGGAACAGCCTGTAGAGGATGCGTGGTAAGTTCCATTTGGTGGGCTTCTTCCTAAGGTGGCCTCCCAATCCTTTCGATGGTGTCTTTTGACTCCTTGATGTCACCATTGTACTCTGCCAGATTGCTTGTTTTTAACTACTTATGGGCTATTTGTTGTGATAAAGGAAGATGACTAGTATTTTTAGCTACCTTCTTCCTGTGTCTTTGTTTCATTCTGTTGGGCCTGTTTCTTTGTAGATACTCTTTTCTTGTTTCCCTCTCTCCTCAGTGATAGGCTCCAATGGCTGACACACGTCTCAATCAAAGGTTGTTTTTCCCAGCTCTTGACTGGGAACCGGAGATTAGGGGCAGGGTTAAATCGACAAATTTGATGATGCTGCTTGACTGGGACTGCACTCTTATATAGTTTGCAGTCAAGAACATTGTTGGGCATGCTTGGATAAGAGGATTTGAAGGCCAAGTCTTAAACTATTCAGATGTGGTCTCCTAGCTCCTGTCCAATAATATGGACTTAGTAATGGATGGCGAGTTTGTGCATGCTTTAGCCATAGGGCTGTCCTACAAAAATATTTACACTGTTGACAGGAGGTGGGAAACGGTGGTGGCTGCTTACAATATGGACTAGGGAGATGCCCTAATTGGGGGTCTCTTCAACCTAGCCTCCCTGCACACGTCCACTTCTCAGCAAGCTATCTACTGGGCTCTGCAAAACAGTATAAAATCATTGTGCAGTGATGAAATTGAGGTGTGTTGCAGTCTCATTGTTTTCTTATTTCAAAGAAAAAAGCTGATTAAGGATGTTTTCAGGGCCATCTGGTTTCTAAGGATCCACGCCCCGATTTAGCACCGCGAATGCCCCGGTATGCTTTGGAGGACCCCAAAGAAGGTTTTAACCCAGCTGCGGTTGTTGAACTGGATGAGCAGAACCATCCTGCAGCTCCGGCAGTGGTATGAGGGGGTGGTGTCGGTCGTGTATGCTTTTTAATGATCTGGTGTTGGAGGTTGAAGGCGTTTCTGTTCATGGTGGGGAGGGGTGTTTTGACAGTTTTGCTGTTTTTGTCTGACAGTTTTTCTCTTCTCCGGTGCTCTCTCGGCGGTGGTGTCTGTTTTATCTCTGTTAATGGTCGTGGTGCGGGGCTGATATTTCCTCCTCTTTCTCTTGTTCGGCGGTGGCGGTTACTGGTAAAAGCTTCCCCACGTATAAGGGGGACATTTATTTTGTTTAAACTTTGGTTTTACCAGATCTGTTAAGGGCTTCTTTTGTTGTTTCATTTGCCCCCTAGGACTTGGCTAAGGCCTTCTTATCTGTAATACTTTTAATATCTGTAATTTATGGGTGCCACTACACCCTTTTCTGTTTTTTAAAAAAAAAAAATGATTTTGCCGTTCCTTAATTTTATCGCAAGCTTGTTTTACATTTAGGTTTTACCATGTTTACATCTAGATTTGTACAGTGCATCTGCTAAAGTTTTTAATGGATTCATAGAGAACCAGAGATTATACAGGTTGAAACACAGCTGCTTTTATGACTTCAACAACATTTATAATACGCAGAAGGAGAGAAACCATAGAAAGGAATGGAAAAGAAAATGCAAGAAAATCTTGGCTTTATGTTGCGAGGGATTCTTGAGGAAAATACCAGATATGTTGTGAGGGATCCCTTCCTGTTGAGAATGTTGCTACAAACGAAATCGCTACTTTTTTCTCGATCTTAGAATGTATGGCTTCTAAATTCTCCAAACGATACTTTTACTCTGAACAGACAAACTAAAAGTCTCTATCTTCTAATATATTTATACCAGATCTCTCTAAAAAGCCTGGGCAAACCTAGAAAACAGAAAAACAAGCTGTCGGCTTTAAGATTCATTAACATATAAGCAGGGCCTACGATGAAGAATCTTCTTACACTCACAAGCTGTCATTATTAAGTTATTACCGTTTTGAATACCTGCTCCAAATGAAAGTTTAGGTTGTAGGAAGCATAGCTTGTGACAAGTGTAGATTGGGAAGGGTTCAATAACCATTAAAAAATGATAAAATTTAAAGTTTTTTAAAATTTTAATTAATTTTAAAAATATGGATTCTATATTTTTTTAAATAGTATAGATATCTTAAATACATTTATCTAAAAAAAGTAGAGAGATATATTGTGGAGTTATGCTATTTTCATAGGCATTATTTTATTTTACTTTGAAATTATTTAAACATGTACACAAATTTTTATTTTTATTTAATTGATGTTTAATCAAAAAGTTATTCTAGTTAAATTTTCTTTAAAAAGGGTTTTCTGCAACTCAATTAGGTTAAACAAAGATTTCTCCATGCAAGAGTTAAATCACATTTTACTAAAATTAAATTCGTCTTTAAATCTATACTAAAATTAAATTAGTGAAAAGGAAAATAAAAAAGAAACACAAATCTAACGCATATATTAATGCAAGGGCTTCCTTGTATTATTTTTAGTAAAACTTAAATCCTTAAAGAAAATTTAAAAATACAAATCTAAGGAAAAAATCAATATAGATAATCATACTAGGGCTAACTAATTTGAAAATCCACAATTTCTTCTCGCAAAGTAAAGTTGCTTAAACTTAAATTGATCTTCAAATTCTTTATGGGTTAAAGTCATGTAAACCCCAAGTTTTCCAAAAGAAGGCTAGTAAAATAAATATATATTTGTTTTTTATATTTATATGTTATATTTTTATTTTTAATAATTTCCAATTTAATTTTTTTAGGTAATGCCAGAGGCTATGGAGTGTTTACAAAAACTCTTACATCTGATAGCCATTTATATGTCATAGAAATAAGCACAACATAAAAAACATAAAATAAAATTCTATAATTAAACTATATATATTAAATCAAATAGTTGTAATGTAAAACATGTGCCATGTAGTGGGGAGTACCTGCCTTGTAGTGTTCTAATTATAGTATGTGTTTTAGTTGTAATTGCCCTGATAGGTGTAACTACAATGGCAACAAGGGGTGGAGTGTAATGGGTGAGTGTGTCAACAAAAACTCTTAAATAGCCGACATATAAAAATAATTACATGGAGAGGAGTTATCTAGGGATGGGGTGGAGTGTAATGGGTGAGTGTGTCAACAAAAACTGTTAAATAGCTGACATATAAAAATAATTACATCCAGACGAGTTATCTAGGGATGATTGTCTACATAAAAATAAAATAATGTGTATAAATATAAGTAGTACGAAAAATAAAATCAAATAAAAACAAAGCAAATTGAATTGGGAGAAGAAGTTTAATCGATAAGGAGAGAAGTTTAATTGATAAGGGCACTATGCAGCCATTGTTTTGTATTTTTCTTGCAAAATGAATTTATGAAGTGATCCAATGCTATGCTACTCATTAAAATAAAATAAGGTTGCCATTAAAGTGCAGCTTAAATTATGGAACCTATAATTTTCTTTAGTTTAGTTTAATAAGAGCTAGGGTTAGGGTTTTTCCACAAAGAAAATTAATATTTAGTTTAATGACCTTTCTTTTAGATTTTTACTATGCAATTAATTCCTATAAAAAAATTTATAATTAATTTTTTTCATTAAAAACTAATTATTAGAGATTGCCACATCTCACAAAGAAAAATAAGAAAATCAATGGTAAGTTGAATTATTTATCAAGGTAAATTACTTAATTTTAGTTTAATGAGAGCTAGGGTTAGGGTTCTTCAATCTTTACAATCTAGAAAAGAAAATTAGAAAATTAATATTTAGTTTAATGACCTTTATTTTAGATTTTTACTATGTTAATTCTATTAAAAAATTATAATTAAGTTTTTCATATCAATTGGATTAAATTATTGAAAAAGATTCCATTAAGAACTAATTCTTAGAGCTAAGAATTGTCTTGCATCCCACAAAGAAAACTAATTAGGATTGTACTTCTTGGTGTGAGTTTGTTAACAAAAACTTTTAAAGAGCCGACATATAGAAATAATTAGATCGAGTAGTAAGGGGAATGATTGTGTACATAAAAATAAAATAATGTGTATAAATATAAGTAGTACCCAAACATAAATTTGAGAAATATCAAATCAAATAAAAATAGAGCAAATTGAATGGGGAGAAAAAGTTTAATCGATAACACTTAAAATATGGAACCTATAAATTATAATTTATTTAATATTTTTCTTACATAAACAATTTTTTGAAAACCACAAAGAAAATGGGGTAAATTATTTACTTTAGTTTAATGAGAGCTTGGGTTAGGGTTCTTCAGTCTTTAAAAGCCAAAAAAAAAAAAAAATATTTAGTTTAATGACCTTTGTTTTAGATTTTCAATATGGGAATTAATTCCTATAAAAAAATTATAATTATGTTTTTTCATTAAAAACTGTGAGAACCAAGATCATGGAAAGGGTATCAAACACAAGATTAAAAGTGAGAACAACAATTTGTATTAACAAATAATAGGTATAAATAGTAGAGGTTGCATACCCAACTCTCCACATAGGTGGCTATATTCAAAGCAACAGAATAGCTTAACTACCTTCTGAAATAGAGGTGATGTGTCAAGTCTATTGGCACCTATTACAAATGACTCACCAAGTTGAAAATGTAAATTGGCATGTGTTGTAAGTCACCTGACTATAATTGAGTTAGTGTTAACTTATGGAGTTATACACCAAAACCCTACCTTATGCATGGCTTAGGTGAATTTATGAATGATGATTCTCGGCAATGCACTATTTTGCTACTCATTTACAAATGTATCTCTTAGAAAATGAAGAAAGAAAGAAAACTGTATGGGAAAACACTTTCCTCCAAAAAAAGAGAAAACAAAGAGAGGAATAGATAGCCACCCTAGAAGATGATGATGCCGATGTCGATTTTGATGTAGATATGTAGAACTCCTGAAGCATGTCGAAGTTGTAAAACTTGCCATTCTCTTGATTTCAAGATATTTTAGCAAACTGATTGACTTAAGTAGTGTTTTAAAGGATAAAGACCAGGATGTAGGTCTAAGAAATGTACAAAATAACTGAAGACAAGGATGTACATATGTGCACATATGGATGGGGTAAGAATCAATGTGATTCAAGTTGTAATGTTGCAAGCTCCCCACTACACTTTACAGATCAGTGTGCTTACATTTCACTTTTACACTTTCAATATCTTGACACTATATGAGTGTTTTTACAAATTAAGAATGTAGGTAGAGTTCAATTTTTCTACTATATAGAACCAACTAAGCTGAGATGAGAGTTTACACTAGGCTCTGAAGTTGTTGATAGTAGTTGTTTGTCATTGATGTCAAAAAGGTAATGAGGGTGTTGAATTAGTGTGCATCCTCACAAGGTATCATCAGGACTTTTACTTTTGACCTAGGTTGTTCAAGATCATGTTTTTCAAAGTTGTTCACTCTATCAAGAACATCAATCAGGAGTTTTTCATTTAGATAGGATAAGTGGGTTGATTATGCCTTTAATAAGGATGTTGTCAGTTGAGTTGGCTTGATTAGTGTATACCTTTCATGTGGTGTGTTTATTATCAATGGTGTTGTTATTCAGTTGTTTATCAGAACATGTCATTTGTATTCTAGTGTTGTTCACTTGAGGGTTGATATGGTTGTCTTGAAGTTGTGATAATTCAAGTGAGGTTGGAAAGATTCTTTCAGGATGTCATCTTGATAAGAGGAATCAAGTGTTCAAAGGTAATCAAAGATGAGTTTGTATTGATTTGTTGATACTCACATGTTGTGGATAGGTGATGTCATCAAGTACTATGTGCTCTAATATAAGTTATGTGAAAATGTCAAAGGTTGGACACGAGGATCTCTGTTGGATCTCAGTTGAACAATATTTGATGTTCTGTGTCATGATTGTCATAGGTTGTATCTTCATCAGGTGGTGGCTTCAAAAGATGGTTACGATGATCTGGTACAAGGTGTTTGGTATCAATATTATGTTGATAGATTGCATCATGCATCATACTCGTGATGTGAATGAAAATCTCAAATGGTAATGTTCAAGTCACCAAGAATGTGTCAGTAATAATCAATAACAAGAGATGTTGTTATCTCAATGCATATGGAAGAATTGGTTCATTGGACTATACAGTGTCATATCTTTTTGAGTCTAAGACACATAACTTTTCATCTATCCTTTTAAGGTTTGTGTTAAAAGGAGACTAAGGGGTCAAAATTCCTAAATTATGGTTATTAAAGCTTATCATGTTAAACCTCTTTTTCCCCGTCATCCTATTTATGCTCTTTTTGCATTATTCTATAGTTGAGTTGCGTTCTCAGGTCATTTCATTAATGATTACCCACTAGAGGGTTTCTTAAACATATTACCACCGGCCCTACTATCTATCTTCACCTCTAGCTTCAGTTTCATCTTTATGTGTGGAGCAGATTTTTGGTTTGAATTTTAGAAGACCATAAAAGTTGTTTATGAAGAGAATTGAATATTTGAATGGGAGCTTGATTCATGAAAAAACATCGATAGTGTTTATAGTTTTTAAAAAGGCCATCAAATGTTTTTTGAAAAGGTATATGTGGTATGGGGAGCACCACATTAATCTTAATGTGGTTTTTAAATATTAGAAACTTTATTCCATTGAACCATGTCTTTATGACATTTTTAAAAAAAAAGTCATTTTTATATGTGAATGACTTTGGAGAGCCCAAAAAAGATGTTAATTTTTTAAAAAATTAGAAACTTTGTTTTTTCCTCCAAAGTTGATGGCCTCAAGAGATGACATCAAGTAAAGTGAATTTTATAAGATTTTTGAGGAGTTCATTATGGCAGGTTTGTTGAGTATTTCAAGGAGTTTTCTTTTTGGGAAAAAGATTTATTTGAAGATTTATTTGTTTTTGGAGACTTGATTTTTAGAGGAAAGCCTTTTATGGGATGATTTTCTTCGAAGATATTTTTTGCAGATGGCCACATGAGGATCATACTTCATTTTTTTTTATAGAAAATATAAAAAGATGCAGAGTGATTATATTTTTTAGAAGATGATGAATTTGTGTTCATTGAAGATATATTATGAAATTTGTTTGGAGAACAAAAAGGTTTTTGAAGACATTTTATTTATGAGATTTTGGAAAAGAAATGTTATATGATTTGATTGAAGAGAAGCAATAGGTAAAGTTTCTTTGTAGGTGAAAGGACTTCATGCATATGAGCAGAGGAATTTTATTGGGGTAGTTTGTTTAAGGCTTTTTGTAACAAGATAAGAAAGATCAAATTATGAAAAAGTCAATTGAAGAGATATTTTTTGGAGCAGATGAAAAGTCAATTGAAGAAGATCAAATTATGAGAAAGATTTTATTTTTCTCACAGAAGAAATATTGAAGAAGATGAATATCTAGAGAAGAGAAATTTGGATAGTCCTTTTGTTTATAATTTTATTGCAGATGTTGTGTGATAAGATGGAATTGGAATATGAAGGATTTTGAAGAAGATTTATATGATTTATTTTGTAGGTTCCAGATTGATGTGTGGGTGTCATTGTGTATATGAGATCAAGTTTTGACAGAGAGAAGAAGGTGAGCAGAGAGATGACGAGTTTGCAAATATAATCAGATGATCAGTTGATTGGAGATGTGACCACAGAGATGGTGCAGGAATCATCATAGAAATAATTTGTTTTTATGATTTGTTTCTTCTGCACAAATTGAAGAATATAATTTTGTAGTGAATTTGTTGTGAAAGATAAAGGGGAGGTATAAGGTTTTGCACTTGATTGAAATAGGGTAATCCCCTGATAAGATTTGGATGTGGACCCAAAGTGTTTGTAAAAATTCCAGTGAGGCTTGTAGGTCAGTGAGACCTTACATTTGTCAGTGAGACAAATATTGTAGCAAGTGAGGCTTCTTTGTAGCCAGTGAGGCTTTCCTAGTTAGTGAGACCTTCATGTAACTAGTGAGGTTTTGAATAGGCCAGTGAGGCAGTTTCAAAGTAGTTTTCATTCCCCTTGAGGGTTTTCCACTCCAAAAATTTCTATGTCATAATTTGTCTCTATGTGTGCATATTTGTATTTTGCTTATAAGTTTTTGGTTCACATCTTTCACTATCAGTCTTGTGCATATGAGCTCAACAAATCATTAATGTCTTCCTTTCTATTTGTCTTGTAGAATAAAGTTTGCAAAAAGTTCAAAATTTACACAACACTGATTCACACCCCCCCTCCCCACCCTCTCAGTGTTGTCCTTGACTCCAACATTTGGTATCAGAGCATAGGTTCCCTTTTGAAGCTTAATTAGCTTGTGTAGGTCCTATGTGTGGAGTTCAATGGGTAAGTGTAGAAGAAATAAGAATATGAGAAGAAATAATAACATGAGAACTGTCAAGCTTCATTATGGTCAAAAGACACAAAAGACATCATCCATATCAAATTTAGATGTTGATGTTCAATCAGTTGATAAAGAAGCTTCACAAGTTTAATCAAGTATTAAAATAGAGAAAGAGTTTTTAGGAGTCCCTCTCTTTGATGGTTCAGACTTTTCTGTTTGGAATTCTAGAATGTAGATTTATTTATCCTCTTTAGGATATGGTGTTTTGATGTCAGTTGAGAATGGGTATTGTGTTACTACAAATGACAAAGAAGCCCTTGAATGTAATCATATTGCAAAGAAGGCCATATTGTCTACTCTATCTAATGATGTTTCTTGTAAAGTTATGAATTGTGTTGCATTTTAGGATATGTGGAGGAAATTGAAAAGAATTTATCAAGATGATGATAAAGAAGAGGACACTCTAGTGTGTGAAGAAAGTGGCAATGAAAGGAGACTTTCAAATGAAGGAGTTGAGGTTAAATCTCTTTTTGAAGAAGCTAATATCATAAGTGATGATCAGGAATATGATGAACAAGATTGTGAGATTGATATGGAAGGAAAGCTCATATATGCTCTAACTGAACTCAAGAAATATAAGAAAGAGAATCAGAAATTAAAATTGCAGATGCAACAAGAAAGAGAATCTAAAGACAAAGCACTTTCAGACCTTGAAAGTGTATCTTCAGATCTTGAAGAGGCCAGATGTCAGATTATGAGTTTAAGGACATATATTGATGATTTAGACAAATTAATAGTTAGATTAAAGACTAAAATTGAGGAAGCTAAGAGGATAACAGATGTTTCAAAATCTGACCTTGAAGTTAGAAGGATTGAGAATATGAAATTAGAGGGTGAAATTATTAATCTGACAAAAAATTATGAAGGTCTCAAGATTCTGTCTAAGAAATATCAAGTGTTTGAAGATAGCTCAAATAAGTTGCATGAGATGTTGGGTAAACAGAAGCATCATAAGGACACTTCTAGTTTAGGATTTGAAGAAGGAGAGTGTTCAAAAGCCAAAGAAACTCCTAGAAATAAAATTGATCTTCATGTTATTTCTCCTGAAGACAAAAAGAAGTCATAAGTTGAAATAAATACTAAAGATGATTTTGTTAAAATGCATAATCAAAGGAGAAGAAATTTCAAAAGAAATGCTCCTATAAGACAAGCATACATGTACAGGTATAACTATTCATTTAATGGTTTTTTTTATACTTGTAATCATTTTCGACACAAAGCAATTAATTGCAGAAGGAATACTGATATTGGTTGTTACAAGTGCAATAATGTTGGTCACATACAAAGAAACTACAAAATGAATGGAAGGTATGATCCTACATGGAAGCATATCATAAATGCTCAAGAGATGTCAAAAAAGTACTATCAGTCATTTGATTATGATTGTAACATAATTTGTTATATTTGCAACTCTCTTGGTCATAAAGTACACAGTTGCAGGAAAGCATCTCAGGATTTGAAAATTTTCAAAAGAAAAGAAGGTATAAAGGTTTGGAGAAAGAAAGAACCTGTAGAAGTGTGGAAGCAAACAAAGTCATGAGAAGGCAAATCCTAAACTTGTGCATATTGCACAAGTTACATCATCAATTGAATAATAGATAGCATGATGTGAGGGGGAGTTGTTCTTGTCCTATCATTTATCCCCAAGAAGTTATAGGAGGAGATTAGTTGATGTTTATCAATATGATGATCTTGTTTTGTTTATCATGCTTGCCTAATAATGTTTGAAATGAAGTTTCTGATGATTTTGAGTTTCAGTGTATGCCAGTAATATAGGTGTTGATGATCAGTGACATGTTTAGTGGTTCATGATGCATACAAAGTGTTGATAAGTTGTTAAAGGGTTCAATGCACAAAGAGATTGATGAGGTTGAGTATCTTATCCTGTTTATATCTTGTTGGTACTCACAAAGATTGAGTTGTTAGGATATTGCAATTCAAATGTTATTGATGTTAATCTTCATGTATTTTGTTCATGTGTTTTTGAGCTATGTGTCTTGCATGAGTTTTGGAGTTTTCAGGTGGATTGGTGAAAGTACCAAAAGAAGATGGTGGACTAGATGCCAAGTCATGCTCATATGGAAGTGTTCTTGATGTGATAATCTAACATGTTTCTTTGATCATTAATATGTTTCAGGAGGCAAGTAAAGGTCTTTAATTAGTTATGACAGATGATAATGGTAATATTCAAGTACTAGTTGGTGTTGTGTGTACTATATTTCTTTTGTACAGGATTGAGTTGTCACTATCATGGAAGATTTGAAAAGGTCTTATCAGAAGTGATCATCATGTCATCTTGTGTTGGGAACTATGTGATGAGGAGTCTATGTCTTCAAAGTTCTCATTATACAATGTGTTTGTATTTGGTATGATCAAGTTATAACCTCTTTGAGTGGAGTTGTTCTCAGGGAAAGTTATTTTTCAGTCTTTGTCATCAAATGTCAAAAAGGGGGAGAAAGAAAGAATGCTTTATGGAGTTTTACCATCAATGAAAAAGGAGGAGATTGATGGTAGTTGTTTGTCATTGATGTCAAAAAGGTATTGAGGGTGTTGAATTAGTGTGCATCCTCACAAGGTATCATCAGGACTTACACTTTTGACCTAGGTTGTTTAGGATCATGTCTTTCATAGTTGTTCACTCTATCAGGAACATCAATTGGGAGTTGTTCATTTGGATAGCATAAGTGTGTTGATTATGCCTTTAATAAGAATGTTGTCAGTTGAGTTGGCTTGATTAGTGTATACCTTGCATGTGGTGTGTTGATTATTAATGTTGTTCTTGTTCTTTAGTTGTTTATCGGAACATGTCATTTGTATTCTAGTGTTGTTCACTTGAGGGTTGATATGGTTGTCTTGAAGTTGTGATAATTCAGGTGAGGTTGCAAAGATTTATTCAGGATGTCATCTCGATAGGAGAAACCAAGTGTTCAAAGGTAATCAAAGATGAGCTTGTGTTGATTTGTTGATGCTCACATATTGTGTACAGGTGATGTCATCAAGTACTATGTGCTCTGATATAAGTTATGTGAAAATGTCAAAGGTTGGACAAGAGGATCTCTGTTGGATCTTAGTTTAACAATATTTGATGTTCTATGTCATGATTGTCATAGGTTGTCTTCATTAGGTTGTGGCTTCAAAAGATGGTTATGATGATCAGGTACAAGGTGTTTGGTATCAATATTATGTTGATAGAATGCATCATGCATCATACTTGTGATGTGAATGAAAATCTCATATGGTAATGTTCAAGTCTCCAAGAATGTGTTAGTAATAATCAATAACAAGAGATGTGATTTTAATGCATATGGCAGAATTGGTTCATTGGACTATGCAGAGTCATATCTTTTTGAGTCTAAGACACATAACTTTTCATCTATCCTTTTAAGGTTTGTGTTAAAAGGAGACTAAGGGGTCAAAATTCCTAAATTATGGTTATTAAAGCTTATTATGTCAAACCTTTTTTTCCCTGTCATCCTATTTATGCTTTGTTTGTGTTATTCTGTAGTTGACTTGCATTCTGAGGTCATTTCATTAATGATTACCCACTAGAGGGTTTCTTAAACATATTACCACTGGCCCTACTATCTATCTTCACCTCTAGCTTCAGTTTCATCTTTATGTGTGGAGCGGATTTTTGGTTCAAATTTTAGAAGACCATAAAAGTTGTTTATGAAGAGCATCTAATATTTGAAGGGGAGCTCGATTCATGAAAAAGCACTAATAATGTTTAGAGTTTTTAGAAAGGCTATCAAATTGTTTTTGAAAAGGTATATGTGTTATGGGGAGCACCACATAAATCTTAATGTGGTTTTTAAATATTAGGAACTTTATTCTATTGAACCATGTCTTTATGACATTTTTTTTAAAAAGTGATTTTTATATGTCAATGACTTTGGAGTGCTCGAAAAAGATGTTAATTTTTTTAAAAAATAGAAACTTTGTTTTTTTTTCCTCCAAATTTGATGACCTCAAGAGATGACATCAAGTATAGTGAATTTTATAAGATTTTTGAGGAGTTCATTATGGCAGGTTTGTTGAGTATTTCACAAAGTTTTCTTTTTGGGAAAAAGATTTATTTGAAGATTTATTTGTGTTTGGAGACTTGAGTTTTAGAGGAATGCCTTTTATGGGATGATTTTCCTGGAAGACTTTTTTTGCAGATGGCCACATGAGGATCATACTTCATTTTTTTTATAGAGAATATAAAAATATGCAGAGTGATTATATTTTTGAGAAGATGATGAATTTGTTTTTATTGCAGATTTATTATGAAATTTGTTTAGAGAACAAAATGGCTTTTGAAGACATTTTTTATGAGATCTTGAAAAAGAAATGTCAGATGATTTTATTGAAAAGAAGCAATAGGTCATTTTTCTTTGCAGGTGAAAGGACTTCATGCAAATGAGTAGAGGAATTTTATTGGGGCAGTTTGTTTAAGGATTTTTGTAAAAATATAAGAAAGATCAAATTATGAAAAAGTCAATTGAAGAGATATTTTTTGGAGTAGATGAAAAGTCAATTGAAGAAGATCAAATTATGAAAAAAATTTTATTTTTCTCACACAAGAAATATTGAAGAAGATGAATATGTAGAGAAGAGAAATTCCAATAGTCCTTTTGTTTATAATTTTATTGCAGATGTTGTGTGATAAGACGGAATTGGAATATGAAGGATTTTGAAGAAGATTTATATGATTTATTTTGTAGGTTCCAAATTTATGTGTGGGTGTCAATGTGTATGTGAGATCATGTTTTGACAGAGACAAGAAGATGAGCAGAGAGAAGAAGAGTTTGCAAATATAATCAGATGATCAGTTGATTGGAGATGTGACCACAGAGATGGTGCAAGAATTATCACAGAAAGAATTTGTTTTTATGATTTGTTTCTTTTGCACATATTGAAGAATATAATTTTGTAGTGAATTTATTGTGAAAGATAAAGGGGAGGTATAATATTTTGCACTTGATTGAAATAGGGTAATCCCCTGATAAGATTTGTATGTGGACCCAAAGTGTTTGTAAAAATGCCAGTGAGCCTTGTAGGTCAGTGAGACACATATTGTAGCTAGCGAGGCTTCTTGTAGCCAGTGAGGCTTCTTTGTAGCAAGTGAGGCTTGCTTGGTTAGTGACAACTTCATGTAGCTGGTGAGGTTTTGAATAAGCCAGTGAAGCAATTCCAAAATGGTTTTTATTCCCCTTGAGGGTTTTCCACTCCAGAAATTTCTATCATAATTTGTCTCTATGTGTGCATATTTGTATTTTGCTTATAAGTTTTTGGTTCACATCTTTCACTATCAGTCTTGTGCATATGAGCTCAACAAATCATTAATGTCTTCCTTTCTATTTGTCTTGTAAGATAAAGTTTGCAAAAAGTTCAAAATTTACACAACACTGATTCAGCCCCCCTCTTAGTGTTGTCATTGACTCCAACAATTGCATCATGATTGTCTTCTTCACTAGATGCGAAATGTGAAAACATGAAGGCACAGTCAAAGTTGTAAACCTTGCCTACTACAACAAGTCTTCGATCTTTTGCTTCTCGAATGAAGGTTGATTTAGCAGTGAACTCAACTATCTTGTCAGATTGTGTGAGTGCATATACCAAAAGGTAATTTTTGAATAAGTCAATAATGAAGTAGACATTATGGACATATCAATTTCCCAATTTAATAGTATCTTTGCCAACGACATTATGGTAGACTTGTTCCATTAATATTTTGGAAGTATTGCAGTGTTTGATCCTTACAAATAATTCAATGAATGGGGAAATGTGATCAACTACTACTAGACTTAGAACCCATCTATTGACCTCTGCTTTTGGTGATGCCATTACCTTTTGATCTTCTTTTAGGTGATGAAATGGTGCAATTTAAACTTCTTGATGCTTGTTTTTGAATTTTAAAGTGGTACTTTAGTGCATTATGAGTGTTTTTGAGCACTCTAGATTAATACCCCCCTTAAAGTGACACTTTATAATGGAGTGCACTTGAAATTTGTTTACATCTTTTAGTGGATTTTTCCCTTTAGTTTGGTTTCTCTCCAAGTTGTGCAATTAATGGAATTAGTATTTATCGTCTCCCTACAAAAGTGTGATCGGGCACTCTATAATGTTAGTGTGATATCAGCTTTGTTGGATAGAGGATGAAAAAATAGATTATTTACCCATGTGACCAAGGGCTTAGCTCTTAAAATTTTGCTCCGCCCTTCTTGGCTTTTTTCCTTTTCTTACATCAGCATTTGAATACAAAATACAAATGAATAATGCCATAGTATATGGCATTAAACTTGACAATTGTCACAATAAAAAATGCTTTTTCAAATAACTTTCCCTCCTTCTTGATTGGCATCATGGGTGGGGCCCTCAAAGTGCATTTGACTATACCGTTGGTTGGTTGATGGGGCGGGCATTGAGCGCATAAAGTGATGACCATAGTAATGTAGGGTGGTGCGGTGGTGACCAACACATGTGGTGATTTGACACCCACGTATTCGTTGAGGAGGAGTCCTTTTTGGACTGTGGTGTTGCTGACCTATATGGCCGCTAGACTCCTTTGATTGTTGTAGACTTTGTTGAGGATGGCACTGCTTGTAACATCCTTAGTTAGTCTTTGTCACCTAGAAAATGCTATCCACCATCAGCTTTGGATGGCTTCTATGAATGCAATAAATGATCAACCTTTTGTGGCCACTGAGGATTCTCTCTAGTTCAGCCTTTTGAGCCATTGTTGATGCTTTTAAAATATTGTCTATGTGGCCTGTCTCTGGACATTGTTTGTGAGTCTTTAAACAATTTTGGCCTATGCAGCCTATGTGGTGCTTGCAAGCGAGGAACTACACTGCCCTATGTTGGTGTTTGAAGCAATAAGATGCACACATAAATGTTAAATAGAAAAACAACTGAAACTAAGCAAAAACGTAGAGATGCAAACTCAATTTGCACAATGAGCAAACAAGATTTGATGCTGACCACATTGCTTTGATACCATGTGAGGACCAAGATTATGGAAAGACTATCAAACATGAGATTACAAGTGAGAACAAACAATTTGTCTTAACAAATAATAGGTATAAATAGTAGAGGTTGCATACCCAACTCTCCATGAAACAAGGATAGGTGGCGATATTTAAAGCAAGAGAATAGATTAACTACCCTAGGAAATAAAGGCGATGTGTCAAGTCTATTGACACCTATTACAAACGACTCACCAAGTTGAAAATGTCAATTGGCATGTGCTATAATTCGCGTAACTATGATTGAGACAGTGTTAACTCATGGAGTTATACACCAACAACAACTAATTGTTACAGCTAAGAATTGCCATATGTCACAAAGAAAAATAAGAAAATCAAGGGAGGGTAAATTATTTATGAGCGTAACTTACTTTATTTTAGTTTAATGAGGGTTAGGGTTATAATTCTCCAATCTTTAAAAGTCACAAAGAAAATTAATATTTAGTTTAATGATGATTTTTACTATGTTAATTCTATTAAAAAATTATTGAAAAATATTCCATTAAAAACTAATTCTTAGAGCTAAAAATTGTCTTGCATCCCACAAAGAAAATTACTTTAGTTTAATGCAGGAACTATAGATGTATTTAAGATATCTATTCTAGTTATAGTTGTGTTTTAGTTTTAATTTTTTAATTCAGTAGGTAAACTTCAAATTTACTTTTTGTCAAACCAACAAAATATTTATTATTTATAGTTATAATATTAATAATAATATTAATTATATTATTAATATTTATTATAACACTTGATATTATAGTATTATAATATAGTATAATATTAATTGATATAATATTTGACTTAATTTTCTTCTTAGAATAAATATTTGTTGTATAGACAAATTGGATTCCAATAATGTTAAACAAAGCCAATATAAATATTATAACAAAATTGTAATATTTATAGTATAATTTATAAATATTTTTAGTTTAAATATTGATGAAATAGTATAATTAATTATTTATTGATAATAAACAATGTTTATATTATAAATATGATAATAATATATTTATATTATTTCATTATTCTAATATTATAATATTTGTATATAGTATTATATTATATTTTTATTTTTTATTATATTGTTATATTATATTATATTATTATACAATATTATTATAATATTATCATATCAATTAAGATTATATATGAAGAAGTGTTAATAATGGATATTAATAATATTAATAATAGTATTATTAATATTATAACTATAAATAATAACATTTTGTACCTTTGACAAAAAGTAATTTTGAAGTTTAGGTAATGAAGTAAAAAATTAAATTCTAACAAACTGATGATTTTTCACTCTCATAATTATGGCCACTCATGGGAGGTAAGATTGGTGCTCATAATTTGTTTAGTTTATTTAAATTTATATCAAATTTGCCCGACAAGAAAAATAATCATGTGTCTTGATTGGTTTATTGTTTATAGATTAATAACTAGATAAGCATTAGCAAATGCAATAGTAAGGTAACTACTAATATAAATGGTTTTTATTTTACTTTAAGGTTAAATCTTATGGATTGTATTGAAACATTTAAAATATTAATATTGTTTAACTAATATAAAATTTAATTACTAAAAAAATTTATAATATTATATGATGTTAATAGTACCATGTTTATAAGGGGACACTGTTGTGATGTTCACAACACGCCCCATTATGCTCCTTAGCAAAATGGGGACCCCTGCTGATGTCTTGCTTTTTGCTTCTGCTTGTGTTTTTTCTGCTTTCTGGCGGTCTGGTAAAAATGAAGGTCAGGTGCATCATCATCATGATATTGCATGAGGTGGGTCATCATCATGAGGTCAGTTTGTCAAGGTTCATATTTTGTTGCTGAGACCTCATAGTTAGAAAGAGCTCGAAATTCCATGCAGGTTTGCCTTTTACTTCACTTGAAAATTCTTCCATATGTGAAAGTTATGCACGGTCAAAGTTTTGGTCAAACCTGATATTCGCAGGAGGATTATCATATTTTTATATCCTAAGTCATGTTGTCAGGATCATCATGATCTTGGTCTATCACCCGATAAAAATCATGCAGTCGCAACATCCGGACGTCAATTTTAGGTGGTAGTGCTTTTTACCCGTCAAAGGGCCTTAGGCGCATTGTCAGCATCATGATTTTCTTAGGAGCGTCATATTTTATAAACTCGGTTTTGGTTGCATGATGATCATCATCATCATCATATTTGAACGCCCCCTGATAATATCCTGAGGTTCGAATATCATGATGACATCAGCTTTCAGTCAAGGTAAGTTCCCCGTCGAAATGGTCTTTTGTATCGCGAGCATCATCATGATATCTTTGCATCGCCTGATCTTAAAATATCATGCTGATGGTCTAGGATCACCCTGACTTAACGAATTCATCATCGACATATTTGCATGCGCATGCTATAAACCTATCGCTAGGTCATCATCATGATATTTGCTGAAGTTCGAATTATGATGATGACGACTTCATATCACCCTGATCTTTCACGAGGATCATTTGCTGAATTTCGCCAAGTGCTGGAATCATCATCATGATAATTCAAGAAAGAGGATCATCATCTTCATATCCTCCTGATCTCCGGTTAGCGTAATATCATGATGATCACCCTATCTATTAAGAAGAAGCCGATATTACATTTCTCAACAGCATCATCATATTTTGTAATATCACCCTAGCGCAAATATCATGATGACCAACTCATCCTTGTGCTCTGAAGACAAATTATGATGATGACGTCATCTGGATAATTCGATAAGGAGGATCATCATCATATATTTTTTATCCTGTCCTATCGTCAACATCATCATGATCTTGTTTGTTCGCCTGATATTTTGCAAAGTCCTCCTGCCGAAAATGCAACCTTTTGAGAACATCCTAATGATCATCATCATCATATTTTTATCCTGATGATCATCATCATCACATTTTCCCTTCGGCAGGATTTTTCCCAAACATGATCCGGTTGGCGAAATATCATGATGACATCATGTTCAAGTTTAACGAAGGCTCCGAATATCATGATGACATCATCCCGATCTGATAAACGAAGAAGTAAATATCTTGATGATCAGCATCATCATTTTTTCTTTCAACAGGATATTTTCCAAAACCTGATCTGGTTCGCGAAATATGATGATGATGTCTTATTCTATGTTCGACAGAAGCTAATATCCTGATGATCATCATCATCTTTTTTTCCTTCAAACAGGATATTTTTTCAAGCACGATCCATTTGCCAAAATATGATGATGATGTCTTATTCTATGTTCAACAGAAGCTAATATCCTGATGATCATCATCATCATCTTTTTTTCCTTCAAACAGGATATTTTTTCAAGCACGATCCGTTTGCCGAAATATGATGATGACGTCTTATTCCAAGTTCGACAAAAGCAAATATGATGATGATCTTCATCATGCTGATTTTTTTTTCTCGAGAGGGTTACCTTGGCCGCGAAGGGGTCATATTCACTTCATCATCCTGATCATGCTCCTTGGGTGACCCGATATCACAGTTAGCCCCCTAATCTTAGACGAATATGACGATGACGTCATCCTTAGCATTTCAATGAAGCCCGAATATCATGATGACGTCACCATCATCTTCCTTTCCTCGGCAGCACGATTATATTCATATCCTCCCATTCTTCTTCAACAGAATGATGATGATGATGTTATTCTTTTCCCTGATATACAAGAGCGAAACATCATGATGACATTCATCTGGACCTTCAGAAGCGAGAGCATCATATTTCCAGAAAATCATGATGATGAGGTATATCGACTAACCTATTTTTTGACGCACCGACAGAGATATACATGCCGATGCGCGGGAAATGAGGCGGTGGACATTTTAAAGTGTTTTTTTTGACGCCTCTGGCATTTTTTCAGTCAGCGATAGTTGACCTGATCAATTTTGAGCAGTCTGAGCGCATTTTGGACGCGTTTTGAGAGGATTCTGGATCCGATTTTCTCCATCTTGCGCTGTCACCTGGATTTGAACGCTTATTTTAAATTCATGCTATTTTTTATGATAAATGTGAAACTTATTGCTTGTCTTGTCTTGCAGGCTTGCAGTTGAGGAAGCAGCTGGAGAGTCAGTGCAGTGACCTCATGGAGGCAGAAGATCTGATCTCAGGAGCAAGAAGATAGAGATGAAATGCAAAAGGTCAAGGCCATTCAAGTAAAGAAGAAGGTCGCAGCTGAAGGTATTATCACAAAAGACAAACAGAAGTTATTGCCCAGCTGCCGGAACTTCTCAGAAGGGGCAATATTTCGCCCAGATTTGACCACTGCTCAGAGATATTTTTGAGAGCTAGTTCACCTGTATTTATTGCTGTAACCAGGGGTTTGAACCAGGGGTTCAGTTAGGTTTTTTGCTGTAGTGAGGACAATCAGGATGTCTTTATATTGTGCCTCTCTACACTGTAATACTTTACAACAGGGATTTTAAGGGCCTACAACAGGGATTTTTAGGGCCTACAACAAGATTTTAGGAAAACACAGCAAGTTAGCATAGTTTAGAAGTAGAAGAAGGAGGTCGCCTATTTGTCTGCAGTAAGATGTGCATGGAATGTCTGGCTGTCTTACTATATCTGTAAAGCTTGTAAGTTCTCTGTAGTACGATCAATGAAACTAAGAGTCATTCTTACATTGTAAATCATGTATGGCTATTCGTTTCTAATACAATAGAATCTGGAGTTCTGCATCTATCTTCTGAGTGTTCTCCAGCCCTTCTTTGTATTTTGAAATATCTTCTTTGAGAGCTTGCAATTTTAAATGTATGTTTGTGAAAATGCTCAGAACTTACATTTAGGGTTTTTACTGTGGATTTGATCAGATTACTGTGGTTTTTACATAGTGCATAATAGAAACACTTAGATCCTTCGGTAGATTAAGTGAGGTATAGTTTAGATCTTTCTAACTTTTCCCAACCCATCTGAAATATCTAGCTGAAAACATAGAAATCCAAAGGAAATTGTCTCAAATTTGAAGAAGCATGATAACAGAGCTATAAGTAGACAGTTTTCATAAACAGATCAAGAAGAAAGCTACAAAATCCAAGAAAACCCTCTAAAACTTGCAGCCCAGTATCACTTGTATGCAAATGAACAGAATACTTGTTGAAATCTATGACCTCTTTGCATATTCTTAGTCCAGTAAACCACAAAATAAACCTAAACTATGTAAGGCCCCTTGAACATTACAGCTTCACATTGACCAACTGAACTTGACCAACCGAACCATTGTAGACTTGGGATTAGTTGAATCACCAAATGATTCGTTCTTGTCTTTCAAGTATAGTTTCAGTTCATTTTATGTGAATTTTAACTTATTGTTATGATTGCATCAAAACAGCCATCAACAGTTTTCTGGCGCTAGAAGGAGGGCCTGCCTGAGTTAGGTTTCATTTCAAACTGGCTAACGACAGTAACAGAGTGACTAGGTCTAGGTCCAGTTCAGGAGATATATTTGTGCAACTACCTGATACAAGGTGAAGTAAAAGCCCTTTAATTTGGAATCCAAAAATATCGCAAGTAGGAAGTTCATCTGGAACACCTCCTAGGTCACCTTTTAACATCTGTAGTATTGTAAGTCCTGACAGATCACTGTTCAGATCTTTAAATCTTGGTTCAGGCACTCCTGGAGGTCTTAATCCTCCTCTAAATCCTAATCCACCAATTAATCTTGGTATTTCTGCAAGTTCAAGTCAAGCTCAAACACCTGCAATGGCTTATTTCGATGTCAATTCTCCCATATTCTTCAATGACTATCATGACATGCCAAAAAATCCGGAAAAGATATGTCCCAAATACCAGTTGCATCAAGACCCAGAAGATCATATTAGAATATTTAAAGAAGCATGTATTAGGGCTATGTTAGAGCACGAGGATGTTGTGTGTAGGTTGTTTCCTTACACCTTTAATGAGCAGGCCTCTAGCTGGTACGTAAACTTACCCAATGGTTACATTTCTTCCTGGGCACTTATGGAAGAAGCATTTCTGTCAAGATTTAGAGGACCCATTGACCCTTGTGCTTTGTATCATAAGTTGGCTGCTATAAAACAAGGTTAGGGAGAGCTAATTGATAATTTCAATGACAGATTTCAAAAGGCCTATTCTAGGCTAGTAACCCCTTATACCATAGATGATGCTCCCTTGTTGGCTATGTACTATGCTGCTTTGGATCCTTTAACTGCCATGTTTGTCAAAAGGAAACCTGACATAGATTCAATATCCAAAGCCTATAAAGAGGCAGCCTCAGTGAACCAAGAAATGAGACATACAACTTACAGTCCATTTGGAGGAAATTTTGGGGTACAGAATCAGGCACACCCATGGAATGGAGTCCCTGTGCAGCATGCTCCACTAATAAATCTGGTTCCTTCTTACACACCTGTGTATAATCCTACTCCAATCCAGGCTATAACTCCTTACACGGCTAGTACTTCCAATAACAGTCAAAATAATGGTCAGCCTTTCTTCCAACTTCCTAGGGATGTAACTGTGGCAAAAGCACAAGATGATAGGGAAGACATCAAAGAAATTACTGCACATCTGAAAAGATTAACAACCGAAGTGACACAGCTAAGAAATGAGAATCTCTATGGCAGAAGCAACCAAAACTACAATCCACATCAAAATCACAACCAAGGCCAAAATCAGAATTATAGTCTCAATCAAAATCAGCAGTACAATCAGAACCAAAACTACAATCAGCATCAAGGCCCCAGTCAGGGGCAACCAATGCAAAATAGGGGGCCAGTGATAGATAATAGGACCTGGGGCAATAATAACAAAAATCAGAATCAACCTAGGCCACCCAAGACATGGAACACTGGGCCCAACAACGGTACTCTGGCTTCTCCTTTTGAGAATACAGATAATCATGGTGCAAAACAAATAACTAACATACAAATGGCCAATACAGCACCCAAAAATTGGTGCAGATTTCATAATACTAATGCCCATGCTGAGCATGACTGTCCACAGTTCCACTTGGCAGCTAGTATTTTCAACGTAGATGTACAGCCTCCTACCTCTGAATTTCTCATTCCTAAGGGTAATGAGGTAGTACCCTCAGAATATGACACAGCATTAGTCTTAGAAACATTTACCTTTGCAACTGCAGAAGAGAAGGGGGATGAATTGCTAGAGGATGAACCATACTGTTGTGAAAGTCTTTATCCCGAATCAGCCTTTGTGTTAAATGCTTTTCAGTTTCCTTTTGAATCTGAAAATGAGATATTAAATGAAACAGAGGAGGTGCAGGCCTTTCAACAGACAAATAAAATCCACACCTACAATTTGAGGAACAACCCTAGGCCGGGAGGACCTTTCACCACTTCTACTCCCTCGAATAACATCAATACACCCCCAGATCAGAATGCTAGCAACAATCCTGCCATACTTAAAGCTAGTCAGCACACAAATAATGGAACAGCAGTGCAAAAGGATCAAACAAGTAAGACAGAAGCAGTAGAGACAACAAGACTAATGAATTACTTATCAGAGGAAATAAAGAAAATGAAGGTCAGCATACCTCTAAATGAATTATTGAAGACCCCAGGGATCAGAAATGCTTTTTTAAAGTCCCTGGATACATCCATAACAAACAAGGTGTCTGCTGATATAACTGTTCCTAGTAGTGATTCACCACCTAAGGAGAAAGGTAAGAAACTTGAGCAGCCTTCCAACACAAATGTAGTAATACATGCGGATAAGAGGGATACTCAACCTTTTTTGTTAACTGTTAGGTTGTGTGGGAAGAATATACACAATTGCATGGTAGATTCTGGTGCTTCAGCCAACGTAATGCCCTTAGGAATATGTAAAACTCTCGGGCTGACTCCCACCAAATCTGCCAAGGTGGTCACACAATTAGATAAGACCGAGGTTAGTGTGATAGGAGAACTCATGAACATACAAGTGCAGTTAGCTTCAGACCCTAGGGTGAGCCAAATCATTGACATCCAAGTAGTGGATATACCCGTAAATTATGGAATGTTGCTAAGTAGGGATTGGTCCAAGACATTAAACGGATATATGGCTACTGACTTTTCACACATGTGGTTACCATGGAGAGGCATCCCAAACCAGATCAGAATAGAGGCAGAGCCCAGAATGAGACATATGATAACAGAGTATAATCGAACTAATGAAATCTTATATGCTGCTGTTGAGCCAGGTGTCTACAGAATTACCAACAATGGGATGCAGATTGAAGAGATTATGATGTTAAACATTAGAAAGAAGTGTGTCAGCAATAGAACAGCACTATTCATTGAGTCTGACGAAAATTCTTCAGATGAGGAAAACAATGCAATAGACAAATTTGGTCACGCCATTAGACAAGAGGTGGAATAGTGCGTTACACACAATCTCCCAGTCCAATGTAAGTTATATAAAAATAGGTGTAGAGTCCATGATAGGCAGCATTCTGAGGAGAATTGTGAAATATGCAAAGACATCATTGAATATGAATACAAAAAGTGCATAGGGAGGATAGAGTCACAAGAGAAAAATGAGAATCCTGATCCAACACAGAGGTATGTTCAGGATAATATAAGTGCCTTAATTCCAGATCTAGGGAAAGAAATAGAGGACGAGGGTAGTTATCTTTCTGAGTTGCAAACCAAAAACACACATATGCAAGATAACCAAACGGAAAAACCCATGAATAAACAAGATAACACCCCACAGGCAATAAAAGAGACAAAGTATGCCAAGGTAAAAGATCAGAAAAGTAAAGATGGCATGTGGACATTAAAATGTGATGGGTCCAAATCAAAACAGGGCGCAGGTGCAGGTATTGAACTCATAAATCCTCAAGGTAAATCACATTTGGCAGCATATAGATTACAATTTTCCTGCACCAACAATATTGCTGAATATGAGGCCCTAATTTTAGGACTTGTCATGGCCATCAAGAAAGGGGTAAAAACCATCAGAGTATTTTCAGACTCTGAATTAGTAGTCAGACAAGTGAGGAAACTATATGCCTGCAATTATAAGAAGATGATCAGTTACAGACATAGAGTTTGGGGTTTAATGGATTCATTTGATGCTTTTAACATAGAGCATATTCCTAGAGAGCTGAACCACAGGCCAGATGCGTTAGCAGTTGCTGCTAGTACATTAGAACCATTGACACTGTCAGGATTAAGGCGATTTGTTGTTGAGCTAGTTAACGTGCCCAATATACCAGACAATGTTACACACTTTCAGGTATTTGGAGAGGATCAGCAAATTATTGATTTTCTGACTTGTAATGAGGCATTTGAGGCCCAAATTATTGATGAACAAGAAAGGCCTGAAGTAACATGGGACGAAGAAGATATGATCAACTTAAAGAGCAACTTCTTGCCAAAAGGAGTAATTGAATTAGAACACATCTTTGACTTCGACGGAATAATAAGACAGAAAGACTTACCCAAAACAGAAGGGGGTAAGTGTGATTTACATAACTTAGGGACTGAGCTAAATCCGCAAAATGTACTAATTGGGAAGGCATGCTCTGAGAAAATCAGAAAAGAGGTTCTGGATGTTCTGAAAAAATATAAACATGTCATAGCATGGACTTATGAAGACTTGAAAACATTTGATGAGTCCATCATAACTCACGTCATACCTTTAAGAAAAGAAGTCAAACCATTTAGGCAGAAACAGAGGCCTGTAAACGCCATTCTAGAGCCTTTAATCTTTGAGGAAGTTAAAAAACTACTGTCCGCTGGAATAATTTTTCCAGTCAGACATTCTGTCTGGGTAGCTAACTTAGTACCAGTGAGGAAGAAAAACGGAGACATCAAGTTGTGCG
Source organism: Cunninghamia lanceolata (assembly GCA_027924645.1). Classification (NCBI taxonomy): domain Eukaryota; kingdom Viridiplantae; phylum Streptophyta; class Pinopsida; order Cupressales; family Cupressaceae; genus Cunninghamia; species Cunninghamia lanceolata. Next base: position 29,094,841 of record BSBN01000078.1, on the reverse strand, counting down.
TAGACTTTAGAAATTTAAACAAGGCATCTGAAAAAGATAATTATCCTTTGCCCCCAATAGACGAAGTACTGCAAGCAGTAAATGGCGCAAAGATGATGTCTTTTTTAGATGGTTTTTCAGGTTATAACCAGGTTTTAATTGACAGAGAGGATAGACTAAAAACCACCTTCACTTGCAAATGGGGAAATTATGCGTATAGAAGAATGCCTTTTGGTCTGATTAATGCAGGTGCCACTTTTCAGAGGGCCATGGACGTTGCTTTTCATGGATTATCAGGTAAATGTATTGTTGTATATATGGATGATTTAACTGTGTATTCCAAGGATGCATCCACCCATGCTGAGGACCTCAGAAAAGTACTCCAACGATGTGAAAGGTATGGGATTTCCCTTAATCCTAAGAAATGTATATTTGGCGTAACTGAAGGTAAATTATTAGGCCATGTCATTTCTAAAAATGGAATTTCAATTGATCCGGATAGAATAGAATCCATAAAAAATTTGCAAATACCAAACAGTAGGAAAGAATTGAAATCATTTTTTGGTAAAATTAACTTTGTTCGGAAGTTTATAACAGGTTTTGCAGAGATTGTGCAGCCGTTGAATGCCATGTTAAAGAAAGATGCACAGATGGAATGGACGCCAGTAGCCAAAGCCGCATTTGAAGATATCAAGGAGGCAATTTCTAATGCCCCTGTATTGGCAAGTCCAGACTATACATGCCCGTTTTACATCTACTCCTTTGCATCTTCTCATTCTATCGCTGCTGCCTTGACACAGAAAGGTGAAAACAATGACGAGAGGCCCATAGCATTTATGAGTGCGCCTCTGAAGGATGCACAGCTGAGATATCTAGATATCGAAAGACAGGCATTTGCATTGGTGAAGGCTGTAAAAAAATTCAGACACTACATTCTGCGCAGCCAGATTAAAGCCATAGTACCAGACGCAGCAGTAAAGATGTTGCTGATGCAAAACGAGCCTGGAGAAAAAAGAGCCAAATGGATCACCACACTACAAGAATTTGACATGGAGATCATTCCCGCAAAGCTGGTCAGAGGGCAGGCGTTGGTGCAGACAATAGCAAACATGGATCCAAATCTGATAAAATAGCAGTATGTATTGAATTCCCAAGATGCATCAGGCTGGTACGATGATTTAAGCACCTTCCTGATAGCTGGAAAGTACCCAGGCAAGATGAAGGCTTCTCAGAGGAGAGCTTTGAAGATTAAGGCACAGCATTATATGGTGCAAGGAGGTCTTCTATTCAGGAAGAACCATGATGGAATTTATCTGAGATGCATAAACAGAACTGAAGCTGATAAGGTGTTGACAGAACTACATGATAAGTACGGAACCAGCCATGGTTCCCATTTAGCTACAGCACACAAAATATTGAGAGCGGGCTATTACTAGCCCACTATGTTCAAAGATACTAAGCGTCATATCAGAGGTTGCCACACCTGTCAGACTGCAGCAGACAAAGGAAGAAATCTGGCCAATCCACTGCAGCTTGTGATCAAGTCCAGACCGTTTGCACAATGGGGCTTGGATTTTATCAGAGTCATCAATCCCCCATCTTCTGCAGGACACAAGTTTATATTGACGGTGACGGACTATTGTACAAGGTGGACTGAGGCCACCTGCTGCAAGTTTTCCACAACTGAGGTAGTTATCAAGTTCCTTGAAGAAAACATCATCACCAGGTTTGGAACACCCTATTCATTGGTATGTGATAACGGCCCTGCTTTCTCTTCTTTAAAATTTTCTAAATGGGCATTTGAATATGGGATCATTCTAAGGTTTTCTTCGAATTATTACCCTCAAGGTAATGGACTGGCTGAATCAACAAACAAAATCTTATTAGACATCATCAAGAGGTTAATTGCCAAAAGTCCTAGAGAGTGGAATACCCTATTAAGATATGCATTATGGGTAGACAGGACCAAGTTCAAAACAGCTTTAGGTAGCACACCTTATCACTTAGTTTATGGGACTGATCCCATACTTCCGGTTAATCTGAGAATACCAACCTGGAAGTTTGCCAATGAATATCTAGGCTTTGATAACCATAGGGAAGCCAGAATAGTGCAAATGTTGCAACTAGAGGAGAAAAGAGATCAAGCCCTCGAGAAGTTTGCCAAACACCAGGCAGTTGTTAAGAGGTGGTTTGACAAAAGGGCAAGAGTCAAAACATTTAGGATATCAGACTTAGTGTTGTGCTGGGACAAAGCACATGAAAAGAAAGGAAGCCATGGAAAATTTGATAAATTATGGCTGGGTCCATTACAAATTTCAGAAATAATAGGAGATAACACCTTTAGACTTAAGACCTTGACTGGAGAAGATGTGCCATTACCAGTTAATGGCCAGCATTTGAAACACTACTTCCAGGCTTGAAGGTCAGGATGAGGCAGTCCTTTCTTTCCTAATGTAAAGTGCTGTAGATAATGTATAGTTCTGCTTTTGTTGTTTTCTTTTGGGTTGGCTGTTTGTATAGCTTGTCCTCTGTTTGTTTTTGCTTTTTTTGTTTCTGTCTGTTTGTACAGTTTTTTCTGTTGTTTTGTTGTTTGTACAGCCTGTTTGTTTGGTTTGTTGGTTGTCTCCTCAGCAGGGATCTTTATTTTACTGTAGAGTATTAAGGAGCAAAACTAGCAACCTTTCAAAATAGTATAAAATTTAGGATATTCAGGTTAACCATTTGCAATTTACACATAACCTGTCACTGTCATGAATGTAGAGAGTTGTTCATCTTCTGAAGTTTCGTATTCAATAAATGTGATTGAGAATTCGAAGCAGGTTTCTCACGATGACACACCTAAAATCCTTGGGTTTGTTGAACATACCAGTGTAGATATTAGGTGAAAAATCAGAGGTCACCCTTGCTACCATTACAATTATCAGCTTAATTTCAGCAAGTGTCCACTCCTTGCATCATCATGAAGTTACAAATTGCTATATCTTATGAAATCTTTCAAAATTAGAAAATAAAAAATAAATAAATAAATAAATAAAGCAGATTATACTGAAAATCCAGATTAAGCCATCTAAGTAACTCTACCGGGGCTATGGACGCTCACTGGCAGTGGGGCTCTACTTAGGAGAATTGTAACAATAACCTTGCCGGGGCTATAGACGCTCGCTGGTAGCAAGGCTCTATCCGGTCGGCTATGAGGGAATATCCTCACCTACGTAGGCTAATGTCAGTCACTGGTTTGTTCAACCGATCCTCAAGATGAGGATAATTAATCACATGCACACAACTAAACTGAAAATGGAAATTCATGCATCTTTATTGAATACTTTGAGTCTCAAGCTGAATAGTAATTTGCAGGAAAAGATAGTTGGAAGTTATGAGTTCATTTCATCTAGTTTCCTTGAACACTCTAAATTTAATTGTTTTGTTTTGGTTGCTAGTTGTTGTGATGTTCACAACACGCCCCATTATGCTCCTTAGCAAAATGGGGACCCCTGCTGATGTCTTGCTTTTTGCTTCTGCTTGTGTTTTTTCTGCTTTCTGGCGGTCTGGTAAAAATGAAGGTCAGGTGCATCATCATCATGATATTGCATGAGGTGGGTCATCATCATGAGGTCAGTTTGTCAAGGTTCATATTTTGTTGCTGAGACCTCATAGTTAGAAAGAGCTCGAAATTCCATGCAGGTTTGCCTTTTACTTCACTTGAAAATTCTTCCATATGTGAAAGTTATGCACGGTCAAAGTTTTGGTCAAACCTGATATTCGCAGGAGGATTATCATATTTTTATATCCTAAGTCATGTTGTCAGGATCATCATGATCTTGGTCTATCACCCGATAAAAATCATGCAGTCGCAACATCCGGACGTCAATTTTAGGTGGTAGTGCTTTTTACCCGTCAAAGGGCCTTAGGCGCATTGTCAGCATCATGATTTTCTTAGGAGCGTCATATTTTATAAACTCAGTTTTGGTTGCATGATGATCATCCTCATCATCATATTTGAACGCCCCTCGATAATATCCTGAGGTTCGAATATCATGATGACATCAGCTTTCAGTCAAGGTAAGTTCCCCGTCGAAATGGTCTTTTGTATCGCGAGCATCATCATGATATCTTTGCATCGCCTGATCTTAAAATATCATGCTGATGGTCTAGGATCACCCTGACTTAACGAATTCATCATCGGCATATTTGCATGCGCATGCTATAAACCTATCGCTAGGTCATCATCATGATATTTGCTAAAGTTCGAATTATGATGATGACGACTTCATATCACCCTGATCTTTCACGAGGATCATTTGCTGAATTTCGCCAACTGCTGGAATCATCATCATGATAATTCGAGAAAGAGGATCATCATCTTCATATCCTCCTGATCTCCGGTTAGTGTAATATCATGATGATCACCCTATCTATTAAGAAGAAGCTGATATTACATTTCTCAACAGCATCATCATATTTTGTAATATCACCCTAGCGCAAATATCATGATGACCAACTCATCCTTGTGCTCTGAAGACAAATTATGATGATGACGTCATCTGGATAATTCGATAAGGAGGATCATCATCATATATTTTTTACCCTGTCCTATCGTCAACATCATCATGATCTTGTTTGTTCGCCTGATATTTTGCAAAGTCCTCCTGCCGAAAATGCAACCTTTTGAGAACATCCTGATGATGATCATCATCATATTTTTATCCTGATGATGATCATCATCACATTTTCCCTTCGGCAGGATTTTTCCCAAACATGATCCGGTTGGCGAAATATCATGATGATGTCATGCTAAAGTTTAACAAAGGCTCCGAATATCATGATGACGTCATCCCGATCTGATAAACGAAGAAGTAAATATCTTGATGATCAGCATCATCATTTTTTCTTTCAACAGGATATTTTCCAAAACCCGATCTGGTTCGCGAAATATGATGATGATGTCTTATTCTATGTTCGACAGAAGCTAATATCCTGATGATCATCATCATCATCTTTTTTTCCTTCAAACAGGATATTTTTTCAAGCACGATCCGTTTGCCGAAATATGATGATGATGTCTTATTCGATGTTCGACAGAAGCTAATACCCTGATGATCATCATCATCATCTTTTTTTCCTTCAAACAGGATATTTTTTCAAGCACGATCCGTTTGCCGAAATATGATGATGACGTCTTATTCCAAGTTCGACAAAAGCAAATATGATGATGATCTTCATCATGCTGATTTTTTTTTCTCGAGAGGGTTACCTTGGCCGCGAAGGGGTCATATTCACTTCATCATCCTGATCATGCTCCTTGGGTGACCCGATATCACAGTTAGCCCCCTAATCTTAGACGAATATGACGATGACGTCATCCTTAGCATTTCAATGAAGCCCGAATATCATGATGACGTCACCATCATCTTCCTTTCCTCGGTAGCACGATTATATTCATATCCTCCCATTCTTCTTCAACATAATGATGATGATGATGTTATTCTTTTCCCCGATATACAAGAGCAAAACATCATGATGACATTCATTTGGACCTTCAGAAGCGAGAGCATCATATTTCCAGAAAATCATGATGATGAGGTATATCGACTAACCTGTTTTTTGACGCACCGACAGAGATATACATGCCGATGGGTGGGAAATGAGGTGGTGGACATTTTAAAGTGTTTTTTTTTGGCGCCTCTGCAATTTTTTCAGTCAGCGATAGTTGACCTGATCAATTTTGTGCAGTCTCAGCGCATTTTGGACGCGTTTTGAGAGGATTCTGGATCTGATTTTCTCCATCTTGCGCTGTCACCTGGATTTGAACGCTTATTTTAAATTCATGCTGTTTTTTATGATAAATGTGAAACTTATTGCTTGTCTTGTCTTGCAGGCTTGCAGTTGAGGAAGCAGCTGGAGAGTCAGCGCAGTGACCTCATGGAGGCAGAAGATCTGATCTCAGGAGCAAGAAGATAGAGATGAAATGCAAAAGGTCAAGGCCATTCAAGTAAAGAAGAAGGTCGCAGCTGAAGGTATTATCACAAAAGACAAACAGAAGTTATTGCCCAGCTGCCGGAACTTCTCAGAAGGGGCAATATTTCGCCCAGATTTGACCACTGCTCAGAGATATTTTTGAGAGCTGGTTCACCTGTATTTATTGCTGTAACCAGGGGTTTGAACCAGGGGTTCAGTTAGGTTTTTTGCTGTAGTGAGGACAATCAGGATGTCTTTATATTGTGCCTCTCTACACTGTAATACTTTACAACAGGGATTTTTAGGGCCTACAACATGGATTTTTAGGGCCTACAACAAGATTTTAGGAAAACACAGCAAGTTAGCATAGTTTAGAAGTAGAAGAAGGAGGTCGCCTGTTTGTCTGCAGTAACATGTGCGTGGAATGTCTGGCTGTCTTACTGTATCTGTAAAGCTTGTAAGTTCTCTGTAGTACGATCAATGAAACTAAGAGTCAGTCTTACATTGTAAATCATGTATGGCTATTCGTTTCTAATACAATAGAATCTGGAGTTCTGCATCTATCTTCTGAGTGTTCTCCTGCCCTTCTTTGTATTTTGAAATATCTTCTTTGAGAGCTTGCAATTTTAAATGTATGTTTGTGAAAATGCTCAGAACTTACATTTAGGATTTTTACTGTGGATTTGATCAGATTACTGTGGTTTTTACATAGTGCATAACAGAAACACTTAGATCCTTCGGTAGATTAAGTGAGGTATAGTTTAGATCTTTCTAACTTTTCCCAACCCATCTGAAATATCTAGCTGAAAACGTAGAAATCCAAAGGAAATTGTCTCAAATTTGAAGAAGCATGATAACAGAGCTATAAGTAGACAGTTTTCATAAACAGATCAAGAAGAACGCTGCAAAATCCAAGAAAACCCTCTAAAACTTGTAGCCCAGTATCACTTGTATGCAAATGAACAGAATACTTGTTGAAATCTATGACCTCTTTGCATATTCTTAGTCCAGTAAACCACAAAATAAACCTAAACTACGTAAGGCCCCTTGAACATTACAGCTTCACATTGACCAACTGAACTTGACCAACCGAACCATTGTAGACTTGGGATTAGTTGAATCACCAAATGATTCCTTCTTGTCTTTCAAGTATAGTTTCAGTTCATTTTATGTGAATTTTAACTTATTGTTATGATTGCATCAAAACAGTCATCAACAGAGACCTTGTGGTGAAATGGTAGGGCTTCTTGCCTGTAGTGTCAACAACCCAGGTTCAACAATTGAGGGGGCCCCAGGATGATTTACCCATGGCATGTGGAGTGGGGAATTTACATGTCACCTAGGAGAGTACCCCTAGAGACAAGTTGGTACAAAATAGCTTCCCACGGAGACAAGCCCCGGATATTGCATTTGGAAGAAGAGACAAGTTGGCTTCCCCCAGAGAAGATATGTTGGTTTCCCCCAAAGACAAGTTGGCTTCCCCTAAAGACAAGTAGGTACAAAATAGCTTCCCCTGGAGACAAGTCTCAGATATTGCATTTGGAAGAAGAGACAAGTTGGCTTCCCCCAGAGAAGACAAGTTGGCTTCCCCCGAGGAAGACAAGTTGGCTTCCCTCGGAGACAAGTTGGTAAAAAATAGCTTCCCCTAGAGACAAGTCTTAGATATTGCATTTGGAAGAAAAATAGCTTCCCTTAGAGACATGTTGGTACAAATTGAACTTCAATGGCACCTCGAAAGGGAATTTGGGACCATATGGGATAGGGATTTTAGTGATAGTTTGGGAGGGGAAGGTCCTTTGCAGAGCTTCCAAGAGGCTTGGCTATAAAACCAACAATATGGTTGAGTTTCAAGTGCTAATCCTGGGACTTCAAGTAAGCATTAAGATGGGTCAAAGCAAGGTAGCAATAGAAGGTGATTCAACATATTTGTGATTAATGTGGTAAGGATGGGGATCACATCAAATTGGACATATAACACCATACTTGAAATGGTTATGGAGCGTTTGGCTAAGTTGGAAGAATACATAGTTAACCATGTATTCAGGGAGACAAATAAGGAGGTTGATGTGTTGGCCAACCTGACAATTAATTAGTTGAAGGAACTAGTTTTGGAAATTCTACATGGCCAATGACACATTAGTTTCACTCTTGCAGGATTGGTAATAATGGAATTTAATGCCTTCTCCAGTTCATGCCACTCCACTATGATGATAGGACATTCAAAGTGGGAGATAATAATGATACAACACTAAGAGATTCCTATTCTAGCACATTTAGAGTTAAGATGGTTGTATTTGAGGTAAATAATGCTTTGATGTTAATTATCCACTGTTTGAGATCCGTAGCTGTTCAGAAGCCATGGACACCCCAATTAGGCTTACTTGTCTCTAGAGGCAAATGGCCTTTCTTAGGGAGGTGATTGAAAAGATCCTTCAAAGCATTTCAAAAACTAGAAATATTATTCTACTAATGGTAGTGCAATGGATTCTGGAAAGGAGTTTTTGTTGGTGGATCACTAATATAGAGTAAATATTGATGTTTCATCAATGTTTGTTGCAACATTGTTTGAATTTGGGGAATTGAAGGAGGATGTGGTAGTAATTGTGAAGGCTTTGATAAAAAAGAGCTTCTTCGGAGGTTTAGATGAGGTGTTAGTGATGTCTAGGTATGGCAATGGTGTCCCACTTCTAAGTGATTTCCATTGGCTAAACCACAACGAAGATTTGGTGAAATGGTTTTAATTCCTTACTTCCAACAAGCTAGGGTCTTTTGTAAGGAGGCATCAGAAGGTGGAGAAAGCAATTGATTTCCTAAAGTAGATCTTTGGAATGAAGGAGGTAGATGGTGTAGAATGGATGCAACGTTTCATTGGCATTGTGATGCAGACAAGATACTCACCTCTTGCAGACCAAACTCAAACCATTTTTAAATTCAATTCAAAACACAATATGCTAAAAATAGGGATTGCTAGCAACAAGATTTTAGTTCTCTTATTTGAATCAACTTGAAACTAATCTACAATAAGAATTTCAATTTTGGAGTCCAATGGCCTCTTTAACATACATATCAATCTCTTTCTCTCTCTATTATATAAACAACTATATTTTTTATTTGATACTATGGCAGAGAAATCCTCTTTTCCTCTCTGGAAGCCACCTCTATGAGCCACCCTCTCCCCTAGACTTGCATCAATTCACTTTTTCCAGACTTCCCTTTTGGGTAGTGATCCTTTTATTCTCCCCAAGCCACTCTTCGCTGTTACATTTTTCTTCTTGTCTATAGATTCTTATTCTTCCTTTATTCTTCTGTAGATTGACCCCTTCAAAATGCCATTATTTGGTTTTTATATGGTATAGGCATTGAGAAAGTGAAAAGCCATAAATAGAATCAACTTCCAGCAAAATCAATTCCAAAATGGCCAACAATCCTTTGAACTTTTGCACTCTCTCTTTCTAGATCATCACAAGATTGGACACTGAATCACCATCTTCTTCCCAAAATGTGGCTTTCTTCAAAATGATGTGCTCTTCGGATGTATTCTCTATCCTTACGTGGATTGGAGTTGAAACTTTGCCAAGAAATAATAAAACTACAATTTTTTGGCTGTGATTATGTGATAGAAAATTGTAGATAGCTCCTCATTTCTATCGTACCCTCTCCATTAGATAAAATCTCATTATTTTAAATAGAACTTGTTCTCTTTGTGCAGAATTCCTATCAAAGCTACCAATTCCAGGAAAATCCCCTTCACATGTTTGAACATAGTTTCCACAAAGTGGAAGTCTTAGTAAATTTTTTGGAAATTCATACTGGTACATTCTCTTAACTCGATTGCATCAATCATGAAATCAACCTAAGTCTCCTCTAGAAGTAAAATAAACTTAAAACCAAAACAAAATAGAAACAAAAATCTAAGAATCTTTTTGGTTGATGGAGGATAGCTCGTTTACTCAGGATGCTCTTGCATCAGACACACAGGGTAGAACGTTTGTGAGCATATGCTCACAAAGTGGACTTGAGTAACTTTGTACTACTCTTCTAGCTTTCCATCAACTCACAACAAACTCCTTCATTGTCCAAGAGTTTAAAATTAATCTTTGTTTTCCCTTTTCTAGCATCATGTTGGAACATGCACCACCTTGCTCCAACAACACCGCTTCTTCCTCCTCTTTCCCCTCATGGACTTATGTCCACCAAAGCCTGACCTCCTCCACCAAATTATTTCCTCACTCCTCTCCTCCTTCATGGGTTCGAACCCACCGTTAATTGTCCACCTCCACCAATATCCTACAATATCCTGCAACATCCTTAACCATCTCTACACACAACAACAAAACCTTATCTTGTCCTCTATTCATCTCGTTTTCTACTACCACACCTAAAAATAAAATAACATCACATAACTAATTTACCTCATTCACATTCATAGCCACAACATAAAACTTCATTGTGATGTCTGCCATGTTCTTGTTAGCTACAACTACATCCTCTACTGTTGCAATCACTTCATCATTTTCTTTCACCTTCATTTCTCTTACCTCTTCCACCAACAAAATCTGCAACATCAAATCATCTTTCTCTTCATCCTTTGCTGCAACCTCTTCATCTTCAACTGCTACAACTTCTTCTACTCCAATCACTTTCTTTTCTCCATCTTTTTCTTCATCTTTGTCCTCATTTTCTGTACACACAAATCCACCTACATACAAAACATCATTAGAATAAATATGGGACTCCTCACCCATTTTCTTTTTCATCTTCATCTCTGCCATACTTTCTGTCAGAACATGCCATGTCTCTTGTCACAAATCCTATAGTGTATTATCCAACTCTTCCATCATCAATCTCTAAAGGAATGAAATTCCCAAAGGTCTTCTCAAGACCAACCTCATACTTTTCCTACTACTCTCTACCCAAGAAGACTTTTGAAAGATGCTTCCTCACACACTCTCTCTTAGTGGTGGAACTCAACACCTTCTACCCAACTTTAGTCTTCAATGGATAATAGCCCACCTTGGTCCTAGTGCATACTCTACACTCTCAGGATCACCTCACTCCAATACCATTTGACGCAAACAAAATACTCACCTCTTGCAGACTAAACTCACACCATTTTTAAATTTAATTCAAAACACAATATACTAAAAATAGGGATTGCTAGAAACAAGGTTTCAATTCTCTTATTCGTATCAACTTGAAACTAATCTGCAACAAGAATTTTAATTTTAGGCTCCAATGGCCTCTTTCACATACAAATCAATCTCTTTCTCTCTCTATTCTATAAACAACTATATTTTTTATTTGCTACTATGGTAGAGAACTCCACTTTTCCTCTCTGGCAGCAACCTCTATCATCCGCTTTCTCTCCTTGACTTGCATCAATTCACTTTTTCTATACTTCCCTTTTGGGTAGTGATCCTTTTATTCTCCCCAAGCCACTCTCCTCTGCTACATTTTTCTACTTGTTTGCAGACTCTTATTCTTCAATTATTCTTCTACAGATTGACCCCTTCAAAATGCCATTGTTTGGTTTTTATATGGCATAGGCGTTGAGAAAGTTAAAAGCTAGAAATAGAATCAACTTCAAGAAAAATCTATTCCAAAATGGCTAGCCATTCTTTGAACTTCCGTACTCTCTCTTTCTAGATCATCACGAGACGGGACACTAAATCATCATCTTCTTCCCAAAATATGGCTTTCTTCCAAATGTTGTGCTCTTCTGAGGTCTTCTCTATCCTTATGTGGATTGGAGTTGAAACTTTACCAAGGAATAATAAAAATACCAAATTTTGGCTGTGGTTCTATGTTAAGGAATTGTAGATAGCTCCTCATTTCTATTGCACCCTCTCCATTGTTGATAACTGAGAGGGGGGTGAATCAATTATCTCAATTCTTTTAACATTCAAAACTTTCTTATTAATTGATGCAGCATCAATTCAATTAAGCAAACATAACCATGAAATTGAAATACACATGACACAATATTTTTGACATGGAAACCCTGTTAAGGGAGAAAACCATGGGGTGATTAACCCAAGATTATATTCTCTGTTAGAAGAATGGAAATACAAAATGGCACTTGCCAATTAGGGCTCACTGCCTGAGTACACTTCTCACAAGAGGCTCACTGCCTACAAAAGACTCACTATCTACAAGTTGTAAGAAGAATAACAGGATCCTTAAACTGATGAGATGCATCCACATATGCAGGGGTTCAATTCTAGTTAGGCTTAATACACTGATCTGCTGCACTTCATCTTTCCTCTTCTTTTGTGCTGCTCTCCTTTCACATACCGGACCTTCCTTACTGCTTTCACTCTGCTCTACTGCTTTTCTTTACACATCTCTAAACCACCACTCCTCTCACAACTTAATCCATCTTGTATGTATATCCACACAAGTGATTTCATCACCTTTCTAGTCAGCATCTGGAATAGTCAATATTTTTCACAAACTCTGATCTGTCAGCTGAATCCTTGCTTACCAAGTAATGTGGATCAAGGATATACTTGTAGAAGTCATCAATCATGTCAGCCAATCATAAGCTATGCCTTAAGAACCTTTACCATCATCAGTAACACATTCAGAATAATGTCTGATGTTCTGCCAGTCAGTTCTTCCTCTGTCCACACTGCCAATCAGGAACCTGACACTCAAGTATTCATATCTTTTTCTTCATCTATCACTGGAGGCTAAATCCTTGGAATCTATTAGTCAAGGTAGTCCTCTTGACTTCCCCAAATCTGCACTTCACCAAGATACTTCCTCTGAGAGATCTCGACATGACTGTTAGACCTCGCCACATGCTCTGTTCTTGCTTACCGGATCACAACACTCTACAATCTGTCTTCCGGTAGAGACTCATCATGTCCCATGGATGTGTGGGTTAATCTTTGTTGCCATCAATGACAACATTCATGAGTCCATATAGTGTCTCTTGCCAACAATCTCCCCCTTTGGCATTGATGGCAACACTTAGTGAAAAATGACTAAGTGTTTACACTATGCTCCCCCTTGGCTGATGCTCTATTTTTATATACATTTTTTGGAGCTCTCCCTTAGTTGGATTCCTCATTTTTCACTGCTCCTCACTCCCCCTTTAACATCAATGGCAAAGGGTGGGTATTGTGCATCAAAATTTTCAAAAATTTAACTATACTTAGCCGCATATAACATATTCAGATATACTGAAGAATGTCTGCAATAGTTGTCTTCAATTGGATGAATTCTGTTGCCCAACTTTGCTTCATTCTATCCAAAATTGATATATGACTGCTCAGTAGGAATGCAAATGCATCTGCCCTTTTTAGATCTTTCAGATCACTGGTCTGGGCTAAGAATTGTCTTGCATCGTACAAAGAAAACTAATTGTAGGGTAAATTACTTTAGTTTAATGCAGGAACTATAGATGTATTTAAGATATCTATTCTAGTTATAGTTGTGTTTTAGTTTTAATTTTTTAATTTGTTAGGTAAACTTCAAATTTACTTTTTGTCAAACTAACAAAATATTTATTATTTATAGTTATAATATTAATAATAATATTAATTATATTATTAATATTTATTATAACACTTGATATTATAGTATTATAATATAGTATAATATTAACTGATATAATATTTGACTTAATTTTCTTCTTAGAATAAATATTTGTTGTATAGACAAATTGGATTCCATGTTAAACAAAGCCAATATAAATATTATAACAAAATTGTAATATTTATAGTATAATTTATAAATATTTTTAGTTTAAATATTAATGAAATAGTATAATTAATCATTTATTGATAATAAACAATGTTTATATTATAAATATGATAATAATATATTTATATTATTACATTATTCTAATATTATAATATTTGTATATAGTATTATATTATATTTTTATTTTTTGTTATATTGTTATATTATATTATATTTATGTTTATGCTTATTATTATATTATTATACAATATTATTATAATATTATCATATCAATTAAGATTATATATGAAGAAGTGTTAATAATGGATATTAATAATATTATTAATAGTATTATTAATATTATAACTATAAATAATAACATTTTGTACCTTTGACAAAAAGTAATTTTGAAGTTTAGGTATTGAAGTAAAAAATTAAATTCTAAAAAACTGATGATTTTTCACTCTCATAATTATGGCCACTCATGGGAGGTAAGATTGGTGTTCATAATTTGTTTAATTTGTTTAAATTTATATCAAATTTGCTCAGACAAGAAAAATAATCATGTGTCTTGATTGGTTTATTGTTTATAGATTAATAACTAGATAAGCATTAGCAAATGCAATAGTAAGGTAACTACTAATATAAATGGTTTTTATTTTACTTTAAGGTTAAATCTTATGGATCGTATTGAAACATTTAAACTATTAATATTGTTTAACTAATATAAAATTTAATTACTAAAAAAAATTATAATATTATATGATGTTAATAGTACCATGTTTATAAGGGGAGACCTTGTGGTGAAATGGTAGGGCTTCTTGCCTGTAGTGTCAACAACCCAGGTTCAACAATTGAGGGGGCCCCGTGGCATGTGGAGTGGAGAATTTACATGTCACCTAGGAGAGTACCCCTAAAGACAAGTTGGTACAAAATATCTTCCCATGGAGACAAGCCTCAGACAAGTTGGTTTCCCCTGAAGACAAGTTGGCTTCCCCCGAAGACAAGTTGGTACAAAATAGCTTCCCTTGGAGACAAGTCTCAGATATTGCATTTGGAAGAAAAATAGCTTCCCTCAAGGACATGTTGGTACAAATTGAACTTCAACGGCACCTCAAAAGGGAATTTGGGACCATCTAGGACAAGGAGTTTAGTGATAGTTTGGGAGGGGAAGGTCCTTTGCAGAGCTTCCAAGAGGCTTGGCTATCGAACCAACAATATGGTTGAGTTTCAAGTGCTAATCCTGGGACTTCAAGTAAGCATTAAGATGGGTCAAAGCATGGGTCAAAGCAAGGTAGCAATAGAAGGTGATTCAACATATTTGTGATTAATGTGATAAGGATGAGGATCACATCAAATTGGACATATAACACCATACTTGAAATGGTCGTGGAGTGTTTGGCTAAGTTGGAAGAATACATAGTTTACCATGTATTCAGGGAGACAAATAAGGAGGTTGATGTGTTGGCCAACCTGACAATTAATTAGTTGAAGGAACTAGTTTTGGAAATTCCACATGGCTAGTGACACATTAGTTTCACTCTTGCAGGATTGGTAATAATGGAATTTAATGCCTTCTCTAGTTCGTGCCACTCCACTATGATGATAGGACATTCAAAGTGGGAGATAATAATGATACAAACACTGAGAGATTCCTATTCTAGCACATTTAGAGTTAATATGGTTGTATTTGAGGTAAATAATGCTTTGATGTTAATTATCCACTGTTTGAGATCCATAGCTATTCAGAAGCCATGGACACCCCAATTAAGTTTACTTGTCTGTAGAGGCAAATGGCCTTTCTTAGGTTGGTGATTGAAAGAGATCCTTCAAAGCATTTTAAAAAATAGAAATATTATTCTACTAATGGTAGTGCAATGGATTCTGGGAAGGAGTTTTTGTTGGTGGATCACTAATATAGAGTAAATATTGATGTTTCATCAATTTTTGTTGCAACATTGTTTGAATTTGGGGAATTGAAGGAGGATGTGGTATTGATTGTGAAGGCTTTGATAAAAAAGAGCTTCTTCAAAGGTTTAGACAAGGTGTTAGTGATGTCTAGGTATGGCAATGGTGTCCCACTTCTAAGTGATTTCGATAGGCTAAACCACAACGAAGATTTGGTGAAATGGTTTTAATTCCTTACTTCCAACAAGCTAGGGTCTTTTGTAAGGAGGCATCAGAAGGTGGAGAAAGCAATTGATTTCCTATAGTAGATCTTTGGAATGAAGGAGGTAGATGGTGTAGAATGGATGCAATGTTTCATTGACATTGTGATGCAAACAAGATACTCACCTCTTGCAGACCAAACTCAAACCATTTTTAAATTCAATTCAAAACACAATATGCTAAAAATAGGGATTGCTAGTAACAAGATTTTAGTTCTCTTATTTCTCTTATTTGAATCAACTTGAAACTAATCTACAATAAGAATTTCAATTTTGGACTCCAATGGCCTCTTTAACATACATATCAATCTCTTTCTCTCTCTATTGTATAAACAACTATATTTTTTATTTGATACTATGGCAGAGAAATCCTCTTTTCCTCTTTGGAAGCCACCTCTATGAGCTGCCCTCTCCCCTAGACTTGCATCAATTCACTTTTTCCAGACTTCCCTTTTGGGTAGTGATCCTTTTATTCTCCCCAAGCCACCTTCTCTGTTATGTTTTTCTTCTTGTCTATAGACTCTTATTGTTCCTTTATTCTTCTGCAGATTAACCCCTTCAAATTGCCATTATTTAGTTTTAATATGGCATAGGCATTGAGAAAGTGAAAAGCCATAAATAGAATCAACTTCCAGCAAAATTGATTCCAAAATGGCCAACAATCCTTTGAACTTTTGCGCTCTCTCTTTCCAGATCATCACGAGACTAGACACCAAATCGCCATCTTCTTCCCAAAATGTGGCTTTCTTCCAAACAATGTGCTCTTCGGATGTATTCTCTATCCTTATGTGGATTGGAGTTGAAACTTTGCCAAGAAATAATAAAAATACCATTTTTTGGCCGTGATTATGTGATAAAAAATTGTAGATAGCTCCTCATTTCTATCGTACCCTCTCCATCAGATAAAATCTCATTATTTTAAATAGAACTTGTTCTCTTTGGGTAGAATTCCTATCAAAGCTACCAATTCCAGGAAAATCCTCTTCACATGTTTGAACTTAGTTTCCACAAAGTTGAAGTCTTAATAATTTTTTTGGAAATTCATACTGGTACATTCTCTTAACTTGATTACATCAATCATGAAATCAACCTAAGTCTCCTCTAGAAGTAAAATAAACTTAAAATTGAAACAAAATAGAAACAAAAATCTAAGAATCTTTTTGGTTGATGGAGGATAGCTCGTTTACCCGAGATGCTCTTGCATCAGACACACAGGGTAGAATGTTTGTGAGCATATGCTCACAAAATGGACTTGAGTAAATTTATACTACTCTTCTAGCTTTCCATCAACTTGCAACAAACTCCTTCATTGTCCAAGAGTTTAAAATCAATCTTTGTTTTGCCTTTTCTAGCATCATGCCGGAACATGCACCACCTTCCTCCAACAACACCGCTTCTTCCTCCTCTTTCCCCTTGTGGACTTATGTCCACCAAAGCCCGACCTCCTCCACCAAATTCTTTCCTCACTCCTCTCCTCCTTCATGGGTTCGAACCCACCTTTAATTGTCCACCTCCACCAATATCCTGCAACATCCTTAACCATCTCTACACACAACAACACAACCTTATCTTGTCCTCTATTCATCTCATTTTCTACTACCACATCTAAAAATAAAATAACATCGCATAACTAATTTCCCTCATTCACATTCATATCCACAACATCAAACTTCATTTTGATGTCTTCCACGTTGTTGTTAGCTGCAACTACATCCTCTACTACTGCAATCACTTCATCATTTTCTTTCACCTTCATTTCTCTTACCTCTTCTTCCACCAACAAAATCTGCAACATTAAATCATCTTTCTCTTCATCCTTTGCTATAACCTCTTCTTTGTATATTTGATTGATATCCTCTTGATATGCATTGATTAGCCATATGACCCATTCTATTGCCTGCAAAGCATCTACCATTGAATGAATTGTTCATTTGCATATTTCT
Source organism: Cunninghamia lanceolata (assembly GCA_027924645.1). Lineage (NCBI taxonomy): Eukaryota > Viridiplantae > Streptophyta > Pinopsida > Cupressales > Cupressaceae > Cunninghamia > Cunninghamia lanceolata. The sequence continues at coordinate 29,077,107 of BSBN01000078.1, read as the reverse complement.
GCATTCATGAAATTTGTGACCATACCTTTTGTAGTTGAAACATTGTCTGGAGAAGGATATATTAGTCTGATTCATTCTCTTTTTGCACTGATTAGCTTTATGACCAAAGTTGTTGCAGTTGTGGCAGTATCCATTGAAGGATGGATATCTTTGAGCATTAGGCTACCTTACCAGAGGTCTTCTAGGCCTGTTCCTTTGATTTTCTAATCCAAAATTCTTCTGACCAAATCCAAAGCTTTCACCTTTCTCATATCCCAAGCCACACTTGTCATCTACCCCCTTTTGGCTTTCAAGTAGAACTACAAGTTGAGCAGAACTTATCTTGAATTTCTCTTTGTATTCATTTGTTGTTTGAAGATCCCTTTTAAGAGAGACAATTTGATCCTCAAGTTTTTTTTCATTATCTTTAGCATCTTCAAGATTAGATTCAAGATGTCTGATTATTATGTCCATCTTGTGACAGTCTTCTAATTTCTCCTTGAGAGATTGTCTTAGATCATCTTCAATTTTTCTTTTCTCTTCAATTTCTTGGGTGAACTTCATAACTCCTGATTCCATTTCATGTCTTACCATAATGATCTCTTTTGATAACTTTTCACATAACTTGGTTTTCTCCTTTAGATCTCCATTTGAATCATTTGTTTCAACTTCACTTACCAGTTGTTGAAGTAGCTCCTTTCTCTTTTTCATAGAGAGACTTAGTTTCTCTTTTAATTCATTTATGAAATCATCAGCCTGTTTGAGTCTTTCCTTCAATTCATTGACTTCAAAATTTGGTTGCTCAAGATCATCTAGGGCAGACTTAAGTTGCTCCCTCATACCATACACATCCATTTGAATTCCCAGATCTTCCTCAAGCTGTTAGGTTCTAATGGGAGGAAATTGGATCTGATACCAATTGTTGATAACTGAGAGGGGGGTGAATCAATTATCTCAATTCTTTTAACATTCAGAACTTTCTTATTAATTAATGCAACATCAATTCAATTAAGCAAACATAACCATGAAATTAAAATACACATGACACAATATTTTTGATGTGGAAACCCTGTTAAGGGAGAAAACCACGGGGCGATTAACCCAAGATTGTATTCTCTGTTAGAAGAATGGAAATACAAAATGGCACTTGCCAATTAGGGCTCACTGCCCGAGCACACTACTCACAAGAGGCTCACTACCTACAAGAGACTCACTATCTACAAGTTGTAAGAAGAATAATAGGATCCTTGAACAGATGAGATGCATCCACATATGCAAGGGTTCAGTTCTAGTTAGGCTCAATACATTGATCTGCTACACTTCATCTTTCCTCTTCTTTTGTGCTGCTCTCCTTTCACATACCGGACCTTCCTTCTTGCTTTCACTTTGCTCTACTACTTTTCTTCACACATCTCTAAACCACTACTCCTCTCACAACTAAATCCATCTTGTATATATATCTACACAAATGATTTCATCACCTTTCTAGTCGGCATCTAGAATAGTCAATATTTTCCACAAACTCTGATCTATCGGCCGAATCCTTGCTTACCAAGTAATGCGGATCAAGGATATACTTGTAGAAGTCATCAATCATGTCAACCAATCATAACTTATGCCTTAAGAACCTTTACCATCATCAGTAACACATCCAGAATAATGTCTGATGTTCTGCCAGTCAGTTGTTCCTCTGTCCACACTGCCAATCAGGAACCCGCCACTCAATTATTCATATCTTTTTCTTCATCTATCACTGGAGGCTAAATCCTTGGAATCTATTAGTCAAGGTAGTCCTCTTAACTTCTCCAAATCTGTACTTCATGAAGATACTTCCTCTAAGAGATCCGGCCCTGACTGTTGGACCTCACCACATGCTCTGTTCTTGCTTACCGAATCACAACGCTCTGCAATCTACCTCATGGTAGAGACTCATCATCTCCTGTGGATGTGTGGGTTAACCTTTGTTGCCATCAATGACAACATTCATGAGTCCATATAGTGTCTCTTGCCAACATCCATTAGATGGAATCTCCTCATTTTAAACAAAACATGTTCTCTTTTTACAGAATTCTTATCAAAGCTACCAATTCCAGGTAAATCCCCTTCATAGATGTTTGAACTTAGTTTCTGCAAAGTAGAAATCTTAATAAATTCTTTGGACATTCATATTGGTACATGCTCTTAACTCGATTACATCAATCATGAAATCGACATGAATCTTCTCCAGAAGTAAAATCAACATAAAAACTGAAACAAAATGGAAACAAAAATCTAAGAATCCTTTTGGTTGATGTGGGATAGATCATTCACCCATGATGCTCCTTCAACACATTGAGTAGGAGGGGGCCAAAGGAGCAAGGTTTCCATATTATTATCTATGCTTTTAATTTATCCTTGCATAGCTAAATATATAGTAATAGTTATATCATTTCTAGCTTTTTGTTGTCACCTAGGTTTGACTCTATGTTAATAGAGTTTTTGTAAAAATGTATACTGTTCTTTTTTTATTACTTTATAGTACAAGGAGCATCCCCCATGGATACATTTACAAATCAAAATAAATAGTAACATGTTTATAAAATCTTAATTTATAGTAAACTAAAAATTGTTCAAAGTAAAAATATCTCTACTCTACAACATAAGTGGCAATGGAATTTAAAAATACAAAAAAATGAGGCACTAGAAAAGTGATAGATGGAATTTTAAAAATAAAAAACATGAGGCAAGGGAAAAAGGATAGAAGAAACAAAATAGAGAGGACAATTTTTTGGGTAGAAAATGGCAAAAGACTATAGTAGATTAACACAAGAATGGAGAAAAGAACAAAGGAAGATGAAGAACAAAATAATAGAAATAGATTTAAATAGTTCAACCACCAATGGCTTAAAAGGAGATAATTTGTAGAAAAGAATAACCCAAAACCCTACACTAGTGTTAGATCAAATTTCTTCCCCTTCATAAATTAAATTGTGAAGACCAAAGGAAATAAAATATAAGGCCCTAATACACTAGATTGAAAACCAAATCCAAGATGATAAAAAAAGGACATGGACAAAACCAAGAAAAGAATTATCATAAGTTGCTACAGGAGTGAATAGGATCCCTTTGGGGAAACAACAAATAAAGGAAAATTTTTAGAATGTCATATTTATTCAAAACAAATAGGAATTGGATAATATAAATTTTCATTCAAAATATATGGCCTTTTTCATGAGTTGGGAAAATCCTTGATCTGCATGAGATCAAATACAAAAATGGTGTAAAGAATACTAGGGGCAAAAGATGATTATCCACAATCTACCAAGAGGCATTTATCAAATAAAATGTGAATGATAGGGAAAAGAAGATGAAATAATGAAAGGAAGTTTATGAAATTAATGTACAGTGTGGGTTTTTACATAAAAGACTAGGAACTAAACCTTAAACATTTGAGACATAAAACATAAAAAAATCTAATGTGGATTAGATTGCATCAAACTATTCTAAACAGGCTTGGGAGATATTGCAGAACAGCTACAAGGGAACTAACAAAGTGAGGTCAATCAAGCTCCAACTGTTTAGAAGAGATTTCAAGATGCTTCAGATGAAGGAGAGTGAGTCTATTTCAGACTTTCACACTAGGGTTTCTACCATGCTGAATCAGTTGAGGATAAATGGAGAAACCATGGATGAACAAAGGATTGTTGAGAAAATCCTAAGGAGTCTACCTTCCAGATTTGACCCTATTGTTATAACCATTGAAGAGACAAAGGATCTGTCCAAGATGACAGTGGATGAGTTGATGGGCTCTCTACAAAGCCATGAGCAGCGGTTGAATAGATCGGCTCCTTCTCTTGAGCAAGCCTTCAAGGCTCAGACCAATGCAAGAGGTTGGGGAAGAGGAAAAGACAACAGAGGTAAAGGTCAAAGAGGTAGAGGAAGAAGCAACTCCGGAAGAGGAGTTTCAAACAACCAAGAAGAGGCAAGCACCTCACAACCAAGCTAACAAGAAAGGAGGAAGAACATCAGTGTGAATCAGAGGTATGACAAGAGTAATATTCAATGCTATTACTGTCATAAATTTGGCCATTGTGCTAGTGAGTGTAGAAAGAAACAGCAAGACCATGGAGGCCATAACGCTAATGTAGCAAATGAGAATAGGGCTGAAAATGAGAAACAATCCAAGGTATTTATTGTGTGCAACCTTACTGAGAAGAGCAGCCCTGAAGTCTGGTATTTGGACAGCGGGTGTAGCAACCACATGAGTGGTAATGAAAACTTGTTTGCCTCCAATGACAAAAATGTCAAGTTTGAAATCATGATGGGGAATAGCGAAAAGGTTCCTGTCATAGGAAGAGGCATCATAATAGTCCTCAGCAAGCAAAGTGAAAAAATGCAGATCCATGATGTCTACTATGCCCCTGACATAAAGCATAACCTACTAAGCATTGGACAGATGGTCCAAAATGGTTATAGAATGCTGATGGAAAATGGAGGGTGCACTATATTTGATAGAGGAGGCAGCAAGAAAGTCATTACAGCAGTGCAGATGACAAGAAATAGAATGTTTCCCTTGTCATTAACTCTGGCGCCATCTCTGGCGCTAACTCCGATGCTATCTCTAGCGCAGTTTCCTGCACTATCTCTAGTGCTCACAGCAGTGGGACAGCAAACCACCTTCAGGATAGTCATCAAAGACCCATCCAAACTCTGGCATTTGAGGTATGGGCACTTAAGCTTTTCTGGTTTGAGTTTATTATCTAGAAAAGGCATGGTTAGAGGGCTACCAAACATTGTAGAGCCCAATAGAAAATGTGAAGCCTGCATTTTAGGAAAGAAGCATAGACAACCCTTTCAATCAGGGTATTCTAGAAGGGCAAGAGCACCTTTGGAGTTGGTGCATTCAGATATATGTGGCCCTATGAAGACCCCCACATTAGGTGGGAATGTATACTTCATGACCTTCATTGATGATTACAGCAGAAAGATTTGATTTATTTTTTGAAAAATAAATAAGAGGCCTTTGACAAATTTAAGGAGTTCAAAGCATTGGCTGAAAAGCAAAGCGGTCGACATATCAAGGCCCTAAGAATAGATAGAGGGGGAGAGTATATCTCCAAACAATTTCTAAATTTCTGTAAATGTGAAGGCATTCATAAACAGTTCACAACAAAGTATACTCCATAGCAAAATGGAGTTGCTAAAAGGAAAAACAGAACCATCACAGAGATGGCAGCAAGCATGCTAAAAGCAAAGGGACTGTCAAATGATTATTGGGGTGAAGCTGTAGCAACAACGGTCTACCTATTGAATAGGTGTCCTACAAAGGCCGTACATGATCAGATTCCACAAGAGGCATGGACAAACTGCAAATGGACTGTTGAGCACCTAAGAATTTTTAGGTGTGTGGCATATGCATTCGTGCCTAAAGAAAAGAGGCAGAAATTTGATGATAAAGGTGAGAAATATATCTTCACTGGCTATAGTGAAGAATCACAAGCCTACAGACTGTATAATCCCATCACCAAAAAACTTGTGATCAGCAGAGATGTTGAATTCATTGAGAATGAAGCATGGGATGGAACAGTGGACAGTACCACAGGTATTTCAGTCACAATACCTCTTGAAGATGAAGAAGCTCCAGAGGACAGCAATTTCGGAGGAGCTACAAAGAGCAGCAGCTCGGGGAGAAATTACCATAGAGCACTAGAAAATAGCAGCTCCGGAGATGCTTAGCACAGTAGCTCCAGAGGACGTTATAACAATAGCTCTGGAGGTCAGTGCAGCAGCTTCGGAGGTTAGTGCAGTCATCAGCACAATAGTTTCGGAGGTCACAATAGCAGCAACTATGGAGGTAATTCAGACCCCACACTCGTATCAGTGATGCCACGAAGGACAAAGAGTGTGAAGGAGATTTATGACAGCACAAGGTATGCTGATGATGATGAGGATTTGAATTTTGCATTGTTTTCTTCTAGTGATCCAATCTACTTTGAAGAAGCTATGAAAGAGGAGAAATGGTGTGAGGCCATGGATGAAGAATTGGATGCCATAGTGAGGAATGACACATGGCAGCTAACTGATTTACCCAAGGGTAAACAAGTGATTGGAGTTAAGTGGGTCTATAAGAGCAAGTCTACTGCTAAAGGAAAAGTAGAAAGACATAAGGCAAGGCTAGTTGTCAAAGGGTACAAACAATAGCCTGGAAGAGATTATGATGAGACCTATGCACCAGTTACAAGGCTAGAAATAGTTCAGGTAGTCATAGCAATTGTAGCCCAACACAAGCGGAAGGTGTTTCAGATGGATGTAAAGTTAGCCTTCTTGAATGGAGTGCTGAAAGAGGAAGTGTATGTGGAGCAGCCATTTGGCTATGAAGTCCCAGGGCAAGAGGACAAAGTATACAGGCTCTTGAAAGCCCTCTATGGGCTAAAACAAGCACCTAGGGCATGGTACAGTAGAATTGACTCATATTTGTTGAGCAATGGCTTTAGCAAAAGCAGCAGTGAGCCTACTCTCTACATCAAAATAGCTGAAGGTAAAATTTTGATTGCTATTTTGTATGTAGATGATCTAATTTTTACTGCAAATAGTGATATTTTCATTGCTGATTTCAAAGAGGGAATGAAGAATGAGTTTGAGATGACAAACTTAGGTCTGCTAAAGTATTTCCTTGGCATTGAGGTCAAGCAAATAGAGCATGGCATATTTATTTCACAAACTAACTATGCCAAACAGATTGTGAAAAATTTTAAAATGGAGAACAATAAACCTGTCCCAACACCAACATCCACAGGTCTGAAGTTGAGTAAAGAGGACAGCAGTAGGGAAGTAAACCCAACCCTCTACAAGAGCATGGTTAGAAGCCTCATGTACCTAACAGTAACTAGGCATGATTTGATGTATGCTGTAAGCCTGATTTCTAGGTTCATGGAGAAGCCTAAAGACACACATTGACAAGCAGGAAAGAGGATCCTGAGGTATGTCAGTGGCACAATAGGTTATGGCATTTTGCATGATGTTTCTCATGAGTTTAAGTTGGTTGGTTTCATGGACAGTGATTGGGCAGGAAATGTTGATGGCCGGAAGAGTACATCCAGCTATGTATTTCACATGGGTTCATGCGTGATATCATGAGCGTCTAAGAAGCAGCCCATTGTTTCTCTCTCTATAGTAGAAGCTGAGTATATTATAGCAAATGCAATAGCTTGTCAGGCTATTTGGCTAAGGAGGATCCTTGCAGACTTGTATGAGCAGCAAGAAGATGGTACAACAATTCACTGTGACAATGTTTCATCGATAGCCCTGACGAAGAATCTAGTCTTCCATGGACGAAGCAAGCACATAGAGATCTGTTATCACTTCATAAGGGAGTTAGTAGAATGAGGAGAGATTGAGATGCAATATTGCAGATCCGAGCAGCAGCTCGCTGATATTTTCACAAAAGCATTGCCAAAAGATTCCTTTGAACGCCTAAGAGATAGGCTAGGCATTGTGGAGAGCTCCGGAGGTGTTCAGCCCCAGAAAGAGGACAACTATAGAGGTGTGCAATCCTACAAAGAAGATAGCTCCAGAGGTTCAGATCTGGAAAGACAATAGGAGAGCTCAAGAGATTCAACTCTGGAATGTTTGTGCAGCTCCAGAGATGCTTCGAAAATGTAGAAAAGGAGCTCCAGAGATGCAAAGGCCAGCTTCAGAGATGTTACAGCACAGCAGAAAGAGCTCCAGAGATCTGCTCTGGAAAGGCAAAGGCATAAGTATAGCTCCGGAGATTAGTTTCGGAATGAAGATTGCAAATTGACATCTGACTTCAGATTAAGGGGGAGTGTTGGAAATATTAATCTTCCGTCAGTTCAATTAATGCTGTCAGCCCCTGCGTCAGGATTGGGATCCCCTCAAATCTCCCTCCAGCACCATTGCACCTACCCACATTCAATTCTAGTAGGTGAGTTCAAATTCAAATGGTTCAGCACCCATTTTGCTAGGTATGTTACAAGAGACAAATGAGATGGAAAAGTAAGTAGTCGACGAAACAGACAAAGTAGAGCATGAGTTATCCTACAGTAGTAGAGGAATGTTTCTAAAGAGAACAACAGAGAGATTAGAAGGATTGCTGTGCAGCAGCATAGGCCACAAATAAGGCAGCTACAGAGTTCCAGGCAGCTCCAGACAGATACAGTTTGCCGCTCTAGTGATTGGGGCAGTTAAGGAAAATAGAGCAACATCTCTGTATTGTAATATGTAAGAAGTTTGAATGTAATCTAGAATAGAGGAAATATATAAAAATATATTGTTGTCATCTCTCTTCTCTTTCTATCTGTGTGTGTATTTGTTTTATGTTGTTCTTTATATTGCTGTAGCATTGTTATTGAAATCAGAACTACATGTTTTGCCCCCCTCCCCTATTCTGTCCTGTGTTTTGTGCTATCCATATTTCTGTAGAAATCCTTTGGACAACCATTTGCCTACCAACAACAAGTTCGTGGAAGAGGTTTCGTTAGTTCTCATGAAGTTCAATGATCAGAGTCTAATATAAGCTATTTCTTCCAAGTTGGTGGGCAGGTTGGGATTGCAAATCCTTCCTCTTAATATGCCATATTAAGTAGAGGTGACAAGCTTTAACTACACTCATTAACCAGGGTTTCTCTTGTAGAATGACGGCTCCACCTCTTATGATGGGAAGTGCCTGTAGAGGACACGTTGTAATCTCCCTGCAGTGTCCTTTGTGGCACCCTATCTTGGTTATGGCCACTCTATCTGTAATATCTTTAAACTTTTTAATCTATAGGTGTTTCTACACCTTTTCTTGTTAAAAAAAATTCTGATAAACGAATGAAATAGGTCTTCAAACCAAAGAGGGGTATTGTTTAGTTCACAATTGAATGGGTGTTGGGGGAGGTTTATATGGAGAATGAGAATAGATATCAGGTAAATTCTGACCTAGCCTCAATGTTCTTAGTAGTATTGTTGGATTCAAATGAAGAGAAAGTGGTGATTCATAAGTTGATGAAGGTGTTGGTGGAATTAGATTTTCATGGGGGTTGGAAAGAGGTATTGGGAGTTGCTCGGCGTGGAATCAAAATTCCACTACTAGGGGAATTTAATAGGATTAATGTTATTGGGGATTCAGTCAATTAGCATCCATTGGTGGATGAAGTAGGGGTGGAGAAGATTGCAGGTCACAGGAGACAAGAGATGCAGGGCATATCATTTATGGCAAAGCCTGTGGGTCTTGACATTGAAGAGGACTGGATACTGGAGATTCTAGAAACTTACTACATAGTGGACCATAATGCTTAAGGGTTGGCTCTATCTAGATAGATATTAGTATATATAGGTGAATAGGTATATATGCAAAGTGTGTTGTTTGTTATTTTTTGTTGATGTTCAAATGTAATAGTGGCAGATAGGAGAGTACAGGGATTTTGTTTTGGCCCTGTCTAGTTTAGTTGGTGGTTTATCTGCTGGTTCTACAAATTCTATTAAGAATCTAGTTTATTTTAATATAAATTGGAGCATACCCCTACTTTGCATTTTATCGATAAAAAAAAATATTGTTAAAAAGAAAAGTGTATATTTCATTCTTTCACTTCTATGTTTCAATGTTATTTTTTGTATATATTGTTAATGTATTATCTTGGTATATTATTTTGTTTGGCATACTAAATAACCCTAATTTTAAATTTAACATTGTATTATGTTTAATCCTCCACTCCATACCAACACCAATGCAATTCCCAAGACTTTTTTCTTCCTAGACTAGAGCATACATGCAATCATCCTCTAGACTAGATTGTGGGCATGATCTATTCCACTAGATTTAAAAGTTGAAATTCTCAATTCCAAAGCCAACAATCCCAAGATATAGTCATTACCCATGAGGTTCCATGTCAAAAAATTCAAATTACATGTCTAAGGTTGTGTAGTTAAGAATATCATCCTATGACAATTTAATTGTCATTGACTAGTAGTGTCTTACATTCACATATTTGATGAGGTTCTGTCTCAAAAGTTTCAAATTACATGTCTAAGGTTGTGTAGTTAAGAATATCATCCTAGGACACTTTAATTGTCATTGACTAGCAGTGTCTTACATTCATATACTTGATCATGTGTGTCATTAGTCTCAATTTGTATCAAGCACAAATACTCACCATCCAACATTCTTTGTTTCTCTATTTTGATCTTGTTAAATCAACTTAGGGAGCTACTTAATTTACCTTGACCCCCTCTTATACCATGGAAAAAGTAAAGTATATATATTAATAGATTAAATCTCAAAAACTAATGATGGTTAGGCTTTATGTCCTATGACTGCATATAAGGAAGGGTTGTGGTAATCTTCCCTTCCCCATTAGTTTTGTATTTTGGCCATGTTATGTTTGGGTCATATGTGATCAATGGGTTTTTTGGTGGCGACAATGTGTATATCCCATATGGATTTACTAGGTTGTGACAATATAATAGGAAGAAGTTAGATATATGTTGTGTTGATTTCTTTGCTAGCATTGAAAGTCAGTATGTTGTAGTATGCATAATAAATTAGGATGGTCAAAAAAAATAGATTGAATTTAGTGAGCTTCTAGCTACAAGTATCTAAGTAGAAATACTCTTTTTTGTAGCTCCTAGGTGCATTACCCAAATTTATAAGTGAAAAAACATACTTTTATCTTCTAAATAAAAATAAGTAAAATGTATATAACTTAGAAAAGAAAATTAAAAGTTCAATTTTAATGTTTGGTAAAACCAACTGATCCCACCAAAGTGTTGTAGTTCAATTGGTTGATCATAATTGGTGAGGGTGATAGTATGTTCCTTGATTACTCCATCCACCAAGGTTCAAACCCCCAAAGGTGCAAAGATGAGGTTGGGATCCTGCCCCAGACAACTTTGACAGAATGGATACCCCTCAATCCTTGACTCTAAGATATCAACAAGTTGCAAAGAATTAAAATAAGAATAATTAAGAACCTATTCAAAAAAACAATTAATATCCATCTTATAAAATCTATGAATTAATTGAACAATAACATAAAACTATAAATTACACCAAATATTCATTGCATATATACACCACAGATTACAAAAATTTAATTAGCATATTAACAAAAAGGCTGCCTATATATGCCTATATAAAAGGGAAAAGTTTAACTAGTTGACATCAACTTTAATCAAGTAAAATTAGTAGAAAGTCAAAATATTAATATGTGCGTTGCCTATATAGTTTATGCATAGCCAACCCAATACCGTGAAATGAATCAAACTCACTGCCCACGGTTAACTATTTGAAAACATTGCCTGGACCTCCATTATTCACTCTCCTAATTTCGAATAGAATAATCTCAGTAGTCGAATTCATAGTGATTAAGCTGTTTCTGCATGATAATGCAGTCACTGGTTCGGTTGCAGCTGTACTTTGCTGAATTAAGGGGCTGAAAGAGTTTAACCAGTAATATTAACATGTGCGTGTATAACCAGTAGTGTCTTTGAATAGAAAAGACTTAAAAATATTGTATAGCCAGCACGACAATATACTGGCTATTCACATGAAACCATACCAGAGCACAGAATAGTAGTTACAACGTTGAATGAAAATTGGGAAATCCCAATTAGATTTTGATTGAAAAAAGCATTGAGATCTTGATATTCTAAACAAAAGCTGAAACCAATCAAATATGATTCAGTTGTAGAAGGCCTGTCACGTAATAATTTTCATTCATCAAGAAATTAGTAGTCAAAAGTGAGTTTTGACCAATAAAAATAGAACAAATATTTACTAATTGACTGTTTAATCATTGAAGAGGATGATGTTTAAATAGCACTCTATTTAAATATCATCCACTTCAATGGTCAAACAGCCAATACAAATTTTACACCTCATTCACAACAAAAAGTGGTAAATATTTGTCCTATTTTTATTGGTTAAAATTGACCTTCGACTGTTGAAGTAGATGATATTTAAGAACAGCTAATAAATAGAGTGTAAATGTTCATATAATCAAATTAAAAAAAACACATTCAAACAACTGTTTTAAACTATTTTAATTTGTTTATGACAATTTTTTTTAATTAGATAAAATATATCAGAAGACTTTTTTGGGAGCAGGTGGTTGCAAGCCCACAAATGTTAAGTAAATTCCATGTATTCAAACACCTATATACAACATGAGATCTATTCTTACAATGTCAATATCCCCTCCATCTCCAATGTTTTCTTTTCATCTATCAGTTTCAGAAGTTCATGTCCAGCTTCATCACTTAATCCTTTAATGCAACCTTCTGAATAGTTGATCGATTGTTGTTGGAGCTCCTCTACAAACTTGTTCACATCACCCTTTCTCCACTGCAAAAGCAATGAAAATGAATAAGGTTGACTATGTAAAGAACTATCATACTTATTTATTATTTTGAACTTGTGGTAACTTACTTCTTCTATGCATCTCATGTCATAATCTGTTTCAGGATAATTTAACCTCCTGCGTGGTTGGTCACGTGTGACTAGCATAGCTTTGTCTGAGGACCTGCATAGTAATTATTTATATTAGGTATACAGTAAACTATATACTGCCAATACATATGGTAAAATATGGAGGAGAGATATTAGAGCACTGACCTTGCTGCAGTCTCAGCAATAAAATGTCGACCTAAAATTAAAACAAAAGTGAACAATATAAAAAAAAAAAAAAAAAAATTTAATAGAATTTATGATTCTCAATTTATAATAACTGTTTGAAAGCTTTGGATTAGAGTTTGCAAAGGGAAAGATTTATTTGGATTACGTCAGTATTATAAAAAATTTCAGACCTCTGTAATCTATTAATTTTTTTGAAAGGATTTAGGATAATTTTTTTTTTAGAATTTTTTTTTATAACATACTACTTGGTATTGATTTGACAATGGGTCACATGACTGGATTTAAGGCCTAAATTTTATGGTTGTATGACCAGATTTAGGTATTTTTGCCATAAAATATAAACAAAATTTATAGAAAATTGTGATGATATATATATTTGGATTATATATAATTTTACTTATACTAAGATATGTCATAGTATTTTAAAAGTAATTGTCATAAAAAAATTGCTGGACAGGCAGGGTTGACCATTAAATTTAGGCCCTGACTCAATCTGGATTAGATCTTTCCATTGGTAATTTCTATTTTCAAATTTTTATTATTCTCAAAACAACAAAAAACTTTCTGCTTTTTACCCTTTTCAATAAAAAACTCCTCAAAGCTATTCTTAAATATTATCCACTTCAACAGTCAAAGGTCAATTTTGACCAATAAAAATAGGATAAATATTTACCACATTTTGTTGTGAATGAAGCACAAAATTGTTATTGATTGTTTGACCATTGCAATTGATGATATTTAAGTAGAGTGTCAACTAAATTAAATAAAAAGAAAACCTTATTAACTCACCAAGACTTGCTTGACGTCTATCATCCTTAAGCCTGCAAAGAAATAGCATTCCAACGTTATTAAAGAGCGCTTTACAGTGGAACATATTATATGTTAGACACTTCAGCAATTCATTATTATTGAGCTCAACATCTTAACAGCACCCAAAAGTTTTTCAAATCAACCTTTTGAGTCATAAAAAATTAACCCACAGAGATATGAAATCACCCTAAATATGAGAACACACAAAATGACCTAACAGATTGATATCAAAATCTTTTACAGACATTTTTCTTGAAGAAAGATATAGTGTTCAATGTATTATTTTTTAATCAAACAAAAGAATAACAGCAGAAATAATAGAATACCATATATTGGCTTTCCAACGGCCACGGTCATCAGTGACTCCAATGAATCGGCCACTTTTTTTACCCCTGCTGCTCCTACCATTATCATTTATGTTAGACCTTCCCTGAGATGTCTGAGCGTTAGGATTTTCCATGCCACTATTACCACCACTTCCAGCAACTGTGTCTTGATCAACCCTCCCTCTACTGAGATTGATTAGCATCCTTGCTGCGTGTCCAATATCATTCAAATCACAAGAATTCTCCTTGTAATTTTTTCTTTTTTTTCCACTAAGCCTCACCTCAGGATTAGGATCAGAAACAGTACTAGACTGAGCTTTAACTTGAGCATGAGAAACATTGGCATTAAGATTTTCCATTATCGTAAATTCTGCACAATGTAAGAAAGCAAGTTAGCACTGCAAACGGATATGTCAATCATTCTATTCCTTATTCACTTAAGAAAATTGGGGCCACGAATATATAATGGATAAGAGAGATTTCAATATCCTTCATCATACTAAAACAGTCTATGAAACTATCATATTTCAAAGCACTGCTGAAGTAGTGAGAGATTGCTATCAGACATAACTCTGTTCTTTGCAACTTGTTTGTCTTTCTAAGTCGTACCTTTCTAGTGATGATAGATAAAATAAACAGTGATGAAAACAATTGGTTCTTTTAGTTTTCCTTTATGTTTATATCTAATATCCCTTTGCTTGTGCTCCAAAAGAAAATGGTGGGAAAATGAGGAAGACCATATAGTCAAAAGTAAGTATAATTTCTTGATTTGCCTAAGTCTTATGACCATTAAAGAATGCTTATAGTCCAACGAAATAACTAAAGTCATCTAAGAGGAATTAAATATTGTACACAGAAAATGAGTAAAGGAATCAAATTCTAAGTTAGATTAAGCCTCTAACAAAGTTGAAGAAATTAAACTTATATTACCTGGTCATGTTGAAATGCAGGGAGATGATAGAAAGATTTAATTATGGTGAAAAATAATTTGTTTATATAAATAAATAAGTTGAGTCAAAGGTTATGAAAAAATAAATATTCAATAAGAATATTGTAAAGAACTGTATGTTTCACTCATTCTCTTTTATGTTTTAATGTGATTTTTGTGGATCTTGTTAACTTATTGTCTTAGTATATAATTTATTTTTTAGGTGCAGTGAATAACCCTCATTTTGAATTTAACATTGTATTATGTTTAAAACTCCACTTCATACCAACACAAATGCAATTGTTAGGACTTCTTTCTTCCTCAACTAGATCATACATGCAATCTCGTCCTCTAGACTATATTGTGGGCATGATCTAGTCCTCTAGATTTAAAATTTGAAATTCTCAATTCTAAAGATAACAATTTGAAGATATAGTTATTACCCATGAAGAGGATAAATCTTGGACACTTTTATCTTTACCTTTCTTCAACCAAGAGGGTGCTAATTGGGATGTAAATTCTGACATTTATCTTCTTCATACCCATCTTTATCACAATGAGAACAATGCAATTTTCTCTTACTTTTACCATAGAAGTACAACTCTTCTTTCCTTTTACCTTTGGATTTTTCTTTCCACCATGCTACTATTCATTACCCTTGTTGCAAGTCAAGGAAAAATTTTTAAGTAGAAATGGGCAAAAGACTACAATAGATTAACACAAGAATGGAGAGAAGAACAAAGGAAGAGGGAAGAACAAAATAATAGAAATAGATTTAAACAGTTCAACCACCAATGGCTTAAAAGGAGACTATTTTTAGAAAAGCAACACCCAAAACCCTACACTCGGTTAGATCAAATTTCTTCCACTTAATAAATTAAATTGTGGAGACCAAAGGAAATAGAATATAAGGCCCTAATAGACTAGATAGAAAACCAAATCCAAGATGATAAAAAAAAAGGAGGACATGGACAAAATCAAGAAAAGAATTATCATATGTTGCTACAGGAGTGAATAGGATCCCTTTGGGGAAACACAAAATAAAGGAAATTTTTTAGAATATCATATTTATTCAAAACAAATAGGAATTGGATAATATAAATTCCCATTCAAAATATATGGCCTTTTTCATGAGTTGGGAAAACCCTTGGTCTGCATGAGATCAAATACAAAAATGCTATAAAGAAAACTAGGGGCAGAACATGATTACCCACAATCTATTAAGAGAGTTTTATCAAATCAAATGTGAATGGCAGGGAAAAGAAGATGAAATAATGAAAGAAGTTCATGAAATTAATGTACAGTGTGGGTTTTTTGATAAAAGACTCGGAACTAAACTTCAACCATTTGAGATATAAAATATCAAAAAATCCAATGTGGATTAGATTGTATAATCTTCCTTCAAATATTGGAATCGCTTGATACTTAAGGAAATAGGAAATCATATAGGGTCCTTCATATTGATGGATGCGAATACAAAAGAGAAATAATTAGGCCTATATGCACATATCTGTGTATACATAAATTTGACAGAAAAGCTTCCTCTGTGTCAAAATTCAATCAAGGGAAGAGTTTTGGAACCAGAAAATTTAAATGGAGGAGCCAATAGAAAAAAGGCCCGATATCAAGAAACAAATGGAACACAAATGATCAAAGAAAATAAAGAGAACAAAAAGTAGAAAACATTTCCCACATTGAAGAACCCAATATTGGGAAAAAAGAGCAAAATCAAGAAGAAACTCAGTTCTAGGTAGTGTTGTGACCTAATCACACATCGCCCCATTGCAAATGGGGACCCCATTTTTTTAGTTCTGATGCTTTGCATTAAGTTTTGATGATGTCTTAGGTTCATTTCCTCTGCCAATCCAACAATAATTCTCTCTCCTAGAAGGTTTTTCTTTGAAATGAAGACTCTTGATCAAATTCCATTCAAATAATGAACACTAAGATCAATCCTGATGTATGTTTGAGATCATAAAAATGACTAAGTCTTGTAGCCTAATATCCTGAAAATCCTAAAAATTTTACTAAGTCTAAAATTTGGTTGATCCTCCAAATTCTATATTTTGCATGTTAAATCCGGTGGATTCGAGACCTATCTCAAACATCTTGAAGTATAAGTTGGATATACTTAAATATATTTTTCAATATACCTTGCCTTGAGAGACACTGAAAATGGCTAAGTACTGAAAAAGAGTGCAAAATCCTTGACCGGTGTGACAAGACATGAGGAGAGCGCAAAATTTTGGTTCACTGCACCACATTCAACCGGAGCATGAAATCATGAACCAATGTGACCCATCCAATGCTCTACAACTCATGCACCCTCAAGAAGGAAGGTGAAGATGATGGTTTGAAGTGAATTTTCAGAGGAACCAAAACATGAAACCAACGCGCCTAGACCAATGTGCCACTTTGGAGGGTAAGAGAGGTGGATTTTTTTGAAGGAAAGATTAAGAAGAGGATCTCTTGCACCCTAACTAACACACCCTTATGAGATCATCAACCGGAGCACAAAATGGTCAACCAATGCGCCCAAACCAATCCACCCTTGTGAAGAAGAGATAAGGATGATTTTAGGAGGTACTTTATCCAAGCATCAAAATGGTCAACTAATGTGCCCTCAAGATGAAAGGTTTGTTTGATTACCAAAGTGCCTTTTAACCGGAGTCTAAAATCCTTAACCAATGGGCCATTTAGGAAGGCAAGATGAAGTGAGGTATTTCAAGGAGAATCAAGACTTTGAACCAAAGCACCTCAATTAGAGTGCCACCTATGTTAAAGGTTAAGTTAAGTCTTGTGAAACAAAAGAAGATCCAAAACTCCTAACCGCTATGCCAATGAGGATGAGGAATTCAAATTTACAAGTATGATGAGAAGAGGATCCAAAATGGCCATCCCATGCCTAATCTAATGAGCCACTTTGGAGGATAAGTTGAAGTGAGTTTGAATATATGTTGAAAGGAGAACACAAGACATCCATCTAAAACACCTTAATTAGAGTGTCACCTATGTGGGAGATTATGTTAAGTCTTGTGACATCTCTTAGATGAGGATCCAAATTCCTTAACCAATGCGCCCTTGTGAGGCATTCAACTAGAGTCCAAAAACCTCAACCGGCGCACTCAAGGATGAAGTGAGGTATTTCAAGAGGAATCAAAACTTTGGACCAAAGCGCTAATTTTAAAGGACACTTGAAGGAGATCCAAAATTGTCATGTAATGCACTGCCTTATGAAGGAAGCTAGACTCAAGTCTTATGATACCTTTCAGATCAACAACCGAAACCTTCAACCAATGTGCCACTTTAGTTGAGGTGAAAGTAAAGTTTTAAGTGAAACTTCAACCAGAGAATAAAATCCTTAACCAATGTGCCACTATTGATATGTGGTTTTGAAGAAATTTAAGTGAAGGCTGAATTGCTCAACTAATGCGGCATTCTTAATGTGATGATTAGTTTGAATTTTATGATTTCTTTCATATGGAGAACCAATTTCCTCAACTAATGCTCCTAGCTTGGAATTGTATGAAATGACTCTTATGTTATGTATTATGAAATCAAGTGTTTAAAGGATTAATGTTGTTTCTTTGTTTGTGTTGCAGCAATAAGGATGGAGCTAAGGAATTATCTAAGGAACAAGTGATTGGATCCTTTGATAAGCAAGGAATGAGAAAAGGAGAAGGCATCATGTAGCTGCTCTAAGAGGCCACTTCAAATCTAACATGTTAGCAATCTTCATCAATGACATTGTGTTGGATCACTTCAAGTATCAACTAGCTTTTTCATCAATCATAGCTTCAAGATCAGCATGTAGCTACTCCAAAGGAAATTCTCATCATCATCTACTCTCTACTCTCTTCAAGAAGACGTATCCAAAGATCAATCTACAACCTACTTGCAAGAGAAGAAGAATCATTACAAAAGTTAAACCAAATGAGCAACATCTATCATACATCCAGTTTACAAGAAGATGAACAAGGCAGAATCAACAAGATACATCCCAAACATACAAGATCAAAGCAATCACATTGAAGACATCGAAAGATGATGCAATTTAGGAATATGCTAAGGTGGCACCTACGTGGCAGACACTCGTCATCAATCCAATCACAAGTCACCACATCATTTGACAAGCAAGAAGACAGAGAGGACGTCCATGTGGAAGATGCTCGAAAGATTCCATCTTATCCTTATCTTTTTGGAAAGCATGCCTTCATTGCCTCTCCTATGTACTAAAAATAGCAAGCTGTTGTAACTACCTACTGAGGTGGCATGATCTAAGCCCTTGGCTATGTGAATTGATCCTAGCCTTTCATTGTAATTCTGGACCTCTATATAAAGGCCTTGTTGCCTCATTTGTAAAGGATTAGATTAGTCAGTAGTCATTAGTTTTTTAGGAGTAGAATAGGAGAGACTCTCAAAATTCTCTGAGAGGACTTGAAGTTGTTGTAAATATTTCTCAAGATTAATGCAAAAACATTGGAGTTCATTTGGTGTTCAAGTGTTGTCTTGTGGAATAACAAGGTTTCTTGTATCTTGATGAAGTGGAGAGGTGTTTCAAATTAGATTAGAAGTAGATTAGAAGTTTTTTGATGTAGTGTATGTTTGTATTGAATATTTGATCAACTCCTAGCTCATGCTTTTAACATTCATCGCTGGTGAAGTGTTGGGTAAAGCTAGTCTAAGCCTCATTATTTAAATTCAATTGTGGATGTTTGTTTGAGCTGTGCCATTCGATGGGTGCTTGTATAAGCTTTCATAATTTGAAAACCATTCGCGTACCTTAGGAGATTGCACCAACTTCATGTAGTTGTAGGCATCCTTGGTGAAGTGGAGTTAGGTTAATTTAGGAGTTTGTCTATTCAAGCATCATCATTTACTTCATTGACCTTAGATTAGCTCCCTAAACCCTATCTTTTTTCCCTTTTTTATCATTGATACATCGTGAATACTTCATCCACACTGAAAGGAGAAATAAGTTGAATGAATGAAGAAGAAGTCTAATGTAAGTCCCTTTGTGATTATTAGCAAGATCACATGTAATCACTGAGTTCATCCACCATAAGTCATAAAAAGGAACCTTGGAGGTACTTCACTGGATCACATAGTTTAGCCTTTGAAGAGATTTATTCAAGAGAGAGTAGGATACTCTAGTGTTTTACTCTATTGTTGACTTGTCGAAAAAAAAATCATCAATAGGTAGAAATATGTGAACATAACAGAACATGACATTTTCCAAAGGAGGGAGAGTCAAGGTATTTCCTAAAAAAGGATACTTTCAAATTAGTGTTAGAACTTTTCCAGATTACCAGTGAGATAAGAAACTATGATCCTTTTGGAGAAAAATATAGGATATATATCAAACACCAAATACTAAGAAGATACAGAACATTACAAAAAAAATTAGATTTTCAAAAGGAGATTATAAAAGAAATAAATGAGGAAGAAGAGAGGGTGGAAATTTAGATCAACTCTTTAGATGATAGAGGAATGATTCAACCAATATTTGAAATTGACAAGTCTAATTGTGGGGAACAAGAAAAGAAAGGAAGGAAATCTAATAAAGAATTACTGGTCAGAGAAGGGGAGGCAAAAGGGAAAATGAAGATAAATATGATGCTAAGATCCAGGAAAAGGAATACTCCTTTCCAACTATCAATGAAGATCACATCATGGAATGATAGGAGCCTAAACACCCCTAACAAAAGATGTTTGATTAAATGTCAAATGCATTTATCAGATATTGATATATTCCTCCTACAAGAAAAAATAAGTAAGAAGCAAGCTAAAATAATGGCTTTCAAACTAAAAAAAATGGAAAGGACACTTTGTTGAATCAATTGTCCTTTCTAGAGGCATGGCTACCATATGGAGACCCTCAACAACCAACATGGAAGTCGTCAACCCAGATCAGCATTGGCAAGTAAGTAAAATTAATTGTATATTTACTAAGTTTCATTTTTCTTGATTAATGTATATGGACCAATTGTATGCACACAAAAGAAAGAAAATTGATAAGATATAGTACTCTTTATTAAATCCAAACCCCAAAAATAAATGATAATTGGTGGAGATTTCTTGATACTATTATGTCAGAAAATGTCCCCTTGGGGGATTTTCTAATAGCACAAGATCTATTCACATGCTCTAATACCCCATTTAATAACCTCACACACCAGACACACTCTCTATTCCTTAATGTTGATCTATTAACTTAGACCTCTATAGACCTACTGTGATAATAGTGATAGGAAGCTTTCTATGGCCAAGAAGTCAATCGAGAAATGAAATGCAGAAATGTTAGAATTAACTAATGAATTTAACTTGCTAGAATAAGAACTACCCATGACATGAAACTTACATTATCAGATCAGTCATACAGATATAAAACTTAGAAAACTACCAAATGACTATGAATGTTCCTATTGCTTTGGTGACATGAACTTCCTACCATCTACATCTTGTCATCGGACCCCTCAACGAACCCAAAAATCACAAAATTCAAAAATAAAGAAGGTGCCCCTGCATCAAACTCCCCAGTGAACAAAATTGCATGTGCTCCTACACATGAGGATCAAAACTTATCTAACTCTATATTTTTCTTTCACTTCTTCTACAATCTTTTTGGTACAGTTATCATCTTTCTCCTGCATTGTTGTGTCACTTTCATCGTTCCATTCTTAACCAGTTTCCTCCAAAGTTTCATTTCCCACTTAGCCACATATAGATCATTGTAAGTGACTTTAAATATATCATCCAACTATCTTTCAATTTGATCAAATTCATCCTTCCATATTAACTCATTATGGACTTCACCATATGTATTACAACTCACAAAATTCTTACAAAAATCTGTATATCTCTCTTCATAATTTTGTCCTATCTCCTCACTACTCCATAAATCAAAATGAAACAAAACAATGTCCTCAAATAGGACTAAGAATTTTTCCTCTTCTTGGAGCTCTTCAATATCCCCTTTATCATATACCTCTACCCTCATTTCCACGTCTCCTGCAGATTCATTTGTCTTCAGGTTTCCATCAACACGTTCTTCCATTTCAGTTATTTCACTTTTTATGGATTCATCTTCAACCAAATTATCTATTGTCCTCTTATTCCAAATTGTATTCTCACCTCCATCTTCTTTTCTAGATTCCTTTTCAACTCCAAGATTTTCACAAGTCCTTATTTCTTGAACTTCTACAATAGCTACAATCTTAGCCTCTTCATTGTTTTCACCATTTCTGGTTATTGCTGCCCTGTTTTGTCCTTCAGCGTTCTTATCCCACTTGAGCTTTTCAATTTGCCTCTTTTTACTTCCTTGTTTCCTTTTATATTTATTTCTCCTCATTTATTTCTCATCTACAAGTCTCCACAACTCCATTTCATACTCGTAATTGCCATCTTCACCATTCATATCTACTCTCTTCTCATCTTCATTTATCAAACTCTTATTGTCAAGTATTTCATCTATAATTTGAAAATCTTCACAAACAATTTGTTTACCTTTCATCTTGCACACATCCTCTTCTAGCTTCCTTCTAGCTGCTTCATTCTCTTCCTTCCTAGGTATGATGTTAGTTAATACCTTTATGTCTTCATCATCTACTTTTTGTTGTTCTAGTTCTCTTGCATGCTTCTTCACACAATCACTTTCCTTTCTAGCTTCATGGTGTAACAATATTTCTTCATTTTCCTTGAACTCTTCTTTACAAGTCTCAGCTTATTGTATGTGATCATTCTACCATAAAATTAACTCTATCTCCTTCATCTTATTCTCTTCTTCATACTTTTTACTCTCTTGAGATATTTTCTTCTCACCGCATCCTGCTACACCAACTTTCCATGCTACTATCTCAGACTTCACCCTCCATACTTGGCTTCCTGTAGTTCCAAACTGCTGACTTCTTATTGTTGCATATTTTCTCCATGACCTAAGGTCTGTTTGCTGCCTTAAAACACCTTCTTCATACTTCCTTTCTTACTAACTTGTCCTCTTGCCTTGGCTCCTCTTTAATTCTATCATATCTTCCATGCTTGTGATAGGCTTACTATCATGAAATCCATCATAACTAGCATCTTGTTTATACTTTCTATGCTATCCCTCAAGCCAACATGGCACTATATAACCATGGTTTTCTTTCTTTCCTCTATCAACTTGCATAACTACATTCTTAATTTCAAATCTATGATCAAAATCAACATTTGTACTCACATGTACCTCTTCTTTGTTCTGTTGTCCTAATTCGCTATCATCCTTGTCTTCATTGCTTGACAACTCATCTTCTTGGTAGGTGTTGTGACCAAATCACACATCACCCCATTAGGAATAGGGACCCCCCCTTTTTTTGAGCTCTGAGCTTTTCAGTGAGTTTCCAATGAGTTTCAATGAGTTTTGACGAGATTTTAATGATGTCCTGACTTGTTTTCCTTTGACGGCTCGGTAACAATTTCCTTGCCTATGATCTTTGGTTCACGATTAAGGGTAGATAAACTTGCAATAATGATCAAATCCTATCTAGACATTGAGTTTTGAGGTTAATCCTTCAGAATGTTTGAGATCCTGAGAAGACTAAGACTGGAGCCTGAAATCCTGAAAATCCTGAAAAATGGCTAAGTCTGAAATCTGGTGAATCCTCCAAATTCTATATTTTACATCTTAAATCCGGTGGATTCGGGACCTATCTCAAACATCCTGAAAGGTATATTGAAAAATATTTAAAGTATAAGAAATTCAATCTCTAAACTTATACTTAAATGTTTACAAGTTCAGGAGATCCTACAAGGCCATCTAGTGCGCCCACACTCCAGAGGATTCTTAAGACCCTATCTAATGCGACTTCCTAGAGAGACAAGTTCAGAGGATTCTAAAACTTGAAGTAATGCGCTCAATTGATTTCAAGATCATTTTTCAAAGCTATCCAATGCGATCAAGTCTAGAGAACCTAAATTGTCTAGGTGATGCGCCAACATCATGAGGTCTCTTCTAAGGTAGAACGACAACTCCACAGGATCCTACACCTTGATCTAATGCGCTCACCCTCTAGAGGATTCGTTATATTTGATCTAATGCAATTTTTTGAGGGAAAATTCTACAAGTTCCAACGACCTTTAACCAAGGCATTATTCATAAGATTTGGAAACTTGAAGCAATGCGCCAATAGCAAGACTATCCAATATGCAACATCAAGGTAAAGTGAGATTCATTCTAAGAGAATCCTACAGGCTTATCTAATGCGCCAAAGACTAAGGTCATTACATGCGCCAAAGTTTGAAGACTTCAAAATTAGCATCTAATGCGCTATCTTCCAAGTTCCTAATCAAAGCGCTCAACAAGAGGAAAACGAAACTTCCTTCCTTGAAGATCTCTAATTGCCCATCCAATGCGCCAACATAAAGGGGGAAGGATGAAGTTTATTTTGAAGGATGAAGTTTATTACCTATCCAATGCGCTATATGTGAGAAGAAATCGGAATTGTCAACTAATGCGCCATGTGTAGGAGAGAATAAGGTTTATTTTTTGGAAGAACCACAATTACCCAACCAATGCGCCATGTTGAGAGGAGAGTCAAGTGTGATGTTGAAGAAGATCATCAAGCCATTATCCATTGCGCCACTCCTTTAAGGAAGTCTTGCTGCCCATCTAGTGCGCTACCTACATGAAGACAACGATCCTTCAACTAGTGCGCTAAAACTTAAGAAGTCTTAGGACATGATCTAATGCGCCATGTTAAGAGGGGGACTTATGTTTGACGACGAAGTTCTATCTAGAAGTTCAAAAGACTTGAAGACTTCATGTTACCTATCAAATGCTCCATAATTAGTGATCTAATGCGCCAAGCACTAAGAAGATTTCCGATTCTTCATGCAATGCGAAATGTTTAAGAGGAATTCTATGCCTTCATCCAATGCTAAATCACTTGGAGATTCTTTAAACTTGATCTAGTGCAACTTGAAACAAGAAAACATTAATCCTCTATCTAATGCGAAGTCAAATGCGAATCCAAGGAAGATAAAGAAGGCCTCGAAGACCTCATCTAATGCGAATTGCCAAGGAGAGTTTCAATACTTGATCTAATGCGACTAGGAGGATGATGAAGGAAAAGCATTATGAAACAAAGACTTGAAGATTATCTAAGTGTCATGCCAAGGGGATTCGAATTTCTGATCTCATGCGCTTGGAGGAGGAAGAAAACGTTCAACAACAAGAAGAAGATTATCAAAGCCTTTAACCAATGCGTTTAACAAAAAGAAGTTACAAACATTTAATGATTGTTGCCTTCGGGAAACGTGAAATTGCATTCATTTAATAAAGATCAAAACTAAATTAAATGTTTGTGCATGAGGTCGGCCTAGAAAGAAGGAAAAGTTTTGTAAAGTAAATTATATATATGTGCCTCATTTCTTTTTCATTTTGATTATTTTCAAGAGCGGATTTGTCTCCAAGAGCAGAATTTTCTTCAAGGAGCAGCCACAAGAAGTTGATTTTAGAAGATAAATTTGATTTTATCAAATTTTGTCAAGTGGGAAATCAAATTGCAAGGTATCAAATACAAAACAGCTCATCAAGTAAGTCTGATCTGAGTTTTTTCTGATCTGATTTTCTTATTTTTTTTCATTAGATGCCTTGAAATTGTTCAAATATTGATAAAATTCTTGAAGGATAAGTGGATTTTTATGATTTTTCATAAATTTTCTAAATTTAATAGTAATATTTCATAAGTTTAAAGGAAAATTTCATAATTTAATCCACTAAAGTTGCTGAAGTAAAATCTAGATTTTGTTTGCAATCACTTATTCGCGTCAAGTCTGCAGAATAACGGCAATGACTTCCAAGGAACGACAAGCCAAGATCCGGATGGATGCTAAAGGGAAGATTCCTGAATCAAAGCTCGTCTCAAGGTGGACGAATGTAAGCGACACGAATATGGGAAGCAGCAACTTGGAGGATATCAAGTCAGTCCTTGAAGAACCCAACGGAGGAAGCCTCGCTCGAGCCATCATGAGGAGTGGAGCCATTGAAGCTGCTTGTTTTCCGCCAGCTTTGCCATGTCCGGAAATGATCATCGAATGTGTCAAAAAGTATGATGTAAATACAAGGCAAATTATAGCCAAGGATGGAACGATACTGGCCTATTTGCGAAGGGAAGCAGTTGAGGAGACTTTCAACATTCCAACCAAAGAGAGGATGATCAGCATCTCAATACAACAAGGTCAGCAGGAGTATGATGTTGACACCAAGATAAAGTTACAAGAGATAAGGAGAGAGTGGATGGCCAATCCAGCCATGAAGTTCAATATGAATAATCCTCCACAGTTCCATAAGTCAGATTTTCATCTGGAAATTGGATATCTAATCATGTTTTTGAACAGAATGACAGGAATGCCTCAATCTGCTACTTTTCAGCCGTGGATGTATTCTTTCATCAAGTCAGTTCTCAAAGGGAAAATGATTGATTGGGCTGGACTTATCAGTCAGAGTATACATGAGCAGTTCCTCAATTTTGCTAAGACTAAGACTTGTTATATGAGTTCCTATATAGTGTACCTTCTTGCCAGAAATGAAGTCTACTCAGGTTTAACTAAAAAAGGAGAAGTCGGCATTGGACCTAACAAATACTTGTCACATCAATGTTATCCTCAGTTGCACCTCAAGAGTATTAATCATTATACAAGGTTTAATGATGCATTTGCTATGTTCATAATGAAGAAACTGAGGGGAGAATTTCATAAAAGATTGTCTAATGCAGCAAGAGAATTCATTTCAGCATATGGACACTGGTATACTCAACATGAAAGGTACACTTACCTAAGGATCCAAGGATTCACATCATATCCATACAGATTGCCAAGGTATCCAACCAATAGGATGGTAATGTTAGAAGTTACAAGACAACTCCTAGAACTCATCAGGTTGCAGAAGTTGAAGAAGAAAGGAGGAATCCAATTTCCACTTCGTCTTGGACAAAATCTGGAATGTCCATCTTTATCAGCAGCTGAGTATTCTGAAATAGAGCTACAGGCTTATCATTTGCAAACTCATGGCACCAAGAGGCCTAACTTTGATCCTTTCCAAGTTTGCTGGAAATACAACAGAGAATTCAAACATATCAAGCAGTTGGAAGACCACTGGGCCAGTGCCCAAGATGAAGATGATCTCCGAACTCTTCAAAGTTCGAGACTCGACTGGGATTTAGTCAGAGCCACCAAAGTATTCAGGATTCCAGACCAGTTCACCGAGGATGATACTTTGCTAATAGATGAATTTGACAAGATAAAGGATTTGCCTTACACATTTGATTGGTCAAAGAGAGATGCATCCGAAGAAGATTTGATAAAGCCTGTCTTAGCCATGACACAAGTGTGTATCAATCAACTATTGCAGGAAATGAGTGCTGAAAGTCAAGTTCTCACCTACAATAAGATGGATGAAGGAGAACCAAAGCAGCATAGTACACATAGCCAACCACAACATAGTGGGAATGATCAGAGCAATAATTCAGTTAGAAAGAGGAAAAGACCTAGTCAAGATCAAGGGGAATCAAGCCGAAGACCTCAGAAAAAGAGTAATCCATCTACTTCATCTAATCCACAAGAAGGTGTTTCAATTGTTCAAAATCCAATACAAGAGATAGAAGTAATAAAAGAAGTTGCCTTGATTCCATCAGAAGAGATCCAATCAAGCCCCACTGTCATAATAGAAGAGAATGATGATCTTGGTCAGGATGAGGTAGGACAAGCTGAATCTGATGAAGAAGTAGCTCGTGTTCAACATAATCACGATCATGGACAACGAGATCTTTCTACTTTCCCACCTTGGTTGAGACAAAGGATTGAAGAAAGTATAATTGTAGAGACTTATCAGCCTACTGCAGTTGAGGAATTGCTTGTAAATGTACAAAAGAGTAATCAGAAGAAGAAAGCAACGATCCTTTCTAAAATCACTCAAGATTCTGCTGGAAACAGAGAGGTCCACATAGCTGTTCCTAGAAATGACAAGGAGTTAGAAAACATGGCACCTGAGGATTATAATTTGACTACAATTGGCATGGGTCCAATCACAAGGGAACAAGTCGAGGAGGAATTACAAGATTCAATAAACAATGTGAGAAGCATGTTGAAACAAGAAAGAGAAGCAAGGATGAAAGTTGAACAAGATTTTAGTACATTGAAGCATTACATCCAACAGGTCATGCAACCTATTCAACAGAAGGAAGCTACTGCAATTCCTCCTTCCATTCTTCCACAGGAAACAGTATCCCAAGTTGAGGACATGAGAACTTCATCTCAGATGATGAAGGGATGGATAGAAAAGACAGAAGACAAGGCCTATATTTACCTTGAAGAAATTGTGCAAGTGTATGACAGAGTCATAAAGCTCCAAGGTCGAGTCCAAGCTTTATTGGAAAGTTGTGCTGAGTTCAAACCAATCAAAGAGCAATATATGCCACAACTCAAAAGTTTAATGGAAGCTCCAGTAGAAGATTTAATTCATAATAAGGTGATTGACAGAGATACTCCACATGACTTTGTCACTTGGTATTTCTCCTTTCACAACAAGGGGCAACTAGTTGATAAGATTGAAGTAGATATGTCCAGGATAAGAAGTGTTCTTCTAAGAACAGAAAATCATATATATACTGCTTTGACAAAGATTTGTAATCCTTATGGAAATGTTACTATTGAGAACATGAAGCAACAAGTTAAGGCATTCTACTTTCAATATGATGGACTTGATGAAAGTCAACTAGATAATATATTCACACTTGCATATCGTCTTGGGGAAAATAAGTCTTGGATAAACGACTGGGAGAAGACACTTGGCGTCTATGAGGCAGATGTAGCAGTGGCAGAAGGATCCATTAAGGCAGCGACAAGTGTACCAATGGAAGATATTATTCAAATTGTGTCCAGATTCGTTGTATCTCATAGTACTACTACATAGTACTCACCTTGATGATGTGGCTTCCTTATCCTCTTGGAAAGCGTGCCTTTGTTCTCTCTTTCATGACTTCTTTCATTTAATATGAGTAACCTCCTGTATGTAATAAAGTTAACCTCATTCATTTAATAAAGTATAGTTTGTTGTAACTACTTGTGATGTGGCTTGATCTGATCCGCTGATTTCGCCGATCAATCTTGACCCTTCTCTCCTTTGAGGACTATAAAAGAGCTCTCATTGCTCTCATTTGTAACGGTTGGAAATTCCGAAATTGTTGTAAGAGCTCTCTGAGATAATAAAGGACTCATTGATTTGGTGATTCTATTTATATTTCTGAGTGTTTGCATGGTTTCAATTTTCACATGAATATTAAGTTAAGTTGCAAGTTTTCTTTTAAGTATAAGTTAGTTAGTGAAAGGTTGTTTTATTGCCTTGTAGTGAAGTCTTTACGATTGAGCGTCAATTTGATCTTTATGCCTGTTGAATTTTCATGAGCATAATTGATTTAAACATCTTGCATACCTTTGAAGATAGCACCTCTCTTGTGTAGTTGTTTTATCTTGGCAAAACAAGATTTGGTTCGACTTCACTCTGAGCAGTAAACGTCCTTCCATTTAGGATTAGATTAGTATTTCTCAACACTATATCTTTTGCCCTTTTTTTACCAATCAGTTAGATTTAGGATCAGAACGTCCATTGCTAAATCATACGCGTCAGTTGCAGTACTTAGATTCCCTAGTGTTCACTTCCAGAGTCTTTGAAACAACAAGTTACATGAACAATTGTGTAAGTCCCTTTGTTGATTAACAGCAGAATCATACTTAAATCATTGAGCTGTCTCTTACTGAAATTAAAACGTTATTAGAAGGAACCTTGGAGTTATCTCGTTTGATCACTTAGTTCAGCATCCGAGAGGCTTTGCTCAAGAGAGGGTCAGATACCTAGTATTTCACCCTATTGTTGACTTGTCGAAAAACAACCATCAACATATTTGGCGCTAGAAGGAGGGCTTTTACAAGTTGTTTCAGATTAAGGAAGAACATCCTGGAGCGAATTGGTTCTTTCTCACCAGAGAGGCACCAAAGAATTCTAAGGTCTGCACCAGGAGCATCCAAGGAGTTTTCTGAGTTGGGGTTCCCGTCAAAGTCGAAGAAAGGAAAGAAAGGGACTTCATCCAGCCAAGGATCTCCAAGTGGGGGTGATACTTCAAATTTATTTCAAACTCCACCTCCGAAGAATCAAAATCAGGGAGTTGTTCAACCAAGCAACGTCCAAGTAACCACCATAAGCACTCCACTTCAGCAAAGAGCTACTCAAGCAGGTCCAGGACAACCCAACATTCCAATGGCAGAACCAGCACAAGCTTGGCCTTTGGGAAATGTCTCACCCCTTGGGACTTTTACTGATTACCATGATATGCCCAAGAATCCCGAACACTTCTGTTCGAAATTTCATGTCAACGATCCAAGCAGGACAGCTGAAGAGCATATTAAGATCTTTGAAGGTACTCTGGTAAACCAGAGGATTGAAGATGAAGATGTAGCATGCCGACTATTTCCCTACTCTCTCGAAGGAGACGCTACTTTTTGGTATGTCAATCTACCGGCTGGATCTATTACTACCTGGGAACAGATGAGAACCGCTTTCCTGGAGAAATTCAAGATTCCCATCACTCCTGCAGAACTCTATAAGCAATTCATCGAAGTCCGAAGACAGGAACACGAGCCTATTGCCACTTTTAATCACAGGTTCCATAAAGCATATTCTAGATTGCAACCTCCCTATGATATCACCCCAGTAATGGCGATGGAGATTTATTACGCTGCATTGGATCGCCTTACTTCTATGTTCGTGAAAAGAGCAACAACCCCGCCAACCACTCTGACAGGAGCATATGCTAAAGCCGTTAAGGTGAACACAGATTTGGGTATGAACACGCATGGGCCACTTAATCACATAGGGCATATGGCAATGCCAAACCAGATTCAGGGGATCAATCACGCATTGGCTCAACATACACCTGTAATGAATCCAGTTCCTGTTCCCACTCCTGCTAATCAATTAGTCTTGCATCCAGGAGTGCCAATTTCACAAGTTGTACCTGAAAAGCCAGTGTATTTGCAAGGATCTTCATCTTCTGCGAAGGCTCAGGAGGAGAAAGATGAAATGAAAGAGCTGATT
Source organism: Cunninghamia lanceolata (assembly GCA_027924645.1). Taxonomy (NCBI): domain Eukaryota; kingdom Viridiplantae; phylum Streptophyta; class Pinopsida; order Cupressales; family Cupressaceae; genus Cunninghamia; species Cunninghamia lanceolata. The sequence continues at coordinate 29,046,328 of BSBN01000078.1, read as the reverse complement.
GATCAGGTAAAGAAATTGTCTACTGAAGTTACACATTTACGAAATCAGAACAACTATCTGCAGAAGAATTTCCAAGGCAATCAGGGTGGATACCAAGGAAACCAGGGCGGCAATCAAGGATATAATCAGGGATACAATCAAGGTTTTAGAGGAAATAATCAAGGCTTTCAACGACAGAATAGAACTTGGAACACTGCACCAAACACCGGCACAGTTCCTTCACCACTTGACAATCCATCAGCTTCTGACCCAAAACCCGCAGAGAAAGTATTTTTAGCAGAAGCTGCACTATCTACATGGTGCCGGTTGCATAACACCAATCAGCATTCAGAACTTCAATGTCCCGAATTTAAGATAGCAGCTGACATCTTTCAATAGGAAATGCATGGTACACAGGTACCAGAAAATCCTCCAGTCACCGGATATGAAATTGTGCCCACGCAGAGGTATGATCAAGCTTTGATGATTGAAGATTTTACTTTTCCACCTATGATGGAGTATGATATGACAGAATATAGCGGAAGATTCCCGCCAGCCTCTGCAAATGAACCAGTTGAGGATACATACTACACTCCGCCATTCGAGGGTGATTTCCAAACCCAAGAAGCAGATGAAGTTCAGGCCTTTCAGCAATCTGCTGGCAATGCACCACAAAGAGTTTATCAGCGGAATTACCGGCCACAAGATCCTATTACCACGTCAACTCCCCCTAATAACTTGCACACTCCGCCAAATCCAAATGCAAGTAACAATCCAAGCTATCCAAGGGATGCACCCGAATACAGACAGCGAAATCCAGTTCAGAGCGTTGTCCCAACACAAGAAGTTCAGCAGCAGAATGTCTCTGCAAGGATCGATCCAGCCAGGAAGGAAGTTCCTAAGGATGAATTAAAGAGATTGAGTCAGTGTGTTGTCGAAGAACTCAAGAAGATTAAAATCAACCTACCATTGACAGAATTGATTCGAGTACCTGAAATTAAGGAAGCCTTTCTAAGAGGTGTTGATGATACCATCTCAAAGGGTGGAAATCAAAATGTGCAAGTCACCACAGGATCAGCCGGTCCATCTACTTCAAATGTACCAAGAGCATATGTAGGTCAAAATGCAAATCCAACTCTAATGAGGCCACCTCACCCACAAGGCCAGACAAATGCTATTTTCATTGCACAGGAGTCATCCAGTATAACAGACGGCAAGACAGTTACAATAAAGGAAGAGCCTGCAAAGGATAACAATACGCCGAAAGTTCAAAGTTCACAAGTCAATTCAGATCCAGTAAATGACCGATATAGTGCCCCCAAGAAGAAATCAGTCGTCTTCTATCAAGGAAAAGATGAACAGCCTCCTTTCCTGATATCAGTTAGAATGTTTGGCAAATTGTTACACAATTGTCTAATGGATTCAGGAGCCTCAAGCAACGTGATGCCTTTGGGTATTTGCAAGAAACTTGGCCTCATCCCAAAGCAGACAAATAAGAAAGTTACTCAATTAGACAAGACCGAAGTTCCAGTTATTGGAGAGCTACATAATATTCACATGCAGTTAGCAGCTGATCCCAGGATTCAGCATTACATTGACATTTCAGTCGTAGACATACCTGAAGGGTATGGGATGCTGTTAAGCAGAGATTGGTTGAAGAAGCTCAATGGATACGTCTCTACCGACTTTTCGCACATGTGGCTATCATGGAAAGGATTGCCTAATCAGATCAGGATAGATAGCACTCCACGTCTCAAATTGATGATTACTGAATATGGTGAAGACAATGAGATCCTTTTTGTACAGACAGATTTAGGTGTCTACAAGCATAAGGTCGAAGAGATTCTAATGTTTCATAATTCGACAGAGGTCCTCATAGAAAGTGATCACAGCGCATCATCAGATGAAGAAGGGGAAGGTATGTTTGAAAACTTCCAGAATTTTGTGATGAGACATGTGAAGCAAGGAGTAGAATTGGGAAGTCACGCATCCATTCAAGATCTATTGCTACCTAATTGGTGTAGGATACACAATGCTTTCCATTCCGAGTTCTCCTGCTCTATGTGCGTAGTGGCCTTAGAACAAGTTAGAAAGAGGATTCCAGAGGCCATGGGCTTGGAAATCCCCAGTATGATGAAACTAAAAGAACCAGTTCGGGATACAGCCGTTACAGATGAAGCAAGCACTTCGGCATCAGCAACAGAACATACCCAAATTGAACCTACAAAAGCAAATCAAGGTGTTGATATGTCAAATTCAGAAGATAATCAAGTATGGACTCTAAGATTTGATGGATCGAAATCCAAGCAAGGATCCGGAGCTGGCTTTGAATTGATCAGTCTGCTGGGGGAAGCTTATTTATCAGCTTTAAGATTACAGTTCCCATGCACAAATAATGTTACCGAGTATGAAGCTCTCGTACACGGGTTGCTCTTGGCCATAAAGAAGAAAGTTAAAATTTTGCATGTGTTCGGCGATTCAGAAATAGTTGTCAGACAAGTCAGGAAGCAATATGTGTGCCATGACAAGAGGCTAAAGAAGTACAGAAACAGAGTATGGGATTTGATTGAAGACTTCGATGCTTTCAACATCAAGTCAATTTACAGGTCAATAAACCAAGTAGCTAATGCCCTAGCACAGGCCGCAAGTTCCCTTGAGCCATTGGCTATGGAAGGATTAAAAAAGTTCACAGTGGAACTAACATCAGTACCATCAGTACCAGATAATATCACTAATTTTCAAGTGTTTGATGACGACAAACATATACTGGATTTTTTGACCAATTCAGGTATCTTCACCACCCAGGTCATTGACGAAAGTGAAGTTGAAGCTGAGTTTGATCCAGATGGGATCATGAATCTGAAGGACAATAACATCCCAAAGGGTATGATCGAATTAGAAAGACTCTTCAATTCAAATAAGTTGGGCACTCCTCCTCACCATAACAAAGATGGAAATAAATGTGAAGCAGTCAATCTGGGAACCGACGAAGATGTAAAAAATGTATTCATAGGGAAAGTTTGCACACCGGAAGAAAGAGAAAACATCCTCAATAGCATGAGAGAATTCCACGATGTTATTGCTTGGGGGTATGATGATTTGAAGACATACGACACATCCATCATTACACATACTATCCCTCTCAAGCCAGGAAGCAGACCTTTCCGACAGAGGCAGAGGCCGGTTAATCCTTTGTTGGAACCACTTATTTATCAAGAAGTGAAGAAGCTACTACAGGCAAAGATTATATTTCCGATCAGGCACTCGACGTGGGTCGCCAATTTAGTTCCAGTTAGAAAAAAGAATGGAGAAATAAGATTATGTGTTGATTTCAGGAACTTAAACAAAGCATCAGAAAAAGATAATTATCCTTTGCCTTCATTGGACGAAGTGCTGCAAATTGTAAATGGTTCACAGATGATGTCTTTTCTGGATGGATATTCAGGGTATAACCAGGTCATGGTTGAAGAAGAGGATCGATTGAAGACCGCTTTCACTACCAAATGGGGTACTTACGCATACAGAAGGATGCCTTTTGGCCTAATCAATGCAGGAGCCACTTTCCAGCGAGCTATGGATATTGCTTTCAGAGATATTATTGGAAAATGCATTATTATTTATATGGATGATCTTACGGTGTTCTCAAAGGTCAGAGCAGATCATGTAGAGCATTTAAGGAAGGTTTTTGAATCTTGTAGAACATATGGAATTTCCTTAAACCCAAAGAAGTGCATCTTCGGGGTGATAGAAGGAAAGCTCCTGGGTCATGTCATATCAGAACACGGTATCTCTATTGATCCAGATCGGATAGAAGCCATTAAGAGAATTAGCATGCCTGCCAGTAAAAAGGAATTAAAGTCATTCTTCGGCAAGATTAACTTCGTCAGGAAGTTTATTACCGGATTTGCAGAAATTATTAAGCCATTGAATGATATGTTAAAGAAAGATGCGAAAGTTGAATGGACTCCTCAAGCAAAGAAAGCATTTGAAGAAATCAAGCAAGCAATTGCTAGGGCTCCCGTCCTCATCAGCCCAGACTACTTGAAGCCGTTTTATTTATATGCTTTTGCATCTGATCACACCTGTGCAGGGATTTTGACCCAGAGGATAGATGATAAAGATGAACATCCCGTTGCATTTATGAGTGCCCCTTTTAAGGATGCTGAGCTGAGATACCCGGCAGTGGAGAAACAGGCTTATGCTCTAGTAAAGGCTATCAAGAAATTTTGGCACTATATCTTGCGGAGTAAAGTGTATGCTATAGTTCCAGATGCCGCAGTTAAAACACTACTAATGCAAAATGAACTAGGCGAACGAAGAGGCAAGTGGGTCGCCACTATTCAAGAATACGACATCGAAATTCAACCAATGAAGTTGGTTAGAGGACAAGCACTGACTCAGACTATAGCACTTGAAGAACCTGGGTTAGTTCAGCAAGCTTACGTACTTGAAGCAGTATCACCAGATGAGTGGTACGATGATATTGTTTATTACCTACTATCTCAGAGATGTCCAGAACATATGAGCCCAACACAGAGGAGAGCATTGAGATATAGGAGCAAACGCTTCATGTTGCAAGGATCAGTTTTATTCAGACAGAATCATGAAGGTATTTACCTAAGGTGTGTTGGGAGGAACGAAGCTAAAAGTATTATGGAACAATTTCATGATAAGTTCGGAACTTGCCATGGTGGTGAGCTAGCAACGGCAAATCAGATATTAAGGGCAGGCTACTATTGGCCAAAATTGTTTCAAGATGCTCATCAGCATATCAAAACTTGCCATATTTGTCAAGTAGCAGCTTCAAGAGAACGAAACCCAGCTATGCCTTTACAGCCAGTTGTTGAATTCAGACCTTTTGCCAAGTGGGGGTTAGATTTTATTGGTATGATAAACCCACCATCTTCCGCACAGCATAAATATATTTTGACTGCCACAGACTACTGCACCAGATGGACAGAAGCCCATGCTTTGAAGTTCTGTACTTCCGAAGTAGTGATCAAGTTTTTAGAAGAGAATATAATTACCAGATTTGGTTGTCCCAGTGCCCTTGTATGCGACAATGGCCCTGCATTTTCATCACTCAGATTTTCAAATTGGGCCTTTGAATATGGTATAACCCTGAAATTTTCATCGAATTATTATCCACAGGGAAATGGCCTAGCTGAGTCCACAAACAAGAACCTTTTGAATGCAATCAAGAAATTACTGGATAAGAATCCAAGAGACTGGCATACACATTTGAAGTTTGCTCTTTGGGCAGACAGAACTCGAGTCAAGTCTTCTTTGGGTACTTCGCCATATCACCTGGTTTATGGGCAGGATCCCATCTTCCCAATACAATTGAGGATTCCAACCTTGCAATTCATGCAAGAGTATTTAGATGAAGATGAGCAAGTACAGACAAGATTATCACAGCTCCTGCATCTGGAAGAAAAACGAGACATTGCCTTAAATAAATTTATGAAACATCAAGGAGTGGTCAAGCATTGGTTTGATCGACAGGCAAGAGTGAAAGCCTTCAGAATTTCTGATCTGGTTTTATATTGGGACAAAGCACACGAACGGCGAGGTGATCATGACAAGTTCGATTATCTCTGGAAGGGCCCATATCAGATTGCTGAGATCCTAGGAGAGAACGCTTTCAAATTGAAGACTCTGACCGGAGAAGATATTCCATTGCCTGTCAATGGGCAGTTTTTGAAGCACTATTTCCAGCCATGAATTCTTCGGAACACTGGTTTGTACATAGTTAGATAGGATTTCCTTTCAGTTATTTTGTTTTTTTTTCTTAGATTAGATTTGTTTGTCTTGATGTCATTTGACTCAAGAATTTTTCTTGCTTTTCATAGTTTAGTTGTTTTTTTCTTAGAGTAGTTGTTTTTGAAGGGTTTTAATTCTTGACAAGGTGGTGTGTATCCAAAACACATTTGGTATACTTTCACTAGGATATGTTAGCTCATTTCTTAAACATTTATTCACGAAACTCTTAGGATTGATAGATTATTGTTTTCAATTGTTGACAAAGCGAGCACTGAGCTTGACTGGGACATTAATCATATATTGTGTCTTGACACCATTGTCTTCTGAACGTAATATTTTAAAAATGTCAAATCTAATTTTACGAATTCTTATTTGTTCTTTTGAGAAACTTAAGTCATGATTGATGGATTTCCCGTGGATTCCATCGCGAGTATTAGATAGCGTGACTGCTTGTTCTTAGGAAACGAATCAGTTGTTTGGTATTGACTGAAGTATTTTGAGGTTTCTTACACATTTTAATGATCCCGAAGTTCCTAGGAAAGCCTTTGTAAGCCTGGGTCAAGTGAAAATCATAAGGTAATTCATGATTCCATTTCCATTTCATAATAAAGTATTTTGCATACTTTCATATCCGTCATCCCATTTACCACATCTCATATTACAATAAAATTTTCCATCCATCCCATTTCAATACAATAAAACCTCCATCTGCATTGCATTTTCAACCAATAATGAATTCGAGTCTAATGACTGCATCATTTATATGATTCTGTGTTCATTGTACTCCAGAAGGATACGAGTTGAAGTTGAAATCAAGTACTTGGAGTATTTTCATTATCCACTGTACAGGATAAAATCAAATGTTGGTATTCCCACTTTATTCCATTTCAAATCTACTACATATTTCCATTTCGCTTTCAAAATCACATTACTATCCACACCTTTATCCTTTTCACCCCTCTCCTAATCATGATTGATGAATGTGAGTGTCGTCTGAATGAGAAGCTTGCAGTTCCTTCCAATCATTCCCCCATCTTTCCATAAAATAAATATTTGGAGGCTTTTACCTTTTAAGCAAAGAGATTCCTGAAAATCCAAAAATCTCTATATAAATGCCATAATTCCTAAACAAGGCATGTCCAAAAGATATTTCGTGCTGTACTTTCAAGTCAAGAAATGCTTGAGAAATAAAGTTCCAAGTACCTGTAGCCGAATCCAAAGAGGCTACCGCATCCAGTCCACCCATCCATTCCATTTCCATTCAATTCCATTTCACATTACTTCATCTCACGAATCAAAATCCCAAAGATATTCTAAGTTCGTGAAGGTCATGAAGTTATCATTCTTAATTTCTAAATCGTCTATTCCCGTTCCCTATATACATTCCCCTTTCCACTTGCAAGCTTCGAAGTTTAGGTTGATACAAACAAACGTTGATCGTGATTTCATTCCATTTCATTTTCCTTATTCACCATCCATATTTGTTTCTTGCTATCCCGTTATTCCTTTGGTTTATGGTTGAATACGTTTTCATATATCCGTTTTATATTCCGTTCCCTTCACCCTATCATGTTATTCTTTCCTGCCAACATTTGTCAGTATCACAACATGACATGATTTTATGTATAGATCATCGCGTCATCTGCAGAATCAGACTCTTGAGTTCTTATCATTCGTTACCTCGGTGAAAACCTGGTAAACAGGCGCCGTGTGTAATGGTCATTATCATAAAATAAAAAAAAAAAAAAAAGAAAAAAACAAAAAAGAGAAAAAAAAAAAAATATAGTAAAGAGAAAATTTTTTCGTTCACTGGTGAAAACCCGGCAAACGGGCGCCATGGACAAGTATCTTGGCGAAAACCTGGCAAACAGGCGTCATGATAGAGCCACATTGTTTCATTGCATTTTCACTATCATTCTATCACCACTCCATTTGACATCACTTACTTGTCATTGCATATTATCATTCGCCTATGTCATCCATATATGTCCGTCCATCCGCTTTCATGAATTTACCTAGCTTGAGACAGGTCAGCTTAGTCGATCCTAGTTTCTAAGGGATGGGAATGAACTTAAGTGCTTGCACTTTAAACCTCAGATATGGATAGTCGTGCTGGCAATTGGTTTTGATTCTTTGATTGAGTAATCGTGTTTATTTGATCTCGTGTGTGGATGTACATGGAAATTTTGAAGCTTGACGTTTGTTTATCTTTAGCACATTTGAGAAGTTGTTTTAATTGAAATCAATCTTTAATCACACATCAGGAGATGTCATGTCTTGATCCAATTTATGATTCCTTTCCCTTTTAAGCTCGTTCTTTGCATGGTTTACGATTGAGGATGATAATTTAATATTCTTTGAGTGAGCTTTGCATTTTTGTTTTAGAAATGTTCAGGAACATTCCTCCAGTGGAGTCGCCAGATGTTGTGACCAAATCACACATCACCCCATTAGGAATAGGGACCCCCCCTTTTTTTGAGCTCTGAGCTTTTCAGTGAGTTTCCAATGAGTTTCAATGAGTTTTGACGAGATTTTAATGATGTCCTGACTTGTTTTCCTTTGACGGCTCGGTAACAATTTCCTTGCCTATGATCTTTGGTTCACGATTAAGGGTAGATAAACTTGCAATAATGATCAAATCCTATCTAGACATTGAGTTTTGAGGTTAATCCTTCAGAATGTTTGAGATCCTGAGAAGACTAAGACTGGAGCCTGAAATCCTGAAAATCCTGAAAAATGGCTACGTCTGAAATCTGGTGAATCCTCCAAATTCTATATTTTGCATCTTAAATCCGGTGGATTCGGGACCTATCTCAAACATCCTGAAAGGTATATTGAAAAATATTTAAAGTATAAGAAATTCAATCTCTAAACTTAAACTTAAATATATTTTTCAATATACCTTTACTCGCGCGATCCTGAAAAATACTTGACGAAGTCAGAGGATTCAAAATCCTGGTCTAATGCGACTGGACACTTAGATGGCGCGAATCTGGGCGCAAAATCACGAAAGAGAAGATACTTGAGCCAGAGGATTTGAAAACTCGATCTAGTGCGCCCATCTAATCCCTCATTCAGTACGAAAATATCAGAGGATTTCGATCATTCAACTAGTGCGAAAGTGAAAAAGACAAGTCTAAAGCAAATCTTGGAGCAAATTTTAATGAAAATGTCAGAGGATTTCAATTCTGGAAGTGATGCGCCACCAAGGAAGAAGAGGGAAATGTGAAGTTGTGACTTGAGAAATGTTTACAAGTTCAGAAGATCCTACAAGGCCATCTAGTGCGCCCACACTCCAGAGGATTCTTAAGACCCTATCTAATGCGACTTCCTAGAGAGACAAGTTCAGAGGATTCTAAAACTTGAAGTAATGCGCTCAATTGATTTCAAGATCATTTTTCAAAGCTATCCAATGCGATCAAGTCTAGAGAACCTAAATTGTCTAGGTGATGCGCCAACATCATGAGGTCTCTTCTAAGGTAGAACGACAACTCCACAGGATCCTACACCTTGATCTAATGCGCTCACCCTCTAGAGGATTCGTTATATTTGATCTAATGCGATTTTTTGAGGGAAAATTCTACAAGTTCCAACGACCTTTAACCAAGGCATTATTCATAAGATTTGGAAACTTGAAGCAATGCGCCAATAGCAAGACTATCCAATATGCAACATCAAGGTAAAGTGAGATTCATTCTAAGAGAATCCTACAGGCTTATCTAATGCGCCAAAGACTAAGGTCATTACATGCGCCAAAGTTTGAAGACTTCAAAATTAGCATCTAATGCGCTATCTTCCAAGTTCCTAATCAAAGCGCTCAACAAGAGGAAAACGAAACTTCCTTCCTTGAAGATCTCTAATTGCCCATCCAATGCGCCAACCTAAAGGGGGAAGGATGAAGTTTATTTTGAAGGATGAAGTTTATTACCTATCCAATGCGCTATATGTGAGAAGAAATCGGAATTGTCAACTAATGCGTCATGTGTAGGGGAGAATAAGGTTTATTTTTTGGAAGAACCACAATTACCCAACCAATGCGCCATGTTGAGAGGAGAGTCAAGTGTGATGTTGAAGAAGATCATCAAGCCATTATCCATTGCGCCACTCCTTTAAGGAAGTCTTGCTGCCCATCTAGTGCACTACCTACATGAAGACAACGATCCTTCAACTAGTGCGCTAAAACTTAAGAAGTCTTAGGACATGATCCAATGTGCCATGTTAAGAGGGGGACTTATGTTTGACGACGAAGTTCTATCTAGAAGTTCAAAAGACTTGAAGACTTCATGTTACCTATCAAATGCTCCATAATTAGTGATCTAATGCGCCAAGCACTAAGAAGATTTCTGATTCTTCATGCAATGCGAAATGTTTAAGAGGAATTCTATGCCTTCATCCAATGCTAAATCACTTGAAGATTCTTTAAACTTGATCTAGTGCGACTTGAAACAAGAAAACATTAATCCTCTATCTAATGCGAAGTCAAATGCGAATCCAAGGAAGATAAAGAAGGCCTCGAAGACCTCATCTAATGCGAATTGCCAAGGAGAGTTTCAATACTTGATCTAATGCGACTAGGAGGATGATGAAGGAAAAGCATTATGAAACAAAGACTTGAAGATTATCTAAGTGTCATGCCAAGGGGATTCGAATTTCTGATCTCATGCGCTTGGAGGAGGAAGAAAACGTTCAACAACAAGAAGAAGATTATCAAAGCCTTTAACCAATGCGTTTAACAAAAAGAAGTTACAAACATTTAATGATTGTTGCCTTCGGGAAACGTGAAATTGCATTCATTTAATAAAGATCAAAACTAAATTAAATGTTTGTGCATGAGGTCGGCCTAGAAAGAAGGAAAAGTTTTGTAAAGTAAATTATATATATGTGCCTCATTTCTTTTTCATTTTGATTATTTTCAAGAGCAGATTTGTCTCCAAGAGCAGAATTTTCTTCAAGGAGCAGCCACAAGAAGTTGATTTTAGAAGATAAATTTGATTTTATCAAATTTTGTCAAGTGGGAAATCAAATTGCAAGGTATCACATACAAAATAGCTCATCAAGTAAGTCTGATCTGAGTTTTTTCTGATCTGATTTTCTTATTTTTTTTCATTAGATGCCTTGAAATTGTTCAAATATTGATAAAATTCTTGAAGGATAAGTGGATTTTTATGATTTTTCATAAATTTTCTAAATTTAATAGTAATATTTCATAAGTTTAAAGGAAAATTTCATAATTTAATCCACTAAAGTTGCTGAAGTAAAATCTAGATTTTGTTTGCAATCACTTATTCGCGTCAAGTCTGCAGAATAACGGCAATGACTTCCAAGGAACGACAAGCCAAGATCCGGATGGATGCTAAAGGGAAGATTCCTGAATCAAAGCTCGTCTCAAGGTGGACGAATGTAAGCGACACGAATATGGGAAGCAGCAACTTGGAGGATATCAAGTCAGTCCTTGAAGAACCCAACGGAGGAAGCCTCGCTCGAGCCATCATGAGGAGTGGAGCCATTGAAGCTGCTTGTTTTCCGCCAGCTTTGCCATGTCCGGAAATGATCATCGAATGTGTCAAAAAGTATGATGTAAATACAAGGCAAATTATAGCCAAGGATGGAACGATACTGGCCTATTTGCGAAGGGAAGCAGTTGAGGAGACTTTCAACATTCCAACCAAAGAGAGGATGATCAGCATCTCAATACAACAAGGTCAGCAGGAGTATGATGTTGACACCAAGATAAAGTTACAAGAGATAAGGAGAGAGTGGATGGCCAATCCAGCCATGAAGTTCAATATGAATAATCCTCCACAGTTCCATAAGTCAGATTTTCATCCAGAAATTGGATATCTAATCATGTTTTTGAACAGAATGACAGGAATGCCTCAATCTGCTACTTTTCAGCCATGGATGTATTCTTTCATCAAGTCAGTTCTCAAAGGGAAAATGATTGATTGGGCTGGACTTATCAGTCAGAGTATACATGAGCAGTTCCTCAATTTTGCTAAGACTAAGACTTGTTATATGAGTTCCTATATAGTGTACCTTCTTGCCAGAAATGAAGTCTACTCAGGTTTAACTAAAAAAGGAGAAGTCGGCATTGGACCTAACAAATACTTGTCACATCAATGTTATCCTCAGTTGCACCTCAAGAGTATTAATCATTATACAAGGTTTAATGATGCATTTGCTATGTTCATAATGAAGAAACTGAGGGGAGAATTTCATAAAAGATTGTCTAATGCAGCAAGAGAATTCATTTCAGCATATGGACACTGGTATACTCAACATGAAAGGTACACTTACCTAAGGATCCAAGGATTCACATCATATCCATACAGATTGCCAAGGTATCCAACCAATAGGATGGTAATGTTAGAAGTTACAAGACAACTCCTAGAACTCATCAGGTTGCAGAAGTTGAAGAAGAAAGGAGGAATCCAATTTCCACTTCGTCTTGGACAAAATCTGGAATGTCCATCTTTATCAGCAGCTGAGTATTCTGAAATAGAGCTACAGGCTTATCATTTGCAAACTCATGGCACCAAGAGGCCTAACTTTGATCCTTTCCAAGTTTGCTGGAAATACAACAGAGAATTCAAACATATCAAGCAGTTGGAAGACCACTGGGCCAGTGCCCAAGATGAAGATGATCTCTGAACTCTTCAAAGTTCGAGACTCGACTGGGATTTAGTCAGAGCCACCAAAGTATTCAGGATTCCAGACCAGTTCACCGAGGATGATACTTTGCTAATAGATGAATTTGACAAGATAAAGGATTTGCCTTACACAATTGATTGGTCAAAGAGAGATGCATCCGAAGAAGATTTGATAAAGCCTGTCTTAGCCATGACACAAGTGTGTATCAATCAACTATTGTAGGAAATGAGTGCTAAAAGTCAAGTTCTCACCTACAATAAGATGGATGAAGGAGAACCAAAGCAGCATAGTACACATAGCCAACCACAACATAGTGGGAATGATCAGAGCAATAATTCAGTTAGAAAGAGGAAAAGACCTAGTCAAGATCAAGGGGAATCAAGCCGAAGACCTCAGAAAAAGAGTAATCCATCTACTTCATCTAATCCACAAGAAGGTGTTTCAATTGTTCAAAATCCAATACAAGAGATAGAAGTAATAAAAGAAGTTGCCTTGATTCCATCAGAAGAGATCCAATCAAGCCCCACTGTCATAATAGAGGAGAATGATGATCTTGGTCAGGATGAGGTAGGACAAGCTGAATCTGATGAAGAAGTAGCTCGTGTTCAACATAATCACGATCATGGACAACGAGATCTTTCTACTTTCCCACCTTGGTTGAGACAAAGGATTGAAGAAAGTATAATTGTAGAGACTTATCAGCCTACTGCAGTTGAGGAATTGCTTGTAAATGTACAAAAGAGTAATCAGAAGAAGAAAGCAACGATCCTTTCTAAAATCACTCAAGATTCTGCTGGAAACAGAGAGGTCCACATAGCTGTTCCTAGAAATGACAAGGAGTTAGAAAACATGGCACCTGAGGATTATAATTTGACTACAATTGGCATGGGTCCAATCACAAGGGAACAAGTCGAGGAGGAATTACAAGATTCAGTAAACAATGTGAGAAGCATGTTGAAACAAGAAAGAGAAGCAAGGATGAAAGTTGAACAAGATTTTAGTACATTGAAGCATTACATCCAACAGGTCATGCAACCTATTCAACAGAAGGAAGCTACTGCAATTCCTCCTTCCATTCTTCCACAGGAAACAGTATCCCAAGTTGAGGACATGAGAACTTCTTCTCAGATGATGAAGGGATGGATAGAAAAGACAGAAGACAAGGCCTATATTTACCTTGAAGAAATTGTGCAAGTGTATGACAGAGTCATAAAGCTCCAAGGTCGAGTCCAAGCTTTATTGGAAAGTTGTGCTGAGTTCAAACCAATCAAAGAGCAATATATGCCACAACTCAAAAGTTTAATGGAAGCTCCAGTAGAAGATTTAATTCATAATAAGGTGATTGACAGAGATACTCCACATGACTTTGTCACTTGGTATTTCTCCTTTCACAACAAGGGGCAACTAGTTGATAAGATTGAAGTAGATATGTCCAGGATAAGAAGTGTTCTTCTAAGAACAGAAAATCATATATATACTGCTTTGACAAAGATTTGTAATCCTTATGGAAATGTTACTATTGAGAACATGAAGCAACAAGTTAAGGCATTCTACTTTCAATATGATGGACTTGATGAAAGTCAACTAGATAATATATTCACACTTGCATATCGTCTTGGGGAAAATAAGTCTTGGATAAACGACTGGGAGAAGACACTTGGCGTCTATGAGGCAGATGTAGCAGTGGCAGAAGGATCCATTAAGGCAGCGACAAGTGTACCAATGGAAGATATTATTCAAATTGTGTCCAGATTCGTTGTATCTCATAGTACTACTACATAGTACTCACCTTGATGATGTGGCTTCCTTATCCTCTTGGAAAGCGTGCCTTTGTTCTCTCTTTCATGACTTCTTTCATTTAATATGAGTAACCTCCTGTATTTAATAAAGTTAACCTCATTCATTTAATAAAGTATAGTTTGTTGTAACTACTTGTGATGTGGCTTGATCTGATCCGCTGATTTCGCCGATCAATCTTGACCCTTCTCTCCTTTGAGGACTATAAAAGAGCTCTCATTGCTCTCATTTGTAACGGTTGGAAATTCCGAAATTGTTGTAAGAGCTCTCTGAGATAATAAAGGACTCATTGATTTGGTGATTCTATTTATATTTCTGAGTGTTTGCATGGTTTCAATTTTCACATGAATATTAAGTTAAGTTGCAAGTTTTCTTTTAAGTATAAGTTAGTTAGTGAAAGGTTGTTTTATTGCCTTGTAGTGAAGTCTTTACGATTGAGCGTCAATTTGATCTTTATGCCTGTTGAATTTTCATGAGCATAATTGATTTAAACATCTTGCATACCTTTGAAGATAGCACCTCTCTTGTGTAGTTGTTTTATCTTGGCAAAACAAGATTTGGTTCGACTTCACTCTGAGCAGTAAACGTCCTTCCATTTAGGATTAGATTAGTATTTCTCAACCCTATATCTTTTGCCCTTTTTTTACCAATCAGTTAGATTTAGGATCAGAACGTCCATTGCTAAATCATACGCGTCAGTTGCAGTACTTAGATTCCCTAGTGTTCACTTCCAGAGTCTTTGAAACAACAAGTTACATGAACAATTGTGTAAGTCCCTTTGTTGATTAACAACAGAATCATACTTAAATCATTGAGCTGTCTCTTACTGAAATTAAAACGTTATTAGAAGGAACCTTGGAGTTATCTCGTTTGATCACTTAGTTCAGCATCCGAGAGGCTTTGCTCAAGAGAGGGTCAGATACCTAGTATTTCACCCTATTGTTGACTTGTCAAAAAACAACCATCAACAGTAGGCTTCCTCCATTTCCTCTACAACATCTTCTAGGGCATCTTGAAATTCATAATCATCATCAACATCTATATTATCATTTGAAATCAATATCATACTATTCTCTTCTTCACATTTAAATTCATTGCACTGTACCCTTTCCTACTATACTACTGCAATTCACTCATGCATACCAACTGTTACAATTTGGCTTACTCTTCTCTGGTCTTCATCCCCACGCAAGGGTGCTCTGCTAGACCCTTCTCTTATACATTTCAAGGTCTCATTCTAGGCCTTTCTTGTCACGCTCTTCATACCTATATACACAAACTTAAAGACAACATTAGACAACAAAACAAGAGACCACAATGTCTCCATAAGTGTCACCTTCATGGATAATCTCCTCTTTCCATTTCACTTTTCCACCAGTGCTGCTTGCTGCACTTTCTTCTCTTCCTCTTTTTCTTTCTTATCTTCCCTCATGTTCTCTTCAATGAGAACTTTCTCCATCACTTTTGTGGTATGTTGCTCATCCGGCAACCTCTTGTTGTCCCAACCTTTGTGGGTACTCTTTCCTCTTCTCAAGGTATCCATCCTTCGCCTTTTTCTTCTTTCCATAATCACCTTCATAGGCAACTTTACTTTCTTTTCCATTGGCCATACCCAAAAATATTTATGGCTTTCTTCTTCCAACCTTTTCTCCCTTGCTATCAAGTATTGTGCCAAATCTTTTCTCAGTTCTTCCGGCTCTCTTTCAAAAGCTACATTTAGCTTCTTCATGTTTTCTTTCCTCCTCTTCCACATGTCCTAGCTAAGCTACCTCACTCTGGTGATTTACTCAGCACTCAAAACCAACCTTACACTCTGATACCAATTTGATAGCACGAGATCTATTGACATGCTCTAATACCCCATTTAATAACTTCACACACCAGACACACTTTATGTTCGTTAATGTTGATCTCTTAACTTAGACCTCTACAGACCTGCTGTCATAATAGTGACATGAACCTTTCTATGGACAGGAAGTCAATCTAGAAACAAAATGCAGAAATTTTAGATCTAACTAATGAATTTAGCTTGCTAGAATAAGAACTACCCATGAGAGGAAACTTACATTATCAGATGAGTCATACATATATAAAATAGAGCCTTTATGATTGAGATAAACCACAAGCGATAACAAATAAATACACATATAAAAAATAATGAACTTTATTCATGCTAGGGAAACCATTACAGATTACAAGTGAACTAGATCCTTCATTGATCGATGCTCCCTTTTCTATTGGCATTCGACCCCCTCACTCTCATTACTCCCTCGATCTCTTTTCTTCCCCCTACTGACATTTCCCTTTCCAGTCGCATATGGTGCTCAAGCCTATCCTCTCACCATCCAATCTTCTCTTTTCCAGCTCCAATTGACTATTGCTCTCCTTCTATTTGGGCCTCAATCCATTGGCCTTCGGCCTTTCTCTTAACATCCTCTACTTCTTTATGTTCAGCCTCTACTTCTTTCTATTGGCCTTCCTCCTTCCTCTTACTTCATCAGCCTCCTTCCCTTTGCCTAGCAGCCTCTCGATCTTTCTCTTATCGGCCTTTTTCTTTTGTAACTTGGCCTTCCTTTCTTCGGTTGTTCTCCCTCTCTCTCCATCTCATACCTACTCACTCTCTTTATATGCATTCGATACACCTTTCCTATCTATTATATTCCTACCAATGGTTGGTTACTGGAACCGCTTTCTTTTCTTTTCTTGCATGTCTCTTCACAGCCCTTTCTTTACAATTCGTTGCATCTTCTCCCTTCCAACCATCAATTCAAACCTCTTCAACTTCTAACTGCCCTCACCATTGATTCAACAAGTATACTTATCGGTCTCCCCTTTAACTACTACTATCATTTTTCACCTCTTCCTGCTATTACCCTCACACCAATCTACTCATGATGAACCTGACTCTACCTGACCATAGCTATTTATTCTCTCTGCCGTCTGCCTGTAACTTAACTGCCTTCAGCATATGTAATAAAAACCTAGAAGACTACCAAATGACTATGAATGTTCATGTTGCTTTGGCAACAGGAACTTCCTACCATCTACATCTTGTCATCTGACCCCTCAACAACCCAAAAATCACAAAATTCAAAAATTAAGAAGATGCCCCTGCATCATTTTTCCTCTTAAGGTTTAGCTTCTGGGTCCTTTAAAATGCATTTAGAGCATCTTTCATGATTTTGATTTTGATGTGTTGTTGGTTGTACTTATGTAATAAGTGGTTCAGTCCTCTTCAGAATGACCTCCTGAGTGTCTTCACGGCATGGCTTCAAATCTTCAAAGTAGGTATGTGGGGCGGTCTATCGTCTGAGATCCTGGCTCAAATTGTATGGTAGCTCTGGAAAAAGTGCAACAACTAGATTTTCAACATGAAGTAGGCTTCTATTTCTTCAATAATAAAAAAAAATTGAATTTGAAGTTTGTGAACACTTGAACACGAGGGTAACCTAGAGGCAATGCAAATATTTTTCACTATGGGACGATAAAATGTCCCTGGAGTGGCCACACCTCATTGAGCCAAATGGCGTCATGGTCAAGCCAAAGTCTAAACAAGGTGACACTCACTGGAATCTTCCACCTTTCAGGAGGCTCAAACTCAACTTTGATGGTGCTTCACAAGGCAACCGCAGGCCATCAGAAGTTGGATTCCTAATTCAAAACATGTATGGCAATCTAGTTTGGGCAAGAACTGTAAAACTCCCTAATAGCACAAACAACGATGCCGGATTTGCTATCCTACAAGTTGGTCTCAAACTTTGTGTGGACAAGAATCTCAAGTGTGTTGGCATAGAGGGTGATTCTTTGGTTGTTATTAACGCAGTGGCAGCTCAGAATGTGCCAAGCTAGAAATCCAAAGATTGGATCGAGAAAATAAGTAGACTGCTAAGAAATTTTAATGATTTCTCCTTCTCTCATGTCTATTGTGAGGCCTGTTGCATAATACTAGTATTACATTGTTAAATAAATATAAGTAAATAATTAGTTGGTTAGGTTTTTGGAAGTTACTTTCCCGTAAGAAGTTATATACGGGAATATCAAGGCTTTAAAAAGCTAATGTACTGCATTGTAAAATGATCCAAAGACAATAATATATAATTTTATGTTTTAATATTGCTGTGCAATAATGGTGTAACTATCTATGTTTGTGCTCACCATATTTCAATATGGTATCAGAGCAAGTATTTGGTTGAGCCTGTGCATTCTAAAATGGAAGGTTGAAAGCTTGTTTGGAGGAGAGCCAATGGAAGTCAAAATCTACATCAAAGGCATCTAAGATTTCAAATGGAGGCATATATCATTCTTAGTCTCACTGTCCAAACAAATTTATTGTTGTCCAAATGAATTTACTGATGTTGAGAGAGTATTGTTGTTTGATACTTAGGGTTTTCATGGTTTTTCTTTACTGTGAGGAGACGATGGTGTAAAGTTTTTAAAACATTGCTGTGCTGAAATTGCATCCTTTACATTCAATCTGCATTAAGTAATCTTTTAGAAGTAATTGATATGGAAATTGTTTGCTATGAGGAGATGCAAGCTGTTTGATATTAAAGTTGCACTCAAAGATGGAAAACCAGGTGTACACTGAATACAACAAGGAAATCTCTTCATGGAAAATCTATTTGAGCACATGAGAATGGTTGCTGGCGCTATTATTGGAGGATAATTGTTTGTTTGATCCATAGAAAGAGTTTCTTGCCCTTCATTTTAGTTGTTGTGGAGACTATGAGTGCTGGAATAAACTTGGTGGTTGCAGAGAGACAAGAAATTCTAAAATTTGTGTAGAAGGTTTGTTTTCTGCACTATGTAAGGGTTTTTAGAGAAGGCATATCTTACATTGTTATTTTTTTGGTCAAACATTTTATGTGAGAAAATAAAATTTTGGATAACGATATGGAGTAGGTGTTTTTTTATTGCATAGAGGCCACAAATTGATGCCTAAGCACAGAAGCTATTTTGGAGAAACTAGAGTAAACAATTTTGTTTGAAGAAAGTTAAAAAAAAATTTAAGGAAGAAATTTACAATTTATTTTGGAGAAAAGTTTTTAAAAGGGAGACATAAGTATTAAGGAAAAGGTATTTAAAATATTTACTTTTGAGGGAATGGGAGAAATAAGGGGAAGTATTTAAAAAGATTAATTTGGAGGTAAATTTAATTTTTGTGGTAAGATAAGGTTTTAACATTTGAAAATGGACACACATTATGTTTGTGGTTCCGACGCCATCCATGCTATCATTGATAGAAATTTGAGAGACTTACATGCTTGTGCTATTGAAAAGTCTAAAGCAAATGGATAGAGTTTAAGGATATCAAATTGGAGGTAGGTGGCATTGGAGGATGGAGGATTTACCATCATCTCAAGTTAGCTTATTGCTTTGAGATGATGCTTTGCATGAGAAACATTTTTGGTTTTGGTTGTTTTTCTTTGTTGATGCTGATAGAGCTGACAGATTTGAAGAATGTATGTTTTATGAAGATTTTGTTTTGGAGACAGGTTTGGGGTTTGGTGTTGAGCTCAATATGGATTGTTGTCCAGCGAGCTTCAAAGAGTATATGATCTTGAATTATACCCTTTCACAGTCACTAGACAACATGGCAGAGATCTATCGTATCTCTTAGGGGCCATTGTCAAATAATTTAAGACTATGATTTAAGAGCTTGGGACTAAAGAGCTCAAGAACATAGCTCAAAGCTACGCCTTTCTGAGGGTAGACGAGACAGCATGATGGAGCCTTGCTTGGTTTAGGATTTGTTCTTTGGGAAAGATCTTCTATAAATATGTATTCATATTATGTAATTAGCTTTGTTGAGTTTTTTAGCATTCAGGGGGGGTCCATTGGTACTATTGCAGGAACAATGTAATAAGGGGGGGAATGTTGCATAATACTAGTATTACATTGTTAAATAAATATAAGTAAATAATTAGTTGGTTAGGTTTTTGGAAGTTACTTTCCCATAAGAAGTTATATACGGGAATATCAAGGCTTTAAAAAGCTAATGTACTGCATTGTAAAATGATCCGAAGACAATAATATATAATTTTATGTTTTAATATTGCTATGCAATAATGGTGTAACTATCTATGTTTGTGCTCACCATATTTCAATAAGGGCAACTCAACGGCAGACCTCCTCCCAAACTGTGCCATAGACCAATCACTGGCAGATGTTTTTTCTTTGTCCTCTATAGATTGGGAGAGCCTCCAAGCGGTCATTAAGTGGGACAAGATGACGGCTGCTCAGTGACTAGATCCTTATCTCTCATTCTCAGTTCCACTTAGACCGTCACTTCTCAAGCCTTCATACTCTGCTTTTCCTTGGATGGATAGAAGGATGAGTGTTACTCTGAAGGACTTTGGCTTCTTTCTAAAGATTGCGCCACCTCCCACCTGCGGGAGAGGTTGGATCGAAATGTAATGGTTACTCAAGCTTATTATGTTTGATTATATGTAAATTAGTTCTTTTCTACCCAGATCAAGAGATTTCTAGTGGTGATTGAGGGCATTCACCTCCTTGTGTTCTTTCTCTGTGTGTAGAAGACTTGTAATTTTTAGCTGAATTTTAATATAGGGAACTATCCCCTCTAATAGTATTTTTCCTATAAAAAAAACTATGTTTTGGTGTGTTTTTCAAGTTTTGAAGTTTCTAATATAAATTTGTAACTACAAGTTAAGAAAAATAGAAAATTTATTCTAAAAATTAAATACCTCTATTCTAACTTCATGCTATCAAGAGAAAGAAAAGACAATATTTTACTTCCTTAAGAGAAAAATATGAGCTTATTACTAATAAAGAAATAAAGAACCTATCATAATGGGAACCAATGCTAGTATTTGTCTTCAAAGGTCCTATAACAACTATCTCCTCCCCTACAGCAATGGGGTCTTCCTCTCTCAGATAGTGATAAAAAGGGGGATGTAACAAAGAGAAAAAATAGCTTAGAAGCAATAACAAATTTGAAGGGAAAATGGGGCACACGTAATCTTTTTTCAAGCATAAAAAGCTAGAGGGGATACTATGCATAAACTTGGCTAAGGAAAGAATACATGAAAATAGTATACTAAAGAAAAATATTTGAAGCTTTGTAAAAACTAAAATAAATAAACTAATCTAGATTCAAAAGCCTATGAAGAAGCTAGAAGAAGCTTATGAAGAATATTGTGAGATTTCTCAATGAGAAGAGGATTTCTAGATTTTTATGAGATATCTAAACTATGAAGATATATAGAAGATGCTTTTGAAGAAGCTTGTAAACAAGATTTTGTGAATGAAAGTGACAATAAACAATGAATAATGAAGGGGTATTTACAGGTAGAAATGAGAGGGAACAAAAGAGGAGATAAGATTAAAAGTAGTTATCTAAAAAAAAGGGGAAACAATTCCACATGACTAGACAAAGGATAAGAAGAAAGATAAAAGAAAACAAGAGTGAACTCAAAGAGAAAATGGAACCAATTTATAAGAGAGAATATTTGATCATGAGTTCACAAAGGAAATAAAGCAAGAAAAAGGATGAGTTCAGATTAAAAAAAATGTGAGGAAAAATGGGTTTAAAATCAAGAAGAAAAGCTAAAACTATGAGTTAATAAGTTCATCCAAAATGAGAGGGTCACCCCTTTTTCTAGTTAGGGTAACTGGGGCAATCGAGAGATGCTACAAGGTGACCCAAATGCACTATGGAGTGACCCAAAAGAACAATGTGGAAACCTAGAATAGGAGGATCTAAAATGGCTTGTTAGAAAAATGTGAGGTTTGGAAACTCAATTTTGAGATTCAAGAAGATGGTTGAGCAGAAAACACAAGGGATATGTACTAAGAGTGAAACTACTTAGAGGAGTGTAATTTATGTCTACATGATTGTGATTAGGAACATCTTTTCATCATTAGACTATCATGTAGGCTTGACATGATTTTGGTACTTACAATGTGCGTGTGGCATATTTCTACAGGAATGTTACAATTACCTAAGCCTTGATTGAACCTAACTCCACACATCCCATAAAGGATCCAAATGTAATCTCCAGATTCCCTATCCCTTATTTTGGATCAAACCAATAGGTGTAGTACTAAAACCTAGTTTAGAATTGTAACTTTGGTGTTGACATCTAAATTTTCTAGAATTAAATTTAAATATGGGCCCAAGCCAACTAAATCCAACTATTACTGGCTGACTAAAATGTGCAATATTCAGCCGATCTCTTTGGATGCTAGGGTTTTGAAAATTTACAAAGAAATATGGCTTCTGGATCATGGCATTCTCCTCTAACGTAGATCGAAGATCCCCCCTCCAATTCTCTGTGGCAAGCTTTTAAGTCTGATGCAAGGCCTATCCTCAACAATGATCACCTTGGCGCAGGGACAGTGAATTCGGCCACGGCTAAATCTCGCTCGGGAGAAGGTTTTAGGGATGCTCTCCTTCAAACAAATCTCAAGACATCTTCCAAAGCAGAGCCTGGTAAAGGAGCTTTTGAGGATCGACAGCTAGTTTTCTCCCCCTCTCACACCTCAGCCTCTCACCCAATCTTTTGCAGCCCTGGGCCCTATGGTGAGACAGGTGGCTCTCTTGGTGGTAGGGCTGAGAAAGTTCAGCATAACCTACCTGTGGGCTCAGCCTCATTTGGGAGCATTTCCTCTGCAACCATCAGGAATCAATCGGATTCGGGCAAACCTATTTGATGCTCGGAGAAGCCTATCAAAATACTGTTACCTGAGGAAGTCAAAAATGAAATAGTTGAAAATGAAGAGTACTTTACAGAGAATGGATTGATTGGAAGATTCAACTACTTCTAGCCAAGCCTCCCTGAACTCCATCTTTTGATCTTAGAAACCTGGAAGCCCATTTTAAGAGAAAATCTGGAAATCTATCCCTACGTAGGTGGCTTTTTGTGGTAGTTTTTGATAGTATTGAAGATTGCAATACAATTTTTTGTTCCCGCTGGGCTTGTGGGAATCATCTGTTATTGTTAAAACTGTGCCACCCTACTTTTGATCCTCTAACAGAATCCTTCGATATCATGCCAATTTGGGTTTGACTTCCCAACTTGCCACTTCATTTCTAGACTGATTCTTGTTTCCAAGCAATTGGTGATTCTATTGGCAACTTCATAACGATAGATAATGATTCATCTGACTTCATACATACAACCTTTGCCCGCATTTTGGTGGACTTGGATATTTCAAAAGAACTACCGACAGAAATCATTTTTAACATTCATGGCCATAGCTGGACCCAACCTTTGGAGTATGAAGGCTTGCCCTTCCGTTGTAGAAGATGTTACAAAACTGGTCACATAGCCACAGACTACCCCAGCTCCAAAATAAAACTAGATCACCAAGCCACATGGTGGAAAGATGTTGCTCCCCATCACTACACAGTTGAGTGCTCAGCAGGTGCACTTGAGAATCCTCTGGAGCTTCACAATCAAAGGGCTTCTCCTCAGGATAGGAGGAAATTTGATGATCAGCCATCTTCTACACCTGAGAACGATCAACAGCTTCCTACAGATAGGGGTAGGAGCCCCTCTACAATTACTGGAAAATCTCAACCCCCCCATCTTGAGAAGCACGTCGAAAATGGAAACTAGGATGATTGGAAAGTGGTATAAAAGAAAAAGAAAAAGGAAATTCCTCACAAAGTTGTTTCTCACTATTGATTTGGGTTGGTTCTTTAGGATCTATGGATCCTAGATGAAATCTGGGACTATCCCTTTTCATTTCTTTCACACCCTTGTCAAAGGGCATGCTTGTTCTAATTTTTGGATCTATTTTAGCGAGAGTAGTTCCCTTATACCGCACTTATCTATCAAAACAAAATGTGCAATATTCAAATTTGCACACTAGAGCATTATATAAAAGGATAAATCCTAATTTATTTTAATCATCTAGGACTTATCAAGAGGAGACATCTACACTTAGCATCTGCATTAGAAAAGTACTTAGCATTATTATCTACACCTATATTTTTCCTAGCATATCTTCCATCTTGTGCAAAATCATTAAATCAATCCAAATGTTTGACTAAGGCAAAATAAGAGAACAAGTTGCCTCCCATGCCTAGCACAAAAAAATCTACTAATATTTATAGAACCACCATGTTTAGATATTAGAAGTAAACACATTTCTAAATATTTAATATAGAAAGTTCAAATTTGCATGAAAAGATTGAATCTATAGGAAAACATTAAAATTGTAACTCTTGAATCAAATCTACACCTGCAAGATTAACTCAAAACAAATGACAATAAACCTTGATCCACTTACATTGTGCAAAGTATGAATCCACTTAACCAACTCCTATTTGTGGATGACACTTTTTTGATGGGCAATATCACTCTTGAGGAAGCTATTGCTCTTAAGTGAGCTCTTGACATTTACATCGGTGTGTCTAGGTAACTCTTGAATGAACAAAAGTATTAGTTTTTCTTCCATATGAACCCTCATCTTCAAAAACAAATTGTTAATATACTTCATTTCAAGTTGGCTTCTCAGCCTTTCAAATATTTCGGTGCCCTTATTTCTCCTACTTGCCTTGGGAAAAAGACTAGAATGTTATGCTAGATTTTGTTTAACTTGTCATATTAGTCATTGGACACATAGATAACTCTCTTTGGTTAGTTGTATAAACCTCAAACCCATGATTAGGCTCTCTAAGTTTATAGATTTATAGCTCTTGTGACTCCAAAAGGCATCCTTCATGATTTAGACCATACAATGAGAAAGTTTCTTTGAGAAAAAAATTTAGAAAAAATGAAATGGCATTTGATTAATTTTTGGGTAAATTTTGTTAGCCTAAAGAGAGGTGGATTAGGTATGACATCTTCTCTCCTTAACAATATCTGCAAATTATCCTGGATATGGTGTGTGGAGGAGTAGGCTTTATGGGGGATAATTCTTAAGCTCAAGCAGCTGAATTCGGAGAATTGTGCTTACATTTATAGGATGTCAACCCTTTACAAGGGTTCTCATAAATAGAAAACAATAAATTTGGATAGTCATTTGATTAAAATTGGTCTTTTTTAGATTGTGGGGAAGGGTGACATTGCTCTTTTTTGAAATGATGCATGGGACCAACACAATCCTCTTTGTGTGGAATTCTCTAACCTCCTTGAATTAAACTATAAATGTGTTGAAGTTATTTGGAATTATGTTTCTGATTCAGTATGAAGTCATGCATAATAGTATGAGAATTTCAAAATAGAAATCTAAAGCTCTTTGCCTAGGTCAACAACTCTCTATTTTGGTTAACCATTTAACTCATATTTTAACATCTCAGGAGGACTCTTTGAATAATGTTCAGATATCCTTGAATGGGGTTTGAAAGAGTATGGGATTTACACAATACAAATTGGTTATAAAACTCTTTTGATAGAAAACTGGATGGAGAAAAACTACAATATGAGATAATCTACTTTTAATAAAATATAATCAAATAGAAGTATTTAACTTCTAAATTAAAAAATTAGGCATGCTAGCTACTGTCTAGGTCAAATTCTACTATAACGAACTAAGCCTCTTAATTATAAAATCTATTTAGTCATTATTTGCTCTGAGATCCTGTGAAACCTTACCATGTTTTACTATTTAAGTCTCCTTACGATTGACTGTTTCCTTCAAGGATTGTGTAAAGCAAGGCATTGCAACTATTACTTCTACACTCTTTGGTTCTGTATCAAATATGATTTTGCTTGGGATGAAACGCTTCATTTTTTTGACAAAGACAAAAAGGCTGCCATGGTGGTTAAATTAGATATGTCCAAGGCTTATGATAGAGTTGAATGGAGATTCCTTCTTGTTATTCTGCGGCAATTAGGGTTTTCCAGAGAAGTGGTAAAATGGATTTTTTCATGTGTCTTAGGATTCTAGGTCTCAATTCTTATTAATGGAAAGGAGTCTGAAACTTTCGAACCCACGCGAGGGCTGAGGCAAGGGGACCATTTATCCCCCTACCTTTTCTTTCTTATGACAGAAGCTCTCACATGGGCAATAAAGGAAGCTAAGAGAAGGTCAGAATGGAATGGCATTAATATTAAAGGGATCTAAGAACCTTTCACCCATGCTCTTTTTGCATATGACACAATACTCTTTGGTCAAACCTCGATTCAAGAAGCCAAAATCATGATGAAAACAATCAAGTTGTATTGCCGAATTTTGAGACAATTGGTCAATTTTAACACATGGATGGTCTTTTTTCAAAATGTGCCTCTTCAACTTCATAATCAAATTTGTGGCATTCTCAATCTTGATATTCAGTCTTTGCCCAGAAGATATCTAGGTCTCCCTCTCTTCAATGGCAGATACAGAAATGATTTATGGAATAAAGTTCTGAGAAATTTGAATACAAAACTGTCTAGTTGGAACAGACGTAGTTTGTCACTGGTAGGCTGAATTGTAATGATAAAAGTAGTCCTATCTATGGTGCCTATTTATATGATGTTGGTCTTCCACATTCCAAAAGGCATAATTGCAAAGATTGATGGGGTGTGCAGGAAGTTTTTATGGCAAGGCACGCTTCAAGAGAAGAATATCCATCTCTTGGCATGGGACAAGGTGTGCAAGCCTAAAGATGAAGGAGGGGTTGGAATCCTTAATATAGACATACAAAATCAAGCCTTGGGTGCCAAACTAGTATAGAATATGTATGCAAAACCTAATGCTATATGGGTTAGACTCATGAAAGCAAAATATTTGGACTCTTTTGATAATGAGAGAATCTTCATAGTTAAAAACCCTTCCAAAGGATCAACAATTTGGAATTTCCTCATAAGAAGTAGAGACATACTTCAACCAAATTTGACAATTCGCAATGGAGAAAAGGTTGACTTCTAGTTTGATTCTTAGAGAGGTGGGCCAGCTTTGGCTGCTAGGAGGGATCTTACAAATGCTAGAATCTTCCTCCAATCATGCTGGGGTACCAAAGTCAAAGACTACTCGCTTGTGACAAGAGAGGGGTCTTCAGTTTCAATAGCATGGAAGAGCAGCCGGGAATGTAATTTTCCAAGAGGTTAGAAAGTGTTACTTAACCAAATTCTAAGGAAGAAGTAGGTAATTGTCTCCAATGTTGATGATGAAGTAGCCCGGACAGGTTCTAAATCGGGCTTTTATATAGTCAGAGAGGGGTACAGAGTTTGCATGTACAAAGCTTCTATAGAATGGCCTTCAAATCTATGTTGGGGAAATGCTCTGCTTCCTAAAGAAGGAGCTTTTGCGTGGTGTGCACTTCACAATAAAATATTGATAGGTGATCGGATCAAAAGGCTGGGGCTAGGTCCAAATTTTCCATGTGTGTTATGTGGAGGCGTGGAAGAGTCAATAGATCATCTTCTTCTATTATGTCCCTTTAGTAGAGAATGTTGGCTCTGTTTCTTTAGAAAGCTAAATTTGTCTAGTCCTTTATCCAAATCTTTGCTCCAAATGTTTAGGAATTGTCCTTGTCTAGTTGTTAACTCTCACTTAGCCTGTCTGTGGGATATTGGCCCATTGATGGTTATTTGGCATTTATGGTGGGAAAGGAACATCTGCATTTTCAAAAAGGAAGCAAACTCTGTGAGTCAGGTCTATGATAGATTAGAAGTGGCAATCTCTGATCAGTTAATTTCTTTTCTCAGACGCACTGACACCAGGAATTTAGTGTGGTCCAAATGGTACGTGGCAACTATTTCATTATGGCCATTAATGACTAAGTTAGGACTAGGTGGCCTTTCAGGGCCCATTAAGACTATTTCAAAAAGAGATCATGTTAGATGGATTCCACCCTCCCCCCCTGCTTCAAGCTAAACTTTGATGGAGCATGTCAAGGCAATCTGGATCCTTGTGTAATTAGAAAAGAAGATGGTTCTCTTATTGCAACCAAATCGACCAAACTTCCCAGAGGAACCAATAATGAGGTGGAGGCATGGGCTCTAGTTCATGGATTACTTCTGGTAGCTGAAAAAGGGATTAAAAGTGTATGGATTGAGGGTGAGTCTCTGATAGTCATCAATGCTATTAAAGGAAGAGGATTGGACAACTAGAAACTTAATTATATTCTTCAATAGGCCATCAACCTCCTGAACAAATTGGATAATTTTCTCATTTCTCACATGCTAAGGGAAGGCAATAAGGTGGTGTACTTGTTAGCTAACCTAGCCATTGGACAAGAGAATGCATCTGTTTTATATCTACCTAGAGATAAAGACCAATCAAATCTATCAAATCTTATTGAGCATGAAATGGAAGAAGTGTCAGGCATTTATTTGATTTGATTTTGGCGTAGCCCGCTACCATCCCTCTGGCTCATTTAAACTCTTCTCTACTCCCACTTTGTCTTCAATGGTATACAGATTGGCACTTATGTCTCAGATGATTTCTAGTTTGACCACAATTAGAATGGACGGATTTCAAGTTTAAGGGAGGGTGTTTAGATCCTTGTTCTGAACAAGTAAGGCCTGCATGTTTTCAAACATCCGCTGTGGCAGCAAGATGGAGGTCACAAGTTGGGGTACCAAACATTCACCTTGTCAAATCTATAGTCAACAGAGATGGAAGATGTGATAGTTTTTTTTTTTGCCTGGTTTGAAATTCCTAGCAACGATCCTCTATCATGATCTGTCCTTTTTAATTGTCGCATATCTCTTTATCTCCAGCCTCTGACAAGTCCATGGAAGAGGAGTAATTAGATCTTTTGAAGTTCAGTGATCTGAGACTTATATGTGTTTTTTTTCGACCGTTTGGGTGGAAAGTTGGGGATTGCGAATCCTCCATTTTTATATATCTTAAAGTGAGGTGAGAAGTTTTAATTGCTTTTATTAATTGAGGGCTCTGTTATACCATGACGGCTCCAGCTCGTAGAACGGGAACAGCCTGTAGAGGATGTGTGGTAAGTTCCATTTGGTGGGCTTCTTCCTAAGGTGGCTTCCCAATCCTTTTGATGGTGCCTTTTGACTCCTTGATGTCACCGTTGTACTCTGCCAGATTGCTTGTTTTTAACTA
Source organism: Cunninghamia lanceolata (assembly GCA_027924645.1). Taxonomy (NCBI): domain Eukaryota; kingdom Viridiplantae; phylum Streptophyta; class Pinopsida; order Cupressales; family Cupressaceae; genus Cunninghamia; species Cunninghamia lanceolata. The sequence continues at coordinate 29,017,171 of BSBN01000078.1, read as the reverse complement.
CTTATGGGCTATTTGTTGTGGTAAAGGAAGATGACTTGTATTTTTAGCTACCTTCTTCCTGTGTCTTTGTTTCATTCTGTCGGGCCTGTTTCTTTGTAGATACTCTTTTCTTGTTTCCCTCTCTCCTTAGTGATAGGCTCCAATGGCTTACACACGTCTCAATCAAAGGTTGTTTTTCCCAGCTCTTGACTGGGAACCGGAGATTAGGGACAGGGTTAAATCGACAGATTTGATGATGCTGCTTGACTGGGACTGCACTCTTATATAGTTTGCAGTCAAGAACATTGTTGGGCATGCTTGGATAAGAGGATTTGAAGGCCAAGTCTTAAACTATTCAGATGTGGTCTCCCAGCTCCTGTCCAATAATATGGACCTAGTAATGGATGGCGAGTTTGTGCATGCTTTAGCCACAGGGCTCTTCTACAAAAAATATTTACACTGTTGACAGGAGGTGGGAAACGGTGGTGGCTGCGTACAATATGGACTAGGGAGATGCCCTAATTGGGGGTCTCTTCAACCTAGCCTCCCTGCACACGTCCACTTCTCAGCAAGCTATCTACTGGGCTCTGCAAAACAGTATAAAATCATTGTGCAGTGATGAAATTGAGGTGTGTTACAGTCTCATTGTTTTCTTATTTCTAAGAAAAAAGCTGATTAAGGATGTTTTCAGGGCCATCTGATTTCTAAGGATCCACGCCCCGATTTAGCACCGCGAATGCCCCGGTATGCTTTGGAGGACCCCAAAGAAGGTTTTAACCCAGCTGCGGTTGTTGAACTGGATGAGCAGAACCATCCTGCAGCTCCGGCAGTGGTATGAGGGGGTGGTGTCGGTCGTGTATGCTTTTTAATGCTCTGGTGTTGGAGGTTGAAGGCGTTTCTGTTCATGGTGGGGAGGGGTGTTTTGACAGTTTTGCTGTTTTTTTCTGACAGTTTTTCTCTTCTCCGGTGCTCTCTCGGCGGTGGTGTCTGTTTTATCTCTGTTAATGGTCGTGGTGCGGGGCTGATATTTCCTCCTCTTTCTCTTGTTCGGCGGTGGCGGTTACTGGTAAAAGCTTTCCCACGTATAAGGGGGACATTTATTTTGTTTAAACTTTGGTTTTACCAGATCCGTTAAGGGCTTCTTTTGTTGTTTCATTTGCCCCCTAGGACTTGGCTAAGGCCTTCTTATCCGTAATACTTTTAATATCTTTAATTTATGGGTGCCACTACACCCTTTTCTGTTTTTTTTAAAAAAAAAATGATTTTGCCGTTCCTTAATTTTATCGCAAGCTTGTTTTACATTTAGGTTTTACCATGTTTACATCTAGATTTGTACAGTGCATCTGCTAAAGTTTTTAATGGATTCATAGAGAACCAGAGATTATACAGGTTGAAACACAGCTGCTTTTATGACTTCAACAACATTTATAATACGCAGAAGGAGAGAAACCATAGAAAGGAATGGAAAAGAAAATGCAAGAAAATCTTGGCTTTATGTTGCGAGGGATTCTTGAGGAAAATACCAGATATGTTGTGAGGGATCCCTTCCTGTTGAGAATGTTGCTACAAACGAAATCGCTACTTTTTTCTCGATCTTAGAATGTATGGCTTCTAAATTCTCCAAACGATACTTTTACTCTGAACAGACAAACTAAAAGTCTCTATCTTCTAATATATTTATACCAGATCTCTCTAAAAAGCCTGGGCAAACCTAGAAAACAGAAAAACAAGCTGTCGGCTTTAAGATTCATTAACATATAAGCAGGGCCTACGATGAAGAATCTTCTTACACTCACAAGCTGTCATTATTAAGTTATTACCGTTTTGAATACCTGCTCCAAATGAAAGTTTAGGTTGTAGGAAGCATAGCTTGTGACAAGTGTAGATTGGGAAGGGTTCAATAACCATTAAAAAATGATAAAATTTAAAGTTTTTTAAAATTTTAATTAATTTTAAAAATATGGATTCTATATTTTTTTAAATAGTATAGATATCTTAAATACATTTATCTAAAAAAAGTAGAGAGATATATTGTGGAGTTATGCTATTTTCATAGGCATTATTTTATTTTACTTTGAAATTATTTAAACATGTACACAAATTTTTATTTTTATTTAATTGATGTTTAATCAAAAAGTTATTCTAGTTAAATTTTCTTAAAAAAGGGTTTTCTGCAACTCAATTAGGTTAAACAAAGATTTCTCCATGCAAGAGTTAAATCACATTTTACTAAAATTAAATTCGTCTTTAAATCTATACTAAAATTAAATTAGTGAAAAGGAAAATAAAAAAGAAACACAAATCTAACGCATATATTAATGCAAGGGCTTCCTTGTATTATTTTTAGTAAAACTTAAATCTTTAAAGAAAATTTAAAAATACAAATCTAAGGAAAAAATCAATATAGATAATCATACTAGGGCTAACTAATTTGAAAATCCACAATTTCTTCTCGCAAAGTAAAGTTGCTTAAACTTAAATTGATCTTCAAATTCTTTATGGGTTAAAGTCATGTAAACCCCAAGTTTTCCAAAAGAAGGCTAGTAAAATAAATATATATTTGTTTTTTATATTTATATGTTATATTTTTATTTTTAGTAATTTCCAATTTAATTTTTTTAGGTAATGCCAGAGGCTATGGAGTGTTTACAAAAACTCTTACATCTGATAGCCATTTATATGTCATAGAAATAAGCACAACATAAAAAACATAAAATAAAATTCTATAATTAAACTATATATATTAAATCAAATAGTTGTAATGTAAAACATGTGCCACGTAGTGGGGAGTACCTGCCTTGTAGTGTTCTAATTATAGTATGTGTTTTAGTTGTAATTGCCCTGATAGGTGTAACTACAATGGCAACAAGGGGTGGAGTGTAATGGGTGAGTGTGTCAACAAAAACTCTTAAATAGCTGACATATAAAAATAATTACATGGAGAGGAGTTATCTAGGGATGGGGTGGAGTGTAATGGGTGAGTGTGTCAACAAAAACTGTTAAATAGCCGACATATAAAAATAATTACATCCAGACGAGTTATCTAGGGATGATTGTCTACATAAAAATAAAATAATGTGTATAAATATAAGTAGTACGAAAAATAAAATCAAATAAAAACAAAGCAAATTGAATTGGGAGAAGAAGTTTAATCGATAAGGAGAGAAGTTTAATTGATAAGGGCACTATGCAGCCATTGTTTTGTATTTTTCTTGCAAAATGAATTTATGAAGTGATCCAATGCTATGCTACTCATTAAAATAAAATAAGGTTGCCATTAAAGTGCAGCTTAAATTATGGAACCTATAATTTTCTTTAGTTTAGTTTAATAAGAGCTAGGGTTAGGGTTTTTCCACAAAGAAAATTAATATTTAGTTTAATGACCTTTCTTTTAGATTTTTACTATGCAATTAATTCCTATAAAAAAATTTATAATTTATTTATTTTCATTAAAAACTAATTATTAGAGATTGCCACATCTCACAAAGAAAAATAAGAAAATCAATGGTAAGTTGAATTATTTATCAAGGTAAATTACTTAATTTTAGTTTAATGAGAGTTAGGGTTAGGGTTCTTCAATCTTTACAATCTAGAAAAGAAAATTAGAAAATTAATATTTAGTTTAATGACCTTTATTTTAGATTTTTACTATGTTAATTCTATTAAAAAATTATAATTAAGTTTTTCATATCAATTGGATTAAATTATTGAAAAATATTCCATTAAGAACTAATTCTTAGAGCTAAGAATTGTCTTGCATCCCACAAAGAAAACTAATTAGGATTGTACTTCTTGGTGTGAGTTTGTTAACAAAAACTTTTAAAGAGCCGACATATAGAAATAATTAGATCGAGTAGTAAGGGGAATGATTGTGTACATAAAAATAAAATAATGTGTATAAATATAAGTAGTACCCAAACATAAATTTGAGAAATATCAAATCAAATAAAAATAGAGCAAATTGAATGGGGAGAAAAAGTTTAATCGATAACACTTAAAATATGGAACCTATAAATTATAATTTATTTAATATTTTTCTTACATAAACAAATTTTTGAAAACCACAAAGAAAATGGGGTAAATTATTTACTTTAGTTTAATGAGAGCTTGGGTTAGGGTTCTTCAATCTTTAAAAGCCAAAAAAAAAAATATTTAGTTTAATGACCTTTGTTTTAGATTTTCAATATGGGAATTAATTCCTATAAAAAAATTATAATTATGTTTTTTCATTAAAAACTGTGAGAACCAAGATCATGGAAAGGGTATCAAACACAAGATTAAAAGTGAGAACAACGATTTGTATTAACAAATAATAGGTATAAATAGTAGAGGTTGCATACCCAACTCTCCACATAGGTGGCTATATTCAAAGCAACAGAATAGCTTAACTACCTTTTGAAATAGAGGCGATGTGTCAAGTCTATTGGCACCTATTACAAATGACTCACCAAGTTGAAAATGTAAATTGGCATGTGTTGTAAGTCACCTAACTATAATTGAGTTAGTGTTAACTCATGGAGTTATACACCAAAACCCTACCTTATGCATGGCTTAGGTGAATTTATGAATGATGATTCCCGGCAATGCAATATTTTGGTACTCATTTACAAATGTATCTCTTAGAAAATGAAGAAAGAAAGAAAACTGTATGGGAAAACACTTTCCTCCAATAAAAGAGAAAACAAAGAGAGGAATAGATAGCCACCCTAGAAGATGATGATGCCGATGTCGATTCTGATGTAGATATGTAGAATTTCTGAAGCATGTCGAAGTTGTAAAACTTGCCATTCTCTTGATTTCAAGATATTTTAGCAAACTGATTGACTTAAGTAGTGTTTTAAAGGATAAAGACCAGGATGTAGGTCTAAGAAATGTACAAAATAACTGAAGACAAGGATGTACATATGCGCACATATGGATGGGGTAAGAATCAATGTGATTCAAGTTGTAATGTTGCAAGCTCCCCACTACACTTTACAGATCAGTGTGCTTACATTTCACTTTTACACTTTCAATATCTTGACACTATATGAGTGTTTTTACAAATTAAGAATGTAGGTAGAGTTCAATTTTTCTACTATATAGAACCAACTAAGCTGAGATGAGAGTTTACACTAGGCTCTGAAGTTGTTGATAGTAGTTGTTTGTCATTGATGTCAAAAAGGTAATGAGGGTGTTGAATTAGTGTGCATCCTCACAAGGTATCATCAGGACTTTTACTTTTGACCTAGGTTGTTCAAGATCATGTTTTTCAAAGTTGTTCACTCTATCAGGAACATCAATCAGGAGTTTTTCATTTGGATAGGATAAGTGGGTTGATTATGCCTTTAATAAGGATGTTGTCAGTTGAGTTGGCTTGATTAGTGTATACCTTTCATGTGGTGTGTTTATTATCAATGGTGTTGTTATTCAGTTGTTTATCAGAACATGTCATTTGTATTCTAGTGTTGTTCACTTGAGGGTTGATATGGTTGTCTTGAAGTTGTGATAATTCAAGTGAGGTTGCAAAGATTCTTTCAGGATGTCATCTCGATAAGAGCAACCAAGTGTTCAAAGGTAATCAAAGATGAGTTTGTATTGATTTGTTGATACTCACATGTTGTGGATAGGTGATGTCATCAAGTACTATGTGCTCTAATATAAGTTATGTGAAAATGTCAAAGGTTGGACACGAGGATCTTTGTTGGATCTCAGTTGAACAATATTTGATGTTCTATGTCATGATTGTCATAGGTTGTATCTTCATCAGGTGGTGGCTTCAAAAGATGGTTACGATGATCAGGTACAAGGTGTTTGGTATCAATATTATGTTGATAGATTGCATCATGCATCATACTCGTGATGTGAATGAAAATCTCAAATGGTAATGTTCAAGTCTCCAAGAATGTGTCAGTAATAATCAATAACAAGAGATGTTGTTATCTCAATGCATATGGAAGAATTGGTTCATTGGACTATACAGTGTCATATCTTTTTGAGTCTAAGACACATAACTTTTCATCTATCCTTTTAAGGTTTGTGTTAAAAGGAGACTAAGGGGTCAAAATTCCTAAATTATGGTTATTAAAGCTTATCATGTTAAACCTCTTTTTCCCCGTCATCCTATTTATGCTCTTTTTGCGTTATTCTATAGTTGAGTTGCGTTCTCAGGTCATTTCATTAATGATTACCCACTAGAGGGTTTCTTAAACATATTACCACCGGCCCTACTATCTATCTTCACCTCTAGCTTCAGTTTCATCTTTATGTGTGGAGCAGATTTTTGGTTTGAATTTTAGAAGACCATAAAAGTTGTTTATGAAGAGAATTGAATATTTGAACGGGAGCTTGATTCATGAAAAAACATCGATAGTGTTTATAGTTTTTAAAAATGCCATCAAATGTTTTTTGAAAAGGTATATGTGGTATGGGGAGCACCACATTAATCTTAATGTGGTTTTTAAATATTAGAAACTTTATTCCATTGAACCATGTCTTTATGACATTTTTTTTTAAAAAGTCATTTTTATATGTGAATGACTTTGGAGAGCCCAAAAAAGATGTTAATTTTTTTAAAAATTAGAAACTTTGTTTTTTCCTCCAAATTTGATGGCCTCAAGAGATGACATCAAGTAAAGTGAATTTTATAAGATTTTTGAGGAGTTCATTATGGCAGGTTTGTTGAGTATTTCAAGGAGTTTTCTTTTTGGGAAAAAGATTTATTTGAAGATTTATTTGTTTTTGGAGACTTAATTTTTAGAGGAAAGCCTTTTATGTGATGATTTTCTTGGAAGATATTTTTGTAGATGGCCACATGAGGATCATACTTCATTTTTTTTTGGAGAACAAAAAGGTTTTTGAAGACATTTTATTTATGAGATTTTGGAAAAGAAATGTTATATGATTTGATTGAAGAGAAGCAATAGGTAAATTTTCTTTGTAGGTGAAAGGACTTCATGCATATGAGCAGAGGAATTTTATTGGGGCAGTTTGTTTAAGGATTTTTGTAAAAAGATAAGAAAGATCAAATTATGAAAAAGTCAATTGAAGAGATATTTTTTGGAGCAGATGAAAAGTCAATTGAAGAAGATCAAATTATGAGAAAGATTTTATTTTTCTCACAGAAGTAATATTGAAGAAGATGAATATCTAGAGAAGAGAAATTTGGATAGTCCTTTTGTTTATAATTTTATTGCAGATGTTGTGTGATAAGATGGAATTGGAATATGAAGGATTTTGAAGAAGATTTATATGATTTATTTTGTAGGTTCCAGATTGATGTGTGGGTGTCATTGTGTATATGAGATCATGTTTTGACAGAGAGAAGAAGATGAGCAGAGAGATGATGAGTTTGCAAATATAATCAGATGATTAGTTGATTGGAGATGTGACCACAGAGATGGTGCAGGAATCATCATAGAAATAATTTGTTTTTATGATTTGTTTCTTCTGCACAGATTGAAGAATATAATTTTGTAGTGAATCTGTTGTGAAAGATAAAGGGGAGGTATAAGGTTTTGCACTTGATTGAAACAGGGTAATCCCCTGATAAGATTTGGATGTGGACCCAAAGTGTTTGTAAAAATTCTAGTGAGGCTTGTAGGTCAGTGAGACCTTACATTTGTCAGTGAGACAAATATTGTAGCAAGTGAGGCTTCTTTGTAGCCAGTGAGGCTTGCCTGGTTAGTGAGACCTTCATGTAACTAGTGAGGTTTTGAATAGGCCAGTGAGGCAGTTTCAAAGTAGTTTTTATTCCCCTTGAGGGTTTTCCACTCCAAAAATTTCTATGTCATAATTTGTCTCTATGTGTGCATATTTGTATTTTGCTTATAAGTTTTTGGTTCACATCTTTCACTATCAGTCTTGTGCATATGAGCTCAACAAATCATTAATGTCTTCCTTTCTATTTGTCTTGTAGGATAAAGTTTGTGAAAAGTTCAAAATTTACACAACACTGATTCACACCCCCCCTCCCCACCCTCTCAGTGTTGTCCTTGACTCCAACATTTGGTATCAGAGCATAGGTTCCCTTTTGAAGCTTAATTAGCTTGTGTAGGTCCTATGTGTGGAGTTCAATGGGTAAGTGCAAAAGAAATAAGAATATGAGAAGAAATAATAACATGAGAACTATCAAGCTTCATTATGGTCAAAAGACACAAAAGACATCATCCATATCAAATTTAGATGTTGATGTTCAATCAGTTGATAAAGAAGCTTCACAAGTTTAATCAAGTATTAAAATAGAGAATGAGTTTTCAGGAGTCCCTCTCTTTGATGGTTCAGACTTTTCTGTTTGGAATTCTAGAATGTAGATTTATTTATCCTCTTTAGGATATGGTGTTTTGATGTCAGTTGAGAATGGGTATTGTGTTACTACAAATGACAAAGAAGCCCTTGAATGTAATCATATTGCAAAGAAGGCCATATTGTCTACTCTATCTAATGATGTTTCTTGTAAAGTTATGAATTGTGTTGCATCTTAGGATATGTGTAGGAAAGTGAAAATAATTTATCAAGATGATGATAAAGAAGAGGACACTCTAGTGTGTGAAGAAAGTGGCAATGAAAGGAGACTTTCAAATGAAGGAGTTGAGGTTCAATCTCTTTTTGAAGAAGCTAATATCATAAGTGATGATCAGGAATATGATGAACAAGATTGTGAGATTGATATGGAAGGAAAGCTCATATATGCTCTAACTGAACTCAAGAAATATAAGAAAGAGAATCAAAAATTAAAATTGTAGATGCAACAAGAAAGAGAATCTAAAGACAAAGCACTTTCAGACCTTGAAAGTGTATCTTCAGATCTTGAAGAGGCCAGATGTCAGATTATGAGTTTAAGGACATATATTGATGATTTAGACAAATTAATAGTTAGATTAAAGACTAAAATTGAGGAAGCTAAGAGGATAATAGATGTTTCAAAATCTGACCTTGAAGTTAGAAGGATTGAGAATATGAAATTAGAGGGTGAAATTATTAATCTGACAAAAATTATGAAGGTCTCAAGATTCTGTCTAAGAAATATCAAGTGTTTGAAGATAGCTCAAATAAGTTGCATGAGATGTTGGGTAAACAGAAGCATCATAAGGACACTTCTAGTTTAGGATTTGAAGAAGGAGAGTGTTCAAAAGCCAAAGAAACTCCTAGAAATAAAATTGATCTTCATGTTATTTCTCCTGAAGACAAAAAGAAGTCATAAGTTGAAATAAATACTAAAGATGATTTTGTTAAAATGCATAATCAAAGGAGAAGAAATTTCAAAAGAAATGCTCCTATAAGACAAGCATACATGTACAAGTATAACTATTCATTTAATGGTTTTTTTTATACTTGTAATCATTTTCGACATAAAGCAATTAATTGCAGAAGGAATACTGATATTGGTTGTTACAAGTGCAATAATGTTGGTCACATACAAAGAAACTACAAAATGAATGGAAGGTATGATCCTACATGGAAGCATATCATAAATGCTCAAGAGATGTCAAAAAAGTACTATCAGTCATTTGATTATTATTGTAACATAATTTGTTATATTTGCAACTCTCTTGGTCATAAAGTACACAGTTGCAGGAAAGCATCTCATGATTTGAAAATTTTCAAAAGAAAAGAAGGTATAAAGGTTTGGAGAAAGAAAGAACCTGTAGAAGTGTGGAAGCAAACAAAGTCATGAGAAGGCAAATCCTAAACTTGTGCATATTGCACAAGTTACATCATCAGTTGAATAATAGATAGCATGATGTGAGGGGGAGTTGTTCTTGTCCTATCATTTATCCCCAAGAAGTTATAGGAGGAGATTAGTTGATGTTTATCAATATGATGATCTTGTTTTGTTTATCATGCTTGCCTAATAATGTTTGAAATGAAGTTTCTGATGATTTTGAGTTTCAGTGTATGCCAGTAATATAGGTGTTGATGATCAGTGACATGTTTAGTGGTTCATGATGCATACAAAGTGTTGATAAGTTGTTAAAGGGTTCAATGCACAAAGAGATTGATGAGGTTGAGTATCTTATCCTATTTATATCTTGTTGGTACTCACAAAGATTGAGTTGTTAGGATATTGCAATTCAAATGTTATTGATGTTAATCTTCATGTATTTTGTTCATGTGTTTTTGAGCTATGTGTCTTGCATGAGTTTTGGAGTTTTCAGGTGGATTGGTGAAAGTACCAAAAGAAGATGGTGGACTAGATGCCAAGTCATGCTCATATGGAAGTGTTCTTGATGTGATAATCTGACATGTTTCTTTGATCATTAATATGTTTCAAGAGGCAAGTAAAGGTCTTTAATTAGTTATGACAGATGATAATGGTAATATTCAAGTACTAGTTGGTGTTGTGTGTACTATATTTCTTTCATGCAGGATTGAGTTGTCACTATCATGGAAGATTTGAAAAGGTCTTATCAGAAGTGATCATCATGTCATCTTGTGTTGGGAACTATGTGATGAGGAGTCTATGTCTTCAAAGTTCTCATTATACAATGTGTTTGTATTTGGTATGATCAAGTTATAACCTCTTTGAGTGGAGTTGTTCTCAGGGAAAGTTATTTTTCAGTCTTTGTCATCAAATGTCAAAAAGGGGGAGAAAGAAAGAATGCTTTATGGAGTTTTTCCATCAATGACAAAGGAGGAGATTGATGGTAGTTGTTTGTCATTGATGTCAAAAAGGTATTGAGGGTGTTGAATTAGTGTGCATCCTCACAAGGTATCATCAGGACTTACACTTTTGACCTAGGTTGTTTAGGATCATGTCTTTCATAGTTGTTCACTCTATCAAGAACATCAATTGGGAGTTGTTCATTTGGACAGCATAAGTGTGTTGATTATGCCTTTAATAAGAATGTTGTCAGTTGAGTTGGCTTGATTAGTGTATACCTTGCATGTGGTGTGTTGATTATTAATGGTGTTCTTGTTCTTTAGTTGTTTATCGGAACATGTCATTTGTATTCTAGTGTTGTTCACTTGAGGGTTGATATGGTTGTCTTGAAGTTGTGATAATTCAGGTGAGGTTGCAAAGATTTATTCAGGATGTCATCTCGATAGAAGCAACCAAGTGTTCAAAGGTAATCAAAGATGAGCTTGTGTTGATTTGTTGATGCTCACATATTGTGTACAGGTGATGTCATCAAGTACTATGTGCTCTGATATAAGTTATGTGAAAATGTCAAAGGTTGGACAAGAGGATCTCTGTTGGATCTTAGTTTAACAATATTTGATGTTCTATGTCATGATTGTCATAGGTTGTCTTCATTAGGTTGTGGCTTCAAAAGATGGTTATGATGATCAGGTACAAGGTGTTTGGTATCAATATTATGTTGATAGAATGCATCATGCATCATACTTGTGATGTGAATGAAAATCTCATATGGTAATGTTCAAGTCTCCAAGAATGTGTCAGTAATAATCAATAACAAGAGATGTGATTTTAATGCATATGGCAGAATTGGTTCATTGGACTATGCAGAGTCATATCTTTTTGAGTCTAAGACACATAACTTTTCATCTATCCTTTTAAGGTTTGTGTTAAAAGGAGACTAAGGGGTCGAAATTCCTAAATTATGGTTATTAAAGCTTATTATGTTAAACCCTTTTTTCCCTGTCATCCTATTTATGCTCTGTTTGCATTATTCTATAGTTGACTTGCGTTCTCAGGTCATTTCATTAATGATTACCCACTAGAGGGTTTCTTAAACATATTACCATCGGCCCTACTATCTATCTTCACCTCTAGCTTCAGTTTCATCTTTATGTGTGGAGCGGATTTTTGGTTCAAATTTCAGAAGACCATAAAAGTTGTTTATGAAGAGCATCTAATATTTGAAGGGGAGCTCGATTCGTGAAAAAGCACTGATAATGTTTAGAGTTTTTAGAAAGGCTATCAAATTGTTTTTAAAAAGGTATATGTGTTATGGGGATCACCACATAAATCTTAATGTGGTTTTTAAATATTAGGAACTTTATTCTATTGAACCATGTCTTTATGACATTTTTTTTTAAAAGTGATTTTTATATGTCAATGACTTTGGAGAGCTCGAAAAAGATGTTAATTTTTTTTAAAATAGAAACTTTGTTTTTTTTCCTCCAAATTTGATGACCTCAAGAGATGACATCAAGTATAGTGAATTTTATAAGATTTTTGAGGAGTTCATTATGGCAGGTTTGTTGAGTATTTCAAGAAGTTTTCTTTTTGGGAAAAAGATTTATTTGAAGATTTATTTGTGTTTGGAGACTTGAGTTTTAGAGGAATGCCTTTTATGGGATGATTTTCTTGGAAGACTTTTTTTGCAGATGGCCACATGAGGATCATACTTCATTTTTTTTATAGAGAATATAAAAATATGCAGAGTGATTATATTTTTGAGAAGATGATGAATTTGTTTTTATTGAAGATTTATTATGAAATTTGTTTGGAGAACAAAATGGCTTTTGAAGACATTTTTTATGAGATCTTGAAAAAGAAATGTTAGATGATTTTATTGAAAAGAAGCAATAGGTCATTTTTCTTTGCAGGTGAAAGGACTTCATGCAAATGAGTAGAGGAATTTTATTGGGGCAGTTTGTTTAAGGATTTTTGTAAAAATATAAGAAAGATCAAATTATGAAAAAGTCAATTGAAGAGATATTTTTTGGAGCAGATGAAAAGTCAATTGAAGAAGATCAAATTATGAGAAAGATTTTATTTTTCTCACACAAGAAATATTGAAGAAGATGAATATGTAGAGAAGAGAAATTCCAATAGTCCTTTTGTTTATAATTTTATTGCAGATGTTGTGTGACAAGACGGAATTGGAATATGAAGGATTTTGAAGAAGATTTATATGATTTATTTTGTAGGTTCCAGATTTATGTGTGGGTGTCATTGTGTATGTGAGATCATGTTTTGACAGAGACAAGAAGATGAGCATAGAGAAGAAGAGTTTGCAAATATAATCAGATGATCAGTTGATTGGAGATGTGACCACAGAGATGGTGTAGGAATTATCACAGAAAGAATTTGTTTTTATGATTTGTTTCTTTTGTACATATTGAAGAATATAATTTTGTAGTGAATTTATTGTGAAAGATAAAGGGGAGGTATAATATTTTGCACTTGATTGAAATAGGGTAATCCCCTGATAAGATTTGTATGTGGACCCAAAGTGTTTTTAAAAATGCCAGTGAGGCTTGTAGGTCAGTGAGACACATATTGTAGCTAGCGAGGCTTCTTGTAGCTAGTGAGGCTTCTTTGTAGCAAGTGAGGCTTGCTTGGTTAGTGACAATTTCATGTAGCTGGTGAGCTTTTGAATAAGCCAGTGAAGCAGTTCCAAAATGGTTTTTATTCCCCTTGAGGGCTTTCCACTCCAGAAATTTCTATCATAATTTGTCTCTATTTGTATTTTGCTTATAAGTTTTTGGTTCACATCTTTCACTATCAGTCTTGTGCATATGAGCTCAACAAATCATTAATGTCTTCCTTTCTATTTGTCTTGTACGATAAAGTTTGCAAAAAGTTCAAAATTTACACAACACTGATTCAGCCCCCCTCTTAGTGTTGTCATTGACTCCAACAATTGCATCATGATTGTCTTCTTCACTAGATGTGAAATGTGAAAAGATGAAGGCACAGTCAAAGTTGCAAACCTTGCCTACTACAACAAGTCTTCAATCTTTTGCTTCTCGAATGAAGGTTGATTTAGCAGTGAACTCAACTATCTTGTCAGATGGTGTGAGTGCATATACCAAAAGGTAATTTTTGAATAAGTCAATAATGAAGTAGACATTATGGACATATCAATTTCCCAATTTAATAGTATCTTTGCCAACGACATTATGGTAGACTTGTTCCATTAATATTTTGGAAGTATTGCAGTGTTTGATCCTTACAAATAATTCAATGAATGGGGAAATGTGATCACCTACTACTAGACTTAGAACCCATCTATTGACCTCTAGTTTTGGTGATGCCATTACCTTTTGATCTTCTTTTAGGTGATGAAATGGTGCAATTTAAACTTCTTGATGCTTGTTTTTGAATTTTTAAGTGGTACTTTAGTGCATTATGAGTGTTTTTGAGCACTCTAGATTAATACCCCCCTTAATGTGACACTTTATAATGGAGTGCACTTGAAATTTGTTTACATCTTTTAGTGGATTTTTCCCTTTAGTTTGGTTTCTCTCCAAGTTGTGCAATTAATGGAATGAGTATTTATCGTCTCCCTACAAAAGGGTGATCGGGCACTCTATAATGTTAGTGTGATATCAGCTTTGTTGGATAGAGGATGAAAAAATAGATTATTTACCCATGTGACCAAGGGCTTAGCTCTTAAAATTTTGCTCCCCCCTTCTTGGCTTTTTTCCTTTTCTTACATCAGCATTTGAATACAAAATACAAATGAATAATGCCATAGTATATGGCATTAAACTTGACAATTTTCACAATAAAAAAAGCTTTTTCAAATAACTTTCCCTCCTTCTTGATTGGCATCCTAGGTGGGGCCCTCAAAGTGCGTTTGACTATATCGTTGGTTGGTTGATGGGGTGGGCATTGAGCGCATAAAGTGATGACCACAGTAATGTAGGCTGGTGCGGTGGTGACCACCACATGTGGTGATTTGACACCCACGTATTCGTTGAGAAGGAGTCCTTTTTGGACTGTGGTGTTGCTGACCTATATGGCCGCTAGACTCCTTTGATTGTTGTAGACTTTGTTGAGGATGGCACTACTTGTGGCATCCCTAGTTAGTCTTTGTCACCTAGAAAATGCTGTCCACCATCAGCTTTGGATGGCTTCTGTGAATGCAATAAATGATCAACCTTTTGTGGCCACTGAGGATTCTCTCTAGTTCAGCCTTTTGAACCGTTGTCGATGCTTTTAAAATATGGCCTATGTGGCATGTCTCTGGACATTGTTTGTGAGTCTTTAAACAATTTTGGCCTATGCGGCCTATGTGGTGCTTGCAAGCGAGGAACTACACTGCCCTATGTGGGTGTTTGAAGCAATAAGATGCACACATAAATGTTAAATAGAAAAACAACTGAAACTAAGCAAAAATGTAGAGATGCAAACTCAATTTGCACAATGAGCAAACAAGATTTGATGCTGACCACAGTGCTTTGATACCATGTGAGGACCAAGACTATGGAAAGACTATCAAACATGAGATTACAAGTGAGAACAAACAATTTGTATTAACAAATAATAGGTATAAATAGTAGAGGTTGCATACCCAACTCTCCATGAAACAAGGATAGGTGGCGATATTTAAAGCAAGAGAATAGCTTAACTACCCTAGGAAATAAAGGTGATGTGTCAAGTCTATTGACACCTATTACAAATGACTCACCAAGTTGAAAATGTCAATTGGCATGTGCTATAAGTCGTCTAACTATGATTGAGATAGTGTTAACTCATGGAGTTATACACCAACAAAAACTAATTGTTACGGCTAAGAATTGCCATATGTCACAAAGAAAAATAAGAAAATCAAGGGAGGGTAAATTATTTATCAGGGTAACTTACTTTATTTTAGTTTAATGAGGGTTAGGGTTATAATTCTCCAATCTTTAAAACTCACATAGAAAATTAATATTTAGTTTAATGATGATTTTTACTATGTTAATTCTATTAAAAAATTATTGAAAAATATTCCATTAAAAACTAATTCTTAGAGCTAAAAACTGTCTTGCACCCCACAAAGAAAATTACTTTAGTTTAATGCAGGAACTATAGATGTATTTAAGATATCTATTCTAGTTATAGTTGTGTTTTAGTTTTAATTTTTTAATTCAGTAGGTAAACTTCAAATTTACTTTTTGTCAAACCAACAAAATATTTATTATTTATAGTTATAATATTAATAATAATATTAATTATATTATTAATATTTATTATAACACTTGATATTATAGTATTATAATATAGTATAATATTAATTGATATAATATTTGACTTAATTTTCTTCTTAGAATAAATATTTGTTGTATAGACAAATTGGATTCCAATAATGTTAAACAAAGCCAATATAAATATTATAACAAAATTGTAATATTTATAGTATAATTTATAAATATTTTTAGTTTAAATATTAATGAAATAGTATAATTATTTATTTATTGATAATAAACAATGTTTATATTATAAATATGATAATAATATATTTATATTATTACATTATTCTAATATTATAATATTTGTATATAGTATTATATTATATTTTTATTATTTATTATATTGTTATATTATATTATATTATTATACAATATTATTATAATATTATCATATCAATTAAGATTATATATGAAGAAGTGTTAATAATGGATATTAATAATATTAATAATAGTATTATTAATATTATAACTATAAATAATAACATTTTGTACCTTTGACAAAAAGTAATTTTGAAGTTTAGGTAATGAAGTAAAAAATTAAATTCTAACAAACTGATGATTTTTCACTCTCATAATTATGGCCACTCATGGGAGGTAATATTGGTGCTCATAATTTGTTTAATTTATTTAAATTTATATCAAATTTGCCCGACAAGAAAAATAATCATGTGTCTTGATTGCGTTATTGTTTATAGATTAATAACTAGATAAGCATTAGCAAATGCAATAGTAAGGTAACTACTAATATAAATGGTTTTTATTTTACTTTAAGGTTAAATCTTATGGATTGTATTGAAACATTTAAACTATTAATATTGTTTGACTAATATAAAATTTAATTACTAAAAAAATTTATAATATTATATGATGTTAATAGTACCATGTTTATAAGGAGAGACCTTGTGGTGAAATGGTAGGGCTTCTTGCCTGTAGTGTCAACAACCCAGGTTCAACAATTGAGGGGGCCCCAAGATGATTTACCCGTGGCATGTGGAGTGGGGAATTTACATGTCACCCAGGAGAGTACCCCTAGAGACAAGTTGGTACAAAATAGCTTCCCATGGAGACAAGCCCCGGATATTGCATTTGGAAGAAGAGACAAGTTGGCTTCCCCAGAGAAGATATGTTGGTTTCCCCCGAAGACAAGTTGGCTTCCCCTGAAGACAAGTGGGTACAAAATAGCTTCCGCTGGAGACAAGTCTCAGATATTGCATTTGGAAGAAGAGACAAGTTGGCTTCCCCCAGAGAAGACAAGTTGGCTTCCCTCGAGGAAGACAAGTTGGCTTCCCTCGGAGACAAGTTGGTAAAAAATAACTTCCCCTAGAGACAAGTCTCAGATATTGCATTTGGAAGAAAAATAGCTTCCCTTAGAGACATGTTGGTACAAATTGAACTTCAACGGCACCTCGAAAGGGAATTTGGGACCATATGGGATAGGGATTTTAGTGATAGTTTGGGAGGGGAAGGTCCTTTGCAGAGCTTCCAAGAGGCTTGGCTATCGAACCAACAATATGGTTGAGTTTCAAGCGCTAATCCTGGGACTTCAAGTAAGCATTAAGATGGGTCAAAGCAAGGTAGCAATAGAAGGTGATTCAACATATTTGTGATTAATGTGGTAAGGATGAGGATCACATCAAATTGGACATATAACACCATACTTGAAATGGTTATGGAGCATTTGGCTAAGTTGGAAGAATACATAGTTAACCATGTATTCAGGGAGACAAATAAGGAGGTTGATGTGTTGGCCAACCTGACAATTAATTAGTTGAAGGAACTAGTTTTGGAAATTCTACATGGCCAATGACACATTAGTTTCACTCTTGCAGGATTGGTAATAATGGAATTTAATGCCTTCTCCAGTTCATGCCACTCCACTATGATGATAGGACATTCAAAGTGGGAGATAATAATGATACAAACACCAAGAGATTCCTATTCTAGCACATTTAGAGTTAAGATGGTTGTATTTGAGGTAAATAATGCTTTGATGTTAATTATCCACTATTTGAGATCCGTAGCTATTCAGAAGCCATGGACACCCCAATTAGGCTTACTTGTCTCTAGAGGCAAATGGCCTTTCTTAGGGAGGTGATTGAAAAGATCCTTCAAAGCATTTCAAAAACTAGAAATATTATTCTACTAATGGTAGTGCAATGGATTCTGGAAAGGAGTTTTTGTTGGTGGATCACTAATATAGAGTAAATATTGATGTTTCATTAATGTTTGTTGCAACATTGTTTGAATTTGGGGAATTGAAGGAGGATGTGGTAGTAATTGTGAAGGCTTTGATAAAAAAGAGCTTCTTCGGAGGTTTAGATGAGGTGTTAGTGATGTCTAGGTATGGCAATGGTGTCCCACTTCTAAGTGATTTCCATTAGCTAAACCACAACGAAGATTTCGTGAAATGGTTTTAATTCCTTCCAACAAGCTAGGGTCTTTTGTAAGGAGGCATCAGAAGGTGGAGAAAGCAATTGATTTCCTAAAGTAGATCTTTGGAATGAAGGAGGTAGATGGTGTAGAATGGATGCAACGTTTCATTGGCATTGTGATGCAGACAAGATACTCACCTCTTGCAGACCAAACTCAAACCATTTTTAAATTCAATTCAAAACACAATATGCTAAAAATAGGGATTGCTAGCAACAAGATTTTAGTTCTCTTATTTGAATCAACTTGAAACTAATCTACAATAAGAATTTCAATTTTGGAGTCCAATGGCCTCTTTAACATACATATCAATCTCTTTCTCTCTCTATTATATAAACAACTATATTTTTTATTTGATACTATGGCAGAGAAATCCTCTTTTCCTCTCTGGAAGCCACCTCTATGAGCCACCCTCTCCCCTAGACTTGCATCAATTCATTTTTTCCAGACTTCCCTTTTGGGTAGTGATCCTTTTATTCTCCCCAAGCCACTCTTCTCTGTTACATTTTTCTTCTTGTCTATAGATTCTTATTCTTCCTTTATTCTTCTATAGATTGACCCCTTCAAAATGCCATTATTTGGTTTTTATATGGCATAGGCATTGAGAAAGTGAAAATCCATAAATAGAATCAACTTCCAGCAAAATCAATTCCAAAATGGCCAACAATCTTTTAAACTTTTGCGCTCTCTCTTTCTAGATCATCACAAGATTGGACACTGAATCACCATCTTCTTCCCAAAATGTGGCTTTCTTCCAAATGATCTGCTCTTCGGATGTATTCTCTATCCTTACGTGGATTGGAGTTGAAACTTTGCCAAGAAATAATAAAAATACAATTTTTTGGCTGTGATTATGTGATAGAAAATTGTAGATAGCTCCTCATTTCTATCATACCCTCTCCATCAGATAAAATATTATTATTTTAAATAGAACTTGTTCTCTTTGTGCAGAATTCCTATCAAAGCTACCAATTCCAAGAAAATCCCATTCACATGTTTGAACATAGTTTCCACAAAGTGGAAGTCTTAATAAATTTTTTGGAAATTCATACTGGTACATTCTCTTAACTCGATTGCATCAATCATGAAATCAACCTGAGTCTCCTCTAGAAGTAAAATAAACTTAAAACCAAAACAAAATAGAAACAAAAATCTAAGAATCTTTTTGGTTGATGGAGG
Organism: Cunninghamia lanceolata; assembly: GCA_027924645.1. Taxonomy (NCBI): domain Eukaryota; kingdom Viridiplantae; phylum Streptophyta; class Pinopsida; order Cupressales; family Cupressaceae; genus Cunninghamia; species Cunninghamia lanceolata. The sequence goes on along the minus strand of BSBN01000078.1, from coordinate 28,997,731 downwards.
ATAGCTCGTTTACTCGGGATGCTCTTGCATCAGACACACAGGGTAGAACGTTTGTGAGCATATGCTCACAAAGTGGACTTGAGTAACTTTGTACTACTCTTCTAGCTTTCCATCAACTCGCAACAAACTCATTCATTGTCCAAGAGTTTAAAATTAATCTTTGTTTTCCCTTTTCCAGCATCATGTCGGAACATGCACCACCTTCCTCCAACAACACCACTTCTTCCTCCTCTTTTCCCTCATGGACTTATGTCCACCAAAGCCTGACCTCCTCCACCAAATTATTTGCTCACTCCTCTCCTCCTTCATGGGTTCGAACCCACCGTTAATTGTCCACCTCCACCAATATCCTACAATATCCTGCAACATCCTTAACCATCTCTACACACAACAACAAAACCTTATCTTGTCCTCTATTCATCTCATTTTCTACTACCACACCTAAAAATAAAATAACATCACATAACTAATTTACCTCATTCACATTCATAGACACAACATCAAACTTCATTGTGATGTCTTCCATGTTGTTGTTAGCTACAACTACATCCTCTACTACTGCAATCACTTCATCATTTTCTTTCACCTTCATTTCTCTTACCTCTTCTTCCATCATCAATCTCTAAAGGAATGAAATTCCCAAAGGTCTTCTCAAGACCAATCTCATACTTTTCCTTTTTGACATTTTGTCAAACACTTTTCCTACTACTCTCTACCCAAGAAGACTTTTGAAAGATGCTTCCTCACACACTCTCTCTTAGTGGTGGAACTCAACACCTTCTACCCAACTTTAGTCTTTAATGGATAATAGCCCACCTTGGTCCTGGTGCATACTCTACACTCTCAGGATCACCTCGCTCCGATACCATTTGACACAAACAAAATACTCACCTCTCACAGACTAAACTCACACCATTTTTAAATTTAATTCAAAACACAATATACTAAAAATAGGGATTGCTAGAAACAAGGTTTCAATTCTCTTATTCGTATCAACTTGAAACTAATCTGCAACAAGAATTTTAATTCTAGGCTCCAATGGCCTCTTTCACATACATATCAATCTCTTTCTCTCTCTATTCTATAAACAACTATATTTTTTATTTGCTACTATGGTAGAGAACTCCACTTTTCCTCTCTGGCAGCAACCTCTATCATCCGCTTTCTCTCCTTGACTTGCATCAATTCACTTTTTCTATACTTCCCTTTTGGGTAATGATCCTTTTATTCTCCCCAAGCCACTCTCCTCTGCTACATTTTTCTACTTGTTTGCAGACTCTTATTCTTCAATTATTCTTCTACAGATTGACCCCTTCAAAATGCCATTGTTTGGTTTTTATATGGCATAGGCATTGAGAAAGTTAAAAGCTAGAAATAGAATCGACTTCAAGAAAAATCTATTCCAAAATGGCTAGCCATTCTTTGAACTTCTATACTCTCTCTTTCTAGATCATCACGAGATTGGACACTAAATCATCATCTTCTTCCCAAAATATGGCTTTCTTCCAAATGATGTGCTCTTCTGAGGTCTTCTCTATCCTTATGTGGATTGGAGTTGAAACTTTACCAAGGAATAATAAAAATACCAATTTTTGGCTGCAGTTATGTGTTAAGGAATTGTAGATAGCTCCTCATTTCTATTGCACCCTCTCCATTGTTGATAACTGAGAGGGGGGGTGAATCAGTTATCTCAATTCTTTTAACATTCAGAACTTTCTTATTAATTAATGCAGCATCAATTCAATTAAGCAAACATAACCATGAAATTGAAATACACATGACATAATATTTTTGACGTGGAAACCCTGTTGAGGGAGAAAACCATGGGGTGATTAACCCAAGATTGTATTCTCTGTTAGAAGAATGGAAATACAAAATGGCACTTGCCAATTAGGGCTCACTGCCTGAGCACACTTCTAACAAGAGGCTCACTGCCTACAAAAGACTCACTATCTACAAGTTGTAAGAAGAATAATAGGGTCCTTAAACTGATGAGATGCATCCACATATGCAGGGGTTCAATTCTGGTTAGGCTTAATACACTGATCTGCTGCACTTCATCTTTCCTCTTCTTTTGTGCTGCTCTCCTTTCACATACCAGACCTTCCTTACTGCTTTCACTCTGCTCTACTGCTTTTCTTTACACATCTCTAAACCACCACTCCTCTCACAACTAAATCCATCTTGTATGTATATCCACACAAGTGATTTCATCACCTTTCTAGTCAGCATCTGGAATAGTCAATATTTTTCACAAACTCTGATCTGTCAGCTAAATCCTTGCTTACCAAGTAATGTGGATCAAGGATATACTTGTAGAAGTCATCAATCATGTCATCCAATCATAATTTATGTCTTAAGAACCTTTACCATCATCAGTAACACATCCAGAATAATGTCTGATGTTCTGCCAGTCAGTTCTTCCTCTGTCCACACTGCCAATCAGGAACCCGACACTCAAGTATTCATATTTTTTTCTTCATCTATCACTGGAGGCTAAATCCTTGGAATCTATTAGTCAAGGTAGTCCTCTTGACTTCCCCAAATCTGCACTTCACCAAGATACTTCCTCTGAGAGATCTGGACCTGACTGTCAGACCTCGCCACATGCTCTGTTCTTGCTTATCGGATCACAACACTCTGCAATCTGCCTTCCGGTAGAGACTCATCATGTCCCACGGATGTGTGGGTTATTTTTTGTTGCCATCAATGACAACATTCATGAGTCCATATAGTGTCTCTTGCCAACAATCTCCCCCTTTGGCATTGATGGCAACACTTAGTGAAAAATGACTAAGTGTTTACACTATGCTCCCCCTTGGCTGATGCTCTATTTTTATATACATTTTTTGGAGCTCTCCCTTAGTTGGATTCCTCATTTTTCACTGCTCCTCACTCCCCCTTTAACATCAATGGCAAAGGGTGGGTACCGCGCATCAAAATTTTCAAAAATTTAACTATACTTAGCCGCATATAACATATTCACATATACTGAAGAATGTCTGCAAAAGTTGTCTTCAATTGGATGAATTCTGTTGCCCAACTTTGCTTCATTCTATCCAAAATTGATATATGACTGCTTAGTAGGAATGCAAATGCATCTGCCCTTTTTAGATCTTTCGAATCACTGGTCTGCGCTGTGATCTGAGCTTCTTTTATGGCCTCACACATGGCCTCTAACTTAGGGATAATTATCCCTCTGAGTTCACCTAACCTGCTTATTCTACTTTTCTTTTCCTTCTTAAGCTTCTTGATTTCATTCAAGACTGCAATAGTCTGTCATTCTTAATTTATTATGGAAGATGAGAGAGGATCAAAATTCTTTGATAGATTTGTTAGTTTGTCATCCTGTTCTTTTACTTTCTTCTCGATGTCCAATGTTACTTTGGACCATGATAAACAAAATTTGTACATTTCTCTACCATTTTTAAGAGCATTTTCTAAGCTCTTTATCCCAATATTCATATTTCTCCTATCATTAATTATCAACCCTTGTACCTCTGATAATCCTTTTGCAAGAAATTCTTTTTGGACCTTATCTTCTGTTGATTTCTCTAGAGAATCAAAATGTGTGTTAACACTATTGACTAGACATTTGAGATTTCCAGATGAGGAAGCTATGGGATCCTTCTGAAATGATAGTATAATCTTTTCTAGAACTCTAGAAGTAGCTGCTATAATCTCACAGTCTTCTATGTGAGATTTTAGTAGTTTCTCTTTGGCCTTTGCTTGAGCAAATGAAGCTATCTTCATTGTTTGTACCAGAGAAAGAGAGTCAAAATCGAATGGCCCTTTTAGCAGTTCCAGTTCATCAATCTCCGTAGTCTCTTTTGTCAAGAAGTCCTTGACAAATTCTGCAGTGTCTCTTACCAGAGACAGATTCTTCTTCTCTTCTACAGTGTCAGCTTCTTTACCTTTCACATCTTCTTCTTTTTCTAGTATTCTTTCTTCTCCCTTATATCTGGAGACTGCAGGGGAAACCAGAGGAGAGATGTTTGTTTGTTTATGAACTTCCTCTTCTGGAATAGAGGATTCCAAGTCCTTATCCTTTTCTGCACCGGTGTCCATGACTTCTTTTGCAATTTTCTCAGTTAATTCCTCTCCAACACTTGTGGCTGAGGGATCAGCACCCAAGTCCTCTATGACAGGAAGATTGAATCTTTTAAAGACATTTCAGAGGATCTCTTCTGTTTCCTTGGCTACCTTGTCAGTCTCACCAAGCATGAGCTGATTCATTCTGGCTTTGCTCTGTAATTCATCCTTACAATCTTTGAAGATCATACTAGCCTGCTTTGGGGTGATTGAAGGATATAGCTGAATAGCTATCTGCTCTCGGATCTCAAGGTCTTTTGCCATGGCATTATTCTTTCTCATTTCTAACTCTTTTTCTAGACATTTAGGAATAAGAGATATGATTTCAATAAAAGTCTTATTATATATATTTAGATACTTAACTACAGTTTCCTGCAAGATCTTCTGGTCAGCTTCATTATAATCATCATAGATTGGTTGGAGATTTCCATCCACAGTGATTGATTTGATGACATCATCTAAAGACAAAGTTGGCTTTTCAACAAATTCCTCTACCTTTTTTTTTTCACCTTGACTGGTAGAGGATTCACTAGATCCTTCTTCTGCTTCTTCATTTTCTTTATCTCCTCATCTGATTCAGTTTCTTCTTCATCCTTTTGGCTTGCATAGGATCTCGTTGCCTTTTTCTTTGTTCTCTTCTCTGCTTTACCAGATGATTTTGCTTCCGGTTATGACACCTTGGAGCTTTTAGTAGTGGTAGGTGTAGATTTCTTTGATGATCTAGTCTAGGTGGAAGGTTCTACCGAAGCACTTTCCTTAGTTTCCTTTTCTGCCTGTTTCTTCTCTTTCTCAACCCTTTGCCTCTTTTCTCTGTTGGCATCAAGTGCCTCTTTTGAGATGCCAAAGATTTTGGCAACTTCTTCAACTACTTTTCACACCTTCCTCTTGATCTCTGGCTGCCTTAGCTCTACATGGATTTTCACACTTAGTTCTTTAAAGGTTCCAAACCTTTCTGCCTTAGGATCCTTTGGCTGACTGAGCATGTGTTGAACATGCAGCTCCACAATGTTCTCATCAACTTCATATCCCATAGGCATGATCTAGACTATCCTTGGCTCCACTGTCTCCATTAGGCGTTGATCAATGTCTACCATGAAGCACACTGTGTCTTTGTATTTCTCAACTAATGATTTAGGGATTCTTTCTCTAGTTTGTATCATATTTTAAAAGTTCTTAAAGTAACGCCACAGAGCTGTATTCCTTGCCTTAGCATCCCTAAGTCCATGCAAGTAGTCCCTGATTTGAATTGCTATAGGTCTGTTACTTTGCCATACCCATCCAATGGATCCGGGCATCTCATTCATGAAATAGAAAAATAGACACAATATCAGTCCTCCATATTTGAAAGAATTCTTCTTGTCCTTTTTGATCTTCTGTATATTTTCCATCAATTGGCTCAGGAGTTCACAGAGTTCATATTCTGTATTTTTTCTTAGCATCTCATAAGCAGAATACACTGCAGTTCTGAATACTGAGTTCTCCCTGTTGGAGTGATATATCTTATAACCAATTATCATAGATGCAAACTTGATATCTGGATCAGAGATATCTTCAATGGTCATTGCTCTCTTATCAAATTTTGATCCGATGGCCTCAGTTACAATTTGGTTTTTGCCATATTTTAGGACAGGTATCCCTCTTGAGGAGTGTAAACTGGTTACTGCCCTAATTGCTTTCTTAGTGATTTTGCAAGGTCTATTCAGCCATAAGAAGTTATCATGTACCCTACTTAGTACATACCGGACCCATTCATCTTCTTCAAAACAGGGGAAAAGAATGTATTGATGAAAGTGTTTCTCCTGGATGCTCTTATATTGTGGTTTAAGCTCAAAAGCATCATCTATCAACTGATTGTGATAGATATCCATTAACTTTGAATCCCCAAACTCTTCAATATTTATGTGTATGTAAACCCTAATATCTTCTATATGCAACACACCATGTGGAACACTAGAAAATGCTCCTAGGGGATCTGCTTCCAAGGATTTGTATGGATGTTTCTTGAATTTGGGGTGAGGCCTATCAGAGATCTTCACAATATTGGGAGTATCCATCATTCAAGGATTTACAGAGAGATAATTGATAACAGAGAATACCTTTTGCGCTTGTAGGGTTCGTGGAATGAACTTGAATGATTTGCTGATTGAATCAACTCCAACGGTTGGTATTTGAGAAGTTTGAAGCAATTTGTTGTAGATCTCTACTTTATTTCTTTTCAAATGTGAATGTGCAAATGACGAGCACATGAACCATTTTATTTTCAAGGGAAACCCTAAATCCATACTACAATAAATGCCCAACTTAAGTTATTCCAGTTGCTCTATATACCTTATTCTGAAATAGATTTTTTTCTTGATCAGTGTAATATGCTTAGAGTTATCCTTGGAGATTAACAATGAAATTTCTTACTTTCCTTAGTCATTTATTCGCAGATCAAGATGTCTCAATTTTAGAATCACACCAGACCAAACTTGTAAGAAACCTACTTTTACCAGAAGACTGTTAAACCGGATCTAACTGAAGGGATTAGACTCTTTAAATCTTCATACGAATATTTCAAATATTTTCTATGGCTTATCTGAGTATTTCTCTGAAAACTCCTTTGATCCGCAGCCTTTCATGTGCTGATTATAGGCACCACTTGACTGGATGAGGGAATTGGTTTTTCTTTTGTTACTCCCCTTGAGCCAGAGCTCACCTTTTAATTTTTGGAAGTAATATAAGCACCAGATTCTGGTGCGGATCCATCCCGTATATTCTTTGTACTTCTCTTCACCCAAATCTTGTTCACCTCACTTTGAACTTCATCCACATTCACTTTTCATTTTCCTTTGTCTTGATTCTAATGATGTACCGGACCTCTTTTGTCCTGATTCTTGCTTCTACAGAATTTGGCAATATGACCAAATATATTGCAAATTTGAAAAACAACATTTCTTTTTATATTTGATTGATATCCTCTTGATCTGCGTTGATTAGCCATAAGACCCATTCTATTGCATGCAAAGCATCTACCATTGAACGAATTGTTCATTTGCATATTTCTGCATTCATGAGATTTGTGACGATACCTTTTGTAGTTGAAACATTATCTAGAGAAGGATATATTAGTCTGATTCATTCTCTATATGCACTGATTAGCTTTATGACCAAAGTTGTTGCAGTTGTGGCAGTATCCATTGAAGGATGGATATCTTTGAGCATTAGGCTGCCTTACCAGAGGTCTTCTAGGCCTGTTCCTTTGATTTTCTAATCCAAAATTCTTCTGACTGGATTTGGAGCTTTCACCTTTCTCATATCCCAAGCCACACTTGTCATCTACCCCTTTTTGTCTTTCAAGTAGAACTTCAAGTTTAGCGGAACTTATCTTGAATTTCTCTTTGTATTCATTTGTTGTTTGAGTATCCCTTTTAAGAGAGACAATTTGATCCTCAAGTTTTTCTTCATTATCTTTAGCTTCTTCAAGATCAGATTCAAGATGTCTAATTATTATGTCCATCTTGTGGCAGTCTTCTGATTTCTCCTTGAGATTGTCTTAGATCATCTTCAATTTTTCTTTTCTCTTCAATTTCTTGGGTGAACTTCATAACTCTTGATTCTATTTCATGTCTTACCATAATGATCTCTTTTCATAACTTTTCACATAACTTGGTTTTCTCCTTTAGATCTCCATTTGAATCATTTGTTTCAACTTGACTTACTAGTTGCTGAAGTAGCTCCTTTCTTTTTTTCATAGAGAGGCTCAGTTTCTCTTTTAATTCATTTATGAAATCACGAGCCTGTTTGAGTCTTTCCTTCAATTCATTAACTTCAGAATTTGACTGCTCAAGATCATCTAGGGTAGACTTAAGTTGCTCCCTCAAACCATACACATCCATTTGAATTCCCAGATCTTCCTCAAGCTATTAGGCTCTATTGGGAGGAACTTGGATCTGATACCAATTGTTGATAACTGAGAAGGGGGGTGAATCAGTTATCTCAATTCTTTTAAAATTCAAAACTTTCTTATTAATTAATGTAGCATCAATTCAATTAAGCAAACATAACCATGAAATTGAAATACACATGACACAATATTTTTGACGTGGAAACCCTGTTAAGGGAGAAAACCACAGGGTGATTAACCCAAGATTGTATTCTCTGTTAGAAGAATGGAAATACAAAATGGCACTTGCTAATTAGGGCTCACTGCTTGAGCACACTGCTCACAAGAGGCTCACTGCCTATAAGAGACTCACTATCTACAAGTTGTAAGAAGAATAACAAGATCCTTGAACTGATGAGATGCATCCACATATGCAAGGGTTCAGTTCCGGTTAGGCTCAATACACTGATCTGCTGCACTTCATCTTTCCTCTTCTTTTGTGCTGCTCTCCTTTCACATACCGGACCTTCCTTACTTCTTTCACTTTGTTCTACTACTTTTCCTCACACATCTCTAAACCACTACTCCTCTCACAACTAAATCCATCTTGTATATATATCCGCACAAGTGATTTCATCACCTTTCTAGTTGGCATCCGGAATAGTCAATATTTTCTACAAACTCTGATCTGTCAGCTAAATCCTTGCTTACCAAGTAATGCGGATCAAGGATATACTTGTAGAAGTCATCAATCATGTCAACCAATCATAAGTTATGCCTTAAGAACCTTTACCATCGTCAGTAACACATCCAGAATAATGTCTGATGTTTTGCTAGTCAGTTCTTCCTCTGTCCACACTGCCAATCAGGAACCCGACACTCAAGTATTCATATCTTTTTCTTCATCTATCACGGGAGGCTAAATCCTTGGAATCTATTAGTCAAGGTAGTCCTCTTGACTTCCCCAAATCTGCACTTCACCAAGATACTTCCTCTGAGAGATCTGGACCTGACTGCCAGACCTCGCCACATGCTCTGTTCTTGCTTACTGGATCACAACACTCTGCAATCTGCCTTTTGGTAGAGACTCATCATGTCCTGCAGATGTGTGGGTTAACCTTTGTTGCCATCAATGACAACATTCATGAGTCCATATAGTGTCTCTTGCCAACATCCATCAGATGGAATCTCATCATTTTAAACAAAACATGTTCTTTTTTTACAGAATTCCTATCAAAGCTACCAATTCCAGGTAAATCCCCTTCATAGATGTTCAAACTTATTTTCTGTAAAGCAAAAATCTTAATAAATTCTTTGGACATTCATACTGGTACATGCTCTTAACTCGATTACATCAATCATGAAATCGACATGAATCTCCTCCAAAAGTAAACTCAACATAAAATTGAAACAAAATGGAAACAAAAATCTAAGAATCCTTTTGGTTGATGTGGGATAGCTCATTCACCTGAGATGCTCCTTCATCACATTGAGTAGGAGGGGGCCGAAGGAGCAAGGTTCCCATATTATTATCTATGCTTTTATTTTATCCTTGCATAGATAAATATATAGTAATAGTTATATCATTTCTAGCTTTTTTATGTCACCTAGGTTTGACTCTATGTTAATAGAGTTTTTGTAAAAATGTATACTGTTCCTTTTTTATTACTTTATAGTACAAGGAGCATCCCCCATGGATACATTTACAAATCAAAATAAATAGTAACATGTTTATAAAATTAATTTATAGTAAACTAAAAATTGTTCAAAGTAAAATTATCTCTACTCTACAACATAAGTGGCAATGGAATTTAAAAATACAAAAAAATGAGGCACAAGAAAAGTGATAGATGGAATTTTAAAAATAAAAAACATGAGGCAAGGGAAAAAGGATAGAAGAAACAAAATAGAGAGGACAATTTTTTGGGTAGAAAATGGCAAAAGACTATAGTAGATTAACACAAGAATGGAGAAAAGAACAAAGGAAGATGAAGAACAAAATAATAGAAATTGATTTAAACAGTTCAACCACCAATGGCTTAAAAGGAGACAATTTGTAGAAAAGAATAACCCAAAACCCTAGACTAGGGTTAGATCAAATTTCTTCCCCTTCATAAATTAAATTGTGAAGACCAAAGGAAATAAAATATAAGGCCCTAATAGACTAGATAGAAAACCAAATCCAAGATGATAAAAAAAGGACATGGACAAAACCAAGAAAAGAATTATCATAAGTTGCTACAGGAGTGAATAGGATCCCTTTGGGGAAACAACAAATAAAGGAAAATTTTTAGAATGTCATATTTATTCAAAACAAATAGGAATTGGATAATATAAATTCTCATTCAAAATATATGGCCTTTTTCATGAGTTGGGAAAATCCTTGATCTACATGAGATCAAATACAAAAATGGTGTAATGAAAACTAGGGGCAAAAGATGATTATCCACATTCTACCAAGAGGCATTTATCAAATAAAATGTGAATGATAGGGAAAAGAAGATGAAATAATGAAAGAAAGTTTATCAAATTAATATACAGTGTGGGTTTTTACATAAAAGACTAGGAACTAAACCTTAACCATCTGAGACATAAAACATAAAAAAATCCAATGTGGATTAGATTGCATAATCTTCCTTCAAATATTGGAATCCCTTGATACTTAAGGAAATAGAAAATCATATAGGGTCCTTCATATTGATGGATCAGAATACAAAAGAGAAAGAATTAGGCCTATATGCACATATTTGTGTATACATAAATTTGACAGAAAAGATTCCTCTGTCTATCAAAATTCAATCAAAGGAAGAGTTTTAGAACAAAAAAATTGAAATGGAGGGGCCCATAGAAAATATCCCTAATAGGAAGAAATAAATGGAACATGAATGATCAAAGAAGAGAAAAAGAAAACACAAAATAGAAAACATTTCCCACATTGAAGAACCCAATATTGGGAGAAAGGAACAAAATCAAGAAGAAAATCAGACATAGGTAGAAATATGGGAAAATAACAAAACATGACATTTTCCAATGGAGGGAGAGTTAAGGTATTTCCTAAAAAATGATACTTTCAAATTAGTGTTAGAACATTTTGGAATTACTAAAATTTTAGATTTTCAGATTTTCAAAAGGAGATTATAAAAGAAATAAATGAGGAATAAGAAAGGATGGAAATTTAGATGAACTCTTTAGATGATAGTCGAATGATCCAATTGATAGTTGAAATTGACAAGCATAATTGTGGGGAACAAAAAAAGAAAAGAAGGAAATCTAATAAAAAAAATTACTAGTCAGAGAAGGGGAGGCAAAAGGGAAAATGAAGATAAATATGATGCTAAGATCTAGGAAACGAATACTCCTTTCCAATGAGCAATGAAGATCACATCATGGAATGATAGGGGCCTAAACATCCCTAACAAAAGATGTTTGGTTAAACATCAAATTTGTTTATTAGATATTGATATTCCTCTTACAAGAAAAAAATAAGGAAGAAGCCAGCTAAAATAATGGCTTACAAACCGAAAAATGGAAAGGACACTTTGTTGAATCAATTGTCCTTTCTAGAGCCATGGCTATCATATGGAGACCCTCAACAACAAACATGGAATTCATCAACTTAGATCAACACTGGCAAGTAAGTAAAATTAATTGTATATTTACCAAGTTTCATTTTTCTTGATTAATGTATATGGACTAGTTGTATGCACACAAAAGAAAGAAAATGGATAAGATATAGTACTCATTATTAAATCCAAACTTCCAAAAATTTATGATAATTGGTGGAGATTTATTGATGCTATATTATATGATGAGGATAAAAAATGGGGGTGAGAATGAAGAATCAAGCACAACTAGGCGTCATATAATTCACAACAAACACAAATCTTCAAGACATAAAACCACACAATGGGTTATACATATAGAGTAATCAAAGAACAAGCTTCAATAATATATCTAAAAGACTAGATATATTCACGTGTAGTGATGATTGGGCCACCCTCCCCCTGTCAAGTGAAAGTATCATTCCTCCTATTTTAGGATATGATCACTTTTCAATTCAACTCTTTCTAAGGAAATAACAAAAGCCAAAAAGATGCCCATTCAAATTTGAAAACATGCTGATAAGAGATCAAAAATTTACAACCAGTATGGAAAAATGGTAGGGTGAGGTACAATATCAATAAGGATAAAATAATATTTATATTATTTAAGAAACTACAATATGTGAAAGAATGCCTCAAAAAATGGAGGATCACTTTAGGAACATCCTTGAAGAAAAAGAGACATTAAAAGAAAGGATGGAAAATCTAAGCAAAGAGGTAATCTAGAATGGGATGAATCAAGAAAGATATAAATTAGGGAAAATATGGCTCAAAGATGGGGACAAAAAAACAAATTTTTTCCATTGCTCCACAAAAACCTAGAAAATGCATAATAGGGTTATATGAATAAAATTGAAAACTAGTGAACTAATAAAGGAGGACAAGAAAATCAAGGAAGAAGTTGTTCTCTACTTCATAATCTTTTAAACAATCAAACAAGGTTAGATTTGAAGCACCAAAAGAGCATCATGGAAAATACCTAAATTGGTAATGTAGACACCTAGATTTGACCTTGTTGTCCATCATAGTGTCTGTCATCTATCCTCCCCTTTAGCTAATTAATTTAATAAATAAATTATATTTTTTATTTAATTAATTTTATCCATTTTCCTTAGCCAAAATTAATTAAATATTTTTTTTAATAATTCATTTAATTAAATTTCCCCTTTGTCCAATAATTAATTAAATTATTTTAGTTATTTAATTAATTATTTCACCTAGATTGTCTTATAATTAATTAAATAATTTTATTTAACTAATTATATTTTCCCACTTATTCTCATCTTGGTACAAAAATCTAAAAATCCTAGGCTGACCTTATGAGGATAGGTCTTATCATTCCCTTAAATTGTCTTACTTAAGCTTGTCCATCCATAACTTTTTAATCTTGTCCATCTATCCTTGATCCACGTCTTGATCCATATCTCATTTGATTTTAGCTATTGATGCTTAATTTAATCTTGGCTATTCATCCATTTGTCCTAGATCATATACATTAGAGCATCCTTAAAATAATTTTTCCCCTAGACCACACCATGATCAAGAAGCCATTGTCTACACATTTTGAGAGTAATGTTATGTTTCTAGTTGGAGCAATCAACATTTATACATTAAATATCATTATCAAATATCAAGGGTAACAATACTTTGGAATATTGTTTCATTTTCTATCGTTAGTTACTTGATCTTGATGTGATGTTGACTATGAAGTAGGTTCATTGATACATTTGTTCCTTATTTGATTTCCATTTTCTACATACACAGATAAATAAGGATCAAAACCATTTTCTAATGAGTCATTTTACTGAGGAGGAAATAAAACAAGTTGTCATACAACTACATCTAGATAAAACTCCTAGCCTAGATCACTTCCTAGTGAGCTTCTTTCCCAAATGTTAGGAACATTGTTGGAAAAAATATTTGGTTAGTAGTAGAATAATTAAAAAAGAAAGGAATTTTTTTGAAAGATTTAAGCAATACTTTCATAGTAGTTATCCCGAAGAAGGAGGTAATAGCAACAACCTTTGAAGATTTTCTGCCAATATCTCTATGCAACATAGTTTACAAGATCTTATCAAAAGAAATAGTAAACAAGTTGATTTTTTTTGCTAGAAATAACAAGATTGTCAGCTTTAAGATTCATTAACATATAAGCATGGCCTACGATGAAGAATTTTGTTACACTCCCAGGCCATCTAACATTATCATTATTAAATTATTACCTTTTTGAATACCTACTCTAAATGAAAGTTTTGTTTGTAAGAAGCATAGCTTGTGACAAGTATATGTTGGCAAGGGTTCAATAACCATTAAAATGGTAAAATTTTAAGTTTTTTAAAATATTAATTAATTTTAAAAATATGGGTTTTAACTAATATAGATATCTTAAATACATTTATCTAAGAAAAGTAGAGATATAGTCTGGAGCTATGTTATTTTGTTAAGAGTTATTTTATTATACTTTAGAATTATTTATACATGGACATAAATTTTTGTTTTTATTTAATTCATGTTTCATAAAAAATTTTGAAAGGAAAATTAAGGAGCAAGGAAAGACTAATCAAGTATTTAGAGTTTATGTTTTAAACAATATTACCATTCAAAGAAGAAACACAACCTGAAGTACACACCAATCAACAATGGAGACAAGAGATTTTGAAGTGGGGAAAACAACAAAAAATCCCCAATGAATATGAAAGATGACAGTAAGCCTTCAAAGAATTACAAGAAAATTATTCACGTGAATGAGAGAATGAAGATGATAGAAAGAAGATGAGAAAACACCTCATAAATAGTGGTGAGAAGAGGAGTTGCATGTAACTATGACATGCCATCTATCACTTTGGTGTGTGGAATGTGTCAATCTCTTAAGGAGATGACTAATCACCTAAATATTCCTCCAAGAGGAATTTATACGTGAATCATCCTCATATGTGAGGACAAAAAAATACATTGTATTATAAATACAAGTATTTATGGTGAAAGATAAATAAATAATATTTACCTTTACCAAGTAAAGATTAATATTCTAGCATCCCCCGTTAAGCTTTAATTGGAGAGATTACATCAAATCCATCAATAGGATGTAGGCTTCTATATTTACAATGATGAAGAAATTTTTCTTTGCAAAGAGGTTTAATGAGAATGTCTACAAATTGATCTACACCCTTGCAATACAAAAGAGAAATTTGTTTGTCCTGAATTTTCTCTCTAATGAAGTTATGTTAAAGATAAATATGCTTGTTCCTTGCATGAAAAACTAGATTCTTTTCTAAGGCAATGACACTTTGATTATCACAATATAAAAGAGTAGGACCTTTTTGAGGTAGACCAAGTTTGTCAAACATTCATTTTAACCATAGTGCTTCTTTAGATGCATTAGTACAACCTTTATATTTAGCTTTGATAGATCCAAGAGAAGTGGATTGTTGCTTCTTACTATTCCAAGATATGTCACCTGATCCAACAAAGAAACAATAACTACAAGTCGATCTTCGATCATTGGGATCACCTCCTAGATCTGAATCAATATAACCATATAAAGAAAATTTACAATTTCCATCATAAAAGAGACAAACATTAATGGAACCTTTAATATATCTTATAATTCTTTTTATAAATTTAAAGTGCGTTTGTTAAGGTTTCGACATAAATATAGAAATTAACCCAACACTAAAGGAAATATCATGTCTAGTTAGAATTAAATAATTTAAGCTTCCAATTAGTTGCCTATATAAAGTATAATCAACAAAAGGAGTTTCCATATGAACCATTAACTTTGTTCCAAATTCAAAAGGAGTAGAAACATGATTAGCATCATTCATTTTGAATCTATCTAAGAGATCTTGAGCATATTTGTGTTGAGAAAGGAAAATACCATTAGGTGTTTGCCAAATTTTGATGCCCAAAAAGATTGTAACAAACAAAAATTAGTCATTTGAAATTGATTATTTAGTTAAGATTTAGTATCACAAATTAAATTGTTAGAACTACCAGTAAGTATAAAATCATCAACATATAAAATAACAATCCTAATATCATTTTCACTCTGTTTAATATAAAGATTAGGATCATTTTGACTTCTTGTAAATCCTTGAGATGTAAAGAAAGCATTAATTCCATCATGCCATTCTCTAGGAGATTGTTTTAAACCATAAATTCATTTCTCCAATTTGTAAACAAGATATTCTTTACCTTTTTCAACAAAACCTAAAGGTTGAGATGTAAAATTATTCATGCAAATCATCATTTAAAAATGAACTTTTAACATCCATTTGATGAATATGCCAATGCATACAAGAAGCTAAAGATAAAAAAAATATAATAGTTGGAATTTTGGCCACGGGTTCAAAAGTTTCACTATAATCTAAGACTTCCACTTGAGAGAAACCGCTAGCTACTAATCTAGCTTTAAATTTACTAATCTCATTGTTAGCATTGAACTTTGTTTTATACAACCATTTGCATGAAACATGATTCTTACCTTGAGGTAAACGAACAAGCTCCCAAGTTTGATTTGCAATCAACATGTCATATTCATCTTGCATAGACTTTTTCCAATGACGTTGATGTTTGTCTTGCTCATAACTTTGTGGATCATTAGTATCCATAATTTTAGACATCAAAGCATAATTGCAATTGTTTTCTTTTCTACCCTTATATCTATCCACTCTAGTTAAGATATCATCACTTTCTTGAACTAATTTTTTATTCCATTTGGGCACATGATTAGATGTAGAAGTAGCATCACTAGAAGAAGAATCATCATGAGAATGTGCATCATGTTCACTATCATTTGAACTATAAAAGTATTAGTAAGATTCCAAGGAGGATTCAAAGAAGTATTCAAAGGAGGAGGATTATCCTCAATAACAAGAACATTATTTTGAGAAGAATCATTGTTAACAACTTTAGAACAATCATGAACACGATTTTCATCAATGCATACATCTCTAGAAACTTTAAATTTATTTGTAAGAGGATTATAAACTCTATAAGCTTTAGAGTGTTCATCATACCCAACACAAATTTGAGAAGAGGATTAGAATCTAACTTTTGCCTTTTCTATATAGGTTTATGAAGAAAATAATTGAACCAAAAATTCTTAAATGTTTAAGATTAGGCTTCCTACATGACCAAGCCTCTTCAGGGGTGATATCCATTAATGCTTTGGGTGAAGTCTAATTAATAATATAAGTAGCACAAAACATAGCTTCAATGCAAAATTTGTAAGACATGTTTTTAGCATGTAACATACATCTATCCATTTCAATAATAGTTCTATGCTTCCTTTTCACTATACCATTTTGTTGAAGTGTATAGGGAATGGTAAGCTCATGTTTAATACAAAAAGACTTTAAATAACCATTTAAAGCACTATTCACATATTCAGTACCATTATTAATCCTTAGAATTTTAAGTTTAAAACAAGATCGCCTTTAAAAAATTAATGAAAATCAACAAAAGTATCAAGAACTTGATCCTTGTTTTTAAGAAAATAGATCCAAGTTCTTCATGAATAATCATCAACAAAAGTAAGTGCATACCTTGATCCTTGGATAGATTCATATTCCATGGGTCCCAAAAGGTCACTATGAATGAGGTGAAACTTATGATTTGCCCTCCATCCTTGAACTTTAGGAAAGAGCTTCCTATGCATCTTACCACTCATGCATCCCATGCATAGAATTTTAGAAGGAACAATACTAGGCAATCCTTCTACCATATTATATTTTTGCATCATGGTAATATTGTTAGCATTAATATGACCAAGTCTTTCATGCCAAATATTAAAATCAATGGTAGATAATAAAGAGTATTTATAAGTAGCAAACTCATAGAACTTGAACAAATTATCATTGTATAATTTAGCATGAGCAATGAATTTACCATTTTGATTCGGATCAATCACATAGCACATATTTGTATTAAATTCTATCTCGTAATATTGACAAAGCTTATTTATGGAAAGCAAATTTGTTGTTAACTTAGGAACATACAAAACATCATGTAACTTACCATTAGGAACATTCACATCTCCAATTGCTTCTACTTTACAACTATGATTATTTGCAAGTTGAAGAGGAATATTAGTGCTATCAAGTTGCATTGACTCAAAGAACTCTTTATGAGAAGTAACATGTTGAGAGCCACCTAAATCAATAATCCATTCAAGAGGTTTAGAAGCATTTAAAGCACAAGTAAAAACATGCCTCAATTGATTGAGATTATTATTATGAGGCTTATGAATTTGTTGATAATTTTTCCTCATAGGTTGCTTCTTGTTATTAGCATTTTTCTTTTTGAAACAAGTGTTAGGCCAATGACCATATTTGTCACAATAGTTATAATGAGGCCTCTTAGAAGGATTATTCTTTTGATTATCATAACTATTATTGTTGTGATTTCTATTGTTATAACAATTATATTTGTTGTGAAATTTAGGATTATAATTTTGTTTATCATGAGGTTTAAAATTTAGTTTTTTGATTTTTAGACATAAAAGCATGCTCATTATTCTTAAGAGTACCATACTGAATCAACTTAGCTTCTTCTTTCCTTAACAAATTTCAAAAAATATCATAAGATAATTAAGTAGCTAAAGTAGGAATAGCTAATTGAGCATGAATATTTGTAATAAATTGTTGAAATTGTCTAGCCAAAGATTTTCTAAGAACAATATGAATTAATCTAAGATCTTCAATATTAACTCCTAAATCAATTAATTGACCATTAAGAGCGTCAAATTTGAGAATAAATTTATCTATGGTTTTGAAATCTGTATGCCTGAGATCTTTTAGTTGATCTCGAAGTTGAATCTTTCTAGATCCATTTGAACTATCATACATTTTCTCTAGAATTTCCCATGTGGCATAGGCTTTCATGTATGGCCCAATGTGAACATATAGTTTAGGTGACATCAAAATACCTATTAGGATGAGTGCCTCATCATTCTTTGTCATTCATTTGTTTTGTTCATCCTAGCTTGTTGTAGTACCAAGATCCAATTTCTGATTAGTGGCAACATCCAAAAGGTGTTTAAATCAAAACATGTAACTAATATGTGTTTTCCACGAATGATAGTTAGAAGAGTTCAATTTGATTTCAGGAATCAAAGTAGCCATTTTGCAATTTTTTAAAAAAAAGAACACCTAATTAGGTTAGAATAATTGTTTAATTATCTAAACAAAATGCAAATTTTTTTTTAAAAATGCCTAATTAAATAAATGAAAGGCATTTTTTTTTTAAAAAAAAAAGCATAATTAAAAGGCAATTTTTTTAAACACCTTTTTAAAACATATGATATATGAAAAAAATTGTTTTAAAAAGAATTAATGAAAAAGATTTAATTTAAAAAAAATCACTTAAAAAATTAAACACTAAAAAAACTTAATTAAGATATAATAAATTTTATGAAAGACTTATTTAAAAATAAATATATATTTAAAAAAAAAAAAAAATTAACATAAGTAAAAGAACCTAAAATTAGCCGATGACAGCGTGGTTCGGTGGTTAAGTCACTCAGTTGTAGTGGCAGCAACTAGAGTTCAAACCCCCGCTGGGCCAATGAGCTCACAAGGCTTTACGCCTTCACTGGGCTAACGAGCTCGCGGGTTTGAAGTGTTATTACTAAGGGATGAGGTCCCCCATGTTGTGGGCTCACCGGTTCATTACTATTTATTTCATATTTGAGTGTAGGGCTTGGAGAGCAGAGGGGGCTATATGAAGTTTTAATGCCTTAAATTCAATTTTTTTAATGATCCCATCCATTTAGTCTTGAATTTCCAAGCATAAGAGTTGTACATCTCTTGTGGCTCCTAATTTATGTTTTTAACATAAAATAACTCAAATTCAAACTTTAACCTCATTAGTTTACATGTTTTGCAATAAAATTATACAAAATCACCACCAAAATGAAGAGTTACTTCTTATTTTTCTAGCCAAACATTTTTTTTAATATTTTGAATGAGTTAAGGTATTCATTTTCTTTGAAGAGCATCTTCATATTACTCTATTACATATGATTGATTTCTTTTATAATTTTTTATCCACTTATAAAAAAAATTCTTCTACACTTCATTCTATACACATTGAAAAAAATACATTTTCAATTAATTTTTTGAAAATTATGTGATACACACTTATTGACGTAATTTTTAGGATGCATCCACTTCAAAAAATAATAGAAAAAAGTCAATTAAAAATATATAACTTTTAGTACTCACTCTTGGCTATATTTCCACTAATTGACTTTTTTATTAGTACACTACACCCAAAGGGGGATTGCTCCCATATATAATATTATCAAAACATGATAATAGATTATTAACATAAAACCAAGCATGAAATATGTTACCAAAATTTCACTTGCAACTCAATTTGGTAGAGCTGAAACAACTAATTACTTCAAAGGTAAAAGGTAATCTAACAAATTTCTGCTAAAGCTTAACCATTTGCATATGAATGCTTTCAAATGGAATTTAGTTTTTATTATACAATGTTTTACAATAGAAAGAAATTACACAAATTGCATGATACTACTGTCTTTCATTCATTTTGTAATGAAAAATGTATACAATGTTGTTGTTTCATATGTATTAAGATCAAAAGAATGCTTAAAATATCCCACACAAGTCATGGGAATGACTAAACTGAGCTAATGGAACATGAAAAGCACACTATACATATGAAGATAAAATAAGGGAAATACATATGAAGAGAGGTCATATCCTTCATTACCTTAAATGGCTGATTCTGGTGTTGGTCCTCTTATCTTCAATGCCTCTCATTCCTGATCATCAGATATACCTGCAGATGATTGAAAATTTGGTTAGAGCTCGGGACATGAAATCTTATCATATATTTCATAAACAGACATATAATGTAAGCATATGATGCTTTAAATTAGTTGAGCCATTACTAGATGTGTGGAAGAAAAGCCAAAAAATTAGATCATCAAATGAGAGATCAAGTCATCACAAGAGCATTGAAATTCATTATTTTTGTCTAACTTGTTTGCGTAATGTAAAGGTACAGGTACATTTATCATTGTACATAATATTTCAGCATGTGGTGAAAAAATGGGCTCCCACAAGGGTTGAGCCCAACACGCTGCCCCCAAGCCTTAAGAGGGACATGCATAAGCAAGAGACGTGATTAAGCTTGTCAAATAAATGTATAAAATAAGAACTTATAAAATGTTGGAGATATTCAAGTAGAGTATGCAAAGTCATGAGATAGTCTAGCAGCAAAAAGAGTAAAGAGGGCTGCATGACAGTCTATGAGGACGATACCAATCTTCACCTTTTGAGGAGAGTCAATACAAATAGCAAGGCCCTCCATGCTAGACAAGTGTCTCATCAAGTTCTAGTCCACAAGCAGGTCACAAGTAAATAATGACAAAGGAATAGCTGTAATCATGTGTAAAATGAGCAGTTATATATATATGAAAGGAGCAACCATAATGCATGCAAAACATGCATTAAACTAGAAAGAACAATCATGTGAATGAATGCATCCGAGAATCAAGCTTAAATATCATCCACTTCAATAGTCAAAAAGGCCCTAGCCCCTGCATATAAAAATAGGACAAATATTTACCATTGTTGTTGTGAATAAAGTGTAAATTTGCTAGGTGATGTTTGACCATCAAAATGGATGATATTTAAATAAAGAGACTTTTAGGAAACTTGCAAAGGTGAAGCAGTTGTTTCAGACATGTGGACAATCATACAAGAAGGACAATCACCATTAAAGGAGCTATGATTGTAGAGTAAGGTAGTCATTAATGACTGTAGGATAGCCTTAGTGAATAGAGTATAGTCTCAACTCATGACAGGTAAGGGTACAACACACTTATATCTGAAATAATTCCATGAAAACTTCAGTACAGTCAGCAAAAAGGAGGTCTACTAAGACCTTTAAAGATATCAGTTGTAAGAGAAAAGCACAGGGAAGTTAAATGGAGGGAGATAACAAAGGTTTGAATTTGAAGCAATTACCAGGATAGGACATCAATTATAATGTCAGAGTAACAACTGTCAATATGAAAGGAGAAAAATAGTATAAGTTCAAAAGTAGTTTATTAGCATTTTTATCATGGAAGCAGCTGGTATGACTGTCATAGTCATGCAAAAGGTAGAAAGCTTCAGGAGGTTTGATACAACAGAATCATGCATATACTACATTTTCAACGGTTGATGAAGTGTATACCAGTGTCAAGTGGATGATAAATCAAAGACAATGCTCATATCCATTAAAAGTTGTATTGGAGAAATTCTAAAGCTTATCAGATTAGACAGAGCACCAACCATGAGAATACAGTTTGATATGACAGTGATAGAAGTTGTCAAGGTTGTCTATGAAATGCAGTAACTCTTAACATGTTTGTAAGTTTAATAGTCTTCCGTCAACCATGATCTTCAAATCCCAAAGGTGCAGTCCAAACTGGAACATGAATGAAATCAGGTTCATCATTTCAAAACACTGATAAGAACAACAGTCATCCAAAGTCAAAGGACCAGGACAAGTGTCATTTCTAAAGAAGCAGAGAGCAGTAAATATAAGAAAAGCAGTGGCGAGGTCTGCACAAAAGGCATAAACATGAGTCACCAATAGTCATAACGTGAGGACAGGGGTTTCTTTAACCAAGGAGTAGTCCACAGTTAATACTATGGAGATCACACTACATCAACCTTAAAAAATATCAATTCAAGAAATCAAATGATAAAGAAACTATTACCATTAATAAAGGCTATAGGAGCCACAAGCAGTGATGGAGGCAAAATATTCCACTCAATAGCAGGTTGCATTCACAGAGGCTTCAATGTGGAGATCCTTATCCAACACCTTTTAATGAAGCCTATTCAGATCAACCTCACAAGGAAGCTTGCACTAAAGACAGGCACATTATGGTTTGACTAAGAAGCAGTGTCCCAGAATCTGTCAATTTTGAGAATACGAAGGTCTGTAAGTCTTTTCTCAGCATCTACATAAATCTTAG
Source organism: Cunninghamia lanceolata (assembly GCA_027924645.1). Taxonomy (NCBI): domain Eukaryota; kingdom Viridiplantae; phylum Streptophyta; class Pinopsida; order Cupressales; family Cupressaceae; genus Cunninghamia; species Cunninghamia lanceolata. Next base: position 28,975,170 of record BSBN01000078.1, on the reverse strand, counting down.
AAGAGGATTTTGTTCATAAAAGGTCTCTAAGGTTTTAGGATGATCTATTTAAGATTAGAAGGACTATGTCATGGATCTAAAGCCTTAACGATAGTATGTAAAACTCTGTGCATGTAATTTTTGTAAATACAGTCATATAGAAAGAATGAGAGGAATTTAAGATCATTGCCAAAGCTTAACATTTCTCCAAAGAGTAGGACCATAGATAAAGTCACAATCCAAGCATGGAAAAGAGGACACATGATGAAAGAAAGTCACAGTCTCAACCCATTTCATAGCAAACAACAAATAGTGCAAAAAAATACAGAGTGTAAGTGTATGCCTGATAGAAGCTCCTAGGCTTACAATGTAATGACATGAGGATCAGTGAGTAGCAGGTGTCGTTTTAAAACCAAAGGAGTTAGAATGTGATTCCAAATAAAACAAAACATTATGCCACTGCCACCGAGTAGAAACAGTAAGGTGAGTGCCTTTGAGGTTTTTAAAGCCAATTTGAAGGTAGAGCACGCTAAGAAAAGGAAGACATATTGTTGAATCAAGTGTATTACTTACCATGGAAAGAGGATAGCTTCTGTAGCAGCTTCAGAATCTTCAAAACCCGCAGAGAAGCTTTTAGCAGGCAGCCTTCAAAATCCCATGGCAGTGCAGAGGAGAAGCCCAACCTTGAAAAGATGAATGAAACGCGCCTTTGGGGTTTGAAAGGGGTGTTTTTTTTGTTTGCAATGATTCCCTAGCCCGAGAGCAAGTCATTTTTAACTTTCGGTTAAAGAAAATCATTGTAAATAAATTTAAACCCGCGGGTGAAGACTTTTCAAGTGCTAAAAGACATAATGATGCACAATGAAGGTCTTTTCAAATCATTACAGGCATGAAGATATGTTTTATGGATTTTAAGGTAAGAGAACTATCATACTTATTTATTATTTTGAACTTGTGGTAACTTACTTCTTCTATGGATCTCATGTCATAATCTGTTTGAAGATAATTTAACCTCCTGCGTGGTTGGTCACGTGTGACTAGCATAGTTTTGTCTGAGGACCTGCATAGTAATTATTTATATTAGGTATACAGTAAACTACATGCTGCCAATACATATGGTAAAATATGGAGGACAGATATTAGAGCACTGACCTTGCTGCAGCCTCAGCAATAAAATATCTAAAATTAAAACAAAAGTGAACAATATCAAAAAAAAAAAAAAAAAACTAATAAAATTTATGATTCTCAATTTATAATGACTGTTTGAAAGCTTTGGATTAGAGTTTGCAAAGGGAAAGATTTATTTGGATTACATCAGTATTATAAAAAATTTCAGACCTCTGTAATCTATTAATTTTTTTGAAAGGATTTAGAATAATTTTTTTTTTTAGAATTTTTTTATAACATACTACTTGGTATTGATTTGACAAGGGTCACATGACTGGATTTAAGGCCTAAATTTGATGGTTGTATGATCAGATTTAGGTTTTTTTGCCATAAAATACAATCAAATTTTGAAAATGATTGTATCATATGAGAGGAGAGATTTTGGATAGACTGCCAAAATTTATATAGAATTGTGATGATATATATATTTGGATTATATATAATTTTACTTATGCTAAGATATGTCGTAGTATTTTAAAAGTAATTGTCATAAAAAAATTGCTGGACAGGCAAGGTTGACCGTCAAATTTAGGACCTGACTCAATCTGGATTAGATCTTTCCATTGGTAATTTCTATTTTCAAATTTTTATTATTCTCAAAACAACAAAAAACTTTCTTCTTTTTACCCTTTTAAATAAAAAACTCCTCAAAGCTATTCTTAAATATCATCCACTTCGAACACTCAAAGGTGAATTTTGACCAATAAAAATAGGATAAATATTTACCATGTTTTGTTGTGAATGAAGTGTAAAATTGCTATTGATTGTTTGACCATTGAAATAGATGATATTTAAGTAGAGTGTGAACTAAATTAAATAAAAGAAAAACCTTACTAACTCACCAAGACTTACTTGACATCTATCATCCTTAAGCCTGCAAAGAAATAGCATTCCAACGTTATTAAAGAGTGCTTTACAGTGAAACATATTGTATGTTACACACTTCAGCAATTCATTATTATTGAGCTCAACATCTTAACAGCACCCAAAAGTTTTTCAAATCAACCTTTTGAGTCATAAAAAATTAACCCACAGAGATATGGAATCACCCTAAATATGAGACACACAAAATGACCTGAAAGATTGATATCAAAATCTTTTACAGACATTTTTCTTGAAGAAAGATATAGTGTTCAATGTATTATTTTTTTATCAAAGAAAAGAATAACAGCAGAAATAATAGAATACCATATATTGGCCTTCCAACGGCCACGGTCATCAGTGACTCCAATGAATCGGCCACTTTTTTTACCCCTGCTGCTCCTACCATTATCATTTATGTTAGGCTTTCCATGAGATGTCTGAGGGTTAGGGTTTTCCATGCCATTATTACCACCACTTCCAGCAACTGTGTCTTGATCAACCCTCCCTCTACTGAGATTGATTAGCATCCTTGTTGCGTGTCCAATATCATTCAATTCACAAGAATTTTCCTTGTAATTTTTCCTTTTTTTTCCACTAAGCCTCACCTCAGGATTAGGATCTGCTATCTCAGAAACAGTACAAGACTGAGCTTTAACTTGAGCATGAGAAACATTGGCATTAAGATTTTCCATTATCGTAAATTCTGCACAATGTAAGAAAGCAAGTTAGCACTGCAAACGGATATGTCAATCATTCTATTCCTTATTCACTTAAGAAAATTGGGGCCACGAATATATAATGGATAAATATATAATGGATAAGAGAGATTTCAATATCCTTCATCATACTAAAACAGTCTATGAGACTATCATATTTCAAAGCACTGCTGAAGTAGTGAGAGATTGCTATCAGACATAACTCTGTTCTTTGCAACTTGTTTTGTCTTTCTAAGTCTGACCTTTCTAGTGATGATAGATAAAACAAACGGTGATGAAAACAATTGGTTCTGTTACTTTTCCTTTATGTTTATATCTAATATCCCTTTGCTTGTGCTCCAAAAGAAAATGGTGGGAAAATGAGGAAGACCATATAGTCAAAAGTAATTATAATTTTTTGATTTGCCTAAGTCTTATGACCATTAAAGAATGCTTGTAGTCCAACGAAATACCTAAAGTCATCTAAGACGAATTAAATATTGTACACAGAAAATGAGTAAAGGAATCAAATTCTAAGTTAGATTAAGCCTTCTAACAAAGTTGAAGAAATTAATTTTATATTACCTGGTCATGTTGAAATGTAGGGAAATGATAGAAAGATTTAATTATGGTGAAAAATAATTTATTTATATAAATAAATAAGTTGAGTCAAAGGTTATGAAGAAATAAATTTTCAATAATAATATTGTAAAGAACTGTATGTTTAACTCATTCACTTTTATGTTTTAACGTTATTTTTGTGGATCTTGTTAACTTATTGTCTTAGTATATAATTTATTTTTCAGGTGCAGTGAATAACCCTAATTTTGAATTTAACATTGTATTATGTTTGAAACTCCACTTCATACCAACACCAATGCAATTCTTAGAACTTCTTTCTTCCTAGACTAGATCATACATGCAATCTCATCCTTTAGACTAGATGGTGGGCATGATCTAGTCCTCTAGATTTAAAATTTGAAATTCTCAATTCTAAAGATAACAATTTCAAGATATAGTTATTACCCATGAGAATGATAAATGTTGGATACTTTTATCTTTACCTTTCTTCAACCAAGAGGGTGCTAATTAGGATGTAAATTTTAACATTTATTTTCTTCATACCCATCTTTATCACAGTGAGAACAATGCAATTTTCTCTTACCTTTACTATAGAAGTGCAACTCTTCTTTCCTTTTACCTTTGGTTTTTTCTTTCCACCGTACTACTATTCATTACACTTGTTGCATGTCAAAGGAAAATTTTTTAGATAGAAATCAGCAAAAGACTATAGTAGATTAACACAAGAATGGAGAGAAGAACAAAGGAAGAGGGAAGAACAAAATAATAGAAATAGATTTAAATAGTTCAACCATCAATAGCTTAAAATGAGACAATTTGTAGAAAAGCAAAACCCAAAACCCTACACTAGGGTTAGATCAAATTTCTTCCACTTCATAAATTAAATTGTGGAGGCCAAAGGAAATAGAGTATAAGGGCCTAATAGACTAGATAGAAAACCAAATCCATGAAGATCAAAAAAAGGAGGACATGGACAAAATCAAGAAAAGAATTATCATATGTTACTACAGGAGTGAATAGGATCCCTTTGTGAAACACAAAATAAAGGAATTTTTTTAGAAAGTCATATTTATTCAAAACAAATAGGAATTGGATAATATAAATTCTCATTCAAAATATTCAAAATAGATGGCCTTTTTCATGAGTTGGGAAAACCCTTGGTCTGCATGAGATCAAATACAAAAATGGTGTAAAGAAAACTAGAGGGAGAACATGATTACCGACAATCTACTAAGAGGGTTTTATCAAATCAAATGTGAATGACAGGGAAAAGAAGATGAAATAAAGAAAGGAAGTTCATGAAATTAATGTACAGTGTGGGTTTTTAAAAGATTGGGAACTAACCGTTTGAGACATAAAATATCAAAAAATTCAATGTGGATTAGATTGTATAATCTTCCAAATTGTATAATATTCCTTTAAATATTGGAATCCCTTGATACTTAAAGGAAATAGGAAATCATATAGGGTCCATCATATTCATGGATGCAAATACAAAAGAGAAAGAATTAGGCCTATATGCACATAACTGTGTATACATAAATTTGACAGAAAAGCTTCCTCTGTTTGTCAAAATTCAATCAAGGGAAGAGTTTTGGAACCACAAAATTTAAATGGAGGGGTCAATAGAAAAAAGTCCCAATGGAAAGAAACAAAAGGAACATGAATGATCAAAGAAAAGAAAGAGAAAACAAAAAATAGAAAACATTTCCCACATTCAAGAACCCAATATTGGGAAATAGGAGCAAAATCAAGAAGAAAATTAGTCATAGGTAGAAATATGGGAAAATAACAAAACATGACATTTTCCAAAGGAGGGATAGTCAAGGTATTTCCTAAAAAATGATACTTTCAAATTAGTGTTAGAACTTTTTGGGATTACCAGTGAGATAAGAAACTATGATCCTTTTGAAGAAAAATATAGGATATATATCAAACACCAAATACTAAGAAGATACAGAACATTACAAAAAATTTAGATTTTCAAAAGGAGATTATAAAAGAAATTAATGAGGAAGAAGAAAGGATGGAAATTTAGATCTAACTCTTTAGATGATAGAGGAATGATTCAATCAATATTTGAAATTGACAAGTCTAATTGTGGGGAACAAGAAAAGAAAGGAAGGAAATCTAATAAAGAATTAATGGTCATAGAAGGGGAGGCAAAAGGCAAAATGAATATAAATATGATGCTAAGATCCAGGAAAGGAATACCCCTTTCTAAGGATCAATGAAGATCACATCATGGAATGATAGGAGCCTAAACACCCCTAACAAAAAGGTGTTTGATTAAATGTCAAATGCATTTATAGATATTGATATATTCCTCCTACAAGAAAAAAATAAGTAAGAAGCAAGCTAAAATAATGGCTTACAAACTAAAAAAAATAGAAAGGACACTTTGTTGAATCAATTGTCCTTTGTAGAGGCATGGCTACTATATGGAAACCCTCACTAACCAACATGGAAGTTATCAACCCAGATCAACACTGCCAAGTAAGTAAAATTAATTGTATATTTGCAAAGTTTCATTTTTCTTGATTAATGTATATGGACCAATTGTATGCACACAAAACAAAGAAAATTGATAAGATATAGTACTTTTTATTAAATCCAAACCCCAAAAATTTATGATAATTGGTGGAGATTTCTTGATACTTTATGTCCGAAAATGTCCCCTTGGGGGATTTTCTGATAACACATGATCTATTCACATGCTCTAATACCCCATTTAATAACCTCACACACCAGACACACTCTCTGTTCGTTAATATTGATTTATTAACTTAGACCTCTATAGACCTACTGTCATAACAGTGACAGGAACCTTTCTATGGATAGGAAGTCAATCTAGAAATAAAATACAGAAATGTTATAACTAACTGATGAATTTAGCTTACCGGAATAAGAACTACCCTTGATAGGAAACTTACATTATCAGATTGGTCATACAGATATAAAATAGAGCCTTCATGATTGAGAAAAACCACAAGCAATAACAAATATATAAACATATAAAAAACAATGAACTTTATTCATGCTGGGAAAACATTACAGATTACAAGTGAAGTAGATCCTTCATGGATCGATGCTCCCTTCTCTATGGGCATTGGCCTCCTCACTCTCATTACTCCCTCAGTCTCTTTTCTTCCTCCTATTGATGTTTCCCTTTCTAGTCGCATCTGGTACTCAAGCCTATCCTCTCACCATCTAGTCTTCTCTTTTCCAATAATCATTGACCTCTTCTTTTCTAGCTCTAATCGACTATCGCTCTCCTTCTATTTGCACCTTAATCCATTGGCCTTCGGCCTTTCTCTTAACATCCTCTACTTCTTTATGTTTGGCCTCTACTTATTTCTATTGGCCTTCGGCTTACTTCATTGGCCTCCTTCCCTTTGTCTAGTGGTCTCTCGGTCTATCTCTTAGTAGCCTTTTTCTTCTATAACATAGCATTCCTTTCTTCAGCCATTCTCCCTCTCTCTCTCCATCTCATACCTTCTCTCTCTCCTTATATGCATTCGATATGCATTTCCTATCTATTCTATTTTTGCCAATGGTCGGTTATTGGAACCATTTTCTCTACAATTTGTTGCATCTTCTCCCTTCCAATTGTAGATTCAAACCTCTTCAACTTCTAACTGCCCTCACTGTTGATTCAAAAAGTATACCTATTGGTATTGCCTTTAACTGCTACTATCATTTTTCACCTGTTCCTATTGTAACCATCACACCAATTTGCTCATGGTGCCCTGACTCTACCTGACCATAGTTATTTATTCTTTCTGTCATCTGCCTATAACTTAATTGCCTTCAACATATGTAACATATACCTAGAAAACTACTAAGTGACTATGAATGTTCTTATTGATTTGGTGACATGAACTTCCTACCATCTACATCATGCATCCTGTAATGAAACAGCTTGCACAATATCTGAATATAATAGTAAATATGCTGCAAATACTTGATAATAATATGCCACTTTGAGGGGGCAACCTCCTAATCCACTTCGAGGGGGATACCTCCAACAGTCTTCAATGAGAACACAATACACAATATGATATGAAATGAGACTCACTACCTCCTATATATACCTATTTATGCCTAGGATATCACCCAGGCCGACTTAGATAGACCTATAGAAGCCTTAGGCTAACCTAAACAACTAAATAACAATATAATAATGATAATATGACTTAATTAAGAGTTAAGATAGCCACAAGCCGACTATTCATAACCATATACACTATAGAAGTAAGGGCATAACATGCCCCCCACCTTTACAAAAGTGTTGTCCTCAACGCTGATCAATTGTGGTAGTTTCTTCATATAATCTTCATCATCCCATGTGGTAACTTCAACTAGAAGATATTTCCTTATAACGAGGTAATTTGGAACTATTGATGTTCTCAGCTTATTCATGTATGTCTGGAAAATTAACTTCATCTCCAAGATGTGTCTTCCCTTTGCATCTAGCTCTTGATGGTGATGAATGTGTTCTTCCTTTACTTGAACCTTTTGATGTGCCATAGAGGAAGAGGTGAGGAATAGTACATGGTACCCTTGCATTGGTTGAATAGCTTGACTAGGAAGTTCTTCTTCTTCTTTCACTTCTTCCTCTTCATTGCCTTTTTCTTCTTCTTCTTCATCTTCTTCTTCTTCTTCTTCTTCTTCCACTTCTTCTTTTTGTTCTTCTTCTTCTTCTTCTTCTTCTAGTTCTTCTTCTTTTTCTTCTTCTTCTGCTTCTTCTTCTGGTTCTTCTTCTTTTTCTTCTTCTTCTGGTTCTTGTTCTTGTTCTTCTTCTTCTTCTTCTTCTTCTTCTTCTTCTGTTTCTTCTTCTTCTTCTTCTTTTGGTTCTTCTTCTTTTTCTTCTTCTTCTTCTTCTGCTTCTTCTTCATCATCATCATCATCATCATCATCATCATCATCATCATCTACTTCTTCTTCTTCTTCCACTTCTTCTTTTTGTTCTTCTTGTTCTTCTTCTTCTTCTTCTTCTTCTGGTTCTTCTTCCTTTTCTTCTTCTTCTTCTGCTTCTTCTTCTTTTTCTTCTTTAATATTTTCTTAAAAAACCCTTTAAAAATCTTTAAAAAATTCGCTAAAATCTGAAAGTTATGCTCTTCCCAAAATCGCCTCCAATGTTGAGAAAAAATCTTGCCTCAACGGTGCTAGGATCATGCTTTGATACCACTTGTAATGAAACAGCTTGCACAATATCTGAATATAATAGTAAATATGCTGCAAATACTTGATAATAATATGCCACTTCAAGGGGGCAACCTCCTAATCCACTTCGAGGGGGATACCTCCAACAGTCTTCAATGAGAACACAATACACAATATGATATGAAATGAGACTCACTACCTCCTATATATACCTATTTATGCCTAGGATATCACCCAGGCCGACTTAGATAGACCTATAGAAGCCTTAGGCTGACCTAAACAACTAAATAACAATATAATAATGATAATATGACTTAATTAAGAGTTAAGATAGCCACAAGCTGACTATTCATAACCATATACACTATAGAAGTAAGGGCATAACACATCCAACCCCTCAATGAACCCAAAAATCACAAAGTTCAAAAATTAAGAAGATGCCCCTACATCAGACTCCCTAGGGAACAAAATTGCATGTGCTCCTGGACATGAGGATCAAAACTTATCTAGCTCTATATTTTTATTTTGCTTCTTTCATAATCTTTTTGGTATAGTTATCATCTTTCTCTCTCATTGCTGTGCCACTTTCATCATTCCATTCTTAACTAGTTTCCTCCAAAGTTTCATTTCCCACTCAGCCACATATAGATCAATGTAAATGACTTTAAATATATCACCCAACTATCTTTCAGTATGATCAAATTCATCCTTCCATATTAACTCATCATGGACTTCACCATATGTATTACAACTCACAAAATTCTTACAAAAATCTGTATATCTCTATTCATAATTTTGTCCTATCTCGTCACTGATCCATAAATCAAAATGAAACAAAACAATGTCCTCATATAGGACTAAGAATTTTACCTCTTCTTATAGCTCTGCAATAGCCGCTTTATCATATACCTCTACCCTCATTTCCACGTCTCCCACTGATTCATTTGTCTTCAGGTTTCCATCAACATGTTCTTCCATTTCAGTTATTGCACTTTCTATGGATTCATCTTCAATCAGATTATCTATTGTCCTCTTATTCCAAATTGTATTCTCACCCCCATCTTCTTTTCTAGATTCCTTTTCAACTCCAAGATTTTCACAAGTCCTTATTTCTTCAACTTCTACAATAGTTGTAATCTTAGCCTCTTCATTATTTTCACTATTCTTGGTTATTGCTACCCTGTTTTGTCCTTCATCCTTCTTACCCCACTTGAGCTTTTCAATTTTCCTTTGTTTACTTCCTTGTTTGCTTTTATATTTCTTTCTCCTAATTTCTTTCTCATCTACAAGTCTCCACAACTCAATTTCATAGTCGTAATTTCCATCTTCACCATTCATATCTACACTCTTCTCATCTTCATCTATCAAACTCTTATTGTAAACTATTTCATCTATAATTTGAAAATCTTCACAAACAATTTGTTTACCTTTCATCTTGCATGCATTCTCCTCTAGCTTCCTTCCAGCTGCTTCATTCGCTTCCTTCCTAGGTATGATGTTAATTAATACCTTTGTGTCTTCATCATCTCCTTTCTGTTGTTTTGATTCTCTTGCATGCTTCTTCACACAATCACTTTCCGTTCTAACTTCATGGTGTAACAATATTTCTTCATTTTCCTTGAACTCTTCTTTACAAGTCTCAGCTTGTTGTATGTGATCATTTTGCCATAAACTTCACTCTATCTCCTTCATCTTATTCTCTTCTTCATACTTTTTACTCTCTTGAGAGATTTTCTTCTCACCGCATCCTGCTGTAGCAACTTCCCATGCTGTTGTCTTAGACTTCACCCTCCATGGTTGGCTTCAGCTGTAGTTCCAAACTATTGACTTCTTATTGTTGCACATTTTCTCCATGACCTATGGTCTGTTTGCTACCTTAAAATTCCTTCTTCATACTTCCTTTCTCACCAACTTGTCCTCTCATCTTGGCTCCTCTTTAATTCTATTATACCTTCCATGCTTGTGATAGGATTACTATCATGAAATCGATCATAACCAACATCTTCTTTATAATTTCTATGCTATCCCTCAAGCCAATGTGGCACTATATAACCATGGTTTTATTTCTTTCCTCTATCAACTTGCATAACTAAATTCTTAATTTCAAATTGTCATGTTCCCATTTCTGGCTTGATCATCAATGAAGCATGGATTAGCCTATCTATCATTCCTGTGGGCTAATACCAATGATGAGGGAATAAATTTGGTTTTTGACTAACTTAGTGTTGTAGTTTTGTAGGTACAAAGTCAAAAACTATTCCAGTAATCTATGGTAAGTCTGGATAAAGTGGTTAAGTCTAGAAGCCAAAACTAACAAGAACATGACTCTCAAAACCAAGGCGTACCTTTTGACTGTCCGGTCTATAATGTACGCCTAGCTAAGAATCATCAAGCTATGAAGAACATCAATCATATCAACTAGGGTACCTTGGAAGGAAAGGGTGTTTTGATCTTCAAAGTTACTCATACATTGCAAGTCTTTAGAGAACATGACCAAGTGAACATTGGCTACACTTCTCCATCCAAACTAACCCCAATGTGCACCTAGGATGTTGAAAGCATAAATCAAGGTGGAGGGACCTTTAGAGTCAAGACACTAGCTTGACACCAAACAAACACTTTATGAGCGCTTAGGTGCCTATCACTATTCTTGCAAACAAGAATGAGTGCCTAGCCTATCTAAGGCGCTAGAATATGACTCTAAGACACTAGATTGGCACCTCATTGAAGGAGTTGATATTGTGAAGATAAGCTCTCACCTCAAGATGAAAGGTTGTCTAAGTAATGCAAGGAACTAATCCTTGATGAAACAAATAGAATTGTGTGCCTTGATACTTGAGGCACTAGATCATGATGAAACAACCTTGGAATGGCACTTAGTGGATTGAAAGGGTAATTGCATCTTTAGAGGGTCGAGATTGATTCAAGAGGTCATCCTTTCAATTGTGATCATCATCTAAGTCCAAAAAAGTGATGTGAGAGTGAGGCGCACTTTTGCTCCTCTTTAACCTCACAAATGCGCCTTCTTCAAGAACCCTATTTTGCGCCTAAGGAAAGAATGAAGAGTCACTTTCATTGTTAGGAAGAATACTTGCATATGGAGATGATTTGGAAGTACCTTGTAGACTTGAATGAAGCTGGAACTCACCCCAAGGATGTTAGGTGCAATCCCATGGCTCTGGAACCTAGTTTTGGTGCCTTGCAAAAGATCCTATGAATTAGCATTTAAGACTCTATCTTTAATGGAGGAGGCATTCTAGAGTGTTTTCCACTATTGAGATAATAAAGGAAAACAAGTATGGAGCCTTGAATCCTAGCCGCACTTCAGGGTCCCTACTAACCCCAACTGGTGCCTAACCTTAGCAACGCACAATTTCATGTAGGAAACATCATAAGTTGGTGCCTAGCCTTGAGAAACTTGTAACTATGACATCATTTTGGTGCCCTGAGTCTCTGATCTCCTATTGGTCCAAATGGTGGCATTGGGATTCATTTTGGTTCGTTGGATAAGGTTGCCACCTCAGAGGGAGTCATAAAATGGAATATGCCATTGGAATATGCTCTTGGGAAATGTTCCTTGGTTCCTTCTTTACATTGAAAAGCATGCCTTCATTGCCTTTGAGGAGGAGCACTATGAAAGGAGGGAAGCACCTTCATTTTGTTATCTTATCTTTTGGCAAATTTTCTCTCTACAAAGCTTTATGCTTGTGATCTTGAGGCTTGTGAGTTTTAAGAGTTGGGGTGATGCTCCCTCAACTGACAAGATGATGCTCCCTTTTTGCATTGTGAGGTGTTGATATCTAGTTGACATCATTAGGTTCAATTGAAGTGATCTACATCAAATACTGAGATAGAGTTAGTTGTGAAGAAGTTGAAAGCATTGTATACATCTAGGCTTCAAGGCCTTTTCTTGTAGTCCTTTGAATAAGATTGTATAATCATGCCATTGAGGGCATCATCTATTGTAATAATACAATTGTGTTAATTTGAATCAAGTAATAATATAAGTGCCCAACTTCAAGTTGATTCATGCAAGTTGTCATTATTATCCTTTATGAATGATGTTAAGTAAATTGAGTAATTGAAGAGTTAAGTGGAAATAAATTTAGCTAAGTAAAGAACTTTTTTTGTTAAGTATAGTTGGGTATCTTATAGTGGTATCAGAGCTTGGATCCTATTAGTCTTTGGGGTTTTCATGCAAGAAGGTGATCAACAAAGTGATAGAACAAGAATATACATTGCGCGTGATCAAAGAAGGTAGTTCTAGTGGACTCATCCTTAGCCACAATGGGATACTCTTTCAGGAGCAATTAGAGCTAGACAGGTTAACATGGATGAAAGAAGAAGTAGAAGTCCACCTGGTGATAATGAACATGAAGCAAGGGAGATGTTCAGGAACATTGCCGTTGGACAACAACAAACAACTCAAATATTGCAACAAGTCCTACAATCTCTTCAAAACTTGAATCAAGGTGAAGTAGCTAGTCAAGGTCGTAGAGATGATGGTAAACAAGATCAATATGATGATGATGAGGCTGCTAGTGCAATAGGAAGAAGGGTTTGTACTAGAACTCCAATAGTGGATAGGGCTTTAAGACCTATTTTCCTTCTAGAACACGTCCATGATGATGATGAAGAGTATGAAGAAGGAGAACAAAATAACTTTGAAGATGAAGTTGCACTCTTTGCAGATGTCTATGCCAGATTACCAAATCATGTTTAGGAAATGATGACTTTGAATGAATATTGCCAAGAGAAGAGGAAAGATAGGGACAGGTGTGGTAGAGCTAGAGGCTTTCATCCTAGAAGGGATGATGATACAAAGGAATATAAAGAAGCCTTGAATCGAGTTCCTATTCCTACCTTTGATGGAAGTGGTAAGCTTAGTGCTAGAGATTGGGTGAACAAGCTGGATACATACCTTTCTCTTAAGCCTTTAACAGAAAAGAAGGTGACTCACTTTGCTACAATGCATCTAGAAGGGTTGGTCTATGAATGGTGGCATCATGGCCTAGTCTCTCAACATCACGATAGGATAGATTCTTATGATGAGTTTGTAACCAAGTTGATTCAAAGGTTTGATAGAAAAGACACTAAAGTGTACTATCGTGAACTAGCCCAACTCAAGCAAGAAGGAAGGGTTGTGTAATATGTAAATGAGTCTTAAAAGATAGTGGTGATGGTACTTGACATGACTGACCAAAGAATCACTATGTTGTTCACTGAGGGATTGAATAGTCAGATTAAGCCTTTGTTAAAGGTAAAAATGCCAGCAAACTTGGAAGAAGTAATTTACTTTGCTCTTGATCTTGACATTACTCGTGTCTATACATCTAAGAATAAGTTTTACAAAGGTGTTATTTCAACTCAAAGAAGACAATCATTTCCACCAAAGAAGTTTCAAGAGATGATAGTTGTTGAAAGATATGAGCTTAGGAGAAAGAAGCTTTGTTTCTCATGCAAGCAACCTTGGGAACCAGGACACATGTGCCTTGGTAAAGGTAAATCTCATTTGATTGAAGTGGTATCTAATGATGGAAGTGAAGGGGAGTCACTGAGTGAAGAAGAATCAACTTAGGATGAAGAGGAAGTACATGAACAACCAACTCTTAATGTTGTCTCAGAAGGAACAACTGACAAGATAACATTAGCAACTATTTTAGGAGTACCTAAATATCATGCCTTCTGCATATGAGGAGTTGTGAAGGGTGAGAAAGTCACATGTCTAATTGATAGTGGTGCTACTCACAACTTCATAGATGAAGGTTTGGTAGCAAGGCAGGGTCTAACAGTTAAAGACTCTGAAGGATTTCAAATAGCAGTTGCTGATGGATTCCTAATGAGTTGTAACAGAAAGGTGACCTAGATGCAAATTCAAATGGGTGATTATACTTTACAAGATAATTTCTATGTAGTTGGACTTGGGCATATAGATGTGGTGCTTGGAGTATAATGTTTACATTCACTTGGAAGAATAGTTCAGGATTTCAGAAGATGGAATTGGAATTCATGCATGAGGGAGGAAAGATCAAACTGAAGTCAGTGTCTGATGGGAACCCCAAAGTTGTCTTAGATAAATGCATGGAAGCATGATCAGACATAATGACATTGAGTGGGCAACATAGGTTTGCATTAAGGACAACTAGATTCTCTCTACTGAAGAACTTTATCTTGCAGATATCTAGGCAATGTTGGATAAGCATAGTAAGGTGTTTAAGGATATACCCCTAGGCATACCTCCCTATAGAGGTTTTGACCATGTCATTGAATTTGAGGATAGGACCAAACCCGTCAACATTACGCCCTATCAGCATCCAAGACATTTCAAAATTGAAATTGAGAAGATGATTAGTGAATTGATTGAGATGCGACACATTAGGCCATCATCAAGTCCATTTGCATCATCTGTGGTGCTAGTGAAGAAGAAGGATGGAACAATGCGGATGTGTATTGACTATCGTTCATTGAACAAGAGGACCATCAAGAATAGGTATCCAATACCTAGGATTGATGAGTTACTTGATGAACTATATGGAGCTGTGTTATTTTCTAAGATAGATCTCAGATTTGGTTATCATCAAATTCATATTCAAGAAGAAGACATTCTAAAGACAGCATTCAGATGCCATTACAGACATTATAAATTCTTAGTGATGCCTTTTGGATTAACAAATGCTCCAGCTACTTTCTAGTCTTGTATGAACCATGTATTCAACAAGCAAATGAGAAAATACCTATCGGTTTTCTTTGATGATATCTTGATTTATAGCAAGACATGGGAAGAACATATCTAACACTTAGATGAAGTTTTGAGCATCATCGAGAATCAATCTTTATATGCAAAGATGTCTAAGTGTGATTTTGGATTGAAGGAGATTCTATACGTGGGTCATGTGATCGGAGCTAATGGTGTGAAAGTTCAAGAAGAAAAGATTGAAGCCATTCACAATTGGCCAGTTCCCAGGAATGTATCTAAAGTAAGAAGTTTCCTTAGCCTTTGCAACTATTACAGAAGATTTGTTAAAGGATTCTCCCATCTTTCTGCACCCTTAATGAATCTATCAAACAAAAGGGATTTCATCTAGTCAATAGAAGCTCAAGATGCATTTGATAGATTAAAAGAACTAATGAGTACAACACCAGTACTGGCTTTGCCAGATTTTACTAAATCTTTTGTCCTAGAATGTGATGCTTTTGGAGAAGGCATTGGAGCTATTTTGATGCAAGAGCATCATCCAATTGCATTTGAAAGTAGAAAGCTAAAGGACACGGAGAGATTGTACTCAACTTATGACAAGGAGGTACTAGCAATCATGCATGCTTTGGCTAAGTTCCACCAGTATCTAGTTGGAGCGAAGTTTGAGGTCAGGACAAATCACAATAGTTTGAAGTACTTCCTAGGGTAGAATGATCCTAATGAAAGACAACAAATGTGGGTTACTAAGATTCAGGCATATGACTTTGACATTGAATATAATAAAGGTAAGAAGAATGTGGTGGTAGATGCCTTGTCTAGGAAACTTGCCATTTGTGCTCTGAGTGAAGTTTCAGTTTATTGGAAGTCTTAGTTGTGGTTAGGATCATGCCACCTCAATAGGTAGTTACAACAATTTGCTATTTTTAGTACATAAGAGAGGCAATGAAGGCATGTTTTCTAAGAAGACAAGGATACAATGGAATCTTTTGAGTATCTTCCACATGGACATCCTCTTTGGCTTCTTTCTTGTTAAATGATGTGGCAAATTGTGATTGGTGAATGATAAATATCTGCCACGTAGGTGCCACCTCAGCATATTCCCAAATTGCATCATCTTTAATGTCTTTGATGTGATTGCTTTGAATGAACTTGAACTTGTGTGTTTGGGATGTATCTTGATTAATCTTGCCTTGTTCATCTTCTTGCAAACTAGATGTGTATGATGCATGTTGCTCATCTACTTAACTTTATGATACTTCTTTTTGGCAAGGTGTATGTGTTGATCAACTTTGATGCTTCTTCATGAAAAGTAGTAGGAGATGATGATGATGCTCCATTGATAACATGGAGTAGGAGATCTCTCTTGGACCCAAAGATTGAAGAGTCTTGAAGCCTTATGAATGAATGCCTTCTCTTGATGATGCAAATGATGAAGTGTTCCAACATGATGATCTTGAAGTGGTCCTTTGGAGTGGCTATCAGCTATCTTTCACTTTACTATTTGCATAAAGGTGTCTCTAGACACTTGCTCCTTGGATGATCGTTCAGCTCCATCAATGCTCTTGCAACACAAAGAAAGAAATACATCAATTCTTTGATCTTACAACACAAAATAATCCTTATAAATCAATTTCTAACTCTTCCAAGCCTAGGCGCATTAGATGCCAAATTAGATGATCTCCCAAATGCAATCATAAAATTGAAATTAAGCATCATATATGAGTGTCACATTGGATTACTATATCATCCTCTGGTTGAATACTTAAACTGACTTTACCCACAGCAATGCATTGGATGGATGTTTTGGTTGTTCCTTGAAAATTTTCATAATACTTCAGCCCAAATCCATTCATAATTGACGGATTACATCCATGTTTTGATCTTTGCTTAAAATTGGCATCCAAAACATAAGTTATCACACTCCAAGTGGTGGCGCATTAGCTGAGAAATCTAGATCCTTGTCTTAAATTGGTAGCAGATTAACATTTCATGCTTGGTTAAAAGTCAGCCATTTTTCAAATCTCAAACACTTAACTCCAAGGCAACTCATTAGATCCAAATTTTGATCCTTTCTTCAATGTCTTCATGAAAATTGAGATGCCATTTTTTCATGTCTTGGTGCATTGGTTAATAATTTTGATGTTTCGTTGAAGTGTGTCAAGAAACTTGAACTAAACCATGCTCATGAGTGGCACACTGTATGCCAATTTCAACCTTCACTTGAATATCTTTGTTAAATTTTAATTTATCATTCTTCAATGATGGCACATTGGTTCATGAAGTATATCTCCTCTTAAAATTTGACCTTTTGCTTATCATTTGTGGGTGGTGCACTAGATCATAAGTTTGCTCTCTGATTGAATGTTCTCAAAAAACTTTAAGTTTTGTTTCCTTTATAGATAGCGCATTGGATGTGGTTTTTGAGCTTCAGTTGAAAGTCTTGAAAAAACTTGAACTTAACATCACAAGGCGGTGCATTGGATGAGGATTTCAATCTTTGGTTGAAATTTGTCTTTAAATTATGAGTTTCTTTACTCCAAATGGTGGCGAATCAGATCATCATTTGAAATCCTCTTAAAAATGTTCTAAAATTTGTAACTAATTCTTACTTTAAGTGCTTTGGATGGAGTACATCACTCCAAGATTTTGATCTCCAGCTAAAAGTTACATTTTAGACTTCAATTAGTACCTTCTCTTTGGCACAGTAGAACAAGATTTTGATGTATCATCAAAACAACCCCGTCCACCATGGTCACATTAGATGTGGCGCACTGGATGGCAATCTTGGATTCTAGTTGAATGACAATCTTTTGTAGACTATATTAGTCTTCTTGGTTTTGGCGCAACAGATAGCAATTCTGTTCTCTCCTTAAAACTAGCGTAGCAACTCAATCCTCATAAAACTCTCAAAAACTTCATTGTTCACTCATTGAGGAAGGCACATTAGATCAAGGTTTTGAGCTCCACTTGAACTTTGTCTTAAAAATTTGCTTAAAACTCCCATGAAATTAGTGCTTTGGTTGAAGGTTTTGATGCTCAGTTGTCATGATCACTTAAAACTTGAAACAAGTCACTTCATCTTTGGGCGCAATTGTTGAGGTGCATTGGATCAGCATCTTGAATCCTCTTTAAAATTGCTTAAAACTTCAATCAACACCTCTTCCTTCAAGTGTAGCAGATCATAGTTTTAATCTTTACTTGAAAAGCCTTCATAAAATTTGAATTTAACCTCACATGGAAATGGCACATTGATAGGTCATATTGGATGGGTCACATTGGTTCATGATTTTGTACTCCAGTTGAATGCTCTCATAAGGGCACATTGGATCACGAATTTGAATCCTCTTGAGTACTTAGCCATTTTTTGCAACTTTCTCAGGGTAAGGTATATTAAAAAATATATTGAAGTATAATATACCTTTCAAAATGTTTGAGATAGGTCTTGGATCCACCAGATTTACATGTAGAATCTAAAATATATTTAATTAAGGAGTTTGTCTATTAACCTAACTCCACTTCACCAAGGATGCCTATAACTACATGAAGTTGGTGCAATCTCCTAAGGTACGCGAATGGTTTTCAAATCATGAAGGCTTATACAAGCACCCATCGAATGGCGCAGCTCAAACAAGCATCCATAATCAAACTTATGCAAATGATATGGATCAGACTAGCTTTACACAACACTTCACCGGCGATGAATATTAAAAGCATGAGCTAGGAGTTGATCAAATATTCAATACATACATACATTACATCAAAGAGCTTCTAATCTATTTTTAATCTATTTTGAAACATCTATTCATTTCATCAAAATACAAGAAACCATTTTATTCTACAAGACAACCCTTAACATCAAACAAGCTCCAATATCTTTGCATTAATCTTGAAAAATATTTACAACAATCTTCAAGTCCTCTCAGAAAATTTTGAGAGTCTCTTCTATTCTACTCCTACTTGTCTACAAACTGAACTACTTGACTACTGACTACTGCTTTACAAATGAGGCAACAAGGCCTTTATATAGAGGTCCAGAGTATAATGAATGGCTCAGATTGATCAAGATAGCCAAGGGCTTAGATCATGCCACCTTAGTAGGTAGTTACAACAAATTTCT
Source organism: Cunninghamia lanceolata (assembly GCA_027924645.1). Classification (NCBI taxonomy): domain Eukaryota; kingdom Viridiplantae; phylum Streptophyta; class Pinopsida; order Cupressales; family Cupressaceae; genus Cunninghamia; species Cunninghamia lanceolata. Next base: position 28,955,903 of record BSBN01000078.1, on the reverse strand, counting down.
ATTTTTAGTACATGAGAGAGGCAATCAAGGCACGTTTTCCAAGAAGATAGGATAAGAGGGAATCTTTCAGAGCATCTTCCACATGGATGTCCTCTTTGTCTTCTTGCTTGTTGAATGATGTGGTGACATGTTATTGGCTTGATGATGATGTACATGCCACATAGGTGCCACCTTAGCTTATTCCCAAATTGTATCATCTTGTATGATGTCTTGGATGTGATTGTTTTGATACTTGAATGCTTGGGATGTATCTTGTAGATCTTGCCTTCTTCTTGACTTGTAAACTAGATGAGTACATGTTACTTCATTTGACTAACTTTGTGATGTTTCTTCTCCTCTTGCAGGTAAGATACATGATGATCTTCTTTGAATGCATCTTCTTGAAGAGTGTAGTAGGAGAGAGTAGATGATGATACTTGATTCATGATTAGAAGTAGGATCTCTCTTGGACTTGAAGATTTGAAGAGTCTTGAAGTTGAATGGATGAAGTGTCTTCGAACATGATGCAACAGATGATGAAGTGCTCCAATTTGATGATCTTGAAGGGGATCCTTTGGAGTGTAGGTATTGATAACATCTTCCTTATGCATGGAGTAGATGACTTATCAAAGAGAATTGAATGCACCGGAGGAACTTGAAACTCTATAGATGTTTTTGGATACTTGATGATGATGAAGATGATCCTTTGGAGCAGCTACATGATGTCTTTTCCTTTTCTCATTCCTTGCTTATCGAAGGTTCCAATCATTTGTTCCTTAGATGATTCCTCAGCCGCATCCTTATTGCTGCAACATAAAGAAAGAAACAACATCAATCCTTTGACTTTATAAAATCATTTCATAACAAATAAGAATCATTTGCTTAAGCTCTAAAGAAGATCAAAATGTGAAAGCAATATAGAAAGTAGAGCACTGAATAGAGTCTTTGAATCTTCCTTTAAACTCTTGAACTCCTCCTTCTTAGTGCAGCAGATCAGAAACTTGAAAATTTGTCTTTAAAGGTTTGGCACAATAGATATGGATATCTTAAACCTCCTTATTCTTGGTGTAGTAGATAGCAAATTGGATCCTCACTTAAAAGGTTGCATAAAACTTGAATTAGATCTCCTCCCTCACTAGTGCATTAGATAAGGATTTGGAATCCTCTTGCCACATATCTTCAAGAACTTACCTTATATTGCCCTTCAAAGGTGCATTAGACAAGAAATTTAATCCTCCTTGGCATCACTTCTTCAAAAACTTACTTTTCCTTGCCTCTCAAAGTGGCACTTTGGATCAGGTGCATTGGATTCACGTTCTAAATACCTTTTGCCTCTTAATTTCAAGACAAATCTCTTTATTTCTTTGAATGCATTGTTGGGGTTTTCAGATCTTCCTTTCATCACTTACAAACCTGAATTCTTCTCCTCATATTAGATCTTCTTCTAGGCACATTGGATGGAGGTTTGAGTTTCTTCTTAACACTTATTGAAATCCTCTTTTCTCCCTTATAAACATGGCGCATTAGATGGAGTTTTTAAATCTTCTTGATTAAAAGCTGTCTTACTCAAACAAATTCTCCTATAAGGCTAGTGCAATAGTTGAACATTTTAGATCCTGATCTAAAAGATATAAAACTAAAGTTTAACTTTCTTCACAAGGTGGCGGATTAGTTCAATAACCTAGGAACTTCTAAAAAGTGGTTTAAAACTTGATTTCATGTTAAATCCATCCCATCTTTGGAGGGGCACAGTAGTTGAGGAATTTGGATCCTCTTTGAGACTCTTAAAATATTTTCAGCCTTTTTACTTGGGTGGCACATTACTTCCTGATTTTGGATCTTAATCTCCATTTTAAGGATACATTGAGTGCATTAGTTAAGAGTTTAAGCTTCTCTTTGATTCATCCTTTTGGAAACATGCTACTTTATCTTCATAATGCAAGGCACATTGGATGGAGGTTTAAACCTCCCCTTGAATATTCTTAAATTTTTATCTTCACTCATTTGTAAATGGTGTATGAGATAAGGTGCGTGAGATGGGAGTTTTAATCCCTTTAATCTTGTCTAAAACTCCAATAAAATTCATTCATTTTGGCGCATTTGATTGGACGCATTAGTTCATCATTTTGATTCCTCTTCAATCAACATTCAAAACCTTGCTTTTCCTTCAAAATTGGTGCAAGAGTTAGGGTGCACTAGTTCCACATTTGGTGCTCCAGTTGAAAGTGGTATATTCCATCAAGATTTTGCACCATTTACATGTCTTGTCACAATGGTAAAAGATTTTGTGCTCTCTTCAGTACTTAGCCATTTTTTAGGGTCTCTCAGGGCAAGGTATATTGAAAAATATATTTAAATTTCTTATACTTTAAATATTTTTTAATATACCTTTTCAGGATGTTTGAGATAGGTCTTGAATCCACTGAGTTTAACATGCAAAATCTAGAATTTCAAGGATCCACTAGATTTCAGACTTAGTCAATTTTTTAGGATTTCAAGATTTCAGACTACCAAACTTAGTCATTTTTGGGATCTCAAACATACATCAGGATTGATCTCAGTGTTCATCATTTGGATGGAATTTGATCAAGACTCTTCATTACTGCAAGTTCATGTTCCAGATTAGACCTTCAGTTATAAAGCAAAACCTTCTAGGAGAGAGAGTTATTGTTGGATAGACAGAGGAAACGGATCTAAGACATCATCTAGAACTAAATGCAAAGCATCGGAGCTCAAAAAAAGGGGGTCCCCATTTGCAATGGGGCGATGTCTGATTTGGTCATAACAGAGACTTCTAGTTCTAAAGTAAAAACTTCTAGGATAAACTCATTGTTGGATTGGCAGAGGAAACGAACCTAAGACATCATCCAAGACTCAATGCAAAGCGTTAGAGCTAAAAAAAAAAAGTGGGTCCCCATTTGCAATGGGGTGATGTGTGATCAGGTCACAACATCTAGTGCCAATCTGAATAAATGTTCCTGAACATTTCAAAGACAAAGACTCAAGGTAGACCCAGAAACTTCAAAAACTCCTCCTCTACTCATCAACTAGCTAGATGACAAACTCAAAAAGGAAAAGAATCATAGATTGGATCAAGACACTACATCTTCCTGATGTGTGATTAAAGATAGATTTCAATTAAAATAGTTTCTCAAGTGCTTTAAAGATAAACAAAAGTTAGGTTTCAACATTTCCATGTACACCCACACACCAAATCAAATAAACAAAACTACATGATCATGAAATCAAAACCAACTGCCAGCATGACCATCCATATTCCAAGGATCCAAGTGTGTGCGAATGTGTTCATTCCCATCCCTTAGCAACTAAGATCATCTAAGCTCCTTTACATTAGGCTACATAATTAGTACACACCTCATGAACTACCTAGACATTGCCCCACTGCCAGTGAGTATCTATAGCCCTGACAGGTTTGTGTCACAATTCCACTCGAGCAGAGCCCCACTGCCGGTCAAGTGTCCATAGCCTCGGTAGAGATTACTCGATTGTCCATCTACTTGAGTTATAGTGTGTGATTTGTGATTTTTCATTTCTTTGTTTCATTCTTTGATTTTCCATTAAGCTTAAATGTGATAGAATACAATGCAGTAGCGCTACCCTACAACACATGCTTTTTGATGGCATAACCATTGATAACTCTGCTAGCACTTGTGGACTTGCTATGGCAGCAAAGGTGGACCTTCAGATTTTTCACTTAATGTAAGTTAACAGAGAATCCATTAGGTACTTAAGGATTTTTAAGTGTATAAGGTATAAGATCTCAAAATACTTCAAGTAATACCAAACAATTGACTTATCCCTCATGAACAAGTAGTCCTGTTATTTGATACTAGCAATGGAATCCACAGGAAATCCATTAGTCATGACCCATGTTTCTTAAAAGAAGACATAAGAATTCAAAAATTTTAGATTTAGCATTTTAAAATATTATAACCAAAAGATAGCAGTGTCAAGACACAATATATGATTAACTCCCAAGTCATGTACCAAGTTTGACAAGATGATAAATTGAAACAAAAACATCTTTAGAATCTAATACTTTCATGAATGGATGTCTAATAAATGAACTAACATGTTATCCTGAATTGACACCAGAGTGTGTGTTTAAGATAACATCACCTTCTTACAAATAGGAAACCTGACCCAACAATGAACTATGAACAATGAACACCTACAGAAAACAAATGACAACAACTAAGAAAAGAGAACTATTCTAAGAAAATAAAGCAACATGAAAGAAAAACTAAGCTAAGACAAGCCAACACTTGAGTCAAATAACCTGAAGGGAACAAATCTACTCTATGACGCAACATGAAATAAGAACCTATTCTAAAACAACAGATGAGTACGACCTAGGACACCTAAGTATATAAACACCCTAACATGATTTCTCAAAATGAACAAGAGTAACACTGTGCATGTGAATGTACGAAGTTTTCCAAATTTATCTTTGAATTAAAAAAAAGATCTTGTACAATACATTTCTCATATTCAAACAAAATTTTGCACAAGATTATCAATTGTGGCAATTCAAAAGGACCATGATTTATCCAAACACAAGTTTCTTTTCCTAAATTTCCATAGTCAAACTCATATTCTTCATATTCATCATTTGGAAATCTGTAATCATCAAATTCAAAATTTTTCAAATCAAGAGCAAGGAGAGATACAACTTGGTGGTCTTTGATCAGAAGTAAAAATTCATTCTTTTTGACTACCAATATGTTTGGAGGTTGAAGTTCGTGATGGATCATCCCACTTGCATTTGCAACATGCATTAGCTCTTCTTGAATTATCAGTAGCGGACCTAGCACAGATTCGAATTGTTGGTCTACCTTGATCTCCATTTCATCAACTTGTTCATCTTGGGATGACTTTGGCATGAACTCTTGTTGTATTTAATCCATGGGAATGTCGAGAAACCCTTCGAATTGTTGTTCATTTGATAAGTCTTCGATGATGGCTTGGAGTGCTTCTTGCAATGCATCCAGTTAACTATCTTCCAACAACTATTTCTGTACTTCATGCAACTCACTTTCAAAGATCTCCCTATGTAGCATGAATGGGTATTCCTCAAGGAATTCATCTTCTTGCAATGAACTTGAGTTATTTTCTTCTTTGATCAAGGAATCAACATCTTGTTCATCAGTTGCCTTCATTTGAATATCCTCTATTTCCTTTTCATCTTCAGTAGGTTTGTTCTTGCTTGGAAGAAGGTATGAAAATTGACTCTCCACCTGACCATCAATCTTATTTGTGCTATCTTCATTTTTGAATAACATGGAAGTATCTTCTCTTTTGGATGGTGAATTGATTTCTTGAAGACATTTGCTCCACAAGTCATCTAATTTCAGCTATATTTCAGATTCTTCTTCCAACCTCAATTGCTCCTTGACTTGATGAATAGCTTCCTAACAAGATGAACATGTGAGTTCTGAATGAGCTATGTTATGAATTCTGCACCAACCACCTAGAATCAACATTTCTTCTGCCGGCAAGTCCTTCTCAATACTTAGTCTCCTCTTGATCATTTCATGAAGCATATGAAGAAATCTCTTTCGTTAAATAGAACTTCGTGAAGTACCTTTGTAGAAATAGTTGGCTCATGTACCTATGAAAAAGAAATTTTCCCTTGCAATGCTAATTCCATCCTTGATAAAAATGTCATCCAATATAGCTCCTCGTGTCCATTAGTGTCATGAATTCTACATCCTTCCCTTGATGCAAAGTTGCTCAAACTCTTACGACGAAGTTGTGCATTCAAATTCCACCAAAGATGTAAAATATTAACTTAAGGATCTGATCCATCTTGAATTGCCTAAATCCTAAGAAATCCATATCTATATATATATATTTCCATATTTTCAATTTTTACTTTTTTTGTATTTTTTTTATTTTTCTACTTTTTTTTATTTTTTTTGAAATTTTCTACTTTTTTTGGATTTTCAACATAAGAGAGATCTTGAAATCTCAAATTTTTTTTGTCAAAACTCACTTCAAACATCAATCCACTACTTGGAGTATCTTGTTTCTCTACTTGAAATGAAGAATATCCACGTCCATGCCCTCCTTCTAGCACCAAAAATGTTGATGATTGTTTTTAGACAAGTCAACAATAGAGTAAAACACTAGGTATCCAACTCTCTCTTGAATAAAATTCTTCAAAGGCTAAGCTATGTGATCCAATGATGTAACTTCAAGGTTCCATATTCATGATTTGCATTGGATAGACTCAGTGATTTGATGTGATCTTATTGATTATCACAAAGGGACTTATGCAGACTTCTTACTTCATTGAGCTTATTCCTCCTTACAATGTGGATGACATATGTACAATACTTCAATGATAAAGAAAAGGAAAAAAGATAAGGGTTAGAGGAATTAATCTAAGGTCAATGAAGCAATGATGATTCATGAATAGACAAACTCCTTTATCAACCTAACTCCACTTCACCAAGGATGCCTACAACTACATGAAGTTGGTGCAATCTCCTAAAGATAGTAAAAGGTTTTCAAATCATGAAATCTTATATAAGCACCCATTAAATAGCACAACTCAAATAAGCATCCACAAATGATGCTCAGACTAGCTTTACATAACACTTCACCAATTGACAAATATCAAAAGCATGAGCTAGGAGTTGATCAAATATCTAATACATACATACATCACATCAATGCATTGCTAATCTACTTGTAATCTATTTTGAACCATCTCTCCACTTCCATGAATATACAAGAAACCATGTCATTTCACAAGACAACACTTAACACCAAACAAGCTCCAATGTCTTTGCATTAATGTTGAGAAATATTTACAATAACTTCAAGTACTCTCAAGGAATTTCGAGTCTCTTCTCTTCTACTCTACTACTAGCTGCCTACTGACTATTAACTATTATCAAACTACTAAATTTACAAATGAGGCAAAAAGGACTTTATATAGAGGTCTAGAATTACAATGAATGGCCTGAATGAATCTAGATAGCCAAGGGTTAGGATCATGCCACCTCAATAGGTAGTTACAACAATTTGCTATTTTTAGTACATAAGAGAGGCAATGAAGGCATGTTTTCTAAGAAGACAAGGATACAATGGAATCTTTTGAGTATCTTCCACATGGACATCCTCTTTGGCTTCTTTCTTGTTAAATGATGTGGCAAATTGTGATTGGTGAATGATAAATATCTGCCACGTAGGTGCCACCTCAGCATATTCCCAAATTGCATCATCTTTAATGTCTTTGATGTGATTGCTTTGAATGAACTTGAACTTGTGTGTTTGGGATGTATCTTGATTAATCTTGCCTTGTTCATCTTCTTGTAAACTAGATGTGTATGATGCATGTTGCTCATCTGCCTAACTTTATGATACTTCTTCTTGGCAAGGTATACATGTTGATCAACTTTGATGCTTCTTCATGAAAAGTATTCAAAGATGATGATGCTTCCTTCATGATATAGAGTAGATGATGATGCTCCATTGATAACATGGAGTAGGAGATCTCTCTTGGACTTGAATATTGAAGAGTCTTGAAGATTGATGGATGCATGCCTTCTCTCGATGATGCAAATGATGAAGCGTTCCAACATGATGATCTTGAAGTGGTCCTTTGGAGTGGTTATCCACTATCTTTCACTTTACTTTTTGCATAAAGGTGGTTCCAGACACTTGCTCCTTGGATGATCATTCATCTCCATCAATGCTCCTACAACACAAAGAAAGAAATACATTAATTCTTTGATCTTACAACACCAAATAATCATTATAAATCAATTTCTAACTCTTCCAATCCTAGGCACATTGGATGCCAAATTAGTTGATCTCCTAAATGAAATTGAAAAATTGAAATTAAGCATCATATATGAGTGTCACATTGGATTACTATTTCATCCTCCAATTGAATACTTAAACTGACTTTACCCATAGCAGTGCATTGGATGGATGTTTTATTTGTTCCTTGAAAAAAATCATAATACTTCAGTCCAAATCCATTCATAATTGACACATGACATCCATGTTTTGATCTTTGCTTAAAATTGGCATCCAAAACTTAAGTTATCACACTCCAAGTGGTGGTGCATTAGATGAAAAATCTAGATCATTATCTTAAATTGGCACAGTAAATCAACATTTCATGCTCTAGTTAAAAGTTAGCCATTTTTCAAATCTCAAACACTTAACTCCAAGGCAGCTCATTAGATCCAAATTTTGATCCTTTCTTCAATGTCTTCATGAAAACTGAGATGCCATTTCTTCATGTCTTGGCGCATTGGTTAAGAATTTTGATGTTTCGTTGAAGTGTGTCAAGAAACATGAATTAAACCATGCTCATGAGTGGCACATTGGATGCCAATTTCAACCTTTTCTTGAATGTCTTTGTTAAATTTAAATTTATCATCCTTCAATGATGGTGCATTGGTTCATGAAGTAGATCTTCTCTTAAAATTTGACCTTTTTCTTATCATTTTTGGGTGGCACACTAGATCATAAGTTTTCTCTCTCGTTGAATGTTCTTAAAAAACTTTAACTTTTGTTTCCTTTATAGATAGCGCATTGGATGAGGTTTTTGAACTTCAGTTGAAAGTCTTGAAAAAACTTGAACTTAACATCACACAAGGTGGCACATTGGATGAGGATTTCAACCTTTGGTTGAAATTTGTCTTTAAATTTTGACTTTCCTTACTCCAAATGGTGGTGCATCAAATCACCATTTGAAATCCTCTTAAAAATGTTCTAAATTTTGTATTAAATTATTCCTTCAAGCACTTTGGATGGAGCGCATCACTCCTAGGTTTTGATCTTTGGCTGAAAGTTACATTTTAGACTCCAATCAACACCTTCTCTTTGGCACAGCAGATCAAGATTTTGATCTATCATCAAAACAGCCCCCTCCACCTTGGTCGCATTAGATGTGGCGCACTAGATGGTAATTTTGGATTCTAGTTGAATGTCAATCTTTTGTAGACTATATCAGTCATCTTGGTTTTGGCGTTGTAGATAGCAATTCTATTCTCTCCTTAGAACTGGTGCAGTAGATCAGTCTCTTGAATCCTCATAAAACTCTCAAAAACTACATTGTTCACTCCTTGAGGAAGGCACATTAGATCAAGGTTTTGAGCTCTGCTTGAAATTTGTCTTAAAACTTTACTTAAAACTCCCATGAAATTGGTGCTTTGGTTGAAGGTTTTGATGCTCAATTGTCATGATCACTTAAAACTTGAAACGAGTCACTTCATCTTTGGGTGCATTGGTTGAGGCGCATTGGATCAGCATCTTGAATCCTCTTTAAAATTGCTTAAAACTTCAATCAACACCTCTTTCTTCAAGCACAGTAGATCACAGTTTTAATCTTTGCTTGAAAAGCCTTCATAAAATTTGAATTTAACCTCACATAGAAATGGCACATTGGATGGGTTGTGTTGGATGGGTCGCATTAGATGGGTCGCATTGGTTCATGATTTTGTGCTCCAGTTGAATGCTCTCATAAGGGCACATTGGATCATGAATTTGAATCCTCTTGAGTACTTAGCCATTTTTTGCAACTTTCTCAGGGTAAGGTATATTGAAAAATATATTTAAGTATAATATACCTTTCAAGATGTTTGAGATAGGTCTCGGATCCACTGGATTTAACATGTAGAATCTAGAATTTGGAGGATCCACTAGATTTCAGGCTTAGTCAATTTTTAGGATTTTCAAGATATTAGGATATCAAACTTAGTCATTTTCAGGATCTCAAACATGGATCAGGATTGATCTCAGTGTTCATTTGAACCTTGATAGATGACTTCCTAGTTTCCCATTTGGATGGAATTTGATCAAGACTCTTCATTATTGCAAGTTCATGTTCCAGGTGAGACCTCTAGTTCTAAAGAAAAAACCTTCTAGGATAGACTTATTGTTGGATTGGGAGAGGAAACGAACCTAAGATGTCATCCAAGACTCAAAGCAAAGCATCGGAGCTAAAAAAAAGGGGGTCCCCATTTGCAATGGGGCGATGTGTGATTAGGTCATAACAAGTATCTCTATGGATTTCATCACAGGTCTGCGAAAGGTGAATGGAAAAGACTATATCTATGTAGTTGTTGACAGGTTGACCAAGTATGCTCACTTCTTTGCAATTCAAGTTGAGTCATCAGCATTACAAGTCACTGAGTTATTCTTTCATGAAGTCTTCAGATTACATGGCCTTCCTAAGACCATAGTCAGTGATTGACATAGCCAATTCATCAGTTTATTCTAGAGAGAGCTATTTCAACTAGCTGGAACTAACCTGACACCAAGCACTAGTTATCATCCTCAAACCGACGGACAGACTAAAATTGTAAATAAATGGCTTGAGGGATACTTGAAAAACTATGTATATGATCATCAGTGTGATTGGATCAAGTGGCTACATCTGGGTGAATACTGCTACAACACTACTTTCCACATGTCAATCGACATGTCTCTCTTTCGAGCTTTGTATGGGTATGATGTAGTTTCATTTGGTGATCCGGCACTGAATGATAGTAGAGCTCCTCGAGAAAGAGAATTAATGAAGGATACTCAAGACATTTTGAGAGTTCGTAAGGACAATTTGCAAAGAGCTCAAAACTAGCAAAAGTTGTATGCTGACAAACACCGGGTTGAATGGAGATTTGAAGTAGGTGACATGGTGTTTCTACACATTCATCCATATAGACAGAGTACTTTGAAGAAGTCAGGTGTGGAGAAATTGAAACCCAGGTTCTATGGACCCTATAAGGTGTTGAGAAAAGTAGGTGAAGTTGCATACAAACTTGATCTACCAACTGGAAGCTGTGTCCATAATGTGTTTCATGTATCATCTCTCAAAAAGGCACTAGGACAACATGTGGTGTCATCTGATGAGCTTCCACCATTGGATGAAGAAGGAATGCTTTCATTTGAACCCAAAAGTGTGGTGGATATGAGGGAGAAGAAACTGCACAACTAGAGCATAAGGGAATATTTGGTGAAGTGGAAAGGGTTGCCAATGGAGGATGCTAATTGGAAAGGAGAAGAGATTCTAGATAATCCTAACCTTCAATTGCTTGAGGACAAGCAATCCCAGGAAGGGGAGACTATCATGTCCCCATTTCTAGCTTGATCATCAGTGAAGCATTGATTATCCTATCTATCATTCCCGTGGGCTAATACCAATGATGAAGGAATGAATTTGGTTTTTGACTAACTCAGTGTTGTAGTTTTACAAGTACAAAGTCAAAAACTATTCCAACAATCTATGGAAAGTCTAGCCAAAATGGTTAAGTATTGAGGCCAAAACTAACAAGAACTTGACTCTCAGAGCCAAGGTGCACTTTCTGACTATCCGGTGCCAAATTTGGGCCTAACCAAGAATCATCAAGCTATGAAGCATATCAATCATATCAACCAGGGTGCCTTGGAAGGAAAGGGTGTTTTGATCTTCAAAGTGACTCATACATTGCAAGTCTTTAGAGAACATGACCAAGTGAACACTGGGTGCACTTCTCCATCCAAACTGACCCCAATGTGTGCCAAGGAAGTTGAAATCATAAAACAAGGTGGAGCGACCTTTAGAGTCAGGGTGCTAGCTTGACACCCAACAAACATTTTATGAGTGCTTAGGCACCTATCACTGTTCCTACAAACTAGAATGAGCACCTAGCCTATCTAAGGTGCTATAATAATAATCTAAGACACTAGATTGGTGCCTCATTGAAGGAGTTGATATTATGAAGATAAGTTGTCACCTCAAGATGAAAGGTTGTCTAAGTAATGCAAGGCACTAATCCTTGATCAAACATACCAAATTGTGCACCTTGATACTTGAGGCACTACATCATGATTAAATAACCTTGGAATAGCACCTAGTGGATTGAAATGGTAATTGCATCATCAGAGGGTCAAGATTGATTCAAGAGGTCATCCTTTCAATTGTGATCATCATCTATGTCTAGAAAAGTGATGTGAGAGTGAGGTGCACTTTTCCTCCTCTTTAACCTCACAAATATGCCTTCTTCAAGAATCCTATTTTGTGCCTAAGGAAAGAATGAAGAGTTGCTTTCATTGTTAGGAAGAATACTTGCATTTGGAGATGATTTGGAAGCACCTTGTAGACTTGAATGAAGCTAGAACTCACCCCAATGATGTTAGGCGCAATCCCATGGCTCTTGAACCTAGTTTTGGTGCCTTGCAAAAGATGTTGTGAATTTGCATTTGAGACTCTATCTTTGAAGGAGGAGGCATTCTAGAGTGTTTTCCACTATTGAGATAATGAAGGACAACAAGTATGGAGCCTAGAATCCTAGGCATACTTTAGGGTCTCTACAAACCCCAACTGGCACCTAACCTTAGCATGGTGCAATTTCATGTAGGAACCATCTTAAGTTGGCACCTAGCATTGAGAAACATGTAGCTATGACATCATTTTGGCACCCAGAGTCTCTGATCTCCTATTGGTCCAAATGGTGGCATTGGGATCTATTATGGTTCATTGGATAAGGTTGCCAAGTTAGAGGGAGTCATCAAATGGAATATGCCATTAGAATATGCTCTTGGGAAATGTGCCTTGGTTCCTTCTTTACATTGAAAAAATGCCTTCATTGCCCTTGCAGAGGAGCACTATAAAAGTAGGGAGCACCTTCATTTTGTTATCTTATCTTTTGGTGAATTTTCTCTCTACAAAGCTTTATGCTTGTGATCTTGAGGCCTATGAGTTTCAAGAGTTGGGGTAATGCTCCCTCAACTGACAAGGTGATGCTCCCTTGTTGCATCGTGAGGTGTTAACATCACGTTGACATCATTAGGTTCAATTGAAGTGATCTACATCAACTAGTGAGATAGAGCTAGTTGTGAAGAAGTTGAAAGCATTGTATACATCTAGGCTTCAAGGCCTTTTCTTATAATCCTTCAAATAAGATTGTATATTCATGCCATTGAGGGCATCATCTATTGTAATAAGACAATTGTATTGATTCGAATCAAGTAATAATGTAAGTGCCCAACTTCAAGTTGATTCATGCAAGTTGTCTTTATTGTCCTTTATGAATGATGTTAAGTAAATTGTGTAATTGAAGAGTTAAGTGCAAGTAAATTTAGGCAAGTAAAGTGAAGTCTTTAGTTAAGTGTAGTTGGGTATCTTACACAAATCTATGACCAAAATCAACATTTGTACTCACATGTACCTCTTCTTCTTTTTGTTGTCTTGATTTGCTATCATGCTTGTCTTCATTGCTTGACAACACATCTTCTTGGTAGGCTTCCTCCATTACCTCTACAACATCTTCTAGGGCATCTTGAAATTCATAATCATCATCAACATCTACATTATCATTTGAAATCAATATCATACTATTATCTTCTTCACATTTAAATTCATTGCATTGTACCCTTTCTTGTTGTACTATTGTAATTCATTCATGCATACCAACTGCTACAATTTGGCTTGCTCTTCTCTCATCTTCATCCCCACCCAAGGGTGCTCTGCTAGACCCTTCTCTTATCCATTTCAAGGTCTCATTCTAGACCTTTCTTGTCATGCTCTTCATACCTGTATACACACTTAAAGACAACATTAGACAATAAAACAAGAGACCACAATGTCTCCATAAGTGTCACCTTCATGAACACTTTGCTCTTTTCATTTCTCTTTTCCACCAATGCTGCATGCTGCACTTTCTTCTCTTCCTCTTTTTCTTTCTTATCTTCCCTCATGTTCTCTTTAATGAGAACTTCCTCCATCACTTTTGAGGTATGTTGCTCATCTGGTAACCTCTTTCTATCCCAACCTTTGTGGGTACTCTTTCCTCTTCTCAAGGTATCCATCCTCTGCCTTTTTCTTCTTTCCATAATCACCTTCACATGCCACTTTACTTTTTTTTTCCATTGGCCATACCCAAAAATATTCATGGCTTTCTTCTTCCAACCTTTGCTGCGTTGCTATCAGGTATTGTGCCAAATCTTTTCTTAGTTCTACAAGCTCTCTTTCAAAAGCTACATTTAAATTCTTCATGTTTTCTTTCCTCTTCTTCCACATGTCCTGGCTAAGCCACCTCACTCTAGTAATCTACTTAGCACTCAGAACCAATGTTGCACTCTGATACCAATCTGATAGCATGAGATCTATTCACATGCTCTAATACCCCATTTAATAACTTCACACATCAGACACACTTTGTATTCCTTAATGTTGATCTCTTAACTTAGACCTCTAAAGACCTACTATTATAATAGTGACAGGAACCTTTCTATGGATAGGAAGTCAATCTAGAAATAAAATACAGAAATGTTAGAACTAACTAATGAATTTAGCTTGGTGGAATAAGAACTACCCATGATAGGAAAGTTACATTATCAAATCAGTCATACATATATATAACAGAGCCTTTATGATTGAGACAAACCAAAAATGATAACAAATAAATCCACATATCCAAAACAATGAACTTTATTCATGTTGGGGAAACCATTACAGATTACAAGTGAACTAGATCCTTCATGGATCGATGTTCCCTTCTCTATGGGCATTCGTCCCCCTCACTCTCATTACTCCCTTGGTCTCTTTTCTTCCTCCTATTGATGTTTCCCTTTCTAGTTGCATCTGGTACTCAAGCCTATCCTCTCCCCATCCAGTCCTCTATTTTCCAGTAATCATCGACCTCTTCTTTTTCAGCTCCAACTGACTGTCACTCTCCTTCTATTTGGGCCTCAATCCATTGGCCTTCGGCCTTTCTCTTAACATCCTCTACTTCTTTATGTTTAGCCTCTACTTCTTTCTATTGGCCTTCCTCTTACTTCATCAGCCTCCTTCCTTTTGTCCAATGGCCTTTCGGTCTTTCTGTTATCAACCTTTTTCTTCTGTAACTCGGCCTTCCTTTCTTTGGCCATTCTCTCTCTCTCTCTGTCTCATACCTACACACTCTCCTTATATGTATTCAATATGCCTTTCCTATCTATTCTATTCCTGCCAATGGTTAGTTATTGGAACTATTTTCTTTTCTTTTCTTGCATGTCTCTTCACACCCATTTCTTTACAATTCATTGCATCATATCCCTTCCAACCATCAATTCAAACCTCTTCAACTTCTAACTGCCCTCACTATTGATTTAACAAGTATACCTGTCGGTCTCCTCATTAACTATTGCTGTCATTTTTCACCTCTTCCTCTTATAACCGTCACACCAATCTGTTCCTGACAACCTAACTCTACCTGACTATAGCTATTTATTCATTCTACCGTCTTCTTGTAACTTAACTACCTTCAGCATATGTAATAAAAACCTAGAAAACTACCAAATGACTATGAATGCTCATGTTACTTTGGCGACAGGAACTTCCCACTATCTACATCTTGTCATCCCACCCCTCAACAACCCAAAAATCATAAAATTCAAAAATTAAGAAGATGCCCCTGCATCATTTCCCTGCTTAAGGTTTAGCTCCTATGTCCTTTAGAATGCATTTAGAGCATCTTTCCTAATTTTGATTTTGGCACTATGGAGAGACCCAAAAGAACTATGGGGAAACCTAGAATAACGATCTAAAATGGCTTGTTAGAAAAATGTGAGGTTTGGAAACTCAATTTGGAGGTTCAAGAAGATGGTTAAGGAGGGGAAAACACAAGGGATATGTAGTAAGAGTGAAACTACTTTGGAGTGTAATTAATGTCTACATGATTATGATTAGGAACCTCTTTTCATCATTAAACTATCATGTAGGCCTAACATGATTTTGGTATTTATAGTGTGCATGTGGCATATTTCTAGAAGAAAATTACAATTACCTAAGCCTTGATTGACCCTAACTCTACATCCTAGAAAGGATCCAAATGTAATCTCTAGATTCCCTTTTCCTTGTTTTGGATCAAACCTATAGGTGTAGTACTAAAACCTAGTTTAGAATTGTAACTTTGGTTTTGACATCTAAATTTCTAGAATTAAATTTAAATATGGGCCCAAGCCAACTAAATTTGCACACTAGAGTGTTATATAAAAGAATAAATCCTAATTCATTTTGATCATCTAGGACTTATCAAGAGGAGACATCTACACTTAGCATCTGCATTAAAAAAGTACTTAGCATTATTATCGACACCTTTATTATTCTTGGCGTATCTTCCAATTTGTACAAAATCATTAAATCAATCCAAAGGTTTGACTAAGGCATAATAGGAGAACAAGTTGCCTTCCATGCAAAATCTACTAGTGTTGATAGAACCATCATGTTTAGATATTAAAGGTAAACACATTTCTAAATATTTAATATAGAAAGTTCAAATTTGCATGAAAAGATTGAATCTATAGGAAAACATTAAAATTCACGTCTCAATTAAATCTACACCTTCAAGATTAACTCAAAATAAATAACAATAAATCTTTATCCACTTACATTGTGAAAAGTATGAATCCACTTAACCATCTCCGATTTGTGGATGACACTTTTTTGATGGGCACTACCACTCTTGAGGAAGCTATTGCTCTTAAGTGAGTTCTTGACATTTATATCAAGTGTCTAGGTAACTCTTAAATGAACAAAAGTATTAGGTTTTCTTCCATATATGAACCCTCATCTTGAAGAACAAATTGATAATACACTTCATTTCAAGATTGCTTAGAATGTTATTCTGGATTTTGTTAAACTTGTCATATTAGTCATTGGACACATAGATAACTCTCTTTGGCTAGTTGTATAAACCTTGAAACTATGATTCAGGCTCTCCAAGTTTATAGATTTACAGCTCTTGTGACTCCAAAAGGCATCCTTCATGATTTGGAACATAAAATGAGAAAGTTTCTTTCAGAAGGAAATTTAGAGAAAATGAAATGTCATTTGGGATAAATTTTGTTAGCCTAAAGAGAGAGTTGGATTACGTATGACATCTTCTCTCCTTAACAATATCACTTTTGCTGCCAAATTATATTGGATATGGTGTGTGGAGGAATAGTCTTTATGGGGGATAATTCTTAAGCTCAAGCAGCTGAATTTGGAGAATTGTGCTTTCATTTCTAGTATGTCAACCCTTTACAAGGGTTCTCATAAATAGAAAACAATAAATTTGGAGAGTAATTTGATTAAAATTTGTCTTTTTAGATTGTGGGGAAGGGTGACCTTGCTCTTTTTTGAGATGATGCATGAGACCAACACAATGCTCTTTGTGTGGAATTCTCTAACCTCCTTGAATTAAACTATAAATGTGTTGAAGTTAGTTACAATTTTGTTTCTGATTCAGTATGAAGTCATGCATAATGGTATAAGAATTTGGAAATAGAAATCTAAAGCTCTTTGGCTAGTTCAACAATTCCCTCTTCTCGTTAACCATTTAACTCATATTTTAGCATCTCAGAAGGACTCTTTGAGTAACATTCAGATATCCTTAAATGGGGTTTGAAAGAGTATTGGATTTACACAATACAAACTGGTTATAAAACTCTTTCGACAGAAAACTGGATGGAGAAAAACTAAAAAAACAAGATAATTTACTTTAAAAAAAATAATCAAATAGAAGTTTTAACTTCTAAATTAAAAAATTGGGCAAGCTAGCTACTGTCCAGGTCAAATTCTACTGTAACGAACTAAGCCTCTTAATTATAAAATCTATTTAGTCATTATTTGCTCTGAGATCCTGTGAAACCTTACCGTGTTTTACTATTTAAGTCTCCTTACGATTGACTGTTTCCTTCAAGGATTGTGTAAAGCAAGGCAATGCAACTATTACCTCTACACTCTTTGGTTATGTATCAAATATGATTTTGCCGTTCCTTAGTTTTATCGACAGCTTCTTTTACATTTAGATTTTACCATGTTTACATCTAGATTTGTACAGTGCATCTGCTAAAGTTTTTAATGGATTCATAGAGAACCAGAGATTATACAGGTTGGAACCCAGCTGCTTTTATGACTTCAACAACATTTAAAATACTCAGAAAGAGAGAAACCATAGAAAGTAATGAAAAAGAAAATGTTAAAAAATCTTGGCTTTATGTTGCGAGGGATTCTTGAGGAAAATACCAGATATGTTGTGAGGGATCCCTTCCTGTTGAGAATATTGCTACACACGAAATCGCTACTTCTTTCTCGATCTTAGAATGTATGGCTTCTAAATTCTCCAAACGCTACTTTTACTCTGAAAAGACATAGTAAAAGTCTCTGTCTTTTAATATATTTATACCAGATCTCTCTAAAAAACCTGAGCAAACCTAGAAAACAGAAAACAAGCTCTCGGCTTTAAGACTCATTAACATATAAGCAGGGCCTACGGTGAAGAACCTTCTTACAATCCCAAGCTGTCATTATTAAATTATTACCGTTTTGAATACTGCTCCAAATGAAAGTTTAGGTTGTAGGAAGCATAGCTTGTGAAAGTGTAGGTTGGCAAGGGTTCAATAACCATTAAAAAAATAAAATTCAAAGTTTTTTAAAATTTTAATTAATTTAAAAAATTTGGGTTCTATATTTTATTAAATGGTATAGACATCTTAAATACATTTATCTAAAAAAAGCAGAGAGATATAGATTGGAGTTATGTTATTTTCTTAAGGGTTATTTTATTTTACTTTGGAATTATTTATACATGGACACAATTTTTTATTTTTATTTAATTGATGTTTAATCAAAAAGTTTTTCTAGTTAAATTTTCTTAAACAAGGGTTTTCTGCAACTCAACTAGGTTAAACAAAGATTTCTCCATGCGAGAATTAAATCACAGGTATTCAGTGGCTTAAGGTATTTTATTAAAATTAAATTTGTGATAAGGAAAATAAAAAAGAGGGGCAATTCTAAGACAGAAAAAACATAGATTATTAATGTAGGGATTCCTTTAAATCCGTATTAAAATTAAATTCTTGAAAACTAAAATAAAAAAGAAACACAAATCTAAGGCAGATATTAATGCAACGGCTTCCATGTATTATTTTGACTATAATTTAAATAACTGAGAAAAAAAAAAAATGTAAGACAGAAAAAAAAAAAGATTATGAATGTAGGGCTTCCTTGAATTATTTTTACTAAAACTTAAATCCTTAAAAGAAAATTTAAAAATACAAATCTAAGGAAAAAATCAATATAGATCCAGTATAATTACCAGGGCTAACTAATTTGGTACAGATTTTAATCTCCAAAATGCACCATTTCTTCTCCCAAAGTAAAGTTGTTTAAAGCCAAATTGATCTTCAAATTCATTCTCTATTAAAGCCATGTAAACCTGAAGTTTTCAAAAACAAGGCTAGTAAAATAAATATATATTTGTCTTTTATATCAAGGGGTGGAATGTAATCACATGAGTGTGTTAACAATAACTATTAAAAAGATGACATAAAAAAATAATTACATTAAGAGGAGTTATAGTGGCATTAAGGGGATGAGACCGTGTACATTAAAACGAAATAGAGCCTCCACATAGTGTTTTTTAAATAACTAGACATATTTTTTAAATAGTTATAAATATATAGCCGACATAGTTTTATTAAATCAATGAACATAAAAATAAAATGAGAGCAAATTGAATTCAGAAAAGTTTAATGATAAGGAAACAAGTTTAATCAATAAAGATGGAAGTTTAATTGGTAAGGGCACTATGCAACCATCTTTTTTGGGGTTTTTTTCTTGCAAAATGAATTTATGAAGTGATGCAATGCTCCTACTTATATTTCTAGAAGGTTAGATTAGGCATTGCGTATTATTGGCTCTTATTCTATTTACATGCTAGAATGAAACCTATAAATTATAATTTATTTAATATTTTTCTTGCATAAACAAATCTTTGAAAACCATAAAGAAAATTGATATTTAATTTATTGACCTTTGTTTTATATTTTTACTATAGGAATTAATTCCTTTAAACAATTATAATTAAGTTTTTTTGGATCATTTAGATTAAATTATTGAAAATTATTCCATTTAAAACTAATTGTTAGAACTAAGAATTGCCACTACAACCCACAAAGAAAAATAAGAAAATTAAGGTAGGTAATTTATTTACTTTAGTTTAATGAAGGCTAGAAAAGAAAAATAATGGCAATGTAATTTCTTTATATTAGTTTAATGAGAACTACGGTTATATAGTTCTTCAATCTTTAAAAGCCACAAAGAAAATTAATATTTTGGAAATTAATTCTATTAAAAAATTATAACTAGCATAGATATCTTAAATACATCTATCTACTCTTATTCTATTTACATGCTACAATGGAACCTATAAATTATAATTTATTTAATATTTTTCTTGCATAAACAAATCTTTGAAAACCATAAAGAAAATTGATATTTAATTTAATGACCTTTGTTTTAGATGTTTACTATGGAAATTAATTGAATTAAAAAATTATAACTAGCATAGATATCTTAAATACATCTATCTAAAAGACGCCGAGAAAAGACACTAAGACACTATATCTCTCGGCATCTTTTAGATAGATGTATTTAAGATATTAGTTATATGCTATATTTTTATTTTTAATAATGTCCAATTTAATTTTTGTAGTTAATGCGAGAGGCTATGGAGTGTAATGCTTGAACTTTACAAAAACTCTTACCTTTTACCATAAATTTGATATCCATTTACATGTCAAATTATTAATAGTTAGTAATAAGCACAACATAACAAACATAATTTTATTTAATAATTAAACTATATATGGTAAATAAAATTGTTGTAATGTAAAATAGAGTAACTCAAGGTAAATGGTTTTTATTTTACTTTAAGGTTAAATGTTATGGATTGTATTGAAACATTTAAACTATTAATATTGTTTAACTAATATAAAATTTAATTACTAAAAAATTTAAAAGTATTAAATGATGTTAATAGTACCATGTTTATAAGGGGAGACCTTGTGGTGAAATGGTGGGGCTTCTTGCCTATAGTGCCAACAACACAGGCTCAAACCTCATGAGGTTGCTCTCTACTATGTCAACAATTGAGGGGCCCCCATGGTGATTTACCCCTAGCATGTGGCGAGGGCAAGGACTTTAGTGATAAATTGGGAGGGGAAGGTACTTTGTAGAGCTTCCAAGAGGCTTGGCCATTTGAGTTTCAAGCGCTAAACCTGGGACTTCAAGTAAGCATTAAGATGAGTCTAAGAAATCTAGCAATAGAAGGTGACTCAACATATTTGTGATTACTGTGATAAGGATGAGGATCACATCAAATTGGAAATATAACACCATACTTGAAATGGTCATGGAACTTTTGGCCAAATTGGAAGAATACATAGTTAACCATGTATTCAGGGAGGCAAATAAGGAGGCTGATGTGTTGGCCAACTTGGCAATTAATTAGTTGGAGTAAATAGTTTTGGAAACCCCACTTGGCTAGTGACACATGGGTTTCACTCTTGTAGGACTGGTAATAATGGAATTTAATTACTTCTCCAGTTCATCCCACTTCACTATGATGATAGGACATTCAAAGTAGCAGATAATAATGCTACAAACACCAAGAGTATCATATTCTAGCACATTTAGAGTTAAGATGGTGGTATTGGAGGTAAATAATGCTTTGATGTTATTTATCCATTGTTTGAGCTTTGAAGCTATTCAGAAGCCGTGGACACCTCAATCAGGCTTACTTGTATGTAGAGGCAAATGGCCTTTCTCAAGGAGGTGGCTACAAAGAGCCTTCAAAGCATTTTACTAACTAGAAATTGTATTCTATTATGGTAGTGCAATGGATTCTGGGGAGGAGATTTTGTTGGTGCATCACCGATATAGAGTAAATACTAATGCTTCATCAGTTTTTGTTGAAACGTTATTTGAATTTGGGGAATTGAAGGAGGATGTGATAGTAATTATGAAGGCCTTGATAAAAAAGAGCTTCTTGGGAGATTTAGATGAGGTGTTAGTGATGACCAGGTATGGCAATGGTGTCCCACTTCTACGTGATTTCCATAGGCTAAACCACAACGAAGATTTGGTAAAATAGTTTTCATTCCTTACTTCCAACAAGCCAAGTTCTTTTGTAAGGAGGCATCAGAAGGTGGAGAAAGCAATTGATTTCCTAAAGTAGACCTTGGAATGAAGGATATAGATGGTGTGTTAGGAACCCATGTTTAACCCTTCTCTTTACTTTGTTAGTATATTACATTTGGATGCATATGCTTTGTAAGTCGTCCTGTGAGTATATTGTATTATCCCACTTTCATGGGAAGTAATAGTTGGTTAGATTAGACTTTATATATAAGTACGTGTTGAGGCCAATGAAGGCATCCACGAATTTATTGTATTGAGCTTTCTCAAAGGAGGTTGCCCCCTCAAAGTGGCCTGTGATCAATAAATTTCTTCTGTGTTTCTGCTATTTCTGTTATTTCATGCATTTTTCATTATATTGTTGCAGGAGGATCCTCTCATATGGTAGCATAGCTCTTTCTTGGGCTCACTGGGTGGAATTTCTGCCAAAAAAAATTTCGCAGTGGCCTCCAGGGGCTGTGATTATTGCAATAGTTCTTTTTTTTTTGCATATGTATTGTTCATTTCAATTGCAGGTTCGGATCAGGGAATAATTCCTATCTACTTAACTGTGGGAAGTGCTTGGGCATAGCCCTAAAACTCATTGTGAGGAGTAGCACAAGAACCCCGAAGTAGCTAGCCCATTGAGAGGCCCTGCCAGCAAAAAGTACAGTGACCCCTACCTGATTGACTAGTTCCCATCCATGAGGTAAACCAAGAGCTATCATTTGTGGCAAAGTGGTTATTAGTTTTACCTGAGCTGTGGAGTGAGGGGTACTGCCCCAATATGCAAGATGTTAGACAACATTGGTAGCCAAGTGAATCCCCTTAACCTTTAGGAAACTGAACATACCTGGGGCCTATATCTTCCTTACTTTAGCTCCATTTCCTCTTAAAATTCACTGGAACCCCTAAAATTCCATTCTTCATATTTCCTTCATTGAGGACCCTATCCCAAATTCCACTTATCGAAGCCAGAAATCCCACATTTGTCTAATTTTAGGGTTTGCCATAACTTTTTCAATTCTCACCCAATAGCCTTCAAATTTTCCCACAGTGTTCATTTCATATTTCTACTCCTTTGTCCCTCTTGGATAACTTTTCCCATTCTTTCACCTACTTCTGAAATCCTCATTTTCTTCTCCCCTTTCCCTCAGAACATGTCCAAAACCTAGTCAAATCCCAATTACCCATGAGCATTTTTCCCAAATCCAAATTTTCCTTTACTAAAAAAGTTTCTATTTTTGTTTTTCTACCCATTCCCCCAAATAAAATCTTGGTTATGGTTGTCACCGGCGCAGGAGAAAAAAAGATGGAGGAGGAACTTGCAGTCCTCAAGACCAAACTCCAAGATCTGGATGAAAAAATTCTCAGGTTCAATCTTTAGTATTCAACCATGAACAATAGACAGTAGCCAAAGTCTTCTACATATGCAGGGTTTTCTTCTTCTGGCAATTTTCATGGGCAGAAGTTTGATTTTCCTCACTTCAATGGTGATGATCCGATTGGATGGATATATTAGGCAGAACAATATTTCAGTCTACATAATACTTTTGATGTCAACAAAGTACCACTTGCATCCTTTCACTTGGAACATGAAGCCCTTCAATGGTTCTGTTGGTACATCCAGGTTCATGACGAGCCAAAATGGGAAAGATTTTTGCAAACTCATTTTGCAATGATTTGGCCCTAGTGCTTTTGATGACTTAACCAAAGCACTCACAAAACTGTGCCAAACAGGCAGTGTACGAGAATATCAGACAGAATCTGAAATACTAGCCAATCACACAGAGGGATTGTCTAATGAATTCTTTAGGAGTTTTTTTATCAGTGCTTTGGAGGATGTAATTCACTCTAAGGTTAAAATGTTCCATCCAAGTACAATGATGGAAGCCTTAGGGTTGGCTAAGTTGGCGGAGGACAAGATCACAGTTCAATAGTGCTCCATATCCAATTTTGTTCCATTCAAAAAAATCGATTCCCAAAGCCCTCAAATAATGCCAGCTCCTAGGACAACTCCTCTCAAGTATTTGACTGAAGCAGAAATGTGGGCACATAGAGAAAAAAGGGCTTTTATTATAATTGTGATGAGAAATTCACTCGGGGACATAGATGTGTTGAGTAAAAGCTCTATCTCTTGGATGTGGATTCTCTGCCTGAAACTAAAGTTTATGTAGATGCTCAGGATATAGTAGCTAATCAGGTTGAAACTTAGCGGTCGCTTGTTGATCCTACTTCTCACGAAGACCACCCAGAGATCTCTCTCCATGCTGTAGCAGGAGTCACCACCCCACAAACCATGCAGGTCAAGGGTTACTTCAAGAAGCTCCCTCTTACAATACTCATTGATTCTGGTAGCACTCATAACTTCATTGACCCTTGAATAGCCAAACAAGCAAATTATTTTGTTCATCCTTGCTCCAGCTTTGAAGTCATGATTGCTAATGGGGGCACATTACCTTGCAAATGGAAGTGTCGCAATGTGCATATATCTATTAGATATTATAACTTGCACTCTAACATGTTTGCCTTGCCCTTAGGCAGATGTGATGTGGTCTTGGGTGCCCAATGGTTACGCACACTTGGACCCATCTTATGGGATTTTGCTGAACTTTGGATACAGTTTTCAGACAATGGGAACAAACACACATTAAAGAGCTTACAACTGAGGTCTCTCAGTATCATAAGTTTACATCACATGGAAAAGATTCTTAAGAAGAATTCACATGGTGTCATCACTCAGATTCATTCCATTTAGAAGCAACCATTTGTGGTCTCCACTACTCCTTCATATCTACAACGAATGATGGCTATTTTGCATGCAGTATAGAAGTGGAGGCCATACCTACTAGGGAATCATTTTTACATCAGGACTGCTCACTAGAGTTTGAAATATTTCCTAGAACAATGGGTCTCCTCGCCAGCACAACAGAAATGGATCAGCAAACTCATGGGTTATGACTATGAGATCACTTACAAGAAGGGTAAGGACAATATTGTGGCAGATTCTATTTCTTGCACATGTGATGACCAAGCTTCTCTTTTAGCTATTTCTATGCCTATTCCAAATTGGTTGGAATCTATCCAGTAGGTTGTCTTCTATGAACTC
This sequence comes from Cunninghamia lanceolata, assembly GCA_027924645.1. Taxonomy (NCBI): domain Eukaryota; kingdom Viridiplantae; phylum Streptophyta; class Pinopsida; order Cupressales; family Cupressaceae; genus Cunninghamia; species Cunninghamia lanceolata. Next base: position 28,930,866 of record BSBN01000078.1, on the reverse strand, counting down.
TATGTTTCTCCATTGGTAGGGCACTCTGGGTTCCTCAAAACTTATGAGCAAGCACATCGTAACTTCTTTTGGAAGGGAATGAACAGGATAATTAAATAGATGGTGGTTGCATGCGATACCTGCCAATGCAACAAGGGTGAAATGACACTCCTTGGATTGTTTGAATCCTTTCCCATCCCTACACGTATTTGGACTGATATTTCTATGGATTTCACTAAGGGGCTCCCTAAATCTAGAGGGAAGATAGTGATCTTGGTTGTGGGGGATTGTCTCTCAAAATATAGTCATTTTTGTGCCCTCACCCATCCCTATACTACCTCCTTAGTCATACAAATTTTCATGGACCAGATCTTTTGTCTTCATAGCATCCCTTCTTCCATTGTCTCAGATCGTGATTGAACTTTGATCAGTCATTTTTGGACTGAACTATTTGGCCACACTAGCACCAAACAAAAGATGAGTTTTGGATATCACCCATAAATAGATTGTCAGACTAAAATTATCAACAAATATTTGGCAACTTATCTTCATTGCTTCACTTTAGAACAACAACATTAGTGGGTAAAGTGGCTCCCTCTCATTGAATGGTGGTACAATACCTCCCACCACACTGCATCTAACATGACACCATATGAAGGTAGTGGACATGGTTCTCCGCACCTAGGATCAAATTGGGGATCATAAGCTAGCTCCTTCCCCTGTTCATCTAGTATTTCATGTCTCTTGTCTAAAGAAATTTCTTGGCACCAATGACAGAGCACAAACTATTTTACCACAACTGCATAATGAAGGATCCATCCTTTTGGAGCTGGAGGTAATCCTTGATAGTTGCACTCATCATCTTCTCTCTCGATCTATCACAGAGGTATTAATTTAATGGCATGGAATGCACCCAAAGATTGCTACATGGGAACCACTCCTTCAGATTCAGCAACAATTTCCACGTCTTACTCTTTAAGGACAAAACTTTCTAAGAGGGAGGGGATGTTAGGAACCCGTGTTTAACCCTTCTCTTTACTTTGTTAGTATATTATATATGGATGCATATGCTTCGTAAGTCATCCTGTGAGTATATTGTATTATCCCACATTCATGGGAAGTAATAGTTGTTTAGATTAGACTTAGTCTATAAGTATGTGTTGAAGCTAATGAAGGCATCCACAAATTTATTGTATTGAGCTTGCTCAAAGGAGGTTGCCCCCTCGAAGTGGCCTATGATCAATAAATTCCTTCTGTGTTTCTGCTATTTCTGTTATTTCGTGCATTTTTCATTATATTGTTGCAGGAGGTTCCTCTCATGGTGTAGAATGGATGCGATGTTTCATTGACATTGAGGAGGAGTGGGCTGAAGGATCAAGGTTCCCATATTAATATCTATGTTTTTATTTTAGCCTTGCAAAGGTCAATATATAGTAACAATGATATACTTTCCAGGTTTTTATTGTCACCTAGGTTGACTCTATGTTAATAGAGGTTTTGTAAAAATGTATACTAATCTTTCTTTATTACTTTATAATATAGGGAGCATCCACCATGGATGCATTTACAAATCAAAATAAATAGTAACATGTTTATAAAATCATAATTTATAGTAAACTAAAAATTGTTCAAAGTAAAAATAGCTCTACTATACAAAATAAGTGGCAATGGAATTTTAAAAAGCAAAAAAATGAGGCACAAGAAAAGTTATAGATGGAATTTTAAAAAGAAAAAACATGAGGCATGGGAAAAAGGATAAAGGATAGAAGAAACAAAGTAGAGAGGACAAATTTTTGGGTAGAAATCAGCAAAAGACTATAGTAAGTTAACACAAGAATGGAGAAAAGAACAAAGGAAGAGGGAAGAACAAAATAATAGAAATAGATTTAAATAGTTCAACCACCAATAGCTTAAAAGGAGGCAATTTGTAGAAAACCAAAACCCAAAACCCTACACTAGGGTTAGTTCAAAATTCTTCCCCTTAAAAAATTTGTATTATGGAGACCAAAGGAAATAAAATATAAGGCCCTAATAGACTGGATAGAAAACTAAACCCAAGATTATCAAAAAAGAAAGACATGGACAAAATCAAGAAAATAATTATCATATGTTGCTACAAGAGTGAATAGGATCCCTTTGGGGAAACAAAAAATAAAGGAATTTTTTTAGAATGTCATATTTATTCAAAACAAATAGGAATTGGATAATATAAATTCCCATTCAAAATATATGGCCTTTTTCATGAGTTGGGAAAATCCTTGGTCTGCATGAGATCAAATACAAAAAAAGTGTAAAGAGAACTAGGGGCAAAACATGATTATCCACAATCTACCAAGAGGGTTTTATCAATTAAAATATGAATGACAGGGAAAATAAGATGAAATAATGAAAGGAAGTTCATGAAATAAATAGACAATGTGGGTTTTACATAAAAGCCTAGGAACTAAACTTCAACCATCTAAGACATAAAATATCAAAAAATCCAATGTGGATTAGATTGTTTAATATTCCTTCAAATATTGGAATCCCTTGATACTTAAGGAAATAGGAAATCATATAGGGTTCTTCATATTGATGGATGAGAATACAAAAGAGAAAGAATTAGGCCTATATGCACATATATGTGTATACATAAATTTGACATAAAACCTTCCTTTGTCTATCAAAATTCAATCAAGGGAAGAGTTTTGGAACCAAAAAAGTGAAATGGAGGGGCCAATAGAAAAATCCTTAATAGGAAGAAACGAATGGAACATGAATGATCAAAGAAAAGAAGGAGAAAAAAAAAGTAGAAAACATTTCCCACATTCAAGAATCCAATATTGGGAAAAAGGAGCAAAATCAAGAAGAAAATTAGACATAGGTAGAAATATGGGAAAATAACAAAAAATGATGTTTTCCAATGGATGGAGAGTCAAGGTATTTCCTAAAAAGGGATACTTTCAAATTAGTTTTAGAACTTTTTGGGATTACCAGTGAGATAAGAAACTATGATCCTTTTGGAGAAAAATATAGGATACATCAAATACCAAATAATAAGAAGATTCAGAACATTACACAAGTTTAAGATTTTCAAAAGGAGATTATAAAAGAAATAAATGATGAAGAAGAAAGAATGGGAATTTATATCAACTCTTTAGATGATAGAGGAATGATCTTGTAGACACTTGAAAATAGTCACAATCAATTTCATCCACCCACTCATTCAACCCTACTTAACCCACATCACTTCATCCAATCCAATTATTAATTAAATAATTTTTAATTATTTAATTAATTTATTCTAGACCTTTATCATGTCATAAAAATCAATTCTTCTACTATAGTTTCAAAATTAAGTGTTTTTTACTATAGTTCATCCCAAAATTAAATAAATTATCATATTTATTTAATTCCCTATTTTTTGCACTTTTGATTACTTTTTGTAATCATAATTATCTTCTTCTAATCCATGGGCACACGAATTAATTTTAATTAATTCATCATTACAAACCCCCATTTTTCTAGAAGTCCACTTGTCATCCAATGTACACACATGTACATGACAATTATTACTTTAGAAGCATGGAAAAATCTTCCAAAATGGGTACATTTGTCCTCTTTCTTTCACCCCACTCCATGTGTCACTATTCATCTCAATTTAAAATTCTATTTAGCACTATTTGAACACTATTCCTTTAATTTTAAAATCTACTTGTCCTCTCCATGGATTTTGAAAATTATCACAAAATCCAAGCCTTACCTTTTCATAAATGAGTCCTTACATGTCATACACCTACTCAATCCTAGCCATCCATCCATTCAAACTTGCATTCTCATCTATTGATCATCCCTTGAATCTTGGGGCAACCTTCTCATCCAATCCAATCATGCCACTTGTCCAATTCTCCTTGCTTGAGGATTCTCAAGAAATCTCAACCATTGATCCTATCCCTCCAATCCTATCTCCAAAAATCTATAAATTGAGGTCTCCACCTCCCATTTGGAACAAGTCATTTTGTGCAATGTTATGCTGTCAATTTGAATGCTTACATCTATAGGTCTTAGTGCAATTCAACATAGTTTAGTTTAGTTTATCATCCATTTAGGACATATCATCACTAGTTTTCTTAGATAGGGTGCATGTTTTAGTATAAAAGCATAGTAGTGATTTAGTCCAATCTTGAGATCCCTTAGACTTGAGATTGGGTGCATTTTAGGTGTAATTTGCATCCATTTTAGGTCTCATCTTCATAGGTAGACATTTTGACATATTCGGTGGGACCCCCACCACTTTTTAGCTAAGAAATTTGCATGTTTTGTGTTGTTTTTGTTGTGACAGGTCAGATCGGTGCCTAATTTCTACAAATCAGTGCCTATCTAGCCTATCAGCACCTATCTAGCCCATCAGTGCCTATTTGGCACTTTAGCGCCCATCCTGCCAGATTAGCACCCATCCAGAGACAAGGTAAAATCACTCATTTCTTATGAATTTTAAGTAAAAGTTAGCATTTTATGTTTCCTTGATGTTTTAAATGACATTTTACTAACTTTTTAGCCACCTTAGCTCTTTATTTTGCAGGAAAAATTAAATTTACAAGGGGGAGGTGCTACCTATCTTGGATTAGTGCCTAGCCCTCTATATCAATGCCTATCTAGTGTATTAGTGCCCAATCTCTCAGATTAGTGCCTAACAAAAAATAGTGTTTTTTGTCTAACATTTGGTTTTGTAGCCTCATTCAACCATTGAAGACTTGTCTACAACTACTAACTTCTTATTTGCAGGGTTGTTTATTAGCTTAAAAGCATTTGGTGCTGTTGTGTGAAATTACTTGATTAATCATAGGCATGTTCAAAAGGCTTAAAAAGAACACAATTTGCATCATCACACCTTCATAAGGTTAAAACGAACAACAAATTACATATTTTACTCGTAAGGTGTAAAAAGAACAACTTGCATCTTCATGCATAAGGTTAAAAGGAAAAACAACTTGCATCCTTCACGCATAAGGTTAAAAAGAACAACAACTTGCATCCTTCACACATAAGGTTAAAAAGAACAACAACTTGCATCTTTCATGCATAAGGCTAAAAAGAACCACAAAGTTGCATTCTCATTCATCTAAACAAGAAGATGAATAATTTTGTGTGAAGTGTCTTGTGATTTTGTTAGTGCTATGAAAGTGTATGCCCTTCCCTCACACCATTTGGTGATCTTGGGAATCAAAAATTTCTCACAACACTTGCATAAATCACCCCCAACATAATCCAAGAGCTAAAAATGAACCTTGTTTAGTGTGACCCAAGCCTAAACATACATATGCTCTCCCCTCACATCTTCGTATGAACTTGGGGATCAAAAGTATTTTTGTGCTTGTGTTGCTTTTGTTGAACCTTTAGAGGGCCTGCCACCCCGCTTTGAAAGGTGGGAACAACCAAAGCGGCAACAAGATAAAGCCAAGCTTTTTCGAGAAGCTATATAAAATAATGTGTTTGTGATGAAAGTCACAAGCAACAGGTGTTGGTGTGTCATACTAATAGCCAACCTCCCCGAAAACCCTTCAAGGTGCAACCCTTGAAGGCTGGGAGACTCCATAAGGGAGAGTAGTGCTACCACACATATGGCCACCTAAACGAATGCACTTACTACAAACCATTATTTTAGTAGCCCAAATCCCTCTATTTGTTGGCACAGAAGGTGGGACCTTTGAAGCCATCCCAATTCTCATGGTTCTTAGTAGAGATAGTAGGGACAATCCTAAGGTTTGTTGGGGGGATGAGCCTTGGGAAACTTCAAACTTGGTATGCGTGAGAAGTGAGTTGCATAGAGGGGAGCTAGTTCTACTAGGATCCTGAAGCTATCAACTTTGAATAGGCATGGCTAGGGGATCCAACAAATATTGTCCTATCCTCATCTTAGGTTGTGCATGATTGTTTAATTTCACAACAAAACCTTTGGACATTGTATGCACTTGTTTGAAATGCTTGTATCACTTGCCAAAGAAGATTCTCATTAACATCACCTAAACAACATTTGAGCCATTTGAAAGAGTAAACTATTGAAACATTCAAACCCCCAAACTCCAAAAGCATCACATCCCAAGCCCACAATTTGTCTAAAATCTAACTCACCACCTTAAAAATGAAACGAAACCATCACTGTCCCACATCAGTGCCTAACCCTCCACATCAGTGCCTAATCATCTGCATTAGTGCCTAATCCTTTGCATCAGTACCCAGTCCTTTGCATCAGTGCCTAAACCTCCACATCAGTGCCCAGTCCTCTGCACCAGTGCCTAAACCTCCACATCAACACCCAACCCACTGCCTCAGCATCTAAACCTCTGTATCAGCACCTAGTCATTTCAATGAGCACCCAGTCCAAAAATTCATCACAAAGTCAAACTTTTGTCCTTATAGTTGTTGACAACCCCTATTCCACACCATCCTTCGACATTACATGCCACCTCAATCCATGTCCCTATCCATTCATTACTCTTACCTTGTGATTCATCCTAATCATTGATTGTTATCCTCACCATTGGACCTTAGACATCATTAGCCAGAACTTCATTTACATCACTAGACTTATTCAATCCTATCATCCTAAAATAATCCTATCATCCTCAATCAATCCATAATTCATCATTACCCTTGAATCAATCAAGACCAACCATATCATCATCCAAATCCACCCTAATCAACTAATAAATCCAAACCACATCCAAATCCCAAGAAAAAAACTCTAGATCAATCATCGACTCCCCTTGGATAAATTAGGTAAGGAATCTAGATGACTCCTAAGTTAGTGGATGCCATGAAATCTCATTTTGCTTGGTGCGTCTTGTCTACCCCAAGTAAAATAATCCTATTATCCTCTTGCTTAGTCTCTTTGTCTACCCTAAGTATATAGGATAATCATTGGCCTTTAATCATCTTAATCTAGATTTTGGACTTATCTTCATCATCTCATCATCGGTACCTCATTGTCTGAATTTGACCCAAATTCACCTTTTATGCCTCTCGTCACACGATCACAAGCTAAGAAAATTGACGCCCGTTATCAACCCCTCTCTCCTAGTGGCTCTACCATAAAAAACACGGAGGAATATGTCAACCAACTTGAAATAGGTGAAGCATCCACTCATCCTCATCAAACTTATTCCCCCACCTTTGTTGACTTCCCTAACGAAAAGAGGTTACATGACAATTTTGACCAATTCATTGTCAACCACAAGGATGAATTTCTTCAACATCTCATTGAACATGGTGCATGCCTTCCATATTCATATGACCATGACAAGCTCAAAACCATCTTCCATGACAAACTACCAACACCCAACCATGATCAACCATGGGGATGTGTCCCTAATCCCAATGAACCCATTTATGACAACTCATGGGCTAGTTTTGCTTCTAACACTGCCACCATTCACACCTTGGGACAAAACATGAGGGCTAGAAATATTTCACAACCACAAGCATCCAACCCTCTCTTCGTGTTACCTTATGACATGCTACCATCCGATGTGCCCATTTCTAGGGTACCTTCTAATGTCATCATCACCACCATACCACCTCCACCAAAGAATCAACAAGAAGCCACCACAATTGTACCACAACCTCTCCCTCCACTAAACATTCCACCAAGGTCGATCATCACACAAATAGTAGCATGACCCACAACCCAAACACCCATTCCGAATCCACTCAACCAAGGCCCCAAAACCCATTGACAAACTATGCTAATCCCATGCACAAATATCAATCTTCCATGCATCAACCCCACCATGAGTCATTAGTGCAATCTCCTTACGACATCCAACAACAGCCATAACTCCAAACTGAACAAGTCATCCTGCAACAACAAGCATATGGGTCCCATGTTTACACACAAGCCATAGGTCTACCCTCACGTGTTCAACATCAATAATATGTCCAAACTTGAACTCAACAAGTCATCCCACAACACAAACACATGATTCTCACATCTACGCACAAATCACAGGTCTTCCACCTCATGCACAACAACATATGTCCACTCCCAACAACAACAACAATACATCCACCCTCAATACCAATAATCATCAATGCAACAACCTCCACTCCACCAAGTACTACAACCACCTTTTGCTAACCCTTTCGACCATGAATGGAAAGAGATGAAAAATGCCCTTAAAAACATCCAACTAGGGACCCAAAAGAAACACTATAAGTTTGGAGACTTATGTCCCTACCCATTCGATAGAAACATTGCCGTCACACCTTTTCCTCAACACTTTGAAATGCCAAAATTTGATAAATACAAAGGAAAAGAGGACCATCATGACCACATCAAGGAGTTATTCATGGCATGCCAAGAAGTTGCCTATGATGATCAATTCCTCCTTTGTCTTTTTCCATGAAGCCTAGGAGGACAAGCCCTAGAATGGTTCATGCACCTACCTTATGGCTCCATATCCAATTTCACCCACCTTTCAGAGAAATTTGTCACCCACTTCTCATACAATGTAGAACATGAGATCACCATGCTTGACCTTTGCAACACTAAGCAACAAAGTGGTGAGAGTTTCACTGCTTATCTACAAAGATGGAGAGCCCTTGCTAGTAGGCTACCATGGACAACCCCTGAAAAACAACACGTCCATATTTTCATCCAAAACCTCAATCAAGAAATGGCCTTCCATTTGCAAGTACATTTTGTATCAACCTTTGATGAGATTGTAGAAAAGGGGGTCACTATTGAAAAGGCCCTTATTGCGAAGGGTCTAGTCAAAATCTACAACAAGGACAACAATGACAAAACCTCCAACGGCAAACCTAAATTTTGGGCTAAAAACAAGAACACTTTAGGAGATGGTGCTACCAATTCCAAGTACATCTAAATCGCCACTCTAAAACCAAAAGAGACAAATGTAGTCCAAAATGTTTCAAATAATGTAGCAGTCCCACCTACTCCTCTAAAGAGGAATCCCCCTAACAACAATCCAAAACACAAATATACTCCCTTGGGTGAACCACTCGAGGTTGTATTTCAAAAGTTACTCCGTGCCAGTATGGTTGAGTTCCCTACAACAAAACCATTTCACAAAAACCAACCTAAACCTATGTGGTACAAAGAAAATGAGTATTGTGATTATCACTGTATCAAGGGGCATGCCACAAACAAATGCATGAAATTGAAAAATTATAACCAAGACCTCATTGAACGTGTGGAATCCAAATGCAAGACCATGACAACACATCACCCAATGATGGCCTAGGAATCTACCAAGACCCTCTTCCTTACTACAACAATAATCAAACTGCCTCCCAACCATCCTCCTCCAATGCTAATCCTAACAACCAAACCAACAGCATCAACTACAACAACGTTATGCCTCCCTACAATAATATAGTGGGTAGAATTGATTTTGATTCTACTCGTGTTGCAACTATCAAAGTCAAAAATACCACCCCCAAATGTGTTGTTACCACCCGCTGTGGGCGTATAACTGTGAAGGGACCATCCCCATCCTCTGCTACCACCACATCCTAATATAACTTCCTTGACCATCTTGGAAAGACCCCTGCTCTAATCTCCATCTTGGAACTCCTTAGGACATTCGCCATCCATCGAGAAATACTTGAGAAGGATCTCCAAGAGTCCCATGTTCCTATCGACATACCTCATGCCCAATTTGAAAACCTTGTCGCTCAATTATCATCATCCTATCATCTCACCTTTGGTCATGCCGACATGCCACCCATCGACCCCGCACATAATAAAGCTCACCATAAAGTCAAGAGAGTCCTCTTGGATAATGGATCTAGCTTGAACATATGTACATTAAAATTCATAAAACTCCTAGGGTATTTAATGGCTGATTTAGAATCTTTGGTTATCTCCATCAAGGAATACGACAACATGGAGAGAGAATCAGAAGGCACTATATGCCTCCCTATCAAGGTAGGCCCACTCACTATGCCCACTCTATGTCATGTGATTGATCTTGACCTTCCATATAATATCCTCCTAGGCCAACCATGGTTGCATTCCATACAATCTGTTCCATCTAGCTACCATCAATGCCTCAAGTTCCCCCATAACAGTGTGGAAGTCACCATTCCCACTGATCAATAGCCTTTTGAATATTGCAAGGCCTTAGAGGTTGTCTATGATCAACAATTCCATTGCCTGAGCACCTATGGGGATCATATCAAAGATTCCTCATCCACTCCATCCACATCATCATTCACACCACAAGTCACCATTGAACAATCACAAGCTTCCACTTCATCTTCCACCCGTATACCTCAAAAGGTCAAGATCATAGACAAAGGGTGTGGTGAGTATGAGCTTCACAATGCCTTCCATGTGGGATAGTTACGATTGTCCCCCCACTCCTATGGTTGTCATCTTCTGAAAAAGGAAAAAGAACAGCAGCATAGGATCTATGATAAAATTCCCTTTGTACTCGCACAGGTCTCTAGAGAAGAAGTTGCCAAAGAAACAGCTCTAAGTGATTGGTTATATCATGATGAAACTATCCCAGCACCTATCAAGCTAGAATACTTCAAGAAAAAATATCCTGTACCATTTCAAATTTGTACCAAAATGCCTTACCATGGAACATGATTTGGCACCGATGAACAAGGTGTTACAAAACCCATACCGGTTGATCCTACATCTCCCAAGAAATATGCTCAATACTTCAGTTTAGGATATGGTCCTCTGACTGTGACAATCCATGGACCTGCTAAAACCACAGTATAGGTAATGGAATCCTCTTCTAGTGTTGAAAGCATCACACCGAGTGTCATCATAGCTTCATGCGAAGATCTAAACCTTTCTTGTATATTCCTCGACAATGCCATCTCCATTATTGACCTCCCCCTCATTCATCCTAAACTCATTGCTTGGGATTGTCAAGGACCACAACCTCTCAACGTATTTTTGAATGATGAGGCTCTCTCCACATTTCTAGAACTTTGTGACACCTCACAATATGACATATGCTTGGACACTGATGCTTATTTTGGGGAAGAAGAGATCCTTAGTCCAAAAAAGTAAAAATAAAAAAATAGAAAATCATCCCCTAGTGAAAACCTCTCTAAGGCACTTTCAGATACAAAAGAGAAAAATAAAGATGTATCTCCTAGTGAAAACCTCCCTAGGTGCTAGAAGATGAGGATCTCAATCTTCCCCCCATACCATCTCACTAGTAAGAGCGTTCCAACATTCTGATTGAAGGCACACAAGGCATCAACGTCGACACGCAAGAATCACCTAAGCTCACACATTTAGTAGAAAGTCTTGGTACAAAAGAAAAATTCAACATCTCCACAGTGCTTCATGAAACACCTGATGTGTTCACTTGGTCCTACACCAACATGCCAGGAATGGATCCATCTTTGGTTGTTCATTATCTCGTGGTACAAAACCTGTTAATGAGAAACTCCGCAAGATGCACCCTTAAATCGCCTTGCTCATCAAAGAAGAGCTGCAAAAATTACTAGATGTTGGCTTTATTTGCCCTATTGATTATCTCGAGTAAATATTGTGCCGGTTTCTAAGAAACATGGGAGCATCCTTTGTTGTACAGACATTCGAGACCTTAATAAAGCATGTCTGAAAGATGATTTTTCACTTCCCAACATTGATATGATTGTAAATCTCACAACAGGACACGAGATGATCTCCCTTATGGAAGGCTTCTCTAGATATAATCAAATCAGAATTCTCTTGAGGATCAACATAAATCAACTTTTACCTGTCCTTGGGGCACATACTACTAGCAAGTCATGCCCTTTGGTCTAAAGAATGCTGGGGCAACCTATCAATTTGCAATGACTACAATCTTTCATGAAATGATACATAAGATAATGGAAGACTATGTAAATGATCTCCTAGGGAAATCTAGAACAAGGAAAGAACATCTTGAGATCTTGTGACAAATCTTTGCATGGCTTAGAGAGTACAAGCTCCACCTCAATCCCAAGAAATGTGTCTTCAGCATAATATCAGGTAAACTCTTGGGGTTCATTGTCTCCTGTAGGAGTATTGAGGTAGATCCTGCAAAAGTCACAGCCATAACAGAAATGCCTCCTCCAAAGATGCTCAAACAACTCTGAAGTCTCCAAGGAAAACTATAGGCTATACAAAGGTTCAGTGCTCAACTCATAGACAAGTTCTATCCTTTTGTTCATTTACTTCACAAAGACATACACTTTAAGTGGGATAAGAACTATCAACAGGCATTTGACTGCATCAAGGAGTATCTTGCTTCACCACTAGTCCTAATGGTGCCTATCCCTGGAAAGCCCCTATTATTATATATATCAGCAACTTTAGTAGCACTGGTGGTACTTTTAGCACAACAGGATGATACTATCCATGAGAGAGCTATATATTACATCAGTAGGACTTTAGTTGGCTATGAGCTTAATTACACCCCCATAGAACGTGCATGTCTAGCTATCGTTTTCTGCTGCCAAAAGTTACGACACTACATGCTAAGTCATTGTATCAAGATCATATCTAATGTTGATCCCCTTATTCATCTCCTTTCTAGGACTGCCCTCACAAGAAGAATGGCAAAATGGTCATGTTGTTGAGCAAATTTGATATGGAGTATGTTGACAGGAAAGCAATCAAAGGACAAGTTGTAGCAGATCAGCTAGCTGAAGCACCCCTCACAGATTATCAGCCGCTATCCATTGACTTTCTAGATGAGTCCATTCTAACTGTGATAGAATCAACACATTAGAAACTATACTTTGATGGATCCTTCACTAATCACAGTTCAGGAGCAGGGATACTCTTGGTGACCCCGCAAGGTGATTACATCCCCAAAGCTTACAAACTTGCTTTCGCCTATACAAACAATGTAGCCGAGTATGAAGCTTTGATCATTGGTCTCAAAATAGTAGTACAATGGAATATCTTCCAAGTACAGATCTATGGAGACTCTTAATTGATCATTAACCAAGTGAATGATGAGTTTCTCACAAAGGATGATAAGCTAGTGCCTTATAAACAAATGGTTGATGAATACAAGTTGTTGTTCACCTACATACAGTTTGAATAGGTACCACGCCTTCACAACAAAGCAGCTGATGCCATGGCTACTATTGGTTCCCTTCTGGATATGTCTCAAGACAGCCATCAATGTGAGTTTCTTATAGAACAACTCTTAATGCCAACATATCGTGTCACTGAGTCAGAATTCGTGTGTGAGATTTTTAGTCTGGAAAATCCCCAGTATCATGAAATTTACACTTACCTCCAAAATCACACTTTCCCTCCTGACTCCACCTACAAACAACAAAGATCACTCATTCACCAAGCTTCTCGCTACACTATCCTTTCTAACACCCTCTATCGTCAAAGCTATGATGGCACTCTCCTTCGATGCTTAAACACGGAAGAAGCTTCCCTTGCCTTACATGAGGTCCATGCAAGTATTTACAGAGTGCACATGAGTGGAATTGTCCTAGCCATGAAGCTCCTGTGTATAGGATATTACTAGCCTATTATGGAACATGATGCATGTGAGTACATGAAAAAGTGCAAGCCCTATCAGCAGAATGGAGATCTCATTCATGCTCCTTCTATTACTACACCATGGCCTTTCTCTTAGTGGGGCCTAGATCTCGCTGGCAAAATCCACCTATCCTCCTCTGACGGACACAAATTCATTATCACCACCACATAATACTTCACTAAGTGGGTAGAAGCCATACCTCTCACTTTCACTACTAGCAACCAAATCGCCAAGTTTATCCTTCACCATATCATCTGTCGTTATGGCATCCCATCCACCATTATCACTAACAACAGTAAACCTTTTAAAAAATATGATGTTTGGGACCTTTCTGAACAATTCCACATTCAACATCATTGGTCCACTCCATATTGCCCACAAGGTAATGGACATGCTGAGGCAACTAATAAAACCCTACTAGGCGAAGAAAGTTGTCAATGAAACTAGCCGTGATTGGCACCTCAATATCCATCCCACCCTTTGGGCCTATCGCACTAGTATCCGCACACCCACAGGTGCTACACCATATTCCCTTGTCTTTGGAGCAGAAGCCATCCTACCAATCAAGATTGAACTGCCCTCCTTGCGTATCTCCTTGCATAATGTCATCACTGGTGAAGAATACTGTGTTGCATGCCTCCAAGAACTTGAGCTGTTGGATGAACGATGCCTCTATGCCCTTAATCACCTCCAAGCATACCAAAATCAACTTCATAAGTCCTATAACAAGAAGATCCATGCTAGGGAGTTTGCAGTAGGAGATCTGGTCCCGAAAGAATATCAAAGGAATCTATCTAAGAGAGAACAGAAAGGAAAATTCGAGCCTAAATGGCTAGGCCCCTACATTGTCACTGCAAAGTATGGCTCTGGAGCATACCACCTCTCCACCCTTAAAGGAGAAGAACTAGAGGAGCCCATGAATATCATTCACTTGAAACGGTTCCACAGTTAGTTCGTTGAATACCCCATGTCAAAAATACAAAAAAATCTAAAAATCTACAAAATTACAAAAAAAATAGTAAAGAGAAATAATCTGTCCTATGGTGAAAACCACTCCTTGTGGCACCTTGGATAAGTACCATGATGAAAACCTGCTTGCAGTGTGTAGGTTCAATCCAGATCCATTGTTTGAACCACCTTCCCTTCTTCATCTGCACTATCCATTCCACTATCCCCTCCTCTAAGCTTCAGAATAAACCCATCATCTGAGCTTCTATTGTCCATCATTCCCAACATACCCATCTCCCAATTACTTAATTTCCATCTTTCCACATCACCATTACATCACTCACTCTACCCTCTTATCCATCCATGACCTTGGTCCCTTTAATGTTTTCACCATGTCACACCCTTTATTACACTAACACCATCCCTTATCTATCCTAGTTTTTACTCCATGCTACCCATCAACCAATTGACATCCATATCGACTAAACCATACCTCATCATTCCACATGAACCAACCCATATCCTTACATCATCAAGTCTCCCAGAACTACATATCATCACCACCTGCATTGTAATGTGCCTTGATCCTGTGGATATAGGGTGTGTAGGTGGTCTAGAATATGAAGAAAGTATCTAGTACGCAGGTACATATGATACACCCATCCAACTCATTTGGATGGTTCCACTTTTTTGATCTTATTGATTACACTTGACTTATGATCGATATACTTGCTAGGCATCTCATCAAAGCATAGCACTCTCATGAAAAATCTTTCACCAACATATTGGAATTTCCATAACTAGTAGCACATATCACTCCACCTATCCTTAGTTTAGTCTGTCATCGATTCATGTCCTAGGATGCATCCTTCCTAAAATGGGAAAAATCATCAATCTTCCATTCTTTGGCAAGAGATACAATGGCTGTGTGTTTTGGGTCAGTTAGTCTTTTGGTCTTTGATTTTTATCTTACGCATAATTCTTGGACTATGTCAAAGCTGCCTTGATCTCACCATGTCATGGCATGCGGAGAACTATCTAGAATGGGGCATAGGCATTGCTTTCATATCTTGTGCTTGTGGGAGGTTCTCATTACTCTGTCTTAGTATTCATATCTTGTGCATCATAGGGTCGATTTGAGTATATTGTTCCCCTTCTACATCTAAGGTTCTTCATATGTTTGGTGTATTAAAGATGTATGCTATTAGTCCCCTTCCCTCATCTAGACAAGGTTGTACTATTATGGGCATGAATGGGTTCATCCTAATGATTGTAGAGTCAAGTCCCATGCATGGATGCCTTGCCACCTTAGTTCCACATACCCTAGTGCATAACATTCCATGCTATATTAATAGTAGCACTCAATTTTATTATCATTGGTAGAATATCTTAATATGACATTGTTCCTTGCACTTGCATCTACCCTCATCACTCCATCCCTCTCCTATTGCCTCAAGATTCATTAGCACTTACATTCCCATTCCTCCTATTTTCTACCACTTGCTTTCTTCCTATCATTTTGTGACCATTTTTAGGATTCTATTGAGACATCATGATCACCTGTCATCCTACATCCAATCACATGTCAAAACCTCTCACATCTCAAACATCATAAACATATACATAACATACTAACACCCTCTCCCCCTCCTATGACCTCATGGCCCAAGGCGAGCACAAACCCCCCCTTTCCCCGCCTTCCCCCCCACCCTCTTGTTTCTCTGATCATCCTAATCATCCCACTCCTAATTATTCCACCTCATCCTAATCATGTCCCCTTCACCATATCTTTGTCAATACACATCTTCATAATCATATCCTAATCATCATTCCATAACATTACACATCATCATCCTCATCATCCTTTTTATTCCACATCATGTCCTAATAATGTCCCAATCGTCATTCCACATCATCCTTGTCATATCGCAATCTCATAATCCTAATCATATCCTATTCCTCCTAGCTTCATCATTATTCATCATCATACTCACCTAACCTCATCCCTAATCATTCCACTTCATCCTAATCACCTCGTATTCATCATAGTTCATCATTCCTAATCATTCCACCTCATTCTAACACCATGTCATCCTGAGCACAACCCCCCCCCCCCCCCCCCCCCCAAAAGTAAACATCCCCCCACCCACCAATAAAACATCACCAAAAAATTTTGGAAAAAAAATTCAAAAAATTAAAAAATTAAAAAAACAAAAAAATTAAAAATCAAATCATAAAAATAAAAAATAAAAAAACAAAATAAAATTAAAAACAAATCAAAAAATCAACAAAAAAGTCAAAAAAATAAAAAAATAAAAAAATAAAAAACAACCCGGACAACGCCCAATGGGTGATATGAGCCTCCCCTAGTGCCCAATGGGTGCTGCCCCACTCCCCACTACTCCCCCTCACTCCCTCCTAACTCCCTACCCACAACGCCCTCCTACCCACTACCCCCCAGCCCCCTCTCTGCCACACATCTCCCACCCCCTCCCACGCCCCTTCTACCCACTACCCGCAATCCCGTGCCCCACTTCACCCTCCATCCCCCTGCCTTAAACTCTAACCTCTCTCCACTCCCCTCAACCTTCTTCCCTCCCCACCTCCCTGCTCTCTCCTTCGCTGAACCCCTGGTACTTACCATCTCCGCCACCGTGCCTCCTCGGCACCTAATTGCTCCACCGCGCCCCGTCCCCGCTCCCTTCAACCAACACCTTGTAACCCTCCCTTCCCTAACACCTCGTAACCCTCCCTAGCCCCGCGCATGTTAGATGCCTCCCACCCCCTTAGTGCCCAATCTCCACAATTACTGCCCTAGTGCCCATTAGGCGCTCCCCGAGACACCACAAAAACTAAAAAATTTAATAAGTAAAAATAACAAATAAAATTGCAAAGAATAAAAAATCCCTAAAAAAACATTCAAAAAACACTAATATAATAAAATCATAAAACACCAAGCCCACCAAATATACACAATAAAAAATAATCAAACTAAATAAAAAATCACATTAAATAATTAAAAATCTTAAACAACAATTAAATAAATATTTAAAAATCAAAACAAGCAAATAAATCAATAACCAAAAACAATAAATAAATAAAATCAAATACAAATAATAAAAAATAATAGAACAAAAACCACCAAAATAAATAAATAAATTCAAAAAATACAAAAAAATACAAAAAAAAATTCAAAATTTTTCAAAAAATACAAAAAAATTTTCAAAAAACATAATAAAATTTTCTAATAATTTTTTTAAAAAAACACCCACCCATTCTCTCATTTTGCATGCTATTCTGCCTTTTCCACCCTCCACTGCCAAAACCCGCACCATTCCCCCATCCACACCTTCTCTACTCGGTGCTCCTCTCGATCGATGTGTGTGCTTGTCTAGTTATCACCCTTCACATTCTCTCCCACATATTAATTCCAAGTTATCACACTTATATCCAAATCACATTCCAAGTCACACTTCCTAATCAAATCATTCTTGCCATTTAATCCAATCCACATCATTCAACCATATCAAAATCATCTAATCACATCCCTATGCATCATCATCTTCATTAATAATCCAATCAACTTCTTCCCATTTCATCC
Source organism: Cunninghamia lanceolata (assembly GCA_027924645.1). Classification (NCBI taxonomy): domain Eukaryota; kingdom Viridiplantae; phylum Streptophyta; class Pinopsida; order Cupressales; family Cupressaceae; genus Cunninghamia; species Cunninghamia lanceolata. Next base: position 28,912,833 of record BSBN01000078.1, on the reverse strand, counting down.
AAACCACTTAACTTCATCACTACGCATGATCATCTTCATTCCAATCCAATCACTTTCATCCTAATCATCCCCAATCACAATACACCAGAATCCTAGGGAAAACTTTGAGTATCTACTCTCCTTATCGAATCCAATTGCGACTGTGTCAATATCACCCACTACATATCCAATTCCATTCCTTTACAATCAAATTTCATCACTACATTTCATTAGCATTCATCCCTTGACATCTATAGAGGACCCTAAACATTAGTCTTCCTATGGTTGAAACATAGGGAGAAACTGCCAAAGCTTGACTATATCACAAGTACAAATATGTGGACCAAAAGACCTTGACATCTTTTTCACATCAATCACAACTTGGGATTAATACTCCAAGGCTAGTTTAAGTCCATTCTTTCAAGTGAATTCTGAAATTCATTGGTTCACTTTAACCAATCCTTTCTCCTACACCTAAAGGTCTTGACAAATCCAATTTGTGCTTTGACAAGGTCATTAGTAGACGATTGTACCCTCTTAGCGCTAGACTTTTCTAAGACTATTATCATTCACCCCTATCATTGTCTAGGCCTCATTACCTCACATTAACATCCCCATAGCATCCCACAATTCACAAGTCTTGTATGGTAAAGACAAGGTTGCACAAAAAGAGAAAGGGAGTAGATCCTCCTAGTCATCCCTCATTCTAAACATTCCACACAATCCCACCAACACATTCATTCATGACACCTTCATTCTAATCAACATCGCAATCATTATTCTTGTCGTTCTACATCATATCATAATAACATCTGACTCATAGCTTTGTCATTCCATATTCATTCCTTTCTCTTTCACCTTTGACCGATATGTTCCCTTTCGAGAGCATACCCATGTTTTTCCAACTTGCCTATCCTCTTGAGGGGCATCATCATCCCATTATTATCCTTTTTCCTCTATCCATTTCCATAGCTTCTTTGAAATGATGTTACTCGACACAAATCTTATCATCTTGAACATCATCTCAAAGAGGGGCAAAATGTAGACACCTTAAAATGGTCACAATCAATTTCATCTACCCACGCATTCAACCCTAATTCACTTACATCATTCATCCAATCTGATTATTACTTAAATAATTTTTAATTATTTAATTAATTTATTCTTCACCTTTATCATGTCATAAAACTCAATTCTTCTACTATAGTTTGAAAATTAAATATTTTTTACTATAGTTCATCCCAAAATTAAATAAATTATCATATTTATTTAATTCCCTATTTTGTACACTTTTGATTACTTTTTGTAATCATAATTATCTTCTTCTAATCTATGTGCACATGAATTAATTTTAATTAATTCATCATTAAAAACCCCCATGTTTCTAGAAATCCACTTGTCATCCAGTGTACACACATGTACATGACAATTGGTACTTTAGAAGCATGGGCAAATCTTCCAAAATGGGAACATTTGTCTTCTTTCTTTCACCCCACTCCATGTGTCACTTTTCATCTCAATTTAAAATTCCATGTGGCACTATTTGAAAACTATTCCTCTAATTTTAAATTCCACTTGTCCTCTCCATGAAATTTAAAATTTATCACAAAATCCAAGCCTTACCTGTTCATAAATGAGTCCTTACATGTCATACACCTACTCAGTCCTAGCCATCCATCCATTCAAACTTGCATTCTCATCCATTGATCATCCCTTGAATCTTGGGGCAACCTTCTCATCCAATCCAGTCATGCCACTTGTCCAATTCTCCTTGCTTGAGGATCCTCAAGCAATCTCAACCATTTATCCTTAAAATTGATCCTAGCACTCCAATCCTATCTCCAAAATCTATAAATTGAGGTCTCCACCTCCCATTTGGAACAAGTCATTTTGTACAATGTTATGCTGTCAATTTGAGTCCTTATATCTATAGCTCTTAGTGCAATTCAACATATTTTAGTTTAGTTTATCATCCATTTAGGACATATCATCACTAGTTTGCTTAGATAGGGTGCATGTTTTAGTATAAAAGCATAGTAGTTATTTAGTCCAATCTTGAGGTCCCTTGGACTTGAGATTGGGTCCATTTAGGTGTAATTTGCATCCATTTTTGGTCTCGTCTTCATAGGTAGATAGATCCAATCAATATTTGAAATTAAGAAGCCTAATTGTGGGGAAGAAAAAAAGAAAGGAAGGAAATCTAATAAAGAATTATTTGTCAGAGAAGGGGAGGCAAAAGGGAAAATGAAGATAAATATGATGCTAAGATCTAGGAATGGAATACCCCTTTCCAATAATCAATGAAGATCACATCATGGAATGATAGGGGCCTAAACACCCCTAACAAAAGATGTTTGGTTAAACGTCAAATGTATTTATCAGATATTGATATATTCCTCCTAAAAGAAAAAATAAGTAAGAAGCAAGCTAAAATAATGGCTTACAAACTAAAACAAATGGAAACGACACTTTTTTGAATCAATTGTCCTTTCTAGAGGCATGGCTGCCATATGGAGACCCTCAACAACCAACATGGAAGTCGTCAACCAAGATCAGCATTGGTAAGTAAGTAAAATTAATTGTATATTTACTAAGTTTAATTTTTCATGATTAATGTATATGGACCAATTGTATGCACACAAAAGAAAGAAAATTTATAAGATATAGTACTCTTTATTAAATCTAAACCCCAAAAATTTATGATAATTGGTGGAGATTTCTTTATACTATATTAAATGATGAGGATAAAAAATGGGGTTGAGAATGAAGAATCAAGCACAACTAGGCATCATATAATTCGTAACAAACAAAAATCTTCAAGAAATAAAACCAAACAATGGGTTATGCATATATAATAATCAAAGAATGGGCTTCAATAATATAGCTAAAAGACTAGATAGATTCATGTGTAGTGATGATTGGGCCACCCTCTCCCTGTCACGTGAATGTAACATTCCTCCTATTTTAGGATATGATCATTTTTTAATTCAACTCTTTCTAAGAGAAGAACAAAATCTAAAAAGATGCCTATTCAAATTTGAAAACATGTTTCATGAGAGATAAAAAATTTACAACCAGTATGGAAAAATGGTGGGTTGAGGTACAATATCAAAAAGGATAAAAAATAGTTATATTATTTAAGAAACTACAATATGTGAAAGAATGCCTCAAAAAATGGAAGATCATTTTAAGAACATCCTTGAAGAAAAAGAGACATTAGAAGAAAGGATGGAAAATCTAAGTGAAGAGGGAATCCAAAATGGGATGAATCAGGAAAGATATAAAAGAAAAAAGATTTAATGGATCAATATTTAGAAATTTTGGCAACGGAAGAGATTTTTTGGAGACAAAAATTAGGGAAAATATGGCTCAAAGATGGGGACAAAAACACAAAATTTTTTCACAGCTCCACAAAAACCTAGAATTATATGGATAAAATTGAAAACTAGTGAACTAATAGTGGAGGACAAGAAAATCAAGGAAGAAGTTGTTCTCTACTTCAGAATCTTCCAAACAATCTATGTAAAGTGTTAGATTTGAAGCACCAAAAGAGCATCATGGAAAGTATACCTAAATGGGTAATGTAGACACCTAGGTTTTACCTTGTTGTCCATCATAGTCATCTCCCATCCCTCTGTCCTCCCCTTTAGATAATTAATTAAATAAATAAATTGTATTTTTATTTAATTAATTTTATCCATTTTCTTTAGACAAAATTAATTAAATATTTTTTTTATAATTTATTTAATTAAATTTCTCCTTTGTCCAATAATTAATTAAATTGTTTTAGTTATTAAATTAATTTTTTCCCCTAGATTGTCTTATAATTAATTAAATGATTTTATTATTTAATTAATTATTAGTGCTGACCTTCTCCAATAATTAATTAAATAATTTTATTTAACTAATTATATTTTCCCACTTATCCTCATCTTGGCACAAAAATCTAAAAAATCTTAGGCCAAACTTATGAGGATGGGTTTTATCCTTCCCTTAAGTTGTCTCACTTAAGCTTGTCCATCCATCCTTGATCCATGTCTTGATCCATATCTCATTTGATTTTATCCATTGATGCCTAATTTAATCTTGGCCCTTCATCCATTTGTCCTAGATTGTATAGATTAGACCATCCTTTAAATAAACTTTTGCCTAGACCACACAATGATCAAGAAACCATTATATACACATTTTGAGAGTAATGTTATGCTGCTAGTGTGAGCAATAAAAAAAAAGTTATATATGCATTTGAAAAAGATGTATTTCTATTGGTTGGTTGGACTAGGTCACTTTTGGAGGTAGAAAGTTTCTTGCAGGTTCAAACTTTGTGGTTTTCTCCAGAACTGGGAGGATTTGATGGATTGTGCTCTTCTACTGAGCCTCTCATGTCTCTACACCAGTTGAACAATGAAGGAGAGTCTATCATTTTGTGTCTATTTCATGCTCGTAATAATTTTCTTCTTCTTTTGCAATGGCTATTTATCCTCTATGATCAATATAAACTGAAGTTGCCCCTCTCATTACTCTTGCATTGTGTTTATTTGATAGATGCAAACTATGTATTATGGATAAAATGGTCCCTTTCATGCTTTCATCTCTTTTCCATAACCTTTTTTTGAATCCCCATGAGTCTATGCGATTTCCCTTCAACTTTTGAGATCATTATTGTGTTATGTCAATTGCATTCAAACATCCTAAATCTTGGTGCATCACCATTTCCTTTTCTGTATTCTCTCTCCCTTTTCCTTGGTGATCATTAGAGTAGGTTTAGTTGAATTCTTTGAGCCTTAATCTCAGAAAGAGGAACTAGCCTTCTCTAGAGGTCTGATCTCATCAACAAGGTTCCACACCTTGAGATCAGTCCCATTGTGTCATTGGAGTACTTGAACAAGCTCCAAGAAGGGTGCAATTTCACATGACTATAGTTTTTGGCATGCTCAGTGGGACCAATTTGATTAACATTATCATACATTGAAGGATTTGGTGCATTCTTCAATGCATCTTGCCATTCAATGCAATATTCTTCAACACCATGGTGACTCTGATGAACAAATCCATGGGTGAAAGCAGCTCAATTGCTTAAAGATTCATCAAAGATTGAAGTTTGGTGATTCTTTTGGTCTTTTATAGCATTCAGGGCTTCTGATCACATCTTTTCTGTTGATATTAGACCCATTTTTCTCTAATTGAGACATCTTTTCAATGATCATTCTTTGCTTTTTTATGCTATAAAATATCAAAATTTTAAGGGAATTATGGATTTTCTCCTCCTAATCCAAATGCGAGCTATTGGGCTGGATACCAGCAATACTAGGCCCCAAACACCTCTAGTTTTATGTCATACAACCCTACAACTATAGGATATCATCATCCTCATGTTGCTTACCTCCCTCTCACTCCTGCTCATGCTTACTATCAGCCTCAAGAGGCCTTTTTTGATCTAAGCTAATATAGGTACCCTCCCAACTCACCTCAATTGGAATGTGATTTTGATTGCATGAGTGGTAGAGGACTCTTGTTGCGCGTTGATAGGATGTTTGATGACATTGACAAAGAATGAAGGTATAACTAGTAGCAAGATGAGCTTGTTTAATAGGCCTATCTTCAATAGAAGTAAATGGACGCAGAGGAAAGAGCTTATCAAGAAAGCCTGGCTTTGGAGATTGTAGCTAAAGAAGAGCAGTCAAGGCAATGGCTTGCCTAGAAGAGATTAGAAGCTCAATCAAGCCCTCGATTCCTAATTTCAAACAACCTCTCCCTTTTACACAAGTTTAGCCTATAGCAGAAATAACCCCCAAATTGAAGATCCCAAGCTTCAGGTAGGAGAAACCCTCACAGCCTCTAAAACCATTTTCTAGTTTTAAAATTCCTAGTTTTAGAGGCCCCCAACCTCCATGAGAGCCTATTCCTCCACAAATCTAGCATATTATTCCTTAAGAACAACCCTCTCAAGAAGCCCTTCTAGTCCTGATTCCATGTTATTCCTCTTGCCCTGACACTATTTCACTTTTCAAAGGTGGACCTATTGTCTACGAGGATAATTGGAGGGATGAGCCAAAGAAATACCTTCAAAAAAGGAGGAGGCACTTGTAAATTATGGGCCATGATGCACCATTAAAACTAAAAATTAAGACTTACTATAAGAAGAAGTTAAACCAAATCAGTTGGAGTAGAAATACATAAAGCATGAGGTTAGTGTTGATTCAGAGGTAGGGTTGAGTCCCTTGGATTTCATCTTTTTTGAAGAATTTTCCTATTCCATGAACAAGTTGAATGAAATCAAAGTGTAGAGGAAGCATGGTGAAAAGGTCCAATCGTAGAGGAAGCTCCAACATAGTGCAGTGAAGTTGTAGCCAGAGGATGGGGATGATGTGGAGGAGGTTGTTGTGGAGTTTGCTCCAAAAGTGGATGATGTCGCCTTATTTAGTGAACTACCTAGCTATATTGAAGATGAAGAAGGCATGCAAATGCCAATATTACCAGCAATTCTGGAGCAACAAGAGGGCAGTGAAAATGATGGTAGGTTGTTGCAGGTGTTGTTATATGGAGCCTAATCAGACTCAGAGGTTATATTTACCCCACTTTTATCGACACGGTTTCCCCCCAAATTCCTACGGGGTCAAGGGGCAGCACCCCTTGTGGGGGTTTGGGGGCAGCGCCCCTTGCAGGGTCTAGGGGCAGCGCCCCTGGCGCGTTCCTTGTTGTGATACAGGGCAGGGTCAAGGGGAAGCGCCCCAGTGGGGGCTTGGGGGCAACACCCCCGAAACCTCACATGCTTTTTATTATTTCATAATGCACCGAGAGTTATTTTTTTTTCATTGACGACATAAGAAAACCTTATTTTGTAACCGACAAAAAGATTGATGAAAAGTGGCTAAGGGTTAGGGTTTTGATATATTGTATTGTAGCATTTTGCAGCAGTATTAAGTTGCAGGGATTGCTGATTGTAATCAGTTTGATTTATTGGATAATAATATTGGACTCTCTGTTTGGTGGATGTAGCCCGAGTTTGGGTGAACCACATTAAAACTTGTCTCTCGCTATTATTATTTCTATGTATTTCCATTTCTCTGTTTAATCTTTATTTGCATTTAATTGATATCTTCTACCGGATAACCCTAACAAGTGATATCAGAGCGGGTTGTGTTCGATTATCGTTTGCAGGAAGTCTCATGGTTGAGTGGGAGCAATGGCGGATGAGGGCAGATTGAAGGTCGATAAATTCAATGGGCAGAACTATCAGTTATGGAAGATGTAGATGGAGGATTACCTCTATCAAAAGGATTTATGGAGGTTGTTGGAAGGAGTAGCCAAGAAACCGGTAACAATGTCTGATGAGGATTGGAATCTTCTTGATAGAAAGGCATTGGGAACCATTCGGTTGTGCCTGGCACCGTTGGTGGCATTCAATATAACGGAAGTGACAACAACGGATGGTTTGATGAAAGCTTTGGCAAAATTGTATGAAAAACCCTCAGCCTCAAATAAGGTATTTCTCATGAAGCAGTTGTTTAATTTGAAAATGGTTGAAGGTGGATCTGTGACAGGTCATTTAAATGAATGTAATACGATTGTCAGTCAATTGACTTCTGTAAATATAAAATTTGATGAAGAAGTTAGAGTTCTCTTGATATTATGTTCATTGCCTAAAAGCTGGGATAGTTTGGTAATGGCAGTTAGTAACTCTATTTCTGGTTCAAATACCCTAAAATTTGATGATGTTGTTGGTGTTATTCTGAGTGAGAAAATTTGTAGGAAAAGCTTACGTGGATCCAAATCAGGCAGTGTTTTGAATGCAGAAAGCAGGAGCAGATCAAAGGAGAGAGAAAAAGGTTCTGGAGGTCATGGGAAGTCACAAGGAAAATCAAAGGACAAAAGATCCCAAACCAGAGGACAGAAGGATTGCTGGTACTGTGGAAAACCAAGTCATCTAAAGAAAGATTGCTAGTCTCGGAAGAACAAAGAAGGAGACAAACAAGAAGGCAATAAGGAAGCAAATGTGGTAAGCAATAAATCTGAAGATGATGCTTTGATTCTTTCCCTAGATAATGCTGATGATTCATGGGTTTTAGATTTAGGGGCCTCATTTCATGTTACGCCCCATAGAAGTTATTTCCTTGATTATGTCCAAGGGGATTTTGGGCTGGTTTATTTGGGAGATAATGAACCTATTAGATTGTTGGAAAGGGAAGAATCAAGATTAAGTTGCAAAATAGGAATCATTGGCTACTACAAGAGGTAAGGCATGTTCCAAGGCTCACTAGGAATTTAATTTCAGCAGGACAGCTAACTGAACAAGGTTGCACTGTTACATTTACTGATAAAAATTAGAAGGTTTCAAAAGGTGCCTTAGTAGTAGTAAAAGGTGTGAAAGTAGGCACCTTATATCTTTGTACAGGTCATACTGTTCCTTCTACTTTAGCTATTACAGAGAAAAAACAAACAGGTTCAGGAACAGTTGCTACAGGTTTGCAGGAAGAGACTGGAAAAGTTGCTGCAGGTTCTGAGACAACACTGTGGCATAACAGACTTGGGCAAATGAGTGAAAAAGGTATGAAGGTACTTCATTCTAAGAAAGTTTTACCAAGTCTGAAATGTATTAATATGGATTTCTGTGAAAGTTGTGTGTATGGAAAACAAAAGAGAGTCAGTTTTCTCAAGGATGGGAAGCAAAAGAAAAATGAAAAATTAGAGCTTGTGCATACAGATGTATGGGGACCATGTAACGCCCGCCTTGAACGCCTTAAAGAATACACATGTGTGCAATATAAAACAGGAATTTTTTTTTTTTTAAAACTGATAAAGTAAGTTACACAACTAATTACAACATATTCTCTAAGGGACCAAGGCTGCATCACTTAACCAATCAACTAACATAAAATTAACATACATCAGTAATTGATCCAAATTCTTTTTCAATAAATAACTCATTCACATTCATTGCAAACATCAGATAACAGAATCAGCATGATAAGATACGTCACTGAAATGCTTTTATATAAGTACATCAATACATCATTACAATGCCACTTTTAGTCTACGTCTAAAGTCACATACATAAAGAATATTCTGTTACATAAATCTAGTACAAGGTTGTACACTTACATCATCATCATTGAAACAAGTACAACTGAAACAAATCCTTTTCTGCATAAGATCCTGACAAGAGAACCAATGGATAAAGTAGCTCTTCCACCCGACCATGTGGAACCCTAAGGTCCACCCCCCGAGCTAGGAGTTAACATGAGGTCCCAAACACTGACAGTCAGGTAGACGAAAGACAAACAAGAACAAAGGACGACCAATGCCAATACAACACATGGCTATAACAATGCAGCACAACATAACTTAACTTTCACTTCATTTCCAGAGGCGACACAAAACAAACGAGGAGAGACTGAACAAGGGATGCTAGGTTGTAGTAGGGAGAGTGTCATCGCATGGTCCTAACATGGGTTATCCTGACAGCCTCTCACTAGGCGCCGGCCCCCATCTATGGTTATCCTGACAGCCTCTCACTAGGCACCGGCCCCATAGGGTGACACATGCGGTATCGACCTTCCTTTCATGAGGACAAGGAAGTCAATGATGCCGACCAGGCCTTCTCTACCCATCCTTAGTCTAAACAAGCACTACAGGCCATGGGAGAGGAATCCATTAATCTTATTAATGTGAGATCTACCCTTAACCCCCTAGTTAATTTTTAGGTTATCACTTGATTAATCTACTTCCAACGGGTTATCCTGACTGCCACTTTGGGCGTCGGCCCCACGTTGAAAGCCACTCTCCTTCCTAACACCTAGTCAACCTTAAAACATCATGCAGGACTTATAACCATACACGTAAATGAACACTGCAAGGCATAGACCCTCTTGCATCAAAATAGAATCATAACATCAATTGTGATCCAATACTTTTAACATTACATAACTTTATTCTTTTACAGATTTCAGGTCTCTCCTTACGACAAAACAGTACAATAAGGTCACAAGAGGATTAATATCTCATCCCGAGATTATTACTTTACAAGACACAACATTCAACCGTGACAGTACCTCATTATACTACACACTTTGTTTGATACATATGAATGCTATTACATCACAATCATAAAACAGCAATACACCAGTTGCCAATACTTAACAACGACAACTTAGCCTCTGGAATACAAGTTTGAACAACCTCAATACGACTCATTACAACACTCAAACAATTCAATTCAAAATTCAAGAGATGAAATACTACAATTCATTCTCAGTTTTAATGCAAACAACTTCTGAAATAAAATCAACATTATATCTTAACACTTGCAACTACATTTCTAACAAATCCTTATTTTGCTTCAAAAGATCAGTAAATTGATTAACTGAATCATTACAGTAATTGATGTAAGAACCACTTAATTCCAGATACAATCTTATATACTATCCTTCAATCTTATCTAACTAGTTTATTCTATTAAGGATAATAACGCTAAGAGAGATGTCTCATGGCTGAACGGCAATCACACGAGGCGAAATTCAAACATGAAAACCAAAAGAATTCTTTTATGATGATTTGAAGTTATCTCCGATACTGATCTTATCCATAGTGATTTACTTTCTCAAGAGAATGATCGTAATTGCGCCCTATGCGAACAGCTTGGGATATTTTACTACTGAGGTGTAAAACTGCTATTGACTGTTTAATCACTGACGTGAATGATATGCATCCGGTCTGATGACTTCCGGCTATGTTCTCTGAACTTGCAAATTTTACTGCGTTTACAGTATCCACGTAAATCAGAAAGAACTGGAGAGTGTTTATGATGTGATAAAAGAAGACCACGGTTTTGCCCACACAGCAATCTCATTTCAACTCAGTAAGCGAACTGCATTCGTTAGTATACTAGAATGGCTTTCTGCCTGTAAGAAGAGCTATGTCGATAATTTTTCTATCACACTGCTGCTGCCGAATCTGTTATCAGATTTCTGAGATATTCAGATGTTGAGGATTAGCCAAAATGAGACAGTAGCTATTAGAAACAGACAGCTGCTCAAATTACACTTGGAACTATTACTACATTATACCAACAGTTGGTTATTGACCATCTTGCCTTCACTGGCTATCTTGAGGTCACCCCAAACTTTTTCAGACGTGCACCAGCTAAGACAACGGCAGTCTACAGATTAAACCTGACTAAGTTTAGATTTTCACCTCTAGCAACTGCAGTAAGCATAAACTCTTAAGACATTATTACTGCTATATAAGCTATGAGTGCGGTTAGAGATTGATGTATGACGAATACCCTAATCAACTTCGATATTGAATGCTACAGCCTCCATCATCTTCCAGGGTTAACGGTGTTTGCTCAGCGTGTTTGAAAGCCAGTGAAATCGCGGTATCCCAAGCCATAAGATGGCTGGTGTACAAAGAATCATCGTCCCAAAACTGACAATGACTGACGGTGGCCATAAAATGGTCATGTTGAAAAGACTTCTGTGACTTCCACAAGAGCGAATAGCAATAAGGCCACGGCAGCGAGCATCTCAACCTTGCAGCGTGACCTGATATCCCGATCCACTAATAGCCAATATCAACCGCAACTAAAATACATAGAATCTCAGACAAGTTGGCTCACCAGTTTTCTTTTAACAAGCAGAACTTCAATTGAGAGCGAATGGTGAGACAAAACGGCAGCGAGCTACTCGACTCATCACCTCCCATCGCGTCCTGACCTAACAATATGCAGCGTCTCCAACATTAACGACCCACTGCTAAACCTTATCAAACGCTACAAGGCATAACGAATGGAGTGCCGGCCAGATCGCTAAACTAGGGTTAATCAGCAACGAACAGCCTGCCAAAAATATGCATTCAACCTCTCTAGAAAGAATCTGCACTTTACACGCTTGGGAATTCACGCAAGTCTAGGCATTTCTGTAAGTTTCGATTTGCACCAGGTGTATAAGATCGAGCTGGCTGTTGGAACGCATTGTCCTTGAGAGACTCCTCTTATACTTTCATGGAGATCCATGACCAGATGACACTGAGGCGTGTGCATAAAGGTATCAAAACAAGAAGAACTCCAGCTAAGGAATGCGCTAGACAATGGAGAAAAAGAACCCGTGGGTTTAACCCCAAAGACAACACCACCTGGCCGCTCAGCTATAAAGAACAAGAGAAAGATTTTTTTTTGTTCCTCTCGATAGCCAGAATTCGCAAGTAACCAATCTCTAAAGTAGGGATGACGTATTATGGAGAACCATATCTAAGCCAAAGACGACATTCATCCCTAATATCTAGCATTTACCGTCACAACCTAGACGCTTCATTCTATTTACAAAATCATATATTGCAAGGACAAAATGGTATAGATCCCCTTACCACGCAATAAGATTCTAAAGAAACCCTTGTTTGCTTAAATCTGAGACTACTGAGATACTGAAGTTGAATTCCCTTCATCTATGGCAAATCTACCAATTAAAGTTTCCTGTCAACCCTCGCAAGACCATCCATCCTACAGAAATGAAATCAACAGCCCAGGTTTCCCAAAACGCAATCCAGAAACGACAAATTTGGCCGAACCCCAGTTGCCTCCATTTCCTTCATTTACGCTGGAAGGAAAATTTCAATGCGTTGTGCTCGTTGAGCCCTACAGTTTCAGTTTCTTGTATGCTCAGCAGTCAATCTCCAGTAACAATCGCTATACAGGTTTCTGAGCCAAAAGGATTTCCAGTTGCAGATGTGGGAGCAGGCACGCAGCCTAAGCAGATCGTTGGGTACAAGAGACATACAGCGGGTTTCCCAGACAGTTTCCAGCTACCACAGAGAGAAAACACTAATAACCTTGATCAGATCTTACAGGGACAACTAGCTGGAACCAACCGCGATTCACGGTAATCCTATCGAGGTGTCCTACAAACCCTACCAAGATCTCGCCGGTCTGAGAATGCATGCAGAATAATTCGGCAACCAATGGAAGGAAAGAAAACATTTGACTTACAGAATCCCTGGGCAGTACCGATGTATTTAAACCCTAAGAGAGGTTGCTGTTCACACACAGAAAGGACAGACTGCCGAACTATGCGGAATCAAACAAACTATAAACACATTTGCAGATTGAAAGGAAGTTCAGAGATAAGGCAATCGACGGAACCTGATTTCGCAACCACCGTGACGAACCCGCTCCAATTGTTGCAGTTCCCAGCTGCTTCTTTCCTTACCCCTGTGTTGTCCTCCTTGTTGCACCGACAATTCTTTTATAACTCAGTCCCTTTCTCTTCTCCTAGGGCTTCCCACAAGATTCCGAGAAGCTTCTTTTTAAGAATATGTATATTTTTTTAATTTAATTTAATGATTCCCAATTATTAGGTACTTTATTTTATTATTATTTTCTTTATAAACGACCCCAAAATATTTTCATTAATAGAGTAGTACTATTTCAACTATCCATATTTTTGTACTATCCCATAATTTATTTTATTAATCCAGTTGTGAAACACAATTTACAAGCATGGCTATAATTATTTATTTATTTAAATATTTATTATAAATAATATTATATCGAATAATACAAACTCCTTACAACTTATTTATCAACAACACTTCTATTAAAATAATAATTTATTTATAACTAAGATCGACAACTAACGACAATATGCCTATTTAACAACACTAAACCCTTCCGTAGAATATTTCTAATTAAAGCACAACATTACCGCACATACTTAAACACCTTTGAACTTGGTTTGACTCCAAAATACAACATTACCTGACAGTGAGACATGGGCGAATGACAACCAATAGCCACAAGGGTAAACTGACGACGAAGGAACACTGACTAGGGACCTCATGTTAACTCCAACCAACTAATCCATTGGCGAAGGCACGCTCAGACCTGTAATCAGGTGGAGTCGATGCCAAGTACCTGCATCCTGCAGCAACGCACAGTTAACCGTAACAAGATATACATATACATCACATGCAGTCCTATCGTGAATGGAAATCGCAGTGAGGTAGGGTACTCGAGAACGAGTAATACAACACTGTTCCCTTCACGTTTTAAAATAATAATCAACTAAATTGAACAAGATATCAGATTACTAATCTATGACATAAAATGATCAGCTAACTTCCAATCCCATATAATGAATAACATCAAAGCATCTAAAACATCAGTTCATTTATCAAATTGTAAAGCATAAAATGACATAATCCATCATCAATATCTGTTATCATAACAATTAAGTTCATACTGAAATAGCAAAATAACTAGAAATCCATCATCAACGATCTAAAAATACTGTCAAAATGTTCAATACTACTAAGCAACCATCAGTCCAAAAGACGATAAGTTGAGGGGTACTACATCCTCCCCCCTAGGATCAGGCTTACTCCTGGAAGCCTGTGAACAAATATGGATATAGCTCTCGCATACGGGAAGTATCTTCCCAGGTTGCTGAAGTCTCATCATTAGGATCCCATTGGACCCTTACCTGCTCTATGACTCTGCCCCTGAGAGCGAGTCGCCTGTGCTCTAAAATGCCTACGGGCTCCAAAGCTAGCTGCCCGTCCTCTACCTGTAAAGCATTCCAATCAAGGACATGAGAAATATCTGGGTGATAAGGTCTAAGAACAGAAACATGAAATACGTCATGGACGCGTGACAAGCTAGGCGGCAAAGCAAGACGGTATGCAACAGGACCGATCCTCTCCAAAACCTCGAATGGCCCCACAAAGCGTGGCGCGAGCTTAGAGCCTTTTCCGTAACGGATCGGACTCTTTCGCGGACGCACCCGCAAGAACACCCGATCACCAACTGAAAACTGACGATCAAGTCTGTGAGCATCTGCATATTTCTTCTGTCTATCCTGAGCTGCTACCAGATGCTCTCTGATGCGATCAACCTGCTGCTCCATCTCTTGGAGCATCTGAGGACCTAGGAGAACTCTATCCTCAAGGCGATCCCAACTCAATGGGGTACGACAAGGACGACCATACAGGGCCTGAAAAGGAGACATGCTAATGGAACTGTGGTACCCATTATTGTACGCAAACTCCACCAAATACAAATAATCTTCCCATCGGTTTTGCTGATCCATCACATACATACGGAGCATATCCTCGAGGACCTGATTGACCCTCTCAGTTTGCCCATCAGTCTCTGGATGATAAGCTGAACTGAAGTTCAATTGAGTCCCCAAAGCATGCTGAAGAGAGGTCCAAAGAGCTGAAGTAAAAACTGGATCACGATCGGAGATAATCTTGCGAGGAATCCCGTGCAATCTGATGATATCCTCCATGAAAATTTTGGCCACAGAAGAAGCATTATATGAAGATCGGACAGGAGAAAAATGTGCTACTTTCGTAAGCCTGTCTACAGTGACCATTATCGCATCATGGCGACGAGAAGACATGGGTAAACCAACTATAAAATCTATTGAAATGATGTCCCATTTCCATTCCGGAATAAGATGTGGCTGAAGAAGACCTGCGGGATGCTGATGTTCCGCCTTAACCCTCTGACATTCTAAGCATCTCGAAACAAAATCAGCAATATCCCTCTTCATTCCGGCCTAAAAATATATCTGTCGAAGGTCTGCATACATCTTCTTGACACCTGGATGCGCAGAATAAGGTACCCGATGAGCCTCAGTCATGATTAGGGTGCGAAGACCCTCGGTAGAAGGCACATAAATGCGATCTAAATGTCGCAAGAGACCATCCGACTCGATAGAATACCCAGCATATCTACCCTCCAAGGCTCTACCAGACTCCACTTCAGCTTTCACTTCTTGATACCATCTATCTGCAGGGAGAGCTGCAAGAACCTGCCCTCTCAAATCCACTCCAAGAGTAATAGATGAAAGTTCATGTCTTCGACGACTAAGGGCATCCGCCACCACATTCTCCTTACCTTGGATATATTTTACCTCAAAATCATACTCACATAGAAACTCCATCCATCGCCTCTGCCTCGCATTCAGGTTTGGCTGAGTAAAGATATACTGTAAACTTCGGTGATCACTGTGCAGCTCAAACCGATGCCCCAGCAAGAAGTGTCTCCATCTTACCAATGCATGAACAACTGCAGCTAACTCTAGGTCATGTGTAGGATAGTTCAACTCATGATCTTTGAGTTTACGGGACTCGTAAGCTATCACACGACCCTCCTGCATTAAAACTGCTCCTAAACCTTCCAAAGATGCATCAGTACGTACCACAAAATCTCCGGCAGGATCCGGCACTGCTAGAATAGGTGCACTGGTTAACCGCTCCTTAAGACTCTGAAAGGCTGCTTGACACTGATCTGACCAAATGAACTTCTTTCCTTTTCTCTGAAGTGAAGTTATAGGGTGAGCTATCTTTGAAAATCCTTCCACAAATCGCCGATAATAGCCTGCTAAACCCATGAAACTACGAACCTCCGAAACATTGGTAGGAGCAGGCCAGTCCATGATCGCTTGAATCTTTGAAGGATCCACTGCAATACCCTTATCCGAAATAACATGTCCCAAATATTTTACTTCAGTTTGAAAGAAATCACATTTAGCCAAATTTGCATACAACTGATTTTCTCTTAAACACTGCAAAACCTGTCGCAAATGCTCTTCATGCTCCTCCATAGACCTTGAATAAATCAATATATCATCTAAGAAGACAAGAACAAATCTATCCAGATAGGTACGGAACACACCATTCATCAGGCTCATGAATACTGATGGCGCATTTGTCAATCCAAAAGGTACAACAGTGAACTCATAATGCCCATAGCGAGTGCGAAATGCTGTCTTGTGGATGTCAGCCTCAAAAATGCGCAACTGATGATATCCCGATTTTAGGTCTATCTTGGAGAACACCTTAGCTCCCTTGATCTGATCAAAAAGGTCATCAATTCGCGGCAATGGGTACCTGTTCTTCACAGTCACCTTATTAAGCTGCCGATAGTCGATGCACAAACGCAGAGATCCATCCTTCTTCTTCACAAAAATCACAGGTGCTCCCCATGGAGAGACACTCGGACGAATGAATCCCTTCGCTAATAACTCTTCTAGCTGCAAGCGAAGCTCCTTAAGTTCCTGAGTAGTCATTCGATATGGAGCTCGTGAAATAGGTTCTGCTCCAGGAACAAGGTCTATCTTGAAATCAATATCCCGCTTCGGTGGCATACCTGGGATTTCGCTAGGAAAGACATCCTCATACTCCTTGAGAATAGGATAATCATCAAGGGATGCCTCCCTATTTTCCCCAAAATCTGAGTCATTAACTGTTACAGCAAACAACTTGCATCCTTGACGCAGACATCTCTTCAACTGCATAGCAGAAATCATGCGCAAGGAGATGGGTCTCTGAATCCCAACCACTTCTACTTCTTTGCCTGAATCATCAACACACCTTACTAATTTGCGGCGACAGTCTATCACCGCTTGATGAGCATCCAACCAATCCATTCCCAACACTATGTCATAGGATCCTAATGGTATAATGCGAAGATCCGCTGTGGAAGATAAAGGTCCTATCCTCAACTCGCAACCATGCACAAGAGAGTCTACTGATACTCTAGATCCCGAGGCCAATTCCACCTGCCACTTAACATCTTGCTTTGCTACCACTAATTTGCAACGTTCCACTATAGAAGGGGAAATAAAAGAATCTGAAGCACCAGAGTCAAAAAGAACAGAAATGGTAATACCTCGCAAGACACCTGTAGTCTCCACAACGGTACCTTGGTGCTCCGCTTGGCGATTATCCACCGCCGCAAACACTCTATGTGACCTGCCTGCATCACCAACAGTGGGCTCTGAAGCTGCGGGTCTCTGACCAAATCTTGAAGTATTCTTATGCGGGCACTGTCTAGCAATGTGGCCCTGCTGACCGCAAGAAAAACATCCTGTTCCCCTGCCAAAACCTCCACCGCCTACAGGAGCATTTGACTGCTGAAAACTACCTCTGCTTGCTGCAGATTGTGTGCTTTGCGCTGGTTGACTGGCACGATCACGTTTAACTTTCTGCCAACTTCGATCCTTTCTGGAATGAAATCTGTTGCTTTGCTGATACTGAGAGTTTCTTGATTTCATCTGAGAAAACTGTTGTTGTTGCTGTCCACTCTTAGAAGGTACCTGATGACTCCTCGAGTTACCTGCTGCATGAGACTGACCACCTCAGAAACCTGAACCTGCTCGAGATGAGCTACCAATCTGTACACCTGTATGACCCCCTAGGGCCATGGTCAAGTTCTCTTCCACCAATCTAGCCTTCTCCACTGCTACCTCCATGGTCTTCGGCTCGAACACACGAACTCCTCCGCTGATGCGTGCATTCAGACCTCTGATAAAATGCTGAACTAACATGGCCTCGTCGTTTCCAATCCCTGCATATTGCTTGAGTTCATAAAACCTGCGCTCATATTGTTCCACTGTCATGGCCATCTGTCTCAACCCATGGAATTCATCCGCTCGTCGTTGCCTCCAATGATTAGATAAAAATCGAGCTCTGAACCTATCCAGAAATAGTTCCCATGAAATTGTCGCAATATCTAGATGCAACTTTTGTTCCTCAAGACGCCACCAAGTAGAGGCGAATCCTCTTAGATGCATGATGGCGCATCTGGCCTTAGTGTTGCTGCCATATGGATGCATAGCAAAGCATCTCTCCAAATCGATTAGCCATGTTTCTGCTTCCAAACCGCTACCGGAGCCATCGAAAGTAGGAGGACGGGCTCTCATCAGATCTCTCATGTGGCCCGCAAGAATGGCTTCTTGTTCAGCTGTGACCTCTCTCCTTCTAGGAGATCTTTCTCTTTCTCTTTCTTCCGGTTGCACCACCTCCTGCCTCGGACCAAGACGAGCAAGCACCTCCTCAAGGAGCTGGCGTAGTTGAGCACCCTCAGGCTGAACCTGATTCTCCTGATTCTCGCTACCACCTTCTTGTGTACTTCTATGAGGGGAGCTAGGAGGAGGGCTGGTTTCAACACCTCTCCCACGACCCCTACCGTGACCACGTCCTCGGCCTCGCACCCTAGGCATCTTCCTGGACAACACATCCAAGAACAAACTTCAGGTTGTTAGGCAAGGACTATAAATGAATATGTCCCTCAGAGTTTAAGCAACTAGCATAGCTTAATGGGCTAATTATAAAACCAGAGTACCCAGTGTTAGTAACCTGGCTCTGATACCAGATGTAACGCCCGCCTTGAACGCCTTAAAGAATACACATGTGTGCAATATAAAACAGGAATTTTTTTTTTTTTAAAACTGATAAAGTAAGTTACACAACTAATTACAACATATTCTCTAAGGGACCAAGGCTGCATCACTTAACCAATCAACTAACATAAAATTAACATACATCAGTAATTGATCCAAATTCTTTTTCAATAAATAACTCATTCACATTCATTGCAAACATCAGATAACAGAATCAGCATGATAAGATACGTCACTGAAATGCTTTTATATAAGTACATCAATACATCATTACAATGCCACTTTTAGTCTACGTCTAAAGTCACATACATAAAGAATATTCTGTTACATAAATCTAGTACAAGGTTGTACACTTACATCATCATCATTGAAACAAGTACAACTAAAACAAATCCTTTTCTGCATAAGATCCTGACAAGAGAACCAATGGATAAAGTAGCTCTTCCACCCGACCATGTGGAACCCTAAGGTCCACCCCCCGAGCTAGGAGTTAACATGAGGTCCCAAACACTGACAGTCAGGTAGACGAAAGACAAACAAGAACAAAGGACGACCAATGCCAATACAACACATGGCTATAACAATGCAGCACAACATAACTTAACTTTCACTTCATTTCCAGAGGCGACACAAAACAAACGAGGAGAGACTGAACAAGGGATGCTAGGTTGTAGTAGGGAGAGTGTCATCGCATGGTCCTAACATGGGTTATCCTGACAGCCTCTCACTAGGCGCCGGCCCCCATCTATGGTTATCCTGACAGCCTCTCACTAGGCGCCGGCCCCATAGGGTGACACATGCGGTATCGACCTTCCTTTCATGAGGACAAGGAAGTCAATGATGCCGACCAGGCCTTCTCTACCCATCCTTAGTCTAAACAAGCACTACAGGCCATGGGAGAGGAATCCATTAATCTTATTAATGTGAGATCTACCCTTAACCCCCTAGTTAATTTTTAGGTTATCACTTGATTAATCTACTTCCAACGGGTTATCCTGACTGCCACTTTGGGTGCCGGCCCCACGTTGAAAGCCACTCTCCTTCCTAACACCTAGTCAACCTTAAAACATCATGCAGGACTTATAACCATACACGTAAATGAACACTGCAAGGCATAGACCCTCTTGCATCAAAATAGAATCATAACATCAATTGTGATCCAATACTTTTAACATTACATAACTTTATTCTTTTACAGATTTCAGGTCTCTCCTTACGACAAAACAGTACAATAAGGTCACAAGAGGATTAATATCTCATCCCGAGATTATTACTTTACAAGACACAACATTCAACCGTGACAGTACCTCATTATACTACACACTTTGTTTGATACATATGAATGCTATTACATCACAATCATAAAACAGCAATACACCAGTTGCCAATACTTAACAACGACAACTTAGCCTCTGGAATACAAGTTTGAACAACCTCAATACGACTCATTACAACACTCAAACAATTCAATTCAAAATTCAAGAGATGAAATACTACAATTCATTCTCAGTTTTAATGCAAACAACTTCTGAAATAAAATCAACATTATATCTTAACACTTGCAACTACATTTCTAACAAATCCTTATTTTGCTTCAAAAGATCAGTAAATTGATTAACTGAATCATTACAGTAATTGATGTAAGAACCACTTAATTCCAGATACAATCTTATATACTATCCTTCAATCTTATCTAACTAGTTTATTCTATTAAGGATAATAACGCTAAGAGAGATGTCTCATGGCTGAACGGCAATCACACGAGGCGAAATTCAAACACGAAAACCAAAAGAATTCTTTTATGATGATTTGAAATTATCTCCGATACTGATCTTATCCATAGTGATTTACTTTCTCAAGAGAATGATCGTAATTGCGCCCTATGCGAACAGCTTGGGATATTTTACTACTGAGGTGTAAAACTGCTATTGACTGTTTAATCACTGACGTGAATGATATGCATCCGGTCTGATGACTTCCGGCTATGTTCTCTGAACTTGCAAATTTTACTGCGTTTACAGTATCCACGTAAATCGGAAAGAACTGGAGAGTGTTTATGATGTGATAAAAGAAGACCACGGTTTTGCCCACACAGCAATCTCATTTCAACTCAGTAAGCGAACTGCATTCGTTAGTATACTAGAATGGCTTTCTGCCTGTAAGAAGAGCTATGTCGATAATTTTTCTATCACACTGCTGCTGCCGAATCTGTTATCAGATTTCTGAGATATTCAGATGTTGAGGATTAGCCAAAATGAGACAGTAGCTATTAGAAACAGACAGCTGCTCAAATTACACTTGGAACTATTACTACATTATACCAACAGTTGGTTATTGACCATCTTGCCTTCACTGGCTATCTTGAGGTCACCCCAAACTTTTTCAGACGTGCACCAGCTAAGACAACGGCAGTCTACAGATTAAACCTGACTAAGTTTAGATTTTCACCTCTAGCAACTGCAGTAAGCATAAACTCTTAAGACATTATTACTGCTATATAAGCTATGAGTGCGGTCAGAGATTGATGTATGACGAATACCCTAATCAACTTCGATATTGAATGCTACAGCCTCCATCATCTTCCAGGGTTAACGGTGTTTGCTCAGCGTGTTTGAAAGCCAGTGAAATCGCGGTATCCCAAGCCATAAGATGGCTGGTGTACAAAGAATCATCGTCCCAAAACTGACAATGACTGACGGTGGCCATAAAATGGTCATGTTGAAAAGACTTCTGTGACTTCCACAAGAGCGAATAGCAATAAGGCCACGGCAGCGAGCATCTCAACCTTGCAGTGTGACCTGATATCCCGATCCACTAATAGCCAATATCAACCGCAACTAAAATACATAGAATCTCAGACAAGTTGGCTCACCAGTTTTCTTTTAACAAGCAGAACTTCAATTGAGAGCGAATGGTGAGACAAAACGGCAGCGAGCTACTCGACTCATCACCTCCCATCGCGTCCTGACCTAACAATATGCAGCGTCTCCAACATTAACGACCCACTGCTAAACCTTATCAAACGCTACAAGGCATAACGAATGGAGTGCCGGCCAGATCGCTAAACTAGGGTTAATCAGCAACGAACAGCCTGCCAAAAATATGCATTCAACCTCTCTAGAAAGAATCTGCACTTTACACGCTTGGGAATTCATGCAAGTCTAGGCATTTCTGTAAGTTTCGATTTGCACCAGGTGTATAAGATCGAGCTGGCTGTTGGAACGCATTGTCCTTGAGAGACTCCTCTTATACTTTCATGGAGATCCATGACCAGATGACACTGAGGCGTGTGCAGAAAGGTATCAAAACAAGAAGAACTCCAGCTAAGGAATGCGCTAGACAATGGAGAAAAAGAACCCGTGGGTTTAACCCCAAAGACAACACCACCTGGCCGCTCAGCTATAAAGAACAAGAGAGAGATTTTTTTTTGTTCCTCTCGATAGCCAGAATTCGCAAGTAACCAATCTCTAAAGTAGGGATGACGTATTATGGAGAACCATATCTGAGCCAAAGACGACATTCATCCCTAATATCTAGCATTTACCGTCACAACCTAGACGCTTCATTCTATTTACAAAATCATATATTGCAAGGACAAAATGGTATAGATCCCCTTACCACGCAATAAGATTCTAAAGAAACCCTTGTTTGCTTAAATCTGAGACTACTGAGATACTGAAGTTGAATTCCCTTCTTCTATGGCAAATCTGCCAATTAAAGTTTCCTGTCAACCCTCGCAAGACCATCCATCCTACAGAAATGAAATCAACAGCCCAGGTTTCCCAAAACGCAATCCAGAAACGACAAATTTGGCCGAACCCCAGTTGCCTCCATTTCCTTCATTTACGCTGGAAGGAAAATTTCAATGCGTTGTGCTCGTTGAGCCCTACAGTTTCAGTTTCTTGTATGCTCAGCAGTCAATCTCCAGTAACAATCACTATACAGGTTTCTGAGCCAAAAGGATTTCCAGTTGCAGATGTGGGAGCAGGCACGCAGCCTAAGCAGATCGTTGGGTACAAGAGACATACAGCGGGTTTCCCAGACAGTTTCCAGCTACCACAGAGAGAAAACACTAATAACCTTGATCAGATCTTACAGGGACAACTAGCTGGAACCAACCGCGATTCACGGTAATCCTATCGAGGTGTCCTACAAACCCTACCAAGATCTCGCCGGTCTGAGAATGCATGCAGAATAATTCGGCAACCAATGGAAGGAAAGAAAACATTTGACTTACAGAATCCCTGGGCAGTACCGATGTATTTAAACCCTAAGAGAGGTTGCTGTTCACACACAGAAAGGACAGACTGCCGAACTATGCGGAATCAAACAAACTATAAACACATTTGCAGATTGAAAGGAAGTTCAGAGATAAGGCAATCGACGGAACCTGATTTCGCAACCACCGTGATGAACCCGCTCCAATTGTTGCAGTTCCCAGCTGCTTCTTTCCTTACCCCTGTGTTGTCCTCCTTGTTGCACCGATAATTCTTTTATAACTCAGTCCCTTTCTCTTCTCCTAGGGCTTCCCACAAGATTCCGAGAAGCTTCTTTTTAAGAATATGTATATTTTTTTAATTTAATTTAATGATTCCCAATTATTAGGTACTTTATTTTATTATTATTTTCTTTATAAACGACCCCAAAATATTTTCATTAATAGAGTAGTACTATTTCAACTATCCATATTTTTGTACTATCCCATAATTTATTTTATTAATCCAGTTGTGAAACACAATTTACAAGCATGGCTATAATTATTTATTTATTTAAATATTTATTATAAATAATATTATATCGAATAATACAAACTCCTTACAACTTATTTATCAACAACACTTCTATTAAAATAATAATTTATTTATAACTAAGATCGACAACTAACGACAATATGCCTATTTAACAACACTAAACCCTTCCGTAGAATATTTCTAATTAAAGCACAACATTACCGCACATACTTAAACACCTTTGAACTTGGTTTGACTCCAAAATACAACATTACCTGACAGTGAGACATGGGCGAATGACAACCAATAGCCACAAGGGTAAACTGACGACGAAGGAACACTGACTAGGGACCTCATGTTAACTCCAACCAACTAATCCATTGGCGAAGGCACGCTCAGACCTGTAATCAGGTGGAGTCGATGCCAAGTACCTGCATCCTGCAGCAACGCACAGTTAACCGTAACAAGATATACATATACATCACATGCAGTCCTATCGTGAATGGAAATCGCAGTGAGGTAGGGTACTCGAGAACGAGTAATACAACACTGTTCCCTTCACGTTTTAAAATAATAATCAACTAAATTGAACAAGATATCAGATTACTAATCTATGACATAAAATGATCAGCTAACTTCCAATCCCATATAATGAATAACATCAAAGCATCTAAAACATCAGTTCATTTATCAAATTGTAAAGCATAAAATGACATAATCCATCATCAATATCTGTTATCATAACAATTAAGTTCATACTGAAATAGCAAAATAACTAGAAATCCATCATCAACGATCTAAAAATACTGTCAAAATGTTCAATACTACTAAGCAACCATCAGTCCAAAAGACGATAAGTTGAGGGGTACTACAGACCAGCTCATGTATCTTCTCTCGGTGGCTCTCGGTATTATGTTACATTCATATATGATGCAACTAGGAAGGTCTGGATTTAATTCCTTAGATAGAAATCTGATGTATTTGAAACATTTAAGAAATGGAGAAGCTTGGTTGAGAATGAGACGGGTAAAAAATTAAAATGTATCAGATTTGATAATGGCGGTGAGTATTGTAGCAAAGAATTTGAAGATTATTGTTCCTTTAATGGAATTCGTAGGCAGAAAATGGTTCCAGGGACTCCAAAGGAAAATGGAGCGTGCAAGGACAATGAGATTGCATGCTGGGCTGCCTTTAAACATGTGGGCAGAGGCTATCAACACTGTTGTATATTTAATTATCAGAGGTCCTTCAATTCCTTTGGGCTGTGACATTCCAGAGGAAGCATGGATAGGCAAGAAGGTGAGTTATTCTTTTCTAAAAACCTCCAGCTGTGAAGCATTTGCACATATAGACTCTAAAAATAGAACCAAGCTGGATGCAAAATCAAAAAGGTGTACCTTTGTTGGATATGGTATTGATGAATTTGGTTATAGGCTTTGGGATTTTGTAAATCAGAAAATTGTGATAAGCAGGGATGTTATATTCAATGAGAAGGTGTTGTACAAAGATCAGTTGCAGCAGCATGAGAAGAAAGA
This sequence comes from Cunninghamia lanceolata, assembly GCA_027924645.1. Lineage (NCBI taxonomy): Eukaryota > Viridiplantae > Streptophyta > Pinopsida > Cupressales > Cupressaceae > Cunninghamia > Cunninghamia lanceolata. The sequence continues at coordinate 28,887,405 of BSBN01000078.1, read as the reverse complement.
AAATGATTATGTGGTGCTGGATGATACTCCAAATAGTGATGTTTTAGTGGTTCCTCATGCTCCGCAACAGTAACCAGAAATACCACAAACTCCAGTGAATGTTAGACGATCAACAAGGATAAGTAGACCTCCTGAATGGTTTTCTCCCTCTTTGTATTCTATTTTGTTAACAGATGCTGGTGAACCAGAAGGGTATGATGAAACTATGCAGGTGGATACACAGGTCCAGTGGGAGCTTGCAATGAAAGAAGAAATGGACTCCTTGCTAAAAAATCAGACTTGGGAATTATGTAAGTTACCTGCAGGTAAAAAGGCGTTATCAAATAAATGGGTTTACAAGCTGAAAGAGGAAGATGGAGGTAAGAAAAGATTTAAGGCTAGGTTAGTTGTCAAAGGATTTGCACAGAAAAAAGACATTGATTTTGATGAGATATTTTCTCCGGTTGTCAAGATGACTTCTATTCGTACTGTTTTAAGTATTGTGGTTGCTGAAGATTTACATTTGGAACAACTAGATGTTAAAACTGCCTTTCTCCATGGTGATTTGGAGGAGGACATATATATGGAACAGCCCTAAGGATTTAAGGTCAAAGGTAAGGAGAAACTAGTGTACAGATTGAAGAAGAGTTTGTATGGCCTGAAACAAGCACCTTGGCAATGGTATTTGAAATTTAAAAGTTTTATGGTTGAGCAAGGCTACAGTAGGTGTAATTCTGACCATTGTGTTTATTTTAAGAGGTTGGATAATGACAGCTACATTATTTTATGTTTATATGTTGATGACATGCTTGTAGCTGGGTCTAACATGGATCACATAAAACAACAGTTAGCACAGTCATTTGATATGAAGGATTTGGGGGCAGCAAAACAAATCCTTGGTATGAAAATTTATAGAGATAGGATGAACAGAAAATTGACTCTATCTTAGGCTGCTTATGTTGAAAAGGTGTTGCAGAGATTCCACATGGAGAATGCAAAAGCTGTTAGCACACCTTTGCCTAGTCATTTGAAATTGACTAAGGAGATGTCTCCTAAGACACAAGACGAGGAAGAGAAAATGTCTAAGGTACCCTATGCTTTAGCTGTAGGAAGTTTAATATATGCCATGGTATGCATGAGACCTGATATTGCACATGCTATAGGAGTCGTTAGCAGGTATATGAGTCATCCCAGATTAGAGCATTGGAATGAGGTAAAATGGATTCTCAGATATTTGAGAGGTACATCTAATAAACACTTATGTTTTGGGGGCTTTAATACTGATTTAACAGGTTATGTAGACTCAGATTTGGCAGGAGATATTGATACCAGGCAAAGTACTATAGGTTATGTCTTTACTGTAGGTGGAACAGCAGTGAGTTAGATTTCTCGGTTACAAAAGGTGGTTGCTTTATCCACCACAGAGGCAGAATATGTAGCTGCAACAGAGGTAAGCAAGGATATGATATGGTTGCAATCTTTCATGAATGAATTAGGCACACAATAGGTTAACAGTTATTTGTTTATGGATAGCCAGAGTGCCATACAACTTGCAAAGAATTCTACCTTGCATTCAAAGACAAAACACATATAGTTGAGGTATCACTTCATTCGGTTGGTATTGGATGATGGACAGTTATAGCTGGCAAAGATACATATAGATGACAATCCAGCAGATATGTTTACAAATGCAATAACAAGGGAGAAGCTGAGCTCCTCTTCAGCTTCGGTTGGTCTTCTAAACTGAACACAACAATATAGAAAAGCAGAGTCTAGGTGCTTATTTCTAGTGGGAGCTACAGGGTCAGTGGTTTTATGATCAGTCTCCAAGTGGGAGATGATATGGTGTGGAGTCTGATCACTCTCCAAGTGGGAGATTGTTGTTATATGGAGCCTAATCAGACTCGAATGTTATATTTACCCCACTTTTATCAGTGCGGTTTCCCCCTAAATTCCTATGGGGTGAAGGGGCAGCACCCCTTGCGGGGGTTTGGGGGTAGCGCCCCCAAGACAGGGTCAAGGGGTAGTGCCCCTTGCGGGGTCTAGGGGCAGCACCCCTGGCACGTTCCTTGTCGCAATACAGGGCAGGGTCGAGGGGCAGCACCCCCATGGGGGCTTAGGGGTAACGCCCCTGAAACCTCACACGGTTTTTATTATTTCATAATGTATCGAGAGTTAATTTTTTTCATTGACCGATATAAGAAAACCCTATTTTGTAACCGACAAAAAGCTTGATAAAAAGCAGCTAAGGGTTAGGGTTTTGATATATTGTATTGTAGCATTTTGCAGCAGTATTGAGTTGCAGGGATTGCTGATTGTAATCGGTTTGATTTACTAGATAATAATATTGGATTCTCTATTTGGTGGATGTAGCCCGAGTTTGGGTGAACCACGTTAAAACTTGTCTCTCACTATTATTATTTCTGTGTATTTCCATTTCTTTGTTTAATCTTTATTTGCATTTAATTGATATCTTCTGCCGGCTAACCCTAACAGCAGGTTGAGGCCCAGCATGGCAGTGAAATTCTAGCTCATGAAGAAGAACATATGAGTAGCCTTATACTAAAGAGTAGAGGAATTGGAGGAGGATCATTTTTTTGACAAGCTTAATGTTTTTTGCTTTAACTTTGATAGTAAATTAGTTCCTCTAGATGGGGTAAATCCTAAGTAGTTTGAGTAGATTGAGGAGGTAGTCATTCTTCCAATTGATATACAAGATCCAAAGCATTCAAATCAGTAGAAGAATAATGAAGAAACATGATGGAGACATGAGATCAACTCTATTGATTTGCATTTCATTTCAAGGGGATGCCCTATAAGGCATCTAGCCCAGTTAGAGACAGGCTATGAAAAGTCACCACTTGTCATGCTTACTCCTGAGCATGAATTTGAGCATTAAAATAAGTGGGATTAGCCCACTTACCCACTTCCAAGAAGCTACATTTTCAATTAGTTCAAGTGGGTAAGCATGTTTGTTCCCATTCTTAGGGAAGTGTTTTTCCATTTTGTTGTATGCCCATCCCTTCCCCACCTCCTGTTAATTGACCACAAGCATATGAAGCACTGTAAATTGTTGAGAAATGGTAGTTATTTTGAAAAACAAGTTAATGGCTTTGTTTAATGTCATTTCTAGCTAGTTAGTTTAAGTTTAGGTTAGTTTTATTTCTATTTTAGGTTTCCCTTTGAATAAATGTTCTTGCACATGGAACTTTCCCATTAGGAGATTGTCTACCTTGTTTGTTTGTTCTTGTTTTCTGGAGGTGTTTTCAATTTTATTTGGTCATGAGGCTACTTTCTTTTGACCCTCTACCCAATGGATTGTAAAATACAGTTGGATCCCTATGTTTAGTAAGAAAACACCCCTGCATAGTCACCAAAATGTTGTCATATTTTTCCCAGCCCAAAGTATTCTAGAGATATCCCCTCTTTCTATCAAAGAAATATGATCAAAAAATCCCAAATAGAAGGAGGAAAATCCTTGTAAAAAACCTAGAAAAACCCCTAAAAAATCCTAAGTTTTTGCTTGTCTTTTACCTTAGTTAGTAACAATGCAGTTTAACAAACCTTTGGTTCATTAGTTCATCGATCTGCCAATTTGTCAACATCGGTTGGATTGGCTACGGTGGTTGTGAGTGTTCTCTTCAAAAGAGGTGAAGGAAAGAAGAATATTTATCTTTGTCAACAAACTTTTGATTCATTGAATGATAAGTTCACCCATTGGCAGGTTCACTAATTGGTGACTTTGCTGACAAAGGAGCACACAACCAAGGAAACAATTATACAACCAAAAAAAAGAATGCCTTTATCATCAAATTTCAAAAAGTTTCAACTTTTCAAAAGTTCAAGATTCCTCAAGTTCGCTGATAAGGTGATTCATTGATAGAGAAGAAGGTGGAAGCGGTCAAGTTCAGGAAAATAAATTTTTTTTTATAGAGAGGAGAACATGGGCCAAAGATATAGTTCAGGAAATGAAAATTTTGCTGATAAGGCAAAAAGCAACCTAAGTTTGTGGAAGCATAAATTTACCGATAAGGTGAAGGTCAAAAAATTTAAAGGCAGGCTCAATTTGAGAATTAGAGAATTCACTATTAAGGTGAAAAGCGGCTAAAGGGAAAGGTAAATTGGCAAAGTGGCTAAAAGGAAAGAACTCATCAGCTAGTTTAGTTTTCTCAAGGTTCACCGACAGGGCGAAAAGTTGATAAAAGGGATGGCAAGTGAAAGAGGTTTGGCAAAAGACACTTTTGCCAACAAGGCAAAATGAAGACAAAAAGGCGCTAATGGCTTGGTTCAAAAAACTGATAGTTTGCCAATAAAGTGAGTAGGAAGATAGAAAGGGTCGGCATACGGGAAATTTTCTAATAAGGAAAAATTAGTACTAAAGAGATAAAAGATAAAGACAAGGCTTGGTTCGTGAAATATAGAATTTGATGATAAGGTGAAAATGAACTAAATGGAAAAAGTTCACAAAATGATAAGTTTGTCGACAAGGTAAAATGAAAGAAAAGGGTCGGAGGATGGTTCGCCAAAATCGAGCTTTGTCGATAAAGTAGAAAAAGTAAATGGTAAGCCAACCAAGTTAGAAAGGATGAGATTTCTACAATAGAGAGCTAGGAGTTTAGGATATTAAGAAACCACCAACTGAAGTAAAGAGTGGGTCAAGTTCTGAAAATAGGGATTTTGCCAATAAGGCAAAAGGAGAAATAGTTCTAAAAATAGGGATTTTGTCGATAGGCAAAATAAAAGGATAGAAAAAGGGAAAATTAATGAAAATGGATGATACTTTAGAATATATAAGAAACTTACATATTTTGAAGTGTTGTAAAAGCTTTAAAGGATGATTTCTAGATTCTGGAGAGCTATGTCAGGCAAGTTGTTCAAGCAGTAAAATTCTTCAATGCATGGGTACATTTGGAGGACAAAGTAGATATATTAGATGTTGCAAATGTCAGAAATTAAATTTGGATAGGTGATCTTCTTTTGTTAGTTTGCAGATTTGTCAGAATCTGGGAATGCTTCTAAAATGTAGATTTTCTAACATTGCAGTAGGCTAAATTTTAATGCAGCATGGGCATAACTTGTTGAGTAATTTTCAACATCCAAGGCTACTACAGTGGTTTGTAAAAGTTAAAAATTCATTTGAAAAACATGTATTTCTATTGGTTGGCTTTGCTGGGTCACTTTCAGAGGTAGAAAGTTCATTGCAGGTTTAGACTCTATGGTTTTCTCCATAACTAGAAGGACTTGATGGACTATTCTCTTCTACTGAGCCTCTCATGTCTCTTCACTAGTTCAAGAATAAAGGAGAGTCTATCATTTTGTTTCTATGAATTAGGCTTGTAATAATTTTCTTCTTCTTTTGTAATGGCTATTTAGCCGCTATGATCAATATAAACTAAAGTTGTCCCTCTCATTGTTCTTTCATTGTGTTTATTTGATATATGCAAACTATATATTGTGGATAAAACTATCCCTTTCATGCTTTCATCTCTCTACCTTAACCTTTGTTTCAATCCCCATGAGTATGTGTGATTTCCCTTTAGCTTTTGACATCATTGTTATGTTAGGTTACTTGCATTCAAACATCTTAAATCTTGGTACATCACCATTTCCTTTTATGTATTCTCTCTCTCTCTCTCTCTCTCTCTCTCTCTCTCTCTCTCTCCCTTTTCCTTGGTGATCATTAGAATAGGTTTAGTTGAATTCTCTAAGACTTAAGCTCAGAAAGAGGAACCAACCTTCTCTAGAGGTCCGATCTCATCAACAAGGTCCCACACCTGGAGATTAGTCCCATTATGTCTTTGGAGTTCTTGAACAAGCTTCAAGCAGTGTACAATTTCACATTACAACATTTATTTTTGTAACTATTGTAAGGATCTAAAGAGTACTACATATCCATCCCCTCAATATTAGTGTAGGAAGTTGTTTCACAACATTAGCTTCCTTATAAGTGGTATCAAAGCTTGATTACCTTTGGTTTCAGTTATGGCTTGTTGAGTATTTTGAACTAATCCAGTTTGAGTGGGAGCCTATATAGGAGGTACTTTGTGATCTTGTTGCATGGATTTTTAGATGGTGAGCACATTAGGGAGAATAGAGATAGAAAAATACTCTAGTAACAATTTTGAGATGTGGAAGCTAAAGATGGAGGATCTGTTAATTGATCAAGATCTATGGAATTCTATTGATGATAATATTTCAAGGTTCCTAGATGCTACTTTGGTGGCTAAATATGATGTTATGAACCATAAAGAAAAATAATCAAATTTTACCTGAAAGACTCTATTTTAATCAATGTCCATGAAGATCCCTCTACAAAGAAACTATGTAAAAAACTTGGTGTGATATATCAAGCCAAATCATTAGTGAACTAGATTTTCTTGAAGAAGAAATTGTATTCCTTAAGGATGGAAGAGGATGAAGAAATTGCAGACCACTTGGAAGCATTCAATATGTTGATGGCTCAATTGGAATTAGTTAGTATAAAAATGGATGAGGAGGAGGGATGTCAGATATGCTTTGTTCATTGCCTGATTCACTAGATTCTCTTGTTATGGTGATTGGGAGTACTTCTGTTGGACTTGGTGATTATATTTAGTGATACATCTTGAAAGTTGAAGATGTTGTGGGTTCTTTTCTTTCTAAAGAAATTAGGAGAATGGTATCCATTAGTGAAAGAGAAGCCCTAAGTGTTTGTGAAAGACCCAAAGAAAAAGGAAAGAAGAGTGAGAAGTGTGACAAATCTAATTCCAAGGGGAGATCCAAATCTCCTGGAAAGTCCAAAGTTATTTGCTGAAACTGTTGTAATGCTAGAAACTTCTTTAAGGAGTGTATAGAAGAAAATAGGAAGAAAAAGACGAAATTTGATTTTGATTCTAAGTTTAAGAAGGAAGATTGTGATGTGTTCATTGTAGCTTTGGCTACTCATGTAGGTAATGATGCATGGTTTATTGACTCAGGTGCATCTTTCCATATGACCCCTAATAGAGATTATTTTTTTGAATATGAAGAATTTGATGGAGGTAAGGTGTACTTGGGGGATGATTCTCATTTAAATATTATTGGTCGTGGTAAAGTTAAAATCAATTTTTTTGATGGTAGAATAAAATGGATTAATGGTGTTTTGCATATCCCTAGATTAGCACAAAATTTATTATATGTGAGCAAACTAATAGATATGGTTGTGTAGGTATTCTTTTCTAATTTCGGATGCAAGATGGTAAGAGGTGCTGTGGTGATTGCTAGAGATGTTAGATTTGGCACATTGTAGAAGCTTGATGTATGCACTATGTCGAGTGAATAGTTTTTCTTTAGCTAACTAAAGAAAAAATGGTTATATCATCCATAGTATGATGAGACAATATCTCTCCTCTCAGCAAGGGGAGGCTCCCTTTTATTGTCAAATACAAACTATTAACTATAACAAACTTATTTACACTCAAAACTACCTTAAGGGTGATTTCATATCATCCATTTCTCTTTTTTTAGAAATGATGTTTACAATGATCAATATAAAACTTAAAACAATTCACTATCTTAGAACAATGATAACCCATGTATAATTTAGTTATACAAAAGAATAACTAAAGCAATACCAGTGTATTTGAACCATGAAGAAATCCACAAGAAGATAGTTTTCCATTGCTTCTTATGGTTGAATAAAATTAAGAATTATAGAATATGATGCAGCACAAAGTCTTCAACATTTTCCAAGTTATGACAAAATAATCACAAGAACCCACTTACAGATCAAAGTCCTCAAGTTTATTCTAAACTTCAAAAATATAACCAAACTTCTACAAATGATATTTCTAGCTCAAAGTCTTCAAAAACTAGATTTGGAATATCTATCTATCACTTATCAATTATAAGGAAATAGAAAATACATAAGAACAATTATATCACTTCACAAATTATACCCAACACAAACACTGGGCACAAACTTGCTTTTCTTATATTGATTTCACTTGAAAATTGATTTACAACAAAAGATCAAAGTCTTAAAATTGCTTCTCAAATCCGACAGAGTTTTGCTTCAATAGACAAAAGATAAAAGTTATAGTAGAGGCCCTCTTTATTTATAGTGAGAGGCCATGAGATAATCTAGGAAAATCTAACTACTTTGACTTATTCAATATAGGAGTCCTTATTGATTTGGGACTTCCTATGTTTTTACATGTAATTACATATGGAAAAAGTACATGTAAAAGTGTCCAAAACTACAAACAAAGTATATATGAAAATACAAAAAAAACTAAGGTATGAAACTTGCATCAACTTGCATCTCCATTCTTCTTTAGATAAGCATCATACATAGTGAATGTTACTTGCATCCCTAAGCTGTCAGGACCCACAGTGTTTTTAAAGATTACTCGACCTATGATCACTACATATTTCACTGCCGTGGTTGCCTTTTAATGACTAATTAACTTGGATTTTAGGTTATCCAATGTTAATTGATTATCTAGAATATTTTCTAGAGAGACAACTAAGAAATCTTTGTCTTCAAACTCCATTTGAAACATATTCTTAAACTCTTAAATCATTTGATCAGCATGAAGAAAATGGTGATCTTTAGATGTCATCTTGCATGGGAGCTCATCCAATTTGCGTAGAAGATTAACATCACTTTCTTCACTGGGTTCTCTAGCACTCTCCAAGTCTTTGTTCAACTGTTTAAGAACATTACTTCGATAGATCAATGACTCTTCAGTTTCCACATAAGAGTTATGATTTGAAATAATACTAAGTGATATCATAATTTTTATCTTCAATTTTTTCATCTCACTCTCATGATCAAATTTTAGAATCAAAGAACAGAGAGTAGACTGAACATCAATTTTGGCACTTTCATGTGTGATCTTGCTAAGTTCAATCCTAAAAATAGAATAGTAATTGATGCTAAAATTATCAATAGCTGCATTTGGTGATGGCTGGCAATCTCCACATACTTGTGGCCTTTGTCTTCTAGTATCTGAGAAAGAATCTTGGGATTCTTTTGCGTCTTTACCATCACTAGAATTAGCTTTCCAAAGTCAAAGTCATTTGGGGAGATGGCCTACTTTTTCCTCTTAGGAATATAGACTAAAATCCATGGAGGAAGCACTGATGTATTGACATTTGGATCTAACTCCATTGCCGGTGTGGAGGAAATTTGACTCACACTTGTAGTAGTGATGATGGGAGGAATATTTGTGAATATGGCACCTGGTACATTCACATTAATAGCTTACTCAGAACCTAACATAAATTGATCAAACACAGAAGAATCACCAATATCATATGAGGAAGAAGATAAACTAGTAATTGATCATGAGGAATGATGAACATTATCAAAGGCAACTTTAGGGCTATCAAAAATTGTTCTTGAGGATGATGGTGATGACTCCAATGACTGAATAACAATGGGTGAAATTGGGGTTATAGGAGGAATGGGCAAAGAAATTGAAATAGATACAGTAGGTTAAGGGGAATGGATTTTAGTTTCTTGTGACACATCTCTTTGTAGGGACATGGTTGCATCCTGTATATTTTCTTGATCATCACCCTCTTCCTTCTCATATTAATCTTACTTTTCTCCTAAAGACTTGTCCTCTATATCCATTTCATCTATGACAGGTTCTTCAACATCCTATTCTTCAACCTCCAATTTTTTAGCAGCAGATTTCTCTTCTGTCACCTTGGCCTTATCTCATTTGGACACAAATTTAATCCTAGGCTTGGGAACCTTGAATGTACTGGGAGTATCACTTCTGTTCTTGGTGCTTAACTCATCTTTCTTCCCTGTTTTCTCTAAGGCATCCTCTTCAGTACCAATTATTAAGTCCTCCAAGGGTATACCATTGCTTTGAAGCCACATATTGGTGTTAGCCAGAACTAATTCAAACCTTTTTCTCAAAAAAGTTAACTCCTTTGACCATTGCACAATAGGCAAGGGAGAATTTGCAATTTGGTCAATAATATATTTAGGACTAACAACATCCTCATTATCCACTATCCCCTCTAGAATATAAGACAAACCTAAATATTCAATTTGACTTAAAGTCAACCTACTATAATCTAACTTCCTGATATCCTCTTTTGTTCTCAAGTTAGCCCAAATATCCTCCACCATCTTCTGATGAAATTGAGTTTTCCTCATGATCTTATCATTCACTACCTGATAATCAAATTTGGGTATTCTCTTGAATTGTTTGATGGTAGCCATCTATATCTTAGTTTCTATTGCCTTATCTTTTGAAGAAGTTGCTATAGAATACCTACCAATTTCAACATGAAACCTGAATCTAGGCTTCCTTAGTTCCATTTGTTTGTTATGAATGACAATCATTTGTTGACACAACTCCATTTAAAAAAATTATCAGAAGGGAACTTTGGAAACATATAGGGATACCCCTAATAATAGCCAACTCTTAGATATGTGAAGGTTGAAAACTAAAGAAACAAGCAACCAAAACCATTCACCACTACCCATGCATCATCAAAAACTCTCCTTTGCAATAATTGGGGGTCAAAGAGGCACATGAAAATAGCAAGGAAGGCATCATCAACCCTTCTAAAATGATGAATTGAGCCTTTCAAGGTCAACTAGGGATAATACTAATAAACTGGTACAACCCTTCTATGTCCATCAGATGTCAAAACTGGAAAGCTTCTCATCGAAACTGCTGCATATACAAGGTATTCAACGTCATATAGAACTTGGAGGTAGTTGACAACATAATTAGTTTCTCATGAAGAGCATTGCTAATCTATTCACCCTAAAAAATATTATGTTTGCCCTGAAGTATGATCCTAATGTAAGGATACACCCATTCATGGAAGGTAGAAGATGAAGGTAGAACTCTAACTTTGTTGAGAAGTGTTATCAAGTCACTAACCTCCTCTACAAAGCCACTCCTGGAAAAACTCTTAGGCCATCTGGATAAATTTGACCTTGCAGTTTTCAACCATTTAGTATTGATAACCCTTTTGGCTTTTTCAACATTTGTTTCATATCCCCCCTGGGTAATTGAGAAATCTATCTCTGTAACATCTTCTATACTAGGACACATGAAAACCTTATCTATAAACTCAGCATCTAGTCTCATAATCACATTGCCATGAGCATCCACCATTGTCCTATTATCCTTATTATAAAAATTAGCAACTTGGAGAACAAATTCAGTATTATGTGTAGCAACGTGAAAAGAAGCAACCAAATGGATATTGCTCTTGATAATCCTTTGCATATAATGGCTAGGTTTATCTAACTTTGTCCTTTCGACAAATTTGGCCATATCAACATGACCAATATATGTGTCTTGTATTTCATCGATGTTTGATGTGATTGAAGTGTGATGAAGGGGGTAAATCATAAAACACACAACAATAGAAATGGCACACATAAAATAGAATATTTCTTTATTGATTTGGACAACTTATTACATTATAGAAGCTCAATTACAATCAGAGGAATCAATCCTCCATAGGCTACAACACACTATAGCTACACATCACCAGCCTTTGGAATCTTCTACCTTATGTAACCCCAAATCAGCTAGGGTTTATGTTTTCCCACCTATTCTTGACTCCAAGCTTTGACCCTTAACTCTACTACTGCCCATGGTTCCCAAAATAGTCATAAATAGCACTTTCTTGGTGGCCTCCAACTAAATTTTGAAATTTGTAACTCCCTCCAAAAGTAAGTCAACTTCTGGGAAGCATAACTTTTGATTCAGGTGTCCGATTGACGAACTATTTTAAGTGTCAGAAAGCTCACGATGTGAACTATCATGTCAAATATTTGTAAATGGATTTTTGTCAACTTTTTGGGACATTATGGGATGTATTAGTGCCTCATGTCTCGTTTCAAAAATTTTCAGGGGCATTTTGGAAAACAAAAACTTTAATATCTTTCAGCTCACAAATGATCTTTGCCTGATTCCTTTGCCAAAGATATTATATTTTAGTTATGAAGATTTTTGTAACTTTTTGCTTCAATCCATGCCCAAATGAAAACTTTCCTGAAATGACAGTTAAACTTTCTAAAACTGGCAGTTTGCTATTTTTAGCAGTTTGGAAAAACTGAAAGTCCTACATCATTATTGAGGAGATTGTGGAACTACAAACAATAATTATGAAAATAAAAGAAAACAATTTCAATGATTTTGAAATAACTTCTTTTTGGGTAATGAAAGAGTGCCCTTACACCACTGGATGCTCCTGCATCAGACACCTGTCGCATCTCAGGTGTTTGTTTGAGGATAACCCAAACGGTCAACCTCTACCTTAGAAAACCAAGAAGAATCCTCAATAGGCCTTCCTTTCCATTTCACCAGATATTCTTCATATTGTCTATTCGGAGTACTTCTTCCCACATGGCTATCCAAGATCTCTTCTATCTCCTCCATTGAAGTAGATGCCGGATTACTCCATTATTCTTGTGTCAATCCATCCTCTATGCCACCTTCATGATATTATGTTAAATTAGCAATGTTGAATAGAGGGGAGATATTGGTACCACTCAGCAGCTTTACCTCATAGGCATTTCCTGAATCATGTTTCTTCAGAATCCTACATGGTCAAAAGTTCTTCATTTTCAACTTATTATATGTCCCAACTGGGAACCTTTCTTTTCTCAAGTGAACCATGACTTCATCTCCTACCTAGAATTCCTTATATCTCCTCTTCTAATCTACCTTAGCTTTTTACTGAATATTCATCTTATTAATATGCTTTCTCACCTCTTCATGAAAATTCTTTAGGTGTTCTGCAAAGTCTTCAGCCTCGGCAGTTGTATTTTCTCCTTTGTCAATCTTAATTAACTTTGAAGCATTTCTCAAACTATTGCCATATACAATCAGGAATGGTGATTTACCAGTACTCTTATTGATAGAATTGTTGTAAGAGAATTCCACCTGTGGTAAAATCAAATCCCATCCCTTGGGCTTATCTCCTATTAAGCATCGCAGCAGGTTACCCAAACTCCTATTCACCACTTCTATATGTCCATCTGTCTATGGATGGTGTGCAAAACTAAACTTCAAATCTATTTTCAACTTCTTCCACAATGTCCTCCAGAAATAACCAACTAACTTGGTATCTCGATCTGAAACTATGCTCTTAGGTAGACCATGCTATCTCACCACTTCCCTGAAAAATAACTCTGCAATATGAACATCATCATTAGTCTTCTTACAAGGAATAAAATGTGCCATCTTCGAGAATCTGTCCACCACCACAAAAATGGAGTCATGCACTCTCTATATCCTTGGTAAACCAAGAACAAAATCCATACTAATATCATCCCATGGCTTCTCTGGTATAGGTAATGGCTGATATAGCCCTGTATTCTGACTTGTTCCTTTTGCCATCTGAATTACTCTACAACTCTACACAAATTTCCTCACATCTTGCTGCAATTGTGGCCAATAATAATTCTCACCAAGAATAGAAATGGTCTTATCTCAACCAAAGTGCCTAGCCAATCCCTCACTATGCTTCTCCTTAATCAGGTTCTCTCTCATGGAACTCCTTGGAATGTACAAATGGCTTCCCCTAAAAAACATGCCATCTTGGATTATGAAATTCAACCATTTTGTCCTATCCAAAGTAATAGGTTCCAAGAAAGCTTTCCAAGCCTCCACAAAATTTAGATCATCTAGATACAAACTCTTGAGGTCATAGAACCCAACAACCTCTATCTTCATTTCTGTCAACAAATTTTGCCTTCTGCTCAAGGCATCTGCAACTCTATTGGACTTCCCACTCTTGTGCTTCAAACAAAAGTATAACTCTACAAAAACTCAACCCATTTTATATGCCTTTGGTTCAACTTTCCTTGACTATTAAGATATTGCAAAGCCTGATGATCAATATATAAAACAAACTTTTTTGGCAATAATAATGTCTCCATTTATTCAAAGCCTGAACTATAGCATAAAATTCTTGATCATAAACATAATACTTTTTCTTTGCGTCATTAATCTTCTCACTAAAATAGGTAATGGGCTTACCTTCTTGACTCAAAATAGCTCATATAACACTACCACTAGCATCACAATCTACCTGAAATACCTTATTGAAATCTACAAGTGCCAAAACAGGTTGCTCTATGACTTTCTACTTCAATGTATCAAAGCTTTTGTTTGCTTCTTTAGTCTATTTAAACTCTTTTTTGTCCCCTCTCATTATCTTTGTTAGGGGTGCACAAATGCTACTAAAATTTCTAATAAACTTTTTGCAAAAACTTGCCAAACCATGAAAAGATCATACCTCTATGGCACTTCTTGGCATAGGCCATTCAAGGATAGCTCTCACCTTCTCTAGGTCCATCTTAAAACCTTGCTCTAAGACAAGAAATCCTAGGTATACCAACTCCTTCTTTGCAAAACTACACTTCTTCAGATTAATCAACAATTTCTCCTCCCTCAGCTTCTCTAAAACTCTTCTAATATGCATCGGATGCTCATCCCAAGTCTTACTAAAAATTAAAACATCTAAATAGATAATAACAAAACTTCCCAAAAATTCTTTCAATACCTCATTCATGAGCCGCATGAATGTGCTCAATGCATTGGTTAGCCCAAATGGCATGACTAACCACTCATACAAACCTTCCTTAGTCTTGAAGGCTATCTTCCATTCATCTCCTTCTCTAATATGGATCTGGTGATACCCACTCTTCAGGTCAATATTCGTGAAGTACTTGGCTTCACTCAAACAATCCATTATGTCATCCATTCTTAGCAATGGAAATATGTACTTGATTATGATCTTATTGATGGCTTGAGAATCTGTAGACATTCTCCACTCTCCATCTTTCTTTAGTGCTAGTACTGCAGGTACCGCACATGGACTTAGGCTCTCCCTTATCAGTCCCTTCCTTAACAACTTGTGAACTTGTATGTTCATCTCTTCATTCTCTATAGGGGTCATTCTATGGGTTGCCTTGTTTGGTAAACTGGCTCCTGGTATCAAATCTATTTGATGACTTATCTTCCTTACTAGTGGTAAACCTTCTGGTACATTATCAAAGATGATGTCCTGAAATTCTTCCAACATATCTAAAACTTCTGCTGGTACATCTTCACATTTCTCTTGACTAATCTTAGGAATCAATGCAAAGAAATGATGCTTATGCTTCATACCCTCCAAAATTTTTTGGCAGTACTACATACCTTGTCTTCCACCTCCTTCAAGGGCTTTAACTTATGGCAAACTCCGTCCTTTGTTAGGGAATATGTGTTTGCACGACCATCATGGGCAGTGCTCCTATCATACTGCCATGACCTCCCCGACTGCATATGACATGCATCCATCCATATGATATCACACAACACCTCATCATGGTAGTACCCAATCTTAAACTTTACTAAACATCACTCATTGACCAAAGCTTTGTGGTCTTCTTAAACTAGGCAATCCAATATGGATGTGGATGCTTTCTTCTTGTCAACTTTAACTTGTCAACCATCTCCTTTGAAACAAGATTATCAGTGCTTCCACTGTCAATAATAATATCACAACACTTACCTTCACATTTGCACCTTGTGTAGAATAAACTCTTCCTCTGATTGGGTTCTCTCTCCTCATTCACAAAGTTATTCTAACAACTAGGGTTTCTCCCCTTTCAACATCTTTAGAATGCTCAGATTGTGCATCTTCATCCACATGTGCAACTCGTGCATTACCTTTAGGTCTTCTATTTGTCCTTCCTTGATGTTGAGAACACTCGTATACTTGATGCCCTTCTTCTACACATTGGAAACAGGTTCCTCTAACACCTCCTCTTCTAAGTCCTTGCCCAAGTCATCCCTTTCCTCTTCCTCTTTGCTCACCATTGTTCTAGTCATGAGGGCGGTAGGCATTATCCCATATCTAATTTTGACTAGTGCCAGCTTCTTCACTTTTCTTTTGATCTTCATTACGGCCTCCATAGGGTCTTCCACCAGTCCTTCTGCCTTGACCTCATCTGCTTTGCTTTCTATCGAATCTTTTATTTAGCTTCTCTTCCACCTTCAGGGGAAACTGGTATGCATCTTCTATGGTGGTCATTCTGACTAGGCTCAGCTCCTCTTGAATACTTGGCCTCAAACTATTAATGTAATGGACTACCTTCTCCTTGTTGGCCTTTGCATGGCCTATCCTATTAGTAATCTTACAAAACTCTTCTGTATACTCCTTAAAAGACTTATTACCTTGCTTCAGTCCTTGCAGCTACTTCACCAACTCCATCTCATAGTCCACAGGAATGAACTACTTATTCAGTTTCTCCACCATCTAATCCCATCTGGTGATCTTTCTATTTCCTCTTCTATTCCTCTCTAATTGGACCTCCTTCCACTAAATACTAGCATGGCCCTTCAAATTTCTTTTGGCAATCTAGACCCGATCTGGGTCCTCCACATCTTCATACTCAAAATACTCCTACATGTCATTGATCCAATCAATAAGTTGTTCTAGATTCAAATCTCTAGAATATGTAGAAACTTTGATCCTGGGTCTCTTTCTGATCTTCGAAATGGCCCTCAACAACCTAACTTCTATAGGATCTCTCACAGCTTCTTGTTCTTTCTCAGATAGCTCTTCTTCATCTTCATCTTCGCTTTCTTCTCTTGTTCTTGGCTCAAACCCTTTTTGTAGCTCCTCTTCCAATGCATCGATTTGCCTTTGTAGGGCTCTAAAACCCTCTTCCATCAAAGCATTCCTCCCAATATGATTTCTTTGTGGAGGCATCTTGATGCTCGTAGAAAACCCACAACCTCAGGTCCTGGTGCAAACTGCATCACAGTTGGGAATCTGTCTACACACTCAGGAAACTTGGCTCTGATACCACTTGATGAAGGGGATAAATCATAAAACACACAAAAATAGAAATGGCACAAAGAAAATAGAATATTTTTGTATTGATTTGGACAACTTATTACATTACAGAAGCTCAATTACAATCAGAGGAATCAATCATCCACAGGCTGCAATACACTACTACACCAGTAGGCTCTAGAATCTTCTGCCTTTTGTAACCCCAAATCAGCTAGGGTTTCTATTTTCCCACTTATTCTTGACTCTAAACTTTCCCCATTAACTCTACTGCTGCCCAGGGTTCCCAAAATAGTCATAAATAGAACTTTTTTGGTAGCCTCCAACTAAATTTCAAAATTTCTAACTCCCTCCAAAAGTAGGTCAACTTCTAGGAAGCATAAATTTTGACCCAAGTGTCTAGTTGACGAACTGTTTTGAGTACCAGAAAGCTCACAATGTGAACTATCACACTAGAGATCCATAAAATGGATTTTTTTCAACTTTTTGGTACATTATGGGATGTTTTACTGCCTCATTTCTCATTTCAAAAAATTTCAGGGGCTTTTTAGAAAATAAAAACTTTAATATCTTTCAAGTCACAAATGATCTTTGCCTGATTCCTTTGGAAAAGGTCTTATATTTTAGTTATGAATCTTTCTGTAACTTTTCACTTCAATTCGTGCCCAAATAGAAACTTTCCTAAAATGGTAGTTAAACTTTCAAAAACTGGCAGTTTGTTATTTTTAGTAGTTTGGAAAAACTGAAAGTCCTACATCATTATTCATGAGATTATGGAACCACAAACACTAATTATGGAAAGAAATGAAAACAATTGGAATGATTTTGGATTAACTTCTTTTTTGGTGATGTAAGATTGTCCTTACACCATTGGATGCTCCTCCATCAAAGTGATAGGAAAAACACCCTGATACTTGTACTTAATTGCTTTGTCCTTTTTTGGTGATGGGTTAGTCATTTGAAAAATAGAATCATTTAGATGACATGATGACTTTGACAGCTCACAGAAGAAATTGCAATAACAAGTCATGGTCTTGCAATTAGGCAAAAAAATGGCAATTTGGGAAACTACATGTTGATGATCGTGATCACAAGGATAAGTCTGAAGGGGCTAAAGAGCGAGTGAGGCAAAGAAACGGACAAAAGTGGGCTAAAGGTAGCAACTTGGAAAATTTTCCAAAGTTGGAAAATTTCAAGGGAGTGAGTATATGGGTGGCAAAAATCACTGCCCTTGCATGTAGGGTATAATGCATTTTATATCAGGGCAGCAATTTTTTGCAGCTCCTACATGTGGGAGAGCATTTTGCAAATATATGTTTAGGCAGTAGAAAAGACTACTCCTGCATTTGGTAGAAACTTTTATCTATGGTTCAGTGGCAAAAATCATCACCCTTACATGTGAAGGGTAAGTCTACTGCTTAAGGGTAGATCAACATTAACAATGTAATTTACAAAATTGAATATGTATGGGTGGCAAATTTTGTTGCCCTTACACCTCATGCATAACAAAAGGTAATAGCATGGGTAGTGAAATTTACCACTCGTGCATTCTTGTCTAAGTATGATAAATATGCATCGGTGGTAAATTTTACCACCCATGCATATTGAGATTAAAAACAAATGTGTGTATGGGCTACATTTTTCTCCACCCCTACACTTACGGTATAGATGTTGTCATAGATAGTGAAATCCACCACTCATTCAGGTAGGTAAAACAAATGTGTATCATCAGGATTTTTCACCGCTTCCATGGGAATGACGAAGTCTACATTTTCAAAGTAAATTTTAACCATTTAACTTTAAACAAAGGTATCAAGAAATCATGGCAAAAATTTCTGACAACACTAAACAAAGAGACAATAAAAACATAAACAACAAATAAAGATTCAAGGAAAGAATGATGAGGTGATGTTTATCGATGCTTACACATAGGTAAAAGCCCTTGGGTTTCAAACTAGAAAAATCACTGTAATGAAGAATAGCTTAGGGTTCTTTCAAATCAAAAAAGAAAACTTAAAATGAAAATTTTTCAGAACCCTAACACATTCATAAAAGAGGAAACAAAGAAAGAGGTAGTAATAAAATCCCTACTTGGAACACGAGGAAGGAGGGAGAACACAACTGATCTCCGATCTGTTGAGAAACTTATCTTACTCGTTCACCAAGAAATCCAAAATCAAATGAGACCTCAGAGGGAATATAGAAAATACTAAACACAAATACAAATGAAAATTAGGATGATTAAAACTATAAAAGGGTTTTTAAACATTGAACTCATCGTGCATTAATTGCACATGAGTTAGACTTAAAGTCGCCTTAAAAGTGCACAGGCGACACCTTTTACCGCTTGTGTAGGACATAAAGACAATGTGTATGGAGGTGATTTTCACCACCCCTACACATGACAAAAACCATCTAACATGTAATGGCGGCAAAAAATGCTGCCCCTGTATATAGAAGAAAAAAGTTTCTAACTGTTTAAAATTGTAAAAACCCAAGTTTGAAAACTTGCATAGATTTTGAGAAACTGATTTGAGAAGGTATTCAAATGGATTCTTAGGAACTAGAGGACTACACATGAGGGCAAAGTGATTTTCCTCAATTTGCGTACTTATAGTTGTAGGATAGTCTATGGACAAGTTTCGTAGGGGTCATCCTACAAAATTAAACATAGTTGATTTTGAGGATAACAGCTGGCTCTAACTGGGGAGTTTCCTTTGGTCATTCTTTGAAATCATCAAAGGGAGAAGAACTCTAGTCTCTAAGTCCCTTCATCCATTCCATTGGGCTATAGAGTCAGGAAAAACAAAACAGACAAAAAAGACTAAAATGAAAAAGACACAAAAATTGTACAAAAATACACGAACTTAGCTGTCACTTTATTGGGTGAAGAGCTTCAGATGTTGTTCATTATGTGGCAGTAAGAAAGGTGTGCCATCTTGATATTCTACAATGAAACTATTTTCACCATAACATTGATGAATGATGAATGGGCTTCTCCATAGGGAATCAAACTTCTCATGCATTCCTTTTTGGCTCTCTCCTCTTGTACCATAACAAGACTTGATCCCCACCATGAAAATCTCTGGATTTAGCCTTCTTGTCAAATAGATTCTTTACTTGACTTTGGTGTTTCGGGATGTGATCCACCACTTTGAATCATTGTTCCTTAATATCAGAAAGGAATATTATGTGTTTGTCAATAGAACTCTCAAAAGTTCCATCTTTAATTGCCTTTGCCAACTTCAAAGTTGTCAACTCTAAACTAATTGGTATTTCAACATTCGGGTGAGTGTGAGATCATGATGGGCCAAATAGTGGCAATGGAGAAAAAACTTGCTCGATGAAAAAGTGTTAACATTTAGACTAATATTAGATTTGGATGGAAAGGATGTTAATATTTCTAGCTCAAATATGAATTACCTCCAAAAATTTCTTAGGATTACCTCATATTTAGGCAAGTGGGAGTCCCAAAATTTGCCAAAGAAACTTGCAAAATGACCCATTTAGTGTTATCCTAAAATTTTCCACAATTTCATCCTTGAAGCTGACAGACTTTTTTTGTAACTAAATTTAATCAAATGAAAAGGGTTTATAGAGGAAGATATTAAGATTCTAAAAAGATAATATATGCCTCATAATAATTTTAATAGGTAATTATTATTAATTTTCTACATACGCTATGTCTAATTTCCTGATAGATATACATATTGAAAAACATCCATAACTTTCAACATATTAATCCTTTTTTAAATCCAAAAGATGCACCACATTCTAAGTTTTGTTGGGTATACATTAAAATTTAAAATTTTTGAGTTTCATATAGTTTTGACCAAGTTAGGTTGGGTGGAAAATTAATTTTTAATATTTTTAAAAAGTCACAGTAAAAAATTCATAAATAATTATTTATTTAATTAAAAAAACTAAAAAAATATGTGTCACATCCGCTCATGTATCATTTACTTAAACCCAAATCATGGAGGAAAAATATTATCTTTTTCTCATACTTAGGTTGGTCAGAATGGCACTTACTTTTTACGTTTTTCTAAAAAATTTAATAGTGCTTCATTGAAATACCCAATTTTCACCAAACTATTTTTAAAATTTTTTTTTAAAAAGTAGTAGCCCGTAAAATAGATTCAATTTATTACAACTTTTATTACTGCCTTATTTCTATGTTGTGTAGATAATTCATTCAATTTTTGACATGAAGTTACTTAAGTTTGTTTTTCACATTTACATTGCCAATTAGGGGTAGTGTTTGGCCCATCATGATCCTACACTCACCCATTCAATCCATACAATAGCTTAAAAGGAGAAATACCAATTGCTCTTTAGGGTAATATGGTTTTCCCACAAAGCATAAAAAATGCCTTGTGCTAGGTTCTTTGATTTTCATCTACCATCGTTCTGATGATAGTGACCAAATTCTTATTACTTGACTTAGCTTGACTATTTCCTTGCAGATAATAGTCAAATGAGTGAGATAAGGTGATCTCATATTCAAAACAAAAACTAGTAATTTCATGAGAAGAAAAACATGTAGCACTATCTCCTACAATTTTTTTTGGAACCCCAAACCTAGATATTATGTTTTCCTTGAGGAAGCTGCAAACCACTTTGGAAGTAGCGTGCTTAACTGGAATAGTCTCCACCCACTTAGTCAAGTAGTCAGTGGTTGTAAGTATAAAACTGTGCCCTGCACTTGATGGTGGATTCACCGCACCAACGAAGTCAATACCTCATTACTGAAATGGTTCCTCAATGATGACTGATTTTAATGGTAGGGCAGCCAACTTGGGTTTCCACACAAATTGCTAACAAAGCTCACACTTACGCACCCAATCATATGCATCTTGGAACAAGGTCGGCCAATAATATCTAGCTCTTATAATTTTATGAGTTGTGGCAAGTGTTGAAAAATGCCCACCACATGCCAAACTATGGAAAGATTCCAAAAGTTTGCTTTGTTGTGCCTTATCAATACAATGGAGAAAGATCCCATCAATGCTCCTCTTGTACAAACCATTGTCCCATAAGACAAAATTTACATCTTTGAACTTAATGGTCCTTTTCTCTTTATAAGACAAATGTTTAGGACATTCACCATATGTGAGAAAGTAAGCAAGATTTGAATACCATTCATCTGTGGTGCTCACAAGAAGAACAGTGGGAACTTCTTCAACTTATACTTCCTCATCACTAGTTTCCTTGGTTACATTATCAACAATAAGCTGACATAGTCCTTTTCCCCACACAAGCTTTGTATGCTTAATGTCAAGGTCATATTCTTGGATCTTGGCAACCCAGTTACCTCATTTTCTTCCAAACTCCTATTGAGTTAGAATAGATTTGACTATTGAGTCTAGAACCAATGCAACAGTATGTGAATTTAGAATGTAGAAACAGAAATGGTTAATAGCATTCACTACGGCATATGCATGTTTCTTCATAGTAGAATATTTAAGTTCAAGAGATTTAAGAGGACAACTCATGAATGTAATGGGAAATTCAATACCCTCCTCATTCTACTGAACGAAGATTGTCGATAGTGTATGCTCGGAAGCATAACTATACATAATGAAACCCTTTGTATAATTAGGACACACCAAAACTAGAGCATGGGCAATGGCTCTTTTAATGTCCTTAAATGCATCTTTACCTTCCACACTCCAATGGAAAGTGGACTTACCTTTCATCATATAAACAATATGACGAGTCTTTTATGCAAACTTAGGAACAAATCTCCGTAGAAAATTCACTTTTCCAAAGAAAGAGTGAACAACTGTCTTACTTGAAGGTAGAGTAAGACCTTGAATGGATTTGACCCTTTCTAGATCAATCTTGGTACTTTCCTTAGATACCACATGTCCAAGGACATTACCTTCAGTTACACCAAAAATGGAATTTTTGGGATTGAGTGAGATTCCATGCTAACGGCACCTTTCTAGAAGTTGCTGCAAATGATAGGATGATCTTGATGCTTTTTAGAAAAAATAGTGAGTTCATCAAGATAGATAACAATAAACTTACCCATTTCATCCCTGAAGGCTAAGTCCATTTCTCTTTGGAAGGGCACACCAACATTGATTAAACTGAAAGGCATCCTGTGGTAAGCAAAAGTGCCCCAAGGAGTTGTGGAACCAGATTTATGCTGATCCACTTCACTTACCTCCACTTGGTTATATCTCAAAAAACCATCCAACATAGATAGCATCTCCAAACTAGTCACCATTTGTAATACTTGGTCCATCACAGTGAGGGTAATTATCCTTTAGAGATGACCGATTCAAGTTCCTGAAATCCACACAGATGCAAAATTCACTTTTCTTTTTGTTATCGGTACTATGTTAGCAATCAATGTGGAATGATGAATTGGGAAAATAATTCTCACATTCAACATTTTTTGAATTTCTACTAAGAACATACCTAAAATTTTGGGTTTATACTGTCTTAGCTTCTGCTTGTGAGGCATGGATCCCAACTTGAGTGGAATCTCATGTTCGACTTTTTTAGGCTAGAAAGACTTCATGTCATCATAAGAATACGTAAGCACATCAATATAGTGATGTAAATGTGTCACAAATGTGAATTTTTCATCAGATGTGCAACAATTCCTAATGTTGACCATCTTAGGATCAGCTTCTGTACCTAGGTTCACATGTTCAGCCTCTGATGAAGAACCCATTCTAATCTGTTGTTGTTGCATGATGTACTGGTCATGTTTATCCAATAGTTTCTCGAGAGAAACTAAAAATTTAGGATTTTTTTCCCTTTAGATGCAGAAATTCTTCACTAGCCTCTGAATCAACTTCAGAAATGGATTCCCGAGGAGAATCACTACCTTCAAATTAAAGCTCATTGAAGTTATCTACCTTTTCTAAAAAAGCTAAGATCTGATCATCCCCATTAGAAACCTACAAGTGGTTAAAATTATATGGGATGCTTGGCCAAAAGACCAACTCAATTGTGTATTTATTACCCTTAAAATCCCTATGAGGAACTATAAGGGTAGCCGAGATAGCTAATGAATCTGCACGATCATTAAACTCTCTTAGTACTACTGAGATGTCAAAAGCATCAAAATCCTTAATGCAATTCCAAACATGATTGCAGTAATGCCTCAACCTTTTGTTTTTAGTTTGTTATAGATTCGATATCTGGCAAATGATGAGCTTTGTATCTCCCTGTGCATGGAGATTCTTGATTCCTTTAGTATGAGCAACTTATATCCCTAGTAACAAAGATTCATAGTCAACAGTATTGTTGGTATTATCAAATTGTAGCTTGTAGGAAAAAGGAAAATGTCTGAGCCTTGAGGAGATACAAGGACTATCCTAGACCTTGATCCTGTTAAAGTATAGCTACCATCAAACTCTATGGTCCAAAAATCATTTAAACTTTCTAATTTGACATTATTATGATTAGGAGATTGTGCATTTGAAAAATAAAAATCCTCCATTGTCATGCTTTCATTTTAACTATCATCAGATTTATCAACACAATCCTTAGTAGTCAAAAAATAATTCCCCATACCGGAAGACTCAAAGAGAATTTGTGCTTTGGGATCTTCAGATTTGGTGATGGTATATTTTACTTCCCTTTCTGGAAGCAACTTCTGCATAACACCCTTGACGGGTATTCTTGCTTCAGACTAGTCCATGCTAATCTCTCCACCAACATCTTTATAGAAATTGCATCCCA
Organism: Cunninghamia lanceolata; assembly: GCA_027924645.1. Classification (NCBI taxonomy): domain Eukaryota; kingdom Viridiplantae; phylum Streptophyta; class Pinopsida; order Cupressales; family Cupressaceae; genus Cunninghamia; species Cunninghamia lanceolata. The sequence continues at coordinate 28,862,922 of BSBN01000078.1, read as the reverse complement.
AAAAAATCCTGTATGAAGCAAGAACATCATCCACCAAAATGGTCATTTTTATCCTCTTCTTTGAAAAGCCAGCGAATGCAAATTGTGCATCCTTACTCTTCCCTATCAAGAGTACTTATTTAGTTTCCATAGAAAAACACCTACCAAAAGTCTTGGTCAAGGTTAAACCTAGAGCATCTGCTACCTTAGCAGGCATGACATTATCAGAAGCTCCAAAATCTATAACACAATTACTTAATTTGTGACCATTCACTAACAAGGAAACATAGAAACATTCAATATTTCCTACGATAGTGGAAGGGGTTGCAACCAGATTATTCTATAGGGAAATAATAGGACTATTTTTTGAAAAATCTTGCCCCCCGGGGGTGGTTTTAGTTTTTACAAACTTAGCTAACCGATCAAACTAATCAGGGTTAGCTTGCAAATACTCAACCTCAGACATCTAAAGTTTGGTCTTCTTGGCATGGTCTATTATATCAAACACTTGATATGATGGAGACATGGAAAAAGGATTATTTTCATGTTGAGGTTTTGGAATAGGGGTACTAGTCTAAGAAACAAAAGAAGAAGACAAAATATTTGAAGTACTTACTTGTTTTTCACCAACTGGGTCTCTAGGTTGAAAAGGAATAGGTGTTCCTCTCTTAGCAATGGAGATTGCAGGGCGAGGATCTTCTTTTGACTTTCTTCTATTAGCTACTTGTTGATTCAACTAATTTTGAGATCATGTGAAAACAACATATGACTCACCATATGCATCTTCTCTTTGTTCAACTTCATCCTAGAAATTCAGGAAGCCAATATTCAAGTCACCAGTTAACTCTTCTCCTTCTGTGAAGAGATTAACACTTTCATCCTAGGCTAAATCAAGTTGAAAAGAATTATCTTGTTCAGCTTCATAATAGCCAACTGCTGCATTGCCTGACGGAGCTTCTAAAGCAAGTCTTCCTTGTGTAGGATGAAGCTTGTTTTGTCCTTGGTTTCTAGTAGCATTGCCTTGGTATGGAGAATTTGGAAATGTTCTCCTTGATATGTTCCTATATGAAGGAGTGAACATACTTTGAGACATTTTCTTTTTTAAGGCTAACAATTCATTAGCCAAATTTTACACCATAGGATCAGTGGTGCCAGTGGAAGAAAAGTCAGTAGAGGACTGCCCTCTACTTTTGCTTGTATTCTTTCTTATTTTACCAGCAAGGATAAGGCCATCTTCAATCTCGGTAGCTAGGGCTTGACATGCTACCAAGTCAGCTAGATTAGTCCATCTTAGAAGAAAACTCACTTCTGGTAGTTGAGTGTTTATGAAGAAACACTTTAGATTTTTAGCTCTTAGTTGAGCAGTGGCCAAAATTCTGTTGGTCAGCTTATTGAACTTCGCAATGAACTCACACATGGGTTCTTGAGGTTCCTTCTTCATTTGAGTAAGTTGGGCCAAAAGAGCATGTGCATCTTTAGTAGGTTTGAACCTAGCCTCAAACTTGGTTCGTAGAACATTCCATCTAGTGATGGTTTGAGCAGGAAGATGATAGAACCAATCTGTCACAACACCTTCAAGCATCTCAACAAAAAGTCTTGTAGATACACCTTCATGTTCCACACCCAAAACACTACATGCAATGTAAAAAGCTGCAGTATGTTCATCGGGGTGAACCTTTCCATCACCATAGAACTTTGAAAAATTATTTCTAGAACTATGAGGTAGATCATGCAGTGGTGGGGTAAGATTTAATGGTCTAAAAGCATTTCCCCATGGACCTGCAGGTGGTTGAAGAGCCATTGTGTGCTGATTAAAATGTGGAATCACAAACCTTGAAGCTTGTACAACTGGTGGATTCCTATACACACTTGAGGCATCAATTAATATAGGTGAACTTGTATTGGTTTGAGGAAAACTCCTTGTATGCTGAAGTCAAGATTTTGGAGGCAAAAGATTGAAATTCTTTTCCTACATTAACTCAAACACAGGATCAATAATGAAGAAAATTGATTGTCACTGATGCCAAAAGGTGTTGTGTTCTAAGGTTTGATGTTTCAAGATGATGTTGTGTGGTTACACAACACACCCTATTTTGCCTTAGCAAAACAGGGACCCAACTTTGCTAGCTTGTTCCCTTGCATTTGTGCTCTGGGTGGCATGGTAAAAGCAACATCAGTCAGTATGCATATGCCTAATGTCAGGTGTGTTTGTGATCTTGAAATCTGAACCCAAATCTCAAAGTCTAAATCTTTCCTCAGAAAGCTTCCCATGTGAAAGGGTGTAAAATTCTAGGAAGGTTTGCCTTTTACATCACCCTGAAATTTGGCCAAATAAGGAAGTTATGTCTGGTCAAAATCTGGTCAAACCTGACATTCTAAATCATTGGGGTCATATTTCTTAATATGAGTGATATTAACAAATATCACCCTAATTAGAAAATCCACTATCTGCATATTTGTATGTGCACGTTAAATTTCTACCCGAGGATCATCAGCCAGTCAAAATACTCGTGTACTTAATAGGGGTTGCATTAGTTAATATGACTGATCTTTCCTAAACATGACGGTGATGTCATTCTAACCCCCCAATATACAAGAGCTCAACATGACTATGACATCATCTTATTTGGAGGGTGATATTCCTCAATATCAAGGTCATATTTCTTAATACCCTGATTTCCTTTAGTATGACCATGACGTCATCCTTTCACATTTCAACGAGGCGTGTCCAAAATGATGACATCATTATCATATCCTGATCTATGAAGAGAGTCATATTAGTTAAACTAACATGCATAGGTGGACCCATTCTAGGTTCAAAGTTATAATGAAGGCTCAATTAAGTTTGCTGGGTGCATCTTTATGTTTGTATGTGTCTTACATATAATGTAGATATACAAGAGCCAAAATCGAAAGGTTTGTTAAATAAAGTTAAATCCTTGTATGTGTCACTCAATGTATGTTTCGGTACATACATTGTGATACATATAGTCAGAACATACAATGCAGATTTGAAAAGTTATTAAAGTTGGCCTTATCATTGTACGTTCCGCCCCTTTGTATATGCATTTCGGTGACATACATTCAAAAACATACAAGGCAGATCTCAGAAAGTTTAAAATTTGATATAATGATTGCATCAGAAATGAATGTATATTGGAAGATACAATGCCTTATGCATACTGTGGAATCGAAGAGTTATTAAATGAGGTTAAATGGTTGTATATTCGGTGCTTTGAATGTATGCTTCAAAAACATACAATTTTGAAATACATACAAGTCACGGAACTCAAAAAGATTAAAATCTAATTCAATGGATGTATCAACACTTAAAGTATATTAAAAGATATATTATGTTTTATACATGTAGCGGAGTCCAAGGTAGATAAGATGAAGTTTATAAAATGGTTGAAATCCAAAAGGATTATACAAGGGGCTTTGCATGTATCTTTGCAGATATACAAGCCGATATTCATTCACGGAGATGCAGGTAGAAGTTAAGGTGGCCCCCACCGCTTGTATATCCAGTTTGTATAAATACAATGTATATGCTAATATACAACCTAATATGTAGCCCGATATACAAGTGCTGGATTCGAAAGGAAATTAAATATAGAGAATTTGTTGTATGTTTAGTGTGCTTGCATGTTCATAATATATAACCTGATATTCAAGGAAAAAGGCGGGAAGGCAAAATGAAAGAATTTTGAAGTTGTTTAAGGGCCTGATGGCATGCTTTTCATCAATGATGGTTGACTCAACCATTTTTAACACTAAATATGCATTTAGATATGTGATTGTTCACAGATTCATAACCTGATATCTATGTTTGCACATTCAGCCTGATTTAATGTAATGTTAATTTTCGTACTAGTTTATTAAATGATGATGCTTAATTCTTCTCTATTTGTTGCAGGATGTTGGAGTTGTTTAGGGCTAAGCTGAACATTACAGAGTTGCGGACGTAGAGGCAAGATGAACCAGAGCTGAGGAGGATATTGTCAAATGCGTTGTTTGCCAGCTGGAAGGTGGACTGAGTAGAGGATGCTAGAATATTCTATACCAACTGTGTGATTGCCAATTGGCAAGCACGTGCTGTTCATTTGAACCGTTGATTGTTCTGAGAGGATTCTAATCCTTGGATCATTGTAACCATTTTCTGGCTTGTCTTATAAGAGTGGCCAAAATTTGTCATAATAGGGGGATATATGGAGAGAGAGAATATCTGGCAAAATAAGGCCAATTACTATAGACCTGATAGGAGATCGGATTACTAAGACTAATGAGGACTAAATTGTTGAAATGTCAAGGTTCTTTCTTCAGATCACTGTAAATGTACTTGTTCTAAAGCATACTGAATGGAGATGAAGCTTTAGATTACATCCTGATTGTAAACTTTACGTAATCTTCAAGTTGATTTATGGATATGAATAGTGAATGTTGTGTTCAATAGAAGTGCTTTCATTTTATTGCATGTTGTTGTCAACTTTTCCTTTGAAGATTTGCACTGAATCATGAATTTGTGGAATGCCCTAGTGAAGTTTGATTTCTAGTTTTCTTCTCTTCATTGCGATATCAGAACATGTATGTGGATCAGTGATCTCAGTCAAGTAATTTTACGAATCTCATTCTCTAACCCTTTTCTCATTTTAATTTCATTAAAATCACTTCCATAACTGTAAATCATGATAAATAAAAAGAAGAACAGAAAAATATGCTGACATCTCGTAGATAATTAAAAATCCTTAGCATATTTGAGCTAAATGTATGTTGTATTGAAAATATCATGCAAAGACTTGCAAATAATGATAGAAATCATGCAAATATGAACTTGTAGGAACATTATTTGAGTAAATTCATGGTGTAGAGGTCAAATTGTTGGAGATTTATGCAGGGCAAACATAAAGGATAGGATATTTAGAGGAATACTGATGAACTTTGCAGAAATTAACTGAGAACATAAGGCCCCTGAATGATTAAACAACAACACATATCAACCACTGAGTAACGTCAGTAGATTATGAACTAATCAACAGAGACTTGGGATCATGAATTCTTTGAATTCATCATATCTTTCAAGATAAATAAAGGTTGTTGTGTAACTTTTATTTAATGTTTGGTTGTGACTAACATCATCATCAACATAAATTGGTGCTAGAAGGAGGACCAACAAAGAATCTGTGGATTTCTGCAAATATTACATAAATATTTCCTCATTTGAGTTGAATTTCTACAAATATCTCTTATCTGAGAGGTCATGGTTGCATCTTGGCAAAGATCTAACTCAAATCTTCAAAGATTTGTTTGATTTTCTGAGCTTTCAAGTTTTATTCCGATATATGATAGATCTCGTTAAAATTTCAAAATCTTGAAAAATAGAAAGCAGAGTCTCATTTTAATGGATGCATATGAAGATAATTGTCAAGTTAACATTCTTTTATTTTAGGAAACTCTAAATAAGCAGCTTTATCCTCAAAGTTTGTCTAACTTTGGTTTATCCAGTTGTTGCAGGATACACAAGACTGTGGAGCATAGTGAAATTAATTGTTTAACTTTTCTTACAAGGTTGAATTTATATTTGAAAGGACTAATATTTTTTATAGATGTGTTCAGGGCTGAAGTCTGGCAGGAAAATGAAGAAATTCTGAAGCAACAAGCAAATACAACACTAGAAATTATTAGTTCTCCAGACACTAAAGTGGACCGCTATAAAGATTTCAAATTATACTTGTCTAGAAATATACAGTGTAGTCAAATTTTAGGTTTATCCACTGATGATGTCCTAATTGAAAGTTGGTGCAGATTACATGAGGAAGAGCATTCAGAAAGAGATTGTGAAGTTTGCTTGGTAATGTTGGAGAAGACTCAAATTCTGGAACATCAGGAAGATGGAACACCTGTAATCATGAGTTGTTTAGAAAATACAATAGCTGAATCAGTTCTAGAAGGTAAAGAAGAGGAAACATCTTTCCTCGAGTCATTTTATGGTGAGAATTGGAGTTCTCTACCTTGTAATAAGGGTGAAGCAGAGTACAGGTATGAATCTTTTGAAAATCATAGAGAAGAAAGTGCTTCTTGTTTCACGTCATCAGACAATCAACAAGAAAGATTTGATAAGGGGGAAGATAAATATGATCTTGATACATTAGACAAATATATTGAATTATTAAACGCTTGTCAGGATAATGTTTCTGGATCTAAGTTTAGTAGTTTCGATCGAGATGAGTTGATAAAAAAGTATAAACAGGTGGTGGAACAATTTAAATGCACTATTGCTGATGAAGTTCCTATGATAGCAACTAATAGAGACATAGAAAAGAAAGTAAATCCTAATTTCATTGCTGACTTCTTTGAATTGAATGATCAAATGCAAGAATGTTGCAGGTCAATGGAACTAGATACTCTACTAGATGGTAAATGTGAAGTATTTGATGAACAATTCATGAAAGTTGAAGATACAGAAAACTTTGGAGTTGTTGTGCATGATCATATGCCAATCTGGCACTGTTTTGAAAATGAAATAGGGGAGTATTCCTATCAATTGAAAGTTTATTCACCTTTACAGTCAAATAATTTAGAAATGACAAATTTTAGTATATCAGGTTATGATGATAAAGATACTCATTTAGATGCTAATATGTAGAGAATTGAAGAGAACATTGAGATGTTTCCTAAACTTGAGGATAAACTGAACATCCAGAATGAAGGAACAAAGCTGGATAAGGATGAAGAAATAATCCATCAAGAGTCATACATCCTTCAGTTTGAAGTGAGACAAGGCATTGAGCCAAGCAATGAAAGTGCAGAGTTAAATAGAGGACCAGCTGTCAATGAACAAGCATGTCTAATAGAGCCAGAAGTACACCAGGTTGTATCTTTCTTTCCACAGTAAATGATGTTGAATACTATTTTGATTATGGAAATTCAAGAGATAAAACATGCATATGGATAAGTCATGAACATGATGAGCTTCCTCAGTTGTTGATAATCAGAGACTATTCTATGAAATACAGTGAATTTAGAATACAAGAATATTTTTTAGAATACAAGGATGAATTTGCTAGGATTAGAACCATAACTAATGCCCTAATGCTCTTGCATAATCCAAAGAGGTATGCAAATACATGTGTCTTGGGGTCTTATCATGGGTTTTATTTGCCTTGTAGTGTCTTATGTATAGTTTGGTAGTTAGATGTTTGTACAGTTTGCTTTGTGTGTTTTCTTTTGTTTTGCATTGTTGAGTCTTTGTTTTGGTTGGGCAAAACTGGTGCACCTTGTTACTTAAGAACACTACAGAAATTGTTAGAATTCAAAAGTTGGATATAAGTTCTTACATAGGTTGTAACTCATGTTAGTATAGATACTCTTGATCAGGTCTGTGGTATCATATTCATCAGTATTACTTTTTCTTAAGTTAAGGAGATCCTCACAATGACACACCTAACAGCCTTGGGTTTGTTGAACATATCAGTGTAGGTGTTAAGTGAAAAATCTAAAGGTTTCCCTTGCTACCATTGCAATTCCCAACCTAAAGCAACAAGTGACTACACCTTGCAAAATGTGCTAACATGATGACATCTTATAAATGCAAATATAAAAAAAGGAGAGAAATATATTGAATATTTAAAGAGAAAATTATTCCATTTAAGTAACTTTATCGGGGCTATAGACGCCTGACTGGTAGTGGCACTCTACTTAGGGGAATTGCAACAATAACCTTGTCAGGGCTATGGATGCCTACTGGCAGCAAGGTTCTCTCCAAGTTGGCTATGAGGAATGAACCAAACTATGTAGCTTAACACTGGTCACTACTTTATTCAATTCACTTTCAAGATGAGGGATATTAATCACATGCACACACTTGATCCCTTACCAATTCATTGTTATATTGATGAACATGATACCATTTAGAAATGATTAGGATGATCATGCTTAATAGGAGTTGGAACATTATGTTTTAACTTATCCTCATCTCTTGAATTATTTGAATTTTGTTGTTTTCTTTGGTGGCAAGTTGTTGTGTGGTTACACAACACACCCCATTTTGCCTTAGCAAAATAGGGACCCAACTTTGCTAGCTTGTTCCCTTGCATTTGTGCTCTGGGTGATATGGTAAAAGCAGCATTAGTCAATATGCATATGCCTAATGTTAGGTGTGTTTGTGATCTTGAAATCTGAACCCAAATCTCAAAGTTTGAATCTTTCCTCAGAAAGCTTCCGATGTGAAAGGGTGTAAAATTCTAGGAAGGTTTGCCTTTTGCATCACCCTGAAATTTAGCCAAATAAGGAAGTTATGTCCGGTCAAAGTCTGGTCAAACCTGACATCTAAATCAGCAGGGTCATATTTCTTAATATGAGTGATATTCACAAATATCACCCTAATTAGAAAATCCTCTATCTACATATTTGTATACACACATCAAATTTCTACCCAAGGATCATCAGCCTGTCAAAATACTCGCGTACTCAATAGGGGTCACATTAGTTAATATGACTGATCTTTCCTAAACATGATGGTGACATCATTCTAACCCCCCGATATACAAGAGTTCAACATGACTGTGACATCATCTTATTTGGAGGGTGATATTCCTCAATATTAGGGTCATATTTATTAATACCCCTATTTCCTTCAGTATGACCATGATGTCATCCTTTCACATTTCAACAAGGCCTGTCCATAATGATGACATCATCATCATATCCCGATCTATGAAGAGAGTCATATTAGTTAAACTAATGTGCATAGATGGACCCGACGTAGGTTCAAAGCTATAATGAAGGCTTAGTTAAGTCCGCCAGGTGCATCTTTATGTTTGTATGTTTCTTACATACAATGTAGATATACAAGAGCTGAAACTGAATGGTTTGCTAAATAAAGTTAAATCCTTGTATGTTTTGCTACATACATGGTGATACATACAGTCAGAACATACAACGCAGATTTAAAAAGTTATTAAAGTTGGCCTTATCATTGTACATTCTACCCCTTTGTATGTGTGTTTCGGTGACATACATTCAAAAACATACAAGGCAGATCTTAGAAAGTTTAAAATCAGATATAATGATTGCATCAGAGATGAATGTATATTGGAAGATACAATGCCTTATGCATACTGTGGAATTGAAGAGTTATTAAATGAGGTTAAATGGTTGTATATTCAGTGCTTTGTATGTATGCTTCGAAAACATACAATTTTGAAATACATACAAGTCACAGAACTCAAAAAGATTAAAATCTGATTCAATGGATGTATCAACACTGAAAGTACATTAAAAGATACATTGTGTTTTATACATGTAGCAGAGTCCAAAGAAGATAAGCTGCAGTTTATAAAATGGTTGAAATCCAAAAGGATTATACAAGGGACTTTACATGCATCTTTGTAGATATAGAAGTCAATATACATTCGCAGAGATGCAGGTAGAAGGTAAGGTGGCCCCCACCGCTTGTATATCCAGTTTGTATAAATACAATGTATATGCTAATGTACAACCCAATATGCAGCCCGATATACAAGTGCCGGATTCGAAAGGAAGTTAAATATTGAGAATTTGCTGTATGTTTGGTGCGCTTGCATGTTTAGAATATATAACCCAATATACAAGGAAAAAGGTGGGAAGGCAAAATGAAAGAATTTTGAAGCTGTTTAAGGGCCCGATGGTATGTTTTTGGTCAATGATGGTTGACTTGACCATTTTTAACTCTAAATATGTATTCGAATATGGGATTGTTCATAGATTCATAACCTGATATCTATGTTTGCACATTTAGCCTGATTGAATGTATTGTTAATTTTCCTGCTAGTTTATTAAATGATGATGCTTAATTCTTCTCTGTTTGTTGCGGGATGTTGGAGCTATTTGGGGCTGAGCTGAACATTACAGAGTTGCAGATGTAGAGGCAACATGAACCAGAGCTGAGGAGGATATTATCAAATGTGTTGTTTGCCAACTGGAAGGTGGACTGAGTAGAGGATGCTGGAATATTATATGCCAGCTTTGTGATTGCCAACTGGCAGGCATGTGTTGTTCATATGAACCGTTGATTTTTTTGAGAGGATCCTAATCCTTGGATCATTGTGACCATTTTCTAGCTTCTATCTTATAAGAGGGGCCAAAATTTGTCATAATATGGGGATATAGGAGAGAGAGAATATCTGGCAAAATAAGGCCAATTACTGTAGACCTGATAGGAGATTGGATTACTAAGACTAATGAGGACTAAATTGTTGAAATGTCAAGATTCTTTTTTCAGATCACTGTAAATCTACTTGTTCTAAAGAAAAATGAATGGAGATGAAGCTTCAGATTACATCCTAATTGTAAACTTTATGTAATCTTCAAGTTGATTTCTGGATACAGAATAGTGAATGTTGTGTTCAATAGAAGTGCTTTCATCTTATTGCATGTTCTTGTCAACTTTTCCTTTAGAGATTTGTATTGGATCATGTGGATTTGTGGAATGTCCTGGTGAAGTATGATTTCTAGTTTTCTTCTCTTCATTGCTATATCAGAACATGTATGTGGATCAATGATCTCAGCCAAGTAATTTTGGGAATCTCATTCTTTAACCCTTTTCTCATTTTAATTTCATTGAAATCACTTCCATAACTGCAATTCATGATAAATAAAAAGTAGAATAGAAAAATATGCTGACATCTTGTAGATAACTAAAAATCCTTAGCATATTTTGAGCTAAATGTATGTAGTATTAAAAATATCAATCAAAGACTTGCAAACAATGATAGAAATCATACAAATATGAACCTGTAGGCACATTATTTGAGTAAATTCATGGTGTAGAGGTTAAATTGTTGGAGATTTATGCAGGGCAGACATAAAGGACAGGATATTTGGAGGAATACTAATGAACTTTGCAGAAATTACTGGAGAACATAAGGCCCCTGAATGATTAAATAGCAACACATATCAACCACTGAGTAATGTTAGTAGATTATGAACTAATCAATGGAGACTTGGGATCATGAATTCTTTGAATTCATCGTATCTTTCAAGATAAATAAACGTTATTGTGTAACTTTTATTTAATGTTTGGTTGTGACTAACATCATCAACAGATGGCTGATGTAGTTATATTGTTCACAGGTTGTCCACTTGGTTTCAATAAAGAGACCATTCAGGGGTAGAAGACTCTTGTAAATATGTCCCTAAGCAATGTTGTCATTGATGTCAACATATCCTTGTTGCAATTGGTGTCAACTGTAACCTATTTTGTTTCCTATTTAGAAGACTAGAATGTTGAGGATATTGAGAAAATTAATGAGTATCAATGTATGCGGACCATATGGCTGAGTAGAGGATTGTCTGAAGAAGCTCTAGTTAAGATTGGAAGGGTTTGAATGAAGATTTGTAGAAGCTATGGCCATCTGAGTAGAACTAGTTTTGTAGTGTTAAGAAGAGACAGAGTGACAAGAGAGAGGTCCAGATTGTTCCAGAAATGTAAAATGATGATTTGCAGATCTCGAGGCATGTTTGGGAAGTCAGTGTGTATCATCCATTCAAGTGGTTCATGATTTGGAGGTTTGAAAGCAATATTTCTAATGTGACAGTCATGGTAGATAGTGTTCTTGAGGTTCCAGATGAAGATGCAAGTGATTCTAATGATTTGGAGGAGTGCAAATGTTTTTCTTGAATTCAATGTGCTTATGGAGATCTCTAGATTGTGTGGCTACTATGTTAGAGGTCTGCATTGAAGTTTGAGCCTATTATTGAAGATTTCCATCTTGGTGTTGCTATTCTTCCCAGTCTTGGCCGACCAAATGATTCAAGCATGTTGTAGATGATCTAAAAGTAATTCTCTAGAGTGTGGCATGTTGTTAGAGGTAGATTCAAGTCTCAGATATGTTTGGCTGATAGTATAGTGATCTGCATTAAGTCAAGTTGACCATGATGTTTATTCCAAGGTTTATGAAGCATATAAAGGTGTGTAGTTGAGGTGTGGAAAATCATTCTTGTGTAAAAATAATAAAATTTGAAGAAAGGATCAAAGGCAGAGAAGAGCAGAGGAGAAGCAGAAGAACAAGAGTTGTTTAGGATGAAGAGTTAGAGAAGTATTTAGGGCAGAGTAGAAGTTTTTGGAGCATTCAATGAAACTGAACCAGGCACGAAGAAGATGCTATTTATTAGTTAATTCTTTCTGTGTTAAACATAAATTCTGTAGGCAGTGAGCCTCTTTTGAGTGGTGAGCTCTAGGCAATGCACCCGAAGGCATGTGCCTTCTCTTTTCTTCTAAGTACTTTTAATAGGGTACAAATCTTGTGGGTTAACCCCCACCATGGTTTTCCCTTAACTAGGTTTTCGCGTTAAAATCTTGTTGTCAAGTGTGTTAATTGTGTTTCTACTCATGAGTTATTGTTTTATGCTTTAATGTTTACATCATTAATCTATTTGTAAGTTGAGGAAGAAGATGAAATAAAGATTAATTTTGTGCGACAACTAATTCACCCCACCCTTAGTTGTCTGGCCTAATTCCAACAATTGGTATCAGAGCCAGATCCTCTAAAAGAATCTTGACCACTTGAGGAGATCCAAGATGTTGACTTATAAGAAGGAAATTCTGAGATTTGATGGAACAAATTACTCCATTTGGAAGGTATGCATGCAGTGTCATTTGGAATCTATGGGTGATGCCTTTTGGTCAATAACAAAGAATGAGTATAAGATTTCAAAGAATGTCCCTACTACTCTAGATGAACTCAGGGAAGCTGAATGCAATATTCGAGCCAAAGAAGCATTATTGAGTTCCTTGACTGATACAAAATTGGGAAATAACCTAGATTTGAAAACTACACATGAAATTTTGAAAAAGTTGGAAAATCTATATGAAGGTGACAAGTATGTCAAATCTGCCAAGCTGCAGAGCTTGATGGGTAAATATGAAAGATTGGTAATGAGTGAAGATGAAAACATTACTTCCTACATGTAGAAAGTGAATAAACTTGTGACCGATATCAGAAATACTAGTAGAGTATTAGAAGAATCAAAGATTGTTTCCAAAGTGCTCAGATCCTTACCTATAGCATATAAGCATAAAGCTATTGCCATTGAAGAGATCAGGACAGTGACCACTATTACAAGGGATCAGTTAGTTGGTAAGCTCTCAGCATTTGAAATGAGTGAGTTTGGTGATTCTCTTCCTAAGTCTAAATTTGCATTTAAGGCCAGTGTAAATGGAAAACAAAGATATGATCCGGGTGTGAGCTCTTCAGGAAGATCAAACAAATTTCCTAAGGCAAGAAAGGATCTTGAAGATGATGAAATTGAGTCTACATAACTTGAAGCTCTTGTTGCCAAAAGAATGCCAAGAGGATTGGGTAAGTATGAAGGAAATTTGCCATTCAAATGTTTTACTTGTAATAAGATTGGTCATTTTACCTCAAGATGTCCAGAGAAATTTTCAAAGCCAAACCCTAACAGATATAAAGGTCAGAAGAAATGTTACTATGTCCAAGAAGCCAGAGAAGGCGTCATAGATGATTAATCTGATCATGGAGGTTCCACTAAAGATAATTGGGTATTCATTTCTATCAAAGAAGAAGATCCGGTGTCTACTAAATCTGCTAGCTGTCTAAATGTGGAAAGTACCTTGGCTGCTTAGGTTGTTGAAAAGGATAAATGGGTGATTGATAGTGGATGTTCTCATCATATGACTGGTGATAAAAGAAAGTTTATAAGTTTTGAAAAATATGAAGGTGGAATTGTGAAATTTTGAGACAACTCAGTTGGTAGAATCCGTGGTAGAGGATCCATCTCTTTTGATGGTAAGAATAACACCAATGATGTTCTGTATGTGGAAGGACTGAAGCATAATCTTCTTAGTGTTGGATAGTTGGTTGACAAGGGTTATGATCTCCAATTCAAGGATGGAAAATGCAAAATCTTGGAAAGCTCCGGAACTAAAATTGCATCTGGTAGTCAAACTATAGGTAACATCTTTCATTTAAGTAGTTCTGGCAAAAGTTGTTTGATTTCTCAGATAGATCAAAGTTGGTTATGGCATAGGAGGATGTGTCATGTGAATTTTGATAATATTGTCAAGATAAGTTCTACTCAGGCTATGAGAGATCTTCCAAAACTTGTGAAACCTAATAACATGTGTAGAGAATGTCAATTCGGTACACAAAACAAAACTTCATTCAAAGGTAAAGAACAATTTTCAAGTGGATGGTTGGAACTTGTGCATATTGATCTATGTTGTCCTGCTAGAATTAGGAGTGTGTGAGGAGACATATATTTTATGTTGCTGATTGATGATTAATCCCAGATGATGTGGGTAACTTTCTTGAAAGCAAAATCAAAAGCTCTTGACAAATTCAAGGTGTTCAAGGTTATGGTGGAAAATTAGATTGGTATTAAGATAAAGTGTCTAAGATCTAACAAAGGTGGAGAATTTACCTCTAGTGAGTTTGATACATTCTGTGAAAAGTATGAAATAAAAAGACAGTTATCTACTCCTAGGACTCCTCAACAAAATGGAGTTGTGGAAAGAAAAAACTAGACCATTCAAGAAGCTGCTAGGACCATGATGTTGGAAGCAAATGTTCCTCAAGTCTATTGGAGAGAAGCTGTGAGTACTATTGTCTACACTCTTAACTAGGTGTAGATCAAAGGCAATTCTGGTAAGACACCTTATGAACTATGGCTTGGTCATCCTCCTACTGTGAGATATTGTAGATTTTTTGATAGAAAATGCTATATCAAAAGAGATGAGGATCTAGGCAAGTTTGAAGCAAGAAGTGACAAAGGAATATTTCTAGGTTACTCTACACAAAGCAAGGCATACCAGTGCTTTAACACAAGATTGAAAAAGATTGTTGAAAGTGCAAATGTTAGAGTTGATGAGAGGAAAGGACATACCAAGTCTTACATATATGATTCAGATGATCAAGATGAAAATCCAAGTCAAGAAAGGAAAGTGCAAACTCAAATTTAGATCCAGATTGATCCAAAAAATCATGTGACTCAAGAGGATAATGCAGAAGTTGAAGAACAAGTTTAAGAAATAGAATCTCAAGAAATCCCAAAACTTTCAAGTATGTGAAGATGAATCATCCTAAAATCAGATCATAGGAGGAGAAATAAAGGCGTTCAAACTAGGAGAAGAATTTTTGAAGATCAAGAAGAGACTTGTTTGATTTCAAAGATTGAACCAAAATCAGTAAGTGAAGCCTACAATGATGAAAACTAGGTAAAATCAATGGAAGAAGAATTAATGCAAATTGAAAAAAATCACACTTGGGATCTTCTTTCTAGACCTGAGGACAAAAATGTGATTGGAACTAAATGGGTCTTCCAGAACAAACTAAATGAATATGGTGAAGTTGTAAGAAACAAAGCAAGATTGGTATGTAAAGGATATTCTCAAGTGGAAGGAATTAATTTTGAAGAAACATTTGCTCTCATGGCAAGAATAGAGGCAGTCAGATTATTTCTTGCATTTGTTACTTATAAAGATTTCAAGGTCTATCAGATGGATGTCAAATCATCATTCCTAAATGGAGAGTTAGAAGAAGTCCACATTGAGTAACCAGAAGGATTTCAGTTGTCTGATCAGAGAGATATGGTCTACAGGTTGATATCATGAATGTAGTTGGGCTTGTTGCTAGATTTCAGGCTGATATTAAAGAATCCCATGTTGTAACAGTCAAAAGAATCTTTAGATATCTCAAAGGAACACTTGATTATGGCTTGTGGTATCTAAAAGATAATAACTTCACTCTTCATGCATATACATATGTTGTTTGGGCAGGAGATGTGGATGATAGGAAAAGTACTAGTGGTGGTGCATTTTTCTTGGGAAGGAGATTGGTTTCTTGGATGAGCAAAATGGAAGAGGCAATATCTCTATCTATTGCAGAGGCAGAGTATATAGCAGAAAAAGGAAATTGTGCTCAAGTCTTGTCGATGAAGTAAATGCTAAAGGATATCAGAATTATGTTTGAAGAGCCTGTTACAATTTTCTGTGATAATTCAAGTGCAATAAACATCTCAAAGAATCCAGCGTTGCATTCAAAGATAAAGCACATATCCATCAAGTTTCATTTCTTGAGAGAGAAGGTAAATGAGAATGAAGTCAAGTTGGAGTTTGTGTCTTAAAAGAATTAGATTGTAGATATATTCACTAAGCCTCTTCCCAAGAATACGTTTTAGTATCTAAAAGAGAAGGTAGGGATTATTACCTGTCTTGATCAGAACTAAGATGCACTAGGGTGCATTAGTCCGGTAGAATTCACAGTCACATCTTGTGATCTAGATTGATGTTAAGGAAATACTACTCAGGGGGAGTAGTCAGTATGTACTTTTGAGATCAATCTAAAACAAAAACAGGGAGAAAAAGATTGCAAATATGTTCCCTTTGCCATTAATATCAAAGGGGGAGAGAAGTAATGTGAAAAACTAATTGCTAATGAAAGGGGGAGCAATGAAGAAAGTGATTGCAGAAGTGAAAAGAGAAAGGGGGAGAAGGTCTTGTCTTAATAGTTGAATCAGTTTTTCAAATCATATGTTGACATCAATGACAAGACCGCTTAGGCACATATTTGCAACAATCTCCCCCTAGGCACATATTTGCAACAATCTCCCCCTTTGTCATTGATGTCAACATATCCTTGTTGCCATTGGTGTCAACTATAACCTATTTTGTTGCCTATTTAGAAGATTGGAATGTTGAGGATATTGAGAAAATCAATGAGTATCAATGTATACAGACCATATGGCTGAGTAGAGGATTGTCTTAGGAAGCTCTAGTTAAGATTTAAAAGGTTCGTATGAAGATTTGAAGAAGCTATGGTCATCCGAGTAGAACCAGTTTTGTAGTGTTCAGAAGAGACAAAGTGATAGGAAAGAAGTCTAGATTGTTCCAGAAATGTAAATAGATGATCTAAGGATCTAGAGGCATGTTTGGGAAGTTAGTGTGTATCATCCATTCAAGTGGTTCCTAGTTTGGAAGTTCAAAAGCAATCTTTTTGATGTGATAGTCATGGTAGACATTGTTCTTGAGGTTCTAGATGAAGATGCAAGTGATTCTGATGATTTGGAGGAGTGCATATGTTTTTGTTGAATTGAATGTGCTTATAAAGATCTCTAGATCATGTGGCTATTGCATTGGAGGTTCACATTGAAGTTTGAGCCCATTATTGAAGATTTCCCTCTTGGTGTTGTTGTTCTTCCCAGTCTTGGCCGACCGAATGATTCAAGCATGTTGCAGATGATCTAAGAGCAATTCTCTGGAGCGTGGAATGTTGTTGGAGGTAGATTCAAGTCTTAGATATGTTTGGCTGACATTATAGTGATCCATGTTAAGTCAAGCCAACCTTGATGTTTATTCCAAGGTTGATGAAGCATATAAAGGTGTGTAGTTGAGGTGTGTAAAATCATCCTTGTACAAAATAATAAAATATGAAGAAAGGATCAAAGTCAGAGCAGAGTAGAGGAGAAGCAAAACAACAAGAGATATTTAGGATGAAGATTTAGAGAAGAAGTATTTGGGGCAAAGCAGAAGTTTTGTGAGCATTCAATGAAACCAAACCAGGCATGAAGAAGATGTTATTTATCAGTTAATTCTTTCTGTGTTAAACATAAATTTCGTAGGCAGTGTGCCTCTTTTCAGTAGTGAGCTCTAGGCAATGCACCTGAAGGAATGTACCTTCTCTTTTCTTTTAAGTACTTTTAACAGGGTACAAATCTTGTGGATTAACCCCCACTGTGGTTTTCCCTTAACTGGGTTTCCACATTAGAATCTTGGTGTCAATTGTGTTAATTGTGTTTCTACTCACTAGTCATTGTTTCATGCTTTAATGTTTACATCATTAATCAGTTTGTAAGTTGACGAAGAATATTAAAAGGAAGGAAAGATTAATTTTGTTGGATAACTGATTCACTCCCCCCCCCTCTCAGTTGTCTGGCCTAATTCCAACAAAGACATCTTTATATGGTTTGTCTAATTTTCATTAGTTTATAGGTTGTAGTGATGTTGTTCATCTCATCTATTCTTTGATGCTTCTTGAGTTGTTGGTGGAATAGAGTGTTGCATGCAAGTACTTTTGATTTGAGTTGAGAAGTACATCATCAAGTTGGGTAAGGTATTTGTAGAATTGAGTGAAATCAGGAGCTAACAAAATTGGTTATGCTTTAATCATGATCAACATGTTTTCAAGATCTTAGGAGGTCATGGTTAGGTGAAGAAAAGAATGGATTGGTGACATAGAAATTCTTTCTCTAGTTGTAAAGTGGTACATGTGTTTACATATGGTCGTGATAAAAACATACTTACAAAGAAGTGTGAAATGTGGAAGTTTGAAGTTCACAAATATTTTTTTAATAGATCAATGATGTCTTCATGTTTAAAGTTGTCATTTTGTTTTCATGAATTTAGGGTGTCTTCATGACAATGGTTCAAAATAGTGTTACCGTTGGCAATTGGTTACCAAGCCATGTGACATTTCGGTTATATATCAAGAGAAATGGTAGTTTGTAATCATATAACATTTATATGTTTGCAAAAGTCTTTATAGCAGAGGATGATCTATGTCTTTCACAAGCTTGTCTAGCTATTTTTCAAATGTAATTGAGGGTTCATGTGTTAATAGTGATTAAAGATAAACAACACCTAACAATTATTTGTTATACTATTAATTACGCCTTACCTATCAACATCTTTTTTATATTTTGAAAGTGACCGGGAAGCGCAGGTTAATGATGACTTAAGTCATCACTTATGGGTACCGGTATCATATGGACACTGGCCCCTCTACTAGACATAACCTGAAGAATCTTCAAGAGGATTTTTTTTAATTTTTGAGGCTTTGGAGATTTTAGAGGTGATGTCTTCATTTGATTAAATAAGAAAGTTTTGGAAGTTTTACTTCTAATTTTATGACTTTATGTGTGAGTCTTGTTGGTGCTTGCTTCAACATTTGGGTTTCAAATTTTCATTCGCAGGCACTTTCATAAAAGAACCAAAAAATTCTAAGTCTGTCGACCTCTTGAGTTGCATGCATATATCTTTTTATATATGCATCGCTATTTGTATGTTCATTTGAATGTGCAGATGCAAATGTACATTGGTGGACCCAAAAAAGAAGTTAAATCAGCTTCAAAAGTGGAAAAAATAGTTGTATGCATCGCTGCATGCATATCGGGTTTGTTTGTGACGTTTAGATACATTCCTAGAATATTCCATCACAGATTATGTAGTTGTATTAAAAGGTTTGTATGTTGTGTTGTATATTTGATATAAATGAGTATATACAAGTGGCAGACATCAAAAGATTCAAATTGGGTTGAAAAAAGGTGGTTGGGTCTGCAAGTATGTGCATCAGGTTACATTGTATGTTTGCCTTGTCTATTTCATATACAAAGGAAATGTACATCAAGCACATGCAAGGCAAATATACAAAGAAAAAGATACATCAGCAACAACATACAAAGGAAATATGCAAAGCTAAAATGCAAAGATGAATGTATATCGAGTTGTATATTGCAGATGCATAAGGAGACATACAATGGCGATATACAAGGAGGAAATATGCAAAGGAGCACATAGAACGGGTCATCGCCAAGACAAGTCTGATTGGCGGCCAAGTCCAAGGTTTCTCTGATAGGTCGATGCATACACAAAGGTAAATGTATGTTACATATACAAAGGCGATTGTATGTTTGCACATGCAATCGAATATACAAGGGAATATGTAATCCTAAGATGCAAAGCCTAGACGTGAAAGGAAAATGTGTTGCAACGAATAAGTGGCTATCATTCGTGGTATGTATATTGCATGTTGCATGTGCACTATACAAGGAAACATACAAAGGTGTAGATACAAGTGCCATATTTCAAAGTTATTCAAATCTACCTTATAGTGTGTTGGAATCCACATTGTATGTATATCGCATTGTATATGCAATATACATGGCTGATATACAAAGGTAAAACATACAATACCTAGACCCGATTAGAATTTTAAATTGTTTTATACAGTTTTGGGGTCCACAGATTGTATATTGCACATTCTATGTGTGACATAGAATGAAAGGTGCAAAGGACAAGATGTAAGCTGGACCCAATAGAAAATTTAATGTGCTTCATAATGGTTTGAGGTCCGCAGCTTGTATATTGCATTGTATGTGAAATATACAATGCGATATGCAAGGCGAAAAGGAAAAATGGACGAGGGAAAAATCATTAATAGGGAAAACTTGCTTGCGTGGCATAATTTCATTGTTTGGCAACTTTTCAAACGATTTGAGGCCACAGATCTTAGCGATGAGGAAGGAATCAATGGACATGATTCAAATTTTTAGCGAAGGATTTCTTGCGTCCGCAGTTGCATTCCAGGTGGGAAAGACTTTAGAGCGCCTCACTGCTACATCCTGAGAATGGGTAGGTTGGCCATTAATGGTGGTTTGCAGAAGTATGGGTCTGATTGACTAGTCAACTACCAAATTTGTGAAGAAAATCTCCAAGCGGCTGCACATTCCCCAATCCCACCTACTCCTTTTTCTTCATGTTGCATTTAATGTTTTGGGTGCCATTCTGATGGTGCGCTAGATCTAGTAGCAAAATTTTGAGTTGACCATATACTGAATGCTGAGTGCACATTATTGCTATAAAAGGCAAACTGTGTTACTCATTTATAGTTGTTGAAAACTGGGAGCAATTTTTTGGAGAAAGTAACAAAGATCAGAGCATTTCTTGGCTGCTCTGACTCTTTTGGATATTATGAGTTGCATTTGAGTGCACCTTGCACACAAGTTCAAGTTCATGTCAAGCTTATATGAAAAATGCTTTATTGCATGTGTTTCGCTGTTTGTCTCTATTTGTTGTATGTATTCCTTCTTTTGAATTTGGTTGCTAAGGGTTACTAAGATTCTAGGATACAAATTTCTGTATTGCATACTTGATCTCTAACTTCCATTCAAGGAGTGGATTAAACTATTCTAGGTTAAGTATGAAGAAGATTGTATGTCAGCTGGGATATTTGTAAGTAGAGGCAACTAAATACTCAGTCTTGGGTGGTGTTTGTAAGGCAAATACTAGTCCTAACCACTTGAAGCTCAAATTCCAGTGCAAATCATTCACTTGTATACGTCTAGTTGACTCCGTGCCCTGAGATAGGCACTGGTTTGCTTCTTGTGTAGTAGTTATGATCCAAAACCCCCTGTCTTGCATCCAAAACATGATACAAATCCTTTCAAAATTTAAACCTGTTAGTTGTAGGAGTAGGATTAGGACCCTTGCATACTCTCAATCCTAAACCAGTCAAATATGTCCAAGAAAGTTGCTAACCTTGTGATCTATCACATAAATCTTGGTCCATAAATGAGAGTATTCTATCTTTATTGTAAAGCTAAATCTTTCTATTGGGTGAGTCAAAGAAAAATCTTTAGCTATAGGGATACCCCCCTTGGTGTGGCAGAACTAGAAGTGAAGGGGAGGTATCTCATGCAACCTCTTGTATTTGTTGGTAGGATCCACTCGTGCATTGGAACTGGCAAACCCTTTGCCAATCCAAAGAGAATGAACCAACAAAGTGGCGACTCCGTTGCGGAGTCAAAGTAAAAGTTCTTGCAGTAATACCAAAGAAAGACCATGTGGTGCTCTGTTGGCATGATGAATCCAGAAAACAAAAGTGCCTTGTTGATATTTTGTCCTCTCTATGAGAAGTGGTGACTCTACTGGGGAGTCGAAGTAAAAGTTGTTGTAGCAATACCAAAGAAAGACCATGTGGTGCTCTGCTGGCATGATGAATCCAGAAAACAAAAGTGCCTTGTTGATATTCTGTCCTCTCTGTGAGAGGTGGTGACTCTGTTGATTGAACCTATCAAAGCTGCAACATATTTCTAGGTATTCCATCTTTTGATTCAAAAATAATAATTCAAATAGACCAACAGTCCTAGTTGTGCTCTCAAAAAAGGACATTTTTTATTGAAAGATATAAAGCTCTGAATTTCAAAGGAATATATGGTTACCCAAATGTTATTCCCAATAAGATTATAAAATGTTTGCCAAAATATAGTGGATCAAATTCTGAGTCTGCAAACAAACATCTAGAAAAATTTTGTAATGTTGTAGAAGATTATGAGGTAGAGGCTGAAGATGTAGTAATGAGACATTTTGTTCAGTCATTAGAGGATGATGCTAGGGTCTAGTTTTTAGACTTGCCTGTGTGTTTGGTTTCTTCATGGGTAGATTTAGAAGTTGCATTCCTAGAATAGTTTGGTGAAAAATTTGATTTGGCCTCATTTATCATACATTTCATGAACATCCAAAAGGAAGATGAGGAACTGGTTCCAACCTTTAACCTTAGATTTATTAAGTTGTTCAAGTAGATTCTTGAATATATGAGACCTAATGATTCATTGTGCTTGGCAATTTATTTGGCTACATTTGATGAAGAAATGAGTTATCTATTGAGAGATAGGGAACCAGTTACACTTCACCAGGCTTACAGATTTTCTATGGATATTGAAAATAATTAGAAATATGGAATGCCAGTAGGTTTCATGGCTACAAGTTTTCAAAATAGTTTTCAAAGTGAATATATATCCGCCTTCCCAGTGTGTTCATTAAGAGATAATTTTGTAGTGGGAAATATATTTCAAAATGATGGGTGCAGTCATGATGTGATGCATAAACATGAAGAAGATGTTGTAGAAAATGTAAGCACATCTTATAATGGTGAAGACAAATATTGTTCTCAGTCTCTAGAAGAGAAGCTTGCAGATGTAAAATGCATTCCAAATGATGAAATGAAATATATACATGAGGTTGTGTCTTGCAGCAATAGGCATATCCCAGATATTCATGATTATTTGTATGAAGTGGATATGAAAAGCATTACTCTAAATATAGAAGATGCACTTTCAAGGAATGGTAGTAAATATGTTAGTGATTGTCAGCATTCAGATACATATGTGAGCCTTTCAGATGATGAAATATATATGGATGCTAAATATGAGTGCTTCCTTGAAGGTTATGACCATCTCTACAATTCAGAGGTTGAAAATTTTGCTTTTGATTATCAGTACATTGGTGAAGAGGAAAGTCAGGGTCACTATTCAGATGTGAATGGACAAGTTACAGATGTGTGTGTTGATATAGATGGGGATAGTGTTGGTTGCAGGGGTGACTGTGAATCTTTCAGTGAAGGGTTGCACTCTGAGTTCTTTGTACCTTCTCTTGAGGCATTCCAGGTGGATCTTAATGATAAAATTATTGAAGGCAATGATGATGAATATCTAAATGTTTATAAAAATGAATATGATCATGAGATATTGCTTGTGCCTGAATATTGCATGTTTAATATAGAGGAGCTCTTATTTTTTGAAGAAGGGCAAAGTTCTGATGTGGATTCATTTGTTTCATGTAATTCTATTATTTTTCCAAGCAACATCAGTGACTCATATGATCATGATAGTCTACTGCTAAGAATGGTAGATGTTTATGAAACTTGCTGTAGATTTGTTAAACAAAAGGAAGTGGGTAGCAGCACAACCAATTGTAAAGTAGGGTACTGTAGATAGAAAAATGTTTTCAGGATTCATTTGAAGAAATCAAAAGAAAATTAGATATTTGACAAAGAAAAATTCTAGTTTTTCCTTTTTGGTGGCCCTAGGCCACCAAATAAAATTTGAAAATGTATTTTGTGATGCAGGTTGGTGTAGTGTTTGACTTTGTGCCCAATGGATAAGAGACTGGTCTGCATCCTAGAGATCTATGGTTCTTGCCATGCCTGCAAGGGGCATGCGTCCCCAGACAAAGCCAATGTTGGTGCCTACTTCAACATTTGGGTTTCAAGTTTTCATTTGTAGGAACTTTCATAAAAAAACTCAAAAAATTCTAAGTCCCTCAGCCTCTTGAGTTGTGTGCATATATCTTTGTATATGCATCACTATTTGTAGGTACATTTGAATGTGCAGATGCAAATGTACATTGGTGGACCTAGAAAAGAAGTTAAATCAGCTTTAAAAGTGGAAAAATAGTTGTATACATGGCTGCATGCATATCAAGTTTGTTTGTGGTATTCAGATACATTCCTAGAATATTCCATCATAGATTATGCAGTTGTATCAAAAGGTTTGTATGTTGTGTTGTATATTTGATATACAATGGGTATATACAAATGGCGGACATCAAAAGATTCAAATCAGGTTGAAAAATGGTGGTTAGGTCTGCAGGAATGTGCATCAGGTTACATTGTATGTTTGCCTTGTATATTTGATATACAAAGGAAATGTGCAAAGGAAATGTACATCACGCACATGCAAGGCAAATATACAAAGCAAAAGATACATTGATGACAACATACAAAGGAAATATGCAAAGTTGATATGCAAAGATGAATGTATATCGAGTTGTATATCACGGATGCATAAGGAAACATACAAGTGCAATATATGAGGAGGAAACATGCAAAGGAGGACATACAATGGGTCATCACCAAGACAAGTCTCATCAGTGGCCAAGTCCAAGGTTTCTCCGATAGGCTGATGCATATACAAAGGTAAATGTATGTCAGATATACAAAGGCAATTGTATGTTTGCACATGCAATCGAATATATAAGGGAATATGCAATCCTGAGATGTAAAGCCCAGACATGAAAGGAAAATGTGTTGTGGCAGATAAGTGGCTGGCATCCACAATATGCATATTGCATGTTGTATGTGCAATATACAAGGAAACATACAAAGGTGTAGATACAAGTACCAAATTTCAAAGTTATTCAAATCTGCCTCATAGTGAGTTGGAATCCGCATTGCATATGCAATATACATGGCAGATATACAAAGGTAAAACATATAATGCCTGGACCCGATTAGAATTTCAAATTATTTTATACAGTTTTGGGGTCCGTAGATTATATATTGCACATTGTATGTGCATCATAGAATGAAAGGTGCAAAGGAGAAGATGTAAGCTGGACCCAATAGAAAATTTAATGTGCTTCATAATGGTTTGAGGTCCGCGGCTTGTATATTGCATTGTATGTGCAATATACAATGTGATATGAAAGGCAAAAAAGGTAAAATGGAGGAGGGAAAAATCAGCGATAGGGAAAAGTTGCTTGCGTTGCATAATTTCATTGATTGGTGACTTTTCAAGCAATTTGAGGCCACAGATCTTGACGATGAGGGAGGAATCGACAGACATGATTCAAATTTTCACCAAAGGATTTCTTGCATCCGTAGTTGCATTCTAGGTGGGAAAAACTTTAGAGCGCCTCACTGCTGCATCTCAAGAATGGGTAGGTTGGCCATTAATGGTGATTTGCAAAGGTATGGGTCTGATTGAGTGGTCAACTATCAAATTTGTGAGGAAAATCTCCAGGCGGCTACACATTCACTGATCCCACCTACTCCTTCTTTTTCTTCATGCTGCATTAAATGTTTTGGGCACCATTCTGATGGTGCACTGGATGTGGCAGCAAAATTTTGAGCTAACCATGTACTAAATGCTGAGTGGACATTCTCGCTATAAAAGGCAAACTATGTTACTCATTTGTGGTTGTTGAAGGCTGGGGGCAATTTTTTTGGAGAAAGTAACAAAGATCAGAGCATTTCTTGACTGCTCTGTCTTTTTTGGAGATTATGAGTTACATTTGAGTGCACCTTGCACACATGTTTAGGTTCATGTCAAGATTATATGAAAAATGCTTTATTGCATGTGTTTAGCTATTTGTCTCTATTTGTTGTATGCATTCCTTCTTTTGAATTTGGTTGGTAAGGGTTACTAAGATTCTAGGATACAAATATCTGTATTGCATACTTGATCTCTAACTTCCATTCAGGGAGTAGATTAAACTGTTCTAGGTTAAGTATGAAGAAGATTGTATGTCAGTTGGGATATTTGTAAGTAGAGGTAGCTAAATACTCAGTCTTGGGTGATGTTTGTAAGGCAAATACTAGTCCTAACCCCTTGAAGCTTAAATGCCAGTGCAAATCATTCTCTTGTATACGTCTAGTTGACTCCTTGCCTTGAGATAGGAACCGGTCTGCATCTTGTGTAGTAGTTATGATCCAAAACCCCCTATCTTGCATCCAAAACATGATACAAATCCTTTCAAAATTCCAACCTATTAGTTGTAGGAGTAGGATTAGGACCCCTACATACTCTCAATACTAAACCAGTCAGATATGCCCAAGAAAGTTGCTAACCTTGTGATCTATTACATAAATCTTGTTCCATAAATCAGAGTATTCTGTCTTTATTGTAAAGCTAAATCTTTCTATTGGGTGAGTCAAAGACAAATCTTTAGCTATAGGGATACCCCCTTGGTGTGGCAGAACCAGAAGTGAAGGGGAGGTATCTCACGCAACCTCTTGTATTTGTTGGCAGAATCTGCCTATGCATTGGAACTGGCAAACCCTCTACTGATCTGAAGTGAAAGAACCAACAAAGTGGCGACTCCGCTAGGGAGTCAAAGTAAAAGTTGTTGTAGTAATACCAAAGAAAAACCATGTGGTGCTCTACTGGCATGATGAATCCAGAAAACAAAAGTGCCTTGTTGATATTTTGTCCTTTGTGAGAAGTGGTGACTCTACTGGGGAGTCAAAGTATAAGTTGTTGCAGCAATACCAAAGAAAGACCATGTGGTGCTCTGCTGGTGTGTTGAATCCAGAAAACAAAAGTGCCTTGTTGATATTCTATCCTCTCTATGAGAGGTGGTGACTCTATTGATTGAACCTATCAAAGTTGCAACATATTTCTAGGTATTCCATCTTTTGATTCAAAAATAATGATTGAAATAGAGAAATAGTCCTAGTTGTGCTCTCAGAAAAGGCCACTTTTATTGAAAGATATAAAGCTCTAAATTTCAAAGAAATATATGGTTACACAAATGTTATTCCCAATAAGATTAGAAAATGTTTGCCAAAATATAGTGGATCAAATTCTGAGTCTACAAAGAAACATCTACAAAAATTTTGTAATGTGTTAGAAGATTATGAGGTAGAGGTTGAAGATATAGTAATGATACTTTTTGTTCAATTATTAGAGGATGATGCTAGGGTTTAGTTTTCAAACCTGCCTATGTGTTCAGTTTCTTCATGGGTAGATTTACAAGTTGCATTCCTAGAGTAGTTTGTTGAAAGATTTGATTTGGCCTCATTTATCATACATTTCATGAACATCCAAAAGGAAGATGAGGAACTGGTTCCATCCTTTAACCTTAGATTTATTAAGTTGTTCAACTAGATTCCTAAATATATGAGACCCAATGATTCATTGTTCTTGGCAATTTATTTGGCTACATTTGATGAAGAAATGAGTTATCTATTAAGAGATAGGGAACCAATTACACTTCACTAGGCTTACAGATTTTCTATGGATATTGAAAATAATTAGAAATATGGAATGCCAGTAGGTTTCATGGCTGCAAGTTATCAAAATAGTTTTCAAAGTGAATATATATTAGCCTTCCTAGTGTGTTCATTGAGAGATGATTTTGTAGTGGGAAATATATTTCAAAATGATGGGTACAGTCATGATGTGATGCATAAACATGAAGAAGATGTTGTAGAAAATGTAAGCACATCTTATAATGGTGAAGACAAATATTGTTCCCAGCCTCTAGAAGAGAAGCCTGTAGATGCAAAATGCATTCTAAATGATGAACTGAAAGATATACATGAGGTTGTGTCTTGCAGCAATAGGCATATCCTAGATATTCATGATTATTTGTATGAAGTGGATATGCAAAGCTTCACTCTAAATATAGAAGATGCAGTTTCAAGGAATGGCAGTAAATATGTCAGTGATTGTCAACATTCAGATACATATGTGAGCCTTTCAGATGATGAAATATATATGGATACTAAATATGAGTGCTTCCTTGAAGGTTATGACCATCTCTACAATGCAGAGGTTGAAAAATTTGCTTTTGATTATTAGTGCATTAGTGAAGAGGAAAGTCAAGGTCACTATTCAGATGTGAATGGACAAGTTGCAGATGTGTGTGTTGATATAGATGGGGATAGTGTTGGTTGTAGGGGTGACTGTGAAGCTTTCAGTGAAGGGTTGCACTCTGAGTTCTTTGTGCCTTCTCTTGAGGCATTCCAGGTGGATCTTAATGATAAAATTACTGAAGGCAATGATGATGAATATATGAATGTTTATAATAATGAATATGATCATGAGATATTGCTTATGCATGAATATTGCATGTTTAATATAGAGGAGCTCTTATTTTTTGAAGAAGGGCAAAGTTCTGATGTGGATTCATTTGTTTCATGTGAGTCTATTATTGTTCCAAGCAACATTAGTGACTCATATAATCATGATAGTCTACTACTGAGAATGGTAGATGTTTATGAAACTTGTTGTAGATTTGTTAAAGAAAGGGAAGTGGACAGTAGCACAACCAATTGCAAAGTAGGGTGCTATAGATAGCAAAATGTTTTTAGGATTAATTTGAAGAAATTAAAAGAAAATTAGATATTTTACAAAGGAAAATTCTAGTTTTTCCTTTTTGGTGGCCCTGGGCCACCAAGTAAAATTTGAAAATGTATTTTGTGATGCAGGTTGGTGTAGTGTTTGACTCTGTGCCCAATGGATAAGGGACTAGTCTGCATCCCAGAGATCTATGGTTCTTGCCATGCCTGCAAGGGGCATGCATCCCTAGACAGAGCCAACGTTGGTGCTTGCTTCAACATTTGAGTTTCAAGTTTTCATTCGCAGGCACTTTCATAAAAAAACCCAAAAAATTCTAAGTCCCTCGGCCTCTTGAGTTGCGTACATATATCTTTGTATATGCATCACTGTTTGTATATACATTTGAATGTATAGATGCAAATGTACATTGGCAGACTTGAAAAAGAATATAAATCAGCTTCAAAAGTGGAAAAAATAGTTGTATGCATTGCTGCATGCATATCGGGTTTGTTTGTGGTTTTCAGATACATTCCTAGAATATTCCATCTCAGATTCTGTAATTGTATCAAAAGGTTTGCATGTTGTGTTGTATATTTGATATACAACAGGTATATACAAGTGGTAGACGACAAAAGATTCAAATCAAGTTGAAAAACAGTGATCGGGTCCACAGGTATTTGCATCAGGTTACATTGTATGTTCTCCTTGTATATTTGATATACAAAGGAAATGTGCAAAGGACATGTACATCACACACATGCAAGGCAAATATACAAAGCAAAAGATACATCAGCGATAACATACAAAGGAAATATGCAAAGCCAATATGCAAAGATGAATGTATATCGAGTTGTATATCGCGGATGCATAAGGAAACATACAAGGGCGATATATGTGGAGGAATCATGCAAAGGAGAACATACAACGGGTCATCGCTAAGACAAGTCTCATCGGCAGCCAAGTCTAAGGTTTCTCCGATAGGCCAATGCATATACAAAGGTAAATATATGTCAAATATACAAAGGTGATTGTATGTTTGCACATGCAATCGAATATACAAGGGAATATGTAATCCTAAGATGCAAAGCCCAGACGTGAAAGGAAAATGTGTTGCGGCGGATAAGTGGCTAGCGTCCACAATATGTATATTGCATGTTGTATGTGCAATATACAAGGGAACATACAAAGGTGTAGATACAAGTGCTGGATTTCAAAGTTATTCAAATTTGCCTCATAGTGTGTTGGAATCCGCATTGTATGTATATCGCATTGTATATGCGATATACATGACCGATATACAAAGGTAAAACATACAATGCCTGGACCCAATTAGAATTTCAAATTGTTTTATATAGTTTTGGGGTCCACGGATTGTATATTGCACATTGTATGTGCGACATAGAATGAAAGGTGCAAAGGAGAAGATGTAAGCTGGACCCAATAGAAAATTTAATGTGCTTCATAATGGTTTGATGTCTGCGGCTTGTATATTGCATTTATGTGCAATATACAATGCAATATGTATGGTGAAAAAGGAAAAATGGAGGAGGGAAAAATTAGCGATAGGGAAAAGGTGCTTGCGTGGCATAATTTCATTGGTTTGTGACATTTCAAGCGATTTGAGGCCGCAGATCTTGGCAATGAGGAAGGAATCAATGGACATGATTCAAACTTTTAGCGAAGGATTTCTTGCATCTGCAGTTACATTCCAGGTGGGAAAAACTTTAGAGCAGCTCACTGCTACATGCCAAGAATGGGTAGGTTGGCCATTAATGGTGATTTGCAGAGGTATGGGTCTGATTGACTGGTCAACTACCAAATTTGTGAAGAAAATCTCCAGGCAGCTGTACATTCCCTGATCCCACCTGCTCCTCCTTTTTATTCATGCTACATTCAATGTTTTGGGCACCATTCTGATGGTGCGCTAGATCTGGCAACAAAATTTTGAGTTGACCATGTACTGAATGTTTAGTTGACCATAGACTAAATGTTTAGTGCACATTAGAGCATTTCTTAGCTGCTCTATCTCTTTTGGAGATTATGAGTTACATTTGAGTGCACCTTGCACACATGTTCAGGTTCATGTCAAGATTATATGAAAAATGCTTTATTGCTTGTGTTTAGGTGTTTGTCTCTATTTGTTGTATGCATTCCTTCTTTTGAATTTGGTTGCTAAGGGATACTAAGATTCTAGGATACAGATTTCTGTATTGCATACTTGATCTCTAACTTCCATTCAAGGAGTGGATTAAACTGTTCTAGGTTAAGTATGAAGAAGATTGTATGTCAGCTGGGATATTTGTAAGTAGAGGCATCTAAATACTTAGTCTTGGGTGGTGTTTGTAAAGAAAATACCAGTTCTAACCCCTTAAAGCTCAAATGCTAGTGCAAATCATTCTCTTGTATACATCTAGTTGACTCCTTGCCTTGAGATAGGCAGCGGTCTACTTCTTGTGTAGTAGTTATGATCCAAAACCCCCTTTCTTGCAAACAAAACATGATACAAATCCTTTCAAAATTCCAACCTGTTAGTTGTAGGATTAGGATTGGGACCCCTGCATACTCTCAATCCTAAACTAGTCAGATATGTCCAAGAAAGTTACTAACCTTGTGATCTATCACATAAATCTTGGTCCATAAATGAGAGTATTTTGCGTTTATTGTAAAGCTAAATCTTTCTATTGGGTGAGTCAAAGACAAATCTTTAGCTATAGGGATACCCCCCTTGGTGCAGTAGAACTAGAAGTGAAGGGGAGGTAGGTCACACAATCTCCTATATTTGTTGGTAGGATCTGCCCGTGCATTGGAACTAGCAAACCCTCTGCCGACCTGGAGAGAAAGAACCAACAAGTCTTTTGATACATTAAAAGATAAAGGAGGAGATTTTCATGAGATAATTTTTTTCTAAGGAGAAACTTTCTTTGAAAATAAATTCTTTAATGTAGGTGATCGAGGAGTGAGAAGTAAATATTTTTTATATTATTTTATTATGGATTCATAAGATTAATAAAGTCTTCTACAGATTGAAGATATTTGTAGAGGAAAATTTGAAGAGGTTTTTGAAAGTGTTGAGATGCACTAAGGAATATGGAAAGTCTTCATGCATATGAACAAAGTCTTTTTGAGGGGCAGATTGTTTAATTAATGATTTTATATCATTCCATTTTTTTTATAGAGAAGATGAAATTTTTTTTGCAGATGATTTAATTTTACAGATTGAAGGGAATTCCAAGATGAAATTATATTTTACGTCAAGACAATTTGATGTTATTTTGTAGATAGAGGAAAATGAATAGTAATTCAAAGAGGAGGGATTTGTGTTTAGTTTTACAATTTCTTCATGAATGGAAATTGGTGGAAATTATTTTGTAGAGAAGAGGAACTTCAAGAGTCTTTCCATTCATAATAATATTTTAGTTGCATTGAATGGGGGTGAACCAATATATATGCAGTGTAAAAGACATATTTTATGTGAGATGTTATTGATAAAGGAATTATAGGTGTATCAGAGTGAATAAAGACACTTGTAGAGGCTTCTAATGTTTTTGCTAGAAATTATCAAGCATTGATTGTAGAATATGGTAAATAAGTTGCATATGATTGGTGCAGGATTGTTTGCAGCGATTGATGAAAGATTGTTTGCATAGATTGATAGAGACAATTTATAGAGATAAGAGTGTTGTAAATTTGTTTACATTTGTAAAAGGAGCTTGTTTACAAACGTGTGGAAAAAGAGTTATTTTCTATGGTCTTGACTTGAAAATCAAACAGGAGGTATAAGGGTGTATGATGAAACACAGAGTGTATATTAGTGCAAATCAGATTGAGGTGCAATCATTTCTTTCACACTAAGTTTTATATTTTTGATGATGGTGATTGTTTATGCTAGTGAGGCCTTGTATCAGCTAGTGAGGCACAATGTATGCCACTGAAGCATCTTGTAGAGCTAGTGAAGCTTCTTTGGTCAGTGAGACCTTTATGTAACCAGTGAGGTTTTGAATAAGCTAGTGAGGTAGTTTTGGAGTGATTTTGCTACCCCAGGAGGGTTTTCCACTCGTACAAATTTGTGTTATGACTTATATTGTTTTCATTTTTATGTGTGTATATTAATATTTTGCTCATGAGTTTTTGTTCACTCCTTTCATTCTTAGTTATGTGCATATGTGTAACAAATCAATGATATCTTTCTCTCTTTGTGTCTTGAAAGTTAAAGTTTGTAAAAAGGTTTCAAAATTTATACAACACTGATTCACCTCACCTCTCAGTGTTGTCCTAGACTCCAACAAGTGGTATCAGAGCATAGGTTCCCTTTAGAAGCTTAATCGTCTAGGGTAGGTTCTGTGAGTGGAGTACCATGGGTAAGTGCAAACTAAATAAGAATATGAGAAATATCAAGTCTTATTCTAATCAAAAGGTACAGTCTGTATCAATATCAGATGTTGGTATACAATCAGTTGATATACAAAATGTTTCACAAGAGGTTCCTTTCTTTGATGGTTCAGACTTCTCTGTTTGATGTTTTAGGATGCAAGCCTATCTATTTTCATTAGGATATGATGTATGGATGTCTGTTGACAATGGTTATTTTATTTCCTCTCTATTACCTAATGATACAAGTAATAAAGAGGCTTATGAATACAATGACATTGCAAAGAAGGCTATTTTATCTAGTTTATCTCATGAAGTTTCTTGCAAAGTGATGTATTGTGATATAGCTCAGGATATGTGGAAGGAATTGAAAAGAATTTATCAAGATGATGTACTTGAAGAAGAGGTCAGCTTAGTGTGTGAGAAAAGTTACAATGATAGAAGACATTCACATAAAGGAGTTGAGGTCCAATCTATTTTAGAAGAAGAAGATTATAAGTGATGATGAACAAGAGTTTGAAGTTGATATAGAAGGAGAGCTCATATGTGCTCTAATTAAACTCAGGAAATATAAAAAGGAGAACCAGAAATTACAATTGTAACTAAGAAAAGAAAAAGACTTCAAGGACAAAGCACTCTTTGAACTTGAAGAGGAAAAAACTCAGATTGTGAGTTTAAGGACACAAATTGATGATTCAGAAAAATTGATTATCAGACTAAAGACTAAAATTGAGGAAGCTAAGAGGATATCTAATATATCAAAATCTAGTCTTGAGGTTAAAAGGATTGAAAATCTGAAATTAGAGAGTGAAATTGTCAATCTAAGAAAAGATTATGAAGGTCTCAAAGTTTTGTCCAAGAAGTATCAGGAATTTGAAGAAAGTACATTCAAGTTACATGAGATGATGGGTAAACAAAAGCATCACCAAAACACAACTGGTTTAGGATATGAAGGAGAGTGTTCTAAAGCAAGAGAGACTCCTAGAAGGAAAATTGATTTAAGCCATCATGTTGCTGCTCTTGAAGGTAAAAATAAAAGTGAAGCTAAGGAGATGACCAAAGATGAATTTGTAAAAATGCACAATCAAAGAAGAAAGTTCAAAAGAAATATTCTGGTACGACAAGCATACATGTATAAGTATAATTATTCATTTAATGGTTATTGTTATACGTGTAATCATTTTGGACACAAAATAGTTGATTGCGAAAGGAATACTAATTCAGTGTGTTACAAGTGCAACTCTCTTGGTCATGTATACAAAGAAATTGTCAAATGCATAGAAGATGTGATCTTGCATGGAATCATAACATAAGTGCTCAAGGGATGTCAAAAAGGTATTATTAGTCATTTGATTATAATTACAACATAATTTGCTATAATTGCAACTCTCTTGGTCGTAAAGCACACAGTTGTAGGAAAGCATCACCTGATTCGAAAAAGTGGAAAAGAAAAGAAGGTGAAAAGGTTTGGAGAAAGAGAGAACCTGTGAAAGCTTGGAAGCAGAAACAAAGTCAAGAGAAGAAAAATCCTAAACTTGTGCATCTTACACAAGTCACTTCGTCAATTGTATAACAGATGGCATGAAGTTAGGGGGAGTTATTCATGTTTTATCAATTATGCCCAAGAAGTTTTAGGAGGAGATGGTGATTTTGTTTTGTTTATCATGCTATTGGATTCTTGTCCAATAATGTTTGAAATGAAGTTCATAATGGAGTTGATAACTATGTTTCTCTTCAGTGTATGTCAGTGATGTAGGTGATCAATGGTTCATGTTGCATACAAGATGTTGATAAGATGTCCAAGGATTCAATGCACAGAGAGTTTGATGATGTTGAGTGACTTGGTTTATAAATGATCTTTTCATATCATGTTCATATCTTGTTGGTACTTACAAAGGTTGAGTTGTCATGATGTTGCAGTTCAAATGTTCTTGATATTAATCTTCATGTATTGTGATCATATTATTTGATCTATGTGTCTTGCATGAGAATTGGAGCTTTTAGGTGGATTGGAGATGGTGTCAAAAGAAGATGGTGGACTAAATAGTCATGCTTATGTGGAAGTGTTCTTGGTGTAATAATTTGACATGTTCTTTGATGGTCTTCCTAATTTATATGTGTCAGGAAGGTATGTGCAAATTGTGTGCTTCTAGTTATGAAGTGGTATCAGGTATGTGCTTCAAGCTAGAGATGTTTATGACATTGATGGTGAGCCTTGTATTTCATCAAATCACAAGTAAAGGTCTTGGATCAGTAAAGGCAGATGATAATGATAATGTTCAAGTACTAGTTGGTATTTTATCTTCTCTATTTCCTTTCCATGGGATTGAGTGATCTTGTTGTCTCTATCCTGGAAGATTTGAAAAGGTCTTATAAAAAATGGTCATCATGTCATCTTGTGTTGGGAATTGTGTAATGAGAAGTCTTCATGATTTTTGCATACAATGTTGTTCATCATGAGTGTTGATGTGTTTATAACATCTTTGCATAGAGTTCAAGTTCATATGAGTCATATCAAAAGAGTTAATTTTATGCCTTCATAATCATACTTCATTCTTTGAGAGATCTTGGAGATTTGTTATTCAGGTCAAAAAGTGTTGTTTATCATGAAAATCTTATTTTACCATCACAAGTGATGTCATCAGGAGTTTGTATTTGATAGAAGATGTATCTTAGATTTCAGGTTGTCAAAAGAATTAATCAGAGGATCTCAATGGTGCTAGTTTTCATCTTCACATTTATATTTGTATTGTGACATGAAATGGTATTGTGCTTAGAGTTTGGTATAGTCTATGGATAGTTTATAAAAATGGTTCGATGCTTTAGTTGGTGTGCCTCACATGATGTTACTTTCAGGTCCTATGTTTCATGGTGTCTTATTGCCCACAATTTGAAAAGTTGTGTAATATGCAGATGTACAAGGATAGAGCTTTCAAGATAAGTTTACAACAGTAGATTGCAAATGTGATCAGTGTCTACAATCTTTTGAAAGAAATTTGTGGTATCAAATTTTTGAATAAGTGGTATCTCTATTCTTGGTTGGTATAAAGAAGACAAGGTAAGGTATCCAGTTGGTTGTTATTAGCATAAGATGGTAATCTATTACTAATGCTTTATATGAGTTATCTTTCACAGGGGGAGATATTTGTCTTTGTCATCAGATGTCAAAAAGGGGGAGAAAGAAAAAATGCATCATGTAGTTTTTCCATCAATGACAAAGGGGGAGTTTGATGGAAATTGATTTTCATTGATGCCAAAAGTTATTGTGTTCTCAGGTTTGATGTTTCAAGATGGTTGATGTAGTTATATTGTTCACAGGTTGTCCACTTGGTTTCAATATAGAGACCATTCAGGAGTAGAAGACATCTTTATATGGTTTGTATAATGCTCATCAGTTTATAGGTTGTAGTGATGTTGTTCATCTCATCTATGCTTTGATGCTTCTTGAGTTGTTGGTGGAACAGAGTGTTGCATGCAAGTACTTTTGATTTGAGTTGAGAAGTACATCATCAAGTTGGTTAAGGTATTTCTAGAATTGAGTGAAATCAGGAGCTAACAAGATTGGTTTTAGTTTAATCATAATCATCATGCTTTTGGGATCTTAGGAGGTCATGGTCAAGTGAAGACAAGAATGGATTGGTGACACAAAAACTCTTTCTCTAGTTGCAAAGTGGTACATGTGTTTACATATGGTCTTCATAAAAACATACTTACAAAGAAGTGTGAAATGTGGAAGTCTAAAGTTCACAAATCTTTTTTTTAATAGATCAATGATACCTTCATGTTTAAAGTTCTTGTTTTGTTTTCATGAACTCGGGTGTCTTCATGATAATGTTTCAAAATAGTGTTACCGTTGGTAATTGCTTACCAAGGCATATTACATTTGTATTATATATCAAGAGAAATGGAAATTTGTAATCATATAACATTTATATGTTTGCATAAGTCTTTATAGAAGAGGGTGATATGCCTTTCACAAGCATGTCTAGCTATTTTTCAAATGTAATTGATGGTTCATGTGTTAATAGTGATCAAAGATAAACAACACCTAACAATTATTTGTTATACTATTAACTAAGTCTTATCCATCAGCATCTTTATTATATTTTGAAAGTGACCGAGAAACGTAGGTTAAGGATGACTTAAGTCATCACTTATGGGTATCAGCATCGTATGGACACCGACCCCTCTACTAGACATAACCTAAAGAATCGGTCTTTATCCTTATGTGTTTGAGTGAGATGGGCACCAATTGATTATCAATGGTCATATTCAAAACTTTTATGGTTGTGCAAGTTAAAATCAATGGTGGCTATTTAATTATGAGCCCTTTGACATTTTGTTTAAGTTTGATGGCCACTGTCATGTCACTGCTTTATGATAGCTTGAAATATAGTTTTATAAATTTTTAGCTAGTTTTGAAAAGTCTTGTCTTTTGGAATTTTAAGTGATATCTTCAAGAAGATTTTTTCTATTTTTCAAGGCTTTGGAGATTTTAGTGGTGATGTCTTCATTTGATTAAATAAGAAAGTTTTGGAAGTTTTAATTCTAATTTTATGACTTTATGTGTGAGTCTTTTGATACATTAAAAGCTAAAGGAGGAGATTTTCATGAGATAATTTTTTTTAAAGGAGAAAGTTTCTTTGAAAATAAATTCTTCAATGCAGGTGACCGAGGAGTTCAATTGAGAAGTAAATATCTTTTTATATTATTTTATTATGGATTCATAAGATTAATAAAGTCTTCTACAGATTGAAGATATTTGCAAAGGAGAATTTGAAGAGGTTTTTGAAAGTGTTGAGATGCACCAAGGAATATGGAAAGTCTTCATGCATATGAACAAAGTCTTTTTGAGGGGAAAATTGTTTAATTAATGATTTTATATCATTCAAATTTTTTTTATAGAGAAGATGAAAATGTTTTTTTGCAGATGATTTAATTTTGTAGATTGAAGGGAATTCCAAGATGAAATGATATTTTCATGTCAAGACAATTTGATGTTATTTTGCAGATAGAGGAAGATGAATAGTCATTCAAAGAGGAGGGATATGTTTTTAGTTTTACAATTTCTTCACAAATGGAAATTGATGGAAATTGTTTTGTAGAGAAGAAAAACTTCAAGAGTCTTTTCATTCATAATAATATTTCAGGTGCATTGAATTTGTGTCAACCAATATATATGCAGTGTAAAAGACATATTTTGTGTGAGATGTTCTTCATAGAGGAGTTACAGGTGTATCAGAGTGAATAAAGACACTTGCAGAGGCTTCTAATGTTTTTGTAGGGAATTATCAAGCATTGATTGTAGAATATGGTAAATAAGTTGGATATGATTGGTGAAGGATTGTTTGCAATGATTGATGAATGATTGTTTGCATAGATTGATAGAGACAATTTGTAGAGATAAGAGTGTTGTAAATTTGTTTACAGAGATTTGTAAAAAGAGCTTGTTTGGAGAGGTGTGTAAAAGGAGTTATTTTCTATGGTCTTGACTTGAAAATCAAATAGGAGGTATAAGGGTGTATGATGAAATACAGAGTGTATATTGGTGCAAATCAGATTGAGGTACAATCATTTATTACACACTAAGTTTTATATTTTTTATGATGGTGATTGTTTATGCCAGTGATGCCTTGTATCAGCTAGTGAGGCACAATATATGCTAGTGAGGCATCTTGTAGAGCTAGTGAAGCTTCTTTGGTTAGTGAGACCTTCATGTAACTAGTGAGGTTTTGAATAAGCTAGTGAGGTAGTTTTGGAGTGGTTTTTCTACCCTAGGAGGGTTTTCCACTCATGCAAGTTTGTGTTATGACTTATATTTTTTTCATCTGTATGTTTGTATATTAATATTTTGCTCATGAGTTTTTGTTCACTCCTTTCATTCTCAGTTATGTGCACATGTGTAACAAATCAATGATATCTTTCTCTCTTTGTGTCTTGAAAGTTAAAGTTTATAAAAAGGTTTCAAAATTTATAAGAGTCATGATTTGAAATAATACCAAGTGAAATAAGATTTTTTATCTTTAGTTTTCTCATCTCACTCTCATGATTAAATTTCTGAATCAAGGAATTGAGCATAGACTGAACATCAGCGTTTGCACTTTCATGTGTGATCTTGCCAAGTTCAATCCTAGAAATACAATAGTCACTCATGCTGAAATTATCAATAGTTGCATCTAGTGGTGGCTGAGCAATCTCCACATACTTGTGGCCTTTGTCTTCTAGTAGCCAAGAAAGAATCTTGGGCTTCTTTTGCATCTTTACCTTCATTGGCATTAGCTTTCCAAAGTCAAAGTCATCTAGGGAGATGGCCTTCTTTTTCCTCTTAGGAGTATAGACTGAAAGACACGAAGGAAGAACTGATGTACTGACATTTGGATCTGACTCCATTGTTGATGTAGAGGAAACTATACTCACACTTGTGGTAGTGATGATGGGAGGAGTATTTGTGAATATGGCACCTGGTATATTCACATTAACAGCTTTCTTAGAACCTATTATAAATTGATCAATCATAGAGGAATCACCAATATCATATGAGGGAGAAGATAAACTAGGAATTGATCATGAGGAATGAACATTATCAACGGAAACTTTAGGGATATCAAAAATTATTCTTGAGGATGATGGTGATGACTCAGATGACTAAATAACAATGGGTGAAACTAGGGTTATGGGAGGAATGGCCAAAGAAATTGAAATAGATATAGTAGGTTGAGGGGAAGGGACTTTAGTTTCTTGTGACACATTCCTTTATGGAGACATAGCGGCATCCTATAGATTTTCTTGATCATCCCTCTCTGCTTCTCCTATTCATCTTCCTTTTCTTTGGAAGACTTGTCCTCAATATCCATTTCCTCTATGACAGGTTCTTCAACATCTTGTTCTTCAACCTCCATTTCTTTAGTAGAAAATTTATCTTTTGTCACCTTGGACTTATCTCCTTTGGACACAAATTTAATCCTAGTCTTGGGAGCCTTAGATGTATTGGGAGTATCAATTCTATTCTTGGTTCTTAACTCAGCTTTCTTCCATGTTTTCTCCAAGGTATCCTCTTTAGAACCAGATATGAAGTCCTTCAAGGGTATACCCTTGCTTTGAAGCCACAGATTGGTGTTAGCTAGAACAGATTCAAACCTCTTTCTCAAAGAAGTTAACTCCTACTTTGACCATTGCACAACAAGCAAGGTAGAGTTTGTAATTTGTTCATTGACATATTTAGGACTAACAACATCCTTGTTACCCACCATCACCTCTAGAATATCAGCCAAGCCCAAATATACAATTTGACTTAAATTCAACTTGATGTAATAAAGCTTCCTGAACTCCTCTTTTGTTCTCAAGTCAGCCAAAATATCCTCCACCATCGGCTCATGAAATTGAGTTTTCCTCCAAATCTTAACTTTCACTCCCTAATAATCAAATTTGGGTCTTCTCTTGAATTGTTTCATGGTAACCATCTATATCTTAGTTTCTATTACCTTAGCTTTTGAAGCAGTTGCTATAGAATACCTTCCAATTTCAACAGGAAACTTGAATCTAGGATTCTTTAGTTCCATTTTTTTTATGAATGACAATCATTTGCTGACACAACTCCATCAGGACAATTTTATCAGAAGGGAACTTTGGCAACATAAAGGGATACCCCTGATAATAGCTAACACTTAGATATGTCAAGGTTGAAAACTGAAGAAATAAGTAACCAAAACCATTCGCCACTTCCCAAGCATCATTAGAAACTCTCCTCTACTCCAATTGGGAGTCAAAGAGGTACAGAAAAACAACAAAGAAGGAATCATTAACCCTTCTAAAATGATGAATTGAGCTTTACAAGGTCAGTTGGGGATAATACTGATAAATTGGTACAACCCTCCTATCTCCATCAAATGCCAAACCTGGAAAGCTTCTCTTTGAAACTACTGCATATACAATGTATGAGGTCATATGGAACTTGGTGCTAGTCAACACCTTAATTAGTTACTCATGAAGAGCATTGCTACTCTATTCAAGCTAGAAAATATTATGTTTTCCCTGAATTATGATCTTGATGTAAGGATACATCCATTAATGGAAGGTAGGAGATGAAGGTAGACCTCGAAGTCTACTGAGAAGAGTTATCAAGTCACTAACCTCCTCTACAAAGTCACTCCTGGTAAAACTCTTAGGCCATCTGGATAAATGTGGCTTGGCAGTTTTCAACCATTTAGTATTGATAACCCTTTTGGATTTTTCAACATCTTTATTATATTCTCCCTGGGCAATTGAGAAATGTATCTCTACAACATATTCTACACTAGGACACATGAAAACCTTATCTATGAACTCAGCATCTAGTCTCATGATCATGTTGCCATGAGCATCCACCACTGTCCTGTTATCCTTATTATAAAAATGACCAACTTGGAGAACAAATTCAGTATTATGTGCAACAACAGGAAAAGAAGTAACCAAATGGATATTGCTCTTGATAATCCTTTGCATATAATGGCTAGGTTTATCTGACTTTGAGCTTTCCACAAATTCGGCCATATCAACATGATCAATCTCTATGTCCTGTATTTCATCCATGTTTAATGTGACTGAAGTGACAAGAAAAACACCCTGATACTTGTACTTCATTACTTTGTCCTTCTTTGGTGATGGGTCAGTCATTTGAAAGAAAGAATCCTTCAGATGACATGATGACCTTGGTAGCTTGTACAAGAAACCGTAACAACAAGTCATGATCTTACAGTTAGGAGAAAAATGGCAATTTGGGAAACTGCATGTCGATGATCATTATCACAAGGATCAATCTGAAGGGGCTAAAGAGTGAGTGAGGAAAAGAAATAGATGAAAGTAGGCTAAAGATAGAAACTTGGAAAATTCACAGAGTTAGAAAATTTTAAGGGAGTGAGGGCATGGGTGGCAAAAATTCGCGCCCTTGCATGTAGGGTATATTGCATTTTATGTCACAATGATGATTTTTTCTACTCCTACATGTGGGAGAGCATTTTGCAAATGTATGTTTAGGTGGTAGAAAAGACTTCTCCTACTTTTGGTAGAAACTTTTATCTATGATCAGGTGGTAAAAATTACCGCCCTTGCATGTGAAGGGTAAGTCTACTGCTTCAGGGTAGATCAACATTAACAATGTAATCTACAAAATTCAATGTGTATGGGTAGAAAAATTTTCCACCCTTACACCTCAAACACAACAATTTAAGGTAATAGCTTGGGCGGTGAAATTTACCACTTGTGCATTCTTGTCTAACTATGATACATATGCATTGGTGGTAAATTCTACCACCCATGCATATTGAGATTAAAAACAAAAATGTGTGTATGGGTGGTATTTTTCTTTGCCCCTACACTTAGGGTATAGATGTTATCGCAGACAGTGAAATCCACTACTCATTCAGGAAGGTAACACAAATGTGTATCATTGGCATTTTTACCTGCTTCCACGGGAATGACAAAGTCTACGTTTTCAAAGCAAATTTTAATGATTTAACTTTAAACAAAGGTATCAAGAAATCATGGAAAAAATCATCGACAACACTAAACAAAGAGACAATAAAAACACAAACAACAAATAAAGATTCAATGAAAGAATGATGAGGCAACATTTATCAATGCTTACACATAGGTAGAAACCCTAGGGTTTGAAAAAAGAAAATAAATGTAATGAAGAAGAGCTTAGGGTTCTTTAA
Source organism: Cunninghamia lanceolata (assembly GCA_027924645.1). Lineage (NCBI taxonomy): Eukaryota > Viridiplantae > Streptophyta > Pinopsida > Cupressales > Cupressaceae > Cunninghamia > Cunninghamia lanceolata. The sequence continues at coordinate 28,820,491 of BSBN01000078.1, read as the reverse complement.
AATTGAAAAATAACACTTAAAATGAAAACATTTAAGAACCATAACATGTTCATAAAAGAGGAAACAAAGAAAGAGGTAGTAATAAAAACCCTACCTAGAACATGATGAAGGAGGGAGAACACAACCAACCTCTAATTCGTGGAGAAATTGATCCCACTCGTTCACCAGGAAATCCAAAATTAAATGAGAGCTCTGAGGGAATATAGAAATGACTAAACATAAATACAAATGAAAATTAAGATGATTAAAACAATAAAAAGGTTTTTAAACGTTAAACTCATCATGTATTAATTCCACATGAGTTAGAATTAAAGTCACCTTAAAGTGCATAGGCGGCACTTTTTACCTTCTAACATGTAATGGAGGAAAAAAATGTTGCCACTGCATACAAAAGAAAAAAGTTTCTAACTCCTTAAAATTGAAAAAACCCAAGTTTGAAAACTTGCACAGATTTCGTGAAACTGATTCAAGAAGGTATTTGAATGAATTCTTAGGGGCTAGAGGACTACACATGAGGGCAAAGTGATTCACCTTGATTTGCATACCTAGAGTTGTAGGCTATGAAAGGGACAAGTTTCGTAGGGGTCATCCTACAAAATTGAATGCGACTAATTTTGACGATAACACACTGTTGAGTGTAATAGTACTTATGGGAAAAGAAAATATGTGACTACTATTGGCAAGAGACATGTTGTGGCTTCATGAATGTTGTCATTGATGGCAACAAAGTCCATCCCACACATCCTGCGGGATATGATGTGTCCATACCGGAAGTCAGATTGAAGAGTATTTTGGTCTGGTGACCAGGAATAGAGCATGCAGCAAGGTCTAACATTTAGGTCTGGATCTCTCAGAAGAAGTATCTTAGTAAAGTGCAGACTTGGGGAAACCAAGAGGAGTATCTTGACTGATAGATTCCAGGGATTGAGCCTCCAGTGAAGAAAGAGTGAAGAGATATGAGCACCTAAGTATTGGGTTCCTGTTTGGCAGAGTAGACTGAGGATGAACTAACCGGTAGAGCATTAGACCTTAATTCGGATAAGATATTGATGGTGATCAAGCTTCCTGAGGTATCATTCATGATTGGCCAACATGATTAATGAATTATACAAGCATCTCCTTGATATGCATCACTTGGTAAGCAAGGATTCAGCCAACAGACCAGAGTTTGAGAAAATAGTGAAGTATTCCGGATGCCGACTAGAAAGTTGTTGAAATCTTTTGTACAGATATATATACTGAATGGATCTCGATGAGAAGGTGTGTGTGTGGTATTGTGAAGTGGAAATAAAAGAAGAGAATAGAGTGGAAGCAGTAATACAGGTCTAGTATGTGACAGGACAGTAGTACCTAAGAAGAGGAAGAATGAAGTGCAATAGATCAGTGTACTGAGCTTAACCGGAACTAAACTTTAGCATGTGTGTATGCTTCTCATTAGTTCAATTATCTTGTTACTCTCTTATGACTTGTAGACAGTGAGTCTCTTGTAGGCAGTGAGCCTCTTGTGAGCAGTGTGCTCAAGCAGTGATCCCTAATTGGCAAGTGCCATTTCATACTACTTATTCTTTTAAATAGAGAATACAATCTTGGGTTAATCACCCCATGGTTTTTCCATTAACAGGATTTTCCACGTCAAAATCATTATGTTATGTGTATTGAGTTTATTTCTATTTTCATGGTTATGCATGCTTACTTAATTTGATGTTGTACTAATTGTTAAGGAAGAACAGAAAGTTAAAATAATCCAGATAACTGATTCACCCCCCCTCTCAGTTATCAACAATTTGTATCAGAGCCAAGTTCCTCCTAACAGATCCTAATAGCTTGAGGAAGATCTGGGAATCTTAATATATATGGTATGAGGGAACAACTTCAGTCTGCTCTAGATGATCTTGAGCAATCTCACTCTGAAGTCAATGAATTAAAGGAAAGACTCAAACAATCTGATGATTTCATAAATGAACTAAAAGAGAAACTGAGTACCTCTATGAAAAAGAGAAAGGAATTACTTCAATAGCTAGCAAGTCAAAGTGAATGCAATGTTACTGATGAAGATTTGAATGAAAAGAACAAATTATGTGAGAAGCTATCGAAAGAGGTCATTATGATAAGACATGAAATGGAATCAGGTGCTATGAAATTCACTCAAGAAATTGAAGAGAAAAGAAAGACTAATGAAAATTTAAAACAATCTCTTAAAGAAAAGTCAGAAGATTGCCACAAAATGGATAGAATAATTAGGCATTTGGAATCTGATCTTGAAGAAGCTAGAGATAATGAAGAACAACTTGAGAATCAGATTGTCACTTTAAATAGGGATCTCCAAACAACAAATGAATACAAAGAGAAATTCAAGATAAGCTCTGTCAGCTTGAAGTTCTTCTTGAAAGCCAAAGGAGAGTAGATGACAAGCAAGGCTTGGGGTATGAGAAAGGTGAAAGCTCTAGACCAGGTTAGAGGAACTCTAAATCAGGAAATCCAAGGAACAGACCTAGAAGACCTCCGGTAAGACAACCAAATGCTCAAATATATTCATCTTTCAATGGATACTACCATAATTGCAATAACTTTAGTCATAAGGCAAATCAGTGTAGAAGAAAAATGAATCAGACTAATTCATCCTTCTCCAGACAGTGTTTTAATTGCAAAAGGTATGGTCACAAATCTCATGAGTGTAGAAATATGTAAATGAACAATTCATTCTATGGTAGATGCTTTACATGCAATAGAATGGGACATATGGCTAATCATTGTAGATCAAAAGGATATCAGTCAAGTATGCAAAGAAATGTTGTTTGCTACAATTGCAATAGATCCGGTCATATTGCCAAATTTTGTAGAAGTAAGAATTAGGACAAAAAGGGTCTGGTACATCATAATCAAGAAAAGGAAAAGGAAAAGTAAAAGGGAGATGAAATTCAAAGGGAGATGAACAAGATTTGGGTGAAGAGGAGTACAGAAAATATTGAGGACAGATCCACACCAGAATTTGGTGCTAATGTTCCTTCCGGTAACTAAATAGATGAGCTCTGGCTCAGGGGGACTCACAAAAGATAACAATTTCCCCCATCCAGTCAATTGGTGCTTGAATCGGCACATGGATGGTTGCGGATTAAAAGGGTTCTCAAAGAAACATCAAAATAATCTTGGGAAATATATGAAAGATCTGCAAGGGATTTAAAGAGGTTAATCATCTAAGATTGATCCAGTTTAACAATCATCTGGTAAGAAGTAGGATTTTCACAGTTTGATCTGGTGTGATTCCAAATTGAAACATCTTGATCTGTAGATAAAGGGGATGATTTGAGGAAAGCAAAGACACTAAATTTAATCACTAAGATCAGCTATAAGTACATCTTACTGATCTGAAAAAATCCCTCTTAGGATAAGGCAACTGGAATAACTTAAGTTGTGCATTTATTACAAAATGAAATTAGGGTTTGCTCAGAGATAAAAGGGTTCATTTGCCTATCACTTGCATATTTGCATTAGTGAAAGAGATAAGAAGAGATCTGCAAACAAGTTTACTTCATCTCTCTCAAGGATCAATCATAGAATTCAAGTCAACCGGCGATCTTTTCAGCTCAATTCGTGAACCCTAAAAGCGTAAGAGGTATTCTCTGTTCTTGAAATCTCTCTCTGAATCCTTTGAAAGATGGCTACTCCAAATGTTGTAAAGATCACTGATAGACCACGTCCTAAATTTAAGAAACATTCATACAAATCCCTTGAAGTCAATCCCCTAGGTGCCTTTTCAAACATTTCGCATGGGATTTTGCATGTAGAAGATGTTAGGGCATATATTCATGCAAACATTGAGGAATTTGGGGAATCCAAACTAATGGATATCTATCACAAAAAATTAATAGATGATTCCTTTGAACTCAAACCTCAATTCAAAGCCATCCAGGACAAGCATTTCAGACAGTGCATTCATTTCCCCTGTTTTCCAGAAGATGAATGGGTCTGGTATATTCTGAGTAGAATGCATGATAACTTTATGTGGTTGATAAGGCCATTCAAGATAACCAAGGATGCCATTAAGATAGTTACTAGATTGCACTCATCCGGTGAGTTACCTGCTCTCAAATCTGTCAAGAATCAGATAGTGAGTGAGGTAACAGGATACAAATTTGACAAAAGAGCAATGACAATTGAGGATATCACAGATCCGGACATCAAGTTTGCCACCATGATAATTGGCTACAATATTTATCACTCTAGCAGAGAGAATTCTATTTTTGAAACAACAATTTACACTGCTTATGAAATATTAAGGAAGAATGCCAACTATTATCTCTGTGATACATGAATGAGCTACCCGGATCTAGTGGCTAGATATGGCAAAATGATAGACCTGTTGCCATACAAATCAGAGATTATTTACATGGAATAGGTGATGCCAAGGCACCAAATATAGCACTATGGGGCTACTTCAAGAACTTTCAGAGTATGATGCAAGCAAGAGAGAGAATCCCCCAATCTCTAGTAGAAAAATACAAAGATGCAGTATGCTTCATGGTGGATACTGATCAATGCCTAATGGAGGCAGTGGAGCCAAGAATAGTATGGATCATGCCAATGGGATGTGAGGCTGATGAGAAAATCCTAGAGTTGCACATTCAACATCTTTTGGGTTAGCCCAAGGACCATAAGGTAGAAAGGTTTGGAACCTTTGAAGAGTTGAGTGTAAAGATTCATGTGGAGCTTACACAACTGGAGATGAAGAGAAAAGTGAGAAAATAAGTAGAGAATTTTGCCAAAAGGTATGGCATTTCAAAAGATGCACTCGATGCAAACAAAGAGAAGATATAAAGGGTAGAGAAAGAAATGGAAGAAGCAGAAAAAGAAAGTGCTCTTATAGAAGCCCCCTCCCAGACTAGATCCTCTAAGAGCTCTACCCCTACCACCTCTAAGAGCTAGAAAGCATCAAAACTGGAAGTCAGGACATTTGGAAAGGGAGAAAAGAGAACTAAGACAAAGGCCACAAGGTCTTATATCAGTCAGAAAGATTATGAAGAGACAGAATCTGATGAGGAGATCAAGCAAATGAAGAAGAAGAAGAAATTCGGTGCAACAGAGGCAGAAGAGCTTGTTGAAAGGCCCACTATATCCATTGATGATGTAGTCAAATCAGTCACTATGGATGGGAACCTAAAAGCAATGACTGAATTCTATGATGATTATAATGAAGCTAACCAGAAGATCTTGCAAGAAGCTACAATCAGGTATCTGAATATCTATAATAAGGCATTTATTGAAATCATATCTCTAATTCCTAAGAGCCTAGAAAAGGAACTAGAAATAAGGAAGAACAATTCTAAGGCAAAGGACCTTGAGATCTGGGAATAGATAGCTATTCATCTCTATCCTTCAATCACTCATAAACAAATGAATATGATCTTCAAAGATTGCAAGGATGAGTTCCGGAGTAAAGCTAGAATGAATCACCTTATGCTTGGAGAGACTGACAAAGTGGCAAAAGAAATAGAAGAGATCCTTCAAAATGCCTATAAAAGATTCAATATTCCTATTATAGAGGACTTAGGTGATGAACCCTCTGTCATGGATGATGAAGGACTCAGTACATCAAAAGAAGATCCTACAGAGAAAAATGCAGAAATTTTAAAAGAAGTAGGTGAGGAGAAAACTAAGGATCTAGATTCCTCTACTCCGGAAGAGGAAGTCCAAAAAGAAGCAAACATCTCTCCTTCAGTTTCCTCTATAGACTCTGGATCTAAAGAAGAAGAAAGATTAGACGAGAAAACTAGTCAAGAAGAAGAAGTAAAGGAAAAGGAAAAAGACCAAATAGAGAAGACCCCAAGAGGTAGTTCTGATACTGCAGAAGGAAAGAAGACTCTGTCTCCAGCAAGAAAAACTGCATAAACTGTCAAAGATTTCTTGACCAAAGAGATGATGGAATTTGATAAACTGGAACTTCAAGGTCCATTCAATTTTGATTCCCTCTCCTTGGTTCAAACCATGAAGCTAGCATCCTTTACTTAAGCAAAAGCAAAAGAAAAACTTCTGAAGTCTTACATGGAAGATTGTGAGCTCATAGAAACTATATCTGGTGTATTGAAGAAGATTATGCCATCACTTCTAGAAGGATCCTTCAGCCTCCACATCTGGTAATCTACAGTCTCTTGTAAATTTAGTTCATACGCATTTTGATTCCTTAGAGAAGTCAGTAGAAGAAAAGGTCTGGAAGGAGTTTTTGGGAAAGAGTTTCTCTGAAGTACAAGGACTAATAACCAATGATAGGAGAGTTATGGATATTGGAATAAGGAGCTTTTAAATGTTCTTAAAGATGGTTGAGATATATATAAATTTTGTTTATCCTGGCCCAAAGTGACCAAGGACATTGAGAAGAAAGTAAAAGAGCAAGAGGATAAACTGTTAAGTTTATCTCAAAGTTTTGATCCTCTCTCCTCTTCCATAATCAATCAAGAGTGTCAGACTATTGCAATCACAAATGAAATGAAGAAGCTTGAGAAGGAGAAGAAAAATAGAATAAATAGGTTAAGTGAACTTAGAGGGATCATTATCCCTAAGTTAGAGGCCATGCATGAAGCCCTAATGGATGCTCAGGCCACAACCTGGACTAGTGATCCGACAGATCTCAAGAAGGCAGAATATTTTGCATTCCTGTTGAGTGGTCGCATCTTAATTTTGGACAGGATGAAGCAGAGTTGGGTAATAGAAGTTGTATAGTTGAAAAATACTTTTTTAGATATACTTAAGTATACGTAAGTAGAAGTTGCATATATACTTATGCGGATATGTATAGATTGCTTTTTGAAAATTTTGGTTTACGGATTCTACCCTTTGCCATTGATGTCAAAGGGGGAGTGAGGAGCAGTGAAAAATGAGGAACCCAGCTAAGGGGGAGCTCCTAAAAAGTGTACATAAGAACAAAAGCATCAGGCCAAGGGGGAGTATACTATAACACTTAGTCATTTTTCACTAAGTGTTTACATCAATGCTAAAGGGGGAGATTGTTGGCAAGAGTCATGTTGTGGCTTCATGAGTGTTGTCATTGATGGAAACAAAGTCCATCCCACACATCTGAAGGACATGATGTGTCCATACCAGAAGTCAGATTGAAGAGTATTTTGGTCTGGTGACCAAGAACAGAGCATGCAGCAAGGTCCAACATTTAGGTATGGATCTCTCAGAAGAAGTATCTTAGTAAACTACAGACTTGGGGAAGCCAAGAGGAGTATCTTGACTAATACGTTCTAGGGATTGAGCCTCTGGTGAAGAAAGAGTGAAGAGATATGAGCACCTAAGTGTTGGGTTCCTGTTTGGTAGAGTAGACTAAGGAAGAACTGACTGGTAGAGCATCAAAACTTAATCTAGATAAGATATTGATGGTGATCAAGCTTCTTGACGTATCATTCATGATTGACCAACATGATTAATGACTTCTACAAGCATCTCCTTGATACATATCACTTGGTAAGAAAGGATTCAGCTGACAGACCAGAGTTTGAGAAAATAGTGAAGTATTATGGATGCCAACTAGAAAGTTGCTGAAATCCTTTGTACAGATATATATATACCAAATGGATCTTGATGAGAAGGTGTGTGTGTGGTATTGTGAAATGCAAAGAAAATTAGAGAATAGAGTGGAAGTAGTAATACAGGTCCGGTATGTGAGAGGACAGTAGCACCTAAGAAGAGGAAGAATGAAGTGTAGTAGATCAGTGTACTGAGCTTAACCGGAACTGAACTTTAGCATGTGTGGATGCTTCTCATTAGTTCAAGTATCTTGTTACTCTCTTATGACTTGTAGACATTGAGTCTCTTGTAGACAGTGAGCCTCTTGTGAGCAGTGTGCTCAGGTAGTGAGCCCTAATTGGCAAGTGCCATTTTGTACTACCTTATTCTTTTAAACAAAGAATATAATCTTGGGTTAATCACCCATGGTTTTTCCATTACCAGGGTTTTCCACGTCAAAATCATTGTGTTATGTGTATTGAGTTTATTTCTGTTCTCATGGTTATGCATGCTTACTTAATTTGATGCTGCACTAATTGTTAAGGAAGAACAGAAAGTTAAAATAATCCAGATAACTGATTCACCCCACCCTCTCAGTTATTAACAACTACTTCATTGGAAAAGGAGGGAGTTTCATTTTTAGTATCCATGGTCATGGCTTTTGGGTACCTAAGCATGCTCTTTATTATGAATCAAAATTTCCTACATAGAAGACTATGTTATGGCACCAAAGATTAGGTTACATGGGAGAAAATTGTCTAGGGACCTTGAAAAATAAAAACATTGTTGAAGGGTTGACTGCTTGTGATCTTGATTTTGATTTTTGTGAGCATTGCATTTATGATAAACAAAATTGTGTTCTTTTTTTACTCAAGTTCTCATAAATCTTGTGGTATATTGAACCTTCTTCATTATGATGTGTTTGGTCCTATAGACGTTCATGTTGATGAGAGTTTTTACACACTCACAGCATAGTTAAAATTCACAGAAGAACCTTAGCTGTCTTGGAAGATACGAAGAAATAACTAGTAATTCTGAATCTCAAGTTTCTCGATGGTCAGTTCTTGACCGCGTGGGATAGACCAGTAGTTCATTGTGAAGTTATTATATTCAAGGGGCCTTACTAAATCTAAGGATGTGTTACTAGCGATTATCACTTATTATATGCAAATATCTCAAAATATCTCTCAAATCAATGATCCTTTGCAACTACTCATAACTTTCAAGTCAAACTTTATATGAATTTCATAGAAAAATAGACTTGATACTTCAAACATTATAAAAATCATCAAAGATCATTAACATTTCCATGTATTTTACATGATCTTTCACAATTTCCTTTAGATAACTACGTTTCAACTAATTATTTATCAATTGTTGGAGAAAAGTTAGAAAGATTAGAATTAGAAATAATATTCCAGACATTATCTAAATGTTCTATTATCCACATACTAAAGAATACAGTAATCTGAACAATTCAACACAATTAAATCTACAAATGTAAAATCTTGAGTATTTCATGAATATACATAAGAGATTGCAATATTTCAAAGAACAATACATAAAGTAAAAGTCTGAATTAGAAAACACTTTATAATAGATGCAAAGTTTTGAGTTTACCTTTATTCAAAGTATAAAGTCACACAAAATTTACAATGTAATAATGACTTCTATTGCATTGATCAAAATCACTAGAAAACTTACAAACACTTTGACAGATACATAAAGGAGACAAGACATTCCATGCACTCCTTAATATAGACACAGGCGACCTCCTTTCTAAAACTAACAGAAACATCTTCTCTATTGCAACAAAACTTGACAATTACAGCCTTAAACTAAAAGTTTAAAATCCTTGGGTACTAAAATACATGTAGTAGAGCTTCTTATATAGACTTTGAAGCTTCTTTCCTACTATGGTTACAAAGTTCATCTAATGGTCTGCATTCAAATATTACAAATCAATGGTAGGAATCCTTTCCCAATCATTCCCAAAATATCTTCAATGGTATCTTTCCCTAGCATAAAGATGCTATTAGAATATTTTCAAAAGTAAAAGATACTCTTGCTGACTTTCTCTTCTTGTTGACTTCCAGTTGGTGATGGTAACAAAAGGAACTCGAGCATTTGCATATATCATTGTTTGTGGTATTCTCCCTTTTGATATGCTCCTACTCCTTTAGGTACTTTGCAAAATTGCCCGTCACACCCATAATGAAAGTGCGATCACCCTCTTGACTCTTGGCCCATGTATATTCTTGCACTTCAATTCCTTCTTTCAATCTTTTCTCTTGCTTTGATGAACCTTTTACTCTCTTCTGATACTTTTTCATTTTAGCATTTATCTCCAAAATTGAATCAATCATTGTTGTACTTAGGTGAGTTGTTGGGTTCTCCAAACATGGTGAACAAATGGCTTTCAACTCTATCATTGCCCTTGTTAAGCCATATGCTGGTACATCTTGGCATTCATGCCCAATGAGTTTTTTCTATTATCTTCATATGAACCATCACTATATCATCAGCAACTTCTTCTAAGTCTCTAATATTTGCAATACATATTTTGATAATGTCTTCCTCAAACTTCAACCCTAACCTTATTTGTGGTAACTAATTAGCCATTCAAGGAGTAATGACTCCCTCATTTATTAACTCTTCTACTTTTTCATTCATCTCCTCAAGCTATTTTGATTCTAATATGCACTTCTCTAATCTGAATTGACACTGATGTATGAGAACACTACATTTGTTTTTCCCTGTTAGAGCCATTTCCTAACCTGCCACTGCCTATTTTCCACATCCTCTCCTTTTTGAGCAAACTCCTTGAGCCACTTTTCAAAAATATCTGCCTTCGTTCTTTTATTTTCCATCTCATTTATTTGATCTTTAGACAAGATTGCTGCATACTAGAACTAGGGTCAAACATACCTTGGATAAATTGTTGTAGCTGGACAATGTGTCCTTTCAAATAATCATACATATCTTTATCCCTTCTCATCATTTCAATGGTGACATCAATACCAGAATCCTTTACTAACATTGTTTCCTTTATCATTTCCTTATTTTGACTTGGTATCTCTTCAGTTGTGTTTATTTTCTCTGATTGTATTGATTCCTCCATTTTCTCTATACCTTTTTCTTTGCTTTCCTCTTTTTCTGATTCTTCTATTTGCTGCACAACAACTTACACCTCCTCTATTATATCTGGTGATACCAGTGTACCAAAAGGATCTATTGTTTCCATCCCTTCCTATACATTTTCTCCTTTTGACCCTGTTGCCCCAAAATTTGAACTCAAAATTTTCAAATTTTTGTTCCAAAAGTTTTGAAGTTTTATGAGTCTTTGTCGTCAGGCATTTTCTGCATTCATGAAACCTTCCCCCCCAACTTATGTTCTAGAGTTCAATAAATAACCAAGTTCCTGACTTCTCCTTTGTGTCAGGGAATTTTAGAGTTTTTGAATGGCACCCTCACAGTTCGAAGAACATAAAAGCTCCGATGCCCCGACCTCACCCATTGTCGGGGTATTTTCAAATTTCATGAAACTCCTCTTCGAGGTTCAAAGTTTGGAATTTGCTCTAACCTCTGACTAATTAGCATCTTCACAGTGCCCATTTTCCAAGGTATTGTTAGTTCAATAGACTGCTCATGCGGTATGCGGTAAACATCATTTCAGACGTTATGAAACACAAGCTCAATCTTAAGACTCACTTTTCAAGATGCAGAATTAATGATGCATTAATTGCTTCTTAAATGACAAGTGTAATGGAGATTGCCAAGGTGGTAACACAACATTAACAAGTTTAAAAGCCATCATTACTCACTAGCATTATTAAGTTAAGGTGGAGGTGCTCTCTAAATTCATATTTTCTTGTCATCCAAGCTATCTTTAGAATGGGACTTCCTTCAAATAACAAAATTTGGGATGATGAACCTATGCTTGTCCTACAACCTGACTTACATTAGCCTAAGGAGGAGTAGATTGATATCATCTCCCAGTTGCACACAATTGCTTGGAAGGAGAAAACTAGCTACGCAGAATACCACCGAACAATTGGCATCCTGGAGGAAGAAGAAGAATGTGCTGAACTATGCCAACTCTTTATGGAAATACGCCTAGAATTGGGGGCATATTAATGCCACTTGTCTTGCATGTATGAAGATGTATTGTAATAAGTGATAATAGTTATGATTCCTCTGTAATGTAACTATTTCCATTTTTTAGTTCACCTTCTTGATAATGGTTACTTGAAAAGACCGTTTTTGAATGGTTATAATTCTGGGGAAGTTTTGAAAATTATATAAGGGGAGGGACTTTAGAAAGAAGGAGATCTTTTTCCGGGGGGAGCTATCTATGAATAGTTGGAAGAAGAGCAAGTTTATTTTGTATAAATTTCCATTTATACTTTTCATAGCTTTGTTTATGTATAAAGGCATTTCAAAAACTTTGTGTTTTGGTTATATTGAAGAAATGAAGAATTACTTATAGAACTTTGTGTCTCCAAGTGTTTTTCATGATTGTAATTGTTCTTATGTCAATTCATAATCTATCTTCAATATTGCTTGTTTATGTTGACATGGGTTAAAGCAAAATATAATTGTATCTCTCAATTAATTTGTCCTCATTTATGAATGTTGGGTAAGTGGGTTGTGTATCATTTATCTACATTCATTTCTTTCCGTAATCAGTCATGCACATCTATTTCATGGTGATGGGTAGATGTTAATACACCTTTTCTACTTTCTAGTTAAAAGCACACCCCATATTTTTATTCGTTGCATATCTTAAGAGGGAGTTGTACCTCTAAAATTTAGAGGAAAGTTGTCAATCCAATGACAACTTCTCCAACTATTAGTACTATTTGTTCTTTTTCTTGGGCGTCCTGAGTCATTTCTTACATTTACTCTTGAAAGACAAATCTATCTACTAACAGACCCCAAGGCTTGTGCCTTCCTTATATATACTTGGGTATTATGCTCCTCCATTACATCAGAACCTTTATCCATTTCTTCCTTCTTTTCATGTTCTACCTTGGTAATGGCTTCTACCTCTGTACTTTCTTCATCACTGCTATCACTTTCCACATTCACCATTTCACTTACTCCCTTGATTTCCCAGGCTTTTGACCCTTGTAGCTTCTCCTCGGTTAATTCTTGTTTAACCTTTATGTAGCCTTGTCTTCTTTCTTCTGGTGTTGATTCAATAGGCATGTCCATCTACTTAGTTTTTTCTTCTGAAGCACCTATAACTTTAGCCTGTAATGGTGCTTTTCTGATTGAAGACTCAATCACTATAGCCTTCATTACCTTTTGTCCTACTGGCATCCCAACTGTCTGGGTCTATTCTATACTGATGCCATGAATTGATGATCCTACCTCTGCAAATGTTCTTGAGGCTATTGCCACTATGATACCTAAGGCATAACAATCCATTAAAGTTGCATTTTATCTTTCTCAATAATTTCAGCTTCTACAATCTTTCTTTTCTTCTCATAAAACCATTGTAATTTATCCTATTTCTCTCTTCCTCTTTTCTTGCCTTTTTTTTGATATGTAAGTTCAACATCTTTAGCTTTGAGATCCTTTATTCGATCCTTTAACCATGTTTTAGAGAATAACATAACCATTTTTGACACAACATCCAAAGATGTTTCCCAAGGCTATGACCAATCTAGTTCATTAATAGGGAGCAGTCTTGTATTTTTATAAATGTTGTGTAACAGCTTCTTGTCATCTTCAATTTCTAAGGGTACATTTATCTCCCCCATTGTCGTCATTTGCTCCACAGTTAACCTCTGATGAGCTCTCTTTATTACTTCCCTTTCATTCTCACAATCAGACCAATAGTCCTCAATATGTACCTGATGCTTGTACTTAGAATCATTATTCATTTGAATCCTATGAAAAGGATCAAAGTACCTATCTATCTCAAACTCTTCAAAACCATAATATCTCAACTCTTGCTCTGCATAACTAGATACCTCCTCACTGTAACAAGAATACATTCCAATAGCCCAAGGGAGTTTGATATTTCATGTACTCCCCTTCCTTTTGTATATCATGAATGCATTCAAATTTTGTCTAGAAAACTCCAACACAATTAGCTTATCTGAAGGATACTGAGGCAACATGAATGGTTTCCCATCAAAACCTTCAGTTCTGATAAATGTGAAGTTAGGAAATTGTATGTACCATAAACTATGTAGACCTAAAATATTTGTTGCTTCCTCAGACAACCTCATGTCCTTATCTCAAGTCAAAACTCTCACCATATATGTGTAAAACACATCATTTACTAGAGCAAACATCTTCAATGTATTATCCTCCTATAAATCTAGATAGTGATCATAAACTAACTTTTGGTCTAGACCATTTCCCAAGGTCCCAATTCTGTCAATCCCAGCTATGTAAGGTTGAACATTAGCTATACATGAATATAATACATAAGATGACAAATAAAAAGACATCATTTTTTGCTTTCTTAACATGGCTTGTTTCCATATGGCAGTGTTGATGGCCTTAGCCCATTGAATTTTCCCATCCTCCTTTTTTGTTTCTCACATATATTGGATAATAGTGAACATCCATGGTTCACACATTATTGTATCTCTTAACCCTACCAGTCTGCTCAACATTGTGATCATCAAATGTATTTCCTCTTTGAAATCTATTCTATGGAGGTTCTTTGGTACCCTTGCTACAACCTTAGGTTTGTTTTCTGTAGTGTACCAGTTGTAGAAGATTGTACTCTTGCAATCTCTTTCATTAGTATTAAAATCATCCGTGTATTGATCCATATCTATATCCATCATTTTATCTTCAATTTCCAAGCCAAATGTCCTACTATTCCCTTTGTAGATAAATCAGCAATGACCCACCCTTCATGCATTACCCTTTTGGTGTTTGTGTCATATCTTCTTATGCATTCCAAAACCAGATCATTAGCATCTAATGCTAACTGGAACCCTACAACCTTATATAACCCCTACTCCCAGATGCATTTCATATTAGGACTAGCATTTGATGATGTAATTTTTTGTAAGACATCCTCTACATCATAGCAACCTATATTTGTATCTATCACAATCCCACTTGTGCTGATCAAAGATTGGCTTTCTTTCCTTTTCTACCTTTATCTTCTCTTCATCTGCTATGTCCAACTTCTTTTTCTTTAGAGCCATCCTTTTTGAAAATTTGCATATTTAACCTCTCATTTTACTTCTTCCTAGGGTTTTACCATGAATTTTCTACCCTTTTACATTTACCCCAACTCTTTTGTCTTTTCCCTATTTTAGATTTCATGCTTATCCAACATAGTTGATTGATTTCCCTAATTAGCTATAGTAATTTACCATTCATTTGCATTTTCATATAAAATTACCCATAACTAATCAACATTTTCATTCACTGCATTGTAACGATGTTTTAAAGTACATACCTATTTTTGTCACCAACTTAACTCTGTAGGTGTTGATTGGATTTACCATTTAAGCTACGACGTTTCCATTCTTTGACTTCATTCAACTATTGAATCTTCTCCCAATCTATGTGATAATCTCGTTCCTCAAGTGAAAACAAACTTTACTTAACCTTATTATGTTTAAATTCCTCATTTTTATTGTTAGTTTTGCATTAAATGTTGTATTTAATGCAACACTTAAGTTCAACTGCTCATTTAAACTTTGTATTTCAAACATTGTACCCGTTAATTCTCTGCCCTTTGCATCTTGGCTTTTGTATATTCTTCTTGTATATTTCTTTTAACATACAAACTTAAACATGGAATGGTATTTAAACAATTTTGCACTTTACTCCGTGTCTAACCTTGTATTTCCCTTTTGCATTTTACAATGTATATAATAGATGCAATCTATCATACAAGTATGGAACCAAAAGATATATCTATTCTATTTTAATTTTCTTATCTGTTTTTATAATGTACTTTTACCTTTTTGTATACTTAGTTTTGCATATGTATACAAACTTTCATACAAAGGATACCTCCTTTAAAATTGTCATCAAGTTTTATGCTTCACCCTATTTGTATCTCTCCTATTGCATCCCTCTTTGTATCTTTCTTTGTATCTTATGATATAAAACTAATTATACAAACCACAAACTTTATCAAATATTCAACTATTTTACTCTTTTGTTACTTCCGGCTTACCTCTTGTATTCCTCTTTTGTATATCATGATGTATATTACATACATACAAAGCGCGAAACCCCCTTTTATTATGCATCATTATTTATTTGATCTTCAGGTCTGGCCCTTGTATGTATCAATACCTAAGCCTTTTTCACCTATCGTAACCTTTATTGATAATGACCCAGGGGTCCCACCACTATTGAACTCCTTTTAATTATCACTTGAGATCCGCATTTGTATGTATATTTAAGATGCAAATTTGATACATACAAACACGAAACAACTTAAAGTGAGCATTCAAATTTTATAAACTAAGTTATATACTTTTTTGGGTTTGCTCATGTACTTTAGACACTTTGTATATTAACTATATTTATATTGGACATACATACCAACAGACATGTAAATTCAGATTTATCACTTACCTCACTCAACTTTGTAACATCCATCGGGTCCAGTTTGTATATGTAGGGTTTGACTATTAAATATATGCATGCAATCAACAAGATACAAAACCAAATATACAAAACTTCATATACAAACTAATTTGTATACAACATACAAACTACCAAAATAGTGTATTTTACCGAGACCCTCATATTTCACAAAATATTAGGAATTTTAAGTTGGTTGAAAAAGCAACTCTTGATCATTTTTTACAAAGAATTCACTAATACCTTTAGTTTCTCTTCTTAACCTGAGGTAATTTGAATTTCAACACTTTTCTAATAGCTACCCCTTTTTCCCTTTTACCACCAAGCAAGTCCACACACAAGCAAACAACAACAACAACATGGGTCCTAATTTTGCTAAAGGGTAAAATGGGATGTGTTGTGAGCATCACAATAGTTCCTTCCATTGTGAAATCCACATATTATGTTTTAATTATTGATGATTATAGTAGAGGGATATGGGTATATTTTCTAAAGAATACATCTAAACTTTTTAATCAATTTAAAGAATTTAAAGCAATGGTTCAGTTGCAAAATGGAAAGAAAATAAAATGTTTTAGGACTGACAATGGAAAAAAAAATTTCTCTAATGATTTTTATAGTCTATAAAGATTGTGGCATTCAGAAACAAAAGACAACTTTGTATTCTCCACGGTAGAATGGAGTTGTAGAAAGAATGAATAGGGCACTAATGGAGAAGGCTAGGAGTATGCTTAGTGGTGCTATTCTAGAACAAAGGTTTTGGGATGAAGCTATTGCTATTACTTGCTACTTGATTAACAAGTATCCTACATCAGCTCTTGTTGATAAAATGCCTATGGAGGCATGGTCAGGGCATAAGCCCTCATTAAGACATATTAGATTTTTTGGTTGCGAGGCATAGGCACATGTGCCAAAGGAGAAGTGAACAAAATTGGAGAACAAGGTTGTGAAATGTATCTTCATCAGGTTAGTTATGGTGTGAAAGGATACTATAGGCTTTGGGACCCTGTTGCACAGAAGGTAATATATAGTAGAAGTGTTATATTAGAGAAAATAAGCCTTCTTTCATTACATTGCAGCCAAAACAAAGTGAATAGAAGGATGTGATTCAACTCCCTTCTATGCTTGAGAAAGTTGAATCGACACCCCTAGATAGTGATGAAGTTGAGGAGAGCTCATCTAGCCTTGAATCTTTAGAAGAGGAAGAAGAACCTCCAACTCTGCTTGTTTGAAGTTCTACAAGGCACAGACAACCTCTTGAAAGGTATTCACCTAATGACTAGACATGTATTTTTTCTTTGAATACTAACATAGATGAACCTAGATTTGTAGAAGAGGCATTAGCTATGAATGATGCAGAGTCTTGGAAGACTATTATGGATGAAAAAATGGCAGCTTTGAAAAAGAATGATACATGGGATCTAGTGCCATTGCCTAAAGGATGAAAAAATATTGGTTGCAAATGGGTGTTCAAGAAAAAGATAGGTTTAGATGGAGGTATTGAGAAGTACAAAGCATGGTTGGTTGTGAAAGGTTACTATTAGGTTTAGGGTTTTTATTATGGTGAGATATTTTTTCCTGTTACAAAAATGATGTCCATTACATTCTTTCCTTCTATTATTGTTGCTTATGATCTAGAGGTCGAGCAAATGGACGTGAAAATGACATTCCTTCATGGTGATTTGGAGGATATTTATATGACATAGCCAGAGTACTAGATGGTGAAAGCTAAAATTAATTTGGTTTGTAAATTGAAGAAATATTTATATGGCCTCAAACAAAGTCCTAGGATGTGGCACCAGAAATTTGATACATATGTGTTGAGTTATGGATTTGAGTATTCTAAATCTGATCACTATGTTTACTATAAATTTGATGGTGATCATTTCTTGTTTATTGTATTATATGTTGATGATATGCTATTTATTGGTAAAGGGACAAGAATGGTTTCAGATCTAAAGTCTCAACTTGTAGCTAAATTTGAAATCAAAGATCTTGGTGCAACTAAACACATTCTTGGGATGGAAATAACAAGAGATAGAGTAAACATAAAATTATGGCATGGCTATAGTAAGTATGTCAATTCAATTTTACAGAGGTTTAACATGTAGGATTGTAGACCATTATGTGTTCCTTTTATAGTTGGAATAAATTTTTCTCCTTCATAATGTCCAACATCCCCATGAGATATGGAAGACATGAGCATAGTTCCTTACCATATTGTTGTTGGAAGTTTGATGTATGTTATGGTCTATACTAGACCATACATTGCCCAAGCAGTGGGAGTTCTTTCCACATATATGCCTAATCTTGGTAGAGTTCATTGGGATGTAATTAAAAGAGTCTTTAGATATTTTAGGGTACCTCAGAGTATTCCTTGTGTTATAATGGTAATTTCATAGGAGACATGCATTCCATTGATATTCATGGTTATGTGGATTTAGACTGGGAAGGTGATGTTGATAGTAGACAATTCACCAGTGCTTATGTGTTTACTTTATTTGGTGGTACAATTAGTTGAATGAGTAAGTGGCATATTGTGGTTTCTTTGTCCACTACTAAAGCTAAGTATATTGTAGCTACTCATGCTTCTAAAGAAGCCATTTGGCTTAAGAGGTTGTGTTTAGATATAAAAATAAAACAAGGTGCAGTGATAGTCAGATGCAATCTTCCTAGATAAGAACCCAACATTTCATATCAAGACCAAGCACATTGGTTTATAGTATCATTTTGTTAGAGATATGGTAGGGGATGGTGAGGTGAAGCTAGTTAAGGTAGAGACTAAGTGATGAATGTTACAAATTCATTAACTAAGCCTATGAGCATAGAGAAGTCCATTTGGTGTTTGGATTCTATGGGCCTCTCTGCCCCCAACAATTAAATCATGGTGTTGATAATCCCTTTTCTCTTGCAAGGTGTTCCACAAGTGGGAGAATGTTACGAAGGTTCTCTCAACCTTGCAACTACAAAAGGTTTCTATTTCTCTTTTTGAATACCCTTTATCTTGAACAATGGTTTAGAACTATCAAAGTCTCCAAAAGGGGGCAAAAAATGACAGGGCTTACTATTTTGTATAACTCTACATTTTAGCATGGATGGACCCAAAATTTTCCCAAAAAAGTGCGAAATAGCCAAGTAAACGTCTTGGGTGAGCTTCAACTCATGATCATACCTAGATTGCAAGATATTAAAGTTTTCATTTTTTGAAACTCTCAGAAAAGTTTTGAATGTAAATTTGAGGCACTTAGATGTCCTTAAATGTCCCAAAAGTTGTCATGATAGGTGAATCAAGTTATAGTGTGATAGATCTTGGAGTAGTCACGGATGAAGGGTCCATAAAATGGACTCTCAGACTATGCAGCTAGAGTAAACATAATGGAAAACACCACAAAAATAACACAAGAATAGAATGTAATGGAAGATTTATTGATTCAATATCTCAGGCAATTACAATGCTTATATGTTGGCAACATGTAGGCTACAATATGGTTTACATGCTTTTTTTTGGATTACAACATACATGAATGATATGGCATTGAAGAGCCTCTAGGAAAGAACAATCTTTCTGTCCTATCACTAGATATCAATTGACTGAATCCCTATTGCATCTAAGAAATGCTTATATATCATCTTCTATCTCAAAGAATGCTCCACATTGGCCTTAAGAGGGTTTCAAACTCCAATGTATGATGAAATGTGTAGGTCAGCCTACAACTCATGGTAATGCTCTACAAAATAGATGATGTTAGGGTTCAGCCAGATCGAAGGAATAAACATTAAGAATTATATATAGATTAAATAAGCCAAATATAATAATGAAGAATAACACAAAAGAGATCAACACAAAATTTTAATATGGTTCACCCAAAATGGGCTACATCCACAAAAATTCAGCCATCCAATGATTTTATTATCTAGTACAAAATAAATTACAATCTCACAAATTCCATCCCACAACATACATCCCAACCACTTATAACAAACTTTTTGGAAGCTTCTAAAATTAGGGTTTTACAAAATCATTTTTTATTTGTCGGTTAACAAAAATTAACTACCGACTCCAAACCCCAACAAGGATATATTATGAGTGTACAATATTTGCATGACCAATCACCACATACCACCAATCTCCCACTTGGAGACTAATCAGGATCCACATCAAACAATCTCCCACTTGGAGACTAATCCTAAATGACACCACTACACTTGCAACTTCCACTTGATTACGGGTCTGGCAGGTTTCTTATGTCCACCATTATTAGTCGTTAAGGACAACAGAAATTGAAGAGGAAATCAATTTCTCCCATGTAATTTTCTTTGTGAACATATCTGCAGGATTCTCGCTGGTGTGAATTCTCTCCACCTTCAACTATTCATCCTCCAAAATGGACCAGATGAAGTGGTATCTGAGTTGTATGTGCTTAGTTTTTTAATGTAAAGTTGAATTCTAAGCAAGATGAATGGAAGTCTATCTATCAATGTCAAAGGGGCTATCTTCTTATCAGTGTCCCAGTTCCTCCAAAAAATGTTGTAACCAAATCATCTCCTTGCTAGCTTCCGTAGTAGCAACATACTCAGCTTTAGTGGTTAAAAGCACAACAATCTTTTGCAGCCTTGAAATCAAACTGACTGTAGTACCTCCTATAGTAAAAACATACCCTGTAGTACTCCTCCTACTATCAATATCACCTACTAGATTAGAGTCAACATATTCTTTTAGAGTAGAATTTGTTCCTCCAAAACATAGTTTCTTTGAAGGAGAATCCATTTTACCACATTCCAATGTTCCACTCCTAGATTTCTCATAAACCTACTCACAACTCCCACTGCATGTGCAATATCTAGCCTTCTGCATACCATTGCATACATCAAGTTGACAACTATTGATGCATATGGTATCTTAGACATTTTGTCTTCCTCCTCTTGTGTCTTTGGACACATCTCCTTAGTAAACTCAAAATGACTAGGCAAAGGTGTACTAACTGCTTTGGCATTCTGCATGTTAAATCTTTTCAACACCTTCACTACATACTCACTTTGAGACAAAAATAGTTTTTTGTTTGTCCTACCCCATGTGATCCTCATACCAAGGATTTGTTTTTCTACACATCCTTCATAGAAAATGATAACGCTACTTTCTATTTAAGTTCATTAATATGTTGCATGTTAGATCTGGCAACAAGCATGTCATCAACATAAAGCAACAGGATAATATATCTGTCATTACCCAATTTCTTAAAATAAATACAATAATTAAAACGACATCTTTTTTAACCTTGTTTAGCCATAAAACTATCAAGTTTCAAATACCATTGTTGAGGTGCTTAATTTAGGCCATACAAACTCTTCTTTAACCTAAACATAAATTCTGCCTTACCCTTGACCTCACATCCCTGTGGTTGCTGCATGTATATTTTCTCTTCCAAATCCTCATGGAGAAATGTTGTTTTCATATCTAGCTGTCCAAGATGCAAGTTTTCCACAACCACAAGACATAGAATAGTTCTAATAGAAGTCATCTTTACAATCGAAGAAAATATTTCATCAAAATCTCTACCTTTTTTCTTTGCAAAACCTTTTACCATGAGTCTAGCCTTATCTCTTTTCTTGCCTCCATATTCTTCCTTCAACCTGTAAACCCATTTATTTGGCAATGCTATTTTGCTTGTAGGCAATTGGACTAAGTCCCAAGTCTAATTCTGCAGAAAGGAATCCATTTCCTCTTTCATGCCTGCTCCAACTACTTTTTGGTATCTACCTAAATTGTTTCTTCATAACCTTCAGGTTCACTAGAATCAGTTAATAATATTGAATATAATGATGGAGGAAATATTTCTGTAGGTCTAGTTATCCTTGTAGAACATCTAACACTTGTAGGAGTGTATGGGATAACTTATTGTTGCTGAGCATTAGGTACCACTGGCATCTTATTTTATGGAATCTCATCTAGCACCACATATCCTGTTTTGGCTTGTTCATGCTTCTTTTCATGAATCTGATCCTTATACATGACCTTCTCATTGAATATAACATCTCCAATCCTAATGATTTTATGATTTTCATAATCCCTTAACCGATAACAAAATTCATCTATTCCATATCCAATGAAGGTACATTTTTTAGACATAGCCTCAAGCTTGGTTTTATTTTCAATATTAACATGGACAAAACCTTCACAACCAAAGGTTTTTAGAAATGAATAGTTTACCTTTTCAGCCATCCATGCCTCCTCTAGAATGCCACCATCCAAAGGATTTAAAGGTCCCCTATTTATTAAATAAACAATAGTATGTATAACATGTGCCTAAAAGTGTAAGGGTAGTCCAACATACAATCTCATGCTCCTTGCATGCTCCATAATGGTCCTATTCATCATCTCAGACACACCATTTTCTTGTGGAGTTCTAGGAACCATTTTTTACTTACGGATTCCATTATATGAATAGTAATTTTCAAATTCTCTACTATAATACTTGCCTCCATGACCAGATCTAAGAAACTTCAACCTTTTTCCTATCTCATTCTCAACCAAAGCTTTCCACCTTTTAAAAGTTTCAAATACTTATGATTTTTATTTTAGTAATACACCCATGTTTTCCTAGTTGCATCATCAATAAAAGTAACATAATAGAAAGAGCCACCAAGAGAAGATACCTAAGTTAGTCTCCATACATCTGAATGCACAATCTCTAATTTCTCACTCTTCTTCTCTTTCCCAAGTTTGACAAATTAGAATCTTTTTTGTTTTCCGCAAACACAATTTTTCATAGAACTCTAAGTCAATCTACTTCGGACTTGGTAGCAACTTTGTGGAGTGAAGGGTCTTCATCCCTTTCTCACTCATGCCCAAGTCTATGGTGCCACAATTATGCTTATGTCCCTATAGCAAGTGCTATAACTATCTTAGTAGCAATTGTTTCTATAGCAGTTAAGGTAGAATAAGTATTACTAGACCACAAATATAATGTGCCTGCCTTTTCACCTTTAGTGACCTTCTAGACTTTGTCTAAAAAGGTAACCATGTAGCCTTCACTACCTGGTTGTCCTATAGAAATTAAATTCCTTCTCAAATCTGGAACATGCCTTACCTCTTTTAGCAACCATTCATTTCCATTTTGCAACTTGAGTTTTATATTTAATTTTCCAACAATCTGACATGGTTCATCATCACCCAAATATACCTGTCGAAAATCACCTTGAACATAATCTACAAAATATTTCCTATGGGGTGTGGCACGAAATGAAGCCCTTGAATCTATTACCCAGGAATCATTAGCATTATCTAAAAATAGAATTAAAGCATCCTATATTTTTTTCCTTGCAACATTAGCTTCCTTACTGTCATCATTTTGTTTGTCTCCTTGTTTGCCCTTTCGAGACCAACAATCCTTCTTCAAGTGTCCTAGATTTCCATAGTTTCTGCAATCCATTCTTTCTCTAGATTTAGATCTACCTTTCTTTGACTCCTCTTGTGACTTCCCATGATTTGTTGGGATTTTTTCTCTCTCCTTTGTTCTTCCCCTATTCACTATAGTCAAAGCATTACCTGATATTCAACTCTCACTTGTGCTTTTCCGTTGCATTTCCTCGCTAAGGATAACACCAACAACATCATCAAATTTCAAAGTATTTGAACTAGAGATAGAGTTACTTACAACCATTACCAAGCTATTGCAGCTTTCTGGCAAAGAACATAAAACCAAGAGAGCCCTCACCTCTTCATCAAATTTCACTTTTACAGAAGTTAACTAACTAGTAATCATGTTAAACTCATTTAATGATTTGTCATAGATCTACCTTCAATCATTTTCAAATTAAACAAATGCTTCATAAGAAATACCTTATTTGAGGCTGAGGGTTTTTCATAAAATTTTGCCAAAGCTTTCATCAGATCATCTATTGTCTTTGATTCTATTATATTGAACACCACAGATGGTGCCAGGCACAACCGAATGCTTCCCAATGCATTTCTATCCAGAAGTTCTCAATCCTTATTAGTCATTGTTGTTAGTTTATTGGCTTTTCCTTCCTATGGCCACTATAAATCCTTCTAATAGAGATAATCCTCCATCTACATCATCCATAACTAATAGTTCTACCCATCAAATTTATCTAACTTCAATTTACCCTCGTACACCATTGCTCCCACTTAATTGTGAGACTCCCACTCAAACATGAGACCTTCTTGTAGATGATATTCAAGAACAACCCACTCTAATGCTAGTTTTTAGGGTTTAGGTAGATCAAAGCAATAAATATTAACAATTATATGCAGATTAAATAACCCAAGTATAACAATGAAGAATAACACAAAAGAGATCAACACATAATTTTAACATGGTTCACCCAAAATGGGCTACATCCACAGAAACTCATCCATCCAATGATTTTATTAACTAGTACAAAACAGATTACAATGTTGCAAATTCCATCCTGTAACATACATCCTTGTTGCTTATAACAAGCTTTTTGGAAGCTTCTAGAATTAGGGTTTTACAAAGTCATATTTGATTTGTCAGTTAACAAAAATTAAATACCAATCTATTGTCCTCAAAATTAGCTAAGCTCATTTTATAGGACGACCCCTACAAAACATGTTCATTTCATAGCCTACACTCTAAGTTCACAAATTGAGGTGAGTTGTCTCGTTCTCATGCGTAGTCCTCTTGTTCCAGATTATCTATTCGAGCCATTTCTCATTTGGATTTCTCGAAACTTATATAAGTTGTTGAAATAGTTTTCTCAATTTTAAAGAGTTAGAGTATTTTTGTGTATATGCAAGAGTGGTGAAATTCACCACCCTTGCATGTTTTTAGTTTTTAAAAGTTACATGCAGTGGCGGCAAAATTTGTCGCCAATGCATTCTTTGTTTTATCCAAATCTATGTCATAGCGGCAGTTTTTATTGCCATTGCATGTCTTGTACATATAACATGCAGTGGCAGCGATTTTCAATGCCAATGCATGTTTAGTCTTTTACTTATGTAATATCAGTGAAATTTGCCGCTAATGCATATATTAAATGAGACACAAGTTTAAGTCATGTGGCATTTAATTTGGTCTTTTAGTTTCATTTAAAGTTTTTAAATGTGTTTTAAATCATTTATATTTCATCCTTCTTTCTATCTTACCTACATTCTTTACCCTCCATTTACCAAGCTGACATTGTGACTCTTTACAAACAAACTGTGGAGATTTTTGGTGTATAGGGTTTTAGTTTTCCTGTTAGAGGTAAGCTTTGATTTTTCTGTTCTTGTTTTCTTTTTCTTTTAGGGTTTGTGTGTGATAGAATGTTTAAAAATTGTTTCTTTATTACTGTTTCAAAACCCTAGTTTATACATTGAAATGTTTGCATCATTTTTGTGTCAGTGTTTTTTTCCCATTGTCAAAATTAGGTTTGTTTTCATTAAATGGATTTTTGTTGTTTCTCATCTTTAGGTTTTTCATTTTTATGTTAGATCAAATGTATTGGCGGTATAAATCTTTGTCGACACATTTTAACCTTATCAAACCCACCATCGTGTAAGGATGGAAAATTTCACTGTCCCTACATGATGTAATATGCTTAACAATAAATTATGTCAGACATGCTTGAGTGGTAGAAATTACTACTTAAGCATGAAAACTTAAACTTTGTTTGTGTCAAGTCAGCAATTTTCTCCAGCAATGCAAAAGTTTGTTAAGTCTATAACAAGTGTTAAGTCGGCAAAAATTGCCACTTATAGAACTTGTGTGTTTCATTCTAAGGTGTAAGGGTGGCAAATTTCCCCTCCCTCACACAAAGTAAAGAAAGTTCTTATCACATGTTGAGCTAGTGATTTTCACCGCTTGAACATGTGATTGATTAACTCCACTTGTAAAAGCAGTAAACTTAACCACTTATACATTTTACCTTTGCAAACTCTTTGAACTACCTACGGGAGTGGCAAAAATTGTTGCCCTAACATTTGTAATTCCCCTTGACATGCAAGGGCAGCAAATTTTGCTTCCCATACATTCACTCCCTCAAATTTTTCTAACTCTGGAAAACTTTCTCGATTGCTACCCTGAGCCCGCTTTCCTCTATTTTTTTGACCCACTTGCACTTTAGTCCTTACAAGCTCATCCCTCCAGTCATGATCAACAAATATGTAGTTTCCCAAAATTGTCAATATTTCCCCTAACTGCTAAATCATGACTCTTTGATTACTGTTTCTCTTGCAAGTAGCTGTCTAGATCTTCAATTCATCTAAAGGAGTCATTTTTCCAAATGACTGAGCTATCTCTGAAGAAAGTAAAAGCAATGAAGTACAAGTATCAAGGTGTTTTACCGATCACTTTGGTCACTTCAAATGTTGATGATATTAAGGACACAAAGATTGGTCATGTGGATATGGCTAAGTTTGTAGAAAGGACTAAGTCAGATAACCCTAGCCCTCTTATCAAAAGATTGTTAAGAGCAACATTCACATGGTGTCTTCATTTCCAGTGGCACCACACAATATAGAGTTTGTTCTTCAATGTGCTCATTTCTACAAAAAAGATACTAGGGTAGTGGTAGATACAAGGGGTAATGTAATCATGAGACTAGATCCAGAGTTTGTTGTTAATGTTTTCATGTGTCCCACTTTTGTTGATGTTGTGAAACTTGATTTTACTATTGCTCAACAAGAATGTGATAAGGAAACTGAGAAATCTAAGAGGATAATTAATACCAAGTACTTTTCTAGGTGGCCAAGGAGCTTTCCACGAAGTGATTTTGTTGAGGAAGTGGGTGATCTTATAAATCTTCTTAGTAGGATAAGGGGACTAACTTATTCCTCACTTTTTCATGAATGGATGTATCCTTTCATCAAAATTATACTTCAGGGAAAATAGGCTATCGTTTGGGGTGAAAAAATCAACAATGTTCTCCATAAGAAATTGATCAAGGTACATACTACCTTCAAATTCTATATGACTTTCTATCTTGTATACATAGCAGCCTCAATGAGGATTTTCCCTGGCTTGACATTTGAAGGGGATAGGAGGGTTGTTCCTATTTACCAATATTATCCTCAGCTTACATTGAAGGGTTCAATCCACCATTTCAGAAGGGTAAATGATGGCTTCTTTGCTATGTACTTGTGCCTTTTTTATCCTCATTTGGAACAAAGAAGAATTTCAAATGAAGCATGGTCAGTAGTAAATGGTTTTGGTTGTTTATTCCTTCAGATTCTAACTTTCACATACTTAGGGGTTGGCTTTTTCCAAGGCTATCTATATATGTTGCCAAGATTTCCTTCTGACAAAATGGTTCTGATGGAGCTGTGTCAACAAATGATTGTTGTCCACAACAAGAAAATGGAGTTAAAGAAGCCTGGTTTTAGATTTTCTGTTGAGATCGGGAGATATTCAATTTCAACTGCAGCAAAATCCAGGGCTATGGAAACTTAAATGCAATTGGTGACTATGAAACAATTCAAGAGAAGACCACAATTTGATTATAGAGGAGTGAAGGATAAAATAAAAAGAAAGACTCAATTTCATGAGCCAATGGTTGAGGATATCTGGGTTGATCTGAAGCCAGAAGAGGAAATCAAAAAGCTAGACTATAGTAGGTTATCTCTAGATCAAATTGTATATTTGGGTCTAGCTGATATACTAGAGGACATGGTTGATGATGAAGAGGTTCTCAATTCAAGCTATGTCAATCAAAATGTTGCTAACTCTCCTTTGCCTACTATACAATGGTCCCAGAAGGAATTTACTTCCTTAAGGAAAAGGTTTGAGCTTGTGTTAGCCAATACAAACATGTGGCTCCAAACAAAAGGTATACAATTAAAGGATTTTATCACCGGTTCAGAGGAAGAAGTTTTTGAGCAAGTGGGAAAGAAAGTTGAGATGAGAACCAAGAATAAGAATGATACTCCTAGCACATCTAAGGCTCTTAAGCCTAAGATCAAATTTGTGACAAGAGGAAACAAAGCTAGAGAAGTAGAGGAAGGATCTATTGCTAAAGGAATGCAAGTTGATGCAGAGCAAGATGTTGAAGAACCGGCTTCAGAGGACATGGATGTTGAGGATAAGTCTACATCAGATAATGGGGGAGAGCAGGAGAAGGCAAAAGAAGATGAATAGGAAAATGTACAGGATACAACTGTGTCTCCACATGGAGATGTGTTACAAGATATTAATGTTTCTTCTTCTCATCCAAATGTGTCTATTTCAGTTTATCTGCCTAATCCTCCTATAACCCTAATGTCACCCATTCACATTCAATCAACTAAGTCGCCATCATCTTCCAAAATAACTTTGATGATTCTAATGTGAATTTTGATATTGTCTTTCATTCTTCTGGATCTATTCCTAGTTTGTCATCCCCTTCTTATGACATTCATGGTTCTCCAGTGTTTGAACAATTTGTTTTGGGTTCTAAGAAAGCCTTTAATCTAGATATCCCATGTGTTGTGTTCACCAATACTCCTCCCATTATGACTACCCCAGGTATAAGTACAGTTCTTTCCACTCCACCAATGGTTCCTAATCAGAATATAAGGACATCAGTACTTCACCCATGGCTTTTAGCTTATACTCCTAAGAGAAAGAAACAAGAGATATCACTAGATGATATTCATTTGGGGAAACTGCTAACTCCCAAGCCAAAGGCATAAAAGAAGAAGCCTAATACTATGTCAAGGCTTATTGATGATAAGGGTATCAGATATGCAGAGATTACCAATCCTCCTCCTGAGGCTACTAAAGATAATTTTGATGTGAATGACTATGTGATATCTAGGGTGGAATTGGGGAAATTAATACATGAAGGTATTAAAGCTAATTCCCAGGTCACTACCACATCCCTTCTTGAGAAATATGATGAGGAGAAGAAACAAAAGGAATACTACAAATCAAAAGGTGAGCAGTTGGCCATAGTGATATAGAAAATCATAATGACATCAGAAATTATAGAGCCTATGGCTTTACCAGTTGAAAATCCCTTGGTCAAGAAAGATGAAAAGACTCAAGCAAAAGGGAGGGTTGTAGAGGAATGTTTAGAGAAATTATCAACACAGGGTGTTTCACTATTGAAGGCAGCAATAGAAAGGAAAGCAAAAATGGCCAAGGTAAGAGCAGAATTAGATGAATTGATTGATTCTTTTTCTATGGATATTGAATATCTGGATTCTAGTTTCGAAAAATGGGAAAGCATGAAAATTAGGACTCTTGTTTCACTTGGCCTTATTGCAAATTGAGAGGCATATGTTTCATAAAAAAAAGGCATAGTCCACTATAGAAAAAATTTGAATGAATTAATCAAAGAACTAGGAGATGCCCAAGGGCTAGGTGATGATAGTGGTCTAAGTCTCTTGCACAAGTTGGAGTAGCTCCCGTGTAAACTGATTGATGATAATCATGAGTTCCTTCCAGTTGATGAAATGATATAGGAATTCAATAAGATGATGTAGGCTAAGTTTGAGGAAAAAACACTCTCAATTGATTCATTGGATAACTTGATGGATTATCAATTAACCCTAGATAATTTGAAGGTCAAGTTGAAAGATCATGAGAAAGTCACCCCTACCATCAGAGATACAATCACTAAGGCCAGAGTAATCTCCAACAAGATTGCGGCACCAAATAGTATTGAAATGCAATCAGTGATCACCATGTATGAAGGATTAGCAAAAATGGATGCCAGTGGGAGTTGACATATTTGATCTTTGCCTTAGTATATGTTTTTAGTTTCATATTTACTTTTCATCTAGTTTTGGACACTTTTACTTGTAATTTTCTTAGATGTAATTACATGTAAAAACTTAGGATGTCCCAAGTCAATAAGGACTCCTATTATGAATAAGTCAAAGTAGTTAGGTTTTTCCTAAATTTTCTCAAGGCCTCTCCCTATAAATAAAGAGGGCCTCTATTGTAATTATGATCTTTTATCTATTTCAAGGAAACTCTGCCCAATTGAAAAACATGTCAAGACTTTGAGATTTTCATGTTTATCAAATTTTCAATAAAATATTAATATAAGAAAGCAATTTGAGTATTAAACTTTGAGTCGAACCATATTGTTTTATGATATCAGTGTTCTTATGTCATTGGTGTTATGTTATATTGAATCATTTATGCTATCATGGAGTTTTATTGAAAATTGAGAGAAGTGTTCTTGTTCTAGTTAAATAGACTTTGTGTTATTTTCTCATTATGTGAGTTTGTGTTTTCATTTGTGAGAATAGAATTGTTTAAAGATTTTGTGTTGTAAACTGTTGTGTTCAATCTAGTTATATCATATTGGATGAAAGTGGAGAGTTTGAGCTACATTTGAATTCAATCAAGTTTATTTGTGGGAGATAAGTCAAGCAGTAGAAGACTTTGTGTTTCTATGGTTTGTCTCAGTTCAAAAGTTATTAAATATCAATCTTGCTGAAGTTACCATTTTAAAGAGCAAGAACATCTATTCTGAAAAAAGAGAATAGGATGAAATGGAATCACCATGAAAATAGTGTTTAGTATAAATAACATTTGTAAACTATTGTTTGTAATAGTTAAAACAAATAGAGGAAACCTCCCCTTGCTGAGAGGAGACTCTATCTCATCATAGCTATGGCAATATAACCATTTGGCCATTATTTAGTTAACAACAGAATATTCACCCAACAATCTTTTGGTGACTCTACTAAGGAAGAACGTGCAACTTAGAGCCTCACGATTTGAGTTGAAGCATTTCATCCTTGTCCATTGCTTTAAATTTTTTCTATATCTTTGTTGAGTACATCGCATTCTAGCAAACTCAAGGTATACAAGAAGTAAGAGAGATCAAGGTATTATTGATCCTGTGTTTGAGTTAATGCAGCAAAATAACTTTGGTCTTTTTCCTCCACAACCCCAGCTTCAGTGAACAAGGAGTTTTCCTCCTACCAACGCCAGGTCTCCTATACCAAGGGAAGCTTCTAGCTCCAATACTAACAGAGTTTTATCTGTTCAAGTTCCACAAAGGTTTATTATCCCACCTTTCAATAAGTGCATAATGGTAGCTCAAGGCCCATGGAGTAATACTTTTGGACCTTTGAATTTGACACCACCACTACATGAACTACCTTGTAATTCAAGGAAGAATTTCCCTAAATTCCATGGTGATGGGAAAGTCCATCCTGATGAACACATTGCAACTTTTTGTATAGCTTGTGGTGTGCCAGGGGTGGAACATGAAGATGTAGTTGTGAGACTTTTTGTAGAAACACTGCAAGGTGTTGCTATGGATTGGTTCTACCACCTTCAAGCCCAAACCATAACCAATTGGAATACTCTCAAAACTAAGTTTGAAGCTAGGTTTAAGCCTACAAAAGATGCACATGCTTTGTTTTCTTAGCTAACATAGATGAAGAAAGAATCACATGCACCCATACGAGATTTCATCACCAAGTTCAATAAATTAACAAATAGGATTCTAGCAACTGCTCAACCAACGACAGAAAATCTTAAATGTTCCTTCATTAACACTGAGCTTTCTAAGGTAAGTTTTAAGTTAAGAAGGGCTAATCATGTTGATCTTCCTTTAGCTCAAAGATTGGCTACAGAGGTTGAAGATGATCTTATCCTTGTGGGTAAGATAAAAAGGGATTCAAAAAAAAATAGAAGTCAATGCTCTGTTGATAATTCTTCCACAAGTACCACAGATCCTATGGTGGAGAAGTTAGCAAATGAGTTGCTAGCTTTGAAAAAGTAAATGTCCCAAGGTATGTCCGCTCCTTCTTATAGGGACATACCAAGGAGGATGTTCCCTAACAATTCATATCAAGACAATGCTGCAAGAAATCAAGGGCAACAAAATCATCTTCCACCAACACAAGGGAAGCTTGCCATTGAAGCACTGCCAGTCGACTCAATAGTTGGCTACTATGAAGTGGAACAGGATAATTATTTCCAACCTGATTTAGATCAAGAAAATAATGCTAATATTTTTATAGAAGGAGAAGAAGAATTAGTTGGCGACTCTACTAATGGTTTTCTGAACTACCAAAATGAAGCAGAATAAGAAGGATAGGTATATGATGGAGTGTATGTTGTTTTTACCAGGTCCCAAAATCAATCAAATCAGCAAGTGCTTGGTAAAGAAAAGTCAAGAGAAGAGCCTCAACCTATGATTTCAATTGCTAAACGAGGAACTCCATTGCCTTTCAACCAAAGGACCTGGTTGTCAATAAACAAGTAAGTTCATCTAACAATCCTATTTCTTCTACTTCTATTCCTCAAACCAGTACTACCACAACTAAACCCCAAAATGATGGATTTACTTCCTATATATATAATTCATTTTAGCTCTTTGACATAATAGATCATGCTAGGAAAACCAAAATCTAGATGTCTGAGGTAGAATATTTACAAGCTAACCCTGATCAATTTGATAGGTTAGCTAAGTATGTTAAAAACAAGACTACCCCTACGGGCCAAGATTTTCCTAAGACTAGCCATGACTCCTTAAAGAATAGGTCCACCCAAAATAACTCCCCTTGTTGCTCCAGGGAAGATAGAACCCTTCCTTGTTTCTCTATTAGTCAATGGCCACAAGCTAAGCAATTGTATCATAGACTCCAGAGCTTACGACAATGTCATGCCTGCCAAGGTGGCAGATGCTTTCGGTCTCACTTTGACCAAGACCTTCAAGAGATGTTTTTCAATGGAGAATAAGCAAATGCCTTTGTTAGGCCAAATCAAGGATGCCCAATTTGCATTTATAGCCTTTCTAGATAAGAGGGTCAAGATGACCATCCTAGTTGCTGATGTTCCAGCTTCTTATGACATTTTGCTTGGATGTAATTTTTGTAAAGATGTGGGTGGAGAACTAAACATGGATTTATTCTAGACAAGGATCCCTATTAAAGGTGTCATGCAGAAATCACTTCTTGAAAAGGAGGCAAAATATATTGTTACCTAAACTGAAATCTAAAAGTCCAAATTTTTTTTTGAGTCTTCAGGAATGGGTAATTATTTCTTGGCCACTGAAAATACTTCTACTTCATCATATGAGAGTCCGGATAATTCAGATGGAGAATCAGAAGAAAATTTAGATGAAAGTTCAGACGAGAGCATAGTGATGTCAAATTCTTCTCTCTGATGAGGAAGAATCTACTGGTCATAGAAACATCAAAGTGGTAAATTCAAATGATATTTCAATTATAGAATTTGATGGTAGTTGTTCTTCCACTAGATTTGGAGCCGGGGTACTTCTAATATCTCCACAAGGTGAGAGTTTTCATTTCTCCTATACGTTGCAGTTCAACAGTACTAATAACACCATTGAATATTACTACTTAGAATGGAGGCTGCGCGTGTTAAAGGTATGAAAAATCTTCACACACAAGGTGATGCTGAGCTTGTTGTTTTTCAAGTGATAAATCTTTATCAGACCAAGAATTAAAGGTTGAGACATTACCACAATCATGTATGGGATTGCATTAAAGGTTTTGATGCTTTCAACATCTCCGTAGTACCGAGAGAGTTTAATGATCATGCTGATTCATTAGCTATCTTTGCTACCCTTATGGTCCCTCACAAGGATTTTAAAGGTGATAAATACAAAATTGAGTTGGTTTTCTGACCAAGCATGCCAGATAATGCTGACCATTGGTAGGTCTTCAATGGTGATAATCAGATCATAGCTTTCTTAGAGAAGACAGATAACTTTGATGAGCTCTATTTTGAAGGTAGTGAATCTCTACCTTGGGAATATGTTTCTGAAATAGATTCACAGAATGGTAGCGAGATTCCTTGACTAAATGAGAATAAGATTCTAAAAGGTTTCAGTTCTCTAGAAAAGTTATTTGAAAAGCATGATAGATATATCAAACAATAGTAACAACTTGATTCAAGTTCATCCATGGAATTTGAGCAAGTAAATTTGAGTTCTAAAGTGGATCGCAAGATGGTTAACATCAGGAAATGTTGCACTGTTGATGAGAAATTCAAGTTCATTACACTTCTTCTCCATTACATTGATGTGTTGGCGTATTCATATGATGATCTGAAGTCTTTTAGACCCAAGGAGATCCAACATGAGATTCCTCTCAAGGTAGGATCATTGCCTCACAAGAAAAATTAGAGGCAGTATAATCTAAGATATCATGTACTATTCTTTCTAAAATCCAAAAAATGCTAAACCCTAGGATAATCTTTCCTATCCATAATTCCACTTGGATTGTGAATATTGTTCCTGTGAGAAATAAGAATAGAGAAGTCCATATTTGTGTTGATTTCAGAAATCTAAACCAATCTTCTTTAAAAGATAACTACCCTCTGCCTATTATGGATCAAGTGTTACAAACTGTAACTGGTTCAGAGATGTTGTCTATGTTAGACATCTTTTTAGGCTACAATCAAGTAGAAGTCAGTGAAGTAGACCAATACAAGACTACTTTCACAACACCATGGGGCACATTTGCATACCACAGGATAACATTTGGTTTGATTAATGCTAGCACTACTTTCCAAAAAGCAATGGACCTCACCTTCATAGATGAAATGGGGAAGTTCATTGTGGTGTACCTTGATGAATTGACCATTTTCTCTAAAAAGCATCAAGATCATGCTTACCATTTGTGATAGGTTCTGGAATGGTGTCGTCAAAATGGTATTTCTCTTAATCCTAAGAAATTAGTTTTTAGGGTTACAAAGGGTAAGCTTCTCAGTCATATTGTGTCTAGAGAATGTACTAAAATTGACTCAGAAAGAGTCAAATCTATCTAGAGTCTTACTTTACCTGCAAGTAAGACAGTTGTTCATTCTTTCTTCAGGAAGGTAAATTTTCTTCAGATGTTCATTCTAGAATTCATAGAGAAAACTCATCACATTGTCAATATGATGAAAGGTAAGACCACTTTCCGTTGGAATGAGGAAGGTAAAGCGGCCTTCAAGGATATTAAAAGGGAAATAGCTCATGCTTCAGTTTTGGTTTGTCTTGACTACACTAAAGATTTCGTAATGTATAGTTATGCTTCCAAGCATACACTTTCAGCGATTCCAGTTCAACAGAATGAAGAGGGTGTGGAATCTCCAATTTAGTTTATGAGTTTTCCATTGAAGGCTCATGAACTTAAGTATTTAAATATGGAAAAATGTGCTTACACCATAGTTAAGGCAGTGAAGCATTTCTAGTTTTACATTTTGAATTCACATACTATTATTTTGGTGTCAGATACAATAGTGAAATCTATCCTAACACAACAAGAATTTGGGACTAAAAGGGGTAATTGGATTGCCAAAATTCAAGAATTTGATCTTGATAGCAAATCCACCAAGCTTGTGTGTGGCAAAGGTTTATGTTAGCTGATTGTTGATAATGTCCCAAAAGAAATAGGTGATGAAGAGGTAGAGGTTGAGGACGTTCCAACTATTCTCTTCATTACTACAACAGATGAGTGGTATTCCAATATCACTTATTTTCTCATGTATGGTGAGTGTCCTTCTCATTTATCTTATAAAGAGAAGCGAACTATCAATGTAAAGGCTACAAACTATGTTTTGTGGGATAACGGTTTGTATAAAAAAAGCCTTAGTGGAGTTTTTCTTCGTTGTGTGGATAAAGCACAACAAAGAATACTTTTAGAGTCTTTTCACAATTTAGCGCGTGGAGGACATTTTCCTACACCTGTAACATCTCATAAAATTTTGTAGGCTAGGTACTATTGACCTACATTATTTCAAGATGTGTACAAATGGGTACGTAGATGTGAACTCTACCAACAGTTTGTTGGGAAGCCTAAGTTAGCTACACTACCACTAAAGCCAGTTGTGATTGAATAACCTTTTCAACAATGGGGCATTGACTTCATTGGTGTTATGAAGCCATCGTCAAGTGCAAGAGACAATTTTGTTCTCACTGAGATAGATTACTTCACCAAGTGGGTGGAGGCAATTCTAGTCAAGAAAACTTTTGACAAAAAGGCAAAGGCTAGAGAATTTCAAATTGGGGATTAAGTCTTGTTATGGGACAAGAGGAGGGAACCAAAAGGAATGCATGGGAAGTTTGATTCCCTATGCAGAGGCCCATTCGTCATTCACCAATTTTGTGGTGAGAATAGTTTCTTGCTAGAGTATCAAGATGGAACACCATTCTTTCTGCCCCATAGTGGACAACATCTGAAACATTTGAATCCTTGAAGTATCAGATAAGTTCATTTGTACATTTGTATAGTTTTGTGTTTTTATTTTTTCATTTTTGTTTAGTCTTTTGGTGTCTTTTTGTTTTGGTAGCTTGAATCTAAGGTCCAATGGCATTGATGAAGGCACTTAGAGACTAGATTTTTCTCCCTTTGATCATTTCAAAGAATGATCGAAGGAAGTTCCCTAGTTAGAGCTAGTTGTTGTCCTCAAAATCACCTTAGCTCATTTTGTAGGATGACCCCTACGAAACTTGTCCATTTCATAGCCTACACTCTAAGTTCGTAAATCAAGGTGAGTCATCTCATTCTCGTGCATAGTCCTCTTGTTCCAAATTATCTATTCGAGTCATTTCTTGTTTGGATTTCTAAAAACTCATATAAGTTGTTGAAATGTTTTTCTCAATTTTAAAGATTTAGAGTATTTTTGTGTATATGTAAGAGCGGCGAAATTTGCCAGCCTTGCATGTTTTTAGTTTTTAAAAGTTACATGCAGTGGCGGAAATTTTTTTTGCCAATTCATTCTTTGTTTTATCTAAATCTGTGTCAGTGCAGTAGTTTTTGCCGCTGTAACATGTCTTGTACATATAACATGCAGTGGCGGTGATTTTTGGTGCTAATGCATGTTTAGTGTTTTACTTATCTAATATCAGCGAAAGTCGTCGCTGATGCATGTATTAAATGAGATGGAAATTTAACTCATGTGGCATTTAATTTGGTCTTTTAGTTTCATTTTAAGTTTTTAAATGTGTTTTAAATCATTTATATTTTATCCTTCTTTCTATCTTACCTGCGTTCTTTAGCCTCCATTTACCAAGCCGACATTGTGACTCTTTACAAACGGATTATGGAGATTTTTGGCGTATAGGGTTTTGGTTTTCCTATCAGAGGAAAGATTTCATTTTTCCATTCTTGTTTTCTTTTTCTTTTAGGGTATGTGTGTGATAGAATGTTTATATATCATTTCTTCACTACTGTTTCAAAACCCTAGTTTATACATTGAAAGATTTGCATCATTTTTGTATTGGTGTTTTTTGCCCTTTGTTGAAATTAGGTTTGTTTTCATTGAATGGATTTTTGTTGTTTCTCATCTTTAGGTTTTTCATTTGTGTGTTAAATCAAATGTATTGACAGTATAAATCTCCGTCGACACAGTTTAACCTTATCAGACCCACCATTGTGTAAGGACGACAAATTTTGTCGTCCCTACACGATGTAATATGCTTAACGATCAAACTTACCTTAGACATGCTTGAGTGGTAGAAATTACTGCTTAAGCATGAAAACTTAAACTTTGTTTGTGTTGAGTCGGCAATTTTTGCCGCTAATGCGAAGGTTTGTTAAGTCTATATCAAGTGTTAAGTCGACAAAAATTGCTGCTTACACAACTTGTGTGTTTCATTCTAAGATGTAAGGGTAGAAAATTTCACCTCCCTCACACAAAGTAAAGAAAGTTCTTATCACATGTTGAGGTGATGATTTTAACCACTTGAACATGTGATTGATTAACTCCACTTGCAAAAGTAGTAAAATTAACTGCGTATACATTTTACCTTTGTAAACTCTTTGACCTACCTATAGGAGTGGAAAAATTTGTCACCCTGACATTCATAATTCCCCTTGACATACAGGGGTGACAAATTTTACTGCCCATGCATTCACTCCCTAATGTTTTTCTAACTCTGGAAAAAATTTTGAATTGCTATCTTGAGCCTTCTTTCCTCCTTTTTTTAACCTGCTTGCACTTTAACCCTTACAAGCTCATCCCTCCAGTCATGATAAAAAATATGTAGTTTACCAAAATTGCCAGTATTTCCCCTAATAGCTGAATCATGACTCTTTGATTACAATTTCTCTTGCAAGTAGGTGCCAAGATCTTTAATTAATCTAAAGGAGTCATTTTTCCAAATGACTGAGCTGTCTCTAAAGAAAGTAAAAGCAATGAAGTACAAGTATCAAGGTGTTTTCCTGATCACTTCGGTCACTTCGAATGTTGATGATATTCGGGACATAAAGATTAGTCATTTGCATATGACTAAGTTTGTA
Source organism: Cunninghamia lanceolata (assembly GCA_027924645.1). Taxonomy (NCBI): domain Eukaryota; kingdom Viridiplantae; phylum Streptophyta; class Pinopsida; order Cupressales; family Cupressaceae; genus Cunninghamia; species Cunninghamia lanceolata. The sequence goes on along the minus strand of BSBN01000078.1, from coordinate 28,782,240 downwards.
GAGAGGACTAAGTCAGATAACACTAGCTCTCTTATGCAAAAGATTGTTAAGAGTAACATTCACCTGGTGTCTTCATTTCCAGTGGCAACACACAATACAGAGTTTGTTCTTCAATGTTCTCATTTCGACAACAAAGATAATAGGGCAGTGGTAGATGCAGGGGGTAATGTAATCATGAGATTGGATCCATAGTTTGTTGATAAATTTTTCATGTGTCCCACTTCTGTTGATGTTGTGAAATTTGATTTTACTATTTCTCAACAAGAATATGATAAGAACACTAAGAAAGCTAAGAGGATAATTAATACCAAGTGGCTTAAGACTCCAAGGTCAAACTTGTTCAGGTGGCCAAAGAGCTTTCCCTAAAGTGATTTTGTTGAGGAAGTGGGTGATCTTATAACTCTTCTCAATAGAATAAGGGGACTAACTTCTTCCTCACTTTTTCATGAATGGATGTATCCTTTCATCAAAATTATACTTCAGTGCAAACATGCTATCTTTTGGGGTAAACAAATTAGCAATACTCTCCATGAGAAACTAATCAAGATACATACTATCTTCAAATTCTATATGACTTCCTATCTTGTATACATAGTATCCTTAATGAGGATTTTCCCTGGCTTGACATCTGAAGGGGATAGGAGGGTTGTTCTTGTTTACCAATATTATCTTCAGCTTACATTGAAGAGTTTAATCCACCATTTCAAAAGGGTAAATGATGCCTTCTTTGCTGTGTACTTGTGCCTTTTTGATCCTCAGTTGGAACAAAGAAGACTTTCAGACTAAGCATGGTTAGCAGTAAATGGTTTTGGTTGTTTGTTCCTTTAGTTTCCAACTTTCACATAGTTAAGGGTTGGCTTTTTCTAAGGCTATCTGTTTATGTTGCAAAGATTTCCTTCTAACAAAATGGTTCTGATGGAGCTATGTCAACAAATGATTGTTGTCCACAAAAGCTAAATGGAGTTAAAGAAACCTAGTTTTAAATTTCCTATTGAGATTGGAAGATATTCAGTTTCAATTACAGCAAAAGCCAGGGCTATGGAAACTGAAATGCAATTGGTGACTATGAAGAAATTCAAGAGAAGACCAAAATTTGATTATACAAGAGTAAAGGATAAAATTAAATTAAAGACTCAATTTCATGAGCTAATGGTTGAGGACATCTAGGTTGATCTGAGGACAGAAGAAGAAATCAGAAAGCTAGACTACAACAGGTTATCTCTGGACCAAATTAAATATTTGGGTCTAGCTGATATTCTAGAGGAGATGGTTGATGATGAAGAGGTTCTCAATTCAAGCTATGTCAATCAAAATTTTGTTGATGCTCCTTTGCCTACTACACAATGGTCTCAAAAGGAATTGAGTTTCTTAAGGAAAAGGTTTGAGCCTGTTTTAGCCAATACAAACATGTGCCTCAAAAGAAAAGGTATACCATTGAAGGACTTAATCACTGGTTCAGAGGAAGAAGTTTTTGAGCAAATGGGAAAGAAAGTTGAGATGAGAACCAAGAATAAGAATGATACTCCTAGCACATCTAAGACTCTTAAGCCTAAGATAAAATTTGTGACAAGAGGAAGCAAAGCTAGAGAAGCAGAGGAAGGATATGTTGCTAAAGGAATACACATTGATGCAAAGCAAGATGTTGGAGAACGGGCTTCAAAGGACATGGATGTTGAGGATAAGTCTGCATCAGACAATGAGGGGGGGTAGGAGAAGGAAGAAGAAGATGAACTAGAAAATGTATAGGATATAGCTGTGTCTTCACATGGAGATGTGTTACAGGATACTGATGTTTCTTCTTCTCATCCAAATGTGTCTATTTCAGTTTCTGTGCCTAAGCCTCCTATAACCCCAATGCCATAGATTCACATTCAATCATCTGAGTTGCCATCATCTTCCAAAACATTTTTTGATGATTCTAATGTGAATTTTGATAATGTCCTTCATTCTTCTGGATCTATTCCTAGTTTGTCATCCCTTTCTTATGACATTGATGGTTCTACAATGTTTGAGCAATTTGTTTTGGGTTCTAAGCAAGCCATTAATGTGGATGTACCAGGTGTTGTGTTCACCATTGCTCCTCCCATTGTGACTACCATAGGTGTAAGTACAATTCTTTCCACTCCACCAATGGTTCCTGATCAGAATATAAGTACATCAATACTTCCCCCATGGCTTTTAGCTTATACTCCTAAGAGAAAGAAACAAGAGATATCACTAGATGATATTCATTTGGGGAAACTACTGACTCCCAAGCCAAAGGCACATAAGAAGAATCCTAAGACTATGTCAAGGCTTATTAATGATAAGGGTATCAGATATGCAGAGATTGCCAAGCCTCCTCCTGAGGCTACTAAAGATACTTTTGATGTGAATGACTATGTGATATCTAGGGTGGAATTGGGGAAATTAACACATGAAGGTATTAAAGCTTATTTCCAGGTCACTGCCACATCTCTTCTTGATAAATATGATGAGGAGAAGAAATCAAAGGAATACTAGAAATCAAAAGGTAAGCAGTTAGCCATGGTGCTATAGAAAATCATGATGACATCAGAAATTATAGAGCCTATGGCTGTAACAGTTGAAAATCCCTTGGTGAAGAAAGCTAAAAAGACTCAAGCAAAAGGGAGGGTGGTAGAGGAATGGTTAGAGAAATTGTCAACACATGGTATTTCACTATTGAAGGCAGCAGTAGAAAGGAAAGCAAAAATGGCCAAGGTAATAGAAGAATTAGATGAATTGATTGATTCTTTTTTTGCGAATATTGAAATATCTAGATTCTAGTTTGGAAAAATGGGAAAGCATGAAAAAGAAGACTCTTGTTTCACTTGGCCTTGTTGCAAATCGAGAGGCATATGTTTCAACAAAACAAGGCCTACTCCACCGTAGAAAATTTTTGAATGAATTAATCAAAGAATTAGGAGATGCTTGAGGGCTAGGTGATGACAGTGATATAAGTCTCTTACATAAGTTGGAGTAGCTCCCGTGTAAATTGATTGATGATAATCATGAGTTCCTTCTAGTTGATGAAATGATACAGGAATTCAATAAAATGATGCAGCCCGAGTTTGAGGAAAAAGCTTTCTCAATTGATTCATTGGATAACTTGATGGATTATCAATTAACCCTAGATAATTTGAAGGTCAAGTTGAAAGATCATGAGAAAGTCACCCCTAGCATCAGAGATACAATCACTAAGGCCACAGTAATCTCCAACAACACTGCGACACCAGATAGTATTGAAATGCAAGTAGTGATCACCATGTATGAAGGATTAGCAAAAAAGGATACCAGTGGGAGTTGACATATATGATCTTTGCATTAGTATATTTTTGTAGTTTCATATGTACTTTTCATTTAGTATTGGACACTTTTACATGTACTTTTCTTAGATGTAATTACATGTAAAAAAATAGGAAGTCCCAAGTTAATAAGGACTCCTATTTTTGAATAAGTCAAAGTAGTTAGGTTTTTCCTAAATTTTCTCAAGGCCTCTCCCTATAAATAAAGAGGGCCTCTATTGTAATTGTCATCTTTTATCTATTGAAAGGAAACTTTGCCGGATTGAAAAACATATCAAGACTTTGAGATTTTTATGTTTATCAAATTTTAAAGAAAATATTAATATAAGCTAGCAGTTTGAGTATCAAACTTTGAGTTGAACCATATTGCTTTATGATATCAGTGTTCTTATGTCATTGGTGTTATGTTATATTGAATCATTTCTGGACTAATGGAGTTTTATTGAAAATTGATAGAAGTGTTCTTGTTTTGGTTAAATAGACTTTGTGCTATTTTCTTATTACGGGAGTTTGTGTTTACATTTGTGAGAATAGAATTGTTTAAAGATTTTGTGTTGTAAACTATTGTATCCAATCTAGTTATATCATATTGGATGAAAGTGGAGATTTTGAGCTACATTTGAATTCAATCAAGTTTATTTGTGGGAAATAAGTCAACTAGTAGAAGACTTTGTGTTTCTATGGTTTGTCTTAGTTTAGAAGTTATTACATATCAATCATGTTGAAATTATCATTTTGAAGAGCAAGAATATCTATTCTAAAAAAAGAGAATAGAAAGAAATGGAATCACCACAAAAATAGTGTTTAGTGTAAAATAAGCTTTGTAAACTATTATTTGTAAGAGATAAAGAAAATAGAGGGAACCTCCCTTTGCTGAGAGTAGAGACTCTGTCTCATCATAGCTGTAGTGATATAACCATTTTTCCATTAGTTAGTTAATGATAAAATATTCACCCAACGCGATCTCGAACGTGCAAAAAGAAAGGGAAAAAAATATCGAGGGCTGCATGATCAGTTACCACATACCAATAGATTAAATATATTATGGTTTTGAATGAAGGTCTATCTAGTCCCAAATTGTCTTTTGTGATGTTTCATTTGGCTCCACAACTCACGAGAATGCTCTATAAACCTTGTATGCTTGTGTTGAATGTTAAATCCTCTATTCTATGAATTGTGTTGATGTTCTGGTAGTGATAACTCTTTGCAAAAAATTACAAATGTCATCAAATCTAAATATGATGTAGGTTTCATAGTGTGGAATCTAAGTCCTACTCCACAAGTTGTGAAGTGCTAATGTGGTAGAATGAGGTAGAAAATGTTAAAACTGTAACTAACTAAAATGCAAGAAAAGAAAGGAAATCAAATATTTTTGGTTCATGCAAGATTTCTCTTCAACCTAGGATACTTCTACATCAAACACTTGGGGTTGTTTGAAAAGTGAGTCCCTCACTTTGCTAAGACTAGAAGGAAACCAAGGCGGTCTACCTCAGCCTGAGAAATCCATGATGAATCTTCCTCTAGTCTTCCTTTCCACTTAACCATGTATTATTTATATTGTTTGCCTCTAGTGTTGTGTCCAATTCTTCTATCCAAAATCTACTCTATTTTCCTTGGTTGTTGTTGTGGTATCTAATGCCTCAATCCAATTTCAGTGCTGTCACTTGATTCGCCCTAATGATAGTGATATAAATCTACAATATTGAATATATGTGATACACCAAATGTCTCTGATAACTCTACTTCATATGCATTTCTTGAATCAAACTTCCTAAGAATCCTACATGGTCTAAACTTCCTTATCTTTAGCTTGTTGTATGTCCCCACTAGAAATCTTTCCTTTTTAAGATATACCATGACTTCATATCCAACAAAAAATTCCTTATGTCTCCTCTTCTCATCTACTTGCTCCTTATACTTTGGACTTGATAATTAACTCATAACACGATGTTCACCTACAAAACCTAAGATTTACCTTCCACAAGAGAAAAAAACAAAGAGACATAATTTGCACAATACTAGATGAATTAATGAAATGGATTAATGAATTACATGTGAGAACTTGCTTTTATATTTGCAAGTTAGAGAAAAACTCTAATATGACTTAAGAATAACCTAAGACTAAAATTAGCCCTGAGTAAACTTAATAAAGTGTAATTAAACATTTAATTACACCAACACCCCCCCCCCATAAGTGTAACTTAGGGAGAAATGAAAACCATGCAACTAATGCAAGAATGGGTCCTGACTACAAGGCCATGTTAGGTACCCATGAACAACAAGAATCTGTCATAAAGTGGAGAGAAAGGAGAAAAACCTAGTGGGAGAAAATTCCTCTCTGAAAGAGAGAAAATACAACAAATACATGAACATGTGATGGAAGGACTAATACTAAGACCCCCCAAGAAATGAATCCATCACAAAAGTACAATCATGAGTGTCCCCCCATAAGAGAGGAAGAAGAGAGAAGGTCTGATGACTCCCCCAAAAGTGAGAAGGATAAAACCCCATGTGAGGAAATGCTCCCTCCCAAAATAGAGATGAGAAGAGAGACCATGCAGTTACTCCTCAAGATGACTCCCATAGTGCTGGAAGATGCTCAACATAGAATAAAGATGAAGACCCATTAACGTCGAACAACATTCCTCCCCTTGGGAAGAAATAGAACTGCAAATGTGTGCATAATGTCTTCCCATTCTAAATAGGAATATATGAGAAGAAGGATAAATGCCTCTGAAATCTACACATGATCCAAAGATAACAATGATGGTCCTAAAAATTGCTCAAATGTCTCTAATCCCCTGCCAGACTATGACTAAAGAAGAGGAAGATGAAGAACAATCTCTGAAGTAGATGATGGTGATGTAACTCCATCAAAGGTGTCATCAAATAGAAGACAAATGTCTTCAATGTGGTCCTCCAAATCTACAAGATGGGACTCTACAAACAACAATGATATATCTGGTAGATATGTGTCCCAATGAGCTATCGCTAGAAGATTGATAATGTCCTGCTACAAAAAATCTGACGTAGCAATAGGTAATAAAGATGTGATCTCAATAAGAGGAGAAGGAGAAGCAAGTGAAGTATTTGTTTCATCTGAACTAGCAAGACCTGTCAAATATGAAAGCTCCTGGGTGAGTGCAGGGTCATGATGGGCCAAACACTATCCCTACATGGCAATGTAAATGTGAAAAATAGACTCAAGTAACTTCATGTCAAAAATTGAATGAGTTATCTACACAATTTAGAAATAAGGTGGTAATAAAAGTTGTAATAAATTGAATGTAGTTTATGGGCTACTATTGTTTTTTAAAAAAATTTAAAAATAGTTTGGTGAAAATTAGATATTTCAATGAAGCACTACTAATTTTTTTAGAAAAAACATAAAAAATAAATGTCATTCTAGCGAACCTAAATATGAGAAAAACATAATATTTTTCCTCCATAATTTGGATTTAAGTAAAGGACACATGAGCAGATGTGACACATATTTTTTTAAATTTTTTAAGTAAATAAATAATTATTTATGAATTTTTAATTGTGAATTTTTAAAAATATTTAAAATTAATTTTCCAACCAACCTAACTTGGTCAAAAATATATGAAACTCAAATATTTTAAATTTTAATGTATACCTAGTAAATCCTAGAATGTGACACATATTTTGGATTTAAAAAAGGATTAATATGTTGAAAGTTATGGATTTTTTTCAATATGTATATCTATCAAGAGATCAAACATAGCGTATGTAGAAAATTAATAATAATTACTTATTAAAATTATTATGTGGCGTATATTATAGTTTTAGAATCTTAATAGCTTCCTCTATAAACCTTTTTCACTTGAGATAGACATATTAACATCATTTCCATCCAAATCAAAATATTAGTCTAACTTTTAGCACTTTTTCATCCAACAAATTTTTTCTCCATTGCCATTGTTTGGCCTATCATGATCTCGCACTCACCCTCCTCAACTGTATCATCATCAAAATGTATGCAATCTATATCATCAAGGGGTATTTGGCAATCCATAGCAGGATCATATGGAAATGGAGAGATATGTGGGTCTCCATAGATCTCCCAAATGCTAGTCCAAAGAGAGCGTGGGCACTCACTATGTGAGATAGAACACATAGTGTTATAATCAACACTATAACCAATCAATTCTACAATATGATCAATATAATTTCCCCATACAGATTTCCTCCTAGGTGTATCTGGTTCATGTATGAGTCCATAAAGATTAAGCAAAAGATTAAGCCACCTGAGATGTGTCAAGATGACCTTTTTCCAAGACTCATAATTATCCTTATCCAGTGTAACCACAGAAGGGTGAATAGCAAAACCAATGATATCTCCTCATATAAATCAGATCAGAGATCAACAATATGAATATATATTAATGCTAATAAATGAAGCCCAACAAAATAAACAGAACTTCTCCAGGTGCCAAAATGTCAAGAATATCAAACAGAAGCCATAAAACTGATAAACTAAATAAAGAATACTTGGGGCTGAATCTGGAAAAAGTGTATGGATGGTTGTGTAGAGCTCATCAATATCTTTCTAATTCCGCAAGAATCACAAAAAATTGGAGATCTTGGAAAACAAGATATGAGCTCAAAGGCAAAAAAAGGTATTTGGAATTCAAACAACAATAAATTTTACCAGCAGCAAAATCTAGAAAAAATACCTATACCAATGGATTGTGAGTCAGAAGACAACAAAACAAACAAAACTTCTTCAGGTGCCAAAATGTCAAGAATATCAAACAGAAGCCATAAAACTGACAAACTAAATAAAGAATACTTGGGGTTGAATCTAGAAAAAGTGTATGGATGGCTATGTAGAGCTCCTCAACATCTTTCCAATTCTACAAGAATTGCAAAAATTGTAGATCGTGGAAAAAAGATACAAGCTCAGAAGTAAAAAGTGGTATTTGGAATTCAAACAACAATAATTACCAGCAACAAAATCTAGAAAAAATACCTATACCAATGGATTGTGCTCAGAACCAGATTTCCAATGCCTATTTGTTTGTGAAAATCTAACTCCGTTTGTCCAAGTTATGGCAAAAATAAAAATAGCCCCCCAGAAGCACAAATTAGGACAAAAAATGGGCCTTGCTGCTAAAATTGGCAGAACTGCTGCCAAATTTGGAGAAATTGCTACAATAGAGGTTTGCTCAAAAAATGGCATGGGTGCCAAATATGCAAGTACAGATGGTAATATAATAGTTTTTTTTTTTAATTTAAAAAAAACTATAAAAAAAAGTATAAAAAAAACTTTAGTGATGTTTTTTTTTAATTTAATTTTTCTTTGTTTTTAAAAGTAAGAAGGGGCCAAACCCCATTAGTAGCGCAGCCACTAAGGAAATGTGGGGCCTATAGGTACGCCCTATGGGTAGCCTTCAAGGTGGTATGATTTAGGGTACCCTGCACCGGTACTGCATAGGGTTTAAACCTGTGAAATTTTTTTGTTTGATGTTTTTTTACAACCTTTTTTTTAATATAAAAAACCTACCATATTTTTAAAAAAAATTATGCAGGAAAAATAAAAGATTTTTTTTAAAAAAATTTCACCTCGATCTATGTGTTGGGTAGGCTGTACGACTTGCCTGGCAAAAAAATTTGCTCCAGATGAGACTGAGGCCAATTTCAATGATTTGGCAATTGATCTTAAGGTTTTTGGGCCTTCTGAGCACGATGGTGAGGTCTTTTTGGGCCTAAAATTCTCCAAAAGATAGCTTTCCTCTGGATCCCAAAAAAACACCCACTGAAACCTTCACAGATCTGGCCTCTCGAGACTAAATTCAGCCAAACAGAAGACAAATCTACCTTTTCCAGCTACTCTGAATCCAATATAATACTTTGTTATACACAAAAACACACCTAGCAAATGGCTCTTGCTTGAATTTTTGTCCAAATCTAAGAAGGGGCTTGCAAATCCACTCTAATACCATGTTGGAGTTGATAATTAACTCATAACACCAAGATCACCTACAAAACCTAAGATTTACCTTTCACAAGAGAAAAAAGAAAAGAGACATGATTTGCACAATATTGGATGAATTACTAAAATGGATTACTGAATTACATGTGAGAGCTTTCCTTTATATTTGCAAGTTAGAGAAAATACCTAATATGACTTAAGAATAACCTAAGACTAAAATTAGCCCTAAGTAAGCTTAATAAAGTGTAATTAAATATTTAATTACACCAACACTTTCTATTCATCTCTTCCAAATGCTTTTGGACATGATTGTGTACTCTCTCCATGTATCCTATAAATTCTTCTACTTTTGTACTTCTCTTGTTATCCATACCAATGTCTCTCAACTCCACAATTCCTATAGGTTGTACTCTAGTCACAATCTCAAATGGTGTCTTCCCTATACTTTTGTTCACTGAGTTATTGTATGCAAATTCTACATGTGGTAGAGTCATATCCCAATTTCCTACCTTATCTCCTACTAAGTATCTCAACAAGTTACCCAAACTCCTATTTACCACTACTATTTGTTTATCTATCTATGGGTGAAATGTTGAACTAAACCTTATGTCTGTCTTCATCTTCTTCTAAAATGTTCTCAAAATATCCTATGAATCTTGTATCCCTACCTGGAATTAATCTCTTTGGTAATCTATGCAATCTCACAATATCCTTGAAAAATAGGTTAGCAATATGTACATCATTTCTCTTCTTACAAGGAATGAAATGCAACATCTTTGAGAATCCATCCACTACTACAAATATAAAATCATGTCCCCTCCATGTTCTTGGAAAACCTAGTACTTCTACCCTCATCTTTGACAACAAGTTCCTTCTTCTACTCAATGCATCTATAACTTTGTTTGACTTTCCAATATGGTGCTTCAATACAAATGTGTAACTCTGCATGAACTCTAGCCATCTCAGGTGTCTTTGATTCAACTTACCCTGACTATTCAAACACTACAAATCTTGATGGTCAATGTACAACATAAATTCCTTTGGCAACAAGTAATGTCTCCACTTCTACAGAACTTGAATTATGGCATAGAACTCATGATCATAAGGTGAATATTTTCTCCTTTCATCATTCAACTTCTCACTGAAATATGCTACTGGTCTCCCTTCTTGACTTAACACTAATCCTATTTCATTTTCATTGGCATCACAATCAACTTGAAATACTTTGTCAAAATCTGATAATGCTAACACTAGTTTCTCTATCACTTTTTGCTCCAACAATTCAAAACTCTTATGTGCTATTGATGTCCACTTAAAATCCTTCCAATAACCTCTCATTGTCTCTATCATTGGTGTACATATAGTACTAAATTTTTTTATGAACTTTTGGTAGAAACTTGCTAGTCCATGAAATGATCTTACCTCTCCAATGTTCATATGTGTTGGCCATTCAACAATTGCTCTGACTTTCTCAGGGTCCATCTTTAGTCCTTCCACAGAAATGAAAAATCCCAAATATACTAGTTTTGTCTTCGTGAAACTACATTTCATGATGTTTATCATCAATTTCTCTTCTCTAAACCTCTGAAATACTTGTCTAATATGTTGCAAATGTTCTTCCTTTGTTCTATTGAAAATCAAAATATCATCCAAATAGATAGTAACAAACTTACCCAAGAATTTCTTGAAAACTTCATTCATCAACCTCATGAAAGTACTTGGTGCATTAGTTAATCCAAAAGGCATGACTAGCCACTCATACAATCCTTCATTTGTCTTAAATATAGTCTCCCACTCATCTCCTTCTGTGATCCTGATTTGATAGTATCCATTCTTTAGGTATATCTTTGTGAAATATTTTGCTCCACTCAAATAATTCATGATATCATACATCCTTGGAAATGGAAGTCTATACTTGACAGTGATCTTATTGATTTCTTTTGAGTCTGTACACATCCTCCATTCTCCATCTTTCTTCGATGCTAGTACTACAGGTACCACACAAGGGATTAAACTTTCTCTGATCAATCCTTTCCTCAACAACTCCTATACTTGTCTACTTAGCTCCGCATTTTTTGTTAGTGTCATCCTTTGTGCTTCTTTGTTTGGGAAACTAGCTCTAGCTATAAGGACCATATGATGACTAGTACTCCAGATTAGTGGCAATCTTTTAGGCACATTCTCTAATACAATATCTTGGTATTCTATCAACAATTCAGTTATCTCCTCTGGTGGTGGTTCCTCTTCTTTTGTGGTGGTAGTCTCTACACTTAGGGTACCACACTTCTTCAGAATAAATGTAAAAGACATGTTCTCATGTCTTAGTCCATTCAAAAATTTCCTTTCATCCACTAAACAGATTCTAGCATTGCCACGTACTTCACTTTTACTCTCTTCCTTCAAAGGTATCAAGATATGTCTCTTCCCATTTGATGTTATAGTGTAAGTATTCTTCCTCGCATCATGTATTGCCTTTATATAATCCTATCATGTCCTTCCAACAATATATGACATACATGCATTGGCAGAATATCACACAATACCTCATCAACATAAGATTCTATATGAAATTTCACCAAACATTGTTCACTCACCTGTACCTTGTGCTCATCTTCAATCCATGCTATCTTGTAGGGCTTCAGATATTTCAACCTCTCTAGATTTAGCTTCATCACCTTCTCTTTTAAAACTAGATTATTTGTACTACCACTATCAATGATAACTAATGTAGAGCGAGTACAGCAGAAGCCTGGTTAAATATTCCACAGTGAAAATGATGATGCTCACAGTCGCATTCACAATTTGGCCTGCATATGCATTTGCTGATTGTCTATTGCAGGTTGATCCTTGTATCTCCAATCGTTCTAACTACTATAGCCGGTCCCCATTTGCATCTTCTAAAATGTACATTTAATCATGTACATTCCAATATACAACTATCAACATGCAAATGAGGGATACACAGGAATTGCTCTTTAGATACAAAGGTGATATACTCACTACTTGTATCTCCCAAATATACATTCACAATGTACATTCTACATATGTATTCCAGTTATACATTCGGTATATGCTTATGGTGGGTCCCTCAATCCTTACTTTCCACATTGTATGTCTCACCTCATACAAACAAAATGCATGTACAAAGTATGACCTACTATTCCCAGTCCTCTCTTGTATCCACAGCCAAAAACAACCCAACATACATTTCCTTCACCATTTCAATATGTCACCTCTTGTATCTTTTGAAGAATGTATGTTTTAATGTATATGCCGATATACATTCCTCAACATACCTTTAATGACTTACTGAGCCGGTTCTTCTCCCTGCTATCACCAGTCATCCTTTGCATCTTATGCAATGTATATTTTCATTTCATCTTCACAACATACAACAGTGATATGTAATCGCAATATACTCACAAACTGATGCACACATACAATGGTGATATATTCACAAATTGTCTATGACATACATTGGGCGTATACACATAAAATGTATATCCTCAAAAAATTTTGACAGACACAAGAATTAACACAAAATATGTTTTAGCGATATATACAAGCGACGGACCCTTACATGCAATTGCAGGATATACACAAAATATGCATAGATACATTAGTGATATACACACTATTTGTATGCTTTAGTGAACAACCCCCAAACTTAGCTTGAATGGACTCTTACAAGCACATTTCGTCAGATGATATACACAAAGTGATACCCAGATACAACAGCGATATACACAAAGAAAATACCTTCATACAATAGTGATATATACAGGAAATGTATGTTTGTCGAACAACACAAACTTGACCAAACAAGACTTTTTTTATACATACCACTTTCCACTGTGTATACATCAGATGAAGCTCGCATGCAAGTGCGATATATTCATAGACTGTCTCCAACATACATTTCATGTATATACATGAAATGTATATTTGAATTTTCTTACTGATAATCCTCTCTGAAACGGATTATGTAATTTTTATCCTGCAATGTTTCTTGACCAAAAGGATGAAACAAAAAAAATGGGAAATATTTTACAAGTCCATTCCACTGATTTCACAGAAATCCACTAGTGGAATGGATCTAAACGTGCATCACATCAACAGAGAAACTAAGCTAAATATGAAATGGTTCTATACAGATAATTTACAAAACAATTCGATATACAAAGATTTCACATAGGATTCAGAATTTTCAAAACACAATTTGACAGAATTTCTATTTCTTCATTCCAGCTTCATACATTTTGTTAATTTCAGAAGGACGAGGATGATCCCTCTTCAAAACCACCTCCGTCTATTTTTGTTTTCACTCCTCCTTTGTTTTTGGAATTTTGTTCTAACCAAGATTATTAGCAAAAACCCTAATTAATCACATGACACATGTTTTATAGAAGACAACAAAACATCAAATAATACAACACATTACATTTAATCCTACACATAACCCAACTATCTGCTGTTGTCCATGATGCTAAATATTGGCCTTGGGAAGAGAGATATTAAAACATAAAATGTCAACACAAATGTCTTGACAAGCATAAAATGTTTAAGACCTAATAAAACTCTAATCTTCTTCCTTAGATGTATATTTGGTTAGTTGATGGGGTACGCCTACACCATATTCCCTGGGAGAAGAGATCTCAAGCCCCTTTGAGATCAGAGTTTGAATGTCTGCATCATTGTTTGTTATCTAATCTTCTGTCATCCAAACTACCTCTGAATCAGGTTTTCCTTGCCAAGCCACCAAGTACTCCATGTACTCTGTGTTCCTTGTCTTCTTTACCACTCTTGAGTCTAAGATATTCTTCAACATTGGTGGATCATGCTTAGGAATATCATCAACTACTACATCCTGTAATGGTTCTTGTTCTACATTTGCACGCTGCTTGTATGGAGTTAAATCACATACATTGAAAATGGGTGATAATCCAAGATCAGGAGAGAGTTGGATCTCATAGGCATTTTGCCCACACTTCTTCAAAATCTGACATGGCCCAATCTTCCTCTGCATTAGCTTGGTATATTTACCTTTTGGGAGCCTCTCTTTCTTCAGATTTACCCACACCAAATCTCTAACATTAAACTATAAATCCCTCTTCTTCTTGTCAGCATATGTTTTGTAATTTAAAGTAGTTTGGTGAAGTTGGTTCTTGACCTGATTATGTACTTCTTTGATGGTTGAAGCAAAAGCTTCACCACCTATACTAATAGGCTCTCCTATAGGTAGATCTCTTAGTTCTAGGATACCCCTTGGATGAATTCCATATACCACCTGAAAAGGTGACTTTCCTGTACTCCTATTAATGGTGTCATTATAGGAAAATTTTTCTTATGGTAGGATGTTATCCCACTTCTCTCCATGCTGTCTGGTTAAACACCTAAGTAGATTACCCAATGAACAGTTAACCACTTCAGTCTGTCCATCTGTTTGAGGATGGTAGGCTGATGAGAAGGATAAGTTGGTTCCAAGCTTTTTCCAAAGAGTCCTCTAGAAGTGGCCAATAAACTTCACATCCCTGTCTGATACTATGTTTAATGGAAAACCATGTATCCTCACTATCTCTTTGAAAAACAAATCAGCAACATATGAAGCATCACAAGTGGTTTTACATGGCAAGAAATGTGCCATTTTGCTAAATCTGTCTACTACCACAAAAACACTATCATGTCCTTTTCTTGTTCTAGGCAAACCTAGTACAAAATTCATGCTTATGCTCTCCCATGGCCTAGATGGAATGGATAATGGCTGATACAAACCTACATTTGTGGATCTCCCTTTTGCTTTTTGACATATCACACATGCTTCTTCAAATCTTCTCACATCTGACTACAACTTAGGCCAATAGTAATGCCTCTTTACAAGATCAAGAGTTTTATCTAGACCAAAATGTCTTTCCATGGCCCCACAATGTTTCTCCTGAATAATATTCAGTCTCATAGAACATCTTGGAATACATAGTTGTCCACCTTTGCAAAGTAATCCATATTGGATCAGAAATTCAGAGAACTCAACATGATATTTGTCTCCAAAAGAATTACATACCTTGTAGATCTCGCCAAAGTCTTCATCATCATCATACATTATCTTCAAATAATCAATGCCAACACTTTCCAATTGGATCTGATTGATGGTTAGAACTCTTTTGTTCAAAACATCTGCTACTTTGTTCTTAACCCCTTTCTTGTGCTTAAGTGTGAAAGTGAAAGCTTGCAAAGTTTCCACCCACTTCATATGCCTATGGTTCAGCTTTTCTTGACTCTTTATAAAACTAAGGACCTGATTATCTGTGTACACTATGAATTCTTTTGGCATCAAGTAATGCCTCCATTTCTTGAGTGACTGGACTAGAGCATACATCTCCAAATCATAGGATGAGTATCTCTTCTTGGCATCATTTAATTTCTCACATTTAATATGGCTTGCATCACATTCTACCTGAAAAATCTTGTTGAAGTCAGGAAATGCAAGAACTGGCTGCTCTGCCACCTTCTTCAATGTTTCAAATGAAACATCTGCCTCCTTTGTCCAAGTAAACCTGCACTTCTATCCTCCTTTTATGGTGTCAAGCATGGGTGCACAAACATGACTAAACCCTTTTATAAATTTTCTATAAAAGGTTGCTAACCCATGGAAACTTCTAACATCATTCAAAGTTTTGGGAGTTGGCAAAGACAATATGGCACTTACCTTTTCTTGATCCATTTTCAGTTGGTTATGTGAGATAACAAATCCCAAGTAGATGATCTCTTCTTGCATGAATAAACTTTTACCTAAGTTGATCATCAGCTGCTCTCCATGTAACTTTTTGAGAACCAAGTCTATATGGATGAGGTGCTCCACCCTCATATGACTGAAAATCAGGATGTCATCTAGATATACTATGACAAATTTTCCCATGAATTCCCTCAAGACCTCACTCATCAATTTCATGAAGGTACTAGGGGCATTGGACAAACCAAAAGGCATGACCTTCCACTCATATAACCCCTCATTGGTCTTAAATGCAGTTTTCCTTTCATCTCCTGGCCTAATCCTAATCTGATGATAACCACTCTTTAAATCTATTTTGGTAAAGTATTTAGCACCTCCTAAACAATCAAGTAAATCTTCTATCCTAGGGATTGGAAACCTATACTTGATGGTTATCTTGTTGAACGCCCTTGAATCAATGTAAAGTCTCCAAGTGCCTTCCTTCTTTGGTGCTAGTACTACCGGTACTGCACATGGACTTAGACTCTTGCCAATTAGGCCTGTCTCCAACAACTCTTCAATTTGCTTTGCTACCTTTACATTCTAATCTGGAGTGAGCTTATATGCTGCTTTGTTTGGAAGTGTAGATCTTAGGATTAGATCTATGCAATGGTTGATGTCCCTAATAGGTGGTAGGGAACTTGGCATTCCATCAGAGATAATACCTTTGTACTTGTCCAATAGCTCTTGGACAGCTGGGTCTATGAATTTTTGTCTCTTCTCTCACTTGACTTGTTGCTGCTATTCTTTGTTTACCTTTAGGCAAGGAATTAGAGCATATGTAACTGCTCCTTCTTCTCCTATCTCTTTCATGAATTGTTTTCCTTCTACCATCATCACCTTAACTTCTTTTCCTTCTGATTCCACCTCATTCTCCATTAATGGAAGCAATTCTATCACCTGACCATTCTTGGTAATTGAATAAGTGTTTCTGACCCCATCATGGTATTCTTTCAAGTCAAATTGCCATGGTCTCCCAAATAGGAGATGGCAAGCATCCATCTTGGCAATGTCAACCAGTAACCTATCCTTGTATGGGCCAATCTAAAATTCTACCCAAGCCTGCTCTTCTATAACTATCTACTATCCTTGGTGGAGCCATTAGATCTTGTATGGACAAGGATGTGGTAGTCTTTTAAACTTAAGTTTGTATACCATTTCACAAGACACAAAATTTTTAGTAGATCTAGAGTCAATCAGAACTTTACATACCTTTCCTCTTGCCTTGCAAGTAGTTCTGAAGAGAGACTTTTTTTGTGGGGGTTCTTTGCTGGGCACCTTCATGGTGGTCATTGCTCTTCTAATCATCAAAGATTCTCCTCTCTCAGGATATCCATAACTGTCAGGAGCATTCACACTTTGATTCGTACTTGACCTTGCTATACTCTGACAATCAGATTCTTGGATCAGATTGATCCTCTTTTCTCCCATTGAACATGTTACCTTTCCTAGACATCTGCTTGCTATATGGCCTTCTTGATTGCAGTTGTAACATCTGATAGGTCCTCTGCCATGAGATCTTCCTCTAAACGGTGGTCTTCTGCCCCTAAAATTTCCTCTTTGATTATAACTTCTCCCTTGATGTTGACTACTATCTCCTTTCTTGTTCTCTTGGTTGGATTCACTTTGGTATCCAAATCCTCTACCTCTAAAAGGACTTCTTCCTCCTCTTTGCTATCTCCCTCTACCTCTATTGTTCTGCTCATGCCTTCTTTTTAATTTTTCTTCCACTTTGAGTGCTAACTGATAGCACTTTTGAATTGTCTCCGGGTTATGCATACTTATGTCTTCTTGGATATTAAACCTCAATCCATTGAGGTATCTTGCTACCTTTTATTCCTCACCTTTCTTTACCTTTGTTTTTACACATAGTTTCATGAACTCTTTTGTGTACGAACTGACATCTAGCTCCTTCTACTTCATTTTTTTTTCCTCTTATGTAATTAGATATTATAATCCAATGGAACATAGGCTTCCTTCACTAAAGCCATCATTCTCTTCCATGTTGCAACTCTATTCTTTCCCTCTTTCACCCTGTCATCTTGGATGAAATTCCACCAAGTCAGTGCAACCCCTTTCATTTTGGACTGAGCCATCTTCACTCTTTGGTGGTCTGGTATTTCCTCGGTCTCAAAGAAATTATTCAAGGAGTCTATCCACTCCATCACCGAATCAGGTTCCATTTTTCCTACAAACACTAGTAGGTCTATTTTCATATCCATGGTTCTTCTCTAGTCTGCAGGAACCTCTATCTCTTCCTACTTTGGGGTCTCCTCTTCATCCCCATCTCCTCGTTCACCAAAGTTTTCCTCTCCCTTCTCTACTCTATCCCTCAACTTCTCTAACTCTTCTTTCAATGCTTGATTCTGAGCTCAATCTGCTTTGCTCTCTGCCATATGCTCTCTTACTAAGGTCGTCAACTCAACATTGGTCATCTTTGTTGGATATGTTTTTGATCCTTCTCCTTCTGACATCTTGTCTTCTTCTTCTACCCAAAGAACACTCCTTCACTCTGATACCACTATGATGCAGAGTGAGTACAGCAGAAGCCTAGTTAAATATTCCACAGTGAAAATGATGATGCTCACAGTTGCATTCACAATTCATCCTACACCAATAACCTTACAACATTAACCTCCTAATTTGCATCTTGTCTAGAACAAAATTTTCCTTTGCAATGGCTCCTTAGTTGTTTCTACTAGGAACAGAGCTCTCCTTATGACTAATGACTCTGATAGGACCCTGTAAAATTTTTTTGGCTCTGGTATTTAGCCCAATGATTTGTGTCATCAGGTTAGAAGATCTTTGGCCTAGGGTTTTTGCATAGTAAAAAATATTCTGAATAAAAACCCTTAAACCCTAAACCCTTGTGTTGAGCATGTTGGAAATTACTTTTGTTATATTTTTTTATGTTGACTTCCTATTGCCTGTTGCTCAATCCTTTAGTTGCCTCTTTATGCTCTAAAATATGTTGTTTAATTGGCCCCTTTCCATACAGTCACCGCCTCTGGCCCATGCCTAATATTCTTTATTTCAAACAGTCTCATGGCCCCTTTTTCCCTAGTATATGAAGAATGTTTTTAAAGATGTATGCCAAGGTCTGATCCTACTAACCCTTTTTGGACAAGTGGAAATTATTTATTTGCTTTCCCCTATTTGCTAGCATTAAATTATTGACAAAGAAATTGCCAGTGGAACATAGAAAGGGTGCCAGCTGGAAGGAAACCATCTTCAATTGCAAAGAAAGAAAGTGGTGGGTCCTTGGTGCTATTTGGAATCTTTTCTATGGCTTCTGTTGTTCCACCGAGCTTCACCAAGGGGTCCCTCTAAGGCCACAGAGAAGAAGAAACATGACACATGGCCTCTAGAGGATGGGACTATTCTTGGGTGGTTGAAACTACGACATGTCAAAATCTTTGAAACCAATGATGATTTTTGGGAGTTATCCCATTGTATGTGGTTAATCCAATGGTTCTTTGTCGTTCCATAGAGATAAAATCTTCTACCAGATCTTTTGAGTGCTGAACTACGGATAATGTCCTAATTGTATCATTTGAGGGGTCTTCTTAGGATCATGGTTAAGAGGTATGTCCAGTGGCTAGCTATTATTGGTAAATACTCAAGAACAATCTCCTTCTATGTAATGGACTAAATTTGTGCCATTGATTCAAGCTAGCTAAGGTCCTCATCGATAGCTCAGATTCAAAAAACTGATGAAGAGATGTGTTGGCACTGGGTCTAACGATACTTCATTTCAAAATTAATTTCTCAGGCATGTGTAGAGTCTCCATTGCCACAACTATGAGGGAATTTGCTATCTAAAAGATTGGCTTATGTAGGATCAACCTTTGGAAATCCATCCTTCTACTAGAAATGACCTTTCATTTGCTATGTGATGAGTTATGGAAGGATAAAAAAGTTGAAATGATGAAATCGCGATACCTAATCTGGCATCTTCAATGCAAGAAGTGATGTCTTTAGTTAAGCACAATAATGAAATTCTATCTTTCTGCTCATTTTGATAATCTTAAAAATAGTTCCATTTATGGCAGAAATACATTGAAATGACTAGAATTTATTAAACCAAAGATGTAGCGGATGTGTGCAAGATATCCCAAAGTTCATATAAATAGGTGTTTCCCGATGTTACCTCCTACATTGTTTGATCGTGTTGACAGTATGGCTTTCCCCTCTTCCTGTATGTTCTTTTCGTTCCCCTATTCTATTGAATTATCCTCTAAATTTTAATGGTTAGAAATCTATCCCTACAGAATTAAAAGAGTTAAAGAATTCTTCTTCTATAGAATGGGAGGAATTGCAAAGATTCTAGGGTAGTAGCAATATTCTTTAAATTTCTATCAACTTTTCTTCTTCCTATCATTTCATCAGGATAAGGACCCTAAGTTTTTATCTCCAGACTCTAGTAGTTCCTTATTTATGTGGATTAATAGATTAAAACTCAGGTAGAGGGAAAATATTTCTCTCTCTGCTCCTTCCTCCCACATCTACTTTTCCTAACAAAGCATCAACTCTAGTAGTGGGAATGTTTCCTCTCTAGATGTAGCATATGAAGATAGAAAGCTCCCTTTTTGTTGTTGTTGTTGTTGCTCCCCTTGCTACATAAATGGTGTGGACATATCTAACCTAATGTGATTTTGTCTGGTTGAGCTAGTTGGTAGCCACTCAATCATGAAAGAGGAATGACATCCTTACAAAGGACAACGAACATAAAGCAAAGAACTCCAGTTAATGGGTTTTCTTCTGATATTGTTCCTTGCAACTATTCTCACTCTTTCGCACTTGGTTGGGATAAAAAGAGTAGTAAATGATCTATTTTAAATTAGATGGCACATGATGGGTATCTGAGCTCTAACATCATCTGGCAAACAACCACCCGTCAACATCACAGCCTAAAAATCCCTCGCCAAGGTGAGAGAGCATACAATTTAAAAGCAGGTACCTTAGCATGTGTGGGTATTTTTGTTACAAGGGAATCTCTCTCTACAATTGAGAGATGGTTACACTAACATCTTGTTGCATCTTTATCTTCTAGCTATAACAAATTGTAACTTCTTTTGTCTTTAATCCTGTAGTTTGTTTGCTCCCTTATTTTATAAAAGGGAATTCAGGGCTTAATTGTTAGGCATTGTTTCAAGGTCATGTCTTCCAAACTCAGTCTAAAGTGTGGGATCAATCTAATCATAGAGGATTTGTATATAGTTAGCTTTTTTTAAAAAATAAATGTTATCATGTAGGATTGCACCCATTATGCAAAGTTGTGAAGCTCAACAATCTTGTGCAAGATGGGATAAACTCAGGATGTGGGCGACCTATGGTGAGCTTGAACCTCCAGATTATGGGTTGGTTCCCTTAGAATTTTTGAATGGGTTAATAAATTTGTAGGAAAAGGGTTGAAAAATACCTACTAAAAGCACTAAAACTATAACATAAAAGTGTGGCGATGCACCTAATTTGATTCAAAACAACAACTCTAATTCACAATAAATTTTAGAAAAATCTATCCACACAAAATACCTAGGCAATATGATCACAAAATTGATTCTAAGGAAGGCTTGAATAACTTTCTTTTTGGAGGAAAATTGGGTTCTCATAGCATGAAAGAAAAACTACTCCAATTGCACAACCTAAGACCTATGATTTTTTCTATTATTCAATACATGCAAGTACAAATGAGACAATGATTTTTAAGGTTCTAATATTAAAAACAATAAAATCTCATTAAATCATTCATAAAGAAAAAACAAATGAGAAGGTAGACACTGATTCTACTAAAAAATAAAAGAACACTTGCATAAAAATGACAAAGAATAAAACCTGTAACATGTTGTAATATATTAATCTGTAAAATTGAGTTACAAACACTCTTTCTCTCTTCAATGTATAAGAGAGAAAAAAGGCAAGAACTAAGAAAACATAAGTTCTTCTCTCAATATATAATCTGCTCTCAAAAAGACCTAGAAAGGTCAACTACAATCAACTGCCTCTAAAAATAATCTCCCCAAAACTGATCCATGAGAAAGCATAAAAATCCCTAAAAAGAAGGGCTATAACTGGTCCAATTTGAGCTAAAATAGCTCCAAACTACCTCTCAAACTTAGTTTGACCAAGTGGTGGACCAAACTCCTCCAATTTTGACCCAAAATCATGCAAAAGATTCAAAAAGCCTCAGTTAACTTCATCCTCCAATTTTGCATGATTTTGGGATGAGAAAACAATGTGAGAAATGAATAAAGTAATCAAGATTATTTACTTTACTATGTGTTAAAATTTGTTCTATTTTTGACTTTACAACTTTGTGACAAAATAAAAAGTAATTTATAATTATATTACTTTATTATTTGTATACATTTGTTTTATAAGTTGCAAAGTCTTGCAAAATTGGAGGTATCTGTCTTAAAAAGGTTTTCTAAAATAAATAACTCCTTATATCTCCCTTTCGATTTACAGAATTACATTAAGCATAAAAAATAAACAAATCTCTGTGCATGCAAAAAAGATCAAAAAAATCTTTATTTTACTCCCTTATGTCTCCCATGCATAATCAGGATCTCTTCCATGTAAGAATACATCATGCACTATTGCCTCTATTTTGTAAAAAACCATTATGGATTGCCATGTGCATCACCATGCATTATTTATCTTTGCATCATTATCTTTGCATGTTTAACAAAACACCTTATAACTCCCACTCCATCATATCCCTTGTATTATTACCTCTACTTTTGAGAAGACCTTATGATGCGGAGATTAAGAAACCTTACATTGTTACCTTACCTTCACATCATTTGATTTTGGTTGACTTGTGAAAATCAAAAGAAATATAATAATGGCCCTTTTGGGCTCCCTCATGCATACTAGGTTTCAAGACTTGACCACGAAAGGCATTATGGATAACAATGATTTTTTTAAAAAATGTCAAAAAGACATGAGCCCTTAGTCAGCAAAAGAAGGTTTGTAACCCTAAACTTTTTCATTTCTCACTTTTGATTTCTCCACTGCATCTCCAAGCGCCGCCATGCAAGGGTTTTTCTTCTACTATTTCAGAGGCATTCAAGAGGTTTTAACTACTATCTTCTTCTATTCTTGATGCCATACTGCTTCATGTGAGTTTCTTTTCTCTGTATCTTTAAGTCATTTTTACTCTGGTTTTTGTTATTCTATATATGCTCCATCTTTTCTACACTTTTTACCTTTCTTTGACTCTCATGCTAGAAGGAAGGCTATGAGGGTTTGTTGCACTATTTTTTCATTATACTCTTTTATCTCTGTGTATTCTTTTTCCCTCATGTCAGCCTCCATGGCATCTATGATTATGAGGGTTTTGTAAGAACTCCTTAAAAAGGAACATAACTAGCATTTCTTCCTTGAATGCTTTGATTCCTCTATTATTCACCACGGTTATTGATTATTGACAGGAAAACATATATCTGTTTAAAAAATGGTAAAAAGTTTTACTTATTATGCAAAACCCTCCTAGAGTTTGTGAACAATGACTCCACTTTTTTCTTTTCTCTGTTACAAAAAGGGGTGTTGTTCCTTCTTTTTAACACTGCATCATCTTTTTCTCTTTGGCTATAACATGAAAATAGTGTGAGTTTAAGAAAAAAAATGAAGAAGCTTTACTTTCTGTGTAGAAATCCTGGTAAGGTTTTTGAATAGCAATCTCCATTTCTCTATCTCCTTCACAAAAAAGGCATTGTCTATAGCAAGAAAAGAGAGGCAAAAAGAAACTAGTCTTTTATCATTTTCTTGTTTTTTTAATCTCTGCAAGATGTGATGTGTTAGTCTTGAAACTTCATTCTGATGATGTGATAGGCTTTTTGGTGACAATTTAGCCTTAAAAAGATAGTGGTCTTTTATTCTTTATTTTTTTTCCATCTAGGCACCATATACTATCCTCTGCATCTTCTATGGGCAAACAAAAGAGAAAAACATATCTGCTGCTCCAACCTTTTGACTACAATTGTAGGTGATCATACTTTATGATAAAGGTAAAAAATGAATAAGTTCTGGAACTACAAATTGTTCTTATTTCCATTTTCTTGACTGTATGTAATCATACTTACATTGACTTTGGTTCAGCTGTATGTGAACAAGAAAATATGCCTTTTCATCTCCAATCCTATCTTCAATGAACAAAATAAATATAAGCCCTTTGCTGCTCCATGATCTGACTCATCCTTTGTACTTTTGTATATTCCATCTTGTGGCTCTGTATGCATTTATACATTTGGTGAAGACAAAAGGGAACAAGAAATCATGAAGTCTAAGTTTTGTAAATACTCCTCTGCTATTCCATCTATTTATCATGCATGTATATTGTAGATTGAGTTAGAAGATAGTATTTGTATCTTTATGATAGCACATGTCCTCTTACAAAGTTGTTCCATACACTTTGAAATTGTCATTGTTGTTCCACCCATGTGGTTGTATCTCTTGGCATAGATGAATGATATCTTCTTTTGATCCAAAGCATACTATATCTTTAAGATGTTTTCTTTCTACTTGTACCTTGCAATTCTATGACTGTTCCTTTTGATGCATTTGAGTCTTCATGACTGTTCCATGTGCTTTTGACTTCTTTCTTAATACAGATGTAGGGTTCTTCATGTGTCCAAATAGTAATTTTACACTTCATTCATAACAAAAGGTAGAAAAGTACCTATTCTTAAATGCTGCCCACTTTATGATATAGCTGTACTTCTTTATATGGCATAATTGTCCTTAATTTGATACCCTTCTTAGATGAATAAAGAAGGAAGCATGCCGAGCTCTATTCTTATGGGAGCCACATTTTCTCCACATGCTTGAATAAAATCTGCAATAAATATTTACTTGTACCTACACAAGAAACACACATGTTAGATATAAAATATACCTTTGATTCATGATGTGGAGTCACCTGCATGGATTTATCTCTTTCTGATATGGCTCTTGTATCCTTGATTCTGACTTCTCTTATGCTAATATCTAATTACTGATTATTGCTGCTACATAAAAGTGGATGGTACTTTTTTTTTACCTGATTATGTGTATGAAAAGTTTAGGAACCCAAAGCTTCTAACAAAATATTTTTGTAGGTACTCTAGAGCTCGACAAGTGGAGGGAGATGAAAATCAACTCTACCACCTTGGGATTCATCATTCACAAGATATGACGGGTCCCTCTTCTTTTCATATGCATTTCTTGTTCTTCAAAAGTAAAATTTACTTTTATGTTGCACTTCAGTTACTCCCATGGCTTGTGTGGGACACTTTTATACATTCTTTTGAATACAATCTGCTATCTCATTCTATGCAATGGCTTACGTATATTTCATTTTTTGAATCAAATACATGGCATAAAACAACTAATCTTTCTTTGAAACATATGTATAAAACATGATGTATAATTTGACAGTTTATAAATACCTCTTTTACTTGCACTAAAACATAATGAATAATCAGCAACTGAAACATGAAATCCATCAATTCTCTTCATTCTTTGAATGTTTGTTTTCTTGACTGTAAATGATTTCCCTTACCAGGATGATGTAATAGCTCAATTTGAGCTCTTACATGATTTTGATAAGTAATTTTGCACTTGTCTTCCTTCAAGACATCAGGCATTGACTGGATGATCCTACATAAGAAAAAAAAATTGTACATCCTCTAAACAACTGATGTTTAGGCCTTGCTAAATTAGGTGTGAACATAATTTAGTAACAATAAAGATTACCTATATTGTTCTAGTCTTCATTTTGACTTTAAAATTATTGATGTAATTGCAAAGCTGTTTTGTAATTCATTAATAGTTTACTTTACAAGTTATTGTTGAGTTTTAGAGCATACTATCTCCTACTCATGTATACATTATTACATTTATGAAAATAAATTTGATTAATGATCAATTTGTTCATCATCACAGTCTTTCTTGTGTTCGTATATTCTTCTTGTGGCATTTACTCAAGTAGTAAAATAATATCTATAAGAGGATATTGAATGTAGTATTAGTTTACAGGGATAACTAAGCATGGTTAACTCTGAAGCTAGTGAGGTATTTTAATGTAAGGCACTATTTTATCTTTATAGTAAACTAAGATTGATTACATAATAGTTCTTTTGCATTTACATCTATTTCTGACTCTATGACCCTTGGAATTGGTACTGATTCATTTAAGATGCTATTCTATACTTAACCCCCCATGATTATCCTCATCATTAAAAATCAAAATACTTTTCCCTTTCAGCTATAGGTTTTAGATGTTATTTTATTTAAATGTTCCTATGCAAATAATTTTTTTGATGCTTAAGAATCTAGCCCATTACTTTACTTTATCATTAATTCTTCAAGCAATATAGAAGCAACATATATGCTTCTAAAAAAATTATTTTGAGTAAGTATTTTAGAGACCCCCTCCCATTTTAATAAACATTGTTTTAAATACCAAGAGGAACACCATTCTTGGTTTTGTAGAGATTAAAGTGTAGAGGAAAAGGGATTGAAACCCCATTTCCTGTTCATTGGCCAATCCCTTGAGATAGATCAGTTACAAGAAATGGCTATTTTATAGATCTATTTTCTTGAGATCAGGTTGGGAATTTAAAACAACCAATAGATTGGTGAATCTACTGGGGAGTCTAAAGGAAGAACTATGTCTTATCCCAAGGTCTTAGCTCAATTAAATCCCCATATCTATTACGAATCAGAAGTTAAATTTTTATATTCCCCACAAAAGTGGTGGTGACTCTACTATTTTCTATTCATAATTGAGACAGAGATAAGCATTCTACATAGAATTTATATGCAAGGATGCTTTATATGACTCTATTATGGGATTGTATTCAGAACACAAGTTGATTTAGTGGAGCATTATGCTTTCAAATGTTTATTCCTCTATGTGCAGAGGTGGTGGCTCTATGAAGAAGGAACCTAGTAAAGCAGTCTGGTGTTCTTTATTTTCATCATCAAAACAAAGTTTACACCAGTAACAAAGTTCTCTTCAGATATTTTATAAGGCTTGAAAAAACTTTCTAAATTTTTCAATCAAAATACAAATGGATAGGAGAAAAGGGTTGCATTTTCTCTAAGACTAGTGGTTTAAAATGTTATCTAAACAACCACATTTCTGTTATCAAAGAGGGTTTGTCATGGAAAGGTACAATGCTATAAATTTTAGTAATATTTTTGGGTTTCCAAACCATATTTCTAATGTAATTAGGGGTCAAATACCAAAATCCAATAATGACAGATCCAAAACAAGTAGTAGCCACTTACAAGATTTTTGTGACTTAATGGGAGATTGTGAAATAGATCATGAGGATGTGGTCATAAAATTGTTTGTTCAAACCCTTAAAGAAGAAGCTAGAGATTGGCTTGTATGCCTATCCAATCAGTTTATTTCCTACTAGCATTATCTAAAAATAGCTTTCATGGAGCAGTTCAGTGAAAGAATAGATGTCGATTTGTTGGTTAGAAGGCTTGTTCAGATTGAAAAAGAGAAGGAATCAGTCTCATCATTTAACTTAAGATTTGCCAAAATAATAAGGGATATTCCTAAAAATACTAGACCTAATTTGGCCATGTGTTTAATCATATATCTAGGTGCATTCAATGAAGAAGATAGTTATCTGTTGAGAGATAGAGACCCTACTACTATAAGACAAGCATATTCTTTAGCTATAGATATAGAGAATAATTTAAAATATACAAGGGTAAAGGATTGTGAGTCTATAGGAAGTAATTATGTGGAGAAAAATGGATCCAATTGTGTT
Organism: Cunninghamia lanceolata; assembly: GCA_027924645.1. Classification (NCBI taxonomy): domain Eukaryota; kingdom Viridiplantae; phylum Streptophyta; class Pinopsida; order Cupressales; family Cupressaceae; genus Cunninghamia; species Cunninghamia lanceolata. The sequence goes on along the minus strand of BSBN01000078.1, from coordinate 28,754,439 downwards.
TTCATTTACTAGAAGGGAGATAAATAGAGCAAGTCAAGAGAGCCCTTATTAGCTTAGCCTATATAGGGGACTAAAAATGAGAAAAATACAAAGAAGGGTAAGGCTTGTGATTAGAATGATGCAATTCAAAATATACACAATTCCATCACTCACTTTGCTCCCCTTAGTTAGGATGAGAGGATATCCCCATACCCAATATATAAGGCAACTTATGAAAAGGATGGAAATTAGCCACAAAAGGAAACAATGAATGATGAAATTTATTTATCTTATGAATGTGTGGCAAAATTTGAAGATGTCTCCTATGTTCATGAAGAGGCATATCTAATATCAGAGCATGACGTTTCCTCTCCTAGAGAATCAGCTAATTTTGAGCATGAGTGTCAGGAAAGATTGGTTTATACCAATAATATAGAAAAAGATGAGCAATTATCAGATTGTTCATAGCAAAGTTGTGAAAGATCTGAGTTTGATAATGATGATATAGACAGTGATAGTGAGGAAGGTATGAACACAGTGCATATAAGGGATAAACCACTTTATGATGAACCTTTAGATTCATCAAAAATATGAAATGTTAAGCCCTATGGGTATAGAAACAATCCAATCTTTGAAGAAGACCCTTTAGAGGCCAATATTCAAGGGAAGCATAATGGCCTAGGGCTATTATGTGTATTATTGTTTGGTCTGCTCCTCTAGAGTCTTTTAGTGATCTCACTTTGTTCAAGCTGAATAGACATCCCCATCTAGAGCCACTGTTAGGACCCTATAAAAATTTTCTATCTCTATTATTTAGCCCAAAGATTTGTGTCATCAAGTTAAAAGATCTCTGGCCTAGGGTTTTTAAATAGTAAAAAATACTCTGAATAAAACCCCTTAAACCCTAAACCCTTGCATTGAGCATGTTGGAAATCACTTTTGTTATATTTTTATGTTGACTTCCTATCACCTATTGCTCAAGCCTTTAGTTGCCTCTTTATGCCCTAAAAGATGTTGTTTAACTAGCCCCTTGCCATACAGGCACCACCTCCGACCTGTGCCTAATATTCCTTATTCAATTGGTCCCATGGCCCCTTTTTCCCTAGTAGATGAAGGATGTTTGTAAATATGTATGCCAAGATTTGATCCCCCTAACCCTTTTTTGACAAGTGGCAATTATTGATTCACTTCCGCTAATCCACCAACATTAAAATATTGACAACGAAAACACTTGCAGAACCACAGAAAGGGTGCTAGCTTGCAGGAAACCATCTTTAGTTTCAAAGAAAGAAAGTGGTGGGTCCTTGGCGCTACAGGGAAGCTTTTCTATGGCTTATGTCATTCCACCAAGCTTCACCAAGGGGTCCCTCCAAATGGCCACAGAGAAGTGGAAACATGACATGTGGCCTCTGGAGGATGGGACTATGCTTGGGTGGTTGAAACTATAATGTGTTGAAATCTCTAGAACTAATGATGTATTTTGGTAGTTGTCCCATTGCATGTGGTTGATCCAATGGTTCTTCATCATTCTATAGAGATTAAATCTTCTACTAGATCTTCTGAGTGTGGAACCGTGGATAATGTCCTAAATGTACCATTTGAGGGGTCTTCTTGGGATCATGGTTAAAAGGGCTATCCATGTGGCCAGCTAATATTGGTAAAAGCTAAACAACAATCTCCTTCCACATAATGAACTAAATCAGCTATTATTTTTAAGTCAAGCCAATTAAGGTCCCGATCAATGGCTTGGATTCAAAAAACTAATGAAGGGATGTGTTGGAACTAGATATGATGATACTTCATTGTAAAATCAATTTCTTAGGAGTGTGCAGAGTCTCCATCACTGCCAATACGAGAGAATTTACTAACTAAAAGATTGACTTATGTAGGATCAACCTTTGCAAATCTGTGCTTCTACCAGAAATGACCTTTCATTTGCCATGTGATGAGTTATGGCATGATGACAAATCTAAAATGATGAAATCAAGATACCTGATTTGGCATCTTCAATGTAAGCAGTGATGTATTAAGTTAAGCACAATAATGAAATTCTATTTTCTGTTCATTTGGATAATCTTCAAAAGATTTCCATTTATGGTAGAAATACCTTAAAATGACTGGAATTTATTAAACCAAGGATGTAGTAGATGTGTGCAAGATATCCCAAAGTTTCTATAAATAGGTGTTTTTGGATGTTACCTCCTACATTGTTTGATCATGCTTATAGTATGGCTTTCCCTTGTTCCTCTATGTTCTTTCTGTTCCCCTATTCTATTAAATTTTCCTCTCTATTTTCATGGTTAGAAATTTGTCCCTACAGAATTAAAAGAGTTAAAGAATTCTTCTTCTATAGAATGGGGGGAATTAGAAAGATTCTACGGTAGTAGCAATATTCTTTAAATTTCTATGATCTTTTCTTCTTCCTATCGTTTCATCTAGATAAGGACCCTGAGTTTTTATCTCTAGACTCTAGTAGTTCCTTATTTATGTGAATTGGTGATGCAGAGGAGTCAGGTCTCCAATGTTAATCTAACAAGATCAAAAGGTTCAAATAGCTTGTGGGCTTCAACCACATAAGACTTCACTAGTCTTCCTCTTGTCCTAAACACCACCAAAGGGCACAAACTTGGGCTTCAACTTCTCAAATGAAATCGTACACCTTCTAAGGTCTCAACATATCCCAATCAACAAGATTCAATAGGTTTCATGCACCATTTTGACTGGTTCTTGACAGCTCCCCTTAACAAGGCCTAATCCTAGTAGCCCTGTTCAACGACTAAACTACACTTTTCTCTCAACTTTCCCAAAGCACACTAAAAAAAAATGATTGATCTGAGTACCCTCTATTGAGTTCTATAACATACCTCAGACTCATATATTGTTGTTTTGGACCGAATCTGACTGTCCTGACCCCTTACTGCCTTCCTACAAGGCCTAATTAGCCCACTTTACAAAGGAACCCTATGACAAACTTGCCATCCACTCTCCAAACCCTCAAAAAATCTTAGGAGAGGTTCCAAAAAAAAGGATTTTCAAGGTTTGATCAGGTGGTTTGCACATTCAAATGTTCAATTACAAAACCCTCATTTCTAGGACCCAAAACCTAGGGTTTGCTAGTTCTCCCACTTCCAATCACTTCCAGACCTCATTCAAAGGTCTAACACCATCTCAGTGCCCATACCAAACAATATCAATCATAAAAGTATCACCTTGTTAAGATAGATCTCTGGCTGCTATAACTGTGCTACTATTCCAATGCTCTTCTCACATGCAAACTTGACTTCCAACGGTGATCACATTCCAATTTGTACTCCTCCTGCATTGCAAAGTTAGAAATCATATTATATAGGTTATCTAGTACCTATTCCATGAGAACTAGGATCATACATTCATGGAAAGGTCCTATAATGCATTGTGACCTCTCAAACTCACAAAGACAGTCTGTTGTTTCTTGTAACAGTCAGATGAACAGCAACAAAACCCACTTTCAGAACCTCCTCAAAGCATAGAATGGGATCTATTACTATTAAATGAGGATTAAAACATTTGCCAACCAACCAACAATCAAAGCATCAACAGAAACAAGAAGGAAATGCAAGAAAAAACTAAATTTTATTGTTATTTCCAGTCTGCCGTACAATCTAGGTCTCCAAGTAACTCCTCCATACCATCAAATGCCTTGGACAGGCTTATATAACTTCTATCCTAACTCCCACAACCAATTCCCATTGGTTGGAGATGGTTAAACTTCCAAAACTACTCATTCTTGAATGCATAATTCAAAAATTTGAATGTTAAACTTTGTTTTAAGTGACTTCTACTCTCCCAAATCATCATGGTTTATCATGGTTGATCTTCTTAGGATCATTATACCTTATTCCTAATCTCAAAAACCTATACTTGACTCTAGAGGCACTATTGGCCCAACTTACATTAGTTTTTGGTCCTAGGGTCCTTATCAGGACCCTCAGGACATTTGATCATTACATCATTTTGCCCATTATAACTTGTCATCATTGGTCTTAGGATGTTCCAGTTGATTTGATTTTCTCCATGGGCTGCTCTTATGATCATTTGTGTCTTCTTGCTCCAAGGTGTTCTTTTAGGTGCTCCTGCACCATACTCCCCAACATGATAAAAACTTTTGTCCCAAGAGTCATGTGATATGCTCCAAACCTCCTGCAGTCTTTTGGAAATGTTCCTCGAATTTGTGACAGGGAACATGAACTCTCCAAGGGTTATCCTCCTCCTTGTCCAACCTGCATGACTCTTGCCAAGAGTGTAAGTATCATAAAACATATTTTGATGTCCTTGCCTAGGACCCTGCTACTTGAATGCTTTTGCTTACTTCATTTGATTTGTTCTTCTCTGTAATGTCTGTTGTCTGCCTTCCCTTTCTTTCCTCCTTATAGGGCAATCAATGTCCCCAATCCTGATACAATTTAAGCCCCAAACCTACTGTCCTTTAGGACTGTCATAAATGTTTCTCTGCTGCAATTGTTCATGTTGTTTCCAACCATCCTTAACCTGCGCATTCAACTGCAATTTCTCTCTGAAACAGACAATAGCATGTTCTTTATTGTCTTCACAAGGTAAACATATTAGTTTAAACTTTTTACCATCTTTGTGCACCAAATGACTATTCGTATAACCATCATGAACTATCCTTCTCAAATGTTGCCATGGTCTACCCAAAATTATATGCCCACATGTCATTGAAATAACATCACATAAAACAGAATCATGATATGGACCAATTGAAAAATCAACACATGCTCTCTGACTAATCCTTACTTGCTGCTCTTGACTTACCCAAGTGGCATTGTAAGGACTAGGATGATCAAATGTCTTCAATCCCAATTTGTGTACCATATCCCAGGAGACTAAATTATCATGTGAACCTGAATCTATAATCAACTTGCACATTTTTCCATGGCTTAAATAATTAGTTTTAAAAATGGATACCTGTGGTGCTTGTTGTACTTTGCCTTTTTCTACCATGAGCAATTCTCCATCTATTGTTGGATAGGTTGCTGCTGGTTCTTGGTCTTCTTTCTTTTCCTCTTCTTGTGCCAAATGAACTCTTCTATCCTTGCTCTTATCAACATCATCCTTCTTAGGACATTTGAAAAATGTGTGTCCCACTTCATTGCAATGATAACATCTACCTATGAATACTCCTCTACCTGATCCAACCCTACCTCCACCTCTATATCCACCTCTCTAATCTGCAGAAAACTCTTTGCCTTTCTCATTGCTACTCTACCCTTCATTAGTAGGTCTGCCCCTACCTCTATATCCTCTACGACTACCTCCTTGTCTTTCTTTCTTCCTCTTCACCCTCTCTTCATCCCTTATGGCCAATTGAAAACACTCTCCAAGTGATTTTAGTATGGTCAAACTGATTTCATCTTGCAAGTTGTACCTAAGCCCATTAAGGTATGTTGCCACTTTCTCTTCTTCATCTTCTAGTCCACCTCTAATACTAAGCTTATGAAATTGCTTAGTATAGGACATAAAATCCATGTCCTTCTACTTCAAATTCTGCCTCATCCTCTTTGTTTGAATAGAATAATTAGATGGAATAAACTAATCCTTCATCATATCCTTCATCCTACCCCAAGAATTGATTCTTGTTCCACCTCTGGCCACTCTTTCTATTTTTACACTACTCCACCAAGTAAGCGTTGTCCCTCTCAACTTTGTTTTTGCAAATTTAATCTTCTTCTCATCACTCATTTCCTCATACTCAAAGAAATTTTCAAGGGCATCTATCCACCCTAATACCTCTTCACTATCCATCTTCCCCTGAGAGATAGGTAACTCTATGTTTGCCTTTGTTCCACTGCCTTGAACTGCCATCAGCAATCACACAAATTTCTTTTCTTCAGGATCCAATTCATCCTCAGGAGGGTTCTCATCTGCCTCCTCATCTCCTTCTGGATCATTCTGTTCATCCCTTCTAGGATCCTTCTCTAATGTTTCCAACCTTGCCAAGATTGATGCATTCTCTCTTCTCACTTGTCTTAACTCTCTTTCTCTTGCAGCATCCTATTCTCTTCTCTCCCTCAACTCTTTTTCTCTTGCATCTAAGGCTTCTCTCAATTCATTATTCTCCCTAGCCATTTGATTTTTAGGGGGCATCTTCACAACTTTCACCAACCCTTAACTTTTTCACAAGATCCTACTACTCCCTCAAGGATCTACTTGCTACTCTAATACCACTGTGATGCAGATGGGTCAAGTCTCCAATTTTATTCTAACAAGATCAAAAGGTTTAAATAGCTTGTGGGCTTCAACCAAATAAGACTTCACTAGTCTTCCTCTTGTCATAAACTCCACCAAAGGGCACAAACTTTGGATCCAACTTCTCAAATGAAATCTTACACTTTCTAAGGTCTCAACATATCCCAATCAACAAGATTCAACAGGTTACATGCACCATTTTGACCAGTTCTTGACAACTCCCCTTAACCAGGCCTAATCCTAATAGCCCTGTTTAGCAAATAAACTGCACTTTTCTCTCAACTTTCCCAAAGCACTCTCAAAACAAATGATTGATCTGAGTACCCTCTATTGAGTTCTATAACATACCTCAGACTCATATATTGTTGTTTTGGACTGAATCTGACCATCCTGACCCCTTGCTGCCTTCCTACAAGGCCTAATTTGCCCACTTTACAAAGAAACCCTATGACAAACTTGCCATCCACTCTCCAAACCCTCAAACAATTTTAGGAGAGGTTCCAAAAAAAAGGATTTTCAAGGTTTGATCAGGTGGTTTGCACATTCAAATGTTCAAATACAAAACCCTCATTTCTAGGACCCAAAACCTAGGGCTTACTAGTTCTCCATGTCCAATCACTTCCAGACCTCATTCAAAGGTCTAACACCATCTCAGTGCCCATACTAAACAATATCAATCATAAAAGTATCACCTTGTTAAGATAGATCTCTGGCTGCTATAACTGTGCTACCATTCCAATGCTCTTCTCACATGCAAACTTGACTTCCAATGGTGATCACCTTCCAATTTGTACTCCTCCTACATTGTAAAGTTAGAAATCATATTATACATGTTAGCTAGGACCTATTCCATGAGAACCAAGATCCTACATTCATGGAAAGGTCCTATAATGCATTGTGACCTCTCAAACTCACAAAGACAATCTGCTATTTCTTGTAACAGTCAGATGAATAGCAACAAAACCCACTTTAAGAACCTCCTTAGAACATAGAATGGGATCTATTACTATTAAATGAGGACTAAAACATTTTCCAACCAACCAACAATCAAAGGATCGATAGAAATAGGAAGGAAATGCAAGAAAAAACTAAATTTTACTGTTATTTCTAGTCTGCCATACAATCCAAGTCTCCAAGTAACTCCTCCATACCATCAAATGCCTTGGGCGGGCTTATATAACTATTGTCCTAACTCCCACAACCAATTCCCATCGGTTGGAGATGGTTAAACTTCTAAAACTACTCATTCTTGACTTTCCCGCCCAAATGCATAATTCAAAAATTTGAATCTTAAATTTTGTTTTAAGTGACTTCTACTCTCCCAAATCATCATGGTTGATCTTCTTAGGACCATTATACCTTATTCCTAATCTCAGACACCTATACTTGACTCTAGAGGCACTACTGGCCCAACTTACATTAGTTTTTGGTCTTAGGGTCCTTATCAAGACCATTAGGACATTTGATCATTACATCATTTTGCCCATTATAACTTGTCATCATTGGTCTTAGGATGTTCCAGTTGATTTGACTTTCTCCATGGGCTCCTCCTATGATCATTTGTGTCTTCTTTCTCCAAGGTGTTCTTTTAGGTGCTCCTACCCCACTTGGCAGATTAAATTCTTAGGTAGAGGGAAAACATTTTTCTCTCTACCTTCCTCCCACATCTACTTTTCCTAATAAAGAATCAACTCTAGTAGTGGGAATGTTTCCTCTCCAGATGTAGCATATGAAGATAGAAAGCTCCCTTTTTGTTGTTGTTGCTGCTACCCTTGTTGGATAAATGGCATAGCCATGTCCAGTCTGATGTGATTTCATCTAGTTTTTTGTCTAGTTGAGCTAGGTAGTAACCACTCAATCATTAAAGAGGAATCACATCCTTGCAAAGGACAATAGACATAAAGCGAAGAACTCTAGTTAATCGGGTTTTTTTTTGATATTGTTGCTTACAACTATTCTCACTCTTTCACACTTGGCTAGGATAAAAAGTGTAGCAAATGCTCTAATTTAAATTAGATGGTACATAATGGGTATGTGATCTCAATGTCATTTGATAAATGGCCACTTGTCAATATCACAGCTTGAAAATCCCCCACCAAGGTGAGAGAGCATACAATTTAGAAGTAGGTACCTTAGCATGTGTGGGTATTTTTGTTATAGGGGCATCTCTCTTTGTAGTTGAGGGATAGTTACACTGGCATCTTATTGCAGCTTCATCTTCTGGTTATAACAAATTGTAACTTCTTTTGTCTTTAAGCATGTAGTTTGTTTGCTCCCTTATTTTATAAAAGAGAATTCAAGGCTTAATTCTTAGGCATTGGTTCAAGGTCATGTCTTCCCAACTCAATCTAATGTGTGGGATCAATCTGATCATAGATGAGTTGTACATAGTTAGCTTTTTTGAAATAAAGATTAGCCATCTTATTCAAATCTTCATTTTGAGCTCAAAATTCTTGATGTAACTACAAAGTTGTTTTTTAATTAATTAACAGTTTACTTTACAAGTTATTGTTGAGTTTTAGAGCATACTATCTCCTACTCATGTACACATTATTACCTTTATGAATATAAATTTGATTAATGATCAATTTATTCTTCATCAAAGTCTTTCCTATGTTTTTATATTCTTCTTGTGGCATTTACTCAGGTAGTAAAATAATAGATATAAGAGGATATTGAATGTAGTATTCGTTTACAGGGATAACTAAGCATGGTTAACTCTGAAGCTAGTGAGGTATTCTGATGTAAGGCATTATTTTATCATCACAATAAACTAATATTGATTACAAAATAGCTCTTTTACATTTACTTCTATTTCTAACTCTATGACCCTTGGGATAGGCACTGATCCATTTAAGATGTTATGCTATACTTAACCCCTTGATTATCCTCATCATTAAAAATCAAAATAGTTTTTCCTTTTAGCTGTAGGTTTTAGATGCTATTTTATTTACATGTTCTTATGCAAAGAATTTTGTTGAAGCTTACGAATCTAGCCCACTACTTTCCTCTATCATTAATTCTTCAAGCAATCTAGAAGGAACATATCTATTTCTGAAACAGTTGTTTTGAGCAAGTATTTTAGAGACCCCCACCCATTTTAATAAACATTGTTTCAAAAACTAAAGGAACACCCTCCTTGGTCTTGTAGAGCCTAAAGTACAAAGGAAAAGGGATTGAAACCCCATTTCATGTTCATTGGCAAATCCCTTGAGATAGATCCGTTACTAGAAATGGCTATTTTATAGATCTATTTTCTTGAGATCAGGTTGGGAATTTAAAACAACCAACAAACTCTCCTTTCTTTAGCTTACCCACTGAACTAGGTGATCCAACCAGTTCTTCCTCTTCATAGGTTTCTCTTGCATGATTCTTTATCCTTTTTCTAGTACTCCCTTGCTGACATTTAAATGCTCAGTTTCCGTCGCCTCCACACTTGAGATAGGTTCTATTGAATGATCTCTTGTCAAATCAGGTCTTTCATCTCTCTAGTATCCTTCATTGTGGTAAGAATTGTGACTTCTTCTATTACTATGGTAGAAATTTCTATCATCTCTCCTATCGTAATAATTACTATCTCTTTCTTCTTTGCAATATGGGCTACTCTCCTTATTTTTCTTAGCATATGGTCTTTCTCCTCTAGAATGTGTTCTACCTCTCTGAAATTTTCCTCCTCTACCTCTTTATCTCTACTCATGTCTCTTATTCAACTTATCTTCAACTTCTAGTGCAAATTGATATGCTTCTTCCATTGTTGTCATTCTCACCAAACTTAGTTCTTCTTAAATTTTTATCCTCAATCCATTTATGTGCCATGCCACTTTCTACTTTCTTGCTTCACTATGTCCAGTCTTTATAATCATCTTATGAGATGCTTTAGTGTACTCCTTCATTGATTTCTCACTTTGTCTTAGATTTTACAATCTCTTCAACAATTCCAACTCATAGACAGTAGGTATGAATTGATTCTTTAATTTTGTCACCATCCTATCCCATTTTATGATTTTCTCTTTTCCTCTCCTATTTCTATCCAATTGAACTTCTTTCCACCAAATATAAGCATGTCCTTTCAACTTAGTTTTTGTAAATCTTACTCTTTCCATATCTTCAATTTCCTCGTATTTAAAATATTCCTCCATGTCATTTATCCTATCAATTAATTCCTTAGGATTCAAATTTCCAATATAGTTTGAAATTTCCATTCTAAGTCTCTTACCAATCTTAGAAATAGATTTCAACATCTTTACTTAATCTAATTCTTCTTCTTCTAGGGCTTCTTCATTTTGGTCAGCATATTGAAATTCATCATCATCGCTTTCATCCTCATGTATAGGGTTTAGTCCTCTTCTTCTATCTTCTTATACAACATCCAATCTAACTTTCATTATCCTCATCATCTCTATCATTTCTTCCATTATTCTAGCAATGTTTACCATAACAGGCATCCTCCTTGGCAACATCCCTTCCTTAGATCTTGTCCAACTACCTCAATTTGGTGATCTGACCACAATGTTGCAACTACCTTACAATCATCACTTTATTGATAAACACAAGGAAGACTTCCTTAGGTTAGTGATTTGTTCACCTCAGGATCTTCCATAATACCTTCTCTCCCAAAGGATTCACAAAATTCACTCTGATACAACTTGGTGCAGTCACAAATGGAGGGTCTAGAGAATGGATTGTCCAACCGTGCAGCTAGAGTAAACACAATGGAAAACAACACGAAAATAACACAAGAATAGAATGCAATGGAGGATTTATTGATTCAATATCTCAAACAATTACAATGCTTATATGCTGGCAACATGCGAGATACAATTTGGCTCACATGCATGTTTTCTAGATTACAACATACATGAATGATATGACATTGAAGAGCCTCTAGAAGAAAACTATCTTTCTACCCCATCACTAGATATCAATTGATTAACTCCCTAATGCATCTAAGAAATGCTTATATATCATCTTCTAGCTCAAAGAATGCTCTGTGTTGGCCTCAAGAGGGATTCAAACTCTAATGAATGATGAAGCGTGTAGGTCAGGAAACAACTCATGCTAATGCTTTGCAAATGGATGAAACATGTTGCAATTCTTAATGAAGGTCTATTCAGTCCCAAATTGCCTTGTGTTATGTTCCATTTGGCTCTGCAAGTCACATGAATACTCCACAAACCTTGTATGCTCATGTTGAATGTTGAATGCTCTATTCTATGAATTTTGTTGATGTTCTGGTAACAATAAATCTCTATAAACAATTCCAAATCTCATGAAATCTGAATATGATTTAGATATCATAGTGTAAAATCTAAGTCCTTATCTACAAGATGGGAAGTGCTAATGCAGTAGAATACCATGGAAAATGTTGAAACTACGATTGGATGAAATGTAATTGAAATGCAAGAAAAGAAAAGAAATCAAATATTTTTAGTTGATGAAAGATTTCTCTTCAACCTAGGATTCTGCTACATCAAATCTCTTCACAAGCTTTCTGACACATCAAGCGGTTTGTCAGTCGTACACTCGAATCACAAGTTATGGACACCAAAAGTTGGGCCTCCCATTTTGGGAAATATGAAAATGTTTTGGACATTTAAAAGACCTATAAAGGGGAGAGTTACACATGTTTGTGTGTTATTTGATATGTCACAGGGTATCTTTGATTGGAGATAATTTGGGCACCACTTTTGGGTGGGTTTACCTCATGGTTTTGTAATTACTTGGTGTAGGGGCACCTTTAGGCAATATGGTAAAACTTTGATTTTTTTCTTGATTTGATATGTTTGATGTCAATAAGGTCATTTGAGACCATTATATGTCCTTTCGGACCAATTTTGATGTTTTGGTGCAATTTGGTCAAAAATGCAAAAGTTGCTAAATTCTTGTCAATATTGTCAAGGTTGCCATGACAACTTTTTGAAAAATGTTGTAAAAGGTAGTTGTGGGTTGGTTGGTGTTGAGGAACTAATTGTAGAGGTATAAATAGGGCTATATTGTAGGATCCAAAGGTTAGTTGAAGAAATTTTGAAGAAATCAATGATCAAAAACTTCATTTTCTACATTTTTCCTAGGTTTTCAGAACTTTTGATGATGTGTACAGCCTATACTATCCATGGAGTATTAGAAATAGGATAGACAACTAAGAAGGGGGGTGAATCTTTGTCTCAAAACTTTGGAACTTTTTGTAGTTAATTCTTTCTTTTACCACTTCATAACAATTTCATGACTTAACCATGAAAACAACAATCATAAGTGTAACAGCAGCAACACAAAAACACACTTGACACCAAGACTTTTAATGTGGAAACACGGTTAAGAGAAAAACCATGGTGGGGGTTAACCCACAAAAATTAATACCATGTTAAAATTATTTTTACAAATGGGAATGCACATGCATTCAAGCTCACTACCCAAAGTTCACTACCTACAAAAAGATTACAAGAGAATAGCACAGATTTTGAATTGATAAATAGCATCTACCCGTACAAGAGTTTTAGTTTCAGTTAAGTGTAAAAATTGATCTTACACATTTCATCTTTTCTCTGCTCTTCTTACTACTTTGCCTTAATTTTCACCTTAGATTTCTGTTCTTCTCACATTTACACCTTATTCACACACCACACACACAAAATCATCCAATTCCATCAGCTATATATATCCGCAACATGATCTACAATCATTTGACTAGTCGGCTTCAAGAACATTTAGAACTTTGTTGAGTACTCTACTCTGTCGACTAGATCCATACATAATATGAGATGTGGACCAAAACTTGGACTCACAAATCATCAATCATGTTGGCTACCATCAATGATCATCACCAATTGCCAAATAAACAACTTCTATACATCTAGAATTAAGATCATTCACAAGCTCAGCTTATTCTTCCTTTGTTTGTTCTGTCAAACTGAAACTTGATACTCAAAAGCTAAAATCTTTTGAGTCCATCACCAGAGGACACAACTCTAGATTTAAAGTGTCTTGACAATGCTTACAATTACTTTAGATTTGTAGCAAACCATGCCTTTCCATCAGAGAGATCCAGACCAAGATACCAAACCTTGTCACCTGCTCTATTCCTAACTGCCCGGACTTAGACAAATTTTGATTTTGACTTCCAGTGTGAATAAATTATGTTATGCAGATGAATGGGATGATCTTAGTTACCATCAATGACAACACCTATCAACGTGAAGAAGTGTCTCTTGCCAACAATCTCCCCCTTTGGCATTGATGGCAACACTTAGTGCAAAATGACTAAGTGTCTAATGTAGCTCCCCCTTACTCTTTACACTTGTACTTCTCTATTAGTTCCAAAGGTCCCCCTTTGCTAGATTCTTTATTTTTCACTGCTCTTCACTCCCCCTTTGACATCAATGGAAAAGGGTGGGGTCTTAGGCCAAAATTCTCCAAAAATTCTGTATATACTGCCGCATATGTACAACTAATCATTAAGTTTTATTTACATAACCTTGAGAATGTCTGCAAAGCTAGTTTTTATTTGCACAAGTTCAGAGGTCCAAGTACTCTTCATTCCATCCAAAATTGAGATGTGCGTACTCAACAAAAATGAATATGCTTCTGCCTTTGATAGATCTGATGGATCACTAGTCTGAATTGCAGTCTGAGCTTCAGATAGGGCATTATACGTTGTCTCTAACTTAGGGGTAATCAATCCTTGGAGCTCACACATTCTCTTCATAATGTTGCCTCTCTCTTTAACAAGTCTCTTAATCTCATTGGTCAAGCTAATTACTTGACATTCCTGACTTATGGGTGAAATAGTTAGAGGATCAAAATTATTGGATAGATTTGACAATTTCAATTCTTGTTCCTTTATCTTCTTTTCAATATCCTCACTTACTTTTGGCCAGGATAGACAAAATTTGTATATATCACCCCATCACTTAGAGCATTTTGAAAACTCTTTATACTTTTAGCAAGTATAGTCCTATCATACCCTATTAGAATCTTAATTTTACTAAATCTCTTATCCAAAAACTCATTTCTGACTTTTATCTCCGTAGACCTCTCAAAGGACTCAAAATGAGTATTTACAGAACTTACAAGATTTTTTAGATGTCCAGAGGGGGAATCAGATGGACTCTTCTAGTAGGAAGGCATTATCTTTTTCAAAATTCAAGTTACAAGCCCCAGTAGCTCATTGTCCTCCATGTGAAACTTTAACATCTTTTCTCTAGCCTTTACTTGGGTGAATGATGCTATTTTCATTGATTGAATTGGAGAGAGAGTATATCGATTGGCTAGACCTTTGAGTAGTTTAGGCTCCTCAAGCTCATTCATCTCTTTTTCAAGAAGACTTTTCACTGCATCTGCAGTGTCTCTTGCAACATTTTTTGAACCATCCTTTTGTTCACTAGATTTTTTAGTATCTGCTTTAGGTGCTTCAACATTTGCACCATCTTCTTATACTTTATCTTTCTTTTCTTTTTCTTCCTCTTTCTCTACTTTAATTTTCTCTATGCTATATGCAGATGGACTCTTTCCTATTTTTTCACCACTTGCTACCTGATTTAGAGGGCTCTATGTAGTAGCAATATCCTCTTCTTTTCCAGAATGATCAAGTGGAGGAGTTACTAATGCATCAACTATTTTGTAGATCATTTCTATGTCCTCCTAATTGACTTGTTCCTCTTCCTGAACTTCTCCAACATTTAGATTTGATTAATCAAATCCAACATTAATATCCTCATAGGTTAACTCCAAAGGATCTAAATTAACACCTTGGTTCTCAATTCTTTTGTTAATCTATTCTTCTAGAGATTCATGTTCCAGAACTAGAGGATTGACTTCCTCTACTTGTTTATTATTTAAATTGTTTGTGCATGTTTGTAGTCATGTGAGACATGGCTGAGGGATTAATTCAAATATTAAATTTGAAATATTTTGAGACATGTGAGGAGGAAATTTTTATTTAATTAATTGGGAAGGTGATCAAGTGGGATAATGTTAGTGGGATAAATGGGATAATGTAATGGCCTAGGATAAAATATTACAAGATGTTTTACAAGGTCAAGTATGATTAGATGATGTTATGACATGGACAATTTTAAGTGTCTACAGTTTCTTTGAATTAATATAATATTTATCTTTGTCTAAATCCTTTCTCAAGATTTCTTTTGTTTCTTTTGCAATTTCCTAACTTTCACCAAGAATTAGTTTGTTCATCTGGACCTTGCTTCTAAATTTTTATTTAACTTCTCTAAGGATTTTAACTACTTCTCTTTTGGTCATTATAGGACACAAAGTGGAGAGAACATACTCTCAAAGTTCTCTGTCTTTATCCTTGGCTACTTGTTTCCTCATTTCCAGTACTTTCCTTAAACTTTTAGGAAGTTCTTGTAAAATTTCCAATAGGGCTCTATTGAATTTATTCACATATATGATAATGTCGTCTTCCAAAATTTTCTTATTTGCTTGATCAAAGTTATCATAGTAAACTTTGATAGGCTTTAAATTTCCATGAATAGTGATTGTTTTTAAATTTTATCAATAGTCATAGAGACCTTACCAGTTGCTTGCTTTTTACTAGCCTTATTGCTTCTGGAAGGATGGTGTTCAAAAGTCTTTGAAGTTTTGGCTTTCTTGGATCTTATTTCTTTCACTTCTTCATTTGTCTCTGTCTCCTTATCATCTTTTGTGCTCTTGTGGGTTCTTGTGGCCTTGGTTTTCTTTCTTTTCCCTCCACCAGATGGAGTGGCTTCCGATTTCATGGTGGAAGTGGGCTTGGGTTGCTCAACAAGAGTTGCAGAACTCCTTGTCTTCCTTGAGAAGCTTGGTGGGACTTCCAGAGCAATTGCTAGCTAATTTTCTACTTTTTCTTTTGAAGTCTGCTCAGTGCTTCTCTTCATCTTTTCAATCCTTTCTTTGTTCTCTCTCACTACTTCTTTTATAATCCCAATACTTTTTACATACATCTCCACTTGCTTGTGCACTTTTCTTTTTGTTTCCAACTATCTATGTTCCACATGCAACTTTAAGCTTAGTTCCTTGTGTGTTCCAAACCTTTCAGTAGAGGTGTCTTTAGGTTTGCTTAGAAGATGCTGAGCATACATGTCTAGAACTCTCTCATCCACCTCATAAACCATTGGCATTATCCATACTATTATTGGTTCTACATCTTCCATCAAACATTGATCTGTGTCGACCATAAAACATATCTCATTCTCATACTTTTCTACAACTGGATTAGGAATTCTTTCCCTTGCATGCATTAGACTCTAAATTTTTTTGAAATACTCCTAGATTGCAGTCTTTTGTGCACTTGAATCTACAAGGCTATATAAATGCTCTCTTATCTAGATTGCCACCGGCCTATCATTTGTCTAGTGCACACCTTCCACTCCAGGTATTTCATTCATGAAATAGAAAAATAGGCATATGATCAAAGAACCATATTTGAAAGAGTTTTTCTTGTCCTTTTTAATTTTTCTCAGATTCTCTACCAACTAATTTTGTAGTAATTCACATAGATCATAGTCAACATTATCCTTTAACATCTTATAAGCTGCATATATTACAATCCTAGAAATTGAATTCTCCCTGTTGGAGTGCTAGATCTTATAGCTAATGATCATATGAGTAAATTTGAAATCTAGTTCTATGATGTCATTTATTGTCATTGCTCTTTTGTCATACTTCGCTCTAGTTGCATTAGTAACAGTTTGATTCTTCACATCTTTCAAAGTAGGTAATCCACTGGTTGCATTCAACCTAGTCACAATTATGATAACATCTTTAGTGATCTTAAATGGTTTTAGTAGCCAAATAAATTCATCATGCATCCGGCTCAACACATACCAAACCCATTCTCTTTCATCAAAAGATGAAAATTTAGTCATTTGTAGAAAATGTTTGCTTTCAAGGGCTTCAAATTCAAGTTTCAGTTGGTAATTGTCATCTTTTAGATGTCTCTTAAGCAATTCCAGTAGTTTTAGATTCCCAAATTCTTCTATATTTCAATGAATGTATGCCCTAATGTCTTCAACATGTAAAAACTCATATGGAACACTCAAAAAAGCACCTAGCAGCTTAACTTCAATGGATTTGTAAGGATGCTTCTTAAATTTAGGACGGGGTCTTTCAGTGATCAACAACTAAAGGTGTAGCCATTTGCAGAGATTGAGAATTCAAGAGGTTTCATAGAAAATAGATGTACCTTGTCCCGTAGATTAGGGTTTTGCTTGGGGATCCTCTTCGCTCCTCAATTCTTGAGAATTCTCAACTTTGAACTTGTTCACTTCTCCTCTTCTTGCTTTCTTCTAATGCAAAGTGATCTAAATGAGGAATGAATGACTTTTTTATGCTCTGCAGCACCCAATTTGTCTTTGTAATAAATTCTCTACCCCAATACATCTAGTTACTCTGATTGTTGAATAGTTTCTCATAACTTACTCCACAATATTCCATATCCACCTTTTTTCTTCCAAAAATCCTTCCAAATGATCTGAAACAATCCAAGATCTCTTTTCTTACTGTGCTAAATTTAGGTACTTACTTGCTGACTGGGGGAATTTAGTTTACAATTCTACTCCCCCTGAGCCAAGGCTCCCAAATCAATTCTTAGAGGAATTTTTAGCACCGGATTCCGGTGCGGATCCATTATTGTCATTCATAATTGTTTTCTTGACCCACGTTTTGTTTATTTCATTCTGAGTCTCATTCGCATCAATTTCTAATGCAGGAGCATCTAGTGGTATAAGGGCAATCTGACATCACCCAAAAAGAAGTTGATTCAAAATCATTGTAGTTGTTTTCATTTCATTCCATAATTAGTGTTTTTGGTTCCATAATCTCTTGAATAATGATGTAGGACTTATAGTTTTTTCCAAACTACTAAAAATAGCAACCTACCTGTTTTGGAAAGTTTAACTAGCATTTTAGGAAAGTTTGCATTTGGGCACAGATTGAAGAAAAAACTTACATAAAGATTCATATCTAAAATATAAGACCTTTGGCAAAGAAATCAGGCAAAGATCATTTGTGAGCTGAAAGATATTAAAGTTTCTATTTTCTAAAAAAGCCCCTAAAATTTTTTGAAACGAGATATGAGGAACTAAAACATCCCATAATGTCTCAAAAAGTTGATGGAAATCCATTTATGGATTTTTAAAATGATAGTTCACATCGTGAGCTTTCCGATGCTTAAAACAGTTTTTCAATCAGACACCCAGATCAAAAGTTATGCTTCCCAGAAGTTGACCTACTTTTGGAGGGAGTTACAAATTTTGAAATTTAGTTGGAGGCCACCAAAAAGTGCTATTTATGACTATTTTGGGAACCCTGGGCAGCAGTAGAGTTAAGGGGGTAAGTGTAGAGTCAATAATAGATGGGAAAACATAAAGCCTAGCTGATTTGGGGTTACAAAAGGTAGAAGATTCCAGAGCCTCGTGATGTGTAGCTGCAGTGTGTTGCAACCTATGGAGGATTGATTCCTCTAATTGTAATTAACCTTTTGTAATGTAATGAGTTGTCCAAATCAATAAAAGAAAGTTATATTTTCTATGTATAATTTTTGTTGTTGTGTGTTTTATGATTTACCCCTTCATCAAGTGGTATCAGAGCAAGGGTTCCTGAGTGTGTAGATTGATTGCTGACCGTGAGGTAGTTTGCACTAAAACTTGAGGTTGTGGGTTTACTACAAAGATCAAGATGCCTCCATGAAGAAATCATATTGGGAGGAATGCTTTGATGGAATAGGGTTTTAGAGCCCTATAAAGGTAAACCAATGCATTGCAAGAGGAGCTACGAAGAGGGTTTGAGCTGAGAACAAGAGAAGAAATCAAAGTTGAAGATGAAGAAGAGATATTTGAGGAAGAACAAGAAGTTGCAAGAGATCATGCAGAAGTTAGATTGTTGAGGGTCATTTCCAACATCAGAAAGAGACCTAGGATCAAAGTTTCTACATATTCTAGAGATTTGAATACAGAACAACTTATTGATTGGATCAATGACATGGAGGAGTATTTCGAGTATGAAGATGTGGAGGACCTAGATCGGGTCAAGTTTGCAAAAACAAAGTTGAAGGGCCATGGCAATATTTGGTGGAAGGAGATCCAATTAGACAGAAATAGAAGAGGAAAAGGAAATATTGCCATATGGGATC
This sequence comes from Cunninghamia lanceolata, assembly GCA_027924645.1. Taxonomy (NCBI): domain Eukaryota; kingdom Viridiplantae; phylum Streptophyta; class Pinopsida; order Cupressales; family Cupressaceae; genus Cunninghamia; species Cunninghamia lanceolata. The sequence continues at coordinate 28,735,088 of BSBN01000078.1, read as the reverse complement.
AGATGGTGGGAAAACTGAAGAAGCATTTCATTCTGTGGACTATGAGATGTAGCTGCAGAAGAAGATGCAAAGACTAAAGCAAGGTAACAAGTCTGTTAAGGAGTATACAGAAGACTTTTATAAGATTACTATTATGACAAGCCATGCAAAGGCCAACAAGGAGAAGGTAGCCCATTACATTAATGGGTTGAGGCCAAGTTTTCAAGAGGAACTGAGCCTGGTCAGAATGACCACCATAGAAGATGCATGCTAGTTTTCCCTTAAGGTGGAAGAGAAGCTAAATAAAAGATTTGATAGAAAACAAAGGGGAAGAGGTCAAGGCAGAAGGACTCATGGAAGACCCTATGGAGGCCATAATGAAGATCAAAAGAAAAGTAAAGAAGCTAGCACCAGTCAAAATCATAGAGGGGATAATGCCTACCACCCTCGTGACCAGAACAATGGTGAGCAAAGAGGAAGAGGAAGAGGCCGACCTAGACAAGGACCTAGAAGAGGAGGTTTCAAAGGAACCTATTTCCATGTGTGGAGAAGAAGGGCATCGAGTATACGAGTGTTCGCAACATCAAGGAAGGATAAATAGAAGACCTGAAGGTAATGTATGAGTTGCACATGTAATGAAGATGCTAAAAGGGGAGAAACCCTAGTTGTCAAAAAAACTTTGTTGAATGAGGAGAAAGAACCCAATTAGAGGAAGAGTTTATTCCACACAAAGTGCAAATGTGAAGATAAGTGTTGTGATATTATTATTGATAGTGGAAGCACTGATAATCTTGTTTCAGAGGAGACGGTTGACAAGTTGAAGTTGACAAGAAGAAAACATCCACATCCATATCAGATTGCATGGTTGCAGAAGGACCATAGAGCTTTGGTCAATGAGCAGTGTTTAGTGAAGTTCAAGATTGGGGACTACCATGATGAGGTGTTGTGTGATATCATACTGATGGATGCATGTCATATGTTGTTGAGGAGGTTGTGGTAGTATGATAGGAGTGTTGTCCATGATGGCCGTGCAAACACATATTCCCAACAAAGGATGGAGTTCATCACAAGTTGAAGCCCTTGAAGGAGGTGGAAGAAAAGGTATGTAGTACTTCCAGAATTTTCTTGGTAGATGTTAGAAAATTTTTGGAGGGTATGAAGCATGAGAGTCATTGCTTTGCATTGATTCCTAAGATTAGTCAAGAGAAATGTGAAGATGTACCAGTTGAAGTCTCAAAGATGTTGGAAGAATTTCAAGATATTGTCTCTAATAATGTACCAGAAGGTTTACCACCAGTAAGTAAGATAAGTCATCAAATGGATTTGATACCAAGAGCTAGATTGCTAAATAAGGCAGCCCATAGAATGACCCCTGCAGAGAATGAAGAGCTGAAAGGATAAGTTCAGGAGTTGTTGAGGAAGGGACTGATAAGGGAGAGCCTAAGTCCATGTGTGGTACCTGTAGTACTAGCACTGAAGAAGGATGGAAAGTAGAGAATGTGTACAAATTCTTAGACCATCAATAAGATCACGATCAAGTATAGATTTCCATTGCCATGAATGGATGACATTATGGATTGTTTGAGTGGAGTCAAGTAATTCACAAAGATTTACATAAAGAGTGGGTATCACTAGATCTGAATAAGAGAAGGAGACGAATGGAAGACAGCCTTCAAGATAAAGGAAGGTTTGTATGAGTGGTTAGTCATGCCATTTGGGTTAACCAATGCACTGAGCACATTCATGTTGCTCATGAACGAGGTATTGAAAGAATTTTTGAGAAGTTTTGTTATTGTTTATTTAGATGACATTTTAATTTTAAGTAAGACATGGAATGAGCATCTGATGCATATCAAAAGAGTTTTAGAGAAGCTAAGGGAGGAGAAGTTGCTGATTAATCTGAAGAAATGTAGTTTTACAAAGAAGGAGTTGGTATACCTGGGATTTGTTGTCTCAAAGGAAGGTCTTAAGATGGACCTAGAGAAGGTGAGAGCTATCCTTGAATGGCCTAATTAAAGGACTACCATAGAGGTACGATCTTTTCATGGTTTGGCAAGTTTTTATAGAAAGTTTATTAGAAATTTTAGTAGCATTTGTGCACCTCTAATAGAGACAATGAGAGGGGATAGAAAAGAGTTTAAATGGACTAAAGGAGAAGACAAAATCTTTGATACATTGAAGCAAAAAGTCACAGAGCAACCTGTTTTGGAACTTCCAAATTTCAAAAAGGTATTTCAGGTAGATTGTGATGCTAGTGGTAGTGCTATAGTAGCTATTTTGAGTCAAGAAGGTAAGTCCATTACCTATTTTAGTGAGAAGCTTAATGATGCCAAGAAAAAGTATTTTGTTTTTTATCAAGAATTTTATGCTATAGTTCAAGCTTTGAAGAAATGGAGACATTATCTGTTGCCAAAAGAGGTTTTTTTATATATTGATCATAAAGCTTTATAGTACCTTAATAGTTAAGGAAAGTGGTGCAGGAGCACCCGCACATGATCAGGATATAGGTCCGCATGATGACATACATGATCAGGATATAGGTTCGCATGATGACATACATGATCAAGATGTAGGATAGTTATCATCATGCTGACGGGATAATCTATTTTTAGTATGTTTGACTTATCATGTAATAAGGTCCACTGGACCGATGCTATGTAATAGTTCAACATAGGAGTATGTGTAGGCAGTTAGAGGCAGTTAGAGATCGGGATAAGGTTATCTGAGCTGTCCTCTCTCCCAGCCGCTTGGAAGCTCCCAGCCGCTGGGAAGTGATGTTAGTAGTACTCGAAGGATTTGTTATATATACCTTCGATCTGTAGGGTTTAGATATAGTTTGATATAGTTTTTGATATTGATGTACTGGTGTTGAGTAGATATTCAGGAGAGCAGTTCAGACATTGTGAAGCTGTATTCAGGACACTGAACTTCAATTGAATAAGATCTCATCTTTTGCATTATCTGTTTGCATCTGTGTTGATTTTCTTTCCATTTTGCAAGCTAATGACCACTTTCAACCCTTCCACCGGTTGATCCTGCAAATCGGTGGAATGGTCCTGTATCATAGCTTAGATTGCATTTGTGTTTTCTGTTTGTGCATTTCATTGTTCAGGAGATCTGTTAGAAGCATGCTGTAAATCAGCCTAGCATCCTCATGTGCTAGGTCTAAGAAGATAAACTGTTAGATTTTGGTTTGGAGGTGATCCGGCCCGGTCGTCACCTGATCTTTGTGAAATTATGCGGTTGTGAGTGTTTTCATGCAGTGGAAGGATACACAGGAGTCTGCATGTGCGTTTCCAGTCGGAACGAGCCGCAACATCATCTGCGAATCCATCGCCATCAGGATCGGGTCATGAAGTTGTTGAAATTTGCATGTTGCAGGTGCATCATGATGTTTTGAGTTGGATATATACTCAGTGTATATATCGCAGTCAGGATCATCTCTCGGGGAAGGTCATCATCCGCATATCGCTAACGGATGCGGGTGTGAAAGTTGAGTTTTTGGCTAAGTGTTGAAGAGTTCATCAGGATGATGTGTGACGTCATCGTCATCAGGATATTAAGAAATCCCTCTATGCGGGTTTATCCTGTTGTCGCTAAGTGGAAAGGTATCGGCGTAGGCAGGAAGTTGTACTAGCATCATCAGGAGGTTTCGAAGAACTGGATGAACAATATCATGATGCTGTTGCTTGTATTGTCGGGCAGTGAAGCATCGAAGGTAAGTTGTTGAAGTGGAACGTCATCAGGATATTTGGACAACCGGATATTTGGATATCCTGCTGACGAAGGTGATATTGAATATCATGATGATGCCGCTTGTATTTGGCACCCGATGAACAGTGCAACCGGAGGATGTTTGCGCCCGCTGATTATCATGATGATGATGATAGGCAACAGTCGAAGGAGGTAAATAGTAGTCGACAGGAGGATATTTGCGATCATCAGAAATATGATGATGCTGTTGAAATATGATGATGCAGTTGGTGTTGTTAGGAAATATGATGATGAGGTTCAGCCGATAGAGAAGTTTATCATGCTGTTTGTTTTGTTGGCAGCTCCTTCCTGTTAGGTTGCCTCCGTTGCGTTCCACTCTGCATCATAGTGGTATCAGAGCAAAGGTTAGGATCTTTTGGAAAAGATAAGCAGGATGTCAGACGAAGAAGGAACATCTGAGTTTCCAACAAAGATGACCAACGCTGAGTTGGCAGTTCTGGTGAAGAAACAGATTGCAGAAAGTAAGGCCGTGAAGGCTCAGAATCAGGAGTTAAAAGATGAATTAGCAAAGTTGAGGAGCAGAGTAGGTTCTGGTAGAGAAGATGATAGGGAAGAAGAGGATATCCCTAATTGGAGCGAGGAGGTCGTTCCTGCAGACCAGAGACTGCTGTTGAACGCCCTCAAGGCCATGGAGAGGAGAACCATGGATGTGAAGCTGGACTTGCCAGTGTTTACAGGTTAGATGGACCCTGATTCAGTAATGGAATGGATAGACTGTCTGAACAATTTCTTTGTGACAGAGGAGATACCAGAACAGCAGAGAGTGAAGATAGCACAGTCAAAGATGAAAGAAGCTGCCTTGACATGGTGGAACTTTGTTCAAGATGATAGAGTGCAGGAGGGAAAACGTAGAGTCGCCACATGGAAGAAGATGATGGAGTTGGTAAAGGAGGCTTATATCCCTTTGGATTACAGTATCCAGTTACACAAGAGGAAGCAGAACCTGAAGCAGAAGGAGCTAGATGTCAGCTCATATACAAAAGAGTTCATGAAACTCTGTATGAAGACCAAGGTGAAAGAAAGTGAAGAAGAAAAGGTAGCCAGATACCTTAATGGACTGAGGTTTAATATTCAGGAAGATCTGAGTCTGCATAACCCAGATACAGTGCAGAAAAGTTTTCAGTTGGCACTTAAGGTGGAAGAAAAGCTGAAGAGAAAACAAGATTAGAACAACAGAGGAAGAGGAAGACAACAAAGAGGTGGAAGAAGTCCTTTCAGAGGCAGAGGACAAGGACAGGGATATCAAGGAGAGTCTAGTCAAGACAATAGCAAGGGCAACAATAGCCAGAGTCAGAGAGAGAATTTCAGTCAGCAAGGAAACTTCAGAGGTAGAAGACCTTACAGAGGAAGATCCCAGGGCAGAGGATCCATCAGGTGTTACAACTGTAACAAAGAAGGCCATATAGCCAGCAGATGTCCAGACAAGGCCACAAGCTCAGCAGGTGAAAGGAGGACAAATCTGGTCAATGAACCTGATAATCAAAGTAGGACAAGTTCTAATGATTTTCAGAGTGTGAATGGTCCTGAGAATTATGGATATCCAGAAAGTGGAGAGTCCCTGATGATGAGAAGAACAGTAACTACCATGAAGGTACCTGATAAAGAAGCCCCTCAGAGGAAGTCCCTTTTCAGAACCACTTGCAAAGCAGGAGGTAAGGCTTGTAAAGTTTTGATTGATTCTGGTTCTACTGAGAACTTTGTGTCTGAAGAAATGGTGGTGAAGCTGAAGCTTAGGAGATTGCCTCATCCATCTCCATATGAAGTCTCATGGCTTACTCAAGGTCAGCAGACAACTGTAGAAGAGCAGGCTTGGGTAGAGTTTCAGATTGGTGGATATAAAGATAAGTTGTTGTTTGATATCACCAAGATGGATGCTTGCAACCTTTTGTTTGGTAGACCATGGCAATATGATCTGAAGGCACAGCATGATGGTGTCAAAAACACCTATAAAATCACTAAAGACGGTAAAGATGTAATACTACTCCCATTGAAGGAGAAAGAGGAGAAGTCTAAAGGCAAAGAAGTGAAGGTCATGCTGATGGAAGGCAAACAGTTTATGAAAGAAGTGGCAGCAGAAGATGCAGTTGCATATGCCCTGATCCCCTGTATGAGTGTGAATAAGAAACAACAGCAAGAAGCCAAGAAGGAGAAGAAGCCAAGGTTGATAGACCCAGCTGTCCAAGAGTTATTGGATAAGTACAAAGGTGTTATCTCAGAGGGAATGCCAAGATCCCTACCACCCATCAGAGATATCAGTCATTGCATAGACTTGATTCCAGGGTCTACACTTCCAAATAAAGCAGCTTATAAGCTTACCCCAGAACAGAATGCAGAAGTAGCCAGGCAGATTGAAGAATTGATGAATTTAGGTCTGATTGGAAAGAGTTTGAGCCCATGTGCAGTACCAGCTGTACTAGCACCTAAGAAGGAAGGCACTTGGAGGCTTTGCACAGATTCCAGAGCCATCAACAAGATCACAATCAGGTATAGGTTTCCAATCCCCAGAATTGAGGATTTACTTGATTGTTTGGGAAATGCTAAGTACTTTACTAAAATAGACTTGAAGAGTGGATACCATCAGATAAGGATTAGACCAGGTGATGAGTGGAAGACAGCATTCAAAACAAATGAAGGTTTGTATGAATGGAAGGTTATGCCTTTTGGTTTGTCTAATGCCCCTAGTACTTTGATGAGGCTGATGAATGAGGTTCTGAAGGAATTTATTGGTAAGTTTGTCATAGTCTATTTAGATGACATTCTGATTTTCAGTAACACCAGAGAAGAACATCTCAGGCATATAGAGCTGGTTCTCAAGAGGTTACATGAAAAGAAGCTGATGATAAACTTGGAAAAGTGTTTGTTCATGAAACAGGAGATCACCTATTTAGGTTTTGTCATCTCACAAGGCAAGCTGCAGATGGATAAGGAGAAGGTGAGTGCCATTTTGAATTGGCCAACTCCACAGACCATGAATGAAGTCAGAAGTTTCCATGGGTTAGCAACCTTCTACAGAAAGTTCATCAGAGGGTTCAGTCATATTTGTGCACCCATGTTGGATACCATCAAAGGAGGACAAAAGTGCAGGTTTGTTTGGACTCAAGGAGCAGATGATTCCTTTGAGGCATTGAAGAGGAAGGTGGCACAGCAGCCAGTCCTTGCACTTCCAGATTTCAATAAGATCTTTCAGGTAGAGTGTGATGCCAGTCACATGGCCATTGGAGCAGTACTCAGTCAAGAGGGTAGACCAATTGCATTTTTTAGTGAAAAGCTCAATGATGCTAAGAAAAGGTATTCATCATATGATCTGGAAATGTATGCTCTAGTTCAGTCCCTAAAGAAATGGAGGCATTACCTGATGCCAAAGGAGTTCATAGTCTTCACAGATAATCAAGCTTTGAGTTTCATCAACAGTCAGGAGAAGCTGAACCACAGACATATGAAGTGGGTAGAAACACTACAGGCTTTCACTTTTACCTTGAAGCACAAGAAAGGGGTTAAGAACAAAGTTGCAGATGCTTTGAGCAGGAGAGTTCTCACAGTAAATCAGATTCAGTTAGAGAGTGTTGGCATTGACTCACTCAAGACCATGTATGAGTCTGATGAAGATTTTGGAGAAATATATCAGGTCTGTACTTCTTTTGGGGAGAAATACCATGCTGAGTTCTCTGAATACCTGATCCAAGATGGATTGCTGTTCAAGGGTGGACAGTTGTGTATTCCCAGATGTTCTATGAGGTTGAATATAATCAAGGAGAAACATTGTGGAGCAATGGCAGGTCATTTTGGTCTAGACAAGACTCTTGATCTGATCAGGAGGCATTATTTCTAGCCTAAGTTGCAGTCAGATGTCAGGAAATTTGTAGAAACCTGTGTAATTTGTCAGAAGGCTAAAGGCAGGTCAACCAATGCAGGGTTATACCAGCCCTTACCCATTCCTTCCAGACCATGGGAAAGTATCAGTATGGATTTTGTTTTAGGTTTGCCAAGGACCAGGAGAGGATTTGACAGTGTCTTTGTTGTAGTGGACAGGTTCAGTAAGATGGCACATTTCTTGCCATGCAAAACCACTGCAGATGCCTCATATATTGCAGATTTATTCTTCAGGGAAGTTGTCAGAATTCATGGGTTACCTTTGAGCATAGTTTCAGACAGAGATGTGAAGTTTGTGGGTCATTTCTGGAGAACCCTATGGAGGAAGCTGGGAACCAATTTATCATTTTCCTCTGCATATCATCCTCAAACGGATGGACAAACTGAGGTTGTGAACCGTTCCTTAGGGAATCTACTTAGATGCTTGACAAAACAGCATGGAGAGAAGTGGGACAATATTCTGTCTCAAGCTGAGTTTTCATATAATGATACTGTCAACAGGAGCACAGGAAAATCGCCTTTTCAGGTAGTCTATGGAATGCATCCCAGAGGTATTTTAGAGTTGCGAGAACTACCTACAGCAGATCCTGTTAGTGCAGATGGAGAAGCTTTTGCTGAAGCAATCAAAGAAGTTCATGATCAAGTTAAGACCCAACTCCAGCAAACCACCTTAAAGTATAAGGAGTATGCTGACAAGAAGAAGAAGGATGTTCAATTTGCTGTTGGAGATTTGGTTTGGGTTCACTTGAAGAAAGACAGGCTCCCTCAGGGGAAGTATACTAAGCTCATGCAAAAGAAAGTTGGACCATGTCAGATTTTGCAAAAACATGGACAAAATGCTTATAAGCTCCAACTACCACCTGATCTTGGTTTATCTCCTATCTTCAATGTATGTGACTTAACTCCATACAAGGCTAATCCAGATGCAGATCAGGATATCCTACAGGATACAGTTGCTGAAGACATTCCTCCACATGATCCTCCACAGATACAGCAGATTTTGGACACTAGAGTGGTCAAACAGACCAGGAACAAGAAGTACTTGGAGTACCTCGTCTCTTGGAAGGGACAGCCGACTTCTGAAGCAGTATGGATGACTGCCGAACAGATACAGAAACATGGTGCCGACCTTGATACTCTCATCTCAAGTGGACTTGAGATTTCTTCTTTTGGGGAGTATGGTGCAGGAGCACCCGCACATGATCAGGATATAGGTCCGCATGATGACATACATGATCAGGATATAGGTCCACATGATGACATACATGATCAGGATGTAGGATAGTTATCATCATGCTGACGGGATAATCTATTTTTAGTATGTTTGACTTATCATGTAATAAGGTCCACTGGACCGATGCTATGTAATAGTTCAACATAGGAGTATGTGTAGGCAGTTAGAGGCAGTTAGAGATCGGGATAAGGTTATCTGAGCTGTCCTCTCTCCCAGCCGCTTGGAAGCTCCCAGCCGCTGGGAAGTGATGTTAGTAGTACTCGAAGGATTTGTTATATATACCTTCGATCTGTAGGGTTTAGATATAGTTTGATATAGTTTTTGATATTGATGTACTGGTGTTGAGTAGATATTCAGGAGAGCAGTTCAGACATTGTGAAGCTGTATTCAGGACACTGAACTTCAATTGAATAAGATTTCATCTTTTGCATTATCTGTTTGCATCTGTGTTGATTTTCTTTCCGTTTTGCAAGCTAATGACCACTTTCAACCCTTCCACCGGTTGATCCTGCAAATCGGTGGAATGGTCCTGTATCATAGCTTAGATTGCATTTGTGTTTTCTATTTGTGCATTTCATTGTTCAGGAGATCTGTTAGAAGCATGCTGTAAATCAGCCTAGCATCCTCATGTGCTAGGTCTAAGAAGATAAACTGTTAGATTTTGGTTTGGAGGTGATCCGGCCCGGTCGTCACCTGATCTTTGTGAAATTATGCGGTTGTGAGTGTTTTCATGCAGTGGAAGGATACACAGGAGTCTGCATGTGCGTTTCCAGTCGGAACGAGCCGCAACATCATCTGCGAATCCATCGCCATCAGGATCGGGTCATGAAGTTGTTGAAATTTGCATGTTGCAGGTGCATCATGATGTTTTGAGTTGGATATATACTCAGTGTATATATCGCAGTCAGGATCATCTCTCGGGGAAGGTCATCATCCGCATATCGCTAACGGATGCGGGTGTGAAAGTTGAGTTTTTGGCTAAGTGTTGAAGAGTTCATCAGGATGATGTGTGACGTCATCATCATCAGGATATGACGTCATCGTCATCAGGATATTAAGAAATCCCTCTATGCGGGTTTATCCTGTTGTCGCTAAGTGGAAAGGTATCGGCGTAGGCAGGAAGTTGTACTAGCATCATCAGGAGGTTTCGAAGAACCGGATGAACAATATCATGATGCTGTTGCTTGTATTGTCGGGCAGTGAAGCATCGAAGGTAAGTTGTTGAAGTGGAACGTCATCAGGATATTTGGACAACCGGATATTTGGATATCCTGCTGACGAAGGTGATATTGAATATCATGATGATACCGCTTGTATTTGGCACCCGATGAACAGTGCAACCGGAGGATGTTTGCGCCCGCTGATTATCATGATGATGATGATAGGCGACAGTCGAAGGAGGTAAATAGTAGTCGACAGGAGGATATTTGCGATCATCAGAAATATGATGATGCTATTGAAATATGATGATGCAGTTGGTGTTGTTAGGAAATATGATGATGAGGTTCAGCCGATAGAGAAGTTTATCATGCTGTTTGTTTTGTTGGCAGCTCCTTCCTGTTAGGTTGCCTCCGTTGCGTTCCACTCTGCATCAGAAAGTTGAACCAAAGGCATTTAAAATGGGTTGATTTTTCTAGAGTTATACTTTTGTTTTGAAGCATAGGAGTGGGAAGTCCAACAGAGTTGTAGATGCCTTGAGCAGAAGGCAAAATTTGTTGACAGAAATCAAGATAGAGGTTGTTGGGTTCGATGAGCTCAAAATTTTGTATCCTGAAGATCTAGATTTTGTAGAGGCTTGGAAAGCTTGTCTGGAACCTATTACTTTGGACATTACAAAATGGTTGGATTTCATCATCCAAGATGGAATGTTGTTTAGAGGAAGCCAGTTGTGCATTTTGAGGAGTTCCATGAGAGAGAACCTGATAAAAGAGAAGCATAGTGGGGGATTAACTGGATACTTTGGTTGACATAAGACAATTGCTATTGTTGGTGAAAATTATTATTGGCCATAGTTGTAGTAGGATGTGAGGAAATTTGTGTAGAGTTGCATAGTGTGTCAGATGGCAAAAGGAACAGGTTAGAATACAGGGTTGTATCAGCCATTACCTGTACTTGAGAAGCCATGGGAATGATATTAGTATGGATTTTGTTCTTAGTTTACCAAGGACACAGAGAGGGCATGGTTCCATTTTTGTGGTGGTGGACAGATTCTTGAAGATGGCACATTTTATTCATTGCAAGAAGACTAATGATGTTGTTCATATTGCAGAGTTATTTTTTAGGGAGGTGGTGAGATTACATCATCTACCAAAGAGCATAGTTTTAGATCGAGATACCAAGTTTGTTGGTTATTTTTGGAGGACATTGTGGAAGAAGTTGAAGACAGATTTGAAGTTCAGTTCTGCACACCATCCATAGACTGATGGACATACGGAAGTGGTGAATAGGAGTTTGGGTAACTTGCTACAATACTTAGTAGGAGATAAGCCCAAGGGATGGGATTTGATTTTATCATAGGCAGAATTTACTTACAACAATTCTATCAATAGAAGTACTGGTAAATCACCATTCCATATTGTATATGGCAATAGCCCAAGAAATGGTTCTGAGTTAAGAAAGATGGACAATGGAGAAAAGACAAGTGCCGAAGCTGAAGACTTTGTAGAACATTTGAAGAATTTGCATGAAGAGGTAAGAAAGTACATTAATAAGTGAATATTTAGTACAAGGATAAGACAAATTAGAAGAGGAGATATAAGGAGTTCCAGGTAGGAGATGAAGTCATGGTTCACTTGAGAAAAGAAAGGTTCCCATTGGAACTTATAATAAGTTGAAAATGAAGAAATTTGGACCGTACAAAATCCTGAAGAAGCATGATTCAGGAAAAGCATATGAGGTAGAGCTACCGAGTGGGATCAATATTTCCCCTATTTGCAATATTGCTAATTTATCAGAATATCATGAAGGTGGAATAGAAGATGGACCAACAGAAGCACAATGGAGTATTCCAACATCTACTTCATTGGAGGAGATAGAAGAGATCTTGGATAGCCGTGTGGGAAGAAGTACTTAGAATAGGCAATATGAAGAATATTTAGTGAAATAGAAAGGAAGGCCTATTGAAGATTCTTCTTGGTTGTCTAAGGTGGAGGTTGACCATTTGGGTTTTCCTTAAACAAACACCTAAGACATGACAAGGTCACTTGTCAAATTACCCTGGGTGTCTGATGCAAGAGCATCCAGTGGTGTAAGGACAATCTTGCATCACCCAAAAAGAAGTTGATTCAAAATCATTGTAGTTGTTTTCATTTCATTCAATAATTGGTGTTTTTGGTTCATAATCTCTTGAATAATGATGTAGGACTTTCAGTTTTTTCCAAATTGCTAAAAATAGTAACCTGCCTATTTTGGAAAGTTTAACTGTAATTTTAGGAAAGTTTGCATTTGGGCATATATTAAAGCAAAAATTTGTAGAAAGATTCATAACTAAAATATAATACCTTTGGCAAAGGAATCAAGGAAAGCTCATTTGTGAGTTGAAAGATATTAAAGTTTCTATTTTCTGAAAAGCCCCTAAAATTTTTCAAAATGAGATATGAGGCAATAAAACATCCCATAATGTCCCAGAAAGTTGATGAAATGCATTTATAGATATTCAACATGATATTTCACATCTCTATCTTTCCAACCCTTAAAGCGGTTCGTCAATCAGACACCTGGATCAAAAGTTATGCTTCCCGGAAGTTGACCTACTTTTGGAGGGAGTTACAAATTTCGAAATTTAGCTGGAGGCTGCCAAAAAGTGCTATTTATGACTATTTTGGGAACCTAGGGAAGAAATAGAGTTAAGAGGGAAAGTGTAGAGTCAAGAATAGGTGAGAACATAGAAACCCTAGCTGATTTGGGGTTACAGAAGGTAGAAGATTCCAGAGCCTAGTGATGTGTAGCTGTAGTGTGTTGCAGCCTATGGGGGATTGATTTCTTTGATTGTAATTGAGCTTCTATAATGTAATGAATTGTCCAAATTAATAAAACAAAGTTCTATTTTCTACGTGCAATTTTTGTTGTTGTGTGTTTTATGATTTACCCCCTTCATCAATTTTTCTTTGCCTTTGTCTTGTCTCTGCTCATTCGATTTTCTTGTTTATTGGACCTCTACTTCCACTGTTCCTACTTTTGTAGAATCTTGCAATATGACTAGATTTATTGCATTTAAAGCACACAACATTTCCTTTTTTTATAAAGTTGATTTCCTCTTTATATGCACTGATTAGCCATGTTTCCAAACCCATTGCAAGCAAAATAGTAACCATTGAAGGAATTTCCAATTCCTCTATTGTTAGCATTATTCATTATCATACTTCTACATTCATTTGATCTATGACCATACCTCTTACACTTGAAGCATTGACTAGAGAAGGATGGACCATTATGATTTACTCTACTTCTGCACTAAGTAGCTCTATAACCAAATTTGTTGCAATGAAAATAATTTCCATTGAATGATGGATATCTTTGAGCATTAGGATGTCTTACTGGAGGTTTTCTAGTTCTGTTTCTCCCATTCCTAGCTTGAAAAATTCTCTGTCTAGATCCAGAGCTTTCACCTTTCTCATATCCAAGACCATGCTTGTCATCAGCCTTTTTTTGTCCTTTGAGCAGTGCTTCAAGTTTTGCTGAGCTTATCTTGAACTCCTCCTTATATTCATTTGCAACTTCTAGGTCATGTCAGAGAATGACAATTTGCCTTTCATGTTCTCTCTCATTGTCTCTACTTTCTTGTAGATCAAACTCTAGATGGCCAGCTATTCTATCCAATTTGCAACATTCTTTAGTTCTTTCTTTTAGTTTTTGATTCAGATCTTCTTCAATTTTCTTCCTATCTTCACTTTCTTTAGTTTTCCTCACCACCCCAGATTCAATTTCAATTTTTAGAACAACTTCTTTTGACAACTTCTCACATTCCTTTGTCTTTTATTCCAAAGCTTCATTCATGCCATTTTTTTCAGGTAAACTAGATAACTGTAGAAGTAGCTCCTTTTTCCTTTGCATAGATTTGTTAATTTATCTTTTAACATTTCAATGGTATAATCAACATCTTTAATTTCACCTCTCAGATTACTAATTTCTATTTTAGACTGAACAAGCTCTTCTAGGGCCAATTGAAGTTGATCTTTGAGTGAACCAATTTAAAACTTCTACCAAGATTTTTTCCTCAAGCTGTTAGACTTCTCAAAGGAACCTTTCTCTGATACCAATAGTTAGACATAGGATAGACAACTAAGAGGGGGTGAATCAGTTTTCTCAAAACTTTGGAACTTTCTGTAGTTAATTCTTTCTTTTACCACTTAATAATAATTTAATAACTTAACTATGAAAGCAACAATCATAAGTGTAAGAGCAAAAACACAAAAACACACTTGACACCAAGATTTCTAATGTGGAAACCCAGTTAAAGGAAAACCACGGTGGGGGGTTAATGCACAAAAATTAATACCCTATTAAAAGTATTTTTACAAATGGGAATGCACATGCATTCTGGCTCACTGCCTAGAGGTCACTACTCAAATGGAGGCTCACTACCTACATAAACATTACAAGAGAATAGAAAAGATTTTGAACTGATAAATAAAATCTACCCATGCAAGAGTTTCAGTTCTGGTTAAGTGCAAAAACTGATCTTACACATTTCATCTTTGCTTTGCTCTTCTTATTGCTCTACCTTCATTTGCACCTTGGATTTCTACTCTTCTCACATTTACACCTTATTCACACACTACACACACAAAATCATCCAATTCCATTGGCTATATATATCCATAACATGATCTACTGTCATTTTACCAGTCGGCTTCAAGAACATTTAGAACTTTGTTGAGTATTTTGCTCTGTCAGCTAGATCCATACATAATATGAGATGCGGACCAAAAATTGCACTCACAAATCATGAATCATGTTGGCTACCATCACTGATCATCACCAATTGCCCAATAAAAAACTTCTATACATCTAGAATTAAGATCATTCACAAGGTTGACCTATTCTTCTTCTATCTGTTCTATCAAACTGAAACTCAATACTGAGAAGCTAATATATTTTGAGTCCTTCATCACCAGAGGACAAAAATATAGATTTAGAGTGCCTTGAAAATGCTTACAACTACTTTAGATCCACAGAAAACCATGCCTTTCCACCAGAGAGATCTGGACCAAGATACTAGACCTTGTGACCTCCTCTATTCCTAACTGCCCAGACTTAGACAAATTCTGATTCTAACTTACACTATGAACAAATTGTGTTAAGTGGATGAATGGGATGATTTTAGTTTCCATCAATGATAACACCTATCAATACAAAGTAGTGTCTCTTTCCAACATGGAGTAGTCTGAAACCAGTTGGAAGTTGTTGGGCATTGAGTCTACTTTTTTTTCCTTTTTGTTTCATCAAATTTCATCCATTTTTGAGAAAGTTACAAGCATTTTTCTAAAAAATAGTCTAGAACCCTAGTTTAGGGTTTCTAATGGACTAAAATAAGGCATTTCTCCCCATTCCCATGGTGAAAAATTATAAAAATTGGTGGAATGGTTTGTCCTTGTATATATTTTCATATTCCAAAGTTGTAGAATCCAAGGTTTTGGTTTACACATGTTTTGATGATGCCCTAGGTCTAATATCTCTAAGTATTAGATTGTTAAGAGATCAAAAAGATTGGTTTGAATGCATAAATGGGAATATTGATTCTTGGGAGGGATAAAGAGGGATTGTACATTTGTAACTACCAAATGGACTAGGTTATGGAATTTGGAGATCATTAATAGTAGTTTTGGAGTGTTTCCTAAGGACTGTCCTAATTGGCCTGTCTAGGATAGTGTTGGAAAAAAATTTGAGTAGTTAAGGCTGATGTCTCTTGTGTTGGATAGGTGTTTAAGTTCCCCTTCCAAACACTTTTATTATGTGTCATGAATTGATAGGGAGGACTCTAGGCTGCCTGCTCTGCATCCTGTAGGTGTACAACACCGTTTGACAACACTAGCCTTCCTACCAATTCAAAGTGCTAAAAGACATACTCTTTGCAGAGATGGAAACTCTACTTCTCTACTTGGTGTGGGACACATACCTTGTCCTCACTACTTCCAAGATACTACCTCAATGGCATATTACTTTCTGAGCCCATTGCCCACCCTTCTCACTCTGTTCACGGGTCTGGACTGCTTGGTGCTCACTTTCTTCCTCTTTATTTTCCACCCCTGCAAGTCTATTTTCCCTACTTGTCTATCTAGCCGGACTCCTCACTGAGCTCGCCTAGAACAAGCATGCATTGCCTCTAGCCAGCAATTTGACCACCCCACAAAAGGAAAACAAACAAAAATCATGGCTCTGCTTGACAACCTCCATACTGTACAGTGGAACTTGAGGAGTCATCAAAACAGAGTCATGGTTTGCAAAAGAAAACAAAATTGTAGAAATAGAAAGACTAATCTACTTCAGAATGGTAAACTGAAAACAAAAAAGAAAATACACAGATGATCGAACTACTGTACTTTATTTTTATTCAAAAATTTTGATTACATCAAAATGCTTCACACACCAAAATTCACTTCTTCGATTCTTCTTCTGCTGAACTCCTCTACAGAAAGAATGCTACATTTTATATCTCTTCTCATGTCCATTACAGGATGGTTCAACTACCAGATGGTTCATATTCTAACTACCCAGCATTGCTGACATCCAACTGTCCAAACCATTTTGCATTCGTGAGAACCTTTAGTCCCACATACATCCGTCGACTGACACATCAACTGCATAATGCATGAACACAGGGTAAGTTTACCGTTGGCACTTTTGCTGCCAATGACCCTAGCTTGTCAACCACAAACGAACCGTCGGAATGACTTCTTCCTTCTTCACCGATAAGGTTGCTCCTGCCGATGCCAACCCCTTGCCAACTTCCATCAGGTTGGCAGTTGACATCGGAGCGACATCCCTAGGCTTGCCCGATAGAGATCCTCACACCGACGCCTGACTCCAAGGTAAGTCCCATCGGAGTAACCAACACCATCGGCAAAACTTCTCTTCGCTGGACCGATAGTTGTTCTCTCGCCAATGCCCAAGCTAAAGACATCCATCGGAGTGACCACAAGTAGTCAGAGTAACATTTCAAAGCTGGGCCGATAGTGATCCTTACGTCGATCAACCGGGACTCCACCATTAGTGAGACCATTCCCATCGGGAAGACTTCACAAGGCTCAACTGATAGATGTCCTCTCACCGACGTCCAACTCCATCAGAGTAACACATAGCTGTCGGAGTGACACCCACATCCTTCACCGATAGCGATTCTCATGCCGATGGACTTCACCAACCTTTACCACTCCATTGGGGTAACACCAAGCGATCGGAGACACAACCACAGGCTCCGTCGATGACCACCCTCATGCCGATGGACATCACACATCAGTAAGACCTTCAACCGTCGGCCTATGATCAAATCCTCGGCCCGATACTTATACTCACGCCTATGTCTTCGGCCAACTCCACATCGGTGAGACTTGATGTTTATCACCCTGATTGGTGAGATGATACACTGTTGGCTCACGATTGTTTCCTCAGCCCGATGCCAAGGCTCACACTGATGACCCACTTTAGATAAGAAAAAACTTCTTCCCACCAAGGCTTATTAAAAAATTCACCATATCACACCAGAATGCAATGATAAGAAAAATTCACAACATCACACCAAAAATGTGTAGTATATACATGGGCTCCGAGCCCTTGGTGCTCCTACACCATACTCCCCCTGTGCGGAAGAAGTCAAGTCACCTCCGGTGACAATGAGGCAAAATTAATGCCCCTCTTTTTGAATTCTGACTCTGCAACCCAGGTAGCTTCTGCTTCAAGAAACTATTTCCATTTGACCAAATGCTCCATGTAGATGCCATGTCTGGTCTGCTTTTGTACTCTTGAATCCAGTATTCTCTCTGCCTGTAGTTTGGGTTTTAGTGGCAAAGTCACATCTTTTGCTATCTGTCCCTTCTCTGAAATGGATCCATTTGCTGCTGACTGAGGACCCCTGTATTGCACCAGGTCTTGGACATTAAACACTGGTGAGATTGCCAAATCTTTTGGAAACTCAATTCTGTATGCATTATTTCCATACTTGTTCAGTATTCTACAAGGACCAATTCTCCTCATCTGAAGTTTGGTTGGCAATCCTTTCTGCATTCTGGCTTTGTTCAAGTGCACCATAACCAGATCACCAACCTTAAACTGAATATCCCTTCTGTGGGCATCTACTCTATCCTTGATCTTCTGTGTGTTCTCTGTCAAGGTTTTCTTCACCTACTCATGCACTTCTTTCATGGATTGTGCAAAATCCTCAGCATGTCCACTTCTGTTCTCCACGTTTCCCATATTTCTAAGCTCACATATACCTCTGGGATGCATTCCATAGACTATTTCGAATGGACTCTTACTAGTAGTCCTATTCACACTTTCATTATAGGCAAATTCTGCCTGATGAATGACAAGATCCCAACTCTGTCCATATTCTTTGGTTATACACCTTAACAGGTTGCCCAATGTCCTATTTACCACCTCTGTTTGACCATCTATCTGTGGGTGATATGCTGAACTGAATGACAAATTTGTTCCCAATCTCTGCCACAATGTTTTCCAGAAATGCCCCATGAATTTAGCATCTCTGTCAGACACAATGCTTGCTGGAAGTCCATGAATTCTGATCACTTCTCTGAAAAACAAGTGTGCTATATGACTGGCATCATGAGTCACTTTATAGGGAATGAAATGACTCATCTTGCTAAACCTGTCCACAACTACATATATGCTATCATAACTAGTCTTAGTCTTAGGCAAACCAACTAGAAAATCCATACTTACACATTCCCATGGTCTGGAAGGAATGGGTAAGGGTTGGTACAGTCCTACATTTGAAGTGGTTCCCTTGGCCTTCTGACATATGATACACTACTCTACATACCTTCTAATGTCTCTGTGCATCCTTGGCCAATAATAGAACCTTTGGACTAGCTCCAGTGTCTTATTCAGACCAAAATGGCCACTCAGACTACCATTGTGCTTCTCCTGTATGAGATTTTCTCTCATAGATCCTCTTGGCACACATAATTGTGCACCTTTGAATAGCAATCCCTGCTGTAGGGTGAAATCTACAAACTCACTGTGAAAGTGATTCTCAAAATCTTGACATACCTTGTGTGCCTCAGCAAAATCTTCATCATCTTGGTAAAGATTCTTGAAATCTTCAATTCCAATGCTCTTCAACTGCACTTCCTACACTGTGATCAATCTTCTGCTCAAAGCATCTGCAACTCTGTTCATCTGCCCCTTCTTATGCTTAATTGTAAAGGTATAAGATTGCAGGTACTCCATCCATTTGATATGCCTGCTGCTTAACTTATCCTGTGAGTTTAGAAAACTCAGAACTTGGTTATCTGTGTAGACAACAAATTCTTTAGGTAGGAGATAATGTCTCCACTTCCTCAATGCTTGGACTAGAGCATACAACTCTAAGTCATACGAAGAGTACTTACTCTTTGCTTCATTCAGCCTCTCACTGAAAAAGGCTATAGGTCTGTTTTCCTGATTTAGCACTGCTCCTACAGCTATATTACTTGCATCACATTCAATAGTAAATAGCTTATCAAAACTAGGCAACAACAAAATAGGTTGTGTTGCTACCTCTTTCTTCAACCTTTCAAAATTTCTATCTGCAGTTGGTGTCCATCTGAATTTTGCTTTCATTCCACCCTTGATTGTATCCAACACGGGTGCACATATTCCGCTAAAATTTCTGATAAACTTTCTGTAAAACTGGGCTAAGCCATGAAAACTTCTCACCTCTTTGGCTACTCTGGGAGTAGGCCAGCTCAATATGGCTTCTACTTTGGACTTGTCCATCTTCAACTCTCCTTGGGACACCACAAAACCAAGGTATACCAATTCCTGCTTCATGAATTCACACTTCTCCAGATTGATGGTTAGTTGTTCATCATGTAATTTCTACAAAACAGTATTACATGTTCTAGATGTTCTTCCTTGGTCTAACTAAAAATTAGAATATCATCTAGAAAAACAACAACAAATTTACCAATGTAATCCTTTAGGACTTCATTCATGAGTCTCATAAAGGTACTAGGTGCATTTGATAGACCAAATGGCATAACAAGCCATTCATACAGTCCTTCTGTGGTCTTGAAGGCTGTCTTCCACTCATCTCCTTCCTTGATTCTTATTTGGTGGTAACCACTCTTCAGGTCTATCTTGGTGAAATACTTTGCTTTCCCAATACAGTCCATGAGATCTTCAATTCTAGGAATTGGGAATCTATACCTTATAGTTATCTTGTTTATGGCTCTGGCATCTGTGCATAATCTCCATGATCCTCCTTTCTTGGGTGCCAATACTGTGGGCACAGCACAAGGACTAATACTCTTCCTAATCAATCCTTGATCTAGCAACTCCTGCACTTGCCTGGAAATCTCTTTGTGCTGATCTAGAGTCATCTTGTAAGGTGCCTTGTTTGGCAAAGATGCCCCTGGAATCAGGTCTATCTGATGGCTTATTGCTCTCTGTGGAGGCAATGTAGCTGGTGTACCATCACTAATTATGCCTTTATACTTCTCCAGTATAGGCTGCATTTCTTTGGGAATCTCTGTCTTCTTATCCTACTGTCCTTCTTTTGGTTTTACTATGATGGCATAACCAATACCATCCTCCTTAAGAATATTCAGAAACTCTTTTCCACTCAACCAAAATATTAGGACTCTTTGTCTGAACTGCATCTTCATCTTCCAATGACTGAATTTTATAGGTGACACCATCCTTCTGAAAAGAATAGGCATTCTTCTCACCATCATGTACTGCTTTTCGGTCATACTGCCATGGTCTGCCCAATAAGAGATGGCATGCATCCATGGGTAGTATATCACATAATACCTTATCCTTATAGCCACCTATACTAAACTCTACCCAACTTTGTTCATTCACTACCACATGTTGACCCTTATTCAACCATGTGACTCTATATGGGTTTGCATGAGTAATTCTTTTCAAATTTAGTTTCTTAACTACTTCATTAGAAATAATATTATTAGTAGATCCTGCGTCTATGATAATTTTACATACCTTATTCAAAATCTTGCACTTGATTCTAAGTAGTGCTCTCCTCTGGCTTGGTTCAGACTTTACTGGTTCCTTCATCAAGGTTCTCCTTATCATCAGGTTCTCTCCATCTTCTGAGTTCAAATTGACCTCAGGTGACTAATTGGTGGATGCATTGTCTTGGACATAGTGATTTCTCTTATCACCTCCTTGAGAAGAGGATGTGGCCTTTTCTGGACACCTATATGCTGGATGACCTAGATTGCCACAGTTGTAACACTTCATGTTGGTGAAATAGGATCCTTTGCTTGATCCTCTTGACCTTCCTCGGTTAGATCCTCTTCCTCTGTGGTTTCCTCTACCACTTGACTCCCCACTCTACTCTGTGAGTTTGGATTCTGCATGGGATCTATTGTTAGTATTTCTTCCACCAAAACCTCCTCTGTGTCCTCTGTTATCTCTGCCTCTTCCTCTTCCTCTACTATTTGAGTCTTGTTTCCTCTTGTTCTTTTCCTCCACTTTTAGTGCCAGCTGATAGCATTTTTGCACTGTGGTAGGGCACAACAAACTGATTTCTTCTTGTATATTCCACTTCAGACTGTTAAGGTACCTTGCTACCTTTATGCTTTCATCCTCCATTACTTTGGACCTTAAGCATAGCTTTTGGAATTCTTCAGTGTATGCACTGACATCTAATTCCTTCTGTCTCAGATTCTGTCTCTTCCTGTGCAGCTGTATTTCATAATCTTCTAGCATATATGCTTCTTTGATTTTAGCTACCATTCCCTTCCAAGTAGCTATGGACTTCTTATCTTCTTTTGCTCTTTTATTCTGCACAAATTTCCACCAGGTTAAGGCAGCTCCCTTGAGTCTGGATTTGGCCACCTTTACTTTCTGTGCCTCGCTTACACCATCACATTCAAAGTGATTTTCAAGTCCTTCTATCCACTCCATGACCAAATCTGGGTCCATTTTCCCACTGAAAAGTGGTACTCCTTCCAATGTTTTATCACTCATTGCTTTCAAAGCTTTCAAGAATGGTTCTTCTTCCAACATAGGATCAGGTGTGGGCTCTTCATCTTCTACAGATACACCTTTTCCCTTATCCTCAGAATATTTAACTCTCTGGCTGACTTCTTCAGTCTTTTGCAACATTAAGCCTAGCTTACTCTCCATTTCTCCTAGTCTTTCTTATAGAAGTCTATTCTCCTCCTCTTGATCTTCAACTTTCCTTGCTAACTCTGCATTAGTCACCATTTTCTTGAATGAACCTACAGCCTCACTGGAACTCGGTGATGACATACAACTCTTCTATTCCTACCTAGGAATAACCCAAATCTTACTGCCTTGATACCAATTTGATAGGGAGGACCCTAGGCTGCCTGCTCTGCATCCTGTAGGTGTACAAGACTGTTTGACAACACTAGCCTTCCTACCAATTCAAAGTGCTAAAAGACATACTCTTTACAGAGATGGAAACTCTACTTCTCTACTTGGTGTGGGACACATACCTTGTCCTCACTGCTTCCAAGATACTGCCTCAATGGCATATTACTTTCTGAGCCCATTGCCCACCCTTCTCACTCTGTTCACAGGTCTGGACTGCTTGGTGCTCACTTTCTTCCTCTCTATTTTCCACCCCTGCAAGTCTATTTTCCCTACTTGTCTATCTAGCCGGACTCCTCACTGAGCTCGCCTAGAACAAGCATGCATTGCCTCTAGCCGGCAATCCAACCACCCCACAAAAGGAAAACAAACAAAAATCATGGCTCTGCTTGATGACCTCCATACTGTACAGTGGAACTTGAGGATTCATCAAAATAGAGTCATGGTTTACAAAAGAAAACAAAATTGCAGAAATAGAAAGACTAATCTACTTCAGAATGGTAAACTGAAAATAGAAAAGAAAATACACAAATGATCAAACTGCTGTACTTTATTTTTATTCAAAAATTTTGATTACATCAAAATGCTACACACATCAAAATTCACTTCTTCGATTCTTCTTCTGCTGAACTCCTCTACAGAAAGAATGCTACATTTTATATCTCTGCTCATGTCCATTATAGGACGGTTCATATTCTAACTGCCCAGCATCGCTGACATCGAACTGTCCAAACCGTTTCGCATTTGTGAGAACCTTTAGTCCCACATACATCCGTCGACTGACACATCAACTGCATATATGCATGAACACACGCTAAGTTTACCATTGGCACTTTTGCTGCCGATGACCCTAGCTTGTCAACCACAAACGAACCGTCAGAGTGACTTCTTCCTTCTTCACTGATAAGGTTCCTCCTGCCGATGCCAACCCCTCGCCAACTTCCATCAGGTTGACAATTGACATCAGAGCAACATCCCTAGGCTTGCCCGATAGAGATCCTCACACTGACGCCTGACTCCAAGGTAAGTCCCATCGGAGTAACCAACACCATTGGCAAAACTTCTCTTCACTGGACTGACAGTTGTTCTCACGCCGATGCCCAAGCCAAAGACATCCATCGGAGTGACCACAAGCAGTCGGAGTAACATTTCAAAGCTGGGCCGATAGTGATCCTTACACCGATCAACTGGGACTCCACCATCGGTGAGACCATTCCCATTGGGAAGACTTCACAAGGCTCGACCGATAGATGTCCTCTCACCGACATCCAACTCCATCGGAGTAACACATAGCTATCAGAGTGACACCCACATCCTTCACCAATAGTGATTCTCATGCCGATGGACTTCACCAACCTTTACCACTCCATCGGGGTAACACCAAGTGATCAGAGACACAACCACAGGCTCCGCCGATGACCACCCTCATGCTGATGGACATCACACATCGGTAAGACCTTCAACCGTCGGCCTACGATCAAATCCTTGGCCCGATACTTATACTCACACCGATGTCTTCGGCCAACTCCACATCGGTGAGACTCGATGTTTATCACCCCGATCGGTGAGATCATACACTATCGGCTCACGATTATTTCCTCAGCCCGATGCCAAGGCTCACACCGATGACCAACTTTGGATAAGAAAAAACTTCTTCCCGCCAAGGCTTATTAGAAAATTCACCATATCACACCAAAATGCAATGATAAGAAAAATTCACAACATCACACCAAAAATGTGTAGTATATACATGGGCTCCGAGCCCTTGGTGCTCCTGCACCATGAATGTCCCTAAATCCACATTGGAGATTGGAGAACCCTTAACCTTTTTTGTCATAGTTGTTCAAGAGTGGAACCCATAGTGTCATCAGGGAAAAATAGTCAAGACTTAAATGCTTGGGGTTTGGTATTGTATGCCACCACTTGTGTATGTCACATTGTTCCTAAGCCATATGACAAGTCTTGTTCCAGTCCTCACATTATCTTAAGCCAAGTTTGAAGGATGTGTAAACTTATAGGTCTCAAATATGCCTCAAAAGTAGACTTAGCATGATAAGTTATGTAACCCCTGTCCTTGAATATTAAATGAGCGTTGTTCAAAACCCTATCTCTGCGTCAAATTAATATTGAAGTAGGAAAGGTATGTAATGGGGTATAATAAGGTGATATTGTAGTCAAGCCAAGATGCCTCCAAAAGGGAATGTAGTTACTAGAGAGGTGAGTTGAAGGAGAAACATGCAAGAGAGATGAGGGAGTTGAGAGAAACCTTTGAAGCCAGACTTGCTACATTGGAAAGAAATCATAAAAGGGGAGTGATCATAGGAGATCTAAGTGATCAAGAAGAAGAATAAGAGTTGGTGGAAGAGAATCCACAAGAAGGGTCCCAAGAAGAGTTGGTTCCTGAAGAATTAAAATTTGTAAAGTTACTAAAGGAAATCAAAGGAGATTGTTCCAAAATAAAGAGTGAACTACCAGTGTATGGAGGAAGTCTAAACAGTGAAGAGCTTCTTGATTGGAGAAGTGAACTAGACAAATATTTTGAATTTGAAAATGTGCCTGAAGAACAACAAGTGAAGTTGGAAAGAACAAAGTTGAAGGGTCATGCATCCCTTTGGTGGGACTATGTGCAAGATGAGAGAAGGAAGCGGGGCAAATCCAAAATCACCTCTTGGAATAGAATGGTTGCAAAGTTGAAAGGTAAATTTCACCTAGTGATTATGCCACTCAGTTGCATAGACAATTACAAAATTTGAGACAAAAAGATATGGATGTGAAGGCATATACATAGGAGTTCTATAAACTAAGCATTAGATCATGCCATCTGGAGGATGAAGTTGATAAGGCTACAAGATAGCTTAATGGACTAAAGTATAGCCTACAAGATAAACTTAGTCTCACAAGCCCAAGGATAGTAGAAGAATGTTATCAACTAGTCTTGAAGCCTGAAGAAAAGTTGCAAAGAAAGCAAGAGAAGCAAAGTAGAGGTTGGGGAAGGACAATTTTTAGAGGAAGAGGATCATTTTCTGATTTAGGACAGCCACATGGGAGTCAAGGAGAAAAAAGCAATACCCAAGAACAAGTTGCAGATTCAAGAGGCAATTTTAGGGGCAGATTTGGAGGCCAAAGAGGAGGATCAAGTGGATTCATAGGAAAGTGTTATGAGTACAATAAATTTGTAGGCCATCAAGCATGGAAATGCTCTAAAAATCAGTCTACTACTTCAGTTGGAGGTGAAAGGAGAAATCAAATTGCTCATGGTGAAGATAGTGAAAGTGTGAACTCTCCATCACACAATGCTAATCCAGAAGTTGGAGAATCTCTTATGTTAAGGAGAACTTTGATCAAACTACCTATGGAGAAGGAACCACCACAAAGAAAGTCACTCTTTAGGGCTACATGCAAATGCCAAGGTAAATGTTGTCAATTTGTCATTGATTCTAGTAGCACAGATAACTTAGTTTCTATTCAGATGGTTGAAAAGTTGAAGTTACAAAAGTCACCAAATGTTGCACCATGTAAGGTTTCATGGTTAAATAAAGAGCAACAAGTGTTAGTCAATGAACAAAGTTAGGTAGAATTCCACATAGGGGTATATAAGGACAAATTTTTGTGTGACATCATTCCCATGGATGTTTGCCATATGCTACTAGGAAGACCATGGCAATATGATAGAAATGCTAAGTATGATGGTAGGAAGAATACTTATGACATTGAGAAAGATAGAATCTCCTATACTCTCACACCTTTGAAGGAGGAAAACAAAGATCAACAAGTAGGGTCAAGTGTGATGTTAATGAGTCAAAAAGAGTTTCTAAAGCCAATGGAGGAGGAAAAGGTAAATTTTGCAACAATGATTAGACCTAGGACAATCATAACAACAATATATATTGATGAGTTACCTTTTGACATACAAGACATGTTGAATGGTAGTGTAAATATTGTTGTTGATGAACCTTCTAATTATTTGCCTCCAATGAGAAGAATCAATCAAATAGAAGGCAATATATCTAAGTCTATTTGTAATACAAAGAGGGAATAGGCCAATAGTTTACAAAGTCCATGGAGAAGACAACAATAGGTGACTATGAGACAAGGCAAGGTGACAGTAGCCACTTCAATCCTAACATAAGAATTAATAAC
Source organism: Cunninghamia lanceolata (assembly GCA_027924645.1). NCBI lineage: Eukaryota > Viridiplantae > Streptophyta > Pinopsida > Cupressales > Cupressaceae > Cunninghamia > Cunninghamia lanceolata. Next base: position 28,708,567 of record BSBN01000078.1, on the reverse strand, counting down.
ATCATACATAAGTATATGCATGGTCACTATTTTTTGTGTCATTCAAGGATGTTCTATCATCACGTTCTTAGTCTGATAATGATATAATGAGGCAACAGACTAGTCATTCCACAAGGACAATAGAGAGGGCCGAAGTCAACAAGGTAAATTGGGAAGCCAAAGTTGACATTGTTAATGTCCAAACCATGATTCCTCAATTAGAAGTTGTGATGTTACTAAAGCTACTACAAGAATGTGAAAAATAGGACACAAGGAGTTGTAGAGGATAGTGTTAAACAAGAAGTTGAACCCTTTCACATCAAGGAGAACAAGAGATTTGAGTTTGATGTTTTTGCACAATGTAGTGGTGAAGTTTTCATTGTTGAAGCATTGTTGAAAGAGGGAGTCAGAGGTGGAGATGAAGGTAAGATCATTCCTTTTGTCCAGTTTAAGCACTTTTACCAAGACTTAGATAGACCTAAGGTCAAGATGAGACAACTCTTGGACTGTTTCATAGAAGAAGAGGTACAGGATAACTTTGCACAATACATTTCTTTAGAGCTGATATTGTATGGTCAAGATACAACTTTCAAGATACCAGACAAGAGATTTCAAGCAAGGTTACACTGTTGTAGCTTTCTATTCAAGTGGAACTTGAATCTTTTCTCCTCTGGGGAGTATGGTGTAGAGGCACCTTTAGGCAATATGGTAAAACTTTAATTTTTATCTTGATTTGATATGTTTGAGGTCAATAAGGTCATTTGAGACCATTATATGTCCTTTGGGACCAATTTTGATCTTTTGGTGCAATTTGGAAAAAAATACAAAAGTTGCTAAATTGTTGTCAATATTGTGAAGGTTGCCATGACAACTTTTTGAAAATGTTGTAGACCTTAGTTGTGGGTCAGTTAGTGTTGAAAAAATGATTTTAGAGGCATAAATATGCCTATATTGTATGACCTAAGGGTTTGTTGAAGAAGTTTTGAAGAAATCAATGATCAAAACCGTCATTTTCTGCATTTTTCCTGGGTGTTTAGGACTTCTGATGATGTGTACAGCCTGTACGGTCCATGGAGTAGTTTGAAAATGGTTGGAAGTTTTTGGGCATTAAGTCTACATTCTTTTCCTTTTTGTTTCATTTATTTTCATCCATTTTTTATAAAGTTACAAGCATTTTTCTAAAAAATAGTCTAGAACCCTAGTTTGGGGTTTCTAATGGACTAAAATAAGGCATTTCTCCCCATTCCTATGGTGAAAAATCATAAGAATTGGTGGAATGGTTTTTCATTGTATATATTTTCATATTCCAAAGTTACAGATTCTAGGGTTCTGGTTTGCACGTGTTTTCATGATGCCTAGGTCTGATATCTCTAAGTATCAGACTGTTAAGAGAGCAAAAAGATTGGTTTGAATGCATAAATGAGAATATTGATGCTTGGGGGGGAATAAAGAGGGATTGTACATCTATAACTACCAAATGGACCAGGTTATGGCATTTTGAGATCATTAATAGTAGTTTTGGAGTGTTTCCTAAGGACTGTCCTAATTGGACTATCTAGGACAGTGTTGGAAAATAGTGAGCAATTAAGGTTGATGTCTTTTGTGTTGAATAGGTGTTGAAGTTCCCCTTCCAAACACTTTGATTGTGTGTCATGAATGTCCCTAAATCCACATTGGAGATTGGTGAACCCTTTACCTTTGTTGTCATAGTTATTCAAGGGTGGAACCCATAGTGTCATCAAGGCAAAACAATCAAGACTTAAATGCTTGGGGTTGTGTATTGTATGCCACCATTTGTGTATGTCATATTGTTCCTAAGCCATATGACAAGTCTTCTTCTAGGCCTCACACTGTGTTAAGCCAAGTTTGAAGGATGTGTAAACTTATACGTCTCAAATATGCCTCCAAAGAAGACCTAGCATGATGAGTTATGTAACCCCTGTCCTTAAATATTGAATGAGCATTGTTCAAACCCCTATCTCTACATCATTACCATTGGTGATTTACTATATTGTATCTTCTATATATCATGAGATTGAGATGGAGGTTGTGTGTAAGAGTCTTATAGATGTTGAATTATCTCTGGATCTTTGGCTAGTTATACTCCTATGAATTCTTTCTCTACAAGTATATTGTAATCTTCTTGATTTTTGAATAATATATTGGGTGGATTTGGATTGTGGGGGTTTTATCCTTAAAGGGTTTCCCCACATAATTACTATGTTGTGGTATGATTGCTATTTTTTGTTTATTTCTGTAACTATTGTAAAGATCTGAAAAGTTTTGCATATCCCTCCCTGAAGATTAGTGTAGGAAGTTGTTATGCTACCTTAGCTTCCTTACATGGGGGAGACAAATGATGATGTCCTGGAGGAGTGTCTATTTGTTGTTCTTATTGCTCCTCCTCTTGTTGTACATCATGTTAGAGAGAGTTAATTTCTTGTTCTTGTTCATTTTTCTCCTCCTCTTGTAATGCATCATATGCTTTCTCTGTTATCTCCTTTGTTTCCTCCTGTAGTTTCCTTTTCTCTTCTTTTGTTATGGCCATTAGGGTATCCATCCTCTATTTTGTACATAATTTTATGGCTTGCATTTGTGCTAATCTATTTCTTTTCTATGGAGGTAGCTAGGTCTACCTTATCTATGGATTTTTTCCTTATTTGTTCTACTATTCCTAGGGATTTCTCCCTTCTTTTCCCCATTGCATCTATTAGCTCTTTAGGGAAATCCTCCATGATTTCCTCAAGTTACTTGTCACTCCTCCACATGAAACTTATAACTACCCTTTCTATTATTTCCTTATTCTCCAAACAAACTTGTTTATACATATCTATTGTAGATTTTAGAAGTCCATGGTGTTGGATAGTACTAACTACCACCTCCAGGGTTATTATTGGCTCCTCTTCTTGTTTTTGCTCTATCTTCTCTTCTTATTCTATATCCACCATTGTAACTTTAGCTTTCTTCTTCTACTGTAGTTTGTTTATTTACTCTTTAGTTCCTTCTCTAGTTCCCTTTTCTATTGATGCCTGTATCATGCTTCTCTTTACCCCTTACTTCATTCTCCTTGTAGATTTCTTCTCAACATTCAATTGTAGGAGAATTTATGATGCTTCCTTTGTCTCTGATTCTTTTCTACTTTGTTGTGGAATGGACACAGTTTGTGTCAATGACTTTGATTCTACCATGTAAAGTACACATTCCATATCAATGAGTTACTAAAGTAAATAATCTACTTATTCACATAAACTCAAATAAAAGGATAAATTTTATATATATCAACAATAATGACATTACATCTTTTGAAAGCACGTTATATATCTAGGTTTAGCACAATAAAATATTATACAATATCCATCTTCAACTCTCTTTCCATAAGTCATCTCAAATGAAAACAAGGTACAATAATAAAGTACAAGTAATGAATAATAAATTGAACCACTCTCTCCAGCTGCCACTAAACCACATGGTCATTCGCAGGTCAAGAGACAGGAACATGGCTCAGGTGCTTTTCTTCCTAACCATGAAGCAATTACACTTGCTCAAATCCCTTCATAACATGAAGGAGACCCAACTGTGCACAAAATTTCTAGCAGCTTTGAAACAATTGGCAGGAGGGAACACCTGATGCAACTTGATGTCTAAATGCAAATCTAAATGATTACATGCAAATATCTCCCAACAAAATGTGGTAGAGAAATACATATATATATGTATATATGTATGTATATATGTATATATATATGTATGTATATATATATGTATGTATATATATGTGTATATGTATATATATATATGTATATATATGTATGTATATATATATATATGTATATATATATATATATATATATATATATATATATATAAAGTTTTGGTAGACAATCTTTCATTTATTTCAATGAACACATGGCTTGGCCCAAGAACTTAAGATAGTTACAATTAGATCCTAAAAAGATGAAAAGCTTTCTCTATTTGCCCACATTCATCATCTTAGCCCAAAAGTAGGCCAAGCACACATAAAAGATAAACTACTTCCTTTTCAAAGCAAATTGATAACACTTACTTTTGCCTAGATGCATACACTACTTCTCCCTTTTTGCACGAGTAATGGAAATACACTTTAAAGAAAATATTCACAATAAAGAGCTTCATGCATGATTTATTTTAGATAGCCATCTATCTATACTTATTATTTTCTAACCATTTCTTGATTTATGCAACAAGGATAAGAGAATTCAGTTATATAATAATAGATGTCAGTATTGTTTATGACTGAAATTATATAAATATATATGTTAAATATACATAATCCACTTTGCATGCACAGTTCTATTACAAATAAAGCTAGATTATATGAATTCATACCTAGAAGCAAGATCAAATTTATAATACTATTATGATTAAATTTGTAATAATAAATAAAGGAGAATCATCTTTTCTAAAAAAATTAGATTCATGTTTGTTAAAAAAGAACACAATTTAAGTGAAGGCATAAATAGATAAGTTAGTTAAATTAAGCATACAGGTGTTCACGATGTTGTTGCAAGAGACAAAATGGTAGAACAACAAAATTAAGCATGGACATCAACACTACCGTGTGACTTTAAATGTGACTGAAGAATCACAACTAGAGGAGATAAGAGAATTGCTGACAAAGTATGAAGACATCATATCATAAAAATGTACTTGAAGGATTTCCATCTATAAGGAGTATCAGTCATCACATGGATCTTATACCTAGAGCAAGTTTGCCTAACAAAGCAACACATAGAATGACACCAGTAGAAAATGAAGAATTGAATAGATAGATACAAGAGTTGTTGAGGAAGGCTTTGATCAAAGAAAATTTAACTCCTTGTGCAGTACCTATAGTATTGGCACCTAAGAAAGATGGAGAATGGAGAATGTGTACTAACTCTAAAGCAATAAACAAGATCACAGTTAAGTATTGATTTCCTTTACCTAGGATGGATGATATCATGGATTGTTTGAGTGGAGCAAAATATTTCACAAAGATAGATTTGAAGAGTGGATACCATTAGATCAGAATTAGAGAAGGAGATGAATGGAAGACTTCTTTTAAGACAAATGAAGGATTGTATGAGTGGTTAGTGATGCCCTTTGGATTGACAAATGCATTGAGTACTTTCATGAGGTTGATGAATGAAGTTCAGAAGAAATTTTTGGGTAAGTTTGTGATTGTATACTTGCATGATATTCTAATTTTCAATAAGACAAAAGAAGAACATTTGTGGCATATTAGACAAGTTTTACAGAGATTGAGAGAAGAGAAATTGCTGATAAACATCAAGAAGTGTAGTTTCATGAAGGAAGAGTTGGTATATTTGGAATTTGTGATTTCTATAGAAGGATTGAAGATGGACCCTTAGAAAGTGAGAAATTATTGAATGACCTACACCGGAGAGCATTGGAGAGGTTAGATCATTTCATGGATTGGCGAGTTTCTATTGGAAGATCATAAAAAATTTTAGTTCAGTTTGTAACCCTATGACAGAGACAATGAGAGTAGATAGAAAATATTTCAAGTGGACATCATGAGCAGATAAAAGTTTTGAGTTGTTGAAGCAGAAAGTGACAGAGAAACATGTTTTGGCATTACCAGATTTCAATAAGGTATTTCAAGTTGATTGTGATGCAAGTGGAAATGCAATTGGAGTAGTGTTAAGTCAAGAAGATAGACCTCTAGTATATTTCAATGAGAAATTGAATGATGCAAGGAGAAGTTATTTAGTTCATGATCAAGAGTTCTATGCCATAATTCAAGCCTTGAAGAAATGGAGATATTACTTGTTGCCTAAGGAGTTTGTGTTGTATACAGATCCTCAAGCTTTACAATATTTGGACAATCAAGGTAAGTTAAATTAGAGACATATGAGGTGGGTAGAGTTCATGTAGAGTTATACATTTATGTTGAAGGATATGAGTGGAAAATCAAACAAAGTTGTTGATGTCTTGAGTGGGAGAAGAAACTTGTTGACAAAGATAAGAATTGGAGTGTTGGGTTTTGATGAATTAAAGAACCTGTATGAGGGAGACACTGATTTTGTAGAACCTTAGAAAGCATGTAAGGAATCTATTGTGATAGATAGGAGTAAGTGGTTGGACTATTTCATTCAAGAAGATATGTTGTTCAGAGGAAATCAGTTGTACATACCTAAAAATTCAATGAGAGATAACTTGATCAAGGATAAGCACAATGGTGGATTCGTAGGACATTTTGGCATTGATAAGATAGTGGCTTTGGTAAGTGAAAATTACTTTTGGCCTCAGATAGATAAGGATGTTCAGAGATTTGTGTAAAGTTGCACAGTTTGTCAAGTTACAAAAGGGAGTAGTCAGAACACTGGATTGTATAAACCTTTGACAGTACTGGAGAGACCTTGGGAAGATATAAGCATGGATTTTGTAATGGGATTGCCTATGACACAGAGAGGACATGATTCAATATTTGTAGTGGTTGACAAATTTTCAAAGATGGCTCATTTAATACCTTGTAAGAAGACAACTATTGCAGTGCATGTAGCAGACCTATTTTTCAATGAGATTGTGAGATTGCATTAATTACCTAAGAGTATAGTTTCAAATAGAGATACAAAGTTTGTTGCATACTTTTAGAAGACACTTTGGAAGAAGATGAAGATATATTTGAAGTTCAGTTCAACTTTTCATCCACAGCCAAATGGACAAATAGAGGTAGTGAATAGGAGTTTGGAAAACTTGTTGTGGTGTTTGGTTGGAGAGAAGATAGGAATTTGGGATTTGATTCTTTCACAAACTAAGTTTGCATACAATAATTTAGTAAACAGGAGTACCAGAAGAACACCTTTTGAGATTGTGACTGGAGTGAATCCTAGAGGAGTTGTAAAATTGAGAGACATCAGTATAGAGGAAAAGACAAGTGTAGAAGTAGAAGAATTTGTAGATCATATGAAGATAGTGTATAATCAGGTGAAGAAGCATTTGGAGGACATGAATAGTAAGTATAAGGAAAAGGAAAATGAGAAGTGAATACATAAGGAATTTGAAGTGGGAGATGAAGTGATGGTGTACTTGAGAAAAGAAATATTTCTAGTTGGGACATACAACAAGTTGAAGATGAAAAAGATTGGACCTTGTAAGATACTAAGAAATTTTGTTTCAGGAAATGCATATGAAGTGGAGTTACCAGAGACATTGAATATATCACCTATTTTCAACATTGTAGACCTTTATCAGTATCATGAAGTAGAGTTTAGTGACATGGAAGAAGACTTGAGGAAGCACTTACCACAAAAAGCACCAGAGCAAATTGAGGACATTTTGGATAGCAGAATTAGATGCAACACTCAAGGAAGATAATACAAAGAATATCTTGTGAAGTGGAAAGGTAGATCGAAAGAAGATTCATCATGGATTTCTCAGGATGAGGTGGACTTTCTTGGTTCTCCCTTAGCCCTAGAAAAGTGAGGGACTCAATTTTTCAATAACCTTGGATGTCTAATGCAGGAGCATCCCTAATTCAAGAGAAATCTTGTATCAACCAAAAATATTTACATTCAGTTTGCTTGCATTTCAGTTCTTTCATTTTCTAGTTCAGTTCAGGAAGTTCAATTAGAAGCAATTTCCAACTTGTGGTCCAGTTTTGGCATTTCACATCTTACAGATGTGTACTTAGCATCTACATTCATTTATCTACATCATATCAAGAATTCAGAGCATTTGGATCAGTCACCAGAAAGATATCGCTATCAGAAGATCAACTATTTTCTCAAAGCAGAGCATCCTAGTAGTCTTAGACAAATCAGATAAAGGAGAGGCTTTTAGATCATTCCTTGACTTATGGATCCTAATGACACATCATTCAATGATCCTTGGTTCATGGGTGACTCTTCTTAGAGGTCCACACATTATTCCATTCATTTGAGGAAGTGTTCTATGCATTTAGGTCTGACCTATCTATGAACACATTATAGCTCTTCATTAAAGTTTGTGACCCTCCTTGGACAACGTGGAGGAATCTATTGGTCCAGAGATGATATATAATGATGCAATAGATCCTTAGGAAAGTAGTTATCAAGTTCTCATGATTTAAAGGATGGATAGTTGGCTCCTTCGTAAGAGGACTTCAAATCTTTATCTTGTGCATGTATGTAATTAGGCCCTTGAGCCCAGTTGTAAGCCCACATGTTACCAACCATATTGTATTTGAATTCTATGATATACTGAATGACTAAATCTGCATTTACTTCATTTATTTGAGTTGTTTCTATTTTGTTTACTCTTGCTGCACAGTCCAGACAGTTCATTCTGTGAACCCTCCTATCATGCCTAAACCAGTTGTCCATCATATGTGATTTATGTTTCATAATGTCTAGTCTTGTAACTTTATCCTATGACATAATGGTTAGTGGGGAAGATGTGCTTACTAGCATATTATTGGGATCTATCAACCCCTTTGTGAATGTGTGCAATTGAGCAATGTGCCCCTTGTACACCTTATTTTTATTCTTCTCTCTTTCTACACTTTACAATAAAGAATCAATTATGTCCTTGGCCTCTTGGCCCTCTTGTTCCTATATAGCAAAGCCCAAATCAATAGAGCTCATTTGAAACTCACTAACACATATCTCTCCTTTGGCTTTGGCTACAACAGGTATAGCTATTTTAGTTGTCCTCCTACCCTGTTGCTGAGTCTCTCTTTATGGCTGAGGTGGCCCTAGCCCTTCTCCTTGGTTTAACTATATTAGCTAAAAATAATGAAGCAATATCAAATTCTAGTGCAACACTAGGTGGATGTGCATGTACCTCTTCTTGCAGCCAATATGGCACTTCATCAGTAGACCCTTGCTGATTTGAATGTCTAATTTGAACATTCTATGATTCCATATTCTGCTCCACCATTATTGATGATTGTTCCTCTTCTTGTTCATCATGTACTTCCTCTTCATGCTCTTGTTCATGAGCAAGGACTTCTTGCGTACCCTCCTCAACTTTATCCTGCTCTTCACGTGATGGTGGTGGATTTGCATGAGCATCAGGATTGCTCTGATCTATCATTCCTTCATGATGTTTGACTTTCTCATCCACATTTCCTTTCTTTTCTTGGTCACCACCCATCTAAGAGCTTTGTTCCCCATCCTTTGATAATTTCACTTCTTTAGGACTTTGGGGTTTATCTATCTCCATTTATGTCTGGCTCCCTCTCAGGTATTTGTTCATTATCTTGACCATCATTCTAGTCAGCTACTTCTTCATCCTCCATATGTACATTAACTTCTAGTTTTTTTTTTTTCTGGAGGCATGTCCTTATCCTTATTTTGGTCATCCTCACCCTAATATGCCAAGTCTATTGTAGCTGGGCTGGTAACCTGATCTACTAACTCAGCCAAACCAATATGTTGTGCTACCATCTCAGGATTACCTTCTATTATCTCCTCTTCTTCGACCTTTGCTTGTACTATAGGAGTACCACGAGGGGTCATCTTGGTGTTCTTTACTAGTTCCTCCATAGGACTAGCAGATACTTGATTCACAACATCATCATCTAATAACTCTATCATTTTGTCCAATTGAAAAAGTTGATCATCCCTCCTATTCTACATTTCTTTTCTTTTCTCTTCTGCCATTTCTATCTTGAAATGCACTATGTCAAGAATGGGAACCTCATGCTATAGAGTTCTCTTGATACCTTCACCACCTACTCCTTTTAGTATGATGGTGGGGTTCTTTTCTACCTTCCCCCTCATTGCAGATGCTTGCTTCTAAGGTATCTCCTAAGTTTTCTTCTTTTTCTTACTTATCAAGAGATCATCTTCATCTGTGCTTTCTTCTCCCTCTATAAAAGTAGGAGTAGGTTTTGGAGTAGGATCTTGCTTCTTTGTGGGTACATGAGAGGTGGTTGCTGTAGAGTTTGAGGCTAGATCTTCCTTAGTTTGAGGATAATGAATGATTGTCACCCCACCAGCTTGGTTTCTTTTTTTAGATTTACTCTACTGCCTCTCTCCCTTAGATGCTCTCTTTTGTTTGAGGAAATCATCATATTCCTCATCTGTTAATTCTTGTCTTTTCCTCTTCTTATCAATAGTGAGAGCCACCCTGTTCTTCTTTAACTTTGTAATCTTTACCTCCACCCAGTCCTTGGTTAGCAGCATAACCTTTTGTGTTATCTTCTCTAGTGATGTCTCTTCTAGTTGATTCTAGTCAGGGGAGGATATAGTCTCATTATATATTTTCTTGCTCTCATATTCTTGGGACATGATGTTCCCATCATCTTCATGTAGTTGTACTAGCACTGATATGCAATCCAATGTATGGATATGTTGCAAAGTAAGCCTTTGGAAGCCCCTCCTTCTCACTTCAACTTCATCATCACAATCAGCTCAATATTCTTCAAGATGAATCTGAAGCATAGGTTTTTTGTGTAGTGCTTGCATCCTATCATATGGGTCATACTATCTGGATAGTGAGAAAGGTTGCAAAGATGTCAACTATGGTCCCCTTATTACCTCCTTGACACTTTTCTTGTCGAGGCACATATACCGCCCAATCATGTTTGGGAATAAAATATTAGGTATCTTGCCTTTCTCAATATAGGCCTCAAATGAAGGTAGTATATGTTTGATCATCTCCAACAGGATAACCTTGTCAGTCATATATCTTGGCAACATGAGAGGTTGCCCAGTAAAACCTTCTATCCTAATATATGTGAATATGGGGAATTGGATAAACCAAGCCCCATGCTTGTATATCATGTCTTGAGCTTCCATGCTCAGTCTCTTAGCTATGTCCTCTTCCATAGTCCTTACTAAATGCATAGAAAATCAATCACTTATTCTTTGGTAGTGTTGGAGAGAATCTCTTTGTTTCAACTGTGGGTAGTGATCCCATATGTTCACATCTCCAGGGTTACTTCCAACCTAACCTACTATTTGTAAACAAGTGAATGTGCCTTTGAATGCTTATGCATACACAACATAAGAAGTCATATGGAACATGTTGGCCTTTCCTCCCAACTTTCTCATTCCTTCATCCAGACTATCACTTATGATCCTAGCCCACTGGGGTTTTTCATTAGTATCTGCCACCATCCTTATGAGCCCATATATCCAATTTTCAAAGGTTCCATCATTTGGTTTTCCTGCCATGTGGCTAAGCATCACCATCATATATTAAAATTTAGGGGCAAAATCAAACTTATATAAATTTACAGGTAGCTTTACAATAACCTTATATGTGTTGTCGTTGGCTCTCCATGAGTACATGATTTTTCTGCAATCCTTCTCAGTTTTATTTTACTTCCTTTCTAATTTCTCCAGGTTTATTCCATGTACTTGAGTTCCTTTGGGTAAACTAAAAGTTGCAGTAATGCCCTCAACTAAAAAGTCTACATATACTCGACCATGCTTCTCTACCTTTCTCGTTTGGTATTATAGTTACGAGCACACTCTACTACTAGATCGGTGGCCTCAAATGCATAAGGAAACCCTTCTGCAAGCCACATGCTTGAGTTGTAAATGTTAATAAGTATGGGTTCTCTTCTTCTCTATTCTAACCTTGTCATCCATTCATCCAGATCAGTATTCCCTAGATGAGTGTCATTTATCTGGCCATATCTGAATGTTATTCCCTCTAGTTGTATGTACATAGGTTTTAGGAATTCTAAATTTGACCTATTTTTATGGAGCACCACTGAATCATGCGATAAAGAACATGCATTTCTTACCCTAACATGTCATGTGATCATGCAAATTAATGATAATATGAATACTTGATGTTTTGATCCTCATTCAATACATTTCATATATCATTACATTGATTTACTGTGGTAAAATCAATTTTACCTATTTGTTTCCATAAACAACAAAAGATGGTTTTTCTATTACATGCCTGATATCTTCTACCTTTTATTACTATTCAATTGATATCGAGCTACACATGTTCACCTTACAGATACTCTCCTTTGTTTACCGTTCGAATCCACACCCCATTCTATTGTTCTCACAAATTGTAGTGATATCTCATTAATCACACTTTAAATCTGTAATTTCGCTTTGAATACATGATAAATTCAAAAATGAGCTCAAATCCTTACTTTTAATCAAAAGCAACAACAAATTAGGGTGTGATTAATGTCACTCTATTGGTATACATTGATTGACACCTAAGTGCTGGAGATGTTAACAGGTGGTGGGCGATTATTCAAAATTTTGAAGGTTCAACCACCGATAGAATGGCATTTAATGTGGGGGTGCACATTCATAGATATCAGGGATATTAACAGATATGCCTGATATCTAGGAATATGATGATGGAGTCATCATGAAGATGACCAACTGTTGACCGATGACTAAAATTGGGTCATCATACTCCTATTTAACAATCATGATAACATAAGGTGCTGACATGATCGAGTTAGCATGCCACATTGTAGCTTCCTATTAGTTTCCAAGGATCCATGTGTTAAGTGTCTCAAGTGTGGATATGAGGATATTAAGGAAAATTAGGGTTCTTAGTTTTGCAAAACATCACCCACATTAGAAGATTAGGATGACATCATCCTCTGAATTAACATTTCAAGTATGCTTAGGTGTGACATCATCGCCACATTGACGAAGATCAGGTATGTTAGCTAATATGCAGGATATTGATAAGTAGATGACCTCCCTGATGTCGGTCATATTGATGGCGTCACCGTCATATCAAGTCTTCTTTATATCAGGTTAGGATGATGTCATCCTCATATTATGGAAGATCAAGGATCTTAATGAATATGACAAATATTAAGGATTATACCAATGTTAAGTGTTTACATTATGTCTAAGGTGACCTACACATTAACAAATATTAGGGATATTAAGAAATATGACCCTTTGGGAATGTGCATAGGTACTTGACGGGTAGACACCCTCTCGCGTTCAAATTTGACATCTGTATATTAGAAAATATGCAGATATTAGGTTTCTCTTTGGTAAAACATATATCAGGGATATTTGTGAATATCCAAGATATTAAGGAATGTGATAACTCTCTGAGAATATCCGGTTTGACCAAACTTTGGCTGAACATAACTTCCTACCCTTAAGGAATTTTAGGGTGATCCAAAAGGAAAACCTACTTAGAATTTTGCACTCTTTCACATTATGGAGCTCATGATGACAAAATATGACTTCAACATTTATCATTCCTTATGGGGTCTATGCACACCTGGGGGTGATATGCCTTTTACAATTTGATACTTGACTTTTACCATACCACCCAAACCAAGAAAAGAAAGGGAAAGAGAAAAAAGGTTGGGTCCCTATTTTGATAAGGAAGAATGGGGCATGTTGTGTAACCACACAACAACTTACCACCAAATAAAACAATGAAATTCCAATAATTCAAGAGATGAGGATAAGTTAGAACATTATGTTCCATCCCTTGTTAAGCATAATCATCATGATCTTCTAGATGGTATCATATTCATCAATGGAACAATGCATTGTAAAGGGATCAAGTGTGTGCATGTGATTCATATCCCTCATCCTGAAGATGAGTTGAAAACACTAGTGATGGGGTTAAGATACATAATTTGGTTTATCCCTCATAGCCAACCTGGATAGAGCCTTGCTGCCAGTAGGCGTCCATAGCCCCAACAAGGTTATCTTTGCAATTCCCCTAAGTAGAGCCCCACTGCCAGTAGGCATCTATAGCCCTAATAGATTTACTTAGATGGCATAATTTCTCTTTAGATATTTAGTATGTTTCTTCTCTTTTTTTTTTGTATTCATAAGATGTCATCAAATAAGCACATTTTGCAAGGTGTAGTCACCTGTTGATTTAGGTTGGGAATTACAATGGTAGCAAGGGCAACCTTTTGATTTTTCACTTAACTCCACACTAGTATGTTCAACAAACCCAAGGCTATGAGGTATGTCATGTGAAAATCTCTTTGAGAAAGAAAAGCAATACTGATGAACATGATATCATAGAACTGATCAAGGATACTTGTTAACATGAGATACAGTATATGTGAAAACTTATATCCAACTCTTTAATTCTAACAATTTCAATGGTGTTCTATAGTGGAAAGGTGCATCATTTTGCCAAATCAAAGAAATGACTCAACGACAACAAACAAAGAAAACACACAAATCAAGCTATACACACAACTATACAAAATGTACGTTATGGTACAATATCATGACATGACCCTATCTAAGCTTGGAAATAATGTTTAAGGAATTGTCCATTGACTAGAAATGGAACATCCTCACCTGTTAGGGTCTTGAGTATGTAAGTACTATCTCCTAGGATCTCTGAAATCCAGAATGGACCTATCCAAAGTTTATCAAACTTTCCATGATCACCTTTCTTTTCATGTGTTTTGTCCCAGGATAGGACTAGGTCTGAAATCATAAAATCATTTATCTTGGCTCTTTTATCAAACCAACATTTGATAGTAGCATGATGCTTGGCGAATTGATCAATCACCATATCTATCTTTTCTTCTAGGTGCATGAGTTGAAGTAACCTAACTTCTTGCTTATTATCTATGCCCAAATATTTTTGTGCAAACTATAATGTGGGGATCTTGAGATTAACAGGGAAGATGGGATCCACCCCATACACTAAGTAGTAAGGAGAATTTCCTAAAGCAACTTTCACTTTGTTTTGATCCACCCATAAGGCATACTTAAGCAGGGTATTCCATTCCCTAGGGTTCTTTTCTACCTATTTATTTAAGATACTCAATAATTTTTTGTTTGTTGACTCTGCGAAGCCATTTCCCTAGGGATAATAATTTGAATAAAATTTCAAAATGATTCCATAATCAAAATCCCAACTATAAAATCTCAATGATGCAAAAGCTGGTCCATTATCACATACAAGGGCATATGGAAGTCCATACCTAGTTATTATGTTGTTCTCTAGGAACTTAATGACATCATCTGTAGTGTGTGTTTTGCTACTAACTACTTTAGTCCACCTAGTATAGTAATCAGTGATTGTCAAAACATACCTGTGGCCTGATGATGATGAAGGATTCATAGGACCTATAAAATCCATGCCCCATTGGGCGAATGGGTGCATCTCCATAACTGGCTGCAAGGGTTGAGCATCATATCTCTCCCTGTTGGCAGAAACTTGATAGTGTGGAAACATTTGATGTGTTCAATAGTGTCCTAAGAAATTGTTGGCTAGTAATATCCTACTCTCATGATAGTGTGTACAGTGGCTAAATGGGATCCATGTGTTGTTATAAAATTGTCATGTAACATATCAAGAACTTTGCCTACTTCTAGTCTATCTAGACATCTAAGGTATATCCTTTCATAATTTTTCTTGAAAAGGACTCCTCCTTTTATCATGTATTTTTGTGACCTTATCTTCAGAGCTCTCCTTTGAGAATCTTGCATCTTCAATGGGCATCTCCTAGTGATCAAGATATGCTTGATATTAGAGTACTATTCTTTGTTTTCTTTAGTGTTCACAACATATTGTTGACTCACTATGTTAAGATCAATATCAGAAATCATATGGCTTAGGGCTTGCCCTTTGACTAATTTCATGGGTGTTATGTCCATGTCATATTCCTGGAGAACTCTTATCCACTTGACTCTTTTCTCTCCAAGTTCACTCTGCATCAAAATCATTTTTACTGCTGCATCAGGTACCATAGCAATTACCTTACTTCTTAGGATTGAATGTATGAATTTCTTTACTGCTCTGACCAAAGCAAGAGCTAGTAGGCATGAGTTTTCCATAGTCCATAGAATACAGATAAAAATGCTCTGACCAAAGCAAGAGCTTGTCTTTCAACATCCATATATCTTAGCACTACATCTTTAAATGGAGAACTCATTAAATTTATGGGTTTTTCTTCCTTGGTTTCATTCCTCTGTGTTAGGACTGCTGCACATATATGCTCTGAAGAAAATGAATAAATATAAAACTCTCTTGTGTAGTCCATGCTAATCAGGTTCATCTGCCATGGCTTTCTTGATGTCCTCAAATGCAGCCTTTGCTTCAGGTGTCCATTCAATCTTGGCATCATTTTTAAGCATTGCATTAAGTGGCCTAACAATCTCTGCAAACCCTGTGATGAACTTTCTTACAAATTTTATCTTACCAAGATAAGATTTAAGTCCTTTCTTACTCCCAAGAAGTTGTAACTTCCTGATGGATTCCACCCTAGCAGGGTCAATGGTGATCTCATTTTCTGATATTAGGTGACCAAGTAACTTACCTATGGCTACCCCAAATATGCATTTCTTTGGATTGACTGAGATACCATATTGCTGACTTTTCTTGAGCACCTTTCTGAGGTCTTCTATGTGACAACCTCTCTTCTTTGAAAAGATGGTCAGGTCATCCATATATATGACTGCATTTTCCAACCAGGCCTCTAAATGCTATGTCCATTGCACATTGGAATCTAGTTCTAGCATTGATCAATCCAAAAGGCATGCATATATAAATGAATATCCCCCACTTGGTGGTGAATGTCATTTTCAATCTATCTACTTTGTCCACCATTACCTAGTTGTATCCTAAGAAACCATCTAGGAAGGACATCATTTGAGCTCCATTCACTATTTGTAAAACTTCATCCAATTAGGGTAAAGGATAGTTATCCTTCTTTGAAGCTCTATTCAGATTTATGAAGTCTACACATAGGCATGTATCACAATTTTTCTTACTTACTGGACCCAAATTGGCTACCCATGTTGAGTGCCTGACAGGAAATATGATCCTAGCATTCAACAATTTCATAACTTCTTCAAAGATGATAGGATACATCAGTGCATTGACTGGTCTCTGCTTCTACCTGAAAGGTTTGACATCTAGGTTCAGTGAAATAGTGTGGGTGATAATTAAAGTGTCATATGTCTTTAGCTCATCATAAGTCCAGGTGATAACATGAATATAATCCTTTAATGCTTGGGTTATCCCTGCCTTTTCTTCTTCAATATAGACCTTATCAATCAAGACATTCCTAACATCTTCATTTTGTCCTATGTTGACTAGTGAATATTCTCCTCCATCTATCTTGGGGAGATCCTTTTGTTTCATCATGTTATGCAAATCAAATGCCTTTTCTAGTTCTATCATACCTTTAGGGTTCTTATTGCTTGGTAAGTCGACAATTTCTTCTTTTTCTCATGCATGATCTTTCAAATTTTTCTCATCTAGGATTTGTGCATCAAACATATCTTAGTTTGCTATGAAATTTAGGATATGCTGATCATCATCAAACACTTGAAGATTCATGACATTGTCAGGTATGGAGGGTATTGATATTTGTTCCAATGAAAATCTCTTTAATCTAGAAATGGACAAAGGCTCCAATGTACTAGCAGCCTATGTCAAAGCATCTGCTCTATGATTTTGTTCTCTAGGGACATGTGTGATATTAAATGCATCAAATTCTTCAATTAGGTCCCAAACCCTATGTCTATAGTTAGATAACCTTTTGTAATTGTAAGCATAGATGCTTATTACTTGTTTTACCACCAATTCTGAGTCTCCATAGATGTGCAAAATCTTAACTTTCTTCTTAAGAGAAAATAGAAACCCATGGATTATAGCCTCATATTCTGTTACATTATTGGTACATGGGAATTGCAACCTGTATGCTACCAAAAAGGACTTCCCTGCTGGGTTAATAAGGTCTATGCCCACCCTATCTCCTTGTTTAGACATGGATCCATCAAACTTAAGTATTCATGGCTTGTCTTCTATTAATGGCTTATCAAGACCATCTCTTTTTTTTGGCTCTGGCAACTGCACCGCTTGATATCCATTTCAACTTTTGGGATTCACCTTTTGTCATTTTTGGTGACTAATGTGAACATGACACCTCTCTTCTTTTTATTTCTATATTATCATCTCTATCCCCATATTGATGTACTTCAATCTCTTTCCTTTTCTCTTTAGACATGTTTCTACTATCAGATAACTGATTCCTTGAATAAATCTATTATTTCTTATTCAGTATATGTAAGCATAAGGCATATGTGGTTTCTAAATGTGATGCCTCATGGAGTCTACACCAACCTTCAATTAAGGCGTGGTGTCGAGAAACCTCTTGCAATGTAAGACTTTGAATTTGCTTAGATATGAATTCTTCAAACTTTGTCAAGTTACTTCCCTTATCTTCATCTAACAATTCATAATCTAACTCAATTAAGTAGTCAATCCTTGGGGTGACATTATTTTCATTTCTATGAGTATTTCCATCATACATCAAGATCTCATCTGGATTATGCATGTAACCTCCATCCTGATGTGTAGTTTGTTTAGATTATCCTATATTTGTAGAGACAAACAAGAATCAGTGTCATCATAACTAGATATATTACTTACCTCAGTTGAAGCTGATCCTTTCTCACTATAAGTTATTTACAATTCCCCCATATCCAAGCATGCATCACAACTTTTCTCTAAATGTGCTTCATTTTGTAACCTGCACCAACCTTCAATCAGGATATCCTCATTGGATATACCTAATGTCTGTCAATGTTGCATCTCTCTGGATAAGTACAATCCATAATCTTTAAAGTGATCCATTTCATCATTATCAACTAAACTGCAATCAGATTCTATGATCGCCTTTTTATCTTGATGAACATTTCTATGCATGTGCATGTTGCACATTAGAACTTCCTCTATTCTGACTATTTGAGGTCTTATAGTATAAAATCATAGTTCAACATCCACATACAATATCTAATTGGTATTATTATATTCAGTGATCATATGTTTCATCCTAGGTTTAGCTTCTATCCTTATTTGATTAGGAATCCCTTTCTAGGTTAACTTTTAATTTTTTGTGAATTTGCAATTATGATGATGATTTTAAATGAAATCAAACAAATTTTAATGAATACTTGCTAAACTTTTCTAAAAGGGTTGAAACCTTAGCTATTGATCCACATATATTCTTAATACTATCATGAAGAGAAGGAAATCAAACCATAGGGTCACCAAGATATTCCATAGCTAGGTATGGTGTATGCTAACTTCGATGGAAAAATAATTAAAGAAAAATGCACAACATGAATTGCACTCCAAGGGACGCAACAAATCAAAGTACAAATCAATAATTCCTTCACATATTACTCAAAGTTTATGATTGTATGTAATCTATAGCTTCTTCTTCATTAAGTATGCAAAAGACATGTACATTCACAAATCAGCCTTGAAAATTAGTCATGATGCTTTAGCAATCTAATCTCAATTAAGTCTCAAATGAAACAAAATTGTACTCCATCTCACTTTTATAGGACAAGGGGAGGAGGTGGTTACAAAATGATCCTAAGATCAGGATTTGTCATTTAAGATCACTGGTACATATTACTTCTTGACCAAGTCAACGGGCATACATGGCACAAGTTTCTAGTTGGCAACCATCTGGTATCATATCAAGCACATGATCATGTGCATCATACTTATTCTTCATCTTCCTCATTAGTACATAAGTCTTCTTCCTCTGCTTGCACACTTATCAGCCCCCTGATGTCCTCATATACTTGCACTATCTTTTCAATTTCCCCTCCATCCTAGACTTTGGCTTTCTTGACTGCATGTTCTTGAGATTTTAACTATCCTTGTAATGCAGACCATTTGTTCTTTTTTCTACTCAACATCTCATTATATTTTTCCACTTTTGCCTTCATCCTCATGGCTTTATAAATTATATCTTCTGATAGATGATTTATAGGGTCATCTGCAACAAACTTGAAATTGCCTTGGAAGGCTTTAATTGCAAAGTCTGCATCTTAATTTTCAATCTTCCCATCCACCCTTTCTTCAAGAGTGTAACATTGGAAATTGTCCTCCTATATGGAATGGTACAATTTCCCTTAGTTTAGCTCCTCACTCTTGGTGGTCTCTCAATCTTTTTTTTCTAGCCTTCTTGAAACCCTGATTGACTTAGTCTAGGAGCAACTTATTCACTTTTTGAGGTAACTGATTGATAGAACCTGGAAAGGGATTTGAGATTAGGGTCCCTATGACCCCCAAAAATGTAAATCTGAGATGAAATTGGGGGCTTGGACTTGGGTGCCTGCGCCCTAGTCCTCCCTAGTTTCATGAGATTTTGAATTTTGGCAGGGTGTCCATTCCCGCTATGTGCCTCGGGATTCTATTTTCAAATTCTTGGTTTTCGTGCAATATTGAGACATTACTTCAAAATTTGAATTCCCTAAATCTTGATATAAAAAGACATTTGTAAATCATTTTATCACACAATTCTTATGCAATCTTGATGTCAAAATGCTACTGCAATTGCCATTGAAGATTAGTGACTTGTTGAAGCTATTCAAAGTATTATTTTATTTGCTATCTTGGAGATAATGGATGAAGGTTAGGAATCAAGATCTTGAGTCTATCTTCCTCTTCCTAGGGTTTGTACACCTTTTGTTTGATTGGGAGAAGGGTTGAAGCCTCCAACAACAAGCTTGGAGATCCTCCATGGATATTGCTGATTAGCCTTCTTGTTAATGCAAGTCTTCATTTGTTTCATCTCCTTGAGGTGAAGTTGCATGTATTTATTCTTGTAAAGCACATTGTTGATCTTCCCTTGATTGATACATCTAGGGATTGATTTTATGCATACACACATTGTTAGGTTTTCACACACTTCTGTAAATCTTTCCTTTGGCTATTGTTGAGGTGGAAATACCGAAGATAGTGCTTGATTGAGGCAAGCTCCTATATAGTCGCAATAATTTCCTTCTTTTGTATGTGCAGATCATGTTTTGTAGGTTTCGTTGAAAAGAAGTTATAGGAAGAAGGATATTACAGGTATAGTCACAACATACTTTTGGATTTTTAGATTCTGAGACTTACAGGACATTGGAGCGGGCACCCTAGTCCAACCAGGTGTTTCCTCCATGATCTGGAAGCTACTTTGCGATCTCATACACCCTGTTTAGAAGGTTTTGTTGTTCAAAAGTTTTTGGGACATAGGAGTGGGTGCCCAAGTCCAGGTAGCCTCAAAATTTGGGTACTGTGTCTCTAAAACCCCTCCCCTGCACCCCTATGATCAATTTTGCCAGTTGTTTCATTAGTTTCTATATATTCTTGATATAAGGCATAATTAGGGTTTACTTGGTTAAAAGTAAAACACTTGGTGAAATCTTGATTAGGGCCTTAGGTTTCATATCCGTGTGAGTAAAAAGGGGAGGCAAAGTGATTAGAAGTCTATCTCAAACTATCTCTTGATCATCCCCAATTCTTAGTAGTGAGAAAGGGTAGTATTTGATCTAGTAAACAAGACTATCATTTTTCACACTAAACATTTTGGTGAACCCAAGATTTAAAGAATTTGCATCCTTTTAAACTTCAGATCTGAAACCATTTGCTGTCCTAAAGCATAATTGGGTTAAAAAACCTCTTTAGTGAATTTGCATATGTTAAATTGTGGATTACATTATTTATCTTTTCACTAAAAGAGTTGGAAATTATCATTTATTGTTGGAAATTGTATTTCATTCAAAAAGGCCATCATTGTGTATTTAAATCTTGGTTTAAAAAAAGCATGTTAGAATGTCGGATTACTTTTTGCAATATTTTCATGCTTATGATGAGTCATTTAGTCGTGATGACTTCGATATGTTAGATGAAGCCCTTGAGGACTTTATCTTAATTGAACATTCTACTACGGCCTCAAAGATGTTGCCATTTCAAATATTTGTGTATGCAATTTATGTTCCTAAACATAAAGAAGAGATTGAAAAACTAAAAATTGTGGTCACTCTATGTGTAAATGTGGTTCAACCACCTTCAAAATCTGTGCTTGTTGTTAAAGGTCTTTCATCCTCTTCTCAATCTCCTAATCATATTTATGATTATGTAAAATAAATAGTGAAGAAAGACTCATAAACTAATCATAATGTGGTTGCTCATGCATATAGCACTTGGAATAATAAACAAAGTACACAACAAATGAATGTTCCAATATCTTTACCAGCTTCTCAACCTATGGTTCCTCAAGCACCTCATTTAACATATAAAGGTGGTAAATACTATAATCTTTTAGAGCAGCTCCGTGCTACTCCTGTGAAAATATCTCTTTGGGAACTTATACAAACTTCAACTACCTACCATGGAATGCTACAAGAGGCTTTACAAAAGGTGATAGTTCCTCCTGGTGTTAAACCAAATGATGTTGCTACTTTACTAGACTGTATGCATGCAACAAAAATAGATATTTTGTTTCAATAATATGAGTTACCATCTCTTGAGGTTCAGACGCAGTATGATCCTTTGACCTTATCTTTATTACGATCAACAAAACATTGGTTAAGAGAGTTATGATTGATAATGGGTCAGCCCTCAATGTTTGTGGTATTGATTTACTACATAAGGTTAAAGTTGATATAGCTATTGTCAAACTGGAATCATTAAGCATATGTGGCTTCGATACTATTGGATGACAATATGTGGGTACTATAACTTTACCTATACAAGTTGGACCTGTGATGGTGCCTACCTTAATTCATGTCATACCTTGTTCTCTATCTTATAACATGATTCTGGGTAGACCTTGGATAAATGCATTAGGAGCAGTTCCTTCTACTTTACATCATTGAATTAAGTTTATATTCAAAGGAAAATTGCATACTATCCATTCGGATCTTGAACCTGATAATTATTTGCAAATAGAAGTACACAAGCATGTTTTTGGTCCTAAGATTTTGAATAATTTGAAAGCTGAGTTGTCAGCTCCTCTTGTCTCTAAAAATGCTAGGTAAGAGTCTAAGCAATCAAATGCATTTGTTGGTGATGACTAGGGTTTGTTAGATTTCACATCCTCCTCCACAGGAGAGTATAAACTTAAAAACCCTGTTCCTGAAACAACAAATATTGCATCAATTACATCACATGTTTTGAAAGATAAACACAAGATATCTTTATTGACAAATAAGGATAATACTCTCAGTTATACTACTGATTATGAGACTTACAAAGCTCCTCCTTTGTCTAAAGAAATGGTCTCTCTCTATGGAAGAGGATTCCAAATCCTTTACAAAAATTGTAACTATGTAGGTAAGAGTTGTGGCATAAATCAACAAAGAATAAAAACTCCTATAGAATCCACTTTGCAACATTACTCAAGTGGCATTGGATATAATCCTTTTAAGGAATCCAAAGCCTACAAATGCCCTAATCTAAATGTGAATACAATAACAACACTTAGTTTGATATTCCCTGAGATGATCGACACCAATTGTCCTCCAGGATCACTTCCATTAGATATGTTTATGGTAGATGAAGTGATAATGGAATTCTTAGGTGCTTATGATGGTATTCCTCGTTATCACCACAAATGTGGCCTACCTTATTGTTTGAACAATGATGCATACTTTGGAAAGACTACTAGTAGAATAACTACTACAGTAGAACATAATGAAGAACTGAAAGAACACTTACAGTCTTACAATCCCCCTAACCATAGTACTCTCCTTAATGAAAAGACTATTGATTCGGCTATGGATAAGGATAATCCTGAAAAAGTTATCCCTATTGGTGATTGTTTAGATATGGAAGAAAAAGAAGAAATTACTAAATTATTTTTTTTTAAACAAAAGTGGTGGACCACTATAATTATATTAGATAATAATAATAATTACAAACCTTGGTTCAGCGAGCATACTAGTAGGAAAGAACCAGGGGAAGAAAACCTCCAATTGTAGCTTGAGAATACAAAAAATGATACAAAAAGCTCCAACCATTTCACAAAATCAGGAGCAAGATGTACATGTATAGTTTTAACAAAATATTACATTTTGAACATAGGATTGAAAAAATTGAGATTCCTCCAGGGAATCAGAATCCCAAAAAAAAAAAACTACCATCTAACCCAGATTTGCTACAGCATTCAAATCCTGCACAAGATAATTCAGAACCCCCACAACATGATCTTCAATAGGCGAGCCCAGAGGAGGAGGAAGAATAGGATGAAATTGCACTAAAAACAACAAAGCTTGAAATTTTTCATCCACTCTATTGGAAAAACTCTCACCAATCTCTTTACCATGAGCATGTAAAGAAAGATGCAAAAAATCTTCATTCTCATTCAACAGAGAAGAACGAACAGCATTAAAAACACAATTATGGGTAGGGGAGTGAAGAACTTGACACTTGGTAAAAAGGCCACCAATAAGAGCCTCTAATCCAAAGAGATCATAATTCTAAAAGGCTGCAGCAACATCAGACTCAGCCTTCAAGGATATCTCTACCCATGACATCTCTAATGGCTTCCTCCACCTCCAGGTTGTCTATAGCAAAAACAGATCTTAAACCATCCGAAGACATAGAACCAATGAAAGCAGTCTCCCACTTTTAAACTGGAAAGAATAGCCTGCAGTTAAGCTAAACGTCCATTGCATCACATAGAGAAAACAATAGCAAAACAAGGATGGTTAAACATATAAACAAATACCAATATATAGCCCAAAGGATCAAAAAATCATAATTAGGAAACATCATCTCCCATGAAGGAAATGAATAAAACTTTGCTGTGAGCTGGTGCTGTAAGAAAGAAAGGACATAGATACTTATGGAAGATATAAATCAATGGATAGCTAATTACAAAACATAGAGTATTGGTGCATGTGGAAATAATGACTTCTCCAAGAAATAACTTCTTAATACCACATACAATTAACCACACAAGTGAAATTACTAAATTATTGAATGAATTCTCAGAACTATTTTCTTGGAATTACTCAGACATGCCTGGTATAGATCCTCAGATTGTAACACATAACATTGTGTTGAAGCTAGATGTTAAACCTTTCAAACAAAAGATTCACAAGATGAATCCTAAGATTGCTCTACTTGTTAAAGCTGAAATAAAGAAACTCCTACAAGTTGGCTTTATTCGACCTATTGATTACTCTCTATGGATCTCAAATATTGTCACCATTGCAAAACCAAATGGTCATATAAGAATGTGCACATATTTATGAGATAAATTTGACATCTTTAAAAGATGATTTTCCACTCCCTAATATCAATATGATTGTTGATTCCATCACCGAACATGAGTTGCTAGCTTTTATGGATGGGTTTTTGAGATATAATCAAATCCTTATAAATCCTCTTGATCAGTATAAAATAGCCTTTATAACACCTTTGGGTACATTTTGTTGGGTAGTCATGCCATTTGGACTTAAGAATGTAGGAGCTACTTACCAACATGCGATGACTCTTATATTTCATGACTAAATGCACAATATTTTAGAAGATTATGTTGATGACATCCTAGTGAAGTCTATCCATCATAAGGATCATGTTACAAATCTTTGACAAATATTTGAGGGCATACAAACATATAATATGTGATTGAATCCCCGAAAGTGTGTTTTTGGTGTGGATAGTGGAAAGTTACTTGGATTTATATTTTCAAATTGAGGTATAGAAGTTGACAGAAAAAAGATATGTGCAATTGTTAACATGCCAATACCAAAGAATATATCTAAACTTCGTAGTTTGTAGGGAAAGATATAGGCTATTCGCTAATTTGTTTCACAAGTTGTGGATAGGACTCGCCCATTTATGCAACTACTAAAAAAAGATTCTCATTTCCAATGGAATTTTGACTGTCAAAAAGCTTTTGATGATCTAAAGGATTACCTAGCTAATCTACAAGTTTTGCAACCCGATGTTTCTGATAAACCATTTTTGTTATACATTTCACCATCTAACAATGCCCTATTAGCTTTGTTAGCACAACATAATGATAAAGGCAAAGAATGTGTTGTCTACTACATCGATCATACTTTGCTCGATTATGAAGTGTGATACACAGTCATAGAGAAGCATTGCCTAGCTTTAGTCTTTACCACTCAAAAGCTTAGGCATTAACTCTTAAATGCTGAAGTGCATGTTATGGTAAAATTTGACCCTTTGAAACATCTCTTTGCAAGAACAAATTTATAAGGTCGTCTTGCTAAATGGGTTATGCTATTAAAAGAATTCAATCTTAAACTTATCTCACAAAAAGCAATTAAAGGGCAAGTAATAGCTGACCAGTTAGCTGAAGCTCCCTTGCCCTTTTCTATACAAAATGTCGTTGCTTTTCCTGATGAACAAATTCTAACAATCTCTATGGAAGAGAAATGGGAGTTATACTTTGATGGATCAAAATGTCAAACTAGCTCCGAAGCTAGTGTTATATTAATACCTCCCGTGGGAAAGTTGATTCCCTTATCTTACCATTTAGATTTCTTATGCACAAACAACATAGCTAAATACTAAACTCTTATAGCTAGACTTCGTGCAGCTTTGGCTCTTAGTATCAAGGATATTACAATATATGGAGATTCTCAGTTAATTGTTAAGCAAATAATAGGATCATATCAGACTAAGCATGATAAGCTATCTCAGTATCGAGAGTTTGTATTATCTCTCTTAATAGAATTTGAATCATATAGGATCGATACCATTCCTAGGAAAGATAACCAGCATGTAGATACAATGGCGAGTGCAGCTTCCCTTATATCCCCTGATGGTTCTCCTAAGGAATTCACCTTCATCATCCATAATCTTAAGACACCAGTAATTGAAAGCCCTATAGTCATGCATTTAGAACTCTGTGGTAATACATACATTGATGAATGGTTCTCCTATATATTCAACTATTTATGCGATGGAACCATTCCATACTCAAAATCTAAAAATGCCTGAATCTGTTTACACAAACTAGCAACACGATACATCATATTATTGAACATCTTGTTAGCAAGAGACACTATATGGATTCATGGTTGTTGTCATTGATGGCAACAAAGGTCATCCCACATATCCGCAAGTCATGATGTGTCTCTACCGGAAGTCAGAATAAAGAATGTTATGGTCCGGTGAACAAGAACAGAGCATGTGGCAAGGTCCGACAGATTGGTCCGGATCTCTCAGAGGAAGTGTCTTGGTGCAGTGCGGATTTGGGGAAGTCAAGAGGACTACCTTGAGTGGTATATTCCAAGGATTTAGCCTCCGGTGATGAACAAGGAAAAAGATATGAATAGTTGAGTACCGGATTCCTGAGAGACAGTGAAAACAGAGGAAGAACTGACTGACAGAGTATCAGACTACTTTCCGGATGTGTTACTATTGATGATAGAGGTTGTGAAGGCATGAATCATGTTTGGCCGACATGATTAATGATATCTACAAGTATATGCTTGATCCGCATTGCTTGGTGAGGAAGGATTCAGCCGACAGAACAAGAGTTTGTAAGAAACTAGACTGTTCCGGATGCCGACTAGAAAGGTGATGAAATTACTTGTGCGGATATATATATAGAGGATGGATTTAGTTGTGAAGTGTGTGATGGTATGAAGATATATGCGAATAAGTCCAGAACAGAGCAGAAGTAGCAAAAAGGATCCGGTATGTGAAAGATAGCAGAATAAAGAACAGAGGAAAGATGAAGTGCAGCAGATCAGTGTACTGAGCCTAACCGAAACTAAACTCCAGCATATGCAGATGCTTCCAATCAGTTCAAGACTGTGATTCTTATCACTTTGTAGACAGTGTGTCTTCTTGTAGGCAGTGGGCCTCTTGTGAGCAGTGTGCTCGGGCAGTGAGCCCTAATTGGCAAGTGCCATTTTTTTGTAATCTCCTATTCTTCTAACAGAGAATAATTTTGGGTTAATCACCCCGTGGTTTTCTCCCTTAACAGGGTTTCCACGTCAAAAATACTGTGTTATGTGTTTCTTATTTCATGTTAATGTTTTAGTGTTTGATTCAATGCTGCATCAATTAATAAGAAAGTTCAATAAGGGAAATAATTAGGATAACTGATTCACCCCCCCCCCTCTCAGTTATCAACAATTGGTATCAGAGCCTGGTTCCTCCTAATAGAGCCTAACAGCTTGAGGAAGATCTAGGAGTTCAAATGGATGCATATGGTTTAAGGGAGCAACTCAAGACTACTCTTGAGGATCTTGAACAGTCAAATTCTGAAGTCAGTGAATTAAAGGAAAGACTCAAACAGGCTGATGAATTCATGAGAGAATTAAAAGACAAATTAAGTCTCTCTATGAAAAAGAGAAAGGAGCTGCTCCAACAGTTGGCAAGACAAAGTGAAGAAAGCAATACAAATGAAGAATTGACTGAGCAAACCAAGTTATGTGAAAAGTTATCAAAAGAAGTCATTATGTTAAGACATGAAATGGAATCAGGAACTATAAAGTTTACTCAAGAGATTGAAGAAAAAAGAAAGGCTGAAGACAATCTAAGACAATCTCTTAAAGAAAAATCAGAAGAATGCCACCAGATGGACAGGATTATCAGACATCTTGAATCTGATCTTGAAGATGCCAAAGATAATGAAGAAAAACTTGAGGATCAAATTGCCTCTCTCAAAAGAGACCTTCAAACAGCAAATGAATATAAAGAGAAATTCAAGATAAGTTCTGCTCAACTTGAAGTTCTTCTTGGAAGTCAAAAGAGGACAGATGACAAGTATGGTTTGGGATATGAGAAAGGAGAAAGCTCCGGATCTGGTCAGAAGAATCTTGGATCAGAAAATCCAAGGAGCAGGCCTAGAAGACCTCCGGTAAGACAGCCAAATGCTCAAAGATATCCATCCTTCAATGGATACTGCCACAGCTGCAACCACTTTGGTCACAAAGCTAATCAGTGCAGAATGAGAATGAATCAGATTAATTCATCCTTTTCCGGACAGTGCTTCAACTGCAAAAGGTATGGACACAAATCCCATGAATGCAGAATAATGCAAGTAAACAAATCATTCAAAGGTAGATGCTTTACATGCAATAGAGTAGGTCATATGGCTAATCAATGCAGATCAAGAGGATATCAGTCAAATATGCAAAGAAATGTTATTTGCCAAATCTGCAATAGGTCCGGTCATAATGCTAAAGTCTGCAGAAACAAGTATCAGGACAAAAGAGGTCTGGTGTATAATCAGAATCAAGACAAGGGTAAACAAAAGATGAATGCGGATGAAGTTAGGAATCAGATGAGAAAGATTTGGGTGAAGAAAAGTTCAGAGAATGTAGAGGTTGGATCCGCACCAGACTCTGGTGCTGATATTTCCTCCGAAAATTAAAAAGTGAGCTCAGGCTCAGGGGGAGACTCAAAGAAAATCCTGTTCCCCCAGCCAAACAAGTGGTGCCGAATGTGGCACAAGATGCGGATTAAAGGGTTTGAAGATATGAGTCTTGAGATGCTTCAGTCAAGTTTTCAGAGGTCCGCATGGAGTCATGAAGAAGCTGTGATCGATCAAATAAGACATGTTCAGGGAGATGCTCCGGTATGACAAAGGATTACAAAAAGGTTCGAAGAGATCCGGAAGTGCACTATCTTGTTCTACGGATTGGACAGAGTGTTTGGGATGTTCTTGTAATATGTTACCTCGATTTATTCATGATTGAAAGATCCGGATGATATTCGCAGATCAGGACTAATCCGGGATACTCCAAGCTATCCAGACAAGGCAAACCGGAATAATGTAGGTGAAGCATTTATTGCAGACAGATATTAGGGCTCGCAGAGCAATATAAGGGATTTCTCAAAAGTCATTTGCTCATTCTGCACTCAAGAAGAAGCGAATAGTGGAGCTCTGCAACAAGATTCATCAAGCACACCAAGGATCTCCTGCCGAAGTCATTGCATAAAGAAATCAATCCAATCACTCTGTGCAAGTCGAAGGCGCATAAGGTATTCTCCATTTTTCATTACCTCACTGCAAATCTTTGAAGAATGGCTACTCCAAACATAGTTAAGATCTCTGATAGACCTCGCCCCTCATTCAAGAAACATCCTTACAAATCATTGGAGGTAGATCCACTAGGAGCCTTCTCTAGTGTTCCTCATGGTGTATTGCATACGGAAGATATTAGGGTTTACATCCATGCGAATCTTGAAGACTTTGGAGAATCAAAACTAATGGACATCTATCACAAACAATTGATAGATGACTCCTTTGAGATCAAACCTCAGTATAAAGCCATCCAGGACAAACACTTTGCACAGTGCATTCATTTCCCTTGTTTTGAAGAAGATGAATGGGTCCGGTATGTACTAAGTAGAGTACATGACAACTTCCTATGGTTGAACAAGCCCTTCAAGATCACCAAGGACGCAATTAGGGCTGTAACCGGTCTGCACTCATCCGGTGGATTACCTGTTCTCAAATCTGTCAAAAATCAGACAGTCAGTGATGTAACCGGATCCAAGTTTGACAAGAGAGCTATGACAGTTGATGATATCATTGAACCGGATGTCAAATTTGCAGCTATAATAATTGGTTACAAAATCTATCACTCCAGTAGGGAAAACTTAGTACCGGGAACTGCAATCTACACAGCCTATCAGATGTTAAAGGAGAATGCAGACTATGACTTGTGTGAGCTTCTAGTAAACCAACTCTTTGAAAATCTACAGAAGATTAAGAAGGACAAGAAAAACTCCTTCAAATATGGCAATCTGATCCTGTGTCTCTTCTTTTACTACATGAATGAGCTTCCCGGATCCAGTGGATGGATATGGCAGAATGACAGACCGGTTGCCATTCAAATCAGAGACTATTTGCATGAACTTGGGGATGCAAAAGCAAGAAATACAGCTCTATGGGGTTACTTCAAGAACTTCCAAAGCATGATGCATGCAAGAGAAAGAATACCCCAATCCCTTGTTGAAAAATACAAAGACACAGTATTCTTCATGGTAGAAACAGATCAGTGTCTGATGGAGGCAGTGGAGCCTAGGACTGTCTGGATCATGCCTATGGGGTATGAAGTGGATGAACAGATAGTAGAGCTGCATGTTCAACACATGCTAAGCCAGCCCAAAGATCCTAAGGCAGAAAGGTTTGGAACCTTTGAGGAACTGAGTGTAAAGTTACATGTAGAACTCAGGGAACCGGAGATAAAGAGGAAGGTAAGAAAAGAAGTTGAGCATATTGCTCAAGGCCTAGGCATCTCAAAAGAGGCACTTGATGCCAGCCGAGAAAAGAGGAGGAAGGCTGAGGAAGAAGAGAAAAGTAAAGAAAGTGTTCCGGTTGAAACTCCCACCCGGACCAGATCATCAAAAAGATCTGCACCTCCCTCAACCAAAAGTTCAAAACCAGAAGTCCAGGCATCCGGTAAAAGATCCAAGACAAAAGCCACAAGGGCTTATAAAAGCCAAAAGATGAAGAGGAAACAGAGTCAGATGAGGGAGTAAAAGAAATAAAGAAGCAGAAGAAGAAAGGATCCGGTAAACTCTCCTCAGGACAAGACAAGGATGAAATGGCAGAGGTATCTGTTGAAAAGCCCACTCTGTCTCTAGAGAGCGTAATCAAGTCGGTCACGGTGGATGGAAACCTTCAACCAATGACTGAATCTTATGATGACTTCAGTGAGGCCGACCAAAAGACTCTGCAGGAAGCCACAGTCAAATATCTTAACATATATAATAAGGCTTTCATTGAGATCATATCTCTTATTCCTAAAAGCCTAGAAAAGGAATTGGAAGTAAGAAAGAACAATGCTCATGCAAAAGATCTTGAGATCCGGGAGCAGATAGCTATTCAGCTATATCCTCAAATTGATCCCAAGACAATGAACATAATCTTCAAGGACTGCAAAGATGAGTTCAGAAGTAAAGCCAGGATGAATCAACTCATGCTTGGTGAGACTGACAAAGTGGCCCAAGAGACAGAAGAGATCCTCCGGAAGGCCTTCAAAAGGTTCAATCTTCCTGTTGTAGAGGACTTAGGTGCAGAAACAGCTGCGGATTTGGAATCATCTGTTCCGGAAGAAGTGGGCCCTGAACATACAAGCATCT
This sequence comes from Cunninghamia lanceolata, assembly GCA_027924645.1. NCBI lineage: Eukaryota > Viridiplantae > Streptophyta > Pinopsida > Cupressales > Cupressaceae > Cunninghamia > Cunninghamia lanceolata. The sequence goes on along the minus strand of BSBN01000078.1, from coordinate 28,676,797 downwards.
CTCCTCCGGTTTCCCCTACAATCTCCGGATCCAAAGAAGAAGAGCAATTACAGGAGAAGGAAGCAGTGGTGAAAGACAAAGAGGTTGATAGTTCCGAGACTGCAGAAGAAAAGAAACATCTGTCTCCGGCAAGAGACACTGCACAAGCTGTTCAACAATTTTTGAGCAAAGAAACTTTAGAGATTGATGAACCGGAGCTTCTAAAAGGCCCATTCGACTTTGACTCTCTCTCTCCGGTACAAACAATGAAGATAGGTTCATTTGCAAATGCCAAGGCAAATGAAAAACTCCTGAAGTCTCATATGGAAGACTGTGAGTTGATAGAGGCTGCTTCCGTAGTACTTGTAAAGATTATGCCATCAATCCAGATAGATCTGACAGCCTCCTCTTCCTGTAATTTAAAAACCTTAGTCAGCAGTGTTGATACACATTTTGATTCTCTAGAAAAATCAGCTGAAGAAAAGGTCCGGAAGGAATTTTTGGATAAGAGATTTTTAGAAATATTAGAATTAATCTCTAAAGATAGGAAGATTGTAAGCATTGGAATAAAGAGCTTAGAGAATGCTCTTAAGGATGGCGGTGACATCTACAAATTTTGTATATCCTGGTCAAAGGCAACAACAGCAATTGATAAGAAAATAAAAGAGGAACAGGACAAGCTACAAAGCTTATCCCAAAGTTTTGATCCTATCTCTTCCTCCATAATAAATCAAGAATGTCAGACTATTGCAGTCTTGAATGAAATAAAGAATCTTGAGAAGGAAAGGAAGAACATCACTAACCGGATGGGAGAACTTAGAAGGATTATAATCCCTAAGTTGGAAACTATGCATGAGGCCATCAGTGATGCTCAGACCACCGCCCAAACAAAAGATCCGACAGATCTCAAGCGGGCAGAAGCTTTTGCATTTTTGTTGAGTGGTCACATTTCAATTTTGGACAGAATGAAGCAAAGTTGGGCTACAGAAATGATCCAATTGCAGACATCCTTTGCAGACATTCTTCAGTATATGTGAGTATGTAAATATGCGGCTATGTATAGAAAATTTTTGAAAATTTTGGTGTGCGGACCCCACCCTTTGCCATTGATGTCAAAGGGGGAGTGAGGAGCAGTGAAAAATGAGGAATCCAACTAAGGGGGAGTTCCGGAAATTGTATATAAAGACAGAGCATCAGCAAAGGGGGAGCATAGTGAAAACACTTAGTCATTTTTCACTAAGTGTTGCCATCAATGCCAAAGGGGGAGATTGTTGGCAAGAGACACTATATGGATTCATGGTTGTTGTCATTGATGGCAACAAAGGTCATCCCACATATCCGCAAGTCATGATGTGTCTCTACCGGAAGTCAGAATAAAGAATGTTGTGGTCCGGTGAACAAGAACAGAGCATGTGGCAAGGTCTGACAGATTGGTCCGGATCTCTCAGAGGAAGTGTCTTGGTGCAGTGCGGATTTGGGGAAGTCAAGAGGACTACCTTGAGTGGTATATTCCAAGGATTTAGCCTCCGGTGATGAACAAGGAAAAAGATATGAATAGTTGAGTACCGGATTCCTGAGAGACAGTGAAAACAGAGGAAGAATTGACTGACAGAGTATCAGACTACTTTCCGGATGTGTTACTGTTGATGATAGAGGTTGTGAAGGCATGAATCATGTTTGGCCGACATGATTAATGATATCTACAAGTATATGCTTGATCCGAATTGCTTGGTGAGGAAGGATTCAGCCGACAGAACAAGAGTTTGTAAGAAACTAGACTGTTCCGGATGCCGACTAGAAAGGTGATGAAATTACTTGTGCGGATATATATATAGAGGATGGATTTAGTTGTGAAGTGTGTGATGGTATAAAGATATATGCGAATAAGTCCAGAACAGAGCAGAAGTAGCAAAAAGGATCCGGTATGTGAAAGATAGCAGAATAAAGAACAGAGGAAAGATGAAGTGCAGCAGATCAGTGTACTGAGCCTAACCGGAACTGAACTCCAGCATATGCAGATGCTTCCAATCAGTTCAAGACTGTGATTCTTATCACTTTGTAGACAGTGTGTCTTCTTGTAGGCAGTGGGCCTCTTGTGAGCAGTGTGCTTGGGCAGTGAGCCCTAATTGGCAAGTGCCATTTTTTTGTAATCTCCTATTCTTCTAACAGAGAATAATTTTGGGTTAATCACCCCGTGGTTTTCTCCCTTAACAGGGTTTCCACGTCAAAAATACTGTGTTATGTGTTTCTTATTTCATGTTAATGTTTTAGTGTTTGATTCAATGCTGCATCAATTAATAAGAAAGTTCAATAAGGGAAATAATTAGGATAACTAATTCACCCCCCCCTCTCAGTTATCAACACATCTTATATCGATGAATTTATAATGGTGTTTTACTCAAATGTTTAAGTAATCTAGAGATTTTGATAGCTTTAGAAGAAGCTCACTCTGGTGCCTGTGGAGGGCATTTTGGTGGAAAATCATTGGTGCAAAAATTGTTACGTATGGGGTATTATTGGCAGCATATGGAACAAGATTCCTTCACTTACATCAAGAGATGCCCGTAATGTCAACAACATAAACACCTAATCCATGCTCCTTCTCAGGAGCTTTGTGCTCAGGTGTCACCTTGGCCATTTTCTATCTGGGGCTTGGATCTTGTTGGTAAGATTTCTCTGCCTTCCTCTCAAGGACATACATTCATAATTACTGCTACTGATTATTTTACAAAATGGGTCGAAGTGGTCGCTTTGTGATCCATGATAGCTAATGTAATCTATCGGTTCATATAAAATAACATAATTTCTCGATTTGGAAGACCTTCCTCCTTAGTGTTAGACAATGGTACGCCATTCAACAACAAGGATGTGAGAAAGTTCCTCAAAAAATATCATATTCAACATCACTTCTCTATGCCTTATTATCCTCAATCAAACAGCCAAGCAGAAGCCTCAAACAAAGTTATTGGATAGATTATGAGGAAAACTGTTAATAAACATCAAAAAGATTGGCATACACAATTATCCTATGCACTATGGGCTTACAGAACAAGTATTCGAATAGCTAGAGGTAACACACCATATAATCTTGTCTATGGCACAGACACAATAATGCCATTGGAGTTGGAAATTCCTTCCTTGCAAATTTCCCTAAGAGACATCATGCATGATGACATAGAATGAGAGAAAAGATTACAGGATCTTGAGATGCTTGATGAAAGACGTGTTAATGCTCTTGAACATCTTAAGGCTTATCAAAAAGAAATATGACAGGCCTATAATGCATAGGTCATATAACATTCATTTAATGTTGGGGACTTGGTTTTATATGAAAATCAACATAATGTAAATGCACCACCTGGTGAAAAAGGTAAGTTCAGCCCTAATTGGCTTGGACCATATATAATCACCAAAACCTTTGGATCTGGAGAGTATAAATTAGCTGATGAGCACGGTACACCGCTTAAGGAACTTATCAATGTGGTGCACCTCAAAAGACTTTATGCTTAAAGATTTAATGTTAAATGTTTATAAGCTAATTTAGTACATGGATTAGCTTCAATTTTGACAAGCTATTTTTGTTTTGTCTTATTTCATTTTGCATTATATCTTTGATCAATTGATCATTGTTGTATTGTGTTTAAGTAGTAATTGCTTAGATCACTTTTGCATTAACTGAATATAGCATGAAAGTTAAAGTTATGTGTAAAATAATTAATCATTGTGTTTTTTTACATGTTCTTTTCAGAATTATTAGTATATCACAATAGCATTAGTTATAGAATTTAGAAATCATCACTAGTGGCATTTTACAAGAATCACATGTGATTGATCAAAAGCCATTACACATAAATCAAAAGAAAAAAATGTATATATATATCAGTTTCATGTATACATTAGAATTGACTATCCCTTAAAACAAAATGGGATGTCCTAGTGCCTAATGTCTAGGAATCACATAGCAGAACCTCGATCGCTAGTACCCTCAGGCCCTCATGGTGCACGAGTGACAGAAGATTGACCATGAGTGGCTATGGACCACGAATGACTCCTAGAGACACTTCACAATCGTAACCCCCTAATCTCACCTCTCATCTCTATCATCTGCTCTTGCGCATCTTGGTACATCCTCTAGTACTGGTCTCTCTTAGCCTGAGCACTGTCACTGTCAACTCTTACCCACTGGACCTCCTATAGAAAGAACTCATTGATAGATAGCTCTCCCCATGATGTAGGAACCGCTGCCATCTGCTCTCGCTATGTCCTGAGCTTAGCATTGGTGTGCTCAACTCTCTGTATAAACTCCTCTCTCTCTCTCTCTTGTACAGACTGCTCTAGCTGGGCCTATATAGCAGTCTTGTATCTGATGATAGACATAAATATCTCAGCATGTCACCCATAAGATGATTGTGGAAAATGATCTACTTGCACCCACTGCTCTGAGGCATCTGTCAGTAGCATGTCTCCTATGACGTGACTCACAAAGTCCCGCCATGCGTATGTCCCAACTACAAGATAAAGAGTGAGATAGATGTTAAACTCCCATATAAAAATCATAAATAATAAACTATACCAAAACATAAAATAATAAATCAAACCTTACCTAGATCTCCATCTTGCCAAGATGGATCACGGATCACCAATGGTGTGATGAGCTATGTTGTTTGATCTATGGCTGGGGCATAGGCCTACGACTCTCCCCTTCACTCTGTCTGACTGAGCCTCACATCATCTGTGGGAAAAGGACCATGAGCCTTGGACTGCAGCCTTGACTCAGTCTCCTCGTCAGTGTCTACCTACTGCCGGCTCTGTCATGATCTCACTCCAAAGACATACTATGATGGGACCTCCTCAGATTCATCCTTGTCCTCGTCCATACCCTCCTCAAGATTGTAGTATCCTATGAAGTCACTGACATCATCCTCCACCCCTGTGTCACTAGCATGACTGGCCCGAGGTTGGGCATCTCTTGTAGAATGCCCAGGTGGAAAGATTTGTGCATGCCATGTTGTGTGCCACCAGGTCTAATATGCTCAGTTACACCCAACATCATATGCACCAGATACTAGCTTTGCATCCTCAGGACCCTCATCATTGCTAAGTGATATGTCTGCTATAGTCAGATGTTAGACAATATTGGTTCTGACTGCACTTTGAGCTACACGTGTGTAGCTCAGATGAACTATAGGAACATCATGTACCTGTCCAAACTGTCGTTCCACCCTATCATCATAAAACCAAGATACAACATGACCAAGGTGACCAACCATTAGCCAATTCCTCTACATCTAAGCTAACTACCTCTTCTCACCAGGCCTTATGGTGAAGCCATGATACGGTCTCCAGATGATGTCACTAGGCTACAATCTATCAAATACCACTCTCCAGTATAACATATTGTCATGCCTCCAACACCTGACTAGCAGGTAGGCATAGATGCGCAGATGTGTGAATGCTACCTCTATGGGAAAATCCATCAGTCATGTGCACCTAATGTGTTCAAAGGTCCAAAACTATAATAATGTGCAAACCATTAGACTCTGCATCTCATAGTGGACATATCACCCTAAGTGAAGATATAGGTGCATAAGCATACTACGCCCCCAGGCGTAGATAGTCTAATGTGTCTCCATCGTCCTAATAGTATGAATGAGACCCCCATGAAGGTGAGTGCCTCGCCCATCTGGTATGATGGCTAGTATGACTGTGACAATCATGATCCTCCGTAGTAAGCGAATGCCTTTGCATCTCAGCTCTAGCAAATGGAGTTGAATGTGTCCTTGCTCTTCCTATGACACGATGCAACCCAAGTAGTATAACTGACTCTTGTGAGTATACTCCACTAAGCAATGTCCAAAAACCCTCATTCTCTCCTTGAATTAGCAGTCAAAGGATCCTAAATACATCCTCTAGTGTGATGGTCATCTCGCAAGTCGGTAGATGGAATGTGGAGGTTTCTGCATCCTATCTCTCCTTCAGTGCTATAAGCATCATGCAGTGGAATCTAATTGTGGGCATCTCAAACACCCACCATAGGCCCACCATTTGTAAGTACTCTCTCTCTCTAAAGCTATCAAAGTGCTAGCGCGCTCTCGCAGAAGTGCCATCAGATGACCACCTATGTGCTCCCACATCTCAGGACATCCTGTAAGATCAAAAAGAAAGCAAGAGTATCAGAATCGCTACTAGAAACCTGATGTAGGAGCATCCAGGGTATAAGAGCAATCTTGCATCAACCAAAAATAAATATTGTTTCTTTTCAATAAGGGCTAAATTTGGCAGGGTTACTATTTTTAGTAAGTTTGCATTTGTGCACAGTTGGATACAAAATCTTACACAGACCTCTAGAATGGTGAATTGAAGCTAATGGTGAATAAATCACTTCAATATCATTTGTCATTTGTGAGATATTAAAATTTCAAATTCCAAAAATCCTATTGAAATATTCAATGTCAAATTTGAGGCACTTAGAGGCTCTGGATGGGCTTGAAATTTGGCGAGAAACCCAAGCAGTCTACCTTTTGGTACTATTTGTGCACCATCGTCTTTTTGAGAGATTTACAAAAAGGTATTATGATTGAAAATCCAACAGTCGGATTGAAAGTTATGGCCCCGCAAAGTTGACCTGTATTTGGAGGGAGATGCAAATTTCAAAATTGAGCTAGTGGCTGCCAAAAAGGGCTATATATGACCATTTTTGGGAACCCTTGGAGTAGTAGAGTTAAGGGGGTAGGTCTAGAGTCAAGAAAAGGACAGAAAATAGAAACCCTAGTTGATTTGGGGTTACAGAAGGCTGAAGACTCCAGAGTCTTGAGAGATGGAGCTGTAATGTGTTGTAGCCCATAGGGGGTTCATCCTCTTATTGTATTTGAGCTTTTGTAATGTAATGTTTTGCCCATATTAATAAAATATCATTCTATTTTCTATGTGTAATTTCTATTATTGTGTGTTTTATTATTTACCCCCTTCATCAAAACTAAAATAAGCTATCAAAGATTGAATAGAATGTCTGTGCCTAAGACCTGTGTCCTCTGAGGACCAGGGCACCCCAGAAAGACTAGGGTGCCCCAGGTGGACACTGGCAAAACTTGTGGGACTAGGGCACCCTAGAGAGACTCTAGTGCTCTAGGTGGACTCAGGTGCCCCTGGCTAGGAACCTTGTCCTTATTCCCCCCATGGCACAAACATCGATAAATGTAAAAAGAAAAATATGATGAAAGATGATAGAAGGATGGAATTAGGACATTACCTTGGCCTCAAAGTTTCTCTCTGCCACTCGGGCTCAGAGTATCTCCAGTCATGGTGGATGGTATGGATGTTGGATCTACATGGTCATTCTCCTATTCTCCTTCTCTCTCTACAAAAACAACAAACAAGAATGAGTTAAGTGATACATGACAACTCACTTTACATAAATTAAGTGAGTGGGATATCCTATCCCTAACTAGGTGTAAAAGCATGCTCTTTCACTTTGGAGCCCTTTTCTTGAGCTGTCAAACTTCAATCTTTGTGTCGTTTGTTGCATTAGAATCTTGGTTCCGCTCTCTTTCTTACCCAATGTGTTGTATTGAGCGTTGTTCCTCACATAACCCTCACAACACATTTCCCTTGAAATCTACACATGATATCTCCTTGCTTCTACTCTCAGACTAAACAAGTAGAAACAAGGGGGGGCATATGTCTCCCTCGATTTTCTCCCTCACCATGTTCCATCACTCAACCCCCTTAGCATTTTGATACTGACTCATTAGTGGTGGTTGCAGGTTGATTTGATTTTGATTTTTTTGACAAGTGTTCCCTTATAGGATGTGGTTCCTAACTTTGTGGTCTTACAGGATTGCAGAACTGGGGGCTTCTTCTTGTTCATCGACAATGCTTCGACTTCCTCTAAAGTATCCTTCTGGGTATCCTTTTCATGATTGATGTATTTACTTTCTTTTAGTTGCATATGCACGTAGTGTCATATGGCCACTAAAGTGGGGGCTAAATGTAACATCAAAAATTGTCCTTCTATATGGAATGGTACAATTTCCCTCAGTTTAGCTTCTCACTCTTGGTGGTCTCTCAACCTTTTCTTTTTCAGCCTTCCTAAAACCCTGATTGACTTAGTCTAGGAGCAACTTATTCACTTTTTGAGGTAACTAATTGATAGAACCCAAAAAGGGATTTGAGATTAGGGTCCCTAGGACCCCGAAAAATGTAGATCTGAGCTGAAATTGGGGGCTTAGACTTGGGCGCTTGTGCCCTAGTCCTCCCTGGTTTCATGGGATTTTGAATTTTGGCGGGTGTTGGTTCCTACCGAGTGCCTCAGGATTCCATTTTCAAATTCTTGGTTTTCTCACGATATCAAGATGTTACTTCAAAATTTGAATTCCCTAAAGCTTGATATAAAAAGACATTTGCAAATCATTTTATCACACACAATTCTTATGCAAGCTTGATGCCAAAGCTCTGCTGCAATTGTCATTGAAGATTAGTGACTTGTTGAAACTATTCGAAGTATTCTTTTATTTTCTATCTTGGAGACAATGGATGAAGGCTAGGAATCAAGATCTTGAGTCTATCTTACTCTTCCTAGGGTTTATGCACCTTTTACATGATTGGGAGAAGGATTGAAGCCTCCAACGGCAAGCTTGGAGATCCTCCACAGACATTGCTAATTCACCTTCTTGTTCATGTAAGTATTCATTTGTTTCATCTCCTTGAGGTGAATTTGTATGTATTTATTGTTGTAAAGCAAGTTGATCTTCCCTTGATTGAGACATCTAGGGTTTGATTTTATGCATACACACATTGTTAGGTTTGCACACACTTCTGCAAATCTTTCCTTTGGCTATTGTTGAGGTAGAAATACTGAAGATGAGGCTTGACTAAGGCAAGCTCCTATATAGCTGCAACAATTTCCTTCTTTTGTATGTGCAGACTGTGTTTCATAGGTTCCGGTGAAAAGAAGTTAGAGGAAGAAGGATATTATAGGTATAGTCACACTAGACTTTTAGATTTTTTGATTCTGAGACTTGCGGGACATTGGAATGGGTGCCCTAGTCTAACCAAGTGTTTCCTCTAAGATCTGGAAGCTACTTTATGATCACAGACACCATGTTCAGAAGGTTTTGTTGTTTGGAAGTTTGGAGGACATTGGGGTGGGTACCCTAGTCCAGGTAACCCTCAAAATCTAGGTACTGTCTCTAAAACCCCTCCTCTGCACCCCTGTGATCAGTTTTACCAATTGTTTCATCAATTTCTAAATATTCTTGATATAAGGCATAATTAGGGTTTACTTGGTTAAAAGGAAAACACTTGGTGAAATCTTGATTAGGACCTTAGGTTTCATAAAAGCGTGACCAAAAATGGGAAGCAAAGTGATTAGAAGCCTATTTCAAACTATCTCTTTGTCATCCCCAATGCTTAGTAGTGAGAAAGGGTAGTATTTGATCTAGTAAACAAGAATATAATTTTTCACACTAAACAAAGAGCCTCCAAGATTTCTACCTCATTAGATAGGAGTTTGTGCAATCTAACACTGATATCTTTTAGCTTTGCATTGCATTTCTTAAGTATATCACTCTTGAATTTTGTATCTTCATACCATATGTTTAACAACTTGGATGTCTAGTTGTTTAATATCTTGTTGGAAACCAAGACATTGTCATCTATGCACTTCATTTCTGATAGGACAATCAGATGTTTCTCAATTTTGATTGATATATGCCTAACTTCCTTTTGTAATTTGTGCCCTTGCTCTTTATTGTGCTAGGCAGGTTCCAATTATTGAGAGTGGTCTTTATCACCTTATCTGCCTCTATAATGAATTGGATAACCCAATTGTCCATCATATGTGCTTTATGTTTCATAATGCCTAGTCTTGTAACTTTATCCTGTGATATAATCGTCAGTGGGGCAGATGTCCTGACTGGCATATAATTGGGATCTATCAACCCCTTTATGAGTGTATGTAATTGAGTAATGTGCCCTTTGTGCACCTTTTTTTTATTCTTCTCTCTTTCTACACTTTTCAATAAGGAATCAATTATGTCCTTGGCCTCTTGGCCCTTTTGTTCCTCTGTAGCAAAGCCCGAATCAATAGGGGTCATTTGAAACTCACTAACACTTATCTCTCCTTTGGCTTTGTCTACCACTAGTATAGCTATTTTAGCTATCCTCCTACCTGTTGCTAAGTCTCTCTTTATTGCTAAGGTGGCCCTAGCCCTTCTCCTTGGCTTAACTATATTAACTGAAAATAATGAAGCAATATCAAATGCTGATGCAACACTAGGTTGATGTGCATGTACCTCTTGTTGAAGCCAATATGGCACTTCATCAGTAGACCCTTGCTAATATGAATGTCCAATTTGAACATTATGTGATTCCATGTTCTGCTCCAACCTTGGTGATGATTGTTCCTCTTCTTGTTCATCAAGTACTTCCTCTTCATGCTCTTCTTCATGAATAGGGACTTCTTGTGTACCCTCCTCAACTTTATCCTGCTCTTCACGTGATGATGGCAGATCTACATGAGCATCAAGATTTCTCTAATTTGTCATTCCTTCATGATCTTTGTGACTTTCCTCACCCATATTTCCTTTTCTTTCTTGGTCACCACCCATCTGAGACCTTTGTTCCCCATCCTTTGATACATTCACTTCTTTAGGACTTTGGGGTTTATCTATCTCCATTTTGTATGGCTCCCTCTTAGGTATTTGTTCATTATCTTGACCATCATTCTGGTCATCTACTTCTTCATCCTCCATATGTACATTAACTTCTAGTTTCTTTTATTCTAGAGGCATGTCCTTATCCTTATTTTGGTCATCCTCACCCTAATATGCCAAGTCTATTGCAGTTGGGCTGGTAACCTGATCTACTAACCCGGCCAGACAAATTTGTTGTGCTACCATCTCAAGATTACCTTCTATTGTCTCCTCTTCTTTGATCTTCTCTTGTACTATAGAAGTACCACAAGGGGTCATTTTGGTGTTCTTTACAAGTTGCTACATAGGACTAGCAGATACTTCACTCACAACATCATCATATGATAATTCTACTATTTTGTCCAATGGAAAAGGCTAATCATCCCTCCTATTCTGCCTTTCTTTTCTTTGCTCTTCTACCATTTCTATCTTGAAATGCACTATGTCAAGTATATCAAACCTCATGCTGCAGAGTTCTCTTGATACCTTCACCACCTGCTCCTTTTAGTATGATGGTGGGATTCTTTTCTACCTCCCCCCTCATTGTAGATGCTTGCTTCTAAGGTGTTTCCTAAGTTTTCTTCTTTTTCTTACTTATCAGGATATCATCTTCATCTGTTCTTTCTTCTCCCTCTATAAAAGGTGGAGTAGGTTCTTGCTTCTTTATGGGTACATGATAGGTGGTTGCAGTAGAAGTTGAGGCTAGATCTTCCTTAGGTTAAGGATAACAAATGATTGTCACCCCACTAGCTTCGTTTCCTTTCTTAGATTTACTTTGTTGCCTCTCTCCCTTGGATGCTCTCTTTTGTTTGAGGAAATCATCAGATTCCTTATCTGTCAATTCTTGTCTTTTCCTCTTCTTATCAACAGTGAGATCCACCACCTTCTTCTTTAACTTTGTAACCTCTGCCTCCACCCAGTCCTTGGTTAGTAGCATAACCTTCTATGTTATCTGCTCCAGTGATGTCTCTTCTGGCTAATTCCAGTCAAGGGAGGATATAGTCTCATTATATATTTTTTTGGTCTCATATTCTTGGGACATAATGTTCCCATCATCTTCATGTAATCACACTTACACTGATATGCAATACAATGTATGGATCTATTTCAGAGTAAGCCTTTTGAAGCCCCTCCTCACTTCCACTTCATCGTCACAATTAGCCCAATATTCTTCAAGATACATCTGATGTATAGGTTTCTTGTGTAGTGCTTGCATCCTACCATATGGGTCATACTATCTAAATAATGAGAAAGGATGAAAAGACATCAACTACAGTCCCCCTATTACCACCTTGACACTTTCTTTGTTGGGGCACATATACCACCTAATCATGATTGGGAATAAAATATTAGGTATCTTGCCTTTCTTAATATAGGCCTCAAATGAAGGTAGTATCTATCTGGCCATCTCCATCAAAGATAACCTTGTCAGTTGGATATATTGGCAACATGAGAGGTTGCCTAGTAAAACCTTCTATCATAATATATGTGAATGTGGGGAATTGGATAAACCAAGCCCCTTGCTTGTATATCATGGCTTGAGCTTCCATACCCATTCTCTTAGCTCTATCCTATTCCATAGTCCTTACTAAATGCATAGAAAATGAATCATTTACTCTCTGGTAGTGTTGGACAAAATCTCTCTATTTCAGCTGTGGGTAGTGAACCCATATGTTCACATCTCCAAGGTTACTTCCAACCCTACATACTATTTGTAAACCACTAAATGTGCCTCTGAATGCGCATGTTGTTAGGTCACAAAAACAAAGGTTTTAAACCCTAAGATGTTGCCAAGATCTCTTGATGCTTTTGGCTAATGACACAGGGCAAATATGGCTAAAACCCCCTTCACTTCATGCTCTGCTAGACCTCGGTGGGTATACCTTAATGATTAGTGTAGACTTGATTGACCTTCACAATGGCAAATGGGTGTGAAGTAGATGTAAGGTTTGATGATTAATTTTTATGCTAATGTTTGAGATTTGAAAATGTAAATAACATTTTGAAATGTTGTTAAAATAACTAGTGTTTTATCTATTTTGGGAAATGGAGTCAGGATAGATGTATCCTCCCTCTTTGTTTAACTTTAATTATTTGGCACTTTCAAGTGTTTATACCTTGTATAAACGTGCAAGGATGTAGGTTATCTAGCTCTTCTTACCAAATCGCAATGATATTTTCTTGGATTACTATGAACAACTAAAAGGAATTTTAATGCTGGTGAGAAGGAAACCTAATGAAGATTATTTGTTTAAAGGGTTTTAACTCCTGACAAAAACCAATGACCATAATCCACTTGGAAGGACTTAAATTAACTTCTTGTACAAACCAATTGAGTAGAACACATAGAATCACTAAATGTGATCAGATAAACTAAATATATCCTTGATATATTCATTTAAAAAACATGGGAAAACCATTTTAGAGACAACACAAATAGCACATATGAATGAATATTAACAAATAATTGAATACCAGAAGGTTGGACATCAAATTATTATATTCATTCTCCATTTAATTTGCTTCAAAAAAATTTATAATTCATATTGGAAATATTCCTGTCCTATTCTAATTCTACTACTTCTACTGATGATGATTTTCTAATTTTGATTTCATCTTTCATATATACATTGCATTTTCAAGGGTTATGACCCTTTGAGATAACCACCCGGTGCAGCTCTTCACTTAACTAATCATCTTCAACATATTAAAATATTTTAATTTTAACCTTTTTTTCTTCGAAATGCTCTAGTTCTTGCTCGTGGGATGCTATGTGCAATTTCATATGTAGATTATGCAGTTTGATTTTTCTTTTGTTTTACCGCTCGGTGCATACTATCTACATTGATTTTTGCACTTTTCGATTTGTATATATCATACATGTTCTTTTCTGCATTTGTATATCTTATTCATCCACTTTTACTAATATGTGGCAAAGATGTGATGACATCACTGCATGTATTTTAAATGCATGCTTTTTTATGCTAAGTTCACCCTTTTGTATTTCCAGGCATGCACGATATGTCTTATATATACCTTTTGTATATCCTCTTTCACTCACTTTTTATATATTTTCCCTTGTATATACTCATGTATATCTTATACATGCATCAAAATATACAAATTTAGACTATCAAATTTATAAAGCAAATTGGAATTAATTTTAGATCCGGTCTTGTACATATTTGCCTATATTATCTTTTGTATATCGCATACATCTCATTTCAATACGGGGATGTGACACTGACTTTTGTGCTTTTAATCCCAAGTTAACATCTGCAATGCATCTTACTTTTTGTATATCGACTGTATATCTCTCATATACAAACACGGACCCCATATAATGTTTAGAATGTTTAATTTTTCCAATCAAGTCCAGACTTGTATCTATTTGTTTATATCACCTTTTGTATATCACATGCATATACCTTTTTGACCTAGCGATGTTGACTTTTCTATCCTTCAAAATGAATAGATGCACTTTATTTCACAGTTTAATCTAATTTCACATCCATTTAGTGCATATCACTCTTTTGTATATCAAATACATATGTAATATACAAGTGCGGACCTCACTAAAAATTCATCATGTTTAACTTTAATAATTGCACCCAACTTTGTATATGTTTTTTTAAATTCAATCACATTTTCTCTTAGATCTAGATTTGCATTTGTATGCTTTATACAAATGTATTTGTATATTTGTTCATGGTGGGGCCCATATATGCATTTGCCAGTTTTGTACTCGCATACTTTATGCATTTGTGTCTTCTCTCTTTTGCATCTTGTATTCATACATCACAATATACAACCACAAAATTCAATCAAAATTCTCCAAATTTAATTCTCAATCGGATCTAGATTTGTATATGTATATTCAATACATGTGTTTAAGCATAACCGTTTTCCTTTTTCCTTCTAGGTTCAATTGAATCTTCTTTTTGGGTCCGCTTGTGTATATTCCAAATTTGCATATCAGATACATGTACTGCGACATGCATATACAAATGCAGACTTCAACTACCATAAAACACATCATCAAAAGGTTTTCAGGTCTGCTCATATTATTGGTGAAGTATATAAGTGATAGGGTTGCAGAATTATACTGCAGTTTTGAATATCTCTTAACATCCACTAATGTATATTTGAATTTGTATATGATATATATGTGTTATGACATACAAATGCGGATTTCAAACATCATGAAGCACATCTATGAAAGCCATCAGGTCTGGATTTGTATGTTTGTTTTGACAACTTGAGATAAAAACATCAAAGTGAGAATTAAACCCGACAAATATTATCTCTCAATGGACATGAAAGATATTTGCATACAATATGCATGCACAAACAAAAATGTATATGAGATACATTTTTGACCAATGTATAGTTTGACTCTTGTTGACTTGGTCATAACTTTTGAAAAATAAGGAATTTTTAGGAAATTTAAAAAGCAACCCTAGCCCATTTTCCTTGCTTTTGTTCTTCAGATGTTGCTTGATTCTTTAGATTTCCATTTTTATCATGGAAACCTAAAAAAAAATTTGCCAAAGTTTAATGTTCCAACAATGGCTCTTACTTGGGGATGTATGCCCCTTGTGGGCATAGCAAGATCCTAGATCTATGGGGAGCAGACTGAGTGCCTACTCCATTGGGCAATAGAGTTCAAATGTTACCTCTGCTCTAAACTAATATGGTTTGAAAACCAAACCACAACTGATGGCTCAAGGCCACCAAAAAAGAAAAGTTTATATTTTCCTCTGTCATGCACCTTTCTTTGGTCTGATATTGAACTTTGCTTAAAAATATTTATGTAATCATCATTCTGGTCACTGTCATGCATCATGGAATGATCTCCCAGCTGAACTAAAAACTAAAAAATTTTATAATCCACCACATAGCTGAGCTCATTAGTTCTAATTTCATCATATATTTGCATAGAAATTTTGGAATTGTTATATGGCCACTGATGCAAAGTAGGGAGACAACTTCTCAATGTAAGGCAATCATAATTACCGATTCCATTATCTAAATGCTTCTCACATGGGTCTGAAAATTCTACCATATCAATACATGTTGAGACAACCTGATTTGAAATGTTTTCATTATCTTTTATATCACCATTTGGTATTATCCACCTCTGATCCATGCATTCATCAATATGCACATTTGGACATACATTATCCATGATGTGTGAATCATTAGCACTATTACATGGGCTAAAGACCTCTACTTCTGATTTACATGCCTCTTCCTAGACAGGGATAAACATGAGATTTTGGTCAACTTCAGGAGTACCTTCATCATTGCCATACAAAGTTCCTTCATCATCAAAGAAAATGTATGTTGGAGATGACATTTCAGAATCACTCTTGAGTGTACATTTATGATATTCAATGGTCAATAAGTCTAAAACTTGCTCAGTGGTAAGGGAACATACTTCCTCATCCATCACACTTGCTATCTCTTCCTCATAACTTTTGTAAGCACCATTTAGTTGCAAGTCAAAATCCATGTTGTCATAAAAAACATTTTCACTTACATACCCATCCTCTATTATATTGCAATCATTACCCTCTTCATTGTTGCACGACATGTTGGACCCCTTTTTTTTTAGCTTTTAATTCATTATTCTCAATGCTATGATAATGCATACATTGCTACATCTCTATATCATCTGGTTCATTATTGATGTATCCCTCAGGTAGTGTATCCTCAACAAAATCCTTAATACAACAATCCTTATCCCATGTGGAGAGTTGATCTTCCATACTTTCATCTATATTCACATCTAAAATATTATCCCATGTTTTCTCTATTGGTTGTGTTGTTTGATTAGATTCTCTATATCCATCAATGATATCACTATTAGATTCAACATTGATAGCATCCTTATACCTTTTCTTATGTATGATATCAATCACTTCATCCACTTGGTCAAAAGTAACTGGTTTTAATGACTCAGGCCAGTAAATTGAATTAGGTTCATATACTCTCATGAACTATTCAATGACCATGGACCTATTAGGCAGGGAACCAAAAGGTATTTGTAGACATATATCTATCATTTTGTTCAATAGAGAGCAGACAAATTCTCCTTCATGCCTCCTTATGCCAAAAAAATCATCTAAAGGGGAAATGCAATATTCTATTTTTTTTATGGAGTCTTGGCCTTTTTCTTGAGTATGTGAATATTCATCATCTTCCTCCTCAAACTACTGATTTAGGTATTGAGGTGGTGGGCTGGGACAACAGGAGTATCCACATTTTGAAGACTACTCTCATCATATGTCATTTCATTATTTGTTGGAATATGCTAAGGCTCCAAGTCTTGTGTAAAATCTTCATAATTGTCATCAAACTAATTCAGGAACAACCTTTTGAAATCTTCCCATGAAGATACACTTTGCATAGGTAAGCTGATAAACCATTCTCTTGCATAATCCCTCAATGATCTTGTGAAGCATTTCATAATGACATCTTCTACATAAATCTCAAAGTCCTCAATAAATTCACAAAATAGCTACACATGCCTTTGAGTTGATTCATAGTTCTCTCCATGAAACTTAGGTATATGATTTCTAAGCTCAACTAGATAACAATTTGGGTAGCCTTGGATACTATTGAAGTTCATTGGTTTATCAATGCCTAAGATATACAATTTTCATGGTAGTGGTTGATATTGCTAACTATTTTGATGAAAGATTTGATATTGATAATGCCTGACATACTGATTGTATTCATGATCTTGATAGTTTACTAATCTTTGGCCATGATGGACTGGATAAGCATTTCTTTAATTTGAGGCTTGTGGTGTAAAAATGTCCTATTGTGTATGATGTACACCACTCCCATTGTGAAGATTCCCAATTGTACCATAATGTGCATAGGGAAAAGAAGAATCACTATACATACTTCAGCCTTTGATTTTTATTTTTGACTTGAAATGTTGTAGTTTTGAATGTCCTTCGCATTCTTCATCATGTCCCTTTTTAAAGTTGCCACCTCTTGTCAAAAGAGGAATAATTTCATCTTTCTAGGTTCTTCTTGCTAGCAGGGTTACCAATTTGTGTTGGAATTCAAAAGTTTATTTGACTCTTTAATGAGATGTTCTTTAACCAAGATTCTAAATTAATTCCCTAGTAGAGTCACCAATTATGTCAGGTCACAAAAACACAGGTTTCCAAGCCTAAGAGGTTGCCAAGCTCTCTTGACACTTTTTGCTAACGACACAGGGAAAATATGGATAAAACCCCCTTCACTTCTGGCTCTGCTAGACCTAGGTGGGTATACCTTAATGATTAGTCCAGACTTGATTGACCTTCACAATGGCAAATGAGTGTGAAGTAGATGTAAGGTTTGATGATTATTTTTGATGCTAATGTTTGAGATTCAAAAATGTAAATAAGGTTTTGAAATGTTGTTAAAATGACCAGTGTTTTATCTATTTTGGGAAATAGAGTCAGGAGGTGTATGATAGATGTATCCTCCCTCTTGGTTTAACTCTAATTATTTGGCACTTTCAAGTGTTTATACCTTGTATAAACATGCAAGTTATCTGGCTCTTCTTACCAAATCCCAATGATATTTTCCTAGGTTACTGTGAACAACTGAAAGGAGTTTTTATTTTGGTGAGAAGGAAACCTAACCAAGATTGTTTGTTTAAAGGGTTTTAACTCCTGGAAGAGACCAATGAACATAATCCACTTGGAAGGACTTAAATCAACTTCTTGTAGAAACCAATTGAGTAGAACACACAGAATCAGCAAATGTGATCAGATAAACTAAATATATCCTTGATATATTCATTTAAATAACATGGGACAACCATTTTGGAGACAACAAAAATAGTACATATGAATGAATATTAATAAATAATTGAATACTAGAAGGTTGGACATCAAATTATTATATTCCTTCTCTATTTAATTTGCTTCAGAAAATTTTATAATTCATATTGGAAATCTTCTTGTCGTAATCTAATTGTACTCCTTCTACTGATGATGATTTTCTAATTTTGATTTCATCTTTCATATATACATTGCATTTTCAAGGGTTATGACCCTTTGAGATAACCACCCAGTGTAGCTCTTCACTTAATTAATTATCTTCAATAGATTGAAATATTTTAATTTTAACCTTCTTTGTCTTCAAAATGCTCTGGTTCTTGCTCATGGGATGCTATGTGTAATTTCGTATGTAGAATATGCACTTTGATTTTTCTTTTGTTTTGCCACTCGGTGCATACTAGATATGCTGATTTTTCCACTTTTTGATTTGTATCTATCATACATGTGCTTTTGTGCATTTGTATATCTTATATGTGCACTTTTACTAATATGTGGCAAAGATTTGATGACATCACATCATGTATTTTAAATGCAATGCTTTTTTGTGCTAAGTTCACCCTTTTGTATTTCCAGGCATGCATGATATGTCTTATATATACCTTTTGTATTTCCTCTTTTTCTCACTTTTTGTATAGTTTGCTTTGTATATACTCATGTATATCTTATGCATGCATCAGAATATACAAATTCAAACTCTCAGATTTATAAAACAAATTGGAATTAATTTCAGATCCGGTCTTGTACATATTTGCCTGTATCATATTTTGTATATCACATACATGCCATTTCAATAAGCGGATGTGACACTGACTTTTGCACTTTTAATCCCAAGTTCACATCTGCAATGCATCTTACTTTTTGTATATCAAATGTATATCTCTCATATACAAACACGAACCCCACATAAAGTTCACAATGTTTAATTTTTCTAATTGGGTCTGAACTTGTATCTATTTGTTTGTATCACCTTTTTTATATCACATGCATATACCTTTTTGACCTAGTGATGTTGACTTTTCTATCCTTCAAAATGAATAGATGCACTTTATTTCACAGTTTAATCTGATTTCACATCCATTTATTCCATATCGCTCTTTTGTATATCAGATACATATGTAATATACAAGCGCGAACCTCACTAAAAGTTCATCATGTTTAACTTTTATAAGTGCATCCGATTTTGTATATGTTTTTCTAAACTCAATCACATTTTCCCTTAGATCCGGATTACATTTGTATGCTTTATATGAATGCATTTATATACCCATTCGTGGTGGGGCCCATATATGCATTTGCTAGTTTTGTACTTACATACTTTATGCATTTGTGTCTTCCCTCTTTTGCATCTTCTATTCATACATCACAATATACAACCACGGACTTCAAGCAAAGTTCTCCAAATTTAATTCTCAATCAGATCCGGATTTGTATATGTATATTCAATACATGTGTTCAAACATAACCATTCGTCTTTCGCCTTCTAGGTTCAATTGAATCTTCTTTTTGGGTCCGCCCATGTATATTCTAGATTTGCATATTAAATACATGTATTGCGACATGCATATACAAATATAGACTTCAACTACCATAAAAGACATCATCAAAAGGTTTTTGAGTCCACTCATATTATTGACGATGTATATAAGTGACAAGGTTGTGGAATTATACACTAGTTTTGAATATCTCTTGACATCCACGAATGCATATTTGGATTTGTATAAGATATATATGTGTTATGACATACAAATGCGGATTTCAAACATCATGAAGTACACCTATGAAAGCCATCGGGTCTGGATGTGTATGTTTGCTTTGACAACTTGAGATACAAACATAAAAGTGAGAATTAAACCCGATGAATATTATCTCCCAATGGACATGAAAGATATTTGCATGCAAACAAAAATGTATATCAGATACATTTTTCACCAATGTACAGTTTGACCCTTTTTGACTTGGTCATAATTTATTAGAAACAAGGAATTTTTAGGAAATTCAAAATGAAACCCTAGCCCATTTTCCTTGCTTTTGTGTTGATAACTGAGAGGGGGGGTGAATCAGTTATCTTAATTAAATTTAACTTTCTGTTCTTCTTTAATAACTAGTGCAACATCAAAACAAGTAAGCATCCATAACAATGAAAGTAGAAACAAGCTCAATACACATGACACAATATTTTAATTTGGAAAGCCCTGTTAAAGGAAAAAACCATGGGGTGATTAACCCAAGATTATATTCTTTATTAAAAGAATAAGGTAGTACAAATGACACTTGCCAATTAGGGCTCACTACCTGAGCACACTGCTCAGAAGAGGCTTACTGCCTACAATAGTTTATAGAAGGAAACTAGATACTTGAATTGATGAGAAGCATCCACATGTGCTTAGGTTTAGTTCTAGTTAAGCTCAATATACTGATCTACTGCACTTCATTCTTCCTCTGCCTTAGTGTTGTTGTTCTGTCACATACCGGACCTGTATCTCTGTTTCCACACTGTTCTCTACTCTTCTTCACACTATAGAAACACTACGCACCACTTCTCATCGAAATCCATCTGGTATATATATCCGCACTAAGGATTTCATCATCATTCTAGTCAGCATCTGGAATAGTCAATATTTTCCCAAACTCTAGTCTGTTGGCTGAATCCTTGTTTACCAAGTGATGCGTATCAAAGAGATAGATATAGAAGTCATCAATCATGTCGGCCAATCATGAATGATACCTTAAGAACCTTGATCACCATCAATATCTCATCTCAATTAAGGTTTGATGCTAGGTCGGTCAGTTCATCACCGGAGGCTCAATCCCTAGAATCTATCAGTCAAGGTACTCTTCTTGACTTCCCCAAGTCCACACTTTACATCAATACTTCCTTTGAGAGATCCAGACTAGATTGTCAGACCTTGTTGCATGCTCTGTTCTTGGTCACCAGACCAAGTTACTCTATAATTTGACTTCTGGCATAGACACACCATGTCCCACAGATGTGTGGGATGAAATTTGTTGCCATCAATGGCAAGACTCATGAACCCACATAGTGTCTCTTGCCAACAATCTCCCCCTTTGGCATTGATGGTAACACTTAGTGAAAAATGACTAAGTGTCACACTACACTCCCCCTTGGATGATGCTCTATTCTAATGTACATTTTATCAGAGGTCCCCCTTAGCTAGATTCCACATTTTTCACTGCTACTCACTCCCCCTTTGACATCAATAGCAAAGGGTAAAATCCGCACACCAAAACTCCCAAAAACCTAACTATACTTAGCCGCATAAGTATATATACATGTTATACTTACATATACTATAGTATATCTACAAAAGTTGTCTTCAATTGGACAAGTTTTGTTGCCCAACTCTACTTCATCCTGTCTAAAATTGAGATGTGACCACTCAATAGGAATGCAAAAGCTTCTGCCCTCTTTAGATCTGTTAGATCACTGGTCTGGGCTGTGGTCTGAGCATCAGTTAGGGCCTCATGCATGGCCTCTAACTTAGGGATAATAATCCCTCTTCATTAACTTAGCCTGCTTATCCTATTTTTCTTCTTCTTCTCAAGATTCTTTATTTCATTTATAGCTACAAGAGTCTGGCACTCTTGATTCATTATGGAAGAGAAGAGAGTATAAAAAATTTGAGATATACTTGAAAGTTTTCCTTCTTGTTCTTTTACTTTCTTCTCAATATCCATTGTCACTTTAGACTAGGATAGACAAAATTTATATATATCTCCGCCATCTTTAAGAGCATTTTCTAAGCTCTTTATTCCAATATTCAGATTTCTCCTATCATTTGTTATGGACCCCTGTACTTTAGAGAATCTTTTACCCAAAAATTATTTTTGGACTTTCTCTTCTGCTGCTTTCTCTAAAGAGTCAAAATGTGTATTAATGGAGTTAACAACAGACTTTAGATTACCGGATGTGGAGGCCGAAGAATCCTTTTGGAAGGTTGGCATGATTTTCTCTAGCACACCAGATGCAATCTCTATTAGCTCACAATCTTCCATGTGAGAATTCAGAAGCTTTTATTTTTCTTTGGCTTGAGCAAAAGATGCTACCTTCATTGTCTAGACCAGAGAGAAAGAATCAAAATTGAATGGCCCTTGAAGTAGCTCTGGTTCATCCAACTCCATCATTTCTTTTGTCAAGAAGTCTTTGACTACTTCTGCAGTGTCTCTTGCCAGAGACAAAGTTTTCTTCCCTTCTGTAGCCTCAACACTATTAGTTGAGGTCTTCTCAGTTTGATCTTCTTCTCTTCCCATTACTTCTTCTACTTGATTGATGGTCTCTTCTTTTCTTTCAATTTCGGAGTCTGTAGGGGGATCTGGAAGAGAGGTGTCTGCTTCTCCATTAACTTCCTCTTCTAGAACAGAGGAATCTAAGTCCTTGGCTTTCTCTTCATTTGTCTCCTTTACCTCTTCTGCCATTGTCTCAGTAGATTCTTCTTTGTCATCCATGGCAGAGGGTTCATCACCTAAGTCCTCTATGACATGAATATTGAATCTTTTATAGGCATTCCTGAGGATCTCTTTAGTCTCTTTAGCCACCTGATCAATCTCTCTGAGCATAAGCTTATTCATTCTGGCTTTTCTCTAGAACTCATCCTTGCAATCTTTGAAGATCATGTTTATTTGCTTTGGAGTGATGGAGGGATAAAGTTGGATAGAAATCTGCTCCTGGATTTCTCAGTCTTTTTCCATGGCATTGTTCTTTCTTATCTCAAGTTCCTTCTCTAAGCTTTTGGGAATCAGGGATATGATTTCAATGAATGCCTTGTTATAGATGTTAAGGTACCTAACTGTAGCATCTTGTAGGATCTTATGATCAGCTTCATTGTATTCATCATAGAACTCAGTCATTAGTTTTAGGTTCCCATCCACAATGACTGATTTAATGATATCATCAATGCGGAGAGTAGGCTTTTCAACAAATTTCTCTGCCTTCTCTTCTTTGCCTTGACTGGTAGAGGGTTCACCAGATGTTTTCTTCTTCTTCTTCATTTTCTTGATTTCCTCATCAGTTTCAGTTTCTTCATCATCCTTTTGATTTATATAAGACCTTGTTGCCTTTTTCTTGGTTCTTTTCTCTCCCTTTCTAGATGTCTAGGTTTCTGGTTTTGATGCCTTTTAGCTCTTAGAGGTGGTAGGTGTAGAACACTTGGAGGATCTAGTCCTAGAAGGGGCTTGTACTGGATCACTTTCCTTTTTTGTATCTTGTTTCTCTTTTTCTACCCTTTCCATCTTCTCTCTATTGAAACTACCTCCTTTGAAATTCCATGTCTCTTGGCAAATTCTTCCACTTCTCTTCTCACTTTTCTTTTAATTTCAGGTTGTCTCAGTTCAACATGAACCTTTACACTCAGCTCTTGGTAGGTTCCAAATCTTTCTTCCTTAGAATCCTTGGGTTGACTCAGCATGTGTTGAACATGTAGCTCTACAATTTTCTCATCTACTTCACACCCCATTGGCATGAGCCAGACAGTCCTTGGCTCCACTGCCTCTATTAGGCATTGATTAGTGTCTACCATAAAGCACACTGTATCCTTGTATTTCTCAACCAATGATTGAGGGATTCTTTCTCTAGATTGCATCATACTCTAAAAGTTCTTGAAGTAGCCCCAGAGTGCTGTATTTTGTGCTTTGGCATCACCAATTCCATGCAAATAATCTCTTATTTGTATGGCTACTGGTCTGTCATTTTGCCATATCCAGCCATTAGATCCAGGTAGCTCATTCATAAAGTAAAAGAATAGACACAATATAAGACCACTATATTTGAATGAGTTTTTCTTATCCTTCTTGATCCTTTGTAAGTTTTCTAATAGTTGGCTCAGAAGAAGTTCACAGAGATCATAGTCAACATTTTTCCTTAGCATTTCATAAGCAGCATACACAGCTATTCTAGATATTGAATTCTCCCTACTAGAGTGATATATCTTATAGCCAATTATCATAGATGCAAACTTGATATCCAGATCAGTGATATCTTCTATAGTCATTGCTCTCTTGTCAAATTTTGATCTGGTTGCCTCACTCACTGTTTGATTCTTAACAGATTTGAGAGCAGGTATCTCACTAGATGAGTGCAATCTAGTAACTACCCTAATGACATCCTTGGTTATCTTGAATGGCCTCATCAACCATATAAAGTTATCATGCATTCTGCTTAGAACATATCAGACCCATTCATCTTCTGCAAAATAAGGGAAATGGATACAATGTCTAAAATGCTTGTCCCAGATAGCCTTGTACTATGGTTTGAGTTCAAAAGCATCATCTATTAACTGATTGTGATAGATATACATTAACTTGGATTCCCCAAATTCCTCAATGTTTGCATGAATATATGCCCTAACATCTTCTACATGCAAAACCCCATGCAGAATGCTTGAAAAGGCCCCTAGGGGATCAACTTCTAGGGATTTTTAGGGATGTTTCTTGAATTTAGGATGTGGCCTATCAGTGATCTTTACAACATTCAGAGCAGCCATCTTTCAAAAGATTTAGAGAAAGGTTTTCAAGAACAGAAAATACCTTTTACGCTTCTAGGTTTCATGGAATGAGCTGGATCAGATTGCTGGAAGAATTGACTTCTGCGGTTGATCTTTGAGAGGCTTGAGACAATTTGTTTGTAGATCTCTTTTTCTCTTCTCAAATGCAAATGTACAAATGATGAATAGAAGAACCCTTTTATTTCTACGCAAACCCTAATTTTGTTTGCAATAAATGCATACCTTAAGTTATTCTGGTTGCTCTGTTCTCCTTGTCTTGAGAGATTTTTCTGGATCACTAAGATGCACTTAAAGTTTTTCTTAGTGGATATTAGCAATCTATCTACCTTTCACAATCATTCCATTTATCTACAGATCAAGATACCTCAAATTTGAATCATACCAGATCTAATTGTGAAAATCCTATTCTTACCAGATGACTATTAAACCAGATCAATCTTGGAAGATTAGCCTTTTCAAAACTTCTTGCGGATCTTCCATACATTTACCAGGGCTTATTTAGATGTTTCTCTGAGAACCCTTTCATCCGCAACCTTTCATGCACAAATTTCAAGCATCTATTGGTTGGCTGGGGAAAATGTTTTTCTTTTGTTACTCCCCCTGAGCCAGAGCTCATATATTTAGTTTTTTGGAGGAATATCAGCATCAGATTCTAGTGCAGATCCATCCCCATCATTTTCTGTACTTCTCTTCACCCATATCTTGTTCATCTCCTTTTGAATTTCATCCACATTCACTTTTCCTTTTCCTTTATCTTGGTTTTGATTATGATGTACCAGACCCTTTTTGTCCTGATTCTTACTTCTGCAAAATTTGGCAATATGACCGGATCTATTGCAATTGTAGAAAATAACATTTCTTTGCATATTTGACTGATATCCTCTTGATCTACACTTATTAGCCATATGTCCCATTCTATTGCATGCAAAACATCTACCATTGAATGAATTGTTTATTTGCATATTTCTGCATTCATGAGATTTGTGACCATACCTTTTGCAATTAAAGCACTGTCTAGAGAAGGATGAGTTAGTCTGATTCATTCTTCTTCTACACTAATTTGCTTTATGGCCAAATTTATTTGAATTGTGGTAGTATCCATTAAAGGATGGATATCTTTGAACATTTGGTTGTCTTACCAGAGGTCTTCTAGGCCCCGTTCCTTGGATTTCCTGATCTAGAGTTCTTCTGACCTAATCCAGAGCTTTCACCTTTCTCATACCCCAAGCCTTGCTTGTCGTCTACTCTCTTTTGGCTTTTAAGAAGAACTTCAAGCTAAGCAGAGCTTATCTTGAATTTCTCTTTGTATTCATTTGTTGTTTGGAGATCCCTTTTTAAAGTGACAATCTAATTTTCAAGTTGTTCTTCATTATCTCTAGCTTCTTCAAGATCAAATTCCAAATGCTTGATTATTCTATCCATTTTGTGGCAATCTTCTAACTTTTCTCTAAGAGATTGTTTTAAATTATCTTCAGTCTTTCTTTTCTCTTCAATTTCTTGAGTGAATTTCATAACACTTGATTCCATTTCATGTCTTACCATAATGACCTTTTTGATAGATTCTCACATAACTTGGTTTTCTCATTCAAATCTACATTAGTATCATTTGCTTCATTCTGACTTGCTAATTGTTGAAGAAGTTCCTTTCTTTTCTTCATTGAGATACTTAGTTTATATTTAAGTTCGTTTATGAAATCATCATCTTGTTTGAGTCTTTCCCTTAGCACATTGACTTCAGAGTGAGATTGATCAAGATCGTCTAGAGAAGATTGAAGTTGTTCCCTCATCCCATACATATCCATTTGAGATTCCCAAATCTTCCTCAAGCTATTAGGCTCTGTCTAGAGGAACTTGGCTCTAATACCAATTGTTGATAACTAAGAGGGGGGGTGAATCAGTTATCTTAATTAAATTTAACTTTCTATTCTTCTTTAATAACTAGTGCAGCATCAAAACAAGTAAGCATCCATAACCATGAAAGCAGAAATAAGCTCAATACACATGACACAATATTTTGACGTGGAAAACCCTATTAAGGGAAAAAACCACAGGATGATTAACCCAGGATTGTATTCTTTGTTAAAAGAATAAGGTAGTACAAATGGCAGTTGTTAATTAGGGCTCACTACCCAAGCACACTGCTCACAAGAGGCTTACTGCCTACAATAGTTTATAGAAGGAAACTAGATACTTAAACTAATGAGAAGCATCCACATGTGCTTAGGTTCAGTTCTGATTAAGCTCAATATACTGATCTACTACACTTCATTCTTCCTCTGCCTTAGTGCTGCTGTTCTGTCACATGCTAGACCTCTATCTCTATTTCCACATTGTTCTCTATTCTTCTTCGCACTATACAACACACTATGCACCACTTCTCATCAAAATCCATCTGGTATATATATCCGCACCAAGGATTTCATCATCTTTCTAGTCAGCATTTGAAATAGTCAATATTTTCCCAAACTCTGGTCTGTCAGCTGAATTCTTGTTTACTAAGTGATGCGTATCAAAGAGATAGCTATAGAAGTCATCAATCATGTCAGCCAATCATGAATGATACCTTACGAACCTTGGCCACCATCCATATCTCATCCAGATTAAGGTTTGATGCTCTTCCGGTCAGTTCTTCCTCTGTCTACTCTGCCAAACATGAACCCAATACTTAGGTGCTCATATCTCTTCACTCTTTCATCACTAGAGGCTCAATCCCTGGAATCAATCAGTCAAGGTACTCTTCTTGACTTCCCCAAGTCTACACTTTACATAGATACTTCCTCTAAGAGATCTGAACTAGATTGTCAGACCTTGTTGCATGCTATGTTCTTGGTCACTGGACCAAGTTACTCTAGAATTTAACTTCCAGTATAGACACACCATGTCCTATGGATGTGTGGGATGAACTTTGTTGCCATCAATGACAACACTCATGAACCCACATAGTGTCTCTTGCCAACATTTTGTCATTCAAATGTTGCTCGATCCTTTAGATTTCCATTTTTATCATTAGAACCTAAAAATATTTTTGCCAAAATTTTAAGGTTCCAACACATGTATAAACAACATAAGAAGTCATATGGAACATGTTGGCCTTTCCTACCAACTTTCTCATTCCTTCATCTAGACTGCCATGTATGATCCTAGCCCACTGGGGTTTTTCATCAATATCTGCCACTATCCTTATGAGCCCATATATCTAATTTTCAAAGGTTCCAACAATTAATTTTTCTACCATACGGATAAGCATCACCATCATATATTGAAATTCAGGGGTAAAATCAAACTTATATAAATGTACAGGTAGCTTTACAGCAACCTTATATGTGCTATCATTGGCTCTCCATGAGAACATGATTTTTTAGCAATCCTTCTCAATTTTATTGTACTTCTTTTCTAATTTCTCCAGGTTTATTCCATGCACTTGAGGTCTTTTGGGTAAATTAAAAGCTGCAATAATGCCCTCAATTAAAAAGTCTGCATATACTCAACCATGCTTCTCTACCTTTCTGGTGTTGGTATTATAGTTACAAGTACACTCTACTACAAGCTCGGTGGCCTCCATTGCATAAGGAAACCCTCCTACATGCCACATGCCTGAGTTATAAATCTTAATAAGCAGGGGTTTTCTGCTTCCTTGTTCTAACCTTGTTGTCCATTCATCTAGATCAATATTCCATAGATGAGTGTCATTGATCTGACCATATCTGAATGCTATTCCCTTTGGTTGTATACACATAGGTTTCGGGAATTATGTATCTGACCTATTTTTATAGAGCACCATTGAATCCTATGATAAAGCACATGTATTTCTTACCCTAACATGCCATGTGATCATGCAGATTAATGATAATATTAATATCTTGATGTTTTTATCCTCATTCAATACATTTCATACATCATTACATTGATTTATTGTGGTAAAAACAATTTTATCTATTCATTTTATCCATAAATGACAAAAGAGGGTTTTTCCATTACATACCTGATATCTGTTACCTTTTATTATTGTTCAATTGATATCTAGTTGTACATGTTCACCTTGTAGATACTCTCCTTTGATTACTATTTGAATCCACACCCCATTTCATTGCTCTCACAAATTGTAGTGATATCACCTTAATCACACAGTAACTCTATAATTTCTCTTGAATACATGATACATTCTAAATTGAGCTCAAATCCTTAATTTTAATCAAAAGCAATGGGAAATTAGGGTGTGATTAATGTCACTCTATTGGTATCCATTGATTGACACCTAAGTGCTGGAGATGTTAATAGGTGGTGGGTGATCATTCAAAATTTTGAAGGTTTAACCACCGTTAGAATGGCATTTAATGTGGGAGTGCACATTCACAGATATCAGGGATTTTAAGAGATATGCCTAATATATTGGAATATGATGATGATGTCATCATGAAGATGACCAACCATTGACTGATGACTAAAATTGGGTCATGATACCCCTATTTAACAATCATGAAAACATAAGGTACTGATTTGATCTAGTCAATGTGCCATGTGGCAGCTTCCTATTGGTTTTCAAGGATCTATGTGTTACATGCCTCATATGTGGATATGAGGATATTAAGGAATATCAGCATTCTTGGTTTTGTAAAACATCCCCCACATTTGAAGATTACGATGATGTCATCCTCTTCATTAATATTTCAAGTCCACTTAGGATGTGACATCATCGTCACATTGACGAAGATCAGGTATGTTTGCTAATATGCAGGATATTGAGAAGTAGATGATCTTCCTGATGTTAGTCATATTGATGGCATCATCATCATAACGGGTCTTCTTTATATTGGGTTAGGATGACGTCATTGTCATATTAAGGAAGATTAGGGATCTTAACTAATATGATTGATATTAAGGATTATACTGATGTTAAGTGTTTACGTTATATCTAAGGTGACCCGCACATTCATGAATATCAAGGATATTTAAAAATATGCCCCTCTAGAAATCTTCACGGGTAGGTGATGGGTAGATGCCCTCTCACATTTAAATTTGGCATCTACATATTAGCAAGTATGCAGATATCAGGTTTCTCTTTGCTAAAACATATATCAGGGATATTCATGAATATCTAGGATATTAAGGAATGAGATGACTCTCTAGGAATATCTGGTTTGACCAAACTTTGGCTGAACATAACTTCCTACCCTTAAGGAATTTCAAGGCGATCCAAAAGGCAAACTTGCTTAGAATTTTACGCTCTTTCACATTATGGAGCTCACAATGACAAAATTTGACTTTGACATTTATCATTCCTTATGGGGTCTATGCATACCTGGGAGTGATATCCATCTTACAATCTGATACTTGAATTTTACCATACCACCCAAAGTAAGAAAAGCAATGGAAAAGTTAAAAAAGGTTGGGTCCCTACTTTGTTAAGGAAAAATGGGGTGTGTTGTGTAACCACACAACACTTCCCACCAAAAATGCCAAATCACCCTAACAAAAGAGCATTGGAAGAAGAGATGAGAAATGCTCTCATCACTATTAAAACACATTACACACATAGAGGGTCCCTGAAAGCCCCACATCCAAAGATTCTCCCAAGTCAGGCATCTATTATAAATCACCGACCAAAAAAAGAAATTACAATTGGGTGAAGATAATTTATTCTGGATCTGCTTCCACCAAGGGACCCTTGTGCACCGAAACATCTGCTCATCCAGAACCTGATAACTAGAGACAACAATGAATTTATATTTCTGGTTGCCTCCCTAGGCCAGAACATCCCTCTCCAATAGAGACTTAAAAACCCTACTAGCCAAGATGTTGGCCAACTCCTAATGGTCCTCCACTGATCCCCCAGGGGGCCACTCATGCGAGTCCTTCCACCCATACACTGTAGCCTGACCCAAAACCTGAGGGAATTTAAAATCCATCACATAAGTCCAACCAACTTCCAAAAATGCCTACATAGGTCCTACAAGTGAGGGTGTGTAGACATAATAGGAGGATGCCTATCCTAAGATCAAACCAAAAGAGAGCCTTTGAACCCCTGTTCCAAATACAAAACAATACTTGTTTAATCAATTTGGCTCCTCTCTTAAGGGTATTCTAAACCATAGATCCCTTTGTTGCATGAAGTTTGTCATTGATGTCAAAGGTACAATTTTCATTGATATAAGGTTGTTCATAGGGTGCTGAGGTAAAAAAAAATAAGATATGATGTTGGTCATTTCTATGATGCTTAATATATCACACATGATAGAGTTTATAGGAGTTCACATGTCACATGCTTGTTTCAATGTTGGTTTAGGAGTTCATATGGTTTGTTATGTTAGGATCTTCATTGTTTTATGTCAAATTGTTGATGATCATGCTAATGGTGTTGAATGGTTGAGTTGATGATGTTTGACATGGTTCTTGATTCAGGGTATGCTTGTTTTCATGGTGGTTGCTTATGCTTCATGTTGTGCCAGAGTTTTATGCTCATCTCACAAGTCATGATTCAAGGTTGTTGTTGATAGAGTTTGTATTCATGGAGGTTTGTGAAGGCTTGTATGATTGGTGATGAAGACACTCATATTGATTACTTAGAGAATTATGTATTAGGTTGATAGATGTCCATCAGATTGATGAAAGACCCAATTTCTAAATTCTTAAAACCCTAAGGGTCTCTATGTTCTAAATATCCCTAAAACCCTAGGAGAGATCTAAAAATCCTAAGGGTTTATGTTTGGTGAGATAGGGTTTGTATTATCTCTTGTCAAAAGGTCATCTTTGAAATTAGGGTAACAATCTAATCTTCAAAACCCTTAAATCCTATTGGATTAATTGTTCCTAAAACCCAAACTCTCTAAGGTTCTCTCAAGGTTTAAAACCCCAGTCTATTAATCCTTAAGACCTAAACTTAACCATCAAATCCTTGTGCACATTCTATTTTAATTTTGTATTGACTTGCTATTACAAGTTAATGCCACTTATGGTAACTGATTGATGGGGTTTTAATTCATGTGAATACTGATGGTGACAGGTTGTCATTGATGTCAAAAGTGTGTTCATATCAGAGGAGATGGTGCAATGCAAAATTTGCCATAGTTGTATCTCAGTTGGCTTATGTAGAATAGTCTGCTCATCAGTGACATTCACATACTATGCAAGCACATAGTTTCAAATTAGGGCAAGGTTCTTGTTTGAATCACATGACAAGGAGGTCATGATTCCTGATCTAAAGAAGGTTGACATATGGTATGTTGCTTATATCAGTAATACTTCATCTTCATGCAGTGTGTTCTTGATGTGTTCATTATTTGCCATTAAGAATAATGGTTGAGTACTTCATTGGCAATCACCTTGGAATATATTATTCAGGATAGTAAAATCAAAGAGGGAATCATGTCAGTAGTTCTCATGAGATATCTAGGTGTGTGGTCTACAATGTTTGCAATAGTTTCATCAGTGGAAGCTTTAGTTTGATTTGTGGCATTATCTGCAATGTGCATCTTGCTTTAATCTTGTAAAGGTTTCATGAGGATATGGTGTGTTGATTATCAGGAGTTCATATGCAGTGGCAGTGGCTTGGTTTGTATTCTTGTCTTTTGATCTCAGTGAAACACAGTAGTTTTCATCAGTTTTCAGTGGCATGTTCTTCATGATCTTGCTTGTATACAGTAATATCATGTTGTGATAGTGGTTGATACAAATAGCACGGAATGATCTTCTAGATGTTGGTATGGTCTTCATGTCAGATGTTCTTTTCAGGGGTTCAAAATATCATTCTTGTTCAAAAGTTTCATATTTAAGTTGAAGAGTGTGATGTGTTGAAGTTGATGCTTCACTCATGTCATAGGTATTGTTACCCCTTATCAAAGTTGTTAGGAGATTCATTCAAGATTTCTTCACAGGTGATAATAATCATGATAAGTTTATTAGTTTGATTCAAACCTCAATCTATCAAAATATTTGGGCAGAGCTTTGATCAGAATCACGGGTCAAAATATATGATCAATGTTTGATAGAGATGAGAAGTCCTTATTGCATAGGTGATGTGTCCTCAAACTTGTCAAAGACAATCAATATCCAACATCCATTTTCTATAATAGTCTTACCCGTCACATGCTACTTGCACTTTTTGTTTTAAAGGATTGATGACTTTCTATAGCGGGTTTATAACTTAAATAGAACTGTTTGGAGGGTCCTCAAGTCGTAATAGTTACCGGCCCCTTTCTCTAGCTAACCGGTGACAACGGTGGAGTTACAAGCGCATGGGCGCCAAAGCCAAATCTAAGGTCTAGTTTGAATCTGCGGAGGGCGCGATATCTCCATCCAACGGTGGTCTTTTAAACTTGATTCCTCTTCTATGCAGCTTGCATTTTGACGGTCACTGGAACGTCAAAGCTTGTGTTAACTGCAGATAAAGTTATTTTTGGCAGTTTCAAGGAGTTTTTTGAGCCCGAATGAAAAGCTATTTTCAAGGCAATTTTTGTGTATGCTTAAAGATTTTTCTCTCTCGTGACTTAGAGACAATATAGGAGGTAGATTTTATTAAATCTTTCTAATGCAAGAAAATGGAAGTTTTTATTGATGTTTTTGATTTGTGCTTTTCACAAATTGAATGTGAATAATTTTTTTGAGGAGATTTTTTTTACAAGGCAGATTGGATGAAAAATTTGAAGACTAATTTTTTTTGTAGAAGATGTTTTGAAGAGTTTTTTTTAGTGTGAAGAATATATTTTTTGAGAAGATTTATGATGGATTTTTATGAGGAAAATTGACAAATTTTTCTTTTGGATCTGAGGAGAAAAATAAACAGGGGCAGATGAAATTTGTGAAGAAGATATTATTTCTCTTAGGAGCAGATTGATTAAATTTTTGAAGACAAAGGAAATTTCTTTTTTGCAGGGAAGATGAAGGGTTTGTCTTGAAGATGATTTGTTACAGGATACGAATAAGAGAGATTTTATTTTATCTTAAAGGCAGATTGACAAAATTACATGAAGACAATGAATTTGAATATAAAATCATGATTTTTTTTTTTTAAGGAATATGAATCAAAATTGAAGAGTTTATTTGTAGGGGAGATGAAGAAAAGGAAATGTGTTTTTGCAGAGAAGTGAAATTTCAAAAGTCTTGTTGTTTATAATTGCAAAATTTGTGTGATCAGATGAAGGAATGTGAAAGGTTCCAAGGCAGTGAAAAGACATTCAACTTGTATAAATTTGTTTTCCAGGTGCACTGATGAATAATTTAAGAAGGATGGAGATGAAACATACAGTGTTGTGAAGTGTTGGATTAGAATACAGATTTGATATGCAGTGGTGATGAATGGATTAGAATGCAGTGTTGATTGGATCAAAATAAAGGATTGTTGAGTGTATCCGGATGTCAGATTGAATAGAATGGGTATTTGACAGACATATATTTGTATTGAATGAAACAGAGTATCCCTCTGATTTGCTTATTACATTTGTTGGTAATTTGGTTTGCCAGTGAGGCACAATATGCCAGTGTGGCTTGTGGTCAGTGAGACCTTTCTATGCTAGTGAAGCTTGTGGTCAGTAAGACCTTAATATTTGTCAGTGAGATAATTTGTATTGCCAGTGAGGCATGTTTTTCAGTTAAGCCAGTGAGGCACTTCATGAGTGGTTTTTCTACCCCTGAGGGTTTTCCACTCGGTAAAAAGGTTGTGTCTTAATTTCTTCTATGTGTGTGCATATTATTGGTTTGATCATGTTTTGTTTACATCTGTTATTGTAAGTCTTGTGCATATAAACTCAACAAATCATTAATGTATTCCTTTCCATCTGTTCTGTAAGAGAAAGCTTTTAAAAAGTTGTAAAATGATTGAAAATTAATACAACACTGATTCACCCCCCCTCTCAGTGTTGTCCGGACTCCTACAATTGGTATCAGAGCCAGTTTCCCTTCTGCAGCTTAATCAGCTTGGGTAGGTCTTGTGTGTGGAGTTCAATGGGTAAGTGTAGAAGAAATAAGAGCATGAAAAATGTCAAAATTCATTCTGGTCAAAAGACACAAAAGTCCCCATCTTTATCAAATTCAGATGTTGTTAGATATGTCTCACAAGTTGAGTCAAGTATTGTATTAGAAGAAAAGATTTCAGATGCTCCTTTGTTTAATGGTTCAGATTTTTTAGTTTGGTGTATGAGAATGCAAGCCTATTTATCCTCTTTAGGATATGATATATGGATGTCTGTTGAGAATGGATATTCTAACTCTATAATAACAAAGAGGCTATTAATTGCAATCATATAGCCAAGAAGGTTATTTTATCTGGTTTATCTAATGATATTTCTTGTAAAGTGGTACAGTGTGAAACAGCTCAGGATGTCTGGAAAAAGTTGATAAAAATTTATCAAGGTAGTGCACCTGAAGAAGAAAACAACTTATTATCTGAGAAGAGTGACCATGAAAGGAAACTTTCAAATGAAGGAGTTGATGTTCAATCCCAATCTGATTTAGAAGAAGCCAGCATCACAAGTGATGATGATGAAGAAGATTGTGAGATTGATATGGAAGGAGAGCATATATATGCCCTGAGTGAGCTGAAGAAGTATAAGAGAGAGAATCAGAAACTAAACTTGCAGCTGCAACAAGAAAGAGATTTAAAAACCAAAGCTCTTACAGATCTTGGAGAGGCTGAATGTCAAATTATTAGTTTAAAGACATATATTGATGATTCAGATAAACTAATTGCTAGATTGAAGACAGAAATTGAAGAAGCTAAGAGGATAGCTGATGGATCAATTTCTAACCTTGAAGTTTCAAGGATTGAAAATCTAAAACTGGAGAGTGAAATTATTAATCTGAGAAAAGAGTATAATGGTCTCAAGGTTTTATCTAAGAAATATCAAGTGTTTGATAAGATGCTTGGTAAGCAAAAACTATATGAAGACACTACTGGACTTGGTTTTGAAGAAGGAGAATGTTCAAAAGCAAGAGAGACTCCAAGAAGGAAAATTGATTTAAGTCATATTGCCACAGAAAGAAAAATGAGAGATGAATTTGTGCACAATCAAACAAGAAATTTGAGAAAACCTACATCTATAAGACAAGCTTACATGTACAGGTATAACTATTCATTTAATGGTTACTTTTATACTTGTAATCATTTTGGGCATAAAGCAGTTGATTGCAAAAGGAATACTAACCTTGTATGTTACAAGTGCAATAATGTTGGACATATTCAAAGAAGCTGCAAAATGAACAGAGTGTATGATCCTTCATGGAAGCTTAATATGAGTGATCAAAGGTATTATCAGTCAATTAATTTTGATTACAACATAATTTGTTACAATTGCAACTCTCTTGGTCATAAAGCATACAGTTGCAGGAGAGCTCCACCTAATTTGAAAGGTTGGCAAAAGAAAAAGACAGAAAAGGTTTGGAGGAAGAAAGCACTTGTGAAAATCTGGAGGCAGAAAGAAAGTAAAGAGAAATCAAAATCTAAGCTTGTGCATCCTGCACAAGTCATTTCATCTGTTGCATAATAGATAGTATAATGTGAGGGGGAGTTGTTCTTGTTCTATTTTTTTATCCCCAAGAAGTTACAGGAGGAGATCAGTTGATTTTGTTTTGTTTATCATGCTTTCCTGAAATGTTTGAAATGAAGTTTCTGATGTTTTTGAGTTTCAGTGTATGACAGTGTTGTCAGTGATACGGGTGTTCATTGGCTTATTATGATTTCAAGTTTTTGAAAGATGTTTCAGGATTTCAAATTGCACAAATTGTTCTTGATCATGTTGTTGATTACAAAGGTTGAATTATCATTGCAATCCAAAGTGTTTTGGAAAGTGTTGTTGCAATAATATCTTGTTTTGAATGATGAAGTCAAGAGGCAAGAGTTCTTGTTGATTTCAGTATGTTTCAGATATGATTATGTATATATCAGTTTTTGCCAGAGTGTTGTATATCAGATTTGACAGTATAATATGTGCAGGAACAGCAAGATGGTCTATCAAGAAAAGGTGTCAGAATATGCAGGATGATAGTTCATATCAGGAAATCAGTTTGATGATTATATCTATTGCTTTGTTGAGTTATGTTTATGACATGTACCTTGGAGCTTTCGGAAAGGTTTGTTCAAATTGTGTGGTGATTTCAGGTATGAGCTTCAAGTTATGACAATCCAGAGTCTCTTATGACATTGATGGTGAATCTTGTTTTTCTTCAAATCAGAGGCAAGTAAAGGTCTTATCAAAAATGGTCATCTTGGCATCTGTGTGCTGAGGGGTCTACATGTTTTGTGCCTGCAAAATTGTTCATCAAAGAGTATTGGTATGTTTATGATTTTCTTTGCAAAAGTGTTCAGAAGGTTGACTGTCAGTAAATGGATGGTATACTTCAAGTTGATATGTTTTTTTAGGACTAATTCAGGAAGTGGATAAGTATTGAGTTGAGTTGAGTTATGTTGGTTAGTCTTGTCAGTGTTTACCAATGGTATTTCTGAGTAGTAATTTGTTTGTGATCTTTAATACATGGAAGATCTTGGAGATTTGTTATTTCAGGTCAAAAAGGTTGTTGATAGAAGAAGAACTGTTTGTTTTGAAAGTTTGTGATGTTATCAGGAAGGAGTATGTTAGTCTTCATCTTCAGAATGGTATTGTGCAAGCTTTATGGTATTTTTTTTTGCCTTCATGTTTGAAATGTTGATAAGTTTAGCAAAATTGGATTCAGTGCCTTCAATTCTTTGAAAGATAAGTAGTATCAAGATTTTGATAAGTGGTTCTAATTTTTTGGTTAACAAGATAACAAGAGTTTATATCTTCAAAGCCCTCATAATGTAATGTGTTTGTAAATGTTATGATCAAGCTTTAAACATCTTTCAGTGGAGATATTTTCTCAGGGGGAGATTATAATCTTTGTCATCAGATGTCAAAAAGGGGGAGAAAGAAAAATTGCTTCAGGTGGTTTTGCCATCAATGACAAAGGGGGAGATTGATGGTGACAGGTTGTCATTGATGTCAAAAGTGTGTTCATATCAGAGGAGATGGTGCAATGCAAAATTTGCCATAGTTGTATCTCAGTTGGCTTATGTAGAATAGTCTGCTCATCAGTGACATTCACATACTATGCAAGCACATAGTTTCAAATTAGGGCAAGGTTCTTGTTTGAATCACATGACAAGGATGTCATGATTCCTGATCTAAAGAAGGTTGACATATGGTATGTTGCTTATATCAGTAATACTTCATCTTCATGCAGTGTGTTCTTGATGTGTTCATTATTTGCCATTAAGAATAATGGTTGAGTACTTCATTGGCAATCACCTTGGAATATATTATTCAGGATAGTAAAATCAAAGAGGGAATCATGTCAGTAGTTCTCATGAGATATCTAGGTGTGTGGTCTACAATGTTTGCAATAGTTTCATCAGTGGAAGCTTTAGTTTGATTTGTGGCATTATCTGCAATGTGCATCTTGCTTTAATCTTGTAAAGGTTTCATGAGGATATGGTGTGTTGATTATCAGGAGTTCATATGCAGTGGCAGTGGCTTGGTTTGTATTCTTGTCATTTGATCTCAGTGAAACATAGTAGTTTTTATCAGTTTTCAGTGGCATGTTCTTCATGATCTTGCTTGTATACAGTAATATCATGTTGTGATAGTGGTTGATACAAATAGCATGGAATGATCTTCTGGATGTTGGTATGGTCTTCATGTCAGATGTTCTTTTCAGGGGTTCAAATTATCATTCTTGTTCAAAAGTTTCATATTTAAGTTGAAGAGTGTGATGTGTTGAAGTTGATGCTTCACTCATGTCATAGGTATTGTTACCCCTTATCAAAGTTGTTAGGAGATTCATTCAAGATTTCTTCATAGGTGATCATAATCATGATAAGTTTATTACTTTGATTCAAACCTCAATCTATCAAAATATTTGGGCAGAGCTTTGATCAGAATCACGGGTCAAAATATATGATCAATGTTTGATAGAGATGAGAAGTCCTTATTGCATAGGTGATGTGTCCTCAAACTTGTCAAAGACAATCAATATCCAACATCCATTTTCTATAATAGTCTTACCCGTCACATGCTACTTGCACTTTTTGTTTTAAAGGATTGATGACTTTCTATAGCAGGTTTATAACTTAAATAGAACCGTTTGGAGGGTCCTCAAGTCGTAATAGTTACCGGCCCCTTTCTCTAGCTAACCGGTGACAACGGTGGAGTTACAAGCGCATGGGCGCCAAAGCCAAATCTAAGGTCTAGTTTGAATCTGCGGAGGGCGCGATATCTCCATCCAATGGTGGTCTTTTAAACTTGATTCCTCTTCTATGCAGCTTGCATTTTGACGGTCACTGGAACGTCAAAGCTTGTGTTAACTGCAGATAAAGTTATTTTTGGCAGTTTCAAGGAGTTTTTTGAGCCCGAATGAAAAGCTATTTTCAAGGCAATTTTTGTGTATGCTTAAAGATTTTTCTCTCTCGTGACTTAGAGACAATATAGGAGGTAGATTTTATTAAATCTTTCTAATGCAAGAAAATGGAAGTTTTTATTGATGTTTTTGATTTGTCCTTTTCACAAATTGAATGTGAATAATTTTTTTGAGGAGATTTTTTTTACAAGGCAGATTGGATGAAAAATTTGAAGACTAATTTTTTTTGTAGAAGATGTTTTGAAGAGTTTTTTTTAGTGTGAAGAATATATTTTTTGAGAAGATTTATGATGGATTTTTATGAGGAAAATTGACAAATTTTTCTTTTGGATCTGAGGAGAAAAATAAACAGGGGCAGATGAAATTTGTGAAGAAGATATTATTTCTCTTAGGAGCAGATTGATTAAATTTTTGAAGACAAAGGAAATTTCTTTTTTGCAAGGAAGATGAAGGGTTTGTCTTGAAGATGATTTGTTACAGGATACGAATAAGAGAGATTTTATTTTATCTTAAAGGCAGATTGACAAAATTACATGAAGACAATGAATTTGAATATAAAATCATGAATTTTTATTTTTTTTAAGGAATATGAATCAAAATTGAAGAGTTTATTTGCAGGGGAGATGAAGAAAAGGAAATGTGTTTTTGCAGAGAATTGAAATTTCAAAAGTCTTGTTGTTTATAATTGCAAAATTTGTGTGATCAGATGAAGGAATGTGAATGGTTCCAAGGCAGTGAAAAGACATTCAACTTGTATAAATTTGTTTTCCAGGTGCACTGATGAATAATTTAAGAAGGATGGAGATGAAACATACAGTGTTGTGAAGTGTTGGATTAGAATACAGATTTGATATGCAGTGTTGATGAATGGATTAGAATGCAGTGTTGATTGGATCAGAATAAAGGATTGTTGAGTGTATCTGGATGTCAGATTGAATAGAATGGGTATTTGACAGACATATATTTGTATTGAATGAAACAGAGTATCCCTCTGATTTGCTTATTACATTTGTTGGTAATTTGGTTTGCCAGTGAGGCACAATATGCCAGTGTGGCTTGTGGTCAGTGAGACCTTTCTATGCTAGTGAAGCTTGTGGTCAGTAAGACCTTAATATTTGTCAGTGAGACAATTTGTATTTCCAGTGAGGCATGTTTTTCAGTTAAGCCAGTGAGGCACTTCATGAGTGGTTTTTCTACCCCTGAGGGTTTTCCACTCGGTAAAAAGGTTGTGTCTTAATTTCTTCTATGTGTGTGCATATTATTGGTTTGATCATGTTTTGTTTACATCTGTTATTGTAAGTCTTGTGCATATAAACTCAACAAATCATTAATGTATTCCTTTCCATCTGTTCTGTAAGAGAAAGCTTTTAAAAAGTTGTAAAATGATTGAAAATTAATACAACACTGATTCACCCCCCCTCTCAGTGTTGTCCGGACTCCTACAAATACCAGCCCTCTCACCTAATGACATCGGCTCCTCTGGTCAACTTTATGAAGGTTAGGCAACAATTTAAGATCAATGACAATTATTTAATTTTCAAAGGCGGTAAACTTGAAATCGACGGCTTGCATCTAAATTTCTTCTAGGCTATAACTAGTATTTGTAGGAGTTTTAATTTGATGGGTAGCTCCTTGAAATGATAACTAATCGACATTGTTCTATTTTTTTAACCACCTTGAGGGCTAGGGAAATTATTTTAAGGATCCATGTGAAGTTTGAAGGCTGGTTGGTTGATGATCCAAACTTGTTATAGAGAGATCTATCAGAAAATGGTCATTGTGTTTATGATTTAAGTGTCTATACTGTAGTTTTTAGGGATTGAAACTAGAACTGTCTTTACAATTTCAATATGCATTTGAATGGTCTAGAGCTTGGTGATTGAAGAGACTCTGGGTGAATATGATTAGTGTGCAAAAGAGTTGATCTGATGAAGAAGGTTGCAGAGTTTTGAAATGGTGTTGTATTAGTTGTATTAGTTTTGATTGAAATGCTGTTGAATATGCACTTCAGGAGATGTTGAAGAGTAGAAGTTGATAAGGATAGTGGTTTGTAGGCAAAAAGAGTGTTCCTCTGTGTTTTTCTTTTTTCATTCAAATTAGTGGTGTAACTTATATTGTTAGTGAGATATTTTGTTTGCCAGTGAGACATATATTATCAGTGAGACATCCTGATTGCCAGTGACACTATTTTTACCAGTGAGGCACAAAAATTGTATCTAGTGAGGATTTGCCAGTGAGGTTGTCTTGCTAGTGAGACATGTAATGTATGCAGTGTTGATTCGCTAGTGAGGCCCAATAAAATCTATGTTCATAATGGTTTTCCACCCTTCTAGGGTTTTCCACTCAAAATACTGGTGTCATCTCTTTTCTTAGTGTTGTGTCACAT
This sequence comes from Cunninghamia lanceolata, assembly GCA_027924645.1. Classification (NCBI taxonomy): domain Eukaryota; kingdom Viridiplantae; phylum Streptophyta; class Pinopsida; order Cupressales; family Cupressaceae; genus Cunninghamia; species Cunninghamia lanceolata. The sequence continues at coordinate 28,635,012 of BSBN01000078.1, read as the reverse complement.
TGTCTTTGGCTTCTTTGCACAATGAACAAATTTGTTTAAAAGTGAAAAAGTTTTGATTGCTCATTAGACCGATGATTTACCCCCCCTCTTAGTGGTCTTGTACTCCAACAAGTGGTATCAGACCCTAAGGTTCGTTGCTTAAAGTTTAATCAACTTAGGAGATCCTGGTAGTGGAGTACTATGGGAAAGTGTAAGAGAAATAGAGGAAGGAAATATTCCAAGAAAAAGGTTTAAAAAAAATCCCCAATCAAGTCAAGTAATGAGTTGTTGCATGAGTCACCCCTAAAAATTGACACAAAGTGTAACAAAGAGAATGGTCTTGTAGTTGAGAGTTTTGATAAAGAAGAAGACTTCATTGTGAGTGAAGGTGAACAAGAACTTGATAAAAGAGGTGATTGTGAAATTGACATTGAGGCTGAACTTATTGCTACCCTAGATGTGATTAAGGATCTTAGAAAGGTAAACCAGAAAATAATACTACAATTTCCAAAAAGCAATAAATCTAAAGAAGTGTTAGCAATAAATAATTATTGAGTTAAAATTTCAGGTCAAAGAAGCATTTTAAGATAAAAGAGTAAATGAGAGTCCAACTAGGGAAAAAGGAGGAAAATTGCAAGAGACTAGAGTCTAAAATCAGTTCCTTGAAAAAGGAATTAGAAGAAGTCTAAAAGGCAGGTCTTAAACAGAAAGAGGAGAACCCTTTGTTAAAAGATTAAGACAACTTAATCATCAATCTAAAAATAGACTTTGAAGAGATGAAGAGGACAACAGATGTAACAAAATTTGATCTTGAAGTCAAAACTATTGAATGTCTAAAACTAGAGGCTGGAATAGTCACCTTGAGAAAAGACATTGGAAATCTCAAAACTCAGTCAATGAGAAATCAAGGTTTTGAATAGAGCACCTGCAAGTTGTATGATATGTTGGGAAAACAAAAATTGCATAAGGATACTATAGGCCTAGGATATGAAGAAGGGTAGATTTCTAAAGTTAGAAATGCACCAAGAAAGAAGATAGATTTGGGTCATCATGTTGCTACTCCTGAAGATAAGACAAGATAAATGTGTTGATGAAGGTAGAAGGACAAGTTGATCCTCAAGCTCTCCACCTCTCAGGAAATACCATTCAATAAGGTACAACTATTATCAATTTCATGGTTATTACCATTCCTATCATATTGATGGTCATAGAGCTAGAGATTGTAAAACTTATACAAGAAATGGTTTTGGATGGAATAAGGATAAAAGTTCTTATAGCTTGTCAAATTAGGATTATAATAATATTTGTTATAACTGTAATAAATTTTCTCATCTAGCAAGAAATTGTTGGATACATAGAGGATATGATCACAAAAGTACTCTTTGGATATCAAGAAGTACAAACTATCATCCCTTTGGTCTGTTTAGCAATATAATATGTTATAGGTGTAACAATCATGGACATACAACACATTATTATAGAACAAACCTTGTGAAGCCACCTAATCACATTATGAAGGCAAATATGTCAAACAAGCAAAAGAAGAAGCCTATGAAAGTTTGGAGAAGAAAACAAGATCAGGGAAAGAAGGATCCTAATCTTGTACATGTTGCACAAAAGACATCATCATTTGCATAAAGAGATTCTTGAAGTCAGCAGGAAATGTCCAATGTTTTTCATTTGACCCCTAGTGTGGTGTTGGTTAATCATCTCATTTGTTGCTTGTACATAGTTGTTTGTTCTTCATCTAGGGTTAATGACTGGTTTATGCTTCATATGATGATATTGTATTTGTATGGACTGATTCATGTCACAGAAGCTGCCTTGATGGAGTTGCTTTGGTTAATCATCCTTGTTCTTTCATTGTTGTTTGATCACAATAGTGTTGATTTGCAATGTTATGGTCTCCTCATGCTTCATCAGAAAAGTTGTGATTGGATGATCTTAGTGTTGGTTAATGAGATCTCTTAGTTATTTTTGGAGTGACCAAAAGTCCTTGATATGTGAAAGGAGTTCATTATCAAGTGGTGGTACATATAATTGTATATGTTTTTCATGGGGACATAGTTGAGTTGTGAAGTGTGTTTCTGGTATCATAATGAGTTCTAATGATAGGTCATTTGTTTAATTCAACATTAAAGGCATTGATGTCAGAAGAGTCCCAATGTAATATTCTCTCAAGCCTTTGCAATGTCAAATAAACTTACCTTAAGGTATCATCTACAGTATATTGTTTACAGGGTCTAATGAAAGTTTAGGGTTTGCTAAGTGCATGTTGGTTGTCTTGGAGCTCTTGATATGGTCTTGTACAAATTGTTAATAGTGAGTGGTGAGTGATATGTGCATTGTATCTCTTTTTTCTCATGATAGTAATGACCATGTGTAGGATAATGATATCTATTGAATAGACATTTTCAAACATGTTAGTGCAATGATAGTGATATATGCTACTCCAGTGATTGTTATGACAATGAGTATGGTGCAGATCAATGCAACAAAGACAGTCTAAGAGAAATGTAAATGTTTAAGAGTTTTACTTTGTTATCAATACAATGATTGTGATACAATGTTTGCAACAAGACTTTGTACAAATAAATAAAAGATGCTAAAGACCTATACAAGGTTACATTCTACAGGAAATACAAAGGTTTGTATGACAATATAGTTATATTCAATGTTGTTGTTAACTATGGAAGTGACATTATCTTGATGACAACAAATGATATGATTGATAGTGTATTCAAGGACAGTAATTATGTTGACAATTTTTGAGTAAAGTGAAGTGATAATGTGCAATGGATGTACAATGCTTCTATTATGTGATAGGACAGTGGTTTAGTCTTGGCGATAGTGATATCTAATATGGTAATAGTGAAAACAAGTTTTTTTTGCAATATGGTATTGTTATGTTTTTCAGGATTGGTATCATCATAAGTGCAGGACAATGCTCTCAGTTTGTAATTTTTTAAAGTATGTTGTAAAGAAAGTTGTAGTTAGTGGTGCCTACAACTCCCCTTACTCATCATCCCATCAATATCATGTACATTAATTAATTAAATAAATTAACAAATTAAAATAAATTAACTTATTTCTTTTTCCAAAAGAAATTAATTACTAAAATAAATAAATAAAGTAAATAATATAATGCTTATATATATATATATATAATAGATAAGTGCTACCATAGGGGGTAGCTCCCTTCTATTTATATAAACAGAGATACAAAAGCCTACTCTTGTGAGCAGCATAGAGGTGCCATAGTTGGCCAGTACATTTAGGAGTACCACAGCACTCTTAACCCATCTGCTACTTCATCAACCCTTTCCACTTGCTGTGGTGATAGGAGGTCCCCATACTAGCCTATAAAATAGGTGAAGGTTTCCAGATTGTTTCGCATAATCCCTTCTCGGAGGAGGACTAGGGCTTGGGCAGAGGTGGTTGGCAGATTCTGGTCATTGTTGACTGTAGATGCACTGAAGATCCCTCTAATCGATCCCCTAGTGGGTTGTTTGTTGAAGGCAGTGATTGCTGAGTAGGCGGCTTCTTTCATATCTTCCTTCACTAGTGAGTTGACCAAAATGCATCCCCTTGTCTTCCTCCTGAGGATGAGCACACAGGTGGACAAGAATTCCTTGTAGAAGACTGCATCATGAACATGACCTTTAGGCAGATTAGCTTCGCCTATCACCTTGAGGATTACTGCAGCAATGGCATCATTGGCTGTGAAGAGCTATTTAATCTGGGGGATTCTTGATTCCTCATGTGGCTTCTCATCATCATCTATGGGTTCGTCCTCATCACCTTCAGTATTCTCCAGAATCTCTACTTTCTTCTTGCATATGTACTCACATTCGATCTCCATCTTTTGGATGGATCAGGTGTCTTCTTGCCTTAAATAAAGATGTCTCCTTGGATTACTCTAAGTGGGAATGCTGCCACTTCAGGGAGCTAGTATGCCTCCATCACAAGAAAGAGATTTTTGAGATCTTGATCGTGCAAAATGCTATCCAAATTGGCTGTTAAGGGTCAATCTAATGGCAATCCTGGCCAGGGATCACATGAGTCTGCCACAACCTCATCCTAATCTTGTACGTAGGCCCAATTTGCTAAGAAGTCTGCAGCTTTATTCCCTTCTCAATAGGTGTGGGTGAAGGACACATTCCCCATATTTTCTAAGCATTCCCAAATGGCCTCCACCAAGTATTTCATCCTCCAGCTCGAAGTGTTTTTGGTGGTAATTGCCCTTATGCAAAGGAGGGAGTCACCTTCCACATCTAAATCCATAATGTGGTGGTCTTTACAAAGGCAGAGGCCTGCTAGCAAGGCTACAAATTTAGCTTCATTATTTGTACCATCAGGTAGCTTCTTTGAGAGGCCCCAAATCAACTGTCCATGGTGGTCGTGGATGACGACTCCTACTCTAGAGGTGCCCGGATTACCCTTTGCAGCCCCGTCAAAGTTTAGTTTCAACCTTCCCTAGGTTGGGGCTGACCATTTAGTGAGAGTGCATTTTCTTTTCCTTTCCTCTGTTTTCTTTGTATCCTGGCATTGGTTTGGAATTGTAAGATCTGGCCATCTCTTCCTTGCTTCCCCGTACCATGCAAAAAATGGCGTCGGGGAGGACTCCATTATTCTTACGTTAATGATCTCTATGATACCAACTTCTAATTTTCACAAGACACCATCCAGAGTAGATGATGTGTCTCTAAAGATCCTTTTGTTTTGCTTGCACCAAATGTGCCAAATGAGGAGCGAGGGACTGGCTTCCCATAATCCACGCCACAGGGTTTTTGGCTTTGTTGGCCACCCTTTTATTAGTCCTGTTAGCTCGTTGGGGAGGACACTACACCAATCAAGCTTGCCTCGCAGCCAGTCCTAGCATTTGTTGGCAAAGGGGCAGGAAACTAGCAAATGGTCCAGAGTTTCTTCAACATTATAGCACAAAACACAGCATGATGGGCCCGTAATTCCCAGATGGTTCAACTTGTCCCCAGTTAGTATCCTCTGATGGAAAGTTGTCCATAAGAAAATGCCTGCTTTTGGGAGAGTCCATTTGCCCCAACATATGTTCACAGGCCACTCTGGGTGTGGCTGAGAATTTTGCATTTTGTATCTGGACTTAATTGCATATCTCCTAGATTTTGATCTAGTCCATATCAATTCATCTTCTCTATTTGAAGTGATTATCTTCCTTGCTAGGAGTGCTTTTTTTAGTTCAGCCCCACCTTCTCTATCTATTGGGAGAGCAGATATTTTCTCCCAGTTCCAGTCTGTGCCACTAATATAATCCATAACCCAATGTCCAAAGGAGTCCGCAATCCTTCTCCAATGGTTCTTTAAGCTAGAGATATCAGCAAAAGGAGGGAGGCCATTTATTGAATCCTCCCATAGTTTTACTTTAGAACCATTGTGAAGATTCTAGGAGATGTGATTTGATATGAGCCATTTGCAACTTTGTAAGAAATTCTAGATGTGCAATCCTCTTGGGGGGTTAGGGGTGGTTAGAATCCTCTCAGGTTCCTCCGAATCTAAGTATTTTTTCCTCAATATTTTGCACCATCTTGCATTGGGCTCCTTATAAATTAGCCAGACTAGCTTCGCCCCTAGAGTGATATTTTGTTTTTCAAGGTTTTTGATACTAGCCCCACCATCTTGCTTATCTTTACAGGTAGTTTGCCAACCAATTAGGGGGATTCTCTTTCCTTCATTTGCCCCTTCCCATAGGAAGTTTTTGAGGATACCATCTAAAATGCCACTGGCCTTTTGATCAAGTGGTAAATATGAATCACTGAGAGGACTGCTTTGATCATTTAGATTTTTTCTGAGAGGGTAAGCCACTTCCCTTTCCAAGAAGAAGCCTTGGATCAGCATTTCTGAATTGTGTCTTCCCAAAGAATAGATCACATGGCCCCTTTGAAGAGGGGGACTCCCAAATATTTACTTGGCACCTCAACCTTCTCAAAATGAAGAATAGACAAGATATGTCATTGCATTCTTTTACATGTATTGAAAAAGAAGATGTTGGATTTGGAAAGATTAATTACCTGGCCTGAGGCTTTAGAGTAGTGATCTAGCAAGGATGCGATCTCCTTTGCCTCCTAGATTTGGGAGGCCCCAAAGAGAAGAGTATCATCGGTGAATTGCTGATGCGAGACTGGAGGAAGCCCATCGCGATCTGCACACCTCTCCACCGGTTGTTTTAGACTAAATGTTGGATGCCTTGCCCCAAAGCTTTAGCCATTATCACAAATAGGAAAGGTGATAGTGGGTCTCCCTGATGAAGGCCCCTCAAAGGATCAAAGAAACTGCATGGGCTTCCATTTACTAGAACTGAATATTGAACCGTCAATATACAGTTGAAGATCCAATCAATCCACTGTTTACAAAATCCAAATCTTTCCATTATTTTCATCAGGAACCACCAGTTAACTCAATCGTAGGCCTTGCTGATATTGAGCTTTGGTATCATACTATTTTGGTTGCTTGAGGTGATGGAGTGCACTGTCTCATGAGCCGTAATGATGCTGTCAATGATATTCCTTCCCAGGGTGAAGCTACTTTGTTCTTCAGATATTATGGAAGGAAGAATGTTTTTTAGCCTGTTTGCCAAGGTTTTTGTCACAATTTTGTAAATGGCGTTGCAGAGGGATATGGGTCAGAAGTCATTGAAAGAGCTGAAATCTGCTTTTTTTGGAATTAGGGCCAGGAAAGTGTTGTTTATGTCCTTGATCATTTTTTTGGAAGTCCTTAAGTCTTCCACTACTTTCCAGATGTCATCTTCTAGGATGTCCCAAAATTCTTGGTAGAATCTGGCTGGGAAGCCGTCTGGGCCCGGGACTTTATCTGGTGCCATTTGGAACACCACAATTTTGAGTTCCTCTTTGATGATAGGTCCTAGAAGCATTTCATTGTCTTCCTTTGAGATTGTGGGTGGGATGTAAGCCAGGAACGGTGCTTGAAGCTATTCAAAGGAGACCTCCTCTGTTAAGAGTGACTGGAAAAAAGAGATCGCTTCTATTTGTATTGCTGCTGGGTTAGATAGATTAGCACCCTTTGAGCTTGAGATTTTAGTGATTTGATTGAAGTTTTTTCTCTGCCTTGTGGAGTTATGGAAGAATTTAGTGTTGAGGTCACCTTCTTTCAGCCATGTTTCATGGGATTTGGATCTCCAGAAAACTTCTTCTCTGGCCAGGAGTTCATCATGGATCTTTGTTAGTTCTTTTTCTTTTTCAAATTCCTCCCCCATCATACCTTTAGATATTATGACTAAGTTTAAGGCTTCTAGCTCAACTTCGATTCTTTCCTTTTCTTTAAAGATGTTCTTAAAGGAAGTTTCGTTCCAAATTTTCAGATGGCCTTTGATTGCTATCAATTTTTTTGCTATGATGACCATCTTTGAACCTTTCTGAACTTTGGTTTCCTTTCGCTAGGTGCTGACCAAATCCTTCAAGGATGGATCCCTTATCCACATTTTCTCAAATTTGAATAGACGTCTCAGGGGAGGTGAGTCCTCATGAAGGCAAAGCAGAACTAGGAAGTGGTCGAAACCTGAAACTGGTAGGATGAGAGAATCTATCGCAACATCAGACAAGAAGTTAGAGGATATAAGGAAATGATCCAGACGCTCTGCAATGTTGGTGAAACCTTTTCTTCTGTTTATCCAAGTAAATATTCCATTCTTTGGTGTAATGTCCATTAAGTTGTTTTCTTCTAAAAAAAGGTTGAAATCTTTTTGTCTTTGGCTTATGTGGCATAGACCCCCTCTTTTTTCTTTGATTGAGAGTACCGTGTTGAAGTCGCCTCCCAACACCCAGAAATATTCTTTTTGGTTCTCCATGAAAGCTGAAATTGAGGCCCAGGTTGCTAGTTTATCTGGTGTTTTGATCGGTCCATAGACATTCCAAAGGATGAAATGAGAGTGGGATAGGATGTCACTAACCTCCATAGCCATCCAGTTGTTTGTCTAGCCCAACATTGACAAATTGATAGTTCTAGGGTTCCAAAGAGCACACATACCTCCTGAGACACCTTGGGCAAGGACAAAAAGGCCTTCCCAACCTCTACATGATCTGTAGAAAGCGTCGCTCTCATCTTTGGAGAGTTTAGTTTCTTGGAGAGGACAATAGCTGCACCGAAGGTCTGAAGGTGACGCTTCAACAAGCATCATTTGTTAGGGGCATTTAGGCCCCTGACATTCCAACTCAAAATCTTCATTGCTTCCCAAGGGAGGTATCTCCTCCCTTGGTACTATTTATGAAATTCTTTAGGGTAGCTTGACTATCCCTGGCCACTTCCTCCTCCCTTAGGATTTTGTTTGGTTTTTGGCCTTTCTTCTTCCCTTTAACATTTAGATTTGGTTTAGGATTTTGGTTGCATCCTGACTGACTGATCGGATATCTGCTTCTCTGAACTCATCTTCCTCCATGGAATCATACCAATTAGAGTTATCTTCTGCATCCGAGAGGTTAGGGTTAGCCTGAGTAGCCAGGTTGGCATGTATTGGAGCTTCTGCTTCCATCATAGAAAGGGAAGGGTTTTTTATCAGAGCAGCCAACCTAGGGGCTTCTTGACAAGTTTCGGTAGGCCTTGGTGTGACATCTTCCAGAGGTGGCATAAAAGAGGCAGCCTCCAGGGTGATGTTCAAGTTTCTAGGAATCGATTCATTTTTCCTCCATTCCTTCTTTGTGTTTTTAGGGCAACTCTTGGATCCGTGATTTCTGCTTCCACAGGAGAGGCAAAAGAATTTCATTTCCTCTTGCTCAATTTTAACCAACCTTTCACCAAAAGCTGATGCAATCTTGATGGATTCTAGCAATGAATCAATGGTAGAAACCTTAATTCGTGCGTAGAGGAAGGAATCACTGTCAAGAATTTTCTTGTCAATCTCGACTGTCACTCCTAACGAATCCTTGATTTTCTTTAAAAAAATTTCAAACCAAAATTCTGTAGGGAGATTGTATAGTCTGAACCAAAGGGGGTTCTCTACCGGTCTGGCTTTGCAGGGATTGAATAGAGGACTCCATTTTTGGATGAAAAGGAATAAGTCTTCTACTTGCCATTGGTTGAAAGAGAGGATTAGGTCACGCTCCTCCTGACTGCTCATAAAGACCATGAAAATTTTTTTTGGTAAGAATTTGATGGTACACGGCCATTTCCAATTATCTAGTACCTAGTTCATGATTTCTTTTCTGGAAAGCTTCCACCCTAGAGGTCTCCCGATTATCGCCTAGTTGCCGAGGACCTCTCTATCTTTTTTGGCTTCATCATCTAGATTTATTTGGACCTGTTTGCTCATGCCTTCGATTGGGGTTTCTGCGCATGGTGTATCCTTCTTCCATTTCACCCATCGATAATTTGTAGACTTGTTTTTTCATGCCATCTCCACTATATATATATATAATATCATTTTATGCAAGAGCATAATATATAGATATTTATTAATTTAAATTGTATACATATAAATAGATAAACTCTTTAAATGATATAAATAAATCAAATTAAATTCAACTTATATAATTCTATAAAATTTAAGTCAAAAGAATGTATAAATATGTGGCTAACTTATGCAATTCAAATGAACATATTGTAGAAACAAAATTCACATATTTATCTAAGCATTAAACATCAATCATATCCATTAACCATATAATTCTCAACATGACTAGTAACCATATAACGATGCATAGATAAAGCCACTTAAAAATGCAATATGACATGAAGCTAAGTGAGTGTGTGCATGCATCAGGTTTATCCATCATGCCAACTCTTTCCTTGTAAGTAGAACATTTCTATCTCAACCATGTTCTCATCTTCAGCATTCTTCCTGCACTTAGTTGCACTTACATTTCCATTAATAGGTTAGTTTTTATATAGGGTCATCCCACAATAACGGGTTACACTTTTTGGCCAAACTTGACATTGAAATCAACATTTTGAACTAAATTTTCACTTTCTGACAGCTATAGCTCCTAAACCATTAGGAACTTGAAGATGGTGTGAACTAGTGATTTGTGAGACTTTGTTCATAGATTCTAAATATATATTTTATAAAAAATTTAGAGTTAAATTGTAAAAAAATTGTATCTCCTTTGATAACTAGTTTTTAATAGTAAACATTTTTTTAAAGTGACGTGTATTTCGTAGCACATAACTTTTTTTCTACAAAGAATAAAATTCTGATTCTTTTGAATTTAGATTGGTAACACCAATATATAGGGCATGCATTTGGTTTCACAATGTTTTGTTGAATATTTTTTTAAATTAAGTTTTGAAGTCAAACTAATTATAATTTAGACATAGGCGTATTCTGTAAAACATAACTTATTTTGTATGTATCAAAAATCAGTTTTTCTTTTTCTATTGAAACAAGCACATCAATACCTAGGGCATAGCTATTTTCTAAATTTTTTTTTTCACTAATTTACTAATTTTCCATGTGTGTAGAACAAAGAACTTGATGTCCGGTGAAAAACCTACATTCATAAGAAATAAAAATATATATATAATATTCAAATTAAATATATTTAAAATCATACTTTTTGGGAAGCTTATAATAAGGACTACATATTTATAAAACATAAATTTTAAATGAATTAATTTGATCCCCCAAAAGGTAAATCAAAAGTAGTTTTTTATCATCATTTTGATAGGTATAGAAGAGACTCCGTTACAGGTATGGTTTAAAACCAGTGAGGTTCTATCCAAGGGGGTTTGAATCTAAGGAAGTTTGATCAAACCCTCTTTAATTAAAATCTTTTAAATGGAACCTTTCAAGGCTTAAATCATTATATTTTCTAAAAATATGTGATTTCAGCAAAAATTAGGATGTCCAAGAAAGTGTAACCCATTATTGTGGTAGCACCTTATAATCATAGCTGAAGAAAGACAAGCTATACATCCATTATTTTAATAATAATTGGTCATCAATTGACTTTCAAATTTTTATGCATTTTAAATATCAACTATTTTGCTTTTCACACACGTGGAATCAGTCAATAGTAAAACAATCATAGTACAAATCACCCATAATTTAAATTATAAATAAAGTCTAAAATGAGATGTGACAATAGGAACAGACATTGTCCCGATGTCCTATTACACAAATACTCGAATAATAATAGCATCTCACTGTAACAATCAAATTATCAATAAAGTATCATCAAATCAAACAAAAGTATCTCTACTATGCAAAAATAAAAGAATCTCTGCTAAATCCTCAAATGAGAAAAAGGACAGGTGATCTCCTCTACATTCTCTCAAGTGTCACTATCCACAAAACATTAGTCCCATTGGACCTTATACTAAATATATCTTTATTACGGACTTAACATTGCGTATATAAGAAAAATTGAGTAGGCTCCTCTAGCACCACTCCTAGATCTAGTCAATACATCAATACACATGGCACACATACCACCCAATTGCATCCATTCTGGCTATAAAGTACTCAATATATCAAAAAAGTTACATGAAGTAAATAATCCACTTAATTACATCATCTCAAGAAAAAAGGTAAATCTCATAAACATTAATCAATGAAAGTAATTACATCTTACAAATAACATGCTTAATGTAGGTGTTAGCACTATAAAAGAATATACAATGTCCACTGGCGTTCATGCCATAAATCATTCAATGATAATTACAAGTTACAATAATCATGTATAACACAAGAATAATAATTCAACAAACTCTCAAGTCGACACAAACCCACATGGTCCTCTTGCGAGCTGAGAGATGTGAACATGACTCAAGCACTTTTCTACCCAACCATGAAGCAATTACACCTCCCCGGATCCCTTCATAACATGAAGGAAACCCAACCCTGAACAAAATGTCTAGCAACCTGGAAACAATTGGCAAGAGGGAAGACCCGATGCAACCTAATGTCTAAGTGCAAATCTAAATGATGATATGCAAATGCTTCACAATAGGATGTGGCAGAGATATATATATAAATAAAGTTTTACTAGACAAATATTCATCTATTTCAATGAATTCTCCTCTTGGCCAAGCATATAAAATAGTTTAAGGTCAAATCCTAAAAAGAGGAAAAACCATCTCTGATATTCCATAGTCGTCATCCTAGCCTAAAAGCAACCTAACATACATAACAAGAACAAGAAGAAAATTAATTCTCTTATACGCCCATTCAAGAATCATAACTAATGCAAGATGATAACTCAACCCTAATGCACCCATTTTCAAGAATCAGATATGAGCAAGAAGTAAAACATTCTAAACCAAATACACATAAGTAATGATATTAAGAAAGATCGATATCTATAGTTTCAAGTACAATCATGGTTTTGGTGTTTCAAGCTTTGATAAAAACATAAGGCAAAAATGTCAAGTGGAGTAAAGTGTGCATTTCACAAGTAGATATTCATACAACTTAATTATACATAAGTATGAATACACAAGGTTTCCTATTTGTCGTTAATCACAGTTTGCATGTCTCCTAGTATCAAGTTTACATTCATGGGCCAATAGATTGTGCCAAAAACAACTACAAAGATGAACTTGTTCTAATATTGATCATCATACAATTTTATATCTATTTTATTCATATATATAAGGTAAGAGAATTTCTTTGATGATATCAGAAGTACTAAAAGAAATTCACATAGATCTTTTAACCCCTTGCATGTAGACACTCAACAAGGAAAAGTCCATAAAGATAGATATAAATTTCTAATGACTATGGAATGAGACACATTTTAAGGAAGAGAGTCGAAGAAAATTAAAAAAAAAGATTAAAGGTTGTTTGATAAAAGCAAATCCCAAAGGCTGCTTAACAATAAAAAGATGGCCAATCACTTTAAACTTTTAAAAGAAAATTTAGTTTGAATTATAAGATTGGATTAGAGTAAAACAAAAACACTAAATAGAAAATATGCTAAAGCCTAGAAGTAAGGAAAGGATATACTTTAACTGCCTTTCCAAGATCCAGAGGTTGTTGAAAAGGTTATGCGATGTGATAGAAAATTAACAGATAGACAACTTCTATAGGCAAATATTTTAAACATCAAGACTGGTCGACTCAAATACATGAATGGTCAAACACACCTCTATAGGCTGATATGAGATCTTTTAAGGGCCAGATCTAGATTGAGAGGCCACTAGGATAAGGGCCAAAAGTGGATTCAGGGAGTTAAGGCATAAAATAGTTTGAAAAACTAAAGAATAAGGACAATGAGAGACCATTAGATTGCTCAGGGAGGCCCATTTAATATGAAAATTTGATTGCCTAAGTACTAAGGAAGACCATTAAATATACAAGAGATGGATGATCATAATTAAAGAAGGGTCGATGGAAGAAGATTTGAAGTTTATTTCAAGGATCAACATGACATTATTTAGCTATAAAGATGGACACTATAAAGCTGGCCACTATAAAGCTGGTCATTTAAGTTTTCAATAGGGCCTATTAATGGTTTATATAGGCCGAACAATTTTAGAAAAAAGAAAGTGTAGAAACTAACAAAGACATTAATAGAACCACATAGTAATTATATCATGCTGGCCATTTTCTAACTAAAATGGATGACAAGAAAGGAAAAGAAATTAGGGAGGAACCTATTTTTTTTATTACTCCACAACCCCAGATCGATCTTTCAATTGATAAGAAAACTCCCAATTCCTCAGTCCTACTTTCTTTCCTCTCAAATTTCTTGTATCTACTCTTTTTTTTAATCTTTGTAGCTGTCTCTCCTTTTTTTTCTAAAAATCTTATTGATTTTAAATCACTACACCGCCTCTAAAACTGGCATGGCCTGAACTGCCAGTCTCCTCTCTTTTTTTTTTAACTCCACATGCCTTATATCAGCGTTTATTATCTTGGAATGCTTAATTTCCTTTAGTTTAGTCTTGATAACTCTACTTTTCATGCGAATGCATCAGGCTCTTCACTAAAAGTTAAGTCTTATTTCATATACTTAAGTGTTAATTTTTAATAGTTTAAAAAAAAAACTTTATCTCCTCCATAAAAATATATGATATATCTCTTAAAATATATATAACTAACTTTATTACTTTTAGATTTAGTAAAAGTCATCTACTATTTTTAACTTTTTCACATGTATTTATTTAAAAGAGATATAATATTATTTCTCACTCCTTACACGTTTGAAGACATATTTACAAGTATTTATTATTTTTATATATATTTTTTACTTTCATAGTATATATGGATAATTAGCATATTACTTAATATAATTGCATCATTTATAAATTAAAAAATAACTCAAGCAAGAATACCAACTCTATTAAATTTAGTTTACTTATTTACTTGAATTTTATTTTATTATTTTTAGATTTCTAGCTATCATATATAAATATTTATTATAATATATATTTAATTAAGAAAATATGAAAGTTTCATAATTTCAATCATAATTGTCTAAATTTAATTATAATTATATTAATGGACTCACATTTATATAATTAAAATAATCCAATAGGCAATTTATTCAATAATCCTTACGTTTGTTTAATCAACCACGATGAATAAGAGATATTCATCAACATGGGTTACTATCCTCTACAAAGAAGGAAAAACTGAGTAAACATATGATGTAAATCAAGTATATCTAAAGCGTATCAGACAGTCACGCCCACCCAAAATCTCAAAAAGATTTTTCCACAACCAATCAATGAAACCAAACCACATGCAAGATAACTAGAAAATGCAGTATGACTACATGTGTGTGTGTGTGTAACATTGGTGTCCATCTTGTCAGTTCTTGCCAAGTTGCTAGATAGCTCTACCTCAGTCATGTTCTCATCCTTGTCAAGTACCTGCACTTAGTCACACTCCAAATCACATTAATAGGTTAGTCCACAAAATCCATAGCTGAAGCAACATAATTCACTCATAGTAACTAGGTATTCATCAATTACAACCATTTTACTTGTTAGGGTTACACAATTAAACAAGGAAGTAAAATGATAGAAATAACAACCAATAGTAAAATGAGTCACGAAGTTTGACACGTGACATCCTTCCCCACAAGGAAGAGACATCGTCCTGATGTCTTATCACACTCATACTAAATATTAAAAGTATATCACTATAACAATCAAGTATCAATAAGTATCATCAAATTGAACAAGTATCTCTACTATGCAAAAAGAAAAGATTCTTTGCTAAATCCTCAAATAAGAAAAAGATTGCACTAACAAGTAAAGGAGATAGATTACATTTTATTTTCAATACAAGAATGCATTCATAAGTGTTATACAATCAAATTTCATTTCATCTTTCTAAAGTACAATAACAGAGCACCTGGAAGTAACAATATACATATTTTTCAATAATGGCCTTTCTCCTTACCATTCATTTGAGTTCAATGATGAAATAAAACTATTAGCATGAACAAGTAAATCTAATTCATTCATCCTTGACCACCATCGACTATCTGGTCATCTACTGCATTAAAGGACAAGAACATGGTTTAGGTGCTTTTCTATCCAACCACGAAGCTTATGCTTCTCTGGTATTCTTCAAACTGAAGAATGCCCAAGCCTACTCGAAGGGCCTAGCAACTTGTAAACAAGTGGCAGGGTGGAATCTGGTGCATGCCTATTAACCTACATGTATCCTAGCTAGAATGCAGCATCACATTAATAGGATATGGCAGGGAAAATATAAATGTATAAACTAGGCAATCAAACCATCTATTTCAATGGTACATATGTCTGTTTCAACGTCAAAATAACTTTGGCCAAAGTCTTTACCGATTAACGGTGTGTAGGTTTTGAAAAAGAAAACCTACTTTCCTGCTTCACCATATTCAGTACCCATCCCAGAATGCAACTTCCTTAAAAAAATACAAGCATAGAAACCAAATAGTCATTCTCTTTTCAACATAATTAACAACATAATCAAGCTTATTTTATGCATACAAGAATACAAGAGTAAACAAAATATATGTTTCTATTTCCATTTCATTGATAGATGCGATTTTAATACATGTATATAATCCAACACATGATACAACTACCACTCAATTGTATTCATTCTAGCATAAGGATAATAATCACATCTTTAATGCATGCCAAATGAGGCATAAACTAGTTCATCATAGATACATACAAGCATGAATCAACATCACAATGCACATGTAATCTAACGATATAACAAAAGATTAGTCCTCCAAACCAACACTAGGTTGAGATCACAAAACAACAAAACCAATCTCCAAAGGTGCACCAACTAGGTCATAACTAACCATTATACATACAACTCCTCTGAGACTACACCACTCCATCCTCCAATTGCTACTGTAGGGTGAAGATGCTCTATACAAAAGGTGTAACAAACACAAGCAAGTCAAGTCCAAAAAAACTTAGGACCACAACTTTGCTAGGATAGCCTCTCAAGCTATCAACTAAGTCTAAGGAAACTCACAAGGCTACTATACCCATTCTTAAGGATAATTACAAACAAAAGATTACTCTCTCAATAGTCTTTCTTCAGGTGCTACCTACAACAAAAGAACTCAAGGCTCAGGGATGGCTAACTTAAAAAATTATAGGCCCCTCTACCGCACCTTCATCTTGACCAAAAGCATGCCTCAACTCTAGACATGGTTTCTCTAAATGAGGTACTTCCTCATGTTTCACAATAAAAGAGAGGGTTTCTCTAACACTCAAGCTCTATACTACCAAAGCTAGGATCAACCAGATAGGTTCTTAGAGGGAAGAATCTAACCACACCTTCTAACTATATACACCTAAAATTGGCACGACTCTACTTAAATAAATATTTTAAATATTTATTTCATCAATCACATTCTACTATCAATAAATAAATACATTTATTTATTTATTCAATTCACTTCCTCCCATTTAATTAAATAAACACATTTATTTAATTAATTAAAAGTCTCCTACACCAACTTCATTCTTCTAAAATAATTAAATACTTTTAATTATTTAATGAAAATCCTTATTCTTCCAAATTTAAATAAAATGCAAATTTTATTTAAATAAAATCTAAATCCTCCACTAAATAAAATATATTTTTATATTTTATTTTATGCTTCAAATATCTTCACAAAAATAAAATATATTCTTATATTTAATTCCTCTCATTTATCCACAAAAATAATTAAATAAATCTTTTATTTAACTATGCTTTCTTATCTCTTCAAAAAATCATTCTTATCTTCTAAAAATAACCTCCCTCTTGTCACACAAAAGCAAAACTCTGAGTTGCAAAAACCAAAATCAGTTTTAAAGCATTTTTAAAGCAAATCTTTTCTTAAAATAGAGAAAATCAAATCTCATCCTCATCAAGAAAAGAGTTAACTCAACTAAACTTCTTTTGGAATGACATGTGTCTTTCTTCTATTGGATGCACGTTCCTCAACAATCCTCCTCCGTTGATTCCTTCTTTTCTTCTCAACCATTGATCTTCCCTCACTCTCTTCTATAAATACAACCTTCTTCTCTTCATTTAAAAGGGGGAGTCTGTGTAAACTTATGCTATAGGAATCTAAGCATGCCTTTGGTACCCCTATTCCATTTAGCACTTCATAGCTTTCTCCATTTCTGTATTTGAAGCTCATCTTCAAATACAAAAGTATCCTAGCCATTCTTCATTTGTCATCTTCAAAACAAGCAAGCAAGCAACAGCTTCTGAGGGGTTCATAATCAAGATTGAACAAAGATAGGCGAGCTATAGAAGGCAAAAGGTAAAAGGTGAAGGTATCATTGTTTTTCATTGTTTTTAATCTTCCTTTATCTTCATATTTTGTAGATGTTTGGGTTTCATGTTTCATTGATTTGAATAACCTATTTTCCCCCTCACATTTTGGCGCCCACCATGGGGCCCTTGTCCCTCTACTAATAAAAAAAATCTAAGTTTTCTTGAAGACAGGTCCATACAGGTGCTGCATAGGTCTCTGATAGTGTTTTTGCGCATTCAGATTTTGAAATAATGTATCTGCCTTCCAAAATGACACATTTGATGAAATAGAGCATCTAACCTCCTGATTTACGCATTCACCTTCTGCTTTTGTGCATCTGACCAAGCGACGCATTCGACCCTCACAGTTGTGCATCTGATCTCCAAAGTTGTGCATACAACTCAATGGCGGCACCTAAGTTCCAATTTGTGCATACAATCTATCATATTGCGTTGCCGCTGAACTTGTGCATGCACTCTGCCAACTTGTGCATATACTCTTTCAGATTGCGCTTCTATTAAAGTTGTGCATTTACCCTACCTTTTTGTGCATCTACTTTTTTTGCACCTATATCTCATCTTTTTGTGCATTTGATCTCTGTATTTATGTTTCTATTCAAAAAGCCACACACTCCCTATTTTTGCGCATTCACATTGTAGTGTTGTGCATCTGTCTTCTGATTTCTATTTTAGGTTTACTAATTTTTGCATGCTGGAACTAATGTCTGTTTTACAGGAGTAGTGGCTAGATTAGGTCATCTAGATATTTTTCTTAGTTCATCTAGCCTAACTAGGGGTGAAGTAATCAAATGCATTTCATGACAAACTACACATAGTCCCTAAGTAGGAAAGAAATAATTGGACCAAATTGCTATCTTGCATTGTGGATTTATTTTCTAGTTTAATCACTGCTATCTTCTACAAACGGGAAATGAACAATGCTATGATTAATCACTTTCAAAGTTAACAAATGGGAAATGAACAATGCTATGATTAATCACTTTCAAAGTTAACAAATAGGAAATGAACAATGCTATGATTAATCACTTTTCAAGTTAACAATCGTGTGAGTGCACAAATTAGCTTAGCCCATTTAGTTTTTTTACTTTAACTAGGTTGCGTGAACAACTGTATTCTGTGCTTGTGAATGACAATAGGCTTATGCTCTCCCCTTAACTGGGTGATCAAAGTGCCAGACTTGTCATTCTTTTTGTCAAACCTTTAGGGGGGCCTACCCTTGGATGCACGCTTGTCCAAGTGGGAATGACCCTAAGTGGTAATAGGCTAAAGCCAAGCCCTACCAAGCCATTTAAAATAAATTGTGTTTGGGGTGAAAACCTCTAGCAATGAGTGCTACTATGTTACACCGACAGCCAACCTACCCCAAAACCCTCATAGGCATAACCCTTTGAGGCTGAGAGACTCCATAACGGAGAGTAGTGCCACCGCACATGTAACCACTCGAACGGTTGCCCTATCTAAGAACCAATTGTGTAGCAAGCCAAACACCCCTATTCGTTGATGCAAAGGGCGGAGCTCTTGAAGCGGCCTTGATTCAAGTGACTCTTAGTAGAGGTAGCAGGGACAATCCTAAGGTTTGGTGTGGGGACAAGCCTAAGGAAACCTGAATCTGGTATGCGTGAGAAGTGAGTGCCATGGAGGGGAGCTGGTGCTACCAGATTCTAGAGCTACACACTTTGAGTGGGACAGCTAGAGGATTCAACGGATATTGTCCCATCTTGCCTAGGTTGTATTTGTCTTTGAGTCATAATAGTCCAAAAACACAAAAAAATATAAAAAAGATAAAAATCATGGAAAACTTCTATGTGTTTGCTGGGCTTTTTCCATAATTGAACATCAACATCATTAGAAACACCAAGTTTTTCAAACCAAAAACACTGAAAAATCTTGAAAACAATCCAAAGTTTCCAAAATTCTACAAAAAACCAAGAAAAAGCTAGAATTGCACATTTGCCTCGACTCCTTGTGCATCTACTTTGACTTATTACGCATTTGAACAAACACAGAAGTGTGCATTCACTCTGACATATTGTGCATTTGACTCCTATTGTTGCGCATTCAAACTATTGCGCATTTGAACTAGAAAGCAAAAACCATATCTTCCAAAGAGCAAAATTTGTCAATACTTTTCAAAAACCAGTTCAAACCTATTCTAGTATTCAAAATCTAATCAAAGACCTTGCAAAATCAACCATTTGTCCCTTATCTGCACCATAGCTGTTTGTCCATCCAAAATCTCACCAGTTTCTTCCAAGTTTCCAACAAGGGTATAGCCAAATTATTCTTGATCAAAATCAAATCTCAAGCAAAAACCTAGTGAGGCTTCCATATCAATGGTTACTTATCCTTTCGAAACTCCACTATGGGGTTGTGAAAACACTAGTCAACATCAAGTAACAGATTCCTAACATCCTAGCTTTTGACTATCACTTTTGTATATCCCACTTTGTTTGACACCAACTAGATCTAAGAAGAACCTTGCTAAAACCTTGTTTCATTCTAGTGCCTTGCTCAAATCTTCTAATCTCACCTCATCCCATCTCTTTACTACCTTGCATGGTCTTGACAAGATTACAAAAACAAAAGTAGTTAGAAATGGTAGAGAAAAATATTTTTGACGGTCACGAAAGCGACGAAGAACCCTCCATGGAAGAGATCCTCAAAATGCAACATGACCCAAAATTTCAATGCCTATTAGATGGAGTACTAGCACAAGACGCTACAAAATTCTTCTTACACCTAGAAAACCTAGGAGTGAAACTTCCTAAAGGTTATGATGTAGAGGCTCTTAGAGAAACTAAAGAAGAGAGAAACCCAGAAGGAAGTAGACAAGGTGAAATACCCACGGATAAGAGAAAAACAACAATTGACTCCTTGGATGCCCTAAGCCTAGTGAACCAAAAAGTCAAAGCACTCCAACAACAATTTTCAGACATGAAAATGGGAACATTGACTAAAAACTACACCCTAGAAGATATTTCACCATATCCTTTTGATAGTTCCCTAATCATGATTCCCTTCCCCTCAAGATTTGAGGTGCCTAAATTCGATAAGTATCGAGGGAAGGGCAATCCAAGAGATCATATCAAAGAGTTCAATGCTACTTGTCTAGAGGTCACACATAATGACACTTACCTTATGTGACTATTTCCACAAAGCTTGGGAGGACAAGCCATGGAGTGGTTCTCTATACTGCCACCTGGTATTAAAACATTCAATGAACTTGTCAACTAATTTGTCACCCACTTCTCATACAATATTGAGCACGACATCTCAATATTGGATCTTTGTAATACCAAACAGAAAGGAGGAGAATCTTTCGCTGCTTTCTTACAGAGATGGAGACAACTGGAAAGCAAGTGCCCACATCAAATACTAGAGAAATAGATGCTAGAAATGTTTGTCCACAATCTGCAAATGGACCTAAGTTACCAAATCCAAATCCAATGTCCTACATCTTTTATCAAGGTCATTGAGATGGGCCTCATCATAGAAAAAGCTCTAATCATAAAATGTCAAATCAAGCTCTATAAAGACTCTCCCAATACCAACACCAACAATGACAAACCTAGATTCTAAATGAAAAACAAGAATGTTGTGAATGATGGGGTAGTGGATGCCAAAAATACGGCACCTAAGTAACCAATTTTCAATTTATCAACACCTCAAAATAAACCCCCACAAAACAAACCCAGAAATACCGAATCTAGGTTTACCAACTTTTGACCTAGGAGAACATTCACACCTTTGGATGAGTCACTAGAAATTGCCCTACAGAAGCTAATCGCCAACAATATCATAATGCTTCCCTCAGCACGAGAGTATGAACCAAAGGTCAAACCCCGTTGGGGGAACAACAATGATTTTTGCGAGTACCACCGAAATAGGAGGCACAAGACAAATGATTGTATTGCACTCAAGCATATAATCCAAGACTTAATAGAGAAAAACAAAATATCCATCAACAGACAATCTCACGGACATACCTCCAACAGTGATCATCAGGCATTGAAGGATCCTCTTACTAACTACAAGCAGGGAGGACCTTCCAATAGAAATAACAGTGGCTCTAACAACACAAACTACACAAATGTTAGCTTTGACTATGTTGTTAACCATATCTTAGAAGGTGATTCACACATCAATGTGATCACTATCAACAAGGATCTGGATTGCAACGTTACTACCTATAGTAACAGGGTCACCCTTAGAGGAGCTTTCGCTACCCCGTCCGGTCAATACAATATCGTGAATCAACTCCACAAAACACCTACGCACATCTCCATGTTGGAACTTCTACGTCTGTCTCCTTCTCATAGGTCTATACTTGACAAAGCCTTAGCAAAAGCCTCTGTTCCCATGAACCTAGCTAAAGAGAAATTCCAAACTATGGTCGGTCACGTCACCTCACCACACTCCCTATTATTCACTAAGAAGGATGATATGTCTATCACTCAACCCCATAATGCCTCCCTTCACATTGAAGCTTTCATACACAAGCACAAGATCAAAAGAGTCCTAATAGATGGAGGGGTTGGTTTGAATATCTATACATTGAATCTAATCCATACATTGGGGTTTTCAGAGAAAGCTATAGATCCAAAAAGAAAAATCACCATAAAAGCCTATGATGAGGAAGAAAGAACGTCTAAAGGAATTGTTACCCTACCAATCAGGGTGGGCCCCATAGTGAAAGATGTAGCTTGTCAAGTCTTTGACATGGAGCTAGCATACAACATTCTTCTTGGGCAACCATGGATTCACGCTTTGAAAGTAGTACCTTCTACATACCATCAATGTATAAAATTCCAACATGAAGGACAAGAGATCACCATCCAAGGTGATCCTAACCCCTATCAATACAGCAACTCCATTCAGTCCAAACCAGAAGTTGTGATCCCTAATAACTGTGCCTCTACTTCTTCCTCCTCTCATGTTAACCTAGCTACATTTGCTTCTTCTTTAGGGGCATCTCAACCAAAACTCCAACTCAAAGATAAAGGCTTGGGTGAATACACAGTATCTCAATCCCTCTGCTTGGCACAACTGTCTCTGTCTCCTCGATCCTATGGGAGACCTATCTTAAAAACACCAACAATAGAGAAGCCAACCAAAGGACCATTTGTGAAATGGGGAAGCCTAGAAGATGAAAGTGATGAAAAAGATATCCTACAGTGGCTATACAAGGATGAAGCTAGCTCCTCAATGCAACATGACCATCCCACTCTACCAACAGAACAGTACGGTCAAGGCTTTCAAATACTACAGAGAATGGGGTATGAAGGACATGGTCCACTTGGTTCAAGAAAGGATGGCATCATTGAACCCATTCAACCTCATACCTTAATAGCCTGAGACACTATAGGGCTAGGCTACACTGGAGCACCAAGAAACAATGGAACCAACAAGAACAAAGGTAAACAACCAGAAACCTCTACTAGTAATTTGGTTGAGCAGATGTCTTGTGATGAAAAGGATATTGACATTGTCCACGAGTACGACCCAACCCATGACAATGAGGGACAAGGTCCAAGGGCTAGGCAATTAGAGTCTGACCCGCACAACAACAATAGTGAAAATCATGAGGAAGGAATGTTTCCCCCCTTGACAAACCCACTAATAGAGAGTACCATCACAGACTTTGTCCACTCCTTCAATAACTCTATCCTAACCATCAACACCATTGAACCAAACCAACCTAATGATCTCTTACCTTTGGTACACCCTGAACTTATCAACTAGGACCGAGAAGGTACCACCCTTGAACTAGACACCTTCAAAAATGATGACGCAATCATTGATTACCTGGAGCTTAGAGATCACATACCTGTAGGTGACCACAAAGCTAGCTATGCTATTGAACTCAATGAGAAGGCCTATTTTGGAGAGAGCACCAAGCCTTTCAATCATAAAAACATTAAAATAAAAGAATGATCTAATGGTGAAAACCGATCCACGGCAGTGTTTGATCATCAAAATAGTAAAAATAAAGACGTATCCAATGGTGAAAACCTCTCTAAGGCACTGAAGGATGGAAGGTTTGACCCTCTCCCCAATCTTACACATCAAGAGAGATCGTCGATCTTAATCGAACTATCAGAAGCAATCAATGTCAACACAAGTGATAATCTGAGAATGGTCCACATGGAAAAGGCTCTAACAGAACATGAAAAACTAGCATTTACAGATTTCTTCAAAAGAAAATAGATCAACTTTGCATGGACATATACTGACATGCCAGGGCTAGATCCAAATCTTATCATGCATCATTTATCTCTAGCTCCGGGAGCTAAACCAATCAAACAAAAACTTAGAAAGATGCATCCACATGTGGCCCTCATGGTGAAAGAAGAACTAAAGAAGCTATTAGACATCAGATTTATCAGGCCTATGGACTATCCTGAATGGGTTTCGAATATAGTACCGGTGGCTAAAACAGATGGCAGGGTCAAAATATGCAATGATTTCAGAGACTTGAACAAGGCTTGCCCTAAAGATGACTTCCCCCTACCCAACATAGACATGATTGTAGATCTCATGGCAGGACACACTATGTTGTCACTCACAGACGGTTTCTTGGGATATAACCAAATAAAGATTGCACCTGAGGACCAACACAAAATTGCCTTCACATGTCCTTAGGGCACTTACTTCTGGTGTGTTATGCTATTTGGTCTAAAAAATGCTGGGGCAACATATCAGAGAGCCATGACACTGATATTCCATGATATGATGCATACTATAATGGAAGACTGTGTCGATGACATTCTAGCAAAGTCTCTCACAAGAGAAGGGCATCTAGTAGTACTAGACAAGATCTTTAACAGACTGGAATAGTTTAATGTGCGACTTAATCCAAAAAAGTGTGTGTTTGGGGTTACATCAGAAAAACTACTGGGCTACATAGTATCTGCAAATGGTATTGAAGTTGATCCCACTAAGGTGAAGGCCATAATGGAGATGCCACCTAAAAATTTGACTCAATTGAGATCCCTACAAGGTAAACTATAGTCTATTAGATAGTTCATTTCCAAACTAGTAGATAAGTGCCACCCATTCTTTCATCTACTACACAAAAATGTACCCTTCAAATGGAACATTTCATGTGAGCAGGCTTTTCAACAGCTAAAGGAATACCTAATGAAACCACTGGTATTAATGCCACCAATTCAGGGCAAGCCTCTATTACTATATATCTCAGCTACACCTACGGCTCTGGGAGCTCTCCTTGCTCAATAGAACTATGATGGAAAAGAACAGGCTATCTACTACATTAGTCAAACACTCGTCGGATACGAATTGCAATACACACCAATAGAAAGAGCATGTCTAGTTGTATTTGCCTCATAAAAATGGAGATATTACATGTTGTCACACTCTGTTAAACTGGTGGCAAAGATTGCTCCACTGAAATACTCAACAAGGCTGCCTTAACAGGTAGATTATCAAAATGGGTCATGCTTCTCAGTGAGTTCGACATCAAATATGTGGATAGAAAAGCGATAAAAGGACAAGTGCTTGTAGATCAACTAGCAGAGGCACCTTTAACGGATGACAACCCCCTGAGCTTTGAATTTCTAGATGAGTCTTTCTTCCATGTCAATACAGCAAATTGGAAAATGTACTTTGATGGCTCCTACACTCAACATGGATTGGGGGTAGGTATCTTATTAATCACACCTAATGGGAACACTATTCCAAAGTCATACAGATTAATGTTCCCATGCACTAACAACATAGCAGAATATGAGGCTGTGATCATTGGTATCAATCTAGCAGTTGAGTGGAACATCAAGGAACTTCAAGTCTATGGTGACTCACAACTGGTCATCAACCAAGTAAACTACGGCTACCAAACAAAGGATGAGAAAATGATTCATTATAAATGAATGGTAGATGACTTCAAGGAGTATTTCATCAAGATATCATTTGAACAGATACCAAGGATCGAGAATAAAGCTACAGACGCAATGGCTACAATTGCATCTCTCCTCGACATACCGAGTAATCAAACATGGTATGAGTTCTTAGTAGAGCCAGTCTCCTATCCTGCTTATGACACTCCAGATTCCCATATCATATGCTACATCGTAGGAACTAATTCCCCTCTCCATGGTAAAATATTTGCCTATCTAAAAGAGAATACCCTCCCACCCGACCTCTCCCATAACTAGAAACGAACCTTCATCTGACAGGCATCCCAGTATGCCATTGTTACTAACACCCTGTATCGCCAAGGTCTAGATGGTACTCTCCTTAGGTGTCTAGATAGAGAGGAATATCAAACCGCTCTAAGTGAAATACATGACGAGATATGTGGGGCCCACTCTAGTGGCCCTACCCTAGCCAAGAAACTCATCCACATGGGGTACTATTGGCCAACAATGGAATAAGACTCCTATCAGTTTGTAAAGAAATGCAAAAAGTGCCAAATCCATGGGAACCTAATACACGCACCAGCACAAGAGCTACAACCATTGACAACTCCTTGGCCTTTCTGTCAGTGGGGACTCAACTTAGTGGGCAAGATCCACCCTCCTTCAAGTGGCAATAAATTCATTATCACTGCCACAGAGTACTTCACGAAATGGATTGAAGTCGTACCTCTAGCCAATATCACAGGCAAACAGATTGCCTCATTTATCCTAAACTATATCATTTGTCGTTATGGTGTCCCTTCATCCATTATCATAGATAATGGATGACCCTTCAAAAATCAAGATGTTGGGGAACTATGCGACAAATTCCATATCCAGCACTGCTTCTCAACGCCATATTACCCACAAGGTAATGGCCAGGCTGAGGCATCAAACAAAACCATTCTAAAAATACTAAAGAAGACCGTCAATGATGCCGGCCATGATTGACATGTCCAACTAAATCCCGCACTGTGGGCCTACCGCAGAAGCATCCGCACACCCATAGGTGCAACACCATACTCCCTAGTTTATGGATCTAAAGCTATCTTGCCCATTGAAGTCGAGATCCCATCCTTGCGAGTCTCATTAAAAGGCCTCATATCAGATGAAGAGTACAGAGTAACTAGACTCCAAGAATTAAAGCTGCTTGAAGAGTGAAGGCAATAGGCCTTCAACCACTTGAAAGCATATCAACAATGCATGTCAAGAAGCTACAATCACAAAGTAAAACCTTGGATATTCCAAGTCGATGATCTAGTCCTAAGAGAAAATCCTAGAAATTAGCAAGATACAGAAAAGAAAGGAAAATTTGAACCTAACTAGCTGGGTCCCTATGCCATCATCATAGCTTATGGATTGGAGGCATATCAATTGGCTACATCTGAAGGTGAACTGTTCGATGACCCTATCAACAACATGCACCTTCACAGATTCTATACCTGAAAACCTCAATGTAAGGCAGTCCTGAAAAAATTGAAAAAAATAAAAAAAATGATCAAAAATAGAACAAAAAAATCAAAAAAATGAGAAAATCCAAAAAAGAATCATCCTACGGTGAAAACCTGGCAAACAAGTGCCTAGGACAGGTACCATGGCAAAAACCTGGCAAACAGGCATCATGTGTACTTTTAGCTTCTCGTGCAAATAAAAGCAAGTGGTAAAAACCTGGTAAACAGGCGCTACCTACGACAAACCACATCCTCCATCCATTCTGACTTCTTATCTCTTGTGTCCATCATGTCATTCATCTTGAACCAGTCCTTTGAACCATTGTCAAACTACGTTGCCTCTAAGTTATCACATAGGCAAGGCCATTCTCAATACATCCCTGATGCTTCACTTTGCTCCTCTTCTCTCCACCCCACTGTCCCGTCGGTCCCATATCTAGTCTTTCTGTCAATCTGAGTCCTTTGCCATCACCTAGGTCTTAGGTTTGCTAGGGTTTACCCCGAACTACGTTGCCTTTGAGCTATCATGTAGGCAAGGCCATTATCAATGCACCCCCAAGGCTCCTCTTCCCATCCATCCCGTGTCTTGTCGTCTATCTCTCTATCCGTCCGTGTCCACACCCTTTCACCAGGCATTCAAGCGCAGCAAAAACTAGCTTCCTCAAACAAAATTCTTGGCACAAAGCATCAACCTGTCCAAAGCAGCACACCATACCGAAACACTAAAGCTAATTCTATATCAATTATGGCAAAAGACACATATAATGCAAGAATGTTTTGTCGACAGGTTAACTTACAAGGTCTTGAATTTTTGTCATTATGTCTTCCTATGCTACTCAAGGATGCCAAAAGCTAGAGATGCTATGATGGGGGCATAACTTTTCTTTGTCTACTTCTTGTGGATTAAACTTTAGTAATGTAATGACTTTTGTCTAACGACATGATCAGCAAAAGATCATTGAGGACTTTGAGGTCTGAACATGAAAAGGGGCAATCCTTATCTATTAAAATGCAAGAAATACTTAGGTCATCTAGATTCAAGTTTGACTAGATGCTTTTATTAACTTACTAAATCAAAATCTATGTAAGTGATACTCAGGTCATCTTGGTCTAATTATACCTAGATGCTTGTATTTTCTTACAACATAATAAAGCCCAATGATGAAATAAGCACTCCAAAATACTCGCTATATCAAGATGACAAATATCCATATCCATATCCATACTGTATCCAATTGCAGTTCATATCCATATCCATATCCATAGCACATCAAATTTCATTTCTTCATATCCCATCCAATAAAGATCCAAAATGTAGTGAATCAATGTTTACAAAAGCTTGTAATTTATTCTATCAAGTCATTCTTCTATCAATAAAATTTCCATCTATCTTCATATCTCTAATCAATAGTTATAGTTGTCAATTCAAGCAGTGATCAAAATGCATGTCTATCCTTAATTCATACCAATCGAGTTAAGCCAATCTTGTCAAATTATCCAATCGCAATCAGCGGTCTTGATCCTAATCTTGTTGTAAACCATATCAACTAGTCATAACTATCCTTCATGTTGCTCTAGGGATACATCATTCCCTGCCATGACAACACTATCGTATATCGTTATCATATCAAATGTCTTAGACAAGATGTTGCATTGTCGAAACTAGACCTGGAGTCTTATACGACATGTTTCATTCCTGAAACTAGACATCATCAATCTATATCTTGGGTTTACTGCTTGACAGGGGAAATACCTTGTTTGTTCTTGTATCATTTGTGCATACTAGCTTACTTGCTTGCATGTGTCATCTTTTTTTGCATCCCATATCATTCACTTCTTTCTTCTGCATCCAACCTTGCCTTCTT
This sequence comes from Cunninghamia lanceolata, assembly GCA_027924645.1. Classification (NCBI taxonomy): domain Eukaryota; kingdom Viridiplantae; phylum Streptophyta; class Pinopsida; order Cupressales; family Cupressaceae; genus Cunninghamia; species Cunninghamia lanceolata. The sequence continues at coordinate 28,606,088 of BSBN01000078.1, read as the reverse complement.
CTTTGTGAGATTGTCTGTTTCACGCCCTCTTGTCTTCTTCCCATCCAATCTCCCGAGGGGGCATCCTGTCATTAAACTTGCACCAGGGGCAAACTGGGGCATGTATCACTGTCAGAAAATTCTTATTCTTTGAAACAATGTGATAAAACACATTGCGTCAAAGAGGGGCAAAATGTAATCACCTAAAATTAGCACGACTCTACTTAAATAAATATTTTAAATATATATTTCATCAGTCACATTCTACTATCAATAAATAAATACATTTATTTATTTATTCAATTGACTTCCTCCCATTTAATTAAATAAACACATTTATTTAATTAATTAAAAGTCTCCTACATCAACTTCATTCTTCTAAAATAATTAAATACTTTTAATTATTTAATTAAAATCTTTATTCTTCCAAATTTAAATAAAATGCAAATTTTATTTAAATAAAATCTCAATCCTCAACTAAATAAAATATATTTTTATATTTTATTTTATTCTTCAAATATCTTCACAAAAATAAAATATATTCTTATATTTTATTCCTCTCATTTATCCACAAAAATAATTAAATAAATCTTTTATTTAATTATGCTTTCTTATCTCTTCGAAAAATCATTCTTATCTTCCAAAAATAACCTTCCTCTTGTCACACAAAAGCAAAACTCTAAGTTGCAAAAAGCAAAATCAGTTTTAAAGCATTTTTAAAGCAAATCTTTTCTTAAAATAGAGAAAATCAAATCTCATCCTCATCAAGAGGAGTTAACTCAACTAAACTGCTTTTGGAATGACATGTGTCTTTCTTCTATTGGATGCACGTTCCTCAACAATCCTCCTCCGTTGATTCCTTCTTTTCTTCTCAACCATTGATCTTCCCTCACTCTCTTCTATAAATACAACCTTCTTCTCTTCATTTAAAAGGGTGAGTCTGTGTAAACTTATGCTGCAGGAATCTAAGCGCGCCTTTGGCACCCCTATTCCATTTAGCACTTCATAGCTTTCTCCATTTCTGTATTTGAAGCTCATCTTCAAATACAAAAGTATCCTAGTCATTCTTCATTTGTCATCTTCAAAACAAGCAAGCAAGCAACAGCTTCTACGGGCTTCACAATCAAGATCGAATGAAGATAGGTGAGCTACAAAAGGTGAAAGGTAAAAGGTGAAGGTATCATTGTTTTTTATTGTTTTTAATCTTTCTTTATCTTCATATTTTGTAGATGTTTAGGTTTTATGTTTCATTGATTTGAATAACCTATTTTCCCCCTCACACTAACATGTTAGGAACCTGTGTTTAACCCTTCCCTTTACTTTGTTAGTATATTGATGTTGGACGCATATGCTTTGTAAGTCGTCTCGTGAGTATATTGTATTATCCCACATTCATGGGGAGTAATAGTTGTTTAGATTAGACTTAGTATATAAGTACGTGATGAGGCCAATGAAGGCATCCACGAATTTATTATATTGACCTTGCTCAAAGGAGGTTGCCCCCTCGAAGTGGCCTACGATCAATAAATTCCTTTTGTGTTTCTGCTATTTCTATTATTCATGCATTTTTCATTATATTGTTGCAGGAGGTTCCTCTCATCTGGTATTAGCGTGCTTCCTTGGGCTCGCTGGGTGGAATTTCTACCAATTTTTTTTCTCCACGGAGGCCTCTAGGCACAATGATTATTTCAGTAGTTCTTTTTTCACATCTGTATTGTTCATTTCAATTGTAGGTTTGGATCAGGGAATAATACCTATCCACTTAACTGTGGGAAGTGATTGGGCATAGCCCCAAAACTCAGTGTGAGGAGTACCATAGGAACCCTAAAGTAGTTGGCCCATTAAGAGGACCTACCAATGAAAAGGGTAATGGCCCCTACCTAATTGACTAGTTCCCATCTATGAGGTAAACCAAGATCTGTCGTTTGTGGCAAAGTGGTTATCAGTTTTACCTGAGTCATGGAGTGAGGGCTACTGCCCCAATATGCAAGTCATTAGACAACATTGGTAGCCGAGTGAATTGTCTAAACCTTTAGGAAGCTAAACATACCTAGGGACCATATATATTTCTAGCTGACAAATCACAGATTGAATCTATCTAGAGCTGTTTGTAGATCCCATTGTAGATAGTTTCCAACAAAATTTATAAAAAAAATCTTTTTTTTTGCCATATCTTCCTTGTTTTAGCTCTGTTTCCTCTAAAAATTCATTGGAACCCCTGAAATTCCATTTTGCATATTTACTTCCTTGAGGATCTTATCTCAAATTCCACTTATCGAAGCCAGAAATCCCACATTTGTCTATTTTTAGGGTTAGCCATCACTTATTTGAATCTCACCCAATCGCCTTCAAATTTTGCCACAGTGTTCATTTCCTATTTTTGCTCCTTTGTACCTCTTGGATAAATTTTCCCATTCTTTCACCCTACTTCTGAAATCCCCATTTTCTGCTTCCTTGTCCCTCAGAAAGTGTCCAAAACCTAGTCAAACCATAATTACCCATCAGAGTTTTTCCCAAATCCAAATTTTCCTTTACTTAAAAAGATTATTGTGAGGGGGAAAATAGGTTAATCCAATCAATGAAAACAAAACCCAAACATCAATGGAAGTTGAAAGCAAAGAAGATTAAAACAAGCACAAATGATATACTTACAACCTCTTTACCTATAGTTTTCCATTGCTTGCCTATCTGTTCTTGATCTTGATGGTGAAGCCCTTAGAAGCATTTTTACTCCCTTGCTTGTTGAAGATGACAAAGACAGAATGACTATGATATTCGTGTGTTTGAAGATGAGCTCCAAGCACACTAACAAATGGATATGAGGTGCTTAAGGAAATGGGGGTGCCAAAGGCAAGCTAGTATCTCTACAGCATAAGTTTTTACAATGATCGATATATCTGAAATGAAGAGAAGAATAGTGTTGTATTTATAGAGATGTGTAGAATAAGATCAATGGTTGAGGATAAAAGGGGAGATCAATGGAGGAGGATTGTTGAGGAACGTGCAACAAATGGGAGAAAGACATGTGTCATTCGAAAAGTAGCTTTGTGAAGTTAACTCTTCTCTTGAAGAGGATGAGATTTGATTTTCTTAAATTAGAATTTATTTTTCTAATTTAAGAGAAAGTTTGCTTTAACAATGCTTTAAAACTGCTTTTGCTTTTGTATGACAAGAGGAAAGTATTTTTTAGAAGATAAGAATGATTTTTTGAAGATAATAAATGCATAATTAAATAAAGAGATTTTATTTAATTAGTTTGTAGATAATTGAGAGGAATAAATAAAATATAGAAATATATTTTATTTGGTGGATATTTTTGAAGAATAAAATAAAATATAAAAGTATATTTTATTTAGAGGATATTTAAGATTTTATTTAAATAAAATTTGCATTTTATTTAAATTTGGAAAAATAAAAGATTTTAATTAAATAATTACAATTATTTAATTATTTAGAAGAATGAAGGTGATTATGAATTTAATTAATTAGATAAATATGTTTATTTAATTAACTGAGAGGAAAATGAATCAGATAAATAAATGAATTTATTTATTTATTGATAGAAGAATGTGAATGATGAAATAAATATTTAAAATATTTATTTAAGTAGAGTCATGCCAATTTTAGGTGTATACATTTTACCCCTCTTTGATGTAATGTGTTTTATCACGTTGTTTCAAAGAAAATTTTTTTTCGATGGTGATACATGCCCCAGTTTGCCCCTGGTACAAGTTTAACGATAGGATGCCCCCTCGAGAGATTGGACGAGAAGAAGGCAGAAGGTGTGAGATGGACAATCTCATGAAGAAGAAGGTGAAAAATGGGATAGGGTTTGGAAGAACAGACATGGGAAGTAGCCACAGTTGTCATACAATCTAATATGGTTCACTTGCTATATATAGGAGCTGGGTCCACAAGTTCTATTCATTTGCACACTTGTCCATAGTTGATTAGTCCTCTGGAGAGCTTAGGATAGCATGGCAGCCAGACAGATGGATATTGCATGTGAGGAGCACTGGTTTGAGTGGATTCAACCGTTCAATCGACCAGCAGAGGCAGGACCCCCAGTATGTGATTTTTCAAAACTGTCAAAAGTTAATTTTTAAGCATATTAATGGCTAGGAAAACCAACTAGGACAGATGCGCCAAAACTCCCTTCTAGTGCATATGAGCTCCGAAATGGTGTATATGCTATGAGATGGCGCATTTACGCTATAAATTGGCACATTTGATAATGTTGTGCTTTTGATCCCCAAATTGGCGCATTTGTCATTATTGCACATTTGAGCTATGAACTGGTGCATCTATTGGGAAATTGTGCATTTGAGTCCTAAATGGGCACATTTGTTAGTATTGTGCATTTGACATAAGAACTGGTGCATTTGTTGGGAAATTGTGCATTTGGCATAAGAAGTGGCGCATGTGCCAGAACGGTGTATACATGTCAAGTGCTAGCGCATTCATGGTGAAGCGGTGCATGTGATATGGATCAACACATTTGCCACCTGGATCGATGCATTTGCATTAGGAAAATCAATTGACTTAATGAAATTAACCCAATTTGGCATCCTGATCGATGCATCAATTGATTAGCGATCTCTGAGATTGCCAAGAATCTAGTCAAGAGATGATATGTTGTTTTGATTAATTTGATATGTCAAGTCATTGATAGGGTAGTTTGATTGCTTTGAGTAGGTTTCATATGGATATGGATTTCATTGACGGTATGCTTTGCTTGGATACGGACTTCTTTGATGTTATGCGTTGTTTGGTTGCAGGAAGATATTCAGAATGTCCTGATGTCACGAGAGCAGTTCCTATTGCCGTTGTTGTAGCGATATATGTTGACTACGATAGATCATGAGGCTCTAGGCATTATGGGTCTGCACTATGTTTGCTTTATGCCCGAGGTTCACGTGAACTGGGATATGTTGATGGCAGCAGTGGAGTGATTCCACAGCAAGGTTGGTACATTCCATCTATCAACGGGTGAGATAGCAGTTGCTCTCGAGGATGTGTACCAGATTCTGCACCTCTTGATTCAGGGAGAGTTGGTTGAGTATAAGTCGCAGCAGGACGATGGCTTGGAGGAGTGTAGATGCATATTTCATGATCCAGAGTTTGTGGGGGAGGAGATTTCATGGCAGGACATGCATGACTATTATGACTACTTCCCAGGCATAGTGGTTGGACTGATCAGTGGCGTGATATGGCCCGATAGGAGATTGCATGGCTTCCTGATCGACTGGGGAAGGGTGCTAGAGAGTATGATCACAAACAGGACCAGGTATGCGTGGGGGGTGTGTGTGCTTGCACACGTATATAGAGACATGCACCAGGTGGTTTATTACAGAGGAGCTAGTTTATCTGCGGGTGTGTCACTATTGTAGTTTTGGTTGTGGCAGCACATTTCTATCACACAGCTGATACGTATATTTCATAGGCAAAGGGGTGAGCCTTATAGTTATGGCTATGTAGGTGTGATTTCCCAGCATAGGCTGGGGAAGCTGGAGTACTAGAGGCATGCTTTTGATAGTGTGGATGCAGTTGTCTGGCTCCCTTACATAGACTATGAGGTGTGGGATGATGAGGCAGATGAGCTTCTATACTGTTTCTAGATGTGGTGGCTCATTGGCATGACTAGGTACATTCTGGAGAGGTAGATTGTCAGCAAAGTGCATAGGCAATTTGGCTGAGTCTAGGGTAGACCAGAGGGGGAGGCACATTTTGCCAAGACTCATGCAGAGAGGTATAGGTAGGGTCCTGTGGCATCCTATGAGGAGGCCTTGACTAACTTTCAGTAGATCCCCTATGCATCTTGGCCTATGCGGAGGGAGATAGTGGATGCTGGCATGATGCCAGATTATGAGGAGTGGTTCATGGTACACCCATTCCTGAGATATTTAGGGCTAAGAGAGTTAGCTCTTTGTATAGATAAGGATGATTCAGATGAGGAAGGTGTAGCTGGCAGGAGGAGGGGAGGACGGAGGAGGAGGAGGACAGATCAAGGAGATGATGGGAGACAGAGAAAGACGCAGAGGGTCAGAGAGATACTTGCAGGCCAGCAGGCAGTTGTGCAGCTATAGGCTGCGGGACAGGTATAGGCCAAGGTGCCAATTTAGCTAGAGGTAGCATAGAGACAGATGTCACCGCCACAGCAGGTGGCACAGCTTATACAAGGATAGGTGCCAATGTAGTAGGTGGCATAGGTAGAGCAAGCTCCACAGCTTGATGTGTAGCAGCAGGTTCTAGTTGCACTACAGAGCCAGGTTAGGGAGCTGAGGGCTCATCTGAGAGTAGCAGAGTCACGGAGAGAGTCATATGTGACTCGATTATCAGAGTTGACTAGAGAGAGATGTAGCCTTAGCCAGCATGCGGGCTATGAGGGTAGAGAGATGTAGCCATGATGGCCATGGGCACAGATGGGACATCTAGTTTTTTGGTTTCATAGGTGCAGTAGGCACAGGCACAGGTGGTCCAGGTGCAGAGTGAGCTTACTAGAGCTCAGGCACAGGCTCAGTACTATAGAGGGTTATATCATGGGGCAGTGGCAGCGAATCAGCATGCCCCTAGCTTCAGGAGCTAGTTAGAGGCATTCTAGCGGGCAGGTGGTTCTTGGTCTGTAGGCTCAGTGAGGGGTCCCCAGCAGTCAGGGGGAGGCAGAGGAAAGGATAGTGCAGGGAGCAGTATGCCACGGCAGCAGGGTTAGACAGACCTGGATACTTGTACCATTTGTTCAATTGGATGTACACATTTGGATGGTTGAGATAGCGTGTTTATGTACTATTTTTGCCCTTAGACATGTATCACCATTTTTGTTGTACTTTGTATACCTTTTATGACTCTGAGATATGGATAGATATTTTTGATATGTTGTATATTTGGACATATTTGGATGTTTTATATGATGATGTAGTGATTTATATTCTATATGCTCATGTGTTCTATGGTGATATGCTATGGATGCAATCTATCTTATGATGTTGTGCCTATGTGATGCATACTAGATGGATTTTGTATGATTTGATATGTAAAATGCAAATGTGATATGTTATGGATATGACTTTATGCAGCTCTATATGTATGTTGATGATGCTTTTGATTTTTGATATGAGATATGGATGTAAAATGGACTTTCTTATATATGTGAATGATGTGATCATGTAAATGACTATCTCATGTGATGTGATGTGCTTTATATGCTATGTTTTTGATATGTCTAAATATACTCAATCGACACAGGTGATGATATAGGAGGGAGAAGAGATGAAGAAATACTGACTTTCATTTGATATGATGCAGGATTTATTTATTGCATGGATGATATGGATTTGCTAGATATGAGATGGATATGGATGTGGATTTTCATCTTTAGATTTTTGCAAGGTTTTTGCTTTCATCATTGGGCGTGTTTTGGTATGTTTTACTTTTTGAAGTGTTGTAAGAAAATACAAGCATCTAGGTATAATTAGACCGAGATGACCTGAGTATGTCTTACATGGATTTTGATATAGCAAGTTGATACAAGCATCTAGTCAAGTTTCAATCTAGATGACCTGAGTACTTCTTGCATTTCAACAGACAAAGATTGTCCCTTTTCATGTGTAGACCTCAGAGTCCTCAATGATCTTTTGCTGATCATGTTTGACAGAAGTCATCACATTACTAAAGTTTTAATCCACAAGCAGTAGACAAAGAAAATGATTATGTCCCCCATCATAGCATCTCTAGCTTTTGGCATCCTTGAGTAGCATAGGAAGACATAATGACAAAAATTCAAGACATTGTAAATTAACTTGTTGATAAAACGTTCTTGCATTAGATGTGTCTTTTGCCATAATTGATATAGAATCAGTTTTAGTGTTTTTGGTATGGTGCTCTGTTTTTGGACGGGTTGGTGTTTGTGTGTCAAGAATCTTATTGTTTGGGAAAGCTCTAATGTTGCTGTGATTGTTTGCCTAGTGAAAGGTATCACTATCCTTTATTGGTATCCTCTTAGAATAGTGGAATTCAAGAATCCAAATTTGCAACTAGGTCAAGGAGCTGCCCCCAGTTTAGACAAGGATTGGCTTATTATGAGTGAGATGATAGATAGACATGGAGAGATGGACCCTAAGGGACTGACCTAGTGCCTCAAGGGCTCATTGCTAAATGGCTTACCTATGTGATGATGCAGAGGCAACGTAGTTCAGGGTAAACCCTAGCAAACCTAAGACCAAGGCGATGGTAAAAGTGGTGTAGAAATATCATGGTCTCAGATTGACAGAAGGACGAGATATGGGACAGATGGGACTGTGGAGTGGAGAGGAACCTCGGGGGTGCATTAAGAATGGCCTTGCCTACATGATAGCTCAGAGGTGATGTAGTTTGATAATCATTCAAAGGATTGGATCAAGACAGACGATATGAAGGACACAAGAGATATGAAGTCAGAACAGATGGAAGAAATGGTTTGTTGCAGATAGCACCTGTTTACTAGGTTTTTACCACTTGCTTTTATTTGCATGAGAAGTTAAAAGTACACATGACACCTGTTTGCTAGGTTTTCACCATGGTACCTATCCTAGGTGCCTGTTTGCCAGGTTTTCATCGTAGGATGATTTTTTTTGGTTATTTTTCTCTCTTTTTTTTTTGTTGACTTTTTTGATCACTTTTTTGATTTTTTTGGATTTTTTAGGACTCCCTTACATTGGGGTTTTTAGGTATAGAACTTGCGGAGGTGCATGTTGTTGATAGGATCATCAAATAGTTCACCTTTAGATGTGGCCAATTGATATACCCTTGATCCATAAGCTGTGATGACAACATAGGGACCCAGCCAGTTAGGTTCAAACTTTCCTTTATTTTCTCTATCTTGCTGATTTTTGGGATTTTCTCTTAGGACTAGGTCACCAACTTGGAATACTCGGGGGTTTACTCTATGATTGTAGCTTTTAGACATGCATTGTTGATATGATTTCAAGTGGTTAAAGGCCTATTGCCTTCTCTCTTCGAGCAGTTCTAATTCTTGGAGTCTTGTCACTCTGTACTCTTCATTTGATATGAGGCCTTTTAATGAGACTTGCAAGGATGGGATCTCGACTTCAATGGGTAAGATAGCTTCAGATCCATAGACTAGGGAGTATGGTGTTGCACCTGTGGGTGTGTGAATGCTTGTGCGGTAGGCCCATAGTGCGGGATTTAGTTGGACATGCCAATCATGGCCAGCATCATTGACAGTCTTTTTTAGGATTTTAGGATGGTTTTATTTGATGCCTTAGCTTGGTCATTACCTTGTGGGTAGTAGGGGTTTGAAAAGTAGTGCTGGATATGGAATTTGTTGCATAGTTCCTTGACATCTTGTTTTTTGAAGGGTCGTCCATTATCCATGATAATGGATGAAGGGACACCATAATGACAAATGATATAGTTCAGGATAAATGAGGCAATCTGTTTGCCTGTGATGTTGGCTAAGGGCACAGCTTCAATCCACTTCATGAAGTACTCTATGGCAATGATAATGAATTTATGGCTGCTTGAGGAAGGAGTGTGAATCTTGCCCACTAAGTCGAGTCCCCACTGATAGAAAGGCCAAGGAGTTGTTAATGGCTATAGCTCCTACGCTGGTGCATGTATTAGCTTCCCATGGATTTGGCACTTTTTGTATTTCTTTACAAATTGATAGGAGTCTTATTCCATACTTGGCCAGTAGTACCCCATGCGGATGAGTTTCTTGGCTGGGGTAGGGCCACTAGAGTGAGCCCCGCATATATCATCGTGTATTTCACTTAGGGCAGTTTGATATTCCTCACTATCGAGACACCTAAGGAGAGTACCATCGAGACCTCAGTGATATAGGGTGTTGGTGACAATGGTATACTGAGATGCCTGTCAGATGAAGGTTCTTTTTTGGTTACTGGAGAGGTCAGGTGGGAGGGTATTTTATTTTAGATAGGCAAATATTTTACATAGAGAGGGGAATTAGCTCCTATGATGTGGCATATGATATGGGATTCTGGGATGTCATAAGCAGGATAAGACACTGGCTCTACTAAGAACTCATATCGTGTTTGATGACCTAGAATGTCGAGGAGAGATGAAATTATAGCCATTGCATCTGTAGCTTTATTCTTGATCCTTGGTATCTGTTCAAACGATATCTTGACAAAATATTCTTTGAAGTCATCTACCATTTGTTTGTAAGGAATTAGTTTCTCATCCTTCATTTGGTAGTCATCATTTACTTAATTGATAACTAGCTGTGAGTCCCCATAGACTTGAAGTTCCTTGATGTTCCACTCAACTGCCAGCTTGATATCGATGACCAGGGCTTCATATTCCACTACGTTGTTAGTGCAAGGGAACATTAACCTATATGACTTTGGAATAGTGTCACCATTAGGTTTGATTAATAAGATACCTGCCCCCGATCCATGTTGAGTGTATGAGCCATCGAAGTACATTTTCCAGTTTGTTGTGTTGATGTGGAAGATAGATTCATCTGGAAATTTGAAGCTCAAGGGGTTGTCATCCATTAAAGGTGCATCTGCTAGTTGATCTACAAGCACTTGTCCTTTGATCGCTTTCCTGTCTACATATTTGATATCGAACTCGCTGGGAAGCATGACCCATTTTGATAATCTACCCATTAAGGCAGCTTTGTTGAGTATGTATTTCAGTGGATCAATTTTTTCTATTAGTTTGATAGAGTGTGCTAGCATGTAATGTCTCCATTTTTGTGAGGTGAAGACTATAGCTAGACATGCTCTTTTGATGGGTGTGTATTGTAGTTCATACCCAACAAGTGTTCGACTAATGTAGTAGATTGCCTATTCTTTCCCGTCATAGTTTTGTTGTGCAAGGAGAGCTCACAGAGCTGTTTGTGTAGCTGAGATGTGCAGTAATAGAGGCTTGCCCTGAATGGGTGGCATTAATACCAGTGGCTTCATGAGGTATTCCTTTAACTTTTGGAATGCCTGTTCACATGACTCATTCCATTTAAAGGGTACATTCTTGTGTAAAAGGTGAGAGAATGGGTGGCACTTGTCTTCCAGTTGAGAGATGAACCTTCTAATAGACTGTAGTTTGCCTTGTAAGGATCTTAGCTGAGTTAGGTTCTTAGGAGGTGGCATCTCCATTATGGCCTTCATCTTGGCTGGATCAACTTCGATACCATTAGCAAAAACTATGTATCCTAGTAAATTTCCTGATATAACTCTGAACACACAATTCTTGGGATTGAGGCATACATTAAACTATTCCAACCTATTGAAGATCTTGTCTAGTGCTGCTAGATGTCCCTCTCTTATTAGTGATTTTGCTAGAATATTGTCGACGTAGTCTTCCATTATAGTGTGCATCATGTCATGGAAGATTGTAGTCATGGTTCTCTGATATGTTGCCCCAGCATTTTTCAGACCAAATGGCATGACACACCAACAGTAGGTGCCCCAAGGACATGTAAATGTAGTTTTGTGTTGGTCCTCAAGTGCAATCTTTATCTAGTTATATCCTGAGAAACCATCCATGAGTGACAGCATAGTGTGCCCTGCTGTAAGATCGACAATCATGTCTATGTTGGGCAGGGGGAAGTCATCTTTGGGAAAAGCCTTGTTCAAGTCTCTGAAATCATTGCATATTCTAACCCTGCCATCTAGTTTAGTCACTGGTACTATATTTGAAACCCATTTAGGATAGTCTATAGGCCTGATAAATTTGACATCTAAGATTTTCTTTAGCTCTTCTTTCGCCATGAGGGCCACATGTGGATGCATCTTTCTAAGTTTTTGTTTGACTGGTTTAGCTACCGGAGCTAGAGATAAATGATGCATGATAAGATTTGGATCTAGCCCTGGCATGTCAGCATAGGTCAATGCAAAGTTGATCTATTTTCTTTTGAGGAAATCTATAAATGCTGGTTTTTCATGTTCTATTAGAGCCTTTGCCATGTGGACCATTCTGGGATTATCACCTGTGTTGACATTGATTGCTTCTGCCAGTTCTATCAAGATTGATGATCTCTTCTGATATGTAAGATTGGGGAGAGGGTCAAGCCTTCCATCCTTCGGTGCCTCAGAGAGGTTTTCACCATTGGATACATCTTTATTCTTACTTTTTTGATGATCTAACACAGTTTTCACTGTTAGATCATTCTTTTATTTTGATGTTTTTACGACTGAAAGGCTTGGCTCTCTCTCCAAAATAGGCCTTCTCATTGAGTTCAATAGCATACCCAACTCTGTGGTCTCCTGCAGGTATGTGATCTCTCAGTTCAACGTAATCGATGATGGAGTCATTGTTCTCGAAGGTGTCTAGTTCAGGGGTGGTACCTTCTAGGTCCCAGTCTATAAGTTCAGGGTGTACCAAAGGTAAGGGATCATTGGGTTGGTCTGGTTCAATGGTGTTGATGGTTAGGATAGAGTTATTGAAGGAGCGGACAAAGTCTACAATGGTACTCTCTATTAGTGGATCTATCAAGGGGGGAAACATTCCTTCCTTATGATTTTCACTATTATTGATATGTGGGTCAGACTCTAATGGCCTAGCCCTTGGACCTTGTACCTCATTGTCATGGGTTGGGTTGTACTCGCGGACAATGTCAATATCCTTTTCATCACAAGACATCTCAGAGAGGCTATCCCATTCATACTCGTTAGAATCAGTTTTGCTCCCTAGTTGCATTCACTAAATTTGTTCAACCAGATTGCTAGTGGATGCTTCTGGTTGTTTTCCTTTGTTCTTGTTGGTTCTGTTATTTCTTGATGCTCTAGTGTTCCCTAGCCCTGTAGTGTCTCAGGCTGTTAAGGTATGAGGTTGGATGGGTTCAGTGATACCATCCTCTCTTGAACCAAGTGGGCCATGTCCTTCATACCCCATTCTCTGTAGCATTTGGAAGCCTTGGCCATATTGTGCCATTTGTATAATGGGATAGTTATGTTGTGTTGAGGAACTACCTTCATCTTTGTATAGCCACTGTAAAACATCTTTTTCATCACTTTCATCTTCTAGGCTTCCCCATTTCACAAATGGTCCTTTGGTGGTTCTCTTGACTTTGGGTGTCCTTAGGATGGGTCTCCCATAGGATCTAGGAGATAGAGGTAGTTGTGCCAAACAGAGGGATTGGGAGACCGTGTACTCACCTAGGCCTTTATCTTTGAGTTGGAGTTTAGGTTGAGATGCTCCTAAAGAGGAAGCAAGTGTAGCTAGATCTATACGAGATGAAGAGGCGACAGAAGCACAGTTGGTGGGGATTACAACTTCTGGTTTGGCTGAATAGAGTTGCAATATTGAAAGGGGTTAGGGTCACCTTGGATGGTGATCTCTTGACCTTCATGTGGGGACTTGATACATTGATGGTATGTGGAAGGTACTATTTTCAAAGCATGGATCCATGGTCACCCAAGAAGAATGTTGTATGCTAGCTCCATGTCAAGGACTTGACAAGCTACATCTTTTACTACGGGGCCCACCCTGATTGGTAGGGTGATAATTCCTTTGGACGTTCTTTCATCCTCATCATAGGATTTAATGGTAATTTTTCTTTTTGGATCTATATCCTTCTCTGGAAACCCCAATGTAAGGATTAGCTTCAATGTGTAGATATTCAAACTAGGCCCTCCATTGATTAGGACTCTTTTGATCTTGTGCTTATGTATGAAAGCTTCAATGTTAAGGGAGGCATTATGGGGTTGAGTGATAGACATATCATCCTTCTCAGTGAATGATAGGGAGTGCGGTGAGGTGATGTGACCGACCATAGTTTGGAATTATTCTTTAGCTAGGTTTGTGGGAATGGAGGCTTTCGCTAAGGCTTTGTCAAGTATAGACCTATGAGAAGGAGACAGACCTAGAAGTTCCAACATGGAGATGTGTGCAGGTGTTTTGTGGAGTTAATCCACGATATTGTATTGACTAGACGGAGAAGTGGAAGCTCCTCTAAGGGTGACCATGTTACTACAGGTAGTAACATTACAATCTAGATCCTTGTTGATAGTGATCACATTGATGTGTGAATCACTTTCTGAGATATGGTTAACAACATAGTCGAAGCAGACATTTGTGTAGTTTGCATTGTTAGAGCCACTGTTATTTCTATTGGAAGGTCCTCCCTGCTTGTAGTTAGGAAGAGGATCCTTGAATGCCTAATGATTGCTGTTGGAAGTATGTTCATGAGATTGTCCTTTAACAGACATTTTGTTTTGCTCTATTAAGTCTTGGATTATATGCTTGAGTGCAATACAATCATTTGTCTTGTGCCCCCTATTTCAGTGGTATTCGCAAAAGTCATTGTCATTCCACCAATGGGGTTTGACCTTTGGTTCGTACTCTCGTGCTAAGGGAAGCGTTATGAGATTGGTGGCGATTAGCTTCCGTAGGGCAGTTTCTAGTGACTCATCCAAAGGTGTCAACTTTCTCCTAGACTGAAAGTTGGTAAACCTAGATTTAGTATTTCTTGGTTTGTTTTGCGAGGGGTTATTTTGAGGTGTTGATAGGTTGAAAATTGGTTGCTTAGGTACTGCATTTTTGGCATCCACCACCCCGTCATTCACAACATTCTTGTTTTTCATCTAGAATCTAGGTTTGTCATTGATGGTGTTGGTATTAGGAGTGTCTTTATAGAGCTTGATTTGACCTTTTGTGATTAGGGCTATTTCTATGATGAGGCCCATCTCAATGACCTTGCTAAAAGAAGTAGGACATTGGATTTGGATTTGGTAGCTTAGGTCCATTTGCAAGTTGTGGATGAACATTTCTAGTATCTATCTCTCTGGCATTTGGTGTGGGTACTTGCTTGTCAATTGTCTCCATCTCTGTAAGAAGGCAGTGAAAGATTCTCCTCCTTTCTATTTGGTGTTACAAAGATCCAATATTGAGGTGTCGTGCTCAATATTGTAAGAGAAGTGGGTGACAAATTTGTTTACAAGCTCATTGAAGGTTTTAATACTGGGTGGCAGTCTAGAGAACCACTCCATGGCTTGCCCACCTAGGCTTCATGGGAAGAGTCGCATAACGTAGGTATCGTTATGTGCGACCTCAAAACAAGCAGCGTTAAATTCTCTAATGTGATCCCTTGGGTCACCCTTTCCTCAATATTTGTCAAACATAGGTACCTCAAATTTTGAGGGGAAAGGTATCATGACCAAGGTCCTATCAAGAGGATATAGTGAAATATCCTCTAGGGTGTAATGTCTCGTCGATGATCCCATTTTCATGTCTAAAATTTGTTGTTGGAGATCTTCATATTTTTGGTTCATTAGACTTAGGGTGTCCAAGGAGTCAATTGTTGCTTTGCTCTTATCCATGGGTATTTCATCATGTCTACTTCCTTTAGGGATTCTTTCTTCATTAGTTTCTTTGAGAATCTCCATGTGATAACCTTTAGGGAGTTTGACTCATAGACTTGCTAGATGTAAAAAGAATTTTGTTGGGTCTTGGGCAAGCACGTTTTCTAGTAGGCATTGAAATTTTGGATTATGCTGCATTTGAAGGATCTCTTCCATGGAAATTTCTTAGTCACTTTCGTGACCATTGAGAACACTTTTCTTTGCCATTTCTAGCTATTTTTGTTTTTGTGATCTTGTTAAGACCATGCAAGGTTTTAGGGAGATGGAATGAAATCAGATTTTGAGCAAGGTGCTAGAATGAAACAAGGTTTTAGCAAGGTTCTTCTTAGATCTAGGTGGTGTCAAACAAAGTGGGGTATACAAAAGCAATAGTCTAAGTAAGGATGTTAGAAATCCATATACTTGATGCTGACTAGTCTTGGACAACCCCCTAGTGGACTTCCTAGAGGAAAGGGTAAGTAACCCTTGATATCGAAGACTTCACTAGATTTTTGCTTGAGGTTTGATTTTGATCAAGAATAATTTAGTTATAACCTTGTTGGAAATTTGGAAGAAATTGGTGAGATTTTGGATGAGCAAGTAGCTATGGTGCAAACAAGAAGGAGAAATGGTTGATTTGCAAGGTCTCAATTAGATTTTGAAAAATTGATATAGGTTTTGAAGATGGTTTTTGAAAATTTTTTGACAGTTTTGCTCTTGGAAGGTACTGAATTTTTCTCTCAGGTTTAAATGCACAGCAGTTTAAATGTGCAACCACATAAGTCAGATGTGCCAGTAGTTGGAGTAAATGTGCAATAAGTCAGTTCAAATGCACAACACTAGCAAGGTTTTAAATGCACCACATCAAATGTTAAATGTGGCAAAAGTTGGGTCAAATGCGCAATATGGGCAAATGCACCACAATAGAGTTCAGATGTGCCAAAAGTCGAATTAGATGCACCACAGGTCATGGAAAATGCACAACTCTAGGTTTTTTCTTGTTTTCTCAGAATTTTGGAACATTTTCATGATTTTTCTATTTTTGGTTTGAAAAACTTTGTGTTTCTGAATAGTCTGATGTTCAATTATGGCAAAAACATAGCAAACACATAGAAGTTTTTCATGATTTTTATCTTTTATATATATTTTTTTGTATTTTTTTGGACTATTTCAACTCAAAACAAGTACAAACTAGGCTGGATATGATAATATTCATTGAATCCTCTAGCTGTGCCACTCAAAGCATGTAGCTCTAGGATCTAGTAGCGCCAACTCCCCTCCATGACACTCACTTATCACGCATACCAGATCCAGGTTTCCTTAGGCTCCTACCTCCACCGAACCTTGGTATTGTCCCTGCTACTTCTACTAAGAGTCACTTGAATCAAGGCCGCTTCAAGGCCTCTACCCTTTGCATCAACAAATAGGGGTTTTTGGCTTGCTACACAATTGGTTATTAGTTAGGGCAACCGTTGGAGTGGTTACACATGCGGCGGCACTACTCTCCATTATGGAGTCTCCCAGCCTCAAAGGGTTACGCCTATGACGGTTTTGGGGGAGGTTGGCCGTTGGTGTAATGCAGCAGCACTTATTGCTTAAGGTTTTCACCTCAAGCACAATTTATTTTAAGTGGCTTGGTAGGGCTTGGCTTTAGCCTGTTACCACTCAAGGTCATTCCCACTTGGACAAGCATGCATCCAAGGGTAGTCCCCCCTAAAGGTTTGACAAATAGAATGACAAGTTTGGCACTTTGATCACCCAGTTAAGGAGAGAGCATACACCTATTGTCATTCACAAGCACAGAGTATAATGGTTAATCCAACCTAGTTAAAAATAGAAAAACTAAATGAGCTAATCTACTTGTGCACTCACACGATTGTTAACTTGCAAGTGTTTAGATGATAGCATTGTTCATTTTCCCGTTTGTTAACTTAAAAGTGATTAAGACATAACAATGTTCATTTTCCCGTTTGTAAAGATAGTAGTGGTCTAATCTAGGAAAATAAATGAACAATGCAAAGATAGCAATTTGGGTCCAGTTACTTCCTTCCTAGTTATGAACTATGTGAAGTTTGTATAAAATGCACTTGCTTACTTCTCCCCTAATTAGTCTAAATGAACTAGGAAAAGCACCTAAATGACCTAATCCAACTATTAACCCTGCAAAACAACTGTTAGATCCAACGCATAAAATCAGAAACCCTAAAAATAGTAAGCAAAATCAAATGTGCCGCATTGCAGCTTGAATGCGTAGAAATAGGGCTTCCATGCGGCATTGTACAAAAGTGCAACAATAGAAGGTAAATGCACAAAAACTAGAGGTATATGCGCAACTATGATAGATGTGTCATTTTACAGTACAAATGCGCCAAAAGATAGAGTAAATGCGCAACTCAAACATAGGCACCAAAATAGGGGTCAGACGCACTGTTGTGGGGGTCAAATGCACTGAAAGGTCGAATGCACCGATTCGTGAGGTAAATGTGTCACTTTTGGAGTCAAATGCGTTGAATGATCAAATGCACGAACTCGGAAGGTAAATGCATCATTTCAGAAGTTATATGTGCCAGATGCCTCTGTCAGAAACCTGCTTCATCACCTATACGGACCTATCACTTAAAAACACTCAATTTTTTTTCGATTAGTAAGATGGGCAAGGGCCCCACGGTGAGCACCAAAATGTGAGGGGGAAAATAGGTTAATCCAATCAATGAAAACAAAACCCAAACATCAATGGAATTTGAAAGCAAAGAAGATTAAAACAAGCACAAATGATATACTTACAACCTCTTTACCTATTGTTTTCCATTGCTTACCTATCTGTTCTTGATCTTGATGGTGAAGCCCTCAGAAACGTTTTTATTCCCTTGCTTGTTAAAGATGATAAAGACAGAATGGCTATGATATTCGTGTGTTTGAAGATGAGCTCCAAGCACACTAACAAATGGATATGAGGTGCTTAAGGAAATGGGGGTGCCAAAGGTGCGTCGGTATCTCTGCAGTATAAGTTTGCACAATGATCGATATATCTGAAATGAAGAGAGGAATAGTGTTGTATTTATAGAGATGTGTACAAGAAGATCAATGGTTGAGGATAAAAGGGGAGATCAATGGAGCAGGATTGTTGAGGAACATGCAACAAATGGGAGAAAGACATGTGTCATTCAAAAAGTAGCTTTGTGAAGTTAACTCTTCTCTTGATGAAGATGAGATTTGATTTTCTTAAATTAGAATTTATTTTTCTAATTTAAGAGAATGTTTGCTTTAACAATGCTTTAAAACTGCTTTTGCTTTTGTATGACAAGAGGAAAGTATTTTTTAGAAGATAAGAATGATTTTTTGAAGATAATAAATGCATAATGAAATAAAAAGATTTTATTTAATTATTTTGTAGATAATTGAGAGAAATAAATAAAATATAGAAATATATATTATTTTGTGAATATTTTTGAAGAATAAATTAAAATATAAAAGTATATTTTATTTAGTGGATATTTAAGATTTTATTTAAATGAAATTTGGATTTTATTTAAATTTGGAAGAATAAAAGATTTTAATTAAATAATTACAATTATTTAATTATTTAGAAGAATGAAGGTGATGTATATGAATTTAATTAATTAGATAAATGTGTTTATTTAATTAACTGAGAGGAAAATGAATTAGATAAATAAATGAATTTATTTATTTATTGATAGAAGAATGTGAATGATGAAATAAATATTTAAAATATTTATATAAGTAGAGTCATGCCTATTTTAGGTGTATGCAATTATGTTTTTATTTTTCTACCCATTCCCAAAAAAAACCCCTGGTTATGGTTGTCACTAGCGCAGGAGCAAAAATCATGGAGGATGAACTTGCAGCCCTCAAGACCAAACTCCAAGATCTGGATGAAAAAATTCTCAGCCTTAATCTTCAGCATCCAGCCATGAACAATAGATGGCAGCCAAAGTCTTCTATAGACACTGGGTTCTCTTCTTCGAGCAATTTTTTTGGGCCGAAGCTTGATTTTCCTCACTTCAATGGTGATGATCTGACTGGATGGATATACTGAGTAGAACAATATTTTAGTCTACATAATACTTTTGATGTCAATAAAGTTCCCCTCGCATCCTTTCATTTGGAACATGAAGCCCTTCAATGGTTCTATTGGTACATCAAGGCTCATGAAGAGCCAAAATGGATAGACTTTTGCAACGATTTGGCCCTAGTGCTTTTGATGACTTCATAGGAGCACTCACTAAACTTCACCAAACTAGCATTATGAGAGAATATTAAACAAAATTTGAGAAACTAGCCAATCACATAGAGGGATTGTCTAATGAATTCTTCAAGAATTATTTTGTTAGTGGTATGAAGGATGCAATCCGATATGAGGTTAAAATGTTCCGTCCCAACATAATGATGGAAGCGCTAGGGTTGGCTAAGTTGGCGGAGGACAAGATCATAGCTCAACAATGCTCCAAATCTAATTTTGTTCCATTCAGAGACATGGTTTCCCAAAGACCTCTAATCACGCTAGCTCCTAGAACAACTCCTATCAAGCATTTGACTAAAGCAGAGATGTGGGCACGTAGAGAAAAAGAGCTTTGTTATAATTGTGATGAGAAATTCACTTGGGGACATAGATGTGGTGAGCAAAAGCTCTATCTCTTGGATGTGGATTCTCTACCTACAACTAAAGTTTTTGAAGATGCTTAGGATACAATAGATGATCTAGTCAAAACTTAGCAGCCACCTGTTGACCCTACTTCTCAAGAAGACAACCTAGAGATCTCTCTCCATGCTTTAGCAGGAGTCACCACCCAAAAAACCAGGTGGGTCAAGGGTTACTTCAAGAAGCTCCATCTTACAATACTCATTGATTCTAGTAGAACTCATAACTTCATTGACCCTCAGATCACCAAACAGGCTGATTATTTTTTCCATCCTTGCTCTAGCTTTAAAGTCATGATTGCCAATGGGGGCACATTACCTTGCAAACACAAGTGTTCCAATGTGTATATCTCTATTGGAGATTATAACCTATGCTCCAACATGTTTTCCTTGCCCTTACGTGGATGTGATGTGGTTTTGGACACTTAATGCTTACACACACTTGGACCCATCTTATGGGATTTTGCTGCACTTTGGATGCAGTTTTCAAATAAAGGGAAAAAACACACATTGAAGGGCTTACAACTAGGGTCTCTCAGCATCATCAGTTCACATCACATGGAAAATCTCCTTAAGAAGAATTCACATGGTGTCATCACATAGCTCCACTCTATTCAGATGCAACCATCAATGGTCTTCACTACTCCTTCAGATCTACAATGAATTTTGGATAGATATGCATATGTCTTTGCTGAACTAGTGGGATTGCCACCTTCATGACTAGAGGACCACCATATTTAGTTCCTTCCTAGAAGCTTTCCTCCCAACATTAGGCCCTACTGCTACCTATTTCACCAAAAGACACAGATTGAGATGCTCATTTGGGACTTACTGAAGAAAGGTATTATTCACCCTAGTACTAGTTCCTTTTCTTCACCAGTTCTTCTTGTCCAAAAAAAATATGGATCATGGTGCCTCTGCATTGACTTTCGAGCACTTAATCACATCACAATCAAGGATAAGTTTTTGATTCCTTTTGTTGATGAGCTTCATGGTGCTCATTTTTTCTCCAAGTTGGATCTTTGTTCTGGGTATCACCAAATTCGGGTTCATGAGGATGATATCTCTAAAATGGCTTTCTACACAAATGATGGCCACTATGAGTTTTTGGTCATGCCCTTTGGCCTCACTAATGCTTCATCAACATTCCACACATTGATGAATATAATATTCTAGCCCTACTTGCAGAAATTCATTCTGGTCTTCTTTGATGATATCCTCATCTATAGTAGAACATGGGCTGAGCATCTCCAACATCTAGATCTTATTATACAACTTCTCTTTGATCATCATCTCTATGCAAAATAGTCTAAATGTGTTTTTGGCTAGGAGGAAGTGGAGTATCTCGGGCATATTGTTTCAGCCCAAGTGGTTCGAGTGGATCTTGCCAAAATAGAAGCCATAAAAAATTGTCCACATCCTTAGACACTCAATAGCCTCCATGGTTTTTGGGACTGACTAGCTATTACCACAAGTTTGTCAAGGATTATAGGAAGATTGCAGCTCCATTAATATCTATGTTGAAAAATGATGCTTTTACATGGACACATGCTGCTGAGTGTGCATTTGAAAAACTAAAACAAGCTATGTGTACTACACCTGTTCTAGCTATGCCATATTTTTCCAACACTTTCACTATTAAGAGTGATGCTTATGGAAATGGACTTGGTGTTGTTCTCCTTCAAGATGAACATCCCATTGCATTCACCAGCAAAGCCCTTTCTGGTAAGAATTTAGTACTCTCTACATATGAGAAGGAAACAATGGTTATTTTGCATGTAGTATAGAAGTGGTGGCCATACCTACTAGGGAAACATTTCTGCATCAAGACTGATCACTAGAGTTTGAAATATTTCCTAGAATAATGGGTCTCCTCCCTAGCACAATAGAATGGGTTAGAAAACTCATGGGTTATGACTATGAGATCACTTACAAGAAGGGTAAGGACAATATTGTGGTGGATGCTCTTTCTCACACATTTGATGACCAAGCTTCTCTTTTAGCTCTTTCTATGCCTGTGTTGGGAATTAAGGTGTCTCAACCTTGGTAATTCCTTGCATTATTTATGTTTGTATATATTAATTAATTGCCCATGTTGTAAATAAATTGTAAATTCCATATTGTCATGTTGTGGGATGTGACACGACGACGTGTCATCCTACATGGAAGATGACAACTTGTAATTTTGTCCTCACATGAGGAGCTAGGCATCCCACTTTTTGGTAGGAGCATTTTTCCATGTGTTGGCATCTTTCATGTTGTTTATGGGAATGTTTGACCGATACAATTATGACGGATTCCTATGACGAATCTATGACATGTAAGAGTATGAAATAGAAGCATGTAAGACAAGTGAAGACATGTATCATGAAGCATCTTTGAGAAGGCTTATTTGGGTGTCCCAAGGTGGACAATGATATGTTGTAAGAGAATATGCTATTTATAGCCTGTGTATGACAGATTCTTTTACAGCTGTAAGTTGTAGCCGGTATGATAGATCTATGACGATCGTAAGTGTCATAAGAGCATCTATCATAGCCCATTTTGGGAATAGGTGATCTCTTTGGAATGAGAGTTGTGGAAAAGTGTTAGACACATTCTACAATGTTGACCAAGTGTCTTTAGGTGTGGGTTTTGGGCCATGAGGCCAAGTTGGACGCCCATCCCAAGATAGGTCCAATATTGCCTTGTACTTTCTATATAAATAGGTGCTTGGAGAGGGAGTTGTATCACAGGTTTACAGGTACTATTATGTCATTGGATTGACTCCAAGTATGAGTGTCAAAGACCATTGAAGCTTGCATTGCAAGTGTATTGTAAACAACTTTCAGATTTGTTAATACATTGTGTAGGTTTCTAAGTGTGGGGTTTTTCACCCGATAAGGGTTTTCCCCACTGTAAATCTTTGTCTCTCTTGTTCTGTCTTCTTTCTAGTTCTTGTGTATTGCTGCAATATCTCATTTAGATGTTCTATGTTACTGTAGTTGTAAGGATTAATTTGAATTTGTATAGCCCTCTCCTCATTAAATTAGTGTAGGAAGTGATTTCCGTACACCTAGCTTCCTTTCAATTGGTATCAGAGCCTGGCCAGTTTTGGTCTTAGCTGTTGGGTAGGTGTTTTTTGAGCTAATCTTAAGTTGAGTGGGAGTCTATTTAGAGTATTATGAATTCTATTGCAGCAAAGAGATGGAAAGCACATCAAGAAATTTTGAAGTGGAGAAATTCAATGGCACTAATTTTGAGCTATGGAAGCTCAAGATGGAAGACATGCTTGTTGACTGAGACCTTTGGGAAAGTGTTAATGGAACTAAACTAGCTGCAATGTCACAAGATGAGTGGGATCTAAAGGATCGAAAGGCTAAGGTCTCATAATACTTAGTCTTGTTGATTCTATGTTGTTAAATGTCCATGAGGAGAAAATTGCAACCTTGCTTTGGAAGAAGTTGGGAGAAGTGTATCAAGACAAATCCCTGGTTAATAAACTTTTTTTTTGAGAAAGACGTTGTATTCTCTTCGAATGGAGGATGAAGGATCTGTTGCTAAACATATGAATGTTTTTAAAATGCTGGTTGCACAATTGACATCTATTGGTGTTAAGATGGAGAAGGAGGATTGGTGTATGACCTTGCTGTTAGATGTCGTTGCACCGAAAGATCGACCTGTTAATGCCTGATACAACTACTTGACTTAACAAGCACGGGAGGTAGTTAAGCCCTTGTCACAAACCACCGCAGTGCAGCACTGAACAAGAAGACTAAGGGTCACACCTTGCAATAATCCCCCCAGCGCACGCGCGGGGTTTGAACCATGACCTCAGCTTGATACCAGCTGTTAAATGTCATTACACCAAAAGATCGACCTGTTAATGCCCGATACAAACACTTGACTTAACAAGCACAGGAGGTGGTTAAGCCCTTGTCACAAACCACCACAGCACAGTGTTGAACAAGAAGACCAAGAGTCACACCTTACAACACTTGCTTTGTTCTTTGCCAGACTTGTGGGATCATCTTGTCATGGCTATTGGAAGCACCACATCCACAATCAAAATGGATGAAGTGGTTTCTTTGCTATTATCCGAAGAGATATAGAGAAAGTCTTCTGATGCAACCAAAGAGGCTCTTGTAGTTTGTAGAAGACCCAAGGAGAAAGGGAAAAAGAAGGATAAGAAAGCTAAGAAGGGTAGATCCAAATATCCTGGAAAGTCCAACGCTATTTTTTGGAACTATGGTAAATCTAGGCATTTCTAAAAGGAATGCAAAGAAGAAAAGAAAAAGAAGAAGAAGACCCCAGATTCAGATTCTAACAAATCACAAGATGATGCTGATACTTTCATCACATCCCTAGCAACCCATGCATCTAATGATGTGTGGTTGATTTGCCATGGTGCATCATTCCACATAACCTCGCATCAAGACTGGTTCACTAAGTATGAGGAGTTCAATGGTGGAAAAGTGTACTTGGGTGACGACTCTCATCTAAAGATTGTTGGTCGTGGAAGAGTCTCTATATGATTCCCTAATGGTAGAGTGAAGTAGATCTCTAGGGTTATGCATATCCCAGGGTTAGCACGGAACCTACTTTTTGTAAGTAGTTTGAATGATGTAGGTGTGCAGATTGTCTTTTTGAAAGAAGGATGCAAGATGACTAGAGGAGCTATGATACTTGCTAAGGGTACTAGGAGAGGTACTCTATTTCAGCTAGAGGCATGCATTTCACAATGCAATAGTTCTTCTGATTCAAAGAAGAGGGCAGTAATCACTTCATCCCCACCATCTAAACAAGCATTTAAGAGATCTGTTGTTTCTAGTTCTGATGTTTGTAATCATGTCTTGGAAGTTAAACTTCCTACTGAAAAGACAATGTTATGGCATTAGAGATTTAGCCACATTGGTGAGAAGGGTCTGCATACCCTAAAAAATAAAAACCTCATAAAGGGGTTAGATGATTGTAATCTTGAGTTCAAATTTTGCAAATATTGCATTTATGGGAAACAAAACCATGTTTAGTTTTATTCGAGTTCTCACAAGTCTTCTAGTGTGTTGGACCTTGTTCATTCTGATGTATTTGGTCCTATTAATATTCCTTTGTTATCAAAATCTATATATTTTGTATCTTTCATAGATGATTACAGTAGAAGGACATGGATTTATTTTCTTAGAAGCAAATTTGAAGTCTATAGTAAATTTAAGGAGTTTAAGGCCTTTGCTGAAAATCAGACTGGTAAAAGGATTAAGTGTTTGAGAACTGACAATAGTGGTGAGGTTTGTTCTATAGAATTTGATAAATATTGCAAGGAACTTGGGATTGAAAGACATAAGACAACTCCATACACCCTGTAGCAAAATGAAGTTGCAGAAAGGATGAACAGGACATTGATGGAGAAGGCTAGGAGTATGCTTAGTGGAGAATAAGGCATCTTCATGTTTTTGGTTGTGAGGCATATGCACATGTGCCTAGGGAGAAGCGGTCAAAATTGGAGAACAAGACTGTTAAGTGTATCTTCATTGGCTATGGTGTCAGTGTGTAAGGATACAAGCTTTGGGACCTTGTGGTTGAAAAAGTGTTGTATAGCAGAAGTGTCATCTTTAGACAGCTTACACCTTCTTCTATTATTTTATAGCCAGAAGAAAAATAAAAGAAAGAGGATGTTGTTTAGTTTCCTGCTACCCTTGAGAAGACTAAACAGAAAGACAATGATGGACCTGGTTATAAGGAGAGCTCTAGCATCTTTGAAAGCTTAGATGAAGAAGATGAACCTCAACCTCAGCTCTTCAGGACATCTACACAGATAAGAAAGCAACCTGAAAGGTTTTGTTTTACATTGCTTGATTCTAGTTTTGTTTTTTCTTTGCTTACTAATAGTGATGAACCTAGAACTATATCAGAGGCTATGGACATGAAAGATGCAGGTTCCTAGAAGGAGGCCATGGAAGATGTAATGGCTTCTTTGGAAAAGAATCAAACTTGGGCCTTGGTGCCTTTACTTCTTGGACAGAAACCCATTAGATATAAATGGGTGTTCAAGAAGAAATTTGGTGCAAATGGCAGTGTTGAGAAGCATAAGGCTAGATTGGTTGCGAAGGGGTATTCACAAGTGGAGGGTGTATATTATGGTGAGATCTTCTCTCCCGTTACAAAGCTGACATCCATTAGATTCTTGTTGTCTCTTGCAGTAGCTTAAGACTTAGAAGTAGAATAGATGGATGTGAAAACAACTTTCCTTCATAGTGATTTGGAGGAAGAAATCTACATGTCATAGCCAGAGCATTACATGGTGAAAGGTAGAGAAAATTTGGTTTGCAAACTTAAGAAGTCTTTGTATGGTTTGAAGCAATCCCCTAGAAGATGTACTTGAAGTTTGATGCCTTTGTGTTGTCTATTACATTTGTGAGATCAAAATCGGATCACTGTGCGTATTATAAGTTTGATGGTGATCGTCTTCTCATTGTTGCACTATATGTTGATGATATGTTGCTCATTGGGAAGGGTAAGAATATGATTTCTAATTTTAAATCTCAGTTGTCAGCATAGTTTGAAATGAAAGATTTAGGGGCAGCCAGGTACATTCTAGGAACTAACATCAAAAGAGACAAAACCAATAGAAAACTTTGGGTAAGCCAGAGTAAGTATGTGAAGACTGTGTTGGACAGGTTCAACATGGCAGATTGTAGACCATTGTGTGTTCCTATTTCTTTGGGGACAAAGTTGTCTATTGAGGATTGTCCACAATCTCCTAGTGAGGTGGAAGACATGAGCAGAGTACCTTATGCTAGTGTTGTTGGTATTTTGATGTATGCTATTGTCTGTACAAGACCAGACATTACCCAAGTAGTGGGAGTCCTTAGTCGATTTATGGCTAATCCTGGACGAGTTCATTGGGATGCAGTTAAGTGAGTGTTTAGATATTTGAGGGGTACTTCTGAGTATTCCATATGCTATCATGGTAATGTTATAGGACCTTCACATTTTGTTGATATTCATGGATTTGTGGATTCAGATTGGGCAGGTGACATTGATAGCAGGAGATCCACTAGTGCTTATGTGTTTACACTATTTGGTGGTGCTATTAGTTGGATGAGTAAGTGACAATCTGTTGTTGCTTTGTCCATGACAGAAGCTGAGTATATGGTAGCAACTCATGCTTGTAAGGAAGCCATTTGAATTAAGAGATTGTGTTCAGATATTGGTGTTGATGCAGGTTAGATCACGATCAGTTGTGACAGTTAGAGTGTAATTTGCCTTGCGAAGAATCCAACTTTCCATGCTAGAACAAAGCACATTGATGTTTAGTTTCACTTCGTGCAAGACATGGTTGAGGATAGAAAGGTAAATTTAGAGAAGGTAGATACTTTGAAAAATGTTACAGATGCATTGACAAAACTAGTGGGCACAGAGATGTTCAGATGGTGTTCAAAGTCTATGGGCCTCTTTGCCTATAGTAGTTAAATCATGTTATTCTATTGGCTCTTACAAGGTGTTTAACAAGTGGGAGAATGTATGGAATTATGGTGTCTCAACCTTGGTAATTCCTTGCATTATTTATGTTTGTATATATTAATTAATTGCATATGTTGTAAATAAATTGTAAATAAATTGTAAATTCCATATTGTCATGTTGTGGGATGTGGCACGGTGATATGTCATCCTACATGGAAGATGACAAATTGTAATTTTTTCCTCACATGAGAAGATAGGCATCCCACTTTGTGGTAGGAGCATTTTTCCATGTGTCAGTATCTTTCATGTTGTGTAAGGGAATGTTTGACCAAAACGGTTATAATGGATTCCTATGACAAATCTATGACATGTAAGAGTCAGAAATAGAAGCATGTAAGACAGGTGAACACATGTGTCATGAAACATCTTTGAAAAAGGCTTATTTGGGTGACCCAAGGTGGAGTATTGTTGCAAGTATGGGTCTAATCGGTGTTTTCATTGACGTCAACATACTCTTGTTACACTAATGATAAGGACTGGATGAGTTGTGAGCTAAGGATATTGAGAAAATTAGTCTCAATCAGGAACAGTGATGATAGTAAGGTAAAAGTCCAAGATAGGATGAAGATCAGAGGATACAGATTAAAGGGTTTGTATATATGTGTCTTAAGGTGGTCCAATAGAGATTGCAGAGGTCCACATGAAGATCTGAAGAAGGTGTGGTGGTTCAAGTAAAACCGGTTTCGACAGATGTTTAGTGGTGACAGAGTAATATAGATAGGTCCGGTGAGATCTGGAAATGAAAGATCCTACTCTGCGGATTTGAGGGAGTGCTAAGGAAGTCTCTGTGGAGTGTTATCTAGATTAGTTCATGGTTTGAAGGTCTGGAAGCATGTATTCTTCTGTGACAGTAATGAGAGACTATGTTATTGAGGTTTCAGATGAAGAAGAGATGGTTTTCAGTAAATAGATAAAGTGCAGATGCTCTTGGTGAGTCAAGATTTCTTGTAAAGATCTTTGGATCGTGTCTAGCCTGTATTGGTGATCCACATTGGAGTTGGAGCCTGCAATTGAAGAATAACCTCTGGATGATGATGTTCCTCTTGAAATAGGCTGACCGGATGAGTTATCCATCTAGTGGACAATCTTGTGAATGTTTGCCAACTTAGAATATCATTCCTAAGTCGATGCTTTTTATAAATAAGGGATTGTGCAGTTAGTTTGAAGTTGTCCTTGTGGTGATGAGTGTGGAGTAGCGAGGACGAGAGCGAAAGGTAGAGCAAAAGTATTGGGCTTAAATGGAACTAATTCAAGCACAGTGAAGATGTGATTCTCCAGTTCATGTATGTGATATTTATTTCCTTGTAGACAGTGTGTCTCTTGTAGGCAGTGAGCCTCTTGTGAGTAGTGTGCTCAGGTAGTGAGCCCTAATTGGCATGTGCCATTTTATTCTTTCTATTCTTTTAATAGAGAATACAATCTTGGATTAATCACCCCATTGTTTTTCACTTAATCAGGTTTTCCACGTCAAAATCTTGATGTCTTATGTGTTGATGTGTTTCTACTCTTGATTTAAATGCAATATAATTCATAATTAGTATACTGCTAATCACTAAAAGGTTTTTAAGTGTTTGAAGAGAGAAATTTCTATACAACTGATTCACCCTCCCTCTCAGTTGTCTTCCCCAAGTCTAACAATTGGTATCAGAGCCAGGTTTGTCTAAAAGGAGCTTAACCACTTGAGGAGATCTAGGAAGTCGTCATGCAAGAAGGATAGCCCAAAGTTTGATGGAACAAATTTTAATCTATGGAAAGGTCGCATGAAGTGTCACTTGCAATGCATGGGTATGGCATACTGGACCATGGTTACAACACAATATGTACCTCCACAGGGTGGTCCAAAAGCTACAAATGAAATGACAGATGCTGAAAACAATCTACGGACTATAGAAGCCCTTCTAAGTGCATTATCTAATTCAGAGCTCTCAAATGTTATTGACCTACCAACTACTTTTGAGATTTCAAAAAAAATGGAACTGTTGCATGAAGGAGACCAATATGTCAAACGTGTAAGGTTACAGAGTCTGAAAGGGAAATTTGAAAACCTAAAGATGAGAGATGATAAAAATATTACTATTTTTATGCCAAGAGTAAATGAGCTTGTTTGTGGAATTAGAAATGTTGGTGGAGCCTTGGATGAAAATGAGATTGTTGGCAAAATTTTTAGATCCCTTCCTGCTTCTTACAAAATCAAGGTTGCTTCCATTGATGAATTCAGAGCCCATACAACTGTCACAAGAGATCAATTGGCTAGAAAATTGGCTACATTTGAAATGACAGAGTTTGGAGATGACCCCCCCAAGACTAAATCTGCATTCAAAGCCAGTGCCTCTGTTAAAGGTAAACAAAGGTTTGACCCAGGAGAGAATTCATCAAAAAAACTGTCATGATATGAAAAAGCAAGAAAAGATCTAGAGGAAGAAGAAGTAGAAACTACTCAACTTGAAGCCCTTATTGCAAAGAGGCTACCAAGAGGATCTGGTAAGTATGAAGGAAAATTGCCTTTTAAGTGTTTCAACTACAATAAGATTGGTCACTTTGCCTCAAAGTGTCCAGAAAGATTTTCAAGACCAAATCCTAACATATCAAGGTTCCAAAAGAATTGCTACTATGTTCATGAAGAAGATGATAATGAAGGAGTTACAGATGATGAATCAGAGAGGAAACATATCTAGAAATGATTGGGTGTTTATTGCCATCAAGGAAGAAGAACCAATGTCCTCTGAATCTGTCAATCATAAAATTGTAGAAAGAGCTCTGGCTGCTCAAATTGAAGAAAAGGATGACTGGGTCATTGACAGTGGTTGCTCTCACCATATGACAGGTGACAAAAATAAGTTCATAGATTTGGAAAGGTATGAAGGAGGAGTGGTAAAATTTGGTGATAATTCTGCTGGTAGAATCAGAGGAAGAGGAACTATTTCTTTTGATGGAAGGAACAAAATTGGTAATGTACTATATGTTGAAGGTTTGAAGCACAATCTTCTCAGTGTTGGATAGTTGGTGGACAAAGGCTATGATCTCTCATTCAAGAATGGAAAATGCAAAATCATTGAAAGTTTCAAAACACAGATTGTATTCAGTACCCAAACTAAAGGTAATATCTTCCACTTGGTTGGTACTGGTAAAAGTTGCTTATTTGCTCAAGTTGATAAGAGTTGGTTGTGGCATAGGAGAATGTGTCATGTGAATTTTGATAATACCATCAAGATAAGCAATACTCAAGATGTAAGAGATCTTCCAAAATTGGTGAAACCTAATAGCTTGTGTAAAGAATGTTAGTTGGGCAAGCTGAGCAGGGTCACATACAAGAGAAATGAATTGTCTTCTACTAAATTATTAGACTTAGTTCATACTGATCTTTGTGGTCTGGCAAGAATTAGGAGTTTGCAAGGTGATAGGTACGTCATGTTGCTAATTGATGACTATTCCCAAATGATGTGGGTAACCTTTCTGAAAGAGAAATCAGAAGCTCTTGAGAGGTTCAAAATATTCAAAGATATGGTAGAGAATGAAACTGGATTAAAATTGAAATGTCTAAGGTCTAATAGAGGTGGAGAATTCACATCCGGAGAGTTCCTAGAATTCTGTGAGAAGCATGGAATAAAGAGATAGTGGTCTACTCCTAGGACTCCACAGCAGAATGGAGTAGTGGAAAGAAAGAACCGGACCATCTGGGAAGCATCTAGGACCATGATGATGGAAGCAAATGTTGCTTATATCTATTGGAGAGAAGTTGTCAGCACTGCAGTATGGAAAGAAAGAACCGGACCATCCAAGAAGCATCTAGGACCATGATGATGGAAGCAAATGTTCCTCAGATCTATTGGAGAGAAGCTGTCAGCACTGCAGTCTATACTCTCAATTGAGTTCAAATCAAAAGCAATACCTGTAAGACTCCTTATGAACTCTGGTTTGGCATTTCCCTTACTGTAAGGTACTTCAGAGTCTTTGGTAGCAAATGTTACATCAAAAGAGATGAAGATCTAGGAAATTTTGATGCTATAAGTGATGAAGGAATCTTCTTGGGTTACTCTACTCAAAGCAAAGCATACCAGTGTTATAATAAGAGACTGAGAAAGATAATAGAAAGTACAAATGTGAAGGTTGATGAGGGAATTGAGAAACCCTCAAGATTTTATGAACATGATGAAGATGATCAGAATGATGTTCTAATTCAAGGAGCCCAAAACTCTTCTAAAATTTAGATTCAAACTGATCTAGAAGAAGTGTTAAGTTTGAATGAGCCTGATCAAGAAGCAGAAGTGCAAGAAACTCCCAAAATTCTAAGGTATGTAAAACTGAACCATTCTGAAGATCAGATCATAGGTGACAAAAACAAATGTGTGCAAACTAGAAGAAAAATTTCTCAAAACTCAGATGAGTATTGTCTGATGTTAAAGATTGAACCTAAGACAATAAATGAAGCTTGCAATGATGAAAGCTAGACCAAAGCAATGGAGGAAGAATTGATGCAAAACAAGAATGTGATTGGAACCAAATGGGTCTTCCGGAACAAAATAAATGAAGTTGGTGAAGTAATCAGAAATAAATCCAGATTGGTCTGCAAAGGATATTCTCAAATAGAAGGAGTTGATTTTGAAGAAATTTTTGCTCCGGTAGCAAGAATTGAAGCAGTTAGATTATTTCTTGTATTTGCTGCCTTCAAAGATTTCAAAGTATATTAGATGGATGTCAAGTCTGCCTTCCTAAATGGTGACATGGAAGAAGAAGTGTACATTGAGCAACCAGATGGATTTCAATTGTCTGATCATGGTAATATGGTCTGCAAGTTGAAGAAAGCACTGTATGGACTGAAGCAAGCCCCAAGAGCCTGGTGTTGTGTGGTTACACAACACACCCCATTTTAACTTGGCAAAACAGGGGCCCAACTTTTGGCTTGGCTTGTGTTGTCTGCTTTCTGGCGGTTTGGTAACAATGAGTCAGGTGCATCATCATAATGATATTCGATGAGGTTGGTCATCATCATGAGCTTAGTTTGTCAAAGTTCATATTTTGTTTCTATGACCTCATATTTAGAAAGAGCTTGAAATTCCATGCAGGTTTCCCTTTTACATCACCTTAAAATTCGTCCATATGTGGAAGTTATGAGCAGTCAAAGTTTTGGTCAAACCTGATAATCGCAAGTGATCATCATATTTTTATCCTGTCATGTTGTCAAGATCATCATGATCTTGTTTGTCTACCTAATATTTCGTAATGTCTTCCTACCGAGGAATATGACCTTTTGCTAATATCCTGATGACGTCATCCCAATCTGATAAATGAAGAAGCAAATATTAGGAGGACATCATCATCACATTTCCCTTCGGCAGGATATTTTCCAAAACATGATCTAGTTCGCGAATATGACGATGACGTCATGTTCTAAGTTTAACAAAAGCCCCGGATATCCTGATGATCATCATCATCCTGATCTTTCGAGAGGGTTACCTTGGCCGCAAAGGGGTCATATTACATTCACCACCTGATCATCTTCCTTAGGTGACCCGATATTACATTTATCCCCTGATCTTAACTAAACATGACGGTGACGTCATCTTTTGCATTTTAATGAAGCCCGGATATGACGATGACGTCACCATGATATTCCTTTCCTCAGCAGCAAGATCATATTTCATATCCTCCTATTTTCCTTCGACATGATGATGATGATGATGTCCTTCTTTTCCCCAATATACAGAAGCGAAACATGACGGTGACATCATCAGGACATTCGAGGAGGGGGAGCATCATATTCACAATATCCTGCAGATAAGGTCTTCGGCCGTGTTATATTTGGTCTCGCTGATAGCATGCAAAGCCGGATTTGAAATAATTTGTTAAAAGCGATTGGTTCCTCGTATATATTGCGATGTATATGCACTATTTTGAACCCGATATACATGAAAATGGGCGGGAAAACAAAGCGATGGAAATTTGAAGGCCCGAGTGTATTTTTTCTAGTCAACGATGGTTGACCCGAGTGTTTTAACGCTGTTTAGGCATTTAGTGCATAATTTTCACTGATTTCAAGCCCGATTGCCTGTAGCTGCACATTTTGAGGCCTATTTAATAAAACGTTTAAATTCCTGTCGTTTATCCACATGATGATGAACTTAATGTTTGTCTGTTTATTGCAGGAAGTCCCGGAGCTGCTGAAGCTGATAATTACAAAGTTGCACATGGAGGCAACATGAACCAGAAGTGAGGAGGATATTGTCAAATATGCTGTTTGCCAGCTGGAGACCGAATCAAATCAAAGATGCTGGAATATTCTGTGCCAGCTGTACATTTGCCAACTGGTGAAGCATGTGCTTTTCATCTGGACCGTTGATTATTATGAGAGGATCCTGATCCTTGGATCATTGTAACTGTTTTCTGGCATTTGCTCTATATAAGAGCCAGAGCTTGTCAAAAATAAGAAAGAGATAGATAGATATATCTGGCAACAAGGCTAATAGAGAGAAAGAGGAGGAGATATAGATAGATATATCTGGCAATAAGGCTATTAGAAAAAAGAGAAAAAGATACATTGGAATATCTGGCATTAAGGCCAGTTACTGTAGAATCAATTAGGAGATCGGATTACTAAGACTAATGAAGACTGAATTGTTGAAATGTCAAGGTTCTTTCTTCAGATCACTGTAAATGTACCTGTTCTTGAGCATACTGAATGGATATGAAGTTTCAGATTACATCCTGATTGTAAATTTTATGTAATCTTCATGTTGATTTCTGGATATGTACTGGTGAATGCTGTGTTCAACTGGAAGCGCTTTCATTTCATTACATGTTGTTGTCAACTTTTCCTTTGAAGATTTGCACTGGATCATGCGGATTTGTGGAATGTCCTGGTGAAGTATGATTCTAGTTTCCTTCTTTTCATTGCATGTATGGGAGCTTGTATGTGGATCAGTGATCTCAGTCAAGTAGTTTTGGATTCTTTAACCCTTTTCCTTTATTTTAATTTCATAAATTCATCACCACAACTGCAAGTCATGACAAATAATAAGCAGAAATAGAGAAATATGCTGAAATCCCGTAGGTAACTGAAAATCATTAGCATATTTGAGTTAAATGCATGTAGTATTGAAAATATCATGCAAAGAATTGCAAATAATGGTAGAAATCATGTAAATATCAGCCTGTAAGCACATTATTTGACTAAATTCACAGTGCAGAGGTAGAATTATTGGAGATTTATGCAGAGCAGACATACAGAGCAGGATATTTGGAGGAATAATGATGAACTTTGCAGAAATACGTAAGGCCCCTGAATGGAAAACAGCAACACACATCAACCACTGAGTAACGTCAGTAGATTAAGACCTAATCAACGGAGACTTGGGATCATGAATTTTCTGAATTCATCGTATCTTTCAAGATGAGTAAAGGTTGTTGTGTAACTTTTATTCTATGTTTGTGAATGACTAACATCATGATCAACATAAATTGGTGCTAGAAGGAGGGTTGAGCTGTTTCTCAGCAAATAAATTCTTTTCAATTGAAGTGATATCCCCTGCCTCTGTTTATCAGCCCGCTTTAAATCTTGTAAACATTTTATGCAGGCCCCTCGCTTCTAACGCAACATAAATTGGCGCTAGAAGGAGGGCCTGAGCCGTGAATTTCTGGATTTCTACAAATATTGCATAAATATTTCAGCATTTGAGTTAAATGTCTGCAAATATCTCTTATCTGAGATTTTTTGGTTGTACCTTTGCAAAGATCTAGCTCGAAACATCAAAGATTAGTTTGATTTTCTGGACTTTCAAGTTTTATTCTGAGATATGATAGATCTCATTAAAATTTCAAAATACTAAAAAATTGAAAAATAGAGTCTCATTTTGATGGATGTATATGAAGGCAATTGTCAAGTTAACATTCCTTTATTTCAAGAAACTTTGAATAGGCAGCTTTACCCTCACAGTTTGTCTAACTTTGGTTTATCTACCTGTTGCAGGATACACCAGACTGTGGAACACAGCGAAATAAATTGTTTAACTTTCCTTACAAGGTTGGATTTATATTTGAAAGGACTAATATTCTTTCTGGATGTGTTCAGGGCCGAAACTTGCCAAGAAAATGAAGAAGTCTGCCAGGAAAATAAAGAAATTCTGGAGCAACAAGTAGATGCAGCACCAGAAGTTATTAATTGTCCAGGCACTGAAGTGGATCGTTCTGAAGATTTTGAATTATACTTGTCTAGAAATATACAGTGTAGTCAAATATTAGCTTTACCCATTGACGATGTCTTGATTGAAAGCTGGTGCAGATTACATGACGAAGAGCATTCAGAGAGAGATTGCTACCCTTGCTTGGTCATGTTGAAAAAGATTCTAGAAAATACAATAGCTGAATCGGTTCCAGAAGGTAATGAAGAGGAAACATCTTTCCTGGATTCATTTTATGGTGGGATTGATAGGAGTTCTCTGCTTCCTAATACAAGTAAGGACCAGTTAGTATGCAGGTATGAATCTTGTGAAAATTCTAGAGAAGAAACCACTCATCAGGATAATATTTTTGATTCTGATCCTAATACTTTTGATAAAGAAGATGAAACATCTTTCCTGGAGTCATTCTATGGTAAAGAGAAGTGTAAACAGATAGTAGAACAATTTAAATGCACTCTTGCTGATGAAGTTCCTATGATAGTAACTCAGGAGTCATAGAAAATAAAATAAATGCTGATTTACTACCTAACTGGGTTGAATTAAATGATCAAATACAAGAATGTTGCAGGTTAATGGAACCAGGCACTTTACTAGATAGAAGATGTGAATTATTTAATGAACAATTCTGAAAGATGAAGATGTAGAAGACTTTGGAGTTGTTGTGCATAATCAGACGTTACTCTAGAAATATTTTGAAAATGAAACAGGGGAGTGTCCTTATCAGTTGAATGCCAATTCTCCTTTACAGTCAAGTGATTTAGAAATGATAAATTTCTGTATACCAGGTTATGATCATAAGGATACTCATTTAGATGCTGATGTGCAGGAAATTGAAGAAAATATTGAGAAGTTTCCTGAACTAGAAGATAAACTGAACATCCCGAATGAAGGGATAAAGCTGGATAAAGATGAAGAATTAATACATCAAGAGTCATACATCCTTCAATTTGAAGCGAGACCAGGCATTGGGCTAAACAATGAAAATATAATGACAAATGGAAGACCAACTGCCAATGAAGAAGCATGTCCAACAAAATCAGAAATACACCAGGTTGTATTTCTCCTTTCCACAGTAAATGATGTTGATTATTATTTTGATTATGGAAATTCAGGAGATAAGACATGCATATGGATTAATCATGAACATGATGAGCTTCCTCAGTTGCTGATCATCAAGAGTTATTCTGTAGAATACAATGAATTCAGAATATCAGAATATTTTTCAGAATATAAAGATAAATTCACTAGGTTGAGAACCATAACTCATACCCTAATGCTCCTGCACAATCAAAAGAAGTATGCAAATACAGGTGTACTTAGGTCGTTTGCTGGTTTTTGTCTTCCTAGTAGTGGTTTGTATATAATTTTGTAGGTTAGTTGTTTGTACAGTTTGCTTGTTTTGCTTTCTTGTTTTGCTTTCTGTTGTTTCCTTTCGTAGGTTAGCTGTTTGTACAGGTTGCTTTTTGCTTTGCGTTGTTGAGTCTTTGTTTTGGTTGGGCAAAACTGGTGCACCTTGTTACTTAAGAACACTGCATAAATTGTTAGAATTCAAAAGTTGAATATAAGTTTTTACATAGGTTGTAATTCATATCAGTATAGGTACTCTTGATCAGGTCTGTGGTATCATATTCATCAGTACTACTTTTCTTGAGTCAAGGTGATCCTCACAATGACACACCTAATAGCCTTGGGTTTGTTGAACATATCAGTGTAGGGGTTAAGTGAAAAATCTAAAGGTTGCCCTTGCTACCATTGCAATTCTCAACTTAATTTCAACAAGTGACCATTCCTTGTATCATGAGGCTACAACTGTTATATCTTAAGAATTAAATTCAAAATATAAAATAAATAAAATAATAAAATGGATTTTTTGAAATCCAGATTAAGTCATCTAAGTAACTCTACCGGAGCTATAGACGCCTGCTGGCAGTGGGGCTCTACTTAGGAGAATTGCAACGATAACCTTGCCGGGGCTATGGACGCCTGCTGGCAGCAAGGCTCTATCCGGTTGGCTATGAGGGATGAACCAAACTACGTAGCTTAACACCAGTCACTGACTTATTCAACTCACTTTCAAGATGAGTATATGAATCACATGCACACAATTGATCCCTTATCAATTCATTGTTACATTGATGAACATGATACCAGTTAGAAAGGATTAGGATGCTCATGCTTAATAGGAGTTGGAAATTTATGTTTTAATTTATCCTCACCTTTTGAATTATTTAAATTTTGTTATTTTCTTTGGTGGCAAGTTGTTGTGTGGTTACACAACACGCCCCATTTTAACTTGGCAAAACAGGGACCCAACTTTTGGCTTGGCTTGTGTTGTCTGCTTTCTGGCAGTTTGGTAAAAATGAGTCAGGTGCATCATCATCATGATATTCGATGAGGTTGGTCATCATCATGAGGTCAGTTTGTCAAAGTTCATATTTTGTTTCTATGACCTCATATTTAGAAAGAGCTTGAAATTCCATGCAGGTTTCCCTTTTACATCACCTAAAAATTCATCCATATGTGGAAGTTATGAGCAGTCAAAGTTTTGGTCAAACTTGATAATCACAAGTGATCATCATATTTTTATCCTGTCATGTTGTCAAGATCATCATGATCTTGTTTGTCTACCCGATATTTCGTAAAGTCCTCCTGCCGAGGAATATGACCTTTTGCTAATATCCTGATGATGTCATCCCAATCTGATAAACGAAGAAGCAAATATTAGGAGGACATCATCATCACATTTCCCTTCGGCAGGATATTTTCTAAAACATGATCCGGTTCGCGAATATGACGATGACGTCATGTTCTAAGTTTAACAAAAGCCCCGGATATCCTAATGATCATCATCATCCTGATCTTTCGAGAGGGTTACCTTGGCCGCAAAGGGGTCATATTACATTCACCACCTGATCATCTTCCTTAGGTGACCCGATATTACATTTATCCCCTGATCTTAACTAAACATGACGGTGACGTCATCTTTTGCATTTTAATGAAGCCTGGATATGACGATGACGTCACCATGATATTCCTTTCCTCAGCAGCAGGATCATATTTCATATCCTCCTATTTTCCTTCGACATGATGATGATGATGATGTCCTTCTTTTCCCCAATATACAGAAGCGAAACATGACGGTGACATCATTAGGACATTCGAGGAGGGGGAGCATCATATTCACAATATCCTGCAGATAAGGTCTTCGGCCATGTTATATTTGGTCTCGCCGATAGCATGCAAAGCCGGATTTGAAATAATTTGTTAAAAGTGATTGGTTCCTCGTATATATTGCGATGTATATGCACTATTTTGAACCCGATATACATGAAAATAGGCGGGAAAACAGAGCGATGGAAATTTGAAGGCCCGAGTGTATTTTTTCTAGTCAACGATGGTTGACCCGAGTGTTTTAACGCTGTTTAGGCATTTAGTGCATAATTTTCACTGATTTCAAGCCCGATTGCCTGTAGCTGCACATTTTGAGGCCTATTTAATAAAAAATTTAAATTCCTGTCATTTATCCACATGATGATGAACTTAATGTTTGTCTGTTTATTGCAGGAAGTCCCGGAGCTGCTGAAGCTGATAATTACAAAGTTGCACATGGAGGCAACATGAACCAGAAGTGAGGAGGATATTGTCAAATATGTTGTTTGCCAGCTGGAGACCGAATCAAATCAAAGATGCTGGAATATTCTGTGTCAGCTGTACATTTGCCAACTGGCGAAGCATGTGCTTTTCATCTGGACCGTTGATTATTATGAGAGGATCCTGATCCTTGGATCATTGTAACTATTTTCTGGCATTTGCTCTATATAAGAGCCAGAGCTTGTCAAAAATAAGAAAGAGATAGATAGATATATCTGGCAACAAGGCTAATAGAGAGAAAGAGGAGGAGATATAGATAGATATATCTGGCAATAAGGCTATTAGAAAAAAGAGAAAAAGATACATTGGAATATCTTGCATTAAGGCCAATTACTGTAGAATCAATTAGGAGATCGGATTACTAAGACTAATGAAGACTGAATTGTTGAAATGTCAAGGTTCTTTCTTCAGATCACTGTAAATGTACTTGTTCTTGAGCATACTGAATGGATATGAAGTTTCAGATTACATCCTGATTGTAAATTTTACGTAATCTTCATGTTGATTTCTGGATATGTACTGGTGAATGCTATGTTCAACTGGAAGCGCTTTCATTTCATTACATGTTGTTGTCAACTTTTCCTTTGAAGATTTGCACTGGATCATGCGGATTTGTGGAATGTCCTGGTGAAGTATGATTCTAGTTTCCTTCTTTTCATTGCATGTATGGGAGCTTGTATGTGGATCAGTGATCTCAGTCAAGTAGTTTTGGATTCTTTAACCCTTTTCCTTTATTTTAATTTCATAAATTCATCACCACAACTGCAAGTCATGACAAATAATAAGCAGAAATAGAGAAATATGGTGAAATCCCGTAGGTAAATGAAAATCATTAGCATATTTGAGTTAAATGCATGTAGTATTGAAAATATCATGCAAAGAATTGCAAATAATGGTAGAAATCATGCAAATATCAGCCTGTAAGCACATTATTTGACTAAATTCACAGTGCAGAGGTAGAATTATTGGAGATTTATGCAGAGCAGACATACAGAGCAGGATATTTGGAGGAATAATGATGAACTTTGCAGAAATACGTAAGGCCCTTGAATGGAAAACAGCAACACACATCAACCACTGAGTAACGTCAGTAGATTAAGACCTAATCAACGGAGACTTGGGATCATGAATTTTCTGAATTCATCGTATCTTTCAAGATGAGTAAAGGTTGTTGTGTAACTTTTATTCTATGTTTGTGAATGACTAACATCATGATCAATACCTGGTATGAAGGATTGGATAAACACCTTTTGAAGATTGGTTTCAACAAAGGTACTACTAATAGTAATTTGTATTTCAAAATTGATCATGAAAACATTTTGATTGTTGAAGTATTTGTTGATGATATCATTTTTGGAGGAAGAGATAGTATGTGTAAAACTTTTACAAATCAGATGAAAAGTGCATTTGAGATGTCCATGCTTGGTGAAATGAATTTCTTTCTGGGTTTGCAAATCACTCAAACAAAGAAAGGAATCTTCATTTCTAAGACCAAATATGTGAAAGAATTGTTGAAGAAATTTGGGATGGAAGACTCAAAACCAATGAATACTCCCATGGCAATTGGATATAAATTGAGCAAAGATGATGATTCTCCTAAGGTTGATCAGACAAAGTATAGGTCAATGATTGGAGGGTTGTTGTATCTCACTCAAACTAGACCTGACATAATGTAGGTTGTTGGTCTTTTTGCTAGATTTCAGGCTAATCCTAGAGAATCTCATGTCATGACAATCAAGAGGATTTTTAGATATCTAAAAGGGACAGTTGAGTATGGTCTATGGTATCCTAGAGATCATGATTTCTCTCTTCATGCATATACAGATGCTGATTGGGTAGGAGATGTGGATGATTGGTAGAGTGCTAGTGGTGGAGCATTCTTTCTGGGGAAGAGATTGGTGTCTTGGTTGAGCAAGAAATAAGAGGCAATATCTCTGTCTACAACTGAAGTACAATATATTGTAGCAGTAGGTAGTTGCACTCAAGTTTTGTGGATGAAGCAGATGCTAAGAGATATCAGACTAGAGTATGAGAAGCCTATCACAATCTTCTATGATAATTCAAGTGCAATAAGTATATCCAAGAATCCAGTGTTGCATTCAAAGACTAAGCATATATCTATCAAGTTTCACTTTTTGAGAGAGCAAGTGAACAAGAATGAAGTCAAATTGGAGTTTGTGTCATCCAAGGATCAGATTGTAGATATATTTACTAAACCTCTACCTAAGGACTCTTTTGAGTATCTTAGGGAGAAGTTAGGGGTTATTGCCCCTCCGGTGATGAACTAAGGTGCACTAATGTGCATCAATTCGGTGAGTATCACAGTCACATCCTGTGATCTAGATTGATGTTGGGAAGCTGCTACTCAGGAGGAGCAACAAGTATGATTCTGAGATGGTAGATTGCAAGTATGTGCCCTTTTACATTGATGTCAGAGGGGGAGAGAAGACATGTGAAAAAAAAATGGTTGATGATCAAAGGGGGAGCAGCAAAGGGAGAGAAGACATGTGAATGGTTGTTGCTGATAGGGGGAGTTGTGACAATAAGGAGAAGTTCTTGTCTTGATGGTTTTTCACATCATATGTTGCCATCAATGACAAAGTGGGAGATTGTTGCAAGTATGGGTCTAACTGATGTTGTCATTGATGTCAACATACTCCTATTGCACTAATGATAAGGACTTGTTGGTCATGATGTTAGTCACAAACAAACATAGAATAAAAGTACACATTAACCTTTATTCATCTTGAAAGATACAGTGAATTCAGAGAATTCATGATCCCAAGTCTCCGGTGATTACGTCTTAATCGACTGACGTTACTCAGTGGTTAATGTGAGTTGATGTTTCCATTTTGGGGCCTTACGTGAAAATGCACTATCATCATGAAGTTCCTGCAGAAATTCCTTACAAAGAAGTCAAATTATATGGATATTTGATGAAAAGAGGTAAAATACCTAGAGCTTTGCATGATATTTTCAATTGTGCATGCTTAGTGTTCAAATATGCTAAATATTTACGATTATCTACGAGATGTCTGCATATTTTGGGTTGTTTGCTTAAGATTATCAGTTTATTTGCAATTGTGATAGTGAGATGCTTTGAAATTGAAAGAAATTAAAGGAAATACTTCTAATTAAGTTGAACCTTTAGCTTTTGATCCACATACATGCTTGATACTATCATGAGGAGAGGAAATCAAACCATATGTTCACCAGGACATTCCACAGCTAGATACAGTTGATGCAAACTTCAGAGGATAATGAATGAAAACAATACATGCAACATGATGAGCACTCCAAGGGACGCAGCAAATCAAAGCACATATCTAGAATTCAGACACAGATTACTCAAGATTTACGAAGATTTGTAATCAAAATACTCTTCCCTTTCATTAAGTATGCAAAAGACATGTACATATACAACAACTTTGAAATAAGTCCTGAATACTTCAACAATCAGATTTCAATTAAGTTTCGAATGAATATAACAAGGCATTCCACCACCTTTTATAGAATAAGGTGAGGAATCCGTTACAAAAGATCCACGGATCTGATTTATCAATACAAATCAACGGTCATCACTTCATGACTTGTCAATTTTATAAAAAGGCACAAGTTGCCAGCTGGCAACTATCTATACTGCATATGCAAAATGTTCCCCTTCATGATGTATCTTCATCATGTTCTTCATCTGA
This sequence comes from Cunninghamia lanceolata, assembly GCA_027924645.1. Classification (NCBI taxonomy): domain Eukaryota; kingdom Viridiplantae; phylum Streptophyta; class Pinopsida; order Cupressales; family Cupressaceae; genus Cunninghamia; species Cunninghamia lanceolata. Next base: position 28,563,128 of record BSBN01000078.1, on the reverse strand, counting down.
TGCATGCCGGTCATCATCATGTGCATCGCTCTCTAAACTTTCGCTATCCGGATGATGATGCTGCTGCATATGGGGCTGCATGCTGCTCTGGATTTGTTCGTATGACTACACAACTTGGTCTATTCCTCCGCCATCTTGAGTCTTTGCCTTGATGATGGTGTGTTTGTGCACTTCATACTTATCCCTGCTATTATCCAGCTTATTCTTTCTAACCTGCAGTGTCTCATTATAGGTCTGCATCTTGACCTTGATCCTCATCATTTTATTTATTATCTCTTCTGTCAAGTGGACTAGCGGACCATCATCTTCCACTTGGAAGTTATTACGCAGAGCCTTGAGGGCAGAATCTTCATCTTGATTCTCTATCTTCCCTTCCACCTTGCCCTCCAATGCTTCGAGCATATTTGCTTCAATGCCCATTAAATCGCGTAGCCTCATGCTGATCTCCCTCAGCTTATTATTCCATCTCTTGAGGACTCCGCATTCGAACTGTACATCCTTATACCAGATATCCACCAATAATGCAGTATTATTATTTAACACTTGCTTACTGATAAGTAGTTGTGGATTTATCTTCCTTATTTCATCCAGCAGGCTGAGGACTTTCTCCAGTTTATAAGACCTTTTCCCGGCCTGCATCTGCAACCTGTCTACCTTGGTTTTGGAGTCACTCAATATGCCCCATCTCTTCAAAGAACCTTTCATTATTTCAATGGCATCATCCAATGTGGATGACACCCATTTTCTGATTATGGACACCTCATGTTTCATGAGGTCCAGTTTATTTACCTCCTCCTGAGAAATGGCAGTCAATGGGACTGCAGCTTCACCTGTGGTATCCTCAGGGTTGGTTAAACCCTTAATGTATGCACGCAACTGAGCAATGTGCTCTTTATGTTGCTTATTCTTCTCCTTCTCTCTTTTCACCTTCTAAATTAGAGAGTCAATGATGTCTTTTCCCTCCTGACCTTCCTGCTCTTCATTGGCAAAACCCAGATCAACTGTGCTTATCTGGAATTCGTCCACAGTGATTTTGCCTTTTTCTTTCTCTACGGCAGGCATAGCAATCTGTGTGGTCCTTCTCCCTGTCGCCGGATCTCTTTTGATGGCCGAGGTCATTCTGGCCTTTCTCCTGGGCTTCATTATATCCGCGGTGAATAGGGTGGAGACGTCGAATTCTTGAATCTCCAGTTCCTCCTCAACATTCACCTCCTTTTCTAACCATGGAGGCACCTGATCATGCTTCTCAGCATCATGATGTTGTTCACCTCTATCTCCTGTTTCCACCAATATGTGTTGTGGAGATGGTGACTTTTCTTTTTCTGGCTCTTGATGCTCGCCTTGCTGCTGTTGATCCTGTGGCGCCTCCTCCTGTTGAGGAGCTTCTTTTTCCAGGGGAGCATCTTCTATATGTGGGGAACCTGGCGGTGTACCTGTAGGTAGACCATGATGATCATGATCTTTTTCCTTCGTTTCTTCATCTGTCCCCAGTTCTTCCCCCTGTGGAGGTTGGTCATCCTCCTTTTGCTTTTCTACTTCTGGTGGTATGTCCACCACCTTTAATATTGTAGGATCTGCCTGAGGTGATGGCATCTGTTCCGCAGCTGTTGCTTGTTTTATGCCTACATCATCCACCGCTTGGGCCTTATCAACAGGATCCTCTATCGCTTCTTTCTTCTCATCATCAGCCTTTGATTCTTGGACCTCTACTATAGCAGGTCCTACTGATGTATCTTGTGGGCTCTGTTGGCCTGATTCGAGAGCATGGCCCTCTACTTCTGCCATCTCTATCTCCTTTGTCAGGTGGCCCTTATCAGGTGATCCTGCTGGCTGTTCAGGACTTGCATCCTGCTTCTCTGTCAAGTCGACCACTGCAGGACTTGTCACCTCGGCAATCAGTGTGTCCAGCCCTATGTCCTGAGCCACCTGCTCCAGGCTCTTCTCTGGTTCTGGGCTCTTTTCTCGCTCCGCCTCCGCTTGTTTCATCTCTTCAAGCACTGTTTGAACCGTTGGAGGCTTGTGAGGAGCCACACTGATGCCAGCAGCTGCAAGTGTTTCCATTTCTTGTGCAGTTACATCCTGCACCACCTCATCGTCAGACAAGTTTATTGTCTCGTCTAGCGAGACATGCTTTTCTACTTGTGCCTGAGATGGTTCCTTTTGTTGCTCTTCTGCAAGTTCTGTTTTGAACTTGACAATGGTAGGAAGTGGAACATTGTGCTGAAGTTCCTTCTGTACTTCACTACCTGCCCCTTGTACTTGCACTGGGGGATGAGTCATCTCACCTCTCATGGAGGTTCTTGTTTTCTTAGGCGCGGTAGGAACCAACACCTGGGGAGCTCTCCTCTTTCTTCTAATTACTAGTGGAGCTTCCTCCTCTTCTTCAGGCTCTTTCTCCATGAGGATATTTTTGCCTGGTTGTCTAGATGATTGACCCACCTCTTGGGTCTCTGTGGTTCCAGCCTCTGTTGTCTTGGCTTTCTTGGGCTTGGGAGGAGAATCTGATTCTGATCCTGCTCCTGCTGCTTCCTCAGCTGTAAACACTGCCCTTTCAATTATGACCCCTTTGGGTCCCTTTTCCACCTTCTTGCCTCTTGAGGCTCTTTTACTTGGCTGCTGTGGTGGAGGGATTCTCTCTCCCTTGGTCTTCCTCTTCTCTAGCAGGAAGTCATCATATTCATCTGCAGGAATGTCCTGCCCCTTCTTCTTGTTGTCCACCGTGATAGCAACACCCTTCTTCTTCAATGCCTCCACCTGTGCATCTACCCAAGCCTGGGTCAAGTGTATGGTTTTGGCAAAGAATGGGTCCAAGGACATATCCTCCTGCATGGTGAGGTCAGGGGCAGAAATGGTATCATTGTAGATCTTCTTCTGCTCATATTCATCTGCCATGATCCTGCCATCATCACTCTTCAGTTGCTGCAGGAGGGGTATGCAGTCAAATGTCCTAATCTGGTTCAGAGTCAACCTCTGATACCTCCTCCTCCTGGCCTCTACCTCATCTTCGCAGTCAGCCCAAAAATCTTCTAGGTGCCTCTGGTGAATAGGCTTTCCTAGGATCTTCTGCATTCGGCCGTAAGGATCATATGGTCTCGTTACTGGGAAGGGCAGTAGATTCATCTTGTTCAGAGTGACCATCACCTTCTTAATATTATCCGAGTCAGGGCACATATAATTGCCAATGCTGACTGGGAACAAAATTGATGGCAACTTCTTGGCATCCTTATACGTCTGTATAATGGTGGAGCCCTGCCTGATAAATTCCATTAAAACTACTGCATCAGTAGGATATCTTGGCAGCATCAGGGGATGCCCTTCAAAACCTTCTATTCGGATGTAGGAAAAGGTGGCAAATTGGATATACCATGCCCCATGCCTGTATACTGCCTCCTGAGCTTCCATGCTCAGTCTTTTTGTCCTGTCATCTTCCATGGTCCTTACTAGATGCATAGAGAATGCATCATTGACTAGTTTATAGTCCTTGATGTAATTAGTTCTTTGCAGCTGGGGATGATGATCCCATATATATGCTGCATTTGTGCCTGTTAGCTTCCCATCTGTGGTTAAGGCATCAAACGTACCTCTATATGCATAGGAATAAGCAATGTAAGAGGTCATATAGAAGGCACAATCTGAACCTCCCAGGTTCAGCAGCTGCTCATGCAGAGCATCACTTATGATTTGGCCCCACAGTGGCTTGATGTCTGCATATAGGCACATCATTATTATGCCGTACATCTAGTCTCTGAATTCTCTAGTATCAGGCTGGCCAGTCACCCTGTTCAGTAGGGCAATCACATACTGATATTCCTCATTAAAATCAAACTTGAACATGTGCACAGGGAGCTTGGCCGCTGCATTATATGTGCTATTCTCGGCCCGCCAAGCATACATATTCTTTCTGGCCGTCTTCTTGTTGGCCTCATATTCTCTTTCAGACTTCTTCAAGTCTACACTCTTTACCTTGCTGCCCATTGGCAGTCCAAATGTTTGGGATAGACCTTTGATGGATAGGTCTGCATACACTCTCCCATGCTTCATCACCTGCCTCGTCTGAGGGTTGTAAATCTGAGCGCACTCAATAACCAGCTCCAGAGACTCCATGGAGTAGGGGAAGCCAGCAGCGTTCCACATGCCGGATACAAACACGGCGTCCAATACTGGACTCTTATCTTGTCCATCATTCAGCTTGGCTGACCAAGCTTCCAGGTTGGTACTTCCCTGATGGGTATCTGTAATTGCCCCAAATTTGAACAGGACCCCTCTCTGTGAAGAGAACATGGTCCTACTGAATTCCTCTTGATTCTTGATTGAGCGCTTTTCAGCCATGGGTACCTACAATTAACAATCATTTCTTCTCACAACAGGATATGCATGTATACATATTGCCAATTTCATGCCTACTGCATCAATTTCACGTTACTTATTTATACGGATACATAACCAGAACTTTCAATCATATAGAAACAACATGATGAGGGTTTCAGTTCACTTACCTGGTTATGCCGATTTCCTTTCTATACCAGTATATCGTTGAGATGCTCTTAATTCGGCTGCTGATCACCTTCCTTCCTCAGTTTATGAGCTCCAGTCGCGCAACGGTAGCTGTTATGCAGATATGGAGGCTAGTGCTCTGTAAGACAATCTTAACGCAGGTAAATGCAACAATGGCGGTTGAATTACCTTTTATCCTCGCAGTTAGGGTAAACTTAGGGTAACTCTGACAAGTTAGATCGCAATCTTTGATCATTCGTGCAAAAACTCAGGATCTCGCCAGACGTTTTATTGGGTTCCGGGGTCGGTGGGAATCACCTACCATATCTGCGCGCATTTAATGGCAATGGCGGCAAAGGGAGTGGGGGGATATCCATACGACAAGATATCATGAGGGCAGGATGATATTTCACAAATATCAGGTTGAGTTTCAATATCATCCTCCCTAGTCTTGAAATTGTTATCACGACAAGATTCGGGTGACAACGCACCTTTGTTTTCATTTTAGCACAGCAGGAGGATATTTCGGTCCATCGGGTGGTATTCAAAATATGATGATGACCTTCATACTTACTCATTCTCCTTTCGGAATATCAGGATGACGTCATCATGATATTTGTTCTTTGTATTGGAAATGTCTTATGACGTCATCGTCATATTGGGTGAACATGATCATGTTTACAAAATATCCTGTCGAAATGCAAATATGATGATGATGTCATCAGGATGTTTGTTTCTTTGTTTATCAGATTTAGATGATGTCATCAGGATATTTGTTAAGGGTGATATTTTGCATCAGGATGATATTAACGAATATCGGGTTACTTTCAAAAACATGATGCTCGCGATACAAAAGACCGTTCGACGGGGAAGACTTACTATCACTTAAATTTGACGTCCAGATATTTGAACCGCAGGATATTATCAGGGGGACGTTTCAAATATGATGATGGTGTTCTTCAAACAGCAAAACTGAGTTTATAAAATATGACCCTCTTCTTGCGAATATCAGGTTTGACCAAGACTTTGACTGTTCATAACTCTCACATCCTGATGAATATCAGGGTGATGTAAAAGGCAAACCTGCATGAATTTTAATGCTCTTTCAGAATATGTGGTCATATATATGAAATACAAATTTTGACAGACTGACCTCATATTGGGGCTTACCTGATCCTGACTCCACATGATGATGAACATGACTGATTTTACCAAACCGCCAGAAAGCAAACAACACAAGCCAAAAGAAAAGTTGGGTCCCTATTTTGCCAAGTCAAAATGGGGCGTGTTGTGTAACCACACAACAACTTACCACCAAAGAAAATAAACAAATTCCAATGATTCAAGTGATGTGATCACATTCATCTATAGTGTTCTAATTCTGTCTAAGTGTAAGCATCATAATCCTCTGAATGATAAAATTTCATCATGGTGATAAAGCTAACAAAGGATCAGGTGTGTGCATATGATTAATTATCCTCATCTTGAAAGTAAGTTGAAAACATAAGTAACTGGTGTTAAACTACATAGTTGGGGATCATCCCTCATAGCCAACCTGGATAGAGCCTTGCTACCAGCAGGCGTCTATAGCCCCGGCAAGGTTATCTATACAATCTCCCTAAGTAGAGCCCCACTGCCAGCAGGCGTCCATAGCCCTGGTAGAGTTACTTAGATGGCCTAATTTTATTTCTTTTCTGATTTGTCTTTAAAAATTTATATCTGATATCATCATGTCAGCTCATTTGTACAAGGTATAGTCACTTGCAGCTTTAGGTTGGAGATTGTATTGGTAGCAAGGGAGTCCCTTTAGATTTTTCACTTAACACCTATACTAGTGTGTTCAACAAACCCAAGGCTGTTAGGTGTTTCATTGTGATGGATTCACTTTGACCAAGAAAAAGCACCCTGATGAAAAGACATCACAAACCTGATCATAAATACTTCCTAGAATGAATCATAACCTATGTTTAAATGTGATCTCATCATTTGAATCTCAACAACTTAATTATTTTCTAGGGTGATGAAGTGCATCATCCTGACTTACCAGAACAAGGTCCCAACCAACAAAACAACAACACACTAAACAAACTGTACAAACAACTATACAACTATACAATATGATACATATGACTGTGACGAAGTCATTCAGGCCTGGAAATAATGTTTGAGGAATTGTCCATTGACTGGCAATGGAACGTCCTCACCTGTCAGGTTCTTAAGCCTATAAGTGCTGTCTCCTAAGATTTCAGAAATCTGAAAGGGACCTATCCTTAATCTATCAAACTTTCCATGATCACCTTTCTTTTCGTGGGCTTTATCCCACATCAGGACTAGATCGGATATCCTGAAAGCTTTAATTCTGGCTCTCTTGTCAAACCAGCGTTTGACAACAGCCTGATGTTTTGCAAATTGGTCAATCGCTTGACTTCATTTTTCTTCCAGGTGCATCAACTGAAGCAACCTGACTTCCTGTTTATTATCTATGCCTAGATACTCTTGGGCAAACTGCAGAGTAGGAATTTTCAAGTTTACAGGGAGGATAGGATCTACCCCATATACTAGTTGGAAGGGTGAGTTTCCTAATGCGGTTTTCATTCTAGTTCTGTCTACCCATAAGGCATATTTCAGAAATGAGTTCCATTCCCTGGGATTTTTCTCTATCAATTTTCTTATTATACTCAGTAAATTCTTGTTGGTGGATTCTGCTAATCCATTTCCCTGGGGATAGTAGTTGGATGAGAACTTAAGTATGATCCCATGATCAAAAGCCCAACTTGACAATTTGGTGGAAATGAAGGCAGAACCATTATCACTTACCAATGCATAGGGAGTTCCATACCTGGTGATAATGTTGCTTTCCAGAAATTTGATGACATCATCTGCAGTGCAGGTTTTGCTGCTGATAGCCTCAGTCCATCTGGTACAATAATCAATAATCGTCAAGACATACCTATGGCCTGAGGAAGACGGAGGATTGATCGGTCCTATGAAATCCATGCCCCACTGTGCAAATGGGCGCTCTTCCATCACTGGCTGCTACGGTTGTGCAGCATATTTCTCTCTGTTGGCAGCAACCTGGCAAACATGACAACATTTAACATGATCAGCCGTGTCTTTAAAAATTGTAGGCTAGTAATATCCTGCTCTGAGGATTGCATGTGTTGTGGCCAACGCTGATCCGTGTGCCGTTCCAAACTTGTCATGTAATTCTGTCAAAACTTTATTTGCTTCCGGTTTCTCTAAGCATCTTAGGTATATTCCTTCATAATTCTTTTTAAACAGGATTCCTCCCTTCATCATATACTTCTGGGATCTTATCTTTAAGGCTCTTCTCTGTGAAGCTTGGATTCTCGAAGGACATCTTCCAGTGATCAGGATGTACCTGATGTCTGAATACCATTCTCTATTGTCTTTCTCATTGATCACATACTACTGACTGATGATGTTTGGATCAGTTTCAGATATCATCTGGCTCAGAGCTTGTCCTCTTACCAGCTTCATGGGTGTGATCTCCATGTCATATTCTTGTAATACAGTAATCCATTTGGCTCTTTTTTCACCAGGTTCACTCTGCATCAGCAGCATCTTCACTGCTGCATCTGGTACCACAGCAATCACTTTACTTCTTAGTATATAATGTCTAAACTTCTTTACTGCTCTGACTAATGCAAGTGCATGTCTTTCAACATCTACATATCTCAATTTAGCATCTCTGAAAGGACAGCTCATGAAGGCAATTGGTTTCTCTTCTTTCTCTTCATTTCTTTGAGTTAACACTGCTGCAGAGGTATGTTCTGAAGCAAATGAGTAGATATAGAAATCTCTTGTATAATCTGGACTAAAGAGGATAGGAGCATCTGAAATGGCCTTCTTTATATCTTCAAAGGCAGCCTTGGCTTCTGGTGTCCACTCAATTTGTGCATCCTTTTTCAACATGGCATTCAGTGGTCTGACAATCTCAGCAAAGCCGGTGATGAACTTCCTCACAAAATTGATCTTACCAAAATAAGATTTAAGTTCCTTTTTGCTTCCTGGAAGTTGTAACTTCATAATGGATTCCACCCTGTCAGGATCAATGATAATTCCATCTTCTGTGATCGGGTGGCCTAGTAACTTTCCTGTTGTGACCCCGAATATGCACTTCTTAGGATTCAAAGATATTCCATATTCTTCACATTTCTTCAGTACACTTCTGAGATCAGCAACATGATTTCCCCTTTCCATGGAGAAAACTGTCAGGTCATCCATGTAGATGACTATACATTTTCCTATTAAGCCTCTGAAGGCTATGTCCATTGCTCGCTGGAATGTAGCTCCAGCATTTATAAGTCCAAATGGCATACGTCTATATGCAAATATCCCCCACTTGGTGGTGAAGGCAGTTTTCAATCTATCAATTTTATCAACCATTACTTGGTTGTATCCTGAAAATCCATCTAAGAAGGACATCATTTTGGCTCCATTTACAATCTGTAGAACTTCATCCAAAGAGGGCAAAGGATAATTATCCTTTTCTGATGCTCTGTTCAGGTTCCTGAAATCTACACATAACCTGATGTCTCCATTCTTCTTTCTGACTGGCACAAGATTCGCCACCCAAGTGGAGTGCCTTACAAGAAAGATTATCCGGGCATTTAACAATTTCTTGACTTCTTCAAGGATGATTGGCTCAAGCAGAGCATTGACTGGCCTCTGCTTCTGTCGGAAAGGTTTTGCATCTGGCTTGAGAGGTATAGTATGAGTTATGACAGAAGTGTCATATGTCTTTAGCTCGTCATAAGTCCATGCAATTACATGTATGTAATCCTTAAGGGCCTGAGTTATTCCTTCTAACTCTTCAGGTGTACAAACCTTACCTAATAAGACGTTTCTCTTGTCATCAGCTTGTCCAATATTCACCTGTGAATATTGACCTCCATCTGCCTTAGGCAGATATTTATGTTTAAGCATATTATCTAGATCAAAGGCTCTTTCTAATTCAATCATACCTTTGGGAATTCTGTTGCTAGGCAACTCTAATATCTCATCTTCTTCCCAGACATGATCTTCCATACCATTCTCATCTATAATCTGAGCTTCAAATATGTCTCTGTTTGATATGAAGTCCAGGATGTGCTGATCATCATCAAACACCTGGAGATTAGTCACATTGTCAGGTACTGAAGGTACTGACACCAATTCTACTGAAAATCTCTTTAGACCAGATATAGACAGCAGTTCCAACGTACTGGCGGCCTGGGCAAGTGCATCTGCCCTCTAGTTTTGTTCTCTTGGTACGTGAACGATATTAAAGGCATCAAAGTCTTCAATTAGGTCCCACACACGATGTCTGTAATTTGATAGTTTTCTGTAATTACAAGAGTAAATTCCTCTTACTTGTCTCACAACTAGTTCTGAATCTCCAAAGACATGCAAGATCTTCACTTTCTTCTTATGAGCAAACAACAGTCCATGAATCAGAGCTTCATACTCTGCGACATTATTGGTGCAGGGGAACTGTAATCTGTAAGCTACTAAATAGGATTTTCCTGATGGATCAATAAGGTCAATTCCTACCCTAGCACCTTGCTTAGATTTGGATCCATCAAACCTCAGGATCCAAGGTTTATCCTCAGCAGGACATTTGTCTTCAACAGGATATTTACTTGAACTTTCTTTCTTCTTTGCAGCTCTGGTTGCTGCTCCGCCTGATATCCACTTTAACTTGGGGATGTCATCCTCAAGTTTCTTCTTTCCTTTATTTGGTGAGCCTGATGGGTTTTCTATTTTCTCTTCCATCTCAGCAGGAGGATGATGTTCAGGATGTACAGCTGCATGCTTCTTCAAGATATGTAAACACAGTGAGCAAGTTGTTTCTGAGTGAGGCGCCTCATGCAGCCTACACCAACCTTTAATTAAAACCTCCTGGGGAGATTTACGCTGTTGTGTCATCTTTTCTATTTCTTTTACCAGAAATTCTTTGAACTTCGTCAGGTCACTACCTTTGTCTTCATCAGACAACTCATAATCTGGTTCCATGAAGCAATTGCTACCAGGAGTAATCTTTTCTTTGTCTGCATCATTTATCTGATCGGACACCAGGATCTCTTCTGTTTTTAGGATATGATCTTCATCATGATCTGTCGACTCTTCTGTTCCTGCAGAAGACAAATAAGAATTAGTATCATCATCATCATCAGATGTAGCACTCACCTTAGAATATGATGATGATGCTTCACTATATGTCTGCTCCAGTATCATCATGTCTAAGCATGGTTCACAAGTCTTTTCTGAGTGTGCTTCATCGTGTAATCTGCACCATCCATCAATCAAAATGTCATTAGCAGGTATATTCAATAATTGGCAACGTTTTACCTGAGTAGATAAATGCATCTCAAAATCTCTGAAGCGATCTATTTCGTTCTCATTACCTGGATCATTATCAAATTCCATACTCAGCATGTCCTCATGATAATCATTATCATGATGATGATGAACATCAAGCATCAGGATCTCCTCTATTTTAACAGTTTGCGGCCTGATGTGATAAACTCCAGGTTCTATGTTTACATACATGATCTCATTTGTTTTGTTATATTCCGTGATCATATGTTTCATCCTAGGCTCAGCATCAATCCTGATCTGATTAGGTATACCCTTCCATGGCAACCACATGTGACTGAAGTCTGTGGACATATATCCGTTAAGCGTTTTAGACTAGTCTCGGCTAAGCAACATCCCATATGTATCAGGTATGTCAACTACCTGAATGTCAATGTAATACTAGATCCGAGGATCAGATGCTAGCTGCATGTGAATGTGAGTCAGTTCTCCTACGACACTTACTTCTGTCTTGTCCAGTTGAGTGACCTTCTTTAAGGATTTAGCAGGATGCAGTCCTAAAGTGTTGCATATTGACAACTGCATAACATTCGTTGAGGCTCCTGAATCAACTAAACAGTTGTGCAAGTTCTTGCTGAACATTCTTATTGTGAGGAGAAACGGAGGTGATTCAGTTTTATCTCTATACAAGGTCATGTGGGAGGTTTCAGCGGCTTGGACTGTAGCTGACACTTTCGGCTTGATAGTATTATCTTTAGCAGCATGATCTTTGCCATTGGATTGACTTGAAAGATGATTATCCTCTTTAGGAGCAGGATCATCTAGTGACTTCATGAATGCCCTTTTGATGGCAGGAGTTTTCAATAGCTCAGATAGGGACAGGCTGATCTTGATTTTCTTCATTTCATCAGCCAAATAGCTAACTAACTTGTCAGACTCTTGAGGTGCATTTACGACTTTTGTTACTGTATTTTGAGGAGACAAGTATTGAGCATTCACCTTAGGGAACCCAGGGTTATTGCTAGCCTTAGGATCAGGAGGTGTGTTGAAGTTGTTTGGAGGTAGAGATGATGTCAATGGACCAGCAGGTCTGTTGGCATTACTCCTCAGGTTATAATTGTGCTTACCAGGATATTGCTGCTGGTATGCATGTACTTCCTCATGCTCTCTTGCAGGTTCGTTTTCATCCTCAAAGGGGAAGACATAGTTTGTTTCAAAGGTTAAGGCAGATTCTTCACAGGTCTGATTATAATCCTGATGAGGCTGATTTGTGTACGTTTCTAGCACAAAGGCGAAGTCATATCCACAAGGAACTATTTCATTTCCTTCTGCCTAAGGTGGATTTCCAGAAGTGTTAGACACTTCAGTCTGAAAGATGCTGGCAGCAATCCTAAATTGTGGACAATCTAATTCTGCATGTGCATTGGTATTGTGGATCCTGCACCAATTGGTAAGGGCTGCTTCAGCAAGATTGACTCTAGTAGTCTGTTTGGCTTCACCAGGAGGCTGATTGTCTAGGGGTGATGGTAATGAGCCATTATTTGGCCTGGAGTTCCACACTCTGGGCTGTCTAGGAGGATTATTATTGTTTCCACCATTATTGTTGAAGTTATTGTTGTTATATCCTCTGTCAGGGTAGTTTGGTCTGTCATTGGAATAACTCCTATTCTGACCTGACTGCGAATAGAACCCTTGATTTCTCAAATGGGTTACTTCTGTGGTGAGTTTTCTCAACTGAGCAGAAATTTCCTTGATTTCCTCCTCCTCTTGAGCTTTGGCCAATACATTTTCAGTCTGAGGCTTGAAAAAGGAAGATCCATGGTTATTGTTGGATAGATCGGTACTCTGAGGTGTCTGAGCATGTGCTGGATATTGTGGCAATTGGCCATTTCCGTTAGGAGGAGGCATAATACTCAATGGAGGTACTTGCAAAGGTGCAGGCATGACTGCTGGGGGTATCAATGCCCCATTTGGATATTGTGCAGGATATTGTGAAGGATAAGCTGCAGGATATGGTGCTGGATATTGTGATTGTACGCCAGGCAAAGTAGGGAATGCTATATTTGGAGTAGGAGCAGGTATCAGCTGCTGATTTACCTTGATAGCTTCTTGAAAAGCTCCTGTCAATGTAGTGATCTCAGGATGTGTTCTTCTGATGAACATGGAAGTTAATGGATCCAGGGCTGAATAATAGATACTCCTAGCAGTAGCATCAGCCACCACATATGGGGCAACTAGCTTGGACAACATTTTCTGGAACCTAGCATTGAAATTGGCAATAGGCTCATTCTCAAATCTTTTGATTGTGGCAAACATGTGGTAATTCATGGATGGATCAATAGGGACCTTGAACCTGTCAAGAAAGGCTTTCTCTAAGACAGCCCACGAACCGACAGAAGATTGACCAAGACTGATGAACCAATTATAAGCCTCTTCCCCTAAGGAAAAAGGGAATAATCTACACACCACGTCCTGATGTTCTATTCTGGCTCTACAGCAAGCTTCTTTAAACGTCCTGATATGATCATCAGCATCTTGATAAGGATGATATTTTGGACAAAGTTTGTCCGGATTCTTTGGTAACTCGTGATATGCATTAAAGGTCAAGGGTGACTCTGCTGCAAAGAAAGACATTGCAACCTGAGGGGGCTGAACTGGTGGTGCAGTTGGCTGAGGTTGAACTAAAGGTATACCCTGGGTTTGAACAGGAGGTGTCACGGATATACCGGAAGGTATTTGCAAACCAACAGGAGTTACAGGGGGAGGTCCCGGTGAAGCTCTAGACGCACTAGACCCTAGAGTATGGTGAATGTCTACAGTCCTAGGTCTGAAACCTCTAACAGGCAATTCTTCAAAAATTTCACTAGGTCTAGACCTGGTATTTATCCTGTAAGCCAGGATTTCTCGATTTGGAGGCAAATTGGCTGAAACTTTGCAAATATTGGCTAAATTTCACTAGATGAGGTGATATTTGCAGTTAAACGGCAAATCATACTGGATATTTACGAAATATTTGCAAAGACACTGCAAATAGGACATGATATTGGGATATCCTGACCCGTAGCACAAGATCTCAAGTGTTTAAGGCTCAAATTCTTAAATCTTGAACAAATTTATGCCTCTTTAGCCGATATTTAGTGAATTTAGAGAGATCTACTGTAAAGCTTGCAATATTTATGTGAGATCTGTAAATCTTTACATAGAATGAACACATACAATCTTCTCACAGTAAATATTTACGTAATTTACTAAAATTCACGGGCGATCTGAGGTTACCTTACTCTATGCGTCGTCAAACCTGAAAATACTGATGATGAGCGTGATCTTCCGGACTTGGCCCTCCTTCTAGCGCCAATTTATGTTGGTCATGATGTTAGTCACAAACAAACATAGAATAAAAGTACACATTAACCTTTATTCATCTTGAAAGATATAGTGAATTCAGAGAATTCATGATCCCAAGTCTCCGGTGATTAGGTCTTAATCGACTGACATTACTCAGTGGTTAATGTGAGTTGCTGTTTCCATTTTGGGGCCTTACGTGAAAATGCACTATCATCATGAAGTTCCTGCAGAAATTCCTTACAGAGAAGTCAAATTATACGGATATTTGATGAAAAGAGGTAAAATACCTAGAGCTTTGCATGATATTTTCAATTGTGCATGCTTAGTGTTCAAATATGCTAAATATTTACGATTATCTACGAGATGTCTGCATATTTTGGGTTGTTTGCTTAAGATTATCAGTTTATTTGCAATTGTGATAGTGAGATGCTTTGAAATTGAAAGAAATTAAAGGAAATACTTTTAATTAAGTTGAACCTTTAGCTTTTGATCCACATACATGCTTGATACTATCATGAGGAGAGGCAATCAAACCATATGTTCACCAGGACATTCCACAGCTAGATACAGTTGATGCAAACTTCAGAGGATAATGAATGAAAACAATACATGCAACACGATGAGCACTCCAAGGGACGCAGCAAATCAAAGCACATATCCAGAATTCAGACACAGATTACTCAAGATTTACGAAGATTTGTAATCAAAATACTCTTCCCTTTCATTAAGTATGCAAAAGACATGTACATATACAGCAGCTTTGAAATAAGTCCTGAATACTTCAACAATCAGATTTCAATTAAGTTTTGAATGAATATAACAAGGCATTCCACCACCTTTTATAGAATAAGGTGAGGAATCCGTTACAAAAGATCCACGGATCTCATTTATCAATACAAATCAACGGTCATCACTTCATGACTTGTCAATTTTATAAAAAGGCACAAGTTGCCAGCTGGCAACTATCTATACTGCATATGCAAAATGTTCCCCTTCATGATGTATCTTCATCATGTTCTTCATCTGATGCATGCGGGTCATCATCATGTGCATCGCTCTCTGAACTTTCGCTATCCGGATGATGACGCTGCTGCATATGGGGCTGCATGCTGCTCTGGATTTGTTCGTATGACTGCACAACTTGGTCTATTCCTCCGCCATCTTGAGTCTTTGCCTTGATGATGGCATGTTTGTGCGCTTCATACTTATCCCTGCTGTTATCCAGCTTATTCTTTCTATCCTGCAGTGTCTCATTATAGGTCTCCATCTTGACCTTGATCCTCATCATTTTATTTATTATCTCTTCTGTCAAGTGGACTAGCGGACCATCATCTTCCACTTGGAAGTTATTACGCAGAGCCTTGAGGGCAGAATCTTCATCTTGATTCTCTATCTTCCCTTCCACCTTGCCCTCCAATGCTTCGAGCATATCTGCTTCAATGCCCATTAAATCGCGTAGCCTCATGCTAATCTCCCTCAGCTTATTATTGCATATCTTGAGGACTCCGCATTCGAACTGTACATCCTTATACCAGACATCCACCAATAATGTAGTATTATTATTTAACACATGCTTACTGATAAGCAGTTGTGGATTTATCTTCCTTATTTCATCCAGCAGGCTAAGGACTTTCTCCAGTTTATAAGACCTTTTCCCGGCCTGCATCTGCAACCTGTCTACCTTGGTTTTGGAGTCACTCAATATGCTCCATCTCTTCAAAGAACCTTTCATTATTTCAATGGCATCATCCAATGTGGATGACACCCATTTTCTGATTATGGACACCTCATGTTTCATGAGGTCCAGTTTATTTACCTCCTCCTAAGAAATGGCAGTCAATGGGACTGCAGCTTCACCTGTGGTATCCTTAGGGTTGGTTAAACCCTTAATGTATGCATGCAACTAAGCAATGTGCTCTTTATGTTGCTTATTCTTCTCCTTCTCTCTTTTCACCTTCTGAATTAGAGAGTCAATGATGTCTTTTCCCTCCTGACCTTCCTGCTCTTCATTGGCAAAACCCAGATCAACTGTGCTTATCTGGAATTTGTCCACAGTGATTTTGCCTTTTTCTTTCTCTACGGCAGGCACAGCAATCTGTGCGGTCCTTCTCCCTGTCGCCGGATCTCTTTTGATGGCCGAGGTCATTCTGGCCTTTCTCCTGGGCTTCATTATATCTGCGGCGAACAGGGTGGAGATGTCGAATTCTTGAATCTCCAGTTCCTCCTCAACATTCACCTCCTTTTCTAACCATGGAGGCACCTGATCATGCTTCTCAGCATCATGATGTTGTTCACCTCTATCTCCTATTTCCACCAATATCTGTTGTGGAGATGGTGACTTTTCTTTTTCCGGCTCTTGATGCTCGCCTTGCTGCTGTTGATCCTGCGGTGCCTCCTCCTGTTGAGGAGCTTCTTTTTTCGGGGGAGCATCTTCTATATGTGGGGAACCTAGCGGTGTACCTGTAGGTAGATCATGATGATCATGATCTTTTTCCTTCGTTTCTTCATCTGTCCCCAGTTCTTCCCCTTGTGGAGGTTGGTCATCCTCCTTTTTCTTTTCTACTTCTGGTGGTATGTCCACCACCTTTAATAT
Source organism: Cunninghamia lanceolata (assembly GCA_027924645.1). Classification (NCBI taxonomy): domain Eukaryota; kingdom Viridiplantae; phylum Streptophyta; class Pinopsida; order Cupressales; family Cupressaceae; genus Cunninghamia; species Cunninghamia lanceolata. The sequence continues at coordinate 28,546,375 of BSBN01000078.1, read as the reverse complement.
TGTAGGATCTGCCTGAGGTGATGGCATCTGTTCCGCAGCTGTTGCTTGTTTTATGCCTGCATCATCCACCGCTTGGGCCTTATCAACAGGATCCTCTATCGCTTCTTTCTTCTCATCATCAGCCTTTGATTCTTGGACCTCTACTATAGCAGGTCCTGCTGATGTATCTTGTGGGCTCTGTTGGCCTGATTCAAGAGCATGGCCCTCTGCTTCGGCCATCTCTATCTCCTTTGTCAGGTGGCCCTTATCAGGTGATCCTGCTGGCTGTTCAGGACTTGCATCCTGCTTCTCTGTCAAGTCGACCACTGCAGGACTTGTCACCTCGGCAATCAGTGTGTCCAGCCCTATGTCCTGAGCCACCTGCTCCGGGCTCTTCTCTAGTTCTGGGCTCTTTTCTTGCTCCGCCTCCGCTTGTTTCATCTCTTCAAGCACTGTTTGAACCGTTGGAGGCTTGTGAGGAGCCACACTGATGCCAGCAGCTGCAAGTGTTTCCATTTCTTGTGCAGTTACATCCTACACCACCTCATCGTCAGACAAGTTTATTGTCTCGTCTAGCGAGACATGCTTTTCTGCTTGTGCCTGAGATGTTTCCTTTTGTTGCTCTTCTGCAAGTTCTGTTTTGAACTTGACAATGGTAGGAAGTGGAACATTGTGCTGAAGTTCCTTCTGTACTTCACTACCTGCCCCTTGTACTTGCACTGGGGGATGAGTCATCTCACCTCTCATGGAGGTTCTTGTTTACTTAGGCGCGGTAGGAACCAACACCTGGGGAGCTCTCCTCTTTCTTCTAATTACTAGTGGAGCTTCCTCCTCTTCTTTAGGCTCTTTCTCCATGAGGATATCTTTGCCTGGTTGTCTGGATGATTGACCCACCTCTTGGGTCTCTGTGGTTCCAGCCTCTGCTGTCTTGGCTTTCTTGGGCTTGGGAGGAGAATCTGATTCTGATCCTGCTCCTGCTGCTTCCTCAGCTGTAAACACTGCCCTTTCAATTATGACCCCTTTGGGTCCCTTTTCCACCTTCTTGCCTCTTGAGGCTCTTTTACTTGGCTGCTATGGTGGAGGGATTCTCTCTCCCTTGGTCTTCCTCTTCTCTAGCAGGAAGTCATCATATTCATCTGCAGGAATGTCCTGCCCCTTCTTCTTGTTGTCCACCATGATAGCAACCACCTTCTTCTTCAATGCCTCTACTTGTGCATCTACCCAAGCCTGGGTCAAGTGTATGGTTCTGGCAAAGAATGGGTCCAAGGACATATCCTCCTGCATGGTGAGGTCAGGGGCAGAAATGGTATCATTGTAGATCTTCTTCTGCTTGTATTCATCTGCCATGATCCTGCCATCATCACTCTTCAGCTGCTGCGGGAGGGGTATGCAGTCAAATGTCCTGATCTGGTTCAGAGTCAACCTCTTATACCTCCTCCTCCTGGCCTCTGCCTCATCTTCGCAGTCTGCCCAAAAATCTTCTAGGTGCCTCTGGTGAATAGGCTTTCCTAGGATCTTCTGCATTCGGCCATAAGGATCATATGGTCTCGTTACTGGGAAGGGCAGTAGATTCATCTTGTTCAGAGTGACCATCACCTTCTTAATATTATCCGAGTCAGGGCACATATAATTGCTGATGCTGACTGGGAACAAAATTGGTGGCAGCTTCTTGGAATCCTTATACGTCTGTATGATGGTGGAGCCCTGCCTGATAAATTCCATTAAAACTACTGCATCAGTAGGATATCTTGGCAGCATCAGGGGATGCCCTTCAAAACCTTCTATCCGAATGTAGGAAAAGGTGGCAAATTGGATATACCATGCCCCATGCCTATATACTGCCTCCTGAGCTTCCATGCTTAGTCTTTTTATCCTGTCATCTTCCATGGTCCTTACCAGATGCATAGAGAATGCATCATTGACCAGTTTATAGTCCTTGATGTAATTAGTTCTTTGCAACTGGGGATGATGATCCCATATATATGCTGCATTTGTGCCTGTTAGCTTCCCATCTGTGGTTAAGGGATCAAACATACCTCTATATGCACAGGAATAAACAATGTAAGAGGTCATATAGAAGGCACAATCTGAACCTCCCAGGTTCAGCAGCTGCTCATGCAGAGCATCACTTATGATTTGGCCCCACAGTGGCTTGATGTCTGCATATAGGCACATCATTATTATGCCATACATCTAGTCTCTGAATTCTCCAGTATCAGGCTGGCCAGTCACCCTGTTCAGTAGGGCAATCACATACTGATATTCCTCATTAAAATCAAACTTGAACATGTGCACAGGGAGCTTGGCCGCTACATTATATGTGCTGTTCTCGGCCCGCCAAGCATACATATTCTTTCTGGCCGTCTTCTTGTTGGCCTCATATTCTCTTTCAGACTTCTTCAAGTCTACACTCTTTACCTTGCTGCCCATTGGCAGTCCAAATGTTTGGGATAGACCTTTGATGGATAGGTCTGCATACACTCTCCCATGCTTCATCACCTACCTCGTCTGAGGGTTGTAATTCTGGGCGCACTCAATAACCAGCTCCGGAGACTCCATGGAGTAGGGGAAGCCAGCAGCGTTCCACATGCCGGATACAAACATGGCGTCCAATACTGGACTCTTATCTTGTCCATCATTCAGCTTGGCTGACCAAGCTTCCAGGTTGGTACTTCCCTGATGGGTATCTGTAATTGCCCCAAATTTGAATAGGACCCCTCTCTGTGAAGAGAACATGGTCCTACTAAATTCCTCTTGATTCTTGACTGAGCGCTTTTCAGCCATGGGTACCTGCAATTAACAATCATTTCTTCTCACAACAGGATATGCATGTATACATATTGCCAATTTCATGCCTACTGCATCAATTTCACGTTACTTATTTATACAGATACATAACCAGAACTTTCAATCATATAGAAACAACATGATGAGGGTTTTAGTTCACTTACCTGGTTATGCCGATTTCCTTTCTATACCAGTATATCGTTGAGATGCTCTTAATTCGGCTGTTGATCACCTTCCTTCCTCAGTTTATGAGCTCCAGTCGCGCAACAGTAGCTGTTATACAGATATGGAGGCTAGTGCTCTGTAAGACAATCTTAACGCAGGTAAATGCAACAATGGTGGTTGAATTACCTTTTATCCTCACAGTTAGGGTAAACTTAGGGTAACTCTGACAAGTTAGATCGCAATCTTTGATCATTCGTGCGAAAACTCAGGATCTCGCCAGACGTTTTATTAGGTTCCGGGGTCGGCGGGAATCACCTACCATATCTGCGCGCATTTAATGGCAATGGTGGCAAAGGGAGCGGGGGGATATCCATACGACAAGATATCATGAGGGCAGGATGATATTTCACAAATATCAGGTTGAGTTTCAATATCATCCTCCCTAGTCTTGAAATTGTTATCGCGACAAGATTCGGGTGACAACGCACCTTTGTTTTCATTTTAGCACATCAGGAGGATATTTCGGTCCATCGGGTGATATTTCAAAATATGATGATGACCTTCATACTTACTCATTCTCCTTTCGGAATATCAGGATGACGTCATCATGATATTTGTTCTTTGTATTGGAAATGTCTTATGACGTCATCGTCATATTGGGTGAACATGATCATGTTTACAAAATATCTGGTCGAAATGCAAATATGATGATGATGTCATCAGGATGTTTATTTTTGTTTATCAGATTCAGATGATGTCATCAGGATATTTGTTAAGGGTGATATTTTGCATCAGGATGATATTAACGAATATCGGGTTACTTTCAAAAACATGATGCTCGCGATACAAAAGAGCGTTCGACGGGGAAGACTTACTATCACTTAAATTTGACGTCCAGATATTTGAACCGCAGGATATTATCGGGGGGACGTTTCAAATATGATGATGATGTTCTTCAAACAACAAAACTGAGTTTATAAAATATGACCCTCTTCTTGCGAATATCAGGTTTGACCAAGACTTTGACTGTTCATAACTCTCACATCTTGATGAATATCAGGGTGATGTAAAAGGCAAACCTGCATGAATTTTAATGCTCTTTCAGAATATGTGGTCATATATATGAAATACAAATTTTGATAGACTGACCTCATATTGGGGCTTACCTGATCCTGACTCCACATGATGATGAACATGACTGATTTTACCAAACCGCCAGAAAGCAAACAACACAAGCCAAAAGAAAAGTTGGGTCCCTGTTTTGCCAAGTCAAAATGGGGCGTGTTGTGTAACCACACAACAGGACTGGATGAGCTGTGAGCTGAGGATATTGAGAAAATTAGTCTCAATCAGGAATAGTGAAGAATAGTGATGACAATAAGGTCAAAGTCAAAGATAGGATGAAGATCAGAGGATGTGGATTAAAGGGTTTATAGATATGTGTCTTAAGGTGGTCTAGTAGAGATTGCAGAGGTCTGCATGAAGATCTGAAGAAGGTGTGGTGGTTAAAGTAAAACTAGTTTCGGTAGATGTTCAGTGGGGATAGAGTAATACAGATAGTTCCGATGAGATCTGGAAATGAAAGACCCTACTATGCAGATTTGAGGGAGTGCTAAGGAAGTCTCTATGGAGTGTTATCTAGATTAGTTCATGGTTTGAAGGTCCGGAAGCATGTATTCTTCTGTGACAGTAATGCCAGACTATGTTCTCGAGGTTCCAGATGAAGAAGAGATGGTTTTCAGTAAACAGATAAAGTGCAGATGCTCTTGGTGAGTCAGGATTTCTTGTAAAGATCATTGGATCATGTCCAGCCTGAATTGGTGATCTACATTGGAGTTGGAGTCCACAATTGAAGAATAACCTCCAGATGATGATGTTCCTCTTGAAACAAGTTGATCAGATGAGTTATCCATCTAGTGGACAATCTTGTGAATGTTTTCTGACTTAGATGATCATTCCTAAGTCGATGCTTTGTATAAATAAGGGATTGTGAAGTCAGTATGAAGTTGTCCTTGTGGTGATGAGTGTGGAGTAGTGAGGAGGATAGCAAAAGGTAAAGAAGAAGTATTGGGCTTAAATGGAACTGATTCAAGCATGGTGAAGATGCTATTCTCCAATTCATGTATGTGATATTTATTTCCTTGTAGACAGTGTGTCTCTTGTAGGTAGTGAGCCTCTTGTGAGCAGTGTGCTTGGACAGTGAGCCCTAATTGGCATGTGCCATTTTATTCTTTCTATTCTTCTAATAGAGAATACAATCTTGGGTTAATCACTCCATGGTTTTTCCCTTAACCAGGTTTTCCACATCAAAATCTTGATGTCTTATGTGTTGATATGTTTCTACACTTGAATAGAATGTAATATAATTCATGATTAATATACTGCTAATCATTAAATGGTTTTTAAGTGTTTGAAGAGAGAAAGTTTTATACAACTGATTCACCCCCCCTCTCAGTTGTATGCCCTAAGTCTAACAAGTATGACATGTTGTAAGAGAATATGCTATTTATATCCTGTGTATGACAAATTCTCTTACAGCTGTTAGTTGTAACTGCTATGATAGATTCTATGACGGTCGTAAGTGTCGTAAGAGCATTTGTCATAGCCCATTTTGGAAATAGGTGACCTCTTTGGGATGGGAGCTATGGACAAGTGTTAGGCACATTCTACAATGTTGACCAAGTGTCTTTAGGCATGGGTTTTTGGCCATGAGGCCAAGTTGGATGCCCATCCCAAGATAGGTCCAATATTGCCTTGTATTTTCTATATAAACAGGTGCTTGGAGAGGGAGTTGTATCACAGTTTTATAGGTACTATTATGCTACCGGATTGACTCCAAATATGAGTGTCGAAGACCATTGAAGCTTGCATTGCAAGTGTATTGTAAACAACTTTTAGATTTTTTAATACATTGTACAGGTTTATGAGTGTGGGGTTTTTCCCCCGATAAAGATTTTCCCCACCATAAATCTGTGTCTCTCTTCTTATGTCTTCTTCTTGGTTCTTGTGTATTACTGCAATATCTCATTTAGATGTTCTATGTTTCTCTAGTTGTAAGGATTAATTTGAATTTGTATAGCCCTCTCCTCATTATATTAGTGTAGGAAGCAATTTTTGTACACCTAGCTTCCTTTCAGCCTATTCCAAATTGGTTGGAATCTATCCAGCAGGGCTATGTCAATGACTCTTCATTATCTCAAATCATCCAATAGTTGGTGAATAACCCTTTTATTGTACCGCATTACTCTTGGGATGGTATTTCTCTGAGATACAAGGGTCGTCTGGTCCTTCCCTAGAGCACGGATCTTCAACAAGCTATCTTTTATGAACTCCATGCTTCTCCATTAGTAGGGCACTCTGGGTTCCACAAAAATTATGAGTGGGCATGGCGTAACTTATTTTGGAAGAGAATGAAAAGGACAATTCAATAGATGATGGTTGAATGTGATACCTTCCATCGTAACAAGGGTGAAATGACACTACATGGATTTGGACAGATATTTTATGGATTTCATTAAGGGGCTCCCTAAATCTAGAGGGAAGATTGTGATCTTGGTTATGGTTGATTGCCTCTCCAAATATAGTCATTTTTGTTCCCTCATCCATCCCTATACCGCCTCCTCAGTCATACAAATTTTCATGGACCAGATCTTGCATCTTCATGGCATCCCTTCTTCCATTCTCTCAAATAGTGATGCAAATTTCACCAGTAATTTTTGGACAGAACTATTTTGACACATTGGCACCAAACTGAAGATGAGTTTAGGGTATCACCCACAAATAGATGGTCAAACTAAAATTATCAACAAATGTTTGGAAACTTATCTTTGTTGCTTCACCTCAGAACAACAGTATTAGTGGGCAAAGTGGCTCCCTCTTCCTGAATGGTGGTACAATACCTCCCACACTGCATCTAAAATGACTCCATATGAAGCAGTCTATGGTCAGGCACTGCTAGTGCTCCTTCCATACACCCCTAGCAGTTCACTAGTTCAGGAAGTCAACATGGTTCTCTGAACTCAAGATCAGATTCTTCACATTTTGCAGGACAATCTTCACATGGAAAGAAATTGAATGAAACAAGCCGATCAACACCATTCTAAGCACACTTTTCAAGTAGGTGATATGGTTTTTCTTCATCTACAACCATACAAGAAATCATCCCTAAAACTCAAAGGGTGTCATAAGCTGGCTCCAAAGTTCTATGGTCCATATAAGGTTCTTTAGAAGATTGGGTCAGTTGCTTATAAATTGGAGCTTCCTCCTCACGTTCATACAGTATTTCATGTCTCTTGTCTAAAGAAATCTCTTGGCACCAACATCATAGAAAAAATTATTTTACCAGAACTGGATAATAAAGGATCCATCATTTTGGAGATGGAGGCAATCCTTGACAGGTACACTCATCAGCTTCGCTCTTGATCCATCACAGAGGTATTAATTCAGTGGCACAGAATGCATCCAGAGGATGCTACATGGGAACCACTTCTTCAGATTCAGCAATAATTCCCACATCTTAAGCTTTGAGGACAAAGCTTTTCTAAGAGGGAGGGGATGTTAGGAACCTGTGTTTAACCCTTCTCTTTACTTATCTAGTATATTGATGTTGGATGCATATGCTTTGTAAGTCGTCCCATGAGTATATTGTATTGTCCCACATTCATGGGGAGTAATAGTTGTTTAGATTAGACTTAGTATATAAGTACGTGTTGAGGCCAATGAAGACATCCATGAATTTATTATATTGAGCTTGCTTAAATGAGGTTGCCCCCTTGAAGTGGCCTGTAATTAATAAATTCCTTCTATGTTATGCTATTTCTGTTATTTTGTGTTTTTTTCATTATATTGTTGCAGGAGGTTGCTCTCATAACAACACATACACTTCCATCAAGCAAGAGTTAATAGCTCATTACTCCCTAGGATTGTTCCTAAGGTGGCCATAACACACCAACAAGGTGCAAGACTACTCACAACACCACTTCAACTCTTAACTAAGATAGACCAAAAGGTCAACAACTTCTTCAAACAAGAATTGCATCCCTTCTAGCATCAAGCTAGGAAACCTCCAACTACTAAGGAAAAACTCTAGAAGCAACCCAATTCCCAAGGTTGGAAAACTCAAAAGTAAAATGACAATTATTATACCATAATATATACATTACATGCTTATGCACTAAGGTTCCATCTCACCCTACGCTATGTCAAAACATAAGCGTAGTTATGAAACTCTTGAACAAAGGACACACCAACACAACACTCTCCAAAGGCAAGATTCAATCTAATGAGCTCTCTACATAACTCATTTCACATAGATAGCATTTAATTTCATACAAAGTTTAACTCATAGCAAGTGATCCAAAGTGACATAAAAATCCATTTTTGAACTTCCTCAACACTTCAATCAATATTCATTGCATCTAATAGAATTAATGCATTCAATCTACCAAAGCTTTAGTAACACACACACTACAAAACATTATATTCTCTGCATCCTACTCCCTTGTACAACCTATCAGAGGCCCATCATGGACATGATAGAAAACATAACATGATTGATGCAGAGCTCCAAGAGATCTATACAAACTCCCAGAACTCCACCGTCACGATACTCCCTTCTATCGGCAACACATTAAACTATTGGCTCACTCAAGAATTCTCCCACAGATGCACGAGTCACTTCGATGACTTATCATACCTATAAACTCTCCATCGGTGACACTTTTAGTTGTCACCCTGATCAGCAAGAACACATACAATCGATAACTCCCTATCACCGGTCCTCTTCACCGCTATTACTAGTCATTCCTTATATCTGCAGACAGATATCCTTCCAACATACCTTCCAGTTACCACCCTGACCAGTCACCCTTTGTACGATATGAAATGTATGTTTTCATTGTATCTTCACAACATACAATAGTGGTATGCGATTGCTGGATACACACAAACTGGTACTCGCATACAATAGCGATATACATATGAACTATCCACAGCGTACAAAAGTGGTATACACATGAATTGTATATCCAATATGTTTTATCCTTGTATCTTCATAACATGCATTTCCAACATGTTTTCACACCCGATATACTTTGTGATATATACATAGACTATATATCTGACATGCAAATGTAGTATATACACAAAATGCTTTCACATACAACTCTGATACACACACACACACTGCCTATGACATATAATTGATGTATATACATAAAATGAAAATTTGAACCTCCTCTTCAACAAACCCCGCAATCTCCTAACTGTTGAACTCTAGCACCACATAGCACCACATATTGGTAGGCCCTTTATTGTGGCATTTTGGCCACAGATTGGGCCCATTGTTCCACTCTTCCAAAACCATGAACCAAAAAGGAAGAAACAAAATGGGAACTATTGTACAAAACTCATTCCACTGATTTCTTAGAAATCCACCAATGGAATGGTTTTAATCGTGCATCTCGACAACAGAAAACTAAGTTAAGTACAAAACAATTCTATACAGATAATATACATAGAATAATTTGATGTACAGAGTATTTACACAGAATCTAGACTTTGTAAAACACAACTGATAGAATTTCTATTTCTTCATTCTAGGTTCATACATTTGATAATTTCAGAAGGTGGAATGTGAACTATTTTTACCACCACCTCCGTCTATTTTTTCTATGCAACTTCCCTGTTCTGATTTTGCTTAAACCAAGATTATAATAAAAAAACCCTAACTAATTACATGACACCTATTTAGCATAAGACAAAAAAACACCTAATGATATGACATATTGAGTTAATCATCCACATACCCCAAATGATGTCCAAATTGGCTTATTTGGGATGCCAAATTTGTGACCCTGATTCTCATGGTGGGGTCATGTTTACAAACATGAAATGTTAACACAAAATGCTACATGACAAAATTGAATGCATAAAACATATTAAACCTTATTCTTCTCCCTCAAAGGTATATTTATCTTGTTGAAGAGGTGCTCCTACACCATACTCCCTAGGAGAAGAGATCTCAAGTCCCTTTGAGATCAGAGTTTGAAGATCTACACCATTGTTGGTGATTTGATCTTCAGTCATCCAAACTACCTCTGAATCAGGTTTCCCGTGCCAAGCCACCAAGTACTCCATGTGCTCTTTGTTCCTGGTCTTCTTTGTCACTCTAGAGTCTAATATCTTCTTCAATTTTGGTGGATCATGCTTAGGATTATCATCATCTATTGCACCCTGCAATGATTCCTATTCTACATCTACATTCTACTTGTATGGAGTTAAATCACATACATTGAAAATGGGTGACAATCCAAGATTAGGAGGAAGTTGGATCTCATAAGCATTCTGTCCACACTTCTTCAAAACCTAACATGGTCCAATCTTCCTCTGCATTAGCTTGGTATATTTACCTTTTGGGAGCCTCTCCTTCTTCAGATTAACCCACACCAAATTTCTAACATCAAATTGTACATCCCTCTTTTTCTTATCAACATATGCTTTGTACTTTAATGTAGTCTGTTGGATTTGGGTCTTGACTGGATCAAGCACCTCTTTGATGGCTGATGCAAAAGCTTCTCCATCTGCACTAATGGACTCTCCTATAGGCAGATCTCTCAACTCCAAAATACCTCTTGGATGAATACCATATACTACCTTAAAAGGTGACTTCCCTATACTCCTATTAACGGTGTCATTATAGGAAAATTTTGATTGTGATAGAATGTTATCCCACTTCTCTCCATGTTGCCTTGTCAAACACCTTAACAGATTTCCCAATGAACAGTTAACAACTTCAGTCTGCCCATCCATTTGAGGATGGTAGGCTGATGAGAAGGATAAATTTGTTCCAAGCTTCTTCCAAAGAGTCCTCCAAAAGTGGCCAATAAATTTCACATATCTATCTGACACTATGCTCAATGGTAATCCATGTATCCTTACTCTCTTTGAAAAATAGATCAGCAATAGATGAAGCATCACAAGTGGTTTTGTATGGCAAGAATTGTGCCATTTTACTAAATCTGTCTACTACAACAAAAACACTATCATATCCCTTATCCTAGGCAAACCTAATACAAAGTCCGTGCTTATGCTCTTCCATGACCTAGAAGGAATGGGTAGTGGCTGATACAAACCTGCATTAGAGGATCTTCCTTTTGCCTTTTGACATATCACACATGCCTCCACAAATTTCCTCACATCTGATTACAACTTGGGCCAATAGTAATGCCTCTTCATAAGATCAAGAGTCTTATCTAGACCAAAATATCCTCCCATGGCCCCACAATGCTTCTCCCTAATGATATTCAGTCTCATAGAACACCGTGGAATACACAACTGTCCACCCTTCAAAAGTAATCCATCTTGGATCAGAAATTCAGAGAACTCAACATGATATTTGTCACCAAAGGAAGTACATACCTTATAGTTTTTTCCAAAGTCTTCATCAGTATCATACATGGCCTTTAAAGAGTCAATGCCAACACTTTCCAGCTAAATCTGGTTGATGGTTAGAACCCTTCTGCTCAAATCATCAGCTACTTTATTCTTGACCCCTTTCTTGTGCTTAAGTGTGAAGGTGAAATCTTGCAAAGTGTCCACCCACTTCATGTGCCTATGGTTCAGCTTCTCTTAATTGTTTATGAAACTAAGGGCCTGGTTATCTATGAACACTATGAATTCTTTTGGCATCAAGTAATGCCTCCACTTTTTGAGTGACTGTACTAGAGCATACATCTCTAAATCATATGATGAGTATCTCTTCTTTGCATCATTTAGTTTCTCACTAAAAATGCAATAGGCCTACCTTCTTGACTGATTACTACTCCAATTTCCCTATGGCTAGCATCGCATTCTACCTGGAAAATCTTGTTGAAGTCAGGAAGTACAAGGACTGGCTGCTCTACCACCTTCTTCTTCAATGTTTCAAATGAATCATCTGCCTCCTTTGTCCAAGTGAATCTGCACTTTTGTCATCGTTTTATGGTGTCAAGCATGGGTGCACAAACATGATGAAACCCCTTTATAAACTTCCTATAGAAGGTTACTAACCCATGGAAACTTCTAACATCATTCAAGGTTTTAGGAGTTGGCCAAGACAATATGGCAGTTACCTTCTCTTGAACCATTTTCAGTCTGTTATGTGAGATGACAAAACCTAAATAGATGATCTCTTCCTGCATGAACAAACACTTTGCTAGGTTGATCATTAGTTGCTCTTCATGTAACCTTTGGAGGACCAAGTCTATATGGTTGAGATGCTCTTCCCTCATATTACTAAAAATTAGGATGTCATCGAGATATACTATGACAAATTTTCCCATGAATTCCCACAAGACCTCATTCATCAACCTCATAAAGGTACTAGGGGTGTTGGACGAACCAAAAGGCATGACCTTACACTCATATAACCCCTCATTGGTCTTAAATGTAGTTTTCCATTCATCTCCTGGCCTAATCCTAATCTGGTGATAGCCACTCTTTAAATCTATTTTTGTGAATTATTTAGCACCCCCCAAGCAATCAAGCAAATCTTCTATCCTAGGGATTGGGAACCTATACCTGATTGTTATCTTGTTGATAGCCCTTGAATCAGTACAAAGTCTCCTAGTGCCTTCCTTCTTTGGTGCTAGTATAGCTGGTACTGCACATGGGCTTAAACTTTTGCCAATTAGGCCTGTCTCCAACAATTCCTTAATCTGCCTTGCTACCTCTACATTTTGTTCTAGGGTAAGCTTGTATGCTGCTTTGTTTGGAAGTATAGATCCAGGGATCAAATCTATACAATGACTGATGTCTCTTATAGGTGGTAGGGACCTTGGTATTCCATCAGAGATGATGCCTTTGTACTTTTCTAATAGCTCTTGGACAGTCGGATCTATGAACCTTTGCCTCTTCTCTCCCTTGACTTCCTGCTACTGCTCCTTGTTCACCTTTAGGCATAAAATTAGAGCATGTGTATGTTGTGAAGATACAATGAAAACATACATTTTATATGGTACAAAGGGTGACTAGCCGGGGTGGTAACTGGAAGGTATGTTGGAAGGATATCTGTCTGCGGATACAACAAATGATTGGTAATAGTAGTGAAGAGGATCAGTGATAGGGAGTTGTCGATGGTATGTGTTCTTGCCGATCAGGGTGACAACTAAAAGTGTCACCAATGGAGAGTTTATCGGTATGATAAGTCATTGGAGTGACTGGTACATCTGCAGGAGAATTCTTGAGTGAGCTGATAGTTTAATGTGTTGCTGATAGAAGGGAGTATCGTGATGGTGGAGTTCCAGGAGTTTGTATAAATTTGCTCTGCATCAATAATACATGACCAACAATTTTAAAACATTCAAGCAAATCCACCAATAATAAATAAATAATAAATTTGAAATAAAATAAAAATGTCAATTCCAACAATAAGGAATAAAATGTGCACAATTTCAACAGTAAATCAAACATGACCATCAAGGTGACAAGATAAACAAATATCAAATTTTGATGGCTATACTTATTCATAAATAAGAATAATATTCAATGTTAGTCCTTACAATGTTTAGATAAATTACCAAGTCAAATGAATGAAACATTCAAAATTCAAAAGTTCCACACTACATGAACTACGTGACTAATTCTACTCACTAGAGAGGGAGTATGATACTACACTACACCTGTGTCCCAAGATGAGGCGAGTAAGAGAATGCACTTAATCACACCAAACAAATGAATCTTCTAAGACTCCAACACATCTATAACATGAGATCATTTCTACTTAACCGCACAAACATCATTCAATGATGCCAGCAAGAAAGGTTGCATCCTATTCAAGGGAATCATAATTATCAAGCAAAGACATGCACATTCATACACTAGCAAACATCCAGTAACCAAGTTTAAGATAGGACAAAATCACGTTCACAAACCAAGATATCTAAACACATCAATCTCACCAAAAAGTAGCAGTTAACATTCCCACCAAACAAGGATTCACCAAGCATATGGATAATGCATTATTGCAACATTCAAATGAGACAAAGTTCCTTCACAACGTGACAACAAGCATTCTAAATACACACTAAGTAATGATAAATTCACATCTCAAAGTCCCAAGATATAGGGTTTGCTAATTCACTCAAGATTCTAACACCTCAACATCACAAGGACTATGCAAATGACCCTTTTCACACCCCTTTTTCCTTTTTATCTTAAACAATGTAATGTAATAAATAGACCCAGGTTCCCACATGAATCCAAGGGAAGAATGCAATCTAGGAACATAAGTCATTACCCTAAATGATCTATCTAGCAATGCAATGCAATACTATCTTTCCTACAACAACATAATGAATCCATACTCAGGGACATGCTCTCAATAAGACAATGCAATATACATTGCAAGCAAGCATTAACCATTCACCAGGCATAGGCAATTATTAAAATATGACAAGCATATGATCAAACATCCTCTTTTGCATACTAATGGATAACTCTTAAAAGATTGAACCAAGTTCAATCATACTCAAGAACATAGTATTTTCTTTCACACAAGGTTCTCATAACTCCACTATCAAAAGTGGTCACACAAGAATGAACATGACCCTTCAACGGTCACTCAAGCACTCACAGACACTACAAGGGTTCATGCCAAGCATTTGGAACATCCAAAAGTAAAACACACATAAGTAACTTCTCTACAACCACCAGGGTCTACCTAAACCCGAAACAATGTATTCCTCACCACACACATGCAAGGAAGGCATAAAAAAAGAAGCCACATGTTACTCACTGCACGCCAACACACAAGGACCCACACATGCTTGAACAAACTGAGCAACACACACCCCAGAGTTCCCAATGTTGGAACCATGCTCTGATAACAAACGTAAAGTACTCAATCTATCACAAAAAGTTACATGAAGTAAACAATCCACTTAATTACATCATCTCAAGTAAAAGGTAAATCTCATAAACAATAATCAATGAAAGTAACTACATCTTCCAAATCACATTCTAAATCCAGGTGTTAGCACTATAAAAGAATATACAATGTCCACTGGAATTCATGCCATAAATCATCCAATGATAATTATAAGTTACAATAATCATGTATAACACAAGAATAATAATTCAACAAACTCTCAAGTCGCCACAAACCCTCATGGTCCTCTTGCAAACTGAGAGAAGGAAACATGACTCAGGCACTTTTCTGCCCAACCATGAAGCAATTACACCTCCCTAGATCCCTTCATAACACGAAGGAAACCCAACCTCGTATGAAATGTCTAGAAACCTGGAAACAACTGGCAGGAGGGAACCCCCGATGCAACCTGATGTCTAAGTGTAAATCTAAATGATGATATGCAAATGTCTCACAATAGGATGTGGAAGAGATATATATAAATAAAGTTTCACTAGACAAATATTCATCTATTTCAATGAATTCCCAACTTGGCCAAGCATATAAAAAAGTTTAAGGTCAAATCCTAAAAAGAGGAAAAGTCATCTCTGATATTCTACATTCGGCATCCTAGCCCAAAAGTAACCCAACATTCATAACAAGAACAAGAAGAAAACTAATTCCCTTATACACACATTCAAGCATCATAACTAGTGCAAGAAGATAACTCAACCCCATTGGACCCATTTTAAAGAATTGGATATGAGCAAGAAGTAAAACATTCTGAACCAAATAGGCATAAGTAATGATATTAAGAAAGATTGATATCTGTAGTTTCAAGTATAATCATGGTTTCGATGTTTCAAGCTTTGATAAAAACATAAGGCAAAAATGTCAAGTGGAGTAAAGTGTGCATTTCACAAGTAGATATTCATACAACTTAATTATACATAAGTATGACTACACAAGGTTTTCTATTTGTCATTAATCACGGTTTGCATGTCTCATAGTATCAAGTTTACATTCATGGGCCAATAGATTGTGCCAAAAACAACTACAAAGACATACTTATTCTAATATTGATCATAATACAATTTTATATCTATTTTATTCTTATATAGGGTAAGAGAATTGCTTTGATGATATCGGATGTACTAAAAGAAATTCACATAGATCTTTTAACCCGTTGCATGTAGACACTCAACAAGAAAAAGTCCATAAAGATATTAACTTCTAATGACTATGGAATGAGGCACATTTTAAGGAAGAGAGTCAAACATAATTTAAAAAAAGGATTAAAGGTTGTCTGATAAAAGCAAACCCCGAAGACTGCTTAAAAATAAAAAGATGGCCAATCACTTTAAACTTTTAAAAGCAAAATTAGTTTGAATTATAAGACTGAATCAGACTATTTAACAAAAACACTAAATAGAAAATATGCTAAAGCCTAGAAGTAGGGCAAATTTATGCTTTAACTACCTTTCCATGATCCAGAGGTGGTTGAAAAGATTATGCGATGTGATACAAAATTAATACATAGGCAACTTCTACATGCAAATATATTAAACATCAAGATTGGTTGACTCAAATACATGAATGCTCAAAAACACCTCTACAGGACGATACCATATATTTTAAGGGCCAGATCTAGATTGAGAGGCCACTAGGATAAGGGCCAAAGTGGATTCAGGGAGTTAAGGCACTGTAAAAATAGTTTGAAAAACTAAAGCATAAGGCTGATGAGAGACCATTAGATTGCTTAGGTAGGCCCGTTCAATATGAAAATATGATTTCTTAAGAATTGAGGAAGACCATTAAATATACAAGAGATGGCTGATTAGAATTAAAGAAGGATCAATGGAAGAAGATTTTAAGTTTCTTTCAGGGATCAACATGACGTGGAATAGGATATTTAGCTATAAAGTTGGACACTAAAAATCTGGTCGTTCAAGTTTTCAATAAGGCTTATTATTGGTTTCTACAGGCTAAACAATTTAACAAGAAAAAAATCAAGCATCAGCAACTAACAAAGGCATTAATGCAATCACACAGTAATTATGTCATGCTGGACATTTTCTAACTAAAATAGATGACAATAAAGGAAAAGAAATTAGGGAGGAACCTATTTTTTTATTTTTTAAATAGGAAAAGGTGTGTGAACACCCATAGATTAACAAGATTAAAAATATTACAGAAAATGTGGCCTTAACCATGTCCAGGAAGGCAAATAAAACAACAAAGAAGGCCTATAGCAGACTTGATAAAACAAAATTTAAACATTAGAATAGTCCCCCTTACATGGGGGAAACTTAAACCGGAGAGACACACTAACCGCCACCACTAAGAAAGGAGAAGTAGAAGGAAACAAAGGCCCTGCACCATGACCATCTACAATGATAAAGTAGAAAAACACCACTAAGAGAGCACCGAAGAAATGAAAACTAGTCATGACCAAAAACTAGTAGAAAACAAAACCTCCCTTAGGATGAAACTACCAGGACATCCCTTGCCACCATCATCACAAGATTTTTCAACCTCCAACACCAAACCACCAAAAAACACACGACCTGACACCACACCCTCACGCCACTGCCAGAGCTGCAGGAAGATTATGCTCATCCAATTTGACCACCACAATTGGTTGGACACCTCCATTAGGGTCCTCCAAGGTATACCAAGGCATTTGTGGTGCTAGATCAGGGGCGTGGATCCTTAAAAACTAGATGGCCAAAAAAACATCCTTAACCCTCTCAGCTTTTTTCTTAGTAATTAGAAAATAATGAGACTGCAACACACCGTCAATTTCATCACTACATAGGGATTTTAAACTGAGTTGTAAGGCCCGTTAAATGTCTTGCTACAAAGTAAACATACACAGAGAGGCAAGATTAAAGAGCCCCCCAATTAGAGCGTCTCCCTGGTCTATACTGTAAGCAGCTACCGCCATTTCCCACCTGTCGATAGTGTAAATGTTTTTGTATAATAGGCCTGAAGCTAGAGCATGCACAAACTCACCATGCATGACAAGGTCCATACTATCACCATCCATGACAAGGTCCATACTATTGGATAGAAGCTAGGAGATGACATCTAAATAGTTTAAGACACAGCCCTCATAATCTCTTATCCAAGCATGCCCAACGATGTTCCTGACTAAAAATTGTATGAGAGTGCAGTCCCAGTCAAGCAGTGTCATTAGGTCTGCCGATTTAACCCTACCCCTAATCTCTGGATCCCAATCAAGGCCTAGGAAAAACAATTTTTGATTGAGACATGTGTCATCCATGGGATCCTATCGCTAAGAAGAGAGAGAAACCCGAGCAAAGTATCTAGAGGGAAAGAGAACCGACAACAAGAAACGTAGAAAAAGGAAGAAGGCAACTAGAAAATAATAGTTATCTTCCTTTGTCACTACAAACAACCCGTAAGTAGTAAAAATCAAGACAAGCTGGCAAAGGATAGCAGTAACATCAGGGGGTTAGAAGGCACAAACGATAGGATTTGGAGAGCACCTCGGGAAGAAGACCACCATAGGGAACTTACTGCGCTTCTTTTGTAGGCACTTCCCATTGTATAGGATGAAGCCATCAAGGTATAAGAGAGCCCTCAATTAATAAGTGTAGTTAAAGCTTATCACCTCCCCTTAAGATAGTGTAATAAGAAGTAGGATTTGTAATCTCCACCTACCCACCCAAACAGTTGGAAAAGCACAAATTAGTCTCAGATCACTAAACTTCATTTGATCTAATCAATCCTCTTATACAAACTTGTTAGAGGCTAGTGTTAAGGAATTATGGCACAATTAATTAAATGGACAAGTCATGGTAGAGGATTGTTGCCGAGCCAAGCTAAATTCAAATCTAGCAAGAGCCTATCGCATCTTCCATCTCAATTGACAGAAGATTTGACCAGGTGAATGATTGGTACCCCAACTTGAGACCAAACTTATTTCTTTAGTGAAAAGTGTTTGAGAACACATAGACCTGGCCTCCTTAGTATAGATCTAAACACCCTCCCTTAACCTTGAAATCCAACCATTCTGTTTGTGGTCAAATTGAGAGTCTTCTGGGGCATAAGTGCCAATCTATAAACCATTTATGGCAAGGTGGAAGTAGATGAAACTTAGAGAAACTAGTGAGATGATATCGGGGCAAACCAAATTCAAACCAAGAGAGTTCCTAACACTTCTTCCATCTCATGCGCTAGAAGATTTGATAAGATGATTGATTGGTTTTGATCTCCAGGAAGGAATAAAATAGATGCACTTTCTTGCCCAATGGATAGATTAGCTAACAGGTCCACCACCTTATTGTCTTCCCTTATTGTGTGTGAAATGAGATAATTATCCAATTTATTCAGGAGAGTGATGGCCTATTGTAGAATATACTTAAGTTTCCAGTTGTCTAAACCTCTTCCTTTAATAGTAGTGATCACTATCAGAGAGTCACCCTCAATCCACACACTTTTAATGCCTTTTTCAACTACCAATTGTATTCCATGGACTAACGCCCATGCCTCCACCTCACTGTTGGTTCCTATTGGTAATTTCGACAATTTGGGTACAATCAGAGAACCATCCTCTTTTCTAATAACACATCATGTGCCTGAAGGACCCAGATTTCCTCGACATGCTCCATCAAAATTTAACTTGAAGAATGGAGGGGAGGGTGGGATCCATCTGACTTGTTCTCTTTCTGAAACATTCTTAGAGGCCCCTAAGAAACCACCTAGGCCTAGCTTACTCATTGACAGCTAGAGTGATATAGTTGCCGTATCCCATTTGGACCACACTAAATTCCTAGGGTCTATGCATCTGAAAAAAGAAACCAACTGGTTAGAAATTTCCACTTCTAGTTTGTCACAGACCTAACTCACAGAACTTGCTTCCTTTCTAAAAATGTGGAGGTTCCTTTCCCACCATAAATGCTAAATAATCATTGAGGGGCCTATGTCCCACAGACATGCTAAATAAGAATTAAAAACTGGATGAGGTCAATTCCTAAACATTTGGAGCAAAGATTTGGATAAAGGGCTGGACCAATTTAGTTTTCTAAGGAACTAGAGCTAGCATTCTCTACTAAAGGGACATTGTAGTAGAAGATGATCTATGGACTCTTCCACACCTCCACATAGCACACATGGAAAATTTGAGCCGAGCCCCAGCCTTTTGATTCAATCTCCTATCAAAATTTTATTATGAAGCGCACACCAAGCAAATGCTCTTGTTTTAGGAAGTAGAGCATTTCCCCAACACAGATTTGAAGGCCATTCTATAAAAGCTTTGTGCATACAAACTCTGTACCCCTCTCTGACTGAATAGAAACCCAATTTTGACGCCGTCCAGGCCACTTCATCATCCACATTGGAAACAATTACCAATTTCTTAGAATTTGATTAAGCAACAATTTATGAGCCCTTGGAAAGATACTGTCAGGTGCTCTTCCAAGCTATTGAGATTGAAGTCCTAGCCCTTGTCACAATCCAATAATCTTTAACTTTGGTTCCCCAACACGATTGAAGAAATATTCTAGCATCTGTAAAATCCCTCCTAGAAGCTAAAGGCGACCCACCTCCCCAAGAATCAAACCAGAAATTAGCCTTTTCACTATTGTGGATTATCCAAATTAGATTGGGCTGAAGTATATCTCTACTTCTGATGAGGAAAGTCCAAATTGTTGATCCTTTGGAAGGGTTTTTAACTGTGAAAATTCTCTCATTATTAAAGGTGTCCAGATATTTTACTTTCATGAGTCTGACCCATATAGCGTTAGGTTTCACGTACATGTTCCACACCAAATTGGCACCCAAGGCTTGATTTTGTATGTCAATATTGAAGATTCTAGCCCCTCCTTCATCTTTAGGCTTGCACACCTTGTCCCATGCCAGTAGATGGATTTTCTTCTCTTGCAGAGTACCTTGCCATAAAAACTTCCTGAATACCCCATCTATCTTAGAAATGATACCTTTTGGAATGTGGAAGACCAACATCATGTAAACAAGCACCACAAATAGGACTACTTTTATCATCACAATTTGGCCTGCCAGTGACAAACTACGCCCTTTCCAACTAGAAAGTTTTGTATTCAGGTTTCTTAGAACTTTATTCCATTAATCATTTATGTATCTGCCATTGAAGAGAGGAAGACCTAGGTACCTTCTAGGTAATGACTGTATATCTAGGATAAGGATGCCATGAATCTCATTCTGAAGTTGAAGAGGCACATTTTGAAAAAAAACCATAGACTTGTTAAAATTGACTAATTGTCCAGAGATTCAGCAATACAACTTAATTGTATTCATCATGATTCTAGCTTCTTCAATCGAGGCATGACCAAAGAGTATTGTGTCATCTGCAAAAAGTGCATGTGTGAAGGGTTCTTGAATCCCTTTAATCTTAATGGCTTTCTATTCTAACCTTCTCTTAGCTTCCTTTATTGCTCATGTGAGTGCCTCTGTCATAAGAATAAAGAGGTAGGGGGATAAAGGATCCCCTTGCCTCAACCCTCATGAAGGTTTGAAAGTTTCTGACTCCTTACAATTAATAAGAACTGAAACCTGAAACCCTGAGACACATGAAAAAATCCATTTTACCACTTATTTGGAAAACCTTAATTGCAGCAGGATAACTAGAAGGAAACTCCGTTCCAATCTATTGTAAGCCTTGGACATATCTAGTTTAACCACCATAGCTGCCTCTTTCTCTTTATCAATAGAATGTAGTATTTCATGCATTAAAATAGCACCCTCCATAGTCTCTTCGCCTAGGACAAAGCCCCCCTACTCAGCTGAAATCAATTCAGGCATGAAATTAGACAGCCGCTGCGCCAGAGCCTTGGAGATTATTTTGTAGATGAAGTTAGACAGTGAAATTGGTCTGAGATCTTCAAATGTCTAGGGAGAATTTGATTTTGGGATGAGCATTAGACATGTTGACTTGAATTCCTTGAGGAAATTCCTATTTTTCCTTGATTCTTTAACTACCAAAAAGACATCTCTGCTTACTATGTCCAAGTAGTTCTGAAAAAAAAATTCTGGTCCACCCATCCAGTCTCAAGGCTTTCTCACCCACCAAAGAGAAGACTGCTTCTTTAATGACACTTTGCATCATTTAACTTCTTCTATGGAGAATTCTTTCAATAAATCCAAATTGTGATTATCCTTAACTAGTTTAGGAACAAAGTTACAGATATTCTGATCCCTTGGCTCTTCAGGAATTGATTTAGAGAGAAGAATTCCAAAGAAAACTTTTGCAGCAAAGAGAATTTCTGTTGGTTCTGTACATACATGCCCATTTTCCAACTAAATTGACTTAATAGAATTTGTGCAATCGCGCACCTTAGCTGGGAGGTGAAAAAAGAAGTATTTTTGTCTCCTTCCTTCAGCCATAATTCCTTCAATCTTTGCCTGCAAAAAATTTCTTCTCTTTTAAAAATCTCTTCCAGCTCAGCTTTGAGTTGCTCTTCCAGCTGAAAGGAGTAGACATCCATACCATTTTTTATTATAAGATCTGCCAGAGATCTCATCTCTTTCTGTAATATGGATTTTTCTACAAAAATGTTATGTAACTAGGACTTGTTCCAAACCATCACCTTATGCCTTAGGAATTTTAGTTTACTTACTAACTGAAACATGTGAGAACCATTCAAAAATGGGCTTTGCATCCACCAAATTTTGACTTTTTCTATAAAGGAGACATCTCTGAATCACATTGTTTGAAATCTAAACTTCTTCCTTCTAGGTAACAAATTACCTCCTATTCTTAATCTGACTAGGAAATGGTCTGATCCCACCAGTGGCTTTAGATTGATCTTTTGATTGAGAAGCAAACTCCCAATTCCTTAGTCCTACTTTCTTTCCTCTTAAATTTCCTGTGTCTGCTCTTCTTTTTTGATCTCCGTAGTTGTCTCTCCTTTTTTTTTCCTCAAAATCTTCTTGATTTTAAATTGCTACACTACCTCTAAAGCTGGTGTGGCCTCAACTACCAGTCTCCTCTCTTTTTTTTAACTCTACATGCCTTATATCGGCATTTATTATCTTCAAACACTTAATTTCCTTTAGTTTAGTCTTGATAACTCTACTTTTCATGTGAATACATAAGGCTCTTCACTAAAAGTTAAGTCTTATTTCATATACTTAAGTGTTTATTTTTAATAGTTTTAAAAAAAAAAACTTTATCTCCTCCATAAAAATCTATGCTATATCTCTTAAAATGTATATAACTAATTTTATTAATTTTAGATTTAGTAAAAGTCATCTACTATTTTTAACTTTTCACAAAGAGATATAATATTATTTCTCACTCCTTACAAGTTTGAAGACATATTTACAAGTATTTATTATTTATATATATATTTTTACTTTCATAGTATATATTGATAATTAGCATATTACTTAATATAATTGCATCACTTATAAATAAAAAAATAACTCAAGCAAGAATACCAACTCTATTAAATTTAGTTCACTTATTTACTTGAATTTTATTTTATTATTTTTAGATTTCTAGGTATCATATATAGATATTTATTATAATATATATTTAAGTAAGAAAAGATTAAAGTTTCATAATTTCAATCATAATTGTCTAAATTTAATTATAATTATATTAATGGACTCACATTTATATAATTAAAACAATCCAATAGGGAATTTATTTAATAATCCTTACATTTGTTTAATCAACCATGGTAAACAAGAGATATTCATCAACATGGGTTACTATCCTCTATGAAGAAGGAAAAACTCAGTAAAGATATGATGTAAATCAAGTATATCTAAAGTGTATCAAACAGTCACACCCAGCTAAAACTTCAAAAAGATTTTTTCACAAGCACTCAATGAAACCATACCACATGTAAGATAACTAGAAAATGTAGTATAATGTGTGTGTGTAACATCAGGGTCCATCTTGTCAGTTCTTGCCAAGTGGCTAGACACCTATACCTTAGTCATGTTCTCGTCCTCGGTGAGTACCTATGCTCAGTCGTACTCCAAATCACATTAATAGGTTAGTGCTCAAAATCCATAGCCAAAGCAACATAATTCATTCATAGTAGCTAAGTATTCATCAATTACAACCATTTACCTGTTAGGGTTACACAATTAAACTAGGAACTAAAACCATAGAGATAACAACCAATAGTAAAACAAGTCACAAAGTTTGAGACGTGACACTAACATAAGGATAATAATCACATCTTTAATGCACACCAAACAAGGCATAAATCATAGTTCATCTAGACATATCCAAGCATGAATCAACATCATAGTGCACATGCAATCTCATGATAATACAATATAATATCAAAAGGTCAGCCCTCCTAACCGACACTAGGTTGAGATCTCAAAACAGTGAAACAATCTCCAAAGGTGCACCAACTAGGTCAATGTTGAAGTCACAAGACAATTGAGAGGGGGTGAGTCAGTTGTATCAAAAACTTCAAACCCTTATAAACATAATCACATCCACATTAGTTCACTTAAATTCTTAATCTGCTATGAAGATTAAACATGAAAAGTAGAAAACATAAACTTAAACATATCAACACCATGAAAAAGAGAACACCAAATTTTTACATGGAAAATCCTAAAAGGGAAAAGCCATGGTGAGGATTAGCTCATAATATAAAGTAGTAGCAATACTGAATTAAAAGAGGCTCATTGTCCAAAAGAAAGAATGCTCACTACAAGTGGACTCACTACCCACTGAGAAAGAAAGAAAGAAGAGAAGGGTGGCTCACTACCAAGATTTGAACTGATGTAATTGCATCACACCTATGCATGGAGTTCAGTTTCAATGAACCTCAATATACACCACATCACAAACAACACCTTCGCAGCATCACTAAAAATTGTAGACACCTTCTGCTCACTGGATCCAGTAGCCTAAAACATGAAATATCTTGCTACCTTGATCAATTTCACAGCATTCACATCATCCCCTTCACGCACACACACATCCATAAATCCTTGCACTAAATAAGACACCAATAACTTAGTCAAAAGGGTAGGCTTCTAACTAATTTGTCTTCTAGTTGCAACTCGGGGACTTACCACCTTGCGAGCATCCAGTAAGCCACTTAAGGGTTTGACCACTACTAGTGGTACTAACAAATACCTCACATAAATGTGGGTAGCTTGCACTTTTGGATTGGCAATGTACGACGAAGGCTAATGGCAGTTTAAACTTGGCTTTCACCTTATCTATTTATATAGCGGCCCGAGGGAAATGCTACTTTGGGTTGTCAATGAATTCTCCTTATGGATGTGTCTCAAAGGTAGGTCTAGTCTAAAGGGTTACAAAAGCAACACAAGTAAATTCTTTTGATCTCGAAATTCATACTAGGATACGAGGAGAGAGCATACACATTTACTTGGTCACACTAGCACATATTCATTGACCTTTAGAAATTAAATGTGGGGTGCGATTTATGCAAATTTCTGGAAGTTCTTTTAATTCCCAAGATCACTTAAAGCGCAGGGGAAGAGCATACACACTTTACAACATAAAAAGAACAACCAAACAAAGAAGACAAATGATGCAAGTTTGTTGTTCATTTTAGCCCCAATAAATGTGACAAAATGCAATTTGTTGTTCATTTTAAACCAATGAGTGTGAATATGTAGATTTTTGTTCTTTTTAAGCCAATGAATGTGAATATGTAAATTGTTGTTCCTTTTAACCCAATGAGTGAAAATATGTAGATTGTTGTTCTTTTTAACCCAAATTGAAGTGTTCCTAATTTAACCAAACACACCCATGAATAAATACTTTGAATAGATTAGTGGTTTCAAGTAAATATCTTCTCCAAATGCCACAAAGCTGTAAATTAGAAATCAGTAGCATAAAATCTCATATCAAAGTGTACAAAATCAAAAAAATCAAGTGAAATACCCTCTTTGCAAGCCACCAAGACAAAAGAGCCAAAAAATCTAATCTAGAAAATATATGACAAATTTGATCAGTCATAGAAAAACTAACAACATCATTAGAAAATTTAGGATATTCTAAGTAGTTTTAAAAAAAATTGTTGAAATACGATGAAAAATGCCAAAGATATTCATGTTTGAAGTTGTAAATAACTGTTGACTTTGACCAAAATTTTACCTAATAAAATAACATTGTTACCTAGAACAAACCTTGCCATTGTGAAACTGGGCGAACTAGCTCTCCAACGAGTCCTCGTTTGTGAATTTTTGACTTCGTATGCCTGAGTTATGGTAAAAAGAAAAAAAATTACCATTCTAGGGCTTGAAAGGGAAGAAGGCAAACCTAACAGTTTAAAAGCTAACCATTAGCTATTACTGTTTTCCTAGTCACATGTGACTATTAGACCTCTGGCAGTTATAGTTAATATTACTGGCCTAGATTAGCCCCTGGTCAGTCATATGACCAAGGGCAGGGCAGATTAAAAAAATAAAATAAATAGAGAAAAGGGGGCTCGCTAGGCCTTGTGGTCACTAATATGACCCCCCCAAAAGAAATGCTTAAAAAAAAAAAAAAAAAACCACAAAACGATCCAAATTCAAGAACAAGGCACAAAAGGGTGCCAATGAATTAGTGCATGGATGCAGAGGGCCCAAACCGCAAACAGTTAGGGTTTTAGTGAACTTTTGTAGAAGGGAAAAACCACCCGCAATGGTGATAGGGTTAAGGTAAAGCAAAGGGGCATCGACTATTCCCAAAGGGATCGTGATGAATGTAAAAGGGGAGGTGATGATGGTGTTACTAGAATGGTGACAGGGTATTGAGGGATAAGGAGGTAAAGGAATGACGAAAGGAAAGGGATGAGCTTGTGTGGATGATTTTCAATGAGTGTGCACAAGAGACCTCCGAGGGCAATTGATGGGATAAGAGGTTTAGGGTTTAAGGGAGGTGACAGGGCCAGTGCTTGAGAGGTGACCAAATGAAAATGGTCGTGATAGGGGGAGTTTCAAGTGGTGAGAGGGTGAGTTTAGGAGGATAAGGGTGTAAACTAGGTTTTGGCACGCTTTGGGTTTTAAAAGATGAAGCTAATAGCTTGGAAGTAGACAATTAGGGTTTTTTGATAGGTACGGTTAGGGTTTCAATAAATATAACCTCCGAGGGCAATTGATGGGATAAGAGGTTTAGGGTTTAAGGGAGGTGACAGGGCCAGTGCTTGAGAGGTGACCAAATGAAAATGGTCGTGATAGGGGGAGTTTCAAGTGGTGAGAGGGTGAGTTTAGGAGGATAAGGGTGTAAACTAGGTTTTGGCACGCTTAGGGTTTTAAAAGATGAAGCTAATAGCTTGGAAGTAGACAATTAGGGTTTTTTGATAGGTGTGGTTAGGGTTTCAATAAATATAACCTATCACAAATAAAATTTACCACATGTAGCAAATGATATTCAACCAAAATCTAGAACTTGCAAACAAAATTATAAACAAGCATTTCACCTACAACACCGAAGTATAATACCAATGGTATTGTAGACTGTACAGTGGGTCTATACCATATGGATCTATACGGATGCATACTATATGGACTGTGCCAAAAAACAATTACAAAAAAATTCAATAAAATTATAGTGACTAAAACCTAAAAAAATTTATATCAAATTTCATCTGCGAGGCATCCCAGACTCAACAGTGAGGTTTGTTTTAGGCCCGAGATCAACCTATAGAACCCGAATTTAAGAAAATTACAAAAAATTACTTGATTCACATCAGGTTCACCAAAAGGAGTTGGGAAAACACTATCCAACTGTTTAGTGGAAAAATGGATTCTTTAATCTTTTGTGGGTTAGATATTTAAATCCGCCTCTCCACTATACATTGAAGGATCTAGGGTCGAATGGCAAGCATTATCATACGCTGGAGTCACTTTCAAATGTAGGGAAATTTGGATTAGGAAATTAATTATCAATTTTTCCTTCTCCTATGCTCAATTGACCATTAAAACCCTAATTAAGTAAATACGACAACAAATTAATGAATTCTAGAAAAAGCTCTTGTAGACGAGAGTAAAATGCCAAATTACAAAATACCTATTTTCAGGGTTCCGAAGCAGAATAGTCGGGGACACTGGAGCGGGTGCCCAAGTCCAACATACCTACTTTTTTAGGGAATCTAGACTTCCTTTAGACACTTATCAGCCCTGTGACTTCCATTTTCTAGAATCAGTCTATGAAGGATAGTGGAGCAAGCACCCTAGCCCCAGAATTGCTCCTTTGTCCCTCTTTCTTTAGATCCTAAATTGCTAATGTCTTTCTAGTCTTCCTGCAACTTGACTTTTCCCAGATGCGACACCTATAACCTGCAATCACAAGACTTGGTTTGGGGATTGTGGTGTTTAGAGGTTTGCCTCAATAAAGCCCCAGAGGACACTTAAGTCTCTGAACACCATTATTAGCTAAAGAGGGCATGCCCTTGTGAGCCAGAGGCCAAAAACCAAAGGAATCACTAATAAAAACACAATGATAGGTCACCTTGTAGTGAAGCTTTCATGGAGGAAGATACTCTTCATGCCATGAAGGAATTAATGCTCAAATCTACAAATATCAATACACAAAACACACAAGTCTCCTCTTACAACACAATAGAAAGCCTTGAATCACCTTGAGAATGCCTAGAGTTCACAATAATAGTCTAGTTTACAAAATGAATGCCTACATTTGCTTATATATGCATCTATAAGCACTCCCGCCAAGATATTTGAAATTCAAACTTACCGTGTTGGCAAAGTGGCCCAATAACGATCACTAACCAACACCCAGAAATTGAGGCTATCCTAAAATAGGGTAGGACTAGGGCACGGGCACCCAAGTGCTCCCCCCCTATTTTAGGCAAATATGAACTAAAATGTCCTAAATGCATGTGCTAAACCTTATGAGGGAAAAGCCCCCAAGGGGACATTTTTTGATGTTACATTTAGCCCCCACTTTAATGTATGTATGAACACGAGGGCCATACATGCATTAAAGTAAGGTCACAAACACAAAAAACACACCAAGCATGGAGAAGACACGCCAATCACATAGAAAACATTAACAAGCATGCAAAACACAGAGAAGATAGTTACAGTCATGTAGAACATAGAGCAGACAGTTAGTGCATGGAAGACACATTAATGCATGGAAGACAGAAATGATATCTTTTCCTTTCTCTTTCTCATATATATGAAATGTAAATGCAAGTACTGGAAAGTAAAAAAACCTACCAAAATGTATGAAGCACTACTCGATGGTGTTGGTCTTTGCATATAGGGCAACACACATGCAATACATGCAAAACCTCCCAAAATGCATGAAGTAGTACTCAACAACACTTGTATATACATATGGAGAAACAAACATGCCATACAAAACAAGCACGCCAAAACACACACACTTGAAGACATGAAGAAAACATGACAGACAAGCGATGGTATGTCCCCTATTTCTAGGCTCATCACCATCTCAAGTATATTACAAGCACACACCGACGATTGGCCTTTGCCATAACAATCACCTAAGACACGCTTAAGGGTTGAGTTAGTCACAAAACCATCCCCACCTCCGTAAAGGACTATTGAAAATGACAGGATGATGCAATCTACTCTGAGAAATATCTTGTCCCTACCTCTATAGAGGGCTTAAGAAAAAGGATATACTCAATATCTTGCCTCCGTAGAGGGCTTACAAAAAAGGATATGCTTGATATCTTGCTACCGCAGAGGGCTTATATGATTGATTGATTGTAAACAAGCTCTGGATACACGATGCACTACTCTGGCATAGGTCTATGCATCTAAGGTCAAACACATTGCTAACATCTATAACAGACAGCTTACCTTATATGCCCCCACCTTAAAGTGGTTGATATCAGTTATCAATATCAAGCATGTTGAGGTAGGAAGAAAACACACAAGGGAACACCAACTTTCACAAAGCCCATGCCCCCCTAAGGTGACATGTACTTTACGATCGCCAAATGTTCCCACAAACACATCCCTGCAAGAAATGTGTTAGTGTCTACAACATCATGATAAACAACATCAATGCATATTATTAACCACACAAAGAGACAAGTTTATAAAACAAATTCAGAGTTCAAGGATAACTAGGGGCTATATCATGAAGCACTCTGAATCGAGTATCACCAAGGCCAGATTCAAAGGCAAACAAAGGTGCACGGAGCAGCAGTATTGTTAAGGTTTGTTAATGCGATAGAAACATCATAAAATTCACTATGTGGAAAGCATGAGTGCTTCCACTAGCCAAGCATTGGATAAGATATACAACCCCATCATCATATTAGCAACTAAGTCCAATTTTTGATTTGTCTCAAAAGGGAAACTAGGTCTGCATCAGTATAAATGTTTGTCTTCATCCACTTGCTAGATGGAAACACTAGAGGAAGGGAAACAATAAATAAGAGGGAAGAAACAAGTGTCGTAGGGACAGTCACGTAGGAGGGTGCCCCCAAGTCACCAACCACAATGCTATGTCTGTAAGACACAACACTCAACAATGAAATCAAATAGGGAGGCAATGAGAAGGATGATGATACAAATAGAAGAAGGTCACAATAGAGGTGGTCTCCTGGTATCTTGAACCTTACGGGAGAATCTGAGGTCATCCCAGGAGGACTAAA
Source organism: Cunninghamia lanceolata (assembly GCA_027924645.1). Classification (NCBI taxonomy): domain Eukaryota; kingdom Viridiplantae; phylum Streptophyta; class Pinopsida; order Cupressales; family Cupressaceae; genus Cunninghamia; species Cunninghamia lanceolata. Next base: position 28,515,967 of record BSBN01000078.1, on the reverse strand, counting down.
CAACATATAACACATCACGTGGGAAGCACATTACAATAGAAATAAAAATTTATAGATACTTACTTGTAGGGCCCCTGTCGAGCTAGAAATTGTCTATAAGAAAATCGTCGTCATCATTATACCATTCCCTAATGATGGAGGATAGTGGGACATAAGGTACCATAGCCAAGTTCATATCTTGTTCATCATGTTGTTCATCGTTAGGATTGTCTTTGTTTGATTGAATGTTAGGATCGATGTTTTCTTGTTGAGAGGCAAGGTTTATGGCATATTCTTGTCCTTCTCCTTCTTTCTCTTGCTTTTCTATTTTGTTTTATTTTACCACTTATCTTTTTTAAGATACGGCTATTCTCCTTCATAGGTTTGTGCAAATTAGAAGATGAAGCACTAAGATCAAACCTCATTTGTCGCAGTGGAGCACTTTGTTGTTGACAATGATCTCCTGATCCTTGTAAGGATTTTGGGGGAGGAACCTCAGCATAGGGACTTTGTCCTTTTAATCTAAATTTCTCTTCACATGTGGGTTTTTTCTCTTTTGTCATTTCTTGTGTAGGAGGATGAGGTACTAGATGTAATAGTTTTGCCTTGTAATTTCTATAGATCAAGAATGTAAAGTCCATTTGTAGCTCTAATTCATCGCTAGTGTGTTTGTTACAAAAGTAATCCAATGTGAAGTGTTGCTGTGTAATCAAAGGTTTGTATGTATAGACACCAAAAATTGTCTAGATCTTGTTTACACATGACCTTGTATGTCTTTGCCCTAGGTCTTGGTTAAACAACACAATATCGACATGACCTTGTATGTGTTCCCCTAAGTCCTAGTTCATCCAATCTTAATCACATTTATCTAACTTAATCATCTTCCTAATTAATTAAATAAACCCACTTTATTTAATTAATCCCACTTGATCACATTCCACTTAACTAAATAAGTCCCATTTGTTTAGCTAATAATCCCCCTTCACATGTCTCACGTAATTCAAATTAAAAATTTGAATAAACCCCTCACCTCTCATCACATTGTAGCACATGTCATATGTCTCCATCTTCCACTTAATACGCCTTCACATGTCAATCTAATTCAAATATAATATTTGAATTAGATTCCCCTTTATTCTCCATCACACACTTGTCATGTGACTACAATCCGTCTTTGAGTGGGAAACCCTAATCGATCTTGACCGTCCATATCCTTCAACATAACTCTCAATCACAACCGTCCATTTGAATCTACCTTTTTCTAGAAAGGTAGCCTCTCTTGAGCCATTTGGAACAAAGCTTCTTTTAGTATCCACATGCTATCAAAATTTCTTCTCAATCCCTCATCCATCTATCTTGCATTCATCCAATCATTCATCTATCCATCCCTATCTCACCGTTATGCTATAGAATCAAGCAACCAACATTCATCTATTTGGGTAAAGGTAGAGTGTTTTGGGTGCAACACTCTCAACCCTATCAATGGATTGTGAGTCGATATGAGATTAAAAAAAAAAAAATTCCACCACCACCCTAGTTTCCACTCCTCTACCATTTCAAACCATCTGCACCTCTGTTAAAGCCCTTCCCCCACCACCACCTCTACATTCTCCTCGTTGAGCCTTGTCTTGCCACCATTAAACCTTGTTGCCACCCCTACTTCTTAGTCACCACCCTTGAGGTTTTCTCTGCAACCCACATTAAAACCCTACACCACCATCAAGCCCTAAACTCCACCTTTTTCTTTTGTAGCCACCACCGATGTTGAAAAAACCCTAACTGTCCCCCATCATCATTGGCTTTTTAAAATCCTCTGCCAGTGCCAACACAACTCCCCTACCACTCCAAATCTATGACCTCCACTTGCCTTCAACTGTCGTCTCCTCCCTAACTCCCTTGAATGCCTCCCAACCACCTACCCTCAGCCTGGTCACCACCCATAGGTTATTCAGTCACCGTTATCTCTTAAAACCACTGTTGACCTAACTTCAAACCCTAATTGTATTTTTTACCTTAACATTTTGTGGTTAGTATTGGTAGTCAGTGTTTCTAGCACCTCTACGACTGGTGAGGGCTTATTCAAATACATGATCATTGGTGGGGGGAGATAAGCCCCTCACCTTCTTTTCATTTTTGCAGACGTTTTAGCCCCGGTCACATGACTGACCAGGAGTTCACATAGACCTTAACTACCCAAGAAGATAATCATCAGTCTTGACTAGACCGCCACATGTGAACATGGAGAACTAAATAGTTAACGGTTAGTGTAACAATTAGCTAGACTTGTCTTGTCTCTGCAAGCCATAGAGGGGCATTTTTTTCAAATTCTCATAACTTGGTCATACGAGGTGAAAATCATGTGCGGGAGGACTTGCTGGAAAGCTAATCCAAAGAACTATGCAGTGGTAGAGAAATTTTTAGGTGACTATATCATTTTACTAGTTTTCTATTAGTCAAAGTCAAACTTACATGAAAACTTCAAACAGGCATAACTTTTGCATTTTTCATCCTTTTTTCGTGAACTTTTTTTTAGAATTGTATATAATTTCATCTAGAATCTATTCATGCCATCCAGTTTTCTATATCAGTTCTTTTTTCATTATATTTTATCATATTCTCAATTTTTGCATAACGGTCTTCTTGGCTAGTCTACTCGCTTCTTTCTCAATTTTGTGGCTTGCAGGTGACCTTACGAGGCTGGACCAACATTAGCATCAACATCTACAGTAGCTTGGGATAGCGAAAAAATTAGGTGTATCCATTTCATCATTCATCTCTTTCATTTGATCAATCATAATCTTATTTGCAAACACACTTCAATTTGGGACATAAAATGAATCATTGTTTGCATCACACATTCAATTTGGGTTTAAAACAAATATTGCTTTAGCAATCACATAAAAAAAACTAGGCTAAAATTAACCATTATCTTCAATCACACATCTTGACTTTGGGTTAAACAGGAACAAGTGCCTTCATTTCTTGGTGAAGTTGCATGTGATTAGTGGTGTGTATGCTCTTCTCATGCACTTCATGCCATCTGATAATCAAAAACACCTCTTATCCATTCATATTCACACCTCACATTTCATTTTCTAAGGGTTAATTCACAAGTGTGTGTGAATCAAGTGTGCATGTGTATGCTCTCTCCTCGCACCACAAGGTGATCTTGGAGATCAAAAAAACCTCACTTGGTTCACTTTTGTTTACCCTTCTTAGGAGGCCTACTTGGAGACACACCACTCTAAGGGATGACCTCATTTGAGGATGAATCGAAAGACACCCTCATTGGGAGTTGGAATCTTGTCACTCTTGGCTAAGCCCCAAAGAACTTTATACCTTTGGTAAGTGAAGGTGAAGGGTGGCTTACCCCTTTCTCCCATCTGTGTGGCAAGATTTCGCTTTCAATTCCTTAATCAACCTCATGAAACATAGCCTAAGACCTAGTTGGCCATACCTCACTTGACTAGTCAGAAGGCTTGTTGATGTGTCTTCTACATGTGCTTGTTTAATCATCATTACATTCATTCAAATTCAAATTCAAATTTGTTTATGTGTCTTGTGTGAGTGAATCATGTTTGTACATGTGTGATCATTTGATTAAACATTGCCGAATCAAGCTAAACATCAAACACATAAAGACAAGTCATTCAACTCATTCTTCCAACACATTCAAATCCAATCACATTCATCCTAATCACCCATTTTTAGCCACTTCATTCCTAATCATATCCAAGTCACCATAATTCAAACCCTAATCATAGCCAAATCAACATCATCCTAATCAATCCAATTCATACAATCTTGTCATTCTTAATCATATCCAAATCATATCCTCATCCTAATCATCATCAAATCAACATCATCCTAGTTATTATACATCATCTAATCATTCCAAGGAAAATCACATCCCAACTACTTTCATCCCAATCCAAATCTATATCAACCCAATCAAAAATCAAGACCTTAGTTGATCATTATCAACTATTATCCAAACTTTCTTGAGATCATTAGTCTATCTTAAGTAAGTCAACAATCAAATCAATCCAATCAACCCTCTATTACTTAAGTGTCATTAGTCTACCTTAAGTATAGAGAGCCATCTATCAAAAAAGAAAAAACAAATCAAATTATCCTAAGGTCTTGAAATTTGATCCCAATCACCCACTATCCATTTCATCTCATACCTCTCGAACAACATGGATCCTTCAACCTCATACCAACCTTCATCATATCAATCTAATCCACCCACTTATCATGTCCTTGCCACATCACCTAATCCCACTTCATCATCCTATTGAGGCCATTCCATATCACCTTATCTAACATCTTTCCATAACAATGCCACATCCATACCACAAATCACCCTCATTATTCCTAGCAACACCCCAAATGCAAATACTTCCATAAGTCTACCATCCAATGATCTTAACTCCATTACCATCATATCCCAACTACTTTGTCAACAAACCTCCAACATCAACCAATGTCCACAACAATTGACCTCACAAGACCTTTCAGGTACAAGTCCTATCATGCCACCTCATCACCAAACCTATCTGAATGGCAATCAAATGTCCTTACAAGACCAACAAGCAAGTCCAAATGGCCCTATGTACATAAATCAAGAAAGTCCAAGTCATCTTATGCAAGCTCTAAAATCCTTTGACAAGGGAGAAACCAACCTAACAAGTGCCTCCTTTGAGTCACCTTCACCATCCAATCATATGCCAATACATGAGCCAACTAGTCCCATCCCAACACCTTTATCAATCCCTTCATCTCCTTCATCCCCATGTTCCACTAATCCTTCATTAAAAGGTTCCATGGAGATACTTTTATAGAAATTGGTCCAAGCAAATTTTATTGAGCTATACCCGTTCAGAGCATATTCTCTATTTATGATTAAACCTAGAGGGTATAATGAAAACCATTATTGTGCTTACCATAGATATAGGGGCCATACCATATCCACTTGTGTCTGATTTCAAAGATTATTCAAAAACCTAGAAGATGGTGGTAAGATTGTTTTGGATAAAACTAATCCCTCTAATTCCATTATCTTTCCATCTAGCCCAAATATTAATCCCATTATCCATCCAATAAATCCTAATCTTAAGCCTTTAACTTCCACTATTATCATCCATCCACTATATTGCCCATTCACCCTTACCCTTGCAAAGGATGTGATCCATTGGCTATTAACAAGGAATAAAACATTGCCATGTCATCAAACACCTATTTTTGATCCTCCCCATGAGCCCTTAAACACTTTGTCTAGTCTTCTAACCCTGTCATGTGATCTACAAGCTATAAAGATTATTAAAGAGCCCTCCATTTCCATTCAAGAAAACCAAGAGTTATGTCAAGAGCATGATCCTAAGCATGAAGAAACAATAGCCCCTAAATCTAATCAAGATCAAATCATCCCCATCCAATCTATCCATTACATGTACCTTCTCTATGATCAAGATGATACTTATGAAGAATCTATCCATGAGCACCTTGATCCTATCCATAATCCTATAATCCATGAGCAAGACATCCAAATTTCTCCTAGTCATCCTCCATCTAGCCCAATATATGATCCTACACCTTCCACTTGTCATGATGAAATATGTGCCTCCAAAGAAAACATAGAAGATCAAACAAATAATTTAGATCCCAATTAACATAAGAAAGATCCTAATGATCCTTCCACATCCACCATTGATCTCATTTCAAATCCACCATATCCTACTAGTCAATCCACATTCATTCATGAGTGTTCCTCCTTAGAACACCAACAACCATTATCCATTTTACCTTCTCCATCCAATAATCAACTCAAGTCTAGTATCCAGACTACACCTAGTCCTATAGTCAATCGCATGCTCCAAAACATGAACTACCAAGGCAAAGGTTTAGGCCTACATGAACAAGGCATTTTGGAGCCAATCCATGTCCAAGTCCCTCCTCGCTCATTTGGCCTTGGATACACACCCCAAGGTCAAAAATCTAATGATGTTGGTACTTCCTCCACACTTCCTAAATCTACTTCCTTCCATCATAAACCTCGTCATATTCCTAAAACATATGTTGCCATTCCACCTCCCTCATCCTATAAATGTCAAAAGCATGTGACCATTCACCTTCCACCATCCACTTTACCTCCACTCCTTCCAACTCCTAATATCCCTCCATCCACTTTGCCACCATTGCTACCAACACCCCCTTACCCAACCATTCATAAGTACCCTTACAATCCTAATCATGACCAACAAATGCACACATTGTTTAAACATGAAGCTTCTACTCATTTCCACTCATTCCACTTATTCCACCAAACCCATGGGATTCTTAAATAAAAACATGGTTGCCTCTACCCATAAAGTCAAAAATTTTAAGAGTCCTAATGCCTTAGGAAATCAATCCAAAAATTCAAAGCAAAATCCATTCAAAAAGCTATCCAAGCCCATACCTTGACAAGAAAAGTCCAAAATCAAAATGGTTTGGGTCCCTAAGCAAAAATCAAGAAAATCAAATGAGGCATCCACCTCTCAAAAATCCCAACCATCCTCATCCCTCCATTCCATTCCAAAATATCAAATTTCTCCATCCCACATGAAAAGAAAAAATCAGAAAAATACTAAGTCTATGTGTGTTCCAAAAGTCCTAAATCATCCATCTCCTAAGCAAACATCACCATTGCTTCCTACACCACCATCTAATTAAAATCTTCCATATTTAACATGGTGTGTGCAGCTATTGGTCATGATTCCTTTCCATACCTCCATCACTCCATCATTCACTCATTATCCTACATATTTCCCCCATCACCTTTCTATGGTCCATGCTTTTGCATAAGTCCTACATAATCCACATCATAATCCACTTTCACCCCTACATAATCCACATCATAATCCACTTTCTACCTTATCCATCTTATTTTCACGCAATCACCTTACCAACATTAATGAACATAAAGACTTGACATGGTCCATTTGTGATGACATCCTTCTCTAATAGGACTATAAAATTACATGGAACTAGACACTTGAGTCCCACCCATCCATATCCCTCTCTTTCCCATTCAAAAATAAAAAAAGTCAAAAAAGTCAAAAAAAAATTTAAAAAATCAAAAAAGTAAAGAGAAATCCCTTCGTCCAACGATTAAAACTTGGTAAATAGGCACCTTGGATAAGTACCATGATGAAAACCTGGCAAACAGGCCTCATGTGTAGGTTGATCTTCTATCCCACTTACACTTGGGGGAACCTTGTCTCATCCTATATATCATTTTCATATCCTATCCATTGCATACACATTCCTATCATATCAAACCCATCAATTCACCCTTCCTCTTTTGATCTTGATAAAGATATGGGGGCAACAATGTGAAACATGTTTTGGATATATCTTGATGTACCTCATCCCATCCAACCCATCCTATCATTACCCTATTACCATTACCCATTTTTCCATCATTTCCAAATGAACCCTATCATCCAAGTCATAAGCTTTTCCATGTCAAATCATATCATCCTATTGCCTTAAGAATTGTCTTGAAAAATCTTAAGTCTACTACCTAGACTAGGGCATGTTATTCCTATGAAACATAGTCCTTGGAGATCACATCCTTGCTCTCTTACACATACATCCATTCCATTCCATAGCCTATCCATTTATCATGATCCTTTCATCCATCTACCATCACACATCCTTTTGTCCATCCATCCTTGCATCTAGACTGGGTTTCCCCTTGTCATTGGTATCAAGCACAAAGGCTACCCAAATTGTAAATCTATTGACATTTCAAAAAATCTAAAAAATCAAAATATCTCAAAAACCCAAAAAAAAAAAATATCTAAAAAACACATAAAAATCAAAACATTTCAAAAATCCCAAAAAAATCATAACATTTCAAAAAACCAAAAAAAATCAAAATATTTCAAAAAACCCCAAAAAATCAAATATCCCCAAAAATCCAAAAAAAAAAATCCAACAAAATCCAAGCAATAAAACCATTCCACATCAAATCATCAAAATCACATTCTTCCAATTAAATCAATCCCAATCAATCAATCCATCATCAAATCCATCAAAACAAGTTTAATCACATCATCAAATCAAGCCAATCTATCAATCATCCAATCTATCAAACAATCAAAATCAAATCAAGTAACATCATTCAATCAATCCAACTCAATCCATCACCCGATCAATCCATCCACCTTTATCATTACCATCAATAAAACACAAATCAGAACTACATCTCATCTCTATCATTAAGTGCCTTGATGCCATGGACACAGGTATGTAGGCAATCTAGTGTATGAAGGAAGTATCTAGATTCAGGCACAAGACGATATTCCTCTTTCTTCGTTCATCATTCTTCTATCATCTATCTTCATCACTTCATCAATCAATTCTTCAATCACTTCATCAAATCAATCTTCATCAAATTGAGTCTTCATCAAATCCAATCTTCCATTCATCCTTATCATATTTTTTAAAGCAATGATCCAAATGCAAGCCATCATTTATCCATACCAATCAAGTTAATGAATCTTGTCAAATTATCCAATTGCAATCAATGGTCTTGATCCTAATCTTGTTGCAAGCCAAATCAATCATCATCATCATCATCATCATCATCATCATCATCATCAATGGGATATATCGTTCCCACATCCTTGTGTCGATCTAGGGATATATCATTCCCCACAATGACAACACTATCATCAAATCAATCAAACAATCAATCATTGGTTTACAGCTTGACAGGGGCAATACCTTGTTTGTTTTTGTATCATTTGTGCATGCTTGCTTTCTTGTGTGTGTTATTATTTTCAACTTGCATTTGTATCTAAATCCAACCTAGCTAATATTCATATCTTGTATCTAGACAAGGTTGTATTATGCTGGGGTACGAGACACGTCATCACCTTGGTCCTTATACCTTGGTGCATAATGTCTCACGCTATATCAAACATCATGGTTTCTCCCCTTCATTGAAGCATAACACATCCATCTCTTCTATCCATTCCTTTATCTTTTTCCATTCCTTTCATTTCGAGAGCATACCCGTGTTTGTCCAACCTGCCTATCCTCTCGAGGGGGCATCATCACCCTATCCTTTTCTTCTATACATTTCCATAACTTCTTTGAAATGATGTTACTCGACATAAATCTTATTAGCTCGCAACATCATCTCAAAGAGGGGCAAATGTAGACACTGAAAATTGTCTAGATCTTGTTTACACATGACCTTGTATGTCTTTGCCCTAGGTCCTGATTACACAACACATTGTTGACATGACCTTATATGTATTCCCCTAAGTCCTAGTTCATCCCATCTTAATCACATTTGTCCAACTTAATCATCTTCCTGATTAATTAAATAAACCCACTTTATTTATTGATCACATTCCAATTAACTAAATAAGTCCCATTTGTTTAGCTAATAATCCCCCTTCACATGTCTCACATAATTTAAATTAAAAATTTGAATAAACCCCTCACCTCTCATCACATTGTGACACATGTCACATGTCTCCATCTTCCACTTAATATGCCTTCACAAGTCAATCTAATTCAAATATAATATTTGAATTAGATTCCCGTTTATTCTCCATCGCACACTTGTCATGTGACTACAATCCCTCTTTGAGTGGGAAACCCTAATCCAACCCTAATCGATCTTGACCATCCATATCCTTCAACATAACTCTCAATCACAACTGTCCATTCGAATTTGCCTTTTTCTATAAAGGTAGCCTCTCTTGAGCCATTTGGAACAAATCTTCTTCTAGTATCCACATGCTGTCCAAACTTCTTCTCAATCCCTCATCCATCTATCTTGCATTCATCCAATCATTCATCTATTCATCCCTATCTCATCATTTTGCTGCAGAATCAAGCAACCAACATTCATCTATTTGGGTAAAGCTAGAGTGTTTTGGCTACAGCACTCTCAACCCTATCAATGGATAGTGAATTGATATGAGGTTTTCATTTGTTATCATTTCCTTCATGTCAATTTTTCATAATTTTAGTATGTATTTCGATGGATGGCATGCACTTGTCCATTCAAAGGAAATTTAACACATTTATAAATAGTTGAAGGAACCACTTTCATAACTTTTAACCAAGGGCTCCCAAGTTTTATGTCAAAGGTATTAGAATTAGGAGTAATATCAAAACATTGCTCAACATGCTTCTCAAATAGAGTTACTATTAATGATATCTTACCCAGTGGTTTCTTTAAAGCTCCCACATGTGTCTTAATCATCAAGTTTGAAGGGATATAAGGGCCTTGTATTAATTGAATCGAAAAGAGGAATTTTTCAGTGGTAACATTAGTCATGCAATTAGGATCAATAAGAGTTCCCTCCACATTATTTCCCATTATCTGAACGGTGATGTAAATAGGTCCTTCAAAATCACCAATTGTTCTATCATGAGGAGTGAAGACAATTTCGGGTTCGGGAGCCTTTCTTTTCATGTAAGGTCTAGGAGGGAACCTATTATTTCTGTTATGATTAGAGGCCATGATTTTATGCTCAAAGTAATGTCAAATCATATTTTGAAAGCTTTTCAAAATTGGTGCAAAAGGTAAGAGCAAAAGTAGCCAAAAATACTTGATTTTTCAATGCTTTTGAATGCAAATGAATGAAACAAAGGATTCTATGAGGATTTTATTCAAGGGAGGAAAGTTATATGAATTATATAAGTCCAAAAAATCAGTGTAATTACTCTCAACACACTCTTGATGCAAATCCAAGATAATGCCAAGTCAAAATATAGTAAAAATATGTCAAAATTAGCACTTTTTTCACCAAAATTCAATGCAAAAGAGCATAACAAAGGGTTTTGTGAGGAAAATTATGATTGAAAGAAAATAATATCATTAATTATAGCCACTTTGTGCTAAAATACCCAACACAACATGATTTTATTGCAATTTAAGGTCAAACCCTAGTGAAATATAGCAAAAATAGGCTATTTTTCATGGTTTTTCAACTTCAAGATCTAGCAAAAGAGGTGTTGTAATTAATTTTAGGAGGGAAAGCAAATAATACCAATAATATTAGTCACCTCAATCCATAAAATGGATCACAACACACTTGGAGTGCAAACTAGGTCAAACCCTAGGGCCAAAATAACCAAAATGTGTAGTTTTTCGCCAATTTTTTACTACAAGATCCCGTAAAAAAGGGTGTTATGAAGATTTTTATGAGGGGAAGAAAATTATTACCTTTATAATAGAAAATAGAGAAAAAATATCTTTCACAATACACTTGTAGTGTAAGTTTATGAAGTCGATAAGGCCAATTTTAGTGAAAATTGTCATTTTTAAAGCCCTAGGTTTGAATTTTTGAGACAAAATGCTATGAGAATGATTTGAAGTCTAATTTATGATGTAAATTACATAGTCTTAGATCTGAAAATAATTTCCAAGCTTAGTTATGCAAAATTCCTATGCAAATTTTATGAAAATGCACCAAAATTGCTAGTTTTTGTTGAAATTTTCAATGCAAAAATGCAAATAAATTAAATTTAAATGCAAATTCACACTAAAATTCAAGACTACAGCCAAATGAAAATTTAAATGAGCCTCTAAAATTAGTAGAAAAATCTGATAAAAGATTTTTCCTACAAACCCTATATTTTGGAACCCTAGATTTTGGAATTACTAGGTTATCTAAAAATTGTCAAAATTTCCACAAAACCCTAGCAATTAAATGATGAAAATGCAATGCAAAATCTTGAATTTTGTATTTTTCTATAATTTATATCAAATCTTATGCAAAAATAATAAATTAGGAAAAGTTAGAAAGAATTGACACAATTCAGTAAGCCCAACAATGCAATTTTTTTTGTATTTTTCCAGTTTTTCAATTTTTTTGAAATTTTCTCAATGCAATAAGGTAAATAACCAAATGAATGAATGAAATCACACCAAATATGTAGACAAACACTTATAAAGTTGCAATTTAAGTTCAAATACATAGGTTCACCAAAATGTTTAGTGGAAAATTTGATTCTTTAATCTTTTGTGGGTTAGATGTTTAAATCCACCTCTCCACTATACATTAAAGGATCTAGGCTCGAATGAAAAGCATTATCATACCCAAGATTCACTTTCAAATGTAGGGAAATTTGGATTAGAGAATTAATTATCAAATTTTCCTTCTCCTATGATCAATTGACCATTAAAACCCTAATTAAGAAAATACGACAAGAGATTAATGAATTACGGAAAAACCTCTTGCAGACGGAAGTAAAATACCAAATTATAGAATACTTGTTTTTGAGGTTCTGATGTGGAATAGTTGGGGACATTGGAGTGGGCACCCAAGTCCAAGGTACCTACTTTTTCAGGGAATCTTGACCTCCTTCAGATACTAATCAGCCCTGTGACTTTTGTTTTCTCGAATCAGTCTATAGAGGACACTAGAGTGAGCACCCTAGTCCTGGAAGTGCTCCTTTGTCCATTTTTTCTTCATATCCTAAATCCCTGATGTCTTTCCAGCCTTCCTACAACTCCACTTTTCCCAGATGTGACACATGTAACCTGTAATCATAAGACTTGGTTTGGGGGTTGTGGTGTTTAGAGGTTTGCCTCAGTCAAACTCTGGAGGACACTTAAGTCTCTAAACACCATTGTCAGCCAAAGAGGGCATACCCTTGTGAGGCAGCAGCCAAAAACCAAAGGAATCAATGATAAAAACATAATGATATGTCACCTTGTAGTGAAGCTTTCATGGAGGAAGATGCTCTTCATGCCATGAAGGATTTGATGCTCAAATATGTAAATATTAATACACAAAACACACAAGTCTACTCTTGCAACACAATAGAAAGCCTTGAATCACCTTGATGATGCCTAGAGTTCACAATAACAATCTAGTTTACAAATGAATGCCTGCACTTGCTTATATATGCATCTATAAGCACTCCTGCCAAGATATTTGAAATTCTAACTTACCGTGTTGGCAAAGGGGCCCAATAACGATCACTAACTAACACCCAGAAATTGAGGTTGCCCTAAAATAGGGTAGGACTAGGGTGTGGGTGCCCAAGTCCTGCCCCTATTTTAGGTAGGGTATAGCTCAAGGGGTCCTCCTAGGTCCTATTTGCCATGGTACTTAGGTCTCATTCCATCGGGATGCTAAAATATGAACTAAAATGTCCTAAATGCATGCTAAAGACTTTGGAGCTAAACCTTATGAGGGAAAATCCCCTAAGGGGACATTTTCTAACGTTACACAAACATGCAAAAAATTAGTGACAAAAAAACCCTAGCTCCCAATGGAGTGCAACCTAGCTACAAAATCAATCAAATAAACAACAAATAACTAAGATTCTCAGATAAATGTTGATTAATCTCTATTGTCCTCCTCAATCTCACATAATGTTCTCAGATTTTGTAGATTTCCAATTATCATGAGAAGCTCAAATGTACAACAAATTTTAGGGTTGTGTTATGTTGAAAATGGCTATAAAAAGATGTTTTATAGAAGAGCATGTTTGAATGGAGGGTCTAGATTTAAAGTCTACTGGGGAGAAAAATGAAGGGTGGAGATCAGTTAGGGTTTCCCTCCACTACAAGACAAAAGTGAATTTAAAATTCAAAAATATGATGAGGTGTGAGGGAATTTAAATTAAATAAATTTGCCTAATTTATTTAATTTATTGAGATAATGCATGTGAAAAGGGGATTTTGTCAATTAGGTTAGGGGGTATTTAAACAAATGTTTATTTTTTAAATTAAATGAGTGAAGGAGACATTTGGAAAGTGAATAATTAAATAAATAATTAATTAAAATTAAGTATTTAGTTATAGAGGAAAATTAGGGAAAAATAGGCAAATGATTAAAAAAAAATTATTTAATCATAAGTCAAAGTGGAGAAAATTGAATTGATTAAATAATTAAAATTATTTAATTAATAGTTGAATATGGAGTTTGGAAGAAAATTGACATGAAAATGGCATTTGCAAGCTGAGGACATTTTTAGGTGTCTACACCTTTCACAGTATTGGGGTGGCTATGTATAAACTATATAGGCAATGCACATTAATATTTTTACTTTCTACCAATTCTACTTGATTAAAGTTGAAGTCACAACTAGTTAAACTTTTCCCTTTTATATAGGAATCCTTCTTGTTAATGTGCTAATTAAATCTTTGTAATCTTCAGTGTAAATTGTAATTGTATGTTATCTTTGAATTAATTCATAGATTTCATAGGATGGAGATCAATTGTTTTTTTAATAGGTTTCTAATTACTCTCAAATTATTCTTTTTGCAACTAGTTGATATTGGGAGCATAAATCTATGTTGATATCTATGATAGGTAAAAATCAGGTTGATAAGATCAAGCATAGCCATGAAAACCTATCCCTACCATCATCAAAGAAGCTAATCTAAATGAAATCAAAAGCATGCAATTCAAGAACAATATCACCTAGATTGTATGATTCCTTGTTTATGATGTGGATTGCTTCTTCAACAATGAATAATTATGAAGATAAAAGCTACCATAATGGATGGATGATAATGATAATAAGCTCAATGGATGCTAAAATGCTCAATATGCTTAAGATGATAATGTAGACGCTATATGAATACTGGATAGATGTAGTATGGAATGAGAGGGTGTTTATATAGAGCTCAACCAAAATCAATCAACGGTGGAGATTTGGTGGCTATGTGAATGGCTAAGATTAATTGATAGTCATAGATGAATGTGTAGATGATAAGTGGAGGGAAGATAAGGCTTATGTGTGACCATGTACATAAAAAGTACTACATGTGAAAGATATTAAATAAAAGATGTAGTATGACTTATCTTTTTAAATGAAAGAGGCACACATTTCGGCTTATTGAAGATAAATGATAAGAGGAATTAATTAAAAAAATAAAATTTATTTAATTAATTGGAAAGTGGGTTTATGGATGGAATTTTAAACAAATAAATAAGATAATTAAATAATTAAAGATTGTTTAATTATAGCTTAGAGGAAATAGCTAATGAATTAATTAAATAAATATAAATTTATTTAATTAATAGAAGAAATAGGTGATAGGGACATTGCTCAAGTGTGTTAGACAAATGCAGATTATAAATAATGTGATATTTGAATGCTAATGATAATTAGGTCAATTTTGGGTGTCTACATTTTGCCTCTCTTTGATATAATGTCCATTAAAGCATTGAGTCAAAGAAGATACGATAATTCACTTGATAAACAAGGCGATGCCCCAGTGTAACTAGTAGGTGATGCCTCCTTGAGAGGTAAGCCACGCTGACTAGGAAGGGCTGGGTTGACTCATGATAAGATGAAAGGCTTGAAAAGAAGGTTGAGACAAAGAAAATGGGGGTTGGGTGGGAGAGAAATGGGATGGTATAGCAGAATTAGGGTTTGGACAGGGGCTATAAGTAGGTCCCTCGAGGGAAAATAGGCTCATTTATGCACAGTTGTGTTCAGTAGCTATAGAGATCTAGAGCTCCTTAGAGGTGTTGTGCGATGAGAGTTGGAGAGCTATCAGGATGGTGATTCCACACAGAGATCATCGTACCAAGTGAGTGAGGACACATGGACGACTAGAGGGAGCAAGCGTACCAGTAAGTATTGAAACTTTTTCTAAAAGCATGATTTTTGTAGGCTAGAAGCGTAAAAAATGCACACACGTCACCAGAAGCGACTAGGTTAGAGGCTAGGCAGTTCAAGTCACTTGTGGGCTAAAAGCAGTCGCTTAGGGTAGATTAGGTCACATATGGGTGTGGCTTAGTCACTTATGGGGAAAGTGAGTTTCTTATGGTTGGCTAGAGGAATTAGATATGAAAAATGCGCATATGGCTAGAATAGGTCACTTATGGAAGAAAAGAAAATGCTTATATAAAAATAGCTCACTTTTGAGGGATAGGCGGACACATATGGCAAGTAGATCGCTTATGGGAAAATAGCATGCGCATGTAGTGTTTGAAGTCACTTTCATTCAACAATCACACACATAGGGTAAATAGGTCACTTGTAAGATAAAAGTATGCACATATGGTAAAATGGTTTGCTAATGTACAAAAAGATAACGCTTATAGAAAAATGGGTCACTTACAGTAGAGATATGCAGGTATAACATGCAAAAGGAAATTTTGATAGCACAAAGACTGATACAGTGAGAGAAATGATGCAGGATATACTACCACCATTGTTATCATGAGAGCCACATCCTAGAGATTTGTGATTGGTAAGATTACTAGAGGTAGATGAGCGGCTAGTGCTAGAGATCCTCATATTAGAGCATGTGTCAAGGCTAGAGCCAGTGTAGGCACATCGAGGACTGATGACATCGATCATGGAGTGATGGAGGAGTGAGCACAGTTTATTCTTGTTGCTGACAAGAGAGGCAACTATCACCTTGGAGGATGTGTTTCAGATTCTGCAAGTTCTGATTGATGGGGACCAAGTAGATTATGATCCATATATGGGTCCAGCAGCATTTAGGAGATTATTTAGGACACTTCACATTAGAGTGGAGGGCTTAGAGATTCCCATGGCAAGGATGGAGGATCTATGTGATAGGCTATAGCAGGTAGTGGTGGCAATTAACAGATGGCTAGTTGGAGATAGGTGAGCTAGAGGTTTTCTAGTGGGATGGGGGATATTGATGGAGGGGATGTTCTCCTATGGGATGAGATATGCATGGGTTGAGTGTGTGCTTGGGTAGCTATATTATTATCTGCATGACTGTGCATACATGTTTGGAGTGAGTATGTCAGCTAGAGTTACAGTTTTGAATGTGTGGGCATATGAGCACATCCTAGTGATGAGACCAGATGGATGGGTAGCTAGAGCTACAGGTGAGCCATATGCTAGGATGTATAGGGGAGATTTGACCTATCAGCAGCAATGAGGAGTTGTATATTGGAGGCAGACACTAGATGAGGTAGATAGGTCTATTTAGAGGTCATGGCTCAGATACGAGAGATGGGATAAGGAGGATGTAGAGCTTGTCTGTCCTAGGCAGGCTAGATACATTTTTAGACATGAAAGATATATCATAGAGCGACATTTGCTTGAGAGGGTACTGAGGCAGTTTGGCTTATCGTAGGGAGCACCAGTGGGAGATGCTATTTTTGGGAGAAGATGATAGGTGTTTCATTGGGGGCCAGAGATTGTGGTGGACATAGCTTTGGTAGAGAGAGATGGGCTATAGCTAGTTAGGTGGCCATGGAGACAGGGTCCTACAGATTGAGGGACATTGCCAAATTATGATACATATTGGGTGACAGTTGGACTGACTCGACTGATGAGGGTGGGAGAGATAGGAGAGATTGGTATGGAGAGACCAATGAGGAGGAGATGATGACCAGCTCCACCAGTATAGGCAGTTCTGTTGGCAGCTCCAGGGATACAAGTGCAAGGAAAGGGTCATGTGCAACCACAGGTGTTGGCACATCTAGCAGCACAGATGATAGGAGATGATGAAGTAGGTATACAACAACTAAGGTGAAGGGTTAGGGAGGAGAGGAGATGGAGGTAGTGGGCACAGATGAGATTGAGGAGAGAGGAGATATACTACCATCAGGGAGTGATAAGATTGCGACATGCGAGAGCACATGCTCGTACATACCAGGCACAACTGCAGGCAAGAGCATAGGGAGGTGATGGATAGGATAATGGTAGCCTTGCTAGGGTGATAGGAGAGAGGAATGTAGCTATGCAGCAGGTGCAACTAGTTACTACTAAGAGGGATGTAGCTTTATAGTAGATACAATCTATTAGAGCTTAGTGGGATGCAGTGGTATAACAGGTGCAGTTGGTGAGGGTTGAGAGAGATATAGTTGTGCATCAGTTAAAGGTGATGATAGTGGAGTGAGATAGAGCTATAGCTGCTTTGGGGACAGATGGGGCCATGATGTACTTTGCTACACAGCTGAATCAAGCACAAAGTGAGTGGAGGAGAGCACAGGGTGAGATTGAGTACTACAGAGGCTTCTACCATGGAGTAGTACCTGTAGAGCAGAGACAGATGAGTTACAGGAGTAGGTCAGGAGCTTCATCTTTTTAGAGGATAGGTGGTTCATGATCTGTGGCTTCAGTTATGGGACCTCCTAGAGATGGCAGGCTAGGTGCAGGACCCAGTGGAGGTGGACAGGGTGAGGGGGCTACCAGTAGTCACTAGGGCTACCTTGTTGTATTTGTTGTATATTATTGTATCATGATGAGGCCTATAGGCTAATTGTAGATATATTCTTTGATGGCTCATGGCTGGCCCATGTTATATTTGTAGACACTTGTATATTGACACGTGTGTGTGTGTGTGTGTGTGTGTGTGTGTGTGTGTGTGTGTGTGTGTGTGTGTGTGTGTGTGTGTGTGTGTGTGTGTGTATGATGGCTTTGGTTCTATGTGATTATGGATGCACTTATGACATTATGATGGTTATGCATTTTTGTATTTTCATGGTTTATTTGGATGTTTATGCAAATGATATGAATATGCAAATGGAAATAATGTTAATGTATTTTGCTGATGATAATACAAATAGATAGATGGTAATGATATGATATGAACTTATGCTTATATATATGGTAATGATATGATATGTCTAACACACTTGTTTTGCATGATAAGGGATGTTAAAAAGGATGATGGAGGAAAGATTGATCTTGGTTGAGGACTACATAGGGATATTATAGAATGAATAGATGATATAGCATGGCAGATTTTGAAAGTAATTGCTCAAGAATTAAAAGAAATGCAATCCTTATGTTTGATATAACATGTGGATGTTATGCACCAGGGTATAGAAGACCAAGGTGTCAAGATATCGAATGCAAAACTAACATACTACAATCTTGTCTGAATGTATGAGGTCAAGATGTTGAACCAACATACACAAGATATGAATTGTAGCTAGTGTTCCAAGATGGACTTTGACGTTACTAGCAATGGTTTGAGATTATCTCCACTACACATAGTGATACCTTGCTGGTTATATGTATGGAGCTAGTCTTAGCATAGAATAGTCTCAAGTGCTAAGAGACTGTTTAGCTTCTCAGATGCTAGAGATATTGATATGTAAGATGCTAATCCCAACACATATAAGATACCCATACGCATAAGAAGAGAAGAATATCATCCCACAGACATGGCATACAAAAGTAATATGACCATGCCCCATTCTTTATTTCATCGCAACATACCAAGATATGATAGATCAAGGTAGTCTTGATTAGGCTTAAGAAAGGGACAAAAGAGAAATCAAAAGATAAAACAAAAGATACTGTCATCATTTTCTCTTGCCAAATTTAAGTGCTCTTGGATGGATTTAAGATGGTACCTTGTTGAAAGGAAAGCTTCATCATGTTGAAGGCTAAAGATGTTGATAAAATGCTATAGCAAATGTTGGCTTAAGGCTTGTGGACAAATAACTTCTAGCTTATCCCTGATTGGTCAAAGTGCTTGAGCTTTCACTGATACACATAGTGTGCTTCTTGCTTGAGCTGGTCAAAGAGAAGAAGATGAAAGATGAAAGAAGATGAGGATGGGGTGGATCATTTGTTCTTGAGTACTAGATACATCCTTTGTATTCCAGACTGCTTACATACCCTATGTCCATGGGCTCAAAGCACATTTACGATAATGATGAGACATGATGAATATGTAGTTCTGGGTTTATTGATGATGTAGGTGATGAAATATAGAAGAAAGGGAGATAAAAGATCAGAGGATGATTAGAAGAAAGATGAAAGATGGGTGATGAAAAGAAGGCTATTGTCTTTGCCTGACTCAGAGTGCTTCCTTCACATCTTAGATTGCCTACATACCCTATATTCACGGGATCAAGGCTTTAACGTTAAAGCTGGTGATGTAGTTCTTGATTATTATTGATAATTGATGTTAAAGAATCAACTTTATTGCTTGGAGTTTTGTGATGTTTTGATTTTTTTGAATTTTGATATGTTTTGATATTTTTTGGTGATGTCTGAGCTTGGATTGATTGTGAAGATGTTGGTCCTCGTTTGAAATGTTTGCCATATTTGAAGTTGGATGTGTGCTATGTTTATAGTTTAATGTTTGTTGTATTATGAGTTTGGGTGTTTGTTGTGTTATGAGCTAGAGCTGTAAGTATCCACTTCCAAATAAGGCTTAACAAGTGCCCCCAGTGTGGGATGAGGTTTATTATGGAGAAACTGCAATGGATGCAGTCATGTTGAGAAGATGTTAAGGTATCAAATGATATAATTACCCCAATGAAATCCAAACTACAAAAGCTAGTAGGGCAGAGGTGAGGATGGAAAGGCTTTATTTTATTATGGATGGACAATGATGTTTGTACAAGGCAACATGCACATTATGATAAGGATTATGTAGGCTAGATGGCAAAGTATGCTATGAAAAACTGTGATCAAAACAAACTAAGCAGATGATGGGAGCTAGTAGCTACACATAGCACTTGTTTTCTAATTAGGTTCAAACTTGCCCTGTTTCTCATGATGTTGCTAATTTCTTTGATTTTGTTTAAGGACAAGATCTCCAACTTGAAATATGTGTTCTCTAATTTTCTTGTTGTAGCTATAGCGTAGACAATTTGGATAGACTTGGAGATGGTTGAGTGCTAAAAGACATCGTTCATCTAATAGCTCAAGATCATGGAGTCTAGATACTCGATATTCTTCATTTGAAATAGTATGATGTAAAGATACTCACAGCGATGGGATCTCAATCTCAATAGGTAGGATAGCTTCAATGCCATACACAAGAAGCATAGGGTGCAGCTCTAGTTGGAGTTCTGATACTTGTTCTATAAGCCCATAATGTAGGATTAAGTTGTAGGTGCCAATCACGATGAGCTTCATTGACTGTCTTTTTGAGGATCTTGATAATTATTTTGTTAGAAGCCTCAGCTTGGCCATTACTTTGAGGATAATAAGGTGTAGAGAATCAATGTTGGATATGGAACTTGTTGCAAAGATCTCTAACCTCTTGGTTCTTTAAAGGATGACCATTATCAGTGACAATGGCTTGAGGAACTCTATACCAGAAAATGATATAGTGTAGGATGAACTTAGATATTTGCTTTCTAGTAACATAAGTCATTGGTATAGCTTCCACCCACTTTGTGAAGTACTCAATGGCGGTTATGATAAACTTATGGCCATTTGACAAGGTAGGATAGATTTTACCTATGAGATCAAGTCCCCATTGTAAAATGGCCAAGGAGTAAAAAAGGCTAAAGTTCATGTGTTGATGCATGTATTGAATCTCCATGTTTCTAACATTGTATACATCTCTTTGCAAATTGTTGTGCATCTTTTTCCATAGTTTGGCCAATAGTATCTAGCTCGTCGAAGTTTCTTAGTAAGACCAGGGCTAGTGGAATGCAATCCATAGACACCTTCATGTACTTCACGTAAGGAAACATTTGCTTCCTCAAAATCAAGACATTTAAGAAGGATATCATCAAGACTCCGGCGATATAGGGTGTCTCCTATGATAGTGTATCAAGAGGCTCAACAAATAAAGGTTTTTCATTGGGTGTAAGATAGTTGGAATGGAAAGGTTTGATTGTGGAGATACTCGTATATGTCCTCATACCAAGGTGAATTGGGACCAACAATATCACATATAAGCTCAAACTATGGTACTTCAAATGTTGGGATCAGAAGTTCTTCAACCATAAACTCACACTTATGTGTATTAGATGGCATATCTAGAAGAGATCCAATCATAGCCATGGCATTTGCTGCTTTGTTTTGTATCCTTGGAATCTATTCAAAGGTGATAGTGTCAAAATATATCTTGAAATCATCAACCATTAGTTTGTATGGAAGAAGCTTCTCATCTTTTGTTTGATACTCATCTAAAACCTATCTAATAACCAATTGAGAATCACCAAAGACATGTAGCTATTTGATAGCCCATTGTACTGCCATGTATAATCCTGTGATTAAAGCTTCATATTTTACTATATTGTTAGTACATGGAAATGCAATTCTGTATGATTTAGAGATACAATCTCCTTGAAGGGTAATAAACAATATCCCTGCTCCTGATCCATGTTGTGTGTATCATCCATCAAAGTATAGTTGCCACAATATTGATGAAGTTAAGTTGAATAGTTCTTCATTAGGAAACTCTGGATGTATTAGATGAATATCTGTGACAGATGCCGCAGCTAATTGATCAGCAATAACTTGTCCTTTTATGGCCTTGCGATCCACATATTGTATGTCAAATTCACTTAGGATCATAACCCATTTTGCTAATCTTCCCATAAGGATTTCTTTAGAGAGAAGATATTTGAGAGGATCAACATTAGAGATGAGCTTTGTTATTTGGTTCAACATACAATGTCACAACTTTTGAGAAGCAAACACCAATGCTAAACATGCTTTTTCCATAGATGAATAATTAAGTTCATATCCCATGAGAGTTCTGTTGATGTAGTAAATGGCTTGCTCTTTTCTTGAATCATCATGCTAAATTAACAGGGCACCCAATGCTGTTGTTGTTGAAGATATGTAGAGCAATAGTGGTGGATCAAGTACAGGAGGTACTAACATAGGAGGTGTTGGTAGATATTCTTTTATTTTGTTGAAGGCCTATTGACACTTCTCATACCACTTAAAAGGTTCACCCTTGTGGAGGAGATGTTGAAAAGGATGA
Source organism: Cunninghamia lanceolata (assembly GCA_027924645.1). NCBI lineage: Eukaryota > Viridiplantae > Streptophyta > Pinopsida > Cupressales > Cupressaceae > Cunninghamia > Cunninghamia lanceolata. The sequence goes on along the minus strand of BSBN01000078.1, from coordinate 28,493,325 downwards.
CACTCGTCTTCTAGTTGTGAGATAAATCTGCTAATGGATTGTAACCTTCCTTGTAGACTATGGAGCTGTTTGAGATTTGTTGGTAGAGACATTTCCATGATAGCTTTTACTTTGTTAGGGCCCACTTCTATTCCTCGTCAAGACACAATGTATCCGAACAATTTTCTAGATGTTACGCCAAATACACATTTTTTTAGATTTAGTCTGACTTGATACTTCTCTAGTTGATCAAAGATTTATGCTAATACTTGTACATGTCTTTCACTCATCTTGGATATTCCTAGAATATCAACATAATCTTCCATGATAGTGTGAAAAAGGTCATGAAAAATAACTATCATGGCTAGTTGATAAGTAGCTCCAGCATTCTTGAGACCAAAAGGCATTACAACCCAACAATATGTACCCCATGGATAAATGAATGATGTCTTGTATCAATCTTCCTCTACTATTCTGATTTGGTTATATCCTAAAAATCCATCCATCAAAGATAGCATTTCATGTCCAACTGTGAGATCTACAATGTTGTATATGCTTGGTAGTGGAAAGTCATCTTTAGGGCATGCTTTATTAAGATCTCTGAAATATATACAACAATGAACTTGTCCATTAGGTTTTGCTATAGGTACCAAGTTTGATACCCATTCTAGATAATCAATAGGCTTTATGAACTTTTCTTCTAAGAGCTTCTAAATTTCTATCTTAACCAATAGAGCTACTTGCGGATGCATTTTGTGCAATTTTTGTTTGACAGGTTTTGCATTCGGAGATACTGCTAAATGATGTACCACAAGTGATAGATCTAGACCTAGCATGTCAGCGTAAGTCCATGCAAAATTAATAGCTCTTTTTATGAAAAATGCTGTGAAATATTTCCTTTCTTGTTTGATAGTGATGCTGCCAAATATGTGATGTTTGGGTTTTGTTCTGTGCCCATGTTCATATCTTGTGATTTTTCAACTAGCACTGTTGATTTCTCATGATAATCAGTGGCAACAGGAAGATCAAATCCCTCATCCTTAGGTGCCTTAAAGAGGTTTTCACCCTCGAATACATCCTTTATTTTTACTTTTTCATGGTCAAGAGGCACCTTTCAGTTTTCACCTAGTGACCTATCTTTTTTTATCTTATTTATTTCACTTTTACGACTAAGGGATTTGATACTTCCACCAAAATATTCTAGTTTAGGGATATCCATCATGAAGCCTACTTTGTGATCACCCAATGGAATGCCTTGTCATAATCCCTTGAATTCAATAATGGCTTCATCATTTTCAAATGTATCCAATATCGGTTGCCCCCTGTTGGTCCCAATCGACAAGGTCAGGATATACAAGTGAAAGGGTAATAGACGAAGGGTTTCAACTAGATGAGGTTGTGGAGATCATGAAGATGGAGTTTTCTTGAAAAAGGTCAGTAATATGAAGGGAGGAGTCATCGATGGTATCTGTATTAGAAGTCTCTCCTACCGAGTAAGGTCCAGCTTCCATATCGTAAATACACTTAATGTCTTTGGAAAGTGGTACCTCAGAATGATAGACAAGGCCTTGTTTATTAAACTTCTTAGACACAACAATAGGTTCAATAGGTCCTTGTTCCTGTGATCCCAATCCACCATGTCCTTTGTGGCCCATGTTCTTAATGATGCGGAACCCATTGTTATATCTCTCCACTTCAAGTTGGATTTGGTCATTCTCATCATAGAATATCCAAGAGTTGATGTCATCAATGTCTTCATCATCCAGGAATCTATCTTTAATGAACACTGTGGGTGGAGCTTTTATAATGGCTATAGATGAAGATGCTTTGGATATAGAAGGTTTTCCATGAGATTTGGGACATAAGGGAAGAGTTTCAACACAACAAGATTCTTGCAATGCATACTCACCCAGGCCATGTTCAGTGTACTTGATACGGATATTGGAAGTGGCTTTGGTAGATGATGGTTTGAGTAGAGTAGATGGATGTACATAAGATGAAGATGGATATGCATTGGTATTGATAGGAATGTAGTTAGGGCTTTGATATTTAGCTTCAAAAGCATGACAAAATTCAAATGGATTAGGATCAGCATGGATAGTAATTTCAACACCGTTATGTGTAAATTTAAGACATTGATGATATGTAGAAGGAACTACTTTGAGGGCATGGATCCATGTACGACAAAGGATGATGTTATAAGGAAGCTCAATATCAAGAACTTGACAATGATTGTTAGTAGTGACTAGCCCAACTTGAATAGGCAAGTGAATAATCCCTTCAGTATCTCTCTCAGCATCATCATATGCCTTGATAGTAATGACCTTGGAAGTGTCAACATCTTTCTCAGAGTATCCCAATTGTTTTATTAATTTTAAGGAACATATATTAAGACTAGATCCACCATCCACTAAGATTCATTTGATATGACATTGGTTGACAAACACTTCTATGTGGAGGGCTTCATTATGTGATGGGTTGATGGAGGGCTGAAGATCTTTGTCAGAAAAGGTGAGATGGCATGGGGCTGTAATGCTAGCTATCATAGATTGGAATTGAGTGGTATAGATATCATTGGGCATAGAAGATTCTTGTAATGCTTTGTCAAGGATAGATTTGTGGGTAGGGGATATGTGAAACAAATCAAGAATGGAAATATGCACAGGTGTTTTGCTAAGGTGATCAAGGATATTGTAGCTGGAGGATGGTCAAGGAGAATGGATAGGTGCTCCTTAAATGGTAACACGACCTCTTCGGATAGTCATAGTGCAGTCAGGTACTTTGCCTTGGATAGAAATAGGAGCAATTTGGGCTTGGTTAATGTGGCCAATCATGGATGACTCATAATTATATTGAATGGCATTCTTAGTATGAGGGTTACTTGGTTTTTCATGAGATGGAAGTGGATTCTTGAAAACATCTAGATCATAATTCGATGTCAGTTGTTGTGTAGGTTGGGATGTTGGAGGTGTGATTTTAATTAAACCTTGATCGATGCAATCTTGAATAACATGATTTAAGCACATACAACCATTTCTTTTATGTCCCTTGACTCTATGATAGTTGTAATATTCATTTTCTTTGTACCAAGGAGCTTTGAAGAGTAGTTTGCCGTTGGGTGGTGCATCCGGTAACATGCTATCTCCTGCTTGGAGAAGCTTTCTAAAGACAACTTCCATAGGTTCCTCTAATGGTGTGAATTGTCATCGAGGATTTGAAGTTTGTCATCGTCGAGTTCATTGAAAAGGTTGAGTTGCTGTAGATGCAGCTTGAATGTTAATATGAGCTTTCATTATTTGTATGTTCTTTGTGTCTACAACACCATCGTTAACAACATTATTGGTCTTGTTCCAAAAGTGAGATTTATCATTGGAGTTTTGAGGATTGTCTTGGTTATCTCAAAAACTCTTGATAGTGCCCTTAGAAATTAAAGCGCAGTCAATGACGATTCCTTTGGAAACAAGTTCATCAAAGGTACTAGCACTTTGCAATTGTAGTTGGAATAAAAGCTCAAGATGAGGATTTTGAACAAAGATGTCAAGCTGTTGTTTCTCAGCTATTTCCCATGATAGTTTTCTAGCCATATTATGCCATCATTGGGTAAATGAAGAGAAAGGTTCACCATTGCATTGTTTATTGTTGACAAGGTCGTTCATGTTCAATGGTGAAAGCAAAATGTGATCAGAATTTATTTGCTATTTTCATAAAAGATTTAATACCTAGAGGTAAATGAGAGAACCATTCAAGAGCCTAGCCTACTAAGCTTCAAGGAAATAGTCTCAGAAGATATGTATCATCTTGAGCAACATTGAGACATGCAACAAAGAATGGTCTAAGATGGTCTTCCAGATTTCCTTTTCCTTTGTACTTGTCAAATTGTGGAATTTCAAAGTGTGGCAAAAAAGGTGTCATATGAAGTTACTTGTCAAATGGATAAGTGCATATGTCTTCCAAGGAAAATGTCTTCTTGCTTTATCCCACCACTTTTTTAATCATTTGTTGAGCATCTACTGGAGAAAGGTGTTGTTGTTGCAAAGGGGGTTGTTTGTTTGGAGGTGTAGTGTAATATGATGTATATTGTGGTTGTTGTTGCAGGATATACAAAGCCATGACCATTTGTTGAGGTTGCGTACTCACAATATATGTCATAGGATTAGTATGTGACACATATGTGTTTGAAGATTTATGTCCATGAGACGCAAGTGGTGGTTGAGTATATTGCGATGGATTAGCACCAAAGGTTTGCATCACATGGGAAGTGGAAGATGGATTGGTGTTGATCAATGGTTGTGAGTTTGGGGTTGGATTTGTGATATGGTAAGTGATGGAAGGATTGGTAGATACAAAAGAAGGATGGACATTTGGGTTTGTAGTTTGGACAACATGAGGATTGGTATGTGTCGTATGTTGAGTGACGATGGATAATACTTGAGTAGTATAAGATGGATTGATGGTTTGTGAAGGATTATGGGGGGATGGTTGAAATGATGTATGTTGATCAACATAAGAGACTACGGTGCTAGGATTAGCTTGCGAAACAATAGGTAGGTCACTCATGTCAATGAGACTAACATTCAGGTTGTATGGTGTATTGGATGGATCCGCAAAAATTGTGGAGACAATATCAGCAGTGATAGGAATATGGGATGTGGTTTCCACATGTGATGCAATGGGAGTAGTGGATTGCAATGGTGGTGAAGTTTGGATAGTTTGTGTTGTGTGGATAGCTTGGGAAACTTGTGGAGTATGGGATATGCAGATAGCTTGTGATGTGTGAGGAGTTTACTCTTGGGCAACATGGACAACTTGTGTTACTTGAGATCAAGATACGGTCACGGTAGGAGAAGGTGTATGTTGTGGAATATGGAGGGGTGGAATGTTTAGATTTTGCAAAAGCAAAGGAAGTACATTAGTCAGGGTGATAAAAGGTTCTAAAGTGTACTCTGAACTTGGTGGGTTGAATGAAGTAACAATAGGTAATGAAAAGGATGGGTTGAAAGGCGGATTTTGTAATATGGTATGAGATGGTGTGGCTATAGTGGATGGTCCCTTTGCAACAACAACAGGAGTGCTTGGATCATTCTATTGAATAGCAAATATGTCAAAGTCTCTTAGTAATTTGGCTCCCATATGTGCTAATTGCAAGAAGTATCAACTAGGATCGGATAAAAAAAGCCTCTCGAATTGATCCCATACATGTGTATCTCTAAATTCTGATAAGTCTTCTTGGGATTTCTCTTCATAAGTCTCTAAAAATGTTTGAGGTTGTACTTGTTGTGAGGATGACTCTCCAATAGTGTATCCATCGGGCACAAACATGTGAGAGGGCATGTTGATTGTAAAATGAGTTGCATCTCTAAGGGGCATTGATCTAGATTGTTGCATCTTGGTTTCCATCTCAGCTCATAGTTTTGCTTCCATTTCAGCTCTATATTGGCTCCTAGTTTGAGGCATGATTGTTGATGTTGAAAGTTGGACTTTATCTTGCAAGGTTTGAGACCTAAAAGGTGATGGTTTACTAATTATTTGTTTGGTTGTTGGTTTTCTTTTCTAGTTTGTTGTTTTCTTTGTTGTTAGGTTGCTTGGTTGATGTTGCTAGTTGTTTGGTTGTTGGTTACTAGACTTCCCTAGAGGATAGCTCACACACTGAAAGGGAAAAGCATGGTTGATATTGTTGTTTGATGATATTGCTAAGGCTAAATCCAAAAGATGATGTTTTGCTAATGTTGGGTTGATTGTTTGATGTTTGGTTTATTGATTTGAGGTCTCAAGAGGATGGAGAGTCCACAAAGTCTAATTATTTGTTATGTGCAAGATAGGAGACAATGTTTAGGAGTCTGCAAATGATTGGAAGTAGGTCTGAAAGCTAATGCTAAAGCTAAGCAAACTAGAAATGTAGCTGATTTGGCTGAGTTGCTGAGATTTACTGATATTTAGCCAGAGGTGACAGGTAATAGCTCAAATGTGACACAAAAAAGACCAAAAGTGACTAAAAATAACTCAGAAGTGATCTAGTTTTTGTTCAAGTGATAGGCTATAGCATTAACTAGAGGTGAGCTAGCTTGTTATAGGCGAGCAGTTTTGATTCAAAGGTGATTTTCTATTGGTTAGAAGCAACTCAGTTTAGAGCAAAGGTGAGCAGCTATTGTTCAAAAGTGATTGGGTTTAATCAAGAGGTGGCTAACTATTGTTTAAAAGTGATCTGAATGTCTGTAAGTGGTTAGTTAAGGCTCAAAAGTAGTCTGTGTCTATCAGGGAATATGTTTGAATTATATTTTTGACAAGAAAATAGTGATTTCAGTCACTCACACTCACAACAATCACAAACTTGTACAACCTAGGCTAGGAAAGGACTATATTTGTTGAGCCCCCTGGCCATGCTTATTCAAACTAGATAGCTTCAGGACCTTGGTAGCATTGGCTTCTCTCCACAACACTCACTTCTCACGCATACCAAGATCTAGGTTTCCCAAGGCTTGTCCCTCCACCAAACCTTAAGATTGTCTATGCTATTTCTACTAAGAACCACGTGAATTAGGGCAGCTTCAAAGGTCCCACCTTTTTCATCAACAAATAGAGGGTTTTTGGCTACTACACAAGGTTGCTAGTAAGGGCATCCATTCAGGTGGCTATACGTGCGACAGTGCTACTCTCTGTTATGGAGTCTCCCAGCCTTCAAGGGTTACACCTTGGAGGGTATTGGGGGAGGTTGGTTGTCAGTATAACACAACAACACCCATTGTTTGTGGCTTTCGACACAAACACTTTTCTTATATAGCAATTCAAAAGGACTTAGCTTTAGCCCATTACCGTTTGGGTCATACCCCTTCTCACACTAGAAGGCAGGCCCTCTAAAGATAATAACAAGTTCTCATGAACCCAAGATCCATCTGATAGGAAAGGGGAGAGGATAATTTTTCTATTAAATTTGGGTTACAAACATGTACATTCAAGCAATCAAAAAAGATAAAGCAAGCATAAAGAAAACAACGATTCTTTTTAAGCACCAAGCCCAAATGTTCCTAAATTAGTGATAAATCACAAGTCTTGGACCGATTGAAGATGCAACAGATATGTTAGTAGTTTGATAACCTTATTTTCTTGGACAAATGATAAGATGTACAAATACCCAATTAGTAACCAAGAAAACTAAACTGCAAATGATAAAGATAGAAAGCGACACAATTACCAGAGGTGATCAACTGTTGATCAGAAGTGATCTGTATTCTGCTGCAAGAGAAATGTTATTGGTCAGAGGTGATGTCAATAAACCCAAATACAAACTACTAAAGCTTAGAAGTGATGTAGACAAGCAACACATGATTGATTATAGGTCATAAGTGACTTAGATCTATAAAAAACAAGATAAAAATAGAAAACCCTAGCTTTACAAAAAGTGGTCCAAATAGCTAAAAGTGATCACCATTACATTAAAAGTGATGAAAATATAGATATAAGAAACCACTGTTCGCTCAGAAGTGATCATGGAAATGCTATAAGCAATTGGTTTCAGCTTAAAAGTGATGCGTGTAATTAGACAGCAACTGGTGTTCGCTTAGAAGCGATTAAAACATGTCGTAAGCACTCACAAAATATGATCTTCACAAAAATAACTTCAAATAACAAAGTTAATCAAGGATGTGGGTCCCATTGGGTGTGCCAAAATGTGATTAGTAAAAATCAGGTTGATAAGATCAAGCATAGCCATGAAAACCTAACCCTACCATCATCAAATAATCTAATCTAAATGAAATCAAAAGCATGCAATCCAAGAACAATATCACCTAGATTGTATGATTCCTTGTTTATGATGTGGATTGCTTCTTCAACAATGAACAATTATGAAGATAAAAGATGCCATAATGGATGGATAATAATGATAATAAGCTCAATGGATGCTAAAATGCTCAATATGCTCAAGATGATACTGTAGATGCTATATGAATACTAGATAGATATAGTATGGAATGAGAGGGTGTTTATATAGAACTCAACCAAAATTAATCAATGGTGAAGATTTGGTGGCTATGTGAATAGCTAAGATTATTTGATAGTCATAGATGAATGTGTAGATGACAAGTGGAGGCAAGATAAGGCTTATGTTTGACCGTGTACATAAAAAGTACTACATGAGAAAGATATTAAATAAAAGATGTGTACCACTTATCTTTTTAAATGAAAGAGGTACACATGTCAGCTCATTGAAGGTAAATGATAAAAGGAATTAATGAAATAAATAAAATTTATTTAATTAATTGGAAAGTGGGTTTATGGATGGAATTTTAATTAATTAAATAAGATTTATTTAAATAAAATAGATAGAAATAAGATAATTAAGTAATTAAAGATTGTTTAATTATAGGTTAGAGGAAATAGCTAATGAATTAATTAAATAAATATAAATTTATTTAATTAATAGAAGAAATAGGTGATAGGGACATTTCTTAAGTGTGTTAGACAAACGCAGATGATAAATAATGCAATATTTGAATGCTAATGATAATTAGGTCAATTTTGGGTGTCTACAGTATCTCTTTGGCTAAGAGTCAAGGATTGAAGGATATCCATTCCATAAATCTAAGTTGATATCTTTTTGGCTAAGAGCCAAGGATTCAGGGGTATCCATTACATAAATCTAAGTTGATATCTTTTGGCTAAGAGCCAAGGATTGAAGGGTATCCATCCCACCAGATTTACTTGGGACATGATCCCAACCTCATCTTTGCACCTTTAAAGGGATTGAACCTTGGTGGATTCTATAATCAAGGAACATACCATCACCCTCACCAGTTGTGCTCAATCAACTGAGATACAAAACTTTAGTGAGATTTTCTTTTTATCTTTCTAAAGATTTTCTAAGTTATATACATTTTACTTATTTTATTTAGAAGATAAAATTATGTTTTGTTTCGCTTATAAATTTGGGTAAGGCACCTAGGAGCTACAAAAAAGAGTATTTTTATTTAGATATTAGTAGTTAGGAGCTCAATAGATTCATTCTAATTTTTCTAACCATCATAATTTATTATGCATACTACAACATATTGAATATATCTAATGAGAGAAATTGACTTTCAATGCTCGATATATTTAGCTTTCCAGGGAAAGGGTGATTGGGTCATCCTTCAAGTCTTGGAGGCCCCTATCCATCCTTTTCATGCAAAGACAAAAAAATATACACACCCTTCTTAGGTGTGATGACATTTGAGTCGACAAAGATTCCAAGTTGTGGGCTTGAACAAACTTCCATTTGCCAATAACCCTAGGGATAGAAAGTGTGTTATGTGTGTGAATTGTTTTCAAATTGTGATTAAGACCCATGGAAATTTGGAGTTGAATATACCCAAAACATACACATATGCTCCCCAATTCAAGAGTCATAGCCAAACTGAATGTTGAGTGTCTTCTATGTGTGATGTGTTTTTTGATTTCTCAAACAAATTGCCCAAAAAACATAGAAAAAATACACCACAATCGTAAGGAAACTTTTGAGCATCCACCTTCCCTATCAAACTCAAATTGTAATTGTGTCAAAATATCTAAGACTTTCATATTCTATTAGACCATCCATTTCATTCCCTTAGGTTTAGGTTTCATCCTATAGCTAGCCCATTCCAATAAATTGCATTTATCTCACTATAGGTTATCACAACTAACCCATCTCTTTTCTAGGAAACCATTAGTTTCAATTTTCTCTCAGGTTGATAAATAGGAGAAATCATCATACTTCACCCCAATCATAGTTACAAACTTGGATTGTACAAGACCTTTTCATCTCTTTCATAATCAACCAAACAAGTTGGGCCTAGTACTCATAAGTCTAGCCTAGGTTCATCTTTTTACAATCAACATATGTGTCTCAACTCATAAGTCTAGTTTGAGCTCACTCTAATCACTATTCTCTTCAACATTATCATTTCAAGGTCTTGAAAAATCCAACTAGTATTTTGATAAGGTCATAATTTGACATTAGTATCCCTTTGATCAAACTTCTTAAAAATTGGAACCTATTGGCTTCTAGCAAATCTTTAGTCTTGTTCATCACCTTAGGCCTAGTTGCATTCTTGTCATCCCTATATTCCAAAAATTTCCAAAAAAAAACATTAGCATAGAACATCTTCACTTTGCATTGCCAACTTTAGTTGTATTTATCCCCACGTCTCCATAAACACTAGTATAGTGCATTGTAACTTTACATTACCACCCTTAGTGTCATTAAGCATACTTATATCCCAAAAAATACAAAAAACATTACACAGTGCATTCTCACTTTGCATTACCATCCCTATCTTATCCCAAAAATACCAAAATATATAGTATCTACTACAATTTGCATTGCCATCCATAGGTCATCCTGATTTCCCTCATCTAGCAAGTCTTTTATGGTGGAAACATGGTTGCAAAAGAAAAGAAAGAGAGGGGAATCCTTAGATCATCCCCTTGATAATCCTACAAACACAATGATATTTGAAACCTCATTTAATGGGCAACACGGACCTCACTCTGGAACATGCCAAATCCCTTTGAGAATCTCCTTTTCAAGAAAACAATCAATGGATTACTCAACAAGAAATTGAAGAAGCCTCCCAAGATCCTAGAATGTTGTGCACCATAGATGAAATGATAGCTACTAATGCTCATACCTACCTCATGTGTCTCTTACAAACTGGCAACAAACTTCCTGTAGGGGTAGATATCAATGTAATTGTAGAATCATCACCGAAAAATATCACACAAGGCCAATGTCAAGCAAGATCATCCACTAGCTACACAAATCTGACACAAGAACATGCCTCCATTCCCATAGGACAAGTGTTACAAAATTCCATAATCTCCCATGTGACTCCCACATTTGACACCAACAATGCGAATGTCATGTTGTAACCTTTGAATTTTGCAAACCCCTTTTCTTCAATAAACATGAATCAAAACAAAAGAACGTGAAGGATGCACATAATGACCTCATAGGTACACACACATGGGGTCCATACCACATCAAATGCAACATGAGCCTTTGGCCTCAAATGAATACCAACTTAGGCAATCAAAACATGGACCCCCTTGGTCAAAACAATAACACCATACCCAATATGAACATGAATGTTGGGACTACACATTTGAAGCAATGTTTTGAATCATCAATATGTAGACCCAAATTATAAAAATAGTAATACCATACCCAACACTTACACAAACATTGGTACCACTCAAAATCACACCTTGAATCATCAAAACATTGCCCAAAATCATCAACATGTGTCACACCTAAATGTCAATCAAAATACTAGTGCATCACATCAAAATACCCATTTGAATCCCTTACAACAACAAGCGGACCTAAACACCCTTTTCCAAACAAATCATAACAAATTCCAAAACCTAAATCCTACAAATGCTTCATGCCACTTTCAATACATTAATCCAAATACCACATACATACCCAACAATCAAAACGTAAAAGCATCTTCATCACACACTCCCCTCAACACATATATCAATAGACTTGTTACCAATTTGGGATCCCAAAACATGTTAACATTAAACATGGGTAATCCATACCAAAATGCATGCTCCACAAAGGCCATGGACACATCATTGGCTTCCTTCAAAGCCTTGGCACACAAGATGTAAACACTAGAACAATGCTTCTCAAACATGCAAGTCTCTACCACAACAAAGGCATATTCCATGGAAGATTTATGTCCTTATCCCTTTAACAAAAGCAAATTTACATGCCACCTTTCCCACCAAATTACAATGTGCCTAACTTCAAAAAATATATGGGAAAAGGGAGTTCCATACAAATTGTGCAAGAATTTCACACAACATGTTTTGAGATTGCATATGAGCACACATATTTGATGAGATTATTTCGAAGGAGCCTCGCAGGCCAAGAGCTTGAGTGATTTGCATACCTTCCCATGGGGATAAGGACATGGACCAAACTTGCAGACAAATTCATATCTCATTTCTCTTATAACATCAAGATGGATGTGAATGTCACTGGCACCTTATGCCATACAAGACAAGAATATGGGGAAACATTCATCTCCTTCTTCCAAAGGTGAAGAAGCCTAGCTAGAAAATGTCTGTGCCATATCCCCGAAAACCAATTACTACCAAATTTTGTGGAAAATCTTAACAAAGAGCTCATGTACCAACTGCAAATCCATTATTGCACCTCCTTTAGAGAAGTCATTGAAAAGGGAACAACCATCGAGAAATCCCTCATAGCTAAGGGTACAATCAAAATTTTCAACAAGAACAAAAACACTCAAAACCTACCCTATGACAAGAACAAGTATTGGTCTCAAAAAAAGAATGTCACCAATGATGGGGTCATAGACGCAAAGGCTATCAATAGGACTGGCCCTATTCTCACAATCAAAGCACCCCTGATGCAAAATAATCAACCCACTGTTCAACAACAACCACAACCGCAACAACAAATGGCTAATGCAATTCAAAGCAACTAAAGAAGATATCCTCCAAGGATTAATAATCGTTGGTGAAACTTTACACCCCTAATAGTTCCTGTGGAGGCAATACTAAAGAAGTTGTTATAGTCCAACCTCATCCAATTACAAGATGTCAAACCATATGACCTAGCCTTTAAACCTCCTTCATAAAATGATGCCCAATTTTTATAAGTTAAAGAAGATCATACAAGACTTTATAGACAAAGGGGATGTCATTATAGATAACCCACATGGCTCCTCTAATACTGATCACATTATCTTTCAAGACCCTTTACAAAAACCCTCCACCTCAAGAACCAAGCCACATGACCATGTCAATTACACAACATTGCCTATGAATACACCATTAACAATATCTCTGCATTTAATGATAACATCTCCATGATCACCATCAAGTCCCATTCTAAGTGTGTCATCACCACTCGTAGGGCAAAAGTAACACTACAGGGTGCCCCATCTAATTCAGCCAATCCATCTAAGTCATAACCAAAGGCCCAATATAATCTCTTGGACCACTTGAAAAAGACTCTGGCCCAAATATCCATCTTCGAGCTACTTAGCCTATCCCTAAAGCATAAGTCCATTCTAGACAAGGATTTGTTGGAATCTTCCATCTCCATTGACCTAAATGTCAATCAATTCCAGGCCATGGTGGGGCACTTAGCTACCTCCAACCATGTTACTTTCACTAAAGATGATGTATCCTCACACTGACCTAATCACAACAACCCACTACAGGTCTAAGTCTTCATTAACAAGTACAAGATTAGACAGGTCTTGGTAGATGGCGGAATTGGGTTAAATATATGCCCTTTAAAGTTTAGTAATGATATTAGGATACTCAAAAGCATGTATGGACCCAACCAAAAGAATTGTCATCAAAGCTTATGACGATGTTGAACATTCCTCCAAGGGGGTGATCTCACTACCCATAAGAGTTGGGCCTGCCACTCTCAATATTGTATTTCACATCTTGGATGTTGAACTTCCCTACAATCTCATCCTTGGCTGACCATGGATCTATTGGGAACAAGGTAGATAACTGAGAGGGGGGGTGAATCAGTTATCTCAAAATTTCCTTAACCTTCTTTTCTTTTTGTATCTTAATAATTAGTGTTGCATCAAAACATCAAAGCATATGTAATCATAAGAAAATAAATAAAATCAACACACATAACATAAGGATTTTTACATGGAAACCCTGTTAAGGGAAAAACCATGGGGTGACTAACCCAAGATTGTATTCTCTGTTAAAAGAATAAAGGAGTACAAAATGGCACTTGCCAATTAGGGCTCACTACCTGAGCACACTGCTCACAAGATGCACACTGCCTACAAGAGACTCACTATCTATAGAACTTATAGAAGATAATAAAGTGTTTGAACTGATGAGAAGCATCTACAAATGCAAGAGTTCAGTTCTGGTTAGGCACAATACACTGATCTGATGCACTTCATCCTTCCTCTGTTTTAATGTTGTTGCTCTGTCACATATAAGACTTGAATTATTGCTCCCACTTATCCCTTCTCTTCTTCGCACTTTATTTTATCACTTGTTCACCACACACACCTACATACTAGAATCCATCTAGTATATATATATATATATATATATATATCTGCATCAAGGATTTCATCAACTTTCTAGTTGGCAACAAGAACACTCAAGATATTTGCAAGTTACTGATGTGTCGGTTGAATCCATGCTTGATTTGTGATATGTATCAAAAACATAGGCATATAAGTCATTACTCATGTTAGCCAACAATGTATGATCCCACAAATTGCTTGATCAACACCTTTTACTCATCTGGATTGAAGTCTGATACTCTGCCAGTCAGTTCTTCCTTTGTCTGCTCTGCCTGAATGGAACCCAACACTCATATGCTCATATCTTTTCCTTGATTTATCACCAAAGGCTAAATCTCTGGAGTATAGTAGTCACGATACCCCTCTTGACTTTCCCAAGTTCATAACTTACTAAGTTACACCGTCTAAGAGATCTAGACCTGATTGTCAGACCTTGTTACATACTTTGTTCTTATTCACCCGATCAAAAAATTCTTCAATCTGACTTTCGGTGAAGGCATATTATGTACTGCAGATGTGTGGGATAGACTTTGTTTCCATTAATGACAACACTTATGAAGCCACACAGTGCCTCTTTCCAACAATCTCCCCCTTTGGCATTGATGGCAACACTTAGTGAAAAATGTCTAAGTGTCGCAATAACTCCCCCTTGGCTGATGCTCTGTCTTTTGCACTATTTTTACCAGAGCTCCCCCTTAGCTAGATTCCACATTTTTCACTACTCCTCACTCACCCTTTTACATCAATGGAAAAGGGCAGAATCCACATACCAAAATTTGCAAAATTTGTCCTATATATGGTCGCATAAGTATATATATAATATACTTACATATACTTAAGTATATCCGCAAAAGTAGTCTTCAGCTGTACAAACTCTGTGGCCCAACATTGCTTCATCCTATCCAAAATGGAGATTTGACCACTCAACAAAAATGCATATGCTTCTACCCTTCTTAAATCTGTCGGATCACTGGTCCGAGCTGTGGTCTGAGCATCTATCAAAGCCTCATGCATTGCCTCTAGCTTAGGGATAATTATCCCTCTGAGTTCACTCATTCTATTTACTTTGTTCTTCTTTTCTTTGTCCAGCCTCTTTATTTCATTTATTATGACAATAGCCTGGCATTCTTGATTCATTAAAGAGGTAGTAAGGGGATCAAAATTCTGAGGTAGACTTGACAGTTTTCCTTCTTGTTCTTTCATTTTCTTCTCAATGTCTTTTGTCACCTTGGCCCAAGATAAACAGAATTTGTATATGTCCCCACCATCTTTAAGAGCATTTTCAAGGATCTTTATTCCAATGTCTAGGGTCCTCCTATCATTAGCAATCAATCCTTGCACTTTAGTGAATCTTTTTCCTAGAAACTCCTTCCAGACCTTTGCTTCTACCGATTTCTCTAGAGATTCAAAATGAGTGCTAATAGAATTTACCAAAGATTTTAGGTTATTGGATGGTGAGGCCTAACGATCCTTTTGGAAGGATGGCATGATCTTTTTCAACATCTCGAAAGCAATCTCCAATAGGTCATAGTCTTCCATGTGAGATTTCAAGAGTTTTTCTTTTGCTATGGCTTGAGCAAAGGATGCTATTTTCATTGTCTGAACTGGGGAGAGAGAGTCAAAATTTAGTGGCCCTTGAAATACCTCAGGTTCATCTATCTCCATCATTTCTTTGTTTAAGAAGTTCTTTACTACCTCTGCAGTGTCTATTACTAGTGATTGAGTCTTCTTTTCTTTTGGGATATCAAAACAATCATCATTAGTCTTTTGTGCTTGTTCTTCTTCTTTTCCCTTAACCTCTTCTTCTTGAATTACCTTCTATTCTCTTCTATCTTCTCCATTAGCTTTAGAGTATGGAATGTCTATAGTGGGATCTAGAGGAGAGATGTCACTGGTGTTTATTGCTTCATTAACTTCCTCTTCTAAAACAGAGGAATCCAAGTCCTTAGACTTCTCTTCATCTATCTCTTTTGATCCTTCTACATCCTTGTCAGAAGATTCTTCATTGGTTACATTTAATCCTTCAACATCCATGGTAGAAGGTTCTTCAACTATTTCCTTTATAATAAGAAGATTTAATATTTTCAAAGCATTCCAGAGGATATCTTTTGTTTCACTTTCTACTTAGTCAGTTTCTCCAAGCATAAGTTTCTTCATTCTTGCCTTACTCCGGAACTCATCCTTACAATCCTTAAAAATCATGTCCATTTGTTTTGGAGTGATAGAAGGATAAAGCTCAATCATTATTTGTTCCCGAATCTCTAAGTCTTTTGCCTTTGCATTTTCTTTTCTCAGTTTAATTGCCTTTTCTAGACTCTTAGGAATTAATGATATAATTTCAATGAAAGCTTTATTGTAAATGTTTAGGTACCCGACAGTAGCTTCTTCAAAAATTCTCTTGTTAGTATCACTTTATTCATCATAGAAATTTGTTACTGGCTATAGGTTCCCATCCATAGTAACTACCTTGATGATGTCATCAATGGAAAGAGTGGGCTTTTCAAAAAATTCCTCTGCCTTTTCTTCCTCATTTTTACTAGCAGAGAATTCCCTGGATGTTTTCTTCTTCTTCATTTTCTTGATTTCCTCATTAGATTCTATTTCTTCATCATCCTTAAGGCTTGTATATGACCTTGTGGCTTTGGTCTTTATCTTCTTTTCCCTTTTTCCAGATGTCTTGACTTCCGGTTTGGTATCCTTTGAGATTTTAGGAGTGGCAGATGTAGAGCTTTTAGAATATCTAGTCTGGGAGGAGGCTTGTACTAGAGTGTCTCCTCTCTTTGCTTCTTGTTTCTCTTTCTCAACCTTCTCCACCTTCTATCTATTTGCATCCACAGCCTCCTTTGATAGGCCAAATCTTTTGGCAATTTCTTTAACTTCCCTTCTTACTTTCCTCTTTATTTATGATTGTCTTAACTCAACATGTATTTTTACACTTAGCTCTTGAAAGGTTCCAAACCTTTCTACCTCAGTATCCTTGGGCTAGCTCAATAGATGTTGAATATGAAGCTCCAATATTTTTTCATTGACTTCATATCCCATAGGCATTATCCACAAAGTCTTTGGCTCAACTGCCTCCATTAAACATTGGTCATTGTCAACCATGAAGCACACTGTATCCTTGTACTTCTCAACTATGGATTGAGGTATTCTCTCTCTATCTTGCATCATGCTTTGGAAGTTCTTAGAGTAACCCTAGAGGGCTGTGATTTGAGCTTGAGCATCACCAAGTCCATACATATAATCTCTAATCTGGATAGCAACTGGTTTATCATTTTGCCAAACCCAACCACTTGATCTAGGTAGCTCATTCGTATAATAGAAGAATAGACACAGTATTCCACATCCATATTTAAAGGAATTCTTCTTATCCTTTTTGATCTTTTGCAAGTTTTCCAATAGTTGATTTAGAAGAAGTTCACATAGGTCATAATCTGCATCTTCCCTCAGCATTTGATATGCACCATAGATTGCTATGCTAGACATAGAATTCTCCCTTCTCGAATGATAGATTTTGTAACCAATTATCATTGAGGCAAACTTGACATCTAGATCAGTGATGTCATCTACGGTCATTGCTCTTTTGTCAAATATAGATCCAGTGGCTTCTGTTACTATCTGGTTCTTCACATATTTAAGTGTAGGTAACCCACTGGATGAATGCAGTCTAGTCACTCCCCTGATGGCATCTTTAGTTTTCTTGAAGGGCCTCATTAGCCACATGAAATTATCATGCGTCCTACTTAGGACATACCAGACCCAATCATCTTCTGCAAAACATGGAAAATGTATGCAATGTCTAAAGTGTTTATCCCGGAGGGCCTTGAATTCAGGTTTAAGTTCAAAATTTTCATATATTAGCTATTTGTGATAAATATCCATCAGTTTTGAGTCTCCAAATTCTTCAATGTTGGCATGGATATAAACCCTAACATCTTCTACATGCAATACTTCGTGAGGAATGCTAGAAAATGCACCCAAAGGATCAACTTCTAGAGATTTATAAGGGTGTTTCTTGAATTTAGGTCGTGGCCTATTAGCGATATTAACAACCATTGGAGTAGCCATTTTGCAAGAGATTTATAGAGAGATTTTCATAATAGAAGTACCTTTTCACGCTTTAGGGTTTGAAATAGGAGCCGGTACAAATCGCTGGTTGAATTCATTTTTGATCTTGTAGAATCTTTGTTGCAGAGCTCTTCTTTTCTTCTTCGCGAGTGCAAGTGCAAATAATGAGTGAGGGAACCCTTTTATCCTTGTGCAAACCCTAATTTCCTTGTATAATAAATGCACAACTTAAGTTATCTGGTTGCCCTGTTTGGAGAGAGATCTTCTCAAATCACTGTGTTGAACTTAGAATCATTGTCAATGAGGATTGACAATGCATCTTCTTCTCTTCAATCATGCCATGGGTCCGCAAATCAAAGCATTTCAATTCTGAATCATACCAGATCTATTTATGAAATTATGCTTTACCGGATAGCTGTCAAAATTGGATTAACCTGAGCAATTATAAGTCTTACAAAACTCCATGCAGATCTTTCATATTTTGACTGAAGATTATTTGGAGTTTTTTCTGAGAACCCTTTAATCCACAGCATCAGATGTTTACTCAATGTGCTGAATTTAGTCACTAACTTACTAGTTGGGGGAAATTATTTTTCTCTATGACTCCTCCTAAGCTAGAGCTCACCTTTTTAGTTTCTGGAAGGAATATCAGCACAAGATTTTGGTGTTGATCCATCCCTAATATTTTCTGTACTCTTCTTTACCCAAATCTTACTCATCTCCTTTTGAACTTCATCTGCATTCACTTTACCTTTTCCCTTATCTTGTTTTTGATTATGTTGCACTGAATCTTTTCTATCCTAATTTATGCTTCTACAAAATTTGGCAATATGACTGGATCTACTGAAATTGTAACAGACAACATTTCTTTGCTTATTTGATTGATATCCTCTTGATCTGCATTGATTAGCCATATGTCCTATTCTATTGCATGTAAAGCATCTACCATTGAATGAATTATTTATTTGCATATTTTTGCATTCATGAGATTTGTGACCATACCTTTTGTAGTTGAAACATTGTCCGGAGAAGGATGGATTATTCTGATTCATTCTCCTCCTACACTGAGTTGCTTTATGACCAAAATTGTTACAATTGAACCAATATCCATTGTAAGATGGATATCTTTGAGCATTTGGTTGACTTATCAGAGGTCTTCTAGGCCCATTTCTTTGATTTGCTGATCCAAAGTTCTTCTGACTGGATCCAGAGCTTTCACCTTTCTCATATCCCAAGCCATGCTTATCATCTACCCTCTTTTGGATTTCAAGAACTTCAAGTTGGGCTGAGCTTATCTTGAATTTCTCTTTGTATTCATTTGCTACTTGAAGATCTTGTTTAAGAGTGTCTAACTGATTCTCAAATTGTTCTTCATTGTCTCTAGCTTCTTCAAGATCAGATTCAAGATGCCTGATTATTCTATCCATTTTGTGGGAGTCCTTTGTTTTCTCCTTGAGGGATTGTTTTAGATTATCTTCAATCTTTCTTTTTTCTTCAATTTCTTGGGTGAATGTCATAATCCCTGATTCCATTTCATGTCTCACCATAATGACTTCTTTTGACAGCTTCTCACATAGCTTATTTTTCTCATCTAGATCTTCATTAGTATCATCAACTTCACTCTGATTGGCTAATTTTTGAAGTAGTTCCTTTCTCTTTTTCACAGAGATACTAAGTTTTTCTTTTAGCTCATATATGAAATCATCAGCTTGTTTAAGTCTTTCTCTCAAATTATTGACTTCAGAGTGGGATTGTTCAAGATCGTCTAGGGTAGACTGAAGTTGTTCCTTCATACCATATACATCCATTGAGATTCCCAGATCTTCCTTAAGCTGTTAGGCTTTGTTCAGAGGAATTTGGCTCTGATACAAATTGTTGGAAACAAGGTAGATAACTGAGAGGGGGGTGAATCAGTTATCTCAAAATTTCCTTAACTTTCTTTTCTTTTTGTATCTTAATAATCAGTGTTGCATGAAAACATGAAATCATATGTAATCATAAGAACAAAAATAAAATCAACACACATAACACAAGGATTTTTATGTGGAAACCCTGTTAAAGGAAAAACCATGGGGTGACTAACCCAAGATTGTATTCTCTGTTAAAAGAATAAAGGAGTATAAAATCGCACTTGCCAATTAGGGCTCATTGCCCGAGCACACTACTCACAAGAGGCACACTACCTACAAGAGACTCACTATCTCCAGAACTTACAGAAGATAATCAAGTGTTTGAACTGATGAGAAGCATCTACAAATGCAAGAGTTTAGTTTTGGTTAGGCACAATACACTGATCTGATGCACTTCATCCTTCATCTATTTTAATGTTGTTGCTTTGTCACATACCAGACTTGAATTGCTACTCTCACTCTTATCCCTACTCTTTTTCGCACTTTACTTTATCACTTCTTCACCACACACACCTACATACTAGAATCCATCTGGTATATATATATCTGCATCAAAGATTTCATTAACTTTCTAGCTGGCAACAAGAACACTCAAGATATTTGCAAGTTACTGATCTGTCGACTGAATCCATGCTTGATTTTTGATGTGTATCAAAAACATAGGCATAGAAGTCATTAATCATGTCGGCCAATAATGTATGATCCCACAAATTGCTTGATCAACACCTTTTACTCATCCGGATTGAAGTCTGATACTCTGCTGGTCAGTTCTTCCTCTGTCTACTCTGCCTAACTGGAACCCAACACTCATATGCTCATATCTTTTCCTTGATTTATCATCAGAGACTAAATCTCTAGAGTACAGTAGTCATGATACCCCTCTTGACTTTCCCAAGTCCACAACTTACTGAGTTACACCATCTGAGAGATCTAGACCTGATTGTTAGACCTTGTTACATACTCTGTTCTTGTTCACCGGATCAAAACATTCTTCAATCTGACTTCTGGTGAAGGCATATTATGTACTGCGGATGTGTGGGATAGACTTTGTTGCCATTAATGACAACACTTATGAAGCCACATAGTGTCTCTTGCCAACATGATCCATACCATGAAGTTTGTACCATCCACCTACCACCAATGCATTAAATTCCCTTACAATGGCATAGAGATCACCATACCTAGTGATCCCAATGGTTTTCAATATTGCAGCCACCTAAGAGAAGTTCCACAACATCCAGTTCTTGTAAATAGGGGAATTTCACCGTCCACCTCATCACATTATTTTAATCCATCTACCTTATCAAAAACCACCATTACCTTCATTCTGCAACTTAACCCTAAAGCTCAGATCCAAGACAAAGGATGTGGGGAATATAAAATTGAAGGCTCATAATACTTGTTACAGTCATGGTAGGACGGTTCATAGAATGAACTATCTGGACCATGTAACAAGAGTAAACACAATGGAAACAACTCAAAGAAATGGAACAAATGTCGATTTAGTCATTCAGTATGCCAAAGAATTCAAATATAGATTGGCCAACAACATGCGGGATTACAATTAGGGCTCATAGGTCTAATTACATACATGTGCAAGATAAAGCTTTGAAGCTCCTTCGCACAAAATCTAAACTATCAATTATCACTATGTGAACTACTATTTTTCTAGGGATCTATTACATTAATATATCATCTCCAGACTAATAGATTCCTCTACGTCAGCCAAGGATGGTCACAAACTCCAATAAAGAGCCGTAATGTGTACACAGATAGGTCAGACCTAAATGCATAAAACACTTCATCAAATGAATGGAATAACGTGCAGATCCTCAGGGGAGGTCAGCCACGAGCTAAAGATCATTAAATGATGTGACATTAGGTTCCACAAGTCAAGGAATGCTCTGTAAGTCTTCTCCTTCTGCTAATTGTCTGAGACTGTTAGGATGCTCTACTCTAAGAAAACAATCAATCTTTTGATAGTGATATCTTTCCAGTAACTGATCCAAGTGCTCTAAATTCTAGAGATGATGTAGATGAATGAGTCTAGATGCTAAATCTAGATCTGCAAGGTGTGAAATGCAACTACGGTAGAATACCAGACCAAAAGTTGAAACTACTTCTAACTGAACTGCCTGAACTAAACTAGAAAATGAAAGAAATAAACTAAAATGCAAACAAACTAAAATGCAAATATTTTTTATTGATGCAAGATTGCTCTTGAACTAGGGATACTCCTACATTAGACATCCAAGGTTATTGAAAAAGTGAGTCCCTCACTTTGCTAGGGCTAGGGGAGAACCAAGATGGTCAACCTTACCCTGAGAAATCCATAATCAATCTTCTTTCAACTTCACAAGATATTCTTTGTATTGTCTTCCTCTAGTGTTGCGTTCAACTTTGCTATCCAAAATGCCTTCAATCTACTCTAGTGCTTGTTGTGGTAACTACTTCCTCAAGTCTTCATCCATGTTGTCACTAAACTCTACTTCATGTTACTAATAGAGGGTCTACAATGTTGAAAATAGGTGATATGTCCAAGGTCTCCAGTAATTCCACTTCATATGCATTTCTTGAATCAAATTTTTTGAGTATCCTACAAGGTCCAAACTTCTTCATCTTCAACTTGTTATATGTCCCAACTAGAAATCCTTATTTTCTCAAGTACACCATCACTTCATCTCCCACTTCAAATTCCTTATGTCTTTGATTCTCATCTACCTTCTCTTTGTATTTACTATTGATATTCTCCAAATGTTTCTTCACCTGATTATGCACTATCTTCATATGATCTACAAATTCTTCTACTTCTATACTTCTCTTTTCTTCCATGCCAATGCCTCTCAATTCTACAACTCCTCTAGGTGTTACTCCGGTAACAATCTCTAAAAGTGTTCTTCTAGTACTCCTATTACTGAATTATTCTATGCAAACTCTGGTTGTGAAAGAATCAAATCCCAACTTCCAGTTTTGTCTCCAACCAAACATCTCAACAAGTTTCCCAAACTCCTATTCACTACCTCTATCTCTCCATCAGTCTGTGGATGAAAAGTTGAACTAAACTTCAAATCTGTCTTCTTCCAAAGTGTCTTCCAAAAGTATCTGACAAACTTTGTATATCTATTTGAAACTATACTCTTAGGTAATCTATGCAATCTTACAATCTCCTTGAAAAATAGGTCAGCTACATGCACTGCATCAGTTGTCTTCTTATAAGGTATGAAATGAGCCATCTTTGAAAATCTATCAACCACTACAAATATTAAATCATGTCCACTCTGTCTTCAGCAATCCCATTAGAAAATTCATGCTTATGTCTTCCCAAGGTCTCTTCGATACTGTCAAAGGTTTATACAATCTAGTATTCTAAATATTCCCTTTTGCAACTTGACAAACTCTATAGCTCTGCACAAATCTCTAAACATCCTTATGTATCTGAGGCCAAAAGCAGTTTTCACTCACCAAAGCCACTATCTTATTAATGCCAAAATGTCCTGCCTATCCACCACTATGCTTCTCCTTGATCAAATTATCCCTCATTGAACTTCTAGGTATGTACAACTGATTTCCTTTGAAAAACATATCATCTTTAATGAAATAGTCTATCCACTTAGTCCTATCTATCACGACAAGTTCCTTACATGATTTCCAAGGTTCTACAAAATTAGTGTCTCCCTCATACATGTTCTTCAATTCATCAAAACCCAACACTTCAACTCTCATCTCTATCAACAAGTTTCTTCTCCTACTCAATGCATCAGCAACTTTGTTTGATTTTCCACTCCTATGCTTCAACACAAAAGTATAAATCTGCATGAACTCTACCCATCTCATATGTCTCTGATTCAACTTACCTTGACTATTCAAATATTGCAAAGCTTGATGATATGTATACAACACAAACTCCTTAGGCAACAAGTAATGTCTCCACTTCTTCAAGGCTTGAATTATGGCATAGAATTCTTGATCATAAATTGAATATCTTCTCCTTGCATCATTCAACTTCTCACTAAAATATGCTATAGGTCTACCTTCTTGACTTAATACTCCTCCAATTACATTTCCACTTGCATCACATTCAACTTGAAATACCTTATTGAAATCCAGTAATGCCAAAATAGGTTGTTATGTCATTTTATGCTTCAACAACTCAAAATGTTTATTCGCTTCTGATGTCCACTTAAAATCTTTTCTATCACCTCTTATTATCTATGTCATAGCATTACAAACTAATCTAAAATTTCTGATGAACTTCTGGTAGAAACTAGCCAATCCGTGGAATGATCTAACTTCTCCAATGTTCTCTAGTGTAGGCCATTAAACATTTTCTTTCACTTCCTTAGGGTCCATCTTCAATCCTTCTGTAAAAATAACAAATCAAAAATATACTAATTCTTCCTTCGTGAAACTACACTTCTTGATGTTTATCATCAATTTCTCTTCTCTTAGTCTCTGTAAAACTTGTCTAATATGCTCCAGATATGATCTGTCACCTCTAGGAAGTGTCCTACCTCTCTAAAATTTACCTCCTTTGCCTCTTTGTCTCTAATCATGCATCTAATTCAACTTCTCTTCAACCTTCAGGGCAAAATGATATACTTCTTCCAAAGATGTCATCCTTACCAAGCTTACTTCCTCTTGAATGTTTAATCTCAGTCCATTGATGTATCTAGCCACTTTCTCCTTGTTTGCTTTAATATGTCCTATCCTTATGATCATTTTATGAAATTCTTCATTATACTCCTTCACTGATTTCTCCTTTTGTCTCAGGTTTTGCAATCTCTTAAATAGTTCCCACTCATAGTTAGTAGGTATAAATTGATTCTTCAACTTTGTCACCATCCTATCCCATTTTGTAATCTTTTCTTTTCCTCTTCTATTTCTTTCCACCATATAGTAGCACGTCCTTTCAACTTTGTCTTTGCAAATTTCACCTTCTTCAGATCTTCCATCTCTTCATATTCAAAGTATTCTTCCATGTCATTTATCCATTCAATCAATTCTTCAGGGTTTAAATTACTAGTATAATTTGGCACATCAACTCTAGGTCTCTTTCCAATCTTTGAAATAGCTTGCAACATCTTCACTTGATTCGATTCTTCTTCTTCATCACCTCTTAGGGTTTCGCCAGTTTATTTAGCAGATTGAAATTCTTCTTCCTCATTACTTTCAACATTAGGTCTCGGTGTCAATCCTATTCACCTATCTTATTCAACAACGTCCAAATGAATTTGCATTATTTTCATCATCTCCATCATCTCATCCATTCTGTTGACTTTTTCCCAGACTGGATGCTTATTCCCAGATATCCCTACAAGGTAGCCATCAGTGATCAACAGGAGCTCTGGGCCAGGGGGTCAACAGTATAGGAGATAGACTCTATATTTTATCTCCTCTTCTTCTTCAGGCTCTGCAAGACCTAGGGGGGTATTCCCTACTCAACATCCATGAGGATATGCATGCAAGGCTGGGATGTTGACAGAAAGCAGATAGTCCTCCTGTAAGTAGACCAAAACTGAAAGATAAGGGCAAAGGGGCTAGCTTTGGGCCTATTTGCAGTTGTAGACAGAGGACTGAGGATCCTAAACTAATTCTAATGTCCTAATGTTGGTTTTAGATTTTGCTTTGGAGTTTAAGTGTGGATGCAAAGCTGGATATGGTTATAACACAAAACAAAGCATGATTGGTGCCTATCCAGGGCCTGGAGTCAATAGACATACACCTGTGAATGATCAGCATAAACAACTAAAACTGGATTTCAAGGGGATATATGTGATACCTGCCTTACAGGCATCTCCCAATACAAAGTGTTAGGTTATCTCTACTTATGGTATCCCTACTGCAGTATATCCCTCCCAATGTTCAACCTGAAAACAGTTTAATCTACCCCTTGAGTAGAAGTTAAAAGATCAGACAGTCAACATAGGAATTCTATGCTCTAGAATCTAAACATTACTAAACATCCAGATTCAGAAGAAGAATACATGCAATACTGGAGACAGAATTAACACAACACATGCCAAACAACATTTCTCATATAAGTTTAATCATGAAATCAGTGGGTTCATGCCAAAAACAAACAACAGGAGATACATAAACTCACAGGTAAGCTGTACAGAGCAACCAGATCAGCTTGTCATGCATTACAGAGCCAAAATCATCAACTTTCAACAACCACAAATGAACAACACAACCTGCTTATAACAGCCAGGTAGGTGCTCAGCAATTAATTACATTGTTGACCAAAATTTCGCCAGATACATAGTATCATGAAAATGGCGCTCAAACACAACCGGATTGGCGCCCAAACTTGAATGCAGCAGGTAAGGGAGGAGACAGGAAGATTTCTCGAGCCCTGCGCTCCTGCCCGCTGATTGACACCTCCAGTCGGGTACAAGATCGACCCACGCCATCGCCCATACCTCTGCAACAATCGCCATTAATGGCGCACCAACCCGCGGCCTTGGGAAAATCATCAAACAGACTATCGCAAGCTTTTCCCGCCGAGACTCATCATCATGACATTCGAATATGTAGGATAACAATATCCCACATGCACCCCGCGATGACCTCATTAACACCTTATATACTAGGTCATGAGCATATATCATGTCGGTACTTTTGCTCCTGACGACACTAGTATAGACTTCATCATCATCATCTTCCAGCAGCATGATATCCTGTTGTTCGAAATATCACCCTGACGTCATCATGATATTTGAAATATACCCTTCATGATAATCGGCACAACCTGATCCTTCGGAGGAACATCCTCCTGCTGAGCTTATAACAAAAGTCTGGCCGATGAACATCCTGATGACGTCATCATCATATCCTGCTGACGTCATCATCATATCCGCCTACTGCGCACCTCCTCACATCCGGACGACGTCATCATCATGTTTGCAAATATCAGGAGGTCTCTTCAAGATGATCAGTTGTTAGAAATATGACCCCCGCGGACCTTGATGACGTCATCATCATATTTACATCATCATGATATTCGGAAGACAACCGGATATTTGGAAATATCCTCCTGACGTTCAAATATCAGGTTGCACTGTAGCTCCTCTATAAGATCGGGGCAAAAACTGAATATGATGATGCTGCTTGAAAAGATCACCCTCAATAGATAACACGCGAAACCAGCAGGCGGATATCTCCTTGATATCAACATCATCATGATGTTCGAACAAACATGTATCCGGGTGATATGAAAATATCACCCCCTCCTTCGCGAATATCATGATGCAGATAGGCAGAAAGAAAAATATCACCCTGATATACGGATGACGTCAGCATCATCAGGATGAGAAACAAAGAACAAGAAGTGATACAACATCATCAGGATGATATTGACTAAGATCATCCTGACGTTCCAAAATATGATGACCCTAGTGAATATCGGGTCGCAATTACAACTCTTCAACAACATCATCAGGATGATGTTAACCAAGATCACCCGATGATAAAAATATCACCCCGGCGAAATATCATGAAGGCGGAAAATATGATGACCTCCGCAAGCAGCAGGATGATAACTGGAAATATGATGATGATGAACACGACCCTTAGGAAAAAACAAGTTAGGTCGAGCAATTCAAAGAATAAGCAACATCATCATCATGCTCACGCAAGGTGGTAAATGGAAGATCACCGGAGACTTTGAAACATCACCCTCGCAAGCAGATGCGGGTGCACTGTAGCTCGGCAGCATCATCATGATAAAAACCAAACATCACCCGATGACTGAATATGATGATGACGATGAAAAACCCAGTCGACGAAGAACATGATGATGCAGGCCAACGAAGACAAGATGATGATGATGACCTCCTCCTCAGGAAAACATGATGCTGCAGTTGAAAAATGCTGAGGAGGTCCAACACTTAGAAAAAAATGGGCAAGAAGATAAAGGCTTCAAATGAAGAAACCTCCTGATCATGATAAATCAACCCCTGGTCAAAATGAGTGTCAACAGTGGCTCCGAATGGGGACGTGCAGGTGAAAACCTGCGGCGAGAACCAGATCTCCGGGCAGACCTGACAAAAAGCCAAAAAACGCGAGCTGTACAAGGCATTTACACTACATACATATTTTACAAATGTGCACAGCAACCAGATATTCATGTAAAATAGAACTTAAGGAATTGGCCATGCACAGGCAATTCCAGAATTTCACCATCTAGGGCCTGGAGGAAATAAGAATCCGCCCCATGAGTATTGCAAACCTGATATGGGCCCATCCATAAGGGCTGAAATTTGCCATGTTTACCCTTTTCCTGATCTTTAGCATTCCAAATAAGCACCAGATCATTAACTTGAAACTTCCTTTTTGTAGTTCTCCTGTCAAACTGATATTTCATCCCTTGTTGTCTTTTGAGATTGATCTGGTGGGCTCTCCTTCTGTCTTCATCCAATGCAACCAGCTGATTCACCCTTTCTGTCATGGGATCTTCAATGTCCTCATCATACTCTTGAATGAATCTGTAAACTGGTAGGAGATTGTTTATGGGCAGTCTAGCTGATGCACCATATACCAGCTCAAAAGGTGACTTCCCAATAGCCCTTTTCACAGTCACTCTGTCAGCCCATACTGCTAAATTCAACTTTGAGTCCCAAGCTCTCTTGTTCTTGTCTAGTATCTTCTTGACAATTTTCATGATGCTCCTATTGCTTGATTCTGCTTGACCATTTCCTTGTGGGTGATATGGTGATGTATATGACAGGCTTATCCCATACCTATTGCAAAAATCAACAAACTCACCTGATCTGAAGCACATAGCATTATCAGTGATTATTTTAGATGGTACTCCAAACCTGATGATGATGTTCTCTAGTATGAAGTCTGTCACCACCTTACTTGTAGCTCTTTTAGTTGGAATGGCCTCAATCCATTTGGTAAAGTAGTCAGTTGCCACCAAAATCCAACTGTGTCCCCCACTTGATTTGTCTGCAATTTCCCCTATAAAATCAATTCCCCATTGCTGGAATGGAGCATCCACAGGTGCAGTTCTGAGGGGTAAAGCACCATGATATTTCAGCTTTCCTAAGAATCTCTGGCAAGGGTCACATTTTCTTACTAACCTCTGTGCATCTGAAAAGAGAGTGGGCCACCAATATCCTGCCCTCAGAATTTTATGAGCTGTTGTTTGGGCAGTATAATGGCCACCACATAATCCTTTATGCATGTCAATCAAAATATTGTTAGCCATATTCTTATCCACACATCTCAGCAGCACACCATCAGGATTTTTCCAGTACAGCTCACCTTGAACAACAACATACCTGATTGCATGTAGCTTCAGAGTCCTCTTTTGATTGTCACTGAAATGGGAGGGACAATTCAGATTTTGCAAATAATAGACAATATCCTTGTACCATTCAGATCCTGATGCACTTACATTCTCATCTTGGACTACATTAACTTGGCATGCTTCCAAGTTTGACTGTGCCATCATCTTGGCTAATCCTTGTCCCCTTATCAACTTAGTAACTTGTATGTCTATGTTGAATTCCTGCAGTTTGTTTATCCATCTGCACCTTCTTCCAGTCACCTCCTGCTGAGTGAATATGTCTTTGACTGCAGCATGAGGTACATATGCAATTATATGTGACCCTACCAAGTATGGTCTGAAACTTTTAATGGCTCTAACAAGTGCATATGCCTGCTTCTCCATAATGTCATATTTCAACTCAGAGGCCTGCAGGGACATACTGAAGAAAGCAATGGGCTGTTCAAAACCATCTTCATTTTTCTGTAACAAACATGCAGCTACAGTATGAAAGGAAGCAAATGAGAACACCTGGAATGGCCTAGAAAAATCAGGAGATTTAAGAACAGGGGCCATCTTTATTGCCTCTTTGATATTCTGAAATGATTCTGTTGCTTCCCTTTCCCAGTTGACAGTTGCATCCTTCTTCATCATCTTGGAAATGTTCCTTGTGATCTCTGCAAAGTTGGGAACAAATCTTCTGACAAAGTTTACCTGTCCAAAGAAGGACTGAACTCCTTTCACAGTTTTTGGCATTTGGATCCTGTCAATGGCTGCCACTCTCTCTGGATCTATCCTGACTCCATCTTTGGAAACAATGTGTCCCAGAAGTTTTCCTTCAACTACTCCAAAGGCACACTTCTTTGGGTTTAAAGAAATACCATATTCTAGTGCTCTTATAAAAATCTGCTCCAGATGCAAACAGTGCTGCTCTTCCTTCTTTGAGTAGGCAGTCAGGTCATCCTGATATACTGCCAGGATTGAATCAATTAGCCCTGCAAAAGCAACATCCATTGCTCTTTGAAATGTAGCACCTGCATTTGTTAGTCCAAATGGCATTCTAACATACACATATGTTCCCCATGGAGTGGTAAAGGCAGTCTTATACTGTTCTGATTCTTTTACCTTTACCTGATTATATCCTGAAAATCCATCCATCATGGATAGGAGTTCACAACCAGTCACTTTCTGCAACATAGCCTCCATATTGGGCAGTGGATAGTTATCCTTCAAAGAGGATACATTCAAGTTCCTGAAATCAACACACAACCTAATATCACCATTCTTTTTCCTGACTGGGACAAGGTTAGACACCCAAGTTGAATGTCTGATGGGCACAATTATTCCAGCTTCCCTGAGCCTTCTGAGTTCTTCCTGCATCTTGGGAGCTAAGGTAGGATTTATAGGCCTTTGCCTCTGTCTAAATGGCTTAGCTTCAGGCTTCAGTGGGATCTCATGCTGGAATAAGTCTTCTCTATAAGCTTTTAGGTCCTCATATGACCAAGCAAAAACATGTTTATACCTTTTTAGCAATGCAATCAGCATACTTCTTATGTGTGGTTTTAGTTGTTTGCCAATATATACCTTCTGAGGGGCCTGAGGTGTCCCCAAATTTATTTCTTCTAAATCCTCCTTATTTGTGGGGGATGTCCTTGTGACCATTTTGTCTCTACTGTCAAAGGCTCTTTCCAAAGCCACTAACCCTCTAGGGATCTTGTTAGTCTTCAACTGGATGATCTCCTTCCCTACAAGAGTCTCTTTTCCATCTACAGTTTCTACAAAAGCTTGGAAATCAATCTGTTGGTTCTCATACTCATCTATGCAGTGCAAAAATTTCAGCAAATCCCTATCATCATTAAAAACTTGCCAACTGCATATGTTTTCTGGTACGGCAGGCCTAATTTTAACTTCTACATCTGTGACACCTGACAGAGTGATGTCATCTGGCCTTATTGCAACATTGGCTAAGAAATCAGCCATAACATTTTTTGACCTTTCTACCCAGCCAATTGAAAATGCATCAAATAACTCAATAGTATCCCAAACAGCATGCTTGTATTGTTTCAGTCTTTTATTCTTTGCAGCATACTTATTTCTGATTTGGGATACAATCAGCTCAGAGTCTCCAAATACTCTTAACATCTTAATTCCATGTTTGAGAGCAATATTCAGGCCTAAAAGTAAAGCCTCATATTCTGCAATATTATTTGTGCAATCAAACCTCAGCAAGAAAGAGGATTTGAGGAGCTTACCAGTTGGAGACAGGAAGACAACTCCAGCTCCAGAACCTTCTTTTGCACAAGCTCCATCAAAAAACATGGTCCACAATCCTTGCTGATCTAGCTCTTCAGTGCAGACATTTTTCTCTTCATCCTCTGTATCATCTGAGACAACCCTGAAGTTATCACAGTCAGTGTCCACAAAGCATACCTGTTCATTTGCTTCTTGGTCTTCCACTGTCTCTGATGATCTCTGCTCTCTGATTAACTTGACATCCCTGCCATTCATTGGAATCATGGCATATGATAGGTCCAGCTGCATACTTCCACCTATTAGTGCTGCCCATCTTCTTGACAGCAACATACCATACTGTGGCTTGATGTCAACCACTGTTATATTCATCTTATATTTCTTTTCAGGAAATGCTGCCAGTCTGAAATCCACATCCTTCATGATTCCAATAACTGGTACCTCTCTGGCATCCATTGCATAGCATTTTCCACATGCCTTGTCAATTTTTAATCCTGTTTGTTGCATGACAGCCAAAGGCATGACATTTGTAGATGCTCCAGAGTCAAGCATACAATTTCTAATTATTTTACCATTTATAACCAGGGAAACATAAAATGGTTCCACCTGTGAAGGACACTTTGTCATGGTCATTCCTAAATAGACTTCAGGATTCTCATCTTCTTCATTGCACATGACCTGTTTCTCACCCTGGGTCTGATCATTTTGCTTAACTTGAAAAGGTACCCCTGAGATTAGGGATATTGTTCTATTCTTGATCTCTTCCACTTTCATGAGTTCCATAAGTGGAACAGAGATCTTCACCTGAGAGAGGATCTGGGCTATATCAAATGGAGCATAGTTTTGTACAGCAGTTGTAGCTTGCTCCACAATCTTGCTTTTATCCTGAGCTGACTTAGCTTTCATTCTCATAGTTCCCTGATCATCATTCCTGTCTTGGGAACCTCTACTTTGATCTTCAGCCTGAGGGGTTTTGTTTTCTGGTCCTTGGAAATCATGACCTGTTCTGTATCTAAAGTTCTGCTTGTTATTTACCCACTGCCTTTTTTGTGGTTCAGTTCCTTTATGACCATGCATCTGCTGACCTGCAGAAATATCTTCTGGCTGATGTGGGCTGCCAACCTGATTTCTACCTCTGAGATTGTAGTTGCTCTTGACCTGAGCAACTGCTGCAGCTGTGAAGGCTCTGATTTCCTCATCAGAAGGTCGGTGTAAGCTACTCAGAAAATTGTGTGAGTTCTGAGCATACACATAATTATCTTCATGATCTTCATCATATGGGGACTGTTGGCAGGCCTGAACCTGATCATCTGTCTTCTCATCAGCACCATATAGAGTATATCCATTACCTATGGACATCATGTTAACATCATCATCCTGCACATGATGTGGCTCATTGCACTCATTACAAGATGTAGCATTATCATACAAAGATTGGGCAATCATGCACTGAGACTGTGAGTGTGGCATCTGACAGATTATACACCACGGAGCATCATCAGCAATATTTATAGTTTTCTTTAGGGGATCAGGAGTCTCCTTGGCATGTTGAGCCCTCTGATTTGTGTTGTTACGTGAAAATACAGGCTTACCATCATGCCAATTGGTGTTATAAGGCATATCATGTAATGATGGCCTCTTTTCCTGTCTTTGATAGACTTGCCTATCAGGACCCATCCCTTTTTCACTTCTAGCTAATCTATAGCTCAGGTCCTTAACAACATTTGCCAGTTTGTCTATCTTATCTTCAGGAGCAGATGTACTACCTTGAGTGTTCTGAGGCTTGTTTGGATTCTGCAGAATTTTTACATCATCCCTTCTGTTTGTCTTGCCTGATGCTTTCCTATTGTTTTCAATATTTACTGCAATTCTGAAAGCATCCCTGAGAGTGGCAGGACCTTTATCTCTTAGCCCATATGCAGTCTTTGCATCAAAGGCATTGATGTACAAAATTATGCACATAGGTTCATTTAGCCTCATATGATGTGGCAATTTGTTCAACACTTTAGTAAATCTTGCATTAAAGTCTGTAACCTGCTCATTTGACCCTTTGGTGATGCTGGTGAACTCATTTACAAAGAAGCTAGGGTCAGTTTTATCACCATATTGCTCCTTGAACATCCTCTTAAAATCATCCCATGATGATATACTCCGGTCAGGCAGATTCCTGTACCATTCTCTTGCCTCATCTATTAAGGATTGCATGAATGACTTCATGAAAACATCCTCATGCTCAACCTCAAAATTGTCCATGACATTTTGGAAGGCCTTTAGATGATCTTCTCCTGACACTGTATTGTTTCCTGAAAACTTAGGCACTTGCAACCTCAGATGCTTATCAATGGGGTTAGGATACCCAGGAATACCATCAAACACCAGCTGCCTGAATCTATCTAGCTGCATAGGCTGTCTGTTTGGCTGATTAACATTAACATTTCTATTTGCATTTTGGTTTCCTGCATTGTTTAGTGGTATCCTAGCATCATTCACATATTGTCTGTCATCATGATGCTGATGCTGCATTTCATATCTTTGCTGATGTCTTTGCATATTTGCATTCTCTAGAGTAGGAACTGAATTATTCTGGGTAGTTCTCAAGGCTTGCACTTTCTGCTATATATCATCTCTGATTTTCATGGCTTGTAGGTATTCTAATTCTGCTCTTAGGCTTTTGATTTCTTCAGCTAATTGTTCATCCTTAGGTCTGGAGGTAGATGGTCTCATGCCATTCTGGTCATCATCCTCATCATCCCTCAGAGACTCTGCCTCTTCAAACCTCTCACTTGCGTCTAGAAAAGGGCGTTCTTGGAACACCTCTGACCTCATTCTCATACTACCACCCTGTTGCCTCTCATATGCACCTTGGATATCAGCTTCTGCAATTGAAAAATAAGGAGCATGCTGTCCTGATGGCCTAGGGTTATCTTGTACCTCATCACTTTTTCTGGGGGAGCTCTCATGACTAGCTGAGACAGTTCCCTTTCTTCTATACATCATTCTTTTTGTTAATGGTAACTCTTCAAATAGAGGATTTTGTTGGGATCTTCTCCCCTGCATATAAATTTACTTTGACCGGTTGGGAGATTACTTCGGAGTCGCCACCTATTGCTAGGAACTGTTTTCTTCTGAAAACCAGGGTTCTTTCACAAGATTCCCCAGTGGAGTCGCCAATTACTATTGCTGACTCAGATGGGTCACATATATATCACTGGAGATGATTAGATAGTCTTTTACTTTTCACTCCCCAGCGGAGTCGCCAATTTCTGTTGACTTTTTCCCAGACTGGATGCTTATTCCCAGATATCCCTACAAGGTAGCCATCAGTGATCAACAGGAGCTCTGGGCCAGGGGGTCAACAGTATAGGAGATAGACTCTATATTTTATCTCCTCTTCTTCTTCAGGCTCTGCAAGACCTAGGGGGGTATTCCCTACTCAACATCCATGAGGATATGCATGCAAGGCTGGGATGTTGACAGAAAGCAGATAGTCCTCCTGTAAGTAGACCAAAACTGAAAGATAAGGGCAAAGGGGCTAGCTTTGGGCCTATTTGCAGTTGTAGACAGAGGACTGAGGATCCTAAACTAATTCTAATGTCCTAATGTTGGTTTTAGATTTTGCTTTGGAGTTTAAGTGTGGATGCAAAGCTGGATATGGTTATAACACAAAACAAAGCATGATTGGTGCCTATCCAGGGCCTGGAGTCAATAGACATACACCTGTGAATGATCAGCATAAACAACTAAAACTGGATTTCAAGGGGATATATGTGATACCTGCCTTACAGGCATCTCCCAATACAAAGTGTTAGGTTATCTCTACTTATGGTATCCCTACTGTAGTATATCCCTCCCAATGTTCAACCTGAAAACAGTTTAATCTACCCCTTGAGTAGAAGTTAAAAGATCAGACAGTCAACATAGGAATTCTATGCTCTAGAATCTAAACATTACTAAACATCCAGATTCAGAAGAAGAATACATGCAATACTGGAGACAGAATTAACACAACACATGCCAAACAACATTTCTCATATAAGTTTAATCATGAAATCAGTGGGTTCATGCCAAAAACAAACAACAGGAGATACATAAACTCACAGGTAAGCTGTACAGAGCAACCAGATCAGCTTGTCATGCATTACAGAGCCAAAATCATCAACTTTCAACAACCACAAATGAACAACACAACCTGCTTATAACAGCCAGGTAGGTGCTCAGCAATTAATTACATTGTTGACCAAAATTTCGCCAGATACATAGTATCATGAAAATGGCGCTCAAACACAACCGGATTGGCGCCCAAACTTGAATGCAGCAGGTAAGGGAGGAGACAGGAAGATTTCTCGAGCCCTGCGCTCCTGCCCGCTGATTGACACCTCCAGTCGGGTACAAGATCGACCCACGCCATCGCCCATACCTCTGCAACAATCGCCATTAATGGCGCACCAACCCGCGGCCTTGGGAAAATCATCAAACAGACTATCGCAAGCTTTTCCCGCCGAGACTCATCATCATGACATTCGAATATGCAGGATAACAATATCCCACATGCACCCCGCGATGACCTCATTAACACCTTATATACTAGGTCATGAGCATATATCATGTCGGTACTTTTGCTCCTGACGACACTAGTATAGACTTCATCATCATCATCTTCCAGCAGCATGATATCCTGTTGTTCGAAATATCACCTTGACGTCATCATGATATTTGAAATATACCCTTCATGATAATCGGCACAACCTGATCCTTCGGAGGAACATCCTCCTGCTGAGCTTATAACAAAAGTCTGGCCGATGAACATCCTGATGACGTCATCTTCATATCCTGCTGACGTCATCATCATATCCGCCTACTGCGCACCTCCTCACATCCGGACGACGTCATCATCATGTTTGCAAATATCAGGAGGTCTCTTCAAGATGATCAGTTGTTAGAAATATGACCCCCGCGGACCTTGATGACGTCATCATCATATTTACATCATCATGATATTCGGAAGACAACCGGATATTTGGAAATATCCTCCTGACGTTCAAATATCAGGTTGCACTGTAGCTCCTCTATAAGATCGGGGCGAAAACTGAATATGATGATGCTGCTTGAAAAGATCACCCTCAATAGATAACACGCGAAACCAGCAGGCGGATATCTCCTTGATATCAACATCATCATGATGTTCGAACAAACATGTATCCGGGTGATATGAAAATATCACCCCCTCCTTCGCGAATATCATGATGCAGATAGGCAGAAAGAAAAATATCACCTTGATATACGGATGACGTCAGCATCATCAGGATGAGAAACAAAGAACAAGAAGTGATACAACATCATCAGGATGATATTGACTAAGATCATCCTGACGTTCCAAAATATGATGACCCTAGTGAATATCGGGTCGCAATTACAACTCTTCAACAACATCATCAGGATGATGTTAACCAAGATCACCCGATGATAAAAATATCACCCCGGCGAAATATCATGAAGGCGGAAAATATGATGACCTCCGCAAGCAGCAGGATGATAACTGGAAATATGATGATGATGAACACGACCCTTAGGAAAAAACAAGTTAGGTCGAGCAATTCAAAGAATAAGCAACATCATCATCATGCTCACGCAAGGTGGTAAATGGAAGATCACCGGAGACTTTGAAACATCACCCTCGCAAGCAGATGCGAGTGCACTGTAGCTCGGCAGCATCATCATGATAAAAACCAAACATCACCCGATGACTGAATATGATGATGACGATGAAAAACCCAGTCGACGAAGAACATGATGATGCAGACCAACGAAGACAAGATGATGATGATGACCTCCTCCTCAGGAAAACATGATGCTGCAGTTGAAAAATGCTGAGGAGGTCCAACACTTAGAAAAAAATGGGCAAGAAGATAAAGGCTTCAAATGAAGAAACCTCCTGATCATGATAAATCAACCCCTGGTCAAAATGAGTGTCAACACATTCTTCCATCCATTGTTCTAATAGTAGCAACTCTCCTCAACAACATTCTTCCTAGGATTAAGTGCAAACTACCACAAGTTTGGCAATAGGGCTACAAGGTGACAACTACCTCTCAATTAGTGATTGGTTGTGACACAAGTAACTTACCTCAATTCAGCGATCTATCCACAACAAGATCTTATAGAATTCCCTCACCAACTTTGCTCAATTCACTCCCAAAGATTCAAACTTTCACTCTGATACCACTTGGTGCAGTCATGGTAGGAGGGTTCACATATTGAATAGTCCAGGGCATACAGTAAGAGTAAACACAATGGAAACAACTCAAAGAAATGGAACAAATTTAGATTCAGTCATTTAGTATACCAAAGAATTCAAATACAGATTGGACGGCAACATGTGGGCTTAGAATTAGGGCTCACAAGCCTAATTACATACATGTGCAAGATAAAGCTTTGAAGCTCCTTCACACAAAATCTAAGCTATCAATTATCACTCTATGAACTATTGCTTTCCTAGGGATCTTTTACATCAATATATATCATCTCCGAACCAATAGATTCCTCTGCATTAGCGAAGGACGGTCACACACTTCAATGAAGAGTTGTAACATGTACACAGATAGGTTAGATCTAAATGCATAGAAAAATTCCTCAAGTGAATGGAATAAAGTGTAGATCCTTGGGGGAGGTTGGCCACAAACTAAAGATCATTGAATGATGTTTCATTAGGTTCTACAAGTCTTCTCCTTCAGCTGATTGTCTGACACTATCAAGATGCTCTACTCTGAGAAAATATTCAATCTTTTGATAGTGATATCTTTCTAGTAACTGATCCAAATGCTCTAAATTATGCATATGATGTAGATGAATGAGTCTAGATGCTAAATCCAAATCCGCAAGGTGTGAAATGCAACTGTGGTAGAATATTGCACCAAAA
This sequence comes from Cunninghamia lanceolata, assembly GCA_027924645.1. Lineage (NCBI taxonomy): Eukaryota > Viridiplantae > Streptophyta > Pinopsida > Cupressales > Cupressaceae > Cunninghamia > Cunninghamia lanceolata. Next base: position 28,454,859 of record BSBN01000078.1, on the reverse strand, counting down.
ATTGAAACTATTTTTGACTGAACAGCCTAAACTAAACTTGAAAATGAAAGAAACAAACTAAAATGCAAACAAACTGAAATGCAAATGTTTTTGGTTGATGCAAGATTGCTCTTGAACTAGGGATTCTCCTACATCACTACATTAGCAAGCTTCTGACATCACCAAGGTCTCATGAAAAACCTGGCCCAATCAAACTTATGGAGACTATTTCTGCCGCCCCCACCACTTTCACAAAATGGGGAGAACTTAGCAAAGAGATTGTGACATCTCTAAGTGGCTCTACAAAGAGGAAGAAGAGGTCAAGCATGTACAATTTCCCATGGAATGATATGGAAAATGGTACAAATTTGTAAAACAACAAGGATATGATGGGCATAGTGGTTTGGGGCATAACAAAAATGGGAGAACAGAACCCATTCAACCAACCATGTGACCTCACAACAAGGGGCTAGGGTATACACCATGAAGAGAAAGCATTCCTAGTACTATGTTACTTTTGGGAAGGGATTCAAATGCTTCCAAAAACATTGAGACATCAAGAGACCTTCTTGAACCTAAGCCCGCATCTTCCCAACCACACCTACCTGATGGTGAAACCTAGATTAGCATCTTCTAGGATCTTGAAAATACTTCCATTTGTACCATGACCCCCATAACCATAAGTTACATTAACCCCAATGATGGCTTGCCATTAGTCCACCCCAAACTCATAGATTGGGATCAACAAACTCCACCTAGCTTAGATTTATTTGAGAATCACGAAGCTATTGCCAAGTTCATGGGATGTCATGAAGGAATACCTCAAGGGGATCACAAGGTCAGCTACATCATGGATCTTGACAACACTACTTATTTAAGACAATCCACTCCATCTTCTAGTCGTAAAAGTGAAAAAGAAATAGGAAAAAGGTCTCTAGGGGAAAATTGAAAGGTGCCTCTTGACCATGAAAAAGTAAAAATAAAGAATGTATCCGAGGGTGAAAACCTCCCTAAGGCACCCAAGGATGGATGGTTGGAAGTATTTCCTATCACGCAAGAGAGATCACCACTACTAGTGGAAAAATTTATTGAAACTAACCTCTGTACAGAAGAAGATCCCATGATTATTCATTTTGTTGAGTCATTAATAGAACAAGAGAAGCCCAAATTCCAAGAATTTTTCTCAGCAAGGCAAGTCAATTTTGCCTGGTCATATGCTGATATGCCCAAGCTTGATCCATAATTTATCTTACATCACCTACCACTGTTGCCAAATTCTAAACTGATAAAGTAGAAATTAAGAAAAATACATCCACAAATCGCACTCTTGGTAAAGGTAGAATTGAAAAAGTAACTCAACATGGGTTTCATTAGACCAATAGACTATCCAAAGTGGGTATCTACCCTTGTACCAGTCATAAAACCTAACAGCCAAATTAAAATCTATGAAGACTTTTGGGACCTGAACAAGGCATGTCCAAAAGATGATTTTCCATTGTCAAACATACACATTATAGTTGACCTTACCACCAGATTGGAAATACTCTCATTGATGGATGGTTTATTAGGATATAATCAAATAAGGATAGGTCTAGAAGACCAACACAAAACTTCTTTCACATGTCCATGGGGCACATATTGTTGGATTGTCATGCCCTTTGGCCTCAAAAATATAGGAGCTACGTACCAAAGAGCAATGACAACCATATTTCATGACTATATGCACACATGTATGGAAGATTATGTCAATGACTTACTGGCAAAATTAGTTACCAAAAGCACTCATTTGGATGTGTTGGATAAGTTCTTCAATTGGTTGGAAGAGTACAAAGTTAGATTAAACCCTAAGAAATGTGTGTTTAGGGTTACATTAGGCAAACTGCTAGGTTATATTGTCTCTCACTAAGGGATAGATGTTGATCCCACTAAAGTGAAAGCCATCATGGATATGCCTCCACCAACAAGTCTCAAACAGCTATGTAGTCTACAAGGAAAATTATAATCAATCAGGAGGTTCATTGCTCAACTAACCGACAAATACCACTTGTTCCAACACTTACTCTATAAAGGGGTACCCTTCGTATGGACTAAACATTGCTAGGAAGCCTTTTAGAAGATCAAAGACTATTTGTTGTCACCACTAGTTCTCATGCCTCCAATACCAAGAAAGCCCCATTTATTGTACATATCAACAATGTCTTAAGTATTGGGTGCACTTTTAACACAAAATGATGAAGGAAAGAATGGGCAATCTATTACATCAATGGGACATTAGTCAAGTATGAGATAAATTATAGTTCCATTGAGTGCGCTTGCCTTGATGTAGTTTTTGCCACCAAAAATTTGTGACATTATATGTTGAGTCATCAGACAAAACTAATCACAAAGATTGACCCCCTAAAGTACTTTCTCAACAAGGTAGTGTTGACAAGATGGTTGGCTAGATGGGTTAGATATTAAGTGAATTTGATATAGAGTATGTTGATCACAAAGCAATAAAAGGACAAGTGATTACAGACCAATTGGTTGAGATACCTACCACCGTAGATCATCCTTTGGTTGCAGATTTTCTAGACAAATCAGTCTTTGTTGTAGAAATTCCCAGAGCGTGGACATTATTCAATGATGACTCCTACAAAAACCACAACCTAGGCATAGGCATTCTGTTCATTACCCCTCGAGGAGATGCCATCCCTAAGGCATTTAAAATAGCCTTTCCTTGTACAAATAATATTGTTGAATACTAGACATTGCTCACAGGACTATGAATGGCTATCACCTAGAAAATAAAGACATTACAAGTCTTCGACAATTCAAAGTTCATCATCAAGTAGGTCAACAATTAATATGACACAAAAGATGAAAAACTCATGCCATATATAAGAAAATGGTCAACAATTTTAGGTTATATTTTGACATAGTGGTCTTTGATCAGATTCCTAGGGTTCATAATAGAGCATGTGATGCAATGGAAAGGATTGGATCTCTCTTGGATATTATAAAAAATGCACCTCAATTTGAGTTCTTGGTGGAACAACTCCTAGCCCCACCATTGATGACCTTAAATCTGATCTAGTGTGTGAAATTGTTGGTCCCACATCTCCCTGGTATCATGACATCTATGCATACCTACATGACCAAATACTCCCAGCTAACCTATTGGCCAATCAACACAAATCCCTGATACAACAATCTACTAAATATGTCATCATCGGTGACACCCTCTACTTTCATGTATTTGAAAATACCATCCTACTATATCTCGACACCGAGGAAGCAAAAATGGCCCTACGTTAAGTACATGAAGGTATATGCAAGGATCACTCTAGTGGTCCTACTCTAGCAAAAAGGAACATAGGAGCTAGATACTATTGGCCCACTATGGATAAGAACACCTATCACTTCACCAAAAAGTACAGACAATGTTAGATACATGGAGATCTTGTGCATGCACTTGCTCAAGACTTTCAACCATTTACATCTCTATGTTCATTCTCTCAATGGGGACTCAACCTCATGGGAAAAATCCATCCCACCTCCACCAACAACTACAAATTCATCATCACCACCACTAAATACTTCACAAAGTGGATTGAGGGCATCCTTGTGACATACATCCCCTCTAAACAAGTAGCCAAATTCATCCACATCATATGCCAGTATGGTGTGGCTCAATCTATTGTCACAAACAATGGTCACCCCTTCAAAAATCAAGATGTCTGTGAACTATGTAAAAGATTCCACATCCAACACCATTTTGCCACTCCAAATTATCCCCAAGGCAGCAGTCAAGCTGAGGCATCAAATAAAACCTTTTTAAAAATCCTCAAGAAGACTATCAATGACATTGGTTGTGACTGGCACATTCAACTCAATCCTGCCTTATGGGCATACTACACCAGAATCCGTACTCTGACCGGAGCCACACTATATTCCCTTGTCTATGGTTCTGAAGCCATCCTGCCCATTAAAGTTGAGTTACCTTTCGTGAGAGTATCACTGAAGCAATTTGTGGATGACAAAGACTACAGAGTATCCAAACTACATTAGCTCAAGCTGTTAGATGAAAGAAGAAAGAATACCTAGTACTCTTGCAAGCATATCATAACTGTCTTCGACACAATTACAACAAAAGGGTTAGAGTTTGACAATTCAAAATTGGAGACTTGGTCATGAAAGAGAACCCCAAAAATCAAATGGAATGGGAGAAGCTGAGAAAGTTTGAACCAAACTGGTTGGATCCCTATATTATCACAGCTACATATGGATCGAGAGCATATCAACTTGCTACCCCCAAAGGTGAACCACTACCAAATCTGATCACTAGCATGCGCCTTTGAGGATATTATACCTAAGTCAAAAAATTACAAAAATTAAAAAGTAAAAAAAAAATACAAGAATATTAAAAAATCAAAAAAGTAATAAAAAAAGTAAAGAGAAATAATTCGTCCAAAAGTGAAAACCACTTTGGTGATGCTTTCGATAAGTACCATGGTGAAAACCTAGCAAACAGGAACCATGTGTAATTAACTTTGGCTCCATTGTCTACCATCACTCTACCTTGTCTTTCACTTTCCACACTAAATCCTACATAATCCACACTGTAATCCATGTCATAACCCATAATAAACTGCATTGTCCTTTTCATGGCCTAGAAATAAATTGACATTTAGTGTCTTCTTGATTTCCCCAAACACCTTGTTATCATCCCATCCCATCTCGTCTTGGTCATAACTTTATCCTATACCTAACTGGGGGCAATTCCTAATTCTATAAATCGGTATTGGAGGACACCTTGCTTATTCTCAAAAATCCAAAAAAATCAAATATCTCAAAAATCTAAAAAATCAAATATCTCAAAAACCCAAAAAATAAAATATTTCAAAAATCTAAAAAAAACAAAACATCTCAAAAATCCAAAAAAAAATCAATCAAAAACATTTCTCAAAAATCCAAAAACATCAAAAACAACAAAGATCATAAAAACTCAAATAGCCAACCAAAACCCCAAGCAATAAATAGTGGCAGCCCACCTTGTCGAACTACATCACCTTTAAGTTTACACGTAGGCAAGGCCATCACTGATGAGCCCCTGAGACACCCCACCCTTATGTCTTAGGTCACATAGAGTCCACCTAGTTGAACTATGTCGTCTCTACACTTTCACGTAGGCAAGGCCATCTACGATGAGCCCCTGAGATATTAGGTTGGTCCCTTAGGTTCTGTTGACTCAACTATCATAATAAGTCATCCTTTGGTTAGATGGAAACTTTAATTAGACCAAAATAGTCTGTAGACACCTATAAATGTCTTCTACCATCTAACCGACTCCATACAACCCTAAACACACCAATTTCCCTTCTAACTAGTTAATTAAATTTTTATTTTGATTAATTAACCCTTTCATTTTCCAAATTCACACCATTCTATCCCCAAAATTGAACTAATTTCATTAATTCAATAGTCCAAACCTTAGCCAATTTATTTAATAAATATGTAATATTTATTAAATGAATTTCCCCTTTTTAACTAAATCCAATTAATTAGTTAAAACCATGTTAACTAATTAATTCAGCCTATGATTAACCTATCCCTACCCTAGATAATTAAATAGCTATTATTTAATTGCCTACCCTAGCCTACCTCATCCTAGCCCTAGGATTAATTAAATAAAACCCTATTTAATTAATCTTAACCCCTTCATTTGGGTGGTCAAACCTTGTTTAACACCCTTACCCACATCCTCCAAATAAAAAATTGAATTAAATCCACATAAGTCAATTTTTTATTTAAAAACATCCCACATCACATTTATTTCTCCTTACAATCCCATACTCATTTATTTCCTCTCTTCCCCAAATGAATTTTTAATTCATTTATATTCCCCCATATAAATCTTTTGTTCCAAAATAATCCTTCACCCCCATGCTCATTAAATAACCCATTTTCCCAAAATGAATAAAAGAATCACTTTTATTCCTACCCCTCCATTCATTCAAGATTGAATCTAGGCCCTCCACATCACTTTTATCCTCCACCATTGATCTTCCAAATCAATCTCCACCCTTGGATCAAAATTCCTTCCAAAAATCTATAAATAGAACCTCTCCCAAGCCATTTTCATCATCCAAGTTTATGTAAATTTACCATGCCAAAATAACTTTTGAGCTAGAATAGTGAGTTGCAACTTTGAGTAGCATTTCACATTTCAATTCATTGTCTAGGGTAATCTTTGTCAAGGAGCTTGTTTTGGGTGCAAAGGCTCCTTTCTCCCTTGATGGGATTGGGTTTGCTTGTAAGGTGCGGCGCCATCCTACCCTTGCAATGACGCCATCACTAGCTAGTTTTAGTGTCATTTCCTGTTTTGGTGCTATTTTTGTGCAGCACATTTCCATTCATTCACTCACTCACATTTATTTTTCTCATTGATCTTCCTGCCATTTTCGGTGTTCATTTGCTCTTGATTTTCAAAGAGATTGAAATTGCAAGGGGAGATTATGTCAAAATTTTATAAGAGGTCTAAATATGCATTTTAGCTTTGTTTTTATCTTGTTTTTCATTTACTCATACTAACAAGGCTAAAAAGACCTTGATTTTGATGTCTAACCCTTTGTGTTGTGTAGAAGAAATCACTTTTTTGTAGGTTAGACGCGCTCAGTGCCGTATCAGCGCTATCACCCAGATCGGTGCTATCCACGGGATAAATAGACTCTCTAGAAAGTTGAATAGTGGCGCTTTCCTATATCTATATCAGCGCTATCTTCTGTTGTGTCACGTTCCACTTGATGTATTAGTGCGAAAATGTGTATTAGCACTTTTATTGTAATATAGTAGCGCTATCTAATGTTGTGTCACTTTCATAGTATTTAATTAGTGCTATATGTTTAATTAGCACCATCTGTGTAAGTCGGGTTGTTTTGCCCATAGTGGCCCTATTTCATATCTATTTTAGCACTATTTTGAAAACTTACTTTTCTGTCCTTGCAGGTACTGACAAGTTTGTTGCAGGTCATATTGTAGGTACTAACAAGCTTTTTACAGGGTGGTTTGATTTCTAGTTAGTAAACACTTCAATTTTGCAACTTAAAATGAACTCTTTTGTATGTTAGTCAAACATTTCGATTTGGTGCAATAAAAATTGAACAATTAGACTTTTGTGTGTGTGTGTGCCCAAACATTTAAATTTGGTATCCTAAAATTTACATTGTGTGTTGTTGGTCAGGATGTTAGTCATAAATAAGCATAGAATAAAAGTACACATTAACCTTTATTCATCTTGAAAGATCTGATGAATTCAGAGAATTCATAATCCCAAGTCTCCAGTGATTAGGTCTTAATCGTCTGATGTTGCTCAGAGGTTAATGTGAGTTGGTGTTTCCATTTTGGGGCCTTACATGAAAGTTCAACATCATCATGATACTCCTGCAGAAATTCTTTATAGAGAAGTCATATTATACAGTTATTTGATGAAATGATGCAGAAATACCTCAATCTTTGCATGATATTCTTAATTATGCATGCTCTGTATTCAAATATGCTAAATATTTGCAATTATCTATGAGATGTCCACATATTTGTGTTGTTTGCTTAAGATCATCAATTGTTTGCAATTATGAGGAGGAAATGCTTTGAAATTTAAAAGAAATTGGAAGAAATGCTTCAAATTAAAGTTGAATCCTTAGCTTTTGAGCCACATGTATATTAGATACTGTCATGAAGAGAAGAAAACCAAACCATATTTTCACCAAGACATTCCATAGCTAGATATAGTTGATGCTAACTTCAAAGGAATTTGTATGAAGACAACACATGTAAGTAAACATGCACTCCACGGGACGCAGCAAATCACCACATATGTCTAGAATTCATACACTGATTACTCAAGATTTACTATGAATTGTAATTGACACAGCCTTCTCATTCATTAAGCATACAAAAATATAGATGTTTACAAAAAACTTTGAAATGAGCTCTTAATGTTTCAGCAGACGGATTTCAATTAAGTTTTGAATGTTTTCAATAAGGCATTCCATCACCTTTTATAAAACAAGGTGAGGAATCCGTTACAAAAAGATCCATGATCTTGATTTATCAATGCACATCTACGGTCACCATTCTCTTTGACTACGTCAACCTTACCAAAATTGGCACAAGTTGCCAGCTGGCAACTATCTAGATTATTTACACTTATATCTCCCTTTATGATGTATCCTCATCATGCTCCTTGTCTGATTCATGTGGATCATCATCATGTGTATCACTTCCTGAACTTTCACTATCCTGATGATGATGACGCCGCATATGAGGCTGCATGCTGCTCCGGATCTGCTCATATGACTGCATAATTTGATCTATTCCTCCACCATCCCGAGTCTTTGCTTTGATGATGGCATCTTTGTGTGCCTCATATTTGTTTCTATTGCTACCCAGTTTGTCTTTCCTGTCCTGCAGTGTCTCATTGTATTTTTCCATCTTGACCTTGATCCTCATTATTTTATCTATAACTTCTTCTGTCAAGTGGACAAGTGGATCACCTGCTACTGATTGGAAGTTGTCATGTAAAGCTTTGATGGCACATTCCTCATCTTGATTTTCTATTTTCCCTTCCACTTTTCCTTCCATTGTTTCCAATATTTCTGCCTCAATAGCCATTAAATCATGTAACTTCATGCTGATATCTCTCAGTTTGTTATTGCATCTCCTGAGTACTCTACATTCAAATTGAATGTCCTTATACCAGATTTCAATCAACAAGGCAGTATTACTGTTCAATACCTATTTATTAATAAGTAGCTGAGGATTTATCCTCTTTATTTCTCCCAGGATGCTTAGTACTTTTTCCAATTTATAAGACCTTTTTCTTGTCTGCATTTACAATTTGTCTACTTTGGTCCTGGAGTCACTGAGAGTGCTCCACCTCTTCAAAGAGGCCTTTACTACTTCCTCTGCATCATCCAATGTGGATGAGATCCATTTCCTTAATACAGATGCCTCATGTTTCATGAGGTCTAATTTATTTACCTCCTCTTGAGAAATAGCAGTCAATGGGACTGCATGTTCAGTTGAAGTTTCTTCGGTATTAGTTATCCTTCTTATGTAGGCATGCAACTGAGCAATGTGCTCTTTGTGTTGCTTATTTTTCTCTTTCTCTCTTTTCACTTTTTGAATCAAAAAATCAATAATGTCTTTGCCCTCTTGACCCTCTTGGTCTTCATTGGCAAAACCTAGATCCACTGTGCTAATTTGAAACTCATCTAAGGTAATTTTACCTTTCTCTTTCTCCACAGTAGGTACTGCAATCTGTGTAGTCCTTCTTCTAGTTGTTGGATCTCTTTTAATGGCTGAAGTCATTCTAGCCTTCCTCTTAGGCTTCATTATATTCTCAGAGAATAAGGTGGACACATCAAATTCTTGGATTTCAAAATATTCTGTTGCACTTACCTCTTTTTCCAACCACGAAGGCACCTGATCATGTTTTTCTACATCATCATGATGTTCACTTGTGTCTCCTATTTCTATCAGCAGATGTGGTGGAGATGGTGATTTTCTCAATTCTTCTTCCTGATGCTCACTTTGTTGTTGATCCTGTAGCACATCCTACTATTGGAGAACCTCCTTCTCTGGAGGAGCATCTTCTTGGGGTGGGGGATCATGTGTTGTATCTATATGTTGATCATGATGATCATGATCCTTTTCCATCATTACTTTATCTATTTTCAACTATTCCCCTTGTTGAGGTTCATCATCCTCCTTTGGCTTTTCTATTTCTTGTTGCATATCCACCATACTAGATATTGTGGAGTCTACCTGAGGTGCTGGTGTTTGTTCTAAAGCCATTATTTGTTCTGCACCTATACTATCAGCCTCCTGAGCTTTGGCGGTGGGATCTTCTATTATTTTCTCCTCATCAGCCGCCTTCTCTCGAACTTCTATTATGGCAGGCTCCATGGATGCACCTTGTACGATTGGTGGGCTCACTTCTGAAGTATGGCTCTTTGGTTCCGCCACCTTTATTTCTTCTACAGGGTGTCCCATATCAAGTGATCCTGCTAGATGTTCAGGATTCATATCCTGTTTCTCTGTTAGGTCAACTACTGCAAGACTTGTCACCTAGGTAATTAATGTTTCTAATCCCATTTCCTAAGCTATCTGCTCTGGGCTCTTTTCTTGTTCTGCCTCCACTTGCTTCATCTCCTCTAGTATAGTTTGAACTGGTGGAGGCTTGTGAGGGGTCATACTTGTACTAGCAGCAAGTGTTTCCATCTTTTGTGCAGTCACTTCCTGTACAACTTCATCATCAGACAAATTTATTGTTTCCTCTAATGAGATATGCTCTGCTTGTGTCTGAGAAGTTTCTTTCATCTGTTCCTCTGCAAGTTCAGTTTTGAACTTGATGATGGTAGGAAGTGGAACATTATGCTGAAGTTCCTTAGGCACTTCACTACTTGCCCCTTGTAACAATGTAAGGGGTTGTCTTATTTCACCTCTCATAGAGGTTCTTTGTTTCTTGGGTGGGGTAGACACCACCACCTGTGGGGCTCTTCTTTTCCTCTTTATTATCAATGGAGCCTCTTCTTCTTCAGGCTCTTCCTCCATGAGGATATCATCTTTATCATGTTTCCTTGAGGATTGACCCTCTTCTAGGGTCTCTGTAATTCTAGCCTCTGTTGTCTTACTCTTCTTGGACTTTTCTTTCCTTGTCCTTGGAGGGGATGCTGATTCTGATCCAGATCCTGATGCTGCTACCTCCTCAGCTACAAATACTGCCTTTTCAATAACAACCCCTTTGGGTTCTTTATCTACCTTCTTGCCCCTTGGGGGTCTTTTGCTCTATTGTTGTGGTGGAGGGAGTCTATCTCCCTTAGTCTTCCTCTTTTCATTCAGGAAGTCATCAAACTCATCCCTAGGAATATCCTCCCCTTCTTCTTGTTGTCCACCGTAATGGCAACACCATTATTCTTCAATGCCTCTATCTGTTCATCAACCCAAGCTTGGGTTAGTTGCATGGTCCTGGAAATGAAGGGGTCCAAGGATATATCCTCTTGTATAGTGAGGTCAGGTGCAAAGATGGTATCATTATATATTTTCTTCTGCTCATACTCATCTGCAATTATCCTCCCATCATCCTTCTTTAATTGTTGAGGGATGGGGATGCAATCAAAGGTTCTGATTTGATTCAATTTTAACCTTTGATACCTTCTTCTCCTTGCTTCTGCTTCATCCTCGCAGTCAGCCCAGAAATCCTTTAGGTGCCTCTGATGAATAGGCTTTCCTACTATCTTCTGCATCCTACCGTAAGGATCATATGATATGGTCAATGGAAAAGGATGCAGATTCATCTTATTCAAGGTGATCATCACCTTCTTTATGTGCTCAGAATCTGGGCACATATACCAGCCAATGGTGACTGGGAACAAAATCGGTGGTAGTTTCTTGGAATCCTTGTATGTTTTTATCATTGTGGAGCCCTGCCTGATGTACTCCATTAGTATCATTGCATCAGTGGGATACCTTGGCAGCATGAGAGGATGCCCCTCAAAACCTTCAATCCTTATGTAGGAAAAGGTGGCAAACTGTATATACCAGGCTCCATGCCTATAAATTATCTCTTGAGCCTCCATGCTCAATATTTTTGTTCTGCCTTCCTCCATGGTCCTCACCAGATATATAGAGAATGCATCATTGACCAGTTTGTAGTCTTGGAGGTAATTGGTTCTTTGCAGCTGGGGATGATGATCCCAGATATGCACAGTATTAACTATTCCTGTGACTTTCCCATCTGTGACCAGTGCATTAAATGTGCCTTTATAAGCACAGGAGTAGACAATGTATGAGGTCATATAGAAAGCACAATTTGAACCTCCCAGGTTCATCAGCTACTCATGCAGAGCATCACTTATTAGTTGGCCCCACAGTGGCTTGATATCTAAATATAAACACATCATTATTATACCATACATCCAGTCTCTGAAACTACCAGCATCAGGTTGGCCTGTTACTCTGTTCAGTAGTGCAATCATATACTGATATTCATTAGCAAAATCATATTTGAATAGATGCATAGGAAGTTCGGCTGCTACAGGATATGTACTGTTTTCAGCCCTCCATTGATACATATTCTTCCTGGCTTATTTCTTATTATTTTCATATTCCTTCTCTGACTTCTTCAGATCCACACTTTTGACCTTGCTACCTAATGGCAATCCCAATGTGTTGGATAGACCCTTGATGGATAGGTCGGCATATATCCTCCCATGCTTCATCACCTACCTAGTCTCTGGGTTATAGTTCTGGGCACACTCTATGACTAGATCCAGAGATTCCATAGAGTATGGAAAATCGGCGGCATTCCACATTTCGGATATGAAAACTACATCTAGCATAGGACTCTTGTTATTCTCACCATTCAGCCTAGCTGATCAGGCTTCCAAATTGGTACTCCCCTGATGGGTATCTGTGATTGTACCGTATTTAAACAGGACACCTCTCTGAGGTGTGAACATGGGCGTACTAAATTCTGCTTGACACTTAACAAACCTCTTGTCAGCCATGGGTTCCTACAATTAACGAAATCCTATCTTACAATGGGTATATACATGCATCCCTATAACAATTTATCTTTAATGTTCATCATACATATTACATTCATTCAGCATAAGTCCATCATGGGGATGCGTAAACTAGACTTACAACATCATACCTGACTATTACGGAAACAACATGATGAGGGTTTCATTTACTTACCTAGTTATGCTGATTTCTGTTTATACCAATGGAATTCTGAAAGTGCTCTTAATTCTTGCTGATGATCACGTGCTTTCTACTACTTACAAGCTTCACTCATCATAATATCACCTGCAGGAGGATATGGAATCTGTGCTCTGTAAAAGTAATTTCTTTGCAAGGTAAATGTGAAAATGGCATTAGATGTATCTTTTAACCTTGCGATTAGGGTAAATTTAGGGCAAATCCTAACAGATTAGATTTTATTCATTGATTTTCTGCACGACAAGTCAGGATTTCGCTAGGTGTTCCATCGGGTTTAATGATCAGCGGGAACCACCTACCATGTCCATGTGTATTTAATACTAATGGTGGCAATGGGAGCGGGGTGATATCTAAATGATAGGATGATATTTGAAAATGTTGGGTTATGTTTAGATTCAGGTGATGTTCGCGCCATTAGGCTGTGCTTTAAACGTCAGGAGGATATTCAAAAATATCGAGCTATGTTTTTGGATGATGATGATGACCAAAGTCATTCCTTTCTAACTCTTGGGATATTAGGGTGATGTCATCCAGATATTCGTTCATTATATCAGAAAGGCATCATGACATCATCATCATGTTATACGAACATGAACATGTTTGGAAAATATCCTGTGAGAGGTAAATGTGATGATGATGTCATCATGATGTTTATTTCTTTGTTTATCAAACTTAGATGATGTCATCAGGATATTGGCTTAGGGTGATATTTCACGGCAGGAGGATATTAAGAAATATCAGGTTACATTTAGAAACATGATGCTCACGAAATGTAAGGTTGTTTGACGGGTAAGGGTCACCATCACTTAAAGTTGACGTCCGGATATTTGGACCGCATGACTTATCAGGTGATGTACCAAGATCAAGATGATCTTCGATAACATGACTGAGGTTATAAAATATGATCCTTCTCCTGCGAATATCACGTTTGACCAAAACTTTGATTATTCACAACTCTCACATCCTGATGAATATCAGGGTGATGTAAAAGCCAAACCTACATGGAATTTAATGCTCTTTCTAAACATGAAGTCACAGAAATGAAATACGAATTTTGACAAACTAACATCATAATAATGACTTACCTCATCTTGATTCTACATGATGATGCAGATGACTTACTTTTACCAAACCGCTAGAAAGCAGACAACACAAGCCAAGCCAAAAGTTGGGTCCTTGTTTTGCCAAGTCAAAATGGGGCGTGTTGTGTAACCTCACAACAAATTGCCACCAAAGAAAACAAACAAATTCCAATGATTCAAGTGATGTGATCACGTTCATCTATAGTAATCTAATTATTTCTAAACATAAGCATCATGATCCGCTGAAGGATAAAACTTCATCATGGTAACAATGCTAATAAAGGATCATGTATGTGCAGATCATTAATTATCCTCATCTTGAAAGCATGTTGAAAACATGAGTAACTGGTGTTAAACTACATAGTTGGAGATCATCCTGATGGTGACAGGTTGTCATTGATGACAAAAAGGTGTTTGGTCCTCATGTCATATTTCAGGATGTCTTCAAGTGGGAGAGATTTAATGCAGAGACAATGATCACATCATATGTGTCTTGCAGATGCAGAGAAAGGTTTGTTCTTGCATTATCAGGAGTACATCATCTTGTGTGTTGTTGCAGGAGTGCATCATCAGGAAGTTGCAGGAATACATCATCAAGAGTACATCATCTTGTGTGTTCTTTACAGATGACTTGTAGTGGTAGTGACTTGGTAATTTGATCTGCAGGAGTGCATCATCAAGAAGTTGCAGGAATACATCATCAAGAGTACATCATCTTGTGTGTTCTTTACAGATGACTTGTAGTGGTAGTGACTTGGTAATTTGATCTCAGTAGCCTTCATCATGTTGTCTGGTATACTCTATATCAAGGATTGATAGAAGTGATCACAGGTTAAGTTGTCATACCACTGAGTTTACAGATGCAGATATCAGTTGGATTTCATGTAAGTTTCTTCAAGGTGATGTCATTAGGTACTATGTGCTCTGATATAAGGTTTCTCAATTGGATCTCAGTTGAACAATATTTGATGTTATTTGATGTCATAGTTATCAGTGATGTGTTGAGGATAGTCTTGTGCTTCAACAAGAGGATGATGACTTGCAAATGCATAGAATGTAACATTCATGGTAGATAAGTTTGCAGGACTAGATTGATCTATTGATGTCTATCTATGTGGATGTTGGCACTGATCGTCAATTTAAGGTGATATCATATCTTATGTTGAGACTAGGTATAAAGTGATCAAAAGAGTGCTCAAAAATTCTATACCTTCAAAATCCTAAATACCTTCAAAAATCCTATATTCTACTCTTCACTATTTTTATTTACATATTTGTCTTAATTAAACAGTGACTTTCTATTGAAGGTAAGGGTCACTTAAAGTGACCTGTTAGAGGGCTACCATCACATGATGGTGACCGGCCCTTCCTCAAAGTTTCGGTGTTTTATATGGAGTGTGATTTACAATATAAAGCATTCCAAACTTTATTATAACTGATGGAGAAAAGTGGGCGGGTTTTCAAATGAGTTTGAATTTAAAATTTCACCGCCAAAAGTCTAAAGGGCATGGGTTTGTGTGAGCCCGATGCATTAAGAAAATGCTGTTTTTTCTCCCTTGAAAATTGGTGAGGAATTTAGAAATTCTTAAAGCAAAGATAAATAATTTCTTTTTTAAACTTAGTAATATTCCTTTGGTCAGTCACTTATGTGACAAATGTAAGGAATGTTTTTTTAAGGAGATTTTTATTATTTTTTTCTAAAAAGGAAAAAATCTTTATGAAGATATGTTTGTATATTGGAAGTCACAAAAGAGATAAACATAAAAAATTTTCAGGAGATTTTTTTTGGGGTATGAAGAATATTATTGAAAAGAATATGAAGGATCATGTTTGCAGAGAAGATGAACGAAATTTTTGAGAAGGAAATGAAAGATTGGAGGGATATTCAAAATGAAAATTGAAAGGAAATTGATTTTTTTTGTAGAGATATAATTCATTTGGTTCAGGATTTGTTGTAGGTTATTTTTAAGAAAGAAGTTGAAAAGATTTGTTATTTGCAGGAGATTGTCTTTTGAAGATATTTTTGAAGTTTGATAATTAAATTTTCTTGCAGGAATATCAAGAGAAAGATAATATTTTCAGGGCAGATTGGTGCAAAAATAAATATGATTTCTTAATCTTATTTTGCAGATTGATTGAAGGCTCATTTTGATATTATTTTGTAGGTGAAGAAAATAATTTTTGTAAGAGATCTTAAAAATGGCAAATGATCAAGAAATTGAAGAGAATTGAATTGAAAGGTCTCAAATATGAAAAGATATTCTTTCATCTCTAAGAGGAAATATTAATGGGATTTTGGTTCCGTGAATTTGGAGAATGTGAAAAGTTTTGAGGATTAGATATTATGTTCTTTTATTTTTGCAGATGATAAGATGAGATGCATTGTTTTTTGAAGACATTAAAAAAGAGAAGATGAAAGGACAAAATGATCTTCAGTGAGAGCAAATGACTGTGCAGAATGTGAAAGGTGTAAAGACATCCAATTTACATATAATAGTTTTTCAGGTGCATTGAAAAAAGAATTAAGAAGGATAGAGATGGAATATACAGTGTTGTGAAGTGTTGGATTAGAATACACATTTGATATGCAGTGTTGTTAGAATGCAGTGTTGATTGGATCAGAATAAAGGATTGTTGAGATGTTAGATTGAATAGAATGGGTATTTGACAGACATATATTTGTATTGAATGGAAATAGAGTATCCCTCTGATTTGGTTTGCCAGTGAGGCATTGTATTAGCCAGTGAGGCTTATAGGTCAGTGTGACCTTGACATTTGTCAGTGAGACAATTTGTATTGCCAGTGAGGCATGTTTTTTCAGTTAAGCCAGTGAGGCAATTCTGGAGTGGTTTTTCTACCCCTGGAGGGTTTTCCACTCGTGCAATTCTTGTATCTTGATCTTCTTTCTGTGGTTGTATGTTTTACTCATGAGTTTTTGTTTTTCATTCTCAGTTATGTGCACATGTATTTGAGAAATCAATGATAGCTCTCTCTCCTTGTACTCTGCAAGATAAAGTTTTTTAAAAAGATTAGAAATTTCACACAACACTGATTCACCCCCCCTCTCAGTGTTGCCTTGACTCCTACAATTGGTATCAGAGCCAGTTTCCCTCTTGCAGCTTAATCAGCTTGGGTAGGTCCTGTGTGTGGAGTTCAATGGGTAAGTGCAGGAGAAATAAGAACATGAGAAATGTTAAGATTCATTCTGGTCAAAAGACATCATCCATATCAAACTTAGGTGTTAATGTTCAAACAGTTGATAAAGATGCTTCACAAGTTGAATCAATGAAAGAGTTTTCTGGAGTTCCTCTATTTAATGGTTCAGACTTTTCAGTTTGGTGTATTAGAATGCAAGTGTATTTATCCTCTTTAGGATATGATGTTTTAATGTCTGTTGAGAATGGATATTCTAACTCTGCAAATAACAAAGAAGCTCTCAAATGTAATCAGATTGCAAAGAAGGCTATTTTATCTGCTCTATCTAATGATGTTTCTTGTAAAATTATGGATTGTGTTACAGCTCAGGATATGTGGAGGAGATTGAAAAGAATTTACCAAGGTAATGATAAAGAAGAGGACACTCTGGTGTGTCAAGAAAGTGGCAATGAAAGGCAATCACATGAAGAAGTTGAGACCCAATCAAATTCAGAAGATGATGATGATCAGGATTATGATGAACAAGACTGTGAGATTGATCTAGAAGGAGAGCTTATATATGCTCTGAGTGAGCTCAAGAAGTATAAGAAGGAGAACCAAAAATTAATGTTGCAGTTGCAACAAGAAAGAAATTTAAAAGACAAAGCTCTTACAGATCTTGAAGAGGCTGAATGTCAAATTATTAGTTTAAAGACATATATTGATGATTCAGATAAACTAATTGCTAGATTGAAGACGGAAATTGAAGAAGCTAAGAGGATAGCTAATGGATCAATTTCTAACCTTGAAGTTTCAAGGATTGAAAATCTAAAACTGGAGAGTGAAATTATAAATCTGAGAAAAGAGTATGATGGTCTCAAGGTTTTATCTAAGAAATATCAAGTGTTTGATAAGATGCTTGGTAAGAAAAAACTTTATGAAGACACTACTGGACTTGTTTTTGAAGAAGGAGAATGTTCAAAAGCAAGAGAGACTCCTAGAAGGAAAATTGATTTAAGTCATGTTGCCACAGAAGGAAAAATGAGAGATGAATTTGTGCACAATCAAACAAGAAATTTGAGAAAACCTGCATCTATAAGACAAGCTTACATGTACAGGTATAACTATTCATTTAATGGTTACTGTTATACTTGTAATCATTTTGGGCATAAAGCAGTTGATTGCAAAAGGAATACTAACCTTGTATGTTATAAGTGCAATAATGTTGGACATATTCAAAGAAGCTGCAATATGAATAGAGTGTATGATCCTTCATGGAAGCTTAATATGAGTGCTCTAAGGTATTATCAGTCAATTGATTACAACATAATTTGTTATAATTGCAACTCTCTTGGTCATAAAGCACACAGTTGTAGGAGAGCTCCACCTAATTTAAAAGGTTGGGAAAAGAAAAGGACAGAAAAGGTTTGGAGGAAGAAAGAGCCTATTAAAATTTGGAAGCAGAAAGAAAGTAAAGAGAAGCCAAATTTTAAGCTTGTGTATCCTGCACAAGTCACTTCATCAGTTGCATAACAGATAGCATGAAGTGAGGGGGAGTTATTCATGTTCTATCAAGTATCCCCAAAGGGTTCCAGGAAGAAGATCATTTGATGTTTATCAATTTGATGATCTTGTTTTCTTTGTTGAAATCATCTTTGATAATGTTTGATAGTGAAACAGGTAATCATTGACTTATTATGCTTTCAAGATATTGAAAAAGTGTTTCAGGAGTTCAAATGCACAAATTGTTAGACAAATGATCCTGATTACAAAAAATTGAATTATCATGGTATTGCAATCCAAAGTGTTGTGCAAAGTGTTGTTGCAATAATATCTTGTTTTGAATGATGAAGTCAAGAGGCAAGAGTTTTTGTTGATTGCAGTATGTTTAATAAATGATTATGTATATATCAGATTTGCCAGAGTGTTGTATATCAGATTTGACAGTATAAAGTGTGCAGGAACAGCAAGATGATCTTCATTCTATTCATGTCAAGAAAAAGTGTCAGAATATGCAGGATGATAGTTCATATTAGGAAATCAGTTTGATGATTATATCTATTACTTTGTTGAGTTATGTTTTATGACATGTATCTTGGAGCTTTCAGGTGTCAAAAGAAGATGATAAACAAGAGCTATTGAGGAGTTTTCTAAAGTAATAATTTTACATGTTCCATTAATGATCTTCCTCATTAATATGACTCAGAAAGGTATGTGCAATTTGTTTGCCTCCAGATTTGAAGTGGTATCAGGACTGAGTTGTCACTATCATGAAAAACTTAAATAGTTTTTATAAAAAAAATGGTCATCATGTCATCTGGTGTTGGGAACTTATTGATGAGGAGTCTTCATGATTTTTGCCTGCAAAATTGTTCATCAAAGAGTATTGGTATGTTTATGATTTTCTTTGCAAAAGTGTTCAGAAGGTTGACTAGCTTGTGATATCCCTGATGAAAGGATATCACAAACCTGATCATGATTACTTCTTAGGATGAATCATAACCTATATCTAAATTTGATCTTATCACTTGAATCCTAACAATTTAGTTATTTTTTGGGGTGATGAAGTGCATCATCCTGACTTACCAAAACAAAATTCAACGCACAAACAAAATAGGACAAAAGAACACTGTACAAACAACTATACAAATGTATAATATGATACACATGACTGTCATGGAATCACTCAAGCCTAGAAATAATGCTTGAGGAATTGTCTATTGACTTGCAATGGGACATCCTCACCTGTCAGGTTCTTAAGCCTATAAGTGTTGTCTCCTAGTATCTCAGAAATTTTAAAGGGACCTATCAATAATTTATCAAACTTACCATGGTCACCTTTCCTTTCATGGCTTTATCCTTCATCAGGACTAAATTGGATATCCTGAAAGCTTTAACTCTGGCCCTCTTGTCAAACCAACGTTTGACAACAGCCTGATGTTTTGTGAATTGGTCAATTGCTTGACTCCTCTTTTCTTCCAGGTGCATCAACTGAAGCAACCTGACTTCTTGCTTATTGTCTATACCTAGGTATTCTTGGGCAAACTGTAGAGTAAGAATTTTCAAGTTTATAGGGAGGATAGGATCCACCCCATATACCAATTGGAAAGGCAAGTTTCCTAATGCAGTTTTCATTCTACTTCTGTCTACCCATATTTCAAAAATGAGTTCCATTCCCTAGGGTTCTTCTCTATTAGTTTTCTTATGATATTCAGTAAGTTCTTGTTGGTTGATTCTACTAATCCATTCCCTTAGGGATAGTAGTTGGATGAAAACTTAAGTATGATCCCATGATCAAAAGCCCAACTTGACAATTTAATTAAAGTGAAGGTAGAACCATTATCACTTACCAAAGCATAAGGAATTCCATACTTGGTAACAATGTTACTCTCCAGAAATTTAATGACATCATCTGCAGTACAAGTCTTGCTACTGACAGCCTCAGTCCATCTGGTACAATAATCAGTAATGGTTAGGACATACCTATGGCTTGAGGAGGATGGGGGGTTGATTGGTCCTATAAAGTCCATGCCCCATTGTGCAAATGGGCGTTCTTCTATCATTGGCTGCAAGGGATGTGTAGCGTACTTCTCTTTGTTAGTGGCAACCTGACATACATGACAACATTTAACATGATCAACTGTGTCTTTAAAAATTGTAGGCTAGTAATATCCTGCTCTGAGGATGGCATGTGTTGTGACCAAGGCTGATCCATGTGTCATTCCGAACTTGTCATGTAACTCTGATAGGACCTTATTTGCTTCTAGCTTTTCTAAGCATCTTTGGTATATTCCTTCATAATTCTTCTTGAATAAGGTTCCTCCCTTCATCATGTATTTTTGGGATCTTATTTTCAAGGCTCTTCTTTGTGAAGCTTGCATTCTTGATGGACATCTTCCAGTGATCAGGATGTGCCTGATATCTGAATACCATTCCTTATTGTTCTTATCATTGATAACATACTGCTGACTAGTGATGTTAGGGTCAATCTCAGATATCAGTTGACTCAAAGCTTGTCCTCTTACCAACTTCATTGATATAATTTCCATGTCATACTCTTGTAATATAGTAATCCCCTTGGCTCTTTTTTCACCAGGCTCACTTTGCATCAGCAGCATCTTCACTACTGCATCAGGCACTACTGCAATCACCTTGCTTCTTAGTATATAGTGTTTGAATTTCTTTACTACTCTAACCAATGCAAGTGCCTGTCTCTCAACATCTACATATCTCAATTCAGTATCCCTAAAAGGACAGCTCATGAAAGCAATTGGTTTCTCTTCTTTCTCTTCATTTCTCTGAGTAAGCATTGCTGCAGAGGTATGTTCTGAAGAGGTATGTTCTGAAGCAAATGAATAGATGTAGAAATCCTTTGTGTAGTCTAGACTGATAAGGACAGAAGCATAAAAAATGGCTTTCTTTATATCTTCAAATGCAGCTTTGGCCTCTGGTGTCCACTTGATTTGTGCATCTTTTTTCAACATGGCATTTAGTGGTCTGACAATCTCAGCGAAGCTGGTGATGAACTTCCTCACAAAGTTTATCTTACCAAAGTAAGATTTAAGTTCTTTCTTGCTTCCTAGAAGTTGTAACTTCATAATAGATTCCACCCTATCATGGTCAGTGATAATTCCATCTTCTGTGATTAGGTGGCCTAGTAACTTTCCTGTTGTCACCCCAAATATGCACTTCTTGGGGTTCAGTGATATTCCATACTCTTCACATTTTCTTAATACATTTATGAGATCAGTCACATGGTCGCTCCTCTCTTTGGAGAACACTGTTAAGTCATCCATATAGATGACTATACACTTTCCTATTAAGCCTTTGAAGGCTATGTCCATTGCTCGCTGGAATGTTGCTCCAGCATTTATAAGTCCAAATGGCATATGTCTATATGCGAATATTACCCACTTTGTGGTGAAGGCAGTCTTTAGTCTGTCAATCTTGTCAACCATAACTTGATTGTATCCTGAAAATCCATCCAGGAAGGACATCATTTTGGCTCCATTTACAATCTACAGAACTTCATCTAATGATGGCAAGGGATAATTGTCCTTTTCTGAAGCTTGGTTCAGGTTCCTGAAATCTACACATAACCTGATATCTCCATTCTTCTTTCTAACCGAAACTAAATTAGCAACCCAGGTGGAGTCTCTCACAGGAAAAATTATCTGTGCACTTAACAACTTCTTAACTTCTTCAAGAATTATTGGTTCAAGCAAAGCATTCACTCGCCTCTGCTTCTGTCTGAAAGGTTTAGCATCTGGCTTAAGAGGTATAGTGTGAGTTGTGACTGATGTGTCATACGTCTTCAACTCATCATAAGTCCATGCAATTACATGTATGTAATCTTTGAGGGCCTAAGTTATTCCTTCTAACTCTTCTGGTGTGCAAACCTTACCAATCAGTACATTTCTCTTGTCTTCATTCTGTCCAATATTCACTTGTGAATATTGACCTCCATCTGCCTTGGGCAGATCCTTCTGTTTAAGCATATTATCCAAATCAAAGGCTCTTTCCAATTCAATCATACCTTTGGGAATCCTGTTGCTAGGCAATTCTAATATTTCTTCTTCTTCCCAGACATGATCTTCCATACCATTCTCATCTATGATTTGGGCATCAAATACATCTCTGTTTGAGATGAAATCCAAAATGTGTTGATCATCATCAAACATCTGGAGGTTGGTCACATTATCAGGTACTGAAGGTACTGACACCAGTTCTTTTGAAAATCTCTTAAGACCTGATATAGATACCGGCTTCAATATACTGGCAGCCTAGGCAAGTGCACCTGCCCTATGGTTTTGTTCTCTTGGTACATGGGTGATATTGAAGGCGTCAAAGTCCTCAATCAAGTCCCACACACGATGTCTGTAGTTGGATAGCTTTCTATAGTTACATGAGTAAATTCCTCTTACTTGCCTCAAAACTAGTTCTGAATCTCTGAAAACATGAAGAATATTTACTTTTTTCTTATGAGCAAATAGTATCCTGTGAATCAGAGCCTCATACTCTGTTACATTGTTAGTACAAGGGAACTGCAATTTGTAGGCTGCAATTTGTACTCTGTTACATTGTTAGTACAAGGGAACGCCAGCACCCTGCTTGAACTTGGATCCATCAAACCTCAGGATCCAGGGTTTATCTTCGATAGGATACTTAGCTAAACCTTCCTTTTTCCTTGTGTCTCTAGCTGCTGCTCTGCCTGATATCCACTTTAACTTAGGGATCTCATTGTTCTCAAGTTTCTTCTTTCCTTTCTTTTGTGAGCCTGATGGCTTTTCTATTTTCTCTTTCACATCAATAGGAGGATGATCCTCTGGATCTGTGGCTGTATGCCTTTTCAAAATGTGTAAACATAGCGAACAGGTTGTTTCTGAATGAGGTACCTCATGCAACCTACACCAACCTTTAATTAAGACCTCCTGGGGAGATCTATGTTGTCGTGTCATCTTCTCTATTTCTTTTACTAGAAATTCTTCGAACTTAGTCAAGTCACTACCTTTGTCTTCATCGGACAATTCATTATCTGGTTCCACAAAACAATCACTCCTAGGGGTGATCCTTTCTTTCTTCTCATCATTTATCTAGTCATAAACTAGAACTTCTTCTATTTTATGGATATGATCCTCGTCATGATCTGTCGCTCCTTCTATTCCTACAGAAGACAGATGAATTAGTATCATCATCATCATCAGATGTAGCATTTACCTCAGAATATGATGATGATGCCTCACTGCATGTCTGCTCTAGTATCATCATATCTAAACATGTTTCACAAGTTCTTTCTGAATGTGCTTCATCGTGTAATCTACACCATCCATCAATCAAAATATCATTAGTAGGTATATTCAACAATTGACAATGCTTTACCTGGTTGGACAGATGTACCTCAATGTCTCTGAAGTGATCTATTTCATTCTCATTATCAAGATTATTATCAGGTTCTATGACTGGTACATCCTCCTGATGATCATCATCATGATGAAGACGGAAGTCAAGCATCAGGATCTCTTCTATTTTGACAGTTTGTGGCCTGATGCAATAAACTCCAGGCTCTACGTCTACGTACATGATCTAATTTGTTCTGTTGTACTCAATGATCATATGCTTCATTCTAGGCTCAGCATCAATCCTGATCTGGTTAGGTATACCCTTCCATGGTAACCACATGTGACTGAAATCTGTTGACATATATCTGTTAAGCATTTTGGACCAGTCTCGGCTAAGCAACATCCCATAAGTATCAGGTATGTCAACTACCTGAATGTCAATGTAATACTGGATCCTAAGATCATATGCTAATTGCATGTGGATATGAGTCAACTCCCCTACTACACTTACTTCTGTTTTGTCTAGCTGTGTCACCTTTTTTAGGGATTTAGCAGGATGCAGCCCTAAGGCATTGCATATTGACAAGGGCATAACATTCGTGGAGGCCCCTGAATCCACCAAATAGTTGTGCAGGTTCTTGCTGAACATTCTTATGGTGAGGAGGAACGGAGGTGATTCAGTTTTGTCCTTATACATGGTCATGTGGGAGGTTTCTGCAGCTTGGACTATAGCTGACACCTTAGGCTTGATAGTATTATCTCTGGCAGCATGATCTTTGCCACTAGATTGACTTGAAAAATGGCCATCCTCCTTAGGAGCAGGCTCATCTAGTGACTTCATAAATGCCTTTTTGATGGCAGGAGTTTTCAATAACTGAGACAGGGACAGGCTAATCTTAATTTTCTTCATTTCATTAGCCAGATAGCTGACCAACTTGTCAGATTCATGAGGTGTATTTACAATCTTTGATCTTGTGTTTTGAGGTGACAAGTACTGAGCATTTACCTTGGGGAACCTAGGGTTATTACTAGCTTTAGGATCAGGAGGTGTATTAAAGTTATTTGGAGGTAGAGATGATGTCAATGGACCAATAGGTCTGTTGGCATTACTCCTCAAGTTATAATTATGCTTACCAGGATATTACTGCTGATATGCATGCACTTCCTCATGTTCTCTTGTAGGCTCATTTTCATCCTCAAAGGGAAATACATAGTTTGTTTCAAAGGTTAAGGCAAATTCTTCACATGCCTGGAGATAACTCTGATGAGGTTGATTTGTATAAGTTTCCAACACAAAGGTTGAGTCATATCCACATGGAACAATCTCATTTCCTTCTACTTGAGGTAGATTTCTAGAAGTGTTAGACACTTCAATTTGAAAGATGCTAGCAGTAATTCTAAATTGTGGATAGTCTAATTCTGCATGTGCATTTGTATTGTGGATCCTACACCAATTAGTAAGGGCTACTTCAGCAAGATTGACTCTAGTAGTCTGTTTGGCTTCACCTGGAGGCTGATTGTCTAGGGGTGATGGTAATGAGCCATTACTTGGCCTAGAGTTCCATATTCTGGGTTGTCTCTGAGGATTATTGTTATTTCCACCATATTATTGAAATTATTGGTGTTATGTCCTATGTTAGGATAATTTGGTCTATCATTGAAATAATTTCTATTCTGATTTGACTGGGAATAGAAACCTTGATTTCTTAAATGTGTCACTTCTGTGGTGAGTTTTCTCAGTTGAGCAGAAATTTCTTTAATTTCTTCCTTTTCTTCTTGAGCTTTGGCCACTACATTTTTAGTTTAAGGCTTAAAGAAAGAGGATCCATGGTTATTGTTGGACAGATTAGCACCCTGAGGTGCCTGAGCTTGTGCATGATATTGTGGTAGTTGGCCATTTCCATTAAGAGGAGGCATAATGCTCAGTGGAGGTACTTGAAAAGGTGCAGGCATGACTGCTAGGGGTATCAGTGCTCCATTAGGATATTGTGCAGGATACTATGGAGAATATGATGCAGGATTCTGTGAATGCATGCCAGGTAAGGTAGGGAATACTATATTTGGAGTAAGAGCAGGTATCAACTGCTGATTTACCTGTATGGCTTCTTGAAAGGCTAAGGCTAAAGTTGTGATTTGAGGGTGCATTCTCCTTATGAACATGGAGGTCAAAGGATCTAAGGCTGAATAATAAATGCTCCTTGCAGCTTCATCAGACACAATATAAGGAGTGACCACCCTGGACAACATTTTTTGAAACCTAGCATTGAAATTTGCAATAGGCTCATTCTCAAATCTCTTGATAATGGCAAATAAATGATAGTTTATTGAGGGATCAACTGGAACTTTGAATCTATCAAGAAAGGCTTTCTCTAGTAAGGCCCATGAATCAACAGAACCCTAACCAAGACTAATGAACCAATTATAGGCTTCTTCTCCTAAGGAAAAAGGAAATAATCTGCACACTACATCTTGATGCTCTATTCTGGCTCTGTAGCAAGCTTCCTTGAAGGTCCTGATATGATCTTCAGCATCTTGGTAAGGATGATATTTTGGAAAAAGTTTGTCTAGATTCTTTGGTAACTCATGATATGCAGTAAAGGTCAAAGGTGACTCTGCTACAAAGAAAGACATTGTAACTGGAGGGGGTTGAGCTAGTGGTACAACTGGCTGAGGTTGGACTAAAGGTACACCTTGAGGTTGAATAGGAGGTGTCACAGATATCCCACAAGGTATTTGTAAACCAACAGGGGTTACAGGGGGAAGTTCTGGTGAAGCTCCTGGTGCACCGGATTAAGGAGTATGATGGATGTCCATAGTTCTAGGTCTAAAACCTCTAACAGGCAATTCTTCAAAAATTCCATTAGGTCTAGACCTGGTATTTACCCTGTGAGCCAGGATTTCTCAATGTTGACGCAAATTGGCTGAAACTTTTGCAAATATTGGCTAGATTTCACTGGATGAGGTGATATTTGCGGTTGGATGACTGATCAGACTGGATATTTATGAACTTATTTGCAAAGACAGTGCAAATATAAGATGATATTTGCAGTATAATGACCCTCAGCATGAGATATCAATTTCTAAGGCCAAAATTATTCAAAGCTTGAACAAATTTATGTAGCTCTGGCTGATATTTGTGAATTCATAATGATCTACTGTAAAGCTTGCAATATTTATGTTAGATCTAGAAATATTTACATAGAATGAGCATTTATGAGCTTGCTACAGCAAATATTTGCGTAATATTTGGAATTCTTAGATGGTTTGAGGATACCTTACTCTCTGCATCATCAAACCTAAAAATAATGATGATGAGCATAGTCTTTCAGATCGGGCCCTACTTCTAGTGCCAATTTATGTTGGTCATGATGTTAGTCATAAGAAAGCATAGAATAAAAGTACACATTAACCTTTATTTATCTTGAAAGATCTGATGAATTCAAAGAATTCATAATCCCAAGTCTCCAGTGATTAGGTCTTAATCGTCTGATGTTGCTCAGAGGTTAATGTGAGTTGCTGTTTCCATTTTGGGGCCTTACGTGAAAGTTCAACATCATCATGATACTACTGTAAAAATTCTTTATAGAGAAGTCATATTATACAGTTATTTGATGAAATGATGCAGAAATACCTCAATCTTTGCATGATATTCTTAATTATGCATGCTCTGTATTCAAATATGCTAAATATTTGCAATTATCTACGAGATGTCCACATATTTGTGTTGTTTGCTTAAGATCATCAATTGTTTGCAATTATGAGGAGGAAATGCTTTGAAATTTAAAAGAAATTGGAAGAAATGCTTCAAATTAAAGTTGAACCTTTAGCTTTTGAGCCACATGTATATTAGATACTATCATGAAGAGAAGAAAACCAAACCATATTTTCACCAGGACATTCCACAACTAGATATAGTTGATGCTAACTTCAAAGGAATTTGTATGAAGACAACACATGTAAGTAAACATGCACTCCACGGGACGCAGCAAATCACCACATATGTCCAGAATTCATACACTGATTACTCAAGATTTACTATGAATTGTA
Source organism: Cunninghamia lanceolata (assembly GCA_027924645.1). Classification (NCBI taxonomy): domain Eukaryota; kingdom Viridiplantae; phylum Streptophyta; class Pinopsida; order Cupressales; family Cupressaceae; genus Cunninghamia; species Cunninghamia lanceolata. Next base: position 28,427,009 of record BSBN01000078.1, on the reverse strand, counting down.
ATCAACACAGCCTTCTCATTCATTAAGCATGCAAATATATAGATGTTTACAAAATACCTTGAAATGAGCTCTGAATGTTTCAGCAGATGGATTTCAATTAAGTTTTGAATGTTTTCAATAAGGCATTCCATCACCTTTTATAAAACAAGGTGAGGAATCCGTTACAAAAAGATCCACGATCTTGATTTATCAATGCACATCTACGGTCACCATTCTCTTTGACTACGTCAACCTTACCAAAAGTGGCACAAGTTGCCAGCTGGCAACTATCTAGATTATTTACGCTTATATCTCCCTTTATGATGTATCCTCATCATGCTCCTTGTCTGATTCATGTGGATCATCATCATGTGCGTCACTTCCCAAACTTTCACTATCCTGATGATGATGACGCCGCATATGAGGCTGCATGCTGCTCCAGATCTACTCATATGACTGCACAATTTGATCTATTCCTCCACCATCCTGAGTCTTTGCTTTGATGATGGCTTGTTTGTGTGCCTCATATTTGTTGCTACTGCTATCCAGTTTGTCTTTCCTGTCCTGCAGTGTCTCATTGTATTTTTCCATCTTGACATTGATCCTCATTATTTTATCTATAACTTCTTCTGTCAAGTGGACAAGTGGATCATCTGCTACTAATTGGAAGTTGTCATGTAAAGCTTTGATGGCACATTCCTCATCTTGATTTTCTATTTTCCCTTCCACTTTTCCTTCCAATGTTTCCAATATTTCCGCCTCAACAGCCATTAAATCATGTAACTTCATGCTGATATCTCTCAGTTTGTTATTGCATCTCCTGAGTACTCCACATTCAAATTGAATGTCCTTATACCAGATGTCAATCAACAAGGCAGTATTACTGTTGAATACTTGTTTATTAATAAGTAGTTGAGGATTTATCCTCTTTATTTCTCCCAGGATGCTTAGTACTTTTTCAAATTTATAAGACCTTTTTCATATCTACATTTGCAATTTGTCTACTTTGGTGCTGGAGTCACTGAGAGTGCTCCACCTCTTCAAAGAGGCATTTACTACTTCCTCTACATCATCCAATGTGGATGACATCCATTTCCTTAATACAGATGCCTCATGTTTCATGAGGTCTAATTTATTTACCTCCTCTTGAGAAATAGCAGTCAATGGGACTGCATGTTAGGTTGAAGTTTCTTCAGTATTAGTTAGCCTTCTTATGTAGACATGCAATTGAACAATGTGCTCTTTGTGTTGCTTATATTTCTATTTCTCTCTTTTCACTTTTTGAATCAAAGAATCAATAATGTCTTTGCCCTCTTGACCCTCTTGGTCTTCATTGGCAAAACCTAGATCCACTGTGCTAATTTGAAACTCATCTAAGGTAATTTTACCTTTCCCTTTCTCCATAGTAGGTATTGTAATCTATGTAGTCCTTCTTCCAATTGTTGGATCTCTTTTAATTGCTAAAGTCATTCTGGCCTTCCTCTTAGCTTCATTATATTCTCAGAGAATAGGGTGGAGACATCAAATTCTTGGATTTCAAAATCTTCTTCTGCACTTACCTCTATTTCCAACCACGGAGGCACCTGATCATGTTTTTCTACATCATCATTATGTTCACCTGTGTCTCCTGTTTCTATCAGCAAATGTGGTGGAGATGGTGATTTTCTCAATTCTTCTTCCTGATGCTCACTTTGTTGTTAATCCTCTGGCACATCCTGCTGTTGGAGAACCTCCTTCTCTAGAGGAGCATCTTCTTGGGGTGGGGGATCATGTGTTGTATCTATATGTTGATCATGATGATCATGTTCCTTTTCCGTCATTACTTTATCTATTTTCAACTCTTCCCCTTGTTGAGGTTCATCATCCTCCTTTGGCTTTTCTATTTCTTGTTGCATATCCACCGTACTGGATATTGTAGAGTCTGCCTGAGGTGCTGGCATTTGTTCTGAAGCCATTATTTGTTCCGCACCTATACTATCAGCCTCCTGAGCTTTGGCGGTGAGATCTTTTATTATTTTCTCCTCATCAGCCGCCTTCTCTCGAACTTCCATTATGGTAGGCTCTGTGGATGCACCTTGTGCGATTGGTGGGCTCACTTCTAAAGTATGGCTTTCTGGTTCCGCCACCTTTATTTCTTCTGCAGGGTGTCCCCTATCAGGTGATCCTGCTGGATGTTCAGGATTCATATCTTGTTTCTCTATTAGAGCAACTACTGTAGGACTTGTCACCTGGGTAATTAATGTTTGTAACCCCATTTCCTAAGCTATCTGCTCTGGAATCTTTTCTTGTTCTGCCTCCACTTGCTTCATCTCCTCCAGTATAGTTTGAACTGGTGGAGGCTTGTGAGGGGTCATACTTGTACCAGTAGGAAGTGTTTTCATCTTTTGTGTAGTCACTTCTTGTACAACTTCATCATCAGACAAATTTATTGTTTCCTCTAATGAGATATGCTCTGCTTGTGTCTGAGAAGTTTCTTTCATCTGTTCCTCTGCAAGTTCAGTTTTGAACTTGACGATGGTAGGAAGTGGAACATTATGCTGAAGTTCCTTAGGCACTTCACTACCTGCCCCTTGTAACAATGTAGGGGGTTGTCTTATTTCACCTCTCATAGAGGTTCTTTTTTTCTTGGGTGGGGTAGACACCACCACCTGTGGAGCTCTTCTTTTCCTCTTTATTATCAATGGAGCCTCTTCTTCTTCAGGCTCTTCCTCCATGAGGATATCCTCTTTATCATGTTTCCTTGAGGATTGACCCTCTTCTAGGGTCTCTGTAATTCTAGCCTCTGTTGTCTTACTCTTCTTGGACTTTTCTTTCCTTGTCCTTGGAGGGGATGTTGATTCTGTACCAGATCCTGATGTTGCTGCCTCCTTAGCTACAAATATTGCCTTTTCAATAACAACCCCTTTAGGTTCTTTATCTACCTTCTTGCCCTTTGGGCATCTTTTGCTCTATTGCTGTGGTGGAGGGAGTCTATCTTCGTTAGTCTTCCTCTTTTCATTCAAGAAGTCATCAAACTCATCCCCGGGAATATCCTGCCCCTTCTTCTTGTTGTCCACTGTAATGGCAACACCCTTTTTCTTCAATGCCTCTATCTGTTCATCAACCCAAGCTTGGGTTAGTTGCATGGTCCTGGCAATGAAGGGGTCCATGGATATATCCTCTTGTATAGTGAGGTTAGGTGCAGAGATGGTATCGTTATATATTTTCTTCTGCTCATACTCATCTGCAATTATCCTTCCATCATCCTTCTTTAATTGTTGAGGGATGGGGATGCAAACAAAGGTTCTGATTTGATTCAATGTTAACCTTTGATACCTTCTTCTCCTTGCTTCTGCTTCATCCTCGTAGTCAGCCCAGAAATCCTCTAGGTGCCTCTGATGAATAGGCTTTCCTACTATCTTCTGCATCCTACCATAAGGATCATATGATCTAGTCAGTGGAAAAGGCTGTAGATTCATCTTATTCAAGGTGATCATCACCTTCTTTATGTGTTCAGAATCTGGGCACATATACCAGCCAATGGTGACTAGGAACAAAATCGGTGGCAGTTTCTTGGCATCCTTGTACGTTTTTATCATTGTGGAGCCCTGCCTGATGAACTCCATTAGTATCACTGCTTCAGTGGGATACCTTGGCAGCATGAGAGGATGCCCCTCAAAACCTTCAATCCTTATGTAGGAAAAGGTGGCAAACTGTATATACCAGGCTCCATGCCAATAAATTATCTCTTGTGCCTCCATGCTCAATCTTTTTGTTCTGTCTTCCTCCATGGTCCTCGCTAGATGCATAGAGAATGTATCATTGACCAGTTTGTAGTCTTGGAGGTAATTGGTTCATTACAGCTAGGGATGATGATCCCAGATATGTACAACATTAACTATTCCTGTGACTTTCCCATCTGTGACCAGTGCATCAAATGTGCCTTTATAAGCATAGGAGTAGACAATGTATGAGGTCATATAGAAAGCACAATTTGAACCTCCCTGGTTTATCAGCTGCTCATGTAGAGCATCACTTATTAGCTAGCCCCATAGTGGCTTGATATCTGAATATAAACACATCATTATTATACCATACATCCAGTCTCTAAAACTACCAGCATCAGGCTGTCCTGTTACTTTGTTCAGTAGTGCAATCATATACTGATATTCATCAGCAAAATCATATTTGAATAGATGCCCAGGAAGTTTGGCTGTTGCAGGATATGTATTGTTTTCAACCCTCCATTGATACATATTCTTCCTGGCTTGTTTCTTATTGTTTTCATATTCCTTCTCTGACTTCTTCAGATCCACACTTTTGACCTTGCTGCCCAATGGCAATCCCAATGTCTTGGATTGACCCTTGATGGATAGGTCAGCATATATCCTCCCATGCTTCATCACCTGCTTGGTCTCTGGGTTATAGTTTCGGGCACACTCTATGACTAGCTCTGGATATTCCATAGAGTATGGAAAACTAGCAGCGTTCCACATTCTGGATACGAAAACTACATCCAGCACAGGACTCTTGTTATTCTCACCACTTAGCCTAGCTAACCAGGCTTCCAAATTGGTACTCCCCTGATGGGTATCTATGGTTGTACCATATTTAAATAGGATGCCTCTTTGAGATGAGAACATGGGCTTACTGAATTCTGCTTGACACTTAACGAACCTCTTGTCAGCCATGGGTACCTGCAATTAACAAAATCCCATCTTACAATGGGTATATACATGCTTGCCTATAACAATTTATCTTTAATGTTCATCATACATATTACATTCATTCAGGATAAGTCCATCATGGGGATGCGTAAACCAGACTTACAACATCATACCTAACTGTTACAGAAACAACATGATGAGGGTTTCATTTACTTACCTGGTTATGCTAATTTCTGTTTATACCAATGGAATTTTGAAAGTGCTCTTAATTCTTGCCGATGATCACACGCTTTCTACTACTTACAAGCTTCGCTCGTCATAATATCACCTGCAGGAGGATATGGAATCTGCGCTCTGTAAAAGTAATTTCTTTGCAAGGTAAATGTGAAAATGGCATTAGATATATCTTTTAACCTTGCGATTAGGATAAATTTAGGGCAAATCCTGACATATTAGATTTTATTCATTGATTTTCTACATGGCAAGTCAGGATTTTGCTAGGTGTTCCATCGGGTTTAATGATCGGTGGGAACCACCTATCATGTCCGCACACATTTAATGCTAATGGCGGCAATGGGAGTGGGGTGATATCTAAACGACAGGTTGATATTTGAAAACGTCAGGTTATGTTTAGATATCAGGTGATGTTCGCGCCATTAGGCTGTGCTTTAAACGTCAGGAGGATATTCAAAAATATCAGGCTGTGTTTTTGGATGATGATGATGACCAAAGTCATTCCTTTCTAACTATTGGGATATCGGGGTGACATCATCCGGATATTCGTTCATTATATCAGAAAGGCATCATGATGTCATCATCATGTTATGTGAACATGATCATGTTTGGAAAATATCTTGCTGAGAGGTAAATGTGATGATGATGTCATTGTCATGTTTATTTCTTCATTTATCAAACTTGGACGATGTCATCAGGATATTGGCTTAGGGTGATATTTCAGAGCAGGACGATATTAAGAAATATCAGGTTACATTTGGAAACATGATGCTCGCAAAATGTAAGGCTGTTTGACGAGTAAGGGTCACCATCACTTAAAGTTGACATCCGGATATTTGGACCGCATGACTTATCAGGTGATGTACCAAGATCAAGATGATCTTCAATAACATCACTGAGGTTATAAAATATGATCCTCCTCCTGTGAATATCACGTTTGACCAAAACTTTGACTGTTCACAACTCTCACATCCTGATGAATATCAGGGTGATGTAAAAGGCAAACCTGCATGGAATTTAATGCTCTTTCTAAATATGAAGTCACATAAATGAAATATGAATTTTGACAAACTGACCTCATAATAATGACTTACCTCATCTTGATTCTACATGATGATGCAGATGACTTACTTTTACCAAACCGCCAGAAAGCAGACAACATAAGCTAAGCCAAAAGTTGGGTCCCTGTTTTGCCAAGTCAAAATGGGGCGTGTTGTGTAACCTCACAACATGTGCCAACAAAAACAATCCAAACACTTCAATTTGGGCTTTAAAAAGAACCACAACTTGCATAAATCGAAAGCATTTTGGTTAAATAGAACAACAACTTGCATCTTTCATGCATGTAATCAAGAAAACCAAAATTGTGTGAAGTGTTTTGTGTTTTCTTTTCTTGTGGTGTGAAGAAGCATATGCTCTTCCCTCACACCATTTTTGGTGACCTTGGGAATTAAAATCTTCCCACTAAACTTGCATTAATCACACCCCATTTAATCCAAAGATCTAAAAATGAACCATGTTTAGTGTGATGCAATCATAGAAGATACGTATGCTCTCCCATCGCATCTTTGAATGAACTTGGGGATCAAAAGTGTTTTCATGATTGTATTGCTTTTGTAAACCTTAGTGGGCCTGCCACCCTACTTCGAAAGGTGGGAATGACCCAAGCGACATCAAACTAAAGCTAAGCTCTTCCAAGCTGCTATATAAAATAAGGCATTTGGGATGAAAGTCGCAAGTGACAGGTGTTGTTGTGTTATACCAACAGCCAACCTCCCCCAAAACCCTCCAAGGCGTAACCCTTGGAGGCTTGGAGAATCCATAATGAAGAGTAGCGTTGCTGCATGTATAACCACCTGAATGGATGCCCTTACTACAAACCATTGTTTAGCAAGCCAAAATCCTTGTATTTGTTGGCGTAGAAGGGAAACCTTGGAAGCAGCCCTGATTCATGTAATTCTTAGCTAAGGTAGTAGGGATAATCTAAAGGTTTGGTGAGGGACAAGCCTTATAAGAAACCTAGATCTTGGTATGTGTGAGAAGTGTGTGCAATTGTAAGGAGGATCTAGTGCTACCAAGATCCTGGAGCTACCCGCTTTGAATAGGCACAGCTAGGGGATTCAACAAATACTATCACATTCTCAGCTTAGGTTGTTCAAAGTGCTTGTTAAATAAAATCACACATCTTTTTACAAAACAAAAGAAAAATTTTGATTATTGTGTGATTATTGTGCTTGAATTGTTTGCAACAACTTTTCCAAGAGACAAACCAAATCATTTGATCACATTCCAAACAAAGAAAATCCAAAATTGCAATAAAAAATCTATCTTTTTAGGACATTGACAAACACTGTCTTGTTTTAGCACCATATATGTCTGATTGTGGTGTGATTTCACTTGTGGATTGGCACTATTCTCAGATTGACTTTCCTTAAATAGAGACCTATCCATTTGTGAGCTTCACCATCTGCTCTACCATAATCCATAGTCACATCCCAAAAATCTGATAAACAGTACATCCATTTTCTTCAAAATTTTCCAAAATCACACCTTCTCTTTGACCTTAGAGAATTAATCACCACCATTGTTGGACCCCTTTGCTACATAAAACCTACCTCATTTTCATATCCACCTCATCTTATTCACATACCTTTTGTACCAAAACCAAAATCCTTGTCATAAGAAAATCATTCCCAAAAATCCCCAAAAATCTCCTAAAATCAAAACATCATCAAAATCCATCATCCTTTTGAGCTAAAGTTAGATCTAGATTTCAACCTTCCAATCACATCTTACTTAGAAAGTCAATAGTCTACCTTCCAAGTGAAATCATTATCCCTCTTTGTGTAAGGTCATTAGGCTACCCCAAACAAAGAAAAACATCCATTTGTGCAACCACAGATCTAGGTCCTACCTAAGCTCAATTTGTTGACTATCAAAATCATCCACATCAAAATCAAACATCAAAAAAATCTCTTCAAAACAAATGTCATCCATCACCTATCTTTTGGTCCAACAATGTGTAGAAAATCAATATTGCCCATCTATATCACGCTAAGGTTAAAACCTTTAGACAGACATATCGATCTTCCACCAATCCTCTCTTCTACTCCATCTCATTACTACATCCATCTTTAGGTCCGACATAATTAATCAAAATCTCTAAGGTCTCCATCCCCATCTCACTCTACTTCTAGAAATCAACTCCATATACGTTTGTGCCCATCACAAGATCACAAAACAAAAAGAAGCAAGAAATGGTAGAACATTGGCAATTTAGCATGCCTAATACTGATAGTAACAACATACCCATCTATCAAACACGTGACCCACCTACATACACTTACCTCCCCCCATATGGTCCCAATGAAAATCCCTTTAGTTACTAATGACAAACACAACCATCACCACCCCCACCACCACCAACATAAAATGTCCCTATCATTTCCCAAGATGACCTAGATGTCTTGAGCTTTACACAAGACCCTGATAACATGGACCTACTTGATAAAATCTTAAGGTTGGACCCAAGTAGATATCTTGATCATCTTCTCAAAATTGGTGCTCAACTCCCCCCCATCATGACATCATCACAACCATCCACCTCTACAATTGTCCCTACCCTATCAAATACCCAAGCATCTACATCACATACCCAACCCACGATCTCTCAAACATCAACACCTACCATATCTACCACCTCCACAACCTCAACCGCTACCACATCTACAATTCCCACATGTACCGCTATCCCTACCATCTCCCATCCCGTCGTCACTTCCACTACCACAACTACCATAAACCCTTCTGCTTCACAAATCATGATGGGCATACAAGGCAACATCATGCAAGAAAGTACCTCCACGAGTGTGCCCCCACCCAACCCTCAAACCATTGCATACCTATGACAATTATTCTCACAAACAGCTCGTAACACATCTAACCAATCCAACATCCACCTATCCAACATCAATCCATCTAATGTCAACTACCCACATAATCCCATAAATCAACATAATCCCAATCCCCAAATACCGCCACATGTCCTCCAACAACTTTATGCACATCAACAACATCAGGCACTGATCAACCAAAACACCAACATGCAATACCAACACCTCAATCAAACACATCCCCAATATCAAATGCCACCCCATCTCCAACATCTCACCAACCAATAGATGTACATACAATAACCATAGGATCTCACAACCGTCCTACAAGGCTTAATCCAAAAGGTAGATGACCTACAAACTTGGGGTAAGAGAAAGCACTATTCCTTTGAGGACATTTGGCCCTACCCATTCGATCGCACACTGTATATGCCCCCTTTCCCCAAGAACTTTGAGACACCTAAATTCGATAAATACAAGGGAAAGGGGGACCTTAGGGACCACCTTAGGGAGTTCTATATCACTTTCTTAGAAGTCTCCAATAACGACACCTATCTAATGAGACTATTCCCAAGAAGCCTCGGTGGTCAAGCCGTTGAATGGTTTGCACATCTTCCCCCAGTTATTAGGACTTTCCCTAAACTTGCAGAGAAATTTGTAAACCACTCCTACAATTTCAAGAACAAAATGTCTATGATAGACCTTTGCAACACCAAACAAAAGAATGGAGAAGCCTTCGCTTCCTTCTTGCAAAGGTGGAGAAGCTTAGCAAGAAAACTCCCATGGCCCATTCCTAAAAAACAACTCGTCACCATGTTTGTAGCCAACCTCAATTAGGAATTAGTGTTTCATCTACAAATACTTTGTGCATCTACCTTTGAAGAGGTCATCGACAAAGGCACCAGCATCGAATGAGCCCTCATTTCCAAAGGCTCCATCAAACTGTACAACCACAAATCCAACAACAACAACAACTACAAATCTAATAACAACACCCCCAATACCAACAACAATGCCAACACACAATCAAACGACAAATCATGTTATTGGGGGAAGAACAAGAATAATCTGCACAACGGCATCACGGATGTGAAAGCTGTCCAACATATACAAAACCAAACACTTGTGCATACATATGTAACAAATGTAAATAACCAGAGAGGCCCAACTAAACCACGCAAACCACATAGACAATTCACACCCCTAGGGGAACCTGTCAAAGACATCCTTGACAGATGTCTCAAGAAAAATTTGATCATGCTCCCACCCGTTAGACCTTGTCAAGAGAATGAACTAAAAGCTGCATGGTATAATGAGAATGACTACTATGAATACCACCACGTTGTAGGTCATAAAATAGCTGACTGAATGCAACTAAAACATTGCATCCAAGACCTTATAGAACAAATTCTAGTCAGTCTTGATCACGGAGCCTAACCATCACCAAACGCCAACCTAAGAGCTTACAAGGATCCCCTACCTAATCATAACAAAGCCTCCTCATCCAACCAAGCATACAATGTCACCCCACTACCCACGTCTTACAACTCTATCGTAGGACGTATAGAAGCATCATCCCATCATGTCAATACAGTCACCATTCAGGTACAAGCACTCGATTGCACTGTTAAAACCTGCCGTGGCCATGTATCCATCCATACAGCCCCTCCCACTGAACAAATGCTTGCATCCACATCAGATCCCTTAACTCCTCATCCAACTATACGTCCATCACCTACCCACCAGTATAATGTCCTAGAACACTTAGGAAAGACACCCACACAAATCTCCATCGTCGAGTTGCTCTGCACATCTCCACTCCATAAGGACATCCATGATAAGGCACTCTTGCAAACACAAGTCCCTGCCAACTTCAATGTAACTCAATTCCAAGCCATGGTAGGACACGTCGCCATACCCCACCATCTCACCTTCTCAGAAAAGGACCTACCCACCTCTGACCACATACATAACGATGCCCTGCACATCAAAGTTGGCATCCACAAGCACACCATTAAAAGAATCTTAATAGATGGTGGCTTTGGCCTCAACATATGCACTCTAAAACTCTTAAAACACTTGGAGTACTCTGATGTGGTTGTCAACACCAGTGAGTGCATCATGATCAAAGGCTATGATGACACTGAATGGCTCTCTGAAGGCACTATCAAGCTTCCCATACAAGTGGGACAGAAAATATTGGAAACTAAATGTCAGGTTCTTGATCTCGACCTCCCCTACAACATCCTTCTCGGTAGACCATGGATTCATGCCATGCAAGCCATCCCATCCACCTTGCATCAATGCATCAAATTCCATCACAACAGCACAGAAGTCACAGTGTATGCCAACCCTCACCCCTTCCAATACTGTAGCTTTTTGGAAGGCCACAACCAAACATTCTGCCCGTATAATAAAGCCACCGCTGAAACTAATCCAATAGCATGAAACTCATATGTCAACCCTGCAAACATTGCCTCCACTTCATCCCAAGCAACTCCACCACTCGAGGTCTAGATCAAACTATCCGACATGGGATGTGGGGAATATGACCTACATGGCACCTTTTGTGTGGGCACATTACCCAATCCTAAGACATTCAGCATCCCAAAAACAGAGGTAGCCAATACAGTCATCATCAAGTGCAAACCCTCGCCCATCTTCGAGAAGAGGCATCTCCTGGATCAGGATGTACTCAAGATATCTCATATTGGATTTACAAGGATGAAGAGCCTAAGCAAGATGCCCCCACAAGCCCAACAGAAATCTACGGCAAAGGTTCTGAAATTGTCAAAAGCATGGGCTATAAAGGACAAGGCGGTATTGGCCTTAATGAGTAGGGAATTGTAGAACTGCTGCAACCAATGAGAAACCCCTATACTCAAGGGTTAGGGTATGGACAACCACAATGCATCCTTACTATCGAAGAATGTATCTTAGCTGAGGTCACTATGGTCTCCTTAGACATCGACAATGTTAATGAAATGGGCCTTCAAAACTCCTTTCGTCACTTCACCGACTTCTTCGACTCATCCATTTATACCATATACTCAGTCACCACTCTCGCTTCACCCTCCAATGACCTACCACTAGTTTACCCCAACCGTATTGATTGGGACCAACAAGGACCTCCTGTCTTCGACATCGCACCTAATGATGAGGCCATTACTGAAATGATGGGGGTAAGAGATCACTTTTCTTTGGGAGATCATCGAGTAGGATATATAATGGAACTCCACCCAGATGCCTATTTCAGGGAGACAACCTGTACTTCCAGTCACAAAAACACAAGAATAAAACATGGATCTGATGGTGAAAACCATTCTACGATAGTATCAGATCCTAAAATAGCAAAAACAAAAGATGTATCTCTTGGTGAAAACCTCCACAAGGTGCCAGGAAATGGAAGCATGGGCCTCCCTGAGGTAGACAAAGTCTATCCAGATAGATCACCCATCTTGGTAGAACCAGCTCATGAAATGAATCTTGGGACAGAGGAAGAGCTGAAAATCACATACAGAGCATAATCTCTCAGCATACCGGAACAGGAGAACTTCTTGTCCTTCTTCACACATAGAAATCACAATTTTGCGTGGACATATGCGGACATGCAAGGGCTAGATCCCGCTTTGGTGGTCCATCACCTTGCAGTACACCCCGACATGAAACCAGTCAAACAGAACCTTAGAAAAATGAATCCTTAGGTGGCTCTCCTCGTCAAAGCAGAGCTAAATAAATTACTGGATGTTGGGTTCATTCGTCCAATCGATTATCCTGAATGGGTTTCAAACCTTGTACCAGTTCCTAAACCGGATGGCAGAATCCACTGTTGCACTGATTTCAGGGATCTCAATAAGGCCTGCCCCAAAGATGACTTCCCACTACCAAACATCGACATGATAGTGGATCTCATGGTAGGATATGAAATGTTATCCCTCATGGATGGTTTCTTAGGATACAACTAGATTAAAATTGCCGAAGAGGATCAGTATAAAATGGCCTTCATATGTCCATGGGGAACATACTGCTGGGTGGTAATGCCATTCGGCCTAAAGAATGCAAGAGCCACCTATCAAAGATCTATGACCATCATCTTCCATGACCTCTTCCACCACGTCATGGAAGACTATGTGGATGATTTGCTAGGAAAATCAAAGACCAGAGAAAAACACATAGATGTGCTGGCCAAGATCTTTGATAGGTTAGAGCAATATAATGTCTGTTTGAATCCAAAGAAATGCATCTTTAGTGTCACCTCAGGCAAACTTCTAGGATACATAGTCTCGAGAAGAGGAATCAAAGTTGATCCTGCAAAGGTCAAGACCATCACTGAGATACCGCCTCCAAAAACACTGAAACATCTGTGAAGCCTGCAGGGAAAACTCTACTCTATCCAATGATTCATTGCCCAACTTGCTGATAAGTGCCAACCATTCCAGCATCTGCTCTGAAAAGACATAGCTTTCATCTGGAACACCCAGTGTTAGTATGCCTTTGAATGACTAAAAGAATACCTGGCTAATCCTCCTGTGCTAACTCCACCAAGGCAAGGCGAACCCCTTCTACTTTACATCTTAGCAACAGAGATAGCTATCAAAGCCTTGCTAGCACAACTCGATGAGTAGGGGAAAGAAAGAGCCATCTACTATATCAGTCACACCTTGATCTCGTATGAACTCAATTACACACAAATTGAACGAGCATGTCTAGCCCTTGTCTTCACATCACAAAAGTTGAGACACTACATGCTCAATTACAAGACCAAGCTCATTGCTAAGATCGACCCACTGAAGTACCTACTAAACAGAGCCACTCTTACTGGCAGAATGGCTAAATGGGTCATGATTCTCATGGAGTTTGATATAGAATACACTGAGAGAAAGGCTACCAAAGGGCAAGTAATAGCAGATCAGCTGGCTGAATCTCACCAAAACATCCTACAATAGTGGAGTTTCCTAACGAAGCTATCTTGACAATCACACCAACCATAGACACATGGAAGATGTATTTTGATGGATCATACACTCACAGAGGCTCGGGGGCATGCATCCTATTTGTTACCCCTCAAGGCGACACAATTCCTAAATCCTTTAAGATCACATTTCCATGCACCAACAACGTAGCAGAGTATGAGGCCCTCATCACAAGTCTCTGCATGGCCATCGAATGGAAAATTGAAAAGCTAATTTGTATGGCGACTCTCAACTAGTCATCAGGCAGGTCAATAATGAATACAAAAACAAGGATGACAAGCTCCTCCCCTATAAGAAGATGGTTGATGATTTCAAAGACTACTTCGAAGACATCCATTTCGAGCAAATCCCAAGACTCAATAAAAGAGCAGCAGATGCCATGGCACCTATCAGATCTCTGGTAGACATGAAGAAGGACAGCAAGAAATGTGAGTTCCTAATCCAAGAACTCTCCATCCTAGCATATGATGTTCCTCAATCCAAACTAGTGTACGAAGTCATTGGTCCCTTATCTCCATGGTACCAAGAAACATACTTATACCTCCATGACAACATCCTCCTCCCTAATCTGTCCACCTCACAAAGAAAATCATTCATCCATCGAGCCTCCCGATTCATCTTTATAGGTGATACATTATACAAAAGGAATCTTGATGGCACGCTTCTACGATGTTTAGACTCTAGGGAAGCCAAAGTAGCCTTTGAAGAGGTACATGCAGGCATCTATGGGGTGCATTCAAGTGGACCCACTCTTTCCAAAAAGATCCTCAGGACCAGATATTATTAGCCCACAATGGAAAAAGATTCCCACAAGTTTATCAAGAAATGCCTCCCATGTCAATAGCATGGTGATCTCATCCATGCACCAGCATAGGAACTGCAACTAATCACAATGTTGTGGCCTTTCTCATAGTGGGGACTTGACTTCGTAGGGAAAATACATCCTCCATCCTCCAATGGCCATAAGTTCATTATTACTGCTACCGAATACTTCACAAAGTGGGTGGAAGCAATACCACTCACCTTCACCACAGGTATCCAAATCTCAAAATTCATCATCCACTATATCATCTACTGATATGGTATCCCCCATTCCATCGTCACCGACAATGGAAAGCCCTTCAAAAACCAAGAAGTTCGCACCCTATGCGAAAAATTTGACATCAAACATCACTTCTCCACACCGTATTACCCCCAAGGAAACAGTCAAGCAGAGGCTTCTAACAAAACCATCCTCCTCATTCTCAAGAAGACAGTCAATGAAGCTGGCCATGACTAGCACCTCCAACTCAACCCCGCCCTATGGGCCTACCGCACAAGCATCCGCACTCCTACAGGAGCCACCCCATTCTCACCAATATTTAGATTTGAAGCCATTTTACCTATAGAGGTCAAGCTCCTATCTCTCTGAGTGTCCTTGTAAAACATTATCTCTGAGGAGGACTACTACTTCGCAAGGTTGCATCAGCTGGAACTACTAGATGAGAAATGCCTGAATGCATTGAATCACCTATAGGCATACCAAAACCACCTCAGAAGAAGCTACAACAAAAGGATCAGAAAAAGATAATTTGAGGTAGGTGACCTTGTCCTAATGGAAAATTGAAAGAACCTATAAGAGCATCCTAAGCAAGGAAAGTTTAAACCTAACTGGCTAGGACCTTATGTTGTCACCGCCGATTATGGGTCAAGAGCTTATCAGCTTGCAACACCTGAGGGGCAACCTCTAGATGAGCCAATGAACATCTTCCATCTCAAGAAATTCTATGCATAACCCATCTGGTACCCCAAGTTAAAAATTAAAAAAAAAATCAAAAAATCAAAAACACCAAAAAAATTAGAAAATCAAGAAAAATCAAAGTGCAATAAAAAACTTCCAATGGTGAAAATCACTTCTGTGATGCCTTGGATAAGTACCATGGTGAAAACCTATTCCAGGTGCCATGCATAGTGGCTGGTTCTACCATACTAATAAGTCCTCTTTCCATTACACCGCTCCATATCTCACGCATCCCATGGCTTGGAATTCTAAAACATCAAGTCCTATCGCCCAACCCATCCTATCCCATCTCAAGGCCAACTTAGGGAATGAGGATCCTTGTAGGCTCCCTTTGTACATATAAAATCAAAAAAATCCAAAAACATTGCAAAATCATAAAATAAAAAATCAATAGAAAATACAGAAAATCAAAAAACAACACATCTCATCGCAATCATCAAATGCACATCAATATTCATCACATCAAACCCATCCCACATCATCAAGTCTTACCAGAACTACATATTCATTTCACCCACATCTTAAAAGTACCTTGATCCCATGGACCTAGGGTATGTAGGCAGTCTCAAATACGAAGGATGTTTCCAGTACTAAGGTATATAAGATGCACCCATCCAACCCGTTCGGATGGTCCCCATTCGCTAATCTTTTTTGGGATTTAATAAATGATACACACACTATGTATATGCTTGAAACATGCCCCCTAACATAAAAATCATCAATCAACATACCAACTATAATCCTACATATGGCCAGACTATTCTTTTGCCCATCTTCCAAAAATTCTCCAATCAACACCAACGGATCTACGTCCTAGGATATATCTTTCCTACAATGGACAAAAATCTATCATTCTATCATCACGTCTCTTGGCAAGAGCACACGAAGGCTATTTGTATCTTTTTGTTGGTCTTTTTGATTATTGATTTTTATCTTTTTGTCTCACTCTAAGTCATCTCAAAAGCTACCTTGATCTCATTATATCATGGTAAGTAGCGGATAGCACCTAGAGTAGACATAGTCATTGTTTTTATATGTTGTGCTTGTGGGTTGGTTTCATTACTCCAAGAATAGTATTCATATCTTGAAGTCTAGGTTGGTTCTAGCATGATGTGTCCTATTTGCATATACAGGCATCAAAACCTTATATACATTATTCGCACTCATCGCTATGAGTCCCCTTCCTAGACTAGGCAAGATTATACTACCTTGGGCGTGCATGAAATCTAGTCCATGCAATCATGGGGTATACATCATCACCTAGGTTATTTCATACCTTTGTGAACTGTATCCTACATTGCTACATTAAACTAAGAAATGGTCTCAATTCATCTTTTACATCTACTATTACTAGCTCAAAATTACCATCCTAATCACTCAGTCAACTATCCCATCTCGGCCTAGATTTGATAATCACTTTCCCCATCCACCCCACCCATCTAATTCCCTCACTAACCCCATTTTCCCTCCATATCTCCACTTAACACATCTTGAACCGAAGCAAATCTCCCCTCAATGACGTGGCATCTTATGACCTAACAATCCTCTCATCTCCCCACTGCCAACTACTAGACGCTCCCACTCCTATCCTCTCCCCACTTATTTCCCTTTCCCATAGCCTCACCACTCAGGGTTAAACAAAGAACATCATGTGTATCAAGACTGGATCATCTCACCTATCACCTAGTTTGCATACCCCCTATCACCTAAACTGCATCTAGCATATCATTTAGCTACATGTCATGATCATTTAATTTGCATATCATCTAGGTCATTTTAATCCATTTTGCATATCATTTAGGTACATTTAATCCATTTAATTTTGCATGTCATTTAGGTTCATTTTAATCCATTTTGCATGTCATTTAGGTTCATTTTAAATCCATTTTACATATCATTTAGGTCATTTTAATCCATTTTCCATGTCATTTAGGTTCATTTTAATCCCTTTTTGCATGTCATTTAGGTTCATTTTAATCCATTTTACATATCATTTAGGTCATTTTAATCCATTTTGCATGTCATTTAGGTTCATTTTAATCCATTTTGCATGTCATTTAGGTTCATTTTAAATCCATTTTGCATATCATTTAGGTCATTTTAATCCATTTTGCATGTCATTTAGGTTCATTTTAATCCATTTTTGCATGTCGTTTAGGTTCATTTTAATCCATTTTACATATCATTTAGGTCATTTTAATCCATTTTGCATGTCATTTAGGTACATTTTAATCCATTACACATATCATTTAGGTCATTTTAATCCATTTTGCATGTCATTTAGGTTCATTTTAATCCTTTTTGCATATCGCTTAGGTTCATTTTAGAATCAGTTTAAAATACATACCAGTTAGGATCATTCCAAATCATTTAAGTTAAATTGCATTAATAGCTGATAGTTTGCATAATAATTAGGTTCATTCTAGAATCGTTTAGTTACACATTATACATCACATTTCATATCATCTCATAAACCACTTAGTCACATTACATCATCATAATAAATGCATTTAATAATAAACATCTAACTGTATATGCATATTTTCATACATAAACATACATTTCCATCTTAAATGCATCCATAAAATCAAAAACATCATCACATAAACATAACACATCCATAGCATATAAAATACATAAAGAAATACTGCATCCATCACATAAGCATCATCATATAAAATCACCACAAAAAATGTACATCGCTCATATATGTATACAAAAAATAAAGTGTCCTGATACAAAATGCCTCCAAGGGCTAACATGATATGACTATCACATGGACAATCCTCTCTCCAAAGGAGTGGGGGACCCTAACCCTGGTCGAGGTTGTGATCCTGTCGGTGGTTGTGGCTGCGACTGTGGCTGTACCTACACCTATGGACCCTGCTAGGGCATGTGTGAGGGAGGAGGCATCATCTACTAAACGGACTGAATAGATCTTGATCTATGTGATCTTGATGCCCCTGATTTGCTGACCTGGCTATAGTTCGGTGCTCGCTGCTCTACTAGCATTGCCTCATAGTACAACCCCTGATAATACTCCATCTGCCCCCTGGTCTCTATCAACTCTCCCTATACTTAAGACATCTAAACCTGAGCCTAGGATAGCTATGACTGCATCAATGTCAAAACTGGGGCTAGCCCAGCACTTGACGCCTGTAGACTACCCACTGTAGTCTCTGCCTGCTAAGCCCTAGCAAGTGCTATATCCCACTCTCTGGTCAACACCTCTACCTCACCCTGAGCCTGGGCTAACTGTGCCTGTAATGCTACCACCTGTCCATCTACCCCATATAATAAGGCCAGTGCCCCCTGCAACTACACCAACTCTGCATCCCGGCCCTCCAATGCCTCTTGTAGGCTCACCACCTATGCTCGTAGGGTCTCCATCTCCTCCTCCTCATCCTATCACCTCCAACGAGATGTAAGCCTCTCACCCTCGACCTCTCCAGCTATACTTGAGGGACCTACCTACTGCCCTCCCCCAACCGTCTACTGCTGCATTACCTATGGTGGGGGTAGATCACCCCTATCCACCCTTAGCTATCCTCCACACTGCTGAGGCCCTCTAGGCTGTCACCCTACTCCAACCTGTACCTGCTCAATAGGAACCTGCTGAACAGGTACCTGCTGCCCCACCTGTCCCTGTCCTGCTGCCACTACCACCAGTACATCTATTGGCTGGCCATCCCTACCAACCACTTTCTCCTCTCCATCATCTCCAACCTCCACGATGAAGTCCTCAATGATCAACTCCCCCTCCTCTATGCGATCCTCCCCATTTGAGTCATCTCCACCATCTGAATCATCGCCCTTTGAACCTACTGCCTCCTCTGCTAGATCTGTCAACTAAGTAGGCTGATGCATATGCCACCATATATCATAGGCAGCCGTAGTCCCTACATCCCTCACTGTGCTCCTCCAATCCCACTGCACTGGCCGTAGAGCTACAAAATCTGCTAGGATGACCTGTGGCTGTATGGCTGTAGGCCAATAGGCTGCATCTTGAGGTGTCCGCGCAAATATCGCCATCTACTGCGGAGTGTCCTGTACCAAACCAAACTGCCACATAACCTACAAAGGTAGAAAAACATCTATCATATGGTCTCCTTGACCCATCAAGTACTACTACCGAAATGCAAAAGGGAGATGAAGGTCATCATCTGGCCATGGATCTACACCGATGTATGGTCACTGGGTCACACTAATCACATCATCTAGCATCCTCCTCCAATGCTGCACCTGCCCAGTATATGTGTACTCTGTATCCCGATATAAAAACACAAAGGCCTCAAACTGCCATCAATAGTAACCACATGTCAGCCTCGTGACTGGGACATGCTCCTAGTTCTGTACATGAAGTAGAGTGACTCCAGCGGATAACGCTCTATCATGTAGATAGGCGACTGTATGCATCTCATTATATAACTGCCCTAGCATAGCCAATCCCCATGCATAGATGGTCTCATGCATCACCATCCCCTCTATCATCCCCCCTAGCCAACTAGAAATCCCCTGCCTCACCTATTAGGCATCACAACCCCTCCAATCAACACATAAAGGAATAAGGCAAATGGATCTACACCTGCAACCAGTGTCCCCTCATAGTCCATCTCCCTCCCATCTGGAGAGAGAACAAGACGATCCACACCAAACACCCTGACTAATGCACTCTGTCCTCTCCTTGTGTCATATCTAACATGCTGGCCTTGGATAGGCAGCTTGAGGATGCGATAAACATCCTCAAGTTTGATGGTAATCTCTCTAGTAGGCAATAAAAAATTGTAGGTCTCAAAGAGATACCGCTCCACCATCGCTGTCATCAGAGCTCTATGAGCTCGTAAAACAGGCATCAAGGACACTGTCAGAAGCCCCAATCTCGCCAGTCAACCTCACATCGCATCATCAAAACTGTCAAACAGTGCCATCACAGATGGAACTAGTCGCTCACGTGACTGCAATATAAATCACTCTATTTCCTGCATACACAACATTAGGGTTAGATGTCAACCTATCTATTTCTAAACCAACCTTTTTCTTCTAAGTGTCTAACAAGCCAGCATCAGGTGGCATGAAAGCAGACAACACATTTTGCCATTTTTAAAATGGCGCTAAACTTTCCTCCAAATGGCTCTAATATAGACAATAGCACCACTGCGCATAACTCTATGCCAATCCAAAAAATCATGCTACTGTGCACTATCCATCGCACCATTTCTCCAAATGGCATCACTATTCATCTTGGCATTATTTGACCCAATGACGTCGATTTACCCAATAGCACTAATAAAGCCAATAGTGCTAATACACATGATAGCACTAAAACTCAGCATAGTGCTACTTCCAAGCATGGCGCTATTCCAAAGAATAGCACCACTTTAACCCCAATTTGGCGTTAAAATGTCAGAATCCTATTCTTCCTTGTATGGCGCTAATCTAGATGATAGCGCTAAACACCTACCTAATGGTGACAAACTGCCCTAATCCACCTTGCCATTGGCACTACGCGCTCCAACCCCAAATCCCAAAACATAAAAAATGCACGTAAAAAAAGAAAATTACAAAGTTAGGGTTAGGCCCTACCAGGAGTCCAGCGCCTGGTGCCTGACCAAACTCTTAGAACTACTCGGAGATGTGTCAAAGTCACGAGAACTACGGGTTGCAGTCAACCATCTCTCCTTTGTCCTTTCTTCTCCAAAGTCAAAAGTGTGCAAATGTGGCACTGTAAGGGCCCACTTTGCCTAATATAGTGGGCCATGTCATACCTCCCCCCCTCATTTTCCCTCCAAGGTGTAGATCTCAGCCTTTTTTCTCTATTTTTCTTCCTGTCATCACCTTTTTCTATCACCTATCCAACTTTCACTCATGTCACATCCTTTTCGAGAACTTGCCCGAAAAAAAATTATTTTTCCCACCGACCTCTTGAGGGGGCATCCCTTATCCATCTCATATCTGCTCGGCAGCTGGGGCATATTTTTCTTCGACCTGATGCCACTTCCCTCCTAGGGCCAGATGCCACGTCAAAGAGGGGCAAATGTAGACACCTAAAAATGTCTTCTACCATCTAACTGACTCCATACAACCCTAAACACACCAATTTCCCTTCTAACCAATTAATTAAATTTTTATTTTGATTAATTAACCCTTTCATTTTCCAAATTCACACCATTCTATCCCCAAAATTGAACTAATTTCATTAATTCAATAGTCCAAACCTTAGCCAATTTATTTAATAAATATGTAATATTTATTAAATGAATTTCCCCTTTTTCACTAAATCCAATTAATTAGTTAATACCATGTTAACTAATTAATTCAGCCTACAATTAACCTATCCCTACCCTAGACAATTAAATAGCTATTATTTAATTGCCTACCCTAGCCTACCTCATCCTAGCCCTAGGATTAATTAAATAAAACCCCTATTTAATTAATCCTAACCCCTTCATTTGGGTGGTCAAACCTTGTTTAACACCCTTCCCCACATCCTCCAAATAAAAAATTGAATTAAATCCACATAAGTCAATTTTTTATTTAAAAACATCCCACATCACATTTATTTCTCCTTACAATCCCATACTCATTTATTTCCTCTCTTCCCCAAATGAATTTTTAATTTATTTACATTCCCCCATATGAATATTTTATTCCAAAATAATCCTTCACCCTCATGCTCATTAAATAACCCCTTTTCCCAAAATGAATAAAAGAATCACTTTTATTCCTAGCCCTCCATTCATTCAAGATTGAATCTAGGCCCTCTGCATCACTTTTATCCTCCACCATTGATCTTCCAAATCAGTCTCCACCCTTGGATCAAAATCCCTTCCAAAAATCTATAAATAGAACCTCTCCCAAGCCATTTTCATCATCCAAGTTTATGCAAAGTTACCATGCCAAAATAACTTTTGAGCTAGAATAGTGAGTTGCAACTTTGAGTAGCATTTCACATTTCAATTCATTGTCTAGGGTAATCTTTGTCAAGGGGCTTGTTTTGGGTGCAAAGGCTCCTTCATCCCTTGATGGGATTGGGTTTGCTTGTAAGGTATAACCTTGTGTTTATTGCATATTGTTTAGTATTTTCACCTTATTTGCATATCTAATCTACACAGTCAATCTTACAAGAAACACAGACTTGAAACCAATCCTGAAAATCAACAAGACAAGCTACCTGGTCAGCCAAACAAATCAAATGCCTAGTGTTGATCTAACATCACTATCAACTATCACATTTTTTACATGGAATGGGGCATTGTTGAAACTAGGACTCTATGCCTTATATGACATGTGTCATTTCTGAAATCAGACATTAACAATCAACACATGCCAATCATCTAACAACTTGTGGCATTCTTGAAACTAGACAACATGTCTTATATGAGATGTCACAATCCTATCACTTGCATTATACAGGTGGTCACATTGCCAAAACTAGACTTAACATCTTATATGGCGTGCTTCCTATCTTGAAACTAGGCCTTACTCATCCATTCATAATCAAGCAAAAACAAACAAACTCATATCACTTAACACACGATCTAATGGTTGTGGACTCTATTTGTCTAGTCTGACTTATTTTACTAGATTGTTTTCAGTGTTGTTCTTATGCTTCTCAAGGAAGTCACTAAGTGATGAAGAGAAGCGAGGATAGAGCGAGACCTTTTTCTTTGATTTTTGTTTGTGGTTTGTCTTGGCAAAATGACTAGGGCAACTAGGTTCCTTATGTGTGATCAGAATTCCATTGGGCATGAATCAAAGGCATCCTATGCATGGGAAAGAATAAATGCTTCCTTGCATCAGGACTTGTACAACTCAAGGTTATCTCTTTGCATGTTCTGACAAGGTACCACGGTTACTAGTCCGAGTCAAGCATTCCTTATCTATTACATGCTTGTTTCACAAAGGACCACACTTTACACTTTAACTTATGACTTGCCACCGTGTCTGTAGTCCCTTGACATAATAATTTCTATGATCATAAGTAGAAATGGTGAGTGAGAAGCTCAAAAATCTATCAAAGGAAAATCTCATTCTATTCTTCTAGCCAATCTTCATTCCTCCACCATTGCTCTCTCATGTATTCATTTCTTCTATTCATTCTACCATGCTAGCATAGTTTTGGGAAATTTCCCAAATTTTTAGAATTTTTTTAGAAATTTTGACAAATTTCCTGAGGGGGCACACAATCCTGCTTCATCTGGGGCATGTTGGGGCATGTCTAGGGCATATTTTTAAATTTTTCTAACACAATGTCAAAATTGACATTGTATCAAAGAGGGGCAAACTGTATACACCTAAAAATGTCCTCAGCTTGCAAACACCACTTTCATTTCAATTTTCTTCCAAATTCCATATTCAGCTATTAATTTAATAATTTTATTATTTAATTAAGTCAATTTTATCCTCTCTGACCTACGATTAAATAAATTTTATTTATTTAAATCATTTTCCTATTTTGTTTAAATACCCCCTCATCTAATTGACAAAATCCCCTTTTCACATGTGCATTATCTCAATAAATTAAATAAATTGGGCAAACTTATTTATTTTGAATTCCCTCACACCTCATCATATTTTTGAATTTTCAATTCACTCTTGTCTTGTAGTGGAGGGAAACCCTAATTGATCTCTACCCTTCATTTTTCTCCCAAGTCAACTTTAAATTTGGGCCCTCTGTTCAAACATGCTCTTCTATAAAACATCTTTTTACAACCATTTTCAACATAACACAACCCTAAAATCTATTGTACACTCTCCAACATCTTGTTGTTCATACATTTGAGCTTCTCATGATCATTGTAAATCTGCAAAATCTGAGAACACTATGTGAGATTGATGAGGACAATATATATTAGTAGACATTTAGCTTAGAATCTAATTTATTTGCTATTTATTTGATTAATTTTGTAGCTAGTTTGTAGTCCATTGGGAGCTAGGGTTTGTTGTCATTAATTTTCTACATGTTTAATAGTGTTTTACCAAACTCAAAAGAAACAAATTCACTGCCCACAATTAACCAACTGAAAACATTGCCTGGACATCAATTCTTCAATCTCCTAATTTCAAATATAATAATCTCACCAATTGAATTCCTAGTGATTAAGTTGTTTCTGCATGATAATGTAGTCAATGGTGTTTAGTGTAAAGTTGGATTTTGTTAATCTTTTGTTGTTTAGATGTTAAATCCCTCCTTTCCACTTAACATTCAAGGATCTAGATGTAAAGTTGGCGAGCAATATCATACCCTAGGCCACTTTGAGATGAAGGGAAACTTGGATTAGGGAATTAATTATCAATTTTTTCTTCTCCTATGTCCAATTAACCATTAAAACCCTAATTATGCAAATACGAAAATAAATTAATGATTTAGGGAAAAATCTCTTACAAATAGGAGTAAAATACCAAATTATAGAGTACCTATTTTCAGGGTTACGAAGGGGAACAGTCGAGGACATTGGAGAGGGCGCCCAAGTCCAAGGGACCTTCTTTTTGGGGAGTTTGGACCTCCTTCCGACATTGATCAGCCCTATAACTTCTATTTCCTAAGGTTTATCTATGGAGGACACTAGATCGAGCATCCAAGTCCTGGAAGTGTTCCTTTGTCTGACTTTTCTTTAGATCTTGAATCCATGATGCCTACCAAGCCTTCCTGTAACTCCACTTTTTTCAGATGTGACACCTGTAACTTGCAATTACAAGACTTGGTTTTGGGGTTGTGGTGTTTAGGGGCTTGCCTCAGTCAAGCTCTGGAGGGCACTTAAGTCTCTGAACACTATTGTTAGATAAAGAGTGCATGCCCTTGTGAGGCAGAGGCTAAAACCAAAGGAATCAATGATGAAAACACAATATTATGTCACCTTGTAGTGAACCTCTCATGGAGGAAGATGCTCTTCATGCCATAAGGAAATTGATGCTCAAATCTACAAATATCAACACACAAAACTTACAAGTCTACTCTTGCAACACAATAGAAGCTTTGAATCACCTTAAGAACACCATAACTTGCTAGTAATCATCTAATTCAAATCTAGTTTCTAAATGAATGCCCAAACATGCTTATATATGTAACTACAAGCATTCCCGCCAAGATATTTGAAATTCAAACTTACCGTGTTGGAAAAGGGACCTAATAACGGTCACAAATTGACACTCAGAAATTAGGGCTGCCCTAGAATAGGGCAGGACTAGGGTGCAGGCGCCCAACTCCTCCCCCCCTATTTTGGGCAGGGTACAACTCAAGGGGTCCTCCTAGGTCCAATTTACCATGGAACCCAGGCCTCATTCCATTGGGATGCCAAAATATGAACTAAAATGTCCTAAATGCATGCTAAAGACCTGGGAGCTAAACCTTATGAGGGAAAAGCCCTGAAGGGGACATTTTCTAACATTACATTTAGCCCCCACTTTAATGTATGTATAAACGCAAGGCCAATACATGCATTAAAGTAAGGTCACAAACAGAGAAAACACACCAAACATGGAGAAGACATGCCAATCACATAGAAAATAGTAATAGGCATGCAAAACACAGAGAAGACAGTTACAGTTATGTAGAAGATGAAGCAAATAGTTAATGCATAGAGGACACATTAATGCATGGAAGACAGAAATGATATCTTTTCTTTTCTTTTTCTCATTTATATGAAATGCAAATGCAAGTACTAGAAAGTAAACAAACCTCCTATAATACAGGAGGCACTACCTGAGGGTGCATGTCTTAGTATATATGGGGCAACACACATGCAAGACACGTAAAACCTCCCAAAATGCAAGAAGGACTACTAAAGGGTGCTGGTCTTTGCATATGGGCAACAAACACGCCATACAAAACAAGCACGCCAAAATACACACACTTGAAGACATAGGGAAAACACGATAGACAAGCGATGGAGTGTACCTATTTCTAGGTCCAACACCATCTCAGGCACATTATAGGCACACATCGACAATTGCACTTTGCCACAACAATCACCGAAGACACACTTAAGGGTTGATTTAGTCAAAGAACCGCTCCCCACCTCCACAGAGGACTTTTGAAAATGAAAGGATGATGTAATCTTCTCCAAGAAATACACCATCCCTACCTCTGTAGAGGGCTTACATGGTTGATTGATTGATTGCAAAAAAACTCAGGATGCATGATGCACTACACTGGGGTGCAATTCTTTGCATCTGAGGTCAAACAGATTGCTAACATTTATAACAGATAGCTTACCTTATATATGCCCCCACCTTAAGGTGGTTGATATCAGTTATCGATATCAAGCATGTTAATGTAGGAAGAAAACACACAAGGGACAACCAACTTTTGCAAAGCCCATGCCCCCCAAAGGTGACATGTAATTTATGATTGCCAAATGTTCCCACAAACACATCCCTACAAGAAACATGTTAGTGTCTACAAGATCATGATAAACAACAACATCAATGCATATGATTAACCACACAAAGAGCCAAGGTTATACAACAAATTTAGAGTTCGAGGATAACCATGGAGCTATATCACAAAGCTCTCTAAATTGAGTACCACCAAGGCCAAATTGAAAGACAAACAAAGGTGCATAGAGTAGCAGTATTGTTAAGGTTTGTAAATGCAATAGAAACATCATCAAATTCACTATGCAGAAAGCACAAGTGCTTCCACTAGCCAAGCATCGGATAAGATATACAATCCCATCATCATTTTAGGAACTAAGTCCATTTTTTGATTGCTCTTGATAGGGACACTAGGTCTGCATTAGTAGAAATGTTTGTCATCATCCGCCTGCTAGGTGGAAACACTAGAGGAAGGAAAATAATAAGTAAGAGAGGAGAAAACAAGTGTCTTAGGGACAGTCATGTAGGAGGGTGTCCCCAAGTCACCAACCACAACACTATGTCCATAAGACACAATACACAACAACAAAATTAGAGAGAGGCAATATAGAAGAATTATGATACAAATAGAAAAATGTCACAACAGAGGTGGTCTCCTGGTATCCTAAACCTTACGAGAGAATTTGAGGTCATCGTAGGAGGCCTAAACAACACATAACACATCACGGGGAAAGTACATCATGAGAGAGATAAAGGTTTAGAGATACTTACCTCTAGGGCCCCTGCCAAGCTAGAGATTGTCTATATGAAAATCATCATCATCATCTTCCCACTCCCTAATGTTGGAGGATAGTGGGACATATAGTACCATAGCCAATTTCATATCTTGTTCATCATGTTATTCATCATTAGGATCATCTTTGTTTGGTTGAATGTTAGGATCAATGTTTTCTTGTTGAGAGGCTAGGTTTATGGCATATTCTTGTCTTCTTTTTCATCTTTCTCTTACTTTTATGTTTCTCTTTCTTCGACCACTTATCTCTTGTAAGATAGGGCCTTGCTCTTTCATAGGGTTTTACAAATTAGAAGATGAAGCACCGGGATCAAACCTCATTTGTTGCAGTGGAACATTTTGTTGTTGACAATGACCTCTTGATTCTTGTAATGATTTCAGGGGAGGAACCTCAGCATAGGGACCTTGTCCTTTCGGTCTAAAGTTCTCTTCACATGCAGGTTGTTTCTCTTGTGTCATTTCTTGTATAGGAGGACTAGGCGCTGGATGTAATAGTTTCACCTTGTAATTTCTATAGCTCAAAAATGTGAAGTCTGTTCGTAACTCTAATTTGTCATTATTTTTGTTGCAAAAGTAATCCAATGTGAAGTGTTGTTGTGTAGCTGAAGGTTTGTATGTATTTTGATGAATGACATGCAATTGTCCATTCAAACAAAATTTAACACATTTATAAATAGTTGAAGGGACCGCTTTCATAACTTTTAACCAAGGAATTCCAAGTTTTATGTCAAAAGTATCAGAATTGGAAGTAATATCAAACCATTGTTCAACATGTTTCTCAAATAGAGTTACTAATAATGATATCTTACCCAGTGGTTTCTTTAAGGCTCACGTATGTGTCTTAATCATCAAGCTCGAAGGGCTATAAGGACCTTGTATTAATTGATTTGAAAAGAGGAATTTTTTAGTGGCAACATTAGACATATAATTAGGGTCAATAAGAGTTCCCTCCATGTTATTTCCCATTATTTTCACGGTGATGTAAAGAGGTCCTTCGGAATCACCGATTGTTCTATTATGAGGAGTGAATACAATTTCAGGTTTGGGTGCTTTTCTTTTCATGTAAGTTCTAGGAGGGAACTTATTATTTTTATTTTGATTAGAGGCCATGTTTATATTCTCAAACTAATGCAAAATCTAATTTTTGAAAGCCTTTCAAAATCGGTGCAAAAGACGAGCAAAAACAACCCAGAATGCTTGATTTTTCGATACTTTTCAATGTAAATGAATGAAACAAAGGGTGTTGTGAGGATTTCAGTCAAGGGAAATAAGTTATATGTCTGATATCAGTCCAAAATAGAAATATAATTACTCTCAACACACACTTGATGGAAATCCAAGATAGTGCTAAGTCAAAATATAGTGAAAATATGTAAAAATATGCACTTTTTCACCAAAACTCAATGCAAAGGAGCATAACAAAGGGTGTTGTGAGGAAGATGATGATGGAAAACATATAATATCAGTAATAATAGACAATTTGTGCTAATATATCCAACACAACATGCTTTTAGTGTGACTTAGGGTAAAACCCAATTGAAAATATAGTAAAATATGTGATTTTTCACGGTTTTTCACTTCCAAGACCTAGCAAAAGGGGTGTTGTAAATAATTTTAGGAGGTACAGAAAAGAATATTAATATAATTCACCTCAATCCATAAAATTGATCACAACATGCTTGGAGTGCAAACTAGGTCAAACCCTAGGGCCAAAATAGCCAAAATACGTAGTTTTTCACCAAATTTTCACTGCAAGAGCCCAATAAAAGGGTGAGGAAAAGAAAATTATTACCCTGATAACATAAAAATAATGCCAAAATACTTTTCACAACACACCTATGGTGCAATTTTATAAAGTCGATAAGGCCAAATTTAGTGAAAATCGTTGTTTTTGAAGCCCTAGGTTTGAGATCTTGAGACAAAATACTATGCAAATGTTTTGAAGTCTGATTTATGATGAAAATAACTTATTATTAGATCTAAAAATTATTTTCAAGCCTTAGCATGCAAATGCCCATGCAAATTTAATAAAAATACATCAAAATTGGTAGTTTTTGTTGAAATTTTCTATGCAAAAATGTAAATATTTTAAATCTAAATGCAAATTCATACTAAAATGCCAGACTACAAACAAATGAAAATTTAAATGAGCCTATAAAATTAGTAGAAAAATCTGATAAAAGATTTTTTCTACTCACCCTAGATTTTGGAATTATTAGGTTATATAAAATTGTCAAAATTTCCACAAAACCCTAGCAATTAAATGATGAAAATGTAATGCAAGATTTTGAATTTTTGTATTTTTCTATAATTTATATCAGATATGATTCAAAAATCATGAATTAGGAAAATGTAGGAAGAATTGATGCAATTTAGTAAGCCAAACAATGCAATTTTTTTGTATTTTTCCAATTTTTCAATTTTTTTTATTTTTTCTCAATGCAATAAAATGAATGACTATATGAATGAGTGAAATCAATCCAAATATGAAGAAAAACACTTAGCAAGTTGCAATTTAAGTCCAATAACATGGGTTCACTAAAATTTTTAGTGTAAAGTTGGATTTTTTTAATCTTTTGTTGTTTAGATGTTAAAACCCTCCTTTCCACTTAACATTCAAGGATCTAGGGTCAAGTGGTGAGCACTATCATACCCTAGGTCACTATAAGATGAAGGGAAACTTGGATTAGGGAATTAATTATCAATTTTTCCTTCTCCTATGTCCAATTGACCTTTAAAACCCTAATTATGGAAATACAACAACAAATTAATGATTTACGGAAAAAGCTCTTGTAAACAGGAGTAAAATACCGAATTACAGAGTACTTGTTTTCAGGGTTCCAAAGCAGAATAGTTAGGGGCATTGAAGTAGGTTCCCAAGTCCAAGGTACCTAATTTTTTAGGTTATCTAGACCTCCTTCCAACACGGATCATCCTTGTAACTTCTATTTCCCAAGGTCTATATGCGGAGGACATTGGAGCGAGCACCCAGGTCCTAGAAGCTCTCCTTTGTCTAACTTTTCTTTAGATCCTAAATCCCTGATACCTGCTAAGCCTTCCTACAACTCCACTTTTTTTAGATGTGACACCTGTAACCTGAAATCACAAGACTTGGTTTGGGGATTGTGGTGTTTAGAGGCTTGCCTCAATTAAGCCTCGGAGGACACCTAAGTCTCTGAACACCATTGTCAGATAAAGAGTGTGTGCCCTTGTGAGGCAGAGAAAAAAACCAAAGGAATCAATGATGAAAACATAATATAATGTCACCTTGTAGTGAATCTCTCATGGAGGAAGATGCTCTTCATGCCATGAGAAAATTGATGCTCAAATCTAGAAATATCAACACACAAAACATATAAGTCTACTCTTGCAACACAATAGAAGCCTTGAATCACCTTGAGAACACCATAGCTTGCTAGTAATCATCTAATTGAAATCTAGTTTCCAAATGAATGCCCAAACATGCATATATATGCAACTACAATCATTCCCGCTAAGATATTTAAAATTCAAACTTATCGTGTCGGTAAAGGGACCTAATAACGGTCACAAACTAACACCCAGAAATTGGGGCTGCCCCAAAATAGGGCAGGACTAGGGTGCGGGCACCCAAGTCCTCCCCCTTATTTTGGGTAGGGTACAACTCAAGGGGTCCTCCTAGGTCCAATTTGCCTTGGAACCCAGGTCTCATTCCATCAAGATGCCAAAATATGAACTAAAATGTCCTAAATGCATGCTAAAGACCCAAGAGCTAAACCTTATGAGGGAAAAGCCCCCAAGGGGACATTATCTGACGTTACAAGTGGTTCAGTTGCAGCAGTTAGAAAAAGGATCCAACTGAAGTGGGCAAAGAAGAAAATGTAAACAAAGAATACAAGGAGACATAATAATTCCTTTTCATTCATATACAAAAATTACATTAAAAAATGTTTACATACAAAAAATTAAGAGCTATGGCTCTGTATTTACTCCATACAACAAACTACACACCTTTCTAGATCTCCCGAAGGTAACTGGGTTGATTCTATGCAAGTTCTAGAATTTTTTACTATGATAATTTCCAGAGCTCTTTCCACTATCCAAATTTAAGAGATCTAGAGCTTTCTGCTTACTGTGCAATGCTTTGTGTTTCTATTTAAAACTTTTGGAGATCTAGAGCTCTACTATCTATCCAATATCCCCTATTATTGTAGGCTCTTCATCTTTTCTCTATTTGATGACTTCTCCTCCTTCTGAACATTCTAGTGGTACCTGTCTAGGTTTTAGGGTTTTGAGTCAGTTTTATCAAGTGTTTCCATTATTTCCCCTTAAAACCATAAGTCTTGCAGTTATACCTTTACTTTATGTTATAATCCATCATTGACCACCTACCCTAGGTTTCTGGTTGTTTAAGTTATGACTTGATGTCTTTAATATCATGAGTTAACTAGCCCTGAGACCTAGTGTTTACCTTTTGTTGCCTGTCGAAGTCATGTTCATATAAAGTTCTTAAGTCCTAAGTTGATGCAAGGGCTGAAAGGTGCCACATGGTAGGATATTGCAAGCCTGTAGCCCACCGATGCTAATGTCATATCTCCACCGCGCGGCTGTGAAATAAGGATAGGTGTAAAGTATACCATGGCCTATGGCCATTATATCGAGAATGAAACAGATTTTTCCAGGTGTCGAAGGATGACGTGAAGAGGTGGGGCCAAGGAGGATTGGACAGTAGCATAGTGTTGCAAAAGAATCTTACCTATAGGAAAGATTCTATGTGCGGCTGCAAGATGATGACACATGGTCCATTCTCAGGAGGAATGAAAAGGCTTGAATAAGGGGATACACATGGAAGGCTTAGTGCATTCCTGTAAAACCAAAAGGAGGTGACACACTTGCTAGTGCATGGCTGAGGCATGATGCCACATGGCCATGTAGGAAGAAACAGAAGAAAAGTGAGTAAAAAGAGTGTCTAAGATGGAGTAATTTGCTTGGTTGTTGCATTTTCACGTAAAGGGTTTATATTTTCAAATACGATAGTTGATTCATAGCCATTGATCTCACAGTTTGAATATTCAATCAACAGTCCAAGTTTAAACTTTTTGTGTAGACATTTGTTGCCACCTCTGTGTCACAAATTTGCAGTAATGGCAGAAGTGACACGTACTAATGAGGTAAGCCCTAATCTTTAAGAGAAATTGAAGAATAAGGTAAGTGTTTTTTCATGGTAATTTGACAAGCACAAAGAAAATTCCTGAATGCAATGAGCATTTTTTTAAAGAAATATTGAGATTTCTAGCTTCTACAAAAAAAAACTAGTAAGTTAATCCTTGCTAGTTGCGTCTATTTCAATTGAAGTTGTGTCTTGTTTAAAATGTTTTGAGCATTACTAGAAGAGAAAAACCCTAGTTTGGAAAAGGAATTGTTTCTAAATGAGTCAAACTAGTGAACCTTAACCTTGAAAAAAAGGTCTAGACAAAGATTTGATGATTCGGTTGCTTGGGTCTTCAAGAAGGCCCGTAAATGTGCATGGTCTCGGTGGGTTGAATGACAGACTATTAGACCTATGATCTAGATGTTGGGATGCTCAATTACCTATACCAGGATGGATCTTGTTTAAACATTGGGATGATAGAAGAGAGTATAAGGCCACTGTTTGTACTGCTTAGAATCTAGATTTGGTGAAGTTAATGTGCCCTAATGTGTTTATAAACCCAAATTTTGTGAGAGCAGTTGTATAGAGGTATGATCCTGGTTCAAGGGTTATCAGGGCAATAAATAATACAATTATGATTAGGACCACAAAGGCCTCCATTGCAAGAGTGTTTGGATTAAACCCTACTGCCAGCAAGAAAATTGATCACAATTCTTTGAGGGATGAATATAAGAATGCTTGGCATGCATAAAGAACTTTCAAGTTGAGCACAAGTCAAGGGGCATTGATGGAAAATTGGTTAAAATCTTAGACAAGGAAGATGAACCCTTTGATGTATCACACTTTATACATTACTTTGTGAAGACATATCGTACTTTGTGTCATGTGTTGGGAATGGATGCATTAGATAAAATGCTAGTCTCAATGATGATGGTGGCTTCTAATGTAAAATATATTTCTTCAACAGAACCCTTTGACTATGCCACTTACATAATAGATAAAAAACATAATCAACTAATGAAGATTAAGAACAATTTGTATATTGTGGATGCAAAAGTGGAGTTTAATTGGTATTCATTCATGTGCCATATGTTTTTACATGCTGGATCAGGAATGTGGCATCAAGGTTTGCATGTTAGAGAAGTTGACCATGAAGGTACTCCATTCCCTATCCAGATGTGGACCTGTATGATAGATATGCACTATACATATATAGGTTATGTAATTTTTGAAAAGCATTTTGTCAGAAATCTATTGGGTTTCTTGGAGTCTGAATGGGAAAGGGTTCCAAAGGATGTGTTGGATTTTTTGAGACCACTGGATAGGACCCCTAGGTTTGAAATTCAGCACAACTGAGGAGATTGGTTTTTTGCATACTCATACTACATACATCAGAGTTTGTGGGAGCAAGGTTTCCCCATATATATTGCCAAAATATGTGCTAAAGAGAACTGCATATTTAGAAATCATCAAGTAATTAAATGAGTCAGACAAAGAGCATCTGGGATTGCAAAAGAAGGGGTCTTTCTTCCCCACTTCTATCAAGTTTTGTGACTTTTGGGACACTAATAAGGATGCTTTGGAGAAACTTGAGTCAATATTGATAGTTTAAAGGATAGGGTTGGAATAGCCAAGGTTGTTTGACCTAGAAGAATTCATTAATAGAGTGAGGCTTGGGATCAAAAGGCCCTAATTCACCCACCAGGTCTTATTCGATGAGGATGTAGTAAGAAATTTTGCCACAATGGAGGAAATTCATTTTTTGAGGGGAAGGTGGGAATAAATAATGGAAGGATAAATAATGAGAACTAATCTTAATCCTTGCATATCCAGGAGCATTTGCAAATGAGAATGACCCCATAATAAGAATTTGGAGAATTTTGGCTTATGAATAAACTCTGATCGCAGAAGCTCCTCTAGGAGAAGAGAGACCTACATATAATCCAAGAAGTTTAGGTAGGGCATATAGAAGAGGAAATGAGTCTCCTGGCTCACCTAGAGCCAAGAAAGTAAAAATCATTAACTTGGAGCATGAAGAGGAAGTAGAATAGATAGACTTGGAGGAGGAAACCAATGAACACGAACAAGAAATTTTGCAACAGGTGAATTCACTTGTGACAATAAGGCCTTATGCCTCCCTTGATAATAGATTAAGCAAATCACTTACTGGTAATCATGTGGATACACAGGACATCAGAGTGCTAGCTTGCATACAATTCATGGTAGATGATGCCTTTATCAATACCTGAGAATTTAAGGGGTATGTGTTGAAAGTAAGGAATGAAGAATTTCATAAGAGGGTATAGAAAGCCAAGAGAGGAGATGACCCAGAAAATTATAAAGAAATAACTCAGAGAATGTTGAATGAAGTAGGCCAAGCCATCACTGGAATGATCCTTGATGAAGGAAGAGCCTTGGTGGAAAAGAATGGTCTGATGCTACTTCCACATTGGACTCTAGCAAATGCAATTGCTTTTGACATTGTCCAGATAATGGGCATATATATATAAGAAGATCAAGTAGATAAAGCACTCTCTATTGTAGGCTTTAATCCTAAATTTGAGACCCTGGCAATATAGGCATTGGCCCCAAACAATAATAAGCCAAGGGTGGGTCTAGGAGAATTAATAGGTGATGTAATAATAAAGAGAGTGTTAGACACTCTAGCTCCTAAAGTTGCAAGCTTGTGTGTTCATACAACCCAATTTGCTAAGGTTGTCACAAATAAATTACAAAAAGATTATGATGAGCTTTTATTGAAATATGGGCAAGCCATGTGAGAATTGGATAAATGTAAGGAGCAAATGTTGTTGGCTCTAGGCACTTCAGCTCAAAGTATTCTTGCTCTTGTAAAGATTGTAGAATCAATCCCAATAGACAAATAGGCACTATTCTCAAAGTTTAAGGAGTTGAAAATGTTGGCAACATGGTCAAGAGACACTTCTATTATGATGGAGATTCAATGTTGTCATTGATGGAAACAACTAGAGATGATTGGAGATAGTTCTTGAGACACATTGTACATAGTGTTTTTGGTTAGGTAAGAATAACTTAGTCAAAATGACTAAGTGTTGGGAATTCATTAAGTCAGTAATAGATATTTGATTGATACTCCTCTGTAGATGAAGAATTTGGTTTCTAGTTTTGGTATGTAAGATTTAATTGTTTCATGATATTATATTCCAAGATTCATATCTTGACAATCTCCAGAAGTCTAATGTAAAATACCTAAGTCTGGGTAAGAAGAGTCTAGTTATAAATAGTGTAGATCACTTGAGTATTTTGGTCCACATTCCTCTAGTATTGATTGTTTCAATGTGTAGTTTGGTGGTGTGGTAAACACACATGAAAATGATCTGATTCCATATTTGTAAATTCTGAAGTTCACCAGAAGATCATCTACAAGCTTCCAAGTACCAGCATTTAGTTTGACAATGTTTCACAAAGATAGAGTCATCAGTTCAGAGATCTGCATCTCGCCATATAAGAATATTATGACCTACAATTATGAAGGTATGATTGGTGATGTCTAATGAATGTTTGATATGAATTTTGGAGTCCCATGAGATCCACATTAGAAGTTGTGATATGATAGACAACAAGGTTAAGAATATACTTAAGAATGAAGTTTACTCTCAGTTAGATCATTGTACGGTGAAGATATATTGCTTGAATCATTATTCTAAGTTGTTCTAAAATGGGTCCATACCTATATGAAGATCCTTGAAGGTTTTCATTGGTCCGCAAAACTTGATGTAAAGAATTCAAGCCAACAGAGTATGAGCTTTTTGTGTACATGCTTCATCATTTGCAAGCTGGCCAGTTTTTGGGTTAGATATTGTTGCAGGTATTAATACCTAATGGATTTCAATATGATGAGAAGTGATAGTTGTGAATGTGAGATACTACTCTAAATTTGTGATACGAAAAGTATAGTAAAAGTGCAGTAGGCAGAAGAACAAAGTATATGTGAAGCAGAGTAGAAAAGCAGGGCAGATATAATGAAGACCTTTGAATCTGTATTTTGAGCTATCATTAGAACTACATTCCAGCATTCTGTAGATGCATTTGTAGTAGTCCTTTCTTGGTAGTGATCCACCCTTTCTCTATCTTCTCTTCTCTATGCCAATGAGTCTATTGCAGTGAGCACTTCTTTGGATAGTGAGTCCTTGGGTAGTGATCCCTCAGGCATCGACCCTTATTATAATCCAATTTTGATATCATAATATATTGTGAGCTAACACTCACCATGGTTTTTCCCTTTTTGGTTTTCCACGTAAAAATCTTGGTGTCTATGTGTTATGACATTGTGGTTGCTTTTCTTATGTTTATTTTAATTTCATGTTATTGAATTCCGTAAATGGATTAAAGAATATGTGAAAGAAAGGCTTCATAGGATACTGATTCACCCCCCATCTCAGTATTCCTTGTGTTTAACAATTGGTATCATAGAAATGTTCCTTGGAAGAAGCCTAATAGCTTAAGGAAGATCTAGGAAAGTTTACTCATTGCAGCTAGAAGGTATCTTGCTCCATGCAGTGTCACAATTGATGATTACACATATGTCAGTAATCAAGAACTAAAAACAGCTCTTGAAGATTTTGATAAGTATGAATTACATATCCGAGATTTGAAGAAAAATGTCAAAGAAGTAGATGAATACATCTTGAAGCTAAGAGAGCAAGTTAAGAGATCAAAGGATAGAAGCAGAGAGATAAGTGAACAATGGAAAGAAGTAAATGAAACCCTAAATGATTTATCAATGCTGATTGAAGAGAAAGAAAAGGCTAAGGAGCATTAAAATCAAGTTTTGAAAAACAAGTTTGAAGAATGTGAAAAATTGGCAAAAGATGTGCTTTTGAAATTTGATCTAGAAGTTGCTAATAGCTATAAAGAAAAGTTTAAACTAAGTTTTGCAATGCTTGATGAGTTGATTGAAAATCAGAAAAGTCTAGATGGAAAACAAGGTTTGGGTTTTGAAAGAGGAGAAAGTTCCAAATCAAGAGAAGTTAACATGGAGATGAGGAGAGTCAAAGGCAACCAGGTCAGGAATTAGATAAATAGACCTATAAGACCTCTAGTCAGGTAACCAAATGCTCAAAGGTATCATCTTTAAATGGTTATTGTTTTAAATGTAATAAGTTTGGTCATAAGGCTACTTAATGTACGACTAGAAGGAATCAAAATGTTCCATCATTCTTTGATCAACATTTCAATTGCAAGAAAATTGGTCATAGATCAAATGAATGCACAAGTCTGGTAAGGAATGGTTTTAACAATGTAAGAAAT
The DNA here is from genome assembly GCA_027924645.1 of Cunninghamia lanceolata. NCBI lineage: Eukaryota > Viridiplantae > Streptophyta > Pinopsida > Cupressales > Cupressaceae > Cunninghamia > Cunninghamia lanceolata. Next base: position 28,388,975 of record BSBN01000078.1, on the reverse strand, counting down.
ACTCAATCTTTGAATGGAAAGTGCTTTGCATGCAATAGATTTGGGCATATGGATAACCAATGTAGATCAAGAATGAATCCAATCAATGGAAGACATCAAGGACAATGGAATATTGTTTTCTATAATTGCAATAGACCTAGACATGTAAAATTCTACAAAAGCAAGAATGTGAAAAGAAACCATTCTATAGAAGAGAAGAAAATAGAGTAGAGGGAAGATAAAGGAAAGAATAAGGTTGATCTAGCTGAAACCAAGAAGGAGATGAGAAAAATATGGATCAAGAAGAATGTAAATGAAGTCAAGAATGGATCTGCACTAGCCTCTGGTGCAAATACTTCCTCTAGGAAGTAAAATGGGAGCTTTGGCTCAAGGAGAGCTTTTATTGAATATCTTGATCCCCTAGCTAGTTAGTGGGTACTGAGATCCAGCATTAAGGTCTGAGTTAAATAAGTATTGAATGAATCATTTGAAGAATAAATTGGTAGAAAAAGATCTAATGTGATACATTGTAGAGTAATCTTGATCGACTGTGGTTGACAGTAATGATTGACAACTTTTTTTTAAAAAAATAGCATTTATGACAATTGGGTTTTGGTAAACAAAAGGTAAAAAGAGTTACATGGGAAGGATTAATCACTTTACATCTGGGTTTTCAAGCGACCAAGGAGATCAAAAGCATAACCCAAAGTGACTTCAGGAATTTCCAGCGATTCAAAGTAGAGGGAAACCTAATTTTGGCAAAAAATGTATTTGCGATTTGAAACCCTACTGTGAACTTATTTAAATTATTAATGAAATTGAGACACCACATGTAATCAATATCACTGAGAGACCTTGACCAAAATTCAAGAAACAACCCTTCAAATCTATGCAAGTCGATGCTGATGGTGTATTTTTAGAAGTACCCTATGGTTTAATGCATGAGGAAGACATTAGGGCTTACATCCATGTTACCCTAGATGAACACAATGATAGAAAACTTGGGGAATTGTATATGAATCATTTGTGTGATGAAGGATATGAATTGAAAGAGGAATACAAGGCCTTGGAGAAGAAGAAACTCATGCAATGCATAGACATTCATACTTTTGTAGAAGATGAATGGGTCTGCTATGTATTGAGAAAAATTCATGATGAGTTTATGTGGCTTAACACACCCTTCATGATTACAAAAGAGGCTATAACGGCTATTATAGGATTGAATTCTACTGGACTAGTGCATGTGTTGAAATCTATGAAAAAGAACATTGTGATGGAAGCCACAAGTGCTCAATTCGACAAGAGGGCATTGTAGGTTAACACAATTGTAGACCATGTAGTTAGGTTTGCATCGATGGTGATTGGTTACAAGATATACTTAACAAAATAGGAGAACTTTGTCTTCGATATAGCCATTTACACTACCTATGAGATGGTTAATAAGAATGTAGATTATGACCTCTATGAGTTGCTCCAGCAGCAACTAATGGAAAATCTAAAGAAGACCAAGGAGCACAAGTATCCATTCAAATTTGGTGCATTAATCATCTACATATTTTTCTATTTCATGTAAGAATTACCAGATATGAAGTTGATCTGGTCTAGTAGCCAACTAGTTGCCATACAAATCAAAAATCATTTAAATAGCATAGGAAGTTGTGATACACGTAATGCAGCCCTATGGGGCTATTTCAAGAACTTTCAAAAGTGCATGCAATTTAGGAAAAGGATACCAAAATCAATAGTTGAAAAATACAAAAATGATATATGTTTCATTGTCAACAAATATCAATGCATGATGGAAGTTGTGGAGCCAAGCATAGTTTGGATCCTTCCAATGAGTTATGAAGTAGCTAAAAATGTGTTGAATGGATATGTTGAGCTCATGTTAAGAAAATCCAGGGACACTACAGTAGAAAGATTTGGCACTTATAGGAACTATCAGTAAAATTACATGTGGAATTAAGTAAACCTGAAACTCAAAAGAAGGTCAAGAAAATGGTGGAGGAATTTTCCCAGAGTAAGGGGTTCACAAAAGAACAAATTGCTAAAACAAGACCAAAAGTAGAAGCTACAAGAGCAGCTCAAGAGAAGAAGCAAAATGAAATAGAAAAGGCTCTTAAAGAGCCTAAAAGGAAAACAAAGGAGCCTGTAGTAACAAGGAAAAGAAAACAAAGTTCAACTTCTACTCAAACTACTACTGCATCCTCCGGCCCCACACCTTATGTGAGTGTGGAAGCACCTGTAAAGGAATCCACTCCAAAAGAGCACTAAAGAATGAAAACCAGGGGGAAAAGAATGTATCTTATGTGTTGGAGCTGATGATGAGGAAAAGGAGACAGAGGTAAAGAAAATGAAGACCAAGGCTAGTGAAGTCTCAAAGGGAAAAAAGGACAAGCCCTCTGATAAGAACAGAAACAAGAAAAATCTAAGGCAAACAAAACCTAAGAAAGCATAAGATACAATAAATCTGGAAGATGTCCTAAATCCTATGGAAACACATGGCAATCTAAATCCTATAGCAGATTTGTATGATTAGTATAATGATGTAGACAAGAATATCATTGAAACTAGAGTGATCAAATTTCTGGAAACGTTTAACAAAACCATCCTTGAGGTAATTACATATCTACCTGATAGCCTTGGCAGTATCATGGCTGCTAGAAAAGAAGCAACAATGACCAAAGACTTGGAATTAAGAGAACATGCCTTGATACAACTATGTTCATATATAATAGATGAAGAGAAAACAAAAGTCAACAAGGTAATTAGAGGAAATTTTGACATAAAACAAGGACAAATATTTTGATGTTTGGAGATATAGAGAAGTTGGTGAAGGACATAGAGCAAATAACTCTTCATTTCCTAAAAGAACTCAACATCCCAACAGTCTATGACAACGAGGAAACAAATGTTGGTGATTACAATCCTCTTCTAGAAGTTAGTTTTGAGAAATATTTTAATCAAACAAAGACACCTCTGGTAAGCCCCAAGGAAGGATGAAGAGATGAGGAACAAGAAGAGGATAATACTTTTGAGAATGTTGAAATCCCTCTAGAGAAAAAAGTAACTAGTGATCATGAAGAGAAAGAAGGAGATAAGACTCCAGAGGATACTGAAGTTCCCCTGGAGCAAACTAATAATGTTGACCAAGGGAATCAAGAGGATGAGCAAGCCAAGAAGAGCCCTTCTCTAGAACATAAAATTGATGAGCACGAAGCTATGGATCAAGATCCTCTAGAGTAGAACAAAGAGGAAGAATTGTCCTATGATATGCCAAGAGACACTGTTGCAGTTGCAAAAGACCCTGTTGACTCTATTAGAAATTTTTTTGGAGAAGTAGAAAGAAGCATAGATTTTTAATTCACATGAGATGTTGTAAGGACCAATAAACCTAGCCTCAATGTCACCTCTCTATAAGTTCAAACTAGTATCAATTGTTCAAGTCAAAGATTAGGAAGAAATTCTAAGGTCTCATATTTAGGACAGTGAGCTCATTGATAAGGCATCTGATGTTTTGGAGAAATTGATGCCTAGAGTATAGAAAGACACAACTCTTACACCATCTGAGCAACTCAAAGAGCTCATAAATTATATAAGTTGAACACTGTTGGCACTCATATAGGGTTAGGGTTTTAAAATTGAGTCTATAACTCTTTGTTTCTATTCCTTTGAAGCCCTCAAGCCCTAAGCTTTATTGTCCCTTAGCCTCTTGTATTTTATCTTTTAAAGTTGCATTGACCTCTTATGACGGGTTTCCAGTTGCTTAAGTTACAACCTTATGTCTTCCTAGTCATAAGTAACCGGCCCCTTCTCCCTAGTGTTACCACTTGTGGCCCATCACAATGAAGAAGTTTGAGCCTTAAGTCTTAAGAAGGGCCCAAGGGTGCCATGTGGCTACTTATCATAGCATCACATTGCCTTTATGATAATGCCACTGATCCCCTGCGCAACCATGATAGGGTGCCAGCTGTCTAGAGGAATGTGGGTTACAACCTTTTAATTGAGAATTCCAAGAAACAAGTCAAGGGATGCCAGGTGTCAGAGTGAGAAAAGATCTATAGAAAGGATGAGATCCATCAGTCACACATCATCGCAAGGTGAATCTAACTGGGAGGAATATTCTCTATGCTAGTATGACAAGGCTACATGTGGCCAACTCTCATTTAGAGGAGCATGGGGCAAATGGATATGAGACATGTGGGTGGCTTGGCATGATCATGCAGAGATCAAAGTTGGTGGCCCATTTCCAGCTATGATGTTGTGAGATGGTGCCATGTGGGAGGATCTGATGGAGAAAGGAAAAGTCAGTGATAGGAAGACCTCTTGTGTGGTGTGATTTCTTTGGCAGGGGACTTTTCAATGGTGTCAATGTGGAATTTCAAGGTGTGATGGGAACCCATCAATCGTTGATTAAGCATAGGATAGGCCTAGATCAATAGCCAAGGTTTAAATTTGAAGTGGTTGTCTATCAGCTTAATTCCTACCTATTTCTACTCTGAGATGGATGAACCTGCTACACGGCCGCAGACTAAAACATTGAATCTACACATCTAATCAAGGAAAAAGGTTGCTCAACTAATGGATCTTCAGGGATTTTCATCAAAAATCTGACTACTTCATCTGTGAAATTTAATGAGATCAAATTGTTTATTTGAGAGTCTGTAAGAATGGGAACTTTTCATTTAGGGAATCTGTCAAGAGGTAGATGGTCGGTAGCTTGTTGCTTCCTTTAAAAAGGAATCCATGGCCATTCTATAGGGTATTGTAAGTTGGTTGGGTCTTCTCTTTTGACTCTGAATACAAGGTATTCACATCTTAGAGGGCATTTCTTGTTGCAGTCTTGGTTCCTTCTCTAGTGCAAAGGTATTCTTTGTTTTGTAAATGATAAATTTATGTATAACAATATTCTTTTCAGATTAAATTAAATTAGAAACACCTCATGTGTGTGTGTGTGTTGTTTATATTTGTCTCCTTTGATGTTATTATTTTTCCTCTGAATGAGGTTATTAAGGATTTCTGAGTTCATCAATCTGCATATGTTGCATTGTATGTCTGGTTTCTTGCATCTACTCAAGGAGTGGATTAAATCTGCTTTAGACCAGGTCTAGGGAAATGCAGGTGATGTCAAAGGATTTGTAAAGTATGGTCATAGGCAATACTCTTTCTAGGACATATTGTTGTTAGGCAATGATATTTTGTGTTGAGTCCTCTAGATATTAGCTTCTGTTGTTATATAGCAACATTTACATTCATGGGTTTGACTCTGTTGCCTTGGTAAGGCACTGGCTTGGGGATCTGCTTGTCCTAGCGGTCTAGGAAAGTCCCACAACTTCAATCACGAAACCACTTCAAGATCTTAGCCTCTTAATCTATAGGAATAGGGTTAGGATATTGCATGCTCTCAGTTTTAATAAGTGTAAAGAGCCCAAGAATATTGTCAACTTTGGTTCATCTTGTAGATCTTGGTATATAAGTGAGAGCATTATACCTAGTGTTGTAAAGTTAAATCCTTTTCTTTTAAGCTAGTCAATGTTAAATATTTCTTAGGGAATACCCTCCTAGGTGTGGAAGAACCTAAAGTGAAGGGGGGCCATGTGCAAACAACCTCTCGTCTCTGTTGGCTGAATCATGCAGTGAGCTTGTTGATAAGAAGTGGCAAACCTTTAGGGTCTACTACTTGCCGATTTGGAAACTAATAGAATTGGTGACTCCACTGGGTACTATTGTCAAAACTTTATGTGGAGTCTCTAAAGTACCAGTGCCAACATGTGTAGAGTTTGCATAAGAGCAGTGATTTATTTTCCCTTTTGGAGGGTGGCAACTATGCATATTGTTATTGTAGCATAATCAAATAAGGACAGTGTGGTTCTATGCTATTGTAGTGAATCTAGAAAATAAAGGTACCTTCTTGTTGGTTTGTCCTTTGTGGAGATGGCGACTCTGTCATTCGAACATGTCTAAAGTAACAGCAATGCTAGGTATTCCATCTTTGCATTCAAAATGATTAGGATAGAGTAGCAATCCTAGTTGTGCTCTCAGAAAAGGCCATTTTTTTATTGAAAGGTATAAAGCCCTGAATTTCAATGGAATAAATGGTTACTAGAATGTTGTCCTCAATAAGGTTAGGAAGCGTTTGCCTAGATATAGTGGAATAAATTCTAAATCAGCAAACAAACATCTGCAAAAATTTTGTGATTTAGTAGAAGATTATGAGATTGAGGCTGAAGATGTGGTAATGAAGCTTTTTGTTCAGTGTTTAAAGAATGATGCTATGGTCTAGTTTTCAGACTTGCCTGTGTGTTCAGTTTCTTCATGGGTAGATTTAGAAGATGCATTCCTAGAATAGTTTGGTGAAAAAACTAATGTGGCATCATCGATCATATAATTAATGAATATTCAAAAGAGGATCGTGAACTAGTTCTAGCCTTTAATTTGAGGTTTGTTAAGATGTTCAAGCACATTCTAGAATACATGAGACCTAATGATGTATTGTGCTTGACAATTTATCTAGTTGCATTCGATGAAGAAATGAGTTATCTGTTGAGAGATAAGGAACTAGCCACACTTCACCAAGCTTATAAATTTGCTATGGAGATTGAAAATAATCAAACATATGGAATGTCAATAGGGTTCATGACTACAAGTTTTAAAAAAAGATACATTTCAAGAAGCTGAGTGTAGTCATGATTTGATGCATGAAGAAACTGCTGCAATAAATGTGGGCACATCCTACAATGATGGGAACAAAGATTCCAGTCAACCTTTAGAAGAGAAATCTGCAGATGCAGAATGCCTTTCAGATGATGAAATGAAAGATGTATATGAGGATGCATCTAGTGGCAATAGGCATATCCTAGCTGATCATGAATACTTATATGAGGTGGATATGCAGAGCTTCACTCTAAATACAAAGGATATTGACTCAAGGAGTAGCAAGAGATGTGAATGCTCAAATCCATGCCTTTCAGATGATGAAAAATATCTGAAGACTGAATATGAGTGCTTCCTTGATGATGATGTCCTCCTCTACAATGCAAAAATTGAAGTGTTTGATTGTCAATGCATTGGTAGAGAGGGAAAACAAGATCAGTATTTAGATGTGAATAAACCAGTTACAGATGTTTATGTTTATGGGGATAGCATTGGTTGTAAGGGTAACTATGATGCTGCTAATGGTGGGCTATACTCTAAATTTTATGTGCATTCTCTTGAAACATTCTAGATGGAATTTAATGATAATATTGCTAAGCACAATAATGATGGATATCTAGGATTATGTGAGTATGAAAAATTGCTTGTACCTGAATATTGCTTGTTTGGTATAGAGGAGCTCTTATTGTTTGATGAAAGGAAAGATTCAATTGCCTTTCCAAGCAAAACTAATGACTTATATGATGAAGACAGTCTACAACTATGGACAGCAAAACCAAACCAATTCTACTGTAGATTTGTTGAAGGAAAAAAGAAAAGAAACGTAATCAACAACAAGATAGAGTGATGCAGTCAGCTTAGAGTTTTCAAGCTTCGCTTGAAGAAATCAGAAGAAAACACGGTATTTGACAAGGGGAAGTACTCGTTCTTCCTTTTTGGTGGCTCTGGACTACCAAATAAAATTCAAAAGTATGATTTGTGATGTAGGTTGGTGCAGTGTTCGACTCTGTGGGCCAATAGGTATGGCACTTGGTCTGCATTCCAAAGATTTGAGGCTCTCACCATGCCTACAAGAGGCATGCGTCCCCAACCAGAGCCACTGGTGGTACTCATATGGGGTTAGGGTTTTAAAATTAAGTCTATAAGTCTTTATTTCTATTCATTTGAAGCCCTAAAGCCCTAAGCTTTATTGTCCCTCAGCCTCTTGCATTTTATCTTTTAAAGTTGCATTGATCTCCTGCGGTAGGTTTCCAGTTGCTTAAGTTACAACCTTATGTCTTCCTAGTCATAAGTAACTAGCCCCTTCTCCCTAGTGTTACTACTTGTGGCCCATCTTAGTGAAGAAGTTTGATCCTTAAGTCTTAAGAGGTGCCCAAGGGTGCCATGTGGCTACTTATCGTAGCGTCGCGCCACCTTTATGATGATGTCACCAATCCCCTACGCAATCGCGATAGGGTGCCATTTATCAAGAGGAATGTGGCTTACAACCATTTAATCAAGAATTCCAAGCAACTAGTCAAGGGATGCTAGGTGTCAGAGCGAGAAAAGATCTGCAGAAGGGCTGATATTTGATAGTCCTACATCATCACAAGGTGAATCTAATTGGGAAGAATATTCTTTGTGCTAGTGCGACAAGGCTACATGTGGCTAGTTCTCATTTGGAGGACCTATCCATGGGGCAAATGGATATGAGATAGGTGGATGGCTTGGAGCAGTCGCACAGAGCTCAAAGGTGGTGGCCCATTTTCTGGCTACAATGCCTTGAGATGGCGCCATGTGGCAGGATTCAATGGAGAAAGGAAAAGTTAGTGATAGGAAGACCTCCTACGTGGTACAATTTCTTTGGCGAGGGACTTTTCAATGGTGCCAACATGGAATTTCAAGGTGTCATGGGAACCCATCAACCGTCTATTAAGCATAGGATAGGTTCGGATCAACGATAAAGTTTTAAATTTGAAGTGGGTGTTTGTCAGCTTAATTCCTGCCTATTTCTACTATGTGATTGACAAACCTACTATATGGCCATGGACTAAAACATCAAATATACTCATCTGATCAAGGAAAAGGTTGCTCAACCAGTGGATCTTCAGGGATTTTCATCATAAATCTAACTACTTTAGCTGCAAAATTTAATGAGATACAGTTGTTTATTTGAAAATCTGTAAGGATGAGATCTTTTCATTTAGGGAGTCTGTCAGGAGGTAGATGCTTGATAGCTTGTTGCTTCCTTTAAAAAGGAATCCATGACCATTCTATAGGGTATTGTAAGTTGGTTGGGTCTTTTCTTTTGACTCTGAATACAAGGTATTCATGTCTTGGAGGGCATTTCTTATTGCAAACTTGGTTTCTTGTCTAGTGCAGAGGTATTCTCTATTTTATAAATGATTAATTTCTGTTTGACAATATTTTGTTCAGATTGAATTAAATGAGAAAAACTTCATGTGTGTGTTGTTTATGACTATCTCCTTTGATGTTATTGTTTTTCCTTTGAACGAGGTTATTAAGGATTTCTAAGTTCTTCAATGTGTATATGTTGCATTGTATGTCTGGTTTCTTGCATCTACTCAAGGAGTGGATTAAATCTGCTTTAGACTAGGTCTAGGCAAAATTTGGTGATGTCAAAGGATTTGTAAAGTATGGTCATAGGCAATACTCTTTCTAGGACATATTACTATTAGGTAGTGATATTCTATGTTAAGTCCTCTAGATATGATCTTCTATTTTCATACAAGAACATTTACATTCATGGGTTTGACTCTGTTGCCCCAGTAAGGCACTGGCCTGGGGATCTGCTTGTCCTAGGGGTCTAGGAAAGTCCCACAACTTCAATCACAAAACCCCTTCAAGATCTCAGCTTTTTAATATGTAGGAATAGGGTTAGGATATTGCATGCTCTTATGTTTAACAGTGTAAAGAGCCCAAGAATATTGCCAACTTTGGTTCATCTTGCAGATCTTGGTATATAAGTGAGAGCATTCTGCCTGGTGTTCTAAAGTTAAATCCTTTTATTTTGAGCTGGTCAATTTTAAAACTTGCTAAGGGAATACCCCCCAGGTGCAGCAAAACCTAAAGTGAAGGTGGGGCATGTGCAAATAGCCTCCCGTATCTGTTGGCCGAATCATGCAGTGGGCCTGTTGATAAGAAGTGGCAAACCTTTAGGGTCTACTACTTGCTGATTTAGAAACCAACAAACATATTTTGAATCCTTTGAAAAAGTTGCAGATATTAAGGTTAGGAAAGAAATAAATGATAAAAGGTTAGTTGAGCTAAAGGATAAGTTAGCCAAGGATACAATTCTATTAGACAATAGCATCAAGAACATAGATATTTCTATTAAGGATGCTAGTGATATATACAAATTTTGTTTAAAATGGCTTGAGACAACAAAGGAAATGAAGGAGAAAATAGATGACTTGGAACTTCAACTAACAAAAATCTCAAAAACTTTTGATCTTGCATCTGACTCCATCAACAACAAAAGGTAGAAATTGAAGGCATTCATGCTAAGATAAGTAGTCTGCAGAATAAGAAAGAGGCCACTAAGAATAGAATGTGTCAAGTTAGAGAAGTAATAGAATCAAAGATTGAGTCTATGACTAGTCTTCTAGCTGAGGCAACAAAGGTAAAGGCAATAACTGATGTGCCTACCATACTAGACAAAGCAGAGGAATTAGTGTTTTAAGTGAATGGAAACATTCAAATTTTGAGCAGTGTCAAGGCCAAATGGGATGAAGAAATTGCTCAATTGAAAATTATCTTCTCAGACATCCTCTCCACTTTATAATAAGTAAGCTTTTGATTACACCTATACATATGTGGACAAGTATAACAATTTTGCAATTTTGACACCATTTTGTTACTTGTACATACACCTTTTCCATTGATGTCAAAGGGGGAGAAGAAGAACTAGTGAAAAGTGTCAAAACATCTTAAGGGAAGAAGACAAATAGATTGTGTACATAGTAAGGGGAGAAGTGTGAGCATTTTTCACTAAGTGTTACCATTAATGACAAAGGGGGTGATTGTTGACAACATGGTCAAGAGATACTACTGTTATGATGGATTTTTCATGTTATCATTGATGGCAATAACTATAGATGATTAGAGACAATTCTTGAGACAAGTTGTACATAGTGTTTTTGGTCTGGTAAGAATAACTTAATCAAAATAACTAAGTATTGGTAGCTCATTAAGTCGGTAACAGAGATTTGACGGATACTCCTCCATAAATGAAGACTTTGGTTTGTGGTTCTAGTATCTTACATATAATTGTTTGATGATATTATATTCCAAGTTTCATATCTTGACAATCTCCAGAAGTCATAATGTAAATTACCTAAGTCTGGGTAAGTAGAGTCAAGTTATAAATAGTGTAGATCACCTGAGTAATTCAGTCCGCATTCCTCTAGTATTGATTATTTCAATGTGCAGCTTGGAGGTGTTGTAAACACACATGAGAAGGATGTAAATCCATATTTTCAAATTGTGAAGTTCACTAGAAGATCATCTACAAGCTTCCAAGTATAGACATTTAGTTTGACAATGTTTCACAAAGACAGAGTCATCAGTTCAAAGATTTGCATCTCACCATATAAGAATATTACAATCTATGGTTTTGAAGGTATGATTGGTGATGTCTAATGAATATTTGATATGAATTTTGGAGTCCCATGGGATCCACATTAGAATTTGTGATATGACAGACAACAAGGTTAAGAGTATACTTAAGAATGAAGTCGACTCTCAATTAGATCATTGTGCAGTGAAGATATATTTCTTAAATCATTATTCTAAGTTGTTTTAATTTATGGGTCCATACCTATATGAAGATCCTTGAAGGTTTTCATTGGTCCAAATAACTTCATGTAATGAATTCAAGCTGAAAGAGTATGACCTTTTTGTGTACAAGCTTCATAATTGGCAAGCCGGTTAGTTTTTGGGTTAGATCTTGTTGCAGATATTAATACCTAATGGATTTCAGTGTGATGAGAAGTGATATTTGTGAATGTGCAATCCTACTTCAAATTTGTGATGTGAAATGTATAGTAAAAGTGCAAAAGGCAAAAGAACAGAGTATATGTGAAGCAGACCAGAAAAGCATGATAGATAAAATGAAGACCTTTGAATCTATATATTAAGCTATCAATGGAACTACATTCCAACATTTTGTAGATGCATTTGTAGCAGTCCTTTCTTGGTAGTGAGCCACCCTTTCTCTATATTATCTTCTCTATGGAAGTGAGCCTATTACAATGAACACTTCTTTAGACAATGAGCCCTCAGGTAGTGAGCCTTTTTGTAACCTAGTTTTGATATCATAATATATTTTTTGCTAACACTCACCGTGGTTTTTCCCTATTTGGGTTTTCCATGTAAAAATCTTGGTGTCTATGTGTTATGACTTTGTGGCAGCTCTTCTTATTTTTATTTTGCTTTCATGTTATTGAATTTGGTAAATGGATTAAAGAACATGAGAAAGAAAGGTTTCATAGAATACCAATTCACCCCCCTCTCAGTATTCCTTGTGTTCAACAGAAAGAAGAGGTAAAGAGTTTGAAGGATGAGAAAAAGAACAGTACAAGAGAAATTGTCACAAATTTGATCAACCATAGGTTATCCAAGATCATAGCTAGGGTTGATGACACATGGATGTCTTATTCAAATTTGAAGACAACCTTAGATAAACATGCAAGGCACAAGGAAAGCCTAGAAGACATGTGTAGAGTGTGGTTACCAAGAACTAGAGAGATAAGGGAAGTTCATAGATGTTCAAGGTTTTTGCCTAATGCTCCAGCAAAAATAAAATTAACCCTAGATATGTTAATTTTATTGGAAGAGGTAGTGGCTTTCCAACTTAAATTGGATAAGGTTTTAAATGAGAAAAGACAATCAATTGAGAAAATAGATAAAAATATTATGCCGAGTATATTGGAGGAAGATGGACAAATAAAAAGTTTAGACAAATGGAAGGCTAGTTTTGAAAGTATAGCTGGCCAACTCATATCTTCCAATTGTGTAGACAGTGACCCAAGCATGAAGATTCTAAGTTCTACACTCGATAAGCTAAATGTGTTGGAATTGAATTTTGAGATATTTTGTAAGGAAACAAAGATTTTATTGGATGCAAGGTATATAGGGCATAATGAAAAAAAGGAAAATTATTTCCTTTCCAATGGCCATCAGAGAAATCATGTGCAGCCTCGGTAGAGAAGTATGGATAAATGTGTCCAAGATGAACAAGGAGCCAATCATGTGATATTTCTTCTTCAACATTGGATAGATTGTCCCCAACATTTTTTTGTTATCTCCAAGATAAATTGAATAATTATCATTTCTCTTTCATATGTAAGTTGAATTCGTTTGCCAATGCCTATGGGTGGTGGCTCGTAATGTAAGATTTTGTAATAGACATATGGTAATGAGTTTTTGAGCACCATGTCCTTGTGTCTATAAAAAAGCATGTTGTACTACTTTGTAGGAGGTTGTTGGAAGATTTAGGAAACTTTGTTAATGAAATATAGAGCAATTCTAAGAGGTTGTCCATATGTTGAGTTGTAAGTTTCAGTTTCTTGCATTGTTGAATGTATTTTCTCTATAAGCATTTTTATCAGTTTCATATTGCAATATATGAAAAATGCCTCTGAGCATGTTTTTCCATCAATTCTCTCCTGTGTTGTTTGCATTTCTCTTTTGAATGAAGATATAAAGGGTTTTTGAGTTCTTGAATATATATTTTCTATATTGCATGTTTGGTTTATTGCTTCTATTTAAGGAGTAGATTAAAATGCTCTGAGTCAGATATGGAGAGATGTGTTTCACAACAAGGATATTAATAAGAAGAATTATTGAAAATACCCATTCTTGGATTGTTTTCTATAAGATAGGAACATAGTAAATCCTTTGAAATTGAATGTTTGTGATGCTTATGAGAAGTAATTTGTATTAGTAAGGAATTGACTCCAAACCCTAGGATTGGCATCGATCAGAGTTGGGCTTATTTTAACAAAATACCCATAATCAAGCAATCATATACATTAAAAGGAATAATAAATCAACTTGTTAGCTTTTAGGATTAGGGTTTAGTTTCATGTTCTCTAAGCCATTTAACGAAGTAATTACTAGAGCTAGCCAACTTTGAAGTGATTATATAGTTTTGGTTTGCACATAGGAGAAAATATCTACTTTAGTTGTCAATATCTGATGAAATAAGGATTTGTCATATAGATATTGAAGGGAATACCCCCTAGGTCTAGTAGAGCCTGAAGTGCAGAGGAGAACAAAAATTTGTCTCCTATTCATTTGCCACTGACCTAAGAATCCTAAGCATAAAAGATGAGAACTTTTTAGGGAAACTCAAACCATCAGTTGGGAACACCAATATATTGGCAACTCTACTGAGGAATTGACAATATAAAGAACCCATAATTCAATTTGAAATCCCATTTTTGGGTGGCAACTCTGAATTTATCTTCCAATCAGTGATATTACAATTTGCATGCAAGGAAGAAGATCCCTACAAAACCCTCTGTTTCAAGAGCAACCAAAAATTATCTATAGAAAAAAAAGGGAAACAATCAATCCAACCAAGAAGGGTCTCGAAATCCTCAAAATAGTGGCAATATCCATGTTAATATTGGGTGTCCTAAACAACAACATTTTTTAGCTACAGAAGCTAGTATCTAGGAGATCTATGAGAAACAACAAGGTGATAGGTTGATGTTAGGATCTGATATCTTTCAAGAACATCCTTTTATGAATCCACTTGATAGGCTTAAAGATATAGAACCACCAAAGGATACAAAGAACCCCAATATGATTAGACCATCCTCGTCAATGTAAAAGGAGGAGTTGTTAGAAGAAGTCAAGAACCTTAGGACTGAGATTGAGTACTTAGAAGCTCTAAAAATAAGGGATGAGATGAGACTTAGGGTTGAGGCTTTAAGGACTACTTACTAGAATGCAATTCCAACTATAAATAATGCAAACACAGTTTCTAATCAATGGGTCAATAATGTTCCAAACTAGCAAAATAATCAGGATATACTAGGTAATAATCAAGGCCCTGATCAACATGCAAATCATAATCTACGAAACAATCAAAGGTAGAATGCCAATAATAATAGAGAACCTTAGAATAATGTAAGAAATTTAAATGCACATGCCCATAGTAATGTGAATTCGAATGCTAATGCAAATCAAAATCAAAATACATTTGGTAGGAGGCCTATTCAAGTGGAAAGATATAAATAGCTTGATTTTACTGGTATCCCTGGGTACCCTAATCCTATTGATAATGACATCAAGATAGAATTGCCCAAGTTTTTAGGTAATAATCCAATATCTGGTGAGGATTGTTTGAAATCTTTTTTGAATTTAATGGATAATTTTGAAGTTGAGAGGATGCTTTCATGAAGTTGTTCATGCAATCTCTAGTAGGTTGATGCAATGCAAGGGGGTGGTATAAGACTATTGATACCATATTTCACAACTATGGCTCTAACAAGAAACTCTTCACAAGGTTCACTAGCAACCTCCTTAAGACAATCTCCTTCTTCAAGACACAACTTTGTGTTTCTAACTTCTCAAAACCAAACAATACTTCCAATGGCTTTACCTCACCTAAATGTATCAAACCAAACTAGACCAAAGCCTCAACCAAGTCCTCGAACTCCAACTATTGTTTGTTCCTTCACAAGCCATCCAATTCCTTGTAGCCCTATTTCAGAGGCTTTTTCAACATAACTCCCACAATACTCTACCAACCCAAGAACCAAAGGGTGTTGAAGATACCCATTAAGCCTTTACCAAATATATCTCAAAATCACATTAGGTCACTTTGGACCAAACCCACCAAAATAGTGCTGCTACGCTACTACCAGCCCTCCAATTAGGTCACTTTTACAAAGCAACCCCTCTTCAAACTCTCTGCCAAGAAAAAATTTTCATAAATAGTCTTAGGTCATCCTCAAAATTCATAGAAACAATAGGTCTTATGGCTTGGAACCTTCATTATAACCATATTTTGCAAAACCCTTGTGTTTAAGCCTTTCTAGGCTTGTTTCTAGGAGGGTTTAGTGAAAATCCCTACTCCACTCTTTCAAACCTTCCCAATAGCTCCAACATGCTTGGATATGTCTGCCTATGCTGTCCAAACTCTTACAAGTCCTTCAACAATGCTCCTTTTGCAAACCCACACTCCTAGCCACTCTTTTCATGTCAAAACTCAAAAAATACAACTGGAGCAGTTTTATTAAATTGGCTATAAAATGCTCAAAACTTCATGAAATTAGACCCAACTAGTTGAAAATGAAATTATATTAATTACTCTATCCAAAAATATCAATTTCAGGTCATAAAACATCCATACAAATCCATACTATTCTCTGCAAAATGACTGTTACTTGAAAAATATGGAAATTGCAGTCACAAAACCAACCATAACTTTCATAATATTTAATGAAAATGAATGAAATAAAATTAAAATGAAAGAGGAGACTTATTAATATCCAAAAAATCCAATTTCATCTCATGTATGGGCTGTACAAAGCCGTACTGTAGTAGAAAATAGTGAGAAAATATAGAAAACAGAGTTTTGGGACAACAAACAAGGTGTATTTTGATTTTTATTGGTCTTCTCCACTTTGCACAACAACCCACACCTTACAAAATGTTTACAAGGCCTTTTATAGGTATTTAAAACTTGACTCATCAACTTCTAACTACCTTCTAATGCCCTAGAGCCAAAATGACCCTTCACCTTCCATACATTACACTTTTACAATTTTAGCAATTTTACAATTTGTATGAGAACTTTTACATTCTTTTCAATTTTGACACAAAAAATTAAACATTGACCTCCTAATCATATTAAAATGACCTCTAAGACCTTATTACAAGGTTGAGACACCAAAATTGAATCAAATTTCAAAATTTCTTCATCAGAGCATAAGATTGTCAAGGTGGTCCTGCACCATACTCCTAGCCAAATGAATTTCAAGCCCTCTTGAATTTGAAGTTGTCCACCAATCTTCATCCTTTGCATGCTCTACCTTTGATTAACCTTGAAATTGCTTTCGATGATCTTCATCTTCACCTTAGGTTTGAAATTATCCATACAATATAGTCCTCTTCTTGCCTTGTCAACTTGGATCAACATCTCCATGCTCTGATTTGTCTTCATCAGCTTCATCCACTTGCTTCAACCTTGTTCTTCTTCTTCATCCACTATAAAATAGCTCTCACTTTGTCCCTCTTCTTTCATCTTGACCTTTGGTCTATCCCCCATCAAAATCATTATCAAAACAAGGACTGCTGCACACTTGAATCTATTCCACCATACATTCACTTTCACCTTATCCTTTGTCTTCTCAACCACCTTAATGTTCTTCATCTCCATACAATTAGACTTATCAACCTCTGTCATGGCAGAATATGACTGCTACTCAACCAATTTTGTCATCCAAGGACAACTCTCTATCCTTACCACATCAATATTACTCTTCTCCACTTCATTTGGAGACTTCACAAACACTTTGTCTTTGGCCTTCTCTTGGCCTATCTCTGTCAACTTCCCATCTTCACCTCCTTAGGCGACTGCATCTTCCCTTTTCTCTACAAACTCTTGTACTAACCTTTGCCTTTCTCCTTGGCTCACTGTACTCTCTATTTTCCTATCCTAAACTAGACTCTTTTCCTTTGCCAACACTGTATTCTCAGGTTCATCAACTACTTGCCCCATCCATGGACAATGTATTTTACCCATCATCCTTTCAATTTGGTTATTTTCCCAAGGTTGTCTTACCACAACCAAATCACTCTTAACCATTTCTATATCAGGTTTCAAACTCTTATCCTTACCTTCTACCTTTGTCATCTTGACATCTTCAAGCCTTAGAATGGCTTCACACTCTTCCCTGTCTCTTGACACAATCTCATTCTTGAACTTACCTGTTTGTTCTTGTCTTCCACCTCTTGCTTTCATTCCTATCTTTAAACCATCTACCCTTAATACCACCATAATTTTAGTCTTCCTCATCTCTATTATGATAGCACCTATCTGCCCCTTGTCTTCTTTTACTTTTAATGGACAATTCAGTGTCCCTATGATGATCTCTACCTCTAAAACCTCTCTTTCATTAGGTCTTCCATCTTCTTTTCTATCAAACATCTACTACACTTTATCCTTTTTCCTAATAAATGGACAATACACCTCTCCTATTGTGACCTTGTTAGGCCAATCTTGTCTTTCCTTAGGCAACTCTCTTGTATTCATTTTATCTCTTCCTCTCATCTAGGTCTCTGCCCCAAGAATTTTCTTCACACAAACCTCTATATCAGGTCTACTTATCACTGTCTTGACAATATTTGACTGTCCTACACCGTATTTTTCTTTCTTTTGCCAAAATCTAATCTCTCCTTTGTCTTCATCATACTGTCCAAACTTGTCTTTAACCTTCAAGGTCATTTCACTTTTGACCTTCACTATCTTAGTGTTCTTCACCAACTCATTATCTTCTTTCCTCTTCAACTTTGCATCCCTGTCTATATTTGTTGTCTCAACTATTTATTTCTTGTTAGTGGATGCACCCTCACTATACTTGTCTACCTCATGCCTTATAAACTCTTTTCTTCCCTGCATTAGTACCCTTTCTTTCTTGTTCTCTACCTGATCCTTTTCCACCAATGGAATCAAAGTAAAAGAAACTCCATAATCTGATAACTATTATACCTTCCATCATACAAAGAAAATCTTTCATATATCCATGGCATTCCCAATAACAAATGACATGTGCTCATAGGTACAACATCACACAAGATTCTATCTTTATATGCACCTATTTGAAACTCAACCCAAGTTTGCTCCTTGACCAACAAAGTATACTCACCATTCAACCAAGAAACAAAATAAGGTGATTCATGAGGAGTCCTTACTAATTGCAACTTATCAACCATTTCCTGAGACACCAAGTTATCTAGGCTACATGAATCTACCATCATAGTACATACCTTACCTCGACACTTGCAGGTGCTTTTGAAAAGTGCATTTCTTTGTGTTGCTTCTCCACTGTCCTTTGCCATGTTGTCTTGTCGTTACAACTTCCAACTGTCCTTTTATGTAACCTTCAATCAATCACCTTCAAAGATATACTAAATGAGCTTTGATACCACTTGATTTACTGCAAGGGAGTGATATTAGACTATTGATACCAAATTTCACAACTATGGCTCTAACAAGAAACTCTTCACAAGGTTCACTAGCAACCTCCTTAAGACAATCTCCTTCTTCAAGACACAACCTTGTGTTTCTAACTTCTCAATACCAAAAAAGGATTCCAATGGATTTACCTCACCTCAATGTCTCAAACCAAACTAGACCAAAGCCTCAACCAAGTCCTCAAACTCCAATTGTTGTATGTTCCTTCACAAGCCATCCAATTCCTTGTAGCCCTATTTCAGAGGCTTTTTCAACATAACTCCCACAATACTCCACAAACCCAAGAAACAAATGGAATTTTAGATACCCATTAAGCCTTTACAAAACATATCTCAAAATAACATTAGGTCACTTTGGACCAAACCCACCAAAACAGTGCTGCTACGCTGCTACCAGCCCTCCAATTAGGTCACTTTTACAAAGTAACCCCTCTTCAAACTCTCTGCCAATCCAAAATTTTCATAAATAGTCTTAGGTCATCCTTGAAATTCATAGAATCAACATGTTTTATGTCTTGTAACCTTCATTATAATCATATTTTGCAAAATCCTTGTGTTTAGGCCTTTTTAGGCTTGTTTCTAGGAGGGTTTAGTGAAAATCCATACTCCACACTCTTTTAGACCTTCCCAATAGCTCCAACATGCTTGTATATGTCTTCCTATGCTGTCCAAACTCTTACAAGTCCTTCACCAATGCTCCTTTTGCAAACACGCACTCCTAGCCACTCTTTGCATGTCAAAAACTCAGAAAATACAACTAGGGCAGTTTTATTAAATCAGCTATAAAATGCTCAAAACTTCATGAAATCAGACCCAACTAGTTGAAAATGAAATTAGATTCATTCCTCTATCCAAAAAAATCAATTTTAGGTCATAAAACATCCGTACAAATCCATACTATTCACTCCAACATGACTGTTACCCAAAAAAGCTAGAAATTGTAGTTAAAAAAACAACCATAACTTTCATAATATTTAATGAAAATCAATGAAACAAAATGAAAATAAAAGAGGATACTTATTCCTATCCAAAAAATCTAATTTCATCTCATGTCTAGTCCATACAAGGCCGTATTGTAGACGAAAACAGTGATAAAATACAGAAAAAATAGAGTTTTAGAACAACAAACAGGGTATATTTTGATTTTTATTGGTCGTCTCCATTTTGCATGACCACCCACACCTTACAAAATGTTTACAAGGCCTTTTATAGGCATTTAAAACCTAACTTATCAACTTCTAACTACCTTCTAATGCCCTAGAGTGAAAATGACCCTTCACCTTCCATACATTGCACTTTCGCAATTTTAGCAATTTTACAATTTGTATGACAACTTTTACATTCTTTTCAATTTTAACAAAAAACATTAAACATTGACCTCATAACCATTTGAAAATGACATCTAAGACCTTTTTACAAGGTTGAGACACCAAAATTGAATCAAATTTCAAAATTTCTTCATGGAAGCATAAGATTGTCAAGGTGCTCCTGCACCATAGGAGATTCTAGGGAATGGTATAGGAATTTTCTTGATCTGATTATTTCATCATGGGATTATTTCATGCAGATCTTTAGAGAATAGTATGGGGATAAGACTAATCCCAGTTTCATTATAAATAAATTCACTAGCATAACTAAAGGGTCAAATGAGCCTATTCCTGATTTTAGTGCAAGGTTTGCTAGGATACTGAATAAACTTCAACCTCATATGAGACCAAATGAACCTATGTGCATGGTTTTGTATACAAATACCTTTGATGGAAAAACAACATATGAATTAAGAGACAAGAGTCTAGCTACTCTGAGAGATGCTTTCAGGATCGGAACTAATATTGAGAATAATAGGAAAGCATCTGACAAAGGAAATAGAAGGGATTATGTCAAAACATTACAAAATCCAAACAATAGAGCTTAGAATACTTAGAGTAATGCTTTCACATCTAAGGACAAATGGGATACGCTGACAAATGATTTTAAGCACCTAAGTTATAAAATTGTAAGAACAGAGAAAGGACTGGGCCCTAAAAAGCATAATTATCAGAGACAAGAAAAGAGACCATAGTTGCATGATATGCCATACAATACAACTGGCACAATAGTAAGCCCATCATGAATAATACTAATAATCAGAAGTCTCAATATGGTAAGGAAACTCCTGATCCACTAAAGAAAAATGTCAATGTTGTTGAGGATACTCCTTGGTGTATAGCGTGTCAAATGCCTCATTCATCATGATAGTGTATGATTGCTCAGTATTTTCATAATGATGCTTGCAATGAATGTAATGAATCCCACTATTCTAAAGATGACAATGTTAATATGCTTTTTACTAGTGGGGATTATTCTTTCCCTGATGAGGTTGATGCAGATACAGATGTGGTTGAAAAAGGTATCATAAGGAGCAAGTTTGTTAGTAGATTTTTTCAGGATGAAGATCAATAGGTTTATGTCCAAGATTCACATATTCCAAGTGTAATTTTAAGGAGACCTGATGAGGAGATTAGAGCCCTAATAGCTATTGTAGTGGCTCAATTCAAGAGAAATTATAATCTTAGGAGAAGGGCTCAAATTGGTGATTCTAGTCAACCAGGAAGCATATTTGTGAAGAAACCTCAGAATAATTCAAAAGGGTTTGAATCATAGAAGAAATAGAATAATGAAAGTAAGGACTCTAAGGAAAATTCAAGTCATAGTGCCATAAGTTTAGAAAGTAAGGCAACTTAGAATGATATAAACGTAAGAGTTTCAATGGGGTAAGCAATAGTCAGAATGCCACATGTACTAAAGCTGGACATACTCATGTAAGAAACATAAACATGGGTCAAAGTACAACTGTTATGCAAAATTATGTCTGAATTGACATTACTAGGCATTATCCCAAATAAAGGTTTCTGTCGCACTACTTGAGATGTTGAAAATTTAAGAATATAGGTATAAAGCACTTTTTTTAATTTCAGGTATACCTGATCAGCTAGATCAAGCTGCCAAGGATCATGGGAAAGGTCAAGAAAGGGATGCTAATGAAGAAGATATTCATGAAGTGTATTTGGAAACAACCCTAACAAAATGTCCATCACAAGTAGATCCATTTTATGTGTCTCTTATCATCAATGGAAAAGTAATAAGGAATTGTATGCTTGATTCAGGTGCATCCACAAACATCATGCCTTTGGTTGTCATGGAACAAGTTGGGATGAAAATAAATAAGGCATGTTGTAAATGCTTTGTATGGATGCCAGGGAGGTGCCAATTATTGGAATCATGAAGAATGTAGATTTCATGCTTGTTGCTTATCCTAAAAAAATCTACACTATGAATGTGATTGTGGTTGACATCGAACCAAAATAAGGAATGTTGCTATCCAGAAGGTGGGCAGCATTGATTGGGGGAAGTATGCAATTGGATTTGTCATCTGCTATGATTCCTATGAATGGTAGGGATGTTAAAATGAATAGAGAGGAATGGGCATTGGATAATTGAAGAGTTTGAGTCAGTTGATCAGGTGTGTTTTGTTGATATTGATTGTGACAACTTTCAGGTGGTGCCTTATAACTAGAATATAAATAAGGAACCCACTGATGATGAACTAGAAAGATTAAAGGATCAAGAAGGGCTTTGGTCTATGTATTTTGATGGTGCATGTTGAAAGGAGGGCATTGGTGCTAGATTAGTGTTTGTTTCCCCTACTGGTAAGTTATTTGAATTTTCTTTCCTTCTAAAATTTAGGTGCACAAATAAAATTGAAGAGCATGCATCTCTTCTGTTGGATTTAAATGTTGCTATTAAGCATGGGATCAAGTTACTTAAGGTGTTTGGTGATTCAGAATTAATTATTTCTCAATTGAGATGAAAGTATGATTCTAAAAACAAGAGGTTGAGACAAAACAAGCATGCAGTTTGGGATAGTGTGGAATTGTTTGATGCATTTTCTATAAATTGGGTAGAAAGGTCTAGGAATGTTTTGGCAAACTTCCTAGCTAATGTTGCAATTAGGCCAGATGACATCACATTGGCAGACAGTACACATATTGAGGCCAAAGTTAGACCTACAGTCCTAGATAACATATGTAGCTGGCATGTTTTTGAAGATTGCAAGGACCTATTGAGATTTTTACATTGTATTGATGAGTATGAAAATCAAGAGATAGATTTTTAGAACTTTGTGGAAGTCATAGATGGAAAGGAAACCCTATTTGGAAAAGAGATCATATAGCTTAAGACTAGTAAGATTCCAAAAGGGTTGGTATCTTTGGAAAGAGCATTTGATAATAGAGATTAGTTTGTTGCTAAGACTTCTTCCACAAACAAGAAGGATTTAGAAGAAATCAACTTGGGTACAAATAATGCTCCAAAGAAAGTCTACATTGGGAAGCAACTTAAGCCACACATAAGGGTAATGTTGATTGCATTGTTGAGGAAATATAAGCATGTCTTTCCATGGTTGTGTGATGATCTGAAGGCCTACAGAGAGGATCTCTTTCAGCATGAGATTCCTTTGAAGCCTGGGGCTAAGCCATTTAGACAGAGGCAAAGGCCCATCAATCCTACTTTCACCCCAAAGATGCAAGAAGAGCTTATGAAGATCAAAGATGTTGGAATCATAAAGCCCATAACACACTCCACTTGGGTGTGAAATCTGGTCCCAGTCAGAAAGAAAAATGGAGACATCAGATTGTGTGTGGATTTTAGAAACTTGAATGTAGAATCCTTGAAGGATAATTATCCACTGCCCAACATGGAGACTATGCTCTAGAAAGTCATAGGATGTGAACTTTTATCCATGATGGATGGGTTTTTTGGCTACAATCAGGTGAAAGTTAAAGAATAGAATAGTACAAGACTGCCTTCACAACTCCATGGGGGACATATGTGTATGTTAGGATGCCATTTGGACTAATAAATATTGGGGCAACATTTTAGAGAGCCATGGATGTTGCATTTGCAGGACTAATTGATTCAATATTGGTGGTGTATCAAGATGATTTGACTACTTATTCTAAAAGAGAGGATCAACTTTATATGCATTTGGAGAAGATTTTTATCAGAGCACTGGAATGTGGCATTTCATTGAACCGTAAGTAATGTTCCTTTGGAGTGAATGAAGGAAAACTCCTAAGGCATATAGTGTCAAAGGATGGAGTCATAATTGATCCAGAAAGGGTTTCTACAATTGATAGAATCCAAAAGCCCAAAAATGTGAAATGTATTCAGTCATTTTTTGAACAGATCAACTTTGTCAGAAGATTTGTTACCTATTTTGAAGAAATTACCAAATAAATATCCAAGATGATGAAGAAAGGTGAGGTTGTAACATAGAGTGATGAAACAATTAATCATTTCAAAACATAAAAGAAGCTATCAAAATTGCCCCTGTTTTGAAGTCTCCTAACTTCACTAAGCCATTTAAGTTATTTTCTTTTGCTTCTTTTCATACAATTGATGCATGCTTGTTACAAAAACATGATGATGGATATGAACAACCTATTGCTTTCTTTAGTAAGTCCTCGTAGGCTGCAGAGCTAAAATATGATAGAATGGAAAAGCAAGCTTATGCTTTGGTCAGGGTGGTGAAGAATTTTAGACCCTATTTAGTTGGAGCTCAAATTGTAGCTTATGTTCCCCACTCTGTAGTAAAGGATATATTCACACAACAAGAGGTAATAGGGAGACAGTGTAGGTGGATTAATAAGATGCAGTAATTCAATATTGACATATAGATCACCAAGCTGGTAAGGGGACAAGGTTTGGCAAAGTCGATGGTAGAGACAAATCTAGAGGCTTGTTAGGTGAATGTGGTTGAAGATCACATTCAAGAAGAAATATGCAGTGTACATCAATTTGAGTGGTACAAAGACATTGCCCAATACTTGCAAGACATGAGTTGCCCTCCTCCCTTCAATGATAATCAGAAAAGGACATTGAAGCTGCAAGCTAACAAGTATGTCATTATTTAAAGAGAGTAGTATTGGAAAAACCCTGATAGTGTGCTTCTTAGATGTGTAGATCAAGATCAAGCTACAAATATATTGATTGACATGCATAAAGGGGTGTGTGGAGGACATTCCATGGCTAGAACTATTGCACACAAGATTCTTAGGTTAGGATACTAGTGACCAACACTATTCTCTGATGTATACAAAATGGTGAGAACTTGTGAATCATGCTATAGATTTTCAGGAAAGATGAAGGATGTTGGTGCATTGCAACTCAAAATGGTGATAGTAGATGCTCCATTTCAATAGTGGGGAATAGATTTTTTTGGAGAAATAATAGAGAAGTCAAGTGGTGGACATAGTTGGATACTTGTTGCTACCGACTATTTTACTAATTGGATTGAAGCCATCCCAACTAAAAAAGCCACAAGAAAAGTTATACTAGAGTTTGTTTTGGAGCACATAATCATTAGATTTGGGGTACTAGCTAAGTTGGTGACAACCAATGTAATGTGTTTTAGGTAAGAAGAATTTGTTGATTTCTACAATGACTCTAGTATTAATCTATCATAGGCAACACCATATCATCCTCAAGGAAATGGTCAGGCTAAGTCCAGAAACAAAAGTTTGATGAAGATAATCAAGAGGATTATTGATAGAAATAAGAGGGCATGGGACTCTAAGTCAAAGTTATCACTATGGGCTAATAGAGTGACTATTAAGAAGGCCATTGGTAAGTCTCCTTTTGAATTAGTGTATGGCCTGGAGGCAAAGCTTCCAATAAATAATCTCATACCAGTTTACAAGTTCAAATGGGAAAATGGAGATGACATAGAAGATCCAATGACATAAAGGATAAATCAATTGGTTGCATTAGATGAGTTAAGGAGAGAAGCACAAAGAACCAATATGAAGAGGCAACAGAAGGTGAAATACTTATTTTATAAAAGGACCTCAAAAAGGAAGTTTTGGGTGAATGACATGGTTCTTGTATGGAATACTAGGAGCCAGGATAAAGGCAAGCATGGGAAATTTGAGGCTTTATGGATTGGTCCATACCTAATAAGCAACACTCATGGAGAGGACTCATATTTTCTCCAAGCTCTTGATGTTGAACTTGAGGAATTGCCTATGCATGGAAAATTCTTGAAACCCTACTTTTCATAAGTAGGTTATTTTCTATGCACATTGTAAATAGGTTGTATATAGTTGTATATAGTGTATATATTTGTATAGTTGCCTTTTGTGTCTTGTGTATGTCGTTGTTCTAGTCTACTCTCGGAGTTTTTAGGTCCTCACTACAATGCTATAGATTACACATCCCCAACAAGAGCCAATGGTGGTATCTGTCTAGGTTTTAGGGTTTTGAGTTAGTATTATCAAGTATTTCCCTTATTTCCCCTTAAAACCCTAAGTCTTGTGATTATACCTTTACTTTATGTCATAATCCATCGTTGACCACCTAGCCTAGGTTTGTACTTGTTTAAGTTATGACTTGATGTCTTTAATATTATGAGTTAACTAGTCCCAAGACCTAGTGTTTACTCTTTGTTTCCTATAAAAGTCATGTTCTTATAAAGTTCTTAAGTCCTATGTCTATGCAAGGGCCTGAAGGTACCACATGACAAGATATCGCAAGCTTACAGCCCACCGATGATGATGTCATATCTCCACTGTGTGACTGTAAAATAAGGATAGGTGTAAAGTATATCATGGTCTATGGCCATAATATTGAGAATGAAGTAGATTGCGCTAGGTGTCGAAGGATGAAGTGAAGAGGTGGGGCTGAGGAGGATCAGACAATAGCATAGTGTCATAGAAGAACCTTGCCTACATGAAAGATTGTATGCGCGGCTACGGGATGATGACACGTGGCCTATTCTCAGGAGGAAAGAAAAGGATTGAATAAGGGGATACACATGGAAGGCTTAGTGTGCTCCTATGGAACCAAAAGGAGGTGGCCCACTTTCTACTATGTGGCTATGGAATGATGCCATGTGGCCATGTAGGACAAAAAGGGAAGAAAAGTCAACCAAAAGAGCATCCAAGATGGAGTAATTTGGCTGGCTATTAGATTTTCACATAAAGGGTTAAGATTTTCAAATTTGGTGGTTGATTCATAGTTGTTGATCTCATAGTTTGAAGATTCTATCGATGGTCCAAATTCAAACTTTCTATGTACACGTTCGGTGCCACCCCTGTGTCATGAATTTGTAGTAATGGCTGAAGTGACATGTAGTAATGTGGCAAGACCTAATATTTAAGCTCAATTAAAATAGAAGGTAAGGGTTTTTTCAAGGCATTTTCACAAGCATAAAGAAAATTCTTATGTGCAGCGAGCATTTGGTTGAAGAAATATTGAGATTTCAAGGTTCTGCAAAATAAAACCAATAAGTCAATCCTTTCCAGTTGTGTCTATTTCAATTGAAGTTGTCTTTTTTTAAAAAAAATGTGCATTACTAGAAGAGAAAAACCCAAGTTTGGAAAAGGAATTGTTTCAAAATGAGTCAAACTAGCTAGCCTTCAACTTCAAAAAGGGATTTGGACAAAGATTTGATGATTCAGCTGCCTGGGTCCTCAAGAAGGCCTAGAAATATGCATGGTCCTAGTGGGTCAAATGACAGACTATTAGACCTATGCTTTAGATGTCAGGATGCTCAATTACTTGTGCCAGGATGGATCCTATTTAAACATTGGTACAATAGAAGAGAGTACAAGGCCCCTGTTTTTAATGCTTGGAATCTAGATTTGCCAAAGTTAATGTTCCCTAATGTGTTTACATACCTATATTTTGTGAGAGCAGTTGTAGAGAGGTATGATCTTGGGCCAAGGGTTGTCAAGTCAAGAAATAATGCAATTATGATCAAGACCACAAAGGCCTCCATCACAAGAGTGTTTGGATTAAACCCTATTGCCAACAAGAAATTTGATTTAAATGCTCTGAAGTATAAATATAAATGTGCTCGGTGTGCTTACAAAACTTTCAAGTTGCCCAAGCATAGCTCAAGGGGCATTGATGGAAAATTGGTCAAAATCTTAGACAAGGAAGATGAACCCTTTGATGTGTCATAGCTTATGCATTACTTTATGAAGACATATCATACTTTGTGTCATGTGTTGGGAAGGGATGCATTAGATAAAATTCTAGTCTCAATGATGATGATGGCTTCTAATGCACAAGATATTTCAACAACAGAACCCTTTAACTATGCCACTTACATAGTAGATAAAATGCATAATTAGCTGATGAAGATTAACAACAATCTATATAATGTGGATGCAAAGGTGGAGTTTAATTGGTATTCAATCATATGCCATATGTTTTTACATGTTGGATCAGGAATGTGGCATCAAGCTTTGCATGTTAGAGAAGTTGACCATGATGGTACTCCATTCCCTATCCAGATATGGACCTGTATGATAGATATCCACTGTATAGATGTAGATTATGAAATTTTTAAAGAGAATTTTGTCAAAAAGCTATTAGGTTTCTTGGAGCCTAAATGGTTAAGGGTTCTAAAGGATGTGCTATATTTTTGAGACCACTGGATAGGACCCCTGAGTTGGGAATTCATCACAACTAGGGAGATTGGTTTTTGCATACTCATACTACATGTATCAGAGTTTATGGGAGTAAGGTTGCCCCATATATATTGCCAAAAATATGTGCTGAAGAGAATTACATATTTAGAAATCATCATGCAATTAAATGAGTTAGACAAAGAGCATCTGAGATTGCAAAAGAAGGGGTCTTTCTTCCCCACTTCTATCAAGTTTTGTGACTTTTGGGCCACTAATAATGATGATTTGGATCAATTTGAGTTATTATTGATAGTTTACAAGATGGGGTTGGAATAGCCAAGGGTGTTTGACCCAGAAGGATTCATTAACAGAGTAAGGCATGGCATCAAAAGGCCCCAATTCACCCACCAAGTCTTATTCGATGAGGATGTAGTAAGAAATTCTACCACAATGGAGGAAATTTATTTTTTGAGGGGAAGTTGGGAAGCAATAATGGAAGGAGAAAGGATGAGAACTAATACTAATCCTACATATCCAGGGGCATTTGTAGATGAGAGTGACCCCATAATAAGAATTCAGAGAATTTTGGCTCATGTAGAAACTGTGATCGCAGAAGTTCCTCCAGGAGAAGAGAGGCCTACATATTATCTATGCAGTTTAGGCATGGTATACATAAGAGGAAATGAATCCCCTGACTCACCTCCATCCAAGAAAGTAAAAATCATTGAATTGGAGCATGAAGATGAAGTCGAATTGATAGACTTGGAGGAGGAAACCAATCAACAAGGAAAAGCAATTTCCCAATAGGTGAATTCACTTGTAAGAATAAGGCCTTATGCCTCCCTTGATAATAGATTAAGAAGGTCACTTTCTGGTAATCATGTGGATATAGAGGACATTAGAGTGCTGGCTTGTACACAATTCATGGAAGATGATGCCTTTATCAATACCCTAGAATTTAAGGGGTATGTGATGAAAGTAAGGAATGAAGAACTTCATAAGAGGGTAGAGGAAGCCAAGAGAGGAGTTGACCCTAAAAAGTATGAATAGATAAATTAGAGAGTGTTGAATGTAGTAGGTCAAGACATCATAGGAATGACCCCTAATGATGGAAGAGCCTTAGTATCAAAGAGCGGTCTGATGCTACTTCCACATTGGACTCTAGCAGATGTAATTGCTTTTGACATTGTCAAGAGAATGGGCACAAATATATTAGAAGATCAAGTAGATAAAGTACTCTTTGGTGCAGGTTTTATCCTAAATTTGAGACCCTGGTAATATGGGCATTAGCCCCAAACAATAATAAGCCAAGGGTGGGTCTAGGAGAATTAATAGGTGATGTAATAATAAAGAGAGTGTCAGACACTCTAGCTCCTCAAGCTGCAAGCTTGAGTGTTCATACAACCTAATTTACTAAGGTTGTCACAAATAAATGCAAAAAACTTATGATGAGTTGTTATTGAAATATGGGCAAGCCATGTCATAATTGAATAAACGTAAGGAGCAAATGTTGTTGGCTCCAAAAACATTAGATCAGAGTGTTTCTTCTCTTGTGGAGACCACAAAATCATTTCCAACATATATATAGACACTTCTCTAGGAGATTAAGGAGTTGAAAAAAGATGTAAAGAATTTGAAGGATGAGAAAAAGAACACTATCAGAGAAATGGTCACAAATTTGATCAACCATAGGTTATCCAGTTGATCACAACCAGGGTTGATGACACATGGATGTCTTATTCAAATTTGAAGACAACCTTGGATAAACATGAGAGGGACAAGGAAAGCCCAAAAGACATGTGTAGAGTGTGGTTACCATAAACTAGAGAGATAAAGGAAGTTTACAGATGTTCAAGGTTTTCCCTTGATGCTCCAGTAGAAATAAAATTAACCCTAGATATGTTAATTTTATTAGAAGTGGTAGTGGCTTTCTAGCTGAAATTGGATAAGGTTTTGAATGAGAAAAGACAATCAATTGAGAAAATAGATAAAAATATTATGCCAAGTATAATGGAGGATGGTGGACAAATAAAAATTTTAGACAATTGGAAGGCTGATTTTGAAAGTATAGTTGGCCAACTCATATCTTCTAGTTGTATAGACAGTGACCCAAGCATGAAGAGTCTAAGTTCTACACTCAATAAGATACATGTATTGGAATTGAATTTTGAGATATTTTGTAAAGAAACAAAGATTTTATTGGATGCAAGGTATACATGACATAATGAAAAAATAGCAAAATTGATTCCTTTACAATGGCCATCAAAAAAATCATGTGCAGCTTGGGTAGAGAAGTATGGATAAATGTGTCTAGGATGAGCAAGGAGACAATCATGTGATTTATCTTCTTCGTCATTGGATAGATCATCCCCAACAATTTTTTATTATCTCCAAGATAATTGTATTTTTGTCTTTTCTCTATCATATGTAAGTTGAATTAGTTTCCCATTGCCTATGGGTGGTGGCTTCTAATGTAAGATTCTATAACTGACATATGGTAATGCATTTTTGAGTACCATGTCCTTGTGTCTATAAAAGGGCATGTTGTACTACTTTGTAGGAGATTGTTGGAAGATTTGGGAAAATTTGATAATGAAATATAGAGCAATTCTGAGAGGTTGTCCATATTTTGAGTTGTAAGTTTTAGTTTCTTGCTTTGTTGAATGTATTTTCTCTATAAGCATATTTATCAATTTCAAATTACAATATATGAAAAATGCCTCTGAGCATGTGTTTCCATCAATTTTATCTTGTGTTGTTTACATTTCTCTTTTCAATGAAGATACTAAAGGTTTCTAAGTTCTTGAATATGCATTTTCTATATTGCATGTCTGGTTTATCACTTATGTTCAAGGAATAGATTAAAATGCTTTGAGTCAGATATGGAGAGATGTATTTTGCAACAAGGCTATTAATAAGAAGAATTCTTGAAACTACCCATTCTTGGATTGTTTTCTGTAAGATAGGAACATAGTAAATCCTCTAAATCTACATATTTGTGATGCTTATGAGAAGTAATATGCATTTGTAAGGAATTGACTCCAAACACTAGAATTGGCACTGATCAGAGTTGGGATTATTTAAATCACAAAATACCCACAATCAAATAATCACATACATTAAAAGGAAGAACAAATCAACTTGTTAGTTTTTAGGAGTACGGTTTAGTTTCATGTTCTCTGAGCCATTAAATAAAGTAATTACTAGAGTTAGCCAACTTTGAAGTGATTATATAGTTTTGGTTTGCATATAGGAGAACATATCTTTTTTAGGTGTCGATATCTAGTGAAATAAGGATTTCTCAT
The DNA here is from genome assembly GCA_027924645.1 of Cunninghamia lanceolata. Classification (NCBI taxonomy): domain Eukaryota; kingdom Viridiplantae; phylum Streptophyta; class Pinopsida; order Cupressales; family Cupressaceae; genus Cunninghamia; species Cunninghamia lanceolata. Next base: position 28,357,369 of record BSBN01000078.1, on the reverse strand, counting down.
ATAGATATTGAAGTAAGGGAATACCTCCTAGGTCTAGCAGAGCCTGAAGTGCAGAGGAGAACAAACAATTGTCTCATGTTCGTTGGCCACTGACCTGAGAATACTAAGCATAAAATATGGGAACTTTGTAGGGAAACTCAGACCATCAGTTGGGAACACCAACACATTCCTCTCTTCATTCATTTTTGTCTTTCATAACTTCACAAACAATGTTGCCCATTTCAAAATCACCTACCAAAATAAATTTGTTGCTAGAATGCAATAATTGGGACAATGAATGTTTGACATGGCAAAGGGGGAATGATCTTAACAGATCTCTTCTGACAAATGTAGTAGATGGCCGCTCAAGATTAGTATTTCTAATGCTCCCCCTTAATCTCCAACCTTGATGAGTTTTCATCACAATTCTACATTTTTGGCACTTTCTTGTCTAAAGATGTTCTATCCTTACAAAATTGTGGTTCTGGAGCTCTTCTATTTTTTCAAAATTAAATTTCTGAGCTCGTTCTTTCCAAAGCAAAAGTTCCAGACCTATCCTATCTAGACATGTTTTGTTTTCTAGAGATATCTGGTCTAGTCCTATTTAAAGTTCCAAATATGTTTGAGATTATCTTTCAAGAACTAAAAGATTTGGAGATAACCCTTCTAGAGCTAAAGTTTTCAAAGATTTTCTAAATTTCCAAAACTAAAGTTCTAGAGCTAACCCTTCTGGAGCTAAAGTTTCTGGAGATTTGATGAAGGGGGTAAATCATAAAACACATAACAACAGAAATAGAACAGAAAAACAAAAAGAATATTTCTTTATTGATCTAGGCAACTCATTACATTACAGAAGCTCAGTTACAATTAGAGGAATCAATCCTCCATAGGCTACAACACACTAAAGCTACACATCACAGGTTCTGGAATCTTCTGCCTTATGTAAACCCAAATCAGCTAGGATTTTTGTTTTCCTGCCTATTTTTGACTCCACCCTTACCCCCTTAACTCTACTACTACCCAAAGGTTCCCAAAATAGTCATAAATAACACTTTTTGGTGGCCTCCAACTAAATTTCAAAAATTGTAACTCCCTCCAAAATTAGGTCAACTTCTAGGAAGCATAACTTTTGATCTAGGTGTTTGATTGACAAACAGTTTCAAGCACCGGAAAGCACACAATGTGAACTACCACACTAGAAACCTGTAAACAAATTTTAGTCAACATTTTGGGATGTTATGGGATGTTTTAGTGCCTCATCTATCATTTCAAAAATTTTTAGGGGCCTTTCAAAAAATAAAAACTTGAATATCTTTCAGCTCACAAATGATCTTTGCCTGATTCCTTTGCCAAAGGTCTTATATTTCTATTATATAACTTTCTATAATTTTTCATTTGAACCCATGCCCAAATAAAAACTTTCCTAAAATGGCAAGTAAAGTTTTTAAAACTAGCAGTTTGTTATTTTTAGCAGTTTGGAAAAAACTAAAAGTCCTACATCATTATTCAAGAGATTATGGAACCAGAAATACTAATTATGGAAAGAAATGAAAACATCTGTAATGATTTTGAAGAAACATCTTTTTGGGTGATGCAAGATTGCCCTTACACCACTGGATCCTCCTGCATCAGACACCCAGGGTAATTTTAGAAGTGACCCTGTCACGTCTTAGGTGTTTATGTGAGGAAAACCCAAACAATCGACCTCTACCTTAGATCACCAAGAAGAATCTTCAATAGGCCTTCCTTTCCATTTCACCAGATATTCTTCATATTGCTTGTTCTAAGTACTTCTCCCCACATGGCTATCCAAGATCTCTTCTATCTCCTATGTTGAAGTAGATGCAGGAATACTCCACTATTCTTTTGTTGGTCCATCCTCTGTGCCACCTTCATGATATTCTGTTAAATTAGCAATGTTGAACCTGTTATTGTCCAAAGTAATAGGTTCCAAACAAGCTTTCCAGGCCTCTACAAAATCTAGATCTTCACAATACAAACTTTTGAGCTCATCAAACCCAAAAACCTCTATCTTCATTTATGTCAACAAATTTTGCCTTCTACTCAAGGCATGTACAACTCTGATGGACTTCCCACTCCTGTGCTTCAAAACAAAAGTATAGCTCTGCAAAAACTCAACCCATTTTAAGTGCCTTTTATTTTTCTTTGACTATTAAGATACTACAAAGCCTAATGATTAGTATATAAAACAAACTCTTTTGGCAACAAATAATGTGTCCATATCTTTTAAGCCTGAACTATTACATAAAACTCTTGATCATAAACATAATACTTTTTCTTGGCATCATTAATCTTCTAACTAAAATAGGCAATGGACTTACCTTCTTGAATTATAATAGCTTCTATACCACTAACACTAGCATCACAATCTACCTGAAATACCTTATTGAAATCTAGAAGTGCCAAAACAGGTTGTTCTATGACTTTCTGGTTTAATGTATCAAAGCTCTTATCTGCTCCTTTAGTCCATCTAAACTCTTTTCTATCCCCTCTCATTGTCTCAGTTAGGGGTGCACAAATGCTACTAAAATTTTTGATAAACTTTCTGTAGAAACTTGCCAAACCATGAAAAGATCTTACCTCAGAAGTACTCCTTGGCATATTCCATTCAATGATAGCACTCACCTTCTCTGGGTCTATCTTAAGACCTTCCTCTGAGACAACAAATCCTAGGTATACCAACTCCTTCTTTGAAAAGCTACATTTCTTCAGATTAATCAACAACTTCTCCTCCCTCAACTTCTCCAAAACTCTTTTGATTTGCATCATATGCTCATCCCAAGTCTTACTAAAAATTACAATATCATCTAAATAAACAATAAAAAAACATCCTAAAAATTCTTTCAATACCTCATTCATGAGCCGCATGAATGTGCTCAATGCATTGGTTAGCCCAAATGGCATGACTAAAAACTCGTACAAACCTTCTTTGGTTTTGAAGGCTACCTTTCATTCTGTTGATGCTCAAAATTGCGCTGATTCTAACACCAACATGAGAAGTTTCAGGAATATGGGACTTGCAACCTGAAACAACCTCCAGATTTTAAAGAAGCTGGCTCTTCTCTAACTTAAAAGTGGTTTGGGGAAAAAGGGTAGAAATTAACACAAGTGAAGATATAGTTAAAGCAAATCTATTTATGGCGATGCGCCTGAGCAGTAAGTATCTCTATAAATTCAAGCACAGTAAAAACTATCTTTAAGATTCAGTCACATTAAAGAGCAAATACTTACTACTCAGGCACATCACCATAGATAGATTTGCTTTAACTGTATCTTTACTTGTGTTAATTTCTACCCTTTTTCCCCAAATCACTTTTAAGTTAGAGAAGAGCTAGCTTCTTTAAAATCTGGAGGTTGTTTTAGGTTGCAAGTCCCATATTCCTGAAACTTCCCTGTTGGTGTTAGAATCAGCACAATTTTGAGCATCAACAGTTTTTGGCATGCCTGGTGGGACCATTCTTGAAGTTTTTGTCAAGACTGTATGAACCAGAGAGCTATAAGAAGTTAGAGCTATGAACCTGTAACAAGAGCTCAATCTGCTATGAACCCAGGTATTCTTTTACTACCATTGGTAACTAATTCAAGAAGAAGGGTCAATCAGTTTACAGCAACATCAAGAGCAAACATGGGAGAACCTATAGCCCCAAGGAATTATGTGAATTGGAACACTGGCAGTGCTCTGATTCTCCCAGTACCACCAGCCACTTGGGATCCTATTCTAGCAAATGCCCTGAAGGCTCTACCCAAATTCAGTGGGGAAGATTTCAAAACACCTGAAGAGCATCTGCAGGATGTGTCTGATGTCTGTGCAATACATGTGATCACTCAACAGAATGTGGCTATAAGATTGTTAGTAGCTTCTTTTAAGGGGAAGGCTCTGGACTGGTACAAATCTTTGACCCCAAATACAATATCTACATGGGATCAGCTTGGAGATGCTTTCTTTGCAAGATTTAAGGAAAAGGGTGATAAATCTTCTTTGTTGCAACAATTGATTACTATAAAAAGGGCACCACAAGAAGCAATGACTAATTTCAATTCAAGATTTCAAAAGACTTGGGAAAGAATTCCTGCTACAGCAAGACCATTACTAGGTATGGCTATAGTGTTTTATCTTAAAGCCCTAAATTCAAATATATCAGTAATGATTTAATCACTTGGAGGTCAGACACTACCAAAAGCCTATGACTATGCAGTCAGAGTTAAAAATAATTTAATAGATGCTAGAAAGTTGCCCCCAAGGCCTCCCATGCCCATGTTTCCAGAGATTACCTTACCTTTGCCTCAAGAAGCCCCTAATCCCATAATCCCACCTATGTCTATGTATACATTTCCCCAACAACCTACTAAAGCAACTGTCCCTGTCCAGCCATTTGAGATGGATGATGTCAAGAACATCTTAAGAACATTTTCTAATGAGATAATTAACCTAAAAAGACAACAGAATCCTTATCCTAAACCCCAATATCAAGGTTACCAAGGGAATAGACCTCCCTTTCATCCAAATCAGTATGAAGGTCCTAAAAGGTAGACTAACCCTTAGCCATTAAACCAATTAGTTAGAGTTCCTACACCCTTGCAGACTATTCCTCCTAATCCAAATAGGGAGATTGTCCCAGGGCAGAATAATTATGCAGATGGCACCAATGCCTGTTGTTTCCCTTGTAACAATGCCCATATGTCTAGAGACCTCCCCAAGGGTAATCTACAACAAAAGATAGTAGAGCAAAGAAGAGTACATGGACAATTTGCAAATACTTTTGACACTCAACCCTACCAATCTCATAGTATGCAAAATTTAGTCCTAGTGGCTCAGATGCAAGGAATGTCCTTATAGCAAGAAGAAGAAATAGCCCCTGAGCATGCTTTGTTTTCATGGATTGATGATGAAGAGTTGGTATTCTTGAATGAAGCATCTACTTCCAAGAAGCCATTGGTACAATCAGATTACTACACTAGAGCCAAGAGAAGGATAATGGAACAGACTAAAGTCACAAATAATGAAATTATGGGGATCCTTCCATTTCAATGTCATCAAAACACAACTGCTAGACAAGAAATACCTCAGCCCTTATAGAACCAAGTAGTTTCTGGACAAGTTCAGGAAAAAGCATTGTACCCTTATTATCCAAGAACCCAAACACTAGGACCTGTGAATGTGGTGGATCAGCTGAAGAGGACCCCAGCACATGTGTCAATCTGGGACATGCTAGCTATTCCTGAGCAAAAGACACTATTGCAAGAAGCTCTGCAAGGCCAAGCAGTACCTAAACATACTAGCGCCAAAGAAGGACCTGCTGATAAAGAAAAGCTACAGCTCAAAGACACCATTCCTCTATAGACAACAACCCTTTTGAACAATGCACTAGAGGTAGGCAAGTCCAAACTAGAGCCCTTCTATTTAACTTTGATATTTGGAAAGAAACTGTTACATAATGCAATGATATACTCTGGGGCCAGTACTATAGTGATGCCTAAACAAATACCAGATGCTTTAAAGATAAAGTATGAGCCACTTACTAGAAGAGTTATGCAGTTGGATGGGAAATTGGTGCAAACAATAGGGAAAATTAAACAACTCCCATTGCAATTGTATACTTGCCCTAATATAATTGTGAATCAGGATATGGTAGTCATAGATATTCCTCCTATTTTTGGTCTATGTCTATCCAGAGATTTTATAGCCAAGATAGGAGCTTATATGTCATTTGATTGGTCTCACCTCATCCTAAGAACCAAATATGGGACAAAAATGAAAATACTATCTAAGTCATTATCTAAGGATCACATCATAAATGAACCAACCCAAAAATTAGAGGCAGCTCATGCTATGCTAAATAAAGAAGAAAGGGTCTTTGTTGAAGAGTTAGGTGACTGGACTGAACATGACCAAGAGGAGGAAAATAACCAGTTATTAACTATGATGCAAAGTGACCCATATGGAAATTATGACTCTACTAGTCTAGGTACTTATGTCATATTTGATGAAGACCATGAAATCCCAAATGTTTTAAGGGAAGAAACACCACAAACTCAAGAATCTGAAAAGGACTAAAAAATCTGGACCCTAAATTTTTATGGGGCTAGAAGTAAGAATGGTGCTAGAGTAGGAATTTGTCTTGCTGCTCCAAATGGTGAGAAAATTTTAAGAGCTATCCGTTTCCAATTTGCCTGTACTGATAATGATGCTAAGTAAGAATCCTTAGTACATGGGCTCATGTTGGCCAAGAAAAAGGAAGTAAAGAATCTAATAGTCAAGGGAGATTCAGAACTAATGGTGAAACAAATTAGAGAAAAGGCAGTAGCCAAAAATGTAAGGATGAGATCCTATAGACACAGAATTTGGGACTTAATAGATGATTTTGAAGCTTTCAATATTGAAGTAGTTCCTAGAACCCAAAATTTTGAAGCTGATAGGATGGCACAGATTGGCACATAGTTTGACCCAGCAACTGATCTATTAGTCAACAATGAGTCAGTCAAAGTTATAGTAAGGCCAACTATTCCAGACAATGATGAAAATTGCAAGTCTTTGAAAATGATTTTCAGATACTCTCATTTTTGTAACAATCAGGGGAGTTTGCTGATCAATTGCAACCCAAAATTGAAGAAGCATATGGAGACCAAATTATTCAATTAAAGTCCAATAAACTTCCCAAAGGACTGATTACTTTAGAAAACCTATTTGATCCAGAAGATGTAAGCCTAGTGAAAAAGAGGTTTCAAGCAAATAAAGCAGATTATTCTAAAATACAAGTGAGTGAAGGGAGAAAACTAAAGATTGGAAATTCCACAACCCAACAAGAAAAGGAAAGACTAGTTGACTTGTGTGAAAAATATGACAGAGTAATAGCCTAGACCTATGAAGACCTTCATGGCTATAACAGAGACATCATTCAGCACACCATAGAACTGACTGAAGGATCTAAGCCAATCAGACAGAAGTAGAGGCCAGTGAATCCAAGGATTAAACCTCTAATGGTGGATGAGTTGCAGAAACTCTTAGAATCTAAAATAATTTTTCCAATCAAACACTCAACCTGGGTATCCAATCTAGTGCCAGTCAGGAAAAAGAATGGTGACATAAGACTCTATGTAGATTTTAGGGATCTAAATAGAGCATCCTTAAAGGATCATTATCCCCTGCCCTCTATGGAACAAATTTTACAGACTGTGGCTAGATCAGAGAGATGTTCCTTGCTAGATGGTTTCTCTGGATACAATTAGATTTGGTTGGCTAATGAAGACCAACACAAGACTACATTTTCTACCAAATGGGGAACATTTGCATATGCCAAGATGCTATTTGGTCTGTCAAATGCTAGAGCCACTCATTAATAAAATCATTCTGATTTATCTTGATGTTCTCACTATTTTTTCCAAGAATGTTGTTGATCATTTTGATCATCTAGAATATGTTTTTAAGAAGTGTTAAGAGTTCACAATATCCTTGAATCCTAAGAAGTGCATCTTTGCAGTACATCAAGGCAAACTACTGGGACATATAGTGTCAAAGGATGGAGTCTCTATTGATCCAAAAAGAGTCACTGCTATAATAAACTTGTCTCTGCCTGTAAATAAGAAAGCAGTCTAGTCCTTCTTGGGAAAGATAAATTTTGTCAGTCATTTCATAGCAGACTTTGTAGGCCTAATAAGACCAATGACACTCCTGCTGAAGAAAGACCTAGTGTTCAAATGGACTGCAGAACGGAGATAGGCTTTTGAGGAAATTAAGAAAGCCATTTCTACAGCCCCAGTACTGAGAAACCCAGACTTTTCTAAGTCTTTTATAATGTATTTGTATGGTGGAGAGTTCAGTGTTGCTGTTGTCCTAACACAGAAAGATGATCAACAAGAAGGAGAACATCCAATAGCATTTTTCTCAAGGACTCTAAGAGAGTATGAAGCCAGATACAATTTTGTGGAAAAATAGGCATATGCTATGGTAAAAGCCCTTAAAAAATTTAGGCATCTAGTCACAGGAAATAAGATCCTGATATTAGTAGCTCATCCGAGTGTTAGAGAATACATCATGGAAGGAGAGATCACTGAGAAAAGAGCAAACTAGATAACAAGGATTCTAGAATATGATGTGGAGGTCAGACCAACTAAGCTACTCAGAGGTAAAGGATTATGCCAATACATGGCCCAAGACATGGAAAGAATGGTGACTACAGAAGTAGAAAATGAGAATGTGTTGAGAATTTAGGAGATTGACCAGAATTCTTGGGTCACAAATATGATTCAATTTATGAAACATGGGACTTTCCTAATAGGGCTCTCTCATGATAAGAGAAGGTATTATAAACAACAAGGGTCGTACTTTGTATTAATTGACCATGTTCTTTTCAAAAGAAATACTGATGGCATACTTTTAAGATGCATAGAGAAAGATGAAGCCCAAAAAATACTACATGAGCTGCATCATGGAACCTTGGGGGGACACTTTTTAGCAAAGACTACTACAATAAAAATAACTCAAGCAGGATACTTCTGGCCCACTTTATTCATAGACTATTACCAGTTGGTTAAAGAGTGTCAGTCTTGTCAATTCTACACAGGAAAAAGAAGAATGCAGCAATGCCCCTAAGCCCTATAATTATAGATGAACCTTTTGCCCAATGGGGTCTTGATTTCATTGGTATGATCAATCCAATGTCAAGTATGGGACACAAATGGATCCTTACAACCACTGATTACTTTACCAAATGGAGTGAGGTAGTGCCACTCAAGGAAGCAACATAAAAGGTAATATTGGACTTTCTGGAAAGCATTGCTGCTCATTTTAGCCCTCCTCGTACCATCATATTAGATAATGCTAAGGCATTTCTAGGAACAAAGATATTAGAGTTTCCAGTAAGGTATGGAATTTATTTAAAAACCTCATCAAATTATTACCCTCAAGGTAATGGTCTCGCAGAATCTACTAACAAAAACTTGATTAGACTCATTAAGAGGATTGGAAACAATTACCAAAGGGAGTGGCACAAATTGCTCAATACTGCATTGTGGGCTGATAGAATTACACCTAAGCAAGTAACAAAGATGTCTCCATATGAATTGGTCTATGGTAAGCCAGCTGTAATGCCACTAAGCCTAGAGATTCCTGCTCTGCAGTTGTTAAAACAGATTGAGATTGAAGAAAATGGTCCCATGCAAGTCAGACTTGCCAAATTATTGGAGGTAGAAGAAAAAAGAGAAAAAGCACATGAAGCACTGCTGAAACACTAGAAAATAATCAAAGATTGTTTTGACAAGAAGACTTCAAATCCCTATTTTGAAGTAGGCTCAGTTGTTTTGAAGTGGGACGAGAGAGCTGCTAAGCCAGGTCGACATAGCAAATTCAAGTCATTATGGACTGGCCCCTACAAGATTTGTTCCTGTAAGCAACAAAATTCATTCAAGATTGAAACAATGGAGGGCGAACCTGAAGGGATTCCTGTGAATGGGATCTACCTAAAACATTTCAATTAAGTAGTGTCTCCTGTGTACTATAGCTAGTTAGTTTCCTTTTTGTTTCTCTGTTTTCCTGCTTTCTTTTCCCACATTTTCTTTTAATAAGTGTTTTGGGAACACGTGGCAACAATTCAAGTCACTTCTCTTTTTGGAACTCCCGCATTTGCCAGGTTTCTCTCCAATCCCTAAAATTTTAGAAAGTACCACTTTACATAGCCACTTTTATGATGTGTCTGATACTCTATCCCATACAGATTTCATAAGATACACTAATAGTTTTTTTGGCTTTAATGCCATTTACTCTGCTTAATGTGTCTTCAATGCCCCAATATTTAGAATTAAACCTTGAACCTTGCCTCTCTTTTGCTTCTGCATTTGTTGAAGAAACCCTGTTGCCTGCAATTCCAATTCCTAGTGAACCTTGCTTTGAGAAGTGCCTTTTTATGTTGTAAATCTTTTATCCCTGTTACTTCAAACTCACTAACCTCTCAATACAGACATAGATATGTTGGAAGCACAATCTTCTCAATAGGGGCTTGGAGTTTACGAGTCCATCGACAAACTTCTAAGCAGCAAATCATATGCTTCAATGCCTGCACAACCCTTGAGAACCTATCCAAGGATGAGGGTCCCCAAGGTTGGATATGTAGTAGACCCAGTAAAAGTAAGGGATTTCATAGATGGCATCTGTGACCCAGTTCTTCAAAAACCTAGCAAATCTCTACGTGAAGGGGCACTCCAGAGATGTCACCAAAAGGCAAAGGCTAGGTAATCAGAAACATTTGGTATGAGGATTTGGACCTCACAATTGGCACAATTTGTTGTCCCAAGCATACATTCATGCCCTGACCTAGTAGATATGTGCACAGAACTGATTCATGCACCCTCGAGCACCATATAAAAGAGTCCCTTTATGGTGCAAATAACACCTAAAGCTATTAGAGACATGTTGGCCCTATATCATGACAAAATGGCCACATTCCCTACCATTGCCAAAATGCAGAAAACTTGGGCAAATGTCAATAACCAGCTAAGGTTTCTCAACTCAGAGTTGCAGTTATAGGAGGAGAACACATTGATGCCCATATTACCTACAGGAAGGGGATAATTTACTCAAGCCAGCTAGGAAGCATTGTCTATGATGGCATTCATCTTCGGGATGAAAGAGGATATTATTGTCTATGACTGGCAAATTGCTATTTTTTTTAGATTAAAGACCGTGGACAAGTCTCAAGAGTATCAGCTTGATTTCTTAGAGCAAATTGCTTATTCAATGGTTGATCAACTCATCCATTTCAGATCTAACAAGGTTTTCAGGTATTCTGCTTATCTGTTTCACCTTATGCTATATCAAAAGCCTAGTTTATTTTCATAGTATATATGCAGCTAAATATGTATGACCTGAGTTTCAGTCATAATAAGACCATACCTGTGTCTGCATGGACACATGTCTTATATGAGACATCAGACCCATATGATTTTTGGGAACTTTTTGTTGCCCCTGCTTTTTGCCACCTAAGCCCCGAGTCTGTGGAAAATAGGTTAACACCAAGCATCAATGGCCTCATGACAAATTGCCCTATTCCCTATGACTATTTCTTTGGGTCCCATTACACCATCATTAGGGTCCATGGTTTTAATGGAGAGCCAATGCTGCTACCTAAGAATTTGACTCCTAGGTTAGCTTTTCTAGAGGTCACTCGGCAAGTGTCTGTGGTTGACAATGACTATGGCACTAAGAAGAAGAAAAAGAAAATGTATGATATCCCATGGGTAAGGAAAAACATGGCCCTGGAAGTCAGGGATGATGAGCACTTGTTGCTAAGGAAACTAGTTGTCCTAGGCTTCTTTCTTATAGAAGATAAATGGAAATATGACCCAAGTAGTTTCATAACTTTATGTGTTAAGGACAATAAGGTCGGCACCAAAATTGTGCATGAGGGTCGTCCCTTTTGGGAAGATAGAAGAAACCCTAAGGTAGATGCTCCTGATCTATATGTAGAACTGATAGATTTACCTTTTGAGGGGCCCAGGCCATGGGAAACCTTTTATGATAAACAAAGGGTCTATGACCCTAAGATCAGAATGGGCTCTGGATTGAAGAAAAATTTATTAAAAGATAGGGAATGAAAGCCAGATAAAATAGAGGCATATTGGAAGTACAAGCAAGAAATCTTTGAGTTGACTCACTCTTTTGGCAAGGTTGACACAGATGAAAAATGGGAGTCCATTTGGGACGAGTGGCATCCCTCTCCAGTTTCTAGCCCTGATACAAGTGAAATCCATAGGAAGGGTGAGGAGTCTGAAGAGAAGACTGAGTCCACTCATACAGAGCAAGCTACAAGACAACCCTCATCACATGCCCCTATTTCCCCTGGCCCCAATCTCTCAGTGCCTTAGAGAAATAAAAGAGTGTGGTATCATCACCACCTAGAGGGACTCCATCAGTTTTAGTGATTGGGGCTTCCAGTTTTGTATCATTACCACCATCAGTAGTGGTCAATGTGGTAGAGCAGGAGTCAAAAGAGCAAATAGAGGAAAGGCCAAGGAAGCAAAGAAAGCTAAACCTACAACCAGATTCAGATGAAGAGGCAGAGCCCTCACAACTGCAACCACAAGCCTCATCTATAGCTCCTCAGGTAACTATTTCTTCTCCTTTTTCTTCTCAGTCTTTTTCTTCTACCATAGGGGTGGCAATCCCAACTAGCCAAATATTATCCCCTGCCACCTCTACTAAGCCAATATCTCAAATAGCCCCACTTGTCAATCTTCAGGCCATGTCATCACAAGTCACATCCTTGCCCCCTTTTTCTCCCTCTGTTCCAAAGAAAGTCCCTCCCCAGATTCCTCCTAGCCAACATTTGGCTATTCCCTATGGCTTACCACAAAGACATCCTTTTGCTAGAGGTTATATTGCTTCTCCCCCTACCTTTCAAGCTCAGGCTGATACTGCTAAAAAGGCTAGGGAGGCCAGGATGGATAAGAAAAGAAAGAAAGATAATAAAGATTTGGTTGTGCCACACATGAGGTCACTCTTTGACCCAATTCAATAGCAACTAACTGTGACACATTTGTCACCTACTGTGGTTAAACCAAATGAGCAGATGCAACCATAGGATTTTACAATGAATGCAGTGGCCATGGACATGTCACTTTTTAGGCCATAGGATAGGGTTGAGTTGTTGAATGAAACTACTTCTACTGTGGCAAGTGATCATCTGAAAGTTTCAAGGAAGTTGCAGAAGATAGAAGCTGATTTAGCTCAAGAAAAGGCAAATTGTAGCAACCTTTCTGCAGAGCTTAAATCCAAAAAAGATGAAATAGAGGATCTCAATAAATAGTTGCAAAATACTATTTCTTGTCAGATTCATCAGGCTACATAGGCCCAAAATGTTTCTTTGAAAGTAGAGCTAGCACAAGAAAAAGTTGCAGTGACTGTCCTGAGGCAAGAAAAGGCGGCACTAGAGCGGAAGTTTTAGGATAAATTGCAACAAGCCACATAGTTTTAGTAGTTGCTAAATGAGAAAAACAATGCCACTGCAATTCAGGCCCAACTCCAAGCTAAGCAACAAATAACAAAACAGTTGACACTTGAGTTGGCCAATAGGCCCAAAAATGCAGGAGTTTTGAACTTGGTCAGGGAGCTATATGTGTCAGTATGGAAAAGAATCTCTGAAGAGATTATCCAGCTTAGACCTTCTTTAACTTTCCTATTAAATGCACAACAATTGTGTGAAAAAGTAGAGACTTCAGTTTAGGCCACTCTGTCCATGGTTTGTTTGAGAGTTTCTAATTCTCAGTAGTTGCTAAAGAAACTATATGATACAACTGATGAAACATTGTCAGCAGTAGGGATCAGTGACAGAATGATTGCTACAAAAAGGGTGAATGAAGTCCTCAGTTGCAATTCAGCTGCAATTAATTGCCAAGAGCTCCTAGATGTTGTCAAGGAGGGATTCAAAGATATGAAAAAGCATATAGAAGATCTGGTACAATTGGGCCTTCCCTCTCCCTTTCCTGATAGCAACACTGTGTTAATGATTGATGAAATCAAGCCTTTACTGTTAACAGGCAAAATGATCAGTTAGTTTTCCAGGGTTTAATAGATTCTTCATCACTGCAAGAGGTGGAAGCTATCTTGATCCTGATGGATTAGCTTGAGTTCCAATTGAAGGTTGTGGTTCATGTTTTGTAGAAGTTTTCACATGAGGATATTATTAACCTTGATTTAGCCTTTCAGGATCTATAGAATAAATAGGGGCTTTCTGATTCTGAATGGTCTATTTATCAGACAGCTTTGCAGAATCTTTGATCCTTGTATTTTATCTACTTTCTTTTGCCCAAATTTTTGGATTCTTTTTGAGCAGGCTCAAAATTCTTTAGGGTTGCCAAGAATTGTAGAGTTAAAAACTCTACATTTTGTTTCCTGTTGCAGCATATCAGCATGTGTCCCAGCGAGTTTCAATTTGGCCTCTGTGAGTGTCCCTGTAAGTTTCCGCAACCGCAAGGGTTTCTTCTGCTAGTTCCTCAGAGTAAAGTGGAATGTGACAAGTGTCATGCCTCAGTTTCAAACTACACTTTTGTTTCTATGTTATAGCTTTGAAGAGGATCGTACCACGTTGCAAAAGGTTTTTCAAATAGTGTCTAAAGCAACTAGCCACGGAATGTGCCAAGTGTCTGTTTCCGCTTAAGTTTCAAGTTTCTATTAAGAGTTTCTAACATGTGCGCAGAAGGTGCCATGTGTCCCTTGGGATAACCATGGAAGCCACCATGTGTCAGCCCCATGAGTTGTTTCTTATGTTTCATAGTTTACAAGGAATGGAGGTGGGCCACAACTTTATTGTTTCAAATGAAACGGACGTCACCACATGTCGTCTATGGAGACATAGTTACTAAGTTTCCAAGTGCTAGTGGAGGAGGCCACGTGTATCCTAAGGTAGCACAGACACTGACAAGTGTCAATCTCTATGTATATGTTTTGTATCCTTTGATGCATAGCAATAAATAGTTGTGGGCCCTGGTGTGAAGCTAAGTTGATGTGGAAAGTGCTACATATTTAAGTTGGCCCAAAGATAAGTTGTTCCTACTAAGTTTCTAAGTGTTTCTTAATTGAAGCAGAATGTGACAAGTGTCAATCTCAGTGTAAGTTTCTAAAAGAATTTCACGAGCGTGGAAAGCGCCATGTATAGAAGCTAAGTTGATGCAGAAGGTGCCATCTGTCCCTGTTTAAAGCTATTGAGTAGTAAGAGAAAGGTGGGTCCCAGTTTTCATAAGTTTCAAGTTGTGGTTGCTATGGATTGTGACAGATGTCACAGGCAAAGCCCTCCCAATACAAAGACACAGTAAAGAACGAAAGTTGTAGAAGACGCCACATATTTATTTGCAAATGCATGCGGACGGTGCCAAGTGTCATTTTTTGGTGTCTCCTGAAGAATGAGACAATTTTCAAGAGAGGCACATGGGCACAGCCATCTATCTCAAGGGGTTTTGTTTCAAATATATGAATGCCACCAACTGTCTTTTCCTAACTAGCAGAGGAGTGCCACATGTATCGTGATAGCCAAATTGTAACATTTTGCGGATTTGAAGGATATTTTCTATCAGACACTTCCAGTTAAGTTCTAGTTCAGTAAGACCATTGGGATTTGATCATGTGGGCAATCTTTCATTTTAAGGAGGATCCAAATCATAGATTCATTCATATAGAGATTTCTTCATATAGATTGTTATCAGAGATTTACAAGAAGTTTGAAGACCTTTTTGCTGTGGCCAGTAATATCATTTGCCTTTGTTCTATTATTCTTGATTCAGAAGGTTAATGTAACTGTGCATATATCTGTGCCTTTTATGTTGCTAAAAAATTAATGAGAAGACTGAGTTTTGTGCCTCGTTCATATTTTCTGTGTCATTGCAAAATTGTCTAGTTATGAGCCTTTGATGCTATTCATTTTATCTATTCATATTGATCATGCAGTATCTGCTCTTTAATGTGACTGAATCTTAAAGATAGTTTTCACTGTGCTTGAATTTAGAGAGATACTTATTGCTCAGGTGCATCGCCATAGATAGATTTGTTTTAACTGTATCTTTACTTGTGTTAATTTCTACCCTTTTTCTCCAAACCACTTTTAAGTTAAAGAAGAGCTAGCTTCTTTAAAATCTGGAGGTTGTTTCAGGTTGCAAGTCCCATATTCCTAAAACTTCCCATGTTGGTGTTAGAATCAGCACACTTTTGAGCATCAACACATTCATCTCCTCTGATTCAGATCTGGTGATACCCACTCTTTAGGTCAATCTTCGTGAAGTACTTGGCTCCACTCAAACAATCCGTGATGTCATCCTTTCTTGGCAATGAAAATCTATACTTGATCATGATCTTATTAATGGCTTGAGAGTCTATACACATCCTCCACTCTCCATCCTTCTTTGGTGCTAGTACTGCAGGTACCACACATGGAGTTAGGCTCTCCCTTATCAGTCCCTTCCTTAACAACTCGTAAACTTGTCTATTCAACTCTTCATTCTCTACTAGAGTCATTTTGTGGGCTGCCTTATTTGGCAAACTGGCTCTTGGTATCAAATCCATTTGATGACTTATCTTCCTCACTAGTGGTAAACCTTCTGGTACATTATCAGAGATAATGTCTTGAAATTCGTCCAACATATCTAAAACTTCTACTGGTACATCTTCACATTTCTCTTGACTAATCTTACAAATCAATTCAAAACAATGACACTCATGCTTCATACCCTCCAAAACTTTTCTACCATCTACTAAGAAAATTCTGGCAATACTACATACCTTTTCTTCCACCTCCTTCAAGGGCTTCAACTTATGAGGGAGTATGTGTTTGTATGACCATCATGGACAACACTCCTATCATATTGCCATGGGCTCCCCAATAGCATATGACATCCATCCATTAGTATGATGTCACACAACAACTCATCATGGTAGTCACCAAAATTGAACTTTGCTAAACACTGCTCATTAACCAGAGCTCTATGGTCCTTTTGCAACCATGCAATCCAATATGGATGTCAATGCTTTCTTCTTGGCAACTTCAACTTGTCAACCATATCCTCTGAAACAAGACTATCATTACTTCCACTGTCAATAATAATATCACAACACTTACCTTCACATTTGCACCTTGTGTAGAATAAACTCTTCCTCTAATTGGGTTCTTTCTCTTCATTCAACAAAGTTCTTCTAAAAACTAGGGTTTCTCCTCTTTCATCATCTTTAGAATGCTCAGACTACACATCTTCATCTACATATTCAACTTGTGCATTACCTTCAGGTCTTCTATTTGTCCTTCCTTGATGTTGCAGACACTCATATGCTCGATGCCCTTCTTCTCCACATTGTAAATAGGTTACTTTGAAACCTCCTCTTTTGGGTCCTTGCCTAGGTCGTCCTCTTCCTCTTCCTCTTTGCTCACCATTATTCTGGTCCCTAGGGCAGTATGCATTATCTCCTCTTTGATTTTGACTAGTGCTAGCTTCTTCACATCTGTTGGGATCTTCATCTCATCCTCCATAGGACCTTCCACCAGTCCTTCCATCTTGACCTCTTCCCCTTTGTTTGTTTTCAAATCTTTTATTCAGCTTCTCTTCCACCTTCAGGGCAAATTGGTATGAATCTTCTATGGTGGTCATTCTAACTAGGCTCAACTCCTATTGAATAATTGGCCTTAACCCATTAATGTAATGGGCTACCTTCTCCTTGTTGGCCTCTGTGTGACCAGTTCTGATAGTAATCTTATAAAACTCCCCTGTATACTCCTTAATAGACTTGTTATCTTGCTTCAATACTTACAGCTTCTTCAGAAACTCCATCTCATAGTCCGTAGGAATGAACTGATTCTTCAGTTACTCCACCATCTGATCCCATCTGGTGATCTTTCCTTTTCCTCTTATATTCCTCTCTAACTGGACCTCCTTCCACCAAATATTTACATGGCCCTTCAACTTTGTTTTTGCAAACTTGACCTGATCTGAGTCTTTCGCATCTTCATACTTGAAATACTCCTCCATGTCATTGATCCAATCAATGAATTGTTCTGAATTCAAATCTCTAGAATATGTAGAAACTTCAATCTTGGGTCTCTTTCCAATCTTAGAAATAGCCCTGAACAGCCTAACTTCTACAAGATCTTCTGCAGCTTCTTACTTTTCCTCAGATAGCTCTTCTTCAGCTTCATTGTCGCTCTCTTCTCTTATTCTTGGCTCAAACCCTCTTTGTAGCTCCTCTTGCAATGCATCAATTTGCCTTTGTAGGGCTCTAAAACTCTCTTCCATCAAAGCATTCCTCCCAATATGATTTCTTCGTGGAGGCATCTTGATCTCTGCAACAAACCCACAACCTCAGGTCTTGGTGCAAACTACCTCATGGTTGGCAATCTGTCTACACACTCAGGAATCCTTGCTCTGATACCACTTGATGAAGGGGGTGAATCATAAAACACACAACAACAAAAATAGAACGCAGAAAATAGAATATTTATTTATTGATTTGGGCAAATCATTACATTACAGAAGGTTAATTACAATCAAAAGAATCAATCCTCCATAGGCTGCAACACACTACAGCTACACATCACCAGGCTCTGGAATCTTCTACCTTATGTAACACCAAATCAGCTAGGGTTTCTATTTTCCCACCTATTCTTGACTCCACACTTGCCTCCTTAACTCTACTACTACCCATGGTTCCCAAAAGAGTCATAAATAGCACTTTTTACTGGTCTCCAACTAAATTTTGAAAATTGCAACTCCCTCCAAAAGTAGGTCAACTTCTGAGAACCATAACTTTTGATCTGAGTGTCTAATTGATGAACAGTTTTAAGCCCCAGAAAGATTATGATGTGAACTATCACACCAGAAGTCTTTAAATAGATTTCCATGAACTTTTTGGGATGTTATGGGATGTTTTAGTGCCTCATATCTCCTTTCAAAAACTTTAATATCTTTCAGCTCGCAAATGATCTTTACATGATTCCTTTGCCAAAGGTCTTATATTTTTGTTATGTAACTTCCTGTAAGTTTTTGCTTCAATCCGTGCCCAAATGCAAACTTTCTTAAAGTGGTAGGTAAACTTTCTAAAACTGGCAGTTTGCTATTTTTAGCAATTTGGAAAAAACTAAAAGTCCTACATCATTATTCAAGAGATTATGGAACAAGAAATACTAATTATGGAAAGAAATTGAAACAACTATAATGATTTTGAAGCAACATCTTTTTCAGTGATGCAAGATTGCCCTTACACAACTAGATGCTCCTGCATCAGACACCCAGGGTAATTTGAGAAGTGACCCTGTCACATCTCATGTGTTTGTGTGAGGAAAACCCAAATGGTCAACCTCTTCCTGGGTAAGTGCAAGAAGATGGGGGGCCAAAAAGGGGTCTTAAGTGGCCACTTTTTTTCTAAAATCAGGAAATACTAGCCTTGGATGAGAAATTGAGCATAGTTACACTCAAAATTTGGAGATGCAACCAAAACAATGTTCGTAGTGCTCTAAGTCTACTTTCTAAACTACTATTTTTTTTTTAAAATGATAGATTAAGGGGTTCAAAAGAGGGAGCCACAGAAATTGGTGTTGTTTCTGTCAAAAAAACATAACATAGCATGTTTTGTGGCTCCCTCAAGAGGTCAACTTTTTTTTGGTATTTTTAAAATCGCTTTAGTGAGAAATTAGCTAATAGTATATAGTTTATGCCCGATTTTTCTGATAATTGTTTGATGAATATTTGATTTTTTACTAATTGTCAGAGTGGACACATCCTAAAAAATAGAATTTTGGCCGTGCTACCCCTATAAATTTTGAAAACTAATTGAAAATCATTTTTTTCTTTTTTTAATATTTGTAGAATGGAGTCTAGTTTCTAAATATGTAATTTTTTTGAAATTTCAATGAATAGTTAATTTATAATGAAAAAAAGACCAAACAGTGGTTTTTGCCCAAAAACAGACACACAAACAAAAGAAATTAAACATGAAAGGTTTAACATTGTTAAAATGTGAAAAAAATCACATCGCTAAATAGCTAAGAGAAAGCCTAACATTACCCAGGTGTTCGATTTGTTTGACGTTGAAACACGTGCAAATCTGAGGGTTAGAACGAACGAAATTATGTAAAATCTTGGAGAATCTAGAAAAACACGTCTGTGACTGTTCAAAAGGCTCTCCAAGCCTTTGGGTTGGAAATCCAAAGCAAATCCCAAGCCCAAGGCTTGGGATTCCCAAAGAAAGACATAACGCGAGCACGTTATAATGTGCTCACGTTATGTTTTGCTTTGCATTTTTCCTTTTCTGCAAGTCTGTTGTTTGTCATGTTTGACATAACACGACTGCGTTATAATGTGCTCGCATTATGTTCCCCTTAAAAATTTTTATGTTTAAGGCTATTAATCATGTATGCCTATATGTATGTATGTATGTATCTATGTATGCCAATATGTATGTATGTATGTGTCTATGTATGCATATATGTATGTATGTATCTATGTATGCCAATATGTATGTATGTATGTATCTATATATGCATATATGTATGTACATATATATCTATGTATGCCAATATGTATGTATGTATGTATGTATGTATCTATGTATGCCTATATGTATGTATGTATAGTGTCGAGGGCAGAGGAGGGTAGAGATGGGAGTGAGCCAGATAGGGGAGGAGAGGGGTGGATAAGGATTGAGTGATTAAGGTTTAAGGTTGAGGGTTGAGCATTTAGGGATAGGATTTAGAGTTTAGGTATAAGGGATTAGAGTTTAGGACCTTGAGGGATTAGGGTTTAGGGTTGAGGCTTTAGGGATAGTGTTTAGAGTTAAGGGTCGAGGGATTAGGTTTAAGGTAGAGTGTTGAGGGTAGAGGGATTAGGGATTAGGGTTTAGGGTTTAGGGTTAAGGCTTTAGGGATAGCGGTTAGGATTAAGGGTTGAGGGATTAGGTTTAAGGTAGAGTGTTGAGGGTAGAGGGATTAGGGATAGGGTTTAGGGTTGAAGGTTTTATGATTTAGGGTTGACGCTTTAGGGATGAGGGTTAAGGGATTAGGGTTTAAGATATAGTGTCAAGTGTCGAGCATGTAGGGATATGTTTTAGGGTTCAAGTTTTAAGGGTTAGGGTCGAGGGATCAGACTTAAGGGTTGAGGGATTAGGGTTTGACATTGAGGGTTGAGTACATTGAGGTTCGAGGGTTAACAATTTCGGGATAGGGTTGAGGGTCGAGGGATTAGGGTTAAGGGATAGGGTTGGAGGGTTTAGGGATAAGGGATTAGGGTTAAGGTATAGTATTGAGCCCATTGAGGGTATAAGAATAGGGATAGCATTTAGAGTTTAGGGATGGGGGTTTGAGTTGAGGGATGACGGATGATAGATTAGGGTTGAGGGATTAGGGTTTAGGGATAAGGTTTAGGGTTAGGGTTGAGGGATTAGGGTTTAGGGATAAGGTTTAGGGTTAGGGTTGAGGGATTAGGGTTTAAGGTATAGTGTTGAGGGTTTAGGGATAGGGTTTAGGGTTGAGGGATTAGAGTGAAGGGTTGAGGGATTAGGATTTGACATTGAGGGTTGAGAGTTTAGGGTTTAGGGTTTAGGGATAGGGTTGAGGGTTGGGGGATCAGAGCTTAGGGTTGAGGGATTAGGGTTTGACGTTGAGGGTTGAGGTTCGAGGGTCATGGGTTTAGGGATAGGGTTGAGGGTCGATGGATTAGGGTTAAATTAGAGTGTGGAGGGTGTAAGGATTAGGGATAGGGTTGGAGGGTTTAGGGATAAGGGATTAGGGTTTAAGGTATAGTATCGAGTCTGTTGAGGGTTTAGGAATAGGGATAGCATTTAGGGTTTAGGGATGAGGGATTAGAGTTGAGGGATGATGGATTAGGGTTGAGGGTTGAGGGATTAGGGTTTAGGGATAAGGTTTAGGGTTGAGGGTTGATGGATTAGGGTTTAAGGTATAGTGTTGAGGGTTGAGGGTTTAGGGTTGATGGATTAGGGTTTAGGGTTGACAGATTAGCATTTAATGTCAAGGTTAGGGTTAGAGTGTCAAGGGTAGAGGGATTAGGGATATGGTTTAGGGTTGAAGGTTTAAGAATTAAGGGTTGAGGCTTTAGGGATGAGGGTTTAAGGCTTAAGATATAGTGTCAAGTGTTGAGGGTGTAGGGATAGGGTTTAATTTTTAAGGGTTAAGGGTTGAGGGATAGGGATTAGGGTTTAAGGTATAGTGTTGAGGGTTGATGGTTTAGGAATAGGGTTTAGGTTTGAGGGATTAGGGTTTAGGGTTGATGAATTAGGGTTTAATGTTGAGAGTTGAGGGTTGAGGGTTGAGGGTTGAGGTTGAGGGATAGGGTTAATGGTCAAGGGATTAGGGATTAAGGTATAGTATCGAGCCTGTTGAGGGTCTAGGAATAGGGATAGCATATAGGGTTTAGGGATGAGAGATTAGAGTTGAGGGATTAGGGTTTAGGGATGAGGGATTATAGTGAAGGGTTGAGGGATTAGGATTTGACATTGAGGGTTGAGGGTTTAGGGATAGGGTTGAGGGTTGAGGGATCAAAGTTAAGGGTTGAGGGATTAGGGTTTGATGTTGACGGTTAAGGGTTGAGGTTTGAGGGTCAAGGGTTTAGGGATAGGGTTGAGGGTCGAGGGATTAGGGTTAAAGTAGAGTGTGGAGGGTATAAGGATTAGGGATAGGCTTGGAGGGTTTAGGGATAAGGGATTAGGATTTAAGGTATAGTATCGAGTCTATTGAGGGTTTAGGAATAGGGATAGCATTTAAGGTTTAGGGATGAGGGATTAGAGTTGAGGGATGACAGATTAGGGTTAAGGGTTAAGGGATTAGGGTTTAGGGATAAGGTTTAGGGTTGAGGGTTGAGGGATTAGGGTTTAAGGTATAGTGTTGAGGGTTTAGGGATCGGGTTTAGGGTTGAGGGATTAGAGTGAAGGGTTGAGGGATTAGGATTTGACATTGAGGGTTGAGGGTTTAGGGTTTAGGGTTTAGGGATAGGGTTGAGGGTCGAGGGATTAGAGCTAAGGGTTGAGGGATTAGGGTTTCACATTGAGGGTTGAGGGTTGAGGTTTGAGGGTTAAGGGTTTAGGGATAGGGTTGAGGGTCAAGGGATTAGGGTTAAAGTAGAGTGTGGAGGGTATAAGGATTAGGGATAGGGTTGGAGGGTTTAGGGATAAGGGATTAGGGTTTAAGGTATAGTATTGAGTCTATTGAGGGTTTAGGAATAGGGATAGCATTTAGGGTTTAGGGATGAGGGATTAGAGTTTAGGGATGATGGATTAGGGTTGAGGGTTGAGGGATTAGGGATTAGGGTTTAGGGATAAGATTTAGGGTTAAGGGCTGAAGGATTAGGCTTTAAGGTATAGTGTTGAGAGTTTAGGGATAGGGTTTAGGGTTGAGGGATTAGAGTGAAGGGTTGAGGGATTAGGATTTGATGTTGAGGGTTGAGGGTTTAGGGTTTAGGGATAGGGTTGAGAGTCGAGGGATCAAAGTTAAGGGTTGAGGGATTAGGGTTTGGCATTGAGGGTTGAGGGTTGAGGTTCGAGGGTTAAGGGTTTAGGGATAGGGTTGAGGGTCAAGGGATTAGGGTTAAAGTAGAGTGTGGAGGGTATAAGGATTAGGGATAGGGTTGGAGGGTTTAGGGATAAGGGATTAGGGTTTAAGGTATAGTATCGAGTCTGTTGAGAGTTTATGAATAGGGATAGCATTTAGGATTTAGAGATGAGGGATTAGAGTTGAGGGATGATGGATTAGGGTTGAGGGTTGAGGGATTAGGGTTTAGGGATAAGGTTCAGGGTTGAGGGTTAAGGGATTAGGGTTTAAGGTATAGTGTTGAGGGTTGAGGGTTTAGGGTTGACAGATTAGGGTTTAGGGTTGACAGATTAGCATTTAATGTCAAGGTTAGGGTTAGAGTGTCGAGGGTAGAGGGATTAGGGATAGGGTTTAGGGTTGAAGGTTTAAGGATTGAGGGTTGAGGCTTTAGGGATAATGAAGAGGGAATAGATTATTACTTATGTCATTGTGTTGAGGCCAAAAAGAAATTGGAGGCCCCTATGATAGATGGAGAAAACATTGAATACCCTACAGGCTCAGTGGTTATTACTGGAACATGGCTTAGAAGGTACCCACATAAGAGTTTTAATATTTAGTTGTTTCAGGACTTTGACATGCATCGGAAGATTCTTCATTACTTGAACCTTGTCGTGGCATCCAATGTTCATTTGATAAAGTATTGGGGTAGACGTTTGAACAAAATCTTGTGGAAGGTGCGTGAGTCTGACCATGAAGCAATACTTGACACAATAAAGAGTAGAGCAGACCTAGATGGTTCATTGGATTAATTTGTATTCACATTGATTTTGTAAAGTCATGTTACATTGAGTTGTAAGTATGCACATTAATTTGTAAGGTTTGTCTTTTTTTTATTTCCTCCTACATTTTTACACATATACACGTTTTTACATTATCATGTTATACATTTTTGGTGTCCTACTCCTGATGTGATTAAACTCATAACTCACCCTACTTCCTCTAGACACCATTTGATGATCTCTCCAACACTCTAGATCTAGGGCACCCAATCATGATGATGACCTATATACCATTCTCCCAAGGCACTCATAATGAATGAAAAGAAGACCAAGGGTGCCCAATCTTAATAGACTTATTTCTTTCAATTTTGATGATCTAAACTCTTGCAAAATGACATCCACTTTCATGCCTTTAGATCTTCCTTCACATACAAGGTGCCAAATCAAGTTGAAAAATCTACAGAAGGGTGCCAAAATGGATGAAAGGAGACATGAAATGTGCCTTAGGACTCCATGCTAAGGTTTGAGCCATTAAAGTCTCTTGATATTAGGTGCTCATGATGATGAAACTTAGAGCTTTTTCCTTTCCTAGGCACTCATCTAAGATGTTTGAATGATAAGGAGCACCTTGACCTCTATAATGTATACTGGGCACCAAAATCAAGGTGATTTTAAGTCACTTTGAGTCATTTGGGGTCAGTTTGAGTCTTTGAGTCATGTTGCAAAAAATTGTCAATGTTGTCAAGTTGCACAAAGCAACTTTTGCATTTTTTTGTGTCCTACTCTTGATGCTACCAAACTGATTGTTCCAACGCATCTAGGTGGGTACATTTAGGCTAGGAATGGTCCTATTTTTCAACCAAACATTTTGAAATAGTCTGAGCTAAATTGTACCGACAATACTCCTGAAGAGTCCAAAGTGCAAAAAGGCAGCAATCTTTGACAAGATGTTACTCAAAAATCATCTCACTTAA
Source organism: Cunninghamia lanceolata (assembly GCA_027924645.1). Classification (NCBI taxonomy): domain Eukaryota; kingdom Viridiplantae; phylum Streptophyta; class Pinopsida; order Cupressales; family Cupressaceae; genus Cunninghamia; species Cunninghamia lanceolata. The sequence goes on along the minus strand of BSBN01000078.1, from coordinate 28,332,616 downwards.
AAATATTCTGTCTAAGGCAACGCGATCACGTAGAGTGCCTCTACAATAAACTCTCTCAATTTTTTATATCTCTAAGGTATTTACCCGTGGTGAAAGGTTTTCTACTGCCCCAAAAATTGTCAGAAGGAGGTAGTGTAAAGTTGCAAAGATGTGTAACTTTCATCCTGCTCCTAATGCGACCAAACTAACTATTCCAATGCATCTGGATGGGTACATTTAGGCTAGGCATGGTCCTATTTTTCACCCAAACATGTCAAAATAGTCTGAGCTACATTGTACCGACGATATCCCTGAAGAGTCCAAAGTGCAAAAAGGAAGCAATCTTTGATGAGATGTTACTTAAAAATCGTGTCACTGAAAAATATTTCGTCTAACGTAACATGATTGCATAGAGTGTCTCTACAATAACCTCTCTCAGTTGTTTATATCTCTGAGGCATTTGCTCGTGGTGAAAGGTTTTTTGCTGCCCCAAAAATCATCAGAAGGAGGCAGTGTAAAGTTGCAAAGGGGTGTAACTTTCATCCTACTCCTGATGCAACCAAACTGACTATTCCAACACATCTGGATGGGTACATTTAGGCTAGGCATGGTCCTATTTTCACCTAAACATGTCAAAATAGTTTGAGCTACATTGTACTAACGATATCCCTTAAGAGTCCAAAGTGAAAAAAGGCAGCAATCTTTGACGAGATCTTACTCAAAAACTGTGTCACTTAAAAATATTCTATCTAAGGCAATGCAATCACATAGAGTACCTCTACTATAACCTCTCTCTATTTTTTATATCTCTAAGACATTTTCCCGTGGTGAAAGGTTTTTTGCTGCCCCAAAAATCATCAGAAGGAGGCAGTGTAAAGTTGCAAAGGGTTGTAACTTTCATCTTGCTCCTGATGTGACCAAACTAACTATTCCAACGCGTCCAGACGGGTACATTTAGGCTAGGCATGGTCCTATTTTTCACCCAAACATGTTAAAACAGTCTGAGCTACACTGTACCAACGATATCCCTAAAGAGTCCAAAGTGCAAAAAGGCAGCAATCTTTGACGAGATGTTACTTAAAAACATTCTGTCTGAGGCAACATGATCATGTAGAGTGCCTCTACAATAACCTCTCTCAATTTTTTATATCTCTGAGACATTTGCCCATAGTGAAAGGTTTTCTACTGCCCCAAAAATCGTCAGAAGGAGGCAGTGTATTAAATTAGGATGAAAGCCTATTCACTCTAGGCACCAATCTCAAGTTGCACAATAATGAATGGGTACCTAGAGCAATAAGGTGCTACATTATAGTTCTAGGACCTTGAAATGGTGCCCAAGCATGTAGGAGGAATTTTCAAGGAGCTAGAATATTTTTGAAACTCTAAGGAACTAGTCCAAAGACTCTATGGCGCCATCTTGATACCATTGAGTCAACTTTGGAACTCAAACATATTGAAACAAGGTCTAGGAAGCTAGGTGCCATCTCTTTCCAATTCAACCTCTTAGATATGCCAACATTGGAAAGACTCTTAATGAGCGCTTAAGTTTGAATTGATCTTGTCATTGAAAGTTTGGTGATGTATTGGTGTGAGATGATCTTCAATTGAAGCAATCTAAGTTCCAGGAAGGGTTTAGAAGTTATCAACCTCTTCACTAAGTTAGGCACACTTTACAAGCTTTCTTACCCAAGAGTTGGACCTCATTAAGACAAGGCACATCTTAACCTCCGAGACTTTTCCAAAGAAGCACTTCAGTTTATTACCACCTTTGGACCTTGTTTTGCATTCTAAAAGAGAAGGCACACTTTGGAGGCATTTCTAACCCAGATTGATGCCTAGGTATATCATCTCTCTAGTGCATTACAATGTGTTTTAAAATGAAGGAGGACATTTCATAAGTTGGGGAATTGATCACTGAAGACCTTAGAGTGTTTGAATTACTCTAAGCAAGAAGGTGCATTTCCATGGAGTAGCATACTCTAGATAGCGCCTAATGCCATCAAGGCACAATTCCACCCTCACTTTGGTGCCTATCATCAAGAAGGGGCATTAGGCATTCCTTGAATAGTTCTGAGTGTTTGAAGTTCGTGAAATCACCAAGGAATGTTGGGCGCCATGTGTATCCTCAACATGCTTGAGTTTGTGCCTAGACAAGTTGGTGCTTATTCATGTTTTAACTTCCCTCTTGAAGGGCCTAACTTGGGAAAAAGTTATCTTGTTGTTAGTCAAGTGTTTGATGTGTTTTGGAGACTCCAAAAGACTTCCTCTTGCTAGGCGCTCTTCTTGGCAACTACAACCTTCAACTGGCGCCTAGATCCTAAAGAAAAACACTTAGACTTAAATTTTCATGCACTTAGACTTCAAGGTGCCAAAACTAGTAGGAACATATTTGGGGAGAAACCACACTAATAAAAGTTGGGTAAATTTAACCTCTGAGTCTGATTAGGCTCCATATAATAACAATATTTATATCATGTCCCTTTTCTTTATGAAACAAGCAGTATGTGTCAAGTCATAGGGATAACACTTTGGTCCTTAGAAATTTATCTGTGACTTTTGATTAGATTATCTACTATTATGTGGATGCTTGATAGTATTATCCTGATCCATTGGACTAGTGTGGCTATGAGATTGGAAAGTGTTGCAACCTCCATCCTTTAAACTTCTCCACCTTGTTATGGGTTGTTTTGAGTATTTTCACTTGTTTTCTCTTTGAGAATATTTTCTAATGATACATAATGTGTCATAGATCATTCAACTTGATAAACAACATGGAGTGATTCTCATGTTTCCTATACTTCTTGCAAGTTTCTTTATAGATAGATCACATCATTGTCCATCTAGGTGGTCATTTCCCTAAATATTATGATAAGATAATCCTGTTAATGAACTTTGGATTGAATGAGAATCAACATGCTTTGTCTTGACTAGAATAGTTGGGATGGACAAAAATCTATTGATTCTAGGTTGGGTTGTTAAAGGTCAAGAAGTTTTGGTGTCTAATGCCCTCTAAATCTAAATATTCAAAATCATAGTGGTTTAATAAGTTACAACAAATAGTCAAGTAGACAATATACTATAAGGAACAAGGACTACACATGAATCTAAAACAACACCAGTTAATAAGGACATCACAAGTAACTCAACATTACTTCCAGAGACATTCACAAAAACAAAGGGGAGAACACAACTAGAGAATGCTAGACTATAGTAGGGATGAGTGTTTGATGCAGAGCACACAGTGGAAGCGTAGAATTATCAACTTTTGATCCTTCGAACTCACTATTAGCAAGACCACATACCATCGGCGAGCTTAAAAATTCATCGGCCGATAGGTCGATGCCACCATGACTCTGTTTGATTTCACTTCTAACAAACATCCCATCATTGACTCTTATCAGTCATACAGACCACTATCTGTGACTTTATATCCTTTCACACCGATGTCTTTTTCACTCTGATATGAGACTCTAAGTCCCTCACCTATTGGTAGGACTTAATACCATTGGCACACTCAAAAACTCTTCTACCGACACACTGATACAACCAACTCTTGACGTCGATACAAGGTTCTTTTGCAGGCAAAGGGTGCCTAGGCTTATGGGGCTCAATTTGATGTATTTATTGAAAGCTCAAGGTGAATTGATGCTTATTGAAAATGCCACTTGGTCCTTCATTTGCATTATAGGTGCCATTTCCTATTGACTTAAATACTCCTCCTCATGCTAGGGTGCCATAATGAAGTGGTTTAAACAATAGGTGCACTTCACTTACTAGAGGCTTGTTCTCCTTCCACGTTAGGCATACTTTTATGGTGGAATAGGTGTCAATGGGCACCTTGTCTTAAATGGATTCTCTCTCTAAGTTGGGTGCCCTTTTGAGGCTTTATGAGTTGCAAATTGCACCTTAACCCTTCATGCTTGTTGCTCAATGTTTGAATGTTTAAGAAAGTCTCCTTTAGGCACTCATCTTAATGACTTTTTCTCAAGGTGCAATCATCCTAATGACTTGGATATTCATCCTAGTGTTTCAAGATATTAGGTTACCAGACTTAGTCATTTTCAAGATCTCAAACATAAAGAATAACATGATGATTCATTTTTTTGTAATTCATATAGTTGACATTCTATGCTACTCATAAAGAATATTAATAGTTTCTGTTGAACATGATGATTCATTTTTTTTTAAATATAACTTTTATCTTTTAGTTCCAAAATGAGGTTTAGGTGATACTTGAATAACAATAGCTAGCTTATTGGATCAACAAACATCATATGTAATACAATTGGACTTTAAATATTTGAAGTAGCCATCTACAAATATCCATTCAAATGTGGATTTATAATGCAAGTCTAGATGCCATCAATAAAAAAGATTTGTATTAACCAAATATCCATATAGGCATACATCAATATCTATTGATATAAGTATAGCATATATACAAAATAGCCATATAGGCTTACAAGAATGCCATATAGGCATACAATGTCAACTATATACAATACAAAATATATGTCCACAAATGCCATATAGGCATACAACAAAGGAACACAATAAAAAGTCATTCCCCTTTGGCTGGTGAAGAGAATAGATCACGGGTAGCCTTTGATCTTCTAGGGGATGGAGACGTGCATTTGGGTGGTCTACTACGAACTCGAGGCTTGCTTCTCCTATTTAGTTCTTCTTGCATCTTTACCTATTACAATAAAAAGTATAGACATTAATATATAGAAATTACATGTTATAAAAAATGAAACATTTAATAAAATAATCACTTACCACTAACATATAATCTGTCTCCTCACTTGCCTCAGTAGTAGGAATAGGCCGTGGTGATGTCATGTCCTATAGAAAGCATCCAGATAGAAATTAAACTTCAAATCAATAATCTTTTGATTTTTCAAAAATAGACAACTATAACAATGAATGTAAATTGAAATTTACTAATCTACCTCATACCCCTGTCAATGCCATGGAGCTATGAATCACAGAGGCCACACCCTGCTCCATTGCCCTATGAACATGGGGAGGTGTCTCCATAGCCTACATCATCTGGAAATAAAACAACATTATTCAATTACAAAAATATAATAGTGATACAAATCATGGCTCCTAACATACACACACGTTCATCTAAACATGGAAGTACACACAGTAAAGCACACAAGTCACATACAAAAATCTAGTAAGTATAATTCATTCATTAAACTATTTATTTTATTAGTTCCGTAAAGCTTTGAAGTCCACCACCACTAGCAGGTGTTGCCGTGAAATCTACAGTATTAACCTATTCAACATCCAAAATTAGATATTAGAATACCATTCATATAACGATGCTATTCACATGTAATATTTATAATTGTTTACTAGTTACATACCTTGACAATAGATGATCTAGTGTAAAATGCAGGTGGAGAACCACTAAAAACTACATCGACGCTATGACCCTGAAATTTTATTAAAATCATCAATTTAAATTAGTTAATCTTGCATTTCAAAAATAAAATTTAATAAATTAAATTCAATAAACTTGCTAATATTTACCTAAGTATTAAGGCTGAAAGTCTCACTCAGGAGGGTATTTGTCATCACCATCTGCTCAGCTGTAGATGTAGCTTGTACACCTGCGTCCTGACTATCCATGGGGTCATAACCACAGGCTGACCCGCAAGTCTGGCAAGTATGGGGTGGGACCCTACTCCTTGCACTATCTCCCAACCCACTCTGTGTTGTAGGACTGGCATGCTCTATGATGCTCTGGGTCAAGGGACTAATGGACTGAAGTGTATCGAACTCAACACTCTCCTTCACAATGGAAGGGATAGAAACATGCTCGTGGGTTGGTCTACTGATTACTTGTCTCACTACCCACTGTGGGTCAAGACGTGCCCCTGGTCTATCTTGTACTGACCCCCCACCTCTACCCTAGAAGTCCCGCATATCAAAATAGTTTGGCACTTTATTAAGGACAAACTTGCAGTAGAGTTTCCTCAAAAAGTATTGCGGGACCTCATTATTATTGCATGGAGGATGGTCAAAAACCATCCACCACCTCTGCCCAAAATTGTCCCTTATCACTTGGTTGTTGTACCAATGGATAGGGAACCTCTTGCATGTAATGGGTGGACTTTGATTTGTTTGTGGGTTTTTGAAAATAGAACACAAGTCTAATTTTGTGATTTGTAATTTTTCCACATCTTGGTATGATAGCTTGTCTGCATAATAATCTCTAAACTCTGTCCTCTTATCCTTCCAACTAGTTATTTGCTTGCTAATTGAATCTACATTTGATAACATAGATTCAAGAGATTCAGCAAGCGTGGACCTATGCAAGGTTGAAGTGGAAGGATCTTTCAACTTTGCAATTATATCTTCAATTTCTTTTTTGTTGTTTTCAATTTGCCCCATTATATTTTCTTGTGTTCCAGGGGCATGTTGAGGAATGGATGGAGGAGGTTGTTGTTCTACAGGTATTTCCTCCTCAGGATTTTGTGGATTTTGAGGAGGAGGAGGAGGAGGAAGAGGAGGTGCATTAACATTTCCTAACAATTAATGAAATGTACATAAAAAATCAACTAAAACCTACCTATTTAGAAACAAATTCAAACAAAAAAACAAATATAACTCACTCATTTGGTGTGCTCGACATTGTGGCGACATTTTGGCAACGAATCAATAAGGTTTTTGTGTTGAATGGAGTTGTAAAAAATGCGAGCATACTTTCTAGGGTTTGTAGGCCGCGGGCATAGAGGAGAAGAAAGAAATGAAATAACATTAGAAACCTTTTTTTTAATTTATAGCAAGTCATAACACGCTCGCGTTATGGCTTGGTTTTGATGAGCCTTAGCCTCATCATTACCAAGCCATAATGCAAGCGCCTTATAACACGAGGGCCTTATAACACGCTCGTATTGTGACTTAATTTTTTTTAAATTAATTTGGCCACTTTTTAGCCCCCCATCTTTTTGCACTTACCCTCCTTAGATAACCAAGAAGAATCTTCAACAGGCCTTCCTTTCTATTTCACCATATATTCTTCATATTGCCTGTTCCGAGTACTTATCCCCACATGGCTATCTAAGATCTCTACTATCTCCTCTGATGAAGTTTTTGTCAGAATTCTCCACTATTCTTCTATTGGTCCATCCTCTGTGCCACCTTCATGATATTCTATTAAATCAGCAATATTGAACACAGGGGAAATATTTATCCCACTTGATAGTTCCACCTCATATGCATTTCCTACATCATGCTTGTTTAGGATTCTGCATGGTCCAAATTTCTTCATTTTTCAACTTATTATATGTTCCAATTTGAAACCTTTCTTTTCTCAAGTGAACCATGACTTCATCTCCTACCTAGAACTCCTTATATCTCCTCTTCTGATCTGCCTTAGCCTTATACTAAATATCCAAATCCATACTAATATCATCCCATGGCTTCTTCGGTACAGGTAATGCCTGATATAGCCCTATATTCTAACTTTTTCCTTTTGCCATCTGACAGACTCTACAACTCTGCACAAATTTCCTCACATCCTGTTACAACCATGGTGAATAATAATTTTCACCAATGATAGCAATGGTCTTATCTCGACCAAAGTGTCCAACCAATACTCCACTATGCTTCTCCTTAATCAGGTTCTCTATCATGGAACTCCTTGGAATGCACAACTGGATTCCTCTAAACAACATGCCATCTTGGATTATGAAATCCAACCATTTTGTCCTGTCCAAAGTAATAGGTTCCAAACAAGATATCCAGGCCTCTACAAATTTTAGATCTACACGATACAAACTTTTGAGCTCATCAAACCCAACAACCTCTAACCTCTATCTTCATTCTGTGAACAAATTTTGCCTTCTGCTCAAGGCATCTGCAACTCTATTAGACTTCCCACTCTTGTGTTTCAAAACAAAAGTATAGCTCTGCAAAAACTGAACCCATTTTAAGTGCCTTTGATTTAACTTTCCTTGACTATTAAGATACTATAAAGCTTGATGATCAGTATATAAAACAAACTCTTTTGGTAACAAATAATGTCTCCATTTCTTCAAAGCCTGAGCTATTGCATAAAACTCCTGATCATAAACAGAATACTTTTTCTTGACATCATTAAGCTTCTCAATAAAATAGTCAATGGGCTTACATTCTTGACTTAGAATAGCTCCTATACCACTACCACTAGCATCACAATCTACCTGAAATGCCTTATTGAAATTTGGAAGTGCCAAAATAGGTTGTTCTATGACTTTCTACTTCAATGTATCAAAGCTCTTGTCTGCTCCTTTAGTCCATCTAAACTCTTTTCTATCCCCTCTCATTGTCTCAATTAGGGGTGCACAAATGCTACTAAATTTTTTCATAAACTTTCTATAGAAACTTTCCAAACCATGAAAAGATCTTACCTCGGAAGCACTCCTTGGTGTAGGCCAATCAATGATAGCCCTCACCTTCTCTGAGTCCATCTTAAGACCTTCCTCTGAGATAATAAATCCCAGGTATACCAACCCCTTCTTTGCAAAACTACATTTCTTCAGATTAATCAACAACTTCTCCTCCCTTAGCTTCTCCAAAACTCTTCTGATTTGCATCATATGCTCATCCTAAGTCTTATTGAAAATCAAAATATCATCTAAATAACAATAACAAATCTTTCCAAAAATTCTTTTAATACCTCGTTCATGAGCCGCATGAATGTGCTCGGTGCATTGGTTATCCCAAATGGCATGACTAACCACTCATACAAACCTTCTTTAGTTTTGAAGGTTGTCTTCTATTCCTCTCCTCTGATTTGAATCTGGTGATACCCACTCTTTAGGTCAATCTTTGAGATGTACATGGCTCCACTCAAACAATTTGTGATGCCATCTATTCTTGGCAATGGAAATCTATACTTGATCACAATCTTATTGATGGTTTGAGAGTCTGTACACATCCTCCACTCTCCATCCTTCTTTGGTGGTAGTACTGTAGGTACTGCACATGGCATCAGGCTCTACCTTATCAGTCCCTTCCTTAACAACTCATGAACTTGTCTATTCAACTCTTCATTCTCTACTAGAGTCATTTTCTAGGCTACCTTATTTGGCAAAGTAGCTCTTGGTATCAAATCCATTTGTTGACTTATCTTCGTCACTAGTGGTAAACCTTCTACTACATTATCAGAGATAATGTCTTGAAATTCTTTCAACATATCTAAAAATTCTTCTCGTACATCTTCACATTTCACTTAACTCTTCTTAGGAATCAATGCAAAGCAATGACGCTCATGCTTCATACCTTCCAAAAATTCTCTACCATCTACCAAGCAAACTCTAGCAGAACTACATACCTTTTCTTCCACCTCCTCCAAGGGCTTCAACTTATGATGAACTCCATCCTTTGCTAGGGAGTATGTGTTTACATGACTGTCATGGACAGAGCTCCTATCATACTGCCATGGCCTTCCCAATAACATATGACATGCATCCATCGGTATGATGTCACACAACACCTCATCATGGTAGTCACCAATCTTGAACTTGAATAAACACTTCTCATTGACCAAAGCTCTATGGTCCTTTTGCAACCATGCAATCTGATATGGATGCAGATGCTTTCTTCTTGTCAACTTCAACTTGTCAACCATCTCATCTGAAACAAGATTATCAGTGCTTCCACTATCAATAATAATATCATAACACTTACCTTCATATTTGTACCTTGTGCAGAATAAACTCTTCCTCTGATTGGGTTCTTTCTCTTCATTCAACAAAGTTCTTATGACAACTAGGGTTTCTCCCCTTTCAGCATCTTCAGCATGCTCAGACTACACATCTTCATCTACATGTATAACTCATGCATTACCTGTAGGTCTTCTATTTGTCCTTCCTTGATGTTGTGGACACTCATATGCTCAATGCCTTTCTTCTCCACATTGGAAACAAGTTCCTCTAGAACCTCCTTCTCTAGGTCCTTACCCAGGTCAGCCTCTTCCTCTTCCTCTTTGCTCACCATTGTTCTGGTCACAAGGACAGTATTTATTATCTCCTCTTTGATTTTGACAGGTGCCAGCTTCTTCACTTCTCTTTGAATCTTCATTTCAGCCTCCATAGGACCTTCCACGAATCCTTCCATCTTGACCTCTTCCCCTTTGTTTGTTGTTGAATATTTTATTCACCTTCAAGGAAAACAGGTACCATCTTCTATGCTAGTCATTCTGACCAGGCTCAACTCTTCTTGAATGATTTGCCTTAACCCATTAATGTAATGAGCTACCTTCTCCTTGTTGGCATATACATGACTAGTTCTACTAGTAATCTTATAAAACTCCTCTGTATACTCCTTAATAGACTTGTTACCTTGCTTCAATCCTTCTAGCTTCTTCATCAACTCCATCTCATAGTCCACAGGAATGAACTGCTTCTTCAGTTTCTCCACCATCCAATCTGATTTGGTGATCTTTCCTTTTCCTCTTCTATTCCTCTCTAACTGGACCTCCTTCCACCAAATATCTACATGGTCCTTCAACTTTGTTTTTTGCAAACTTGACCCGATGTAGGTCTTCCACATCTTCATACTCGAAATACTCCTCCATGTCATTGATGCAATCAATGACTTGTTCTAGATTCAAATCTCCAGAATATGTAGAAACTTCAATCCTGGGTCTCTTTCCAATCTTAGAAATGGCCCTCAACAACCTAACTTATGTAAGATCTCCTATAGCTTCTTGTTCTTCGTTAGATAGCTCTTCTTTAGCTTCATCATTACTCTCTTCTCTTGTTCTTGGCTCAAACCCTCTTCGTATCTCCTCTTGCAATGCATTGATTTGCCTTTGTAGGGATCTAAAATCCTCTTGCATCAAAGCATTCCTCCTAATATGATTTCATTGTGGAGGCATCTTGATCTCTGCAGCAAACCCACAACCTTAGGTCCTGGTGTAAACTACCTCACGGTTAGTGATCTATCTATACACTCAAGAACCCTTGCTCTGATACCACTTGATGAAGGGGGTGAATCATAAAAAACACAACAACAAAAATAGAACACAGAAAATAGAATATTTCTTTATTGATCCCAGTAACTCATTCCATTACAAAAGCTCAATTACAATCAAATGAATCAATCCTTCATAGGCTGCAACACACTACAGCTACACATCACTAGGCTTTAGAATCTTCTGCCTTCTGTAACCCCAAATCAACTAGGGTTTCTATTTTCCCACATATTCTTGACTCCACACTTTCCCCCTTAACTCTACTACTGTCTAGGGTTCCCAAAATAGTCATAAATAGCACTTTTTGGTGGCCTCCAGCTAAATTTCAAAATTTGCAACTCCCTCCAAAAGTAGGTCAACTTCCAAGAAGTATAACTTTTGATCCAGGTGTCCGATTGACGTACCATTTTAAGTACCAAAAATCTCACGATGTGAACTACCACACTAGAAATTCATAAATAGATTTCTGTTAACTTTTTGGGACATTATGGGATGTTTTAGTGCCTCATATATCATTTCAAAAAATTTTAGGGGCTTTTCAGAAAACAAAAACTTTAATATCTTTCAGCTCACAAATGATGTTTACCTGATTCCTTTGCGAAAGGTCTTATATTTCCATTATGTAACTTTCTATAAGTTTTTGCTTCAATCTATGCCCAAATTGAAACTTTCCTAAAATGGCAAGTAAACTTTCCAAAACTAGTAGTTTGCCATTTTTAGCAGTTTGAAAAAAACTAAAAGTCCTACATCACTATTCAAGAGATTATGGAACCAAAAATACTAATTATGGAAAGAAATGAAAACAACTGTAATGATTTTGAAGCAACAACATTTTGGGTGATGCAAGATTGCCCTTACACTACTGGATGCTCCTGCATTAGACACCCAGGGTAATTTGATAAGTGACCCTGTCACGTCTCAGGTGTTTATGTAAGGAAAACCCAAATGGTCAACCTCTACCTTAGATAACCATGAAGAATCTTCAACAAGCCTTCCTTTTCATTTCTCTAGATATTCTTCATATTTAATGTTCCGAGTACTTCTCCCCACATGGCTATCCAAGATCTCTTCTATCTCCTCTATTGAACTAGATGTCAGAATACTCCACTGTTCTTCTATTGGTCCATTCGCTGTGCCACCTTCATGATATTCTATTAAATCAACAATGTTGAACATCGAAGCAATATTTATCCCACTTACCAGTTCTAACTCATATGCATTTCTTGAATCATGCTTCTTCAGAATTCTGTATGGTCCAAATTTCTTCATTTTTAACATATTGTATGTTCCATTTGGGAACCTTTGTTTTCTCAAGTGAACCATGACTTCATCTCCTACCTGGAACTCCTTATATCTCCTCTTCTGATCTACCTTATCCTTGTACTAAATATCCAAATCCATACTAATATCATCCCATGGCTTCTCCAGTAAGGGTAATAGCCGATATAGCCCCATATTCTGACTTGTTCCTTTTGCAATCTGACACACTCTACAACTCTGCCCAAATTTCCTCACATCCTGTTACAACTATGGCCAATAATATTTTTCACCAATGATACCAATGGTCTTATCTTGACCAAAGTGTCCAGCCAATCCTACACTATGCTTCTCCTTAGTCAGGTTCTCTATCATGGAACTCCTTGGAATGTACAACTAGCTTCTTCTAAACAACATGCCATCTTGGATTATGAAATCCAACCGTTTTGTCCTGTCCAAAGTAACAGGTTCCAAACAAGCTTTCCAAGCCTCTACAAAATTTGGATCTTCATGATACAAACTTTTGAGCTCATCAAACCCATCAACCTCTATCTTTATTTTTGTCAACAAACTTTACCTTCTACTCAAGGCATCTGCAACTCTGTTGGACTTCCCACTCCTGTACTTCAAAACAAAAGTATATCTTTGCAAAAACTCAACCCATTTTAACTACCTTTGATTTTACTTTCCTTGACTATTAAGATACTGCAATGACTGATGATCAGTATATCAAACAAACTCTTTTGGCAACAAATAATGTGTCCATTTCTTTAAAGCCTAAACTATTGCATAAAACTCCTGATCATAAACAGAATACATTTTCTTGGCATCATTAAGCTTCTCACTAAAATGGGCAATGGGCTTACCTTCTTGACTTAGAATAGCTCCTATACCACTACCACTAGCATCATAGGTTGTTCTATGATTTTCTGCTTTAATGTATAAAAACTCTTGTCTTCTCCTTTAGTCCATCTAAACTTTTTTCTATCCCCTCTCATTATCTCAGTTAGTGGTGCAGTAATGCTACTAAAATTCCTGATAAACTTTCTGTAGAAACTTACCAAACCATGTAAAGATCTTACCTCGGAAGCACTCCTTAGCATAGGCCATTCAATGATAGCCCTCACCTTCTCTAGGTCCATCTTAAGACCTTCCTTGAAAACAACAAATCCTAGGTATACCAACTTCTTTATTGCAAAACAACATTTCTTTGGATTAATCAACTTCTCCTCTGTCAGCTTCTCCATAACTCTTCTGATTTATATGATATGCTCATCCCAAGTCTTATTGAAAATCAAAATATCATCTAAATAAAAAATAACAAGACTTCCCAAAAATTCTTTCAATACCTCGTTCATGAGTGGCATGAATGTGCTCGGTGCATTGGTTAGCCCAAATCACATGACTAACCACTCATACAAACCTTCTTTGGTTTTGAAGGTTGTCTTCCATTCATCTCCTTCTCTGATTTGGATATGGTGATACCCACTCTTTAGGTCAATCTTCGTGAAGTACTTGGCTCCACTCAAACAATACGTGATGTCATCCATTCTTGGCAATGGAAATCTGTACTTGATCGTGATCTTATTGATGGCTTGAGAGTCTATACACATCCTCCACTCTCCATCCTTCTTTGGTGCTAGTATTACAGGTACCGCACATGGACTTAGGCTCTCCCTTATCAGTCCCTTCCTTAACAACTCATGAACTTGTCTGTTCAACTCTTCATTCTCTGCTAGAGTCATTTTGTGGGCTGCCTTATTTGGGAAACTGGCTCCTGTTATCAAATCCATTTGATGACTTATCTTCCACACTGGTGCTAAACCTTCTTGTACATTATCAGAGATAATGTCTTGAGTTTTTTCAAACATATCTGAAACTTCTACTGGTACATCTTCAAATTTATCTTGACTAATCTTAGGAATCAATGCAAAGCAATGACACTCATGCTTCATACCCTCCAAACATTTTCTACCATCTATCAAGTAAATTCTGGAGTACTACATACCTTTTCTTCCACCTCCTTCAAGGGCTTCAACTTACGATGAACTCCATCGTTTGTTAGGGAGTATGTGTTTGCTCCTATCATACTGCCACAGCCTCCCCAATAACATATGACATGCTTCCATCAGTATGATGTCACACAGTACCTTATCATGGTAGTCACCAATCTTGAACTTCACTAAAAACTGTTTATTGACCAAATCTCTATGGTCCTTTTACAACCATGCAATCTGATATGGATGTGGAGGCTTTCTTCTTGTCAACTTCAACTTATCAACCATCTCCTCTGAAACAAGATTATTAGTGCTTCCACTATTAATAATAATATCACAACACTTACCTTCACATTTGCACCTTGTGCGGAATAAACACTTCCTTTGTTTGGGTTCTTTCTCTTAATTCAACAAGATTCTTCTGACAACTAGGGTTTCTCCCCTTTCAACATCTTTAGAATGCTCAGACTGCACATCTTCATCTAAATGTACAACTCGTGCATTACCTTCAAGTCTTCTATTTGTCCTTCCTTGCTGTTGTAGACACTCGTATGCTCAACGCCCTTCTTCTCCACATTGGAAATAGGTTCCTCTGAAACCTCCTCTTTTGGCTCCTTGCCCAGGTCAGCCTCTTCCTTTTCCTCTTTGATCACCATTGTTTTGGTCATGAGGGCAATATGCATTATCTCCTCTTTGATTTCGATTGGTGCCAGCTTCTTCACTTCTCTTTGGATTTTTATTTTGGCGTCCATAGGACCTTCCACCAGTCCTTCCGCCTTGACCTCTTCCCCTTTGTTTGTTGTCAAATCTTTAATTCATCTTCTCTTCCACCTTTATGGAAAACTAGTACACATCTTCTATGGTGGTCATTCTAACCAGGCTCAACTCCTCTTGAATACTTAGCCTTAATCCATTAATGTAATAGGCTACCTTCTCCTTGTTGGCCTCTGCATGACCGGTTCTAATAGTAATCTTATAAAACTCCTCTGTATACTCCTTAACAAACTCCTTACCTTGCTTCAATCCTTGTAGCTTCTTCAACAACTCCATCTCATAGTCCATAAGAATGAACTGCTTCTTTAGTTTCTCCACCATCCGATCACATCTGGTGATCTTTCCTTTTCCTCTTCTATTGCTCTCTGACTGGACCTCCATCTAGAAAATATTTACATGGCCCTTCAACTTTATTTTTGCAAACTTGACCTAATCTGTGTCTTACACATCCTCATACTTGAAATACTCCTCCATGTCATTGATCCAATCAATGAGTTGTTTCGGATTCAAATCTCTAGAATATGTAGAAAATTCAATCCTAGGTCTCTTTCCAATCTTAGAAATGGCCCTCAATAGCCTAACTTCTATAGGATCTCCTACAGCTTCTTGTTCTTCCTCAGATAGCTCTTCTTTAGCTTCATCGTCACTCTCTTCTCTTGTTCTTAGCTCAAACCCTCTTTGTAGCTCCTCTTGCAACGCATCGATTTGCCTTTGTAGGGCTCTAAAACCCTCTTCCATCAAAGTACTCCTCCCAATACAATTTCTTCATGGAGGCATCTTGATCTCTATAGCAAACCCACAACCTCAAGTCCTACTGCAAACTACCTCATGGTCAGTGATATGTCTACACACTAAGTACCCTTGCTCTGATACCACTTGATGAAGGGGGTGAATCATAAAACACACAACAATGAAAATAAAACATAGAAAATATAATATTTCTTTATTGATCTGGGCAACTCATTACATTACAGAAGCTCAATTACAATCAAAGGAATCAATCCTCCACAAGCTGCAATACACTACAGCTACACATCACTAGGCTCTAGAATCTTCTGCCTTCTATAACCCCAAATCAACTAGGGTTTCTATTTTCCTACCTATTCTTGACTCCACACTTGCCCCCTTAACTCTACTACTACTCAGGGTTCCCAAAATAGTCATAAATAGCACTTTTTGGTGGCCTCTAGCTAAATTTCAAATTTTGGAACTCCCTCCAAATGTAGGTCAACTTCCAGGAAGCATAACTTTTAAGCTGGGTGTCCAATTGATGAACTATTTTAAGCATCTGAAATCCCGCGATGTGAACTATCATGTTGGAAATTAGTAAATGGATTTCTGTCAACTTTTTGGGATGTTATGGGATGTTTTAGTGCCTCATATATCGTTTCAGAAATTTTCAGTGGCTTTTCAAAAAAACAAAAACTTTAATATCTTTCAGCTCAGAAATGATCTTTTCTTGATTCCTTTGCCAAAGGTCTTATATTTTTGTTATGTAAATTTCTATAAGTTTCCACTTCAATCCATGCCCAAATGCAAACTTTCATAAAATGGCAGGTAAACTTTCCAAAACTAGCAGTTTGCTTTTTTTAGTAGTTTGGAAAAAAATGAAAGTCCTACATCATTATTCAAAAGATTATGGAACTAGAAATATTAATTATGGAAAGAAATGAAAACAACTGTAATGTTTTTGAAGCAACATCTTTTTGGGTGATGTAAGATTGCCCTTATACCACTGGATGCTCTTGCATCAGACACCCAGGGTAATTTGAGAAGTGACCCTGTCACGTCTCAGGTGTTTGTGTGAGGAAAACCCAAACAGTCAACCTCTGCCTTAGATAACCAAGAAGAATCTTCAACAGGCCTCCCTTTCTATTTCACCATATATTCTTCATATTGCCTGTTCTGAGTACTTCTCCCCACATGGCTATCCAAGATCTCTTTTATCTCCTCTTTTGAAGTAGATGCTAGAATACTCAACTATTCTTATGTTGGTCCATCCATTGTGCCACCTTCATAATATTTTATTAAATTAACAATGTTTAACACTAGGGAAATATTTATCCCACTTGGCAGTTCTACCTCATATGCATTTCCTGAATCATGCTTCTTCAAAATTCTGCATGGTCCAAATTTCTTCATTTTTAACTTGTTCTGTGCTCCAATTGGGAACCTTTCTTTTCGCAAGTGAACCATGACTTCATCTCCTACCTAGAACTCCTTATATCTCCTCTTCTGATCTTCCTTAGCCTTGTAGTGAATATCCAAATCCATACTAATATCATCCCATGGCTTCTCCGGTACAGGTAATGGCTGATATAGCCCTGTATTCTGACTTGTTCTTTTTGCCATCTGACACACTCTTGGACTCTACACAAAATTCCTCACATCATGTTGCAACTGTGGCCAATAATAATTTTCACCAACAATAGCAATTGTCTTATCTCAACCAAAGTGTCCAGCCAATCCTCCACTATCCTTCTCCTTAATCAGGTTCTGTCTCATGGAACTCATTAGAATGCACAACTGGCTTCCTCTAAACAACATACCATCTTGGATTATGAAATCCAACCATTTTGTCATATCTAAAGTAACAGGTTCCAAACAAGCTTTCTAGGCCTCTGCAAAATCTAGATCTTCATGATTTAAACTTTTGAGCTCATCAAACCCAACAACCTCTATCTTCATTTTTGTTCACAAATTTTGCCTTCTGCTCAAGGCATCTACAACTCTGTTCGACTTCCCACTCCTGTGCTTCAAAACAAAAGTATAGCTCTATAAAAACTCAACCCATTTTAAGTACCTTTTATTTAACTTTCCTTGACTATTAAGATACTGCAAAGCCTGATGTTTAGTATATAAAACAAACTCTTTTGGCAACAAATAATGTCTCCATTTCTTCAAAACTTGAACTGTTGCATAAAACTCCTAATGATAAACATAATACTTTTTCTTGGCATCATTAAGATTCTCACTAAAATAGGCAATGGGCTTACCTTATTGACTTAGAATAGCTCCTATACCACTACCACTGGCATCACAATCTACCTTAAATACCTTATTGAAATCTAGAAGTGCCAAAACAAGTTGTTCTACAACTTTTTGCTTCAATGTATCAAAGCTCTTGTCTGCTCCTTTAGTCCATCTAAACTCTTTTCTATCCCCTCTCATTGTCTTAGTTAGGGGTACATAAATTCTACTAAAGTTCCTAATAAACTTTGTATAGAAACTTGCCAAACCATGAAAAGATCTTACCTCGGAAGCACTCCTTGGCGTAGGCCACTCAATGATAGCCCTCAC
Source organism: Cunninghamia lanceolata (assembly GCA_027924645.1). Classification (NCBI taxonomy): domain Eukaryota; kingdom Viridiplantae; phylum Streptophyta; class Pinopsida; order Cupressales; family Cupressaceae; genus Cunninghamia; species Cunninghamia lanceolata. Next base: position 28,314,331 of record BSBN01000078.1, on the reverse strand, counting down.
CTTCTCTGGGTCCATCCTAAGACCTTCCTCTGAGACAAAAAATCCCAGGTATACCAACTCCTTCTTTGCAAATCTACATTTTTTTGGATTAATCAACAACTTCTCCTCCCTCAGCTTCTCCAAAACTCTTTTGATTTGCATCATATGCTCATCTTAAGTCTTACTAAAAATCAAAATATCATCTAAATAAACAATAACAAAACTTTCCAAAAATTCTTTCAATACCTCATTCATGAGCTGCATGAATGTACTCAGTGCATTAGATAGCCCAAATGGCATGACTAACCACTCATACAAACCTTCTTTGGTTTTGAAGCCTATCTTCCATTCATCTGGTGATACCTGCTCTTTTGGTTAATCTTCGTGAAGTACTTGGCTCAACTCAAACAATCCATGATGTTATCCATTCTTGGCAATGGAAATCTATACTTGATCATGATCTTAGTGATGGCTCAAGAGTCTGTACACATCCTCCACTCTCCATCCTTCTTTGGTGCTAGTACTACAGGTACTACACATGGACTTAGGCTCTCCATTATTAGTCCCTTCCTTAACAACTCGTGAGATTGTCTATTCAACTCTTCATTCTCTACTGGAGTCATTTTGTGGGCTGCCTTATTTGGTAAACGGGTTCCTGGTATCAAATCCATTTGACGACTTATCTTCCTCACTGGTGGTAAACCTTCTAGTACATTATTAGAGATAATGTCTTGAAATTATTCCAACATATCTGAAACTTATATTGGTACATCTTAACATTTCTCTTGACTAATCTTAGGAATCAATGCAAAGTAATGATGCTCATGCTTCATAGCCTCCAATTTTTTTTACCATCTACCAAGCAAATTCTGGCAGTACTACATACCTTTTCTTCCACCTCCTTCAAGGGCTTCAACTTATGATGAACTCCATCCTTTGTTATTGAGTATGTGTTTGCACGACCGTCATGGATAGCACTCCTATCATACTACCACAACCTCCCCAATAACATACGATATGCATCCATCTATATGATGTCACACAACACCTCATCATGCTAGTCATCAATCTTGAACTTCACTAAACACTGCTCATTGACCAAAGTTCTATGGTCCTTTTGCAACCATGCAATCCGATACAGATGCAGATGGTTTCTTCTTGTCAACTTCAACTTGTCAACCATCTCCTCTAAAACAAGATTATCAGTGCTTCCACTGTCAATAATAATATCACAACACTTGCCTTCACATTTGCACCTTGTGCGGAATAAACTCTTCCTCTGATTGGGTTCTTTCTCTTCATTCAACAAAGTTCTTCTAACAACTAGGATTTCTCCCCTTTCAACATTTCCAGAACTCTTAGACTGCACATCTTCATCTACATGTGCAACTTGTGCATTACCTTCATGTCTTCTATGTGTCCTTCCTTGATGTTGTGAACACTCGTATGCTCGATGCCCTTCTTCTCCACATTGGAAACATTTTCCTCTGAAAGCTCCTCTTTCGGGTCCTTGCCCATGTCGGCCTCTTCCTCTTCCTCTTTGCTTACCATTGTTTTTGTCATGAGGGTGGTATGTATTATCTGATTTTTGATTTTGACTAGTGCCAACTTCTTCACTTTCCTTTGGATCTTAATTTCTACCTCCATAGGACCATCCACTAGTCCTTCCGCCTTGACCTCTTCCCCTCTGTCTATTGTTGAATCTTTTATTCATCTTCTCTTCCACCCTTAGGGAAAACTGGTACGCGTCTTCTATAGTGGTCATTCTGGCCAGGCTCAACTCCTCTTGAATACTTGGCCTTAACCAATTAATGTAATGGACTACCTTCTCCTTGTTGGCCTCTGCATGACCGGTTCTGATAGTAATGTGATAAAACTCCTCTATATACTCCTTAACAGACTTGTTACCTTGCTTCAATCCTTGCAGCTTCTTCAATAACTCCATCTCATAGTCCACAGGAATGAACTGCTTCTTTAGTTTCTCCACCATCCGATCCCTATAAGATCTAGGGCTCACAACTGAGAGGGGGGAGGGTGAATCAGTTGTACAAAAACTTGCTTCTACTTAAACACTTGATTCTTCTTTGTTAGATAACAGCATATCAATTAACCATTCATGAAAGCAGAGAGCATGAAAACATCAACATATTAGACACCAAGATTTTGACGTGGAAAACTTGGTTAAGGGAAAAACCACAGGGTGATTAACCCAAGGATTATTCTCTATTAGAAGAATATGAAAAAGAAATGGCACATGCTAATCAGGGCTCACTGCCCAAGCACACTGCTCACAAAGAGGCACACTGCCTACAAAAGAGACACACTATCTACAAGATCATAAGTATCACAACCTTGAACTGGAGAGTAACATCTTCACCATGTCTGGATCAGTTCCATTTACACCTGAAACACAACTGCTCTACCTTTCACTCTTTCTCTATACCCCACTCATCCACTCCTCAACACACTTTGAAATGAACTCACAAACCTGTATTTATACAAGGCATCGACTTAGGAATAAGCATCTAAGTCAGCACTCAACCATAAGTACATTCGCAAGATGAATAATACATCTGGTCGGCCACCACAAGAACATTTGTAAGATGAACAACTCATCCGGTCAGCTAGTCTGAACAAAAACTTCATCTGAAAGAATATCTTCAATTTTGGGCTCTACCACCAATGTGGACCAACAACATAACCTCAACACAATCCAAGAACCTTCACAAGCTAGCCTGAATGACCAGGAACATCTGCACTTCCTCTGCTCACCGGAATCTCTTCTCTTCCTTATCTAGAACTTCAAGAACACAGTCTACCACCACTGTCATACTGAAACATGTGCTTCCAGACCTCCAAATCATGAATACGTTGAGATGACACATCACAGGGATATCCAAAACACTCCATCCAATCCACAAGATAGGATAATGCACTTCCGGATCTCACCGGACCTCTTTGTAGAACTCTGTCACTCTGGAGCACCTCTCGGAACCGGTTCTACTTGATCAATCACAACTTCTTCAAATCTGCATGCGGACCTCTGAAAACTTAACTGAATCATCTCAAGACTCATAGTTACAAACCCTTTAATCCACATCCTTTGATCATCAACGTATTGAGTACTTTTGCCTTCATCTCATCACTATTTTTCACTGTTCTTGTTTGAGACTAATTTTCTCAATATCCTCAGCTCACACTTCATCCAATCCTTCTTGTTAATGCAACATGAGTATGTTGACATCAATGACAACACTGATTAACCTCATACTTGCAACAATCTCCCCCTTTGTCATTGATGTCAACATATGATGTGAAAAACCATCAAGACAAGATCTTCTTCTTTCTGTCACAGCTCCCCCTATCAGCAACAACTCTTCATATGTCTTTTCTTCCTTTACTACTCCCCCTTTGATCATCAACTACTTGTTTTTCACATGTCTTCTCTCCCCCTTTGACATCAATGGCAAAGGGCTCATACTTGCAACTCTAACACATCATAATCATACTAGCTGCTCCCCCTTAGTAGCAACTCCCTATCATCAATCTGGATCACAAGATATGACTGTGATATCCACCGAACTGATGCACATCAGTGCATCCTAGTTCATCACTGGAGGGGCCATGACCCCTAATTTCTTCCGAAGATACTCAAAAGAGTCCTTGGGAAGAGGTTTAGTGAATATATCTGCAATCTGATCCTTGGAGGGTACATCATACTCCACTCTGACTTCTCCCTTATTCACTTACTCTCTTAGAAAGTGAAACTTGATAGATATGTGTTTGGTCTTAGAATGTAACACCGGATTCTTAGAGATATTTATTGCACTGGAATTATCATAGAAAATTGTGATAGGCTCCTTATATTCTACTTTAATGTCTTTTAACATTTGCTTCATCCATAAGATCTAAGTGCAACTACTTGCTGCTGCAATGTATTCTACTTCAGTTGTAGACAAGGATATTACCTCTTGTTTGTTACTAAGCCAAGAAACCAACCTTTTTCCCAAAAAGAATGCTCCTCCACTTGTACTCTTCCGGTCGTCCACATCTCCTGCCCAATCTGCATCTGTGTATGCATGAAGAGAGAAATCTTGATCTCTAGGATACCATAGACCATACTTAGTTGTTCCTTTCAAGTACCTAAAATTTCTTTTGATTGCCATGACATGAGATTCTCTAGGATCAGCCTGAAATCTTTCCACAAGACCAACAACCTGCATTATATCTGGTCTAGTCTGAGTGAGATACAATAGTCCTCCAATCATTGATCTGTACTTGGTCTGATCTGTCTTAGGAGAGTCATCATCTTTACTCAACTTACATCCGGTTGCCATAGGGGTGTTCATTGGCTTTGAACCTTCCATTCTGAATTTCCTCAACAATTCTTTTGCATATTTGGTTTGACAGATAAAGATGCCTTTCTTTGTCTGAGTAATTTGCAGACCCAAGAAGAAATTCATTTCACCAAGCATTGACATTTGCAAAAGTTTTACACATGCTGTCCTTTCCTCCAAAGATGATATCATCAACAAATACTTCAATAATCAAGATGTTTTCCTTATGTATTTGGAAGTATAGGTTACTATCAGTGATACCTTTGTTGAAGCCAATCTGTACAAGATGCTTATCCAATCTTTCATACCATGCTCTTGGGGCTTGCTTCAAACCATACAGTGCTTTCTTCAACTTGCAGACCATATCATCATGATCAGACAATTGAAATCCATCTGGTTGTTCAATGTACACTTCTTCTTCCAAGTCACCATTTAGAAAGGCAGACTTGACATCCATCTGATATACCTTGAAGTCTTTGAAGGCAGCAAATGTAAGAAATAATCTAACTGCTTCAATTCTTGCCACCAAAGAAAAAGTCTTTTCAAAATCAATTCCTTCTATTTGAGAGTAGTCTTTGCAGATGAATCTAGCTTTGTTTCTGATTACTTCACCAACTTCATTTAGTTTGTTCCGGAAGACCCATTTGGTTCAAATCACATTCTTGTTTCTAGGTCTGGGAACAAGATCCCAAGTATGATTTTTCTCAATTTGCATCAATTCTTCCTCCATTGCTTTGGTCCAGTTTTCATCATTGCAAGCTTCATTAACTGTCTAGGTTCAATCTTTGAAATCAGACAGTATTCATTTGAGTCTTGAGCAATTCTTCTCCTTGTTTGTACCCCTTTACTCTTGTCACCTATGATCTGATCTTCAGAATGATTTAGAGTTACATACCTTGGAACTTTGGGAGTTTCTTGCACTACTAATTCTTAATTAGGCTCATTCAGACAAACCTCTTCCTCTTGATTTACCAAATCAATTTGAATCTGAATTTCAGAGGAGGATGGAGCTCCTTGCACCAGAGAATCATTCTGATCATCTTCTTCACATTCATAGAATCTTGAGGGCTTCTCAACTCCTTCATCAACCTTCACATTTGTACTTTCTATCATCTTTCTCAATCTCTTATTATAACACTAGTATGCTTTGCTTTGAGTGGAGTAACACAAGAAAATTTCTTCATCACTTCTAGCATCAGACTTTCCTAAATCTTCATCTCTTTTGATGTAACACTTGCTACCAAATACTCTAAAATATCTCACAGTGGGAGTTATGCCAAACCAATGTTCATAAGGAGTCTTATCGGTATTCCTTCTGATTTGAACTCGATTAAGGGTGTAGACTGCAGTGCTGACAGCTTCTCTCCAAAACATCTAAGGAACATTTGCTTCCATCATCATTGTCCTAGTTGCTTCCTAGATGGTCCGGTTCTTTCTCTCAACTACTCCATTCTGTTGTGGAGTCCTAGGAGCAGACAACTGTCTCCTTATGCCATGCTTCTCACAAAAGTCTATGAATTCATCGGATGTGAATTCACCACCTCTATCAGACCTTAAACATTTCAGTTTCAATCCGGTTTGATTCTCTACCATAGCCTTGAAGATTTTGAACTTCTTAAGGGCTTCTGATTTCTCTTTTAGGAAGGTAACCCACATCATCTGGGAATGGTCATCAATTAGCAACATGAAATATGTATCACCTTGCATACTCTTGATTCTTGTCAGACCACAGAGATCAGTATGAACTAGTTCCAACAATCCGGTAGAGGACTAATCCTTGCTTTTGAATGAGACTCTGCTCTGTTTACCTAGCTGACATTCTTTGCACAAACTATTTGTAGGTTTCACCAATTTTGGAAGATCTCTTGCAGCCTGAGTATTGCTTATCTTGATGATGCTATCAAAATTCACATGACACATTCTTCTATGCCATAACCAACTCTGATCAACTTGAACAAACAGACAACTTTTATTTGAACCAACTAGATGGAAGATATTACCTTTTGTTTGAGTACCAGATGCAATCTCAGTTCTGGAGCTTTCAAAGATCCTGCATCTTCCATTCTTGAACCGGAGATCGTAGCCTTTGTCCCCCAAATGACCAACACTGAGAAGATTGTGCTTCAATCCTTCAACATATAGTACATTACCAGTTTTACTCTTTCCATCAAAAGAAATATTTCCCCTACCTCTGATTGTACCAGCAAAATTATCACCAAACTTTACCATTCCTCCTTCATACCTTTCCAAATCTAAGAACTTGTTCTTGTCACCTGTCATGTGGTGAGAACATCCACTGTCAATAACCCAGTCATCCTTTTCTTCAATTTGGGCAGCCAAGGCTGTTTCCACAACCTTGTGATTGATAGATTCAGAAGATATGGAATCTTCTTCCTTGATGGCAATAAACACCCATTCATTTTTGGATTTGCTTCTCATTTCTGATTCATCATCTGTTACTCCTTCATTATCATCTTCTTCATGAACATAATAACAGTTCTTTTGGAACCTTTGTCTGTTAGCATTGACCTTGCAGATCTTTCTATACATCTTGACAAAAAATAACCAATCTTATTGCAGTTGAAGCACTTAAAGGGTAGTTTTCCTTCATACTTACCGAATCCCCTTGGTAGTCTCTTTACAAAGAGGGCTTCAAGTTGAGTTGTTTCTGCTTCTTCCTCTTCCATGTATTTCCTGGCTTGATCATACCATGACAGCTTCCTTGAAGAGTTCTGTCCCGGATCAAATCTTTGTTTACCTTTCACAAAGGCACTGGCTTTGAATGCAGATTCAGTCTTGGGGGGATCATCTCCAAACTTGGTCATTTCAAATGTAGCCAGTTTGCCAGCCAATTGCTCTCTTGTGACAGTTGTATGGGCTCTAAATTCATCAATGGCAACAAACTTGATTTTGTAGGCAGTAGGAAGAGATCTAAGAATTTTGCAAACAATTTCATTTTCATCCATAACTCCACTAGCATTCCTAATTCCACACACCAACTCATTCACTCTTGGCATAAAGGTAGTGATATTTTCATCATCTCTCATCTTCAATCTTTCAAATTTCCCTTTCAGACTTTGCAACCTTGCACTCTTGACAAACTCATCTCCTTCATATAGAAGTTCCAGTTTAGTCCAGATTTCATATGCAGTTGGTAGGTCAATAACATTTGAGAGATCTGTATCATTCAGTGCACTTAGAAGAGCTTCTTTGGTCCGCAAATTGTTTTCAGCATCTATGATTTCATTCAGTGTTGTCGGACCACCTTGTGGAGGTACATAAGCCTTTGAGATCATGGACAGATATGCTTTTCCCATACACTCCAAGTGACATCTCATGTGACCTTTCCAGAGTGAGAAATTGGTTCCATCAAACTTTGAACTATCCTTCTTATATGACGACATCCTGGATCTCCTCAAGTTGTTAAGCTCCTTTCAGAGGAACTTAGCTCTGATACCAATTGTTAGATCTAGGGCTCACAATTGAGAGGGGGAGTGAATCAATTGCACAAAAACTTGCTTCTACTTAAACACTTGATTCTTCTTTGTTAGATAACAGTATATCAATTAACCATTCATGAAAGTAGAGAACATAAAAACATCAACATATTAGACACCAAGATTTTGACGTGGAAAACCTAGTTAAGGGAAAAACCACGGGGTGATTAACCCAAGGATTATTCTCTATTAGAAGAATAAGAAAAAGAAATGGCACATGCCAGTCAGGGCTCACTGCCTAAGCACATTGCTCACAAAGAGACACACTGCCTACAAAAGAGACACACTATCTACAAGATCATAAGTATCACAACCTTGAACTGGAGAATGACATCTTCACCATTCTAGATCAGTTCCATTTACACCTGAAACACAACTGCTCTACCTTTTGCTCTTTCGCTATACCACACTCATCCACTCCTCAACACACTTTGAAATGAACTCAGAAACCTTTATTTATACAAGGCATCGACTTAGGAATAAGCATCTAAGTCAGCACTCAACCATAGAACATTCGCAAGATGAATAATACATCTGGTCGGCCACCACAAGAACATTTGTAAGATGAACAACTCATCCGGTCGGCTAGTTTGAACAAAAACTTCATCCGAAAGAATATCTTCAATTCTGGGCTCTACCACCAATGCAAACCGACAACATAACCTCAACATGATCCAAGAACCTTCACAAGCTAGCCTGAATGACTAGGAACATTTGCACTTCCTTTGCTCACCGAAATCTCTTCTCTTCCTTATCTAGAACTTCAAGAACATAGTCTACCGCCACTGTAATACTGAAACATGTGCTTTCGGACTTCCAAATCATGAACATGTTGAGATGACACATCATAGGGATATCCCAAACACTCCATCCAATCTGCAAGATAGGATAATGCACTTCCGGATCTCACTGGACCTCTTTGTAGAACTCTGTCACTCCGGAGCACCTCCCAGAACCGGTTCTACTTGATCAATCACAACTTCTTCAAATCTACATGCTGACCTCTGAAAACTTAACTAAATCATCTCAAGACTCATAGCTACAAACCCTTTAATCTGCATCCTTTGATCATCAACGTATTGAGTACTTTTGCCTTCATCTCATCACTATTTTTCATTGTTCCTGTTTGAGACTAATTTTCTCAATATCCTCAGCTCACAGTTCATCCAATCCTTCTTGTTAATGCAATATGAGTATGTTGACATCAATGACAACATTGATTAACCTCATACTTGCAACAATCCCATCTAGTGATCTTTCCTTTTCCTTTTCTATTCCTCTCTAACTAGGCCTCCTTCCACCAAATATCTGTATGGCCCTTTAACTTTGTTTTTATAAACTTGACCCGATCTGGGTCATCCACATCTTCATACTCGAAATACTCCTCCATGTCATTCATCTAATCAATGAGTTGTTCTAGAATCAAATCTCCCAATTATGTAGAAAATTCAATCCTAGGTCTCTTTCCAATCTTAGAAATGGCCCTCAATAGCCTAACTTCTGCAGGATCTCCTACAGCTTCTTGTTCTTCCTCAGATAGCTCTTCTTCAGCTTCATCGTCACTCTCTTCTCTTGTTCTTGGCTCATTGCAGCTCCTCTTGCAATGCATCAATTTGCCTTTGTAGGGATCTAAAACCCTCTTCCATCAAAGCATTCCTCCCAATATGATTTTTTCGTGGAGGCATCTTAATCTCTGTAGCAAACCCACAACCTCGGTTCCTAGTGCAAACTGCCTCACAATCGACGATCTGTGTACACACTCAGGAACCCTTGCTCTAATACCACTTGATGAAGGGGGTGAATCATAAAATACACAACAATAGAAATAGAACACAAAAAATAGAATATTTCTTTATTGATCTGGGCAACTCATTACATTATAGAAGCTTAATTACAATAAGAGGAATCAATCCTCCACAGGCTACAACACACTATAGCTACACATCACTAGGCTCTGGAATCTTCTACCTTCTGTAACCTGAAATTAGCTAGGGTTTCTATTTTCCCACCTATTCTTGACTCCACACTTGCCCCCTTAACTCTACTACTACCCAGGGTTCCCAAAATAGTGATAAATAACACTTTTTAGTGGCCTCTAGCTAAATTTCAAAAATTGTAACTCCCTCCAAAAGTAGGTCAACTTTTGGGAAGCATAACTTTTGATCCGGGTGTCGGATTGACAAACTATTTTAAGTACTAGAAACCTCGTGATGTGAACTATCACACAGAAAATCTGTAAACAGATTTCTATCAACTTTTCAAGATGTTATGGGATGTTTTAGTGCCTCTTATCTCATTTCAAAAATTTATAGGGGCTTTTAAAAAAATAAAAACTTTAATGTCTTTCAGGTCACAAATGATCTTTGCCTGATTCCTTTGCCAAAGGTCTTATATTTCCATTATGTAAATTTCTATAATTTTTCACTTCAATCCATGCCCAAATATAAACTTTCCTAAAATGGTAGGTAAACTTTCCAAAACTGGCAGTTTGCTATTTTTAGCAGTTTGAAAAAAACTGAAAGTCCTACATTGTTATTCAAGAGATTATGGAACCAGAAATACTAATTATGGAAATAAATGAAAATAACTATAATGATTTTGAAGAAACATCTTTTTGGGTGATGCAAGATTGCGTTTACACCACTAGATGCCCCTGCATCAAGATTTTCTAACTTTCCAGAACTAAAGTTCCAAAGCTATCTATCATGCCAATAATATCTCTTAGGCATTCAAAGGAGTCTTTTGATAATGACTTTGTTAAAATATCAATGAGATGTTTCTCTAATACCAATATGTTGGAGAAATGAATCCAACTAAAGTGGGTAAAGAATAAAACAAGGACCAAGGAAATAAGGAGACATAATTTTTTTTTTTGCATTCACATTCAAGATATACATTAAAAAATGTTTACATACAAAAAAATCAGATATATGGCTCTGTATCTACTCCATAAAAAAGATACACACCTTTCTAGAGCTTCCAAAGATAACTTGGTTGGTTCTATGCAAGTTCAGGAGTTATGGACTATTATACTTTCCAAAGATCTATCCTCTATTCATATTATTAAGATCCTGATCTTTCATCTTTCTATGCAATGCTCTATGTTGTTGTTGTAAACTTCCTATTATCTCCTCCTGCTATTTTCCTAAATGGGGTAAACTACTAATACCTAGAAAAGATCTAGGGTTTCTTCTTCATTTCCTAAAAAGCTAGGGCTTTCCCAAATACACAGTTAGCTAGGGTTCTATCACTGCACACCCAAAAACTATAGGGATCTAAAATTGAAAGCCCAGAAAACTTAGGGCTTTGATACCAATCTATTGGAAAACGGATCCAAGTAAAGGAAGCAAAGAAGAAAATAGAGACCAAGAAGACAAGGAGATAAAATAATTCCTTTTCATTGATATACAAAAAATACATTAAAAAATATTTACATACAAAAAACTTAGAGCTATGGCACTATATTTAATACTCCATACAACAAACTGCACACCTTTCTAGAGCTTCTAGAGGTAACTGGGTTGATTCTATGAAAGTTCCAGAGTTCTTGTCTGTGATAATTTATGGAGCTCTATCCACTATCTAGATTCTGGAGATCCAAAGCTTGTTGCTTCCTGTGCAATGCTTTGTGTTGTTGTTACAAACTTCTAGAGATCTGGAGCTCTGCTCTATGTCCAATATCCTCTATTATTGTTGGTTCTTCTTCTTCTCTCTATCTATTAACTTCTCCTCCTTCTCCTTCTGAACATTCCTTTATTCATTCCTTTTTTTCTTTCATGCCTCCACAAAAAATATCACCCATTTTAAAATCACCTACCAAAATAAATTTGCTGCCAGAATGCAATAACTGGGACAATGGATGTTTGACATGGTAAAGGGGGAATGATCCTAATGAATCTCTTCTTAAAATGCATTAAATGTACTGGATGTCTTCTTAATATTAATATTTCTAGCAATAGCTATATTTCTTAATTAAGGGGTTGAAAGAGTTTAACCATTAATATGAACAAATGCATGTATAACCTAGTTGGTAGTGTCATCAAATAGAAACACTTAGTACAATAACAAATTTTAAGGGAAAATGGGGCACATGAGATCTTTGTGCAAGCATAAAAAGCTACACTATCAAAATAATAAACATAGTAATTACCCATCACCATCATTGATTTGAATGTCTATCTTTTCTTAAACATTGAAGAACCTCATGGATGATGAAGCTTCTTTCTCAACTTCACTCTTTTCAAGCTCACCTTCGTTTAAATCTACAAGATGTTTTGGAGAATTAAAATCTCTTGATTACCATACTAGGAAATTATTGAGATTATTAAATCTAATTATCTAGGATTCTTTTGGAGTCCCCATCTTGTCTATCAATTCTAGTATTATGTTCTCAAGAATATCAACTTTATCTTTAACATGGCTAATCCTTGCAACTACATTTTGTACATCATCTAGAGTACTCCATATTAAAAATTCAATTTTTTGATTTCTAAAGTTGACAATCTTCATATATAGTCATTACCTATCAGCACGCTTGCTAAAATTCTAAAATGGTATCAAGGGTTGTGAATTTATGGATATTATCCTAGAAAAACATTTATCATTGATTAGTAGAATCTTTCATTGACATATTTGATCACACACATCATTAATCTTATTTTCACTAGGTGTAAATACACAACATCCAACATTCTTTGTTTCTTTATTTTGATCTTGTTAAATCAACCTAGGGGCTTCACTACTTCACTATCATTGAGTAATTTGATTACTCTTCTCTCTATACATAGGAAGATTGGACCAAAGGAATGATTAGCACAACATTAATCAAAGACCTATATATATATACATATATACATATATACATATATACATATATATATATATACATATATACATGTATATATATATATATACACATGTATATATATGTATGTATATATATATGTATATATGTATATATGTATATATATATATATAATTTTGTGTTGATTGAAATCACACTACTTCTAGGATAAAATTACACTAGTCAAACCAAATCATGGGTGTGATCTAATCTGGAGCCTTGAGAATTTCTTGATCTATTTGTGATAGGGTTCTAATCATAATTCTAGTTCTAGATTATATTTCTAGATTCTCTATCACGTTGTCAAAACAATAAACATCCACATCAATCCAATTACTATGTAAGCCCTCTAATCTTTCTCATTTTCATTTATCATCTATTTATCTAGATTAGTATCTCATATCTTACTGGCTAACTTAATTTAAGATCTAATTATTATGTATTGCCTTATCATTAGACATCTAAATTAATATGAGGTGCTTTATTTTCCTTAAATTACTAATATCTATATTACTATTGTAAGGGTGAAAAGTGCGTCCCTGGCACTTTTTTCCCCATTCATTTTGGACACACCTTAATCATTATTCCTACTATAATGGTCCATTATGTGTGATATCCAAAATTTAACTTAGACACAACATGGGTGAATCAAACTCCAAAAACCACATGCACTACACCCTTGCTAAAGGGATCAATCGAATCACTCCTACCTTATAGGGAAAGCTAGCTAAGCGAGGTTAATTTAGACTAGTTACTCTCTTCGCGTGGAACAAGAGCATTTTGGGTAAGAGTGGAATTGTTGTGTTATATGTTTGATCATTGAATTGTTGATTTTGTGTACCTCATGATGAGACTAAGGATTTCCTTGATGTTTTCTTATGTTTTTTGTTTGATTTAAAAATATTGTTTCTATGCCCCGTAACGAAACCAATGGCTTCCTCGATGTTTATTTTTTAACAAAATTTGAAAGTTGTATGCCTCATAGTAAAATTGAGGGCTTGAATGATTGAAATATTTGAATGTTAAAAATGAATTTCTAGTGAAATTAATCCTAAATGAATGTATACACTGTTTTTCCCAATTGTGATTTTGATGATCTAATTACTATTAAAAGGAAAAGTTTATGCAAATTATATGGATTTTCTTAAGGCAATATAACTATGTTTTTGTGTGCTTTTCAAGTTTTGAAGCTTCTAATATAAATTTTTAACTATGAGCTCTAAGGAAAATAGAAAATTTATTCTAAAAAGTAAATAACTCTACTCTAACTTTATCTTATCAAGAGAAAGACAAGACAATATTTTACTTCCTCAAGAGAAAAATGTGAGCTAATTACTAATAAAGCAATAAAGAACCTATAATAATGGGCACCAATGCTAGGACATGTCCTCAAAGCTCCTATAACAACTATATCCTCCTCTGCAAAAATGGGGTCCTCCTCTTAGTGATAGGGATAAAAAGGGGTATGTAAGGGAGTTGAAAATGGATTAGAAAAAATAACAAATTTGAAGGGAAAATGGGGTACATGTGATCATTGTTGCATTTATTAAACAATCTTATAAGGTTTCTTACTTAAATTTCAATTGCATTTAATTAGGTACATACATCTCAAATCACATTATTTGATTAGATCTTTATATCATTTATTTAACCAATTTAACCAAGTTTTTTATATTAAATCACAATAGCATCTACTAAAAAAATCCATATCACGTACTGCAAAAACACATAACATGATGATATCGATTCAAAAAGATAAAATCTCATATATATATATATATATATATATATCGACATTTTGTACATGATGAACCTAGAAACAACGATATTCATTGTGTCTAGGTTCATCATGTACAAAATGTCACATATAAACAAGTACATATTTACAATCAGCCATCCTCTGTGAAATCTTAAACCCTTAAGCCCTGGTGGTGGCTACTGTATAGATGAATCCTACTAGGAAGCTGTAGATCATGAATGACTATGGGTACTCCTTTGTAGTCCCCGAACTGTACCGTTGAGCTCAATTGCCTCCGTCGTCAAATCCAGAACTTGTTTATGTAGCTGGGAAACCTAAGCTCACAGCTGGCTCATCTCATCTAGTAAGCTATAGACCTTGGGGTGGTCTAACCCTGTGGCTAGCATACTATGTGCATCTAATCGTGACTGTAGAGCGTACAATCTCCTGACAACATCATCTACTCAGTGCTAGCCTGGTCTCTCTCAAAAGTAATAGCAATAACCTATGCAACAGATAGATCTCTATCTACCTAGGTCTCCTTAGAGGTAGCTCTAAGTTATGCAACAAGCTCAAAAATACCAATGTGCCTCACACCAGATTGTAGTGATATGTAACTAGCCACACTGGTTGTGTGAGATGTACATTAGGTACCATCTCTGCCAAGACTCGATCTATAAAGTTGAGCCATGCTCATGTGTCGACTACAAAATCAAAATAATAATCATGTCCAATCACTCATCAGGCATCATATATCAAATCAACATAAAGTAAACTTCTAGTTTTCTACTCAAATCATAAAACATAAATCAATTATTACCTAGGTCTCCATCCTACTAGTCAAGATTGGTAGGGGTTGTCTTCGTGTCACTAGGACCTGTGGGAGCATGGTAGCAGCTACTCTACTTAACTTCATCTCTCGGATCAGCAAGGCACACTTCTTGTAGTCATAAGTAGTTGTGACACTTGATGATGAAACCTAGGAATATCCTCTACATCGCCACTACCCTCCTCTTTGTGTCGGCACCTCCCTAGTATTTGTGGCATTGGTGCCTCCTCTCACCTCCTCCTCCTCTCCCTCCTCCTCCTCCTCCTTCTCCTCCTCCTCCTCCTCCTCCTCCTCCTCTCCCTCATTCTTTTGTCTAGATCACTTTCTCATATTATTCCCCTTATAAATATTTAGACTGACACTTTTCATTTTATCCTACAAGATGATTTTATTTATCTGACAAGTGGTTTTGAAATATGCAACAACTAACACTATGCGTTGTAGATTCATAAGTTAGGGTCTTCAAACTCTCACTTGGCAACAATTTGTGTCCTCTATCGTATCCTTTCGGGTAGCCTTTGCATGCTTATTTACTCTCAGTACATTATTTCCTATACTTTAGCATGCATGTGCACATAGTGTCATATGCCGACTAAAGTGGGGGCTAAATGTAACATCGTAAATTGTGCTTCCCACAATTTCATACTACATTTTATACTCACTTTAGTGCTTATGCCTCTAGTGTGTTTTAGAATCATTTCTAGCCTTAGCCTTACCCTCAACCCATGAGAGGTACCTTGGCATTGATTTGACCCTTTTCGCTTTCCATATCTAGAAATAGTAAAAATGTCTAAATCATGGTGTTGTCTTAAGTTTATTAGACCTTTTAAGAATTGCATTTTATTAAGAATCTGGTGCTAAGCATGGACATCTACACCACGTGTAGGTGTTCTGATAGCCTTTGTCATTCTTCATATTATTTTTAGAAGTTGTCTTTTTATTTACGTGATTCACCAATGATTTCCATCATTCTTATATGTGACCAAATAACTCTTTGCCTTGATTTTTCATCCTTGCTCTCTCTATATATAAGCAAGTGGATTTGTCGTTGCAAAGGATTAATTTTTTTTCACAACAAAGCTCTATCAAGATTGAGATTGATTTTAATTTCATGAACAAATCTCTACAAATATTGAGATTACAACACCATTGAAGTTTATTATATCAATCTCTATCATGCCTTTGCTGTCAAATCTCAATAGACTCCCATTGAAACCATTTCCTATCGAGCAACTTTCAACTCCTTGCTAGAGGTGATAAAGTTTCAATAGTTCTTGGTGTTTGTGTTTTCATCATTTACAATCCTATTGAATATTATTACACATCTTTCATGGGTTGAAGACACACATCTCTAATTTTATCTCTTGCACATAGGGATATTGTGTAAATATGTTCTAAGTAATTGAGTAGGATTTAATATATTTGAATATTACATTTATTTCTCATCACTTCTCACCACTATTATAGATATACATAGAGTACAAGAGAACACACTCTTATCATTTATCAATCTAGCTATTGTTGAGGTGGAAACAATTAAAATAGGGTTTTACTAAGGCAAACTCCTATATAGCCCAACCCATTTCCCCTTTTTTGTGCATTTGTAGGTCACTTCTAGAAGTTTGTCGGCCTGAGGAAAGACTAGAAACGCTGACATGGAGGTCAAGAATCAAGATCTATGTTGTATTGCACTATACAACCAATAGCACTATGCACTAGCATCCTAGATAGCATCTTCCATACTTTGGTGCCAAGTTCCTTTCTAACCTACTTTTTCATTTATGTACTCTATTATGCAAAATAATTCTTTGGTTTTTGTAATTGCTTAAATTAGTTAGTTTAGTAGCATCATTTCCATTCCAATAGCGACAAACGGATAGGATCTAGAAAACCTTTCTCTTCCTTTTGGGATAACAACAAGGTAGACATCTTCGGTGATTCTTATCCTAATGTTGGGTAGAAGATTGATCTGATTATGTGTACATTAATTAGAACTAATTTTTATACTTCACACATATCAACATGACTATGAATTTCACTGTTATATTCACAGTGGATCTCATATGAGTCAAACATTACTAGATAATAGTAATTGATAGAATAAGATTTATAACACAAAACAACTTGTAAGTCATATTCAAATGAACTTTAATCTCTAAGTTCATAGACCCTAAAATGGCTAATAGAAATCTAAAGCTTAAGTTCAAATAGTAAAAATAATTAACTCAAGAGCATACAAAAAATATTCTCCTGCTCAAAGAATAAAACAATGAATTTAGTTACAAAATTATACACAGTTATGACTCAAGGCTTACAATTGCTGAAGTCACAAAAGTTACAACAGTTGAAACACAATGCCACATTATGGTCTATGATGAAATCTGACACATTTAAAGACACAAAACTTACTTAGTCAAGGCCCAAATTCCACACAAACAATACACATATGTTCATTGTTTAGACATAAGTGTGAATAAACACAAACCATATATGATATTAACCCTATGACTAGGGTTTAATTCAACACAGTCAACACACAATTTAGCCATAATGATAAGGATACTTGGTGTAATATAGTCCAGTCTTAATAACAATACAATGACTATGAAAATACTAACACAATCATACCACAATAATAACACATTTGGCTATGAAGTAAATACCACATCCAAGCCAAAAAAATCACTTTTTGTTATTGAATAGATAACACATTCGTGCCATATAATAAATCACAATAGCCATAAAATTGATAATGCAGTCAATACATAAGGTCATCAATGACTGTGGCTAAAATAAAACACAGTAGGTGCACAATATAATACACATTGAATAGGAAAGTATTAAATCTCAATTCGAAGCTCAATACTTCTCATCAGTTGTGAAGAGTTTATCATACAGATGAGGTCCATAGTTTTCACAATGATTCACAATTGATAACCCTTGGTTTGCCTATATATGACAACACTAGTTTATATATATATACACACACACACACACAAAGAGAGAGAGATATGAAACAAATAAACATTTAAATATCTTCTTTAAGATAAAGCATTCATAGCCACATCATTGCATTGGCATATAAACCAAATCAAATATATCTCTGATAAGGACATAGTGAAAACATACCAATACACAAATGATTTTCCTTCAAATTTGCAATATTTGCCTCCTTGTTGTCACCTCCTCTTTTTCCCTAAGTTGTTCCCCTTCAAATTGTTCTCCTCTATTCATTATGGGTTCGATTTCCATAACTAACTGAAATCTCTCCAAGTCACTAGATTCCTACCTAAATCCCTTCCGCTTTGCCTTCTCCTTTCTCTAAAAACTAGAGTAATGTTTGCATCAAGGGAGATGCAATGGGATGTCATTCCCACTCCCTGGTCACTATACTCCTGCAATAAATATATTAAATGCATTGCAACAGTTCACTAACTCCACTTCGTGGAGCTTACTCAAGCTCAAAGATATGAAAATTAAAATCTTTGAAAATAACAAATATAAATACTATTATTATATATATAATTTAAATATCTATACTTTTTCAATTAGAAATAAATCACTTGCAAGGTAAATTATATCTATTTTTTCGATAATTCAAAAGTGATAAAATAACAGTTAAATAGTTACAAAAAGGAAACAATCAAAGTCTCATGGACGCAACCTAAATGAGATCAACCACACTGACTTATAGATGACCCAAAGCAATGGATCAACTATGACGTGGGTCACACTAATGTTAAAACAAGAAATTGACTACATCATCATATGATGATAATGCTACTATGCAAATTACTGACATACTATGACACCAAAAGGTATCCAAATATAAAGACAATGACACTATACTTGTGTGTGTGAGTTCACAAGGCATGTTGTCTCGACCATTTTACCTGATTTAATTCTCTCTCTCTAGTGATACTCTCCCTCCTCATCCACAAGATGTAAAAAATATTTTACTTTGTCCACCTCATTAGCAATCATAATAGTTAGTTCATTTTTTTTTCAAAAGGTGGTAAGCCACCCATATATTGAAAAAAGAAATGTTTATACAATGGGACACGAGGAATATATCACTTGGCAATATATACCAAAAACTAAACTACTAGAGAGACCATAAGAAGAGGACCTCAGCACCCAAAAAAGAAAAAGTCCCAAAACAATAAAAGAAAAGCATTTACTCACCACCCATCCCCAAAGTATCTGCCACCTCACTAGTCTCAGCTGTAGGTTCACCATCAACCATTTGCTCTAGCTCATCTTCTATGTTAGAATCCTCCATTGGCTGATCAAGATATATGGGAAGCTGAGGAGCAAGGTCCGCCGCATGGAGGCAAAGGAATCTGACTTGGACACCTCCTTGCATCTCAGCCTCTTGCGTCTCAGCACTGAGATCACATGTCCCTTCAATGCCCTCTCTAATTTGTTGACACAGCCACATTCGACCTATAGATGCAATCTAGTGCCCTTGCGGAACAGAGTAGGTGGATAGGGAATAATATTATTATATTTATAATATTATTATAATATTATATTATAATGATATATTTAATCTATATAATATATCATATATTAATTGTAAATATAATTATATTATATATTATATTTAGAATTATAGTTAGAGGTTAATATTAAGGTTAACGTTACTATTTAGGTTAGAGTTAGAGTTACAATTAATCTATTTATTATAATTAGGGTTAGGGTTAGTATTAGTGTTAGGATTAAGGTTAGGGTTAGCATTAGAAATATGATTATGGTTTAAATTAGGATTGGGACTATGCCTAGCAACAAAAAGTAAATATTTATCTTATTTTTATTGGCAAAATTTGACCTTTAACTCTTGAAATGGATGATATTTAAGTACAACCTCCAATTTTAGGGGAAAGACTTTTTCAAATGTAAAAGAATGAAGTGCTTGTGTTTTAAATGTAAAATAACTTCTTTTCACAAGTCCGAGCTTGAATATATTTGCCTCCATGTAGATTAGTCAGTTGAAAGTGAGACACATTAGCATGCTATCATTTTTGTAGTGTTATTTTTAAGTTAATTTGCAATTATAAGTTTTATGTAATCATTTTAAGACGTGTCAATTTTTTTAAAAATAATTTTAGTTTATGTAGTTTGAGCACTTTTAATGTTGCTCTTGAATTCCTAAACACTAAAATGGCTTAAGATTATGATTAAGGAATACTCTTGACATCTATATTAATAAAAAGAAAAAAAATGACCACTTGATTAAATTTAAGCATGTCAATAAAAAATTAGGAAATCTATTATCAACAAATTTGTCTTACTGAAATATTGTTTTTATTAGATTTATTAGTATGCCTCTAATTTGTTATATGATTGTGAAATCTTCATTGATATTGAGATAGTTAATAAAGAATGTCATTATTAATATTATTTTTTATTTTGTAAAATAAGTTTATTGAAAACACAAATTAATCATAGCAATTGGCTCAAGTATGCTTAATTATGATAAGAAATTGTGAAATGAATATTACTAATACATTAAGAATAGTTTGATAAAAAAATACTTTATTTTGGCAAATAGCAATTATGTTGGTTGCTTGGAATATAAAAAATATTGTTAATTATACCCTACTAATATTTTAGTAATTTTTATCAAACTATTCTTAATGTATTACTAATATTTATTTCACAATTTATTATCATAATTAAGCATACTTGAGCCAATTGATATGATTAATTTGTGCTTTCAATAAATTTATTTTACAAATTATTAAATTATACAATAATTAAAATTATAGTTTAAAATAAATTGATTAAAAGGTAGATGGATCCATCTCCCCATATTTTAGTTAAATATAACCATACTAGTATTTAATTATATCGTATAACATGTAAGCCATTAATTAAATCAATATATAATAATATTATATTTATGTTATTATATTTTTATAATAATTATAAACAATGTTTATAATAATAAATATAATAGTACATATAGTAATAAATATAATAAATAAAATCATTTAATTATACTTATAATATTATTATAAATATTATAATATTATTATTATAATAATATAAATAATTATAATAATGATATCAAAATAATTACAATATAATAATATAATTATATAACTAATATAATAATAATAATAATAATAATAATAATAATAATAATAATAATAATAATAATAATAATAATAATAATAATAATAATAATAATAATAATAATAATAATATAATGCCAAATAAAAAAGAGTAAAAATGGAGTGACAAATTGCACAGTGGCAAAATAAAGAGCAACAAAATGCAGAATGATAAAACGAAGAATGATAAAATGTAGAGCAAGCGGGACGAAATGTAGAATAGATTCAAAGGAGAGATTGATGAGGGCAACTACTAGCGAATCATGAGTGCATTTGGCATCTAGAAAGGTGGGGCAGAGGAGTAGACAGAGAAGGCCAAAATAACCAACACATTGCAAGAGATCTATGGAGAAGGCCAAGAAATCAAAACCCTTAAGGATGAATGCGCTACCACAACCTAGGATTTTGCCATCCAAGGCAATGGGACAAGGGCAAGAAAATAATTTTCAGCAAAGAAATCTAAGTGCACAACGGAGAGGTGGGAGAAACCCTAGAGGAGGTGGTCAGTGATGGGATTTTAAGAGACAAAACCCCCACCCCAAAAATAACATGTATTGAAGGCGTGAAGATAACAGAGATGGGCCAATGAAGATAGAATTCAACAAAGCAATATAATTAAGTGCAAAAAGGATTTAGAATCAAGTTCCAAAATTGGAAAGTACAACACCAATGATCAAATGGTTTAGAAAAAACCTAAACTGGGATAGCCTTAAATCCTGGTGGCATGGAAAATAGGGAGAAGGTCTGGAGTTCAAGCTGCTTACGAATGATTATTTCACAGTGATCTGTCCTTCCTCAGAGATTAGGGATCAAATAGAAAATGGGGTATGGATTTTGCACGGATGTGACTTCTATATTTGTCGGTGGAAGGATGGGTTTGATCCAACTTTGCATCACATTGAAACCGTTCAGGATTGGTATGCTTTGCCTAACCTAGCCTTAGAATATTGGGATCTAAGGATACTAGAAGAAATAGGAAATGGTATGGGAACTTTTTTTTTGCGTAGTGGAAAGGACTAATTCAGTAGGAACTAGATCGCATGTGAGGATGTGTGTAGCTAACAGTCTGGATAGGAGAATTCTAAAAGAAATTAAGATTTCATCAGAAATAGGTGTATGGACGCAAACGTTAATGCATGTCTCCTTCACAATAGACACTTTGGTAAAGATTGTAGGATGGAGAACCCCAAAACAATCAATGGAGAATCCAATACAGAGAAAAACCTCACAATCTTTGAACAAGCAGATTCTACAACTAGATGAACATGATCAACAATCAGTAGAGGAAACTCAGCCTCAACATCCTGAAATGGAGCTACAAGCCGAATCAAAAATAGGGGAGGGTCTGGAAGATAATAGGAGTATACAAGTCCTAGATTAGAAACCATCTCAAGTAATTGAGATGATGGGGATAAAAGTAATAAGGGAGGATTTAGATTCCCTCATTTATGTGGGAAACGAACTATCAGATCTAGCAAATGTGCCTAAGAATGGAGAAATAGAAATAAAAAGCAATGAATGTGAGGATTGGTTGGGAGAGCAAGAGATAGAGAATCTGGAAAATGATGCATTAGTGGAAGAAGAGGAGATTCCAAGCAAAGTCTTAAACACTCCCCCTCCAAAAAAACACATAACAGGGGAAGCTAGGGCTCAAAACTAAGGAACCAAGTGAAAACCTCTCTAGATTGTAGAGAACACAGAGGAAAGGGAAGGATTCCAAACAAGGAAAAGTTGAAGTGGGATGGGGAGGCAACAGACCAACTAAAAATTAAATCAATGCTTAAAGTAGGGAAGGGGGAGACCCTTCCTAAACATCAATGAGGATCATTACTTGGAATGTTAGGCACCTAAACACCCCTAACAAAAGCTGCCTACTTAGGCATCATTTGAATAATCTACATCCTGATATTTGTCTGATACAGGAATCAAAATTAGGAGAATAAGAAAGAACAAATTTAGGTTTTTAAATGAGAAGCTAGAAAATTCTAAGAGTTAACTCGGATGGAGCATCAGGAGGTTTACTCAAATTATGGAAACCTCAATCAGCAATGGTAGAAGAAGTGGCTATGAGAAAGAATTGGCTAGCATGTAAGGTAAGGAGTCTTGCCTCAGACTTGAGTTTTCTTTTGGTAAATGTTTATGGGCCAAATAATTACATTCAAAAAAGAGCCTTATGGAATGAACTAGATAAAGTTTGTAATCTCCTAGAATTTGAAGTATGTATATTGGGGAGGATTTCAATGCAATATTAAAAGAAGCTGACAAAAGAGGTGGAGTTGGGAGGAAACTACAATCCCAACTAGACTTACAAAGTTTTGTGGATAGAAACATGTTATGAAACATTTAGATGGGGAGAGGGCAATTTACGTGGACAAACAAAAGGTTGGGCTTTTGCAACATAGCAGAGAAGTTGGACAGATTTTTGTTCAAGGGAGATTTTAGTTGATTCCCCTATACTCTTGACAACCATATGCTCTTGATATCCAGATCAGAGCATTACCCAGTGGGTTTGGAAATATTAAGGGAAAGGGGCCCAATAAGATGTCCTTTCAAAATTGAAAACATGTGTATAAAGATAATGATTTTATAAAACCCGATTAAAGATTGGTGGAATGCTACTCATCCAAATAGATCCAAAATGTTTTGCATTACTGTAAAACTGAAAGTAATCAAAGAAAATTTAAAGATATGGAATAAAGAAAACTTCAAAAACATTTTTTAAGAAAAGAAGTAGTATGAAACAACCTTGAAATCTCTATCTGAAAAGATTATTAAGGAAGGAATGGACAACCAAAGATACACAGAAGAAAAAGAATTGATGCTGAAATTGAATGACATATTGGCAAAGGAGGAAATTTTCTAGAGACAAAAGTCCAAGGAAGTATGGCTAACATTAGGAGATAGGAATACAAAAATTTTCCACAATGCAACAAAAGCAAGAAGAGAGGCAAATAGAATACCAAGGATAAGAGACAGAGATGGAAGATTGTTGTAGAAAGTAGAGGATGTAAAACATACCATAGTGGAACATTTTTAGAACCTGCTAAATGATTGGGAAGGCTCCAACCTCTTAGCCCAAAGGGAACTTCTGGAATACATTTAAAAGATGATAATGGATGATCATAATGACATGCTAAACAACAAATTCACTTAAGAAGAAGTCAAAGCATCACTTTACCAGCTCCACCCAGATAAGGCTCCACACCCAAATGGTCTTCCAGTGGGTTTTTTCCAAAAGTGTTGGGATATAATAAGTAAGATGTAATGGAAGCACCAGAGGAATCCAGATCCTTAGGATAATTTCTCAAGGAAATCAATATCACCTTCATATCTTTGGTCCCAAAAAGGAGAAGCCCAAACTTTTGGATGATTTCAGGCCCATTTCTCTATGCAACACCTTATATAAAATCCTTGCTAAAATAATGGAAAACATATTAAAAAGGCTCCTCCCGGACTTAATATCAAAAGAATAGATAGGGTTTGTACCGAATAGATCAATTTTGGATGGGGACATAATTGCTTAGGAGGCTATACATTCAATCCAAAGATTAAATAAGTAGGCAATGCTAATAAAACTAGATAGATCAAAAAGGCATATGATAGTGTCAATTGGCATTTTCTCTTCAAAGTTTTGGAAGGGTTTGGTTTTAACAAGAAATGGCTAGATTGGATCTTTAATTGGATTCCAAGCCTGATATATTCTGTGCTTATTAACAGAACTCCAAAGGGGTTTTTTAGTGTATCCCATGGACTAAGACAGGGTGATCCAATTTCTCCCTTCCTTTTTATAATAATGGCAGAAGCCCTCAAAAGCTCAATCACCAAAGCTTGGAAAATGAGGAATATCAATGGAATTCAAGTTACTAGTGGAGTCTTAGATGTTACCCATCAACAATTCACTCATGATACCATGTTGTTCAAAAAAGCATAGGTCAAGGAAGCTCAGAATTTTAAGATAATTCTTAATAAGTATATAGCAGCTTCAAGACAAGAGGTTAGTCAAGAAAAATTAGATGTATTCTTCTTTAATAATGCAGAGAGATTGGAAGAACAGATCCTTCAGACCCTTGGTTTCAAAAAGGGTTCTTTGCCATGCAAATACTTAGGCATACCATTGGCTAAAGGTATTCGTCCTGGAAACATTTGGAATAATTTGATGGAGAAAGTAAGCAATAAGGCGGTCTCATGGAAAAACATATGGTTTTCTTAGGCTGGTAGACTCATCAAACTCAAATCCATGATCTAAGCCCTTCCAACATATTTAATGTCTTGTCTCCCTCTCTCAAGCAAAGAAAGTAAAGAACTAAATAAGAAGATGAAAAATTTATTTTGGAAAGGATCTTCTAAGTAGTTTCAGTATCCTCTGATCAAATGGAAGCAAATATGTGAGAGCAAACAACAGGATGGAATGGGTTTGAAATACATGTTGTTACAAAACAAAGTGCTTGGAGCCAAGCTTGTTTGGACAATCTATACCAACCAAAAACTAAAATAGGTAAAAAAATAAGGGAAAAATATCTAGATGAAGGAGAAGATAGTATTTTCACCTCTATGGAGCTGCTCAAAGGGTCTAGAATTTGGAATTTCATATGATACTGCAGAGATCTCATATCAAATTATTGTTCATGGGAGATAAGGAGTGGGGATTCAGCAAACTTTTGGGAAGACTCATGGCAAGGATTACCTAAGCTGGAAAACATAGATGATTTGGTTAATGTCAGAAGGATAACAAAATAGGTATGGGGGGATAAGGTAAGAAACTATTTAATACCAATTTTTCACAACAGAATCTTAACAAAAAAATGGAAAAGTCCACAAAATCTGGGTGTAAGCCAAGCGAAAGTGGAAACCTTTGATAAGTTGATTAAAAATAGAACAACTTGCTATAGACGGGGGGCAGTACACTTTGCATTGGGCTCCCAATAGATCCTACAGTGTAAAAGAAGGGTATAAAAAGATGACTGAAAGCCAAGAGGATGTGGCAAAGATTCCAAGGGATTTGTGCTGGAATGCTAACTACCTTCCAAAGGCAGGGGTCTTTTTATGGGTAGCCTCAAAAGGTAGAGCTCTAACTATAGATAGGATAGAAAAATTAGGCTTTCAGGGTCCTTCAAGATGCTATCTATGCAAGGAGGCTATAGAAGATGGTGATCATTTATTTCTCAATTGCCCTTTCTCTAATCAATGCTAGAATTGGCTAATGGACAAACTGCTTTGGAAAACAATAATGTTGAAAGGGTTGACAGATTGGCTCATGGGATGGCCAAGCTTGAATAAAAAAGATTTATATCATAAATTGTGGTCTATCAGCCCCTCATTTCTAATATGGGAGCTTTAGAAAGAGATAAACAAAAGACTCTTTTAGGATAAAGAGATGCCCATCTACTGTCTCCAAAATAAGATAGAAGATAGCATAGTTAAGGTAATCAACTCAAAAAATAGGAGAATCAGGGTTGTCAAAGCATTCTTTCACTGATTGGGATGCCAAGATGCGAGTTGGATGGCAAGGTCTAATCTTACCACCCATCAGCATGGAAGGTGGACAACAAATAGAATCTAAGAGAAGAAATTCCAATTGGTCCCCCCTCAGATTTTGAGTGGTTCAAGCTGAACTTTGATGGGGCTTCACATGGAAATCCAAGCAAATTAGGAGAAGACTGCATAATTAGAGATTGGAATGGTAAAAGTATCGATAGAATAGCAAAGCCCTTGGTAGATGGGACAAACAATGAAGCTGAACTGGAAGCACTGATATTGGGGTTAAGATTGTGCCATGAGATGAAACTTAAAAAAGTCACCATTAAGGGAGACTCCCTTTTAATCATCAATGGGCTTCGAATTTAGAGAATGCAAAATGTGAAATTAGCTGCAAAACTAGAAATAGCTTTGAACTTGATGGACAGATGTCAGAAGGTAGCAATCAATCATATTTATAGAGAGGCCAACTCAGAAGATGAATCTCTTTCAAATCAGGGGGCAGATGGAACAAGAGTAAAAGACTTGGAACCCCCAAGTAGAGATTTAGGGTGGAGGGGTGGGCACCTTATCCAATGGAGTATGGAAGCATTGACACCTAGCTAAGGCTAGACATTTGGCAAGTGAGGAATTTATCAATAAAAAGTCTCAAAGAATGTTAGGAAGGAAACGTGGATGTTCCCCAAGATCATTAAACTAAAGTCCCCACACATATAGGCTAGGCTTAGCACTCGAGAGAACTCAATTACTTCACCTCTTTACATAGAGGTGATCAAATAATGATGGCATCTGTATGGCTTCTCATTGCAAAAAGATCTAGATGGGGACAATTTTTATTATTATCAATCTATATTCTTTTAGGTAGAAACTAGACCATCTCTATCTTTTCAGAAGGGAGTTTCTCAGTGGTAATGGAAGGGGGCTAAGGCTTCATAGTATGAATTTTAGTTGAAGGTATGGTGAATTTGGGGGTGGAAACACCTATTCATCTAGAAAGTTTAGTCCAACAAACAACATTCAAAGGTGACATCACTGACCAAACGCTAAAAAGAGTGTTGTGTCTGCATGACAGTCTTCTATTGCAAACATTGAAGATAATCTTAGGCAAAGATTTCCTTTGTGCAGGGGAATTCTATCTAGTCAACACCCATATTTCTTCTTAGTTTCTGGTGGCTATCCTTGATGCAGGGGTGTCAAAAGTAGAGGCTAGAGTGTTGATGCTGATGTTGTTCAGGACTGAGCTACTTTGTGGCCTCGACAAGACTCTAGGAGTAGTCATTCCAGGGGTGGGAACCCCCCATCCCAAAGACATCCCCCTATTAGAGGATCCTAACGAGGTTTTGAAAATCCTCCCTTTCATTCTAGTTATGAAGTCTTGATTCTAATCGACCACAGGGAGAAAGTGGTGAAGGCAACATCTTATTTGAAGAAAATGATGAGTTTGGGGGAGGTGAATGGAGACTTCAAGTGGGTTCGTGAGATCCAAACCATGGCAATGGAGCTTGGCTTTATGTAAGTCTAGAGACTGTGAATTTTTTGTCTACCTCTTTGTTTTCAGCTTTACCAGTTTAGGGTATAAAATCCTCTAAGGTGGTAGTAAGAAGTTCTCTATAGATCTTATGTCAAGGCATTATCTCTTTCCATAGGGGCCAAATTTAGGTAAAATCCTAACCCTACAAGGTCATTTTGTAGTATCCATTATAGTTCTATCTTAATGTTGAGGTTGCAGGAAAACAATCTATGACCACCTGCTATGTATTAGAATTTCTATTTCAATATAAATTTTCTTCTTTATGGATTAAAAAATAATAATATAATGCCAAATAGAAATCCCAGAGTATATAATAATATTTTAAAAAATTATAATATGTTGTATGCTAAAATAAAACAGTCCTAAATATAAATATAAAGTTTATCTTCATTCATTTGAGGTTAGCTTATCTATAAAATCTAATAATTATATTAAGTTTTCTACGTGAATTTTTAAGGGCGTGAGAACATTTCTGGAATAATTTGTCACACATAATTAATCTCATTTGTTGCCACCACCGTAATTATCAGAAATCTCATTTGTGGCAGTTGGGTAGTATGAATGGGGGGATGGGAGCCATCCATGCCCCCATGCATTTTTTGGGACTGCTTAGACTTTGCCCTTTGAGGAGAGACTTTTGGCAGACTCTAGCTCCAGTGCCTACAAGTGACACCTTTTCATTTGTCCTTCAGTTGCTGCATTCAAGCCATTTTTATTATTTGGTGTTTTCTTTGAGTCCCCAAGTCACATTAGCTAGAATCGCCTGTTATGAGCATATTGATTTGTACTTTCAAGTGGCCTCTTCCTCCAAACAGCCTAAATGAAATGACCTGCATTTACTCCCTTGATGTGCTATGATCTTCCTTACCCTTGGGGACCTCATCCACTTGCTTGAAGGCTCTCTTCTTGCAGATGTAGTACATGTCCTTAGTAAATGATCGTTAATGCCAGATCTACCATCCCTTCTCTTTTGTAGCTTGTTTCATACATAGTTGAGTTGAACTCCTAATGGCACTGGCACTGCCTCCATGTCAATTTAATTTGTCTTCACTCTTATGCTACTGTGCTTTTGGCTTCCACTCCTCTATTTCATTCTCACCTTATCTTGAAGGTTGCTTTCCTTCCTGATTGTTGTGTTTCTTTTCCCTTTCACCAAAGCATCCTTCAATGGATTTGTTGATCCCTAATCAGAGAATATTCATTTGACGGGTGGAGGGTGAACTACACTCCATGGAGCCATAAATTCCATCTAGCTAGAGTAGGTTTTTCAAATGGAATGTGACTCAATTGAATTCATCATTTGGTGCATCCTCGGGTATTATCTTTTCCAACCAGCAAATAGATAGGTTTCAGCCTCTTTGCTTGTGGTGACTTTCCTTTCAAATATATTTTATCTTGCCCAAGAGCAGGAATACTCATTTTCTATAATTTCTACTTTTGTGAAACTAGTTTATTTTTCTGCTTCCAAATGGGATACATCAGTTGTTGTGTACAATTTTGAGGAAGGTGATGCATTAATTGGGGGAGTGTTTGACTAGGAGTACTTGTGCTCATTGAATCACACAGCCTATGTGTATACAGGGTTGCAGAGAGGCCTCTAACTCAATCTTTATAACAAATTCAATAGGCACCTGAATGTCCACACCTTTTAGCTAGTGGGAGGTATGGCAAGGAGATCCAAGGAGATATTTAATGTGATTCATTTTCTGCACTCCCATTCATCTGATAGAGCACATGGGCCTCCTTGGGCTTCTGGCACCTCTCTTCATGCCATGCCCTTTCCCATCCCTCTGCTAGAGGATGAACATGACTCCAATTCACGGTAGTGATCTAATTTCAATCTCAGATAACCAATTGACAACACAAAGGCATCAAACTTCAAGTACCACATCCTAGGAGACTTCTTCAAACCATATAAAGACTTTTTAAGATTGCAAACCAAGGTTTCTGTACCTTTCTCTATGTAATGCTTTGGTTGTGACATGTAAATTTCTTCCTCCAAATCACCATGAAGGAAATATGTCTTCACATCCATCTATTCTATCTCTAAATCATAAGCAACTGCAAGAGATAACAAAAATCTAATGGATGTCAGCTTTGTAATGAGACAAAAAATTTCACCATAATCAATTCCCTCCACTTGTGAGTACCCCTTCACAACCAATCTAGCCTTGTACTTTTCAACACTGCCATCTACATTGAATTTCTTCTTGAACACCCATTTACAACCAACAAGTTTCCATCCATTAGGTAATGGCACCAAGTCCCATGTTTCGTTCTTTTCCAAAGAAGCCATCTCATCCCCCATGGCCTCCTTTAAGGAACCTGTATCTTTCATGCCCATAGCCTCTTTTATAGTTCTAGGCTCATCAGTGTTATAAAGTAAAGCAAAAGCAAAACTAGAATCAAGTAATGAATAACAAAACCTATTAGGTTGCTTTCTTGTTCATGCAAACCTCCTTAATGGCCGAGGTTGAGGTTCTGCTTCTTCTTCTTCACTTTCAGAGCTGCTAGAGCTCTTCTCATCATTAGGCCTCACAGGGTCTGTATGTTTAGTCTTCTCAAGGGTAGAAGGAAATTGAACCGCATCTTCTTTATTTTTTTTACTGTTCTAGCTATAGAACAATGAAAGGGAGTGTTAGCTCTTTGAATATAACACTTCTGTTATACAACACTTTCTCAGTCATGTGGTCCCAAAGATTGTATCCTTTCACACTGACACCATAGCCAATGAAAATACATTTAACAGACTTGTTCTCCAACTTAGACTGTTTCTCCCTAGGCACATGTGCATATACCTCACAACCAAAACCACGAAGATGCCTTATCAAAGGTTTCCTACCAGACCACACCTTTATAGGTGTTTTGCCAACAAGAACTAATGTAGGAGATCTATTTACCAAATAGAAAGCAGTGGCAACAACTTCAGCCCAAAACTTTTGTTCTAGACCAAATTTACTATGCATACTCCTAGCCTTTTCCGTCAGTGTCCTGTTCATCCACTCTACAACTCCATTTTGCTGCAGGGTATATGGAGTTGTCTTATGCCTTTCAATCCCTTGCTCTTTGTAGAACTTATCAAACTATGCTAAACAAAACACACCACCATTGTCAGTTCTCAAACAATTAATCTATTTACAAGTCTAATTTTCAGCAAAGGCTTTAAACTCTTTAAACTGACTAAAGACTTCAGTCTTTCTTTTGATAAAATAAACCCATGTCCTTCTACTGTAATCATCTATGAAAGATATAAAATATACAGATTTTGAAATCGAAGGAACATTAACAGGACCAAACACATTACAATGAATAAGATCCAATACACCAGAAGACTTGTGAGAACTAGAGTAAAATTGAACACGGTTTTACTTTCCATAAATGCAATGTTTGCAAAAGTCAAACTCGAGATTACAATCATTTAACCCCTCAAAAAGGTTTTTATTTTTTAGGGTATGCAGACCCTTCTCACCAATGTGGCCATATCTCAAATGCCATAACATAGTCTTTTCATCAAGAAGCTTAGCTTCCAAAGCATGTGCACAACCATCGGAACTAGTTACAACAAATTTCTTCACTGCATGTTTAGATGGTGGGGATGAAGTGATAGAAGCTCATTTCCTTGAGTCAGAAGAACTATTGCACTATGAAGTGCATGCCTTTAGCTAAAATAGAGTACCCCTCTGAGTACCCTTTGCAAGAACCATAGATCCTCTTGTCATCTTACATCCATCCTTCGAAAAGACAACCTACACACCTGCATCATTCAACATACTTATAGAAAGTAGGTTCCATGCAAGGCCTGTAATGTGCATAACTCCAGTGATCCCCTTCACTCGTCCATTAGGTAATTAGATTAAGACTCTTCCATGATTAACAATTTTCAGATGAGAGTCATCACCAAGGTAGACCCTTCCACCATCAAACTCTTCATATTAAGTAAACCAGTCTCGATGTGAGGTCATGTGAAATGATGCACCAGAATCAATCAACCACACATCATCAGATGCATGGGTGGCTAGGGCTGCGATGAAGGCATAACAATCATCTTGTGACTTGTCAGAATCTGAATCAAGAGCTTTCTTCTTCTTTTTCTTCTCCTCTTTGCATTCCTTTTGGAAATGCTTAGTTTTACAATAGTTTGAACAAAGAGCCTTGGACTTTCTAGGAGATTTAGATCTCCCATGGGATTTGGATCTACCCTTTTCACCTTTCTTGTCATTCTTCTTCCCATTCTCTTTGGGTCTTCCACGAACTGCAAGAGCCTCTTTGGCTGCCTCAGAAGACTTTCTCCACATCTCTTCAGATAACATCAAAGATACAAAATATTTCATCTTGAAGGTGGTAGTGGTACTTCTGATAGCCACGACAAGATGATCCCATGAATCTAGCAAAGAACAAAGTAGGGTCATGCATCAATCCTCCTCCAACATTTTCACACCCACATATGTCAACTATCCAACGATCATGTTGAAAGCATTCATGTGATCTACAATAGATCCTATGTCTTCCATATTCAAAGAAAACAACTTTTTTTTAGAAAAAGTTTGTTTACCAAGGACTTGGCCTAATAAACATCACCCAACTTCTTCAAAAGATCTTTCATGCTCTTCTCTTCATGGACATTCAACAAAATAAAGTCAACTAAACAGAGTCTTATGAGACCCTTAGCCTTCCCATCTTTGAGGTCCCAATCATCTTGTGACATTGTTGTAGGTTTCACAAAAGACACCATTTCCCATAGGTCATGATCAACAAGTAGGTCCTCCATCTTCAATTTCCATAACTTGAAATTAGTGCCATTGAATTTCTCAACCTCTAACCTTCCAGATATGGTTGTCATCTCCTTGCTGCAATAAGATACAAAATACTCTGCACAACACTCCCACTCAACCTAAGATTAGCTCAAAAGATCCCTACCCAATAGCTAAGACCAAAACTAGCTAGGCTCTGATACCAATTGAAAGGAAGCTAGGTGTGCAGAAATCACTTCTTACACTAATCTAATGAGGGGAGGAGACTGCAATTTCAATTTTATCCTAACTATTACAACAACATTAAACCATTAACATGAGATATTATAGCAAATACATAATAGAGAAGGTGAGACAGGAAGAAGAGAGACACAAGATATACATGGGGTAAACCCTTATCAGGTGAAAAACCCCACTCTGAAACTTGCTGTAATGATCTGATATTTTACCAATTAAAGATTGGAAATAATAAACATTGAGGAATTCTCCCTATTACCCTCTATACTTTCCCATAATTATTCAATTTTGAAACCAAGAAGAAAAAGACAAAATCAGAAAAAGACAAAATAAGAATCAAGACAAAGAAATTAACAAATGAAAGTTATTATACTTGCTAAAGGATATGATGCATAAGGAGGCATTTTAGAAGAGTCATGTCTTCTTCAAAAGGGCAGTAAATGAAAGCTATATAAACGTCAAATCATATTCTCCAAAAGACATGAAAAACATCTGCAGTTCAAAGGTCAAACAGAAGCAAAGCAAGATATATATTTCTGTGTAAATACTTAACTTCAATCAGCAGATAAGTCCATAACCAAAACAATTGGCATAAAGTAGATAATCTGCATAATTCAGATCTATTATCAAAGATATTACAGCAAGCATTATAAGAAGACTTTCCAATAGCAATCTGCCATTCTTGCAGGCTCCAGTAATCAAACTAACATAATACCACAGGTATGACAGTACATTGTTTCCCTTGCTTGTATTAATGTTCAGTATAACACTGCATTTATTTACAGCCAGTTCTGGGCAATATAATTCATGGACAGTCATATGTAATATTCACTAACTGTGTATTCTATATCCCATTCATTAACCACATATGGGATCAATGAAGGGTGACATGTTTAGTTTATCATTCATAGTCGATGTATTGGTCTTGGCTACCTAGAGTACCAAGAATCCTCATGGATGCCTTAGCCTCAAGAATACACCAAGTAGTTCTTGAATAAGGATGGGAGACAAACATAGCCTATGATGAACAACAACATGCTACACCCTATCAACCCCATATGGTGTTAAGGAATAGTATATAGGTTATAGAGAAGAAGTGTATGTTGATAAGATCATGAAAATAGCATGTGAAATGTCATGATAAATGGTGAACAATGAACATATGAATTGCATTGTGTAACAGTAACAATAGCTGACTGTGATAGCATGAAATCATTATAAATTATGAATTGTTTACATTGCAATCAGTTTATTTAGATTATGTAATGAGTATGAAATATTTATGTGCATTTTCATTATAATGAACTAAGGAAAGAATACAAAGAGTATAAGTACATAAAAGGCATGAATTCCTAAAATAGAGGAAGGCAATAATGTTAATCAACTCACCACTATGAGGAGTAGGGAAGATTAGGGGCGGGCAATCAACCAACGATAGGTATGGCTTCATTGGTCTAGAGCACTCGAGCCCTTGTCTCAAGATGGTACCTTAGGGAGCAAGAGGTAGTCTTTTGACTTGAGTGGTCTAGAGAACCCCAAGTCAAAGGAAGGTCCTAGAGTGGCCTGGGTCTAGAGTACCCGTTGAAGGAAGAATGACCTATACCATTGGCATTGCACCCTAATGGATTCACTCTCATAAGATGGAGGATTTGATTAACAAAGGGCCAAGTAGATCTCTTCTAGGGCATCATGAAATGTATACATCAATCTATGATAACAAATGGCATATGTTTATAGATGATATGTGAATTTAGAAAAGAATTGTATACTAATGTTCTCTTTGGTGAGTTGAATTGTGCAAGGTTAAAGGAAAAATTTGGACTCACTAGAAGGGGACATTAAAAGTGGTATCAGAGCCAGGCCTAGGCTAGGAGCCCCAAGTACACGAGAGGTGTGGCTTAAGGGGAGGTGTTGGTGTTGCAAATAAGCCACACTCGGACCGATGATGGATTGGTCCAAGAGGGGCCAGTAGCTCAGTGGTAGAGCACTCCAGTAGCATATGGAAGGTCCTAGGTTCGAGTCCTAGCTGGTCCATGTCTCAACATGGTATCAGAGCCAGGCCCAGGCTAGGAGCCCCGAGCACACAAAAGGTGTGGCTTAAGGGGGGGTGTTGGTGTTGGAAATAAGCCACACCCAAACCAACGATGGACTGGTCCAAGAGGGGCCAGTAGCTTAGTGGTAGAGCACTCCAGAAGCATATGGAAGGTCCTAGGTTCGAGTCCTAGCTGGTCCATGTCTCAACATGGTATCAGAGCCAGGCCAGGCTAGGAGCCCCAAGCACACGAGAGGTGTGGCTTAAGGGGGGGTGTTGGTGTAAGCCACACTTAGACTGATGATGGACTGGTCCAAGAGGGGCCAGTAGCTTAGTGGTAGAGCACTCCAGCAGTAAATGGAAGGTCCTAGGTTTGAGTCCTAGCTGGTCCATGTCTCAACATGGTATCAGAGCTAGGCCCAGGCTAGGAGCCCCAAGCACACGAGAGGTGTGGCTTAAGGGGGGGTGTTGGTGTTGGAAATAAGCCACACCCAGACCGACGATGGACTGGTCCAAGAGGGGCCAGTAGCTCAGTGGTAGAGTACTCCAGTAGCATATGGAAGGTCCTAGGTTCGAGTCCTAGCTAGTTCATGGTCATGGTAGCCTTGGCTAATGGTTCCACAAGGAATTGTTCTAGAATACTACCCTAATTAAACCTAACCATAGGAAAACACCCTATTCAAGATGATTTCTATGTGGTTAATATGGGGGACAATGATATGATCCTTGGAACTCCATGGTTACACTCTTTAGGAAGAGTCACACTAGATTGGCCCAAACTAGAAATATCCTTTGTTGACCAAGGACAATGTATCACCTTACACGGCCTCTCCAATGGATCAGCACGTGTGGTCTCTTCAAAAAGGATGGAAAGAATATTTAAGCACAACCAGGTTGAATGGGCAGCCCAATGTCTAATACTTGACAAATCAACTCCAATGGGAAAAAACATCCACATTGACATCCAACCTATTCTTAGAAATCATAAAAAGGTGTTTGATGACATACCCCATGGATTACCTCCTAAAAGAGGATTTGAACACATGATTGAAATGGAGAAAGATTCCAAGCCCGTTATCACCACACCTTATAGACATCCCCAAAAATTCAAAGAAGAAATAGAAAAAACTATCAATGAATTTCTAGAAATGGGACACATTCAACCCAGCTCCAGCCCATTTGCATCCTCCGTGGTGTTGGTAAAGAAAAAGGATAGGACCATGAGAATGTGTGTGGACTATCGGGCATTGAATAAACAAACTATCAAGAATAGATACCCTATTCCGAGAGTGGATGAGCTCATTGATGAATTGCATGGGGCAAATTATTTTTCCAAGATTGATCTACGATCAGGTTATCATCAAATCTGAATGAGAGAGGAAGACATTCCTAAAACAGCCTTCAGATGCCACTATGGTCACTATGAATTCTTGGTTCTACCTTTTGGATTAACAAATGCCCCAGCTACTTTCCAATCATGCATGAACCATACATTTAGAAAATAGTTGAGGAAATTCTTGCTAATATTTTTTTGATGACATACTAATATATAGCAAGATGTGGGAAGAACATCTTGAGCACATTGATGAGGTCCTTACAATCCTAAAACAAGAGTCACTATATGCCAAGGCCTCAAAATGTGAATTTGGTATGGAAGAAATCCTTTATCTTGCACATAAGATAAGCGCCCAAGGAGTCCAAGTTGATGAAGAAAAGATTAAAGCTATTAAAGAATGGCCAAAGCCCCAAACCGTTACTCATCTTCGAGGATTCCTAGGCTTGTGCAGTTATTATAGAAGATTTGTCAAGCATTTTTCAAAGATTGCAGCACCTCTTACCAATTTAACCAAGAAAGAATCCTTCATATGGAGAGAGAAAGCACAAGAAGCCTTTGAGAAGTTAAAAGAGGCAATGAGTACTTGCCCTGTACTTGCCATACCTGATTTTGTACTTCCATTTGAGCTTGAATGTGATGCATCTGGAGAAGGGATTGGGTCTGTCCTAATGCAAAATAAACACCCCATTGCCTTTGAAAGTAGAAAGCTATATTCAGCAGAGAGACTCTATTCAACCTATGACAAGGAGATGTTGGCTATCATGCATGCCTTGGACAAATTTAGACAATACCTTGTTTGTGGGAAATTCATGGTCAAGACCGATCATAATAGTCTTCAATTCTCCCTAAACCAAAGAGACTTGAATGATCGACAACAAAAATGGGTAAGTTGCAAGCTTACAATTTTGACATTGCCTATGTCAAAGGAAAGAATAATGTGGTTGCAGATGCATTATCTAGAAGACCCCCACTATGTGCCATGACAAGTATCTCACCCGATTGGAAAAGCATCCTCATTTCTGAATATGCCAAAGATCCTCTCACCATAAGCATCCTTGAAGGAAAGGCACCAAATGAGGAATTTAAAGTAAGAGAAGAAGTCATCTTCTATAAGAATAGAGTTTATGTAGCAGCCGGTTCCAAGATGAAGGAGAAGATCTTAAGAGAATTTCATGGTAATCCCTTAGCCGGGCACCAAGGGTACTTCAAAACATACAAGCAAGTTAGAGAAAAATTTGCATGGAAAGGTTTGAAGGGTGATGTACACAAACATGTGCAAGAATGTGATACATGTCAAAGAAACAAAGTAGAACAAACTCATCCTACTGGATTGCTTCAACCTTTACCCATCCC
Organism: Cunninghamia lanceolata; assembly: GCA_027924645.1. Classification (NCBI taxonomy): domain Eukaryota; kingdom Viridiplantae; phylum Streptophyta; class Pinopsida; order Cupressales; family Cupressaceae; genus Cunninghamia; species Cunninghamia lanceolata. The sequence continues at coordinate 28,276,274 of BSBN01000078.1, read as the reverse complement.
AGAACAAAAGTGGAAAAGCATTTCTATGGATTTTATAACCGGCCTTCCGAAAGCACAAGGAAAGGATTGTATATATGTGGTTGTAGATTGACTCACAAAGTATGCTCATTTTATGGCAATCACTTCCGAATATAAGGCACTTCAAGTGGCTGAAACATTCTTCAAGGAAATCTTCCGACTACATGGACTACCCAAAAGCATAGTTAGTGATCGGGACAGCTGTTTCATGAGTTCAATTTGGCAAGAATTGTTCAGATTGACGAAAACTGAGCTAACACCAAGCACTAGCTATCATCCCCAAACGGATGGCCAGACTGAGATCATGAATAAATGGATTGAAGGCTATCTCCGCAATTATGTCATAGGGCAGCAAAAGGGATGGATCAAATGGATACACTTAGGAGAGTATTGCTACAATACAACCCATCACATGTCAATAGGAATGAGCCCTTTTAAATCCTTGTATGGGTATGAAGCTACCTCCTTTGGGAATCTAGTTCTCCATGAAAGTAGAGTTCCTAAAGCTAAAGATTTTGTCCAACCACATGAGGATGTAATGAGAGTTTTAAAGGACAACTTGTACCATGCTCAAAATCAACAGAAATTGTATGTTGATTGGAAAAGAGTGGAGAGATCATTCAAAATAGGAGATATGGTGTTCCTAAGATTACAACAAACGTCTATAAAATCTAGTGGTGCGGAAAAACTCAAACCCCAGTTCTATGGACCCTATAAGGTCTTGAATAAGATAGGAGAAGTTGCATACGAGATTGAATTGCCCAAGCATAGCAAGATTCACAATGTGTTCCATGTATCCTGACTTAAGAAAGTTCTTGGTCAAAAGGTTGCTCCTTGTAAAGATCTACCGCCTCTTGATGATGAAGGGCAACTAGTGTTAGAACCCAAGGCCATTTTAGACACTAGAGAAAGAAGATTAAGAAATAGAACTATCACCGAATATCTCATTAAATGGAAGAACCTACCTGAGGATGATGCCACATGGGAAGGACACGAAATTCTCCTGAACTCAAACATTGCTTGAGGACAAGCAATTTCAAGAAGGGGGGCCTATAATGATCTGATATTTTACCAATTAAAGATTGGAAATAATAAAATTGAGGAATTCTCCCTATTACCCTCTATACTTACCCATACTTAGTCAATTTTGAAACCAAGAAGAAAAAGACAAAATAAGAAAAAGACAAAATAACGAAAAAGACAAAATAAGAATCAAGACAAAGAAATTAACAAATGAAAGTTATTATACTTGCTAAAGGATACGATGCATAAGGAGGCATTTTAGAAAAGTCATGTCTTCTCCAAAAGGGCAGTAAATGAAAGCTATATAAACATCAAATCATATTCTCCAAAAGACATGAAAAACATCTGCAGTTCAAAGGTCAAACAGAGGCAAAGCAAGATATATATTTCTGTGTAAATACTTAACTTCAATTAGCAGATAAGTCCATAACCAAAACAATTGGCATAAAGTAGATACTCTGCATAATTTAGATCTGTTATCAAAGATATTATAGCAAGCATTATAAGAAGACTTTCCAACAGCAAACTGCCATTCTTGCAGGCTCCAGTAATCAAACTGACATAATACCACAGGTATGACAGTACATTGTTTCCCTTGCTTGTATTAATGTTCAGTATAACACTGCATTTATTTACAGCTAGTTCTGAGCAATATAATTCATGGGAAGTCATATGTAATATTCACTAACTATGTATTCTATATCCCATTCATTAACCACATATGGGATCAATGAAGGGTGACATGTCTAGTTTATCATTCATAGTCGATGTATTGGTCTTGGCTACCTAGAGTACCAAGAATCCTCATGGATGCCTTAGCCTCAAGAATACACCAAGTAGTTCTTGAATAAGGATGGGAGACAAACATAGCCTATGATGAACAACAACATGCTACACCCTATCAACCCCATATGGTGTTAAGGAATAGTATATAGGTTATAGAGAAGAAGTGTATGTTGATAAGATCATGAAAATAGCATGTGAAATGTCATGATAAATGGTGAACAATGAACATATGAATTGCATTGTGTAACAGTAACAATAGCTGACTGTGATAGCATGAAATCATTATAAATTATGAATTGTTTACATTGCAATCAATTTAGTTAGATTATGTAATGAGTATGAAATATTTATGTGCATTTTCATTATAATGAACTAAGGAAAGAATACAAAGAGTATAAGTACATAAAAGGCATGAATTCCTAAAATAGAGGAAGGTAATAATGTTAATCAACTCACCACTATGAGGAGTAGGGAAGATTAGGGGTGGGCAATCAACCAAGGATAGGTACGGGTTCATTGGTCTAGAGCACTCGAGCCCTTGTCTCAAGATGGTACCTTAGGGAGCAAGAGGTAGTCTTTTGACTTGAGTGGTCTAGAGAACCCCAAGTCAAAGGAAGGTCCTAGAGTGGTCTGGGTCTAGAGTACCCCTCGAAGGAAGAATGACCTATACCATTGGCATTGCACCCTAACGGATTCACTCTCATAAGATGGAGGATTTGATTAACAAAGGGCCAAGAAGATCTCTTCTAGGGAATCATGAAATGTATACATCAATCTATGATAACAAATGGCATATGTTTATAGATGATATGTGAATTTAGAGAAGAATTGTATACTAATGTTCTCTTTGGTGAGTTGAATTGTGCAAGGTCAAAGGAAAAATTTGGACTCACTAGAAGGGGACATTACACTTGCATAATGTATTATCAAAACTGTTGGTTAACAGATTTGTCCTTATTCTGAAACTAATTTTATTCTGACTCTATAGCCCTCTTCTGGAAGAACAAATGAGTTAAACAACAAATGGGTGAACCTTTTAAATTAGTTCCCCTCTGAATTTAGGTACAGCTCCCTTAAGATTTTCAATGAATTTAATCTATTCTACTATCCACATGCATTTTTAACCAGAAAATGCTTAAGGCAAACTAACATTCATCCATAACCATGTTATGAATGCGATAGATTTATACAGTATTAATGAGCAATAGAATGCATAGATCCTTATTTTGATACATTCAGATATATGGATACATTCACACGAACTTGCTGAACTAAAAAATAATAAAACACATATGACGAGCTTGTCCAAATAAAGAACAATTACCAAATGAAAGGAGATTTCACACAGAAAATCTGATTCCACACATTCAGACACACAGATCCAAATAAACAGTAACTATTTCTTTTTCTCATTCACAGATGAAAAATTACTCAGACAATCATCGCATAAAGTAAAACTATAAAAACAGATTAGCAAGAAAATTTTTTTCTTCTTCTCTTTCCTAAACTTCTATATCCTTCCAAGATTTTTTTAAAAACCTATAAATACCAATGTCTTAATCATGTCCTTGAGTAAATTAAATCCAGAGTTAACATAACTCTAGCTCGTACAGGATTTAGTTTAAACAACTGATTTTAAAGAAACAAGTTTGCTGAAAATAACATAAAGAGGAACTGAAAAGAGAACAAGCCAATGAGATTATGACTGGGGCGACGAATTAGCATCTCCTAATTTGCTATCGGTAGCCTGGGAAGCACGTTGGGTCTTCCACTCCTGAAAGGCAGCAACGAACTCCTGAATTCTAGGGAAGTTTGGTATACCTATATGCTTCATTCTAGATTTCCAAACTTCCTTTTCCCTTCGCATTTTTCCAAATTTTTCTTTGTGTTCTGGGAGTGCGTTGATGCAGAGATAAAGCAGTGACTCAACTTTAGAAATTCTGGAGAAATCTTCAATTAAAATATTATCATTTTCTTTAACAAAGTTGATTTTATCTCTGAAAGACTGGACCACTGCTTCAACATCTTCCCCAGGCTTTCCATCATCTTTTAAGTATTTAACATCAATACATCACAAATCATGTTGCAGTGATTGAGTGAATTCCGTTATCTCCTTAATTAGCTTTGTGAGTTCAAAGCGCCCTTGTCGGGATATGGAGTTCCTCCACTCAATATTCTTCTTGTTCACATATAACAAATCCTCGTCCACACCAGTCAGATTCTTTTCTACCAAAAACTTCTCCAGCCCATATTTTTGAACTTCATCCATCTGATTTATTACATTCGTCCACTTGCCCTCATCTTTCACCCAAACAGTGACCTGTGCTTTGAAATCTTCAATGGTGGCAGTAGTCAGGTCATATATACCCTTGAGCTCATGGATGTATTCAGTTCCTTTCTGCTCAATGTTATCCAACCAACTGTTAAACATTTTTGTCACCATTTTGCTTTTATGAACCTGGTCTAATACCTTTTGATTGACAGGTGATGTTGGGTCAAAAGACAGGGGAAGCTGTGAAATCAGCTGTGGGTTAGGATTATAAATAGCTTCAATGTACTCTGCCATTGAGCGCAGAGTTTGTTTTAACTCCCTCTTGTCCTTTTCATCCTTCATTGTTCAACTGACCATCCTTTTAGTAGAAGCTTCAAGGTGGTGGACATCTGCAGCTCTGGAGGCAGCACCAAGATCCACTCTCTCCACAGTGAAATCATGCACTGTTGGGTTCTGCACCTCTTCTTCAGTTACTGGCTTAGCAATTTCAGCACTCCAATTACCAGTGTTTGGGTCAATATCTATTCTGGACGTCATCTTGAGTCTTTTGGACTTGGGGGTTTTCCCCAAACATTTACTTACCATGTCCTCTAAAGGGACAACAAAAGGAATCACCTTTTTCTTATCAGAGATAGAGCTCTCTAGCCATTTTGGTGCAGGGGCTAAGGTTATCTTCCTGGGGTTCTCTCCATCAGAAGGTTCATTTGAAATCATTAACATCTCAGGGGTCTCCAGAATGGCCCCTGACTGTAACCCAGTGTCAACTACCCCTGTTCTGTTTGGGCTTGCCTCTTTGTCACCCATAGGCTCTTCTGATTCTTCCTCTGAATTTAAATCAACAATTATTGTTTCAGAAGTCTACTTTTTTCGTTTCCATTTTGTCCTCAACCTGGTAACACGAGATGGCAGAATATCCATGAGGACTCTTTTGGATCTCTTGGTGACAGGGTTTCTCTCAGTTGATGGCTTGGAAGCACCTTTAGGATATCTGAATTCACTACGAAAACTTGAATAACAAGAGCCTTACACTTCCAGCGCTATCCTTCTCCACGTTGCACAGTATGTTTACTTGCTAAAATTGGCTTGTTCTTAGTTAATAATGGCACTAACCAGATTGAATAATTATCGCTCAGAAGAATACATGCCATAAATATTTGAAAAGACATGAACTTTGATTTCTTCATTTAATAGCAAGTATTACTCACATGCCATCATGAAGTATAATGATTATCCGTAGCCTCCGCTAAATTAGAGATCTCGGTTTCATGATGAGTTTCTGACAAATTTTCCTCCAACTTTCCTGCTAAATTTGACTTAGAAAGCCGCGGAAGCAAACGGGACCAAAATCACCAAATCTTCAAACTATTGAACCATTGAACCTTGAGGACATGGTTCAATGCGGTGGTTCAATATGATGGTTCAAACATGCTAGCTGGACCTTATAGATAAGCAAAAGATTTGACTTACGGAAACAGGGACTTAACTCATGAACCGTTGAACTTGTAAAGATATGGTTCAATACGAAGGTTCAAAGACGCAAATGTTATGTAGACCAACAAAAAGTTACGCGGCTTTGGTAAAAGGTTTTCAACTATGAAATAGTGAACTATTGAACCATTGAACCTTGAACCTCGCTACAGGGTACAAGCGGAAGGTTCAAGTTCAATAATCATGCAAGGTAATTGTGTGACCCAACTTACAAGAAGACAGTGAATGTTGAACCTTAAGACCGTTGAACCATTGAACCTTGAACCTTGCTACAGGGTACAGGCAGAAGGTTCAATTTCAACCCGAAAGTTCAAAGACATTTAAGACAAACAAAACGAGAACTTGCTTTATGAGACACTTCAGACATATTGAACCATTGAACTTTGAACTTTTTGAGAATGGTTCAGGTTCAAAGGTTCAAACCTTAAGCAACTTTGTCTACAAAGACGACAAATGGGTCAAATTTGAAGGATCAAGAGCCGCTTTCAGAAACAAAGGTATGACCAAAAAAAATAACACGGTAAACTGGCTCTTGTTCAAGAAATATTACCAACCAATAAATAAATTTATGGTGACTCAACAGGTAACATTGGCTCTGACTGGGGACTGCATTTTATGGCAAAATGCAGAGAACTTAGAAGCTCCGATTTCACAAAAAAGGAAAATAGAGAAGAAAGGAACAAAATGGGCAAAACAAAAATGAGAAAGGAAAATGCAAAACCAAACAAAAGGGGAAACTATGTACAAAATAGGAGACCCTGTTCACAGACGATACAGCTTGAGATCCTATCCATTATAGAACAGGGGTAAAACAGTTCCATCAGGATATTCTAATTTAAAAGAATTTGGACCCAAAACCTGGTGAATCTTGAAAGGCCCACTCCAGAGCGAGTTGAATTTCCTATGTGCACCTTTGGGTTCTCTCCTTCTGTCCCATAGTAATACTTCATCTCCTTCCATGAACTTCCTGGGTCTTGTCTTCCTGTCAAAAATTTCTTTGACTCTGGCCTGATGCATAGTAATTCGGTCAACCAACTCGTTTCTTTCTTCTTCAATTTTGGTTAAATACATAATCCTCTTCTCCAAGGAATCTTGGAAATACCGATCCTCAATCACACTTTGTAGCTTGGCTGTAGATAGCTCCAGAGGTAAAGATAATTGGGCACCTATCCCATAAACTAATTCAAAAGGTGCCATCCCAATTGCTCTTTTAGGAGTTATTCTGTCGGCTCAGAGTGCTTCATACAACCTCTTATGCCAATCTCTGGGGTTGTCATTCACCAATTTCTTCATGATAGCAATCAGGTTTTTGTTACTGGACTCAGCTTGTCCATTCCCTTGGGGATAGTAATCTGACGAATGGGAGAGAGAATACTATGTTCATAACAGAAAGAAGCTATTTCAATTGAAGAGAAACTGGTAGCATTTTCTGCTACAATCTTCTAGGGCACACCAAATCGTACCAAAATATTTTCCTTGAGAAAATTACAAACCACCTCTGAAGTTGTTCTTCTTACAGGGGCTGCCTCAACCTATTTTGTGAAATAATTTGTTGCTGTTAAGACATGAGTATGCCCTGCACCTGAAGGGGGTGAGATAGGCCCAATAAAATCCAATCCCCATTGTTTAAAGGGTTCTTCAATAACAACAGGCCTCAAAGGTAGAGCTGCAAGTTGTGGCCTCCCTGAGAACATTTTACATTTTTCACAATTGGCCACCCATCTATATGGATCCTTAAACATCCCTGGCCAATAGTAACAATTTCTGAGAATCTTGAAAGCTGTAACTGAAGAAGAAAAATGTCCACCACATGCTTCATTATAGAAAACTTCTAAGAGCTTATTCTGCTGCTCTTTATCTACACACCTCAAGAAAGTTCCATCTAATCCTTTCTTATAAAGGACATCCCCCCAAATAACATATTTTGCAGCCTTTAGCTTCAGGTTTCTTTTCTCTTTAGGAGTCAGGTGATTAGGACAATCCCCTTATGTAAGATAATGTGCCACATCCAAAAACCATGGGTCCTGCAAGCTTACCAATAAAACTGTGGGGGTTCCTTCTCCTTCTTGTTCCTTGTTCTCAGCAATCAACTTACATAAACCTTGACCCCTAATCAACTTAGTAGGCTTAACTTCCAGATCATATTCTTGAATTTTGGCAACCCACGTTGCTCTATTATTTAGTCCTACTTCTTGTTGAGTCAAAATACTTTTCACAGCTGAATTTGGAACAAAAACAACTGAATGGGAATGAAGTATATAATACCTGAATTGCTTAATAGCTTTAACCACAGTGAAAGCTTGTTTTTCAACCAAAGAATATTTCAGCTCATGCCTTTTAAGAGGAATGCTCATAAAAGCTATGGGAACCTCTTCATCCAATTCATTTTTCTGTAACAAAATACCTGACATAGTGTGATCTGAAGCATAATAGTAAATAATAAAATCCTTTTGAAAGTTAGGATTTACCAAAGTGGGAGTGTTTGTAATTGCTTCCTTAATGTCTTCAAATGCCTTCTTAGCAACTTCATTCCACTTGAAAGGTTGTTTCTCGCTCATCATCCCAACAATGTGTTTTGTAATCTTAGCAAAGTCAAGAATGAACCTCCTGAGAAAATTGATTTGACGAAAGAAGGATTTGACTCTAGTCCTATTTGAAGGGAGACTAAGCTATTGAATTGCCCTGACCCTCTCTGGATCAATTCTGATTCCATCTTTTGAGACTAGGTGTCCCAACAATTTTCCCTCAATCACACAGAAAACTGACTTCTTAGGGTTGAGTGAGATGCCATGGCTTCGACACCTTTGCAAGACAGACTCCAGATCTCTCAAGTGATCTTCTCTACTCTTGGAAAAGATAGTCAAATCATCAAGGTAAATAACAATAATCCTGTTCTTCAGGTCTCTAAAAGATGAATCCATTGCCCTCTAAAAAGTTGCTCCTGCATTAATCAAGCTAAAGGGCATTCGACTATAGGCAAAAGTTCCTCGAGGTGTGGTGAAAGCAGTCTTATGTTGATCTTCTGTAGCTACACCTATCTGATTGTAGCCTGAGAAACCATCTAGCATAGACATCATTTCAGACCCAGCAACTGTCTGCAAGATGTGGTCCATCACATAATGGATAGTTATCTTTCAAGCTGGCTTGGTTTAAATTCCTAAAGTCAACACAGATCCTTATTTCTCCATTCTTCTTTCGTACTGGAACAATATTAGCCACCCAAGTGGAGTGATGGATTGGATAGATAATTCTAGCTTTCAACATCTTATCAATCTCCTTAAAATGGCTTCAGCAACTTTGGGGTTATAATTTCTCAGCTTTTGTCTGAATGGAGTCGCATTTGCTTTCAAAGGAATATGGTGTTGAAACTTCCCATGTCTAAATTTTTTGAGATCATCATAATACTAGGCAAAAACATCCTTATATTTGATTAGCAATTTGATCAATTTGTTTTTCTCCTCTAAAGAGCAGCACTTACCAATGGATACCCATTTAGGATTAGCTTCATCCCTAATATTTATCTTCTCATAATCCTCTACTTTGTCAGGAATATAGGGAGGTTTGCCTTTAACATATTCATCTCTTCGAGAAAATAGATGTTCCAAAGATACCACCCCTTTAGGAATTTTGTTTCCCTTTAACTGAATGATGTCATATCTTAGATTGATCCCAAGGTCAGGACTGAATTCTTTGCACTCTATTTCGGAACCTTCAAAATAGGTCCCCAGGAACATTTCAGCATTTTCTAAAAGCTTTCTGATCTGATTATCACTTTCAACAATTTGCTAGTTTTCAGCATTATTGGGGACATTAGGATGATATATCATTTCTATTCTATAAGAATCTTTTTTGAAATCTAGATGTGGTAAAAGGAGAGAAGCTGATAATGCTAAAGAATCTGCTCAGGAGTTCTGATCTCTGGGAATTGTTTCGATAGAGAAGGCATCAAAATATTCGATTTCATCCCATACCCTATTTCTGTAATGCCTTAGTCTTTCATTCTTGACAGAAAAGATTCCCCTTACCTGTTTCACAATTAGTTCAGTATCACCCTTCACCTTAAGTACCTTCACACCCTTTCCTTTAGCTTCAGATAATCCAAGCAGTAAAGCTTCATATTCTACAGTATTATTGGTGTTTTTAAACTCTAGCTTAAAAGAATAAGAAAAAATTTCACCTTCAGGTGAGATCAACACAACTCCAGCCCCTGAACCAGCAGTAGCACAACTGCCATCAAATTCCATAACCCATAAATCATCAGAATGTACAGACCTTTGCATTAATTCTTCTTTGGGATCTAACTCACAACTCTATTCAAAGGAGAGAAAATAGTTGCCAAATTCACATTCCTAAACAAAATCTGGGCCTTGGGATCATCAGAGGGGTAGACAGTGAACTTGCACTTGGGCTCAGGTTCTAGCTTCACTTTCTGCTTCCCCACTAGGATTGTGGCCTTTGACCAATCCAGTTTGATTTGTCCACCCAAATCCTTGCAAAATGTCCTGCTCAAAAGCATTCCATAACTGGCAGGAATATCTGCTACCAAAATAGTCAATTTGACTCTTTTGTCAGGATAAGTTGCAAGAGCAACTCGTGCATTTTTAATCTGTCCAAGCAAGGAAACTTGTTTTCCATCCATAGAATAACATCTACCAAATGTTTTTGTGAGTGATAGCCCTAGGGCTTTAGCCACAGAGGAAGGCATAATGTTATCAGAGGCTCCTGAATCTATAATGTAGTTACTAAGTTTATGGCCATTGATAAACAAAGACACATAGAAAGGATTGGGTTTCAAATCGGTATAAGGAGCATTGGTTGATGAATTGGGAGTTGTTGTAGGGGCGGACAAGGGTGACTCAGATGAGGAAGCAAATAGTCTAGCAATGGGGGATTCAGTATTAACCTCTAATTGATTCTCAAATTCAGTTTGTGTAGGACTACCTTTAACATGTTTGACTAATTTGTCAAGTTCAGTAGGTTTCAACTTGAGATACTCAATAGGAGAAATTTGAATTTTTGCAGACTTATATAAATCTACAACATCAAAAGAAGCATCTAGATCATTTCTATGTAGCAATCTATTTTCTTGAGCCTTCATATTAGCATCGTGAGTTCTAGTTAAAGGCTCCTTACCTTTGCCAGGTACTTCTTGAGTATTAGAGGGTCTCATATTCCTCTGACTTCTAGTGAGCACAGTGCATGAAGGATCTTCAACGGTTACCAATATTTCACCTCCCCTTTCTGAATCAGACTCGTATTCTAGGAAGTGTATCTCAGAGCCACCAGGTTCCCCAAAGTTCCTCTCTTCTTCTGTGGCTTCCCCTAGCATATCTTGAGTAGCAGTCATCTGAGTGTACCTGAGCATTTCTGGGCAAGAATTTCCATCATGGTCAGTAGTCAAGTGAAAAATACACATGTTTCCCCTCCCAGGAGGAGCTTCAATAGTCAGTATTGGCTGTGCTGATGTCAAGGGTAAAGCCCTACCAGTATTTTCTTGTTGATTCAAATTCCTCCTACTTATATCTTGATACGGTTGTTGAAAGGGGGCACCAGTTTTAGGTAGTTGCTTCTTCAAGACAATCATATCATTAACCAACCTTTGCACTACAGGATCCGTAGATGATGAGGGCTAGGCATTTGGCACCTGAACCTCTCTCTTCCATTTACTGGCCATAATGAGATCATCCTCCAATTCGACTGCTAAGGCTTGTGTAGCTGGCAAATCAGCAATTACACCTCTCCTGAGATGGAAGCTAATATCAGGAGGCATAGAATTAATAAAGACACATTTTTATTTTCACCAGACGGTCTTTTAGTAGCAGGGATTTTGTTCACAATTCTATTAAACTTAGTCACGAACTCCCTCATAGGTTCATGAATCTCTTTTTTAAGCTGAGTCAGCTGTGCAAGGAGGTAATGTTCATCCTCTGCACTTTTGAACCTATTTTCAAAAGCAGTCTTCATTTCATTCCAATTGGTGATTGAGGAATCAGTCAGGTGGTAGAACCATTGTGCCGCAGTGTCGGTCAAAGTCTACACAAAGAGCCTTATGGTGACATCTTGGTGTTGTACACCTAAGACACTACATGCTACTGCAAAAGCACACAAATGTTCTTCTGGTGATTGTTTGCCATCTCCATTAAATCTAGGCAAATTTTCTCTTGCATTTTTAGGTAATGGGTTTAGGTTAGCCCCTAGGTTCAGAGGACCTATGGCAGCTCCCCAAGGTTGAGCCATGGGTAGAAAATTTATAGCTAAGGGGATAACGGTGCCTGAAAGAATTAAAGCTTGACAAATAGGGGAGGTAGAAGGTTTAGGGGGACTAGGGGGTCTACTCCTAGCTCTTCTTGCATGAGTAGGGATATAAGGAAAATTAAGATTTTGCAGTGCTTGAAAGGTAGGGTCCTCAACTCCCTCTCTTCTGGAAGACCTAGTATACGGTCTAGAATCTAGCTTAAAATATTGAAACTGGATAGGCAGTTATTGATTTCTTTGCTGTTCTTGATTTCTTTGTGCTTCAAGGGCTTGGTTTCTTGCTGCGTTTCATGCATGCCTTCTTCTCTGCCTGAGTAACAGCAATCTCAAGTTATCAGCCAATTCCTCTTCTTGTTCTAATACTCTGCTTGCTCTTCTGTAATCTTCACTATTTCGATGAGTGCGCTAAGCAAGGGTATTCAACTGGCCAATAATGTCTTCCTGCTCGTCTTGAAATCCAAGATTGGGTTGGAGAACAGGAATTATGTTTTCATGTGGAAGCACCATTGTTGCTTCATATTCAGGCGACCAATCTTTAATTAATGGTTTTGTCTTGATTTCCCCCAGTAGAGTCGCCAAAAACTATTGGTTAATAGATTTGTCCTTATTCTGAAACTAATTTTATTCTGACTCTATACCCCTCTTCTGGAAGAACAAATGAGTTAAACAACAAATGGGTGAACCTTTTAAATTAGTTCCCCTCTGAATTTAGGTATAGCTCCCTTAAGATTTTCAATGAATTTAATCTATTCTACTATCCACATGCATTTTTAACCAGAAAATGCTTAAGGCAAACTAACATTCATACATAACCATGTTATGAATGTGATAGATTTATACAGTATTAATGAGCAATAGAATGCACAGATCCTATTTTTGATACATTCAAATATATGGATACATTCACACGAACTTGCTGAACTAATAAATAATAAAACACATACGACGAGCTTGTCCAAATAAAGAACAATTACCAGATGAAAGGAGATTTCACACAGAAAATCTGATTCCACACATTCAGACACACAGATCCAAATAAACAGTAACTGTTTCTTTTTCTCATTCACAGATGAAAAATTACTCAGACAATCATCGCATAAAGTAAACTATAAAAATAGTTTAGCAAGAAATTTTCTTTCTTCTTCTCTTTCCTAAACATCTATATCCTTCCAAGATTTTTTTAAAAACCTATAAATACCAATGTCTTAATCATGTCCTTGAGTAAATTAAATCAAGAGTTAACATAACTCTGACCCGTACAGGATTTAGTTTAAACAACTGATTTTAAAGAAATAAGTTTGCTGAAAATAACATAAAGAGGAACTGAAAAGAGAACAAGCCAATGAGATTATGACTGGGGCAATGAATCAGCATCTCCTGATTTGCTATCGATAGCCTAGGAAGCACGTTGGGTCTTCCACTCCTGAAAGGCAGCAACGAACTCCTAAATTTTAGGGAAGTTTGGTATACCTATATGCTTCATTCTAGATTTCCAAACTTCCTTTTCCCTTCGCATTTTTCCAAATTTTTCTTTGTGTTCTGGGAGTGCGTCGATGCAGAGATAAAGCAGTGACTCAACTTTAGAAATTCTGGAGAAATCTTCAATTAAAATATTATCATTTTCTTTAACAAAGTTGATTTTATCTCTGAAAGACTGGACCACTGCTTCAACATCTTCCACAAGATTTCCATCATCTTTTAAGTATTTAACATCGATACATCGCAAATCATGTTGTAGTGATTGAGTGAATTCCGTTATCTCCTTAATTAGCTTTGTGAGTTCAAAGCGCCCTTATCGGGATATGGAGTTCCTCCACTCAATATTCTTCTTGTTCACATATAACAAATCCTCATCCACACCAGTCAGATTCTTTTCTGTCAAAAACTTCTCCAACCCGTATTTTTGAACTTCATCCATCTGATTTATTACATTCGTCCACTTGCCCTCATCTTTCGCCCAAACAGCGACCTGTGCTTTGAAATCTTCAACGGTGGCAGTAGTCAGGTCATATATACCCTTGAGCTCATGGATGTATGTAGTTCCTTTCTGCTCAATGTTACCCAACCAACTATTAAACATTTTTGTCACCATTTTGCTTTTATGAACCTGGTCTAATATCTTTTGATTGATAGGTGATGTTGGGTCAAAAGACAGGGGAAGCTGTGAAATCGGCTATGGGTTAGGATTGTTAATAGCTTCAATGTACTCTACCATTGAGCACAGAGCTTGTTTTAACTCCCTCTTGTCCTTTTAATCCTTCATTGTTCGACTGACCATCCTTTTAGTAGAAGCTTCAAGGTGGTGGACATCTGCAGCTCTGGAGGCAGCACCAAGATCCACTCTCTCCATAGTGAAATCATGCACTGTTGGGTTCTGCACCTCTTCTTCAGTTACTGGCTTAGCAATTTTAGCACTCCAATTACTAGTGTTTGGGTCAATATCTATTCTAGATGCCGTCTTGAGTCTTTTGGACTTGGGGGTTTTCCCCAAACATTTACTTACCATGTCCTCTAAAGGGACAACAAAAGGAATCACCTTTTTCTTATCAGAGATAGAGCTCTCTAGCCATTTTGGTACAGGGGCTGAGGTTGTCTTCCTAGGGTTCTCTCCATCAGAGGGTTCATTTGAAATCATTAACATCTTAGGGGTCTCAAGAACGACCCCTGACTATAACCCAGTGTCAACTACCTCTGTTCTATTTGGGCTTACCTCTTTGTCACCCATAGGCTTTTCTGATTCTTCCTCTGAATTTAAATCAACAATTATTGTTTCAGAAGTTTGCTTCTTTCTTTTCCCTTTTGTCCTCAACCTGGTAACACGAGATGGTAGAATATCCGTGAGGACTCTTCTAGATCTCTTGGTGATAGGGCTTCTCTCAGTTGATGGCTTGGAAACACCTTCAAGATATCTGAATTCACTGTGAAAACTTGAATGACAAGAGCCTTACACTTCCAGCGCTATCCTTCTCCGCGTTGCACAGTATGTTTACTTGCTAAAATTGGCTTGTTCTTAGTTAATAATGGCACTAACCAGAATGAATAATTATCGCTTAGAACAATACGTGCCATAAATATTTGAAAAGACATGAACTCTGATTTCTTCATTTAATAGCAAGTATTACTCACGTGCCATCATGAAGTATAATGATTATCCGTAGCCTCCGCTAAATTAGAGCTCTTGGTTTCATGATGAGTTTCTAACAAATTTTGCTCCAACTTTCTCGCTAAATTTGACTTAGAAAGCCGCGGGAGCAAACGGGACCAAAATCACCAAATCTTCGAACTATTGAACCATTCAACCTTGAGGACATGGTTCAACGCAGTGGTTCAATATGATGGTTTAAACATGCCAGCTGGACCTTATAGATAAGCAAAAGATTTGACTTACGGAAACAGGGACTTAACTCATGAACCGTTGAACTTGTAAAGATATGGTTCAATACGAACGTTCAAAGACGCAAATGTTATGTAGACCAACAAAAAGTTACGCGGCTTTGGTAAAAGGTTTTCAACTATGAAACAGTGAACTGTTGAACCATTGAACCTTAAACCTCGCTACAGGGTACAAGCAGAAGGTTCAAGTTCAATAATCACACAAGGTAACTATGTGACCTGACTTACAAGAAGACAGTGAATGTTGAACCTTAAGACCGTTGAACCATTGAACCTTGAACCTCGCTACAGGGTACAAGCGGAAGGTTCAAGTTCAACCCAAAAGTTCAAAGACATTTAAGACAAACAAAATGAGAACTTGCTTTATGAGACACTTTAGACATATTGAACCATTGAACTTTGAACTTTTTGAGAATGATTCAGGTTCAAAGGTTCAAACCTTAAGCAACTTTGTCTACAAAGATGACAAACGGGTCAAATTTGAAGGATCAAGAGCTGATTTTAGAAACAAAGGTATGACCAAAAAAAATAACACGGTAAACCGGCTCTTGTTCAAGAAATATTACCAACCAATAAATAAATTTATGGCGACTCAACAGGTAACAAAAAAAAAAATTTTTACAACACACATTCAATGCAAGCTCATAGGAGTCTTTGACACTTGTATCTGGAGACAAACTGGCATCATTACAATACCTGTCAAACCTATAATACATCTCCTCCTCCAAGAACCTGTTTATATAGAATATACAAGGTAAAATTGCCTATATCTTGGAATGGGCATCCAACTTGGCCTCATAGCCCAAAACCCACACCTAAGGACACTTGGTCAATATTGTAGAATGTTCCTAAAACTTGTCCATAGCTCCCATTCCAAAGAGGTGGCCTATTTCCAAAATGGGCTATGACAGATGCTATTAGGACTCTTAAGACTGTCATAGAATCTGTCATAGCAGTTACAACTTACAGTTGTAAGAGAATCTATTATACATAGGCTATAAATAGCATTTCTCTTACAACATGTCATAGTCCACCTTGGAGTGCCCAAATATGCCTTTTTCAAAGATGCTTCATGACACATGTCTACACCTGTCTTACAAGCTTCTATTTCTGACTCTTACATGTCATAGATTCTATCAGAGGAATCCATCATAACCATTTCGGTCAATATTCCCTTACACAACATCCAAGATGTCGACACATGGTAAAATAATCCTACCACAAAGTGGGATGCTTACCTCCTCATGTGAGGACAAAATTACAAGTTGTCAAGTTCCATGTAGGATGACACATCACCGTGCCACATCCCACAATATGACAATATGGAATTTACAATTAATTACAACATAGGCATTGAATAAATAAATACAATCATAAATAATGCAAGGAATTACCAAGGTTGAGACACCTTAATTCCCAATATTCTCCCACTTGTCAAACACCTTGTAAGAGACAATAAAATAATAGGATTTAACTACTATAGGCTGAGAGGCCTACAGACTTTGAACACCATCTGAACTTTTATGTGCCCACTAGCTTCGTCAATGCATCTGCAACATTCTTCAAAGTATCTAACTTCTCCAAATTTACCTTCCCATTCTCTACCATGTCTCGCATGAAGTGAAACTGTGCATCAATATGCTTTGTTCTGGCATAGAAAGTTAGATTCTTTGCATGGCAAATTGCACTCTGACTGTCACAACTGATCATAATTTGACCTACATCAACACCAATATCTGAATACAATTTCTTAAGTCAAATGGGTTCCTTCCAAGCATGAGTTGTAGCCATATACTTAGCTTCTGTAGTGGACAAAGCAACCACAAGTTGTCACTTACTCATCCAACTAATCACACCACCAAACATTGTGAACACATATGAACTGGTGGATCTCTTACTGTCAATGTCACATGCCCAATCAGAATCCACAAATCCATGAATACAAACTAAATGTAGAGGTCCTGTAGTATTTCAATGATAGAAAATGGAATACTCGAAAGTACCCCTCAAATATCTGAACACTCGCTTAACTGCATCCTAATGTACCCATCTAGGATTAGCCATAAACCGACTAAGGACTCCCACTACTTGGGCAATCTTGTGCAGGCCATAGCATACATCAAATTGCTAACATCACTAGCATAAGGTACTCTACTCATGTCCTCCACCTCACTAGGAGATTTCAAACAATCATTAATAGTCAACTTTGTCCCCAATGAAATAGGAATTTTTACTAGTCTACAATCTACCATGCTAAACCTGTCCAACACGGTCTTCACATACTTACTCCAGCTTAACCAAAGTTTTCTTTTTGTTCTGTCTCTTCTGATTTCCATTCCAAGAATGTACCTAGCTGCTCCTAAATCTTTCATTTCAAACTATGCTGCCAATTGAGACATAAAATTAGAAATCATATTTTTGCCCTTCCCAATGAGCAACATATCATCAACATATAATGCAATAATGAGAATACGATCACCATCAAACTTATAATACACATAGTGATCCAATTTTAATCTCAGATAACCAATTGACAACACAAAGGCATCAAACTTCAAGTACCACATTCTAGGAGACTACTTCAAAAAATACAAAGACTTCTTAAGCTTGCAAACCAAATTTTCTTTACCTTTCTCTATGTAATGCTTTGACTGTGACATGTAGATTTCTTCCTCCAAATCAGCATGAAGGAAAGTTGTCTTTACATCCATCTGTTCTATCTCTAAATCATAAGCAGCTGCAAGAGATAACAAAAATCTAATGGATGTCAGCTTTGCAATGAGAGAGAAAATTTCACTGTAATCAATTCCCTCCACTTGTGAGTACCCCTTCGCAACCAATCTAGCCTTGTACTTTTCAACACTTCCATCTGCACTAAATTTCTTCTTGAACAACCATTTGCAACCAACAGGTTTTTGTCCATCAGGTAAAGGCACCAAGTCCCATGTTTTGTTCTTTTTGAAAGAAGCCATCTCATTCTCCATGGCCTCCTTCCAGGAACCTGCATCTTTCATGCCCATAGCCTCTTTCACAGTTCCTGGCTCATCACTGTTAGAAAGTAAAGCCAAAGCACAACTAGAATCAAGTAATGAATAACCAAACCTATCAGGTTGCTTTCTTTTTCATGTAGACCTCCTCAATGGCTAAGTATAAGGTTCTACTTCTTCTTCTTCACTTTTGGAGCTACTAGAGCTCTCCTCATCATCAGGCCTCACAGGGTCTATCTGTTTATTCTTCTCAAGGGTAGAAGGAAATTGAACCGCGTCTTATTTCTTTTCTGACTATTCTGGCTGTAGAACAATGGAAGAGGGTGTTAGCTCTCTAAAGATAACACGTCTTCTATAGAATACTCTCTCAGTCACGGGATCCCAAAGCTTTTATCCTTTCACACCAACACCATAGCCAATGAAAATACATTTAACAACCTTGTTCTCCAACTTAGACCATTTCTCCATAGGCACATGTGCATAAGCCTCACAACCAAAAACACAAAGATTCCTTACTAAAGGCTTTTTACCAGACCACACCTCCATAGGTGTTTTTCCAACAAAAGCTAATGTAGGAGATCTGTTTACGAGATAGTAAGCAGTGGCAATAGTTTCAGCCCAAAACATTTGTTCTAGACTAGCTACATTAACCATACTTCTAGCCTTCTCCATCAGTGCCCTATTCATCCTCTCTGTAACTCCATTTTGTTGCAGGGTATATGGAGTTGTCTTATGCCTTTCAATCCCTTTCTCTTTGCAGAACTTATCGAACTATGCCAAACAAAACTCACCACTGTTGTTAGTTCTCAAACACTTAATCTTTTTACAAGTCTAATTTTTAGCAAAGGCTTTAAACTCTTTAAACTGACTAAAGACTTTAGTCTTGCTTTTGATAAAATAAACCCATGTCCTTCTACTGTAATCATCTACAAAAGATACAAAATATATAGATTTTGAAATCAAAGGAATATTAATAGAACCAAACACATCAGAATGAATAAGATCCAATACACTAGAAGACTTGTGAGAACTAGAGTAAAACTTAACACAGTTTTGCTTTCCATAAATGCAATGTTCACAAAAGTCAAACTCAAGATTACAATCACTTAACCCCTCAATGAATTTTTAATTTTTTAGGGTACGCAAACCCTTCTCACTAATGTGGCCATATCTCAAATGCCATAACATAGTCTTTTCAGTAGGAAGCTTAGCTTCTAAAGCATGTGCACAACAATCAGAACCAATTACAATAGATTTCTTCATTGCATGTTTAGATGGTGGGGATGAAGTGACAACAGCTCATTTCCTTGAGTCAGAAGAACTATTGCACTATGAAGCGCATGCCTCCAGCTAAAACATAGTACCCCTTCGAGTACCCTTCACAAGCACAATAGATCCTCTTGTCATCTTGCATCCATCCTTCAAAAAGACAACCTGCACCAAGGTTCACCCTTCCACCATCAAACTCTTCATATTTGGTAAACTAGTCTCGATGTGAGGTCATGTCAAATGATGCACCAGAATCAATCAAGCACACATCATTAGATGCACGGGTGGCCATGGCTGCGATGAAGGCATTAGCACCATCTTGTGACTTGTTAGAATATGAATAAGGAGCTTTCTTTTTCTTTTTCTTCTCCTGTTTGCATTCCTTTCGAAAATGCTCAGTTTTACAATAGTTCCAACAAAGTGCCTTGGACTTTCCAGGAGATTTGGATCTCCCATAGGATTTGGATCTACCCTTTTCACCTTTCTTGTCCTTCTTCCCTTTCTCTTTGGGTCTTCCATGAACCACAAGAGCCTCTTTGACTGCCTAAGAAGAAATTCTCCACATAGCTTTAGATAACAGCGAAGATACCACATCTTCCATCTTGAAGGTGGTAGTGGTGCTTCCAATAGCCCTGACAAGATGATCCCATGAATCTTACAAAGAACAAAGTAGGGTCATGTATCGATCCTGCTCCAACAATTTCACACACACAAATGTCGACTGTGACATGATCATGTTGAAAGGATTCATGTGATCTACAATAGATCCTCTATCTTCCATTTTAAGAGCAAACAACTTCTTTTTGAGGAAAAGTTTGTTTACCAAGGATTTGGCCTAATAAACATCACCCAACCTCTTCCAAAGATTTTTCGTACTCTTCTCTTCATGGACATTCAACAAGACAGAGTCAACTAAACAGAGTCTTATTAGACCCTTAGCCTTCCAATCTTTGAGGTCACAATTAGCTTGTGAGATTTCTTTAGGTTTCACATCGGACACCGTTTCCCATAGGTCACAATCAACAACTAGGTCCTCCATCTTCAATTTCCACAACTCGAAATTAGTGCCATTGAATTTCTCAACCTCTAACCTTTCGAATGTTGTTGCCATCTCCTTGCTGCAATAAGATATACAATACTCTACACAAGACTCCCAATCAATTTAAGATTAGCTCAAAAAACCCCTACCCAATAGCTAATACCAAAACTGGCTAGGCTCTAATCTAATGAAGTGAGGAGAGTGCAAATTCAATTTTATCCTAACTATTACAACAACATTAAACCATTAACATGAGATATTGCAAAGAACACATAACAGAGAAGGTGAGATAGAAGAAGAGAGCGACAAGATATACATGGGGAAAACCCTTATTAGGTGAAAAACCCCACACTCCAAACCCTACAAAATGTATTATCAAAACAAAGAATGTTTACAACACACTTGCAATGTAAGCTCTTAGGAGTCTTCGACACTCGTATCTAGAGAGAAACCAATAGCATAACTATACATGTCAAACTTGTAATACATCTCCTCCTCCAAGAACCTATTTATATAGAATATACAAGGCAAAATTGCCTCTATCTTGGAATGGGTGTCCAACTTGGCCTCATGGCCCAAAACCCATGCCTAAGGGGACTTGGTCAACATTGTAGAATTTTCTTGATGCTTTTCCATAGCTCCCATTCCAAAGAGGTGCCCTATTTCCAAATGGGCTATGACAAATGCTCTTACGACTCTTAAAACCATCATAGAAGTTACAACTTACAGCTGTAAGAGAATCTGTCATACATAGGCTCTAAATAGCATATTCTATTACAACATGTCACAGTCCACCTTGGGGTGCCCAAATATGCCTTTTTCAAATATGCTTCATGACACATGTCTACACCTATCTTACAAGCTTCTATTTCTGACTCTTACATGTCATAGATTTTGTCATAGGAATCCATCATAATCATTTTGGTCAATATTCCCTTACACAACATCCAAGATCCCGACACATGGAAAAATACTCTTACTACAAAGTAGGATGCCTATCTCTTCATGTGAGGACAAAATTACAAGTTGTCAACTTCCATGTAGGATGACACATCACCATGCCACATCCCACAATGACAATATGGAATTTACAATTAATTTACAACATATGCATTGAATAAATAAATACAATCATAAATAATGCATGGAATTACCAAGGTTGAGACACCTTAATTCTCAACAAAGTTCATGTCCAACTTCATCACTTAATTCTTTAATGCATCCTTCTAAATAGTTGCTCGATTGTTGAAAGATCTCGTCTACAAACTTGTTCACATCTACATTAAACACCTTTCTCCACTGCAAAAGAAATGAAAATGTGTAAGGTCAACTATGTAAAGAACTATCATACTTATTTATTATTTTACTTTTTTTGTAATTTACTTCTTCTATCATAATTTAACCTCTTGCATGGTTGGTCACATGTGACTAGCATAGCTTTGTCTAAGGACTAGCATAGCAATTATTTATATTAGGTATATAGTAAACTACATGCCACCAATAGTAACAATAAAATATGGAGAGATATTAGAACACTAACCTTGCTTCGGTCTTAGCAATAAAAAAATTGACCTAAAATTAAAACAAAAGTGAACAATATCAAATAAAGTTCATTAGAGTTTACAAAGAAAAAGATTTATTTGGATTGCATCAATGTTGCCCTACTTTTGGCCCTTATCCCTTTGATAAGTCCTTGTTTAAAATATTGGTGCTTTGCCTTCCCTTGGTTCCTAGTTAGTCACCTCCTTTTGCCTTTAATCGGCCATTTTATATTTCCCCAAACCTAGTCAGTAGTGTTGATGTGTTTTTTATGATAGTACCAATATTAGAATAAAATACTGAGTATTCTATCCTCTCTTGAACAAAGTATCTCAAATGCTAAACTATGTGATCAAATGAGATTACTCCAATGTTCCTTCAATGTCATGTCTTGACGTGCACATGGATAGACTCGGTGGAATGATGTGATTTTTCTAGTAATAAAAAAGGGACATATGCTAAATTAATCCTTACTTATGGATGAAATCTATTCCTTACTCCTTGGGTTTGAACGAAAGGAACTTTCTTCAATATATCTAAAAATAATAATAAAAGGAAAGGGTTAGGAGAAATCTAATCTACTCCTAAGGACAAAGAGATAATGAATAATGCTTTGATAGACAAATTCCTTCAAACCAAGCTTCGTTTCACCATGAGAACAATAACTACATAAAACTAGTGCAATATTTAAAATTAATGAAGGATTTTCATATTGCAAATATGCATTCAAATACCCACTGCTGGCATAACTTGAACAAATATCCATAATCGAACTATTGTAAAATGGGGTTCAGGCTAACCTTGCATTGTAGATTACAATTAACAAACCACAAAAAGTATCAACAAAGGAATTCATCAAATATCTTCACATTAATCCACCATATCAATGAACTTCAACTAAAATTTATTTAATTTTCTTTGAATCATCTTTGATAAATCAGAAACCATGCTAACAACCCAGAAAGAACACAAATTCACAAGGTTTGAATGAGTATGTATTGATTTTGGTAGTATCTTTACAACAATTTCACAATAGTCTCTTACACTTTTCAAAAGCTTCTACTCTAAAGAGAAGATCCTTAGCATCTAACTTACATCCAACTACTAACTCTCTTTTTACAAATGCAGAGAATGAGCCTTATATAGAGCTCAAAATTACAACCAAGGGCCCAGATTGATTCTAGAATCAATGGTCAAGATTATGACAACAAAACCCTAATGGAAGGTAGTTACAACTACCTCCACTTTTGACCAATGAAATATCAACAACACATGATCTTCTAGAAGGGTGCCTCCATTATGTCTTTCCTTGGTGGCCAAGTTCATCGAATATGGACTTGTTGATGTGGCATACTCTGATTTGTTGAATGATGACTGGATGCCACCTCAGCATATTCTGAACAATTGTCTCTTGAGTGTACTTTGAACTTGGGATTTTTGTCTTCATGTTGCATTTTATTTGGATTCTAATGTTGGCGTGGACTTCCTTGTACATAATCTTGACTTCATGACATTAAGCTTTGATTCCCATCTCATCCTTGAAATTCCATGGATTGACCTTCTTTTGATGTTGGATTCCTCGACACTGGATTGGAAATGCATCTCGTCCCATGGATGATCTTGATGCTAGCCTTCCTTGTATCATTGAAGTATCTTAAAAGGTGAAATCCTTCATCTTCCTTTGGTATTCATATGTAGTCCTCTTGTTATTATAAGTATTCTCCTCTGGCATTGGAACTCCTTGATGCTTGAGATAGTCTCCTTGTTGTTTCTCGAACAGATTTGATCATCCTTGAGCACCATCTTCATGAAAGTTATCCTTGTCCTCAATTACTACAAAACAAAGAAAACCTCGAGTAGTCATGGTGAATAAAATCCTTTAATGTAATGAAATAAGAAGGTGAAACATGAATAACCTTGCATGACTCAATAAAAAATACACAATTTTGATCAATTTCACTCACAAATTCTTGAATAAATGAAGGATTTTCTTCATTTTTTCTTGCAAGTAATCCAAACTGGGCTGACCTAGGCAAGGAATTTCACAATTTTCATATATTTTCTATTGAATTTCAACTTTTCTGTGCTCAAGGTTAGTTAAGAATTTAGGTGAACTTTTATGTTCATCATGAATTTTTTTCCTAATCTTGTATTCTCTCTTATCATTGGATTTATCTTAAGTGCAACTTTCAAAGGGTGGCAGATTAGTACAAAGTCACACATTTGGTGAAGTTACGGATAAATTATTGGTCTCATATTTCACTTACTTGTGGATTAATTCCTTGATTGCATGTTTGAGTGGATTATGAAAAATTCCATGTCACACTTTCCTTAGGTCGCATGTTTTATGATGATATGGAATTATCTTTGATCACACTTTTCCTTGTGTTGGATCTAATCCTTAGTCACACCTTTTTCCATATTAGGGATTTCACACTTTAGAGGGTGTTAGGGAATTTCTTCTTGAGTGCAAGTTTCATCTCCTTGTGGAATCTCTCCGCGGTCACAAATTTCACTATGCCGAGGAATTTTGCACTTTTTGCCTTGTCCTTGATAAATTTCATGTTCCAACATCACCTTGTGAAATCTCTCCAAGTCGCATTTTTGACCTACTTGGGTATTTTACAGCGATCACACCTTTGAATCTTGGATTTTTCCTTATTTCACATTCCAAGTCATGGATTTTTCCTTATCACACTTTTCATTATGACTTGGATTGTTTTATCCTTGTATTATTTTTCGTTGTCACACTTTTCACCTTGACATTTCTATCCTTGTCACACTTTTCACCTTTACGTAGATTTTCTATCCTTGGATTGTTTTATACTTGTTGCACTTTTCACCTTGACATGGATTTTTCTATCATTGGATTATTTTATCCTTGTTGCACTTTTCACCTTGATGTGGCTTTTCTATCCTTGGATTGTTTTATCCTTGTCACACTTTTCACCTTGACATCAATTTTACGAATAGGATTATGAAGGTCCTTTTTTTGAGAATATATTTAAAAATATAATTAAGTATATGTTTACTTTAAATATTTTGAAATATATTGTTTGGATGTTTGAGATAGGTCATAGATCCTAATGGAGAAATATCTGAATAAAATGTTTATTGATATTACATGTAGGATACAATCCAAGTATAAATATTATGTGGGAAAACTACCAGTAACATAACTATCAGTTTGTTTATATGAAAGCAATCATAACTACCGGTAAGTAATGGTAGATAACAATGTAATACTCTAACATGCCCCCCTTATTACATTGTTCTTGTAATAGTACTAAGGGACCCCCCCTGAATGCTAATATATTCAACAAAGCTGATTACATAATATGAATACATATTTTATAGAGGATCTTCTCCCAAAGACCAAATCCTGAACCAAGTGGGGCTCCATCATGTTGTCTTGTCTACCCTTGAAAAGGTGTAGCTTCAAGATGTGTTCTTGAGCTCTTTAGTCCCGAACTCTCAAATCACAGAGTCTTGAATTATTTGACAATAATCCCTATGAGATATGACAGATCTCTATCATTGTCTAGTGACTGTGAAAGGGTGTAATTCTTGATCATATACTATTGAAGCTCATTGGACAACAATCCATATTAACCTCAACACCAAATCCCAAACCTGTCTCCAAACAAAATCTTCACAAAACATACATTCTTCAAATCCATTAGCATCAACAAAGAAAAGCAAAACAACCAAAACTAAAAATGCTTCTCATGCAAAACATCATCTCAAAGAGAGAAGCTAACTTGAGATAATGGAAATTCCTCCATCCTCCGATGCCACCTACCTCCAATATGACCCTATTACACTTTAACCAACTGATGTCTCGGATGAGTCTTTCAAGGCCTCATCAGGAATAGAAAAGATGGCCCTGAAAGCATAAGCTATCTTTGACATATGTGCATTCATGATGATAATGTCAAATTGATCCAATGATAGACCCATACACTAATCAATTTTATATGTCCAATAGCCTTCAACAATTTTTACCTTATTACTCCAAATAAAAATATAAAAACTCTAGAGTTTCACTCTACCACGGTCCTCTGAACTATAATTTTTCTACTATTTCCTTTTATTTCCTTCAACGGTTTCTATCATTTGCCATTTGGCTTTCTGTACCTTCCTTCTCATTGACCCCACTTTGATTTCCTTCCAAAAGAAATGACTCAAATCTTCTCTTTTTCTTGATGGAGATAAAATGGTTACAATCTTCCAACAATTCATCCACAGCAAAAGAGAAACAATAAAGAACAATTCCTCAGAATTAACAGAGACAAATTAAACCAATAATGAAGAGGCACAAATCGCTAGCCTTCAAACTTACACATTGCCTTTGTTATGAATCATAGATGAACTTCCCACATGATTTCCATGAAATTCTGAAGGATAAGAGTAACTGTGTGTCCACTTATGAGGTTGGAAATTGCTTGATGCATAATAGTTAGATATTCTAGTCTTCAACAAAATGTGATATGAAGAATAACAAAATCAGCACGAGAATCTCAACTTCATGAAGTTTTTCATGGATTTCTTTAATGATCTCTTATATTCTCCTCAACTCTCATCATCAAATCACAACATAAAGTATGAAAAAAAAACATGAAACAAACCAGTAAATCTTCTATTAATGCATTCAACCCATGGCCTACACCGAGATCTTTGCCAGAGTCTACACTACTCATGCCTCCCTTTATTCTAACATGACATTGTAGGTTGCGCCATTGGAGGTTCTATTTCTTTGTCATATTTCACCTCCTCATGTTGGTTTTCATCTAAATTCTGCAATGATTCAAGGAAAGATTACTGGCAATGTTGTCACTCCCTACACATAGAAATGCACACCAACACTCCTATAAATATCAACAAACACACATTTCATACTGGAAAACTCATATTGCTCTCTCACAACACAGGATCAAATATTGCTTTGATACCATATAATTGACAAATATCTGAATAAAATGTTTATTGATATTAAATGTAGGATACAATCCAATTATAAATATTATGTCAAAAAACTACCGGTAACATAACTATCGATCCAATTATATGAAACCAATTATAACTACCAGTAAGTAACGATAGATAAAAATGTAATACGCTAGCATATCCATGGGATTTAACATGCAGGTTCTAGATTTTTAAGGATCCACCAGATTTTAGACTTAGTTTTTTAGGGTTTTAGGACATTAGACTTAGTCAAGTTTAGGGTTTCAGGGACATGCATCAGGGTGAAACCATATGGACTCCTTTGTGAAATATCTATCCCTTAGGCCAATTTATTCAATCATCTCATGGACTTTGAGCTGAGAGTTGAGTGGATCACTACTACCAAACCAACAAACTCAAAGAAAACCAAAACCCTAAAGTAAAACGAAGATAGAAAGCAAGGAAAAAAGGGGGTCCCCATTTGCGATGGGGTGATGTGTGGAAACATACCACAACAAGTAGGTTTGTCCTTTTCTGAATCTACTGATTCAAAAGCAAACATTTGAAAATATTCCCTTAAGTTTCACTATCGGCTATTTTTGTACTCTATAAACCAAACTTCTTGCTTTTACTAGTCAGTTTGAAGGTTCGCTAACTTCTATCTCTTGCCGATGCTTTTGTCTCATAACTTCATTAGCTAATCTTTGTGCTAATGGAGAATAAAGCTTGAAAGTTTCCAAAGTTAAAAGTTTCACTAGTTCATCAATAACCGATATTGCCAACAAAGAGATATTAGTAGCCAAACTTGAAATTGGCTTAAAGTTTAGGTCATGAAATTGTTAGTTTGCCGACGAATCATATCACTGATGAAAGGTACATAGAAGATTCTAATTTTTAGAAACTAATGGGGAAATGATATCACCCAAGGTCACAGTTCATGAAACAATTGTTTTGCCTGCATATCCTACCACCAATGAAGAAAGTTTTCATGAAGAAATGAAGAAACCTTTTGTCCACTAGTTCATAGAATGGCAATTTCACTGATCAAGGAAAATCACCACCAAGTTTTATTGCAGAGGTTCACCATTTATATGTTGTGGTGACAACCCAGGAATGAGTATATGTTAGGGATGGTTCATTAATTAAACATTACCCTAATTTCACCATATAAATTGGGTTTTGTGTTGTTACTCAAGAATAATGTTACCAATCTAGAAATTATGGCGGCATTGGAGATTTAAGAGATCAATCCTACTTCATGGTTATCTTGGTGCATTCAGGTCAGTTTTTCCAGCCTTATAATATGGTATATTTTGAATATATGTTTGGGAAAGTCAATGTACTACAAAGAGTTTTCATGACCAGCTTAAAGTATACCGCTCATAATACTTCGATAAAATTCTATTTTCTTGAATTCCTATCATTCCCTTTTGGAAGCATTCAACTTTTTAGTGTGGTGGATAGTCAATTTTGCTAAAATAAAGTACAAATACCAAGGATACGATGTATCTTCCATAATTGAAAATGAACTAGCTAGGATTAGAGATACAGAGCTAGGGCATGCTGACTTGACTGACTTTTGGATGAGAATGTAATACCCTAGAACAATTTAGTTGAACAAACATTTTCAAGTGGTCTTTCCCACGCAGCTAGATTCCCCCTGCAGTCCAGTGTCTTGACTTAGTACTTTCTTGTGTGGAGAAACATCATATTAAGTCCCATCAGGTGATTGGGGTAGACAGTGAAGTAATACTGAAACTTGATATGGAAACTAGTAATGGTGTTTTTAGACTACCAATACATGACCAATATGCTGATATGTCAAGACGAACTAGCTAGGGTTATTATTTAGATTGAAAGAATTAGTGTCGAATGTACATTGGAAAGTCCTCGTTAGTTAAAGAAAAGAAAAGAAAATCTCAAATTCCTATGAATTTGGTGAGAGCCTACTTCAAGCAAGATATCTATGACATGATCACTTTACTACATAGGGTTGTGGGAGATAAAGATGCCAATGAATTTGTAGAATGGATGTGTTAGTTCATCTCAGTTACTGGTTCTCAATATATTGACATATTGAGAATGATTGGTGATCATCTGGATGATCAATTGAATAATTTTCATAAGAGGAAACAGTTTCATACGTGTTCATATCTTTTCTATCTTATAGCAAGCATGCAAAAAGTATTGCCTAGTTTGAAAATGTGTGGTGTATATAATGATAAGACCCAAAGATATGATTATTACCTTCAATAGCAAGAGGAGGTTGGGAACAAAGATTATAGATGAGTGAATGATTCTTTCTTGATGCACAATGTGAAGGGGATCATTGGCAAGCCTGGGATTAGAATAGCTGAAGCTGCCAAGTTGGTAATGCAATTTGGAAGTTTTTATATTGAGTTTAATAGGTTCTCTTACATCATAATTGGAGGTTTTGATCAGGCCCCTTATAAACTTCCTAGATATGTTTTAGAATATCTTGTGATTTTGGAAGTATGCAGACAAATGGCAATTGCTTGCAAGAAGTATCATGACTATAAGAAGAAGGGGTACACTTTCCTTGTCAAGCTAACTCATTTTACTTGCAAGACTCATGAAGATGCAAGGATTGTTGATAGGATTCTTTTGAAATTTAATTTTCACTTAGATGTGCCAAGATCATACTTTGATAGTAAGAACTTTGTAATGAACAATTTGTATACTTCTCTCTCTTGGGCATAAACCTCATTTACAAGTTTATTGGGAGGATTGTGTTTATGAGTATGAGATTATAAGGCAATACTGAATGAGACTTACCATTGACCATATAAAAGCTTTCAACTTGGACTGACATCTCTTTGGTGTTATTGATGATTTTTTAAATATGATTGATGAGGGTTACTATATTCTGAAATCAAAGCCTATACCTAAGGTAATATGGTATGAAAATGAAATCACTGATCTTTTCATTAGA
The DNA here is from genome assembly GCA_027924645.1 of Cunninghamia lanceolata. Lineage (NCBI taxonomy): Eukaryota > Viridiplantae > Streptophyta > Pinopsida > Cupressales > Cupressaceae > Cunninghamia > Cunninghamia lanceolata. Next base: position 28,246,305 of record BSBN01000078.1, on the reverse strand, counting down.
ACCTCCTTTTATTTGAGAAGACCCAAAGATGATTAGACTCTAAGATCACTAAGAAAATAGTAGGGGAATCCTTGCATAAAGAGCATATTGCAGGTGAACAAGATGCAACTGAAGGGTAGAAATCCTTAGGACCATCCATGAATATACCTACAACTAGAGCTGAAGAAGTCTCATAGGAAGGAGATGGTGATGAGGATAATGACCTAGAGAAGAGGGAAAAATTGAAGACACGGTGTGAGCAAGACAATGAAGAACCAAGGAGGAAACTTGAAGTGAGAAGGCCACCTAAGAAAAGTGATGAGGATGTATCACATACAGATCAGTGAGTAGAGCAAGAGCCCCCCTTTAGCTTTATTCAAAAAGGTAAGACTCTCGTGTCTTCAAGTACCTCAACTCCTCTATAACAGGACATCACATATGATATTGCAGATGATGTGCTTAACACTCCCACTAATGCGCTCAACCAGTTCTTCCTCCACCTACTTGGCTAAAAGAAACCATCAGCAAGAAAAGAAAGTATACAACTATATATTTTTTATTTGAAGTAGAAGAACAACTTCTTTTTCCTTTTCGGCGAAAGGGCTGTTTAGTTTTATAAATTAGAGGAACAATTTTTGTATAGAGATAGAAATATTTCATTGAATACTTTGAGCTTCAAATTTTAGTAACCATAATACAGAAGAACCGTAGGCTTTGAGTCATCTTATTTTGTTTATCATGGATGCTACATTATGTTGGAATTTTAATATCTTTAGATACTAAAGAAAGATTTTCATATGTGTTGCATAAATAGTTAGTACCCTACCTCATTTTAAATTTTTGCATCATCAACTTGTTCTGTCGTATGTTAGGCTCTGATATGTTGGTGGTTTCCTTTAAGATTCTTCCTTATTAACATTGGTTGTCCTCTATTCCTTTATTTAGAAAGACCGGCTGCTGATCTCCTATCTGTAATCTACTTTTCATTTTTAATTATTATTGTTTTGTTCATATATTGGGAAAAAGACTCCTTTTCTACTTTCAGGTCAAAAGCTTGCACATCTATTTTTGTTAGGTTTGTTTTATAAAGGAAGCTGCTCCTTTTCAAATGCAGAGAGCAATTACAAAATCACAATTGTAATTGATTCAACTGTTGGTACATTTGTTGTTTTCATGGGCAAATACATATTTAAAGTTAGGTGACAAATCCCTTTACCAACAATCAGTAATATAAAAAATTTCAGACCTCTATAATCTTTTAATTTTTTTAAAGTCTTAGAAGATTTTTTATTGACATACCACTTGGTATTGACTTGACAATGGGTCACAAATAACATGGCTAGATTTAGGGCCTAAATTTGATCGTCCTGTAAAATACAATCAAAATTTTAAAATGATTGTATCATATGAAAGGAGGGATTTTGGATAGATTGTCCAAATTTATATAGAATTGTAATGATATATATATTTGAATTATATATAATTTTAGTATTTTAAGGGTACCTTTGAATGAATAACCAACATAAAAAAAATTGCTTGACAGACAGGATTGACCATCAAATTTAGTCCTTCGAGCCTAAATTATATTTTTTCTTTGATACTTTCTATTTTGAAATCTTTAAAAATATCCTTAAAAAAATTCCACTTTTTACCTTTTTAATTAAGAACTCCTCAACATACAAATAAATTTAAAAACAAAAAAACAAACCTTATAAATTGGCAACGTCTATGCACATTTGACCATATTTATTAATTAATTGAAATTCAAATATCACTTAATAAATATGGTTAAATGTGCATCATGGGGTTGGATAGACAATTCGTAAATGCACCAAGGCTTATTTGGCATTGCTCATCCTTAAGCCTGCAGAGAATTGGCATTCCAATGTTATCAAAGAGTTCTATGCTGCAAAACATATTGTAAGTTAAAGACATTTCAGCAATTCATTATCATCAAACTTATAACATCTTAACAGCACCCAAAAGTTGTTCAAATCAAAGATAGGAGCAAGGACTGCTGTGTGAAAGCGAAGGAACCGAATTGCAATGAACAACTCTTTGCATCTAATCTGCAACCTCTTTGGCACCGTGTAGGAGTGATCCCTGATAGTCCTTTCAAGTTCATTTATGCAGCCACAAACCAACCCCCTTTGCATCTTCCTATATAAGCATTCATAAGCCTGTCTGGAGTGCAGCTGGTGCATGGGAAACAGACTTCCAACCCACGCGTCGCCTACCAGAATATCATAGTTTAGCAAGGCTTCTTTCCAGTGGCCAATGCTAAACAGCCTCTTGTTCATTAACCCCATGGCAATCGGGAGGACAAAGTTTGCATCGAGCAACATCCATTAGGTTTGAAAGAAACACAGATACAACCTTAGACCACCTCAATTCATGCTCGGGGGAGCCATCGAGCCACCTCTGATTGCAAACGCTTTGAATTGCAAACTGTGAAAGCTTCCAATCAATTTGGAAAATCTAGTTCAAATAGACAATGTTGACACTGCCTTTGATAACCAGTTCCCAGGAGAAGGGATGGAAATAGATTCTGAAATTCGATGCTTCGCTCTCCATTTCACCAAAAAAAACCTGCACTAAAAAACAACACAACGCAGCTCCAACGGGAAAGAAAACCAGGTGTTAGCAGCAGATAGCAAATGGGAGTAGCAACTTTGTGAGAAGCTAATCCTACAAATGCTTCTAGGGGAAAGAATCCAATAGGTGGGATAGTTCCAATCGCTGATACAGTAAATGTGTATTTAAGGTCCAATATTTTTTAAGTTAAGGCCCAATACTTTTAAAGTTTAGTATTAGTAGTTGTGAGTTTAAGGTTGTTAGTGTTATTATAAGTACTAATAATTGAATGAAATGTGCCCTTTAAAAAGCAACCAATCATGTGATGCCAAATCAGCGCACCATCAAAGGGGGTCTTAATTCACACCTATTGGTCCACACTTTTTTTTGGGGCACTATTTGACACCTCAACAAAAAGCATGATGATGTGGCCCTGAAACCTTAGTTATAAGCAGGGGCATTGCCAAGTAAACTACTGTAAAAACTTTGAAGTGATTCGAAATTGCCACGTATGATTTTGAGAGGCGTGAAGTTAGGGTGCACAACTATTGGGTCCTCTCCCCTATATAGAAGACGAGGCGCTTCTGGTAATATATGGGCTGCGAAGTAAAATAAATTCACTTGATTTGTGAATACGTCAGAGTGACATCCGCCACCCTTGAAAGATTAATCTGTCAATTCCAAATATCATTCATTTTAACAGGGAAAGGTCAATTTTGGCCAATAAAAATAGGACAAATATTTACCACTTTTTGTTGTGAATGAGGTGTAAAATTGCTATTGGCTCTTTGACTATTGAAGTGGATGATATTTAAGTAGAGTGATTCCAAACCCCGCTCTCCTTCAAACAGATCTCGGGTGATTATGTGGGAGGAGATCTAACAGGCATATATTAGGTCTTTTCTGAAATAAAGGAGGGGCTGGCTAATTCACAGAAGAGCTCCTTTCCCAACTCAAAATGGACGATTAAAATTGCCACTGGTTCTTTGATCATTGAAGTGGATGATATTTAAGTAGAGTGGAATGAAAGGACTCAGTGAAAAGAATTAAGATTAACTTGTGCAATTCATTCTGAACGCCAGGTGTACCTAAAAGGTATAAACTGCCTGGGGGCAAGCTGGCAATCGGCCGTCATCTACCTTTTTGACTTAAAGATACACCTTGGGGGATCCCTATGACCGTGCAGCTTAATCAAAGCTCGCAGAGGAGAGTAAAGGCAACCGATGTACTCAAAGCTCGCAGAAGGATGAAGATATGGGGCATCCAGGCCCTTAGTCTGGTCCTCCGACCCACCCCGAGTTTTCCATGCTATTGTTACCACCACTTCCTGCAACTGTGTCTTGACCAAGCCTCGCTCTACTAAGATTGATTAGCATCTCTGCTACGTGTCCAATATCATTCAATTTACAAAGCAAGTTAGCATATCATTCAATTTACAAAGCTTTAAGTTAAGCATGAGAAACATTGGCATTAAGATTTGCCTGTTGGATAACTGATGTGGCACAGCCACACGTGGAGTTTCCATTTTAGTATTTTTATTTTCTTAGTTAGTTTCATTTAGATACTTTTAGGAATTTGGCAACTTTTGTGTTGCATGATGATGCATGTAAATCATGCTATCTTTGGTTTGTTATTTTCTATTTTTTCTATTTAGATTCCTTTGTAGCAAAGATATATACAAGTAATAAAGAGCTGTAGCTCTCTAGTTTTTTCATCAACAGAAATAAAAGTTTATTCTCTGTGTCTGCATCTATATCTTTTATGGTTATTTCTTTGTTCATTTTACATCTATTGTCATATTGTTTGTTTATTTTATCTTCATTGCCATTATTGTAAAGTCTGCAAAATTTAAGAAAGCAAGTTAGCACTGCAAACGAATATGTCAATCATTCTATTCCTTATCCTTTGAAAAAAAGCTAGCACATCATTTAAGAAAGTTGGGGCCATGGATATATAACGGATAAGAGGGATTTCAATATCCTTCGTCATACTAAAACAGTATGAGAACTCTCATATTACAAAGCACTGCTGAAGTAGTGAGAGATTGCTATCAGACATAACTCTGTAATTTGCTACTTGTTTGTTTTCCTTAAGTTTGACCTTTCTAGTGATGATAGATAAAATAAATAGTCATGAAGACAATTGGTGCTATGAGTTTTCCATTATGTTTACATCTAATTTCCCTTTGCTTGTTTACCTTTGTGTTCTAGAAGAAAATGTGGGAAAATGAGGAAGACCATATATTCAAAGCAATTATAACTTCTTGATTTGCCTAAGTCTTATGACCCTTTAAAAATGCTTGTAGTTCAATGAAATGACTAAAGTTATCTAGGGGGAATTAAATATTGTAGACAGAAAATGAATCAAACTATTGAGTCGGGAATCAAATTCTAAGTTAGATTAGGCCTTGTAACAAAGTTGAAGAAATTAAATTTATATTACTTGATCATTGAGATTCAGAGAGACAATAGAAAGATTTTATTATGGTGAAAAATAATTTATTTATATAAATAAATAAGTCGAATGAAAGGTTATTGAAGACATAAATATTCAATAATAATATTGTAAAAAAGAAAAATTGTATATTTCACTCTTTCATTTCTATGTTTCAATGTTATTTTTTGTGGATATTGTTAATGTATTTTGTTAGTATATAAGTTTTTTTGGCATCCTGAATAAGCTTAATTTTGAATTTAATATTATGTTTAATTCTCCATTCCATACCAACAACAATGTAATTTCCAAAACGTTTTCCTTCCTAAACTAGAGCATACATGTACAATCTGGTCCTCTAGAGTAGATTGTGGGTATGATCTAGTCCTCTAGATTTAAAAGTTGAAATTCTCAAAATTCCAAAGCCAACAATTCCAAGATATAGTCTTTACCTATGAAGTTCCATGTCAAAAAATTCAAATTACATGTCTAAGGTTGTGTAGTTAAGAATATCAAACCTATGACACTCTAATGGTCATTCACTAGTAGTGTCTTACATTCACATATTTGGTGAGGTTCGTGTCAACAATTTCAAATTACATGTCTAAGGTTGTGTAGTTAAGAAAATCATCCTAGGACTCTTTAATCGTCATTGACTAAGAATATCTTACATTCACATGTTTGATCACATGTGCCATTATTCTCAATTTGCATCAAGCACAAATACTCACCATTCAACATTCTTCATTTCTCCATTTTGATCTTGTTAAATCAACTTAGAAGGCTGCCTAATTTGCTTTGACTCCCTCTTATACTATGGCAAAATTAAAGTATATATTAATAGATTAAATCTCAAAAACTAATGATGGTTAGTCTTAGTGTCCTATGACTGCATAGAAGGAAGGGTTGTGGTAATTTGACCCTCCCCATTAGTTTTGTATTTTGGTCATGTTATGTTTGTGTCATATGTGTTGAAAGTTTTTTTGGTGGCAACAATGTGTATATCTCATATGGACTTACCAGGTTGTGACAGTATAATAGGAAGAAGTTAGATATATGTTGTGTTGATTTTTTTGCTAACATTGAAAATCAATTTCTCTCATTAGATCTATTCAATATGTTGTAGTATGTATAATAAATTAAGATGGTTAAAAAAATCTGAATGAATTTAGTGAGCTTATACCTACTAGTATCCAAGTAGAAATACTCTTTCTTGTAGTTCTTAAGTGCTTTACTCAAATTTATAAAGTAAAAAACATACTTTTATCTTCTAAATAAAAATAAATAAAATGTATATAACTTATAAAATATTTATAAAAATAAAAAGAAAAATTAAAAATTCAATTTTAATGTTCCTTACAACCAGCTGAACTCACCAAAGTTATATTAACATGTCCATGTATAACCTAGTTGGTAGTGTCTAGACAAGGGGAATGTTGAAAATCTAATGGATAGGTTAAGCCTTCTAGAGAAGGCAACAAGAGCAAGGATCTCTAAAGCCAAATCAACTATGCTAAGTTGGGAAGACGAGAAGCCTAACTGGTGATCTACAGTCGGGGGGTCCGAATAGAATTATAAGGTATCTAGGGATACTTTTTGTGGTGAACCCCAACCTGAAAGACATGTGGGAGTGGGTGAAGAGTAAAATTGAAAAAAAAACTGAATGGCTAGAACAAACATTACCTTTCTTTGGCTGGTAGAACTCAAGTGTGCCAAAAGATTCTTGCCTCTTACAATATTTATTATGATTCAGCTTGGCTTTTTAGCAGTTATCAAGTGGAAGAGGTTAAAAAATGATTTGAAAATTTCTCTGGTCAGATGGCATAGGGAACAATAAAATGCATTCAATCAGATGGGAAGTCTGTTGCTTGGATAAACAAGAGTGCGGACTTGGTTAAAAAGCTTGAAACAACAGGGCCTAGCCTTAGCAACTAAATTGATCTGCAAAGCACTAACAGGTGAAGAGCCTTGGAAGATTTTAATCAGCAATAACATTAAGTTAGTCGTGCCAAAAAAAGGGCCAAATCTTGGAAAGTCATGCCTCTATGTGACTTAGTCTTTGGTAGATTTTCAATCTCCCCTGCTGGCTCCAAGGTATTTAAGAGTATTTGGAAAGCCTGGGGGACTTGCATAGGAGACATTATTAAGAAATGGAATATTGATAATGAACTAATGAGATCTTCCCTTCAAGATCTATTTGGTGGAATGTGTTTCATAACAACAAGCCCTTAGCCCTACTGCAGGGTTGCTCTGCTAAGGCTTGGAATTATAAAGGTATATTTTCCTTTCATAAAATCCTAAAGGATGGACAGCTTAAAAGTTGGGAATCTCTTAAGAGCAGATTTGACCTACCTCTTTCTCATAAAAGAACTTATGACTTAATTATAAAAAACATAGTAATTCCTATTACTAATTTCAAAGTTGATAACAAAGTACAAGAATGGCAAGGCCTAAAAACTAACGCCCTTGCAGGTATAAAAGCAAAAGAAATCTACAGACTTCTTGACAACCCGTTGAACCTTGCAGGCATTCTCAACCAGGGTTGGAAAGTGAACCTAAATAACAATAATTGGAAGCAGGTCTTTAGGCACAGTAAAAATCCTCTTATCTACAGTATTTATAAAAAAATCAGATTCTGTAATGCATATCTTCTTTGAATATTTCTTTGCCAAGGAAACCTAGAATATGTTTAAGGTAAATGATAATAAAATATTAGAAATTATTATGGGAAAAGTTCAAAGTTTTGGAAAAATTAATAACTTGTTTTGGCTGAATATCAATTGAAATTTTATGGTTTTTATGGAAAGTGAGAAATAAAGAAATTCACCAACGCTGTAGAAGGGATCTTACTGAGACATTTAGAAGACTCACACTTCACTCTGTTTATGTGCAGGTGTCGATCAATATATAGGCTTCTAAAGAAAAATTAAAAAAATTATTGGAGGAAGGCATGATTGAGAGCAAGAATCAGGAGGTGGCTTTCCCAAAATAGTGGCTGCACCTTAGAGACGTAAACAATCCAGAAAAGAGTGGATTTATGAACAGTAGAGATGCTGTGCATAAAAGAATTGGTCACAGCAGAAAGGAAAAAAGAACTGATAAAAACTTGGACAGACTTTGTGTTTATGGACCTTCAAACCTTTTGTATGTAATCAGAAATTAAGAAACAACAATCTAAATTAAGAAACAGCAGTCTGTAATGCCTCCTGGGGCTCTACATTCTATTTAAAGTTTACTATTATGAAAATAAAAAAAAATGATCTCACCAAAGTGTTGTAGCTCAAATGGTTGAGCTTATATCAGCTTAGATTCATGCTCCCAATATCAAGAGTTACAAAAAAATAATTTGAAAATAATTAGAGACCTATGCAAAAAAATTGATCTCCATCCTATGAAATCTATGAATTAATTAAAGATAGCATCAAAGTACAAATTATACCAAAAAGATACCAGCTTAGATTCATGCTCCCAATATTAAGAATTACAAAAAATTAATCTCAAAATAATTAGAGACCTATTAAAAAAAATTATCTCTATGATATGAAATCTATAAATTAATTAAAAATAACATAAAAATACAAATTACACCAAAGATTCATTGCATATATACAGCAAAGATTACTTAGAATATTAACGCTGCCTCTATAAAAAGGAAAAGTTTAACTAGTTGTGACTTCGACCTTAATCAAGTAAAATTGGCAGAAAGTCAAAATATTAATATGTGTTGCTTATATAGTTTATGCATAGCCAACCCAATACCGTGAAACGAATCAAGCTCACTGCCCACGGTTAACCAATTGAAAACATTGCCTGGACGTCGATTCTTCATTCTACTAATTTCGAATAGAAAAATCTCACCAATCAAATTCATAATGCAGTCAGTGGTTCGGTTGCAGCTACATTGCTGAATTAAGGGGCTGAAAGAGTTTAACCAGTAATATTAACATGTGCATGTATAAACTAGTTGGTAGTGTCATTGAATAGCAAACACTTCAGTTTTTTTTTTTATAGAACCCTACAAGAGCACAGAAAAGTAGTTACAACGTTGAAGGAAAAATTGGAAATTCCAATTAAAATCTAACTGAAATAAAAGCAGTGTGATCTTGACGTTCTAATAGAAAAATCTCAGATCCAAAACAAAAGATAAGTTGAAACCAACCAAATATGATTCAGTTGTAGAAGGCTTAGCAGAAACTATTCAGCTGTAGAAGGCTTAGCAGAATGTAGTTTCCTATATGCCATAATCAATGTCACTCATGCAATAAATTTCATTCACCAATAAATTAGTACTTAAAAATTAATTGTGACTAAAAAAAATAGGACAAATATTTAAGTTATGATATTTAAGTAGAGTATAAATGTTCATATAATCAAATTAGAAAAAACACATTCAAACAACTGTTTAAACTATTTTAATGTGTTTATGACAATTTTTCTTAGATAACTATATATCACTTTCAGAAGACTTTTTGGGAACAGGTGGTTGCAAGCCCACAAATGTTAAGTAAAACCATGTATTCAAACATCTAGACACAATAGAGATCTATTCTTGCAATGTCAATGTCCCCTCCATCTTCATTGTTTTCTTCTCATGTATCAATTTCAGAAGTTCATGTCCAGCTTCATCACTTAATCCTTTAATGCAACCTTCTGAATAGTTGGTCGATTGTTGTTGGAGCTAGTCTACAAACTTGTTCACATCTACATTAAACACCTGTCTCCACTGCAAAAGCAATGAAAATGCATAAGGTCGACTATGTAAAGAACTATCATACTTATTTATTAATTTAAACTTGTGGTAACTTACTTCTATCAATCACATGTCATAGTTTGTTTCAGGATAATTTAACCTCCTGCCTGTTTGGTCACATGTGACTAGCATAGCTTTGTCCAAACACCCTCATAGTAATTAAAAAAGTAAACTACATGGCACCAGTACCAATGGTAAAATATGAAGGAGAGATGTTAGAACACTGGCCTTTCTGCAGCCTCAGCAATAAAATATCGACCTAAAATTAAAACAAAAGTGAACAATATCAAATAAAATATAATATAATTTAAGATTCTAGATTTATAATAAATGTTTGAAAGCTTTGGATTAGAGTTTGCAAGGAAAAAGATTTTATTGGATTGCATCAGTAATATAAAAAAAATTCAGACCCCTGTACTCTGTTAACATTTTTAAAAGGATTTAGGATTAAAAAATTTTAGAATTTTATTTTAATTAACATACCACTTGGCATTGAATCACAAATAAAATGGCTGGATTAGATTTTTTTGGTAATTTTTATCTTCAAATATTTAAAAATATTAGTAATAATCTATATTATTCTCAAAACAACCAAAATCTTTCTACTTTTTACCTTTTTAATAGAAAACTATTCAACATTCAAGTAAATTAACCCAAAAAAAACAAAACAAAGAGAAAACCTTATAAACTCAACCAGGTTTACTTCGCATTTATCATCCTTGAGCCTGAAGAAAAATAGCATTTCACTGTTATTGAACTAAAACAAATCAACCTTTTGAGTCATAAAAAAATTAATTAAAAGTTAAGCATCAAACAAAAGAATAACAGAAGAGAAATAATAGAATACCATATATTGGCTTGCCAACGGCCACGGACATGAGTGACTCCAATGAATCGGCCACTTTTTCTACCCCTACTGCTCCTACCATTATCATTTATGTTAGGCTTTCCATGAGATGTCTGAGGGTTAGGGTTTTCCATGCCATTATTACCACCACTTCCTGCAACTGTGTCTTGATCAAGCCTCACTCTACTGAGATTGATTAGCATCATTGCTGTGTGTTCAATATCATCCAATTCACAAGAATTCTCCTTGTGATTTTTCGTTTTTCTACCACTAAGCCTCACCTCAGCATTAGGATCTGCTATCTCAGAAGCAGTACTAGACTGAGCTTTGACTTCAGCATGAGAAATATTGGCATTAAGATTTTCCATTATTGTAAAGTCTGCACAATGTAAGAAAGCAAGTTAGCACTGCAAACGGATATGTCAATCATTCTATTCCTTATCCTTTGAAAGAGAGCTACCACGTCGCTTAAGAAAGTTGGGGCCAGAGATTTCAATATCCTTCATCATACTAAAACAGTCTATGAGACTATCATATTACAAAGCACTGCTGAAGTAGTGAGAGATTGCTATCAGACATAACTCTGTTCTTTGCAACTTGTTTGTCTTCCAAAGTTTGACCGTTCTAGTGATGATAGATAAAACAAACAGTGATGAAAACAATTGGTGCTGTTAGTTTTCCTTATAGTCAAAATGATTTGCCTAAGTCTTATGACCATTAATGAAAAGTTATTGAAGAAATAAATATTGAATAATAATATTGTAAAGAAGTGTATGATTCGCTCTTTCATTTTTATGTTTTTATGTTATTTTGTGGATATTGTTAACATATTTTCTTAGTATATAATTTAGTTTTTAGGTGTAGTGAATAACCCTAATTTTAAATTTAACATTGTATTATGTTTAATCCTCCACTTCATACCAACACTAATGTAATTCTCAGGATTTCTTCTTTCCTAGACTAGATCATACATGCAATCTTGTCCTCTAGACTCTTGTGGGCATGATCTAGTCCTCTGGATTTAAAATTTGAAATTCTCAATTCTAAAGCTAACAATCCTAAGATATAGTTATTACCCATGAAGAGGATAAATGTTGGATGATTTTATCTTTACCTTTCTTCAACCAAGAGGGTACTAATTGGGATGTAAATTCCAACATTTGTCTTCTTCATGCCCATTTTTATCACAATGCTCGAACAATGCAATTTTCTCTTACCTTTACTATGGAAGTACAACTCTTCTTTTCTTTTCCCTTTGGATTTTTCTTTCCACCATGCTACTATTCATTACCCTTGTTGCAAGTGAAAGGAAATCCCTTCTTATCCAACTCAAGATAGTCTACTTGGGCAAAAGCCTCATCAATATTTTGGGGTTTGGCCCTGAGGACTACAATTTGTATATGGTTAAACAAACCTCCCACATAAGTAATCAGCACCTCATGCTCCATGATGTCCTTCCCAAGCTAAAGTGCTCTTTTTATTCTCTTGTAAGCTTGAAGACTTTCCCATTTTCTCGCTTCAAATGATGCCACTGCATCAATTATTGCTCTTCATGGGAAATGGGGTAAAACTACTTCTACAATAGCTCCTTTAAATTACCACTTGGAAATTGGTACGACTTTTTAAATTTCCAAAGTGTGAGCATAACTCCCATACCATGAGAGAGCATGCCTAACAAGTTTCAACCTTATGAAAGAAGTTTGCTGATTTGGAGACATTTGATAAAGGCTAAAGTAAACCTCCAAATTGTGAAACCCATTTATTGAGCTATTTTGCACTGATTTCACAATCATTGAGTTGAATATAATTTTACCATCATTGATTTGAATGTAATTTCAGCATCATTGAGTTTAAAGACTATCTTTGCTTCAACTTTGAAGAACCTCACAAATAATGATGCTTCTTGCTCAAGTTCAATCTTTTCAAGATCACCTTCTTTTAAATCTACAAGATGTATTATAGAATGAAAATCTCTCAATTATCATTCCAAGAAATTGTCAAGAATATGAAATCTATCTATCAAATATTCTTTTTGACTCCTATCTTGCCTATTAGTTCTAGTATCATGTTCTCAAGAATATCAATTTTATCTTCAACATAGATAATCCTTGCAACTGTTGTTGTGAATAAATTTATCACCTAACCATTTGAGCCTTGTGTAGACAATTCATATTATTTAACTATTGATTAGTTAAATAATATTCACATATCACACATAATTAACACATCTTAAGTTGACTTAGTGAGTCTACTAGATGTTTCTAGTTGTATCTAGTTGTTGATATTTGTCATCTTATCCTATAGTTGTCACATGTCATAGTCAATGAGAGTTGTCCCATGACTACAACATCCCACATTTCATCATTGTCTTTATAAGCAAGGCATATCATGTACATTGTAAGAACAATCTTGTAATCTTTTGCATTTATTTATAGAATAGAATTATTATCTCTTTTGATCTCTCTTGTGCTTTCACGAAGTCCTAGATCCTATGTGGCTCCAATCATAGCCAACTCTAACATGGTATTAGAGCTCTCAATCACTTTGTGTTAGTTGTTTTTTGAGAGATTTTGAGTACAATTCATGGTGGATCTTGATAGTTGAGTATGCCCTTCTCTTGCATTGAATGATGACTTAGAGATTCAAAAAGACTTAATAGAAATACCAGATTTGTGAAGTTTTCCTCTTTGTAACCTTGTATTGCAGGTTCATTTTGGAGTGTGCTGACTACAAATCTAAGTACACCATTGTGTTCAAGAGGTCTGAGATAGTCAAGGTTGCCTCTTGTTTTGTCCAGATCGAACATCAGAGGCCAAATCTATGAGGGTTTGAAATTGGGAGGTGCATGTCTAGTCTAACAAGTACTTGATTTTTTGGAGCACTTTGAGTCAAATCCAACCCTACCATCATGCTCAAGAAGCCCAAAAATGCCAAGATCAACTTTCAATTCATCAAAATTGGGCAATATTTCAGCAAAAGGCAAAAAAAATTGCGTCTCAGCCATATGGAATCATGCAGAGAATCTCTACAAAATATTCCATAGGCATTAGGGCATATTCCTATGTTAGCGCATATGGCATCGTGTAGTACCCATCAGGTAAAATAACTATCTAAAGTATATGATGATGATGATGATTCTATGAAGCATCATATTCCTCCTTTAGTTGAGTGTTCAAACACCTTGGATATCACTAAGGAAGTGAAGACCCTCGATCTTCCTCCTTGGGCTGAATGTTCAAGTACTTTGGACATCACTAAGGATGTGAAAACCATGAATTGTTCTCCTTTGGTTACATGTTCAAACCCCTTGGATGTTACTAAAGATACAATCATCAACAATTCTTCTAACAACAGTTTACCTTCCCTTCATTCCAATGCTCTTCTTCCAAAAGACAAAGCATTGATTAATGAAGAAAGACCTCTCACATTAAATCCTTTAGGGATGGATCTCAAGCTTAATCAATATACAAACAATGTTAACTCAATCATCACTAATAAACTCATCCCACCCACTAAGGGGATAGTGGATAAGTATATTAATGTTCCTAAACTCATCGTACATGGGCCACTTAATGTGTATCATCGCTTCAAATAGGTGATTATAGTTCAAGATGCTCCAACACTACCTAGACCCCTAGGTTGCATTCTCAATTTTTGAAAACAAATTACTCAAGGAAATCAAATGTATCAAAATGTGTTATAACAACCCTATGACAATGTGATTTCTCACAAATACAATACTCAAAATAATAAACAAAGTAAACAATGATCAAACATTCTAATCACTTTACCAACTTCTCAACCTATGCTTCCTCAACCACCTCCTTTTACTCATAAAGGTGGTCATGATTATGATCTTGTTGAGTAGCTTCATGCTACTCCAGCTAAGATCTCTCTTTGGGAACTCATACAAACATCCCCTACATACCATGGAATACTCCAGGAAGCTTTTACAAAAGCTTATTGTACCACCCATTGTTAAGCCTAATGATGTAGTATCTCTGTTAGATTGTATGCATATGACTAAAATGGATATTCTGTTTCAACAACATAAGTTACCGTCAATTGAACTTCAAAGTCAACATTATCCTCTTCTAATCTTTGTCACAATTACCAAAAAGTTGATAAAGAGAGTTATGATTGACAATGGATCGACTCTTAATGTTTGTGGTATTGATATGTCACTGTTACCTATTTGTGCCTCTAGGCCAAATAGGCAATGTGGATGTTGATATTTTGTTAGATGATGGTCATTATTAGTCATAAAGGGTTTGTCTTGTGTTTTAAAACATGTAAAGTTAAAGGTGTCTTGTTATGATTCTTCGATTCCAATCAAGTTGTAGGAAGTATTGTTATGTCTTATGTCCCAAAATTGCTCTTGTATTATGTAAAGGGTCTTATAGGAGTTATGAGTGAGCATTTTGAAGTGTTTCCTACATTTTGACTTGTCAAAAGCATTCTTTCATGTCTGAAAGGCATACATACACGTTGCATATGCATGTAAATAAGTCAAAGGTCAAAAAGAAATTAGTTTCCCCACATCTGAAATACCTTAATGTTGTCAAAAAGGCTCATCCATTTTGAAAGAGGGAAGAGCTTTCAAGTTTTGGTTATGAGTTTGGCTTAGGACTCTGAGTTAGGTTTTGAGTTGGTTTGTTGTAGGGTTAGGTTAGGTCTTCAGAATCTTTGTTAGGGCTAGATTTTGTGTTAGCAATTCTTCTCTATTTTTCCTTGTTCTCCTTAGGGTTTGATAGGTTTCAACAAGATTTCTACGTGACATAGCTCCGCAGACCTTCACCAAGGTAGAAAGATGCAAAGTCCCATAGTTGTAAAGTTAGAGATGGTCATGATGCTAGTAACAAGGTCTTCAAAGGTCAAGAGATCTACATATTGGAAATGAGGAAAACATGCTTGAACACTAAGTTTAAGACTACATACTGCATGCTCTGGAAGGTATGGTCATGTATTTATACCATGAGCCTCTATGAGGGGAATGAAAGACTAAATTCTAATGAAGAAGTCTACAAGAGCTTGCAGGGTCTCACAAAAAAGGTTAAACATATCAAGAGCAATGGAGGAGTCTCTAGCATTGTTGATAAGGGAGTTGGCAGGAGATGTAAAACACAGGGAGCAGAAAGTATAAAGAAAGAGAGTAGGTTAAAAAGTTTCAAGCCTGTCAAGGAACCCTGAGATTTGCATCCTCAATCTGAAGGTATACTTTCATCATTGTGAATCATGTGTGTGAAGACAGAAGTCTATAACTCCTAAAGTATGACAACCATCATCAGATATAAAGGACAACAGAGCTCTGTTAGGTAAACGATGACTATCATAGTCATCAGCATGCAAAAGAGACAACAAAAAAAGGCCATGGTGGACTGTGGAAAGAGCATGTGAGGTGTTTAAAAGAACATGAAAGAGTAGTATACTAGCACAATCATGTTATGGACATTTGGTAACAGTCATAGAAAGAATGTGAGAAGGAGAAAGGACGATGCAATCAAAACAGATAAACAAGAACAATCAAGTGCAAGGTAACATAAGAACTCATGATTTTAGGCTATAGACATGTATGTTACCCTTTACTTTAGGTTTGTAAATGATTCTTGAACATGTTTTTGACCTAAACTGTCAAATACAAATAGATGTCTGTCTGTTTTGCTTGTTTGTGAAGATTTCACCAAATGTTGTGGAAGAACCATTCAAAGGTCAGCAACGTATGAAGAGGAATCTGATAGCATACCCCTGAAGGCTTTGTATCAAAACCTATAGGTCATTATACCATTTAGAGGATAATGTCAACCACTAGAGGTCTATATAGTTCTTGGGAGAATTTACACAATCAAAATGAGTCTACACAAGCTTTCATAAACTCTGCAGTCACTAAATGAAGCTTTACTACCATCTACAAACCCTGTAAACCATGAACAAGTTGTATAAGGGTTATGACACTTAGCTAAACCTCTAGATACCCAATACAAGCCTCTGCATATCATAGAATGTCTATCAAAAGGTTTATCAGAAGTCTACAGAGTCTCATCAAGCGTCACAAGTATTATATAAGATCTCGAAAACCCAACAAAACCCTATTAAGTCTTGAAGAGTGTGCTCAAGAGTCTAATACATTGTCAAGAGTCAAAGGATCTATCAAACCTTGTTTGAACCCTATTCAAGGTTTGTTAAACTATCATGAGGGTCAGTCAAACTATATAAAAGCCTACAGGGTCTACACAAGTTATTAGGGTCTGTCAAGTCCATCTAAGGCCTGTGTCTTCACTTTTAAGCTTCATCCCCATTTTGAAGCCATGACAAGCTTACTACAGGTCAGATAAGTCTTTTACAAGGTCTACAAATCAACCAAGGAATCTTCATGAAACCCTACAGGCTTGAATAGGAATATGGAAGGAGAAAAGGAAACGAAGACCAAAGTAGCATGCACAGGGAGAAGGAGATCTAGGGTAGATGCAGAAGGCACCAAATGGATAGATTACAAATAGGGTAGGGTGCATTTACTTAATGAACAGTGGTATCATGATGGAGTGAAGACGCAGACATCTGTCAAACCATTGTGAAGTACTTTAAGGTGTTTTAAGGATTTATTGTTAAGGATTAAGATTGTCTAGAAAATTGTAGAATGATTCTAGAGCCTTCCACAAGCTAGAACATTCCTGGAGCTATTCTAGAAAAGAATATTGTAAGATATTGTTGTGATGTTCACAACACGCCCCAGTATGCTCCTTAGCAAAATGGGGACCCCTGCTGATGTTTTGCTCTTTGCTTCTGCTTGTGTTTTTCTGCTTTCTGGCGGTCTGGTAAAAATGAAGGTCAGGTGCATCATCATCATGATATAGGATGAGGTAGGTCATCATCATGAGGTCAGTTTGTCAAAGTTCATATTTTGTTTCTGTGACCTCATATTTAGAAAGAGCTTGAAATTCCATGCAGGTTTGCCTTTTACATCACTTGAAAATTCGTCCATATGTGAAAGTTATGCACAGTCAAAGTTTTGGTCAAACCTGATATTCGCAGGAGGATCATCATATTTTTATATCCTAAGTCATGTTGTCAACATCATCATGATCTTGGTCTACCACCCGATAAGAATCATGCAGTCGCAACATCCGGACGTCAATCTTAGGTGGCAGTGCTTTTTACCCGTCAAATGACCTTATGCGCATTATGCATCATCACGATTTTTTTTTAGGAGGGTCATATGTTATAAACTCGGTTTTGGTTACATGAAGAACATCATCATCATGATATTTGAACCCCCCCCCCCCCCCCCCCCGATAATATCCTGAGGTTCAAAAATATCATGATGACGCAACTTTAAGTCAAGGTAAGTTCCCCATCGAGCGGTCTTTGTATCGCGAGCATCATCATGATATCTTTGCATCGCCTAAAATTTAAACATCATGCTGATAATATCGGATCACCCTGACTTAGAAAATTCATCATCGGCATATTTGCATGCGCATGCTATAAACTTATCGGAGCGGCATCATCATGATATTTGCTGAAATTCGAAAGATGATGATGACGACTTTATATCCTCCTGATCACCTTTTTTTGCAGTATCATGATAATCACCCTATCTATTCAGAAGAGGGTGATATTTCATTCCTCAAACAGCATGATCATATTTTAAATATCACCCTAGCGCAAACCTGATGATGACCTTAACTCATCTTCATACTCTGAAAACGAAATATGATGATTACGTCATCATGATAATTCGATGAGGAGGATCATCATTGTTTTATCCTGTCATATTGTCAAGATCATCATGATCTTGTTTGTCTACCCGATATTTCGTAAAGTCCTCCTGCCGATGAAATACAACCTTTTGAAAATATCCTGATGATCATCATCGTCACATTTTCCCTTCAGCAGGATTTTTCCTAAACATGATCCGGTTGGCGAAATATCATGATGACGTCATGTTTTAAGTTTACGAAGGCCCCGAATATCATGATGACGTCATCCCGATCTGTAAACGAGGAACCAAATATCCTGATGATCATCATCATCACATTTTCCCTTCAGTAGGATATTTTCCCAAGCACGATCCGGTTCCCAAATATGATGATGACGTCTTATTCTAGGTTCGACAGAAGCCCCAAATATGATGATGATCATCATCATCCTGATCTTTCGAGAGGGTTACCTTGGCCGCAAAAAGGATCATATTACATTCATCATCCTGATCATGCTCCTTAGGTGACCCGATATCATAATTATCCCCCTGATCTTAACCGAACATAATGATGACGTCATCCTTAGCATTCCAATGAAGCCTGAATATCATGATGACGTCACCATCATTTTCCTTTCCTCGGCAGCATGATCATATTCATATCCTCCTATTCTTCTTCAACATGATGATGATGAGCATGATGATGATGTTATTCTTTTCCCCGATATACAAGAGCGAAACATCCTGATGACGTCATCTGGACCTTCAGGAGGGAGAGCATCATATTTCTGGAATATAATGATGATGAAGTGAATGTCGGCCAACATGTTTTTTTTGACGCGCCGATAGCGATGGTCATGCCGATGGGCAGGAAATGACGCGGTGGAATTTTAAGGTGTTTTTTTTGGCGCCTGTGGCATTCTCCCGGTCAGCGATGGTTGACCCGATGAAGTTTGAGCAGTCTGAACGTATTTTTGACGCGTTTTGAGAGGATTTCTGATCCGATTTCCACAATCTTGCGCAGTCACCTGGATTTAAACGCTTATTTTAATTTCCTGCTGTTTATGTGATAAATGTGAAACTTATTGCTTGTCTTGTCTTGCAGGCTTGCAGTTGAGGAAGCAGCTGGAAAGTCAACACAGTGACCTCATGGAGGAAGGAAATCTGATCTCAGGAGCAAGAAGATAAGGATAAAGTGCGAAAAGTCAAGGCCATTCAAGTGAAAGACAGAGTTGCAGCTGGAGGTATTACTACAGCAGACAAACAGAAGTTATTGCCCAGTTGCCTCGATTTGACACTGCTCAGAGATATTTTTTGAGAGCTGGTTCACCTGCATTTATTACTGTAACCAAGGGTTTGAACCAGGGGTTCAGTTAGGTTTTTTGCTGTAGTGAGGACAATCAGAATGTCTTTATATTGTGCCTCTCTACACTGTAATACTTTACAACAGGGATTCTAGGATAACACACAGGGATTTTAAGATTTTGCCAGAATTGTAGAGCCTTTCTGGGCATAGTTTAGAGTAGAAGAAGGAGGTCGCCTGTTTGTCTGCAGTAAGGTGCACGTGGAATGTCCGGCTGCCTTACTATATCTGTAAAGCTTGTAAGTTCTCTGTAGTATGATCAATGAAACTAAGAGTCATTCCTACATTGTAAATCATGTATGACTATTCGTTTCTAATACAATAGAATCTGGAGTTCTGCATCTATCTTCTGAGTGTTCTCCTGCTCTTCTTTGTGTTTTGAAATTTCTTCTTTGAGAGCTTGCAATTTTAAATGTATGTTTGTGAAAATGCTCAGAACTTACATTTAGGGTTTTTTTTTTACTGTGGATTTGATCAAACTACTGTGGTATTTACATAGTGCATAGCAGAAACAATTAGATCCTTAGGTAGATTAAATGAGGTATAGATTAGATCTTTCTAACTTTTCCCAACCCATCTGAAATATTTAGCTGAAAATGTAGAAATCTAAAGGAAATTGTCTCAAATTTGAAGAAGTATGCATAACAGAGCTATAAGTAGACAGTTTTCATAAATAGATAAAGAAGAAAGCTGCAAAAAAATTCAAGAAAACCATCTGAAACTTGCAGCCCAGTAACACTTGTATGCAAATGAACAGAATACTTGTTGAAATCTATGACCTCTTTGCATATTCTTAGTCCAGTAAGCCATCAAACAAACCTAAACTATGTAAGGCCCCTTGAACATTACAGCTTCACATTGACCAACTGAACTTGACCAACCGAACCATTGTAGACTTGGGATTAGTTGAATCTCAAATGATTCCTTCTTATCTTTCAAGTATAGTTTCAGTTCATTATATGTGAATTTTAACTTATTGTTATGATTGCATCAAAACAGTCATCAACAGTTTTCTGGCGCTAGAAGGAGGGCCAGAAGGCT
This sequence comes from Cunninghamia lanceolata, assembly GCA_027924645.1. Classification (NCBI taxonomy): domain Eukaryota; kingdom Viridiplantae; phylum Streptophyta; class Pinopsida; order Cupressales; family Cupressaceae; genus Cunninghamia; species Cunninghamia lanceolata. The sequence continues at coordinate 28,225,622 of BSBN01000078.1, read as the reverse complement.
GTATATTGTAATCATCAACAGTTTTCTGGCGCTAGAAGGAGGGCCAGAAGGCTGTATATTGTAATCATCAACAGTTTTCTGGCGCTAGAAGGAGGGCCTGATTTGGTTTAGGGTTAAAATTTTGAGTTTTAAATGTTATATTCTGAGATATGTTAGATCTCATAAAATTTCAAAGGCCTAAAAGAAAGTTGAAAGAAGGTCCCATTTTCAATGGACTCATATAGGGATAGTTTTCAAGTTGACATTCCTTCATTTCAGAAAGCTTTGAATAACCAGCTTTATCCTAAAAATCTATATAGCTATGGTTTATTTGGAAGGTGTAGGATACATAAGTCCGTAGAGCATGGTGAGCTTAATTGTCTATCTTTTCTTACAAGATTAGATTTATATTTGAAAGGACTAATCTCTCTCTCAGATGTGTATAAGGCTGAAAGTTGGCAGGGAAATGAGGAGATTATTGAGCGACAGGAGGATGCAACATCAACGGTCATTAAATGTGCAGAGGATACAAAGATGGAACCAATGCTAAGAATGAAGGATAGTAAGATCTCTTGGCAGGAATCATGTGATGGTAAGAAAAAAAATCTGTCTTTTCGTCAGGATCCGGCTGTGATTAAAGTTAGTGAAAAGTATAAATATCCTAAATAATGTAGAGAAGAAATCACAGCTCATGTCCCTTTTCTAGATAATAAGAAAAAAGGATTTAATGAAAAAGAAAAGGAAAGTGAGGTTCATCTTGATACATTTGATAAATATATGGAATTACTAAGGAATATTTGTCAAGAGGAAACCTCAGGATCTGACCTGAATAGTTTAAACGAACATGATTTGGCAAAGAAATGTAAACAAGCATTGGCAAAATTAAAATGCATTAAAACTGATGAAGTCCCTACTATAGAAGCTAATGAAGTCATAGAAAAGAAAGAAAATCCTAGTGTTACGACTGACTTCTTGGAACTAAATGATCAAAATCAAGATTGTTGCAGGTCAATAAGATTAGACTCTTCACTGAATGATAACTGTGAGTCATCTGATGAACAATTCTTGAAAAAAGAGGATACAGAGGATCATGTTGCTGTTGTGCACAATCAGGCATCACCCCAGCACCATGTTGAAAGTAAAACAGGGGAGTACTCCTGTCAATCAAAAGATGTCATCCCACCTTTACTCTCAAGTGATTTAGAAATGATTAATTTCTGTATGTCAGATTATGATGATGAAGATACTTACTTAAGTGTTGATGTGCAGGAAACTAATGGGAACATTGAGAGGTTTGCTAAATTTGAGGATAAACTGAACATCCAGAATGAAGGAACAAAGCTGGATGAAGATGAAGAAATGATACATCTAGAGTCATTCATCTTTCAACTTGAAAAGGGACTAGACATAGAGCTGGGCAATGAAAATGAAGAGTTAAATGAAAAGCCAACTATTAATAAACAAGTGTGTTCCACAGAGCTAAGGGCACATCAGGTTGTCTCTTTCCTTTCCTTAGTAAACAATGATAGATGCTATTTTGATTATGGAAATTTAAGAGATAGGACATGCATATGGATTAATCATAAACCTGATGAGCAGCCTCAGTTACTAGTTGAGAGCTATTCTGATAAATACAATGAATCTAGAATATCAGAATTTTTTTCAGAATTCAAGGATAAATCTGCTATGATGAGAACCATAACTAGTACCCTGTTACTCCTGCACAACCTAAAGAAATATGCAAGTAGGGGTGTTTTTGGGTCTTTTTCCTGGGTTTCTAATTGCCTTGTAGAGGCTTGTATATAGTCTGGTAGGGTAGTTGTTTTTGTTTTCTTTTCTTCTTTTGTCGTTTTCTTTTAGGCTAGTTGTTTGTATAGTTCCTTTTTGTTTGTTTTTGTTTTTTTTTTTGTTTGTACAGTTTTTTCTTTTGTTGTATTGTTTGTACAGCCTGTTTGTTTGGCTTGTTTGTTGTCTCCTCAGCAGGGATCTTTATTTTACTGTAGAGTATTAAGGAGCAGAACTAGCAACCATTCAAAACAGTATATAATTTAGGATATTCAGGTTAACCATTTGCAATTTACACATAACTTGTCACTGTCATGAATGTAGAGAGTTGTTCATCTTCTGAAGTTTCGTATTCAATAAATGTGATTGAGAATTCGAAGCAGGTTTCTCACGATGACACACCTAAAATCCTTGGGTTTGTTGAACATACCAGTGTAGATATTAGGTGAAAAATCAGAGGTCACCCTTGCTACCATTACAATTCTCAGCTTAATTTCAGCAAGTGCCCACTCCTTGCATCATGAAGTTACAAATTGCTATATCTTATGAAATCTTTCAAAATTAGAAAACAAATAAATAAATAAATAAATCGGATTATACTGAAAATCCAGATTAAGCCATCTAAGTAACTCTACCAGGGCTATGGACGCTCGCTGGCAGTAGGGCTCTACTTAGGAGAATTGTAACGATAACCTTGCCGGGGCTATAGACGCTCGCTGGCAGCAAGGCTCTATCTGGTCGGCTATGAGGGAATATCCTCACCTACGTAGGCTAATGTCAGTCATTGGTTTGTTCAACCGATCTTCAAGATGAGGATAATTAATCACATGCACACAACTAAACTGAAAATGGAAATTCATGCATCTTTATTGAACACTTTGAGTCTTAAGCTGAATAGTAATTTGCAAGAAAGATAGTTGGAAGTTATGAGTTCATTTCATCTAGTTTCCTTGAACACTCTGAATTTAATTGTTTTGTTTTGGTTGCTAGTTGTTGTGATGTTCACAACATGCCCCATTATGCTCCTTAGCAAAATGGGGACCCCTGCTGATGTTTTGCTCTTTGCTTCTGCTTGTGTTTTTCTGCTTTCTGGCGGTCTGGTAAAAATGAAGGTCAGGTGCATCATCATCATGATATAGGATGAGGTAGGTCATCATCATGAGGTCAGTTTGTCAAAGTTCATATTTTGTTTCTGTGACCTCATATTTAGAAAGAGCTTGAAATTCCATGCAGGTTTGCCTTTTACATCACTTGAAAATTCGTCCATATGTGAAAGTTATGCACGGTCAAAGTTTTGGTCAAACCTGATATTCACAGGAGGATCATCATATTTTTATATCCTAAGTCATGTTGTCAACATCATCATGATCTTGGTCTATCACCCGATAAGAATCATGCAGTCGCAACATCCAGACGTCAATCTTAGGTGGCAGTGCTTTTTACCCGTCAAATGACCTTATGCGCATTATGCATCATCACGATTTTTTTTTAGGAGGGTCATACGTTATAAACTCAGTTTTGGTTACATGAAGAACATCATCATCATGATATTTGAACCCTCCCCGATAATATCCTGAGGTTCAAAAATATCATGATGACGTCAACTTTAAGTCAAGGTAAGTTCCCCGTCGAGCGGTCTTTGTATCGCGAGCATCATCATGATATCTTTGCATCGCCTAAAATTTAAACATCATGCTGATAATATCGGATCACCCTGACTTAGAAAATTCATCATCGGCATATTTGCATGCGCATGCTATAAACTTATCGGAGCGGCATCATCATGATATTTGCTGAAATTCGAAAGATGATGATGACGACTTTATATTCTCCTGATCGCCTTTTTTTGCAGTATCATGATAATCACCCTATCTATTCAGAAGAGGGTGATATTTCATTTCTCAAACAGCATGATCATATTTTAAATATCACCCTAGCGCAAACCTGATGATGACCTCAACTCATCTTCATACTCCGAAAACGAAATATGATGATTACGTCATCATGATAATTCGATGAGGAGGATCATCATTGTTTTATCCTGTCATATTGTCAAGATCATCATGATCTTGTTTGTCTACCTGATATTTCGTAAAGTCCTCCTGCCGATGAAATACAACCTTTTGAAAATATCCTGATGATCATCATCATCACATTTTCCCTTCGGCAGGATTTTTCCTAAACATGATCCGGTTGGCGAAATATCATGATGACGTCATGTTTTAAGTTTACAAAGGCCCCAAATATCATGATGACGTCATCCCGATCTGTAAACGAGGAACCAAATATCCTGATGATCATCATCATCACATTTTCCCTTCGGCAGGATATTTTCCCAAGCACGATCCGGTTTCCAAATATGATGATGACGTCTTATTCTAGGTTCGACAGAAGCCCCAAATATGATGATGATCATCATCATCCTGATCTTTCGAGAGGGTTACCTTGGCCGCAAAAAGGATCATATTACATTCATCATCCTGATCATGCTCCTTAGGTGACCCGATATCATAATTATCCCCCTGATCTTAACCGAACATAATGATGACATCATCCTTAGCATTCCAATGAAGCCCGAATATCATGATGACGTCACCATCATTTTCCTTTCCTCGGCAGCATGATCATATTCATATCCTCCTATTCTTCTTCAACATGATGATGATGAGCATGATGATGATATTATTCTTTTCCCCGATATACAAGAGCGAAACATCCTGATGACGTCATCTGGACCTTCAGGAGGGAGAGCATCATATTTCTGGAATATCATGATGATGAAGTGAATGTCGGCCAACATGTTTTTTTTGACGCACCGATAGCGATGGTCATGCCGATGGGCGGGAAATGAAGCGGTGGAATTTTAAGGTGTTTTTTTTGGCGCCTGTGGCATTCTCCCGGTCAGTGATGGCTGACCCGATGAAGTTTGAGCAGTCTGAATGCATTTTTGACGCGTTTTGAGAGGATTTCTGATCTGATTTCCACAATCTTGCGCAGTCACCTAGATTTACATGCTTATTTTAATTTCCTGCTGTTTATGTGATAAATGTGAAACTTATTGCTTGTCTTGTCTTGCAGGCTTGCAGTTGAGGAAGCAGCTGGAAAGTCAACACAGTGACCTCATGGAGGAAGGAAATCTGATCTCAGGAGCAAGAAGATAAGGATAAAGTGCGAAAAGTCAAGGCCATTCAAGTGAAAGACAGAGTTGCAGCTGGAGGTATTACTACAACAGACAAACAGAAGTTATTGCCCAGCTGCCGGAACTTCTCAGAAGGGGCAATATTTCACCCAGATTTGACACTGCTCAGAGATATTTTTTGAGAGCTGGTTCACCTGCATTTATTACTGTAACCAAGGGTTTGAACCAGGGGTTCAGTTAGGTTTTTTGCTGTAGTGAGGACAATCAGAATGTCTTTATATTGTGCCTCTCTACACTGTAATACTTTACAACAGGGATTCTAGGATAACACACAGGGATTTTAGGATTTTGCTAGAATTGTAGAGCCTTTCTGGGCATAGTTTAGAGTAGAAGAAGGAGGTTGCCTGTTTGTCTGCAGTAAGGTGCGCGTGGAATGTCCGGCTGCCTTACTGTATCTGTAAAGCTTGTAAGTTCTCTGTAGTATGATCAATGAAACTAAGAGTCATTCCTACATTGTAAATCATGTATGACTATTCGTTTCTAATACAATAGAATCTGGAGTTCTGCATCTATCTTCTGAGTGTTCTCTTGCTCTTCTTTGTGTTTTGAAATTTCTTCTTTGAGAGCTTGCAATTTTAAATGTATGTTTGTGAAAATGCTCAGAACTTACATTTAGGGTTTTTTTTTTACTGTGGATTTGATCAAACTACTGTGGTATTTACATAGTGCATAGCAGAAACAATTAGATCTTTAGGTAGATTAAATGAGGTATAGATTAGATCTTTCTAACTTTTCCCAACCCATCTGAAATATTTAGCTGAAAACGTAGAAATCTAAAGGAAATTGTCTCAAATTTGAAGAAGTATGCATAACAGAGCTATAAGTAGACAGTTTTCATAAATAGATAAAGAAGAAAGCTGCAAAAAAATTCAAGAAAACCATCTGAAACTTGCAGCCCAGTAACACTTGTATGCAAATGAACAGAATACTTGTTGAAATCTATGACCTCTTTGCATATTCTTAGTCCAGTAAGCCATCAAACAAACCTAAACTACGTAAGGCCCCTTGAACATTACAGCTTCACATTGACCAACTGAACTTGACCAACCGAACCATTGTAGACTTGGGATTAGTTGAATCTCAAATGATTCCTTCTTATCTTTCAAGTATAGTTTCAGTTCATTATATATGAATTTTAACTTATTGTTATGATTGCATCAAAACAGTCATCAACAATTTTCTGGCGCTAGAAGGAGGGCCAGAAGGCTGTATATTGTAATCATCAACAGTTTTCTGGCGCTAGAAGGAGGGCCAGAAGGCTGTATATTGTAATCATCAACAGATATGTTCTAGAAAAGAACATTCCAGGTTTAAGAGTTTTCTAGAAAGCTAGAAGCTTCCAGGCTTCAAAGGTTCTATAACTATATATATGTGATTGGAGATAGCCTCTGGATGGTTGTTGGATACAGCATTCAGATTGCTATTAGATATAGCATCTGGATAGCTAGTAAACACAGCATCTGGATAGCTATTAGACATGGTATTTAGATGTAATGAATGTTAGATGAATATAATTTGCTGGGTTATTCAACTATGTTTTGCCCTGCCTCTTTTCTGTTTGTTGCTCTTATGTTTTGCCCTATCTTTTGGTGTTTATTAGGCATGTTCTCACATGGTATCAGAGCCAGGTTATGGGTTCGAATCCCCTTGGGTAACGCTGAGGGGATTGTTGGAAAAAAAAAATTTAGTTAGAGGATCAGCCCAAGTTCAGCTAGAGTTTCAACCAGGTTCAGCTAGAATATTTTCCTGGTTTAGCTAGAATGTTTTCCAGATTCAGCTAAAGGACCATCAAGAGGTTCAGTTAGAATATTTTCTGGTTCAGCTAGAGGTTCAGTTAGAAGTGTATTGCTGGAGTGATTTGTTTGCAGGGCAGAGATATTGTTGGAGTGATTTGTTTGTAGGGCTGATATATTGCTAGAGTGATTTTTGTTTGCAGGGCTATTGCTAGAAATGCAAGTTGGAACAAGCTAGAGGTATTGTTGGTAGTGATGATGAAGAAGATGACTTTTCAGCTAGACAAAAGATAATGAGTGTTGAAGGCTTGAAGTTTCAATCTCATATGAACAAGCTAGATGAAAGAAAGAATGGGAGCAAGCCATGAAAGAGGATTATGATCGAAGAATGCTTGGTATGCTAGAGGTGAACATTAAGGGGGGATAGTAATATAATGTTCCCCTCTCATTTGTATTTTTTATGTATTATTCTAGCCAATCTTAAGGGGGGATGTTAAGGATTAAGATTGTCTAGAAAATTGTAGAATGATTCTAGAGCCTTCCACAAGCTAGAACATTCCTGGAGCTGTTCTAGAAAAGAATATTGTAAGATGTGTTCTAGAAAAGAACATTCCAGGTTTAAGAGTTTTCTAGAAAGCTAGAAGCTTCTAGGCTTCAAATGTTCTATAACTATATATATGTGATTGGAGATAGCCTCTGGATGGTTGTTGGATACAGCATTCAGATTGCTATTAGATATAGCATCTAGATAGCTCATAAACACAGCATCTGGATAGCTGTTAGACATGGTATTTAGATGTAATGAATGTTAGATGAATATAATTTGCTAGGTTATTCAACTATGTTTTGCCTTGCCTCTTTTCTGTTTGTTGCTCTTATGTTTTGCCCTGTCTTTTGGTGTTTATTGGGCTTGTTCTCACATTTATATGGCCAGTAGATAACTGATGAAGTATTTTCAAAAAGTCTAAGGAAAAAAGTGTTTAGAGGATGTGCTCTAAAAATCAAAACAGTAAAAAGCATGGGGATTTGGAATATGAGTAAGGGTTTGACAGTCTAAAAGGAACCTGTCTAGGGTTTGCAGAGGTTAGGGGATTGTTTACCTTAAAAATGGTCATAATAAGGACTATCATAGCCAATCCAAAGGTACAATCACTTAAATGTTTGAAGACGGTCACTTTTTACACCATGACGGCTTTCACAAAATAGTCCAATGACAAGAGACAGTGAAGACAAGCAAGGGCAACCAAAAGTTAGTCAGCAATCATAAAGATAATGACTGTAACAATGGTCACAAAACAATCACAATGACTATGTTGAAGGTCATTAGAAGGGAACAATCTAAAATGACTGTTACAATGTGTCATTCCCCATTCCTAGATATTATTTAAATTAAAGATTTAAAAATAATAGAGACATAAAATATAATTAAAAGAAAAAATATTAAAATGAAAGGAATGCAATTTGAATGCTGGCCGACCTTAGTATGGAATTCAAATTTAAAGGTGAGGATTTAAACTGTTTGTTGGTCGACTTAGAAATGCTTTGTCATTATGGACGATTTCCTCATAAGGTGCCTCATATATATAAAGCTTTTGTCTTATTCAAAATAGATATGTAGTGTGATTTCTTATTAAGAGGCAGCGATTGGTTTAAAGGAAGAGTTATGTATTTTTGAAAGGACAATGATTCTTATGTGAAGGTATGTGTTGTGACATTTTCACACATTGCTCCATTGCAAATGGGGACCCCCTCTTTTTTTTTTTTTGGTTTGGTTTCAGTCTTACTTTGATCTTGCAGTTTCTTTCTTGAATCCATGAAGCTAGGAAAGAATTTCCAAGCACTTAGCTCACAAGGAATATTAAGAGTGCTTGAAGTGGTGAAGAAAAGAGTGATTTTCCTAAGGATGAATGAAACCCTAATTATCATTCCTTGATCAAAACTGACCAATCCATGACAGAAGTCCACCATTTCATGCAAGAGGTCCTAATCCTTCACTCTGTCCATAGTTCTAATCCAAGAGTTTCTATCCATATTTCTAGTCCAGGAGTCCCTGTCCATAGTTCCAATCCAAAACTCCAATCCAAAACTCCAATCCAGTTTCCAGTTCTAAGGTCTATCCGGAATCCTATTCAATTGTTCCTATCCAAGGTCCTGAATGCGACAAAGCTTGTCATTCCATGTTAGGGTTCATCATTCCATTGGGAAATCCTGAATTCCTGACTTTGAAACACAAAAAATTCCAAAACACAACTGTAGGAAATATTTAGCAAATTTGGAAAATCCTTGTCAAAACCACGAAATCCTGACTCTAGAATAGAAGTTCTCAGATAAAACCCCATCAGAAGCTAAGTCCAAATCCATGGGAATCAGAGATGTACACCTTAGGAATTCACAACTCAGGATTCCTTGACACCCTAGAATGTGTGCCCAAGGAACAAGATTCCATGACATTGGGAAAATTGCGACTGTGGTCTGGAAGGAATTCTTAGATGGTGAAAATTCCAAGACCCATCCTAAAATGTGTCTTTGGCTTGGATAGGATTCCTCCATAGTGAAAATTCTAGAACGCCTAGAAAAGTGCAACTCTGGTCTAGAAGGAATTCCAGGGTGAAAGATTCTTTGACACTAGTGGAAATGCACTCACGAACAGGGTTCCTTGACATGATGGTGTTTGTGCACAATAGAAAAATTCGCTGAGGTCATGGAAAATGTGCATAGGAAGGAATTCCAGGATTAAAGATTCCTTGATGCCAGTGGAAATGTGCTTAGGAACAAGATTCCAAGACTCCAGCAGAATTGTGCCACTGCTCAAGGAGGAATTCCTGGACAGGAAATTTCATGATGACAAAATCCAAGACCCCCCAAAATTGCACCACTGCTCAAGGCAGAATTCCTGGAAGAGAAATTCCATGATGACAAAATCCAAGACCCCCTTGAAATTGCGCCACTGCTCAAGAAGGAATTCCTAGATAGGAAATTCCATGATGACAAAATCCAAGACCCCCATGAAATTGCGCCACTGCTCAAGGAGGAATTCCTGGATAGGAAATTCCTGACTAGCAAAGTTCCATGACACCCTGAAATTTGTGCCATAGGTCTCAGAGGAATTCCTAATGGGCAAAATTCCCTGACTTCCTAAATTCCTCAACCTTGCCAAACCCTCACCAAGGAACGACCTTGCCAAACCCTCACCAAGGAATCCAGGACATGAAAGGATTATCCACAACTTGCCTAGTTTTGTGCCTTGGATAAGGAAGAGTTACGTCGCAAAATCTGTGCCAACACCCAAAGTGCACCCTAAAGTAAGGACGAATTCCAAGCATGAAGAAATCCATTCCAAGTGAAAGATTCCATACCACTGAGAAAATTGTGACCTTGGTCTGGAAGAAATTCCAGGATGAGAGATTCCCTGAGAATAGTGAAATTGCACCCAAGAATAGGATTCCCCAAGACCATGGAATATGCACCCACAAGTGAAAATTCCAGAACCCAGTGGAAGATGCGTCCTTAGTCTTGGAGGAATTCCTGACACTGAAAATTCCAATACCTACCCAAAAATTTGATTGTGGTCTTGGAGGAATTCTTGACAGTGAAAATTCTAGAACCTAGTGGAAAATGCGCCCTTAGTCTTGAAGGAATTCCTGATAGTGAAAATTCCAGAACCCAATGGAAATGCACTCAGGAACAAGATTCCTTAACACCATGGAATTTGTGCTCAACAGGGAAATTACCTTAGGTCATGGAAAATGCACCTAGGAAGGAATTCTAGGTTAGAAGATTCCTTGACTCCATCAAATTTGCGCTCAGGAACAAGACCTCCTTGACATGAGGGAATTTAAGCTCAGAAATAAGATTCCTTAACACCATGGAATGTGAACTCTAGCATAGGGAAATTCCAATACATGCTCAAGATTGCACCAGGAATGAAATCCACAGAGTGACCTTCAACTCAAGGAAAGACGCTCTCAATTCTTCCTAAGGTGAAACAGTCTGTAACTTAGTGAAAGCCTAGCTCAAGGATTCATCCAAAGCTCCTAGTTAGGGTTCATGGATTTCATCCTCAATAGGCCCAAAATTGCGAAAATCCTCAAGGACCTTAAAAAAGGCCAAATCAAAAGGGAGTGAAATGAATGACTAGGATGAGGAAATAGTCCTCAAGGATAAGGATTCCCTGACAACAAGGAATTGTTGACCTCATCAAATTTGTGCCCAGGTCAAGGAGGATTCCGTGACAAGACAAAATCCCTTACAACCTTGAAAGTGCGGCACTGCTTGGGGAATAAGACAAAAATCTACATTGGCCAAGCCAAGTCAGCCATGAGGAGAGGAGGTTTGGATGCCTATATAAGGAGGGCACCCAAAATCATTTCCAAACCACTCCAAAACACGTATTCAAGAGCAGAATTCTTTAGGAGGGAATAAATTTCCCACAGGAGATCCAGGACCACTTGGAATCTATGCCTAGGAGGAAGAAATCCATCTTAGTGTCTCAAATGCCCCATGCCTTGGAATTTTACCCTATTCGCTCTCGAGATTGCCTGGTCCCTGTCTAGTAGTCCTAGAATGAAGGGAAAATTAGTCTAAGTGGGAAGAATGCTGGAAAATGGAGAAAATCTTGGTTTATTCAATAATTTGGAATGAAATTGATCAATCATGAAAGTTTCTTCTATGGCTTATCTTAGTATTGCATTGCATTTAAAGATTTTGTGCATTATGACTACTCAAGGTTTCCCTTGTTTTGTAGGAATCCAAGACGAGGATAAGTTCCAGAAAGAGGATGTTCAAGGATGATCCAAGGCAATCAGGATGGATGCAAAGACTTCAAATGCTGGAGAAGATGACTATTTCAAGGGTCCAGGAGTTCCAATAACAAGAAGACTACATAGGCATACCAAGGGAAGAACAAGACATCACTCCTTTCCAGTGTCCACCTTTCTCCCCCTCACACCCAACATGATTAGCACAAGGAATGCAACATCAAGGATTCCAGTTTTGGACAAGAGGATCAATCCTTGAAAATCCAAGAACAAGGGTACAGTGCGCCATTCATTATGAGGATAAAGTTTGGCATCAAGAAGAATGAGAATCCATGCCGAGGAGAAGGAATTCCAACTCAGGAATCTAGGACAAGGAATTTCATTCAAAGGCAGGGAAATCCAACTCATGAAGAAATTCCATTCCAAGACCCTAGGGAAAATGCGCCCCTGCTCAAGGAAGGATTCCTCCACATGAAATTCCAGAACAACCTCTGAAATGTGAAATCTGACCTCCCAGAACTGGTGACTTGGAAAAATCTAGAGGAATATGGAATATGTGCTAGAATTCAAAGGGAAATGCAACACAAAGATGGAATTCCAATTCCAAAGTACCCAGCACATGGACAAAATTCCAAGTCTAAAGTTTGCTTAAAGGATAGGACAAGGTGGCGCCCTAGGACAGGTGTCAAATTTTCATTTGCCAAGAGTGGTGGCAGCCTCACCTACCTCCTCATTAGCGTTTTACTTGACCTAATTCTAGGCATGGATTCCAAGGAAATCTGATTTCCCCTCCCCTTTATTTTACTTTTGGATGCCTATATAAATAGTAGACATGATATTTCCACAGTCCATCATATATAGAATGAAGCTTTTGGAGAAAACTGTGTGTAGCTTATTTGGATCAACATTTCAGATCACACTCCGTGATCCATCATCAGGAAGAAAAGAAGATAAAATGTGAGTTACAATTTTAAAGATGAACAAATTAAAAAGGAGAGAGGTGGTGGTGCATGGAGTACAACACTAGTTAAATGATTAAAGAGAGAGTAATCAAAGATTAAAAAGAAGAAATAAAGGATTACAACTAAAGAAGGAAGGAATTAAAAATGTAATCAAATAAATATTTGAAAAATATAAAAAATGCCAATATATCTATATATATATATATATAAAGAAACAATATAAAAATATATAACAAAATACTTCTCAATAAAAACATATAAAAATATATCCATATAAATGAATATAAATATCTAAATACAACTCAATGAATATATAGATAAACATATAAATATATAACAATATATATGTATGTATAAATATATATAAAAACTTAAATATTAGTATAAATAAATACATAGGAATAGATATGATTTTTCAAGTATATAAACATATATAATTATATATATATATACACAAAAGGCCTATATATATAAGGCTTAAATAATTATATATAAACAAATAAATATATCTCAACATAAGTATATATGAATATATAGATCCATATAAATAATTATAAATAACTTACTACAATTTTATATAAATATATATAAACATATTAATATATATCAATATGTTTGTATGTATAAATATATGTAAATACATAAATATTAGTATATGTAAAAATATAGGAATAGATATGAGTAACAAAGAATATAAGTATAAGTTTTAGATATATATAACAAGTTAGTATCTAAATATATGTATATAAGAGACAAAAAGAAAACCAAAGGAGATCACATATGAGAGAGAAGACTAGGGGGAAAAATAAGGGGAGCTACAAACCAAAACAAGAGCTAAGAAAGATAGACGTAAAACAAAAAGAAATGCCACAATATATATAAAAATATAAGCAGCATATGTATATATCCTTATATATATACAAGAATGGAAGTATCATATATAAATATACACAAATAATAAGAATACATAATAAAAATAAGGGTATATGAAAATAAGAGTACATATTAGTATATTATAAATATAAGAAGGTTCATATATATATATATATATATATATATATATATATATATATATATATATATATATATATATATATATATATATATATATATATATATATATATAAAAGTATCTATGTCAAAAAACATAAGCATAAGGAGAAACAATAAAAGCATACACATATATATGTATCAACACATAAGAATACAAGAGAGGAGCAAGAAATACAAGAGCCCAAAGTGACGAGGGAGAGAGGAAGGAAAAAAGGAAAGTAAAGGTGAAAAAGATAAAAAAGAGTCAAGGAGGAAAAAGGGGGGCAAAAGAGAAAAGCAATAAGAGTTAGAAGAGGGTGAGGGAACATGAGGAAGGGGAAGGGGATAAGTGGGAGGGAAAAGAGAGAAGGGGAAGACTAGGGGAAGGAGGTGGAGGAAGGTTGACAAAGGTACAACAAGAGGTTAGGAGGAGGGTTAGAGGAGAGGCGCAGAGAAAGGAAAGAGGGAGGACGAGAAGGGGAAGAGTAGGGAGAAAGTGAAGGATGAGCAAACAGGTAGAGAAGACCAAGGAAAGAACAAAGGAGAGGCAAAGGGAGATCATGGGTTAGGTCTAGAGGGAATTTAAGATGGGATGCCAGGTATGGTTCAAATTCTATCCCTCGTCCCTATTTAGGTTGGTAGGGTTGTTTATGATGAAAATAGCCTCTTTAAGTTTTCTTTTGAAGAAGTTGTCTTCTTTGGCTAGGACTTGGGTATCCTCAAGGTGAATATGGTGTTTGGTATAAGAGCAGTGTTCTGCCAAGGCAGATTTTGAGACTCTTTCATGTCTACTATCTGCGCAGTGTTGTTTGATTCTCATGCAGATAGATCTACCGGTTTCACCAATGTAAGGGGTGCCATAAGAGCAATTGATTTTATAGACTCCTGAGTTAAGGAAAATGTCACTAGAATCTTGGGTTGATGGGATAAGGTTTCTAATGGTGGAAAGAGGTTTGAATGCACATTTGAGCCCTTTCTTGCAAAGGATTCTGGCGATCTTGTTAGAGATACCTTCAATGAACGGAAGGGTGGCACCAAACATAACCAAGTTGGTTTTAGTGGGAAAGAGTTAAGAGCCAGTTCGTCAAAGTGCTCCATGTAAAGGTTGGAAATGACTCGGGAAAGAGGGGAACCCATGGCAACTCCATCAGATTGCTCATAAACAACGTCTTGGAAGGTGAAGAACATGGATTTCAAGCACAATTCAACAAGGGAAGTGATTTATGTATTGGTTTTCTACCTAACAAGTAAGATGGAGTCTTGAAGAGGGACTTTGGTGAAGAGGGAGACAACATCAAAGCTGACTAAAATGTCCTCATCATTAACTTTCTTGTCTTTGATTAAGTCAACAAAATGGGCTGAGTCCTTAATGAAGGAAGAGGACTTACCAATAAGAGGAGAAACTAGGGGCACCTGTCTAGTGATGGAAGGAGCCACATGATCAAATGATGTTTGAGGATAGTCTTTTCTTAGGAAAGTAAGGATTTAGGTGAGGGTCTAGGGTTTGGTGGAGAAGAATTTATGGAAAATTTGGAGGTCATTAAAATTGACATGAATAGAAGAAGTACAAGACATGGCTAAGGATAAATGGTAGGCTCATAATAGGATAACTAGGACTATGATGATGAAGATGGAAAGAAAAGTCAACAACAATAGTATGATATAGGGATATGATTAGAAAAAAAAGAGTACTACAAATAGCAAGAGGAAAGTGAGGACATAATGCAAAGTTAACATGGCATGAACTCTCTTGGAAGGCTAAGCATGGACTATAAGAAGATTGAACTAGCTAGATCTATTAGGCTCACCAAATGAAAGAACCTTAAAGGTTAACCTTAATTATGTAAGGTTATTTTTTAGTGTGGTTGTTTGTGTAACAATGTGTAAATTAATGTTACCTGTTGTGACCTAATCACACATCACCCCATTGCAAGTGGGGACCCCCTTTTTTTTTTGAGCTCCGATGCTTTGCTGAGTTTTGGATGATGTCTTAAGTATGTTTCATGATGAAGTTAGTGGTGTTTGAGTCTATAGCTTCATAGTAGAAATCATAATATCCTGATGCATGTTTGAGATCCTAAAAATGACTAAGTCTGATATCCTGATATCCTAAAATCTTGAAAAATTGACTAAGTCTAAAATCTGGTGGATTGTCCAAATTCTAGATTTTGCATGTTATATTTGGTGGATTCAAGACCTATCTCAAACATCCTAAAAGGTATATTGAAAAATATTCAAAGTATAATAAATTCAATCTTCCAACTTATTTTTCAATATACCTTACCCTGAGGAATACTGAAAATGGCCAAGTACTAAAATCTTGATCTAGTGCGCCAAGACATGAAGGGAGTGCAAAATCTTGATCTAATGTGCCACTTTCAACTGGAGCATAAAATCATCAACAAATGCGCCCCATCCAATGCACCATTCTTGTATGAGGTTGAAGCAAAGTTTAAGAAGAAAAAAAACATCATCATCTCTTGCACTCCATCCAATGTGCCATGATGAGGTGTGGTCAGATTCAAGTTTTTTGAAGGAGTTCAAGAAAGGAACAAAATCCTTAATAAATATGCCACATTTTCTATGCCATATGCGATGTACCTTGTTAAGAGAAGGAGATATAATGATGATTTTAGAAGACATTTCAACCAAACAACAAATTTTTGATCTAATGCGCCCACTCTAAAAAGGTTTTAACTAAGGTTTTTTGCCAAGTTTCAAGGGAGATTCAACATAATCAACCAACACCTTTCAAGAGGATTTAAAAACCTCAACCAATGCACCACATCTACTGCACCATATGTGATGCGCCTTGTCAAGAGGAGATAAGGATGATTTTAGAAGGCATGTTATTCAAGCATCAAGATGCTCATTCAATGCAATCAAGATAATACACTAGTTTGATGGAGAAATTGTAAGTTGCAAGATAAGGATTCAAGATGCCCATCTAATACGACCTATCCAGTGTACCCAAGGAAGTAGGAAGATTTTTGCTTAAATTTGAAAAACAAGAAGCACTCAAAACATGAATCCAATGCGCCTGAACTGAAGCGCCATTTTTGAGGGCAAGGTAAGATGGATTTTTGAGGGGATGATGGAAGAAAGATTAAGAAGCGGATCTCTTGCGCCTCAACCAACGCGACCACCTCAAGATCGGGACAAATGCAAGGTAAGGTGGAGTTTTAAGGCATTTTCAAGAAGCGATCAAAATGAGGATCTCTTGCGCCCCAACTGTTGCACCAATTTTGAGAAGGAAAGTTAAGTCTTGAATGTCATTTGAAGAGGATTCAAGATCCTCAACCACTATGCCCTATCCCATGTACCCAAATTAGATGGATTCTAGTGAAGTTTAAACAAGCATAAGGAGATCCAAAAAACCCCATCTAAAGCGCTTGATCCAATGCGCCATGTATACAAAGGTAAAATGAAGGTTTTAATGAGTCTTATGGAGAGATTGGAATGTTCAACCGATGCGCCACATCTAATGTGTCACTACTAGGGGAGTTAATTTCAAGTTTCAAGTATGATTTCATTCAGAGCCCAAGATGATGATCCCATGCATCCATCTAGTGCGCCATGATGAGGGATCTATATTGAGTGAAAAGGAGTGATTTTAAGGGAGAACAAAATGATGATCCAATGCACCTCAACTAGTGCGCCTAAGATAGGAAGATTGTTAAGTGAAAAAGATGAACTCAACCCAAGTCTAAAATCCTTATCCATTGTGCCAATATCAAGAGGATCTGAAATACACATCTAGTGAGCCAAAATTAACAAGAAGTCAAATTTCTGAGCTAGTGCACCCTGTCTAATATGTGGTGTAATTCAAGATACATGAAGAAATTTTAACCAGAGCATGAAATTGTCAACCAGTGCACCACTTTGGATTGTGGTTACATTTGAACTTTATGACCATTTTTAGCAAGAATTTAATTTGACATCTAATGTGCCTAGGCTTAGAAGGGTTAGAAATTGTTTGATAATGATTATTTTGTGTTATAAAGCCAAGGATTGATATTGCTTCTTTATTTGTATTGTAGGAACTTGGATTGAACTAAGAAGTTGTCCTAGGAGGTAAGTAATTAGAGTCATCTACAAGCAAGGGATGATGCTAAGAGGAGGTCGCTACAAGGAAATATCATGTAGCCACTCCAAAGGGTCACTTCAAGATCATCATGTTGGAACACTTCATCAATGGCATCATGTCAAAGACACTTCATCCATCTAGCTTCATGTTGTCTCAATCTTCAAATCTCCAGAAGAATTCTCTTACTTCAAGCTATGAAAAAAGAATCATTATCATATCTACACTACTACTCTTTGGGAATTATCATAAAGGAAGATCATTCATATACCCTACAAGAAGAAAAAATTATTCAGAGTTGGACAAATGAGCTACATACACGTCAAGTTTACAAGAAGATGAGGAAGGCAAGATCTACAAGATGCATTCCCAAACATACAAGTTCATTCAAAGAAGACTTCACAAGATGATACAATTTGGGAATATGCCCACAAAACAAATTGAATAAATAGTTGGAATCCATAAGATTTGCTCAGATGGCAGCTATGTGGCATGTATATCATCATTAAGACAAAGATCTTTCACCACATCATTTCATTGCAAGCTTATCATATTGGAAAGCATGCCTTCATCTCCTCTTTTATGTACTAAAAATAGCAATTTGTTGTAACTACCTGTCTTGTTGGCACAATCTAGTCCATTAGCTTTGCCAATCAATACATGCCATTCATTGTAATCCTGGAGTTCTATATAAAGGCCTTGTTGCCTCATTTGCAAAGTTAGTAGTTGATAGAGATAGTTTGTAGGAGTAGAATAGAAGAGACTCTCAAAATTCTCTGAGATCACTTGAAGTTGTTGTAAATATTTCTCAAGATTAATGCAACGACATTGGAACTCATTTGGTGTTAAGTGTTGTCTTGTGGAGTTACATGGTTTCTTGTATTTCGATGAAGTGGAGAGATGTTTCAAATTAGATTAGAAATAGATTAGTAGATCCTTGATGTAATGTATGTATGTATGTATGGAATATTTGATAAAATCCTAGCTCATGCTTTTAACATTTATCACTGGTGAAGTGCTGAGTTCATCCATCACAAATCATAAGTAAGGAACCTTGGAGTTACTTCATTGGATCACATCGATTAGCCTTTGAAGAGATTTATTCAAGAGAGAGTTGGATACTTAGTATTTTACTCTATTGTTGACTTGTCTAAAAACAATCATTAACATTTTTGGTGGTAGGAGGGCAAGACATAGATATTCTTCATTTCAAGTAGAGCAACAAGATACTCCGAAGTGGTGGATTGAAGTTTGAAGTGAGATTTGACAGAAAGATTGGAGATTTCAAGATCTCTCTTATGTCAAAATTTTTTAAAAAGTAGAAAATATCAAAATCCAAAAAAAGTAGAAAAATCAAAAAATACAAAAAAAAAGTAAAAAATCAGAAAAACTAAAAAATATAGATATGGATTTCTCAAGATGTTCAAGGTAGTTCAAGGTGGATCATTCTCAAAATGATGTTCTTCAGCTTTGGTGGAATTTGAATGCACAACTTCATCCTAAGAGTTTGAGTGACTTTGCATCAAGGGAAGGATGTAGAATTCATGACACTAATGGACACGATGAGCTATACTGCATGACATTTTTATCAAGGATGGAATTAGCATTGCAAGGGAAAATTTATTTTTCACAGGTACATGAGCCGATTGTTCCTATAAAGGTGATTCCTAAAGTTTTATTTGATGAGAGAGAATTCTTCATAAGCTTCAAGGAAATGATCAAGAAAAGATTGAGCATTGAAAAGGACACAACTCATTTAGAACTCACCTGTTTATCTTGTCAGGAAGCTATTCATCAAGCCAAGGAGCAATTGAGGTTGGAAGAAGAATCCAAAGTACAATTGAAATTAGACAACTTGTGGAGCAAATGTCTTGAAGAAATTAATTCACCACCTAAAGGCAAAAATGTTCCCTTGTTATTCAAAAGTGAAGATAGCACGAATACGATTGATAATCAAGTGGAGATTCAATTTGCATACCTTCTTCCATGCAAGAACGGCCCTACTGAAGTTGAAAAGGAAATAGAGGATATTCAAACGAAGGCAAGTGATGAACGAGATGTTGATTCCTTGATCACAGAAGAAAATAACTCGAGTTCATTGTAAGAAGAGAAATTCCTCGACAAACACTCATTCATGCTACATAGGGAGATCCTTGAAGGTGAGTTGCATGAAGTACAGAAAGAGTTGTTGGAAGATAGTTGTAATGTCCCCTTCTAGTGAGTCCAAATTTTTCGCAACCTTGCACAATTCAACTCACCAAAGAGAACATTAGTATACAATTCTTCTTAGAAATCACATGTCCTTATTCATAAACATAAACCATTTGTTATCATAGATTGATTGCATTCATTTCATGATTCCCTAGAAGAGATTTACTTGGGCCTTTGTTAATCAAATCTTCATCTAATGAGAGTGAATTCGTTAGGGTGCAATGCCAATGGTATAGGTCGTTCTTCCTTCAAGGGGTACTCTAGACCCAGGCCACTCTAGGACCTTCCTTTGACTCAGGGTTCTCTAGACCACTCAAGTCAAAACACTACCTCTTGCTCCCTAAGGTACCATCTTGAGGCAAGGGCTCGAAGGGGTGCTCTAGACCAATGAACTCGTACCTATCCTTGGTTGATTGCCCACCCCTAATCTTCCCTACTCCTCATAGTGGCAAGTTGATTAACATTATTACCTTCCTCTATTTTAGGAATTCGTGCCTTTTATGTACTTATACTCTTTGTATTCATTTAACCTTTCCTTAGTTCATTATAATGAAAATGCACATAAATATTTCATACTCATTACATAATCTAACTAAACTGATTGCAATGTAAACAATTCATAATTTATAATGATCTCATGATATCACAATCAGCTATTGGTACTGTTACACTATGCAATTCATATGTTCATTGTTCACCATTTATCATGACATTTCACATGCTATCTTTATGGTCTTAGCAAACATATTCCTCTTCTCTATAACTTATATATTATTCCTTTACACCATATGGGGTAGATAGGGTGTAGCATACTGTTGTTCATCGTAGGCTATGGTTGTCTCCCATCCTTATTCAAGAACTACTTGGTGTATTCTTGAGGCTAAGGCATCTGTGAGGATTCTTGGTACTCTAGGTAGCCAAGACCAATACATCGACTATGAATGATATACTAGACATATCACCCTTCCTTGATCCCATATGTGGTTAATGAATGGTATATAGATTACACAGTTAGTGAATATTACATATGACTGTCCATGCATGAATTATATTGCTTAGAACTAGCTGTAAATAAATGCAGTGTTATACTGAACATTAATACAATTAAGGGAAACAATGTACTATCATACCTATGGTAGCTTATAAATTCTTACAAATCATAAATTGAATAAGTAAATATAAATACTTACTTACCTGTTGTAGCTTTACGTGGGATTCCTTACCTATGCTGCCCTAATATATTTTTTATTGTATTGTTGTTGCCGTTTATATATTTTATAATATATATTTTCACACCCCTTTTACTATTGATGTACATATCTCTATATATTAATTTATGATATCTTTCCTGCTTATGACTTAGAAATATATACTCTTTTTTATATTTTCTCCCGATGATCTTTTACTTCTATCTCACAACCTTTATTTATTTCCCTTTCAGGGGATATGTTCAAAGAGGCACGTCTCTTATTATGCTTGGTGGTAAAAGACATACTTACCCTCTTATAATTTTTATTATTTTATATTAATTCCCTTTCGTGGTAAAACTAGTTCTAACCATACGTAGCTCCCTTATCATAAGAGGATAGGTTAAAAGATGTTTATTTATATTATTATTTATTTATATTATTTGTATTTATATTATATCATTATAATAAATGATGTATTATTTATTTTATATTATATCATTTATATCATAATAAATGATATATGATTTATATTATATTATTTATATTTATATTACAATACAAGATAATAATAATAATATTTGTATTTATATTATTAGATATATTTATAATATATTATTTATTTATGTGATCGTGTCAACCAATATCCTCCTTCGGCCTCCCCTTAATCTTTTTAAAGTACATTATTTATATACTATATATAGTATAAATAAATATATTTGTTATTAAGTATAAATAATATTTTTGTCTTATTAGACTTTTATCTTTATATGATTTTATTTTGACTTTGACCTTTTGTTTAACCACTTTGCCTTATTCCAAATTACTTTACTTTCTAACTTTAATGGGTAAGACTCTTCATAATATTTATTTTTATATATAGTAATATATCTTATTAATTATTCACGTAAATATTATATTAAAATATTTATATTTATAATATGTCTAGTTAATTAAATATATATATGTCATATATTTTATAATATTTAAATTATATTAAATTAATAATATTATTTATTAACTAATACATATTAATAATATATTTTAAATAAATATATTATATATTTAGTTTATATAAGGCTAACTTATTATTTAAATAAACAATTCAATAAATCATTATAGGGACATGACAACCCTCCCCACTCAAAATTGCTTGTCCTCAAGCAATTATAATTAGGTATCCTAAAATAATATTTAATAACATTATAATTTATTAGGTTTCCTTATATAAAATAACATTACACTTACCAATGATATAAAATAACCGCTATAAAATGTGAGAAATTAATATAGCTAATAAACTATAGTGCCATAAAATAATAATTTATAAATTTGGGTTTACCCTTTTAAATTTTCAGCACTAAATTTTATAAATAATTTATTTTATAACTTTGGGTTAGTTGTTTAGGTATATTTTAATTTGTTTTTTTCACCCATTTCACCCAGCCCTAGGTTACCTATAGATGAAAATAACTTTCTGAAATATATTACTTATAAGAACTAAATAGAGATGTCTTAATATATATTTATTTATAAATTATATTTTAATTATAAATTATATTTAGTATAATTTTTTTTATGGGTTTTCATTTAATATAATTTCATTGTTATTAAGAGTTGTTTTATTTTTATTTATTGTTTACCTTATTTACTCATTATTTATTACATATTTGTAATAAATTTTAATTTTATAATGTTGCATCATAACATATTTAATAGATTTTAAATTTTTTTATTTTTATTTTTTTTTGCATTTAGCAATGTATTAAACACTATTATTCCAGCAATTCATGAAATTCATACCTATGATTTTCATTCATTCCTTTTTCTTTTTAATTTTTAATTTTTAATTTTTATTATTTTCTACTTAACTGTTATTCACAGGATGGTAGGATCACTACTCTGATACCACTGTAATGTCCCCTTCTAGTGAGTCCAAATTTTTCGCAACCTTGCACAATTCAACTCACCAAAGAGAACATTAGTATACAATTCTTCTTAAAAATCACATGTCCTTATTCATAAACATAAACCATTTGTTATCATAGATTGATTGCATTCATTTCATGATTCCCTAGAAGAGATTTACTTGGGCCTTTGTTAATCAAATCCTCCATCTTATGAGAGTGAATTCGTTAGGGTGCAATGCCAATGGTATAGGTCGTTCTTCCTTCAAGGGGTACTCTAGAGCCAGGCCACTTTAGGACCTTCCTTTGACTCGGGGTTCTCTAGACCACTCAAGTCAAAAGACTACCTCTTGCTCCCTAAGGTACCATCTTGAGGCAAGGGCTCAAAGGGGTGCTCTAGACCAATGAACCCGTACCTATCCTTGGTTGATTGCCCACCCCTAATCTTCCCTACTCCTCATAGTGGCGAGTTGATTAACATTATTGCCTTCCTCTATTTTAGGAATTCATGCCTTTTATGTACTTATACTCTTTGTATTCATTTAACCTTTCCTTAGTTCATTATAATGAAAATGCATATAAATATTTCATACTCATTACATAATCTAACTAAACTGATTGCAATGTAAACAATTCATAATTTATAATGATCTCATGCTATCACAATCAGCTATTGGTACTGTTACACTATGCAATTCATATGTTCATTGTTCACCATTTATCATGACATTTCACATGCTATCTTTGTGGTCTTAGCAAACATATACCTCTTCTCTATAACTTATATACTATTCCTTAACACCATATGGGGTAGATAGGGTGTAGCATGCTATTGTTCATCGTAGGCTATGTTTGTCTCCCATCTTTATTCAAGAACTACTTGATGTATTCTTGAGGCTAAGGCATCTGTGAGGATTCTTGGTACTCTAGGTAGCCAAGACCAATACATCGACTATGAATGATATACTAGACATGTCACCCTTCATTGATCCCATATGTGGTTAATGAATGGTATATATATTACACAGTTAGTGAATATTACATATGACTATCCATGCATGAATTATATTGCTTAGAACTGGCTGTAAATAAATGCAGTGTTATACTGAACATTAATACAAGTAAGGGAAACAATGTACTGTCATACCTATGGTAGCTTATAAATTCTTACAAATCATAAATTGAATAAGTAAATATAAATACTTACTTACCTATTGTAGCTTTACCTGGGATTCCTTACCTATGCTGCCCTAATATATTTTTTATTGTATTGTTGTTGCCGTTTATAAATTTTATAATATATATTTTCACACCCCTTTTACTGTTGATGTACATATCTCTATATATTAATTTATGATATCTTTCCTACTTATGACTCAGAAATATATACTCTTTTTTATATTTTATCCCGATGATCTTTTACCTCTATCTTACAACCTTTATTTATTTCCCTTTCAGGGGATATGTTCAAAGAGGCACGCCTCTTATTATGCTTGGTGGTAAAAGACATACTTACCCTCTTATAATTTTTATTATTTTATATTAATTCCCTTTCGTGGTAAAACTAGTTCTAACCATACGTAACTCCCTTATCATAAGAGGATAGGTTAAAAGATGTTTATTTATATTATTATTTATTTATATTTATTTATATTATTATTTATTTATATTATTTGTATTTATATTATATCATTATAATAAATGATATATTATTTATTTTATATTATATCCTTTATATCATAATAAATGATATATGATTTATATTATATTATTTATATTTATATTACAATACAAAATAATAATAATAATATTTGTATTTATAATATATTATTTATTTATGTGATCGCTGGTGTCAACCAATATCCTCCTTCAGCCTCCCCTTAATCTTTTTAAAGTACATTATTTATATACTATATATAGTATAAATAAATATATTTGTTATTAAGTATAAATAATATTTTTATCTTATTAGACTTTTATCTTTATATGATTTTATTTTGACTTTGACCTTTTGTTTAACCACTTTGCCTTATTCCAAATTACTTTACTTTCTAACTTTAATGGGTAAGACTCTTCATAATATTTATTTTTATATATAGTAATATATCTTATTAATTATTCACATAAATATTATGTTAAAATATTTATATTTATAATATGTCTAGTTAATTATATATATATATATATTTCATATATTTTATAATATTTAAATTATATTAAATTTATAATATTATTTATTAACTAATACATATTAATAATATATTTTAAATAAATATATTATATATTACTTTATATAAGGCTAACTTATTATTTAAATAAACAATTCAATAAATCATTATAGGGACATGACAATAGTCAACTGGATACATTGCAAGAAGCACTCCAAGCCATCATCAAAGATTCATCAAATGAATAGCATTTCGAAGGGGTGCTCAACACTCCCATGAATCAAGTACAACGAGAGTTCCTACCAAAGTCATCCCAAGATGAACAAGTTGATGAAATGAAGATCAAGGTTGACAAGCAATTCGAATCGATGCTAGGCCTACTACTGATAATTCAAGTAGAGCTAATGCATGTTGCAAATGCAAGTGGGATGATCCATCACCAACTTCAACCTCTGGACATATTGGTAGATGACAAGCATGAATTTTTAC
Organism: Cunninghamia lanceolata; assembly: GCA_027924645.1. Classification (NCBI taxonomy): domain Eukaryota; kingdom Viridiplantae; phylum Streptophyta; class Pinopsida; order Cupressales; family Cupressaceae; genus Cunninghamia; species Cunninghamia lanceolata. Next base: position 28,200,129 of record BSBN01000078.1, on the reverse strand, counting down.
TTTTGGACAAAGACCATCAAGTTGTATCTCTCCTTGCTTTTGATTGGAAAGATTTTGAATTTGATGCTTATGAATTTCCAAATGATGAGTTTGAAGAAAATGAGTTCGATTATGGAAATTCAGGAAAAGCAACTTGTGTTTGGATAAATCATGGTCCTTTTGAATTGCCACAATTGATAATCTTGTGCAAAATTTTGTCTGAATATGAGAAATGTATTGTGCAAGATCTTTTTTCTGAATTCAAAGATAAATTTGCAAAACTTCGTCCATTCACTTGCACATTGTTGCTCTTGTTCATTCTAAGAAATCATGTTAGGGAATGTATATACTTAGGTGTCCTGGGTTGCATCCCTCAGTTGCTTGCACATAGCTAGGTTAGAGTGTTTTCATTTCATGTTGTGTTTTAGAGTAGATTTGCTCTCTTGAGGTCATTTGACCTCAAGTGTTGGTTTGTCCTTAGTCTTTCTTTCATGTGGATTGTTTGTGGTTTGCTTTCATTAGCTTAGACATTTGTTTTTATTTCATAGAGTGGTTGTTTTCTTTCCTTAGTTGTTGTTGTTTTCTTTTCATAGGTGTTAGTTTCTTAGTTTAGTTGGTTTGTCATGTCGGGTTTCCTATTTGTAAGAAGGTGATGTTATCTTAAACACACACTCTAGTTTCAATTCGTGATAGTATGTTAGTTCATTTCTTAGACATCCATTCATGAAAGTCTTAGAGTTGGAAGATGTTTTTCTTTTAGTTAATCATCTTGTTAGACTTTGAATTTGACTTGGTAGTTAATCATATATTGTGTCTTAAAACTGTTATCCTCCAATCATAATGTTTTAAAATGCAAATCTAAATTTTATGAGTTCTTATGTGTTCCTTTGAGAAATGTGAGTCAAGACTGATGGATTTCCCATGGATCCCATCATTAATGTCAGATAGCATGACTGGTTACTCTTTGGAGATGAATCATTTGTTTGGTATTGCTTGAAGTATTTCAAGGTTTTATACTTTACACATCTTAATGAACTTGAAGTTGCTAGGAAAGTCTTTGTGAGCCTAGATCAAGTACAAATCTCAAGGTAATTCATGTTTCTGCTCCACTCCATAATAAACATTTAGCATACTTCCATTCATTTCATTCCTTTTATAACCCCATTTGAACACAACAAAAGCCTCCATCCACTTTGCATTTTCCATCGAATAATGAATTCAAGTATGACATCTGAATCATATATATGTATAGTCCTATTGTTTGTCATATACTCCAAAAGGATAAAGTTAATGTCCTTATAAATGAAGTATTTGTAGTTCATCCATGTGAATGTCTATTTATATAGCCTTGGTCACTGCAAGGTAAGTAAGGTCATGATGTTGGTATTCCATCCATTCCACGTAAGTCTCTTACTTTCCATTATCCACTTCATCATTCCATGCAAATTCTAGAAGCATGTAACTATCCATACCTTCTTCCCTTCATCTTTCTATCATTTTATCCATTTCCATTCACCCTATTCCTTCATCCATCTACCTATTGTCTAATCATGATCAATGAATGTGAGTGTCATCTAAGCAAGGAGCTTGCAATCCCTCCATCCATCCCATATTTTCATGAAATAAATATTTGGATGCTTTTACCTATCAAGTAAAGAAATTCATGAAAATCCAAAGATCCTTATGCCTTAGAACATAAATGCATCAAAGCAAGGCATACTTGAAGCTATTTCATTCCATGTTTTCAAGATAAGATTTAGGGTACTTAAGTTCAAGAAGCCGAACCCAAAAGAGGCTTCCACATCTAGTAAGTCCATTTCCATCCATTCCATTCTGTTTCTATTTCATCTAAAATTCCAAATTTCTTCATCCCACGAAATAAAGTTAAAGCAATAAAAGTCCAAGTTCTTGTGGGTTACAAAGTTACCATTTTACCTATTCTTTAATCACTAATCCTATTCCTTTACTCAATTCCCTTCAACTTGCAAGCTTCGAAGTTAAGTCAATATGAATAAATGTTGATTTATGGTTTCATTCCATTCACTCTACTATCTTCCATCCATTTCCATTTCTTGTCATTCAGCATATTCCATCATTCATCTGGTTTATGTTTGAATACCCTTTTCACTTATCCATTTTATATAATCCACATCATAATCCATTGTTTCCATTCACCTTATTGTTTTGTCATTTCTTGCTAACATCCGTAAGTATTATAATGACTTGGCATGGTTCCATATTGACTATCAAGTTGTCCACATAATCAGACTCTTAAGTTCTTTCATTCATTACTATGGTTAAAACATGGTAAACAGGCACCGTGTGTAATGGTCATCCTATTTCAAAAAAAAGAAAAAGAAAAGAAAAGAAAAAATGAAAAAAAAAAATAGTAAAGAAAAAATCTTTGGTCCACTAGTGAAAACCACCTCTAGTGGCGCCTTGGATAGGTACCATGATGAAAACCTAGCAAACTTGTGTCATAGTAGAGACACACTATCTCATTTCATTTCCACCATCACTCCATTCCATGTCATTGCATATCATCATTTACCATTTCATCTATATATGTATATGTCTGTCCATCTACTTGCAATGAATTTACCTAGTTGAGATAGGTGAACTTAGATGATCCTAGTTTTTAAGGGACAGAAGCGAACACAAGTGTCTGCACTTGAATCCTCAAATATGGATAGTCACACTGGCAATTGATTTTGATTCTTTAATCAGGTAGTTTTGTTTATTTGATCTAGTGTACAGGTGTACATGGAAATGTTGAAACTTGATTTTTTTAATCTTTGGAACATTTAAGAAACTATTTTAATTGAAACCTATCTTTAATCACACATTCGGATGTAGTGTCTTGATCCAATCTATGATTCTTTTCCTTTCTGAGTTTGTCATCTAGCTAGTTGATGGGTTCGTAAGGAACATCTAAAGTTTTTGAGTCTAGATTGAGTCTTTGCCTTTGAAATGTTCAGGAACATTTATTCAGATTGGCACTAGATGTTGTGACCTAATCTCACATCGCCCCATTGCAAATGGGGACCCCCCTTTTTTTGAGATCTAATGCTTTGCTAAGTCTATGATGATGTCGTAAGTATGTTTCATGGTGAAGTCAGTGGTGTTTGAGTCTATAGCTTCATAGTAGAAATCATAATATCCTGATGCATGTTTGAGATCCTAAAAATGACTAAGTCTGATATCATAACATCCCGACATCCTAAAAAAATGACTAAGTCTAAAATCTAGTGGATCCTCCAAATTCTAGATTTTGCATGTTAAATCTGGTGGATTCAAGACCTATCTCAAACATCCTAAAAGGTATATTGAAAAATATTTAAAGTATAAGAAATTCAATCTTCCAACTTATTTTTCAATATACCTTACCCTAAGGAATACTAAAAATGGCTAAGTACTGAAGAGGAGTGCAAAATCTAGATCTAGTGTGCTAAGACATGAAGGGAGCGCAAAATCTTGATCTAATGCGCCACTTTCAATTGGAGCATAAAATCATCAACCAATGCGCCATTCTTGTATGAGGTTGAAGCAAAGTTAAAAAAAAAAAAAAAAAACATCCTCATCTCTTGCACTCCATCCAATGCGCCATGATGAGGTGTGGTCAGATTCAAGTTTTTTGAAGGAGTTCAAGAAAGGAATAAAATCCTTAACAAATGCACCACATTTGATGTGCCATATGTGATGCACCTTGTTAAGAGAAGAAGAAACAATGATGATTTTAGAAGACATTTCAACCAAACAACAAATTTCTGATCTAATGTGCCCACTTTTAAAAGGTTTTCACTAAGGTTTTTTGACAAGTTTCAAGGGAGATTCAACATCTTAAATGAACACCTTTCAAGGGGATTTAAAAACCTCAACCAATGTGCCATATATGTGCTGCATCTTGTCAAGAGGAGATAAGAATGATTTTAGAAGGCATGTTATTCAAGCATCAAGATGCTCATTCAATGCAATCAAGGTAATAGGCTTGTTTGATGGAGAAATTGTAAGTTGCAAGATAACGATTCAAGATGCCCATCTAATGCAACCTATCCGGTGCGCCCAAGGAAGAAGGAAGATTTTGGCTTAAATTTGAAAAACAAGAAGCAATCAAAACATGAATCCAATGCGCCTCAACTTAAGCGCCATTTTTGAGGACAAGGTAAGATGGATTTTTGAGGGGATGATGGAAGAAAGATCAAGAAGTGGATCTCTTGCGCCTCAACCAAATCGACCACCTCCAGATAGGGACAAATGGAAGGTAAGATGTTTAAGGCCTTTTCAAGAAGCAATCAAAATGAGGATCACTTGCGCCCCAACCATTGCACAAATTTTGAGAAGAAAAGTGAAGTCTTGAATGTCATTTAAAGAGGATTAAGGATCCTCAACTACTGCGCCCTATCCCATGTGCCCAAATTAGATGGATTCTAGTGAAGTTTAAACAAGCATAAGGATATTTAAAACCCCCCCATCTAAAGTGCTTGATCCAATGCACCATGTATACAAAGGTAAAATGAAGGTTTTAATGAGTATTAAGGAGAGATTAGAATGTTCAACCAATGTGCCACATCTAATGCACCACTACTAGGGGGTGAATTTCAAGTTTCAAGTATGATTTCATCCGAAGCCCAAGATGATGATCCCATGCGCCCTATCCAGTGCACCATGATGAGGGATCTATATTGAGTGAAAAGGAGTGATTTTAAGGGAGAACAAAATGATGATCCAATGCACCTTAACTAGTGTGCCTAAGATAGGAAGCTTGTTAAGTGAAATATGAATTCAACCCAAGTCTAATAGCCTTATCCATTGTGCCAATATCAGGAGGATCTAAAATACACACCTAGTGCACCAAAATTAACAAGAAGTCAAGTTTTAGATCTAGTGCACCCTGTCTTATATGTGGTGTAATTCACGCTACATGAAGAAATTTTAACCAGAGCATGAAATTGTCAACCAGTATGCCACTTTGGATTGGGGTTACATTTGAATTTTATGACTTTTTTTTAGCAAGAATTCAATTTGACATCTAATGCGCCTAGGTTTAGAAGGGTTAGAAATTGTTTGATAATGATTATTTTGTGTTATAAAGCAAAGGATTGATATTGCTTCTTTATTTGTATTGCATGAACTTCGATTGAGCTAAGTAGTCATCCTAGGAGCTAAGTGATTAGAATCATTTACAAGCGAGGGATGATGCTAAGAGGAGGTCACTGTGAGGAAACATCATGTAGCCACTCCAAAGGGCCACTTCAAGATCATCGTGTTGGATCACTTCATTAATGGCATCATGTCAAAGACACTTCATCCATCTAGCTTCATGTTCTCTCAATCTTCAAATCTCCAGAAGAAGTCTCTTACTTCAAGCTATGAAAGAAGAATCATTATCATATCTACACTACTACTCTCCAGGAAGTATCATAAAGGAAGATCATTTATATACCCTGCAAGAAGAAGAAATTATACAGAGTTAGACAAATGAGCTACATACACATCTAGTTTACAAGAAGATGAGAAAGGCAAGATCTACAAGATGCATTCCCAAACATACAATTTTATTCAAAGAAGACTTCACAAGATGATACAATTTGGAAATATGCCCACAAAATAAATTGAATAAACTATTGGAATCCATAAGAGTTGCTGAGATGGCACCTACGTGGCATGTACATCATCATCAAGCCAAACATGTTTTGCCACATTATTTCATTGCAAGATTATCATCTTGGAAAATGTGCCTTCTTTGCCATTTTTATGTACTAAAAATAGCAATTTGTTGTAACTACCTGCCTTGTTGGCACAATCTAGTCCATTCGCTTTGCCAATCAATACAAGCCATTCATTGTAATCCTGGAGTTCTATATAAAGGTCTTGTTGCCTCTTTTGTAAAGTTAGTAGTTGATAGAGATAGTTTGTAGGAGTAGAATAGAAGAGACTCTTGAAATTCTCTGAGAGTGCATGAAGTTGTTGTAAATATTTCTCAAGATTAATGCAAATATATTGGAACTCACTTGGTGTTAAGTGTTGTCTTGTGGAGTTACATGGTTTCTTTTATTTCAATGAAGTGGAGAGATGTTTCAAATTAGATTAGAAATAGATTAGTAGCTCCTTGATGTAATGTATGTATGTATTGAATATTTGATCAACTCCTAGCTCATGTTTTTAACATTTATTGCTGGCGAAGTGTTGTGTAAAGCTAGTCTATGCTTCATTATAATTTTCATATGTTCGGTTGTGGATGCTTGGTTGAGTTGTGCCATCCGATGGGTGCTTGTAGAAGATTTCATGATTTGAAAACCTTTCTCTATCCTTAGGAGATCGCACCAACTCCATGTAGTTGTAGGCATCCTTGGTTAAGTGGAGTTAGGTTTATTCAGGAGTTTGTCTAATCACGCATAGTCATTGCTTCATTGTCCTTAGATTAGCTTGCCTAAACCCTTATACTTTTACTCTTCTTCATTATTCAAACCTTGTACATATGTCATCCACACTAAAGGAGAAATAAGTTAAATGAAGTATAAAGAAGTCTGCGTAAGTCCTTTTGTGATAATCAGCAAGATCACATCAAATAACTAAGTTCATCCATCACAAATCATAAGTAAGGAACCTTGGACTTATTTCATTAGATCACATCAATTATCCTTTGAAGAGATTTATTCAAGAGAGAGTTGGATACTTAGTATTTTACTCTATTGTTGACTTGTCTAAAAACAATCATCAACATTACCTAAGGATAAATCTAACTATACTAACATTTTAATATCCATGAGAGCTAGGACAAACAATACAACTTGGACACGTGTAGGACTTGGAAAATGGAAAACAATAAGTATTAAATGGTGAAAACAATGAAAAAGTGGTATTAGTTGTACCTATGTAGAGAAGCAGTCTTTATGAAAGATGCTTAGAATTATGCTGTATATTTATTTGTGAAGTTTGGAGGTGATTGGACCTAAAGGATATGTCCACCATATGCAAAATAGCCTACCTAATGGGTATGTACAGAGAGAGAGAGAGAGAGAGAGAGAGAGAGAGAGAGTAGAAGTGTAGAGTCAAGGTGCACTTTTTCCAACTTATATTTATCTTAACATTCCCAAAGTCTTACATGATTAAAGGTAATGTTAATCTATTTGGTGGAAAAGTAGAACCTTCACAAAGTTGTAGATGGAAAACATGACTCCACTTCCCAAAATCTCGTAAGTATATAAATGAAGGTTTTGAAAATAATTATGCATCCTCAATGAAAAATCCTAATGCACTCATGCACAAACCTGTAAATTGCAATGAAGTTCAACACCCCGATGCCTCATAAAGTTCCACAACGTTCATTTACCAAAAGACCAACTATTATGTGTAGACTTTTCTTATGTTTACATACATTTCGAAAAAGAAGTTACAAAGTGCCAACATTACAATGCATAACGTAATGAAATTTGTTGAAAAAGTTTAAAAAATATTCAAACAAATGTAGTCGACTTGTATATAGCCAAACTCCATTATCTTTTCTACTATCTTATTTACTTACAACAAAGGAATGCTACATGGGCATCCATCCAAAGAATAATGATAGGGAGATTCTTATCAAATATTATATTTGGTAACTTTCTAGTGAATATTTATAAAAACTATGGAAACATAGACAAGGCATTGCTAACTATTTGATAGAATGCCTCAAAAAAATGTGATTTCATAGACTACCATGATTATAGGAAATGTAGAAAATGGATCTAAAAATGGACATTACAATGTTGTTATCAATGCTCTTTACAAAACATAGAAAATAGACAATCCTTTTCGATCATAGATGAAATAAGATGCAATGGTCATAAGAATATGGCGGGATATCAATAGACCGCCTTTTTAGCATTTTACACAAAGCTAAAGATGAATTCTTGTGACCATTGCAGGATATCGATAGACCACCTTTTGAGAGAGAGAGAGAGAGAGGGTAAAGCAATACAGATATCCATTTTGCTAAGTGGATGTCCATTTTGGGCAACCTAAAATGAATATCCATTTTGTAAAACATAAAAAAAGAAAAATGGTATTTTAACGAAGCAAAACGGATATCTGCTAATAACAAATATCTATTTTGCTTCATTTTTGCCTTGTATGTAGGCTTGGGGTTGTCATATTTGACTTCCCTCAATTCTAATGTTTTTACATGTTTCACTCTCTTCTTTGAACTTCACCCTTCATGTTGACAACTTTTTTTAATGCAAAATTGATAAAACAAAAATGGTTTATAGAGAAAATTGTCATCTTTTTAAAAATATAAGATTTTCTTGATTATCATTTTATTAAATAATTATTAATAATTTTCTATATAGTGTGTGTCTAAAATCCTCATTGACACACTAATTGAAAAACATCCATAAATTTCAAACCATTTCACCTTTTTCAGATTTGAAAGATGCGTCACACTCTATGCTTCATTGGCTATAGGTTTTAGAAAAAATGAATTTCAATTTTTTTTTCTCTAATTAGATTGGTTGGAAAATTACTTTTTAGTTTTTAAAAAAAGTCACAATAAAAAAATCATAACTAAAAATATTATTGGAAATTATTTTTAAAAAAATATTCGTCACATCCGAGCATGAATCATCTACTTATTTTGAAAATTTCACAAAAAAAATAAAAATTTGCTCATAGTTAGATTGGCTAGACAGACACCCACTTTTTATTTTTATTTTTTAAATTCAATAGTTGTTCATTGAAATATTCATTTTTCATTTAGTAAAGTTAGTTTTTTTTGTAAGTAGTAGCCCATAAACTAGATTCAATTCTCTACAAATTTTGTTTTTTCATCTTTTTCAAATTGTGTAGATAATCCAATCAAATTTTCACATGAACTTGATTAAGTCTATTTTTTTGTATTTTCATTTCCACTTAGAGGTATAGTTTGGCCCATCATGATCCTGCACATACCCATAAAGGGTTTGTCTTGTGTTTCAAACTTCTAAGGTTAAAGGTGTCTGTTGATGATGTTTTTGTGACAACACAACAATAGAATAAAATACTAAGTATCCTATCCTCTCTTGATCAAAGCTTCCTCAATGCTGAATTATATGATCAAAAAAGAATGTTCCAAGGTTCCTTTGATGTCAGATCTTGACTTGTACGTAGATAGGCTCAGTGAATAAATGTGATCTTGTTGGTATCACAAAGGGATTTATGCTGAATTCCTCCTTTCATGAACATGGATGAAATTTCTTAATCCTTGAATGTGAATGATTGGAACTTCTCCAATCAAACTTAAAAGAAATATCAAAAGGAAAGGGTTAAGAAGGCTAATCTAAGGACAATAAAATAATGAACAATGCTATGATAGACAAATTCCCTTCCAAAACCTATCTTCTCTTCATTGTGAGAACCAACAATTATACAAAGCAGGTGCAATCTCCAAAGGTAATCATATGATTTTCATATTGTAAACATTCATCCAAATACCCATAGCTAACACAATTTGAACAAGTATTCACAATCGAACTAAAGCAAATGTGGTCCAGGCTAACTTTGCAAAATGACTTATCTTCGACAAATCATGAAAAGTATGAGCCAAAAAGGAATTCATCAAATATCTCAACATATACTCATCATATCAATGGACTTCTAATCTATTCTACTCTATTTGGAAACAAATCTCAATCATCTTGGAGACAATGGAAACCATGCTAACATTCCAAAAATCACAAGATCACCATGAAACATTCAACAATGAGCTTGCATTAATCTTGAAATGTATCTTTACATCAATCTCTCATAATTTCTCTTTGACAATCTTTGAAGAGTCCCCTTTACTATACTTCTACTCTACTTTCTAATTCTAATGATCCTCTTTTCTAATAATCTTACAAATGAGAGAAGTGAGCCTTATATAGTGCTCAAGAATTACAATGAAGGGCCTAGATTGATTTTGGAATCAATGGCAAAGATTATGCCACATAGGCAATTTGTTACAAGAATTACTATTTTTAGACAACAAGAGAGGCAATGAAGGCATGCTTTCCAAGATGATAAAGAAGAATAACGCATCTTTGGAGCATCTCAAGGTGGGCACCAACTTTAAGTTGTTATCTGTGTGCATACATTGAATAAAGATGAAGGAGGTGGTGAAAGATGATAAGGTCGATGACATGTTCATGCCACCTTAGCTTTGAGCAAACTAGTTTGATCTTCAATGCATTCACACTACTTGTAATATTTTCCCAAATTATGGATTTTTTGAAGTAGTCTTTGATTTCAGATTTTCAACTCTGGAACTTGAAAATGAATCCCTGGAAATGAACTTCTAGATGGACGTTCTTCTTGTAACACTAGGTTTTTGGACATGCAAGGTGGAATGATCTTCTTCCTTCACTCTGGTGATCAAATTCTCAACTGGAAGCAAGATGATGGCAAACTTGATGATGTTTCAACGAAGTGCAATATTCTTCCTCCACTCTAGTGATGTCACCTCCTTGGATGTAAAGTGAATGAGCTTGATGATACTTTGATCCTTTGGATGCTCCTCTTCATGCTTGCCTCAGAAAGCTTTGATCCTTCTTCTTGGTCTTCATTCATGTAGATTTGCTCCAAGTTGGTATTGTTCTCCTTCAACACTCACCGCTCCATCATCAACTTGCAAGTGAAAACACTTTGAGTTAGTATGTTAACATGATACAAGATATAAAGGAAATTTAACAACTAAATTCACCCTCCTCATGAATGTGGGATAAATAATCATGATTTTAACACACTTTACGTATATTTATCCTAAATTTCTTGAGTTGAATGCAAGGAGAACATATAAAACCTTAAGAATTTGGCATTTTTTGATATTTTCTTGAGGGTGGAAATTCCTCCTTGGTGAGGAATTTGCGCCCTAGCAAGGGCTCATAATGCTCTTTAATAATGATTTTCCTCTATTTTCCTTGGCGCATACTTCACTTGCATTTCTTTTACTTTACTCACTCCTTAGTGAAATCTTAAAATTTCTCAATCTTCTTCTTAGACTTTCTTTTGGAATCATGCTTGGAGTTGTTGATTTGAGCAAAATAGAATGGAATTGGGAGGGCGCATTCTCCTCTTTAATAAGGATTTTCCACCTTTTTTTTTGGAGTGCATAATCCTCTTTAGTAAGGATTTTCCACCTTTGCAAATCCCAAAATTTTCTAAGTGTTCAAATGACTTCCTCAAAAGGATTTCCAAAAGTTTTCAATGTTCAAATCCTAATTGCATGATTATCTCTAATTCCAAATGCCTCATTCCTTAGGGCAAAAAATGCTCTTTGGTGAGGATTTTCCCTCATTTACACTTAGATTTTTTTTCTTTCAAATTTTCTCTTATCCTTGATGAATTTATCAAAAGTTTTAAATGATTTTCATTAGATCTCCATGAATTTTGAAATGAATGTTGCATCCTTGAGTTGAATGAATTTTCTCCAAAAATGAAAGGAGACTAGAAGGGCACATAATCCTCTTTGATAAGGATTTTCATTGATTTTGAATTTCCCATACTTGGTCAAATTTTCCAAAAAGATCTTGGGCGCATAATGCTCTTTAATGAGGATTTTTTGCCATTTGCATGACACTTAGTCAATTTTTAGAACTTTCCATTTCTTTCAACTTTCATAAGCCATTTCATATGATCTCCACATGCATTTTCATGAATTTGACTAAGGAGGGAAATAATTAATTATTTTAACTCCAAAAATGAGATCTTCTGTCTAGGCACAAAATGCTCATTGGTGAGGATTTTTTGCCATTTGCATTTGATACTTAGTCAAATTTCCAGAAGATCTTCTCTGTTGCCTTCAACTTCCTTGAACAACTTGACATAATTTCCTCTTCCATTTCATGGATTCAACTAAGGAGAGTAGTATTTAATCATCTCGACTCCAAAAAATGAGATCCTCTCCCTAGGTGCAAAATGCTCTTTGGTGAGGATTTTCCACCTTTTTCTAGGGTGTATAATCCTCTTTGATAAGGATTTTCTGTTCAAAGTCCAAGACTTAAACTTTTTTGCCTAATTTTGAAGGTGAAGATCCCTGGGTGGAAGTATATATACTTTAAATATTGTTGAAATATAATTCTAGGATCTCAAAACATCAGACTTTAGGATATCAGACTTAGTCAATTTCAGGAGTTTAGGGCTCATTCATTATTTTCATGGAGGAGACTAGTTCAAACAACACTTCCAGACCTACAAACTCAAAGAAAACTAATACCTAAAGCAACACGAAGGTAGAAAGTGAAAGAGAAAAGAGAGGGGTCTCCATTTCCAATGGGGCGATGTGTGATTAGGTCACAACAATGTCTTGTTATGATTCTTCAATTCCAATCAAGTTGTAGGAAGTATTATTATGTCTCAGGTCCCAAAATTGCTCTTGTATTGTGTAAAGGGTCTTATAGCAGTTATGAGTGAGCATTTTGAAGTGTTTCCTACATTTTGACTTGTCAAAAATATTCTTTCATGTCTAAAAGGCATACATACACATTGCATATGCATGTAAATGAGTCGGAGGTAAAAAAGAAATTAGTTTCCCCATGTCTGAAATACCTTAGTGTTGTCAAAAAGGCAAGTACAATTTAAAGGAGGGAAGAGCTTTCAAGTTTTGGTCATGAGTTTGGTTTAGGACTCTAAGTTAGGTTTTGAGTCAATTTGTTGTAGGGTTAGATATGGTCTTGTTGGCCTCATTTTCAACAGCTTCCAAATTTAAACTTTTTGTGTCAAAATGACAAATCTAACCATGCTTTGAACCCTTTCTCCAGAATCACCTTTTGATTGCAAAACACCAGTGTCGCATTTTTCCCTGTATGACTCATTAAGATAACTCATTTCTGATATATCACAATCTGTTTCCTTACATTGAACTTTGCATAACAACATCATTTTGGAGCAGAGATGCTCATCATTTCACTAGGTTTCTCGGGCACACTTATCTAGTTTGCGGCATTTTATGAAAACAATTAAATATTGAAAATCCATGATGGATAGTAAAAAATAATGTTTATGGTAGTGTTCATGACTCCATTTCACCTAATCTGGCAACTTTTCGCGTCAAGAAGTCTTATGGTTTGAGAGATTTTAAACTTTCAATTTTTCGGCGAGCAGTTGGTAGAAACAATAAAATTGTGGTTTTTGTAAGGGCTCGAGAAAAATTGATGGAGATTTATAATGATAAAATGGACAACGTGTCAAGATTTTATGACAATTTGACTTTCCAGTTGAAAGTTATGTACTTTGCGCCATTTCTCGCCCTGCACAGTTCGCAAGTTGCAAATTCACTTAAGTTGAAAACGCATCACCTGTGAATTTGACTAAGTGGAAAGTTTTCTTTCATAAAAGAAGTTATTTTTGGCCTCCTTTAGAAAAAGTGAAAATTCACGTCAACTTGTACTTTTGGCAAATCTCGCGTTAACTTTTGAATTCCGCTAAGTTGGCGTCGATTTTTCAAATTCGGCTAAGTGAACATCTACTTTTGGCGAAGTAGGGGTGTACTTTCAGTTTGCACTAACTTGATACAACATGAGGTTGTGAAAAGTTATAACTTGTGAATTGGTGGTTAGAAATTTTAACAAGTTATAATTTTCAATAAGGTATAAATTTTTAAGTTATAAATTTTTACAAGTTGTGAATTGTAGGTTTGTGGAAAGAGAAAGTTACAAAATTTTAATAGCTACCAATTTAATTTGTGAAGTGCTTTCAAAAGGCTGATGACTAGGTAGTTATTATAACTACCTAGCAACTCACACCCAACTCTCCTCCTCTTATCGCCATGAAACTAAGCTCGAAAGCATAAACACGGAGTGAGAACATGTCTGGCAAAGAAGCAGTTGGCTTTGCTACAGTCAGTAACTGTATCCAGCTTGGCAACAAAATGAGTGAGAAGATAATTGCTGATATTATCAAAGATGCTGATAAGAACTTTAAGACTACACTGGCTCGTGAAGTAGGCAGAATGGTAATCGATGTCCTAAAAAATGTTGGTAAAATTCACTGGGTAGGAATGGGGCTTTCTTTGGTGAGACATGTTCTCAAACAAATGGATAAAATCTCTACCAATAGGAGACAATGAATATGACTCTTGCAATATATGTTTGCTCTAGCTAAATGTATCAAGCAATTAGATGAACAGTTAGAACAGGGAAAGCAAAAGTTGAATGACGTCCTTCAGTTTATCATGAAAAGGTCCATTATGTGTATCTCGCAAATAATGTCCAGTAAGCTTTCAAGATTTTTTTTTCTCTACTACCGTGAGCGCAAAGGAATTGCAGAACTTTGAATCTCAACTGAGCCATACGTATCCAGATCTCATTTCGTCATCTCTAGTGGCTCTTTTGGAAGCAAGGCCTACATTTCTCCCTCCTTCACAAAGAGAATATCCCGATGCAGTTGGCATAGACAAAGCATGTGAATTGTTTAATAGATTGTAATAATTGCACAGTTTGCACGGAACGGTTTCGTTGAAAAAGTTTTAAAAGCTTTCAAGAAAATCTGTTTCGCCTTCTATGCAGCCGAACTCCACCACGTTTACCAGCATACTAGCAGTCTGGGCCAAATGAAAAATTCACAGCAAAGATACAATACTGAATATGTATTTGTTGAAAAGGTTTAGAAACTTACAATTGGTGGAAGGCATAGAGAACGCACACAAACTTTTTGACAAAATCTTCAAAGAAACGTGGTCTCATGGGCTGCACGAAATGGTTTTGTTGCAAAGGTTTTATAAACTTTCATGCAAATGCAATTCGGACATGTAAATCCAGACTCCAAAACTTTTGCTGACATAATAGAACATGAAATTTTGGCAGATATTATAGTTCAAAATGTTCTTGGTAGACTTGGATACAAAATGTGGAAGACTACACATGCGAATTGTTTGACCAAATACCTAAAAGTAATATGGTCATATGGAATACAATGATTACAGAGAATCTACGAAATGGGTGTGTTAAGAAGACTTTAGAAGCTTTCCTTCAATTGCAATTCGCAGGTGCAAAGTTAACTTCTAAAACCCACAGCCAACCATGGAATGAGATCTTTATCAGATATTATAAGTATAAACACTGTGGCAGACTTGTATATAAATTATGGGAGCATACACAAGGTGCATGAACTGCATAGTTATGTTGAAGAGAAATGGGTTACTCTTAACAATCATCCACTTCAACAATAAAAAGACAATTTTGGCAAATAAAAATAGAAGAAATATTTACCACTTTTGATTGTGAACGAAGTGTAAAATTGCTATTGGCTGTTTGACAATTAAAATGGATGATATTTAAATTAGAGTGAGATAAATGCAGTATCACGAACTCAAGATAATTGCAGGATTTTCACAAAATGGGTTTGTTTAAAAAAACAAAGGGAGCTTTAGAAACACTTAAGGAAATGCATTATGGTAGGTGCAAAAATGGCTTCCACGACTTGCCAACAGCTGGAAAGACTTTACAAAATTTCAAATAAATGTTGTAACCACCCTGGCAGACACGTATGAAAAGTATGGACTACAATAATTACAGGGGTTTGAGCATCCACCAAAGTATAATTGGAAGTCAATTTCTATCAGAGCTGTGGTTGCAAATGCCTTGGTAAACTTGTATCCAAACTGTGGGAGTTTAAACAAAGCATATACTATTTGATGTTCAACCTCGAAGAAATCTCTTGTGATGCAATGACTGCAAAATATTTACAAGATCGATCTGTTGAGAAGGATTTAGAATCTTTCAAACAAATGCAATATACACGTGCCTACAACATGCCGGGTAAGGTGCAGATATCCATCAAAGCATGTCAGATGTTGGAGTTCCTACTGCCTTGACAAATATGCAATCAGATTGCAGAAAAATAGACGAGATTTACAAGCTGGACAAGAAGACTCAAAGAAATATGCTTTCATGGTTTGCAATGGTTGGAGGACGTGCACATAATGGCTTTGAAAGCCAGATTCCATAGTGAAGAGCATGATTTGGAAATATTTATAAAGCATTGCGAGTTGCTTGACAAATTAGCTCAGAAAAATGTAGTTTCATGGAATGCAATGTTGTCAGTTTTGTATAAGCTTTGGTAGGCACGCATGTGAAATATAGAAAGAAACATACAGAAGGCATGTGAATTGTTTGACAAAATGCTTCAAAGGAGTGTGGTCTCATGATAATCAATGAATGCAAAAGCTTTCACAATAAATCTATTGAAAAGACTTCAGAAATTTTCAGCCAAACACACTTGGTAGATATAAAATCCAGTTCCATAACCTTTATCTCAGACTATGTTGATGTGCATGCATAATGTGGAGGGAACTTGATCACCTAAAGACCAAGTGGAGCAATTGCTTGCTTCGATGTTTGAGAATTATTAATCAGTGGATGACTCAATATCACCAAGCTTAGTCAATGTATTTGGACTTGCTACTGGCATCATTGCATCGGCTCTGATCCTTGCTCCATGATATACTATCCCCTAAGGTACATTCTATTTTTAGATTGGCATTAGCAAGAGATCAAAAGAATGTATTATAGAACAAAGTTTGTGATAAGAGGCAAGAAAGGAAATCATATATGCAAAAATGTGTGAATCATTTAATATGCAAGCCTGTCATGTAAGTGAAAAACAAATACACATCAGGGACTCTTTAGCTCTACTTCTCACTGGAGAACAACTAAGAGAGAGAATATCCTTTGAAGTTGATAAGAAATTTACAGCGTGAGGAGGACTTATGGGCCTATTGCAACAATTAAGCTTTTTTGTTCTCATGGAATACCTTAGAATTATTTGTATTTCAACATTATGATAATAGGTTTGTGTTCTTAATTGGCTGGATGGCGAGGTAAGTATAAGGGAAAATAGAGCAGATGAAGATGGAGAGTATCTTAGACAAATCCACAAATTGAAAGTTGCAAGTCCTAGTTACCTTTTTGTAAAAGTGACTTATCTCACTTATTGTGACTAAAAGTTAGAAAATAAACTTTATTTCAAGAAAGTGATATAAAACATAACCAAAAATAAAGTTCATTATTCTATTGTATTTCAAAAAGGTAGTTATGAGGTAGTTACTTGAAGTGGTTAGGAAGTAGTTACAAGTTGGTTTTTAGGTGGTTATGAGGAAAAGTCTATATATACTAGACTTCACATTGTAAAGAGGGGGAACTCTTTTGAGAGAACTCTGAAAAAGAGGAAACTCTGGAGAAATTTTTAGAGATATTTTTAAAATCTTTTATGTTTACACTATGTACAAAAAATATTTTGGAATTGTATAATTTCAAAGATAATGAAAAATGCAGTTTAGTTTGTGTGCTCTAAATGCGTTCTTATGTTATCATTACTAATTACTCGTATGTTGAATTGGTAATCCCTTTTGTGTACATGTGTAATACATTGATTATCTGTGCGACTAATGTAATGAAACACACCCATCTCCTGGTATCTTGTTTTGGATGTGCTTGTATGACCTATCTCTTCTTATGTTGAGGTTTATTGTACTCCTTTCATCATCATTGCACGTTTTAACCTATTTGGTAATAATCCCTTTTGTAATCGTTATTAGTTGTGGAATCTCAATTGGTTTTCGTATGTCTACTGTTGGGGTTTCTGTTATTCATCTTTTCCTAGTTTTGTGTTTTCTCCTTTATGTACTTTCAGGTTAAAAGTACACAAAAATACCAAAAACCCAATCACATGAGGGAGCTGCCCCTCTCAAACATAGAGGAAAGCTGATAATTCAATAATAGTTTCTCCAACTATTGGGACAATTTAGTCACCGCTCTAAGGGCAACGGGTAAATTCCAAAGGTTACTTCACAGTGACAAATCTGTTTGCCAACAGATTTTTGGCGACTCTACTGGGGAAAATCAGCTGAAGCGTCAGTGCCTTTTGATTCCTCAAGAATATACAAGTATTTCCCTAGAAAGGAAGTTGGCAACTCTATCTAAAAAAAAGAGAGAATCCTGAAAGATGGTTTGGTATCGAAGAACCCAGATGCATAACTTGCAGTTTCCTGAAATAGACAGTGACAATGATAATGAAGATTATCCTTTTTCTGTATCCTCTTCTCAATAAAATCAAGTTCTCAATGATCCTAAGCAAGTAGTGTTTTTGAAGAGTTTCTATGGTGGCATGCAACTTCCTACTAATCAGGTTCATCCTTGTTTGCTTCAAACATTGCAGAAGATTGAAGCAAAAGAATGGGAAGGAGACTCATTTTCTTTCTCATGATCCCAATTCCCTATTAGAGGAGACTCATGCACCAGAAGATAAAATAAATTGTACTGAGATATATCATTTGCATGATGAGGACATTAATGAAGAGGCAAAGGTCTTTCCTGCAAATGAACCTATATTGAGTACACCTTCTTCTCAACAAATGGCTGAGAGAGGTTCATCGAAATGTGCATGTACTGGTGAAGGAGAACTTATTACATTTGCTTGTGATAGGACACATTCACTTAAGGAAGATGGGAGAGAACAAGTGTTGGAGATGGAAAAAAAATGCTATATTGAAGAAAGAATCTTTCCAAATAACAATGAATTCTTAATTTCTTGCTCTAGTCTCACAAGTATAGCTGGTGAAGAAAATTTTCATGATGTGGGTAATGAACAAAGAAGTGTAGAAGAAATTTTAGATTAGACTAAAAATAGAAAACGTGAAGAAGAGCCATCAAATGCTATCTTGAAATACATTCCACACAAGCAAGATGATAATGATGAAGAAGTGTCACAAGAGCTCTCTCATGAATTTTTCATCCCAAATTGGTGTCTTAATGAGCCTGATGATGATTTTATTTATGGATATGGTATTGTCATTTCCCCTTTATCACTGTTTACTGAAGAAGACAACTCAGCAACTGGAAATGAAGATGTGAATGTAGATACTTCAATTGAGAATCTTGATCATTCAGGTTCTCGGCCAAGTGATAAGGCAATATCTTACGACCCATCGATTAATCTTCGGGGAAATGAATGTGAATCTATCAGTGAAGAATGCTCACTTAATGGTTCAATTATAAATAAGAATTCAAGACAATTGGAGAACAATGTGCATCCAGGTGAAACATTGAGTATGCCATCTCCAAATATTCAACAAGATAATAATGATACTGGACTCACTGTACGCCCCAATCCATTATCCGTTAATGATAATGTTGAAAAGGCATATATGATGCATGAAAATATTATTTATTCTCTTTTAAGTATACAGAAAGATTTTCAAGATGGTAAAATGCATAATGCAGATCTGTTACTTTCTCTTCCTCATGTGGCATCCTTCGATAAAGTGCATTCTGAGTTAGTAATGGTAAAGGAGGATAAATTTTCTTTTGCAGGTGATGATCTCATATTAAAAGAGGTTGTTATTCATAAGGCAGATATACAGACTAAATTAAGTGATGGTTTCTCTTATGGTGAAGATATCTTTCCCATCTCTCAAGCTATAGACATAAGTGTTTATGTAGATCAGTTAACAATATAGAGGTTTCTTCATTTCTTGCTTCATGCAAAGGATGCCCAGTTCGTGGTTTATTTAACCTCGATTCAGGCTATTAGAAGAATTTTCAAATAGAGGATATTCATGTGCTCGGCATGATGCCGAAAGACATGTTTGAAGCTACAAAAGGCAACACCAATGCGATTTGAAACTCAGATGCCTATGACAACAAATGTTTGTTTAATTTGCTATTCAAGGAGTCCTAATTTTTCATGCAGCTTATTTTTCTCGTCACTTTGGAATGGTTACTGAGTTCACAGGCACCTCATCCATGCTCATCTCTTTTTTGTATAGGTGCATATTTTTCTTAGCCTGTCAATGGTTCACTTGATCTTTTCCAGGCAATTTGAGGTAGGAATCACCTACCATGTACATAGGGTAACTAGGTGTTTTGGTTGTGTCTGTCTTGTTTCAGTTTCTGTTGGCTTTTGTTGTTTACCTTGTCTCTATGTATCTTTGTCTCCTTGCTTCACCTTGTACATCATATTATCTCCTGACTCTATAACTCCATGGATGTAAGGCACAATTCATAACCAAAGATTCTGGGTTCATCTACATCCTTTACAGTCCTTGTCCCTAGTTAGAGCCAACTATTGGCCTCATTTTCAATAGCTTCCAAATTTAAACTTTTTGTGTCAAAATGACAAATCTAACCATGCTTTGAACCCTTTCTCCAGAATCACCTTTCGATTGTAAAACACCAGTGTCACATTTTTCCTTGTATGAGTCATTAAGATAACTCATTTCTAAGATATCACAATTTGTTTCCTTACACTTTACATAACAACATCATTTTGGAACAGAGATGCTCATCATTTCACTAAGTTTCTCGGGCACACTTATCTAGTTTACAACATTTTATGAAAATAATTAAAGATTGAAAATCCATGATGGATGGTACAAAATAATGTTATGGCAGTGTTCGTGACTCCATTTCACCTAATCTCGCAACTTTTCACATTAAGAAATCTTATGGTTTGAGAGATTTTAAACTTTCAATTTTTCAGCGGGTAGTTGGTAGAAACAATAAAATTGTGGTTTTTGTAAAGGCTGGAGAAAAATTGTTTGGCATGGAGATTTATACTGATAAAATGGACAATGTGTCAAGATTTCATGACAATCTAACTTTCCAGTTGAAAGTTATGTACTTTTCGCCATTTCTTGCGCCTGCACAGTTCGCAAGTTGCAAATTCACTTAAGTTGAAAAGGCATCACCTGTGAATTTGGCTAAGTGGAAAGTTTACTTTCATAAAAAAAAGTTATTTTTGGCCTCGTTAAGAAAAAGTGAAAATTCACGTCAACTTGTACTTTTAGCAAACCTCGCGTTAACTTTTGAATTCTGCTAAGTTGGCGTCGGGTTTTCAAATTCGGCTAAGTGAACATCTACTTTTGGCGAAGTAGGGGTGTACTTTCAGTTTGAACTAAGTTGATACAACATGAGGTTGTGAAAAGTTATAACTTGTGAATTATTGGTTAAAAATTTTAACAAGTTATAATTTTCAATAAGGTACAAATTATTAAGTTATAGATTTTTACAAGTTGTGAATTGAAGGTTTGCGGAAAGAGCAAGTTACAAAATTTTAATAGCTACCAATTTAATTTGTGAAGTGCTTTCAAAAGGCTGATGACTAGGTAGTCGTTATAACTACCTAGCAACTCACACCCAACTCTCCTCCTCTTACCGCCATGAAACTAAGCTCGAAAGCATAAAAACAGAGTGAGAACATGTCTGGCAAAGAAGCAGTTGGCTCTGCTACTGTCAGTAACTGTATCCTGCTCGGTAGCGAAATGAGTGAGAAGATAATTCCTGATATTATCAAAAATGCTGATAAGAACTTTAAGACTACTCTGGCTCGTGAAGCAGGCAGAATGGTAATATCGATGTCCTGAAAAATATAGGTAAAATTCACTGGGTAGGAATCACGCTTTCTTTGGTGGGACATGTTCTCAAACAAATTGATTAAATCTCTAGCAACAGGAGACAATGAATACGACTCCTGCAATATATGTTTGCTCTAGCTAAACGTATCAAGCAATTAGATGAATAGTTAGAGCAGGAAAAGCAAATGTTGAATGACGTCCTTTAGTTTATCATGAAAAGGTCCATTATGTGTATCTTGCAAATAAAGTCGAGTAAGCTTTTAAAAAAAAAATTTCTCTACTACTGTGAGCATAGAGGAATTGCAGAACTTTGAATCTCAACTGAGCCATACGTATCCAGATCTCATTTCGGCATCTCTAGTGGCTCTTTTCGAAGCAAGGCATACATTTCTTCCTCCTTCACAAAGAGAATATCCTGATGCAGTTGGCATAGACAAAGCATATGAATTGTTTAACAGATTGCAATAATTGCACAGTTTGGACAGAACAGTTTCATTGAAAAAGTTTTAAAAGCTTTCAAGAAAATCTATTTTGTCTTCCATGCAGACGAACTCCACCACCTTTGCTAGCATACTAGCAGTTCGGGCCAAATGAAAAATTCACAGCAAAGATACAATACTGAATATGTATTTGTTGAAAAGGTTTAGAAACTTACAACTGGTGGAAGGCATAGAGAACGCACACGAACTTTTTGACAAAATCTTCAAAGAAACGTGGTCTCATGGGCTGCACGAAATGGTTTTGTTGCAAAGGTTTTATAAACTTTCATGCAAATGCAATTCGGACATGTAAATCCAGACTCCAGAACTTTTGCCGACATAATAGAACATGAAATTTTGGCAGATATTATAGTTCAAAATGTTCTTGGTAGACTTGGATACAAAATGTGGATGACTACACATGCGAATTGTTTGACCAGATACCTAGAAGTAATATGGTCTTATG
The DNA here is from genome assembly GCA_027924645.1 of Cunninghamia lanceolata. NCBI lineage: Eukaryota > Viridiplantae > Streptophyta > Pinopsida > Cupressales > Cupressaceae > Cunninghamia > Cunninghamia lanceolata. Next base: position 28,177,862 of record BSBN01000078.1, on the reverse strand, counting down.
GAATACAATGATTACAGAGAATCTACGAAATGGGTGTGTTAAGAAGACTTTAGAAACTTTCCTTCAATTGTAATTCGCAGGTGCAAAGTTAACTTCTAAAACCCACAGCCAACCACGGAATGAGATCTTTATCAGATATTATAAGTATAAACACTATGGCAGACTTGTATATAAATTATGGGAGCACACACAAGGTGCATGAACTGCATAGTTATGTCGAAGAGAAATGGGTTACTCTTAACAATCATCCACTTCAACAATAAAAAGACAATTTTGGCAAATAAAAATAGAAGAAATATTTACCACTTTTGATTGTGAACGAAGTGTAAAATTGCTATTGGCTGTTTGACAATTAGAATGGATGATATTTAAATTAGAGTGAGAGAAATACGGTGTCACGAACTCAAGATAATTGTAGGATTTTTACAAAATGGGTTTGTTTTTTTTTTTTTTAAAAGGGAGCTTCAGAAACACTCAAGGAAATGCATTATGGTAGGTGCAAAAATGGCTTTCACGACCTGCCAATAGGTGAAAAGACTTACAAACTTTCAAATAAATGTTGCAACCACCCTGGCAGACACGTATGAAAAGTATGGACTACAATAATTACAAGGGTTTGAACATCCACCAAAGTATAATTGGAAGTCAATTTCTATCAGAGCCGTGGTTGCAAATGCCTTGGTAAACTTGTTTGCAAACTGTGGGAGTTTAAACAAAGCATATACTATTTGACGGTCGGCCTTGAAGAAATTTGTTGTGATGCAATGACTGCAAAATATTTCCAAGATTGATTTGTTGAGAAGGATTTAGAATCTTTCAAACAAATGCAATATACACGTGCCTACAACATGCCGGGTAAGGTGCAGATATCCATCAAATCATGAATCTTTGTCAGATGTTGGAGTTCCTACTACCTTGACAGATATGTAATCAAATTGCAGAAAAATAGATGAGATTTACAAGTTGTTTGACAAGAAGACTCAAAGAAATATGCTTTCATGGTTTGCAATGGTTGGAGGACGTGCACATAATGGCTTTGAAAGCTAGATTCCACAGTGAAGAGCATGATTTGAAAATATTTATAAAGCATTGCGAGTTGTTTGAAAAATTAGCTCAGAAAAATGTATTTTCATGGAATGCAATGTTGTCAGTTTTGTATAAGCTTTGGTAGGCATGCATACGAAATGTAGAAGGAAACATACAGAAGGCAAGTGAATTGTTTGACAAAATGATTCAAAGGTGTGTGGTCTCATGGCAATCAATGAATGCAAAAGCTTTCACAATAAATCCATTGAAAAATTCTTCAGAAAATTTCAACGAAACACGCTTGGTAGATATAAAATCCAGTTCCATAAACTTTACCTCAGACTATGTTGACGTGTATGCATAATGTGGAGGGCATTTGATCACCTAAAGACCAAGTGGAGCAATTGCTTCCTTCGATGTTTGAGAATTATTAATCAGTGGATGGGTCAATATCATCAAGCTTAGTCAATGTATTTGGACTTGCTACTGGCATCATTGCATCAGCTCTGATCCTTGCTCCATGATATACTATCCCCTGAGGTGCATTCTATTTTCAGATTGCCATGAGCAAGAGATCAAGAGAATGTATTATAGAACAAAGTTTGTGATAAGAGGCAACAAATGAAATCATATATGCAAAAATGTGTGAATCATTTAATATGCAAGCCTATCATGTAAGTGAAAAACAAATACACATCAGGGACTCTTTAGCTCTACTTCTCACTGGAGAACAACTAAGAGAGAGAATATCCTTTGAAGTTGATAAGAAATTTACAGAGCGAGGAGGACTTATGGGCACATTGCAACAATTATGCTTTTTCATTCTCATGGAATACCTTAGAATTATTTGTATTTCAACATAATGATAATAGTTTTTTGTTCTTAATTGGCTGGATGGCAACATAAGTACAAGGGCAAATGGAGCAGATGAAGATGGAGAGTATCTTAGCCAAATCCACAACTTGAAAGTTGCAAGTCCCAGTTACCTATTTGTAAAAGTGACTTATGTCACTTATTGTGACTAAAAGTTAGAAAATGAACTTTATTTCAGGAAAGTGATATAAACGTAACAAAAAATAAAGTTCATTATTCTATTGTATTTCAAAAAGGTAGTTATGAGGTAGTTACTTGAAGTGGTTAGGAAGTAGTTACAGGTTGGTTATTAGGTGGTTATGAGGAAAAGTCTATATATACAGGACTTCACATTGTAAAGAGGGGGAACTCTTTTGAGAGAACTCTAAAAAAGGGGAAACTGTAGAGAAATTTTTAGAGATATTTTGAAAATCTTTTATGTTTACACTATTTACAAAAAGGATTTTGGAATTGTATAATTTCAAAGATAATGAAAAATGCAGTTTAGTTCGTGTCCTCTAATTGCGTTCTTATGTTATCATTACTAATTTCTCGCATGTTGAATTGGTAATCCATTTTATGCACATATGTAATACATTGATTATCTGTGTGATAGATGTAATGAAACACACCCATCTCCTAGTATCTTGTTTTTGATGTGCATGTATGACGTATCTCTTCTTATGTTGAGGTTTATTGTACTCCTTTCATCATCATTGCACATTTCAACCTATTTGGTAATAACCCCTTTTGTAATCGTTATTAGTTGTGGAATCTCAATTGGTTTTCATATGTCTACTATTGGGGTTTCTATTATTCATCTTTTCCTAGTTTTGTGTTTTCTCCTTTATGTACTTTTAGGTTAAAAGTACACAAAAATACCAAAAACCCAATCATACGAGGGAGCTGCCCCTCTCAAACACAGATGAAAGATGATAATTCAATAACAGCTTCTCCAACTGTTGGGACAATTTAGTCAGTGCTCTAAGGGCAATAGGTCAATTTCAAAGTTTACTTCGTGGTGACAAATCTGTTTACCAATAGATTTTTGGCGACTCTACTGGGGAAACTAAGCTGAAGCATTGGTTCCTTTTGATTCCTCAAGAATATACAAGTATTTCCCCAGAAAGGAAGTTGGTGACTCTATCTAAAAAAAAAAAAGGAGAATCCTGAAAGATGGTTTGGTATCGAAGAACCCAGATGCATGACTTGCAGTTTCCTAAAATGGACAGTGATAGTGATGATGAAGATTTTCCTTTTTCTGCATCCTCTTCTCAACAAAATCAAGTTCTCAATGATCCTAAGCAAGTAGAGTTTTTGAAGAGTTTCTATGGTGGAATGCAACTTCCTACTAATCAGGTTCATCCTTGTTTTCTTCAAACATTGCAAAAGATTGAAGAAAAAGATGGGAAGCAGACTGATTTTCTTTCTCATGATCACAATTCCCTATCAAAGGAGACTCATGCACTAGAAGATAAAATAAATTGTATTGAGATATATCATTCACATGATGAGGACATCAATGAAGAGGCAAATGTTTTTGCTACAAATGAACCTATATTGAATACACCTTCTTCTCATCAAATGGCTGAGAGAGGTTCACCGAAATGTGCATGTACTGGTGAAGGAAAACTTATTACATCTGCTTGTGATAGGACACATCCACTTAAGGAAGATGAGAAAGAACAAGTGTTGGAGATGGAAAAAAAATGCTATATTGAAGAAAGAATCTTTCCAAATAACAATGAATTCTTAATTTCTTGCTCTAGTTTCATAAGTATAGCCGGTGAAGAAAATTTTCATGATGTGGGTAATGAACAAAGCAGTGTAGAAGAAATTTTAGATCAGACTGAAAATAGAAAATGTGAAGAAGAGCCACCCAATGCTATCCTGAAATACATTCCACACGAGCAAGATGATAATGATGAATAAGTGTCACAAGAGCTCTCTCATGAATTTTTCATCCCAGATTGGTGTCTTAATGAGCCTGATGATGATTTTATATATGGAGATGGTATTGTCATTTCCCCTTTATCATTCTTTAATAAAGAAGACAACTCAACAACTAGAAATGAAGATGTGAATGTAGATACTTCTATTGAGAATCTTGATCATTTCGGTTCTTGGCCAGGTGATGAGGCAATATCTTACAACCCATCGGTTAATCTTCAGGGAAATGAATGTGAATCTATTAGTGAAGAATGCTCACTTAATGGTTCAACTATAAATAAGAATTCAAGACAATTGGAGAACAATGTGCATCCAGGTGAAACATCGAGTATGCCATCTCCAAATATTCAACAAGATAATAATGATACTGGACTCACTGTATACCCTAATCTGTTATCTGTTAATGATAATGTTGAAAAGGTATATATGATGAATGAAAATATTATTTCTTCTCTTTTAACTATATAGGAAGATTTTCAAGATGGTAAAATACATAATGTAGATCCGTTACTTTCTCTTCCTCATGTGGCATGCTTCGATAGAATGCATTTTGAGTTAGTAATGGTAAAGGAGGAGAAATTTTCTTCTGCGGGTGATGATCTCATATTAAAAGAGGTTGTTATTCATAAGGTAGATATATAGACTAAATTAAGTGATGGTTTCCCTTATGGTGTAGATATCTTTCCCATCTCTCAAGGTATAGACATAAGTGTTTATGTAGATCAGTTACAGAATATAGAGGTTTCTTCATTTCCTGCTTCATGCAAAGGATGCTCAGTTCATGGTTTATTTAACCTTGATTCTGGAATATCAGAAAAATTTTCAGATAGAGGATATTCATGTGCTCAACATGATGCTGGAAGACATGTTTGAAGGTACACAAGGCAACACCAATGCGATTTGGAAGGACTCAGATGCTTATGATGACAAATGATTGTTTAGTTTGCTATTCAAGGAGTCCTCATTTTTCATGCAGCTTATTTTTCTCCTCACTTTGGAATGGTTACTGAGTTCACAAGCACCTCATCCATGCTCATCTCTTTTTCGTACAGGGGCATATTTTTCTTACCCTGTCAATGGGTTTACTTGATCTTTCCCAGGCAGTTTGAGGTAGGAATCACCTACCATGTACATAGGGTAGCTAGGTGTTTTGGTTTTGTCTATCTTGTTTCAGTTTCTATTGGCTTTTGTTGATTGCCTCGTCTCTGTGTGTCTTTGTCTCCTTGCTTCCCCTTGTACATCATATTATCTCCTGACTCTATAGCCCCATGGATGTAAGGCACTATTCATAACTAGAGATTCTGGGTTCGTCTACGTCCTTTACAGTCCTTGTCCCTAGTTATAGCCAGCTGTTGGCCTTATTTTCAACAGCTTCCAAATTAAAAATTTTTGTGTCAAAATGGCAAATCTAACCATGCTTTGAACCCTTTCTCCAGAATCACCTTTCGATTGCAAAACACCAATGTCACATTTTTCCTTGTATGAGTCATTAAGATAACTCATTTCTAAGATATCGCAATCTATTTCCTTGCATTGAACTTTGCATAACAACATCATTTTGGAGTAGAGACGCTCATCATTTCACAAAGTTTCTCGGGCACACTTATCTAGTTTACGGCATTTTATGAAAACAATTAAATATTGAAAATCCATGATGGATGGTACAAAATAATGTTTATGGTAGTGTTCGTGACTCCATTTCACCTAATCTGGCAACTTTTTGTGTCAAGAAGTCTTATGGTTTGAGAGATTTTAAACTTTCAATTTTTCAGCGGGTGGTTGGTAGAAACAATAAAATTGTGGTTTTTGTAATGGCTAGAGTAAAATTGTTTGGCACGGAGATTTATAATGATAAAATGGACAATGTGTCAAGATTTCATGACAATCTGACTTTCCAGTTGAAAGTTATGTACTTTTCGCCATTTCTCGTGCCTGCAGAGTTCGCAAGTTGCAAATTCGCATAAGTTGAAAATGCATCACCTGTGAATTTGACTAAGTGGAAAGTTTGCTTTCATAAAAGAAGTTATTTTTGGCCCCCTTAAGAAAAAGTGAAAATTCACATCAACTTGTACTTTTGGCAAACCTCACGTTAACTTTTGAATTTCGCTAAGTTGGTGTCGATTTTTCAAATTCGGCTAAGTGAACATCTACTTTTGGCGAAGTAGGGGTGTACCTTCAGTTTACACTAACTTGATACAACATGAGGTTGTGAAAAGTTATAACTTGTGAATAGGTGGTTAGAAATTTTAACAAGTTATAATTTTCAATAAGGTATAAATTTTTACAAGTTGTGAATTGAAGGTTTGTGGAAAGAGCAAGTTACAAAATTTTAATAGCTACCAATTTAATTTGTAAAGTACTTTCAAAAGGCTGATGACTAGGTAGTCATTATAACTACCTAGCAACTCACACCCAACTCTCCTCCTCTTATCGCCGTGAAACTAAGCTCAAAAGCATTAAAACGGAGTGAGAACATGTCTGACAAAGAAGCACTTGGCTCTGCTACAGTCAGTAACTGTATCCTGCTTGGCAGCGAAATGAGTGAGAAGATAATTCCTGATATTATCAAAAATGCTGATAAGAACTTTAAGACTACACTGGCTCGTGGAGCAGGCAGAATGGTAATCGATGTCCTGAAAAATACAGGTAAAATTCACTGGGTAGGAATCACGCTTTCTTTGGTGGGACATGTTCTCAAACAAATTGATAAAATCTCTACCAACAGGAGACAATGAATACGACTCCTACAATGTATGTTTACTCTAGCTAAACGTATCAAGCGATTAGATGAACAGTTAGAACAGGAAAAGCAAAAGTTAAATGACGTCCTTCACTTTATCATGAAAGGGTCCATTATGTGTATCTCACAATTAAAGTCCAGTAAGCTTTCAAGATTTTTTTTTCTCTACTATCATGAGCAGAGAGGAATTGCAGAACTTTGAATCTCAACTGAGCCATACATATCCAGATCTCATTTCGGCATCTCTAGTGGTTCTTTTGGAAGCAAGGTCTACATTTCTCCCTCCTTCACAAAGAGAATATCCCGATGCAGTTGGCATAGACAAAGCATGTGAATTGTTTAACAGATTGGAATAATTGCACAGTTTGCACAGAAAGGTTTCATTGAAAAAGTTTTAAAAGCTTTCAAGAAAATCTATTTGGTCTTCTATCTAGCTGAACTCCACCACCTTTGGCAGTATACTAGCAGTCCGGGCCAAATGAAAAATTCACAGCAAAGATACAATACTGAATATGTATTTGTTGAAAAGGTTTAGAAACTTACAATTGGTGGAAGGCATAGAGAACGCACACGAACTTTTTGATAAAATCTTCAAAGAAACGTGGTCTCATGTGCTGCAAGAAATGGTTTTGTTGCAAAGGTTTTATAAACTTTCATGCAAATGCAATTCACACATGTGAATCCAGACTCCAAAACTTTTGCCGGCATAATAGAACATGAAATTTTGGCAGATATTATAGTTCAAAATGTTCTTGGTAGACTTGGATGCAAAATGTGGAAGACTACACACGCGAATTGTTTGACCAAATATGTAAAAGTAATATGGTCTTATGGAATACAATGATTACAGAGAATCTACGAAATGGGTGTGTTAAGAAGACTTTAGAAACTTTCCTTCAATAGCAATTCATAGGTGCAAAATTAACTTCTAAAACCCACAGCCAACCATGAAATGAGATCTTTATCAGATATTATAAGTACAAACACTATGGCAGACTTGTATATAAATTATGGGAGCATACACAAGGTGCATGAACTGCATAGTTATGCTGGAGAGAAATGGGTTGCTCTTAACTATCATCCACTTCAATAGTCAAAAGACAATTTTGGCCAATAAAAATAGAACAAATATTTACCACTTTTGATTATGAACGAAGTGTAAAATTGTTATTGGCAATTTGACCATTAAAATGAATGATATTTAAATTAGAGTGAGAGAAATGTGGTGTCACGAACTCAAGATAATTGCAGGATTTTCACAAAATGGGTTTTTTTTTTTAAAAAAAAGGGATCTTCAAAAACACTCAAGGAAATGCATTATGGTAGGTGTAAAAATGGCTTCCATGACCTGCCAACAGGTGAAAGACTTTACAAAATTTCAAATAAATGTTGCAACCACCCTAGTAGACACATATGAAAAGTATGGACTGCAATAATTATAGGGGTTTGGACATCCACCAAAGGATAATTGGAAGTCAATTTCTATCAGAGCCGTGGTTGCAAATGCCTTGGTAAACTTGTATGGAAACTATGGGAGTTTAAACAAAGCATATACTATTTGATGGTCGGCGTCGAAGAAATCTCTTGTGATGCAATGACGGTAAAATATTTACAAGATTGATTTGTTGAGAAGGATTTAGAATATTTCAAACAAATGCAATATACACATGCCTACAACATGCCAGGTAAGGTGCAGATATCCATCAAAGCATGAATCTTTGTCAGATGTTGGAGTTCCTACTACCTTGACAGATATGCAATCAGATTGTAGAAAAATAGACGAGATTTACAAGTTGTTTGACAAGAAGACTCAAGAAATATGCTTTCATGGTTTGCAATGGTCAGAGGATTTGCACATAATGGCTTTGAAATCCAGATTCCATAGTGAAGAGCATGATTTGGAAATATTTATAAAGCATTGAGAGTTTTTTGACAAATTAGCTCAGAAAAATGTAGTTTCATGTAATGCAATGTTGTCAGTTTTGTATAAGCTTTGGTAGGTACGCATGCGAAATGTAGAAGGAAACATATAGAAGGCACATGAATTGTTTGACAAAATGCTTCAAAGGAGTGTGGTCTCATGGCAATCAATGAATGCAAAATCTTCAACAATAAATCTGTTGAAAAGACTTCAGAAAATTTCAACGAAACACGCTTGGTAGATATAAAATCCAATTCCATAACCTTTAGCTCAGACTATGTCGACGTGCATGCATAATGTGGAGGGCACTTGATCATCTAAACACCAAGTGGAGAAATTGCTTGCTTCGATGTTTGAGAATTATTAATCAGTCGATGACTCAATATCATCAAGCTTAGTCAATGTATTTGGACTTGCTACTGGCATCATTGCATCGGCTCTGATCCTTGCTCCATGATATACTATCCTGTAAGGTACATTCTATTTTCAGATTGCCATGAGCAAGAGATCAAGAGAATGTATTATAGAATAAAGTTTGTGATAAGAGGCAAGAAAGAAAATCATATATGCAAAAATGTGTGAATCATTTAATAAGCAAGCCTGTCATGTAAGTGAAAAACAAATACACATCAGGGACTCCTCAGCTCTACTTCTCACTAGAGAAGAACTAAGAGAGAGAATATCCTTTGAAGTTGATAAGAAATTTACAAAGCGAGGAGGACATATGGGCACATTGCAACAATTAAGCTTTTTCATTCTCATGGAATACCTTAGAATTATTTGTATTTCAACATAATGATAATAGTTTTGTGTTCTTAATTGGCTGGATGGCGAGGTAAGTACAAGGGCAAATGGAGCAGATGAAGATGGAGAGTATCTTAGCCAAATCCACAACTTGAAAGTTGCAAGTCCTAGTTACCTTTTCGTAAAAGTGACTTATGTCACTTATTGTGACTAAAAGTTAGAAAATGAACTTTTTTTCGGGAAAGTGATATAAAACATAACCAAAAATAAAGTTCATTATTCTATTGTATTTCAAAAAGGTAGTTATGACATAGTTACTTGAAGTGGTTAGGAAGTAGTTACAAGTTGGTTATTAGGTGGTTATGAGGAAAAGTCTATATATACTGGACTTCGCATTGTAATGAGGGGGAACTCTTTTGAGAGAACTCTGAAAAAGGAGAAACTTTGGAGAAATTTTTAGAGATATTTTGAAAATCTTTTATGTTTACACTATGTACAAAAAGCATTTTGGAATTGTATAATTTCAAAGATAATGAAAAATGCAGTTTAGTTCATGTGCTCTAAATGCGTTCTTATGTTATCATTACTAATTTCTCGTATGTTGAATTGGTAATCCCTTTTATGCACATGTGTAATACATTGATTATCTGTGTGATTGATGTAATGAAACACACCCATCTCCTGGTATCTTGTTTTGGATGTTCTTGTATGACCTATCTCTTCTTATGTTGAGGTTTATTGTACTCCTTCATCATCATTGCATGTTTCAACCTATTTCGTAATAACACCTTTTGTAATCATTATTAGTTGTGGAATCTCAATTGGTTTTCATATGTCTACTGTTGGGGTTTCTGTTATTCATCTTTTCCTAGTTTTGTGTTTTCTCCTTTATGTACTTTCAGGTTAAAAGTACACAAAAATACCAAAAACCCAATCACATGAGGGAGTTGCCCCTCACAAATGCAGAGGAAAGCTGATAATTCAATAACAGCTTCTCCAACTATTGGGACAATTTAGTCACCGCTCTAAGGGCAATGGGTCAATTTCAAAGGTTACTTCACGGTGACAAATCTGTTTGCCAACAGGTCTTTGGAATCTTTTTTAGGGATAGGTGTTGTGTTAGCAATTTTCTATTTTTCCTTGTTCTCCTTAGGGTTTGCTTGACAGGTTTTTGGCAATATTTCTACGTGAGATAGCTCCACAGAGCTTCACCAACGCAGAAAGATGCAAAGTCCCATAGCTGTAAAGTTAGAGATCTATATATTGGAAATAAGGAAAACACACTTGAAGACTAAGTTTAAGACTGCATACTGCATGCTTTAGAAGCTGTGGTCGTGTATTTATAGCACAAGCCTCTGTGAGGTGAATGAAAGACTAAAGTCTAGTGAAGAAGCCTACAGGAGCTTGCAGGGTCTCACAAAAAGCTTAAACATATCAAGAGCAGTGGAGGAGTCTAATAGCATTGTTGATAAGAGAGTTGGCAAATGATGTAAAGCATAGGGAGCAGAAAGTATGAAGAAAGACAGCAGGTTAAAAAGTTTCAGGCCTGTCAAGGAACCCTGAGATTTTCATCCTCAATCTGAAGGTATACTTTCATCATTGTGAATCATGAGTGTGAAGAGAGAAGTCTGTAACTCCTAAAGTATGACATCCATCATCAAATATAAAAGACAACAGAGCTCTATCAAGTAAAAGAATGAATATCACAGTCATCAGCACACAAAAATGAGCAGCAAAGAAGGCCCTGGTGGACTGTGGAAAGAGCATGTGAGGTGTTTAAAAGAACATGAAAGAGCAGTATATTAGCATAGTCATAGTAGGGACTTTTGGTAATAGTCATAAAGAATGTGAGAAAGAGATAGCAGGGAGCAGTCAAAACAGATAAACAAGAATAGTCAAGTGGAAGGTAACATAAGCATTCATGATTTTAGGCTACAAACATGTCTGCTACCATTTACTTCAGGTCTAGAAATGATGCTTGATTAGGTTTTTGACCAAAACTATCTAATACAAAAAGATGTCTGTCTCTTTTGTTTGTTTGTGAAGATTTCACCAAATGTTGTGAAAGAACCATTCAAAGGTCACTAACGTATGAAGAGGAATCTAATAACATACCCCTAAAGGATTTGTATCACAACCTATAGGTCATTATACCCTTTGGAGGACTATGTCAAACATTAGAGGTACCTGTATAGTTCTTGGGAGAATCTAAATAATCAAAATAAGTCTGCATAAGCTTACATAAACTTTGCAGTCACTAAATGAAGCTTGACCACGATCTACAAACCCGGTAAATCATGAAGAAGTTGTATAAGCATTATGAGTCTTGCCTAAACCTATGGATACCTAATACAAACCTATGCATATTGTAGAATGTCTATCAAAAGGTTTAAGAGAAGTATACAGAATCTCACGAGGTGTCACAAGTATCATATATGATCTAGGAAACCCAACGAAACCCTATTAAGTTCTAAAGAATATTGTCAAGAGTCTATTCCATTGTCAAGATTCAAAGGATCTATCAAACCTTGTTTGGGCCCTATTCAAGGTTTGTTAAACTATCATGAGGGTCAGTGAAACTGTATAAAACCATATAGGGTCTGCACAAGTTATTAGGGTCTATCAACTCTATCTAAGGCCTGTGTCTTCACTTTTAAGCTTCATCACCATTTTGAAGCCATGACAAGCTTACTACATGTTAGATAAGTTTGTTACAAGGTCTACAAATCAATCAAAGAATCTTCATCAAGCCCTATAGGCTTGAACATGAACATGGAAGGAGAGAAGGAAACAAAGTCTGAAGTAGCATGCACGAAGAGAAGGAGATCTAGGGTAGATGGAGAAGGCACCAAATAGATAAATTATAAATAGGGTAGGGTATTTACTTCATGAACAATGGTATCATCATGGAGTGAATATGTAGACCTCTATCAACCATTGTGAAGTACCTTAAGGTATTTTAACGATCTTTGTTGCCATTACATGCTTGATGAAGTCTTTTTAAAAAGTCTATGGAAACAAGTGTTTAGAGGATGTGCTCTGAAAATCAGAACAGTAATAAAGCATGAGGATTTGGAATATGAGTAAGGGTTTGACAATCTAAAAGGAACCTGTCTAGAGTTTGCAAAGGTTAGGGGATTGTTTAACTTAAAATAAGTCATAATAAGGACTGTCATAGCTAATCTAAAGGTACAGTCACTTAAATGTTTAAAGACAGTTACTGTTTACACCATGAAGGCTTTCACAAAATAGTCCAATGACAAGAGATAGTGAAGACATGTAAGTGCAGCCTAAAGACAGTCAGCAGTTATAAAGATAATAACTTTAACAACGGTAAACAAATAGTCACAATGGCTATGTTGAAGGTCATTAGAAGGAAACAGTCTAAAATGACTCAATGTTGAAGAAGCTATCCCAAGGAACATGGATAGTCCATCATCAAAGAAATAGAGTCATATACACTTCATGACAACAATCATATGAAAACTATGATGGCAATTCATCAGTGAGAAGAGAGTACAGTTTCCAGGTAGCTGACAGTGAGAATGAATAACATTATGGCATTGACAAGCTACCAGACATTGACAGGGGACAAGAAACAATGACAAAGGTATTACCACTTCAGCAACAAGCATTTTTGTCATCCTAAAAGGGTCAAGACCTGAAGAAATAGACCAAATGGAAGTATGTTGAAATACACACTCTGTATTTCAACGAGAGGGTAGAACTGAGAAATAGAGTCTCCCATCAGCTTCAAAGGCTATAAAACTTAGTCTAAGGACATCTACAGGTTGTTTTATCACTGTTGAAGACCCAGCTGAGGTAGTGGGTCAAGTGACAAGTGTTTTTAAGCCTTTATGATGTAGTTTTGGGTAGTTTAAGGACTCCAAAAGTAGCTCAACTCTTTCCATATGCCCTATTGTTGTGCAAAGTGGAAGTTGTTGGCAGTTTGAAGTCTTTTATGAGAAGATGGGTGACAAGGACAGTAGCTGGAGCAATTTGTGGGTAGTTTGAGTGCATGTAGTGGCCATTTTGATCACTTTCCAAGCATATAGGAATAGTTTTGAGACACATGGAATAGCTAGAAGACATTTTTCAAGCATCTAGGAGCATGAAGGAGTCAACATCAAACTAATACTCTTCTTGGACATCCAAAGTAGGTTGACCAACTTTCGAGCATTCATTTTTTGTAAAAGGCAATTCCTATATTCTCTCCAATGTTTGTGATGAGATATAGGACCCTTAGATTTAGTTTTTCACCAGTTCTTTCATGTTTTTGAGCTATAAAAAGAAAAAAAATAGACATTATAACTCAGTCTCAACTGTAGAACATGTTGTAATACATTTTCAAGCAAGTAAGACAGTTTTTAGATTCATCCTTGATGTAAGAAACACCATTAGTCAATAAAATCATAAAAGTTACCTTCTTTATGTGTTGTTTCATGGTGCATATGAGCAAATCATATATGCTTTATTGTGTTTTAGTTAGTAAACCTTCAAAACAAATCTTTATCAATCACCTATGTGCAAAAAATATATACTTTCATCCAGGTTGTAAGCTGTGCAAAACTTGTATACAACTTTTGAGTTGTGAAAACTCTACTTTTCCTTCTAAATAGTAAATTACAAATCTCCTTAAAAAAAACTTATGGATGAAGTATAAAATCAAAAGTTGTGCAACATAACCAATGATTTTGTTAAAAATTGTGTGTCAAAACGTAAAGTATAGGTCATTTCAGTTTGGTTCATCACCTCTATAGACATATAATGTCATTTTAGTGTCCTTTATCTCCTTTTTCCTCACAAGACAACAATAGTTTAAGTCATTTTAGGTGAAGTACTAAGGGAATCAACCCTTTCTGGAGACTCACTCCTATCTATGAGCAACCCATAGGCTCTAGAGTATTTTCATGCTTATTAACTGAGTAATGGAGTCTGAAAATTACTCTCTAGGGTGCACTCAAGAGTGATAACAGTTACACAAAATCAAGGTTGATACATCTTCAATTAAACCAGATAAAATTAACATTTGTAGCTTTGATAATGTTGGTAGATAATCCATGGTTACCATAACTTTACCCATAAAGGTTGGACCCATGACATTATCTACTCTTTTCCATGCCATGCCTGGTACACTTTCCTATAATATCATTCTCAGTAGACCATGGATTGATGTCATGGGGGTAGTTCTATCTACCCTTCATCAATCAGTAAAGTTTATTTACAAAGGTAAACCTCACAGCATTGAAGAAAATCCAGAGCTGGAAAGTTGTTTACAAATTGAAACACAAAAACAAGTTATTAATCATAAGACTCTAAATAATTTCAGGTTCCATAATCTCAGAAGCCTAAGTAATTTAATCATCATGATCACATTGTTGGATTGATAATTTTACATATTCCAGATGATGCTTTGTATTCCATCATGGATATTGATTGTCCACATGCATTATCGATCAAAATTTGGGAGATATATAGAGACTCCAATGTTTCTCCATTCCCACATGATCCTGCTTTGATCACAACTCACATCCCAACCATGATATAGAAATAGGATGTTCCATTGACATAGAAGAAGTCATCACTCCTATTTATTCATCGAATTCCAAAGTCACTTCGTCAAAAGCTTCTGGTGCTTCTTTGCAACAAGCTATCAATCTTCCTAACATTGTTGATTGGGACAGATTTCTACCTGACATCACTTGTCTGTTTGTAGAGTCTTGCATTACTGACATGGAAGCACACATTGAGAACATCAGTGTTGTCTTCGATGACAATTTTGATGAAACTACATTGACATTGTCCTCTTCAGATATTCATGCTCTACATCATCCTTTACATGGTTCTGGATCGTCATCATCCTCATCTATTGGGCATGCACTTGATTTGATTATGTCATCCTTTGTCATCGACATGGGGACCCCTAAGCACTCTTCGAAGACATTGATATGGGTATCATCATCCTTAGATCAACTTCAACATGATTCAAGATCATAAATACATCTTCTTCTATGGGAAGATATCCTGCATCTTCAGGTGGTTTCATTTCTTCCCAAGGGACGAAACATTGTTTGGCATTCTTGGATCTACATCTACATCCTTTTGTTTACTATCTAGCCTCACTGCAGCAATACATGTACTATGGGGGGCTCTCATAGACCTTCTATCATTTCTCTACTATGGGGGGAATCCTATATTGTACTTAGTGAACTTGAAGTAGTACTTCTTCACTTGTATAATTTTCTCTCTTTTAGAGGGTAGTTTTTTTCTCACAAGGCTTTCTACTTTTCTTAGTTTAAGAGAGACTGCATCATTCTTGGGTACCTCATCAGACCTAGTTGCCAAAACCCAATTTCATATTTGCATTGTACATGTGTACCTCACCATGTTGGCAAGAGACACTAAATGGATTCATGGTTGTTGTCATTGATGGCAACAAAGGTCATCCCACATATCCGCAAGTCATGGTGTGTCTCTACCGGAAGTCAGAATGAAGATTGTTGTGGTCCGGTGAACAAGAACAGAGCATATGGCAAGGTCCGACAGATTGGTCCGGATCTCTCAGAGGAAGTGTCTTGGTGCAGTACGGATTTGGGGAAGTCAAGAGGACTACCTTGAGTAGTATATTCCAAGGATTTAGCCTTCGGTGATGAACAAAGAAAAAGATATGAATAGTTGAGTACCGGATTCCTGAGAGACAGTGAGAACAGAGGAAGAACTGACTGACAGAGTATCAGACTATTTTCCCGATGTGTTACTGTTGATGGTAAAGGTTGTGAAGGCATGAATCATGTTTGGCCGACATGATTAATGATATCTACAAGTATATGCTTGATCCGCATTGCTTGGTGAGCAAGGATTCAGCCGACAGAACAGAGTTCGTAAGAAACTAGACTGTTCCGGATGCCGACTAGAAAGGTGATGAAATTACTTGTGCAGATATATATAGAGGATGGATTTAGTTGTGAAATGTGTGATTGTGTGATGGTGTATGCGAATAAGTACAGAACAAAGCAGAAGTTGTAAGAAAGATCCGGTATGTGAAAGGATAGCAGAATAAAGAACAGAGGAAAGATGAAGTGCAGCAGATCAGTGTACTGAGCCTAACCGGAACTGAACTCCAGCATATGTAGATGCTTCCAATCAGTTCAAGACTGTGATTCTTATCACTTTGTAGACAGTGTGTCTCCTTGTAGGTAGTGGGCCTCTTTGTGAGCAGTGTGCTCGGGCAGTGAGCCCTAATTGGCAAGTGCCATTTTTGTAATTCCCTATTCTTCTAACAAAGAATAATCTTTGGGTTAATCACCCCGTGGTTTTCTCCCTTAACAGGGTTTCCACGTCAAAAATACTGTGTCATGTGTTTCTTATTTCATGGTAATGTTTTTGTGTTTGATTCAATGCTGCATTAATTAATAAGAAAGTTCAAAAAGGGAAATAATTAGGATAACTGATTCACCCCCCCCTCTCAGTTATCAACAATTGGTATCAGAGCAAGGTTCCTCCTAATAGAGCCTAACAGCTTGAGGAAGATCTGGGAGTTCAAATAGATGCATATGGTTTAAGGGAGCAACTCAAGACTGCCCTTGAGGATCTTGAACAGTCAAATTCTGAAGTCAATGAATTAAAGGAAAGACTCAAACAGGCTGATGAATTCATGAGAGAATTAAAAGACAAATTAAGTCTCTCTATGAAAAAGAGAAAGGAGCTGCTCCAACAATTGGCAAGACAAAGTGAAGAAAGCAATACAAATGAAGAATTGACTGAGCAAACCAAGTTATGTGAAAAGTTATCAAAAGAAGTCATTATGTTAAGACATGAAATGGAATCAGGAACTATAAAGTTTACTCAAGAGATTGAAGAAAAAAGAAAAGCTGAAGACAATCTAAGACAATCTCTTAAAGAAAAATCAGAAGAATGCCACCAGATGGACATGATTATCAGACATCTTGAATCTGATCTTGAAGATGCCAAAGATAATGAAGAAAAACTTGAGGATCAAATTGCCTCTCTCAAAAGAGATCTTCAAACAACAAATGAATATAAAGAAAAATTCAAGATAAGTTCTGCCCAACTTGAAGTACTTCTTGGAAGTCAAAAGAGGACAGATGACAAGTATGGTTTGGGATATGAGAAAGGAGAAAGCTCCGGATCTGGTCAAAAGAATTTTGGATCAGAAAATCCAAGGAATAGGCCTAGAAGACCTCTAGTAAGACAGCCCAATGCTCAAAGATATCCATCTTTCAATGGATACTGCCACAGCTGCAACCACTTTGGTCACAAAGCTAATCAGTGCAGAAAGAGAATGAATCAGATTAATTCATCCTTCTCCGGACAGTGCTTTAACTGCAAAAGGTATGGACACAAATCCCATGAATGCAGAAATATGCAAGTAAACAAATCATTCAAAGGTAGATGCTTTACATGCAATAGAGTAGGTCATATGGCTAATCAATGTAGATCAAGAGGTTATCAGTCAAATATGCAAAGAAATGTTATTTGCCAAATCTGTAATAGGTCCGGTCATAATGCTAAAGTCTGCAGAAGCAAGAATCAGGACAAAAGAGGTCCGGTATATAATCAGAATCAAGACAAGGGTAAACAAAAGATGAATGCGGATGAAGTTAGGAATCAGATGAGCAAGATTTGGGTGAAGAAAAGTTCAGAGAATGTAGAGGTTGGATCCGCACCAGACTCTGGTGCTGATATTTCTTCCGGAAATTAAAAAGTGATCTCTAGCTCAGGGGGAGACTCAAAGAAAATCCTGTTCCCCCAGCCAATCAAGTGGTACCGGATGTGACACAAGATGCGGAGTAAAGGGTTTGAAGATACGAGTCCTGAGATGATCCAGACAAGATTTCAGAGGTCCGCATGAAGATGCAAAGAAGTTGTGATCCATCAAGTAAGACCTGTTCTGGGAGATGCTCCGGAATGGCAGAGGACTACAAAAGGGTCCGGAGAGATCCGGAAGTGCATTATCTTATTCTGCAGATTAGACAGAGTGTTTGGGATGTCCTTGTGATGTGTTATCTTGATTTGTTCATGGTTGAAAGTTTCGCACAATGTTCATAGACCAGGACTGATCCGGTTCTTCAGGTTATCCGAATAAGGCAAACCGGAATAATATAGGTCAAGCATTTATTGCCATCAGATATTAGGGTTTGCAGAGCAATATAAGGGATTTCTCATAAATCATTTGCTCATTCTGCACTCAAGAAGAAGCGAAAAGTGGAGCTCTGCAACTAGATTCATCAAGCACACCAGAGATCTCCTGCCGAAGTCATTGCATAAAGAAATCAATCCAGCTACTCCATGCAACCGAAGACGCAAAAGGTATTTTCCGCTTTCGATATCTTGCTACAAATCTTTTGAAGAAATGGCTACTCCAAATATAGTAAAAATCTCAGATAGGCCCTGACCTGAATTTAAGAAACATCCATACAAGTCATTGGAGGTAGATCCCTTAGGAGCATTTTCCAGTGTTCCTCACAGAGTTTTACACACAGAAGACATTAGGGTTTACATACATGCAAGCATTGAGGAATTTGGGGAATTCAAATTGAGAGATCTCTATCACAAACAACTGATAGACAATGCTTTTGAGCTTAAACCAGAGTATAAGGGTATCCAGAAGAAACAATTTGATCAATTCATTCATTTCCCCTACTTTGAAGAAGATGAATGGGTCCGGTATGTACTGAGCAGGATGCATGACAACTTCCTATGGCTGGATAGACCCTGCAAGATCACAAAAGAGGCAATTAGAGCAGTAACTAGTCTATACTCTTCCGGAGGGATACCTATCCTCAAATCTGTCAAGAACAACATTGTAACTGAGGCCACCGGATCAAAATTTGATAAGAGGGCAATGACCATTGAAGATATTTTGGATCCGGCTATCAAGTATGCATCCATGATAATAGGATACAAGATCTATCACTCCAGCAGGGAGAATTCTGTATCTGGAACTGCAGTATATACTGCCTATGAAATGCTAAGGAAGAATGTAGAATATGATCTCTGCAAACTACTCTTAGGCCAATTAATGGAAAATATACAGAAAATCAAGAAGGACAAGAAGAATTCCTTTAAGTATGGTACTCTTATATTATGTCTATTCTTCTACTTCATGAATGAGCTGCCCGGATCAAGTGGATGGGCATGGTAGAATGACAAACCTGTTGCAGTCCAGATAAGAGACTATCTACATGGGCTTGGGGATGCCAAAGCAAGAAATATAGCCCTATGGGGATACTTCAAAAACTTCCAAAGCATGATGCAAGCAAGAGAGAGAATTCCCCAGTCTCTTGTTGAAAAATACAAAGACTCAGTGTGCTTTATGGTGGACACTGATCAGTGCCTAATGGAGGCAGTGGAGCCAAGGACTGTCTGGATCATGCCCATGGGGTATGAAGTGGATGAACAGATAGTGGAGCTACATGTTCAACACATGCTAAGTCAGCCCAAAGATCCTAAGGCAGAAAGGTTTGGAACCTTTGAGGAGCTGAGTGTAAAGATACATGTAGAACTCAGGGAACCTGAGATAAAGAGAAAGGTGAGAAAAGAAGTAGAGCACATTGCTCAAGGCCTAGGCATCTCAAAAGAGGCACTTGATGCCAGCCGGGAAAAGAGAAGAAAATCTAAGGAAGAAAAGAAAGAGGCAGAAAAGAAAAGCAAGAAAAGTGCTCCGGTGGAATCTTCAACCCGGACTAGATCATCTAAAGGATCCACACCTATCAAAACCAAAAGCTCAAAACTGGAAGTCCAGGGATCCGGTAAAAGATCCAAGACAAAAGCCTCAAGAGCTTATCAAAGCCAAAAGGATGAAGAAGAAACTGAGTCAGATGAAGGAGTGAAAGAAATAAAGAAACAGAAAAAGAAAGGATCCGGTAAACCCTCTTCTGGCCGAGACAAGGAAGAAATGACAGAATAATTTTCTGAAAAGCCCACCCTGTCTCTAGACAGTGTAGTCAAATCAGTCACTGTGGACGGGAACCTTCAACCGGTGGCTGAATTTTATGATGACTACAACGAGGCAGATCAAAAGATCCTGCAAGAAGCTATAATAAGGTACTTGAACATCTACAATAAAGCTTTTATTGAGATTATCTCTGAAATCCCAAAGAGCCTAGAGATGGAATTAGAGATAAGAAAGAACAATGCCATGGCAAAAGACCTTGAGATCAGGGAACAGATAGCTATTCAGCTATATCCTTCAATTGATCACAAAACAATGAACATGATATTCAAGGACTGCAAGGATGAATTCAGAAGCAAAGCAAGGATGAATCAGCTTATGCTTGGTGAAACCAACAAAGTAGCCAAGGACACTGAAGAGATCCTCCGGAATACATTCAAAAGGTTCAACATTCCTATTACAGAGGACTTAGGTGCAGAAACAACTGCATCATCTGCTCCGGAAGAAGTGCCACTAGAACAGACTAACATCTCTTCTCCGGCTTCTCCTACAGTCTCCAGATCCCAAGAATTAGAAAAATTACAGGAGGAAGAAGCAGCAGAAAAAGAAAAAGAGGCTGACAGCACCAAGGATGCAGAAAAAGAGAAAAATCCAACAGAGAAAACCACAACTGTAAGTGGTAAGAATGTGGAAGGAGATAAGACTCCTAAGGACAAAACTGCAGAAGAAAAGAAACATCTATCTCCGGCAAGAGACACTGCACAAACTGTTCAAAAGTTTCTAAGCCAAGAAACTTTAGAGATTGATGAACCGGAGCTTCTAAAAGGCCCATTCGACTTTGACTCTCTCTCTCCGGTACAAACAATGAAGATAGCTTCATTTGCAAATGCCAAGGCAAATGAAAAACTCCTAAAGTCTCATATGGAAGACTGTGAGTTGATAGAGGCTGCTTCTGGAGTGCTTGTAAAGATTATGCCATCAATCCAGATAGATCCGACAGCCTCCTCTTCCGGTAATCTCAAAACCTTGGTCAGCAGTGTTGATACACATTTTGATTCTCTAGAAAAATTAGCTGAAGAAAAGGTCCGGAAGGAATTTTTGGATAAAAGATTTTCAGAAGTATTAGGATTAATCTCTAACGATAGGAGAAATATGAGTATTGGAATAAAGAGCTTAGAAAATGCTCTTAAGGATGGCGGTGATATTTACAAATTTTGTATCTCCTGGTCAAAGGCAACAGTAGAAATAGATAAGAAAATAAAAGCGGAACAGGACAAACTACAAAGTTTGTCTCAAAGTTTTGATCCTCTCTCTTCCATAGTAAATCAAGAATGTCAAACTATTGCAATCACAAATGCAATAAAGAACCTTGAGAAGGAAAGGAAGAATATCACTAACCGGATGGGAGAACTTAGAAGGATTATAATCCCTAAGTTAGAAACTATGCATGAGGCCATCAGTGATGCTCAGACCACCGCCCAAACAAATGATCCGACAGATCTCAAGAGGGCAGAAGATTTTGCATTTTTGTTGAGTGGTCACATTTCAATTTTGGATAGAATGAAGCAAAGTTGGGCTACAGAGTTGATCCAACTGAAGACATCTTTTGCAGACATTCTTCAGTTCATGTGAGTATGTAAATATGCAACTATGTATAGAAAATTTTTGAAAATTTTGGTGTGCGGACCCTACCCTTTGCCATTGATGTCAAAGGGGGAGTGAGGAGCAGTGAAAAATGAGGAATCCAACTAAGGGGGAGTTCCAGAAATTGTATATAAAGATAGAGCATCAGCCAAGGGGGAGCATAGCGTAAACACTTAGTCATTTTTCACTAAGTTTTGCCATCAATGCCAAAGGGGGAGATTGTTGGCGAGAGACACTATATGGATTCATGGTTGTTGTCATTGATGGCAACAAAGGTCATCCCACATATCCGCAAGTCATGGTGTGTCTCTACCGGAAGTCAGAATGAAGATTGTTGTGGTCCGGTGAACAAGAACAGAGCATATGGCAAGGTCCGACAGATTGGTCTGGATCTCTCAGAGGAAGTGTCTTGGTGCAGTGCGGATTTGGGAAAGTCAAGAGGACTACCTTGAGTAGTATATTCCAAGGATTTAGCCTCCGGTGATGAACAAAGAAAAAGATATGAATAGTTGAGTACCAGATTCCTGAGAGACAGTGAGAACAGAGGAAGAACTGACTGACAGAGTATCAGACTATTTTCCGGATGTGTTACTGTTGATGGTAAAGGTTGTGAAGGCATGAATCATGTTTGGCCAACATGATTAATGATATCTACAAGTATATGCTTGATCCGCATTGCTTGGTGAGCAAGGATTCAGCCGACAGAACAGAGTTTGTAAGAAACTAGACTATTCCGGATGCCGACTAGAAAGGTGATGAAATTACTTGTGCGGATATATATAGAGGATGGATTTAGTTGTGAAATGTGTGATTGTGTGATGGTGTATGCGAATAAGTACAGAACAAAGCAGAAGTTGTAAGAAAGATCCGGTATGTGAAAGGATAGCAGAATAAAGAACAGAGGAAAGATGAAGTGCAGCAGATCAGTGTACTGAGCCTAACCGGAACTGAACTCCAGCATATGTAGATGCTTCCAATCAGTTCAAGACTATGATTCTTATCACTTTGTAGACAGTGTGTCTCCTTGTAGGCAGTGGGCCTCTTTGTGAGCAGTGTGCTCGGGCAGTGAGCCCTAATTGGCAAGTGCCATTTTTGTAATTCCCTATTCTTCTAACAGAGAATAATCTTTGGGTTAATCACCCCGTGGTTTTCTCCCTTAACAGGGTTTCCACGTCAAAAATACTATGTCATGTGTTTCTTATTTCATGGTAATGTTTTTGTGTTTGATTCAATGCTGCATTAATTAATAAGAAAGTTCAAAAAGGGAAATAATTAGGATAACTGATTCACCCCCCCCTCTCAGTTATCAACACACCATGCTTTGTAGCTGAGACCCATTTCATTTGTGCCCACCTAAGCTATTCTTAAGGGGGGTGTTAGTGTATATATTTCATATATATTATACACTTAGGCATAAGCATACTTAGGTGAGCCTTTATACAATCTTGACACATGTTAAGGTTGTTGGGAAATCAGTAGTGGGGTCATCAAGTTCCCGCTAAGCTAGCCACTCATGCTAGCTTGTAGGAGTCCTTTCATCAACTAATATCTAAATTTCCTCACCTATATATATGTACTTGTCTTCTCCAACATATAATGGTGGATTTGGTCAATCTTGCATACATTTACATGCTTTACATTATTTGCAATCTTTTGTGCTTATTTTTTGTCTTCTTGTTCATTAGGAAATCCCATAAAACTAACATTGGAAGCTACTACTATGTTAACAAATGTCATGGTGAAAAAAATGTGACCAAGTCAAACTATGCAAATGAAAGTGTGAGCAACCTTCTAGACAACAAACAAAAAACTAAAAGAGGACTTGAAACTAAAGGGAAATGTCAACCTGGAAAACATAGCAACCTAAAAGCATAGATCAAACTACCAAATACTTGGCATTAGAGAACGGTGGCTACATAGCACAATAGAACCTTCAACCATATGATGATTTCTACTAGGTGACCATAAAAACATGAATGGAGACCATGGTAATTTCAATAAACAACAAACCAAAATAGAAATGCTATCTATAGCACTAAAAAAAATGTTGACAAAACCAAAGATCTTGGAGATTCTTGAGATCTTCAATGACAACAAGAACCCTAGCAACAATGGTTGAAGATTGAAAGTCATTGAAACTCTGGTGCCTGGTAAGATCTCCAATGATCGATTGATGAAATGGTGTGGACAACTATTTGAAAAGAGGTTACCTTTCAAATAAATAATAATGACTACAAAAAACCTCAACAGTGTTGAAACCTTTCAATGGAGATCTAGTAAAGGATATTTGACAGTGACCTAAAACAAATGACCCTACACTGAGACAACTTTGATCTAGAGGAGAAAATCTATTGAAACCACTAGCAGATATAAAAGGAGCTTGGCCTAGAACCTTTGAAATCAAATGGCACTAAGAATTTTAATGACAAGCTCTCCAAAAAAATTTATCATTTGTTGAAGTTGTAGATCTTGATGGGGAAGAACAGTGGATTTACAAAACCTTTACCTTCTTGGACCAAATGTGACCACAACCCAAAGAATTAAGATTTCAAAAAAATAAAATAGCATCCTATCACTATTGAAATAGTAGGTGAGCAGTTTGAAACCCTTAGAATCTTTCACAAAACACACAAACACAAGAAGAGCACAAAAACTAGGTGAAAAAGCATGCCCTTGAACCTAAAATCTCACCCAAATTTGGTAGATAACCTACAATATATTGATTTTGCAAAAAAATATTTGCATTTTCAACAAAAATTTCTGTACAATTGCATCTAGCCATACCAACGTATTGTACAAGGGTGGGGGCTAAAATTTTTTTATAAAATTTTGCTTGCATCAATTTTGACAAAATGATAAGGTATTTTGTCTATTTCACACCAAGTCTTCGAGTGTCCTTGCAAAG
Source organism: Cunninghamia lanceolata (assembly GCA_027924645.1). Classification (NCBI taxonomy): domain Eukaryota; kingdom Viridiplantae; phylum Streptophyta; class Pinopsida; order Cupressales; family Cupressaceae; genus Cunninghamia; species Cunninghamia lanceolata. The sequence goes on along the minus strand of BSBN01000078.1, from coordinate 28,153,165 downwards.
ACTTTCAAATTAAGTTTAGACCAAATTGGATAGGTCTAGACATAGTTAATAAATATGTTAAAAATTAAGCTACCTCTTGTGCATTATAGAAGCATAAGAGTTCAACATCTCAAAAATATGGCACAAAAACCCTTAAAAATACCAAAATAATCAAATATCCCAAAAATACAAAAAAATTACAAAAATAAAAAATGTCAAAAAAAATTTGTTTCAAGTGCATTTTGGTATCATTCTATTCATCTTGCATTATAGTGAATGACACACTCTTATATTATTTTCATTTTAGTAAGGATTCTAAAATTTCCCAAGTATATGTGAACCTTTTCAATCCAAGAGATTCCCTATTTTCATAATCGCCATTCTCACACTTCATTCCCAGTGATTCTATTCAAAGCCTAGCTCTTAGCTTTGCACTGATCCCAATCATAATGAGTCATAATGTTTGCTCTAAACAAGGTTAGTATTCAAACCTACAGTGTTCAAAGGAAGCTTGCAAGTAGACCTTACCAATTCTTTGCTAGTAGTGTTGGTATGTGGGGACTGATCATGCAAGTAATGTACACTAGTTATGTATCCTCTTTTTGCATGATCAGAGTCAGTTGTTAATTTTTGTTAACTAACAAAAGAAAAACAACATTACAAAACCCTAATTCTAGAAACTTCCAAAAAGCTTGTTATAAGCGGCTGGGATGTATGTTACAGTGATGTATTCATGAGATTGTAATCTATTTTCTACTGGATAATAAAATCATTGGACGACTGAGTTTCTATGGATGTAGCCCATATTGGGTGAACCACGTTAAATTTCTATGTTGATCTCTTTTATGTTATTCCTTATTGTTATATTTAGGTTCTTTCATCTACATTCAATTGTTAGTGTTTATTGCTTTAATCTGCCTGAACCCTAACACTGGTATCAGAGCGGGTTGTGTTTGATTATCATGTGTAGGAAGGTCTCATGGTTAAGTGGGAGAAATGGCAGACAAGTGTAAATTGAAGGTAGATAAATTCAATGGGCAGAACTATTAATTATGGAAGATATAGATGGATGATTATCTCTATCAGAAGGATTTATGGAGGTTGTTGGAAGGAATAGCCAAGAAACTAGCAGCAATGACTGATGAGGATTGGGAACTTCTAGATAGAAAGGCACTGGGGACCATTCCATTGTGCTTGGCACCATCTATGACATTCAATATAATAGAATTGAAGACAATAGATGAACTGATGAAAGATTTGGCTAAATTGTATGAAAAACCCTTCGCCTCTAATAAGGTATTTCTCATGAAGTGTTTGTTTAATTTAAAAATGATTGAAGGTGGATATGTGTTAGATTATTTAAATGAGTTTAATATGATTGCTAGTCAGTTAACTTCTGTAAAAGTGAAATTTGATGAAGAGGTGAGGGCTCTCTTGGTTTTATGTTCTTTGCCAAAAAGCTAGAATAACTTGGTAATGGTTGTAACTCTGTCTCTGGTTCAAATACATTGAAATTTGATGATGTTGTTAGTGTTATCCTTAGTGAGGAAATGTTATGGAAAAGCATAGGTGAGGCTTCAACATATGGTAAAGATTTGACTATAGAGAATAGGGGAAGAACAAAGGAAAGAGGAAAAAGACCTACAAATGTGGGAAGTCACAAGGGAAGTTGAAGAAAGGTAGATCTAAATCCAGAGGAAGAATGGATTGTTGGAACTATGGAAAGCTAGGACACTTGAAAAAGGATTGCTGGTCTCAAAAGGGTAACATGGAGATAGACAACATGATGACAATAAGGAAGCTAATGTTGCAAGTAATAAATTACAGGATGCTTTAATTTTGTATTTAGAATATGCTAATGATTCCTGGGTAATAGATTCAGGGGCTTCATTTCATGCCACACCCCATAGGAAATATTTTCTAGATTATGTTCAAGGTCATTTTAGATAGGTATATTTGGAAAATATAAAAATCAAGTTGCAAAATGGAAATGAATGGTTGCTACAAGATGTAAGGCATGTTCCAAATTTGAGAAGGAATTTAATCTCTACAGGACAACTGGGTAGTGAAGGCTATATAGTTAACTTTTCATACAAAGTCTGGAAGGTCATTAAAGGTGCATTAGTAGTTGCTAAGGGTGAAAAGGTAGGCACATTGTATTTATGTACTGGTAATACTTATTCTACTTTAACTGCTACATAAATAGTTGCTACTACTACAAAAACAATTGCTACTGAGATAGTTATAGTGCTTGCTACAGGGACATTAATAGAATTATGGTACCATAGACTTGAGCACATGAGTGAGAAAGGGATGAAGATCCTTCACTCTAGAAAGTTGCTACTAGGTCTGAAGAAGATTGACTTGGAGTTCTACGAAAATTGTGTTTATGGAAAACAAAAAAAAGTTTGGTTTCTCAAAGTTGGGAAAGAGAAGAAGAGTGAGAAATTAGAGCTTGTGCATTCAGATGTATGGGGACTAGCTCAGGTATCTTCTCTTGGTGGCTCTTGCTATTATGTTACTTTTATTGATGATGCAACTAGGAAAACATGGGTGTATTTCCTAAAACAAAAATCAGAAACTGTATTTGAAAATTTTGAAAAGTGGAAAGCTTTGGTTGAGAATGATACAAGAAAAAAGTTGAAGTGTCTCAAATCTAATAATGGAGGTGAGTATTGCAGCAGAGAATTTGAGAATTACTTTTCATATAATGGAATCCATAGGCAGAAAATAGTTCTTGGAACCCCACAAGAAAATGGTGTGTTTGAAAGGATGAATAGGACCATTATGGAGTGTGCAAGGAGCATGATATTGCATGTTGGACTACCCTTACACTTTTGGACAGATGTTGTACATACAGTTGTTTATTTAATAAATAGGGGACCTTCAAATCCTTTGGATGGTGGCATTACGGAGGAGGCATGGATGGGTAAAAAGGTAAACTATTCATTTCTGAAAACCTTTGGTTGTGAATCTTTTGTCCATGTTGATATTGAAAATAGAACCAATCTTGAGGCTAAGTCTAAAAAATGTACCTCAATTGGATATGGAGTAGATGAATTTGTTTATCAGTTATGGGATTATGAGAATCATAAAATCATTAGGAGCAGAGATGTTATATTCAATGAGAAGGTCATGTATAAGGATCAACTACAGGAAAAGAAGCATGAATAAGCCAAAAAGGAATATGTGGTACTGGATGAGATTCCAGAAAATAAAATACTAGTGGTGCCTGATGTTCAACAGCAACAAGTTATCCCACAGACTCCTGCAAGATTTAGAAGTTCTACAAGGATAACTAGACCTCCTGAAATATTTTCTCCATCATTATATTCTATAGTATTAACTAATTCTGGTGAACCTAAAGGTTATGAAGAAGTAATGCAGGTAGATACCAAAAAGCAGTGGGAGCTAGGCATGAAAGAGGAAATGGATTTCTTGCTGCAGAATCAGAGTTGGGACTTAGTGCAATTGCCTACATGTAAAAGAGCATTGCCAAATAAATAGGTTTATAGGTTGAAGGAAGAAGATGGAGGCAAGAAAAGATATAAGGCCAGACTCGTGGTAAAATGTTTTGCACAAAAAAAGATATAGATTTTGGTGAAATATTTTCTCCAATTGTAAAGATGACTTCTATTAGAACTATTCTAAGTCTTGTGGCTATAGAAGACTTGCATCTTGAACAACTAGATGTGAAAACAACATTTCTCCATGGGGATTTGGAAGAGGAAATATACATGTAACAACCACAAGGATATGAGGTCAAGGGTAAGGAGGAATTTGTGTGCAGATTAAAGAAGAGTTTGTATGGTCTAGAGAAAACACTTCGGTAATGGTTTTTGAAATTTGATAGTTTTATGTCTGAACAAAGTTACAAAAGATGTCATTCTGATTATTGTGTTTATTTCAAGAAATTGGGTAATGACAACTATATTATCCCGTTTCTTTATGTTGATGACATGCTTATTGGCAAGTCTAACATGCAACATATTAATGAACTTAAGCATAAATTAGCAAACTCATTTCCTATGAAGGATTTGGGTGCAGCAAAACAAATCCTTGGTATGAGGATCACATAGGACAAGACAAACAAAAAATTATTTTTGTCCCAAAGTGAGTATGTAGAGAAGGTGTTGAAAAGGTTTAACATGCAGAATGCAAAAGCAGTTAGTACACCTTTGCCTAGTCATTTTAAGTTGACTAAGGAGATGCATCCAAAGACACAAGAGGAGGAAGACAAAATGTCTAAGATACCATATGCATTAGTAGTTGGTAGCTTGATGTATGCAATGGTATGTACAAGGCCAGATATTGCACATGCAGTTGGAGTTGTAAGTAGGTATATGAGCAATCTGGGAATGGAACATTCGAATGCGGTAAAATAGATTCTCTAATATTTGAGAGGTACTACTTTAAAGAAACTATGTTTTGGAGGAACAAATTCTGCTCTAAAAGGATATGCTAACTCTTATTTGGTGGGTGATATTGATAGCAGGAGGAGTACTACAGGGTATGTTTTTACTGTAGGAGGTATTGCACAGTCAGTTGGATTTCAAGGCTACAAAAGGTTGTTGCACTTTCAACCACTGAAGCTGAGTATGTTGCTGCTATGGAGCTAGCAAGGAGGTGATTTAGTTACAACATTTTCTAGAGGAATTGGGGCAACAACAAGAAGATAACCCTTTGTACACTGATAGCTAGAGTGCCATTCATCTTGCTAAGAATTCATCATTGCATTAAAAAACTAAGCACATACAACTCAGATACCACTTCATCAGGTTAGTTTTGGAGGATGAGCAATTGAAGTTAGAGAAAATTCACACAAGTCAGAATCATGCCGATATGTTCAAAAAGGTAGTTACATGGGAGAAATTAATTTCCTCATCAGTTTCCATTGGCCTTCATGACTGATAATGGTGGACATAAGAAACTAGCCAGGTCTGTAATCTAGTGGGAGTTGCAAGTGGAGTGATATCATCAAAGATTAGTCTCTAGGTGGGAGATTGTTTGGTGTAGAGCCTGATCAGTCTCCAAGTGGGAGATTGTTGGTATGTGGCGACTGATCATGCAAGTATTGTACACTAGTTAACCAACAAAAGAAAAATGACATTACAAAACCCTAATTCTAGAAGCTTCTAAAAAGCTTGTTATAAGTGGCTAGGATGTATGTTATGGTGATGTATTCATGTGATTGTAATATGTTTTGCACTGGATAATAAAATCATTGGATGGTTGAGTTTCTGTGGATGTAGCCCATATTGGGTGAACTATGTTAAATTTCTAAGTTGATCTCTTTTGTGTTATTCCTCATTGTTATATTTGGGTTATTTAATCTGCATATAATTGTTAGTGTTTATTGCTTTGATCTACCTAAATTTGAACAAGTAGAAGAGAAGTCTAACCAGATTATAATGCTTTAGGTGGCACTCAGCCACTTATCTTCCCTAGCCAAAAATGTCAAGAGGATCAAAAATCTAAAGGAAGCAATCTAAAATATGAGTGACTAAAAAAATGAGTGATCAAAATAAGAGTATTGAGAAAAGTGAAAATTGATAAATCAAATTATTGCATATCAAAAGTTCCAAAAACATTCATTTCCATGAAAAGTTAAAAATCCAAAAAAAATGAGAAAATCAAGTGAAGCTGGTGCAGAGGCACCTACCTGACAGCTGGCCTTCATGAGGCAGTTAGTAGTTTTAGGTCTTGTTTGTGTTTCCAAGAAGGTCTGTTAGACCAAATGCATGTAATAAGGTCATGCTGATCATGATAAGATCATGCTGACCAGGCTTTTGCTATTTTTAGTTAGTTGGTTATAACAGTTGTCATGCGGTAGGGTCCGGTTGGATCTCCCAGCCGCCTGGAGAGTTCCCAGCCGCTTGGAGTCGGGTCAGTAGTACTCGTAGGAAAATCTATTTAAGCTTGAGATCGGTTGATATTGCATAGACAGAGAGATATCATCGATCGGTAGTATAGTGTTGTATTGCGCAGAGGAGCTTGAGTGTGCTGTGTGAGGAACATCATATTGTATTGCATCTTTGAAATCAATAAAGATCCTGTTTTCGGTTTCCTGTTTGATCCCCTTTTGTGGAATCGATTTGCTGGTTTGGGTGGCTTCATGGATTTACTGATCCATTCCACCGGTTGATCCGTCTGATCGGTGGAATGGCGATGTACAGTAGGTTAGTAGTTAGTTTGTTTGTTTGCATGCAGGTGTGCAGGATCGCAGTCGACAGATGTTGAAGACCCTAGCATGGGTATGTGCTAGGTCGAGTTGATAAGTTCGAGTTGGAAGATCACCCTGAGGTTGGATCGGGTCATCCCTGGAGGATCGGCGAAGTGAAATTTCGCTAAGGCAGAAAGTTCGTGAAGATGGCATCATCAGGATATTTCTGCAAATATCCTGCAGTCGGGTTAGGCATCATCATCCAGACAAGTGGAGGAGATGAGCATGATGTTGTCGATTGCATGAAGTGCAAGTGCGTCGGGGTGATCATCATCAGGAGGAGCCGAGGAGGAGCGTATCGGCATCATGATCATCTATCGGGAGTGCCAATCATCTGCGTATCGCGAGTAGATGCGAGAGTGAAAGTTTGTTTTTTTGACTAAGTGTTGAAGAGGTCATCAGGATATTGGGTGACGTCATCGTCATCAGGATATGACATCATCGTCATCAGGATATTGAGATATCCCCCTATGCGAGTTTATCCTGCCGTTGTTAAGTGCTTGGGTATCGGCAGAAGGTTGTATTAACATCATCAGGAGGTTTCGAGAGAACCGGATAAACCATATCATGATGCTGTTGTTTGTGTCGTCGGCTAACGGAGCATCGAAGGAAAGGTGCTGAAGTGGTCGTCATCAGGATCTTTGGGGCAACCGGATATTGGTTATCCTGCTGACGAAGGAAGTGTTGCATATCATGATGCCGATGGAGCTTGGCGCCTGATGAATAGTGCAACAGGAGGATGTTTGCGCTAGTTGAACATCATGATGATGTTAGGCGGAAAACGGAGGAGGTGAACAGTAGTCGGCAGGAGGATAAGTGTGATCATCCAAAATATGATGATGCTGTTGGTGGTTTTAGGAAACATGATGATGATGCTGACAGAGTAAAGCGAAAATATGATGATGATGGTGAAGATGATGATGATGAGGTTGGGCTGCAGACATCCATGCTATATGCGAAGGTTATAGTGTGGATGCCTCTGCATCATAGTGGTATCAGAGCAAAGGTTAGGATCTTCTGGAAAAGATAAGCAGGATGTCAGACGAAGAAGGAACATCTGAGGTTCCAGCAAGGATGACCAACGCTGAGTTGGCAGTTCTGGTGAAGAAACAGATTGCAGAAAGCAAGGCCGTGAAGGCTCAGAATCAGGAGTTGAGAGATGAGTTAGCAAAGTTGAGGAGCAGAGTAGGTTCTGGTAGAGAAGATGATAGGGAAGAAAAGAGATCCCTATTTGGAGCGAGGAGGTCGTTCCTGCAGACCAGAGGCCACTGTTGAACGCCCTCAAGGCCATGGAGAGGAGAACCATGGATGTGAAGCTGGATTTGCCAGTGTTTACAGGTAAGATGGACCCTGATTCAGTGATGGAATGGATAGACTGTTTGAACAATTTCTTTGTAACAGAGGAGATACCAGAACAACAGAGAGTGAAGATAGCACAGTCAAAGATGAAAGAAGCTGCCTTGACATGGTGGAATTTTGTTCAGGATGACAGAGTACAGGAAGGAAAACGTAGAGTTGCCACATGGAAGAAGATGATGGAATTGGTGAAGGAAGCTTATATTCCTTTGGATTACAGTATCCAGTTACACAAGAGGAAGCAAAACCTGAAGCAGAAGGAGCTAGATGTCAGCTCATATACAAAAGAATTCATGAAACTCTGTATGAAGACAAAGGTGAAAGAAAGTGAAGAAGAGAAGGTAGCCAGATACCTTAATGGATTGAGGTTTAATATTCAGGATGATTTAAGTCTGCATACTCCAGATACAGTCCAGAAGTGTTTCCAGTTGGCATTGAAAGTGGAAGAGAAGTTGAAGAGAAAACAAGAACAAAACAATAGAGGAAGAGGATCAGCCCATAGAACAAGGCAAACCAATGAGAGTCAAGAAGACACTGGTAAAGGACAGGGACAGTCTGATTTCAGAGGTGGATGGAGAGGTAATAAAGGAAGATTTGGAGGTGGTAGAGGTTCTACTACATTTTCAGGGAAATGTTACACCTGTGGTGAGTTTGGTCATCCATCTTTCAAATGTCCAGAAAACAAAGGTTCATCATCCAGAAATGATAGAACGAGTGACAAGAGAGTACAACTTGTGCAAGAAGAGAAAGAAGAGAAAAGTGTGCAGAGTCCAAACATTTATCAAAAGGATCAGGAGGCTGATAATTGTGGATACCCAGAAAGTGGAGAATCTCTGCTGATGAGAAAAATAGTGATTACCATGAAGGTACCTGACAAAGAATCCCCACAAAGAAGAGCTCTTTTCAAAACCACATGCAAGAGCAAAGGTAAGGTATGTAAGGTTGTCATTGATACTGGTTCAACAGACAACATGGTATCTCAGGAGATGGTGGATAAACTGCATTTGGAAAGGATTCCACATCCACACCCTTATAAGGCATCTTAGGTGAGTGATAGTCATTCACTTTTTGTCTCTGAACAGGCATATGTTGATTTCCAGATTAGAGCATATCAGGATAGAATTTTGTGTGATATTTTGCCCATGGAATGTTGTCACCTACTGTTGGGTAGACTATGGCAATTTGATAGAAGGGTACTGTATGATGGGTATGCTAATACCTACACCATCAAGAAGGATGGGAAGACTATTAAGTTGATGCCATTGCAGGCAAAAGCTGCAGTACAGAAGGCAGCCCAAATCATTTTAATGGGAAAGAAGGAGTATGTGCAGATGCCTAGAGGAACAGGCATAAAGGCAGATAAGGATACTGCAGGGAAAGGAGTTCTTACAGACAACAAGATGAAGAAAGTTTCAGTTGTGACTGACAGAGGTCAGCAGCAGGTGCAGAAACAGGTTTGCACACCGCAATCAGTTGAAAGTATTGACAAGGATGTTGTCATAGTTGGGACTATTGCTTGTCCTATAAAGGTTGAAAGGAAGATAGAGTTGAACATTTCAGCAGTTCAAGAGGCAGTTCAGATAGAGGTTCTGGTCAGACAACCTGACAAACACAGGGTATGTGAGAAACAGGCCGACATCAACAGGCATGAGGGTTTACTTGCCAGAAAGCAAGTTACAGTTCAGAAGTCTTGGAGCAGCTAAGAGACAGCAGCAGACAAAGCTGGAACAGGGCAGAACATTGCACAGGCAAAGTGTAAAGGTGGAGGACTTCCACATACTAAACTCATGGGACATGAGTTCTTTTCTTTTGGGGAGTATGGTGCAGAGGCACCTACCTGACAGCTGGCCTTCATGAGGCAGTTAGTAGTTTTAGGTCTTGTTTGTGTTTCCAAGAAGGTCTGTTAGACCAAATGCATGTAATAAGGTCATGTTGATCATGATAAGATCATGCTGACCAGGCTTTTGCTATTTTTAGTTAGTTGGTTATAACAGTTGTCATGCGGTAGGGTCCGGTTGGATCTCCCAGCCGCCTGGAGAGTTCCCAGCCGCTTGGAGTCGGGTCAGTAGTACTCGTAGGAAAATCTATTTAAGCTTGAGATCGGTTGATATTGCATAGACAGAGAGATATCATAGATCGGTAGTATAGTGTTGTATTGCGCAGAGGAGCTTGAGTGTGCTGTGTGAGGAACATCATATTGTATTGCATCTTTGAAATCAATAAAGATCCTGTTTTCGGTTTCCTGTTTGATCCCCTTTTGTGGAATCGATTTGCTGGTTTGGGTGGCTTCATGGATTTACTGATCCATTCCACCAGTTGATCCGTCTGATCAGTGGAATGGCGATGTACAGTAGGTTAGTAGTTAGTTCGTTTGTTTGCATGCAGGTGTGCAGGATCGCGGTCGACAGATGTTGAAGACCCTAGCATGGGTATGTGCTAGGTCGAGTTGATAAGTTCGAGTTGGAAGATCACCCTGAGGTTGGATCGGGTCATCCCTGGAGGATCGACGAAGTGAAATTTCGCTAAGGCAGAAAGTTCGTGAAGACGGCATCATCAGGATATTTCTGCAAATATCCTGCAGTCGGGTTAGGCATCATCATCCAGACAAGTGGAGGAGATGAGCATGATGTTGTCGATTGCATGAAGTGCAAGTGCGTCGGGGTGATCATCATCAGGAGGAGCCGAGGAGGAGCGTATCGGCATCAGGATCATCTATCGGGAGTGCCAATCATCTGCGTATCGCGAGTAGATGCGAGAGTGAAAGTTTGTTTTTTTGACTAAGTGTTGAAGAGGTCATCAGGATATTGGGTGACGTCATCGTCATCAGGATATGACGTCATCGTCATCAGGATATTGAGATATCCCCCTATGCAAGTTTATCCTGCCGTTGTTAAGTGCTTAGGTATCGGCAGAAGGTTGTATTAACATCATCAGGAGGTTTCGAGAGAACCGGATAAACCATATCATGATGCTGTTGTTTGTGTCGTTGGCTAACGGAGCATCGAAGGAAAGGTGCTGAAGTGGTCGTCATCAGGATCTTTGGGGCAACCGGATATTGGTTATCCTGCTGACGAAGGAAGTGTTGCATATCATGATGCCGATGGAGCTTGGCGCCCGATGAACAGTGCAACAGGAGGATGTTTGCGCTAGTTGAACATCATGATGATGTTAGGCGGAAAACGGAGGAGGTGAACAGTAGTCGGCAGGAGGATAAGTGTGATCATCCGAAATATGATGATGCTGTTGGTGGTTTTAGGAAACATGATGATGATGCTGACAGAGTAAAGCGAAAATATGATGATGATGGTGAAGATGATGATGATGAGGTTGGGCTGCAGACATCCATGCTATATGCGAAGGTTATAGTGTGGATGCCTCAGCATCAGAAGCATTCTAGAAAATACAAAAAAAGAAGAAAAAACAAAAGATAGATACAAAAAAAAGAGTGAAAGAGAGAAGATTGTTGAATGTTCACACATGCACTAGCTGAGAAAAGTGAAGAGTCTAGTAGTCTTTAGGACCATTTTCTATCTAGGGACCCTTTTTCTTTCCCATTTATCCTTTACCACGAGTCTATCTTTCTTGCCATCTAAGTTCTAAGTCTAGTGAACATCAGTGAAATTTGTTACTTGTCTAAGTTGAAAGCTTGTCAGATTGTCTTGTCTAGATAAGGATCAGTTTTTAGCCTTTAGCAAACCTCTAATTTAGAAGCACTCCATTTTAACTCTCGCTCCCCACTTGAGTTCTAAATCCCTATCTCATAGACTTGAATAGGTCTCAAAAACTAAGCACATAAAATTTAGATACCACTTCATCTACTTAGTTTTGGAGGATGGACAGTTGATGCTAAAGAAAATTCACACAAGTCAGAATCCTGTCGATGTGGTCACAAAGGTAGTTACACAAGAGAAATTGATTTCCTCATTAGTTTCCATTGGCCTTCATGACTGATAATGGTGGACATAAGAAACCAGCCAGGTCTGTAATCTAGTGGGAGTTGAGTTGCAAGTGGAGCGATGTCGTCGAAGATCAATCTCTAGGTGGGAGATTATTTGGTGTAGAGCCTGATCAATCTCCAACTGGGAGATTGTTGGTATGTGGTGACTAATTATGCAAGTATTGTACACTAAAACAACAAAAGAAAAATGACATTGCAAAACCCTAATTCTAGAAGCTTCTAAAAAGCTTGTTATAAGTGGCTAGGATGTATGTTATGGTGATGTATTCATGAGATTTTAATTTGTTTTGCACTAGATAATAAAATCATTGGATGGTTGAGTTTCTGTGGATGAAGCGCATATTAGGTGAACCACGTTAAATTTCTGAGTTGATCTCTTTTGTGTTATTCCTCACTGTTATATTTAGGTTATTTAATCTGCATATAATTCTTAGTGTTTATTGCTTTGATCTATCTAAATCCTAACAAGTAGAGAGAAGTCTGACCAGATTATAAAACTTTAAGTGGCACTCAACCACTTATCTTCCCTAGCCAAAAATGTCAAGAGGATCAAAAATCTGAAGGAAACAATGTAAAATATGAGTGAATAAAAAAATGAGTGATCAAAATAAGAGTATTGAGAAAAGTGAAAATTGATAAATCAAATTATTGCATATCAAAAGTTCCAAAAACATTCATTTTCATGAAAAGTCAAAAATCCAAAAAAAATCAGAAAGTCAAGTGAAGCATTCTAGAAAATACAAAAAAATGAGAAAAAACAAAAGATAGATACAAGAAAAAGAGTGAAAGAGAGAAGATTGTTGAATGTTCATACTCTTGGGTGGAGATCAGTCTAAGCTCAAAGCTTCAAGGGTGACATTCTAACAGAAAAAATAAAAAAGAAAGGTACAAAGCACACACATGCACTAGCTGAGAAAAGCGGAGTCTAGTATTCTTTAGGACAATTTTCTATCTAGGGACCCTTTTTCTTTCCCATTTATCCTTTACCACGAGTCTATCTTTCTTGCCATCTAAGTTCTAAGTCTAGCGAACATCAGTAAAATTTGTTACTTGTCTAAGTTGAAAGCTTGTCAGATTGTCTTGTCTAGATAAGGATCAGTTTTTAGCTTTTAGCAAACCTCTAATTTAGAAGCACTCCATTTTAATTCCCGCTCCCCACTTGAGTTCTAAATCCCTATCTCACAGACTTGAATAGGTCTCAAAAAATAAGCACAAAGTTCAGATACCACTTCATCTAGTCAGTTTTAGAGGATGGACAATTGACGCTAGAGAAAATTCACACAAGTCAGAATCCTGTCGATGTGGTCACAAAGGAAGTTACATGGGAGAAATTGATTTCCACATCAGTTTTCATTGGCCTTCATGACTGATAATGGTGGACATAAGAAACCAGCCAGGCCTGTAATCCAGTGGGAGTTACAAGTGGAGCGATGTCGTCGAAGATCAGTCTCTAGTGGGAGATTATTTGGTGTAGAGCCTGATCAGTCTCCAAGTGGGAGATTGTTGGTATGCACCGACTGATCATGCAAGTATTGCACACTAGTTAGCCAACAAAAGAAAAATGACATTGCAAAATCCTAATTCTCGAAGCTTCTAAAAAGCTTGTTATAAGCGGCTAAGATGTATGTTATGGTGATATATTCATGAGATTTTAATTTGTTTTGCACTTGATAGTAAAATCATTGGATGGTTGAGTTTCTGTGGATGTAGCCCATATTTGGTGAACCATGTTAAATTTCTGAGTTGATCTCATTTGTGTTATTCCTCATTTTTATATTTGGTTTATTTAATCCGCATATAATTGTTAGTGTTTATTGCTTTGATCTATCTAAATCCTAACAAGTAGAAGAGAAGTCTGACCAGATTATACAAATTTAGGTGGCACTCAGCCACTTATCTTCCCTAGCCAAAAATGTCAAGAGGATAAAAAATCTGAAGGAAGCAATCTAAAATATGAGTGAATAAAAAAATGAGTGATCAAAATAAGAGTATTGAGAAAAGTGAAAATTGATAAATCAAATTACTACATATCAAAAGTTCCAAAAACATTCATTTTCATGAAAAGTCAAAAATAAAAAAAAATGAGAAAATCAAGTGAAGCATTCTAGAAATTCCAAAAAGGGGAGAAAAAACAAAAGATAGATACAAAAAAAAGAGTGAAAGAGAGAAGATTGTTGAATGTTCATACTCTTGGGTGGAGATCAGTCTAAGCTCAAAGCTTCAAGGGTGACATTCTAACAGAGAAAATAAAAAAGAAAGGTACAAAGCACACACATGCACTAGCTGAGAAAAGTGAAGAGTCTAGTATTCTTTAGGACCATTTTCTATCTAGGGACCCTTTTTCTTTCCCATTTATCCTTTACAACGAGTCTATCTTTCTTGCCATCTAAGTTCTAAGTCTAGCGAACATTAGTAAAATTTGTTACTTGTCTAAGTTGAAAGCTTATCAGATTGTCTTGTCTAGATAAAGATCAGTTTTTAGCCTTCAAAAAAGCTCTAATTTAGAAGCACTCCATTTTAACTCCCGCTCCCCAGTTGAGTTCTAAATCCCTATCTCACAGACTTGAATAGGTCTCAAAAACTAAGCACATAAAGTTCATATACCACTTCATCTAGTCAGTTTTGGAGGATGGAAAGTTGATGCTAGAGAAAATTCACACAAGTCAGAATCCTGTCAATGTGGTCACAAAGGTAGTTACACAGGAGAAATTGATTTCCACATCAGTTTCCATTAGCCTTCATGACTGATAATGGTGGACATAAGAAACTAGCCAAGCCTGTAATCCAGTGGGAGTTACAAGTGGAGCGATGTCATCGAAGATCAGTCTCTAGGTGGGAGATTATTTGGTGTAGAGCCTGATCAGTCTCCAAGTGGGAGATTGTTGGTATGTGGCAACTAATCATGCAAGTATTGTACACTAGTTAACCAACAACAAAAAAATGACATTACAAAACCCTAATTCTTGAAGCTTCTAAAAAGCTTGTTATAAGCAGCTAGGATGTATGTTATGGTGATGTATTCATGAGATTTTAATTTGTTTTGCATTGGATAATAAAATCATTGGATGGTTGAGTTTCTATGGATGTAGCCCATATTGGGTGAACCACGTTAAATTTTTGAGTTGATCTCTTTTGTGTTATTCCTCATTGTTATATTTGGGTTATTTAATCTACATATAATTGTTAGTGTTTATTGCTTTGATCTATCTAAATCCTAACACGTAGAAGAGAAGTCTAACCAGATTATAAAACCTTAGGTGGCACTTAGCCACTTATCTTCCCTATCCAAAAACGTCAAGAGGATCAAAAATCTGAAGGAAGCAATCTAAAATATGAGTGAATAAAAAAATGAGTGATTAAAATAAGAGTATATAGAAAAGTGAAAATTGATAAATTAAATTATTGCATATCAAAAGTTCCAAAAACATTCATTTTCATGAAAAGTCAAAAATCCAAAAAAAATGAGAAAATCAAGTGAAGCATTCTAGAAAATACAAAAAAAGGAGAAAAAACAAAAGATAGATACAAAGAAAAGAGTGAAAGAGAGAAGATTGTTGAATGTTCATACTCTTGGGTGGAGATCAGTCTAAGCTCAAAGCTTCAAGGGTGACATTCTAACAGAGAAAATAAAAAAGAAAGCTACAAAGTACACACATGCACTAGCTGAGAAAAGCGAAGAGTTTAGTATTCTTTAGGACCATTTTTTATCTAGGGACCCTTGTTCTTTCCCATTTATCCTTTACCTCGAGTCTATCTTTCTTGCCATCTAAGATCTAAGTCTAGCGAACATCAGTAGAATTTGTTACTTGTCTAAGTTGAAAACTTTGTCAGATTGTCTTGTCTAGATAAGGATTAGTGTTTAGCCTTTAGCGAAGCCCAAATTCAAAAGAACTCCATTTTAACTCCTACTCCTCACTTGAGTTCTAAATCCCTATCTCACATACTTGAATAGGTCTCCTATACCAGAATAACCTACAATCCCCTACATTAAAAATCATATTAAAGAGCAATCATATTGTTTGTTCCACAATACATTCATACCAAAATCAGAAAAAGATTTATGAAGCAATAAAGTCAATGTCATAACTCATGACATTCAATAGAAGTAAAAGTTTCATTTCAGCATTGCCTATGTTATTACATCTTCATATCATCACCTACTTTCATATATTTTGAAAAAGATAGAAACAAATTGCATCATTCATATGTGATCATCTTAGGTATACATTCTCATAAGAAAAATAAAATCTCTATCCAACCATATGTACAAGAGAGAAAGTGAAGTACAAGATGTTGACTAAAGCTATGTATGGGTCTCATCAATTAGGTCTTGTCACAATAAGTGTGAAAGAATGTTTGAGCACAAGTCACTCCAACAAGTCAAAAGAACAACACTATGTATTCAAGTACACAAGTCTCCCCATGCAAGGGGGCAAGGGTAGAGATCCCTTCAATAAATACAGGTCTTCCAAATACCTCAATGAATGTCAAATCAAATCTTCACAAAATATCTAGAAAAACCATAAAAATTAGAATAAAATGAAAATAACCTTAAAAATTTGTAAAACATAAAAAATCCTTAAAAATCAAATATGTTCTTCAAAATTTGCAATAAAAGGAGAATCTATTATCCTCCTCTCTAGCTTAGCATGTGTTCTATTTATTTTAGGCATCTCTCTTGCATTTGTTTTGCATGCATTCATTCCTACAGGTCTCACCGACAAAGGCAAACAACTAGTCAAACTCACATGATTTATGTAGTCAAACAAATCAAAAGAACAATGCTGTGTAGTGAAGTACACAAGTCTCCCCATGCAAGGCAAAAAGGGTAGAGATCCCTTCAATAAATATAGGTTTTCCAAATACCTCAATGAGTGTTAAATTAAATCTTTGTAAAATCTCTAGAAAAACCATAAAAATTAGAAAAAATGAGAAAAAACCTTAATAATTTGTAAAAGATAAAAAATCCTTAAAAATCATATATGTTCTTCAAAATTTATAGTAAAAGGAGAATCTATTCTCCTACTCACTATCTTAGCATGTGTTATATTTAGTTTAGGCATCTCTCGTCCATTTGTTTTGCGTGCATTCATTCCTACAGGTCTCAGCGACAAAGGCAAACAGCTAGTCAAACTCACATGATCTATGGTATGTTCGTCATTTCAATTTTCATTATTCATTTTGATACATTTAGATGTTGGACTAATACTAGTTGTTGCAGGTACAATTGTGGAAAAATCAACAACATGTAAGGCCTAGTTTGGGAATGGTACCTACCTTTCATGTAGACTATTGTCTATGAAGGGGCAAATATGTAAGCATAAAAATCATGCACAACCTCTACGAGGACCCCTGTGATGATATATAATCCTTGTCACATACATGTAAGTGTGAAATAACATCCTCTAATCAGTAATTCTCTTGGTGACATGTCTTTGCTTTCATCTTGTATTCTTCCTCCTTTGTCATTTTCTCTCTCTCTATGTTGTCGATGCTTTTTGACACTTTTCAACACATCGATTTGCATTTTCTAAGCTTGTGACCCTATTCCTAAGCCTTGTATGCATCTTGTAGGTGACTTTTTGGCTTTCCCCAATGTTTTTCATCTTCTCCACCCTCTAAAAGAATTCTAGAGGTCCCCCTAGCCATCTCCCACTTTCAATTTTTAGTTTTACTCAACCAATCCAAATCTCCCCCTATTATATCCAGATCTCTCGCCAGGAGATCCTAATTTGCAAGTGGATATTTGGATTCTTACACATGATTGACCAATTTTTGGAGGAAGATCCCCTCCTTTTCATCTCTTCTACCATCTCCCATCAAACACTTTCACCTAGACCCCTTTCTTTCTAGATCTCCCATCGAGTGACCCTAGTGAATCAGGAACTCCCCTTGGGCAACCCAGAGCGACCCATGGGTGACCTAAGGATGACCATGTCACGTTTCTAACTGCAGAAAAAACATGAGTTACTAACTCGAGTTAGCTCCACTTTCACCCACATTTTTCTTCCTATTTGCATGGATTTTTTAGCCTAATATGGAGTTGACCATTTCATGCACCCACACATGCATAATTAACTCCATTTCATATTTATATAACAATTGATGCACTCCCATGCATTCTTCTAACTCCTTTTCTTCTACAGTGATAAGTTATCATTGCTTCATCATTCCCAAATTAGTTGAGTTCACTGGGTAATCAATCTAGTTCACCCCCCAATCAATCCTTGTTAACTCTTCAATCAAATTGGGTTAACTTCTCAATTGATTCCACCTCTCATCCCTTCATTAAACCTATAAATACCCCTCACCTCTTCATTATTTCCCAAGTTGAGCAAGTTGGAGAATACTGTTCTCATCTTCACAAGATTTTTCAAGCTTCTTCACAGCATTTGATCCTCTTTCTTCATTTCTTTCTTTAGTTATTCAAAGATTCAAATCTTTCATTGTTGCATAGCTTCAAAGCTCTTCCAAGGAGGAAATTTCATTGTTGACATGGCTCTTGCAAGTTATTTCTCTCCACATTCAGCATGCTCATGCTCATAGAGGACGAAGGTGCCTTTTGTTTATTCATTATTCATCAAGCTTTCACATAAAGCTCGTCATGCACCCATACGTTGGTCAAATCAAGCCATCATGGTCATTACTAGATCTCATTGAGCTCTCTTTGCAAAGCTTCTAAACCTTCTTTCTCTTCTTTTTGTCATCTTGTCGCCAAGAGGTCTCCCCACTGCTACAAGAGGATACGAGGTTTCCATCAAGGATTTTTGAGGGTAGTGAATGCTTACAAGTCTTCTTTATTTCATTTTCCTCTATGCTTTTTGTCAATTGGTAGTAATTAGATAGTTGAAATCACTCTTGGGATTAGTAATTTATATCTTTTTCCTTGATAGAATAGTTAGATCTAGAATTCTAGAGTAATTTGCATTCATAATATAATTCATTTACTTGTAATTTCCTTTCCTAGATTAAATCATTTCAAAACATTCAAAAATGCCAAAAACATAGAATAATTGCATTAAGCAAAATTCATTGTAGTTGCATCCATGTTTCCATTCCTAGATTAAAAAGCAACTTTTCTTTCCAAAAGCACTAAAAAACACAAAAAAAGTTTTGTATTTCATATAGTTGCATTCATAAAATATCAAGCAAAGACCCAAAAATATTAGGCACTTAGATAATTTGCAAACCCTTGATATCGTCACAAGGTCAATAAAAGTCAACACATAATCCAACCTTAGGTCAAATCAATCCCTAGGCCTAGTCAAGGTTAGCCAACATATGCCTATCTCTTGTCTCGGCTCACGAATGTGCCCAAGATTAAGAGGTGAGTGGGTGAGGGCAATCCTTGACAAGATAGAGGAAATCCATCCAAGACCACAATAGGATTCACTTGTCTTACAACAACTAGAAGAATTTAGAACACTTCAAATACAACAAGAAATCTTTCAATGATTTGAAAGAGAATGTCAATGTGAACAAGCCATCAATGAAAATAGCAGCTTACCCATGCAAAGGTGGAATACTAGAAACCCTAATAGGAGAAGATTAACTAGTGACCCTTCAGGGCATAGGATTATCTTTACAACAATGATCATTGAATGACACATCTATATAAGCACACAACAACATAGCTCTTAGGACATGGTGATCCCTCTCCATGAAGTCCAACTCTCCAATGAGCCAGACCACCCCTGTGTCTCACCTCCTCTCGACTGGCTACTTCCATCAGAGTGAGAGTGACATGGCAGTTTGCCCCATGGCAAGGAGGGAAGGGTTTGTGTGCGTACCAAAATCTAACTCGATAGCCCCAAGCAACTAAGGTCACAATTTTGAGTGTACATTTACTGAGGAGGAAATAAAACAAGTTGTCACACAACTACATCCAGATAAAGCTCCTAGCCTAGATCACTTCCAAGTGACCTTCTTTCACAAATGTTGGAATATTGTTGGCAAATATATTTGGTTAGAAATACAAGAATCAAGAAACAAATGAACATTTTTTAAAGATTTAAACAATATATTCATCTCACTTATCCCAAAGTAGGAGGCAATAACAAAAGTCTGAATATTTTCAGCCAATATCTCTATACAACATAGTTTGCAAGATCTTATCTAAAGCAATAGTAAACAAGTTGAAAACTATTTTGCTAGAAATAATAACAAAAGAATAGAATGGTTTTTTCTAGGATGCTCTATATTAGACGAGGTGATAATAACATAAGAAGCTTTACATTTGATAAATACTACTAGGAGAAGAAGTATGACTCTAAATTTGGATATAAAGAAAGTATTTGATAGAGTGCATTGGAGATTCTTGTTGAAAGTTATAGAAAATTTTGGTTTAAATGCAAACAATGGTTAGACTAGATTTTCAGTCTAATAGACAATCCAAGATATTCAATATTAGTTAATGGCAATCCATAGGGTTTATTTGAAAGAATGCCTCAAAAAATGGAATAGAGATCATTTTAAAAACATCCTTGAAGGAAAAGAGACATTGGAAGAAAGGGTGCAAAATATAAGTGAAGAGATAATCCATAATGGGATGAATCAGGAAAGATATAAAAGAGAAAAAGGTTTAATGGATTGATATTTAAAATTTTTGGCAATGGAAGAGATTTATGGAGATAAAAATTAAGGGCAATATGGTTCAAATATGGGGAAAATTGGAAAAAAAATCCACAACTCGACAAAAGCTTAGAAACTACATAACAAAGTTATAAGGATAAAACTAAAAATGGGTGAACTAATAGAGGAGGACAAGAAAATCAAGGAAGAAGTTGTTCTCTACTTTAGAATCTTATAAACAATTAGGAAGGGTAAGATTTGAAGCACCAAAAGAGGATAATGGAAAAAATACCTAAATTGGTAAATAAGGATCAAAACCATTTTCTAATGAATCCTTTTACTAATGAGGAAATAAAACAAGCTGTCACATAGCTACATCAAGATAAAGTCCCTAGCCTAGATCACTTCCCACTGAGCTTCTTTAACAAATGTTGGAATATTGTTGGCAAAGATATTTAGTTAGGAGTAGAAGAATCAAGAAATAAAGGAACTTTTTTGAAAGATTTAAACAATACATTCATAACACTTATTTGGAAGAAGGAGGTAATAAAAACAACCTTGAAGATTTTCCACCAATATGTCTATGCAACATAGGTTACAAGATCTTGTCTAAATCAATAGTAAACAAGTTAAAAATTTGTTTGCTATAAATAATAGCAGAAGAATAGACTGGTTTTGTTCCTGGATGCTCTATATTAGGCAATGTGACAATAGCCTAAGAAGCTTTAAATTTCATAAATACTATTAGGAGAAGAAGTATCATTCTAAAATTGGATATAAAGAAAGCATTTGATGGAGTGGATTAGAGATTCTTGTTGAAAGTTATAGAAAAAATTTTCTTTTACAAATGATGGTTAGACAAGATTTTTAGTCTAATAGACAATCCAAGATATTAAATATTAGTTAATGGTAGTCCATAGGGGTTCTTTGAATGTATGCCCCAAAAATTGAACAAAGATCATTTTAAGAACATCCTTGAAGGAAAAGAAACATTAGAAGAAACGATACAAAATGTAACTGAAGAGGCAATCCAAAATGGGATGAATTAGGAAAGCTATAAAAGAGAAAAAGATTTAATGGATCAATATTTAAAGATTTTGGCAATGGAAGAGATTTTTGGTGACAAAAATAGAGGGAAATATGGCTTAAAGATGGAGAAAAAAACATAAAAAATTTCCACATCTCTAAAAAAGCTTAGAAAATCCATAACAAAGTTAAAAGGATAAAATTAAAAATTGGTGAAATAGTAGAGGAGGAAAATAAAATCAAAGAAGAAGTTGTTCTCTAATATAGAATCTTCTAAATAATCAAGAAGGGTCATGTTTGAATCACCAAAAGAGAATCACAGAAAATATACCTAAATTGGTAAATAAGGATCAGATCCATTTTCTAATGAGGAAATAAAATAAGTTATCAGACAACTACATCTACATAAAGCTCCTAGCCTAGATCACTTCCAAGTGACCTTCTTTCTCAAATGTAGGAATATTGTTGGCAAACATATTTGGTTAGTAGTAGAAAAATCAAGAAAGAAAAGAACTTTTTTGAAAGATTTAAACAATTATGTTGGTGTATACCTATAATCCTAGGCGTATACACATTTGATTTAAAAGGATAAAATTAAAAAATAGTGAAATAGTAGAGGAGGAAAATAAAATCAGAGAAGAAGTTCTCTAATATAGAATCTTCTAAATAATCAAGAAGGGTCATGTTTGAATCACCAAAAGAGAATCATAGAAAATATACCTAAATTGGTAAATAAAGATCAAATCCATTTTCTAATGAGTCCTTTTCCTAATGAGGAAATAAAATAAGT
The DNA here is from genome assembly GCA_027924645.1 of Cunninghamia lanceolata. Lineage (NCBI taxonomy): Eukaryota > Viridiplantae > Streptophyta > Pinopsida > Cupressales > Cupressaceae > Cunninghamia > Cunninghamia lanceolata. The sequence goes on along the minus strand of BSBN01000078.1, from coordinate 28,131,262 downwards.
TATCAAACAAGTACATCTACATAGATCTCCTAGCCTAGATCACTTCCAAGTGACCTTCTTTCTCAAATGTAGGAATATTGTTGGCAAACATATTTGGTTAGTAGTAGAAAAATCAATAAAGAGAAGAACTTTTTTGAAAGATTTAAACAATTATGTTGGTGTATACCTATAATCCTAGGCATATACACATTTGCTTTAAAAGGATAAAATTAAAAATTCATGAAATAGTAGAGGAGGAAAATAAAATCAAAGAAGAAGTTGTTCTCTAATATAGAATCTTCTAAATAATCAAGAAGGGTCATGTTTGAATCACCAAAAGAGAATCATAGAAAATATACCTAAATTGGTAAATAAGGATCAAATCCATTTTCTAATGAGTCCTTTTCCTAACGAGGAAATAAAATAAGTTATCAGACAACTACATCTACATAAAGCTCCTAGCCTCGATTACTTCCAAGTGACCTTCTTTCTCAAATGTAGGAATATTGTTGGCAAACATATTTGGTTAGTAGTAGAAAAATCAAGAAAGAAAAGAACTTTTTTGAAAGATTTAAACAATTCTATTGGTGTATACCTATAATCCTAGGCATATACACATTTGCTTTAACCATAGTTAGGCATATTTTTGACATGTACTTTGAACTTGTCAAAGTAGTTAGTCATTTTGGAGAGGTGTCAACTTGCATCGACACCTCACTCTATCTTTGTAAGCGGTTACTCACCACCACTTCATGTAGAGGAGTCCTATCCTCATTTTGTGGAGAATCGGGTACCCACACTCACCTATGTATATATGTCTCTTTTGTGAATACAATTGGTCGATTCATTGCAAAATCATGTGCTTGTTGTTTATTCTATGATCTTGTTTTCTACATGGTATCAGAGCCTTCTATTATATCTTCGATCCAACTTTGCTCGCTGTGCAAATTGTCCCCATTCATGTCGAAGCCCAATCTGTGAGGTGTTGTTTTTTTGGATTTGTTTTGTTTTTATCTATTAACTGTGTTTGTTTGTGTGTGTAGGAGGAGGGGTTAGATGCTTTTTGAAAGAGACTACAAAGCTCTTTTATCTCCCATAGAAGGGCCGACAGCCATAGGAGGAGAAGGCCCATATTCAAGCTCAACACACCTGAGAAACACCCTTTGAAGGGCTCTTTTCCCTGTGAAAAGAAGTGCATTGTCTCATAGTTCAGAGTGCTCACACACAGTGGCACAAAAAGTGCCTTCACCCACCCATGGTGGGACCTCCATTCACCTCTTCATAGGCACGAATAGGCCTATTGATAGGTGTTGCTTTTTAAATCACCCCCAAACGCAGATTGAAATGCCTCTATTTCATCGAAATCGCCCATATTGGCCTGTCAATTGGCCCGTTCCATCAAGTTTCATCTTGCATAGAGAAGCACTATCCATGGTGCAAAATGTCACATTTTCTTACATAAGAAACTAGTGGGGTGATGTCAACAAGGGGGCCAATTCAAAACTTAATTCCTTAGTCACATGGGGTTTTAGCCCCTAGTCGTACATAACCCAAGGGGGCTTATTTTTTCTCCTCTTTTCATTTTTTTCTCCAACAAATTTGTATGCAAATTAAATTTCCAAAATCTGATTGTTTTTTGTTCTCAAGAAGGATTTTTTTTGTAAATGCAAAAATTGCAAGGCCTATAACTTTTGTAAATCAACTTGAAATTGAGTGCTTCTTTTTGCAAAAGTTGATTTTTTTTTGTCACCGATCTAACTAGCCTAAAATTGCATTAAAATTATAAAGTGCCTATTTATGTTATTTTAGGGTGACCTAATGCACTCCTTCTATGAAGTGCCAAATTTGGGGGGGAAATACATAATTAAGGGGGGTTTTGTGTGTTCATTTTCACAAGGCAATACTTTATAAAGTGTTCACTTTAAGGGGGGAAATTAAGAAAATCACACACTCAACTTATGAAGTGCCACATTACATAAATTTTAATTAGGGATCTAACTAATCTGGGTTACCTAATGTGTTGATTTTTATTGTCTAGTCAAACTAACTTGTTCTAATCGTGGGATATGAAACTCACTCTTTTGTAATCAACCTAAACAAGGGAAACTATAAGTCATGGTGTGAAGGCATCCTGAAACACCACAGGTTCCATAATCTCATACCTCATATGTATGGACTTGTTCCTAAACCTGGTCAACAATCTCAGAAGTGTAAGTGGTTTAATCATCGTGATCACATTTTTGGATTGATCAGTTTACATATTCCAGATGCCGCTTTGTATGCCATCATGGATATTGATTGTCCACATGTATTATGGATCAACATTTGGGAGATATATAGAGACTCAAATGTTTCTCCATTTCCACATGATCCTGCATTGATCACAACTTACATCCCTAATCATGATACAGAAACAAAATGTTGCAGTGACAAAAGAATTCATCACTCTTACTGTTGCTTCATTAGATTCTAGAGTCACTTCTTTGAAAGCTTCTGGTGCTTCTTTGCAATAGGATATCAGTCTTCCTAGCATTACTGATTGGGACATATTTCTACTTGACATCACTTGTCTTTTTGTAGAGTCCCGCATTACTGACATGGAAGCACACATTAAGGACATTAGTGTTCCCTTCGATGACAGTTTCGATAAAGCTTCATCTCCATTGTCCTTTTTGGATATTCATGCTCTAAATTGTCCTACACATGGTTCTGGATCCTCATCATCATCATCATCTATTGTGCATGCACTTGATTTGATTATGGCATCCTTCGACATTGACATGGAGACACCTGAGCACTCTTCAAAGGTATTGACATGGGAACCATCATCCTTAGATCACATTCATCATGATTCAAGATAATACATACATTTTAAGATATCTTGCATCTTCAGGTGATTTCATTTCTTCCCAAGGGAAGGAACATTGTTTAGTGTTCTTGGATCTACATCTGTATCCTTTGTCGAATATTTAGCATCACTATAGTAGGACATGTATTATGAGGGGTCTCATAGACCTTCTATCATTTTCTTTCCTATGGGGAGAATCTTTTGGGGGGGCTTTCTAAGCATTTCTTTCTTCTCTTTTGGAGGATAGTTTTTTCCCACAAGGTTTTGTATCTTTCTCAGTTTCTGAGAGATTTGTATTGTACTTGAGTACCTTATTAGGCTACATGGCTGGGACTCTTTTTTTTTTTGTGCATTGTGCATGGGTACCTCACCAGGCTTATAGCTAAGACCCATTTTTCACGAATTGACCTAAGCTATGCTTAAGGGGGTTTGGTGTATACCTTTAATTCTAGGCATATACAAATTTTCTTTAACCATAGTTAGGCATATTTCCCACATGTACTTTGAACTTGTCAAAGTAGTTAGTCGTTTAGAGAGGTGTCGACTTGCATTGACACCTCGTGCTATCTTTGTGGGTGGTTTCTCGCCATCATTTCATGTAGAGGAGTCTTATCCTCATTTTGTGGAGAATTGAGTACCCACACTCGCCTATTTATATATGTCTCTTTTGTGAATACAATTGGTCGATTCATCGCAGACTTGTGTGCTTATTGTTTATTCTATGATCTTGTTTTCTACAAATACATCCATAGAACTTATCCCAAAGTAGGAGGTAATAACAACAACCTTTGAATATTTTCATCCCATATCTCTATGCAACATAGTTTGCAAGATCTTATCTAAAGAAATAGTAAACAAGTTGAAATTTGTTTTGCTAGAAATAATAGAAAAAGAATAGTATGGCTTTTTTTCTTGGATGCTCCATATTAGACAAGGTGATAATAGCTTAAGAAGCTTTACATTTGAAAAATACTACTAGGAGAAGAAGTATGACTCTAAATTTGGATATAAAAAAAGCATTTGATAAAGTGGATTAGAGATTCTTGTTGAAAGTTATAGAAAATTTTGGTTTTTGCAAACAATGGTTAGACTGGATTTTTAGTCTAATAGACAATCCATGAAATTCAATAGTAGTCAATGGTAGTCCATAAGGTTTCTTTGAAACAATGCCTCAAAAAATGGAATAGAGATCATTTTAAGAACATCTTTGAAGAAAAAAAAGACACTAGAATAAAGGATGGAAAAAATAAAAGAGACATTATTTTTCTCTTTCGCTAGCTCCTCTTCCAACATTTCATTTCATACATATGTAGGTTATTAAAAACAATTCAATTAAATGTCCATTTTATCATAAAATAAGTCTTCGACAGATACCCCAATAGTGTATATAAGTAGTGGTCTCCATTGCACTCTATGCATCTAATTCTACGAAGCTAACATCATAGTGTAGATTGCCAAATATTTAAAACAAAAACAAAACCAAAAAAAATCTAGAAACTAAAAATAAAACCTTGTTCCTTCATTATTAGTGCAAGTCTGACATGGTGCACATTATTAGTGATCTCCATTGCTTTGAAGGTATGCTAGGACAGACATAGATGTAGTTAAGAACAATGTCAAGGGCCTTGTTAATTATAAGAGCTATGTGAGTGAGAATGCACAAAATCGTCAAACTATTAGAGGTATGTAAGGGGTGGATCATTCATTAGTGGGTGTAGTAGTGTGGGTACAAGCTATAGTAGAGGAAGGATAAATATCCATGTTAGAGGACTAATAATTTATGATTTGAGGTAAAGTGATGATGAGATTTCCATTGAGTGCTTGAGGTAATAGCTAATCAATAATAGTCTAAGAGGAGGTATGACAAGTTATGTGTATGGTAGAAGATTGAGTAGATGTAGAAAACTCATCAAAAGATTCCATAATGGGAGGCAAATAGAGAATTAAAGAGGAAGATATTGTGGTAATAAGAGGTGAAGCATCGAGTATGTAATAATAAGGAGTGGAGATGGAGGAATATGATAGGCTTGAGATATTTGTGTTGATGGGAATAAGTGGTGGAAGGAGAGCTAAGGTAGATGAAGGTGTAGGAATGGAAGAAGTTATATGAGAGTAAATATAAGGGAATGTGCTAGTGTCATAATAAATGGTTTCCAAAGTGTCTCTAAAAGTAAAGGGAAAATCATATGTTGATGTTATACTATCTATTATAGATAAAGAAGGATCATGTTGTCGAATAGGAGTTTAAGAAGATGAATTAGATGAGACACATAATGAATTATCATGTGATGAGGAAGATATGCTATAGGAGCAAAGTTGATTCATCGTGACCTATAAATTATTATGGTTTATTTATAGATTGAAATCAAATTAAATTAAAACATATCTACAAATTCACAAATTTATTAGCTATTTCACCAAGTAAAGGGATGTGAAACAATATTAGAAATATCTAACCATAAATGACACAAAATCTACATACAAGTTTATATAAAATTACATATTGAATCTAGAATGTACAAAAATAGTTAACCTAACATAGGATAAATATAATACAATTAATCCAAACAAAAGAACTATACAAAATGGTAAAGGTAATTGTGAGACCTCTTCTCCCATTTTCTGTTGGTCAAGCATCTTTCCATTTACTTGAAGTGTTCCTCACCTTTTTTGTTTTTCTCTTTCTCTAGCTCCTCTTCAAACATTTCATTTCATACATATGTAGGTTATTAAAAACAATTCAATTAAATGTCCATTTTATCATAAAATAAGTCTTCGATAGATACCCCAATAGTGTATACAAGTAGTGATCTCCATTGCACTCTACGCATCTAATTCTATGAAGCTAACATCATAGTCTAGATCACCAAATATTCACAACAAAAGTAATACCAAAAAAAATTCTAGAAACTAAAAATCAAACCTTGTTCCTTCATTATTAGTGCAAGTCTGACATGGTACACATTATTATAGTGTGAGCCTATTTTTTAGATCACTTCATTTAGCATTACCAATAATCTCCACCAAAATATTTTGCCCTTTTAAAATGATGGAAACAATTCGCATCTCTCACAACAATTTCTCTTGCAACAATCTTGGAGATAAATTTCATTGTAGTGTGGAAATCAACACATACTCGAAGGTTCTTAACAACTTTAGCAGTTGTTCTAGAGTGTAATGTCCCCTTCTAGCAAGCCAAAATTTGTACAATCTTGCAAACAATTTCAACTTGTAAAGAGCACATTAGTATTCTATCTTTTTCTTTTAATATTTAACTATATATTATTCCTTTCACAACTATATGCTTTTCTTGTTTATACTTCATGAATTACCTTGGGTGAGATAAGCTTAAGCCTATTAATCATTCTTTCCAACTCATGGGAGAAGATACTTAAGGATGTAATGTCACCCCAATCCTCATGGGTCCATCATTATTCCTTCAATTCTCTAATTGAAGGCCTAATCCTTCGATTCTCTAATCAAAGGCCTATTATTCCTTGGTTCGTCAACCAAGGCCTATTAGTCCTTGGTTCTTCAGCTAGGAACTATTATCTCCTTGGTTCTCTAACCAAGGCCTCTTATTCCTTGGTTCTCAAACCAAGGCCTATCCCTTCAATACTAGATTGAGGGCTTCATTCCTTGGTTCTCTTACCAAGGTCTACCCCTTCAATGCTAGCTTGAGGGCTTATTATCTTCCGTGATTTGTCAATCAAGGCCTATGATTTATCCCATGAATTGGTCAACTACAATCCTTGTTTTCCACCCCATCTCAATGGTGAAGATGATTAATGCTAAGGACTATTATTCATCCCTTGGGTAATCATGCTTCTTTCAATTCTATTTCATACTTTATATCTTATATTTCTTCTTGTACTTTTTATTTTACTATTTATTGTTCAATTCCTATATGAATAATATCTATGAAAAGATCTCTAACGTAAGCAATTATGTATTCAAACTCCTAATCATAGATCCTATGCTTTTATTTGTATTTAAGATTAATTCTGACTCATAAACATAAACTGTATTTACTAACTTAATTATTGAAGAAATCTAATAAATTATAAATGGAAGTGCAGAGATAAATACTTACTATTATTGAATTCTAATCTATACTTTATGCATACTGATTTCTTTTATAAACATAGATTGACTGAGTTAAAGACTTACCTGCAGCCTTTCTTGATGGATGATGTACCTGCTGTGGAATTCTTCTTTTTTCCTTATTTACTGCTGTCCAATTTACTACCTTGTATCTTTTTCCAAATTCGATGCCCTTACTGTTGCTCCCCCCCTTTTTGAGGAATAATGGATCCCCTTTTAAACTTATCGAAGGGTCTTCTCAATACCAAGAGACACATCGTCTCATTTCAAAACAACTGCTGCCTCATAATTCTTAAGTTTATATTAATTTGTTTATATTCTTTATAGGGTCTTCCATATAAGACTTGTCTTATATGAGATTATTTATACATCTTTATTATATATTTAAATACTTATATTTATATTATTAATATTAATATTTTTATATTTATATTTATATATTATATCATATTTATTTTATAATATGTTTATTATTATACTTATAGTATTATATTATTATAATAAATGATTTATAATAATATTTAAGTTATAATAATTAATTTTATGTTTATTCTTATATAATATAATAATATATATAATGATTCTATCATTCAAATTGATATTTTATAAAAGCAACTTTATCGTCTTTTAACATGATGTTTAAATCTTTAATTTAAACAATGTCTTAATATGGGGACATGACATAGAGAGTGCATCTAGCAAATTAAAAGCAATTGCCAACTTTTCACTATGGTGGTAGAGAACTGATTTTTTCCCTCCTTTTCCATATCACTAAGTAAATGTCTTGAATATGAAGAATATCCTATTGCCTTCATCTCCCAAGCCAATTTCTCCAACTTTGCATAGATCTCCCATGTTTGTGGATGTGACCTATCTCCTACACAAAAAGCACGCCAATTTATGGGCTTCAATCCAACTACATCCAGGGATTTTTTAATTCCTTTTATCTTTTATCAATCTCCTTATCATTTGAACCTCACAACACCTACCGACTTTTGCATACATGTTTGAGAGAACATAAGTCACAACATTTTTTGGATCCAAATAAAAAAACAACATCATTGTAAATACTCCTAAGCCTATATCAATATGTGATATGCAGGCACCAAGAAAACACATCTACACAACCACAAAAGGTTTAATTGTCATCTTACTGATAATGTTTAGGGTGTCCTCAAGATACCCAGTATGACCAAGAAGGTCAACCACGCACATATAATGACCAATTGTAGGTGTAATGGAATAAGGGTTACTCATGTGATTAAAGTATGTACAACCCTCATCCACTGGTTGCATGCACATAGAACACAAGCAAAGCTTACAATGTCAGGATATGTTCTAAGGTGCTTCATTAATTTAAACATTTTGAGAGCATCCTTTCAAAATCCATTTTGTGCATATCCTGCAATCATCTCATTCCATGAGACCACATTTCTTTGAGTCATTTTGTCAAGTAGTTCATGTGTCTTGTCTATGCTTCCACATTTTCCATACATAGTAGGAATGAATTTTCGACAGTCCATCACATTAGGTTTGTAAGAGTGCTTCTAGATCCAACTGGGAGTATTTTTGAATTGACATTTAAGATTAGACTCAGTGATCCATCATAAAAAATAGGAGAGTTTGTTGATGATGGATCACCGAGTGTGATTTGAAATTGTGATTCAAAAATACATGTAGTTGAATTGTAACATCCCGCTACGTAACCCTAAAGGGTAAGAGCCACAAAGGGACAAAATAATTTTTTTTATTTGACATAAGTAGACAACATACACATATTCGGTTGCCAATATGATAGATCGATAGCAATCATTTTAAACACAAAAGCAAATGTTTCTAATCCTATCTAATATAAACATGAATCCATAATCAACATAGTACAAGTGGATCCGATGCCCACACCGGAATCCATAAAAAAATTAAGGAACATCACATTTCTTCTCATTAAATTCAATGATTACAACTTCTCTCTTAAGAGAGTACAAATACATAACTGCATATGCAATTACAATGATATATTCTAGAATATGATACAAGTACATAATATAGTCTTGAATATGATACAAGGATAGAATGGGTACAATAACTGAATGAAGTAATGGAGAGAGAGATCATCTCCAACTAGTTCTCCAAAACCTGTTCCCCAGTCCCCAATGGTGGTGACAATGCCTCCCAACCATGTGGACTCCTAAGAGACACCCCATTGTGCTCGGAGATAGTCACAAGGCCCAAATGGATGAATAACAACAAGGGGATACAAGATGGCCAACACTCACATCAGACATAGAGTGGACACGGAGAACAGTACATATAGTCAAAGTCATAATATAGGTGTACTCTTCCAAGTCATAGGTCAGGTACTACTCACGACTGCTAAGGTGCTAGATACTAGAGTGTAATCATATGGAGTGTCATCATGTGTGCTCGAAGGGATGGCACTACATGGAACCAAGTACTCCTCTCATGCAGTCGGGGAGACTCAATTGTGCCCGAATCCATGTCCCGCAAACGGATGACTCGTAGACGGATAGGCCTTCTCGTTACATCCTTAGCCTTTATAAGTGCTCAAGGCCATGCACAAGTTCTAATTATCTTATTAGTGTTTTTACCCTAATGTTTTTATTTAGTTATCACTTATTAATATAACTCTACTACTAGTTCCCCTGGCAGCCACTTATGGGCCTTGGGCCCGTAGAGAGCCACTGCAGATGACCACTCTAATGCCTAGACCTTATTCATCTCGTTTGACTAAACGAGGCATCCAAAGAGACTAAAAACACTGATTTATAAATTTAAAATAATAAAGGTGAAAAATAAGATCTACAAGACCAAAACTCTCAATGGTAGTGTAATTTGTTGAAAACAACCTTTTGCTAGTTAGATCTTTTTTTGTAATAACTCCAGTGACCCCAATTTGGTTACTCTTCACAAGGGATAGCATGGATATTATAAGAAAAGCATGGAAAATGACATTGTGAGTCTACTTACAACATAGAAATACATATTGTCTACCATATATAACATAGCTAAACAACGAGTTAAAAAGACTTGCAAAAAGTTATTCTAAATTATTTTTCCTCCTACACAGATCGCTGTTCATAGAACATAGATCACTGCTCCTAAGAAATTTAGTGTCATTTCATTATTTAACACAAAGACGGGGGTTTCCACAAGGCTTGCAATTAGTAAGGAATGACCATAATGATCAAAACAGAGGCCGTCCAAGTTTCTTTTAAGAAGAGTTGAAATGGATAATAAATCAGAGAAGTCATCGTATAACAAAAGGGTTACATGGGACTTAGATCTTTGCAATCTTTATGATGGTGTCCTAGCCTTATGGTATGGTTGCACATTATTTCACTATAAAAATTGACCTGTCTGTTTTCTCTAAATTAGAAACCAGAAATCGCCTGTGTTTTTTTTTAAGACCCCTTTTAATCTAAAGAATAATAAAATAGATCTGTATTTTAACCATCCATTGCAAGTAAGAGGCAATATAAAAATCTTGCATCTAAAAATATTTCTGGCGTATCTACTTTAAAATGGCAGCGATGGGGTTTTAGTTTTTCTGTGTTTAATGGAATAGCAGAAAGCATAGTTTAGTTTTTTGTGCTAGGAAAACAAAACACTGAGGTAAATACCTCAAATCTGGCCGCGCTACCCTTCAAAGCACCTCAACCTTGCAAATTGATATGCTCGCCTGGGATATCTTTTCCTTCTAGTGCTTCATTTCCCTCTCCGTTCTTTTTTTGTTTTGCTTCTGAGTTCTTAAGAGCCTTTGAAAGAGGTGTTTGACCCTCCAGAAGAAGGGCAACCCTTCACCAAAACTGAACAGCCAGTATATCTCCCCAATGAGCTGCATTGGTAACTCTATGTAAGGGCTTGAATGGACATGATTCTCACGCTCTGGGAAAAATGGATTAAAAGTCACAGTGGCCTTGCTCAAAGTGCCAAACAGCACAATTCCAACGCCTGTCATGGTAAGAAGCACCAGAAACACATCTCTCACGATGTTATTGTAAGGAGCCATCATTACAATGCTCTGTTTTCTCATTGCCAAATCCATCCCTCATTCAATTCAAATTTATCTATCAACCAACTTTTTCCAATTCACACCAAATTGCTCCTTATAAAATAGGAAATGCATGAATAACTACTGGAAATGAACCATCAGCATATTCTTCCTGAGACTCCAACCACGCCTCTTCCCTTCACCAATTTTTCACGCCAAAATAATCTCCTGCACAACAATCAAATCGTTCACCTATATCACCAAGATATTTCTACAGCATTTAACATTTTTACCCACCTCATGGCACGACTTCCATCTCCTTGTTCTCTGATTTTTTTTATTTTTTTATTTTTAAAGCCTCCTCCACATATGCGTTGACTCACCTTTCTTCATTCGTATGCCTCCCATAGATATTTTTTGCATTTAATGGTTATCATCCTCCCCAAAACGTGTTGCCTCTTCCCAGAGACTGCGTCCTCTTTGCATCTACCTCGGGAGATATTTCACACCAGCAATAACTCTCTGCCACCTCACCATGCTACGACTACCACTGTATATCAGATTTCCTCCCCTCTACAAGATATTTTGCTGCATTAATTCTTTACTAACCTTCTCTAAAAGCCATCGGGAGCATTGTTACATGAATCCAGAGGCACGCTTACAAATTTAATTTTCCATATATGTCTACCAAAGCATTTCCAACAATAATATTTGACAAAAATCCCTCTTCCATTATGCTTTGATGGATGTCCATACCTCTTCCAAAGCTCCCATTTTGGCACAGGCAGTGAGGACGCTGGCTTTACAGCTACCAATTTCATTTTCTTGAAAGTTTTTAAAGCTCTGTCAACAAATCCATTTTGTTCATATCCTGCAATCATGGCATTCCATGAGACCACATTTCTTTGAGGCATTTTGTCAAACAGTTGGCGTGCCTTGTCTATGCTTCCACCTTTTGCATACATGTCTACCAGAGCGGTTGCAACTACAACATCTGAAAAAAGTCATCTATCCTGTATGCTTTGATGGACGTCCATACCTTGCTCCAAAGCTCCCATTTGGGACAGGTTGGGAGGATGCTGGCAAATGTTGTAGAGTTTGGCTTTACACCTGCCAATTGCATTTGCTCGAAAGTTTCTAAACCTTTTCAGCAAATCGATTTTTTGAATATCCTGCAATCAGGGCATTCCCTAAGAAGTTGAAAACACATTTCTTTGAGACATTCTGTCAAACTGTTCACATGCATTGTCTATGCTTCCACATTTTGCATACATGTCTACCAGGGCAGTTGAAACTACAACATCTGACAAAATTCCTCTATCCTTTATCCTGTAATGGAAGTGCATACCTGTTCCAAAGCTCCAATTTTCCCACAAGCAGGGAGGATATCGGAAAAGGTTGAGGGGTTTGGCTTTACACCTGCCAATTGCATTTGCTTGAAAGTTTCTAAAGCCTTTTCAATAAACCCATTTTGTGCATATCCTGCAAGCATAACATTCCATTAGACCACATTTCTTTGAGGCATTCGGTCAAACAGTTCACGTGCCTTGTCTATGCTTCCACATTTTGGATACATGTCTACCTGAGGATTTCCAATATCTGACAAAAATCCTTTCAAAGCATTTGATGGATGTCCATACCCTCTCCAAAGCTCCCATTTTGGGACAGGCTGGGCTGGAAGTACACTGGCAAATGTAAACTGATCGGGTTGCATGTTGCATATGGTGAAACAGTGCGACGCTATCTCATTTTTTATGGATCAAAAACCTTACCAGCATCTCCAAAACTTCTGCAGCGCGAGAACTTCCACGGTGAGTTGAGTTATACGCGGGCGGTTGAAACAGTTTTAAAAAACTCAACTTTACCGTATGCTGAAGGGTGATGGAAGGAGAGATCATAGGCACGGCATTGGTTGAAGAAGAAGTTTTCAAGGAAATTGCTGCCAAGGAAATCGTAAGAATAAGTTTTCAAAGGTTTTGAAGGATTGTTCAAGGCCATAGCCGAAGCGCCGGAAAGGAAAACGAAGTATCATCGCATAAAAAAAGATGAAATAGCGGCTGAAGCTGCCAGCAAATAAAAGAAGGGAAATCGAATGATGAAAGATAGCAGTGTTAAGGAATCATTGGAGGATTTTTTCTTGAGATAAGCAGGAGTTCAAAGATTTTAGAGATACTGAGATACAAAGGGAAATATAGCTACCAATCACAAATCTATTAGTAGTCAAACCAAAAAAAGGTTGCAGTTAAAGTCAGAGATACAATCTATGAAGGAAGTCTTGGGTGCAGCCACCAAAAAAAGACAAAGAAGAGTTTGAAGCAAAATCACCGAAAGGAGGAAATCGTAGCAGAAGACTGCAGGAAGAAAATGTATTTGATTGGACAGCAGCCAAAACCTTAAAAAAGGAGAAGTTGTCAAAGAAGGATCACAGAATTCAAGTTTGAAGACTGCTGTAGCAGAAGATTAGATTGATTTGCAAATAAGTACCTAAAGAAAATCACATTAGGGTTTTTTAACACAAAGAGGTTGCAGAAGGCAGTTAGCAAGGAATTGAAAAGTCTGAAGACATCGCACAAGAAGTGAAGGCCCACGAAACCGCTGAAAAACAAAAGCAGTATCGCTGTAGCAACAGCCTACTGCAATACCACGATGAAAGAATATGTCAGCAATGGAGAATTATTTTCAAAATAGAGTTGTATGTAGATCAATTGGTAAAAACATTATGGAAATAGAGTTTATGAATCTTAATTAAGGGGAGTGTTGGTGATTAATTTTCTTAATTAATTAAAAACATAAAAATAGTAATTATAGTAACTAGAAATCTCTAGAATAAATTAGTAAGGGTCTTGTAGTAAGTTTATAGAAACAATAGATATGGATTAGTAAGTTTTTAGAGGAGTTAGTATAAGGATTGGAAGCTTCAAAATAGTTAGGAAACATTAAATATTGTATATTATATTATTTGAGAAGACCTCTATAAATAGAGGCATCATGGAGTGAGTTTCTTAATAAGCAATAGAAATTGCTTTGCTCACCATAACTTTTTAAATGCTATGTGCATTACTATATTTGTGTATCTTGGATATTATTCATATTTGTCTGTCTTGTGGATTTCATATCCACCACCAACAATTTTATCATAATCAAAGTGCCATACAAATTTCTAATAATCCAACTTTTCATGCTAAAATAAAACATTTGAAAATTGATATTTATTATATTCAAAATTATATTCAAACTCAATCTGTTAATCATTCAAATAAGCATTCTTGACATCCATTTTATGAACAAACAATTAACAGAAGTCATTTTTTTTTTGAAAATGAATAGACTACAAATATGAACATTACTTTCAAATTCCTTTCACTACTTACCTCTTCTATGAGTCTTGTGTCATAATCTGTTTCAGGATAATTTAACTTTCTCTCAGCTGACATGCGGGTAACTAGAATAGCTTTGTCCGAAGACCTGCATGCTAATAGTTTGGATCACATAAGTGGCAATTACCTTAACAAAAACATATTAAAGACCTGCATTGGAATAGGTTGGATCACATGAGTGGCAATTGCCCTAACAAAAACATATTAAAACATTTGGGAAATAGTTTTTAGAGTACTAACCTTGTTGCAGCTTCAGCAATGAAATAGTGACCTTAAAATAAAATAAAAAATAAGGAGTTATGAGTATCCATTATAATTTTCTGAAAGTTTTAGGCATAAGTTTTTTTTAATGATTGAGCACATAAAATAGTGTAGACTTCTCTAATCCATTGGAGTTCAAATTTTAGCCGGATTTCCTGTCAATTATTTTGATCCAAACAGTGACTTATATAAGTCACAAATATTTACTCATCTTTTTTACCTGTTATTTCTTTGGAATATTTGAAAAACATTAAATACCATATTCATAACCATAAAACAACAAATGTCTTCCTCCTGTCATCATTTTATATAAAATATCTTTAACTTTAAAATAATAGAAATTTGAGAAGCTATATGCACTCACCAAGGTGTATTTGACAATTTTCTTTCTTAAGCCTGTCAAGAAATATAGGCCAACTTAATTAGATCCATATTTTCTTTAATAAATACAAAGATCAATAATAATAGTCCATATTTATTGAATACAGATCATATTCACAATGCACACAAGATTTTCAAACAGCTTTACAGTCCCACTCAATAACCTAAAGAGGAGACAGATTGTGATAATCAAGGAAAATCGTAAATGTTTTTTTGGGTGATCAATGAATTATTCAGATAGACTACCACAGAAGTAGTGCACAACAAAAAGAATAGACTACCATATATTGGCTTCATAACGTCCACTTCTCTGGTAATCACAGACTCCAATGGCTTGGCCTTGTTTTTCTAGGCCTACCTCTCCCATCATTTCCATCTGATTAGCCTGACGTCTAACTCTTTTACCATTATCATTTCTATCAGCCCTTTCATGAGAGACCCTAGTTTTAGGGTTTTCTATGCCATTGTCACCAACAGTTGCACCATGATGGCATATGTCTTTCTAACCTTCTCTCTTCTAATGCTGAGCAGCATTTCGGCTTCTGGTTCATCTACATCCTTCAATTAAAAATAATTCTTCTTTTGCTTTATAAATTTGTCTACCAGAACCTCTCCAGATAGAAAACCAGCATTAGGGTTTTCTATCTCAATAGGGGAACCAGACAGGGCTTCAACTTGAGCATGGCAAAGCCTGATATTATGATTTACCATTTGAGGGTGACTGGAACTGATGTTAGGTCCAACTTGAACATGACCTGCATGATGGGTATCCTCCTCTGGCAATTTACTACGTTTAAATACCACTGGCCTGTGTTTAATCAGTGTGAGAGAGACAATTATCCTGTTTTGCTCATCCTGTGATGTCCATGAGTAAAATGCATTGCAATTAGAATACTCGTCGAATACGATAAAAGGAAAGAAGAAATTTCAACTACTTATAGTAAAGAAGACATCGCTACTAGCATAGAATGGTTTGGTTGTATCATTACTAGAAGAGGCCATTATTCCAATGGCTGCACAATGTAAGCAAACAAGTTGTTACTGAACTGCTTTTCTGTAAAGTATATTCCCTTGTGAGCGAAGAACATAGAACGAGTCATAAACAAATATTACAAAATATAATTTATTTTATCTTCCAAAAGAAATTAATTAAAATGATTAATAAGAAAACTTAGCCTTGTATAAAGAAAGGTTATAAATAATTATATAAGAGATATAGCATTTCTACAATTTATGATAGTAAATAATACTAAATAATAGAGTGTTTTTTGGATTATATTATGTGATTATCATTCAGATGAAGAAAAGTTAATACCTTCAGATAATGGGATGGAACAATAAAGAGTCATAATACCAGTAATCATGAGGTACGGTGGCGAGCTTCGAGACTCGTGAGGTAGAAGGTGACAAGTAGTCTTTATTTCAAGAAGGTGGAGTATTGGAGAAGGCAATTTGCCTTTCTGGAGAAGTGTAGACGACAGTTTTCTCTGCTTTAGCCTTTGTTGTGCATGGTCTCTGGGTGCAGTGATGGATTATGGGGGATTGGGTGCTCGAGTTCAAAGGGAAAAGAGGTGAAGGCTCAAGATGCCCGACATAGGCAATTACCCCACTCTGTTTTTGACAAATCGGTGGGTGGTAGGATGAAGACAAGGTACACTCTAAGGAAGAGAATGCAGAAGATCCCAGTTGAGGCAGTTCTGGAAGGGTTTCTGAAATATATTGAGAAGGATATAAATAATCCCATTCTGTGTGAATGGTTGTTTAGGTTGCCTTGTGGTTGACGCCCAGGAGGGAATCAATGTCCGTGAAGCCATGGCTCACCGACCGCTGTCCAATGTGTTTAGAGCAGCGCAATCCATCACGGTGGCAACTATGTTGTCTGTGGCTGCTGCCTCGGTGTTGAGGCATGAAGATTTGGTGGAGACGTCTAATCCGGTAGGGGAGAACCATGAAGCATCGCTGGGCCACTCGCATAAAATCTTGTTAAACATCCTAGAAACTAGGAAGATGATGGAAGGAGTAGTTGTAAAGCTCGAAGTTTCCATTCTAGCTCAAGCTAAACCTCTGTACAGCTATGCTTGTGATGAAGAAGGAATTGTCATGTGATGAAGAAGGAATTGTTGTAGAGAAGGGAGATGCAGATAAGTAGGGTAGTTTTTGTTGCTTAATCTTTGTTTCCTTTTGGGATGTCTGTGTTAGATGTATGGTGAAAACTTTATGTTTTTACATATATGTAGTGAGGAATTAGGGCCGAGGTAATTTGCCCTAGTCCTCTGGTATGTTACAAACTCTGTTAGGCAGGAGGTTAAGGACATGTTTTTATTGTTACAGACTAATGGGCTCAGCCCTATTTTTTAAGGATCCCTAGTCCCATAAACCGTGGTTAATATATCAAAATAAAAGTTAATACAGAAATGTAGATTACAATATTTGCTACTTAAATGGAAGAGAAGAGGGCAAACAACTTAACAATAAAAAGTGAAAATCAGATCCTATAAAATCATTATAAAGAAAAAAAAAATATAAAGAGGGAGAGTCAAGAACAAGAAAGGGTTTTGGGACCCCTTCAAAACCTACATTATCCTTAATGAAAAATAATATACTCACAACAATCTAAAAATATAATATAATAGAAGTCTAAAAAAAACCTTAACTCTGAAAAATAAAATAAAAACATACAAATCTAATATAATAAAAAAAATGCAATCATAATATATCTATATCTAGCATACCTATCTTTTAGATGCAAGGAAACCTTATTTGGACACTATCCAAGCGACTGGTAGGAGGCCAAATTCCAAACCCTCCTGGCCGACCTCCAAAAGTGCAGCGAAAACATATCTCAAGTCTAGACATTGAAGGTGACTCACATATTTGTATCAATGCTATCACAAGAAGGAAAATTATAAACTAGAAATTTAAGAATATTGTGGAATCTGTTTGAAATTGTCTATCTGCAATTGTAGATTGAACTATGGCTCATTGTTATAGAGAGGTGAACAAGGAAGCAGATCATCTAGTAAATTTTTCTTTCACACAGGCCGTTGAGGTCTTTAGCTCTTCTTCAGATCTCTGGGGGCTTTAAGATCTCTTGCACCATCAAAGACACTAATACTGGGCACCCTTGTCCCAATAGGGCATGCTATTTTCTGCATATTTTTTTTCATGGGAACGGTTCTTTAACCGTATTTATACATAAAAAACAAACTAGTATATTTATCTTTAGAAAAATCTATCTAAAATAGGTCGAGAGATATCCTTTGAGGTGCCTATTTTTCTAATTACTTGAATATGTTTTATGGTTTTATTTCAACATATTAATTTTCTCTTTTTTTATTTAATTTCACTAATAAAATATAAGTATAAAATATTATTTTACAACACTATATTAAATCCTAATAAAATATAGTTATAAAATATTATTTTAGGGACTATATTTTTATAAAATAGCAATGATATTTTTTTGTTTCTAAAATAAAGAATTGTTTATCATTTTAAATTTGTAACCATAATATTTGCAGAAGTAAATTTATAAGAAAAAAATTATGCTAAAAACTGTAACCCTATTTTGGTGTGGAGAGATTTGACATGTCTTGAGTAAATAAAATTGAAATTCCAAAAATAATCTAATTTCATAAAATAAAATAACACTAAAATATTTCTTTAATTATAAAACTAAACTTTACAAAACCTATAAAATAACAAGAAAATATTTCTTTAACTATAAAACTAAAATTTACATTTCTTTAATTATTCTTTTGTATTTTTTATTTGATTTGATATTTTTATTTATATAAATTATTTATTTTATGTCTGCATTGTTATGTGCATTTATTTAATAAAAAATATGTTGGCTTAGTTACATGTATGTCAATTATATATTTTAAATTTAAAATATTTCTTCATAATTTAAAAATATATATGTCATCTCTATTTAATTTTAATGTAGACCGTTAGAGTTGTAACTTTAATGCCACTTTATAAGTGTAACAAACAATATAAAGTTGGAGATGAATGTTTTAATCTCCCAAGGACATTTGTAGTTTATTTGCAACAAGTTGGTTCCAAAAAAGTTATTTGTGGTAGTTGTAACTACATTAATTTCATGTACAAGGGTTGGCCCTTTCAAAAACCCATCAGAAACACTTACCCCATAAATAAAAAACAAACAATATAACTAAACAAAATAAAACTATATTATTATACTAAATACTCAAATGCAAAATAACACAAAGCATCCACAACTAATAGCAGAGACCATCTGCCAAAATGTTTGTTTTTTTACCTATTGAGTGTAAAATATTTTATTCTCTAATTCATACATTAAATATACTACTATAGATATTTGTCTACAAGATCCTTAGAGATATCAGTTTCAAGACATCTATACTAAAATTGTTATTGAGAATAGATGGGCCCCTTGAGACTGATATCTCTTGGCATCTTTTAGATAGATGTATTTAAGATATCTATGTTAGTTTATATCTAAAGTATGGCAAGAGATATCCTTTTGGAGGTGTCTATTCCACCTAGATATGGTAAATTGATTAAAAAAATAGGAAGTATATTTTCTAAATATATGTATGCTAGTAGCATCCGTACAACAAGCTTAATACTATATATTATATATTTTAGGAATTATTATAATTATATAATGATATAATATTATAATATATGTTAGATATACTATTATAATATATGTTATATTGATTATATATAATATAACCCTAACCCTAACAATAATTCTAACTCTAACCTTAACTCTACTCTTAGATTTACTTAAACCTAATTTTATTTCTAATTCCAACCCTTATCCCAACCCTAATTATAACCATAGTTATGTATAGATAGAAATGAAAATGTCTTTTGGTGTTATATTATAACTATAACCCTAACCATAATGTTTATGCCAATACTAACCTAATTTTAACCCTAACCCTAACCCTGATTCTAATCATAGTTTTAACCCTAAGTCTAACCTAAACCCTAATTCTAATAACCATACTTTTAACCCTCACCCTAAATCCAATTATAATTCTAATCTTAATTTTATCCTTAACACTAATTCTTACCCCAATACTAATTCTAAGCTACTAATTCAAACCCTAATTCAAGTCTAAATTTTAACTATAACCCTAACCCTAACCTTAATCTTGATAGTAATTGTAACCCTAACTCTAATTCTAACTCTAACTCTAATTGTAACCCTTACGGTCTTAATTCTACCCTTATATATGTCCCTATATAATATAATATGTATGCTATAATTATATATTATATAACCCTAACCCTAACCCTAATATTAATTCTGACAATAATTCCAACCCTAAGCCTACTTCTTTTCCCACCCTAATTCTAACTTGACCCTGAACCTTAACTCAAACCCTAATTGGAGGCCCAACCTCTAATTTGAACCCAAATTGTAACTATAAACGTAACCCTAACATTAACATTGATAATAATTCTAACACTAATTCTATCCCTAGATCCACTTAACTCTAATTTTATTCCTAATTCCAACTCTAATCCTAACTCTAGTTCTAACCATAGTTCTATATGTATATGACCTTTGTTTTTTTATTGAAACTTTAACCCTAACCCTAACATTCACCCTAATTCTAACTGCAACCATAACCCTGATTCTAATCATAGTTTTAAATCTAATTCTAACCTAAACCCTAACCCTAACCATAATTCTAACACCAATTCTAATGACAATCCTAACCCTAATTCTAATCATAATTCTAACTGTATCCTAAATCTAATTATAATTCTAATCTTGATTTTATCCCTAACCCTTATTCTTACCTCGATACTACTTATATTGTTAATTCAAACCCAAATTATAACTATAACCCTAAGCCTAACCTTAATTATAATAGTAATTCTAACCCTAACTCTGATTCTAACACTAACCATAATTCTAACCCTAACAATAACCCCATATCTATCCCTAACCCTAATTCTAACCCTAACCCTCATTCTAACCCTAACGCTCATTCTATCACTAAGATTAATTCTATCCTTAACTCTAACTCTAATTCTAACTCTAATTCTAACTCTAATTCTAACTTGAACCCATGTCATGAAACTCATTCATCACCTCAATATTAGTATTCCATTCTCCCACATTGATAATATTTAAAAGTCAGATTGCATCACATGGAATTGACCCCTGAATTTTAAAATTTAAAACATGTTTTTCTTAACTCTTGCCCATTTTCTTTCCCACTATGAGCTAACTTTGTACACGTTTTGTCTGATATATCACTTTTAGGGTCTTAGATATGTGATTTTTTATGGCATTATCATTTTTTAGAACTTTTGAGGGACTATATTTTTTTATTGGTAAGAGGAGCTATTTCTAGCCCAAAGCTGGAGGTCACAAGGGGGAACTCCTCCCCATCAACATAACTAGCTTAGAAACCACTTATTCAACTTAGAATGTTATGACATTTCTTGGAAGTAAATGTAAAAATCAAAAAAATAGCATACCACTTTGAGGGGGTGACCTCCAATAATCAGAAAATAATAGGTAAATTCAATATTAGATGATATGATGGTTTGAGACAGTTGTTGGTAGGTGGTGACTGATCATGCAAGTACTGTACACTAATTATGTATCCTATAATTTTCCATGAGCTGACATAAAAAAAAACCCTATTTTTGTAACTGACATAAGCATTGATAAAAGTGGCTAAGGGTTAGGGTTTTGGTTGATATTGTATTGTAGCATTTGCAATAGTATTGAGTTGCAGGAATTGCTGGTTGTAATTGGTTTTATTTACTGGATAATAATATTGAACTCTCTATTGGTAGATGTAGCCCAAGTTTGGGTGAACCGCGTTAAAACTTGTCTCTCGCTGTTATTATTTCTGTGTATTTTTCATTCCTTTGTTTAATCTTTATTTGCATTTAATTGATATTTTCTGCTGGGTAAGCCTAATAAGTGGTATCAGAGAGGGTTGTGTTCAATTATCATTTGCAGCAAGGTCTCACAGTTGAGTGGGAGCAATGGAGGATGAGGCTAAATTTAAGCTAGACAAATTCAATGGGTAGAACTATCAATTATGGAAGATGCAGATGGAGGATTATTCTATTAGGAGGACTTATGGATGCCGTTGGAAGGAGTAGCCAAGAAACTAGTAATAATGACTGAGGATGATTAGAATCTTCTTGATAGAAAGGCACTGGGAACCATTCGGTTGTGTCTGGCACCATCAGTGGCTTTCAATATAATAGAAGTGAAGACAACATATGGTCTGATGAAAGCTTTGGCTAAATTGTATGAAAAACCCTCAGCCTCAAATAAGGTATTTCTCATGAAGCATTTGTTTAATCTGAAAATGATTGCAGGTGGATATGTGATAGATCATTTAAATGAATTTAATATGATTACTAGTCAATTGACTTCTATAAATGTAAAATTTGATGAAGAAGTTAGAGCTCTCTTGATATTATGTTATTTACCTGAAAGCTGGGATAGTTTGGTAATGGTGGTTAGTAACTCTATTTCTGGTTTAAATACCTTGAAATTTGATGATGTTGTTGGTGTTATTCTGAGTGAGGAAATTCATAGGAAAAGCTTAGGTGGATCCACATCAAGTAGTGTTTTGAATGCAGAAAGTAGGGGTAGATCAAAGGAGAGAGGAAAAGGTCCTAGAGGTCATGGGAAGTCACAGGGAAAATCAAAGGATAAGAGATCCCAATCTAGAGGACAAAAGGATTGCTAGTACTGTGGGAAACTAGGTCATCTGAAAAAAGATTGTTGGTATCAGAAAAATAAAGGAGATAAACAAGAAGGCAATAAGGAGGCAAATGTGGTAAGTAATAAATCTGAAGATGATGCTTTGATTCTTTCCATAGATAATGTTGATGATTCATGGGTTTTAGATTTAGGGGCCTCATTTCATACTATGCCCCATAGAAATTATTTTCTTGATTATGTCCAAAGGGATTTTGGGTTGGTTTATTCGGGAGATAATGAACCCTGTTAGATTGTTGGATAGGGAAGAATCAAGATTAAGTTACAAAATAGGAATTGTTGACTACTAAAAGAGGTAAGGCATGTTCCAAGTCTCAATAGGAATTTAATTTCAGTAGGGCAGCTAGTTGAAAAAGGTTGCATTGTTACATTTACTAATAAAATTTTTAAGGTTTTAAAAGGTGCCTTTATAGTAGAAAAAGGAGTCCCTGGAACCGTTTTCTACCTATAAATTCTATTATAGGAACAATAATCCTCAAATTTTTTACTAGAATACTCACCACCATTATCAAATCTGAGACATTTTAATCTTTTACCTATCTCATTCTCAACCAAACTTCTCCATTTCTTAAATGTTTCAAATACATCAAATTTCTACCAAAGGAAATAAATCCAAACCTTCCTAGTTGCATCATCTATGAATGTAACATAATACCGAGAGCCACCAAGAGAAAATACCTTTTTCACTCATATTCCCAAGTCTGTTATACCACAGTGTTGTCTCAGAACCTACAGCAACTTTTCTAGTCTCTTCCTGCAACCCTGCAGCAACTATTCCTAAACCTGTTTATTTTTTCTCTGTAACAGCTAAAGTAGAAGAAACAGTATGACCTGTACAAAGATATAAGGTGCCTACTTTCACACCTTTTGCTACTACTAAGGCACCTTTTGAAACCTTCCAATTTTTATCAGTAAATGTAATAGTGCAACCTTGTTCAGTTAGCTGCCCTACTGAAATTAAATTCCTACTAAGCCTTGGAACATGTCTTACCTCTTGTAGTAGCCAATGATTTCTTTGTCACTATCATAAGGTGTGACAATGTGGTTGGATGAGCCGGCCATTTCAAGTTACTTTTTGTATTGAGATCTAGTAAGAACCATGCAAGGTGACATGGGATGAAGTGGATTGGGACTAGAAATTTTGGCAAGGTACCGACAGAGACTGTTGTGAATAGGATACTTAGGACAAGACTTGGATAAAGGACTTTCTCGCTCAATGATTTCAAGTAACAAGATAGTAGCCACTAGTAAGAGTACTCGATACATGTCTTACTTTATAGGGACTAGTCATGTAACAAACCACTAGCAAAGTTCTGTGACCTACTAGGTTTACTTGAATTCACAATGATACAAAAAATGGACCTATGCTGATATGATATGGGATACTCTAACTTTTGGGACTAGAAAGACCTGATAGAAGGTGGATGGGATGATTGACGAAAGAGAGACTTTTTGGATGAAATGGATGAAAATTGACTGCAATGTAGAACCTAATCTCTGATCTTGGAGCTAAGCTAAAATGGGTACTCAGAACTAGTAAAATTTTTCCCTCAAAAATTGTGCAAGTGCTCATTGTTGTGTATGCGCTGAAATAGATGCATAACAAAATTTAACAAATGTGCAACAAGTTAGGATATATGCACCGTGCTAGTAAAAGATATATGCGCAGCAACATACAACAAAAGTGCATGAAGTCTAAACAAATGTGCCGCAAGTCGGCACAGATGCGCAGGAACAGAGGACAGATGTGCCGCTCTAGCTTTCTTCAGTGTTTTTGCAATTTTTTGGAATTTTTTTGATGTTTTTGGTACTTTGGTTGCAAAAAAAAGGTCTTCTTGATTTGATTTTCTGAATTAATGGCAAGAAAACATAGTAAACACATAATTTTTATGGTTTTTTAAAACTTTTTTAGTGATTTTTCTGACTCTTTTTGGACTAAAAGAAAAAAAACAAGTACAAAATCTTAGACTCGAAATGGATTACAAGGGTTTTTGGCTACTAGAACAAAAGGTATTTAATGAGAACAACTGTTCGAGTGGTACACATGCGGCAATACTACTCTCTATTATGGAGTCTCCCAGCTTGTAAGGGTTGCGCCTTGGAGGGTTTTGGGGGAGGTTGGCTGTCAGTGTAACACGACTACACTCGTTGTTTAAAACTTTCATTCCAAACATAATTTGTTTATAGTGGCTTGGAAGGGCTTGGTGTTTAGCCTATTACCACTTAGGGTCATTCTTATTTGGATAAGCGGTATCCAAGAGCAGGCCCCTCTAAAGGAAAAACACATGTGAAAATGATAGTTCTAGCATTTTGGTCACCCAAGGTAGGGGAGAGCATAGGCCTGGTATCATTCCCCAAACATAGAATATAGTTGTTCTTTTCCCCTATTTAAAGTGCAAAAAACTAGGTGAGCTATCTACTTGGGCAAGCACAGAACTTTGAAGTGATCTAGCAAGACAGCAATGGTTCAGTTTTTAACCCAGAAAGCAATGGTGAGTTTAGTTTTAATCCACGTAGCACGAATAGTTAACTTTGAAATGTTGGTCAATCCAGATAGCAGTGGTTCAGTTTTAACCCAAATATCAGTGATGAGTTCAATTTTATACCATGATAGCACGAGTTGTTAACTTTGAAATGATGGTCAATCGAGATAGCAGTGGTTCAGTTTTAACCAAGAAAGCAGTGACGAGTTTAGTTTTATACTAGATAGCAATAACTTTGAAAAGATAGCAATGTTGCAATGCAAGATAGCAATGATCTAGTTACCTCTTTCCTAATTAAAAGCTACGTGAGATTTTACATGAGTATCTATTTTACTATCCCTTTAGAAAGTGAAGTGTAAGCTATCAAAAATGCAACTATATGAAACTAAACCTCAACCTATCCTACAAAATAGCTCTAGAGAATACCTGCAAAGATGTTAGCATTAGCAAAATCTTCTTAGAAAAACCCTAAAATCACTACCTACTACAGAAGTGCCACTTCAGTGACTAAATGCGTAGAAATAGTCAACAGAAGTGTAGTAACACATATGCATCGTAACAGTAGTTGAAAGTGTAGTAATAAAGAGCATATGCGCAGAAAGAACATATGCATCGTAACAGAGTTTAAAAGTGCACTAAGAAAGATCATATTTGCAGAAAGAACATATGCGCCATGACAAAAGATACATGCGCCGGAACAGAGGGCATAAGCGCTGGATGGTCACGGGCACCGAGATAGAGGATAGAAGTGCCATGGAATTTTTCAAATACACCAGATTAGCCTATGCAATGCCTATACGGAACCTATCTTCAAAAAAAGCTCTAATTTTGATTAGATAAAGGGGCAAGGCCCCACGGTGGGTGCCAAAAATGTTAAGGGAAATTTGGTTAAACAATGAATATGCAATAAACAACATCAAATACCCATAACTCAATAGAATAGTGAAACTAAGAAGATTAAATGAAATGAAGCAATGAATAAAACAATGCAAACCTTCCTTAGATTGAAACTTCTATTGTTTGCCTATTAAAATCGTCCTTGCTTGTATGAAGTAGGGCCCTTAGAGAGTGCACTCCTTTGTTGTGTTCAAGGATGTTGATAGTAAATGGCTATGGTGATAAATGTGCAATGAAGATGAGCTCCAAAGCAAATGTGTGATCTCAGGATAATGAATAGAAATGGAGGTGCCAAAGGCGCGCTGGTAAATTCCTACAGAGTAACAATACAAATAGCCTAGATACCAAGAATAGAAGAATGAGGTTTCTTTTATAGACTTGGGAGAATGAAGATCAACGGTTGAGAAGATATATGAAGATCAATGGTTGAGAATGGTTGAGGAATGTACAACAAATAGGAAGGGGACAAGTGTCACTACCATCATGTAATAGGGGAGTTAACAAAATTGGTTGAAGAGTTAATAGAATGGATTGAGGAATTAACTGAATTGATTGATCAGTTACCCGAATAGATTGAGGAGCTAACATAATTGATTGATTACTTAACAGTTTTGATTGATGAGTTAACTAATTTTGATTAGAGAAGAAATAGGACATGTGGGTGAGGGAATATTAGCTAATTAAATATTTAAAATATTTAATTACATGTGCAACATGGTGATGTGGAAAAGGTGAGGTGGAAAGGTGAGGTAGATTTTAGGATAGAGGAATTTATGATTAGTTAAATAATGTAGGATTATTTAATTATGTGAGATTTTAGAAGAATTTAGAGAATTTAATTAAATAAATTAATTTTATTTAATTTAGACTTTAGAGGAAATAACTAAATATTTTGATATTTAATTATTTAAGAGGAATGTGAATCAAATAAATAAATTTGTTTATTTATTTATTTGATAGAAGAATTAGAAGGGAATAAATATTAAGAATATTTATTTAGACTGAATCATGTCATTTTTAGGCATATACAGCGAGCCAACCCAACCTTTCCTAGTTAGCCTAGTTTACCTCTCGCAGGGGCATCACTTTGTTTATCAAGCAAATCATCATATCTTCTTTGACACAACGCTCTAATGAACATTGTCTCAAAGAGGGGCAAAATGTAGACACCCAAAGTCAACCTAATTATCATTAGCATTCAAAATATTGCATTATCCACCATCTGCATTTGTCTAACACACTTGAGCAATTTCCCTAACACTTATTTCTTCTATTAATTAAATAAATTTATATTTATTTAATTAATTCATTAGCTATTTCTTCTAAGATATAATTAAACACTCTTTAATTATTTAATTATCTTCTTTCTATCTATTTTAATTAAATAAATCTTATTTATTTAATTAAAATTCCCTTCACAAGCCCACTTTCCAATTAATTAAATAAATTTTATTTATTTAACTAATTCCTCTTATCATTTATCTCAATGAGTCGACATGTGTGCCTCTTTCATTTAAAAAAAAGATAAGTGGTACTACATCTTTTATTTAATATCTTTCACATGGAGTACTTTTTATATACATGGTCACACATAAGCCTTATCTTCCTTCCACTTGTCATCTACACATTCAACTATGCCTATCAATTAATCTTAGCCATTCACATAGCCACCGAATCTCCACCGTTGATTGGTTTTGGTTGAGTTCTATTTAAACACCCTCTCATTCTATACTACATCTATCCAGCATTCATATAGTGTCTACATTATCATCCTGAGCATATTGAGCATTTTAGCTTATTAGTTTTATCATCCATCCATCATGGTAGCTTTTATCTTCATAATTATTCATTGTTGAAGAAGCAATCCACATCATAAACAAGGAATCATACAATCTAGGTGATATTGTTCTTGAATTGCATGCTTTTGATTTCATTTGGATTAGATTCTTTGATGATGGTAGGGTTAGGTTTCCCTGGCTATGCTTGATCTTATTAACCTAATTTTTTACCTATCACAGATCTAAGCATTTTCATCTTATCCTTACCACTTGCCGATGTATCCTACCAACAAGATGGTGCTACTGGAGGTGACGAGGCAATTGTTGGCTTGGGACAAAATTTAGAAAGACAAGAAGAAAGACATAATTAGTTTCCCAATTGGAGTCAGAAAATTGGAGACTTGCCCAACGCTGCAAGTTGCACAAAATTTAGAATATGAACTCCAAGCTTACAATCTAGTGCTTCATGACATGAGTCAAGACCACTTTGATCCATTCAACATGATTTGGAAAGCATTTGGGAAGAGGTTTAAACACCAAGAACATCTAGAGGATCACTAGACAGATCTAGTTGATGATGAGCACATTAGAGAAAAGAGATGTTCAAGAATGACATGGGATTTGGTGGGGTCATGTAACATAATGCCTATTCCTGATCAGCTAGAAGAGACTAAAAAGTTTCTTGTGCAAAAGATGTTTGACAAGGAAAGACTTATCACTATCAATTGGGCTGAGAGAGAAGTTGGTCATAATGATTGGATACAGTGAGTCATATATATCACAAAGAAGTATGCAGATCACCAAGTTCAAAAACTTAAGGATGCAAACAAGGATCATACATATGATTTGATGGGAGGATTCGACTTGTAGTAATCACAAGAGGTGGATGATAGTGAATCTAGCAGCAAACACCATAGTGAGTCTAGTGGATATAGTGTAAGCTCTAGAGAAGAAGCCTAGCCTGGCAAGAGGAAGCATCTGGATGACTCACATGGAGAAAGTAGATAAAGTTGAGTTCAAGATCTGAGACTAGTACCTCTTCTAGATAGGGAGGTGGTCCTTCTCAAGATATGAATGTGACATCAGTAGTGGAGAATTAAGAAAGAGAAAACCAAGGAGCTCCACAGACATTAGATCAAGCAAACTTGCATGAGGTTCTAGTTGAAGAAGTCCGATCAAGTCCCTCCAAGGATCAAGAAACTGTTACACATGAATTAGATATGCACATTGAAGTGTCAGATGAGGAAGCATCATCATTAGAATCAAAAGCTAGAGCTCAAGAACAAGGTGTTCAAGAATATTTGTCTACCTTGCCAGATTGGTTGAGGAAGAGAGTAAAGGAGACTTTAGTCGTAGAAGTAGCGCTTGAGGTTAACATACAAGAGTTTTTAGGTATGACAAGGCAAGATATGTCATGCCCACATTTCCCATGTGGTCACAACATGCATCACACGTGTCATGTCCACTGCGCCATGTGGTCATGATACGAACTGTCAAAAATTTTCCCATGCTTCCCTAGAAACCCCTTCGCATGCGTAAGCGTGCTTGGTTGCGTATGTTTAAGACATCAACAAAACTATTGTTAATCGAATATTACACACATGTGTGAATTCTCTATGCTAGACTTACTATCTTTGTTTAGATGACATTCACTGGTTTACACTCGGCTAATATTCAATGTTGAATTTTAATTAAAAATAATATATTCCTTAGTTAGTTCTCTCAGTCCATTTCGATATTGACTCGTATTTACTCCTCTATTATATTGATTTATTTAATTACCAATTTTATTTATTTATTTTGTTTCATTTCCTTGGTATATATTAACCAACTACAACTTCAAGCTCTCCTCTAAATTTATCATTTTCACAAGTCAAGAAATGAATTTAATTAATACAAATCTATTTAAATCAGCAACTAACTCTCAACTTAACAGATTAGGAATACAAGAAATGTAAACAATTCCAATGTCCTTTTAAAGACAAACAATTTTCTTTCCTTCTTTTCCCACAATGGTAAAATGAAATAAACTATAAAATCATATCTAACAACACATTAAGGGAGGAATAACTCTCTTCTCCCAATTACAATTTTTACAACTCAGAGGGAGAAAATCTCTCCTCTAGAAAATTCAACCAGGATGAAACTTTAAGAAACAAGCTCTCTTTACAAGTAAAGAAGAGATACATTTCCCTAAACAATAAAACTCCTCCAATCCTCACAATAAGCTCCAAGAGAAACCTGCATAACAAACAAGAGAAAAATACACCACTCAACTAGCTCTCCTCCCTACCATAGACCCGCAAGAGGGTCACCCCCGAGCTAGGGAGATCATTCACACACCTAGGGAAAAAGTCCAATACCACTTCACCACAATGAATAATAGCACTCTAATACACACATACACCCATGGTAATACTCACAACACGTAAACTCAACTAAGGTGAGTTTAAAGAGGGGTAGGAGAGTGGACACACTCAACTCTAGAGTGCCACCCTTCACAACAATTTTATCACAACTTTTCTCATGGCCTCAAGCCAAACAAAATAATCAGATTCCAAGGAATATCATATTTGGTTCTCATGCTATATAACCAATTTTCTTAAATTCACACAAATGCCCTCAAGGCTTTCAACTTCTCAAAATAAGAATGAACTCGAGGAGGATCACTCCTCCCCTACCCCATACTTGATGAGCATTTCTCCCAAGTGGAAGGAGCTTTCTCAACACCCAATAAATTTCCCACAATAATGGAAATACAACATAAACAACATATGCATAACAAACATTCATCAACCATACAATAGAAAATACAATGATAAGGGCCTTGCATACTAACCTTAACAAGCCATATTATGGAAGTAGTTGTTGAAGAGCTCCACACTTAGTCTCCTCTCCAATTTCCCTCCTCCAAAGAAAAAACTCCTCCCCTTCTACACTAGGATTTCTCCCTTTTATAACTCTTTTCCACTATCCCAAGTGGGATTAAAAAATAACCCCACTCATTTTCCACTATCTCAAGTGGGATTAAAAAATACCCCCACTCCTTTTCCACTATCCCCAGTGGGATTAAAAAATAACCCCACTCCTTTTCCACTATCCCAAGTGGGATTAAAAAAATACCCCACTCCTTTTCCACTATCTGAAGTGGGATTAAAAAATAACCCCACTATCCCAAGTGGAATTAAAAAATATCCCCACTCATGAAGGACCACACCTCTTCATGGCGACTCTCACCAAAAGTGAGGGAACAAGAAGATAAGCCCCTCCATTATTGGTGGACCATGGAATCATTTCAAGCCTTGGAAATGGAGAAAGGATGGGCTTGAGTGTTGGTCCCACTCATCCTATCCTTCCCATGCCTCTAAATTAGTCACTTAAATTTACTGTGAAGTTAAGGTTACCATACAGAGGTAAACCAAGGGTTACCCAGGTCAAAAGTGACCCTAGACCCATGGGGTATAACCCAGGGTCAATTTAAACTTAGTTAGGACACCCAGGGTCAAGTTAAGACACAAGAAGAGGGTCTCAAAAATTTAAATTAAAAAAATAAAATTCAAATACAATTCTTACAACACAAATCATAATTCAATTTTAAAAAAGGGTAGACCTAACCCATTCAACCTCATGCAAGACAATATTACAACATTACAACATTGCACCAAACACATAGTTGATCTTGGTTCTTCGTGGAACTAGATCAGCTTCACAAGGAATTACGACATAAGGTGTGGAATGATCTCCACTATATGTGGTTTTGTTAGAAATACCTGCACACTCAATCTGAAAGTTAATTCCACATATACATATCATAGCCGAAGCAAATTTAATACATGCATTTCTAAAGCATACCATAGTTCTTATAAACATAATGAAATCACATGACAATTTTCTTTCTAACATCACTCAATTAGTTTCCCTGTAATGTAAACATTAATCAGACATCACCTAATTAGTTTTTCCTATAAAATAAACATCTATCTAACATCACCCGATTTGTTTTCTCTTAAAGCAAACATCTAAGCAACATAACCCAATTAGTTTTCCTTTAACATAATAAGGTTTAATAGTTTGAAAATCAAGGATCAACAGTCCCACAAATGTAAAAGTATCAACAATAGTATGGTAATTAGTCACATGTACGAAATAAAAAAGTGTAGGCCTCACATCCTCCCCCCTAAGACTGTACTTCCTCCTGGAAGTCATCAAAGAGGTGAGGATACAGAGTCCTTAGTCTCACTACATCCACTTTAGATACGTGCCAGTAAAATACTATGGCAGGTTTTGATATTTAAGTAAGCTTTTAAGGATAAAATACTTTCTTGCACCAAACAAGGTAAGTACAAAAGATACATATGCAATAAGGAACTCATAAGATTATAAAGTATGATAACTAAATGTTATGAAGGCATAATCCTATTCACAAAGCACACTGTATTGATTGAAATCAACATAAGGAATTTCATGTTCATCAATCATTATCACACATGCATAAGGAATTCACACATCGTACAACCTGTTTATATAGAACATCAACTCATATACAGATACATCAATTACAGATCTTACATCTAAACACACCTTTCATTCATCCACATTACAGGAATTAACTTCACAAGGCTCACATAAAGGTTTAGGGGGATGTCATAGTCTCATCATAGAACCAAGTAGCCAATAACTAGTGCCAAGTAACCAAAGATCTAAGAACCAGGTAGAATGATGGTCTCAGGGCCACATGCCTGGGGGCCTCACCATACATTCCCACAATGGCCTACCTCTTGTTTGTATAAGGGGTTCAGCCTCCAAGAGATAGCTAACATAAGAACAAGATCACTAGGAAAGTAAGTGGATAATAACCAACCCATACTAGTCCACACCTACCCCCATCCTCATAAGTTTCCCATGTCTGCTTCCTTATATACACTCTACTAGAGGTCGTTCCATCGACATGGTGAGAAGAACATCACAACACATGACCAACACTTGCAAACAAAAATAATCTAGCTTAGCCACCACAAATAACAGATATACCAAAAGAAAGGAGTTTCAAAATCCAACAGTAAAATAAATAAATGTACGCCATTCCAACAATAAATCAACCATAACCACAAGGGTTACGTGAAAAATGGAGAAATCAAAGATTTGTGGCTAAGTTACTTTCAGACAAGATTAAATAACATGGTTGGTCCACACAGGCAAGATACAAAAAGGTCATCAGACAACCAAAAGAAAATGATTGTAATCCATGAAGGTGCACATTACATCACTATGTGACTAACATTAAGTCACCAATAAGGAAGGAGGGAAACATGGTTGCTACACATGTTATGTAAACACAACCAATGTAATAACATCATGTAGGTAAGTATTATTAATGCGCCTTCATATACTCTTACGTGGAATCATGCCCTTCTCAAAGGTACACGTCATCATCATAATGTAAATGTCTCTAGGATGCTATGCATCCACTCAAATAAGATACCAAGGGTAAGTTTATATCTGGACCAAGTAGCATGGCCTCGAGCAAATCACATGCCCATACCGAACCATAACCAAGATCCCAAGTCAAATGTCAATAACACCATCAAGGAAATATAGCATGCTAGAATAGCATGATGGGCCTCTCAAAGGTTCATTCACTAAGGAGAAGCAGGGGGTGCTCTGGCATAGGAAGGTATGGTTGGTTGGGTAATCCCAAACCAATGCCACAACATGTCACCATAGCTTCCTAAGTTCTTCCTCTCCACTACTTAACTCCACAAATGGAAGGTCTACAACTCCAAGTTTGGATCTTACAAGGTATACATACAAACAACCACACAAGCATGAGTCCATCATACTTGTAGTTATACACTCAACCCATATATGGATACCCAATATTGCAAGCTCATGAGTACACTAGGCATGTACGGGATAATCACAACACATAGCAAACATGCTCATAACCAGTATTCACATCCACAAGGTAACACATAATACAAGTTTTCCTCTATCTTTCATTACTTGGTGAAGAACAACTTTCATTCACAAGGTCACATAAGAGTTACCATAAAAATTTCTAAGAAGTCTACCAAACATCAATTAGTATTAACATTTCTAAGGCATAAAAGGAATCCAACCATGACTTTACATTTAGAGATAAGGAAATACCCCCAAGTAAGTACACCAATTTACTAGCTATGCTTGATAGGTCATAATTGAACCCAAACAACATTTTTTTCAACTCACAAGATGGTGACTCACATCACATATCATGGAGTTAACGATAACCCATATAACACTACATATGCACTACGAAACCACCACACATTTATCTAACACAAGGTTCATAAAGTAGAGGCATGTCACAAGAAGAATCTAATAGCAAGACCACGTCTCTAATTTTACTATTCTACTATATGAAGCCCAATCATCTTTTCCGCACAAGGTATATGATATCAAACTTACACGAAAACAAAATTATAATATGTAAAATTTTATTTTATAGAAGTACTTTACAAAAATGTCTCCAAGCACACAAATGCCTTATTGAACAATTTGAGGACATATGTTAATTCTTAACAATTTGCCATACATAAAACTAATTTTCACCTCTTTTTTCCTTAGTATTTTTACAAGGTAATCTAATGAAATCACACACGTAACAAATTACACTCATAAAATTTAAAGCAAGATACACTTCATGCAATCTTTTCTAGTTATCAATCCAAGGGAAACAATGCCAATTTCCAATGATATAAAGGCTTAGGGATTCAAGAGATTATGCCATTCAACCTTATGATAAACACACGTCAAGTTCACAAGGAAGAATAAATCAAATGGACATTAAGATGTCACTACTCTCCACAAAAATACACAGGGCAAAGAAGGGTCCAACGCAATCCCTCACCACCTAGACCAACTATCTTGAGAGAACAATCGACTAAGAGGATCACAAACATCACAAAACACAAGAGGAAGACTTCAATAATCGTGTGACAAGGCCATCATGATGACAACACAAGAAGATGGATATTCCTCCAAGGTGAAGGTTAGTCGCCAAACCACAACCTCGGTCTCTCACAGCTACACGGAGTAGGACAAGGGTCAAACCACACTCAACCCACTCCATGTCGGCCCAAACAACACGCAAACCCTAGAGATCCCAATGTTGAAACATGGGCTCTAATACCAAATGTCATGCCTACATTTCCCATGCGGTCACAACACGCATCACACATGTCATGTCCACATGCGCCATGTGGTCATGATACGAATTGTTAAAAATTTTTCCATGCTTCCCTAGAAACCCCCTCGCATGCGTAAGCATGCTCGGTTGCATACGTTTAAGGCATCAACAAAACTGTTGTTAATGGAATATTACACACACATGTGAATTCTCTATGTTGGACTTACTATCTTTGTTTAGATGACATTCACTGGTTTATGCTCAGTTAATATTCAATGTTGAATTTTAATTAAAAATAATATGTTCCTTAGTTAGTTCTCTTAGTCCATTTCGATATTGACTCGTATTTACTCCTCTATTATATTGATTTAATTAATTACCAATTTTATTTATTTATTTATTTTGTTTCATTTCCTTGGTATATATTAACCAACTACAACTTCAAGCTCTCCTCTAAATTTATCATTTTCACAAGTCAAGAAATGAATTTAATTAATACAAATCTATTTAAATCAGCAACTAACTCTCAACTTAACAGATTAGGAATACAAGAAATGTAAACAATTCTAATGTCCTTTTAAAGACAAACAATTTTCTTTCTTTCTTTTCCCACAATGGTAAAATGAAATAAACTATAAAATCATATTTAACAACACATTAAGGGAGGAATAACTCTCTTCTCCCAATTACAATTTTTACAACTCAGAGGAAGAAAATCTCTCCTATAGAAAATTCAACCAAGATGATACTTTAAGAAACAAGCTCTCTTTACAAGTAAAGAAGAGATACATTTCCCTAAACAATAAAACTCCTCCAATCCTCACAATAAGCTCCAAGAGAAACCTACATAACAAACAAGAGAAAAATACATCACTCAACTAGCTCTCCTCCCTACCGTAGACCCACAAGAGGGTTACCCCCGAGCTAGGGAGATCATTCACACACCTAGGGAAAAAGTCCAATACCACTTCACCACAATGAATAATAGCACTCTAATACACACATACACCCATGGTAATACTCACAACATGTAAACTTAACTAAGGTGAGTTTAAAGAGGGGCAGAAGAGTGGACACACTCAACTCTAGAGTGCCACCCTTCACAACAATTTTATCACAACTTTTCTCATGGCCTCAAGCCAAACAAAATAATCAGATTCCAAGGAATATCATATTTGGCTCTCAAGCCATATAACCAATTTTTTCAAATTCACACAAATGCCCTCAAGGCTTTCAACTTCTCAAAACAAGAATGAACTCAAGGAGGATCACTCCTCCCCTACCCCATACTTGATGAGCATTTCTCCCAAGTGGAAGGAGCTCTCTCAACACCCAATAAATTTCCCACAATAACAGAAATACAACATAAACAACATATGCATAACAAACATTCATCAACCATACAATAGAAAATACAATGATAAGGGCCTTGCATACTAACCTTAACAAGCCCTATTATGGAAGTAGTTGTTCAAGAGCTCCACACTTAGTCTCCTCTCCAATTTCTTTCCTCCAAAGAAAAAACTCCTCCCCTTCTACTCTAGGATTTCTTTCTTTTATAACTCTTTTCTACTATCCCATGTGGGATTAAAAAATAACCCCACTCATTTTCTACTATCTCAAGTGGGATTAAAAAATACCCCCACTCCTTTTCCACTATCTCAAGTGGGATTAAAAAATAACCTCACTCCTTTTCCACTATCCCAAGTGGGATTAAAAAAATACCCCACTCCTTTTCTACTATCTCAAGTGGGATTAAAAAATAACCCCACTATCCCAAGTGGAATTAAAAAATATCCCCACTTATGAAGGACCACACCTCTTAATGGGGACTCTCACCAAAAGTGAGGGAACAAGAAGATAAGCCCCTCCATTATTGGTGGACCATAGAATCAGTTCAAGCCTTGGAAATGGAGAAATGATGGGCTTGAGTGTTGGTCCCACTCATCCTATCCTTCCCATGCCTCCAAATTCGTCACTTAAATTCACTGTGAAGTTAAGGTGACCATATAGAGGTTAACCAAGGGTTACCCAAGTCAAAAGTGACCCTAGACCCATGGGGTATAACCCAGGGTCAATTTAAACTTAGTTAGGACACCCAGGGTCAAGTTAAGACATAAGAAAAGGGTCTCAAAAATTTAAATTAAAAAAATAAAATTCAAATACAATTCTTACAACATGAATCATAATTCAATTTTACAAAAGGGTAGACCTAACCCATTCAACCTCATGCAAGACAATATTACAACATTACAACATTGCACCAAACACAGAGTTGATCTTGGTTCCTCGCGGAACTAGATCAGCTTCACAAAGGATTACGACATAAGGTGCAGAATGATCTCTAGTATCTATGGTTTTGTTAGAAATACCTGCA
This sequence comes from Cunninghamia lanceolata, assembly GCA_027924645.1. NCBI lineage: Eukaryota > Viridiplantae > Streptophyta > Pinopsida > Cupressales > Cupressaceae > Cunninghamia > Cunninghamia lanceolata. The sequence goes on along the minus strand of BSBN01000078.1, from coordinate 28,093,832 downwards.
CACTCAATCTCAAAGTTAATTCCACATATACATATCATAGCCGAAGCAAATTTAATACATGCACTTCTAAAGCATACCACAGTTCTTATAAACATAATGAAATCACATGACAATTTTCTTTCTAACACCACTCAATTAGTTTCCATGTAATGTAAACATTAATCGGATATCACCCAATTATCTTTTCCTATAAAATAAATATCTATCTAACATCACCTGATTTGTTTTCTCTTAAAGCAAACATCTAACCAGCATCACCCAATTAGTTTTCCTTTAACATAATAAGGTTTAATAGTTTGAAAATCCAGGATCAACAGTCCCACAAATGTAAAAGTATCAACAACTGTAAGGTAATTAGTCACATGTATGGAAATGAAAAAGTGTAGGCCTCACAAGATAAGGGAAAATAAAAGGTGACTAGACTCTCCAAGATTACAAGGGATAGTTCTGGGTCAAGGAAAGTACACATTGCAGTGCCTATGGTAGACAAAACAATTGATGACATTGTTCTTGAAGAATATAGTGTAACCACTATAGATTTGGGACCAACAACAAAAGAGTAAGAGTTTGAAGAATTGGAGGAATCAATTTTAGTGGTCAAAGAAAGATGGAATAGTGAAAGAGAAAGAGGAAGCTGATTAGAAAAGGAAAATATTGCCTTCAAGCAATATATTCAGCAGTTGATGAATCCAATCCGGCAGCGTGAAGGGAAATCTACTCCACCTCCCATGCTTTCACAAGAATCAGTTGCTCAACTAGAGGGTATGAGATCACAGTCTCAAGAACTAAAAAGATGGATAGGGAGAGTTAGAAACTAAATAGATACATTAATTGATTAACTTATCCAAAAGTATGAAACCATTGCTCAGTTGTTGGAAAAACTTCAAGCAGTTTTAGCAGCATGTTCCAAATTCGATGGTGTCAAGAGAGAATACATGCCACATTGGGAAGATTTGATGAACACTCCACTATCAGCATTGATAAAGGGAGGAATAGTTGAAGAAGGTTCATTGTATGATTTCTCTACTTGGTACTTCATTATGTACATAAGAGAGCAACTTCTTGATAAGGTTAAAATGGATTTTATTTGAGTAGATAGTGTACTCCAGATGGATCATAATAAGATAGTTGGTGTGATGGATGATATGTGTGATCTTTTAGGAGAGGTTGCGATCCATGATGTGAAGAATTACATACATTCACATTACTTCAACACTACTCACTTTATTTATGGTGAATAGCTGAACAACATCTACTCCTTGATCTCATTCATTCATGGAAAGTAGGTTGGTATAGCTGAGTGGAAGAGGACAATTGATGAGCATACACAAGATGTGATGAAGGAAGAAGGAACCATTAGGAATGTGCCAAGTGCACCAGTTGTTGACATGGTGAAGATTGTTCCAAGGTTCATGGCATTGGTCGAAAAGAATAAGCATAAGAAAGAAATGCCACATGGGTAGTCCACATAGGCACAAAGGTGTCACCTTGGAAAACATGCCTCTATTGCTTCTTGTATATTTCTAATAATAGAAAGTTGTTGTAACCACCTTTGATGTGGCATGATCTCAACCATTGATTCCAAATTGCTCTTGGCCATTCATTGTATTTTGAGGTCTATATAAACCTCATTCCTCTTCATTTTGTATAATGAGTATTGAGCTAATTAGAGCTATTGCTAAGACATTGTTGAGATTAATACAAGTTCATTATTGAGCTATTCATGGTGATATTGTGTTCTCTTTGCAAGTTGCATGGTTGATAAGTACTCACTCACATTAGATGTTTTAACTTAGTTTATTTTCTTTGAAGTTTGTTAGTTTTAGATCGTTGAAGTCACTATCTTTCAATTTATTGGTGAAATCTCTTTATGTTCATACCTTTTATGATTTGTCACTAGCAAGTTGTAGTGTAAGGTTAGTCTGAACACATTACAAGCTTCACCTCGATTGCCCATAGAGCAATTTGAAAGCCTTTAGCTTATCCTTAGAAGATTGCATCACCTTTGTGGAGTTGTCTCATGGCAAAGCAAAGCGTGGTTGAGATTTCCATGAATTCATGATGATATCTTGCACCTAGATTAGATATTCTCTCTAAACCCACACCTTTTGTCTTTTTTAAAAAATATTGTTAGAAGTAGGATCAAGAGTTGTACTATCATATCACCTGTGCAAGTGTAAATAGTATTTTCCTACCATTGAACAGTGAGTGTAAGTCCCTTTGTTGAAACAACAAATCACATCTTTTCCAAACAAGCTATCCCAAATCGATCATTTGATCACAATGTTCAGCATTTGAGTGATTTTGTTCAAGAGAGGATAAAATACATGATTATTTTATGATGTGTTGTTTGTGCAAGGAAAACACATCAACACTACCATGTGGCACCTTTAGGCACCACTACTACCTTTGGAGAGAAGAGGAAAGAGAACTCCTAACCTCCAATGAAATAACACTTAGTTTCCTTTGTGAAGAGAAAATAAGGCGGAGTTCAGCCTTCGGACCTTCCGCCTTCCACCTTCCAGAAGGAAGGGAGAAGACAGAAACTCTGAATTTTGAGAGTCTAAAAAATATTGAGTACTTAGGTAATTAAGGGGAAAGAGTGGAGTTTAGATGTAGGAAGGATGGAACATTGAAGACCTAAACTTTGAACTTTGAAATTCTAACAACACAGAAAAACATAAGGCAACTTAGGACTTTTGGGACTAGCCAATTTGGGTAGTTTTGCCTTGCATTCCAGAGGCGGGAAACACCAAGATTTCATGGATCTTAGACTATTTGGCCAAGGGGCAAAAAGAGGATAACAGTTGTCAACAATCAAATCATCATCTTCCCACTCTTGAATGTTAGAGGAAAGTGGGACATAAGGTACCATAGCCCAACTTTTATTCTTATCTTCAAATTGTCCATTCTTAAGATCTTCCTAGTTTGATTCCATGTTAGGTGAGATGTTTTCTTGTTGATATGTGTTTCATTGGGAAAATGCTTGTCTTCTCTTCTTCCTTTCTCTTGCTTGTCTATTTCTTCTTGTCTTACTAATTATCTCTTTTAAAATAGTGTCTTGTTCTTCCATAGGTTTTTGTGTTTTAGAGGAGGAAGCACCATGGCCAAATCTCATTTGTTTTGGTGGAATGTTTTTCTCATGATGACTACCTCCTAATCCTTGTAAGGATGGTAGGGGAGGAGCCTCAGCATAGGGCCCTTTTTCTTTTGGTCTAGGATGCTCTTTGAATGCAGGTTGTTAGTCGCTTATTGTTTCTTGAATAGAAGGACCAGAAACTTGATGTAATAATTCTATTATGTAGCCTCTATAGCTCAAGAAGTTAAAATTTATCCATAGATCTGGTTCTAGTTCAAATCATTCCCAAAAGTAATCAATGCTAATGTGTTGTCTTGTAACCAAAGGTTTATACCTATTCTGAGGGATAGTATGCACTTGTCCATTCAAAGGAAATTTTACATAGTTATAAATTGTTGAAGAGACAACTTTCATAGCCTTTAACCATGGGAGTCCTAATTTTATACAAAAAAGATCAAATATGGGGACAACAACAAATAATTATTCTATGGATTTATCAAATACAGTAATGAATAAAGATATCTTCCTAGAAGTGTTTATAATGGTTCCCTTATGTGTCTTAATCATCATGTTTGAAGGGTAATAGAAGCCTTGTATCAAACCATGTGAATAAAGGAATTCCTTCAGTTCCACATTAGTCATGTAATTATGATCTATAAGGGTTCCATCCATAGGATTTCCCATTCTCTTCATAGTGATATAAAGGGGTCCTTCAATGTCTCCAATTGTTTTATCATGAGGTGTAAACACAATTTTGGGTTCAAGGACCTTTCTTTTCATGTAAGGCCTAGGAGGGAACCTAGGGTTATTTTTGTGATTAGAATCCATGTGTATATATTTTCAAATCAATGCAAAATTAGGTTTCAAAAGCTTTTCAAAAGTTATGCAAGAAACAAGTGCAAAACTGTATGTGTGAAAATGACCTAAAATGCTTGATTTTTTAACTTTTTTCAATTCAAACAAATTAAAGAAGAGATGTTGTAAGGAAGTTGATGAGGGAAAGAAAGTAACCTGTCTAATATCAGTCCAATAAACCAACAATATCCTTCACAACACACTTTTGATGCAATCCTATAATGATGACAAGTCAAAACCTAGTGAAACTATACCAAAACATGCACTTTTTCACCAATTTTCCATGCAAAGGACCAATAGAAAGGGTGTTGTGAGTAATTTGAAGAGGGGAAGCAGATTATAACCTTGATAAAAGATAATTAATTCATAAAAATCCTTCACAACATGTCTATGATGCAATTCCAGAGAGACAATAAGGCCAAATCTAGTGAAAATATAAAGTTTTCAAACCCTAGACATGAAATTTTGCAAGAAAGGAACTATGATGAAACACTATAGTTAGAAATCAGTCCTAATATGTCTTTTAAAAGGGTAGTAAAATCTGAAACAAGATTTTGACTACAACTCCTAGCTAATGCAAAACTAGGTTTTATGAAAAAAAATGCACAATTTCAAGCAATTTTTAACAATTTAATCATGAAAATGCAATGTAAATGAATGATCAATAATTAATTTCTATAATTTTAAATCGTATATAATAAAAATGACAGAAATTAAATGAAATTAAATGCAATTAATTCCCATTATTTGAAAATGCAAGCTAAAAATGCCAATTTTTATCAATTTTTTTCATATTTTTAATTTTTTTGTAATTTTTCAAATGCAATAAGATGAAAATAAAATGAATGAATGAAAGTATGAAGTACAACACTTAGAAAGGTGCAAAATTCATTAAAAATATGGGTTCACCAAAATTTTTAAGTGTAAAAAGGAAGGGTTGATGAGTTTGTTTGATTTTAAGGTTTTATGCTGATCCTCCTTTAACCACTAAATATTCAAGGACATTCAACTGAGTAGAGAACTCTACTACAGATCTCCTATCACTTGGAACATAGGTAAAGATTGGAATTGTGTGAATATGTTGTTTAATTAGGTATAATTATGCTCAAAACCCTAATTTTGTAAAATCGTAAACAAACGGACAAATTACAAAAAAATGATCGCACACAAAGATGTCAAATGACAATCAAATACATACTAGATTTTTAAGTTTGGTGTATAGAAAAGTTAGGGACTAATGAAAGGTACCCTAGTCCAGTGTGCCTATTTTTTTTAGGATCTATGAAGAATGTCTGCAACTTGATCTTGCTGTCATAGAGATTTCACTGCTTCAGAATCTGGAGGACCAATGAGCAGGTGCCCAAGTCCAAGTCCTATTTTTTTCTCAGATCTACAATTCTAATCGTTTGTAATGCCTTCCTAGAACTCCACTTCTTTCACTTTTGAAACCTATAACCTGTAATCACAGAAAAGTGGGTTGGGGGTTGTGGTGTTTAGAGGCTTGCCTCAGTTAAGCCCTAGAGAGACATTCAAGTCTTTCGAACACCATTTTCAGTAAAGAGGGTGTATCCCTATGAGATAGAGGCAAAATCCAAATGATAAATAATAGAAAACACAATAGATATCACATTGTAATGTAGATCTCATAGAAGAAAAATGCTCTTCATGTCATGAGGAGATGGAAACAAATCTGTAATTACAAACACAATAATAACACAATACTACTTTGCAACACAATGAAAGCCTTGAATCACTTTAACATAATCTCATAAAACAAAAGTGTCATCTCTAGTTTTCAAATGAAGTCTTAAACATGTTTATATATGAAACTACAAACATTCCCACTAAGAAATTCATAATTCAAACTTGAGGTGTCGGCATAGGACCTAATAACAGTCATATAACCAACACACAAAATAGGTCCTAACCTAAAATACGGTAGGATTGGGGCGTGGGTGCCCAAGTCCTCCCCCTATTTCAAGTAGGATTCATGATAAACACATCCCCTAGGTCTCATTTGTCATAAAACGTAGGGGTTTCTTCATCATAAGTCATCATTAACATGAAAGATGATCTAAATGCATTCTAAAGGATCTGGGAGCTAAATCTTAGGAGGGAAAAACCCCCAAGGGGACATTTTTTGACATAACAAATACCAAATCTAAAACACCCATGGCAAGATGGGATAACAAAAGATTAATGGAATTAAGGGAGATTCGTGAAATTATACTAATCAGAATGGAAATAAGTAGGGAAGAGAGACTGAAATAGACTCAGGAATGTTAAGGAAGATACCACAAAAGAATGGAAAAGGTGGGAGAGTTGAGTAGAAAGTGCACAAGGAAAGTCACTAGTTGGTTGCAAAAAGAATTTTGGTATACATCATGGAACAATTCACTAAGACATTTAGTATGTTTATAAGTCCTTAATTTCCTTGGCCAACTTTACAAGTTTAGATTGGAGTAGTGGTGTTGATGACAATAAATTTGCATGTTTATGTTCTTAAGCTTAGTTCAATCCCAATTATGTTGAGGAGCAAAAATAAAACAACTACTTCATTGTCTTTTTGTCTTTTTGTGATGTAGAGTATAGAACAACAAAGGAAGGAGACAAAGAAGTTATTTCATTCAAAAAAAAGCTATGGGATCTTGACATTGTCCACCACTCTGGTATTATCATATTTTGTGATAATCAAAGTACCGTACAAGTTTATAACAATCTAACTTTTCAAACTAAAATTAAACATTTGAAAATTGATGTTCATTACATTCAAAATGGTATTCAAGATCAAATTGCTAATCATTCAAATAAACATTCTTCACATCCATTTTATGAACAAACAATAACAGTTCTAGTCACAAATTTTGAATGTGAATAGACTACAAATATAAACATTACTTTCAAATTCCTTTCACTACTTAACTCTTCTATAAGTCTAGTGTCATAATCTGTTTCAGGATAATTTAATTTTTTGTCAGCTGGGATTGGTAACTAACATAGCTTTGTCTGAAGACTTGCATGGTAATAGTTTGGATCACATAACTGGCAATTAGCATAACTGGCAATTAATGTGGATTTGATATTTGAACAGAGAATAACGATCCAATAATTAAAATTATTTAATTGTGGAAGAATATAGAGGAATTTAATTTAATTAATTAAATGACGAGGATTTATTTAATTAATGTTGAATTTAGGAGATTTAGAAGAATTTGATGAAAATTAATTAAATAATTAGATTATTTAATTAACGTTGAAATGCAGGGGATTAGACAGATTATGAAATGCAAGTGATTCGATGACACGGTCATTTTAGGGTGTCTACATTTTGCCCCTCTTTGATGCAATGCAGCATGTAGCGTTGTGTCAAAGAAATTAATTGTTGAAGAGGTGATACAATTTTTATGCCCCAGTGTAGCTAGTTGCCCCAGCATATACCCCCTCGAGCGGGAAGACAGGGAAGCGACAGAGGAAAGGTGTTGACGCTCGACTAGAAGATTGCGCGACCAGGTGGGAAGAAAAGCAGAAAACGGGGTGGGAAAGAAAACAAAGTGTGGGGGCACTATAAATAGGTCCCATGGGGACCACAATCCTCATTTGCACCCATTGAGATTATAATTTTAGAGAGAAGAGCTTCTAAACTTAGTTGAGAGAGAGGTGAGCAGACAGTGCGGAGAGATGCCGATTCCAGTGCATAGACATCGGGCGGAGCTGGTGCGGACCTACGGGAGGCCAGCAGGAGCTCCGGCAGTGGTAAGTGATCGAAAACCCCCTTTGAATTTGTCAATTAGGGGTAGATTAGGGCTAGATTTAGGCAGGGTGAGCAAGAAAGCCAAAAGCACTGTAGGCTTCTGCAGCGCGTCTGGTAGTCGTTCGGCGTGCTTTTGGAGCGACGCAGTGCGTCTGGTAGGCGGGCACAGCGCTAGTGGTATAATCACAGCTTGTTTGGTAGTTGGGATCCGCATCGCAGTGCATATGCAACATCCCGCAGCGCATATGGCTAGGCAGTGCAGCGCAGTTGCCAGGGTAGGACAACACAAATGGTGGGGAGAGGAAAAAACGAAGCGCCTCTGGTACAACAGAGCGGCGCTGTTGGCATGTGGGTGTAGCGCTTGTGGAAAACAAGGCGTGGTTGGTAGAGAAAGCGCATCACGGATGGTTAGCCCACGAAGCGCGGTTGGCAGGGAGGGGCAGTGCGTTTGTGTAAACAAAGCGCTTTTGTTTTGAATAGAAGAAAATTAGGGCTTTAAGTAGAATGAAGGGTGACGTAGAAGAGAGACGCCTAGCCTAGCTAACAAGAGGGAAAAGGGATGGTCGGGGGTTACATAGCGGAGCCCAGGGGTAGGTAGGATTATGAGGATTTGGTTATGGAAGAACTGACACGTGATTTGTTATGGATGCAGAGGATCTTGCCGCCACTGATGTCGCGGGAGCGACACCATGCGATAGCGCATGAGGTGGTTCAGCTTACATGGGAGGAGGACACATTCTTGGAGCATGCAGGGCTATGGCATGTGGCACACCTGACACACATTAGGGCAAATCTCGCCCTAGTGATAGCAGTCGTGGAGAGATACCACAGTGAGACTTCGTCGTTCCACTTTCCGACGGGGGAGGCTACAGTGACATTGGAGGATGTATACCGCATCCTGAGGATCCGGATAGACGGAGAGATTGTAGACTTTGACCCAGCATGGGGTGAGGCAGGCTTGGAGGAGGTCTTCTGCACAGACGACCTATGGATAGACGATGGGGAGATCTGATGGGCAGACGTCCCGACACTCTGTGACAGGATCTGTTGGATAGTTGCATCACTGATTGGTAGCTTCCTGTGCCCGGACCGGAGATCTAGAGGATTATCAGTAAGCTGGGGGACTGTACTATCGGGGATGTTCACTCATGGCAGACAGTACGCGTGGGGACCCTGTGTGCTGGGACAACTATATCATGATATGCATTACTGCGTATACAGGAGAGGCAGGAGCCTCTCAGCAGGGGTGACTCTATTACAAGTGTGGGCGTGGGAGCACATTCCAGTTATCCGACCCATGGCGCAGTGCCACCGAGACAGAGGGGAGCTGTATGCGTTTCTATATGATGGGGTGATGACACACCAGAGGATAGGATCGTCAGCTACTGGAGGTGGCAGATTGATGAGATGGACATATTTATATGGAGGCCGTGGTTACTATGCGAGGAGTGGCCGGATGAGCACGAGCAGCTCATGTACTGTAGGCAGGCTCGCTATCTGTTCGGTAGACGGACAGATATGATAGAGAGATATCTTCCCGAGCGGGTACTTAGACAGTTTGGCCTACCACAGGGGCTACCAGTGGGGGAGGCCACACATGCCAGGACGCGGAGAGAGACTGGAGACTGGGACGCAGTGATCCCAGTGGCGACAGCATTAGCAGAGGTGCGGGGACTTATCCCCGTGAGATGGGATTGGGACTCTGGGCTAGCAGACCCAGGGACACTGCCAGACTATGATCAGTACTGGCAGACACACAGGCCGATGAGATTGACTACACCGGGTGTAGTAGGGGCAGTGGGTGAGGTATTAGTCCTTGGCGGAGAGGCCAGGATGAGGCAGCAGGCTAGGGCCGCTAGGCAGCAGACAGCAGGCCAGCAGGCAGGCGGAGAGGGCAGCGGCCAGCAGGCCGATGTGGAGATGGCAGAGGCATTGGGCCCAATCGTGGAGACTAATCTGCAGAGGGCCGAGCGACTGCTGCAAGAGGAGATAGCTGGAGGACTCGACTAGAGCTCCGGATGGTTAGACTGAGGAGAGACAGGGATACAACGCGGGCAGAGGTGAGACAGGCAGAGGCCACAGCCCAGGCACAGACACAGGTAGCCACAGCCGCACAGACAGCCCTGGCACGGGTACAGGCACAGCTACAGGCACAGGTGCAGGTATACAGATAGTTACAGGCCCAGGTACATGCACAGGCACAGGGACAGATGCAGCCACTGGCCGCACTAGTAGCAGACGCCGAGGCGGTAGCACAGGCCAGGAGAGAGAGAGATGCAGAGGTATAGCTACGGCTAACAGCAGAGGCTACACTCTTTAGAGTGAGGCGGGAGAGAGAGGAGGCACGCCGTGCACTAGGTGCAGACCAAAGGACCCTATATAGTGAGCTCGTCTGAGTGCAGGGTGAGCTGGTATTAGCTGGCAGAGAGGTAGAGTATTACAGGGGCCTATATGTGGGTGCAGTGCCGGCAGCTCAGCAGGCACCAAGCTATAGAGACAAGAGCAGGTCAGGGGCATCGGGATCCTGGAGGACAGGGCAGTCAGCGTCCTCAGTCAGAGGGCCACTTTTGCCGCCAGGGGGAGGAGGAGGACCATCAGGGGGACCTCCACTGAGCACAGGGGGAGGACAGGGGCCACAGTAGGAGGGCAGCTCTACCCACTAGGGCACGTTCATGTATATTGTATCATTTTGTATCATTTGGGACAGATGTCTGCGTGCATTCTGACGTATATTTTGAGGGCTCTTGATAGCCTTGATGTACTATATTGGTGTATATTTGGATGTATACACATTTTGTATTATTGATGTAGACACAACCACTTTGTATTATGATGACCATTACATGATATATATATATATATGATGGTCGATTCAACTCACTGTTGTTCATGCTTTTTGTGTATGCATTCCTTGATGTCATGGATGTGATGATATGTATGTAAGATTAGGGATTCATGTGATGACATATATTGTTTATATGATGCTTATAGATGTATGATGATAGAGATATATGATGATATAGATGTGATGACTAGTGATATCTGACATGTGGGTTTTGCAGATATGCACCAGAGAGGAGAACAGGAGGAGATGGAGACTGTTGATCGATTACTGCAATGAAAGTGATATAAAGGATGTGGAAATGGATGAATGAGCTTGTTGCAATGGCTTCGCATTTGTATATAAAGAGCAATCCTTAGTTTGATATAGCACGTGGATAGTTCGCCACCGAGGTATAAAAGACCAAGGTGCAGTAATATCCGAGTGCGTGGACGTTGACTCTGCAAACAAACGGTTTGAACCTAGATCCTTTAGACATAATATAACCTTGTTGGAATATGCGAATAAGCCATAGTCTTGAACATAAAATAAACTTCAATACAGGTAAATGCAAGAAGAAATATTAATATGTAAGATGCTAGGAGGTAACACACACAAGATAAATAGAATGCTAAGAAAGATGCTAGAGATCATTCCTCAAACACGGCACACAGAAAGCAATGACTATGCCCCCAATCTGTACTGCATCGCAACATACCAAGATTATAGATAAATCAAGGTAGTCTTGAATAGGTATGGGAATAGGGAACAAAAGATAAACCATAACACAAATTGACTGACTTACAAAGTAAACATACAGCCAACATATTCTCTTGCCAAAGAGGTTGCTCAGGATAGATTGGATAGGAAAGATAACAGCCTTATCGTAGGAGCTCTGTGTCCGTTAAAGGGGGCTATCTACCTAAAAAGACAATGTCTCACTGCAGGAAATGCCACATGCCGTAGGAGACGCATGTGTTGGTCTCGACAATGGAACACTTCGCAGAAGACAAGCTTGTGGATCTAGGGCTTTGGTTAAGCGGTACTTAGCTGATGTTGGCAATCGATATGCAAGACAGTAGATGACTCTAGAAGGAAGCCTCTTTGCTTCAGGTTTACGAAGGACTATTGCTTGGAACGGGTGTGCTAGCTTGCTGCTTGAGTTAGTCAAGTCGAGGCGAATGGACTTTGACAAATGGAAGACTAGAAGGATGGAACGCTAATGGATTGGGATGGGTGGAGAATGATGGATCGTGTGTGCCTGAGTACTGGAGACATCCTTCGTATTCCAGACTGCCTATATACCCTGTATCCACGGGATCAAGGCACACTTACGATGGAAGATGAACGTGATAAATATGTAGTTCTGGATAGAGTGATGAACGGGGCCAGGTGAAAGGGGGAGATCTTATGTACCTGAGTACTGGATACTTCCTTCGTATTCCAAACCGCCTACATACCCATATCCATGGGATCAAGGTACCTTAAGATAGAGAAGAGATGATATGTAGTTCTGGTGAGTGTGATGATGTGGGAAAAGGGCGGAGAAGAGGTAATCTTATGTACCTGAGTACTGGAAACATCCTTTGTATTACAGACTGCCTACATACCCATATCCATGGGATCAAGGTACTTTAAGATTGCGAAGATGATAGTATGTAGTTCTGGTGGTGGTGATGATGAACAAGTGTTGAGAAGATAACAGCCTTATCGTAGGAACTCTGTGTCCATTAAAGGGTGTTACCTGTGGAAATGAGAAAAGATCGAAGTATGTGTTGCGAACCACGAACAAGGAACCAATCCTAGACCGAAGCTAAGGAAAGAGTTGCCCCCATTCTGGTAGAGGAAACTGTAGGGGTGACCGCCGAAGAAGACACAGAACGACTTGACCTAGGACAAGATAGTGTTAACTGTAGACATAGATCAAGACATAGGAAGACGATGAGGGACATTGACAAATTTCCAAGCTATACTAGATAGGGAGATGGAAATGCAAATGAAGTCAATGGTGTTATTATGGATGGATGGATGAAGCATGTTGTGAACTGGACAAGGAGTGGACAGGACTCGATAAACGATGGATGCTGACTCTACGCATAGCGCCTATTTGCCAGGTTTTCACTATGGTACTTATCCAAGGCGCCTGTTTGCCAGGTTTTCACCAGAGGATGGATTTTTTTGGATTTTTTTTTTTTTTTTGATATATTTTTTTTTGTTTTGATTTTTTTTTTTGTTTTGATTTTTGTTTTGATTTTTTGATTTTTTTGTGGGAATACTCTGAGGATCAGGCATAGAACTTCTTGAGATGGACACTGTTAAGTGGCTCATCAAGAGGAATGTCGTCAGGTGTAGCTAAAGTATAAGCTCCTGATCCATACGCTGCTGTCACAATGAAGGGACCTAACCAGTTAGGCTCAAATTTACCCTTCTTCTCTCGATCTGCTTGATTTCTCTGATTCCCCTTAAGTACAAGATCACCAACTTGAAACCTTCTTTCTTTGATCTTTTTGTTGTAATTACGCCGGAGGTGGTTTTGATAGACATGGAGATGATTAAGTGCGGCAAGGCGCCTCTCATCTAATAGTTCAAGCTCAGCCAATCTAGAAGTGCGATACTCATCTCCGCCGATCAGGTCCTGCATGGATACTCTGAGGGATGGGATCTCGACCTCTATAGGTAGGATGGCTTCAGAGCCAAAGACCAAGGCATATGGTGTGGCACCAGTTGGTGTTCTGATACTAGTGCAGTAGGCCCATAGGGCGGGATTGAGTTGCAAGTGCCAATCACGACTAGCTTCATTGACCATTTTCTTGAGGATCTTGAGAATGGTTTTATTGGAAGCCTCAGCTTGGCCGTTACTCTGCGGATAGTAGGGAGTTGAAAAGCGATGTTGGATATTGTATTGTATGCATAAGGCACGAACATCTTGGTTCTTGAATGGTCTCCCATTATCAGTGACAATGGCTTGGGGAATACCATACCAGCATATGAGGTAGTTTAGAATAAACTTGGCTATTTGTTTACCGGTGATATAGGTCATAGGAATGGCTTCCACCCACTTCGTGAAGTACTCAGTGGCGGTAATGATAAACTTGTGGCCATTCGAGGAGGAAGGGTGGATTTGTCCTACGAGGTCGAGACCCCATTGAGAAAAAGGCCATGGAGTAGTCACAGGTTATAACTCATGAGCGGGTGCGTGAATCAAATCTCCATGCTGCTGACATTATAGACACTTCTTAGCAAACTGTGCAGCATCTTGCTCTATTGTAGGCAAGTAATAACCTGTTCTGAGTATTTTCTTAGCAAGATTAGGACCGGTAGAATGTGCGCCACAGACACCTTCGTGTATGTCTCGTAAGGTAGCTTCAGCTTCTTCCGCGTTAAGACATCGTAAGAGGATACCATCGAGACTTCGGCGATATAGTGTATCACCCAGAATGATGTAACGAGAGGATCGACGGATAAAGGTTTTGCGTTGGGTGGATGATAGGTCAGGGGGAAAGGTATTGTTCTTGAGGTATTCATAGACATCGTCGTACCATGGGGAATTGGGACCAACAAGTTCGCAGATGATTTTAGTAATAGGAACATCAACGGCTGGTATCAACAATTGCTTGATCAAGAATTCACACTTCTCTGTATTTGCAGGCATGTCAATCAGTGACCCTACAGAAGCCATAGAATCCGCAGCTTTGTTATGCTCTCTTGGAATTTGCTCAAATGTGATGCTAGAAAAGTGTGGTTTGTAGGCATCCACTAGTTGCTTGTAGGGGACCAACTTTTCATCCTTTGTTTGGTATTCATCCATGACTTGGCGAATGACTAGCTGTGAGTCTCCATATACTTGTAATTCTGTGATGTCCCATTGAACTGCTGTATGGAGACCTATAAGGAGTGCTTCATACTCGGCTATGTTGTTGGTGCAAGGGAATGCTAGCCGATATGACTTTGGAATATAGTCATTCTGAGGTGTAACAAATAAGATGCCGGCTCCTGATCCATGCTGTGTGTAAGAACCGGGTAAGTGCAAGAAGTTGGGTCCACTTTTTGGCCAAAAAGTGGAAGTGTTTTCCCTTATTTTCAAATTTTGTCATATTTGACCTTAAAATTTGAAGCACTTAGAGATGGAATCTTTAAAAAAGTCACTAAATATAAAATGTAGTACTCGGAGTCTAGTTTCCAAATTTATAATTTTTTTTAATACCCAGATGATACAAATTAATTTTCAATAGGCATTTTTAAAAACTACTATTTAAAAGTCACTTTTTTTTAACCATACCATGCACGTGTACGGCCAACATAATTTGACCTAAATAAAATTATTTTTCAAAATCCTTTTGGGAAAAGATGTGTAGTATAGTGAAGTTTGATGAGGATATTTTTTTATAATTTTTTTCTGAATAATTTTTTTTAATTAATTTTTTATTAGGCCTAATTGATACTTTTGAAAACCCCTCGTGTACGGCCAACATAATTTGAGCAAAAAAAATCATAAAATTAATTTTTTTTTTCATTGTGTAAAGAATGATGTGTAGATTGATGACATATAATTTTTTTTTAAAAAAAATTTAAAAATTAAAAGTTATTAAAAAAATACAAACACCTGTCATTTCAAGTTTTTGGACCAGTTTGCTCATAAATTAAATAATAAATAGAAAAACAAGTCCAATCCAAAAAAAATTACATATTTAAAAACTAGACACTATGATCTGTAATGGGTTTTAATTTCGTAAAAAAATTCAGAAAAAAATGTCATCAGCCATATAGGTGAAGTCAGTCTTTCCTCTGGTTCTATACTTAGAGAAATACTTGCAGGTCCAAGGCTCAAGGTTGGCTACCCATGCCTTTCCCGAGCCTAAAACGAAACCAAAAGTGTGGGTACGAAATTCAAAATTTTAGAAACGGGTACCCGTTCTAGAAAACAATAGAAAACAAAACGGGTACCCGTTATAAAACGGGTACCCGTTTCTAAAATAGTAAAAAAACGGGTACCCATTTTTATTTTTTACTATTTTTGGAAAGTTTCCAAAAATAGTAAAAAACAATAACGGGTACCCGTTATTGTTTTTTACTATTTTTGGAAAGTTTCCAAAAATAGTAAAAAATAAAAACGGGTACCTGTTTTTGTTTTTTACTATTTTTGGAAACGGGTACCCGTTTTATAACGGGTACCCGTTCTAGGCTCGGGTGCCCGTTCCTAAACGGGTACCCGTTCCTGTCAGGATTTTTTTTTTGCACGACACTTCCCCTATATGTGGACCCAACTTGTTGCTTTTACCCAACCGTCAAAGTACAACTTCCACATTATGGAGTTGGAAAGAGTGAGGAGATTTTCATCAAGAAAGTCTGCCACCATAGGATGCGTATCTTTCATAGGTGCTTTTGCTAGTTGATCTGCGAGGGCTTGTCCCTTAATTGCCTTACGATCCATGTACTCAATATCGAACTCACTAAGGATCATAACCCATTTAGCTAGTCTGCCTGTGAGAGCTACTTTTGCGAGTACATACTTCAAGGGATCAATCTTGGCTATCAGATTTGTGTGTTGGTTCAGCATGTAATGCGGCAATTTTTGGGAGGCAAACACTACTGCTAAACAAACCCTTTCCATTGGTGAATAATTGAGCTCGTATCCCACCAAGGTTCTACTGATGTAATAAATTTCATGCTCCTTTCCTGTGTCATCATTCTATGCTAGCAGGGCCCCTAGGGCTGAATTTGTAGTGGAGATGTATAAGATCAAAGGTTTGTCCGCAACTGGTGGAACCAATACGGGCGGTGTAGCTAGATAAGTTGATCAAACGCTGCCTGACACTTGTTGTCCCATCGAAATGAGACATCCTTTCAGAGTAAGTACTGAAAGGGTTGACATTTATCTGCTAGCTGTGAGATGAAACACCTGATGGACTGCAACCTTCCTTGGAGGCTCCTTAATGCTTTCAGGTTCTTTGGTGGAGGCATCTCCACTATAGCCTTTACTTTTGCTAGATCGACTTCAATGCCTCTACGAGATACGATGTATCCCAATAGTTTTCTTGATGTTACACCAAATACACACTTCTTTGGATTGAGTCTTACTTGGTATTTTTCAAGCCTGTCAAAGATCTGTCCTAAGACCTGTATGTGATCCATTCTAGAAGATTTAGCCAACATATCATCCACATAATCCTCCATGATGTGATGAAAGAGATCGTGGAAGATCACTGTCATTGCTCTCTGATAGGTTGCTCCTGCATTCTTCAGACCAAACGGCATGACACACCAACAATAATTGCCCCAAGGACAAGTAAAGGTTGTTTTATGTTGGTCTTCTTCAGCTTTCCTTATTTTATTGTAACCCGAGAATCCGTCCATGAGAGAAAGCATCTCGTGACCTGCTGTCAAGTCCACTATAATGTCAATGTTTGGTAGTGGAAAGTCGTCTTTAGGACATGCCTTATTGAGATCTCTGAAATCATTACACATGCGGATGCGCCCATTAGGTTTAGACACAGGTACAATGTTTGAGACCCAATCTGAATAGTCGATAGGTCATATGAACTTTGCGTCTAATAGCTTTTGTACTTCCACCTTCACCAAGAGAGCTATCTGTGGATGCATTTTTCTCAATTTTTGCTTGATTGGTTTCACCTTGGGATCAACTGTGAGATAATGAACTACCAGCTTAGGGTCTAGCCGTGGCATATCTGCATAGGTCCATGCAAAGTTGACGGTTCGTTGCAAGAAGAAGTTGTTAAGATTTCTGTGCTTTGTATCAGATAATGATGCTGCTAGAAATGTTGTCTTTGGATTCTGTTCTGTACCCAGGTTGATCTCTGTAGAATCTTCCACTAGTAGAGCCAATTTCTCCTGGTACTTAGATGGTAAGGGAAGGTCAAATCCTCCATCCTCAGGTGCCACAGTTGGGTTTTCACCTTTGGATACGTCCTTTATTTTTACTATTTTGTGATCAGGAGGTGCCACAGTGTGGTTTTCACCTAGAGATCTTTCTTTATTTACACTTTTGCGACTGGAGGATTTGGCATTCTCACCAAAATAAGCCGTGGGCTCTAGTTCCATTACAAAACCTACTTTGTGATCGCCCAGAGGGATACCTTCCTGAAGTCCCATGAACTCAGCTAAAGCTTCGTCATTCTGAAAGACATCTATAACGGGGGCCCCTTGTTGGTCCCAATCGATAAGCTCAGGGTAGACAAGCGTGACATTCTGGGTGCTGGTGTTGGAAGTTAAGGATATGGAGGATAGTGTAAAAATGGAGGATTCTGTGAATAGATTGGTTATGTGGAGGGAAGAGTCATCGATGATATCCTCTGTAGATGTCGAATTGGCAGGAAAAGTGTCAGCTACCTCGTCGAGGATATACTCGATGTCCGAGGCGCGTGGTACCTTATTACCAAATCCTAATCCTTTCTTGTCTAGCTTCTTTGTTACCACAATGGGCTCCATAGTGCCTTGATTCTGTTTCCCAAGGCAACCTTTGCCTTTATAGCCCATGTTTTTCACTATCCTTAAGCCATTGCCATATTGCTTGACTGGTATCATGACTGGTTCTTTCTCCTTGTAGAGCCAAGAAGAGATGTCCTCAATAGTTTCCTCTTCCAATAACCGTCCCCGTTGGAATTGGGTTAGGAATGGTGGGGGAGGAATATTTGCTTTTTTGGTAACTTTGGCCATGGGTGGTTTGCCATAAGATTTTGGAGATAAAGGCATCCGCCCTACACAACAAGATTTGGAGATATCATAAGTGCCAAAGCCTATATCTCGGACGCGTGCTGTGATTTTGGGGAGGGGTGTAGGCTCACTTGTAGAGGCTTGCGTGAGAGTTTTAGGGTTAACATAGAGAGGGGATTCAAGGGCTTTGTCATTTTTAGGCACTTGGTTGCAATTCTTATAGCTTCCTTGCAAGACACGGCAAAATTCAAAAGGATTAGGATCTCCTGGGATGGTGATCTCTGTACCATTGTATGGGAACTTGAGGGACTGATGGTATGTGGAGGGGACAGCTTTCATTGCATGGATCCATGGGCAGCCAAGAATAATGTTGTAAGGCAGCTCGATATCAAGGACTTGACACCTGGTTTCAAGCATAATGGGGCCCAGCTGTATAGGCAAGTGAATAACACCTTTTGAACGGCGTTCTGCATCATCATATCCCTTGATTGTAATACTATGATCAATGTTGACGTGATCCTCAGAGTATCCCAATTGCTTTAGTAACTTTAAAGAACATATGTTGAGACCAGCACCACCATCTATGAGGATGCGTTTGATTTTGCGCTTATGGATGAGAACTTCAATATGAAGGGCATCGTTGTGACAAGGATCATGGGAGGGGAGGTCTTTCTCAGAGAAGACCACGTTGTAAGGCGAAGCAATATTACCCACTATAGCTTAGAAATCTGTGACTGCTATGTTGTTAGGAACGGAAGACTCTTGGAGGGCTTTTTCTAGCACCACTCTATGTGCAGGTGATGACCGTAGAAGGTCCAAAATAGAGATCTGTGCTGGTGTTCTCCCTAGATGTTCGACAAGATTATAATTAGACTAAACCAGAAGCTGAGGTGTAGGTGCACGGATGGTGACATGACCTCGACGAGTAGTAATAGCACAATCCATAGATTTTCCTTTGATTGTGAGGGTAGACACTCAACTCTCTTCAAAATGACCTACAATGGAATCGAAGGACTAGGAAGCGTGATTGATACCTTTACCTCTAACCTGAGGAGGAGGTGGACCATGATGAGGGAATGGTTCCTTGTACATATCGAGATCCTTGTTTGTGTGTTACGCTGGTGATTCATCCTCAAAAGTAATTTGATTACCATCGATGAGGTTTTGGATGAGGTGCTTAAGCTTCATGCAAGACGCAGTTCGATGACCTTTGCTCCTATGGAACTCACAATACTCATTGTCTCTGTAACGTGCAGTTTTGTAGACAGGTTCTCCATATGGGGGAGCATCAGGTAAGGTGATGAGCCCTTTCTGCAAAGCTTGCTGTAAGACCGATTCGATGGGCACTCCCAAGGGGGTGAATTGACGTCGCGGAGGGTAATCTTGTTGGGGCCACTCTTGTTGTCGTTGCTGTTGGTTGGGATAAGGCTGCCTTTGTTGCTGCTGTTGTTGAGGTAGAGCTTGACTTGGTTTGGAGAGTTGCAGCAGTGTTTGCAACGTTTGGACATGCTTAGTATCGACCACCCCATCGTTGACCACGTTTTTGTTCTTGTTCCAATATTTGGGTTTATCGTTCGATTGTTGATGAGAAGTACTATCTTTCGTCTCTTTAAAGATTTTGACCACACCCTTAGCAATGAGGGCCTTCTCAATGTTGATACCCTTATATGTGATTTCATCGAAGGTTGTAGCACTAAGAATTTGCAAATGGAAACCTAACTCTTGGTTGAGGTTCTGCACAAATATGCTAACAAGCTGCTTCTCCGGAATCTTGAAAGGGAATTTACTAGCCATTTGTCTCCATCATTGAAGGAAAGAAATGAAAGTTTCACCATTTTTCTGTTTATTGTTGCATAGGTCCATCATGGAAATCTCATGCTCTGCGTTGTAAGAAAAATGGGTGGCAAACTTTTCTGCTAGCTCGTTGAAAGACTTGATACCCGTAGGTAAGTGTGAGAGCCATTCTATTGCTTGACCTCCAAGACTGCGAGGAAAAAGACGCATAAGATATGTGTCATTATGAGAGACCTCGAAGCAAGTGAGATAGAATTCCCTAAGATGGTCTTTTGGGTCACCTTTTCCTTTGTACTTATCGAACTTGGGAATAGTGAAATTTTGAGGAAAAGGGATCATTGGTAATGACCGATCAAAAGGATAAGGACACACTTCCTCTAACGAGAAGGTCTTTTTGGTGTGGCCAAATGTAAGATCAGATAGCTGTTGTTGCACCTCCGCAATCTTTAGTTCCATAGTCGTGGGAGGGGTTGGTAACGTCTCCTGTTGTCCAAAAAGTGGTTGGTGTTGCCCATATCGAAGATTATAGTGTGAGCCATGCGTACTAGTATTGTAAGGGTCGTAAGATTGATTGGGATTGTATGGATTGTATGATTGGTTCAGATTGGGTTGGAATTGGAGGCCTTGATTAGGCATAGGTGGAGGTGGCACTAGGTAAGAATGTTGGCTCTGGGATGGTTGAAGAAAAGTATTGGGTGGAGGAAAGCTAAAGTGCGTTTGATTAGGTTGTGATGGTGGCACATAGCTTTGGGAAACCTGATGTTGGGAATGTTGAGAGTGGCTAGGCAATGTATGAAAGAAGTTGAGCATGGATGAACGTTGTGGAGGAGGAACATAGGTAGAAGTGATTTGCGATGGTTGGGGTTGATTGAAGATGAGAGTAGAAGAATGTTGTGGTGGAGGAACATAGGTAGAAGTGATTTGCGACGATTGGGGTTGCTTGAGGGTGAGAGTAGAAGAATGTTGTGGTTGGGGGTGCGTGACTCTAATTGGTTGAGAGACATGCAGGTGTGATGATATAGGAGGGGGCATTTGTTGAGATCCGTGTTGCATGGCTACATAAGTGTTCCCCGGATTGTAATTAGGTGGGAAACCTACGCGTGATGGGGTAACCAAGATTCCGCTTGCGTTTGGGGTGGACACTTTAGGAGGTGGTTGCATATTCGATCGAGCTAAGGTGGCTTGCTTAGCTAACTCTGCTTGACGTTGGAGAGTTTCTTGTTGGTTTTGATAGATCTCCATAGGAGTCAAAAGTGGTGATATGGGCCTCTCCTCTGCTGGATTTTGAAAAAGGGGATTCCTATACTGTGAGCCTTGAGTAGGTAGGGGCGTAGTCACTGTGGAAATGGTTTGCACCACTTGTATGGTTTCTTAGGTGTTGTTGCTCTCTTTGAGAGTGGACACATCAAAATCGTGAGGTAATTTGGTGCCTTGCTTGGCAAGCAAGCGAAAGAAATGATCCTGGTTCTCACTAAGGATTTTATCAAAGGCAGCTATAGCTCTAGGATCTTGTATAAATTCATCAAGATCTTGCCCGTCTTCTTGAGAGGATTGACCTATTTCAAAGTGTCGCTCTTCTTGAGATGGGGTTTGATCTACGATATAACCTTGTGGGACAAAATCTAGAGGCAAGCCTATGGTATACTGCGGTGCATTTAGCAAAGGGGTTCTATCCTCATGAGGATTGCTTGGTTCATCTATGTGTGGCATGTTTGGAGAGCTGATTGGTTTTGTCGCGGGTGTACTAGGAGTCACCTTGGGAGTAATGTTGAGATGACCTGATTGTGGTGTGCGAGGGGGTGACTTGTGCTTCTTAGGGACAACTTGCCTAGACTTCATAGTTTGCTGTAGCCTAGTGGTGACCATGGGATATACCTGGACACAATGTAATGCTGGGAATCTGTGAGATGCTTTTTGAGAAAACGGACAAACTCTGATGTACAAAATACTGGACCAAAAGTGCTATATTGTTTGACCAGAGGTGCAGGACTGTGCTACCAAAAGCGTGCTACTGTGGGCCAGAGGCGATGGACTAAGCTGCCAATAGCGAGTTACTGCTATGCCAAAGGTGAGCTACAGTGACCAAAAGTGAGCTACTGTTATACCAAGGGCGCTGAAGTAGAGGTTTGCCAGAGGCGGGTTACTGCTGACCAAAGGCGATCTACTGTACTACCAAAGGCGAGCTGCTGTAATACTAGGGGCGCTGAAGTAGTGTGATGTTTTTCAAAGGCAAGATTTTTCTATTTTTGATTGGATTGGTTTGGCAAGAGAAAACACAGCAAACAAATGGTCGAAAAAGGCACAAGGACTAACACAACAGATAGTGTATGTTCAAGGCTCCAAACAAGCCCAATGTTTCCACAGGTCTAATACAGTTGCAATCAATAACAAGCACTTTTTATCCCTAGAGACAAGGTTTCATTGCAGTAGATCAGCTCACAGCTTAATACTCCGTCGATAAAAATATCATTCCATAAAGGTGTCAGATATTTAGTATCTTTGCGAGAGATGATAGGTAGGGATATCTCACCCTCCCCTTGGAAAGCTCAAGTAGGTCACAAGAGCTTTGTGTCCAAGGGAATACTATCTCTTCTCAAGGGAGCCAATGGTGAGTGTCTTAAGGGTTTAAATCGATTTCCCTTGCACTGATGATTACCGCAATGTTCAGAGGTAGGTCGGGTAGTCTCTATCTAAATTGGTTCTTAGTGACTTTGAGGGACCAACGCCTTACGAGCAATGCGACAAGCTACTAAAAGCTTTAACCAATCCTACTAAGAGTTTCAAACACTTCGCTCAATGTGAAAATTGTTTCCACAAAGAGCTAGTACACCTCTTTTTAGTTTGGCACCACAAGGTAAGGCTGACGTCGGTTAGGACTTGGCTTTCGCCTTATCCCTCTTATATAGCGGTTCAAAGGAAAACTCCGCTTAGGGTCGTCCCTTTTGGATGAATCGCAATCCAAAAGTAGGCCCTTCTAAAGGAAGTACAAAAAAGTAAAAGCAAGCACGTCAAACAAAGGTTCAATTGTCCCGTTATAAGAAAAATAAGGTGCAACTAAGCTATGCACACACACGATTGTAGGTGTAAATTGTCCCTTATGAAATGAAGTGTTTGGCATTCATGTCCATTGTCCTTTAGAAAATTGAGGTGTTTGTTCATACATGTCCATTGTCCTTTAAGAAAAGCAGTATGTTCCTAAGACTTAGATTGCAAAAAAAAGATTTGTTCAATTATCTTTTTAAGCATGCAATGTGTTTCTAAGACTTAGTGAGATAAATCAAAGAGGTCTTCAATGCTCGTCCTACATGAACATGTTAAGAAAACACCTATTGGCTCTGTGTGAGTAATAAGAAGTTGCAACAAGTGAGTTAGTTCCCCCAAAATTTCACAAGTTAGCAAAATAAATCAATCTTTGACCAAAAGCGTGTTACTGTCTTTACCATAAGCGATTCACTGTAAACCAAAAGCACTTCAAGACAGACGAGAAGTGCAACAGAATATTACCAGCAGTGTTGAACAATAACCAGAAGCGTTGTACTGTGATTCCAAAGGCGCTGCGATAAATACCCAAAAGCGTGTAACGATAATAACAAAAGTGCTGAAAAATATCCAGGAGCGCATCACTGTGTAACTGAAAGCGCGATACTGTGTAGCCAAAAGCGCTGTGCTATCTCAGATATAGAAAATATTAGTTTTTGTCAAAATAACCAGGAAAAAAATGACTTTTCATGGTGGATCTACTGTCTAGACAATGATATCTGATAGATCTGGGTCGTGAAATCTGGAAAACTCAAAAAATGGGTCAACACAATAGATTAGCAGAACTTAAGGATACTCCTAAATAAATCAGCTTAGGAGATATCTAAAATCAGGTTTGGAAGACAAATACAACAGCTTGTGAAAACAAAATCATAGATCTGAAATGAGAAACACCCTGCAACAGCACCGTGAATAAAGTCAAAACCTAATTTTAACCAGAAGCACTTAACAAGGCCACCAATAGCACTTCTCTGTGTCACCGAAAGTGCTACTCTGTGCGGCTAGAAGTGCGGCCGTACCGCCAGTAGCGCTGAACTGTTACTGCAAGAGCGCTTAGAGATAGTACCAGACGCGCTGTGCAATATCGTCTGCGCTGTGCCGTACTGTGACTTAAAAAAAACAAATTTCTCAAAGAAACAAAGGGATTAGTGGGTCCGGGTGTGCCAGAATGTGTATATGGAAAAATGGATTAAATCTAAACTAAATAAAACCAAAGAACCCAATAACATAAAGGAAACGAACCTATGTAAAAGCCATAAATCACCAATCAAAGACAAATGAAAGCTCTTACCAAAACCTGTATTGTTCCCTTTTGGAGATATGTGGATTGCTTAATGTAGTTGAAAAGCCATGGCTGCAACAAGCAAGTATGTGCTCAAGAGATCAATGTCAAAAGATCGTTATAGTGCTCAATCGACACGTTGTGTATGCTCAAAGCTCTGTTAAGTATGCCTGAGAATACGATCGAAGAGAGAGAGGTAATGAAGGAGCTGAGGGGGGTTTATATAGATTTCAATGAGGATCGATCAACGGTCCAGATAATTCAGAAGAATCAATGGAGGAGATAAGTTGAGAAATGTGCAACAAATGAGAAGAAGACATGTATCTTGCTTTCTCTTGCATGAGAGGAGTTATCAAGAATAGAAGAATAAGTTAACTGAAGAGATAAATCAATTAAAAGAATAAAGCAATCAGTTAAGTGATTTAAAGCAAGAAGAAGGGATTTGCATGAGAATTAGAAGATATTTTGCTTTATTAAATATAGAAAGCTTGAGTTATATTAGAGATAACTCAAATTAGAAGAAAAAGTAATTTAAATAAATAATTGATTTATTTAAATTTAGAGAAGATATTTTGGAAGAAGTAATTAAATAATTGGAATTATTTAATTTAGAAGATTTAAAAGCAAATTAAATAAATAAATTTATTTAATTGTTGTGCATGATTTTGGAAAAATGATTTTGATTTAATTAAATAATTAAGAATTATTTAATTTTAGATAAGAGGGAATTTGTTGAATTAATTAAATAATGGGATTTATTTAATTAATGTGGATTTGATATTTGAACAGAGAATAATGATCCAATAATTAAAATTATTTAATTGTGGAAGAATATAGAGGAATTTAATTTAATTAATTAAATGACAAGGATTTATTTAATTAATGTTGAATTTAGGAGATTTAGAAGAATTTGATGAAAATTAATTAAATAATTAGATTATTTAATTAATGTTGAAATGCAGGGGATTAGACAGATTATGAAATGCAAGTGATTCGATGACACGGTCATTTTAGGGTGTCAACACAAACCCTTGGAAGCATGAAAGATAGAGTGAATCATGATTGGGAGAAAGTTTTGTTTGGAAACTTAGGCTCATGGCCTCTATAGAAGGTCTATAGCCTCATTCTTGGCCCGCAGCCTCCACATAAGGCCCATGGCCTATGTGTGAGTCCTACGGCCTTCTCTTAAGAAACATGTATTTATTAAAGGATGTGCTTTTTGTTTGCCAAGCCTCTACGCCTCCTAAAAGTGCTTAAGAACTTGCATCGAAGGCATCAATTTTGAACAATTTGTAAAAATGTCTATTTTAAACCCCAATTTGGAAAGCGATTTGGTGGTTGAATGTGTCAAAGGCATTAAAATTTTCCTATGGTAAAGTACCAAACTTCTACTCGAAATCTACTCATGAAAAAAATACCAAAACCCCTGCTCCAAAGATGCCTTTATCGACTTTGTTCATAGATCAAATCAACTCTATTTGGTGCATTGAGGCATTCATCATAGGTGCCCCATTTTGCAGGTTACTACCCCTGTGGGAAGGTGTCTCAAGGTGTCTCTAGAACCCATGTTTGGTATCTCAACCACTGATATTTGTAAGGCCATTGGCAGCTATTTGCAAGGTCGTTGGCAGGGTGTGAAGGGTTGTTTGCAGGGCATGAAAAGCTGATATAGTGGCACTTGATTTCCTTGATTGGGCATCTAATAGAAAGTACAGTAGGGTATTTGATAGAAGGCATCCAAATTGGCCACTAGGTGTGTGTTTTTTCTATAGGGGAAGGCATTCAAATCTGCACGGGAAGGAGAAACATCCAAGTCTATGAAGGGGCGCACTACTCAGCTCTTTGCTTTTCTAATTTTGGCCTAAAGCACATAAACAGGGGTTTACTTTTTTTGCTAAAAATTGGAGGCCCTTTTTTTAGCTTGGAGGAGCATTTTTTAGATATGAGTGCTAATTTTATTCCTGAAGGCATTTTTTTTTGCATGTAGATTATTATTAGGCAAAATAGAAAAATATTGTAACTTTTCATTGGTTGCTCAAAATTGAGAGTCAATTTTTTTGTAAAAGTGAATATTCTATCTAGCTTGATCTATTGGAGATGATATCGCACTATAATTATAAAGTGTCCTAGTTCGCTCCAATTGGATTCATCTAAAGCACTACATTATAGAGTGTCAATTTAGGGGGAATTATACACATTATTTTGTAATCAATGAACTAAGATAAAGTTCCAAATTTGGGCAGGTTCATCATGAATTCCAGTATTTATTTCCATCCTTTTGTTGTCACAATAAACTCATATGACTATTTGTCTTGGAAACAATAGATAAAGAATCTTTGTCTTGAACAATATCTATTGCCTTATCTCCTTGGACTCATTCCTAAGCCAAGTGACTATAAATAGAAGAATAAATGGTTTAACAAAACAAACATGGTCTACAAACTAATAGGTCTTACTATTTCTATGGATATTTTACATCATATAGAACACACTGAGTGCCATTTTATTGCTTGGACCATCATCTGACAACTGTATGGAGATCTTGATTCTTCTTCTGAAAGTGATGTTTCCATGGATAACTAGGCTCTTGTCAATGATACCAAGACTGCTATTTCCCCTTCATGTGTGGACACATCCTCATGGTCCATGATCATTCTATTTGGTTGAAATACATTGATACCCCATCTATAGTTGAGGACACTCCTTCAGCCCCTATTGCTTCATCAAATATCAGAGTCATTTCTTTGAGAACTTCTAGTGATTCTTTGCAGTAGGCTCGCATTCATCTTCTTGATTCACCTCATTTTAACATATTTCTACTAGGCATTCCTTGTTTGTTTGTAGAGTCCCACATTTTAGATCTTGATGACACCTTACAAGATCTCATCCTTCTATTTGATGATAGTATATACACCTGCTATTAATACATAGTTCAGTGAGGCTTCACCAAAGGCTTACAGTGATTCTTCATAGGACATCTCATGGGATTTTCTTTGTAGCCACATGGTATGCATTGATATTCCAAATTCTTAGATCAATTCTTTGGATCTTGATCTTCATCAGTTTTTACATGATTTTGAGAGGTCACTTACTTTAGTTAGTCTTGAGCCTCCTAATTTGATTGTGACTCATTTCATTATTACCATGATGACATTTGAGCAATATTTTGAGATAGGATACATCATGAAACTTACCACCTCACCTTGCTTCTCTTAGTTGGAGTTACTTCAGCATTCACCATTAGATTTGTTTCTTCCTAAGGGGAGAAATGTCATTTGCCACAAATGGATCATTTTCAACATTCATACACGAGCATTCTCTTTTGGCATAGGAGCTACTTCATTATGGGGGGTTACAGTCTCTTTCTTTCTCCTATGGAGGGAGTTATCTACAATATCAAAATCAGAGCAGCATGGTTTCAGGATTAGTGTAGAGTTACCATCTTTGAGGAGGCTTCGTAGTCCTCTTCTTTTATCTTTTTCTATCTTTTTGGAGGGGAGTTTTTCCCATGTGGTTTTCTCTATTTTTCTATGTAATGTTGGAAAATGTCCCCTTGGGGGATTTTCCCTCATAAGGTTTAGCTCTTGGGTCTTTAGAGTGCATTTAGGACATTTTAGTTCATATTTTAACACCCCGATGGAATAAGACCTAGGTTCCTTGGCAAATAGGGCCTAGGTGGACCCCTTGAGCTATACCCTGCCCAGAATAGGGGGAGGACTTGGGCACCCGTGCCCTAGTCCTGCCCTATTGTGGGACAGCCCCAATTTCTAGGTGTCTGTTAGTGACCATTGATATGTCTTTTTGACGACACGGTAAGTTTGAATTTCAAATATCTTGGTGGGAGTGCTTGTAGATGCATATATAAGCATGTGTTGGCATTCATTTGTAAACTAGATTACGTTCATGTGATTTTCATATCCTAAAGGTGATTCAAGGATTTCATTGTGTTGCAAGAGTATAATTGTATGTTTTATGTGTTGATATTTGTAGATTTGAGAATCAATCTCCTCATGGCATGAAGAGCATCTTCCTCCATGAGAGCTTCACTACAAGGTGAAATAATATTATGTTTTTATCATTGATTCATTTGGTTTTTACATCTACCTCACAAGGGCACACACTCTTTGTCTAACAATGGTGTTCAGAGACTTAAGTGTCCTCCAGGGCTTGACTGAGGCAAGACTCTAAACACCACAACCCCCAAACCAAGTCTTGTGATTGCAGGTTACAAGTGTCACATTTGGGAGAAGTAGAGTTGAAGGAAGGAGTGGCAGGCATCAAGGTTTCAGGATCTGAAGAAAAGTTAGATAAAAGAGCATTTTCTAGACTAGGGCGCCCGCAAAAGTGTCCTCCATAGATAGATTTAAAAAAAAAAAAAGTTACAGGGTTGATCAGTGTCGGAAGGAGGTCCAGATTCCCCCAAAAAAGTAGTTACCTTGGACTTGGACACCCATACCATTGTCCCTAACTATTCTACCTCAGAACCCCAAAAATAGTTATTCTGTAATTTATTATTTTACTCCCGTCTGCAAGAGCATTTTCTATCTTTCATCAATTTATTGTCGTATTTGCATAATTAGGGTTTTAATGGTTAATTAGACATAAGAGAAGGAAAATTAATAATTAAATTCCCTAATCCAAGTTTCCCCACATCTACAAGTGACCTAGGGTATGATAGTGATTGCCACTTGACCCTAGATCCTTCAATGTATAGTGGAGAGGCAGATTTAAACACCCAACCATTAAAACATTGACAAATCCAATTTTCCACTAAACATTTTGGTGAACCCATGTTTTAAGACTTAAATTGCAACTTGCTAAGTGTTTTTCTTTAGATTTGGTGTGATTCCATTCATTCATTTGGTCATTTACTTTATTACATTGGGAAAATTTCAAAAAAAATTGAAAAATTGAAAAAATATAAAAAAATTGCATTGTTTGGCTTACTAAATTGCATCAGTTCTTCCTAAATTTTCCTAATTCATGACTTTTGCATCAGATCTGATATAAACTATAGAAATATTTAAAAAATTATAAATTTACATTTCATTTTCATCATTTAATTGTTAGGGTTTTGTAGAAATTTTGACAAATTTATATAACCTAGTAATTCCAAAATCTAGGGTTTGTAGGCAAAATATTTTATCAAATTTTTCTACTAATTTTAGAGGCTCATTCAAATTTGAATTTGGCTCTAGTCTTGCATTTTTTTGTGTGAATTTGCATTTAGATTTTAATTATTTCTAATTTTACATAGAAAATTTTAACAAAAACTAGCAATTTTGGTGCATTTTCCTTAAATTTGCATGGGCATTTTGCATGTTAAGGCTTCAAAATCATTTTCAAATCTGAGAGTAAGTCAATTTAATCATAAATTAGACTTCAAAGCATTCACATAGAATTTTATCTGAAGATCTCAAACCTAGGGCTTAAAAAACAACGATTTTCACTAAATTTGGCCTTATCGACTCTCTAAACTAGTAGATTCTTTATTTCCATTGTTGTAGCTTATGATCAAGAGGTTGAACAAAAGGATGTGAAAACATCATTCCTTTTTGGTGATTTGGAGGATATTTATATGATACAGCCAGAGCACTAAATGGTGAAAGTTAAAAGTAATTTGGTTTCTAAATTGAAGAAATCTTTGTACAGCCTAAAAAAAGTCCTAGGACATGGTACTGGAAATTTGATACATATGTGTTGAGTTTGGGATTTCAGTGTTCTAAATATAATCACTATGTTTATTATAAATCTGATGGTGATCATTTCCTATTATTGCATTATATATTGATGATATGTTATTTATTGGTAAAGGGAAAGGAATGATTTCAGAACTAAAGTCTCAACTTGCAGATAAATTTGAAATGAGAGATCTTGGTGCAGCTAAACACATTATTGGGATGGAAATAAGAAGAGATAGAGTGAACAAAAACCTACGGCTTGGCCATTGTAAGTATGTCAATTCAGTTTTACAGAGGTTTAACATGTAGGATTGTAGACCATTATGTGTTCCTTTTATAGTTGGAATGAAGTTATCTCCTTCACAATGTCCAACATCCTCATCAGAGATGGAAGACATGAGTAGAGTGCCTTACTAGATTGTAGTTAGAAGTTTGATCTATGTTATGGTCTATACTATACTAGACATTTCGCAAGTAGTGGGAGTGCTTTCTAGATATATGTCTAATCCTGCTACAGTTAATTGGGATGCAATTAAAAGAGTCCCCAGATATTTTTAGGGTACCTTAGAGTATTCCTTATGTTATCATAGTAATTTGATAGGAGACATGCATTCTATTGATTTTCATGGTTATGTAGATTCAGACTAGGTAGGTTATCTTGATAGTAGATGATTCACCAATTCTTATGTGTTTACTTTATTTGGTGGTGGAATTAGCTGGATGAGTAAGAAACATACTATGGTTTCTGTATCCACTATCGAAGCTAAGTATATAGAAGCTACTCATGCTTGTAAAGAAGTCATTTGGCTTAAGAGACTATGTTCAGATATTGGAATAAAACAAGGTGCAGTGAAAGTTTATTGTGACACTCAAAGTGCAATCTGCCTAGCTAAGAACCCAATATTTCATGTCAGGACCAGACACATTGATGTACAATATCATTATGTTAGAGATATGGTCGAGGATGGAAGGGTGAAGCTAGTTAAGGTAGAGATTGTGATGAAGATTACAAATTCATTAACTAAGCCTGTGAGCACAGAGAAGTTTAGATGGTATTTGGAGTCTATGGGCCTGTCAGCCCCTAGCAATTAAATCATGGAGTTGATACTCCCTTTACTCTTGCAAGGTGTTCCATGAGTGGGACAATCTTAGGAAAGGTGTCTCAAACTTACAACTACAAAAGGTTTCTATTCTTCTCAATTTTGGTCTTTTCGAATACCCTTTATCTTGAAGAATGGTTTAGAACTTTTAATGTTTCCAAAAGGGGCTAAAAATGATAGGGCTTACTATTTTTAGTAAGTTTATATTTGAGTATGGATGGACCTAGAATTTTCCCAAAAGGTGTAGAAATGCCAACTAAACATCTTGGGTGAGTTTTGACTCAAGATCATACCTAGATTGCAAGATAATAAAGTTTCTATTTTTTGAAATTCCCAGAAAAGTTTCAAACTTAGATTTGAGGCACTTAGAAGTCCCTAAATACACTAAAAGTTGTCATAAATGGTGAAGTAAGTTATATGTGATATATCTCTTCATGATCTTTCTGATGCATCAAACGGTTCATCAATCGGACACCCAAATCAAAAGTTATGGCCTTTGGAAGTTGGGCCTCCCATATTGGGAGATGTGAAAATGTGTTGGGCACTTAAAAGACATGTAAAGGCAAGATTTACACATGTTGGCGTGTTATTTAGCACATCAAAACACATATTTGATTGGAGATAATTTGGGTGCCACTTTTGGGCAGTTTTATTTCATGGTTTTGTAATTACTGTTGACAGTTTACTACATTGTATCTCCTACATATTAGGAGCTTGATATCGAGGTTGTGTGTAAGAGTCTTATAGATGTTGAGTTGCCTCTGGATCTCTAGCTAGTTATACTTCCATGAAAGATTTCTTTGCAAGTATATTGTAATCTTCTTGATTCCTTAATAATATATTAGGTGACTTTGGAGTGTGAGGTTTTTCTTCCAAAAGGCTTTCCCCATGTAATTACTGTGTTGTTGTAAGATTTCTATTTGTGTTTATTTCTATAACTATTGTAAATATATGAAATACTCTTCATATACCTCCCCTCAAGCTTAGTGTAGGATTTTTTTTCTCTACCTTAGCTTCCTTAGATGGTGGAGGCAAATGATGATGTCCTAGAGGAGTGTCTATCTTTGTTATATCTTTTATAAGTCCATGGTGTTGGATGACACTAAATATTTCTTCTAGGATTATTATTGGCTCCTCTTCTTGTTGTTGCTCTTTTTGTCCTTCTTCTACACCGCCCATTGCAACTTTGGCTTTTGTCTTCTACGGTAGTTTGATTACTTCATCTTGACTTCCCTCTCTAGCTCCCTTTTCTGTAGACACCTATATGATGCTTCTATTTACCCCTTTCTTCATTCTCCTTGTGGATTTCTTCTGTGCACTCAATTGTGGGATAATTTCTTATGATTCTTGTGTCTTTGATTCTTTCCTACTTTGTTGCAGAGTGGACATAATTTGTGTCAGTTAATCTAGTTCTTCTGCTATTTGTGTGCTTGTGCTTGCAAATTTTCTTCTCCCTGACCTCCTAGGTTGTGGAGTCTCATTTGTACTAGCCTATGGTAATGTTGTACTAGGCTATGATAGTGATGTTCTAGTCTATCAGGTTGATGAATTCAATTACTGTGGAATTCTCCACTTTTTATGTAATTTCTTATTTTTCTTTATTTTCTCTTCCTCCTTTTTTGTTGTTTATCCATAAACTCCCTATATGTCCAAAATCTCTCTACAATTGGATCCTTTGGTTTGCTCAGTAGATTTTGGGGGTCATTGGCTTGTATCCCTATCTTTGTAACTTCATTGGGTATTTTAGGTATCCATCATGTCTTAGGCTCTATAGTCTCCATATATCTATAATGCTTGTCTACCATGAATGTTATCTAATTTATTTATTACTTAATTGATTCATAAGGGATCCTTTACCTATCTTTCATTTTGGTTTGGAAGGCCTTGAAGAACCCCCAGTATGTGGTAGTGAATGATGGTTTATCTTTGAACATTTTTTCATGTGTAATTTGCTCGGCAACTAAGATGTTTGTTTGTTATATCTTTCTTCCATAATTGGGTAAAGCATTCATGAAGTAGAAATCAAGGCATATAATGAGTGTTCCATACCTAAGTTTATAATGTGAGCTCCTTGTTTTCTATAGACTCTCTAGCAATTTCTCCCTTAGCACTTCACACAAGTAGAAGTCCTTCCCATCTACAACCATTTGATATGCAGTGTGTGTTGGATTAGGTCCAAACAACTAAGACAGGGGGTGTGAATCAGTTGTCACTTAATTTATACTTTTCTTACTTTTATTCTTCCTTGACGACAAATAACCAAATCAATGATATAAACATTTTATCACTTAACAACAATACATGAGAAGAAACATAAATAACACATTTGACACCAAGATTTTTGATGTGGAAATCTGGTTAAGGGAAAAATAATGGTGGGAGTTAACCCACAAAAATAATACCATGTTAAAAGTATTTTACAAATGGGAATGCACATGCATTCAAGCTCACTGCCCTAAGCTCACTACTCAAATGGATGTTCACTGCCTACAAAAAAGATTACAAGAGATTTACAGAGAATTTGAATTGGGAAGATGCATCTGTCAATGCTGGAGATCAGTTCTAGTTAAGTACAAATACTAATTTTATACACTTCATCTTTACTCTAGTCTTCTTACTATTCTACCTTCTTTCGGATCTTAGATTTTTGCTCCTTTCACATTTACTCCATGATCGCAACACACACTCAAAACATCCACAACAATCAGTTTTATATATATATCCTTGTCTTGAATTGCAATCACTTGCTAGTCGGCAATATTTAGGACTTTTATGAATGCTCTTCTCTATCGGCTAGATCCATATACCAATATTGATGCGTATCAAAAATAACACATTTAGATCATCATACATGTTGGCCACTAACATTATATCTCATACACAACTCATCAAAACACTTCTATTGGGTCCGAACAAGGATCTGACATAAGTCGGCATGTTCCTCAGTGAACTATTCTGTCATAATAGGACCCAGTATTCAGATTCTCATAACTTTTGATCTCTTTTTCACTCGAGGCTAAAAAATTGGATTTAGATTGTCCTAGTGTCCCTCTACACTCCTTCAGATCTGTAACACATAATGATTAACTATAGAGATCTGCTGACCAAAATACTGGACTCTTCTATATGCTCTGTTTCAATCTCCTAGACTTAGATAGATTTCCATTCTGACTTTTGGTATGATCAGATACTGCACTACAGATGTGTGGAACAATCTTAGTTTCCATCAATGACAACACTTATCAATGCTAAGTAGTGTCTCTTACCAACAATCTCCCAATTTGGCATTGATGGCAACACTTAGTGAAAAATGACTGTCTTGTGTAACTTTTGTTTGTACATTCCTACACTTCACTTATTCCGGTGCTCCCCTTTGCTGAATAGTTCATTTTTCACTGGCTTTCACTCCCCCTTTGATATTAATGGCAAAGGGTGGGATCCACAAACCAAAAGTCTCCAAAATTTCTATATGCATTGTCGCATATGTACAAGTAATCATTAAGTTCTATTCACATGAACTTGAGAATGTTTACAAAACAGGGTTTTATTTGCACAAGTTTGGAGGCCCTAGTATTCTTCATTCCTTCCAAAATTGAGATGTACCCATTTAACACAAATGAGTATGCTTCTGTCTTTGACAGATCTGAAGGAACACTGGTCTGAGGGTGAGCGCAGGATCATGATGGGCCAAACATTACCCCTAAGTGGCAATGTAAATGTGAAAAATAGACTTAAGTAACTTCATGTCAAAAATTGAATGAGTTATCTACATAATCTAGAAATAAGGTAGTAATAAAAGTTGTAATAAATTGAATGTAGTTTATGGGCTATTACTTTTTATTTGAAAATTTTAAAAATAGTTTGGTGAAAATTGGATATTTCAATGAAGCACTACTAAATTTTTTAGAAAACGGTAAAAAGTAGGTGTCATTCCGGCCAACCTAAGTATGAGAAAAAGACAATATTTTTCCTCCATGATTTGGATTTAATTAAAGGACACATGGAAAGATGTGATGCATATATTTTTGAATTTTTAAGTAAATAAATAATTATTTATGAATTTTTTACTGTGACTTTTTTAAAATATTAAAAAATTAATTTTCCAGCAAACCTAACTTGGTCAAAAATATATGAAACTCAATTTTTTTTAATTTTAATGTATACCCAATAAATCCTAGAATGTGACACATCTTTTGGATTTAAAAAAAGATTAATATGTTGAAAGTTATGGATGTTTTTCAATATATCTATCTATTAGAAATCAGACATAGTGTATGTAAAAAATTAATAATAAATACCTATTAAAATTATTATGAGGCATATATTATATTTTTAGAATCTTAATAGATTCTTCTAGAAACCCTTTTCATTTGATTAAATTTGGTTACAAAAAAGTCTATTA
Source organism: Cunninghamia lanceolata (assembly GCA_027924645.1). NCBI lineage: Eukaryota > Viridiplantae > Streptophyta > Pinopsida > Cupressales > Cupressaceae > Cunninghamia > Cunninghamia lanceolata. The sequence goes on along the minus strand of BSBN01000078.1, from coordinate 28,058,357 downwards.
GCTTCAAGGATGAAATTGAGGAAAATTTCAGGATAACACTAAATGGGTGGTTTTGCAAGTTTCTTTGAAAAGTTTTGGGACTCGCACATGCCTAAATATGAGGTAATCCTAAAGAATTATTGGAGGGAATCCATATTTGAGCTAGAAATATTAATATCCTTTCCATCCAAATCTAAATATTAGTCTAAATGTTAGTAGTTTTTCATCCAACAAGCTTTTTCTCAATTGCCACTGTTTGGCCCACCATGATCTCGCACTCACCCCTAAACTGCAATCTGAGCTTCAGATAAGGCATTATGCATTGTCTCTAACTTAGGGCAAATTAATCCTCAAAGCTCACACATTATTTTCATGATGTTTCTTTTCTCTTTGACAACTTTCTTTATTTCCTCAGTCAAGTTTATTACTTGACATTCTTGACTTATGGGCAAAACTATTATGGGATCAAATTTTTGAGAGAGATTTGACAATTTTTGTTCTTACTCCTTTATCATTTTCTCAATACCCTTATTAACTTTGGGCCATGATAGACATAATTTGTACATATCACTTCCATCATTTAGAGCATTATGAATACTCTTTATGCTAATACCAAGTATTCTTCAATTATTTCCTATCAGGTTCTTTATTTCACAAAATTTCTTATCGAAGAATTCTTTCTGAACTTTTATCTCCGTAAACTTCTCAAAGGACTCAAAATGTGAATTTACTAAACTTATTAGATTCTTTAGATGTCCAGAGGGGCAATCAATTTGATTCTTCTGATAGGTTGGCATTAATTTCACCAAAACTCTGGATGTGAACCCTAGTAGCTCATTCTCCTCCATGTGGAACTTTAACATCTTCGCTCTAGCCTTTACTTGGGTGAATGATGCTATTTTCATCATTCGAATTGGAGTGAGAGAATCAGGATTGGCTAGACCTTGGAGTAGCTTAGGTTCATCAAGTTCAATCATTTCTTTTTCAAGAACTTTTGCTACATCTACAGTGTCTCTTGCAACCATTCCAGAACCATCCTTTTATTCATTTGATTTCTCAATATTTACACCATCTTCTTCTGTCTTATTTTTCTTTGCTTTTTCTTCTTCTTTCTTTGTTTTATTCTTCTCTATGATCTCACTAGATGGACTCTTTCTTGTTTGCTCACTACTTTCTATCTAATCCAGAGAGCTCTGTGTGGTAGTAGTTTCCTCTTCCTTTTTAGATGTATCAGGTGGATTAGGAGTATCTCTTGTATTTAATATTCATATGTCCTTCTGATTTGCTTACTCTATTTCCAAAATAGAGGCTTCACCCAATTCAAATTATTGCTCAATGATGTTCTCTTCTTCACCATCTAGAATTTCTTTTGTGACTATGAGAAAATTGTGCTTTTTCAATGCTTTCAAAAGAATTTCTTGAGTTTCTTCAATGATTTCACTTATTTCTCCAAGCATGAGTTTGTTCATTCTTCTTTTGCTTCTAAAGTCATCCTTGACTTCTTTGAATATCATATCTATTTGATCAAGAGAAATCTGAGGACAAAAATTTATTAGTTCATGTTCCTTGATTTCCATGTCCTTACTCTTGGCATTTCTTTTCTCAATTCCAAGATACTTGCCAGACTTTATGGCAACTCAGAAGTTACCTCAATTAGTGCCTTGTTGTAGATGTTGAATATCTAATAGTTGCTTCCTCTAACACCCTTTTATCCACATCATTGTATTCATCATAGAATTCAATCATGGGTTTTAGATTACCATTCATAGTGACTGATTTTTTCACATCTTCTAGAGAAAGTGTGGGCTTCTCAATATATTGCTCATATGCTTGTCTTTTGCTTTTTGCTAGCCCTTTTTCTTCTGGATGACCTTTCTTTGGTTACTTTTGTAGTTTTTTGTTTTAGTGGCCTTTAGTTCCTTGATTTCAATGTCAGAATCTGTATCATCTTCTTCTTCTCTTATGCTTTCATAGGTCTGGGAAGCTTTTGTTTTCTTTCTTTTCTTCCCTTTTTTAGATGGTTTTGCTTCTAGTTTTGCAGGGGTAGAAGTAGAGCTCCTATTAGTTCTTGAAGTGGAAGTGGGTTCCACCGGAGTACTTGTTTGTTTCTTATCTTGTTTCTCTTATTCAGCTTTTTCAGTTCTTTCTTTGAATTTCTTTACAGCCTCCTTAGTTAGGCTGAGGTTTTTAGCCAACAGCTCAACTTCTTTTCTTACTTTCCTATTGGTTTCTGGTTCTCTAATCTTAGTATGCATCTTTAAACTCAATTCCTCATATGTCCCAAATCTTTCAACCATTGTGTCTTTAGGCTTGCTTAAAAGATGTTGAGCATACATGTCCAGAACTCTCCCATCCACCTCATAACCCATTGGCATTATCCATACTATTCTTGGTTCTACAGATTCCATCAAACATTGATTAGTATTGTTGATGAGGATGTTAGTCACACAATAAACACACAAAAAAACATTACACAGTAACCCTTGTTTATCTTGAAAGATACAATGAATTCAAAGATTTCATGACCCCAAGTCTCTGATGATTAGTTCATAATCTACTGACGTTACTCAGTGATTGATGTGTATTGTTGTTTCCATTTTGGGGTCTTACATAGATCAGTAGATTCTATTTTTGCAACCATGCTACATAGGGAGGTTACCCTACACAGTATATCTCTTCAAATGATGTGTCTACAGGCTGATATTTGCATGATATTTTCAAAAGTACATGCATATAGCTCAAAAATATGCTAATGATATTCAGTTATCTATGAGATGTCAGCATATTTCTCTGTTCTGCTTAATATTCATCATGATTTGCATTTATGAAAGTGATTTCTATGAAATTAAAATGGGAAAAAAGGGTTAGAGAGTGACATTCCTAGAATTACTTGACTGAGATCACTGATCCACGTACATGTTCCCATACAACAATGAAGAGAAGGAAACTAGAATCATACTTCACCAGGACATTCCACAAATCCTCATGATCTAGTGCAAATCTTCAGGGGAAAGTTGACAACAATATGCAATAGAATGAAAGTGCTTCTAGTTGAACACAGGATTCATCATTGCATATCCATAAATCAACTTGAAGATTACATAAAGTTTACAATCAGGATATAATCTAGAGCTTCATCTCCATTCAGTATGCTAAAGAACAAGTACATATACAGTGGTATGAAGAAAGAACCTTAATGTTTTAACAATTCAATACTCACTAGTCTCAGTAATCTGAGCTCCTATAAAATTGTCTAGGTCAGATTTTTTATGATTGACCTCTCCTTCTTTTTAGAGTGAAGGGACTGAATATATATCTTTGGTTCTTCTTAATACAGTGCCCCAAAAACCCCCAAATTGATCAATGGTCAGCATCCTCATGCACAATATCAAATGGTAGAAAACTAATCCTGCCAAAAGCTGAGCAACATGCCCATACCGAGCACTGCTCTAACAATAATGTTTCCACCTGCATTCTCCTCCGCATTGAAATCTTTGTCTCCTCCTGGTGTGTTTGCGACCTCTCAGGATCCAATCCGCTACTTGGGATGTCCTCGCCATTAAAGCTCTGTCATATCTCCACCTGTATACCATCGAGTTCTAAAATGGATTCAAAATCCTCTCCCCTCTGTTTTCCTACCCCTTTTGTATCACAAATGCAAATTGTCCCGATCATCGACATGACCAGCTTTAGTCAAAGAGAGCCAAAAATGCTCCACTAACCTCATCTTTCTAGCTGATGCACCTCCTTTTCTTACATGCGCACCTATGGTCAACATACAGAAGTTAAGCATCATCACTTAAATAACCAATAGGAGGATAATTATTTATATTAAATCATGCTCCGAATGTGTAAATGTATATATTGGGTCACATTTTTTAAGATGAGGGGATGTTCGAAAAATGACCCCCACAAGTAAAATGACCTTCCTTTCGAAAGATCGGGATGACGTTAGCATGTTGATGGCTTTGCTTGAACATTGCATTAAAATGATGTCATCCTCATGTCATTGAAAAGGGGGATCATTGGATACATACCTCTGCGAGGTACAAGGATGATGACGTCAGTGTCATATTGATCTCCTTCATTCATTGGGCCGAGATGATGTTATCATGATATTGGCACTGGGGTGATATTTTGCAACAGGGTGATATTTGAAAGATCAGGTGATCTTTGAAATATTGGGTGATGTTCAAAATATGACCTCTGCAAAATATATGAAGTTGTTTTGATTAGCAGATATAGTTACCACATAAAATTGACATCTAGAGTTTGCAGACCAAATGATTATCAGGTGATAAAATAGGATTGGGGTGATCTAACATAAGGTGACTGATATTTCAAATATGACCCACCCCCCCACCCCCCGAATATGAGGTTTGACGAAAACTTTGACTTACCATAACTTTTTTACTTGGCCAAATTTTAGGGTGATGTAAAAGACAAACCTGCCTAGAATTTTACACTCTTTCACATTGTAGGCTTCCTAAGGAAAGATTTAGACTTTGAAATTTTGGGTTAAGACTTCAAGATCACAAATGCACCTAACACTAGGCAGATACACACTGAATGATGCTGCTTTTTACCATTACCACCCATAACACAAGAGCAAGGGAGCAAGCCACAACAGGGGTCCTCATTTTTCTAAGGAGTGAAATGGGGCATGTTGTGAACATCACAACAACTAGCAACCAAACAAAACAATCAAAAATTAAAACCATTAAAGGAAACCAAATGAAATAAATTCATAACTTCCAACTATCTCTCCTATAAATCATCATTTGAGTTGAGACTTAATGTATTCAATAAGGTGTATGAATTTTCCTTTCAGTTTAAGTGGGTGCACGTGATTAATAACCCTCATCTTGAAGATCGGTTGAACAAACTAGTGACTGATATTAGCCTTCATAGGTGAGCATATTCCCTCATAGCCAACCGGATAGAGCCTTGCTACCAGCAGGCATCCATAGCCCCAGCAAGGTTATCATTACAATTCTCCTAAGTAGAACCCCACTACCAGTGAGCGTCTATAGCCCCGGTAGAGTTACTTAGATGGCTTAACCCAGATTTTTGGTAAAATCCATTTTATTATTTTATATTTTTTTTGTATTTGATAGAAACTTCATAAGATATTGTAGTTGTAAATTCATGATGAAAGGAGTGGTCACTTCCTGAAATTAAGTTGAGAATTATAATGGTAGCAAGGGTGTCCTCTAATTTTTCACCTAATATCTACATTGTTAAGTTCAACAAACCCAGCGATTTTATGTGTGTCATCGTGAGAAACATTCCTTGAATACTCAACCCATTCTTATTGAATACAAAATTTCACAAGTCAAAACAAATTTCTACATTCATGACAGTCACACAAGTTATGCATAACTTTCAGATGATTAACCTGAATGATCTGAATTTTCCATTATTTTCAATGGTTGTTAATTTGCTCCATATTCTAAAGCAAAACAAAAGTCCCTACTGAGGAAACACAACAAAGCAACCAAAACAAATAGACTGTATAAACAACTATACAAGAATATACACTATGATACACATGATTGTCATGGTGCCACTTCAGGCTTGGAAATAGTGTTTGAGAAACTATCCATTAACTGGTAATGGAACATCCTCACCTGTTAAGGTCTTAAGCCTGAAGGTGCTATCTCCTAAAATCTTAGAAATTTGGAAGGGACCTATCTAGAGTTTATAAAACTTGCCATGATCACCTTTCCTTTCATGTGCCTTGTCCCACATCAGGACTAGGTCTGAGATTTTGAAAGCCTTATCCCTGGCTCTTTTGTCAAACCAGCACTTGACAACAGTTTGATGTTTAGAAAATTGGTTGATTGCTTCACTTCTTTTTTCCTCTAGGTGCATCAGTTGCAGCAACCTAACTTCTTGTTTATTATCTATGCCCAGGTATTCTTGTACAAACTGCAATGTAGGAATCCTCAAGTTAATAGGAAGGATAGGACCTACCCCATATACTAGGTGAAAAGGTGAATTTCATAATGCATCCTTATTCCTGGTTCTATCTACCCACAAGGCATATTTCAATAAGGTGTTCCACTCCCTTGGGTTCTTTTATATCAATTTCTTTATGATGTTCAATAGGTTTTTGTTTGTGGATTCTGCTAATCCATTCCCTTGGGGATAGTAATTTGAGGAGAATTTCAAAATGACCCCATAATCAAAAGCCCAACTTGATAGTTTAATTGAAGCAAAAACAGGTCCATTATCACATACTAAAGCATATGGAACTCCATACCTAGTCACTGTATTGCTTTCCAAAAACCTAATGACATCCTCAGCATTACATGTTCTACTGCTGACAACTTTAGTCCACCTAGTATAGTAGTCAGTAATAGTTAAAACATACCTATGGCCTGAGGATGATGGAGGATTGATAGGTCCTATGAAGTCCATTCCCCATTGAGCAAATGGGTGCATCTCCATCACTGGCTGCAAAGGTTGAGCAGCATATTTTTCTCTGTTTGCAGCAACCTGACACATATGACAGCATTTGATGTGTCTAGCAGTATCTTTAAAAATTGTGGGCCAATAATACCTCGCCCTGAGGATAGTATGAGTGATGACTAGGGATGATCCATGTGCACTCCCAAATTTATTATGCAACTCTGCTAGCACCTTATCTACTTCTGATATTTCCAAGCACCTTAGGTATATCCCCTCATAGTTTTTCTTGAAAAGGACTCCTCCTTTTATCATGTATTTCTATGACCTTATCTTTAAGGCTCTCCTTTGTGAGGCCTACAATCTTGAGGGAGATCTTCCAATCATTAGGATGTGTCTAATGTCTGAGTACCATTCTCCATCATTTTTCACATTCACAACATATTGTTGGCTCATGATATTAGGATCAATCTCTAATATCATCTGGCTCAAAGCCTGTCATCTTACTAACTTCATGGGTGTAATATCCATATCATACTCTTGGAGGATAGTGATCCATTTAGCTCTCTTTTCTCCTGGTTCACTTTGCATTAATAACATCTTCACTGCTGCATTAGGTACTACAACGATTAGTTTACTTCTCATGATGTAATGCCTGAATTTCTTGACTGCTCAAACCAGAGCAAGTGCCTGTCCTTCAACGTCCATGTATCTAATCTCTACATGTCTAAAAGGGCAGCTCATGAAGGATATAGGCTTTTCCTCTTTTTCTTCATTTCTCTATGTTAACACTGCTGTAGAAGTATGCTCTGAAGCAAATGAGTAGATGTAAAAGTCCTTGGTATAATCTGGACTGATGAAAACTGGAGCATTTGATATGGCTTTCTTATTATCTTCAAAAGCGGCTCTAGCTTTAGGTGTCCACTCAATTTTAGCATCATTCTTGAGCATGGCATTCAAGGGTTTGACAATCTCTGCAAAGCCAGTAATAAATTCCCTAACAAAATTAATCTTACCAAAGTAAGATTTGAGCTCCGTCCTGCTTCTAGGAAATTGTATCCTCATGATGGACTCCACTCTATCAGGATCAATGATGATCCCATTTTTAGTTATCAGGTGGCCTAGTAATTTCCCTGTGGTCATCCCAACTATGCACTTCTTAGGGTTCAGGGATATCCCATACTGTTCACACTTCTTCAACACCTTTCTCAGGTCCTCTACATGGTTTCCTCTATCTTTAGAGAAAACTATTAAGTCATCCATGTATATGACTATCCATTTACCAATCAAGCCCTTGAAGGCTATGTCCATTGCTCATTGAAATGTGGCTCTAGTATTTATTAACCCAAACAGCATGTGCCTGTAGGCAAGAATTCCCCACTTCATGGTGAATGCAGTTTTCAATCTGTCTATTTTGTCCACCATCACCTGGTTATAACCAGAGAAACCGTCCAAGAATGACATCATCTTGGCACCATTCACAATTTGTAGGACTTCATCCATAGAGGGCAAGGGATACTTGTCCATTTCAGAAGCTCTATTTAAGTTCTTGAAGTCCACACACAATCTGATGTCATCATTTTTCTTTCTTACTAGGACCAGGTTTGCCACCCATGTGGAGTGCCTCACAGGGAATATGATCCTAGCATCAAGCAGCCTTTTAACCTCTTCAAAAATGATGGGCTCCAGCAAAGTATTGACAGGTCTTTGTTTCTGCCGAAAAGGCTTCGCATCTGGCTTCAAAGGTATTGTATGAGTGATGACTGATGTGTCGTAAGTTTTTAGCTCATCATACGTCCAGGCAATGACATGGGTATAATCTTTGAGATTTTGGGTTATTCTTTTCAATTCTTCCTCTATATAGACCTTCCCAATAAGAATGTTTATTTTTTTATCACCTTGTCCAAGGTTAACCTGTGAGTACTATCCTTCATCGGCTTTTGGGAGATCCTTCTATTTTAGCATGTTGTCTAGATCGAATGCTCTTTCTAGCTCTATCATTCCCTTAGGAATCTTGTTACTAGGCAACTCTAGGATTTCTTCTTCCTAGACATGATCTTCTACATCCCTTTCATCTATGATCTGTGCTTCAAAAACATCTCTGTTGGAAATAAAATCCAATATATGTTGATCATCATCAAATACTTGAAGATTAGTTATATTGTTAGGCACAGAGGCACTAATACTAATTCAACTAAGAATATTTTCAAACCAGATATGGATAGTGGTTCTAAAGTACTGGCAGCTTGGGCCAAAGCATCTGCCTTGTGATTTTGTTCTCTAGGTACATGGGTGATATTGAATGCATCAAAATCTTCTATCAAGTCCCACACCCTATGTCTGTAATTGGATACCCTTTTGTAATTGCAAGAGTATATACCTCTTACCTACCTCAAAACTAATTTTGAGTCTCCATAGACATGCTGAATCTTCACCTTCTTTCTAAGTGCAAACAATATCCCATGAATTAGAGCTTCATATTCCATCACGTTGTTTGTACATGGGAACTGCAATCTGTATGCTTCCAAGTAGGATTTTCCATATGGATCAATGAGGTCTATCCCTACCCTAGCTCCTTGTTTTGACTTGGATCCATCAAATCTAAGGATCCATGGCTTATCTTCATCTAAAAGCTTGTCTGGGCTTTCTTTCTTCCTTTTAGCTCTGGTAGCTACACCACTAGATATCCACTTTAGTTTTGATATCTCAGCTTTCTCAGACATCACCTTATTAGCCTTATGGGAAGCTGATATTTCTTCTTTTCTCTTACCCTCAAAAGGAACATCCTCTGGACTGGGTAACATCTGTCTTTTCAAAATATGCAGACAAAATGAACAAGTGGTTTCTGAATGAGGTGCTCCGTGTAACCTGCACCAACCTTCAATCAAGACATCCTGTGGAGGTCTTTGCTGCTATGTCACCTTTTGGATCTCATTTGATAAAAATTCTTCAAATTTGGATAGGTTGTTGCCCCTATTCTCATCAGATAACTCATAATCTGAGTCCACTAAGAAATCACTCCCTGGGGTGATCTTTTTGCTTTTTGAATTACTCATGTTGCATACCAGTATCTCTTCTGGCATCTGAATAGAGCCCTCACCTTGCTGTGTGCATTCTCCTGTTCCTGCAGAAGACAAACAAAGATCAGTATCATTATCATTATCTACAGAACTCACCATAGATGATGATGAAGATGCTTCATTGTATGCTTGTTCCAGCTCCAGCATGTCTAAACAGGCATCACAAGTCTTTTTAGAATGTGCCTCATTATGCAACCTGCACCATCCATTGATTAGAATATCATGAATGGGCACATTTAATACCTGACATTGTTGCACCTCTTTAGACAAATGCATCTCAAAATTCTTGAAATGATCTGCCTCTATTTCATTTTTTAGGGTCACCATCATATTCTAAATTTACTTGATCATCTTGAGGGTTATCACTATGATCATGCACATCAAACATCAGGATCTCCTCTATGTTGGAAGTTTGAGGTCTAATGGAGTAAACTCTAGGTTCCACATCCACATACATGATTTCATTAGTTTTGTTATATTCAGTGATCATGTGTTTCATGTGGGGTTCAACATCTATCCTTATTTGATTTGGTAATCCTCTCCAGGGCAACCACATATGACTGAAATCAGTTGACATGTATCCATTAAGGGTTTCTAACCAGTCTCTACTGAGTAACATCCCATATGTATCAGGTATATCAACTACCTGAATATTGATATAATACTAAATTCTAGGATCCAATGCTAGCTGCTTGTGAATGTGAGTCAGTTCCCCTACCATACTCACTTCTATTTTGTGTAATTGTGTAACCTTCTTTAATGATTTAGCAGGGCGTAACCCTCAAGCATTGCATATGGATAGGGGCATTACATTGGTAGATGCTCCTAAGTCTACTAAACAATTGTGCAATTTTTTACGGAACATTCTTATGGTCAGGAGGAAAGGAGGTGATTCACTTTTGTCTTTGTATAGGATCATGTGAGAAGTCTCTGTAGCTTGAATAGTAGCTGGCAGTTTGTGTTTAACATTAGGATCTCTAGCAGCATGATCTTTACTACCAAATTGACCTAAAGTATGACTATCTTCCTTTTGAGCAGGATCATCTAATGATTTCATGAAAGCTCTCTTGATAGTAGGGGTTTTAAGCAATTCTGACAATGGCAAGTTGATTTTAACTCTTTTCATTTCATCTATCAGATATGTAACCAACTTGTCAGACTCAGGAAGCAGATTTGCAGCTTTTAGTGTTGTGTTCTATGGTGCCAAATACTGAGCATTAACCTTGGGGAATCTAGGGTTATTACTTACCTTAGGATCAGGAGGTGTATTGAAATTGTTTGGAGGTAAGGAAGTGGTCAAAGAACCAGTAGGTCTACTCGAGTTATTCCTTAAGTTGTAATTATGCCTACCCTAAGGTTGATGTTGATAAGCATTGACTTCCATGCTCAATTGATGGCTCATTCTCATCCTCAAAGGGAAAAACATAGTTAGATTCAAAAGCCATGGCTAATTCCTCACATGTTGAGGTGTAATCGTATTGAGATGAAATTGTCTGTTGATAAGGACAATGCATGAAGCTTTCCAGCACTAAGGCAAAATCATATTCACAGGGGACAATTTCATTTCCCTCTGCATAAGGTGGGTTGCCTGAAGTATTGGACACTTCAGCTTGGAAAATACTGGCAGCAATCCTGAATTGAGGACAGTCTAGCTCTACCTGAGCATTGGTGTTATGCATCCTGCACCAGTTTGTAAGTGCTGCCTCTGCAAGATTTACTCTAGTAGTCTACCTAGGCTCACTAGGAGGCTGATTGTCTAGGGGCGATGTCAAGGAACCATTGTTTGGCCTAGTGTTCCACACTCTAGGCTGTCTAGGAGGATTGTTGTTGCTATTATTATTGTAATTATTGTTGTACCACCTATCAGGATAATTAGGTCTGGCATTGGCGTAACCTCTGTTCTGATTTGCTTGGGACTAGAAGTTCTAATTCCTTAGATGGGTGACCTCGGTAGTAAGTTTCCTTAACTGAGCTGATATCTCTTTGATTTTTTCTTTTACTTCCTGAACCTTGGCCATTACATTCTCTACTTGAGGCTTGAAAAAGGAAGATCCATTGTTATTGTTGGATTGTTCCACATCCTAAGGTAATTGGGTTTGTCCTAGGTATTGTAACATTTGGCCATTCCCATTTGGTGGTGGCATGATACTGAGTGGGGGTATCTGCAAAGGAGCTGGCATTACTACTGAGGGTATCATGGCTCCATTGGTCTGTTGGTGAATAGGGTATGTAGGATAACTAGGAAGTGTAGGGAAGGCCCTATTTGGTGTGGGAGCAGGAGCCAATTGTTGACTGACTTTGATAGCTTCTTCAAAAGCTTCTGCTAAAGTTGTTACACTTGGATGTGTTCTCCTGATGAACATGGAAGTCAAGGAATCTAAAGCTAAGTAATAAATGCTCCTAGTAGCTTCATCTATTACAACATAGGGAGCAAATAGCTTAGATAGCATCTTCTAGAATCTAAAGTTGAAGTTTGCAATAGGTTCTCCTTCAGATCTCTTGATGGTGGCCAATAAATGATAGTTCATTGAAGGATCTATAGGTACATTGATCCTATCCTTGAAAACTTTTTCCAAGATAGCCCATGAACTGACTGAACCCTAACCTAGACTGATTTACTAGTTATAGGCTTCCTCCCCTAATGAAAATGGGAATAACCTACATACCACATCTTCATGTTCAATTCTAGCCCTACAATAAGATTCCTTGAAGGTTCTGACATGATCATCAACATCCTAATATGGATGATACCTAGGACAAATTTTATCAGGATTCTTAGGCAAAGCATGATATGCATTGAAGGTCAAAGGTGACTCTACTGTAAAAAATGACATTGCAACCGGTGGAGGTTGGATTTGAGGTATGACTGGTTGAGGTTGGACCTGAGGTGTGACGGGTGGTCCTGTAGGTATTTGAAAGCCAATAGGGGTTATAGGAGCATGCTCTGGTGAAGCTTCAGATGCACTAGGATCGGGGGAGTGATGAATGTCCATAGTTCTAGGTCTAAATCCCCTGATAGGTAGTTCTTCAAAGAGTCCACTAGATCTAGACCTAGTATTTGGCCTAAAAGCAAGGATTTCTCAAATTTTTTAAGAAAAAAATTGGCTGGTTTACTGGTCAGAAATTGAAACTGATTGGATATTCAAGCAATGTTTGCAGGATTCTACAATTTCCTTGTTCGGGCCCTCCTTCTAGTGTCAGTAAATGTGTTGATGAGGATGTTAGTCACACAACAAACACACAAACAAAAGTTACATATCAACCCTTGTTTATCTTGAAAGATACGATGAATTAAAAGAATTCATGATCCCAAGTCTATGCTGATTAGTTCATAGTCTACTGACATTACTCAGTGGTTGATGTGTATTGTTGTTTTCCATTTTGGGGTCTTACATAGATCAGTAGATTCTGTTTCTACAACCATGCTACATAGGGAGGTTGCCCTACACAGTATATTTCTTCAAATGATGTGTCTACAGGCTGATATTTGCATGATATTTTCAAAAGTACATGCATCTAGCTCAAAAATATACTAATGATATTTAGTTATCTATGGGATGTCAGCATATTTCTCTATTCTACTTAATATTCATCATGATTTGCATTTATAAAAGTGATTTCTATGAAATTAAAATGGGGAAAAAGGGTTAGAGAGTGAGATTCTGAGAATTACTTGACTGAGATCACTGATCCACATACATGTTTCCATACAAAAATGAAGAGAAGGAAACTAGAATCATACTTCACTAGGACATTCCACAAATCCGCATGATCCAGTGCAAATCTTCAGGGGAAAGTTGACAACAATATGCAATAGAATGAAAGCACTTCTAGTTGAACACGGGATTCATCATTGTATATCCAGAAAACAACTTGAAGATTATGTAAAGTTTATAATCAGGATGTAATTTGGAGCTTCATCTCGATTCAGTATGCTAAAGAACAAGTACATATATAGTGGTCTGAAGAAAGAACCTTGATGTTTCAACAATTCAATCCTCACTAGTCTCAGTAATCCGATCTCCTACAAAATTGTCTAGGTCAGATTTTTTTATGATTGACTTCTCCTTTTTATAGCGAAGGGGCCGAATACATATCTTTGGTTATTCTCAATACAGTGCCCCAAAAACCCCCAAATTGATCAATAGTCAGCATCCTCATGCACAACATCAGATGGTGGAAAACCAATCCCAACAAAAGCTAAGCAGCATGCCCATACCAAGCGCCGCTCTAATAATAATGTTTCCACCTACATTCTCCTCCACATTGAAAGCTTTTTCTCCTCTTGGTGTGTTTGTGACCTCTCAGGATCTAATCCGCCACCTGGGATGTCCTTGCCATTAAAGCTCCGTCATATCTCCACCTACACACCATCGGGTTCTGAAATGGATTCAAAATCTTCTCACCTCTATTTTCCCACCCCTTTTGTATTGTGAATGCACATTGTCCTGATCATCGGCATGACCAGCCTCAATCAGAGCGAACCAAAAATGCCCCACCGACCTCATCTTTTTGGCTGATGCACCTCCTTTTCTTACCTGCACACATGTGGTCAACATACAGAAGTTAAGCATCATCACTTAAATAACCAGCAGGAGGATAATTATTTATATTAAATTATGCTATGAATGTGCAAACATATATATTGGGTCATGTTTTTTAAGATCAGGGGATGTTTGAAAAATGACCCCCGCGAGTAAAATGATCTTCCTTTCGAAAGATCGGGATGACGTCAGCACGTTGATGGCTTTGCTTGAACATTGCATTAAAATGGCATCATCGTCATGTCATTGAAAAGGGGGATCATTGGATACATACCTCCACAAGGTAAAAGGATGATGACGTCAGCGTTATATTGATCTCCTTTGTTCATCGGGCAAAGATGACATCATCATCATATTGGCACTGGGGTAATATTTTGTGATAGGGTGATATTTGAAAGATCAGGTGATCTTTGAAATATCAGGTGATGTTTGAAATATGACCTCCGCAAAATATATGAAGTTGTTTTGACTACCAGATACAATTACCACATAAAATTGATGTCTAGAGTTTGTGGACCAAATGATTATCAGATGATAAAATAGGATCGGGGTGATCTAACATAAGGTGGCCGATATTTCAAATATGACCCCCGTAAATATCAGGTTTGACCAGAACTTTGAGTTTCCATAGCTTTCTTACTTGGCTAAATTTCAGAGTGATGTAAAAGGCAAGCCTGCCTAGAATTTTACACTCTTTCACATGGCAAGCTTCATGAGTAAAGATTCAGACTTTGAAATTTTGGGTTAAGACTTCAAGATCACAAATGCACCTGACACTAGGCACATACACACTGAATGATGTTACTTTTTTCCATTACTGCCTAGAACACAAGAGCAAGGAAGCAAGCCACAGTAGGGGTCCTCATTTTGCTAAGGAGTGAAATGGGGTGTGTTGTGAACATCACAACACATATAAACTATGAAGCATATTTCTTTTTTGTATTTTTCAACAATTGAATTAGGGATTCTTTCCCTTGTGTGCATTATACTCTAAAAATTCTTAAAGTAACCCCATATTGCAGTTTTCTGAACTTTCAAATCACCAATGCTATGAAGATGATTTTTGATTTGAATGTCAACTAGCTCATCATTAGTCCAGTGTACACCTATTACCCTAGGTACCTCATTTATAAAGTAGAAGAATAGACATAGAACCAATGTACCATACTTGAAAGTGTTTTTCTTATCCATCTTAATTTTGTTCAAATTCTCAATCAATAGATTTTGTAGCAATTCACACAAGTCATAATCAGTATCTTCCTTCAACATCTTGTATGCAACATATATGGCTGTTTTAGAGACATAATTTTCTCTACTCGACTGGTAAATCTTGTACCCAATTACCATAGAGGTGAATTTGACATCTGGTTCTATTATATCATTGATGGTCATTACTCTTCTATCAAACTTGGCACCGGTAGCATTAGTCATTGTCTAGTTTTTCATAGCCTTCAGCATGGGTAATCCATCGGTTGTGTTTAATTCGGTTACTATTCTAATAGCATCCTTGGTAATTTTGAATGATTTGAACAACCAAATAAATTCATCATACATCTGACTTAAAATATATTGGACCCATTCATCCTCATCAAATATTGGAAACCCCATGATCTAGATGAAGTGTTTATCCTGTAGTGCCTTATATTTAGGTTTATGTTCTTGATTGTCATCTCTGAGTTGTTTCTCAAATAGGTCTACATACCTTGAATCTCCAAATTCATCTATGTTTGCATGAATATAAACCCTAATGTCTTCAACATGAAGCACACCATGCTAAACACTTGAAAAAGCACCTAACGGGTTGACTTGTATTGATTTGTGAGGATGCTTCTTAAACTTGGGTCAAGGTCTTTCAGTAGTGTCAACAACATGAGGAGTAGCCATCTCAACAAATTTCATATTCAAAGCTTCACAGAGAAGTACCTTTTTCTTCCGCGGGGTTGGAGATGAATGCAATTGCTGATTGAATTCATTCTTTGTGTCTTAGTCTCTGGATTTTCAGCTTGAATGCTCTTCTTATTTCCTCCAAATGCAAAGTGATTCAAATGTGTGAACAAGTGACCTTTTATCTTTTACAAACCCTGATTCGGCATTGTAACAAATGCATTACCCTAACTTTATCCAGTTATTCTATTTTTGATAGTTCTTTAAGAATCACTCCATAAGTTCTCATAACATCTTTTCTTCCTGAAATCCTTCCAACGGTTCTAAACAAAACTCTCCTCTTTATTGTGCTAGATTTAGGCACCCACTTACTAACCAGGGGAATTTGATGTTTAGTGCAGCTCCCCCTGAGCCAAAGCTCCTGACTTAATTCCCAGAGGAATTGTCAGCACCTGATTCTGGTGTGGACTCATCATTATTGTTTATTATATCTTTCTTTACCCACATCTTGTTCATTTTGCTCCATATCTCATCCACATCAATTTTTCTTTTGCCATTGTCTTGTTTTTGCTCATCTGGTCTTCTGTTTGCTGGACTTCTTCTTCCATTGTTCCTATTTTTGCAAAATCTTGCAATATGACTAGATTTATTGTAGTTAAAGAACACAACTTGATTTTCTCTTGATTTGCACTAATTAACCATGTGTCCAAACCCATTGCAAACAAAATAGTACCCATTGAAAGAATTGCTAATTCCTTTATTGTTAGCATTATTCATTATCATATTTCTGCATTCATTTGATCTATGACAATACCTTTTACACTTGAAGCATTGATCGGAGAAGGATAGACCATTTTGATTTACTTTGTTTCTACACTGAGTAGCTATATGACCAAATTTATTGCAATTGAGACAATTTCCATTGAATGATGGATATATCTGATCGTTAGGCTGTCTCACGAGAGGTTTTATGGTTCTATTTCTCATATTCCCTAATTGAATGTTTCTTTGATCAAATCTAGATCTTTCACCTTTCTCATAACCAAGATCATGCTTGTCACCACCCCTTTTCTAACTTTCAATTAGTGCTTCAAGTTTAGCTGAGGTTATCTTGAACTTCTCCTTATACTCATTTGCAATTTCTAGGTCATGTCTGAGAGTGATAATATGTCTTTCAAGTTTTCTTTCATTGTCTCTACTTTCTTGTAGATTAGATTCTAGGAGGCTAGCTATCGCATCTAATCTATAGCATTCTTCAGATCTCTCTTTCAGATTTTGATTTATCTCTTCTTCAGCTTTCTTCCTATCTTCAATTTCCTTGGTTAGTCTCATCACCCCAGCTTCCATCTCATGTTTTAGGAGTAACTTCTTTAGCTAACTTTTCACATTCCTTTGTCTTCTCTTTCAGGGCCTTGTCTTAATAATGCTTTCTTAGTTGAAGAGGTTTCTCCTTTCCTTTAGCATTGTATTTGTTCAAATTTTCTTTTAAAATCTCAATGAAATCTTTAGACTTTTTGAGGTTATCTTATAGATTTGAACATCTGCCTTGGACTACTAAAGATTATCTAGCATGAGATTGAGTTGCCCTTGAAGATTATATTCATCCATTTTACTGCCTTCCTAGATCTTCCTTAAGCTCTTAAACTTTTTCAAAGGAAATTAGTGTTGGAACAAGGTGGATAATTGATAGGGGGTGAATCAGTTATCTTCAATTACTTAACTTTATTTTCTTCTTTAATAATTAGTACAGTATCAAAACATTTAAGCATACATGAACATGAGAGCAGAAAAGAAATCAACACACATAACACAAGGATTTTTACGTGGAAAACCCTGTTAAGGGAAAAACCATAGGGTGACTAACCTAATATTGTATTCTTTATTAAAAGAATAGAAGTACAAAATGGCACTTGCCAATTAGGGCTCACTGCCTGAGCACACTATTTGCAAGAGGCTCACTGCCTAAAAGAGACTCACTGTCTACAAGGTATATAGAAAGTAACCAAGTGTTTGAACTGATCAGAGGCATCCACATATGCTGAGGTTCAGTTCCAGTTAGGCTTAATATACTGATGTGCTGCACTTCATTCTTCCTCTACTTAGTGTTGTTGTTCTGTCACATACTGGATTTGTATAGCTGCTTCCACAATGTTTTCTGCTTTTCTTCACACACACTATTGTACAACACACACCTTCACATCGAAATCCATCTGGTATATATATTTTCACAAAGGATTTCAACCTCTTTCTAGTTGGCATCTAGAATACTAAAGATTTTCCCAAACTCTAGTCTGTCGGCTAAATCCATGCTTACTAAGTGATGCGTATTAAAAATATAATTATAGGAGTCATCAATCATCTTAGCCAACCATGAATGATCCCTCAAGAAACTTGATCACCATCAATTTCTTATAAGGATTAAGGTTTGATGCTCTGCTGGTCAGTTCTTCCTTAGTCTACTCTGCCAAATAGGAACCCATCACTTAGGTGCTCATATCTTTTAACTCTTTCATCACTGGAGGCTCAATCTCTGGAATGTAGTAGTCATGGTACTCCTCTTAACTTCCCCAAGTCCGTACTTTACTGAGATACTTCCTCTGAGAGATCTGTACTTGATTGTCAGACTTTGCTGCATGCTTTGTTCTTGCTCACCAGACCAAAACACTCTTCAGTCTGACTTCTGGTAAAGACCTATTATCTGCTGTGAATGTGTGGGATAAACTTTGTTGCCATCAATGACAACAATGATGAAGCCACATAGTGTCTCTTTCCAACAATCTCCCCTTTGGAATTGATAGCGACACTTAGTGAAAAATGACTAAGTGTTATAATAGGCTCCCCCTGGCTGATGCTCTATCTTATGTGCAATTTTACTAGAGCTCCCCCTTAGCTAGATTCCACATTTTTCATTGCTCCTCACTCCCCCTTTGACATAAATTGAAAAGGGTAAAATCCACACATGAAAATTTCCAAAAAGTAACATAGACATAGCCACATAAGTATATATGCAAGTTATACTTACATATACTTAAGTATATCCGCAAAAGTGGTTTTCAACTGGACAAATTCTGTTGCCCAACTCTGCTTCATTCTGTCCAAAATTGAGATGTGACCACTTAACAAAAATACAAAGGCTTCTACCCTCTTTAAGTCTGTTGAATCACTGGTCTGAGCTATAGTTTGAGCATCAGTTAGGGCTTCATGCATTGCCTCTAACTTAGGGATAATTATCCCTCTTAGTTCACTCATTTTGCTTATTCTATTTTTCTTCTCCTTCTCAAGTCTCTTGATCTCATTTATAGTAGCAATAGCCTGGTACTCTTGATTCATTATGGATGAGGTGAGAGGATCAAAACTTTGGGATAAGCTTGATAGTTTACCCTCTTGTTCTTCCACCTTCTTTGCAATGTATGTTGTTACTGTGGACCAAGATAAACAAAATTTGTATAATTCTCTGACATCTTTAAGAGCATTTTCTAGGCTCTTTATTCCAATATTCAGATTTCTCCTATCATTTTCTATTAACCCCTGTACTTTAGAGAATCTCTTACCCAAAAACTCTTTCCGAACTTTCTCTTTTGCTAATTTCTCCAAAGAATCAAAATGTGTGCTAACAAAATTAACAAGAGATTTTAGATTACGAGATGAGGAGGCTAAAAGATCCTTTTGGAAGGATGGCATGATTTTCTCTAGCACACTAGATGCAATTTCTATCAGCTCATAGTCTTCCATGTGAGACTTCAGAAGCTTTTCTTTTTCTTTAGCTTGAGCAAAAGATGCTATCTTCATTGTCTGGACTGAAGAGAGTCAAAATTGAGTGGTCCATGGAATAGCTCCAGTTCATCTAATTCCATCATTTCTTTGGTCAGGAAGTCTTTAACTGCTTCTGCAGTGTCTCTTGCTAGAGACAAAGTCTTCTTTCCTTCTGTAGCCTCAGAACTGTCATCTGGGCTCTTCTCTGCTTGATTTTCTTCTCTTCCCTTTTTCTCCTCTTCTTAACTTGCTTTCTCCTCTTTTCTTGCTTCTCCTCTAGTTCTGGAGTCTATTGGGGGATCTAGAAGAGAGATGTTTACTTCTTCATGGACTTCCTCTTCTAGAACAAAGGAATCCATGTCCTTAGTCTTTTCCTCACCTATCTCCTTTGACTCTTCTAGAGTTTTCTCAATAGAATCTTCCTTTGATGCACTTAATCCTTCAACATCCATGGCAGAAGGTTCATCACTTATGTCCTCTATAATAGGAAGATTGAATCTTTTATATGCATTCTAGAGGATGTCTTTAGTCTCTTTTGCCACCTGATCAGTTTATCTGAGCATAAGCTTGTTCATTCTGGCTTTGCTCCAGAACTCATCCTTGCAATCCTTGAAGATCATGTTCGTTTTGTTTTGGATTGATGGAAATATAGAGGTGAATAGCTATCTGTTCCCAGATCTCCATATCCTTTTCCTTGGCATTGTCTTTTTTGAGTTCAAGTACTTTCTCTAAACTCTTGGGGATTAGAGAGATGATTTCAATGAATGCTTTATTATATATGTTTAAGTACTTAATTGTAGCTTCTTCCAAGATCCTTTTGTCTGTGTCACTATACTCATCATATAATTCTATCATTGGTTGTAGATTCCCATCCACAGTAACTACCTTGATGATATCATCAATGGAGAGTGTAGGTCCTTCAACAAATTCTTCTACTTCTTCTTCTTTGTTTTTGCCAGCAGATGATTCCACAGAAGTTTTCTTTTTCTTCTTCATTTTCTTAACCTCCTCATCTGTCTCTATCTTTTCATCATCCTTGTGGCTTGTGTATGACCTTGGGCCTTTTTCTTTGTTCTCTTCTCTCCTTTTCCAGATGGCTTTGCTTCCAGTTTTGAGGCTTTTGAGCTCTTAGAGGTGGCAGGTGCAGAGCTCTTTGAGGATCTAGTCTGGGAGGGGGCTTGCACCGAAACACTTTCTTTTTCTGCTCTTTCTACCTTCTCTCTATTAGCATCAACTGACTCCTTTGATATTCCATATTTCTTGGCAATTTCCTCTAGTTCCTTCCTGACTTTTCTCTTTATTTCAGGTTGCCTTAGTTCAACATGAATTTGCACACTCAATTCTTGAAAGGTGCCAAACATTTCAGCCTCAGGGTCCTTAGGCTGACTTAGTAGGTGTTGGATATGCAGTTCCAAAATTTTCTCATCCACCTCATAGCCCATTCGCATAATCCAGACTATTCTAGGCTCTACTACCTCCATTAGGCATTGATCAGTGTCTACCATAAAACACACTGTATCTTTATATTTTTTAACTAATGTCTAAGGAATTCTTTCTCTGACCTGCATCATACCTTGGAAATTCTTAAAATATCCCAAGAGAGATGTGATTTGTATGACCACAGGTTTGTGATTTTGTCATACCCAACCACTAGATCTAGGTAGCTCATTCATATAGTAAAATAATAGACATAGTATCAAGCCACTGTACTTAAATGAATTCTTCCTATCCTTCTTTATTTTCTATAAATTCTCTAACAGTTGGTTTAGGAGAAGCTCACAAAGATCATAGTCAGCATTTTTCCTTAGCATTTCATATGCAGTATATATAGTAGTTCCAGATACTGAATTCTCCCTGCTGGATTGATAGATTTTGTAACCAATTATCATAGAGGCAAACTTGATATTGAGATCTATGATGTCTTCTATTGTCATTGCCCTCTTGTCAAATTTTGATCCGGTAACCTCAGTTACAGTTTGGTTTCTGACTGATTTGAGAGTAGGAAACCCACCGGATGAGTGCAATCTAGTTACTACCCTAATGGCATCTTTTCTGATCTTAAATGGCCTCATCAACCACATGAAGTTGTCATGCATTCTACTCAGAACATATTGGACCCATTCATTTTCTGCAAAATAGGGGAAATGGATGCAATGTCCAAAATGCTTATCCCGAATGGCCTTGTATTGGGGTTTAAATTCAAATGTTTCATCTATTAATTCCTTGTGATGGATATCCATCAGCTTGGATTCCTCAAATTCCTCAATGTTGGCGTGAATGTATACCCTAACATCTTCTACATGCAGAACCCCATGCGGAATGCTAGAGAATGTCCTAGGGGATCAACTTCTAGGGATTTGTACGGATGTTTCTTGAACTTAGGGTGTGGTCTATCAGTGATTTTAACAACATTTGGAGTAGCCATCTTTCAAAGGATTCAGAGAGATATTCAAGAGCGAAAATACCTTTTACGCTTCTAGGGTTCACGATAAGAGCTGAAAAGATCGTTGGTTAAATCAAATTTTGCAATTGATCCTTGAGAGGGTTGAAGCAATCTTGTTGCAGAGCTCTTTCTTTCTTCTTCTCGAATGCAAATGTGCAAATGATGAATAAAAGAACCCTTTTATTTCTACACAAACCCTAATTCCATTTTGCAATAAATGCACAACTTAAGTCATTTTGGTTGCCTTGTTCTCCTTGTCCTGAGAGAGATCTTTCCACATCACTAAGATGCACTTAGAGTTATTCTCAGTGATTATTGACAATCTATCTTCCTTTCTCTAATCATTCCATTTATCCACAGATCAATATATTTCAATTTTTCAATCATACCGGATCTAACTATGAAAATCCTGCTTTTACTGGATGACTGTTAAACCGAATCAATCTTGGATGATTAACCTCTTTAGATCTCCTTACAGATCTTTTATATTTTTACCAAGTGTTATTTAGATATCTCTTTTGAGAACTCTTCAATCCGTAACACTCCATGTGCCAATTTTAGGCACCAATTGACTGGCTGGGGGAAATTGTTTGCTTTTATGACTCCCCTTGAGATAGAGCTCATCTATTTAGTTTCTAGAAGGAATATCAGCACCAGATTCTGGTGTGGATCCATCCCCAACATTTTATGTACTTCTCTTTACCCAAATCTTGTTCATTTCCCTTTAAATTTCATCTGCATTCACTTTTCCTTTCCTTTGTCTTGATTTTGATTATGATGCACCAGACCCCTTTTATTCTAATTCTTACTTCTATAGAATTTTGCAATATGATTGGATCTATTGTAGTTGTAGCAGATAACATTTCTTTGCATATTTGGCTGATATCCTCTTGATCTACATTAATTATCCATATGTCCCATTCTATTGCATGCAAAGTATCTACCATTGAATGAATTATTTATTTGCCTATTTCTACATTCATGAGATTTGTGATCATACCTTTTGTAGTTGAAACATTGTCCGGAGAACGATGAATTAGTTTGATTCATTCTTCTTCTGCACTGAGTTGCTTTATGACTGAAGTTGTTGCAATTGTAGCAGTATCCATTGAAGGATGGATATCTTTGAGCATTTGGTTGCCTTACCGGAGGTCTTCTAGGCCTGTTCCTTAGATTTCCTGATCTAGAGTTCTTCTGACCAGATCCAGAGCTTTCACCTTTCTCATATCCCAAGTCATGCTTGTCATCTACCCTCTTTTGGCTTTCAAGAAGAACTTCAAGTTAAGAAGACCTTATCTTGAATTTTTCTTTGTATTCAATTGCTATTTGAAGATCCATTTTAAGACTGTCTATCTAATTTTCAAGTTGTTCTTCATTATCTCTAGCTTCTTCAAGATTAGATTCTAGATGTCTGATTATTCTATCCATTTTGTGGTAGTCTTCTAACTTCTCCTTGAGAGATTGTCTTAGATTATCTTCCATTTTTCTTTTCTCTTCAATTTCTTGGGTGAATTTCATAACCCCTGATTCTATTTCATGTCTTACCATAATGACCTCTTTTGATAGCTTCTCACATAACTTGTTTTTCTCATTCAGATCTTCATTATTATCATTGGCTTCACTTTGACTTGCTAATTGTTGAAGAAGTTCCTTTCTCTTTTTCACAAAGATACTCAGTTTTTCTTTTAGTTCATTTATGAAGTCATCAGCTTGTTTGAGTCTTTCCCTCAGGTTATTGACTTTAGAGTGAGTTTGCTCAAAATCATCTAGAGTAGACTGAAGTTGTTCCCTCATACCATACATATCCATTGAGATTCCTAGATCTTCCTCAAGATGTTAGGCTCTATTTGGAGGAACTGAGCTCTGATACCAATTGTTGGAACAAGGTGGATAACTGAGAGGGGGGGTGAATCAGTTATCTTCAATTATTTAACTTTCTTTTCTTCTTTAACAATTAGTGTAGTATCACAACATTTAATCATACAGGAACATGAGAGTAGAAAAGAAATCAACACACTTAACACTAGGGTTTTTATGTGGAAAACCCTATTAAGGGAAAAACCATGAGGTGACTAACCCAAGATTGTATTCTCTATTAAAAGAATAGAAGTACAAAATGGCACTTGCCAATTAGGGCTCACTGCCCGAGCACACTGCTCACAAGAGGCTCACTTCCTACAAGAGACTCACTGTCTACAAGGTATATAGAAAGTAACCAGGTGTTTGAAATGATCAAAGGCATCCACATATGCTGAGGTTCAGTTCTGGTTAGGCTCAATATACTGATCTATTGCACTTCATTCTTCATCTACTTAGTATTGTTGTTCTATCACATACTGTATTTGTATAGTTACTTCCACACTAATCTCTACTTTTCTTTACACACACTATTGTACAACACACACCTTCACATCAAAATCCATCTAGTATATATATCAGCATAGGATTTCAACATCTTTCTAGTCAGCATCTGGAATACTCAAGATTTTCCCAAACTCTGGTCTGTCGGCTGAATCCATGCTTACTAAGTGATGTGTATCAAAAAGATAGTCATAGGAGTCATCAATCATGTTGGCCAGCCATGAATGATCCCTAAAGAAACTTGATCACCATCAATTTATTATCCAGATGAAGGTTTGATGCTTTGTCGGTCAGTTCTTCCTCAGTCTACTCTGCCAAACAGGAACCCATCACTTAGGTGCTCATATATTTTCACTCTTTTATCACCGGAGGCTCAATCACTGAATTGTAGCATTCATGGTACTCCTCTTAACTTCCCCAAGTATGCACTTTGCTGAGATACTTCCTCTGAGAGATCAGGACCTAATTCTCGAACCTTAATGCATGCTCTGTTCTTGCTCACTGGATGAAAACACTCTTCAGTCTAACTTCTGATAAAGACATATTATGTTCTATGGATGTGTGGGATAAACTTTGTTGCCATCAATGACAACAATGATGAAGCCACACAGTGTATCTTGCCAACACTTAGCTTTGATACCAATTGTTGGATTAGGTCTAGACAACTAAGAGGTGGCATGAATCAGTTGTCACTTAATTTATACTTTTTCTTACTTTTATTCTTCCTTAACAATGAATAATCAAATCAATGATATAAACATTTTAGTACTTAACAACAATACATGAGAGGAAACATAAATAACACATTTGACACCAAGATTTTTGACATGGAAACCTGGTTAAGGGAAAAACCACGGTGTGGCTTAACCCACAAAAATAATACCCTGTTAAAAGTATTTTATAAATGGGAATGCACATGCATTTGGGCTCACTGCCCTTAGCTCACTGCTCAAATGGAGGCTCACTGCCTATAGAAAAGATTACAAGAGATTTATAGAGAATTTGAACTAGTAAGAGGCATCTGCCAATGCTGGAGACTCATTTTAGTTAAGTACATATACTGATTTTATACACTTCATCTTTACTCTGCTCTTCTTACTATTTTTCCTTCATTCAGATCTTAGATTTCTACTCCTTTCACATTTACTCCATGATCACAACACACACTCAAAACATCCACAACAATCAGCTATATATATTCTTGTCTTGAATTGCAATCATTTGCAAGTCGACAACACTTAGTACTTTTATGAATGCTCTCCTCTGTCGGCTAGATCCATAGACCAATATTGATGCGTAAAAGAAATAACGCATGTAGATCATCATACATGTCAGCCACTAACATTATATCTCAAACACAACTAATCAAAACACTTCTATTGGGTCTAGATAAGGATTTGACATAAGTCAGCCTATTCTTCATTGAACTGTTCTATCATAATAGGACCCGGTATTCAAATGCTCATAACTTTTGATTGTCCTAGTATCCCTCTACACTCCTTTAGATCTGAAACACACAATGATTAACTAGAGAGATCCGCTGACCAAAATACTGGACTCTACTATATGGTTTATTTTAGGCTCCTAGACTTAGATAGATTTCCATTATGACTTCTGGTATGATCAGATACTGCACTGCGGATGTGTGGAACAATCTTAGTTTCCATCAATGACAACACTTATGAATTCTAAGTAGTGTCTCTTTCCAACAGTTTGGATGGTCATTCTAGTCATAGAATCCTCATGGTTTTCACAATGAATTTTATATGCAATCCCCATAAACATTTTTTATTGTTATTTAGAGCACTTACATTGTATTAAGGAAAAGCATAATAGAATGTATAAAGGGATAGAGGAAATTGTTAGGGCCATGAAAGTTGAATTGTCCCTTCATTCCTTTACAATAGATTCCCACTACTATGAGGACATGGTGGAGGACGATCTAGTGGAAATTCATCCTCCCCCAAAATATACATGAAGTGTAAGAAATGTAAAAAATTGTGATAGGGATACTTTGGGGCTGCATAATTTTCCTTGACCCCTCTTATACTATGGAAAAAGTAAAGTATATATTAATAGATTAAATCTCAAAAACTATTGATGTTTAATCTTAGTGTCTGGTGATTGTATATAAGGAAAGGTTGTGATAATTTGCCCCTCACCATTAGTTTTGTATTTTGGTCATGTTATGTTTGCATCATATATGTTGAATGTTTTTTTGGTAGCAACAATGTGTATATCCCATATGGACTTACCAGGTTGTGACGATATAATAGGAAGAAGTTAGATATATGTTGTGTTGATTTCTTTTCTAGTATTGAAAGTTAATTTCTTTCATTAGATCTATTCAATATTTTTTAGTATGCATAATAAATTAGGATGGTTAAAAAAATAGAATGAATCTAGTGAGCTCCTAACTACTAGTATCTAAGTAGAAATACACTTTTTTGTAGCTCTGAGGTGCCTTACCTAAATTTATAAGTGATAAAGAACACAATTTTAACTTCTAAATAAAAATAAGTAAAATGTATATAACATAGAAAATCTGTAGAAAGATAAAAAATAAAATCTCACCAAAGTATTGTAGCTCAATTGGTTGAGCACAAGTGGTGAGGATGATGGGATGTTCCTTGATTATACCATTCACCAAGGTTCAAACCTACTAAAGGTGTAAAGATGAGGTGGGATTGTGCTGCAAGTAACTTTGGTAGAATGGATACCCCTCAATCCTTGGCTCTTAGCCAAAAGATCTCAAATTAGATTTAATTAATGGATACCCCTCAATCCTTAGCTATTAGCCAAAAAGATATCAAAATAGATTTATGGAATGGATAGAACTCAATCCTTGGCTCTTAGCCAAAGAGATGTCAACTTAGATTTATGCTCCCAATATCAACTAGTTGCAAAAAGAATAATATGAGAGTAGTTAGAAACCTATTCAAAAAAACAATTGATCTTTGTCCTATGAAATCTATAAATTAATTCAAAGATAACATAAAAGTACAAATTACACCAAAGATTACAAAGATTTAATTAGCATATTAGCAAAAAGGCTGCCTATATAAAAGGGAAAAGTTTAACTATTTGTGACTTCAACTTTAATCAAGTAAAATTAGTAGAAAGTCAAAATATTAATATGTGTGTTGCCTACATAGTTTATGTATAGCCAAACCAATACCTTGAAATGAATCAAACTCAATACCCATGGTTAACCAATTGAAAATATTGCTTGGACATGTCTCCATTCTTTAGTCTCCTAATTTTGAATAGAATAATCTCACTAATTGAATTCATAGTGATTAAGTTGTTTCTACATGATAATGTAGTTAGTTGTTTGGTTGCATCTACATCACTGAATTAATGGGCTAAAAGAGTTTAACCAATAATATTAATATATGCATGTATAACCTAGTAGGTAATTTTGTCAAATAGCAAACACTTAGTGTAATAACAAATTTGAAGGGAAAATGGGGCACATGTGATCTTTGTACAAGCATAAAAGGATACATTATCAAAACAATAAACATAGTCATTGTTCGTGTAATTAAATATTTAATTACACTTTATTAAGTTGACTTAGTCCTAATTTTAGTCTTAGTTTATTCTTAACTTATATTAGGGTCTTTTAACTTACAAATATAAAAGAAAGTTCTCACATGTAATTCAATAAAAAAATCCAATTCATTAATTGCATCCAATATTGTACAAATTCATCATCTTTGCTTTTTCTCTTGTAAAAGGTAAATCCTAGGTTTTGCAGGTGATCGTGATCACTTGAGTGACTCAAGTAGTGACTCTCACATGGTATCAGAGCTCCAAATTTGAAAGTGATAGGGAGGACTCTAGGCTACCTGCTCTGCATCCTGTAGGTGTACAAGACTATTTGACAACACTAGCCTCTCTACCAATTTAATGTGCTAACAGACATCTTGCAGAGATGGAAGACTCAACTAGTCTGCAATTTCAATATAGACCACCCTACTTTGTATGAGACGTACTATCTATCTCCAGTACTTCCAAATTTTATTCTATCAAGGCTACTTGCCTTTCAGAGTCCATTGTCAACCCTCCTCTCTGGGTCAGGGTCTTGACTGCTTGGCACTCACTGTCTGCAATCTCTTGTTTTCCACCCCTGCAATGTCCTATTCTCCTACTTGTCTAACTACCTGAACTTCTCACTGAGCTCGCCTAGAATAAGCATGCATTTTCCCTAGTCGACAATCCGACCACCACACAAAAGAAAAACAAACAAAAAACATGACTCTGCTTGATGGCCTCCATACTGTATAGAGGAACTTGAGGAATCATCAATACAGAGTCATGGTTTGCAAAAGAAAACAAAATTGTAGAAAAAGAAATAACTAATCTACTTCAGAATAACAGACTGAAAGCTATACAAAAATACACAAATTGATCGAACTAATGAATTAGATTTTATTCAAAACTATTTCTTACATCAAAATGCTTTCAACTCAAAAATTCTTCTCTTTTTCCTTTTTCTCCCCCACTCCTTATAGAAAGAATTCTACATTTTATAGTTTAGCTCATGTCCGTTATAGGATAGTTCAGTTACCAGACCGGTTCATATTCCATCTGCCCAGTTCAGTTCTGCATTTTCTTAGCTGGTGGCCAGACTCACCATGATGTCTCTTCGACATATTCTATTGGCAAAACTAAAGACTATCGGCATAAGTTAATCCTCGTTGCCCGATAGTTACTTTCTCAATGATTACCTTTTTAATTTCCGTCGCCCAAACAATGTCTATCGGTGAGACTTTTATCATTTCTCCCAATCATACTTCTTACACCGATATAACTATCCTCAATGTGAGGTTCAACGGCGAGGTTCATCGGTGAGGTTCAAACCATCAACAAAATGACCAATGCATATCAGTTTCCATATTGATGAACCTATTGAACCATTGAACTTCAACGGCGAGGTTCAACGGCGAGGTTCAATAGCGAGGTTCAACCCTTCAACAAAGTGAGCAATGCATAGCAGTTGAACCAATGCCGAACACCTTCAAACATACATTCTTTGAGTTGTATTTCACTTGGGCCAAAAAGACCAATCAAAAGTAAAGGCTTCTCCCGCCAATGCATTTTCAGAAAACTAAAAAAAAATCCTAAGACAAAACCACATGATGCAAACTCAAAATTGACAAATCAAAAAGGCTATGTACAGGCTGCATTGAGCCTTAGTGCTCCTGTACCATACTCCCCCTATGTAGAAAGAAGCTAGGTCACCTCCGGTGACAATGAGGCAAAATCAATGCCCCTCTTTTTGAATTCTAACTCTGCAACCCAAGTAGCTTCTGCTTCAGGCAACTGCTTCCATTTGACCAAATGCTCCATGTAGACACCATGTTTGGTTTGCTTCTATACTCTTGAATCCAGTATTCTCTCTGCCTATAGTTTGGGTTTTAGTGGCAAAGTCACATCTTTGACTGTCTATTCCTTCTCTGAAATGGATCCATTTGCTACTGACTGAGGACCCCTGTATTGCACCAGGTCTTGAACATTAAATACTAGTGAGATTGCCAGGTCTTCTGGCAATTCAATCCTGTATGCATTGTTACCATACTTGTTCAAGATTCTGCAAGGACCAATCCTCCTCATCTGCAGTTTGGTTGGCATTCCTTTCTACATTCTGGCTTTGTTCAAGTGCACCATAACCAGATCACCAACCTCAAACTGAATATCCCTTCTGTGGGCATCTACTCTGTCCTTAATCTTCTGTGTGTTCTCTGTTAAAGTTTTCTTCACCTGCTCATGCACTTCTTTCATGGATTGTGCAAAATCCTCTGCATGTCCACTTCTGTTCTCTATGTTTCCCATATTCCTGAGCTCATATACTCCTCTAGGATGCATTCCATAGACTATTTCGAATGGACTATTACCAGTAGTCCTGTTCACATTGTCATTATAGGCAAATTTTGCCTAATGAATGACTTGATCCCAGCTCTGCCCATATTCCTTGGTTATACATCTTAACAGGTTACCCAATGTCCTGTTTACCACCTCTGTCTGACCATCCGTTTGTGGATGGTATGCTGAGCTGAAAGATAAATTTGTCCCTAATCTCTGCCATAAAGTTTTCCAGAAATGCCCCATGAACTTAGCATCTCTGTTAGACACAATTCTTGCTGGAAGTCCATGAATCCTTATCACTTCTCTAAAAACAAGTGTGCTATATGACTGGCATCATGAGTCACTTTATAGGGAATGAAATGACTCATTTTGCAAAACTTGTCCACAACTACATATATGCTATCATAACCAGTCTTAGTCTTAGGCAAACCAACTACAAAGTCCATGCTTACACACTCCCATGGTCTGGAAGCTATGGGCAAGGGTTGGTACAGTCCTGCATTTGAAATGGTTCCCTTGGCCTTCTGACAAACAATGCACTGCTCCACATACCTTTTGATATCTCTTTGCATTCTAGACCAATAATAGAACCTTTGGACTAGTTCCAGTGTTTTGTTCAGACCAAAATGGCCACTCAGATTGCCATTGTGATTCTCCTGTATGAGATTCTCTCTCATAGATCCTCTAGGCACACATAATTGTCCACCTTTGAATAGCAATCCCTGCTGCAAAGTGAAATCTACAAACTCACTATGAAAGTGATTCTCAAAAGCTTGACATACCTTGTATGCCTTAGCAAAATCTTTATCATCTTGGTAAAGATTCTTGAAATATTCAATCCCAATGCTCTTCAATTGCACTTCCTGCACTATGAGCAATCTTCTACTCAAAGCATCTGCAACTCTATTCAGCTACCCCTCCTTATGCTTAATTGTAAAGGTATAAGATTGCAGGTACTCCATCCATTTGATATGCCTGCTGCTTAACTTATCCTGTGAGCTTAGAAAACTCAGAGCTTGGTTATCCGTGTAGACAACAAATTCTTTAGGTAGGAGATAATGTCTCCACTTCTTTGATGCTTGGACTAGAGCATACAACTCTAAGTCATACGAAGAGTACTTACTCTTGGCTTCATTTAGCCTTTCACTGAAAAAGGCTACAAGTCTATTTTCCTGGTTTAGTACTGCTCCTATAGCTATGTTACTTGCATCACATTCAATAGTAAATAGCTTATTAAAACTGGGCAACAACAAAATAGGTTGTGTTGCTACCTTTTCAAAGCTTCTATCTGCAACTGGTGTCCATCTGAATTTTGCTTTCATTCCACCCTTAATTGTATCCAACATGGGTGCACATATCTCGCTGAAATTTATGATAAACTTTCTGTAAAACTGGGCTAAGCCATGGAAACTTCTCACCTCTGTGGCTGCTTTGGGAGTAGGCCAGCTCAAGATTGCCTCTACCTTTGACTTGTCCATCTTCAATTCTCCTTGGGACACCACAAAACCAAGGTATACCAATTCCTGTTTCATGAATTCACACTTCTCCAGATTTATGGTTAGTTGTTCATCATGTAATTTTTGCAAAATAGTATTTACATGTTCTAGATTTTCTTCCTTGGTCTGACTAAAAATTAGAATATCATCTAGAAAAATAACTACAAATTTACCATTCATGAGTCTCATAAAGGTGCTAGGTGCATTTGATAGACCAAATGGCATAACAAGCCACTCATACCGTCCTTCTGTGGTCTTGAAGGCTATCTTCCACTCATCACCTTCCTTGATTCTTATTTGGTGGTAACCACTCTTCAGGTCTATCTTGGTGAAGTACTTTGCTTTTCCAATACAGTCCATGAGATCTTCAATTCTGGGAATTGGGAATCTATACCTTATAGTTATTTTGTTTATGGCTCTGGCATCTGTGCATAATCTCCATGATCCTCCTTTCTTCGGTGCCAACACTGTGGGCACTACATAAGGACTAATACTCTTCTTGATCAATCCTTGATCTAGCAACTCTTGCACTTGCCTAGAAATCTCTTTGTGCTGATCTGGAATCATCTTGTAAGGTGCCTTGTTTGGCAAAGATGCCCCTGGAATTAGGTCTATTTGATGGCTTATTGCTCTCTGTGGAGGCAATGTGGCTAGTGTACCATCACTAGTTATGCCTTTATACTTCTCCAGTATAGGCTGCACTTCTTTGGGAATCTCTGTCTTCTTATCCTACTGTCCTTCTTTTGGTTTTACTATGATGGCATAACCAATACCATCCTCCTTAAGAGTACTTAGAAACTCTTTTCCACTCACAACCAAGATATTAGGACTCTTTGTCTGAACTACATCTTCATCCTCCAGTGATTGAATCTTATAGGTGACACCATCCTTCTGAAAAGAATAGGCATTCTTCTCACCATCATGTATTGTCTTTCGGTCATACTGCCATGGTCTGCCCAATAAGAGATGGCATGCATCCATGGGTAGTATATCACATAATACCTTATCCTTATAGCCACCTATACTAAACTCTACCCAACTTTGTTCATTCACTACCACATGTTGACCCTTATTCAACCATGTGACTCTATATAGGTTTGCATGAGTTATTCTTTTCAAATTCAGTTTCTTAACTACTTCATCAGAAATAATATTATCAGTAGATCCTGAGTCTATGATAATTTTACATACCTTATTCAAAATCTTGCATTTGATTCTAAATAGTGCTCTCCTCCGGCTTGGTTCAAACTTTACTGGTTCCTTCATCAAGGTTCTTCTTATCATCAGGCTCTCTCCATCTTCTGAGTTCAGATTGACCTCAGGTGACTAGCTGCTAGATGCATTATCTTGGACATAGTGATTCCTCTTATCACCTCCTTGAGAAGAGGATGTGGTCTTTTCTGGACACCTATACACTGGATGACCTAGATTGCCACAATTGTAACACTTCATGTTGGTGAAATAGGATCCTCTGCCTGATCCTCCTGACCTTCCTCTATTAGATCCTCTTCCTCTGTGGTTTCCTCTACCACTTGGCTCCCCACTCTACTTTGTGAGTTTTGATTCTGCTTGGGATCTATTGTTAGCATTCCTTCCACCAAAACCTCATCTGTGTCCTCTGTTATCTCTGCCTCTTCCTCTTCCTCTGCTATTTGAGTCTTGTTTCCTCTTGTACTTTTCCTCCACTTTCAGTGCTAGCTGATAGCATTTGTGCACTGTTGTAGGACACAACAAACTGATTTCTTCTTGTATATTCCACCTCAGACTGTTAAGGTACCTTGCTACCTTTATGCTTTCGTCCTCCATCACTTTGGACCTTAAGCATAGCTTTTGGAATTCTTCAGTGTATGCACTGACATCTAATTCCTTTTGTCTCATATTCTATCTCTTCCTATGCAACTATATTTCATAATCTTCTGGCATATATACTTCTTTGATTTTAGCTACCATACCCTTCCAAGTAGCTATGGGCTTCTTATCTTCTTTTGCTCTTTCAGTCTGCACAAATTTCCACCAGGTTAAGGCAGCTCCCCTGAGTCTGGATTTGGCCACCTTTACTTTCTGTGCATCGCTTACACCATCACATTCAAAGTGATTTTCAAGTCCTTCTATCCACTCCATGACCAAATCTGGGTCCATTTTCCCACTAAAAAGTGGTACTCCTTCCAATGTTTTACCACTCATTACTTTCAGAGCTTTCAAGAATGGTTCTTCTTCCAACTTAGGATCAGGTGTGGGCTCTTCATCTTCTATAGACACACCTTTTTCCTTGTTTACTTTTTGCCTGACTTCTTCAGTCTTCTCCATCATTATACCCAGTCTACTTTCCATTGCTGCCAATCTTTCCTGTAGGAGCTTATTTTCCTCTTCTTGATCCTCAACTTTCTTTGCTAACTCTGCATTAGTCAGCATTTTCTTGGATGAACCTATAGACTCACTTGAACTCGGTGATGACATAGAACTCTTCTATTCCAATCTAGGAATAACCCAAATCTTACTGCTCTAATACCAATTTGATAGGGAGGAGTCTAGGCTGCCTGCTCTGCATCCTATAGGTGTATAATACTATTTGACAACACTAGCCTCTCTACCAATTCAATGTGCTAACAGACATCTTGCAGAGATGGAAGACTCAACTAGTCTGCAATTTCATAATAGACCACCCTACTTGGTATGAGACGCACTATCTATCTCCAGTACTTCCAAATTTTATGCTATCAAGGCTATTTGCCTTTCAGAGTCCGTTGTTAGCCCTCCTCTCTGGGTTAGGGTCTTGACTGCTTGGCACTCACTATCTGTAATCTCCTGTTTTCCACCCCTGCAATATCCTATTCTCGTACTTATCTAACTAGCCAAACTTCTCACTGAGCTTGCCTAGAACAAGCATGCATTTTCCCTAGTCGACAATCCGACCACCACACAAAAGAAAAACAAACAAAAAACATGACTCTGCTTGATGGCCTCCATACTATATAGAGGAACTTGAGGAATCATCAATACAGAGTCATGGTTTGCAAAAGAAAACAAAATTACAGAAAAAGAAATAAGTAATCTACTTCAAAATAATAGACTAAAAACTATACAGAAATACACAAATTGATCGAACTCATGAATTGGATTTTATTCAAAACTATTTCTTACATCAAAATTCTTTCAACTCCAAAATTCTTCTTTTTTTCCTTTTTCTCCCCCACTCCTTATAGAAAGAATTCTACATTTTATAGTTTAGCTCATGTCCATTATAGGACGGTTCAGTTACCAGACCGATTCGTATTCAAACTGCTCAGTTCAGTTCTGCATTTTCTTGGCTGGCGACCAGACTCACCATGATGTCTCTTTGACATATTCTATCGGCAAAACTGAAGACTATCGGCATAAGTTAATCCTTGCTCTGATAGTTACTTTCTCACCGATTGCCTTTTTAATTTCCGTCGCCCAAATAATGTCTATCGGTGAGACTTTTATCATTTCTCCTGATCATACTTCATACGCTGATATAACTATCCTTGACATGAGGTTCAACGGCAAGGTTTAGTGGCAAGGTTCAAACCATCAACAAAATGACCAATGCATATCGGTTTCCATATTGATGAACCTATTGAACCATTGAACTTCAATAGTGAGGTTCAACGGCGAGGTTCAATGGTGATGTTCAATGGCAAGGTTCAACCCTTCAACAAAGTGACCAATGCATAGTGGTTGAACCAATGCCGAACACCTTCAAACATACATTCTTTGACTTGTATTTCACTTGGGCCAAAAAGGCCGATCAAAAGTAAAGGCTTCTCCCACCAATGCATTTTCAGAAAACTAAGAAAAAAACTCCTAAGACAAAACCACATGCTGCAAACTCAAAATTGACAAATGAAAAAGGCTATGTACAGGCTACATTGAGCCTTGGTGCTCCTGCACTAGCAAGTCCCTTCTCAAATCCAAAGACAAATTCAAGAAAGAGCCATTTGTTGGGTGTGTTTCTATGCAAAATAGAGTCTTCGATTGGATTCAAAGTAGATTTAGAGTAGTTGAAATAGTCAGATTAGCCTTTTATTTGGCTTGATTTGAGCTTCGTAGGACAAATTTCCAAGGGTTTCAGCAGGTGTTTTTGGACCAAATCTGACCCTGCCATCACACTCAGAATGTCCAAAACCCTTACGATCAAATGTCAAATCATCAAAATCAGCCTTAGGATCATTTGGGGCATAAACAATTACGAGGAAAGTCGTACGGCTTCCCCAGCAAGCATATCAATGTGACTATAGAAAAAAATTATTTTTTTTCCTTAATGTAAAAGTTTTTATTTAAAAAATATATTTAAAAATCATATATTTAAAAAGAGAGTTTTTTTGAAAAAGTTTTGAAAATTTTGAAAGACAAAAAATTCTTGGGCAGCACAGGCCCCTGCGTAGAGTACGTGTTTTATGGTACTTGTGATATAGAGTACCTCCATGTAGGTGTTGTGCCTTGTACACATGCCCCATTCAGAAATGGGGACCCCCTCTTTTGCTTTGGCTTAGGATATCAATTAGATCTTTTTCATCTCCCAAGTGGTTAAGTGGTCAAAGTGCATTTTGACCTTGATTGAATGATGATATTGAGAAATAACTTCAAGAGTCTGCTAGGTTAGATTTTTATATCCTTTTTGATGGCCTTGACTTTCCCTTTTCCACTAAATTTCCCTCCAACTGACCTTTGCACCAAATTGCTATATGTCCAACCATTGCACTGATTTGCCTTCCAACTAACCTGGGGTTAAAATCCTTTGTCACCAACTTCAGTGCTAATTTTTCTTTCGATGAACTTTTGCGCTAAAGTTAGTCGTCTCCAACCTGTGCTATATCATTTGACCACCAACTTGGTTAGATGAAGCCAAAATGCCTGCAAGTCAGAAGGACCTTAAAAGCCCATAAACTATGCAAGTTGAGCCTGCAAGTCATAGCGCTGAAAGGAGCTCTCACCGACCAGGTCCGTTGCATCATATTTACCCACCAAGTCCAGGGAAAGGAGAAACTGCAGTGAAACCCTAAGCTGACAACCGTACGTGGTGCATTAATGGTGATTTGGCTGAGGAATAAAAGATGTAATACCTTGCAAGCCTTGAAAGCTATCTTTACACTAATAATCCCTTGTGTCGACCTTGCGCTAAATGACCCCATCTCTGACTTGGTCAGACACCTTGAATTTCTCCGCAAAATTGGTGACATCCCAAAGTCCTTCTAAGTACAAGACATCAGATTTGCACTAAAAATGATCCCTTCCAACCCTACGCTTTAACACTCTCCCACTGACTTGGTCAGTCAACTTCAAAACTCACGCAAATCAGACCGAGTTGAATCCAATGCAAATGTAATACAAATGATCTGAAAGAAATTTGCGCTAAAACACAACTGACTAACCTAACAATCGATAGAAGGTGAGTGAGTGACCTTTAAAACTTGTGCAAGTCAGTAAGAATCAAAATCCACGCAAATGTTAAAAAACATGAATAGTAGTAAAACCTTGACTCAGACAAGCCCGTTTCTCCCGCTGAGGTCAGTAGACCCTAATTTTAGTGCTTTTCTGCCTGCAAGTCGGATGACCCTAAAATAGCACAAATCATGCAAAATGACTATGTTTGAAATATTTTTCAGAGGGAATAGAGTTAATGTTGTAATGAATAGATAATGATGATTTTCATGAGATTTATTACAACATTAAATGTTTCTTTGCATGTATTAATGATGATTGTTATAAGTACAATAGTGATAACTGTTAGACTTGAGATTCTTTAAAACGGTATATCGGTAGTACTAGAAGATTTATTAAAATTCATCTTAAACTTAGTGGTGTATGAAAGGATTTCCTAAGGTGTCAAACTTATAAGGTCTAGTCCTACAGACTAAATGACTGCCCGAGCCCAAGCTATGAAGTACGAATTTAAGGGAATCCCTCTAGAGACCAAGATTCACTCTGGGTGGTGCAATGTAGGAGATATAGACCTACGTCACATAGACCTAGATGACTTTAGATTGAGGATCTTTAGTCCAAACCCTAGGGCCAGAATACTCAGGGATAGTGGTATATCACAGGCTGTTGCCTTCCCCACCTCAGTGTAATGTACAGAATTAATGGCAACCAATGCAAATATGTATGATGTCATGACAAGAACAATCCAAACAACCAATGGGATATCTTGGCTAATTTAAGCCCAGCCTCTCTAGATGAGACCTTTGATATTACTTGGCACAAGGTTATGACTATGCTAGACAAACAAGGATCATAGGAGACCTATAACAAAGATGTAGAAGGATGCAGAAAGCACATGAATGACAATTGGGCCAAAAATAGAAGGTTTGCTCTCAGAAAATTTCCCCAAGTACTATACAGGAGTGATTTTCATGATGAAATTGGAGATTTAGTAACTTTCCTGAGTAGAATATATGGACTGCCTACAGCTTCCACTTTTGAGGGGTGGATGTTTGTTATCATCATTGAGATATTGAAAGGGACTAAGTTCCACTGGGCCCAAATCCTCAGTGACAATATTCGTGACGCCTTTAGCAACTTTAAGGATAAAAGATACTTCAGATGGACATCTTATATTGTTTATGCATTGGCAAGAGGAAATTAGTATGTTGGGTTATCTAAGATTGGAGAAGTTGGGAATGATGAGCAAACCCAGGTAAATGTATATGACTTTTACCCATAGCTGACCTCTTCTCAATCTTTAATACATTTCAAAAGAGTAAATGATGCTTTTACAATGTATATAACTAGAATGCTGCAAGGTAACACAACCTTGAGGATTTCCACTAAGGCAATGAATAAAATAACTAAGTATGGCAGATGGTACATCCAGTTTGAGAAATTCACATATTTAAGAGTGTAAGACTTCATTGGGATGGCTTATAGACTTCCCAGTTATCCTGATGACAAGATAGTGCTTCTAGAGTTGTCTAGACAATTAATACCCTATGCTGAAAAGCTGAAACACTTGTATAGAACCAATGTTCAGTTTCCTATTAGGTTTGACAAGAGGAACTATGCATGCCCTTCTTTAGCATCAGCACAGCATTTTGACAAGGAGCTTCAACTCCTCAACTTACACTATTACACTGCAAGGGATCATTTTGATCCAAATAAGTTGATGGAAAGATTCGTGAGTAAGAATTTATTCCATAAGATACATATTGAAGATTTTTGGGCCAATTGTCTAGATGATTATGATATTATGAAGAAGGCACATTCAAGGCTACCTCTGGATTTTATTAAGAAGTTCCACATTATGGCAGTACCAAACTAGCTGTAAAATGATGAAAATGTTATGTTAGAGGGCTATGGGAGGTTCAATACCATCAGCCTATTCCATTACCAAATTGGGTAAATGCAAAAGAAAGATCCTTGGATACTATTATGAGAGAACCTATTAGATTGAGCAAAGCCTAGGTAAGAGGTCAGGTGGCTGCTTTAGAAAGACAGGGAATACAACTCATTTATATAGTCTTGGAATCAAATAAGCACTCCAGGGGAGAAGAGGATGAGCCAATCAATGTCATAGGTGAGGTAGAGCTAGCCGAGAAGCAAAAGTCAGACAATGAAGAGCATACATCTTTGGCTGAAAAAGTGAAAAAAATTAAGAAACCGTCTGCAAGGCCTCCTCCAAAGAAAGATCAACCTCCCTCTACTAGAATTAGGACCTTCAAGAAAAGAGACATGCCAAGCAGCCCTGGGGAAGGTTCTAAGTCCAAGAAAGTAAAGGTAAAAGACGTAAGTAAGGAGGATGATACAAAAAAGAAAAATTCTAGTCCTCCAACTTCCTTGTCACCTGCTACCCAAGCTATTAGCATTGCTGCTGCTACTATGGCCACTTCTTCTATCACTTCTTCTACTGCTATATCCACTTCACCTATAACCTCAGCTCCCACAACTCAAGAAACATCCCTTGCCACCTCTCATACCTCTGCCATTACAGCTACTTCCTGCTCACTGGCAATTTCTTCCAACACCTCTAGCAACCCTATCTCCTCCGTTGTCACTACTTCATGCCCCTCTATCACTACACCTACATCTTCTACTTCTTGCACTCAACTACCCTTACCTCCCATTTCCACCATCCTTTCACCTCCTCTCCCTCTACCTTCACTACCCTTTTCTTCACCTCTTGTCATCTCTTCCTCGTTATCGATAGTTTTAGCTAATCTGACGCAAGTCAATGTGCCTCCCCTAGCCATATCTTTTGTTGTTCCTATTTCACAAATGCTTGCAGATTCTTTGGCCATACCACTACTTCCTAGGATTAAGAAAGTATGTGTAGAGTTGGGATTGCATGAGCCTGAAACAACACTTGAGGAGGAGAAAGATGTATTGGATGAAGTAAGTGATAAGGACTCTTGTGAACCTTTGGTCAATGTTGAATTCATTGATGTATTTGGTAGTCCTCTAGATAAAGGTCAGACGAAAGAAGTTTTCAAGTAGGCTCAAGAAAGTATAATGGTAAATCTAGAAAACATGGCCCAAGAAGAAGAAAAAGAAGAAAAGATAAACACAGAAAAGAATGAGGAACCAGAGGAAGAGCAGAAATCACTCAAAGAGCTGGCTACAATTGATTGTGACAGAGCCACTGAATTGAATAAATCTTCTGCACCTGAATGGATGCAAAGTAGAATAGCATATCCTAAACCCCAACTGAAAATAATGTAGTTGGATTTGAGTACAATTTTGTCACAAGCTGAGAAGCCTAAGAAACAAAAGAATGACAAAATATAGTCTAGAATCTATAAGAATGAGTCAACATCATGAATTGCAGAAATAGAAGTCCTGCGAGTTGATACAGCAAAAAAACAAGTCAGGGCAGAAGATTACGTAATATCTACAGTTGATTTGGGACCACCCCCTTGTGCTCAAAGAGTGGATGATTTCAAGGAATCGGTCACATCAATTTTGGAGCAATTAGAAAAGGATGAAATGTCCAAGAAGGATTTGAAGCAGCAGAATGAAAAAATTCACACGTGCCTTTAGTTTTTGGTTAAGCCAGTAGATGTAGGAGGAGATATAAGGACGATACCCACTTTCCTATCTACCGATGAAATGGCTAGATTGGGTGAGGTAAGATCTAAATCCTAAGGTACAGAAAAATGGCTATTAAAGGTTTTTGAGATGGGATGTGAAACTATTAATGCCTCTGCTCAAGTGCACAAGAAGCTAGTAGAATTGTACAAGAAATGGAAACATTTGTGGGAGAAATGTGACTCCTTCGATGAATATTATTCACACATGTATCGTCAGATAAAGAGCATCAGGGATTTGCCTGCCTAGACTTTGGTCATGGAGAATATTTTGACTAGGAATCAGCTGCCTAAGGCCATTGATTAGTATCAACAGTTTCTTTTAAGAAAAGAAACTTTTCAAAACATAAAAGAACGATATAAACCAGCCGATGAGGAGCTACGGTCGATCATATATGATATCATTGATTCTTGAAAGGATTGCCTAGAAGCATGCTATGATGATTATGCCCCATTTGATATCAAAAAGTGTAAAGATAAGTTGCATAAGGTGATTTTTGAAGATGCCAAGCTCAGAATGGAGGATAGGTTAGACAAAGTAGGTGACCTCGGGGCCAAATTCAAAGCATTTCAAAAGGTAGGTGCAGAAATAGAGAAAATATATAGTAAATTCAGTCAGGAACTAGGGATGTTCAACTACCGAATCAATCATTTCAAGGATCCAAATCCGTCAGAGATTAATCCTAAACTTGACGCGTAGTTGACTTACTGTAACAAGCTGGATGGCGAAGACAATATTGATTTACATGAATAATCCTAATATTATTTTGAATATTTTTAAGGATGTGACTCTATTTTGTCTTTTCTATGCTTCTAAAATGTTCTTTTCTACTAATATATTGAGTTGACTAGTCAAATTGACTAGATTCATTATATCTGGGGGCCATTTTTTGTCTTTTTCATAGAAGACAAAATGTAATCCAAGAATTGATGTGAGCTCTTACAATCATATTTATTGATGTAATCTAGACTGTCAGTGTCGAGTTAATCTCCACCATTCATTTGAAAACTCGGTATGCTTCTTTTTCTATATAAAGGGCTACCATTTCCTTTGTTTTGTAAGAGAGATTTTGATACCGAATTGTTGACTCTATGCCATTGAAGTAATGCAAAGCAAGTTTCTATAGTAATTCTAAGAATTTGTGTCTTGTGTTGGCTAATTTTGGTTTTCATGGTTCGTTTCTTGCTCTCCCATAGTTAGTTGGTTGTGCTTTATAATGTTCATGGGTTCCTGAAGTATCTGATGAATACTCTAAGTCCATACTTTTAGTTATTTGCTAATGGTAGATAGCTGTGTAAAGTTAGTCTGGGCTGATTGTTTGTGCTAACATTCAATTACATTCCACAAGTTAAGTTGCACCGCTTATTGGGTATTTGACAAATGAATGTAATCTAAAAATATATTGACTTTAATTGAAGATAGCACCATTTTCTGTAGCACTGTAACACCCATTTTAGTTTGGTAACTTAGGAAGCTGGTTAAAAGTTTTAGAGTATTTATCTACTAAAGGTAACCTATGCATTGTGAATGTCACTTAGGATTCCTCTCAAACCCTAACCTTTTACATTTTATTTAAACAATCATTAGATTAGGAATTCTAGCAGCATTTTACATTATTTTATCAGCTGAAAACCACAAAAGGGTTTATGTGTGTTTGTTGTCCTGAACTTGAAAATCTATAGATTGCATGTAAGACCCTTTGTAGGCATAGCTAGAACATACCAACTAAGAAATTACAAGGAAGCTAAGACCTAGCTGTATTATCCTTGGAGTAGTCTTACCTAGGGTAGGATACTTTTCAAGAGATGTGTGAAATTAGCAATCACACCTGTGTTTTGACGTGCTAAAACTACCATCAATAGAATTAGTGCTAGGAGGGCAAACTATTGTCCTCTATTTAAAAATCAACAAGTTTGGGGACTAGACAGAGCCATACAAGATCTAGCTCAGTTGGAGAAGATTGTTGTCTCTAACACGATTTAGACAAATAAGAAGGGATCAAGGGATACCAAGAGCCCCAAGGAACACAGCTGGAACTCCCTTTAATCCTCCCAACATGGCCTTCTTTGCAGGAAATAATGAGTCTCCTTTTCTATTCAATGATTACCATGATATGCCAAAGAATCCAGATACGTTTTGTTTAAAGTTTAGAGTAAATGATCCAGATAGGACTACAAATGAGCACATTAAAATCTTTGAAGCTAACATGTTCATGTTGCAAGTACAATATGAGGATGTGATATGTAGGTTGTTCCCTTATTCTTTGCAGGATGAAGCCTATTATTGGTTTGTTAACCTCCCTGCAGCTTCCATAAATTCATGGTTGAACCTAAAAAATGCTTTTCTAGATAGGTTTCATATGCCTACCACCCCAACTAATCTTTATCAATCTTTTGTAGAAATCTGTTAGGGTGAAGGAGAGATGATAAGTTCCTTTAATAATAGATTCTAGAAAGCTTTCAGTCATTTGCAAGCCCATTACTCTACAGGTCAGGCCGCTGCCTTGCCCATTTACTATGTTGTTCTAGATAAACTTACATCCATGTTCACAAGGAGAGCTGACCCAATCCTTACTACTTTAGCTCAAGTATATTCTTCTCCTGTCACTATGAGTACCCAACTAGGACAAACAACCTTTAGTCCATTGAACCATATGGGACCTATTGCCATGCCAAATGAAATACCTATGATAAACCACACATTGGCCAATCATACTCTTGTGATAAATCTGTTGATAACTGAGAGGGGGGGTGAATTAGTTATCTTAATTATTTTAACTTTATGTTCTTCTTTAACAACTAGTGCAACATCAAATCATATAAGCAAGCATAACCATGAAAGAAAAAATAAAATCATTACACATAACACAATGATTTTGATGTGGAAAACCCTATTAAGGGAAAAACCACGGGGTGGGTAACCCAAGATTGTATTCTCTGTTAAAAGAATAGAAGTACAAAATGGCACTTGCCAATTAGGGCTCACCACCCAAGCACACTACTCACAAGAGGCTCACTACCTACAAGAGACTCACTATCTACAAGGTATAAATAAAGTAACTAGGTGATTGAACTGATGAGAAGCATCCACATATGCTGAGGTTCAGTTCCAGTTAAACTCAATACATTGATCTACTGCACTTCATTCTTCCTCTTCTTTGTTTCTTCTTCCAAACTATTCTCTACTTTTATTTGCACCACACAACACACCACACACACCTTCACATCTAAATCCATCTGGTATATATATCCGTACCAAGGATGTCAACATCTTTCTAGTCAGCATCCGGAATACTCAATATTTTCCCAAACTCTGATTTGTCAGTTGATCCTTGCATACTAAGTGATGTGTATCAAAGACATACTTAAAGAGGTCATCAATCATGTTAGCTAACCATGAATGATCCCCAAGAAACCTGATTACCATCAATTTCTCATCTAGATTAAGGTTTGATGCTCTGTCGGTTAGTTCTTCCTCAGTCTACTCTACCAAACAAGAACCCAACACTTAGGTGCTCATATGTCTTCACTCTTTCATCATTGGAGGCTCAATCTCTAGAATGTATCAGTCATGGTACACCTTGACTTCCCCAAGTCCACACATTTTTGAGATACTTCCTCAGAGAGATTCGGACCTGATTGT
Source organism: Cunninghamia lanceolata (assembly GCA_027924645.1). Lineage (NCBI taxonomy): Eukaryota > Viridiplantae > Streptophyta > Pinopsida > Cupressales > Cupressaceae > Cunninghamia > Cunninghamia lanceolata. The sequence goes on along the minus strand of BSBN01000078.1, from coordinate 28,013,851 downwards.
TAGACCTTGCTACATGCTCTATTCTTGATTTCTGGACCAAAATACTCTTCAATCTGACTTCCAGTATAGACATACCATGTCCTACGGATGTGTGGGATGGACTTTGTTGCCATCAATGACAACATTCATGAAGCCACATAGTGTCTCTTGCCAACAATCTCCCCCTTTGGCATTGATTGCAACACTTAGTGAAAAATGACTAAGTGTCACACTACACTCCTCCTTGGCTGATGCTCTATTCTAAAGTACACTTTTTTGGAGCTCCCCCTTAGTTAGATTCCACATTTTTCATTTCTCCTCATTCCTCCTTTGACATCAATGGCAAAGGGTAGAATCCGCACACAAAAATTCCCAAAAATCCAACTATACTTAGTTGCATAAGTATACATACATGTTATACTTACATATACTGAAGTATATCTGCAAAAGTTGTCTTCAACTGGACAAAATTTGTTGCCCAACTCTGCTTCATCCTATCCAAAATTGAGATGTGACCACTCAACAGGAATGCAAAAGCTTCTGCCCTCTTTAGATCTGTCAGATCACTGGTCTAGGCTGTGGTCTAAGCATTTGTTAGGGCCTCATGCATGGCCTCTAATTTAGGGATAATTATCCCTATAAGTTCACCCATCCTACTTATTATATTCTTCCTTTCATTTTCAAGTTTCTTTAGTTCATTTAGAATGGCAATAGTCTGACATTCCTTGTTTATTATGCATGTGGTGAGAGGATCAAAATTTTGAGATACACTTGACAGTTTATCCTCTTGCTCTTTCTCTTTCTTCTCAATATCCTTTGTCACTTTAGACCAGGATAAACAAAATTTATATGTTTCTCTACCATCTTTAAGAGCATTTTCTAAGATCTTTATCCCAATATCCATAGTTCTCCTATCATTTGTTATTAGCCCTTGTACTTCAAAGAATCTCTTACCCAAAAATTCTTTCCAAACTTTCTCTTATGCTACTTTCTCTAAAGATTCAAAATGTGTATCAACAAAATTAACAAGAGACTTTAGATTACCAGATGTGGAGGCCGAATGATCCTTTTGGAAGGATGGCATGATTTTCTCTAGCACACTAGATGCAATCTCTATTAGCTCACAGTCTTCCATGTGAGACTTTAGAAGCTTTTCTTTTGCTTTGGCTTGAGCAAAAGACACTACCTTCATTGTCTAGACTGGAGAGAGGGAATCAAATTTGAATGGTCCTTGAAGTAGCTCTGGTTCGTCTAATTCCATCATTTCTTTTGTCAGGAAGTCTTTCACTATTTTTGCAGTGTCTCTTGCCAGAGACAGAGTTTTCTTTCCTTCTTCAGCCTCAACACTGTCACTTGTGGTCTTCTCTATTAGACCTTCTTCTCTTCCCTTCACTTCTTCTTGATTGATTCTCTCTTCTTTTCTTTCTTTTCCTTCAACTCCAGAGTTTACTGGGGATCTAGAAGAGAGGTGTCTACTTCTCCATGGACTTCCTCTTCCAGAATAGAGGAATCTAAGTCCTTAGTCTTCTCTTTATCCATCTCTTTTGATTCTTCTGCATTTTTCTTTGTAGGATCTTGCTTTGATGTACCGAGTCTTTCATTATCCATGACGGAGGGTTCATCACCTAAGTCCTCTATAACAAGAATATTGAATCTTTTATAGGCATTCTGGAGGATGTCTTCAGTCTCTTTAGCCACCTGATCAGTCTCTCCCAGCATAAGCTTATTCATTCTAGCTTTGCTCTGGAACTCATCCTTAGAAACTTTGAAGATCATGCTCATTTTCTTTGGAGTGATGGAGGGATAAAGTTGAATAGCTATTTGTTCCCAGATCTCCATATCTTTTTCTTTGGCATTATCTCTTATAAGTTCAAGTACTTTCTCTAAACTCTTGGGGATTAGAGAAATGATTTCAATGAATGCTTTATTATATATGTTTAGGTACTTAACTATGGCTTCCTCCAATATCCTTTTATCTACATCATTATACTCATCATAGAATTTTGTCATTAGTTGCAGATTCCAATTCACAGTAACTACCTTGACTACATCATCAATGAATAGAGTAGGCCTTTCAACATACTCTTCTACCTTTTCTTCATTTCTATGACCGGTAGAGGGTTCACCTGATGTTTTCTTCTTCTTCTTCATTTTCTTGATCTCCTCATTAGATTCTGTCTCTTCATCATCCTTCTGGCTAGTGTAAGACCTTATGGCCTTTGTCTTAGTTTTGTTCTCTCCCTTTTTAGATGTCCTGGCTTTCAGTTTTGAGGCTTTTTGACTCATAGAAGTGGCTGGTACTGAGCTTTTGGAGGATCTGGTCTGAGAGGGGGCTTACACTGGAGCACTTTCCTTTTCTATTTCTTACCTTTTTTTCTCTGCTCTTTCTATCTTCTCTTTGTTGGCATCAACTACCTCCTTTGATATTCCATGCCTCTTGGTGAATTCTTCTACTTCCCTTCTTACTTTTCTCTTGATCTTAGGCTGTCTTAGTTTAACATAAACTTTTACACTCAACTCTTGGAAGGTCCCAAACCTTTCTACCTTAGGGTCCTTGGGCTGACTCAGCAAGTGTTGGATGTGAAGCTCTAGGATTTTCTCATCAACCTCATACCCCATTGGCATGATCCACACTATTCTAGGTTCCACTGCCTCCATCAAGCATTGATCAGTGTCTACCATAAAGTGCACTGTATCCTTGTACTTCTCAACCAATGATTAGGGGATTCTTTCTATGGTTTGCATCATGCTTTTCAAGTTCATGAAATAGCCCTAGAGTGCCATATTCTATGCCTTGGCATCACCAAGCCCATGCATATAATCTCTTATTTGTATGGCTACTGGTCTGTCATTTTGCCATATCCAACCACTGGATCTAGGTAGCTCATTCATGAAGTAAAAGAATAAACACAGTATTAGCCCACCATACTTGAATGAGTTCTTCTTGTCCTTCTTGATCTTTGCAGGTTTTCCAACAGTTGGCTCATAAGAAGCTCACAAAGATCATAATATGCATTCTCCCTTAACATCTGGTAAGCAACATAGATTGCAGTTTCAGATATGGAATTCTCCCTGCTAGAGTGATATATCTTATAGCCAATTATCATAGATGCAAACTTGATATCCTGATCGGTGATATCTTCTATAGTCATTGCTCTCTTGTCAAATTTTGATCCAGTAGCCTCACTCACAGTTTGGTTTTTGACTGATTTGAGAGCAGGCAACCCACTGGATGAGTGTAATCTGGTTACCACCCTAATTGCATCCTTGGTTATCTTGAATGGCCTCATCAACCACATAAATTTGTCATGCATTCTACTTAGAACATACCGGACCCATTCATCTTCTGCAAAACAGGGGAAATGGATGCAATGTCTAAAATACTTATCCCAGATAGATTTGTAGTGAGGTTTGAGTTCAAATGATTCATCTATTAACTACTTGTGCTAGATATCCATCATCTTGGATTCCCCAAATTCTTCAATGTTCGCATGAATGTATGCCCTAACATCTTCTACATGCAAAACCCCATGCGAAATTCTAGAAAATGCGCCTAGGGGATCAACTTCTAGGGATTTGTAGGGATGTTTCTTGAAATTAGGTCATAGCCTTTTAGTGATATTCACAACATTTGGACTGTCCATCTTTCAAAGGATTCAGAGAGAGGTTTTCAAGAGTGAAAAATACCTTTTACGCTTCTAGGGTTCACAATATGAGCCAGATCGAATTGCTGGAAGAATCAACTTTTGCGGTTGATCTTTAAGAGACTTGAGACAATTTTGTTGCAAAGATCCTTTTTCTCTTCTTCTCAAATGTAAATGTACAAATGATGAACAAAAGAACCCTTTTATTTCTGCGCAAACCCTAATTCCATTTTGCAATAAATGCACAACTTAGGTTATTCTGGTTTCCTTGTTTTCCTTGTTTCTGAGAGAGATCTTTTCGGATCAATGAGATGCATCTAGAATGATAACTTACAAAGTATCTCCCTTTCTTGAATCATTCCATCTAACCACAAATCTAAATATTTCAATTTTGAATGATACCAGATATAACTATGAAAGTCCTGCTTTTGCCAGATGATTGTCAAACTAGATTAATCTTTGATGCTTAACCTTTTAAAACTCCTTGCAAATCTTTCATATCTTTACCAAGGGTTATTTAGATGTTTCTCTGAGAGCCCTTTTAATCTGCAACTTTCCATGTGCCAATTTCAGGTACCAATTGACTAGCTAGGGGAAATTGTTTTCTTTTGTGACTCCCCCTAAGCCAGAGCTCATCTATTTAGTTTCTAGAAGGAATATTAGCACCAGATTCTGGTGTGGATCCATCCCCAACATTTTTTGTACTTCTCTTTACCCAAATCTTGTTCATCTCCCTTTGAATTTCATCCACATTCACTTTTCCTTTTCCCTTGTCTTGGTTTTTATTATGATGCACCGGACCCTTTTTGTCTTGATTCTTACTTCTGTAGAATTTTGTGATATGACTGGATCTATTGCAATTGTAGAAAACAATATTTCTTTGCATATTTGACTGATAACCTATAGATCTACATTAACTAGCCATATGTCCCATTCTATTGCATGCCAAGCATCTACCATTGAATGAATTGTTTATTTACATATTTCTACACTCATGAGATTTGTGATGATACCTTTTAGAGTTAAAACACCATCTGGAGAAGGATTAATTAGTCCGATTCATTCTTCTTATGTACTAATTTGCTTTATGACCAAAGTTATTGCAATTGTGGCAGTATCCATTGAAGGATGGATATCTTTGAGCATTTGGTTGCCTTACTGGAGGTTTTCTAGGCTTGTTCCTTAGATTTCCTAATCTAGAGTTCTTCTGACAGGATCCAGAGCTTTCACCTTTCTCATACCCCAAGCCTTGCTTGTCATCTACCCTCTTTTGGCTTTCAAGAAGAACTTCAAGTTGAGAAGAGCTTATCTTGAATTTCTCTTTGTATTCATTTGCTAATTGAAGATCCCTTTTAAGAGTGTCAATCTGATTCTCAAGTTGTTCTTCATTATCTGTAGCTTCTTTAAGATCAGATTCTAGATGCTTGATTATTCTATCCATTTTGTGGTAGTCTTCTGACTTCTCCTTGAGAGATTGTCTTAGATCATCTTTAATTTTTCTTTTCTCTTCAATTTCTTGGGTGAATTTCATAATCCCTGATTCCATTTCTTGTCTTACCATAATGATCTCTTTTGATAGCTTCTAACATAACTTGGTCTTCTCATTCAGATCTTCATCAGTATTATTGGCTTCATTTTGACTTGCTAGTTGTTGAAGTAGTTCCTTTCTCTTTTTCATAGAGATACTCTATTTCTCTTTTAGTTCATTTATGAAATCATTATCTTGTTTGAGTCTTTCCTTTAATCTATTGACTTTAGAGTGAGACTGCTCAAGATCATCTAAGGCAGATTGAAGTTGTTGCCTCAAACCATACATATCCATTGAGATTCCCAGATCTTCCTCAAGTTGTTATGCTCTGTTAAAAGGGAACTTAGCTTTGATACCAATTGTTGATAACTAAGACGGGGGGGTGAATCAGTTATCTTAATTATTTTAACTTTTTGTTCTTCTTTAACAACTAGTACAGCATCAAATCATATAAGTAAGCATAACCATGAAAGAAAAAATAAAATCATTACACATAACACAATGATTTTGATGTGGAAAACCCTGTTAAGGGAAAAACCACAAGGTGACTAACCCAAGATTGTATTCTCTATTAAAAGAATAGAAGTACAAAATGGCACTTGCCAATTAGGGCTCACTGCCTAAGCACACTGCTCACAAGAGGCTCACTGCCTACAAGAGACTCACTATCTACAAGGTATATAGAAAGTAACTAGGTGATTGAACTAATGAGAAGCATCCACATATGCTGAGGTTTAGTTCCGGTTAAGCTCAATACATTGATCTACTGCACTTCATTCTTCCTCTTCTTTGTTGGTGCTGTCCTGTTGCATACCGGACTTATTTTGCACTTCCAAACTATTCTCTTCTTTTCTTGACACCACACAAGACACCACACACACCTTCACATCTAAATTCATCTGGTATATATATCTACACCAAGGATTTCAACATCTTTCTAGTCGGCATCCGGAATACTCAATATTTTTCCAAACTCTGATCTGTCAACTAAATCCTTGCATACTAAGTGATGTGTATCAAAGAGATACTTATAGAAGTCATCAATCATGTTAGCTAACCATGAATGATCCCTCAAGAAACTTGATCACCATAAATGTCTCATCTAGATTAAGGTTTGATGCTCTGTCAGTCAGTTCTTCCTCAGTCTACTCTGCCAAATAGGAACCCAACACTTAGGTGCTCATATCTCTTCACTCTTTCATCACTAGAGGCTCAATCTCTAGAATGTATCAGTCATGGTACACCTCTTGACTTCCCCAAGTCCACAGTTTTCTGAGATACTTCTTCTGAGAGATTTGGACCTAATTGTCAGACCTTGCTACATGCTCTGTTCTTGGTTACCGAACAAAAATACTCTTCAATCTGACTTCTGATATAGACATACCATGTCCTATGGATGTGTGGGATGGACTTTGTTGCCATCAATGATAACATTCATGAAGCCACACAGTGTCTCCAATATAATCTGATTCCAAACCCAACTGTAATGCAAGTTTTAGTTATCCACCCAGGTAATCCAGTAGCTAAAATGCCTCTAGCACAAATGCCTTTCCTACAATCTGCAAAAATAGCCAAAGTAAAAGAGGATAGAGAAGACATCAAAGAACTAGTTGAGCAAATGAAGAAGCTAACTGCTGAGGTTACCCACCTCAAGAACAAAAATGCATATCTACAGCAGAAGGGACATAATCAACAACATTTTCAGAACTAGGAGTACTCCCATAATCAAAATCAGAACCAGTATCACAATAAAAACTTTCAACAGCGGCCAAACCAATGTTAAAACACTAGACCAAACAATGGAGGAGTGCTATCACCCTTGGAAAATTAGAATACTAATACTAGGCCCCCTAGTTGTGTGATGTTAGCTGAAGCAGCTTTGTCCACTTGGTGCAAACTGCATAAAACAAATGCTCACTCTGAACTAGACTACCCAAAATTTTAGATTGCATCTAGTATCTTCCAGATGAAGATTCAAAATGCTGAAACTCAGGAGACTCCATCGACAGGGGATGAAATTGTTCCCTCTCAGAGGTATAATGCTGCTTTGGTTCTTAATAGTTATACATTTCCATTCCAAGATGATAATCAACTTGAGGAAGAAGAGTCTGAAGAAGTCAATGCATATCAATAGTATAATAAGACTCCTTACAACCTGAGAAGTAGCAAGCCTAAAGGCCCTTTCACCACCTCCATCCCTCCAAACAACTATCAGATCCCACTAGATCCAAAAGCTTCTAATAACCCTAAACCCCTGAAAGTCACCCATCTACCAGTATATTAGGGTGCTACTATTGTAGAAAATTCTCAATGATCTAACATAGTGGAAATGGGGCAGTATGTAGCTAAGGAACTCAAGAAAATGAAGGTTAGTCTTTCTGTGTATGAGTTACTTAAAATACCTAAGGTTAGGACATCTTTCTTCCAAGATATGGGTGTTGGCATCAAAACTGATTATGTACCAAAGGAGAATGTCACCAAAGATAGCATTGACAAAGGGAAAGAAAGAGTACATGTGACTGATGTGGAACAAAAGATGACACTGTATAAAGACAAGAGGGAAAGTCCTCCTTTCCTCTTAACACTCATAATATTCAATAAGAACCTTCATAACTATTTAGTAGATTCTGGTGCTTCCATGAGTGTAATGCCATTATCAATATGTAAAGCAATTGGACTCACTCCAGCCAAGGCTTCCAGAAAAGTGCTACAATTAGATAAGATTGAAGTGAATGTAGTAGGTGAATTGAACATGATACACATGTACCTAACTTCTTATCCTAGGGTGTAGCAGTATATAGATATTCAAGTAGTGGATATTCCAGATCAATATGGCATGCTTCTAAGTAGAGATTGATCTAGGACTTTGAATGGTTCCATGATTTCATGGCCAAATTCATACAGGATCAAACTGCTATTGGAAAGCAGGTTCAAATGGAAGAGTTATTACTACCCAACTAGTGCCGCATACATGATACATCACATTCTAAATTTACTTGCCAGCTGTGTCAAGAGGCAGTGAAACAAGTATAAAGAAAATTGAGGGTCCCCATAATTCTGAAAAAGGTAGCAGCTATTGAAAAGAAGGAAGAACTAGAGCCTCCACTTGATAAGAAGAAATTAGTAAAACAAAATGATAGCAATAGAGATTTTTGCTTACGTACTTTAAGATTTGATGGCTCAAGATGCAGACAAGGGTCAAGAGTAGGGGTTGAATTAATCAACCCCACTAGGAGCTCGTATTTGGCATCATAGAGACTGCAGTTTCCATGCACAAGCAATGTCATTGAATATGAAGAATATGAAGAAATTCATAATTATCTAGGTATTTGATGATTCTGAATTAGTGGTAAAACAAGTAAGAAAGCAGTACTCATGTAATGATAAGAGGCTGAATAGGTATAGGGATAGAGTTTGGGATTTGATAGAATGCTTTGATGGTTTTAACATCCAATTGATCCCAAGGAGACATAATTATGTTGCAAATGCTTTAGCTTAGAAAACAAGTACATTAGAGCCAACTCCTATGATAGGATTAAAGAAATTGTCTATTGAATTTGTTGCTACCCCATTTGTACCTGATAATGTTACCAATTTCCAAGTTTTTGAAGATGATCAACACATAATTAACTTCCTTACTTCATCTGATGTTTTCACTACTCAGATAATAGATGAAGAAAAAATGGAACCTACTAAAATGGATTTAGAAGGAGTACTAAACCTGAAAACAAATACGATTCCATAGGGAATAGTGGAATTGGAGAGATTGTTTGATGCAGACATTTTAGGAACCCAAAGGAAATAAGGAGAATCTCTAGGGGGAAAGTGTGACCCATTTAACTTGGGAACAAAAGAAAATGCTAAGAATGTGTTCATTGGAAAAGCTAGTACTGAAGAAGAAAAGATAGGAATCATACATGCATTAAGGGATTACCATGAGATTATATCATGGAGCTATGAAGATCTAAAGACATACGATACCTCGATCATCATGCACACTATCCTGTTGAAGCCAGGAGGAAAGCCATTTAGACAAAGGCAATGGCTAGTGAATTCTCTACTGGAACCGCTAATTTTTTAAGAAGTTTAGAAGCCTCTATCAACAAGGATAATATTCCCAGTTAGACATTCAGCATGGGTAGCAAATTTGGTTCCAGTCTAAAAGAAAAATGGAGAAATTAGGCTTTGTGTTAACTTCTGTAACTTAAACAGAGCATCTGAAAAGGATAATTACCCACTGCCTTTTTTGGATGAGGTGTTACAGATTGTTAATGGGTCCTAGATGATGTCATTCTTGGATGGGTATTCTGATTATAACCAAGTGATGGTAGAATATGAAGATAGATTGAAGACGTCCTTCACCTGCAAATGGGGCATCTATGCATATCGCAACATGCCATTTGGTTTAATAAATGTTGGTACCACTTTCTAGCATGCAATGGATGTTGCTTTTAAAGATTAGTTGGAAAATGTATTATCATCTATATAAACGACCTCACAGTATTCTCAAAAAGGTGAGAGGATCATGTAGTAGATTTGAGGAAGGTGTTGTAGCGATGCAAAGATTGTGGTATATCACTTAATCCCAAGAAGTGCATATTTAGAATAACTGAGGGGAAGTTGTTGGGACATGTGATATCTAAGCAAGGAATGTCTATGGACCCAGACCAGATCGAAGCAATGCTCAAAGTACCTCCCCTAGCCAGCAAGAAGGAGCTTAAGTCATATTTTGGTAAGATCAATTTTGTATGTAAATTCATCACGAGATTTGCTGAGATTGTTCAACCTCTTAATGCCATGCTAAAAAAGGACGCTAAAATGGATTGGACTCCAAAAGCCAAGGCTACCTTCACTGAAATTAAACAAGATATAGCCAATGCACTTCTCTTGGTAAGTCCCGATTATACTTTGCCATTTCAGATATACTCGTTTGCTTTCGAACATACTTGTGCTACAATGTTGACATAGAAGAGATTAGTTGATGATGAAAGGACCATCACTTTCATGAGCACTCCATTGAAAGATGCAGAGTTAAGGTATGCAAATGTGGAAAAACAAGCATACGCTCTGGTAAAGGCAGTCAAGAAATTCGATCATTACATCTTAAGAAGTCAAGTAATTTCCATAGTCCCAGATGTAGCAGTAAAAGCATTACTAATGCAAAGTGAATTAGGAGAAAGAAGAGGGAAATGGTTCACCATATTGCAAGATTTTGACATAGATATTCAACCTATGAAATTGGTAAGATGTTAGGCCCTAACTAGAACAATGGCTGAAGTGGGACCAGGCTTGGTCTCCTAGTAGTACCTATTAGAAGATGTTTCAAAAGATGAGTGCTAGGGAGATATCATATTTTACTTAATCAACGTTGTCCACCATAGCTGAATTCAATTCAAAGGAGAGCACTCAAACTAAAGAGCAGTAGTTACATGATAAAAGGATCAGTCCTTTACAAGAAGAGTCATGAAGGCATCTATCTAAGGTGTTTGGATAAGTCAGAGGTCAATCAAGTATTAACCAGCTTTCATGAGAGATTTGGGATAGGTCATGGGTCAGCCCACTCAACAACTAATCAGGTTCTTCATGCTAGATATTATTGGCCAACTCTATTCAAAGATGCATATTCATATGTAAGAATTTGTCATATATGCCAGACCACTGCACACAGAGAGTGACACACAGCCATGCCTTTGCAACTAGTGGTGGAGGTACAACCATTTGCTTAGTGGGGCCTTGACTTTATTGATATGATCAATCTACCTTCCTCTGCAGGCCACAGGTATATTCTAACCACTACTGATTACTGTACCTGATGGTTTGAAGCAATAGCTTGTAAGCAATGCACCACAGATGTAGTTATTAAATTTGTTGAAAAGCATGTTATCACTAGATTTAGTTGTTTGTTTGCCTTAGTTTGTGATAATGGCCCTACCTTTTCATAATTATGTTTTTCTAACTGGGCATTTGATTATGGGATTACTCTTAAGTTCTCATCTAATTATTACCCACAAGGGAATGGGGTAGCTAAATCAATGAACAAAAATCTGCTCGAGGTCATTAAGAAACTACTAGACAAAAACCCCAGATACTGGCATACCCAGCTTAAGTTCATACTATGGCCTGATAGAATCCAACACAAAGCAGCCCTGAGCACATTGCCTTATCACCTAGTCTATGGGATTGAACCCATCTTTCCCATCCACTTGAGGATTCCTGTGCTACAATTCGTGCAAGACTACCTTGAAACTAATGATCAATTGTCCTCTAGGTTAGCCCAATTACTGTACCTTCAAGAGAAATGCGATGCTACTATAGAAAACTTTGCTAAACATCAGGGAGTCGTAAAATGATGGTTCGACAAAAGAGCTAAAATCAAAGCCTTCTACATTTCTGATTTGGTCCTATGTTGGGATACAAGACATGAGAAGAAAGGAGAACATGGTAAATTTGATAAACTTTGGTTGGGCCCCTATTAGATCTATGAGATCCTTGGAGACAACATGTATCGACTCAAGAGCCTTACCAGTGAGGAGCTTCCATTACCTATCAATGGCCAGTTCCTAAAACACTACTTCTAGGCCTGAGAGGTAGTCATGCCTCATTTTAGTGTACATAGTTAGGAGTTTGTTTGGTTTGGTTAGTTTAAGTTTCCTTTAGTTTAGTCTTGTTTTCTTGCTTTTGCTTTCTGTAGTTGTTAGATGCTTTGCTTAGATTAGTCATCCTTTTGGTTTTGCTTGCTACGCTTGCTTTTTCATGGAGTCTTTTTTTTTTATGTGGTGGTAGTTGTGTGGACCTGCAAGTGCATTTTTGATGGGTGAATGGTCATGAGTTTTCCTTCAAGAAGCCAAGGTTTCCACTTAGTTTTGTTGTGGTTTCCACTATTATGCCAAGGAGTATGGTGTCTGTTCATTGGAAATGAGTCATTAGTTGGTGCACCTGAAGTATTTTTTAACCATATATCTCTCACTTTAAATGATCCTAAATTAGGTAGGTGAGTTTGAGTGATCCTGTGTCAAGTAAAAGGGTTGAATTCCTCTTCTACCACATGCACTATCAATCAAGCAAGAAGGCAGGTGACACTAAGTGTTGCTAGCCTATAGTGGGTAAAAATAAAAGGTGTTTTTTCAACACCGAACCCATTATAGTGGAAATAAAAGAGACTACCAATTGAAAATTCTCACAAAGGTACTGTCTAGAAATGATTACCATCAAATGCCATCATACCAAAAAACATAATCTGTCATTTGTTCTTCTTAAAGCTCATCACATTCCAAAATTTGAGCATTTCTTGGTGGTAGAATGATCTAACTTCCTAACTTATTGCAAGAGATCTTGGATGAACTTAGTTGCCGAAGGATGGGAATGAATACAATTTCACACACTCAGGTTTTCATAATGTGGATGGTTGCACTAGTTAGTGATCTTGGATTCTTTGATAAGGTACCTTACTTTTTTCGTTTAATATGTGGGCAACATAGAGATTCTAGGTTCAAACTAAACATTTATCGTTGGAATGCTCGGGAGCATTTCCCAACAGATTCACCATTTGTTGTGCCTCACACACACACCCCATTCAAAAATGGGGACCCCCTCTTTTGATTTGGTTTAGGATGTCAATTAGATCTTTTTCATCTCCCAAGTGGCTAAGTGGTCAAAGTGCATTTTGACCTTGATTGAATGATGATATTGAGAAATAACTTCAAGAGTCTGCTAGGTTGGATTTTTATATCCCTTTTGATGGCCTTGAATTGTCCTTTCGCACTAAATTTCCCTCTAACTATCCTTTGCGCCAAATTGCTATCTATCTGACTGTTGCACTAATTTGCCTTCCAACCGACCTGGCATTAAAATCCTTTGTCACCAACTTCAGCACTAATTTTTCTTTCGATGGACTTTTTTGCTAAAGTTAGTTGTCTCTGACTTGCACTATATCATTTGACCACCAACTTGGTCAGATGAAGCCAAAATTCTTGCAAGTCGGAAGGACCTTAAAAGCCTACAAACTATGCAAGTTGAGCCTGCAATTCATAGTGCTAAAAGGAGCTCTCACCGACTAGGTCCGTTGCATCCTATTTCCCCACCAAGTCTGAGCAAAGGAGAAACCATGTTTAAACCCTAATTCGACAACCGTACGTGGTGCACTAATGTTGATTTGGCCAGGGAATAAAAGAGGTAAAAGTCCACAAGCCTTGAAATCTATCTTTATGCTAATAATCCCTTGTGCCGACCTTGCACTAAATGACCCCGTCTCTGACTTGGTCAGACACCTCGAATTTCTCTGCAAAATCGGTGACATCCCAAAGTCCTTCTAAGAACAAGACATCAGATTTGTACTAAAAATGATCCCTTCCGACCCTGCACTTTAACACTCTCCCACTGACTTGGTTGGTCAACTTCAAAACTCATGCAAATTAGACTGACTGAATCTCGTGCAAATGTAATACAAACGATCTCAAAGAAACTTGTGCTAAAACATGACCAACTAACCTAACAACTGATAGAAGGTTGGTGACCTCTAAAACCTACGCAAGTGGGTAACAATCAAAATCTATGCAAATGTTAAAAATCATGAATAGTAGTAAAACCTTGAGTCGGACAAGCCCGTTTCTCCCACTAAGGTTAGCAAACTCTAATTTCAGCACTTTTCTACCTACAAGTCGGATGATCCTAAAATAGCACAAATCATGCAAAATGACTGTGTTTCAAAGAATTTTCAAAGGGAATAGAGTTAATGTTGTAATGCAGAGATAATGATGATTTTCATGAGATTTCTTGCAGCATTAAATGTTTCTTTGCATGTATTAATGATGATTGTTATAAGTGCAATAGTGATAACTATTAGACTTGAGATTCTTTAAAAGGGTATATCAGTAGTACTACAAGATCTATTAAAATTCATCTTAAACTTAGTGGTGTATGAAAGGATTTCTCAAGGTGTCAAACTTATAAGGTCCAGTCTTGCAGACTAAATGACTAGCTGAGCCCAAGCTATGAAGTATGAATTCAAGGGAATCCCTCTAGAGACCAAGATTCACTCCAGGTGGAGCGATGTAGGAGATATAGACCTAGGTCAATAGACCTAGATGACTTTGGATTGAGGATCTTTGGTCCAAACCCAACTCATAGGCCCAGAATACTCAGGGATAGTGGTATATCACAAGCTATTGCCTTCCTCACCTCAGTGCAATGTGTAGAATTTATGGCAACCTGTGCATATAGGTATGATGTCATGACAAGAACAATCCAAAAAACTAATGGGGATATCTTGGCTGACTTAAGCTCACCCTCTCTAGCTGAGACTTTTGACATTCCTTGGCACAAGGTTATGACTATGCTAGACAAACAAGGATCAGAGGAGACCTATAACAAAGATGTAGAGGGATGCAAAAAGTACATGAATGACAATTGGGCCAAAAATAGAAGGTTTGCTCTAAGTAGATTTCCCCAAGTACTATATAGGAATGATTTCCATGATGAAATTTGAGATTTAGTAACTTTTTTGAGCAAAATATATGGACTACCTATAGCTTCCACTTTTGAGGGGTGGATGTTTGTTATCATCATTGAGATATTGAAAGGGGCTAAGTTCTATTGGGTCCAAATCCTTAGTGACAATATTCATGAGACCTTTAGCAACTTTAAGGATAAAAGATACTTCAGATGGACATCTTATATTATTTATGCATTGGCAAGAAGAAATCACTATGTTGGGTTGTCTAAGATTGGAGAAGTTGGTAAGGATGAGAAAATCCAAGTAAATCTATATGACTGTTACCCATAGCTGACCTCTTCTCAATCTTTGATACATTTCAAAAGAGTAAATAATGCTTTTTACAATGTATATAACTAGAATGCTACAAGGTAACACAACCTTGAGGATTTCCACTGAGGAAATGAATGAAATAACTAAGTATGGAAGATGGTACATCTAGTTTGAGAATTTATATATTTAAGAGTGCAAGGCTTCACTGGGATGGCTTACAAACTTCCCAGGTATCTCGATGACAAGACAGTGCTTTTGGAGCTATCTTGACAGTTAATACCCTGTGCCAAGAAGGTCAAACACTTGTATAGAACCAATGTTTAGTTTCCTATTAGGTTTGGCAAGGGGAACTTTGCATGCCCTTCTTTAGCATCAACAGAGCATTCTGACAAGGAGCTTCAACTCCTCAACTTACACTATTACATTGCAAGGGATGATTTTGATCCAAATAAGCTGATGGAAAGATTCGTGAGTAAGAAGTTATTCCATAAGATACATATTGAATATTTTTGGGCCAATTACCGAGATGATTATGAGATTATGAAGAAGGCACATTCAAAGCTTCCTCTAGATTTTATTAAGAAGTTCCACATTATGGAAGTACCATACTAGCTACAAGATGAGGAAAATGTTATGGTCAGAGGGCCGTGAGAGGCTCAATACCATCAGCCTATTCCACTACCAAATTGGGAAAATGTAGAAGAAAGCTCCTTGGATACTATTATGAGAGAACCTATTAGATTGAGCAAAGCCTGGATAAGAGGTCAGGTGGCTGCTTTAGAAGGACAGGGAATACAACTCATTTATATAACATTGGAATTAGATAAGGACTCCATGAGAGAAGAGGATGAGTCAATCAATGTCACAAATGAGGCAGAGCTAACTGAGAAGCAGAAATCAGATAGTGAAGAGCATACATCTCTAGCCGAGAAAGTGAAGAAAATTAAGAAGCCATCTGCAAGGCCTCCTCTAAAGAAAGATCAGCATCCCTCTACTAGAACAAGGGCCTCCAAGAAAAGAGACATGCCAAGCGGCCTTGGGGAAGGTTCTAAGTCCAAGAAATCAAAGTTAAAAGATGTAAGTAAGGAGGATGATACAATAAAGAAAGATTCCAGTCCTCCAACTTCCTTGTCACCTACTACCCAATGTATTAGCACTATCGCTGCTACAACTGCCACTTCTTCTTCTATCACTTCTTCCACTGCTGCATCCACTTCACCTATAACCTCAGCTCCCATAACTCATGAAACATCCCTTGCCACCTCTCTTACCTCTACCATTGTAGCTACTCCCTACTCACTGGCAATTTCTTCCAATACCTCTAGTAGCCCTATATCCTCTGTTGTTGCTACTTAATGCCCCTCTATCACAGAACCTACATCTTTTACCTCTTCCATTTAATTACCCTTACCTCTCATTTCCACCATCCTTTCACCTCCTCTCCCTCTATCTTCACTACCCTTTCCTTCACCTCTTGTCATCTCTTTCTCCTTATCAACAATTTGAGCTAATTTGATGCAAGTCAATGTGCCTCCCCTAGCTATATCTTCTATTGTTCCTATTTGACAAATACTGGCAAATTATTTGGTAGTACCACTGTTGCCTAGGATTGAGAAAGTATGTGTAGAGTTGGGATTGCATGAGCCTGAAACAACACTTGATGAGGAGAAAGATGTATTGGCTAAAGTAAGTGATAAAGACTCCCATGAACCTTTAGTCAATGTTGATGTCATTGATGTATTTGATAGTCCACAAGATAAAGGTCAAATAGAAGAAGTTTTCAAGTCATCTCAAGAAAGTATAATGGTAAATCTAAAAAACTTCACCCAAGAAGAAGAAAAAGAAGAGATAAACACGGAAAAGAATGAGGAACTAGAGGAAGAGCAGAAATCACTCAAAGAGCTAGCTATAATTGATGGTGACAGATCTTCTGCACCTAAATGGCTTCAAAGTAGAATAGCATATCCTGACCCGCAAGTGGAAATAATGTAGCTAGATTTGAGTACAATTTTGTCACAAGATTAGAAGCCTAAGAAATAAAAGAAGGCCAAAATACAGTCCATAATCTATAAGGATGACTCAAGATCAAGAATTACAGAAATAGAAGTCCCGCCAGCTGATACAACAAAAGAATAAGTCAGGGAAGAAGATTATGTAATATCTATAGTTGATCTGGGACCACCCACTCGTGCTCAAAGAGTGGATGATTTCAAGGAATTAGTCACATCAATTTTGGAGCAATTAGACAATGATGAAATGTCCAAGAAGGATTTGAAGTAGTAGCATGAAGAACTTCACACGTGCCTTCAGTTTTTGGTTAAGCTAGTAGATGTAGGAGGAGATATAAGGATGATACCCACTTTCCTATCTACTGATGAAATGGATAGATTGGGTGAGGTAAGATCCAAATCTCAAGGTATAGAAAAATGGCTATTAGGTTTTTGAGATGGGATGTGAAACTTGTTGTGATGTTTACAACACACCCCATTTTACTCCTTAGCAAAATGAGGACCCCTGCTGTGGCTGTTGCTTTTACTTTTGTGTGTTTTGTTTTGATTGGTGGTAAAGGGAAAAGAGGGTTAAAATTGCAAACTTTGATAGAAATGAAGAAAAAATGCATTTTCAATACCAGGGCATGATATGGTTGGATTCCTTGTGAAAAATGAGCTAGGGTTGCTTTTTGAACCATCTTAAAATTCACCATATTTTGCAAGTTATGACATTTTGGTAAAATGTAGATTCAGGTTTGTATATCGCTTTGCATATACAAAGTCCTTTGTATGTGCAAAGTCCTTTTTATACTTAATCACATTTTGTAGTCGGGCTCATATACATTGTTATTTGCATGGTTGGGTCGATTGCATATTCTTTTTACCTTGTATGTGTTTTGAGTAAAAGCTTTATTTATACATATAGGATGGATCCGAAATAGTTTTAGAGTAAAAGTGAATAAGGGTTTGAATTCCATCACGTATATCTTACATTTGTATGTTTGACAGGTTGCAACATACAGTAAATGTACAAGACATTTTATACATAATGTGGAATCCAAAAGTTATGAACAAGAGAGAATTCCTTGTATATCCATGGGTTTGTATGTTTGAGTTACATACAATGCATTTATACACTACGCAGACTTGAAAAGTTATTAAACTAGAGTTAATTCGTTGTACATTTCAGACTTGTATATTTATGCATACCTTTGGAACATACAACGTCCATATACAAGTCACGGACCCAAAGAGTTGTTAAATGGGGTTAAATCCTTACATGTTTCAGAATATACAAAGTGAGACATACAACATATACATATATTCTGAAATATACAAACCGAAACCCAAAAGAGGTTGGAATTCGATTAATACTTTGTATCACATCCGACTTGTATATCAAAGGATGCATACAAACGAAATATACAATGGCAGACATGAAAAGGGTTCTAAATATAGTAAATTCATTGTATATCCATGGGCTTGTATGTTTGAGTAACATACAATGCAATTATACATTGAGCGGACTCAAAAGAGTTATGAAATGGAGTTATTTGCTTGTATATTTTAGCATTTGTATATTGCGATGTACAAACTAATATGCATTGCATATATACATAGAACACGAAATCCAAGGGCAGATTAAAATCTAATTAAATGCTTGTATCGAGCCCAAAATGTATGTCTAAAGATACAATGGAAATATACATACCGCGGACGCTATGGAAAGTTAAAAGAAGTTAATTCATTGTATGTTCACGCTTTGTATATTTCGATACATACAAGCCAAGATGCATCACAAAATGTACAAGCCACGGAAATAAAAACTTATGAAACAGGGATAAGTGCTTGTATATTTTGTATTTGTATGTCGTGATATACAAATGAAATATACAAAGGAAGCATACAGGCCACGGAATTGAAAAGATTAAAATCTGATTAAATCAATGTATATTGATATACATTGCTCAACATACAACAAAATATACATTTCAGAACTCAGAGGCAAGTTGGAATTCGATTAATTCGTTGTATCCCACCCGGCATGTATATCAATATACATGGATTTAAACAGAGGAAAATGAGCAGGAAAATGAAGCGAGAGAAATTTAGAAGTTATTTTTGAGGCTCGAATGCATGTTTTTGGTCAACGATAGTTGACCCGACTTCTCTAAGCATTGTATATGCATTTTTTGGATGTGATTTTCATAGATTTAGGGCCTGATTGATGCATTTACACAGTCACGACTATATTTTGCAGTTGTTTTCCTTCCTGTAGGTTTATTAAATGATGGTACTTATTGGTTATCCGTTTTATCTATTTTGTAGGTTTGCAGTCGAGGAGGGAGCTGAAACTTAATGGCGGTGCCATCACGGAGGAGGAAATCAGATCTAAGGAGTAGAGGAAGATAAGGATGAAGGGCGAGGAAGTCAAGGGTCTTCATTGATGAAGACAAAATGCAGCTGAAGACATTATTGCAGCAGACCACAGATGTTATTATTGAGCTGCTAGGGTTTCCAGAAGGGCATATTTCCCCCAGATTTGATGTATGCTTAGAGGTATTTTGCGAGACTTGTTCTCCAACATTTATTGTTGTAACCAGGGGTTTGAACCATTGCTTAACCAGGGTTTAAACTAGGGTTTTTTTGGACTGTATTAAGGACAATCAAAGTCTATATATTGTGCCTTGATACACTATAATAATTTACAAAGGGGCTACACAGGGATTTTTTTATAATAGAGGGACCTTTGAGTTTAGAAATAGAAGAAAGAGGTCACCTGTGTCTGCAATAAGGAATGCGTGGAACATCTATCTTCCTTACTGTATCTATAAAGCTTGTAAGTTTTCTATAGTTTGGTCAATGAAGCTAAGAATCATTAAGACATTATGAATCTTATATGACTGTCTGTTTCTAATACAATTGAATCTGGAATTTTGCATCTATCTTCTGAGTGATTTCTTGCTCTTCATTGTGTTTGAAACATTTTCTCTTAGAGCTTGCAATTTTAAGTGTATGTTTGTGAAAATGCTCAGAACTTACACTTAAGGTTTTGTCTGAGGATTTGATCAAGTTACTGTCTGATTTATAAAGTGCATAATAGAACAATTAGATCCTTCGAATAGAGTGAATGAAGTGTAGATTAGATCTTTCTAACTTTTCCCAACCCATCTAAAAATACTTAGTCGAAAACGTAGAAATTTAAAGGAAATTTGTCTCATATTTCAGAAGAGCACACATAACAAAGTTTGAAAGTAGATAGTTTTCATAAATATTTAAGAGGAGAAAGCTGCAAAAATCTGAGAAGACTATTTAAAGTTTTGCAGCAGAAGTATAAGTTTATGCAAAAGGAATGAACAACATAATGACATTTATTAGTCTTTTTGCATAGTTTGAGTCCAGTTAATCATTAAGAAACCCTAAATCACGCAAGGCCCCTTGAACATTATAGCTTCACATCAACCAACTAAATTTTCCCAATAGGTCAAGACCTGACCATATTAAACTTGGGATTAAGTGAATCTTAACTGATTACTTCATATCTTTCAAGTCAGTTTTGGTTCATTTTATGTGAATTTTAACTAATTGTTATGATTGCATCAAAACCATCATCAACAATTTTTCTGGTGCTAGGAGGGCCTAATAGGATTTAAGGTTAATTTTTAGGGTTTAAATGCTTTATTCTAAGATATGTTAGATCTCATAAAATTTCAAAAGCCTAAAAGGTTGAAAACAAGGTCCTATTTTCAATGGACTCATATGGGGACAATTTTCAAGTTAGCCTTCCTTCATTTTAGGAAGCTATGAATGGACAGCTTTATCCTCATGGTTTATCTAACTTTGGTTTATCCAATTGTTGCAGGATACACCAGTTTGTGGAACACAGTGAAATTAATTGTTTAACTTTCCTCACCAGGATAGATTTGTATTCAAAAAGACTAATTCTCTTCTCAGATGTGTTTAGGGCTTAGGTCTGGCAGAAGAATGAAGAAATTCTAGAGCAATAAGCAGATACAGCACTAGAGCTTATCAGTTGGTTAGACAAAACAATAACTAAATCTGTTCTAGAAGGAAATAATAGAAAAACATCTTTCCTTGAGTCATTTTATGGTAAAGAAAAATGTGGACGGATGGAGGAATCTAAATGCACTAAAATTGATGAGATTCCTATTATAGCAACTAATGAAGTCATAAAAAAGAAAGTAAATGCTAGTTTCATGGCTGACTTCTTTGAGTTAAATGATCAAATTCAAGATTGTTACAGATCAATAGAATCAGACTCCACACTAGATGATAAAAGTGAGTCATCTGATGAACAATTCTTGAAAATGGAAGATACAGAGGATCATGCTATTGCTGGGCAAAATCAGACATCACCCCAGCATTATTTTGAAAATGAAACAAGGGAGTATTCCTACCAATCAAGAGATGTTGTTCCACCTTTACTCTCAAGTGATCTAGAAATGATTAATTTTTATTTATCAGATTATGATTATGAATATACTCACTTAAGTGCTGATGTGTAGGGAACTGATGAGAACATTGAGAGGGTCACTGAATTTGAGGATAAACTGAACATGGAGTATGAAGGAACACGGCTAGAAAAACATGAAGAAATGATACATCTAGAGTCATTCATCTTTCAATTTGAAGAAAAACCTGACTTGGAGCTTGGCAATGAAAGTACAGGGTTAAAAAGAGGACTAGCTATCAATAAACAAGCATGTCCAACAAAGCTAAAAATACATCAAGTTGTCTCTTTCCTTTCCTCAGTAAATAATGTTGAATACTATTTTGATTATACAAATTTAAGAGATTGGACATGCATATGGAATCGTCATGAGCATAATGGGCTACCTCAATTACTAATAATTAGAGATCATCCTGTTAAACACAGTGAGGGTACAATAAAAGAGCATTTTTCAGAATTCAAAGATAAATTTGCTAAGTTAAGAACCATAACCAGTGCCCTGTTACTCCTGCACAATCTAAAGAAATATGCAAGTAGGGGTGTTCTTGGGTCCTTCCCTGGGTTTTGTTTGCCTTGTGGGGGAGTTTGTGTATAGTTTGGTAGGTTAGTTGTTTGTATAGTTTTTTTTTTTTCTGTTTCTTTCTGTTTGTTGTTTTGTTTATATTCTTTTGTTTGTACAGTCTTCTTTTGCTTTGTTTTGCTTTTCTTGTACAGTTTGTTGTTTGGTTTGTTGTTTTCTCCTCAGCAGGGATCTTTGTTTTACTTTAAAATATTAAGGAGCAAGATAACAACCATTGAAAATAGTATAAAATTTAGAATATTCAGGTTAATCATTTGCAATTCATACATAACTTGTTGTGACTGTCATGAATGTAGAGAGTTGTTTAGCTTCTAAAATTTAGTATTCAATAACAGTGATTGAGAGTTTGAAGAAGGTTTCTCATGATGACACACCTAAAATCCTTGGGTTTGTTGAATGTACCAGTGTAGATATTAGGTGAAAAATCTGAGGTCACCCTTGCTACCATTACAATTCTTAGCTTAATTTTAGCAAGTGTTCACTCCTTGCATCATGAAGTTACAAATTGCTATATCTTGTGAAAGTTCTATCAAGCATCAAAATCAATAAAGTATAAATATAAAATATAAAAAATAAATAAAGCAGATTATACTGAAAATCTAGATTAAGCCATCTAAGTAACTCTACCGAGGCTATAGACACTCGCTGACAGTGGGGCTCTACTTAGGAGAATTGTAACGATAACCTTGCTGGGGCTATGGACGCTTGTTGGCAGCAAGGCTCTATCCAGTTAGCTATGAGGGAATATCCTCAACTACGTAGGCTAATGTCAGTCACTAGTTTGTTCAACTAATCTTCAAGATGAGGATAATTAATCACGTGCACATATTTAAATTGAAAATAAAAATTCATGCACCCTTATTGAATACCTTAGGTCTCAAGTTGAATAATAATTTGCAGAAAAGATAGTTGGAAGTTATAGATTTATTTCACTTAGTTTTATTAATGCTTTGAATTTAATTATTTTGTTTGGTTGCTAGTCATTGTGATGTTCACAACATGCCCCATTTTACTCCTTAGCAAAATGAGGACCCCTGCTTGGTGGTAAAGGGAAAAGAGGGTTAAAATTGCAAACTTTGATAGAAATGAAGAAAAAATGCATTTTCAGTACCAGGGCATGATATGGTTGGATTCCTTGTGAAAAATGAGCTAGGGTTGTTTTTTCAACCATCTTAAAATTCACCATATTTTGCAAGTTATGATCATTTTGGTAAATGTACATTCAGGTTTGTACATCGCTTTGCATATACAAAGTCCTTTGTATGTGCAAAGTCCTTTTTATTCTTAATCACTTTTTATAGTCGGGCTCATATACATTGTTATTTGCATGGTTGGGTCAATTGTATATTCTTTTTACCTTGTATATGTTTTAAATAAAAGATTTATTTATACATACAGGATGGATCCAAAACCGTTTTAGAGAAAAAGTGAATAAGGGTTTCAATTCCGTCACATATATCCAATGTTTGTATGTTTGGCAGGTTGCAACATACAAGTAAATGTACAAAACATTTTATACATAACACAGAATCCAGAAGTTATGAACAAGAGAGAATTTGTTGTATATCCATGGGTGTGTATGTTTGAGTTACATACAATGCATTTATACACCGCACGGACTTGAAAAGTTATTGAACCAGAGTTAATTCGTTGTACATTTCAGACTTGTATATTTATGCATACCTTTGGAACATACAACGTCCATATACAAGTCGCAGACCCAAAGAGTTGTTAAATGGGGTTAAATTCTTGCATGTTTCAGAATATACAAAGCGAGACATACAACATATACATACATTCCAAAATATACAATCCGGAACCCAAAAGAGGTCAGAATTCGATTAATACTTTGTATCGCATCCAACTTGTATATCAGAGGATGCATACAAATGAAATATATAATGGTAGACATGAAAACGGTTTTAAATATGGTAAATTCATTGTATATCTGCGGGCTTGTATGTTCGAGTAACATACAATGCAATTATACATTGAGCAAACTCAAAAGAGTTATGAAATGGAGTTATTTGCTTGTATATTTTGGCGTTTGTATATTGCGATATACAAACCAATATGCATTGCATATATACATACAACACGGAATCCAAGGGAAAATTGAAATCCAATTAAATACTTGTATCGAGCCCAAAATGTATGTCTAAAGATACAATGGAAATATACATACCGTGGATGCTACGGAAAGTTAAAAGAAGTTAATTCATTGTATGTTCGTGCTTTGTATATTTTGATACATACAAGCCAAGATGCATCACGAAATGTACAAGCCATGGAAATGAAAAGTTATGAAATGGGGATAAGTGCTTGTATATTTTACATTTGTATGTCGCGATATACAAATGAAATATACAAAGGAAGCATACAGGCTGCAGAATTGAAAAGATTGAAATCTGATTAAATCAATGTATATTGATATACATTGCTTAGCATACAACGAAATATACATTGTGGAACTTAGAGGCAAGTTGGAATTTGATTAATTTGTTGTATCCCACTCGGCATGTATATCAATATACATGGATTTAAATAGAGGAAAATGAGTGGGAAAATGAAGCGATAGAAATTTAGAAGCTATTTTTGAGGCTCGAATGCATGTTTTTGGTCAACGATAGTTGACCTGACTTCTCTAAGCACTGTATATGCATTTTTTGGATGCAATTTTCATAGATTTAGGGCCCGATTGATGCATTCACATAGTCACGACTAGATTTGGTAGTTGTTTTCCTTCCTACAGGTTTATTAAATGATGGTACTTATTGCTTATCCGTTTTATCTATTTTGTAGTTTTACAGTTCAGGAGGGAGCTGAAACCTAATGGCGGTGACATCACAGAGGAGGAAATCAGATCTCAGGAGTAGAGGAAGATAAGGATGAAGGGCGAGGAAGTCAAGGGTCTTCATTGATGAAGACAAAATGCAGCTGAAGACATTATTGCAGCAGACCGTAGAAGTTATTATTGAGTTGCTAGGGTTTCCAGAAGGGCATATTTCACCCAGATTTGATGTATGCTCAGAGATATTTTGGGAGACTTGTTCTCCAACATTTGTTGTTGTACCCAGGGGTTTGAACCATTCCTTAACTAGGGTTTAAACTAGGGTTTTTTTTGGGCTATATTGAGGACAATCAAAGTCTATATATTGTGCTTGGATACACTGTAATACTTTACACATGGGCGACACAAGGATTTTTTTAGAATAGAGGGACCTTTGAGTTTAGAAGTAGAAGAAGGAGGTCACCTATGTCTACAATAAAGAATGCATGGAACATCTAGCTTCCTTACTATATCTGTAAAGCTTGTAAGTTTTCTATAGTTTGGTCAACGAAGCTAAGAGTCATTCAGGCATTGTAAATCTTATATGACTATCTGTTTCTAATACAATTGAATCCAAAATTCTGCATCTATCTTCTGAGTGTTTTCTTTCTCTTCATTGTGTTTGAAACATTTTCTCTTAGAGCTTGCAATTTTAAGTGTATGTTTGTGAAAATGGTCAGAACTTACACTTAAGGTTTTGTCTGTGGATTTGATCAAGTTACTATATGATTTATAAAGTGCACAATAGAACAATTAGATCATTTGAATAGAGTGAATGAAGTGTAGATTAGATCTTTCTAACTTTTCCCAACCCATCTGAAAATACTTAGCCAAAAACATAGAAATTTAAAGGAAATTTGTCTCATATTTGAAAAGAGCACGCATAACAGAGTTTGAAAGTAGATAGTTTTCATAAATATTTAAGAGGAGAAAGCTACAAAAATCTGAGAAGACTATTTAAAGTTTTGCAGCACAAGTATAAGTTTATACAAAAGGAATGAACAGCATATTGACATTTATTAATCTTTTTGCATAGTTTGAGTCCAGTTAATCATTAAGAAACCCTAAATCACGTAAGGCCCCTTGAACATTACAGCTTCACATCGACCAACTGAATTTGCCCAACAGGTCAAGACCTGACCATATTAAACTTGGGATTAAGTGAATCTTAACCGATTCCTTCATATCTTTCAAGTCAGTTTTCGTTCATTTTATGTGAATTTTAACTAATTGTTATGATTACATCAAAACCATCATCAACAAAACTATTAATACCTCTACTCATGTACACAAGAAGCTAGTAGAATTGCACAAGAAATGGAAAGATTTGTGCGAGGAATGTGACTCTTGCAATGAATATTATTCATTTGTGTATCCTTAGATAAAGAACATCAGGGATTTACCTGCCCAGACTCTAGTTGTGGAGAATATTTTGACTAGGAATTAGCTGTCTAAGGCCGTTGAATGGTATCAACAGCTACTTTTGAGAAAAGAAACTTTTGAAAACATAAAAGAAGCATATAAGCCAGCTAATGAGGAGCTATGGTCGATCAAATATGATATCAATGATTCTTTAAAGGATTTCTTAGAAGTATCCTATGATGATTATGCCCCATTTGATATTGAAAAGTTTAAAGATAAGTTGCATAAGGTGATTTTTGAAGATGCCAAGCTCAGTATGGAGGATATGTTAGACAAAGTAAGTGACCTTAGGGCTGAATTCAAAGCATTTCAAAAGGTAGGTATAGAAATAGAGAAAATATATGGTAAATTTAGTTGGGAACTGGAGATGTTTGACTACTGGATCAATCATTTGAAGGATCCAGATCCATCAGAGATTAATCCTGCACTTGACACATGGCTGACTTACCATAACAAACTAGCTGGCAAAGACAAAATTGATTCAGATGAAGAATCCTGATATTATTTTGAATATTTTTAAGGATGTAATCCCATCATAATTATAAATTGTTGTATGCAGGGCAACATCTGACTCTATTTTGTCATTTCTATTCTTCTAAAATGTTCTTTTCTACTAATATATTGAGTTGACTAGTCAAATTGACTAGATTCAATGTATCTGGGGGTTGTTTTTCATCTTTTTGATAGAAGACAAATTGTAATATGAGAAATGATGTGAGCTATTACAATCATATTTATTGATGTAACCTAGACCGTTGGTGTCAAGTTAATATCCACCGTTCATTTGAAAACTCGGTATGCTGCTTTTCTATATAAAGGGCTGCCATTTCCTTTGTTTTGTAAGAGAGATTTTGATGCCGAATTGTTGACTCTATGCCAATTGAAGTAATGCAAAGCAAGTTTCTGCAATAATTCTAAGAATTTGTGTCTTGTGTTGGCTCATTTTTTTTTTCATGGTTCGCTTCTTGCTGTCCCTAGTTAGTTAGTTGTGCTTTATAATGTTCATGGTTTGCTGAAGTATCTGATGAATACTCTAAGTTCATACTTTTAGTTATTTACTGATGGTAGATAGCTGTGTAAAGTTAGTCTAGGCCGATTGTTTGTGCTAAAGTTCAATTGTATTCCGCAAGTTAAGTTACGCTGCTTATTAGGTATTTGACAAATGAATGTAATCTAAAAATCTATTGACTTCCATTGAAGATAGCACCATTTTCTGCAGCACTGTAACACCCATTTTAGTTTTGTAACTCAGGAAAATGGTTAAAAGTTTTAGAGTATTTGTCTACTAATGGTAACCTATGCATTGTGAATGTCACTTAGGATTTCTCTCAAACCCTAACCTTTTATGTTTTCTTTAAACCATAGTTAGATTAGGAATTTCAACAACATTTTACATTATTTTATCAGCTGAAAACCACAAAAGGGTTTATGTGTGTTTGCTGTCCTGAACTTGAAAATCTACAGATTGCATGTAAGACCCCTTATAGGCACATGTAGAACATACCAACTGAGAAATTCTAAGCAAGCTAAGACCTAGCTGTATTATCCTTGGAGTAGTCTTACCTAGGGTATGATACTTTTCAAGAGAGGTGTGAAACTAGTAATCACACCTATGTTGCTGCGTGCTAAAACCACCATCAATAGTAGGCCCTTAGGACCTTGTACCCTTTTAGGGCTATGGTCCCTTAAGGAGCTTGCAACCCCTTTTTAGGATTGCAGAACCCCATTAGTGGGACTACATGGGGGGGGGGGATTAACCCCTCCACCCCACATTAATTTTTTTAAAAATTTCAATAAAATAATTCATTATTTTAAAAAAAAAAAATTATTAAAAAACATACAAATAATGTTTTACCTACCTTGAAATTTATTCCCACCATTGGTGGTTTTTTTAACAAGGGACCTATATTTGGTTTTTTTTTCTAAATTTAGCATAGGGCTTTTATCTGGTAGACACCTACTTCTGGAGGTTTCATCAAATCTGGCGATTTCACTAAATTTGGTGGAGTTTTATTTTTTTCCAAATCCACCCCTCACCATTGGCAGTTTCTATTTTGCACTTGACCTTTAAATGCCATTATCTTAGCCATACGAAGGTTTTTTTCAGTCCAATTATTTTTTAAATTTGTAGAATTTCATGATCCTTGCAGTGGTACAAATGGTTTTTATTTTGAGTTTCTATTTTTTTCTAGATTTTTGTTTTCTCAGTGTTGTTGTTGTGCAGTTCTCATTTTGGGAACTTCGACAGGCCATATCTTAGGCGTACATACTCCTTTTTGGGTCCATTTTTTTGAAAGTACATGATTTTCTATGTACTTTCCTATGGGGCTATTAGTTTCCTTTCATTTTGTAGTAGAATTGTAGTTTCAACATGTGGTGTTTTTTTGACATTGTTTGCTCCTATTGTAAGCACTAGCTATGTTGTAAACACAAAACTTGTCAAAAAATTAGTTTAATATGTCATACCTTACTTGAATTTTTTTTATTTACATCAGTTCATACTTCAAATTGAGAGCCTATGGTTAATGATCTTGTATCTTGCATCAGATTCTCATTGGGTTACATCTTAGTTTGATGGCCATTCATTATGGTTAATGTTCCAGAATCATCATGGTACTTGTTCCTATGGATTAGTTTTAGTCACATTTTAGCATCGGTAGTTGCAATTTCTTCATCTACTTTCTGGAGTTTCACTAGACCTTCTCTATTCTTCCTCTCTTTTGGAGGGGGGCGTTCATGCTTGTACTTTTGTGATGGATTCAGTTTTTAGAAGGTCTTAGTGTTAGTCATTCTTCCATCACATGTTCATATAGTTATTTTCTTTTCTCTCTTTTGGAGAGGAGTTTACTCCCACTGGGTTTTTCTCTTTCTCTCCACTTTATAATAGATTCTTGTTGTACATGGGTACCTTAAATGGCCTTGTAGCCGAAACCCATCATCATCCTTGCATTAGTTGCATGTTTTCATTTCTCCCTAAGTTGTAGATAGGAGGGTGTTGGTGTAATTAAATATTTAATTACACTTTATTAAGTTAACTTAGGTCTAATTTTAGTTTTAGGTTATTCTTAAGTCATATTAGGGTTTTCTAACTTGCAAATATAAAACCAAGTTCTCACATGTAATTCATTAAAAAAATCTAATTCATTAATTGCATCCAATATTGTTTAAATTCATCCTCTTTGCTTATTTCTCTTGTAGAAGGTAAATCCTAGGTTTTGCACGTGATCCTGGTGGCTTGACTGAATTAGTGACTCTCACAATCATTACCCATCACCATCATTGAGTTGAATGTCTATCTTTGCTTCAACTTTGAAGAACCTCATGGATGATGATGCTTCTTCCTCAAGTTCACTCTTTTCAAGCTCACCTTCTTTTAAATCTATTGGATGTTTTGGAGAATGAAAATCTCTCGATTACCATACTAGAAAATTATTGAGATTATGAAATCTACCTTGCAACTAGATTGTGTACATGATGTAGAGTACTCCATATCAAAAATTCAAAATTCAAAATTCTAATCATTATCCCTACTATAATGGTCCATTGTGTGTGATAACCAAAACATGACTCAGACACAACATGGGTGAGTCATACTCCAAAGACCACATGCACTGCACGCTTGCTAAAGGTGTGAATCAAATCACTCCTACCTTCTAGGGAAATCCATCTAGGTAAGAATGATTTGGAATAGTTACTCTCTTCATGTGGAAGAAGAGCATCCTAGGTGAGATTGGAATTGTTGTGTTGTATAATTGAATGTTGAATTGTTGATTTTGTGTACCTCATGGTGAGACTGAGGATTTCCTTGATGTTTTCCTGTGCTGTTTGATTTGAAAATATTGTTTCTATGTCCCACAACGAAACTGGAGGCATCCTCAATGTTTATTTTTGAGCCAAAGATGAATGTTATATGGCTCATGGTAAAATTGAGGGCTTGAATGTTTGAAAGATTTGAAAGTTAAAAAATAATTTCTAATGCAATTAATCCTAAATGAATTTGCACACTTTTTTTCCCAATTTTTATTTTTATGATCTAATTACTATTAAAAGGAGTAAATTAGGCAAGTTATATGTCTTTTCCTAATGCAATATAACTATATTTTTGAGTTGAACCCCTCACTCCTAAAGCCCTCACTTGTGTTAGGGTTGAACCCCCTCAGTCACCTAATTCTGCCCAGGAGAAGGTTAAACCAGATATAATAATAGAAATCACCACTGCTTCTTATGCTACCTCCATAAAGACTGGCAAGAAAAATTTTACTGTGGCCAAAATCCCTAAACCCACCATGGAAGAAATTACTCCCAAATCTCCTGTGATGACCCCTGCTAAATGAAAAATTTTACAAGGGAACCCTACCCAGGTGACCCACAAGAGAAGAAGCAGGGTATACTTGAGGCAGAGAGTGGCACTGACTGTGGGATTAAGGCTACTAAGGCTACTATGGTGGTGGAGGAGGTTATCTTAGAGGAGGGAAGTGAGGGTTCAAATAGTGCTAGTGATGAGGACTATCCTATCACTAATTGCAAACCTAGAGTGTCATTGACCAGGAGGTTGATAAGACTTGCAACCAAGCCTGCCTCTACTCCCTAGAGGATGGTTGCATCAGTAGTGGAAGTTGATACTATGGAGTTACAGGTTAATGAATGGTCTAAAGGAAAGAACAAGGAGGATTTAGTGGAGCTGTAGAGGGATAAATGTTTTGAAGATAAAAATAAGATGGTTTCTGTTGAGTAGCAGGGTGTGGATTTAGAGGGTAACAATAAAATTGATGTTGGAATTAGTCCAGACAACTTAGAGGGGGGGAATCAGTTGTCCCTAAACTTTATCAATTTTTGCACTTTTAATCTTCTTTCTTGATTTACAAATAGATTAATGATGTAAACATTTAAGCATAAATCAACACATCAGTAGAAACAACATGAACACACAACACCAGAATTTTGAACATGGAAAACCAGGTTAAGGGAAAAACCACGGTGGGGGTTAACCCACAAAAAATGCATACCTTGTTAAAAGGACCTAAAAAAATAGAGGGCACATGCCTTCGGGCACACTGCCCAAAGATCACTGCTCAAAAGAGGCTCAATGCCTACAAGAAATTATGATTTACATAGAAATAATGAACTAAGAAATAACATCTACATTCATACCTAATTCCGTCCCTTTGAAGACTCATAAAGTTCTACTCAATCCCTCCTATTACTTCTTCATTACACCTTCATCCTTTGCTGCTTTTGTTCCTCTGCTCCTTCTTTACCCTACTCTGCTTTTTGTACCTTTCTTACGATTTTATCATTTTTATACAAGGACACTTTTCCACAACTCGTCAAGTATTTTAATGCTTCATCAACCTTGGAATGTTTATCAAGGTCAGCTAAGAACTGGGAAGAACAACAACCTCAAAGATGAAATCTTCAACAACAAGCTCAAACTTCAATGCAAACCTTCAGCACAATAGCCACATGATCCAAAGACCTTCACAAGCACATTGAATTCACCAATAACATCCACTCTGTACCAAATTACCAGAATCATTTGTATCTTCCTCTAGAACCTCAAGAACACTGTCTGCCATGACTGTCAAACTAGAAAGAGAGCTTACAGACCTTCAAACCATGAACCACTGGAGTTGATGATACACACTAACTTCCCAAACATGCCTTGAGATCCATAGACCATAATATTTCAGTACGAAGCAATCCGAACCAACTTACTGTCACTTTGTCTCTTCTGAATACTACACAATCTGGTTCTACTCAGATGGCCATAACTTCTTCAAATCTTCATTGGTACTTCTCAATTCTTAACTTGAACAACCTCTAACAATCCTTTATGCAACCATATGGTTCGTGAACATTGAATCTTCATTAATTTTCTTAATATCCTCAACATTCTAGTCTCTTGAACAGGCAACAAAATAACGTACAGTTGACACCAATGACAACAAGAATATGTTGACATCAATGACAACACCACTTAGGCACATATTTGCAACAATCTCCCCCTTTGTTATTGATGGCAAAATGTGATGTGAAAAATTGATTCAACCATCATGACATGAACTTCTCCCCCTGACTTCTGCAACCACTTTCTTTATTTCTCCCCTTATCATCAACAATTAGTTTTTTACATGTCTTCTCTCCCCCTTTGACATCAATGGAAAATGACACATATTTGCAATCTTTACTGCCTCTTTTTATTTCGTACTGATCTCTAACATTTGCATACTGACTACTCCTTAGAGTAGTACCTTCTCAACATCAATCTAGATCTCCAGACATGACTGAGAATTCCATCAGACTAATGCACATAAGTGCATCTTAGTTCTGATCAGGAGGGGTAATAACCCCTAACTTCTCTTTGGGATACTCAAAAGTATCCTTGGGAAGAGACTTAGTGAAGATATCCATGATCTAATCTTTGGAAGACACAAAATCCAACTTGACTTCATTCTCATTTACCTTCTCTCTCAAGAAATGAAACTTGATAGATATATGCTTTGTCTTTAAATGCAACACCAAATTCTTTGAGATGCTTATTACACTATAATTATCACAAAAAATTGTGACTGGCTCCTCAAACACAATTATGATGTCCTTCAACATTTACTTCATCCAGAGAGCCTGAGTACAATTATTTACTACTGCTATATACTCTGTCTCTGCAGTAGATAGAGATATTGCCTCTTGCTTTTTGCTTATCCAAGAGACCAATCTTCTTCCCAAGAAGATTGTAGCACCACTATTACTTTTCATATCATCCACATCTCCTGCCCAATCAACATTTGTATATGCATGAAGAGTGAAGTTATCATCCTTTGGATACCACAATCCATAATCAATTATCCCCTTGAGATATCTAAATATTTGTTTGACTACCACAACATGGGATTATTTTGGATCAGCTTGAAATCTAGCAACAAGTCCAATGACATTCATGATGTCAGGTCTGGTTTGAGTCAGATAGAGAAATCCTACAATCACTGATCAATACCTTTTCTAATTTACCTTCAGGGAGTCATCATCTTTACTTAACTTGCATCAGATTACTAGAGGTGTACCTACTAGCTTTGAGTCTTCCATTCCAAACTTCTTCAATAATTCTTTCACATACTTGGACTGAGATATGAAGATACCTTTATCTGACTGAACAATTTGCAGACCTAGAGATAAATTCATCCCACCAAATGTTGACATCTCAAATTCACTTTTCATTTGATTAGTAAATGCTTTGTACATACATTCATTTCTACCAAAAATGATATCATCAATAAAGACTTCAACAATCAGGATGTCCTCATGATTAATCTTGAAGTAAAGATTACTATCAGTAGTACCTTTGCTAAATCTTATCTTAAGAAAATATTTATCCAAACTTGCATACCGGGCTCTTGGGGCTTGCTTGAGTCCATACAAAGCTTTTGTCAGTCTACAGACCATATTTCTCTAATCATATAATTGAAAACCTTATGATTGTTTAATGTAGACTTCTTCCTCCAATTCTCCATTCAGGAATGTTGATTTGACATCCATCTGATAAACCTTAAAATCTTGAAAGTAGTAAATGCAAGAAATAATCTGACTGCTTCTATTCTTGCCACTAGAGCAAATATTTATTCAAAATCAATTCCTTCCACTTGAGAATAGCCTTTGCAGACCAACCTTGCTTTGTTTCTTACAAATTGACCATCTTCATTTAGTTTATTCCAGAAGACCCATTTGGTTCCAATCACATTTTTGTCCTCAGGTCTAGGAACAAGATCCAAAGTTTGGTTCTTTTCAATTTGCATCAATTCTTCTTCAATTGCTTTTACCCAGTTTTCATCATTGGAGATTCACTCATTGATTTAGGATTCACTTATTGCACTATAATTATCACAAAAAATTATGACTGGCTCCTCAAACATAATTATGATGTCCTTCGACATTTACTTCATCCACAAAGCCTGAGTACAATTATTTACTACTACTATATACTCTGTCTCTGCAGTAGACAGAGATATTGCCTCTTGCTTTTTGCTTATCCAAGAGACCAATCTTCTTCCCAAGAAGATTGTACCACCACTATTACTTTTTATATCATCCACATCTCCTACCCAATCAACATTTATATATGCATGAAGAGTGAAGTTATCATCCTTTGGATACCACAATCCATAATCTATTATCCCCTTGAGATATCTAAATATTTGTTTGACTACCACAACATGGGATTATTTTGGATCAGCTTGAAATCTAGCAACAAGTCCAATGACATTCATGATGTCAAGTCTGGTTTGAGTCAGATGGAGAAATTCCCCAATCATTGATCAATACCTTTTCTAATTTGCCTTCAGAGAGTTATCATCTTTACTTAACTTGCATCGGATTACCAGAGGTGTACCTACTAGCTTTGAGTCTTCCATTCCAAACTTCTTCAATAATTCTTTGACATACTTGGACTAAGATATGAAGATACCTTTATCTGACTGAACAATTTGCAGACCTAGAAATAAATTCATCCCACCAAATGTTGACATCTCAAATTCACTTTTCATTTGATTAGTAAATGCTTTGTACATACATTCATTTCTACCAAAAATGATATCATCAATAAAGACTTCAACAATCAGGATGTCCTCATGATTAATCTTGAAGTAAAGATTACTATCAGCAGTACCTTTGCTAAATCTTATCTTAAGAAAATATTTATCCAAACTTGCATACCGGGCTCTTGGGGCTTGCTTGAGTACATACAAATCTTTTGTCAGACTACATATCATATTTCTCTGATCATATAATTGAAAACCTTATGATTTTTTAATGTAAACTTCTTCCTCCAATTCTCCATTCAGGAATGTTGATTTGACATCCATCTGATAAACCTTAAAATCTTTGAAAGTAGTAAATGCAAGAAATAATCTAACTGCTTCTATTCTGGCCACTAGAGCAAATATTTATTCAAAATCAATCCCTTCCACTTGAGAATAGCCTTTGCAGACCAACCTTGCTTTGTTTCTTACAAATTGACCATCTTCATTTAGTTTATTCCAGAAGACCCATTTGGTTCCAATCACATTTTTGTCCTCAGGTCTAGGAACAAGATCCAAAGTGTGGTTCTTTTCAATTTGCATCAATTCTTCTTCAATTGCTTTTACCCAGTTTTCATCATTGCAGGATTCACTCATTGATTTAGGTTCAATCTTTGAAATCAAACAAATCTCTTCTTGATCTTCAGCAACTTTTCTCCTAGTTTGAACACGTTTATTTCTATCTCCTATGATTTGATCTTTAGGATGATTCATTCTTACATACCTGGGGGTTTTGGGAATTGCTTGAACTTTTGTTTCTTAGGCTTGTTCCTTAACTTTTACACAATATTCTTGAGTTACTAGGGTTTCTAGATCAATCTAGATTTGAGCCTGAGTTTGGACTTGCCTTCTTTGACTTTGACTTTCATTTAGATCATCCTAATCATATCCACAATATCTAGAGTGTCCTTTTCTCTTATCAACTCTAACATTAGCACTTTCAACAATCCTTTTCAACCTCTTGTTAAAGCACTAGTAAGCCTTACTTTGAGTAGAGTATCCCCAAAATATTCCTTCATCACTTCTTGCATCAAACTTTCCCAAATCCTCATCTCTTTTGATATAGAATTTATTGCCAAAAACTTCGAAATATCTCACAGTAGGAGGATGACCAAACCATAGTTCATAAGGAGTCATACCATAATTGCCTTTGATCTACACCTAGTTAAGAGTGTAGACAAAAATACTTATAGATTCTTTCCAATAAACTTGAGGAACATTTATTTCCATCATCATGGTCCTGGAAGCTTCTTGAAAGGTTTGGTTTTTTCTTTCTACAACTCCATTTTGCTAAGGAGTCCTAGGAGTAGACAACTGTCCTTTTATGCCATGCTTTCCGTAGAAGGCATAAAACTCACTGGAAGTAAATTCTCTACCTCTGTCAGATCTTAGACACTTCAATTTTTCACCAATCTCATTTTCAACCATTACTTTGAACACCTTAAACTTGTCAAGAGCTTCTAATTTTTCTTTTAGGAAAATTACCCACATTATCTAGGAGTAATCATCAATTAGCAACATGAAATATTTGTCTCCTTGCACACTCCTAATTTTAGCAGGACCACAAAGATCAGTATTTACCAATTCCAATTGTATACACCTAAAATTGGCATGACTCTACTTAAATAAATATTTTAAATATTTATTTCATCATTCACATTCTTCTATCAATAAATAAATAAATTCATTTATTTATCTGATTCATTTCCTCTCATTTAATTAAATAAACACATTTCTTTAATTAATTAAATTCATATACACCACCTTCATTTTGCTAAATAATTAAATAATTTTAATTATTTAATTAAAACCTTTTATTCTTCCAAATTTAAATAAAATCTAAATTATCCACTAAATAAAATATACTTTTATATTTTATTTTATTCTTCAAATATCTTCACAAAAATAAAATATATTTCTATATTTTATTTATTCCTCTCAATTATCTACAAATAATTAAATAAATATATTTATTTAATTATTTTTTCTTATCTTCAAAAATCTTTCTTATCTTTTAAAGATATATTCTTCTTGTCATACAAAAAGGAAAAGCTGAGTTACAAAAGCAAAAGCAGT
Source organism: Cunninghamia lanceolata (assembly GCA_027924645.1). NCBI lineage: Eukaryota > Viridiplantae > Streptophyta > Pinopsida > Cupressales > Cupressaceae > Cunninghamia > Cunninghamia lanceolata. The sequence goes on along the minus strand of BSBN01000078.1, from coordinate 27,976,997 downwards.
TTTAAAGCAACTTTAAAACAACTTTGCTCTTAAATTAGAAAAATAAATTCTAATTTAAGAAAATGAAAACTCATCCTCGTCAAGAGAGCAGTTAACTCAACAAAGCTTCTTTTTGAATGACATGTGTCCTTCTTCTATTGATTGCACGTTCCTCAACAATCCTCCTCCATTGATCTTCTTCTACACATCTCTATAAATACAACCCTCTCCTTCTTCATTTCATATATCCATAATTTGAGCAAACTTATGCTACAGAGATACAGGCGCGCCTTTGGCACTTCATAGCACTTCATAGCACATCGAGCACTTCATAGCACTTCATAGCACTTCAAGCACTTCATAGCACTTCCTAGCACTTCATAGCACTTCATATTCATCCTCTCACATTTGTGTTTAAAGTTCATCCTCAAATAGAAACAAGTATCATAGCCATTTTTCCTTTGTCATCTTCAACAAGCAAGCAAGCAAAAACGCTTCTGAGGGCTTCACAATCAAGATCAAAGAAAGATAAGTGAACTACAGAAGGCGAAAAGTAAAAGGTGAAGGTATTATATTTCTTTTCATTGTTTTGAATCCTCTTTTATCTTCATATTTTATAGATGTTTGGTTATTTTTATCATTGATTGATTAACCTATTTTCCCCCTCACATTTTGGCGCCCACCGTGGGGCCCTTGCCCCTCTACTAATCAAAAAATTTGAGTTTTCTTGAAGACAGGTCCGTACAGGTGACAAACAGGTCTCTGACAGAGGGTTTTTGCACATTCATCTTCTGAAACACCACATCTGCCTTCCGAAGTAATGCATCTGTCCAAATTACGCATTTACATTGTATTTTTACGCATCAGTTCTGTTAAACGGCACATTTGTCTTAATTGCGCATATACCTTGTCATATTGCGCATTTGCTGCATATTCTTATGCTTCTGTATAAAGACGCATACACTCCCTATTTCTGCGCATTCAGGCTGTAGTGTTGCGCATCTGTTTCCTACTTTTCTGTTGTATGGTTTCTATTTTTTGCATGTGGAGCTAACGTCGGTTTTGCAGGATTTGTGGTTGGATTAGGTCATCTAGATATTCTGCTTAGTTCATCTAGCCTAACTAGGGGTGAAGTAATCAAATGCATTTCATGACAAACCACACATAGTCCCTAACTAGGAAAGAAGTAATTGGAACAAATTGCTATCTTGCATTGTGGATTTATTTTCTAGTTTAAATCACTACTATATTCTACAAAATGGGAAATGAACAATGCTATGATTAATCACTTTCAAAGTTAACAAATGGGAAATGAACAATGCTATGATTAATCACTTTTCAAGTTAACAATCGTGTGAGTTCACAAATTAGCTTAGACCATTTAGTTTTTCTATTTTTAACTAGGTTGGGTGAACAACTGTACTCTGTGCTTGTGAATGACAATAGGCTTATGCTCTCCCCTTAACTGGGTGATCAAAGTGCCAGACTTGTCATTCTTTTTGTCAAACCTTTAGGGGGGCCTACCCTTGGATGCATGCTTGTCCAAGTGGGAATGACCCTAAGTGGCAACAGGCTAAAGCCAAGCCCTACCAAGCCACTTAAAATAAATTGTGCTTGGGGTGAAAACCTCAAGCAATGAGTGCTGCTGTGTTACACCAACAACCAACCTCCTCCAAAACCCTCATAGGCGTAACCCTTTGAGGCTGGGAGACTCCATAATAGAGAGTAGCACTGCCGCATGTGTAACCACTCGAACAGTTGCCCTATCTAAGAACCAAGTGTGTAGTAAGCCAAAAACCCCTATTCATTGATGCAAAGGGTGGAGCTCTTAAAGCGGCCTCGATTCAAGTGACTCTTAGTAGAGGTAGCAGGGACAATCCTAAGGTTCAGTGTGGGGATGAGCCTAAGGAAACCCGAATCTGGTATGTGTGAGAAGTGAGTGTCGTGGAGGGGAGCCAGTGCTACCAGATTCTAGAGCTACACGCTTTGAGTGGCACAGCTAGAGGATTCAATGGATATTGTCCCATCTTGCCTAGGTTGTACTTGTCTTTGAGTCATAATAGTCCAAAAAAACATAAAAAAATATTAAAAAAAAGATAAAAATCATGGAAAACTTCTATGTGTTTGCTATGTTTTTGCCATAATTTAACATCAACATCATCAAAAACACCAAGTTTTTCAAACCAAAAACACTGAAAAATCCTAAAAACGATCCAAAATTTTTAAGTTTTGAGAAAACACAAGCAAAGAGCTAGATTTGCGCATGTACACCGACTTTTTTGCGCATTTGAATAGACTTTTTATGCATTTGACAGTATTGTGCATCTGAACTCTATGTTTGTGCATACAAAATAACCAATCTTGCACATCCATATCGACTTGTTGCACATTTGCCTCCTGTCGTTGCGCATTTAAAACTAGTGAGCAAAAACCATATCTTCCAAATAGCAAAATTTGTCAATACTTTTCAAAAACTAGTTCAAACCTGTTCTAGTTTTTTAAAAATCTGGTCAAAGACCTTGCAAAATCAACCACTACTCCCTTATCTGCACCATAGCTATTCGTGCATCCGAAATCTCACCATTTTCTTCCAAGTTTCCAACAAGGTTATAGCCAAATTATTCTTGATCAAAATCAAATCTCAAGCAAAAACCTAGTGAGGTTCCCATATCAAGGGTTACTTATCCTTTCGGAACTCCACTAGGGGGTTATGCAAACGCTAGTCAACATCAAGTAATGGATTCCTAACATCCTAGCTTTTGACTATCACTTTCGTATATCCCACTTTGTTTGATACCACCTAGATCTAAGAAGAACCTTGCTAAAACTTTGTTTCATCCTAGCACCTTGTTCAAAATCTTCCAATCTCACCTCATCCCATCTCTTTACTACCTTGCATGGTCTTGACAAGATTACAAAAATAAAAGCAGTTAGAAATGGTAGAGAAAAGTATTTTTGATGGTCATGAAAATAACAGAGAACCTTCCATAGACAAGATCCTCCACACGTAGCATGACCCAAAATTTCTACGCCTATTAGAAGGGGTGCTTGCCCAAGACCCATCAAAGTACATTTTACATCTAGCAAGTCTAGGGGCCAAACTCCCTACGGATTATGATATGGAGGCTCTCAAAGAAATTGATGAAGAGAGAATCCTTGAAGGAAGTAGACATGATGAAGTACCCACGGATAAGAGCAAAATAACAATTGACTCCTTGGATGCGCTAAGCCTAATGAACCAAAGAGTCAAAGCTCTCCAACAACAAATGTCAGACATGAAAACAGGAGCATCGACTAAAAACTACACCCTAGAGGATATTTCACCATATCCTTTTGATAGGTCCTTAATCATGATTCCCTTCCCCTCAAGATTTGAGGTGCCTAAATTCGATAAATATCGAGGGAAAGGCGATCCAAGAGATCATATCAGAGAGTTCAATGCTGCTTGTCTAGAGGTCGCACACAACGACACTTACCTTATGCGACTGTTTCCACGGAGCTTGGGAGGACAAGCCATGGATTGGTTCTCTAGACTGCCACCTGGTATTAAAACATTCAATGAACTTGTCAACCAATTTGTCACCCACTTCTCATACAATATTGAGCACGACATTTCAATATTGGATCTCTGTAACACCAAATAGAAAGGAGGAGAATCTTTCACTGCCTTCTTATAGAGATGGAGACAACTGGCAATAAAGTGCCCACACCAAATACCAGAGAAATAGACGCTAGAAATATTTGTACACAATCTGCAAATAGACCTAAGTTACCAAATCCAAATCCAATGTCCTACATCTTTTATCAAAGTCATTGAGATGGGCCTCATCATAGAAAAAGTCCTAATCGCAAAAGGTCAAATCAAGCTCTATAAAGACTCTCCAAATACCAACACCAACAATGACAAACCTAGATTCTAGACAAAAAACAAGAATGTCGTGAATGACGGGGTAGTCGATGCCAAAAATGTGGCACCTAAGCAACCAATTTTCAATCTATCAACACCTCAAAATAACCCCCCACAAGATAAACCACGAAATATCGAATCTAGGTTTACCAACTTTTGACCTAGGAGAACATTCACACCTTTGGATGAGTCACTAGAAAGTACCCTCTAGAAGCTAATCACCAACAATCTCATAACACTTCCCTCGGCACGAGAGTATGAACCAAAGGTCAAACCCCGTTGGTGGAACGACAATGATTTTTGCGAATATCACCGAAACAAGGGTCACAAGACAAATGATTGTATTGCACTCAAGCATATAATCCAAGACTTAATAGAGCAAAAAAAAATATTTGTCAATGGACAATCTCACAGACATACCTCCAACAACGATCATCGGGCATTCAAAGATCCTCTTCCTAACTACGAGCAGGGAGGACCTTCCAACAGAGATAACAGTGGCTCTAACAACGCAAACTACACAAATGTCAGCTTCGACTATGTTGTTAACCATATCTCAGAAGGTGATTCACACATCAATGTGATCACTATCAATAAGGATCTGGATTGCAATGTTACTACCTGTTGTAACAAGGTCACCCTTAGAGGAGCTTCTGCTCCTCCGTCTAGTCAATACAGTATCGTGGATCAACTCCACAAAACACTTGCACACATCTCCATGTTGGAACTTCTGCGTCTGTCTCCTTCTCATAGGTCTATACTTGACAAAGCCTTAGCAGAAACCTCCATTCCCATGAACCTAGCTGAAGAGCAATTCCAAACTATGGTTGGTCACATCACCTCACCGCACTCCCTATTATTCACTGAGAAGAATGATATGTCTATCACTCAACCCCATAACGCCTCCCTTCACATTGAAGCTTTCATACACAAGCACAAGATCAAAAGAGTCCTAATAGATGGAGGGGCTAGTTTGAATATCTGCACATTAAAACTAATCCTTACATTGGGGTTTCCAGAGAAGGCTATAGATCCGAAAAGAAAAATCACCATAAAAGCCTATGATGAGGAAGAAAGAACGTCTAAAGGAATTTTTACCCTACCAATCAGGGTGGCCCCCATAGTGAAAGATGTAGCTTGTCAAGTCCTTGACATGGAGCTAGTGTACAACATTCTTCTTTGGTGACCATGGATCCATGCTTTGAAAGTAGTACCTTCTACATACCATCAATGTATCAAGCTCCCGCATGAAGGACAAGAGATCACCATCCAAGGTGATCCTAACCCCTATCAATACTGCAACTCCATTCAACCCAAACTAGAAGTTGTGATCCCTAATAACCGTGCCTCTACTTCTTCCTCCTCTCATGTTGACCCAGCCACACTTGTTTCTTCTTCAAGGGCATCTCACCCTAAACTCCAACTCAAAGATAAAGGCTTGGGTGAATACATGATATCTCAGTCCCTCTGCTTGGCACAACTACCTCTATCTCCTCGATCCTATGGGAGACCTATCTTAAAAACACCCTCAATATTAGAGAAGCCAACCATAGGACCATTTGTAAAATGGGGAAGCCTAGAAGATGAAAGTGATGAAAAAAATATCCTACAATGGCTATATAAGGATGAAGCTAGCTCCTCAACGCAACATGACCATCCCACTCTACCAATAGAATAGTATGGTCAAGGCTTTCAAATACTATAGAGAATGGGGTATGAAGGACATGGTCTACTTGGTTCAAGAAAGGATGGCATCACTGAACCCATCCAACCTCATACCTTAACCACCCAAGACACTACAGGGCTAGGCTACACTAGAGCACCAAGAAATAATAGGACCAACAAGAACAAAGGCAAACAACTAGAAACCTCTACTAGTAATCTGGTTGAACAAATTTAGCGAATGCAATTGGGGAGCGAAACAGATTCTAACGAGTATGAATGGGATAGCCTCTCTGAAATGTCTTGTGATGAAAAATATATTGACGTTGTCCATGAGTATGATCCAACCCATGACAACGAGGGACAAGGTCCAAGGGCTAGGCCATTAGAGTCTGACCCGCATAGCAATAATAGTGAAAATCGTGAGGAAGGAATGTTTCCCCCCTTGATGGACCCACTAATAGAGAGTACCATCGCAGACTTTGTCTGCTCTTTCAATAACTCTATCCTAACCATCAACACCATTGAAATGGACCAACCTAATGATCCCTTGCCTTTGATACACCCTGAACTTATCGACTGGGACCTAGAAGGTACCACCCCTGAACTAGACACCTTTGAAAATGATGATGTGATCATCAATTACCTTGAGCTTAGAGATCACATACCTGCAGGTGACCACAGAGCTGGCTATGCTATTGAACTTAACGAGAAGGCCTATTTTGGAGAGAGTACCAAGCCTTTCAGTCATAAAAACATCAAAATAAAAGAATGATCTAATGATGAAAACTGCTCCGCGGCAGTGTTAGATAATCAAAATAGTAAAAATAAAGACGTATCCAATGGTGAAAACCTCTCTGAGGTGCCAAAGGATGGAAGGCTTGACCCTCTCCCCAATCTTACACATCAGGGGAGATCGTCGATCTAGATAGAACCGGTAGAAGCAATCAATGTCAACATAGGTGATAATCCAAGAATGGTCCACATGGTAAAAGCTCTAACAGAACATGAAAAACCAACATTTACAGATTTCTTCAACAGAAAATAGATCAACTTTGCATGGACATACACTGACATGCCAGTGCTAGATCCAAATCTTATCATGCATCATTTATCTATAGCTCCAAGAGCTAAACCAGTCAAACAAAAACTTAGAAAGATGCATCTGCATGTGGCCCTCATGGTAAAAGAGGAACTAAAGAAGCTGTTAGACGTCGGATTCATCAAGCCTATAGAATATCCTAAATGGGTTTCAAATATAGTATCGGTGGCTAAACCAGATGGCAGGGTCAGAATATGCAATGATTTCAGAGACTTGAATAAGGCTTGTCCCAAAGATGACTTCCCCCTGCCCAACATAGACATGATTGTCGATCTCACAGTAGGACACACTATGCTGTCACTCATGGATGTTTCTCAGAATATAACCAAATAAAGATTGCACCTGAGGACCAACACAAAACTACCTTCACATGTGCTTGGGGCACTTACTACTAGTGTGTTATGTCGTTTGGTCTGAAAAATGCTAGGGCAACATATCAGAGAGCCATGACAACAATCTTCCACGATATGATGCATAATATAATGGAAGACTACATCGATGACATTCTAGCAAAGTCTCTCACAAGAGAAGGGCATCTAGTAGTACTAGACAAGATCTTTAATAGATTGGAACAGTTCAAAGTGTGACTTAATCCAAAAAAGTGTGTGTTTGGGGTTACATCAGGAAAATTACTAGGATACATAATATCTACAAATGGTATCAAAGTTGATCCCGCTAAGGTGAAGGCAATAATGGAGATGCCACCTCCTAAAAATTTGACTCAATTGAGATCCCTACAGGGCAAACTGCGATCTATTAGACGATTCATTTCCCAACTGGCAGACAAGCATCACCCTTCATCTCATCTTCTACACAAAAATGTACCCTTCAAATGGAACAAGTCATGTGAGCAGGCTTTTCAACAGCTCAAGGAATACCTAATGAAGCCACCAATATTAATGCCTCCAATTCAGGGCAAGCCTCTATTACTGTATATCTCAGCTACACCAATGGCTCTGGGAGCTCTCCTTGCTCAACAGAACTACGATGGAAAAGAACAGGTTATCTACTACATTAGTAGAACACTCGTCGGATATGAATTGCAATACACACTAATGGAAAGAGCATGCCTAGCAGTTGTATTTGCCTCGCAAAAATGGAGACATTACATGCTGTCACACTTTGTTAAATTGGTGGCAAAGATTGACCCACTGAAATACTTACTCAACAAGGCTGCCTTATCAGGTAGATTATCAAAATGGGTCATGCTTCTTAGTGAGTTCGACATAGAATATGTGGATAGAAAAGTGATAAAAGGACAAGTGCTTGCAGATCAACTAGCAGAGGCACCTTTAACAGATGACAACCCCCTAAGCTTTGCATTTCTAGATGAGTCTATCTTCCACATCAACACAACAAACTAGAAAATGTACTTCGATGGCTCCTACACTCAACATGGATCGGGGGAAGGTATCTTATTAGTCACACCTAATGGTGACACTATTCCAAATTCATATAGATTAATGTTCCCGTGCACTAACAACATAGTAGAATACGAGGCTTTGGTCATCAGTATCAAGCTAGCAGTTGAATGGAACATCAAGGAACTTCAAGTCTATGGTGACTCACAACTGGTCATCAACCAAGTAAATGATGACTACCAAACCAAGGATGAGAAACTGATTCCTTATAAATGCATGGTAGATGACTTCAAGGAGTATTTCGTCCAAATATCATTTGAATAGATACCAAGGATTGAGAATAAAGTTGTAGACGCAATGGCTACAATCACATCTCTTCTCGACATTCCAGGCAATCAAACATGATATGAGTTCTTAGTAGAGCCAGTCTCATGTCCTGCTTATGACACTCCAGATTCCCATATCATATGCCACATCATAGGAACCGATTCCCCTCTCTATGGTAAAATATTTGCCTATCTGAAAGAGAATACCCTCCCACCCAACCTCTCCCATAACTAGAAAAGAACCTTCATCCGGCAGGCATCCTGATATGCCATTGTCGCTAACACCCTGTATCACCGAGGTCTAGATGGTACTCTCCTTAGGTGTCTAGATAGAGAGGAATACCAAACTACTCTAAGCGAAATACACGATGGAATATGCGGAGCTCACTCTAGTGGCCCTACCCTAGCTAAGAAACTCATATGCATGGGATACTATTGGCCAACAATGGAACAAGACTCCTATTAGTTTGTCAAGAAATGCAAAAAGTGCCAAATCCATGGAAACCTGATACATGCGCCAGTGCAAGAGCTACAACCATTGACAACTCCTTGGTCTTTCTGTCAGTGGGGACTCGACTTAGTGGGAAAGATCCACCCTTCTTCCTCAAGCAACCATAAATTCATTATCACTGCCACAGAGTACTTTATGAAGTGGATTGAAGCCGTGCCTCTAGCCAACATCACAGGCAAATAGATTGCCTCATTTTTCCTGAACTATATCATTTGTCGATATGGTGTCCCTTCATCCATTATCACTGATAATGGATGACCCTTCAAAAATCAAGATGTCAAGGAACTATGCAACAAATTCCACATTCAGTACTGCTTCTCCACTCCTTACTACCCACAAGGTAACGACCAAGCTGAGGCATCAAATAAAACCATTCTGAAAATCTTGAAGAAAACTGTCAATTATGCTAGCCGTGACTGGCATGTCCAACTAAATCCTGCACTGTGGGCCTACCGCACAAGTATCCACACACCCACAGGTGCAACACCATACTCCCTAGTTTATTGTTCTAAAGCTATCTTGCCCATCAAAGTCGAGATCCCGTCCTTGCGAGTCTCATTAAAAGGCCTCATATCAGATGAAGAGTACAGAGTAACCAGACTCCAAGAGTTAGAGTTACTTGAAGAGTGAAGGCAATAGGCCTTCAACCACTTGAAAGCATATCAACAACACATGTCAAGAAGCTACAATCACAAGATAAAACCCCAGATATTCCAAGTTGGTGACCTAGTCCTAAGAGAAAATCCCAGAAATCAGCAAGACAAAGAAAAGAAAGCAAAGTTTGAACCTAACTGGCTGGGTCCCTATGTTGTCATTACAGCTTACGGATCGGGGGCATATCAATTGGCTACATCCAAAGGTGAACTATTTGATGATCCTATCAACAGCATGCACCTTCGCAAGTTTTGTACCTGAAAACCCCAGTGTAAGGGAGTCTTGAAAAAATTCAAAAAAATCAAAAAAATGATAAAAAATAGAACAAAAAAATAAAAAAAGTGAGAAAATAACAAAAAAATTGTCCTACAGTGAAAACCTGGCAAATAGGCACCTAGGATAGGTACCATGGTGAAAACCTAGCAAATAGGTGTCATGTGTACTTTTAGATTCTTGTGCAAATAAAAGAAAGTGGTGAAAACCTAGTAAACAGGCACTATCTGCGACAAACCACTTCCTCCATCTGTTTTGACTTCCTATCTCTTGTGTACTTCATATCGTTCATCCTGACCCAATCCTTTGTCAAGCTACGTCGCCTCTAAGTTATCACATAGGCAAGGACATTCTCAATGTGCCCCCGAGGCTTTGCTTCACTTCACTTTGCTCCTCTTCTCTCCACTCCACTGTCCCGTCGGTCCCATATCTAGTCCTTCTGTCAATCTGAGTCCTTTGCCATCGCCTAGGTCTTAGGTCTGCTAGGGTTTACCATGGACTACGTTGCCTCTACGTCGTCACATAGGCAAGGCCATTTAGCAATGAGCCCCAAGGCACTAGGTCAGTCCCTTAGGGTCTGTCTCTCCATGACTGTCTATCATCTCACTCACAATAAGTTGATCCTTGTCTAAACTGGGGGCAACTCCTCAACCTAGTTGCGGATTTGGATTCTTGAATGCCACTATTCCTAGAGGATACCAATAAGGACTGTGATACCTTTCACTAGACAAGCAGAGCAACAAAACAAGCTACCCGACACAACGAAAGTCCTTGACTCAAAATATCAACCTGTCTAAAGCAAAGCAGAACACTATGCCGAAACACTCAAGCTAATTCTATATCAATTATGGCAAAAAGACATATCTAATGCAATGAATGTTTTGTGAACAGGTTAACTTACAAAGTCTTGGATTTCTATCATTATGTCTTCCTATGCTACTCGAGGATGCCAAAAGCTAGAGATGCTATGATGGGGGCATAATCTTTTTATTTGTCTGCTGCTTGTGGATTAGACTTTAGTAATGTGACAACTTTTGTCTAATGACATGATCATCAAAAGATCATCGAGGACTCCGAAGTCTGAACATGAAAAGGGGCAATCCTTGTCTGTTGAAACGTAAGAAATACTCAGGTCATCTAGATTCAAATTTGACTAGATGCTTGTATTAACTTGCTAAATCAAAATCCATGTAAGCGATACTCAGGTCATCTCAATCTAATTATACCTAGATGCTTGTATTTTCTTACAACATAGTAAAGCCCAATGATGAAAGCAAAAAGCCTTGCAAATATCAAGATGATAAATCCACATCCATTCCATATCCATATCCATATCCCATGCAATAAGAAAATCCTGTAGTAGCTTGTCAGTCCTTCAATCAAATTTCTTCTATCGAGTCATTCTTTTATCGATCAAATTTCTATTTGTCTTCATATCACTTATCAACAGTTCTACCTATCAATCTAAGAAGTGATCAAAATGCAAGTCTATCCTTAATCCATACCAATCGAGTCAAGCCATCTTGTCAAATTATCCAATCGCAATCAGTGGTCTTGATCCTCATCTTGTCGTAAACCATATCAATCAGTGATCACTATCCTTTGTATTGCTCTAGGGATATATCATTCCCTGCCATGACAACACTGTCGTATATTGTTATCATATCAAATGTCTTAGACAGGATGTTGCATTGTCGAAACCAAACCCAGAGTCTTATACGACATGTTTCATTCCTAAAACCAGACATCATCGGTCTATATCCTTGGTTTACCGCTCGATAGGGCCAATACCTTGCCTGTTCTTGTACCATTTGTGCATTCTTGCTTGCTTGCTTGTGTTTGTCATCATTTTATCTTGCATCACATATCATTCACCTCTTTCTTCTACATCCAACCATTTCTTCTCTTGTCAACCTTCTTCATCGTGAGATTGTCTGTCTCACGCCTTCTGCCATCTCCCCATCCAATCTCACAAGGGGGCATTCTGTCGTTAAACTTGTACCAGGGACAAACTGGGGCATGTATCACCATCAAAAATCATTTTTCTTTGAAACAACATGATAAAACACATTGCATCAAAGAGGGGCAAAATGTATACACCTAAAATTGGCATGACTCTACTTAAATAAATATTTTAAATATTTATTTCATCATTCACATTCTTCTATCAATAAATAAATAAATTCATTTATTTATCTGATTCATTTCCTCTTATTTAATTAAATAAACACATTTATTTAACTAATTAAATTCATATACAACACCTTCATTCTGCTAAATAATTAAATAATTTTAATTATTTAATTAAAACCTTTTATTCTTCCAAATTTAAATAAAATGCAAATTTTAATTAAATAAAATCTAAATTATCCACTAAATAAAATATACTTTTATATTTTATTTTATTCTTCAAATATCTTCACAAAAATTAAATATATTTCTATATTTTATTTATTCCTCTCAATTATCTACAAATAATTAAATAAATCTATTTATTTAATTATGCTTTCTTATCTTCAAAAATCTTTCTTATCTTGTAAAAATATATTCTTCTTGTCATACAAAAAGGAAAAGCTGAGTTACAAAAGCAAAAGCAGTTTTAAAACAACTTTGCTCTTATATTAGAAAAATAAATTCTAATTTAAGAAAATGAAAACTCATCCTCATCAAGAGAGCAGTTAACTCAACAAAGCTTCTTTTTGAATGACTCCGTTGATCTTCTCATTTCTTCTCAACCATTGATCTTGTCATTTCTTCTCAACCATTGATCTTCTTCTACACATCTCTATAAATACAACCCTCTCCTTCTTCATTTCATATATCCATCATTTGAGCAAACTTATGCTGCAGAGATATAGGCGCACCTTTGGCACTTCATAGCACTTCATAGCACTTCCTAGCACTTCATAGCACTTCATATTCATCCTCTCATGTTTGTGTTTGAAGCTCATCTTCAAATACAAACAAGTATCATAGCCATTCTTCCTTTGTCATCTTCAACAAGCAAGTAAGCAAAAATGCTTCTGAGGGCTTCACAATCAAGATCAAAGAAAGATAGGTGAACTACCAAAGGCGAAAGGTAAAAGGTGAAGGTATTATTGCTTTTCATTGTTTTGAATCCTCTTTTATCTTCATATTTTATAAATGTTTGGGTATTTTTATCATTGATTGATTAACTTATTTTCCCCCTCACACCAATCATCCACTTGAAGCATGTTCCTTACTTTTGAATGAAATTTTGTTCTATTTACCAAATTGACATTCTCTACATATGCTATTGGGTTTCACAAGTGTTGGAAGATATCTTATAGCCTTAGTGGAACTTATTTTGACAATGTTATCAAAATTCACATGACAAATCCTTTTATGCCATAACCAATTTTGATATGTCTAAGAAATCAAAAAACTTTTTCTAGAACTACTTAGATGAAAGATGTTACCTCTAGTTTGAGTACTTGATGCAATTTCAGTTCTAGAGCTCTCCAAGATTTTGTATTTTCTATCCTTGAATTGAAGATCATAACTCTTGTCAACCAACTATCCAACACTGAGAAGATTATGTTTCCGTCCTTCCACATATAGAACATCATTTCTGATTCTTCCAAAACTCTGCCTACATTTGTGATACCGGTCACAAGTTCATTTACTTTCTACATGTTGGAAGTAATGTTTTCATCTTCACTCATTACCAATCTTTCATATTTACCCTTCAGACTTTGTAGCTTGGCACATTTAACATATTTTTCACCTTCATATAGATTTTCCAACTTATTCCAAATTTCATGAGCAATTTTCAAATCCAGGACATTTTCCAATTTGGTATCAGTTAGGGCACTTAACAATGCTTTTTTGGCTCGAATATTGTGTTCAACATCTCTGAGTTAGTCTATAGTTGAAGGTCCATTCTTCAGAATCTTATATGCATTCTTGATTATTAACCAAAAGGCATCACCCATACATTTTAGATGACACTATTGTTGGCAAGAGACACTATATGGATTCATGAATGTTGTCATTGATGGCAACAAAGGTTATCCCACACATCCGCAAGACATGATGAGTCTCTACCGGAAGTCAGATTGAAGAAGTGTTATGGTCTGGTAAGCAAGAACAGAGCAGTCAGTAAGGTCTGACAGTCAGGTCTGGATCTCTTAGAGGAAGTATTTCAGTGAAGTACGGACTTGGGGAAATCAAGAGGAGTACCTTGACTGATAGATTCCAGGTATTGAGCCTCTGGTGATGAAAGAGTAAAGAGATATAAGCATTCAAGTATTAGGGTCCAGTTTGATAGAACAGACAGAGGAAGAACTGATAGGTAGAGCATCAGAAGTTACTTTGGATGAGATGTTGATGGTGATAAAGATTCCTAAGGTATCTTTCATGATTGGCCAACTTATTAGATGACTTCTATAAGTTTCTTTTTGATCCACGTCACCTGGGAAGCAAGGATTCAGCCGACAGACTAAAGTTTGAGATAATATTGACTATTCCGGATGCTGACTAGAAAAGTGTTGAAATCACTTGTGTGCATATATATACAAGATGGATTTAGATGTGAAGGTGTGTGTTTTGTAATGTGAAGTGCGAAGAAAAGTAGAAGAGCAGAGTGAAAGCAGTAAGGAAGGTTAGGTATGTGAAAGGACAACAGCACAAAAGAAGAGGAAGGATGAAGTGTAGCAAATCAGTGTATTGAGCCTAACCGGAACTCAACCTTAGCATATGTGGATGCATCACATCAGTTCAAGTATCTTATTATTCTTGTTACAACTTGTAGATAGTGAGTCTCTTGTGAGCAGTGTGCTCGGGCAGTGAGCCCTAATTGGCAAGTGCCATTTTGTATTTCTATTCATCTAACAGAGAATACAATCTTGGGTTAATCACCTCGTGGTTTTCTCCCTTAACAGAGTTTCTACGTCAAAAATATTGTGTCATGTGTATTTCTATTTCATGGTTATGTTTACTTATTTGAATTAATACTGCATTAATTAAGAAAAAAGTTCAGAAAGCTGAAATAATTAAGATAACTGATTCACCCCCCCTCTCAGTTATCAACAATTGGTATCAGAGCCAAGTTCCTCTCAATAGAGCCTAACAGGTTGAGGAAGACCTAGGAATTCAAATGGATGAGTATGGTATGAAGGAGCAACTTAAGCCTGCCCTAGATGATCTTGAGCAGTCAAATTCTGAAATCAATGAATTGAGGGAAAGACTCAAACAGGCTGATGATTTCATAAATGAATTAAAGGAGAAACTAAGTCTCTCTATGAAAAAGAGAAAGGAGCTACTTCAGCAACTGGCAAGACAAGGTGAAGCCAATGATACAAGTGAAGATCTGAAGGAGAAAACCAAGTTATGTGAAAAGTTATCAAAAGAAATCATTATGGTAAGACATGAAATGGAATCAGGAGCTATGAAGTTTACCCAAGAGATTGAAGAGAAAAGAAAAATTGAAGATGATCTAAGACATTCTCTCAAGGAAAAATTAGAAGATTTCCACAAGATGGATAGAATTATCAGACATCTTGAATTTGATCTTGAAGATGCTAAAGATAATGAAGAAAAACTTGAGGATCAAATTATCTCTCTTAAAAGGGATCTTCAAACAACAAATGAATATAAAGAGAAATTCAACATAATTTCTTCTCAACATGAAGTTCTTCTTGAAAGTCAAAGAGGGTAAATGACAAGTGTGGTTTGGGATATGAGAAAGGAGAAAGCTCTAGATCTAGTCAGGAGAATTTTGGATCAGAAAATCCAAGGAACAGGCCTAGAAGACCTCCGATAAGGCAGCCTAATGCTCAAAGATATCCATCCTTCAATGGATACTACCACAACTGCAATAACTTTGGTCATAGAGCTAATCAATGCAGAAAGAGAATGAATCAGATTAATACATCCTTCTCTGGATAGTGTTTCAACTATAAAAGGTATGGCGACAAATCTCATGAATGCAAAAATATGCAAATGAACAATTCATTCAATGGTGGATGCTTTGCATGCAATAGAATGGGTCACATGGCTAATCAATGTAGATCAAGAGGATATCAATCAAATATGCAATGAAATGTTGTTTTCCAAATTTGCAATAGATCTGGTCATATTGCCAAATTCTATAAAAGCAAGAGTCAGGACAAAAGAGGTCCGCCACATCATAATTAGAATCAAGACAAGGGAAATCAAAAAGTGAATGCGGATGAAGTTCAAAGTGAAATGAACAAGATTTGGGTGAAGAAAAGTAGAGAGAATGTAGGGAACAGATCTGCACCAGACTTTGGTGCTGATATTCCTTCTAGAAACTAAAAAGTGAGCTCTGGCTCAAGGGGAGTCTCAAGGAAAAACATTATCCCCCAGCCAGTCAATTGGTGCCAGAATTGGCACAAGGAAAATTATGGATTAAAGGGCTCTCAGAGAAACATCCAAGAAAATTGTGTTTAAGATATGAAAGATCCGCAAGAAGTTTTAAATAGGTAGAGGACTAATCCAGTTCCTTAGTCATCCGGTGAGAAGTAGGTTTCTCACAGTTAAACTCGACATGACTCTAACTATGGAATCTTGATCTGCAGATAGATCAAATGATTAGTGAAAGGAAGATAGATTATCACTATTCTCCAAGAATATCTCTAAAGTCTATCTCAGTGATCCAGAAAAGTTATGTCTCTGAATAAGATAAACAAGGCAAACCAAAATGAATTAGGTTGCGCATTTATTATAGAGTGAAAATTAGGGCTTTCCCAAAAATAAAAGAGTTCATTCATTCGTCATTTGCACATTTGCACTCAAGAAGAAAAGAAAAAGGAGTTCTACATCAAATTGTCTCAACTCTCAAAGATCAGCCATTGAAATTATTTCATCCAGCAAATCAAATCCAGCTCTTTCAATGAACCCTAGAAACAAAAATGGTATTTCTCATTGTTGAATATCTCTCTATAAAATCCTTTTGGAAATGGCTACTCCAAATGTTGTGAAGATCTCTGATAGACCTCACCCTAAATTTAAGAAGCATCCATATAAATCTCTAGAAGTTGATCCCCTAGGCACCTTTTCAAGCATTTCACATGGGGTTCTGCATGTAGAAGATGTTAGGGTTTACATTCATGCAAGCATTGAAGAATTTGGGGAATCAAAGTTAATGGATATCTATCACAAGTAGTTAATAGATGATTCTTTTGAGATCAAACCTCAGTATAAAGCCATCTGGGAGAAGCATTTTGCACAGTGCATTCATTTCCCCTATTTTGAAGAAGATGAATGGGTCCGGTATGTGTTGAGCAGAGTGCATGACAATTTCTTATGGTTGAATAGACCATTTAAAATCACCAAAGATGCAAATAGGGCAATAACTGGTCTGCACTCATCTGGTGGGATACCTGTTCTCAAATCTATCAAGAATTAGACAGTAAGTGATGCAACCAGATCAAAATTTGACAAGAGAGCTATGACAATTGAAGATATCACTGATCCAGATGTCAAATTTGCATCCATGATAATTGGTTACAAGATTTATCACTCTAGTAGGAAAAAATTCAGTATCGGGAACTGCAGTTTATACAGCCTATCAGATGCTAAAATAAAATGCTAACTATGATCTATGTGAACTTCTTCTAAGCCAACTTTTGGAAAATCTACAAAAGATAAAGAAGGACAAGAAGAACTCCTTCAAGTATGGTGGCTTGATACTCTGCCTATTCTTTTATTACATGAATGAGCTTCCTGGATCCAGTGGCTGGGTATGGCAGAATGATAGACCAGTAGCTATTCAAATCAAAGATTATATACATGGGCTTGGTGATGCCAAGGCACAGAATACAGCTCTCTGGGGCTATTTCAAAAAATTTTAGAGCATGATGTAAGCAAGAGAGAGAATCCCCAAATCTTTAGTTGAAAAATATAAAGATACACTATGCTTTATGGTAGAAACTGATCAGTGCCTAATGGAGGCAGTGGAGCCAAAAACAGTATGGATCATGCCAATGGGGTATGAAGTGGATGAGAAAATTGTTGAGCTACATGTTCAACATATGCTTAGTCAACCCAAGGATCCCAAGATAGAAAGGTTTGGAACCTTTGAAGAATTGAGTGTAAAGATTCATGTGGAACTTAGACAACCGGAGACAAAAAGGAAAGTGAGAAGGGAAGTTGAAGAAATTGCTAAGAAATTTGGAATATCCAAGGAGGCACTTGATGCAAATAGAGAAAAGATGGAAAGAGCAAAAAAAGAGAAGGAAGGTGCTGAAAAGGAAAGTGATCCGGTAGAAGCCCCCACTCTAACAAGATCCTCTAAGAGGTCTGCTCCTACCACTGACAAGAGCTCAAAGACATCAAAACCGGAAGCAAAATGATCCGGTAAAATAGAGAAAAGAACTAAGATAAAGGCACAAGGTCTTATATCAGCAAGAAAGATGAAGAAGAGATAGAATCTGATGAAGAAATCAAGAAGATGATGAAGAAGAAGAAAGTATCCAGTGCAGGTAAGGTGGCAGAGGTAGAAGAATTTGTTGAAAAGCCCACTCTGTCCCCAGATGATGTAGTCAAAGCTGTTACTATGGATGGAAACCTACAACCAATAACATAATTCTATGATGCGTATAATGATGCATATAGAAAAATCTTGGAGGAAGCCACACTTAAGTACTTGAACATATACAATAAAGCCTTAATTGAAAAAATTTCTCTAATTCCTAAAAGTTTGAAAAAAGAACTTGAAATGAGAAAAGAAAATGCTAAGGCTAAGGACTTAGAAATCAGAGAACAGATAGCTATTTAGCTCTACCCTTCAATTACTCCAAAACAAATGGATATGATCTTCAAAGATTGTAAGGATGAGTTCCAGAGTAAAACTAGAATGAATCAGCTCATGCTTGGAGAGACTAATAAAGTGGCAAAAGAAATAGAAGAAATCCTGCGGAAGGCATACTCAAGATTCAACATTCCTATTATAGAGGACTTAGGTGTTGATCCCTCAGCTACAAGTGTTGAAAAAGAATCTACTGAGGCAATGACAGAGGAAGTAATGGACTTCGGTGAAGGTAAAGACAAGGGCTTGGAATCCTCTACTCCATAAGAGGTGGCTCATGAACAAACAAACATTACTCCTCCAGTTTCTCCTACTGACTCTAGATCCAAAGGAGAAGAAAGAATAAAGGAGAAAGAAAAAGAAGTAAAGGGAAAAGAAGATGACAGCTCTAAGACTGCAGAAGAAAAGAAAACTCTGTCTCTGGCAAGAGACACTGCAGAAATTGTCAAAGATTTCCTAAACAAAGAGACAATGGAAATTGATGAACTGGAACTTCTACTAGGACCATTTGATTGTGATTATCTTTCCCTAGTACAAACAATGAATATAGCTTCGTTTGCTAATGCAAAGGCAAAAGAAAAACTCCTGAAGTCTCACATGGAAGACTATGAGCTAATAGAAATTTCATCTAGTGTGCTTGAAAAGATCATGCCATCCTTTCTGAAGGATTCATCGGCTTCCTCATCAGGTAATCTAAAATCTCTTGTCAGTTCAGTCAGCACTCATTTTGAGTCCTTACAGAAATTAGCTGAGGAAAAGGTCCAAAAAGAGTTTTTGGATAAAAGATTCTCTGAAGTACTAAGTCTAATATCAAATGATAGAAGAAATATGGATATAAGGATAAAGAGCTTAGAAAATGCTCTTAAAGATGGCAGGGAAATTTATAAATTTTGTCTATCATGGTCCAAAGCAACAATGGAGATTGAGAAGAAAATGAAAGAGCAAGAGATCAAACTAACAAAACTTTCTCAAAATTTTGATCCATTTACCTCATCCATAGTAAATCAAGAATGCAAGACTATTGCAGTCTTGGATGAAATTAAGAATTTAGAGAAAGAAAAGAAAAATAGAATCAGCAGGTTAAATGAGCTTAGAAGAATAATCATTCCTAAATTGGAGGCCATGCATGAGGCCCTAACTGATGCTCAAACTACTGCCAAGACAAATGATCTAACAGATCTAAAGAAGGTTGAAGTTTTTGCATTCTTATTGAGTGGTCACATATCAATTTTGGACAGGATTGAGCTAAATTGGGCAACCAAAATTGTACAATTGAAAAACACTTTTGTAGACATACTAAAGTATATGTAGAGTGCAACCGGATGATATACTTATACGACAAAGTTAACTTTTTGAAAATTTTGGTGTGCGAACCCCACCCTTTGCCATTGATGTCAAAGGGGGAGTGATGAGCAATGAAAAATGATGAATCTAGCTAAGGAGGAGCTCCAAAAAATTTACATAGAGACAGAGCATCAGCCAAGGGGGAGTGTAGTGTGACACTTAGTCATTTTTCACTAAGTGTTGCCATCAATGCCAAAGGGGGAGATTGTTGGCAAGAGACACTATATGGATTCATGAATGTTGTCATTGATGGCAACAAAGGTTATCCCACACATCTGCAAGACGTGATGAGTCTCTACCTAAAGTCAGATTGAAAAAGTGTTATGATCCAGTAAGCAAGAATAGAGTAGTCAGTAAGGTCCGACAGCCAGGTCCAGATGTCTCAGAGGAAGTATTTTAGTGAAATGCAAACTTGGGAAAGTCAAGAGGAGTACCTTGACTGATAGATTTCAGGTATTGGGTCTCCAGTGATGAAAGAGTAAAGAGATATAAGCATTCAAGGATTAGGGTCTGGTTTGAAAGAACAGACAGAGGAAGAACTAATAGGCAGAGCATTAGAAGTCATTCTAGATGAGATGTTGATGGTGATAAAGATTCCTAAGGTATCTTTCGTGATTGGCTGACTTATTAGATGACTTCTATAAGTTTCTTTTTGATCCTCTCCACCTAGGAAGCAAGGATTTAGCCGACAGACTAAAGTTTGAGATAATATTGACTATTCTTGATGCCGACTAGAAAAGTGTTGAAATCACTTGTGCAGATATATATACAAGATGGATTTAGATGTGAAGGTGTGTGTTGTGTAATTTGATGTGGGAATAAAAGTAGAAGAGCAGAGTGAAAGTAGTAAGGAAGGTCAGGTATGTGAAAGGACAGCAGCACAAAAGAAGAGGAAGGATGAAGTGTAGCAGATCAATGTATTGAGCCTAACCGGAACTGAACGTTAGCATATGTGGATGCTTCACATCAGTTCAAGTATCTTATTATTCTTGTTACAACTTGTAGATAATGAGTATCTTGTGAGCAGTGTGCTTGGGCAGTGAGCCCTAATTGGCAAGTGCCATTTTGTATTTCTATTCTTCTAACAGAGAATACAATCTTGGGTTAATCACCCCGTGGTTTTCTCCCTTAGCAGGGTTTCCACGTCAAAAATATTGAGTCACGTGTATTTCCATTTTATGGTTATGTTTGCTTATTTGAATTAATACTGTATTAATTAAGAAGAAAGTTCAGAAAGGTGAAATAATTAAGATAACTGATTCACCCCCCCATCTCAGTTATCAACAACTTCATGCCTACTTTCCAGAATGAGTATTTGTTCCATCAAATCTCAGACTTTCCTTCTTATAGGATGGCATCTTGGATCTCCTCAAGTGGTCAAGCTTCTTTAAGAGGAACTTGGCTTTGATAACAATTGTTGGAATTAGTTCAGACAACTCAGAGGGGGGGTAAATTAATTGTTCGTAAACTTTATCAATTTCTACACTTTTAATCTTCTTTCTTGATTTACAAATAGATTAATGATGTAAACATTTAAGCATGAATAAACACATGAGCAGAAACAACATGAACACACAACACTAGAATTTTTAACATTGAAAACTCGGTTAAGGGAAAAACCACGATGGGGGTTAACCCACAAAAAATGCATACCCTGTTAAAAGTACTTAAGAAAATAGAAGGCACATGCCTTCAGGCGCATTGCCCAGAGCTCATTGCTCAAAAGAGGCTCACTGCCTACAAGAAATTATGATTTACATAGAAATAATGAACTGAGAAATAACATCTACATTCATGCCTAATTCAGTCCCTTTAAAGACTCACAAACTTCTGATAAATCTCTCCAATCACCTCTTCATTACACCTTCATCCTTCATTTCTTTTGTTCCTCTAGTCCTTCTTCACTCTGCTATGCTTTTTGTACCTTTCTTAGGATTTTATCATTTTCACACAAGGACACTTTTCCACAACTCATCAACAAGTATTTATATGCTTTATCAACCTTGGAATGATTATCAAGGTTGGCTAAGAATTGGGAAGAATGACAACCTCAAAAAAGAAATCTTCAACAACAAGCTCAAACTTCAATGCAGACCTTCAACACAATAGCCACATGATCCAGTGATCTCCACAAGTACATTGAATTCACCAATAACATCCACTCTATACTAAATTGCCAGAATCATTTATATCTTCCTCTAGAACCTCAAGAACATTGTCTACCATGACTGTCAAACTAGAAAGATAGCTTGCGGACCTCCAAACCATGAACCACTAGAGTTGAGGATACACACTAACTTCCCAAACATGGCTTTAGATCCATAGACCATAATAGTTTACTACGGAGTAATCCAGGCCAACTTACTATCAATCTATGTTTTCTGAATACTACAAAATCTAGTTCTACCTAGATGGCCATAACTTCTTCAAATCTTCATGTGGACTTCTCAATTCTTAATTGAAGCAACCTCTCAAAATCCTTTGTATAGCCATATGGTCCATGAAAATTGAATCTTCATTAATTTTCTCAATATCCTAAACATTCCAGTCTCCTAAACAGGCAACAAAATAAGGCATAGTTTGATGGTGATAGTTTGTCATTGATGTCAAAAGTGATGTAAAGTTGCCATAGTTGTTGCAGGACATCAGGAGGAGATAGTTGCTCAGTTCACAGAGATGGTTTATGTTTCAGGATGTCATTGATCATAAGCTTAGGTCACAAGGTGATTTGTTTGAGGTTGCATTCTGATTATGTCTCAGTGTCTCAGGAGTATGGTGTGATAGAGATATGAATATTGCTTCAGGTGATAAATGTTCTGATGGTCATTCTTGGTTAGTGATCAGGGTTATGAAACAGGATCTCAGATTATGTGTGTCTTGATGTTCATATCTTCATGATTGCATTCTTAGAACTGTGCTTAAAGAGCTTCCACATTTTTGATAATTAAGTTAGTCCAAAATTTTATATATGGTATATTGTTGGAATACTCTATTGAAAAGAGTTTCATGAGGTTTATTTCGATTAAGACACATTTTAAAATTATCAATTATCCTTAACAAATGTGATTTCAAAACTCTAAATCATTTCCTCTAAATAAAGTTCAAGTTAATCCTTCATAAACTTGCTTTTTGATATATAAAAAGAAGTGACCTGTATTTATAGGTCATCACTTAAGTGATGACCTGCTAGAGGGGGTTTGGGGTCATCTATGTGACTGGGCTTCCAAGGATATCACCGATGCTTCAAGTTAGTCTTCAAAGGTTTGGGCGGCAAAGCATATCAAATAATATATGAATGTTGAGCGAGAAAGGCCCGATGCCTTGGAGTATTTTTTTAAGTCTCAATTCATATTTGAAATGAATTTGTTTTAAATTGCATGCATACCGAAAGGTAAGGAAAAAGGCTTCGAATTACTAGGGGAGCATAGTATGAATTAAAAGTTTTTATTTAGGATGTTGTTCCCTAAGCCTTTTAAGGCTTTAGTTTCTTTTTAGAAACTTTACATAAACTCTAAGTGGTTAGCCCATACCATTTTTATGAGTTTTAAAATGAGTTTTATTTGGTGACAAAATTAGAAATTATTTTTTTTTAAGAAGATTTTCTTTTAAGGAGATTTTTTGTCTTTATGAAGAGATTTTTGAGTGAAGTGTTAAAAGGCAAAAAATGCTTTTAATATTTTTTTTTGTCTCTGAGTATGAATCCAAACATGAAGAGAAATTGGGAGAGATTATTTTTATTGCAGATTGGATAAAGATTTTTTTTGCAGGAGATTATTTTTTGTATGAAGAATATGAAGAGTTTTGTTTGAAGAAAATAAAATTTTATCAGAGATTTTTAGATTTGTGGAGATAAAGATTTTATTATCAAGGAAGATTAAAGATTTATTGAAGAGTTTGAATGCAGGAATTTAAGAGAAGGAGATTGAAATGAAAAGACTAAATATTCAAAGAGTTTTTATTTTTCTCCTACAGGTCCTGATTGAAATGTTAGAGGATATGAAGAGTCATTTCTTGCAGATTGAAAAGTCTTGTGAAGGGGAAGATGAAGGGTTTGAAAAGATCTCAGACAGAGCTTTGATCAGATTTTATTTAAGAAGTTTGAACTTCTTTCATAATTTTTTTATTCAGGGCAGATGAAAGAATACAAGGGCAGATTGAAAAATAAATTGTTGAATACATTCAAGTTGAAAAATATTGCAGAGAAGATTAAGAGGTTTTAAAAAAAAAGAGGATAATGCAAAGATAATTAGATTGAAAGTTTTTTTTGTGATTTGAAGAATATGAAAGGTTATTGATTTTGCAGTATATGGAGAGGTTTCTTATATTTATTTGCTACACATTGACAGAATGGGTGTAGATGTTGTGCAGATCAATGATGAACTGACAGGGATCAAATACAGAAACAAAGATTGACAAGGTGATCAAAAAGACAATATGCAATTGCAATGATAATCAGGTGCATTGATTGAATGACTGGTAAGGTAGAGATGAAGAATCAAGCAGTGTTGTTGAGAACCAAGCAGTGTTGTTGAGAATCAAGCAGTATTGGTGTTATAGAGAGGATCAGGGTACATGATTGATTTTGAATATCTGAGTTTGTGCATGATTTGGGTTGATAAAGAGAATGGCCATTTGACAGAAATATTTTGCATTGAAACAGAGAAACCCTCTGAGTTTTTATTTTCAGTTTGTTTAATTTTAGGGGTTGGTGCTCCTTGAAGCTGGTGCTTCTAAACTTTGTTGCCAGTGAGGCTTGTAGGTCAGTAAGACCTTTTAATTGTCAGTGAGACATAATATTCAGCCAGTGAGGCTTTGTAAGAAGTTTTTAAGTTTAAGCTAGTGAGGTACTTCATGAGTGGTTTTTCTACCCCGAGAGGGTTTTCCACTCCAGAAATTTCTGTGTCATAACTTGTCTCTATGTGTGCATATTTGTGTTTTGTTGATAAGGTTTTTGGTTCACATCTTTCACTATCAGTCTTGTGCATATGTATGAACTCAAATAGATCATTAATGTTTTTCTTCCTACTTGTCTTGTAAAGTTTACAAAAAGTTAAGAATTTATACAACACTGATTCACCCCCCCCTCTCAGTGTTGTCATTGACTCCTACAATTGGTATCAGGGCCAGTTTCCCTTCTACAGCTTAATCAGCTTGGGTAGGTCCTGTGTGTGGAGTTCAATGGGTAAGTGCAGGAGAAATAAGCACATGAGAAATCTTAAGCATCATTCTGGTCAGAAGACACAAAAGACATTAACCATATCAAATTCAGATGTTGATATAAATTCAGTTGATAAAGATGTTCTCCATGTTAAGTCTGATATTGTCTTAGAAGAAAAGGTTTCAGATGTTCCTCTGTTTGATGGTTCAAAATTTTTAGTTTGGTATGTTAGAATGCAAGTGTATTTATCGTCCTTAGGATATGATGTTTTAATGTCTGTTGAGAATGGTATTTCTGCAAATAACAAAGAGGTTCTTAAATGCAATCATATAGCCAAGAGGGTTATTTTATCTGGTTTATCTAATGATATTTCTTGTAAGGTTGTGCAGTGTGAAATAGCTCAGGATATCTGGAAAGAACTGATAAGAATTTATCAAGGTAATGGTAAAGAAAATGACTATGAAAGGAAACTTTCAAATGAAGAAGTTGAAGTTCAATCCCAATCTAATTTAGAAAAAGCCAGCATCACAAGTGATGATGATGAAGAAGATTGTGAGATTGACATGGAAGGAGAACTTATATATGCTCTGAGTGAGCTCAAGAAGTATAAAAGAGAGAATCATAAACTAAACTTGCAGCTGCAACAAGAAAGAGAATCAAAAGTCAATGCACTTTCAGAACTTGAAATTGTATCTACAGATCTTGAAGAGGCTAGATGTCAAATTGTAAGTTTAAAGACATATATTGATGATTCAGACAAACTAATTGATAGATTAAAGACAGAAATTGAAGAAGCTAAGAGGATTGCTGATGTCTCAATATCTGACCTTGAAGTTACAAGGATTGAGAATCTAAAACTAGAATCATAAATAGTCTCTTTAAGAAAGGAGTTAGAAAAGGCTTCCTCTAAGTTGCACAAGAATCTGATGTTTGAAAAGAGTACTGAAGAAGGGGAATGTTCCAAAACTAGAGAAACTCCTAGAAGGAAAATTGATTTAGCTGTCACAGAAGGTAAAAGGAAGAGTGAAGCTGAACAGAAAACCAGAAATGAATTTGTGTACAATCAAAGAAGGAATTTCAGAAGAAATGCCCCTGTTAGACAAGCATACATGTACAGGTATAATTATTCTTTTAATGGTTATTGTTATGCTTGTAATCAATTTGGTCACAAAGCAATTGTTTGCAGAAGGAATACTGACATTATTTGTTACAAGTGCAATAATGTTGGACATATACAAAGTAATTGTGAAAGATATGATTCTGCATGGAAGTTTAACATGAGTTCTCAAAGGAACTATCAGTCACCTGATTATAACTATAATATAGTTTGTTACAATTGCAACTCTCTTGGTCACAAAGCTTACAGTTGCAGAATGTTTGAAAGAATTGCATCATCTGATTTGAAATGGAAAGAAACAGAAAAGGTTTGGAGAAAGAAAGCACCTGTGAAAGTTTGGAAGCAAAAAGAAAGTAAAAAGAAGTCAGAATCTAAACTTGTGCATCTTGCACAAGTTACATCATCAGTTGAATAATGGATAGCATGAAGTAAGGGGGAGGTATCAAATGTTCTATCAATTAACCCCAAGTTTCACTGTCTATCACTCTTGCCATGCTTTGAAATAGTTGATTATGTTGTTGCTAACAAAGTTGATGTTTAGTATGTGATAGTGTTTCAGGAGTTCTTTGGCTCATTATGCTGAAAAGGTGTTTCAGAAGCTCTCTGCATAAAGAGGTTGATGTTGTTGTGGCTTGACATCATGTTGGTACTTAAAAAAATTTGTGTTGCAGTTCTGTGTGATCATGCTTGTCAGGGCAAAGAGCTTGAGATGCTCTCAAGAAGCTCTTATCAGAAAATTAGCATGTGTTGGCTAAGGTGGCTGAAAATGAAAGTTCAATTCATAGCAATTATCTTTGTTTTTGATTTGTGCAAAGTGTTGTTACAAATGCAGTTTGTTTGAATGACAAAGTCAAGAGGCAGTAGTTCTTGTATAATATTTCAGATGTGGTTTTGTATTAGAATTGACAAGTGTCTTGTGTAGAACAGGAGGTTAGTTCAGATGGTTTTCATTCCTTGCCATGACAGAAAAGGTGTCAGAGTAGTTTGGTTGCAGGATGATAATTTGATGATTATATCTTTTACTTTGTTGAGTTATGACATGTGTCTTGGAGTTTTCAGGTGGTTTGAAGATAATGTCAAAAGAAGATGATAAACTAAATATATTAAGGAGTTTTTGATGCTTCATTGATGATCTTCCTCTCTAATTTGTTTTAGACAGTGTTCTTCAAGCTATGACATTGATGGTGATATCTTGTATTTCTTCAGAGGAAGTTAAAGGTATGTCTTGAATCAGCAGTAGCAGAGCATAATGTTCAGCAAGGTTGATCATATGTTGGTTTCAGGATTGTTATCACCATAAATCATTATTTGTTCAAAAGTTAATAGGATTTTATGTCTTCAAAATGTTCATAATTCAATGTGATTATAATTGTTATGATCATGCTATAACATTTTTTCTGTTGGAGGTGGAGTTGTTCTCAAGGGGAGTTAATCAGAGGATTGAGTTGTCACAATCATGGGAGATTTGAAAAGGTCTTATCAAAAGTGGTCATCATGTCATCTTGAGTTGGGAACTGTGTGATGAGGAGTCTTCATGTTTTTTTTTTTTTTGCCTGCAAATCTATTTTTTCAAAGAGTATTGGTATGTTTATGATTTCTTTGCAAAAGTGTTCAGAAGATTGATTGTTAGTAAATGGATAGTATACTTCAGGTTGATATGTTGCTTCAGGACTATTTCAGAAAGTGTATTAGTGCTGAGTTGAATTGAGTTATGTTGGTTATTCTTGTCAGTATTTATCAATGGTATTTCTGAGCAGTGATTGTTTGTGAACTTTAACACATGGGAAATCTTGGAGATTTGTTATTTCATGTCAAAAAGTGTTGTTTCAGGAGTTTGTTAAAGGAAGTAATCAGAGGATCTCATTGATGTCAGTGTTTCATCTTCATTTACAAATTTGTGTTGTGATTAGAAGTGGTATAGTGTAGTCTATGGGCAGCTTGTAATAGTGGTTTGGTGCTTGGTTTGATATGCCTTACATGATTGTTTGATGTCTTGTTGCTCTCAGGTTTTTATAGTTGTTCAATATGCAGATGAACATGGAAAGAGCTCAGAGTTCTCAAGAAAAGTTTTGGACAGCAAATTGCAAAAATAATCAGTGTCTTAAGTGGTATTTTGGTATGAAGGATGATAAGGGGGAGATAATAGTCTTTGTCATCAGATGTCAAAAAGGGGGAGAAAGAAATTGCAATCAGATGGTTTTGCCATCAATGACAAAGGGGGAGATTGATGGTGATAGTTTGTCATTGATGTCAAAAGTGATGTAAAGTTGCCATAGTTGTTGCATGACATCAGGAGGAGATAGTTGCTCAGTTCACAGAGATGGTTTATGTTTCAGGATGTCATTGATCATAAGCTTAGGTCACAAGGTGATTTGTTTGAGGTTGCATTCTGATTATGTCTCAGTGTCTCAGGAGTATGGTGTGATAGAGATATGAATATTGCTTCAGGTGATAAATGTTCTGATGGTCATTCTTGGTTAGTGATCAGGGTTATGAAACAGGATCTCAGATTATGTGTGTCTTGATGTTCATATCTTCATGATTGCATTCTTAGAACTGTGCTTAAAGAGCTTCCACATTTTTGATAATTAAGTTAGTCCAAAATTTTATATATGGTATATTGTTGGAATACTCTATTGAAAAGAGTTTCATGAGGTTTATTTCGATTAAGACACATTTTAAAATTATCAATTATCCTTAACAAATGTGATTTCAAAACTCTAAATCATTTCCTCTAAATAAAGTTCAAGTTAATCCTTCATAAACTTGCTTTTTGATATATAAAAAGAAGTGACCTGTATTTACAGGTCATCACTTAAGTGATGACCTGCTAGAGGGGGTTTGGGGTCATCTATGTGACCGGGCTTCCAAGGATATCACCGATGCTTCAAGTTATCTTCAAAGGTTTGGGCGGCAAAGCATATCAAATAATATATGAATGTTGAGCGAGAAAGGCCCGATGCCTTGGAGTATTTTTTTAAGTCTCAATTCATATTTGAAATGAATTTGTTTAAAATTGCATGCATACCAAAAGGTAAGGAAAAAGGCTTCGAATTACTAGGGGAGCATAATATGAATTAAAAGTTTTTATTTAGGATGTTGTTCCCTAAGCCTTTTAAGGCTTTAGTTTCTTTTTAGAAACTTTACATAAACTCTAAGTGGTTAGCCCATACCATTTTTATGAGTTTTAAAATGAGTTTTATTTGGTGACAAAATTAGAAATTATTTTTTTTGAAGAAGATTTTCTTTTAAGGAGATTTTTTGTCTTTATGAAGAGATTTTTGAGTGAAGTGTTAAAAGGCAAAAAATGCTTTTAATATTTTTTTTTGTCTCTGAGTATGAATCCAAACATGAAGAGAAATTGGGAGAGATTATTTTTGTTGCAGATTGGATAAAGATTTTTTTTGCAGGAGATTATGTTTTGTATGAAGAATATGAAGAGTTTTGTTTGAAGAAAATAAAATTTTATCAGAGATTTTTAGATTTGTGGAGATAAAGATTTTATTATCAAGGAAGATTAAAGATTTATTGAAGAGTTTGAATGCAGGAATTTAAGAGAAGGAGATTGAAATGAAAAGACTAAATATTCAAAGAGTTTTTATTTTTCTCCTACAGGTCCTGATTGAAATGTTAGAGGATATGAAGAGTCATTTCTTGCAGATTGAAAAGTCTTGTGAAGGGGAAGATGAAGGGTTTGAAAAGATCTCAGACAGAGCTTTGATCAGATTTTATTTAAGATGTTTGAACTTCTTTCATAATTTTTTTATTCAGGGCAGATGAAAGAATATAAGGGCAGATTGAAAAATAAATTGTTGAATACATTCAAGTTGAAAAATATTGTAGAGAAGATTAAGAGGATTTAAAAAAAAAGAGGATAATGCAAAGATAATTAGATTGAAAGTTTTTTTTGTGATTTGAAGAATATGAAAGGTTATTGATTTTGCAGTATACGGAGAGGTTTCTTATATTTATTTGCTACACATTGACAGAATGGGTGTAGATGTTGTGCAGATCAATGATGAACTGACAGGGATCAAATACAAAAACAAAGATTGACAAGGTGATCAAAAAGACAATATGTAATTGCAATGATAATCAGGTGCATTGATTGAATGACTGGTAAGGTAGAGATGAAGAATCAAGTAGTGTTGTTGAGAACCTAGCAGTGTTGTTGAGAATCAAGCAGTATTGGTGTTGTAGAGAGGATCAGGGTACATGATTGATTTTGAATATCTGAGTTTGTGCATGATTTGGGTTGATAAAGAGAATGGCCATTTGACAGAAATATTTTGCATTGAAACAGAGAAACCCTCTGAGTTTTTGTTTTCAGTTTGTTCTATTTTAGGGGTTGGTGCTCCTTGAAGCTGGTGCTTCTAAACTTTGTTGCCAGTGAGGCTTGTAGGTCAGTAAGACCTTTTAATTGTCAGTGAGACATAATATTCAGCCAGTGAGGCTTTGTAAGAAGTTTTTAAGTTTAAGCCAGTGAGGTACTTCATGAGTGGTTTTTCTACCCCGAGAGGGTTTTCCACTCCAGAAATTTCTGTGTCATAACTTGTCTCTATGTGTGCATATTTGTGTTTTGTTGATAAGGTTTTTGGTTCACATCTTTCACTATCAGTCTTGTGCATATGTATGAAATCAAATTGATCATTAATGTTTTTCTTCCTACTTGTCTTGTAAAGTTTGCAAAAAGTTAAGAATTTATACAACACTGATTCACCCCCCCTCTCAGTGTTGTCATTGACTCCTACATAGTTGACACCAATGACAACAAGAATATGTTGGCATCAATGACAACACCACTTAGGCACATATTTGCAACAATCTCCCCCTTTGTCATTGATGGTAACATGTGATGTGAAAAACTGATTCAACCATGATGACAAGAACTTCTCCCCCTGACTTCTGTAACCACTTTCTTTATTGCTCCCCCTATCATCAACAATTAGTTTTTAACATGTCTTCTCTCCCCCTTTGACATCAATGGAAAAGGGTGTATATTTGCAATCTTTACTCCCCCTTTTTGTTTCAGATTTATCTCCAACATTTGTAACTAACTACTCCTTAGAGTAGTATCTTCTCAATATCAATTCGGATCTCAAGATATGACTAAGAATTGCACCGAAGTGTATCTTAGTTTTGATCAGGAGGGGTAATAAACCCTAACTTCTCTCTAAGATACTCAAAAGTATCCTTGGGAAAAGGGGAAAAAAGGAATAGATAAAAATAAGAAAGGTGGAAGGAAGACCAATAAAAATAAATAAATTGAAAGCCTTTCGGCTAGACTCAGTGATCTAGAGTAGAAGTTCAACATTCTAGCTAAGTTCTTAGCTAAAGTGATGCATAGGTCTACCACCACTCTGGCAGTACTTGAAGATGAGGAGCTTATGGGCCAAGGGATGAAGCATAAAAAACTAAAAGTGTACTAGGATGTTTACCAGTTCCTGGTGGATAATTGGGATAAGATGTTCAGCTAGCCTTTGGAGGCTAGGTCCGCTGCCAGTCTACTGTCTATCTGCTATGTCTATGGTTTCCTATTGCTTTTTATCTTTCTATTTTATCTACTTAAACTATGGTAGTTTTGTTAAACTGTAATAGTTTTTGAGGTGCCTTTTTAGCTGTTCTGTATTGGGATCGACACCCTTTTATGCCGCTTATCTTATCAAAAACTATGTTTTTGAGTGTTTTTCAAGTTTTGAAGCTTCTAATATAAATTTGTAACCACAAGATCTAAGGAAAATAGAAAATTTATTCTAAAAAGTAATTAACTCTACTCTAACTTTATCTTATCAAGAGAAAGAGAACACAATATTTTACTTCCTCAAAAGCAAAATGTGAGCTAATTACTAATAAAGAAATAAAGAACCTATAATAATGGGAGCCAATGCTATGATATGTCCTCAGAGGTCCCATAACAACTATCTCTTCCTCTGCAGCAATGGGGTCCTCCTCTTAGTGATAGGGATAAAAAGGGGGATGTAAGGGAGCAAAAAATAGCTTGAAACAATAACAAATTTGAAGGGAAATAGGTCACGTGTGATCATTGTTGCATTTATTAAACAATCTTATAAGGTTGTATACTTTAATCACAATTGCATTTAATTAGATACATACATCTCAAATCACATTATGTCATTAGATGTTTATATCATTTATTGAAACAATTTAACCAATGTGTTTAAATTAAATAAAAATAGCATGTACTAAAAAAATTGATAACACATACTACAAAAACACATAACATGATTATATCAATCCAAAATGATAAAATCATATATGTTACTAGATGTGGAGGAAAATATGTGTACAAAGGAATTCAAAGGTATGTGGTTGCCATTGAAAATGTCAATTTACAAATCATGGAAGATGTACCGATTCTGTCAGATTTCAAAAGTAGAGAAATTTCAAAAGAATGTAGTTATTGCCAAATTTATTGGTATTTGGCCTTCAATCAAAAGAATAAAATAGTGGATTGATCACAAGTGGTTGGGAGTCAAGCCTGAAGTGAGTTTATTGGCACTAGGGTTTCTGTATATTATTTTCCAGTTAGAATATGAAAGAGATAATATATTGAAGGGTGGGTTATGGTTTATGGGCAATACAGGTCTATACATTAGGGCTTGGGAGATGGCTTTTGATCCACACAAAGAAATGATCAAGGAGGCTCCAATTTGGGTTAGAATATATAAGCTTCCACAAGAATTATGGATAGAGGAAATCTTCAAACTAATTGTGGACTCACTTGGAATATGCATTTTGAGTTCAGAAGCTTGGCAATAGGGAAGGGTGGCCTCCTATGCTAGAATTTGTATTAAAATTAATTTAATCAAATTGATTTGACATGCCATAAAGTTGTCCTCAACAATTGGAGTGTGGCTTCAGGAGATGGAGTATGAGTGCCTCCCTATCAGATGCTTTAATTGTTGGAGGGTTAGACATTTGGCAAGGAATTGTGAATCCATAGAAGCTGGTGGGAGAAGTAGCAGAAATGATGTTGGGGGAGTCAAAGTCTCCTTAGGGAGTGAAGAAGGAAAGAATAATTCATAATCTAATTTTGAGAGATACATAAATGAGAGGCAAAGATGCGAAAATCCCTAGGAATCCAAATCCAGAGATTGAATTAGAAAATGTGGAGGTGGGGAGTACAGGGATGGGTTTGGTGCTGGGGGAGAGATTAGAAGTGGGGATATAGGATGATAGTTTGTGAAAAGATAGTGGGGGAGGAGTCTTGGAGGCTTTCCATAATTTGAATACTCTTTCACAAGATAGGTCGGTGGAGCCCATTCGTAAGTCACAAAAAGTGGATTGGCCACAAAGGTTTGTTTGGACAAGGAGGCTGATGAAGATGACATGGAAAATGATTGGAAAATTATCACCAGAAGTGGAAAAAGAGGAAAAACCAATGTCATTATGGATGCTGGTGGTGTAACAACACAATTCTAAAGAAGGACTAAAATCAAATATTTACCATGAGATAAAAACACATTAGGTTAAAAAGATAGAACTTCATTTTTTTCATTTTTTTTGGAATAATATCAAGGAATCAAGATACATCAAATAATTTAAAATTTTATTTCTAAAATATACATGTTATAATTTACAAAGTTGACATTCTAACTTTTTAATTACAATAATCTGCAATAGATAATGTTTTGCATAACTTTTAAGAAACACATGTCACATATCCAATGGGTATGATGCATCCAAATTCTAACATTCGTATTGCAAGCCTTGACATTCTTCTACTTGAGAGAGAGTGAAAGACCATCTTCTGAGTGCTTTACCTCCAACTGCAGACTGGTGTTGCCCTACACATCCTCCAATTGCAAGCGGCCCTACACTTCATGAAGAGTATAGGCATAAGGTAAGCAACGGTTATTTTCCATCTGAGTACTGGTGTTGTATCCTACATAACGATATTGATCATACAACCCTAGATATAACCTCTAGCTATGTATGATCATTCCGATAGGTTATACAATCTAGATATGGTGAACTGACAATGCATGCAGAGATGTATGCTTTACTTTTGCCAAAGATTCAATATAAATAGATGTTCACAATGAATGTTGTCATAATGTCCACCCACCCACCAACTCAACTTAGATACTATCATATCTTGTAGTTTGACTTGGTCAACTAGGTTTAACTATAGAGTTCTATTTAGCTCAAATCTACTATTCCCGACTTAGATTTTCAAGACACTGTCATTATTCCAAAGACCTTATCAAATGAGTATCTACACTTGGGTATCTCCTTGCATCCTTGCAACATCTAAGATCCATGACTTATTGACACTTATAACTTAAGTTAATTTATAAACAATTAAATAGGCTTTTATACCAAAAATAAACATTATTGTTTAGGAATATATTTCCTTTTGACAAGTAAATAAGCATAATTAGGGTACTAGCCCCCTTCATCGTTGATCCATAAAGTAATCATAAAGGCATATTAAATAATATTACCCTACTAGGTCAAACTAGGGTTTTTCTTTCCTTTTACATGACAATGGAATACCAATCATTTAATTCTAAAAAGAATAGTGTTTAAGTAAATGATTATCCTTTAGTCTTCTTTCAACTAAAAAGGCCATTTCAAACTTCCAAACAAGACTATTTTAAAATATAAGAGATTACCTCAATAACAATAATGTCAAATGGTTCAACTCCAAGTCTAAACTTTGCGTAAGTTTAGTTTGATTATAAATCGTTGATGGTCTAATTCCGTTTGCTACCCATTTGAATTATGTGTCTAAGTTTCTCTTTCTTATACAAAATAAGCTATATTGAAAACAATAAAAAATATCAAGTGTTTCATCTAAACCTTATGTAGAGAAACATCTCCCCTGATGCACCCTAAAAGCAAAGTTTCATTCATAGAGATAATATTTATTAGAACTAAATTATTCTCTATGATAATAAGAATACTTTTACCATAGTATCCTATTACATGCAAGTTCTACTTTGTCATTAATGTATTGTATAATATAGAGAATTACGACACAAAGGAGACATAAAGATATGCCTAGAATAGTTTATACAATAAACATATGACTATTTCACACAAAATCCCACAATATAAAAAGAATATAAAGACATAAATAACCTTCATGGCTAATGTCATACATAACCTATTCTAAATGATCATATGTTTATGTAACAATTCCAACACTTGTTGATACAAACATTTTACAAAGTCACTGACTATATTTTCCATACACTTAAGCATAAATAGATATGTCTAAGTTCTTCTACTTAGAGATACAAAGTTTTGACTCAAAATCCATTCAAGAAAATGAATAAAACTACATGCATGTCATTTAACTAAAATGACTTCACATAAGGAAAGAACCTGATATGATTCCTCGAAGATCTATGTTCATCCTCGTAGATTTCTCTCCCTTCCTTTTCTACTCACTATGTCTTTCTTTTGTGATGGTTAAATTTGTTTCCTTGAATCGACTCAACTTATTTGAGTAAAGAACTTCAACACCAACTATACTATGACATCTAATATAAGTTCTCTAGAGAGTTATGAACACTCTAATCTCCAAGATCTCAAGGCCATGCTCATAGTAATACTCAAGCTATTCTCACTTGACATAGAACTAATATAAATATCCTTCACTATACTATGATTTTTTTGTATGTGCTACATTGACACTCCCTAATCTCTGCTAAAACAAGCTCTCTAACCTTTGTTGTCACTACGTTGTTGTCTCTACATAATATCAAAGATATTGTTTTACAATAACAATCTTCTCCCCCTTCTATCCCCAATCACCAACTCTAAAAACTTTCCTAAGAAGAGCAAATCCATTCCTCTCTGTCGACTCTATAAAGATTTTAAAATATTTCTCACTCAGCTCACCATTAACTTTCTCCTATTCTTCCTTTCTATGTCATGCATGCCCCAATTTCCCTTAACACAGTCTCTTTATTGACCAAAAATGTCGTCCTCCCATAATGACCACCACTATCTTCTCATAAAGACTTAGTTATACAAAAGTTATTCAAATTCCTAAGCCATAGGAATCTCCAAAATAAGTGCCTCTATTTGCTCATAGATCAAGCATGCAACAAAAGGAGAACATGTGTAATAAATCCCCACTCTCTCAACAAACAACAACTCATAAAAAGGCATATAACACTCTTGAGTTAGTTAAGAAGGAATAGCCCTTTTGTAGAAAAGGTGGTTATTAT
This sequence comes from Cunninghamia lanceolata, assembly GCA_027924645.1. Taxonomy (NCBI): domain Eukaryota; kingdom Viridiplantae; phylum Streptophyta; class Pinopsida; order Cupressales; family Cupressaceae; genus Cunninghamia; species Cunninghamia lanceolata. Next base: position 27,940,604 of record BSBN01000078.1, on the reverse strand, counting down.
TTAAAATTGACTAACAACCTCTAACCAACTTCCCAAGAATAGTAAAAGGCAATAATATTAACTAAAATAAAGAATAAATATTAATATCAATATGAATTAATAATAATTTTATGTAATATTTATGTAGGAAGTGTGATTGGGTCAAGTTCATATCCCCTTCACGTATACTAGCTTATCATGTCATTTTTGTTTTGACTTCAACGAAATATTGGATGTTAAAACTATAAACACACAACATGCTAACAATATAACCAACTACATCCCGAAGATGCAAATGTGTTCTCTTTTATGACATGTTCAACAGAAAGTTGCATTAGTCACAAAATGACTATCATTCTTCCTCGACAACGTCAATTTCACAAAATGTCAAAATTGACATGACAAGACATCAAAAGGATTCTAAACAACATCGACAACTTCTTGAGTTGATCAACAAACTAAAACCACTTGAATGAACATGACTTACCTCAATCAACATGGGTTACTAACTAAAAGTACACTATACTCAGATGGCAAATGAACAGTTCATAACCAAAGGTCTATTCTCCTCTTCTCAAAAGATTCTCTCTCTCTCTCTCTCTCTCTCAGAGTAATCAAAACCTATTTTCCTGCATACATCTTTCAATCACCAAATCATGATTAGTGTATCATTAGTCCATTCATAAATATTATGAATAACATATCAAATTCTCATAATGTAAATTATTAAATAATTTAATCACATGCATTATACTTAATCACATGAACTGATATATAATGAAATCAATGATTTTATTTGACCTTATATCATAACGTCTTAACATATTTCCATAAATTCAATTCTATTCATGTAAAAGTAAATAATAAAAAATCAAATCCAAAATTAGGGATGCAACATATCTCTTCCCTAAATATTTATCGTCCTCAATTATTCAAAGTATCAATACAAAATTTAAAATACATTTTTGTTTAACTATTAAAATCATTGTAAACTTTCCATACATCATATTACCCTCTAGGTACTGGTCCCATTGGAACTTCCATTGAATAACCGCACTATCATGCAAGAAGAGCTTGTGAACTTCAAGTATTTAAGAAGCTCAGCCATGATCACTCCTAGGTCCTATACTTGTAAAACATTCTAAGAATATAATAATCATCTGTTATATACATTTTTCAAATATGAATCATAAAAAGCATTATACCTCCTAGTAATAATTGATATAGATTTATTATGTAATTAATTGAATTGATAACTTCAAGAATTTCAAAGAGTCCTTTATATTTAGAAGTTGGTTTGGAATACATTTCATAGTTTATGAAACTTTTCTAGGGTTTGACTCTTAGAAGAACTTTTCTTCTCTAACTAAGAATTTTCATAGTGTACACGTGGCATCTGTGCAATTTTTCTATCTATTATTAGATTCTGCCAATCTTTTCTAATTAGTTTGATCTGTTCATCCATTTTTGACAACAGTTCTAAACTATTGCTAAGCCTATCTTCTCGCTTACCTAGCTTATAGGAGTTTGGCATCTTCTTCTATCCAATGTTTCAAATGGAGTCATCTTGATAGCAGAATGATAGGAATTGTTATAAGCAAATTCTGGACTAGTGGTAGGTCCTCTTTCCACTTATTTTGCTGATCCATGCAATATATTCATAACAAATTCTCCAAAACCTGGTTAGCTCTTTCAGTTTGACTATATGTTTCAGGATGATAAACTATACTCACATTAAATTTAGTTCTTAGTGTTGAGAATAAGGTTTTCCAAAACCTTAACATCACGCATGCATCTCTATTCAAGATAATCTTTTAAGGAACTCCGTACAATCTAAACACTTCTTGAACAAATTTGTGAGCTAATACTGGTGTTCTCTTAGATAAATTTCCTGGTATGAAATGTGCTACCTTTGTGAGTTTATCTACCACAACAAATATTGCATCATGTCCCTTTCTAGACATTAGAAGACCTTGAAAAAAATCCATACTTATGACTTGCCACTTCCATTCTACTATATCATGTGAATACAAAAATCCTGCGAGATGTTGATGTTCTACTTTAATTCTCTGGCATTCTAAGTAACTTGTTACAAATCTTGCAATATGATTCTTCATTCCTTTCTAGAAATAAAGAGGTTTTACATTCTCTAAGAGTTTGTTTACTCTTGGATGTCCTGAGTATGCTATAGAATGAACTTCTTTCCACACAAGATTTCTTAATTCAGCAGAATTAGGAACATACATTCTTCCTTTGTATCTCAACAATCCATCAGAATCAAAATGAAACCCATCATACCTTGAATCTTTAGGATTTACCATAAGAGCTTGGTTGACCTACTCATAGTATTCATCACTTGATAAATATTGCAACACTAAATCCTTAAAGTTTGCATGAATAGAGAAAATTGAAGAAACATGTCTCCTTCGACTCAAAGCATTGGCTACTCTTTTCCCTTTTCCTTTTATATAACTTAACTCAAAGTCATAGTCAATATCAATTCCAACCATCTCCTTTGTCGAACATTAAGATGAGGTTGAGAAAATATGTACTTGAGATTTTGATAGGCTGACTTTAGTACAAAAGTTTTCCCTAACAAATACTGACTCCATACGGGCAAAGCATGGGTAACTGCTACTAGTTCTAAATAATGTGGAACATAATTTTGCTCATAAGATTTTATCTTTCTTGGCTCATAGGCTATCACTCACCCATCTTGCATAAGCACACCCTATAATCCTTCTCCTGAGGCATTAGTTATTACTTCAAACTAACCTTTGTAATCATGAACTTTCAAAATTGGTGTTGTTAATTTCTCTTTTTTTAATAGATCAAGTGCCTCCTGACATTCATATAATCAAACAAATTGTTTCCCTTTTATTGCAAAGTAGTGATTGGACTTGCAATTTTGGAGACATTCAAAACAAACTTTTTGTAGTATCCTACTATACCTATAAGGCTATGCACTTCATGCACATTCTTGGGTATAGACCAATCTAGGATAGATTTGATCTTTCCTAGATCAATAGATATTCCTTTAGAAAAAAATGTCTTAAATACTGAATCTCCTTCTACTTAAAAAGATTTCCATATAACTTATTGAATAAATAAGAATTCATTCAGAAAGACTTGAACAAACTTATTCAAACAATATCTAAACACAATGTTCATTAGGTTCATGAATATGGTAAGGGTATTCAAAAGTCCAAATGGTAACACTATAAACTCATAGTGTCCATATCTTGTTTTAAAAGATGTTTTGTGAATATGTGCATCCTTCAATTTTAATTGATGACATCCTGATCACAAATCAATCTTTGATAACACATAAGCTCTACATATTTGATCAAAGAGATCATTTATATGTGGTAATGGATACTTATTCTTTATCATTGCTTTATTGAGCATATGATAATTGATACACAGATGCAAAGTTCCTTCTTTCTTTTTGACAAAGATAACTAATGCACCCCATGGTGAAACACTAGGTCTAAACAAACATTTAGCTAGCAATTCTTGCAATTGGGCCTTAATTCCATTAATTCCATATTAGTCATATGGTAAGGTGTTTTTGATATAGGCTTAGATCATGGTTTAATCTCAATTGCAAAATCAAAGACTCTTTTGGGTGGTAGTCCTTGAAGTTCCTTTCAAAAAACATCCTAGAAGTCTTGAAGAAAAGGATAACTTTCCTCAAAAGACACACTTTGCCTTCCAAGACTTTCCTCAATTTGTTCCATTTCTACTGTAAAGAGTTGACACCCTTTTCATCTAGTTCTTTTTAACTACTTTTTAGAGATCAGACTAATCTTGACCTCTCTTTGTATACCTTGGAAAAAGACCTTATTTCCCACATCATCTAAACACTCAACTATTTTTTTTTAAATAGTCAACCTTGGCTCTATGTTTCCACAACCAACTCATTCCTAAGATAACATCATAGGAAGTTAAGGGAGCTACATACATGCTCACCTTTTAGATTTTCCTTGATCTCACACCTTCTTTTTCAAGTTACCAAGTCTCTACAGGTTGGTTTCTATAAACATGGTTAGGTTTTGTTCCAAGTTGTCCATGAGATTAATGCATGGGTTATTCTCTTCTTGACTCTCACCCTGGTTTAATGTATGAATCATGTTGTCATAACAAATTGGTACAAAATAATCTCATGTTTATTATAGTTTATTCAAGAGTAACTACATCATTATCAAAACATAAAAATGACTCAAAGGTCATAATCAAAAGGAGTGTATTCACCTGATTCTCTATTAGATACATGATCAAGAGGTGCATATCCTTCTAATTTACTATCAGACCTAAGTATAATAATTTTAGAAGATGGAGGTATGCGAGGGTCTCTTCTAATCATAGGTGTACCAACTAGGGGTGAATAAGCTATGATCCAAGTTACCATCTTACCTACCTCTAAGATTTCCTTCTTCAGTCATTTGATTTGAGTTATGGCATTATTGAGAGTTTCAATATCACTTAGCCATATATCATTTTCACTATTGGTTCCCTTAGTGGTTTTAGTTATGGCTTCATGCTCTCTCTTGGCTTTTAGGTAGTGCCAATTTCTAATAATTGACTTCTTGCCAGTCATCATGAGTCACACCATCCTAGCACACAAAGTCCAAACATTAGCTATCTACTTAATGTTGATTAACAAGTTAGCATAGTGGACTCATAAGCACTAGTATTGAACCCGGTTGCTTTGATACCATATGTAACAACCCAATTCTTAAGTAAGACAAATAAAATATTTACCATGAGATAAAAACACACAAGGTGAAAAAGATAGGATTTCTTTTTTTTCCATTTCTTTTATTTTGAAATAATATCAAGGAATCTAGATACATCAAATAATTTAAAATTTCTTTTCTTAAATATACAAAATGTTATAACTTACAAAGTTGACATTTTGACTTTTCAATTACAATAATATGCAATAGATAAAGTTTTGCATAGTATAAGGAACACAAGTCACATATCCAGTGGGTATGCTGCATCCAGAATTCTAACATCCTTATCGCAAGCCTTGGCATGTCTTCTATTGGAGAGAGAGAGAGAGAGAGAGAGAGAGAGAGAGAGAGAGAGAGAGAGCATCCTGAGTGCTTTACCTCCAACCACAAACTGGCAGTCCCCCGCACATCTTCCAATTAGAAGTTGCCCTACCCTTCATGAAGAGTATAGATATAAAGTAACCAACAGTTATTTTCCATCCAAGTACTAGTGTTGTATTCTACATAATGCCATCGATCATATAACCCTATATAAACTCTAGATAAGTATGATCATTTTGATAGGTTATGCAATCCAGATATGGTGAACTGACAATGCACATAGAGACATATACATTACTTTGGCCAAAGATTCAACATAAATAGATGTTCACAATGAACATTGTCGTAATATCCACCCATCCACCAACTCAACTTGGATACTATCACATCCTGTAGTTTGACTTGGTCAAAGTTCTAGGTTTAACTATAGAGTTTAATTTAACTCAAATCTAGTCTTCCCAAATTAGATAGATTTTCAATACACCGTCATTGTCCCAAAGACCTTATGGAATGACTATCTACACTTGGGTATCTCATTACATCCTTACAACATCTGAGATCCATGACTTATCGACACTTATTACTTAAGTCAATTTATAAACAATTAAATAGGCTTTTATACCAAAAATAAACATTATTGTTTAGGAATATATTTCCTTTTGACAAGTAAATAACCATAATTAGGGTAGTAGCTCCCTTCATTGTCGATCCATAAAATAATCATAAAGGTATATTAAATAATATTACCCTACCAAGTAAAACTAGGGTTTGTCTTTCCTTTTAAATGAGAATGGAATTTCAATCATTCAATTCTAGAAAGAATAGTGTTTAAGTAAACAATTATCCTTTAGTCTTCTTTTAACTAAAAAGGTCATTTCAAACCTCAAAAAAAGACTACTTTAAAATATAAGAGATTACCTCAATAACCATAATGCCAAATGGTTCAACTCCAAGTCTAAACTTCACCTAAGTTTAGTTTGATTCTAAATGGTTGATGGTCTAATTCCGTTTGCTACCCATTTGAATTCCGTGTCTAATTTTCTCTTTCTTATACAAAATAAGCTATATTGAAAATAATAAAAAATATAAAGTGTTTCATCTAAACTTGGTGTAGAGAAACATCTCCCCTGATGCACCCTAAAAGCAAAGTTTCATTCATAGAGTTAATATTTATTAGAAATAAATTGTTCTCTACAATAATAAGAATACTTTGTCCATAGTACCCTATTACACATAAGTTCTACTTTGTCATTAATGTACTATATAATACAGAGACTTATGGCACAATAGAGACATAAAGATATGCCTAGAATAGTGTTGGATTTGGTCTGGACAACTGAGACGGCAGGGGGGGTGAATTAGTTGTCACACAAATTAAACTTTTCTGCCTTTCATCTACTTATAATCAAATTAATGATATAGACAATTGAGCATCAATCAATAATACATGAGAAGAAATAGAAATAACACATTTAACACCAAAATTCTTGACGTGGAAACCCAGTTGAGGGAAAATCCATGGTGGGGGTTAACCCACAAGGATTGTACTCTATTAAAAGTATTACAAAGAGGAATGCACATGCATTCAGGCTCACTGCCCAGAGTTCACTACTCAAATAGAGGGTCATTGCCTACAAATGATTACAAGAGAATAACATAGATTTTGAACTGATGAGAAGCATCTACTAATGCATGATTTCAGTTCTAGTTAAGCACAAAACACTGATCTTACACATTTCATCTTTACTCTTCCTGGTTTACTACTCTGCCTTTAGCCAAATCTTAGATCTCTACTCTTTTTACATTTACTTCATATTTCTAATACACACACCAAATTCATTCAAATACATCGGATATATATATCCGCATACTAATCTTCAATTACTTTTCAGTTAGATTCAAGAACACTTAAAACTTTATTGAATACTCTGCTCTGTCAGTTAGATCCATGCATAACTTGAGATGCGGACCAAAGCTTGCACTCACAAATCATCAATCAGGTCAGCCACTATGACTAGTCATCGCTAATTGCCTAATAAACAACTTCCATACATCTAGAACCAAGATTATTTACAAGGTCAACTTGTTCTTCTATTTGCTCTGTCAAACTGTTAACCTGATACTCAGAAGCTAATAAGGTTTTAATCCTTCATCACTGGAGGCCAAAAATTTGGATTTAGATTATTCTAACAATGCTTATGACTCCTGTAGATCCATAGCAAACTATGATGTACCATTGGAGAGATTTAGACCAAGATACCAGACCCTATCACACACTCTATTCTTGATTTCCCAAAATTAGACAAACCTTCAATTTGATTTCCGGTATGGGCAAATTCTGAAATGCGAATGTATAGTAGAGACTTAGTTGCCATCAATGATAACACTTATTATGTCTAGCAGTTTCTCTTGCCAACAATCTTGCCCTTTGGCATTGATGGCAACACTTAGTGAAAAATGACTAAGTGTCTAAATAACTCCCCCTTTGCTTTTTCTCCATATAGTTGTTCACACTACTTTCCAGTGCTCTCCCTTTGTTGGATTCTTCAATTCTCACTGATCTTCACTCCCCCTTTGACATCAATGACAAAGGTTGGGATCCACAATCACTACTGATGCAAAAATTTTGTATATATGCCCGCATATGTACAAACAGTCCATATGTTGTATTTACATATATTTAAGGATATCTGCAAAAGTACTCTTGAACTATACAAATTCAATGTCCCAACTTCTTTTCATAACATCCAAAATTGAAATGTGTCCACTCAATATAAATGCATATGCTTCTTCTTTCCTTTGATCTGAAGGAACACTTATTTGGGCAAAACTTAGGGCCTCTGACAAAGTTTTAAACATTGTTTCCAACTTAGGGGCAATCGGTCCCTAGAGCTCACCCATTCTTTCCATAATGTTCTCCTTTTCCTTGATAAGCTTCTTTATTTCATTTGTTAGGCTAATTGCTTGACATTCTTGTCTAACCAGAGATACTATTAACGGATCAAAACTTTAAGATAGGTCTAGCAGCTTTTTCTTTTGCTCCTTTATCTTTTTCTCAATATCCTCTACTATTTTGGGCCATGATACACAAAACTTATATACATCACCACCATCCTTAAGAGCATTTTCAATACTCTTTATACCAATCTCGAGTGTTTTTCTATCACTATCTATAAGACCTTTTAGTTTACTAAACCTTTTATACAAAAATTCTTTTCGAACCTTTATTTTGACTGACTTCTCAAAGGACTCAAAATTTGTATTTCCAGAATGCACAATATTTTTCAAATTACCAGAAGGAGAATTAGATGTATTTTTATGATATGTGGGCATGATCTTCTCTAGTGTCCTAGATGCTAGGCTTATCAACTCATTGTCTTCTATGTGATACTTCAGTAATTTCTTCCTTGCCTTGGCCTATGTGAATGATGATATCTTCAGTATTTGATTCAGAGAGTGTCATAATTGATTGGTCCTTGTATTTGTTCTGGCTCATCGAACTCTAGCATCTCCTTGCTGAGAAAACTCTGTACTACATTTGCAGTCTCTTGCGACACTTGCTATTTCAGATTTCTTCCCTTGTACTTTATTAGTGGCAGCAACTGAACTATTTTGCTTTGGTGAATTGTCACCATCTTCTTCTGCTAGATCTTCTTTTCTCTCTACCTCTTCCTCTTCCTTCTCTTTCTCCTTTTCTTCTTCTTTCTCTTGGCCCTTTCTAGATTTATTAATGGCAGGAGGATTTGGAGGATCATGGCCATCATTTGCTTCTTCTATCAACACTTCCTCTCCTTCTTGCACTTCCTCTTCTAGAACGAAGGAGTTTAGAGTTTTAGTTTGTTGCTTATGTCCCTTTAATCCTTCACCATCCATGTCTAAGGACTCAATTTCTACATTTACCTCATCTACAATAGGAAGATTATGCTTTTTCAAAGCACACCAAAGAATCTCTTTAGTTTCCTCTGCAATCTTGTCTGTCTCCCCTAGCATAAGCTTATTCATTGATTTTTTTCTTCGGAACTCATCCTTGGCTCCTTTAAATATCAAGTTCATTTGCTTTGGAGTAATTTGGCGGCATAATTGTATTAATGTTTGTTCTCAAATCTCAAGATCCTTGATTCTTGCATTGTCTTTTCTCATTTCCAAAAAAAATTCAAGGCTTTTTGGTATTAATGAACATATCTCAATAAGAGCCTTGTTGTAGATATTCAAATATCTTACCGTTGCTTCCTCAAGTACTCTTTTGTCAGTATCACTATAGTCATCATAGAATTATTTCATTGGAGCCAAGTTTCCATCCACATTAACTAATTTAATAGTGTCATTTACTGAAAGGGTAGGCTTTTCTACATATTCCTCTGTCTTTTACCTCTTGCTTTCCCTTTTTCTTCCAGAGGGCATCTCCTTGGATATCTTGGCTCCTTTTGTGCTTGTGGCTTTTAGTTCTTTGATCTAAATAGCAACTGGCTCATCATTAGTCCAGTGCACACCTTTTACCCTAGGTACCCAATTCATAAAGTAAAAGAATAGACATAGAACCAATGTACCATACTTGAAAGTGATTTTCTTATCTTTCTTGATTTTGTTTAAGTTTTCAATCGGTTGATTCTGCAAAAATTCACACAAATCATAATCAAAATTCTCCTTTAGCATCTTGTATGCAACATATATGGTTGTTCTAGAAACAAAATTCTCCTTACTAGAGTGATAAATCTTGTAACCAATCACCATGGAAGAAAACTTAATATCTGGTTCTATGATGTCATTAATGGTCATTGTTCTTTTGTCAAACTTCACACCAGCTGCATCTGTAATAGTTTGATTTTTCAAATATTTTAACCTGGGTAATCCACTAGTTGATTTCAACCCAGTCACAATCCTAATAATGTATTTGGTGGTCTTGAGTGGTTTCAGTAGCCATATAAATTCATCATGCATTGAGCTCAAAACATATCAGACCCACTCATCTTCATCAAAAGTTGGAAACCTCATAACCTCAATAAAGTGTTTATCCTGTAGTGCCTTATACTCGAGTTTAAGTTCATGATTTTCATCCCTGACTTGCTTCTCAAACAAGTCTATATACCTTGAATCTCCAAATTCATTTATGTTTGTATGAATATAAACCCTAATATCTTCAACATGCAACACACCATATGGAACACTTGAAAAAGCACCTAACGGGTCAACTTCTATTGATTTGTAAGGATGCTTCTTAAATTTGGGTCAAGGTCTTTCAATAATGTCAACAAAATGAGGAGAAGCCTTCTCAAAAGATTTTTGATTGAAAGCTTTACAAATAAGTACCTTTTTCTTCCGCGGGTTTAGGGTTGATCAATTTCTGGTTGAATTTGCTCTTCATTCTTCAATCTCTGGATTTGCAGCTCAGAAGCTCTTCTATTTGTTTCCTTTGAAATGCAAAGTGGTTCAAATGCATGATCAAGTGACCTTTTATCCTTCACTAAACCTAATTTTATGTTGTAATAAATGTACTGCCCTAACTTCATCCGATTACTTTATTTCTTGAACTATTTTTATGAATCATTTTGCAAATTTCCATATTAACATCTTTTCTTTTGGAATTCCTTCCAAATGATCTGAAACAATCCAAGATCTCTTTTCTCACTGTTCCAAATTCAGGCATCCACTTACTGACTGGGGGAATTTGATGTTCAATGTAGCTCCCCCTGAGCCAAAACTCCTGATTTAATTCTGGGAGGAATTGTTAGCACCAAATTCTGGTGCGGACCCATCACCATTGTTCATTGTCTCTTTCTTCACTAAAAACTTGTTCATTTCACTCTATATTTCATTCACATCAATTTTTCTTTTGCCTTTGTCTTGTCTTTGCTTATCTAATTTTCTATTTATCAGACCTCTTCTTTCATTGTTCCTACTTCTGTAAAATCTTGAAATATGACCACATTTATTGCAATTAAAGCACACAACTTTTCCTTGTTTATAAACTTGATTTCCTCTTGATCTACACTAGTTAGCCATATGTCCAAACCCATTGCAAGAAAAATAGTAACCATTGGAGGAATTGCCAATTCATCTATTCTTAGAATTATTCATTATCATACTTTTGCATTCATTTGATCTATGACCATAACTCTTACACTTGAAGCATTGACCGGAGAAGGATGGACCATTATGATTTACTTTGTTTCTACACCAAGTAGCTCTATGACAAAATTTATTGCAGTTGAAACAACTTCCATTGAATGATGGATATCTTTGAGCATTATGCTATCTCACTAGAGGTTTTCTAGTTCTGTTTCTCCCACTCCTTGGTTAAAAATTTCTCTGTCCGGATCTGGAGCTTTCACCTTTCTCATATCCAAGACCTTTCTTGTAAACATCCTTTTTTTGTCCTTCAATCAGCGCTTCAAGTTTAGCTAAGCTTATCTTGAACTTCTCCTTATATTCATTTGCAAATTCTAGGTCATGTTTGAGATTGATAATTTATCTCTCAAGTTTTCTCTCATTTTCTCTACTTTCTTGAAGATTAGATTCTAGGAGACTAGCTATTTCATCCAATCTGCAACATTCTTTACTTCTCTCTTTCAAATTTTGATTCATCTCTTCTTCAATTTTCTTCCTCTCTTCAATTTCCTTGGTTATTCTCATCACCCCAGATTCCATCTCATGTTTCAGGACAACTTCTTTAGCCAACTTTTCACATTCCTTTGTCTTCTCTTTTAGGGCCTTGTCCTCATAATGATTTCCCAGTTGAGGAGGTTGCTCCTTTCCTTTCTCATTAGATTTTCTCAAATTTTGTTTTAAAATTTCAATGAAGTCTTCAGCCTTTTTGAGGTTTTCTTACAGTTCTTGGACTTCAACTTTGGACTGCTCAAGATCTTCTAACCTCGAAGGTTGTACTCATCCATTTTTATGAACTTTCCAGATCTTCCTTAAGATATTAAATTTTTTCAATGGAACCTTTCTCTGATACCAATTTTTGGATTTGGTCTGAATAATTGAGAGGGGGGGTGAATCAGTTGTCACACAAATTAAAATTTTGTGCCTTTCATCTACTTATAATCAAATTAATGATATAGATAATTAAGTATCAATCAATAACATGAGTAGAATTAGAAATAACACACTTGACACTAAGATTTTTGATGTTGAAACCTGATTAAGGGAAAAACCATGGTGGGGGTTAACCCATAAGGATTATACTTTGTTAAAAGTATTACAAAGAGGAATGCACATGCATTCAGGCTCACTGCCTAGATCTCACTATTCAAATAGAGGCTTACTTCCTACAAATGATTACAAGAGAATAATAGAGATTTTGAACTGATGAGAAGCATCTACTAATGCATGATTCTAGTTTCGTTTAAGCACAAAACATTGATCTTACACATTTCATTTTTACTCTGTCTAATTTACTCTACCTTCATCTGAATCTTAGATCTCTTCTCTTTTTACCTTTACTTCATATTTCACAACACACACACCAAATTCATTCAAATACATCAGATATATATATCTACATCTTGATCTTCAATTACTTTTCAGTCAGCTTCAAGAACACTTAAAACATTATTGAATACTCTCCTCTATCATCTAGATCCATGCATAACTTGAGATGCGGACCAAAAATTGCACTCACAAATCATCAATCAGGTCAGCCACTATCACTAGTCATCACTAATTGCCCAATCAACAACTTCCATACATCCAAAACTAAGATTATTTACAAGGTCGGCCTATTCTTCTTTTGTTTTCTCTATTAAACTGTTGACCCAATACTCAGAAGCTAATAACTTTTAAATCCTTTATCACAAGAGGCAAAAAATCTAGATTTAGATTATTCTAACAATGCTTATGACTCCTGTAGATCTGCAGTAAACTATGATCTACCATTGGAGAGATCTAGACCAAGATACAAGACCTTGTCACACACTCTATTCTTGATTTCCTGGGCTTAGTCAAATCTTCAATCTAATTTCTGGTATGGGCAAATTATGCAATGCAGATGTGTAGTAGAGACTTAGTTGCCATCAATGACAACACTTATTACACCTAGCAGTGTATCTTGCCAACAAATAGTTTATACAATAAACATATGACTGTTTCACACTAAATCCAACGATATCAAAAGAGTATAAAAGAAATAAATAATCTTCATGGCCAATGTCATACATAACCTATTCTGAATAAGCATATGTTTATGTAAAAATTCCAACACTTGTGTCTAAAACAAACATTTTACAAAGTCACTAACTATATTTTCCATACACTTATGCATAAATAGATATGTCTAAGTTCTCCTACTCAGAGATACAAATTTTTAACTCAAAAGGCATTCAAGAAAATGAATAAAACTATGTGGATGTCATATAACTAAAATGACTTCACATAAGGAAAGAACCTGATATGATTCCTTGACAATCTATATGTTTGTCCTTGTGGAGTTCTCTCCCTTCCTTTGCTACTTGCTATGTCTTTCTTTTGTGATGGATAACATTGTTTCCTTGAATCAACTCAATTTAGTCATGTAAAGAGTTTCAACACCAACTATACTATGACATCTAATATAAGTTCTCTATAGAGTTATGAATGCTCTAATTTGCAAGATCTCAAGGCCGTGTTCATAGTAATACTCTATCTATTCTCACTTGACATAGAGCTAATATCAATATCCTTCACTATACTATGATTTTCTTGTATGCACTGCACTGACACTCCCTAATCTCTTCTAAACCAAGCTCTCTAACCTTTTCTATCACTACATTGCTATCTCTACATAATATCAAAGATATTATTTTACAATAACAATCTTCTCCCCCTTCTATCCCCAATCAACAACTCTAAAAAAATTTCTAAGAAGAGCAAATTCATTTCTCTCTGTCAACTGTATCAATATTTTAAAAGATTTCTCACTTAGTTCACTATTAACTTTCTCCTATCATTCCTCCCTATGTCGTGCACTCTCCTATTTCCCTTAATAGAGTCTCTTTATTGACAAAAACCGTCATCCTCCCATAATGACCACCATTGTCTTCTCATAAAGACTCACCTACAAAAAGGTTATTCAGCCTCGTAAGCCATGGGAATATCTAAAATAAGTGCCTCTATTTTCTCATAGATCAATTATTTAACAAATGGAGAACATGGGTAATAAAGACCCACTCTCTCAAAAAATAACTACTCGCCAAAAGGCATATAACACTCTCGAGTTAGTTAAGAAGGAATACCCCTTCTATAGCAAACGTGGTTATTATTTAAAATTGACTAACAACCTCTAACCAACTAACCAAGAGTAGTAAAAGACATAATATTAACTAAAATAAAACATAGATATTAATATCAATATTAATTAATAATAATTTAATGTAAATGATTGGGTTGAGTTCATCTCCCCTTCACGTATACAAGCTTATCATGTCATTTTCATTTTAACTTCAATGAAATATTTGACATCAAAAGTATAAACATGAAACATGCTAACAATATAACCAGCTACGTCCTGAAGATGCAAACATCATTTCTTTTACGATGTGTTTGCCAAAAAAATTGTTTGTCATAAAACAACTATTGTTCCTCCTCGACAATGTCGATTTCACAAACATCAAAATTGACATGACAAATATCAAAAGGATTCTAAACGACATTGACAACTTGTCGAGTCAATGAAAAAACTAAAACCACTTGAATGAACATGATTTACCTCAATTGACATGGGTTACTAACTGAAAGTACACTATACTTAGATGGTAAATGAATAGTTCATAACTAAAGGTCTATTCTCCTCTTCTCAGAAGATACTGTCTCTCTTTCTCAGAGAGTAATCAAAAATTGTTTTCATACATACATCTTGCAATCGCTAGATCATGATTAGTGTATCATTAGTAAATTCATAAATCTTATGAATAACAAATCAAATTCTCATAACATAAATTACTAAATCATTCAGTAACATGCATTATACTTTGTTGGTGTATAACTCCTATAGTTTACACTAACTCAATCATAGTTAGGTGAATTCCAACACATACTATTTGAAATTATCAAATTTCTTGGTCATTTGGAAGATGTGTCATTCCAATGGACACCTTGCTGCTATTCTCTAGGGTAGTTGTGCTATTCATATGGTTTGTAAGTCACCACCTATCCTTGTTTTGTGGAGAGTCAGGTATCCAACTTCTCCTATTTATATCTTCATATTTGTAAATACATTTGTTCATTTTCACTTGCAATCTTGTGCTTGTTGTATCTCTGCGATCTTGGATGTTTCTACATGGTATCAGAGCCAGTATGGTTAACCTCAACTTGATTTTCTCATTGTTCAAATCATTTTCATTGACAATAGGTTTTCATCTCTGTGAGATTTCATTTTCTTTCAATTTTTTGTTATCATTTAACAGTAATCCTGTGTGTTTGCTGTGAGTTTTGAACTCTCCATAGAGGGTATTATTTCAACACCACTAAAAGGCCATCAATCATCCTGTGTTTGTGCACATGGCAGGAAGTCTTAATGCCATCCATCAGTATTTATTGCATTTTTTTGAAACCTCATTGGAGGCCATTATCATACAGGCTAGCGCACATCATGAGAAGGCTCCCATCAGCCCCAAAGTCAACAAAGGTCATGCCTCACACAAAGGCTATGTCATCCTCTATCTACACATCATCGTCTCTCACAAGCAGATGAGATGGGCTTGTTTGGTGCCCTAGATATAGTCCACACAAAATCTAAAGCCTTCAACAACCTCTTTATGTACCCCTCAGAAGCACCACAATTAACTCCACTACGTGGAGTCTCTCTGCCATAGTACCTCGACATGGCAACATCCTCTCTACATATCACCCAAAGTAGTTCAAATTCTAGTAAGAAAAGTGGATCAGGAAGCCACATTTTTTACTGAGTCTTTAATTGCAACAAGTGTCAAGTTTATTAACATAGAAGGTGGTATTGTTCATTCAAATTTGTGGGCCTTTTGCTGATGTAAGAAACTAGGGGGTGAGGTAATCAAATAAGGGGGGAGCCAATTTTTTATTTATTAGCCCTTGGTCATTTGGCCTAATAAGCCCCTGGTTGCGCTCTACCATGGGAGCTAAACTTTTGCCTCTCCACAATATTTTTCATTAAAAATTGTATGCAAAATTTATTTTCCAAGCACATTGGAAATTTTTTTCAGGTGTATTATTTGTGAATGCAAAATCTTCAAAGGGTCATAACTTTTGAAAAACAACTCGAAATTGAGTCATTCTTTTTGTAAAAGTGGTTATTTTTTCGTTTCTGATCCAACTAACATGATATCACACTATAATTAAATAGTTCTTGATCATGCTATTTTAGGGTGACTCAAAGCACTTCTTCTATTCATTGCACAATTTGAGGGGAAAAACAAACTAAGGGAGCAATTCAATCATATGTGTAATATGATGTCAATGCACTAAACTATAAAGTACCACTTTAAGGGGGTATCAAGGAAGAGTGCTAAAAAACACTCAAACTGAAGTGCCACCTTAAACTTAAAACTAAGCATTAAGGAGTCTAAATTGCACTATTTCATCACTCAAAAAAGGGTAAAAAGGTAATAAAATGGCACCGTCAAAATAGAAGTCAATAGATGGGTCCTTAGTTCAGTAGTGGGTGATCACATGTCACCTTTTATTAAATTATTTATGAGAATCAAGCCTTGCAATACTTACAAAATACTAATGAACCATGTCTATCATGACGTTCTTGGCAAAGGGATTGTACAAATTGGGAAATGGTTTTGTACATAATATATATTACATTTCTAATTTATTCAAAAATTACCTCTCAATATATGCACTCATAGATTCTAAAAAGATAGTTGAGTTCACATCTACATCAGCTCTCATTCGAGAATCCAAAGATCGAAAACTTTTAGTAGGCAAGGTGAATGCTACTTCATCTTTTCGTATTTTACATCTGTTGAAGAAGACAATTAAGATGAAACTTTAGAGCCAAGTCTCAACTCACGGCTTAGCTCGGTTGCTTCCATATAGCAGGTTGATTGAACTCCACTAGCATCTTTGTTTGTAAATACACTCATGTAGTGTCATGTAATTGATAGTGTAAATGGAATTGGGAAATTGTACTCACACTAATCTATAAAGTGTAATGGGAGGTTGTAACAATCACAACTTGAATTACACAAATTCTTATCTCATTCATCTATTGCTCAATAAATATCCTTGTCTTCAGTTGTTCAAAATATTTCTTAGACCCACATCCTGGTCTTCATCCCTTGATCATTACCAACTTCAATTAGTTTGCTAAATGATATAGTTTATAACTTTGACATACTTTAGGAGTTCCTGATATCTACTTTAGAATTGGCATCATTATCTTTTGGGGGGCTATCTAAGCATTTCTCTCTATTTTCTCTCTTTTTTGAGGATAGTTTTTTCCCACAGTGTTTTCTTCCTTTCTCTACCTTTTGAGAGATGCATTTGTACATGGGTACCTAGTCAAGTGCATAGCCAGGACCCATCTTTCATAAACTCACCTAAGCTATGCTTAAGGGGGGGTGTTGGTGTATAACTCCTATAGTTTACACTAACTCAATCATAGTTAGGTGAATTCCAATACATACTATTTGACATTGTCAAATTGGTTGGTCATTTGGAAGATGTGTCATTCCAATGGACACCTCACCGCAATTCTCTAGGGTAGTTGTGCTATTCATATGCTTTGTAAGTTGCCACCTATCCTTGTTTTATGGAGAGTCAGGAATCCAACATCTCCTATTTATATCTTCGTGTTTGTTAATACATTTATTCATTTCCACTTGCAATCTCGTGCTTGTTGTATCTCCATGATCTTTGTAGTTTCTACATACTTAATCACATGAACTAATATATAATGAAATGAATTATTTTCTTTGACATTTTATCATAATGTCTTAACATTTTTTCCATAAATTCACTTCTATTCATTAAAAGTAAATAGTAAAAATCAAAGGGAAAATTAGGGATGTAACTAGTGGTCCTATCTTAAGAGGTAGGAAGATAGATGTGAGTAAGGAAGAAAATGACTACGATGGATGTAGGGAAAGGTACCTAGGACATGTTGTGATGTTCACAACTTGCTCCATTTTACCTCTTAGCAAAATGAGGAACCCTATTGTGGTTGTTTCTTTTGATCTGTGTGTGGTTGTGCTTGGTGGTAAACAGAAAAAGAGGTAAGTATTATGAATGATGTGGAAAATTGAAAAATACCTAGCATTAGGTATAAAGTAGAAGTAGTGGTGAATTTGTTGTGAAAAATGAGTAGGGGTTGTTTTTTCAACCAGCGAGAAATTCTAAGTATTTTGTGAGATATGCTTTTTTGGTAAACTGCATCATTTTAGAGGTTTGTATGTCATATACAAATTTGTTTGTATATGAAGTCTTTGTATAGGTTGAACAGGGTACAATCAAGTTTTTGTATCTTTGGGATTGCATACATGTGTTAAGAGTTTGGCCCCTTTGTGTACTAACTGGACCCGATAGGTGTTCAAGCCGAATGAGTGAAGTGTCAAGTCCGCGTTGTATATAGGTTTGTACGTATGTTCAATTATAAGCGCAATCTATAGACAAGAAGATATGCATGCATGGACCTGAGGTAAATATACAATGCAGTTTACAAAAGTCAAAAGGGATACTTTCCATGGTGTTCAATGTTTGTATGTTTCAACTTTGCATCTTTAATATACATATAATTACAGATTCCAAAGATTATTTAAATCTGATATAAATTATACATTATTTCTTGACACATTCTGGGCAAGTATGCAGTTGCTTGATATACATTCACAGACTTGAAAAGATTATGCAAAGTTGTTAATGAAATTCAAAAGTCAAATATGGTTGTATCAAATGTTTGTATGTATGAGTGATTGTATCTAAAGGCAAATACAATTATCGTTTCTTTAGAGAGACAAAAGTGGGTAAGTAAAGTGGGGCCCATGATGGTATCTCATCATTTTATGTTGCATATACAAAAGAGAGATACAAAAGAGAGGTACAAAAGTTGAAAATGTAAAACTCAATGTGGATTTTAGAATGTGATAATATAATATTAACACTCTTGTATGTATAAAAGATTGTATACATACAATCCTAATATACAAAAAGGTAAAAATGGATTGTCGGAAAGTAAAAGGTAAGTAGAGTGAAACTAAGGTATCGATTGAATTTGTATAATGATTTATATCTATTTTATGTACATTGAGATATACAAACACAAGATACAAAGATGAACATGAAGTATAGTGTAACATTGTTTTATCACCCATTGCATATTTCAACTTGTATATTAACGATATACAAAGAGACAAACAAAAAAATGATATACAAAGTCCAAATGCAAATGGTAGAGTATTAACAGATACAATGTTCAAAATAGAAGGTTAAAATAGAGAGCTAAGTCCGTATGTTGCATTCAATGCAACATTTAATGTAGAACTAACAGTGAAAATGATAAACTTAAACACATTAGGGTTAAGTAAGGATTGTTTTCTTTTATAATTGCATCGTGAAAGCTAAAATTGTAGAGAAAATAGATTATTGCATAAATTGTACAAACAGTCCATAGCTGAACAAAATTTTAGAACGGAAATGACTTGGTAAAAATGGTAAAGTGGCTCAACACTCATTAAGTTAAGCTGTCACCAAAATAGGTATTTATATTAAACACCGTTACAATTCAGTTAATCTAAAATGTAAATTTGTTATGAGTAATTTCGTTAAACATGCAAGTAAATGTCAAATTAATATATCTAATTAAAGAAATTAACTGATTTTGTTAAGTAGCATGAAATCTAAAGTGAGAAAAGACAAAAGGGATTAGGGTAAATGTAAAATGTAAGAAATTCATGTTAAAACCCTAAGAAGATGAACTAAAACAGGAAGTTAAATATGTAATTTTTCATACAGGATGGCTCCTAAATAGAAGAGAACTGATCCAGTGGGTGAGGAGAAGGTAAAAGTAAAGAAAGAGAGAAAGCCGTGGAAGGAAACAAAAAAGGCAGGAATTGCCTGTGCACAAAGGATATCAATCCATGATTAGCACAAGCAGGGTCGCGACCAATACAAGCATAGGATCTTATGATGTAGAGGATGTTCTTCAAAGGATTACAACATTAGACACTACACCTGATATGAAGTGCATTTGGGATAGAGGATTATACAAATCTTTAGGGTTCCCATTAGCCATGGAGGCTAAGGATCTTGTTTTGGAGTGCATAAACAAATATGATCAAAATACCAAGAGAGTAATACATGAAGATAGGGTTATTGCAGATTTGTTGACAAAAGGTATAGCAAGGACGTTTGGTCTAGAGATTCTGGAGAAAATGGTGGATATAGATATAGACCAATATATAAAAGATTTAATAGCAATGAGAGAGATTGCAATAGTAGAGTTTTCTACAATTGGTACAATGTAGAAAACAAAGCTAAGGTTGTAGCAAGAGTACCAAAGAACCTTCACATGATAGATTTTAAAGAGGAAATACATCTAATGATTATAATGCTAAGTAGACTAGTGGGGTTGAGAGATGCAACAAAATGTGAAGCATGGATGTTCACTATTATTCAATTTATGAGGGAAGCAAAAAAGGTGGATGGGCAAATTCACTAGGCTAAGGCTATCAGTATAGCCATATGGAAACAAGCTATGTTAAGAAAGCAGAAAATGATGTCATTTTATTTGTCATCATATGTGTTCTATTCCTATGCATCTATGATTCGGCCATACATAATTAGGATTAATAGAGTTGGGACCATGCAAAATGGCCCAGATCAGAAATTAGTGTATGATCATTATCCAGATTTGCAAGAGGATAATGCATTGAGGAAATATGCCTTAGTAAATAATGTGTTTTATACTTACATGGTTAGAGTTTTGACTGGGGAAAAAGATAACATGTTATCTGAAGAAGCAGAAGACACTTTTGGGCCTCACAACTCATGGCATATATAATTCCCCAAATTTACATATATCAGAACTAAAAGGTTTGATGGCAAGCCATTCATGCTGCCTTGGTATCCATTAGACAAACTGGTTGTATTGGAAGTTTCTAGACAGAACCTGAATACATTTAAGATGTACAAAACGAAAGGTGGCAGAGGAAATATCAAGGTCCCCTGGGCACTTGGGAGATATTATTGTTACAGTGAAGAGGTAGTTGGGTACTCAGAAAAGGAGTTTAAGATACTATGGTTTTGAAGAGTTTGGGTTAGCAAGATGCTTTGATCCTTTCCATAGGATTTAGAAGCATATTGATCCTAAATATAAACACCAGGTGCATATTGAAGATTATTGTTAAGTCTATAAGAATGACAAAGAAGTGCAGAAAAGAGCTCATCAAAGATTGACTGTAGAGTAGATGAGGATTATGGGAGAAATCAATGTGCCCTTGGAAATTGATGATGATAACAAGTTGTTGCATCGTAGTAATGAGAACATAAGGCATGTTCCTATTAGTGAACCTGATTGGACCTAGCCATGGGAGACATCTTTGGATGCATTGTCTAAACTAGTCATCATATTTTCTAAAATATGGTTAAAAGATTGTTGTCATATTTTGCCCAGCCCCAAAATATTCTTGTTTCCTTCCTTCTATCGAAGAAATCCGATCAAAGAAAGCCTGAATGGAAGGAGAGAAAGCTCAAATTCTTCAATTACTCATGCTCTACCTTGCCAAATTTCCCAAAATCCCACTTGGAGTATCTTTGACAAAAAACCAAAAAAAAAAAACCCAGAAACCTTTTGTCCTCAAGTGCTTCCAATCGCAGGGTTTCTCAGTTTCATACAAAGAAAAGATAGATGCATTTTTGAAAGTATATTCACCTATACATTCGCCAATGTATGTTTGGAACATACATTCACATTATGAAAAGGCCTAGATGCAATCGGCAAGCATGCAAGGTTGACTTACAAGTGTTGACATACATTGGTAAACCAAAAAGAGTTAAATCGGCCTCCAAGAAAGTGAAAAATGATTATATGCATCTTTGTATGCATATTGGGTTTGTATGTGCATTAGGGGAATCTGTCATAGATTCCTAGAATATTTTGCACTTGTATATCAGGATAGAATGTATATTGGGTTTGTATGTTTGCACATACAACGGGTATATATAATAAAAAATACACAAGAGGTCGACATGCATCGGCTACAGTTGTTTGTATATGCACATACATTTGTGATATACAAAGGGTCACATGCAAGGGTAAAGGATACAAAGGCCAATGTACATTTGCAATGTACATCCGTAGAACATACAAAGGACTTTCACCAAAGATACAAGGAGATATGCATGTGTGATATAGTAAGGTAAGTGTAACAGTGGCTTGTATATTTTGCTTTGTATGTTTGCATATACAAAGCCAATATACAAGGGGTTAAACATACAAGAAAAAATGCATTGGGAACATACAAATAAATGCATACAAAATCCTTTGTACATCAGAAAATATGCAAGGGTCAATGTGCAAAAGGAGAATGTATATTGGGTTGTATGTTCGCACATACAAGGCCGATATACAAGTCAACATACAAGGCCAAAGATACAATTGGTGGGGTCTGCTGAATGCACAATGCGATTGTATCTTACATACAAGTTACATTGTATATGTGAGATACAAAGGGTCACACACAAGGAAAAGATGCAAAGGCTTTTGCATAGCCACGACATACAAAGGCGATTGTATGTCTGATATACAAGAAGAAATATAGAAGTGAACAAGTGCAAGGTGGACGCAGTAAAGATAGTTAATTGCATTTGTAAGTCATTTTGGATTCTGTGCATTGTATGTTGGGTTTGTATGCTCCCAACATACAATCAAAACATGCAAAGGAAAAATGTACAGGGCCGACATACATTTGGTGGGGCCCGTGGACATACAAAGTAGAATGTACATCATGCGCATGCAAAGGAAATATACAAAGTCAACATGCAAGGGAAAGTGATTCAAAGCTGGGGCCCACCACTTCTATATTTGTGATTGTATGTTTGCACATACAATCAAATATACATTCCTAATGTACAAGCTAGATCTGGAATGAACATACATTCTAGTTAATAAAGGGCAGAATTCTACAGTTTGTATGTATATTTTGCTTGTATGTTTGCATTGTATATGCGACATACATTGGTTATATACAAAGAGGAACATGCATGGATTGGACCCAATGGCGATTACAATATACTTCATAATGGTTTGAGGTCTACAGCTTGCATCCATATGGCATTGTAGATCTCAATATACAAGAGATTGAAGATACAAGGCCTGGATTTCAAATTTCTCCAATCCAATTGATAAAATGTTTCAGGTCTGCAGCTAGCACATGCATAGTGCATTGCATGTGCCAATATACATTTGAATATACAAAGCCATATACAAAGTCCACATACAAGGAGCATTGCATGTATATCTGGATTGTATATTCACCTATACAATGCCATATACAAAGATAAAGATACAAAGTCAACATGCAAATGAGATACAAATGGTGGGGTCCACTAAAGGCACAGGCCATTGTATGAATTTTGATTGCATATTCGTATATGTAGGCTGATCCAATAGTTTTTCAAGCCACAGATGGAAAGCGATATATACACATAGTTGACTACAACTTTGACCGCCCATATCTCTTCCATTTTAGTGAATTTCCACATGCTACAAAAGGCAAAAGTGCATGATTTTGTCTCCTCTTTCATTTGGTGGGCTTTTTGGGGATTTTATTCCACTTTCAAATTTTTATATTTGGCGTGGCATGCTTGGCCAATGTGACGTTTCAGTAGTGATAGTTGCATATTCAGCTGAAGATATTTGTTGCATTCATTGCTACAAATCGATGACTCTACAGACCACATTAAAGATGAAAAATATCTTTCATTTGCTCTATTTTTAGATCTTTTATGCCATAACTTCAGGGCAGATGGACATCCCTTCAGCAGAGATATTTTTCCTAACTGCGCCCATGGGACGATCTGGTTGTAACCGACTGAGGTCAAATAAAATGCTATATTTACATGTAAAAAATACATATATGGGTTGTTGGTTGTTCTTCTGGGCTATTCTTTGTAATGGCTACTTGGCCTCTATAATCAATAAACTAGTATTTTTGCCTCTCTCTTGTTATTTGTTTGCACTATGTCTACTCCTCTGGACCTCTCTAAAATTAATATGAGTCTGTGTAAGTCTTCCTAGCTGTGAGATTATTACTATGTCAATTCAGTTACAGTTAAACACATTTAAATCTAGTGTATCACTTAGTTCATTTCAGCATTCCTTCTCTCCCCTTTTCTTAGCAAGCATTAGCACTAGGTTTAGATGATTTTCTCTAAGCATTAGGCTTAGAGAGAGGAAGCTGGCCTTCTCCAGAGGTCTAATCTCATTTCACAAGGTCCCACACTTTGAGATCATTCCCATGTTACTCTAGATTGTTGAAGTTTCATAGCTACAGCAAAGAGTGGAAATCTGAGAGAACAAATTTTGGCACGCCCAGTGGGACCAATTCGATGAACTTCTCATCAAAGTACTAGGAGATTTGATGTTTCTCCTGGTATTACTAAGGAAGGGCAATTTATTCAACATCATGGTGACTCTACTGAACAAATCAGCTAGTTTCAATAGCCTAAGTACCTAAGATTTCATCAAAGATCAGGATTTTGGTGGTTTTCCTGGTCTATTCAGCTTCTAGAAGCATCTCAATCACCTGGCAACTCCCTCTCTAGTATGTATCTAGTTTCTCTTTGGTTGCGGACCTGTTTTTCTCTTATTATTACATTTTCATGATTATCTAGCATTTAGATGCTATAGAATGTCAGAATTTTATGGGAATCATGGCTATTCCCCTACCCCTAATCCAAATATAGGCTATTGGCCCCCATATCAATAATACCAGACCCTAAATGCCTTTGATTTTATGCCATATAGCCCTGTCACTGTAGAATATCAGCGTCCTCATGATGCTTACCTTCCTCCTACCCCTAACATTGCTCCTAAAAATATTGATGCTTTCAATGAGCTCATGAGTGGTTTTCTAAAGATTGATAGAAATTTAGATAAAGCCAAAGGAGCAGTAGGGTACAGTTGGCCTCAGCGTTTTTATGATCTCAACATCATAAGCATGTATGGTCTCAAGAAGCTGGCACTAGATCTGAATAGGGAGGCTGATGAATTTATACAAATGTTAACATGTGACCAGCAGCGAGAAGCACAAGAAGGGGTTTTTAATGAAAACCTTGCTATAAGGATGAGACTGGCTCAGCCTGCTACTGAAGAAGCCCATAAATTTAAAATTCCAAGCTTCAGGTAAGATAATCCCTCTGTACCTCCAAAACTGCTTCTCAGTTATAAAATCCCAAGTTTTAGAGGCCCTCAACCTTCACAGGAGCCTATTTAGGTACAAATTCAACCCCTCATCTCCTATTTTCATCCCTTTCAAATTCCCTTATCAGATGAACCTAGCATGGATAGTTATGATGAAATTGATAAGTTGGAGGAGCATGTGTTTACAATCCCAAAATTTGAGCAGCCCCTTTCTTTTGCACATGTTCGGCCTATAGAAGAGCAACCTAAACTCCACAAGTTTATAGGCTTCAAATCCTACATCCCTCCACAACTTCCTGTTCCTGTGCAAACTTAGATTATCACTCCCCAAGAACAAGTTTTTATAGAACCCTCTCCCGTCCAGGAAATTCAAGAAGATATTCAGGCTTTTTTCCCTTATGCTATTTCAATCCTCAAGGGTGGACCTATTATTTACCAAGATAATTGGAAAAATGAGCCAAAGTATGGAGGTATAAAAGAGAAAGTTATTAAGGTTACTTTAGAAATGGATGATTCTGCCCTACGTCATGAGCTACCTGATTATACTAAAGATGAAGAGTATGAGCAGTTGGTTGTGGATATGAAGCAACAAGAAAATAATTAAAATAATGATGAGTTGTTGCAAGTTGAGGCTGACCATGATAGTGAGGTTCCATACCATAAGGAGGGCCAAGCATGTTGCCCTATGCTAGATTATGCAAAGGCTGATTACACTAATATGCTTGAGGAACTTCCATGCTTTACTGAAAACAATGAGGAGACTGAACATAGCCAAGAGCAAATTGCAGATTTGTTCTTTATTATCCAGCAGGGATATCAACTTCTTGGTGGGGAGGTCTTCTCTTTTGAACATGTGCATGGCTCATTTTCGAAGCCTAAGTTAGAAAGTCATGAGCATCTTCTTCATAAGGTGGAGGCAGCCATATTCGTAGTAAAATCATAGGAGTTAGAGTTTTTAGACTAGCAAGAAGGGGAAGAATGCAACCATGATGACATTATAGCAATATTCTTGGTTTCTTTGAAGGAAGAAGGAGAAAGCTTTGAAGTCCCAAGCCATCTGTTCCATACACAAGAGCAACGTGAGAGTCAAATGGAGGTCACCATCATACCAAATGAGGAGAAAGGAGAGAAAGAATCAGAGTAGAGACATGAGATCAGCCATCATGATTTCCATGTCATTTCAAGGGGATGCCCAATTAGGCATCTAGCCCAGCTGGAGATGCATCAAGAGGAGTCACCACTTGTCATGCTTACCTCTAAGCATGAAGTTGAGAACCAAGACCAGTGGGATCAACCCATTTATTCACGACAAGTTAGCAGCACCAGCAATCAATCTAGGTGGATAGGTGAGTTTATGGTGTAGGAGCACATCAAAAATCATGTTTTCATTTGTAATAAGGTCTATTTGACCAATGCATTTTCATTTTTAGTTTGTAGCTAGGTCTATTTTGTAAGTCCCAAGTGACTTAGGGGACATTTGTAAAGTTGTAATCGCATAATGCTAAAAATAGCAATAATGCCAAAATAAGGCAGTAGGGTAGTTTTGGTTGGTTGTCTCCCAGCCGCTTGGATTGTTCTCCTAGTTGCTTGGAGCTAGTGTGGTACTACTCAAGGCGAGTTGTTAAATGCCTAGAAGTATGAACTGAATAATCATATTATTGTAACTAGATCAAATGTGATTGACTATGCTCAGGAGAAATAAAGCAATTCTGTTATGTCAATTAGTTTTCTATTGCCTATAACTATAGATCATGCAATTGTAGATTTCCATTCATTTTGCATTTTCCATTGTTGTCGTATGTCATCGTGAAGTAATCCACTAGTGCGATTTATGTCAAAATCAGTGGAATGGCTTTAATGTATCAGTATTCATTTTGTTCTTTCTTTTGTTTTTCCTATTCGATAGTGTAGATGATCTAGATTGAGGGTTTTGCGCAGTAAGGATGTCCTACCATCTTCATGTGCTAGGGTTCGCAGGAGGAAAAACTGCGCGACAACATTTTTGTCGAATCAACCAAGATTACAAGTGACCCTCAACAGAACGCATCCCTCCAAGGGTAAATGCCATCAGGGCATTAGTGGAAAGGTGAGAAACTTAGCTGATGGAGTTGAATCGGTGGCTCATCAGCTGTTAGTTCATTGATTGCAAAAAATCTAGGGCATCAGTCTAGTATCCGCTATGCGCTCCCCATCATATTGGTATCAGAGCCCCAAAAAAGATTTGGGCTGCAAATCAAATTGAGGATTTGCAAGAGTGTTGGCGTTTGGGTGTTGTCTATGAATGTTTATGTTAGACAAGAGAGATAGAGGTGGAGAGGATGCCTCCCAAAAGTATGTCACAGGACATCGTTAAGAAGCTAATCGAGGAGATGCTTGCATCTAAGTTGGGAGAGTTCAAGTAGTCCAAAGGCAAAGAGAGGGAAGATGAAAGTGACAGTGATGAAGGTGATGCAGAAATTACCGAAACTAGTAAAAAGACAGAGGAGATACCAGTAGACTAGAGGGCATTTTTAAATCCATTAAAGTCAGTTAATAGGGACACCATAGATGGGTTACCTATGTATAGTGGAAGTATGGAAGCTAAAGAGGTGATTGATTGGATTGAGGCATTGAACAGTCATTTTGAATATAAAGAAATCCTTGATGATAAGAGGGTTAATTTGGCAAAGGCAAGGTTGTAGGGATCTTCTCTTGCATGGTGGAATTATGAACAAGGAGAGAGAGTCAAGGAGGGGAAAAATATGATAACCTCCTGGGAAAGGATGAAGACCAAAATCAAGGCACAATTCTTACCCCTAGACTATGATGTACAGATGTATAAGAAGTTGCAGAACCTCAGGCAGAGAGACCTTCATGTGAATGCATACACACAAGAGTTTCATAAACTTAGTCTCAAATCAAAGAGACAAGAAGAAGAGTCAGAGAAGGTGGCTAGGTACTTGAATGGCCTAAGGATGAACATTCAAGATGAGATCAACATCTTAGCACCAAACACAATGAACAAGTGTTTCCAGATGCCCTTAAGGGATGAAGAGAAGATAAAGAGGAAGAGTGAGAAGGACAATAGAGGGAGAGGTGGAAGGAATTTTAGAGGCAGAGGTAGTTTTGGAGGAAGAAGCCCTAACTAGAGGTCTAGTGGTGAGTCTGGCCAAGAAGAGCAAATTGGGGACTCAAGTGGTAGAGGAGGCTACCGAGGAAGAAGGACTAATGGAAGAGGTGGGACAAATGGATCAGGTAGAGGATCCAAATTCTCCAATATGAGATGTTATAACTACAATCAGATAGGGCACCCAGAATACAAGTGTCCACAGAAGGCCTCAACTTCTCATGGTGGTGAGAAGAGAACCACTTTGATTCAAGAAGATGCAAGGAGCATGACAATTCTTGAAGTGAACCTAGGATCAGAAGTGGGAGAAAATTTGATGATCAAGAGGATGCTGCTCAAGGAACCAGTGTAGACAGAACCATCACAAAGAAGGGCTTTATTTAGAATCAATTGCAAGATCCAAGGTAAGGTTTTTAAAGTTATTATTGACTCTGGTTTGATTGATAATATCATATCTTTGGAAGCAATAAAAAAGTTGAATCTGGAAAAGATATCCCATAGCAATCCATATAAAGTCAGTTGGTTGAATAAGGGGTAGGACATACTGATCAATGAACAAGCATGGGCAAAATTTAGTATTAGGGGGTATAGAGACAAGATCTTGTGTGACATCCTTCCTATGGATGCTTGCCATCTTTTATTAGGCAGACCATGGCAGTTTGACAGAAAGGCTCAGCATGATGGAGAAAAGAATGCTTACTCATTTCAAAAGGATGGTATGACTTATAGGATATAGTCATTGGTAGAAGAGGATAAACATCATGTAGGGTCTAGTGTAATGTTGGTAGGAGGAAAAGAATTCATGGACACATTACATGGAGGTGATGGAGTAGGTTTTGCTTTGATTTTGAAGCCTAAGGGGGGAAAGAAGCAAGGTGTGGGAAAAATAGGGCCTAAAGAGGTCAGAGATTTGCTTGAAAGTTACAAAGGAGTGATTGCAAGGGATATACCTGATTTCCTACCACCAATCAGAGACATTAGCCATCAGATAGATCTCATACCAGGAGCAGTACTTCCTAATAAGGCAACATATAAAATGACCCCTCAGCAGAACAAAGAGATAGCTAGGCAGGTTCAAGAACTTTTAGACAAGGGGTTAATAAGAAAGAGTTTGAGTCCATGTGTAGTCCCCACCATTTTAGCACCAAATAAAGATGGAAAATGGAGATTGTGTATTGATTCTAGGGCCATAAATCAGATAACCATCAATAATAGGTTTCCTATTCCTAGAATAGAAGATCTAATGGATTGTTTGGGAGGTGCTACCTATTTCTCTAAGATAGATTTGAAGAGTGGGTACCGTCAGATAAGGATAAGAGAAGGGGATGAGTGGAAGATAGCTTTCAAAACTAATGAAGGGTTGTATGAGTGGCTTGTGATGTTGTTTGGTCTTCCAAATGCCCCTAGCACCTTTATGAGACTGATGAATGAGGTGTTACAGGAATTCATAGGCAAATTTGTGGTAGTCTACCTCGATGATATCTTGGTATTCAGTAAGAGCAAGGAAGAGCACTTGAAACATCTGGAGATCATCTTGAAGAGGCTGCAAGATCAGAAATTACTGATAAACTTGGAAAAGTGTGACTTCATGAAACAAGAATTGGTGTACCTAGGTTTTTTCATCTCTAAGGGTGATTTGAAAATGGATCCTTCCAAGGTAGAAGCTATTTTTAATTGGCCTACACCCAGGACAGCAGGAGAGGTCAGAAGTTTCCATGGGTTGGCCACATTTTATAGGAAATTTATTAAGAACTACAGTGACATCTGTGCACCTATGTTGGAGACCATCAAGGGTGGAGGTAAGATGAAGTTTGTGTGGACAAAAGAAGTAGATAGGAGCTTTGAGAATCTGAAACAGAAAGTTGCTAAATTCCTTGTCTTAGTGTTGCCTGATTTTAGTAAGGTTTTCACAATTGAATGTGATGCAAGTGGACTGGCCATAGGAGTAGTGTTGAGCCAAGAAGGCAGACCAGTAGCCTTCTTTAGTGAAAAGTTAAATGAATCCAAGAGGAAATACTCCTCTTATGATTTAGAGTTGTATGCTATGGTACAAGCTCTGAAAAAATGGAGGCGCTACTTGCTTCCTAAGGAATTTATTGTATACACTGACAATCATGCTCTCAGTTTTTTGAATGGACAAGAAAAGCTCAGTCATTGGCACATGAAATGGGTAGAAAGTCTCCAAGCCTACACCTTCATCATCAAACATAAGAAGGGAATAACAAATAAGGTTGCTAATGCTTTAAGCAGAAGAGTGTTGATAGTGCAAGAAGTGCAGCTACAGAGTATGGGTGTTGAGTCACTCAAAGGATTGTACAGAGAGGACCAAGATTTTAAGGAAATTTATAGGGTATGCAGTGAGTTTGCCAATTCTTTCCACAGTGAATTTTCAGACTATACATTGCAGGATGGACTTTTGTTTAAAGGTAGTCAACTCTGTATCCCTAAGTGTTTAATGAGGGATAATATAGTGAAGGAGAAACATAGTGGTGGCTTAGGAGGACATTTTGGGCTCAATAAGACCTTAGATCTTGCCAAAAGGTTTTACTTTTGGCCAAGGATGCAATCTGACATCAGAAAGTTTGTTGAGAGTTGTATGATTTGCTAGTGAGCAAAAGGAGTCTCAACCAATGTCGGACTATACCAACCTTTCCCCCTACCAAACATGCCTTGGGAAAGTTTGAGTATGGATTTTGTGATGGGGATGCCCAAGACAAGGATAGGTTATGATAGTGTGTTTGTTGTGGTAGATAGATTCAGCAAAATGGTGCACTTTATTCCTTGTAAGACCACCAATGATGCTAGTTACATTGTAGGTTTGTTCTTTAAGAAAATTGTCAAGATTCATGGATTGCCTTTAAGCATTGTATCTGATAGAGATAGCAAATTTGTTGGACATTTCTAGAGAACCTTGTGGAAAAGATTGGGTACAAATTTATCTTTTAGTTCAGCCTATCATCCTCAGTTTGATGGTCAAACAGAGGTTATCAATAGGTCATTAGGCAATCTACTGAGATATTTGACAAGAGAACATGGCATTAGTTGGGATGTGGTGCTCCCACAAGTAGAGTATGCCTATAATAATTCTACAAACAGAAGCACAAGTTTAAGTCCTTTTGGAGTTGTTTATGGTAGCCATCCTAGAGGAATTTTTGAATTACGAGATGTTTAAGGGTTGGACAAAAGGAGTGGACATGTTGATGCATTTGCAAAGGCTATGCAAGAGATCCATAACAAGTCAGAGATACTCTACACTAGAACAATAAGAATATTAAGGCTAAAGTGGATCAAAGAAGAAGGGATGTGCAATACCAAATTGGTGATATGGTCATGGTTCATCTCAACAAGAACAGACTACCCATAGGAAAACACAACAAGTTGATCATGTAGAAAATTGGACCTTGTCAGATTCTGGAAAAATATGGTCCTAATGCTTACAAAATTGAACTCCCTGAGGATATTGCTATTTCACCTATTTTCAATGTTGCTGATTTGACATTATACAGGAGTCTTGATACAAGAGAAGGTATAGCAGATTCTGTCAAAGACAATGCAGATTGGGTGCGACATTTACCACCTAAGGAACCACCGAAGATGGAATGCATCTTGGATAGCAGGATAGCCAAGAAGACTAGAAATCAGACATATTTTGAGCACTTGGTCAAATGGCAAGAACTTCCAGATTTAGAAGCCACATGGATTCTGGAAGAAGACATCAAAAAGTGGGGTGGTGATTTGCAGCAGTTAGTCTCTAAGAATTTTCACCTGGGGAGTGCATTTTCCATTGTTGCCATATGTCACCGTGAAGCATTCCACTGGTGAAATTTCTATCAAAATCAGTGGAATGGATTCAATGTATCAGTATTCATTTGGTTCTTTGTTTTGTTTTTCCTATTCAATAGTGTAGATGATCCGGATCGAGGGTTTCGCACAGTAAGAACTTCCTAGCATCTTCATCTGCTAGGGTTCGTAGGAGGAAAAACTGTGCGATGGTGTTTTTGTCAAATCAGCCAAGATTACAAGTGACCATCGACAGAATGCATCCCTCCAAGGGTAAATGCCATTGGGACATTAGTGAAAAGGTGAGAAACTTGGCTGATGGAGTTGAAGTGGTGGCTTATCAGCTGTTAGTTCATTGACTATAGAAAATCTAGCGCATCAGTCTGGTATCCGCTATGCGCTCCCCATCAGTTTATCTCCATTTTGTGGGGGGTGTTTTATCAATTTGTCATATGCCCATTTCCCCCTCACCTCTTTTTAACTACCCACATGCATGAGAAACATTGTAAATTGTTAAGGAAGGGCAGTTAATTTTAAGAACCAGTTAATGGCTTTGTTTAAAGTCACCTCTGACTGGTTAGTTTAGGATTAGAATAGATTTTATTTTAGTTTTAGGTTTCCTTTCAATAAGTGCCCTTGCACTTTGCTGTATTCTCATTACGAGATACATGCTTGTTTTGTTTTTGTTTTGCTTGGTAGCTTGCTCATGTTCTAGCTCCTCTGTTCTTGTTACAGTCTTTCGACTCCATGCCCAATGGTTTTTATAAGGCCACTGATCATTTGTTTAGTAGGAAAACACCCCTGAGAGGTTGCCAAAGTTGTCATATTTTGCACAGCCCCAAAATATTCCTATTTCCCTCCTTCTATCAAAGAAATCCGATCAGAGAAAGCCTAAATGGAAAGAGAGAAAGCTCAAATTCTTCAATTACTCATGCTCTGCCTTGCCAAATTTCCCAAAATCCCACCTGGAGAATCATTGACAAAAACCCAAAAAAAACCTAGAAACCTTTTATCCTCAAGTGCTTCCCATCATAGGGTTTCTCATTTTCATACAAGGAAAAGATAGATGCATTTTTGAATGTATATTCGCATATACATTCTCCAATGTATGTTTGGAACATACATTCACATTATGTAAAGGCCTAGATGCAATTGGCAAGCATGCAGGGTTGACATACAAGTGCTGATGTACATTGGCAGGCCAAAAAGAGTTAAATCGGCCTCCAAGAAAGTGAAAAATGATTGAATGCATCTTTGTATGCACATGGGGTTTGTATGTGCATTTGGGGAATCTGTCATAGATTTCCAAAATATTTTGCACTTGTATATCAGGATAGAATGTATATCGAGTTTGTATGTTTGCACATACAACGGGTATATACAATGAAAAATACACAAGAGGCTGACATGCATCGGCTAAAGTTGTTTGTATATGCACATACATTTGTGATATACAAAGGGTCACATGCAAGGGCAAAGGATACAAAGGCCAATGTACATTTGCAATGTACATCGATAGAACATACAAAGGACTTTCACCAAAGATACAAGGAGATATGCATGTGTGATATAGTAAGGTAAGTGTAACAATGGCTTGTATATTTTGCTTTGTATGTTTGCATATACAAAGCTGATATACAAGGGGTTAAACATACAAGTAAAACATGCATCGAGAACATACAAAGAAATGCATACAAAAGCCTTTTTACATCGGCAAATATGCAAGGGTCAATGTGCAAAAGGAGAATGTATATCAGGTTGTATGTTCGTACATTCAAGGCCGATATACGAGTCGACATACAAGGCAAAAGATGCAATTGGTGGGGTCTGCTAAATGCACAATGCGATTGTATCTTACATACAAGTCACATTGTATATGCGAAATACAAAGGGTCACATACAAGGAAAAGATGCAAAGTCTTTTGCCTATCAGCGACATACAAAGGCGATTGTATGTCCGATATACAAGTAGAAATATAGAAGTGAACAAGTGCAAGGTGGATGCGGTAAAGATAGTTAATTGCATTTGCAAGTCACTTTGGAGTCCGCACATTGTATGTTGGGTTTGTATGTTCCCAACATACAATTGAAACATACAAAGGAAAAATGTACAGGGCTGACATACATTTGGTGGGGCCCGCAGACATACAAAGCAGAATGCACATCAGGCACATACAAAGGAAATATACAAATTCAACATTCAAGGGAAAGTGATTCAAAGTTGGGGCCCACCACTTGTATATTTCTGATTGTATGTTTGCACATACAATCAAATACGCATTCCTAATGTACAAGTTGGGTCTGAAATGAACATACATTCCAGTTAATAAAGGGCAGAATTCCATAGTTTGTATGTATATTTTTCTTGTATGTTTGCATTGTATATGCAACATACATTGGTTATATACAAAGAGGATCATGCATGTCTTGGACCTGATGGCGATTGCAATATGCTTCATAATGGTTTGAGGTCTGTAGCTTGCATGCATATGGCATTGTATATCCCGATATACAAGAGATTGAAGATACATGGCCCAAATTTCAAATTTCTCCAATCTGGTTGATAAAATGGTTCAGGTCTATGGCTATCACATGCACAGTGCATTGCATGTGCCGATATACATTTGAATATACAAATCCATATACAAAGTCCACATGCAAGGAGCATTGCATGTATATCTAGATTGTAAATTTGCATATACAATGCCATATACAAAGACAAAGATACAAAGTCAACATGCAAATGAGATACAAATGGTGGGGTCCACTAAAGGCATAGGCCATTATATGAATTTTGATCATATATTCGCATATGCAGGGTGATGGAGGATGTATTTTCTAGGCGATCGACTCATCGACTAATTAGACATTGCCACGTGTCAGGGTAGATCTAGTAGTTTTTCAGGCCATAGATGCAAAGTGATCTATACATACAGTTGACTGCAACTTTGACCACCCATATCTCTTCCATTTTAGCAAATTTCTACATGCCGCAAAAGGCAAAAGTGCATGCTTTTGTCCCCTCTTTCATTTGGCAAGATTTTTGGGGGTTTTCTTCCACTTTCAAATTTTTAGATCTAGTGTTGTATGCTTGGCCAATGTGACATTTTAGCAGCAACAGTTGCATATTCAACTAAAGATATTTGTTGCATTCATTACTACAAGTTGATGACTCTATAGACCACATTAAAGTTGAAGAATATCTTTCATCTGCTCTGTTTTCAGATCTTTTATGCCATAACTTCAGGGTAGATGGATGTCCCTTCAGCGGAGATATTTTTCCTGACTGTGCCCATGGGACGATCTGGTTGTAACTGACTGAGGTCAAATGAAATGCTATATATACATGTAAAATAGATGTACATGGGTTGTTGGTTGTTCTTCTAGGCTATTCTTTATTATGGCTACTTGACCTCTATAATCAATAAATTGGTATTTTTGTCTCTCTCTTATTATTTGTTTGCACTATGTCTACCCTTCTGGACCTCTCTAAAATTAATATGAGTCTATGTAAGTCTTTCCATCTGTGAGATTATTACTATGTTAATTCGGTTACAGCCAAACACATTTAAATCTGGTGTATCACTTAGTTCATTTCAGCATTTCATTTCAGTATTCCTTCTCTCCCCTTTTCTTAGCAAGAATTAGCACTAGGTTTAGATGATTTTATCTAAGCATTAGGCTTAGAGAGAGGAAGCTAGCCTTCTCCGAAGGTCTGATCTCATTTTGCAATGTCCAACACTTCGAGATCATTCCCATGTTACTCCAGATTGCTGAAGTTTCATAGCTGTAGCAAAGGGTGCAAATCTGGGTGATAACAAAGATCAAATAGAAGAACTCAAGGCTAAAGGGATTCTGCTTACACTTCACAAAAAAGGGTAATAAAAGGGAAAGAGAAGATCAAGATAAGTTGCAATGCTTTTATGAAAAGAAAAGAAGAATTGTAGAAGCTAAAATTAGTGAAAAGGATAAAAATGCAACCTTAATGGATCCTTATGCTCTGGGAGTTACAATAGCAATACCTTT
Organism: Cunninghamia lanceolata; assembly: GCA_027924645.1. Taxonomy (NCBI): domain Eukaryota; kingdom Viridiplantae; phylum Streptophyta; class Pinopsida; order Cupressales; family Cupressaceae; genus Cunninghamia; species Cunninghamia lanceolata. The sequence goes on along the minus strand of BSBN01000078.1, from coordinate 27,904,336 downwards.
AGGGACATTCATGGACACAGATTCATCAGGACACAACATTGGTATAGAGCAGACTCAAACTATTGAGAGACCAATAGGACAAATAATTATGAGGGCCATCAGTTGAAACCTCAAAAGGACAAACACCAGTATAGGATGAGGTTATAGGTGCTCAACAGGTGGGTACTAAGTTAAGTGGTAGACACAGTGAGTCCACATTTGAAGAGAAAAGATAAAGATATGTTAAGGTTAAAAAAGAATTAACTGAAGAGAAGTTGCAAGAGTCAAAATTTCATGAAGTCAAAAATGTAAGTGAGATGGTTAATGTGGAAGATGTTATTACTAATAGTAAAGTTAGAGAAGTGGATCCTAGTGTAAGAGGAGAAATTGGAAAAGATGAAGAAGAGGTAAGTGAATATTCTGATAGAGGAGAAGAATGAGATACTCATGTTTGTATGGAAACAACACAAGGCTTAGAGTCAGAAGAAGAAAATGTACAAGGCAAGTTTGAAATAGTTAATCCTTTCAGTACACTAGTGCCACCTAAGATTATAAAGGAAGTACAAGATGCAGAACAACCAATAGAGGAATCTTAGAAAGAGGAAACATGAGAAAAGGTTGTACAAGAAACACCAGTCTAAACTAAATAGGAAACAAAAATAAATGTTTGTAGTACTGATGTCCTAGATAATTTGAATATGTATAGTGAACAAAGTGAACAAGAAGAAAATATAGAAGAAGGAAAGAACACAAAAAGCAAACTTGAGAAGGAAAAAGATGCAGGGGAACTGGATGAAGTCATAGGTTCATCCTCACAGGTAGAACAAACAAATATGCCTTAAAAAGTACAAGTACAAGTTGAAACAGTAAGAGAATCAGAGGGGATATTAGGTAATCTTGAAGAAAACTTGGAAAACACAGAGAATGTTTCTAAGGATAATACTGAGCATGAAGAACAAAAAGAAAGTATGGATGGAGAAAATATAGAATAAAATGATAAAGAGGAGGAAGAACAAAGGGAATCCTCAGAAAAAGAGAACCCAGAAGATGAGGAGGGAGGGGACAATGAAAAAGAAGAAGATAATGATGAGGGAGAATCACAACAACATGATGATCCACTTGTTCTAGAGCATGGTCCTCAACCTCAACCACCTCAGTAACAACAAGAACAATACATGGAACAAGTAGAAAAGGGAGAAACCTTAGGAAGAGGTGATAAATGAAGAAAAAATAGAAGTTACCAAAGAGGCTCTAGCCTGGTTAGGCTCTGAGGTCAGAAGAGAGAAGGTAGAGGTGCAATTAGTACCCATTGATATCAAGAGTTTACTAGGTGGTTCTACACCATAGAAGGAGAAGAAAAAAGCTAGAACTATGTTAGCCATTAAAAGAGGTCCTTTTGGATCTAGAATTATGGATCTGGCTATACCACAAAAAGATAAATCCAAAGGAGAAATGACTGTGGATGATTATAAAATACTTAATCTAGATTTAGGCCACATGAGTAGGGAACATGTTCATATAAATGAATGGGAAGATATGAACAAGGCCATTTCTGAAATATTAAAGAAGGATAAAGATAAACATGATTATTTGAAGGGATATATTATCCAGCTGTAATAATTCATTAGGGGGATGTTTGATCCCAATGCCACAATACCAGAATTGCCTACTGAAATGGTAATATTATCAAAAGATGAAGTGAAAGAGATGGAAAATAAAAAGATTGAAGCTAATATTTTTGAGAAATGGTTTAGAGAATTTATGTAGAAAGGAGAAGAAGTGACAAAGAAAGCAATGACATGTTGGGATATGGCTTTGATAGAAAAGAACAAATGTAATGTTATTTTACACAGTTCTTAGTTTAGAAAAGAAGAATGCAGATCAGAATTGAAACAACTTGAAGAAATGGAGGAGAGAGTAGAAGAATTGATAAATGAAGGAGTCATTATTCCTTGAATGGCTAACCAATTGCCACAAGTAAGGTTTGAGTTAAAATTTGAAGAATACATTCTTAAAAGTTGTATCATAAGTAATACGGACCTAGAAGAGGTCGTTGATAATATGATAAGGGTACATATGAAAATAATAGAAAAACTAATTGGGCATGAATGCCTAGAAGTACTAGCATATGGCTCAGAGAAAGCATTGAAGGAATTTAAGGCCATATTTTCACCATGCTTGGAGAACCCTGCAGCACATCTTAGTATATAGATGATTGATTCAATAATGGAAATGAAGACTAAGATCAAGAAGTATCATAAAAGGGTTGCAAGTTTTGTAAAATAAGAGAAAAAGTTGAAAGAAGGAATCAAAGTATAGGAGTACACATGGACACAAAGTCAAGAAGGTGATCCTACTTTCATCAAAGGAGTGAGGCAATTTTGTAGAGTACTTGAAAGAGTAGAAATATATCAAAAGGAGGATATGCTAAATAAGAAAGTGTTTGAGTATTATCACTGGCTAAGAGTCAAGAAACATGAAAAGTCAATGTGGTATCTTTTATTTTTGAAAGATTCCAAAGGCATCCTTTGAGCTAACTAAAGATACCATCAGGATATTTTGAGAACAATTAGGAAATGATGCCTACTTTTGATCTTGAGGATTTAAATATTAACCGTTGGATTGAGTTTGTAACCATAGTAAGAAGAAAGATTCAAAATCTATATAAGAAGCTCTACTATTTGTATCATAACACAGAGGGATTTTGAATTTTAGCTGTAAGTTGTGATTTGGTACGTGTTGCAATAGAGAGGATGTTTCATTAGTTTAGAAAGGAAGTTGCATGTGTCTACATTTAGGAGTGCGTGGAATGTCCTATCGCCTTTGTGTATCTATGAAAATGTTTGTAATTTTTATCGTAATTTGGATTAATGCAATAGAAGTGACTATTACATAGTAAATTTTGTGTGATTTTATACTTGAAATAAAGGTAAACTTAGGATTCTATATGTATCATAGAGTGTGTTCTAAATCTAACTTTTATTTGATGTATTATTCTATAAAAGATTGCAATCTCTCATGTATGTTCATGAAAATGCTCAAGATGTTATATGTGTAGATTTAATTGTGTTGAATTTGTTGAAATTACTATATCTTTTTAGTATGTGAGTGACAGAACATTTAGATTTTTTTTTATTGTTTCTAACCTAAATCTTTTCTAACTTTTGTAAAAAAACATCACATATAATTAGCTTAAATGCAAAAATTTGAAGGAAATTATCATACTTTTGAATAAAGAATAAGGAATTGTAGTGATCTTTTGCAATTTTCATATAAATTTGAAAGGCAAAGTTTGTTTTACTGAAATTCATGCAAAGCTTTGTGATACAATAGTGAATTTATGCAAAATAATGAATACTTTGTTGATATTTGAAACAAGTTACATAATTTGAGGTCCAGTGAGTCTTTGATTACTTTAATGTGTAAGGCCCCTTAAACATGACAGCTTCACATCAACCTACTGAATCATCCACAAGGTCAAGACCTAACCATACAAAAACTTGAGATTAAGAATTCTTAGTCAATTTTTCATATCTTCCATGACAGTTAAGGTTCCTTTGTGAAATTTAACTTCTATTATGAATGTGTAAAAACAATCATCAATAGTTTTTGGTTCTAGAACGAGGGCCTGATTAAAGTTGAAGTAGGATTTGAGCAAAACTAGCTCATAACAGTAATTGAGTGACTAGATCTAGGTCTAGTTTAGGAGATATTTTTGTGCAATTACCGGATAGAAAATAGAATAAGAGTCCTTTAATCTGGGATCCTAGAATATCACACATAGGAGGCTTGTCTAGAAATCCTCCTAGATCACCTTTTAACATACATAATATAGTGAGTCCTGACAATTCTTCATTTAGATCCTTAAATCTTGGTTTAGGTCCTCCTAGAGGTCCAAGTCCTCCTAGAGGCCCAAGTCCTCCTAGAAGTCCTAGTCCTCTTTTAAATCCAGGTACTCCAAGAGGTCCTAGCCCACCCCGTGGTCCTACAATGGCATATTTTAATGTCAATTCCCCTAGAACATTTAGTGATTATCATGAGATGCCAAAGAATCTTAAAAAGATCTGTCCTAAATATCAATTGCATCAAGATCTAGAAGATCATATTAGGATATTCAAGGAAGCATGCTTTAGAGCCAGATTAGAACATAAGGATGTGGTGTGCAGGTTATTCCCTTACACCTTCAATGAGTAGGCTTCTAATTGTTATGTCAACTTGCCAAATGGTTATGTTTCTTCTTGGGAACTCATGGAGGAGGCATTCTTGTCTAGGTTTAGAGGACCAATCGATCCTTCTACCTTATATCACAAATTGGCAGCAATTAAAAGAGGTGAAGGGGAAGTTATAGACAATTTTAATGATAGGTTTCAGAAGGCTTTCTCTAGGTTAGTCACTACTTATACTATAACTCCTAAGGCCATATTAGTAATGTATTATGAAGCTCTACATCCATTGACTACTATGTTTGTCAAGAGAAAGGTTGATATAGATACTATATCAAAATCTTATAAAGAAGTGGCCGCTGTAAACTAGGACATGAGACAAGTGACATATAATCCTTTTCTAAATGTAGGAAATCCTGGGATGTAGAATCAAGCATAGCCATGGAATGGAGTTCCAATGCATCATACTCCATTGTTAAATCCATTTCCTACATATACACCAGTGTATAATCATTCCCCCATCCAGGCTATAGTTCCTTACATAGGTACTAATACCAATAATAATCAAACTAATAGTCAGTCTTTCTTCTAGCCTCCTCAAGATACATTTGTACCAAAGGCACAAGAGGAAAGAGAGGAAATAAAGGAAATTACTACACACTTAATAAGATTGACCACTGAGATGACAATTGAGAAATAAAAATTTCTATGGTAGAAATACTCAGGGATATAGTCAAAACTAGAGCCAAAATTATAGTCAAGGTCAAGGTTCAAGTCAAAATTAGAATTATAGCCAAGGAAAAAATCATAATCAAGGACAAGGAATGCCAAATAGGGGACATAATGAGGATAAAAAGGCTTGGGGTAAAAATAATAGAAATTAGAATCAACCTAAGCCATCTAGGACATGGAACACGGGACCAAATAATGGTACTATGGCATCTCCATTCGAAAATCCAGGCAATCAGGAAATGAAACAACCAGCCAGAATTCAAATGACTAATGTCGCATTAAAAAATTGGTGTAGAATTCATAATACAAATGCACATGTTGAGCTTGATTGTCCTCAATTTCATCTTACTGCTAGTATTTTCAATGTTGAAGTACAAGCTCCTACATCTAAATTTCTTATTCCTAAAGGGAATGAGATAGTACCTTTACGATTTGAGTCTACTTTGGTTTTAGAATGTCTCACCTTCGCAACTAGAGAAGAAGAAAATCAGATAGTAGAAGATGAACCTTATTTTTGTGAGAGTTTGTATCCTGAGTCAGTCCTAGTGTTGGATGCTTTTTAGTTTCCCTTTGAAAATGAAAATGAAATATTATGTGAAACAGAGGAGGTGCAGGCTTTTCAACAGTCTAATAAGAATCACACTTATAATTTGAGGAGAAACACTAACCCTAGGGTCCTTTCACTACCTCAACCCCTCCTAACAATTTCAATACTCCTCTAGATCAACATGCTAGTAATAACCCTGCAATTTTGAAAGCCAATCATCAGAGAACTAGTGGGATAATAGAACCAAAAGTTCAAGTAGGGAAAGTAGAGTCTATTGAAATAGTGAAATTAATAAACTATTTGTCTGAAGAAATAAGAAAAATCAAAGTTAGTGTACCTCTGTATGAGTCATTGAGAAGTCCAAGGGTAAGGATTGCCTTCATAAAATATTTAGATACATCTATGGAAAAAGAAATTTCTATTGATATAGATGTTCCTAGTAGAGATGCACTATCCAAAGATAAAGGTAAGAAAATAGAACAACCTTCCAACACTAACATGTTGTCATGTATGCAGAAAAGAAGGAAGCTCCTCCTTTTTTGTTAACCATAAGAATGCTGGGAAAAAATATACATAATTGCATGGTAGATTCAGGAGCCTCAGGCAATGTAATGCCCTTAGGAATATGTAAAAGTTTAGGGCTGGCTCCTACCAAATTTGCTAAGTTTGTTACTCAATTGGACAAAATTGAAGTTACTGTGATAGGTGAGTTGATGCACATCCAAATACAATTGGCCTCTAATCCTAGGGTAAGCCAATTTATTGATATCTAGGTGGTAGATATACCAGTTAATTACGGTATGCTATTGAGTCAAGACTGGTCCAAGACATTGAATGGATATATGGCCACTGATTTTTCACACATGTGGTTACCCTAGAGAGGTGTCCAAAATCAGATTAGGATAGAAGCTAAGCCTAGGATGAAACACATGATTACATAGTATAACAGAAAAAATGAGATATTGTATGCCTCTGTTGAACCAAGTGTATATAAAGTTACAAACAAGGGAGTGTAAATTGAGGAAATACTGATGTTAGATTTTAAGACAAAGCTTGTTAGTAAAGAAGTAGTTGTATTCTTTGAGTCTGATTGTAAGACTTCTGATGAAGAAAATAATGTTGTAAATAGCTTTGGCCAGATTATAAGACAGACGATAGAAGAGTGCATTAAACAACAATCTCCAATTTAGTGTAAACTATACAAAGGTTTGTGCAGAGTTCATAGCACTTCACATCCTAAAGAGAATTGTGGAATGTGCAGGGTTATCATAGAATATCAATATGGAAAGTGCATAAAAGGATGGGACAACAAGAGGCAAGGTCTATTCCTGATAAACCAAAGTTGTGTTTTCTTAATGATATAAATGAGCCAATTCAGGCTTTGAAGGGAGAAACAAGAATGGAAAATGATGATTATTTTGTTTTACAAATTGAAAATACAAATATACAGGTAATCCAAAATGTGGCACCTGGAAATAAACAAAATGTTCCAACATAGGTAACATATAAAGTAGGGTATGTTAAAATAAAAGGTCAATTTCAAAAGAAAAAAAGTGGCATTTGGACATTAAAGTGTGATGGATCTAAGTCTAAGCAAGAAGCAGGAGTTGGGGTTGAGCTCATTGATCCAAGTGGTAAATCAGTTTTAGCAGAATATAGGCTACAATTTCCTTGCACTAATAATGTAGTAGAGTATGAAGCTCTAATTTATGGGCTTGTTATGGCTATTAAGAAGAAGGTAAGAATGATTAGATTTTTTTCTGATTCTGAATTAGTGGTTAGACAAGTTAGAAGACTATATGTGTGTAATTACAAGAAAATGGTCAGATATAGGCAAGGAGTATGGGATTTACTTGAATCATTTAATGCCTTTAACATTCAACATGTTCCTAGAGAACTAAACCAAAGACCAGACACATTAGTAGTTGGTGCTAGTACATTAGAGCCTTTAACATTGTCAGGTTTAAATAGATTTGTTGTTGAGTTGTTAAATATATCCAGTATACCAGACAATGTCACTCATTTCCAAGTATTTAAAGGAGACCAACAAATTGTAGACTTTCTCACTTGTCATGAGTTTTTTGATACTCATATCATTAATGAACAAGAAAGACCTGACATATCTTGGGATGAAGAAGACATAGTAAACCTAAAAAGTAATTTCTTATCCAAGGGGGTAATACAGTTGGAGAAGATTTTTGACTTTGATGGAGTAGTCAGACAGAAAGATTTACCAAAAACTGAAGGGGGTAAATGTGATCCCTTTAACCTGGGAATAGAACAAAGTCCACATAATGTGTTGATTGGAAAGGCTTGCTCTGAAGAATTAAGAAAAGAGATTGTTGAGGTTTTAAAAGAGTATAAACATGTAATAGCATGAATATATGAAGATTTTAAAACTTACAATATGTCCATTATAACTCATGTGATACCTTTGAGACCAGGAGTAAAATCATTCAGACAAAAATAGAGGCCTGTGAATGCCATTTTGGAGCCTTTAATCTTTGAAGAAGTTAAAAAATTGTTGTTTTCTAGAATAATTTTCCCAGTGAGACATTCAACCTAGGTAGCAAACTTAGTACCCGTAAGGAAGAAAAATGGAGACAATAGATTATGTGTGGACTTTAGAAACCTAAACAAAGCATCTAAAAAAGATAATTATCCATTACCCCCAATAGATGAAGTATTGCAAGAAGTAAATGGATCCAAGATGATGTCTTTTTTAGATGGATTTTTAGGGTATAATCAAGTTTTAGTCAACAAATAAGATAAGTTGAAAACTACATTTACCTACAAATGGGGCAACTATGCATACAAAAGAATGCCTTTTGGTGTAATTAATGCAGGTGCCACTTTTCAGCAAGCCATGGACATTGCATTTCGTGGACTGTCAGGTAAGTGTATTGTCATTTATATGGATGATTTAACTGTATATTCTAAAGATGCATCCACTCATGCAAAAGATTTGAGAAGAGTGCTCTGAAGATGTGAAAGGTATGGAATTTCTCTCAATCCCAAGAAATGTTCTTTTGGTGTAATAGAAGGAGAATTGTTAGGGCATATCATTTCTAAAAATGGGATATCAATTGATCCAGATAGAGTTGAAGGGATTAAAAAGTTGCAATTAACTAATAGTAAAAAAGAATTGAAGTCTTTCTTTGGTAAAATTAATTTTGTTAGCAAATTTATTACATGATTTGCAGAGATTGTGTAGCTATTGAATGCAATGCTAAAGAAGGATGCAAAAATAGATTGGACACCAGTAGTTAAGGCTACATTTGTAGATATTAAGGAAGCCATTTTTGATGCACCAGTGTTAGCAAGTCCAGACTATACAAAACCATTTTACATTTATTCTTTTTCATCTACACATTCAGTTGCAGCTACTTTAACACAAAAGGGAGAAGAAAATGAAGACAAACTGATTGCTTTCATGAGTACCCCTTCGAAGGATGCACAATTGAAATATTTGGACATAGAGAGGCAGACGTTTGCATTGGTAAGGATAGTAAAGAAGTTCAAACATTACATTTTAAGGAGTCAAGTGAAAGTAATAGTACCTGATGTAGCGGTGAAGATGTTATTAATGTAAAATGAGTAGGGAGAGAAAAGAGCCAAATGGATTGCTCTATTGAAAGAGTTTGATATGGAAATTATCCCCATGAAATTGGTTAGAGGTCAAGCATTAGTGAAAACTATAGCTAATACTGACCCAAATCTGGTGAAACAATAGTATGTATTAAATGCTAGTGATGCATCAGGTTGGTATGATGATCTAAACATGCTGCTGATATCTGGAAAGTATCCAAATAAGATGAAGTCTTCTCAGAGGAGAGCCTTGAAGATAAAAGCATGGAGATATATGGTACAAGGAGGTCTTTTGTTCAAAAGGAATCATGAGAGAATATACTTGAGGTGTTTGAAGAGAAGTGAAGCAGATAAGGTACTATTAGAGTTACATGATAAATATGGAATAACTCATGGTTCCCACTTGGCTACTACTCATAAGATCTTGAGAGTTGGTTATTATTGGCCCACCTTGTTTAAAGATATAGAGAATCATGTTTGAAGTTGTCATATATGTCAAACTACAATAGATAAAGGCAGGAATCAAGCTAATCGATTACAACTTGTCATTGAGTCTAGGTCGTTTGCATAGTGGGGCTTGGATTTCATTGCAGTCATTAATCCTCCATCATCTATTGGACACAAGTTTATATTGACAATGACAGACTATTGCACCAGGTGGACAAAGGTAACATGTTGCAAATTCTCTACTATTGAGGTTGTCATCAAATTTCTTGAAGAAAATATCATTACAAGGTTTGGAGCTCCATATTCTCTGGTATGTGACAATGGCCCTGCCTTCTCATCTTAAAAATTTTCAAAATGGGCATTTGAATATGGTATAGTTTTAAAGTTTTCTTCAAATTATTACCCCCAAGGTAATGGTTTGACATAATCTACTAATAAAATCTTATTGGATATCATCAAAAGACTAATTGTAAAAAACCCAAAAGAGTGGAATACCCTGATGAAGTATGCATTATGGGTATTTAAGATGAAGTTTAAGACCTCTTTAGGTAATGCACCTTATCATTTGGTTTATGGGACTGATCCTAAATTGCCAGTAAATTTGAGAATACCTACTTGGAAGTTTGTTAATGAATATCTAGGCTTTGATGATCACAGAGAGGCTAAGTTAATCTAGAAGATGCAATTAGAGGAGAAAAGAGATCAGGCTATAGATAAATTTTCTAAACATCAAGTGGTTGTTAAAAGGTGGTTTGATAAAAGAGCAAAGGTAAAAACATTGAAAATATCAGATTTGGTGTTGTGTTGGGATAAAGCACATGAAAAGAAAGGGAACCATGGAAAATTTGACAATTTGTGGTTGGGTCCACTATAGGTCACAAAAATAATAGAAGATAATATGTTTAGGCTCAAAACCTTAGCTAAGGAAGATGTGTCATTACCTATTAATGGTCAGCATCTGAAACACTATTTTCAAGCTTAAAAGATAGGGTTTATCCTATGGTGTATCATATTGTAAAAAGTGTATAGGGTGTGGTCCATTTTTTTGTTTGCTTGGGTTTGTTGTTTGGTTGGTTTGTTTGTTGTATTTCCTTGGCAAGGATGTTTGTTTTGATTTGAGGCATGTAGGAGTAGATTAACAACCATTGAAAGCAATAGAAAATTTAAAAAAAGGTTCAGGTTAATCATTTGAAACCTATGCATAACTTGTTGTGACATTCATGAATGTAGATAAGTGTTTGGCTTGTGAAATTTTTTATTCAATAACTGTGAATTGAATATTCAAGGGAGGTTTATTATGATGACACACCCAAAATCCTTGGGTTTGTTGAATGTATCAGTGTAGGTGTTAAGTGAAAAATCAGAGGTCACCCTTGTTACCATTGCAATTCTTAGCTTAATTTTAGCAAGTGATCATACCTTGCATCATGAATTTACAATGATAATATCTTACAAATGTTTATGTTACACAGATTTATAAATATAAAATAGATTTTACTAAAAATCCAAATATAGCCATCTAAGTAACTCTACCAGGGCTATAGACGCTTGCTAGCAGTGGGGCTCTACTTAGGAGAATTGTAATGATAATCTTGTCAGGGCTATAGATGCTTGCTGGTAGCAAGGCTCTATCCGGTTGACTATGAGGGAATGAAATCAACTATGTAATTTAACACCAGTCACTAGTGTTTTCAACTTATTTTCAAGATGAGGATTATTAATCATGTGCACACACTTAAACTCTATTGGAAAGTTCATACACCTTATTGAATACATTGAGTCTTAGATTAAATAATGGTTTGCATATAAGGAAGTTGGAAGTTATGAATTTATTTCATTTGGCTTTCTTTAATGATTTAAATTTAGTTGTTTTATTTGGTTGCTAGTTGTTGTGATGTTCGCGAAACACCCCATTTTACCTCTTAGTAAAATGAGGACCCTTGTTGTGGCTGTTGCTTTTGATCTATGTGTGGTCGTGCTTGGTGGTAAAGGGAAAAGGAGGTAAGTATTACAAACCATGCAGAAACTTGAAAAATACCTAGCATTAGGTATAAAGTAGAAGTAGTGGTGAATTTGTTGTGAAAAATGAGTAGAGGTTGTTTTTTAAACCAGCGAGAAATTCCTAGTATGTTGTGAGATACGCTTTTTTGGTAAAATGCATCATTTTAGAAGTTTGTCATATACAAATTTGTTTATATATGAAGTCTTTGTATAGGTTGGGTAGGGTACAATTAGGTTTTTTGTATCTTTGGGATTGCATGCATGTGTTAAGAGTTTGGCCCCTTTGTGTACTAATCAGACCCGATAGGTGTTCAAGCTGAATGAGTAAAGTGTCAGGTCCATGTTGTAAATAGGTTTGTATGCATGTTCAATTATAAGTGAAATCTATATACAAGAAGATATGCATGCACAGACCTGAGGTAAATATGCAATGTAGTTTACAAAAGTGAAAAGGGATACTTTCCGCGGTGGTGTATGTTTGTATGTTTCAACTTTGCATCTTTAAGATACATACAATTAGAGATTCCAGAGATTATTAAAATCTGATATAAATGATACATTGTTTGTTGACACATTCTGGGCAAGTATGTAGTCACTTGATAGACATGCACAGACTCAAAAAGATTATGCAAAGCTATTAATGAAAGTGAAAAGTCAAATATGATTGTATCAAATGTTTGTATGTATCAAATGTTTGTATGTATGAGTGATTGTATCTAAAGGTAGATACAATTATTATTTTTTTAAAGAGATAAAAGAGAGTAAGTAAAGTGGGGCCCATGATGGCATCTCGTCATTTTATGTTGCATATACAAAAGAGAGATACAAAGAGAGGTACAAAATATGAAAAGATAAAACTCAATGTGAATTTTGAAAGGTGATAAAATAAGATTAACACTCTTGTATGTATGAGAGATTGTATACATACAATCCTAATATACAAAAAGGTAAAAATACATTGTCAAAAAGTAAAAGGGAAGTACAGTGAAACTAAGGTATCAATTGCATTTGTATAATGGTTTTTATCTATTTTATGTACATTGTGATATACACACAAAAGATACAAAGCTAAACATGAAGTAAAGTGTAACATTGTTTTATAACCCATTGCATATTTTAGCTTGTATATTAACGATATACAAAGAGACATACAAAAAAATGATATACAAAGTTTGAATACAAAGGGTAGAGTATTAATGGATACAATGATACAAACAAAAGGTTAAAATAGAGAGCCAAGTCCATATGTTGCATTGAATGCAGCATTTAATGTAGAACTAACAACGAAAATGATAAACTTAAACATGTTAGGGTTAAGTAAAGATTGTTTTCTTTCATAATTGCATCGTGAAAGCTAAAATTGTAGAGAAAATAGATTACTGCATAAATTGCACAGATAGTCCATAGCTGAAAAGAATTTCAGAACAGAAACGACTTGGTAAAAATGATAAAGTTGATCAACTCTCATAAAGTAAATGTGTCCCAAAATAGGTATTTATCCTAAATGTCATTACAATTCAGTTAATCTAAAATGTAAATTGGTTATGAGTAATTTCATTAAAAATACAAGTAAATGTCAAATTACTATATCTAATTAAAGAAATTAACTGATTGTGTTAAGTAGCATGAAATCTAAAGTGAGAAAAGACAAAAGGAATTAGGGTAAATGTAAAATGTAAGAAATTCATGGTAAACCCTAAGAAGATGAAGTAAAATAGGAAGTTAAATATGCAATTTTTCATATAGGATGGCTCTTAAATAGAAGAGAACTGATCCAGTGGGTGAGGAGAAGGTAAAAGTGAAGAAAGAGAGAAAGTCGCGGAAGGAAACAAAAAAGTGTCGAATTGCCTATGCACAAAGGATATCAATCCATGATTAGCACGAACAGGGTCGCGATCGATACAAGCATAGGATCTTATGATGTAGAGGATGTTCTTCAAAGGATTACAACATTAAATGCTACCCCTAATATGAAGTGCATTTGGGATAGAGGATTGTACAAAACTATAGGGTTCCCATTAGCCATGGAGGCTAAGGATCTTGTTTTGGAGTGCATAAATAGATATGATATAAATACCAAGAGAGTACTACATGAGGACTAGGTTATTGCAGATTTATCCACAGAAGCTATAGAAAGGATGTTTGGTCTAGAGATTCAGGAGAAAATGGTGGATATAGACATAGACCAATATACAAAAGATTTTAACAACAATGAGAGAGATTGCAAGAGTAGAATTTTATATAGTTGTTACAATGCAGAAAACAAACCTAAGGCTATAGCAAGAGTACCAAAGAACCTTCAAAGGATAGATTTTAAAGAGGAAATACATCTAATGATTACAATCCTGAGTAGACTAGTGGGATTGAGAGATGCAACAAAACGTGAACCATGGATGTTCACTATTATTCAATTTATGAGGGAAGCAAAAAAGGTGGATGGGCAAATTCATTGGGCTAAGGCTATTAGTATAGCCATATGCAAACATGCTATGTGAAGAAAGCATAAAATGATGTCATTTTATTTGTTATCATATTTGTTGTACTCCTGTGCATCTATGATTCAACCATACATAATTGGTATTGATAGAGTTTAGACCATGGGAAATGGCCCAGATCAAAAATTAGTGTATGATCATTATCAGGATTTACAAGATGATAATGCATTGAGGAAATATGCCTTAGTAAATGATGTGTTTTATACTTACATGGTTAGAGTTTTGACTGGGGAAAAAGATAAGAGGTTATTTGAAGAAGAAGAAGACATTATTGGGCCTCACAACTCATGGTATATACAATTCCCCAATTTTACATATATCAAAACTAAAGGGTTTGATAGGAAGCCATTCATGCTACCTAGGTATCCATTAGACAAATTGATTGTATTGGAATGTTCTAGACATAACCTGAATACATTTAAGATGTACAAAAATAAAGGTGGCAAAGGAAATATCAAGCTCCCCTAGGCAATTGGGAGATATTCTTGTTACAACGAAGAGGTACATAGGTACTCAGAAAAGGAGTTAAGATACTATGGTTTTGAAGAGTTTGGGTTAGCAAGATGCTTTGAACCTTTCCATAGGATCCAAAAACATATTGATCCTAAATATAAACATCAAGTGCATATTGAAGATTATTGGTCAGATTGTAAGAATGACAAAGAAGTGCAGAAAAGAGCTTATCAAAGATTGACTATAGAGAAGATGAGGATTATGGGAGAAATCAATGTGCCCTTGGAAATTGAGGAAGATAACAAGTTGTTACATCATAGTTATGAGAATGTAAGGTGTGTTCCTATTAGTGAACCTGATTGGACCCAGCATGGGAGACATCTTTGGATGCATTGTCTAAACCAATTATTATATTTTCTAAAACATGGTTAAAATATCAAATAGAAGAAATCAAGGCTAAAGGGATTGTGCTTAAAATTTAGAAAAAAGGGTAAGAAAAGGGAAAGAGAAGATCAAGATATGTTGTAGTGCTTTTATGAAAAGAAAAGAAGAATTGTAGAAGCTAAAATTACTGAAAAGGATAAAAATGCTACTTTAATGGATCCTTATGCTTTGGGAGTTACAATAGTAGTACCTTTAGGGACATTCATGGAGGTAGAGTCATCAGGACACAACATTGGTACAGAGTGGACTCAAACTATTGAGAGACCAACATGACAAAGAATTATCAGGGCCATAGCAATTGAAACCTCAAAAGGACAAATAGCAGTATAGGATGAGGTTATATGTGCTCAACATGTGGGTACTAAGTTGAGTGGCATACACAGTGAGTCCACATATGAAGAGAAAAGATAGAGATATGTCAAGGTGAAGAAAGAATTGACTGAAGAGAAGCTGCAAGAGTCAAAATTTCATGAAGTCAAAAAAGTAAGTGAGATGGTTAATTTGGAAGATGACAGTAGTGACAGTGAAGTTAGGGAAGTGGATCCTAGTGTAAGAGGAGAAATTGGAAAAGATGAAGAAGAGGTAAATGAATATTCTGATATAGGAGAAGAACAAGATACGTAGGTTTGTATGGAGACATCACAAGGCCCATAGTCAGAATAAGAAAATGTACAAGGCAAGTAAAAAATGGTTGATCCTTTTGGTACACTAGTACCACCTGAGATTATAAAGGCAGTGCAAGATGTGACACAACAAATAGAGGAATCTGGGAAATAGGAAACACCAAAAAAGGTTGTAAAAGAAACACTAATCCAAAATGTCATCATCATATTGGCACTAGGGTGATATTAATGTCATCATCATATTGGCACTGGGGTGATATTTTGCGACAGGGTGATATTTGAAAGATCAGGTGATCTATGAAATATTAGGTGATGTTCAAAATATGACCTCCGCAAAATATATGAAGTTTTTTTGACTGGCAGATACAGTTGCCACATAAAATTGATGTTTGGAGTTTGCAGACCAAATGATTATCGGGTGATAAAATAGGATCAGGGTGATCTAACATAAGGTGACTAATATTTCAAATATGACCCCTCCTTGAATATCAGGTTTGACCATAACTTTGACTTGCCATAAATTTCTTACTTGGCCAAATTTTAGGGTGATGTAAAAGGCAAACCTACCTAGAATTTTACACTCTTTCACATGGCAGGCTTCCTAAGGAAAGATTCAAAATTTGAAATTTTGGGTTAAGACTTCAAGATCACAAATGCACCTGACACTAGGCACATACACACTGAATGATGCTACTTTTTACCATTACC
This sequence comes from Cunninghamia lanceolata, assembly GCA_027924645.1. Classification (NCBI taxonomy): domain Eukaryota; kingdom Viridiplantae; phylum Streptophyta; class Pinopsida; order Cupressales; family Cupressaceae; genus Cunninghamia; species Cunninghamia lanceolata. The sequence goes on along the minus strand of BSBN01000078.1, from coordinate 27,888,156 downwards.
ACCCAGAACACAAGAGCAAGGGAGCAAGCCATAGTAGGGGTCCTAATTTTTCTAAGGAGTGAAATGGGGTGTGTTGTGAACATCACAATGACTAGCAATCAAACAAAACAATCAAAAATTAAAACCATTAAAGGAAACTAAATGAAATAAATTCATAACTTCCAACTATCTCTCCTATAAATCATCATTTGACTTGAGACTTAATTTATTCAATAAGGTGCATGAATTTTCCTTTAAGTTTAAGTGGGTGCATGTGATTAATAATCCTCATCTTGAAGATTGGTTGAACAAACTAGTGGCTGATATTATCCTACGTAGGTGAGGATATTCCCTCATAGCCAACTGGATAGAGCCTTGCTGCCAGCAGGCATCCATAGCCTCGGCAAGGTTATCGTTACAATTCTCCTAAGTAGAGATCCACTACCAGTGAGTGTCTATAGCCCTAGTAGAGTTACTTAGATGGCTTAACCCAGATTTTTGGTAAAATCCATTTTATTATTTTATATTTTTTTTATATTTGATAGAAACTTCATAAGATATTGTAGTTGTAACTTCATGATGCAAGGAGTGGTCACTTGCTAAAATTAAGCTGAGAATTGTAATGGTAGCAAGGGTGACCTCTAATTTTTCACCTAACATCTACACTGTTAAGTTCAACAAACTTAAGGATTTTAGGTGTGTCATCATGAAAAACATTCATTGAATACTCAACCATTCTTATTGAATACAAAATTTCACAAGTCAAACAACTTTCTACATTCATGATAGTCACACAAGTTATGCATAAATTTTAGATGTTTAACCTGAATGATCTGAATTTTCTATTGTTTTCAATGGTTGTTAATCTGCTCATTCATATTCTAAAGCAAAACAAAAATCCATGCTGAGGAAACACAACAAAGCAACCAAAACAAACAGACTATACAAACAACTATACAAGAATATACACTATGATACAAATGACTGTCATGGTGCCACTTCAAGATTGGAAATAGTGTTTGAGAAACTATCCATTAACTGGTAATGGAACATCCTCACTGGTTAAGGTCTTAAGCCTGAAGGTGTTGTCTCCTATAATCTCAAAAATTTTGAAGGGATCTATCCAGAGTTTATCAAACTTGCCATGATCACCTTTCCTTTCATGTGCCTTGTCCCACATCAAGACTAGGTTTGAGATTCTAAAAGCCTTAATCCTAGCTCTTTTGTCAAACCAACACTTGACAACAGCCTGGTGTTTAGCAAATTGGTTGATTGCTTCACTTCTTTTTTCCTCTAGGTGCATCAGTTGCAACAACCTAACTTCTTGTTTATTATCTATGCCCAGGTATTCTTGTACAAACTGCAATGTAGGAATCCTTAAGTTAACAGGGAGGATAGGACCTACCCCATATACTAGGTGAAAAGGTGAATTTCCTAATGCAACCTTATTCCTAGTTCTATCTACCCACAAGGCATATTTCAATAAGGTGTTCCACTTCCTTGGGTTCTTTTCTATCAGTTTCTTTATGATGTTCAATAGGTTCTTGTTTGTGGATTCTGCTAATCCATTCCCTTGGGGATAGTAATTTGAGGAGAATTTCAAGATGACCCCATAATCAAAAGCCCAACTTGATAGTTTAATTGAAGCAAAAGTAGGTCCATTATCACATACTAAAGCATATGGAACTCCATACCTGGTCACTATATTACTTTCCAAAAACTTAATGACATCCTCAGCATTACATGTTTTAATGCTGACAGCTTCAATCCACCTGGTACAGTAGTCAGTAATAGTTAAAACATACCTATGGCGTGAGGATGATGGAGGATTGATAGGTCCTATGAAGTCCATTCCCCATTGAGAAAATGGGCTCATCTCCATCACTGGCTGCAAAGGTTGAGTAGCATATTTTTCTCTGTTTGCAGCAACCTGACACATATGACAGCATTTGATGTGTCCAGCAATATCTTTAAAAATTATGGACCAATAATGCCCTGCCCTGAGGATAGCATGAGTGGTGGCTAGGGATAATCCATGTGCAGTCCCAAATTTATCATGTAACTCTGCTAGCACCATATCCGCTTCTGATCTTTCTAGGCACCTTAGGTATATCCCCTCATAGTTTTTCTTGAAAAGGACTCCTCCTTTTATCATGTATTTATGTGACCTTATCTTTAAGGCTCTCCTTTGTGAGGCCTGCAATCTTGAGGGACATCTTCCAGTGATCAGGATGTGTCTAATGTCTAAGTACCATTCTCCATCATCTTTCACATTCACAACATATTATTGGCTCATGATATTGGGATCAATCTCTGATATCATCTGGCTCAATACATGTCCTCTCACTAACTTAATGGGTGTAATATCCATATCATACTCTTGGAGGACAATGATCCATTTAGCTCTCTTTTCTCCTGGTTCACTTTGCATTAATAACATCTTCACTGCTGCATCAGGTACTACAATGATCACTTTACTTCTCAAGATGTAATGCCTAAATTTCTTGACTGCTCGAACCAAAGCAAGTGCCTATCTCTCAACGTCCATGTATCTGAGCTCTGCATCTCTGAAAGGGCAGCTCATGAAGGCTATAGGCTTTTCCTCTTTTTCTTTATTTCTCTATGTTAGCACTGTTGTAGAAGTATGCTCTGAAGCAAATGAATAGATGTAAAAGTCCTTGGTATAATCTGGACTGATCAGAACTGAAGCATTTGATATGGCTTTCTTAATATCTTCAAAAGTGGCTCTAGCTTCAGGTGTCCACTCAATTTTAGCATCCTTCTTGAGCATGGCATTCAAGGGTCTAACAATCTCTGCAAAGCCAATAATAAATTTCCTAACAAAATTAATCTTACCAAAGCAAGATTTGAGCTCCGTCCTACTTCCAAGAAATTGCATCCTCATGATGGACTCCACTTTGTCAGGATCAATGATGATCCCATTTTCAGTTATCAGGTGGCCTAGTAATTTCTCTATGGTCATCCCAAATATGCACTTCTTAGGGTTCAGGGATATCCTGTACTATTCACATTTCTTTAGCACCTTTCTCAAGTTCTCTACATGGTTTCCTCTATCTTTAGAGAAAACTATAAAGTCATCCATGTATATGACTATGCATTTACCAATCAAGCCTCTAAAGGCTATGTCCATTGCTCATTGAAATGTGGCTCTAGCGTTTATTAACCCAAATGGCATGCGCCTATAGGCAAAAATTCCCCACTTTGTGGTGAATGCAATTTTTAGTTTGTCTATTTTGTCCACCATCACCTGGTTATAACCAGAGAAACCATCTAAGAATGACATCATCTTGGTACCATTCACAATTTGTAGGACTTCATCCAAAGAGGGCAAGGGATACTTGTCCTTTTCAGAAGCTCTATTTAAGTTCCTGAAGTCCATGCACAATCTGATGTCACCATTTTTCTTCCTTACTGGGACCAAGTTTGCCACCCATGTGGAGTGCCTCATAGGGAATATGATCCTGGCATCAAGCAGCCTTTTAACCTCTTCAAAAATGATGGGCTCCAGCAAAGCATTGACAGGTGTTTGTTTCTGCCAAAAAGGATTGGCATCTAGCTTCAAAGGTATTGTATGAGTGATGACTGATGTGTCATAAGTTTTTAGCTCATCATATGTCCAGGTAATGACATGGATATAATCTTTGAGAGCTTGGGTTATTCCTTTCAATTCTTGCTCTGTATAGACCTTCCCAATTAGAATGTTTCTTTTTTATCACCCTATCCAAGGTTAACCTCTGAGTATTGTCCTTCATTGGCTTTTGGGAGATCCTTTTGTTTTAGAATGTTGTCTAGATCAAATGCTCTTTCTAGCTCTATCATTCCCTTAGGAATCTTGTTACTAGGCAACTCTAGGATTTCTTCTTCCTAGACATGATCTTCTACATCCCTTTCATCTATTATTTGTGCTTCAAAAACATCTCTATTGGAAATAAAATCCAATATATGTTGATCATCATCAAATACTTGAAGATTAGTTATATTGTAAGGCGCAGAAGGCACTGATAGTAATTCAACTAAAAATCTTTTCAAACTAGATATGGACAGTGGTTCTAAAGTACTGGCAGCCTAGGCCAAAGCATCTGCCCTGTGATTTTGTTCTCTAGGTACATGGGTGATATTGAATGCATCAAAATCTTCTATCAAGTCCCACACCCTATGTCTGTAATTGGATAGCCTTTTGTAATTGCAAGAGTATATACCTCTTACCTACCTCACAACTAATTCAAAGTCTCCATAGACATGCTGAATCTTCACCTTTTTTCTATGTGCAAACAATATCCCATGAATTAGAGCTTCATACTCCATCACGTTGTTTGTACATGGGAACTGCAATCTGTATGCTGCCAAGTAGGATTTTCCATATGGGTCAATGAGGTCTATCCCTACCATAGCTCCTTGTTTTGACTTGGATCCATCAAATCTAAGGATCCATGGCTTATCTTCATCTAAAAGCTTGTCTGGGCCTTCTTTCTTCCTTTTAGCTCTAGCAGCTACACCACTGGATATCCACTTTAGTTTTAGTATCTCAGCTTCCTCAGACATCACCTTATCAGTCTTATGGGAAGCTGATATTTCTCTTTTCTCTTACCCTTAGAAGGAACATCCTTTGGACTAGGCAACGTCTGCCTTTTCAAAATATGCAGACATAATGAACAAGCGGTTTCTAAATGAGGTACTTCGTGTAACCTACACCAACCTTCAATCAAGACATCCTGTGGAGGTCTTTGCTATTGTGTCACCTTTTAGATCTCTTTTGATAAAAATTCTTCAAATTTGGATAGGTTGTTGTCCCTATCCTCATTAGATAACTCATAATCTGACTCCACTAAGTAATCACTCCCTGGGGTGATCTTCTTCTTTCTTTTTGAATTACTCCTGTTTACATACTAGTATCTCTTCTGGCATCTGAATAGAGCCCTCACCTTGCTATGTACATTCTCTTGTTCCTGCAGAAGACAAACAAAGATCAGTATCATTATCATTATCTATAGAACTCACCACGGATGATGATGAAGATGCTTCATTGTATGCTTGTTCCAGCTCCAGTATGTCTAAACAGGCATCACAAGTCTTTTCAGAATGTGCCTCATTATGCAACCTGCACCATCCATCGATTAGAATATCATGAACGGGCACATTTAATACCTGACATCGTTGCACCTCTTTAGACTAAAGCATCTCAAAATTCTTGAAATGATCTGCCTCTATTTCATTTTTTAGGTTCACCATCATATTCTAAATTTACTTGATCATCTTGAGGGTGATCACCATGATCATGCACTTCAAACATCAGGATCTCCTCTATGCTGGTAGTTTGAGGTCTAATGGAGTAAACTCCAGGTTCCACATCCACATACATGATTTCATTGGTTTTGTTATATTCAGTGATCATGTGTTTCATGTGGGGTTCAGCATCTATCCTTATTTGATTTGGTATTCCTCTCCAGGGAAACCACATATGACCCAAATTAGTTGACATGTATCCATTAAGGGTTTTTGACCAATCTCTGCTGAGTAACATCCCATATGTATCAGGTATATCAACTACCTAAATATTGATATAGTACTAAATTCTGGGATCTGATGCTAGCTGTATGTGATAGTGAGTCAGTTCTCCTACCACACTCACCTCTATTTTGTCTAATTGTGTAACCTTGTTTAATGATTTAGCAGGGTGTAACCCTCAAGCATTGCATATGGATAGGGGCATTACATTGGCTACCTTGAGGTTGTTGTTGATAAGCATTGACTTCTTCATGCTCAATTGATGGCTCATTCTCATCCTCAAAGGGAAAAACATAGTTAGATTCAAAAGCCATGGTTGATTCCTCACATGTTGAGGTGTAATCCTGTTGAGATGAAATTGTCTGCTGATAAGGTTAATGCATGAAGCTTTCCAGCACTAAGGCAGAATCATATTCACAGGGGACAATTTCATTTCCCTCTGCATAAGGTGGGTTGCCTGAAGTATAGGTCACTTCAGCTTGGAAAATACTGGTAGCAATCCTAAATTGAGGACAATGTAGCTCTGCATGAGCATTGGTGTTATGCATCTTGCACCAGTTTGTAAGTGCTGCCTCTGCAAGGTTTACTCTAGTAGTCTGCCTAGGCTCACTAGGAGGTTGATTGTCTAGGGGTGATGTCAAGGAATCATTGTTTGGCCTAGTGTTCCACACTCTAGGATGTACAGGAGGATTGTTGTTTCCATTATTATTGTAATTATTGTTGTACCCCCTATCAAGATAATTAGGTCTGTCATTAGCATAACCTCTATTCTAATTTGGTTGGGAGTAGAAGTTTTGACTCCTCAGATAGGTGACCTCGGCAGTAAGTTTCCTTAACTGAGTTGATATCTCTTTGATTTCTTCTTTCTCTTCCTGAACCTTGGCCATTACATTCTCTGCCTGAGGCTTGAAAAAGGAAGATCCATTGTTATTGTTGGATTATTCCACAACTTGAGGTACTTGGGTTTGTCCTAGATATTGTAACATCTAGCCATTCCCATTTTGTGGTGGCATGATACTGAGTGGGGGTATTTGCAAAGGGGCTGGCATTACTGCTGAGGGCATCGTGGCTCCATTGGTCTATTGGTGAATAGGGTATGTAGGATAACCAGGAAGTGTAGGGAAGGCCCTATTTGGTGTGGGAGTAGGAGCCAATTGTTGACTAACTTTGATAGCTTCTTCAAAAGCTTCTGCTAAAGTTGTTACACCTAGATGTGTTCTCTTGATGAACATGGATGTCAAGGGATCTAAAGCTAAGTAATAAATGCTCCTAGTAGCTTCATTTGTTACAACGTAGGGAGTAACTAGCTTAGATAGCATCTTGTAGAATCTAGCATTGAAGTTTGCAATAGGTTCTCCCTCAGATCTCTTGATGGTGGCAAATGAATGATAGTTCATTGAAGGATCTATAGGTACCTTGAACCTATCCTTGAAAGCTTTTTCCAAGACAACCCATGAACCAAATGAACCCTGACCCAGACTGATATACCAATTATAGGCTTCTTCCCCTAAGGAAAATGGGAATAACCTACATAACACATATTCATGTTCAATTCTAGCCCTACAACAAAGTTCCTTGAAGGTTTTGACATGATCATCAGCATCCTGATACGGATGATACCTAGGACAAATTTTATCAGGATTCTTAGGCAAAGCATGATATGCATTGAAGGTCAAAGGTGACTCTGCTGTAAAAAATGACATTGCAACTGGTGGAGATTTGATTTGAGGTATGACTAGTTGAGGTTGGACCTGAGGTGTGACGAGTGGTCTTGTAGGTATTTGAAAGCTAATAGGGGTTACAAGAGCATGCTCTGGTGAAGCTTTGGATGCACCAGGATCAAGAGAGTGATGAATGTCCATAGTTCTAGGTCTAAATCCCCTCATAGGTAGTTCTTCAAAGAGTCCACTAGATCTAGACCTGGTATTTGGCCTGAAAGCAAGGATTTCTCAAATTTTTAAGAAAAAAATTGGCTGGTTTACTGGTTAGAATTTGAAACTGACTAAATATTCAAGCAATGTTTGTAGGATTCTATAGTTTCCTTGTTCACGCCCTCCTTCTAGTGCCAGTAAATGTGTTGATGAGGATGTTAGTCACACAACAAACACATAAACAAAAGTTACATAGCAACCCTTGTTTATCTTGAAAGATACGATGAATTCAAAGAATTCAAGATCCCAAGTCTCCGCTGATTAGTTCATAGTCTACTAACATTACTCAGTGGTTGATGTGTATTGCTGTTTTCCATTTTGGGGTCTTACGTAGATCAGTAGATTCTATTTCTGCAACCATGCTACACAGGGAGGTTACCCTACATAGTATATTTCTTCAAATCATGTGTCTACAGGCTGATATTTGCATGATATTTTCAAAAGTACATGCATCTAGCTCAAAAATATGCTAATGATATTCAGTTATCTACGGGATGTTAGCATATTTCTCTATTCTACTTAATATTCATCATGATTTGCAGTTATGAAAGTGATTTCTATGATATTAAAATGGGGAAAAAGGTTTAGAGAGTGAGATTCCTAGAATTACTTGACTGAGATCACTGATCCACATACATGTTCCCATATAGCAATGAAGAGAAGGAAACTAGAATAATACTTCACCAGGACATTCCACAAATCCACATGATCTAGTGCAAATCTTCAGGGGAAAGTTGACAACAATATGCAATAGAATGAAAGCGCTTCTAGTTGAACACAAGATTCATCATTGCATATCCAGAAATCAACTTGAAGATTACGTAAAGTTTACAATCAGGATGTAATCTGGAGCTTCATCTCCATTAAGTATGCTAAAGAACAAGTACATATACAGTGGTCTGAAGAAAGAACCTTGATGTTTCAATAATTCAATCCTCACTAGTCTCAGTAATCTGATCTCCTATAAAATTGTCTAGGTCAAATTTTTTATGATTGACCTCTCCATATTTTTAGAGCGAAGGGGCTGAGTATATATCTCTGGTTATTCTCAATACATTGCCCTAGAAACCCCCAAATTGATCAATGGTCAGCATCCTCATGCGCAACATCAGATAGTGGAAAACCAATCCTGCCAAAACTTGAGCAACATGCCCATACCGAGCGTCGCTCTAATAATAATGTTTCCACCTACATTCTCCTCTGCATTGAAATCTTTTTCTCCTCTTGGTGTGTTTGCGACCTCTTGGGATCTGATCCGCCTCTTGGGATGTCCTTTCCATTAAAGCTCCATCATATCTCCACTTGTACACCATCGAGTTCTGAAATGGATTCAAAATCCTCTCGTTTCTATTTTCCTGCCCCTTTTGTATTGTGAATGCACATTGTCCTGATCATCGGCATGACCAACCATAGTCAGAGCGAGCCAAAAATGCCCCACGGACCTCATCTTTCTGGCCGATGCACCTCCTTTTCTTACCTGCACACCTGCAGTCAACATACAAAAGTTAAGTATCATCACTTAAATAACTAGCAGGAGGATAATTATTTATATTAAATCATCCTCCGAATGTGCAAACGTATATATCGGGTCATGTTTTTTAAGATCAGGGGATGTTCGAAAAATGATCCCAATGAGTAAAATGACCTTCCTTTCAAAAGATCAGGATGACGTCAGTGTGTTGATGGCTTTGCTTGAACATTGCATTAAAATGATGTCATCGTCATGTCATTGAAAAGGGGGATCGTTGGATACATACCTCCACAAAGTAAAAGGATGATGACGTCAGCGTCATATTGATCTCCTTTGTTCGTCAGGCCGAAATGACATCATCATCATATTGGCACTGGGGTGATATTTTGCAATAGGGTGATATTTTGCAACAGGGTGATATTTGAAAGATTGGGTGATGTTCGAAATATGACCTCCGCAAAAAATATGAAGTTGTTTTGACTGGCAGATACAACTACCACATAAAATTGATGTCTAGAGTTTGTGGACCAAATGATTATCGGGTGATAAAATAGGATCAGGGTGATCTAACATAAGGTGACTAATATTTCAAATATGACCCCTCCTTGAATATCAAGTTTGACCAGAACTTTGACTTGCCATAAATTTCTTACTTGACCAAATTTCAAGGTGATGTAAAAGGCAAACCTACCTAGAATTTTACACTCTTTCACATGGCAGGCTTCTTGAGGAAAGATTCAGAATTTAAAATTTTGGGTTAAGACTTCAAGATCACAAATGCACCTGACACTAGGCACATACATACTGAATGATGCTGCTTTTTACCATTACCACCCAGAACACAAGAGCAAGGGAGCAAGCCATAGTACGGGTCCTCATTTTGCTAAGGAGTGAAATGGGGTGTGTTGTGAACATCACAACACGTATCAACCATGAAGCATATTTCATTTTTGTATTTTTCAACAATTGAATTAGAGATTCTTTCCCTTGTGTTCATTATACTCTGAAAATTCTTAAAGTAACCCCATATTGTAGTTTTCTGATCTTTCAAATCACTAATGCTATGAAGATGATCTCTGATTTAAATGGAAACTGGCTTATCATTAGTCTAGTGTATACCTATTACCCTAGGTACCTCATTTACAAAGTAGAAGAATAGACTTAGAACCAATGTACCATACTTGAAAGTGTTTTTCTTATCCATCTTAATTTTGTTCAAATTCTCAATCAATAGATTTTGTAGCAATTCACACAAGTCATAATTAGTATCTTCCTTCAACATCTTGTATGCAACATATATGGCTATTCTAGAGACATAATGTTCTCTGCTCGAGTGGTAAATCTTGTACCCAATTACCATAGAGGCAAATTTGACATCTAGTTCTATTATATCATTGATGGTCATTGCTCTTCTATCAAACTTGGCACCAGTAGCATTAGTCACTATCTGGTTTTTCACAGCCTTCAGCATGGGTAATCCACTAGTTGAGTTTAATTTGGTTGCTATTCTAATATCATTCTTGGTAATTTTGAATGCTTTGAAAAAACATATAAATTCATCATGCATCTGACTTAAAATATATTGGACCCATTCATCCTCATCAAATATAGGAAACCCCACGATCTGGATGAAGTGTTTATCCTATAGTGCCTTATATTTAGGTTTAAATTCTTCATTTTCATCTCTGAGTTGTTTCTCAAATAGGTCTAGATACCTTGAATCTCCAAATTAATCTATGTTTGCATGAATATAAACCCTAATGTCTTCAACATGAAGCACACCATGCAGAACACTTGAAAAAGCACCTAACGGGTTGACTTGTATTGATTTGTGAGGATGCTTCTTAAACTTGGGTCGAGGTCTTTTAGTAGTGTCAACAACATGAGGAGTAGCCATCTCAATAAATTTCATATTCAAAGCTTCACAGAGAAGTACATTTTTCTTCTGCGGGGTTAGAGATGAATGTAATTGTTGATTGAATTTGCTCTTTGTGTCTTAGTCTCTAGATTTTCAGCTTGAATGCTCTTCTTCTTATTTCCTCCAAATGCAAAGTGATTCAAATGTGTGAACAAGTGACCTTTTATCTTTTGCAAACCCTGATTTGGCATTGTAATAAATGCATTACCCTAACTTTATCCAATTATTCTCTTTTTGATAGTTCTTCAAGAATCACTCCATAAGTTCTCATAACATCTTTTCTTCCTAAAATCCATCCAATGTGTTAGCACAGTAAAATTTTCAAAATTTTACTATTTCCTTACTCCATCATATTTGAATAAACCCTGAGGAATATCCCAAAAGGACCATAATATAAAATTTTTGTATCTCATAAAATGTCTAGGGATGAGCAGTGTCAAATTTCATCAAAATCAATCCATCGGCAAGAGGTCGTGTGGCTTACACCGATACACAAGGAATTGTTTGAAAACAACCATCGGCGTGAAAATAGAGATCGGAAGAAGAATTATGGAGCTCACCGATGGAGTAAGCAACACCGATGACTTTACATCGGCAAGAAAGGCAAGTGGTCATGCCGATCGGTATGACAAATATCTATCGGATGATCTTTTAGAAGCTGCCCCGACGGTATATATCATACCGATGAAGCACTTTCGGCAAAAGTTTCACCGAACAGCATGCGAGGGTAACAAAGCAATAGTCATCGGTGAGAAATGAACCATCGGAATAGAAAACAAGTAAGTCTCTGATGATCAAGAGTCTTGGCGATAAGAAAGCCATCGGCAAAACTCACAGCGATGCACCTCTATCGGGATAACTTAACATATCGGAATAAAAGAAACAAGTCTTGCCGATTCATAAGTCACGGTGATCAAAAGGTGTCGGTGACACTTTACTAAACTTTGCCCGATGAAGGATATAACAAAGGACATCGGGGAGATGATTTGGATCGGGATATATTGAGAAAGTTATCCCGATAGTGAATGTCATTCTGATAAAGATAAAAGTTCATACATGAAGAGACTATCGGTCAGACAATAAAGATCGGGGAAACATAATTTTAGTATCCCGATGGTCTCAATCTTCCCGATAAGCAAAGCATATCGGTGGGACTCACCATATCGCAGAGAGATCTAAAACCCTTGGCGATGAAGGAAGTCACGCCGATGGTCGCACCCACTTGAAATGTGATACTACATGGCGTTGGGGATACAATTGAGGGGTCACGCCGATTGACTGTCCGCGCCATAAAAAGGGTTGAGGTTGCCCAGACATTTCAAAAGGCACGCCGATAAGAAGAGTTATGGCGATGTGACACTTCACAGCGATGAACATTGAATTGATCAGATAATTAATACAAAACGGCTACGAAGTTCATATGATCATTATAATTGCAAAAAACCGTCCGAGAGCAGAATACAGAAGAATTCTCAGGGCAAAAGCAAAGGCTTCCAATTCCAGCCGTCGAGCGACAGGTACACATACACAAACCACTATATTGCCTGTATTTGAATTTCCTGCCAAATTTTTCAAAAATGGAAACTCCGGGGAAAGGAAAAGGAAGAAAATCACAAGGGGAAACCAGTAAACCAAAGAAGCAAAAAACTGATCAAACCCCTAAAGAAAAAGTGAAAGACAGAAAACTAAATCAGGACTTGATTGATCAGTTGCCTGGGTCAACTCCCAAGCCTAGGAGATCTGCCCAACTCAGGGCAGAAGTAGAAAAATTGGAAGACAAACATAAGCGCCTGGGAGATATTTGGACCCCAATTAGGGGATATGAACTCTTCAGATTCCACTACAACAGAAGATTTAGAAATGCTCCTGTGTCAAACCCATGGCACATGAATTTAGGCAAACTGGTTGTACCTAATGTATTCTTGAATGTAGAACTCCTGCAACTGTTAGCCAGGCATTACAATTCAGGCCTGAAAGCTATCTGCAACCCTCAAGGAGAACCAATTGTACACCTATCAAAAAATGCTATTTGTGAGGTGTATGATTTGGATGATTTGTGCACTGTCCCTATTGTTTATGAAGATTTGGATAAAGAATACTGGAGAATGGATACAACCTACAATGGATGGAGGTTACCCATTCATAGACCCAGGATTGAAGGAGAAGTGATACCCTTGACTGAGAATGATGGCCCTCCCTTTCATGTATCCATTTTTGAACCATACATTCAATATACTTACTATTCTGTAGGCCAAGTACTTGGCTCAGAGGTCCCTGAGTTCATGACTATTCCTCTAATGGTCATAACCTTTGATATTCAATGTCACAATGCTAGACAATTTGATTATGCCTCCTATGTTGCTACTAGAATAGACTCTGGTCTATCTGCAATAAAAAACAATGCTCCAGCATGCTCTTTTGAGCATTACTCGATGCTCATGCATATGGTCTTATACTATGGCCAGGAAGTAGGATTGTGGCCAAATGAGTTTCAAGTTGTTGCTGCGGATAAGAAAGGGGAGAAGATACCTATACAAATGTGGACCAGAATCTGGGATAGCAGGTATGCTAACTCCAGCTATGCTCAATTTGAAGAGCATTGTGTTAAAGTACTATATAGGTATTTCAACCACCCCTGTGAATATTCAATTTCAAATGAAATAAAAAGATTCCTCAGACCAAAAGATTTTGGTGGCCCCCCTACTGTCACTCATAATTGGGGAGATTGGTATTGTTTTGAGGATGCTACTATGATCAGAGTGTATGGTTTTGAGGATGCTCCATTTATATTGCCTAAAACTGTCCCTGACAGAATTGCATATTTGGAAATAATTAGGCAAATGCATTGTTCAAATGTCATGCATCTAAGTTCGCATGATAAACAATCATTCATGCCTAGTACTTTGTGTTTTGGAGATTTTACTGTGGTTTCAAAAGAAGGATACAATCTCATTTTGGATAAACTAATGCATTATAACATGGTGACTGCTGAGGTGAGGAAAGGGTTTGACCCTGAGGGTTTCATTGACTATGCAAGAAGAAAACAAAATCTCAGTGGATACATGCACATACATTATCCACATGATGATGTCATTAGAAATTTGGAAGAGGCTGAAGTCGACTTGGTGGTAGAGAAATATAACAGAGATTTGAATGAAAAGAAAAAGCAGTTGGCAGAAGTTGAAGTGGTATCCTCTGAAGAGGAAGAATTGACTGAACAGCCACAAGATAAGACAATAGAAATGTCTAAAAGAAAAATGCAACAATATCAGCCTCCAGTTGTGATACATGATGAGGAGGGGTCTGCTGATGAAGATCCACGCCAAAAGGCTTATGATTCTTTTGTGTCAGATGATACATTCATTCATTCGAAGGAATTTAAATCATTCCTGTATAAATACAAGGGAAAAGAAATTAGAGAGTCAATAGATAATGTTTCTGCTGACAATGAAAAACAGTTATTAGATATGTTAAAGGAGACAGTGGATAAGGAAATGCAGGACATGACACCAAGCAGAGGCAGACAGCTGCTCAAAGATGTAGCGGTTATGATTTTTCCCGGTTTGGATTTAAATTCTGCTCTGGTTTTTGATAGTTTTTTGAATAATGCTGATGATAAGTATAAGCTTACTCCAGAAGGAGTTAATGAAGTCTATATGGGAACGAGATACAATAATGATGAAAATTCTTTAATGATATGGGCATTGTATCCTCCCCATAAGAAAACGGCCATCATAGACACTGAAAAAACTTTTGGCCATGTTATGACTTTCAGAGCAGGTGAAACTGACCCCATAATTACTGCAGACATTGGTATCAATGTTGCAAAGTTAAATAAAGCACAAGCTCAGATGTTAATCAAGGAAAGAGATGCTTATAAGCTGAATTGTGAAAGATTAACAAAAGAGAATGACTACTTGAAGGACGCTGTTAAGAGCACCTTTGGCCAATCTACGAAGAGAATAACTCAAGGTGAGAGCTCACAAAGTAGTCAAGTGATATCCCATGATCAGGCCAAACAAATTCAAATAGATGCATTTGTTACAATACTGCAGAGCAGGTATGCAAACAGGGTACGATGGTTAAACCAGTTTTGGGATAACTACTCGGAAAATCATAAAGCAGTCAAAGAACATGAAAGGCTTGATGAGAGAATACAAGAAAAGGTGATCGAGTTGCAAAACAGAGGTGCCACTGATGGCACAGATATCTCTGATGCAAGAGCATTGCTCAAACAGCACCAGAATTATTATGATAAACTCAAAGCTGATGCTAAGGAAGGGACTGATGCCTCAGATGCAGGGGTGCCCAGGATATTCAAAGATAATGGAGAGGTAAAGAGCAAAGAAGAGTGGACTGTTGATTGTCAAGTTATATTGCACAAAGCCACAGGAGCTCTAAAAGATAAAGCCTCTGTATCTACAGAAGTTTGCAAACAACTGGAGGAAATGGTCACCCTTGATATAATCACCAGGAGTGCAGTCGAGCTTACTGATTCTCACCGTGCGCAGGAGTACTTAGATCATCTAACAAAAGTCTATTTATGGCTAAACAGAGCCTAATTAAGATTATGTAATTATTGTTTGTATTGGTTAAAATCCCAAGGGACTTATTGAAGAGTTGTATCTCTTCATGAAAATATCTATATAAGTTCAAACAATCTATGCTGAAAAATCATTAGCAGTAGAAGATATTCATATATACATATACATAATATTCCAAAATGACCGTGTTGCATATTTTATTTTGAAGAAGAAATTTGAAGTTCTCTGATTCAGTATTTCTACTTTGGTATCAGTTATTTGTTGAAATTATTCAATCGTGTGGCTGTCTCCATTTCTGCATTTCCCTGTTATTCAGATTAAGATATCAAGTATATATTTAATCTGTCAATACACATTCACTGTATCTGTGTGATTAATTCGGTTGGTGTCCATCCTAAGGAATTAAACCCTTCTGATTTATTCACAGTAGCCTGGAAGTAGTAAGTTGGGATTACTAAGTAGAGCCATATAATTAGGATTGACACACTGTCTCCAGTAAAATATTATCTGTTAATCTTGTCTTTTCATTTCATTTGGTTCCTTCAAGTAAGGATTAAAGTACCTTCTGGTGAATTATAAGATATTTGATTTTATTTGGTTGGATTATCAAGAAGAGTCTGTCAGTCATTTACTTGCACGTTTATACAAGCTATAAACCAGAACTGTGCCAAATATCTAGAATTATTACCATTTAGAAACTACTGTTTTTAGTCCTTCAAATTGACTCTGTTACCCAACAAGGCACTGGTCTCATTCAACTCATTAATTAAAACCTTTTTTGATATTGCTTATACAATTTCTGCCAATCACTTATTAAACATTACACATAGAATTAATTAGTCAGCTTTGTCATCTATCCTACATCCTATGCCATTGTAGATAGACCTAGTTAGTCCATTCATCCACACTCAGACTGCTTTAATATTTCAAGGTTCACCCACCTAGGTGTAGCAGGACCTAAAGTGTAGGAAATCATCAAACCTTGAAGGTTGATTTCGTCAAGTTAGTTCAAAAACGTTGCAAATCCAAGTATAGAGCCTGGCATCCTCTTAGGATTAGTAACTTGCATTTTTGAGACCTAACAAATTGGCGACTCTACTGGGGACTTAGTAAAAAGACCTTAGAAATTAATCCTTTCTTTCATAGAGTCATTTAAAATTTCTTTTTGGTAACTCTGCTGGTGGCAAGAACCTTACAGATAAAAATATAAACTTTTCCTATTCAATAGGTGGCGACTCTAGTTACAATTATAACAAAATTTTCAAATGGATGGTAGGAGATCCAGGATGGAAGGTAGAAACTTGCAGTCATCTCCACCACTTAGAAACATTTCCAAAAGAAATGTGAATCCAAAATATTCCCACCAAGATAATAATCTAGACATCCAGGAGAATGATTCAGAACAAAATATTGCAATTCACAATAAATTCACACCTCTGCATGATTCAAACGAGAACCTCAGTGGAGCAACTGATGATATTTTGGCAAGGTACAGACCCACTCCTCAAGAACAGCGGGATCATGATGCAAAGGTCATGAGGGATATTGATAGGAACCAAGCTGAACATGATTTCAAGGTCTCGTTTGACCAGGGAGAAGAGATAGGATATGAATTGTCAAATCAGGGAATGAATGGCAATCCAGAATATCAGGAAATAAATAATCAAGACATGAGTGATGAGAAACAGGAAATACTCATGCTCAGGAAAGAACTCGAAAGGTACAAGATACAAGAGGAGAAGGAGTTATTGCAGCAAGAAATTCAACAGAGGAGAAATAAAGCCAAAACAGCTCCCCCTAAATATGTACCCCCGCATAGAGGGAATATTTCAAGAAATACACAACAAAATACAAATAGTGCTCAAAACTCACATGCTTCTGGAAGTCATCAGAACACTATTCCCCAAATCCCCAGACCACCTCCCATACGTAATGCATCCCTACATATGGCAAATAATTACCCACCCCCTGGTCAACAATATTATAGGCCACAAAATCAACACATAAATCCCCATATGAACCAACATCAACAATATGCATATCATCAGCCACCAGGTGGATATAATTACTATCCCAATCCACCACATCTCAATTTCCCTCCCCAAAATCTTGCTAATATATGCAGTCAACTTGATTTGACTGGATATCAGTTATATCCATATCCTATGGATAGTACTTGGAGAAACATGGTTCCCAAGTTTACTGGAAACAATGCAGTATCTGCAGAAGATCATATCAGAAGTTTTAATGCTTTTGTACAGGATATAGGTATGGACTGGGAAGACATTAGAATGAGGTTATTTATGATGTCCCTCACTGAAGATGCCAGAGATTGGTTTAATAGCTTGCCCGATGCATCAATCAATTCAATAACTGATTTCCATAACCAGTTTAAGGATCAGTATGGTAACCAATATGCTCCTGAGTTTGCACTACATGAACTAATAAGTATACAGAAGTATCAAAATGAATTAGTATTTGATTTCAACCTGAAGTTTTCCAAGTTACATAATAAGGTACCACATGGAGCCAAGTTATCTGACCAGGCAGCACTGAGTATCTATATGAAGGCATTTGACCCCAAAACAGGATATGAACTCAGAAACCGGTGTCCTGCAACGTTGGCTGAAGCACAGAAAATAGCCATAACTATTGAAAATAATAGAAAGGCTGCAGGAATGGTCAGTAAAAGGGAAAATCATAGAAATCTTCAGAATCCAAGTGCTCAACAGATTAAACCAGAGGGTCAGCATAGGCAGGATAGACCTAGGTTACATGATATGCCTTACAATACAAATTGGAAGGATGGAAGACCTATTGACAACAACAGAAAGCAGCCATATGGAAAGGATACTCCTGATCCATTGAAGAGAAACATGGCACATATGGCAGAAAATAAACCTTGGTGTTTTGTATGTAACTTGCCACATTCACCTGAATACTGTGAGGTAGCTAAATCAATACAGCAAGAGGAAATGCTATACAACTATAATAGGGATAATCACACCATCAATATGATGTAGGATACACCATGTGTGGTAACAGAAGATTATTCTTCTTCAGAGGAAGAAGGGTATGAATATGATGTAGGAAACCAAAAATACCATGTTAACATGGGAGAACAGCAGGTATTCTCAGACCAGGAAGATATTTATGACAATAAACCATATGGTCAATGGAGAAAACCTACTGAGGATGAAAAAGAAGCTCTCACAGTAGCTGCAGTGGCTCAAGCTTGAAACACTTATAACTTAAGGAATAGAACAACAAATGCTGGGCAAGGAACTCCTGGGAGTGTATTCATAAAAGACCAGAATAACAAGGGGAATAATACAAAATCATCACCTAAAGAACCAGAAAAGGGGGATAAAAATAAAATGAAAGAAAATATAGAAAAGGATAATACAAAAACAGAAAAGAATGACCAAATCATAACCCCTTCTTTTGACATTGCACAGGCAGTGTCTCAGGTGAAGATATCAGTCCCACTCTTAGAGATGATGAAAATAGATAAATATAGGAGTACAGTCGTCAAGATGATTTCTGATACACCTAATCCAAAACATAAAGGGTTTGAAAAAACAACAAATAATGTGCATCAAGAAAATTTTAAGATGCTTGAGGTATACCTTGGTGACACACTTACAAAAAATCCCTCACAGGTAGATCCATTCTATACTACACTAGTAATCAAGAACAGAATAGTCAGGAATTGTATGATTGATTCAGGTGCTGCTATGAATATCATGCCTATAGCAGTGATGAAAGAATTAGGGATGTGGGTTGATACTACGTATGGCCAATGTTATGCAATGGATAACAGATCTATTCCAGTAGTTGGTATTATGAAAGATGTAGAAATAAAACTTGCTTCATATCCTGAGGCAACATATAACATTGACATCACTGTGGTTGATATCCCACCGTATTATGGAATGCTGTTATCAAGGCAGTGGGCTGCAATGGCAGGAGGCAATGTTCAATTAGATCTATCATATGCCACCATACCAGTAGGTGACAAGGAAATCAAGTTGTGCAGAGAACCAAGGTATGACAATATTATAGAAAGAATGGACCGGCATCAGGTGAATTTCTTTTGTGACACAGATTTAGGGGTTTTCAAAGTTGGAGAAACTACCCCAGAATTGCATAACACTGACCCAATACACACTGAATCTATGAAAAGAGAAAATGATTTGTGGAAAATGTATTTCGATGGTGCATGCAGCAAGATAGGAAATGGGGCCGGAGTAGTTTTTATCTCACCAGGAGGTAAAACATTCAAATACTCTTTCTTACTGACATTTGAATGCACCAATAACGTAGCTGAGTGTGAAGCCCTACTCATTGGCCTAGACATAGCCACCAAATACAAAATAAAAAAGTTGGCTGTCTATGGTGATTCTGAATTGGTCATCTCCCAAGTAAGAGAAAAATATTTATCTAAGAATAAAAGATTAAGACAGTACAGAAATGCAGTTTGGGATAGTGTTGAATTATTTGATGCTTTTTCAATCAGCTGGGTTGATAGGTCTAAAAACATCATGGCAGACTTTTTAGCAAATATTGCATTAAAGAGAGATGATCTAACATTAGGAGGGATCACAGAAGTAGAATTTAAAACTAGACCTACCATCCCTGATAATATACAGAACTGGCAGGTGTTTGACAGCGATGTTGATATAATCAATTTCTTACATTGTGCTGATTATTATGAAAATCAAGAAATTGATTTCAGTGCATTTGTGGAGGAACACGATGGGAAAGAAACCCTATTTGGCCAAGAAGTGGTTCAACTGAAGACGAATAAGATACCCAAAGGGCTTATTGCATTAGAAAAAGCATTTGATGGGCATGATAGATACAAGAAGAAAGAAACACCAGTGATACCTGAGAATCTTGAGGAAGTGAACTTGGGGACTCAGACAACCCCAAAAAATGTATATATTGGGAGGAATCTTGACCAGAAAATCAGAAGTAGAATTATCAATCTACTTAGGAAGTATAGGCATGTGTTTGCTTGGTCATATGATGACTTAAAGGCATATAGAGAGGATCTATTTCAACATGAGATACCACTCAAACCAGATGCAAAACCATTCAGACAGAAACAAAGGCCGATTAATCCTACATTGGCTCTGAAAATGCTGGAGGAACTTACAAAGTTAAGGGATGGAGCTATAATCAAGCCTATTAGACATTCTTCCTGGGTCTCAAACTTAGTACCTGTCAGGAAAAAGAATGGTGACATTAGACTGTGTGTGGATTTCAGAAACCTGAATAAATCTTCTCTCAAAGATAATTATCCTCTTCCCAATATGGAGGCGATATTACAGAAAGTTACTGGATGTGAATTACTATCCATGATGGATGGTTTCTCCAGCTACAATCAGGTAAAGGTTAAGGAGTCTGAACAATTCAAGACCGCATTCACCACTCCGTGGGGAACATATGTATACTTGAGAATGCCATTTGGATTAACTAATGCTGGGGCAACATTTCAAAGAGCGATGGATGTAGCTTTTGCTGAATTGATCAATAAGATTATGATAGTCTATCAAGACGACTTAACAGCATATTCAAAAAAGGCCGAAGATCATTGCACACATCTAGAACAGATATTTGTCAAAGCCCTAGAATATGGAATATCATTGAATCCTAAAAAATGCCAATTTGTAGTAACAGAAGGAAAATTGCTTGGCCATATAGTCTCGAAGGAAGGAGTTAAAATAGATCCTGAAAGGGTGAAAGCAATTGATCAGGTCCCTATTCCAAAAAATGTAAAAGCTATACAATCATTTTTTGGTCAGATAAATTTTGTCAGAAGATTTATACCAAATTTCACAGAGATTGTTTGTCCTATATCAAGAATGCTGAAGAAGAACTCAGATATGAAATGGACAACAGAAGCAATGGAAGCATTTGGTAACATTAAGGAGGCCATCAAACAAGCTCCAGTCTTAATATCCCCTGACTTTGGCAAACCTTTCCAACTTTTTTCATTTGCTTCCTATCATACAGTGGCAGCAGTGTTGTTGCAGAAAAACAATGATGGATATGAACAGCCAATCTCTTTCTTTAGCAAGTCCCTTCAGAATGCAGAATTGAAGTATGACATTATTGAAAAATAGGCATATGCACTGGTAAAAGCAGTAAAAAACTTTAGACCATATTTGGTAGGGGGTAAAATCATAGCATATGTTCCTAATGTTGCAGTGAAGGATGTACTGATCCAAACTGAGGTCACCGGTAGGAGATGTAGGTGGATCAATAGGATTCAGGAATTCAACATTGAAATCCAAATCACTAAATTAGTAAGAGGACAGGGTCTTGCCAAATTGATGGCTGAAAGTAATCTAGAAGCTTCCCGTATATGTAATGTGGATGCAAGTACCAGTATTGAACGCACTCCATGGTATACTGATATAGTATATTATCTAACACACATGAAGAGTCCTGAAGGATATGATGATAACAAAAAAAGGACACTCAAACTACAAGCTTCAAAATATGTACTCATTGGTGGGGATCTCTATTGGAAAAATAGAGATGGGGTTCTACTATTATGTTTGGATGAATATCAATCAAAACGTATTATGAAGGAGTTGCATGAAGGCATGTGCGGAGGACATTTCTCAGCAAAAACCACAGCCCACAAAATTTTGAGGGCAGGGTACTATTGGCCTAAAGTCTTTAACGATTCATACCAGTACACTAGAAAATGTGAAGCATGCCAAAAGTTCTCAAGGAAGTTAAAGTATCATGGAGCACTACCTTTAAAACCTATGCAAGTTGAGGCTCCATTTTATCAGTGGGGTATTGATTTTATAGGTGAAATTTCAGAGAAATCAAGTGGGGGGCACCGATGGATTTTAGTAGCTACTGATTACTTTACAAAATGGGTGGAAGCAATCCCAACCAGACAGGCTACTAGTAAAGTTGTGATAAATTTTCTAATGGATAACATTATATGCAGATTTGGTACTCCTGTAAGACTGATTACTGATAATGGGATGTGCTTTAGATCTGATGAATTCAAAGGTTTCTGCAGCACACATGGTATCACTATTTCTTATGCTGCTCCTTACCATCCATAGGCCAATGGACAAGCTGAATCAAGTAATAAGAGTCTGTTGAAAATCATAAAAAGAATGTTGGATAGAAATAAGAAGGCTTGGGATTCAAAATTAAGAATGGCAGTATGGGCTGACAGGATTACTATAAAAAGGGCAATTGGGAGATCCCCTTATGAATTGGTATATGGAACCCAAGCAAGATTACCATTAGAAAATCTTATACCAGTATACAAATTCATTCTCCAGGAAGACTTGAATATCCCTGAACCAATGGAGGAAAGGTTGGAACAATTAGTAGAGCTTGATGAAACAAGAAGAATGGCTCAGAAACAGAATATTAAATTACAATCACAGATAAAATATCTCTTTGACAAAAAGGCCAAAGAAAGAAAGTTTGAAATAAATGATCTGGCACTAATGTGGAATGCAAGATGTCAAGACAAAGGAAAACATGGAAAATTTGAAGCCCTGTGGTTGGGTCCTTTTGTTATCACTGGCAAGGGAGGTGATGATTCTTACTATGTATAGAATATGTCAGGAGAGGAGTAGGAATTGCCAGTACATGGGCAATACTTGAAGCATTTCTTTTCATAAACATGTACAGAGAGAATTGAGTGTTGCCAGTGCATGGACAACATTCAAATAATTCTCAAAAATATCTTATTCCATGCACAGTAGTCTAGGAATCATTCCCGCTCCCCATCATTTGTTCCTTTCCTTTTTCCAGTTTCATAAAACCTCACCCCAAAATAATAAAAGATGTGGTCTACTTCCCTAGGAGATCTGGATCCTTGTATACTCACAGGGAGTATACATCCCAGACAAAGCCACTGTTAGCACAGTAAAATTTTCAAAATTTTACTATTTCCTTACTCCATCATATTTGAATAAACCCTGAGGAATATCCCAAAAGGACCATAATATAAAATTTTTGTATCTCATAAAATGTCTAGGGATGAGCAGTGTCAAATTTTATCAAAATCAATCCATCGGCAAGAGGTCGTGTGGCTTACACCGATACACAAGGAATTGTTTGAAAACAACCATCGGCGTGAAAATAGAGATCGGAAGAAGAATTATGGAGCTCACCGATGGAGTAAGCAACACCGATGACTTTACATCGGCAAGAAAGGCAAGTGGTCATGCCGATTGGTATGACAAATATCTATCGGATGATCTTTTAGAAGCTGCCCCGACGGTATATATCATACCGATGAAGCACTTTCGGCAAAAGTTTCACCGAACAGCATGCGAGGGTAACAAAGCAATAGTCATCGGTGAGAAATGAACCATCGGAATAGAAAACAAGTAAGTCTCCGATGATCAAGAGTCTTGGCGATAAGAAAGCCATTGGCAAAACTCACAGCGATGCACCTCTATCGGGATAACTTAACATATCGGAATAAAAGAAACAAGTCTTGCCGATTCATAAGTCACGGCGATCAACAGGTGTCAGTGACACTTTACTAAACTTTGCCCGATGAAGGATATAACAAAGGACATCGGGGAGATGATTTGGATCGGGATATATTGAGAAAGTTATCCCGATAGTGAATGTCATTCCGATAAAGATAAAAGTTCATACATGAAGAGACTATCGGTAAGACAATAAAGATCGGGGAAACATAATTTTAGTATCCTGATGGTCTCAATCTTCCCGATAAGCAAAGCATATCGGTGGGACTCACCATATCGCAGAGAGATCTAAAACCCTTGGCGATGAAGGAAGTCACGCCGATGGTCGCACCCACTTGAAATGTGATACTACATGGCGTCGGGGATACAATTGAGGGGTCACGTCGATTGACTGTCCGCGCCATAAAAAGGGTTGAGGTCGCCCAGACATTTCAAAAGGCACGCCTATAAGAAGAGTTATGGCGATGTGACACTTCACAGCGATGAACATTGAATTGATCAGATAATTAATACAAAACGGCTACGAAGTTCATATGATCATTATAATTGCAAAAAACCGTCCGAGAGCAGAATACAGAAGAGTTCTCAGGGCAAAAGCAAAGGCTTCCAATTCCAGCCGTCGAGCGACAGGTACACATACACAAACCACTATATTGCCTGTATTTGAATTTCCTGCCAAATTTTTCAAAAATGGAAACTCCGGGGAAAGGAAAAGGAAGAAAATCACAAGGGGAAACCAGTAAACCAAAGAAGCAAAAAACTGATCAAACCCCTGAAGAAAAAGTGAAAGACAGAAAACTAAATCAGGACTTGATTGATCAGTTGCCTGGGTCAACTCCCAAGGCCAGGAGATCTGCCCAACTCAGGGCAGAAGTAGAAAAATTGGAAGACAAACATAAGCACCTGGGAGATATTTGGACCCCAATTAAGGGATATGAACTCTTCAGATTCCACTACAACAGAAGATTTAGAAATGCTCCTGTGTCAAACCCATGGCACATGAATTTAGGCAAACTGGTTGTACCTAATGTATTCTTGAATGTAGAACTCCTGCAACTGTTAGCCAGGCATTACAATTCAGGCCTGAAAGCTATCTGCAACCCTCAAGTAGAACCAATTGTACACCTATCAAAAAATGCTATTTGTGAGGTGTATGATTTGGATGATTTGTGCACTGTCCCTATTGTTTATGAAGATTTGGATAAAGAATACTGGAGAATGGATACAACCTACAATGGATGGAGGTTACCCATTCATAGACCCAGGATTGAAGGAGAAGTGATACCCTTGACTGAGAATGATGGCCCTCCCTTTCATGTATCCATTTTTGAACCATACATTCAATATATTTACTATTCTGTAGGCCAAGTCCTTGGCTCAGAGGTCCCTGAGTTCATGACTATTCCTCTAATGGTCATAACCTCTGATATTCAATGTCACAATGCCAGACAATTTGATTATGCCTCCTATGTTGCTACTAGAATAGACTCTGGTCTATCTGCAATAAAAAACAATGCTCCAGCATGCTCTTTTGAGCATTACTCGATGCTCATGCATATGGTCTTATACTATGGCCAGGAAGTAGGATTGTGGCCAAATGAGTTTCAAGTTGTTGCTGTGGATAAGAAAGGGGAGAAGATACCTGTACAAATGTGGACCAGAATCTGGGATAGCAGGTATGCTAACTCCAGCTATGCTCAATTTGAAGAGCATTGTGTTAAAGTACTATATAGGTATTTCAACCACCCCTGTGAATATTCAATTTCAAATGAAATAAAAAGATTCCTCAGACCAAAATATTTTGGTGGCCCCCCTACTGTCACTCATAATTGGGGAGATTGGTATTGTTTTGAGGATGCTACTATGATCAGAGTGTATGGTTTTGAGGATGCTCCATTTATATTGCCTAAAACTGTCCCTGACAGAATTGCATATTTGGAAATAATTAGGCAAATGCATTGTTCAAATGTCATGCATCTAAGTTTGCATGATAAACAATCATTCATGCCTAGTACTTTGTGTTTTGGAGATTTTACTGTGGTTTCAAAAGAAGGATACAATCTCATTTTGGATAAACTAATGCATTATAACATGGTGACTGCTGAGGTGAGGAAAGGGTTTGACCCTGAGGGTTTCATTGACTATGCAAGAAGAAAACAAAATCTCAGTGGATACATGCACATACATTATCCACATGATGATGTCATTAGAAATTTGGAAGAGGCTGAAGTCGACTTGGTGGTAGAGAAATATAACAAAGATTTGAATGAAAAGAAAAAGCAGTTGGCAGAAGTTGAAGTGGTATCCTCTGAAGAGGAAGAATTGACTGAACAGCCACAAGATAAGACAATAGAAATGTCTAAAAGAAAAATGCAACAATATCAGCCTCCAGTTGTGATACATGATGAGGAGGGGTCTGCTGATGAAGATCCACGCCAAAAGGCTTATGATTCTTTTGTGTCAGATGATACATTCATTCATTCGAAGGAATTTAAATCATTCCTGTATAAATACAAGGGAAAAGAAAGTAGAGAGTCAGTAGATAATGTTTCTGCTGACAATGAAAAATAGTTATTAGATATGTTAAAGGAGACAGTGGATAAGGAAATGCAGGACATGACACCAAGCAGAGGCAGACAGCTGCTCAAAGATGCAGGGGTTATGATTTTTCCCAGTTTGGATTTAAATTCTGCTCTGGTTTTTGATAGTTTTTTGAATAATGCTGATGATAAGTATAAGCTTACTCCAGAAGGAGTTAATGAAGTCTATATGGGAACGAGATACAATAATGATGAAAATTCTTTAATGATATGGGCATTGTATCCTCCCCATAAGAAAACGGCCATCATAGACACTGAAAAAACTTTTGGCCATGTTATGACTTTCAGAGCAGGTGAAACTGACCCCATAATTACTGCAGACATTGGTATCAATGTTGCAAAGTTAAATAAAGCACAAGCTCAGATGTTAATCAAGGAAAGAGATGCTTATAAGCTGAATTGTGAAAGATTAACAAAAGAGAATGACTACTTGAAGGACGCTGTTAAGAGCACCTTTGGCCAATCTACGAAGAGAATAACTCAAGGTGAGAGCTCACAAAGTAGTCAAGTGATATCCCATGATCAGGCCAAACAAATTCAAATAGATGCATTTGTTACAATAATGCAGAGCAGGTATGCAAACATGGTACGGTGGTTAAACCAGTTTTGGGATAACTACTCAGAAAATCATAAAGCAGTCAAAGAACATGAAAGGCTTGATGAGAGAATACAAGAAAAGGTGATCGAGTTGCAAAACAGAGGTGCCACTGATGGCACAGATATCTCTGATGCAAGAGCATTGCTCAAACAGCACCAGAATTATTATGATAAACTCAAAGCTGATGCTAAGGAAGGGACTGATGCCTCAGACGCAGGGGTGCCCAGGATATTCAAAGATAATGGAGAGGTAAAGAGCAAAGAAGAGTGGACTGTTGATTGTCAAGTTATATTGCACAAAGCCACAGGAGCTCTAAAAGATAAAGCCTCTGTATCTACAGAAGTTTGCAAACAGCTGGAGGAAATGGTCACCCTTGATATAATCACCAGGAGTGCAGTCGAGCTTACTGATTCTCACCGTGCGCAGGAGTACTTAGATCATCTAACAAAAGTCTATTTATGGCTAAACAGAGCCTAATTAAGATTATGTAATTATTGTTTGTATTGGTTAAAATCCCAAGGGACTTATTGAAGAGTTGTATCTCTTCATGAAAATATCTATATAAGTTCAAACAATCTATGCTGAAAAATCATCAGCAGTAGAAGATATTCATATATACATATACATAATATTCCAAAATGACCGTGTTGCATATTTTATTTTGAAGAAGAAATTTGAAGTTCTCTGATTCAGTATTTCTACTTTGGTATCAGTTATTTGTTGAAATTATTCAATCGTGTGGCTGTCTCCATTTCTGCATTTCCCTGTTATTCAGATTAAGATATCAAGTATATATTTAATCTGTCAATACACATTCACTGTATCTGTGTGATTAATTCGGTTGGTGTCCATCCTAAGGAATTAAACCCTTCTGATTTATTCACAGTAGCCTGGAAGTAGTAAGTTGGGATTACTAAGTAGAGCCATATAATTAGGATTGACACACTGTCTCCAGTAAAATATTATCTGTTAATCTTGTCTTTTCATTTCATTTGGTTCCTTCAAGTAAGGATTAAAGTACCTTCTAGTGAATTATAAGATATCTGATTTTATTTGGTTGGATTATGAAGAAGAGTCTGTCAGTCATTTACTTGCACGTTTATACAAGCTATAAACCAGAACTGTGCCAAATATCTAGAATTATTACCATTTAGAAACTACTATTTTTAGTCCTTCAAATTGACTCTGTTACCCAACAAGGCACTGGTCTCATTCAACTCATTAATTAAAACCTTTTTTTGATATTGCTTATACAATTTCTACCAATCACTTATTAAACATTACACATAGAATTAATTAGTCAGCTTTGTCATCTATCCTACATCCTATGCCATTGTAGATAGACCTAGTTAGTCCATTCATCCACACTCAGACTGCTTTAATATTTCAAGGTTCACCCACCTAGGTGTAGCAGGACCTAAAGTGTAGGAAATCATCAAACGTTGAAGGTTGATTTCGTCAAGTTAGTTCAAAAACGTTGCAAATCCAAGTATAGAGCTTGGCATCCTCTTAGGATTAGTAACTTGCATTTTTGAGACCTAACACAATGGTTCTAAACAAAACTCTCCTCTTTATTGTGCTAGATTTAGGCACCCACTTACTAACCACAGGAATTTGATGTTTAGTGCAGCTCCCCTTGAGCTACAGCTCCTAACTTAATTCCTAGAGGAATTGTCAGTGCCTATTTCTAGTGTGGACCCATCAGTATTGTTTATTGTATCTTTCTTTACCCAAGTCTTGTTCAGTTTGCTCCATATCTCATCCACATCAATATTTATTTTGCCTTTGTCTTGTTTTTTCTCATCTGGTCTTCTATTTGCCAGACCTCTTCTTCCATTGTTCCTATTTTTGCAGAATCTTGCAATATGACCAGATTTATTGCAATTAAAGCACACAACTTGATTTTCTCTTGATCTGCACTGATTAGCAATGTGTCCAAACCCATTGCAAACAAAACAATACCCATTGAAAGAATTGCTAATTCCTCTATTGTTAGCATTATTCATTATCATATTTCTACATTCATTTGATCTATGACAATACCTTTTACACTTGAAGCATTGACCGGAGAAGGATAGACCATTTTGATTTACTTTGTTTCTACACTAAGTAGCTCTATGACCAAATTTATTGCAATTGAGACAATTTTAATTGAATGATGGATATATCTGAGCATTCGGTTGTTTCATGGGAGGTTTTATGGTTCTATTTCTCATATTCCCTAATTGAATATTTCTTTGACCGGATCTGGATCTTTCACCTTTCTCATAACCAAGATCATGCTTGTCACCACCCCTTTTCTAACTTTCAATTAGTGCTTCAAGTTTAGTTGAGGTTATCTTGAACTTCTCCTTTTACTCATTTGCAATTTCTAGGTCATGTCTAAGAGTGATAATCTATCTTTCAAGTTTTCTTTCATTGTTTCTACTTTCTTGTAGATTAGATTCTAGGAGGCTAGCTATCACATCCAATCTATAGTATTATGTAGATCTCTCTTTCATATTTTGATTTATCTCTTCTTCAGCTTTCTTCCTATCTTCAATTTCCTTGGTTAGTCTCATCACCCCAGCTTCCATCTAATGTTTTAGGAGAGTAACTTCTTTAGCTAACTTTTCAGATTCCTTTGTCTTCTCATTCAGGGCCTTGTCTTCATAATGCTTTCCTAGTTGAAGAGGTTGCTCCTATCCTTTAGCATTCGATTTGTTCAAATTTTCTTTTAAAATCTCAATGAAATCTTCATACTTTTTGAGGTTATCTTGCAGCTCTTGACCATCTACC
The DNA here is from genome assembly GCA_027924645.1 of Cunninghamia lanceolata. Taxonomy (NCBI): domain Eukaryota; kingdom Viridiplantae; phylum Streptophyta; class Pinopsida; order Cupressales; family Cupressaceae; genus Cunninghamia; species Cunninghamia lanceolata. The sequence continues at coordinate 27,858,319 of BSBN01000078.1, read as the reverse complement.
TTGGACTGCTAAAGATCATCTAGTGTGAGATTGAGTTACCCTTGAAGATTATATTCATCCATTTTATTGCCTTCCTAGATCTTCCTTAAGCTCTTAAACTTTTTCAAAGGAACTTAGTGTTGGAACAAGGTGGATAACTAAGAGGGGGGGTGAATCAGTTATCTTCAATTATTTAACTTTATTTTCTTCTTTAACAATTAGTGCAGTATCAAAACATTTAAGCATACATGAACATGAGAGTAGAAAAGAAATCAACAAACATAACACAAGGACTTTTACATGGAAAACCATGTTAAGGGAAAAACCACAAGGTGACTAACCTAATATTGTATTCTTTGTTAAAAGAATAGAAGTACAAAAGGATACTTGCCAATTAGGGCTCACTGCCTGAGCACACTGCTCACAAGAGGCTCACTACCTACAAGTTAGTCACTGTCTACAAGGTATACAGAAAGTAACTAGGTGTTTGAACTAATTAGAGGCATCCACATATGCTGAGGTTTAGTTCCAGTTAGGCTCAATATACTGATCTGTTGCACTTCATTCTTCCTCTGCTTAGTGCTATTGTTCTGTCACATACCGGATTTGTATAGCTACTTCCACACTACTTTCTACTTTTCTTCACACACACTATTGCACAACACACACCTTCACATCAAAATCCATCTGGTATATATATATATACATAAAGGATTTCAACATCTTTCTAGTCAGCATCTAGAATACTCAAGATTTTCCCAAACTCTAGTCTGTCAACTGAATCCATGCATACTAAGTGATGTGTATTAAAAAGATAGTTATAGGAGTCATCAATCATCTTAGCTAACTGTGAATGATCCCTCAAGAAACTTGATCACCATCAATTTCTTATAAGGATTAAGGTCTGATGCTCTACCGGTTAGTTCTTCCTCATCTACTCTGCCAAACAGGAACCCATCACTTATGTGCTCATATCTTTTCACTCTTTCATCACCGAAGGCTCAATCTCTAGAATGTAGTAGTCATGGTACTCCTCTTAACTTCCCCAAGTCCACATTTTGCTAAGATACTTCTTTTGAGAGATCTAAACTTGATTGTCAGACCTTGTTGCATGCTTTGTTCTTGCTCACTGGACCAAAACACTCTTCAATCTGACTTTTGGTAAAGACCTATTATCTGCTACGGATGTGTGGGATAAACTTTGTTGCCATCAATGACAACAATGATGAATCCACACAGTGTCTCTTGCCAACAATCTCCCCCTTTGGCATTGATGGCAACACTTAGTGAAAAATGACTAAGTGTTATAACAAGCTCCCCCTTGGCTGATGCTCTATTTTATGTACAATTTTACCACAGCTCCCCCTTAGCTAGATTCCACATTTTTCACTACCCCTCACTCCCCCTTTGACATCAATGGCAAAGGGTAAAATCCACACACCAAAATTTCCAAAAAGTAACCTATACATAGCCACATAAGTATATATACAAGTTATACATACATATACTTAAGTATATCTACAAAAGTGGTTTTCAACTGGACAAATTATGTTGCCCAACTCTGCTTCATTCTGTCCAAAATTGAGATGTGACCACTTAACAAAAATGCAAAGGCTTCTGCCCTCTTTAAGTCTATTGAATCACTGGTCTGAGCTGTAGTCTGAGCATCAGTTAGGGCTTCATGCATTGCCTCTAACTTAGGGATAATTATCCCTCTGAGTTCACTCATTCTGATTATTCTATTTTTTTTCTCCTTCTCAAGCCTCTTGATCTCATTTATAGTGGCAATAGCCTAGCACTCTTGATTCATTATGGATGAGGTGAGAGGATCAAAACTCTGGGATAAGCTTGATAGTTTCCCCTCTTGTTCTTCCACCTTCTTTGCCATGTCTGTTGTTACTATGGACCAAGATAAAAAAAATTTGTATAATTTTCTGCCATCTTTAAGAGTATTTTCTAGGCTCTTTATTCCAATATTCAGATTTATCCTAAAATTTTCTATTAGCCCCTGTACTTCAAAGAATCTCTTACCCAAAAACTCTTTCCAAACTTTCTCTTCTGCTGATTTCTCCAAAGAGTCAAAATGTGTGCTAACAGAATTAACAAGAGGTTTCAGATTACCAGATGAGGAGGCTGAAAGATCCTTTGGGAAGGATGGCATGATTTTCTCTAGCACACTGGATACAATTTCTATCAGCTCACAGTCTTCCATGTGAGACTTCATAAGATTTTATTTTTCTTTAGCTTGAGCAAAAGATGCTACCTTCATTGTCTGGACCGAAGAGAGAGAGTCAAAATTGAGTGGTCCATGGAATAGCTCCAGTTCATCTAATTCCATCATTTCTTTGGTCGGGAAGTCTTTAACTACTTTTGTAGTGTCTCTTGCCAGAGACAAAGTCTTCTTTCCTTATACAGCCTCAAAACTATCATCTTGGCTCCTCTACTTGATCTTCTTCTTTTCCCTTTTTCTCCTCTTCTTGACTTGCTTTCTCCTCTTTTCTTACTTCTCCTCTAGTTCCGGAGTCTACTGGGGGATCCGGAAGAGAGATGTTTACTTCTTCATGGATTTGCTCTTCTAGAATAGAGGAATCCAAGTCCTTAGTCTTTTCCTCACTTATCTCCTTTGACTCTTCTGGAGTTTTCTCAGTAGAATCTTCCTTTGATGCACTTAATCCTTCAACATCCATGGTAGAAGGTTCATCACTTATGTCCTCTATAATAGGAAGATTGAATTTTTGATATGCATTCCAGAGGATGTCTTCAGTCTCTTTTGCCACCTGATCAGTTTCTCTGAGCATAAGCTTGTTTATTCTGGCTTTTCTCCAAAACTCACCCTTGCAATCCTTGAAGATCATGTTCATTTGTTTTGGAGTGATGGAAGGATAGAGGTGAATAGCTATCTATTCCCGGATCTCCATATCTTTTTCCTTGGCATTGTCTTTTCTGAGTTCAAGTACTTTCTTAAACTCTTGGGGATTAGAGAGATGATTTCAATGAATGCTTTATTATATATGTTTAAGTACTTAATTGTAGCTTCTTCCAAGATCCTTTTGTCTATGTCACTATACTCATCATAGAATTCTGTCATTGGTTGCAGATTCCCATCCATAGTAACTACCTTGATGATATCATCAATGGAGAGTGTAGGTCCTTCAACAAATTCTTCTGCTTCTTCTTCTTTGTTTTTGCCAGCAGATGATTCCACAAAAGTTTTCTCTTTCTTCTCCATTTTCTTAACCTCCTCATCCGTCTCTATCTTTTCATCATCCTTGTGGCTTGTGTATGACCTTGTGGCCTTTGTCTTTGTTCTCTTCTATCCTTTTCCAAATGTCTTTGCTTCCGGTTTTGAGGCTTTTGAGCTCTTAGAGGTGTCAAGTGTAGAGCTCTTTGAGGATCTAGTCTGGGAGGGGACTTGCACCGGAACACTTTCTTTTTCTATTTCTTGTCTCTCTTTTTCTGCTCTTTCTACCTTCTCTCTGTTGGCATCAACTGCCTCCTTTGATATGCCATATTTCTTGGCAATTTCCTCTACTTCCTTCTTGACTTTTCTCTTTATTTCAGGTTGCCTTAGTTCAACATGAATTTTCACACTCAATTCTTGAAAGGTACCAAACCTTTTAGCCTCAGGGTCCTTAGGCTGACTTAGTAGGTGTTGGACATGCAGTTCCAAAATTTTCTCATCCACCTCATAGCCCATTGGCATAATCCAGACTTTTCTGGGCTCTACTGCCTCCATTAGGCATTGATCAGTGTCTACCATAAAACACACTGTATCTTTATATTTTTTTACTAATGTCTGAGGAATTCTTTCTTTGACCTACATCATACCTTGAAAATTCTTAAAATATCCCCAAAGAGCTGTGCTTTGAGCCTTGGCATCACCAAGCCCATACATATAGTGTCTGATTTGTATGGCCACAGGTTTATCATTTTGCCATACCCAACCACTAGATCCATGTAGCTCATTCATATAGTAAAATAATAGACATAGTATCAAGCCACCGTACTTAAATGTATTATTCTTACCCTTCGTTATTTTCTGTAAATTCTCTAATAGTTGGTTCAGGAGAAGCTGACAAAGGTCATAGTCAGCATTTTTCCTTAGCATATCATATGCATTATATATAGTAGTTCCGGATACGAAATTCTCCTGCTGGAGTGATAGATTTTGTAACCAATTATCATAGAGGAAAACTTGATATCCAAATCTATGATGTCTTCTATTGTCATTGCCCTCTTGTCAAATTTTGATCCGGTAGCCTCACTTATAGTTTGGTTTTTGACTAATTTGAGAGTAGGCAACCCACCGGATGAGTGTAATCCGGTTACTGCCCTAATGTCATCTTTTGTGATCTTAAATGGCCTCATCAACCACATGAAGTTGTCATGCATTCTACTCAAAACATACCAGACCCATTCATCTTCTACAAAATAGGGGAAATGGATGTAATGTCCAAAATGCTTTTCTCAAATGGCCTTGTATTGGGGTTTAATTTCAAATGTTTCATCTATTAATTCCTTGTGATGGATATCCATTAGCTTGGATTCCCCAAATTCCTCAATGTTAGCGTGAATGTACCCTAACATCTTCTACATGCAGAACCCCATGCATAATGCTAGAGAATGCACCTAGGGATAAACTTCTAGGGATTTGTAAGTATGTTTCTTGAACTTAGGGCGTGGTATATCAGTGATTTTAACAACATTTGGAGTAGCCATCTTTCAAATGATTCAGAGAGATATTCAAGAGCAGAAATACCTTTTATACTTCTAGGGTTCATGATGAGAGTCGAAAAGATTGCTGGTTGAATCAAATTCTGCGGTTGAACCTTGAGAGGGTTGAAGCAATCTTGTTATAGAGCTCTTTCTTTCTTCTTCTCAAATGCAAATGTACAAATGATGAACAAAAGAACCCTTTTATTTTTGTGTAAACCCTAATTCCATTTTGCAATAAATGTACAACTTAAGTCATTCTGGTTGCCTTGTTCTCCTTGTCCTAAGAGAGATCTTTCCAGATCCCTGAGATGCACTTAGAGTTATTCTCAGTGATCATTGATAGTCTATCTTCCTTTCTCCAATCATTCCATTTATCTGTAGATCAAGATATTTTAATTTTTTAATCATACTAGATCTAACTGTGAAAATCCTACTTTTATCGGATGGTTGTTAAACTGGATCAATCTTGGATGATTAACCTCTTCAAAACTCCTTACAGATCTTTTATATTTTTACCAAGGGTTATTTAGATATCTCTTTTGAGAACATTTCAATCCATAACACTCCATGTACCAATTTTAGGCACCAATTGACTTGCTAGGGAAAATTGTTTTCTTCTATGACTCCCCCTGAGATAGAACTCATCTATTTAGTTTCTGAAAGGAATATCAGCACCAGATTCTGGTGCAGATCTATCCCCAACATTTTCTGTACTTCTCTTTACCCAAATCTTGTTCATTTCCCTTTGAATTTCATCCGCATTCACTTTTCCTTTTCCTTTGTCTTGATTTTGGTTATGATGCACCAGACCCCTTTTATTCTAATTCTTACTTCTATAGAATTTTGCAATATGATTGGATCTATTGTAGTTATAGAAAATAACATTTCTTTGCATATTTGGCTGATATCCTCTTGATCAACATTGATTAGCCATATGTCCCATTCTATTGCATGCAAACCATCAACCATTGAATGAATTATTTATTTGCCTATTTCTACATTCATGAGATTTGTGATCATACCTTTTGTAGTTGAAACACTGTCTAGAGAATGATGAATTAGTCTAATTCATTCTTCTGCACTAAGTTGCTTTATGACTGAAGTTGTTGCAATTGTAGCAGTATCCATTGAAGGATGGATATCTTTGAGCATTTGGTTGCCTTACTGGAGGTCTTTTAGGCCTTTTCCTTGGATTTCCTAATCCAGAGTTCTTCTGACCAGATCCAGAGCTTTCACCTTTCTCATATCCCAAGTCATGCTTGTCATCTACCCTCTTTTGGCTTTCAAGAAGAACTTCAAGTTGAGCAAAGCTTATCTTGAATTTTTCTTTGTATTCATTTGTTGTTTGAAGATCCCTTTTAAGAGTGTCTATTTGATTTTCAAGTTGTTCTTCATTATCTCTAGCTTCTTCAAGATCAAATTCTAGATGTCTAATTATTCTATCCATTTTGTGGCTGTCTTCCAACTTCTCCTTGAGAGATTATCTTAGATTATCTTCCATTTTTCTTTTCTCTTCAAATTCTTAGGTGAATTTCATAACCCCTTATTCTATTTCATGTCTTACATAATGACCTCTTTTGATAGCTTCTCACATAACTTGTTTTTCTCATTCAGATCTTCATTAGTATCATTGGATTCACTTTGACTTGCTAATTGTTGAAGAAGTTCCTTCCTCTTTTTCACAGAGATACCCAGTTTTTCTTTTAGTTCATTTATGAAGTCATCATCTTGTTTGAGTCTTTCCCTCAGGTTATTGACTTCAGAGTGAGTTTTCTCAAGATCATCTAGGGTAGACTGAAGTTGTTCCCTCATACCATACATATCCATTGAGATTCCCAGATCTTACTCAAGTTGTTAGGCTTTGTTTGGAGGAACTGATCTCCGATACCAATTGTTGGAACAAGGTGGATAACTGAGAGGGGGGGTGAATAAGTTATCTTCAATTATTTAACTTTCTTTTCTTCTTTAACAATTAGTGTAGTATCTAAATATTTAAGCATACATGAACATGAGAGAAGAAAAGAAATCAACACACTTAACACAAGGATTTTTACGTGGAAAACTTTGTTAATGGAAAAACCATAGGGTGACTAACCCAAGATTGCATTCTCTATTCAAAGAATAGAAGTACAAAATGACACTTACTAATTAGGGCTCACTACCCGCGCACACTACTCACAAGAGGCTCACTACCTATAAGAGACTCACTATGTTCAGGTTATATAGAAAGTAACCAGGTGTTTGAACTGATCAGAGGCATCCACATATGCTGAGGTTTAGTTCTGGTTAGGCTCAATATACTGATTTGTTGCACTTCATTCTTCCTCTAATTAGTGCTATTGCTCTATCACATACTGGATTTGTATAGCTGCTTTCACACTGATCTCTACTTTTCTTCACACACACTATTACACAACACACACCTTCACATCAAAATCCATTTGGTATATATATCTACATAGGATTTCAACATCTTTCTAGTCCGCATCCGGAATACTCAAGATTTTCCCAAACTCTGGTTTGTCGGCTAAATTCATGCTTACTAAGTGATGTGTATCAAAAATATAGTTATAGGAGTCATCAATCATGTCGGCCAACCATGAATGATCCCTCAAGAAACTTGATCACCATCAATTTCTTATCCGTATTAAGGTTTGATGCTCTACCGGTCAATTCTTCCTTAGTCTACTCTGCCAAACAGGAACCCATCACTTAGATGCTCATATCATTTCACTCTTTCATCACCAGAGGCTCAATCTCTAGAATGTTGGTACTCCTCTTAACTTCCCCAAGTCTGCACTTTGCTAAGATACTTCCTCTGAGAGATCCAGACCTGATTGTCAGACCTTGCTACATGCTCTGTTCTTGCTCACTAGACCAAAACACTCTTCATTCTAACTTCCAGTAAAGACCTATTATGTTCTATGGATGTGTGGGATAAACTTTGTTGCCATCAATGACAACAATGATGAAACCACACAGTGTCTCTTGCCAACACTTAGCTCTAATACCAATTGTTGGATTAGGTCTAGACAACTAAGAGGGGGGGTGAATCAGTTGTCACTTAATTTATACTTTTTCTTACTTTTATTCTTCCTTAACAACAAATAATAAAATCAATGATATAAACATTTCAGTACTTAACAACAATACATGAGCAGAAACATGAATAACAACACATTTGACACCAAGATTTTTGACATGCAAACCCGGTTAAGGGAAAAACCATGGTGGGGGTTAACCCACAAAAATAATACCCTATTAAAAGTATTTTATAAATGGGAATGCACATACATTTGGGCTCACCGCCCTTATCTCACTGCTCAAATGGAGGTTCACTACCTATAGAAAAGATTACAAGAGATTTACAAAGAATTTGAACTGGTAAGAGGCATCTACCAATGCTGGAGACTCATTTCAGTTAAGTACATATACTGATTTTATACACTTCATCTTTACTCTGCTCTTCTTACTATTTTTCCTTCATTCAGATCTTAGATTTCTACTCCTTTCACATTTACTCCATGATCAGAACACAAACACTCAAAACATCCACAACAATCAGCTATATATATCCTTGTCTTGAATTGCAATCACTTGCAAGTCGGCAACACTTAGTACTTTTATGAATGCTCTACTCTGTCGGCTAGATCCATAGACCAAAATTGATGCACACCAGAAATAACACATGTAGATCATCATACATGTCAGCCACTAACATTATATCTTGTACACAACTCATCAAAACACTTCTATTGGGTCTGGACAAGGATTTGACATAAGTCAGCCTATTCTTCATTGAACTGTTCTGTCATAATAGGACCTGGTATTCATATGCTCATAACTTTTGATCCCTTTATCACCAAAGGCTAAAAACATGGATTTAGATTGTCCTAGTGTCCCTCTACACTCCTTCAGATCTGAAACACACAATGATTAACTAGAGAGATCCGCTGACCAAAATACTGGACTCTACTATATGCTTTGTTTTAGGCTCCTAGACTTAGATAGATTTCCATTCTGACTTCCGGTATGATCAGATACTACACTGCGGATGTGTGGAACAATCTTAGTTTCCATCAATGACAACACTTATTAATTCTAAGTAGTGTCTCTTTCAAACAGTGTGGATGGTTATTCTAGTCATAGAATCCTCATGGTTTTCACAATGAATTTTATATCCAATCCCCATAAACATTTTTTATTGTTATTTAGAGCACTTACATTGTATTAAGGAAAAGCATAATAGAATGTATAAAGGGATAGAGGAAATTGCTAGGGCCATGAAAGTTGAATTGTCCCTTGGTTCCTTTACAATAGATTCCCACTACTATGAGGACATGGTGGAGGACGGTCTAGTGGAAATTCAACCTCCCCCAAAATATACATGAAGTGTAAGAAATGTAAAAAATTGTGATAGGGATACTTTGGGGCTGCATAATTTTCCTTGACCCCTCTTATACTATGGAAAAAGTAAAGTATATATTAATAGATTAAATCTCAAAAACTATTGATGGTTAATCTTAGTGTCTGGTGATTGTATATAAGGAAGGGTTGTGGTAATTTGCCCCTCACCATTAGTTTTGTATTTTGGTCATGTTATGTTTGCGTCATTTATGTTGAAAGTTTTTTTGGTAGCAACAATGTGTATATCCCATATGGACTTACCAGGTTGTGACGATATAATAGGAAGAAGTTAGATATATGTTGTGTTGTTTCTTTTCTAGTATTGAAAGTCAATTTCTCTCATTAGATCTATTCAATATTTTGTAGTATGCATAATAAATTAGGATGGTTAAAAAATTAGAATGAATCTACTGAGCTCCTAACTACTAGTATCTAAGTAGAAATACAATATTTTGTAGCTCTAAGGTGCCTTACCTAAATTTATAAGTGATAAAGAACACAATTTTAACTTCTAAATAGAAATAAGTAAAATGTATATAACATAGAAAATCTGTAGAAAGATAAAAATAAAATCTTACCAAAGTGTTGTAGCTCAATTGGTTGAGCACAAGTGGTGAGGGTGATGGGATGTTCCTTGATTATACCATTCACCAAAGTTTAAACCTGCTAAAGGTGTAAAGATGAGGTGGGATTGTACTACAAGTAACTTTGGCAGAATAGATACCCCTCAATCCTTGGCTCTTAGCCAAAAGATTTCAAATTAGATTTAATTAATGGATAGCCCTCAATCCTTAGCTATTAGCCAAAAAGATATCAAAATAGATTTATGAAATGGATAGAACTCAATCTTTGGCTCTTAGCCAAAGAGATGTCAACTTAGATTTATGCTCCCAATATCAACTAGTTGCAAAAATAATAATCTGAGAGTAGTTAGAAACCTATTCAAAAAAACAATTGATCTTTGTCCTATGAAATCTATAAATTAATTCAAAGATAACATAAAAGTACAAATTACACCAAAGATTACAAAGATTTAATTAGCATATTAGCAAAAAGGCTGCCTATATAAAAGGGAAAAGTTTAACTATTTGTGACTTCAACTTTAATCAAGTAAAATTAGTAGAAAGTCAAAATATTAATATGTGTTTTGCCTATATAGTTTATGCATAGCCAACCCAATACTGTGAAATGAATCAAACTCAATACCCACGGTTAACCAATTGAAAATATTACCTAGACATGTCTCCATTCTTTAGTCTCCTAATTTTGAATAGAATAATCTCACTAATTGAATTCATAGTGATTAAGTTGTTTCTACATGATAATGCAGTTAGTTGTTTGGTTACAGCTACATCACTGAATTAATGGGCTAAAAGAGTTTAACCAATAATATTAATATATGCATGTATAACCTAGTAGGTAATTTTGTCAAATAGTAGACACTTAGTGTAATAACAAATTTGAAGGGAAAACAGGGTACATGTGATCTTTGTACAAGCATAAAAGGATACACTATCAAAACAATAAACATAGTCATTGTTGGTGTAATTAAATATTTAATTACACTTTATTAAGTTGACTTAGGTCTAATTTCAGTCTTAATTTATTCTTAACTTATATTAGGGTCTTTTAACTTACAAATATAAAAGCAAGTTCTCACATGTAATTCAATAAAAAAATTCAATTCATTAATTGTATCCAATATTGTACAAATTCATCATCTTTGTTTTTTCTCTTGTAAAAGGTAAATCCTAGGTTTTGCAGGTGATCATGATCACTTGAGTCAATTAGTGACTCTCACATGGTATCAGAGCTCTAGATTTGCAAGCCCCTTCTCAAATCCAAAGACAAATTCAAGCAAGAGCCATTTGTTGGGTGTGTTTCTATGCAAAATAGAGTCTTCCATTGGATTCAAAGCAGATTTAGAGTAGTTGAAATAGTCAAATTAGCCTTTTATTTTGCTTGATTTGAGCTTTGTAGGACAAATTTCCAAGGGTTTCAGCAGGTGCTTTTTTCTCAGGATATGGAGGAAAGCTAATATTTAGAACATTTTGGGCCAAATCTGACCTTGCCATCACACTCAGAATGTCCAAAACCCTTACGATCGAATGTCAAATCATCAAAATTGGCCTTAGGATCATTTGGGGCGTAAACAATTACGAGGAAAGTCGTACGGCCTCCCCAGCATGCATATCGACATGACTGTAGAAAAAGATTATTTATTTTTCCTTAATGTAAAAGTTTTTTTTAAAATATATTGAAAAAATATATATTTAAAAAGGGAGTTTTTTTGAAAAAAATTTGAAAATTTTGAAAAACAAAAAAATTTCTTGGGTAGCACAGGCCCCTACACAGAGTACATGTTGTATGGTACCTGTGATATAGAGTACCTCCATGTAGGTGTTATGCCTCACACACATGCCCCATTCAAAAATGGGGACCCCCTCTTTTGATTCAGCTTAGGATGTCAATTAGATCTTTTTCATCTCCCAAGTGGTTAAGTGGTCAAAGTGCATTTTGACCTTGATTGAATGATGATATTGAGAAATCACTTCAAGAGTCTACTAGGTTGGATTTTTATATCCCTTTTGATGTCCTTGAATTGCCCTTTTGCACTAAATTGCCCTCCAACTAACCTTTGTGCCATATTGCTATATGTCTGACCGTTGCGCTAATTTGCCTTCCAACTGACCTAGCATTAAAATCCTTTGTAACCAACTTCAGTGCTAATATATCTTTTGACAAACTTTTGCACTAAAGTCAGTCATCTCTGACTTACGCTATATCATTTGACCACCAACTTGGTTAGACGAAGCCAAAATGCCCGCATGTCGGAAGGACCTTAAAAGCCCGTAAACTACGCAAGTTGAGCCTGCAGGTCATAGCGCTGAAAGGAGCTCTCACCGACTAAGTCCGTCGTATCCTATTTCCCCACCAAGTCTGAGGAAAGGAGAAACTATGCCGAAACCCTAATGTGACAACTGTACATGGTGCATTAATGGTGATTTGGCTAAGGAATAAAAGAGGTAAAACCCTGCAAGCCTTGAAAGCTATCTTTACGCTAATAATCCCTTGCATCGACCTTGCACTAAATGACCCCGTCTCTGACTTGGTCAGACACCCTGAATTTCTCCACAAAATCGGTGACATCCCAAAGACCTGCTAAGTACAAGACATCAGATTTGTACTAAAAATGATCCCTTCCAACCTTGCACTTTAAAAGTCTCCCACCAACTTGGTTGGTCAACTTCAAAACTCACACAAATTAGACCGAGCTAAATCCCATGCAAATGTAATAGAAACGATCTCAAAGAAACTTGTGCTAAAACATGATTGACTAACCTAACAGTCGATAGAAGGTCAGTGACCTTTAAAACTTGTGCAAGTCAGTAACAATCAAAATCCACGCAAATGTTAAAAATCATGAATAGTAGTAAAACCTTGACTCAGACAAACCTGTTTCTCCCGCTGAGGTTAGCAGACCCTAATTTCAGCACTTTTTTGCCTGCAAGTCAGATGACCCTAAAATAGCACAAATCATGCAAAATGACTATGTTTTAAATATTTTTCAGAGGGAATAAAGTTAATGTTGTAATGCATAGATAATGATAATTTTCATGAGATTTATTACAAAATTAAACGCTTCTTTACATGTATTAATGATGATTGTTATAAGTGCAATAGTGATAACTGTTAGACTTGAGATTCTTTAAAACGGTATATCGGTAGTACTAGTAGATTTATTAAAATTCATCTTAAACTTAGTGGTGTATGAAAGGATTTCTTAAGGTGTCAAACTTATAAGGTCCAGTCCTATAGACTAAATGACTGCCTAAGCCCAAGGTATGAAGTATGAATTCAAGGGAATCCCTCCAGAGACCAAGATTCACTCTAGGTGGAGCGATGTAGGAGATACAAACCTATTTCACATAGACCTAGATGACTTTAGATTGAGGATCTTTAGTCCAAACCCAACTCCTAGGGCTAGAATACTTAAGGATAGTGGTATATCACAAGTTGTTGCCTTCCCTAGCTCAGTGCAATGTATAGAATTGATGGCAACCTATGTAGATAGGTATGATGTCATGACAAGAACAATCCAAACAACCAATGGGGATATCTTGGCTAATTTAAGCCCACCCTCTCTAGCTGAGACCTTTGATATTACTTGGCACAAGGTTATGACTATGCCAGACAAACAAGGATCAGAGGAGACCTATAACAAAGATGTAAAAGGATGCAAAAAGCACATGAATGACAATTGGGCCAAAAATAGAAGGTCTGCTCTCAGCAAATTTCCCCAAGTACTATACAGGAGGGATTTTCATGATGAAATTGGAGATTTAGTAACTTTCCTGAGTAGAATATATGGACTACCTATAGCTTCCACTTTTGAGGGGTGGATGTTTGTTATCATCATTGAGATATTGAAAGGGACTAAGTTCCACTGGGCCCAAATCCTTAGTGATAATATTCATGAGGCCTTTAGCAACTTTAAGGATAAAAGATACTTCAGATGGACAACTTATATTGTTTATGCATTGGCAAGAAGAAATCACTATGTTGGGTTATCTAAGATTGGAGAAGTTGGGAATGATGAGAAAACCCAGGTAAATGTATATGACTATTACCCATAGCTGACCTCTTCTCCATCTTTAATACATTTCAAAAGAGTAAATGATGCTTTTACAATGTATATAACTAGAATGCTACAAGGTAACATAGCCTTGAGGATTTCCACTGAGACAATGAATCAAATAACTAAGTATGGCAGATGGTACATCTAGTTTGAGAAATTCACATATTTAAGAGTGCAAGGCTTCATTGGGATGGCTTACAGACTTTCTAGTTATCCCGATGACAACACAGTGCTTCTAGAGTTGTCTAGACAATTAATACCCTATGCCGAGAAGCTCAAACACTTGCATAGAACCAATGTTCAATTTCCTATCAGGTTTGGCAAGGGGAACTATGCATGCCCTTCTTTAGCATCAGCAGAGCATTCTGACAAGGAGCTTCAACTCCTCAACTTACACTATTACACTACAAGGGATCATTTTGATCCAAATAAGCTAATGGAAAGATTCGTGAGTAAGAATCTATTCCATAAGATACATATTGAAGATTTTTGGGCCAATTGTCCAGATGATTATGATATTATGAAGAAGGCACATTCAAGGTTGCCTCTGGATTTTATTAAGAAGTTCCACATTATGGCAATACCAAACCAACTATAAGATGATAAAAATATTATAGTTAGAGGGTCGTGGGAGGTTCAATACCATCAGCCTATTATGTTACCAAATTGGGTAAATGTAGAAGAAAGCTCCTTAGATACTATTATGAGAGAACCTATTAGATTGAGCAAAGCCTGGGTAAGAGGTTAGGTGGCTGCTTTAGAAGGATAGCGAATACAACTCATATATATAGCCTTGCAATCAAATAAGGACTCCAGGGGAGAAGAGGATGAGCCAATTAATGTCATAGATGAGGTAGAGCCAACTGAAAAGTAGAAGTTAGACAGTGAAGAGCATACATCTCTGGCTGAGAAAGTGAAGAAAATTAAGAAGGCGTCTGCAAGGCCTCCTCCAAAGAAAGATCAGCCTCCCTCTACTAGAATTAGGGCCTTTGAGAAAAGAGACATGCCAAGCAGCCCTGGGGAAGGTTCTAAGTCGAAGAAAGCAAAGGTAAAAGAGGTAAGTAAGGAGGATGATACAACAAAGAAAAATTCTAGTCCTCCAACTTCCTTGTCACCTTCTACCCAAGGTATTAGCACTACTGCCACTACTATGGCCACTTCTTCTATCACTTCTTCTGTTGCTGCATCCACTTCACCTATAACCTTAGCTCCCATAACTCAAGAAACATCCCTTGCCACCTCTCTTACCTCTACCATTGCAGCTACTTCCTGCTCACTCACAATTTCTTCCAATACCTCTAGCAACCCTATCTCCTTCGTTGTCACTACTTCATGCCCCTCTATCACTACACCTACATCTTCTACTTCTTCCACTCAATTACCCTTAACTCCCATTTCCACCATCCTTTCACCTCCTCTCCCTCTACCTTCACTACCCTTTTCTTCACCTCTTGTCATCTCTTCCTCCTTATCGACAGTTTTAGCTAATCTGACACAAGTCAATGTGCCTCCCCTAGCCATATCTTTTTTTGTTCCTATTTCACAAATGCTTGCAGATTTTTTGGCCATACCACTGCTGCCTAGGATTGAGAAAGTATGTGCAGAGTTGGGATTACATGAGCCTGAAACAACACTTGAGGAGAAGAAGATGTATTGGATGAAGTAAGTGATAAGGACTCCCATGAACCTTCGGTCAATGTTGAAGTCATTGATGTATTTGATAGTCCTCTAGATAAAGGTCAGATGGAAGAAGTTTTCAAGTAGGCTCAAGAAAGTATAATGGTAAATCTAGAAAACATGGCCCAAGAAGAAGAAAAAGAAGAAGAGATAAACACATAAAAGAATGAGGAACTAGAGCAAGAGTAGAAATCACTCAAAGAGTTGGCTGTAATTGATGGTGACAGAGCCACTGAATTGAATAAATCTTCTGCACCTAAATGAATGCAAAATAGAATAGCATAGCCTGAACCCCAACTGAAAATAATGCAGCTGGATTTGTGTACAATTTTGTCACAAGCTGAGAAGCCTAAGAAATAAAAGGACAAAATATAGTCTAGAATCTATAAGGATGAGTCAACATCAAGAATTGCAGAAATAGAAGTCCCATGAGTTAATACAACAAAAAAACAAGTCAGAGTGGAAGATTATGTAATATCTACAGTTGATCTGGGACCACCCCCTTGTGCTCAAAGACTGGATGATTTCAACGAATCAGTCAAATCAATTTTGGAGCAATTAGGAAAGGATGAAATGTCTAAGAAGGATTTGAAGCAGTAGAATGAAGAACTTCACACGTGCCTTCAGTTTTTGGTTAAGCCAGTAGATGCAGGAGGAGATATAAGGATGATACCCACTTTCCTATCTACTAATGAAATAGCTAGATTGGGTGAGGTAAGATCCAAATCTGAAGGTACAGAAAAATGGCTATTAAAGGTTTTTGAGATGGGATGTGAAACTATTAATGCCTCTACTCAAGCGCACAAGAAGCTAGTAGAATTGCACAAGAAATGGAAACATTTATGGGAGGAATGTGACTCCTTCGATGAATATTATTCACACATGTATCCTCAGATAAAGAGCATCAGGGATTTACTTGTCTAGACTTTGGTCATGGAGAATATTTTGACTAGGAATCAACTACCTAAGGCCATTGAATGGTATCAATAGCTGCTTTTAAGAAAAGAAACTTTCGAAAACATAAAAGAAGGATATAAGCTAGCCGATGAGGAGCTATGGTCGATCATATATGATATCAATGATTTTTTAAAGGATTGCCTAGAAGCATCCTATGATGATTATGCCCCATTTGATATCAAAAAGTGTAAAGGTAAGTTACATAAGGTGATTTTTGAAGATGCCAAGCTCAGTATGGAGGATAGGTTAGACAAGGTAGGCGACCTCAGGGCCAAATTCAAAGCATTTCAAAAGGAAGGTGAAGAAATAGAGAAAATATATGGTAAAGTTAGTCAGGAACTAGAGATGTTTGACTATCGAATCAATCATTTCAAGGATCCAGATCCGTCAGAGATTATTCCTGCACTTGACGCGTGGCTGACTTACTGTAACAAGCTAGCTGGCGAAGACAATACTGATTTAGATGAAGAATCCTGATATTATTTTGAATATTTTTAAGGATGTGACTCTATTTTTTCTTTTCTATGCTTCTAAAATGTTTTTTTCTACTAATATATTGAGTTGACTAGTCAAATTGACTAGATTCATTGTATCTGAGGGTTGTTTTTCATCTTTTTCATAGAAGACAAAATGTAATCCAAGAATTGATGTGAGCTCTTACAATCATATTTATTGATGTAATCTAGAGTGTCGGTGTCGAGATAATCTCCACCATTCATTTGAAAACTCAGTATGCTACTTTTCTATATAAGGGGTTGCCATTTCCTTTGTTTTGTAAGAGAGATTTTGATGCCAAATTGTTGACTCTATGCCATTTGAAGTAATACAAAGCAAGTTTCTATAGTAATTCTAAGAATTTGTGTCTTGTGTTGGCTCATTTTGGTTTTCGTGGTTCATTTCTTGCTCTCCCATAGTTAGTTAGTTGTGCTTTATAATGTTTATGGGTTCCTGAAGTATTTGATGAATACTCTAAGTCCATACTTTTAGTTATTTGCTAATGGTAGATAGCTGTGTAAAGTTAGTCTGGGCTAATTGTTTGTGCTAACATTCAATTGTATTCTACAAGTTAAGTTGTGTTGCTTATTGGGTATTTCACATATGAATGTAATATGAAAATCTATTGACTTCAATTGAAGATAGCACCATTTTCTGTAGCACCGTAACACCCATTTTAGTTTGGTAACTCAAGAAGTTGGTTAAAAGTTTTAGAGTATTTGTCTACTAAAGGTAACATGTGCATTGTGAATGTCACTTAGGATTCCTCTCAAACCCTAACCTTTTACATTTTATTTAAACCATCGTTAGATTAGGAATTGTAGCAGCATTTTACATTGTTTTATCAGCTGAAAACCACAAAAAGGTTCATGTGTGTTTGTTGTCTCGAACTTGAAAATCTGCAGATTGCATGTAAGACCCCTTATAGGCACATCAAGAACATACCAACTGAGAAATTCCAAGGAAGCTAAGACCTAGCTGTATTATCCTTGGAGTAGTCTTACCTAGGGTAGGATACTTTTCAAGAGATGTGTGAAACTAGCAATCACACCTATGTTTCGACATGCTAAAACCACCATTAATAGAATTGGCACTAGAAGGAGGGAAAACTATTGTCCTATATTTAAAAATCAACAAGTTTGGGGACTAGACAGAGACATACAAGATCCAGCTCAGCTAGAGAAGATTGTTGTCTCTGATAGAATTTAGACAAATAAGAAGGGATCAAGGGATACTAAGAGCCCTAAGGAACACAGCTAGAACTCCCTTTAATCCTCCCAACATTGCCTTCTTTATAGGAAATAATGAGTCTCCTTTTCTATTCAATGATTACCATGATATGCCAAAGAATCCAGATAAGTTTTGTTCAAAGTTGAGAGTAAATGATCCAAATAGGACAGCAGATGAGCACATTAAAATCTTTGAAGCTAACATGTTCATGTTGCAAGTATAGTATAAGGATGTGATATGTAGGTTGTTCCCTTATTCTTTGCAGGATGAGTCCTATTATTGATTCGCTAACCTCCCTGCAATATCCATAAATTCATGGCTAAACTTGAAGAATGCTTTTCTAGATAGGTTTCGTATGCCTACCACCCCAGCTGATCTTTATCGATCTTTTGTAGAAATCTGTCGGGGTGAAGGAGAGATGATAAGTTCCTTTAACAATAGATTCTAGAAAGCTTTCAATCATTTGCAAGCCTGTTACTCTATAGGTCAGGCCGTTGCCTTTCCCATTTACTACGTTGTCCTAGATAAACTTACATCCATGTTCGCAAGGAGAGTTGACCCAATCCCTGCTACTTTAGCTCAAGCATATTCTACTCCTGTCACTATGAGTACCCAACTAGGACAAATAGCCTCTGGTCCATTGAACCATATGGGATCTATTGTCATGCTAAATGAAATACCTATGATAAACCACACATTGGCCAATCATACTCTTGTGATGAATCTATTGATAACTAAGAGGGGGGGTGAATAAGTTATCTTAATTATTTTAACTTTATGTTCTTCTTTAACAACTAGTGTAGCATCAAATCATAGAAGAAAGCATAACCATGAAAGCAAAAATAAAATCATTACACATAACACAATGATTTTGACATGGAAAACCCTATTAAGGGAAAAACCATGGGGTGACTAACCCAAGATTGTATTCTCTGTTAAAAGAATAGAAGTACAAAATGGCACTTGCCAATTAGGACTCACCACCCGAGCACACTACTCACAAGAGGCTCACTACCTACAAGAGACTCACTATCTACAAGGTATAAAGAAAGTAACTAGGTGATTGGACTGATGAGAAGCATCCACATATGTTGAGGTTTAGTTCCAGTTAAGCTAAATACATTGATCTACTGCACTTCATTCTTCCTCTTCTTTGTTGGTTCTTCCAAACTATTCTCTACTTTTCTTTGCACCACACAATACACCACACACACCTTCACATCTAAATCCATCTGGTATATATATCCGCACCAAGGATTTCAACATCTTTCTAGTCGGCATCCGGAATACTCAATATTTTCCCAAACTCTGATCTGTCGGCTGAATCCTTGCATACTAAGTGATGCATATCAAAGAGATACTTATAGAAGCCATCAATCATGCCAGCTAACTATGAATGATCCCTCAAGAAACTTGATCACCATCAATTTCTCATCTGGATTAAGGTTTGATGCTCTGCCGGTCAGTTCTTCCTCAGTCTACTCTACCAAACAGGAACCCAACACTTAGGTGCTCATATCTCTTCACTCTTTCATCACCAGAGGCTCAATCTCTAGAATGTATCAGTCATGGTACACCTCTTAACTTTCCTAAGTCCATACTTTGCTGAGATACTTCCTCTAAGAGATCCGAACCTGATTGTCGGACCTTGCTACATGCTCTATTCTTGGTTACCGGACCAAAATACTCTTCAATCTAACTTCTAGTATAGACATACCATGTCCTGTAGATGTGTGGAATGGACTTTTTTTCCATCAATGACAACATTCATGAAGCCACATAGTGTCTCTTGCCAACAATCTCCCCCTTTGGCATTGATTGCAAAACTTACTAAAAAATGACTAAGTGTCACAGTACACTCCCCCTTGGCTGATGCTCTATTCTAAAGTACACTTTTTCGGAGCTCCCCCTTAGCTAGATTCCACATTTTTCATTGCTCCTCATTCCCCCTTTGACATCAATGGCAAAGGGTAGAATCTGCACACCAAAATTCCCAAAAATCCAACTATACTTAGCTGCATAAGTATATATATACATGTTATACTTGATGGTGACAGGTTGTCATTGATGTCAAATGTGTTGTTGCAGGAGTACATCATCTTGTGTGTTGTGAATATAATGATAAGATTCATTACTCAGGGTGATACAGATGACATACAGTATTCAGTGGCTTGGTCATTTGATCTTAGTATTCAGTTTGTGTGTTGATCATATATGCAATTAGTATCTTGTATCAAGAGATTTAATGCAGAGGCAATGTTTTGTGGTGACGACATCATGTGAAATGATCATAATGCAATTCATATGGTTGAGATGTAATTTATATGTGTCTTCAAGGATGTAGCAGGAATCAAGTTGTTTGATGGAGAATGTCATGCTTATCTCAGATTTCTTCACTATATTGTCTTCAAATCATAATCAGGAGTTTGGTCTTATATCAATACTGTCTTGGGATCAGTGTATTAGTATATGGTCAGGTATGGTTCAGTTGCTTGCATCAATAATTTTAGTAGGCTCTTGCAGAGTTTATCATCATGAGTGGATGACAAGTTGGTGTTACAAGGTGCAGGGATATCATATGCTACATAGATATCATATGTGTTGCAACCACCAGTTTATGACATGTTGGATTGGAGAAATGTATTTGAAGATTGCTTGGGTTTGAGTTAACATCTTCATTGTTTAGTTCTTTCTAGTATGTTGTTCTCAGTGTATATGGCAGAATTGAGGTTGATTTAATGGTTTGGATTGTATAGAGGCATCAAATTTTTTTATTCTTTGAGGTTTGTTTTTGGAGGCATCTCCTATTTAGGATGTGAGCATAAGAGAACACAAAATGTTAATCATTGTGATTCATGTGTTGGAATGGTAGCAGAGAACTCAAATCAGTTTTGAAGTGCTACAATGACAAAGTAGCAATGGTATTTATGAAGGTCTTCTTTGTTGTTTAGGTGTCTTTAAAACTCTTACATAACCGTCACTCATCATATGCACTTTTTGTTTTAACAAGGAGGTGACTTGTAGTTGCAGGTTATATCACTTAAACCTTACCTGCTAAAGGGATTCTACTTCATTCTGTAATCGGCCCCTTCATAGTCTTTTACCGATAGGAATGGTTGCCCTTATGAACTCATGAGCGCCAATATAATATCAAAGGCTAGCTTTAAAAGTTGGTGGGCACGCGTTTTATGATCAATGAACAATATTTAAACTTTGCCTTCCATCTATGAGCTTGCACTTTGACGTGCCAATGAATGTCACTGTGTGTGACAATTTGATGAGAGTTTTTTTTTCTGAGGCTATGTTTAGCCCAATTTAAAGGCAAATTTTTTAGGATGCTTTTTCAGAAGATTTTTGTGAAATTTCCTTTCTAATTTTATATATGTCATGGCAGAAGAGTTATAGGAGAAGTTTTTGTTATTTTATGATAAGGATGATGTTTCACATTGACTGAAATTTAAGAGACTTCTTTTTCTATCTTTTTAAGATAAAGTGTGGGGTTCTAAGATAGAAAGTTTTTTTTAATGGGCAGAATGATTTAAGAAGTTTTTAGTTCTTCATATCTCAGAGTCTTAAGATTTTTTTTGAGGAGATATTTTTTGGAAAACTGATTTTATTCATGGATGAAGAAGTATGCAAGAAATTGAAGGCATCTAGTAAAAGAATATGAACAAATGAAAAATAATTTCATTATGATTTTTCTTGGAGAGAGATCTTTTGGAGATAAAAAATTGAAGATTTCTTTTTGAGGTTCTAAAACTAAAGGAGGAGATTTTTATGGTTTGAGAAGATTAAAAGATTTTTGGAGAAATGTTTTGCAAGAGATTATCTTTTGAAGATATTTTTGATGAAGTTTAAGGCAGATTTGATACAAATTTTTTTTGAAGACAAATTTTATGGATTGAAGAGAAGATAAAGAGTTTGATGATTAAATTTTCTTGTAGGAATATCAAGAGAAAATATTTTCAGGGCAGATTGGTGCAAAAATAAATATGATTTCTAACTCTTATTTTGCAGATTGATTAAAGGCTCTTTTTGATATTATTTTGTAGATGAAGAAAATAATTTTTTGTGTGAGATCTTAAAAATGGCAAATGATCAGGAAATTGAAGAGAATTGAAATGAAAGGTCTCAAAACTGAAAAGATATTCTTTCATCTCTAAGAGGAAATATAAATGGGATTTTGGTTTCATGAATTTAGAGAATGTGAAAGGTTTTGTGGATTAGATATATGTTCTTTTATTTTTGCATGTGATATTAAAAAGAGAAGATGACAAGACAAAATGATCTTCAGTGAGAGCAAATGACTGTATGAATGTGAAAGGGAAAAGACATCCAATTTACATATAATAGTCTTTCAGGTGCATTGATGGTATGACTTGTGAGACAGAGATGAAACATACAGAGAAGAGAAGTGTAGTTGAGTATATCTAGATGTAGGATTGTTTGAATAAAATGGACATTTGATAGACACAAGAAAGAGAAGAAATGTTTTGTATTGAAATAGAGAAACCCCCTGAATTCTAGTTTTCAATTTGTTCTGTATTAGGGGTTGGTGCTCCTTGAAGCTGGTGCTTCTAAACAGTATGCCAGTGAGGCTTGTAGGTCAGTGAGACCTAATTGTTTGCCAGTGAGGTATATCAATGTAGGAAGTGGGTGCCTCTATTTGGTATTGGAGTTGGTGCTCCATAAGGAGTTGGTGCTCCTAGATACATTTTATATTGCCAGTGCGGCATGCTCTTCAGTTAAGCCAGTGAGGCAGTTTCGAGTGGTTTTTCTACCCCGAGAGGGTTTTCCACTCCAGTAATTCTTGTGTTAATGATATGCTTCTATGTGTGTATCTGCTTCTATGTTGAGATTTATCTCTATGTGGTCCTACTCATAATTTTTATTATCAAATCTATACATGTATGTGTAATAGTTTATTGATGACTGTCTCTTTCTGAGTCTTGTAAATTAAAAGTTCTAATAAGTTGCAAGAATCTACACAACACTGATTTACCCCCCTTCTCAGTGTTGTCCTTAACTCCTACAATACTTACATATACTGAAGTATATCTGCAAAAGTTGTCTTCAACTGGACAAATTTTGTTGCCCAACTCTGCTTCATCCTGTCCAAAATTAAGATGTGACCACTCAATAGGAATGCAAAACCTTCTGCCCTCTTTAGATCTGTCAGATCACTGGTCCAGGTTGTGGTCTGAGCATCTATTAGGGCCTCATGCAGCCTCTAATTTAGGGATAATTATCCTTATAAGTTCACCCATCCTACTTATTATATTCTTCCTTTCCTTTTCAAGTTTCTTTAGTTCATTTAGAATGGCAATAGTTTGACATTCCTCATTTATTATGGATGTGGTGAGAGGATCAAATTTTTAAGATACACTTGACAATTTATCCTCTTGCTTTTTCACTTTCTTCTCAATATCCTTTATCACTTTAGACCAAGATAAACAAAATTTATATCTTTCTCTACCATCTTTAAGAGCATTTTCAAAGCTCTTTATCCCAATATCTATAGTTCTCCTATCATTTGTTTTTGATAATATAAGGTGGCTAAACAAGGGGCCAAACCCTTACAAAAAACAGAGAGGCCCGAAGGCAGCAAGCATCAACAGTGTCTTAATCCAGAAATAGCATATACAACCATAACAGAATACTAGCAAAACCAGCAAAACTAGTCGCTCAGATGAAAGTCAAAGAACTGAGAAACAGAGTATCAGCAGTATAACAACAAAGACTAAGGAGACAACAGCTCTCCTTTGTAGACCATAGATTTAATAATATCATCCACTTTTTTAGCTAGATCATCACTGTCAGTATTAACAGTAACCCCCAGATTCTTCAGCACAGAGAGGTTGAGGAGTATAGAGGTCCTGAGCACAATGGAGAAATTTTGTTCAAGCTTCGCAATGCGATCGCGCAGACCTGCAAGATTAGCTCCCAGACCATCATCAGTCTCCATAGCATCCTCAACCTCTTCCACAAACATGGCACCTGTTGTGTCAGCATTTCCAGCAGAGTCAGCAACATCCTCCGTGGTAGCCCCTGTATCATGCGTCTCCTACTTGTCTTCATCATCACCAGAAATGTCCTGAATCTCCACATCCCTGTCGTCCTCTCCCTGGGTGGATTCATCTGAGCTGCTCTCAGAATAGTCAATGAGCTTTGCTGAAGGAGCCAGTTTGCCTGCAATATGCCCCAACTGCTAAATACCAGAGGAAAGCCCCTCCCTACAAATCTTCACCAAAGAATCCCTTCTCTATCCCACCAGGGTCCTACTAAGGGTTTTAGGGGTCCCAACCACTGCCTTCCCAGTGCTCACCTTCCACTTTTTACCCCTCTTAGAGGCAGTAGGGCCTGGACTATCAATAGGATTTTTTGCAGGAGTGCAAGAGGAAACTTCAATAGTTTTGATAGGAATAGGGGAGGGCCCGAGTTCAGCAACATCAGGAATATTCTTAGGGTTTGAGGAGGGCTCCCCGTCCCCATTATTAGCGGGAATGGTTTTGGACGGTTCGAGAGCAAGATGATGATTATACAAATAGAGAATGAGGCCCTGGTGAAGAGGGATAGGCTTCATAGCAGTGTTTTTAGCTAGTTTCACCTGAACCCTAAGGACGGAATGCTCCAGGGAGGAAAGCAAATAAAATGGAAAACTAATTTTAGCATTGCGACAGAAATGATTTAACAGGGGGAGATGGTAGTTATAAAACCTAGTGAAGCAACCCTCGAGGGTGAAATACTTCATGAGGATAAAACACGTAGCATCCCACGGCTCCGGCAACTTGGCTCTATCAAAACTGCCCTGGTAAGGGACTAATTCTTTGCCAACCCCAAGGAAGAGCTGCTGACTGGAGAGTTCCATGATTTTAGTTTTCTGTTGCAGCTTCAAGCCTTGAGTAGACATACCAGTGGCCACAGCGATCACACGTTCATAAACTTCAAATCTGATTCCACCCACCAAAACCCATATGTTCTGCCAAGACCACGCAAATTGTTCAGAAAGAGCTTCATTGTACCCATTAAGCCTCTCCAAATAGGGGCTAATCCCACCCTCTTTGCAGTAATGCCAAGCTACCAAATTGTCTTTAAATTCACAGCACGAGATGGGTTCAGTTTGAATTCTATCTCCTCCCATAGCGGAATTACATCGCATGCCACAGAAACCCTCAGTCTCCTTGGTTGTCTTAACAGGAGGATTACTAACATTAACAAGGCTAATAATAACATCGCACACAAACTCATAATAATGGGAAGCCTTACAACCCCCAATCCCATGCTTAACCATAATTACCCGGCACAGGCCATGATGATCTGACCATCCGCTCACCTTATGAGAAAAATGAGCAGATTTGATAGTAGAGAAAGTACGAGAGGACTCGTACTTCAAAAGACACGTCAGCCCCCTCCCAAGGAGCTGACAGTATGAGCTATCTTTCGAACACATCTAACTCATCTAGACCCGGCCACGTCTTTAAGAATGAGATTCTTAAGATTTAAAGGAAGATGATCAAATTGGTGCCAAACCCTCCAATTTGAATATCGTTGCCCGAGTTCAGCATAGGCATCTGCAACTCCGTTTCCCTCACGGTAAATATGTGAGATATGCACATTAGTAATCCTCTACAAGAGAAACTGAATATCCCTAATAACGTCTTTCAACTAAATGCCAACATTCGACACATTAGTAACGGCATCAATAACCATTTTAGAATCTCCCTGAATATCCAAATTCCTAATACCAATTGATATGGCCAATTTAAGCCCCCAAAGAAGAGCCATAGCTTCCGCATAGTTATTGCTGTGACAGCCCAGACCTCCAACATAGACAGCAAACATCCACCCTTTATCATCTCGGATGATCCCGCCCCCGCTAGTAGTACCATCAAGCTTAGAAGCCCCATCAAAATTGAGCCTCATCCAGTTAGAAATCGGAGGCTTCCATCTAGTGTTAAGTCTCTGCAATAATTTTGTATTGTTATAAGTAGGAATATGATTGAGAATCCTCCAGTTTACCGCAATTTATTCTTCCTCCTGGGTCAGAGGTTTCACTGCGGTGCGGATATGGGCCGTAGTGACACTCTCCAAGAGACTCTTCATGAAAGTATGAGAGACCTGAGAGGCATCTCTAGCAGTATCCCTAAAAATCTGATGGTTGCGCTCTTTCCACAAAGTCCAGCTCAGGCATGGCAGAGTTTGATTCCATAACTCAATAAGCCAAGGATGGGAGAAGGGAGGATACCAATTGTTAATAACTTCCTGGATATCAGAATTGCAAGCCCACTGAATACCAAAATTGCTGAGGATGAGGCTCCAAATGTCCCTAGCAAAGTCACAGTGGAAGAATAAATGAGAAACTGTTTCCTCCTTTTCACAGCATAGACAGCATCTGTTGGCCAGAGTGAAACCTCTCTTCTACAAATTATCTTGGGTTAGAATTTTGTTATGAACAGAGGCCCACCAGAACATGTTAATTTTTAGGATCAGTTTGTGGTTCCACACTTTTCTCCATATATCCTTTTTATGAATCTCAGGGACCAATAAGTGATAGGTAGACTTAACAGAGAATCGGCCATTCTTATCCGGCCACCAAAATTGCTCATCTTCATGAGGGAAGAGAGTAATTCTGACTTCCTGAATCAACTTTTGAACTATCTGAGCTTTAGAGGCGCGATCAGGGTGATGGGGACAGCAATCCAACAAAGTTCTCCAGCTCCTGTGACCATTATTGGTTGACATATAATCACTGACCTTATTGCCAAAGAACTGAGTAGCAATGCCAGCAATCTCCCCCAGATCCCTCTGAGAGATGAGAGTCTTATCTTTTAGCCAAATATCAATCCAAAACTTGATACCCATACCATTACCCAACTTCCATCTGATCCCTTGCATGAGCAGATTTCTAGATTTCAACATTTTGTTCCAGATGACTGATCCCTTAGGAAGACCTTCTTGCTAGAAGAAGTTAGACCAATCAGTGTCATGCAAATATTTGGCTTGCATGATTTCTCCCCAATCTTTATGATGATGAATTAGGTTCTAATTAATTTTAGAGAGTAGGGCTTTATTCATACTCCATATAATTCTAATATTGAGACCTCCATGGGATTTAGGAAGACACACTTTATCTCAGTTGACCAGGGACATCCGCTATTTATCTTTAGCTCCTGTGCATAAAAATTTTCTTTGAATCTATTCCAACTTGGCAGCAAAAGAAGTAGGAATTTTAAAAAGAGAGGAAATAGGTGGGTATACCTTGTAAGGAGGCTCGAAGAAGCTACAATTTACCAGCACTACTGAGGACTTTTCCTTTCCAACCAATTAGTTTCCGTTGAGTTCTTTCCAAAAGGCTGTTCCAAAAATTTGGAGAAACTTCTTTAACCGTAAAGGGGAGACCTAGATAGATAGCAGGAAGAATATCTTCAGCACAATCTAGAATATGTATGATTTTTTGGTGGAGAGTAGTGGGAGTATTAAAAAAATACACATTACTCTTTTGGAAATTGATGTTTTGCCCAGAGGCAATGGCATAAAGGTTTAAAATATTCTTCCATCTCCGGGCTTCAATCACCGAAGAGATGCCAAAAAGAAGGGTATCATCAACAAATTGCTGCACAAACATAGGGGCAAGGGAGGAAGCAGGTTTAATGCCCACAAGATGCTTAGAGACCACGTTAGCTTGAATGTATCTCCCAAGAGCCTCAGCCATAATGATAAACAAGTAAGGAGAAAGGGGATCCCCCTGCCGGAGTCCGCGCAAGGAGGAGAAGAAACCCCTAGGAATCCCATTAACCAAGATAGAAAATTTGGTAGAAGAGATAGTCGTCCAGATGAGGAGATGAATTTTGTCATTAAACCCAAATTTTCTAAGAACTTGAAATCGAAAATCCCATGAGACCCTATCATAGGCTTTAGAGATATCCAACTTAAGGGCCATACCTGGAATTCTGCTCTTCTCCATGGAATGAATAGTTTCATGGGTGGAGATCACAACATCCAAAATTTGACACCCTGGGACGAAACCTTTTTGAGAAGGAGAGATAATTTTATCAAGAAAAGGTTGAAGTCTCATGACAAGGGCTTTGGTGCAAAGCTTATAGATAGTATTACACAGGCTAATAGGTCTGAAATCAAAAAGATTGGTGGGTTTCAGCTTTTTAGGGACAAGGACAATAAAGGTGTTATTGAGCTACTTTAAGATCTTACTAGTTTTGAAAAAATCACGAACCGCAGCCATGAGGTCAGCCCCCACAATATCCCAATACTCCTGAAAAAAGATAGGAGGGAAGCCATCCAGACCCAGAACTTTAAAGGGACCCATAGAGAATAAAATAGCACGAACCTCCTCCTCAGAAATAGGCCTTAGCATTTCCAGATTATCTTCCTCAGTTATGAGACAGGGGATCTTGTTAATAAACTGCTTAGTACCCCTGTCGTTATCATCACCAGTGGCTTGTTCTGTCAACAAGTTCTAAAAAAATAATACAGCTTGTTCCCCAATCTCGTTGTCCTCAGTGATAACAACACCATTGTCCAAGCACAATTTTGTGATGGAGTTAGCCTTCCTATGTTTCATAGCAAAAATATGGAAAAAAGCAGTATTACGATCTCCCTCCTTAAGCCACTGAACCCTAGATTTTTGCTTCCAAAAGACCTCTTCGCGGCCCATAAGATTCTTCCATTCTGAAATCAGATCTTGTTCTTTCTTAGAAGTATCATCAGAAACATCCCGTTGAGCAATCCGCTGCTGAATATCCTCAAGTTGACCAGCTAAAGTTTTCTTCTGCCAAAACACATGACCAAAACTAAGTCTATTCCAGCCACAAACCTCCTGTTTGATATGTAGAAGCTTCTTAACTAATCTGAACATAGGAGTACCCACCATTGTGTCACCATTGTGTCACTAGTTGTCTGAAATCCTTATGCTTAATCCACATAGCTTCAAATCAGAAAGGGAAAGGACCCCGATGACATTGATCATACCAATGAAGGAAAATAGGGCAGTGATCAGATATGGTTCTAGGAAAAGCCTGCAATTGCATATTATGATAATTGTCCCAGTTGCTCGATATAATGACCCTGTCTAATTTAACCTGAATCAAATTGTCCCCATGTCTCCTATTGGACCAGGTAAAAAGCTGATTTTGTAGCTCCACATCAAGCAATCCCCAAGCATTAATAAACTCGGTGAAGTCAAACATGCTGTCAGAGTAATCAAGGTTCCCACCATATTTCTAAGAGGGATACAAAGGAGTGTTGAAGTCACCAGCCAACATCCATTTGGAGTGTGGAAACTTGGTCAGGGTACTACTCAAATCAGTCCATAAAGATTGTCTCTGGGCTCTAGTATTAGGAGCATAAATATTGATTAAATACCAGTTGAAAGAGGGAGAGGAGAAATTGGTAACCAGGAGATGCTTGCCAGAAGCCACAAGGGAACCCTAAATTTTCGTACTGTTCCACATTGTAACAATCCCACCAGAAGCCCCAATAGCAGGGCTAATACAAAACTCAGCCTTAGGCCATATGTAATCAGCAATCTTCTTAAAGTTTTCCTCAATCATCTTGACCTCCTGCAGGAGCAAAATGTCTAATTTATTTTCCAGAACACAGTTTTTGACCTCAAACTATTTTGAGGGGCTATTGAAACCCCTTAGATTCTAGGATAAGATCCTCATTTCAAAGGTTTGAGGGAGGGGACCTCCAGTGTTTTCTACTTACCACTGGCAATTTCCCTGGCAATCTCTCTTTGCCGAGTTTCCCGTAGGGTTGGTCGCCCTTGTTTTGAGTCAGTGCCAACATCAGTAGTCTTTTTACCTTTACGAGTCTTCTTCTTAGGGGTAATCTAGCCTTCTGGGTCATTCCCACTACCACTTGGGCCGATGTCAACTGTCAATGAGGGATTAGCATTATGATCACCTACTTCCTACACAAGGTTCCTGGTGGACTCAAGATCATTAGCATCTAAGGGAGCAGCTGATGAAACCTAGGGATCAAGGGCATTATCATCTTCAACATCCTCATCGATCAATCTATCCTACATTTCTCCCTCCTCACACCCACCAGAATTCTGTCAGACCATAGGACTAACAGTGTCTAGAGCCCCATTCTGACAACCTATGTCTAGAATCTGTTCCGTATTCTCCTCTAGATAGACAGCATCCTGATGATCCGCAACCGTCTGGCTTTCCTTATCCTTAGTCTGTTCAAGATGGTCTTCTAGGAAAGCATTTTCCACATTACCCCCCATTCCCTGATGGTCAGGGGTAACATCTGATTGTGAGCGGTCCTCAACCTCAATAAGGGAGTTAGTCTGCCGACTTGTTTGCTTAGTTTTACAGTGAGTCATTATGTGGCCCTTCTTCTTGCATATTTGATAGAAGGTGGTGGCATTTTCATAAAGGATTGGCTGAGTCCAAACCCCATATTTAGAGTTTAACTCAATGGACATAGGAAGGGTTTGGTTTATCTCCACATTGACACAAAAATGAGCAAAAACACAACGGGATTAAGTACGGGCAGTATGGTCCACAGTAACAAACTGGCCAAAAGAGTCACCAATAGCAGAATTTTTTTTTTCATCCCAGAATTCTAAGGGAAACCCAGGTAAATGAACCCAAACAGGAGCAGATTTATTGAGATCTGAGCTAGGGTCAAACCCAGGTTTCCATTGGCACAAAGCAAGTGAGTGCGACCCATAAAGCCAGGGTCCCCTAGCAAGAGTAGCAATCATATCCTCCCTACTGGTAAATTTAAAAAGGAATAGTCCTCTTGCCATGGCAATGACCAAAACACTACCCTTAAGTCTCCACTAGAAGGAAACCCATTTACGGACCATCTCAATATTGGGACGGATGGAAAAGAATTTACCTACCAGAGAAAGATCCATGCTTGCCACGATTTCTTCAATCAGACCATCCAGAATATCCAGAGCTGTGCCATCTGCAGAAGCTTTCTTGACAGGCATACCTGTTGTGCATTTAGAAGACCCCAACGGTTCCCCTGTTACCACTTGTTTCCATCCATTAGATGGAGCGTCCACCCTCCCAGCTCCAGAGGTACTACCCAAGGCAGTCACCTCCATAGGCACCGAAAGCAGTCAAAACAAAAACCTAGAAAACCCTAAACAACCATGGAAAGTAGAAATGTGCACTTAAGCTTAGTTACAATTTATAGTTAAGATTCCTATCATTTGTTATTAGCCCTTGTACTTTGGAGAATCTCTTACCCAAAAATTCTTTCTAAACTTTCTCTTCTGTTGCTTTCTCTAAAGAGTCAAAATGTGTATCAACAGAATTAACAAGAGACTTTAGATTACTGAATGTGGAGGCCGAAGGATCCTTTTGGAAGGATGGCATGATTTTCTCTAGCCACCGGATGTAATCTCTATTAGCTCACAGTCTTCCATGTGAGACTTCAGAAGCTTTTCTTTTGTTTTGGCTTGAGCAAAAGATGCTACCTTCATTGTCTAGACCAGAGAGAGGGAATCAAAATTGAATGGTCCTTGAAGTAGCTCTAGTTCATCTAATTCCATCATTTCTTTTGTCAGGAAGTCTTTGACTATTTCTATAGTGTCTCTTGCCAGAGACAGAGTTTTCTTTCCTTCTACAGCCTCAGCACTGTCACTTGTGGTCTTCTTTGTTTGACCTTCTTCTCTTCCCTTCACTTCTTCTTCTTGATTGATTCTCTCTTCTTTTCTTTCTTTTCCTTCAATTCCAGAGTCTGCTGGGGGATCCCAAAGAGAGGTGTCTACTTCTCCGTGGACATCCTCTTCTAGAACAGAGGAATCTAAGTCCTTAGTCTTCTCTTTATCCATCTCTTTTGATTCTTTTGCATTTTTCTCTATAAGATCTTCCTTTGATGTACTAAGTCCTTCATCATCCATGACAGAGGGTTCATCACCTAAGTCCTCTATAACAGGAATATTGAATCTTTTATAGGCATTCCAGAGGATGTCTTCAGTCTCTTTAGCCACCTGATCAGTCTCTCCTAGCATAAGCTTATTCATTCTAGCTTTGCTCTGGAACTCATCCTTGCAATCTTTGAAGAACATGCTCATTTGCTTTGGAGTGATGGAGGGATAAAGATGAATAGCTATTTGTTCCTAGATCTCCATATCTTTTTCTTTGGCATTATCTTTTCTGAGTTCAAGTGCTTTCTCTAAACTCTTGGGGATTAGAGAAATGATTTCAATGATTGCCTTATTATATATGTTTAGGTACTTAACTGTGGCTTCCTCCAATATCCTTTTATCTGCATCATTATACTCATCATAGAATTTTGTCATTGATTGCAGATTCCCATTCACAGTAACTACCTTGACTACATCATCAATGGATAGACTAGACCTTTCAACATACTTGTTGTTATGTTTACAACACGCCCCATTTTACTCCTAGGCAAAATGAGGAACCCTGCTGTGTTTTTTTTGTTTTTTGATTCTGTGTGCTGTTTTGCTTGGTGGTAAAGGGAAAAGGACAGTGAAAATTGTAAACTTTGTTAAAAATAGAGAAAAAAATGTATTTTTAGTACCCAGAGATGATATGGTTGTATCCCTTGTGAAAAATGAGCTAGGGTTGCTTTTTGAACCATCTTAAAATTCACCATATTTTGCAAGTTATGATCATTTTGGTAAAATGTACAAGGGAAGGGTTTATTGTTTGTATATACAAGCCTGCTTGTATATCAGGTTGCATATACAAGGCCCCTTGTATGTAAATTCTCTTGTATACCAAGGTCCTTTGTATATCATTATTCATATACAAGGTTGTTTGTATGTGCAAGGGTCATTTTATACTTAGTTGCATTTGCAATTGGGTCCATATTTAAGGTTATTTGCATGTTGGGTCGCTTGCATGTTTTGTATGCAGGGTCTCCTTGTATATCGCTTCCATATACAAAGACGGATGTATGTCTTTTTTCCCTTGTATGTACTTTAAAAATGTTCTATACATACGTACAGTACAGAACTGAAGAGTTATCAAAGTTGGTTAAGTCGTTGTATCTCTTATGCCTTGTATATTAAGACATGCAACACAATGTACAAGGTGGACCCAAAACATACAAGGCGAAGATACATACAACATAGAATCAAAGAGAAAATAAAATCCGATTTAATGCTTGTATCAGGCTCGAATGTATATCTAATAGATACAAGTGTAATGTACATGCAGCGGACCCAAAAAATTTATTGAACATGGTTAAGTCCTTGCATATTTTGTGTTTTGTATATTGAGGATATACATGCAACAATATGCAAGCCATGGAATCGAAGAAGTATTAAAATTGGTTAAAACATTGTATGATTCCGGCTTGTATGTTTATGAGTACATTGTGTTGAATACATTACGGATTCGAAGGGTGAGTAAGCTGCAGTTTATGGTACATTTGGAGTCCATAGTAGATATACAAGCACCTTATGCATACAAGCCGGATCCGAAATGAAAGTCCAAAATAGAAAATTCATTGTATATTTTAAATGCTTCTATGTATCCGACATACATTGCCGATATACAAGCAAAGCAACATGCAAGGAGAATAGTGAGGGTTATCGGTGGGAGTCACAACGACGAGCTTGCATTGGCCAAAGATAGGTGATCAATAGAGAAAGTTTTGGCCGTGCCAATGGCATTATGTCAGGCCGATGAACAGTGGAATGTATGCTGAATGAAAAGGCCATATCGGCCAAATAGTGGCGATCAGTTGAGAATTCTTTGGACTCGCCAATGAGTGGATATCATACCAATAGCAAGGAAAAGAGAAAAGACTTAGCCGTTGAGGCCATTTCGGCTAGAGCAATGCGATCGGTACATATTGTTTTTAGCTACGCCGATAAGCAAACCTCATGCCGATAGGCGGGAAGAAGCAACGCGATAGGGTTTTTGAGGCATTTTTTAGCCTGATTGCATATTTTTTGGTCAACAATGGTTGACTTGACTGCTTTTAATGACGAATTTGCATTTTAAACGTGTGATTTTCATAGATTTTGGGCCCGATTTCTACATTTTGCATAGTCACGACTGGCTTTAATAACTATTCAAATTCTTGCTTTATTAAATTCAGACATTGTAAATCTTATATGACTATCTGTTTCCAATACAAGTGAATCTAGAATTCTATGTCTATCTTCTAAGTGTTTTCTGGCTCTTCTTTGTGTTTGAAACATTTTCTCTTAGATCTTGCAATATTAAGTATATGTTTGTGAAAATGCTCAGAACTTACATTTAAGGTTTAATCTATGGATTTGATCAAATTGTTGTATGATTTACAAAGTGCATAATAGAACAATTAGACCCTTTGGTAGAATGAATGAAGTTTAGTTTAGATCTTTCTAACTTTTCCCAACCCATCTGAAAATACTTAACTTCAAATGCATAAATTTAAAGGAAATTGTCTCATATTTGAAAAGTATGCATAACTAAGTTGAAAGTAGATAGTTTTTCATAATATTTAAGAGGAGAAAGCTGCAATAATTCAAGAAAACTCTTTACGGCTTTTGTAGCATGGTAACACTTTTATGCAAAAGGAATGAACAACTTGTTTATATTTATGATCTTTTACATAGTTTGAGTCTAGTAAACCAACAAGAAACCCTAAATTACATAAGGCCCCTTGAACATTACAGCTTCACATCAACCAACTGAATTTGCCCAATAGGTCAAGACCTGACCATATTAAACTTGGGATTAAGCAAATCTTAACCAATTCCTTCATATCTTTCAAGTCAGTTTTGGTTCATTTTATGTGAATTTTAACTATTGTTATGACTGTGTTAAAACAATCACCAACAATACTCTTCTTCCTTTTCTTCCTTGCTATGACAGATAAACGGTTCACCTAATGTTTTCTTCTTCTTCATTTTCTTGATCTCCTCATCAGATTTTGTCTCTTCCTCATCCTTCTAGCTAGTGTAGGACCTTGTGGCCTTTGTCTTAGTTCTATTCTCTCCCTTTTCGGATGTCTTGGCTTCTGGTTTTGAGGCTTTTTGACTTATAGAAGTTGTTGGTACTAAGCTTTTGGAGGATCTGATCCGAGAGGGGGCTTACACTGGAGCACTTTCCTTTTCTGTTTCTTGTCTTTCTTTCTCTACTCTTTCCATCTTCTCTCTATGGGCATCAACTGCCTCCTTTGATATTCCATGCCTCTTGGTGAATTCTTCTACTTCCCTTCTTACTTTTCTCTTGATCTCAAGCTGTCTTAGTTCAACATAAACTTTTACACTCAACTCTTAGAAGGTCCCAAACCTTTCTGCCTTAGGGTCCTTGGGCTGACTCAGCAAGTGTTGGATGTGAAGCTCTAGGATTTTCTCATCAACCTCATACCCCATTGGCATGATCCACACTATTCTAGGTTCCACTGTCTCCATCAAGCATTGATCAATGTCTACCATAAAGCGCATTGTATCCTTGTACTTCTAAACCAATGATTGGGGGATTCTTTCTATGGCTTGCATCATACTTTGAAAGTTCTTGAAATAGCCCTAGAGTGCCATTTTATGTGCCTTGGCATCACCAAGCCCATGCATATAATCTCTGATTTGTATGGCTACTGGTCTATCATTTTTCCATATCCAACCACTATATCCAGGTAGCTCATTCATGAAGTAAAAGAACAAACACAATATTAGCCCACCGTACTTGAATGAGTTCTTCTTGTCCTTCTTGATTTTTTGTAGGTTTTCCAACCGTTGGCTCAGAAGAAGCTCACAAAGATCATAATATGCATTCTCCCTTAACATCTGATAAGCAACATAGATTGTAGTTCCAGATACAGAATTCTCCCTACTGGAGTGATATATCTTATAGCCAATTATCATAGATGTAAACTTGATATACAGATCAGTGATATCTTCTATAGTCATTGCTCTCTTGTCAAATTTTGATCTGGTAGCCTCACTCACAGTTTGGTTTTTGACTGATTTGAGAGCAGGCAACCCACCGGGTGAGTGTAATATGGTTACCACCCTAATTACATCCTGGGTTATCTTGAATGGCCTCATCAACCACATAAAGTTATCATGCATTCTACTCAGAACATACTGGACCCATTCATCTTCTGTAAAATAGGGGAAATGGATGCAATGTCTGAAATGCTTATCCTAGATGGCTTTGTACTAAGGTTTAAGTTCAAATGATTCATCTATTAACTACTTGTGGTAGATATCCATCAGCTTGGATTCCCCAAATTCTTCAATGTTCACATGAATGTATGCCCTAACATCTTCTACATGCAAAACCCCATGTAGAATGCTAGAAAATGCGCCTAGGGGATCAACTTCTAGGGATTTGTAGGGATGTTTCTTGAAATTAGGTCATGGCC
Source organism: Cunninghamia lanceolata (assembly GCA_027924645.1). NCBI lineage: Eukaryota > Viridiplantae > Streptophyta > Pinopsida > Cupressales > Cupressaceae > Cunninghamia > Cunninghamia lanceolata. Next base: position 27,821,898 of record BSBN01000078.1, on the reverse strand, counting down.
TATCAGTGATCTTCACAACATTCAGATTATCCATCTTTCAAAGGATTCAGAGAGAGGTTTTCAAGAGCGAAAAATAGCTTTTACGCTTCTAGGGTTCACGATATGAGCCTATTGAATTGCTAGAAGAATCAACTTCTACGATTGATCTTTGAGAGACTTGAGACAATTTTGTTGCAAATCTCCTTTTTCTCTTCTTCTCAAATGCAAATGTACAAATGATGAACAAACGAACCCTTTTATTTCTACGAAAACCCTAATTGCATTTTGCAATAAATACATAACTTACGTTATTCCAGTTGCCTTGTTTTCCTTGTTTCTAAGAGATATCTTTTTAGATCACTGAGATGCATCTAGAATGATAACTTGCAAAGTATCTCCCTTTCTCCAATCATTCCATCTAAACACAAATCCAAATATTTCAATTTTGAATTATGCCAGATCTAACTATTAAAGTCCTACTTTTTCTAGATGATTGTCAAACCGGATTAATCTTGGATACAAGTAACCTTTTCAAACTCCTTGTGGATCTTTCATATCTTTACCAAGGGTTATTTAGATGTTTCTCTAAGAGCCCTTTTAATCTACAACTTTCCATGTGCCAATTTCAGGTACCAATTGACTAGCTAGGGGAAATTATTTTCTTTTGTGACTCCCCCTGAGCTAGAGCTCATCTATTTAGTTTTCGAAAGGATTATCAACACTAGATTCTAGTGTGGATCCATCCCCAACATTTTATGTACTTCTCTTTACCCAAATCTTGTTCATATCCCTTTGAATTTCATCCACATTCACTTTTCCTTTTCCCTTGTCTTGGTTTTGATTATGATGCACCGGACCCTTTTTGTCCTGATTCTTACTTCTGTAGAATTTGGCGATATGACAGGATCTATTGCAATTGTAGCAAACAATATTTCTTTGCATATTTGACTGATAACCTCTAGATCTGCATTGATTAGCCATATGTCCCATTCTATTGCATGCCAAGCATCTGCCATTGAACGAATTGTTTATTTACATATTTCTACACTCATGAGATTTGTGACGATACCTTTTACAGTTAAAACACCATCCAGAGAAGGATGAATTAGTCTAATTCATTCTTCTTCTGCACTGATTTGCTTTATGACCAAAGTTATTGCAATTGTGGTAGTATCCATTGAAGGATGGATATCTTTGAGCTTTTGGTTGCTTTACCGGAGGTCTTCTAGGCCTGTTCCTTGGACTTCCTGATCCAGAGTTCTTCTGACTAGATCTAGAGCTTTCACCTTTCTCATACCCCAAGCCTTACTTGTCATCTACCCTCTTTTGGCTTTCAAGAAGAACTTCAAGTTGAGAAGAGCTAATCTTGAATTTCTCTTTGTATTCATTTGCTATTTGAAGATTCCTTTTAAGAGTGTCAATCTGATTCTCAAGTTGTTCTTCATTATCTCTAGCTTCTTCAAGATCAGATTCTAGATGCCTGATTATTCTATCCATTTTGTGGTAGTCTTCTAACTTCTCCTTAAGAGATTGTCTTAGATCATCTTCAATTTTTCTTTTCTCTTCAATTTCTTGGGTGAATTTCATAACCCCTGATTCCATTTCATGTCTTACCATAATGACCTCTTTTGATAGCTTCTGACATAACTTGTTCTTCTCATTCAGATCTTCATCAGTATTATTGGCTTCACTTTGACTTGCTAGTTGTTGAAGTAGTTCCTTTCTCTTTTTTATAGAGATACCCAATTTCTCTTTTAGTTCATTTATGAAATCATTAGCTTGTTTGAGTCTTTCCTTTAAGTCATTGACTTCAAAGTGAGACTGTTCAAGATCGTCTAAGGCAGACTAAAGTTGTTTCCTCAAACCATACATATCCATTGAGATTCCTAGATCTTCCTCAAGTTGTTATGCTCTGTTAGCAGGAACTTAGCTTTGATACCAATTGTTGATAATGAAGATGGGGAGTGAATCAGTTATCTTAATTATTTTAACTTTCTGTTCTTCTTTAACAACTAGTGCAACATCACATCATATAAGCAAGCATAACCATGAAAGCAGAAATAAAATAATTACACATAACACAATGATTTTGACGTGGAAAACCTTGTTAAGGGAAAAACCACAAGGTGACTAACCCAAGATTGTATTCTCTGTTAAAAGAATAGAAGTACAAAATGACACTTGCCAATTAGGGCTCACTGTCTACAAGGTATAAAGAAAGTAACCAGGTGATTGAACTGACAAGAAGCATTCACATATGCTAAGGTTTAGTTCTAATTAAGCTCAATACACTGATCTACTGCACTTCATTCTTCCTCTTCTTTGTTACTGTTGTCCTGTCACATACCGAACCTATATTGCTACTTCCAAACTATTCTCTGCTTTTCTTGGCACCACACAAGACACCACACACACCTTCACATCTAAATTCATCGGGTATATATATCTGCACCATAGATTTCAACATCTTTCTAGTCAACATCTCGAATACTCAATATTTTCCCAAACTCTGATCTATCAGCTAAATCCTTGCATACTAAGTGATGCATATCAAAGAGATACTTATAGAAGTCATCAATCATGTTGGCTAACCATGAATGATCCCTCAAGAAACTTGATCACCATAAATTTCTCATCTGGATTAAGGTCTGATGCTCTGTCGGCTAGTTCTTCCTCAGTCTACTTTGCCAAATAAGAAACCAACACTTAGGTGCTCATATCTCTTCACTCTTTCATCACCAGAGGCTCAATCTCTAGAATGTTTCAGTCATGGTAAACCTCTTGACTTGCCCAAGTCCACACTTTTCTGAGATACTTCCTCTAAGAGATTCAGAACTGATTGTCAGACCTTGCTACATGCTCTGTTCTTGGTTACCGAACCAAAATACTCTTCAATCTGACTTCTAGTATAGACATACCATGTCCTGCGGATGTGTGGGATGGACTTTGTTGCCATCAATGACAACATTCATGAAGCCACATAGTGTCTCCAACATAATCTGATTCCAAACTCAACTGCAACGCAAGTTTTAGTGATCCACCCAGGCAATCCAGTAGCTAAAATGCCTCTAGCACAAATGCCTTTCCTACAATCTTCAAAAATAGCCAAAGCCAAAGAGGACAAAGAAGAAATCAAAGAACTAGTTGAGAAAATGAAGAAGCTAACTACTGAGGTTACCCACTTCAAGAACTAGAATGCTTATCTACAACAGCAGGGACATAATCAACAACATTTTCAGAACCAGCAGTACTCCTAGAATCAAAATCAGAACTAGTATCAAAATAAAAACTTTCAATAGTGGCCAAACCGATCCTGGAACACTAGACCAAACAATGGAGGAGTGCTATCACCCTTGGAAAATTAGAATAATGATACCAGGCCCCTTGATCATGTGATGTTATCTAAAGTAACTTTGTCAACTTGGTGCAAACTACATAAAACAAATGCTCATGCTAAACTAGACTGCCCAAAATTTTAGATCACATCAAGTATCTTCCAGATGGAGATTCAAAATGTTGAAACTCAGGAGACTCCACCAACAAGGTATGAAATTGTTCCCTCTTAGAGGTATAATGCTACTTTAGTTCTTAATAGTTATACATTTCCATTCCAAGATGATAATCAGCCTGAGGAAGAAGAGTTTGAAGAAGTCAATACATATCAATAGTATAATAAGACTCCCTACAACCTGAGAAGTAGCAAGCCTAAAGGCCCTTTCACCATCTCCATCCCTCCAAACAACTATTAGATCCCACTAGATCTAAAAGCTTCTAATAACCCTGAACCCCCAAAAGTCACCCATCAACCAGTATATTAGGGTGCTACTATTGCAGAAAATTCTCAATGATCTGACATAGTGGAAATGGGGCAGTATGTAGCTGAGGAACTCAAGAAAATGAAGGTTAGTCTTTCTGTGTATGCGTCACTTAAAATGCCTAAGGTTAGGACATATTTTTTCCAAGATATGGGTGCTGGCATCAAAACTGATTATGTACCAAAGGAGAATGTCACCAAAGATAGCGTTGACAAAGGAAAATAAAGAGTACATGTGACTGATGTGGAACAAAAGATGACACTGTATAAAGACAAGAGGGAAAGTCCTTCTTTCCTCTTAACACTCATAATATTCAATAAGAACCTTCATAACTATTTAGTAGATTCTGGTGCTTCCACGAATGTAATGCCATTGTCAATATGTAAAGCACTTGGGCTCACTCTAGCCAAGTCTTCCAAAAAAGTGCTGCAATTAGATAAGATTGAAGTGAATGTAGTAGGTGAATTGAATAGGATACACATGTAGCTAGCTTATTATCCTAGGGTGCAGCAGTATATAGATATTCAAGTAGTGGATATTCTAGATCAATATGGCATGCTTCTAAGTATAGATTGATCTAGGACTTTGAATGGTTTCATGGCAACCAACTTTTCTCATATGTGGCTGCCATGGAAGGGATTGGCCAACTAGATATGTATTGAAAGGGAACCAAGATGAAGCATATGATTATAGAGTACAATCAACCCAATGAGATTCTATTCTCAGAAGTTGATTTGGGAGTTTATTTTCCACACGTCAATTAGTTAGAAGAAATCGTTATGCTGATTTGCTTAAGACCCTCTAAACCACTTACAGAAAAAATGGAAAGTATAGAAGCATACGTACAATCAAACTAAGGAGATTCTTTAGAAGAGGATGAACTAGGGATATTTGAAGGGTTCTGTGATTTCATGGTGAAATTCATATAGGATCAAACTGCTATTGGAAAGCAGGTTCAAATGGAAGAGTTATTACTACCCAATTGGTGCCGCATACATGATACATCGCATTTTGAATTTACTTGCCAACTATGTCAAGAGGTAGTGAAACAAGTACAAAGAAAACTGAAGGTCCCCATAATTCTGAAAAAGGTAGCAGCTGTTGAAAAGAAGGAAGAACTAGAGCCTTTGCTTGATAAGAAGAAATCAGTAAAACAAAATGATAGCAATAGAGATTTTTGCTTATGTACTTTAAGATTTGATGGCTCAAGATGCAGACAAGGGTTCAGAGTAGGGGTTAAATTAATCAACCCCACTGGGAGCTTGTATTTGGCATCATAGAGACATCAGTTTCCATGCACAAACAATGTCATTGAATATGAAGCATTAGTACAAGGGTTGCTACTAGTACTACAGAAGAAAGTCAAAATTATCTAGGTATTTGATGATTCTGAATTAGTGGTAAAACAAGTAAGAAAGAAGTACTCATGTAATGATAAGAGGCTGAATAGGTACAGGAATAGAGTCTGGGATTTGATAGAATGCTTTGATGGTTTTAACATCCAATTGATCCCAAGGAGACATAATTATGTTGCAAATGCTTTAGCTCAGACATCAAGTACATTAGAGCCAACGCCTATGACAGGATTAAAGAAATTTTTTGTTGAATTTGTCGCTACCCCATCTGTACCTGATAATGTTACCAATTTCCAAGTTTTTGAAGATGATCAGCACATAATTAACTTCCTTACTTCATCTGATGTTTTCACTGCTCAGATAATAGATGAAGAAGAAATGGAGCCTGCTGAAATGGATTTAGAAGGAGTACTAAACCTGAAACAAATACGATTCCATAGGGAATAGTGGAATTAGAGAGATTGATTGATGCAGACAATTTAGGAACCCAAAGGAAATAAGGAGAATCTCTAGGGGGAAAGTGTGACCCGTTTAACTTTGGAACAAAAGAAAATGCTAAGAATGTGTTCATTGGAAAAGCTAGTACTGAAGAAGAAATGACAGGAATCATACATGCATTAAGGGATTACCATGAGGTTATAGCATGGAGATATGAAGATCTAAAGAAATATGATACCTCGATCATCATGCACACTATCCCGTTGAAGCCAGGAGGAAACCCATTCAGATAAAGGCAATGGCTAGTGAATGCTCTACTAGAACCGCTAATTTTCGAAGAAGTTCAGAAGCCGCTGTCAGCAAGGATAATATTCCCAGTCAGACATTCCGCATGGGTAGAAAATTTGGTGCCATTCTGAAAGAAAAATGGAGAAATTAGGCTTTGTGTTGACTTCTGTAACTTAAACAAAGCATCTAAAAAGGATAATTACCCACTGCCTTCTTTGGACGAAGTGTTACAGATTGTTAATGGGTCCCAGATGATGTCATTCTTGGATAGGTATTCTGGTTATAACCAGGTGATGGTAGAATATGAAGACATATTTAAGACGTCCTTCACCTGCAAATGGGGCATCTATGCATATCGCAGCATGCCATTTGGTTTAATAAACATTGGTGCCACTTTCCAATGTGCAATGGGCATTGCTTTTAAAGGATTAGTTGGAAAATGTATTATCATCTATATGGATGACCTCACAGTATTCTCAAAAAGGCGAGAGGATCATGTAGTAGATTTGAGGAAGGTGTTGTAGCGATGCAAAGATTGTGGTATATCACTTAATCCCAAGAAGTGCATATTTAAGGTAACTGAGGGGAAATTGCTGGGACATGTGATATCTAAGAAAGGAATATCTATCAACCTAGACTAGATCGAAGCAATACTCAAAGTACCTCCCCCAGCCAGGAAGACAGAGCTTGAGTCATATTTTGGTAAGATCAATTTTGTACGTAAATTCATCACGGGATTTGCTGAGATTGTTCGACCTCTTAATGCCATGCTAAGAAAGGACACTAAAATGGATTGGACTCTAGAAGCCAAGGCTGCCTTCACTGAAATTAAACAAGCTATAGCCAATGCACTTGTCTTGGTAAGTCCCAATTATACTTTGCCATTTCAAATATACTCAATTGCTTTCGAACATACTTGTGCTGCAATGTTGACATAGAAGAGATTAGTTGACGATGAAAGGACCATCGCTTTCATGAGCACTCCATTAAAAGATGCGGAGTTAAGGTATCCAAATGTGGAAAAATAAGCATATGCTCTAGTAAACGTAGTCAATAAATTCCATCATTACATCTTAAGAAGTCAAGTAATTGCCATAGTCCCAGATGCAGCAGTAAAAGCATTACTGATGCAAAGTGAATTAGGAGAAAGAAGAGGGAAATGGGTCACCATACTATAAGCATTTGACATAGATATTCAACCTATGAAATTGGTAAGAGGTCAGGCCCTAATTAGAACAATGGCTGAAGTTGGACCAGGCCTGGTCTCCCAGTAGTACCTGTTAGAAGATGTTTTAAAAGATGAGTGGTACGGAGATATCATATTTTACTTAATCAACAATGTCCACCATAGCTGAATTCATTTCAAAGGAGAGCACTCAGACTAAAGAGCAACAATTACATGATAAAAGGATCAGTCCTTTACAAGAAGAATCATGAAGGCATCTATCTAAGGTGTTTGGATAGGTTAGAGGTCAATCAAGTATTAACCAGCTTTCATAAGAGATTTGGGATAAGTCATGGGTCAACCCACTCAACAACTAATCAGGTTCTTCGTGCCAGATATTATTGGCCAACTATGTTCAAAGATGCATATTCATATGTAAGAACTTGTCATATATGCCAGATCGCTGCACACAAAGAGTGACATGCAGCCATGCCCTTGCAACTAGTGGTGGAGGTACAACCATTTGCTCAGTGGGGCCTTGACTTTATCGGTATGATCAATCTGCCTTCCTCTGTAGGCCACAGGTATATTCTAACCGCTACTGATTACTGCACCTGATGGTCTAAAGCAATAACTTGTAAGCAATGCACCACAGAGGTAGTTATTAAATTTGTTAAAAAGCATATTATCACTAGATTTAGTTGTCTGTTTGCTTTAGTTTGTGATAATGGCCCCACCTTTTCATCATTACATTTTTGTAACTGGACATTTGATTATGGGATTACTCTTAAGTTCTCATCTAATTATTACCCACAAGCAAATGGGGTAGCTGAATCAACAAACAAAAATTTGCTCGAGGTCATTAAGAAACTACTAGACAAAAACCCCAGAGACTGGCATACCTAGCCTAAGTTCACCTTATGGCCTGATAGAATCCAACACAAAGTAGCCCTAGCACATTGCCTTATCACCTAGTCTATGGGATTGAACCTATCTATCCCATCCACTTGAGGATCCCCGTGCTACAATTCATTCAAGACTACCTTGAAACTAATGATCAATTGTCATCTAGGTTAGCCCAATTACTGTACCTTCAAGAGAAATGTGATGTTGCTATAGAAAACTTTGCTAAACATCAGGGAGTCGTAAAATGATGGTTCGACAAAAGAGCTAAAATCAAAGCCTTCCGCATTTTTGATTTGGTCCTATGTTGAGATACAACACATGAGAAGAAAGGAGAACATGGTAAATTTAATAAACTTTGGTTGGGCCCCTATTAGATCTATGAGATCCTTGGAGACAACATGTATCGACTTAAGAGCCTTACTGGTGAGGAGCTTCCATTACCTGTAAATGGCCAATTCCTAAAGCACTACTTCTAGGCCTGAGAGGCAGTCATGCCTCATTTTAGTGTACATAGTTAGGGGTTTGTTTAGTTTGGTTAGTTTAAGTTTCCTTTAGTTTAGTCTTGTTTTCTTTCTTTTGTTTTCTGTAGTTGTTAGGTTCTTTGCTTAGATTAGTCATCCTTTTCGTTTTGCTTGATACACTTGCTTTTTCGCGGGGTCTTTTTTTTATGTGGTGGCAATTGTGTGGACCTGCAAGTGCATCTTTGATGGGTGAATGGTCATGAGTTTTCCTTCAAGAAGCCAAGGTTTCCACTTAGTTTTGCTATGGGTTCCACTATTATGCCAGGAAGTATGGTGTTTGTTCATTGGAAATGAGTCATTAGTTGGTGCACCTGAAGTATTTTCTAACCATATATCTGTCACACTTTAAATGATCCTAAAGTAGGTAGGTGAGTTTGAGTGATCTTGTGTCAAGTAAAAGGGTTGACTTCCTCTTCTACCACATGCACTATCAATCAAGCAAGAAGGCAGGTGACACTAAGTGTTGCTAGCCTATAGTGGGTAAAAATAAAAGGTATTTTTTCAACACCAAACCCATTATAGTGGAAATAAAAGAGACTACCAATTGAAAATTTTCACAAAGGTACTGTCTATAAATGATTACCATCAAATTCCATCATACCAAAAAACATTATTTGTCATTTGTTCTTCTTAAAGCTCATCACATTCCAAAATTTGAGCATTTCTTGGTGGTAGAATGATCACAGCTTCCTAACTTGTCGCAGGAGATCTTGGATGAACTTAGTTGCTGAAGGATGGGAATGAATACAATTGCACACACTCAAGTTTTCAAGATGTGGATGGTTGCACTAGTTAGTGATCTTGGATTCTTTGTTAAGGTACCTTACTTTTTTCATTTAATATGTGGGGAACACAAAAATTCTGGGTTCAAACTAAACATTTATCGTTGGAATGCTTGGGAGCATTTCCCAGCAGAGTCACCATTTGTTGTGCCTCACACACATGGCCCATTCAAAAATGGGGACCCCCTCTTTTCATTTGGCTTAGGATGTCAATTAGATCTTTTTCATCTCCCAAGTGGTTAAATGGTCAAAGTGCATTTTGACCTTGATTGAATGATGATATTGAGAAATCACTTCAAGAGTCTTCTAGGTTAGATTTTTATATCTCTTTTAATGGCCTTGAATTGCCCTTTTATGCTAAATTTCCCTCTAACTAACCTTTGCACCAAATTGCTATCTATCTGACCTTTGCACTAATTTTCCTTCCAACCGACCTGACATTAAAATCCTTTGTCACCAACTTCAACGCTAATTTTTCTTTCGACGGACTTTTGCGCTAAAATCAACTATCTCTGACTTGCACTATATCATTTGACCACCAACTTGGTCAATCAAAGCCAAAATTCCTGCAAGTTAGAAGGACCTTAAAAGCCTACAAACTATGCAAGTTGAGCCTGCAAGTCATAGTGTTGAAAGGAGCTCTCACTGACTAGGTCTGTCGCATGCTATTTCCCCGCCAAGTATAAGCAAAGGAGAAATTGTGTTGAAACCCTAATCTAACAACCGTACGTGGTGTACTAGTGTTGATTTAGCCAAAGAAAAAAAGAGGTAAAAGTCCACAAGCCTTGAAAGCTATCTTTATGCTAATAATCCCTTACGCCGACCTTGCACTAAATGACCCTGTCTCTAACTTGGTCAGACACCTTGAATTTCTCTGCAAAATTGGTGACATCCCAAAGGCCCACTAAGAACAAGACATCAGATTTGTGGTAAAAATGATCCCTTCCGATCTTGCGCTTTAACACTCTCCCACTGACTTGGTCAGTCAACTTCAAAAGTCGCGTAAATCAAACCGAGCTAAATCCCATGCAAATGTAATACAAACGATCTCAAAGAAACTTGCACTAAAACATGACTAACCTAACAACTGATAGAAGGTTGGTGACCTTTAAAACCCATGCAAGTTGGTAACAATCAAAATCCGTGCAAATGTTAAAAACCATGAATAGTAGTAAAACCTTGAGTCGGACAAGCTCGTTTCTCCCACTGAGGTCAGCAGACCCTAATTTCAACACTTTTCTACTTGCAAGTTGGATGACCCTAAAATAGCGCAAATCATGCAAAATGACTATGTTTCAAAGAATTCTCAAAGGGAATAGAGTTAATGTTGTAATGCATAGATAATGATGATTTTCATGAGGTTTCTTGCAACATTAAATGTTTCTTTGCATGAATTAATGATGATTGTTATAAGTGCAATAGTGATAACTATTAGACTTGAGATTGTTTAAAAGGTTATATCAGTAGTACTAGTAGATTTATTAAAATTCATCTTAAACTTAGTGGTGTATGAAAGGATTTCTCAAGGAGTCAAACTTATAAGGTCTAGTCTTGCAAACTAAATGACTAGCTGAGCCCAAGCTATGAAGTATGAATTCAAGGGAATCCCTCCAGAGACCAAGATTCACTCTAGGTGGAGCGATGTAGGAGATATAGACCTAGGTCAATAGACCTAGATGACTTCATATTGAGGATCTTTGGTCCAAACCCAAATCATAGGCCCATAATACTCAGGAACAGTGGTATATCACAAGTTGTTGCCTTCCCCACCTCAGTGTAATGTGTAGAATTGATGGCAACCTGTGCATATAGGTATGATGTCAAGACAAGAACAATCCAAAAAACTAATGAGGATATCTTGGCTGATTTAAGCCCACCCTCTCTAGCTGAGGCTTTTGATATTCCTTTACACAAGGTTATGACTATGCCAGACAAACAAGGATCAGAGGAGACCTATAACAAAGATGTAGAAGGATACAGAAAGTACATGAATGACAATTGGGCCAAAAATAGAAGGTTTGCTTTGAGCAAATTTTCCCAAGTACTATACAGGAGTGATTTCCATGATGAAATTGGAGATTTATTAACTTTCTTGAGCAAAATATATGGACTGCCTATAGCTTCCACTTTTGAGGGGTGGATGTTTGTTATCATCATTGAGATATTGAAATGGACTAAGTTCCATTGGGTCCAAATCCTTAGTGACAATATTCATGAGGCCTTTAGCAACTTTAAGGATAAATGATGCTTCAGATGGACATCTTATATTGGTTATGCATTGGCAAGAAGAAATCATTATGTTGGGTTGTCTAAAATTGGAGAAGTTGGGAAGGATGAGAAAACCCAGGTAAATCTATATGACTATTACCCATAGCTGACATCTTCTCAATCTTTGATACATTTCAAAAGAGTAAATGATGCTTTTTACAATGTATATAACTAGAATGCTACAAGGTAACACAACCTTGAGGATTTCCACTGAGGCAATGAATGAAATAACTAAGTATGGTAGATGGTACATCTAGTTTGAGAATTTCACATATTTAAGAGTGCAAGGCTTCACTGGGATGGCTTACAAACTTCCCAGGTATTTCGATGACAAGACAGTGCTTTTGGGGCTATCTAGACATTTAATACCCTGTGTCGAGAAGCTCAAACACTTGTATAGAACCAATGTTTAGTTTCCTATTAGGTTTGGCAAGGGGAACTATGCATGCCCTTCTTTAGCATCAACAGAGCATTCTAACAAGGAGCTTCAACTCCTCAACTTACACTATTACACTGCAAGGGATCATTTTGATCCAAATAAGTTAATGGAAAGATTCATGAGTAAGAAGATATTCCATAAGATACATATTGGAGAGTTTTGGGCCAATTGCACAGATGATTATGAGATTATGAAGAAGGTACATTCAAAGCTACCTCTAGATTTTATTAAGAAGTTCCACATTATAGAAGTACCAGACCAGCTACAAGATGAGGAAAATGTTATGGTCAGAGGGCCATGGGAGGTTCAATACCATCAGCCTATTCCATTACCAAATTGAGCAAATGCAGAAGAAAGCTCCTTGGAAACTATTATGAGAGAACCTATTAGATTGAGAAAAGCCTGGGTAAGAGGTCAGGTGGCTGCTTTAGAAGGACATGGAATACAATTCTATTTATACAGCATTGGAATCAGATAAGGACTTCGGGGGAGAAGAGGATGACCCAATCAATGTCACAGATGAGGTAGAGATAGCTGAGAAGCAGAAGTCAGATAGTGAAGAGCATACATCTCTAGGAAAGAAAGTGAAGAAAATTAAGAAGCCATCTGCAAGGCCTCCTCCAAAGAAAGATCAGCCTCCCTCTACTAGAAAAAGGACCTCCAAGAAAAGAGACATGCCAAGCGGCCTTGGAGAAGGTTCTAAGTCCAAGAAAGCAAAGTTAAAAGATGTAAGTAGGAAGGATGATACAACAAAGAAAGATTCTAGTCCTCCAACTTCCTTGTCACCTATTACCCAATGTATTAGCACTACTGTCGCTACTACTACCACTTCTTCTTCTATCACTTCTTCCACTGCTGCATCCACTTCACCTATAACCTCAACTCCCATAACTAAAGAAACATCCCTTGCCACCTTTCTTACCTCTACCATTGCAGCTACTTCCTACTCATTGGCAATTTCTTCCAATACCTCTAGCAGCCCTATATCCTCTATTGTTGCTACTTCATGCCGCTCTATCACGGAACCTACATCTTCTACCTCTTCCACTCAATTACCCTTACCTCTCATTTCCACCATCCTTTCACCTCCTCTCCCTCTATCTTCACTACCCTTTCCTTCACCTCTTGTCATCTCTTCCTCCTTATCAACAATTTTATCTAATCTAACACAAGTCAATGTGCCTCCCCTAGCCATATCTTCTGTTGTTCCTATTTGACAAATACCGACAAATTCTTTGGCCATAACACTGTTGCCTGGGATTGAGAAAGTATGTACAGATTTGGGATTTCATGAGCCTAAAACAACACTTGAGGAGGAGAAAGATGTATTGGTTGAAGTAAGTGATAAAGACTCCCATGAACCTTTAGTCAATGTTGATGTCATTGATGTATTTGACAGTCCTCCAGATAAAGGTCAAACGAAAGAAGTTTTCAAGTTAGCTCAAGAAAGTATAATGGTAAATCTGAAAAAACTGGCCCATGAAGAAGAAAAAGAAGAAGAGATAAACATGGAAAAGAATGAGGAACTAGAGCAAGAGCAGAAATCACTCAAAGAGCTAGCTATAATTGATGGTGACAGAGCCACTAAATTGAATAAATCTTCTGCACCCGAATGGCTACAAAGTAGAATAGCATATCTTTAGCCACAAGTCGAAATAATGCAGCTAGATTTGAGTATAATTTTGTCATGAGCTTAGAAGCCTAAGAAACAAAAGAAGGCCAAAATACAGTCCAAAATCTATAAGGATGACTCAGGATCAAGAATTGCAGAAATAGCAGTCCCGCTAGCTAATACAACAAAAGAATAAGTCAGGGCGGAAGATTACGTAATATCTATAGTTGATCTGGGACCACCCACTCGTTCTCAAAGAGTGGATGATTTCAAGGAATCAGTCACATCAATTTTGGAGCAATTAGACAATGATGAAATGTCCAAGAAGGATTTGAAGCAACAGAATGAAGAACTTTGCGTGTGCCTTCAGGTTTTGGTTAAGCCAATAGATGTAGGAGGAGATATAAGGATGATACCCACTTTCCTGTTTACTGATGAAATAGTCAGATTGGACGAGGTAAGATCCAAATCCAAAGGTACAGAAAAATGGCTATTAAAGGTTTTTGAGATGGGATGTGAAACTATTAATGCCTCTGCTCAAGTACACAAGAAGCTAGTAGAATTGCACGAGAAATGGAAAGATTTGTGTGAGGAATGTGACTCCTGCAATGAATATTATTTGTTTATGTATCCTCAGATAAAGAGCATCAGGGATTTGCCTACCTAGACTCTGGTCGTGGAGAATATTTTGACTAGGAATCAACTACCTAAGGCCGTTGAATGGTATCAATAGCTGCTTTTGAGAAAAGAAACTTTCGAAAACATAAAAGAAGCGTATAAGCTAGCCGATGAGGAGCTACGGTCGATCATATACAATATCAATGATTCTTTAAAGGATTTCCTAGAAGCATCCTATGATTATTATGCCCCATTTGATATCGAAAAGTGTAAAGATAAGTTGTATAGGTGATTTTTGAAGATGCCAAGCTCAGTATGGAGGATACATTAGACAAAGTGACCTTAGGGCTGAATTCAAAGCATTTCAAAAGGCATGTGCAGAAATAGAGAAAATGTATGGTAAATTCAGTTGGGAACTAGAGATGTTTGACTACTGGATCAATCATTTGAAGGATCCAGATCCGTCAAAGATTAATCTTGCACTTGACGCATGGCTGACTTACCGTAACAAGCTAGCTAGTGAAGACAAAATTGATTTAGATGAAGAATCTTGATATTATTTTGAATATTTTTAAGGATGTAATCCCGTCATAATTTTAAATTGTTGTATTCGAGGTAGCATGTGACTCTATTTTTTCATTTCTATGCTTCTAAAATGTTCTTTTCTACTAATATATTGAGTTGACTAGTCAAATTGACTAGATTCAATATATCTGGGGCTGTTTTTCATTTTTTTGATAGAAGACAAAATGTAATCTGAGAAGTGATGTGAGCTATTACAATCGTATTTATTGATGTAATCTAGACTGTTGGTGTCGAGTTAATCTCCACCTTTCATTTGAAAACTCGGTATGCTATGTTTCTATATAAAGGACTACCATTTCCTTTGTTTTGTAAGAGAGATTTTGATGCCGAATTGTTGACTCTATGCCATTTGAAGTAATGCAAAGCAAGTTTCTGCAGTAATTCTAAGAATTTGTGTCTTGTGTTGGCTCATTTTGATTTTCATGGTTTGCTTCTTGCTTTCCCTAGTTAGTTAGTTGTGCTTTATAATGTTCATGGTTTGCTGAAGTATCTGATGAATACTCTAAGTCCATACTTTTAGTTATTTGCTAAGGGTAGATAGCTATGTAAAGTTAGTCTAGGCTGATTGTTTATGCTAAAGTTCAATTGCATTCTGCAAGTTAATTTGCGCTGCTTATTGGGTATTTGACAAATGAATGTAATCTAAAAATCTATTGACTTCCATTGAAGATAGCACCATTTTTTGCAGCATTGTAACACCCTTTTTAGTTTGGTAACTTAGGAAAATGGTTAAAAGTTTTAGAGTATTTGTCTACTAAAGGTAACCTATGCATTGTGAATGTCACTTAGGATTCCTCTCAAAACCTAACCTTTTACGTTTTCTTTAAATCATCATTAGATTAGGAATTCCAACAACATTTTACATTATTTTATTAGTTGAAAACCACAAAAGGGTTTATGTGTGTTTGTTGTCCTGAACTTGAAAATCTATAGATTGCATGTAAGACCCCTTGTAGGCGCATCTAGAACATACCAACTAAGAAATTCCAAGCAAGCTAAGACCTAGCTGTATTATCCTTGGAGTATTCTTACCTAGGGTAGGATACTTTTCAAGAGAGGTGTGAAACTAGCAATCACACCTACGTTACTACATGCTAAAACCACCATCAACAGTAGGCCCTTAGAACCTTGTGCCCTTCTAGGGCTATGGTCCCTTAAGGAGCTTGCAAACCCCTTTTTAGGGTTGCGGAACCCCATTAGTGGGACTGCATGGGGGGGGCATTAACCCCTCCACCCCACATTAATTTTTTTAAAAATTTCAATAAAATAATTCATTATTTAAAAAAAAAAATTATTAAAAAACATGAAAATAATGTTGTACCTACCTAGAAATCTGTGCCCACCATTGGTGATTTTTTTTTAACAAGGGACCCATATTTGGTTGTTTTTTTCTAAATTTAGCATAGGGCTTTTATCTGGTAGACACCTACTTCTGGAGGTTTGATCGAATCTGGCGATTTCACTAAATTTGGTGGATTTTTGTTTTTTCTCCAGATACACTCCTCACCATTGGAAGTTTCTATTTTGTACTTGATCTTCAAATACCATTAGCTTGACCATACGAAGGTTTTTTTCAGTGCAATTATTTTTGAAATTGGTAGACTTTCATGATCCTCGTAGTGGTGCAGATGGTTTTTATTTTGAGTTTTTATTTTTTTCTAGATTTTTGTTTTCTCACTATTGTTGTTGTGTAGTTCTCATTTTGGGAACTTCAATGGGCCATATCTTAGGCATACAAACTCCTTTTTGGGTCCCATTTTTTTGAAAGTGCGTGATTTTCTATGTACTTTCCTATGGTGCTATCAGTTTCCTTTCATTTTGTAGTAGAATTGTAGTTTCAATATGTGGTGTTATTTGGACATTGTTTGCTCCTATTGTAGGCACTAGCTAAGTTGTAAACACACAAATTGTCAAAAAATTAGTTTAATATGTCATACCTTGAAATTTTTTGATTTACATCAGTTCATGCTTCAGATTGAGAGCCTCTGGTTATTGATCTTGTATCTTGCATCAGATTCTCATTGGGTCACATCTTAGTTTGATGGCCATTCATTATGGTTAATGTTCTAGAATCATCATGGTACTTGTTCCTATGGATCAGTTTTAGTCACATTTTAGCATTGGTAGTTGCAGCTTCTTCATCTACTTTCTAGAGTTTCACCAAACCTTCTTTATTCTTCACCTCTTTTGGAGGGGGCATTCATGCTTGTACTTTTGTGATGGATTCAGTTCTTGGAAGGTCTTAGCGTTAGTCATTCTTCCATCACATGTTCATGTAGTTATTTTCTTTTCTCTCTTTTGGAGAGGAGTTTTCTCCCATTGGGTTTTTCTCTTTTTCTCCACTTTATAGTAGATTCTTGTTGTACATGGGTACCTTAAATGGCCTCGTAGCCGAGACCCATCATCATCCTTGCATTAGTTGCATGTTTTCATTTCTCCCTAAGTTGCACACAGGGGGGTGTTGGTGTAATTAAATATTTAATTACACTTTATTAAGTTGACTTAGGGCTTCACCAGACCTTCTCTATTCTTCCTCTCTTTTGGAGGGGGCATTCATGCTTGTACTTTTGTGATGGATTCAGTTCTTAGAAGGTCTTAGTGTTAGTCATTCTTCCATCACATGTTCATGTAGTTATTTTCTTTTCTCTCTTTTGGAGAGGAGTTTTCTCCCACTGGGTTTTTCTCTTTTTCTCCACTTTATAATAGATTCTTGTTGTACATGGGTACCTTAAATGGTCTCGTAGCCAAGACCCATCATCATCCTTGCATTAGTTGCATGTTTTCATTTCTCCCTAAGTTGCACACAGGGGGGTGTTGGTGTAATTAAATATTTAATTACACTTTATTAAGTTGACTTAGGGATAATTTTAGTCTTAGGTTATTCTTAAGTCATATTAGGGTTTTCTAACTTGCAAATATAAAACCAATTTCTCACATGTAATTCATAAAAAAAATATAATTCATTAATTGCATCCAATATTGTTTAAATTCATCCTCTTTGCTTATTTCTCTTGTAGAAGGTAAATCCTAGGTTTTGCACATGATCCTGGTGGCTTGACTGAATTAGTGACTCTCACAGTCATTACCCATCACCATCATTGAGTTGAATGTCTATCTTTGCTTCAACTTTGAAGAACCTCATGGATGCTGATGCTTCTTCCTCAACTTCACTCTTTTCAAGATCACCTTCTTTTAAGTCTACAAGATGTTTTAGAGAATGAAAATCTTTGGATTACCATACTAGAAAATTATTGAGATTATGAAATCTACCATGCAACTAGATTGTGTACATGATGTAGAGTACTCCATATCAAAAATTCAAAATTCTCAATTCTAATCATTATCCCTAATATAATGGTCCATTGTGTGTGATAACCAAAATATGACTCAGACACAACATGGGTGAGTCATACTCCAAAGACCACATGCACTACACCCTTGCTAAAGGCGTGAATCGAATCACTCCTACCTTCTAGGGAAATCCATCTAGGTGAGAATGATTTGGAATAGTTACTCTCTTCATGTGGAAAAAGAGCATCCTAGGTGAGATTGGAATTGTTGTGTTGTATAATTGAATGTTGAATTGTTGATTTTGTGTACCTCATGGTGAGACTGAGGATTTCCTTGATGTTTTCCTATGTTGTTTGAATTGAAAATATTGTTTCTATGCCCCACAATGAAACTGGGGGCATCCTCGATGTTTATTTTTGAGCAAAAGATGAATGTTATATGGCTCATGGTAAAATTGAGGGCTTGAATGTTTGAAAGATTTGAAAGTTAAAAAATAATTTCTAATGCAATTAATCCTAAATGAATTTGCACACTTTTTTTCCCAATTTTTATTTTGATGATCTAATTAATATTAAAAGGAATAAATTAGGCAAGTTATATGTCTTTTCCTAATGCAATATAACTATGTTTTTGAGTTGAACCCCTCACTCATAAAGCCCTCACTCCTATTAGGGTTGAACCCCCTCAGTCACCTAATTCTACCCAAGAGAAGGTTAAACTAGATATAATAATAGAAATCACCACTGCTTCTTATGCCACATCCATAAAGACTGGCAAGAAAAATTCTACTGTGGCCAAAATCCCTGAACCCACCATGGAAGAAATTACTCCCAAATCTCTTGTGATGACCCCTGCTAAATGAAATTTTTTACAAGGGAACCCTACCTAGGTGACCCATAAGAGAAGAAGCGGGGTATACTTGAGGAAGAGAGTGGCACTAATAGTGGGATTAAGGCTACTAAGGCTACTATGGTTGCAGTGGAGGTTATCTTAGAGGAGGGAAGTGAGGGTTTGAACAGTGCTAGTGATGAGGACTATACTATCATGAATTGCAAACCTAGAGTATCATTGACCAGGAGGTCAACAAGACTTGCAACCAAGCCTACCTCTACTCCCTAGAAGAGGGCTGCATCAGTGGTGGAAGTTGATACTATGGAGCTACAGGTTGACTAATGGTCTAAAGGAAAGAACAAGGAGGATTTAGTGGAGCTATAGAGGGATAAAGGTTCTGAAGATAAAAATAAGATGGTTTCTGTTGAGTAGCAGGGTGTGGATTTAGAGGGTAACAATAAAATGGATGTTGGAATTAGTCCAGACAACTTAGAGGGGGGGGAATCCATTGTCCCTAAACTTTATCAATTTTTGCACTTTTAATCTTCTTTCTTGATTTACAAACATATTAATGATGTAAACATTTAAGCATGAATCAACACATCAACAGAAACAAAATGAACACACAACACTAGAATTTTGAACATGGAAAACCAGGTTAAGGGAAAAACCATGGTGGGGATTAACCCATAAAAAATGTGTTCCTTGTTAAAAGTATCTAAAAAAATAGAGGGCACATGCCTTCAGGCGCACTGGCCAGAGATCACTACTCAAAAGAGGATCAATGCCTACAATAAATTATGATTTACATAGAAATAATGAACTAAGAAATAGCATCTACATTCATGCCTAATGTAGTCCCTTTGAAGACTCATAAACTTCTACTCAATCCCTCCAATCACTTTTTCATTACACCTTCATCCTTTGCTACTTTTGTTCCTTTGCTCCTTCTTCACCCTACTCTGCTTTTTGTACCTTTCTTATGATTTTATCATTTTTGCACAAGGACACTTTTTCACAACTCATCAACAAGTATTTATACGCTTCATCAACCTTAGAATGATTATCAAGGTTGGCTAAAAATTGGGAAGAACAACAACCTCAAAGAAGAAATCTTCAACAGCAAGCTCAAACTTCAATGCGAACCTTCAGCACAGTAGCCACATGATCCAAAGACCTCCACAAGCACATTGAATTCACCAATAACATCTACTCTATACCAAATTACCAGAATCATTTGTATCTTTCTCTAAAACCTCAAGAACACTGTCTGCCATGATTGTCAAACTAGAAAGAGAGTTTGCAGACATCCAAACCATGAACCACTGGAGTTGATGATACACACTGACTTCCCAAACATGCCTTCAGATCCGCAGACCATAATATTTCACTACAGAGCAATCTGGACCAACTTACTGTCACTCTATCTCTTCTAAATACTACACAATCTGGTTCTAGTCAGATGGCCATAACTTCTTCAAATCTTCATTAGGACTTCTCAATTCTTAACTAGAGCAACCTCTGACAATCCTTTATGCAACAATATGATCCGTGAACATTGAATCTTCATTAATTTTCTTAATATCCTCAACATTCCAGTTTCCTGAACAGGCAACAAAATAAGGTACAGTTGACACCAATGACAACAAGAATATGTTGACATCAATGACAACACCGCTTAGGCACATAATTGCAACAATCTCCCCCTTTGTTATTGATGGCAACATGTGATGTGAAAAATTGATTCAACCATCATGACATGAACTTCTCCCGCTGACTTCTGCAACCACTTTCTTTATTGCTCCCCCTGTCATAAACATTTAGTTTTTTACATGTCTTCTCTCCCCCTTTGACATCAATGGAAAAGGACACATATTTGCAATCTTTACTCCCCCTTTTTATTTCATACTGATCTCCAACATTTTCATATTGACTACTCATTAGAGTAGTATCTTCTCAACATCAATCTAGATCTCCAGACATGACTGAGAGTTCTACTGGACTGATGCACATAAGTGCATCTTAGTTCTGATCAGGAGGGGTAATAACCCCTAACTTCTCTTTGAGATACTCAAAAGTATCCTTGGGAAGAGACTTAGTGAAGATATCTGTGATCTGATCTTTGGAAGACACAAACTCCAACTTGACTTCATTCTCATTTACCTTCTCTCTCAAGAAATGAAACTTGATAGATACATGCTTTGTCTTTAAATGCAACACCAAATTATTTGAGATGTTTATTGCACTAGAATTATCACAAAAATTTGTGACTAGCTCCTCAAACACAATTATGATGTCCTTCAATATTTACTTCATCCACAAAACTTGAGTACAATTATTTACTACTGCTATATACTCTTTCTTTGCAGTAGACAGGGATATTGCCTCTTGCTTTTTGCTTATCCAAGAGACCAATCTTCTTCCCAAGAAGAATGTACCACCACTAGTACTTTTGATAGCATCCACATCTCCTACCCAATCAACATTTGTATATGCATGAAGAGTGAAGTTATCATCCTTTGGATACCACAATCCATAATCAATTATCCCCTTGAGATATTTGAATATTCGTTTGACTGCCACAACATGGGATTATTTTGGATCATCTTGAAATCTAGCAACAAGTCCAATGACATTGATGATGTCAAGTCTGGTCTGAGTCAGATAGAGCAATCCTCCAATCATTGATCTATACCTTTTCTAATTTGCCTTCGAGGAGTCATCATCTTTACTTAACTTGCATCCGATTACCAGAGGTGTACCTACTGGATTTGAGTCTTTCATTCGAAACTTCTTGAATAATTCTTTCACATACTTGGATTGAGATATGAAGATACCTTTATCTGACTAAACAATTTGCAGACCTAGAAAGAAATTCATCCCACCAAACATTGACATCTCAAATTCACTTTTCATCTGATCAGAAAATGCTTTGTACATACATTCATTTGTACCAAAAATGATATCATCAATAAAGACTTCAATAATCAGGATGTCCTCATGATTAATCTTGAAGTAAAGATTACTATCAGCAGTACCTTTGCTAAATCTTATCTTAAGAAAATATTTATCCAAACTTGCATACCAGGCTCTTGGGGCTTGCTTGAGTCCATACAAATCTTTTTTTAGTCTATAGATCATATTTCTCTTATCATACAATTGAAAACCTTATGATTGTTTAATGTAGACTTCTTCCTCCAATTCTCCATTCAAGAATGTTGATTTGACATCCATCTGATAAACCTTAAAATCTTTGAAAGCAGTAAATGCAAGAAATAATCTGACTGCTTCTATTCTTGCCACTGGAGCAAATATTTCTTCAAAATCAATTCCTTCCACTTGAGAATAGCCCTTGTAGACCAACCTTGCTTTGTTTCTTACAAATTCACCATTTTCATTTAGTTTATTCCAGAAGACCCATTTGGTTCCAATCACATTTTTGTCCTCAGGTCTAGGAACAAGATCCAAAGTGTGGTTCTTTTTAATTTGCATCAATTCTTCTTCCATTACTTTTACCTAGTTTTCATCATTGCAGGCTTCACTCATTGATTTAGGTTTAATCTTTGATATCAAACAAATCTCTTCTTGATCTTCAACAACTCTTCTCCTAGTTTGAACACGGTTATTTCTATCTCCTATGATTTGATCTTCAGGATGATTCATTCTTACATACTTGGGGGTTTTGGGAATTGCTTGAACTTTTGTTTCTTAGGCTTGTTCCTCAACTTTTGCACAATCTTCTTGAGTTACTGGGGTTTCTAGATCAATCTAGATCTGAGTCTAAGTTTGGACTTGCCTTCCTTGACTTTTACTTTCATCTTGATCATCTTAATCATATCCACAATATCTAGAGTGTCCTTTTCTCTCATCAACTCTAACATTAGCACTTTCAACAATCCTTTTCAACCTCTTGTTAAAGCACTGGTAAGCCTTACTTTGAGTAGAGTATCCCAAGAATATTCCTTCATAACTTCTTGCATCAAACTTTCCTAAATCCTCATCTCTTTTGATATAGCATTTATTGCCAAAAACTCTAAAATATATCACAGTAGGAGGATGACCAAACCATAGTTCATAAGGAGTCATACCATAATTGCCTTTGTTCTGCACCTAGTTAAGAGTGCAGACAATAGTACTTATAGATTTTTCCAATAAACTTGAGGAACATTTATTTCCATCATCATGGTCCTGGTAGCTTCTTGAATGGTCTAGTTTTTTCTTTCTACAACTCTATTTTGCTGAGGAGTCCAAGGAGCAGACAACTGTCTTTTTATGCCATGCTTTTCATAGAAGGCATAAAACTCACTGGAAGTAAATTCTCTACCTCTGTTGGATCTCAGGCACTTCAATTTCTCACCAATCTCATTTTCAACTATTACTTTGAACACCTTAAACTTGTCAAGAGTTTCTAATTTTTCTTTTAGGAAAATTACCCACATTATCTGGGAGTAGTCATCAATCAACAACATGAAATATTTGTCTCCTTGCACACTCCTAATTTTAGCAAGACCACAAAGATCAATATGTACCAGTTCCAATCATCCACTTGAAGCTTGTTCCATACTTTTGAATGAAATTTTGTTCTATTTACCCAATTGACATTCTCTACATATGCTATCAGGTTTCACAAGTGTTAGAAGATCTCTTATAGCCTAAGTGGAACTTATTTTGACAATGTTATCAAAATTCACATGACAAATCCTTCTATGCCATAACCAATTTTGATATGTTTGAGAAATCAAACAACTTTTTCCAGAACTACTTAGGTGAAAGATGTTACCTCTAGTTTGAGTACTAGATGCAATTTCAATTCTGGAGCTCTCTAAGATTCTGTATTTTCCATCCTTGAATCGAAGATCATAACTCTTGTCAACCAATTGTCCAACACTGAGAAGATTATGTTTTAGTCCTTCCACATATAGAACATCATTTCTGATTCTTCCAAAACTCTGCCTGCATTTGTGATACCGATCACAAGTTCATTTACTTTCTGTATGTTGGAAGTAATGTTTTCATCTTCACTCATTACCAATCTTTCATATTTACCCTTCAAACTTTGTAGCTTGGCACATTTAACATATTTTTCACCTTCATACAAATTTTCCAACTTATTCCAAATTTCATGAGCAATTTTCAAATCCAGGACATTTTCCAATTTGGTATCAGTCAAGGCACTTAACAAATTTTTTTTGTCTTGAATATTGTGTTCAACATCTCTGAGTTTGTCTATAGTTGAAGGTCCATTCTTCAGAATCTTATATGCATTCTTGGTTATTAACCAAAAGGCATCACCCATACATTTTAGATGACACTACATGCCTACTTTCTAGAATGAGTAATTTGTTCCATCAAATCTCAGACTTTCCTTCTTGTAGGATGACATCTTGGATCTCCTCAAGCGGTCAAGCTTCTTTTACATGAACTTGGCTCTGATACCAATTGTTGGAATTAGTCTGGGCAATTGAGAGGGGCGGTAAATAAATTGTCCCTAAACTTTATCAATTTCTACACTTTTAATCTTCTTTCTTGATTTACAAATAGATTAATGATGAAAACATTTAAGCATGAATAAACACGAGCAGAAACAACATGAACACACAACACCAGAATTTTTAACATGGAAAACTCAGTTAAGGGAAAAACCAAGGTGGGGATTAACCCACAAAAAATGCATACCCTATTAAAGTACTTAAGAAAATAGAAGGCACATGCCTTCGGGCACATTGCCCAGAGCTCATTGCTCAAAAGAGGCTCACTGCCTACAAGAAATTATGATTTACACATAAATAATGAATTGATAAATAGCATCTACATTCATGCCTAATTCAGTCCCTTTGAAAACTCACAAACTTCTGGTCAATCCCTCCAATCATCTCTTCATTACACCTTCATCCTTTGTTTCTTTTGTTCCTCTAGTCCTTCTTCACCCTGCTATGCTTTTTGTACCTTTCATAGGATTTTAACATTTTCACACAAGGACACTTTTCCACAACTCATCAACAAGTATTTATACGCTTTATCAACCTTGGAATGAATATAAAGGTTGGCTAAGAATTAGGAAGAATGACACCCTCAAAAAAGAAATCTTCAACAATAAGCTCAAACTTCAATGCGAATCTTCAACACAATAGCCACATGATCCAAAGATCTCCACAAGCACACTGAATTCACCAATAACATCCACTCTATATTAAATTACTAGAATCATTTGTATCTTCCTCTAGAACCTCAAGAACATTGTCTTCCATGACTGTCAAACTAGAAAGATAGCTTCCAGACCTCCAAACCACAAACCACTGGAGTTGATGATACACACTAACTTCCCAAACGTGCCTTTAGATCTGTAGACCATAATAGTTTACTACAGAGTAATCCAGGACAACTTACTGTCAATTTTCTGAATACTACAAAATTTGGTTCTACTTAGATGGCCATAACTTCTTCAAATCTTCATGTGGACTTCTTAATTCTTAACTGAAGCAACCTCTCACAATCCTTTGTATAGCCATATGGTCCATGAAAATTGAATCTTCATTAATTTTCTCAATATCCTAAACATTCTAGTCTCCTATACAAGTAACAAAATAAGGCATAGTTGACACCAATGAAAACAAGAATATGTTGACATCAATGACAACACTGCTTTGGTACATATTTGCAACAATCTCCCCCTTTATCATTGATAGTAACATGTGATGTGAAAAACTAATTCAACCATGATGACAAGAACTTCTCCCCCTAACTTTTGTAACCACTTTCTTTATTGTTCCCCCTATCATCAGTAATTAGTTTTTCACATGTCTTCTCTCCCCCTTTGACATTAATAGAAAAGGGCACATATTTGCAATCTTTACTCCCCCTTTTTATTTCAGACTTATCTCCAACATTTTCATACTAACTACTCCTTAGAGTAGTATCTTCTTAATATCAATCTGGATCTCAAGATATGACTAAGAATTCCACCGAACTGATGCACATAAGTGTATCTTAGTTTTGATTAGGAGGGGTAATAAACCCTAATTTCTCTCTGAGATACTCAAAAGTATCCTTGGGAAAAGGGGAAAAAAGGGACAGATAAAAATAAAAAAGGTGGAAAGAAGACCAGTAAAAAAAAATAAATTGAAACCCTTTCAGCTAGACTCAGTGATCTAGAGTAGAAGTTCAACATTTTGGCTAAGTTCTTAGCTAAAATGATGCATAGGTCTACCACCACTCTAGCAGTACTTCAAGATGAGGAGCTTACGGGCCAAGGGATGAAGGACAAAAAAATGAAAGAGTACTAGGATGTTTACTAGTTCCTAGTGGATAATTGGGATAAGATGTTTGGTTAGCCTTTGGAGGCTAGGTCTGCTGCTGGTCTACTATCTATCTGCTGTGTCTGTGGTTTCCTATTGTTTTTTATCTTTCTATTTTATCTACTTAAACTATGATGGTCTTGTTAAACTGTAATAGTTTTTGAGGTGCCTTTTTGGCTATTCTGTATTGGGATCGACACCCTTTTATGCCGCTTATCTTATCAAAAACTATGTTTTTGAGTGCTTTTCAAGTTTTGAAGCTTCTAATATAAATTTGTAACGATAAGCTCTAAGGAAAATAGAAAATTTTTTCTAAAAAGTAATTAACTCTACTCTAAATTTATCTTATCAAGAGAAAGAGAACACAATATTTTACTTCCTCAAAAGCAAAATGTGAGCTAATTACTAATAAAGCAATAAAGAACCTATAATAATGGGAGCCAATGCTATGATATGTCCTCGGAGGTCCTATAACAGCTATCTCCTCCTCTGCAGCAATGGGGTCCTCCTCTTAGTGATAGGGATAAAAAGGGGGATGTAAGGGAGCAAAAAATAGCTTGAAACAATAACAAATTTGAAGGGAAATAGGGCACATGTGATCATTGTTGCATTTATTAAACAATATTATAAGGTTATATACTTTAATCACAATTGCATTTAATTAGGTACATACATCTCAAATCACATTATCTCAGTAGATCTTTATAGCATTTATTTAAACAATTTAACCAAGGTGTTTAAATTAAATAAAAATAGCATGTACTAAAAAAATTGATAACACATACTACAAAAACACATAACATGATTATATCAATCCAAAATGATAAAATCATATATGTTATTGGATGTGGAGGAAAATATGGGTACGAAGGAATTCAAAGGTATGTGGTTGCCATTGAAAATTGCAATTTGCAAATCATGGAAGATGTACCAATTCTGTCAGATTTCAAAAGTAGAGAAATTTCAAAAGAATGTAGTTATTGCCAAATTTATTGGTATTTGACCTTTAATCAAAAGAATAAAAGAGTGGATTGATCACAAGTGGCTGGGAGTCAAGCTTGAAGTGAGTTTATTGGCACTAGGGTTTCTGCATATTATTTTCCAGTTAGAATATGAAAGAGATAATATATTGAAGGGTGGGTTGTGGTTTATGGGCAAAACAGGTCAATACATTAGGACTTGGGAGTTGGCTTTTGATCCACACAAAGAAATGATCAAGGAGGCTCCAATTTGGGTTAGAATATATAAGCTTCCACAAGAATTATGGATAGAAGAAATCTTCAAACTAATTGTGGACTCACTTGGAATATGCATTTTGAGTTCAGAAGCTTCGCAATAGGGAAGGGTGGCCTCCTATGCTAGAATTTGTGTTAAAATTAATTTAATCAAATTGATCTGACATGCCATAAAGTTTTCCTCAACAATTTGAGTGTGGCTTCAGGAGATGGAGTATGAGTGTCTCCCTATCAGATGCTTTAATTGTTGGAGGGTTAGACATTTGGCAAGGAATTGTGAATCCATGGAAGCTGGTGGGAGAAGTAGCAGAAATGATATTAGGGTAGTCAAAGTCTCCTTAGGGAGTGAAGAAGGAAAGAATAATTCATAATCTAATTTTGAGAGATACATAAATGAGAGGTAGAGATGTTGAAATCCCTAGGAATCTAGATCCAGAGATTGAATTAGAAAATGTGGAGGTGGGGAGTACAAGGATTGGTTTGGTGTTGGGGGAGAGATTAGAAGTGGGGATATAGGATGATAGTTTGTGACAAGATAGTGGGGGAGGAGTCTTGGAGGCTTTGCATAATTTGAATACTCTTTCGCAAGACAGGTCGGTGGAGCCCATACGTAAGTCACAAAAAGTGGATTGGCCACAAAGGTTTGTTTGGACAAGGAGGCTGATGAAGATGACAAGGAAAATGATTGGAAAATTATCACCAAAAGTGGAAAAAGAGGAAAAACCAATGTTATTAGGGATGCTGGTGGTGTAACAACCCAATTCTAAAGAAAGACTAAAATCAAATATTTACCATGAGATAAAAACACATTAGGTTAAAAAGATAGAACTTTGTTTTTTTCATTTTTTTTTTTGGAATAATATCAAGGAATCAAGATACATCAAAATATTTAAAATTTCATTTCTAAAATATACATGTTATAATTTACAAAGTTGACATTCTAACTTTTCAATTACAATAATTTGCAATAGATAAAGTTTTGCATAACTTTTAAGAAACACATGTCACATATCCAATGGGTATGCTGCATCTGGATTCTGACATTTGTATTACAAGCCTCGACATTCTTCTACTTGAGAGAGAGTGAGAGAGCATCTTTTGAGTGCTTTACCTCCAACCACAGACTAGTGTTGCCCTACACATCTTCCAATTGCAAGTGGCCCTACACTTCACAACATCTCACAACCCCAAAGACAACATCTCACAACCCCAGAGACAAAGGTGAGATTGTTAGATATATCTCTGGTAGTTTCAAGAACAGTGAAATAGATTACCACAGTACGCATAAAGAAATCCTTGTTGTTGTCAATACTTTCCAAGCATTTCAGATGTTTATTGCTGACAAGAGATTTCTGTTAAAAAGTGATCTGTAAAATCTGTGAGGATTCTTTAGAAAAGAATCAAAAAATAAAGTTGTCAGAGGAAGACTCCTTAGGTGGGCACAATTATTAAGTACTTATGAATTTGATTTTATTCACCTTCCTGGAGTTGAAAATATTTTTATAGATTTCATGTCTAGAGAAGGACACACTTTAGAACCTATTCTTTCTGAAGCAAACCAAGAACTGTTTGGCATTGTTCAGATAATCTAAATAAGGGAACACCGTTGGTATGAAGAAAGTTGCCAAGAATGGAGTACAAATCCTTTCAAAAGGAGAAATCTCCATAATTTCAAAATGGCTAATGATTTTCTTTATGATCGTTTTAAAATGTTAGTAGCCAAATAACAACTAACATATTCAGGATTATGGACTGACACACCATTCTTTCAGTTCTCAACAGAAGCATAACCTATTGATCCTGATGTCAATCATATACTTCAGAACTGGTGCGGGGACTTTGTTCTTCCTGTCTCCTTTCTCAATCCACCAGTAGAAAGACTAGAATAGTGGCTGAATGAGGAACACGAAAAGAATTTAATCAGGGATCTATTTCAAGGACCTTATCCACCTATAGATAATATGGAGTTTAATGGGACCTCATCCTATATGGGTTGTACCTTTAAACTCACATTCAACTCACCTAATGAAAACCCAATCAGCAGGCATCTTTGTCAAGTTTATGGACCTGTTGGATCTTCTTCAGTCTTTGAACATTAGAATGTTCCTAATAGACTAAGTTCCTCTATTCCAAGAAAATGATAATTTGGATTGATTATTTTCCATCTGAGTACTGGTGTTGTATCCTACATAATAATATTGATCATACAACCCTAGATATAACCTCTAGCTATGTATGATCATTCTGACAGGTTATACAATCTAGATATGGTGAACTGACAATGCATGCAGAGATGTATGCATTACTTTTGCCAAAGATTCAATATAAATAGATGTTCACAATGAACATTGTCATAATGTCCACCCACCCACCAACTCAACTTAGATACTATCATATGTTGTATTTTGACTTGATCAACTAGGTTTAACTATAGAGTTCTATTTAGCTCAAATCTAGTCTTCCCAACTTAGATTTTCAAGACACCATCATTGTTCCAAAGACCTTATCGAATCAGTATCTACACTTCGGTATCTCCTTACATCTTTGTAACATCTAAGATCATGACTTATTGACACTTATAACTTAAGTCAATTTATAAACAATTAAATATACTTTTATACCAAAAATAAACATTATTGTTTAGGAATATATTTCCTTTTGACAAGTAAATAATCATAATTAGGGTACTACCCCCTTCATCATTGATCCATAAAGAAATCATAAAGGCATATTAAATAATATTACCCTACTAGGTCAAACTAGGGTTTTTCTTTCCTTTTACATGACAATGGAATACCAATCATTCAATTCTAGAAAGAATAGTGTTTAAGTAAATGATTATCCTTTAGTCTTCTTTCAACTAAAAAGGCCATTTCAAACTTCAAAACAAGACTACTTTAAAATATAAGAGATTACCTCAATAACAATAATGTCAAATGGTTCAACTCCAAGTCTAAACATTGCCTAAGTTTAGTCTGATTATAAATCGTTGATGGTCTAATTCCATTTGCTACCCATTTGAATTATGTGTCTAAGTTTCTCTTTCTTATACAAAATAAGCTATATTGAAAACAATAAAAAATATCGAGTGTTTCATCTAAACCTTATGTAGACAAACATCTCCCCCGATGCACCCTAAAAGAAAAGTTTCATTCATAGAGATGATATTTATTAGAACTAAATTGTTCTCTATGATAATAAGAATACTTTTACCATAGTATCCTATTACATGCAAGTTTTGCTTTGTCATTAATGTACTATATAATACAGAGAATTATGACACAAAGGAGACATAAAGATATGCCTAGAATAGTTTATAGAATAAACATATGACTATTTCACCCTGAATCCCACAATATAAAAAGAGTATAAAGACATAAATAACCTTCATGGCTAATGTCATACGTAACCTATTTTGAATGATCATATGTTTATGTAACAATTCCAACACTTGTTGATACAAACATTTTACAAAGTCACTGACTATATTTTCCATACACTTAAGCATAAATAGATATGTCTAAGTTCTCCTACTTAGAGATACAAAGTTTTGACTCAAAAGCCATTCAAGAAAATAAATAAAACTACATGCATGTCATATAACTAAAATGACTTCACATAAGGAAAGAACCTAATATGATTCCTTGAAGATCTATGTTCATCCTCATAGATTTCTCTCCCTTCCTTTGCTAATCACTATTTCTTTCTTTTGTGATGGCTAAATTTATTTCCTTGAATCGACTCAACTTATTCGAGTAAAGAACTTCAATACCAACTATACTATGACATCTAATATAAGTTCTCTGTAGATTTATGAACACTCTTATCTCCAAGATCTCAAGGCCGTGCTCATAGTAATACTCAAGCTATTCTCACTTGACATAGAACTAATATAAATATCCTTCACTCTACTGTGATTTTCTTGTACGTGTTGCATTGACACTCCCTAATTTCTACTAAAATAAGCTCTCTAACCTTTGTTGTCACTACGTTGTTGTCTCTACATAATATCAAAGATATTGTTTTACAATAACAATCTTCTCCCCCTTCTATCCCCGATCACCAAGTCTAAAAACTTTCCTAAGAAGAGCAAATTCATTCCTCTCTATCGACTCTATAAAGATATTAAAATATTTCTCACTCAGCTCACCATTAACTTTCTCCTATCCTTCCTTTCTATGTCATGCATGCCCCAATTTCCCTTAACACAGTCTCTTTATTGACGAAAAATGTTGTCCTCCCATAATGACCACCACTATCTTCTCATAAAGACTCAGTTACAAAAAGGTTATTCAAACTCCTAAGCCATGGGAATCTCCAAAATAACTACCTCTATTTGCTCAGAGATCAACCATGCAACAAAAGGAGAACATGTGTAATAAAGCCCCAGTCTCTGAACAAACAACAACTCATAAAAAGGCATATAACACTCTTGAGTTAGTTAAGAAGGAATAGCCCTTCTGTAGAAAAGGTGGTTATATTTAAAATTGACTAACAACCTCTAATCAACTTCCCAAGAATAGTAAAAAGCATAATATTAACTAAAATAAAGAATAAATATTAATATCAATATGAATTAATAATAATTTTATGTAATATTTATGTAGGAAGTGTGATTGGGTCGAGTTCATATCCCCTTCACATATACTAGCTTATCATGTCATTTTTGTTTTGACTTCAACGAAATATTGGATGTTAAAACTATAAACATGAAACATGCTAACAATATAACCAACTACATCCTGAAGATGCAAATGTGTTCTCTTTTATGACATGTTCAACTAAAAGTTGCATTAGTCATAAAATGACTATCATTCTTCCTCGACAACGTCAATTTCACAAAATGTCAAAATTGACATGACAAGACATCAAAAGGATTCTAAACAACATCGACAACTTGTTGAGTTGATCAACAAACTAAAACCACTTGAATGAACATGACTTACCTCAATCAACATGGGTTACTAACTAAAAGTACACGATACTCAGATGGCAAATGAATAGTTCATAACCAAAGGTCTATTCTCCTCTTCTTAGAAGATACTCTCTCTCTCTCTCTCAGAGTAATCAAAACCTATTTTCCTACATACATCTTCCAATCACCAGATCATGATTAGTGTATCATTAGTCCATTCATAAATATTATGAATAACATATCAAATTATCATAATGTAAATTATTGAATAATTCAATCACATGCATTATACTTAATCACATGAACTGATATATAATGAAATCAATGATTTTATCTAACCTTATATCATATTGTCTTAACATATTTCCATAAATTCAATTCTATTCATGTAAAAGTAAATAATAAAAAATCAAATCCAAAATTAGGGATGCAACATATCTCTTCCCTAAAGATTCATCATCCTCAATTATTCAAACTATCAATACAAAATTTAAAATACATTTTTGTTTAATTGTTAAAATCATCGTAAACTTTCCATACATCATATTACCCTCTAGGTACTAGTCCCATTGGAACTTCCATTGAATAACCTCTCTGTCATGCAAGAAGAGCTTGTGAACTTCAAGTTTTTAAGAAGCTCAGCCATGACCACTCCTAGGTCCTATACTTGTAAAACATTCTAAGAATATAATAATCATCTGTTATATACATTTTTCAAATATGAATCATAAAAAGCATTATACCTCCTAGTAATAATTGATATAGATTTATTATGTAATCAATCGAATTGATAACTTCAAGAATTTCAAAGAGTCCTTTATATTTAGAAGTTGGTTTGGAATACATTTCATAGTTTATGAAACTTTTCTAGGGTTTGACTCTCAGAAGAACTTTTCTTCTCTAACTAAGAATTTCATAGTGTACACTTGGCATCTGTGCAACTTTTCTATCTATTATTAGCTTCTGCCAATCTTTTCTGATCAGTTTGATCTGTTCATCCATTTTTGACAATAGTTCTGAACTAATGCTAAGCCTATCTTCTCGCTTACCAAGCTTATAGGATTTTGGCATCTTCTTCTATCCAATGTTTCAAATGGAGTCATCAAGATAGCAGAATGATAGGAATTATTATAAACAAATTTTGGACCAGTGGTAGGTACTCTTCCCATGTATTTTACTGATCCATGCAATATATTCATAACAAATCCTCCAAAACCTAGTTAGCTCTTTCAGTTTGACTATATGTTTTAGGATGATAAACTATACTCACATTCTTAACATCATGCGTGCATCTCTATTCAAGATAATCTTTTAAGGAACTCCGTGCAATCTAAACACTTCTTGAACAAATTTGTGAGCTAATACTAGTGTTCCCTTAGATAAATTTCCTAGTATGAAATGTGCTACCTTTGTGAGTTTATCTACCACAACTAATATTTCATCATGTCTCTTTCTAGACATTGGAAGACCTTGAAAAAAATCCATACTTATGACTTGCCACTTCCATTCTACTATATCATGTGAATACAAAAATCCTGTGGGATGTTGATGTTCTACTTTAATTCTCTGGCATTCTAAGCAACTTGCTACAAATCTTGCAATATGATTTTTGATTCCTTTCTAGAAATAAAGAGGTTTCACATTTTCTAAGAGTTTGTTTACTACTAGATGTCCTGAGTACACTATAGAATGAACTTCTTTCCACACAAGATTTCTTAATTCATCAGAATTAGGAACATACATTCTTCCTTTGTCTCTCAACAACCCATCAGAATTGAAATGAAACCCATCATACCTTGAATCTTTAGGATTTACCATAAGAGCTTGGTTGACCTACTCATAGTATTCATCACCTGATAAATTTTGCAATACTAAATCCTTAAAGTTTGCATGAATAAAGAAAATTGAAGAAACATGTCTCCTTTGACTCAAAGCATTGGCTACTCTATTCCCTTTTCCTTTTATATAACTTATCTCAAAGTCATAGTCAAATATCAATTCCAACCATCTCCTTTGTCGAGCATTAAGCTGACTTTGAGAAAATATGTACTTAAGATTTTGATAGGCTGACTTCAGTACAAAAGTTTTCCCCAACAAATAGTGACGCCATACTAGAAACGCATGGGTAACTACTACTAGTTCTAACTAATGTGAAGCATAATTTTTCCAAAAAGATTTTATCTTTCTTGACTCATAGGCAATCACTCACCCATTTTTCATAAGTACACCCCATAATCCTTCTCCAGAGGCATCAATTATTACCTCAAACTGACCTTCATAATCATGAACTTTCAAAATTGGTGTTGTTAATTTCTCTTTTTTTAATAGACCAATTGCCTCCTGACATTTATATAATCAAACAAAATGTTTCCCTTTTCTTGCAAAATAGTGATTGGACTTGCAATTTTGGAGAAATTCAAAACAAACTTTTTGTAGTATCCTACTATACCTATAAGGCTATGCGCTTCATGCACATTCTTGGGTATAGGCCAATCTAGGATAGATTTGATCTTTCCTAGATCAATAGATATTCCTTTAGAAAAAATTGTCTTAAATACTAAATCTCCTTCTACTTAGAAAGATTTCCATATAACTTATAGAATAAATAAGAATATCATCCAGAAAGACATGAACAAACTTATTCAAACAATATCTACACACAATGTTCATCAGGTTCATGAATATGGTAGGGGTATTCGTAAGTCCAAACAGTAACACTATAAACTTGTAGTGCCCATATCTTGTTTTAAAAGATGTTTTGTGGATATCTACATCCTTCAATTTCAATTGATGACATCCTGATCACAAATCAATCTTTGATAACACATAAGCTCTACATATTTGATCCAGGAGATAATTTATATGTGGTAATGGATACTTATTATTTATCATCACTTTATTGAGCATATGATAATTGATACATAGATGCAAAGTTCCTTCTTTCTTTTTGACAAAGATAACTGGTGCACCCCATGGTGAAACACTAGGTCTAAACAAACATTTAGCTAGGAATTCTTGTAATTGGGCCTTAATTCAATTAATTCCATAGTAGTCATATGGTAAGGTGCTTTAGATATAGGCTCAGATCGTGGTTTAATATCAATTGCAAAATCAAAGACTCTTTTGGGTGGTAGTCCTTGAAGTTCCTTTGGAAAAACATCCTGGAAGTCTTGAAGAAAAGGATAACTTTCCTCAAAAGATACGCTTTGCGTTCCAAGACTTTCCTCAATTTGTTCCATTTCTACTATAAACAGTTGACACCCTTTTCATCTAGTTCTTTTTAATTACTTTGTAGAGATCAGACTAATCTTGACTTCTCTTTGTATACCTTAGAAAAAGACCTTATTTCCCACATCATCTAAACACTCAACTATTTTTTTTTCAAATAGTCAACATTGGATCTATGTTTCCATAACCAACTCATTCCTAAGATAACATCATAGGAAGCTAAGGGAGATACATACATGCTCACCTTTTAGAGTTTCCTTGATCTCACACCTTTTTCAAGTTACCAAGTCTCTACAAGTTGGTTTCTGTAAACATGGTTAGGTTTTGTTCCAAGTTGTCCATGAGATTAATGCATGGGTTATTCTCTTCCTGACTCTCACCTTGGTTTGTTGCATAAATCATGTTGTTGTAACAAATTGGTACAAAACAATGTCATGTTTATTATAGTTTATTCAGGAGTAAGTACATCATTATCAAAACATAAAAATAACTCAAAGGTCATAATCAAAAGGAGTGTATTCATCTGATTCTCTATTAGATACATGATCAGGAGGTGCATATCCTTCTAATTTACTATCAGACCTAAGTATAATAATTTTAGAAGATCGAGGTATGCGAGGGTCTCTTCTAATCATAGGTGTATCAACTAGGGGTGAATAAGCTATGATCCAAGTTACCATCTTACCTGCCTCTAAGATTTCCTTCTTCAATCATTTAATTTGAGTTATGGCATTATTGAGAGTTTCAATAGCACTTAGCCATTTATCATTTTCAATATTCGTTCCCTCAATGGTTTTAGTTATGGCTTCATGCCCTCTCTTGGTTTTTAGGTAGTGCCAATTTCTGATAATTGACTTCTTACCAATCATCTTGAGTCACACCATTCTAGCACACAAAGTCCAAACATTAGCTATATACTTAATGCTAATTAACAAGTTAGCATAGTGGACTCATAAATGCTAGTGTTGAACCCGGTTTCTTTAATACCATATGTAACAACCCAATTCTTAAGCAAGACAAATAAAATATTTACCATGAGATAAAAACACATAAGGTGAAAAAGATAGGATTTCTTTTTTTTTTCCTTTGTTTTGTTTTGGAATAAATCAAGGAATCAAGATACATCAAATAATTTAAAATTTCTTTTCTTAAATATACAAAATGTTATAACTTACAAAGTTGACATTCTGACTTTTCAATTACAATAATATGCAATAGATAAAGTTTTGCATAGTATAAGAAACACAAGTCACATATCTAGTGGGTATGCTGCATCCAGAATTCTAACATCCTTATCATAAGCCTCGACATGTCTTCTATTGGAGAGAGAGAGAGAGAGAGCATCCTGAGTGCTTTACCTCCAACCACAGACTGGCAGTCCCTCGCACGTCTTCCAATTAGAAGTTGCCCTACCCTTCATGAAGAGTATAGATATAAAGTAACCAACAGTTATTTTCCATCCAAGTACTAGTGTTGTATTCTACATAATG
Organism: Cunninghamia lanceolata; assembly: GCA_027924645.1. Taxonomy (NCBI): domain Eukaryota; kingdom Viridiplantae; phylum Streptophyta; class Pinopsida; order Cupressales; family Cupressaceae; genus Cunninghamia; species Cunninghamia lanceolata. Next base: position 27,784,842 of record BSBN01000078.1, on the reverse strand, counting down.
CCATCGATCATACAACCCTATATAAACTCTAGATAAGTATGATTATTTTGATAGGTTATGCAATCTAGATACGGTGAACTGACAATGCACATAGAGACATATACATTACTTTGGCCAAAGATTCAACTTAAATAGATGTTCACAATGAACATTGTCGTAATGTCCACCCATCCACCAACTCAACTTGGATACTAGATCACATCCTGTAGTTTGACTTGCTCAAAGTTCTAGGTTTAACTATAGAGTTTAATTTAACTCAAATCTAGTCTTCTCAAATTAGATAGATTTTCAAGACACCGTCATTGTTCCAAAGACCTTATGGAATGACTATCTACACTTGGGTATCTCATTACATCCTTGCAACATCTGAGATCCATGACTTATCAACACTTATTACTTAAGCCAATTTATAAACAATAAAATAGGCTTTTATACCAAAAATAAACATTATTGTTTAGGAATATATTTCCTTTTGACAAGTAAATAACCATAATTAGGGTACTATCTCCCTTCATTGTTGATCCATAAAATAATCATAAAGGTATATTAAATAATATTACCCTACTAGGTAAAACTAGGGTTTGTCTTTCCTTTTAAATGAGAATGGAATTTCAATCATTCAATTCTAGAAAGAATAGTGTTTAAGTAAACAATTATCCTTTAGTCTTCTTTTGACTGAAAAGGTCATTTCAAACCTCAAAACAAGACTACTTTAAAATACAAGAGATTACCTCAATAACCATAATGCTGAATGGTTCAACTCCAAGTCTAAACTTTGCCTGTTTAGTTTGATTCTAAATGGTTGATGGTCTAACTCTATTTGCTAACCATTTGAATTCCGTGTCTAAGTTTCTCTTTCTTATACAAAATAAGCTATATTGAAAACAATAAAAAATATAAAGTGTTTCATCTAAACTTGATGTAGAGAAACATCTCCCCTGATGCACCCTAAAAGAAAAGTTTCATTCCTAGAGTTAATATTTATTAGAAATAAATTGTTCTCTACAATAATAAAAATACTTTTTCCATAGTACCCTATTACACGTAAGTTCTACTTTGTCATTAATGTACTATATAATACAGAGACTTATGGCACAACAGAGACATAAAGATATGCCTAGAATAGTGTTAGATTTGTTCTGGACAACTGAGAGGGGGGGGTGAATCAGTTGTCACACAAATTAAACTTTTTTGCCTTTCATCTACTTATAATCAAATTAATGATATAGACAATTGAGCATCAATCAATAACACATGAGAAGAAATAGAAATAACACATTTGACACCAAGATTCTTGATGTGGAAACCCAGTTAAGGGAAAAACCACGGTGGGGGTTAACCCACAAGGATTGTACTCTGTTAAAAATATTACAAAGAAGAATGCACATGCATTCGAGCTCACTACCTAGAGCTCACTACTCAAATAGAGGGTCACTGCCTACAAATTATTACAAGAGAATAACATAGATTTTGAATTGATGAGAAGCATCTACTAATGCATGATTTCAGCTCTAGTTAAGCACAAAACACTGATCTTACACATTTCATCTTTACTCTTCTCGGTTTACTGCTCTACCTTCATCCAAATCTTAGATCTCTACTCTTTTTCACCTTTACTTCATATTTGCAACACACACACCAAATTCATTCAAATACATTGGATATGTATATCCGCATCCTAATCTTCAATTACTTTTTAGTAAGATTCAAGAACACTTAAAACTATATTGAATACTCTGCTCTGTCAGCTAGATTCGTGCATAACTTGAGATACAGACCAAAGCTTGCACTCACAAATCATCAATCAGGTCATCCGCTATCACTAGTCATCACTAATTGCCCAATCAACAACTTCCATACATCCAGAACCAAGATTATTTACAAGTTCAACTTGTTCTTCTATTTGCTCTATCAAACTATTAGCCTGATACTTAGAAGCTAATAAGTTTTTAATCCTTCATCACTGGAGGCCAAAAATTTGGATTTAGATTATTCTAATAATGCTTATGACTCCTGCAGATCTGTAGCAAACTATAATGTACCATTGGAGAGATTCAGACCAAGATACCGGACCCTATCACACACTCTATTCTTGATTTCCCGAACTTAGATAAATCTTCAATTTGATTTCTGGTATGGGCAAATTCTGCAATATGGATGTATAGTAGAGACTTAGTTGCCATCAATGATAACACTTATTATGTCTAGCAGTGTCTCTTGCCAACAATCTCACCCTTTGGCATTGATGGCAACACTTAGTGAAAAATGACTAAGTGTCTAAATAACTCCCCCTTTGCTTGTTCTCCATACAGTTGTTCACACTGCTTTCCAGTGCTCTCCCTTTGCTGGATTCTTCATTTTTCACTGATCTTCAAGCCCCTTTTGATAGCAATGACAATGCTTGGGATCTGTAATCACTACTGATGCAAAAAATTTGTATCTATGTCCACATATGTACAAACAATCCATATGTTGTATTTACATAAATTTAAGGATATCTGCAAAAGTACTCTTGAACTATACAAATTCAATGTCCCAACTTCTTTTCATACCATCCAAAATTGAAATGTGTCCACTCAGTAGAAATACATATGCTTCTTCTTTCCTTTGATTTGAAGGAACACTTATTTGGGCAGTACTTAGGGCCTTTGACAAAGTTTTAAACATTGTTTCCAACTTAGGGGCAATTGGTCCCTAGAGCTCACCCATTCTTTCGATAATGTTATCCTTTTCCTTGATAAGCTTCTTTATTTCATTTGTTAGGCTAATTGCTTGACATTCTTGGCTCACCAGAGATACTGTTAATGGATCAAAACTTTAAGATAGGTCTACTAGCTTTTTCTTTTGCTCCTTTATCTTTTTCCCAATATCCTCTACTATTTTGGGCCATGTAAACAAAACTTATATACATCACCACCATCCTTAAGAGAATTTTCAATACTCTTTATACCAATATAGAGTGTTTTTCTATCACTATCTGTAAGACCTTTTAGTTCACTAAACCTTTTATACAAAAATTCTTTTCAAACCTTTATTTCGACTGACTTCTCAAAGGACTCAGAATTTGTATTTCCAAAATGCACAATATTTTTCAAATCACCAAAAGGAGAATTAGATGTATTTTTATGATATGTGGGCATGATATTCTCTAGTGTCCTAGATGCTAGGCTTATCAACTCATTATCTTCTATGTGATACTTCAGTAATTTCTCCCTTGCCTTGGCCTATGTGAATGATGATATCTTCAGTATTCGATCCAGAGAGAGTGTCATAATTGATTGGTCCTTGTATTAGTTCTAGCTCATCTAACTCTAGCATCTCCTTGCTGAGAAAACTCTATACTGCTTTTGTAGTGTCTCTTTCCACACTTGCTATTTCAGATTTCTTACCTTGTACTTTATTAGTGGCAGCAACTAAACTATTTTGCTTTGGTGAATTGTCACCATCTTCTTCTACTAGATCTTCTTTTCTCTCTACCTCTTCCTCTTCCTCTTCCTTCTCTTTCTCCTTTTCTTCTTCTTTCTCCTAGCCCTTTCTAGATTCATCAATGGCAGGAGGATCTGGAGGATCATGGCCATCATTTGCTTCTTCTATCAGCACTTCCTCTCCTTCTTCTTGCATTTCCTCTTCCAGAATAGAGGAGTTTAGAGTTTTAGTTTGTTGCTTATTTCCCTTTAATCCTTCACCATCCATGTCTAAGGACTCAATTTCTACATTTACCTCATCTTTAATAGGAAGATTATGCTTTTTCAAAGCACACCAAAGAATCTCTTTGGTTTCCTCTGCAATCTTGTCTGTCTCCCCTAGCATAAGCTTATTCATTCATTTTTTTCTTTGGAACTCATCCTTGGCTTCTTTAAATATCAAGTTCATTTGCTTTGGAGTAATTTGGGGGCATAATTATATTAATGTTTGTTCTCAAATCTCAAGATCCTTGCTTTTTGCATTGTCTTTTCTCATTTCCAAAAAAATTCAAGGCTTTTTGGTATTAATGAACATATCTCAATAAGAGCCTTGTTGTAGATATTCAAATATCTTACCATTGCTTCCTTGCGTACTCTTTTGTTAGCATCACTATAGTCATCATAGAATTATTTCATTGGAGCCAAGTTTCCATCCATAATAACTGATTTAATAATGTCATTTACTGAAAGGGTAGGCTTTTCTACATATTCCTCTGTCTTTTGCCTCTTGCTTTCCCTTTTTCTTCAAGAGGGCATCTCCTTGGATATCTTAGCTACTTTTGTGCCTGTGGCTTTTAGTTCTTTGATCTGAATAGTAACTGGCTCATCATTAGTCCAGTGCACACCTTTTACCCCATGTACCCAATTCATAAAGTAAAAGAATAGACATAGAACCAATGTACCATACTTGAAAGTGATTTTCTTATCTTTCTTGATTTTGTTTATGTTTTCAATTAGTTGATTCTACAAAAATTCACACAAATCATAATCAACATTCTCCCTTAGCATCTTGTATGCAACATATATGGCTATTCCAGAAATAAAGTTCTCCCTAGTGGAGTGATAAATCTTGTAACCAATCACCATGGAAGCAAACTTAATATCTAGTTCTATGATGTCATTAATGGTCATTGCTCTTTTGTCAAACTTCACACCAGTTGCATCTGTAACAGTTTGATTTTTCAAAGATTTTAACATGGGTAATCCACCTGTTGAATTCAACCTAGTCACAATCCTGATAATGTCTTTGGTGATCTTGAGTGGTTTCAGCAACCATATAAATTCATCATGCATTTAGTTCAAAACATATCAGACCCACTCATCTTCATCAAAAGTTTTAAAGCTCGTAACCTAAATAAAGTGTTTATCCTGTAGTGCCTATTACTCAGGTTTAAGTTCATGATTTTCATCCTTGAGTTGCTTCTCAAACAAGTCTATATACCTTGAATCTCCAAATTCATTTATGTTTGCATGAATATAAACCCTAATATCTTCAACATGCAACACACCATATGGAACACTTGAAAAAGCACCTAACGGGTCAAGTTCTTTTGATTTGTAAGGATTCTTCTTAAATTTGGGTCAAGGTCTTTCAATAATGTCAACAACATGAGGAGAATCCTTCTCAAAAGATTTTTGATTGAAAGCTTTATAGAGAGGTACCTTTTTCTTCCGCAGGTTTAGGGTTGATCAATTTCTTGTTCAATTTGCTCTTCATTCTTCAATCTCTGGATTTGCAACTCAGAAGCTCTTCTATTTATTTCCTTTGAAATGCAAAGTGGTTCAAATGCATGATCAAGTGACCTTTTATCCTTCACTAAACCTAATTTTATGTTGTAATAAATGTGCTACCCTAACTTCATCCAGTTACTTTGTTTCTTGAACTATTTTTATGAATCATTTTGCAAATTTCCATATTAACATCTTTTCTTCTGGAATTCCTTCCAAATGATTTGAAACAATCCAAGATCTCTTTTCTCACTGTACCAAATTCAGGCATCCACTTACTGACTAGGGGAATTTGATGTTCAATGTATCTCCCCCTAAGCCAAAACTCTTGTTTTAATTCTGGGAGGAATTGTCAGCACCAGATTCTGGTGCAGACCCATCACCATTGTTCATTGTCTCTTTCTTCACTAAAAACTTGTTCATTTCACTCTGTATTTCATTCAAATCAATTTTTCTTTTTCCTTTGTCTTGTCTTTGCTCATCCAATTTTTTATTTATTAGCCCTCTTCTTTCATTGTTCCTACTTCTGTAAAATCTTGAAATATGACCACATTTATTGCAATTAAAGCACACAACATTTCCTTGTTTATAAACTTGATTTCCTCTTGATCTACACTAGTTAGCCATATGTCCAAACCCATTGCAAGAAAAATAGTAACCATTGGAGGAATTGCCAATTCCTTTATTGTTAGAATTATTCATTATCATACTTTTGCATTCATTTGATCTATGACCATACCTCTTACACTTGAAGCATTGACCGGAGAAGGATGGACCATTTTGATTTACTTTGTTTCTACACCGAGTAGCTCTATGATGAAATTTATTGTAGTTGAAACAACTTCCATTGAATGATGAATATCTTTGACAATTATGCTATCTCACTGGAGGTTTTCTAGTTTTGTTTCTCCCATTCCTTGGTTGAAAATTTCTCTGTCTGGATCTGGAGCTTTCACCTTTCTCATATCCAAGACCTTGCTTGTCAACATCCTTTTTTTGTTCTTCAATCAGTGCTTCAAGTTTGGCTAAGCTTATCATGAACTTCTCCTTATATTCATTTGCAACTTTTAGGTCATGTTTGAGAGTGATAATTTGTCTCTCAAGTTCTCTCTCATTTTCTCTACTTTCTTGAAGATTAGATTGTAGGAGACCAGCTATTCCATCCAATCTACAACATTCGTCACTTCTCTCTTTCAAATTTTGATTCATCTCTTCTTCAGTTTTTTTCCTCTCTTCAATTTCCTTGGTTATTCTCATCACCCCAGATTCCATCTCATGTTTTAGGACAACTTCTTCAGCCAACTTTTCACATTCCTTTGTCTTCTCTTTCAAGGCCTTGTCTTCATAATGATTTCCTAGTTGAGGAGGTTGCTCCTTTCCTTTCTCACTAGATTTCATCAAATTTTGTTTCAAAATTTCAATGAAGTTTTCAGCCTTTTTGAGGTTTTCTTACAGTTCTTGGACTTCAACTCTGGACTACTCAAGATCTTCTAACCTTGAAGGTTGTACTCATCCATTTTTATTAACTTCCTAGATCTTCCTCAAGCTATGAAATTTTTTCAATGAAACCTTTCTCTGATACCAATTTTTGGATTTGATCTAAACAATTGAGAGGGGGGGTGAATCAGTTGTCACACAAATTAAACTTTTGTGCCTTTCATCTACTTATAATCAAATTAATGACATAGATAATTGAGTATCAATCAATAACATGAGCAGAAATAGAAATAACACAATTGACACCAAGATTTTTGATGTCGAAACCTGATTAAGGGAAAAACCATGGTGGGGGTTAACCCACAAGGATTATACTCTGTTAAAAGTATTACAAAGAGGAATGCACATGCATTCGGGCTCACTACCCAGATCTCACTACTCAAATAGAGGCTTACTGCCTACAAATGATTACAAGAGAATAATAAAGATTTTGAACAAATGAGAAGCATCTACTAATGCATGATTTTAGTTTCATTTAAGCACAAAACATTGATCTTATACATTTCATCTTTACTCTGTCCAATTTACTCTACCTTCATCTGAATCTTAGATCTCTTCTCTCTTTGCCTTTACTTCATATTTCACAACACACACACCAAATTCATTCAAATACATCAGATATATATATATCCACATCTTGATCTTTAATTACTTTTTAGTTAGCTTCAAGAACACTTAAAACTTTATTGAATACTCTACTCTATCATCTAGATCCATGCATAACTTGAGACACAGACCAAATATTGCACTCACATATCATCAATCAGGCTAGCCACTATCACTGGTCATCACTAATTACCCAATCAACAACTTCCATACATCCAAAACTAAGATTATTTACAAGGTCGACCTATTCTTATTCTGTTTTCTCTATTAAACTGTTGACCCAATACTCAGAAGCTAATAACTTTTAAATCCTTCATCACCAGAGGCCAAAACTCTAGATTTAGATTATTCTAACAATGCTTATGACTCTTGCAGATCTGCAGTAAACTATGATCTACCATTGGAGAGATCTGGACCAAGATACCGGACCCTGTCACACACTCTATTCTTGATTTCCCAGGCTTAGACAAATCTTTAATCTGATTTCTGGTATGGTCAAATTATGCAATGCGGATGTGTAGTAGAGACTTAGTTTCCATCAATGACAACACTTATTTCACCTTGCAATGTATCTTGCCAACAAATAGTTTATACAATAAACATATGACTGTTTCACACTAAATCCAACGATATCAAAAGAGTATAAATAAATAAATAACCTTCATGGCCAATGTCATACATAACCTATTCTAAATGAGCATATGTTTATGTAAAAATTCCAACACTTGTGTTTGAAACAAACATTTTACAAAGTCACTGACTATATTTGCCATACACTTACGCATAAATAGATATGTCTAAGTTCTCCTACTCAGAGATACAAATTTTTAACTCAAAAAGCATTCAAGAAAATGAATAAAACTATGTGGATGTCATATAACTAAAATAACTTCACATAAGGAAAGAACCTGATATGATTTCTTGACAATCTATATGTTCGTCCTCATGGAGTTCTCTCCCTTCCTCTACTACTCGCTATGTCTTTCTTTTGTGATGGATAACATTATTTCCTTGAATCAACTCAATTTAGTCATGTAAAGAGTTTCAACACGAACTATATTGTGACATCTAATATAAGTTCTCTACAGAGTTATGAATGCTCTAATTTCCAAGATCTCGAGGCCATGTTCATAGTAATACTCAATCTATTCTCACTTGACATAGAGCTAATATCAATATCCTTCACTATACTATGATTTTCTTGTATACGCTACGCTGACACTCGCTAATCTCTGCTAAACCAAGATCTCTAACCTTTGCTATCACTACATTGCTATCTTTGCATAATATCAAAGATATTGTTTTACAATAACAATCTTCTCCCCCTTCTATCCCTAATCAGCAACTCTAAAAAAAATTCTGAGATAAAATTTATTCCTCTCTGTCGACTATATCAGTATTTTAAAAGATTTCTCACTTAATTCACTATTAACTTTCTCTTATCATTCCTCCCTATGTTGTGCACTCTCCCGTTTCCCTCAACAGAGTCTCTTTATTGACAAAAATTGCCATCCTCCCATAATGAGCACCACTGTCTTCTCATAAAGACTCACCTACAAAAAGCTTATTTAGCCTCCTAAGCCATGGGAATCTCCAAAATAAGTGCCTCTATTTGCTCATAGATCAATTATTTAACAAATGGAGAACATGGGTAATAAAGACCCACTCTCTCAAAAAATAACTACTCACCAAAAGGCATATAACACTCTCAAGTTAGTTAAGAAGGAATACCCCTTCTATAGAAAACATGGTTATTATTTAAAATTGACTAACAACCTCTAACCAACTTCCCAAGAGTAGTAAAAGACATAATATTAACTAAAATAAAACATAGATATTAATATCAATATTAATTAATAATAATTTGATGTAAATGACTGGGTCAAGTTCATCTCCCCTTCACGTATACAAGCTTATCATGTCATTTTCATTTTGACTTCAATGAAATATTTGACATCAAAACTATAAACATGAAACATGCTAACAATATAACCAGCTACGTCCTAAAGATGAAAATGTCATCTCTTTTATGATGTGTTTCACAAAAAAATTGTTTTAGTCATAAAACAACTATCGTTTCTCCTCAACAATGTTGATTTCACAAACATCAAAATTGACGTGACAAATATCAAAAGGATTCTAAACAATATTGATAACTTGTCGAGTCAATGAAAAAAACTAAAACCACTTGAATGAACATGATTTACCTCAATTGACATGGGTTACTAAGTGAAAGTACACTATACTCAAATGGCAAATGAATAGTTCATAACTAAAGGTCTATTCTCCTCTTCTCAGAAGATACTATCTCTCTTTCTTAGAGAGTAATCAAAAATAGTTTTCGTACATACATTTTGCAATCACTAGATCATGATTAGTGTATCATTAGTACATTCATAAATCTTATGAATAACAAATCAAATTCTCATAACGTAAATTACTAAATCATTCAGTCACATGCATTATACTTTGTTGGTGTGTAACTCCTATAGTTTACACTAACTCTATCATAGTTAGGTGAATTCCAATACATACTATTTAAAATTGTCAAATTTCTTGGTCATTTGGAAGATATGTCATTCCAACAGACACCTCGCCGCTATTCTCTAGGGTAGTTGTGCTATTCATATGGTTTGTAAGTCACCACCTATCCTTGTTTTTTGGAGAGTCAGGTATCCAACTTCTCCTATTTATATCTTCGTATTTGTTAATACATTTGTTCATTTTCACTTGCAATCTCGTGCTTATTGTATCTCTGTGATCTTGGATGTTTCTACATGGTATCAGAGCCAGTGTGGTTAACCTCAAGTTGATTTTCTCATTGTTTGAATCTGTAATGAAACAACTTGCACAATATCTGAATATAATAGTAAATATGCTGCAAATACTTGATAATAATATGCCACTTCGAGGGGGCAACCTCCAAAACCACTTCGAGGGGGATACCTCCAATAGTCTTCAATGAGAACACAATACTAAATATATGATGAAATAAGACTCACTACCTCCTATATATACCTATTTATGCCTAGGATATCACCTAGGCCGACTTAGATGGGCCTATATAAGCCTTAGGCCGACCTAAACAACTAAATAACAATAAACTAATGATAATATGACTTAATTAAGAGTTAAGATAGCCACAAGCCGACTATTCATAACCCTATACACACTATAGGATTAAGGGCATAGCATGCCCCCCCTCTTCAAAGAAGCATTGTCCTCAATGCTAACCAAATGTGGATGCTTTTGAATGAATTCCTCATTCTCCCATGTAGCTTCCTCCACTGGAGAGTTTTTCCATTTAATTAGATATTCTATGATTTCCCTTGTCCTCAGCTTCTTGGTGCGTGTTTGAATAATTCTCTCAGGATCCACAACTATTCTTCCCTCTTCATCAAGCTCAGGTAACTTAGTCTGTGCTACCACTTTATTCCCAATAACCTTCTTCAAGCAGGAAACATGAAAAACTGGATGAATTTTTGTTGATATGGGCAGCTCCAATTTATATGCTACATTGCCAATCTTCTGCAACACCTTATAAGGACCATAGTACTTGGGTGCTAGCTTATTAGCTTTATGTTGTTGTTTTAGAGACATTTGCTTGTATGGTTGTAGTCGCACAAAGACCCAATCTCCCAGTTCAAAAGTTCTTTCACTACGGTGTTGATCAGCTTGTTGCTTCATTCTGTTTTGTGCCATTGCCAAGTTCTCTCGAAGACTAGCCAATACCTCTTGCTGATGATGGATGTGTTCTTCGACTGTGTGAACCTTTGGTTGTACCCGCAATGAAGAGATGATTGACGGTGGGTGGTAACCATATAGTGCTAAAAATGGAGACATCTTGGAAGAAGTATGGAAAGAAGTGGTAGCACAGACTAAGTTACCTGAGCTTGATGAAGAGGGAAGAATAGTTGTGGATCCTGAGAGAATTATTCAAACACGCACCAAGAAGCTGAGGACAAGGGAAATCATAGAATATCTAATTAAATGGAAAAACTCTCCAGTGGAGGAAGCTACATGGGAGAATGAGGAATTCATTCAAAAGCATCCACATTTGGTTAGCATTGAGGACAATGCTTCTTTGAAGAGGGGGGGCATGCTATGCCCTTAATCCTATAGTGTGTATAGGGTTATGAATAGTCGGCTTATGTTTGGAAAGTATCTCCAGAATTTTCTCAATATCACATGATTTTGCCAACCCTTTCATTTGTTCATCCATAATGGACAAGATTTCACCTTTCATCTTGCTATTTTCTTTATGAATAAGTTCAAGTATATTTTCATATTCTTTTTGATCAACATCCTCACTTTCCACCTCCTCCTTGCCTGGAGTTTTTCCCGGTGTGGTAACATTCTTTTTGCCCCTTGTTGAAGGACCCGTCATGATTGGAAAAAATAATTTTGAAATAAATCACACAAATGAAATTCAAATTCTCTGAAATTTTTACTGTAACTTACTAAGGCCAAGATACCACTTACCCAGAAAAAATTCCAAGAAATTCGCAAATTTACTACCTTGAGAGCGAATTTGTTGCAAACCCTAATTTTGCAATAACTCGCTTATTTTTGCTCCAATTCCTCTGAAATCTGGACTGTATCTTCTTTAATATTGTCTTCAAAAACCCTTTAAAAATCTTTAAAAAATTCGCTAAAATCTGAAAGTTATGCTCTTCCCAAAATCGCCTCCAATGATGAGAAAATTTTTTTGCCTCTTATGACTTAATTAAGAGTTAAGATAGCCACAAGCCGACTATTCATAACCCTATACACACTATAGGATTAAGGGCATAGCAGAATCATTTTCATTGACAACATGTTTTCATCTCTGTGAGATTTCATTTTCTTTCAGTTTTTTGTTATCATTTAACAGTAATCATGTGTGTTTGTTGTAAGTTTTGAACTCCCCATAGAGGATATTATTTCAACACCACTGAAAGGCCATCAATCGTCTTGTGTTTGTGCACATGGCGGGAAGTCTTAATGCCATCCATCAATATTTATTGCATTTTTTGGAAGCCTCATTGGAGGCCATTATCATGCAGGATAGCGCACATCATGAGAAGGCTTTGATCAACCCCGAAGTCAACAAAGGTCACTCCTCACACAGAGGCTCTGTCATCCTCTATCTACACATCGTCATCCTCTCACAACTAGATGAGATGGGCTTGTTTAGTGCCCTAGACATAGTCCACACAAAATCTATAGCCTTCAAAAACCTCTTTGTGCACCCCTCAGAAGCACCACAATTAACTCCATTGCGTGGAGTCTCTCTACCATAGTACCTCGACATGGTAGCATCCTCTCTACATGTCACCCAAAATAGTTCAATTCCAGCAGGAAAAGTGGCTCAGGAAGCCACGTTTTTTACTAAGTCTTTAACTGCAACAAGTTTCAAGTTTATTAACATAGAAGGTGGTACTGTTCATTCAAATTTGTGGGCCTTTTGCTGATGTAAGAAACTAGGGGGTGAGGTCATCAAATAAGTGGGAGCCAATTTTTTCTTTATTAGCCCTTGGTCATTTGGGTTAATAAGCCCCTGGTTGCGCTCTACCATGGGAGCTAAACTTTTGCCTCTCCACAATATTTTTCATTAAAAATTGTATGCAAAATTTATTTTCCAAGCACATTGGAAATTTTTTCAGGTGTATTATTTATGAATGTAAAATTTTCGAAGTGTCATAACTTTTGAAAAACAACTCAAAATTGAGTCGCTCTTTTTGCAAAAGTGGTTATTTTTTCATTGCTGATCCAACTAACATGATATCGCACTACAATTAAATAGTTCCTGATCAGGCTATTTTAGGGTGACTCAAAGCACTTCTTCTATTCATTGCACAATTTGAGGGGAAAAACAAACTAAGGGAGCAATTCAATCATATGTGTAATATGATTTCAATGCACTAAACTATAAAGTACCACTTTGAGGGGGTATCAAGGAAGAGTGTTAAAAAACACTCAAACTGAAGTGTCACCTTAAACTTAAAACGAAGCATTAAGGAGTCTAAATTGCACTATTTCACCACTCAAAAAGGTTAAAAAGGTAATAAAATGGCACCATCAAAATAGAAGTCAATAGATGGGTCCTTAGTTCAGTAGTGGGTGATCACATGTCACCTTTCATTGAATTATTTGTGAGAATCAAACCTTGCAATACTTACAAAATACTAATGAACCAAGTCTATCATGATGTTCTTAGCAAAGGGACTGTAAAATTGGGAAATGGTTTTATACATAATATATATTACATTTCTAATTTATTCAAAAATTACCTCTCAGTGTATGCACTCATAGATTCTAAAAAGATAGTTGAGTTCACATCTACATCAGCTCTCATTCAAGAATCCAAAGATCAAAAACTTGTTGCAGTAGGCAAGGTTTGTCACTTTGACTACTACTTCATCTTTTTGTATTTTACATCTGTTGAAGAAGACAATTAAGATGAAACTTCAGAGCTAAGTCTCAACTCATGGCTCAGCTCAGTTGGTTCCATATAGCAAGTTGATTGAACTCCACTAGCATATTTGTTTGTAAACACACTCATGTAGTGTCATGTAATTGATAGTGTAAATGGAATTGGGAAATTGTACTCACACTAATCTATAAAGTGTAATGGGAGGTTGTAACAATCACAACTTCAATTACACAAATTCTTATCTCATTTGTATATCACTCAATAAACATCCTTGTCTTCAGTTGTTCAAAATATTTCTTGGACCCACATCTTGGTCTTCATCCCTTGACCATTAACAACTTCAATTAGTTTGCTAAATGATATAGTTTATAACTTTGACATACTTTAGGAATTCTTAATATCTACTTTGGAATTGGCATCATTATCTTTTGGGGGGCTATCTAAGCCTTTCTCTCTATTTTCTCTCTTTTTCGAGGATAGTTTTTTCCCACAAGGTTTTCTTCCTTTCTCTGCCTTTTGAGAGATGCATTTGTACATGGGTACCTAGTCAGGTTCATAGCCAAGACCCATCTTTCATAAACTCACCTAAGCTATGCTTAAGGGGGGTGTTGGTGTATAACTCCTATAGTTTACACTAACTCAATCATAGTTAAGTGAATTCCAATACATGCTATTTGACATTGTCAAATCGGTTGGTCGTTTGGAAGATGTGTCATTCCAATGGACACCTCACCGTAATTATCTAGGGTAGTTGTGCTATTCATATGGTTTATACATTGCCACCTATCCCTATTTTGTGGAGAGTCAGGAATCCAACATCTCCTATTTATATCTTCGTGTTTGTTAATACATTTATTCATTTTCGCTTGCAATCTCGTGCTTGTTGTATCTCCATGATCTTTGTAGTTTCTACATACTTAATCACATGAACTGATATATAATGAAATGAATTATTTTCTCTGATATTTTATCATAATGTCTTAACATTTTTTCCATAAATTCACTTCTATTCACGTAAAAGTAAATAGTAAAAATCAAAGAGAAAATTAGGGATGTAACTGGTGGTCCTATCTTAAGAGGTAGGAAGATAGATGTGAGTAAGGAAGCAAACGACTATGATGGATGTAGGGAAAGGTACCTAGGACATGTTGTGATGTTCACAACATGCTCCATTTTACCTCTTAGCAAAATGAGGAACCCTACTGTGGTTGTTAATTTTGATATGTGTGTGGTCGTGCTTGGTGGTAAACAGAAAAAGAGGTAAGTATTATGAATGATGTGGAAAATTGAAAAATACCTAGCATTAGGTATAAAGCAGTAGTGGTGAATTTGTTGTGAAAAATGAGTAGGGGTTGTTTTTTCAACCAGCGAGAAATTCTGAGTATTTTGTGAGATACATTTATTTGGTAAAATGCATCATTTTAGAGGTTTGTATGTCATATACAAATTCGTTTGTATATGAAGTCTTTATATAGGTTAAACAGGGTACAATTAGGGTTTTGTATCTTTGGGATTGCATACATGTGTTAAGAGTTTGGCCCCTTTGTGTACTAACTAGACCCGATAGGTGTTCAAGCCGAATGAGTGAAGTGTTAAGTCTGCATTGTATATAGGTTTGTATGTTTGTTCAATTATAAACGCAATCTATATACAAGAAGATATGCATGCATAGACCTGAGGTAAATATACAATGCAGTTTACAAAAATCAAAAGGGATACTTTCCATGGTGTTGCATGTTTGTATGTTTCAACTTGTACATGATGTAATCCTTTGAAGAACATCCTCTGCATCATAAGATCCTATGCATATGAAGTGCATTTGGGATAGAGGATTGTACAAAGCTGCAGGGTTCCCATTAGCCACAGAGGCTAAGGACCTTGTTTTGGAGTGCATAAACAGATATGATCAAAATACCAGGAGAGTAATACATGAAGACTGGGTTATTGCAGATTTGTCGACAAAAGGTATAGCAAGGATGTTTGGTCTAGAGATTCTAGAGAAAATGGTGGATATAGACATAGACCAATATACAAAAGATTTAACAGCAATGAGAGAGATTGTAACAATAGAATTTCCTATAGTTGGTACAATGTAGAAAACAAAGCTAAGGTTGTAGCAAGAGTACCAAAGAACCTTCACATGATAGATTTTAAAGAGGAAATACATCTAATGATTATAATGCTAAGTAGACTAGTGGGGTTGAGAGATGCAACAAAATGTGAACCATGGATGTTCACTATTATTCAATTTATGAGGGAAGCAAAAAAGGTGGATGGGCAAATTCAGTAGGCTAAGGCTATCAGTACAGCCATATGGAAATAAGATATGTTAAGAAAATAGAAAATAATGTCATTTTATTTGTCATCATATGTGTTGTATTCCTATGCATCTATGATTCAGCCATACATAATTGGGATTAATAGAGTTGGGACCATGGGAAATGGCCCAGATCATAAATTAGTGTATGATCATTATCTAGATTTGCAAGAGGATAATGCATTGAGGAAATATGCCTTAGTAAATAATGTGTTTTATACTTACATGGTTAGAGTTTCAACTAGGGGAAAAGATAACATGTTATCTGAAGAAGCAGATGACACTATTGGGCCTCACAACTCATGGTATATATATTTCCCCAAATTTACATATATAAGAACTAAAAGGTTTGATGGGAAGCCATTCATGTTGCCTTGGTATCCATTAGACAAACTGGTTGTATTGGAAGTTTCTAAATAGAACCTGAATACATTGAAGATGTACAAAAAGAAAGGTGGCAGAGGAAATATCAAGCTCCCCTGGGCACTTGGGGGATATTATTGTTACAGTGAAGAGGTAGCTGGGTACTCAGAAAAGGAGTTAAGATACTATGGTTTTGAAGAGTTTGGGTTAGCAAGATGCTTTGATCTTTTCCATAGGATCTAGAAGCATATTGATCCTAAATATAAACACCAAGTGCATATTGAAGATTATTGTTAAGTCTATAAGAATGACAAAGAAGTGTAGAAAAGAGCTCATCAAAGATTGATTGTAGAGTAGATGAGGATTATGGCAGAAATCAATGTGCCCTTGGAAATTGATGATGATAACAAGTTGTTACATCATAGTTATGAGAACGTAAGGTGTGTTCCTATAGTGAACCTGATTGGACTAAGCAATGGGAGACATCTTTGTATGCATTGTCTAAACTAGTTATCATATTTTCTAAAACATGGTTAAAAGATTGTTGTCATATTTTTCCCAGCCCCAAAATACTCCTGTTTCCCTCCTTCTATCGAAGAAATCCAATCAGAGAAAGCCTGAATGGAAGGAGAGAAAGCTCAAATTCTTCAATTACTCATGCTCTGCCTTGCCAAATTTTCCAAAAGCTCGCTTGGAGAATCTTTGACAAAAACCCAAAAAAAAACCCAAAAACCTTTTGTCCTCAAGTGCTTCCCATCACAGGGTTTCTCAGTTTCATACAAGGAAAAGATAGATGCATTTTTGAATGTATATTTGCATATACAGTCACCAATGTATGTTTGGAACATACATTCATGTTATGCAAAGGCCTAGATGCAATCGGCAAGCATGCAAGGTTAACTTACAAGTGCTGATGTACATTGGCGAGCCAAAAAGAGTTAAATCGGCCTCCAAGAAAGTGAAAAATGATTGTATGCATCTTTGTATGCACATCAGGTTTGTATGTGCATTTGGGGAATCTATCGTAGATTCCTAGAATATTTTGCGCTTGTATATCAGGATAGAATGTATATCCAGTTGGTATGTTTGCACATACAACAGGTATATACAATTAAAAATACACAAGAGGCTGACATGCATCAGCTACAGTTGTTTATATATGCACATACATTTGTGATATACAAAGGGTCACATGTAAGGGTAAAGGATACAAAGGCCAATGTACATTTGTAATGTACATCGGCAGAACATACAAAGGACTTTCGCCAAAGATACAAGGGGATATGCATGTGTGATATGGTAAGGTAAGTGTAACAGTGGCTTGTATATTTTGCTTTGTATGTTTGCATATACAAAGCTGATATACAAGGGGTTAAACATACAAGAAAACCATGCATCAGGAACATACAAAGAAATGCATACAAAAGCCTTTGTACATCAGCAAATATGCAAGGGTCAATGTGCAAAAGGAGAATATATATTGGGTTGTATGTTCACACATACAAGGCTGATATACAAGTTGACATACAAGGCCAGAGATACAATTGGTGGGGTCCACTGAATGCTAAATGCAATTGTATCTTACATACAAGTCACATTGTATATGCGAGATACAAAGGGTCACATATAAGGAAAAGATGCAAAGGTTTTTGCATATCGGCAACATATAAAGGTGATTGTATGTCCGATATACAAGAAGAAATATACAAGTGAACAAGTACAAGGTGGACATGGGAAAGATAGCTAATTGCATTTACAAGTCATTTTGGAGTCCGTGCATTGTATGTTGGGTTTGTATGTTCCCTACATACAATCAAAACATGCAAAGGAAAAATGTACAGGCCAACATACATTTGGTGGGGCCCATGGACATACAAAGTATAATGCACATCAGGCACATGCAAAGGAAATATACAAAGTCAACATACAAGGGAAAGTGATTCAAACCTGAGGCCCACCACTTTTATATTTACGATTATATGTTTGCACATACAATCAAATATGCATTCCTAACGTACAAGCTGGATCTGAAATGAACATACATTCCAGTTAATAAAGGGCATAATTCTGTAGTTTGTATATATATTTTTCTTGTAAGTTCGCATTGTATATGTGACATACATTGGTTATATATAAAGAGGAACATGCATGGATCGGACCTGATGGTGATTGCAATATGCTTCATAATGGTTTGAGGTCTATAGGTTGCATGCATATGGCATTGTATATCCCAATATACAAGAGATTGAAGATACAAGGCCCGAATTTCAAATTTCTCCAATCTGGTTGATAAAATGGTTCAGGTCCGCGGCTAGGACATGCACAGTGCATTGCATGTGCCAATATAAATTTGAATATACAAAGCCATATACAAAGTCCACATACAAGGAGCATTGCATGTATATCTAGATTGTATATTCACCTATACAATGCCATATACAAAGACAAAGATACAAAGTCAACATGCAAATGAGATACAAATGGTGGGGTCCACTAAAGGCACAGGCCATTGTATGAATTTTGATTGCATATTTGTGTATGTAAGCCGATGGAGGATGTATTTTCTAGGCGATCGACTCAGCGACTAATTAGATGTTACCATGTGTCGAGGTAGATCTAGTAGTTTTTTAGGCCACAGATGGAAAGTGATATATACACATAGTTGACTGCAACTTTGACTGCCCATATCACTTCCATTTTAGCAAATTTCCACATGTTGGAAAAGGCAAAAGTGCATGCTTTTGTCTCCTCTTTCATTTGGCGGGCTTTTGAAGGATTTTCTTCCACTTTCAAATTTTTAGATCTGGCATTGCATGCTTGGCCAACGTGACGTTTTAGCAGTGACAGTTGCATACTCAGCTGAAGATATTTGTTGCATTCATTGCTACAAATCGATGACTCTATAGACAACATTAAAGATGAAAAATATCTGTCATCTGCTTTGTTTTCAGATCTTTTATGCCATAACTTCAGGGCAGATGGACATCCCTTCAGTAAAGATATTTTTCCTGACTGCGCACATCGGATGATCTGCTTGTAACCAACTAAGGTCATATGAAATGCTATATATACATGTAAAATAGATGTATATGGGTTGTTGGTTGTTCTTCTGGGCTATTCTTTGTAATGGCTACTTGGCCTCTATAATCAATAAATTGGTATTTTTTCCTCTATCTTATTATTTGTTTGCACTGTGTCTACTCCTCTAGCCCTCTCTAAAATTAATATGAGTTTGTATAAGTCAATCCAGTTGTGAGATTATTACTGTGTCATTTCAATTGAAGCCAAACACATTTAAATCTAGTGTATCACTTAGTTCATTTCAGCATTTCATTTTAGCATTCCTTCTATCCCCTTTTCTTAGCAAGCATTAGCACTAGGATTAGATGATTTTCTCTAAGCATTAGGATCAGAGAGAGGAAGCCAGCCTTCTTTGGAGGTCTGATCTCATTTTATAAGGTCCCACACTTTGAGATCATTCTCATGTTACTCTAGGTTGCTGAAGTTTCATAGCTGCAGCAAAGGGTACAAATTTGAGAGACAACTTTTGGCATGCCTAGTGGGACTAGTTCGATGAACTTCTCATCAAAGTACTAGGAGATTTGATGTTTCTCTTGGTATTACTAAGGAAGGGTAATTTATTCAACATCATGGTGACTCTACTAGACAAATTAGCTAGTTTCAGTAGCCTAAGTACCTAAGATTTCATCAAAGATCAAGATTTTGGTGGTTTTCCTATTCTATTCAGCTTCCAAAAGCATCTCAATCACCTGATGACTCCCTCTCTAGTATGTATCTAATTTCTCTTTGGTTGTGGACCTATTTTTCTCTTATTTTGACATTTTTATGATTATCTAGCATTTAGATGCTATAGAATATCAAAATTTTATGGGAATCATGGCTATTCCCCTACGCCTAATCCAAATATAGGCCATTAGCCCCCATATTAGTAGTACCAGACCTTGAATGCCTCTAATTTTATGCCATACAGCTTTGCCACTGTAGCATATCAACGTCCTTATGATGCTTACCTTCCTCCTAGCCCTAACATTGCTCCTAAAAATATTGATGCTTTCAATGAGCTTGTTGATGCTCAGAATTGCGCTGTTTCCAACACCAACATGGGAAACTCTGAAATGTGGGAAGCTTTTAAGAGTGACCTCCAGATTTTAAAGAAGCTGGCTCTTCTTTATCTCAAAAGTATTTGGGAAAAAAGGGGAGAATGAAATAGAATCACAAATGTAACTAAAAAGGAAACTAAAATTATGGCGATGCGCCTGAATGTAATTTTGTATCTCAACACTTAAGTACAGTGAAACTATTTTAAGATTCAGTAACATTAAAGAGCAAAATGCATGATCAATGTAACAGATTAAAGACAAATAGAATCAAAGGCTCACAAACCAGAATGCTTTGTAATAACACAAAAAATATCAGCAAAGGCACAGAACTCTGTCTTTATTAATGTTCAAGTTACATAAAAGGCACAGAATCATGCACAGTTATATGAACTTTCTAAATCAAGAAAACAAAACAAAGGCAAATGATATTACTGGCCACTACAAAAGATCCTCAAACTTCTCTAACAATCTGTGATGCAGAAAATCTCTATATCCCCAATGTTGTCTCCCTTGGCACAGTGATCTGAACCCATACTTATAGCATGCAACTGGCCCAAAGATTGCCCGCATGATCAAATCTCAACAGCCTAACCGAACTGGTGGTTAACTGAAAGTGTCTGGCAGAGGATCTCCTTCGAATAAAAAATGGTTAGCCACTCTGCAAATTCATTGGCTGCAACAGATACATGTAAACCCACATACTTGAATCAGGGAGGGACGTGTGGCAGCTTTCTGATAGTCTTTACGACTATAAACCCTTGAAATAACTGGCACTCATACGTGCCTCTTTCCTGAAACTCCTTCATCTTTCCAGATCAATTAGAAACAAACACCTGGCATCCTCCACATGACTTACTTAAGAAACTGCTTCTTCCTCAGGAAATACCAGAATCTGACACTTGGCAGCGTCCACGGCCCTTCCAAAACACATGGCATTTTCCACTTTATTCTGAGTCTTTACTGTGGCTTATACTAAGAGTGCTCGGGCTCCGCCACCTGTCACGATCCGCCGAACTTTGAAACTCAAGAAATATTAAAATTGGGACCCACCATACTTATGCACCTGAGCAGCCTCAAAAAGAAAAAGGGACAGATGGCGCCTTCCGCTTACATGAGAGACTGTGGACGTGGGGGCTTCTGCTGCTCTTTGAGAAACTTTTAGAAACTTTAAAAAACCTCCACGGGCATTGCCACTTGGCGCCCTCTGCTCAACTCCAAGAAACTTTTAAAGAAACATTACAGACTTATAAGGATCACGCGGATGGTGACAGATGGCACACTCCACTGAAGTTATAGGAATACTAGCGGGGCCCACCATACTTCTTTTACTTAGCACTGAAAACAAAAGGAACCTGCAGAAGACGACACTTGGAGCTTTCCGCTGCAACTTTATGGGACACGCAACACCTTTCATGAAACTTCAGGAAACTTTAGAAACACCCTCCGCTTCTGCCACTTGGCGCCTTCTGTGCTCACCAAAACTCTAAAAAAGGGGCCCGCTTCATTATAAGAAACATTCAAAAGGAACGTTTGAAACTTTGACGAAACTTGAACGGGTGCCGACACCTGACAGCTTTCGCCTTACTGCAAAAAGATACATGGCACTCTCCATGGCTACTCTGAGAAACTTTACAAAGTATCACAGCTGCTGACATGTGGTGGTTTCCGCTGCACCGGGAGAAACTTAAAAAGGGGGTCCGCTAGACTTCTTTTATAAAAAGGCTTTGAAACTTATAAAAATGGATCCTCGGATGCCGACACTTGGCAACTTCCGCAGGACTCAAAAGGGACGCGTGGCTTCATCCGCGGAACCTTCAGCAACTGTATAATATATCTCAGGTACTGACACTTGGCAGCTTCCGCAGGACTCTGGGACTTAGCAAAATTTTCAAAAATGGAAAACCCTCACGCCCGCGCTTTGTGCCCGCGCTGTGTGTCAAAAACTGTTGCTGCAAAACTGAAGCACTCTGAAACAAAACTGGACCCGCACAACTGAAACTCAAAATTCAAAATGTAGAGTATTTTACTCTATAGTTCTTGGCGACCTCGAGGACTTTTGAGCCTGCTCAAAAAGAATCCCAAAAATGTATCCATTAGCAAAACTTATAAATTCTGCAAAGCCGTCTGATATATAGACCACTCAGCATCGGATAAACCTTGTTTATTCTGCAAGTCCTGGAAGGCCAAATCTAGGTTGATCATATCCTTATGCGAGAAGATTTGCAAAATGTGGACTGCTGCTTTCAACTGGAAATCAAGCTGAGCCATAGGAATCAAAATAGCTTCCACTTCTGATACGGATGAGGCATCTGTTAAGCCCTAGAAAACTGATTGATCATTCTATCTGGCTAGCAACAGAGGCTTAATTTCATCAACCATTAGTACTATGTTGCTATCAGGAAAAGGAGAAGGAAGTCCTAGATGCACCAAGTCTTCAATGTGTTTCTTCATATCCTTTACTCCTTCCTTTACCACATCTAGGAGCTCCTGGTAGGTAATTGAAGCAGAATTACAACTCAGAACCTCGTTCACTCTTTTGGCAGCATTCATTTTGTCATCGATCCCTACTACTGACAAAGTTTCATCAGATGTGTCATAAAGTTTCCCCAACAGCAATTGAGAATTAGAAACTCTCATGGACACAATGGACAGAGTGGCCTAAACTGAGGTCTCCACCTTTTCACATAGTTGTTGAGCATATAGTAGGAAGGTTAAAGAGGGTCTGAGCTGGATAATCTCTTCAGAGATCCTTGCCCATACTGATGCATATAACTCCTTGACCAAATTTAACACTCCTGCATTTTGTGGCCTATTTGCCAACTGAAGGGTCAATTGCTTGGCTATTTGTTGCTCGGCCTGTAGTTGAGCCTGAATAGTAGCAACATTATTTTGCTCCTTCAATAGTTGCTGTTGCAACTTGTGGCCTGTTGAGAGGAATCTTGATGCCTCTATTGCAATGTGGCCTTTTCCTGCTTCAAGGTAGACAGAATAGACTTCACCTAGGTCAGCTCTTCCTTTAATGAAGCATTTTGGCTCTATGTAGCCTGACGGATCTGACATGAAACAGTATTTTGCAACTGTTTATTAAGATCCTCAATCTCATCATTCTTTGATTTGAGCTCAGCAGCCAGAGCCTCACTATGTGTCTTTTCCTAAGTCAGATTAGCCTCCACCTTCTGTAACTTCCTGGATAACTTCAGATAATCAGTGGCTACAGCGAAAGTGGTTTCATTTAGCAGCTCTACCCTGTCTTATGGCCTGGAGAGTGACATATCCATTGCCACTGTACTCATTGTAAAATCCTGAGGCTGCATCTGCTCATTTGGTTTTGCTACATTTGGTGACAAATGGGTCACAATTAGCTGCTGCTGAATTGGGTCAAATAGTGACCTCATATGTGGGACAGCCTGAGCTTTATTGTCCTTCTTTCTCTTCTTGTCCATTCGGGCCTCCCTAGCCTTCTTGGCAGTGTCTGCTTGAGCTTGGAAGGTAGGGGGAGAGGCAATGTACCCACCCGCAAAAGGATGACCTTGTGGCAGGCCATAAGGAATAGCCAAATGTTGGCTAGGAGGAATCTGAGGGGGTACCCTCCTGGGAAAAGTGGGAGAAAAGGGAGGTAATGAAGTGGCCTGCAATGACATGGCCTGTGTAGTAATAGGTGGGGAAAACTGAGAAATTGGCACAGCAGAGGTGGCAGGGAATAATACTTGGCCAACTGGGATTGCCACCCCTATTGAAGAAGAAACAGATGGAGAAGAAGAGGGAGAAGAAGCACATACCTGAGGGGCAACTGAGACACTTGGTGGTGTTGATGATGAATTTTCTAAGTCAGGGTGATCAGCATGATATGATAAGATTAGGTAATGTAAAGATATCATGATGATGCTTGCGATACAAAGACCGCTCGACGGGGAAACCTACCTTGACTTAAAGCTGATGTCATCATGATATTTGAACCTCAGGATATTATCGGGGGGGGGGGGGGGGGGTTCAAATATGATGATGATGCTGTTCTTCATGTAACCAAAACCGAGTTTATAACATATGACCCTCCTAAAAGAAATCATGATGCTGACAATGCGCCTAAGGCCATTTGACGGGTAAAGGGCACTACCACCTAAGATTGACGTCTGGATGTTGCGACTGCATGATTTTTATCGGGTGATAGACCAAGATCATGATGATCTTGACAACATGACTTAGGATATAAAAATATGATGATCCTTCTGCAAATATCAGGTTTGACCAAAACTTTGACCGTGCATAACTTTCACATATGGAAAAATTTTCAAGTGAAGTAAAAGGCAAACCTGCATGGAATTTCAAGCTCTTTCTAAATATGAGGTCACAGCAATAAAATATGAACTTTGAAAAATTGACCTCATGATGATGACCTACCTCATCCTAACCTTCATGATGATGATGCACCTGACCTTCATTTTACCCAACCGCCAGAAAGCAGAAAAAACACAAGCAGAAGCAAAAAAGCAAACATCAGCAGGGGTCCCCATTTTGCTAAGGAGCATAATGGGGCGTGTTGTGAACATCACAACAGGTGGTGGCTGCGACAAAGGTTCTACCTCCTCATCTGAATCAGGGTGAAGTTTCAGCCTCTTATGTTTCCTTGGCCTCTCTTCTGCTTGCTCTATTTTTTTTTCCTCAACATTTACCACTATTACCAGTGGTGTTTGTATAAAACTAGAAGCCCCACTTACTGAAACTGATGGGGTCCCTCTAGGTAGTGATGCCACCACACTCTTTTGCTTCTCTATTGTGTTGAGGGATTGGGGTCAGGTGGTTACTGTAGTTGCAGATGTTGTTTGTCTTGGGGCCTACATTGTGTGGGTGGATTTAGGTTCCTCTTCAGATTCTTCACCCTTTTTTCTGATTTTGCTTGTATCATGGCTTGAGACAGGAGAAGGATGCCATTCATCCCAATATACTCCCATTTCTCATCTGTATCTACCTTGCCAAAAGAATGGGTTATTTCATAAATTTCCTGCCTATATTTCCAATAGGCTTCTATCTTCTCAGCCTTCCATTCCCTATCTCTCAATAAACTCTTCTTTAATCTAGTGCCCATTTTGAGTTTAGGGTCATAGGCCTTCTCCTTTTTGTAAAACACCTCCCATGGTCTAGGTCCCTCAAAAGGCAAATCTGTCAGCTCTGCATATAGATCAGGGGTGTCTTCCTTAGGGTTTCTTCTGTCATCCTAGAAAGGATGGCCCTCGTGCACAACGTTGGCACCAATCTTATTATTCCTGACCCACGAGGCAACAAAACTGACAGGGTCGTATCTCCATTTGTCTTCAACTAAAGGAAAACCCAAGACAGCTAACTTTCTCAGCAATAAATGCTCTGCATCCCTGACCAATAGGGTCATGTTCTTCTTCACCTAGGGGAGATCATACATCTTTTTCTTCTTCTTCCCAGCCCCATACTCATTATCAACCACAGACACTTGCCAGGTGACCTCTAAAAAGGCTAGTCTAGGAGTCAAAACCTTAGGTAGCAACATTGGTTCCCCATTAAACCCATGGACCCTGATAATAGTGTGGTGAGACCCAAAGAAATAATCGCAGGGAATGGGGGAATTTGCCATAAGGCCTCTGACACTCAAAGTCAATCTATTCTCGACAGGCTCTGGGCTTAGGTGAGTAAAAGTAGGGGCGACAAAAAGTTCCCAAAACTCATAAGGGTCAGATGATTTGGACAAAACATGAGTCCATGTAGACACAGGGATGGTTCTGTTTGGATCAAAACTTGGGTCATACATGTCTAAATGCATATACTAGGAAAAGAGGGCATAATTTTGATATAACATAAGGTGGAATAGATAGGAGGAATACCTGAAAACCCATGTTGATTTGAAATTGGCAAGTTGTTTGGCCATTGAGTAGGCAATCTGCTCAGAGAAATCTAGCCGAAACTCCTGGGACCTATCAATAGTCTTCATTCTGGAAAGAATGGCCAGCTGCCAATCATAAACAGTTATATCTTCCTTCAACCTGAAGATAAATGCTATCATAGATATTGCCTCCTGGCTAGCTTGTGTAAATTGTGCCCTTCTTGTGGGCAGTGTTGGCATTTGGGTATTGTCGTCTCCCAACTGCATCTCTGCATTAAGAAACCTCAGTTGAAACTAGACGTTTTCCCACGTCTTCTGCATTTTGGTGACTGTTGGAAACGTGGCTGTGCTATCATAGTGTAAGGCCAACATGTCCCTGATGGCCTTTGGCATTATTTGCACCATGAAGGGTCCCTTTTGAATGGTGCTCGAAGGTGCATGAAACAATTCAGCGCATACCTCAATCAGGTCCGGGCATAAATGCACACTCGGGACAATGAATTTCACCAATTGGGAGGTCCAAATTCGCATGCCGAATGTTTCGAACTGTTTAGCTTTGGCCTTCAGGAGGCATCTTTGGTGTGCTCCTTCTCATAGAGCTTTGCAAGACTTTTGTAGGGTCAGTTCCGCAATACCATCTACAAAATCTAGAACCTTTGTTGGGTCAATTGCACAGCCAACTTCAGGAACCCTAGTCCTTGGATAGGTCCTCAATGGTTGTGAAGGGGCCGAAGCGTATGATTTACTGGCAAGGAGACTGTCAACAGACTCGTAAATCCCAAGCCCCTGTTGAGAAGACTGTGCTTCCGCCATCTCTGTGTTTGTTGGAAACTGTATAACTTTCTGTAACTTTCAGAAACTATTGGACTTACGGTGAATGAGTATGAAAGCTTGTAACAAGGACAAAAACTTTGCAACAGGGAAGACACACTTAGGAAGCGGTTTTTTGCAATGAAAAGTAGCAACAGGGAAGACACTTAGCAGAAGTGGCAGCAAATGAAACTCGGTTTAAGCCTTAACTCATGTTGTTGGGATATTTTAATGATGCATCAAGTGTCATAAATGGCATTAAAAATGGAAACCATTATAAAATCTTAAGCAATCTGAGTGGGACAGAGTGTCAGACACGTCACAAAAAAGTGGCTGTGCTAGGTACCTTTTAGGAATTTTGGGGATTTGAGAGTGTCAATGAATGTGAAAGTTTCAATACTTTTAAGAGTCTTAAGCCATGGCCACGTGTTTATAAAATAATTATTCAAAAAAAAGCAAGAAAAACAAAGCAACGACAAAAGAAACTATCTAACTATAATACACAGGAAAGGCAGTGTCTTAATTGAAATGCTTCAAGTAGATCCCATTGACAGGAATCTCCTCAGGCTCACCCTCCATAGTTTCAAGCTCGAAAGAATTCTGCTCTTTATAGGAATGAATCTTATAGGGGCCAGTCCATAATGATTCAAACTTACTGTGTCGACCCAGCTTGGCAGCTCTCTCATCCCATTTCAGAACAACTGATCCAACTTCAAAATGAGGGTTTGAATTTTTCTTATCAAAACAGTCTTTTATTATTTTCTGATGTTTCAATAATGATTCATGTGCTGAATCTCTTTTTTCTTGAACCTCCAAGAGCTCAGCAAGTCTGACCTGCATGGGGCCATTTTCCTCAATCTCAATTTGTTTCAATAACTAGAGAGCAGGAATCTCCAAGCTTAGGGGCATCACAGCAGGTTTACCATAGACTAATTCATAGGGGGACATTTTTGTCACTTGGTTTGGTGTAATTATGTCTGCCCACAGTGCTATATTAAGCACTTTATGCCATTCTTTGCGATGATCAACCCCAATTCTTTTAATAAGTCTAATCAGATTCTTATTAGTTGATTCTGCTAAACCATTACCTTGAGGATAATAATTGGAAGAGGTCTTCAAGTAGATTCCATACTTTAGTACAAAATCAGATACCTTTGCCCCCAAAAATGCCTTAGTATTATCTGAAATTACAGTGTGAGGAGGCCCAAAGCGAGTAGTGATACCATCCAGAAAATCTAGAATCACTTTCTCTGTTGCTTCTTTCAGTGGGACTGCCTCACTCCATCTGGTAAAATAATTAGTGGCAGTTAGGATCCATTTGTGCCCCATACTTGATACTGGATTGATCATTCCAATGAAGTCTAGACCCCATTGGGCAAATGGTTCATCAACAATTATAGGACTAAGGGGCATTGCTGCATTCCTTCTCTTCCCTACATAGTACTGGCAAGATTGGCATTCTTTAACCAATTGATAACAGTCTGCAAATAAAGTGGGCCATAAGTAACCTGCCTGACTTATCTTTATAGTTGTGGTTCTTGCAGAAAAATGTCCACCTGACACTCCATGGTGCATCTCATGTAGTATTCTTTGGGCTTCATCCTTTTCTATGCATCTTAAAAGTATGCCATCAGTGTTTCTTCTGAAAAGAACTTGGTCAATTAAAACAAAATGAATTCCCTGTTGCCTATAGTACTTCTTCTTATCTTGAGAGAGCTCCTTTGGGAATATTCCATGTTTCATAAACTAGATCCTATTTGTGACCCAAGAATTCTGATCAACTTCTTGTATCCTCAATACATTTTCTTCCTCTGTTTCTTCAATTATCATTTTTTCCATATCTTGAACCATATACTGGCACAAACCCTTGCCTCTGACAAGTTTAGTTGGTCTGACCTCCACATCATATTCAATAATTTTTGTAATCTAGTTTGCTCTTTTCTCAGTGATTTCTCCTTCCATAATATATTCTCTGACACTTGGAT
The DNA here is from genome assembly GCA_027924645.1 of Cunninghamia lanceolata. Lineage (NCBI taxonomy): Eukaryota > Viridiplantae > Streptophyta > Pinopsida > Cupressales > Cupressaceae > Cunninghamia > Cunninghamia lanceolata. The sequence continues at coordinate 27,755,688 of BSBN01000078.1, read as the reverse complement.
GCGCCACTAGTATCAGAATCTTATTACCTGTGACCATGTGTCTGAATTTCTTGAGGGCTTTTACCATAGCATATGCCTGTTTCTCCACAAAGTTATACCTGGCTTCATACTCCCTAAGAGTCCTTGAGAAAAAGGCTATTGGATGCTCTCCCTCTTGTTGGTCATCTTTCTGTGTTAGGACAGCAGCAACACTGAATTCTCCTCCATAAACATACATTATAAAAGACTTAGAGAAGTCAGGGTTCCTCAGTACTGGGGCTGTTGAAATTGCTTTCTTGACCTCTTCAAAAGCTTGTCTCCCTTTTGCAATCCATTTGAAAAATAGATCTTTTTTCAGTAGCAGTGTAATTGGTCTTATTAGGCCTGCAAAGTCTGATATGAATCTACTGACAAAGTTAATCTTTCCTAAGAAGGACTGAACTGCTTTCTTATTGACAGGCAGAGACAGGTTCATTATAGCAGTGACTCTTTCTAGATCTATAGAGACTCCTTCTTTAGAAACTATATGCCCTAATAATTTACCTTGAGGTACTGCAAAAATGCATTTCTTAGGATTTAGAGATATTCCAAATTCTTGGCATTTCTTAAAAACTGCTTCTAAATGGTCAAAATGGTCTGCAGCATTTTTAGAGAAAACAGTGAGGTCATCTAGGTAGATTAGAATGATTTTATTGATAATCTCTCCAAATGCTAAATCCATTGCTCTCGGAAATGTGGCTCCAGCATTTGAAAGACCAAAAGGCATCTTTGCATAGGTGAATGTTCCCCATTTTGTGGTGAAAGCAATCTTATGCTGATCTTCATCGGCCAACCAAATCTGGTTGTACCCAGAGAAACCATCTAGCAGAGAAAATCTCTCTGATCCAGCCACAGTCTGTAAAATTTGTTCCATAGAGGGCAAGGGGTAATGATCCTTCAAGGAAGCCCTATTTAGATCCCTAAAATCCACATAGAGCCTTATGTCTCCATTCTTTTTTCTGACCGGTACCAGGTTAGACACCCAAGTTGAGTGTTTGATTGGGAAAATGATCTTTGATTCTAATAGTTTCTGTAATTCATCCACCATCAAAGGTTCAATCCTAGGGTTCACTAGCCTCTGCTTCTGTCTAACTAGTTTAGATCCTTCAGTCAGCTCTATAGTGTGTTGAATGATACTTCTATCATAACCATGGAGATCTTCATAGGTCCAGGCTATGACCCTATCATAGTTCTCACATAAATCAATTAACCTTTTTCTTTCCTATTGAGTGGTAGAATTTCCAACCTTCAGCCTTCTTCCCTCACTAACCTGAATCTCAGAGTAGTCCTCTTTGTTTGCTTGGAATCTCTTCTTTTCTAGGCTAGCATCTTTAGGATCAAACAAGTTTTCCAGTGTAATCAGTCCCTTAGGGAGCTTGTTTGATTTCATTTGAATGATCTGATCATCATATGCTTCTTCAATCTTTGGTTGTAATTGATCAGCAAATTCTCCTGACTGTTGCAAAAATGAGAGTACTTGAAAATCATTCTCAAAAACCTGCCAATTTTCATCATTGTCTAGGATGGTTGGTCTCACAATAACTCTGACTAACTCATTATTGACCATTAGATCAGTTAATGGATCAAACTGTGGACCAATCTGTGCCATCCTATCTGCCTTAGAATTTTGGGCTCTAGGGACCACTTCTATATTGAAGGCTTCAAAATTTTCTATCGAATCCCAAATTCTGTGCCTATAAGATCTCATCCTTACATTTTTTGCTATTGCCTTCTCTCTTATTTGTTTCACCACTAGTTCTGAATCTCCTTTGACTATCAGTTTCTTAACTCCTTTCTTTTTTGCCAATATAAGTCCATGCACTAAAGATTCATACTCAGCATCATTTTTGGTACAGGCAAAATGAAAGCGAATGGCTCTTAAAATCTTTTCACCATCAGGGGCAGTAAGGCAAATCCCTACTCCAGCTCCATTTTTGCTTTTGGCCTCATCAAAATTTAAGGTCCAGATTCCTGAGTCATTTGTAGATTCTTGGGTCTGAGAGGGCTCTTTCCTTAGGACATTAGGGATCTCCTGGGCTTCCTCAAATATAACATAAGTGCCCAACCCTGTTGAGTCATAGTTCCCAAAAGGATCACTCTGTATCATGGTTAACAACTGATTATCCTCCACTTGCTGATCATATTCAGTCCAATCCCCTATTTCTTCAACAAAAACCCTTTCCTCTTTATTTAACATGGCGTGGGCTACTTCTAACTTTGGGGTTGGTTCATTAGTGATATGATCTTTTGACAATGGTTCTGGTAGTACCTTCATCTTAGTCCCATATTTGGTCCTTATGATGAGATGAGACCAATCAAGTGACATATAACCTCCTATCTTAGCTGTGAAATCTCTAGATAGGCATAGGCCAAAAACAGGAGGAATATCTATGACTACAACATCTTGATTAACAATTATATTGGGACAAGTATACAGTTGTAGTGGAAGTTGTTTAATTTTCCCTATTGTTTGTACAGACTTCCCATCTAACTACATAACTCCTTTTGCAAGTGGTTCATATTTTATCTTCAAAGCATCTGCTATTTGCTTTGGCATCACTGTGGTACTAGCCCCAGAGTCTATCATTGCATTGTGTAATAGCTTCTTCCCAACTATCAAGGTCAAATAAAAGGGATCTAGTTTGGATTTGCTTACCTCTGGTGCATTGTTCAGAAGTGCTATTGTCTGTAGAGAAACAAGGTCCTTGAGCTTTTCTTTATCAGTAGGTCCTCCTTTGGCAACAGTCTTTTTAGGCACAGCTTGGCCCTGTAAAGCTTCTTGCAACAGTGTTTTTTGCTTAGGAATAGCTAACATGTCCCATATTGACACATGTGCTAGGGTCCTCTTCAACTGATCCACCACATTCACAGGTCCTATTGCTTGTGCTCTGGGATAATAAGCATATCTTGCTTTTTCTTGAACTTGTCCAAAAACTACTTGATTCTGCACTGGATGAGGTATTTCTTGCCTAGTAAATGTATTTTGATGATCTTGAAATGGTGGAACTCCCATAATTTCATTATTTGTGACTCCAGGCTATTCCATCATCCTCCTCTTAGCTCTAGTATAGTAATCTGATTGTACCAATGGCTTCTTAGAAGTTGAAGCTTCATTCAAGAACACTGACTCTTCATCTTCAATCCATGAGAAAAGAGCATGCTCAGGGGCTATTTCTTCTTCTTGTTGTAAGGACATTCCTTGCATCTGAGCCACTAGAACTGAATTTTGCATGCTAGGGGATTGATAGGGCTGAGTGTCAGAAGTATTTGCAAATTGTCCATCCACTCTTCTTTGCTCTACTATTTTTTGCTGTAGATTACCCCTAGGACAATCTCTGGGCATATGTGCATTACTACAAGGAAAACACCAGGCATTGGTGCCATCTGCATAATTATTCTGCCCTAGGACAATCTCTCTGTTTGCATTGGGAGGAACAGTTTGCAAGGGTGTAGGGACTGCAACCAGTTGGTTTGATGGCTGAGGGTTATTTTGTCTTTGGGGGCCCTGATATTGGTTTGGCTGTGGAGGAGGTCTATTCCCTTGATAGCCTTGATATTGGGGTCTGGGATAAGGATTCTGCTGTCTCTTTAGGTTAATTATTTCATTTGAAAATGTTCTCAGGATGTTCTTGACATCATCCATCTCTGAAGACTGGGTAGGGGCAACAGCTTTAGCAGGTTGTTGGGGAAACGTGTACATGGACACAGGTGGGGTTATGGGATTGGGATTTTCCTAAGGCAATGGTAGGGTAATCTCTGGAAACATAGGCATAGGAGGCCTTGGGGGCAATTTTCTAGCATCTATCAAATTATTTTCGGCTCTAACTGCATAGTCATAGGCTTCTGGCAGGGTCTGACCTCCAAGTGATTGAATCATTACTACTATATCTGAATTTAGGGCTTTAAGATAAAACACTATGGCCATACCTGGTAATGGTCTTGTTGTAGCAGGAATCCTTTCCCAAGTCTTCTGAAATCTGGAATTGAAATCAGTCATTGCCTCTTGTGGTACCCTCTTAATGGTGATCAGTTGTTGTAACAGAGAAGATTTATCACCCTTTTCTTTGAATCTTGCAAAGAAGGCGTCTCGAAGTTGATCCCATGTAGAAATTGAATTTGGAGTCAAAGATCTATACCAGTCCAGAGCCTTTCCCTTAAAAGAAGCTGCTAAGAGTCTTATAGCCACATTTTGTTGTGTGATCACATGTATTGCACAGACATCAGACACATCTTGTAGATCCTCTTCAGGTGTTTTGAAATCCTCCCCACTGAATTTGGGTAGAGCTTTTAGGGCATTTGCTGGAATAGGATCCCAAGTGGTTGGAGGTACTGGGAGAATCAGGGCACTACCAGTATTCCAATTTGCATAGTTCCTTGGGGCTACAGGTGCTCCCATGTTTGCACTTAAGGCTACTGTAAACTGATTAACCCTTCTTCTTGAATTATTTATCAATGGTGATAAAAGAATACCTGGGTTCACAACTGATTGAGATCTTGTCATAGGTCCACAGCTCTGACTCCTCGTGACTCTCCGGCTCATGCAGTCTTGAAAGAAACTTCAAGAAATGGTCCCACCGAGCATGCCAAAAACTGTTGATGCTCAGAATTGCGCTGTTTCCAACACCAACATGGGAAACTCTGAAATGTGGGAAGCTTTTCAGAGTGACCTCCAGATTTTAAAGAAGCTGGCTCTTCTTTATCTCAAAAGTGTTTGGGAAAAAAGGGGAGAATGAAATAGAATCAAAAATGTAACTAAAAAGGAAACTAAAATTATGGCGATGCGCCTGAATGTAATTTTGTATCTCAACACTTAAGTACAGTGAAACTATTTTAAGATTTAGTCACATTAAAGAGCAAAATGCATGATCAATGTAACAGATTAAAGACAAATAGAATCAAAGGCTCACAAACCAGAATGCTTTGTAATAACATAAAAAATATCAGCAAAGGCACAGAACTTTGTTTTTATTAATGTTCAAGTTACATAAAAGGCACAGAATCATGCACAGTTATACGAACTTTCTGAATCAAGAAAATAGAACAAAGGCAAATGATATTACTGGCCACTACAAAAGATCCTCAAACTTCTCTAATAATCTGTGATACAAAAAATCTCTATATCCCCAATGTTGTCTCCCTTGGCACGGTGATCTGAACCCATACTTATAGCATGCAACTGGCCCAAAGATTGCCCGCATGATCAAATCTCAATGACCTAACTGAACTGGTGGTTAACTGAAAGTGTCTCGCAGAGGATCTCCTTCGAATTAGAAACGGTTAGCCATTCTGCAAATTCATTAGCTGCAACAGATACATGTAAACTCACATACTTGAATCGGGGAGGGACGCATGGCAGCTTTCTAATAGTCTTTGCGACTATAAACCCTTGAAATAGCTGGCACTCATACGCGCCTCTTTCCTGAAACTCCTTCATCTTTCCAGATCAATTAGAAACAAACACCTGGCATCCTCCGCGTGACTTACTTAAGAAACTGCTTCTTCCTCAGAAAATACCAGAATCTGACACTTGGCAGCATCCACGGACCTTCCAAAACACATGGCATTTTCCACTTTATTCTGAGTCTTTACTATGGCTTATACTAAGAGTGCTCGGGCTCTGCCACCTGTCACAGTCCACCGAACTTTGAAACTCAAGAAATATTAAAATTGGGACCCACCATACTTCTGCGCCTGAGCAGCCTCAAAAAGAAAAAGGGACAAATGGCACCTTCTGCTTACATGAGAGGCTGTGGATGTGGCAGCTTCCACTGCTCTTTGAGAAACTTTTAGAAACTTTACAAAACCTCCACAGGCGTTGCCACTTGGCGCCCTCCGCTCAACTCCAAGAAACTTTTAAAGAAACATTACGGACTTATAAGGATCACGCGGATGGTGACAGATGGCACACTCCGCTGAAGTTACATGAATACTAGCGGGGCCCACCATACTTCTTTTACTTAGCGCTGAAAACAAAAGGAACCTGCGGAAGACGACACTTGGAGCTTTCCGCTGCAACTTTATGGGACACGCGGCACCTTTCGTGAAACTTCAGGAAACTTTAGAAACACCCTCCGCTTGTGCCACTTGGTGCCTTCTGCACTCACCAAAACTCTAAAAAAGGGGCCTGCTTCATTATAAGAAACATTCAACAGGAACGTTTGAAACTTTGACGAAACTTGAACGGGTGCCGACACCTGGCGGCTTCCGCCTTACTGCAAAAAGATACATGGCACTCTCCGTGGCTACTCTGAGAAACTTTACAAACTATCACGGCTACTAACATGTGGTGGTTTCCACTGCACCGAGAGAAACTTAAAAAGGGGGCCCGCCAGACTTCTTTTGTAAAAAGGCTTTGATACTTATAAAAACGGATCCTGGGATGCCGACACTTGGCGACTTCTGCAGGACTCAAAAGGGATGTGTGGCTTCATCCGCAAAACCTTCAGCAACTGTATAATATATCTCAGGTACTGACACTTGGCAGCTTCCACAGGACTCTGGGACTTAGCAAAATTTTCAAAAATGGAAAACCCTCGCGCCTGTGCTTTGTGCCCGCGCTATGTGTCAAAAACCGTTGCTGCAAAACTGAAGCACTCCAAAACAAAAATGGACCCGCACAGCTGAAACTCAAAATTCAAAATGTAGATTATTTTACTCTACAGAGCTCATGAGTGGTTTTCTAAAGCTTGATAGAAATTTAGATAAAGCTAAAGGAGTAGCAGGGTACATTCAGCCTCAGGTTTTTATGATCTCAGCATCATAAGCATGTATGGTCTCAAGAAGATGGAACTAGATCTGAATAGGGAGGCTGATGAATTTATAGAAATGTTAACATGTGACCAGCAGTGAGAAGCACAAGAAGGGGTTTTTAATGAAAACCTTGCTATAAGGATGACACTAGCTCAGCCTGCTATTGAAGAAGCCCAGAAATTTAACATTCCAAGCTTCAAGATAATCCCTCTGCACCTCCCAAACTACTTCTTAGTTATAAAATCCCAAGTTTTAGAGGCCCTCAACCTTCACAGGAGCCTATTAGGCACAACTTCAACCCCCCATCTCCTGTTTTCAACCCTTTCAAATTCCCTTATCAGATGAACCTAGCATGGATAGTTATGATGAAATTGCTAAGTTAGAGGAGCATGTGTTTACAATCCCAAAATTCAAGCAGCCCCTTTCTTCTGCACATGTTTGGCCTATAGAAGAGCAACCTAGACTCCACAAGTTTCCAGGCTTCAAATCCTACATTCCTCCACAAGTTTTTGTTCCTGTGCAAACTTAGATTATCACTCCCCAGGAACAAGTTTTTACAGAACCCTCTCCCCTCCAAAAAATTCAAGAAGATATTCAAGCTTTTTTCCTTGATGCTATTTCAATCCTCAAGGGTGGACCTGTTGTTTACCAAGATAATTAGAAAAATGAGCCAAAGGATGGAGGTATAAGAGAGAAAGTTGTTAAGGTTACTTTAGAAATGGATGATGCTGCCCTACTTCATGAGCTACATGATTATATTGAAGATGAAGAGTATGAACAGCTGGTTGTGGATATGCAGCAACAAAAAAACAATGAAAATAATGATGAGTTGTTGCAGGTTGAGGTTGACCATGATAGTGAGGTTCCAAACTGTAAGGAGGGCCAAGCATGTTGCCCTATACTAGATTATGCAGAGGCTGATTACACTTATATGCTTAAGGAGCTTCCACGCTTTGTTGAAAATAATGAGAAGACTGAACATGGCCAAGAGCAAATTGCAGATTTGTTCTTTATTATCCAGCAGGGATATCAGCTTCTTGGTGGGGAGGTCTTCTCTTTTGAACATGTGCATGGCTCATTTTCTGAGCCTAATTTAGAAATTCATGAGCATCTTGTTCATAAGGTGGAGGCAGTCGTATTTGTAGTAGAATCATGAGAGTTAGAGTTTTTAGACCAGCAAGAAGGGGAAGAATGCAGCCATGATGACATTATAGCAATATTCCTGGTTTCTTTGAAGGAAGAAGGAGAAATCTTTGAAGTCCCAAGCTAGCCATTCCATACATAAGAGCAATGTGAGAGTCAAATGGAGGTCACCATCATACCAAATGAGGAGCAAGGAGAGAAAGAATCAGAGTAGAGACATGCGATCAACCATCATGATTTCCATGACATTTCAAGGGGATGCCCAATCAGGCATCTAGCCTAGCTAGAGATGCATCAAGAGGAGTCACCACTTGTCATGCTTAACTCTAATCATGAAGTTGAGAACCAAGACCAGTGGGATCAGCCCATTTAATCACCACAAGTTAGCAACACTAGCAATCAATCCAGGTCGATAGGTGAGTTTATGGTGTAGGAGCACCTTGAATATCATGTTTTCATTTGTAATAAGGTCTATTTGACCAATGTATTTTTATTTTTAGTTTGTAGCTAAGTCTATTTTGTAAGTCCCAAGTGACTTAGGGGACATTTGTAAAGTTGTAATCACATAATGCTAAAAATAGCAATAATGCCAAAATAAGGCAGTAGGGTAGTTTTGGTCGGTTGTCTCCCAGCTGCTTGGATTGTTCTCCCAGCCACTTGGAGCTAGTGTGGTACTACTTAGGGTGAGTTGTTAAATGCCCAGAAGTATGAACTGAATGAATGATCATATTATTGTAACTAGATTGAATGTGATTGACTGTGCTTAGGAGAAATAAAGAAATTATGTTCTGTCAATTAGTTTTCTATTTCCTATAACTATAGATCGTGCAACTGTAGATTTCTATTCATTTTGCATTTTCCATTGTTGCCATATGTCACTGTGAAGCATTCCATTGGTGAGATTTTCTGTCGAAATTAGTGGAATGGCTTCAATGTATCAGTATTCATTTTGTTCTTTTTTTTGTTTTTCCTATTTGATAGTGCAGATGATTCAGATCGAGGGTTTCACACAGTAAGAACATCCTAGCATCTTCATGTGCTAGGGTTCGCAGGAGGAAAAATCACACGACGATGTTTTTGTCGAATCAGCCAAGATTAGAAGTGACCATCGACGAAACGCATCCCTCCAATGGTAAATGCCATCGGGGCATTAGTGGAAAGGTGAGAAACTTGGCTGATGGAGTTGAATCGGTGGCTCATTAGCTATTAGTTTGTTGACTACAGAAAATCTAGGGCATCAGTCTAGTGTCCACTGTGCACTCCCGATCACATTGGTATCAGAGCCTGAAAAAAGATTTGGTCTGCAAATCAAATTGAGGATTTACAAGAGTGTTGGCATTTGGGTGTTGTCTATGAATGTTTATGTTAGACAAAGAAAGACAGACAGAGACGGAGAGGATGCCTCCCAAAAGTATGTCGCAGGATGTTGTTAGGAAGCTGATCGAGGAGATGGTTGCATCTAAGTTGGGAGAGTTCAAGTAGTCCAAAGGTAAAGAGAGGGAAGATGAAAGTGATAGTGATAAAGGCGATGCATAAATTGCTGAAAATAGTAAAAAGCTAGAGGAGATACCAATAGACCAGAGGGCAGTTTTAAATGCATTAAAGTCAGTCAATTGGGACACCATAGATGGGTTACCTATGTATAGTGGAAGTATGGAAGTTGAAGAGGTGATTGATTGGATTGAGGCATTGAACATTCATTTCAAATATAAAGAAATCCTTTATGATAAGAGGGTTAAGTTGACAAAGGTAAGGTTGCAGGGATCTGCTCTTTAATGGTGGAATTACGAACAAGGAGAGAGAGTCAAGGAGGGGAAAAATATGATAACCTCCTGGGAAAGGATGAAGACCAAAATCAAGGCATAATTCTTACCCCTGGACTATGATGTATAGATGTATAAGAAGTTACAGAACCTCAGGCAGAGAGACCTTGATGTGAATGCATACACACAAGAGTTTCATAAACTTGGTCTCAGATCAAAGAGACAAGAAGAAGAGTCAGAGAAGGTGGCCAGGTACTTGAATGGCCTAAGGATGAACATTCAAGATGAGATCAACATCTTAGCACCAGACACAGTGATCAAGTGTTTCTAGATGGCCTTAAGGGCTGAAGAGAAGATAAAGAGGAAGAGTGAGCAGGACAATAGAGTTAGAGGTGGAAGGAATTTCAGAGGTAGAGGTAGTTTTGGAGGAAGAAGCCCTAACCAGAGGTCTAGTGGTGAGTCTGGCCAAGAAGAGCAAATTGGGGACTCAAGTAGCAGAGGAGGCTACCGAGGATCCAAATTCTCCAAATGGATTAGGTAGAGGATCCAAATTCTCCAATGTGAGATGTTATAATTGCAATCAAATAGGGCACCTAGCATACAAGTGTCCAAAGAATGCCTCAACTTCTCATGGTGGTGAGAAGAGAACCACTTTGATTCAAGAAGATGCAAGGAGTGTGACATCTCTTGAAGTGAATCTAATATCAGAAGTAGGAGAAAATCCGATGATCAAGAGGACATTGCTCAAGGAACAAGTGTAGACATAACCATCATGATGCAGAGTACCAGTAGAAATGTGCAAAGAGTGTCTATGTCTTCCCTATTGGCAAGAGGTCTTCCAAGGTTTCACCGAAATCAAACTTACCTTCTTTATTGACTAGACATGTGTTATCGACCTTCCCACATTCTTTCTCCCCGACGACCTATCTCTCGCCGAAACTGTTATGCACATTAGTGAGACATGTGCTATCAGTTTACTTCTTAATTCTCACACTGACCGTTATCCTCTCCCTGATGGCCATTACTATCACAACTTAACCTCCGCGGTCAATTACCTCCATCGGCTAGACATCCCACATCGGTCCAACTCTAGTCTTCTATTCCGATGACTCACTTTACTCTGATGAGTTTTGACCTGTCGGGCTGACTCTCCTCTTCAGCCAGACTTTAGTCATGCTTTCTGATGGTTCACTTCTATCCAATGAACCTTGACCCATCGGATCGACTCCACTCCTCAGCCAAATTTTCTTCACATCCACCGATGGTGGTCTCTCATCGATGTCTTTTCATAGCGCTACTCGGATATGATCAGTGGGGTCCAGACTCCTCCGTCTTCGGTCAGACAAGGTTGTATGTGTCTCTGACACTATACAACGTGGTTTATATTAGAATGAACACACCTTTGATCAGAAAAGGTCCATTTGTCACCGATGCCTACTCATCGGTAGAAATTATCTATCAGAAGGTCTTCAAAAAGCTATTCTGATACTCTGTGTTACACCAATGGACTCCAAAGTACTCTGTGATGCCTGATACAGAGTTCCCTTCGACAAAACAAGAATTAGGTTGATTCCTGTGTCAAACCCTTGACCACTTATATCAATCTGGTCCCAAATCAACACCATTCACTTCACGTCGATTTCCTGACTAGCCACATGGAGATGTCTAGTCGAATCCAGCCGAGTTCTCTGGATTCCTGGGTGGTAATGTGGAAAACAACAAACTTAAACATCTTTCCCCCATCACACTAATACTACACAGGACTTCAGTGGACAGAGGAAAGGGTCTCCATTTATGAATCAAACCCTAACCCCTAGGTTACAAATGAACCTCTATGGAAATATTAATATTACACCGTCTGCACACTACAGGAACACTAGGAATTTACAATTAGCATCCAATTAGGGCATAAATATACAAGATCTGAACAGAGATATCAAACACCAAGAACACACAGACTAGAAAAATGCATAACACCCAGAAAAACTCTTATTATTCATTCATCAATCTTCTTTGCATCATACTTCTTTTTTTGCTGCATACTGCCTGCCTCTAGAAAAGAGGTAGGGACAGCAGTTATTTCCCTCCAACCATGCAAACTAATATTCAAATTAGTTAGCTGTTGATCTTACTCCTTAAACAAGAAAAACCACATGTTTGCCTTGCCTAATTACATCAATGGGACCAAATTGATCCTTATTACAAGATGAAATGGCTTAAGAGCCTTATGAAACAATAAAAGAAAATATGGCCCTCTACGGAAGAGAAAGTGCTCCTGCACCATACTCCCCCTGTAGGAAAAACTCAAGTCCCTTGCCAATTACTGAAGTGTCTTCCCATGCTTAAGAATATCTTCTTCACTCATCCAGTTTGCCTTTGAATTAGGAAGATCCTGCCACTTGACCAAGTAATCTTTGTACACACCCTTTCTTGTCTTCTTGACAATTTTGGAATCCAAAATGCATTCCAACTGTAAAGGCTTAGTTGGAGGCAAATCCTTGATCCAATCAGCATCTGCACCCACCGCATCTGATCCACTATCACCATGCAATGGAGGTCTGAAAGGATAAAGATCACAAACATTAAAAATAGGAGAGATACCAAGACCAGATGGTAACTCAATCTCATATGCATTTGGACCGAATTTGTGCACTACTTTGCATGGCTCAATCTTCTTCATCAGAAGTTTAGTTGGCTATCCTTTTGGTAACCTTTCTTTCCTCAGATATGCCATAACTAAATCTCCAACTTTGAACTGCACCTCTCTTTTCCTCAAATCCGCCCTTTCTTTGTACTTTGTGACTATTTTTTCCAATTGCAACTTGACTTGATCATGGACTATTTTCATGGAAGTAGCAAAATCTTCACCAAGTGCACTCCTTTTATCCCATCCTTGGAGATCCTTCAATTCAAGTGGCCCCCTTGGGTGAAAACCATAAACTACCTCAAAAGGACTTTTACTAGTACTCCTGTTCACTGAATCATTGTAGGCATATTCAGCATGACTGATAATTAAATCCCATGCCAAACCATGTTGTTTTGTAAGGCATCGTAGAAGCTTTTCAAGGGACCTATTAACTACTTCAGTTTGACCATCAGTTTGTGGATGGTAGGCTGAGGAAAAGGACAACTGTGTGCCCAACTTCTTCCACAAGGTCCTCCAGAAGTGACCTACAAACTTCGAATCCCTGTCTGTTACAATTGACAATGGCAAACCATGTATTCTTACTACCTCTCTGAAAAACAAACCTGCAATATGAGATGCATCATTTGTGCATTTACATGGCACAAAATGAGCCATCTTGCTGAACCTATCAACAATAACAAACACACTATCCACCCCTCTGACTGTTCTAGGTAACCCAAGTAAAAAATCCATGATTATACTTTCCCAATGCCTGTTGGGAATAGGAAGGGGCTGGTATAGACCTACATTTGAAGACACACCTTTGGCCCTTTGACAAATTGGACAACTAGCAACATACCTCCTCACATCATATTGCACCTTTGGCCAGAAATAGAACCTTGTAACTTGTTCCAGTGTTTTGTCCAAGCCAAAATGTCCTCCCAAAGAACCATTATGCTTCTCCTTAATGATATTGTCCCTCATAGAACACTTAGGAATACACAACAAATTGCCCTTAAACAAAAGTCCTTCCTGTAATACAAAATCTAAATATGCACCATGGAATGTGTGAGCCAAATTCACACAAACATCATAAGCCTCTTTGAAATCTGAATCCTCTTTATACAATTCCTTCAAATAGTCAATACCCATGCTTTCTAACTAAATTTCCTGAACAATAAGTAACCTCCTACTCAAAGCATCAACCACTTTATTAGAAACACCTTTCTTGTGCTTAATTGTGAAGGTATAAACTTGTAACTGTTCCACCCATTTAACATGTCTATGGTTCAATTTTTCTTGACTATTTAGGAAACTAAGAGCATGGTTGTCAGTGAAAACAATGAATTCTTTTGGCAGTAGATAATGTCTCTATTTTTTCAGAGCTTGCACCATTGCATAGAGCTCTAGATCATAGGTAGAATACCTCTGTCCGACCTCATTCAGCTTCTCTGAGAATAATGCAACTGGGTGTCCTTCTTGGCTAAGAACAGCACCAATAGCTTGCTTACTTGCATCACACTCAACAACAAACACCTTATCAAAATCAGGAAGTACTAAAGTAGGTAACTTAGCTACCTTTGTTTTCAACAACTCAAAGCCAACATCAGCTTCCTTTGTCCATTGGAATCTACATTTGACTCCACCCTTGATGGTGTTGAGGATGGGAGCACTAATGTGACTAAAAACTCTGATAAACTTCCTGTAGAAAGTTGCCAATCCATGGAAACTTCTTACTTCTCCAACTATCTTAGGAGTAGGCCAATTCAGAATAGCCTCAACCTTAGAGGGATCCATTTTCAAACAACCATTAGAAATCACAAATCCAAGGTATACAAGTTCTATTTTCATGAACTCACACTTGTCTAAGTTGATCATCAACTTGTGCTCATGTAGCTTCTCCAACACCTGGCCAATATGCTTTATATGCTCTTCTTTTGTCCTACTGAAGATTAGTATGTCATCAAGATAAACAATAACAAATTTACCAATGAATTCAACCAATACCTCATTCATCAAGTGTATAAATGTACTTGGTGCATTGCTAAGACCAAATGGCATAACAAGCCATTCATAAAGACCCTGATTAGTCTTGAAAGCAGTCTTCCACTCATCTCCCTGCCTTATTCTGATCTGGTGATAACCAGATTTCAAATCAATCTTGGAATAGTAGCATGAACCACCAAGATAGTCCAACAGATCTTCAATTCTTGGCATAGGACATCTATACCTTATGGTGATCTTATTAATAGCCCCTAAGTCTGTACATAATCTCCATTTTCCATCCTTCTTAGGAGCAAGTACACTAGGGACTGCACATGGACAGAGACTTTTCCTAATCAAACCTTTCTCCAAGAATTCTTGAATTTGTCTACCTACCTCTTCATTCTGTTGTGGTGTCAACTTGTAGGCAGCCTTGCTGGGTAATGTGGCTGTAGGAATCAAGTCAATCTGATGACTTATGTCCCTCATGGGTGGTAAAGAATTAGGTGTATCCTCTACCACAAGATCTTGATACTTATCCAGTAATTGTTGCACTTCCAATGGAATCTCCTTCTGCTTCTTGCTTTGCTGATTTGATACATCTATAGGCTTCATCATCAGTGCATACCCTTGGGTATCCTCCTCCTTCATGAGTTGTAGGAACTCTTTGCCACTCACTAACATGACACTGTTGTCATTGTTCTTCTCTCCAACCTACTCTGGTAAGGGATCCATCTGAAACTTCTTACCCTTCATGGTGATCACATATGTGTTCTTTTCACCATCATGCTGTGCTTTCACATCATACTGCCAAGGTCATCCAAGAAGAAGGTGACAAGCATCCATAGGAATAATTTCACATAGCACCTTATCCCTATAATCACCTAGTTCAAACTCTACCCAAGTTTGTTCTTCTACCATATAGTTCTGATTCTTATTCAGCCAAGATATTTTGTGAGGATTAATATGGGCCAATCTTTTCAGTTTACATTTTTCTACCATTTCAGCATACACTACATTTTCAGTAGAACCTAAATCAATAATGATTTTACAGAGTTTACCATAGGCTACTCCTTGGGTTCTGAAGAGATTCTTCCTTTGTGGAGGCTCCTACTTCAATGGCATCTTCACTAGGGTTCTCTTAATCATCATACTTTCTCCTTCAAGTATTGGTGTAGCACTACCAATTGGTGAGTTTACACTCTGACAATCATCATCCTACAATAGTTGGTTCCTTCTCCCACCATCATGAGAGCTAGATGCCTTCTTAGGGCACTTACTTGCAGTATGGCCTACATGATTGCAGTTGTAGCATCTTCCAGTGAAGACTCCAGGTCCTCTGCCTATACCACCACCTCTGCCTCTGCCATTAGGTCTTCTCCAACCTCTGAAACCACCACCTTTCTATTTTGTATCAGAACATGATTCTTGCTAACTTGAACTTTCACCTTTGTTTGGCTGTCCTCTACCAAAATTACCTCTTCCTCTGTTGTTCCTGCTACCTCTTCCTCTGTTATTTTGATCCCCTTTCCTTTTCAGTTTATCCTCAGCCCTAGAGGCTAACTGAAAACATTCATCTATAGTCTTGGGAACCACCATACTAAATTCGTCTTGTATATTATATCTTAGACCATCAAGATATCTGGCCATCATCTCTTTCTCCTCCTCCCTGTGATAGGCTCTCATACTCAATCTATGGAATTCTTCAGTGTATGCAGCCATGTCCATATCTTTCTGCCTAAGATGATTAAACTTTCTGATGGTTTGCAAATCATAGTCACATGGCAAAAACTTGGTTCTCAGCATGGCCACCATTCTACTCCATTTGGTGATTAGACTCTTTCCAACCTTCTCCCTTTCATATTGGGTGTAGTTCCACCAAACCAATGCAGAACCTCTCAGTCTAGTTTTTGCAAATTTGACCTTCTTGCTATCACTATACTCCTTGAAGTCAAAGTAATTGTTTATGGCTTCAATCCAGTCCACAAGAGTATCTCCATCCAGTTTCCCATTGAATGTGGGAACATCCATTTTCAAATCACCATTATCTCCATGACCCTTGAGTGCATTTAGGAATGCCTTTTGATCAACAGACATACCTTCTCCTTGAGGATTCTCTCCTATTTCTTCTTCTTCGTCCTCCTCTGACTCAAAAGTGCTTCCATTCTTCTCTTTGGATCTTTCTTCCTTCAGTCTCTCTTCGAGCATCTCTTCTACCATCTTCTGGATGGCTGCTTTACTCATTGACTTGGGAGGCATTGTGCTAGCCTCTGTCTCTATCTCCAACTCTTCATCTGACATACACGGTTGTGATTCATAATATTGGCTTTGATACCAATTTGATGCAGAGTACCAGCAGAAACATGCAAAGAGTGTCTATGTCTTCCCTATCGGAAAGAGGTCTTCCAAGGTTTCACTGAAATCAAACTTACCTTCTTTATCGGCTAGACATGTGTTATCGACCTTCCCACATTCTTTCTCCCCAACGACCTATCTCTCATCGAAATCGTTATGCACATCAGCCAGACATGTGCTATCAGTTTACTTCTTAATTCTCACACCGACCATTATCCTCTCCCCGATGGCTGTTACTATCATGACTTAACCTCTGCTGTCAATTACCTCCATCGGCCAGACTTCCCACGTCGGTCTGACTCTGGTCTTCTATTCTGATGACTCACTTTACTCCGATGAGTTTTGACCTGTCAGGCTAACTCTCCTCTTTGGCCAGACTTCATTCATGCTTTTCGATGGTTCCCTTCTCTCTGATGAACCTTGACCCATTAGGTAGACTCCACTCCTCGGCCAGACTTTCTTCACATCCACCGATGGTGGTCTCTCACCGATGTCTTTTCAGAGCGCTACTCGGATATGATCGGTAAGGTCCAAACTCCTCCGTCTTCAGTCAGACAAGGTTGTATGTGTCTCTGACACTATACAACGTAATTTATATTAGAATGAACACACCTTTAGCCAGACAAGGTCCATTTGTCACCGATGCCTACTCATCGGTAGAAATTGTCTATCAGAAGGTCTTCAAAAAAGCTATTCCGATACTCCGTGTTACACCGATGGACTCCAAATTGCTCTGTGATGCCTGATACAAAGTTCCCTTTGACAAAACAAGAATTAGGTCAATTCTTGTGTCAAACCCTTGACCACTTATATCAATTTGGTCCCAAATCAACACCATTCACTTCACGTCGATTTCCTGACTAGCCACATGGAGATGTCTAGTCGAAGCCGACCGAGTTCTTTGGATTCCTGGGTGAGAAAGTGGAAAACAACAAACTTAAACATCTTTCCCCCATCACACTGATGCTACACAGGACTTCAGTGGACAGAGGAAAGGATCTCCATTTATGAATCAAACCCTAACCCCTAGGTTACAAACCAACCTCTGTGGAAATATTAATATTACACCTTCTGCACACTACAGGAACACTATGAATTTATAGATAGCATCCAGTTAGGGCATGAATATACAAGATTTGAATAGAGATATCACACACCAAGAACACACAGACTAGAAAAACGTATAACACCCAGAAAAACTCTTATTATTCATTCATCAATCTTCTTTGCATCATACTTCTTTTTTTGCTGCATACTGCCTGCCTCTAGAAAAGAGGTAGAGACAACAGTTATTTTCCTCCAACCGTGCAAACTGATATTCAAATCAGTTAGCCGTTGGTCTTACTCCTCAAACAAGAAAAACCACATGTTTGCCTTGCCTAATTACATCAATGGGACCAAATTGATCCTTATTACAAGATGAAATGGCTTAAGAGCCTTATGAAACAATAAAAGAAAATATGGCCCTCTACGAAAGAGAAAGTGGTCTTGCACCACATCACAAAGAAGGGGTTTATTTAGAATCAACTGCAAGATCCAAGGTAAGGTTTGCAAAGTTATTATTAACTCTAGTTCGATGGATAATATCATATCTTTGGAAGCAATAAATAAGTTGAATCTGGAAAAGATACCCCATAGTAGTCCATATAAAGTCAGTTGGTTGAATAAGGGGCAGCACATACTCATCAATGAACAAGCATGGGTAGAATTTAGTATTAGGGGGTATACAAACAAGATCTTCTGTGACATCCTTCTTATGGATGCTTGCCATCTTTTATTAGGTAGACCATGGCAGTTTGACAGAAAGGCTCAGCATGATGGAGAAAATAATGCTTACTCTTTTCAAAAGGATGGTATGACTTATAGGATACAATCATTGGTAGAAGAGGATCCACATCATGTAGGGTCTAGTGTAATGCTAGTAGGAGAAAAAGAATTCATGGAAACATTACATGAAGGTGATGGAGTAGGTTTTTCTTTGATTTTGAATCCTAAGGGGGAAAAGAAGCAAGGTGTGGGAAAAGTAGGGCCTAAAGAGGTCAGAGATTTGGTTGAAAGTTATAAAGGAATGATTGCAAGGGATATATTTGATTCGCTACCACCAATTAGAGACATTAGCCATTAGATAGATCTCATACCAGGAGTAGTACTTCCTAATAAGGCAGCATATAAAATGACCCCTTAGTAGAACGAAGAGATAGCCAGGTAGGTTCAAGAACTTTTAGACAAGGGGTTAATAAGAAAGAGTTTGAGTCCATGTGCAGTCCCCACCATTTTAGCACCAAAGAAAGATGGAAAATAGAGATTGTGTACTGATTCTAGGGCCATAATCAAATAACCCTTAGGTATAGGTTTCCTATTCCTAGAATAGAAGATCTAATGGATTGTTTGGGAGGTGCTACCTATTTCTCTAAGATAGATTTGAAGAGTGGGTAACATTAGATAAGGATAAGAGAAGGGGATGAGTGGAAGACAACTTTCAAAACCAATGAAGGGTTGTATGAGTGGCTTGTGATGCCATTTGGTCTTTCAAACACCCCTAGCACCTTTATGAGACTGATGAATGAGGTGTTGTAGGAATTCATAGGGAAATTTGTGGTAGTCTACCTTGATGATATCTTGGTATTCAGTAAGAACAAGGAAGAACACTTGAAACATCTAGAGTTCATCTTGAAGAGGCTGCAAGATCAGAAATTACTGATAAACATGGAAAAGTGTGACTTCATGAAACAAGAATTGGTGTACCTAGGATTTTTCATCTCTAAGGGTGATTTGAAAATGGATCCTTCCAAGGTAGAAGCTATTTTGAATTGGCCTACACCTAGGACAACAAGACAGGTCAGAAGTTTTGATGGGTTGGCCACATTTTACAGGAAATTCATTAAGAACTACAATGACATATGTGCACCTATGTTGGAGACCATCAAGGGTGAAGGTAAGATGAAGTTTGTATGGACAAAAGAAGCAGATAGGAGCTTTGAGAGTCTGAAACAGAAAGTTGCTAAATTCCCTGTCTTAGTGTTGCCTGATTTCAGTAAGGTTTTCACAATTGAATGTGATGCAACTGGACTGGCCATAGCAGCAGTGTTAAGCCAAGAAGGCAGACTAGTAGCCTTCTTTAGTGAAAAGTTAAATGAAGCCAAGAGGAAATACTCCTCTTATGATTTAGAGTTGTATGCTATGGTACAAGCTCTGAAAAAATGGAGGCATTACTTGCTTCCTAAGGAATTTATTGTATACACTGAGAATCATGCTCTTTGTTTTTTGAATGGATAGGAAAAGCTCAGTCATCCACACATAAAATGGGTAGAAAGTCTCCAAGCCTACACCTTCATCATCAAACATAAGAAGGGAATAACAAATAAGGTTGCTAATGCTTTAAGCAGAAGAGTGTTGATAGTGCAAGTGCAACTACATAGTATGGGTGTTGAGTCACTCAAAGGATTGTATGGAGAGGACCAAGATTTTAAGGAAATTTATAGGGTATGCAATGAGTTTGCCAATGCTTTCCACAGTGAATTTTTAGACTATACATTACAGGATGGACTTTTGTTTAAAGGTAGTCAACTCTGTATCCCTAAGTGTTCAATGAGGGATAATATAGTGAAGGAGAAACATAGTGGTGGATTAGGACATTTTGGGCTCAATAAGACCTTATATCTTGTTAGAATGTTTTACTTTTGGTGAAGGATGCAATCTGACATCAGAAAGTTTGTTGAGAGTTGTATGATTTGCCAGCAAGCAAAGGGAGTCTCAACCAATGCCGGACTATACCAACCTTTGCCCCTACCAAATAGGCCTTGGGAAAGTTTGAGTATGGATTTTGTGATGGGGTTGCCCAAGACAAGGACATGTTATGACAGTGTGTTTATTGTGGAAGATAGATTCATAAAAATGGTGCACTTTATTCCTTGTAAGACCAGCAATGATGCTAGTTACATTGCAAGTTTTTTCTTTAAGTAATTGTCAGGATTCATGGATTGCCTTTGAGCATTATATCTGATAGAGATAGCAAATTTGTGGGACATTTCTGGAGAACCTTGTGGAAAAAGATTGGGTACAAATTTGTCTTTTAGTTCAGCCTATCATCCTCAGATTGATGGTCAAACAGAGGTTGTCAATAGGTCATTAGGCAATCTGCTGAGATGTTTGACAAGAGAACATGGCAGTAATTGGGATGTGGTGCTCCCATAAGCAGAGTATGCCTATAATGATTCTACAAACAAAAGCACAGGTTTAAGTCCCTTTGGAGTTGTTTATGGTAGTCATCCTAGAGGAATTTTTGAATTACAAGATGTTCAAGGGTTGGACAAAAGGAGTGGATATGCTGATGCATTTGCAGAGGCTATGCAAGAGATCCATCAACAAGTCAGAGATACTCTACACTAGAATAGTCAGAAGATTAAGGCTAGAGTGGATCAAAGAAGAAGGGATGTGCAGTACCAAATTGCTGATATGGTCATGGTTCATCTCAACAAGAACATACTACCCACAGGAAAACATAACAAGTTAATGATACAAAAAATTAGACCTTGTCAGATTCTAGAAAAATATGGTCCTAATGCTTACAACATTGAACTCCCTGAAGATATTTCTATTTCACCTATTTTTAATGTTTCTGATTTGACATTATATAGGAGTCCTGATACAGGAGAAGGTATAGCAGATTCTATCCAAGAAAATGCAGAGTGGGTGCAACATTTACCACCTAAGGAACCACTGAAGATGGAATGCATCTTGGATAGCAGAATAGCCAAGAAGACCAGAAATTAGACATATTTTGAGCACTTGGTCAAATGGCAAGAACTTCTAGAATCAAAAGCCACATGGATGCTGGAAGAAGACATCAAAAAGCGGGGTGGTGATTTGTAGGAGTTAGTCTCTAAGAGGACTTGAGACAATTTTCACCTGGGGAGTATGGTGCAGGAGCACCTCAAAAATCATGTTTTCGTTTGTAATAAGGTCTATTTGATCAATGCATTTTCATTTTTAGTTTGTAGCTAGGTCTATTTTGTAAGTCCCAAGTGACCTAGGGGATATTTGTAAAGTTGTAATCACATAATGCTAAAAATAGCAATAATGCCAAAATAAGGCAGTAGGGTAGTTTTGGTCGGTTGTCTCCTAGCCACTTGGATTGTTCTCCTAGCTACTTGGAGCTAGTGTGGTACTACTTAGGGCAAGTTGTTAAATGCCCAGAAGTATGAACTGAATGATCATATTATTGTAACCAGATTGAATGTGATTGACTGTGCTCAGGAGAAATAAAGCAATTCTATTCTGTCAATTAGTTTTCTATTTCGTGTAACTATAGATCGTCCAACTGTAGATTTCCATTCATTTTGCATTTTCCATTGTTGCCATATGTCACTATGAAGCATTCTACTGGTGAGATTTCTGTCAAAATTAGTGGAATGGCTTCAATGTATCAGTATTCATTTTGTTCTTTGTTTTTTTTTTCCTATTCGATAGTGCAAATGATTCGGATCAAGGGTTTCACTTAGTAAGAACATCCTCGCATCTTCATGTGCTAGGGTTCATAGGAGGAAAAACTACGCGACGATGTTTTTGTTGAATTGGCAAAGATTACAAGTGACCATCGATGGAACGCATCCCTCCAAGGGTAAATGCCATCAGGGCATTAGTGGAAAGGTGAGAAACTTGGCTGATGGAGTTGAATCGGTGGCTCATCAACTGTTAGTTCGTTGACTGCAGAAAATCTAGGGCATCAGTCTGGTATTCGTTGTGTGCTCCCCATCAGTTTATCTCCATTTTGTGGGTGGTGTTTTATCAATTTGTCATGTGCCCATTTCCCCCTCACCTCCTTTTAACTACCCACATGCATGAGAAACATTGTAAATTATTAAGGAAGGGCAGTTACTTTCAAGAACCAGTTAGTGGCTTTGTTTAAAGTCACCTTTGACTGGTTAGTTTAGGATTAGAATAGATTTTATTTTAGTTTTAGGTTTCCTTTCAATAAGTGCCCTTGCACTTTGTTGTATTCTCATTAGGAGATACATGCTTGTTTTGTTTTTGTTTTGGCTTGGTAGCTTCCTCATGTTCTAGATCCTCTCTTCTTAATACAATCTTTTGACTCCATGCCCAATGGTTTCTATAAGGCCACTGATCATTTGTTTAGTAGGCAAACACCCCTAAGAGATCACCAAAGTTGCCATATTTTTGTCTAGCCCCAAAATATTCTTGTTTCCCTCCTTCTATCGAAGAAATCTTATTAGAGAAAGCCTGAATGGAAGGAGTGAAAGCTCAAATTCTTCAATTACTCATGCTTTGCCTTGCCAAATTTCCCAAAATCCTTCTTGGAGAATCTATGATGAAAACCCAAAAAAAACCCAGAAACCTTTTGTCCTCAAGTGCTTCCCATCGCAGGGTTTCTCAGTTTCATACAAGGAAAAGATAGATGCATTTTTTAATGTATATTCACATATACATTCACCAATTTATGTTTGGAACATACATTCACATTATGCAAAGGCCTAGATGCAATTGGGAAGCATGCAGGGTTGACATACAAGTGCTGATGTACATTGGCGAGCCAAAAAGAGTTAAATCGGCCTCCAAGAAAGTGAAAAATGATTGTATGCATCTTTGTATGCACATCGGGTTTATATGTGCATTTGGGGAATTTGTCACAGATTTCTAGAATATTCTGTGCTTGTATATCAGGATAGAATGTATATCAGGTTTGTATGTTTGCACATACAACGGGTATATACAATGAAAAATACACAAGAGGCCGACATGCATCGGCTACAGTTGTTTGTATATGCACATACATTTGCAATATACAAAGGGTCACATGCAAGGGCAAAGGATACAAAGGCTGATGTACATTTGCAATGTACATCGGCAAAACATACAAAGGACTTTCTCCAAAGATACAAGAAGATATGAATGTGTGATAGAGTAAGGTAAGTGTAACAATGGCTTGTATATTTCGCTTTGTATGTTTCCATATACAAAGCTGATATACAAGGGGTTAAACATACAAGAAAAACATGCATTGGGAACATACAAAGAAATGCATACAAAAGCCTTTTTACATCAGCAAATATGCAAAGCTCAATGTGCAAAAGGAGAATGTATATCAGGTTGTATGTTCGCACATACAAGGCCGATATACAAGTCGACATACAAGGCCAAAGATGCAATTGTATCTTACATACAAGTCACATTGTATATGCGAGATACAAAGGGTCACATAAAAGGAAAAGATGCAAAGGCTTTTACATATCGGTGACATACAAAGGTGATTATATGTCTGATATACAAGAAGAAATATACAAGTGAACAAGTGCAAGGTGGACGTGGTACAGATAGTTAATTGCATTTGTAAGTAATTTTGGAGTCCGCACATTGTATGTTGGTTTTGTACGTTCCCAAAATACAATCAAAACATGCAAAGGAAAAATGCACACGGCTAACATACATTTGGTGGGGCCTGTGGACATACAAAGCAGAATGCACATCAGGCGCATGCAAAGGAAATATACAAGGTCAACATGCAAGGGAAAGTGATTCAAAGCTGGGGCCCACCACTTGTATATTTGTGATTGTATGTTTGCACATACAATCAAATATGCATTCCTAATGTACAAGTCAGGTCTAAAATGAACATACATTCCAGTTAATAAAAGGCAGAATTCCACAATTTGTAAGTATATTTTTCTTGTATGTTCGCATTGTATATGCAACATACATTGGTTATATACAAAGAGGAACATGCATGGCTTGGACCTAATGGCAATTGCAATATGCTTCATAATGGTTTGAGGTCCACAGCTTGCATGCATATGGCATTGTATATCCTGATATACAAGAGATTGAAGATACAAGGCCCGGATTTCAAATTTCTCCAATCTGGTTGATAAAATGGTTCAGGTCTGTGGCTAGCACATGCACAGTGCATTGCATGTGCCGATATACATTTGAATATACAAATCCATATACAAAGTCCACATACAAGGAGCATTGCATGTATATCTGGATTGTATATTCACATATACAATGCCATATACAAAGACAAAGATACAAAGTCAACATGCAAATGAGATACAAATGGTGGGGTCCACTAAAGGCACAGGCCATTGTATGAATATTGATCATATATTCGCATATGCAGGCCGATGGAGGATGTATTTTCTAGGTGATTAACTCAATGACTAATCAGACATTGCCACGTGTCAGGGTAGATCCAATAGTTTTTCAGGCCACATATGCAAAGTGATATATACACACAGTTGACTACAAATTTGACCACCCATATCTCTTCCATTTTAGTAAATTTCCACATGCTACAAAAGGTAAAAGTGCATGCTTTTGTCCCCTCTTTCATTTGGTAGGCTTTTTGGGGGGTTTTCTTCCACTTTCAAATTTTTAGATCTGGTGTTGCATGCTTGGCCAACATGACATTTCAGCAGTGACAGTTGTATATTCCGCTGAAGATATTTGTTGCATTTAGTGCTACAAATCGATGACTCTATAGACCACATTAAAGATGAAAATATCTTTCATCTACTCTATTTTCAGATGTTTTACGCCATAACTTCAGGGTAGATGGATGTCCCTTTAGCAGAGATATTTTTCCTGATTGTGCCCATGGGACGATCTGGTTGTAACTGACTGAGGTCAAATGAAATGCTATATATACATGTAAAACAGACATATATGGGTTGTTGGTTGTTCTTATGGGCTATTCTTTGTAATGGCTACTTGGCCTCTATAATCAATAAACTAGTATTTTTGCCTCTCTTATTATTTGTTTACACTGTGTCTAATCTTCTAGACCTCTCTAAAATTAGTATGAGTCTGTGTAAGTCTTTCCAACTGTGAGATTATTACTATGTCAATTCAGTTGCAGCCAAACACATTTAAATCTGGTGTATCACTTAGTTCATTTCAGCATTTCATTTCAGTATTCCTTCTCTCCCCTTTTCTTAGCAAGCATTAGCACTAGGTGTTAGATTTAGGGCACACAACTAAGAGGAGGGGTGAATCAGTTGTACAAAACTTGCTTGTAATTCAAACACTTAAATCCTCTTTGTTATTTAGTAGCATATCAATTAATCACTCATGAAAGCATAAAGAATAAACACCAAAGCAGATACACATCAACACATGAGACACCAAGATTTTGACATGGAAAACTCGGTCAAGGGAAAAACCATGGGGTGATTAACCCAAGGATTATTCTCTATTAGAAGAATAAGAAAAATAGATGGCACATGCTAATTAGGGCTCACTACCCGAGCACACTACTCACAAGAGGCACACTACCTACAAGAGACACACTATCTACAAAGTAACAAGTATCACAAACTTGAACTGGAGATTGACATCTTTACCATGCCTGGATCAGTTCCATTTAAGCCTAAAAACTCCTGCTCTGCCTTTTGCTCTTCTTCTTCGCTATATCACACTCATCCACTTCAGACCCACTCAAAATGAATTCACAATCCCTTATTTATACAAGGCATCAACTTAGGAACAATCATCTAAGTCGGCAAACACCTACAAGATCATACGCAAGACGTGTAATACATCCGGTCGGCTAGTCTCAAGAAGAACACCAATATCCATGGTTATTCTTCAAATGCAAACTCTAACTTCAATGCAAACCACCAATAAGAATTGTACACGATCCAAAGATCACCAAAATCTTTTCTGAGTCATCAAGAACATCTGCACTTTATCATCTTACTGGAATTCTTCTCTTCTTCATCTGGAACTTCAAGAACATAGTCTGTCATCACTGTCATAATGAAAAAGGTGCTTCCGGACCTCTAAACCATGAAAAAATCTAGTTGTCACCTCACATGGACTTCTTCAACACTCGCTCCAATCCACAAAATGAGATAATGCAATTTTGGATCTCACTAGACCAATCTGTGACACTCTGTCACCACTGAACACCTGTCGGAACTGGTTCTTCTTGAGTGACCACAACTTCTTCAGATCTTCATGTGGACCTCTAAAATCTTGACTGGAGTATCTCAAGACTTATATCTAAAAACCCTTTAACCACATCCTCTGATCTTCATCTTATCTTGGACTTTTACCTTAATATCATCACTGTTCTTCACTGCTCCTGATTGAGACTAATTTCCTTAATATCCTTAGCACACAGCTCATCCAATCCTTCTCATTAATGCAATATGAGTATGTTGACATCAATGACAACACTGGTTGTCCTCACACTTGCAACGATCTCCCCCTTTGTCATTAATGGCAACATATGATGTGAAAAACCATCAAGACAAGAACTTCTCCTTTCTGTCACAGCTCCCCCTATCAGCAACAACTCTTCACATGTCTTCTCTTTCTTTACTACTCCCCTTTGATCATCAACCACTTGTTTTTCACATGTCTTCTCTCCCCCTTTGACATCAATGGCAAAGGACTCATACTTGCAACTTTAACACATTAGAATCATACCAGCTACTCCCCCTGAGTAGCAGCTCCCCATCATCAATCCGGATCACAAGATATGACTATGATATCCGCCAGACTAATGCACATTAGTGCATCCTAGTTCATCACCGGAGGGGCAATGACCCCTAACGTCTCCCTGAGATACTCAAAAGAGTCCTTGGGAAGAGGTTTAGTAAAAATATCTGCAAGCTGATCCTTGGAGGGCACATACTCCAATCTAACTTCACCCTTGTTCACTTGCTCTCTCAGAAAGTGAAATTTGATAGATATATGCTTGGTCTTAGAATGCAACACCGGATTCTTAGAAATCTTTATTGCACTTGAATTATCATAGAAAATTGTGATAGGCTCCTCATATTCTACTTGAATATCTCTTCGCATCTGCTTCATCCACAAAAGTTGAGTGCAACTTCTTGCTACTGCAATGTATTCTTCTTCAGTTGTAGATAGGGATATTGCCTCTTGTTTCTTGCTTAGCCAAGAAACCAACCTTTTTGCCAAAAAGAATGCTCCTCCACTTGTACTCTTCCTATCATCCACATCTCTTGCCCAATCTGCATCTGTATATGCATGAAGAGAAAAATCATGATCTCTAGAATACCATAGGCCATACTCAATTGTTCCTTTTAAGTAGCTAAAAATTCTTTTGATTGCCATGACATGAGATTCTCTGGGATCAGCCTGGAATCTCACCACAAGACCAACAACCTGCATTATATCTAGTCTAGTTTGAGTGAGATACAATAATCCTCCAATCATTGATCTATACTTGGTCTGATCTATCTTAGGAGAGTCATCATCTTTTCTCAACTTACATCTGGTTGCCATGGGAGTGTTCATTGGCTTTGAATCTTCCATTCCAAATTTCCTCAACAATTCTTTCACATATTTGGCTTGAGAGATAAAGATTCCTTTCTTTATCTGAGTGATTTGCAGACCCAAGAAGAAATTCATTTCACTGAGCATTGACATTACAAACTCACTTTTCATTTGATTTGCAAAGGTTTTACACATATTGTCTCTTCCTCCAAAGAAGATATCATCAACAAATACTTCAACAATCAAGATATTTTCATGATCAATTTTGAAATATAGGTTGCTATCAGCAGTACCTTTGTTGAAACCAATCTTCAAAAGATGTTTGTCCAGCCTCTCATACCATGCTCTTAGGGCTTGCTTTAGACCATACAATGACTTCTTTAATTTGCAGACCATATCACCATGCTCAGATAATTGAAATCCATCCAGTTGTTCAATGTACACTTCTTCTAAGTCACCATTCAGGAAAGCAGATTTGACATCCATTTGATACACTTTGAAATCTTTGAAGGTAGAAAATGCAAGAAATAGTCTGACTACTTCAATTCTTGCCACCAAAGCAAAGGCTTCTTCAAAATCAATCCCTTCTATTTGAGAGTAGGCTTTGCAGACTAATCTGGCTTTATTTCTGATCACTTCACCAACTTCATTTAGTTTGTTCCGGAAGACCCATTTGGTTCCAATCACATTCTTGTTTCTAGGTCTAGAAACAAGATCCCAAGTGTGATTTTTTTCAATTTGAATTAACTCTTCCTGCATTGCTTTGGTCCAATTTTCATCATTGCAGGCTTCATTTATTGTCTTAGGTTCAATCTTTGAAATCAAACAAAATTTATCTGAATTTTGAGCAATTTTCCTTCTAGTTTGCAGACCTTTTCTTTTGTCACCTATGATCTGATCTTCAGAGTGGTTCAGTCTTACATACCTTGGAACTTTGGGAGTTTCTTGTACTTCTGCTTCTTGATCAGGCTCATTCAGGCCTCTCTTCTTCCTGATTTACCGGATCAGTCTGATTCAGACTTTCAGAAGAGGATTGAGCTCCTTGAACCAGAGAACCATTCTGATCATCTTCATCATATTCATAAAACCTTGAGGGCTTCTCAATTCCTTCATCAACCTTCACATTTGTACTCTCTATCATCTTTCTCAGTCTCTTATTGTAACACTGGTATTCTTTGCTTTGAGTGGAGTAATCTAAGAAATTTCCTTCATCACTTCTAGCATCAAACTTTCCTAGATCTTCATCTCTTTTAATGTAACATTTGCTACCAAATACTCTAAAATATCTCACAATAGGAGTGATACCAAACTAAAGTTCATATGGAGTCTTACCGGTATTGCTTCTGATTTGAACTCGATTGAGAGTATAGACTACAGTGCTAACAGCTTCTCTCCAAAACATCTGGGGAACATTTGCTTCCATCATCATTGTCCTGGATGCTTACTGGATGGTCCGGTTCTTTCTCTCTACTACTCCATTCTGCTGTGGAGTCCTAGGAATAGATAACTATCTCTTTATACCATGCTTCTCACAAAAATCTATGAATTCATTGGGTGTGAATTCACCACCTCTATCAGACCTTAGACATTTCAGTTTGAATCCAGTTTGATTCTCTACCATAGCCTTGAAGATTTTGAACTTCTCAAAAGCTTCTGATTTCTCTTTCAAAAAGGTAACCCACATCATCTAGGAATGGTCATCAATCAGTAACATGAAATATCTATCACCTTGCATACTCTTGATTCTTGTCGAACCACATAGATCAGTATGAACTAATTCCAATAATCTGGTAGAGGACTGATCCTTGCTTTTGAATGAGACTCTGCTCTATTTACCCAGCTGACATTCTTTGAACAAACTATTTGTAGGTTTTACCAACTTTGGAAGATCTCTTACAGCCTAAGTATTACTTATCTTGATGATGTTATCAAAATCTACATGACACATTGTTCTTTCCATAACCAACTCTGATCAACTTGAACAAATAGACAACTTTTATTAGTACCAATTAGATGGAAGATATTACCTTTTGTTTGAGTACTGGATGCAATCTCAGTTCTAGAGCTTTCAAAGATCCTACATCTTCCATTCTTGAACTGAAGATCATAGCCTTTGTCCACCAACTATCCAACATTGAGAATATTGTGCTTCAATCCTTCAACATACAGTACATTACCAGTTTTGTTCTTTCCATCAAAAGAAATAGTTCCACTACCTCTGATTCTACCAGCAGAATTATCACCAAACTTTACCATTCCTCTTTCATACCTTTCCAAATCTAAGAACTTGTTCTTGTCACCTGTCATATGGTGAGAGCATCCACTGTCAATAACCCAATCATCCTTTTCTTCAACTTGGGCAGCCAAAGCTCTTTCTACAACCTTATGATTGATAGATTCAGAGGATATTAGATCTTCTTCCTTGATTGCAATAAACACCCATTCATTTCCAAATTTGTCTCCTATCTCTGATTCATCATCTGTTACTCCTTCATTATCAGCTTCTTCATGAACATAATAACAATTCTTTTGGAACCTTTGTCTGTTAGAATTTGACCTTGTAGATCTTTCCGGACATCTTGAGGCAAAATGACCAATCTTATTGTAGTTGAAGCACTTAAAGGGTAATTTTCCTTCATACTTACCAGATCCTCTTAGTAGTCTCTTTGCAATGAGGGCTTCAAGTTGAGCTGTTTCTGCTTCTTCCTCTTCCATGTCTCTTCTTACTTGATCATACCATGACAACTTCCTTGAAGAGTTTTCTCCCAGATCAAATCTTTGTTTACCTTTCATAGAGGCATTGGCTTTGAATGCAGATTCAGTCTTGGGGGGATCATCTCCAAACTCGGTCATTTCAAATGCAGCCAGTTTGCTAGCCAATTGGTCTCTTGTGACAGTTGTATGGGCTCTGAATTCATCAATGGTAGCAACCTTGATTTTATAGATAGCAGAAAGGGATCTAAGAATTTTGCCAACAATCTCATTTTCATCCAAAACTCCACCAGCATTCCTAATTCCACACACCATCTCATTTACTCTTGGCATAAAGGTGGTAATATTTTCATCATCTCCCATCTTTAGTCTTTCAAATTTCCCTTTGAGACTCTATAACCTTGCACTCTTAACATACTCATCTCCTTCATGTAGAAGTTCCAGTTTAATCAAGATCTCATAGGTAGTTGGTAGGTCAATAACATTTGAGAGCTCTGAGTCAGTTAATATGCTTAGAAGAGCCTCTTTGGTCCATAGATTGTTTTCAACATATGTGATTTCATTTAGAGTTGTCGGACCACCCTGTGGAGGTGTATAAGCTTTTGTGACCATGGACCCATATGCCTTTCCCATACATTGCAGGTGACATTTCATGCGACCTTTCCAAAGAGAGAAGTTGGTTCCATCAAACTTCAGACTATCCTTCTTGTATGACGACATCTTAGATCTCCTCAAGTGGTTAAGCTCCTTTTAGAGGGACTTGGATCTGATACCAATTGTTAGATTTAGGGCACACAACTGAGAGGGGGGGTGAATCAGTTGTACAAAACTTTCTTGTAATTCAAACACTTAAATCCTCTTTGTTATTTAGTAGCATATCAATTAATCACTCATGAAAGCATAGAGCATAAACGCCAGAGAAAATACACATCAACACATGAGACACCAATATTTTGATGTGGAAAACCTGGTCAAGGGAAAAACCACAGGGTGATTAACCCAAGGATTATTCTCTATTAGAAGAATAAGAAAAATAGATGGCACATGCTAATTAGGGCTCACTGCCTAAGCACACTGCTCACAAGAGGCACACTACCTACAAGATATGCACTGTCTACAAAGTAACAAGTATCACAAACTTGAACTGGAGATTGACATCTTTACCATGCCTGGATCAGTTCCATTTAAGCCCAAAAACTCCTGCTCTGCGTTTCGCTCTTCTTCTTTGCTATATCACACTCATCCACTTCAAACCCACTCAAAATGAATTCACAATCCCTTATTTATACAAGGCATAGAGTTAGGAACAATCATCTAAGTTGGAAAACACCTACAAGATCATACGCAAGATGTGTAATACATCCGGTCAGCCAGTCTTAAGAAGAACACCAATATCTACGGTTATTCTTCAAATACAAACTCTAACTTCAATGTGGACCACCAATAAGAATTGTACACAATCCAAAGATCACCAAAATCTTTCCTGAGTCATCAAGAACATCCACACTTTATCATCTTACTGGAATTCTTCTCTTCTTCATCTAGAACTTCAAGAACACAGTCTGTCATCACTGTCATAATGAAAAATTACTTTCGGACCTCCAAACCATGAACAAATCTGGTTGTCACCTCACATAGACTTCTTCAACACTCTCTCCAATCCACAGAATGAGATAATACAATTATGGATCTCACTGGACCAATCTGTGACACTCTGTCACCACTTAACACCTACCGGAACTGGTTCTTCTTGAGTGACCATAACTTCTTCAGATCTTCATGTGGACCTCTGAAATCTTGATTGGAGTATCTCAAGACTTATATCTAAAAACCCTTTAAACCGTATCCTCTGATCTTCATCTTATCTTGGACTTTTACCTTAAAGTCATCACTGTTCTTCACTATTCCTGATTGAGACTAATTTCCTCAATATCATTAGCACATAGCTCATCCAATCCTTCTCATTAATGCAATATGAGTATGTTGACATCAATGACAACACTGGTTATCCTCATACTTGCGACACTAGGTTTAGATGATTTTCCCTGAGCATTAGGCTTAGAGAGAAGAAACCGGCCTTCTCTGAAGGTCTAATCTCATTTCGCAAGGTCCCACACTTCAAGATCATTCCCATGTTACTCCAGATTGCTGAAGTTTCACAGCTGCAACAAAGGGTGCAAATCTGGGTGATAACAAAGATCAAATAGAAGAAATCAAGGCTAAAGGGATTCTGCTTACACTTCAGAAAAAAGGGTAAGAAAAGGGAAAGAGAAGATCAAGATAAGTTGCAATGCTTTTATGAAAAGAAAAGAAGAATTGTAGAAGCTAAAATTATTGAAAAGGATAAAAATTCAACCTTAAGGGATCATTATGCTTTGGCAGTTACAATAGCAATACCTTTAGGGATATTCATGGACACAGATTCATTAGGACACAACATTGGTATAGAGTAGACTCAAACTATTGAGAGACCAATAGGACAAATAATTATGAGGGACATAGCAGTTGAAACCTCAAAAGGACAAACATCAATATAGGATGAGGTTATAGGTGCTCAACAGATGGGTACTAAGTTAAGGGGTAGACACAATGAGTCCACATCTGAAGAGAAAAGACAAAGATATGTCAAGCTTAAGAAAGAATTGATTGAAGAGAAGCTGCAAGAGTCAAAATTTCATGAAGTCAAAAATGTAATTGAGATGGTTAATGTGGAAGACGACAGTAGTGACAATGAAGTTAGGGAAGTGGATCCTAGTGTAAGAGGAGAAATTGGAAAAGATGAAGAAGAGGTAAGTGAATATTCTAATACAGGAGAAGAATGAGATACTTAGGTTTGTATGGAAACAACACAAGGCCTAGAGTTAGAAGAAGAAAATTTACAAGGCAAGTTAGAAATAGTTAATCCTTTTGGTACACTAGTGCCACCTAAGATTATAAAGTAAGTACAAGATGCGGCACAACAAATAGAGGAATCTGAGAAAGAGGAAACTTGAGAAAAGGTTGTACAAGAAACACCAGTCCAAACTAAATAGGAAACAAAGATAAATGTTTCTAGTACTGATGTCCCAGATATTCTGGATATGTATAGTGAACAAAGTGAACAAGAAGAAAATATAGAAGGAAAGAACACATAAAGCAAACTTGAGAAGGAAAAAGATGCAAAGGAACTGGATAAAGTCATAGGTTCATCCTCACAGGTAGAACAAACAAATATGCCTAAAAAGTACAAGTACAAGTTGAAACTGTAAGAGAATTAGAGGGGATATCAGGTAATCCTAAAGAAAACTTGGAAAACATAGAGAATGTTTCTAAGGATAATACTGAGCATGAAGAACAAAAAGAAAGTATGGATGGAGAAAATATAGAATAGAATGATAAAGAGGAGGAAGAACAAAATGAATCCTCAGAAAAAGAGAACACAGAAGATGAGGAGGGAGGGGACACTGAAAAAGAAGAAGATAATGATGAGGGAGAATCACAACAACGTGATGATCCACTTGTTCTAGAGCATGGTCCTCAACCTCAACCACCTCAGTAACAACAAGAACAACATATGGAACAAGCAGAAATGGAGAAACATCAGGAAGAGGTGATAAATGAAGAAAAAATAGTAGAAGTTAGCAAAGAGGCTCCAGCTTAGTTAGGCTCTGAGGTCAGATGAGAGAAGGTATAGGTGCAATTAGTACCCATTAATATCAAGAGTTTACTGGGTGGTTTTACACCATAGAAGGAGAAGAAAAAAGCTAGAACTATGTCAGCCATTAAAAGAGGTCCTTTTGGATCTAGAATTCTGGATCTGGCTATACCACAAAAAGATAAATCCAAAGGAGAAATGATTGTGGATGATTATAAAATACTTAATCTAGATTTAGGCCACATGAGTAGGGAACATGTTCATATAAATGAATGGGAAGATATGAACCAGGCCACTACTAAAATATTAAAGAAGGATAAAGATAAACATGATTATTTGAAGGGATAGATTATCCAGCTGCAATAATTCATTAGGGGGATGTTTTATCCCAATGCCACAATACCAGAATTGCCTATTAAAATGGTACTATTATCAAAAGATGAAGTGAAAGAGATGGAAAATAAAAAGATTGAAGATAATATTTTTGAGAAATGGTTCAGAGAATTTATGTAGAAAGGAGAAGTGACAAAGCAAGCAATGACATGATGGGATATGGCTTTGATAGAAAAGAACAAATGTATTGTTGTTTTATACAGTTCTTAGTTTAGAAAGGAAGAATGCAGATCAGAATTGAAACAACTTGAAGAAATGAAACAACTTGAAGAAATGGAGGAGAGAGTAGAAGAATTGATAAATGAAGGAGTCATTATTCCTCGAATGGCTAACCAATTGCCACAAGCAAGGTTTGAATTAAAATTTGAAGAAGACATTCTTAAAAGTTGTATCATAAGTACTAGGGACCTAGAAAAGGTCGTTGATAATATGATAAGGGTACATATGAAAATAATAGAAAAACTAATTGGGTATGAATGCCTAGAAGTACCAGCATATGGCTTAGAGAAAGCATTGAAGGAATTTAAGGCCATATTTTCACCATGCTTGGAGAACCCTGCAGCACATCTTAGTACAAAGATGATTGATTCAATAATGGAAATGAAGGTTAAGATCAAGAAGTATCATAAAAGGGTTGAAGGTTTGGTAAAATAAGAGAAGAAGTTGAAATAAGGAATCAAAGTATAGGAGTACACATGGACACAAAGTCAAGAAGGTGATCGTACTTTCATCAAAGGAGTGATAGGCAATTTTGTAGAGTACTTGAAAGAGTAGAAATATATCAAAAGGAGGATATGCTAAATAAGAAAGTGTTTGAGGATTATCATTGGCTAAGAGTCAAGAAACAGGAAAAGTCAATGTGGTATCTTTTATTTTTGAAAGATTCCAAAGGCATCCTTTGAGCTGAGCAAAGATACCATCAGGATATTTTGAGAACGGTTAGGAAATGATGCCTACTGTTGATCACGAGGATTTAAATATTAACCATTGGATTGAGTTTGTAACTGTAGTAGGAAGGAAACTTCAAAATCTATATAAGAAGCTCTACTATTTGTATCATAACACAGAGGGATTTTGAATTTTAGCTGTAAGTTGTGATTTGGTAAGTGTTGTAATAGAGAGGATGTTTCATTAGTTTAGAAAGGAAGTTGCTTGTGTCTACATTTAGGATTGCATAGAATGTCCTATCGCCTTTGTTTATCTATGAAAATGTTTGTAAGTTTTCTCATAATTTGGATTAATGTAATAGAAGTGACTATTACATAGTAAATTTTGTGTGATTTTATACTTGAAATAAAGGTAAACTCAGGATTCTACATCTATCACAGAGTGTGTTCTAAATCTAACTTTTATTTGATGTATTATTCCATAAAAGATTACAATCTCTCATGTATGTTCATTAAAATGCTCAAGACGTTATATGTGTAGATTTAATTGTGTTGAATTTGTTGAAATTAATGTATCTTTTAAGTATGTGAGTGACAGGACATTTAGATTTTATTTGATTGTTTCTAACCTAAATCTTTTCTAACTTTTGTAAAAAAACATCACATATAATTAGCTTAAACATAAAAAATTGAAGGAAATTATCATACTTCTGAATAAAGAATAAGGAATTGCAGTGATCTTTTGCAATTTTCATATAAATTTGAAAGACAAAGCTTGTTTTACTGAAATTCATGGAAAGCTTTGTGATGCAATAGTGAATTTATGCAAAATAATGAATACTTTGTTGATATTTGAAACAAGTTGCATAATTTGAGGTCTAGTGAGTCTTTGATTACTTTAATATGTGTAAGGCCCCTTAAACATGATAGCTTCACATCAACCTATTGAATCATCCACAAGGTAAAGACCTGACCATACAAAAACTTGAGATTAAGAATTCTTAGTCAATTCTTCATAGCTTCCAATACAGTTAAGGTTCCTTTGTGAATTTTAACTTCTATTATGAATGTGTAAAAACACTCATCAACAGTTTTTGGTTCTAGAAGGAGGCCTTGATTAAAGTTGAAGTAGGATTTGAGCAAAACTGGCTCATAACAGTAATTGAGTGACTAGATCTAGGTCTACATCAAGAGATATTTTTGTGCAATTACCGGATAGAAAATAGAATAAGAGTCCTTTAATCTGGGATCCTAGAATATCACATGTAGGAGGCTTGTCTGGAACTCCTCCTAGATCACCTTTTAACATATACATAATATAGTGAGTCCTGACAAGTCTTTGTTTAGATCCTTAAATCTTGGTTTAGGTCCTCCTAGAGACCCAAGTCCTCCTAGAAGTCCTAGTCCTCCTTTAAATCCAGCTATTCTGAGAGGTCCTAGCCCACCCCGTGGTCCTATAATGGCATATTTTGATGTCAATTCCCCTATAACATTTAGTGATTATCATGAGATGTCAAAGAATCCTAAAAAGATCTATCCTAAATATCAATTGCATCAGGATCTAGAAGATCATATTAGGATATTCAAGGAAGCATGCTTTAGAGCTAGATTAGAACATGAGGATGTGGTGTACAGGTTATTCCCTTACACCTTCAATGAGCAAGCTTCCAATTGGTATGTCAACTTGCCAAATGGTTATGTTTCTTCTTGGGCACTCATGGAGGAGGCATTCTTGTCTAGGTTTCGAGGACCAATCGATCCTTCTACCTTATATCACAAATTGACAGTAATTAAAAGAGGTGAAGGGGAAGTTATAGATAATTTTAATGATAGGTTCCAGAAGGCTTTCTCTAGGTTAGTCACTACTTATACTATAACTCCTAAGGCCATATTAGTAATGTATTATGCATCTCTACATCAATTGACTACTATGTTTGTCAAGAGAAAGGTTGATATAGATACTATATCAAAATCTTATAAAGAAGCAGCCACTATAAACCAGGACATGAGACAAGCGACATACAATCCTTTTCTAAATGTAGGAAATCCTAGGATACAGAATCAAGCACAACCATGGAATGGAGTTCCAATGCATCATACTCCATTGTTAAATCTAGTTCCTACATATACACCAGTGTATAATCCTTCCCCCATCTAGGCTATAGTTCCTTACATAGGTAATAATACCAGTAATAATCAAACTAATGGTTGGTCTTTCTTCCAGCCTCCTCAAGATACATTTGTGCCAAAGGAACAAGAGGAAAGAGAGAAAATAAAGGAAATTACTGTACACTTAAGAAGACTGACCACTAAGATGACATAATTGAGAAATAAAAATTTCTATGGTAGAAATACTCAGGGATATAGTCAAAACCAGAGCCAAAATTATAGTCAAGGTCAAGGTTCAAGCAAAAATTAGAATTATAACCAAGGAAAAAATGATAATCAAGGACAAGGAATGCCAAATAGGGGACATAATGAGGATAACAAGGCTTGGGGTAATAATAACAGAAATCAAAATCAACCTAAGCCATCTAGGACATGGAACACGGGACCAAATAATGGTACTCTGGCATCTCCATTTGAAAATCCAGGCAATTAGGAAATGAAATAACCAGCCAAAATTCAAATGACTAATGTCGTATTAAAAAATTGGTATAGAATTCATAATACAAATGCACATGCTGAGCTTGATTGTCCTCAATTTCATCTTACTCCTAGCATTTTCAATGTTGAAGTACAAGTTCCTACATCTAAATTTCTTATTCCTAAAGGGAATGAGATAGTACCTTCAGGATTTGAGTCTAGTTTGGTTTTAGAAAGTTTGACCTTCGCAACTAGAGAAGAAGAAAATCAGATAGTAGAAGATGAACCTAATTTTTGTGAGAGTTTGTATCTTGAGTCAACCCTAGTGTTGGATGCTTTTTAGTTTTCCTTTGAAACTGAAAATGAAATATTATGTGAAACAGAGGAGGTGCAGGCTTTTCAACAGTCTAATAAGAATCACACTTATAATTTGAGGAGAAACACTAACCCTGGGGTCCTTTCACTACCTCAACCCCTCCTAACAATTTCAATACTCCTCTAGATCAACATGCTAGTAATAACCCTACAATTTTGAAAGCCAATCATCAGGGAACTAGTGGGATAATAGAACCAAAAGTTCAATTAGGGAAAGCAGAGTCTATGGAAATAGTGAAATTAATGAACTATTTGTCAGAAGCCTCAGCCAATGTAATGCCCTTAAGAATATGTAAAAGTTTAGGGTTGGATCCTACCAAATCTACTAAGTTTGTTACTCAATTGGACAAAATTGAAGTTAATGTGATAGGTGAGTTGATGCACATCCAAATACAATTAGCCTTTGATCCTAGGGTAAGCCAATTTATTGGTATCCAGGTGGTAGATATACTAGTTAATTATGGTATGCTATTGAGTCGAGACTGGTCTAAGACATTGAATGGATATATGGCCACTAATTTTTCGCATATGTGGTTACCCTAGAGAGGTGTCCAAAATTAGATTAGGATAGAAGCTAAGCCTAGGATGAAACACGTGATTACATAGTATAATAGAACAAATGAGATATTGTATGCCTCTGTTGAATCAAGTGTATATAGAGTTACAAACAAGGGAGTGTAAATTGAGGAAATACTGATGTTAGATTTTAAGACAAAGCTTGTTAGTAAAGAAGCAGTCGTATTCTTTGAGTCTGATTGTAAGTCTTCTGATGAAGAAAATAATGTTGTAAATAGCTTTGGACAGATTATAAGACAGGAGATAGAAGAGTGCATTAAACAACAATCTCCAATTCAGTGTAAATTGTACAAAGGTTTGTGAAGAGTTCATAGCAATTCACATCCTGAAGAGAATTGTGGAATGTGTAGGGATATCATAGAATATCAATATGGAAAGTGTATAAAGAGGATGGGACAGCAAGAGGGAAGGTCTATTCCTAATAAACCAGAGTTGTGTTTTCTTAATGATAATGAGCCAATCCAGGCTTTGAAGGGAGAAACAAGAATGGAAAATGATGATTATTCTGCTTTACAAATTGAAAATACAACTATACAGGTAATCCAGAATATGGCACCTGGAGATAAATAGAATGTTCGAACATAGGTAACAAATAAAGTAGGGTATGCTAAAATAAAAGGTCAATGTCAAAAGAAAAAAAGTGGCATTTGGACATTAAAGTGTGATGGATCTACGTCTAAGCAAGAAGTAGGAGTTGGGGTTGAGCTCATTGATCCAAGTGGTAAATCAGTTTTTAGCAGCATATAGGCTATAGTTTCCTTGCACTAATAATGTAGTAGAGTATGAGGCTCTAATTTATGGGCTTGTTATGGCCATTAAGAAGAAGGTAAGAATGATCAAAGTTTTTTCTGATTTTAAATTAGTGGTCAAACAAGTTAGAAGACTATATGTGTGTAATTACAAGAAAATGGTCAGCTATAGGCATGGAGTATGGGATTTACTTGAATCATTTGATGCCTTTAACATTCAGCATGTTCCTAAAGAACTAAACCAAAGACCAAACACATTAGCAGTTGTTGCTAGTACATTAGAGCCTTTAACATTGTCAGGTTTAAAAAGATTTGTTGTTGAGTTGGTAAATATACCCAGTATACCAAACAATGTCACTCATTTCCAAGTATTTAAAGGAGACCAACAAATTGTAGACTTTCTCACTTGTCATGAGGTTTTTGATACTCATATCATTAATGAACAAGAAAAACCTGACATATCTTGGGATGAAGAAGACATAGTAAACCTGAAAAGTAATTTCTTATCCAAGGGAGAAATAGAGTTGGAGAAGATTTTTGACTTTGATGGGGTAGTGAGACAAAAAGATCTACCAAAAACTGAAGGGGGTAAATGTGATCCCTTTAACTTGGGAATAGAACAAAGTCCACATAATGTGTTGATTGGAAAGGCTTGCTCTAAAGAATTAAGAAAAGAGATTGTTGAGGTTTTAAAAGAGTATAAACATGTAATAACATGGATATATGATGATTTTAAGACTTACGATATGTCCATTATAACTCATGTGATACCTTTGAGACTAGGAGTAAAATCATTCAGGCAAAAATAGAGGCCTGTGAATGCCATTTTGTAGCCTTTAATCTTTGAAGAAGTTAAAAAACTATTGTTTTCCAAAATAATTTTCCCAGTGAGACATTCAACCTAGGTAGCAAACTTAGTAGCCATAATGAAGAAAAATGGAGACAATAGATTATGTGTGGACTTTAGAAACCTGAAAAAAGCATCTAAAAAAGATAATTATCCATTACCCCCAATAGATGAAGTATTGCAAGAAGTAAATGGATCCAGGAGGATGTCTTTTTTAGATGGATTTTCAGGGTATAGTTAGGTTTTAGTCAACAAATAAGATAGGTTGAAAACTACATTTACCTACAAATGGGGCAACTATGCATACAGAAGAATGCCTTTTGGTGTAATTAATGAAGGTGCCACTTTTCAGCGAGCCATGGACATTGCATTTTGTGGACTGTCAGGTAAGTGTATTGTCATTTATATGAATGATTTAACTATATATTCTAAAGATGTATCCACTCATGCAAAAGATTTGAGAAGACTGCTCTAAAGATGTGAAAGGTATGGAATTTCTCTTAATCCCAAGAAATGTTCTTTTGGTGTAATAGAAGGAGAATTGTTAGGGCATATCATTTCTAAAAATGGGATATCAATTGATCTAGATAGAGTTGAAGGGATTAAAAAGTTGTAATTACCTAACAGTAAAAAAGAATTGAAGTCTTTCTTTGGTAAAATTAATTTTGTTAGCAAATTTATTACAGGATTTGCAGAGATTGTGTAACCATTGAATGCAATGCTAAAGAAGGATGCAAAAATAGACTGGACACTAGTAGCTAAGGCCGCATTTGAAGATATTAAGGAAGCCATTTTTGATGCACTAGTGTTAGCAAGTCTAGACTATACAATACCATTTTACATTTATTCTTTTGCATCTACACATTTAGTTGCAGCTGCTTTAACACAAAAGGGAGAAGAAAATAAAGAAAAATTGATTGCTTTCATGAGTACCCCTTTGAAGGATGCACAATTGAAATATTTGGACATAGAGAGGCAGATGTTTGCATTGGTAAGGACAATAAAGAAGTTCAAACATTACATTTTAAGGAGTCAAGTGAAAGCAATAGTACCTGATGTAGCGGTGAAAATGTTATTAATGTAAAATGAGTAGGGAGAGAAAAAAGCCAAATGGATCACTCTATTGAAAGAGTTTGATATGAAAATTATCCCCATGAAATTGGTCATAGGTCAAGCATTAGTGAAAACTATAGCTAATACTGACCCAAATCTGGTGAAACAATAGTATGTATTAAATGCTAGTGATGCATCAGGTTGGTATGATGATCTAAACACTCTGTTGATATCTGGAAAGTATCCAAAAAAGATGAAGTCTTCTTAGAGGAGACCCTTGAAGATAAAAGCACAGAGATATATGGTACAAGGAGGTCTTTTGTTCAAAAGGAATCATGAGAGAATATACTTGAGGTGTTTGAATAGAAGTGAAGCAGATAAGGTACTATTAGAGTTGCATGATAAATATGGAATAGCTCATGGTTCCCACTTGGCTACTACTCATAAGATCTTGAGAGCAAGTTATTATTGGCCCACCTTGTTTAAAGATATAGAGAATCATGTTTGAATTTGTCATATATGTCAAACTACAACAGATAAAGGTAGGAATCCAGCTAATCGATTACAACCTATCATTGAGTCTAGGTCATTTGCATAGTGGGGCTTGGATTTCATTGTAGTCATTAATCCTCCATCATCTATTAGACACAAGTTTATATTGACAATGATAGACCATTGCACCAGGTGGACAAAGGTAACATGCTGTAAATTCTTTACTACTAAGGTCATCATCAAATTTCTTGAAGAAAATATCATTACAAGGTTTGGAGCTCCATATTCTCTGGTATGTGACAATGGCCCTGCCTTCTCATCTTTAAAATTTTGAAAATGGGCATTTGAATATGGTATAGTTTTAAATTTTTCTTCAAATAATTACCCCCAAGG
Source organism: Cunninghamia lanceolata (assembly GCA_027924645.1). Taxonomy (NCBI): domain Eukaryota; kingdom Viridiplantae; phylum Streptophyta; class Pinopsida; order Cupressales; family Cupressaceae; genus Cunninghamia; species Cunninghamia lanceolata. The sequence continues at coordinate 27,713,088 of BSBN01000078.1, read as the reverse complement.
TAATGGTTTGACAGAATCTACTAATAAAATCTTGTTGGATATCATAAAAAAACTAATTGTAAAAAAACCCAAAAGAGTGGAATACCCTAATGAAGTATGCATTGTGGGTATTTAAGACAAAGTTTAAGACCTCTTTAGGTAATGCACCTTATCATTTGGTTTATGGGATTGATCCCATATTCTCAGTAAATTTGAGAATACCTACTTGGAAGTTTGCTAATGAATATCTAGGGTTTGATGATCATAGAGAGCCTAAGTTAATCTAGATGATGCAATTAGAGGAGAAAAGAAATCAGGCCATAGATAAATTTGCTAAAAATCAAGTGGTTGTTAAAAGGTGGTTTGATAAAAGAGTAAAGGTAAAAACATTGAAAATATCATATTTGGTGTTGTGTTGGGATAAAGCACATGAAAAGAAAGGGAACCATGTAAATTTTGACAACTTGTGGTTGGGTCCACTACAGGTTGTAGAAATAATAGAAGATAATACGTTTAGGCTCAAAACCTTAACTTGGGAAGATGTACCATTAGTTGTTAACAGTTAGCATCTAAAACACTATTTTCAAGCTTAAAAGATAGGGTTTGTCCTATGGTGTATCATATTGTAAAAAGTGTACAGGGTGTGGTTCATTTTATTGTTTTCTTGGGTTTGTTGTTTGGTTGGTTTGTTTGTTGTGTTTCCTTGGCAAGGATGTTTGTTTTGATTTGAGGCATGTAGGAGTAGATTAAAAACCATCAAAAGCAATCGAAATTTTTTAAAAAGGCTCAGGTTAATCATTTGAAACCTATGCATAACTTGTTGTGACTTTCATGAATGTAGATAAGTGTTTGGCTTGTGAAATTTTTTATTCAATAACTGTGAATTGAATATTCAAGGGAGGTTTATTATGATGACACACTTAAAATCCTTAGGTTTGTTGAATGTACCAATGTAGGTGTTAAGTGAAAAATTAGAGGTCACTCTTGTTACCATTGCAATTCTTAGCTTAATTTTAGTAAGTGATTATACCTTGCATCATGAATTTACAATGATAATATCTTATGAATGTTTATGTTACACAAAGTTATAAATATAAAATGGATTTTACTGAAAATCCAAATTAAGCCATCTAAGTAACTCTACCAGGGCTATAGATGCTTGCTGGTAGTGGGGCTCTAGTTAGGAGAATTGTAATGATAACCTTGTCAGGGCTATAGATGCTTGTTGGTAGCAAGGCTCTATCCAGTTGACTATGAGGGAATGAAATCAACTATGTAATTTAACACCAGTCACTAGTGTTTTCAAGTCATTTTCAAGATGAGAATTATTAATCATGTGCACACACTTAAACTCTATTGGAAAGTTCATACACCTTATTGAATTCATTGAGTCTCAGATTAAATAATGGTTTGCATATAAGGAAGTTGGAAGTTATGAATTTATTTCATTTGGCTTTCTTTAATGATTTGAATTTAGTTATTTTATTTGGTTGTTAGTTGTTGTGATGTTCGCAACATGCCCCATTTTACCTCTTAGCAAAATGAGGACCCCTATTGTGGCTGTTGCTTTTGATCTATGTGTGGTCGTGCTTGGTGGTAAAGGGAAAAGGAGGTAAGTATTATGAACCATGCGGAAACTTGAAAAATACCTAGCATTAGGTATAAAGTAGAAGTAGTGGTGAATTTGTTGTGAAAAATGAGTAGGGGTTGTTTTTTAAACTAGCGAGAAATTCCTAGTATGTTGTGAGATACGCTTTTTTGGTAAAATACATCATTTTAGAAGTTTGTCATATACAAATTTGTTTATATATGAAGTCTTTGTATAGGTCAGGTAGGGTACAATCACGTTTTTTGTATCTTTGGGATTGCATGCATGTGTTAAGAGTTTGGCCCCTTTCTGTACTAATCAGACCCGATAGGTGTTCAAGCTGAATGAGTAAAGTGTCAGGTCCACATTGTATATAGGTTTGTATGTATGTTCAATTATAAGTGAAATCTATATACAAGAAGATATGCATGCACGGACCTGAGGTAAATATAAAATGCAATTTATAAAAGTGAAAAGGGATACTTTCCGTGGTGGTGTATGTTTGTATGTTTCAACTTGGCATCTTTAAGATACATACAATTACAGATTCCAAAGATTATTTAAATCTGATATAAATGATACATTGTTTCTTGACACATTCTGGGCAAGTATGTAGTCGCTTAATATACATGCACAGACTCAAAAAGATTATGCAAAGCTATTAATGAAAGTCAAAAGTCAAATATGATTATATCAAACATTTGTATGTATGAGTGATTGTATCTAAAGGTAGATACAATTATCATTTCTTTAAAGAGATAAAAGAGAGTAAATAAAGTGGGGCCCATGATGGTATCTCATCATTTTATGTTGCATATACAAAAGAGAGATACAAAAGAGAGGTACAAAAAATGAAAAGATAAAAATCGATGTGAATTTTGAAAGTTGATAAAATAAGATTAACATTCTTGTATGTATGAAAGATTGTATACATATAATCCTAATATACAAAAAGGTAAAAATACATTGTCAGAAAGTAAAAGGGAAGTACAGTGAAACTAAGGTATCGATTGCATTTTTATAATGGTTTGTATCTATTTTATGTACATTGTGACATACAAACAAAAGATACAACGCTGAACATGAAGTAAAGTGTAACATTGTTTTATAACCCATTGCATATTTTAACTTGTATATTAACGATATACAAAGAGACATACAAAAAAATGATATACAAAGTTTGAGTACAAAGGGTAGAGTATTAATGGATATAATGATCAAAACAAAAGGTTAAAATAGAGAGCCAAGTCCGTATGTTGCATTGAATGCAACATTTAATGCAGAACTAACAACAAAAATGATAAACTTAAACATGTTAGGGTTAAGTAAAGATTGTTTTCTTTCATAATTGCATCGTGAAAGATAAAATTGCAGAGAAAATAGATTACTGCATAAATTACACAGACAGTCCATACCTAAACAGAATTTCAGAACAAAAATGGCTTGGTAAAAATGGTAAAGTGGATCAACTCTCATAAAGTAAAGTTGTCACAAAAATAGGTATTTATCCTAAATGTCATTACAATTCAGTTAATCTAAAATGCAAATTGGTTATGATTAATTTCATTAGAAATACAAGTAAATGTCAAATTACTGTATCTGATTAAAGAAATTAACTAATGTGTTAAGTAGCATGAAATCTAAAGTGAGAAAAGACAAAAGGGATTAGGGTAAATGTAAAATGTGAGAAATTCATGGTAAAACCCTAAGAAGATGAAGTAAAATAGGAAGTTAAATATGCAACTTTTCATATAGGATGGCTCCTAAATAGAAGAGAACTGATCCAGTGGGTGAGGAGAAGGTAAAAGTGAAGAAAGAGAGAAAGTCATGGAAGGAAACAGAAAAGGGTCAAAATGCCTATGCACAGAGGATATCAATCCATGATTAGCACGAGCGGGAACATGACCGATACAAGCATAGGATCTTATGATGCAGAGGATGTTCTTCAAAGGATTACAACATTAAATGCTACTCCTAATATGAAGTGCATTTGGTATAGAGGATTGCACAAAGTTGTATGGTTCCCATTAGCCATGGAGGCTAAGGATCTTGTTTTGGAGTGCATAAACAGATATGATATAAATTCCAGGAGAGTAATACATGAAGACTGGGTTATTGTAGATTTATCCACAAAAGCTATAGCAAGGACATTTGGTCTAGATATTTAGGAGAAAATGGTGGATATAGACATAGACCAATATATAAAAGATTTTAACAGCAATGAGAGAGATTGCAAGAGTAGAATTTTCTACAATTGCTACAATACGCAAAATAAAGCTAAGGCTATAGAAAGAGTATCAAAGAACCTTCAAAGGATAGATTTTAAAGAGCAAATACATATAATGATTACAATCTTGAGTAGACTAGTGGGTTTGAGAGATGCAACAAAATGTGAACCATGGATGTTCATTATTATTCAATTTATGAGGGAAGAAAATAAGGTGGATGGGCAAATTCACTGGGCTAAGGCTATCAGTACAGCCATATGGAAACATGCTATGTTAAGAAAGTAGAAAATGATGTCATTTTATTTCTTATCATATGTGTTGTTTTCCTGTGCATCTATGATTCAAAAATACATAATTGGTATTGATAGAGTTCAGACCATGGGAAATGGCCCAGGTCAAAAATTAGTGTATGATCATTATCTAGATTTACAAGAGGATAATGCATTGAGGAAATATACCTTAGTAAATGATGTGTTTTATACTTACATGGTTAGAGTTTTCACTAGGGAAAAAGATAAGAGGTTATCTGAAGAATAAGAAGACACTATTGGGCCTCACAGCTCATGGTATATACAATTCCCCAATTTTACATATATCAAAACTGAAGGGTTTGATAGGAAGTCATTCATGCTACCTATGTATCCATCAGACAAACTGATTGTATTGGAATGTTCTAGACAGAACCTGAATACATATAAGATGTACAAAAAGAAAGGTGGTAGAGGAAATATCAAGCTCCCCTAGGCAATTGGGAGATATTCTTGTTACAATGAAGAGGTGCCTAGGTACTCAAAAAAGGAGTTAATATACTATGGTTTTGAAGAGTTTGGGTTAGAAATATGCTTTGAACCTTTCCATAGGATTTAGAAGCATATTGATCCTAAATATAAACATCAGGTGCATATTGAAGATTATTGGTTAGATTGTAAGAATGACAAAGAAGTGCGGAAAAGAGCTTATCAAAGATTGACTATAGAGAAGATGAGGATTATGGGAGAAATCAATGCACCCTTGGAAATTGAGGATGATAACAAGTTGTTACATCATAGTTATGAGAACGTAAGGCATGTTCCTATTAGTGAACCTGATTGGACCCAGCCATGGGGGACATCTTTGGATGCATTGTCTAAACCAATTATTATATTTTCTAAAACATGGTTAAAATATCAAATAAAAGAACTCAAGGCTAAAGGGATTGTACTTAAAATTCAGAAAAAAGGATAAGAAAAGGGAAAGAGAAGATCAAGATAAGTTGTAGTGCCTTTATGAAAAGAAAAGAAGAATTATAGAAGCTAAAATTAGTGAAAAGGATAAAAATGCAACTTTAATGGATCCTTATGCTTTGGGAGTTACAATAGCAGTACCTTCAGGGACATTCATGGAGGTAGAGTCATTAGGACACAACATTGGTATAGAGTGGACTCAAACTATTGAGAGACCAACACGACAAAGAATTATGAGGTCCATAGCAATTGAAACCTCAAAAGGACAAACATCAGTACATGATGAGGTTATATGTGCTCAACATGTGGGTACTAAGTTGAGTGGCATACACAGTGGATATGAAGAGAAAAGATAGAGATATGTCAAGGTTAAGAAACAATTGACTGAAGAGAAGCTACAAGAGTCAAAATTTCATGAAGTCAAAAAAGTAAGTGAGATGGTTAATGTGGAAGATGACAGTAGTGACATTGAAGTTAGGGAAGTGGATCCTAGTGTAAGAGGAGAAATTGGAAAAGATGAAGAAGAGGTAAGTGAATATTTTGATACATGAGAAGAACAAGATACTCAGGTTTATATGGAGACATGACAAGGCCCAGAGTCAGAATAATAAAATGTACAAGGCAAGTCAAAAATAGTTGATCCTTTTGGTACACTAGTGCCACCTGAGATTATAAAGGTAGTGCAAGATGTGAAACAACAAATAGAGAAATTTGAGAAAGAGGAAACACGAAAAAAGGTTGTAAAAGAAACACCAATCCAAACTAAAGAGGAAACAGAGATAAATGTTTCTAGTAGTGATGTCCTAGATATTCTAAATATGTATAGTGAACAAAGTGAGAAAAGTGAACAAGAAGAAAATATAGAAGAAGGAAAGAACACAGAAAGTAAACCTGAGAAGGAAAAAGATCCAGAGGAACTGAATAAAGTCTCAGGTTCATCCTCATAGGTAGAACAAATAAATATGCCTAAAAAAGCACAAGAACAAGTTGAAATAGTAAGGGAATCAGAGGGGATATCAAGTAATCCTAAAGAAAACTTAGATAACATAGAGAATGTTTCTAAGGATAATAATGAGTATGAAGAACAAAAAGAAAGTATGGATGGAGAAAATATACAACAGAATGATAAAGAGGAGGAAGAACAAAAGGAATCATCAAGAAAAGAGAACCCAGAAGATGAGGAGGGAGGGGAAACTGAAATAGAATAAGATAATGATGAGGGAGAATCACAACAACATGATGATCCACTTGTTCCAAAGCATGGTCCTCAACTGCAACCACCTCAGTAATTACAAGAACAACACATGGAACAAGAAGAAATGGAGAAACCTCAGGAAGAGGTGGTAAATGAAGAAAATATAGTAGAAGTTACCAAAGAGGCTCCATTCTGGTTAGGTTCTGAGGTCAAAAGAGAGATGGTAGAGGTGCAATTAGTACCCATTGATATCAAGAGTTTACTGGGTGGTTCTACAACACAGAAGGAGAAGAGAAAAACTAGAACTATGTTAGCCATTAAAAGAGGCCCTTCTAGATCTAGAATTCTAGATCTGACTATACCACAAAATGATAAATCCAAAGGACAAATGATTGTGGATGATTATAAAATACTTAATCTAGATTTAGGTCACATGACTAGAGAAGAACATATAAATGAATGGGAAGATATGAACAAGGCCACTACTGAAATATTAAATAAGGATAAAGATAAACATGATTATTTGAAGGGACGTATTGTCCAGTTGCAACAATTCATTAGGGGGATGTTTGATCCCAATGCCACAGTACTAGAATTGCCCACTAAAATGACAGTATTATCAAAAGATGAAGTGAAAGAGATGGAAAGTAAAAAGATTGAAGCTAATATTTTTGAGAAATGGTTCAGAGAATTTATGCTGGATGGAGAAGAAGTGACAAAGAAAGAAATGACATGTTGGGATATGCCTTTGATAGAAAATAACAACTGTAATGTTAGTTTACACAGTTGTTAGTTTAGAAAGGAAGAATGCAGATTAGAATTGAAACAACTTGAAGAAATGGAGGAGAGAGTAGAAGAATTGATAAATGAAGGAGTCATTACTCCTCAAATGGCTAACCAATTGTCACAAGCAAGGTTTGAATTAAAATTTGAAGAAGACATTCTTAAAAGTTGTATCATAAGTACTAGGGACCTAGAAGAGGTCACTGATAATATGATAAGGGTACATATGAAAATAATAGAAAAATTTATTGGCCATGAATGTGTAGAAGTACCAGCATATGGCTTAGAGAAAGAATTGAAGGAATTTAATGCTATATTTTCCCCATGCTTGGAGAACCCTACAACACATCTTAATACAGAGGTGATTGATTCAATAATGGAAATGAAGGCTAAGATCAAGAAGTATCAGAAAAGGGTTGAAGGTTTGGTAAAAGAAGTGAAGAAGTTGAAAGAAGGAATCAAAGTATAGGGTTGAAGGTTTGGAGAGTACTTGAAAGAGTAGAAATATATCAAAAGGAGGATATGCTAAATAAGAAAGTGTTTGAAGATTATCACTAGATAAGAGTCAACAAACAGGAAAATTCAACGTGATATCTTTTATTATTCAACGATTCCAAAGGCATCCTTTGAGCTGAGTAAAGATACCATCAGAATATTTTGAGAATGGTTAGGAAATGATGCCTATCGTTGATCTAGAGGATTTCAATATTAACCGTTGGATTGAGTTGGTAATAGTAGTAGGAAGGAAGCTTCAAAATCTATATAAGAAGCTCTACTACTTGTATCATAACACACATGGATTTTGAATTTTAGCTGTAAGTTGTGATTTGTTGAGTGTTGCAATAGAGAGGACTTTTCTTTAGTTTAGAAAGGAAGTCACCTATGTCTACATTTAGGAGTGCATGGAATGTCACGTCTCCTTTGTGTATCTATGAAAACATTTGTAAGTTTTATGGTAATTTGGATTAATGAAATAGAAGTCACTATTACATTGTAAATATTGTGTGATTTTATACTTGAAATAAAGGTACACTCAGGATTCTACGTCTATCATAGAGTGTGTTCTAAAACTTTTTTTTATTTGATGTATAATTCTCTAAAATATTGCAATCTCTCATGTATATTCATGAAAATGCTCAGGACGTTATATGTGTAGATTTAATTGTGTTGAATTTGTTCAAATTATTGCATCTTTTCACTACAAGAGTGAAAGAACATTTAGATTTTATATGATTGTTTCTAACCTAAATCTTTTCTAACTTTTCTAAAAAGATTTGCAAATAATTAGATTAAATACAAAAATCTAAAGGAAATTATCATACTTCCGAATAAAGAATAAGGAATTGCAGTGATCTTTGGCAATTTTCATATAAATTTGAAAAGCAAATTTTAATTTACTAAGATTCATGCAAAGATTTGTGATACAATAGTGAATTTATGTAAAAGAATGAGTACTTTGTTGATATTTGAAACAATTTGCATAATTTGAGGTCTAGTGAGTATTTGATTACATTAATTTGTGTAAGGGCCCTTAAACATTATAGCTTCACATTAACCTGTTGAATCATCCACAAGGTCAAGACCTAACCATACAGAAACTTTAGATTAAGAATTCTTAGTAAATTCTTCATATCATCCAGGACAGCCAAGGTTCCTTTGTGAATTTTTACTTTTGTTATGAATGTGTAAAAACACTTATCAATAGGACACCCTGAATAAATTTGTAAAGAAGGGAGGCAAGCACCTCCATGGTTCAGTTAAGAAATGAAAGTGATTAGTTGGAATGTCTGTGGCCTAAATGGCCCAAAGAAACCACCTAGTTATGTGGGTAATTGAGGTTGAGGCTCTTGATGTGTGTCTCTTGCAAGAAACTAAGATAGATAAGGTAGGTATGGTGAATCTTATCTATAGACTCTGGAAGAATGGAGAAAGCTTGACGGTTGGGGCTAATGGAACAATGGGTGGCTTACTTGTTATGTGGAATAAGAATAGCTTTTTAGGCTTCGACTCCTTGGCTGATGTTCATGTTGTTTTTATTGGCCTTAGATATCTGCAAGGGAATGAGGCAATTATGATTACAAATGTGCATGAACCCAATCTTGAAAGAGATCGAGTAAAATGTTGGGATCTCTTGAAATCCTTTAGAGAGACACACCTAATAGATAATTAGATTATTGGTGGAGATTTTAATGCCACTGTTACTTTAGAGTATAAGAAGGGGGGCATGGGTGTTGCCAATTCTGGCTCTGCTAGTTTCAAGAATTTATGTGAGAAGATTTCACTGGTGGATATAACTTCTAAAGTTGGCTAGTTCACTTGGTTGAATAGGAGGATTGGGGAATATAATATTTTGTGTAGAATAGATAGGTTTTTAGTCAATTTCAATTGGCTCCTAGCTCCAGTGTAGTTTTTTCCTGAAGTTAATGAGTTTGGAGGGTTTGATCATTGGATGATTCATTTACACTATTTTATTTGTCAGAGGCTAAAGGCTATCCCCTTTAAATTGGAGGATTTTCTATTTGAGCATCTAGATTTTCAAGGTGCTTTGGAAGGCTAGTGGGGGCAGGAGGTAAAAGGGAATAAGAGGTATGTGATTTACAAAAAGCTACAAGATATTAAACTTAAGGTCAAGGATTGGAATAAAGAGGTTATGGGGATTCTTTTTGATGCAAAATTAAATGTTGAAGATGAGATGGTGACAATTGAGAAGGAGATTACCTTGAATGGAATAACACTTATAAACATGGAAAAGGTGAAGGACAAGATTAATGAGTGAGCAATCGTCTGTTGTGAATGGAAGAAATTTTCTAGCCCTAGAAGTCTAGGGTTAGATGGATGAAAGTGGTAGATAACAATACTAAGTTTTTCTACCTCTCCACAAATGTTAGGAGGAATCAAAATAAGATTCTCAAGCTTTGTCTCCTCGATGGCTCTATTTTAGAGGATGTTAAGGCTATTAGAGTAGTAGTAGATTCTTCAAAAATCTGATAGGAAAAGATGAGGAGAGAATTATAGATGCCTAGATAGAATTTCTGAGTAATATTCTAGGACTTGTGGACAATTCAAAAAATGAAAAGTTGATGTCCCCTTTCTCCAAGGAGGAGATTAAGTCTATCGTCTTCTCTCTGGGGGCGATGAAGGCACTTGGTCTTGATGGTTTTCAGTTGGGCTTTCTTCAAAAATTCTAGGAGGTGGTGGGTGATGCCTCTAGGATTTCCATAGCTACCTGTGCATACTCTGTGTTGTTACACACAAAACCTTAGACTATTCTCTGTAATATTCTCCTTCACATTCCTTTTTTTACTATAGGGTTTTCTTCTCTCTATCTTTTTCTCTGTATTCCCCATCGTAACATTCTTCCTTTTTGTCTTTTCTATTCCATGCCATAAGCTGACACTCAAACAAATTTAAAATGACCTACCATATTAACTTTTGGCAGGAAAACGGTTGGAGGGGCGAAATTTGCAAAATCCCCAAAAACTAACGTAGGGGCTGGCATATTAATTGTTGACTAAAGATTATAATAAATTCCAACACTTTGAATAGAGATAAATCACTTTCAAGGTGAATTATATGTATTTTTTGTATAATTCTCAAGTGATGAAATAACAACGAAAAGGAAATGATGGCACACACCCCTTGTAGGCACCTAAAAACCCACTAAAATGAGCAAACAAGTGGAAAAGGAGGGGTTGTGCTGCTATAAGTGCCTCACACAACCTTTACAAAGGTCTACACACGTGTTGCAGGCTAAATAATTAGGTTTGGAGGCATAGAAACAATAGCAGAGACACAAACTATGTTGCTGCCAAAAATAAACTATTGTTGTGGGTAGCTGCAACAATGGTTGTAGGTGACTATTTGCATAAAAGACTTGAAACTTGCAAATGAAAGCGCAGACTTTTAGAGTAGCAAATTTATATGAAATTTCTTATAATAACCAAACACAGGGATAAAAGTTATGAAAAGGAAAGATTATATTAACTTTAAAGTTCAAGTTCTTACACACTTATATATCCATTTACATAAATATTTACAGAATAAAATCCCTCTATCATTCCACTTTCTTTCTTTTTGTCCTCTTGTTGTCTTCTAAAGGCCTCTCTTACTACTTTAGAACATTCCTTTTATGTTGTCTTTTGATATTCCCTATTATCCTCTTCTATTCCCTTGTCTTTTTGATGTTCCGACCTCTTCTTCCTTTTTTTCTCTCCTCTATTTTTCTATTGTTGTATTCTTCTTCTCCAAATTGTCTAAAATCTAGAAGGTTCTCTCTCAAAAAGTCTCCAAAAATCCTACCTAAAAATGCTGCAATGTTCAAAACCTATCACAAATACCTCTACCTACCAGTTTTTGAGTTCAAAAACTCCCACTCAGTTGCCCTTTTCATTTCTTTCATTGTGTTGCTCATTAAATGAGCTCACAGGAGGTAGTTGTTGTCTCAAATAAAACAAAAATCCAAATTTAAGATTTAAAACCCTACTACTTCCTTCACATGGCATGAGTAGAGGGAAAAAAATTAAAACAAAAATTTAAAACAAAATGATGCCCCTACATCAAACTACCGGGCTAGAAAGATTTGTGAGCTCCTAGTTACTGTGTAAAACTTTGTATTTTTGTGCTAACTAGAGTGATTCTAGCTCTGTTGGGCTTAACCATGTTGCATTCTCCACTAGTCTACCCTTCCATTTCACTAAATATTCACTATATTATTTGTCCCTTATCTTCCTAATCACTCTTGAATCCAAAATATCTTCAATCTCCTATTGTGCTTTCATAGGTAGCTGCTCCTTCCATTTTTCTAGTAATGTCTTCTCTTCTTCTTGCAGTTGTGATGTCTCTCCCTCACGATAGGTATATAAATTAGAAACATTAAAAATTGGAGAGATTTCCAATCCTTTAGGCAGCTCCAACTCATAGGCATTCGGTGAAAACTTGAACTTAATGACCTTGCATGGTCCAATCTTCTTCCACTTAAGTTTGTTGTAGGCATGGCGGGGGAACCTTTCCTTTCATAGGTGTACCAATACCATATGTCTCACTTCAAAATTATTTTCTCTCCTTTTTTAAATCAGCCTTCTCCTTATTTGGTTGGCTGCTCCAACTGAGTTTTTCCCTCACTTGTTGGTGTAAATATTGCATATATTTGGCAAACTCTTCTCCTTCAACACTTCTCTTATATCTCTCAATATTTGCAAGCTCCGTTAATTCTGAAATACCTCTAGGACTATGCCCATAAACAATTTGAAATGGAGTCTTCCCTATGCTTTTATTGACTAAGTCATTGTATGCAAACTCATCTTGAGGCAATATCAAATCTCATTGCTTAGGGTTGTCACCAACTAAACATCTTAACAAATTCCCTCAGCTCTGATTAACAACTTCAATTTGTCCATCTGTTTCAGGACATGATATGCATAACTAAACTTTAAATCAGTCCCTAATTTCTTCCAAAGTGTCCTCCAAAAATGTCCTACAAACTTAGTATCATGGTCTGAAACTATACTTCTTGTTAAACCATGCAATCTAACAACCTCCGTAAAGAACAAATTTTCTACATGTGTTGCATCATCCATCTTCTAACATGCTATAAAGTGAGCCATTGTGGAAAATCTATAAAGAACCATAAAAATAGAATCCTTACCTCATTGTGTTCTTGGTAGTCCAAGCAAAAAATTCATACTTACATCTTCTCATGGCTTCTCTGGTATGGGTAATGGTTGATATAGGCCTGTATTTTGACTCCCTCCTTTGGTATATTGACAATTTGACATCCTTAAACAAATTTTCTAATTTCTACCCTCATCTTTGGTAAAAATATATTTCAGTAAGCTGTGCCATTATTTTATCAGCTCTAAAATGTCCAGCTAAAGCACCACAATGTTTTTCTCTTATTAAATTCTACCTCATTGATTATTGTGGTATGCAAAGTTATTGTCCTTTGAACGATAGTCCATCTTGTATTAAATAATCCATCCAAGGTGTCCTATCCACACTAGTAGGCTCCATACATGTTGTCCATGCATCCTTAAAGTCCAAATCATCCTTATACAACTCTTTCATAACATCAAATCCAACTACTTCAACTCTCATTTAAGTTAACAATGTTGCTCTTCTACTCAATGCATCTACTACTTTATTTGAACTCCCACTTCTATGATTGAGAACAAAAGTATATTCTTGTAGGAATTCAACCTACTTCATATGTCTTTGGTTCAACTTGGTTTGACTATGAATGAATTGCAAAGCATGATGATCCGTGTAGAGAATAAACTCCTTTGGAAGAAAATAATGATGCCAATTGTTTAAAGATTGCACAATGGCATAAAATTATTGATCATAAACATAATACCTCTTCTTAGTATCATTAATCTTCTCACCAAAGTATGCAATAGGTATGCCCTCTTGACTTAGAACTGCTCCTCTTGACTTAGAATTGATCCTATGGCTGTCCCACTTGAAACACTTTTGCAAAATCGAGCAATGCTAATACCAGTTCCTCAGTGACTTTCTTCTTCTAAATCTCAAAACTTTTATATGCCGCTACTATCCACTTAAATTCTTTCTTATCTCCTCTAATAGTTTCAATTATGGGTGCACATATGCTACTAAAATTTTGAATAAATTTGTGATGAAAACTTGCTAAACCATGGAATCTTCTAACATCATCTACACTCCTAGGTGTTGGCCATTCAATGATACCACGTATCTTTTCTAGATCCATTTGCAAACCTTGTTGAGAGATAGCATACCCCAAGTAAACTAGTTTCTCCTTCATACAACTTCACTTTTTCAAATTTACCAATAACCTTTCTTCCTTGAGTCTTTGTAAGACTTGCGTAATATGTAATAAATGCTCTTCTTTGTTGCTACTAAAAATTAGAGTATCATCAAGATAAACAATCACAAACAGCCCCAAAAATGGTTTCAATACCTCATTCATTAACCTCATGAATGTGTTGGGTGCATTTGTTACCCAAAGGGCATTACTAACCACTCATATAGTCCCTCCTTGGTCTTAAAAACAATCTTCCACTCATCACCCTCTCTTATCCTAATTTGTTGATATCCACTCTTTAAAGCAATTTTTGTAAAATATCTAGCCTTTCCCAAATAGTCCATGAGATTATTCATTCTTGCTAAAGGAAAATGATATATTATTGTTATTTTGTTGATGGATCTTGACTCTGTGCACATTCTCCATTCACCATCTTTCTTTGGTGCTAACATAGCTGGTATTGTGCATGGGCTGAGGCTTTCTCTAATTAGCCCTCTTTCTAATAGCTACTGCACTTCTTTGTTCACTTCTTCATTTTCTATTGGTGTCAACCTATAGGTAGCCTTGTTGGGTAAACTTTCCCCTAAAATCAAGTCAATATGATGGCTAATGCTCCTCATAGGTGGTAGTCCTTCCGATAAATCCTTGGACACAATTTTAGCAAACTCTTCAAGCAACTCCTTTACTTCTAAAGGCATGTCACTATTGTCCTTTACTACATCTACTTGTATCTCCTTGGGAACTATTAGAAAATATAAATTTTCCCTTTTACTCTATTTCAAGAATTGTTTCCTTGTTACTAGCAGTGTTCTTCGACCACTTTCCACCTCTTCTTCTTTAGTTACCAATGGCGTAAGAGTGTGTTTTCTTCCATTTTTATCCAAGGTGTAAGTGTTTTCTCTTCCATTATGGATTTCTTTTCTATCAAACTGCCATGGCCTCACCAAGAGTAAGTGACATACATCCATGGGCATGATATCACACCACACCTCATCTTCATATGTGCCTATTCAAAAATTCACAAGGAATTGCTGATCAACCAAGACTTGGTGCCCTTTTTGTAACCATGACACCTTGTAAGGGGTAGGGTGAGTGATCCTTTTTAACCCCAACTTATCCACCATTTCAACATAAGGGTGGACCTATTGTCTTTCAAGATAGTTCGCTCACCATGAAGAAAGATGGAAATATAAATTTAATGCATGCAGCTATGGATTAGAATCAGTTAGAGTAGTAGAAGATCGAACAACAAAAGACTTCTTCTGATGAATCTTTCAATGTTTTCACTAATGAGCTTCCTTATTTTATGGAAGATGATGAAAATATTTCAGAAATATCATATAGGGAGAAAGAGGTTTCTTCTGGTTGTGTTGCATTCCCAGTTGATTATGAGCATGATGTGTATGAAAAGGATACTAATTCAAACCTGACACCAAATCCTTTGCATTTCGATTAATTTGAAAAGTTTTCTAATGTTGTTTATAAGATGAATGAAAGCAGAGTATAGAGGTCACATGGAGAAATTCTTCAGTTGCAAAGACACAATGCCCAAGTTTCATTAGAGAAAGCACCACATGAGGAGGAAGAATCGGTCTCTTTGTTCAATTAGCTACTTGGTTTTATTGAGCCAAAAGAGCAAAGCATGCTCATACCAAAGGTAGCAATTTCTGAGTAGCATGAGGATCCTCAACAATTTGGTGAGTTGTTGATTAAGTTTAGAAAACTGATAGAGGGGTCTTGAATCAAGTAGAAGGGTGTGAAGGTAAACCTATCATGGAACTTACATAGCCGACTGAGAGCTACCATAAGGTAAAAATTAGTCCTCTTTCATCAAAAATTCAAGAGGAATGTGATGAATCTTTTCTTTGGGATGACCTCAAGATTTTTCTTTCAAATTTAGATGTCAAACAGTCATCTTTTCAAAGAGAATATGTGGAACAACAGGTTGAAGAGATAAAAGGGGGTGTTGAAGCTCAGGTCTTGACTAATTTATTTGTTGAACTTCCTTTAACTATTAGTATTGATAAAGAGAATGTATATTAACTAACACAATTATCAAGTTCCAAGAGAAAAATGATGAAATCCCTTTAGACAAGGGACTGGTTAGTGAGTGGGTAAATGAGAGCATGCTTATTTCGGATAGTCAAGAAATTGATGTACATGCAAACATTCTTCAAATTGAGCGAAAGCATGACACTGCTTTTCAAGGTATGGCTCATGATATTTTTCCAAGCTCTCAAGAAACTCATTAGGAGGATACCTCAAAGCCTATTGTGAATCAAGAAACTAATGATGGGATTGATGAAGTTTTGTGTACTAGTATAACTGATGAGTTATATGCAAGGTTGGGTGACATATTTTTAAATAATTTCAATCAGAAAAAGGAGATTGAAATAGTGGGTGACCAAGGAACCAATAATAAAAGATCAGGCTTTATTCTTTCAATAGGATGTCCAATTAGAGATTTAGCCAAGAAGGGTACCACTAAGATACAACCGGTTGCCAATGATCCCAATGATAAAATTGTAGCCTTAGAACAACAGACCCAACTCATCTATTCATTCCAAATTAGCCATATGTTTGATCAAGCTCAAGAGGTGAGTGAGTTTGGCTATATTATTAAGGAAGCATTGCAACAACTTGTGGGGTATATTTTTGTTTCCCACTTCTTGTCAGTAGTTCATGATCTTGCAAAACATCATATATTCTGTAGAAAAGGCATCTACCTTACCCAACCAGTGAATGGGTTTGTTTGACCAACTTCTTTGGCTGCTTAGAGTAGGTTAGAGCTAGTGTTTTCCATTAATAAGTGCTTTATGGACATTCTTTTCAGTTATTTTTGTTTCCCTAAGTGTTGTTGGACATGTTTTCTGGCCACAAGGGCCTTCTAGTTTGCTTTCAATTTGGTTTGGTTTAATTTTTTGTTGTTGTTTGGAGTGGTTTGTCGTGCTAAGTTTCAGTTTTTCTAAGTTTGAGAAGAGCAAAGTATGACTCAATGCCCAATGGACAGTTAAGGCAACTGGTCTTGATGCTTAGCAGGTAAGCATGTAGCAGAAGTTGCCAGAAATGTTACAATTTTTTCACCTACAGCTCAAATTGGTAGAGCTGATATATATATATATTATCTTAAGATGAAAGATTATTAATTTTTTCTGAGATAATGTTTTTGCATAGTTTAGTTTATCATTGTTATAACAGAGAAGAGAGAAAATTAGTTCATCATTCATTGCATTGCAGAGTATTCATCAATGATATAAGTTATTTCATTTCATTATAATGATCATTCAATTTTACAAATGAGATACAAATGGAATAAACATTGCATTGAAGGAAATCAAGACAGATCAAATATCCCACACAAGCCATGGGAATAGCTAAACTAGTACAAATGTAGGAAATACACTATGCATCTAGAAATAAGAAGGGGAAAGAGCATATCCATCATTTCCTGTTTGAGGTCTTGGTTTGATCTTCATTTGCAGCTGGTTACTCCTCACTCTGATCTTTGAATAAAGTTGTATCATGACAATAAGGATTGTTAGAGCTCTGGATATGGTTTCTTATGTGTTTATCAATAGAGACATAATACATTGCCTATGATGCACTAACCTAGAAGATCAAATCATCCATATGTAAGAGAGATTGAAGAGATGAACATCATTAAACTTCATTGTTTTTTAAGCTAACAGGTTTGTTTCCGGTCGAGGTATAGAAGAAGTTATGAAAATATTTCAGCATGTGGTGCAAAGTGGGCTCCCACAAGGTTAGAGCCCAGCATGGTACCCTTGAATCTCAAGGGGAATGAAGCAGGAATACATACTCATAATTGTTCAAGTAAAACATTTCAATTGAAAGAATGCTACATCAAGTTAGTGCATGATCTTTAAGCTCAATGTCCATCTACGGTTGCCATTTTAGACTGATTTGGAGTGAGAACCATCAATCAGCATTGTGCTCTTCACAAGGCTGCCCAATGAGGGTTGAAACTAAATAAAGGTATTTTCAATATCAGAATATCTATTCACTATCATTACATCTTTTATTGTTACAATATTCTATATTGCCTTTTATATGCATTCAAATCACTATTTTGGGACAACAAAGGTCATAGAACAACTATAAGAATAAAATAAGATACCTCAAACAGTGATTGAAAGAGCCATTACCATTGTGTATAATATAGTGTGTATGAGAATACATTTGAAATGGTACAGTAAACTGGAACAGTGAGAGAGTATGCCATGTTATAGGTTGAATAAGATCATCATGCTACTACAAAATAATATGAGCATGGAAATTTCATTTTTCAGTCTAGAGATAGTTATAAGAAGATAAAGTTTCAATGCTCATATTTATCTACAGGAGGTAGCACATGAAGAAATGATATACATAGAGTGTCCATGCTAGCCAGTGAAATGAAAAGAATTAAATCCATTTAATATGGTATGAATACAAATACATTTGGTATAAAGACAATGATAGGAATAGCAGAGGTATAGAAACAAATTGGCAAGAATATTATTATACAAAGCTCAAATGGAGCAACAAGGAAATGAGCCCATAATCTGTTGAATCTCATCAAGTATTATGTTTTGAAAACCAAATAAGATAAGTGAAATGCTGAAGAACAGTAATATCTTGTGGTCACATGTAAAGAAGAACATCAAGGTTATTATTCATTATATGTTCTTATTCCTGTGATAATCGTTATGTTGCTATCAATAAGACAAAAGGTTTGAGTACAAGGAGCCATAGTCTAAGACATGGTCCATACATAAATAATACTCAAATTAGAAGATTGTGGTCATACTTCACAAGAATAGTATCATTTTTTTGTGGCTCAGGCTTGAACTTTTTAATTAGAACAAATGAAACAAGTTCTCTGCACACAGAAAAGAAGGATATAGAAAATATCATGGGTTCCTAGGAATAGCCAAAGGGTACATTTTCTTCACAAGAATAACAAACCCTTATCATATGTTGTAAACCCTTATCATATTTTGCATAGATAAGTTTGCCTTCTATAAAGTGTATGGATGATTTAAAGGACCGTGTGTGATCAATGAGGGTTTGACAATATTTGGAAATGATGGAGTATGTGCCATATCAAGCCATGGCCTAGTGTATTGCCAGTAAAAAGGTTGTTTTTTAATTTTAGAAATAAAATATACAATATGGAGCAATCGCGGCATGTTGTTCCTTGCACACACGCCCCATTTTGCCAAATGGAGACCCCCTCTTTTTCTTTGACTTGAAGTCTCAACCTTTCTACTTTATGATGATGAGAAGGTGAAATTGTGCTTAGAATGCATGATTTGCTTCAAATTTTAGTTCTTGGCATGTTTGCAGTGATTTGATATCATTCATGATTGATTTGAAAGTGTCTTGAGTGGTCTTGTGCTTGAGAAATAGCCATTTGTTGCCTTTTACGCTAAAATTGGGTGTTACTATATTTTACTCCAAAATTCCATGTCACTGGATATTGCCCTTGAGATTACTTTTGTAGGATGTGTCATGTTGAAGTTCTTAGTTTCCAAATCTTACAGTTGCAAAATCATGTGAAATTCCACTAGATTTCACTAAGGGGTCCATGTCTTTTCACCTTGATACATGTTCCTGAAGCCCTGATTTGGCTACGTCTGAAACCCTAAATATCTTGAAAAATGGCTAAGTCTGAAATCTTGTGGAAACCCAAAATTCTAGAATCTGCATATGAAATCCTATAGATCTGGAAACTATCTCAAATATCCTAAAAGTATATTTAAACTTATACTTAAATATATTTTTAAATATACTTTCACCCTGGCCAATTCAAAATCTGGCACTAAAAACAACCTGTACTGCACTTTGCACTAAAAATGACCCCGACTGCCTTTTGTGTTAAAATTGCCTTCTACCAACTTATGCTGAAATGGCTTTCCATTGACATAAATCATGCAAGGTGGTCATTACTAAAACTCGCGCAGGTCGGTTTCATTGAAAATCCCTGCTAATGAAGTTAGCGCTAGAAATAGACCTCACGGAGTTGCGCTAAAAACTACCTTCACTGACTTTAGTCGGTCGCACCTAAAATCTACACTAAGGTTAGTTGGACCCCAAATCAACGTCAAAACCATTTTAAACTAAAATTGAACCTCATGGACCTGTGCTAAATTTGAGTTCCACCGACTTTTAGTCTATGACACCCAAAACCCACGCTATTTGGTATTTTGGGCCAAAAATTGAGTTTTTCAAGGATCAAATTGGACTTTCTTGATGGATTTGAATTGCATATCTATTTGTCACATCATGATGAACATTTTACCAAGCTTGGGTGGATTTTTGGCATGTTTTACGACAATTAATGCCACAGCATGTGAAAAGTCCGTGACCCCCAAAAATCCCACTTTTTGCAGAAAGGATAGAAAAACATGAAATTAAAGTCTGCAAATAGATCCTAATGACAACAAAAACTTCCTAGATCAATATATTGGCCAAATGGATAATTGAAAATGGTAAAAAATACAAAACATCATGCAAAAAATCACTAGATTTATGAAGTTGTCTATAAAGAAGCAACATTGACAATGAGATATTTTTTACTGATCCATGACTGCAAATGGACATGTTTTGATCCAAATTGATGGAAAATGACTTTTTATGATGAAATTGATGCTTGGTATTGTTTATTGTAGGTCTAAGAGTACAAAGGAGCCAACTGGAACCGTCTTAGAAGGATGAACATACAGAGGTACCCTGTTGATCCAGAGATGCATAATTGACATTCTATCAACCAAATTGTTGCTGCACATGCGAAAGGAAGTCAGTATAATGTCCAAAATGATAAAGATGAGTCTTAGGAGCTGAAATATATAAAAGATCATGCCAAATCACTATTGATCCTACAGATCCAGTCCAATGTCTAAGTGATCTAGTCCGAGGGTCATAACTCCTAGCTATTTTGTTAGAATTCAAACTTCTTGGACTTGTTGGAAAGATAAACTAATTATCTAGTTTGAGCTGCCTGGCGAAAAGTTTCAAGCCCCCATTCCACTCCAAAGGCCTCTAAAAATATAATTTACAACGATGTAGAAAATACCAAAAATTATATTTTCGATATTTTCCAAAAAATATCACTCAAATGACCCTAGACGGGATCACCAAGACATTCATACATTTGTCCTAGCAGTCCATTCATCAAGAATTAGTCCACCAAGCATCTAGTTGCATATACCTTCACCAAAATACTCCTTTTCATCCACTCAACACTTGGAATCCTGGGAATCCACATCAGCTCAAGTTTTCAAGCATCGTGTGACTATATTTTGGCTTTATTAGGCCTTCAAAATTGACTTTTCATCATGTGCAACAAAATGGGTATCCATTTTGTCTAGATTCAATGTATTTGCAAGCTATATTTTGCCTTTTTCGTATAAGACAAAGGCAAATATGAAAATGTAACAAACAAATGTATCTCATTAAATGCCATGTAATCTGGATCGTTGGTGTCGAGTTAATCTCCACCGTCCATTGAAAAACTCGGTATGGTGCTTTGTCTATAAAAGGGCCATCATTTTCTCTCATTTGTAAGTAAGATTAGATACTAAATTTCTGAGACTACCAAATTGTGATCAATACAAAGCAAGTTTTGTAGGTTGCTAGGAATTTGTGTTCTTGTGTTGTTCTGTTTGGTTTTCATGGTTCATATCAATCTGAATTTAATTAGTTGTGCTTTTGCAATGATGGGTAAATGTTAAGATATCTGATGAATGCTTTGGTCCATACTATTAGTGCTTGCTGATGGTAAGTTGTTGTGTATAGTTAGCCTAGGCCCTATCATTAAATATAGTTTGATTGTACTCCACTAGGTAAGCTGCACCATTGTCTGGGTGTTTAATGAGTGAATGCAATTTGAAAATCATAAGAATCCTTTGAAGATTACATCATTTCTTGCAACATTGTGGGGTTTCTATCTTGGTGAAACAAGGAACGGTTTATTGAAAGTATTTGTCCATCTACAACATTTTACCCCTCTGTAACTGTCACTTAGTATCTCTTATCCCTTCTCCCTCTCCTTTTTCTTTTGTATTTTATTTGTATCAAGTTTGTTAGGTTAGGTAATAAGCACCATTTCATTGCCCATCTACTAGAAAATTTCAGACTTTATAGTCTAAACCACTAGGGTTTCTGCATATACATTGCTGCCATCTTCCATAAACCCTACATTTCATGTAAGACCCCTTGTTGGCACAACTAGAGATTCCACTAAAGTTATTCTGTGCAAGCTAAGACCTACCTATAGAAACCTTGGAGTAGTCTTACCTAGGGTAGCATACTTTTCAAGAGAGGTGTGATACCAACAATCATACCTACGTTGTTGAGTGCTAAAACACCCATCAATAGAATTGGCGCTAGAAGGATGGCTGAACCTAGATTTTATGTAGGCTTACATATTTTTTGGTTCATTGTACATGTTGAAATGAAGTACATGTACAGGAAATTCTGATCCAATGGATACACAAAAGGGTTTTAGTCATGAGACTCCTTCGTTCTTCAGAACACTATCACATCAGTCATGTCATGAAGAGAATTTCCAAGTTGACATCCCACTTTTGAAAGAAGGATAGATAGGCAGATCAGAGTGAAGTATCCTCCATGAACACTGCTTGATTTTAATTCACCTCAGGTCTACACTATACATCCTAGAGAGTTGCATGACAAAATTGACTGTTTGACTTTTCTCAAAAAATTAGATTTGCATTTGAAGGGATTGCTTCATATTCTTGAAGTTTACAAACCTGAAGCAAGATGTGGTTATGACAAACATATTCAGAGTAAGACCTCACAAGGATTTGCAAAACAGATGGATGCATATGCATATGATCATGTCTCAGTTGAATACATCCAAAAAGTTGAGGTTGTTGAGGCTATAAATCCACCATTCATAGTTGATCATAGTAAAGAGGGTCGTCTATATATGGAAAAAATTCAAGTTGTTCATCAAAGAACATATCCAGATGATGATGGTAGTCAATGCTTGTGGTCTGTAGGTCACCCAATTACGGAATATATAGTCCTGTATAGGTTAAAACCTAGTTTTCATCTATTGGACTTTGAAAATATAGTCCCAGTATGGTTGAAGCCTAATTCTCAGTCACAGGACAATGAACAAAGTAATGCATAAGATCAGATTTCTGCTACTAAAAATATTGACAAGATAAATGATAAATCAAACTTGATGAGCAGTCATGTTAAGGATGCAGATCAGAAATCACATGCTTCAAAAATATCAAGCCTTAAGACTAAATTTGCTACTACAGAGGTGGAGAACAAAAGCCCATTTCATACTACTGATAGTTCAAAGTTAGAACAACAGGTTGATCAAATCAAAAATATGCAAGAACAAGAAGAAATCAGTCCTCTAGATGAAAAACAATCATGGATAGCAATGCAGAAAATTATTCTATTTGACATATCTGAGCTAAAATCAGATTATCCAGAGAAAAGTAATTGAATTCCTGACTATGTCATCTCATTATCCCATCATAATCATTCATGTTGGGTTGATACAGTTACTCCAATAGTGTTTTTAGCTAAGACAGATGAACAAAATCAGGATCATGCAGTACTTCAAGGCAACATTGACATCATGGATCAAACCACTCAGGAAGAAAGAGACCTTGTTGCTACTGAAGACAATGAACTTGTAGTCCAATCTCAAACACCAACTGAAACACAAGGGTTGTTGACTAATACAGAGGAAATTTTTTCTGAACATATGACTGATATGGATGAAGCAGATTTGAGTATATTATATGTCCCAATTGTTGATCTTGTTTACACATGCAATGAAGAAGATCTCCACATCGTTGATGCTGATCCAATGATAAGAAATGAAAGTATAAGTCTACAATCTCAGAATAAAAATCAAACTATCATGCAAAGTGATGGCTTGGAAGCATTTTCATGTCAGTCACTTGATCACATCATTAAGTTGATATCAACAATTAGCAAGGATATGTTGCTGCATGGGAATTCACCGCATATGTCAGATTTTGCTTTAGCTAATTAATGAAGAGTTCATCCAGACGATCCACATTCTGAAGAAGGTTGTCCAAACTTCGTGTTTGCATGGGAGGTTACTCTAGTATTCAGTAATTTGGAGGTACCTGATGCATAAGACTTGATCTGCCATGAGCTAAGTCCCCCTGAAGATGAGAAGGTATTTGGTACAATGCAACAAGATGATGAACTTGCATCTCTAACTGATGGTACTGCAAATCAGGTTGTATCGTCCCTTTCTTCACTTAGTTTCAGTAGTTATCAATTTGATTACAGTTATTTAGGTAAGACAACTTGCATTTGGATTGATCATGGCCCTAATGAATTGCCTCAACTACTGATTCTACATAACCAGTACCATGAACATGAGCCTAGCCTGCCCATACCTCACTTTCTAGACTACAAAGATGAATTTTCCAAACTTAGGACATTGACCTGCACCTTGTTACTTCTACATGTCCTAAGAAATAAATCATGAGGGAGTGTTAATACTTGTTGTCCAAAGCTTTTGTACATAGTCTTGCTTGTTTTTAGTTAGGTTTTAGTTAGTAGCCTACTTTTCTAGTTTAGTTTATGCTTTTTCTTTTCTTTAGCTATTAGTTGCTAATTGTTGCTTTCCCTATTTGTTAGAGTAGTTTTCTTTTCTTGGGTTAGTTGTGTGTTTTCTTTGCTTTTTGTTTATGTGCTTGCTTTGCTTGGGTTCTCCATTTCTCGAATGTGGTGGCAGTTGTGCAGACTTGCAAGTGCTTCTTTGTTGTGTAAGTAATTTGGAATATTTCTTTCAGAAGCCAAGGTTTCTGGTCAAGTCTTCCTTTGGGTTCCACTAATATATCAGGGAGTATGATGTTTGTTCATTGAAAAAGAGTCATTAGTTGGTGCATATGAAGTATTTTCTAACCATATATCTCTCACACTTTCAACAATCCTGAGGTAGCTAAGTGAGTTTGGGTGATCTCATGTTAAGTGAAAGTTTGGATCCCCAATTTTACCACCAACACTAATTTTGCAGATCCAGATGAGGGTGGCTGGACCCATTACAAAGTATCGATGTAAAGATTATCATTTGAAGACTCTCACATGAAGACTATTGTCTAAAAACTATTAGCATCAAAGATCATCAAAGGCATTATCTAGAAAGAATATCATTGCAGAAGAGTTGTTACTAGAAGAATCATCATTCGCTTCTATCAAGGCTCATCACATCTCAGCATCCAAGCATTCTCCTAGTGGTAAAATAGTCCCAACTTCATAGCTTAGCATGAAGGGTCTTGGGTGAACCTAGTTTCCAAGGGATGGGAATGAATGCAATGGCACACACTTAGGTTTTAAGGATATGGATGATTGCACTGGTTAGTGCTCTTTGATTCTTTGATAAGATATCATATTTTCTTGTCTAGCATGTGGGAAACATAGAGATTCTAGGTTCAAACTAAAATTTTATCATTGAATTTCTCTGGAGCATTTCCCAACAGAGTTGCTATTTGTTATGCCTTATACACATGCCCCATTTTGGCAAATGGAGACCCCCTTTTTTTCTTTGGCTTAAAGTCTCAACCTTTCTGCCTTATGATGATAAGGTGAAATTGTGCTTAGAATGGAGGATTTGCTTCAAATTTGAATTCTTGGCATGTTTGTAGTGATTTGACATCATACATGATTGATTTGGAAGTGTGTTGAGTTGTCTTGTGCTTGAGAAATAGACATTATTGCCTTTTGCACTAAAATTGGGTGTTACTATATTTTGCTCCAAAATCCCATGTCACTAGATATTGCCCCTGAGATTGCTTTTGCAGGATGTGTCATGTTGAACTTCTTAGTTTCCAAATCTTACAGTTACAAAATCATGTCAAATTCCACTAGATTTTACTAAGGGGTCTATGTGTTTTCACCCTAATACATGTTCCTAAAGCCTTGATTTGGCTAAGTCTAAAACCCTAAAAATCCTAAAAAATGGCTAAGTCTGAAATCTGGTGGAACCTCAAAATTCTAGAATCTGCATATGAAATCCTATAGATCTGGAACTTATCTCAAATATTCTAAAAGTATATTTAAACTGATACTTAAATATATTTTGAAATATACTTTCACCCTGGCCAATTCAAAATCTAGCGCTAAAAACAACCTCTACTGCACTTTGTGCTAAAAATGACCCCGACTAACTTTTGTGCTAAAATTGCCTTCTACTGACTTGCACGAAAATGGCCTTCCACTAACATAAATCACACAGGTCAATCAATGCTAAAACTCAGGCAGGTCAGTTGCATTGAAAATCCCTGCTAATGAAGTTAGCGTTAAAAATAGACCTCACAGACCTACGTTGAAAACTGCCTTCACTGACTTTAGTCGATCGGACCTAAAATCTGTGCTAAGGTTAGTTAGACCCCAAATCAACACCAAAACCATTTTATGCAAAAATTTCAACTCACTGACCTATGTTAAATTTGACCTCCACCAACTTTTAGTCCGTGACACCTAAAACCCGCGCTTTTGGTATTTTGGGCCAAAAATTGAGTTTTTCAAGGAGCAAATTGGATTTTCTTGATGGATTTAAATTGAATATCTATTTGTCACATCATGATGAATATTTTACCAAGTTTGTGTGGTTTTTTGGCATGTTTTATGACAATTAATGCCACTACACGTGAAAAGTCCGTGCCCCCAAAAATCTTGCTTTTTACAGAAAAAGCTAGAAAAACATGAAATTAAAGTCTGAAAATGGATCCTAATGACTATAAAAACTTCCTAGATCAATATATTGGCCAAATGGGTACTTGAAAATGGTAAAAAATGTAGAAAATCATGCAAAAATCACTAGATTTATGAAGTTGTCTATAAGGAAGCAACATTGACAATGAGTTATTTTTGATTGATCCATGACTGCAAATGGACATGTTTTGATCCAAATTGATGGAAAATAACTTTTTTATGATGAAATTGATGCTTGGTCTTGTTTATTGTAGGTATAAGAGCACAAAGGAGCCAACTAGAACCCTCTTAGAAGGATGAATATACAGAGGTACCCTATTGATCCAGAGATGCAGAATCGACATTCTATCAACCAAATTGTTGTTGTACATGCAAAAGGAAGTTAGTATAATGTCTAAAATGATAAAGATGAGTCTCAAGAGTTGAAATATATAGAAGATCATGCCAAATCACTATTGTTCCTATAGATCCAGTCCAATGTCTAAATGATCCAATCCAGGGGTCATAACTTCTAGCTATTTTATCAGAATTCAAACTTCTTGGACTTGTGAGGCCGATTATTTTACCTTCCATATTTTGATCATTATACTATCCAATAGATGACACTATCAGACCTTAGTGACTATGCTTCATTTTGTAGACTTGATTTGATCCACTGGTTATGTTAGGACTTTGATTTGACATATGCGATTCATTTTGATCATAGTGATGCTATTTGTGGAAATCAAATTACGAGTTTATATTTGATGATGTTTTGTGATGAGATTCTAGTTGTTATGTGATATGGATTAATTGTCATGTGATTGGATAATGTAGTGTAATTTTGATTTATGTATTAAGGTTGTGGTTGCATTTGTTTGTGTGAATTTAATTTCTAGTTGCTTCGGTTATGACTTTCCATGACAAGACTGACACTTGATCGAGATGTGCAGGTTTTACATTCCCTAGCCACAGAAAATTAGAGGTAGAATTCATACTATGTTAGTCCTTGTAAAGCCAATCCATTCCCAAGAGGGATAAGGATCACTTTGAATTTGAATGATGAATTGTAGTGCTTGATTTAATTTTATTTATTTATAATCTTAGGACCCCTTTTTATTTAAAATTGATTAATAATAAGTGTTGTATAATTTTATTTGATTTATACCACTTGGTATTTATATATTTTTTTAGGCCATTTAAATGTGGATTTTAAACCCCTTATGAACCCTAGGGTCCCAAAAGTTACCCTAGGTGGTCAACCATGAGTCTAGGGTCAACTTGGACTATCTAACCCTAGTTTTGACTCACCTTAGGTCACCCTAAACCATGGTTGAGTAAAAGTGACGAATTTAGAAAAGAGGGAAGATGGGGGATGGGCCTTGCCTCGGGAAGGACTCATCTCCCATCCCAAAGTTTTGGGAATCATTCCCAAGGAAGACTTGGGAGGTCTCCAAGAGTCCTCCCAAACTCCCAAGTGAGTGGGAGCACCATTCAAGACCCTTGTCTTCTTGGAGGTGCGAGTGGGAATCCAACTCACCATTTGTCCCCCTCCCACTTGTGTGGGAGCACAAGTGGATGAGGTGGAGATGGAGGTGGAGTGAGAGGAGAACATTTGTCATCCTCTTACCTTCTCACTCTTACAAGTGGCCTTTGGAGGAGGGAGGAGATGGTGACAAATGTCACCTTCTCATTCCCTCAAGGCCAATTTGATGGCCTATAATAGATCCTCTTGTTGAGGAGTGGAGGTTCTTCTTCTTCTTCTTCTTCTTTTGGGTTCTTCTCTTTTCTAATTCTATTCCTTGCAATTTTTTGAGAGTTCTTGCAAATTTTAGTTTCTTTTCTAGTTTGGAGGAGTTGGGAGAAATTCTTGAAGTTGGAAGGCTTGGGAAGGCTTGGAGCTCTTCACTAAACTACTTCCATTATAAGGGCTTGTAAGGTAGGGTTCTTAACTTGTTATCCCAACTTTGCTTGTATAATGTGTTGTGTTTTAGTTTGTGGTTGTTTTGTTGTTTTGCATTGTGATGTTGGGATGGGTGTTATGGTGAGAACACCTCCAATGGAGGTAATGCTCAACTTGTATGGGTAGGGGAAATGAACATCCTTGGGGGCTCTCCCGTAGTTGTATTTGTGCCTTGAGGGCTTTTATTTGTTGACGAGAATATTGAATGCCAGGAGTGCCATGGAGATTTTATGTGATATTTGTTGAGGTTCGTGTTATGGAGATTTTTGGCTTGAGGCCATGGGTTGTGATTTGGAGGATGGTGGTGTTTTGATAATTTTGGCTTGAGGCCATGAGTTGAGATCTTTATCATTTGGGAGCCCTTTTCAATTGAGGGGTCCATTCCCTACCCTCACCAAGCTCATTTATATGAGTTAAGTTATGTGTAAAACCTATGGGGTTGTTCTATTTTTGTGTTATTGTGATTGCCTTTGTTGTGGAATGAAAACCTATGTGAAAACCCTACCTCCCTAGCTCGGGGGTGACCCACTTGCGGGTCTACGGTAGGGAGGAGAGCTTTTCCTTTTATAGTGGCTAGTTTGTTGCTATGCTTGTTTGTAGGTTTGAGAGGAGAAATGCTGTGGATGAAAGCCTTCTTTGTGTGGCCTTACTGTACTTTTAATGGCTGTTGAAGCCACGGCCATTGTTCCCTCATTGTATTGTATTTTGGTACAAGATTATTTGGTTATCTTGCCATGGGTTAGCTATAATAATGTTGTATGAAAAGTAATCTTTACTTGAGTAAAAGACTGGTTATTCTTTCTATGATATGAGCTAAGATTGTGAAGTGCACATAAAGTTGTATTTGTAATTCTGTCATTATTCCTTGATTAGAAAAAAAAAAAGAGATATATTGAATGTAACACCCTTCTATTATTTTGAAGTGAAAATTTCTAAGTACATATATATTTCTGTCATTGCATGTCAAAAGGAAATAACAAGTTGATATTAAGAGATCCTTTTGTTATGCTAAGATGAAGTGAATATATAACTAGTTAAATCTAAATGTTAATATTCTGTTTAGAAACTTTGATAAAAAAAATTGTGTAATATAAACAATCTCTTCAATTTATTTAAATGTTGTTCATTTTCCCATTTTGTGAGTTTAGTTTGAAAAATGCATCGAAAATGCTATTTATATTTCAGTCATTAATCTATCAGAAAAGAAAATACATGTGTGAGTTGAAATAGTTGTTAGAAATTAATGTAACAGAAAGTAGGGAAAGACAATTAGTTGTGAGAATAGTTTATGTTTTATAAAAAAAAAGAGAATTTATTATCTCTACTTTCTGAGTTTTACAGGAGGAGTTTAAAATAATGAGTTGCTGTAGAAAATTTATAATTCATTTGCTGTGTAAGCTAAAAAAAAAAGGTATATACAAATATGAAAATAAATATATATATTTGTTAAAAGTATATTTGTTAAAAAAAAATAGAATATATGTATGTTGTTAATATTTGTATATATATATATATATATACATTGTTATTAATATATTCATTGTTAAATGTATATATGTTGGTAAGTGTGCATATATATATAAAAGTTTATATATGTTAAAAATACATATCACAGTTTTAAATATTTCTTTTATGCAAAAAAAAAAAAACAAACAAACAAACAAAAAAAATATAACAGAAATTTTCTTTTATTACCACAGGGGACTGTGGCACTGCCATAGGCCCCCCCCATTCCATATTGAGAGAGGGTGTGGGTGAGGGCTCTGCCTCCCCCACACCCCACACCCCCTTACCACCTTAAACGCGTCCGCAGCACCACACTCCCTTAACCGCTGTTGGTCCTGCCACCCCTCGCAGCTTCCCCACAACCCTTAACCCGTACCCCTGAACCCCTGACTACGGCCTCTTCCCTTGCCTCACACACAGCTATCGCCGAACGCGACCACTGCTGCATCACTCCGCCACTCCCCACGACCATCCCGCCACTGCACCACCTCTCCTTCCCCCTTTACGCTGCCCTCCATCGGAGACCACGACTCCACTCCACCACTCTACCTCTGTTACATGAACGCCACCGCCACCGTCAACCTACCTTGCCATGGAACCTGCAGAAATGTAGATCTTCCATGGCTTCTTCTAACCCTACCCTACACAAAAAAAAACTAAGGAACAAACAAACAAAACCATGGAAGGAATAGAAAATAAAATTGTAGAGTTTAGGGCAAGAAGAATAATAGAAATTAGGGTTAGGGCAGTTTGCTTATAGAAATTAGTTTTAAAACATGATTAGGGTTAGATTATAATTTGGGAAGCTTTTTGGTGTTATTTTTATTATTTATTTATTTTATTTAGAGGGATGTGTGAGGATGAGGGATATAGACTTTAAGTTTTAATTTTTATTTCTAATCCTCCTTTCCCCTTGGACCTTATTCATCTTAGCAATTTTATTCGACATTGATTTACATTTTGGAATGGATTAACTTTGTAATTTTGAATGTTGGCTTGTGATTTAGAATCATTTGAGAAGATATTTATTTTGAATGGGTTAGTGTAAACAATAGATTTTGTCTTGTGAGTTAAATTTATTTATTTTTGAAAGGGTTAAATTTCCTTCTTGTGTTTAAATACATTCAATAGGATTATAGTTTCATTTTCCTAGGCAGAATTTTTAAGTCGTTAATTAAAACCACTTTTATTATTATTAATTTCACGGGGAGGGTTATTAAACCCTCCTCCCTCATCCATTAAATTTTTTGAGTGAGATATTAAATATAATGCCAAATTATATATAATGTCGAACTCAGTTTCTTAGTTGAATTTTATGGACGACTTGATGTTTTGATTAATTAAATTGTTTTATCTTATTTTATCTTGTTGATTATAGTATTTAATTGTATATTTTATTTATTGTTACTATTGGTGTTTATTTAATTTAGTTTTACATTTTTGACAACGCATTATGCTGTCAATTTTTTCCTAGATTTCTAGGGTTGAAATTACGTCATTTTATTAATTTCTTTTCCATCTTTCCACTTCAATCGTGCGCCATCATATCATCATAATTAATCACTTTTCGATCTAAGTAAGTTAGGGTTCGTTGATGGTGAAAACATCTTCACCTAGGAAAATTAGGGGTACAGATGGAATCAACCTAACCCTAGAAGCGACACACTTCAAGTCACTTACCCCTAGATGGCCTTCACCAATACGGTTATGTCGACATGTCTATGCCGTTGTGTATAGCCACCGAGCACATAGATGCGTACGAGGGGGTTTTAAGGGTTAGGGAGAAAAAAATTTTGTGGCCCATGTCGTGGCCATATGGCGAATGTGGTCATGACACGGGCGTTTTTACGTCATGTCCACGCAGGAGATGCGGGTGTGACAGGACTCGTTGGAAAGATAAACTAATTATCTAGTGTAAGATACCTAGTGAAAAGTTTCAAGCCCCCATTCCACTCCAAAGGCCTCTGAAAATGTAATTTACTATGATGTAGAAAATACCAAAAATTATATTTTTGATATTTTCTCAAAAATATCACTCAAATGAGCCTGGACGGGATCAACAAGACATGCATACATCTATCCCAGTAGTCCAATCATCAAGAATCAGTCCACCAAGAATCTAGTTGCATATACCTTCACCAAAATACTCCCTTTCATCCAGTCAACACTTGGAATCCCGTAAATCCACATCAGCTCAAGTTTTCAAGCATCATATGACTCTATTTTGGCTTTATTAGGCCTTGAAAATTAACTTTTCATCATGTGTAACCAAATGGGTATCCATTTTGTCTAGATTCAATATATTTGCAAGCTGTATTTTGTCTTTTTCATACAAGACAAAGGCAAATCCAAAAATGTAACAAACTGATATATCTCATTAAATGCCATGTAATATTGATTGTTGGTGTTGAGTTAATCTCCACCATCTATTCAAAAATGTGGTATGGTGCCTTGTCTATAAAAGGGCCATCATTTTCTCTGATTTGTAAGTAAGATTAGATACTGAATTGCTAAGACTCTACCAAATTGTGATCAATACAAAGCAAGTTTTGTAGGTTGTTGGGAATTTGTGTTCTTGTGTTGTCCTCTTTGGTTTTCATGGTTCATATAAATCTGAATTTAATTAGTTGTGCTTTTGCAATGATGGGTAAATGTTAAGATATCTAATGAATGCTCTTGTCCATACTATTAGTGCTTGCTGATGGTAAGTTACTGTGTATAGTTAGCCTGGGCCCTATCATTGAACATAGTTCGGTTGCACTCCACTTGTTAAGGTGCACCATTGTCTGGGTGTTTAATGAGTGAATGCAATTTGAAAATCATAAGAATCCTTTGAAGATTGCATCATTTCTTGCAACATTGTGGGTTTTCTATCCTAGTGAAATAGGGAATGGTTTATTGAAAGTATTTGTCTATCTATAGCATTTTACCCCTTTGTAACTGTCACTTAGGATCTCTTATCCCTTCTCCCTCTCATTTTTCTTTTGCATTTTATTTGTATCAAGTTTGTTAGGTTAGGTTATAAGTAGCATTTCATTGCACATCTGCTAGAAAATTTTAGACTTTACAGTCTGAACCACTAGGGTTTCTGCATATACATTGCTGCCATCTTCCATAAACCCTGCATTTCGTTTAAGACCCATTGTTGGTATAGCTATACATTCCACTAAAGTTATTCTATGCAAGATAAGACCTAGCTGTAGAAATATTAGAGTAGTCTTACCTAGGGTAGGATGCTTTTCAAGAGAGGTGTGATACCAACAATCATACCTACATTGTTGAGTGCTAAAACACCCATCAACATGGCCCAGCTAAGTCAAACCTACTTGGGGTTTCATATTGAAATCACAGTCATAGAAGGTAGATATAAAGTTTGGATAGTTTCAATAAAAAATGCTCAAGAATAATTATATGGCCGCAACCTCTCAAATGCAGAAGACTTTTCTCATAAATCTTTCATAGAATACCAAAATCTAAGTATATATTTCTAGGTTTGACTAAAAGAAAGTTGTAGAAAATGAGGAGACAAGGAAGTCAACGAGCTTACCTTTGCTTCTAAGAGGAGACATATCCACAGAGTTGTGGGTTTTTCCACTTTTTTTGCCTTCATTTTTTCCCATGAATGAGCTCTAGAATAGATCATTCATAGTGGCTCAGAACAAAGATTAAAAAAATACATAAGATGTAGCCACAGTCATAGCTAGGAAAGCTATTAATCTTCAGAAAATAGAGGAAAATGATAAACATATGTGTTATAGAGGAAACTTACCTTTCATTTCTATGAATATTCATCAAGAAATATGCTCAGAGATAGCAGAGGAGTCAAGGGTTTGCCTCAGACCCTAACTACCATGGCAGTAGTAGAGCTTTGTTTCAAAAAGTTGCAAGTGTGAAATGAGCCTGAGAAACTAGGGTTGGGCCTGTTTTGTGGTTAGGGTTTTAATCAACCCTAGGTTGGTGGTGATATTCTCACATCGATTTAATTTTTTCAAAGCTTCACTAATACCCATCATGGTATTATAATTCACCTTTTTTTTACTAGTCTTCATAACTTAGAGAATCACATGAATTTAGGTCCCCTTTGAATATTCATTGCCTTGGCATTGTGCTTTAGAAGGCTTTTATTCCTTTTTTGAACTCAAGTCAAGGCTCATATGCTTTAGGATATGTTTGTAGAGCTAGATAGAAGATAAGCCTTAGAGGCTTTTTATTTTTGCAAATATATTTAATATGTCGTGACATATTCTAATGATTTTTATAGAAAATTATATGTTTATAGACTATATAGTCTTGGCATAATAAAATCAAGGCTTGTATTTTATTTTGGTTTAAAATCAAATCAGGATCAAATTGAGAAAAGGACAAAACTACAAATCCATGTAAAATGATATTTAAAGTAATATTTTATAAATTGATTTAAAATATTAGTTATTATGGAGTTAAAACAGAGATAATCTAGGCCAGATCTTGTTTTGGATTTGATTTTTCTTCTAGGCAAAGTTGGACAAATAAGGACAAATTGGAGCTTTAATTGAGAAGATAAAGCTTTATTTTAAGTGGATTTTGGTGGTACCACCTAATGCATCTTTTTGGCATCTTCTATTTTCAGTATGGAGACTTTTTAGAGGGCTTTTTGACAACTTTTCTGTGGATTTCGAAAATGACTTGGAGGCAGGCTTTTAGAGTGTTGTTTGGAATTTTTCCTATTATTTCCATCTTGGAAAATTAGAGGATATATTTGAGAAAAAAACTTAATTTCTCTCAGTTTTGATTATGGTTTCTTTCTCTCTTGTTTACTTGCAGTGAGTATTGTAAACATCTTGTACTTAGATTCTCAGTTTCTGCTCCTTTAAGTTTCAATAGAGTAGCAGAGTTCTCCTTGTCATACCTTCTAATTCCTTTTGTAGTCAATGCTTTGATGTTCAATTCTGATTCAATATTTGAATCCTTTTCCTATGTCTCATTGTTGTACGATTGAGTGTGAAAGGTTTATGTAATGCAGGCTGCATGTTATGTTTAGTCAGGTTAGTGGATTGAAGTTGTGATTAAA
Source organism: Cunninghamia lanceolata (assembly GCA_027924645.1). Classification (NCBI taxonomy): domain Eukaryota; kingdom Viridiplantae; phylum Streptophyta; class Pinopsida; order Cupressales; family Cupressaceae; genus Cunninghamia; species Cunninghamia lanceolata. The sequence continues at coordinate 27,678,069 of BSBN01000078.1, read as the reverse complement.
CATCTGTTTGTCCTTCATGAAAACCTCTAGCTTTCAAGCGTTCATGCAATTTATTTGTGTTGCATTGTTTTAGTGAAATTGTGAGGAAAAAATGCTTTGTAAGGTTGATTTTGAGTCAAGATAAAATTCTGGTAACATATCCTTAGGTTTTAGAATTTAATTTTTAGTTATCTTCTTAACCCTTTCCTCAAAATGTCTTTTAGAATAAGTGATTTACCAAGGGAACCAGCCCACTCTAGAGGTCCACTCCATGTTTAGACAACCCACAGACCTAGGAGTGTTCCCATGTGTCAATAGGTAGCTAAGTTGATAGCTTAGCACATGGTGCATATATAATTGATAACAATAACAAAGTTCAAGAAATTAAATGTATATTACTTGATCATTAAAATTCAGAGAGAGGATAGAAAAATGTTATTAAGGTGAAAATTAATTAATTTATATAAATAAATAAGTTGAATGAAAGGTTATTGAAGAAATAAATATTCAATAATAAAATTGTAAAAAACAAGAGTGTATATTTCACTCTTTCATTTCTATGTTTCAATGTTATTTTTGTGGATATTGTTAATCTATTCTCTTACTATATAATTTTTTTTTTTGGCATAGTGAATAACCCCAATTTTGAAATTAACATTGTACTATTGTAGTGACCCCTTAATATACAACCAATTTTTTTTTCTTTTTAAAATGAGATCTTAATACAATCATATACTATTATCATGACTGCTCTAAAATTGCATAGAGATTATTGGAATACATTCATAGTCTATAGGCCTACACAAGGAGTTTTAAGTTAAACACTTACAACCTAGTTGAGCTTTTACAACATTAATACATGATATAAATATGTAACAACACTAACAGAACATGCAGAAATGCAAAACAACAGTTGGAAAATTCCATTAATTTATTCATATTCATCATACAACCAACCAAAGGAGGTAAGACTATTCTAGTTATCCACCTATTGCATCTCATAAGTGCATTTACATTCTTGCCCCCTAGAATCCAAGTTACATGTTAAATTATTATCCAAACTACTCTCTTCCTATTTTTCATAAAAAGCATAATCTAAACTTGCAATGATTACCCATCAATTTTGCAGCATTACTAAGGAAATGTGAATAATGAAATGCCATAATGAATAATACTCACATGGGTACTACCTTAAGTAAGATAGCATGAAGAAGGTGGTTGTTCACATCAGAGAATCAGTCACCCTCTAGCCTCTAGAGTGCATGGTGAATCCCACCTTAAGGATAAGAATTCCCTATCCCAACCCTCCAATAGACTCCAAGATCCACAAAGAGAGATGATTGTTCATGCCAAGGCTTTTAGACTTAGGTAAGTACTGAGACATGATATCTAGATTTAAAAAGGACTTCTATTACTATATTGTCACAAATAGACAAGCAATGATGAGAGTAAGAAAGAACTAGAACTAGCACCTAAAACAACTTGGTCTTTTGAGCTTAAACTTCAAACTGCACTAGTATGACTTTCCACTATTCTCATAAGCTATAGAATAGTAATTAATGGCATCCTTCACCTGCATGCCACTAGATCTAGGACCTGTATGCTATTGGTGATAGTCATTCAAGCCTAAGAAGTCCCTGACATTGTTCACCAGTATACCTAGGTGATAGCCTACCATATTTGGATACTGCCATATCACTCTACCTGTAGAGCATGCTCCCTGACTACTGTCAAGCTGGAGCATCGATAAGCTTATATTCAAGAGGGTCATAGGATTTACAATTTGTTGATCACCACAGAAGGAGTGGAAATATTATGTTATAGGAGTAATCCATTCCACCTAGACCTATGCCCCCATAGAGCCCATACTCCAACCGTCATGTGTTTCCATAGAGGATGACAGCTATATCTAGCTTGTTTTGTAAGTGGACTAAGCTATCCTAGAGTTAGATAAACAAGACAAGCCATATAGTTCACCTACCTCTAGTCTTGACCTGTGACTTATGGTGTCTAGCTTCATATTAGGAGTATATAACCACTTTTATTTTCATAGATAACTTCTTTCTAGTAGTACATAAGATTGGAAAAGAGTTCATTCTTATATATATATATATATATATATATATATATATATATATATATATATATATACTATGTGACTTGACCAGCTCTTACTTCCGTATCTAACTAAATTCTCTTTGCATCATGAGGGATTGACATGTTTTTAGCTTGTTTATATTCATGTTAAAGAATTTAATCATTAATTACAACCTAGCTATCCCAAGTTTCTGCCAGCACTCATCATACAAACATTCAAGGAATTCCAAAGCATATGATTGTAGGTGTATAGCTGCATATGTCACAATCTAGAAACAGGGTACTACATGTGCTAAGTTAACCAAGAAAAAGAACCACACCATCTATAATCTTGTCGACATGATTAAAGAAAATCTTTGGCTATGTTTGTAACATGCTACATAATACCAAATCAACTAGAAATACTTGAGAGTATAACTTTTATTATTGATGTACTATTTGCAGAGAAGTCCAAATAAAACATGGAGCCAAAATCTAAGAGATGTGGCTGCATATGGACCTTTATTATTGCTATCCACTTGTAAAAGAGGACCAAGAACAAAGTGCTAATCCTTTACTTATTAAAGTAGATCCTTTGGTAGGGTAGCAACCATGTCATAGAATGCTACCCATAGTTTTTAACAGGGTTATGAAATAAATAATAGGAATTATAGATGCAAATATGACATGAGAGGCATTGTTATCCTCTCTCTACACACAAATTTAAACCCTGGTAGGCAAGAGATTAATTTATATAGTTTTAGAAGTTTCATGTAACCTAGGGCAGCTCATTATGACCTAGAATGGCATTTTATAATTTCCTTCCCTTGAGACATTTTGTCAAATAGGTCATAGGTATTGTCTAATTTTCTTTTTATTTTATTTTGTCATACAAATATTAAATATTGGTACCATTTTCTCTACTCAACCTTACAACTAACTTTGAAATGGAATGCCAAGCTTGATAGAGGTTATTAGATTGAATAAATAGCAGCATATAGATATATAACTATCAACATCCCCTCTTATCCCTGTTACAGTTGTGTGAAGAAGAAGAAATCACAACTCTAAGAAGGAGTAGCAGGAGTAAATGTGAGAAGTTGCTAGAAATGCATCTATAAAAATTGCAGCAATTGCCATGGACTAAAATGAAGTTTCCCTACACTCATTTACCTTCTGCCAATTTGTTTTTGGTTGAGACTACTATGTTGGTTAGGTTTTTTAAGGAAGAATATAAACCACAAATGATTAAATACATTATTTAAAATTTGTTCAAGCTAGACAAGCTGAAACCTATGAGTTTATGGAAAGAAGAAAAATCAAATGCTACATTTAAAATTTCTTTTCCATATTACTAGCATTTGTTATCTCCTATGGCAACCATACCAACAAACAATAAAAATTTATTTTTAAAGGCAATGGGTAAATGGAATAAACCTATCCTTAAGAAAGAAAAATCACTCTAGGTAGCTCACCCTTAGGAAAATGACCTCCAAATTCTACCTCCTTTCTCAATGCCCCTCTGCTCTAATGAAAAATAGTGATCCAAAATTCCTCCCCATGCCTCTATACTTCCACAGTTTCCTGTCCTTACCAGTCTCATTCGTCAATTCTCTTCTTGTTTTCTAAGAGTGCGTGGGTGTAGGATTTATTGTTGAGGTAAGGGTTCTAATTTCCTCCATCAAGAGAGTTGATCAGATAATAAATATTTTTGACCTCCTCACCTTCTACCCATAGCATTCTTATAGAAACCTTACGCCTCCCTCTTGCTTCCTCTTCTCATTTTTTTTGACTTCAGCAATTTCATTTTTTTTGTTTTATTTTCTTCTTAAGTTTCTTATATCCCCTTTTCTTTTTTATTTAATGGATAATATATTTGGGTTTAATAATAATTTAAATCAACACTATATGTAATAATAGTATTACTTATAATCATAATATGACTTATAACAATTTATTTATTTAATAATTTAACATTCAATGTATTAGAATGGACATCAATAATAATTATCATTATTACTCTATAATTATAATTATTATAATACTTCTTTAAAAATTATATATATATATAGATAATCTATTTCACAATTACAAATCTTATTACCACTATTACAAAATATCACCCCGTAAGCCAAAACTCACAATATGATCCAAAATTGGTGTTAATGGAAAGATATGTTGAATGAAAAGTATTTAGAAACTAAGGTGCATGAGGTAACAATTACCTAGCAAGTGGACTCAACTAGAACCTTTAAGTCCATGGTTACCTATCAAGTGGACTCAACTAGAACCTTTAACTCTACAAGCAATAGATGAGACTAACTAGGGATTGGATGAGTCATGAGATTAACCAGTGTTTCGACAATGTTGGCATTAGAGTCATTCTTAATTTATGGATCTGCAGAGTCCACTTCACCATGCACCATGTCACCTGCACACAAAGCATTGTTCCTCACAACATTCATAATATAATTACTATGGGTTAGATGAAATATAGCAAAATATATCTATATAGAAATTAAATGAAAAACATAACTAGATTTCATATACATACATCACAATTAACTATTAAAAGTTCATTAACTTAAGTATACACACACACATAGAGTTAATATTATGTTTCCAGTCCCCACCCCTAGTCCAAATTACATTAGGACTATGAGGCCTTAGAAGGATTCATACAAGATGTGACATCATCCTTCCCTTAGGATTAAGCTAGCTTGGCTTAGCTAAAATATGTCTGGATATTCTAGTCTAATTATATTTTCATCTTCCCTGGTAATTCCTTGCTCCCCATACTAGTCCCAAAGGATCTTAACCTATGGTATTTTTCTTTTGTATAGTTGTATGTTGTACCTATCTATGATTGTGAGTGGTTCAAGGTGGATATATTTGGCCTCTTCTTCCTGTAGTGCCGGCCAATCAATTACATGTGTGGGATCAACAATATATTTCTTAAGTAGCGATACATGAAACACATTGTCAGTGAGAGAGAGAGAGATGGTGGAAGATGTAGTCTGTAAGCCACATGGCTAATATTTTCAAGTTTCTCAAATGGTCCAATATAATGAGGGGATAATTTGGTAGCCTTCCCAAATTTTATTGAACTTTTCTGAGGTTTGACATGAAGAAACACTTTCTCTCCAATTGCAAGTTCTCTCAGTGTTCACTTAGCATCTGCATAACTCTTTTGTCAATCTATCACTTCCTATAACCTCTCCCTAATGATCTTTATATGCCTATCATATTCCTAAAGTAGTATGGGTCCAATGGTTGTCCAAACCATCCCATCCTATCAGGGTTCTGCACTTCCTTCCATAAAGCGCTTCGAAAGGGGCAATTTGAATAGAGGAATGGTAGGATTTTTTCTAAGCAAACTCAATTAGGGGCAAATACTCTTCCCATTTCTTGGGTTGATCCATTACATAAAAAGTATATCCTCCATAACCTGATTAACTCCTTCTGTCTGGCCATCTGTTTTAGGATAGTAGGTAGTACTAAAATTGAGTTTAGTACCAAGAGTGGTCATGAGGGCTGTCACAAATCTGTAAGTAAATAGTTTATCACTATCAAATATATCACTTCTAGAATCCCATGCAACCTGACTAACTCTTTTATGAATCATTTTGCTAAAGTTAGACATCATCCTTAATATTACGAAGTATGAACTGTGCTACCTTGGTTAATTTATCAACTATGACCAAGATGCTATCATGTTGGTGTCGAGTTTTAGGCAATCCTATCACAAATTCCACTGAAATGGCTAACCATTTATGCCAAGGCAACTCATGGGGGTATAATATTCCTGCTGGATGGGAATATTCAGCCTTGACCCACTGGCATTCTAGGCACATTGCAACAAAATTCAATAATTCCTTTTTCATTCCTGGCTAAAAATAATGAGTTTTCAAACCTACATACATCTTAGTTACTCCTGGATGTGCTTGGTAGGGCACATTATGGCTTTCCTCAAGGATTTTTGTTCTAAAGTCTCCTTCTTCAGGTACATATATTCATTGTTGATAATGTGAGATATCATCTCCCAAATGATACTCTATTGCACCAATCCCTTCCTGAAGGTCTAGCCTTGTTTGATAACAAAAGGGATCATTTTCTTGCATCTTCTTAATACTTTCAGGCATGCTAAACTTTAATTGAGTGATTGTAGCTAGTTTGGCCCTATGACTTAAGGCATCAAAAACCCAATTCTCCTTACCATTAACATAAGAAATGTCTGTCTCATAGTTACTTAAGAATTCTAGCCACCTTCTTTGTCTAGGATTTAAGTCAGGTTATGTGAATAAATATTGGAGCCCTTTGTGATCAGTATTCAATTTAAATGGTCTCCCCACTAAATAATGCCTCCAGACCTTCATGAGTAGGATAATTGAGTTCATAATCCTTCATTTTTTGGGATTCAAAAGAAATCACCTACCCATCTTACATCAAAACTCCACCTAACCCATCTAACAAGGCATCTATCCATACTATGAATTCCTTTTCTAGATCAGGTACTTGCAGAATTGGAATGGTGGTAAGTCCTTCCTTCAACTACTGGAAGGCATTTTAACACTTTTCAGTCCACTCAAACCTCTTTCCTTTTCGCTAAAAGGATGTTATGGGGTTAGCTAGTTTAGAAACATTCTCCACAAACCTTTTGTAGTGTCCAGCCAATCCCCTAAAGCCCATTACCTCTGATACGTTCTTAGGAGTAGGCCAGTCTACAATTGACTAAATTTTGGATGGATCCACTAAAATTCCTTCAGCTGAGATACTGTGTCTGAGGTAATGTATCTTAGGATGGAAGAAGGAATACTTGGTCAATTTCCCATACAATTTATGCTCCCTCAACCTCTGTAGGATAATTCTTAGATGCTCCTCATGCTCCTGCAGATTCTTGGAGTAGATCAGAATGACATCTAAAACTATCAGCACAAATTTGTCTAGGTAGTCATGAAAGACATGGTTTATGAGGCTCATAAAGGAAGATGGAGCATTTGTTAAGCCAAAAGGTACCACTAAAAATTCATAGTGGCCATACCTAGTTCGGAAAGCTATCTTCAGAATATCCTCTTCCTTGATCTAGAGCTGATGGTATCCAGACCTTAGGTCTATTTTTGAAAAGGTTGTGGCTCCCTCCATTTGATCAAACAACAGTTCAAGGAAGGGGGTATCTATTTCTGATGGTTACCTTGTTTAACATTCTATAATCAATGCACAATCTTAGAGTCCCATCTTTCTTCTTGATGAACAACACTGGGGCTTCCTAAGGTGACACACTAGGTCGTATTAACCCTTTCTCCATTAGATCATGTACCTACATTTTAAGCTCCTATAACTTAGTAGTATTCAATCTATTAGGAACCCTTGATATAGGCTCTACCCCTAGAACTAGATGATTGAAAAGTCAAATTGTCACTTAGGGGGTACGCCTGACAATTCTTCAGGACAGACATCATGAAATTCTTGAATAATAGGATGATCCTTAATATTAGGAAGCAGATCTTCGCTACCTTCTTCAATCTTTACCTTATATAGTTTGTTTCCCTTTCTTATAACTCTCTTGACTTGCATGGCTGAAACCATTCTCACAACTAATGGTTTCTGAATTCCTTGGAGTACTATTAATCTTATTTGGTCATCTAAGCATTCAATTATTTTGTTATAGTAGTCCAATTTAGCTTGGTGTATCCTAAACCAATCGATTCCTAGGATCAAGCGGTAAGACCCTAACTTTGTGACCAATAGATTAACCTTAGTTTTCATGATGGCCTCCTCTCAGGATGAAATTTACCTATTGAGTCTTACTAGACCCAAACTATACCTCCATCTCCTCTCGAGTAAGATTTTTAAATCCCATATTACATGTTTTTAACACCTGAGATGAAATAAAGTTATCGATTGCCCCTAAGTTAGCTAGAATAGAGATGGATTGTCCATGAAAAGTACCATGTAACTCTATGAGTGAAGCTTGGTTGTCAGCTTAGGGGCTATCCACAGCTACGTAAATTCTAGCGAGAGGCTTGGTGGATTTATCCTGATTTCATTGGGCACTCATTTTTGTAGTGGTCACCCCTGCAAGTCCAATATCCTCCCACTAGGCCAATCATTTTTACTTCCCTATCCTTAGGAAAGCTAGTTTGTGCTACCTATTTAGATGGTCTCTATCATTTTCTTTCAATGCCTCTGGTTTTTGTTGATTCATAACTTCTTTTAAATCCTTTGTTCCATTTAAACTTATCCCCTGCCTTCTTTTCTAGAGTAGTTTTCTTAAATTCCTTACTTTTGTTGTCAGAGTGGTAAGAGGTATAAGATTTTTATTTCTGCTCTTGCTTGCTCTTTTGCTTCTCTTCAACAACTAGGGATATCTCCACTAGTTGATTTAGGCTCTTAGGACATGATAACTTAGTCGCATACATGAGGTTCTTATTCAAGCCCAAGATAAACTTATTTACACGGTCCTCCACTTCCTTCATGTAATGAACATGATGGAGTAAACCCATGAATTCAGCCTTATACTTAGAAACTATCATCCTTCCTTGGTACAGTGAATGGAATTCAGTCAAATTTTTATCTCGATTGTGGGTAGAAAGGTATTACTTGCAAAATTATTTTACGAACTTGTCCCAAGTCAGCTGATGCAATTCATATTTTTTAATTTCTAGCAGATGGTCCCACCATAAAGGTGCTTCCCCTTCTAGTTGATAGATGGCGATTTGGGCCTTTTGTGTTGCAAGTCAAATCTAATAACCCAAAATATTTGTTCATTCTAATTAACCAAACTTCTACAGCATCCCCACTACCAGCTCCATCAAACATGGGAGCTTGCATTTTCTTTAGCTACCTAATCAAAGCATCATTTCCTACCCTTTGTTATGTCTCTTCCAATGAGAAGTTATGGGTAGTAGCCCTCGAACTATGTTCATGATCTTGGTCATTGTTGGTTCCTGGGCCAATGTTATAATTCATTTCTTGCTCCTTTTGTCACATTAATTCTTCAATCTATTACTCTTGAGAAGATATTTTTGCTTGAAGAGCATTTAGTTCAGCCTGCAATTCCTCATCTACCATTGGTTGTGAGGAGTGTTGCACATATGGGCCTAACTGATGTTGTCATTGATGTCAACATAGTTCTATTGCATTGATGTCAAGGATTGGATGAGTTGTATGGTGAGGATATTGAGAAAATTAGTCCTATCAAAAATAGAGAAGAATAGTAAGGACAATGAAGCTCTATGGAGTAAAGATCCCAACTAGATGAAGATCATAAAATGTGCATCAAAGTGTTTGTAGATATGTGTCTAGAAATGATCCAGTCAAGATTTGAGAGGTCCGCATGAAGATTTGAAGGAGTTATTACCATATGAGTAAAACTAGTTCTGACAGCTGTTTAGAGGTAACAGAGTGACACAAATAGGTCCAGTGAGATCCAGAAATGCAATATCTTGTTCTGTAGATTTGGTGGCATGTTTAAGAAGCCAATGTGAATTGACAACTCAATTGGTTCGTGGTATAGAGGTCCACAAGCAATTATTCTAAATGTGACAGTGATGATAGACTATGTTCTTGAGGTTCTAGATGAAGATGTGAATGATTTTAGTAAGCAGAAGTAGTGTGGATGTTCTTAGTGATTTAGGCAAGCTTCTTAAGGTCTCTAGGTTGTGTCCAGTTTGTGTTGGCAGTTTGCATTGAAGATTGAGCTCGTAATTGAAGATTTACCTTCGGGTGATGGTGTTCTTCCTAATTTTGGCCTACTGAATGTTCTACACATGTTGCAGATGATCTTGAAGATGTTTTAGGAAGCATGGCATGTGCCTTGAAGAAGATTGAAGTCCCAGATATGTGTGGCTGACAGGGTAGTGGCACATATGAAATTTTTGTAATAAGTCAAGTTGTATTTGTAATTGCTCTGTAATAAAATAAAGTATGTGTTGTGCTGACTTTGATGATCTTTCCAAAGTTGATGTCTTGTATAAATAAGATTTGTGAAGTCACTTTAAAGTATCCTTGGTCATGATGAGAAAGTGGTAGAGAAGATAGGAGTGAAAAATAGAGTAGAAGTGTTGAACTTAAATGGAACTGTCTCAAGCATGGTGTAGATGCTAATCTCTAGTTCAAGTATGTAATATTTATATTATTCTATAGATAGTGTGTCTCTTGTAGGTAGTGGGCCTCTTGTGATCAATGTGCTCAGGCAATAAGCCCTAATTGGCAAGTGCCATTTTTGTTTTTCTTATTCTTTTAACAAAGAATACAATCTTTGGTTAGTCACCCCGTGGTTTTTCCCATAACTAGGTTTTCCACATCAAAACCTTGGTGTCATATGTGTTAATGTGTTTTTGCATTGTGTTTCCATGATTGAATCATTATTATGCTGTAGAATTATAAAAATGATTTAAGTGTTTAAAGAACAGAAGTTTTTGGTGACAACTTATTCACCCCCCCACCCCTCTCAGTTGTCTGTCCTAGAACCAACAATTGGTATCAGAGCTAAGTTCCTCTAAAAGAGATTAACTTCTTGATGAGATCTAGGATGTCTTCCTATAAGAAGAATAGTTTGAGGTTTGATGGAACAAATTACACTCTTTGGAAAAGCCGCATGGAATGCCACTTGCAATGTATGGGAATTCAATATTGGACCATGACTATAAAGAAGTATGTTCCTCCAAAGAATGGTCTGACAACTACAGATGAAATTAGAGATGTTAAAGATAATCTTTGAGCTAAAGAAGCCTTACTAAGTGCCTTATCTGATTTAGAGCTGACAAATGTTATGGATTTAAAAATTGCATATGAAATTTGGTCAAAGATGGCACTTCTACATGAAGGAGACAAATATGTTAAATATGCCAAGCTACAATGTCTGAAAGGAAAATTCAAAAAACTAAAGATGAATGAAGATGAGAATATCACTACATTTATGCCAAAAGTAAATGAGTATTTTTGTGGTATTAGATGTGCTGGTGGAACCTTGGATGAAGATGAGATTATTGCCAAAGTTCTCATATCCTTACCTCCTGCTTACAAACACAAGGTTGCTGCTATTGAGGAATTCAAATATTTATCAAATATGATAAGGGATCCATTGGTTGGAAAATTAGCTTCATTTGAATTGGTTGAGTTTGGAGATGCACCCCCCATGACTGAATCTGCATTCAAAGCTAGTGCCTATGTAAAAGGCAAACAAAGGTATGATCCAGGAGATAACTCCTCAAAGAAACTATCATGGTATGAAAAATAAAGAAAAGATCTAGAAGAAGATTAGGTAGAAGCTGGTCAACTTGAAGTGCTTATTACAAAAAGACTACCAAGAGGATCTGGTAAGTATGAAGGAAAATTGTCCTTCAAATGTTTCAACTACAACAAGATTGGTCATTTTGCCTCAACGTGTCCAGAAAGATTTTAAAGGACAAATCCTAATAAATCAAGATTCCAAAAGAAATGTTACTATGTTCATGAAGATGATGATGATGAAGGAGTAACAAACAATGAATCTGAGATAGGAAACAAATCTGGAAGTGACTAGGTGTTTATTGCCATCAAGGAAGAAGATCCAATGCCTATTGACTCTGTCAATCATAAAATAGTAGAAAGAGCTATGGCTACTCAAGTTGAAGAAAATGATGAATGGGTCATTGATAGTGGATGCTCCCACCATATGACTGGTGATAAGAATAAGTTCATAAATCTAGAAAGATATCAAGGAGGAGTTGTAAAATTTGGTGATAATTCTGCTAGCAGAATGAAAGGAAGAGGAACTATTTCTTTTGATGGAAAGAACAAAACCAGTGATGTACTATATGTTGAAGGTCTGAAGCATAATCTTCTCAGTGTTGGGCAGTTGGTGGACAAAGGTTATGATCTCTAATTAAAAAATGGAAAATGTAAAATCTTTGAAAGCTCTAGAACTAAGATTGCATCTGATACTCAAGCAAAAGGTAACATCTTCCACTTGGTTGGTATTGGCAAAAATTGTTTATTTGTTCAAATTGATAAGAGTTGGTTGGGGCATAAGAGAATGTGTAATGTAATTTTTGATAATATCATCAAGATAAGCAACACTCAGGCTGTAAGAGATCTTCCAAAACTAGTAAAACCTACTAATAGTTTGTGTAAAGAATGTCAATTGGGTAAGTAGAGCAGTGTCACATTTAAAAGTACGGAGCAATCTTCTACCAGATTGTTGGACTTAGTGCACACTAATCTATGTGGACCAACAAGAATCAGTAGTCTACAAGGTGATAGATATTTCATGTTACTAATTGATGACCACTCCCAAATGATGTGGGTGACTTTCCTGAAAGAGAAATCAGAAGCTCTTGAGAAGTTGAAAATATTCAAGGCTATGGTAGAAAATGAAACTAGGTTAAACAAAAAATGTCTTAGGTCTGATAGAGGTGTTGAATTCTCATCCAGAGAGTTCATAGAATTATGTGAGTAACATGGGATAAAGAGACAGTTATCTACTCCAAGGACTCCACAGCAGAATGGAGTAGTGGAAAGAAAGAACCAGACCATCTAGGAAGCATCTAGAACCATGATGATGGAAGCAAATGTCCCTCAGATCTACTAGAGAGAAGTTGTAAGCACTATTGTCTATACTCTTAATTGAGTACAAATCAGAAGCAATACTAGTAAAACTCCTTATGAACTTTGGTTTTGCATCGCTCCTACTATGAAGTACTTCAGAGTCTTTGGTAGTAAATGTTACATTAAAAGAGATGAAGACCTTGGAAAATTTGATGCTAGAAGTGATGAAAGAATATTCGTGGGTTACTCTACTCAAAGCAAAGCATACTGGTGTTATAAAAAGAGATTAATAAAGATTGTAGAAACTACAAATGTGAAGTTTGATGAAGGCATTGAAAATCCCTCAAGGTTTTATGAGTATGAAGTAGATGATCAGAATGATGTTTTGATCCAAGATGATCAAGCCCCTTTTGTAGTTCAGATTCAAACTGATCCGAAGAATCCTAAAATACAGGAAGAAGAGATAATTTTAACTGAACTTGTCCAAGAAATAGAAGTGCGAGAAATTCCCAAAACTCCCAGGTATGTAAGACTGAATCATTCTAAAAACTAGATCATAGCTGACAGAAGCAAAGGTGTTCAAACAAGAAGAAAGATTGCTCAAGATTTAGAGAAGTATTGTCTAATTTCAAAGATTGAACCACAAATAGTAAGTGAAGTATGTAATGATGAAAGATGGACTAAAGCAATGGAAGAAGAGTTGATGCAGATTGAGAAAAATCATAGTTGGGATCTTGTTCCTAGACATAAAAACAAAAATGTGATTGGAACTAAGTAGGTCTTTCAGAATAAACTAAATGAAGATGGTGAAGTAGTCAAAAACAAAGCCAGATTGGTCTATAAGAGTTATTCTCAAGTAGAAGGAGTTGACTTTGAAGAAACTTTTGCTCCGGTGGCAAGAATTGAAGCAATCAGATTATTTCTTGCTTTTGCTACCTTCAAGGACTTCAAAGTATATCACATGGATGTCAAGTCTGCTTTCCTAAATAGTGATTTAGAAGAAGAAGTATACATTGAGAAACCGGATGGATTTCAATTGTCTGATCATGGTGATATGGTCTGCAAGTTGAAAAAAGAATTGTATGGACTAAAACAAGCCCCAAGGGCCTGGTATGAAAGATTGGATAAACATCTTTTGAAGATTGGTTTCAACAAAGGTACTATTGATAGTAACTTGTACTTCAAGATTCATCATAAAAATATCCTAATTGTTGAAGTATTTGTTGATGATATCATTTTTGGAGGAAGAGATAGTATGTGCAAGACTTTTGCAAATCAAATGAAAAGTGAATTTGAGATGTCTATGTTTGGGGAAATGAATTTCTTCCTAGGTCTATAAATCACTCAAACAAAGAAATTAATCTTCATATCACAAACCAAATATGTGAAAGAATTGTTGAAGAAATTTGGGATGGAAGATTCAAAGCAAATGAATAATCCCACAGCAACTAGATGTAAACTAAGCAAAGATGATAAATCTCCTAAGGCTGATTAGAAAAAATATAGGTCAATGATTGGAGGACTACTGTATCTTACTCAAACTAGACATAACATTATGAATGTTGTTGGTCTTGTTGCTAGATTCCAAGCTGATCCTAGAGAATCTCATGTCATGGCAATCAAGAGAATTCTCAGATATCTAAAGTGGATAGTTGAGTATGGTTTATGGTATCCTAGGGATCATGATTTCTCTCTTCATGCATATACGAATACTGATTGGGTAGGAGATGTGGATGACTAGAAGAGTACCAGTGGTGGTGCATTCTTTTTGGGGAAAAGATTAGTTTCTTGGTTGAGCAAGAAATAAGAAGCAATATCTCTGTTCACTATAGAAGTAGAGTATATTGCAGTAGCAGGTAGTTGCACTCAAGTATTGTGGATGAAACAAATGCTAAGAGACGTTAGTGTGGAGTATGAAGAACCTATCACAATCTTTTGTGATAACTCAAGTGTAATAAATATATCAAAAAATCCAATTTTGCATTTAGAGACAAAACATATATCCATCAAGTTTCACTTTTTGAGAGAGCAGGTGAACAAGAATGAAGTTAGATTGGAGTTTGTACCCTCAAAGGATCAGATTGCAAACATTTTTACTAAACCTCTACCTAAGCACTCTTTTGAGTATCTCAAGGAGAAGTTAGGGGTTATTACCCCTCCAGTTTTGAATTAAGGTGCACTAATGTGCATCAATCCCATGTATCTCACAGTCATATCTTGTGGTCTGGATTGATGATAGTAAGCTGCTACTCAAGGGGAGTAGTTCGTATGATTCTAAAGTATTGATGCAAGTATGTGCCCCTTGCCATTGATGTCAAAGGGGGAGAAAAGACATGTGAAAAACAAAAGTGGTTTCTGATCAAAGGAGGAGTAGTAAAGAAAATAAAGACATAAATGATTGTTGTTTATAGGGGAGCTATATCAGTCAGTGAGGAGAAGTTCTTGTCTTGATGGTTAAAAATAGATTTACACATCATATGTTTCCATCAATGACAAAGGGGGAGATTGTTGCAAGTATGGGCCTAATCAGTGTTGTCATTGATGTCAACATACTCCTGTTGCATTGATGTCAAGGATTGGATGAGCTGTATGGTGACGATATTGAGAAAATTAGTCCTATCAGAAATAGAGAAGAAAAATTAGGACAGTGAAGCTCTATGAAGTAAAGATCACAGCCAAATGAGGATTAGAGAATGTGCATCAAATAGTTTGTAGATATGTGTCTAAAGATGATCCAGTTAAGATGTGAGAGGTCTGCATGAAGATTTGAAGGAGTTATGACCATATGAGTAAAACTATTCATGGCAGCTATTCAGAGGTAATAGAGTAACACAAATAGGTTCTATGAACTATAAATGCAATATCTTGTTCTGTAGATTTGGTGGCATGTTTAAGAAGTCAATGTGAATTGACAACTCAATTGCTTTGTGGTCTGAAGGTCCACAAGAAATTATTCTAAATGTGACAATGATGATAGACTGTGTTCTTGAGGTTCTGGATGAAGATGTGAATGATTTTAGTAAGCAAAAGTAGTGTGGATGTTTTTGGTGATTCAGGCAAGCTTGTAAAGGTCTCTAAATTGTGTCCAGTTTGTGTTGGCGGTCTGTGTAATGCCCCGCCATGAACACCTTAGAGAACAACATATCTATTGTATGCAAAGTAGGATAATTTTTTTTTTATATGAATAAGATAACAAAGTAATGTTAACACATCTATACACATCATTTAAACTAATGACTTGTCCTCTAAGATTTCATGGTTGCATTACTTGCCAAATCAATTAACATAATTCAACATACATTATTAACTAACATTAGTAGATCATTCTAAATCTATAGAATTAAATGAATAAACATATACATCTCCATATCATAACATCAGATGGATAATCGACATGATCAGAATTACATGTGAATGTACAAATTCCTATACACATGAGTAATTCATTACATTGATTACATTATCACCTTTCTGAATACATACATTATGAATCGACTATCACACAAGGCTAGACCACGAGTATGCATAATCATCTTCCTCAAACTGGTACAAGATCTGATATCTAATGCACAAGATACATCCTTCTCACCCACGAACATCGGCAAGGGAAAAACCAATGGAAATAAAAGCTCTTCCACCCAACCATGTGGAACCCTAAGGTCCACCCCCCAAGCTAGGAGATAACAAGAGATCCCACACTCACAGATAGTAAGGAGAACAATAGACTAACAGAAGCAGTAGGGTTATACATGACACCAATTATCAAACTGTCCACAATAAACATCACTGACATACTTAACTGCACTTCCAGAGGCACTTACGCAATTGAGGGAGGAAATACAACTAGGGAGTGCTAGACTGCAATAGGGAGGAGTGTCATCACATGGATTGATATGGGTTGTCCTGGTGGACTTCACTAGGCCCCGACTCCCATCTTTGGGTTGTCTTGGCAGCCTCTCCCGATCCCCGGTCCCCATACAAACTCATGCATAATCAATGTACCTTTCATGGGGACAAGGTAGTTGATCTTACCATTCCAGGCCTTCTCATCTCATCTCAAGCCTAAATGAGCATTTGAGCCACGAGTGAGGCATACATTATATTGATTAATGTGAATTCTACCCATTCCCCTATTTCATTATAACGTTATCACTGGGTTAAGACACCCTTCAATGGGTTGTCCTGGGAACCACTTTGGGTTCCGTCCCCCATTGAGAGCCATTCCCCCTACTTGCAACTAGAAAACCCTACACTGACCAAGGCACTAATCTGCTTACACAAACATCATGACCACATATTCCATATACCAAGCAAGGCATTAACCATCTTGCATGCTCATCGTAGTTACAAGAATTCTTAATAGAATAGGATATATTAATCTAGGGTTACATATGACTCATCACATACTCAACCAACTTCAAGGTCATAATATCACGAGGACTATGCGTACAATCTAACTTCCCAATGACACAAAACTTAACATCCCACTATAACAAAAGCATGAACATTTAATCCAATAGTCTAGATACATTGGTTACTATAGAGAATTTATCATAACAAAGTTATTAATATAAGATTGTAACTTGGTTATTATCCAATCTCAATTTTAGAATAGACCAATTTCATAATTCTATGCACAGTGTAAGTAGATAGTAAACATAAAAGACAATTACCTATATGTAATTATTTCACAATAATTTATTCTTACTTAACACAAAGAGCCAACTTTTATTATAACAGAAAATTAAGAAAATCCTATATTCTAAACATGAGATCCATCTATGATAACTCTTTCTCTCTTTATTCAAAGATAGCATATAAAAAGATAATTCATAATTAATTAAAATCTAATTAAGATTAACTACTTACTATTCTTACCTATACATGACTCTACTCAATTAAAATATCAACTAAGCCTTAATTTGGAACTTAAGTCTCTAGAGTTGTTGTATGTTTTTACCATGGTTTTAATTTCTCTGCAACTGGTATATTGTAAATTCTAACTAGAAGAATACATTTCAATTGTCATCTATAAATAATTTATTCTACGTAAAGAATATAACCTTTCCATTTATTCCTAACTGAATCTCATGAACATTTAATGAGAAATCAAAATAAACAAAACATTGTTTAAATGGTATAAAAAATGTTATAACTACTTATTCCTAACAAAGTTTATAATTAGACATAATGTAATTTATTTGTTTGTTTTAAATGTCCCCAACTCTCAATGACTTATCTATAAGAAGTAATCAATCCACTGACCAATATATTTATTCATCACTAAAAGCTTGATTTAATTGATAAGTACACAGTTAAAAATCCTTTCATACTTATGTCCTTATGCTTATGATCTCATAATCCCATTTTCATATTCATAATAATTTTTATATTCACTTTCATATTCATATTTATATCCATTTTCATATATGTAAGCAGATTTACCTTATTTCTACACTCCTATTTATTCTCATATTATTATACCTATTCTGTATGCATATTTATACATAATGAATGTATATACATCAATGATGGTAATATATTCTAATTATTATTATGCTGATATAAGCAGTATTAATTTATTTATATTCATATTATTCATCTACAACATTTATATTGCCTAACCTATTAATAAAGGAAAGTGCACGTACCTCTCTATGCTGCTTGTCTTGTTGAATCTGCTCACTGGATTCTATTCTCTTTCGCCTATTCTTTAATATTTATATATTATAGTATTTGTTATAATATTAATAATATCTCTATATTATATTATTATATATGCTATTAATATTATTGTATATATATATATATATATATATATATATTTATTTTTACTTGAATAATTCCTCCCTATATGTATTTATGACATCTTTCCTACTTATGACTCAGATATATATATATAATGCAGATTTAAATATATAAATATAATGCGGATTTAATTTTATTTATTTATAATACCAATATTCCTTTTTTTATTTATTTCCCATATATTTATAATACTTCCTCTTAAATTAAATGGAAGCTACTGTTATTCCATACTTTCTGACTTTCATATTTAAAAACTTCTGTTTGCTTACTTTCCACTTCCTTATTTTCTTATATCCCCTAAATCTGATCCTCTTTCCTTCCTTGTTGCTGCTATTTATATTATATATGTTCCATTATGCCTCTTACAAAGAATGGTGACTCTTCAAAGAGTCACATACATAATATTAATATCTAATATATATATATATATATATATATATATATATATATATATATATATATTATTTAATTAATTAATTCATATTAATAATATATATTTTTAAATTCATGTAATATGATAATATATTATATAACTTATTAATATTTAATTATTAATATTTATGTGTAATTGAATATATTGTTTAAATCTTCAATTTAAACAAGGCTTTAATATAGGGACATGACAATATAGTACTAGAAATAAACCCTAATAGAATAGTATATTTTATACCAGCTTTATAGTAAATAAAATGCAGTGTTGGAAATAACCTTTATAAAATATAAAATATTGTACCACACTTGTAAATAAAATAGAGTGATGTAAATTTAAAAGATAGTAAAAAAATATTATCATATAGCACTATATTAAACCTTAACAAAATATAATTATAAACAACAATGAAAAGATAATAATTTAAATTTCATTGTGTAGAAAACATAAGTAAAAATTGGTGACAAAATCTATAAAATATAATGCACTTACCATTCAATTAACTTCTGTTCTTCGGGTCTAAAATATTGCAGCCACCTCTTAAAAAAACTCCATTAAAATTTATAATGCACAGTGTTCCCAATAAAGTAATTTCCAAAAGGATTAAAAAGCCCCCAAATTCTCCCGGTCAAAATTCCCCCTCCCCATTTATTAAATAATGAAGGGAGGGAAGTTATTTTTCCCACTCCCGTACAAAATAAATTTACAACTACCCCAACTAACTACCCACTAACCCTTATTAAAAATAAATAAAATATATGCAACCAACATAATTTAAACATATACACAGTAAATAATTTTACACAAATGGGTAAAACCATTTACCCACACTCACTCACATATTATAATTAATTATATGACCAACTTTATAATTTTCTATTTATTTACTATTTTATTATTATTTCTTAATTATAATATTACACTATAATTTTATTTTATTATCAACTAGGATTATATATATTATTTATCAATCTATTTTAATGCATAAGATAACCAAGGCATATTATCAGACAAATTAAACCAAAAGCCAAAACAATTACCTAACCACTAACCAGGGTCAAAGGGCAAAACTTCAAGCAACACTAACTGACCACAAAACTTCAAGCAACCCTGACCAACCACAAAACTTCAAGCAACCCTGACTGGCCACTGATAGTACTTGACAAGGTATCAAACTAGGTACTCATCCTCTTCGAGGATGATGATTAGGGTGGGGGACCAAGTGCTATCTCTGGTCAACTACTTCCATTGGGTGCAAGGTACGCTCAAACCTGCCAATTCAGGTGGAGTCGATGCCTAGTACCTGTTCACTCAAACATACAAGTTAGAGCACATGTACATAATAGCCAAAGCACTACGGAAGGGACTCTAGCAATCATATCTCATACTTGTATGTCACCCATACGTCCAATGGTATGATGCCACCCTTTCCACCTGTCCTAACAACATACTACTGCATCACCTTATCCAAATAAATCTCTACATAATAACAATATGCATCATGCTCCCAAAAGTATTAATAGAAGCTCTTGTTCCATCCTCATCATCAAGTTCCTTAGCTAAACTACCTACACATCCAAGGTGAGAATGGAGGGGCGCTACATCCTTCCCCCCTAAAACTTGACTTACTCCTGGAAGTCACAAACTAGGGTGGAAACATAACACATTAATACCAACATCAAAACTGATTCATTACATCAAAATAATATACAATAGTTTGCTTATGAAAATAATTTATCTCAAAAGAACATATACTTATATGGTTCATTTCAGACCTATCTTTTTAGTCTTTAATGTTACAATAATAATACAATCAAGACTTGCATTTCAAAAAAATGATTCCATAGTACATAAACCACTCAAAATCCTTCAGTTTCATTTGGAACAAAGAAAACATTGCACCCGTTTAATCCTAACTAGCAGAATTTCTCATATCAGAAACATATAAGGTATTCAATTTCAAATGCATTACCATATCATTTTCTTTACCCTTAAATTACAATTCTCTTTCCAATACACTATTAAGAAATCAATACATCAAAATGCTACATTTCCATAAATCACAATATAATTAGACCCACAAAGCACACTAAATATCCATCATTTATAAACAAGACATTCCTCTTTATTCATTTTACAACAATAAATCTCATGACATATTCAACCAAGATCATGATTTTACACCTTTTAGAAGCATGTAAACACAATTCATCATTTTATAAGTACTATATTCACAATTTCACATACATTCTTCACATACACATAATTCACATCACCGAGAATCACATCATAAGGCTACATAGGGATCCATTTGGACACCGGGAAGCAACATACTAATCCATGATACATAATCCATGAGCCAAGAGCCAAAATCCATCTCACATAATCTATACCTCACACGTAGTGGCTTGATGGTGTTAGGCCACACATACATGGTGAGACCATCCAAACAAGACCACAATGACCTATCTCTTGTTGTATAAGGTAGTTAGCCTCCAAGAGATAGTCATCACACATAGGTGGGTAGTGGGTCCTAGCTGTGTAACAACCTCACATACCCCCATCCTCAAGGTTCCTTGTGTCTGCTTCCTCGTATACACTCACCAAGTCCACCTCATATGTCCTTGGAGAGGAATCACAATATGACACATGGCCGACATCGAAAACAATAAGGAAAAAAAACTAGTTTAGCCACCAATGTCATAAAGAAGGATCAAATAAAAATTCAATTTCAACAATAAAGTAAAAAAAATGTACGCAATTTTAATATTAAGTCAAATGTAGCCACGAGGGTTACAACCAAATAGGATCACAAGGTGTGGCTAAACCATCACAATAAAAAAGAAACAAAGTGCCGGCCTTCACAATCAATAGGAAATCATCAATAACCATAAAGAAAATATTCAATCTTCGAAAGTACACTGTACAACAATATGTGACTAGATACTGGCCACTAAATGAGGAAGGAGGGAACAACGTCAGGCTATAGCAGTAGCCCTCATGTGGTGCAGAGTGAGCATGCCATCCACATGGCTCAAGGTGTACTCCTCGGCTACACCCTACATCGCATCGTCACGCGGCATGGACTAACCAAGTGGCCCACACACTCCTTGGCTGCCCGCATGGAACGTGCACCTTGGCCACATTCCGCATCGCATCTCAGCACGGCATGGTCATACGCCAGCCGAAGAAGGCACGTACTGGCCGTATGCTGCATGGCAATGTGTCTGTGGCTCCGCGGAAGTAGGCACACGCAGAACACACCCTGCATAGCGATACCTCATGGAGAAGGCACACGTAGGTACTCGCCGTAGCCAGAGGTATACATGGCTAGGTCATACCCATATGCTAACTGACCCAAACACTGTCGAAAGCAAACATGAGTATCCCTCTACAAGTGTGCGAGGCCCCATTACGCTCATCACACAAGTAGGCTATAACACAAACTCATAGTGCACCTTCACATGTCTAAGCATGTGGCATTGTGTCCTCGAGCCCAGCTCGCTACCATCAGCAACACGGCATCATCACCAGCACTTTGTCAGAACATCAGTGGGGTGTGGCATCGTACCTATTACATCATGTCAGAACATGTGCAGATACGGGATCTATCTCAGCATGGGTAACAGATCTCCCTCTACATGCTGGACCTCAAAATATACAGGGGGCTCATGGTCTCACTTGGGTTATCCATGCAGGTCCTAGATCCCGGCCCCCAAGTAACGACTCATGTCATCACATAGTTCCAGTCGGGTTGTCCATGCAGGTCCTAGACCCCGGCCCCCAACTGATAACTCATGTGGCATATCATACCTTTTGTGAAGACAAGGTAAATGATCATCCAAGAAATACCATCCAAATGCTTAGAAACTATGGGGTTTAGGCTAACACATATGAATCAAGTACCCTGATCCATCATAAGGGGAAGTAGTGAGTACATTTCCTTAGGATCGGTTGAGCAAGGGACCACTCTGCGTCATCATAAGCGTATGCTGTTCACTTCGCCCAAGGAACTTTGTGGTTGCTACTACCCCTTCACAGACTGAGGGACTAGAGAACCAAAAGAAGAGAATCTATGAATCTAACTTTTGGCTACTCTTTTATATATATATTTTCAACCACACAAGGGTTGGCCTATTGTTATATGGAGCCTAATCAGACTCGGAGGTTATATTTACCCCACTTTTATCGGCGCGGTTTCCCCCCAAATTCCTACAGGGTCAAGGGGCAGCGCCCCTTGTGGGGGTTTGGGGGCAGCGCCCCCAAGACCGGGTCAAGGGGAAGCGCCCCTGGCGCGTTCCCTGTCGCGATACAGGGCGGGGTCGAGGGGCAGCGCCCCCATGGGGGCTCGGGGGCAACGCCCCCGAAACCTCACACGATTTTTTATTATTTTATAATGCACTGGGAGTTAATTTTTTCATTGATCGACATAAGAAAACCCTATTTTGTAACTGACAAAAAGCTTGATAAAAAGCGGCTAAGGGTTAGGGTTTTGATATTGTATTGTAGCATTTTGCAGCGGTATTGAGTTGTAGGGATTGCTGATTGTAATCGGTTTGATTTACTGGATAATAATATTGGACTCTCTGTTTGGTGGATGTAGCCCGAGTTTGGGTGAACCACATTAAAACTTGTCTCTCGCTATTATTATTTCTATGTATTTCCATTTCTCTGTTTAATCTTTATTTGCATTTAATTGATATCTTCTGCCGGCTAACCCTAACATGGCCCTCAATCAGGTAACAAACATACGAACACACGTTGTGGTATGGTTAATCCCACACCAAAATACACTCATTCCCAATGGATGGGTACCCAGTATCACCATCTTATGGGCACACAAAGCATGTACGGGGTATTCACAACACTCAACCAATGCACAGTTACTGGTTCCTCACATTTATAGGGGGAAGATTTGCATTTACATACACAATTTTCATTACTACCAAGGATCACATACCAAAAGTACATTTATTTCCATAACCACTGTGATTCCCTTTATAAGATCATATCATTTCATATTATCCATAACCCCTTTTTTTTTTAAATCATCTTTTCCATATACCACCTAATGCTTAAAGTCACTGTCATGATCATCACGATTACTTAACAATTCCACTTAACAAATTATACACAAGTTCCATATTCACAAAATAACAATAATGATCCTCTACTTAACTCTTACCACTTCATGTAGGTCTTTCCTAAACACAACAACTCTTACTTCATCACAAGCTATTTGAATTCTCATAGAACCAAAGGATTCACATATTTTCAACATGCAAGACATCCAATGCATAAATCTTTTGTATTTATATAATAGTAAGAAAAGAGAAGGACATTACCTCATGGGTTTTCAGCTACACCTAGCAAACAAAACACCAACTATAGTCATCGTAATTTTTCAAAGAAGATACCTAGTTCTATGCACTAGCATCTTATTTATTCCACAAAAATAGCCCTTTCCAATAAAACATATCACATCATGTAATACAAAACTTAATCACATACATTTACTTCCAAATACATAGATTAAATACCTAGCTACACAAAATAACATCTTATCCTAATGCACCTTTAGTCAAACAAAAGAAATTTACCTACCAACTTAGCTAATTAATCTAAACCTACACATGCATAAGAGAAGTTACTATAACTAGACATGGGCAACAACATTAACCAGAGATCCCAGTGCTGCAACTTGGCTCTGATACTAGATGTAATTGGTAGAGATTTTGACAGGGGAACAGGATGTTTCTCTTGCGGTCTGCATTGAAGATTGAGCTTGTAATTGAAGATTTACCTTTAGGTGATGGTGTTCTTCCTAATTTTGGTTGACCAGTGTTCTACACATGTTGTAGATGATCCTGAAGATGTTTTAGGAAGCATGGTGTGTTCCTCGAATAAGATTGAAGTCCCAGATATGTGTGGCCAATACGCTAGTGGCGTGCATGAATTTTTTGTAATAAGTCAAGTTGTATTTGTAATTACTCTATAATAAAATAAAGTATGTGTTGTTCCAACTTTGATGATCTTTCCAAAGTTGATGTCTTGTATAAATAAGATTTGTGAAGTCATTTCAAAGTATCCTTGGTCATGATGAGAAAGTGGTAGAGAAGAGAGGAATGAAAAACAGAGCAGAAGTGTTGAACTTAAATGGAACTGTCTCAAGCATGATGAAAATGCTAATCTCTAGTTCAAGTATGTAATATTTATATTATTCTATAGACAGTGTGTCTCCTGTAGTCAATGGGCCTCTTGTGAGTAATGTACTTAGGCAATGAACCCTAATTGGCAAGTGCCATTTTTGTTCTTCTTATTCTTTTAATAGAGAATACAATGTTGGGTTAGTCACCCCGTGGTTTTTCCCTTAACCAGGTTTTCCACGTCAAAATCTTGGTGTCATATGTGTTAATGTGTTTTTGCATTGTTATTCCATGATTGAATCATTATTATGTTGTAGAAATATAAAAAGGATTTACGTGTTTAAAGAACAAATGTTTTTGGTGACAACTGATTCACCCCCTCCTCTCAGTTGTCTGTCCTAAAACCAACAAGGAGGTTGCACCTCTATTGGTTCTAAGTATTTCAGTCAAAGTTGGACTAGATCTTCTCCCGGTTGTAAGGTCTTCATTTTCTATAGGTATATCTCCATTACAAGACAATTATAACAAATTTACCATTTATTTACAGCCTTCATCAAATTGTTTTAAACTCACGTAATGTAGCAATCTAGAAGTAACTCTTTCATTTTAAAATATTTCAAGCATCCAAGAGTCAAACTAAAGTTCCCATTTAGCAATGATAAGGCATAATTACTTTAACATTTCTTGATTAACAGAGACTAATTACATATATGTCATTGCTTAGATGCCCTTACATAGAAGTGTTGATAGATGCTATTACATATATGACATTACATAGAGGCATCGATAGATGCTATTACAAAGAGGTGGTGATATCTAATTAATACTATATCATTACTACATATAAGTCCTTAGACAATAGGAAATTCCTCTTCCTCAGTCTCTTCCTCCTCAGAAGTTTCCATATCTACAGATAGTTTAGGGTGCACACGCTCGAATTCAGCAATCACTTCTTTTGAATGTGTTGGTGCATTACATCCTGAACCAAAAGGAAAATCTCTTTTAGCAGATGATTTGGGCTTGCTTACTGAAGGTGGGTTCAACTTTGGTGTGTTTACAGTTTTAGAAGGTCTAGCGACTTCCTTGCCTTTCTAAATTTTTAGATGCTTAATGATTATCGCTAGGGTCTCAGAATCAGTCATTGTTTCAAGTTCTATGTGATGTAATGTCATAGCAAGTTGTACAAAACCCATTGTGGTCTTGGGTTGGGGATGTGGTTTTCTGCAGGGTTCCTTCTTTCCTTTCTTCTTATGACACATGGTTGTATAATCTAAAGAAACAAATCAGCACATGCAGAGAAAGTGAGCTCCATGGTCCTAGAGTTGGAAATTGGGCTCTAATACCAATGTAATGACCCCTTAATATGCAACCATTTTTTTCTTTTTAAAATTAGATATTAATACAATCATATACTATTATCATGACTACACTAAAACTGCATAGAGATGATTGGAATACATTCGTAGTCTATAGGCCTACACAAGGAATTTTAAGTTAAACATTTACAACCTAGTTGAGATTTTGGAACATTAATACATGATATAAATATGTAACAACACGAAGAGAATGCGCAAAAATTTAGAACAACAGTTAGAAAATTCCATTAATTTATTCATGTTCATCATACAACCAACCAAAGGAGGTAAGACTATTCCAGTTATCCACCTATTGCATCTCATAAGCCCATTTGCATTCTTGCCCCCTAGAATCCAAGTTACATATTAAATCATTAGCCAAAGTACTCTCTTCCTACTTTTCATACAAAGCATAATTTGATCTTGCAATGATTACCGATCAATTTTGCAGCATTACTAAGGAAATGTGAATAATGAAATGCCATAATGAATAATACTCACATGGGTACTACCTTAAGTAAGATACCAGGAAGAAGGTGGTTGTTCACGTTAGAGAATTAGTCACCCTCCAGCCTCTAGAGTGCATGGTGAATCACACCTTAAGAATAAGAATTCCCTATCCCAACCCTCCAATAGACTCCAAGATCAACAAAGAGAGATGATTGTTCATGCCAAGGATTTTAGACTCAGGTAAGTACTGAGACATGATATCTAGATTTCAAAAGGACTTCTACTACTATATTGGCACAAATACAGTAGCAACCACAAGAGTAAGAAAGAACTAGAACCAGCACCTAAAACAACCTAGTCTTTTGAGCTTAAACTTTAAACTGCACTAGTATGACTTTCCACTATTCTTAAAAGCTATAGAATAGTAATTAATGGCATCCTTCACCTACATGCCACTGGCTCTAGGACCTGCACAGCATTGGTGATAGCCATTCAAGCCTGAGAAGTCTCTGACATTGTTCACCAGTATACTTGGGTGATAGCCTACTATTTTTGGATACTGCCATATCACTCTACCTACAAAGCACGCTCCCTAACTATTGTCAAGCCGGAGCATCTATAAGCTTATCTTCAAGTGGGTCATAGGATTTACAATTTTGTGATCACCACAGAAGAAGTAGAACTACTACGTTATAGGACTAATGCATTCCTCCTACCTATACCCTCGTACAGCCCATACTCCAACCATCATGTATTGCAATAGAGGTTAGTAGTTGTATCTGACTTGTTTTGTAAGTGGACTAAGCCATCCTAGAGTTAGATAAACAAGACAAGCCATATAGTTCACCTACCTACGGTCTTGACCTATGACTTATGGTGTCTAGCTTCATATTAGGAGTAGATAACCAACTTTATTTTCATACATAACTTCTTTCTATTGGTACATAAGCTTGGAAAATGGTTCAGTCTTAGATGGCTAAAAGATATATATGTATGTATGTGTGTGTGTGTGTGTTTCATTATTTATATGCTATGTGACTTGACCAACTCTTACTTTCATATCTAACTAAATTCTCTTTGCATCACAAGGGATTGACACGGTTTTAGCTTATTGGTATTCATGTTAAGGAATTTAATCAATAATTACAACCTAGCTATCCTAGTTTTCCGCCAGCACTCATCATACCAAAATTCAAGAAATTCTAAAGCATATGACAGTAGGTGTATAGCTGCACAAGTCACAAGCTAGAAATAGGAACTACATATGTTAAGTTAGCCAAGAAAAGGAACCACACCATCTATAATCTTGTCAACAGGATTAAAGAATCTCTTTGGCTATGTTTATAACATGCTACATAACACCAAATCAAGTAGAAATCGCTGTGTATATAACTTTTATTACTATTGTCCTGTTTGCAGACAATACCAAAGGAAACACGTTACCAAAATCTAAGAGATCTAGATGCATATTGACATTTATTATTATTGTCCACTTGTAACACAAGACCAAGAATAGAGTGTTAATCCTTTACTTATTAAATCTAGTCCTTTGGTAGTCTACCAACCACATCATAGAATGATACCCATAATTTTTTAGAGGCTTATGAAATAAATAATAGGAATTACAGCTACAAATCTGAAATGAGAGGTGCCATTATCCTCTTTCTAGACACAAATTTAAAGCCTGGCAAGCAAGAGATTAATTTATATACTTTTAGAAGTTTCATGTAACCTAGGGCAGCTCATTATGACCTAGCATGGTATTTTATAATCTCCTTCCCTTGAGACATTTTGTCAAAGAGTTCATAGGTATTGTCTAAGCTTCTATTTATTTTAATTTGTCATACTAATAGTAAATATTGTTACCATTTTTCTCTACTCAACCTTACAACTAACTTTGAAATGGAATGCCAAGGTCAATAGAGGTTATTAGATTGAATAAATAGCAGCATATACATATATAAGTATTAACATCCCCTCTTATCCCTATTGTAGTTGTGTGAAGGAGAAGAAAACACAACTCTAAGGAGTATCAGAAGTAAATGTGAAAAGTTCCTATAAATGCATCTATAAAAATTGCAGTAGTTGCCATGCACTGAAATAAAGTTTCCCTACACTTGTTTACCTTCCCCAAATTTGTTTTTGGTTGAGATTACTATGTTGGTTAGGGTTTTTAAGGAAGAATATAAACCACAAACAATTAAATACATTATTTAAAATTTGTTCAAGTTAGACAAGATGAAACCTATGAGTTTATGGAAAGAAGAGCAATCAAATACTATATTTAAAATTTATTTTCCATATTACTAGCATTTATTATCCCATATGGCAGCCATACCAACAAACAATGTAAATTTATTTTTAAAGGCAATCGGTAAAAGGAATAAACCTGTCCTTAAGAAAGAAACTTCACTCCATGTCGCTCAACCTTAGGAAAATGACCTCCAAATTCGACTTCCTTTCCAAACACCTCTCTTATCTAATTAAAAAGACTAATACAAAATGCCTCCCTGTGCCTCTTTATTTCCACAGTTTCCTGTCCTTCCTAGTCTTGTCCTTTAGTTTTCTTCCTGTTTGGCAAGAGTGCATGGGTGTAGGATTTATTGTCGAGGTATGGGTTCCAATTTCCTCCATCAAGAGAGCCGACTAGACAATAAATATTTTTTTCCTCCTCACCTTCTGGCCATAGTATACCTGCAGAAACTCTACACCTCTCTCTCACTTCGTCTTCTCATTTTTTTGACTTCATCGATTTCATTTTTTTGTTTTATTTTCTTCCTAAGTTTCTTATATTCCCTATTATTTGTTTTCATGGGATTCTTTTACTCACCTTATTCTTTCATTTTGTTTTCTTTTCATTTTAATTGATTATCTATTTGTGTTTAATAATAATTTAAATCAACACTATAGGTAATAAAAGTATTACTGATAATCATAATATGACTTATAATAATTTATTTCTTTAATAATTTAACATTCAATGTATTAGAATGGACATCAATAATAATTATCATTATTACTCTATAATTATAATTATTATAATAATTCCTTAAAAATTATATATATATAATCTATTTCACAAATACAAATCTTATTACCACTATTACGAACTATCACCCCATAAGCCAAAACTCACAATATGATCCAAAATTGGTGTTACTAGAAAGATATGTTGAATGAAAAGTATTTCGAAACTAATGTACATGAGGTAACAATTACCTAGCAAGTGGACTCAACTAGAACCTTTAAGTCCACAAACAACAGATAAGACTGACTAGGGATTAGATGAGTCTCAGGATTAACCAATGTTTTAGCAAGGTTGGGATTAGAGTCATTCTCAATTTATGGATCCATAGAGTCCACTCAACCATGCACCCTATCACCTACACAGAAAACATTGTTTATCGCAACATTCATAATATAATTAGTCTGGGTTAGATGAAATATAGCCAAATATATCTATATAGAAATTAAATTAAAAACATAACTAGATTTCATATGCATACATCACTATTAACTATTAAAAGTTCATTAACTTAAGTATACACACACAAACACTTACACACATACATAAAGTTAATATTAAGTTTCAAGTCCCCACCCCTAGTCAAAATTACATTGGGACTAGGATGCCTTAGTATGGGTTCATATGGGATGTGACATCCTCCTCCCCTTAGGATTAAGCCAGCTTGGCTTAGCTAAAATATGTCTAGATAGTCTAGTCTAATTACATTTTCATCTTCCCAGGTAGCTCCTTGCTCCCCATACTAGTCCCAAAGGACCTTAACTTGTGTTATTGTTCTATTGTGTAGTTGTTTGTTGCACCTATCTATGATTGCGAGTGGTTTGAGGTGGATATCTCTAGCCTCTTCTACTTGTAGTTCCTACCAATCAATTACATGTGTGGGATCAACAATATATTTCTTAAGCAACGATACATGAAACACATTATGAATGCAAAAGAGAGGTGGGGAAAGATCTAGTCTAGAAGCCACATGGCTAATATTTTCAAGTTTCTCAAATGGTCCAATATAGTGAGGGTATAATTTGGTAGCCTTGCCAAATTTTATTTAACTTTTTTGAGGTTTGACATGAAGAAACACTTTCTCTCCAACTACAAGTTCTCTCAATGTTCACTTAGCATCTAAATAACTCTTGTCGATCTGTCACTTCCTTCAACCTTTCTATAATGATTTTTATCTATCTATCATATTCCTGAAGTAGTCTAGGTCTAATGGTTACATGGTTGTCCAAATTGTCCCATCCTATCGGGGTTTTGTGCTTTCTTCCATAAAGCGCCTTGAAAGGGGCCATTTGAATGGAGGAATGGTAGGAGTTATTGTAAGAAAACTCAATTAGGGGTAACTACTCTTCCCATTTCTTGGGTTGATACATTACATACAAAGCATTGTTACTAAATTATGGTCACACCTAATTTAGTTAGACCTGATTTGCACTTGTTTAAAAAGGAGAAAAAGAAAACTTTTAAGTTTTTACAATCAATGAATATTTGATGTCCTGACAAGACAAAAATAATGATCAGTTGTCATGATAATCCAATAGTCCAATCAAGACTGTCAAACCATCATGACAAGTGAGTGTCCAATATCAAGATATCAGACAGTTAAAGAAGAACAGTTGATCAAACTAATTTTATCTTTCAAGTTATAAGACAATTTGATTATTCAAGTGATCATACTTCAGTGTGAAAGAAAGGTATTCATTTGAACTATCATTTCATATCATATTTTGAACATACATTCAGTTTTATTTATTCTATCCTATGCATTGATTGAAAAGGAAACATACATAAATCAATTGCATAAGGTAAATTAACTAATCATGTTTAAAAGAAGTTCTTAAATGTGTCCCACACAAGCCATGGGAGTGACAAAACTAAGCAATGCAAATATATGCAAGCTACAGATCTGATGATAAAAGAAATGGAAAAGAACACATGAGAATATTAAATATCCATCATTGCCTTTTGTCTAAAGGTTGATGCTCTTATTGGTGACTAATCTTCATATCTTCATCTTCAACTCTAGTCATGTCAGTGAACCTACAAAATAATTTGTGGAAGATCCTATTAGAGCTCCAAATATTTAAGATTATTATATGCTTTTATCAAACAGACATATGAACTTGTAAAACATCATGCATTTCATATGAAGGAATTAAATCAGACATGTGCAATACATTAGATCATCATGAGAAAGATCAATCAACTTCACAAAGGTATGTTTTTATGCTAACTTGTTTCTTCACTATGCAAGTATAGGAAAAGTAATTGTGCTCATTTGAAGACTTTAAAACATGTGGAGAAAATGTGGCTCCCACAAGGGTTGAGCCCAACATGTTTCCCTTTTTCTATTCATTTTAAAAGGATATCAGAATGGAAGATAGGATGTATCATTTAATATATATCATGCATCATAGAATCAACTTGCAGAAGAGTGTGTCCTCATGACAAAGATAAAATGAGTAGTTGCTCCTATAAACTACATGTTCACTCTGATAATAGTTTGATTAAATTAGATTAGACATATTCAAATTACCTCATTACAGATCACAAAGAGATCAATATTTCATAATCAACTTGCCAATATGCAGAATTCAGAAATGCAGCTATGAAAAGTTACTTTTCTTTATTTCTACTATCATTGGAATGCCTTATTGCTGCAATATTTCATGCTACATTTATCCAAATAGGTGAAGCATTGTAATATTAGACATTAAGAGGTCATGGAACATACAAAATTTAATGAAGAATCAGATGAATGGATCTTTGTCATGGTTGTCATAAGTAAATCAGATAACAACACTACAAGGATAGGCTTGTGTTAAGTAAACAATTAGTTGAAATAGAGGATAAGACTGTCATAAGTAATCATTGAGAAGACCCAATTGAAGTACAAGTTTACATATCACAAGATTATAATTTAACATTAAGACATGTTCATGATAGTATGGCTGCTATGATACCCTTTTCAAGACATATATTAAGATGAACAGTGCCGAATAGAAGTATCAAAACAATAATGCTTGATAAGACATGCTTTATAGTATGAATTAAGTGAGAGCATATAGGAGGTAGCTTAAAGAAAACATATGGCATTCATATAAAGATTCAAAATGTTAAAACAACTTTCATCACGTCAAGGTTTAGGTCCTCAATGATAGGGGAACTTCAACATAAGAAGTTGATGTCACTTTTGAATCATAGATGTTAAAAGCAAACTGCATCAGCAATATCAGATAATGATACAAGAGAATGTGTCAATTAAGTTCCTTGAGCAACACAAGTGAGAATGAACAGTTCACAGGAGTATTTTATAGAATGTATGCTACATAAGTTCAAAGTACTCAGCTATAGGTAGAAATAAAAAGAAACAACAATCACACTTTTGAGTGTCAAAATCTTGTTTATATGATGCTTAGGAACTAATGTTGAAGACTAATCATATAATTGCATGATGTATTCAGCTATAGTGATAGTCACAAGAATAGACCAAGAAGATCATCTATAGAGTAAAAGAACACAAGAATGTGGTAAAGGCATGACCATAATACAGAGTAGGTGTCTTATCAAAAATCAAGGATACCTAGTTTGGAAACATTAAACCCTTGTGCTATTTTTACATCTACGATGAAGAAAGGGAAAGAGAGCACAATAATGAAGCTGGCTGTGGTCAATAAAGCCTCTATGAAAGAGAAAATTATTAAACCATTGACATAAAGTTGAAAACCCTCAATGTTTTGCATCTATAGTCAATAAAAATCTATGCATAGTCACGGCAACAACAGAGACTTATTTTTGGCAAGAAAATGAGATACCCACTTCACCAGATCAAAGACCCATATCTTATTTTTTTCACAGTAAAAAGAAATTATACACAAGTAAGTTGAATAGAAGAAGAAATATGAAGCTCATCTCATTATTCATAGAAGGAAAAAGACACTGACCACGACCTTATTTTTGTATGAAAATCTCAGGATACAAGTTACAAGTTGTAAGACAAACACAACGAAACAAAAGATTTGTCAAGAAAAAAAATAATGTATGCACAAGCTCATAGCCACAGCCATTTGATGGAAGAACAACTACAGAAAGAAGTAAAAATGATAGTCAAAATATTGTATACCATGCTCGCCTTGTTCCAAGCTGGATTTTGACACAAAAATGCCAAGGATTCAACCACCAAAGTCCAAGAAAATGAAGGAGAAAACCAGAGAGTCTCAAACCCTAAGTTGGCTGAGTGATGATGTTGATGATGATGTTGATAGAACCTTCTTTTCAATTTTTGTTTTGACTTAACAAAATAAAACATCATTACCTTATCCGAATGCACCAGGGGTCAAGACTTCAACCTTGAAGCTCATAGTGATCATGATTCAAAAGGGCCGACAACACATAATAATTATGCATTTGATTTTAAGAGTCAATGGTCGATATCATTATAAGATAAGGATCATTGCCTTGTGAAATCTTTAATCCCTTTATTTTATAAAGGCTGGCTAGTGATATGATCAAACATGGTTGAAGGTGCTCTATGCCTTATCAAGTAGGACAAAGGTTAGAGATTCCTCATTATCATACATGGTGGCTGATTAGGGTCAAAGAGAATCTTTTATACCTTATGTATTTTTCACATCAAAGGTCAAAGGGAGGAACATCATATGAAGACTTAGTATGGATAATGAAGTGGCAGATTTATGGAGAAGGTAAATTTTTCTATGGTGAGAAAGGTACTTTGCATGAGGGTAATATGAAGACAAAATAATGCATGCAAGACGACAAGAGCATGGATAGGGTCATTTACCTTATAAACGCAGGGAGTAAAATTTTTTCCTTAATGCATGTGAATGCAACTAGAGGATTTTTTTTCTTACATGGAGGCATAAGGAGATCTTTTCTTTCTCTTGAGTCCTATTTTGCATCAAATCAAGCAACTTGAACAAATTAGGCAAGTGTAATTAGAGAGATAAGGTATTTATTTTCTTTCATCTATCATGCATAGCTTTACAACTAAAATCAATGTAAGTAAATAATAAAGTAATATTCTACAAATTACTTTATTATTTTTTACAAGTTGTAAATTCATAGAAAATAGAACAAAGTGTAACTAATAGTAAAGTAATTATCACTTAATTACTTTATTATTCACTCACATCAATTTTGCAATGCAAAATCATGCAAAATAGATGAGTTGAGTTAACTGAGGTGATTTAGAGACTTTTGCATTATTTGGGGAGCAATTTGTGGAGTTTTGGTCAACTTCTTGGTCAAACATATGGAGAGGATCAACTTGGAGCTATTTTTGCTCAATTTGTGATAGTTTGGACCCTTATTTTTAGGGATTTATTGGTTTACTCATGGATCACGTTGTAGAAATTATTTTTAGAGAGGCAATTAGTTGTAGTTCTATTTTTCATACCTCTTGGAGAGAGCAAGCTATATATTCTAAAGAAAAACTTAGTTTTTGCTAGTTCTTACATTCTTTTCTCCTTTACAAATTGAAAGACAAGACGTTTTGTAACTCATTTTTTTCAAGTTCTTGCCTTTTTTCCTCTTTACACTTAGAGAGAGAAGAGGATTTTGTAACTCATTGATTATAGATTTCATAGAGATTATAGTAGGTTATAGGTTGCATTTTTTGTCTCTCATGCAATATTTTCCTACCAACACTAGTCATGAGGGCTGTCAAAAATCTGGAAGTAAATAGTTTATCCCTATCTAATATAATCACTTTTGGCATCCCATGAAACATTGACTACCTCTTTTATGAATCTTTTTGCTAAATTTGGAGCATCATCCTTAATATTATGAGGTATGAAGTCTGCTACCTTGGTTAATTTATCAACTATCACCAAGATGCTATCATGTTGGTGTCAAGTTATATGCAATCCTATCACAAAATCCATTGAAATCACTGACCATTTGTGTCAAGGAAAATCATGGGGGTACAATGTTCTTGCCAGATGGCAATGTTTAGCCTTGACCCGCTGGCATTCTAAATACTTTGCAACAAAATTCAATACTTCCTTTTTCATTCCTGGCCAAAAATAATGAGTTTTCAAGTTTGCATGCATCTTAGTTACTCCTAGATGTGCTTGGTAGGGCACATATGTCTTTCCTCAAGGATTTTTATTCCAAAGTCTCCTTCAGGTGCATATATTCGTTGTAGATAACATAAGATATCATCATAACCCAAATGATACTCTATTACAACAATGCCTTGTTGAAGTTCTAGGCTTGTTTGCTGACAAAAGGGATCATTTTCTTGCATCTGGTTAATACTTTTAGGCATGCTAAACTTTAATTGAGTGATTGCAACTAGTCTAGGTCTAAGACTTAAGGCATCAGTAACCTGATTATCCTTACCCTTAACATAAGAAATGTCTCTCTCATAGTTACTTAAGAATTCTAGGCACCTTCTTTGTCTAGCATTTAAGTCAGGTTGTGTGAATAAATATTGGAGCCTTTTATGATCAGTATTCAATTTAAATGGTCTCCCCACTAAATAATGCCTCCAGACCATCATGAGTAGGATAATTGAGTTCATGATCCTTCAATTTTTGGGATTCAAAAGCAATCACCCACCCATCTTGCATCAAAATTCCACCTAACCCATCTAACGAGGCATCTATCCATACTACAAATTCCTTTTCTAGATTAGGTACTTGCAGAATTGGAGCAGTGTTAAGTGCTTCGTTCAACTCTTGGAAGACATTTTCACACTTTTTAGTCCACTCAAACCTTTTTCCTTTTCCCTAAAGGGATGTTATGGGGTTAAATATTTTAGAAACGTTCTCCATAAACCTTTTATAGTATCCAGCCAATCCCATAAATCTCGTTACCTCTGATATATTCTTAGGAGTAGGCCAGTCTACAATTGCCTAAATTTTGGATGGATCTACTAAAATTCCATTACCTAAGATAATGTGTCTGAGGTAATGTATCTTAGGCTGGAAGAAGGAACACTTGGTCAATTTCCCATACAAGGTATGGTCCCTCAACCTCTATAGAACAATTCTTAGATGCTCCTCATGCTCCTACAGATTCTTGGAGTAGATGAGAATGTCATCTAAGAATACCAACACAAATTTGTCCAGGTAGTCATGAAAGACATAGTTCATGAGGCTCATAAAGGCAGATGGAGCATTTGTTAAGCCAAAAGGTACCACTAAAAACTCATAGTGGTCATACCTAGTTCAAAAAGCTATCTTTAGAATATCCTCTTCCTTGATCTAGAGCTGATGGTATCCAGACCTTAGGTCTATTTTTGAAAAGGTTGTGACTCCCTCCATTTGATCAAACAAATCATCAATTCAAGGAAGGGGGTATCTATTTCTGATGTTCACCTTGTTCAACATTCAATAATCAATGCATAATCTTAGAGTCCCATCCTTCTTCTTGATGAACAACACTGGGGCTCCCCAAGGTGACACACTAGGCCGTATTAACCTTTTCTCCATTAGATCATGTACTTGTATTTTAAGCTCCTATAATTCAGCAGTATTCATTCTATAAGGAACCACTGATATAGGCTCTACCCCTAGAACTAGATCAATTAAAAATTCAAATCGTCTCTTAGGGGGTAAGCCTAGCAATTCCTCAGGAAGGATGTCATGAAATTCTTGACGAATGGGATGATCCTCAATATTAGGAACTAGATCTTCGCTACCTTCTTCAATCTTTACCATATATAGTTTTCTTCCCTTTCTTATATCTCTCTTGAGGTGCATGGCTGAAACCATTCTCACAACTAATGGTCTTTGAATTCTTTGGAGTACTATCGGTCTTCCTTGGTCATCTAAACATTCAATTGTTTTGTTATAGTAGTCTAGTTTAGCTTGGTGTGTCTTGAACCAACCCATTCCTAGGATCAATTCATAAGACCCTAACTTTATGACCAATAGATTAACCTTAGTTTTTGTGATGCCTATATCAATTTCTTCTCCTCTCAGGCTGAAATTTACCCATTGAATC
The DNA here is from genome assembly GCA_027924645.1 of Cunninghamia lanceolata. NCBI lineage: Eukaryota > Viridiplantae > Streptophyta > Pinopsida > Cupressales > Cupressaceae > Cunninghamia > Cunninghamia lanceolata. The sequence continues at coordinate 27,640,302 of BSBN01000078.1, read as the reverse complement.
TTACCAAACCCAAACTATACCTCCATCTCCTCTCAACTAAAATTTTTAAATCCCATATTACATTTTTTAACACCTCAAGTGAAATAAAGCTATCCGTTGCCCCTAAGTCTACTAGAGTAGAGATGGGTTGTCCATGAAAAGTACCTTGCAACTCTATGAGTGAAGTTTGATTGTTAGCTTAGGGGCTATCCATAGCTACGTAAATTCTAGCGGGAGGCTTGGTGGATTTATCCTAATTCCTTGGGCACTCATTTTTGTAGTGGTCACCTCCGCAAGTCCAACATCCTCCCACTGGGCCAATCTTCTTTCCTTCCCTATCCTTAGGAAAGCTAGTTTGTGCTACCTATTTAGATGGTCTCTGTCATTTTCTTTCACTACCTCTGGTTTATGCTGATTCATAACTTCTTCTAAATCCTTGGTTCCTTTTAAACTTATCCCCTTCCTTCTTTTCTAGTGTAGTTTTCTTAAATATCTTCCTTCTTTTGTCAAAGTGGTAAGAGGTATAAGATTTTTGTTTCTACTCTTGCTTGCTCGTTTGCTTCTCTTCAACAACTAGGGCTATATCCACTGCTTGATTTTGGCTCTTAGGACATGATAACTTAGTCGCATACATGAGGTTCTTATTCAAGCCTATGATAAATTTATTTATGTGGTCCTCCTCTTCCTTCATGTAGTTAACATGATGGAGTAAACCCATGAATTTAGCCTTATACTCAAAAACTGGCATCCCTCCTTGGTGCAGTGAATGGAATTCATTCAATTTTTGATCCTGATGGTGGGTAGAAAGGTATTTCTTGTGGTATCATTTTACAAACTTGTCTCAAGCCAGCTGATGCAATTCATATTTTTTAATTTCTAGCAAATGGTCCCACCATAAAGATGCTTCCCCTTCTAGCTGATAGATGGTGATTTGGGCCTTTAGTGTTGGAAGTTAAATCTAATAACCCAAAATATTTGTTCATTTTAATTAACCAAGCTTCTGTAGCATCCCCACCACCTATTCTGTCAAACTTGGGAGCTTACATTTTCATTAGCTCCCTAATCAAAGGGTCATTTCCCACCCTTTGTTGTGACTCTCCCAATGAGAAGCTCTGGGTAGTAGCCTTGGAACTATGTTCGTGATCTTGGTCATCATTAGTTCTTAGGCCAGTGTTATGATTCATTTCTTGCTCTTTCTGTCTCATTAATTCTTCAATCTATTGCTCTCCTGCAATTCCTCAGGTACCATTGGTTGTGAGGAGGCTACACATTTGTTGGCTCTAAGTATTTCAACCAAAGTTAGACTAGATCTTCTCCTAGTTATCTTCTTCATTTTCTATAGGTATATCTGAACTGCAAGACAATTATAACAAATTTACCATTTATTTACAACCTTCATCAAATTGTTTTAAACTCACATAATGCAGAAATCTAAAAGTAACTCTTTCATTTAAAAATATTTCAAGCATCCAAGAGTGAAACTAAAGTTCCCTTCTAACAATTATAAGGCATAATTACTTTGGTAGTTCTTCATTAATAGAGACTAATTACATGGATGTCATTACTTAGATACCATTACATAGAAGTGTTGATAGATGCTATTACATAAATGCCATTACATAGAGGCATCAATATATGCTATTACAAAGAGGCAATGCTATCTAATTACTACTATATCATTACTACATATAAGTTCTTAGACAATAGGAATTTCATCTTCCATAGGCTCTTCCTCCTCAGAAGTTTCCATATCTATAGATAGTTTAGGGTGTACATGGTCGAATTCAACAATCACTTCTTTTGAAAGCATTAGTGCATTACATCCAGAACTAAAAGGAAAATCTCTTTTAGCAGATGGTTTGGGCTTGCTTATTGAAGGTGGGTTCAACTTCGGTGGGTTTACATTTTTAGAAGGTCTAGTGACTTCCTTGCCCTTCTAAATTTTTAGACACTTAATGGTTATCACCAGGGTCTCAGAACCAGCCATTGTTTCAAGTTCTATGTGATGTAATTTCATAGCAAGATCTACAAAACCCACTATGGTCTTGTGTTGGGGATGTGGTTTTCTGGAGGCTCCCTTCTTTCCTTTCTTCTTCTGACCCATGGCTGCATAATCAAAACAAACAATTCAGCACATGCAGAAAAAGTGGGCTCCATGGACTTAGAGTTGAAAACTAGGCTCTGATACAAATTTAATGAACCCTTAATATGCAACCATTTTTTTTTCTTTTTAAAATCAGATCTTAATACAATCATATACTATTATCATGATTGCACTAAAACTGCATAGAGATGTTTGGAATACATTCGCAGTCTATAGGCCTACACAAGGAGTTTTAAGTTAAACATTTATAAGCTAGTTGAGATTTTGCAACATTAATACGTGATATAAATATGTAACAACACTAAGAGAATGTGTAGAAATTCAAAACAAGAGTTGGAAAATTCCATTAATTTATTCATGTTCATCATACAACCAACCAAAGAAGGTAATATTATTGCAGTTATCCACCTAGTGCATCTCATAAGCCATATTAAATCATTAGCCAAAGTACTCTCTTCCTACTTTTCATAGAAAGCATAATTTGAACTTGAAATGATTACCCATAAATTTTGCAACATTATTAAGGAAATGTGAATAATGAAATGCCATAATGAATAATACTCACCTGGGTACTACCTTAAGTAAGATAGCAAGAAGAAGGTGGTTGTTCACATCAGAGGATTAGTCATCCTCCAGCCGCTAGAGTGCATGGTGAATCCCACCTTAAGGATAAGAATTTCCTATCCCAACCCTCCAATAGAATCTAAGATCCACAAAGAGAGATGATTGTTCATTCCAAGGCTTTTAGACTCAAGAAAGTATGAGCCATAATATCTAGCTTTCAAAAGGACCTCTATTACTATATTGGCACAAATAGACTATCAACCATGAGAGTAAGCAAGAACTAGAACTAGCACCTAAAACAACCTAGTCTTTTGAGCTTAAACTTCAAACTACACTAGTATGAATTTCCACTAATCTCATAAGCTACAGAATAGTAATTAATGGCATCCTTCACCCGGATGCCACAGGCTCTAGAACATGCATGCTGCTAGTGATAGCCATTCAAGCCTAATAAGTCCCTGGAATTCTTCACTAGTATCCTTGGGTGATAGCTTACTATCTCTGGATACCACCATATCACTCTACCTACAGAGCACGCTCCCTAACTATTGTCAAGTTGGAGCATCGATAAGCTTATCTTTAAGTGAGTCATAGGATTTACATGTTGGTGATCACCATAGAAGGATTGGAACTACTATGCTATAGGAGTAATGCATTCCTCATAGAGCCTATACTCCAACTATCATGTGTTGCAATAGAGGTTGGCAGTTGTATTTGACTTGTTTTGTAAGTGGACTAAGCCATCCTAGAGTTAGAGAAACAAGACAAGCCATATAGTTCACCTACCTATGGTCTTGACCTATGACTTATGGTGTCTAGCTTCATATTAGGAGTAGATAACCAATTTTATTTTCATACATAACTTCTTTCTACTGGTACATAAGCTTGTAAAAGGGTTCATTCTTATATATATGCTAATTGTCTACTAGCACTCATCATACAAACATTCAAGAAATTCCAATGCATGTGACAATAGGTGTACAACTACACAAGTCACAAGCTAGAAACAAGGTACGACATGTGTTAAGTTAGCTAAGAAAAAGAACCACACTATCTATAATCTTGTCAACAGGATTCAAGAATCTCTTTGGCTATGTTCATAACATGCTACATAACACCAAATCAAGTAGGAATAGCTCAGTATATAACTTTTATTACTTCTGTCCTATTTACAAAGAAGTCTAAAGGAAACATGGAGCCAAAATCTAAGAGATTTGGATGCATATGGATCTTTATTATTGTTGTCCACTTGTAAAAGAAGGCCAAGAATAGAGTGCTAGTCCTTTACTTATTAAATCCAGTCCTTCGGTAGGATACCAACCACATCATAGAATGGTACCCATAATATTTTAGAGGGTTATGAAATAAATAATAGGAATCATAGCTAGAAATCTGAAATGAGAGGTGCCATTATCCTGTTTCTACACACAAATTTAAACCCTGGTAGACAAGAGATTAATTTATATACTTTTAGAAGTTTCATGTAACCTAGGCCAGCTCATTATGACCTAGCATGGCATTTTATAATCTTCTTCCCTTGAGACATTTTGTCAAATAGTTCATAGGTATTGTCTAAGCTTCTATTTATTTTATGTTGTCAGGCTAATAGTAAATATTGGTACCATTTTCTCTACTCACCCTTACAACTAACTTTGAAATGGAATGCCAAGCTTGATATAGGTTATTAGATTGAATAAATAGCAGCATATACATATATAACTATGTTATGCCCTTACTTCTATAGTGTATATGGTTATGAATAGTCAGCTTGTGGCTATCTTAACCCTTAATTAAGTCATATTATTATTATTATATTGTTATTTAGTTGTTTAGGTCAGCCTAAGGCTTCTATAGGGCTATCTAAGTCAGCCTGGGTGATATCCTAGGCATAAATAGGTATATATAGGGGTAGTGAGTCTTATTAGATCATCATATTCAGTATTGTGTTCTCATTGAAGAATATTGGAGGTATCCCCCTCGAAGTGGCATATTATTATCAAGTATTTTCAGCATATTTTCTATTATATTCAGATATTGTGCAAGTTGTTTCATTACAAGTGGTATCAGAGCATGATCTTGGCACCGTAGAGGCAAGATTTTTTCTCAACATTGGAGGCGAATTTGGGAAGAGCATAACTTTCAGATTTAGAGAATTTTTTAAATATTTTTAAAGGGTTTTTGAAGACAATATTAAATAAGATACAGTCTAGATTTCAAAGGAATTGGAGCAAAAATAAGCGATTTATTACAAAATTAGGGTTTCCAACAAATCCGCTCTCAAGGTAGCAAATTTGCTAATTTTTTGGATTTTTTTCTGGGTAAGTGGTATCTTGGCCTTAGTAAGTTACAATAAAAAGTTTGGAGAATTTACATTTCATTTGTGTGATTTATTTCAAAAATATTGGTTTCCATCATGACGAGCCTTGCGACAAGAGGCAAAAAGAATGCTGTCACACTGGGGAAATCCTCTGATAAGGATGAGGAAATAAGTAAGTACAAGAGGGATATGTGTGACCTAAGAGAAGATATATCATATATATGAAGCATGTTAAGTGCCTTAATGAAGGAACCAAGAAAGGAGGTCTCAAGCAACAAAGAAGAAGAAGAAGAAGCAGTAGCAGTAGACAAAGAAGAAGAAGAACCAGAAGAAGAAGAAAAAGAAGAAGAACCAGAAGAAGAAGAAAAAGAAGAACCTGAAGAAGAAGAAGAAGAAGAAGAAGAAGAACCAGAAGAAGAAGAAGAAGAAGAAGTGGAAGAAGAAGCGAAAGAAGAGGAAGAAGCGGAAGAAGAAGCGGAAGAAGTAGAAGAAGCGGAAGAAGAAGCGGAAGAAGCAGCGGAAGAAGCGGAAGAAGAAGCGGAAGAAGAGGAAGAAGTGAAAGAAGAGGAAGAAGTGGAAGAAGAAGTGGAAGAAGAAGAAGAAGTGGAAGAAGCAAAAGAAGTAGAAGAAGCAGAAGAAGAAGCGGAAGACGCAGCGGAAGAAGCGAAAGAAGAAGCAGAAGAAGCGGAAGAAGCGGCAGAAGCAGCAGAAGAAGAAACAGAAGAAGCGGAAGAAGAAGAAGAAGAAGATGATGATGATGATGATGATGATGACGATGATGAAGCAGAAGAAGAAGAAGAAGAAGAAGAAGAAGAAGAAGAAGAAACAAAAGAAAAAGAAAAAGATGATGAAGAAGAAGTGAAAGAAGAAGAAGTTCCTGATCAAGCTATTCAACCAATGCAAGGGTACCATGTACTATTCCTCACCTCTTCCTCTATGGCACATCAAAAGGTTCAAGTAAAGGAAGAACACATTCATCACCATCAAGAGCTAGATGCAAAGGGAAGACACATCTTGGAGCTGAAGTTAATTTTCTAGACACACATGAACAAGGTGAGGACATCAAGGACATATCTTCTAGTTGAAGTTGCCACATGGGATGATGAAGATTATATGAAGAAACTACCAGAATTGATTAGCGTTGAGGACAACGCTTTTGTAAAGGTGGGGGGCATGTTATGCCCTTACTTCTATAGTGTATATGGTTATGAATAGTCGGCTTGTGGCTATCTTAACCCTTAATTAAGTCATATTATCATTATTATATTGTTATTTAGTTGTTTAGGTCGGCCTAAGGCTTCTATAGGGCTATCTAAGTCAGCCTGGGTGATATCCTAGGCATAAATAGGTATATATAGGGGTAGTGAGTCTTATTAGATCATCATATTCAGTATTGTGTTCTCATTGAAGAATATTGGAGGTATCCCCCTCGAAGTGGATTAGGAGGTTGCCCCCTCGAAGTGGCATATTATTATCAAGTATTTTCAGCATATTTTCTATTATATTCAGATATTGTGCAAGTTGTTTCATTACAAACTATCAACATCCTCTCTTATCATTGCTGTAGTTCAGTGAAGGAGAAGAAAACATAACTCTAAGAAGGAGCAACAGGAGTAAAAGTGAAATGCTGCTAGAAATGCATCTATAAAAATTGCAGCAGTTGCCATGGACTTAAATGAAGTTTCCCTACACTCATTTACCTTCCCCACTTTGTTTTTCGTTGAGACTACTATGTTGGTTAGGATTTTTAAGGAAGAATATAAACTACAAATGATTAAATACATTATTTAAAATTTGTTCAAGCTAGACAAGTTGAAACATATGAGTTTATCGAAGGAAGAGAAATCAAATACTACATTTAAAACTTCTTTTCCATATTACTAGAATTTGTTATCCCCTATGGCAGCCATACCAGCAAACAATGTATATTTATTCGTAAAGGCAATGTAATGTCCCCTTGTCACAATTCAAAATTCTTTTATCCTTGTTCACAAATTGCAACTTGCCACAAAAGAAATTTAGTCTATTTTCATTTAAAGTCAACATATATAATTCACACATAGAAGATTGCTTTACCATTTCTATGATTAATTGCCAATTCATAACTTAGTTCATCATTGATTTCTATTACTATGCAAATCACTATTATTCATCTATGATCATTTTCTATGGATATCACTATTATGACTCCATAGATACTTTCAATGCATATCATTATTGCTAATCTTATGATTGATTTCAATGCCCATTATCTTTCATTCACATTTCACAAGTTAATCTTATGATCATGATTCATATGCCTTGCATATCATTAACATTTCATATGTTACATTCATGATCATCATCAATATGTTTTGCATATTCTTATCATGACATTTCACATGATCTATCCTTTTCATCAATATACATTGCAATCTATTTATCTATTCATATGTCATTTGTTAACAACCTATGGGAGATTAGAGGAGAGTTACCGTTATCCACCATGGGGCTCTAATGTCTCTATTCTTAGACTCAATGCAGTATCCTTAATACCTTAGAGTCAAGGCCTCTATGAGACTCCTTCGTACTCTTATGATGTCTTACATCAAGTAGCGAAGGCCTATACATCATTTTCCTTGCACTATGGGTACCTTATACCTCATGTGATAAAGGCCTCTATAATACCAATGAGTGGCCTCTTGGTACTTCCCCTTTCACCTCTCATATGAGGTTATCAAATCACATAGCATTATACATAATTGCTTATAAGATATATCATTTGAATTATTGCATACTAGATATATTATAAATGATCATTCAATATGACTATCTACATTTCATTATTCATGATGATTATATCATCATGGCTAATGGAATATACACATTGCATTACTAAGAATGGATATGCATAAATCAAACTTATCATGATAGATACATTTATGAGAACAAGCATATGATTGTTGTTCATAAATCAAACTTATCATAATCGATACATTTATGAGAACAAGCATATGACTATTCATAAATTAGAGTTATAATAATTGATACAAAATATATTATCATGAGCAAATGAATATGACTATATACACATTACATTATCAGTGATTGACTATATAAGAATAAATGCTATCCTAAATAAAACAGAAATATCATTTTCTTCATACTTGTGCTAGTATGACAGCCGATCAGACAAAGAGAATAAGAATAATATGAAGATGCTTACATGCTATTGTAAACTAGACTACGGCCTTGAAAGATATTATTTTATGAATTAATGATAATATCTAATTCTTGGATTGATGCTTGGAAGAGATAAGAATTACTTGTTGCTGCTTCATCCATACCTCAATATTTAGATGTATCTTTCTTTATGTGATCGATGATCCCATGACCAATGTCCAGATTCTCCTTTTATATCTTTGACTAGTTGTATCTTATGATAAGTCACGTCTCTTCATGGTCTATCATTGTCTTAATTATTACTCTAATCATCAATGGTGCTCCTTAATCATTGTTGGCTTGCTATTTGAGTTATTCCACATAAGCGCTCTATTTTTTTTTAATATGTGCCTGGTAAACTTTTTAATGTGACTGGTGACGCTAGTGCGACATGCCCTCTAGCTCCACACGAATGCTTTTGCCCAGAGCAATGAACCAGTGAGGCCACAACACGGGGGACCTCATCCCCTAGAAAGAACACTTCAAACCCGCGAGCTTGTTGGCCCAGCGAAGGCGTTAAGCCTATGAGCTCATTGGCCTAGCGGGGGTTTGAACTCTAGTGGCTGCCACTACAACTGAGTGAATTAATGACCGAACCACGCCCTTATCAGCACATAAGCTCTCTATTAGCACTACCTTCCTAATTATATTTTTTTGCAATGATTAGTAAGTGTTTAGTCATTATGTATCCTTTAATATTTATGACTATGTTTAATGATCACTATCAATGGTAAATTGTTTAGTGTAATCATTGTAAGTTATAACATTTAAGGAAAGCACTTATCTTCATGCCTTTGTCCTATATGCTCTTCCGCAATGAGATCATAGGCCATAAATTATCTTATGCACTCTTCGACCCTTATCTGATGGCTTTGTCTTTTAACCATCGAATATTACTAAATTAAGATTAATTGTCAGTGTTTAATGATCATTCTTGACATACTTATAAGATGAAGTTGATCATGTAATCATTACCTCTTTATTAGAGGAGTGACCATCATGAGGTAATTGGTCACTTTCTTTCTTGATGAAGGGGTAAATCATAAAACACACAATAACAGAAATTGCACACAGAAAATAGAATGATATTTTATTAAAATGGGAAAAACATTACATTACAGAAGCTCAAATATAATCATAAGATGAATCCCCTACAGGCTACAACACATTACAGCTCCCTCTCTCAAAACTCTGGAATCTTCAGCCTTCTGTAATTCCCAAATCAACTAGGGTTTCTAATTTCCCGCCTTTCTTGACTCTACACCTTCCCCCTTAACTCTACTACCCTAAGGGTTCCCAAAAATGGTTATATATAGCCCTTTTTGGTGACCACCAGCTTAATTTCAAAATTGCATCTCCCTCCAAAAATAGGTCAACTTCGTGGGGCCATAACTTTCGATCCAACCATTGGATTTTCAATTATAATACCTTTTCAAAAAGCTCTCGAAAAGATGATGGACTGCCAAGTAGTACTGATAGGTAGACTACTTGGGTTTCCCACCAAATTTCAGGCCCATCAAGAGCCTCTAAGTGCCTCAAATTTGACTTTGAATATTTCAATAGGATTTTTGGAATTTGAAATTTTAATATCTCACAAATGACAAATGATATTGAAATGATTTCTTCACCATTAGCTTCAATTCACCATTCTAGAGGTCTGTGTAAGATTTTGTATCCAATCGTGCACAAATGCAAACTTACCAAAAAAAGAGTAACCCTACCAAATTTAGCCCTTATTGAAAAGAAACAACATTTTTTTTTGGTTGATGCAAGATTGATCTTACACCCTAGATGCTCCTGCATCATTTCTATTTGTGGCCTTAGTATAAGGCAAGGTCATTTTTATTATATTGGTATTATATAATAAAAATAATTATATTTAGATATATTATTTTTTATTTATTTAATATGATATATATCTTTATAAATATATTATATATTAAATATATAATAGGATTATATTTTTTTTATTTATTAAATATTATATATCAATGAACATACATGTATTTATAACTATAACCATTTATATGGGGACATGATAGCCCTCCCCACTTGAAATTGCTTGTCCTCAAGCAATTCCTATTCCTTTGGGATACTTGATTTTAAGATCAATTTTCTTTCCTTCTTTTATTTGATGTTGTTTCATTTTCTTCCTGAATTTCTTTGTTGAGTATGATTTCTATATTGTGTGCTTGAGCTCTTTTCCCACACTTATGTCCGGCTTCCCATTTCTCATTACATTTAATACACATGTTTCCTTTTGTGGAATCTTTACACTTGTGTTAGGGTTTCCATGCTTCTCTGCAATCAAAACAAAGGTTCTTTACTTTTAGTTCTTCATGGTCCTTGTATAGAATATATGGTTTCTCATGTCTCCTTTCATTCTTTAGGAAAATATGTCCTGATTTCCACAGTTCTCCACATTTACGACATGGATTCTTATCATAATTTTCTTTCTTAGGGAGGGGTTTAGTAGAAGATTACGAGGATTGGGTTTTCTCTAATTACATGGCCATATCTATGGCATCATCAAGTGTAGCTAGTTTGAGGGCTCCTACTAAGCCTTGTAGTTTCTCATTCAATCCTTCTATGAATAGGAATGTAAGTCATTCATTGTCAATTCCCATGACGCATATGGTTATCTTCTAAAATTCATTGATATATTCATCCACCATTTCTCGTTGCCTTACATGGGTTAAATCCTTGAAATCTTGTTGCGGGTATCATCTCTCAAATTTCTTAATAAACTTTTTAGAGAACTCCGCATAAGACATGATACAATCGTGACTTTGGGTATGTTTCCCATTATGCCACCATTCATATGCTAAGCCTTCCAAATGTAAGATGGAAAAATTGGAGTGCATCTTTCTCTGTCATAGGGTTAAGTGAGAAGTAGTCATTTAGCTTTTGGAGCCATCCATGTGGTGTGACCTTATTTGTCCCATCAAAATTAGGGAGGTTTACTTTGTTGGTTTTATGTTTTAAGTCCTTGTTAGGAGGTCTTCTCTCCCTTCTTACCATTTTATTCCTTCTAGAATTGCTATAATCATTAAATGATACCACTCTCCTTACCTCTAGAAGGAAAGATGGCATAGGAATCCTTGGATTTGATGAAGTTGGGTTGTTCTCCGCATGATTGGATCCTATGTCTCTTGCATTTGTAGAGTTTGTCTGATCCGTGGTGTTACCCACCTTTTGAAGTGCCTCTAAGAACATTTGAGCTGTATTTTCACCTTGATCCATCATGGCCTTGGTGATTCTTTTGTTATGTTCCATCATGGGCTTGGTCATGGGTTCCATGAATGCCATCATTTCATTGTTCATTTTCTCTTCTAGAAGTTGTTGATTCCTTCTAGTGTATGCTTGCATAAAACTATCTCACAAGATGGCAGGAACAATGGCTCTAATACCAATTGTAATGTCCCCTTGTCACAATTCAAAATTCTTTTTTCCTTGTTCACAAATTTTAACTTGCAACAACAAAACATTAGTCTATTTTCATTTAAAGTAAACATATATAATTCACATATAGAACATTGCTTTACCATTTCTATGATTAATTGCCAATTCATAATTTAGTTCATCATTAATTTCTATTACTATGCAAATCACTATTATTCATCTATGATCATTTTCTATGCATATCACTATTATGAATCCAGAGCTACTTTCAACGTATATAATTATTGCTAATTTTATGATTACTTTCAATGCCCATTATCTTTCATTCACATTTCACAAGTTAACCTTATGATCACTATTCATATGCCTTGCATATCATTAACATTTCATATTTTACTTTCATGATCATCATCATTATGCCTTGCATATTCTTATCATGACATTTCACATGATCTATGATTTTCATCAATATACATTGCAATCTATTTATCTATTCATATGTCATTTGTTAACAACCTATGGGAGATTAGAGGAGAGTTACCTATATCCACCATGGGGCTCTAATGTCTCTATCTTTAGACTCAATGTAGTATCCTTAATACCTTAGAGTCAAGGCCTCTATGAGACTCCTTGGTACTCTTATGATTCCTTACATCAAGTAACCAAGGTCTATACATCATTATCCTTGCACTATGGGTACCTTATACCACATGTGACAAGGCCTCTTTGTGATATACATCCTTTGCACTATGGGTACCTTATACCTTATGTGCCAAAGGCCTCTATAATACCCATGAGTGGCCTTTTGGTACTTTCCCTTTCACCTCTCATATGAGATTAGCAAATCACATAGCATTATACATAATTGTTTACAAGATATATCATTTGAATTATTGCATAGTACATATATTATAAATGATCATTCTATATGACTGTCTACATTTCATTATTCATGATGATTATATCATCATGAGTAATGAAATGTACACATTGTATTACTAAGATTGGTTGTGCATAAATCAATGTTATCATGATAGATACATTTGTTGCAAGTATGAGGTGAGCCAGTGTTGTCATTGATGTCAACATACTCATACTGCATTGACAAGAAGGATTTGATGAGCTTTGTGCTGAGGATATTAAGAAAATTAGCCTCAGTCAGGAACAGTGAAGAACAGTGATGAGAAGAAGGTAAATGTACTGTATAGGTTGAGAACCAGAGGATGCGGATTAAAGGGTTAATAGATATGAGTCTTGAGATGCTACAGTTAAGAATTCAGAGGTCCGCATGAAGATCGGAAGGAGTTGTGGCTGCCGGTATAGAACCGGGTCCGGCAAGTATCCGGAGGTGACAGAGGATCACAAAAAGGTCCGGTGAGGTCCGGAATTGTATTATCCTAATCTGCGGATTGGAAGGAGTGTTTGGGATGTCCGTGTGATGTATCATCCTGATTTGTGTATGATTTGGAGGTCCGGAAGTACCTCTTGCATTATGATAGTGGCGACAGACTGTGTTCTTGAAGTTCCGGATGAGGAAGACAAGAGATCCCAGTAAGCAGAGGAAGTGCGGATGTATCCGGACATTCAGACAGGCTTGTGAAGGTTCTTGGATCATGTTTAGGTTTTGTTGTTGGTCCGCATTGATGGTAGAGCCCGGAATTGAAGTTATTCTTCCGGATGAAGTTCTTGCTTTGTGTAGCCGACCGGATGAGATGTTCATCCTGCGAATGTTCTTGTGATGGCCGACCGGATGCGTTATTCATCTTGCGGATACTCCTATGGTTGTTTGCCGACTTAGATGCTTGTTCCTAAGTCGATGTCTTGTATAAATAATGATTTGTGAATTCATTTCAGAGTGTGTGAGGATGAGTATGGGATAGCGAAGAAACGTGCGAAAGGCAGAGCAGAGATTGTTGCGCCTAATTGGAACTGATCCAGACATGGTAGAGATGTCATTCTCCAGTTCAAGACTGTGATTTTCATCACTTTGTAGACAGTGTGTCTCCTTGTAGGCAGTGGGCCTCTTTGTGAGCAGTGTGCTCGGGCAGTGAGCCCTTATTGGCATGTGCCATTCATTTTTCCTTATTCTTCTAACAGAGAATAATTCTTGGGTTAATCACCCCATGGTTTTTCCCTTAACCGGGTTTTCCACGTCAAAATCTTGGTGTTCAATGTGTTGATGCTTATCTGCCCTTGTGTTTATGTATTATGCTTCCATGGATGATTATTTGATATGCTGCTAACTAACAACAGTGAGTTAAGTGTTTGAATAAGGAGAAGTTTTATACAACTGATTCACCCCCCCCTCTCAGTTGTATGCCCTAGATCCAACAATTGGTATCAGAGCTAAGTTCCTCTGACAAGAGCTTAACCGCTTGAGGAGATCCAGGATGTCGTCATACAAGAAGGATAGTCCGAAGTTCGATGGAACCAACTTCACTCTCTGGAAAGGTCGCATGAAGTGTCACTTGGAATGCATGGGAAAAGCATACCTGGGTATGATTTCAAAACCATATGTACCTCCACAAGGTGGTCCGACAACTCTGAATGAAATCACAGAAGCTGAAAACAATCTGCGGACCAAGGAAGCTCTTCTAAGCGCATTGAATGACTCAGATCTCTCGAATGTCATTGACCTACCAACTGCATATGAGATCCTAACTAAACTGGAACTTCTGTATGAAGGAGATGAGTTTGTCAAAAGTGCAAGGTTGCAAAGTCTGAAAGGGAAATTTGAAAGATTGAAAATGAGAGATGATGAAAACATCACTACCTTTATGCCAAGAGTAAATGAGCTAGTATGTGGAATCAGAAATGCTGGTGGAACTTTAGATGAAAATGAGATTGTCTGCAAAATCCTAAGATCCCTTCCTGCTGCCTACAAAATCAAAGTTGCTGCCATTGATGAATTCAGAGCCCACACAACTGTCACAAGAGAACAACTGGCTGGCAAACTAGCTGCATTTGAAATGACCAAGTTTGGAGATGATCCACCCAAGACTGAATCTGCTTTCAAAGCCAGTGCCTATGTGAAAGGCAAACAGAGATTTGATCCGGGTGAAAACTCATCAAGGAAAATGTCATGGTATGATCAAGCAAGAAGAGACATGGAAGAAGAAGAAGCAGAAACAGCTCAACTTGAAGCCCTCATTGCAAAAAGACTGCCAAGAGGATCCGGTAAGTATGAAGGAAAACTACCCTTTAAGTGTTTCAACTGCAATAAGATTGGTCATTTTGCCTCAAGATGTCCGGAAAGATCTGCAAGATCTAATACTCACAGACAAAGGTTTCAAAAGAATTGCTATTATGTTCATGAAGAAGATGACAATGAAGGAGTAACAGATGATGAATCAGAACCAGGAAACAAATCCGGAAATGAGTGGGTGTTTATAGCCATCAAGGAAGAAGATTCCATGCTCTCTGAATCTGTCAATCACAAAGTCGTTGAAAAAGCCTTAGCTGCTCAAGTGGAAGAAAAGGATGATTGGGTTATTGACAGTGGATGTTCTCACCATATGACTGGTGACAAGAATAAGTTCTTAGACTTGGAAAGATATGAAGGAGGAATGGTAAAGTTTGGTGACAATTCTGCTGGCAGAATCAGAGGTAGGGGAACTATTTCCTTTGATGGTAAGAGCAAAACAGGTAATGTACTGTATGTTGAAGGATTGAAGCACAATCTTCTCAGTGTTGGTCAGTTAGTGGACAAAGGCTATGATCTCCGGTTCAAGAATGGAAAATGCAGAATCTTTACAAGCTCCGGAACTGAAATTGCATCCGGTACTCAGACAAGAGGTAACATCTTTCATCTGGTTGATTCAAATAAAAGTTGTTTGTTTGTTCAAATTGATCAGAGTTGGTTATGGCATAGAAGAATGTGTCATGTAAATTTTGATAACATCATCAAGATAAGCAATACTCAGGCTGTGAGAGATCTTCCAAAGTTGATAAAACCTACAAATAGTGTGTGTAAAGAATGTCAGTTAGGCAAACAAAGCAGAGTCTCTTTTAAAAGCAAAGATCAGTCTTCTACCGGATTATTGGAATTAGTACATACTGATCTATGTGGTCCAACAAGAATCAAGAGTCTGCAAGGTGATAGATATTTCATGCTGTTAATTGATGATCATTCCCGGATGATGTGGGTTACCTTTCTAAAAGAAAAATCAGAAGCTTTTGAGAAGTTCAAAATCTTCAAAGCTATGGTGGAGAATCAAACCGGATTGAAACTAAAGTGTCTAAGGTCTGATAGAGGTGGTGAATTTACATCTGGTGAATTCATTGACTTTTGTGAGAAACAGGGTATAAGGAGACAGTTGTCTGCTCCTAAGACTCCACAGCAGAATGGAGTAGTTGAGAGAAAGAACCGAACCATCCAGGAAGCTGCTAGGCCAATGATGTTGGAAGCAAATGTTCCTCAAATGTTTTGGAAAGAAGCTATCAGCACTGCAGTCTACACACTCAATCGAGTTCAAATCAGAAACAACACCGGTAAGACCCCCTATGAACTCTGGTTTGGCATCACTCCTACTGTGAAATATTTCAGAGTATTTGGTAGCAAGTGCTATATTAAAAGAGATGAAGATCTAGGAAAGTTTGATGCTAGAAGTGATGAAGGAATTTTCTTGGGATACTCCACTCAAAGCAAAGCATACCGGTGTTACAATAAGAGATTGAGGAAGATGATAGAAAGCACCAATGTAAAGGTTGATGAAGGAATTGAGAAGCCTTCAAGATTTTATGAGTTTGATGAAGATGATCAAGACAGTGTTCAAGGACCTCAATCCTCTCCGGTGAGACAGAGTCAGCCTGATCCGGTAAATCAGGAAGAAGAGATAGGTTTGAATGAGCCTGATCAAGAAACAGCAGTGCTGGATACTCCCAAAATTCCAAGGTATGTAAGACTGAATCACTCTGAAGATCAGATCATAGGTGACAGAAGCAAAGGTGTACAAACTAGAAGGAATATTGCTCAAGATCAGAATGAATGTTGTCTGATTTCAAAGATTGAACCTAAAACAATAAATGAAGCCTGCAATGATGAAAACTGGACCAAAGCAATGGAAGATGAACTGATGCAAATTGAGAAAAATCATACTTGGGATCTTGTTCCCAGACCTAGAGACAGGAATGTAATTGGAACCAAGTGGGTCTTCCGGAACAAACTAAATGAAGCTGGTGAAGTAATCAGAAACAAAGCTAGATTGGTCTGCAAAGGCTACTCTCAAATAGAAGGAATTGACTTTGAAGAGACTTTTGCTCCGGTGGCAAGAATTGAAGCAGTCAGATTACTTCTTGCATTTGCTGCCTTCAAAGACTTCAAGGTATATCAGATGGATGTCAAGTCTGCCTTCCTAAATGGTGATCTGGAAGAAGAAGTCTACATTGAACAACCGGATGGATTTCAATTGTCTGATAATAATGATATGGTCTGCAAGTTGAAGAAAGCTTTGTATGGATTGAAGCAAGCCCCAAGAGCATGGTATGAAAGGTTGGATAAGCATCTTGTGCAGATTGGATTCAACAAAGGTACTGCTGACAGCAACTTATATTTCAAAATTGATCATGAGAACATTCTGATTGTTGAAGTGTTTGTGGATGATATCATTTTTGGAGGAAGAGATAGTATGTGTAAAACTTTTGCAAATCAGATGAAAAGTGAGTTTGAAATGTCTATGCTTGGTGAAATGAATTTCTTCTTGGGTCTGCAAATTACTCAAACAAAAGAAGGGATCTTCATTTCTCAGACAAAATATGTGAAAGAATTGTTAAAGAAATTTGGTATGGAAGACTCAAAGCCTATGAACACTCCTATGGCAACCGGATGTAAGTTAAGCAAAGATGATGATTCTCCAAAGGCAGATCAGACAAAATATAGATCAATGATTGGTGGGTTGTTGTATCTCACTCAAACTAGACCAGATATAATGCAGGCTGTTGGTCTTGTGGCAAGATTCCAGGCTGATCCTAGAGAATCTCATGTTATGGCAATCAAAAGAATTTTTAGATACTTGAAAGGAACAGTTGAGTATGGTCTATGGTATCCTAGAGATCCGGATTTCTCTCTTCATGCTTACACAGATGCAGATTGGGCAGGAGATGTGGATGACCGGAAGAGCACTAGTGGTGGAGCATTCTTTTTGGGGAAGAGATTGGTTTCTTGGCTTAGCAAGAAACAAGATGCAATATCTCTGTCTACAACTGAAGCAGAATACATTGCAGCAGCAGGTAGTTGCACTCAAATCTTATGGATGAAGCAGATGTTAAGAGACATTAAAGTTGAATATGAGGAGCCTATCACAATTTTCTGTGATAATTCAAGTGCAATTAATATCTCCAAGAATCCGGTATTGCATTCTAAGACTAAGCACATATCTATCAAATTTCACTTCTTGAGAGAACAAGTAAACAAGGAAGAAGTCAGATTGGAGTATGTTCCCTCCAAGGATCAGATTGCAGACATCTTTACAAAACCTCTTCCCAAGGACTCTTTTGAATATCTCCGGGAGAAGTTAGGGGTCATGGCCCCTCCGGTAATGAACTAAGATGCACTGTTGTGCATCAGTCCGGTGGCTATCACAGTCATATCTTGTGATCCGGACTAATGGGGAGCTGCAACTAAGGGGGAGCAGCTGGTATGATTCTGATGCATGAGAATTGCAAGTATGAGCCCTTTGCCATTGATGTCAAAGGGGGAGAGAAGACATGTGAAAAACAAGTGGTTGATGATCAAAGGGGGAGCAGCAAAGAAAGACATGTGAAGAGTTGTTGTTGATAGGGGGAGCTGTGACAGAAAAGAGAAGTTCTTGTCTTGATGGTTTTTCACATCATATGTTGCCATCAATGACAAAGGGGGAGATTGTTGCAAGTATGAGGTGAGCCAGTGTTGTCATTGATGTCAACATACTCATACTGCATTGACAAGAAGGATTTGATGAGCTTTGTGCTGAGGATATTAAGAAAATTAGCCTCAGTCAGGAACAGTGAAGAACAGTGATGAGAAGAAGGTAAATGTACTGTATAGGTTGAGAACCGGAGGATGCGGATTAAAGGGTTAATAGATATGAGTCTTGAGATGCTACAGTTAAGAATTCAGAGGTCCGCATAAAGATCGAAAGGAGTTGTGGCTGCCGGTATAGAACCGGGTCCGGCAAGTATCCGGAGGTGACAGAGGATCACAAAAAGGTCCGGTGAGGTCCGGAATTGTATTATCCTAATCTGCGGATTGGAAGGAGTGTTTGGGATGTCCGTGTGATGTATCATCCTGATTTGTGTATGATTTGGAGGTCCGGAAGTACCTCTTGCATTATGACAGTGGCGACAGACTGTGTTCTTGAAGTTCCAGATGAGGAAGACAAGAGATCCCAGTAAGCAGAGGAAGTGCGGATGTATCCGGACATTCAGACAGGCTTGTGAAGGTTCTTGGATCATGTTTAGGTTTTGTTGTTGGTCCGCATTGATGGTAGAGCCCGGAATTGAAGTTATTCTTCCGGATGAAGTTCTTGCTTTGTGTAGCCGACCGGATGAGATGTTCATCCTGCGAATGTTCTTGTGATGGCCGACCGGATGCGTTATTCATCTTGCGGATACTCCTATGGTTGTTTGCCGACTTAGATGCTTGTTCCTAAGTCGATGTCTTGTATAAATAATGATTTGTGAATTCATTTCAGAGTGTGTGAGGATGAGTATGGGATAGCGAAGAAACGTGCGAAAGGCAGAGCAGAGATTGTTGCGCCTAATTGGAACTGATCCGGACATGGTAGAGATGTCATTCTCCAGTTCAAGACTGTGATTTTCATCACTTTGTAGACAGTGTGTCTCCTTGTAGGCAGTGGGCCTCTTTGTGAGCAGTGTGCTCGGGCAGTGAGCCCTTATTGGCATGTGCCATTCATTTTTCCTTATTCTTCTAACAGAGAATAATTCTTGGGTTAATCACCCCGTGGTTTTTCCCTTAACCGGGTTTTCCACGTCAAAATCTTGGTATTCAATGTGTTGATGCTTATCTGCCCTTGTGTTTATGTATTATGCTTCCATGGATGATTATTTGATATGCTGCTAACTAACAACAGTGAGTTAAGTGTTTGAATAAGGAGAAGTTTTATACAACTGATTCACCCCCCCCTCTCAGTTGTATGCCCTAGATCCAACAACATTTATGAGAAAAAGAATATGATTGTTCATAAATCAAAGTTATCATAATCGATACATTAATGAGAACAAGCATATTACTGTTCATAAATTAGAGTTATCATAATTGATACAAAATACATTATCATGAGAAAATAAATATGACTATCTACACATTACATTATCAGTGATTGACTATATAAGAATAAATGCTATCATGAATGAAACAAAAATATAATTTTCTTCATACCTGTGCTAGTATGACAGCTGATCAGAAAAAGAGAATAAGAATAATATGAAGATGATTACTTGCTGTTGTAAACTGGACTGCAGCCTTGAAAAATATTCTTGTATGAATTAATTATAATGTCCAATGCTTGGATCAATGCTTGGAAGAGTTAAGAATTACTTGTTGCTGCTTCTATCTGTACCTCAATATTTAAATGTATCTTTCTTTATGTGATCGATGATCCCATGACCAATGTCCAAATTCTCCTTTTATATCTTTGACTAGTTGTATCTTATGATAAGTCACATCTCTTCATAGTCTATCGTTGTTTTAACTATTACTCTAATCATCATTGGTGCTCCTTAATCGTTGTTTGCTTGCTATTTGTTTTATTGCACATAAGTGCTCTATTAGCACTGCCTTCCTAATCATATTTCTTTGCAACAATTAGTAAGTTTTTAGTCATTATGTATCTTTTAATATTTATGACTATGTTTAATGATTGTTGTCAATGCTAAATTGTTTTGTGTAATTGTTGTAAGTTATAATATTTAAAGAAAGAACTTATCTTCATGCCTTTGTCTTATATGCTCTTCCTCAATGGGATCGTAGGCCATAAATTGTCTTATGCACTCTTCGACCCTTATCTAATGGCTTTGTCTTTTAACCATCGAATATTACTAAATTAAGATTAATCGCCAGCATTCAATGATCATTCTTGACATACTTATAAGATGAAGTTGATCATGTAATCATTGCCTCTTTATTAGAGGAGCGGCTATCATGAGGTAATTGGCCACTTTCTTTGTATTTGTGGCCTTAGTATAAGGCAAAGCCATTTTTATTATATTGGTATTATATAATAAAAATAATTATATTTAGATATATTATTATTTATTTATTTAATATGATATATATCTTTATAAATATATTATATCTTAAATATATAATAGGATTATTTATTATTATTGATTAAATATTATATATTAATGAACATATATCTATTTATAACTATAACCATTTGTATGGGGACATGACAGGTAATGGGTAAAAAGAATAAACGTGTCCTTAAGCAAGAAAATTCACTCCAGGAAGCTCACCCTCAGGCAAATGACCTCTAAATTATACCTCCTTTCCAAATGCCCCTTTGCTCTAATGAAAAAGACTAGTCCAAAATGCCTCCCCATGCCTCTTTATTTCCTCTTCCTGTCCTTCCCAATCTTGTACGTCAATTCTCTTCCTATTTTCCAGGAGTGCATGGGCATAGGATTTATTGCTTAGGTATGGGTTCCAATTTTCTCCATCAAGAAAGCGACTAGATAATAAATATTTCTACCCTCCTCACCTTCTGGCCATAGCATTCCTACAGAAACCCTATGCCTCTCTCTCACTTCGTCTTCTCATTTTTTTTGACCTCAACGATTTTTTTTTGGTTTTATTTTCTTCCAAAGTTTATTATATCCCCTATTTTTGTTTTCATGGGATTCGTTTACTCGCCTTATTCTTTCATGTTGTTTTCTTTACGTTTTAATGGATTATCTATTTGGGTTTAATAATAATTTAAATCAACACTATATGTAATAATAGTATTACTTATAATCATAATATAACTTATAACAATTTATTTCTTTAATAATTTAACATTCAATGCATTATAATGGACATCAATAGTAATTATCATTATTGCTTATATATATATATATATATATATATATATATATATATATATATATATATATATATATATATATATATATATATATATATATATATATATATATATTCTATTTCACAATTACAAATTTTATTACCACTATTACAAACTATCACCCCATAAGCCAAAACTTACAATATGATCCAAAATTGGTCCTATGGGAAATACATGTTGAATGAAAAGTATTTCGAAACTAATGTGCATGAGGTAATAGTTACCTTGTGTTGGTTTACAGATTTTCCATCTAACTCTATATTCTTTCACCCAAACAAATGACAAATGTAACCATAATTGAGTTAGTAATATTGATATTTTATCACCCTCTCTTCTTATTTTACAAGGTGGTAGCTACCTTCAATTGTTGTTCAACGAATTAAAAATCTATGATGCTTTTAACCAGAAAGCTTTGAAAGGAAATTCTCATAAAAATAAATGAGACAATACTCATAGAAGCTCAAAAACTTCAAATAATAATAATTGAAAAGAGAAGATTTTGAATTATGATCACCATAATATATCCATTCAAAGATATATATCCATAGCAATGAAATCACCAACTGAATTCTCCAATATAAAGAAAGATCACCACAAATATGGCATTCAACATAAGTAGGATGATAGTTCAAACACTATAACACAAAGATCATATAAGCTCAAACTATTCCAACCGTGTATCTTTTCTATATATTGAAGTATAACAAAATAAATGTTCAAGATATCTAACTAAATTAAGAAAAACAAAGTTTGCCCAACCAGAAAGATGTTTTCTTTGTTCCATCTCACATATTTATAAGCATAAAATAATAATTGTCTGTTGAAAGATGAACAATTTCTCGAAGACAACCGTTTTTATAAAATAAAGTCTTTTAAAGTTTTATCAGATAACTTAATAAAACATAAAGAAATAGATTCAATTCACCAGCCATTTATTTTCTTTGGGGTCTTCAATGCTCTCCACCGCTTGATCTTCTGTCATCTTCTCTCACACCTTCAACCTCAACTTGTACTCCCGATACTTTGTAATGATAGCTATAATATTTTTGCTCCCTAGAATGGTGGTGTTCTGCAACCTGGTTCTGAACTTGGCCAAGTTCTTAGTCACCCCTGTCATGGTTTCCTATATCATTTCATCCCTGTTTCTGTAACAATTAAGATAAACTTGCATGTAGCCTAATTTACTCAATGATTCAACAGAAACAGTCTCAGGATCAGCGAGCTTACTGTAAAGCAAATCTTTAACTTCTTTGTTGATATCCTTGGGATCACATAGGTTTTATTTGAAGTCATCTAAGATTTTTACTTCAAATGTATTGCAGTCGCTTTGAATACCAATCATTAAATACAGGTATTCTTATAGAGCCTTGTTAATCTAAGCGATAAGATTATCATACATATTAAGCTTTTAGTCTAATGAGTCAACCTAGGATAGATTAATTTCATGGGGATCACTTCCAAGATTTTCTCTTTTGAGTGTTATGGAATCTAGAGCTACTAATTTAGCAACTTCCCTTGAAAGCACATAAGTACTTCCTTGTTCTTTCCTCACCTGTTGAAGCTCATTGATCAATTATTTTCTCTTATTGTGTATAAGAGAATAACTTTGTATCATTTTAGTCAAGAAAAATAAAATATCACAAGACAATTTTTCCACCCATTCATTGGCAGCCCTAGCAAAATTTTGACCCTGTATAATCTGTTTAACAATATTTGCATTGATCCCAATAAATTCTGAGTTCAAAGATTCGTGAGGAGAAGGTGTCACTATTAACTGGATGAATTGGCTTAAAGACAAGATTTCATATTGAAGTTTTATGTTCTCTTTTCTCTCGTCCTTGGCCCTTTTAATCAAAACATTAATAGAATAATTTGTATGGTATGACTCTCCCTCAAGAGTGGAAGGACCCAAGTCAATATGACTTAATTTATAATCTGCCTCAGTTATATCATTTTCATTCAAATCTTTAATAGGATCAGCGATCTCCAATACCTGATTGCCAGAAGTAGCATCATTTATCATATTGGACATTCTCCTATTCTTAGGCTTTGAAGTTCCTTGTAGAAGCATACAACAGTATCAATTTCTTTAGCTGTTGTGGGAACACTTTTCCTCTTTTTCTCTACCACCATTTTTAGCCAGCTAGGAGAGGAAGTTGTTGCGGTAGAATTTACATTATCAGGTGGTAATTTATTTTTTATCTTCCAATGGAGGAGTAACATGAACTTCTTCATTATTAGGAGAAGAGGACACATTAAGAAAATTAGGGAAAGAGCTATCATTAACAATTGAATAAAAAATGGGATGAGGATTTGAAAGGAAGCTAGGTGTGGGGAAAATGCTTCCTACACTAATCTAGTGAGGAGAGGGATATAAAAATTCAAATTAATCCTTACAACTATAGAAACATAGAACAACTAACAGAGATATTACAACAATACACATGAACCAGAAAGAAGACAGAAGAAGAGAGACAAAGATTTACGGTGGGGAAAACCCTTATCAGGTGAAAAACCCCACACTCAGAAACCTGCACAATGTATTAACAAATCTGAAAGTTGTTTACAATACACTTACAATGCAAGCTTCAATGGTCTTTTCCACTCGTGTCTAGAGTCAATCCAGCAGTATAACAGTACCTGTAAAACCTATGATACAACTCCCTCTCCAAGCACCTGTTTATATAGAAAATATAAGGCAACATTGGACCTATCTTGGGATGGCCGTCCAACTTGGCCTCATGGCCCAAAACCCACTCCTAAGGACACTTAGTCAACATTGTAGAATGTTTCTAACACTTGTCGACATCTCCCATCCCAAAAAGGTCACCTATTTCAAAAATGGGCTATGACATATGCTCTTATGACACTTACGACCATCATAGAATCTATCATAGCAGTTACAACTTACAGCTGTAAGAGAATCTATCATACACATGCTATAAATAGCATATTCTTTTACATGTCATAGTCCACCTTGGGGCACCCATATAAGCCTTTTTCAAAGATGCTTCATGACACATGTCTTCACCTGTCTTACATGCTTCTATTTCTGACTCTTACATGTCATAGCTTCGTCATAGGAATCTATCATAACCGTTTCAGTCAAACATTCCCTTACACAACATGAAAGATGCTGGCACATGGAAAAATGCTCCTACCACAAAGTGGGACACCAATATCCTCATGTGAGGACAAAATTACAAGTTGTCATATTCCATGTAGGATGACACGTCACCGTGCCACATCCCACAACATGACAATATGGAATTTACAATTTATTTACAACATAGGCAATTAATTAATATATACTAACATAAATAATGCAAGGAATTACCAAGGTTGAGACACCTTAATTTCCAACATTCTCCCACTTGTTGAACACCTTGTAAGAGCTAATAGAATAACATGATTTAAATGCTATAGGCCGAGAGGCCCATAGACTCCAAACACCATATGAACTTCTCTGTGCCCACTAGTTTCATTAATGCAGCTGCAACATTCTTCAAAGT
The DNA here is from genome assembly GCA_027924645.1 of Cunninghamia lanceolata. NCBI lineage: Eukaryota > Viridiplantae > Streptophyta > Pinopsida > Cupressales > Cupressaceae > Cunninghamia > Cunninghamia lanceolata. The sequence continues at coordinate 27,615,159 of BSBN01000078.1, read as the reverse complement.
ATCTACCTTATCCAAATTTACCTTTCCATCCTCAACCATGTCTCACATGAAGTGAAACTAAACATCAATGTGCTTTGTTCTAGCATGGAAATTTGGATTCTTCACAAGGTAAATTGCACTATGACTATCACAATTGATCATGATTTGACCTGCATCAACACCAATATCTGAACATAATCTCTTATGGCAAATGGCTTCCTTACAATCATTAGTTTCTACCATATACTCAGCTTCAATCATGGACAAAGCAACAATAGTTTGTCGCTTTGTCATCCAACTAATAGCACTACCAAATAGTGTAAACATATAAGCACTGGTGGATCTCCTATTGTCAATGTCACCTGCCCAATCTAAATCCACAAATCCAAGAATATCAACAAAATGCAAAAGTCCTGTAACATTACCATGATATCATACATCAAACTACCAATAGCACTAGCATAAGGTACTCTACTCATGTCCTCCACCTGACTAGGAGATTTTAGACAATCCTCAATAGACAACTTTGTCCCCAATGAAACGGGAACACACAATGGTCTACAATCTGCCATGTTGAACCTGTCCAACATGGTCTTCACATAGTTACTCTAGCTTAACCAAACTTTTTTGTTGGTTCTATCTCCTCTAATTTTCATTCCTAGAATGTACTTGGCTTCCCCTCAATCTTTCATTTCAAACTGTGCTGACAACTGAGATTTAAAATTAGAAATCATATTCTTACCCTTCCCAATGAGCAACATATCATCAACATACAGTGCAACAATGAGAATACGATCACCATCAAACTTACAATACACACGGTGATATGATTTTGATCTCACAAATCTAAATAACAACACAAAGGCATCAAACTTCAAGTACCATCTCGTAGGGGATTGCTTCAAACAATACAAAGACTTCTTAAGTTTGTAAACCAAATTTCTTTATCTTTCACCATGTAATGCTCTGGTTGTGACATGTAGATTTCTTCCTCCAAATCACCATGAAGGAAAATTGTTTACACATCCATTTGTTTTACCTCTAAGTCATAAGCTGCTACAAGAGACAATAGGAATCAAATGGATGCCAACTTTGCAACAGAAGAGAAGATCTCACCATAATCTATACCCTCCACTTGTGAATACACCTGTGTAAACAATCTAGCCTTATACTTCTCAACACTACCATTTGCACCAAATTTCTTCTTGAACACCCATTTGTACCCAATGGGTTTCCGTCTAAGAGGCAAAAGCACCAAGTCCCAAGTTTGATTCTTTTCCAAAGAAGTCATTTCATCCTCCATGGCCTCCTTCCAGGAACCTACATCTTTCATGTCCATAGCCTCTGATATAGTTCTAGGTTCATCACTATTAGTAATCAAAGCATAAGCACAACTAGAATCAAGAAATGTAAAACCAAACCTTTCAGGTTGCTTTCTTATCCGTGTAGACCTCATCAAGAGCTGAGGTTGAGGTTCAGCTTCTTCATCTGAGCTTTCAGAGCTACTAGAGCTATCCTCATCATTAGGTCCAACATTGTCTTTCTATTCAGTCTTCTCAGGGGTAGCAGGAAACTAAACACCATCCTCTTTCTTTTCTTTTTCTTCTAGTTGTAAAATAATGGAAGAAGGTGTAAGGTCTCTGAAGATGACACTTCTGCTATACAACACTTTTTTAGCTACAAGGTCCCAAAGCTTGTATGCTTTCACACCGACACCATACCCAATGAAGATACACTTAACAACCTTGTTCTCTAATTTTGACCGCTTCTCCCTACATACATGTGCATATACCTTATAACCAAAAACATGAAGATGCCTTATTGAAGGCTTTCTACCAGACCACACCTCCATGGGTGTCTTTCCAACAAGAGATGATGTAGGAGATCTATTAACAAGATAGGAAGCAGTGGCAACAGCTTCAGTGCAAAACTTTTGTTCTAGGCCAGCTTCACTAAGCATACTCCTAGCCTTCTCCATCAGTGTCATGTTCATCCTTTCTACAACTCCATTTTGATGCAGGGTGTAAGGAGTTTTCTTATGTATTTCAATCCCAAGTTCCTTGCAATATTTATCAAATTCTATAGAACAGAACTCACCACCATTGTCAATTCTCAAACACTTAATCTTTTTACCAGTCTAATTTTCAGCAAAGGCCTTAAACTCCTTAAACTTACTATAGACTTTAGATTTACTTCAGAGAAAATAAATCCATATCCTACTATAATCATCTATGAAAGATACAAAATATACATATTTTGATAACAAACGAACTGTTGACGCATAAATCTATGGGTGTAATCTAGCAGCAACATGGGAAACTCTAAGACATGGGAATGCTCCTTAGAGTGACCTCTAGATTTTTAGGAAGCTGGCTCTTCTGTTCTTTCAGTAGGGTTTGAGAAAAGGGTTAGAAAGAAAGCCAAGATTGCAGAAAACAAATTCCTAATCTATGGTGATCTGCCAGATTTGAAACAATTATTTGCACAGTGTCTAAACTTTGAAGGATTTAACTAGATTCAAAGAGCAAAATATGCATGATTAAATCTAGTTTGATAAACACATTAAACAAAGGTAGAGAAACAGAGAATTTAGAGACAAGAATAGAGTAAACTCATAAATGCATAGGACACTATCTCATATTTGAATGAAAGAATAAATTTACAAAGGCACAATTGTTGCACAGAATAAACTATTACAATCATCATGAAAAGACACTGCAAAGGCAAGAAGAAAACTTTGTATGTTGCTCCAACTCTCTAATCTGATAAACTTGTAGAACTCTGAACATATCTGAAGAAGAACCCCCAATGTGTCTCAAATCTGCCCATTTATAACCTAAAAAACTCAACAAATTCTCAACGGCCTCTGAAAATCTGCAACTGAATCCGCAAAATCTAGCACCAAATATGGCACAAATCTGACTGCAACTGAAGTGGCCACCGAAAACCTTAACTAAACTATAGTTTCTGTTTTTCCTCCATGGCTGGAAAAATATCTCTGTGTGAGAAAGAAAACTCCCGCCGCTATTTTCCTGTAACTTGCTCATGAAATAAAAATGGCTACTCACATTTAAGGTTTCACTTTTATCTTTTATGTGAGAAGTGAATATAATAAATTTTCCTTATAAAGCCATAGCTTTATTAGTTGGGACCCACCATTTAATCTGAGAAGTTTATAAAATAAGGAACTTTTAAAACTTACCTCTCCCGTAACATTAGAAAATGAGAAACTTATATTTAATAAATTTTACTTATTAAAGGGAGGGCCACATATTGTTTCATTAATAAAAGACTTTCTTATAAAACCCTGTATCATTTGTATTTAATGAAATAAAATGAAACATCTAATTCTTCCTGTGCATGGACTCCACCACGTGGCTTCTTCCGCATCATCCTTGAGTTTCTTTTTATTTCTGCGGGTACTTACAAATGTCACTTTCCGCTGCCTTTATTTTACTATTCCTTGGATGCTTCCGCATCTAACATGTGGTACTTTGAAGCCTCATATTTCTATTAAAAATACTCAGGTGGTTCCCTTAAAACTCCGGTGAATCATTAATGCCACTTAAATAAAATATTCAGCTGCATATGAAAAGGGACCCACCATTTAATATGTATCTAATAAGAAACTTATATTGAAGCCTCAACCTCTTATAAAATCTCGTGACATTTATAAAATCTCGTGACATTTGTATTTTAATTAAATGAAACAAGTATTCCTCTCCTACACGCGGGCTACTCCACGTGGTGGCTTTCGTAGCAATTTGAGTTTCTTTTCATTTCTTTCCACAGCTTACATGTGTCAGACTCCACACTATTCTAAATTGCTTTTTGAAACTCTCAGGTGTCTCCACGTGGTGGCTTCTGCAGTAATTTGAGTTTCTTTTTATTGCCGCAGACACTTCCATTTGGCAGCCTCCGCATTGTTAGATATTTTCTGCATCAACGGTGGCTGTGTTTGTGACTCTTGAAAAACTAAGCATCCTTAAATCATAGAGTACCCACCATTATGATCAGCATCATATTTGATAAAGTTCCACTTCATTACCTACTCTTGCTTTGTGATGGTTTCTGTAAGATGTAGAATTCTTTTCTCTGTATCTTTGATTGACCATTGCTAAAGACCGACACATTATGAATTGTACCTTACTGTAGCTATCACACCATACTCTATAATTCTGCTATGAGTTTTTTTTTATGGCTGCAACAAGTTTCCTTCTATATGTGGCTGCATTGAGGAGGATACAGGGTCTCTAATGATTCTAATATAAATGTTGAGCCCATTCTTGGTGAAGTTTTTATTTCCATCTCTCATTATGAAGACACTTCATCCTATGTGCATCCTTGAACCTATCTCAATCATTACTGCAAACTGTTGAAATTATATTAAAGCTTATGAAATGAAAGTTTTGAAATGGTGTGAAAACTTCATCACTAGTTCTTAGCGACTGACTGGGAAAATAGGCCTACCTATTTGAATCCATAATATCTAGTTTTGCAAAATTAGTGCCTTAATCATCAGGCAATAGAGTCATAGTCTTTGAAATTAAAGCATTTATAACTGAACAGAAAGTGAAAACACATCTGAGCCTGAAGAAGCATCAAGGTGAATTGAAATACCAATGACCCAGAATACATCCCACCATCTCAAACTAAAACTGAGCACACAATTGATGTTTTGCAATTGAGACCAACCAACCATACTGACTGAACCTTAGAGACTGACCACAGGTCCTCCATTATGCTTTACAGCCAAGACTTATTGAAAGAAAAGTAACTAAAATTGAAACTAATGCTACTATTGTAGCTTATTTTGAATATTGAAACCATATTACTGACAACTGAAACATACAGGAACATGTCCATTCACTGGAACAGAAAAATAGCTACCATGTCTAATTATTTTGCTCCAATTTATCCTCATCAAACTGAAAAGGAACCAGATAAATTGTATGAAGAAATACAACAATATTTTGTACCTTTTGACTTCTTTGTACTCAGGAGATTCTCTTTTTGCTTCAAAACACCAGTCATACTGATCATCATGCTTTTTCTGTGTCAGTGCAGGGTGGGGAGGGAAAACAAAACACTGAAGCTCTTTCCTCTATTTGTAGTTGAGAGATTCTACTGCTAGAAACTCATTGGTGACCTCTTTCATTGTTGACTCTTTTATAGGTTCTTCCATAGAATGATAACCCATGACAGTACCAAAAATAGGCATGCAAGTGACAGAGTTGCCAAGAACAGTCTTGAATTTGATTAGGATTCCTTCATGCAAGAAAAATGTGTACAATCTAACTCTATTTGTGATATCATATGTGGCTCTACAATGTAGCAAATGTCTCTCTAAATCTCATCATCTTGTAGAGGCAAATCTTCATCAAGAAGAAGATAATAGCCATTTGAAAAAATAGTAAACAAATCAGCTCTTGAATCTTCCTCTGTTTCAACATTTCCTCCATGATCACCTTCAAGCCTTACAAATGAACATTGGAATTTCTCAATTACAAGATCTTCCTAATTTAGTAGCTGATATCCTTCTTGCAAAAGTGAGAACAAATCCTCATCATGCTTCAAATGTTGCTCATGTATCTCTGTGTCTTCTTCCTGCAGGTGTGAAACTTCATTGCAATAATAAAGACACTCATCCTTTGAAGACTCTGGTATAATGTCATTTGTAACCTCCTCAAAATCAGGAACAGACTGTCCATAATCATTTACCCAGTACATTTCAGCTTCAAATCCCTTCCCAGAGTACTTTTTAGTTTCTAGAAACATCACCTCATAAGTATCTTCTAAATCAAATGTTGCCACATGTGTATGATGTTCAATATCAGAAAGACACATAGGAGCCACTTTCTTGCTTGTAATTTGATTCTTGATACTTGATTTTTCTTGAATGTCAAAGTGACAGAGAATCTGGTCAATGGCTTTTATAGGTTGATTTGTAGGTATGGGGGCTTGTAGAGGATAATTTTCAAGACAATTGGGCATTCTCTAGATATATTCATACTGCTGTTCATAAGAATCTTGAGGTATTAAACATAGATCAGCATGGTATAGGTTTTGTCCTTTTAACTCATTGATCTCATGGGAGAGGGTTTTAATTAGTTCCTTCACAGCACTCATCTCCTCATGATTTGTCAAATCAGTAGGGAGGGTGGGTGGACTAAAATTTGCATACATTTGGTTACAAGACAGGGCATGAGATAGGCTATTTGCATGAGGCATCAACTGCTTTAAGGGCAGAGGAGGCAGTTTACTAGACAATATGAGGCTACTTTCAGCTTTGAAGGCAAGATCATATGACTGAGGCAGAGTTTCACCTCCTAGGGATTGTATCATGATAGAGATCTCAGGGTCTAAAGCCTTTAAATAATACAAGAAAGCAAAGACTAGAGGGGGCCTCATGTCTATAAAAAAAATTTCCATACCTTGTCAAATCTTGAATTGAAATCATGTATGGGCTCCATTGGATGCCTCTTGATTGTAATCAAGTTCTGGATGAGAGTGTTGACATCTATTTTGTCTTTGAACTGATTGTAGATGAGTCCTCCTAGTTGATCCCATCTAGTGATTGAACCAAGCTACAAGCCTCTGTACCATTCTTTTGCTTTGCCCTTGAGGGAAGATGCAAGCAACAAGAGAGCATGATTCTCAGTCATGACATTATGAACATAGCATAGATTTGCAACATCTTGAATGTAATCTATAGGGCAAATAGAGCCATCTCCAAGAAAGTGAGGCAATGCCTTCCAGGCTGTGTCAGGAACTTGACCTTGCTGTTGAAGAACAAGAGGAGTGGAATCCCAAGTCACAAAGGGTAGATCTCTTTGAATATTCAGATGCACATAGATACCAAGGGCTGTAATGATCTACAGGAGCAAAGATTCAAGAATGATCTGCTAGTAGAGTTGCCAGATGGATGATTCATGCTCCTATGAGCAGATATTCCTACGATTTTCCATCAAAACCACAGAATGCAAGGCAAAGATTCTCAGTAAATAAAGACTCAAGTCCTTGAATCGGTCCCACCGGGCGTGCCAAAAACTGTTGATGCATAAATCTATGGGTGTAATCTAGTAGCAACATGGGAAACTCTGAGACGTGGGAATGCTCCTCAGAGTGACCTCCAGATTTTTAGGAAGCTGGCTCTTCCATTCTTTCAGTAGGGTTTGAGAAAAAGGTCAGAAAGAAAACCAAGATTGAAGAAAACAAATGCCTAATCTATGGCGATCCATCAGATTTGAAACAATTATTTGCAGTGTCTGAACTTTGAAGGATTTAACTAGATTCAAAGAGCAAAATATGCATGATTAAAACCAGTTTGAAAAACACATTAAACAATAGCAAAGAAATAGAGAAATTAGAGACAAGAACAGAGTAAAATCATAAATGCACATGACACTATCTCATGTTTGAATGAAAGAATAAATTTACAAAGGCACAATTGTTGCACATAATAAACTATTACAATCATCATGAAAAGACACTGCAAAGGCAAGAAGAAAACTCTATATGCTGCTCCAACTCTCTGATCTGATAAACTTGTAGAACTCTGAACATATCTGAAGAAGAACCCCCAATGTGTCTCAAATCTACCCATTTATAACCTGAAAAACTCAACAAATTCTCAACGGCCTCTGAAAATCTGTAACTGAATCCGCAAAATTTGGCACCAGATCTAGCACAAATCTGACTACAACTGAAGTGGCCACTGAAAACCTTAACTGAACTGCAGTTTCTATTTTTCCTCCGTGGCTAGAAAAATATCTCTGTGCGAGAAAGAAAACTCCCCCCGCTATTTTCTTATAGCTTGCTCATGAAATAAAAATGGCTGCTCACATTTAGGGTTTCACTTTTATCTTTCACGTGAGAAGTGAATATAATAAATTTTCCTTATAAAGCCATAGCTTTATTAGTTGGGACCCACCATTTAATCTGAGAAGCTTATAAAATAAGAAACTTTTAAAACTTACCTCTCTCGTAACATTAGAAAATGAGAAACTTATATTTAATAAGTTCTACTTATTAAAGGGAGGGCCACATATTGTTTCATTAATAAAAGACTTTCCTACAAAACCCCGTATCATTTGCATTTAATGAAATAAAATGAAACATCTAATTCTTCCTATGTGCGGACTCCACCACGTGGCTCCTTCTGCATCATTTTTGAGTTTCTTTTTATTTCTGTGGGTACTTACAAATGTCACTTTCTGCTGCCTTTATTTTACTGTTCCTTGGATGCTTCCGCATCTGACATGTGGCACTCTAAAGCCTCATATTTCTATTAAAAATACTCAGGTGGTTCCCTTAAAACTCCCGTGAATCATTAATGCAACTTAAATAAAATATTCAGCTACATATGAAAAGGGCCCCACCATTTAATATGTATCTAATAAGAAACTTATATTGAAGCCTCAGCCTCTTATAAAATCCCATGACATTTGTATTTTAATTAAATGAAACAAGTATTCCTCTCCTGCATGCAGGCTGCTCCACGTGGAGGCTTCCACAGCAATTTGAGTTTATTTTCATTTCTTTCCATAGCTTACATGTGTCAGACTCCGCACTATTCTAAATTGCTTTCTGAAACTCTCAGGTGTCTTTACGTGGTGGCTTCTGCAGCAATTTGAGTTTCTTTTCATTTCTTTCCACAGCTTACATGTGTCAAACTCTGCACTATTCTAAATTGTTTTCTAAAACTCTTGGGTGTCTCCATGTGGTGGCTTCCACAACAATTTGAGTTTCTTTTCATTGCCGTGGACACTTCCATTTGGCAGCCTCCACACTGTTAGATATTTTCTGCATCAACGATGGTTGTGTGTGTGACTCTTGAAAAACTAAGCATCCTAAAATCATAGAGTACCCACCATTATGATCAACATCATATTTGATAAAGTTCCACTTCATTACCTACTCTTGCTTTGTGAGGGTTTCTATAAGATGCACAATTCTTTTCTCTGTATCTTTGATTGACCATTGCCAAAGATTGACACATTATGAATTGTGCCTTACTTTAGCTATCACACCATACTCTATAATTCTACTATGAGTTTTCTTTGATGGCTGCAACAAGTTTCCTTCTATATGTGGCTGGATTGAGGAGGATACAAGGTCTCTAATGATTCTAATGTAAATGTTGAGCCCATTCTTGGTGAAGTTTTTAGTTCCATCTCTCATTATGAAGACACTTCATCCTATGTGCATCCTTGAACCTATCTCAATCATTACTGCAAACTGTTGAAATTATATTAAAGCTTATGAAATGAAAGTGTTGAAATGGTGTGAAAACTTAATCACCAAGAACAGTAACAGGACCAAATACATCAGAATGAACTTGAGGTCCAACACACCAGAAGACTTGTGAGAACTTGAATTAAACTAAACATGATTTTGTTTCCCATATATGCAATGTTTGCAAAATTCAAACTCAAGATTACAATCATCTAACCCCTCAATGAGGTTTTTATTTTTTAGGTTATGCAGACCCTTCTCACCAATGTGGCCAAATCTCTTATGCCATAACATTGTCTTTTTAGTAGGAAGTTTAACTTCCAAGGCATGATTACAAACATCAAAACTAAAAACAACAGATCTCTTAATTGCTCATTTAGATGGTGGGGATGAAGTGACTTCTTCCCTCTTCCTTGAATCAAAAGAATTATTACATTCTGAAATGCATGCCTCCAGTTGAAATAGAGTACCTTTTCTAGTACCCTTAGCAAGCACCATAGCTCCTCTAGTCATGTTGCATCCTTCTTTCAAAAAGACAACCTACACACCTACATCATTCAAACTACTTACATAAAGCAAGTTCCATGCTAAGCCTGGGATATGCATAACCCCAGAGATCCCCTTCACTCTACCATTAAGGAATTGGATAGAGACACTTCCACAACCGACAATCTTCAGATGAGAGTCGTCACTCAAGTACACCTTTCAACCATCGAACTCCTCATACTTAGTAAACCAATCTCGATGTGAGGTCATGTGGAATGATGCACTAGAGTCAATCAGTCACACAACATTAGATGCATGGGTTTCTTGGGTTGCAATAAAAGCATCACCATCATCTTCTGATTTGTCAAAATCTAAATCTGGGGTCTTCGTCTTCACTTTATTTTCTTCTTTGCATTCCTTTCAGAAATGCCCAGATTTACCATAGTTCCAATAGATAGCCTTGGATTTTCCAAGAGATTTGGATCTACCCTTCTCAACTTTCTTGTCGTTGTTTATCCCTTTCTCCTTGGGTCTTCCACGAACTGCAAGAGCCTCTTTGGCTACATCATAAGACTTTCTCTGCATCTCTTCGGATAATAGTGAAGAAACCACTTCATCCATTTTTAATGTGGATGTGGTGCTTCCAATAGCCATGAAAAGGTGATCCCATGAGTTTGGCAAAGAACAAAGCAAGGTCATACACCGATCCTCCTCCTCCATCTTCACACCAATAGATGTCAATTGTATAACCAACATGTTAAAAGCATTCATATGTTTAGCAATGGATCCCCCGTCCTCCATTCGAAGAGAATACAACTTCTTTTTCAGAAAAAAATTATTAACCATGGATTTGGCTTGATACACATCTCCCAACTTCTTCCAAAGCAAGGTTGTACTTTTCTCCTCATGGACATTTAACAACACATTATCAGCAAGACTAATTCTTAGGGGACCCTTAGCCTTCTGATGCTTGAGATCCCACTCATCTTGTGACATTGCATCTGGTCTAGTTCCATTAACACTTATCCAAAGGTCTCAGTGTACAAGCATGTCTTCCATCTTGAGCTTCCACAACTCAAAATTAGTGCCATTGAATTTATCCAGTTCAAATTTTTCAGATGTGCCTGCCATATCCTTGCTACAATAGAATTCATAATACTCTGCATAGATTCCCACTCAACTAAAGATCAGCTCAAAAAACCCCTACCCAACAGCTAGTACCAAAACTGGTCGGGCTCTAATACCAACTGAAAGGAAGCTAGGTGTGCAGAAAAGGCTTCGTACACTAATCTAATGAGGAGAGGGCTATGCAAATTCAAACTAATCCTTACAACTATATTAACATAGAACATATAACAAATATATTATAGAAATACACATGAACTAGAAAGAAGACAGAAGAAGAGAGACAAAGATTTACGGTGGGGAAAACCCTTATCAGGTAAAACCCCCACTCAGAAACCTGTACAATGTATTAAAAAATCTAAAAGTTGTTTACAATACACTTGCAATGCAAGCTTCAATGGTCTTTGACACTCATGTCTGGAGTCAATCTGGTAGAATAACAATACCTATAAAACCTATGATACAGCTCCCTCTTCGAGCACCTATTTATATAGAAAATGCAAGGTAATATTGGACCTATCTTGGGATAGGCATCCAACTTGGCCTTAGGGCCCAAACCCAATGCCTAAGGACACTTGGTCAACATTGTAGAATGTTCATGACACTTGTCCGCAGCTCCCATCCCAAAGAGTTTGCCTATTTCCAAAATGGGCTATGACAAATGCTCTTATGACACTTACGACCATCATAGAATCTATCATAGCGGTTACAACTTACAGCTGTAAGAGAATATATCATACACATGCTATAAATAGCATATTCTCTTACAACATCTGATAGTTGACCTTGGGGTGCCCAAATAAGTCTTTTTCGAAGATGTTTCATGACACATGTCTTCACTTGTCTTACATGCTTCTATTTCTGACTCTTACATGTCATAGCTTCTGTTGGAACTGAAAATTCCAAATATTTTTTGCAAAATATTTCAGGCTTTTTGTATGCAAAATCAATTTTAAAACCTAGAAATTCATCTTTGTACATCAACATGAGGTGTCTATCTATATGAGAAGAGGACTTTTACAAAGGACCATCACCTTGTACAAGCCACAATGGCCATAAGATAGAAGTAAGATGGTGCAAAAATTTGTTTTATCAAGCAGTACAGCTACAAGAAGCAAGATTAACTGGAGGGAGATTCAAATGGTAGTTACTAGAGAATCAAGCGAGTAGATGTAACCATAACAAAGAAAAAACACATTAGTGTTGCACCAAAATAAGGATGAGATGAGATTAAAGGAAAGGCTTTAAGGCTGATTTAGAGCCTTCCCCAGAAAGAAAGTTATAGATTCAGTTTTCTCTTCATGGTGATGCATCTGATTGAGTTCTAGAAGTCTTGATCAGTTGCATGTGTATGTATTCCTCCTTATGAAAATAATCAAATTAAGTATATTAGCAATCTTTGTACATGGCCATCCGCAAGAACCAACCATCAAATTATCAGAGTCAAATTCAATTTGATTAGATGACAAAATGGGAGGCCAGGGCTGTCATGCTAGAAACATCTGATGCTTTTCTTAAAATAATCTATACATATTCCCTAATTGATGTGGAGTTTTACCATGGCCAGTTCACAGATAGTTGAAGAATAGCTCAACAATTTATAGCCAAAAAATCCAACCTTTATCGAGCATCTCAAGTGTATGTTTGAGGGCATCGTTGACATTTTTTGTCCTTGCACAAACCCTAAGTCAGTAATGGGTAACTAAATACATTGGGCATTGTTTCATGCCATAAAAAACATTCACATTAGAAAATCTTTCTAAACTCCTTGGTTGTTCCTCAGCGTATTCCTTAAAATTCTTGTGGGTGCAATTGCAATTCCCTGTTTATTTTTTATCTTGTAATAAAGATGTCAGTTCTAGAGTTTTTCTTTTTACTGGAAATATTGTTGGCCTAACCTGGGGTTATCTTTTATGTGACCAGACTTGTCTGTCTATTGAGTATGCTGCATTTAACCTTTGATGTAGCGTTTTAGTCAATTTCAAAAGTTCTGTCGTGAAACCTTGTTTGTATTTACCACTACTCATTCCATTTTAGAATAACAGGCTTTGTTTACATTGAATGCAAATCTCTATTTTCAATTCGAATGATGGATCTATAATTGTTTAGTGTCCAATGGATGATGATATAAATTGTCGGTCATTCGTAGAGATGTAGGTTTAATTTATACTTTTATCCTATTGTTGCATAAATCTGTGGGTGTAATCCAATAGCAACATGGGAAAATCTGAGACGTGGGAATGCTCCTCAGAGTAACCTCTAGATTTTTAGGAAGCTGGCTCTTCCATTCTTTTAGTAGGGTTTGACAAAAAGGTTAGAAAGAAAACCAAGATTGCAGAAAATAAATGCCTAATCTATGGCGATCCACCGGATTCGAAATAATTATTTGCATAGTGTCTAAACTTTGAAGGATTTAACTGGATTCAAAGAGCAAAATATGCATGATTAAAACCAGTTTGATAAACACATTAAACAAAGGCAGAGAAATAGAGAAATTAGAGACAAGAATAGAGTAAACTCATAAATGCACGGGACACTGTCTCATATTTGAATGAAAGAATAAATTTACAAAGGCACAATTATTGCACAGAATAAACTATTACAATCATCATGAAAAGACACTGCAAAGGCAAGAAGAAAACTTTGTATGCTGCTCCAACTCTCTGATCCGATAAACTTGTAGAACTCTGAACATATCTAAAGAAGAACCCCTAATGTGTCTCAAATCTGCCCATTTATAACCTAAAAAACTCAACAAATTCTCAACGGCCTCTGAAAATCTATAACTAAATCCACAAAATCCGGCACCAGATCCAGCACAAATCTGACTACAACTGAAGTGGCCACTGAAAACCTTAACTAATTAAAACCCTCTCCCATGAGATTAATGAGTTAAAAGGACAAAACCTATACCATGCTGATCTATGTTTAATACCTCAAGATTCTTTTGAACAGCAGTATGAATATATCCAGAGAATGCCCAATTGTCTTGAAAATTATCCTCTACAAGCCCCCATACCTACAAATCAACCTATAGAAGCTATTGACTAGGTTCTCTGTCAATTTGACATTCAAGAAAAATTAAGTATCAAGGATCAAATTACAAGCAAGAAAGTGGCTCCTGTGTGTCTTTCTGATATTGAACATCATACACATGTGGTAACATTTGATTCAGAAGATACTTATGAGGTGATGTTTCTAGAAACTAAAAAGTACTCTAGGAAGGGATTTGAAGCTGAAAAGTACTAGGTAAATGATTATGGATAGTCTATTCCTGATTTTGAGGAGGTTACAAATGACATTATACCAGAGTCTTCAAAGGATAAGTGTCTTTATTATTGCAATGAAGTTTCACACCTGCAGGAAGAAGACACAGAGATACATGAGCAACATTTGGAGAATGATGAGGATTTGTTCTCACTTTTGCAACAAGGATATCAGCTACTAAATGAGGAAGATCTTGTAATTGAGAAAGTCTAAGGTTCATTTGTAAGGCTTGAAGGTGATCATGGAGCAAATGTTGAAATAGAGGAAGATTCAAGAGCTGATTTGTTTACTATTTTTTCAAATGGCTATTGTCTTCTTCTTGATGAAGATTTGCCTCTACAAGATGATGAGATTCAGAGAGATATTTGCCACATTGCAGAGCCACATATGATATCACAAATAGAGTTAGATTCTACACATTTTTTCTTTCTTAAAGGAATCCTAATCAGATTTAAGACTATTCTTGGCAGCTCTGTCACTTGCATGCCTATTTTTGGTACTATCATGGGTTATCATTTTGTGGAAGAACCTACAAAAGAGTCAACAATGAAAGAGGTCACCAATGAGTTTCTAGCAGTAGAATCTCTCAGCTACAAATAGAGGAAAGAGCTTCAATGTTTTGTTTTCCCTCCCCGCCCTCCACTGACACAAGAAAAAGCATGATGATCAGCATGACTGGTGTTTTGAAGCAAAAAGAGAATCTCTTGAGTATAGAGAAGTCAAAAGGTTGAAAATATTGTTATATTTCTTCATACAGTTTATCTGGTTCCTTTTCAGTTTGATGAGGATAAATTGGATCAAAATAATCAGACATGGCAGGTATTTTTCTGCTCTGGTGAATGGACATGTTCCTGTATTGTTCAGTTGTCAGTAATATGGTTTCAATATTCAGAATAAGCTACAATAGTAGCATTAGTTTCAATTTTAGTTACTTTTCTTTCAATAAGTCTCGGCTGCAAAGTGGAATGGAGGATCTGTGGTCAGTCTCTGAGGTTCAGTCAGTATGGTTGGTTGGTCTCAATTGCAAAACATCAATTGTGTGCTCAGTTTTAGTTTGAGATGGTGGGATGTATTCTGGGTCAGTGGTATTTTAATTCACCTTCATGCTTCTTCAGGCTCGGATGTGTTTTCACTTCCTATTCAGTTATAAATGCTTCAATTTCAAAGACTGTGACTCTATTGCCCAATGATTAAGGCACTAATTTTGCAAAACCAGAGATTATGGATTCAAATAGGCAGGCCTATTTTCCCGGTCAGTCGCCAAGAATTGGTGATGAAGTTTTCACACCATTTCAAAACTTTCATTTCATAAGCTTTAATATAATTTCAACAGTTTGTAGTAATGATTGAGATAGGTTCAAGGATGCACATAGGATGAAGTGTCTTCATAATGAGAGATGGAACTAAAAACTTCGCCAAGAATGGGCTCAACATTTATATTAGAATCATTAGAGACCATGTATCCTCCTCAATGTAGCCACATATAGAAGGAAACTTGTTACAACCATCAAAGAAAACTCATAGCAGAATTATAGAGTATGGCGTGATAGCTACGGTAAGGCACAATTCATAATGTGTCAGTCTTTGGCAATGGTCAATCAAAGATACAGAGAAAAGAATTGTGCATCTTATAGAAACTATCACAAAGCAAGCGCAGGTAATGAAGTGGAACTTTATCAAATATGATGCTGATCATAATGGTGGGTACTCTATGATTTAAGGATGCTTAGTTTTTCAAGAGTCACACACACTACCACCGTTGAAGCAGAAAATCTCTAACGGTGTGGAGGCTGCCAAATGGAAGTGTCTCTGGCAATGAAAAGAAACTCAAATTGTTGCGGAAGCCACCACATGGAGACACCTGAGAGTTTTAGAAAGCAATTTAGAATAATGTGGAGTCTAACACATGTAAGCTACGGAAAGAAATGAAAAGAAACTCAAATTGCTATGGAAGCCACCACGTGGAGACACCCGAGAGTTTCAGAAAGCAATTTAGAATAGTGCGGAGTCTGACACATGTAAGCTACGGAAAGAAATGAAAAGAAACTCAAATTGCTACAGATGCCACCATGTGGAGCAGCCCACATGCAGGACAGGAATACTTGTTTCATTTAATTAAAATACAAATGTCACGGGATTTTATAAGAGGCTGAGGCTTCAATATAAGTTTCTTATTAGATACATATTAAATGGTGCGGCCCTTTTCATATGCAGCTGAATATTTTATTTAAGTGGCATTAATGATTCACGGGAGTTTTAAGGGAACCACCTGAGTATTTTTAATAGAAATATGAGGCTTTAGAGTGCCACATGCCAGATGCAAAAGCATCCAAAGAACAATAAAATAAAGGTAGCAAAAAGTGACATTTGTAAGTACCCGCAAAAACACACAGGAAGAATTAGATGTTTCATTTTTTTCATTAAATGCAAATGATACGGGGTTTTCTAAGAAAGTCTTTTATTAATGAAACAATATGTGGCCCTCCCTTTAATAAGTAAAACTTATTAAATATAAGTTTCTCATTTTCTAATGTTACGGGAGAGGTAAGTTTTAAAAGTTTCTTATTTTATAAGCTTCTCAGATTAAATGGTGGGTCCCAGCTAATAAAGCTATGGCTTTATAAGGAAAATTTATTATATTCACTTCTCACGTGAAAGATAAAAGTGAAAGCCTAAATGTGAGCAGCCATTTTTATTTCATGAGCAAGCTACAAGAAAATAGTGGCAGGAGTTTTCTTTCTCGCACAGAGATATTTTTCTAGCCACAGAGGAAAAATAGAAACTGCAGTTCAGTTAAGGTTTTCAGTGGCCACTTCAGTTGTAGTCAGATTTGTGCTGGATCTGGTGCCAGATTTTGCGGATTCAGTTGCAGATTTTCAGAGGCCGTTGAGAATTTGTTGAGTTTTTCAGGTTATAAATGGGCAGATTTGAGACACATTGGGGGTTCTTCTTCAGATATGTTCAGAGTTCTACAAGTTTATCAAATCAGAGAGTTGGAGCAGCATACAGAGTTTTCTTCTTGCCTTTGTAGTGTCTTTTCATGATGATTGTAATAGTTTATTCTATGCAACAATTGTGCCTTTGTAAATTTATTCTTTCATTCAAATATGAGACAGTTTCTTATGCATTTATGAGTTTACTCTGTTCCTATCTCTAATTTCTCTATTTCTCTACCTTTTTTTAATGTGTTTATCAAACTGGTTTTAATCATGCATATTTTGCTCTTTGAATCTAGTTAAATCCTTCAAAGTTTAGACACTATGCAAATAATTGTTTCAAATCCAGCGGATCGCCATAGATTAGGCGTTTGTTTTGTGCAATCTTGGTTTTCTTTTTGACCTTTTTCTCAAACCCTACTGAAAGAACGGAAGAGCCAGCTTCCTAAAAATCTAAAGGTCACTCTAAGGAGCATTCCCACGTCTCAGAGTTTCCCATGTTACTACTAGATTACACCCACAAATTTATGCATCAACACATCCAACACATGTTTCTCAGCTCGGAATGATCGAATCAACAACAAATTACAAAACCAAGTAAAGATTTACATTTATTTCAAATGTTCTAATGAATGTGCATCAGCTTGTTGGAAGTCATACAATTGTTCTTACCTGAAAAGCATATTAGACTCTAATTGATGGAGACAGGTTATCGAGCCTTCACAATAATCAACTAAATAACTTTCATGAATTTTTTCCTCCTCTTTTGGAATCATCTTCTTCAAGCTTTTGATGCTATCAGAATCCCACGAAGAAGAGATTCAGTTCATTTTGGATGCCATCGGTGATTACTTGAATGTTAAGGTACGCCGCTCAGATGTGCTCCCTGCTTGAAGTGGGATTCATCCATTAGCATTAAATCCCTCAGCTAATAATAGTGCCAGCATTTCTAGAGATCATGTAGTGTCTACAAACATTAGTGGCCTAGTAACTATTACTGGTGGAAACTAGACCACATATAGAAGCATGGCAGATGGATTTTCTCATTTCCATGCACTATGGGTTCTTCGAGAAATTATAACACCTATTATTATGAAGATCTTCGCAGTTGTTTGTGTGCCATATGTGTTTTTATGGGGCACATTTCCTCTTTTTGGATATTACCTTATCATTAATTCTGCAGCTTGCCATTTTGCATGCTTGGGTTGCTTTACCTTGGGTCAGCAGTGGCATTGTATGAAGAGATTCCATCAATGGTTTACATATCTCCATAACTCAATCCATGATGATAGGTATTTGGCAAGATGAGAGCTCAAATGCAAGAGAAGCCATACATTGGCTAGATATTTAAGTTTCATATAAAGTTCAACTTGGTCTAGCATTAGATCTACTGGAAGCAATTTTTAGAATTTCAAGAGGTGCCCTAGAATTTAAACATGAGAGAGAGGCTACTTAAGCACTTAAAAAATGATTTTGGAGCCATATGTTAAGTTTTGTGCATTAAATTCCCTGGCTTTATAGCCTCCCTTCTAGTATCCCAAGTTGGCAGAGACAATATTTAGTGAATCTTTTTATCAATGAATTTACTTGATTGGGAGAAATTTCTGAACTATCAAATTATTGATTCAGCTGGTTTTCTCCATAGTCTGAAGAAGGATTTATAGAGATTTGTAGTATATGTACAAAATTCTAGTACATCATCTTCCTCTAAGCTCTCTGTGCTTGGTGCCCTTGCTGCTCACCCAACATTACAAATGATAGCACTAAAAAAGTGGAAAAAATAATGTCTTCAGATCTATAACCACGTGCCTGATCTTGGGCCCATATGGAAACTTGTTGAATGGGTGGGGACTATCACAAAAACACACATGCTTTCACCCAAGACAGGACAACAATATAATCACATTCTAGGAAAACAAAAGGTGAACAAATATAATTAAAAGGTTTAAAATTATTAAACAAATATGCAGCAATAAACATGTTTATGGGGTAAATATATTCACGGGAGGATATATTTCAAGATGAAAAGGGTAAACATTTATTTCAATCATCCCCAGATATAAAATAAATATTTTTTCATTGGAATATTATACTAAAGGAGTTACAAGGTTGAAGACAAAATATTTTTCAAAGAATTCACTGCATAGGTAATTTATTTTACCTAAAATATATATTTTTGAGGAAGTAATGTGCAAATGGTCAGGGACATTTTCACCGAGCGAATAAAGAAGGGGTAATTATTTTTTATCTAAATAAATATTTCTATCCAACGTAAGTGAAAGAATATGTGGGTAAATATAAAGAAATAAAGTGAAGATTATTAAGGCATGAGATTAAATATTTTGTTATCAAAGACAATGAAGATTAATTTAAATATTTAATTTGCCAAAGGCAACTCCTTAAATATTTTATTTGTGACGGAAAAAGATTAATGTTAAAATTAATCAAACCAAAAGTCATGCCAAAAGATTTGTTAAATTATTGGAGCCTTAAATGGAAATATCAAGGAAAATTATTATTAACATTCGGGTATGATAAAGTGACATTTGATATACATTGTCCCGGTGATGAAACCCTAAATACATGTCAATGAACAAATATACAATGGAAATAAGGAAATGATACCGCACGCCACAGGTCCTAAGGTTCACCTCAATGTAAGTTATATGTTTATATATTGTTTATCTGATGAATAATTTGTTTTCTATGTAGGATTTTGGTTACGTTGAAGCAGTTCTCAACTGAAGGTTAAATGAAGCAACTCAAGAAGATTACTTTTCAGCCTGAGATGATCATTAAATGTTTCAAACCAATTTATTTAATTTATGTAATAAAATATGTCATTTCTTATGGTTAGTTCAACTAGTTATTAACCATCACAAAATGAATGTAACAGGTCTGAGGCTTGTTGCATCTCTTTAAATTGAGATCCTAGGACCCAAAATAAAGGGTTAGAATTAGATTAGAAATAGAGATTTTTACACAAAAAAGACAATTGAAACATTTTAGGATTAGATTAGGTTAGATTTGATTCAATCTGATGCAAATTTGATCCTTCTATGCAATTTCATTCTGAGAAAGGCTATGGTGCATGATACATTCTGAGGCAGCAGTTGAGGATTCAAATTTGAAATACATTGTGACGGTATCATCTTTTTGTTGTTTTTAATTCAATCAATTTAATTATCTCCATGTCATTCATTTTCTGATTATTCAATTTGAATGTGTTAAGGATATGTTCAAATTGTCTGGTTACATTTGCTAATTCAGTATAGTTGATTTGATTGGTTTCTCAAGGAGAATTAAATCCTTTCTCATCAATTATAGTAATCTTAGAATGTTGAATGGATTACTAAGTACGATTAATTGATTAGGGTTATTAATTTGTCTCCAGAGTTGATCTAATTTATTATTTTGCAAAGTTCAATTGGTTCTTTCTGGAAAGATTAAAATCCTTTTAATATTTTGCATTTAATACAATTATGTCCTTTGGATTATTAAGAATGAATTAATAATTTCTTCCTTGCACGTTTGTACAAGTTGCAAATAGTTATATGTGCCAATCGGATCGAGTTATTACCTGATAGAAGTTATTTGTTTCTGACATCCTGACTCTGTTGCCCAAATGGACAAAGCACTAGTCTAACTATTGATTCATTTTATGTTTAAAATATTTACTCTATTTTATCGCTATAGTTTAGATTCATTTCATGTTAGTTGTTATTTATTTCTATTAGAATTTAGATTAAATCATTTGCTTTCTTTAGAAATGGTTTACAATATCTCATCTGATTTACAAGTATGCCATTGTAATTGGATAAACTAGCAGCAAACCAACATTGATTTAATCATACAACTGACTTTGATAATCAAAGGTTCACCCGCCTAGGTTGTAGCAGGACCTAAAGCATAGGGAGAAGTTGATTGTTAAGGTCAAACTCTAGTCATTGGCTCAAAAATGTTGTAGATTTGACCATAGAGCTTGGCATCCCCTTAGAATCCACAACCTACATTTTTGAGACCCAACAACTTCGTCACAGGAATCCGTCATAACCGTTTCAGTCAAACATTCCCTTACACAACATGAAAGATGCTAACACATGGTAAAATTCTCCTACCACAAAGTGGGACGCATATTGCCTTACGTGAGGACAAAATTACAAGTTGTCATCTTCCATGTAGGATGACACATCACTATGCTACATCCCACAACATGACAATATGGAATTTACAATTTATTTACAACATAGGAATTTGCTTAATATATACAAACATAAATAATGCAAGGAATTACCAAGGTTGAGACACCTTAATTCCCAACAAGATTCACTCCCACAGTCTGCATACCTTTTGCTCACAAGAGGACTATCTGATTTGCATACTAATTTCAATTTGAGGGCATCATTGGTCCTTTCACCATCACCCCCTAACTATGAATTAGAAATAGATTGTGACACATCATGTAGTCATGTGGAACTCTACATAGTAGAACTTTGCACTATTTTCTATCCAGTAGCCCTTGAGATACATGATTTGTGAGGTGAACCTGCATGTCCACACCACTTACCAGCCAGCCAATTCTCAGTCCTCTTGATCACTAATGCAGAATGAACATTAATATCCACAACCTCCTTCCCAGACCAATTTATTCAGGGAAGGGGTTTTGACAACAAGCTTTTGTATTCTACATCAATTACTTCAGAATCCTCCTCAGCTTTTTCTAGAACATGAATGGGTAAACCCAAAGCTTGTATTTGACTTATAGTAAGTCTCAAGTAACTTCTTCTTAGAACATCGCAGTCATCCGCATAATCTTCCAAGAAATCTTCTAGGCTCGAATGATGCGCATACGAGCTAGAACCATAGAAGTTCTATTTATGTAGTTTTTATTGTTAAAGTGTTGTCTCAAAGACAAGGAATGAAGATTAAATTTGGCCAGTGCATATTGAGCCCCTTTCATGGCATCTTTATTTTTACAAGAATAAACTAACAAAGACAAAGGAAAAGTGTAGCCTTTCTTCCTCATATAATAGTATTTAACATTTATAATAGTCATCTATCTATAGACCTCCAAAAAGATGATATAGTCATTCAGGTACCGAGGTAAATTGGTTGGGGATGACTCATAACCTCCTAGTCTTAGGTAAGTGAATCTATCAAATTGAATATAAAAACTCCCAAATTGCATAACCATAGAAGCAGCCTCAGGGGAAATCCTCATTTTAGGATTACAATTCAACTTTCTTACTAAAAAAATAGAAAAGGCATCATTAACTCGGTGAAAATCCTTCATCCAAACATCCTTTGTAAATTGAGGAAAATAAACATACACAAGTGTATCTGGAGTTAGAGACCCATGTGGCCTCAACTCGGCCCAAACAACCTCTTGAATGGCCATAACATATACCAAATAAGAGCACACATGAAATGCAGAGGTCCTTGGAAACTTCAACAGTTGTTTGTTTAGGTGATGGCTTATCATTTTAGCCCAATCAATAAATAGACCCTCACTACATATCAGCAATATAAAATGACACATCTAGAATTCAAAAGAATTAGCATCCTCACTACCTGCCACATGGTGCAACAAAGTGATAATATTTCAAATTTTGTCTTTAAAATGTGCTCTTTTAAGTATAGAGGGTAGGTGAGACTTACCTCTTTTTTTTTTTACTTTAGCCAGTTGCATGCAATATAATTTCTACCCCATCCTTCATTCTCCTCAAAGAATTCCACACCCAGGGCTACAGACATATCTTCATATTTTTCCTGCCTTGGAATCTTCAATGCATAAGAAATAGACTCAGGGTCAATTCTTGCAATCACCACTCCTTCCTTAGTCTTGATTTCTAAAGTCTCAGTGTCATATCTCTCTATGCATGCAACAATTAAATATTCATAGCACACTGAAATAGGGAAACCTGTTGCATGAGCCAGACCACTCTATAGGATTTTCTCAACGAATGGTGATTTGTCCTCTTGCTGTAGACAAGACCAGAATTCTACTAAGTCTATGTGTCTGAGCTTAGTGTCCTTCACTTTAGACCAATTACTTTCAATTCTAGAGTGGGGGAAACACCCTAATATTTGAATTTCATCACAGTGACCAAGTACCAGAGATGGAAATAGAGTTCAATAGGAATGACAATTCAGGAGAGGAGGAAAGTAGGTAAAACACTTAAATGATTTTATTGCATGGAGTGAAATGACATGTAGTTATACCACCCTTGCCATGCTTTTAAATGTGAAGTTGACATGGTACCATTTCCATGCCTTGAGAAATTAACCCAAAGATTTACTCATTTCCCAAAAATTCTCTAAAGGACATTTCATACCGACGGCCTACAATGCTTTAATTGATCATTAATTGTCTTGATTTTTGGTTCATCATTTAACCATCACTGGATTGCTAGAAATGAGAACTTCAGAATGTTAAGTCAGATGTTATAAAGTGTGGAAAACCTACAACACAACAATAACAAAGGGAACCAAGTGGCTACAAAACATAACATAAAGAGCGTAGGGTCGAGGGATCACGGGGTTCTGAAACTCCAGAACCTAGCGATATGGTTAGAAAACTTGGAGGGACAACAACTAGGTTAGGAAAATTAGAGTATCAACAACCTCAAAGATTTTATAAGGCACACGTTAAAGAATCATAATCTTTGGGGCTTAGAAAATATAATAGCACAAGAATGAACAATAAAGAAGAATGAGACATAAAAGTGAGAAAGGGGGTAAAAACTGGCTCTGAGTGGGGACAAGGACTAATGGGATGCAGAGAATCTAAAACAACATGGCCTAAATCCTTATTCATTGGGCAATAGAGGGAAAGCAACAAAACAAAGAAAATGGAAACTATGGTACAAGATGAAGACTTAAGACTCCTACCAATCAAATAACTTCAAATCTTGCCCATTATAGGCAAGACGTAGAGGAGTACCATCTAGATATTCCATTAAGAAAGAATTATCACCAATAATCTATTTGATCATAAAGGGACCTTTCCATATTGAATCAAACTTTTTATGTGCACCTTTTGGTTCTTTCCTTTTATCCCAGAGGAGCACAGAATCTCCAACCACAGATTTTTGTTCCTAGCTCTGTTATCAAATATTTTCTTGACCATCTATTGGTGTTTGGTGATTCTGTCCACAACTATTTCTCTTTCTTCTTCCAATTTATTTAGATACATGATTCTTTTCTCCAAGGCAGACTTGAACTCTTCATTTTTTATGGCTTTTTGTGAATTCAATGTTGAAAGTTCTAGAGAAATAGGGATAGTACTGTCAATACCATAAACTAGCTAGAAAGGGGCCTATAGCTCTTTTATATGTGATCATGTCTGCCCAAAGAGCATCGTATAGCTTCTTATGCCATCCACTTTGTCCTTCATATACCAATTTCTTGATAATAGAGATCAAATTCTTATTGCTAGATTCAGCTTGTCCATTACCTTGGGGGTAAAAATCAGATGAATGTCCCAGGCTGATACCATGTTCATATTAGAAAAGAGTAATCTCAGAAGATGAAAAAGAGATAGCATTATCTATGATTATCTTTTTTGGGATACCAAATCTTATTACAATATTCTCTTTCAAGAAATTACACACCACTTCTGAAGTAGTTTGTCTTACTAGGACGACTTCTACCCTTTTGGTAAAGTAATATGTGGTAGTAAGAATGTGTCTATGTCCAGCACTTGATTTAGGATTGATAGGACCAATAAAGTCTAGGCCCCATTGTTGGAATGACTCATCAATTACCATAGGTTTCAAAGGTAGTGCTGCTAGATGAGGGTGACCAGTGAACTTGGCATACTTTTCACATTTGGATACCCATTGTTGAGCATCTTTAAACATACTTGGCCAATAAAAACATTATCTTAGGATCTTAAAAGCCATCATAGAGGAAAAAAAATGACCACCATAGGCTTCATCATGGAAGGCTTTCATAAGTCTCTTTTGTTGTTCCTTGTTGACACACCTAAGAAATGTCCCATCAACCCCTTTCTTCTATAAATTTCCTTCCCAAAGAACATATTTGTTGGATTTTAGTTTTAGGTTTCTTTTTTCTTTTGGCTAATAAGTGAACAAGATAATCACCGTAAGTCAAAAAATATGAGATATCTATGAACCGCTCATCAAATGTACTAGTAAAAATGACCAAAGGCAATCACTCTTCATCAATGATTTCATTTTCTGCAATTAGTTTACATAGACCCTTACCCCTTATTAGATTAGTAGGTCTGATGTCTACATCATATTCTTGAACTTTCGCTATCCAAGCCCCCTATTTATTACATGCAATTTCTTGCTATGTAAGGATACTTTTAACAATAGTTTCAAGAACAAAAACTATAGTATGTGAATGCAGAATATAGAACCTAAAACTTCTCAAATCTCTAACAATGCATAGGCATGTTTTTCAAGAGGTGTGTACTTAAGCTCATAGCTTTTCAGAGGGGTGCTCATAAATGAAACAGGGGATTCAATGCCTTTCTCATTTTTGTGCATTAAAATGGTTGATAAAGTGTGTTCTAATGCATAACAATATATAATGAAGTCTTTATTGAATTTAAGACATATTAGTGTAGGTGAATTTGCTATGGTAATTTTTATATCTTCAAATGCCTTCTTTCCTTCACTACTCCACTTGAAAACTGGGTGATTCTTCATCATTTCAGCTATGGGCCTTGTCAACTCAGCAAACTTGGGTACAAATCTCCTCAGGAAATTCACCTAGCCAAAGAAAGATCTAGTACTATCCTTATTCATGGGCAACCCCAATTGCATGATTGCTTTCACCCTTTCAGGATCAACCTTGATCCCATCTTTTGAAACAATGTGTCCCAAAAGCTTACCTTCTATAATGGCAAAAATGGATTTCTTGGGGTTTAATGAGATTCCTTGTTCTCTACAATGCTATAATATAACTTCTAAATCATGTATATGATGCTATCTCTTCCTTGAAAAAACTGTCAAGTCATCTAGATATACCACAATAATTTTATTTTTTAAATCTCCAAATGAGAGATCCATAGCCCGCTGAAAAGTAGCACCTGCATTGATGAGATCAAAAGGCATTCTATTGTAAGAAAACACACCAGTGGGGGCGGTGAATATCATTTTTTGTTGATCTTTTGGATCCACTTCAATTTGATTATAACCAGAGAAACCATCTAATATTGACATCATTTTAGAGCCTGCAACAGTTTGTAGTATGTGATCCATAATAGGTAGCAGATAATTGTCCTTTAATGAATCTTGGTTTAGATTTTTGAAATCAACACAAATTCTTATCTCTCCATTTTTCTTCCTAATAGGGACTATATTCGCTACCCATGTAGAATGATGTATTGGATAAATAATCTTATCTTTCAACATCTTATCTATCTCATTGAAGATGGCCTTTGCCACTTTTGGGTTGTAAGTTTGTTGTTTTTTCGTGTAAGCTACAGTGCTAGGTTTTAAAGGTATCTTATGTTGTAATTCTCCATTCCTAAACTTTTTCAAATCAGCATAACACCATACAAAAACATCTTTATATTTTGTCAACAATGAGATCAATTTTTCCCTTTCTTAAGGAGAGTAGCATTTCCCTATGCACACTACTTTGGGATCTTCATTTGTGCCAATATTTAAACGGTCATAATCAGAAGATGATTCAATATTGACCTTATTCTTTAGTTTTAAATACTGATCATGTCTATTGAATAAATCCTCCAGAGAAACTAAAGATTTAGGTATCTTGTTTCCTTTTAATTGGATCAATTCAGTGTTCTCTTGGCCATGTGTATTGACATATCCATTTGTAACATCATTTCTCACATTCTCACTTCCTTCAAAGAAGATATTAGCAAAAGCTTTAGCTTTTTTAAGGAATGAAATAATGTGCCTGTCACTGTTGAACACTTGCCAATGGTTTACATTATTAGGGACACTGGGTTTATCTTTAAAATTAGGGTGAGGTAATAATAAAGATGTAGAAACAACCAATGATTCAACTCTTGTGTTAAGGTTTCTAGGTACTGCTTCAATAGAAAAAACATCAAAATCTTCAACACAATCCCAAACCCTATTTCTGTAATGCCTCAATCTACCATTTTTCATACAATATTTTTTCCTGACCTGCTTAACTATCAACTATGCATCTCCTCTAGCCCTCAATTTTTTTATTCTGCTTTCCTTGGCTAAGGCTAAACCAAGTAGAAGAGCCTCATATTCAACAGTATTGTTGGTGTTCTTAAATTCCAATTTGTAAGCAGAAGGAAAAATATAACCATCTAGGGATACAAGTACAACCCCTGCTCCGGAGCCAGCATGAGAATGACCTGCATCAAATTCTAGTGTCCACAACTCATTTTGTAAATTAGGGCTAATAAGTCTCAAACATTCTTCTTCTGTGGAAGTACACAAATAATTGCTTGGCCCAGTCTCAACAAATAAGATGTCTACCCTAGGATCTCTAGACTTTAATACTGTGAACTTAGCTTTAGACTCTGGATTAAGATGTACTTTCTTTCCTTCTAGTTGTATTAAAGCATGAGACCAGTCCATTTGTATCTCCCCTCCTAAGTCTCTGTAAAAACTCCTACTCATAAGCATGCCATAACTGGCGGGGATGTCAGCAACAAGGATAGTCAACTTCAATCTTTTTTGGGGGAAGGTAGCTAAAGAAACTTGTGTGTCTTTTATTTATCCCAAAATTAGAACTTATGGGCCATCCATTGAAAAGAATTTACCATGACAAGGAGTATAAGACAACCCTAAAGCTCTCGCCACTTGAGCAGACATTACATTATTGGAAGCACTAGAGTCAATGACACAATTACTCAATCTAAAAACAACTATGTAAAGAGACACATAAAAAGGTTCTAGCTTAGAGAATGGATCCTGCTGACCTAATTCTTTTTCATAGAGATTTCGGGACACTTGTTCATTAGTAGGCATCTTATCCTAATTAGACACTTGGGCATTACTTTGAGAGGGGAGGGTTCCTATCTGATATATTTCACTAGCTAGTCCAACTCAGATGGGTTGAGTCTAAGATACTTAGCTTGGGAGATCTAGATTTTGGTATTCTTACATGACTCGATTATATCAAATGAACTAGTAACAATATTATCAGGGGAAGGAACGAATGGTACCTCTATAGACACATTCTTTGAGGTAGCGTTGTCAGGTTTCTTAGGACTGGAAGTGTGTTTCTTGGACAGAAGGTACTTTGCAGTGAAACATGAACCATTTGTCTATCCCTTAGAGTCTACCCCTCTGTGGATCTATTGTCCTCTAGTGAAGACTACACAATTAGGATCAATCTCTGTGTAAACATCTTCTCCTGCTCTAGCATCTGGCTCATACTCAAAAAAATTAACACTTGCATCATAAGATGGACCAAGTTCTTCTACATACGGCACTTCAACTTGTTCATTGGTAGAAAGCATGTGCATGAATCGAACCATCTCTAGGCAAGTGGACCCGTCATGATATATAGTCAAATGAAAATTGCACATCATGTTTCCTTTAGTGGAAGGTGTATTCTCAATAGCCAGCCTTTGTGCAGGTCCAGTTAAAGGCAAATTTTTATTGTGACCACTTTGATTGCCATAATCCTTCTGTGGTATATCTTGGTAAGGTGCCTAAAAATGTCCTTTTGACATTTACCACTTTATGGTTATTATATCATTAGCCAATCTTTGTATGACTGGATCAGTAGAATTCACACTAGAAGGTTTACCAGTTTGTAATTCCTTTTTCCACTTTCCCACTATGATCAAATCATCTTCTATAGATATGGCTCTCTCTTGAGCTATATCTACATCAACTGCCCCTTCTCTTTTGATAGTGAAACTAACATTTGGTGGAAGGGTATTGATAAAGAAACATTTTAATAGCTCATCTCCTAGCCTCATGTTGTCAAGAATTCTATTGTATAACCTGTCAAATTTGGCAATGAATTCCCTCATTAGCTCTTGTATCTCTTTTTTCATTATGCCTAACTGTGTGACCAGAGTTTGTTTATTCTCATCAGACTTGAATCTACTTTCAAATTTTGTTTTTAAGACATTCCAACCATTAATAGAGCCATTAGGGAGATGATAAAACCAGTCAATAGAAACATCAGTTAGGGATTCTACAAAAAGTCTCATAGCTACATCTTCATGTTGTACAACAAGAATAGAAGAGGCAACAAAGAAAGCTTGTAAATGTTCTTCTGGGGTGACTT
The DNA here is from genome assembly GCA_027924645.1 of Cunninghamia lanceolata. NCBI lineage: Eukaryota > Viridiplantae > Streptophyta > Pinopsida > Cupressales > Cupressaceae > Cunninghamia > Cunninghamia lanceolata. The sequence continues at coordinate 27,585,901 of BSBN01000078.1, read as the reverse complement.
TTCCATCTCCTTTAAATTTAGGTATAATTTTCCCTAACCCCTTAGGTAAATCATGCAATTGGACTCCAAGATTGAGTGGGCCTATGGTGGCTCCCCATGGAACAGGGGGAGGACGAGCCATGATAAGTGGGTTTTGTATGGGGAAATTTACTTACAAAGGGAGGATTACTCTGTGCAAAAGGAGAGCTTGAAAAGATGTGGATGACATACTTAGAGAGGTTTGATTAGGTGGAGGGAACAAGGTTCTACTAATAGACCTAACTATCAATTAGGTGGAAAGGAAGAAAAGTTGACAGATTCTAGAAATGTAAAATCTTCGTTGAGGATACCCTTCTTTCTATCTCCCCTAGTATATCTTTTGGAAGCAAGATTTAGACGATAAAACTTGATAAAAACAGAGTCACCAACTTCACTTACTGAGTAGCTCATGGAAGATTTTGTTGATTCTCTAACTAGTTCCTCTAATTTACCCTCTGGTTTCTGCGCCTATTGTTAGGAAGTGCTAGGATAGGAAACATTCTTTCACTTCATGGCATAGGTACAACAGATTCAATAACAAAAATTTATTGAGTGTTTTCAAAATGTCTAGCGTTCTCCCTTACAACTTCACTGATTTCTTCTTCTTCTTCCAATACTTCATTAACTTGATGGTATTGCCAGTTAGTCCTATGTTGCTAGGCAAGCAACCTCAATCCAGTAATGATATATTCCTGATCACCTATAATCCAATCAACATTGGGTTAAAGAATAGGAGTGTTGCATCTCTCAAGAACCATTAGAGAAACTCACAATACATACTAAACAATTATAAAGTCCCTAGTAGAGTCACCAAAAATCTATTGGTTTATAGATTTGCCATCTAACTCTATATTCTTTCACCCAAACAAATGATAAATGTAACCATAGTTGAGTCTTTAATAATGATATTTTATCACCAACTCTTTGCTTATTTTACAAGGTGGCAGCTACCCTCAAATGGTGTTCAATGAATTAAAAATCTATGATGCTTTTAACTAGAAAGCAAAGTAAGGAAATGCTTTTATCTAGAAAGCTTCAAAAGGAAATTCTCATAAAAATAAATGAAACAATACTCATAGAATCTTGAAGACTTCGAATAATAATAATTGAAAAGAGAAGATTTTGAATTATAATCACCATAATATATCCATTCAAAGATAGATATCCATAGCAATGAAATCACCAACTAAATTCTCCAATATAAAGAAAGATCACCACAAATATGACATTCAACATAAGAAGAATGATAGGTCAAACACTATAACACAAATATCATATAAGCTCGAACTATTCCAACCGTGTATCTTTTCTATATATTGAAGTATAACAAAATAAATGTACAAGTTATCTAACTAAATTGAGAGAAACAAAGTTTGCCCAACCAGAAATATGTTTTCCTTGTTCCATCTTACATATTTATAAGCATAAAATAATAACTATCTTTTGAAAGATGAATGGTTTCTTGAAGACAATCGCTTTTTATAAAATAAAGTCTTATAAAGTTTTGCTAGATAACTTAAAAAAGCATAAAGAAATAGATTCAATTTGCCACCCCTTCATTTTCTCTGGCGTCTTCAACACTCTTCACCACTTGATCGTCTCCCATCTTCTTTCGCACCTTCAACCTCGACTTGTACTCCCAATACTTTGTAATGATAGCTGTAATACTTTTGCTCCCTCGAACGGTGGTGTTCTGCAACCTGGTTCTGAACTTGGCCAAGTTCTTTGTCACTCCTGCCATGGTTTCCTGTATGATTTCATCCCTGTTTCTGTAACCATTAAGATAAACTTACATGTAGCCTAATTTACTTAATGATTTACCGGAAACAGTCTCAGGATCAGCAAGCTCACTTTAAAGCAAATCTTCAACGATTCAAATGTATTGTAGTCCCTTTGAATACCAATCATTAAATCTAGGTAATCTTGTAGAGCCTTGTTAATCTGATCAATAAGATTATCATAAATATTAAGCTTCCAGTCTAAATCATAGTCAACCCAAGATAGATCAATTTTGCGGGGATCACTTGCCAGATTTTCTCTTCTAAGTGTTATGGAATCTAGAGCTGCTAATTCAGCAACTTCCCTTGAAAGTACATAAGTACTTCCTTGTTCTTTCCTCACTTGTTGAAGCTTATTGATCAATTATTTTCTCTTATTGTGTATAAGAGAATAACTTTGTATCATTTTAGTCAAGAAAAATAAAATATCACAAGACAATTTTTCCACCCATTCATTGGCAGCCCTGGCAAAATTTTGACCCTACTTAATCTATTTAACAGTATTTGCATTCCTACCAATAACTTTTGAGTTCAGAGCTTCCTGGGGAGAAGGTGTCACTATTGACTGGATGAATTGGCTTAAAGAAAAGATTTGAGATTGGAGTTTTATGTTCTCTTTTCCCTCCTCCTTGGCCCTTTTAATCAAAACATTAACAAAATAATTTGCATGGTATGACTATCCCTCAAGAGTTGAAGGGCCCAAGTCAATATGACTTATTTTATAATCTGCCTCAGTTATATCATTTTCATTCAAATCTTTAATAGGATCAACAATCTCCAATACCTTATGGCCAAAAGTAGCATCATTTATCATCTTGGACATTTTCCTAGCCTTCTTAGGCTTTGAAGTTCCTTGCAGAAGCATAGCAACAATATCAATTTCTTTAGCCGTGGTGGGAATACTTTTTCTCTTTTTCTCTACCACCTTTTTCAGCCAGCTAGGAGATTAAGTCACCACGGTAGAATTTACATTATCAAGTGCAGATTTATTTTTATCTTCCAATGGAGGAGCAATAGAAACTTCTTCAGTACTAGGAGAAGAAGACACATCAAAAAAATTAGGGAAAGAGTTATCATTAATAATTGAATCAAAAATGGGATAAGGATTCAATGCCATAGTTTGAACATTCCTTTTTCTCACAAGAGGACTATCTAATTCACATACTGATTTCAATTTGAAGACATCATTGGGCCTTTCACCATCACCCCCTGACTATGAATTGGAAATAGATTCTGACACATCATACGATTGTGTGGAACTCTAGACAATAGAACTGTGCACTATTTTCTGTCTAGTAGCCCTTGAACTACCTAATTCGTGAGGTGAACCTGCATGTCCATGCCACTTACCAGCCAACCAATCCTCAGTCCTCTTGATCACTAGTGTAGAATGAACATTAATATACACAACTTCATTCTCAGACCAATTTATTTGTGGAAGGGGTTTTGACAGCAAGCTTCGGTATTCTACATCAATTACTTTAGAATCCTCCTTAGCTTTTTCTAGAACATGAATGAGTAAACCAAAAGCTTGTATTTGAGTTATAGTAAGTCTCATGTAACTTCTTAGAACATCACAGTCATCTGCACAATCTTCCTAGAAATATTCTAGGCTCAAACGATGCTCATACGAGCTAGAACCATAGAAGTTCTATTTTATGTAGTTTTTGTTATCAAATTGTTGTCTCAAAGACAAGGAGTGAAGATTTAATTTGGCTAGTGCATATTCAACCCCTTTTGTGGCATCTTTATTTTTACAAGAATAAACTGATAGAGACAAAGGAAAAGTGTAGCCTTTTTTCCTTATATTTTGGCATATAACATTTATAGCAATCATCTATCTCTAGACCTCCAAAATAAAGATATAGTCATTCGGGTACCGAGGCAACTTGGTTGGGGATGAATCATAACCTCCTAGTCTCAGGTAACTGAATCTATCAAATTGAATATAAAACATCCCAAATTGCATAACTAGAGAAGGAGCCTCAGGCGAAATCCTCATTTCAGGATTACAATTCAACTTCTTACTAAAAACATCAAAAAGGCATCATTAACTCAGCGAAAATCCTTCATACCAACATCCTTTGTAAACTGAGGAAAATAAACATACACAAGTGTATCTAGGGTTAGAGACCCACGTGGCCTTAACCTAGCCTAGGCAACCTCTTGAATGGCTATAAGATATACCAAATAAGAGCAAATGTGAAATGCAGAGGTCCTTTGAAACTTTAATAGTTGTTCGTTTAGGTGATGGCTTATCATTTTAACCCAATCAATAAATTGTCCTTCACTACATATCAACAATATAAAATGACACATCCAGAATTCAAAAGAGCTAGCATCCTCACTACCCACCACATGGTGCAACAGAGTGATAATATCTAAAATTTTGTCTTTAAAATGTGCTCTTTTAAGTGTAGAGGGTAGTTGAGACTTACGTCTTTTTTCTTACTTTAGCCAGTTGTGTGCAATAGAATTTTTGTACCATCCTTAATTCTCCTTAAAGAATTCTATACCTAGGGCTACAGACATATTTTTATATTTTTCTTGCCTTGGAATCTTCAATGCGTGAGAAATAGACTTAGGCCCAATTCTCGCAATCACCACTCCTTCCTTAGTCTTGATTTCTGAAGTCTCAGGGTCATATCTCTCTATGTATGCAACAATTAAATCTTCATAGCACACTAAAATAGGGAAACCTGTTATATGAGCCAGAGCACTCTGTAGAATTTTTTCCACGAATGGTGATTTGTCCTCTTGCTGTAGACAAGACTAGAATTCTGCTAAGTCTATGTGTTCGAGCTTAGTGTCCTTCACTTTAGACCAATTACTTTCAATTCCAGCGTGGGAGGAAACACCCTGAAATTTCAATTTCATCACACTGACCAAGTACTAGATATAACAACAGAGTACAATAGGAATGACAATTCAAGAGAGGAGGAATGCAGGTAAAACACTTAAATGATTTTGCTGCATGGAGTGAAATGACATGCAGTGCTTTTAACCAGCGTTTCATCAAGGTTGGCATTGGATGAGTCTAGGGATTAACCAGTGTTTCAACAAGGTTGGCATTAGAGTCATTCTCAATTTATGGATCCACAAAGTCCACTCCACCATGCACGCTATCACCTACGCACAAAACATTGCTCCTTGCAACATTCACAATTTAATTAATCTGGGTTAAATGAAATATAGCCAAATATATCTATATAGAAATTAAATGAAAAACAAAACTAGATTTCATATACATACATCACTATTAACTATTAAAAGTTCATTCATTTTGGTATACACACACATAGAGTTAATATTATGTTTCAAGTCTCCAACCCTAGTCCAAATTACATCTAGACTATGGGGCCTTAGAATGGGTTCATATGGGATGTGACAACTATGTTTAATCCTTCACTCAATACCAATCCCAATGTATTTCCAAAGCCTTTTTCCTTCCTAGACTAGAGAATACATGCAATCTCATCCTCTAGACTAGATTGTAGGCATGATCTAGTCCTCTAGATTTAAAAGTAGAAATTCTCAATTCCAAAGCCAACAATCCCAAGATATAGTAGTTACCCATGAAGTTTTGTGTAAAAAATATCAAATTACATGTCTAAGGTTGTGTAGTTTAGAATATCATCCCAAGACACTTTAATGGTCATTGACTAGTAGTGTCTTATTTACATATTTGATCACATGTGCCATTAGTCTGAGTTTGGATCAAGCACAAATACTCACCATCCAACATTCTTCATTTCTCTATTTTGATCTTCTTCAATCAACTTAGGGGTCTGTGTAATTTGCCTTGACGCCCACTTATACTGTGGAAAAAGTAAGGTATATATTAATAGATTAAATCTCAAAAACTAATGATGGTTAGTCTTAGTGTCCTATGACTACATATATAGAAAGGGTTGTGGTAATTTGCCCTTCCCATTAGTTTTGTATTTTGGTCATGTTATGTCATATATGTTGAAAGGTTTTTTGGTGGCAACTGTAACATCCATGTTCTAAAAACATAGTAAAAACCAAAAATTCATCATAAAGTAAATTTCCAAGGTAAAAATGAGACAGAGAATATTTTTTTTTATTCAACATATAGTCGAGTAACTACAATTACAAGATATCTCATTACAAATACAATCAACCTTATTGTCTTTCTCAAGTACAATGTTTACAAAAAATAAATCAATTATAAATACTTGAATCAGATAATATTTTACTTAGTCTCAATAAACACAAGTCTCAAAGATATATCGCTTCCAGAAATCTAACATCTTTATTGCAAGCCTCAGCATGTCTTCTGCTAGAGAGAGAGAGTATCTTTCCAGTGATTTACCTCCAACCCCAGACCGTCGGTCTCCCGCACTCCTTCCTAACCGGAAGTGGCCCTACCCTTCACGAGAAGTATAGACCAAGGTGACCAGTGGTAATTTGCCTTTCCGAATACATAGTGTTGTATCTTACACAACTCTATCTATCATATGACCCTAGATATCCTCTAGCTAAGTATGATTCCTGATAGGATGTGCAATCTAGATATAGTGAACCGATAATGCATGCAGAGACATATGCATTACTATGGCCATAGTTTTCAATATAAATTGATGTTCACAATGAACGTTTTCGTAATTTTCACCCACCCCAACTCAACTTGGATACTATCATATTCCTATAGTTCTACTTGGTCAACTACGTTTAACTTTTGAAGTCATGATGATTTCATCAATCGAGTCTTCCCGACCCAATACCTGTTTTCTTTCACTGTCTAAAATCCATAGACTTTTTCTTTTGTCTTTCATCCTTTACAAGGACTCTCATTGCATCATTGCAATACCTGAGGTCCATGACTTATTGTCTCATAATAAATATAGATAGATTAATTATGACTAAAATGATAACCTTATCCAGGTTAAGCAATATAGTCTAGGAATCTAATTCCATTCTTGCAAGTAAGAATAATTACACATAGTCAGGGCACTTGACCCTTCAATCACGATCTAAATAATGATATCAATATCTTAATATAATAATTACCATATCTGGGTTAAGTCAAGGTTTAACTAAAGAGTTTTGACTAACTCCAACCTAGTCTTTCTGACTTAGGTAAATTCACAAGACTCTGTCGTTGCTTTATTAATCATTATGGATTGACTATCCATTCTTAGGTATCTCTCTTTGCATCTTTGCAATGTTTGAGATTTACCCCCTTGCTGACAAGTAATATCTTAGAGAATTTGTGATAAAAAGGTATAATGATTGTAATGTTTGACTAACCATTTAATGGTACCTCTTGCATACTTGCAAGTCTGAGGCTTACGACTTGTGTTTCAAGTCAAATTGTAGCCCAATAAATAGTTTTCCCTACCTAAGGTTAAACATTGTCGACTATTAGCACTCTCTTTTTAAAAAGATAGTTATGAACATTTATTAAATTAGGGTTCGTTGACCCTTTTCATGTCTACCCACATGCATTAACTAAAATAGGTTATAACCATAAGAGTGCCATCAGTAATCTTTTAATCCCTCTAGGTTGAAGTAGGGTTTTTATTTAACTTATTCCAATCCAAGGGAATAACGAACATGCTTATTCTAGGGAGTAAGAATATCCTATGGAAGAGATTATTCCCTAGTCTTTCCCAACTACGAAGGCATTTAATCTCATGAACCAAGATAGTTCTTTATACATTTATAACCTTAGATTTTCCTAAACCACAGGTCCTATACAAGCTTAAACTTCAAGACTAAGTTTTGCTTTAAATCAAAGGATGGAATATTTCAATTTTTAATTCACTATGTTCAAAAGTCAATAAAATTACTCTTATATTGATGTACTATGCTCTATCTAATCATAGATATATAAGCAATTCCATCTAAGTTTTGTAGGGAACAACTCACTCATATATCCTTTAGAAACAAGGTAATCTCCTTGAGATATTACTATCATTTATCATGATTTATATAGTTGCTTGCTTAAATAATGATAATGCAAAATAGAAAGCATCTATATCATACTTATATTTCTATAGAACCGTACCCTTCAATAAGGATTTCTATAAAACCACTTACACAACGTAGTTAGTTCTCGGCATAAGTATTCTATCTATCTTAGCCTATAATTATCCAACGACCATTTATGGAAAGTTGTCTCTGATTTGTCAGAGTTTTCGTTACTCATGTTCTCATAATATCTCAAAACATGCAAATACTATTTGGTCATAACGCCTTTGCTTACTACAAAAGCTTACGTTGTAAGAAATATACTGACATGAATATAAAATGCTTACATAATAACTTAATGATATATCTATCCTCGACCATCAAATTCACAAGCTAACCATCATACATTCGGCCTTAACATGCCCTAAGGAAATCAGTCATAAAGAGACCAAAATATTGGCTCTAACTCTGCTCAAAGAAGATCATAATAATAACTAGAAGCAATGAAAAGTGTTGTATCAGACAAGAGCTTCTTGATGTGAGAAAAAGAAGTTTCTAATAGACTTTGGCTTACGGTATGTAAAGATCATTAATCTACATACATTTCTAATGAGATTCTTGATTCTCAAATGAACTACCGTTAATCAATAGTTCTCAAACAACAATATTTATAAAAGGAAGGGCACAAGGAGATAGTCTCGGCTCATACCTGAGCCTATATTCTTATTAGACACTCCTCCATCTATGACTACGATGTGAATCCCCCCCTCTTATTTGCAAAATGAATCTCTTCTTAATCCTCCTAGTTAGATACCACAGTCTGTGCCTTCCTAAGAATAACCCCCACTCCTCTGTGTGTGTCTCGTTCATAAGAAATCGTCATTCTCCCCATGACTCAGCTATGAGTTCTCTTTTCTATTTCTCCCATCTCACAGTCATTGAGACTCCCCCGGCTCTGTCTCTCTCACTGCGTAATCTCCCTCAAACTTCATTATTTTTGGTCCCCCACTTGAGTGCCTTCGAATCCTCTTTTTCCTCCACTCCAGCAAGTGGAAACGTGGGTGTCTAACCACCACTGTCTCACCAATCCACAACCAACTAAAATCATAAGGATTGGTATGCCAGATAGCTCCACGACTTCTACCACTAAGACTCCACTCAAACAGTTAGAGTGAGTTTTCCCACGCCTCGGCATCCTCTCTAGAGTTTTGTTAAAACAACTTCCTTCTATATCGAGGACACCCTCATTGCCACTCATTATTTGCTCGCCTTCAAAACAACCAAGTCCCTATTTCTTAGACACCCACTATGTCTATATAACCACTTCCCTGAAACAGCAAAAACATCCTACAGGGCAACGAGCAGCGTACCATTAATCGCACAAAGATCCTCTAATGAGTTGAGAGGTGTTTGTCCTTTTAGAAGCACCACTTCATGCTATAATGGACACAACTAAATCATTTAAAACATGACTTTGATTCAATCCTATCCACTCTCAAAGGAAATACACCCTCCAATCCTCTACACAGCAAGGGAATCTCGGCACTCATACTGCCGTCCATTCCAAAATAGTAGGAAATCTATTTTCTGCATGCTATCCTGATCCCACTCTTTATGTGACCACTCCACATTGTGGAGGTTCCTTTTGGTGACATGGCAGCTGGTGGGTATAACAACTCCATCCACTTTCACAAACATGACGGCTTCTAACCTCAGAATTTTCAACTACTCCGGAGTGTGAAGTCAAGCTCATGCAAGGTGGTAGGTAATAAATGCATAAAGCATCTCTAAAGTTGAATAAGAGGATGAATAAAGGCCAACTTAATAAAGAAAATAAAGGTTAGATTAATGATAGCTCAAAATCTTAAGCTTGAAGGAAGAAGATGAATTTGAAATAGATGACATCCAAAATGTCAGAACTTGGGCGTAAACCTACTCGACTTGACGAGAAAACTGACATCAAACAAACTACGAAAATACCTCACGTTAACCAAGATATAACTAAGGTGTTTTTGGAATATTTTTCTAACTAATGACCAAAATAGGTTATAGCTCATCTCGGCTTCAAATTTGACTTCCGTTGCTTTTCAAAAAGAAATACATTCACAACACATGTTCAAAGCATTTTTACGGCAATCACTACGGATTGGGCGTAACGCAAAACAAAATTTTAGATTTTGTTTCACTATCACATAGTTGTGAAAAACCTCTACATGAAGTTGTTAAAAACACCTCTATTTATCCCATTTTGATCACTAAGGATTTCAGATGATGTGATTGGGTCGAGTTTACCTCCCCATCAGAATTCGGCGACAATATTTGCATCATCGAACTTGATGAGAACGTCTTGACGTTTAAGAAGCAATAATAAAACCTCAAGTGACACAAGAAGAATAACACAACTATTCTACGTCTATGATGTTGTTTACTTTACAAATGACTATGTCAACTCACCATCAACTTGACTAGATGATAATCAAGATATCGGCTACCCGTTGAATTAGATTCAAAAGTAACTAGCAAGACAAGACATACCTCATACGACTCATTGGTTCACGTTATCGTTTAACACTAAACTCATTTGGCAAATAGACCACTCGTATTCCAAGGTCTATATCTCTCTTCTCAAAAGATACTGTCTGTCTTCTCTGAGAGTCGATAACTTGTAATCCTATTTCACTTGTCATCAAACAATATACGATTAGTGCATCATTATTCAATTTATTCAACTAATAAATCAAATCTCATCATATAGATATTAAATTGACAATAACAAAATTATTTTCATGATTTCATAAATGATATTCAATTTAATTCTATGTCATATCTTGTCATAAGTCTATAACATCACAACAAATTTACTTATGCCTAAGTAAAAAGTAAAAGTATAGCAAGTCAGAAATTGGGATGTAACATATCCTTCCCCTAAAGATTCATCATCCTCGATGATATAAAGCATCAAAACGCAACTTAAAAGCATATTCATTGTTTAATTTCTATCAGCATAAAGTAAATGAGGAAATTTCTGCTAGAATTCATGGTAATTTCTCCCCCCATGCAAAACTATTCTATGCATACTGGTCCCACTGGATCTTACACTTCATAACCTCTATGCTACACAAGCATTGCTTGCAATCTTCAAGTATTTCAGAAGCTTGATCATAACCTTTCCTAGGTTCTTGTACTTTAAAATCATTCATAGATTGCAGTATTCATATATTACATGAATATATTTCTCATATATAAATCACAAAAAGCATGATACCTCCTGGCAATAACTGGTAATAGATTGATTCTAGATATCAATAAAATTTCTAACCTTAAAGTTTAGAAGGGTCCTTCATTCTTAGGAACTAGTTTAGAATACATTCCATTCTTTAGGAAGCGTTTTCAGGGGTTTAACCCTTAAAAGAATTTTCCTTCTCTAACCGAGAATTGTCTTGGTGTATGCTTAACTTCAACGTAAATTTTCTATTCATTTTCGATTTCCACCAATCTTTCTTGATCAGCTAAATCTTTTCATCCATTCTAATAACATTTCTGGACTAATGCTAATCCTATCTTCTAGCTTACCCAGCTTATAGGATTTTGGCATCTTTCTATCCAATGTTTCAATTCAAGCCATCTTAATAGAAAAAGTTAGGTATTGTCAAAAATTTCACGTAATAAGTAGTCTCCCTACTTGTATTTCTATTCCATGCAACATGTTTGGAGCAAAACTTCTAAAACCTGGTTAACTTCCTTAGTTTAACCATTTGTTCACAAGATAATAAAGTATACTATTTTAAATTTCAGTCCTTAGCATAGAGAACAAATTTGCCAAAAGCTTGACATTACATGCTTATTTCTATCTGAGATAACCTTCTCATAAAACCATACAGTCTAAACACATCTTGCACATATTGTGTGCTAACACTGATGCTCCATCAGTCCAATCCCCTAGTATAAAATGTGTTCCCTTCGAGAGTTTATCATCTCAAAATGGCATCGTGTCTCTTCCCAAACATAAAAAGACTTTGTACAAAATTCATTCTAATAACTTGTCATTTCCTCTATGGCACGTCATGTGGGTACAACAATCCTACAGGTGTTGATGTTCTACTTTTCCCTCTGGTACTCCAGACAATATGCTACTAATCTTGCAGCATCATTCTTTATTCTTTTCAAGAATTAAAGAGGTTTTATATCTGCTAGTAGTTGGTCGCCCCTAGATGTCCTAGTATGGTGGAATATGACTTCTTTCCACACCAGTTTTCTTATTTTAGAAGAATTAGAAACATATATTCTTTCTCTGAATCTCAATAGTCTTTGAGTCTCAAAAAGAAAACCTATCATACCTTGAATCTTTTAAAATTTTACCACAAGAGCTTGCTTAATTACTCATCATGTAAAAGTACACCCCTTAAACCATCTCTTGAGGCATCAATTTTCCTTCAAACTATCCTTCAGAATAGGAATTTCATAGCATTCATGCTATTTGTAATTTCTCTTAACCATTATAGAATCACTTGCACATAAGGATTAATGTTCTCCTTCATGCTTAAAATAAATAAGTACATCTTCTAGAAGAGTAGAACAAATATGTCTAAACAATCTCTAGACACACTGCTCATGAGATTCATGAATACAACAAGGCATTTATATGTTCAAAGGACAACACTACTAACTCACAGTGCCCATTCTTGTCCAAAATTTGTTTCAAGAGTATCCTCATCCTTCAATCTTGATTGATGTCATATTGATTGCTAAACAATCACTTCAGTTCTACAGATCTAATCAAAGAGGTCATCAATACGTGGTGAAAGATATTTGCTCCTTATCGTGGTTTTAATGAGCAAATGATACGAAATACACATTTGTAGAGTTATGTTCTTTCTCTTGACAACTATAACTAGTACACCCCATGGTGAAATACTGGTTCTAATTCAATCCTTTAGCCAATAATTCTTATAAGGGCTTTTGATTCCATTAATCCTAAAGTTGTCATAAGACAAGGTACTTTTCTAGGTAACTCATCCTAGAATTCTAAGAGGAATAAGATTTTTAGTTGATACAATCACTGTTCCATCAACTTTGGTAGTATGGCTTTCTTTTCAAAAATACTAGGTATCTCCTTGGTTTTTAACAGGATTAGGATTACTCCAATTTGATCAAGAGATTAACTAGTGGCTTATTCTCTTTTAGACTTTCACCCTAGTTTGGTTCTCGATTGATACATGTTGTGATTTTTTCTCATACTAGAAAACCAAGTTATTTCATAGTTTTTCTGAATCTAAACAACTCAAAATATCCAATATATTTATCTCATAATAATCCAAAGATTGGTATAAAACATTGTCATCTTTATTATAAAGTATTTAGGAGTAACCACATCCTTATTTATATTATTGATACGACAAGACTACATGTCATTGTCAGTTTACAATCTTCTAGTTTAACAAACATAGAGGGTGGATGTACACACAAGTACTCCAACACCTTTTTCCTAAAATGGAAGTATCACATCAACCTTCGAGTGACATGTTGTAACTAGCTACAGTTCACTAGGTTTTACTACTCAAGTAGAAATAGTAGGATTCTTGGCCAGTTCAAAACGTTGTTTTCTTTCTAGCTGAATACACTTAAGCGCATCAGCAAAAGTCTCTGAATCCTCTAGCCATGCATCTTCAGAGTAAGTAATATGCTCTTTAAGTTCAACCTCCTCAATAGGTTTCTTCTTAATGACTAATTTAGGCAATGTTGGGGAACAAACTTCCTAGCTGTTTTCTTGGTTCTTCTCCACATCATTCTGACACAAGAACATTCAACATTAGCTAACCACATAACGTTGACTTTAGGTTAGCATAGTGGACTCATAAGCCCTAGTGTCAAACCCGATAGCTCTGATACCATATGTAACATCCACGTTCTAAAAACATAGTAAAAACTAAAAATTCATCATAAAGTAAATTTACAAGGTAAAAATGAGACAGAGAAAATTTTTCTTTTATTCAACATATAGTCGAGTAACTACAATTACAAGATATCTCATTACAAATACAATCAACCTTATTGTCTTTCTCAAGTACAATGTTTACAAAAAAAATCAATTATAAATACCTGAATCAGATAATGTTTTACTTAGTCTCAATAAACAGAAGTCTCAAAGATATACTGCTTCTGGATATCTGACATCTTTATTGCAAGCATCGGCATGTCTTCTGCTAGAGAAAGAGAGTATCTTTCTAGTGATTTACCTCCAACCACAAACCGTCAGTCTCCCACTGTCCTTCCTAACTAGAAGTGGCCCTACCCTTCACGAGAAGTATAGACCATGGTGACCAGTGGTAATTTGCCTTTCTGAGTACATAGTGTTGTATCTTACACAACTCTATCTATCATACAACCCTAGATACCCTCTAGCTAAGTATGATTCCCGATAGGATGTGCAATCCAGATACAGTGAACTGATAATTCATGCAGAGACATGCATTACTATGGCCATAGTTTTCAATAGAAATTGACGTTCACAATGAATGTTGTCGTAATGTTCACCCACCCCAACTCGACTTGGATACTATCATATTCCTACAGTTCGACTTGGTCAACTACGTTTAACTTTTGAAGTCATGATGATTTCATCAATCGAGTCTTTCCGACCCCATACGTATTTTCTTTCACTGTCTAAAATCCATAGACTTTTTCTTTTGTCTTTCATCCTTTACAAGGACTCTCATTGCATCATTGCAATACTTGAGGTCCATGACTTATTGTCTCATAATAAATATAGATAGATTAATTACGACTAAAATGATAACCTTACCCAGGTTAAGCAATATAGTCTAGGAATCTAATTCCCTTCTTGCAAGTAAGAATAATTACACATAGTTAGGGAACTTGACCCTTCAATCACGATCTAAATAATGATCTCAATGTCTTAATATAATAATTACCATATCTAGGTTAAGTCAAGGTTTAACTAAAGAGTTTTGACTAACTCCAACCTAGTCCTTTCTGACTTAGGTAAATTCACAAGAATCTGTCATTGCTCTATTAATCATTATGGATTGACTATCCATTCTTAGGTATCTCTCTTTGCATCTTTGCAACGTTTGAGGTTTACCCCCTTGTCGACAAGTAATAGCTTAGAGAAGTTGTGATAAAAAGGTATAATGATTTTAATGTTTGACTAACCATTTAATGGTACCTCTTGCATACTTGTAAGTCTGGGCTTATGACTTGTGTTTCAAGTCAAATTGTAGCCCAATAAATAGTTTTCCCTACCTAAGGTTAAACATTGTTGACTATTAGCACTCTCCTTTTAAAAAGATAGTTATGAACATTTATTAAATTAGGGTTCGTTGACCCTTTTCATGTCTACCCACATGCATTAACTAAAATAGGTTATAACCATAAGAGTGCCATCAGTAATCTTTTAATCCCTCTAGGTTGAAGTAGGGTTTTTATTTAACTTATTACAAGCCAAGGGAATAATGAACATGCTTATTCTAGGGAGTAAGAATATCCTATGGAAGAGATTATTCCCTAGTCTTTCCCAACTACGAAGGCATTTAATATCACAAACCAAGATAGTTCTTTATACATTTATAACCTTAGACTTTCCTAAACCAAAGGTCCTATACAAGCTTAAACTTTAAGACTAAGTTTTTCTTTAAATCAGAAGATGGAATATTTCAATTTGTAATTCACTATGTTCAAAAGTCAATAAAATTACTCTTATATTGATGTACTATGCTCTATCTAATCATAGATATATGAGAAATTCCATCTAAGTTTTGTAGGGAACAACTCACTCATATATCCTTTAGAAACAAGGTAATCTCCTTGAGATATTACTATCATTTATCATTATTTATATAGTTGCTTGCTTAAATAATGATAATGCAAAATAGAAAGCATCTATATCATACTTATATTTCTATAGAACCCTACCCTTCAACAAGGATTTCTATAAAACCACTTACACAATGTAGTTAGTTCTTGGCATAAGCATTCTATCTATCTCAGTCTATAATTATCCGACGACCATATATGGAAAGTTGTCTCTAATTTGTCAGAGTTTTCGTTACTCATGTTCTCATAATATCTCAAAACATGCAAATACTATTTGGTCATAATGCCTTTGCTTACGACAAAAGCTTATGTTGTAAGAAATATACTGACATGAATATAAAATGCTTACATAATAACTTAATGATATATCTATCCTCGACCATCAAATTCACAAGCTAACCATCATACATTTGGCCTTAACATGCCCTAAGGAAATCAGTCATAAAGAGACCAAAATATTGGCTCTAACTCTACTCAAAGAAGATCATAATAATAACTAGAAGCAATGAAAAGTGTTGTATTAGATAAGAGCTTCTTGACGTGAGAAAAAGAAGTTTCTTACAGACT
This sequence comes from Cunninghamia lanceolata, assembly GCA_027924645.1. Taxonomy (NCBI): domain Eukaryota; kingdom Viridiplantae; phylum Streptophyta; class Pinopsida; order Cupressales; family Cupressaceae; genus Cunninghamia; species Cunninghamia lanceolata. The sequence continues at coordinate 27,569,768 of BSBN01000078.1, read as the reverse complement.
TTGGCTTATGATATGTAAAGATCATTAATCTACATACATTTCTAATGAGATTCTCTGTTCTCAAATGAACTACCATTAATCAATAGTTCTCAAACAACAATATTTATAAAAGGAAGGGCACAAGGAGATAGACTCAGCTCATACGTAAGCCTATATTCTTATTAGACACTCCTCCATCTATGACTACGATGTGAATCCCCCCTCTTATTTGCAAAATGAATCTCTTCTTAATCCTCCCAGTCAGATACCATAGTTTGTGCCTTCCTAAGAATAACCCCTGCTCCTCTATGTGTGTCTCATTCATAAGAAATCGTCATTCTCCCCATGACTCAGCTATGATTTCTCTTTTCTATTTCTCCCATCTCATAGTCATTGAGACTCCTCTGGCTCTGTCTCTCTCATTGCATAAATCTCCCTCAAACTTCACTATTTTCAATCCCCCACTTGAGTGCCTTTGAATCCTCTTTTTCGTCCACTCCATAAAGTGGAAACATGGGTGTCTAACCACCACTATCTCACTAATCCATGACCAACTAAAATCATAAGGATTAGTATGCTAGATATCTCCATGACTTCTAGCACTAAGACTCCACTCAAATAGTTAGAGTGAGTTTTCCCACGCTGCGGCATCCTCTCTAGAGTTTTGTTAAAACAACTTCCTTCTATATCGAGGACACCCCCGTTCCCACTCATTATTTGCTCACCTTCAAAACAACCAAGTCCCTATTTCTTAGACACCCACTATGTCTATATAACCACTTCCTTGAAACAACAAAAACATCCTACAGGGCAACGAGCAGCGTGCCATTAATCGCACAAAGATCCTCTAATGAGTTGAGAGGTGTTTGCCCTTTTAGAAGCACCACTTCATGCTATAATGGACACAACTAAATCATTTAAAACATGACTTTGATTCAATCCTATCCACTCTCAAAGGAAATACACCCTCCAATCCTTTGCACGGTGACGGAATCTCGGCACTCATACTGCCGTCCATGCCAAAACAGTAGGAAATCTATTTTCTGCATGCTATCCCTATCCCACACTTTAAGTGACCACTCCACATTGTGGGGGTTCCTTTTGGCGACGTGGCAGCTGGTAGGTATAACAACTCCTTCCACTTTCTCAAACATGAGGGCTTCTAACCTCAGAATTTGCAACTACTCCGAAGTGTGAAGTCAAGCTCATGCAAGCTGGTAGGTAATAAATGCATAAAGCATCTCTAAAGTCGAATAAGAGGATGAATAAAGGCCAACTTAATAAAGAAAATAAAGGTTAGATTAATGATAGCTAAAAATCTTAAGCTCGAAGGAAGAAGACAAATTTGAAATAGATGACATCCAAAACGTCAGAACTTGGGCATAAACCTACTTGACTTGACGAGAAAACTGACATCAAACAAACTATGAAAATACCTCACGTTAACCAAGATATAACTAAGGTGTTTTTGGAATATTCTTCTAAATAACGACTAAAACAGGTTATAGCTCATCTCAGCTTCAAATTTGACTTCCGTCAATTTTCAAAAAGAAATACATTCACAACACATGTTCAAAGTGTTTTTATGGCAATCACAATGGATTGGGTGTAACGCAAAACAAGATTTTAGATTTCGTTTAGCTATCACATAGTTGTGAAAAACCTCTACCCGAAGTTGTTAAAAACTCCTCTATTTATCCCATTTTGATCACTAAGAATTTCAGGTGATGTGATTGGGTCGAGTTTACCTCCCCATCACAATCTGACGACAATATTCATGTTATCAAACTTGATGAAAGCGTCTTGACGTTTAAGAAGCGACAATAAAACCTCAAGTGACACAAGAAGAATAACACAACCATTCTATGTCTATGACATTGTTTACTTTACAAACGACTATGTCAACTCACCATCGACTTGACTAGATGATAATCAAGATATCGACTACCCGTCGAATTAGATTCAAAAGTAACTAGCAAGACAAGACATACCTCATACGACTCATTGGTTCACGTTATCGTTTAACACTAAACTCGTTTGGCAAATAGACCACTCATATTCCAAGGTCTATATCTCTCTTCTCAAAAGATACTCTCTCTCTTTTCTCTAAGAGTCGATAACTTGTAATCCTATTTCACTTGTCATCAAACAATATGCGATCAATGCATCATTTTTCAATTTATTCAACTAATAAATCAAATCTCATCATATAGATATTAAATCAACAATAACAAAATTATTTGGATAATTTCATAAATGATATTCAATATAATTCTATGTCATATCTTGTCATAAGTCTATAACATCATAACAAATTTACTTATGCCCAAGTAAAAAGTAAAAGTATAGCAAGTCAGAAATTGGGATGTAACAGCAACAATGTGTATATCCCATATGGACTTACTAGGTTGTGACAATATAATAGGAAGAAGTTAGATATATGTTTTTTGGACATTGTACACTCTTGTTGTAAGGACTAGCTAAGTTGTAAACACACAACTTGTTAAAAAAATACTTTAATATGTCATATCTTGCTTGACACATTTTGATTTACACTGGTTCATACTTCAAATTGAGAGCCTATGGTTAATGATCTTGTATCTTGCATCAGATTCTCATCAAGTCACATCTCAGTTTGATAGCCATTCATTATGGTTAATATTTCTAAATCTTCATGGTTAATGTTCCAGAATGTTAATTTCTTTTCTAGCATTGAAAGTCAATTTCTCTCATCAGATCTATTCAATATGTTGTAGTATGCATAATAAAATAGGATGGTTAAAATAATTCGAATGAATCTAGTGAGATCCTACCTACCAGTATCAAAGTAGAGATACTATGTTTTTGTAACTTCTAGATGCCTTACCCAAATTTATAAGCCATAAAACACACTTTTATCTTCTAAATAAAAATAAGTAAAATGTATATAACTTAGAAAATCTTTATAAAGATAAAAGGAAAAATAAAAGTTTAATTTTAATGTTTGGTAAAACCAACTCATTTCACCAAAGTGTTGTAGCTCAATTGGTTGAGTCAAATTGGTGAGGGTGATAGTATGTTCCTTAATTACACCATCTACCAAGGTTCAAATCCCCAAAAGTGTAAAGATGAGGTTGGGATCATGCCCCAGCCAACTTTAACAGAATGGGTACCCCACGATCCTTGACTCTTAATCAAAGAGATAAAATTAACCTGAAATAGTTAAAGACCTATTCAAAAAAATTGATCTCCATCCGATGAAATCTATGAATTAATTGAAAGATAACATAAAAGTAAAATTAATCTGAAATAGTTAAAGACCTATTCAAAAAAATTCATCATGAAACGAATATCATACACCATGGATAGCCAACGCAATATCATGAAACGAATCAAACTCAGCCTACATTCTTCAGTCTCCTAATTTCAAATAGAATAATCTCAGCAATCGAATTCATAGTGATTAAGTTGTTTCTGCATGATAATGCAGTTAGTGGTTTGGTTGCAGCTACGTTGCTGAATTAAGGGGCTGAAAGAGTTTAATCGGTAATATTAACATCTGTGTGTATAACCTAGTTGGTAGTGTCATCGAATAGCAAACACTTAAATTCTTTTGTAGAAGGCTTTGTAGGTTGTAGCTTCTTATAGGCGATAGTTAATGTCATTCACATGTAATAAATTTCATTCATCAATAAATTGATAGTTAAAACTCAATTTTGGACAAAAAAAATTAACTGATAATATTAACATCTGTGTGTATAACCTAGTTACTAGTATTGTGGAATTGCAAGCACTTAAATTCTTTTGTATGCTATTCACATAAAACCATACAAGAGCACAGAAAAGCAGTTACAACATTGAATGAAAAAGGAAAATCCCAATCAAAAACTCGCTGGAAAAAACCATTGCGATCTTGACATTTTAATAGAAAAATTTGGGATCCAAAACAAAAGAGAAGCTCAACCCAACCAAATATGATTCCGGTTTAGAAGGCTTTGTAGGCTGTAGTTTCTTATAGGCAATAATTAATATCATTCACATGTAATAAATTTCATTCATCAATAAATTGGTAGTCAAAGTTGATTTTCGTCAATAAAAATAGGATAAATATGGACTAATTGACTTTTAATCATTAACGTAGAGAGTGTTTAAGTATAGTACAAATGTTCATATAATTAAATTAGCAAAAGCATATTCAAACAACTATCTTAAGCTATTTTAAGTTGTTTATGATAGTAGATAACTATTTATCACTTTCACAACATTTTAAAACAATTGAAAGACTTTTTGGGAGCAGGTGGTTGCAAGCCCACAAATGTTAAGTAAAACCCATGTATTCAAACACCTATACACAAAATGAGATCTATTCTTGCAATGTTAATGTCCTGTTGGAAGGCAAATGGCTGTCCAAAGGATTTCTACTGAAATATGGACAGCACAAAAGACAAACAATGTAGGGAGAGCAGGGGAGGCAGACCACAACCACCAGAAATAATACAAAACAAAGCTAATGCTACAGCTTACAATGGACAGAAAGAACAAACAACAAGAACAGAGAAGACATAGTGAAATATGACAGCAATATAATTTATATATATTTTTTCTTCTTTACAGAAATACATTCAACCTTCATGTACAAACTATAGTCAGAGATGCTGCTCTGTTTTCATACTCTACCCCAATCTCTGGAGCTGCACACTATCTTTCTAGAGCTGCCTGGAACTCCGTAGCTATCTACTTGTGGCCTGTGCTGCTACACAACAAGCCATCTAATCTCTCTGTTGTTCTCTTCAGAAACATTCCTCTACTGCTACAGGATAACACTAACATTCTCTACTCTGTCTGTCGACTACTTACTTTTCCCTCCTTTTGTCTCTTGTCTCATACCCAGCAAAATGGGTGCTCAACCATTTGAATTTTAAATTCACCTACGTCATTAACTTCTGGCAAGCCAACGGTGCTAAAGTTTGACGCGGGGGTAGTCAGCATTAATTGAACTGATGGAAGATTAAATTTCTAACACTCCCCCTTAATCTGAAGTTAGATGTCAATTTGCAATCTTCATTCCAGAATTGATCTCTAGAGATATACATTTGCCTTTGCCTTTCTGGAGTAGATCTCCAGAGCTCTTTCTGCCATGCTGCAACATCTCCGGAGCTCTTCTCTGCATCTCCGGAGTACCCTGTCTGTATCTCTGGAGCTGACTCTCTGCAAGTCCAAAGCACCTCCGGAGCTGTACATACATTCTAGAGTTGAATCTCTGGAGCTCTCCTACTGTCTTTCCAGATTTGAACCTCCAGAGCTGTCTTCTTTATAGGATTGCACACCTCCGTAGCTATCCTCTTTCTGGGGCTGCACATCTCTGGAGCTGTCCACAATGCCTAGCCTATCTCTTAGGCATTCAAAAGAATCTTTCGGTAATGCTTTTGTGAAAATGTCAGTGAGCTGCTACTCGGATCTGCAATATTGCATCTCAATCTCTCCTTGTTTTACCAACTCCCTTATGAAGTGATAATGGATCTCTATGTGCTTGCTTTGTCTGTGGAAGACTGGATTCTTTGTCAGGGCTATTGATGAAACATTGTCACAATGAATGGTTGTACCATCTTCTTGCTGTTCATACAAGTCTGCAAGGATTCTCATTAGCCAAATAGCCTGACAAGCTACTGCATTTGCTGCAATATACTCAGCTTCTCCTGTAGAGAGAGAAACAATGGGCTACTTCTTGGATGCCTATGATATCATGCCTGAACCCATGTGAAATACATAGCTGGATGTGCTCTTCTAGTCATCTACATTTCCTGCCCAATCACTATCCATGAAACTAGCCAACTTGAACTCATTAGAAACATCATACAAAATGCCATAACCTATTGTGCCATTGACATACCTTAGGATCCTCTTTCCTACTTGCCAATGTGTGTCTTTAGGCTTCTCCATGAACCTAGAAATTAGGCTTACAACATACATCAAATCAGGCCTAGTTGTTGTCAAGTACATGAGGCTTCCAACCATGCTCTTGTAGAGGGTTGGGTTTACTTCCCTGCTGTCCTCTTTACTCAACTTTAGACCTGTGGCTGTTGGTGTTGGGGTAGGTTTACTATTCTTCATTTTAAATCTTTTCACAATCTGTTTGGCATAGTTAGTTTGCGAAATAAATATGCCATGCTTTGTTTGCTTGACCTCAATGCCAAGAAAAAACTTCAGCACACCTAAGTCTGTCATCTTAAACTCATTCTTCATTGCCTCTTGGAAATCAGCAATGAAAAGATCACTATTGCCAGTAAAAATTAGATCATCTACATACAAAATAGTAATCAAAATTTTACCTTCAGCTACTTTGATGTAGAGAGTGGGCTCACTGTTCCTTTTGCTAAAACCATTGCTCAACAAATATGAGTCAATTCTGCTATACCATGCCCTAGGTGCTTGTTTTAGCACATAGAGGGCTTTCCGGAGCCTGTATACTTTGTCCTCTTGCCCTGGGACTTCATAGCCAGGTGGCTGCTCCACATACACTTCCTCTTTCAGCACTCTGTTCAAGAAGGCTGACTTTACATCTATCTGAAACACCTTCCACTTGTGTTGGGCTGTAATTGCTATGACTGTCTGAACTACTTCTAGCCTTGCAACTAGTGCATATGTCTCATCATAATCTCTTCCAGGCTGTTGTTTGTACCCCTTGACAACTAGCCTTGCCTTATATCTTTCTACTTTTCCTTCAGTAGTAGACTTGGTCTTATAGACCCACTTAACTCCAATCACTTGTTTACCCTTGGCTAAATCAGTTAGCTACCATGTTTCATTCCTCACTATGGCATCTAATTCTTCATCCATGGCCTCACACCATTTCTCTTCTTTAACAGCTTCTTCAAAGTAGATTGGATTACTAGAAGAAAACAATGCAAAATTCAAATCTTCATCATCATTAGCATACCTTGTGCTATCATAAATCTTCTTCATACTCTTTGTCCTCCGTGGGATCATTGATGTGAGTGTGGGGTCTGAATTGCCTCTGGAGCTGCTACTGTTCTGACCTCTGGAGCTACTGCTGTGACCTTCGGAGCTGCAATTCTAATGACCTCTAGAGCTGCTGTTCTCCGAAGTTGTAGACCTCCAGAGCTGCTGATCTCTGAAGCTGCAATGCTACTGTCTACCTCCAGAGTTGCTTTGCTGAACATCTCCAGAGTTGCTATTTTCTAGTGCTCTATGGTAGTTTCTCCCTGAGCTGCGGCTCTCTGTAGCTCCTTTGGAGTTGCTGTCCTCCGAAGCTTCTTCATCTTCAAGGGGTATTGTGACTGAAATACCTGTGGTGCTATCCACTGTTCCATCCCATGCTTCATTCTCAATGAATTCAACATCTCTGCTGATCACAAGTTTTTTGGTGATGTGATTATATAGTCTATAGGCTTGTGATTCTTCACTATAACCTGTGAAGATACATTTCTCACCTTTATCATCAAATTTCTACCTCTTCTCTTTAGGCACGAATGCATATGCCACACACCCGAAGATTCTTAGGTGCTCAACAGTCTATTTGTAGTTTGTCCATGCCTCTTGTGGAATCTGATCACGAACTACCTTTGTAGGACACCTATTTAATAGGTACATCGCTATTGCTACAACTTCACCCCAATAATCATTTGACAGTCCCCTTGATTTAGCATGCTTTCTGCCATCTCTGTGATGGTTCTATTTTTCCTTTCAATAACTCCATTTTGCTATGGAGTATACCTTGTTGTGAACTGTTTATGAATGCCTTCATACTTGTAGAAATTTAGAAATTGCTTGGAGATATACTCTCCCCCTCTATCTGTTCTTAGGGCCTTGATATGTCGGTTGCTTTACTTTTATACCAATGTCTTAAACTCCTTAAATTTTTCAAAAGCCTCTGATTTATTTTTCAAGAAATAAATCCAGATTTTTCTGCTGTAATCATCAATGAAGGTCATGAAATATACATTCCCACCTAATGTGGGGATCTTCATAGGGCCACATAAATCTAAATGCACCAACTCCAAAGGTGCTCTTGCCCTCCTAGAATACCCTGATTGAAAGGGTTGCCTGTGCTGCTTTCCTAAAATGCAGGCTTCACCTTTTCCATCAGGCTCTACAATGTTCTGTAGCCCTCTAACCATGCCTTTCCTAGATAGTAAACTCAAACCAGAAAAGCTTAAGTGCCCATACCTCAAATGCCAGAGTTTGGATGGGTCTTTGATGACTGTCCTAAAGGCGGTTTACTGTCCCACTGCTGTGAGCGCCGGAGACATTGCTAGAAACTGCGCTAGAGATAGCGTCGGAGTTAGCACCGGAGATGGTGCCTGAATCAGCAACAAGGGAAACATTCTGTTTCTCATCATCTATACTGCTACAATGACTTTCTTATTGCCTCCTCTATCAAATATAGTGCACCCTCCATTTTCCATCAGGATTCTATAACCATTTTGGACCATCTATCCAATGCTTAGTAGGTTATGCTTTATGCTAGGGGCATAATAGACATCATGGATCTGCATTTTCTCACTTTGCTTGCTAAAGACTGTGATGATGCCTCTTCCTATGACAGGAACCTTTTGGTTGTTCCCCATCATGATTTCAGACTTGACATTTCTGTCAATGGAGGCAAACAAGTTTTCATTACCACTCATGTAGTTACTACACCCGCTGTCTAAATACCAGACTTTAGGGCTGCTCTTCTCAGCAAGGTTGCACACTATAAATACCTTGGACTATTTCTCATTTTCAGCCCTAATCTCATTTGCTACATTAGCATTTTGGCCTCCATGGTCTTGATGTTTCTTTCTACACTCACTAGCATAATGGCCAAACATATGATAGTAATAGCATTGAATATTACTTTTGTCATACCTCTGATTAGAATTGCTATTCTTCCTCCTTTATTGATAGCTTGGCTGTGAGGTGCTTGCCTCTTCTTGGTTGTTTGAAACTCCTCTTTCGGAGTTACTTCTTCCTCTACCTCTTTGACCTTTACCTCTACTATTTCTTCCTCTTCCCCGACCTCTTGCATTGGTCTGAGCCTTGAAGGCTTGCTCAAGGGAAGGAGCGGATCTATTCAACCACTACTCATGGCTTTGTAGAGCGGCCATCAACTCATCCACTGTCATCTTGGATAGGTCTTTAGTTTCTTCAATGGTGATGACTATAGGGTCAAATCTAGAAGGTAGGCTCCTTAGGATTTTCTCAACAATCCTTTGTTCATCTATGGTTTCTCCATTTATCCTTAGCTGATTCAGCATGGTAGAAACCCTAGTGTGAAAGTCTGAAATAGACTCACTCTCCTTCATCTGAAGCATCTTGAAATCTCTTCTAAACAACTGGAGCTTGACTGATCTAACCTTGTCAGTTCCCTTGTAACTATTCTGCAATATTTCCCAATCCTGCTTAGAGTAGTTTGTTGCTGCAATGTGGGGGAAAATAGTCTCTGTCAAGGCTGCCTCAACTAGACTGAGGGCTTTTGCATCTTTCATCCTAGTTTCCTTCAACTGGTTTCTTTGAGCATTCGTTAGGGCTGCATAGGCTGTTGGGTCTGTGATGTCAGTGAACCCATTAGTGACCAAATCCCATAGGTCATTCACAACCAGAATGGTCTTCATCTTCTTAAACCAAATATCATAGTTCTGCCCATCAAAGTTCAGTGGCTGTTGCCATCCTTTGCTGTCCCCACCTGCCATGCTTCTCAAATCTGAGAAGGCTAATGATGCCTAGACACACTAGGGCTTATAAAACACCCACAAAACTCTAACTGCCCAGAAAAAATAGGGCTTTGATACCAATTGTTGGCAAGCAAATGGTTGTCCAAAGGATTTCTACAGAAATATGGACAGCACAAAAGACAAACAATACTCTGATACCAAATGTTGGCAGAAAAACAGGGGGAGAGCAGGGGAGGCAGACCACAACCACCAGAAATAATACAAAACAAAGCTAATGCTACAGCTTACAATGGACAGAAAGAACAAACAACAAGAACAGAGAAGATACAGCAAAATATGACAGCAATATATATATTTCTTCTTTACATAAATACATTCAACCTTCATGTACAAACTACAGTCAGAGCTGCTGCTCTGTTTTCATACTCTACCCCAATCTCTGGAGCTGCACACTATGTTTCTGGAGCTGCCTGGAACTCCGTAGTTGTCTACTTGTGGCCTGTGCTGCTACACAGCAAGCTGTCTAATCTCTCTGTTGTTCTCTTCAGAAACATTCCTCTGCTGCTGTAGGATAACACTAACATTCTCTACTCTATCTGTCAACTACTTACTTTTCCCTCCTTTTGTCTCTTGTCTCATACCCAGCAAAATAGGCGCTCAACCATTTGAATTTCAAATTCACCTACCTCATTAACTTCTGGCAGGCCAACGGTGCTGAAGTCTGACGTGGGGGTAGTGAGTATTAATTGAACTGACGGAAGATTAAATTTCGAACATGTCCCCCCATCTCCAATGTTTTCTTTTCATCTATTAGTTTCAGAAGTTCATGTCCAGCTTCATCACTTAATACTTCAATGCAACCTTTTGAATAGTTGCTCGATTGTGATTGGAGCTCCTCTACAAACTTGTTCACATCTACATTAAACACCTTTCTCCACTGCAAAAGCAATGAAAATGCATAAGGTCGACTATGTAAAGAACTATCATACTTATTTATTATTTAAACTTGTGGTAACTTACTTCTTCTATCCATACATGTCATAGTCTGTTTCAGGATAATTTAACCTCCTGCATGGTTGGTCACATGTGACTAGCATAGCTTTGTCTGAGGACCTACGTAGTAATTATTTATATCAGGGATACAGTAAACTACATGCCACCAATACTAATGGTGAAATATGAAGGAAAGATGTTAGAACACTGACCTTGCTACAACCTCAACAATAAAATATCGACCTAAAATTAAAACAAAAGTGAACAATATCAAATAAAATATAATAGAATTTAAGATTCTCAATTTATGATAAATGTTTCAAAGTTTTGGATTAGAGTTTGCAAAGAAAAAGATTTATTTGGATTGCATCAGTAATATAAAAAAATTTAGACCCCTATAATCTGTGAACTTTTTGAAATGATTTAGGATTAAAAAATTTTAGAATTATTTTTATTACCATACCACTTGATATTGACTTGATAATGGGTCACAAATAACATAGTTGGATTAGATTTTTTTTGGTAATTTCTCTCTTCAAATATTTAAAAATATTAGTAGCCTATATTACTCTCAAAACAACAAAAATCTTTCGGTTTTTTAACTTTTTAATAAAAACTTCTCAACATTCAAGTAAACCAACAAAAAAAAGAAAACCATCTGAACTCACCAAGCATTACTTGGTGTTTATCATCCTTAAGCCTGTAGAGAAATGGCATTCCAACGTTATTAAAGAGTTCTATGCAGTGAAACATATTGTAAGTTAGACACTTCAACAATTCATTATTATTGAACTCAAAACATCAACCTCTTGAATCATAAAAATAATGGAATCACCCTAAATATATGGCATACAAAATGACCTGAAAGATTGATATAAAAATCTTTTGCAGACATTTTTCTTGAAGAAAGATATAATGTTCAATGTATTATTTTTTAATTAAAAGTTAAGCATCAAACAAAAGAATAACAGAAGAGAAATAATAGAATACCATATATTGGCTTGCCAACGGCCACGGACATCAGCGACTCCAATGAATCGACCACTTTTTCTAGCCCTACTGCTCCTACCATTATCATTTATGTTAGGCTTTCCATGAGATGTCTTAGGGCTAGGGTTTTCCATGCCATTGTTACCACCACTTCCTGCAACTGTGCCTTGATCAACCCTCACTTTACTAAGATTGGTTAGCATCCACGCTACGTCATTATCACTCAATTCACAAGAATTCTCCTTGTTATCTTGAAGAATTTTCTGAGTGAATAAAACCATTCTATTTTTCTTTATTTCTTGTAATGTTGATCGCTCATTGCTTGAGCAGTATATGAATAAGATTTTAATGTTTAAGCTCAGTATGGTGTAAGTGCATTAGTTTCAAAATCTTGAAATGGTATCATAGCAGGTTGCAGAAATATTTGTTTACAGGCAACAACAGAGTAACCGTTTTCTCCAAGAATTATCAGAATGGCAAATGATGGCAACAATTTTCCATTCCAGCTTCCGCTGTTTACCAGAGACAACTATGAATGCTAGAGTATAAAGATGAAGACCCTACTATTATCCCAAGATCTCTGGGAATTAGTAGAAGGAGGATACACAGAACCTGCATACCGGAATGCTTTGAATGCATTAACAGCAAATCAATGAATTCAGTTGAAAGAAGAGAAGAAAAAGGACAATCGAGCTCTCTTTACCATCCAATCCACATTGGATATGTCAATTTTTCCCCGTATAGCTGGTATGACAAAATCAAAGGATGCATGGGAGGCCCTACAAACTGCATACCAAGGATCTGACAAAGTAAAATTGGTAAGACTTGAAACCCTTCGAAGAGATTTTGAAAATTTAAGGATGAAAGAAGCTGAGTCTATTCAAGAGTTTATCACTAGGGCTCAAAGTATTGTGAACCATCTTAAAACTCAAGGGGAAACTATCACAAAGCAAAAAATTGTAGAAATTTTTTTGAGATCCCTTCCTCCAAAATTTGATCCAGTGGTCATAGTCATTGAAGAAAGTAAAGATCTAACCAAATTCAAAGTTGCAGAGTTGATAGGTTCTTTGCAATCTCATGAGAAGCGTATGCAGCATTCTATAGAGAGTTTTGTACAAGCTTTCCAGTCTACAGTAAAAATTGAAGAAAAATATACAACTCCTTTTTCTCCATCAAATAAGTCTCAATGGGAGCTTTCTACTAGTAGATGACATGGTAGAGGAAGAGGAAGAAGTTCTATGGATTGGAGAGGCATCCAGTGCAAATATTGTGAAAGGTATGGACACTATGAATCTAAATGTAGAAAGAAAAAATTTGATTTGAATCAATCAAGAGCCAACTATACTGAAGAGTCTTTTGAAGATGCAAAGCACTCCACCTTTTTTACTTGCAATTTGGCAAAAGAACCTCAAAAGGATGTGTGGTTTCTGGATAGCGGTTGCTCCAATCATATGACAGGTAAATCTAATCTCTTTGTCAAGTTAGATGAATTTGTGAGAAGTCAAGTAAAATTTGGAGATGATAAAGAGGTTGATGTAATGGGAAAAGGTACCCTTGCAGTGAAAACTAAGCAAGGAGAAACTACTTTTATTCACAACACTTTGCATGTGCCCAAATTAGAGCATAATCTTTTAAGTATCGGGCAGCTTGTGGCAAAAAATTATAAGGTTGTGTTTGAGGATAACTGCTGCAAAATATTTGATAAATCAGCTAACCATCATCTTGTAGCAAAGGCTTGTATGACAGAAAATAGATTGTTTCCTCTCACATTGGTGTCCACTAAGATGCATGCCCTCAAGGCAACCACAGATGATTCGTGGTTATGGCACCAATGGTATGGTCATTTGAACTTTCAAGGATTAAGTTTGCTTCATAAGAAGGATATGGTGAGAGGACTTCCTGAAATTCAAGCAAAAGAAGAAGTTTGTTCAGGGTGTGCACTTGGCAAGCAGCATCGAGACAGTTTTCCAGTGAAGAAATCAAGGAGGGCAAAATCTCCTCTAGAGCTTGTGCATAGTGACATTTGTGGTGACATGCAAGAGGAATCTTTGGGTAAGAATATTTATTTTTTTACATTTATTGATGATTTCTCATGCCACACATGGGTTTATTTTCTTAAGTAGAAATCTGAGGCATTTTAATGCTTCAAGCATTTTAAGGCTATGGCAGAAAAAGAAAGCGAGTATTCTCTAAAAATACTCAGAACAGATAGAGGGGGAGAATTCACTTCTAAAGAGTTTGCTGATTTTTGTAACACTCATGGTATCCAGAGACAGCTCACGGCAGCTTATACTCCTCAGCAAAATGGTATTGCAGAAAGGAAGAACCGTACCATTATGGAGATGGCACGAAGTATGTTGCAGTCCAAAAACCTTCCTAATTCCTAATGGGGAGTTGCAGTAGCAACCACAGTTTATATTTTGAATCAAAGCCCAACAAAATTGCTTCAGAATATCACTCCAAAGGAAGCCTGGAGTGGACACAAGCCCTCAGTAGGTCACTTTCGTGTATTTGGTTGCCCCGCATATGTTCATGTTCTAGTTCAGAAGCGGAAGAAGTTGGATGCAAAATCCCAATTTTGTATCTTTGTGGGCTATTCAGATTCCACAAAAGGATATAAATTCTATAACCTTGACACAAAGCAATGGATTATTAGTGGGGATGTGGTTTTTGATGAAAGGGGAGTATGGAAATGGCAAAAAGCAGTTCAGCAAACTACACCAATCATCATGGGTATCGAAGATGATCAAGTTCCTCCTCTCCCCACAAGCTCAAGTGGAAGTTCAAGCTTAAGTCCACCAAGTTCATCAAGTTCCTCTTCAAGTGTTAGTTTCAGTCCAACATCAAGTCCAAGCTCTTCAAGAAAAGTGCGAGTTTAAATGAAATTTATCAGAGGAGTATAAATATCGATCTAGTTGTTAATTTTGCTTTGTTTGGTTCCATTCAAGTTGAACCTTCTGTGTATGAAGAAGCTGTGAAAGAAAAATGTTTGTCACTTTCAAAGATTGGTTAGGCATCACCCTGTTGATCATCCAGGGGGAGATTGAAGGATGCATGATCAACGATCTCCAGTTCCACCGCCAATGATCAACAATCTCCAATTCCACTGCCAAACAAGTTTTTTATTTATTTTTGTTATGCATAATAAAAGCTGCATGCGCAGTTACACAGACATAGGTTTATTTTTGCATGAGAGTTAAAATTGTTTTTAACGCAGTGCATGTGCATTGCATGTTTTGTTTTGCTGTTAGCTTCAGCTTATTTTTAGTTAATGTCCTTATATATTTTCACCGAACTCTGTTCGCTGTAGCATGTAATAAAACAATATTCATATTGTAATCGCTGTTAGCAATGTGTAATTTCTGATCCCTGTTTCAACAGCAGATTGTAATCAACAGCAGATTGAAGAATTTTTTGAGTGAATAAAACCAGTCTATTTTTCTTTATTTCTTGTAATGTTGATCGCTCATTGCTTGAGCAGTATATGAATAAAATTTTAATGTTTAAGCTCAGTATGGTGTAAATGCATTAGTTTCAAAATCTTCATATTTTTCCTTTTCCTACCGCTAAGCCTCACCTCAGCATTAGGATCTGCTATCTCAGAAGCAGTACTAGACTGAGCTTTAACTTGAGCATGAGAGATATTGGCATTAAGTTTTTCCATTATTGTAAAGTCTACACAATGCAAGAAAGCAAGTTAGCACTGCAAACGGATATGTCAATCATTCTATTCCTTCTCCTTTGAAAGAAAGCTAGCACATCACTTAAGAAAGTTGGGCCCATGGATATATAATGGATAAGAGAGATTTCAATATCCTTCATCATACTAAAACAGTCTATGAGACTATCATATTACAAAGCACTATGAGAGATTGCTATTAGACATAACTCTGTTCTTTGCAACTTGTTTGTCTTCCTAAGATTGACCTTTCTAGTGATGATAGATAAAACAAACAGTGATGAAAACAATTGGTGCTGTTAGTTTTCCTCTGATATTTCTTTGCTTGCTTTCCTTTGTGTTTTAAAAGAAAATGCTGGGAAAATGAGGAAAGACGATATAGCCAAAATGATTTGCCTAACTCTTATGACCATTAAAGAATGCTTGTAGTCCAACGAAATAACTAAAGTTTTCTAGGAGGAAGTAAATATTGTTGACAGAAAATGAGTAAAACTATTTAGAAGGAATCAAATTCTAGGTTAGATTAAGCCTAGTAACAAAGTTAAGAAATTAAACTTATATTACCTTGTCATTGAAATTCAGGGAGATGGTAGAAAAAATTAATTATGGTGAAAAATAATTTATTTATATAAATAAATATGTTGAATGAAAGGTTATTGAAGAAATAAATATCCAATAATAATATTGTAAAGAAGTGTATGTTTCACTCTTTCACTTTTATGTTTTAAGGTTATTTTTGTGAATATTGTTAACATATTTTCTTGGTATATAATATATTTTTTAGGTGCACTGAATAATCTTATTTTGAATTTAACATTGTATTATGTTTAACCTTCCACTTCATTCCAACACCAATGCAATTCTCAGGACTTCTTCCTTCCTAGACTAGATCATACATGCATTCTCAACCTCTAGAATAGATTGTGGGCATGATCTAGTCCTCTAGATTTAAGATTTGTAATTCTCAATTCCAAAGCTAACAATCATCATTGATTATTAGAATCTTTTATTCACATATTTAACCACACACATCAATCTTAGTTTTCATTAGGTGTAAATATTCAACATCCAACATTCTTTGTTTCTTTGTTCTGATCTTGCTAAATCAACCTAGGGGCTTCACTATCATGAGGAATTTGATTACTCTTCCCTCTATACATAGGAAGATTGCACGAGAGGCACAATTAGCACAACATTAATCATAAACATATATATACATTTAATAAAAGATTTTGTAAAGATTTGCAATGAAAATTGTGTTCAATGAAATCACACTACTTAGGACAAAATTACACTAGTCAAACCAAATCATGGGTGTGATCTAATATGAAACCTCAAGAATTTCTTGCTCTACTTGTGATAGGCTTCTAATCATAAGTATAGTTCTAGATTCTATTTCTCAATTCTCTATCACACTGTAAAAATAATAAACATCCACATCAATCCAATTACTAGGTAAGCCCTCTAATCTCTCTCATTTTCATCTGTCATCTATCTATCTAGATTAGTATATCATATCTTACTACCTAATTTAATTTAAGATCTAATTATTATGTATTGCCTTACAATTCCATTAGACATCTAAAATAATGTAAGGTGGTTTATTTTCCTTAAAATACTAATATCTATATTATTATTGTAAGGGTGAAAAGTGCATCCCTGACACTTTTGTTGAGTTTGTGCACATCATGATGAGACTAAGGGTTTCCTTGATGTTTTCCTATGTTTGCTGTTTGATTTGAAAATATTGGTTCTATGCCTCACAACAAAACTGGAGCTTCTTCGATGTTTGTTTTCAAACAAAAGTTGAATGTTGTATGACTCATGATGAAATCGAGGGCTTGAATGTTTGAGACATTTGAATGTTAAAAATTAATTTATTGTAATTAATCCTAAATGACTAAATGAATGCATACACTTTTCTTTTCCCAATTTTGAATTTTTATGATCTAATTACTATTAAAAGGAAACACGTATGCAAGTTATATGACTTTTCCTAATGCAATATAATTATGTTTTCATGTGTTTTCCAAGTTTTCAAACTTCTAATATAAATTTGTAACTTCTAAGAAAAATAGAAAATTTATTCTAAAAAGTAAATAACTGTGCTCTAACTTGATCATATCAAGAGAAAGACAAGACAATGTTTTACTTCCTCAAGAGAAAAATGTGAGTTAATTACTAATAAAGAAATAAAGAACATATAATAATGGGCACCAATGCTATGATATGTCCTTAGAGGTCCTATAACAAATGTCTCCTCTATAGCAATGGGGTCCTCCTCTTGGTGACAGGGATAAAAGGGGAGATGTAAGGGAGTGAAAAATGACTGAGACACAATAATAAATTTGAAGGGAAAATGGGGCACAAGTGGTCTTTGTACAAGCATAAAAAAATAGAGGGGATACTAGATGCATAAGCTTGGGTAAGGCAAGAATACATGAAAAAAAAATCCTAAGGAGAAAGCTTTGAAGCTTTACAAAAATTAAAACTAAAAGAAATAAACTAAGAGACTCAAAAGCCTATGAAGAAGCTTGAAGAAGCTTCTGAAGAATATTGTGATATTTCTCAATGAGAAGAGGATTTCTAGATTTCTATGAGTTATCTAAACTATGAAGATATCTAAACTAAAACTTGAAAGAAAAAATCTCAAGGTCTCTCAAGAAGCTTGTAAAGAAGATTTTGCCAATGAAAGGGATGACAAACAATGAAGAATAAATGGGTATTTATAAGTAGAAATGAGAAGGAACATAAGATGAGATAATATTAAAAGTAGTTATCTTGAGAAAAAATGGAAACAATTCCATGAATAGACAAAGAGATAAAAAGAAAACTAGAAGAAAACTAAAAGAAAACAAGAGTAAACATAAAGAGAAAATGGAAACAATTTATAAGAGATAAGATTTTCTCATGAGTTCACAAAGGAAAGAAAGTGAGAAAAGGGATGAGTTGACATGAAAAAATGTGAGGAAAAATGGGCTTAAAATCAAGAAGAAAAGATAAAATGAGTTAATTTGTTCATCCAAAAATTAGAGGCTCACCTCTTTTGTCATTTAATGTCACTTGGGTGACCTAAAGACACTATGGGGTGACCCATAAGCACTATGGAGTAACCCAAAAGCATTGTGGGGTGACCTAGAATAGGAGAATCTAAAATGGTTTGTTAGAAAAATGTGAGGTTTGGAAACTCATTTTGGAGGTTCAAGAAGATGGTTAAAGAGGAGAATACACAAGGGACATGCACCAAGAGTGAAACTACTGAGAGGACTATAAGTCACATCTATCAAGTTGTGATTAGGAACCTCTTTATCATCATTAGACTATCATGTAGGCTTGACATGATTTTTGTACTTACAGTGTGCATTTGGCACATTTCTATAGGAAAGTTACAATTACCTAAGCCTTGATTGTACCTAACTCCACATATCCTTGAAATGATCTAAATGCAATTTGTAGATTCCCCATTCCTGTCTTGGATCAAACCAATAGGTGTAGTACTAAAACTTGGTTTAGAACTATAATTGTGGTTTTGACCTCTAAATTTGTAAAATTAAATTTAAACATGGGCCCAAGCCAATTGAATACAACTATTACAAGCTGACTAAAATGTGAAATATTAAAAATTTGCACACTAGAGTGTTATATAAAAGGCTAAATGCTAATTAGTTTTGATCATCTAGGACTTATCAATAGGAGACATCTACACCTAGCATCTGCATTAAAAAAAGTACTTAGGATTATTATCTACACCTATATTTTGCCTGGTTTATCTTCCAACTTGCGCAAAATCATTAAATGAATCCAAGGGTTTGACTAAAGTAAAATAGGAGAACAAGTTGTCTTCCATCCCTAGAACAACAAAATCTACTAGTACTTATCAGAATCACCATGTTTAGATATTAGAGGTAAACACATTTCTAAAGATTTAAGAGAGCAAGTTCAAATTTTCACGAAAAGGTTTAATGTACAAGAAAGCTTTGAAATTGTGGGAATCAAATCTACACTTGCAAGATTAACTCAAAGCAAATAACAATAAATCTTGATCCACTTACATTGTGCAAGGTATGGATCCATGTAACCATCTCCAATTTGTGGATGACACTTTTTTGATGGGCAATGCCACTCTTGAGGAAGCTGTTGCTCTTAAGTGAGCTCTTGACATTTATATCAATGTGTCTAGGTTGGCAATATACTTCATCTCAAGGTTGCTTCTCATCCTTTCAAATTTGGGTATCCCTATTTCTCCTACTTGCCTTGAGAAAAAGACTGGAATGTTATGTCAGATTATGTTTAACTTGTCATATCAGCCATTAGACACATAGATAACTCTCTTTAGCTAGCTGTATAGTCCTCCTTAAAGCCATGATTCAAGCTCTCTAAGTTTATACATTTATAGCTCTTGTGACTCCAAAAGGCATCATTCCTGATCTGGACCATAGGACGAGAAAGTTTCTCTGGGAAGGAAATTTAGAGAAAATGAAATGACATTAGGTTAATTTTGGGATAAATTCTGTTAGCCTAAACAGAGAGGTGGATGAGGTATGAAATCTCTCCTTAGCAATATCGCTTTTGCTGCCAAATTATATCAGAGATGGTATGTGGAGGAATAAGCATTATGGGGGATAATTCTTAAGTTCAAGCACCTGAATAGTAATCTGATTAAAACTGGTCTTTTTTAGATTGTCTTGCTCTTTCTTAGATGATACATGGACCAACACAATCATCTTTGTGTGGAATTCTTTAACCTCCATGAATTAAAATATAAATTTGTTGGAATTAGTTGGAATTATATTTCTGGTTTTCAGTATAAAATCGTGCAGGATGGTATGAAGATTTAGAAATGAAAATCTAAAGATCTTTGGCTAGGTCAACAATTCCCTCTTCTGGTTAACCATTCAACTCATATTGTAACATCTCATAAGGCCTCTTTGAATAACATTCAGATATCCAGATATCCTTGAATGGGGTTTGTAAGAGTATGGGATTTACACAATACAAACTGTTTATAAAACTCTTTCGACAGAAAACTGGACGGAGGAAAACTACGAAACAAGACAATCTACTTTTAAAAAAATATAAGCAAATAGAAGTACTTAACTTCTAAATTAAAAAATTGGGCATGCTATCTACTGTCTACGTCAAATTCTACTTTGACGAACTAAGCCTCTTAATTATAAAATCTATTTAGTCATTACTAGTTCTGAGATCCTGTGAAACCTTGCCATGTTTTGTGTAAAGCAAGGCAATGCAACTATTACCTCTACACTCTTTTTTATAATTTTGCTGTTCCTTACTTTACCTTTATCCCAAGCTTCTTTTACATTTAGGTTTTACCATGTTTACATCTAGGTTTGTACAGTGCATCTACTAAAGCTTTTAATGGATTTATAGAGAGCCAGAGATTATACAGGTTGAAATACAGCTTCTTTTATTACTTCAACAACATTTATAATACTCAGAAGGAGAGAATATATTTTACAACCATAGAAAGGAATGAAAAAGAAAAAGTAAAAAATCTTGGTTTTACGTTGTGAGAGATTCTTGAGGAAAATACCAGATAAAATATATTTTACAACCATAGAAAGGAATGAAAAAAAAAAATAAAAAATCTTGGCTTTATGTTGTGAGGGATTCTTGAGGAAAATACCAGATAAGAGAGATTCTACTGCTCTATCCCTTCCTGTTGAGAGTTAAAATAAAAGTCTGTATTTGCTAATATATTTGTAACAGATCTCCTCAAAAAACCTGAGCTGTCGGCCTACGATGAAGAATCTTCTTACACTCCCACGCCGTCATTATTAAATTACAAGCTGTCATTATTAAATTATTACGTTTTGAATACCTACTCCAAATGAAAGTTTAGGTTGTAGGAAGCATAGCTTGTGACACGTATAGGTTGGCAAGGGTTCAATAACCATTAAAAAGATAAAATTCAAAGTTTATTAAAATTTTAATTAATTGTAAAAATATGGATTTTATATTTTATTAATTAGAATAGATATTTTAAATACATTTATCTAAAAGAAGTTCAGAGATATAGTTTGGAGTTATGTTATTTTTTAAAAAGTTATTTTATTTTATTTTGGAATTATTTATATAAGGACACAAATTTTTACTTTATTTAATTCTTGTTTAATCGAAAAGCTTTTCTAATTAAATTTCCTTAAACAAGGGTTTTCTACAAATCAACTAGATTAAACAAAGATTTCTTCCTACAAAAGTTAAATCAAAAGATATTGAGTGGCTTAATTTACTTTATAAAAATTAAATTTTTAATAAGGAAAATAAAAAAGAAAGACAAATCTAAGACAAATATTAATGCAACAGCTTCCTTATATTATTTTGACTATAATTTAAATCACACAAAAAAAATTCTAAGTCAAAAAAACCTTAGTTTATGAATGTAGGGCTTCCTGGAATTATCATTACTAAAACTTAAATTCCAAAAAAAAAAAAAAATTAAAAATACAAATTTAAGGAAAAAATAAATATAGATCTGGCTAACTAATTTTGGGTTAAAATTATGTAAACCCAAAGTTTTCCAAAAGAAGCTAGTAAAATAAATATATATTTGGTTTTTTTTAATATTTATATGTTATAATTTTATGTTTAATAATGTTCAATTTCATTTTTGTAGTGTCTGATTTAATTTCATGGAGCGTAATGGCATGAGCCTGTTAACAAAAATACTTACCTTTTACCTTAAATTTGATAGTACTATAGTCAAAATATTAATAGTTAATAATAAGCAAACACAACAAACATAAATAAAATTTTATAACTAAACTATATATATTAAATAATATAGTTGTAAAGTAATATAAAAGAACTTCAAATTAATATCTCTTGGAATTTTTTTAGATATATTTATTTAAAATATCTATACTAGTTTTTGTTGGGATTAGCCAAGATCAACAAGCAAGAATACAACCACAAGCTATTTGTGCACACAATAAGCCAAGCCAAAAGATTAACAAAATGTACATAAAAGTCTTGCTTAAATAGGTAAGGATGAGGAAGTGAGATGGTCAAACTAATAAAATGTACATAGAAGTCTTTCTTAATTAGGTAAGGATGAGGATGTGAGATGGTCAAACACAACAACTGAACAAACCTCCAAATGTGCAACACTTGTCTAGCTCAAGTGACACATGTTTGAGCAAGTGGCAAGTTTGCATGTAATAGGTGTCTCACAAATATGAGTACACATGTCTTCACCACATGAAGTGAGAAAAATTCTAAAATAGGTAAGTAAACATAAGCTAAGTGTGAATAGGACTCACCTAGACAAGCTAAAAGATAATTAGATAGATAAAGAAGATTTTTACACTAGCACCCCCCTTAAGTGCAACTTAGGGAGTTGTGAAACAATGATGGGTCCTTCTACTAGGCCATGTTAGATACCCATGTACAAAGCTATCTCTCATAAGGTAGAAAAAAACACCAAAAGGTGATAATCCTGCAATCCTTGCAAGATGCATGTGTGAAATACCAGTTGCATGTCATGTGGCTACAATCCAAATCCCATGTGAAGTCTTGGTGTGAATAATCTATGGAAGCCTTCTATGACTTGCCTCTATGAACTCTATAGAAGCAACTAATATCAATGTTCTAGTGTAACCAGTCTAGATGCAAGTTCTCAAGGAATCAACTCTAGATTCACATGTAGCAACATGTGATGTGGAGATGATGTGGAAATGTTATGGACACAGCTCAATATGTAAAAAACATGTTGAAGGAGCAATGGAGGTTCTCTTGACATAATTCTAAGGAAGTTCTCTTAACAACACACAATGGAGATGCTCTTGACAAAATTCAATGTAGCCCCCATAATGTAATATTTTTATCTCCTTAAATTTGTGCCACTTTATAACTACAATGCATAATTTAAATTTTAATTGGAATGAAAAATGACACTTTATAATGATAGTGCAAAATCATTTCCAATAGATCAAACATGAAAAATTATTCACTTTAAAAAAAATGACTCTCGATTTTGAGTTGCCAATCAAAAAATACAATAATTTCCATAGTTGCCTATGTTATAAAGGAAGAAAAAATGTACGGAAACAATGCGATTTCTAAATTGTCTTGACACTACTTTGTTAGCATTGGAACCAACTTCTCGTCAACTATAAGAATGTCAAATTTCATCACCATGGGTGAAAGTTATGGTAAAATGAAAAAAAAGCCTCCTTCGGCATGTTGAGAGCACCTAGCGATCCTTGTTTGGTGTAAAAAATCAAGTTTTCTCTAGTGGTTTATTGTCAGTGGTCACATTGGATGCTAACAATCATCATTTGATGATGTGGTTACATGAAATGCTAGTGGCTTGAAATGGAAACCACTAGTGGTTACAAAGAAAGCTACTGTTACAAATAAAGTAACATTAAATTTTTACTAGATAAGTGACTTAAAAATCATAGACTTTTACCACAAATTTATTGGACAATATTAACAATTTGTAAAACATCCTAACAATACAATGCTGCATGTAAAACTTGGTTTTGTATAGATTTTATATATATTATACACTTAGGCATAAGCCTATTTAGGTGAGCCTTTATACAATCTTGACACATGTAAAGGTTGTTGGGTGGTTAGGAGTGGGGTCATCAAGTTCTCCCTAAGCTAGCCACTCACAGTAGTTTGTAGGAGTCTTTCCCTCAACTGCTAACTACCTTTCCTCACCTATATATGTACTTGTCTTCTCCAACTTATAATGGCAGATTTGGTTGGTCATGCATAAATTTATATGCTTTGCATTATTTGCAATCTTCTATTTTTGTTTGTCATCTTCTTGTTCATTGGGAAATCCCACATGGTATCAGAGTAGGAGGAGGATTTCAGTAGGCTGTAAGATTGTTGTTTGCATTGAAATTGTATATTTTGTCTGATCTATGCTCTTTGTGTGGAGGAATTTCTCTACAGTTTGTTTGACCTACGTCTCTATTGAGAGTCTAAAGAGCATTTTTCTGCACAAGAGACTGGAGGATAGAGGCTAGGTGTGAGATCTGAGATCTGAGGGAGGCATTTTTCTATTGTTTCTGGTCATGGTAGTAAGGTTGCGAGCCTCAAAGAATAGGCTGCAGACCTATAAAACCAAGCCACCAGTCTATAACAAGAGGTGGCACGTATAATAGGAGGCCGTGGGCTCCATTGGAGCAGTGAATCAACCTATTTTAACACTTGTTTGGGCTGGTGAAAGCTTTTTTTGAGTAGAGGAAACCCCTATTCGAACCCCCAAATCAGATGTTCAAAGCTTTTGTGACACACGACAAGGTTTTTGTGAGACGTCCAGAGCATTTTGTGACGCAGGGCAGCTGCCCAACAAACAGCAGAGGCCACCATTTCATCCCCTGCCTCTCTTCATATTTTTTATTTTTTGCTTCTATCATAATTTACCCTAAATCAAGAGGGCGTGGGCTCGAGTGGTCAGTGTAATTTTTCCTTTTTTAACTTACAATAGGTAATTTATGAAAAGTAATTGTCTATGTGAACTAATTTCTAAACAAAATAGGTATATAACAAAAAAACATTTCAAATTATAATTTTTTACAAAGGGGTTCCTTCCAAATAGGGGAAATCACTTTGAAGAATTTTGGTTTGTAATAATCCCTTGTATTTTCACCTGACGAAGATGAAGGGTGAGTTCTGGTTTGGCAGGGGGCCAATACCCACTCACAATTGAAACCATTGTAGTCTTCAATCTGTTTCAACTCCAATGAATGGTTGGATGGCTAGGCTACCTGGTGCAGGAGCACCTACCTGACAGCTGGTCTTGATAAGGCAGTTAGTAGTTTAGGTCATGTTTGTGTTTCCAAGAAGGTCTGTTAGACCAATTGCATGTAATAATGTCACGCTGATCATGATAAGATCATGCTGACCGGGCTTTTGCTATTTTTCGATAGTTAGTTATAACAGCTGTCATGATGTATGTTCGGTGGGATCTCCCAGCCGCCTGGAGAGTTCCCAGCCGCTTGGAGTCGGGTCAGTAGTACTCATAGGGAAATCTTTATAAGCATGGGATCGGTTGATTGTAAATCATCGATCAGACTTTGCGAGAGTGAGACAGAGCGAGAGGAACATCATATTGTAGTTGCATCTTTTGAAATCGAATAAAGTATTCCTGTTTGTGTTCATCCTCTGTTGCATTCCATTGCTTGATCGATTGCTGGTTTGAGAGGTTTTCATGGATATACTGATCCATTCCACCGGTTGACTCATCTGATCGGTGGAATGGCAATGTACAGTAGGTTAGTAGGTAGTTTGTTTTCTGTTTACATGCAGGTGTGCAGGATCGCGGTCGACAGATGCTGAGAAGCCTAGCATCCTCATGTGCTAGGTCAAGTTGATAAACTGGAGTTGGAAGATCACCCTGAGGTTGGATCGGGTCATCCCTGGAGGATCGGCGAAGTGAGATTTCGCTAAGTGAAGAAGTTCACGAAAACAGCATCATCAGGATATTTCTGCAAATATCCTGCAGTCGGGTTAGGCATCATCATCCGGATAAGTGAAGGAGAGCATGATGTTTTCGAGTGCATGAAGTGCGAGTTCGTCGGGGTGATCATCAGCAGGAGGAGCCGAGGAGTGTATCGGCATCAGGATCATCATATTGGGAGTGCCAAACATCCGCATATCGCGAGTAGATGCGGGAGAGAAAGTTCGGATTTTTGTCTAAGTGTTGAAAAGGTCATCAGGATATTGGGTGACGTCATCGTCATCAGGATATGACGTTATTGTCATCAGGATATTGAGATATCCCCTTGTGCGAGTTCATCCTGCTGTCGTTAAGTGCTAAGGTATCGGCGGAAGTCCGTAGCAGGAAGTTGTGTTAACATCATCATCAGGAGGTTTCGAAGAGAACCGGATAATTTATATCATGATGCTGTTGCTTGTATCATCGGGCAGTGGAGCGTCGAAGGCAAGTTGTTGAAGGTGATCGTCATCAGGATATTTGAACAACCGGATATTTGGATATCCTGCTGACGAAGGTGATATTGAATATCATGATGAAGACGTTAGAGTTCGGAGCCTGATGAACAGTGCAACCGGAGGATGTTTGTGCCCGCTGAACATCATGATGATGATGTTAGGAGGAAAGCGGAGGAGGTGAATAGTAGTCGGCAGGAGGATGATTGCGAGTGTCCGCAATATGATGATGCTGTTGGTTTTCGGAAACATGATGCTGACAGAGTAAAGCCGAAATATGATGATGTTGGTAGTTTTAGGGAATATGATGATGATGAGGTTGGTCTGCAGACATTCATGCTATATGTGAATGATATAGTGTGGATGCCTCTGCATCATAGTGGTATCAGAGCTCAGCAAAAGGTCTGGGCTATTGTGTGTTGATTCTGTCACCGAAAGGGCAGAGGTAGAGATAGAGTTGAGTTGTGTGTTGATTGAGAGGTTGACAAAATGCCTCCTAAAGGTAGTGGTACTGCAAGGGAATTGCAGGAGATGAAGGAGAAACATGCTAGAGAGATGAGGAAGATGAAGGAGCTTGCTGAAGCACTTCAAGCCAGGCTGACAGCCCTGGAAAAGAACAAAAAGAGGGAAGTGGAAGACAGTGAGTCTGAAGAAGATGCAGATACTGTTGAAGAGTATGAAGAGGTAGCTGAAGATCTGGATGCTGAAGACCAGAGATTGGCAAAACTGTTAAAGGCAGTGCAGAGTGAAAAACCTAAGGTAAAGGTTGATGTCTCCAAGTATACTGGAAGCTTGAATGAAGATGAGTTGTTGGACTGGATTGCTGCACTGGATAATCACTTTGAATGTGAAGATGTTGCTGAGGATCAGAAAGTCAAGATTGCAAAGACCAAGTTAGGAGGTCATGCTTTGGTATGGTGGGATTATGTACAATCTAAGAGAAGGAAACAAGGGAAGTCTAAGATCACTTCATGGGATAAGATGGTAGCAAGGATCAAGGGTAAATTCTTGCCAAGGGATTATGAAATCCAGATGTTTAAGAAGCTGCAATTTTTAAAGCAGAAAGACAGGGATGTGAAATCATATACTGAGGAATTTTATCTGTTGAGTATGAGATCTGGTCATCATGAGAATGAGGTAGAAAAGGTGGCTAGGTACTTGGCTGGTTTGAGGTTTAACATACAGGATGAGTTAGTGTTAGCTAACCCTAAGAATGTGGAGGATTGTTATCAAATGGCAATCAGGATTGAAGAAAAGCTGAATAGAGGACATGATAAGTCCATGAGAGGAAGAGGAAACAATAGGGGAAGAGGAACAGCCCCTACACAAAAGCAAACCAATGAGGTTCAAGAAGACACTGGGAAAGGACAAGGACAGTCTGATTTCAGAGGTGGATGGAAAGGTAATAGAGGAAGATTTGGAGGTGGTAGAGGTTCTACTACATTTTCAGGAAAGTGTTACACCTGTGGAGAGTTTGGTCATCCATCTTTCAAATGTCCAGAAAACAAAGGTTCATCATCCAGAAATGATAGAACAAGTGACAAGAGAGTACAACTTGTGCAAGAAGAGAAAGAAGAAAGTGCACAGAGTTCAAACAGAGAACCTGATAATGTTGGATATCCAGAGAGTGGAGAATCACTGATGTTAAGGAGAATTAGTTTGTAGGCATCAAAGGATCTGATGCAAAGAAGAGCTCTTTTCAAAACCACATGTAAGAGCAAAGGTAAGGTATGTAAGGTTGTCATTGATACTGGTTCAACAGACAACATGGTATCTCAGGAGATGGTTGATAAACTGAAGCTGGAAAGGATTCCACATCCACACCCTTACAAGGCATCTTGGGTGAGTGATAGGCAATCACTTTTTGTCTCTGAGCAAGCATATGTGGATTTCCAGATTGGGCCATATCATGATAGGATTTTGTGTGATATTTTGCCTATGGAATGTTGTCACCTACTGCTAGGTAGACCATGGCAATTTGACAGAAGGGTACTGTATGATGGGTATGCTAATACCTACACCATCCAGAAGGATGGGAAGACTATTAAGTTGATGCCATTGCAGGCAAAAGCTACAGTACAGAAGGCAGCTCAAATCATTTTAATGGGAAAGAAGGAGTATGTGCAGATGCCTAGAGGAGCAGGCATGAAGGCAGTTCAGGATACTGCAGAGAAAGGAGTTGTTACAGACAACAAGCTGAAGAAAGTTTCAGTTGAGACTGACAGAGGTCAGCAGCAGGTTCAGAAACAGGGGTGCAAACAGCCACCAGTTCAGAAGAATGACAAGGATGTTGTCATAGTTGGGACTATTGCTTGTCCTATGAAGATTGAAAGAAAGGTACAGTTGAACACCACAGAGGCAGTTCAGCCAGAGGTTCTGGTCAGACAATCTGACAAACACAGGGTATGTGAGAAGAAGGCCTACATCAACAGGCATGAGGATTTACTTGCCAGAAAGCAAGTTACAGTTCAGAAGTCTTGGAGCAGCCAAGAGACAGCAGCAGATAAAGCTGGAGCAGGTCAGACTATTGACAAGGCAAAGGGTAGAGGTGGAAGACTTCCACATGCTAAACTCATGGGACATGAGTTCTTTTCTTTTGGGGAGTATGGTGCAGGAGCACCTACCTGACAGCTGGTCTTGATAAGGCAGTTAGTAGTTTAGGTCATGTTTGTGTTTCCAAGAAGGTCTGTTAGACCAATTGCATGTAATAATGTCATGCTGATCATGATAAGATCATGCTGACCGGGCTTTTGCTATTTTTCGATAGTTAGTTATAACAGCTGTCATGATGTATGTTCGGTGGGATCTCCCAGCCGCCTGGAGAGTTCCCAGCCGCTTGGAGTCGGGTCAGTAGTACTCATAGGGAAATCTTTATAAGCATGGGATCGGTTGATTGTAAATCATCGATCAGACTTTGCGAGAGTGAGACAGAGCGAGAGGAACATCATATTGTAGTTGCATCTTTTGAAATCGAATAAAGTATTCCTGTTTGTGTTCATCCTCTGTTGCATTCCATTGCTTGATCGATTGCTGGTTTGAGAGGTTTTCATGGATATACTGATCCATTCCACCGGTTGACTCATCTGATCGGTGGAATGGCAATGTACAGTAGGTTAGTAGGTAGTTTGTTTTCTGTTTGCATGCAGGTGTGCAGGATCGCGGTCGACAGATGCTGAGAAGCCTAGCATCCTCATGTGCTAGGTCAAGTTGATAAACTAGAGTTGGAAGATCACCCTGAGGTTGGATCGGGTCATCCCTGGAGGATCGGCGAAGTGAGATTTCGCTAAGTGAAGAAGTTCGCGAAAATAGCATCATCAGGATATTTCTGCAAATATCCTGCAGTCGGGTTAGGCATCATCATCCGGATAAGTGAAGGAGAGCATGATGTTTTCGAGTGCATGAAGTGCGAGTTCGTCGGGGTGATCATCAGCAGGAGGAGCCGAGGAGTGTATCGGCATTAGGATCATCATATTGGGAGTGCCAAACATCCGCATATCGCGAGTAGATGCGGGAGAGAAAGTTCAGATTTTTGTCTAAGTGTTGAAAAGGTCATCAGGATATTGGGTGACGTCATCGTCATCAGGATATGACGTTATCGTCATCAGGATATTGAGATATCCCCTTGTGCGAGTTCATCCTGCTGTCGTTAAGTGCTAAGGTATCGGCGGAAGTCCGTAGCAGGAAGTTGTGTTAACATCATCATCAGGAGGTTTCGAAGAGAACCGGATAATTTATATCATGATGCTGTTGCTTGTATCATCGGGCAGTGGAGCGTCGAAGGCAAGTTGTTGAAGGTGATCGTCATCAGGATATTTGAACAACCGGATATTTGGATATCCTGCTGACGAAGGTGATATTGAATATCATGATGAAGACGTTAGAGTTCGGAGCCTGATGAACAGTGCAACCGGAGGATGTTTGCGCCCGCTGAACATCATGATGATGATGTTAGGAGGAAAGCGGAGGAGGTGAATAGTAGTCGGCAGGAGGATGATTGCGAGTGTCCGCAATATGATGATGCTGTTGGTTTTCGGAAACATGATGCTGACAGAGTAAAGCCGAAATATGATGATGTTGGTAGTTTTAGGGAATATGATGATAATGAGGTTGGTCTGCAGACATTCATGCTATATGCGAATGATATAGTGTGGATGCCTCTGCATCACTACCTCTTGCCATATACATTTTTTTTCTTATCAATGTAAATGCATTAAACTAGGTCATTTATGGGAAATTAATTTTGTAATAACTTTTGCTTAGTAGCTCGAAACTGAGCACCATCTTTTACAAATGTTAATGTTTTTTATTTCCCACACATTGTACCTACTTGCATTGTAAAATGGACTAAGTTATAAAGTTCTAAAAATGGAGGTGTCACCGAACCAAGGGGGTTGCCTATTATGTTGATTTCTTTTGTCTAAAGGAATAAACCTATTATAAAATCATTGGATATGAAAGGCTCACTCTTCTGTAATTAACCCAAACAAGGGAAACTATAAGTCCTAGTGTGAAGGCATCCTGAAACATCTCAAGTTCTATAATCTCATATCCTATCTATATGAACTTGTCCCTGAACATGGTCAACAATCTCAGAAGGCTAAGTGGTTTAATAATTGTGATCACATTGTTTGATTGATTAGTTTACATATTCCAGATGATGCTTTGTATTCCATCATGGATATTGACAATCCACATGCATTATGGATCAAAATTTGGGAGATATATGGAGACTCCAATTTCTCCATCCCCACATGATCTTGCTTTGATCACAACTCACATCCCTAATCATGATACAGTAACATGATGTTCCATTGAAATAGAAGAAGTTATCACTGCTACTGTTACTTCATTAGACTCTAGAGTCACTTCTTCAAAATCTTCTGATGGTTCTTTACAACATGATATTGATCTTTCTAGCATTGCTAATTGGGATAAATTTCTACTTGACATCACTTGTCTATTTGCAAAGTTCTGCATTGTTGACATGGAAGCACAAATTTAGAATATCGATGTTCTCTTCGATGAAAACTTCAATGAAGCTGCATCAACATTGTTCTCTTCAGATATTCATGCTCTACATTAGCCTACACATGATTCCAGATCGTCACCATCCTCATCTATTAGGAATGCACCTAATTTGATTATGGCATCCTTTGGCATTGGTATGGGGACCCCTGAGCACTCTTTAAAGACATCAACATGGGCATCATCATCCTTGGATCAATTTCATCATGCTTCAAGATCATACATGCATCTTCTCGCATGGGAAGATATCCTGCATCTTCAGGTGGTTTCATTTCTTTCCAAGGGAAGAAACATTATTTGGCATTCTTGGATCTACATTTGCATCATTTGTTGATTATCTAGCCTCACTATAGAAGGGCATGTACTATGGGGGGTCTCATAGACCTTCTATCATTTTCTATCCTATGAGGGGAATCCTATATTGTACTTAGTGAAAGAAGTAGTACTTCTTCACCTGCATAATTTTCTCTTCTAGAGGGTAGCTTTTTACCTACATGGTTTTCTACCTTTCTCCATTTATGAGAGATTGAATTATTTTTGGCTACCTCATCAGACCTAGTTTCTAAGACCCAATTTCATATTTGCATTGTTCATGCGTACCTCACTATGCTTTGCAGCCGGGACCCATTTCATTTGTGCTCACCAAAGCTATCCTTAAGGGGGGTGTTAGTGTATATATTTCATATATATTATACACTTAGGCATAAGCCTACTTAGGTGAGCCTTTATAAAATCTTGACACATGTGAAGGTTGTTGGGTTGTTAGTAGTGGGGTCAAGCTCCCACTAAACTAGCCACTCACACTAGTTTGTTGGAGTCTTCTCCTCAACTACTACCTACCTTTCCTCACCTATATATGTACTTGTCTTCTTCAACTTATAATGGTGGATTTGGTCATTCTAGCATACATTTACATGCTTTGCATTATTTGCAATCTTCTGTGCTTGTTTTTTGTCTTCTTGTTCATTGGGAAATCCCACAGAACTAACATTTAATGCTACTATTGTGTTAACAAATGTCATGGTGAAAAACCTGTGACCAAGTCAAACTACGCAAATGAAACCATGAGCAACCTTGTAGACAACAAACAAAAAACTGAAATAAGACTTGAAGCCAAAGGGAAACATCAACCTGGAAAAAAATAGTGACCTAAAAGCATAGATCAAACTGCCAAATACTTGACGTTAGGGTATGGTGGCTACATGGCACAACGAAACCTTCAACCATATGATGATTTTGACTAGGTGACCACCAAAACGTGAATGAAGATATGAATGGAGACCATGGTAATTACAATAAACAACGAACCAAAATGGAAATGCTACCTACAAAAAATGAAAAAAAAATCAGAAAAACCAAAGATCTTTGAGATCTTCAATGATGACAACAACCCTAGTAGCACTGGTTGAAGATTGAAAGTCGTTGAAACCCTGGTGCCTGGTAAGATCTCCAATGATCAGATGATGAAATGATATGGACGACTGCTTGAAAGAGGTGACCTTTCAAATCAAAAATGACGACTGCAAAAAAAAATCAACATTGAAACCCTTCAATAGAGATCTAGGAAAGGATTTTTAACAGTGGCCAAAAACAAATGACTGTGTACTAAGACAACTTTGATATGAAGGAGAAAATCCGTTGAAACCACTGGTAGATGTGAAAGGAGATGGGCTTGGAACCTTTAAAATCAAACGGTCCTAAGACTTTTAATTACAAGCACTCTTGAAATTGCATCTCATTTGTTGAAGTTGTAGATCCTGATAGGGAAGACCGTCGGATTTACAAAACCTTGACCTTCTTGGACCAAATCTGACCACAATCCAAGGAATTAAGATTTGAAAAGAACAAAATAGCATCCTGTCATGGTTGAAATTGTCAGTAAGCAGTTTGAAGCCCTTAGAATCTTCCACAAAACACACAAACACAGGATGAGCACAAAAACTAGGTGAAAAAGCATGCCCTTGAACCAGAAATGACTTCAATGGAGCCAAAATAGGCTGATTAGGCAACAAATCTCAAATTTTACCTAGAATCTCACCCAAATTTTCTAGATAACCTACAAAATATTGATTTTACAAAACAATATTTGCATTTTCAATAGAAATTTTTGTACAATTCCATACAGCCATACTAATGTACTGTATAGGGGTGGGGGCTAAAACAATTTTACAAAATTTTGCCTGCGCCAATTTTGACAAAATGATAGGCTATTTTGTCTATCTCGAGCCTTTTAGAGCCAATGGTGATGTCCGTTTGGCTCTACAAGGAACTCTTGACTAGGCTAGGTGTGGGATTTTCTATAAAGGGGAGGATTTTACTTGCATAACTCTGATACCATGTTGGCATTAGCCAAGATCACCAAAAAAGAATACAACCACAAGCTATTTGCACACATATTAAGCCAAGTAATGTTGTCAAAATATGAATAGAATGCATATAGAAGCCTTGCATAACTAGGAATGGATGAGGAGGTGAGATGATTGAACACAATGATTGAGCAACCCTCCAAATGTGGAACACTTGTCTATCTCAAGTGACACATGTTTGATCAAGTGACATGTTTTCATGCAATAGGTGTCTCACAAATATGAGTACACATGTTTTCACCACATGAGGTGATACAATTTCTAAAATAACTAAGTAAAACATAAGCTAAATGTGAATAGGACTCACCTAATCAAGCAAAAAGCTAACTAGATAGATAAAGAACATTTTCACACTAACAATTTTAACATTTTTTAAATATGTGTGGTTGTGTTTTGGGTTTTATTTTAATTTAAAGTTAATTTATTTAACTAAAGATATTTTATTTGCTACATATTTTATCTATTTTAAAGTTAATCTTTTTGTGTATTTATATATATATATATATATATATATATATATATATATATATATATATATATATATGAAGATTATAGTGTAAAATCTTATGGATTGTATTGGAATATTTAAACTATTATTATTGTTTAACTAATATAAATTTTAATTACTAATTTTTTATAATATCATATGATGTTAATGGTACCATGTTTGTGTATGGGATATGGTCAAGTGGCTAAGGGCACTTGGTTTTCATGATGGAGATCAAGGTTCAAACCTCCCCAAAGACATGATATCTATGAATTACATGTATGTATTGTCACCACTTATAATTTCATGCTAGTTTTAGCACTCAGTTTAGCATGTGTGTTTATCTCTACTTGCAATGTGCCTATTTAAATACTTTGCTAAGGAACAAGGTTAGAAATTTACCAAGGCACTAGCGCCCCATGCTAGCGTCTTGACCATGAGCGACACACCTTGTCAGCCTTACCCAATCAAGCCCTCAAAAAGTACTTGGGACTCATATATAAAAAATCCTCTCTCCCTCATTTAGAAAGGAAAAGAAAGGAATGAACAAAAAATGATACGTGATCAATGTATCAACGAAAGCTCTCTGGAACTTCTACGATATGCATTATCTCTAACAAAGCTCTCTACTTTTAAAGATTATTATTGTTATTGTACTAACAATTGTAAGTATTTTACGAAGCTTCTTCCTCCTCTGGATCAACTCCTTGTGTGATTTGTGTTGCAACATCAATCCAACAAGGGTTTCATGCTTATGGTAATAAAATTTCATTAAATTTGTTTACTGTAATCTTTATTAGTTGTTTTTCCTCTGTTCACCATGAACATACACTCTCTATCATCATCATCATTGTTGTTGTGGAGGTGGAAACACAACCACAAGGTTTGACGAAGGTAAACCCCTATACAACACAATAGAGGGTTTCCAACATTAAGGAGTGACAAGAAGATGAAGAAACTGTTACTTTCAAGATAGACAACTGAGAAGGGGGGCAAATCAGTTGTCCCAAAACTTTCTTCCTATTAATCACTTAAATCATCTTTATAATTCAGTAGTATAATAATAAATCAATCATGGAAACATAATCCAACAATTCAAGAGCAGAAATGTATTAACACATATGACACCAAGATTTTAATGTGGAAAAGCTGGTTAAGGAAAAAACCATGGGGTGACTAACCCAAGATTGTATTTTTAGTTAAATGAATAAGAAGAACGAAATGGTACATGCCAATTAGGGCTCACTGCTTGAGCACACTGCTCACAAGAGGCCCACTACCTATAGGAGACACACTATCTATAGAATGATAAATATTACATACTTAAACTAAAGAATAGCATCTTAACCATGCTTGAGTTAGTTCCATTTAAGCCCAATACTTCTGGTTTGCCTTTCGCTCTACTCTTCTCTACCACATTGTCATCTCTGCCAAGATGCTTTTGAAATGACTTCACAACTCTTATTTATACAATACATTGACTTAGGAATAATTATCCAAGTCAGCACACTTTAAAATACAACTTGACTAATTACAAAAGACTTCATGTGGATCATCACACTGTTGGCCACACAAATTTGGGACTTCAATCTTTTTTTAGGAACATGCCATGCTTCACAAAACATCTTCAAGATCGTCCACAGGATGTGTAACTCATCTGGTCGGCCAGACATAAGAAGAATATCATCATCCAAAAGTAATTCTTCAATTACAAGATCAATCTTCAATGTAGACCACCAACACAAACTAGACACAATCCAAAGACCTCCACAAGCTTGCCTGAATCACCAAGAACATCTACACTACTTCTGCTTACTGAAATCATTCTCTCCTTCATCTGGAGCCTCAAGAACATAGTCTGTCATCACTATCATATTGGAATAAATGCTTGCAGATGTCTAGACCATGAACCAATTGAGTTCTCAATTCATATTGACTTCCTAAACACTCCACCAAATCTGCAGAACAAGATATTGCATTTCTAGATCTCATCGGACCTATCTGTGTCACTTTCTCACCTCTGAACATCTGCTAGAACCTATTTTACTCAAGTAGCCATACCTTCTTCAAATCTTCATGCAGACATCTCAAATCTTTACTGGATCATCTTAAGACACATATCTATAAACCTTGTGATACGCATCCTCTGATCTTCATCTTAGATGGGATCTTTACCTTACTGTCTTCACTGTTCTTCTCTATTCCTAATAGGACTAATTTTCTCAATATCCTTAGCATACAACTTATCCAATCCTTGACATCAATGCAACATGAGTATGTTGACATCAATGACAACACTAGTTAGGCCCATGCTTGCAACAATCTCCCCCTTTGTCATTGATGGCAACATATGATATATTTTAACCATCAAGACAAGAACTTCTCCTCACTGATTTTCATAACTCCCCCTATCAACACCATCCATTCACATGTCTTCTCTTCCTTTACTGCTCCCCCTTTGATCAGCAATGACTTTTTATTTTTCACATGTCTTCTCTCCCCCTTTGACACCAATGGCAAAAGGCACATACTTGCATCACGTAGAATCATACCAACTGCTCCCCCTGAGTAGCAGCTTCCTATCATCAATCCAGACCACAAGATATGACTGTGAGATCAACCGGACTGATGTACATCAGTGTACCTTAATTCAGAACTAGAGGGGTAATAACCCCTAACTTCTCGCTGAGATACTCAAAAGAGTCCTTAGGTAGAGGTTTGGTAAAAATGTCTGCAATCTGATCCTTGGAGGGCACAAACTCCAATCTGACTTCATTCTTGTTCACTTGCTCTCTCAAGAAGTGAAACTTAATGGATATATGGTTTGTCTTTGAATGCAACACTAGATTTTTTGATATATTTATTGCACTTGAATTATCATAGAAGATTGTGATATGTTCCTCATACTCCACTTTGATGTCTGTTAGCATTTGTTTCATCCATAATACTTGAGTGTAACTACTTATTGGTGCAATATATTCTACTTCTGTAGTGGACAAAGATATTGCCTCTTGTTTCTTGCTCGGCTAAGAAACCAATCTTTTACCCAAAAAGAATGCTCCACCACTGGTACTCTTTCGGTCATCCACATCTCCTGCCCAATCCACATTTGTATATGAATGAAGAGAGAAATCATGATCTATAGGATACCATAAACCATACTCAATTGTCCCTTTTAGACATCTAAGAATCCTCTTGATTACCATGACATGAGATTCTCTAGGATCAACTTGGAATCTAGCAACAAGACCAACATCATTCATAATGTCAAGTCTAGTTTGAGTAAGATACAATAGTCCTCAAATCATTGACCTATACTTTTTCTAATTAGCCTTAGGAGAGTCATCATCTTCACTCAATTTACATCTGATTTCCATGGGAGTACTCATTGGTTTTGAGTCTTCCATCCGAATTTTCTTCAACAATTCTTTCACATATTTGGTCTATGAAATGAAGATTCCTTTCTTTGTTTGAATGATTTGTAGACCCAAGAAGAAATTTATTTCTCCAAACATGGACATCTCAAATACATTTTTCATTTGATTTGCAAAAGTTTTACACATACTATCTCTTCCTCCAAAAATGATATCATCAACAAACACTTCAACAATTAAGATATTTTCATGAGCAATTTTGAAGTATAAGTTACTGTCAGCAGTACCTTTATTGAAACTAATCTTCAAAAGATGCTTATCCAATCTTTCATACCAGGCTCTTGGCGCTTGTTTGAGTCCATATAGTGTTTTCTTCAACTTGTAGACCATATCACCATGATAAGACAATTGAAATCCATCCGGTTGCTCAATGTATAGTTTTTCTTCCAAGTCACCATTCAAGAAGGTAGACTTGACATCCATCTGATATACTTTGAAGTCCTTCAAGGAAGCAAAGGCGGGAAATAATCTCACTGCTTCAATTCTTGCCATTGGAGCAAAAGTTTCTTCAAAATCAACTCCTACTTGAGAGTAACCCTTGTAGACCAATCTAGCTTTGTTTATGACTACTTCACCATCTTCATTCAGTTTATTCTAGAAGACCCATTTGGTTCCAATCACATTCTTGTTTCTAGGTCTGGGAACAAGATCCCAAGTGTGATTTTTCTCAATTTACATCAGGTCTTCCTCCATTGCTTTAGTCCAGCTTTCATCATTGCATGCTTCATTCACTTATTTTGGTTTAATCTTTGAAATCAGACAATACTTTTCTGAGTCTTGAGCAATCTTTCTTCTTGTTTGAACACCTTTGCTTTTATCACTTATGATCTGATCTTTAGAGTGATTCAGTCTTACATACCTGGGAATTTTGGGACTTTCTTGCACTTCTATTTCTTACACAGGTTCATTCAAACTTGTCTCTTCTTCCTAATTCTTTGGATCAGTCTAGATTTGAATTTCAGAAGGGGTTTGGACTTCTTAGACCAAAACATCATTCTGATCATCTTCATCATATTCATAAAAGCTTGAGGGTTTTTCAATACTTTCATCAACCTTCACATTTGTACTTTCTATAATCTTTCTCAACTCTTGTTATAACACTGGCATGCTTTGCTTTCAGTAGAATAACCTAAGAATATTCCTTCATCACTTCTAGAATCAAATTTGCCAAGGTCTTCATCTCTTTTAATATAACATTTGCTACCAAAGACTTTGAAATACTTCACAGTGGGACTGATGCCAAACCAGAGTTCATAAGGGGTCTTATTAGTATTGCTTCTAATTTTTACTTGATTAAGAGTATAGACTGGAGTGCTTACAACTTCTCTCCAGTAGATCTGAGGAACATTTACTTCCATCATCATGGTTCTAGATGCTTCTTGGATGGTCCAGTTCTTTCTCTCCACTACTCCATTCTACTATGGAGTCCTTGGAGCAGATAACTATCCTTTTATCCCATGTTTCTCACAGAATTCTATGAACTCACCATATGTGAATTCTCCACCTCTATTAGACCTCAGACATTTTATGTTTAATCTAGTTTCATTCTCTACCATAGCCTTGAATATTTTGAATTTCTCAAGAGCCTCAGATTTCTCTTTCAGAAAAGTCACCCACATCATTTGAGAGTGGTCATCAATTAATAACATGAAGTATCTATCACCTTACAGACTCCTGATTCTTGCCGGACCATATAGATCAATATGTACCAAGTCCAACAATCCAGTAGAAGATTGTTCCTTACTATTGAATGTGACTCTGCTCTGCTTACCCAACTGATATTCTTTGCACAAACTATTAGTAGGTTTCACCAGTCTTGGAAGATCTCTTACAGCCTGAGTGTTGCTTATCTTGATGATATTATCAAAATTCACATGACACATTCTCGTATGCCACAACCAACTTTGATCAATTTGAACAAATAAACAACTTTTACCAGTACCAACCAAGTGGAAGATATTACTTTTCATTTGAGTACCGGATGCAATCTCTATTTCGAAACTTTCAAAGACCTTACATTTTTCATTTTTGAATAAGAGATCATATCCTTTGCCCACCAACTATCCAAAACTGAGAAGATTGTGCTTCAAACCTTCAACATATAGTACATTACTGGTTTTATTCTTTCTATCAAAAGAAATAGTTCCTCTACCTCTAATATTGCCAGCAGAATTATCACCAAATTTTACAACTCCTCCTTCATATCTTTCCAAATCTATGAACTTATTTTTGTCACCTATCATATGATGGGAGCATCCACTATGAATGACCCAATCATCCTTTTCTTCAACTTGGGTAGCTAGAGCTCTTTCTACCATTTTATGATTGATAGATTCAGAGGGCATTGGATCTTCTCCCTTGCTGGTAATAAACACTAAGTCACTTCCAGATTTGTTTCCTATCTTTGATTCATCATCTGTTACTCCTTCATCATCATCATCTTCATGAACATAGTAACATTTCTTTTGGAATCTTGATTTGTTTGGATTAGCACTTGAAAATATTTCTGGACACCTTGAAGTAAAATGAGCAATCTTATTGCAGTTGAAACATTTGAAGGGCAATTTTCCTTCATACTTACTGGATCCTCTTGGCAATCTTTTTGCAATAAGGGCTTCCAGTTGAGCTGCTTCTGCTTTATCTTCTTCCAGATCTTTTCTTGCTTTTTCATACCATGATAGTTTCTTTGAAGAGTTCTCTCCCGGATCAAACTTTTGTTTGGCTTTTACAAAGGTACTAGCTTTGAATGTAGATTTAGTCTTGGGGGGTGCATCTCCAAACTCAACTAATTCAAATGTAGATAATTTTCCAACCAATTGATCTCTTATGATTTTTGAAAAAATATATGAATTCTTCAATGGCAACAACCTTGCATTTGTAAGAAGCAAGTAGGGATCTGAGAACTTTAGCAACAATCTCATCTTCATCCAAGATTCCACCAACACATCTAATGCCACAAACAAGCTCATTTACTCTTGGCATAAATGTAGTGATATTTTCATCTTCTCTCATCTTTAGGTTTTTGAATTTTCCTTTCAGACTCTATAGCTTGGCACATTTGACATACTTGTCTCCTTCATGCAGAAGTTCCAATTTTTTTGAGATCTCATATGTAGTTTTTAGATCAATAACATTTGTCATCTCTGAATCAGATAAGGCACTTAGTAGAGCTTCTTTAGCTTGAAGATTGTTTTTAGCATCTCTGATTTCATCTACAGTTCATGGACCATTCTATGGAGGAACATACTTATTTGAAGTTATGATCCAATAATGCATTCCCATACATTTCAAGTGACATTCCATTCGGCTTTTCCAAAGAGTGAAATTGGTTCCGTCTAACCTCAGACTATCCTTCTTGTAGGAAGACATCCTGGATCTCCTCAAGCAGTTAAGCTCCTTTTAGAGGAACTTATCTTTGATACCAATTGTTAGTTTCAAGATAGACAACTAGGAAGGGGAGGGGGGGTGAATCAGTTGTCCCAAAACTTTCTTCCTATTAATCACTTAAATCCTCTTTGTAATTCAATAGCATAATAACAAATCAATCATGGAAACATAATGCAACAATTTAAGAGTAGTAACATATTAACACATATGACTCCAAGATTTTAACGTGGAAAACCTGGTTAAGGGAAAAACCATGGGGTGACTAACCCAAGATTGTATTCTCTGTTAAAAGAATAAGAAGAATGAAATGGGACATGCCAATTAGGGCTCACTGCCTAAGCACACTGCTCACAAGAGGCCCACTGGCTATAGGAGACACACTGTCTATAGAATGATAAATATTACATACTTGAAATGAAGAATAGCATCTTCACCATGCTTGAGTCAGTTCCATTTAAGCCCAATACTTCTTCTCTACCTTTCGCTCTCATCCTATCTACCACACTCTCATCTCTGCTAAGATGCTTTTGAAATGACTTCACAACTCTTATTTATACAAGACATTGACTTAGGGATAATCATCAAAGTTGGCACACTTTAAAATATAACTTGACTAATTACAAAACATTTCATGCGGATCATCACACTATTGGCCACATAGCTATAGGACTTTAATCTATTTTTAGGAACATGCCATGCTTCACAGAACATCATCAAGATCATCCACAGGGTGTGTAACTCATCTGGTCGGCTAGACTTAGGAAGAACATCATCATCCAGAAGTAATTCTTCAATTACAAGCTTAATCTTCAATGCAGACCACCAACACAACATGGACACAATCCAAAGACCCCCACAAACTCGCCTGAATCACCAAGAACATCCGCACTACTTTTCCTTATTGAAATCATCTCTCCTTCATTTGGAACCTCAAGAACATAGTTTGTCATCACTGTCATGTTGGAATAGATGCTTGCAGACCTCCAAACCATGAACCAATTGAGTTGTCAATTCATATTAACTTCCTAAAACCTCCACCAAATCCATAGAACAATATATTGCATTTCCAGATCTCACTGGACCTATCTATGTCACTATGTCACCTCTGAACATCTACTAAAACTGGTTTTACTCAAGTGGCCATACCTTCTTCAAATCTTCATTTGGACCTCTCAAATCTTTATTAGATCATCTTAAGACACATATATACAAACCCTTTGATGCGCATCCTCTGATCTTCATCTTATCTGGGATCTTTACCTTATTGTCTTCACTATTCTTCTCTGTTCCTGATAGGACTAATTTTCTCAATATCCTCAACATACAACTCATCCAATCCTTGACATCAATGCAACAAGAGTATGTTGACATCAATGATGACACCAACTGGGCCCATACTTGTAATAGGAGCATGTACAGATATCAGCAAACATAAGTGAAAATCATACAAAACCCTAAGGACTCTAGCACCCCACACTAGTGTCCTACCCAATCAACTCACACTTTTGATTCCAGGTTCCATCTAATCTACTCCTTTCTGATCTACTCTTGTTTTTTGAAACTATAACAATCATATGCACTTTTGCCCAGTCAATCAATTAGGTCTTCACATTGCTTAGTTTAATCAACCCACTTGTTATCAAATTTTTATTTTTTCAATAAAGGATTAAAGCCCCCAGTAACATAGCTTAGCTCTTCTCTAGGGACGACAACCAAACATAGAGTCATTAGAGGCTTGTTTTCTAATGTTTGATAGGAAAGATTGATCTAGTTAGTTCATAATTGATTAGGTCATCTATTCCCCTCTAACATTTTGGTGAACTCGACATGCTTGCAACATTCTTTGTCTTTGTTGTGTTTAATTAGTTGATTGATTTATTAGGCACTTCTATTGTATATCTTATTTTATCTTGTGTATTTAGTTTAGAAAGCAAACACTTTAAAAACAAAATTAAAAACATAAAAAAAAAAACTTTATTTCTTCCAACATATCATCAACATATCTGTCTTGTCATCACTTTTCTTCTCTCTATCGCTTCCTAGGACTAGATGAGTGTTCTAGAACTTGTAATTACTTTATGCACTTCATGACCTAGTGCTCTAAATATGAATTCCATGTAAGAAGTTATCAAATTATAATGGGTTCCTATGACTTAAGTAGCTTTGATGTTTCAACATTGGAACCTGGATTCACTAACTTATTCATCCTAGGAAGTTCTAAAATGCGACCATCTTTAGATTACATTCACACCTTGCCAATGATATATGAGTCAGAACCTTCTCATGATTATCTTGAGATAGACAACCTTGAGGCCCTATTCCTTAGGCCCAAATTTAGGAACTAGATAGAGAGCTAGCTAGTTTCTAGTGACTCTTGGGCACATATTGGACCTCAAGTCACATTGACTAATTTGTTTCATTGTAAGCAAGGAACGAAAGTGAAAGTGACTAACTTTATAGGGCACTACTAAGCCCTCATCTCTCAAATCTCATATTCTCTTCCAGATGTTGATGTGCAAAGGGTTAAATTCATTAGAAACCTATATCCACACATTTAAGACAAAATATTATTCATGTTCTATCCTTCATTCATGCATCTCTGCATTGCTCTCCGTGACTACCAACTGTTAGTCAACCAGTATGAGGGCTCTTCCTCATCAGCTCCTATTGGCCAATCTACGGACTCTGCCCCACAATACCAATCATTTAAAAGAGAAAACAAATTTTTTATTAAAATTGACTCACTCTTCAAAAAATATTCAATCACAAGTTGTGGCTGCAATACCTTATGTTGCGGCCCCCTACAAGTTTAGACCAAAGAATCGACACTTTTCCTAGTTTTTAAAATCTCTCCATTCCATAATGATGTATCTTCTTAATAACAACCTCGTCCAGCTTCCACATATTTGTCTTGTTGACATTACCAAACCATTATTCCCCTTCTTACGACCTGAAGGCCTTCTATCCATATCACCGAACATCATGACATTACACCAATCAATGCATGCATCTTAAACATGAAGTGCAAGGCCTCATTAGCTGTAGTGTTATTTAGGTGGCCAATGAGAATAAAAAGGAAATAAATTCATAGGTCCACTAAATCAAAACTTACAAATTTACACAAATCCACTATCCTGCCATGTAGCTAACCTTGTGGAACCATCTATCGATAGAGTACATACTTCCATAACTTCTAACCACCAAGATAAAATCCTAGACAACCTAGTTTCCATGGTAGATGCTCGCACTCACCGAGAACAAGAAAAAATAGAGCCAACCATCTCCTTTACCCACATTGATGCCTCTATTCATGCATTTGATGGTTCTCTATACATTACCACCAATATTAACAAATCCACAAGGGGAGTACTTGTTGATCCTGTATACCTAGAAAATATAGTTATGGAAGAGTTCCTCTACTTACATGAGTTGTATTAAGATAAGTATGAGAAATAATAAATCCTAGTCAGAGTGCATGGTAGTTCCACTCGTGCTACTCTTGATGCATTGACCCTTTTTGTCCAGGTCAGACCAAAATTACTGGATGTGTCTTTTGGCATCATTCCAACTTTGGACCAATTTTGTGTGAAGTTGGGTCATCCATGGCTCACTTCTATGAAAGCAGTCCCGTCCATAATCCATAAATGTCTAAAATTTCCATTTCAAAGATAGGTGCATATTATATATCACAATCGGTTCCAGCCCTTGTCCCTCCATGGAAAATTT
This sequence comes from Cunninghamia lanceolata, assembly GCA_027924645.1. NCBI lineage: Eukaryota > Viridiplantae > Streptophyta > Pinopsida > Cupressales > Cupressaceae > Cunninghamia > Cunninghamia lanceolata. The sequence goes on along the minus strand of BSBN01000078.1, from coordinate 27,525,117 downwards.
TCACTTGATTACTTCCGGCCATAGCCAATTGAGCCTATTTGGCCTCACAATGATGTTCTACCTCTCTCTTATCAGAAATTCAAAGAAAGACAAATTGCTCAATTGTCTATTGGTACCTTCTCCCATGCTATCTCAACTGCTACCTTTGAACCCCTCGATTATCTATAGCTATGACAGTAGTTCTCTCTATTCCATAGGTGGTGGATGAACCACAAGCTAAACCAAGAGTCCTTCCCCAACCCCAAACTTTTGGTGTCTATGCTGAGGTTCCAACTACCATCCTACCCAGAACCAAAAGGCAAACACCTTGCACAACCCAGACCTCCCCACACTTCAAGGATTACTTTTGTTCCTTCTACCTCTTCAAAGTTTAGAGGAAAGATATTTGTTGTGTGGAAGCTTTTCATATGATTCTTAATCGTCTATGGATATCTTAGTACCTCTGCTTGTTCTGCAAGTTGTGAGAGAATGACAACCCACATTGAGAAACCCTCCTCCTGTTGTCTCCCAACCTCCAATAGTTTCTTTCATGCCTCCTCTTTTTATTCAAGGAAAGGAAGAAAAGGAACCCATGTTGGGAAGCACCCTACTTCTCCTTACAAATTCTCTAAACCATATAAGACAAAATCGAAATGTGACACAACACAAGAGATGATGTTGTGCTATGGCTCACCAACTTATTACATGAGTTGAAACCCTTCCCCCTCCTAAGTGGTCGGCACATTCACCATCATCAGGGCCACAAAATTCTTCTATTCCTCTGCTTGGAACTTCTTCTATGATTCATAGTGCTTGTGACCCCATTGTTAGCACTATCATTGCACCAATTGTGGTATATTTTGACAATTAGCTAGAAGACACATTTGAAAACTTTTCAAAGCTACCCTCAATTTTTAGACAATTGATGGACTTGGCCTTTGGGGACTTGCATGAGGATCCATCTATAGTGACTAATCTTACATGAGATGAACTAGGTGTTTCTCCATGTAATGTGCTTTTTGTATTACCTCCAGAATCATGTCCCCCATCACTTTACAATGAGCAAGAATTGGACATAGATTATTTTGTATAGTTCAAACTGCACTTGCATAGTACCTATTGTGACATTTTCACACATTACCCCATTGCAAATGGGGATCCACCCTTTTTTTTCTTTCTGTCATCGTAGGTTGTTAGGCCAAGCTTTGAGTCACTGAGTCTTGGGTAGTAATAGGTAGTCGATCAAGTCTCCTCTATGAACTGGGAAGTGAGGCTCTCCAGAAATGAATCAAGTGAGTCAATCAACATGCAAATGAGGAATCAAAGAGGGGTTAATTTGATGAACATGATATATTGAGAAGACTTAAGTCAATCCTTGAGACTAGGAGTGATGAAATTTCATCAAAATTGAAAAATAGAGCAAATTGCAAAAATGGCTAAGTAAAATTTTAGCACAATTTCCATGCCATAGTGGAAATTGCATCAAAAAGCACAATTTCCAAGCATTGGTGGAAATTGTACCATTTCTTTGGAAGGGCTTTAAAACATTAAATTTCATAATTTGTTTGCTAGGGATTGATTGATAGTTAGAAAATTTTGGTGTTTCATGCTCAATTTTTATTGACATTTCATGTGAAAAACTAGAAAAATTGCTTAAGTAAAATTTTCATGCAATTTCCATGCCATAGTTGAAATTGTGCCAAAAAGTACAATTTTTAGGCACCGGCAGAAATTGCACCATTCCTTTTGGAGGTTGTTAAATGATAAAAATTGCACATTTTTCTAGATAGAATGTTGAAATCTAGCATTTCATGTTTAAATGTTGATTTAAATTTCATGTCAAAACTAGGAAAATGATCATCATCATCAAAAAGTGTAATTTCTAGGCACTAGTGGAAATTGCACCATTTCACTTGGAAAAAAAGCACAATTTCTAAGTATGAGTGGAAATTGCACCTAGAAAGATTTGAAAGTTGGTTATTACAAATTTGAAAAATCTCTAAAAAATCTCTGAGAAACATGAAAATCTTTAAAGAAATCTTCTGTAAAAGTATACAAAATCATTGAGGAAACTTAGAAATATTTACCAATCATGAAAGTGGCACAATTTTTAGCATAAGATGTAAATAGGGCAATTTCCACCCACAAGTGGAAATTGCACCAATAGAGTGTTCATAATTTTGGTTCAAAAAATGAAAAAATTAATATAAATCTTTTTAAAAAATCACTTGAAATTCATGAAAATTCCACTGAAAATCATTTGAAATCACTAAAAAATACATGCCAAGGGAATAGAAAAAGTTTGAAGGTAAAAATGCATGCTAAGAAAATAGCAAAATTTCTATGCCATAGTGGAAATTGTGCCAAAAAGCACAATTTCTAGGCACCAATAGAAATTGTTCCACCCACATTTACCTTGCATTCAATAAAAAGTCACCAATATCATGTAGATACATGCATTAAGGTAAAAGAAATTGACATGATGCTCCCATTATCAAATACTATGACTTGTGAATTTTCATCTTGTAGGTGTGAGAATCTAGAGGTGAGCTATGCATCAAAAGAAGAGGAGCATCCAGAGGATCTAGACATCATTGATTTCGCCATCATCCTGGATCTAGAGGAGAACTTAATCACTAGAGTGAAAAATGTCATGATCCATCTTGTAAGTTTTATCATCCAAAAATATAGAAGATCACTTCCACACTCAAGGGTCTTCAGTTTCATGCACCAAAAGAAGATCAAGAGCAAACATCATAAGGTACTCCAGGGATTCGTGCCCAAGTCATCTTCTCTACTTCAACATCCAGTGTTAGAATCATACACGAGCATCACAATAAAGAAAGACGAATGAGCAAGATTATCAAGATATCCAAAATTACACTATGGAACAAAAAGATGACAATAAGGGGTGAAGAACAAGGTAAAGATTCCCAAGTTCCACGTTGAAAGCTACGGAAGTGAAAATCTAGTTTTGAGACTTTGTGAAGAAAATAATATAAAATATAGGAAAATGCATCAAGAAGCATGAAAAAGTATTAAAAATCTTGAAATTTTCTTGAAATGCTCAAGTGGCATTCATACATCATCAGTCAATCATTTCTTGCTATTTCATCACGTCCATGTTTAATGTATATCCAACAAAGTCCAAGAGAAAGAGGGCGCACTATCTAGAAGATTCCTAAATCACTGAGGAAACTTAGAAAGAAATACCAATCATGAAAGTCGCACAATTTTTAGCATAAGATGGAAATAGCACAATTTCCACCCACAAGTGGAAATTGCACCAATAGAGTGTTCATAATTTTGGTTCAAAAATGAAAAATTCAATATAAATCTTTTTAAAAATCACTTGAAATTCATGAAAATTCCATTGAAAATCATTTTAAATCACTAAAAAATACATGCCAAGGGAATAGAAAAAGTTTCAAGGTAAAAATCCATGATAAGAAAATAGCAAAATTTCTATGCCATAGTGGAAATTGCACCAAAAAGCACAATTTCTAGGCACCAGTGGAAATTGTGCCACCCACATTTACCTTGCATTTGATAAAAATTCACCAATATCATGTAGATACATTCATTAAGGTAAAATTTATTGACATGATGTTCCCATTATCAAATACTATGACTTGTGAATTTTCATCCTATAGGTGTGAGAATCCAGAGACGAGCTATGCATCCAAAGAATAGGAGCATCCAGAGGATCTAGACATCAACAAGTTCACCATTAACCTAGATCCAGAGTAGAACTTCATCACTGGAGTGAAAAATGTCATCATCAATCTTGCAAGTTTTATCATCCAAAAATCTAGGAGATCACTTCAACATTCAAGGGTCTTCAATTTCATGCACCAAAAGAAGATTAAGAGAAAACATCATAAGGTACTCCAGGGATTCATGCCCAAGTCATCTTCTCTACTTCAACATCTAGTGTTAGAATCATACACAAGCATCACAAGAAAGAAAGACGAATGAGCAAGATTATCAAGATATCCAAAATTACACTATGCAATAAAAAGATGACAATACGGAGTGAAGAACAAGGAAAAGATTCCCAAGTTCCACGTTGAAAGCTATGGAAGTGAAAATCCAGTTTTGAGACTTTGTGAAGAAAAGAATATAAAATTTTGGAAAATACATCAAGAAGCACGAAAAAGTATTAAAAATCTAGAAATTTGCTCAAAATTCTCAAGTGGCATTCATACATCATCAGCCAATCATTTCTTGCCACGTCATCACGTCCATGTTCAATGTATATGCAACAAACTCCAAGAGAAAGAGGGTGCACTATCTAGAAGATTCCTAGAGATTCTGACATGTGATGCTTATCACCTTGGGAAACATGCCTTCATTGCCTCTCTTTTTTATGTACACCATTATGTCGACTATATTTTCATTTACCAAAAATAGGCATACATGCCTTGTTGTCAAAATATCGGCTATTGGTTGCTCAAATCAATATTGGCCCTTCATTGTATTTTGAGGACTATAAAAAGGCCTCCCTTCTCTTTCATTTGCAAGGAATTGTTGTAGGAGAGAGTTTCTATAGGAGAGAGTAGAATAGCAAGTAGAGTAGGAATAGAGTAGAGGAAGCTCTTCGAAAGTTGTTGGAGAGAACTTGACGTTGTTGTAATCACTTCCAAGATTAATATAGTTCTCATTGAAGCTTGGTGGCAATTGTGTTGCTTTGGAACATGCAATGATTTCTTATTTCTTGAGGATAATATAGATGTGTTTCCAAGTAGAGTAGAATGATATTAGAAAATTCATTGATACAGTGAATGCATTGTGAAGATATTTGATGAATTCCTAGGTTCACACTTTTGATGGTTTGTCACTGGCAAGTCATTGTACAAAGTTAGCCTGAACCTCAACTTATTGTAATAGTCCAATTTTTGACACTGGTTCAAGTTGTGCTAGCTGAGGGTACTTGAATGTGTGTTTGCATTTTAAAATCCTTAGTCATCCTTGGGAGATTGCACTTGTTCTACATAGTTGAATTCATCATGGCAAAGTAGAGCTTGTTATAAGGAATTTGTCTATCTTGGCATCATTCATTGTCTCATTATACTAGAAGTAGAGTAGTTTCTCTCTAAACTCTTGACCCTTTTTCCTTTTCTTTGTAATCCTAGTTATAACTCTCGCAATATCATGCAATTGTGGAATTAGGAGGTTTCCATCCATGAAAAGGAGTAATAAGTCGAGTGAGTGAAGAAGTAAATCTAGCGTAAGTCCCTTTGTGTTAATAGGATGTCACATGAAACTATAGAGTCTATCCATTGCAAATCATGAATAATGAATGTTGGAGTTGTCTCACTGGATCACATAGTTTAGCCTTTGAGAGGCTTTGTTAAAAAGAGGATAGAATACTTAGTATTTTATTCTGCATGTTGCCTTGTGCATAAAAAACACATCAATAGAATTGGCAGTAGAAGGAGGGCATGATTAGTAAATACTTCAAGAATCACATTGCTTCATCTATTCAATGCAAAGAAAAATTTTACACCTTCTCTTATCATGCAAGATTCAACATAGAAATTCAGGATAAAGTGGGACAGAACATCATTGCTTCTTTATTTCAAGCAAGAAAGAAGATATTCCAAATTGTGGATAGGAACTATAAAGCGAGCTTTCAGGGAAGAATCCAAGATTTTAAGATCTCTCTTATGTCAAAAATACAAAAAAAGGTGAAAAAAAATAAAAAAATACAAAAAAAGAGAAAGGATGGATTTCTCAATCAATGATATGAAGTAGCTTAGTAGGTATGACCCTCTAAGTGATAATCTAATTGTTCTTCAATATTGGTGGTCTTTGAGTAGGTGGGTTTGGCCTAAAGATTTGAAAGACTTTGTGTCAAAGAAAGGATTTAGAATTCATAATACCAGTCAACATGAGGAGATGAATTGCATAACATTTTTGTCAAGGATGGACTTAGAAGTGCAAGAGAAAATTTTTTTTTTAGAAGTACATGAGCCAGTTATGTTTACAAAGGTAGAACCAAAAATTCTAGTTTGTGGTAAATCTTTTATGAAGCTCAAGTAAAAACTAAAGAAAGAATTAAGTAGCAATAAGGATTTGTCCATAGACAATATTTTGCTCCAATGCAATTGGTGTAGGATTCATGATGTAAATCACTTAGAATTCACTTGTTCGACATATTGGGAAGCCAATCACCATGCCATGATAGAATTGAGATCTGGGGAACCATCCAGAGAAGAAGAAATTTCCACTCCATCTAGCAATGAAGAAGGCATGAAGAACCTTAGCAACAAATGTGAGGAGTACGAATTTGAGTATCTTGTTCCCAAATATGTAGAGCACATTGAAAATAAAATAGTGAAAGCCTTAGAAGACATTCAAACATGCATAAAGGATATTCAAGATATGGAATTAGGAATAGAAGAAGAAAGAAGTTCAAGTTTATGGCAAGAGAAATAAATTTACAATGAAAACACATTCATGTTACAAGAAGAGAAATTCCTTGAGGAATATACATCCATGCTACATAGGGAGATCCTTGAAAATGAGTTGCAAGAAGTACAAAAAGAGTTGTTGGAAGATAGTCAATTAGATGCATTACAAGAAGAACTCCAAGCCATCATCAAAGAGTCCTTGAATGAAGAATAATTCAGAGGACCACTAGACGCTTTCATACAAGAAATATAAGAGGAATTAATGCTAAAATTATCACAAGATGAACTAAATACTACCATGGAAACTGAAATCAAATCGTTGTTGAGCCTGTTACTAGTGATTGAAAAGGAGCTTAAAGATGAAATGCTGCATGTTTCAAATGCAATTGGAATGATCCATCACCAATTGCGACCTCCTGGCGCATGCATGAAAGATGAGAAATATTCATTTGAAGACGAAGAACACCAGGTTGTCTCTTTCCCTACTATTAATTGGAAAGATTTTGAATTTAATGATTATGAATTTCTAGATGATGAATATGAAGAATATGAGTTTGACTATGGAAATTTATGAAGAATAATTTGTATTTGGATTAATCATGGTCCCAATGAATTGCCACAGTTGATAATGTTGAATAATTTTTTTTCTGAATTTGAAGATTGTGTGGTAAAAGAATGTTATTTAAAATTTAAGGATAAATTTGCCAAAATGAGGACCATCACATGTGCCTTACTGCTTCAATTCATGTTGAGAAGTCATTCAAGTTCATGTATATATTTGGGTATTTTGAGTCATGTCCGCTCTTTGTACATAGTTAGAGTAGGTTTTCTTTTTCATCATGTCATAATTTAAAATTGTCGTCCTTGATGTCATTTGACTCAAGTTTTGTTTTCCATAGATTAGTTTGCTTTTGTCATTTAGTTTTTCACTTTAGGTTTCCTTTTGTGGGATCTCGATTTGTGAGAAGGGTGATATACTTCATAATCACACTTTGGCAACATTTTACTATATTATGTTTGTTCATTTCTTACACAATTATTCATGAAATTCTTAGAGTTGGAAGATTTGTTTCTTTTAATTTATCATCAAGTTAGATTTTGTACTTGGCTAAAAAATTAATCATATATTGTATCTCAACACCACTAACTTTTGATTATAATGTTTTTAAAATGAAAAATCTAAACTTTATGAATTCTTAAGTCTTCCTTTGGGAAACATGGGTCATGACTGATGGATTTCCCATGGACTCCATCGCTAGTATTGAATAGCGTGATTGCTTTCTCCTTACAGAAGTGTCAGATGTTAAGTGTTACTTGAATTATTTTGAGATATTATACCTTTACCTATCTTAAAGATCCAAAAGTTTATATGTAAGTCTTTGTGAGTTGGGATTAAGTGAAAATCTTAAGGTAGTTCATGGTTTCACTCCATTTTATTATACAAGCATTTCCACATACATCCATCTCTCCATTCCACCCATTCCTTCATATATATGATAAAAGCCTCCATCCACTTTGCCTTCTCCATCAAATAATGAACTCAAGTCTAGTGTCCAAACAACACATAGTCCTAATGTTCATCACATACTCTATAAGATGAACTATAAAGCTGAAGGTTCAGGTCCTCCATCAATGTCAATAATTCTCTACACTTATATGGCCTTGGATATACATTCCAAAGTAAGCAAGCTCAAGATGTTGGTATTCCATCATTTCCACCATTTTCCATCATTTTCCATCATCCACCCATTATATACTCCACTTTTGTTATCCCACAAATTCCAGAGGCATATGACCTTATACCTTCCACCATCCATTTTGCCTCCACTTTTCTTAACTCCTAGCATCCAATCCTTCATCCATTTGTCTTAATCATGATCAACAAATGCATGCATCATCTAAACAAGAAGTTTTCACCCCTCCACCCATCCCTTAGATTCAGAAATCAAACATTTGGATGCCCTTACCCTTGAAGCAGAAAGAAAATCCTAAAGATATTCATTCCTTAGTGTACAAATGCAGAAGTGAAATTAAATTACATTCAAAGTGCTATCTAAGCCCATACCTCCAATAGAGAAATCCAAAAAGAAAAAATTTGGGTACCTAAGAAAAAGAAGTGGAATTAAAAATAGCACCTGCATCCAATGAATTCTATAAATCCTCTCCCATTCACTACATTCAAAATATCTATTCCATTCCATTTGAAGCTTCAAATTCCTTCATCCCACAAGAAAAATAAAAAAATATCATAAAAAATTCTAAGTTTATGTGGGTCACTAAGTCACTACATCATCCCTTTCCCAAGTGAACACCTCCTTTGAATGCCAAGATTCAAAGTTTATTTTGGTATGTGCAGACATAGATCATGGTTCCATAAATTCCCTTCCATTTCATATTGATATGTCCACTATTGAGTATGTTTTTGATTTGCATGTTGTGGATGTGAATGGGATGATCCATCACCAACTTTGACCTCTAGAGCTATTGATAAGCGATGAACAAGAATTTCCACTTGAGGATGAAGACCACTAGGTTGTATCTCTCCTTGCTTTTAATGACAAAGATAATGAATTTCCAAATGGTGAATTTGAAGAATATGAATTTGACTATGGAAATTTAGGAAAGATAACTTGTATTTGGATTAATCATGGTCTATTGGAATTGCCATAATTGATAATCTTGTGTGAAATTTTGCTTAAATACGAGAAGTGTATTGTGCAGGATGTTTTCTCTGAATTCAAAGATAAATTTGCAAAACTGTGAACCATCACTTGCACATTGTTACTTCTATTCATTTTGAGAAACCATGCCAGGTCATGTATATATTTAGGTCTTTTGAGTACTCTTTGTAAATAGCTTGCTTAGTGTAGGATTTCACTTTTTTGTTGCTTTAGTTTAGATTTGCCGTCCTTGATGTCATTTGACTAATGTTTTGTTTTCAATAGCTTGTTGTTTGCATTAGGTTTCCTTTTGTGGGATCTTGATTTGTGAGAAAGGTGATATACTTGAAAATCACACTTTAGTGTGATTTTGTTATATTATGTTAGTTCATTTCTTAGACAATTATTCATGAAATTCTTAGAGTCAAAAGATCTTTTTCTTTTAGTTTATCATGAAGTTAGATTTTATACTTGACCTGGAAGTTAATCATATATTGTGTCTTGACACTGCTATCATTTGATTATAATGTTTTAAAATGATAAATCTAAAATTTATGAATTATTATGTCTTATTTTGAGAAACATGGGTCATGACTGATAAATTTCCCATGGATTCCATTTCTAGTGTCAAATAGCATGACTCCTTGCTCATGGGGGATAAGTCGGTTGTTTAGTATTACTTGAAGTATTTTGAGATATTATACCTTATACACTTTAAAAATCTTGAAGTACTTAAGGGAGTCTCTGTGAGCTTAAATTACATGAAAATTCTAAAGGTCCACCTTTGCCGCCATCAAAACTCCACACCCAGCTAGCTGAGTTATCAACATAACTCGTGCCATCAAAAAGCATGTGTTGGAAGGGTAATGGTATTGCATTGTACTCTATCAAATTTAAGTTTAGTTGAAAATGAAACAAAAAGGAAAGAAAAGAAAAATTACAATCACACATTATAACTCAATTAGATGGACAATTGAGTAATCTTTATTGGGGCTATAGACATCTGACCGGTAGTGGGGATCTTCTTGAGTGGAATTACAAGACAAACCCGTTGGGGCTATAGACATTCATTGGCAGTGGGGTAATATCTAGGTAGTTCATGATGTGTTTAATAATCTTGTAGCTTAATGTAAAGGAGCTTAGATGATTTTAGTTGCCAAGGGATGGGAATGAACACATGTGCACACACTTGGATTCTTGGAATATAGATAGTTGTGTTGACAGTTGGTTTTGATTCTTTCATCATGTAGTTATGTTTACTTAGTCTATTGTGTGGGTGTACATAAAAAGTTTGAAACCTAAATTTTGTTTAACTTAGGAATGCTTAAGAACCCTATTTTAATTGAAATGAATCTTTAACCACACAATAGAAGATGAGGTGTCTGGATCAAATTTATGATTCTTTTCCTTTTCGAGTGTGTTTTCTATATAGTTGATAAGTTGGATAAAATTATTTGAAAATTCCAAGTATGGATTGAATATTTTTCTTTGAAATGTTCAGGAACATTTATTAAGATTGGTGCTAGATATTTTGACCTAATCGCACATCGCCCCATTGCAAATGGGGACCCCATCTTCTTTTTTGGTTTCTAGCTTTGTTTTGCTTTACGTTTTAGATTTCTTTGAGTTTGTAGGTTTGGAAGTATTGATTTTCCCATGTCTCGTCGAGTTCTTTCTCAAGATCTTTGTGGAAATTGAAGAAATTTACTAAGTCTGGTGTCCCGAAGTCTAATGTTCTAAGATCCTAAAAATTGGTTAAGTCTGAAATATGGTGGATCCTCAGAAATCTAGAATCTGCATGTTAAATCCCATCAATTTAGAACCTATCTTAAACATCATGGCAGTATATTTCAAAATATTTAAAGTATAGGAAATTCAGGGGAAAAAGTTTAAGTCTTGGATCTTGAGTGGAAATTCCTTTCTTGTGAGGAGAATGCACCCATGATGAGTGGAAAATCCTCACTAGTGAAGAGAATGCACCCTAATTGAAGTCCTTTTAATCATGCTCCTAGTTAAATTTCAAGAGAATCCATTTCAAAATCCTTTGAAAATCCTCACCAAGGAATAAAGAAAGTTGAAAAATCCACATCAAGCATGAGCACAAATTTCATGCTAGTGAGGAGAATCTGCCCTAGTAAAAAAAAAATTCCTTTTGAGCATGCACAATGTGCCCTAGGAACAAGAAGTTCATTGGCTTAAGGACTAGGAGTTGCATTCTAAATCATGAACAATTTGTGAAACACTTAGAAAATTTTGAAGAAATTCAAATGAATAGTGGAAAATCCTCACCCATGAGAACAATGTGCCCAAGTGAAAGTTCTAACCATGCAAAATGTGCCAAAATTAGTTTAGTGATTGTGAAGTCAAAACAATGAAATGTTGCTCTCCTTAGTCAAAATTTTTGAAATCCATGTGAAAACCATGCGAAATTGCCTAAGAAAATTGAAACAAATGAGAAGTCTTCAAAAATTGACTAAGGAGAAAAGGTGGAAAATGTTCATCAATGAGCATAATGCACTTTAGGAAAGTGGAGAATCCTCAACAATGAGGAGGATGCACTCAAAAGGAGGAAATCTCATCAATGTAGAAAGTGCATTTAGATTTCATCATGAACTTCAAAGTAAATCCTTTAAGAAATCATTTCCACTATAAACAATTTGTAATTTAGACAACATCCTAAAAAGTTCTGAAAGTAAAACATGTCTAAGTATGGCAAGGTTACAAAATGTTCATCAATGAGCATTATGCACCCATCAAGAGGAGAAATCATACACATAAAGGAAAACATCCACTCAAACATTCTAGAAAATTGATGCCATTTTATGAGGATTTAATGCTAGGGCATTAAAAAAAACTTGCTAAGGGTGTTGGAAAGTTTGAATGGAAGATCAACACTGTGGTTTAAGGGAAATTGTTCATCAATGAACATTTTGCGCTCACTTGGAGATATGCTTTCAAGATCAAATTTACTAAAACCACTTGAAACTCATTAAAGTACATTGGAATCATTTTAAATCCCTAAGTGTTCATGATGAAGAAGAGAAAGGAATCAAACTTGACAATAAAAATGCCTAAGTGTGGAGGTGATGAAATGAAGGAAAATGTTCATCAATGAACATTATGCACCCTATTGAAGATCTCATCTTTGGAGTCAAGACAGTAGAATATTACTTTCCTTAGTCAAATCTATGAAAAAATATATCAAATTGCTTGAGAAAGTTGAAAGAGATAAGAAATTTTATGAAAATACCTAAGTCCAAAAGGAGGAAAATGTTTATCAATGAACATTATGTGCTCTAGGAGGCTGCATCTTGTTCATCAACAAGAAAAATCTGCCCTTAGTGTCAAAAGAAAATTCGCTCTAAGCCAAGAGAGCAGTTGGCCTTAGGGAGAAAACTAAGTTCAAACCAAAGAGAAGTCATTACTAAGGCTAACCTGCCTAGAAAAGTAAGTGTAAATTCTATATAAGGAGGATTCAATCTTCATTTTTTCATATTCAATTCAAAACTAAAAAGCAGATTTGCATAGCAGAGCAACAGTGAATTGGAGCAAGAAATTCCTCTAAGAAAGGGCATATTTCATCCAAAGAGCAAGGCAAGTTAACAAAGAGAAGAGTTTGTAGGGTGAGCATTTCAAAGAAGAGGAGGATTTCTTCATTTTCCACCAAAATTTCAAATTGAAAACTCAGATCTGTAAAATAAAAAATCAAACTTAACAAAATTTTCATTGAATTTAGTAAATAAATAATTAAGATCCTTACTTCCAATTTAAGTAGTTTTGGATAAGTGTATGCAAATTGTTTTAAAATTGAGTTTTATTTATCCCACATTCATAAGGAGAATGAAATTAGTTGTTGAATTCCCTTTATATCTAATGTCAAGTCAATAAATTAACTTGAGAAATTTTCCACGTGTAGGTTGATGATATATGCTAAAGAAGCATGGAATGTTGAAAGAGAATGATGAGTATATGTGGATGAAGATCAAGAGGAAAGATCAAAATATTTGGAGGCTAGTTGTCCAAAGGAGCATCCATGTCATGTCCCGATATTAAGACATTGTTTAATTTAAAGACTTAAACATCTCAATTAAAAATGATGAAGTTGTTTCCACGAAATGCGGTGATTACTCAATTCGAGTATTACAAATAATTTGGTATGTATAATTATTTAATACATATAACATTTAATACTATCATTATATAAATATTCTAATAATGAGATATATTATATTATCAATTTGAAATTATTATAATTATAATTATTATAATATAATATACAAATATAATCATAAAAATATAATTAATGATAATATAAATATAAATATTATTATCATTAATATAAATATAATTAGTAATATAAATATACTTTTTTTTTCAAAAAGTGGTAAACACCACTAAAATATATTAATTAAAAAGGAAAAATACAAAATGCTAGATTTAGGGAGGCATACTGGTAGGAAAGAATTGGCAAAGAAAACCTCCAGTTATAGCCTATTTGTGACAAAATTAAAACAAAAATCAACTCAAAAAAATGAGTTGATCCAGTAGTAACATTCTGTGACTCAATTCTTAGCAGAGTACATAATGATAACAAAAAATAATTACAAGGCAGCTGACGAAGTTGACCACTGAGCAGAGAAAAAACTTAGTACTAAAAACCAAAACATTAGGAAATGCCCAATTAATCTGTAATTTCTATTATCTACAAGGCATGGTCCTCTTCTTGATCCTTATCTTCTGTGGGCTAAGGAGGAGGAGGTGGTGGAGGAGGAATATAATTCAATAAGAAGAGTAGTGCATTAAAAGTTTCTGATGCCTTGACTGTGAAGTGATTCCCCAATTCTCGTCTGTGACAGTGGATAGAGTTCTGAAAGGAAGTCACACAATTATTTTGGAGGCCATGCATAAATGCATTGAAGAGGCAGTGGAGTTCAGGAGTGCGAAAAAGTAACTTGCAATCAAATAACCCTCCCACAAGAGAAGAACCTTCATGCAAATCATAATCTTCTAAAGGAACATTAAATGTATCAATAGAGAAATGAACATTCTAAACAAACATTCTACCCAAATCCCTTACCCTATCTCCACTTTGCAAAAGGTCCATCACATTAGCTTGAGATGGATAAATAGAAACTAGAGAATGTAAAACTTGCAAGTCACAAACCTGAGATATCACTCTTTCAATAGAATCCTCATAAATATTGAATACTTCTTGCATTGAATTTGGGATAAAAAACCAAGAAGAGGCCATTCCCAGTTCCGAATAGGCTAGGAGATTCTTGTGTTCTGATGAATAGAGCCCATGCTGAACTGCAAAAGCTTGGAGGTTATCAAAAGCAAAATAATAAAAAAAAGTAACTGTTCCAGGAATAGAGCATACTACCATGTAAAAAGGAATAAATTACAAGCAGAGCTCATCAAGATTATAAGTTAAAGAATTACCAGCTCCCTTGTGTGAAATCTGTCATCCTGCACTTAAAAATACATCAAAGTACAACACACCCAATGAAGAGATACTTCAAAGTACTTTAAGCAACATCAGCTTATCAACACAGAAGGCCTATAGAGTAGGGATAAAAATAAGAAATGATAGTCCAATAAAGTCTCTAAAAATCACACCAAAATTACCCAAATTATAACTTTTTGTCCTTCTCCAAGATATAACTAACTTCAGGAATCAAAAGAAAAGAGTCAGAATCCCACTCAATAATAGCATCGTTGGTTCTGAATGCAAAATTGGCCAAAAATCTGCTAATAGATTACCTTCTTGGTAGGTATGAATTATTTGAAAAGATTGGAAATGCTTCAGTAAATTCCTTCCAAACTTTAAAATGTAATCAATTTTCCAACTTGGGGAAGAGTTATTGGAAAAAGCTCTTACAATATTCAATGAATCCCCTTCCACGATTAGGTTTCTATAGCCACATTTTGATGCTAAATTCAAACCAGCTATTAAAGCCAAAGCCTTAGCCTCATTATTTGTTATTGTACCTAGCTTAATTGACAAGGCTCTAAGAACTATTCCATTATGATTTCTAATAACACAACCAGCGCTTGATATTCCAGGATTACCTCTACTCGCACCATCAAAGTTGAGTTTTACAAAAGATTCAGGTAGAGGGATCCATTTGATAGAGGATCAATCAATCTTATCTTCAGACACAAAGCAGTTAGAGTTAGGCAACCTTAATTGCTTCCAATTTTTTAATATCAAATCATCCCAGTTTGTGAAAATTAGAGAACCCTCCTTTTTTGATAAAAGTGAGGCTAACACCACTTCTTAAATAGTTTTTTCAACTTTACCTATAACAATATGGAGAGGATTTTTTTTTTTTAAATATTCTATTATTTCTTTCTAGCCATAGTGACCAAATGACAATACTTGGTGAAACGAGTCATAATGCAGAAAAAGTAGACTTTGAAAATAACAAAGGCTAACTTTGGAAAACTTGGAGTAGAGAAAAAGGAAGAGGACCTGACCAAATCAACTTTGAAAGAAGCCAATACCAAACTTGTGAGGAGAAATTACAATTCAACAAAAGGTGATCCACTGATTCCTCTACCTCATGGCAGAAGGGGCATGAGAAAGAATTTGTAATCCCAAGTTTAGCTAACCTATCACTAGTAAGGATTTGGTAGTTTAGTGCTAACTAGGTAAAAGCTCCTACTTTAGGCAGGTAAGGATCACTCCAACAGAGCTTATGGGGCCAAATAATATTTGAATTAGAATCCTTACTAATGATACTTAGGTAACCTTGTTTAACCATGTAACGACCAGATTTTGTAGGAGCCCAAACTAGTTTATCCTTTTCACCTGAGATAAAAAAGTCTTCTATCTTTCAAAATATTTTTGAGCAAAATCTTCTACTCTTGAGGGATAAAAAAATCATCAAAATTTTTCCATTTAACTTTATTAATTTCTGAGTTATGGTCAATTTCAAAATAATCTTTAACTTTTATTCCCCAAGCCTGACACAAAAAAGATTTGATCTCTTGAAGACCTTCTATTTTAGCTATAGGAGGATGATTATTCCAAGAATCATCCTAGAAAAGAGCAGAGTTTCCATCATGGATAACCCAAGATAAAAAAGGGGAAATAATTTCTCTACAATTTATCAAAAAATTCCACATGTGAGAGCCCTCCTTTGGGTTAAGAACAGTAAATATTCTTTTAGGAGAAAATGAATCTAAATATTTTGCATACATTATTTTACCCCACTTAGAATCTGACTTTTCATACAAGTTCCAAACCAATTTGGCTCCAAGAGCTTTATTTTGTGCTACAATATTATGAATCCCAGAACCTCCTAGCTGTTTAGGAATACAAATTTTATCCCATGAAATTAGGGGGATCTTTATCCCATTTAAATTGGAGCCATTCCACAAAAATTTTCTTAAAATATTCACAATATAAGAAAGAATGGTTTTTGAGACCTTCAGAACTGAAAGCAAATAAACCAGAACTGCTGATAAGACTATTTTGATCATTAGAATTTTCCTTGCCAATGTTAGCCATTTACCTTTCAAAGAAGAAATTTTAGCTTTGATGCTTGTAATAAGCTTTTCCCAAAACATGTTTTTAATTGAACCTGAAAAAAGGGGAATTCCCAAATACCTTGAGGGTAGAGCATCAACTTGGAATCCAAGAAACTTAGCTATCCTTCTTTGCACCAAAGAAGATGAGAAGAAGAAGAAAATTTTAGACTTACTTTGATTCACTTTCTGCCCTGATACTAAACAATACCTGGTAATAACATCCTTCATCACAGGCTGCCAAACAACAATGTATCATCTGCAAACAAAGCATGTGTAATAGAAAAAGGAATTGTAGGAATATTTATCCCTTTCTAATTGCCCAGTGAGTTCTGTCTCATAATTAATCTACTCAGTCCTTCAGCCATTAAAATAAAAAGAAAAGGGGAAAGGGGATCTCCCTGCCTCATTCCTTGGGAAGACTTAAAGAAATCAGATTGAGAGCCATTAATCAATACTGAAAAACTTGCACCAGAGATATAAGAAGAAATCCATTTACACCATTTTGGAGAGAAACCAAATTTAAGGAGGACTTGGAACAAAAAATTTGAAGACACTCTATCATAGGCTTTTAACATGTCAAGCTTAACCAGCATAGCAGGGATTTTATGTTGATGTATTGAATGTAGTATCTCAAACACAACCAAAGCACCTTCTGAAGTTTCCTTACCTCAAACAAAACCTCCTTGTTCATCAGAAATAATTTTTGGGATAAGGGTAGCAAGCCTTAAGGTAATTGCTTTAGAAATAATTTTGTAAAAAGTATTACAAAGTGAGATGGGTCTAAAATCTGCATAAGAGGAAGGAGTAGCAACTTTTGGGATTAAAGCAATAAATGTAGAATTAATTTCTCTCAGAACAGTTCTATTTCTCTGAGCTTCTTCTATAGCTAGCCAAAGATCCTTTCCCACAAAATCCCAACATTTTTGAAAGAAAAGAGGAGTGAAACCATCTGGGCTAGGAGATTTGTCTAGATCTAGAGAGAAGACTACTGCCTTGATTTCTTCTAAAGTAAAAAGCTTCATCAACTCTAGCTTATCTTCTTGAGAAATCAGAGTAGGAATATGGTTTATAACTTCTGCTACAGTCAAAATGGGGAGCTATTTTGTTTCTCTAGAGAGAAGTTTTTGAAAAAAATTAATTCCTTCCTTTTGAATGAGAGAATCCTCTTGTAAGATATTTCCCATAGAATCTTTTATTGAAAAAATAAAAAATTTGTGTCTTCTTAGCATAGTCAAAACATGAAAAAACTTTGTATTCCGATCTCCTTCCCTTAACCATGATTCCCTTGATTTCTGTCTCCAGAAAATTTCTTCCCGGGCTAAAATTTCCTCTAAATTTGATTGAAGAGTTTTAACATTTTCAAAAGAAGCATCATCCATGCCCTTGCTAATAATGGCTTCATTTAACTGGTCTAGTTGAGATTGTAGTGCTACTTTTTGCGAAAAAATATTACCAAAGGAAGTTTTATTCCATTCCAAAATTTTTCTTTTCATAAATTTCAACCTTTCATTAACCCAAAACATGCGTGAGCCTTTTACAAAAGAAGCATTCTTCCACCATCATTCTAGTAAAGGTAAAAAAAAATTATCTCTGAACCACATAACTTGGAACTTAAATGAGGCCCTAAATTTCTTTCTACTCAAATTGACATCCAGTTGAAGAGAAATAGGAAAATGATCTAAAGTAGTAAAAGGAAGAGTGGTTGAACCAGGAATATTTGACTCAAGACACCACTCAGAAGAGAATAGAAACCTATCCAATCTTTCATGATATTTAAAAAACCTTTCCTCCTATTAGACCAAGTGAAACTCCCTTTCAATAAAGGACTATCAATTAAAGCATTGTCTGAAATAAAATCTTTAAAATCCACTATTACCCTATGGGGAGGGCAAATTCCTCTTGACTTTTCTATTAAACAAGAAATAGCATTAAAATCCCCCCCCAAAATAACTTTCTCTCCAAATAATTGTTTTAAAAGTGCTGCTAAAATGTCCCAACAATGTTTTTTTTCTTTGGTTGCAATAGGTCCATAAATGTTAAAAAGCCAAAAATTTAATGAGGGGGAAGTAATTTGAACCAATAAAAAATTTGGAACAAAGAAAATTAAATCTACTTCACACATTTTACTATCCCAAAGAATAGCCAGACCTCCTGAAGCCCCCTGAGAGGGAGAGTGCATATACTTCCATTTTAACTAGTTTGGGAAAATAATATCAGCTTGAGTTTGAGATAATTTGGATTCTTGAAGCAAGACAATATCCATACCAGAGGAATCTAATTGACGCTTAATCAAGCATCTCTTGTTAGGGGCATTAATGCCCCTAACATTCCAAGAAAGGATCTTCATTGTTCATGGGGAGAGTTTCTCACTGTCCCCGATCTCATACATGTATCCAGGGTGGCCTGCAACCCAGCTTTAATTTCTTCCTGTGTTTTAAAGGATTTTGGCTTACTTCCTCTCTTAGAAGGAGAAATGGAACTCTGTTTGGGAGGTGAATCCTGACTCAAAGATTGAGAAATCGACAACTCTGTTTCAAAGTCAAAAACCTCACTTCCTTCTCCTAGTGGAACAGCTCGGTCTATCTTCCCCTGGTTTAGGCAGTTTTTCAGATCAAAGCTTGGAACATAAATGTTAAGAACAATTGAACTATCATCAATGGAATTTGGCTTTTCTACAATTACCTCATCCACCAGTTCTTCTATAAGGTCAGAAGCAACTCTACGGATGGTTCTTTCAACAAAAGCATTTGCTTCATCCTCGGAGAAAGGAAAACTATCAAAGCCTGACCCATCCATTTCATTTGCAATTTCCATATTGCTATTCTCCTCATTGTTGAAGGAATTAAGCAATTTTTTCTTTATTTTGTCACTAGGAAAAATGAGAGTTTCAAAATCCTCAAGTGTACCAACTGCAAACTCGAAAGAACATTCTTCCTCTAACTCTTTTACAGACTAGTGCTCTTCTTCCGGAATACAGGGATTAACAAAATGATTCAAAGATGCCTCCCCCATATTAACAGAGTCAAGGTTTTCCTTTGAAAAATTAACTTCTTCCAAAACCTCACATGTCTAGTCTAAGTCAAACAATTCTATTTTTTCCATAGCCATGGGATTCTAAAAAACAACTACTTGTTTCCAATTCCCAAATTTAGAATGAAACTCCATAAATTTGGGGAAGGGAAACAAAGTGTTAAGAATTATGGAAAACCTTACTGGCAAATCTGGTTTTTGAAAATTTAACATATCATGCTTAATGAAGAAGCCCAATTTCTTAGCACAAAATTCAATAATATTGAGATCTCTATATTCTAGTGGTAGATTTGGCAATGAGATCCAAAAAGGAACAAAATTAATGTTAGCTTTAATAGGATCAAAATTTGGCTCCCATTGCTGTAGGCTGATCCCTTTACCTTGATAGAACCACAGTTTTTTATGAAGGGTTTTATCTTGAAAACAACCATTTTCAAAAGCAACCGTAAAGACACATAATTCTTTATGCAAGAAGAAAACATCAGAAATCCATTTCCATGTAGCCCTAACCCAATTAAGAAAAGCATCAAGATTAAACTTAGGGTTCCAGACCTTACCAATAAGGGCCCGTGAAGTAAGATCTTGAAGATATGGATTTACCATATCCTCCAGAATTTGAATGTTAACAATTTCCATAGAAACCCTATCATCATGATTTTTATCCTCATCATTAGTCTTAAGTGTTTTTTCCTTCCATACCTGTCGAACTCCATTTCCAGACTCTGCCTTTCCTGAAACGTAGCGCAGGTTTTGGCCAATAAATCTTCCAAAAGAGCCAAAATTATGAAAACCAGGAGGGTCATGACGAGCCGGGAAAGATCTCTGTCGAACATTGCGGAAAGCATCTCTAAACCCTAGGCATTCATTCTCTAGAAAGAATGAGCATCTTCGTGCCCTAGTAGTTTCCAAAAATAACTTCTGTTGTGAGCATAGGGGTCTTCTTGTGAAGACCTCAAATTGTTGTCGCATTATTGTCACATTGTTGTCGCATTATTCTTGCATATGATGTATTCTCTATATGGTCAGGCTTGTTGTAAGCATAAACCATATTTAAAAGAGTTAAAAAATAAAGAAGCGGATATAATTAAACAAGGAGACACAACCATAAGCTAGCAGATATTTTCCAATCGTCACATCTCCTTAGGCAATTAGAACCCTTCGTGGCTTTTAAAAAGGAAACCTTCCTCCTCACAAAGCATCGACCAGGATATATTTTCTTCTCTACATAACAAGGAAATAAGAGGGAGCAAAATAGTGATCAAAAGGGAAGACATTTGAATATACATAGATTAAATATTAAAGCATTTGCCAAGGAAGAAATTCATGGTATTATTCATCGATCAAGAGCAAGAAACATGAAATCTACTCCAAGAATACACATACATAACATCTTCTAGCACCATCTAGAGTTAAATCCTACACAAGAAGATGTGAAGAGAAATGAGTCAATCATCACAATTCCATGAATTCAATCAACACAACAAGAAATTTCCAAACTTCCCAAATTTACAAGTTCCAGAAGCTAAGTTCCAAAGGTGAAAATCCAAGAAAAATGATAAAATTTGGGAAATATTTTGAGTAGTGTCAACACATAAAAGATTAATATAGCTCCCTCACTAAGGTGACATGTACACATCATCAGTCTAATCATATCCTGCTACATCATCTGTTCACATTCAATGTATTTACAACAAGCAAGAGGCTAAAGAAGGCTCCTATCTAGAAGATTCCAAAGATTCCACTTCAATCTTATTACATTGGAAAATGTGCCTTCATTGCCTATGAGTTTTTATGTAGAAAAGTTGTGTAAACTTTTACTTTTGTGAAAAATAGCAAGTTGTTGTAACTAACTTGTGTTGTCAAGATCTTGGCCATTGATTCCAAATCAATATGGGCCCTTAATTGTAATTCTTGAGCACTATAAAAAGGCTCATTCTTCTCATTTGTAAAAAGAGATAGTATTAGAGATTAGAAGTAGGAGAGTAGGATAGCGAGTAGAGTAGAGGAGACTTCCTAAAGTCATTGAAGAGACATTGCAAAATTGTTGTAAAAGGACTTCCAAAATCAATATAAGCCTATCGTTGTTCTCATGGTGATTTGTGTAATTGTGGAATTTTAGCATGGTTTGAAATTCTTGAATATGATGGAGAAGTGTTTCCAAGTAGAGTAGAATTAGATTAGAAGTTTGTTGATGTAATATTTATATGTTAAGATATTTGATGAATTCCTTCATGGTTCATACTTTTTGTGGATTTTCAAAGACAACTCACTTTGCAAACTTAGCCTAAACTACATTTGCTTTAGTTCGATTGTGAATGCTTGTTCAAGCTACGCTAGCTATGGGTGTTTGGATGTGTGTTTACAATATGAAAATCCTTGAATTACCTTAGAAAATTGTACTGACTTCATGTAATTGTTAGTTCTCATGGTAAAGTGAAGTTAGGTTTCATGAGGAATTTGCCTATCATAGCATGTTTCATTACCTTATTGTCCTTAGAATATCTTTCTCAACCCATGACTTTTGCATTTTCTTTTGTAGTTGGTTAGAAGAAGTTCCATTTCATAAGTGTAGAGTAAAATACTCTACATTTAGTAAGTTTTCATGTGTTTCAGTGATGTTTCATGAATCTCAGTGCATCAGTTTTGCCTCTGCAAGTGTTTTTTGTGAAGTTCTGTGTAGCCATGAAGGTTTTTTGTAGCATCGCGAGGGTTTCCGCAAAGGTTTTATTTTGCTCAAGTCTCAGAGTAGCGCGGAACTCACCAAGTGTCGAGCCTCAAATAAAGACGCATTTTGTTTCTATGTTGTAATTTCAATGCAGAAGATGCCACGTGTCATCAGCAGAGACATGGTTCAAGAGTTTCTATAAGTTGGCGGATGAAGCCATGTGTTTTTACATTGTCATGGAGCATGACAAGTGTCAGCTTCCACATTATTATTTCTTATAAGTTTCAATGATAAGAAAGATGAAGGTGGGTCCCTGCTTTTAAGTTACACTGAGCACAGAGGCACCAAGTGGCAGTTTCTGCTAAAGTTTCAAGAGGAGTGCGGAAGAGCGGAAAGTGCCATGTGTCTTTTAAGGTATCTGTGGAGTGTGACAAGTGTTGGCTTTCGCAGGTTTTTCTGTTTGTTTTAAATGTTAACTAAAAGATTGAGATAGGCCCTCATATAAATATCAAGTGCCTATAGAAAGTGCCATGTGTCAACATCCATGTAAGTCCCAAAAGTTTTCTTATGAAGTATCAAATTAGGTGGATATCACCAAGTGTCAATGTCCGTATGAGTTTCAAAAGAGTTTCTAAAGTTTCAAGAGTAGCACGGAAGGTGCCATGTACCAGTTTGTTGAGTAGCGCAGAAGGTGCCACGTACCAGTTTGTTTAGTAGCGCGGAAGGAGCCACCTGTCTCTATTCTTTCTTTTAAAGCTACTAAGTGGTAAGTGTTGTGGGTCCCATTTTTTTGGGTAATAAAGTTATAGTTGCAGCAGATCTTACCAGTTGTCACTGGCGGAGTTCTCCTGAATATAAAGACACAGTAAGTATGAATGTAGTAGATAAAGACACGTATCAATTTCAAAGTACTACGGAGTTTGCCAAGTGTCATTTTCCTATGTTTCCTAAAGAATAAAAGAGTTTCAAATGATGTGGGCGGATGCTGCCACCTGTTATAGGGATTATTATCTTAAAATGTGTGGACATTGCCAAATGTCTTTTCCTGAATAGATGAAATTATACCACGACTGTTTGATAACAGCTAATGAGCTCACAGGAGGAGTGACTGTTGTAGATCCTAGAGATCTTGAAACTATCAGAAACTTATAGTTTACTTCAGTTTGGTTAGGCTGTTGAGATTCGATTGTGCAGACAATCTTGGGTCGATCCTATGCTATAAATATGTGACATTGGTAATCAGAAAGAGATATAGACAATAGACAATTTTTGGCTAGAGATATTTTCTATCAGAGATTCAAGAGAGTTTGAGACCTTTTGCTGTGACTAGTAATATCATTTTGCCTTTAGTTTGTTTTCTTGATTCAGAAAGTAACTATAACTGTGCATGTATCTGTGCCTCTTATATTACTGGGAAATTAATGAGAAAGATAGAGTTCTGTGCCTTGGTTGATATTTTCTATTTCATTATAAATTGT
The DNA here is from genome assembly GCA_027924645.1 of Cunninghamia lanceolata. Classification (NCBI taxonomy): domain Eukaryota; kingdom Viridiplantae; phylum Streptophyta; class Pinopsida; order Cupressales; family Cupressaceae; genus Cunninghamia; species Cunninghamia lanceolata. The sequence goes on along the minus strand of BSBN01000078.1, from coordinate 27,501,353 downwards.
CTAGTTGTGAGCCTTTGATTCTATTTATTTTATCTATTATATCAATCATGCAGAATTTGCTCTTTAATATAATTGAATCTTGAAGATAGTTTCACTGTGCTTGGTAGTAAGAAACAAATCATATTTAGGCGCATCTCCATAGTTAGATTTGCTTTCATTGCATTTGTAATTCTATTTAGTTTCTACCCTTTTTTCTCAAAATGCATTAGAGATAGAGAAGAGCCAGCTTCTTTAAAAATCTAGAGGTTGTTTCAGGTTGCAAGTCCCATATTCCTGAAACTCCCCATGTTGGTGTTGGAATCAGTGCAATTTTAAGCATCAACAGTTTTTGGCATGTCCAGTGGGACCATTCTTGAAGTTTCTATCAAGACTCTATGAACTAGAGAGCTACAAGGAGTCATAGTTGTGGACCTATAACCAAAGCCCAATCTGCTGCTAACCTAGGTATTCTTTCACCACCACTAGTAGCTAATCCAAGAAGAAGAGAGAATCAGTTTGTAGCACCACCAAGAGTGAATATGAGAGCACCTATAGCCCCAAGGAACTATGCAAATTAGAATACTGGTAGCCCTTTGATTCTCCTAGTACCACCAGCCACATGGGATCCCATTCCAACCAATGCCCTGAAGGATCTACCTAAATTTAGTGGGGATGATTTCAAGACACCTGAAGAACATCTACAAGATGTTTCTGATGTTTGTACAGTGCATGTGATCACTCAACAAAATGTGGCTATAAGGCTATTGGCTACCTCTTTCAAAGGAAAGGCAGGGTTGACTGGTACAGATCCTTAACGCCTAACACAATATCCACATGGGACCAGCTTGGCGATGCCTTCTTTGATAGATTCAAAGAAAAGGGTGATAAATCTTCTTTGCTGCAACAATTGATCACCATCAAAAGGGTACCACAAGAAGCAATGACTGATTTCAATTCAAGATTTTAAAAGACTTGGGAAAGAATTCCTGCTACAGCAAGACCATTACCAAGTATGGCTATAGTGTTTTATCTTAAAGCCCTAAATTCAAATATATCAGTAATGATTTAGTCACTTGGAGGTTAGACCCTACCTCAAGCTTATGAGTTGGTAGTCAAAGTTGGGAATAACTTAATAGATGCTAGAAAGTTGCCCCCAAGGCCTCCTATGCCCATGTTCCCAGAGATTAGCTTACCTCTGCCTCAAGAAGTTCCTAATTCCATTACCCCACCAGTGTCTATGTATACATTCCCTCAACAACCTGCTAAAGTAATTGCCCTTGCTCAATCTTCTGAGATGGATGATGTCAAGAACATCTTAAGAACCTTCTCAAATGAGATAATCAATCTAAAAAGGCAACAGAATCCCTATCCAAAGCCTCCTTATCAAGGATACCAAGGAAATAGACCTCCCCATTAGCCAAATCAATATCAAAGCTCTCAAAGGCAAGCTAATCCTCATCCATCTAACCAGTTGGTTACAGTCCCTACACCCTTGTAGACTATTCCTCCTAATCCAAATAGGGAAATTGTTCCACGGCAAAATAATTATGCAGATAGCACCAATGCTTGGTGTTTTCCTTGCAACAATGCCCATATGCCCAGGGACTACCCCAGAGGAAATTTACAGCAAAAAATAGTAGAATAGAGAGCATCAGAAGGTTAATTTGCAGCCTCTAACACTCTATCATATCAATCTCCTGGTGTACAAAATGCAGCCCTGGTGGCTCAGATGCAAGGAATGTCCTTCCAACAAGAAAAGGAAATAGCCCCTAAGCATGATTTATTTTCATGGATTGAAGATGAAGAGTCAGTGTTCTGGAATGAGGCATCTACTTCTAAGAAACCAATGGTCCAATTAGATTACTATACCAAAGGAAAGAGAAGAATGATGGAGCAGCTTGAAATCACTAATAAGGAGAGTATGGAAGCCCCCCCCTCCAAGGTCATCAGAATACAGTTTCTTGACAAGAAATGCCCTAGCCTATGCAGAATCAAGTAGCCTTAGATCAAGTTCAAGAAAAGGCAAGGTGCCCTTATTACTCAAAGGCCCTATCATTAGGACCTGTCAATATAGTGGAGCAGCTAAAAAGAACTCTAGCACATGTATCAATCTGGGACATGCTAGCTATTCCTAAGCAGAAGACATTGTTGCAAGAAGCTCTACAGGGCCAAGCAGTGCCTAAACATACTAGTGCCAAAGGAGGACCTACTGATAAAGAAAAGCTACAGCTCAAAGACACTATTCCTCTGGAGACAACAACCCTGTTGAACAATGCACCTGAGGTAGGTAGATCTAAGCCAAATCCCTTTTATTTAACTCTGATTATTGGGAAGAAATTATTGCATAATGCAATGATAGACTCTGGAGCTAGTACTATAGTAATGCCAAAGCAAATAGAAGATGCTTTGAAGATAAAATATGAGCCACTTACTAGAGGAGTTATGCAGTTGGATGGGAAATCAGTGCAAACAATAGGGAAAATTAAACAACTCCCATTGCAACTTTACACTTGCCCTAATATAATTGTGAATCAGGATATGGTAGTCATAGATATTCCTCCTATATTTGGTCTATGTCTATCCAGAGATTTTACAGCCAAGATAGGAGGTTACATGTCATTGGATTGGTCACACCTTATTCTAAGAACCAAGTATGGGACAAAGATGAAGATACTGTCTAAGCCATTATCAAAAAACCATATCACAAATGAACCAACCCCAAAATTAGAGATAGCCCATGCTATGATGAATAAAGATGAAAGAATCTTTGCTAAGGAGATAGGTGACTGGACTAAACATGACCAACAGGAGGAAGAGAATAATCAGTTGTTGACTATGATGCAAAGTGACACCTATGGAAATTATGACTCTACTGGTTTAGGCACTTATGCCATATTTGAAGAAGATCAAGAAGTCCCAAATGTTTTAAGAGAAGAAACACCATAGATTCAAGAATCTGAAAATGACTCAGAAATCTGGACTCTAAATTTTGATGGGGCTAGAAGTAAAAATGGAGCTAGAGTAGGAATTTGCCTTACTGCCCCAAATGATGAGAAAATTTTAAGAGCCATCCGTTTTCAATTTGTCTGCACTAATAACGATGCTGAGTATGAATCCTTGGTGCATGGGCTAATGTTAGCCAAGAAAAAGGGAGTAAAGAATCTGATAGTTAGAGGAGATTTAGAACTAGTAGTGAAGCAAATCAGAGAAAAGGCAGTGGCCAAAAATGTAAGAATGAGATCCTACAGACACAGAATTTGGGATTTAATAGAGGATTTTGAAGCTTTCAATATTGAAGTAGTTCCTAGAGCCCAAAATTTTGAAGCTAATAGGATGGTACAGATTGGCTCACAGTTTGATCCAACAACTGATCTATTAGTCAACAATGAGTCAGTCAAAATTATAGTAAGGCCAACTATCCCAGACAATGATGAAAATTGGCAAGTCTTTGAAAATGATTTTCAGGTACTCTCATTTTTGCAATAGTCAGGGGAGTTTGCTGATCAATTGCAACCCAAAATTGAAGAAGCATATGGGGACCAAATTATTCAATTAAAGTCAAATAAGCTACCCAAAGGACTAATTACCTTAGAAAACTTATTTGACCCAGAAGATGTAAGCCTGGAAAAGAAAAGGTTTCAAGCAGATAAAGCAGATTATTCTGAAATACAAGTGAGTGAAGGGAGAAAACTAAAGATTGGAAATTCCACAACCCAACAGGAAAGGGAAAGACTAGTTGACTTGTGCGAAAGATATGATAGAGTAATAGCCTAGACCTATGAAGACCTCCATGGCTATGATAGGGATATTATCTAGCATACAATAGAGCTTACTGAGGGATCTGAGCTAGTCAAATAGATGCAAAGGCCAGTGAATCCAAGGCTTGAACCTCTAATGGTGGATGAACTACATAAGCTCTTAGAATCAAAAATAATTTTTCCAATCAAACACTCAACTTGGGTATCCAATCTAGTGCTAGTTAGGAAAAAGAATGCTGACATAAGGCTCTGTGTCAACTTTAGGGATCTGAACAGAGCATCCCTAAAGGATCATTATCCCTTACCCTCTATGGAACAAATTTTACAGACCATGGCTGGATCACAAAGATTTTCCTTGTTGGATGGTTTCTCTAGATATAATCAGAATTGGTTGGCTGACAAAGATCAGCATAAGACTGCTTTTATAACAAAATAGGGAACATTTGCATATGCAAAAATGCCTTTTGGTCTTTCAAACATTGGAGCTACATTTCAGAGGGCTATGGATGTAGCATTTGGAGAGCTTATAAATAAAATCATTCTGATTTATCTAGATGACCTCACTGTTTTCTCTAAAAGTGCTATAGATCATTTTGACCATCTAGAAGCTGTCTTTAAAAAATGCCAAGAGTTCAGAATATCCCTGAATCCTAAGAAGTGTATTTTTGCAATACCCCAGGGAAAACTTTTGGGACATATAGTTTCAAAGGATGGAGTCTCTATTGATCCAGAAAGAGTTGCTGCCATAATGAACCTATCTCTGCCAGTCAATAAGAAAGTAGTTCAGTCTTTCCTAGGGAAGATCAATTTTGTCAGTCAGTTCATATCTAATTTTGCAGGTCTAATTAGACCAATGACACTACTGCTGAAGAAGGACCTGATTTTTAAATGGACTATAGAAGGGAGACAAGCTTTTGAGGAGATCAAGAAAGCAATTGCAATAGCCCCAATACTTAAGAACCCAGAGTTCTCTAAGTCTTTTATAATGTATGTTTATGGAGGAGAGTTCAGTGTTGCTGTTGTTCTAACCCAGTAAGATGATCAACAAGGAGAGCATCCCATAAGCTTTTTCTCAAGGACTCTTAGAGAGTATGAAGCCAGATACAACTTTGTGGAGAAACAGGCATATGATATGGTAAAAGCCCTCAAGAAGTTCAGGCATATGGTGATAGGAAATAAGATTCTGATTCTAGTGGCTCATTCGAGTGTTAAAGAATACATTATGGAAGGTGAGATTACTAAAAAAAGAGCAAAATGGATAACAAAGATCCTTGAGTATGATGTAGAGGTCAGACCCACTAAGCTAGTCAGGGGCAAGGGACTATATCAATACATGGCCCAAGACATGGAGAAAATGATAATTGAAGAAATAGAAGAGGACAATGTATTGAGGATACAAGAGATTGATTAGAGTTCCTGGGTCACAAATAGAATTCAGTTTATGAAACATGGGGTTTTCCCAAAAGAACTCTCTCATGACAAAAGGAGATACTATAAGTAGCAAGGGGTCCATTTTGTTTTAATTGACTAAGTTCTTTTTAGAAGAAATGCTGATGGTAGACTTCTAAGATGTATAGAGAAAGATGAAGCCCAAAGAATACTACATGAAATGCATCATGGAGCCTCAAGTGGACACTTTTCTGGAAGAACTACTGCCATAAAGATAACTCAAGCAGGATACTTTTAGCCCACTTTATTTACAGATTCTTATCAGCTAGTCAAAGAGTGCCAGTCTTGTCAGTTCTATGTAGGGGAAAGAAGAAATGCAGCAATGCCCTTTAGTCCCATAATTGTAGATGAACCCTTTGCCCAATGGGGTCTAGACTTCATTGGAATAATCAATCTAGTATCAAGTATGGGACATAAGTGGATCCTAACTGCAACAGATTATTTCACCAAATGGAGTGAAGCAGTGCCACTCAAAGAAGCAATAGAAAAGATGATCCTAGACTTTTTGGAGGGTATTACTGCTCATTTTGGGCCTCCTTGTACCATGATTTTAGATAATGCTAAGGCATTTTTAGGGGCAAAAATATCTGAGTTTGCATTGAAATATGGAATCTATTTGAAAACTTCTTCAAATTATTACCCTCAGGGAAATGGTCTGGTAGAGTCTACTAAGAAGAACCTGATTAGACTCATTAAAAGAATAGGGGCTGATCATCACAAAGAATGGCATAAAGTGCTTAACATCGCACTATGGGCTGATAGAATTACACCTAAGCAACTCACAAAGATGTCCCCATATGAATTGGTCTATGGTAAGCTGGAAATAATGCCTTTGAGCCTAGAGATCCCTGCTCTGTAGTTGTTGAAACAGATTGAGGTTGAGGAAAATGGTCCCATACAAGTTCGACTTGCTAAGCTCCTCGAGGTATAAGAAAAAAGAGAAAGAGCACATGAATCGTTAATGAAACATCAGAAAATAATCAAAGAATGCTTTGATAAGAGGACTTCAAATCCCCATTTTGAAGTAGGCTCAGTAGTTTTGAAGTGGGACGAGAGAGCTGCCAAGCTAGGTCGACACAACAAATTTGAGTCATTGTGGACTGACCCCTATAGGATTCGTTCCTGTAAGCAACAAAATTCTTTCAAACTTGAAATAATGGAGGGCAAATATGAAGAGATTCCTGTGAATGGGATCTACCTGAAACATTTCAATTAAGCAATGTCCCCTATGTACTATAGTTAGTTTCCTTTGTTTTCTTGTTTTCCTGCTTCTTTTCCCGCTTTCCTTTTAAATAAGTGTTCTATGAACACATGGCAGTAGCACAAGCCTCTTCTCTTTTTGGAATCCTCTCATTCACTAAGGTTGTCCCCAATCCCCAAAATTCTTATAGTACGCACTTTTTGCAGCCACTGTCTTAATGTTTCTTACACATAATCCTATTTTGATTCGTAAAGATATATTAATGGTTTCTTTGGTGTAAATGCCATTCATGAGACTCCATGTGTCATTAAAGCCCCATTAATAGGAGTTCGGCCTTAACTGTATCTCTCATTTTTTCCAAGTCTCCCTACATCATTTCCCTGGAGATCCTCTACAAATTTTCATTCCTCATAGGAGCTTTTGGCCATGTGTCATTTATTGCACAATTTCTATCTGTTACTATGTTGAAACACTTACATTCTCCCCGCAGAAACAACCATGGCCGAAGCACAGTCTTCTTCTAAGGGACTTGGCATATATGAATCAATTAATAGACTTCTGATCAGCAAATCATACGCCTCAGTGCCAGCGCAGCCTAAGAAAACTGGTGCAGGAGCTTCAATTTACAACTATTTTTCAAATATTATATTTTAATGACCTTGTTAATTTTTGGTTTTATCTAAGGGCTTAGAAGCCATTTTTGATGTGATGTAATAAGGACTTAGTCTACTTGTTTTGACTAGTCCACTAGAAGATTTGAAAGACCTATTTTATAGGTTTTTCCATTTTTAGAAACTTTTTGTTTTATTTAAAACTGCCTTTTAAATTTGATTTTCTGCCTTCCTAGGCAGTTGTACGGTCAAGGAAAGAGGAAGAGTTTTTTAGAACTTCCTATATATTCCAATTATTAAAAAACATGCAAAATATACAAGAAAGCAAGAAGGAGTTTTAAAAGGAAAAAAGATTGTTTTTCTGTTTTTTGCTGTTAAAACAACCTTGGTATGGCCAAGTACGGCTGCTTGTGAAGAAATTTTATTTTAATGTTTTAAGTTCTGTGTTGTGGCTCCCATTTGCAGGTGATTGGAGTTTTTGAAACTATTGGAGTGGTTGGATCTTCTCCTGTTTATAAAGATTGTATCAAAGCCTCTTTGTCTAGGGTTCTGAGGCAAAATGGAGTTTTGTTCCTCTATCTTTTGAAGGTGAACAGTCATCTTGTGAAGGGATGGAGGAATTTAGATTAGTTTGCATGTTCTTGTTGTTAGATAAGTTGTTCTCCTTCTTTCTCAATGATTGGCATGTCTCTATCTAGTCAAACAGTGACTAGTTAGTGGAGAAGAGATTATGGGACAGTAAATATATAAGAAACAGTCATAGTGTTGGTAAGATTGAGTGTTTTTTTTGGTTTTAAGAGGGATATAGGTCTACATAGGAGTCCTACACTCCAGATAAGAATCCTTGTTACATCTTTTGTGCATCATTTTAAGCTAGACAACCCTTGGAAGACAATCACCAGTATATAACAGAAAAAAGACTGTTTGCTTGTACGTGGTGTAGTACGGCCTGCAGGGCTGATAGAAGTTAAAACATTTCAAATTTTGTGTTTAGTTCTTGCACCAACCAATGAAGGTTATAGAAGGTCAGTATATGAATAATATGGTGTCATTTGTCTTTTTGTTTGCAAGGAAACCCAATCTTTAACCTTGTTTAATTAAAAACAGCAATTCTGTCGTACTTTTTATGACAGTACAGTACGGTGGTGAGTGTATAAACAGCAAGGATCTATTCTATTGGTTGCATGTGTGTTGTGGTCTTTATTGGAGGAGTTTTTGTAGCTTGGAGTCTTCTTGCAGGAGATAAGAATCAATAGAAACTTCAAGACTTTCATAGGGCAGTCATCCTATTATTTGCTGTCCTCTATCTTTTTAAACACTGTATGGGCCTGCACACAAGAAGTTAGTGGTTTTCTCACATCAAATGTTGAGTGGGCATTAAACCTTGATGGTCATTTTAAGTCCTGGAAGGGTGTTGTAGATTTACTCCTTGTGTATGTTGCAATATTAAATACTCTTGACTGCTGTCTTAAAACAGTCACAATGCAATTTGCTGTCCCCTGTTGTGTTTGGGAGTAGAATGGTAGTTTATTTTTCAGAGACCTTTGCCCATGCTGATCACAAGATAGGTGTATGATTACCTATGTTGGTAGAGGTATTGGTAATAGTTGTGTTGTGTTCTTGAAGGTGGATTGTGCTCCTGAGTTGGGTGGAGTTCTGACTCCCCAAGGTAAGTGGTGAGTAGCCTAAATGGATGGCACCAGAGGGTGATCCTAGGCCAAGTGGGTTCTTATAATAGCCTTGTGAGGCTTGTAAACACAAACACCTTGTAAACCTTTTGAAGGAAGTTGAGAGAACTAATACAACCTTATCTTACCTCTGCATCATATTGGTATCAGAGCCAATATTCTGATTGGAAGAAAGTGTATGTCAGAAGAGGAAATTGAAACAGAGGCTAGTACAATGCCTCCCAAGACAATGAGTCAAGATGCCATCAAGAAGTTGGTGGAAGAGATGGTTGAACCAAGACTGCAAGAAGCAAAATTACAGGAAGAGAAGAAGTCTAAGGGCAAGACTAAAGAAGAGGGAAGTTCTTCAGACACAAATGAAGAAACAGAGGCAGAAGAGGATCCTCAGGAGCAGGATATGTCTGCAGATCAGAAAGCCTTCTTGAATGCACTTAAGGGTGCTCATGGTGACAGTGGTGATCCTAAGATGGAGGTGCCTACCTTCCATGGCAAGTTGGATGGAGATATTCTCACCGACTGGGTAGAGGCTATGTGCAACTTCTTTGATTACAATGAGTTCAATGACAGCAAAAAGGTCAAATTTGCCAAAATAAGGCTAAGAGGTTCTGCACTTGTGTGGTGGAACTATATGCAGAATGAGAGGGAGAAGATTGGGAAGAGTCCCATCACTAAATGGAGCAGAATGGTGGCTATGCTCAGAAGCAAGTTCATGCCACCTGACTATGAGATTCAAATCATAAGGAGATTTCAGAATTTGAGACAAAAAGACATGGATGTGGCTGCCTACACAGAAGAATTTCATAGACTCAGTATGAGGGCAAATCATAATGAAGATGAAAAAGGGATGGTGGCTAGGTACCTGAATGGACTGAAATACAATCTACAAGATGAGATAAGTTTGGTGTTACCAAAGACAGTGGATGAATGTTTCTTGTTGGCCTCCAGAGCTGAGGAAAAGCTAAGAAGGAAGGGTGATCAAAGTGCCAGAGGTAGAGGTGGCAGAAATCAAAGAGGTAGAGGCAATTTTGGCTGTGGACAGTTCAACAAAACTAAAAATAACAGCCAACAAGAAACACAATCAGCAACAGAGCATAGAGGAGGTTTTAGAGGTGGTAGAAATCATAATGGTAGAGGCAGAAATGGTGGAGGTGGTAGAGGATCAGGAGTCTTCACTGGAAGATGTTATGGCTGCAACCAAGTTGGCCATACAATGAACAAATGTCCAGGGAAAGCCAGTAGCTCCCATGATAGTGGAAAGAGGAATCAATTGGTGAAAGATGATGACTGTGAAAGTGTGAATCCACCGATGGGAAGTGCTGCACCTATTCTAGATGGAGAGAGTATGATGATAAAAAGATCTATGTTGAAGATGCCATTGAAGCAAGAACCTCGTCAGAGAAAGAACCTTTTCAGAACCCAAGGCTTGGCCTATGGCAAACTTTGCAAAATCATAGTGGATTCAAGGTCTACAGAGAATCTGGTATCCACTGAGATGGTTGAGAAGTGCAAATTGAAGAGGCTGCCTCATATCAGTCCTCACAAGATTTCTTGGTTGAACAAGAACCAAAGTTTCATGGTGGAGGAACAAGCTTGGGTTGAATTTGCAATTGGTGACTACAAGGACAAAGTACTATGTGAAATCATTCCCATGGATGCATGTCACTTGCTTCTTGGTTGTCCCTGGCAGTATGATGTGAAAGCTCAGCATGATGGTGAGAAGAACACTTATGTCATCACCAAGAATGGAAGGCCATTCAAAATGGATCCTTTGTTGGAGCAGCCCAGGGGAAAGGAAAATAACAGCAGTGTCATGTTGGTGAATGGAAATGAATTCCTAAATATCTTGAAGGAGAATGACAACTAGGGGTTTGCCTTGGTCATGAAGCCCAAGAGTGGATCAGATCAGCAAAAATAGAAACAAAAGGAGATTCCATTGGAAGTACAGCAACTTCTAGAAAAGTATCAAGACCTTGTGGTAGAAGAAGTTCCCAACTCCTTAACACCCATGAGGGATTTTAGTCATCAAATTGACTTAATACCTAGTGCTACATTGCCTAACAAGGCTGCATACAAGCTGACTCCACAGCAAAATGAAGAGGTGGCAAGGCAAATTCAAGATCTCCTTGAGAAAGGGCTGATTAGGAAGAGTCTAAGCCCCTGTGTAGTTCCAAGTGTACTGGCTCCTAAGAAGGATGGAAAATGGAGGCTATGCATAGATTCCAGGGCCATAAACAAGATCACCATAAGATACAGATTTTCAATGCCAAGGATTGAAGATCTCTTGGATTACTTGGGAGGATCATGCTATTACTCAAAGATTGATTTGAAATCTGGATATCATCAAATCCGGATCAGACAGGGAGATGAATGGAAAACTGCTTTCAAGACCAATGAAGGTCTTTATGAATGGCTTGTTATGCCATTTGGTCTTAGCAATGCGCCAAGTACATTTATGCGCCTGATGAATGAGGTATTAGTTGAATTCATTGGTAAATTTGTTATTGTTTATCTTGATGACATACTAATCTTCAGCAGGACAAGGGAAGACCATGTGAAGCATGTTGGTCAGGTGTTGGAGAAGCTGCATGAGCACAAGTTGATGATCAACTTAGACAAATGTGAGTTCATGAAAACTGAACTTGTATACTGGGGATTTGTCATTTCTAATGGCTATTTGAAGATGGATCCCTCTAAGGTTGAGGCTATTCTCAGTTGGCCTACCCCAAAAATAGTGGGAGATGTGAGAAGTTTCCATGGATTGATGACTTTCTATAGGAAGTTTATCAGAGGTTTCAGTCACATTAGTGCTTCCATCCTCAACACCATCAAGGGTGGAGTCAAATGTAAATTCCAGTGGACAAAGGAAGCTGATGATAGTTTCGAGTTGTTGAAAACAAAGGTGGCTGAGTTACCTACCTTAGTACTCCTTGATTTTGATAAGGTATTTGTTGTTGAGTGTGATGCAAGTCAACAAGCTATTGGTGCTGTTCTTAGCCAAGAAGGACATCCAGTGGCATTCTTTTCAGAAAAGTTGAATGAAGCCAAGCAAAGGTATTCTACCTATGACTTAGAACTCTATGCAATGGTGCAAGCTCTTAAGAAGTGGCGACATTATTTGCTGCCCAAGGAATTTATTGTGTTTACTGACAATCATGCTTTAAGTTTTCTTAACAGTCAAGAAAAATTGAACCATAGACATGTTAAATGGATGGAACAGTTACAAGTGTATACTTTCACAATTAAGCACAAAAAAGGTGTCTCTAATAAGGTAGCTGATGCATTGAGTAGGAGGTTGCTTCTTGTTCAGGAAATTCAGTTAGAAAGCATGGGTATTGACTGTTTAAAAGAGCTATATAAAGAAGATTTTGATTTCAAAGAGGCTTATGATGTTTGTGTGAACTTGGCTAACACATTCCATGGAGAGTATGCAGATTTTGTTTTGCAGGAAGGCCTCTTGTTTAAGGGCAATTTGCTGTGTGTCCCTAAGTGCTCTATGCGGGACAACATTATCAAGGAGAAGCATAATGGTTCTTTAGGAGGACATTTTGGCTTGGACAAGACACTGGAACAAGTCACAAGGTTCTATTTTTGGCCAAAGGTGCAATCAGATGTAAGAAAATATGTAGCTAGCTGTGCAATCTGTCAAAGAGCCAAAGGTGTGTCTTCAAATGCAGGTCTATACCAGCCCCTTCCCATTCCAAACAGACCTTCGGAAAGTATCAGCATGGATTTTGTGTTTGGGTTACCCAGGACAGCCAGAGGGGTGGATAGTGTGTTTGTCATTGTTGATAGGTTCAGCAAGATGACTCATTTTGTGCCATGTAAATGTACAAATGATGCATCTCATGTTGCAGGTCTATTTTTCAGAGAGGTAGTAAGGATACATGGTTTACCATTGTCCATTGTAACTGACAGGGATTCTAAGTTTGTAGGTCACTTCTGGAGGACCTTGTGGAAGAAGCTGGGCACACAGTTGTCTTTTTCATCAGCCTACCATCCACAAACTGATGGTCAGACTGAGGTGGTTAATAGGTCTCTTGGAAACCTTCTAAGGTGCCTTACAAAGCAGCATGGTTTGGCATGGGACTTGGTTATCAGTCAGGCTGAATATGCCTACAATGATTCAAAGAATAGGAGCACTGGTAAAAGTCCTTTTGAGATAGTTTATGGTTTTCATCCAAGAGGGCCACTTGAGCTGAAGGATCTCCAAGGTTGGGATAGAAGGAGTGCACTTGGTGAAGAGTTTCTTGTCTCCATGAAAACAATTCATGATCAAGTCAAGTTGCAACTAGAAAAATCAGTCACAATGTACAAAGGCAGATTTGAAGAAAAGAGAAGTACAGTTCAAAGTTGGTGACTTAGTCATGGCATATCTAAGGAAAGAAAGGTTGCCAAAGGGTCAACCAACTAAATTCCTGATGATGAAGATTGGACCTTGCAAGATAGTGCACAAATTCGGTCCAAATGCCTATGAGATTGAACTACCAGATGGCCTGGGTATCTCTCCTATTTTCAATGTTTGTGATCTTTTTCCTTTCAGACCTCCATTGCCAGATGAAAGTGAATCAGATGTGGTGCTTGAAGATGCTGATTGGATCAAGGATTTGCCTCCAAGCAAACCTTTACAGTTGGAATGCATTCTGGATTCCAAAGTTATCAAGAAGACTCGGAGGGGTGTCTATAAGGACTACTTAGTGAAATGGAAGGATCTCCCTGACTCAGAGGCCACCTGGATGACTGAAGCAGATATTCTGAAGCATGGCATGACACTTCAACAATTGGCAACTCAAGGGACTTGAGTTTTTTTTCCACAGGGGGAGTATGGTGCAGGAGCTTCAATTTACAACTATTTTTCAAATATTATATTTTAATGACCTTGTTAATTTTTGCTTTTATCTAAGGGCTTAGAAGCCATTTTTGATGTGATGTAATAAGGACTTAGTCTACTTGTTTTGACTAGTCCACTAGAAGATTTGAAAGACCTATTTTATAGGTTTTTCCATTTTTTAGAAACTTTTTGTTTTATTTAAAACTGCCTTTTAAATTTGATTTTCTGCCTTCCTAGGCAGTTGTACGGTCAAGGAAAGAGGAAGAGTTTTTTAGAACTTCCTATATATTCCAATTATTAAAAAACATGCAAAATATACAAGAAAGCAAGAAGGAGTTTTAAAAGGAAAAAAAACTGTTTTTCTATTTTTTGCTGTTAAAACAGCGTTGGTACGGCCAAGTACGGCTGCTTGTGAAGAAATTTTATTTTAATGTTTTAAGTTCTGTGTTGTGGCTCCCATTTGTAGGTGATTGGAGTTTTTGAAACTATTGGAGTGGTTGGATCTTCTCCTGTTTATAAAGATTGTATCAAAACCTCTTTGTCTAGGGTTCTGAGGCAAAATGGAGTTTTGTTCCTCTGTCTTCTGAAGGTGAATAGTCATCTTGTGAAGGGATGGAGGAATTTAGATTAGTTTGCATGTTCTTGTTGTTAGATAAGTTGTTCTCCTTCTTTCTCAATGATTGGCATGTCTCTATCTAGTCAAACAGTGACTAGTTAGTGGAGAAGAGATTTTGGGACAGCAAATATATAAGAAACAGTCATAGTGTTGGTAAGATGGAGTGTTTTTTTTGGTTTTAAGAGGGATACAGGTCTGCATAGGAGTCCTACACTCTAGATAAGAATCCTTGTTACATTTTTTGTCCATCATTTTAAGCTAGACAACCCTTGGAAGACAATCACCAGTATATAACAGAAAAAAGACTGTTTGCTGTCTTGTACGTGGTGTAGTACGGCCTGCAGGGCTGATAGAAGTTAAAACATTTCAAATTTTGTGTTTATTTCTTGCACCAACCAATGAAGGTTATAGAAGGTCAGTATATGAATAATATGGTGTCATTTGTCTTTTTGTTTGCAAGGAAACCCAATCTTTAACCTTGTTTAATTAAAAACAGCAATTCTGCCGTACTTTTTATGACAGTACAGTACGGTGGTGAGTGTAAAAACAACAAGGATCTATTCTATTGGTTGCATGTGTGTTGTGGTCTTTATTGGAGGAGTTTTTGTATCTTGGAGTCTTCTTGCAGGAGATAAGAATCAATGGAAACTTCAAGACTGTCATAGGGCAGTCATCCTATTATTTGCTGTCCTCTATCTTTTTAAACACTGTATGGGCTTGCACACAAGAAGTTAGTGGTTTTCTCACATCAAATGTTGAGTGGGCATTAAACCTTGATGGTCATTTTAAGTCCTGGAAGGGTGTTGTAGATTTACTCCTTGTGTATGTTGCAATATTAAATACTCTTGACTGCTGTCTTAAAACAGTCACAATGCAATTTGCTGTCCCCTGTTGTGTTTGGGAGTAGAATGGTAGTTTATTTTTCAGAGACCTTTGCCCATGCTGATCACAAGATAGGTGTATGATTACCTATGTTGGTAGAGGTATTGGTAATAGTTGTGTTGTGTTCTTGAAAGTGGATTGTGCTCCTGAGTTGGGTGGATTTCTGACTCCCCAAGGTAAGTGGTGAGTAGCCTAAATGGATGGCACCAGAGGGTGATCCTAGGCCAAGTGGGTTCCTATAATAGCCTTGTGAGGCTTGTAAACACAAACACCTTGTAAACCTTTTGAAGGAAGTTGAGAGAACTAATACAACCTTATCTTACCTCTGCATCAAAAACCTATCCAAGGACAAGAGTTCATGAGGTGGGTCTTTTTGTTGACCCAGAAAAGGTTAAGGATTTCACAGATAATGTTTTTGAACCAACCCTTCAGAAATCTACCAAGTCACTCCGTGAAGCGCACATCAGAGATGTATCCAAAAAGCAAAGGCTGGACAGTCTGAGACTTTTGGGATGAGGATTTGGACTTCGCAGCTAGCACAATTTATAGTCCCAAGTCTGCATTCATGTCCTGACCTGGTTGATATGTGTATAGAAATGTTTCATACGCCTTCATGCACCATTCAATAGGGCCCCTTTATGATACAAATTACACCTAAGGCCATAAGAGACATGCTGGCCCTGTATCATGACCGAATGGCCACATTCCCCACTATGGCCAAAATGTAGAAAACTTGGGCAAATGTCCATAATCGGATGAGGTTTCTCAATTTAGAATTGCAGTTAGATGAGAAGAATACACAGATGCCCATATTACCTGCAGGAAGAGCACAATTTGTGTAGGCCAATCAAGAGGCACTCTCCATGATGTCTTTCATCTTTGGAATGAAGGCAGATATCACAGTCTACGACTGGCAAATTGCCATTTTATTTAGATTAAAGACTGTGGACAAGTTGCAAGAGTTTCGATTGGATTTCTCAGAGTAGTTGGTTTATTCAATGGTTGATCAACTCACCCACTTCAAGACTACTAGGGTTTTTAGGTATTTTTCTTATCTATTTCACCTTATGCTATATCAAAACCCTAGTATTTTTTCACAATATATGCAACTGAATATGCATGACCCAAATTTCAATCATAATAGGACTATTCATGTGTTTGCATGGACACATATCATATCCGAGGCATCAGACCTGTATGAATTTTGGGCTTTTTTTGTTGCCCCTCCCTTTTGTCACCTAAGCCCTGAACTAGTAGAAAATAGGTTGACATTGAGCATCAGGGGTTTCATGACCAATTGCCCAATCTCATGTGACTACTATTTTGGGGCCCAAAGTACCATCATTAGGGTCCATGGCTTCAATGATGAACCCATGCTACTGCCTAAAGTCTTGACTCCTAGGGTAGTGTTTTTGGAAGCGACCTGAAAAGTGTCCGTGGTTGATAATTTGTATGGCACAAGAAAGAAGAAGAAAATGTATGATATTCCCTGGGTTAGAAAGAATATGGCCCTAGAGGTTAGGGATGCAGAGTTCCTGATGCTAAGGAAGCTTGGTGCCTTGGGTTTTCTTCTCATCGAAGACAAATGGAGATATGACCCAAGCAGTTTCATAGCCTCTTGGGTTAAAAGAAACAACATTGGGGCTAAAACTGCTCATGAGGGTCATCCTTTTTGGGAAGACAGAAGAAACCCTAAGGAAGATGCTCCTGGCCTATATGTACAACTGGCAGATGTGCCTTATGAGGGCCCAAGGCCATGGGAAACCTTTTATGATAAACAAAGGGCCTATGACCCTAAGATTAGAATGGGCACTGGGTTGAAGAAAGCTTTATTAAAAGACAGGGAATGGAAACCAGACAAAACAGAGGCATATTGGAAGTATAGGCAGGAAATCTTTGAGTTGACTCACTCTTTTGGTAAGGTTGACATAGATGAAAAATGGGAGTCCATTTGGGATGAGTGGCATCCCTCTCCAGTTTCTAGCCCTAATACAAGTAGAATCCATAGGAAGGGTGAGGAGTCTGAAGAGAAGGCTGAGTCAACTCATGCAGTACAAGTTATAGGACAAGCCTCATTAAATGCCCTTGTATCTCCCTGGCCCCAATCTCTTAGTGCTCTAGAGAAGCAAAAGGGTGTCATGTCATCACCACCTAGGGGGACTCCATCAGTTTTAGCTATTGGAGTTTCCAATTTTGTGTCATTACCACCATCAGTAGTGGTAAATGTTGTAGAGAAAGAAATAGAGGAAACAGAGGAAAGGCCAAGGAAGCATAGAAAGCTAAACCTGCAGCTAGATTTAGATGAAGAAGCAGAGCCTTCACAACAACAACCACCAGTCACATCCACTGCTCCTCAGGTAACTATTTCTTCTCCTTTTTCTTCTCAGTCTTTTTCTTCTACTATAGGGGTGGCAATCCCAATTGGCCCAATAACAGTATCCCCTACCACCTCTGTTGTGCTAATATCTACACCTACCCCACCTATTAATCCTCTGGCCATGTCATCACAGGCCACTGCATTGCCCTCCTTTTCCCCTTCAGTTCCTAAAAGAGTCCCTCCCCAAATTTCTCCTAGCCAACATTTGGCTATTCCCTATGGCTTACCACAAGGACATCCTTTTGCTGGTGGTTATATCACCTCTCCCCCTACCTTCCAAGCTCAAGCTGATACAACTAAGAAAGCTAGGGAAGCCTAGATGGACAAGAAAAGAAAGAAAGAAAATAAAAGTTTGGCTATGCCACACATGAGGTCACTCTTCGACCCAATTCAACAGCAGCTGATTGTAACACATTTGTCACCGAATGTGATTAAGCCAAATGAGCAGATGTAGCCACAAGATTTCACAATGAGTGCAATAGCTATGGATATGTCACTATTCAGACCACAAGACAGGGTCGAGCTACTCAATGAAACCACTTCTACTATAGCAAATGATTATTTGAAAGTATCTAAGAAGTTAGAGAAGGTAGAGGCTGATCTGGCCCAAGAGAAGACAAATAGTAGCAACCTCACTATAGAACTAAAATCCAAGAATGATGAAATAGAGAATCTAAACAAGCAGTTGCAAAATACTATTTCCTGTCAAATTCATCAAGTGACAGTGGTAGAAAATGCTTCTCTAAAGATGGATCTGGCACAGGAGAAAGCTGTTGTAAATGTTTTGAGGCAGGAAAAGGCCACATTAGAAAAGAGATATCAAGAAAAGATGCAACAAACTACACAATCTCAACAGAAACTACTGACTGAGCAAAATGCTTCTACTGCAATATAGGCCTAACTCCAAGCTGAGCAACAAACAACAAAATAGTTGACACTTGAGTTGGCTAATAGGCCTAAGAATGTTGGAGTTCTGAACCTTGTCAAGGAGCTATATATATCAGTGTGGAAAAGGATATCTGAAGAGATTATTCAGCTTAGACCCTCCTTGACATTCCTGCTAAATGCCCAGCAATCGTGTGAAAACGTGGAAGCTTCAATTCAAGCTACTCTATCCATTGTATCCTTGAGAGTATCTGACTCTCACCTATTACTTAAGAAACTCTATGACATAACTGATGAAATTTTATCAGTAGCAGGGATTAATGATAGGATGATAGTAGCAAAGAAGGTGAATGAAGTTCTCAGTTGTAGTTCGGTTGCAACTAAGTGCTAGGAGCTTCTTGATATTGTAAAAAGTGGAGTCAAAGACGTGAAGAGACATATGGAAAGTCTGGTGCAGCTGGGTCTTCCTTCCCCTTTCCCTGACAATAATATTGTATTAATGATTGATGAAATTAAAGCCTTGTTGCTAATTAGGAAGAATGATCAATCAATTTTTCAGGGTTTTATAGATTCTTCGTCAGTACAAGAAGTGGAGACTGTCCTAATCCCAATGGCCCAACTAGAGTTCCAATTGAAGGCTGCGGTTCAAATTTTGCAGACTTTCTCTCACAAGGACATAATAAACCTTGATTTTGCTTTCTAGGATTTGCAGAATAAGCAGGGTCTTTCTGCCTTAGAATGGGCTATTTATCAGACAACTTTGTAGAATCTCTGATTCTTATGGTATTTTTTGATACTCATCTTTTGTCACAATTTTGGATTCTTTTTGGGTAGGCTCAAAAGTCCTCGGGGTCGCCAAGAACTATAGAGTAAAATACTCTACATTTAGTAAGTTTTCATGTGTTTTAGCGATGTTTTGCGAATCTTAGTGCATCAGTTTTGCCTCTACAAGTGTTTTTCGTGAAGTTATGTTAAGCCGTGAAGGTTTTTTGCAACATTGCGAGGGTTTCCGCAAAGGTTTTATTTTGCTCAAGTCTCAGAGTAGCACGAAACTCGCCAAGTGTCGAGCCTCAAATAAAGCCACATTTTGTTTCTATGTTGTAATTTCAATGTGGAGGATGCCATGTGTCATTAGCAGAGACATGGTTCAAGAGTTTCTATAAGTTGGCGAATGAAGCCATGTGTTTTTACATTGTCGTGGAGCATGACAAGTGTCAGCTTCCATGCTATTGTTTCTTATAAGTTTCAATGATAAGAAAGATGAAGGTGGGTCCCTGCTTTTAAGTTACACTGAGTGCAAAGGCACCAAGTGGTAGTTTCCATTAAAGTTTCAAGAGGAGTGCAGAAGAGTAGAAAGTGCCATGTGTCTTTTAAGGTATCTGCGGAGCATGACAAGAATTGGCTTCCGCAAGTTTTTCTGTTTGTTTTAAATGTTAACTAAAAGATGGAGATGGGCCCTCATAAATATCAAGTGCCTGTGGAAAGTGCCATGTGTCGACATCCACATAAGTCCCAGAAGTTTTCTTATGAAGTATCAAGTTAGGCAGATATCACCAAGTGTTAATGTCCACATGAGTTTCAAAAGAGTTTCAAAAGTTTCAAGAGTAGCGCGGAAGGCACCATGTACCAGTTTGTTGAGTAGCATGGAAGGCGCCACCTGTCTCTATTCTTTCTTTCAAAGCTACTAAGCGGTAAGTGTTGTGGGTCCCATTTTTTTGGGTAATAAAGTTATAGTTGCAGCAGATCTTGCCAGTTGTCATAGGCGGAGTTCTCTCGAATATAAAGACACAGTAAGTATGAATGTAGCAGATAAAGACACGTATCAATTTCAAAGTGTTGTGAAGTTTTCCAAGTGTCATTTTCTTGTGTCTCTCGAAGAATAAAAGAGTTTCAAATGATGCGGGTGGGTGCTGCCACCTATTATAGGGTTTATTATCTTAAAATGTGTGGAGGCTGCCAAATGTCTTTTCCTGAATAAATGAAGTTATGCCATGACTGTTTGATAATAGCTAATGAGCTCGCAGGAGGAGTGATTGTTGTGGATCCTAGAGATCTTGAAACTATCAGAAACTTACAGTTCACTTCAGTTCGGTTAGGCTGTTGAGATTCGATTGTATAGACAATCTTGGGTCGATCCTATGCTATAAATATGTGACATTGGTAATCAAAAAGAGATATAGAAAATAGACAATTTTTGGCTAGAGATAGTTTCTATCAGAGATTCAAGAGAGTTCGAGACCTTTTGCTGTGACCAGTAATATCATTTTGCCTTTAGTTTGTTTTCTTGATTCAGAAAGTAACAATAACTGTGCATGTATATGTGCCTCTTATATTACTAGGAAATTAATGAGAAAGATAGAGTTCTGTGCCTTGGTTGATATTTTCTATGTCTTTATAAATTGTTTGGTTGTGAGCCTTTGATTCTATTTGTTTTATCTATTATATTAATCATGAAGAATTTGCTCTTTAATATAATTGAAACTTGAAGATAGTTTCACTGTGCTTGGTAGTAAGAAACAAATCATATTCAGGCGCATCGCCATAATTAGATTTGCTTTTATTGCATTTGTAATTTTTTTTAGTTTCTACCCTTTTTCTCAAAACACATTAGAGATAGCGAAGAGCCAGCTTCTTTAAAAATCTAGAGGTTGTTTCAGGTTGCAAGTCCCATATTCTTGAAACTTCCCATGTTGGTGTTGGAATCAGCACAATTTTAAGCATCAACAATAAGGAAGAAATAACATATTTAATTGGAGTAAGGAGTAAATTCAGTGTAAGTCCCTTTGTGAAGTTCAACAAATCACATCAACTACTAAGGCTATCCTTTTCAAAACATGAATTAGGAACATTGGAGTTGTCTCATTGGACCACATTGTTTAGCCTTTAAGAGACTTTGTTCAAGAGAGGATAGAATAATTAGTATTTTATTCTGAGTTTGCATGTGCACAAAAAACACATCAATAGAATTGGTGCTAGAAGGATGGCGAGAACAACAAATTGCTCAATTTGTTCAAAGTATACAAAACATATTCTAGTGTTTTATCATTAATCGATTGATCATCCATCACTTTTATGTACGCCTCTCCTCATGATGCTCCATAGAATTCAGTAAGGAGGAGGTTGGAACAAAGAAATTTGTACATCTCAACTAAGGATAAAAGGGCATGAATAAGGAATAACATTGCTTCTTTCATTCCAAGCACGCGAATGTAATCCGAATTGTGGAATTGGAACCAAGTGAACTTTCAAAGCCAAATTTGATATTTTCTAGATCTCTTTTATGCTCAAAACTACAAAAAAAAGTATAAAACGTCAAAAATCCAAATAGGTAAAAAATTTAAAATACCAAAAAAATAGGATGGATTTCTCAAGGCTTTCAAGGAAATCTAATGTGAATCATTCTCAGAATGATATTCTTTAGGTTTGGTGGACTTTAAATGCACAACTCTATTCTAAGAGTTTGGATGACTTTGCATTAAGGAACGGATGTATAATTCACGACACCAATGGACACGAGGAGCTATATTACCTAATGTTTTTATCAAGGATGGAATTAGCATTGCAAGGAAAAATTTCTTCTTCATAGGTACATAAGCCAATTGTTTCTACAAAGGTGCTTACCAAAGTTTTATTTGATGAAAGAGAGTTCTTCATAAGTTTTAAGGAAATGATCAAGAAAAGACTGAGCATTGAGAAGGATTTGCCTGCCGAAGACATATTGATTCCCAGTGGATGGTATAGGATTCATAATACAACTCATTCAAAACTCACATTTTCATCTTGTTAAGAAGTTATTTATCAAGTGATGGAAGAATTAAGATTGGAAGAAGAATATGAGGTACAATTGAAATTAGACGACTTGTGGAGCAAATGTCTTCAAGAAATCAATTCACCACCCAAAGGAAAAGATGTTCCCATGTTATTCAATAGTGAGGATAGCACAAGTGAATTTGATAATCAAGTGTAATTCTTGTTTGTGTACATTTTTCCAAAATAGAATTAACCTCCTATTGAGAAAGTTGAAAATGGAAAAGAAGATGTCCAAACAAAGGTAATTGATGAACTAATTGTTGATTCTTCCATCAAAGGTGAAAGTGATTTAAGACCATTGCAAGAAGAGAAATTCCTTGAGGAATATACATTCATGCTACTAGAAGAGATTATTAAGAGTGAATTGCAAGAGTTTTCAAGAGTCCTTGAAAGAGATGGTAATCATGAAGATATGCTACAAGCCATCACTGACAAGTCCAATAATGAAGAGTAATTAAGAAGGGTGCTCGATGCTTTCATGGATGAACTACAAAAAGAGTTCCTACAAAAGTCATCCCAAGATCAACAAGTTGAGAAAATGGAGGCCAAATATATAATGCAATTCAAATTGGTGCTAGATTTTTTGTTGAAAATCCAAGATGAACTTATAGGTGAAATGTTCCATGCTTCTAAATTTTAATTATTTTCACCTTTTCATATTCATATGTCCACTATTGAGTATGTTGTTGATTTGCATGTTACGGATGTGATTGGGATGATCCATCACCAACTTCAACCTCTGAACCTATTGATAAGTGATAAACAAGAATTTCCACTTGAGGATGAAGACCACTAGGTTGTATCTCTCCTTGCTTTTAATGACAAAGATCATGAATTTCCAAATGGTGAATTTGAAGAATATGAATCTGACTATGGAAATTTAGGAAAGACAACTTGTATTTAGATTAATCATGGTCTGTTTGAATTGCCACAATTGATAATCTTGTGTGAAATTTTTCTTGAATATGAGAAGTCTATTATGCAGGATGTTTTTTTTTAATTCAAAGATAAATTTGCAAAACACTGAACCATCATTTGCACATTGTTACTTTTGTTCATTTTGATAAACCATGCTAGGTCATGTATATACTTGTGTCTTTTGAGTCATGTCCACTCTTTGTACATAGCTTTCTTAGAGTAGGATTTCATGTTTTTTGTTGCTTTAATTTAGATTTACCATCCTTGATGTCATTTGACTCAAGTTTTATTTTCAATAGTTGGTTTTTTGCTTTAGGTTTCCTTTTTTCTATATTATTTTAGTTCATTTCTTAGACAATTATTCATGAAATTTTTAGAGTCAAAAGATCTTTTTCTTTTAGTTTATCATCAAGTTAGATTTTGTACTTGACTTGGAAGTTAATCATATATTGTCTCTTGACATTGCTATCTTTTGATTATAATGTTTTAAAATGATAAATCTAAAATTGATGAATTCTTATGTCTTCTTTTGACAAACATGGGTCATGACTGATGGATTTCCCATGGCTTCCATTGCTAATGTCAAATAGCATGACTCCTTGCTCATGGGAGATAAGTCAGTTGTTCAGTATTACTTGAAGTATTTTGAGATCTTATACCTTATACACTTTAAAAATCCTTAAGTACCTAAGGGAGTCTCTATGGGCTTACATTAAGTGAAAAATCTAAAGGTCCACCTTTGCCACCATCAAAATTCCACACCCAGCTAGCTGAGTTATCAATGTAACTCATGCTATCAAAAAGCATGTGTTGCAAGGGAAGTGGTACCGTGTTGTACTCTATCAAATTTAAGCTTAGTTGAAAATCAAACGAAAAGGAAATAAATGCAAAATCACAATCACACACTATACCATAGTTAGATGGACAAT
Source organism: Cunninghamia lanceolata (assembly GCA_027924645.1). Taxonomy (NCBI): domain Eukaryota; kingdom Viridiplantae; phylum Streptophyta; class Pinopsida; order Cupressales; family Cupressaceae; genus Cunninghamia; species Cunninghamia lanceolata. Next base: position 27,477,422 of record BSBN01000078.1, on the reverse strand, counting down.
TAAGTAATCTTTAATGGGGCTATGGATGTCTGATCGGTAGTGGGGCTCTGCTCGAGTGAAATTGTGAGACAAACTCATCAGGGCTATAGACACTTGTTAGTAGCGGGGCAATGTCTAGGTAGTTCATGAGGTGTGTACTAATCACATAGCTCAATGTAAAGGAGCTTAGATGATCTTAGTTGCCAAGGCATGGGAATGAACACATGCACACACACGTAGATCCTTGAAATATGGATAGTTGTGCTGGCAGTTGGTTCTGATTCCTTAATCGTGTAGTTATGTTTATTCGGTCTAGTGTGTGGGTGTAGATGGAAATTTTGAAACCTGACTTTTGTTTAACTTAGGAATGCTTCAGAACCTTGTTTTAATTTGAAATCAATCTTTAACCACACAACAAAAGATGACATGTCTTGATCCAATTTATGATTCTTTTCCTTTTCGAGTGTGTTTTCTAACTAGTTGATAAGTTGGGGAGAATTATCTAAAGGTTCTGAGTATGGATTGAGTCTTTTTCTTTGAGATGTTTAGGACCATTTATTCAGATTGGTGCTATATGTTGTGACCTAATCACACATTGCCCCATTAGAAATGGGGACCCCCTATTTTTTTTTACTTTTTGGCTTTGTTTTTCTTTAGGTTTTAGATTTCTTTGAGTTTGTAGGTTTATAAGTATTGATTTTCCCATGTCTCATCGATTTATTTCTCAAGATCTTTGTTGAAATCAAATAAATTGACTAAGTCTGGTGTCTTGAAGTCTTATGTCCTGAGATCCTGAAAACTGACTAAGTCTGAAATCTGGTGGATCCTCAGAAATCTAGAATCTACATGATAAATCCCATGGATCTGGGACCTATCTCAAACAACCTGGAAGTATATTTAAAAATATTTTAAGTATACAAAATTCAATATCTGAGAATATACTTCAACCAGAACACTTGAAAATCAGGCAAAAAAGTTTAAGTCTTGGATCTTGAGCAGAAATTCCTTGCTTGTGAGGAGAATGTACCCTAATTTAAGTTCTTTTGAGCATGATCCTAGTTGAATTTCAAGATAATCCATTTGAAAATCCTCACCGAGGAATAAAGAAAGCTGAAAAATCCACATCAAGCATGAGTGTAATTCCATGCTAGTGAAGAGAATCCACCCTAGTGAAAAAAAAACCTTCTGAACATGCACAATGCACCCTAGGAAGAGGAAGTTCATTGGCTTAAGGAGTGGGAGTTGCATTCTAAATCATGAACAATTTGTTAAACACATAGAAAATTTCAAAGAAATTCAAATGAATAGTGGAAAATCCTCACCCCTGAGAACAATGTGCCCACGTGAAGGTTCTCTTAACTATGCAAAATGTACCAAAATTAGTTTGGTGATTTTGAATTCAAATCAATGAAATGTTACTCTCCTTAGTCAAAATTTATGAAATCCATGTGAAAACATTGCATAAGAAAATTGAAAGAAATGAGAAGTCTTTGAAAGTTGACTAAGGAGAAAAGGTGGAAAATGTTCATTAATGAACATTATGCGCTTCAGAAAAGTGGAGAATCATCAACAATGAGGAGGACGCACTCAAAAGGAGGAAATCTCATCAATGTGGAAAGTACATCTAGATTTCATTATGAACTTCAAAACAAATCCCTTAAGAAATCATTTCCACTATAAACAATTTGCAATTTAGACAAAGTCCTGAAAAGTTTTGAAAGTAGAAAATGTCTAAGTATGGCAAGGTCGCAAAATGTTCATCAATGACCATTATGTGCCTATTAAGAGGAGAAATCTTGCACATAAAGAAGAACATCCAATCAAACATTCTTACAAATTGATGTCATTTTATGAGGATTTAATGCAAGGGCGTTGAAAAAAAAACTCACTAAGGGTGTTGGAAAGTTTGAATTGATGATTATCACTGAGATTTGAGGGAAATTGTTCATCAATGAACATTTTGTGCTCACTTGGAGATATGATGTCAAGATCAAATTTACTAAAACCACTTGAAACTCATTAAAGTACATTAGAATCATTCGAAATCCCTAAGTTTTCATGATGAAGAAGAGAAAGGAATCAAAATTGACAATAAAAATGCCTAAGTGTGGAGGTGATGAACTGAAGGAAAATGTTCATCAATGAACATTATGAACCCTATTGAAGATCTCATCTTTGGAGTCAAGACAATAGAATATTTCTTTCCTTAGTCAAATCCATGAAAAAAAATATCAAATTGCTTGAGAAAGTTGAAAGAGATAAGAAATTTTATGAAAATGCCTATGTCCAAAAGGAGGAAAACATTTTTCAATAAACATTATGCACTCTAGGAGGGTGTATATTGTTCATCAACAAGAAAAATCTGCCCTTAGTGTGAAAAGAAAATTTGCTCTAAGCCAAAAGACTAGTCAGCCTTAGGGAGAAAACTAAGTTCAAACCAAAGAGAAGTCATTACTAAGGTCGACATGCCTAGAAAAATAAGTGTAAATTATGTAAAAGGATGATTCAATCTTTATTAATTCATATGCAATTCAATACTAAAAAGAATATTTGTAGAGCAGAGCAACAATGAATTGAAGAAAGAAATTCATCTAAGAAAGGGCATATTTCCTCCAAAGAGCAAGGTGAGTTCACAAAGAGAAGAGTTTGGAGGGTGAGCGCTTCAAAGAAGAAGAGGATTTCTTCATTTTCCACCAAAATTTAAATTTGAAAAATCAGATCTGTAAAATAATAAATCAAACTTAGAAGAATTTTCATTGAATTTAGTAAATAAATAATTAAGGTATTCTATGTTCTCCTTGCTTCCAATTTAAGTAGTTTTGGATAAGTGTATGAAAATTGTTTTAAAATTGAATTTTATTTACCCACATTCATAAAGAGAACAAAATTAGTTGTTGAATTCCCTTTATATCCAGTGTCAACTCATTGAATTAACTTGAGAAATTTTCCACTTGTAGGTCGATGATATATACTAAAGGAGTGTGGAATGTTGAAAGAGAATGACAAGTCTATGTGGATGAAGATCAAGAGGAAAGATCAAAATATTCGAAGGTGAGTTGTCCAAATGAGCATCCAAAGGATCAAAGTATTATCAAGTTCATTCAGCTTACATCCAAAGAAGATGTCATCACCAAAGTAGAGGAACAATGCTACACTTCATTGAAACACCATCAAGTTCGGCATCATCCTTCTTCTAGAGGAGAATTTCATCACTAGAGAGAGAAGAACTTTACCATCATCTTGCAAGCATCCAAAAATGAACAAGATCACTCTACCTTGCATGTTCAAGAATCTAGCATGACAAGAGGAACATCCATCCAAAGGTTCATTTCCAAGGATTCATTTTCATGTACTAGTTTCAGAGGTATGCACTAGAAGATCAAGAGCAAGGACCATGAAATCTACTCCAAGAATACACATGTATGACATCTTCCTACACTGTCTAGAGTTAAATCCTGCACAACAAGATGAGAAGAGAAATGAGTCAATCACCACAATTCCATGAATTACATCAAGACAACAAGAAATTTCCAAAGTTCCCAAATTTTCAAGTTCCATAAGCTAAGTTCCAATGGTGAAAATCCAAGAAAAATGATAAAATTTGGGAAATATTCTGAATAGTGTGAACATACAAAAGATTAAACTAGCTTACTCAATACTAAGGTGGCATGTACACATCATCAGTCCAATCATTTCCTGCCACATCATCTTTCACATTTAATCTATTTACAACAAGCAAGAGGCTAAAGAGGGCTCCTATCTAGAAGATTCCAAAGATTCTACTTCAAGCTTATCATATTGGAAAACATGCCTGCATTGCCTATGAGTTTTTATGTACACAAGTTGTGTCAAATTTTAATTTTGTTAAAAATAGTAAGTTGTTGTAACTACCTTGTGTTATCAAGATATTGGCCAATTATTCCAAATCAATCTGGGCCCTTAATTCTACTTCTTGATCACTATAACAAGGCTCATTCTTCTCATTTGTAAAAAGAGAAAGTATTAGGGATTAGAAGTAGGAGAGTAGGACATCAAGTAGAGTAGGGGACACTTCTTAAGGTCATTGAAGAGACATTATGAAGTTGTTGTAAAAGGACTTCCAAAATCCATACAAGCTCATTGTTTTTCTCATGGTGATTTGTGTGATTGTGGAATCCTAGCATGGTTTCAAATTCTTGAATATGATGGAGATGTGTTTCCAAGTAGAGTAGAATTAGATTAAAAGTTCATTGATGTAATGTTTATATGTTAAGATATTTGATGAATTCCTTCATGGTTCATACTTTTCATGGATTGTCGAAGATAACTCACTTTGTAAAGTTAGCCTAAACCACATTTGCTTTAGTTTGATTGTGAATGTTTGTTCAAGATGCGCAAACTATAGGTGCTTGGATGTGTGTTTACAATATGAAAATCCTTGAATTACCTTAGAAGATTGCACTGACTTCATGTAATTCTTGGTTCTCATGGTGAAGCGAAGGTAGGTTTCATGAGCAATTTATCTATCATATCATGTTTCATTACCTCATTGTCCTTAGAATAGCTTTCTCAACCCTTGTCTTTTGCATATTCTTTTGGAGCTTGTTAGAAGAAGTTCCATTTCATAAGAAAGAAGTAAAATATTTGATTGGAGTAAGGAGTAAATTCAGCATAAGTCCCTTTGTGAAGTTTATCAAATCACATCAACTACTGAGTCTATCCATTGCAAAACACGAACTAGGAACCTTGGAGTTGTCTCATTGGACTACATTGTTTAGCCTTTGAGAGACTTTGTTCAAGAGAGGATAGAATACATAGTATTTTATTTTGAGTTTGCATCTGCATAAAAAAACACATCAACACCACCCAAAAGACAAAAAAAAATAGTAAGGAGAAATCTCTTCATCTAATTGTGAAAACCACCCTTGGTGGAGCGTTCGATAAGCAGCATGATGAAAACCTAGCAAATAAGAGTTATGCATAGAGACACACCATCTCATTCTAGCCATACATCCTATCACTATCATTTCATAATATTTCATACCATCACTATCCATTATGCCCGTATACACATACTTACATTACTAAGTCAATTCTTCCTCCCTCCATGAATCTACCTAGATTAAGACAAGTGAAATTGGATGATGTTAGTTGCCAAGGGATGGAAATGAATGCACACACACACACACACACACACACACTCTTGGATCCTTGGAATATGGATGGTCGTGCTGGCAGTTGGTTTTGATTCCTTGATCATGTGTAGTTGTGTTTATTTGGCCTAGTACGTGGGTGTACATGGAAATTTTGAAACTTAACTTTTGTTTGTCTTTGGAATGCTAAAGAACCCTATTTTTAATGAAACCAATTATTAAGTACATAGAGAAGATGAAGTGTCTTGATCCAATATATGATTCTTCTTCCCTTTTGAGTGTGTTTTCTAACTAGTTGATAAGTTTGAAGGGAATTATCTAATGGTTCTGGGTATGGATTGAGTCTTTCTCTTTGAAATGTTTAGGAACATTTATTCAGATTGGCACTAGATGTTGTGATGCTTTTACATATTGCCCCATTAAAAATGGGGACCCACCATTTTTTTACTTTCTATTATCATAGGTTGTTAGGCCAAGTTTTAAGTCATGGAGTCTTGGGTTGTATCATATAGTTGATTAAGTCTCCTCTATGAACTGGGAAGTGAGCCCCTCTAGAAATGAATCAAGTGAGTCAATCAACATGCAAATGAGGAATCAGAAAAGGGTCAATTTGAAGAACAAGATACATTAAGAACACTGAAGTTAATCCCTAAGACTAGGAGTGATGAAATTTCATCAAAATTGAAAAAATAGAGAAAATTGTAAAAAAATGGCTAAGTAAAATTTTAGCGTAATTTCCATGCCATAGTGGAAATTGCGCCAAAAAGTGTTATTTCAATGCAAATGTGGAAATTGCACCATTTCTCGTAAAGGGCTTTAAAAAATGAAATTTCATAATTTGTTTGCTAGGGATTGATTGATAGTTGGAAAATTTTGGCATTTCATGTTCAATTTTGATTGACATTTCTTGTACTGGAAAAATTGGTTAAGTAAAATTTTAGCACAATTTCCATGCCATAGTGGAAATTGTGCCAAAAAGTGCAATTTCTAGGCACTAGTAAAAATTGCGCCATTTCTCCTAGAGGTTGTCAAATGATAAAAATTGCACATTTTTCCTAATAGATTGTTGAAAGATAGCATTTCATGTTTAAATGTTGATTGAAATTTCATGTGAAATTTGGGAAAATAATCATCATCATCGGAAAGTGCAATTTCTAGGCACTAATGGAAATTGCACCATTCCTCTTGAAAAAAAGCACAATTTTTTAGTATGAGTGGAAATTGCACCTAGAAAGATTTGACAATTGGTTCTTGAAAATTTGAAAAGTCTCTAAATAATCTCTGAGAAACATGAAAATGTTTGAAGAAGTCTTGTGAAAAAGTATAGAAAATCACCGAGGAAACTTAGAGAGAAATACCAATCATGAAAGTAGCGCAATTTTAGCATAAGATGGAAATAACACAATTTCCACCCACAGGTGGAAATTGTACCAATCAAGTGTTCATAAGTTCGGTTCAAAAATAAAAAAGTCAATTTAAATCTTTAAAAAATTCACTATAAATTTATGTAAAATCTATTGAAAATCATTTGAAATCACTAAAAAATCAATGCCAAGGGAATAGAAAAAGTTTTAGTGTAAAAATTCATGTTAAGAAAATTGTGTAATTTTCATGCCATAGTGAAAATTGTGCCAAAAAGCACAATTTGTAGGCACTAGTGGAAATTACTCCATCCACATTTAGCTTGCATTCGATAAAAATTTGCCAATATCATGTAGATACATACATTAAGGTAAAATAACTTGACATGATGCTCCCATTATCAAATACTATGATGTGAATTTTCATCTTGTAGGTGTGTGAGAATCCAGAGACGAGCTATGCATCCAAAGAAGAGGAGCATCTAGAGGATCGAGACATCATTGAGTTCACCATCATCTTTCTTGCAGAGGAGAACTTCATCACGAGAGTGAGAGATGTCATCATCCATCTTGCAAGTTTTATCATCCAAAAATTTAGAAGATCACTTCCATGTTCAAGGGTCTTCCATTTCATGCACCAGAAGAAGATCAAGAGCAAACATCATAAGGTCTACTCCAGGGATTCACACCCAAGTCATCTTCTCTACTTCAACATTTGGTCTTAGAATCCTACATGAGCATCACAAGAAAGAAAGACGAATGAGCATGATTATCAAGAAATCCAAAATTATACTAAGGAATGAAAAGATGACAATAAGGAGTGAAGAACAAGGAAAAGATTCCCAATTTCCATGTTGAAACCTCTAGAAGTGAAAGTCCAATTTCAAGACTTTGCCAAGAAAAAAAGATAAAATTTGGGAAAATGCATCAAGAAGCATGAAAAAGTATCGAAATTCCAAATTTTTTCTTGAAATGCTCAAGTGGTGTTAATACATCATCAGCCAATCATTTCTCGCTACGTCATCACATCCATGTTCAACGTATATGTAAAAAAGTCTAAGAGAAAGAGGGTTCCCTATCAAGAAGATTCCCAGAGATTCTGACATGTCATGCTCATCACCTTGGGAAGCATGCCTTCATTGCCTCTCTTTCTATGTACACCATTATGTTAGCTATAATTTCATTTACCAAAAATAGGCATATGTCCCATGTCAAAATCTTGGCCATCAGTTGCTCAAATCGATCTTGGCCCTTCATTGCATTTTGATGACTTTAAAAAGGCCTCCCTTCTCCTTCATTTGTAAGGAATTGTTGTAGGAGAGAGTAGAATATCAAGTAGAGTAGCCAAAGCTCTTTGAATGTTTTGGAGAGAACTTGAAGTTGTTATAATCACTTCCAAGATTAATATAGTTCTCATTGAAGCTTGGTGGCAATTTTATTGTTTTGAAACGTGACATGGTTTCTTATTTCTTGAATATAATCTAGATGTATTTCCAAGTAGAGTAGAATGATATTAGAAAGCTCATTGATATATTGAATGCATTATGAAGAGATTTGATGAATTCCTAGGTTCATACTTTTGATGGTTTGTCGTTGGCAAGTCATTGTGCAAAGTTAGCCTGAACCTCAACTTATTGCAATAGTTTGATTGTTGATGCTTGTTCAAGTTGTGCCATCTGAGGGTACTTGAATGTGTGTTTGTAATATGAAAATCCTTAGTCATCCTTGGGAGATTACACTTGTTCTACATAGTTGTTGAATTCATCCTTGAAAAGTGGAGCTTGTTATAAGGAATTTGTCTATCTTCATATCATTCATTGTCTCACTGTACTTAGAAGTATAGTATATTCTCTCTAAGCCCTTGACTTTTTTGCATTTTCTTTGTAATCATGGTTATAACTCTCACAATATCATATAATTGTGAAATTAGGAGGTTTCCATTCATGAAAAGTAGTAATAAGTCAAGTGAGTGAAGAAGTAAATCGAGCATAAGTCCCTTTGTGTTAACAACATGTCACATCAAACTATTGAGTCTATCCATTGCAAATCACGAATAATGAACCTCAGAGTTGTCTCACTGGATCACATAGTTTATCCTTTGGGAGACTTTGTTCAAGAGAGGATAGAATACTTAGTATTTTATTCTACATGGTTCCTTGTGCATAAAAAAACATCAACAATACCTCCATCTCATGTGTAATATTTGTGATATGCTCATATGTATTGTTACCCCTGTATGTGTTTCTTGGTGTGTATTTTATTTGTTAGTTCTCTTTGGATGACCCTTGACACTCTTGCTAGCACTAGGATACAAGGAGAATGAACCTGTCATGACATTCCTCTTTATGTATCTTCATTCTTCCATTTGTTGTAAATACAATTGTAAATTCCATGTTGACCCCAAAATTTTATTTTTCTTTCATGTGATATTTCTTCCTCAATCTTCATAGTTATACTAACAAGAGGATGATGACAATTCAAAAAATGATTATACAATCATTCATATACTGACTCTGGTCAAGTGGATCCCTCTGTGCTATTGTATGATGTTGCTTGACTTATGTGGCACCATTTTGCAATGCTCAACATCATATCATGATTACACAAGCCATTTGTATCATGCCTATAGCATCACCTTGGTTTTCCCATCTTGGGGGCAACCCTCTATCATGATGTATCTTTTGGAGGCATATCATTTGGACATATTCTTTGAAAAAGCTCTCGTGCTTATTTTTCATATATCATTCTCTCTACCTTAAAGGCAATTGAGCTCCAAAATGGTGTTAGCAATTACATTAAGGTGGGGCATACACTCTGCTATGTGCTTCACTTTGTTCACATACCATGTGGTTGGTCTTTCTATCACAACACCTTTTGATCATATTTGTAGCACTTTACTAGAGTTACCCAACAAACAACGCATTTTTCTTGGCCTATAATTTTTGGTATTTTGACAAGGATCTCATCTAGTAAATTTATGGATCTTACTAGCCTATGATGTTTTCATTTTCTACATGTTCACATGGAACTCAAAGTTTAGTAAAACTATGGATCTTACTAGCCTGTGATGTTTTCATTTGTTATGTACTCATGATCACCTAGTAAACAATGGATTTTACTAGCTTGTGTCTCATGATGTGCATTTTGGTTTGATTCCTAGCATAACGTAACTTGGCAGCCCAAGAATTATACCTTGTACATGTTTTTATTTTCCATGTATGCTTCATGTATGTTTGGATTTGACCATATTACTTTTCTAACCATAGTTGTTCTGGCATATAATATTCAGTCTCATCCAGTGTTTGGTATTTTTTTAAATATAGTTGTACATGTATATGGGTGATTTCTATGTTGTATCTTGTGTATGTGTAACCTCTTTATTTAATTAATGTAGACTCATAGAATCCTAAACATGGGAGTAATCGCATCTCTCAACTTAGCAACATTCTATGTATTCAACATTTTGGTGACTTCTCCATACTTTAGGGTGAGTATAAACAAAAGTTAATACCCCTGCTAAAGTGGGGGCTAAACATTGCATCATAAATTGTCACCGATTACAATTTCATGCTTGTTTTAGGACTCACTTTAGTGTGTGTTTATCTCGGCTTGCAATGTGCCTATTTCAATACTTTGTTAAGAAATAGGGTGAAGTCCTTTGTTAACAGGCCTTTCAAGGATAAAATTGGCTAGTACAACTTACCATGTGCTAGCATCTTGACCATTGGTGCTAAAAGAATTTTTGTTGCCTTTAGTGACACACTTTCTCAGTCTTACCCAATTGGGGCCCCCAAAAGTAATTGGTATTTATATATAAACAACTCTCTCTCCCTCATTTAAAGAGGAAAGGAAAATAATGAATAAAAAAGATACATAATCAATCTATCAACAAAAGCTCTCTACAACTTTTAGGATATGGATTCTCACTACTGAAGCTCTCTAGTTGTAAAGATTAGTATTGTTATTGCACTAACATTATTAGGTATTTGAGGAAACTTCTTCCTTCTCATCAAATCCTTGTGTATGATTTGTGTTGTGACATCAATTGAACAAGGGTTTCATGCTTATGCTAAGACCATTTCATTATATTTTTTACTACAATCTTTATTAGTTATTTTGCCTCTGTTAAGCGCAAACATACACTCCCTATCATCATCATCATTTCTATTATGGAAGTGGGAACACTAATGTGGTGTATGACTAAGGCAAGCCCCTATATAACACAACCATTTTTCTGCTTTTTCATGTGTACAAATCACAACAGAAGGTTTATGACATTAAGGAGTGATAGGAAGACCAAGGAATAGGTACATATATTGTCAAACATAAGTGAAGACCATACAAAATCCTAAGGACTCTAGTGCCCTGTGCTAGTGTCCTACCTAGTCAGCTCCTACTTCTAGTGCAAGTTACATCTGATATGCTCCTTTCTGTGCTACTAAATTGTTTTCTAGAAACTATAATAGTTGTCTATAATTTTTCTCAATTAATCAATAAGGTCTTCACATTTCTTAGTTTAATCAACCCACTTTTTATCAATCTTTCATCTTTGCAACAAGGGAATAGAGCCCCCACTAGCATGGCTTGGCTCTTCTCTAGGGACTATAACCAAGCATAGAGCTATTGGTAGCTTGTGTTCCAATGTTTGACATGAATTATTGATCTACTTTGTTCATAATTAATTAGGTTATATTTCCCAATCGACCAATAAATTCCCATTTGAAAGATATGGCCTTTTTCATGACTTGGTCAAATCTTTGGTCTACTTGGGATCCAATACAAAATTGTTGTAAATAAAACTAGGGGCACAACATGATTATCCACAATCTACAAAGAGTGTTTTATCAAATCAAATGTGAATCATAGGCAAAAGAAGAAGAAATAATTAAAGGAGGTTCATGAACTTAATGGACAATGTGGGTTTCTACATAAAAGACTGGGAGCTAGACTTCAACATTCTAAAATATAAAATATCAAAAAATCTAACGTGGATTGAATTGTATAATCTTCCTTCAAAATATTGGAATCCCTTGATACTTAAGAAAATAGGAAATCTCATAGGGTCCTTCATATCGATGAATGAGAATATGTCATGCCCCTTTTTCTGGATTGGACACCTCTGAGATCTACTTGGTTGAGCCTTCCACATATTCTTTGCTTTGTTCCTTGGAGGGAGGCTAACTTGCACAGGAGGGTTGACTTGGAGAGGTATTTTACCTTGGCTGACTTGGAGATTGCCTTGGCTGAATTGGACATTACTTGGGCCAACTTGGACATACTCTATAGGAGGCCGACTTGGCTAGTGGGTTTGGCACTCATTCATATGCAAAAACAAATAAAGGAATAAATCTCAATCTAGGCCAACTTCACTTAGAATGTTTGGTGCCCATTTTCAATGTGAAAACAAATAAAATAAAAAACCCAAATCTATCTAGGCTGACCTCCTTGAGGAACCTCTACCCAGCATTTGAGAAAGGTATAAAAGTAAGTGTGGAACTTAACATTTGGATCATCATTCATCTTGTTTTATTCAGTCTTCTATAGATCAACATAAGGATTTAAGTCCTTTGTCTTCTATTGAGGTGATGGCCCCTCAATGTGGGAAGGAGATGACCCCATCCATGGAGCATTAATACAAATCATCTTTGAAGAAGCATTTACTTGGGTAGATTGTGCAATAGGCTTGGAGAAGCATCATCACTTTTGCAAGGTTTAATCAGATATATAGAAGAAGACACCATTCTTGGTGTTGCAACCACAAAGAGAATATAATGATCAGTATCTAGTGGAGCAAATGGTCTCAAAGGGTCAGGAAATGTCTTGGGAAGCCAGAAAATCCATTTTAAGGCTACTAGAAGACAAGCGAACCCCTTGGGATAGAAAAATATTAGCCTAGAGGAGTAGTGAATTACTTATTCAGGGCAGCAAAGGGTTTAGGAAGTTATTATAGCTCATATACTTCAATTTTCACCTTGTATCAGCCTTGGAATTATTGTTCTATCATATGTATTTATTCATTTGAATGTAATCTTGGATCTACAAACATTGTATCAATTGATTTGAAGAACATATATATATCTTAAATTTTCATTTTTGTTTATGTTTGATCATTGTGTGGCATTTGTGGCTAAAATCTAAGTTAGGAACATCACAGTGGTATCAGAGCCAAAGGTCTTGCCAGCCTATAGCTTTCTGAGAGATCATCTGCAGACATGGAAGATAGAAGACATGGTAGCACACCTAAAGAGAGCATGGAGCAAATATGGCAGGATCTTATGAGGTCTAAAGAGAAGCTTGAGAGGATGTGCAAAACTTGGATGAGTAAGAAAAACAACAATCAAGACTTATACAGGCCACAGGAAAGTATTCATGATACCGGGACACCAACAAGATGGCATGGAGAGGTTATAGCCTTAGTACTTAGATTGAGTGAAGAATTTCATAATTTGCCCCAGCGTGTTAAGGACAAAGTATCCTTCAAGATATTCATAGATATGCACCCTACAAATACATTTAAGACTAAATATGCAATAGAGAAGTTTCACAAGATAGCTGATGAGATGTTTGCATTGGAGGTTGTTAGGAATCTTCATGAGGAGTTCGAAGAACAAGCTTCTAGCCCTAAAGAAGACATGGTCCCAATTCCACCATACAAGGACAAGGTTGAAGAAGTATCACAAGTTGAAGAAAACTTATCCATTGAAGACTGAGGTGAAGAGGAAGTACAAAGTGAAGACCAACCAGCCATGATTGAAGGTATGCATTCTTATGATGAATCCAATAATGTCTCACCATCTTTTCATCCTACTTCCTTCGGTGATGAGAATGGAGTGGAAAGTAGTTATGTTCATACACATAAACCAGAAAATTCAGTTTGTAATGAACAAGTTGAAGGGCCTGAGGACACTAATGATTCCCATGTAGAAGAATTAGAAATTCTCTTAGGTGACAACACAAGCTATTCAAATGGAGTTGATAATGAGCCTATGGCATCACAAGGTTGCAAGGATCAAAGTATAATTTTGGATGACAAGATTGTACAAGCATTGACAAGACCTGATAGTGCTCACATAGTTTTCAAAGTTTTCATATGGGAAGCACAACAGAAGGAAAAACACAATGGTATTTAGGCTGGAGTATCTCATGTACAGTTGTAGCCTATCAAAGAGGCAATTGAAAGGATGAAGGAGGACTACTTACAATTGCTCAAGGATAGAGGCCAAACCACCAAGGTGATTGAAGAAAAGAACATGGAAATTGATAATGATTGTGCACTACTCAGTATGGGAACCAAGATGGACACTACCAAGGAAGAAGAAGACTCTGCATATGATGATGTTCCATTACATATGGAAGATCACATGGTAGTTGATTCCACTCACTACTTTGATGGAGATCCCTTGCCCAAGCTCGACGATGTCTTAGTCTTCACTCATGAGAAAGGAATTGAAGTGAAGTAACAAGATCATGATAACAGATCAAAAGTACCCATTGAAGATATTGAGATTCTTGAGCCTCATCCATTGGAAGGTCAACTATAGGTTAGTGAAGGTATAATTGTGACAGATCTAATCCACTTTGTTCATATTCATAAAATGATAGCTGGTTTGTGTTGGAAGGTTCTAGGAAAGCATGAAGTAATTGAGGAAGACCTATATCTTATTGACCTACATGAGCTCAAGGAGGCTTTAGCAGTAGCCAAGTCCAATTACCTCCACTTGCTGGCCGATAGGGATCACCTTCTCACACTTGGAAAGATACATTTTAATGCTTTGAGAAGAAAGGAGGATGAGATGGATGCACATTGTTTGGGAATGGCACACTCTTTGCCCTATACAGAAATTCAGGGACAACATGACACTCAAATATTGGTGAAGAATGGACACATGGATGAAAGAATGAAATATACTTAGGATGTCATAATTTGCAGCCATGGGACTAAGTTAGTTACACATGCTTCTTCATTGGAGACTTGCCTTGGTCCTACCCTAGTTGATGGTCACCGAGTGGAGGAGAAAGAGGATATTTAGATATGCAAAAACAACTTCCAAGGATATGAGGTATGGTCTGATTTTCTGAAGTATAACAGCAGTCTTTTACCATCACTTCACCATATCACTTCAGCCTTATGAATCAGCCATGGAGCATGTACTATCCGTGAAAGATATGAAGTTGAAGTGGCAGTCCCAAGACACATGGATAGGTCTAATTTTCTGAGTTATAACAGCAGTCCTTTTCATCATCTCATATTAGACATAAGGATCAGTTTTGAGGCCTATGCCTTTCATGGAAAATGTTGTATTGGATCAGCTTTGAATGGTGAAAATGGAACAGTGTTATTAACAAGGCTCAAGGAGGATGAAGACACCATAGCAAGGTATGATAGAGAGTCTGATTTTCTTATTTGGAGCAGCAGTCCTTGGCACTTGCATGATCATCTATTGGCAGCCTTTACACATGAGCATGAGCTGATAATGGTATCTTTACATGATGACTTCCATGTCAAGCTAAGGTATGACTCTGAGTTCTTCAATTGTTCACTTCACATGGAGCTTATATCACATCTTACGGAGAGCCACATCATGGGATATGACGATATCATTGTGCACACTCATATTATTGGAAATCATGATTCATTTGTGAACCCTCATGAGGAGCTTGCTTGTAGTGTTCTACCATATGTTGATGACTCTTGGATGGAGCACATAGCTGCCTTATTCCAGATGCATACCATGGAGACTTTGTTGAGACATGCTAGGGTGGTACAGCTAGGTCATGTCACTAGGTATGGAGATATTATGGTTGCTTTGAAGATGCTAGTACATATGTACCAGCAAAGTTGTGTCATTCCAACCCTAGTTCATGAAGCTCTATTCTTCACATTGATAAGAGATGGCTACTACACTTCATGGTACGTTGACACTTGGTAGTTCGATGGAGATTTGGAGGCTACAAATAGTGGACCCACCACTTACATCATGATTGCATTTGGAGAGGGAGTTATAATGGATTTCGTTTATGATTAGTCTTTGATCTTTCATAGATATGACACTAGTTTGGGAGCTACTATGACTTGGTGGATAACCAAGATTGCCCTTTGTTCATCCACAGAGGCACTTGCATTGCAGTACACCTTAGAGGTATGGATTACTCTTGCATCATGGTATGATGTTGTCATACTTTCTTTGGAGTTGTTAGGGGTTGGAGTTGGAGATATGTATCATACCCTCTCGCATGATGTTGCCTTGCATATTTGGAGGATAGACACTATTGCATGGTGCATGGGTTTCATGTTATTGGCATTTGTTTGGGCATTGTACTACCTCTTCATTCTATGCCTTTGGAGGGATGGTTGGCTACCCTTTGGGGATTCTTTTCAGCCAAGAGTTAGCTATCTTGGTTCACACTAGCCTGGCATTCAAATGATACTTCTTCATTCTATGCCTTTGGAGGGACGGTTGGCTACCCTTTGGGGATTGTTTTCAGCCAAGAGTTAGCTATCTTGGTTCACACTAGCCACCTTGGAGGAGTCATTTCACACTTTGAGGAACCTACATTGACGTTTTTGCACTTTGATGTGAGGCTGAGGGAGGTTTGGATTAGAGATCATACTATGGGATGGATTTTCATTTTCATATTTGACAGGATGATTTGGGATCTAGGTGGTGACATGATTGACACACTACTTCACTAGAGTGTTGATGAGCATATCAGAGTAGCACAACAAAAATTTGGGGATTGTTGGGAATTAAGGTGTCTCAACCTTTGCAAATTCCTAATGTTGTATTTATTGATCCCATGTTGAGTTGGCATAGTCAGCACCTTGTGTATATGCAGCAGGATAAATTTTGGTGACTTTGGCAGCTACAGTTTCCCCCTTGAATAATTAATGGGGGTTTGGGGGCAGCACCCCCAAGACAGGGTCAAGGGGGCTCGGGGGCAACACCCCCGAAACCTCAACCAATTTTTAATTAATGACAAGTGTCGGTGAGCATCTTTACATGAGAGAAAGACATCTTTGGGCAATCAAGGGAGGTTATGACATGTAAGAGGAATATGATATTTTTAGTCAGTGTATGACAGATTCTCTGACAGCTGTAAGGTGCGTAAGAGCATCTATCGTAACCTATCTTGGGACCAGGTGCTCACTTCGAGATGGGATGTTAGACATGTGTCCTTAGGCATGGGTTTTGGGGCATGAGTCCAAGATGGACACCCATCTCTAGAAGGTTCCATATTTGCCTTGTAAACTCTATATAAACAGGTGCTTGGATGGGAGATAGATAATTTTGGTACAAGTACTATTATGCTGCCAGAATATCTCCAGATTTAACATTCGAAGACTCCTAAAAGAGCATTGGCTCTAAAACTATATTGTAATATATTATTGTTTACTGTAATACATTTGAGCTGTGTTTTGGAGTGGGGTTTTTCACCCGTAAGGGTTTTCCCCATGTATATCTTCTCTCTCTCTCTCTCTTGTCTACTTTCTGTGTGTGTGTATTGTTGCTATATCTCTGTTAGATGTTCTATGTTGCTATAGTTGTAAGAATTAAACTAAATTTGCATATATCTCTCCTCATTAGAGTAGTGTAGGGAGTTATTTCTACACACCGAGCTTCCTTTTAGTTGGTATCAGAGCTTGATCACCTTTGGTCCTAGTTGTTGGGTTAGGGTTTTTTGAGCTAATCTTAGGTTGAGTGGGAGTCTGTACAGAGTATTCTATTTTCTATTGCAGCAAGGAGATGGCAACCACATCAGGAAGGTTTGAAGTGGAGAAGTTCAATGGTAGTAATTTCAAGCTGTGGAAGTCCAAGATGGAAGACATGCTTGTTGACCAAAACCTTTGGGAAAGTGTTAATAGAACTAAACTAGCTGCAACGTCACAAGATGAGTGGGATCTCAAGGATCAGAAGGCTAACGGTCTCATAAGACTTAGTCTTGTCAATTCTATGTTGTTAAATGTCCATGAGGAGACTACTGCAAAACTACTTTGGAAGAAGTTGGGAGATGTGTATCAAGCAAAATCCCTGGTTAATATACTTTTTCTAAGAAAGAAGTTGTATTCTCTTCGAATGGAGGATGGAGGATCTATTGCTAAACATATGAATGCTTTCAACATGCTGGTTACACAATTGACATCTATTGGTGTAAAGATGGAGGAGGAGGATCGGTGTATGACCCTGCTTTGTTCTCTACTAGACTCATGGGATCATCTTGTCATGGAAATCGGAAGCACCACATCCACATTCAAAATGGAAGAGGTGGTTTCTTCACTGTTATCTAAAGAGATGCAGAGAAAGTCTTCTGAGGCAGCCAAAGAAGCCCTTGCAGTTCATGGAAGACCCAAGGAGAAAGGGAAGAAGAAGGACAAGAAAGATGAGAAGGGTAGATCCAAATCCCGTGGGAGATCCAAATCTCCTAGAAAGTCCAAGGCACTTTATTGGAACTGTGGCAAGACTGGGCATTTTTGAAAGGAATGCAAAGAGGAGAAGAAGAAAAAGAAGAAAGCTCCTAATTCAGATTCTGATAAATCACAAGATGATGGTGATGCATTCATCACAGCCCTGGAAACCCATGCATCTGATGATGTGTGGCTAATCGACTCTGGTGCATCATTCCACATGACCTCACATCAGGACTGGTTCACTAAGTATGAAGATTTCGATGGTGGAAAGGTGTATCTAGGTGATGACTCTCATCTGAAGATTGTTGGTTGTGGAAGAGTCTCTATCCGATTCCCTAATGGTCGAGTGAAGGGGATCACTGGGGTTATGCACATCCCATGCTTAGCATGAAACCTACTTTCTGTAAGTATGTTGAATGATGCAGGTGTGTAGGTTGTCTTTTCGAAAGACGGATGCAAGATGACTAGAGGATCTACGGTGCTTGCTAAGGGTACTCAAAGAGGTACTCTGTTTTAGCTGGAAGCATGCATTGCACAATGCAATAGTTCTTCTGACTCAAGGAAGAGGGAAGTAGTCACTTCATCCCCACCATCTGAACGAGTAGTGAAGAAATCTGTAATTTCTAATCTTGATGGTTGTAATCATACATTGGAAGTTAAACTTCCTACAGAAAAGACAATGTTATGGCATAAGAAATTTGCCCACATTGGTGAGAACGGTCTGTGTACCCTAAAGAATAAGAACCTCATTGAGGGGTTAGATGATTGTAATCTTGAGTTTGACTTTTGCGAACATTGTATTTATGGAAAACAAAACCATGTTCAGTTTTACTCGAGTTCTCATAAGTCTTCTAGTGTGTTGGACCTCATTCATTCTGATGTGTTTGGTCTTGTTAATGTTCCTTCATTATCAAAATCTGTATACTTTGTATCTTTTATAGATGATTAGAGTAGAAGGACATGGATTTATTTTCTCAGAAGCAAATCTGAAGTCTATAGCAAGATTAAGGAGTTTAAAGCATTTGCTGAAAATCAGACTGGTCAAAAGATTAAATGTTTGAGAACTGACAACAGTGGTGAGTTCTGTTCTATAGAATTTGATAAGTATTGCAAGGAACTTGGGATTGAAAGACATAAGACAACTCCATACACACCGTAGAAAAATGGAGTTGCAGAGAGGATGAATAGGACACTGATGGAGAAGGTTAGGAGTATGCTTAGTGGAGCTGGTCTAGAACAAAAGTTTTGGGCTGAAGCTATTGCCATTGCTTTCTATCTGGTAAACAGATCTTCTACATCAGCTCTTGTTGGAAAGACACCCATGGAGGTGTGGTCTGGTAGAAAGCTTTCAATAAGGCATCTTCATGTTTTTGGTTGTGAGGCATATGCACATGTGCTTAAGGAGAAGTGATCAAAGTTGGAGAACAAAGCTGTTAAGAGTATCTTCATCAGCTATTATGTTGG
Organism: Cunninghamia lanceolata; assembly: GCA_027924645.1. NCBI lineage: Eukaryota > Viridiplantae > Streptophyta > Pinopsida > Cupressales > Cupressaceae > Cunninghamia > Cunninghamia lanceolata. The sequence goes on along the minus strand of BSBN01000078.1, from coordinate 27,458,079 downwards.
TGTGAAAGGATACAAGCTTTGGGATCCCGTGGCTAAAAAAGTGTTGTATAGCAGAAGTGTCATCTTTAGAGAGATTACACCTTCTTCCACTATTTTGTAGCCAGAAGAAAAAGAAAAGAAAGAGGATGTTGTTCAGTTTCCTCTCACCCTTGAGAAGACTGAATAGAAAGACAATATTGGATCTGATGATGAGGAGAGCTCTAGTAGCTCTGAAATTTTAGAAGAAGAAGCTAAACCTCAACCTTAGCTCTTGAGGAGGTCTACATAGATAAGAAAGCAACCTGAAAGGTTTGGTTTTACATTCCTTGATTCTAGTAGTGCTTATGCTTTGCTCACTAACAGTGATGAACGTAGAACTGTATCAGATGCTTTGGATATGAAGGATGTAGGTTCCTGGAAGGATGCCATGGAGGAAGAAATGGCTTCTTTGGAAAATAATTAAACTTGGGACTTGGTGCCTTTGCCTCCTAGACGGAAACCCGCTGGATGCAAATGGGTGTTCAAGAAGAAGTTTGGTGCAGATGGCAATATTAAGAAGTATAAGGCTAGATTGGTTGTGAAGGGGTATTCACAAGTGGAGGGTATAGATTATGGTGAGATCTTCTCTCCCATTGCAAAGCTAACATCCATTCGATTCCTGTTGTCACTCACAGCAGCTTATGACTTGGAGGTAGAACAGATGGATGTGAAGACAGCTTTCCTTCATGGCGACTTGGAGGAAGAGATCTACATGTCACAGCCAGAGCATTACATGGTAAAAGGTAAAGAAAATTTGGTTTGCAAACTTAAGAAGTCTTTGTATGGTTTGAATCAATCCCCTAGATGATGGTACTTGAAGTTTGATGTCTTTGTGTTTTCAATTAGATTTTTGAGATCAAATTTAGATCACTGTGTTTATTATAAGTTTGATGGTGATCGTATTCTCATTGTTGCACTATATGTTGATGATATGTTGCTCATTAGGAAGGGTAAGAATATGATTTTTGATTTTAAATCTCAGTTGTCAGAATAGTTTGAAATGAAAGATTTAGGGGCAGCCAGGTACATTCTAGGAATGGAAATTAGAAGAGACAAAACCAACAGAAAACTTTGGTTAAGCCAAAGTATGTGAAGACCATGTTGGACAGGTTCAACATGGTAGATTGTAGACCATTGTGTGTTCTTGTTTCTTTGGGGACAAAGTTGTCTATTGAGGATTGTCCAAAATCTCCTAGTGAGCTAGAGGACATGAGCAGAGTACCTTATGCTATGGTCTGCACGAGACCAGACATTGACCAAGCAGTGGGAGTCCTTAGTCGATTTATAGCTAATCCTAGACATGTTCATTGGGATGCAGTTAAGCGAGTGTTTAGATATTTGAGGGGTACTTCTAAGTATTCCATTTGCTATCATGGTAATGTTATAGGACCTTCACATTCCATTGACATTCATGGATTTGTGGATTCAGATTGGGCAGGTGACATTGACAGCAAGAGATCCACCAGTGCTTATGTGTTTACACTATTTAGTGGTGCTATTAGTTGGATGAGTAAGCAACAACCTGTTGTTGCTTTGTCCATGACAGAAGCTGAGTATATGGCAGCAACTCATGCTTGTAAGGAAGCCATTTGGCTTAAGAGATTATGTTCAGATATTGGTGTTGATGCAGGTCAGATCACGATCAGTTGTGACAGTCAGAGTGCAATTTGCCTTGCGAAGAATCCAACTTTCCATGCTAGAACAAAGCACATTGATGTTCAGTTTCACTTTGTGTGAGACATGGTTGAGAATGGAAAGGTAAATTTGGAGAAGGTAGATACTTTGAAGAATGTTGCAGATGCATTGATGAAACCAGTAGGCACAGAGAAGTTCAAATGGTGTTCAGAGTCTATGGGCCTCTTGGCCCCTAGCAGTTAAATCTTGTCATTATTTTTGGACCTTGCAAGGTGTTCGACAAGTGGGAGAATGTTGGGAATTAAGTTGTCTCAACCTTTGCAAATTCCTAATGTTGTATTTATTTATCCCATGTTGAGTTGGCATAGTCAGCACCTTGTGTATATGCAGCAGGATAAATTTTGGTGACTTTGGCAGCCGCAGTTTCCCCCTTGAATAATGAACGGGGGTTTGGGGGCAGCACCCCTAAGATAGGGTCAAGGGGCGTAGCCCCTTGTAGGGTCTAGGGGTAGTGCCCCTGGTGCACTCCTTGTCGCAGTACAGGGTGGGGTCGAGGGGCAGCATCTTTGCATGGGAGAAAGGCATCTTTGGGCGATCAAGGGAGGTTATGACATGTAAGAGGAATATGATATTTTTAGTCATTGTATGACAGATTCTCTAATAGCTGTAAGGTGCATAAGAGCATCTGTCGTAACCTATCTTGGGACCAGGTGCTCACTTCGGGATGGGATGTTGGACAAGTGTCCTTAGGCGTGGGTTTTGGGGCATGAGTCCAAGATGGACGCCCATCTCTAGAAGGTTCCATATTTGCCTTGTAAACTCTATATAAACAGGTGCTTGGATGGGAGATATATAATTTTGGTACAAGTACTGTTATGCTGCCAGAATATCTCTAGATTCAACATTTGAAGACTCTTGAAAGAGCATTTGCTCTAAAACTATATTATAATCTGTTATTGTTTACTGTAATACATTTGAGTTGTGTTTTGGAGTGTGGGGTTTTTCACCCGTAAGGGTTTTCCCCATGTATATCTTGTCTCTCTCTCTTCTATCTACTTTTTGTGTGTATGTGTATTGCTGCTATATCTCTGTTAGATGTCCTATGTTGCTGTAGTTGTAAGAAATAAATTGAATTTGCATACATCTCTCCTCATTATATTAGTGTAGGAAATGATTTCCGCACACCGAGCTTCCTTTCAGGGATCACATTCTTCATCACACTCCTAGATGGACCTTCTTTTGTCTCTCAGGAGGTGGCACCTTGGGAGCATTGGAGGTCATTGTATCTGTGGTTGCAAGCATGCTTCATGAAGGATGAAACCACTAGTGGTTTTGGAGATTAGTGTCCGGACATGCCAGCAGATGGAGGTACTTGTCACTTGACATGATCTCACAGTATTTACCCTTGTCATTACTTGAGAACAAGTAGTTCCTGAGATGGGAGGACTGTCATATCCCCATTATGGGAATGGTCACCTATGGTCTCTGACCCGCACTTCATCCTACTCTCAGACAATATGAGAATCTCATGAGCTATGGGGATAGAGTAGTAGCTGGACATACTACTTTGAGCATATCATCTTCTCTGTAGTCATTCACTTGGGGAGCTTGTCATAGGAGTTCAAGGCTGAGACTTGAGCTTCACACACACACATATGTCATCACTCCATGGTACCTAGTTTGGATGATTCATTTTCTCTAGAGCATCACATAGTTTGACATTGGCATTTGGATTTCATCATTCAGGTACTTTATATCAATACACCCTTCGTGCTTTCAAGATTCCATCATTAGGTTTATTAGGGCGATCATGAATCTCACTTCTATGCATATGGGATCATTGGGACATGGTCAACTTAATGTACAACATATACACTTGTCATTGCTTGAGGACAAGCAATCTTGGGGAGTGATGGTTTGTCATGTCCCTTTTTTTTGATTAGACACCTCTAAGATCTACTTGGTTGAGCCTTCCACATATTCTTTGCTCTATTCCTTAGAGGGAGGCCAACTTACACTGGAGGGCCAACTTGGAGATTGCCTTGGCTGACTTACACATTACTTGGGCCGACTTGGAAATGCTCTACAGGAGGCCGACTTGGCTAGTGGGTTTGGCACTCATTCATATGTCAAAACAAATAAAGGAATAAATCTCAATCTAGGCTGACTTCACTTAGAATGTTTGGTGCCCATTTTCAATGTGAAAACAAATAAAATAACAAACCCAAATCTATCTAGGCCAACCTCCTTGACGAACCTCTACCCAGCATTGGAGAAAGGTATAAAAGTAGGTGTGGAACTTACCATTTGGATCGTCATTCATCTTGTTTTATTTAGTCTTCTACAAATCAGCATAAGGATTTAAGTCTTTTATCTTCTATTGAGGTGATGGCCCCTCAATGTGGGATGGAGATGACCCCATCGATGGAGCATTAATACAAATTAGCTTTGGAGAAGCATTTACTTGGGTAGATCGTGTAATAAACTTGGAGAAGCATCATCACTTTTGTAAGGTTTAATCGGATATGTACCAGAAGACACCATTTTTGGAGTTGCAACCACAAAGAGAAGATAAGGATTAGCATCTAGTGGAGCGAATGGTCTCAAAGGGTCAGGGAATGTCTTGGGAAGCTAGTGAATCCATTTTAAGGCTTCTAGAAGACAAGTGAACCCCTTGGGATAGCAGAATATCAGCCTAGAGGAGTAGCAAATTACTTATTTAGGGTAGCGAAGAGTTTAGGAAGCTGTTACAGCTCATATACTTCAATTTTCACCTTGTATTAGCCTTGGAATTATTGCTCTGTCATATGTATTTATTCATTTGAATGTAATCTTGGATCTACAAACATTGTATTAGTTGATTTTAAGAACACACACACACACACACATCTTATATTTTTATTTTTGTTTATGTTTGATCACTGTGTGGCATTTGTGGCTAAAACCTGAGTTAGGAACATCACAGAATACAAAAGGGAAAGAATTTGGCCTATATGCACATATCAGTGTATACCTAAATTTGGTAGAAATGCTTCCTCCATCAATCAAAATTCAATCAAGGGAAGAGTTTTGGAACAAAAAATTGAAATGGAAGGGCCAATAGAAAAAACCCAAACAGGAATAAAAAATGGAACATGAATGATCAAAGAAAAGAAAGAGAAAACAAAAAAGTAGAAAACATTTCCCACATTGAAGAACCTAATATTGGGAAAATGGAGCAAAATCAAAAAGAAAATCATACAAAGGTTCTATATGGGAAAATAACAAGACGTGAAGTTTTCCAAAGGAGGGAGAGTCAAGGTGTTTCCTAAAAAAGGATACTTTCAAATTAGTGTTAGGTCTTTTGGGGATTACTATTGATATAAGAAACTATGATCCTTTCAGAGAAAAATAGAGGATATATATCAAACACCGAATAATAATAAGATTTAGAACATTACCAAAAATTTAGATTTTCAAAAGGAGATTATAAAACAAATAAATGAGGAAGAAGAAAGGATGGGAATTTAGATCAACTCTTTAGATGATAGAGGAATGGGCCAATCAATGTCTAAAATTGACAAGCCTAATTATGGGGTGACAAAAAAATAAAGGAAGGAAATCTAATAATGAATTACTGGTCAAAGATGGGGAGGCAAAAGGTCAAATGAAGATAAATATGATGCTAAGATCTAGGAATGGAATATCCCTTTCTATCGAGAAATGAAGATCACATCATGGAACGTTAGGGCCCTAAACACCCCTAAAATAAGATGTTTGGTTAAATGTCAAATGGATATATCAGATATTGATATATTCCTCCTAGAAGAAATAAATTAAGAAAGAAGCAAGCTAAAATAATGGCTTACAAATTAAAAAATGGAAAAGACACTTTATTGGATCAATTGTAACTTTTGGAGGTATGGCTACCATATGGAAACCCTCAACAACCAACATGGAAGTCCTCAACCAAGATCAACATTGGCAAGTAAATAAAATTGATTGTATATTTACTAATTTTCATTTTTTCTTGATTAATGTATATGGACCAATTGTATGCACAAAAATGAAAAAAAAAAAGAATTTATCATAATTGTTAGATACTTTAATAATATATTAAATGATGAGGATCAAAAGGGGGGTGAGAATGAATAATCAAGCACAATTAGACTTCATATAATTTAGAACCAATGCAAATAGACATAAAAATAGAAAATGGGTTATACATATAGAGAAATCAAAGAATGGGATTCAATAATATAGCTAAAAGACTAGATAGATTCATGTGTAGTGGTGATTGGGCCACCATCTCCTATCATGTGAATGTAACATTCCTCCTATATTAGGATATGATCACTTTTCAATTCAACTCTTTCTAACAAAAGAACAAAAGCCAAAAAGATGCCCATTTAAATCTGAAAACATGTGGATGAGAGATTAAAAATTTGCAACCAGTATGAAAATGGTGGGTTGAGGCACAATATCAAAAAGGATGAAAAATATTTATATTACTTAAGAAACTATAATATGTGAAAGAATACCTCAAACAATGGAAGAGAGTTCATTTTAATAACATCCTTGAATAAAAAGAGGCATTAGAAGAAAGGATGGAAAATCCAAGTGAAGAGGTAATCCAAAATGGAATGAATCATGAAAGGTATAAAAGACAAAAAGAATAAATGGATAAATATCTAGAAATTTTGTCATGGAAGAGATTTTTTGGAGACAAAAATTAGGGGAATATGGCTCAAAGATGGGGAAACAACATAAAAAATTTCCACAGCTCCACAAAAGCTCAGAAAATGCATAAATGAGTTATAAGGATACTATTAAAAGCATGTGAACTAATAGAGGAGGACAAGAAAATTGAATAAGTTGTTCTTTTCTTCAGAATATTATAAACAATTAGGAAGGGTCATATTTGAAGCACCAAAAGAGAATCATGCAAAATATACCTAAATTTGTAACGTAGACACCTAGATTTGACTTTGTTGTCCATCTTAGTCATCTTATATCGCCTTGTCCTCCCCTTTAGCTAATTAATTAAATAAATAAATTTTATTTATTTATTTATTTAATTTTTCCCTTTGTCCAATAATTAATTAAATAATTTTAGTTATTTAAGTAACTATTTCCCCTAGCTTGTCTTATAATTAAAAAACTAATTTTATTATTTAATTAATTATTAGCTCCCACCTTTTCCCATAATTAATTAAATAATTTTAGTTAATTAATTATCTTTTCCCACTTATCCTAATCTTGGCACAAAAATCTAAAAATCCTAGGCTGACCTTATGAGGATATGTCTTATCCTTCCCTTAAGTTCTCTCACTTAATCTTGTCCATCCATCACCTTTTAATATTGTCCATCCATCCTTGATATCTTGATCCATGTCTCATTTGATCTTAGCCATTGATGCCTAATTTAATCTTGGCCATTCAACCATTTGTCCTAGATCATGTAAAATAGAACATCCTTTAAGTCATCTTTCCCTTGGAATATGTCATGATCAACAAGCCATTATCTACACATTTTGAGAGTAATGTTATGCTAGTAATGTGAACAATCAACATTTATCCATATCATTATCAAATATCAAGGGAAACAAGGACTATTTTTGTAATATTGTTTCATTTCCTTTCGTTAGTTACTTGCTCTTGATGTGATGTTAAATATGGAGTAGGTTCATTGATGGATTTATTCCTTATTTGATTTCAATTTTGTACATATATAGGTAAATAAGGATCAAAAGCATTTTCTAACGAGTCCTTTTACTGAGAAGGAAATAAAATTATTAGTGTAGGTTTTTATTTCTTATTTGGGTTATATATTTTCCCTATATTCCTAGGTTTTTCCTACACCTTTTATTAATCTTGCTTAAGTTAATAAGGAATGTCTTATTAGGTGCATGGGTGATGAGGTGTTACCTTCCTACATGTGAGCATCCATTATCTATCTTGGGAAGATACTTTGCTATATTTAGTCTGATAGATGGTTGCTCCTCATTGGTCAGTGTTGCCACCTCCTCCCTCTCCTTGGTCTATATAAGCATGTTACCTAGCTTGTATTTTGTATCCTTTGCTTTTGCGTCCTCTAAATGCCATTTTTCTTCTAGTATTTGTATTACTCTCATGGAGACTCTCTCTGTGTATATATTTTGATCATGTATCATTTGCTTTCATAGTATTACATCTATCCCTTTGCACTATTTTTCTAGGTTATTAATTTTTTTAGATTCTAACATGGTATCAGAGCTTTTCTAGTGGAGAATAAATTATAGTTTCCTTGTTTGAGGGATTCAGGGGGGCTAATAAAGTTTATTGCAGGTTTTTCCAAAAACCCAGTAAGATTTTCTCTTGCATCTTCAGATGATCTGGAGAATAAATTTTTTTGAAGGAAACATTATAATCTTTGGGGTTTGCATATGTGTTTTGTGAGATCTAGGTGATTGCAGAATTTATGGTTATACCGACAACATTTCTAGCTATTCCAACGTGTCCAGCAGGCTAAAGAAAGTCAAGATTGGCTTTTGTTTCACCAAAATAGGGGATTGTTTGACACAATTGCAAAACAAGGGTTTTATGCTTAGATTTGGAAAATAGCTTTCAATTGGAGCATTTTCAAGCCAAAAAGCCCCTACCATTGCATCTGAGAGGCCTCACAGGTGAATTTTGATATTAAATTTGCCTAGTTTCGGTGTCGAGAGTCTGAAACGAAAAAAAAATTGTCAGAGGTCATTTTGGCCCCCCAGGACACATTTCTAGGCAAAATATTTGTAATTTCATGTAGTTTTTATTAAAAAAAATTCAAAATAATAAAAATAAAAAAATATATTAAAGCACCTTAAATGCTATGTAAAGTGATTACAACACTAAAACAAAAATAATAATATAAAAGGGGCTTCGACCCTCTAAGGCCTCAACCCCCATTAAAGGTTGTAGGCCCTTTTACAAGGGCCATAGACCTCAAGGGGAGCCTGTTGGCCTTTGATAGGTCATAGACCCCACAAAGGGGTTGGGACAAGCCTTTGGCTCCCCACCCTGTGGATTGGCCTATAAAGGCCTCCAGCCTTCTTTAATTGGTCTGCCTAAAATTTTTCTGCCCCCAACATATACTTCAAGTTGGGCTTTGGTCTTTTTTTTATATCTGTAAAATCTACCTATTCATCAGGCCTGTGTGCCTTGTGTGGTGTCTGTGGAAAATTTTATTAAATTCACAAGTATATTTTTTAAGGAAAAAAACACTACTTTGGCAATTGATTTGGCAGTGCTCCAAAATAGTCTGACTACTTTTAGCTAGACGTTAACTACATTGGCAAAGTCTTAAACTATCTAGAGGAACTCTACACATGGTGGCACCACTAAAATTATCATATTTCCAAATCTGGAGGCAATTTTGGTGGAGATTATCTTTATGCTCATAGACCCCTCTTTGTTGGAGTTTTCACTTTTGAGGGCAAACTTTTGAGGCCCCGTTCTGGCTCATTTTGGCTCCATTTCCTAAGCTTCTTTTTTTATTTTGGCTATTTTTCCACGCTTTTAGCGGTGGTGTAGATGATTCTTGATTCTAGTGTACATATTTTCAAGAAATTGTAGATTCTCACTACTAACGTTGTATAGTTCCCATTTTTGAAACTCTGGAAGGTCATAACTTTCACATACGACCTTGGATCAAGGCAATTATTTTTTTAAAGTACATGATTTTTTGAGTAGATCATAGTGGTGTTGTTAGTTTAACTTGGCTTAGTTCCAATATTGAACTTCTATGATACACCCAATCTATGAGGGTTTTTTAATCCATTGAGATCAAGACCACTAAGTATTTCTTGCTAGTGGCAGTTGTAAAAAAAACTAATTATAACGTTCCAAATCATTTTTTCTTGGGAAAATTCTTTGATTGAATGAAAAGGTGGGGTTGTCCTGTGTGTGTTCTCTTCTTTTCAACATTTATTTTCTAGATTTCTTCATCATGGATCAAATAATTGTGCCCATCCTAATTCTGTATAACTAATTTGAGTAGAAATCACTTATGACAATCTACTTAAGGAAAGTTGGATTACGTAAGATAACAATGGGACTTGAAACTGAACCTACTAAAGTGGAAAATAAGCCTAAGTAGTTTAACAGATGTGATGAAGCTTATGGAACATTGTGTTTTTTTGTTTCTCCTAACTTACTTTTTCACATTAAGTCTTTGAATACACCAAATGACATCTAGACAAAGCTAGAAATATTATTTAGTACACAAGATTCAATGAGGGGTCATATGTTGGAAAGTGAACTAATTAGTTTAAGTACACACAACTTCAACACAATCTATGATTTCTTCACAAAATTAAAGTCACTAAGGCTACAGTTAAAATAGTGTGAAATTGAAAAGAAAGATTAACAACTAATTCTCAGTATTCTCTCCAAGCTATGTTTAGAATATTTTCTATTTGTTTCTACCCTCTATGCTAGTAAGGGTGCACTTGGTACACAATTTACCATGCCATCATTAGATGCTTTTTCTATCTCTCTCACATAGGAACATGATAAGCTAATCCAGATGGGCACTATTAAGTCCTCTAATTCACATGCCCTAGCTGCCAACCATGGCACAAAAGAACAAAAGAGACAAAATAGTAACAACAAGAATAAGGATAAGAAACAAAAGAATAGCAAGGAGAAGAAGGATCAGATGCCAGTTGCTTCAAAAGAAACCAATGAGACCCAACCTTCTAAGGGAAACAAGCCTAAGAAAAAGAAGGTCTAATGCGCCTATTGTACAAGACCTAGTCATGATGAACATAAGTGGCTAAAGAAACAAACTGTTCACTTGTCACACATTCTTGAGAAGAATAATATTAGTGTTCTCGAGTCTATCAAAGATAGTTTTAATGAGGGGTCTAGCAAGACAAAAAAAATAGCAAGGGGAAAGGAAAGAGCAAGGCCCTTGTAGTGGTTACTTCTTCACCATCCACTTGAGTTCTTGATTCGGGTGCTTCACACCACAAGGCTTCATGTAAGAAGGAACATGCATCTTTGGAATTATGTACTATGCCTTCTATTTTGATGGGTGATGACACTCCTATTAAGCTGTGTGGGGGAGGGTTTGTTGATGTGAGGGATAGCACATTCCATGATGTTCTTTGTGTGCCCTCATTATTAACTAATCTCCTATTAGTATATCAGATCACTCACATAGGTTCAAGCAAGCATGTTGAGTTCACTCTTGATTTAGTGGAAATTCATGAGTTGCATAGTGGTTCTACAGTTGCAGTTGGGAGAGTAGATCATTAGTCATGACTCTATCTATTTTCTCACTTTAATCTTGATCCTCCTTTTCCTATTTTTCTCACTTATTCTGATGATGTGAGTAGATTATGGCATGAGTATTTTGGCCATCTTAACTTTTGCTACTTGCAACAGATCAACCAACAGAGCATGGTCATAGGGTTGCCTCCAATTTAGTTTCTAGGTGGTGTTCACCAAGGTTGTATTCTTGGTAAGCATCCTAAGGAAAAATTTGACAAAGGTAAGGAATGGAGAGCATCACAAATACTAGAGTTAGTTCACAGTGATTTGGCTGGTCCATTTCAACATCCTTGTTTCAATAGGGCTAGGTATGTTCTAACATTCATTGATGACTTTTCTTGCTATACTTGGGTAATATTTCTCAAATAGAAGTCTGGGTATTTGATTACTTTTAGGAATTCAAGACTTTTCTAGAGAAGCAATATGGGAAAGCCATCAAAGTTTTACACACCGACAATGGTGGTGAATATGTCAACCATCAGTTTGAGTAGTTTTGTACTTTAGAGGGGATTGATTTGTGGCATTCAGTTCCATACAATCCTCAGTAGAATGGTGTTGTAGAATGGAAGAATAGATTCTTGAAGGAAAGGGTGAACCACATGATTCACTCCAACTCTCTTCTACCACATTATTGGGTAGAGGCCATTAACTATGCTTGTTATATCCAAAACCATGTTCCCCACTGAGCCTTGAAGGGAGTCACTCCTTTTGAAACTTGAAGCAGTTGAAAACTATCAATTAAGCACTTTTGAGTATTTGGTTCTCCTAGATGGGCCCACATTCCATAAGGTTCACTTTGTTGCCAAAGGATTCTCCCAGGTTCCTAGGATTACTCTAAGACTTTTATGCTAGTTGTCAAAATGAACTCCATCTTACTTGTTCTTACCATTGTTGTAGCCAATCATTTGAAATTACACTAGATGGATGTGAATAGTGTCTTTCTTCATGTTGACCTTAAGGAGGAGATCTACATGGAGAAGCCATAGTGGTTTGTTTAGGATTATTCACTTGTATACCATATTTAGAAGTCTCTCTATGGCCACAAACAAGATTCTCAGGCCTGCTATGCCAAGATGGACTCCTTCCTTCTAACAATTGGGTTCACTTAGTGCCATTCTAATTCCAATGTCTACATTTTACAATAGGATGATTTATTCCTATTTTTGGTTATGCATGTTGATGACTTGTTGATCATAGGGAGTTCTTCATCCACCATTAGGGCAGTCAAAACTACTCTTCATGATAGGTTTTCGATGACTAATTTTGGCTTGTTGCATTACTTTCTCAAGATTGATATCTACAGTCTCCTTCCATGATCGCCATCACACAGTCCAAGTATGCTCTAGATTTTTTCTTGAGGTTTCATATGGCTAACTATAAGCCTGCTCTAACTCCCTTCCTTTTTGAAGTCAAACTTGAGGCTCAGTGTTCTTCACCATTTGTTCATGGCACTTTGTACCGAAAGCTTATTGAGAGTCTCATTTATCTGACTCATATGAGACCTAACATTTCATATGTTGTAAGCATGGTATCTCAATTCATACAGGAGCCCCATGAGCTACACTAGAAAGAAACCAATTAGATACTTCACTACATTTAGGGTACTCATAGTTTTTGGATTCACTATGCAATAGACATTGATCTTGAATTGGTGGGATACACAAATTCAGATTGGGTAGGTGATTCTCAGGATCGCAATTCTACTTCAGGTTAGAACTTCTCACTCGGTTCTGGTCCTATTTCTTGGGCAAGTAAGAAGCAATATACTATTGCTCTATCTTCTATTGAGGTTGAGTATCAAGGGATTGTGAATGCTCCCACTGAGACCATCTAGCATCAAAATATTCTCACCAAGTTTAGTATCTAGATCAGATGGCCATCAATCATATTTTTTAACAACCAGAGTGCAATTCAAATCTCACAAAATCCAATCCATCATCAGTGAATCAAACACATAGAGGTCCACATGCACTGCATCTAAGAGGTCATCCATAGAAATGTCATTGACCTACGCTACTATTTGACTTCTGAGTAGGTTGCTGATATCTTCACCAAACTCTTCAGTAAGAGCAAGTTCCTTTATTTGTGAGCTTTGTTGGAGGTGGAAGAGGCTTCATCATTTGGGAGGATTCACCCTCTCACTTAGAGTCCTAACTCTCTCTACTCTCTCTATTAATCTTTTTAGATTCTAACTAAAACAAGTTGTCACATAGGTACATGTGGATAAAGTTCCTAGCCTAGATCACTTCGAAGTGAGCTTCTTTTATAAATGTTAGAATATTGTTGGCAAAGGTATTTGGTTAGCATTAGAATAATCAAGAAAGAAATGAACTTTTTTGAAATATTTAAGCATTAAAATCATAGCGCTTATCCCAAAGGAGGTAATAAAAACAACCTTTGAAGATTTTTGGCCAATATCTATATGCGACATAGTTTACAATATCTTATATAAAGCAATAGAAAATAAGTTGAAAAATCTTTTGCTAGAAGAAATAGAAAAGAATAGAGTGGTTTTGTTCATGGATGCTCTATATGAGACAAGGTGATAACAGCCTAAGAAATTATACATTTGATAAATACTACTAGGAGAAGAAGTATGATTCTAAAATTTGATATAAACAAAGCATTTGATAGAGTGGATTAGACATTCTTGTTGAAAGTTATATTAAATTTTGGTATTTCAAAACAATGGTTAGACTATATTTTTAGTCTAATAGACAATCCATATATTCAATATTAGTTAATGGTATCCCATAGGGCTTCTTTGAAGGAGTGCCTCAAAAATGAAATAGAGATCATTTTAAGAGCATCCTTGAAAAAAAGGAGACATTAGAAGAAAGGATGGAAAATATAAGGAAATAGGTAATCGAAAATGGGATGAATCAAGAAAGATATAAAAGAGGAAAAGATTTAATGGATCAATATTTAGAAATTTTTACAATGGAAGAGATTTTTTGGAGACAAAAATTAGGGGAAATATATCTATCTCAAAGAAGAGAACAAAAACATTAGAAAAATCCACAACTCCACAAAATCTTAGAAAATATGTAATAGACATATAAGGATAAAGTTAACAATTGGTGAACTGATAGAGGAGGACAAGAAAATCAAGGAATAAGTTGTTCTCTACTCTAGAATCTTATAAACAACCATTAAGGGTTAGATTTCAAGTACCAAAAGAGCATCATTAAAAATATACCTAAATTGATAAATAAGGATCAAAACCATTTTAGATAATGATTCCTTTACTAAGGAGAAAATGTTGGTGTGAATAAGGATTTTTTCCTAACTAGTTTAGTATTACCTAGTTAATTAACCCTTGTGTGAATAATTGATATTATTTAACTATTTATTAGTTAAATAATATTCACACATCACAAATAATTCACATGTTAAGTTGACTTAACGAGTCTACTAGATGCTTCTAGTTGTTTCTAGTTGTGTCTAGTTGTTGCTAGTTTGTGATAGTTGGCATCTTATCCTATAGTTGTAACATGTCATAGGATTAAGACACTTCTCACATGACTACAACATCCTACATTTCATTCTTGTCTATATAAGCAAGGCATATCATGCACATTGTAACAATCTTTCGCATTCATTGATAGAATAGAATTATTCTCTGATTTCATCTCTCTTGTGCTTTCATGAAGTCCTGTATCTTGGGTAGATAACATCATAGCCAACTCTAACATGGTATCAGAGCATTAGGAGGAATCACTTTGCGTTATTCTATTTTTGAGAGATATTGAATGCAAATCATAGTGGATCTTCATAGTTGAGTATGATCTTCTCTTGCATTGAATGATGACCTAGAGAATCAAAAAGACTTGATAGAAAAACCAGATTTGGAGGGTTTTCATCTTTGTGGCTTTGTATTAAAGGTTTATTTTGGAGTGTGTTGCTACAAATCTGAACACACCAATGCATTCAAAGGATTTGAGATAACCAAGATCACCTTTATTTCATTGAGATCGGATATCAGAGGCCAAATCTATGAGGATTTGAAGTTGGGAGGTGCATGCAAGATTCTGCATGTACCTAATATTTCAAAGTAGTTTGGGTCAAATCCAACCCTTCCATCACATTTAGGAGGCCCAAAACCCCAAGATCTACTGGCAATTCATCAAAATCAGAGCATTTGTACCAAAAGGCAAAAACAATTTCCCCCTTTGTCATATAGATCACAAGGAATATTCCATACCTAAATGGAATCTTTGCATATGTTAGCAATTCTAGTTATAGTCTAATGTCCATCCATGTACACTGGTTAAAAAAATTCATGCACTGACTAGTTAAAGAAATTATTTCATAGGATTCTATTTTATCTCTATAGATAAAAGGTTTTAGTAGGTCTATTCTTGCGACAATCGGTACCCAAGGTACGGGACAAGTGTCACATGGTGTCCTTGGCACCAAATCCATGGTGCAACTCAATATAAAATCAGTGGCATCTAGTTTCTACCATACAAAATCTCGGTGGTCTTTTCAAATAGGCTTAGTCAGTGGGTAATAGACCACCTATGATGTCCTTTCCTGATAGTTTATTAAAAAATGACTCATAGCCACTTTGGCAGTTTAACGCTAGCCACCAACTGTAGTACAACCCAACAACGGTGAACATAAAACTGACACCAACATTCACACATTAGTGGGAGATTTTAGGGTTAGTAAACTCTAAACCACCAACCAAACCACTTCCATCCTGAAATCATTGGTTTCCCAATTTAGACAAGCAGTTTTGGCCTTAAAAGAGGACATTTTCGGTAAAGAGACAATGATTCTAGAATATTCCAGTGATCTATAGCATATACTGACAATTTTTTTTACATTTATGCCATTTCCTAGAAAGATTATGTCATAATCCAACATCTATAAACTTTTCTTGACATTCGTACCATGATGGAACTAGCATTTTGGTAGCTAACATCATCTATCATGTACCCTTCACTAATGTCATCTTTCTAATCAGTGACATCAGCATCTCAAATCCATACAAGGAATATATTTGCAGTATCTTCAGATTCTATTTACTAACGTCAAAAATCTAGTTGTTGAAGTCAGCAACCCTTTGCCCAATTTGATCCCCCTCACCATTGAGATTTTTATTTTGGCACTTGATCTTTAAAGGCTCATATATTGTTTATTTTTGTTCCATTTTTGGAGTAACTTTTTCTTTTTTGTGGGCTAGAATTTCATAGGCTTCATAGTGGTGGAATCAAATTTTTATTTTGGTGTCTTGTTTTTCTAGAAATTACAATTCTCTCACTTGTACCTCAAGAGTTTGCATTTTCAAAACTTCAAAGGCTTCATTTGGGCTTATACAGTAATAGTTTTTAGTGAATTTTTTTTATAAAGTGCATAATTTTTTGACTACTTTCTAAATTTGATGTCAATTTGATTTAGTTTTTCTCAAAAATTGTACTTTTAGTTCTAGCTTAAACTTGGCTTTTACATTGTGCCAAAATTAAAAACCACTTTGTTGTTTTGGCTTGTGGCAATTATAATTAGACTTATTATAAAGTCCCATAATCATTTTACTCAACAAGCTTACGCCATAATCTTGTAGTCATACACTTTTTCCATCATCCATACCATGATGATGTTATTATTCTAGTAAGTGATGTGATATGCCATATACTCTTCGTTGATGTCATCTTTCCAATCAATGACATCAGCATCCTAGTGCCATGTAAAGTATATACTGGTAGTATCTTTAGATTCTATTTTTCTAATGTCTGTAATCCACTTGCTGATGTTAGCAACGCTTTTCCCAATTTAGCTCCCCTCACCATTGACCTTTTCATTTTGGCATCTTATCTTCAAAGGCCTCTTACAGCATCTTATGATGCGTCATAACCATCATAGATTCTAGTAAAAGAGTATCTGGCTTCTTACAACATCTTATGATTCCTAAATCTGGCCTCTTACAACATCTTATGATTCCTAAATTTGGCCTCTTACAACATCTTATGATGTGTCATAACCGTCATAGATTCCAATAAAAGAGTATCTTTCCAAGCTAGGAACCTTGGGCTAACTATAGCAAATATAAAACTAACATATCTGTCATATGCGTCATAGAATCTTATGACAACTTGTAACTATCATAGATTCACTCACCAAACATTATGACAGTTGTCATACATGCCAAAAATAGTATATCCCTTAAGGGAGCATGCCTATCCTCATTTACCATGAGTTTTTACATTTGCCAATAGTAAAAGTCACTCCATAATAACTTTCGGTGACTCCAAAATTACCCCTTCCAGTGAAACTAGTACATCTCCTCATGGATAATTACAAATTACATATAATAAATGGAATAAATACAATATTTAGATTTACAAGGTTAATGGCACCTTATTCCAACATTCTCCCACTTGACATTATACATTGTAAATCAACCCATAGGAAATCAAATGAAAATAATCAAGCACTAGAAACAAGGCCCATGGCCTCTCTGTACCACATGAACTTCTCTGTGCTTATAGGCTTACTCAATAAATTTGCAACATTCTCCTAAGTGTCTATCTTCTTTATCTCAATCTCTCCATTTGCAATCAACTCGCGAACAAAGTGATACTGAACATCAACATGCTTAGTTCAAGCATGATACATGAGATTCTTGACCAAACAGATAGCACTCTGGCTATCGCAACCAATCTGAATGATCCTGCAATCAAAACCAATACCTATACATAATCTCCTCAACCAAACTACCTCCTTAGAGACATGAGTAGTAGCCATATACTTTTCTTTTGTAGTGGACAAAGAAAATGTGGATTGCCTCTTACTCATCAAACTCACTGCAACTCCAAACAGAGTAAACACATAGCCACTAGTGGACCTTTGACTATCCAAGTCACTTGCCTAATCTGCATCAACAAAACCCTGTATGTCCAAAGATTTATTAGCACTATCAGTACCAAAATAAACCAAACAATGTTCAAGGGTACCTGCAAGATATTTAAATACCCTCTTTGCATAGTTCTAATGCTATCTACTAGGGTTAGACATAAATCTGATTAAAACACCCACTGCTTGGGCAATATCTAATCTAGTGCAAACCATTGCATACATCAAACTCCCTACAACACTAGCATATGGCACATTAGACATATCCTCAAGATCATCCTCAGTCTTTGCACACATATCTAATTAAATCTTAGTACCAATGGGTACAGGAACTCTAACTGGGTTACAATCCTGTAAACTAATCCTCTACAAAATAGTATTCACATAATTACTTTATGACAACTAAATCTTTCTATTAACTATGTCCCTCCTGATCTACATTCCCAAAATATACCTTGCAGCACCAAGATCCTTCACCTCAAATGCATCTGAAAGTTGAGCTTTAAACTCACTGACCATAGCCTTAGTATTGCTGAAAAACAACATGTCATCAACATACAAAGCAATAACCAATATAGAATCATCAACACAATGAATGTAAACATAGTGATCCTCCTCACTTCTCACAAAACCCAATTTCAAAAAAAATGAGTCAAACTTTTGATACCACATTTTGGGGGACTGTTTCAGACCATAAAGAGACCTCTTTAACTTGCAAACCCAATGTTCTTTTCCTTTTATCTCAAAACCTATAGGTTGTTGCATATAAATTTCTTCTTCACGATCTCTATGCAAGAATGCAGTATTAACATCCATTTTCTCAATCTCCCAATCATAAGCTATAGCAATGGATAAGAGAAATCTAATAGAAGTCAATTTAGGAACAGAAGAGAATATCTCACCAAAATCAACTCCCTCTCTCTAGGAGTAGCCCTTAGCTGCCAGTCTAGCTTTGTACTTCTCCAATCACCCATTTGCTCCAAAATTCTTCTTGAAGACCCACTTAAATCCTATTTCCTTTCTTGCTTTGGGCAAATGAACAAGATCCCAGGTTTTACAAGAGTCTAAAGTGATAATCTCCTCCTACATGGCTGGCTACCAAGACTCACTATCATCTCCAGAAATAGCTTCCCTGTAGGATCTAGGTTCATTGTTAGTACTCAATAAAGTATATACACAATGGAAATCTAGTGGTCTATACCTATCAACTGGATTCTATTGTGTTGTGGATCTCCTCAAGGGTGGAGTAAGAGACTCTATTCATTCTTTTGCATGATTATATGTAACAACTTCTTTCATAACTATAGACTCATCTTCATCAGAACTACTCGAATCTTCTTCTTCTTCACCACCCAATCCATCATTTTGTTCTTCCTGAGGTGTATCATGCTACTCTAAATCAAAGTGCATGTTCTTTACCTTTTCATCTTTTTCTTTTGGCTACTCAGGTTTAGAAATAGCTCTAAGTTCCCTGAAAATAACATCTCTAGAAATGATAATCATGTGGGTTAGTGGATTCCAAATCTTATAACTTTTCACATTATCACCATATCCAATGAATGTACACTTTTTATCCTTTGGATCCAGCTTAGATCACTTTTTCTTAGGCACATGAACAAAAGTCTCACAGCTAAAAACCCTTAAATGTGAAACAAAAGGTTTCTTACCTGTCCACACCTCATAAGGTGTCAAATCAAGAGCCTTACAAGGAGATATGTTTATCAAGTAGCAAGCAGTACACATAGCCTCTACCCAAAAGCATTTATCCAACTATGCATCACTGAGCATACTTCTGGCCCTTTCCATAATTGTTCGATCCATCCTTTCTGCAACACCATCTATTTTGACGTATAAAAAATTGTCTTTTGTCTGATTATACCTGCAAGCTTGCAAAACTCATCAAATTCCTTAGAGAAATATTCCCCTCCATTGTCGGATTGTCGAATCTTAATATTTTTATCTTTAAACCTGACTAGTTCTCTACTAAGACTTTGAATTCCTTAAACTTAGTGAAAACTTTAGATTTATGCTTCATAAAATAAATCCATGTAAATTTGGATACATCATCAATGAAGGTTACAAAATAATGAGATTTTCTGATAGATTCATTATCCACAGGTCCAAACACATCCTTATGAATAATTTCTAATTTCTCTTTCGCTCTATTACTTCCTGAAGGAAATGATTTTCTATTTTATTTACCAAACACACAATGCTCATAGAAATCAAAGTGCTCATCAGAATAAGGGAAACCGTCTAACAATTCTTTATTCATAATAGTTTTGAATACATTATTGCTTGTGTGGCCAAATCTACGGTGCCACAACATACATGTATTTTCAATAGTGGCCTCAGATACATAGGAGGTAGTACAAACTGTAGTGGCTTCAAGCTTAAATAGGTTCCTGAATCTCTTCCCTTTTGCTACCACCAAGTTCCCTCTCACCAATCTGCAGCCATGCTTGTCAAATGTCACCTGCATTCCCATTTCATTAAACTTTGAAACTAAAATCAGACTTCTAGCTAATCTAGGAACATACAAAACACCAGGGAGGGTTTTAATCCCCCCATCACTGAAACACAACAATACCTTTCATTTCCCAACAATCGGATATATAGAGTTGTCACCAAGGTAGATATTACCTCCATCATATTCTTCATATGAGGAGAAAAATTCCTTATGCGAGGTCATATGAAACAAGCATCCTGAGTCAACCAACCAATGATCATTAGAAACAAGATTACATGTAGGAAGTAAAACTTCTTCACCTACATTCGAGGACTTATCCGAAGCACTCTCCCACTATTTCTTGGGGTTTCTACACTCCTTCATCACATGTCCCCTTTTACCATAGTTCCAACACTTAACTCTGTTCTTTTTACCAGGAGTCTTAGACCAGCCCTTGGACTTGTCCTTAACCCCTTTCTGATCTCCTTTAGGTCCCCTTTCCTTCGACCTTCCCCTGACACTGAGAGCATCCCCTAAACTATCTGAACTCTTCTTCCTCAATTCATGTGACAATAGCACTAAAACAAGAGCATCCAACTTCAGATCCACAAGGTTAGCAGTGAAAGTAAGGATAACATTCTCCCAAGACTCAGGTAAAGAACATAGAAGTAAGATACATTTATCTTCCTCAGTAACCTCAACATCTACTTCAATGAAAATCTGATTCAATATAAATTTCTGCAATCTTTAACTATGTTTTATTAATGGAGATTGTAATACAGAAATAGAACTATGCTTCACAGAAATACAAAATTAGAAATATGAACACATAACACAATGTTTAACATGGAGAACCCCTTTCGAGTAAAAAACTCCACATAGTAAAGAGGACCAATGTTTGTACTAATCTGAAAATGATTTACAATTGAACAACACTTCAACTCTCTCCACCAGTCTTCAATCTGACAGCACTCGAGAACCTAAAATCTATATTGTAACAACTAATACATGGAAAATACTTATAGAAACATTTGCTAACTCATCTTAGGCATTCACCTTCTCTCTAATGAGATTTCCCAACATACAAATATAAATCACCATCTTACAAGGACCTTCCACTTGTCCAAAAACAACTATACAAAGGTTGGGTGCCCAAGACTAAATCTGGCCTCTTACAACATCTTATGATGTGTCATAACCGTCATAGATTCCAACAAAAGAGTATCTTTCCAAGATAGGAACCTTGGGCTAAATATAGCAAATTTACAACTAACATATCCGTCATATGCGTCATAGAATCATAGAATCTTATGACAACTTGTAGCTGTCATAGATTCACTCACCAAACATTATGACAATTGTCATAAATGCAAAAAATAGTATATTCCTCAATGGAGCACACCTATCCTCATTTACCATGAGTTTTTACATTTGTCAATAGTAAAAGTCACTCCGTAATAACTTTCAGTGACTCCAAAATTACCCCTGCCAGTGAAACTAGTACATCTCCTCATGGATAATTAAAAATTACATATAATAAATGGAATAAACACAATATTGGGATTTACAAGGTTAATGGCACCTTATCCCAACAAGAAGAACCTTGTTGAATGAGGAGAAAGAACTGGATCAGAGGAAGAGTTTATTTCACATAAGGTGCAAGTGTGAAGGTAAGTGTTGTGATATTATTAATAGGGTAAAAGCACAAAGCAATGCCACACTTTTATAAAGGAAACGACCAATGCTGATCTAAATTTTTAACTTGAATCATTAAAAAGTGACATATACATTTTGAATTTTGAAATGATATAAATTAATGAAATATATATTTTTTAGTGTATTTATGTTTATATTTTTTATAAAAATTAAAAAATTATTTGAATACATTTTTTTTTTGTAAAATTGACACTCTAATTTAGTTGCTGATAAAATGCTGAAAATTGAAGTTAAGCGGGATGTCACTCTTTTTATAGTAAATTTTATTTTTTTACCATCAAAATTTTTTGTGTGTATTTATAACTTGAAACTTTAGTGCATGCATTTATTTTTTATGTATTTTGATAAATATATAAATATTAAAAGTTGTGTGTACTGAAAATTAATTTTTTTGATTCAACGTCAGCTTTCATCTTCACTACTTATCCAAAGTAGAAAAAAAAATATATCATCTTAACATGGAATCTCTTCTCTAGTGAATCATATTTTTTTAAAAGAATTTAATGAACTTTACTATTATTTCTTGATAAGACAATCAACCTTATATTTTGGTGTTGATGACCTACTTTTAGTAAAAATAAAAAATAAAATATTAACATTAATTGGACTATTAAAAAACCACATTTTTTAAAACTACACTTACAAATCTACAAAAGGGTATTTTTATATTTTTTTTAAAATTATTTACATGAGTAAGAATTGTTGAAACGTCAACTTTTTTGAAATTTTGTATTTTTTTGGTAAATTGGCCTCCAAGTGGTGTTACATATGTATTTAGTGGACACTTCTAGTTGGAAAAGTTGTGGCCCATATCTAACTTAGCTAGAATGAATCTCACTAGATGATATATTTGAAAAAAAATAACTTTTAGTTAGAAATTTTTAAATTCACTTGCGCTGATAAGTTAGCCAAAAGTGTGACACAGTTCTATGTGTTTACCCATGATTGATAGTAGAAGCACTGACAATCTTGTTTCAGAGGAGATGGTTAACAAGATGAAATTGACAAGAAGGCATCTACATCCATATTGGATCATGTGGTTATAAAAGGACCATAGAGATTTGGTCAATGAATAGTGTTTAGTCAAGTTCAATATTTGGGACTACCATTATGAGGTGATGTATGACATCATAGTGATGGATACATGTCATATGTTATTGGGAAGGCCATGGTAGTATGATAGGTGTGTTCTCCATGATGACCATGTAAAAGTTTATTCCCTGACAAAGGATGGAGTTCATCATAGCTTGAATCCCCTAAAGGTGGTGGAAGAAAAGGTACATAGTACTGCAAGAATTTGCTTGGTAGATGGTAGAAAATTGTTGGAGGGTATGAAGCACGAGTGTCATTATTTTACATTGATTCCTAAGATTAGTCAAGAGAAATGTGAAGATGTACCAGTAGAAGTCTCAAATTTTTTGGAAAAAGTTTAGGATATTGTCTTTGATAATATACCAGAAGTTTTACCACCGGTGAGGAAAATAAGTCACCAAATGGATTTAATACCAGGAGCCAGTTTGCAGAATAAGATAGCCCACAAAATGATTCCTACAAAGAAAAAATAGGTAAATAGATAGGTTCATGAGTTGTTAAGGAAGGGACTGATAAGGGAGAGCCTAAGTTCGTGTGCGGTAGCTGCAGCAAAGAAAGATGGAGAGTAAAGAATGTGTATAGTTTCTTGAGCCATCAACAAGATCACAATCAAGTACATATTTCCATTACCTAGAATGAATGACATAATGGATTGTTTGAGTGGACCTAAGTACTTCACAAAGATTGACCTAAAGAGTGGGTATCACCAGATCCAAATAAGAGAAGGAGATGAATGGAAGACATCCTACAAGACAAATGAAGGTTTTAATGAGAGGTTAGTCATGCCATTTGTGCTAACCAATGCACCGAGCATATTCATGTGGCTCACGAATGAGGTACTAAAAGAGATTTTGGGAAGTTTTGTTATTATTTATTTAGATGATATTTTGATTTTCAGGAAGACTTGGGATGAGAATCTAATGCATATCAGAAGAGTTTTAAAGAAGTCAAGGGAGGAGAAGTTATTCATTAATCTGAAGAAATACAGTTTTGCAAAGAAGGAGTTGACATACCTAGGATTTGTTGTCTCAATGGAAGGTCTTAAGATGGACCCAAAGAAGATGAGGGCTATCATTGAATGGCCTACACCAAGGAGTGCTATAGAGGTATAATATATTCATGGTTTGGAAAGTTGTAATAGAAAACTTATTAGAAATTTTACTAGCATTTATGCACCCCTATTCAAGACAATGAGAGTGGAGAGAAAAGAGCTTAAATGGACTATAAGAGCAGTTGAGAGATTTGATATGTTGAAGTAGAAAGTCAAAGAGAAACTTGTTTTAACACTTCCATATTTTAAAAAGGTATTTCGGGTAGATTGTGATGCTAGTGTTAGTGCTATAGGAGCTATTTTGAGCTAAGAAGGTAAGCCCATTGCCTATTTTAGTGAGAATATTAATGATGCAAGAAAAAGTATTATGTTTATGATTAGGAGTTTTATGCAATAGTTCAGGTTTTGAATAAATGGAGACATTATTTATTGCCAAAAGAGTGTTTTATATACTGATCATCGGGCTTTGCAGTATCTTAATAGTCAAGGAAAGTTAAATCAAAGGCAATTAAAATAGGTTGAGCTTTTGTAGAGTTATACTTTTGTTTTGAAGCACAGAAGTGGGAAGTCCTACAAAGTTATAGATGCCTTGAGAAGAAGGAAAAATTGGTTGACAAAAATGAAGATAGAGGTTATTGGGTTCGATAAGCTCAAAAGTTTGTATCCTGAATATCCAAATTTTGTAGAGACTTTGAAGACTTGTTTAGAACTTGTTACTTTGGATAGGACAAAATAGTTCCACTTCATAATCAAAGATAGTATGTTGTTTAAGGGAAGCTAGTTGTGGATTCCAAGGAGTTCCATGAGAGAGAACCTGATTAAGGAGAAGCATAGTGGGGGATTAGCTGGACACTTTGGTTGAGATAAGACCATTGCTATTGTTGGTAAGCATTATTATTTGCCGTAGTTGTAGCAGGATGTGAGGAGATTTGTGCAAAGTTGCAAAGTGTGTTAGATGGAAAAGGAACAAGTCAGAATATAGGGCTCTATCATTCATTACCTATACCAGAGAAGCCATGAGATGATATTAGTATGGATTTTGTTCTTGGTTTACCAAAGACATATAGAGGACATGATTCCATTTTTGTGGTCGTGGACAGATCCTTCAAGATGACAAATTTCATTCCTTGTAAGAAGACTAATGATGATGTTTATATTGTAGAGTTATTTTTCAAAGAGGTGGTGAGACTACATGGTCTACCTAAGAGCATAGTTTCAGATTGAGATACCATGTTTGTTGGTTATTTCTAGAGGACATTGTGGAAGAAGTTAAAAATAAATTTAAAGTTTAGTTCTTCACACTGATGGTGATAGGTTGTCATTGATGTCAAAAGTGTGTTCAGTTGATGTTGCAAAGTTGCCATAGTTGTTGACAGGAGTTGTCATACCACTGAGTTTACAGATGCAGATATCAGTTGGATTTCATGTAAGTTTATTCAAGGTTATATCATCAGGTACTATGTGCTCTGATATAAGTTATGATGTGAAAAAATCAAAGGTTGGACAAGAGAATCTCAATTGGATCTCAGTTGAACAATATTTGATGTTATTTGAAAGTCATAATTATTAGTGATGTGTTGAGGATAGTCTTGTGCTTCAAATGTTGATCATAAAGGAATCCAATGACTCATATTACATAGAAGTTCTAATGATCTTGTTTAAAGTTGTCATCATCATCAGGGATCTTCATCAAGAGGATAGATGTTGTGCATTGCATATGGTAGAGGTATTAAGGTTTGATCATGGCTGATGGGAGAGTTAAGTTTTGTATTACAAATGGTAGATGGCAGAGCACTTCATATGATTGTGTTAGATTTTGATTTATATAAAATTCAAAACAATAAATCTCTCAAAGTTTTCACAAGGTTCAAGTTTATGCATAGTATTTTGGAGTTGAATGTTAATTTTTATACTGTTGATTTGTATGGTTATGTGTTTGATTGGACATAAGTTTTCAATAGGCAAAAGGTCTCTATTATTAGCTATATTCAGTGGTAGAGGTTTTGTACATATCAAGGCAAACTTAAAGGATACTGATGTGACCTCAAATCTTTTGAAACATATTTCAAAGCATCTATTTTAAGATGTCATGCACTTTATGTCATATTTTTGCGGTGACTTGAAGCACAGGTTAAGGATGACTTAAGTCATCACTTGAAGGTATAGGCATCGTATGCAAACCGGCCCTCTTTTTATGCTTAACTGACTCCATCGGTCCTCATCCAGTTTGTTTATGGGCGGCAAACACATTTCAAATATCTTATGAAATGAGCGGTCATCATAGTTTATGAAGTGAGCGGTCATCATAGTTATAAAGTTTTGAATATTTTTTAATACATAAAAAACTTTAGAGAGCCCGAATTCTATGAAGGGAAAGTTTGCTTTATTCAATAACATAAGAGGAATGCATCAAATTTTATGGAGCCCAATATATTTGTTATTCAAAAAGCTAAAAGTCCAATTATTATTAAAAGAGTTTGGATTTAAAAAGAAGACCACAATTTATGATCTAAGGGAGTTTGAGTAATTTTTTTTTAATTTAGAAACTCATTTTATTGCCTCCCTCAATGAGGTCAATCTATGAGAAGATTGAAGTTTCTTTTTACAAAGATTTTTTTTCTATTTTTAAATCTTCTCTTCACATTTAGAAAGGATTTTTTCTTATTCTTTTGAATAAGGAATTTTTATGAAGAGTTTTTTTTTGAAGTGTGAAGAATATATTTTTTGAGAAGATTTTGGTGGAGATTTTTCATTTTATAGGATATGAAGAGTCTTGTTGAAAAGAAAATGAAGGGCTTGAAAAGATGAAAGAGATTTTGTTTGAGAAGATGAAAGTTCTTAGAGATTTTGAAGGATCATGCAAAGATTATTGAAAAATGAAGATGTTTTGAAGTTATTGACAAGAGAAAATTTATTCATTCTCAAAGATTAATTGTTTTCTTGTAGATGATAATATTTTGTAGATTGAAATGTCAATTGAGGAAGATCAACATTATGAGAAAGATTTTATTTTTCTCACTCAATAAATGTCTTATACAGAGAAGATGAAATTTAGAGATGATGATAAAACAATCAAGTTTTGAAGATGAAAGATCAAAAGTTTTTTTTGGGGGGGTTTATTTTGAGATTTGAATGGGCACAGGGGAAATGAAAAGATTTTTCTTTGCAGGTGAAAGGTTATTCAATTTGTATAAAATTGTTTTTCAGATGCATTGATGGTGTGAATCAAAAAAAGGTAGAGAGATGAAACATACAGAGTTGTGAAGGATTGTTGAGTGTATCCGGATGTCAGATTGTTTTTGAATAAAATGGGCATTTGACAGACATATGTGAGAGAAGAAATGTTTTGAATTGAATGGAAACAGAGTGTCCCTCTGAACTTGTTTATTACTTCCAGTGAAGTTTCAGTTTGCCAATGAGGCCTTGTATTAGCCAGTGAGGCTTGTAGGTCAGTGAGACCTATTTGTTTGCCAGTGAGGTTTATCTGTGTGGGAAGTAGGTGCTTCTGTTTGGTATTGGAGTTGGTGCTCCTAGATACATTTTGTACAGCTAGTGAGGCATGTTTTTCAGTTAAGCAAGTGAGGCAGTTTTGAGTGTTTCTTCTACCCAGAGAGGGTTTTCCACTCCAGTAATTCTTGTGCTAATGATATGCTTCTATATGTGTTTTTGCTTCTATGTTAAGACTTATCTCTATGTGGTCCTACTCATAATTTTCACTATCAAATTTGTACATATATGTGTAATAGTTTATTGATGACTTTCTCTTTTTGAGTCTTGTAGATCAAAAGTTATAATAAGTTGCAAAAATCTACACAACACTAATTCACCCCCCATCTTAGTGTTGTATGGACTCCTACAATTGGTATCAGAGCTAGTTTCCCTTTTGTAGCTTAATCAGCTTGGGTAGGTCCTGTGTGTGGAGTTCAATGGGTAAGTGCAGAAGAAATAAGAGCAAGAAAATTGTCAAGCTTCATTATGGTCAAAAGACACAGAAGACATCATTCATATCAAATCCAGATGTTGATATAAAGTTAGTTGATAAAGATGTTCTCCAAGTTGAATTTGATATTGTCCTAGAAGAAAATGTTCCAGATGTTCCTCAGTTTGATGGTTCAAATTTTTTAGTTTGGTATGTTAGAATGCAAATGTATTTATCCTCCTTAGGATATGATGTTTTAATGTCAGTTGAAAATGGTATTTCTGCAAATAACAAAGAGGCTCTTAAATGGAATCATATAGCCAAGAAGGTTATTTTATCTAGTTTATCTAATGATATTTCCTGTAAGGTTGTGCAGTGTGAAACAACTCAGGATATTTGGAAAGAACTAATAAGAATTTATCAATATAATGATAAAAAAGAGGACACTCTGGTGTGTGAGGAAAGTGGCAATGAAGGAGTTGAAGTTCAAACTCAATCAGATTCAGAAGAAGCTAGCATCACAAGTAATAATGATCAGGATTGTGAGATTGATATGGAAGGAGAGCTTATATATGCTCTGAGTGAGCTCAAGAAGTATAAAAGAGAGAATCATAAACTAAACTTGTAGCTGCAACAAGAAAGAGAATCTAAAGTCAATGCACTTTCAAAACTTGAAATTGTATCTATAGATCTTGAAGAGGCTAGATGTCAGATTATTAGTTTAAAGACATATATTGATGATTCTAACAAACTAATCGCTAAATTGAAGACAGAAATTGAAATGCTAAGAGGATAGCCAATGTCTCAATATCTGACCTTGAAGTTAGAAGGAGTGAGAATCTAAAACTAGAGGGTGAAATTATCAAACTCAAAAAAGATTATGATGGTCTCAAGACTTTATCTAAGAAGTATCAGGAGTTTGAAGAAAGCACAAGCAAGTTACATGTGTTGTTGGGCAAACAGAAGCAGCATAATGACACAACTGGATTAGGATTTGAAAGAGGAGAATGTTCAAAAGTCAAAGAGACTCCCAGAAAGAAGATTGATTTGAATACTGCCACTGAAAACAAAATGCATAATCAAAGAAGAAGAAATTTCAGAAGTGCTCCTATTAGACAAGCATACATGTACAGGTATAACTATTCATTTAATGGTTTTTGTTATACCTGTAATCAATTTGGGCATAAATCAGTTAATTGCAGAAGGAACACTAATATTGTTTGTTACGAGTACAATAATGTTGGACACATACAAAGAAATTGCAAAGTGCATAGAAGGTATAATCCTATAGAGAAGCTTGAAATTAGTGCTCAAAGGTATTATCAGTCAATTAATTTTGATTACAACATAATTTGTTATAATTGCAACTCTCTTGGTCATAAAGCACACAGTTGTAGGAGAGCATCACCTAATTTGAAAGGTTGGGTTGAAAAGGTTTGGAGAAAGAAAGCACCTGTGAAAATTTGGAAGCAGAAAGAAAGTAAAGAGAAGTCAGGATCTAAGCTTGTGCATCTTGTACAAGTCATTACATCTATTGCATAACATAGCATGAAGTAAGGGGGAGGTATCAAATGTTCTATCAGTTAACCCCAAGAAGTTTCAGGAAAAAGATCATTTGATATGATGATCTTGTCTATCTATCATTCTTACCATGCTTTGAAATTATTGATGATGATGTTGCTAACAATGTTGATTTTTAGTATGTGACAATGATACAGGTGATCTTTAGTTATGTATGCATACAAGATGTTAAAAGGATGGTCAAGGGTTCAAAGCAAAGATTTTGATAGTGTTGAGAGTTTTGGTTTATAAATGATCCTATTCATATTTTGTTCATAGCATGTTGTTACTAACAATGGTTGAGTTGTTATGATGTTGCAGTCCATTGGGATCTTGTTATTGAAAAGTATTGGTTATCATAGCAAAGAGATTTAGTTGTTTCAAAGAGCTCTTATTAGATATTTTTCTGTGGTGGCTAAAAATGAAAATTCAATTCATAGCAATTATCTCTGCTTTTGATTTGTGCAAAGAGTTGTTGCAGAAAGAATTTGTTGATGTAGTTTGTTTGTTTGAATGACAAAGTCAAGAGGCAGTAGTTCTTGTATAATACAGTATGTTTCAGATGTGGTTTTGTATCAGAATTGACAAGTGTCTTGTGCAGAACAAGAGGATAGTTCAAATGGTTTTCATTCTTTGTCATGTCAGAAAAGGTGTCAGAATAGTTTGGTTGCAGGATGATAATTTGATGGTCATATCTACTACCTTGTTGAGTAATGTTTTATGGCATATGTTTTGCATAAGTATTGAAGCTTTCAGGTGATTTGGAGATAGTGTTTGACTTGTTTCATTGATGATCTTCCTCACTAATATGTTTCAGACAGAGTTCTTCAAACTATGACATTGATGGTGATATCTTGCATTTTCATCAGAGGAAGTTAAAGGTATGTTCTGAATCAGCAATAGTAGATAGTAATGTTCAAAAGGTTTGTCATATGTTGGCTTCAAGATTTTTATCATCATAAATCATTTCTTGTTGAAAGGTTAAGGAGTTTATGCCTTAAAAGTGTTCATAATTTAATATGATTATAATGGTTATGATCATGCTATAACATCTTTCAATGGAGTTGTTCTCAGGGGGAGTTAATTCAGGCTTTGTCATCTGATGTCAAAAAGGGGGAGAAAGAGAAAATGTTACATGAAGTTTTTCCATCAATGACAAAGGGGGAGATTGATGGTGATAGGTTGTCATTGATGTCAAAAGTGTGTTCAGTTGATGTTGCAAAGTTGCCATAGTTGTTGACAGGAGTTGTCATACCACTGAGTTTACAGATGCAGATATTAGTTGGATTTCATGCAAGTTTCTTCAAGGTGATATCATCAGGTACTATGTGCTTTGATATAAGTTATGATGTGAAAAAATCAAAGGTTGGACAAGAGAATCTCAATTAGATCTCAGTTGAACAATATTTGATGTTATTTGATAGTCATAATTATCAGTGATGTGTTGAGGTTAGTCTTGTGCTTCAAATGTTGATCATATAGGAATCTAATGACTCATATTACATAGAAGTTCTAATGATCTTGTTTAAAGTTGTCATCATCATCAGGGATCTTCATCAAGAGGATAGATGTTGTTCATTGCATATGGCAGAGGTATTAAGGTTTGATCATGGCTGATGGGAGAGTTAAGTTTTGTATTACAAATGGCAAATGGTAGATCACTTCATATGATTGTGTTAGATTTTGATTTATATAAAATTCAAAACAATAAATCTCTCAAAGTTTTCACAAGGTTCAAGTTTATGCATAGTATTTTGGAGTTGAATGTTAATTTTTATACTGTTGATCTGTATGGTTATGTGTTTGATTGGACATAAGTTTTCAATAGGCAAAAGGTCTCTATTATTAGCTATATTTAGTGGTAGAGGTTTTGTACATATCAAGGCAAACTTAAAGGATATTGATGTGACCTAAAATCTTTTGAAACATATTTCAAAGCATCTATTTTAAGATGTCATGCACTTTATGTCATATTTTTGCGGTGACTTGAAGCACAGGTTAAGGATGACTTAAGTCATCACTTGAGGGTATAGGCATCGTATGCAAACTGGCCCTCTTTTTATGCTTAACCGACTCCATCGGTCCTCATCCAGTTTGTTTATGGGCAGCAAACACATTTCAAATATCTTATGAAATGAGCGGTCATCATACTTTATGAAGTGAGCAGTCATCATAGTTATAAAGTTTTGAATATTTTTTAATACATCAAAATCTTTAGAGAGCCCGAATTCTATGAAGGGAAAGTTTGCTTTATTCAATAACATAAGAGGAATGCATCGAATTTTATGGAGCCCAATATATTTGTTATTCAAAAAGCTAAAAGTCCAATTATTATTAAAAGAGTTTGGATTTAAAAAGAAGACCACAATTTATGGTCTAAGGGAGTTTGAGTAAATTTTTTTTAATTTAGAAACTCATTTTATTGCCTCCCTCAATGAGGTCAATCTATGAGAAGATTGAGGTTTCTTTTTACAAAGATTTTTTTTTCTATTTTTAAATCTTCTCTTCACATTTAGAAACGATTTTTTCTTATTCTTTTGAATAAGGAATTTTTATGAAGAGATTTTTTTTGAAGTGTGAAGAATATATTTTTTGAGAAGATTTTGGTGGAGATTTTTAATTTTGCAGGATATGAAGAGTCTTGTTGAAAAGAAAATGAAGGGCTTGAAAAGATGAAAGAGATTTTGTTTGAGGAGATGAAAGTTCTCGGAGATTTTGAAGGATCGTGCAAAGATTATTGAAAAATGAAGATGTTTTGAAGTTATTGACAGGAGCAAATTTATTCATTGTCAAAGATTAATTGTTTTCTTGTAGATGATCATATTTTGCAGATTGAAATGTCAATTGAGGAAGATCAACATTATGAGAAAGATTTTATTTTTTCTCACTCAATAAATGTCTTATACAGAGAAGATGAAATTTAGAGATGATGATAAAGCAATCAAGTTTTGAAGATGGAAGATCAAAAGTTTTTTTTGGGGGTTTATTTTGAGATTTGAATGGGCACAGGGGAAATGAAAAGATTTTTCTTTGCAGGTGAAAGGTTATTCAATTTATATAAAATTGTTTTTCAGGTGCATTGATGGTGTGAATCAAAAAAAGGTAGAGAGATGAAACATACAGAGTTGTGAAGGATTGTTGAGTGTATCTGGATGTCAAATTGTTTTTGAATAAAATGGGCATTTGATAGACATATGTGAGAGAAGAAATGTTTTGAATTGAATGGAAACAGAGTGTCCCTCTGAACTTGTTTATTACTTCCAGTGAAGTTTCAGTTTGCCAGTGAGGCCTTGTATTAGCAAGTGAGGCTTGTAGGTTAGTGAGACCTATTTGTTTGCCAGTGAGGTTTATCTGTGTGGGAAGTAGGTGCTTCTATTTGGTATTGGAGTTGGTGCTCCTAGATACATTTTGTACAGCCAGTGAGGCATGTTTTTCAGTTAAGCTAGTGAAGCAGTTTTGAGTGGTTTTTCTACCCAGAGAGGGTTTTCCACTCCAGTAATTCTTGTGTTAATGATATGCTTCTATGTGTGTTTTTTCTTCTATGTTAAGATTTATCTCTATGTGGTCCTGCTCATAATTTTCACCATCAAATTTGTACATATATGTCTAATAGTTTATTGATGACTTTCTCTTTCTGAGTCTTGTAAATCAAAAGTTACAATAAGTTGCAAAAATCTACACAACACTAATTCACCCCCCCTCTCAGTGTTGTCCAGAGTCCTACACACACCATCCACAGACTGATGGATAGACAGAAGTGGTAAATAGGAGTTTGGGTAACCTATTACGATGCTTAGTAGGATATACTTGTTACAATGCTTAGTAGGATATAAGCCAAAGGGATGTGATTTAATTTTACAACAAGAGAGATTTGTTTACAATAATTCTATCAATAGGAGCACAAGTAAATCACCATTCGAGATTGTATATGGGAGTAGTCTAAGAAATGTTTTAGAGTTAAGGAAGCCAGACAAGGGACATAACACAAGTGCCAAAGCTAAAGATTTTACAGAACGCCTGAAGAATTTGCATGAAGAGATAAGAAAGCAAATTAATAAGATGAATATTTAGTACAAGGCTAAGGCAGATTAGAAGAGTAGATATAAGGAGTTTCAGGTAGGAGATGAAGTCATGGTTCACTTGAGAAAAGAGAGGTTTGTAGTTGGAACATATAAAAGTTGAAAATGAAGAAATTCAGACCATGTAGGATTCTGAAGAAGCATGATTTAGGAAACACATATGAGTTAGAGCTGCAGAGCAGCATCAACATTTCCCCTATGTTCAACATTGTTGATTTAACAAAATATCATGAATGTGGAATAGAGGATGGACCAAAGAAGAATATGTAATGTCCCCTTATAGACTAATGGTTAGTCCATCATAGAGTTCCCATGGACTAGCAATTTGGTTAGGGAACTGGGGTTAATTGGCCTTGGACATTGTGTCAGTGGAGGGAAATATGGTTCAACTTCAGAGGATCCAGTTGGCACCTTTAGAGTTGGCCCAGTTGATCTTGAGAGTTACTATTTTTAGTAAGTCTAGGTTCAGTGTCATTTCAAGATTTTTAGAGTGGGGTCAGAAGTGTTTTGTCAAAACCTTTCTGACAAGCTAAAGAATGTGGCAGTTCGGCAGTGTCTTCATATTTATTTTGAAGTCCAAAGTTCTATATAATAATTTATTGGGACTTTATAAATAAATATTAAATGGTCACTTTATAAAAATAAGTTATAACTTAAAATTGACCCTCTAGGAGGTGGAAGCCCATGGGAGTCATAAGGGGATGAAAATTAAATAATAAAATAAATACAAATTCCCTCCAAAAAGGGGCGTTGGATTTGGAGAGTTTATTAAAAGGTGCCGAAGGGCTCATTTGGTTTTAATGCTTGGTTTATGATATTTTCTTCTTGGGAGCTCTATTAGAGTTTTCTATTGTGAGGGTTTGAGGATTTGAACAAGAGGCTTGTGGAGATAGAAACCTCCATAGGTAACAGCATTCTACAAGTTTGAGAGACCATCCAACAGTGCCATTGATAGTGGATGTATTCGGCATTCACATTGTACTTGCAATGGAGTCATTTGGAGGAGTTTTGAGCTGATTTGATATATAGCATTTCTCCATTATTGTTGAGTGCAAATTTTCAAAGGGTTTGAAGGTAGTTTATTGCATGGGCATTGTTCATAGCTATTGTTTACATTTTTAGCCATGGTCGTGCTACTCAAGGAGTAATGTGGGAGTCTTAGAGTATCATTTCTTCTTGTGGGTATCACATATTTTACATTGTGTGAGGTGTTTAGAGACCATTTATATTTTTGCTATCATTTGTAATCTCAATGTCATTTTTTCTAGAGTTTGGAGTTATTCTGGCTATACCAAGTTGTTGGTGCACTCTCAGCACATGTACCAAGTTGCATTTCTAGATATGGGTATGTCATAGTAATTCATATTTGGCTATTCTATTATCTGGGTCTTTATTACTTTCTTTATATCTATTGTACTTTTTCTAGGTTTTCTCTCTATGCTCTATATTGTATGCTTCGACAACACATCTGCAGAAAAACTTAAAACCCCTTTTGCATTCTTCTCTCTAGTATGAAAGAAAAGAAAATTAAAAATTAAAATAACACATAAAAGATCATTAAAAAATACAAATTGGTACAACACATTACAATGTTATCAGAGCTATGATCTTGCCATCCAGTGAGGTTGAAATAGGGATGTAGAAGTGAAAATGAGATATGCAACCAATAGATAGATACGCTTTTAGGAATACTAGAGCAAGGCAAGGAACATAGTTTTCATAGAGCAATCCAATACCACAGAGTGATCCATTTGAGTCAGATCCAGAGATAGTGGTAGTAGCAATAGAGGATAATTCCCTAGTGTCACGGATAGACCCCTTTTCAGGTGAGATACCTCCATTTCCAGAGCATACAGGGAGATAGGTGACAGGGAGATTAAGAACCAAGGACATGGGATATCCTCAGTGACTTGGCTAGAGGCTAGTAACAGATTGTGGTTAGCTTGGAAAGGTCTCAGCAAGCATTCAGAAGGCTTCTTGGCCAATTATTTCCTAAGTTGGATGAAGATGAGGAGAATATAGATCGAAACAGATATAGGAATGACCAAGGTAATGGAGATAGGAATGGTGACAGAAACATTGGTGATAGGAAGGGACACCAGTATTATGATGGATAGGCTTTAGTGAATAACTGGGTGCTACACAGCTCATAGCTACAGATAGACCAGGCATTCTGACTTTCAGTCTGAGGGATGAGATACTCGACAGGCATGCTACATAGTTGGAGTTTCTAGAGGAGATCTTTAGGGATTGACAGGCTTCTAGTGAAGGGTTTAGAGCTGAAATGACTTTCAGAGACTACTTAGATTTTTGAATGAGACACAGACCCAGAGGGGGTAATAGACAATAGAACAATGAGCTGCAGAAGAAGGTTAGCAAGATGACCTTACCATATTTTGATGGTTTAGGAAAAACTTCAGCAAGAGCATGGGTACCAAAGATGGATAGTTACCTTCAGATCAACCCCATGCTAGAGATAGATGCTATCACATACACAACATTACATTTGGAGGGCAGTGCGCATAAGTGGTGGAGCAATGGGAAGGTAACTCTGAGACATGACCAGATCACATCTTATGTTGAGTTCACAACCAGACTCATTGATAGGTTCGACAAGAAGGACCCAGAGTTGTAGTTTAAGGATCTAGCATAGTTGTAATAGAGTCGTTTAGTGGACTGGTACATTTTAGAGTTTCAAGATCTTTTGGTCATGGTTTCAGACATATCCGAGAGGAGGTTGATTGTGCTCTTTGTTGATGGGTTGTCTGATCCTCTATGTGGATGGGTGAAGGGTTTAGACCCTATGTCATTGTAGGAGGCCATGAAAATGGATCAGGATATGGAGTCTTTAGCATGGAGAAGCAAATTTTAGAAAAAAACTTTCAGAATAGCAAAGAAAAGGATAGAGATAGGAGGCATGGGTACAAGGACTTAGGACATCAGCCAAATAAGAGTTCTTCCTGACTGGATGAGGATAAGATGAATGATCTTAGGAGGAATAAACTCTTCTTTCACTACAAAGAACCTTGGGATCATAAGCACAAGTGTGCTTCCCAAGGGAAGCCAAA
Organism: Cunninghamia lanceolata; assembly: GCA_027924645.1. Taxonomy (NCBI): domain Eukaryota; kingdom Viridiplantae; phylum Streptophyta; class Pinopsida; order Cupressales; family Cupressaceae; genus Cunninghamia; species Cunninghamia lanceolata. The sequence goes on along the minus strand of BSBN01000078.1, from coordinate 27,421,358 downwards.
ATAGATTGAGTACTTCTCAGCAGATGAGTCTGTAGAGTCGGACACGCATTCAGAACAACATACACAGGATGATGATTCAAGGACAGATGTTGTATCTAAAGTACCAGATAAGGATGAGGATACCTCCCTACCCATAGCCCACATTTCTAGCATTTAGAGAGAAAGGTCATTCGGGATCCAAGGAGTATTGGGTGGACAGATGTGCATTACTTTGTTAGACATAGGTGCCACTCATAACTGCATAGATGGGGGCTTGGTTGCTAAGAGGGGGTTATAGACAAAGGAGTTTGTAGGATTTAAGGTAAAGGTAGCCAATGGGTTTGTACTTACTTGCATTAGAAGAATTCCCAACTTGACGATCCAGCTAAACCATTATACATGCCATTCAAAGTTTTTTGTGGTTATCATGGGTGACATGCATGTTGTGCTGGGAATGAAATGGCTACATGAGATAAGGGAGTTCACTATCAATTTGAGGATAGTGGAAATGGAGTTTGAAGTGAACAGAGTTAAGCATGTGCTCAAGGGCATTTCAGATGGTGGATTGAGAGTTGTTTCTCTCAAGTGATTGGAGAGGTTGATTTGCCATGATCAGGTACAATGGGCAATAGAGATATTGGTGATGCCTAAAGTTACAGAGCAGTAGAAACATGAGTATCCCCCTAACATAACGGCTCTTCTAACTAAACACACCAAAGTGTTTAGTGATATTCGACCAAGTAGACCACCCAACAGGGGTATCGAGCATGTGATTGAGTTGGAGGAGGGTGCAAAACTAGTGATCACCACACCATACTGGCACTCGAAGAGATACAAGGATGAGATCGAGAAAGTTATCAAAGAGTTTCTCGGCATGGGACACATAAAGCTGATTAAGAGCCCATTTTCATCATTCTTTGTGTTAGTAAAGAAAAAGGATGGGACTCTTAAGATGTGCATTGATTACAAGGAACTCAATAAGAAAACAATCAAGAACAGGTATCCCATACCTAGGATAGATGAGCTGATTGATGAGCTACATGGGGCCTGTTATTTCTCCAAGATAGACTTGAGATCTAGGTATCCTTAGATTTGGGTCAGAGATGAGGATGTGGAGAAGACAACTTTTAGATGTCACTATGGGCACTTTCAATTTTTAGTCATGCCATTGAGATTGACTAATGCACCAGCTACTTTTTAGTCTTGCATGAACAAAATCTTCAGAGAGCAGTTGAGGAGGTTTGTTTTGATATTTTTTGATGATATCCTAATTTACAGAAAGACATGGGAAGAGCACTTAAAACACATTGACATTGTGTTGAGTATTCTAGAGAGGGAATAATTATAATCTAAGATCACAAAGTGTGAGTTTGGCATGACCAAGTTGCTATACTTGGGTCACATCATTAGTGTTGGTAGCGTGAAGGTAGACCTGGAGAAGATTTGGGCAATAGTAGACTGGCCACCACCAAATAATCTCACTTAGCTAAAGGGATTCTTGCGATTATGTGGATATTACTACAGGTTTGTGATGGGGTTTTCTCAGTAAGTTGTTCCCCTCACAGATTTGACTCGCAAGGATGCATTTAGTTGGACAAGGGGTACACAGGAGTGCTTTGACATATTCAAATAGATTATGAGTACATGCCCTGTATTGGCTATATAGATTTTAGCAAACCCTTTGAGTTGCAGTGTGATGCTTCAGGAGAAGGCATTGGTGTGGTAATTATTTAGGACAAGAACCCAATAGCATTTGAGACCAAGAAGTTGAGGGGTGTGGAACGTAGCTATATCATTTATGACAAGGAGATGTTAGCCATAATACATGCATTGGCTAAGTTCAAACAATACCTTGTGGGTAGTAAGTTCGTAGTCAAAACAAATCACAATAGTCTGAAGCATTTCCTTGGCTAGAAAGACTTAAATGAGATGCAACAGAAGTGGGTCAACAAGTTATAGGCCTACGACTTTGACATTGTGTATGTCAAAGGAAAGAAAAATGTTGTTGCTGATGCTCTATCCAAGAGCCCCCATTTATGTGCACTTGGAGCCATTACAGACGATTAGAGGGAGATGATATCAGCTAAGTATGCAAAGGATGCATGGGCTACTAGGATAATTGATGGCACCATCAAGGATTATGGGTGATTTAATCATTTACAAGAATAGGATCTTCTTGGTGTCAGGTTCTCAGATGAAACAGAAGGTTTTGAGGGCATTCCATGACTTACCAATGGCAGGACACCTGGGGTACTTCAAAACTTATAAGCAGGTTAGAGAGAGGTTCACCTGGAAGGGCCTCAAGATAGAGGTAATGTAGTATATGAGAGAGTGCCCGATATATCAGCAGAACAAATAGGAGCACTCATTTCTAGAAGGTTTATTGTAGCCTGTGCCCATGACTCATATGAAGTGGGATAGCATTTTTATGGACTTTATCATAGGTTTACCAAAAGTCCAAGGTAGGGATTACATCTTTGTGGTAGTGGATAGGTTGACAAAGTATGCACACTTCTTTTCCATCCCTACCACTTTCACTACAATACAGGTTGTAGATTTGTTCTTCCATGAGGTATTTTGACTCCATGGGTTGCCTCAAAACATTGTCAGTGATAGGGACAATAGATTCCTTAATAATTTTTGGCAGGAGCCTTTACATGTTGATAGGGATAGAGCTCACCCCCAGACAGATGGTTAGATGGAAATAGTTAACAAATGGGTGGAAGGATACCTCTAAAATTATGTTTTAGGGTAGAAAAAGGCATGGGTTAAGTGGTTTCACATGGGAGAGTACTGTTACAATTCCACATACCACATGTCTATTTAGATGTCACCATTTATGGCTCTATATGGGTATGAGGCACCGAGCTTTGTTGATTTGTTGTTTTGTGATAGCAGAGTGCTGAAGGCCAAAGACCTTCTCCAGGAGAGTCAAGACATCATGAGGTCTTTGAAGGAGAACATACAGAAGGCTTAGAATAAGCAAAAGAAGTATGCAGATCAGTAGAGGACTGAGCTATCTTTTGATGTTGGTGACATGGTGTATCTCATGTTGTAGCCCTATAGACAGTCCACTCTCAAGAAGAGTGGGCTAGAGAAGTTGAAGCCACAGTATTATGTACATTTTAGGATCTGCAAGAGGATTGGAGAAGTGGCTTATGAGTTGGATCTTCCAACAAGTAGTAGGGTACATAATGTGTTTCATGTATCTTGCCTTAAGAAGGCGTTGGGGCATAATGTGACACCATCAGTGGAGTTGCCTCCTCTTGATGAAGAGGGGAAACTGATACTGGTACCCGAGGCTCTAATTGATACTAAGGAATGTAATTTGAGGAGGATCATCAAAGAGTACTTGGTTAAATGGAAGAACCTTCTAGTGGAGGATGCTACTTGGGAGAATGAGTAGATATTAGAGCATCTTGACTTGAGATTACTTCAGGCAAGAAATCTTAGGGAGGGTAGACTGTAATATCCCCTTCTAGACTCATGGTTAGTCCATCATAGAGTTCTCGTGGACTAGTAGTTTCGTTAGGGAAGTAGGGTTAGTTGGCCTTGGATGTTGTGTCGGTGGAGGGAAAGATGGTTCGAGTTCAGAGGATCCAGTTAACACCTTCAAAGTTGGCCCAGTTGATCTTGAGTGTTACTTACTAATTTTAGTAAGTCTAGGTTCAATGTCAGTTTAGCATTTTCAGAGTGGTGTCAGAAGTATTTCGTCAAAACCTTTCTGACAAGCTAAAGAACGTGGGATTTTGACACCATCTTCATATTTATTTTAAAGTCCAAAGTTCTATATAATAATTTATTGGGACTTTACAAATAAATATTAAATGGTCACTTTATAAAAATAAGTTATAATTTAAAAGTGACTCTCTAAGAGGTGGGAGCCCATGGGAGTCATAAGGGGATGAAAATTAAATAATAAAACAAATGAAACTTCCCTCCAAAAAGGGGCATTGGGTTTGGAGAGTTTATAAAATGGTGCTGAAGGGATCATTTAGTTTTTATGCTTGCTTTATGATATTTTCTTCTTGGAAGCTCTATTAGAGTTTTCTATTTTGAGGGTTTGACGATTCAAACCAGAGGCTTGTGGAGACAGAAACCTTTATAGGTAATGGCATTCTATAGGTGTGAGAGACCACCCAATGGTGCCATTGACGGTGGACATATTTAGAATTCACATTGTGCTTGTAATGGAGTCATTTAGAGGAGTTTTGAGCTGATTTGATATATAGCATTTCTCCATTATTATTGAGTGTAGAATTTTAGAGCATTTGAAGGTAGTTTATTGCATGGGCATTGTTCATAGCTGATGTTTGCATTTTCAGCCATCGTCGTACTACTCAAGGAGTAACGTGGGAGTTGTAGAGTATCATTTCCTCTTGTGGGTATCACGTATTTTACATTGTGTGAGGTGTTTAGAGCCCATTTATATTTCTAATATTATTTGTAAGCTCAATCTCATATTTTCTAGAGTTTGGAGTGATTCTGGCTATACCTAGTTGCTAGTGCAGTCTCAGCACATGTAGCAAGTTGCATTTCTAGATATGGGTATGTCACAACAATTCATATCTGGCTATTCTGCTATCTGGGTCTTTGTTACTTTCTTTATATCTATTGTACTTTTTCTGGGTTTTCTCTCTCTGCTATATATTGTATGCTTCAACAACACATCTGCAAGAAAACTTAAAACCCCTTCTCCATTCTTCTCTCTAGTCTGAAAGGAAACAAAAGAAAAAAATTAAAATAACACATAAAATATTATTAAAAAATACAAATAGGTACGACACATTACAGAATAGTGGAGTATTTCGGCATCTACTTCAAAGGAGGAGATAGAAGAGATCTTGGATAGCCATGTGGGAAGTAGTACTTGGGATAGTCAATATGAAGAACACCTGGTGAAGTGGAAAGGAAGGCTTGTTGAAGATTCTTTGTGGTTATCTAAGGCATAAGTGGATCATTTGGGGTTTTCCTCATCTGATGCAAGAGCATCCAGTGGTGTAAGGGCTATCTTACATCACCCAAAAAAGATGATGATTCAAAATCATTGATATTGTTTTCATTTATTTTCAAAATTAGTATTTCTGGTTCTACAATCGCTTGAATAATGATGTAGAACTTTCAGTTTTTCCAAACTGCTAAAACTAACAAACTGCTAAAGTTTGCATTTGGGCACGTATGGAAGGAAAAATTTATAGGAAGCTTTGTAAATAAAAAATAAGACCTTTCACAAAGGAATCAAGTAAAGATCATTTATGGACAAAAAGATATTAAAGTTTTTGTTTCTTGAAAAATACTTTAAAACTATTCAAATTTAGGTTTGAGGCACTAGATGACCTCGTATAGCCCTAAATATTGGAAAAATAAGAAGATCCATTTCTTATTGCATAGATCACTCTGTGACCTTTCTAATACTTCAAACAACATGTCAATTAGACACCTGGATCAAAAGTTATGGCTCTTAGAAGTTGACATATTTTTGGAGGGAGATGCAAAAATTGAAATTTAGTCAAAGGCTGCCAAAAAGGCTATTTATAACCATTTTTGGGTACCCTTAGTAGTAGTAGAGATAAGGAGGAAAGTGTAGAGTCACGAAAAGGAAAAAAACAAAAACCCTAGTAGATTTGGGGCTACAAAAGGCAAATGATTCTAGAGTCTAGAGATATGAAGCTGTAATATGTTGCAACTTGTGGAGGATTCATCCTCTGATTGAATTTGAGCTTCTATAATGTAGTGAATTGTCCAGATCAATAAAATAACATTCTTTTTTCTATGTGGAATTTCTATTGTTGTGTGTTTTATCATTTACCCCCTTCATTAGAACTAATAGAATCTTCTAAACAATGAGGAAGGGTTAAGTTTGAAGCACCACAAGAGAATCATAGAAAATATACCTAAATTGGTAAATATAGATCAAAACCATTTTCTAATGATTCCTTTTACTAATGAGGAAATAAAACAAGTTGTCACACAACTACGTCCAAATAAAGCTCTTAGCCTAGATCACTTCCAAGTGACCTTCTTTCACACATGTGAGAATATTGTTCACAAAGATATTTGGTTAGCAATAGAAAAATAAATAAAGAAAAGAACTTCTTTGAAAGATTTAAACAATACATTCATAGCACTTATCCTAAAGTAGGAGGTAATAATGAAAACCTTTTAATATTTTTGGCCAATATCTCTATGCAACATAGTTTGCAAGATTTTATCTAAAGCAATAATAAACAAGTTTAATATTCTTTTGCTAGAAGTAATAGAAAATAATATAATGATTTTTCTCTTGGACGCTCCATATTAGACAAGGTGATAATATCCTAAGAAGATTTACATTTGAAAAATACTAATAGGAGAAGAAGTATGACTCTAAATTTGGATATAAAGAAAGCATCTGATAGAGTGGATTAGAGATTCTTGTTGAAAGTTATAGAAAATTTTAGTTTTTACAAACAATAGTTAGACTAAATTTTTAGTCTAATAGGCAATCCAAGATATTAAATATTAGTTAATGGTAGTCTATAGGGTTTCTCTAAAAGAATGCCTCAAAAAATGGAATAGAGATCATTTTAAGAACATCTTTGAAGAAAAAGAGACATTAGAAGAAAGGATGGAAAAAATAAGTGAAGACATAATCCAAACTGGAATGAATCGGGAAATATATAAAAGAGAAATAATTTAATGGATCAATATTTATAAATTTTTGCAATGGAAGTGAATTTTTGGAGACAAAAATTAGGGGAAATATAGCTCAAAATTAGGGAAAAAACACAAAAAATATCACAACTCCACAAAAGCTTAGAAAATGCATAACATTGTTATAATGATAAAAATAAAAACTAGTGAGCTAATAGAGGAGGACAATAAAATCAAGGAATAAGTTGTTCTCTACTTCCCAATATTCTAAACAATCAAGAGGAGTTAGATTTGAAGCACCAAAAGAGCGTCATTGAAAATATACCTTGTTGGTGAAAGACATGGCTACTAACAAATCCTACAGCAAGTCACCACAAAGGCTAGCTGGAGGATAGAGCCAAGAGAGATAGAGTCATATTGGGAAAAGACACATCCATATGTAATATATAGATAAGACATAGTATTTACATGCAAAAAGATTAGAGATAATAGAGTAAGAGCGAGTACAAGGCATAGACTTAGACGTTACAGATGTATATGATTACATAATAATGAATATATATAAAGGAGTTATAAGGGTTAATTTATGTCTATGTGTATATCTTGAATTCTTATATGTTTTCTGTGTACCGCATGCTCCAATTCCGTACTATTTCATTAGGATTCTCTCATGTATGATTGGGGTATAAACTAACTTTAGAGATCTGACTGAGGACTAGATTTCCAAGCTGGTTCCTTCCATTTCTTACCAACATTTCATTCCATTGTTAGAACCATGAAAAAGGACAGTGAATAATAGAGAGGATGAAACAATAAAAGGAAAAGTGTGGAGTAGTGGAAAAAGAGAAAACTAAAGTAATAGAAAAAAAACCATGATTTGTGGAGCATTCTCTTAGGTTCCTATGCATGTGACAAGGGGGCAAGTACTTAAGTGGATGACAAATGAAAAAGGGGAGGATATGACAAGATGTAACTCTTCAAGTTAAGTTGACCATGGGATAGATAAGGATTAATTTAATACCAAATATAAAACACCCATGGCAAGAGGGGATAATAGAAGATTAAGAGAGATCAGTGAAATTATACTAACCAAAATTAAAATAAGTAGGGAAGATAGATAGAAAAAAACTTAGGAATGTCAAAAAAGATACCACAAAAGAATGGAAAAGATAGAAGAGTCAAGTAGAAAGTGCACAAGGAAAGTCACTAGTTGGTTGCAAAAAGAATTATGGAATACAACATGGAACAATTAACTATGGCATTCACTATGCTTATAAGCCCTTAATTTCCTTGGTCATCTCTACAAGTTTAGATTAGAGTAGGGTGTTGATGACAAGAAATGTACATGTGTATGTTTTTAAGCTTAGTTCAAGACCCATTACATTGAGGAGAAAAAAGAAAACAATTGCTTCATTGTCTTCTTGTGACACAGAGTATAGAGAAACAAATGAAGGAAGAAAATAAGTTATTTGGTTAAAAAAACTTATGGGATCTTGACATTGTCCAATAATCTACTTTTATCATATTTTTAGAGGAGTTAAGATAAGGATTGCAAGCTTCCAGATAGGCAAGAAACATTAAATATTATATATCATATTATTTTCGAAGACCTCTATAAATAGAGGCATCATGTAATGAATTTCTTATCAAGCAATGGAAATTGCTTTGATCACCAAGCAATAGATTTCTAAATGCTTTGTGCATTCCTATATTTGTGTTTGTGTATTTTGTGTGATTCATATTTTTGTGTCTTGTGAATTTCATATCCACCACCAAGTGGTATCAGAGCAAGGTTATTGGACAATAAGATTAATTATGTTTGCAGGTTATCAAGTTGATTGTGCTCATTATGTCGGTAGTTTGATTAAAAGCATGTCATTAAAATATTAGAGTACAGAATTACTCTTATGTTGAGAGCACTAGAAGATAATTGGAGCTGCATATCTGAAAAGGAATCATAGAGAAAACATTGTCTTTGATGGAGGTCACAAGAATTTTTTTGGGCTGCAGATAATAAGTGTCTAGGCTATTGTTGAAAGGAAATAAAGTCACAGATTATATGATGGAGAGAGATCAAGGTGTAGAGAGAAGAAAATAGAAGCCACTAAAGAAACATTTGTTAAAGAACCTAATAAAGAAATAGAGCCGTAGTTTTTTTGATGAAGTATTGCCATTAAGAAAATTACCACACAGGAATAAGAGGAAGATAAAGTTGCCACCAAAGTCAAAAGACAGATCGCAAAAGATAGAAGTTTTAAAGGAGTTTTTCATTTAAGTTTCAACATGATTCATTGCTAAAAGAAAATTGCAAGGTTGGTCTTGTTTGTAGGAATCAATTCTCTTAAGAGATTGTGAGTTAGAAATTAAGTCACAACTCCTTGATAAGCCATATATCTGTAAGAAGTCAAATTGCTGAAATCACAAGAAGGTTGTCATTTGTGAAAGCAAGAAAATATTGCACAGAAATAGTAGTTGTTGAAGACCCAAGGTGATCAAGGAAGTGTTGAAAAAAAAATAAGGGGATAGAGCAGGGGAGGCATACCACAACCACCAGAAGATACAAAAACAAAAGCTAATGCTACAGCAATGTAATGATGGACAGTAAAAACAAATACAAGGAAGAGAGAGAGACAGATGATAGTAATATAACTTCATATTTTTTTTCTTTGAGGTTAATTACAAAACTTCTTACAATTTACAGTGCAGAGCTGCTGCTCTGTTTTCATACTCTGCCCCAATCTCTGAAGTTGCACACTATCTGTCTGGAGCTGCTGTCTAGAATCTCCATAGCTGTCTGTGTCTCTGTTGCTGCTGCACACAGAAACCTTCTATTCTCTCTACTATGATACACCTTCACATTCCTCTGTATTCATTCTTCTGCTACTGTAGGTTAACCCATGCTCTACTCCATCTGTCGACTACTTACTTTTCCCTCTCATTTGTCTCTTGTAACATACCCAACAAAATGGGTGCTCAACCATTTAAATTTGAACTCACCTACCAGAATTAAATGCGGGCAGGTGCAACGGTGCTGGAGGGAGATTTGAGGGGATCCCAATCCTAATGCGGGGGCTGACAGCATTAATTGAAATGACAGAGGATTAATATTTCCAACACTCCCCCTTAATCTGAAGTTAGGTGTCAATTTGCAATCTTCATGCTGGAACTGATCTCTGAAGATGTACATTTGCCTTTGCCTTTCCGGAGTAGATCTCTGGAACTCTTTTTGCCATGCTGCAACATCTCCGGAGCTCTTCTCTACATCTCTGGTGTACCCTGTCTGCATCTCCAAAGCTGACTCTCTGTAACTCAATAGTTCCTTTTCTGCATCTCTGGAGCATCTTTGGAGCTGCACATACATTCTAGAGTTGAATCTCTGGAGTTGTCCTGCTATCTTTCTGGATTTGAACCTCCGAAGCTATCTTCTTTGTAGGACTGCACACCTTCGTAGCTATCCTCTTTCTGGGGCTGCACACCTCTAGAGCTGTCCACAATGCCTAGCCTATCCCTTAGGTGTTCAAATGAATCTTTCGGTAATGCCTTTGTGAAAATGTCAGTGAGTTGCTGCTCAGATCTGCAATACTACAACTCAATCTCTCCTTGTTCTACCAACTCCCTTATGAAGTGATAACGGATCTCAATGTGCTTACTTCGTCCATGGAAAACTAGATTCTTTGACAGGGCTATTGATGAAACATTGTCATAATGAATGGTTGTACCATCTTCTTACTGCTCATACAAGTCTGCAAGGATTCTTCTCAGCCAAATAGCCTGACAAGCTGCTGCATTTGCTGCAATATACTCAGCTTCTGCTGTAGAGAGAGAGAGACAATGGGTTGCTTCTTGGATGCCCATGGTATCACACCTAAACCCATGTGAAATACATAGCTGGATGTGCTCTTCCAGTCATCAACATTTCCTGCCCAATCACTATCCGTGAAACCAGCCAACTTAAACTCATCAGAAACATCATACAAAATGCCATAACCTATTGTGCTATTGACATACCTCAAGATCCTCTTTCCTGCTTGCCAATGTGTGTTCTTAGGCTTCTCCATGAACCTAGAAATTAGGCTTATAGCATACATTAAATTAGTTTTGGTTGCTGTCAAGTACATGAGGCTTCCAACCATGCTCTTGTAGAGAGTTGGATTTACTTCCCTACTGCTATCCTCTTTACTCAATTTCAGACCTGTGGCTATTGGTGTTGGGGCAGGTTTATTATTCTCCATTTTAAACCTCTTCACAATCTATTTGGCATAGTTAGTTTGCAAAATAAATATGCCATGCTCTGTTTGCTTGACCTCAATGCCAAGGAAATACTTCAGCAAACCTAAGTCTGTCATCTCAAACTCATTCTTCATTGCCTCTTTGAAATCAGCAATGAGAAGATCACTATTGCTAGTAAAAATCAGATCGTCTACATACAAAACAACAATCAAAATTTTACCTTCGGCTGCTTTGATGTAGAAAGTGGGCTCACTGCTACTTTTGCTAAAGCCATTGCTCAACAAATATGAGTCAATTCTACTGTACCATGCCCTATGTGCTTGTTTCAGCCCATAGAGGGCTTTCTAGAGCCTGTATACATTGTGCTCTTGCCCTGGGACTTCATAGCCAGGTGGCTGCTCCACATACACTTCCTCTTTCAGCACTCTGTTCAAAAAGGCTGACTTTACATCCATCTGAAACACCTTCCACTTATATTGGGTTGCTATTGCAATGACTACCTGAGCTGTTTCTAGCCTTACAACTATTGCATAGGTCTCATCATAATCTCTTCCAGGCTATTGTTTGTACCTTTTGACAACTAGCCTTGCCTTATGTCTTTCTACTTTTCCTTCAGCAGTAGACTTGGTCTTATAGACCCACTTAACTCCAATCACTTGTTTACCCTTGGGTAAATCAGTTAGCTACCATGTGTCATTCCTCACTATGGCATTCAATTCTTCATCCATGGCCTCACACCATTTCTCTTCTTTCACTACTTCTTCAAAGTGGATTGGATCACTAGAAGTGAACAATGCAACATTCAAATCCTCATCATCATCAGCATACCTTGTACTGTCATAAATCTCCTTCACACTCTTTGTCCTCTGTGGGATCATTGATGCAAGTGTGGGGTCTGAATTGCTTCCAGAGCTACTACTGTTCTGACCTCCAGAGCTGCTGATCTGATGACCTCCGGAGCTATAGTTATAACATCCTTCGAAGCTGCTGCTCTCCGGAGTTACAGACCTCCAGAGCTGCTGTCTACCTTCAAAGCTACAATGCTGCTATCTACCTCCGGAGCTACTTTACTGAGCATCTCCGGAGCAGCTATTTTCTAGTGCTCTACGGTAGTTTCTCCCTGAGTTGCTGCTCTCCGTAGCTCCTCCGGAGTTGCTGTCCTCTGGAGCTACTGTCCTCTGGAGCTTCTTCATCTTCAAGGGGTATTGTGACTAAAATACCCATGGTGCTATCCACCGTTCCATCCCATTCTTCATTCTCAATGAACTCAACATCCCTACTGATCACAAGTTTTTTGGTGATGGGATTATACAGTCTATAGGCTTCTGATTCTTCACTATAACCTGTGAAGATACATTTCTCGCCTTTATCATCAAATTTATGCCTCTTCTCTTTAGGCACAAATGCATATGCCACACACCCAAAGATTCTTAGGTGCTCAATAGTCCATTTGCAGTTTGTCCATGCCTCTTGTGGAATCTGATCACGTACAGCCATTGTAGGACACCTATTCAATAGGTAGACCGCTGTTGCTACAGCTTCACCCCAATAATCATTTGACAGTCTCTTTGCCTTCAGCATGCTTGCTGCCATCTCTATCATGGTTCTATTTTTCCATTCAACAACTCCATTTTACTGTGGAGTATACCTTGTTGTGAACTGTTTATGAATGCCTTCATACTTGCAGAAATTCAAAAATTGCTTGGAGATATACTCTCCCCCTCTATCTGTTCTTAGGGCCTTGATGTGTTGACCACTTTGCTTTTCAGTCGATGCCTTAAACTCCTTAAATTTCTCAAAGGCCTCTGATTTGTTTTTCAAGAAATAAATCTAGATTTTTTTGCTGTAATCATCAATGAAGGTCATGAAGTATACATTCCCACCTAATGTGGGGGTCTTCAAGGGCCACATAAATCTAAATGCACCAACTCCAATGGTGCTCTTGCCCTCCCAGAATGCCTTGATTGAAAGGGTTGTCTATGCTACTTTCCTAGAATGCAGGCTTCACATTTTCCATCGGGCTCTACAATGTTCAGTAGCCCTCTAACCATGCCTTTCCTAGACAGTAAACTTAAACCAAAAAAGCTTAAGTGCCCATACCTCAAATACCACAATTTAGATGGGTCTTTGATGACTGTCCTGAAAGCTGTTTGTTGTCCCACTGCTGTGAGTGCCAGAGATAGTGCAGGAAACTGTGCTAGAGATAGCATCGGAGTTAGCATCAGAGATGGCACCGAAGTCAGCATCATAGGAACATTCTGTTCCTCATCATCTGCACTGCTACAATGACTTTCTTGCTACCTCCTCTATCAAATATAGTGCACCCTCTGTTTTCAATTAGGATTTTCTCAACAATCCTTTGTTCATCCATGGTTTCTCCATTTATCCTCAATTGATTCAGCATGGTAGAAACCCTGGTGTGAAAGTCTGAAATAGACTCACTCTCCTTCATCTGAAGGGTCTCAAAATCTCTTCTAAACAACTGGAGCTTGACTGACCTCACTTTGTTAGTTCCCTTGTAGTTGTTTTGCAATATCTCCCAAGCCTATTTAGAGTAGTTTGCTACTGCAATGCGGGGGAAAATAGCCTCTGTCAAGGCTACCTCAACTAGACTGAGAGCTTTTGCATCTTTCATCCTAGTTTCCTTCAATTGGTTTCTTTAAGCATTCGTTAGGGCTGCATAGGCTGCTGGGTCTGTGATGTCTGTGAACCCATTAGTGACCAAATCCCATAGGTCATTCACAACTAGAATGGTCTTCATCTTCTTGGACCAAATATCATAGTTCTACCCATCAAAGTTCGGTGGTTGTTGCCATCCTTTGTTGTCCCCACCTACCATGCTTCTCAAATCTGAGAAGGCTGAAGATGCCTAGACAAACTAGGGCTTATAAAACACCCACAAAACTCTAACTGCCCAGAAAAATAGGGATCTGATACTAAATGTTGGCAGAAAAATAAGGGGACAGAATAGGGGAGGCAGACCACAACCACTAGAAGATACAAAAACAAAAGCTAATGCTACAGTAATGTAATGATGGACAGCAAAAACAAATACAAGGAAGAGAGAGAGACAGATGACAACAATATAACTTTATATTTTTTTTTCTTTGAGGCTACATACAAAACTTCTTACAATTTACAGTGCAGAGCTGCTACTCTATTTTCATACCTTGCCCCAATCTCTGGAGCTGCACACTATCTGTCTAGAGCTGCTATCCAGAATCTCCATAGCTGTCTGTGTCTCTATTGCTGCTACACACAGAAACCTTCTATTCTCTCTACTGTGATACACCTTCACATTCCTCTGCTTTCATTCTTCTACTGCTGCAGGTTAACTCATGCTCTACTCTATCTGTCGACTACTTACTTTTCCCTCTCATTTGTCTCTTGTAACATACCTAGCAAAATGGGCGCTCAACCATTTGAATTTGAACTCACCTACCAGAATTGAATGCGGGCAGGTGCAATGGTGCTAGAGAGAGATTTGAGGGGATCCCAATCCTAACGCAGGGGTTGACAACATTAATTGAACTGATGGAGGATTAATATTTCCAATAGGAACCTGAAGGTGCCGCATCCATTGAAGCTAGGCCAAAAGAAGGTTGTTTAAGTTTAAAGGTATATGTTGATAAAAAGGCTAGGGTTATCAGAGTCAAGTCAGATTATGTTGATAGTGTTTGCAGAAGGGTTTGTTAAAAATGTTTGCTATCTATGTAGATTTTAGCCACTGAAATCATATGAATCAAATAGAAACTGGTGAACAAGAAAAGGAGAGACCATAGGCACCACATTGTAAAGATACAACATTTGGTGAATCACTGGAATGGCAATCATAAGAATTTTTCAAAGGTTTTGAAGGATTGTTCAAAGCCATAATTGAACTGCGAGAAAGGAAAAAAAGTATCATTGCATAAAAAAAGGTGTATGAAATAGCAGCTCAAGCTACCAGTAAATAAAAAGAAGGGAAATCGAATGATGAAAGATGATGTAGGAACATCCAGTGGTGTAAAGGCAATCTTGCATCACCCAAAAAGGTGTTGATTCAAAATCATTAAAATTGTTTTCATTTCTTTCCATAATTAGTATTTCTAGTTCCATAATCGCTTGAATAATGATGTAGGACTTTTAGTTTTTCCAAATTGCTAAAAATAGCAAATTGTTATTTTTAGAAATTTTAACTGCCATTTTTGGAAAGTTCACATTTGGGCACAGATTGAAGTGAAAATTTACAGAAAGATTCGTAAATGAAATATAAGACCTTTGACAAAGGAATTAGGCAAAGATCATTGTGAGATGAAAGATATTAAAGTTTATGTTTTCTGAAAAAGCCCCTAAAAATTTTTGAAAGCAGATATGAGGCACTAAAATGTCCCATAATGCCCTAAAGAGTTGGAAATCCATTTATAGTTTTTTGGTGTGATAGTTTACATGTCAAAATATTAATAGTTTATAATAAGCACAACATAACAAACATAAACTATAATTAAACTATATATATACTAAATAAAATAGTTGTAATGTAAAATAAAATAAATCAAAATAAATGGTTTTTACTTTACTTTAAACTTAATTCATTTTACTAGAACTATTCTATTTGCTACATATTTTATCAATTTTAAAGTTAAGGTTTTTGTATTTACAAATAAATGTGGGCTCTAAATAATTTTTCTTTCAACTATTATTCCACAAATATAAATATAAATATAAATATATATGAAGATTATAGTGTAAAATCTTATGAATTGTATTGGAACATTTAAACTATTAATATTGTTTAACTAATATAAAATTTAATTATTAAAAAAAATTCTAATATTATATGATGTTAATAGTATCATGTTTATAAGGGGAGACCCTATGGTGAAATGGTGGGGCAGCAACCCATGTTTAAACCTCGTGGTACAAACCTCATGGAGTTGCTCTTTACTATGTCACTCTTTACTATGTTAACAATTAAGGGGCCCAAGGATGATTTACCCCTAGTCGTAAATTTCCCTCGTTAATGGATTTGGGGGAGATAAGTCTTGGAACTTCCCCCAGAGATAGGTTGGTACAGATTGAACTTTGACCACACCTCGAAGGGAAATTCAGGATCATCGGGCGTAAGGAGTTTAGTGAGAAATTGGGAAGGGAAGGTCCTTTGCAGAGCTTTTAAGAGGCTTGGCCATGGAACCAACAATATGGTTGAGTATAAGTGCTAATCTTGGGACTTCAAGTAAGCACTGAGATGGGTCTAAGCAAGCTAGCAATAGAAGGTGGCTCAACATTTGTGATTAATGTGATAAGGGTGAGGAGCACATTAAGTTTTAGAAATATAACACCATACTTGACAAGGTCATGGAGCTTTTGGACAAGTTGGAACAATACACAGTTAACCATGTATTCAAGGAGGAAAATAAGGAGGTCGATGCATTGGACAACTTGGCAGTTAATTAGTTTGAGGAACTAGTTTTGGAAACGCCACCTAGCATAGTGACACATGGGTTTCACTCTTGCAGGATTGGTAATTATGGCATTTAATGTCTTCTCCAGTCTATCCCGCTACACTATGATGATATGGCATTCGAAGTAGGAGATAATAATGTTACAAACACTGAGAGCTTCATATTCTAGTGCATTCAGAGTTAAGATGCTTTTATTTGAAGTAAATAATTCTTTGATGTTAATTATCAACTGTTTGAGCTCCGAAGCTATTAAGAAGCCATGGACACCCCGATCAGGCTTACTTGTTTGTAGAAGCAAATGGCCTTTCTCGGGGAGGTGACTGAAAAGAGACTTAAAAGCATTTTCAAAACTAGAAATGATATTCTAGGACTTTTGTTAGTGGATCACCGATATAGAGTAAATAATAACATTTCATCAATTTTTGTTGCAACATTGTTAGAATTCAGGGAATTGAAGGAGGATGTGGCAGTAATTTTGAAAGCTTTGATAAAAAAGAGATTTTTGTGAGGTTTGGATGAGGTGTTAGTGATGACTAGGTATGACAATGGTGTCCCACTTCCAGGTGATTTCCATAGGTTAAACCACAATGGAGATTTGATCAAATGGTTTTCATTGCTTACTTCTAATAAGCCAGCGTCTTTTGTAAGGAGGCATCAGAAGGTGGAGAAAGCAATTGATTTCCTAAAGTAGATCTTGGGAATGAAGGAGGTAGATGGTATGGAATGGATGCAATGTTTCATTGGCATCGAGTAGGAGCAGGCTGAAGGAGCAAGGTTCCCATATTAGTATATATGTTTGTATTTCAGAAATGTATAGGTGAATAGATACTAGTAGTTCTTTCGTTTCTAGGTTTTTGTTTTCACCTAGGTTGACTCTATGTTAATAGTGATTTTCTAAAAATGTATATACTATTTTTTTATTACTTTATAATACAAGGAGCATCCCCATGGATGCATTTATAGATTAAAAAAATAGTGCGATGTTTTTCAAATCATAATTTGTTGTAAACTAAAAATTGTTCAAAGTAAAAATAGTTCTACTCTACAAAATAAGTGGCAATGGAATTCAGAAAGAAAAAAAAATGAGGCACATGAAAAAGGATAGATGGAATTTTTAAATGCAAAAACATGAGGCACAAGAAAAAGATAGAAGACACAAAATAGAGAAGACAAATTTTTGGTTGAAATCGGCAAAAGACTATAGTAGATTAACACAAGAATGAAGAGAAAAATAAAGGAAGAGGGAAGAATAAAATAACACAAATAGATTTAAACAACATAACCACCGATGGCTTAAAAGGAGACAATTTGTAGAAAAGTAAAACCCAAAACCCTACACTAGGGTTAGATCAAAATTCTTCCCCTTCAAAAATTAAATTGTGGAGACCAAATGAAATAGAATATAAGGCCCTAATAGAGTAGATACAAAACCAAATACAAGATCAAAAAAGAAAGACATGGACAAAATCTGGAAAAGAATTATCATATGTTGCTAGAGGAGTGAATAGGATCCCTTTGGGGAAACAAAAAATAAAGGAAACTTTTTAGAATATCATATTTATTCAAAACAAATAGGAATTGGATAATACAAATTCTCATTTAAAAGGTATGGCCTTTTTCATGAGTTGGGAAAATCTTTGGTCTATATGAGATCAAATATGAAAATGGTGTAAAGAAAACTAGGGGTAGAACATGATTATCTACAATCTACCAATGTTATGTGAGTTTTTACCCAAAATGGAAAAAGAAATCTACTTATGAATAACCCTCTAAAATTATAAGAGGATAAAGTTTATTTACCCTTTATAATTAAAACAGAGAAAATAAGGGGTATTATGATCATTTTGGTTAAAAAGGAGATAAATAAAGAATAATTATGAAAAGCCCTTTAGAAAGGAGGAGTTATTATGTTTATTAAACCAATATTAATGACAACCTTTGTGAAAGGGTGTGATGGTTTAGAAGGAACCCCTTAAAAGGTTATATAAGGCATTTGTGTGAGACTTGAAAAGGGCATGGAGAACACTCAAGGAAGATAAGGAAAGAAAGGGAAGAAATCACAAAGGAGAAGGATTATAGATTTGACAAGCGGTGAGCATTAGAGAAGGGGCACACAAAAAAGCAGTGAGCATTGGAGAAGGCGCAGATAGATTGTGTCCAACTCGATGTACAGAGTACACCCAAGATTGTCCTAGCCAGGACTTGTGTGTGCACTTGTGTTGAGCATGTTTTGTTGAACATGGCTCTAGAGAACTTGTGTGTGTTTGTTTTCTTAAAAAGAGCTGAATGCTTGGGAAACACATGGTTGGTTTTGAATAAGAACTGGACTCCTCCTAGAAGTGCTCACTTGCTAAAAGGGGGTTGAATCTGTAATCCATTCTCTAGAGTGACATTTCAAAGAACTTCCAGGATCTAAAAGATATGTATCTATTCCTTTCTATGATGGAAATTAATGAAGTACTAAACTTATTGTTAATAAAAGATATTGATGGGTTTTGATTTTAATATGATTATGTGATTATATAATCTAATTTGTTTTGTAAATGATTTACTTAAGAGTTCTTATTAAATTATCACCTGTTGTAATTTACATTTGTTATTACATCTATTTTAACATCATTGAATATATTATTCTATCTTAAATCTAAATATTAACCATTTAATTATTAAATTGAGATTTAATTTACATTCCTTCTTAATAAATCTATCTTCAGCAGTGTAAGAGAAAGATTAATTGTATTAGGAGAAAGGTTAATATTAGATAAATTAATTCTTCTCCTTAGGTCAAACACTATCAATACATGCATAATTTTTAATTTATCTTTCTTTATCCATTGATGTTGGAGGAAGTGGTTCTTTAGAGATATTCATGTGATATTTTTAAATTTTCTTAGTGTAAAACATTTCTTAGGTAGGCATGAACAAATTATGTCTCTAGGATGAAACATAAGTTTATTATACGGAACCCATTTATTCTTCTCTAACTTTCTTAGTTCAAGGTAATTTGTTGCTTATGGAGATCTATTAATGTGTACATGATATCAAGACCTTGATGATTAAGCATTACATTAAATGTGAACTATAAAATTCTTGAGGTCTTTTATATTTATAAGTTCTAAAATGAGAAGGTACATAAGTATCATTACACTGAATAACAATAAACTTTGTAGTAAATTCTTGATTGTTCACATTGTTACATCCCCAATTTTAGCTTTGATTTTACTATTTACTTTTACATGAATAGAAGTGAATTTATGAAACATGATTTGACGTTATGTTATAATGTTAGAGTAAATCATTGATTATATTAGATATTAGTGCATGAGATTAAGTATAATGCATATGATTAAATGATTCATTAATTTATGTTATGAGAATTTAATTTTTTATTCATAAGATTTATGAGTGGACTAATGATGCATTGATCATGATCTAGTAATTGCAAGTTGTATGTAGAAAAATAGGTTTTGATTACTCTCGGAGAAAGAGAGAGTATCTTCTAAGGAGAGGAGAATAGACCTTTGGTTTTGAACCATTCATTTGTCATCTAAGTATTGAGTACTGTTGTCATGAAGGATTGCACCTGGTCAAGCAATAAGCTCAACAATCCCATGAAACATTGGATCACCGTCAAATTGTGGGTTGTCTATGATGAAAATGAACTTTTAGAAGAGTCAGCTCCCTTTAAAAGTCCCTTAGATCTGATATACTTCAAGGAAAAGAGATAGAAGGATGAATAAATGAAACTAAAATTGATCTAAAGGGGTGATGCACCAATGATTATATCCTAACCTGCAAGTTGATTCACAACTATTTTTCAATACTTCTGTTCCTACAACTCAAATTGAACAATCCTATCACATAAATATTTCATAGAAAGGCATGAAATCAATCTACTTTTTGCTGAAGGAAAACCAATGCTCTCACAACTCAAAAGTATAAGAATAATTTGCACAATCTACAACTTGTGGTAAAATTTGTACTATTGTGTACTTGCTTTAATAGAATGAGACATAAAACTTAAAGGTTTCAATTTAAAACATGGTAAATCTTTATCAGATCATTCACAAGACAAGACACCTAAATCAAACAAGAACACCTGATTTTATTGGAAAATAGAAGGAAAACACTTCAATAACTATCAAATTTGCTAAAAAGTAAACTGCTGTTGTATAAAAACCTATTAAATATATTGAGTTACGATACTGAATCTGTCTCTACAATGTGCAAAGGTTAGAGAAAAAGCAAGAACTCAAAAAAAAGCATAAGCTTTTCATCCTATAATACAAAAATCTATCTCCAAAAGCAAAGGGAAGTGATCTCCTGTCTAACTGCACTCAACATGATGCATGAATAGGTTAGAAAAGTCAACTCCCTATTGGTGGGTGAGCAAGAGAAAAAAGCCTAAATATAAGAGCCCACAACTACTCCAAACTAAGCTATTCTAGCTTAGAACTCCTCCCAAGGTGTTTGACCAAAGGATTGTCAAAATAGGCTTGTTTGACTCCAAGTAAAAAATAGAAGTATGTAGCACATTTCACAGTTCAGGATGTTGTCTTTTCATTGATGTCAAAATATCAGGATATCAGGATGTTGCATTTCACAGTTTTCACAAGATGCAGTTGACAGGTTATGCAATCAGTGTTGTGAAGTATGCAAACAGTGTTGTGAAGTTGCAATCAGTGTTGTGAAGGATTTTTCATAAGGTTGGCTTTATGAATGGTCTTCATCAGTGACATGGTCTTCATTAATGGCAATGGTTTTTAGTTCAGTGATATGGTCTGCATCAGTGACAATGGTTGTTAGATCTCTCAGTTTTGATCTTTCAGTGGTCCTTCATGGTAATGACATCAATGTTGATCTTGTGTGAAGTTGTTCTGTGACTTAGTCATTTCAGTGAATGACATTCATTGCATATTATCAATTTTTGGATTAGGGCAAGGGCTTGCATCATTTGACAAATGTTAATATGCATTATATTAACTCCATCTACATTGAGTTCATTACAGTGGCAGTCTGATGAAGCATGGTGTTTCATTTCAGTGTTTTAGTATTTGGAGTATGTGATTTTTGACAAGGTATATAGTATTTGATATGGTAAGTGTGGTTGTCTCAACATTGACTAAGTCTTATACATTGTCTATACATTGTTTAAACTTTGCCTGTCATAACTCTATGCACTTTATGTTATAAACTCAAACTGACCGATAAAAGAGGTCATCGGGGCTTTAAGTTACAATGTAAGGGTATCAAAGTCGTCGATGTTACCGGCCCCTTGTGCTAGGCCTCGGGTGAGCGCCGATGGAAGACTCAATAGCGGGCGCGAAAAAGCCGATCAATGGCTAAGGTTTGAATGATGGATGGCAGGCCGCGCAAATCAGAGGGATAAGGTTTAAACTGTAAGTTGCTTCCAACGGTCGGCCTTCTGGTATAAAATTGACGGTTGATTTGTTGCTTTAGAACTAAAACATGCCTTTTTTTGGTCTTTTCTCACCGAAGTTCAAGAGTTTTTGAATTTAGAAAGTTATGTAAAGCAAAGAGTGAGTAGTAGAAGGTTTCCAATTATGAAGAATATGAAAAGGCAGTGTTGTTCGAAGAGGGTTCATTTTTTTTGTTTTTGGTGTTTGATTTTCATGTGAGAAGATGATAAGTTTGAGAAGAAAAACAAAGTTGAAGTTGAACCGGTTATTGAAGATTTTTTTTGTTTTTGATTGAAATCATTTTTGTATATAGAGATTTTTGATATGATAGATATAATCTTGTTGCAGATGAGAGAAGATACTTCTTGAGAATTTTTGAATGTGAAGAAGTATGGTTTGAAGCAAGATAATCTTTTTGCAGAGAAATTTTTTTTACATGAAGAGACATTTTTGATAGAGAAATTTGCTCAGTTTTTGGAGATGTGTTGGTGAAATCAAGGATGGAGATTTTTGATCAGAATTGAACAATGTTTTCTCGGAGAAGAATAAAGCTTTGAAAAATGATTTTGGAGAAGGTTAAAAGTTTTTCAATATTGCAGTGAAAGAATCTATGAATTTGCAGAGTATGAATTGATTTGTTTTTAGATTGATTTGCAGAGACAGAGGTATGAAATATCTTAAAGATCAAATTTGATTGATTGTTGTAAAGATGATATGATAACAGTTGAAGGTTGATTACAGAAAATATACATTTGATTGTTTTTGTAAAGGAGAAATAAGGTATTGATTTTATTGAAACAGGAAAATCCCTGTGTAGTAATGGTCATTGAATTTTTAGATGTTGAAATGTCAGTGAGACATGCAGAGTGATACAATATGCCAGTGAGGCAAAATTGTAATGTCAGTGAGACAATTGTAATCAAAAATTTTGAGTTAAGCCAGTGAGGCAGTTGAGTGGTTTTTATACCCCAGGAGAGTTTTCCACTCGGGAAATTTCTTGTGTCAAGTTTTTGTTTTTGATACTCTGCATATGTTTCTTTGTTCTATCTGAAGAATTCTACATTTGTGAATTTAAATTAAGAAAAGGAGTAAAAAGTGTTAAAATTGTTAACAACACTGATTCACCCCCCCTCTCAGTGTTGATTGTATTCCTACAATTGGTATCAGAGCCTGGTACCCTGTCAAAGCTTAATCAGCTTGGGTAGATCATATTTCTGGAATACTTATCATGGCAAGTCAAGAAGGTTACTCTAATTATAAAGCACCTGTGTTTGATGGTTCTAACTATGCTTTTTGGAAATTCAGGATGGAGTCATATTTGTCATCTCTGGGGTATGATGTGTATGCTGCCATTGTTACTGCATATATTGCTACAAATCCTCCTAGCACAACTGATGAGAAAAGAGCATATGAAAATAATGCTAAGGCTAAAAATGCATTATATTGTGGTCTTACCAATGACATACTTGTCAAAATCATGGAGTGCAAAACAGCCAAAGAAATATGGGACAAACTGTCTAATATTTATCAAGGAGATGATAAAATCAAAGAAGCAAAACTGCAATCCTACAGAGCCAAATTTGAAAGTCTCCGAATGAGTGATGATGAGAAAGTGACAGAATATCTTCTAAGGGTCCAAGAAATTGTAAATGCTATCAGAGGACTTGGTGATACACTGGAAGAGAAGACAGTTGTTACAAAAATCTTAAGGACCTTAAATCCAAAATATGAATCCAAAGTGTCTGTTGTTGAAGAAAGAGATTTAAGCAAAGTTACCTTTGATGAACTTCATGGCACTTTCACAGCTTATGAGATGAGGATTAGTAATGACATACCTTCAAGCAAAGAAGCTGCTTTCAAATCAGTTAGAAAAGAAAAGGAGATTTCTGATTTAGATGAATTGGATGATGAACAAGGAATATCTCTTGCAAGCAAGTTAAAGAAGGGATCTGTTGGTAAGTACAAAGGTAAGCTTCCATTCAAATGTTTTGAGTGTGGAAAGATTGGACACTATGTAGCTCAGTGTCCTTACAAAGATCCAGACAGTGATGAAGATGAAAACAAGAAGCAATTCAAAAAGAAACAGTTTGTTTCTAGAAGGAAAAATAATTTCAGAAAGAAAAGAAGTCTGTTCATAAAAAATGTTGATATGAATGAAAGTGATTCAGATGATTTTCTTGATGAAAATGCACAGACTTTGTTTATGGCTATTCTAAATGAAGATCAAAATGAAAAATGTGAAGAACAATCAAATAGTTGTGAAGCTGTTATTGACTTTGAAGGAGAATTGATATGTGCATTAAGTCAAGTCAAGAAACTTAAGAAGGAAATCATTGCTCAAAGAAGTCAGTTTCAAAAAGAAAATGATATCATGAATAACAAGTTAACTTGTTATGAGAAACAGATTACTGATCTAATTCTTTCTCTTGAAGAAAGTAAGAAAATTATTGATGATAAAGACAAAGAATTGAATAACAAGGACAAGGAATGTCATACACTTGAAGTTGAAATTGTTGGTCTAAGAAGAAGACTTGATATGTGCAGAAGCAGTGATAAATTAGATGATCTTCTTGATAGACAAAAAGGATTCAAAGATAAATCAGGTCTTGGATTTGAAGAGGGACAATGTTCTCAAAAGGCTAGTATAAAAGGCAAATCAATCATAAGGACAACAAACTACAACAGAAGTGATACTTTCAGGTATAATGCTCACTTTACTGGATATTGTTTTTGTTGCAACAGGTTTGGACGCAAAGCCAGTGAATGCAGATTTAAAATCAGAAGAGAAATGCATCCATTCATGTTCTTAAGAAGTTTGAAGTGTCACAATTGTAAAAATTTTGGGCATATTGCAAAATTCTGTAGACCTTCATTGCAAATGCAGCAAACAACAAGAAATACTGTCTCAGGTTTGTCTTCTTTGGGTTCTGAAAAGAAATTGCTTGTTTGGAAACCTAAGGTAATCAATAAGAGCTTAGATGTTATGATTGTACAAGCTGCTTTTCATGCCAAAAAGAAGGAATAGTGGGTGATTGACAGTGGTTGCTCCAACCACATGACAGGGGACAAAGATAAGCTTGTTAAGTTTGAAGACATTAATGAAGGCTCTGTTATGTTTGGAAATAATGATTGTATTATGATCAAAGGTAAAGGTACAATTCTTCTTGATGATGAAACACCACTAAATGATGTGTATTTTGTAGAAGGACTGAAGCACAACCTATTAAGTGTCAGTCAAATATGTGACAATGGTTTTAATGTGGTTTTTGATGCACATGGATGTGAGATCAAAAAGAAATCAGGTAAAGTTATTGCAGCAGGTCTAAGGACTAGTGGTAACATCTACAATCTTCATAATTCAGAAACTAAAAGTGTTGATAGCCATATCTATTTCATGGGTCAAATTGAGGAAAGCTGGTTGTGGCATAGAAGACTTGGTCATGTGAATTTTGACAATCTTGTGAGAATCAGCAGGAATCACAATGTCAGAAATATGCCTCATATTTCAAAACTAAGTAATACTATATGCAAAGAGTGTCAGCTGGGTAAGAAAACCAAAGTTAGTTTCAAGCCTAAGGAGTATTTTACTTCAAAACCTCTGCAGCTGGTACATTCAGATTTGTGTGGTCCTACAAGGACTAAAGCTCTGGGAGGAGAAAAATATTTTATGCTTTTCATTGATGACTTTTCAAGAATGACATGGGTAACATTCTTAAGGCATAAATCAGAGGCATTTGATAGATTCAAAATCTTCAAGAAGATGGTTGAAAAGGAATCTGATTTCAAGCTAAAATGTCTAAGGTCAGACAATGGAGGAGAGTACACTTCAAAGGAATTTGAGGAGTATTGTGAAAAACATGGAATAAGAAGGCAATTCTCCACTCCTAGAACTCCACAGCAAAATGGAGTAGCTGAAAGGAAAAATAGGACTGTAAAAGAAATGGCAGGAACTCTACTACATGATGCAAATTTGCCTAATGTCTATTGGAGAGAAGCTGTTCATACAGCTGTATATACTCTGAACAGAGTTCAATTAAGGGTAAAGTCAAATTATACTCCTTATGAACTGTGGTATGGTAAGTCAGCTAATGTTGGGTATTTCAAAATTTTTGGAAGTAAGTGTTACATTAAGAAAGATAATGATAGCTTATGTGGTTTTGAGTCTAGATGTGATGAAGGCATTTTTCTTGGTTATTCTACACATAGCAAGGCATATAAGTGTTTTAACAATAGGCTCAAAAGAATAATTGAAAGTACTAATGTTAAGGTGGATGAGGATTTGCAGCCCTGTATGCAGTTGATTCATGACATTGAAGTTGATCATCATTCACAAAAGGAAGAAGAAATTCAGGAAGAGGAAGAAGATCCTGAAAAATCTGTTGATGTTAAGACAAAGACTCTTTCAAAGGAATTTCAAAGAGATCATCCTCATGAGTTGATCATTGGGGATAAGAACAGTGGTGTGTTAACAAGAAGAGGAAAGCAAGCTGCTGCACATAATCAAGCACATGTGTGTTTGATATCTGAAATGGAACCAAAGAATTATGTTGAGGCCAACAAAGATGAAGCATGGGTTAATGCCATGGAAGAGGAGTTAAGCCAAATAGAAAAGAACAAAACATGGGAACTTGTTCCAAGACCAGAAGGTAAGAATGTCATTGGATCAAAATGGGTGTTTAGGAATAAGCTTGATGATAAAGGTAAAGTTGTTAGAAACAAAGCCAGACTGGTTTGCAAAGGGTATTCACAAATTGAAGGTATTGACTTTGAAGAAACATTTGCTCCTGTTGCTAGATTAGAAGCTATAAGGATGTTTTTAGCTTTTTCAGTTTATAAAAATTTCAAAGTTTACCAAATGGATGTAAAATCAGCATTTCTAAATGGAGATCTTGAAGAAGAAGTCTACATGGAAAAACTAGAAGGTTTTGTGAATAAAGATAATTCAGATCATGTTTACAGGTTGAAAAAGGCTTTATATGGTTTAAAGCAAGCTCCAAGGGCTTGGTATTATAGACTGGATAAGTTTCTGCAGGAACAGGGGTTCACAAAAGGAGGTGTGGATAGTAATTTGTACTATTTAATCAAAGGTGAGGATATTCTGGTTGTTGAAATTTATGTAGATGATATCATTTTTGGTAGTAACAATGATGATATGAGTCATTCATTTCCTAACATCATGAAATCAGAATTTGAAATGTCTATGTTGGGAGAATTGTCCTTCTTTGTTGGTCTTCAGGTATCTTAGCTTGAAAAGGGAATATTCATCTCACAAAATAAATATGCCAAAGAGATGTTAAAGAGGTTTCAAATGGATGATTGCAAACCTTTGGGTACTCCTATGGAGACAGGGCATAAGCTAAGTAAAAATGATGAATCACCTGAAGTGGAACAATCTCTGTATAGATCTATGATTGGGAGTCTTTTATATCTCACTGCTTCTAGGCCTGATATTATGCAGGTTGTTTGTTTGGTTGCAAGATTTCAAGCTTGTCCTAAACAATCACATTTGAATGCTGTTAAAAGAATCTTTAGATATATTAAGGGTACACTTGATTTTGGTTTATGGTATCCTAGACACAATGATTTTACACTTCTTGCCTATACAGATGCAGATTGGGCAGGGTGTTCTGATGACAGAAAAAGCACAAGTGGGGCAGCTTTCTTTCTGGGTGGCAGATTGGTTGCATGGCTTAGTAAGAAACAAGATTGTGTTTCTCTATCTACAGCTGAAGCTGAGTACATTGCTGCTTCATCATGTTGTACACAGGTACTTTGGATGGTACAATCACTTCTTGATATTAAGGTTGAGGTTAAAAAGCCTGTGTCTATTCTTTGTGATAACACCAGTTCTATCAATATGTCAAAGAATCCTATAATGCATTCAAGAACTAAACATATTGCTATTAGATATCATTTTCTAAGGGAAAAGGTGATTGAAAATGAAGTTGCTTTGGAATATGTGCATACAAGTGATCAGTTGGCTGACATCTTCACAAAGCCTTTGCCAAAGGAGACATTTGAAACTCTGAGATAGAGACTGGGAGTTCTGTCTCTTGTCTCTCTTCAGTAAGTTACAGAGATATTAGATTCAGGGGGAGTTGTTTTCTAGATTATTTTAATGTCTTGAATCTCATTTGTACATAGCCTGTATATAGTTTTTGTACATATTTTTGTGGTTGGTAATGTTATAGTATTGTACATTTGATCAGTTTGAAGTAAAGTGTTGGTTTTGACAAATTTTTTCAGAGGATTGTATTTACAAGAACAGGAATCTATTGATTGTGGTGTTATTTTTTTTGCCTTTGACATTTTTATGTCAAAAAGGGGGAGAAATCAGTTATGGTTTTGCCATCAATGTCAAAGACAAAGGGGGAGTTTTGTAGCACATTTCACAGTTCAGGATGTTGTCTTTTCATTGATGTCAAAATATCAGGATATCAGGATGTTGCATTTCACAGTTTTCACAAGATGCAGTTGACAGGTTATGCAATCAGTGTTGTGAAGTATGCAAACAGTGTTGTGAAGTTGTAATCAGTGTTGTGAAGGATTTTTCATAAGGTTGGCTTTATGAATGGTCTTCATCAGTGACATGGTCTTCATTAATGGCAATGGTTTTCAGTTCAGTGATATGGTCTGCATCAGTGACAATGGTTGTTAGATCTCTCAGTTTTGATCTTTCAGTGGTCCTTCATGGTAATGACATCAATGTTGATCTTGTATGAAGTTGTTCTGTGACTTAGTCATTTCAGTGAATGACATTCATTGCAAATTATCAATTTTTGGATTAGGGCAAGGGCTTGCATCATTTGACAAATGTTAATATGCATTATATTAACTCCATCTACATTGAGTTCATTACAGTGGTAGTCTAATGAAGCATGGTGTTTCATTTCAGTGTTTTAGTATTTGGAGTATGTGATTTTTGACAAGGTATATAGTATTTGATATGGTAAGTGTGGTTGTCTCAACATTGACTAAGTCTTATACATTGTCTATACATTGTTTAACCTTTGCCCGTCATAACTCTATGCACTTTATGTTATAAACTCAAACTGACCAGTAAAAGAGGTCATCGGGGCTTTAAGTTACAATGTAAGGGTATCAAAGTCGTCGATGTTACCGGCCCCTTGTGCTAGGCCTCGGGTGAGCACCGGTGGAAGACTCAATAGCGGGCGCAAAAAAGCCGATCAACGGCTAAGGTTTGAATGATGGATGGCGGGCCGCGCAAATTGGAGGGATAAGGTTTAAACTATAAGTTGCTTCCAACAGTCGGCCTTCTGGTATAAAATTGACGGTTGATTTGTTGCTTTAGAACTAAAACATGCCTTTTTTAGTCTTTTCTCACCGAAGTTCAAGAGTTTTTGAATTTAGAAAGTTATGTAAAGGAAAGAGTGAGTAGTAGAAGGTTTCCAATTATGAAGAATATGAAAAGGCAGTGTTGTTCGAAGAGGGTTCATTTTTTTTGTTTTTGGTGTTTGATTTTC
Organism: Cunninghamia lanceolata; assembly: GCA_027924645.1. Lineage (NCBI taxonomy): Eukaryota > Viridiplantae > Streptophyta > Pinopsida > Cupressales > Cupressaceae > Cunninghamia > Cunninghamia lanceolata. The sequence goes on along the minus strand of BSBN01000078.1, from coordinate 27,392,168 downwards.
ATGTGAGAAGATGATAAGTTTGAGAAGAAAAACAAAGTTGAAGTTGAACCGGTTATTGAAGATTTTTTTTGTTTTTGATTGAAATCATTTTTGTATATAGAGATTTTTGATATGATAGATATAATCTTGTTGCAGATGAGAGAAGATACTTCTTGAGAATTTTTGAATGTGAAGAAGTATGGTTTGAAGCAAGATAATCTTTTTGCAGAGAAATTTTTTTTCCATGAAGAGACATTTTTTATAGAGAAATTTGCTCAGTTTTTGGAGATGTGTTGGTGAAATCAAGGATGGAGATTTTTGATCAGAATTGAACAATGTTTTCTTAGAGAAGAATAAAGCTTTGAAAAATGATTTTGGAGAAGGTTAAAAGTTTTTCAATATTGCAGTGAAAGAATCTATGAAATTGCAGAGTATGAATTGATTTGTTTTTAGATTGATTTGCAGAGACAGAGGTATGAAATATCTTAAAGATCAAATTTGATTGATTGTTGTAAAGATGATATGATAACAGTTGAAGGTTGATTACAGAAAATATACATTTGATTGTTTTTGTAAAGGAGAAATAAGGTATTGATTTTATTGAAACAGGAAAATCCCTGTGTAGTAATGGTCATTGAATTTTCAGATGTTGAAATGTCAGTGAGACATGCAGAGTGATACAATATGCCAGTGAGGCAAAATTGTAATGTTAGTGAGACAATTGTAATCAAAAATTTTGAGTTAAGCCAGTGAGGCAGTTGAGTGGTTTTTATACCCCAGGAGGGTTTTCCACTCAGGAAATTTCTTGTGTCAAGTTTTTGTTTTTGATACTCTGCATATGTTTCTTTGTTCTATCTGAAGAATTCTACATTTGTGAATTTAAATTAAGAAAAGGAGTAAAAAGTGTTAAAATTGTTAACAACACTGATTCATCCCCCCTCTCAGTGTTGATTGTATTCCTACAAAGTAGAACCTCCTCTTGCATGAGTTTGACAGTTTAGTTTGTCTTCACTTTACTCCCTTGCATGATTTGAGGGAAAAAATATATTATTTTTGACAAATATTAAGGGTAATATGTTTGCATGGTTTTAGCTTAATAAGTGTTTTACAATTATCTTCTTGGTTTTGTGAAACAAATATTAGGGTAATTTATAATTATTACCCTCAATAAGTGTTTAAAATACAATATTTTTAGCTTTAACTCAAGCAAAAAGGAAAAAGGGGTTTACTTGATTTGTCCATTTACACTTGAACTTCTCTTCAACTTCACAAAAAAAACCACAAGGTTTATAATAATGTCTTTTTCTATCCTTAGCCTATGAAAAGGCTTCAAACCATTCTGTGATTTTTTTAAACTTTAATCATACCATTTCCCTTTTGTTTTCAAACACTTATCATTTTCTTTTGATTTCCAAGGTTTTAAAAGTCTCTTAATAAAGTCAAAAGAGAAGAATGACCACCTTATGACTCCATCTCTCCACAGGCTCATGCATTCTTCACTAGGCATCATGACTTGAAATTTATAAACCATAGTCTCCATTTGATTTATGATGATCTCTTTTCTTAACAAAGTCAAAGGGAGACTAAGAGGATTAGGCTAGGGCACAAAAAGATCAATCAAACCCTAAAATAAATCATTTTTCTCTTATCCTTTTCATCTGCTTTGAAGTGATGCACTGCCATGAGGGTTTCTTAGTTCATTGCAACTCTTGAAGGGTTTTTGCTGCTTCCAACGGCTCGTCTTGTAACTTCTTCTAGTAAGCAAGGCTCATCTACTTTTCTATATAAGAACTACAAAAATACATCTCTTCACCTTACTGTTTCCTTCTTCTTTCCACTAAAAACTACAAGACATTTCTATTTCCTTGCCCTTTTTCTATGGTTTTGATATATGGAATAAAATACTTCATTATTTTTTTTTGCTCATGTATGGTAAAGATTTGTGCTTTTGGCTTTTTCCTCTACGTGACTCCATGAAAGTGTTTTAAAAAAGTATGAAAAGTCTATGTACTTTCCTTTTTGTTGTATGAGATGGTAAAAAAACTGATTTATATGTTGTTTATGATGTAATCTTGTTGGGGCTTGATTGTGAAATGAATGTGAAGTTCTCTATTTTTTCTACTCTTTACTCTTCTATATGATCCTATAGCAACACTGACCCTTGCTTTCTTTTATACAAACTATGGAATGTGGTCCTAAAACTATAGGTTTCTATGCATATTTCTTTGTATATGGTTTTTATTTGAATAGTCAGTAAAGAGATCTCGATGTCCTCTACAGAAGAATGCTTAAAAACTGATTTACTATGGTTCTCTTCACTAAAAAATTGAGGGAAAAACCCTTGTCTTGCTATAAGATGATTGAAAAGTGACTTCTCTACAGCCTCTACAAAATAAGACTACTTTCCTTTGATTATTTTTGAAACCCACATACTTGCATCGTTGCTTTCATGGCATAATTTATTCTTGGTTACAGATGTTTTTCGCACCATATTGATGGACTTAGCAACTATCTCAATATTCCATGTATTGATTATGGTATGGCTCTTTAGTATGAGGAAGAAGCTTGTTTCCTTTCTCACTTCTGAGAAATATGTAGGTTTCCCTTTTTTTTGACAAAACCCTAATAGGGTTATATGGAAACTATGCCACCTTTGGAATAGCCATTGAAGGTGTTTTGTAGGAAATGTGTGAAACCCCTATATTATCTCTCTGGGAAAATATGAGCAATGTGTTTTTGAAAAGAACAGTGAGGACTTCTTTTCTAAACTCTATTGTATTTCTTTTCCTCTCTTTTGAAAGTTCTGGAACAAAATCTTACTCCTTGAGGGCTCTGTTCTCATCATAAATACTATTGTGATTGTACATTACTTGCAACCTTTTTGATGTTTCAATTGACTATTTTTTATGAACTAGTAAAAGGCTACTATTTCTTTTGTTGTATACTTTTATGACTATCCTCATGACTGATTTCTATCACTATCTCATTGTTTTTAGTCATCTTTGTATAATGTTGTATCTTCATAGTGTTTGACTGTCTCATTCCTAAAGGCTTTATAACAGTCATAAACTACTGTCTTATCTACCGCACCTCCTCAATAGTCCCTTAACTTCTTCTTAACATTGTTCTTCTATTCTTCATGTCAATGGGTAAGATTCTTCCACGATATTTACAGCTTCATCAATTAGTTTTTTTTCCCTGTACTGGGTAAATCATCATAATAATTGCTTTTGGACTATTTGAAACATCACTCTAATTGAATACCAGCCATTTCAATGGTTAAAGACTCAATAGCAAGTTTACACCTCATTCACAACAAGAGTGGTAAATGTTTGTCCTATTTTCTTTTACCTAGGCTAACTTTGTTATGTTGGAGTGGATGATATTCAAGTGGGGCAAACTGAAACAAATACCTCCTTTGCACTGTTCCATTCTTCAACCTATTGTAGTCATCTAGAATTGATCTCAGACTGTCATGACAATCATCTTTATTGGATTGTTCATTATTTCATCTCTACTCATTGTATATGACTATTCTCCTTTTTACCACAGTCATTCTTGATATTGACTGTCACTGCTACTACCTTTTGTTCTCTCTGTATCATGTTACTGGCTTGACTGTATCATTACATTGATGTTTGTCTTTGACTGCTGATGTTGATTGCTCTTATCAAATGCAATTGGTTGTTCTTTAATATGTATGTGGCTCTTCAGGCATGCTTATTACCTTGTCATTGTTAAGGTGCCTTTACTTGTGACTATTCACTATGCCCATATGAGATACTATACTATATTGAATTACTGCTTTCCTGTACTTTTCACTATTTCATGCAAACATGTATCTTCTTCTTTCACTGTCTGGTCTATCTAGTGACTACACAAGTTTTCCATGCTTGATAGACTTTCAATAACTTTCAGCAATATGCATAAGGTAGTTTAATGAAATTTTTGTATGACCTTATGATTGTCTTAGACTCCTAGAGCAATGAGTGCCTTTTGTAGTCCCCTTGAGTATCTTGATTGATGATTTCCTCTGTATGATGGACTGCTCCACTTTCATGAGATAGTCCCTCTCTCCTGGTGACTGCTACATATGATTGTACCTTGATGATGGACATGAATGTCCCTTATATTATGACTATTCTACTAATAGTACTGTCACTTCATTATTACATTGCTGCTCTATATGAGTTGCTAGTCACCCTTTTTCTCTTTATCTTTGCATTATACATTGTGCCTCATGACAATCCTTACACCTTGTAATTATGACTGCTGTCCTCAAATGTCATTAATTACTAGTCTTCAAGTACCTGTACCTGCACATCTAGCAAACTAGTTAGAGAAAACATAGAGGCTTAGTAGCCCCTCCTTTGAATTGTTTGATCTTTACTTTTGCATCCTTTTATAGCTGTATGATTGCATTCTGGATTTGCTAATCTCTCATATCTTCTTGATTAGATATTTGTGTAAGATAACAAGTACATTATGATATTATTGTATATGGAAGTGAAAAAGGGACCCTGATCTCTAACATTCCTCATTTTATTTTGCAGGCCCCCTTGAATATATCAATGAGGGAAGTGAAGATGATGCTGGCAGCAACAAGATTCATTATTTAGGCAATGACAGGTCCCTTTTTCCCTTTTATATGTTTTCTTCTTTTGTTTCAGATTTACTTGCTCTCTTTCATTGCATCATATATAGTTAGTCCCATGACTTGTGTGGGAGCATATAAACACTTTACTTCTCATGAATATGAACAACTATTTTATGCAATATTTTTTGTATATTTCTTCTTCTTTGTGAATCAATTGCATAAAGATAAACTAAGATTGATTGCATGATACAGATGTTCATAATCATGAATGGATTTAGCAATATTTATGTACCTTTTTCATTCAATAATGTATCAATTGTAAAGAATGAACAATGGAAATATATTGCAACACAATCTGCAATGCATAGATTAGCTTTCCTTTCTCCTGCCAGTCCTAGGATATCTCTTGCTTTGTTGGAGTGTCCTTCCCATCTTATTTGGCTCATGTACCAGCTCTTACTAATCTGCTACATGATTCTAGTAATGGTTATCACCAGAATGGCCCTCCACTAGGATAGTAGGCCTTCTAGGGGTAACTGAGAATCTTGAACCTGTCTACTTCTTCAAAGTAACAAAAGTAAATTTTGTTACAACCTGACCGAATTTAGCTGAAAAGCACAATTGGGTAACAAGTACCTTCAATTAGTAAACCCTTGACGATTGAGGCAAGTCATGTTGTTCAAAGTGGTTTAAGTTTGTTGGTCGACTCGACAAGTTGTCGACATTGTTTAGAATCCTTTTCAAGTTGTCTTGTCAACCTTGTCATTTTGTGGAATCAACATTGTTGATGTTTAGCAATAGTCATTTTGTGACTAGCACATCTTTCTGTCGAACACGTCAATCTTGACATCATAAACAAGATCACGTTTGCATTTCCATTAGCATGGTTGGAAGAAATGTTAGTGTGTTTCATGTTATAGTTATAACATCAAATATTTCATTTGTTGCCATAATGAAATCGACGAGTTTTTCTTTTAGTTCATGAAGGGGAGATGAACTCATCCCATTCACATTTGTGTAGAAGTTTATGTAAAAATATTGTTATTATTCCTATTGATATTAATATCTATGTCCATAGACTATTATTATATGTAGAACTTTGGAACAAGTTTGATAGTGGGTTAATTGTTAATGACCTCCATTATAATGAAGCATTCATTAATAACCATCTTCGATAACATTGAATGCTTTTGAGAAAGTTGTTGTTGTGTGAGGAGTGGTAATTATTAACCATGTACTCCTCTAACTTTGCATGTCCAACTAAGAGCCTTAGCAGGCTAATTTAGTGGAGATACCTGTGGCTTTTTGAATTGATTAACTATTTTAAGAGTGGTGTCTTTATGATAGAGAGTTGTGGTTGGTTATGGTAGTGAATGCCTCATTAGTAGAGTCGGGTAGAGAGGTAAGAGAGTTTGTTATTTTTGGTGATAATAGAGATTCAAAGAACTCAGTTTTGGGAGCAGAGTTTAGGAGAGCATCAAGAGAGTTGACAGAAGGAAAATCTTAGAATAGTGAAGGTTAGTTATCTCAGTTGATAAACACTATAAGTTAATGAGGGAAATTAATATCTCATAATAGATCATTTATTATAAGGGAATTAGTTCAAGAAGTTGAAGTGAAGGTCGACAAAGTCTAATTGTCACCAGTTTGCTCAAGTATGAACCGTGCATATTCCTCATGACTCTCTTATTGCAAATCAGGTTACTAGAAACTCTTATATATCAATAATTGTTTTTGGAGAACATAGGCATTCCCTATGAAATGTTGGTAGTTATATGAGCCTTTAGACCATAGCTAAGTATATTAGAAGCTTTACTTGTATCAGAGAACTCTTGGTCAATGTTGCTCATCTTATTGTTTCTAGTTAATAATATAACTTTTCTTTTGCTAAGAACTTAGAGTCAGTGTTATCATCTCTTTAATAGTCGATAGTCATAGTATAATTTCAATGGTTGATACTTTTATATAAATAATGTTAGCATAGCTTAGTTTTTTGGTTTTTAATAGTGAAAAAGAGTGTGGTGTTCCTATCATAAAGGTTTTGTCTAAAAGCAAACTTTAATGTTAGATATCTCTAGAAGATGGTTTCGATTTGTATATAGATAAAATTGTGGGATAAATTTAGACAAAGATTTTAGGAATATTTAGATACAGAGGATTCTCTATTTAAACATTATAAACATATTCTTTTTTTGTATGTATATATATATATATATATATATATATATATATATATATATATATATATATATATATATATATATATATATATATATATATATATATTTCATAAGACACTACCTGAGTAGATTATATATGACTTTATACTCTTATCTTTTCCCATAGACTTCTTTGTGGAGTAGTGCAAACAAGCAATACAAACTTACGCAAGTGTTAGGGTTCTTTGATTATTGCATTCTTATGTTCTTATAATCCACAAGTCTAATATACTCATTGGGTCATAGAGGCTTACTATTTTGGTGAAATCATATAGTTAGTAATGTTGAACAACTAGTGGAATATATAATATAGTCTTTGAGTTACTCGAGAGGTTTTAGATATTGATATTGTTCCAATGACTTCATTGATTATATTTATATAAGTAGAACAACTTGGAAAGTAAACAAAAGTTGATGGCAACATAAAATAAGTCTTTTTAAGGAGACATCGAGTGAGATGGTTTTACTACAAGTTTAGATGAAAGTAGTTGTATACTATTGCTTCGACTTAGCTTATTTGTAAGAGAGAGACTCAGACATTAAAATCATGTGGATAGAAAACATAATTTAGTTCATCATCTTTTTGGAATTCAAACTAAACTTAGGAGCAGTTTAAACTTGAATTTGTTCCTTTAGCTTTATTTAAACTAAAGTATACTTGTATATTATAATCTAGTCAAGGTTTGTGAGATTTAAATGACCTCGTAGATGGAATAAGACTAGAAGATAGTCTCTTTCTTGTTATATTCTTACTTTTTAAGATTAAGTTTTTTTGTTATTCCATTGTGATGGAAAAGGGAAAGATAAAAACCCTAGCTTAACCCAATGGGGTAAAGTTATCTAATTTACCCTTGTGGTTACGTGATGTCTTAACTATTTAGATCAACAATGAAAAGGTGAGTTCCTTATTTATGATTGTTAATTATATTTAGACATAAAGGAGATTTTTCCTATCCATTTATGTTTATTCTTGGTTTAAAAGAAAACATATTTGGTTGTTTGCAAATGGACTTAAGTTATAAGTGTCGATAAGTCATGTATCTCACATGTTGCAAGGATGCAAGGAGATACCCAACTATAGATAGTCATTCCATAAGGTCTTTGGAACAATGACGGTGTCTTGAAAATCTATCTAAGTTGGAAAGACTATATTTCAGTTAAATAAAACTCTGTAGTTAAACCTAGTTGACCAAGTCATACTGTAAGATGTGACTGTATCCAAGTCGAGTTGGAGGGTGGGTAGACATTACGACAATGTTCATTGATAATGTCTATTGTATATTGAATCTTTGGCCAAAGTAATGCATATGTCTCTACGTTCATTGTCAGTTCACCATATCTAGATTGCATAACATATCAGTATCATCATACTTAGCTAGAGGTTAACTAGGGTAGTATGATCGATAGCATTATGTAGGATACAACACCAATTCTTTGATGGCAAATAACCATTGGTTACCTTATGTCTATACTCTTCATGAAGGGTAGGGCCACTTCCAGAAAGGAAGGTGAGCATGGGACCGTTAGTCTATGGTTGGAGGTAAAGCACTTAGAAGATGGTCTCCCTCTCTCTCTAGTATATGACTCACCGAGACTTACGATATGGGTGTCCGAATTCTAGATGCAATATATATTTTGGATAAGTGACTTGTGTTTTTAAACTATGTAAATGTATATCATTGTACTGAAATGACAAGATGCCAACATTGTAAAATATATGATGTTGTATATTTCAAGAAGGAAATTATATATTTTTTGATGTATCTTGATTCTTTAATATTATTTCAACTAAAAAAAATTCTATCTTTTTCACTGTGTGTTTTTAAATCTCATGGTGAATATTTGATTTTAGTCTTGTTTAGGAAATTGTGAGGCCTACATTTTTCATTTCCATTCATGTGACTTTTTACCTTACTGTTGCTGATACTTGTTTATTTGTGGGACTGTAATCTCAGAGTTTTGAACTATTAAACCTTATTATGTTAAAAGAAAACTAATTGGGTGATGTTAGATAGATGTTTGCATTAACAGAAAATAAATTGGGTGATGTTAGATAGATGTTATTCTATAGGAAAACTAATTGGGTGATGTCTGATTAATGTTTACATTACAGGAAAAATAATTGGGTGATGTTAGAAAGAAAATTGTAATGTGATTTCATTTATGCTTATGAGAGACAAAGAGAAAGAAAAGATAATAGTGAAAATAAAGAGGAGAAAATGAGAGGCATTTCTGAAATAGGCTAAGAGAACTAAGTAAGATTTTTCTCTCTGATAATCCTGATTAGGGACAAATTAATTATCAAAATTAGTTCAAACATAGAAATTAAACCAGAGTGGAAACCTAGGGGACTTCATCAAGAGAAATTAGTAAACCCTATTTAAGTGATCTGATCTACCAAGAAATTAGGAATAATGTAAAGGATCTAGTGATAACTCTGATTCATAGAAAACGTGAAGAAAAGTAGGATAAACATAAAGAAACCTTACAAAATGGGAAAGAGAATGTGATAGAAATACAATCAAAATTAAATTTTAGAGAAATGGAATAGAGGACAAATGAATAGGCTTTGTTGAAAATGCTAAGGTCAGAAGGAGGAGAAATTAATATTAAATTTCAGAAAACATGAAGGAGAATAGATGATCGTGCTTTGTTGAAAAATGATCAATCAACTTAATCAACTATTGTACCAATGTAATTAGTGAGATTAACCTAAGTCAGGAAACAATGTGACCAAGATTAGTGCTAGTGTAATAAATCCCACTCACGCCCATGAGGTGTTATGCTGCCGGATTTTTCTAGAATTTAGGGTTTAGGAGCTTAGTAAGTTCAACCCTTGTAGCAACGTCGACCGTGTCGTGAAGACCCCCTTATTAGCCTTCTTGCATTTGGGTGTGTGCACATGTGCGTATTACCCCATTGGAAACTATATTGTTTATGCCTTAAGCGTATGCCACCGAGCACGCTTATGTGTGCGAGGGGGTTTCTAGGGAAGCATGGGAAAAAATTTGATATTTCGTGTCATGACCACATGACACATGAGGACATGACACGTGTGATGCGTGTTGTGAGCACATGGGAAATGTGGGCATGATATTTGGTATTAGAGCCCAAGTTTAAACACTGGGCATATTTGGGCACGTTATTTATTCTGCAACTTTGATTAATTAGTGTCTACCTTGTTTTGTAGGATGCCTCCCCGATGTGTTCGACGAGCGTGATCATGCAACACGGCATCCGCTGAGGTCCATAGTGATTCCTTGGCTGAGGGACAGAGACCCGCAGTCATAGCAGATCCACCAGTGCCGTAGGCACCTCCAGTATTTGACATAGGTCCACAGATTCTACAGACACTGTAAGCCATGTTAGAGAGGTTACTGCCAGCGATTTTAGAGCCACATGATGAGCCTCACATTGATCCGTGAGAGGAGCCATGTAAGGAGCCACGTGCTAAGTCATGTGCTAAGCCATATGTTGAGCCTCACATCAATCCACAAGAGGTGCCACGCATGGAGCCTTTTGTAAAGATCCCGGATACTACAGTAGAGGAGGTAGAACCAGCCTACCATGCATGGAGTAGGAGTCCTCCAAGACTTTCAAGACGAGATGAGACCATGAGAGTAGAGAAGATAGATCATGGGCCATAGTAGTATGGGTTGGATGAGCTGGTTATAGGGCTTAGAGACATAGGAGACCCCATCCAAGACCTACTTAGGCTCAACCCACCTACCTTCGCAGGAGCTGCAGAGGGAGCTGTGGCCGAGGCTTGGCTTATTAGTCTAGATAGGTGCTTTGCATTGCGACCTTACGGGAGCAACATGAAAGCACAAGTGGCAGTACATCTTTTGAGAGATGCAACAGCCACCTGGTGTTGCACTGAGGAGTGCAAGCACCAGTTATCCTTAGATACACTCATGTGGGATATTTTCATAGAGCGCTTTAATGCATGATATTTGTCAGAGCATTACAGACAGTGCAGGATAGATGAGTTCCATGATTTACAGTAGAGAGGACTCACAGTTACTCAGTATGAGAGCAAGTTCATTGAGATTTCTTGTTATGCCAAGTACCTCCATGACGAGAAACTTCTAGTACACAAATTTATCAGAGGTTTGAATCATAGGATAGCAGGACTAGTATGTATGGTAGATCCCTAGACTATAGTGAGGCTATCAAAAAGGCTCTTATTGTAGAGGAAATTCAGGGATGAGGGCAGAATTCACGCCCGCAGTTTCAGGACCACAATCACCAATAACAATAGAACTTTCATAGGCCACAATCCACACCACAGAGAGGAGGATTTAATTCCTCATCATTACCTCCTAGGCCTCCACAGTAGCAGTGGCAGTAGCATTAGTAGAGATCTAGACCCCAGCAGAGGGTTCAGGGAGGACAAAACTATGATTGGCAATAACAGGGCCCACGTAGGGATCAGAGACAACAGGGATCATCTACGTGACCCATAAGGACACAATAGACCTTTAGAGAAACACAGGGTTTCACAGACCGACTGGGACAACAACAGTCTATCTAGAAATGGACAGTACAGTATCAACCTAGGGGACCGTGTTATGTATGTGGTGGTGAAGGTCACCTAGCCAGAGAGTGCCCCCAGGGCTTTATGGAAGGGGGCAACCTTGTGCGGGAGGTTCAGAGCAGACTCTAGAAAATCTGGGTAAGTCCCACCTTATGTTTGCAGTAGTTAATAACTGCCAGGCTGATTTCTACACCCCCACTATTGAAACTATGAGTAGAGGCGAAGGAACAGCTGGCTTTGGAGCCAATTCACATATTGGCTCATTGGACGCTGGGCCTTCGAGGTCGATAGCTAGACCAGGTTAGGGTCTAGTGGGACATGTATGACGAGGTCACTATGACATGGGAGGATGCAGTGAAACTGAGGACTCTTTATCCTCACCTTTTTGATGACTTCCAGGAGGAAGTATAGTCTTAGGGGGGAAGGATGTGAGGCCTACATTTTTTATTTCCATTCATGTGACTTTTTACCTTACTATTGTTGATACTTGTTTCTTTGTGGGATTGTGATCCTAGATTTTTGAACTATTAAACCTTATTATGTTAAAGGAAAACTAATTGGGTGATGTTAGATAGATGTTTGCATTAAGAGTAAATAAATTGGGTGATGTTAGATAGATGTTATTTTATAGGAAAACTAATTGGGTGATGTCTGATTAATGTTTACATTATAGGAAAATTAATTGGGTGATGTTAGAAAGAAAATTGTAATGTGATTTCATTTATGCTTATGAGAGACAAAGAGAAAGAAAAGATAACAGTGAAAACAAAGAGGAGAAAATGCGAGGCATTTCTGAAATAGGCTAAGAGAACTAAGTAAGATTTTTCTCTTCGATAATCCTGATTAGGGACAAATTAATTATCAAAAATAGTTCAAACGTAGAAATTAAACTAGAGTGGAAACCTAGGGGACTTCATCAAGTGAAATTAGTAAACCCTGTTTAAGTGATCTGATTTACCAAGAAATTAGGAATAATGTAAACAATGCAATGATAAATCTGATTAATAGAAAACGTTAAGAAAAGAAGGATAAACATAAAGAAATCTTACAAAATAGGAAAGAGAATGTGATAGAAATACAATCAAAATTAAATTTCAGAGAAACGAAAGAGAGGACAAATGAATAGGCTTTGTTGAAAATGCTAAGGTCAGAAGGAGGAGAAATTAATATTAAATTTTAGAAAACGTGAAGGAGAACAAATGATCATACTTTGTTGAAAAATGATCAATCAAATCAATCAACTGTTGTACCAATGTAATTAGTGAGATTAACCTAAGTTAGGAAACCACGTGACCAAGATTAGTGTTAGTGTAATAAATCCCACTCACGCCCGTGAGGCGTTATGCTGCCAGATTTTTCTAGAATTTAGGATTTAGGAGCTTAGTAAGTTCAACCCTTGTAGTGATGTCAGCCACATTGCGAAGACCCCCTTGTTGGCCTTCTTGAGTTGGGTGTGCGCAAGTGTGCGTATTACCCCGCTGACAACTATATTGTTTATGCCTTAAGCGTATGCCACCGAGCACGCTTATGCGTGCGAGGGGGTTTCTAGGGAAGCATGGGAAAAAATTTTATATTTTGTGTCATGTGGACATGACACATGTGATGCATGTTGTGACCACATGGGAAATGTGGGCATGACAAAAATGCTATGTTACATATGGTATCATAGCTAACTAGGTTCAACCCATGGAGCTTGGAGCTCACTACAAGAGAATTAATCAACATTAAAAAGATAGCTAATGTTTGAAAATTGGTTTTATGCCAGAATGGTGTGGAGAAGAACCAAGAGAGATGCTAGAAAGTATGTTCCCTAGAATTTGTCATGGTTAGTAGTTAAGAAAGAGCTTATCGAGGAAGTTAAATATAAAGAGCATATTAATTATGCTAAGGGTGCATGCTTGGAGGATTCAAAGACTTTGTCTAATGCACTTAAGTGAATATGGCTAGAAAGGAAACAACCTTTTGAACTAGCCAAAAATCCTACTATTTTTACTTGTGTAGTGAAACCTAGTATACTGTTAGCTAGTCACGACATGTCATTTGAATGTGGTTGTGATGTGCCTATTTTAGGAAAGACATGAGATGGAGAAGTACCTGCATGTGAAACCACCCTCTAAGTTTGTTAATTGGAATATCCTTTAACTGCTAGGGACATGTAGTCTTGTTGTGATTAAATATATAAATAAGAATGTCGTTACTCCTAAATAAATTATAATAAAAATGAGAATGTTTTGTACTAATCTGTTGGTTGTTTTGAGTTAATTATGTTTTTATTTAATGAAACACATTAAATTTAGAAAACTAATAGATAACTTAATATTCTCAGGTGTGATAAAAATGACAACATGATTCGTACAAGAACAAACCAAGATGAGAGTCAAGAAGAGAATAATCCACTAGTTAATCTTATGGACAAATTGGATCAAATCCTAACCATGCTTATAGAAACTAAGGAGAGACTAAGTAACTTCGAAAAGAAAGTAAGATATTAGGAAACCTTGAAAGGGAAAATGAGTTTTCTCATGGGATGAGTAGGGAAATTCACCTAAAGCATAGTGTGAGTAGTGAGAACCCTAAAAACTATAGACCCTAGAAGGAAGCAAAGGATAGGCTTGCCTTAGAATTTTCCAAAAATATGAAGAAAGTCACTCCACTAAAGTTTGATGGAACAATGACTGAAGATGCAACTAAAGCTTGGTAGATAGATATGGAAAAATATTTTGAGATAATAAATTACTTAAAATTAATGAAAGTGGTTTGGAGGGCCTTTCAATTGGCAGGAAAAGCATCCACTTGGTGTATGAACATGAAAAAGGAAAAAGAGTTGAAGTCCAAACTTGCTTATCACAATATGAATCACAAGAGATTCAATAAGACTCCAACTTTACAACCATCCAAAAGAAGAAATGATAAGAGCTATGAGAATAAAAGAAATGGAAAAGGAACCCAGAAGAATAAGAGTGGGTCTGGTAATGAGAAAAATAATGGTAGTTTCAAAAGAAATGAGGATAATACTAGAAAACCAAAAGAAAGGAGAGGACCTCCTAGAGGTTGTTTTACTTGTGGAGGTGAACATTATGCTCATCAATGCCCAACCAAGAACTAGAGTGGTTATCCAATAGGTAATGCCTTACCTACACAATAAGTAGCTTTCCAACAGATAATTCATGTAGCTCTTTCTAATCACCAAGCGAAGTATCAGATCACACCCATAGAGATGATTGGTATTTGTTTTGGAATCCCTATCTCTATCTTGATTGATACTAAAACAATTGAAAATTTTATTTCTCCTAGAGTTTTAAATAAGTTTCGTAGAAGAGATGGTTACATGGCTAAACCTTGGTTAGTAGTGTATGCTAACCAATCTAAGACTCAGGTAGAGTAATGTTTGTTTGAAGCTAAGATTGGTCTCTCTATTTTTTCAACAAAGGTGAACCTATACTACCTCCCTTAGGTTTCTATGATGTTATCTTGGGAATGAGTTGGTTATGGAAGCTTTGAGCTAGGGTAGACTATTTTCTAAAACTATTGAATGCTTAGATGATATGGAAAATAAAGTCTTTTTCCATGGTATTCAAAGAGAGGTCAAGATTTGACCAATCTTTGCAAAGCAATTAAAAAGGCTAGTCGAAAAGGGTGTCAACTCTTCATAGTAAAAATGGAACAAATTGAAGAAAGTCCTCAAAAACATAGTGTGTTTTTTGAAGAAAGGTTTCTATTTCTTTAGGATTTCAAGGATGTTTTTCCAAAAGAACTTCCAGGTTTACCACCCAAAAGAGTCTTTCGTTTTGCAATTCACATTAAACCAAGATCTAAATCAATATTGAAAACACCTTACCATATGAATACTATGAAATTGATGGAATTAAAAGACCAATTGCAAGAATTTTTGGCTAAAGGTTTGATTACACCTAGTGTTTCACCCTAGGGTGCACCAGTTATCTTTGTCAAAAAGAAGAATGAAACTTTGTGTCTATGTCTTGAATATCATATCCTCAATAAAGAAGTGATAAAGGATAAGTAACCATTACCACGTATATATTATATTTTTGATCAAATGCATGAAGCTTCTGTGTTTACAAAGATCAAAGCTATCCTAGATTGACCTATACCTAAGAAAGTGCATGAAGTGCGTAGCTTCATGGGTTTGGCAGGATACTACCGAATGTTTATTTTGAATTTCTCCAATATTGCAAGTCCAATCCCTTCCTTACAAACAAAAGGGAAACATTTTGATTTGTCAAACAAATGCCAGGAGGTGTTTGATCTTTTAAAAGAGAAATTGACAATGACACCAATTCTAAGAGTTCCCAATCTTGAAATTCAGTTAGAGGTAATAACTGATGCCTCAAGAGATAGATTAGGGGGAGTGCTTATTTAGGATAGGTGAGTAATAGCCCGTGAGACTAGAAAGATTAAATACTATGATGAGAATTATGCTCCACATGATTTAGAATTGGTAGTAGTTATGCATTCTTTGCAAGTATGGCATCACTATCTATTAGGGAAAACCTTTGTGCTAAAATCAGATCATCAAAATCCTAAGTATATATTTTCTTAACCACATCTTAATGCTTGAGAAAGGAGATGGTTAGAATTGTTATCCAACTAAGACTTTGAGATAAGTTATATCAAAGGAAAAGAGAACAAAGTAGCAAATGCTTTGAGTCGACAGAGACATATTTAATCAATTGTCTCTATTCATGTAAACTTCAAGGATTTATTGTTGCAAAAATTATCAGGTGATGAATAATATGAGCAGGTCACGTAAGCTCTTATGGTAAATCTTAAAGATTCAAGGTATGATGGGTTTCATTTTGAGTGTGATGGAGCACCAGTATTAACCTTGCAAATTTGTTCAAGAAGTGTTAGATTGCACAGAGTTCTTGAAAAGATTATCTCAGATAGAGAAGCGCGTGTGACGTCAAGGTAAGGGAAAAACTATTTTTTCTTCACACTAGGAACTATTTACTTAATGTGAGTACATCTTATCATCCTAAAACAAATGGTCAAACTGAGAGGGTTAACCAAGTTTTGGTTGATTTGTAAAGAATGTATTGCATGGATCAACAATATTAATGGGAAGAGTACTTACCACTTGTGGAATTTTCGTATAACAATTCCTATCTTTTTTCTATCAAGATGGCACCATTTGAAGATTTTTATGGAAGAAAATTCCAAACTCCTATAATCTGGGATAAGCTAAAAGATAGGATTAGCATTGGTCTAGAATCACTAGCTGAAATGGAAAAAAAGGTTAAGTTGATCAGAAAAAGTTTAGCAGAAGCCAATGATAGATAGAAAAGTTATGTTTTTACAAAGTGAATATAAAGACAATTCTCTATTGGAGAGAAAGTTCTTTTTAGGGTCAAACCTCAAAAAAGTTCTATAAAATTGGAAAGTCTTCCAAATTAGCTCCTCATTACATAGAACCCTTCGAAATTCTTGAAGTGATCAATCCAGTTGCTACAAGATGTCTCTACCACCAACCTTATCTAGAATGGAAAATGTTTTTATACTGTTATCTAAAAGAGTATATTGTATGAGGTAACCATATTCTAATTTGGAATGCATTACAAATATAGGACCTAGGAGTGATCACATTCGAGCCTCTCAAAGTGCTCGAAATGTACAAGCTCCGCTTGCATAACAAAGAGTATATGTAGTACAAGGCCCAGTGGGACTAGTATGAAGAAGATAGTGGTACATGGGAGGATTTCCATGAATTGTTTTAGAAATTTCCTGATTTATTTCATACTTTTAGTAGCTACAGTAAAAAATGTTTTATATTTTGAATTATTACATTGAATCATCGAGGACAATGAATCTTATGGGGAAAGATATGTTACATCTGTAATTTTGGCTTTGATTTTACTTTTTTTACTTTTATGTGAATAGAAGTTAATTTATGGAATATGATTTGACATTATGTTATAATGTTAAAGTAAATCATTGATTATATTAGATATTAGTGCATGTGATTAAGTATAATCCATGTGATTAAATGATTCATTAATTTACGTTATGAAAATTTGATTTGTTATTCATAAGATTTATGAATGAACTAATGATGCACTGATCATGATATGGTAATTGGAAGTTGTATGCAGAAAAATAGGTTTTGATTACTCTTAGAGAAAGAGAGAGATAGTATCTTCTGAGGAGAGGAGAATAGACCTTCAGTTTTGAACCGTTCATTTGCCATCTAAGTATTGAGTACATGTAATTAGTAAACCCTTAACGATTGAGGTAAGTTGTGTTTTTCAAGGCAGTTTAAGTTTGTTGGTCAACTTGACAAGTTGTCGATGTCATTTAGAATCCTTTTGAAGTTTTATCTCATCAACCTTGTCATTTTGTGAAATCGACATTGTTGATGTTGAGCAATATTCATTTTGTGACTAGCATGACTTTGCATCAAACATGTCAATCTTTATGTTGTAAATGAGATCACGTTTGCATTTTCATTGGTGTGGTTAGAAGAAATGTTAGTGTGTTTCATTTTATAGTTATAACATCACATATTTATTTTGTTGTAAAAATGAAAACAATGAGTTTTTCTTTTAGTTCATGAAGGGGAGATGAACTTAACACATTCACATTTGTGTATAAGTTTACATAAAAACATTGTTATTATTCCTATTGATATTAATATCTATGTTCATAGACTATTATTATATGTAGAACTTTGAGTGGTTAGAACAAGTTTGATAGTGGGATAATTGTTAATGACCTCCATTAGAATGAAGCATTCATTAATAACCATCTTCGATCATATTGAATGCTTTTGAGAGAGAGTCATTGTTGTGTGAGGAGTGGTAATTATTAACCACATACTCCTCTAACATTGCATGTCCAACTAAGAGCATTCATGGGCTAATTTAGTGGAGATACCCATGGCTTCTTGAGTTAGGTAACTATTTTAAGAGTGGTATATTTATGATAGAGAGTCATTGTTAGTTACGACAGGGAATGACTCATTGGTAGAGTCAGGCAGAGCGGTAAGAGAGGTGGTTGTTTTTGGTGATAATAGAGATTTGAAGAGCTCAGTTTTGGTAGCAAGGTTTAGGAGAATGTCAAGAGAGTCTTATTTACACTGTTTATCATTACTGCACTTGTGAAAGCAATTTGAAATAAATGACTGCTGTTACTGCAACAGTCCATTCAACAGTCCACAATTCAAAGCTTCATGAGATCATTCAAAATTGTCACTGTTAAAATGCTAATACTGATCACTATCTACTATAATCAATGACTAAGACACTTGAGCAAGATTGAATCAAACCAATATTAGAACACCAAATCATTGCACAAACAACATTTGATAATCACATTGCACCTTGAAAGATACTATACCCTTTTGAAAAGCCTGCAACAATTATCTTTCTCTTCATTTCACTGTTTATTAAGATTTGAATCCACATGAACACTACCATTGTATAATTTGACAAATAGATTGTTATCATGTCAAAGGATATGATATATAGCATGAATGATACTATCAATAGCTCGAAAGATGATAAACCAAGCAAGCAACTTCATCAAGTGAAGCATGATAGGTAAAGTATGAAGCATGTTGTACAAGTGAAGCATGATGACATCAACTCCATAAAAATAAAACATGATCAGAGATCAAGTCACCTTTGAATCAATTTGGTTAACTGTCTTTGTCATATTTGAACTTGTACAAGCATCAGAATGATCAAAAATGATGAGTCTAGGTGCATCAAATCAAACTCAATGTGGATAAACTGTAAACCACTTCATCTTTAAGTCTTGCATCAATACCAAACTTACCAAGTACTTGAATGAATGAGGCAACCATCCAAAGACTATGAAAAACTTATCAGGATGCTAAAGAATGAATGTTTAGGGGAAAACTAGATTTGTTAATCTTTTGATTTTAGATGTTTAAATCTGCCTCTCCAGTATACATTGAAGGATCTAGGGTCAAGTGGTGAACAATATCATACCCTAGGTCACTTACAGATGTAGGGAATTTAATTATTAATTTTCCTTCTCTTATGTCTAATTACACATTAAAACCCTAATTACGCAAATACAACAACAAATTGATGAAAGATGGAAAATACTCTTGCAGACAAGAATAAAATACCAAATCACCTAATACATGTTTTTAGGGTTTCGAAGTGGAATAGTCAGGGACACTAGAGCGAGTGCCCAAGTCCAAGGTACCTACTTTTTTGGGGAATCTGGACCTCCTTCCGACACTGATCAACTCTGTAACTTTTCTTTCCTGAGATCTATCTGCAGAGGACACTAGAACGAGCACCCAAATCCTAGAAATGCTCCTATGTATAACTTTTCTCTAGATCCTGAATTCCTGATACCTACAAAGCCTTCCTACAACTCCACTTTTCCCAAATGTGACACCTATAACCTGCAATCACAAGACTTGGTTTGGGGGTTGTATTGTTTAGAGGCTTGCCTCAGTCAAGCCCCAGAGGACACTTAAGTCTTCCAACACAGTTGTCAGATAAATTGTGCATGCCCTTGTGAGGCAGAGGCAAAAACCAAAGGAATCAATGATGAAAACACAATAATATGTCACCTTGTAGTGAAGCTCTCATCGAGGAAGATGCTCTTCATGCCATGAGGGGATTGATGCTCAAATCTGCAAATATCAACACACCAAACATACAAGTCTGCTCTTGCAACACAATAGAAAGCCTTGAACCACCTTGAGAATGCCTAGAGTTCACAATGATCATCTAGTTTACAAATGAATGCCTAAACATGCTTATATATGCACCTACAAGCATTCCTGCCGAGATTTTAAAAATTACACTTTACCGTGTTGGCAAAAGAACCAACTAACAGTCATAAACTGACACCTGGAAATTAGGGCTTCCCTAAAATAGGGCAGGACTAGGACGTGGGCGCCCAAGTCCTTCCCCCTATTTTGCACAAGGTATAGCTCAAGGGGTCCACCTAGGTCCAATTTTCCATGGAACCTAGGTCTCATTCCATTGGGATGCCAAAATATGAACTAAACTATCCTAAATGCATACTAAAAACCCATGAGCTAAACCTTATGAGGGAAAAGCCCCCAAGGGGATATTTTCTGTTGTTACAATGAAACATGACACACTTCAATCAATAACCAATAATGCAATTGATACATACCACAATATTATTCCAGTATTGACATATTTATGTTCCACATAAACAAAGTGTCAATAAACTACTCCTTATTATACTCTGATCTTCCAATGAAATCTTTGAGTTTCTCTAAGTTCTTTCCACTCCTGCTGCATACATCTAAGTCTACATCATGAAATACCTTTGAAAGTCCTACAAAGACTTTATTCTCACTATGACTGAGAAAACATTATGTAGGTTTCATGTCAGTGATTCACAGTGACTGAGATACATGCTTCTCACTGAGCATTGTAGTCAAAGTAACTACACTGAGCATCCAAACTAATACTTTCAAACCTCTGACATGCATTCATACCATTGTTAGCATAAATACCAAATCATTGTGAACTTGTATGCCAAATCTTTGAGAAGAAAACTATGAATAAAGATCACCATACTTTTGCCAAGGCAACAACCTCACACCAAACCATCACTTGATCTTCGACTAACCTTCTTATTTTCACCTTGGGTTAAAAGATATGACATTGAACATTTCCCCAGACTCCATGCTACTTTTTATGCACTTGGAGATGCCTTTTGTGCATAAAGCACATACATAGGTTTCTTTTGTTTTTGTTCATGTTTCCTCATCCAAACAAAATTTTCCTTTCCTCTACCGTTATCAACATTAGATGATGCTTTTGTGATCAAAGTATTAGTTTTCCTTGGAAGTTCTTTCAAACCAGTGCTACAAAACTTTTATATATGTCGAAAGTTATTGCAATTGAAACATCTTAACTTGTACATTATTCCAAGAGGACTTTTATAATTATATCTTCCATGTACAAAACAATTTCTTGCTCATACCAACTTTATTACAGTTATAACAAACATTGTTATAGTCTCAGTATTTGACAAACTATAAGAATTCTTATCCTTATTCCATCCAAAATCATTTCTTGAGTGAGTTCTACAATCTCTAGCTCTATGACCATAAACATGACAAGAATAGCAATAACAATGAAACTGAGAGTAGTTGTACCTTATTGAATGGCATTGCCTAATAGGTGGAGGCCTTGAGAACCTATTTGTTCTTCTTCATCAAACATCAACAACTTTATTTTATGTTTTATCTTTAGGAGCAGCAACATGATGACTTATATATATCTTCTTCCTTGGTGCATTTCTAACTTTGAAGCACTGTCCTTCTTCATAGCGTAGACCAGTAGTGTCCTTACGATTTTTTTGCTTCCTCAATAAATCATTTAAGAATTCAATACTCTTTTCAAAGTGCAGATTCTTGTCCAACTTAGAAGATGCCTTTTCCAATTCCTTTCTCAAAGAAACTATTTGTAACTCTAGTTTTAGGCATTTATTAGTTTTAACTTCAAGATTAGATTTTGTAAATTCAACTACCTTTTTGCTTCTTCTACTTCAGTTTTTAGACTAATAACCAGTTTGTTAGACTCTTCAACTTGTACCTTTGCCTCTTCAAGATCTAAAGAAACTTTTGCAAAATCTAAACATACCTTGTCCTTGGAATCTTTTTCTTGTTGAAGTTGATCTTCTAATTTCTAGCTCTCTTTTCTGAGTTGCTTGTGTTAGGTCTCAAAAATGCAAGTTACTAATCCTAAGAGGATGCCAGGCTCTATATTTGGATTTGCAACGTTTTTGAACTAACTTGACGAAATCAACCTTCAAGGTTTGATGATTTCCTACACTTTAGGTCCTGCTACACCTAGGTGGGTGAACCTTGAAATATTAAAGCAGTTTGAGTATGGATGAATGGACTAACTAGGTCTATCTACAATGGCATAGGATGTAGGATAGATGACAAAGCTAACTAATTAATTCTATGTGTAATGTTTAATAAGTGATTGGCAGAAATTGTATAAGAAATATAAAAAAAAAAAGGTTTTAATTAATGAGTTGAATGAGACCAGTGCCTTGTTGGGTAACAGAGTCAATTTGAAGGACTAAGAACAGTAGTTTCTAAATGGTAATAATTCTAGATATTTGGCACAGTTCTGGTTTATAGCTTGTATAAACGTGCAAGTAAATGACTGACAGACTCTTCTTGATAATCCAACCAAATAAAATCAGATATCTTATAATTCACCAGAAGGTACTTTAATCCTTACTTGAAGGAACCAAATGAAATGAAAAGACAAGATTAACAGATAATATTTTACTGGAGACAGTGTGTCAATCCTAATTATATGGCTCTACTTAGTAATCCCAACTTACTACTTCCAGGTTACTGTGAATAAATCAGAAGGGTTTAATTCCTTAGGATGGACACCAACCGAATTGATCACACAGATACAGCGAATGTGTATTGACAGATTAAATATATACTTGATAGTTTAATCTGAATAACAGGGAAATGCAGAAATGGAGACAGCCACACAATTGAATAATTTCAACAAATAACTGATACCCAAATGGAAATACTGAATCAGAGAACTTCAAATTTCTTCTTCAAAATAAAATATGCAACATGATCATTCTGGAATATTATGTATATGTATATATGAATATCTTCTACTGCTGATGATTTTTCAGCATAGATTGTTTGAACTTATATAGATATTTTTATGAAGAGATATAACTCTTCAATAAGTCTCTTGGGATTTTAACTAATACAAACAATAATTACATAAGCTTAATTAGGCTCTGTTTAGCCATAAATAGACTTTTGTCAGATGATCTAAGTACTCCTGCGCACGGTGAGAATCAGTAAGCTCGACTGCACTCCTGGTGATTATATCAAGGGTGACCATTTCCTCCAGTTGTTTGCAAACTTCTGTAGATACAGAGGCTTTATCTTTTAGAGCTCCTGTGGCTTTGTGCAATATAACTTGACAATCAACAGTCCACTCTTCTTTGCTCTTTACCTCTCCATTATCTTTGAATATCCTGGGCACCCCTGCGTCTGATGCATCAGTCCCTTCCTTAGCATCAGCTTTGAGTTTATCATAATAATTCTGGTGCCGTTTGAGCAATGCTCTTGCATCAGAGATATCTGTGCTATCAGTGGCACCTCTGTTTTGCAACTCGATCACCTTTTCTTGTATCCTCTGATCAAGCCTCTCATGTTCTTTGACTGCTTTATGATTTTCCGAGTAGTTATCCCAAAACTGGTTTAACCACCGTACCATGTTTGCATACCTGCTCTGCAGTATTGTAACAAATGCATCTATTTGAATTTGTTTGGCTTGATCATGGGATATCTCTTGACTACTTTGTGAGCTCTCACCTTGAGTTATTCTCTTCGTAGATTGGCCAAAGGTGCTCTTAACAGCGTCCTTCAAGTAGTCATTCTCCTTTGTTAATCTTTCACAATTCAGCTTATAAGCATCTCTTTCCTTGATTAACATCTGAGCTTGTGCTTTATTCCACTTTGCAACATTGATACCAATGTCTGCAGTAATTATGGGGTCAGTCTCACCTGCTCTAAAAGTCATAACATGGCCAAAAGTTTTTTCAGTGTCTATGATGGCCGTCTTCTTATGGGGAGGATACAATGCCCATATCATCAAAGAATTTTCATCATTATTGTATCTCGTTCCCATATAGACTTCATTAACTCCTTCTGGAGTAAGCTTATACTTATCATCAGCATTATTCAAAAAACTATCAAAAACCAGAGTAGAATTTAAATCCAAACCGGGAAAAATCATAACCCCTGCATCTTTAAGCAGCTGTCTGCCTCTGCTTGGTGTCATGTCCTGCATTTCCTTGTCCACTGTCTCCTTTAACATCTCTAATAACTGTTTTTCATTGTCAGCAGAAACATTATCTACTGACTCTCTAATTTCTTTTCCCTTGTATTTATACAGGAATGATTTAAATTCCTTCGAATGAATGAATGTATCATCTGACACAAAAGAATCATAAGCCTTTTGGCGTGGATCTTCATCAGCAGACCCCTCCTCATCATGTATCACAACTGGAGGCTGATATTGTTGCATTTTTCTTTTAGACATTTCTATTGTCTTATCTTGTGGTTGTTCAGTCAATTCTTCCTCTTCAGAGGATACCACTTCAACTTCTGCCAACTGCTTTTTCTTTTCATTCAAATCTCTGTTATATTTCTCCACCACTAAGTCGACTTCAGCCTCTTCCAAATTTCTAATGACATCATCATGTGGATAATGTATGTGCATGTATCCACTGAGATTTTGTTTTCTTCTTGCATAGTCAATGAAACCCTCAGGGTCAAACCCTTTCCTCACCTCAGCAGTCACCATGTTATAATGCATTAGTTTATCCAAAATGAGATTGTATCCTTCTTTTGAAACCACAGTAAAATCTCCAAAACACAAAGTACTAGGCATGAATGATTGTTTATCATGCGAAATTAGATGCATGACATTGGAACAATGCATTTGCCTAATTATTTCCAAATATGCAATCCTGTCAGGGACAGTTTTAGGCAATATAAATGGAGCATCCTCAAAACCATACACTCTGATCATAGTAGCATCCTCAAAACAATACCAATCTCCCCAATTATGAGTGACAGTAGGGGGGCCACCAAAATGTTTTGGTCTGAGGAATCTTTTTATTTCATTTGAAATTGAATATTCACAGGGGTGGTTGAAATACCTATATAGCACTTTAACACAATGCTCTTCAAACTGAGCATAGCTGGAGTTAGCATACCTGCTATCCCAGATTCTGGTCCACATTTGTACAGGTATCTTCTCCCCTTTCTTATCCGCAGCAACAACTTGAAACTCATTTGGCCACAATCCTACTTCCTGGCCATAGTATAAGACCATATGCATGAGCATCGAGTAATGCTCAAAAGAGCATGCTGGAGCATTGTTTCTTATTGCAGATAGACCAGAGTCTATTCTAGTAGCAACGTAAGAGGCATAATCAAATTGTCTGGCATTGTGACATTGAATATCAGAGGTTATGACCATTAGAGGAATAGTCATAAACTCAGGGACCTCTGAGCCAAGGACTTGGCCTACAGAATAGTAAGTATATTGAATGTATGGTTCAAAAATGGATACATGAAAGGGAGGGCCATCATTCTCAGTCAAGGGTATCACTTCTCCTTCAATCCTGGGTCTATGAATGGGTAACCTCCATCCATTGTAGGTTGTATCCATTCTCCAGTATTCTTTATCCAAATCTTCATAAACAACAGGGACAGTGCACAAATCATCCAAATCATACACCTCACAAATAGCATTTTTTGATAGGTGTACAATTGGTTCTCCTTGAGGGTTGCAGATAGCTTTCAGGCCTGAATTGTAATGCCTGGCTAACAGTTGCAGGAGTTCTACATTCAAGAATACATTAGGTACAACCAGTTTGCCTAAATTCATGTGCCATGGGTTTGACACAGGAGCATTTCTAAATCTTCTGTTGTAGTGGAATCTGAAGAGTTCATATCCCCTAATTGGGGTCCAAATATCTCCCAGGCGCTTATGTTTGTCTTCCAATTTTTCTACTTCTACCCTGAGTTGGGCAGACCTCCTAGCCTTGGGAGTTGACCCAGGCAACTGATCAATCAAGTCCTGATTTAGTTTTCTGTCTTTCACTTTTTCTTCAGGGGTTTGATCAGTTTTTTGCTTCTTTGGTTTACTGGTTTCCCCTTGTGATTTTCTTCCTTTTCCTTTCCCCGAAGTTTCCATTTTTGAAAAATTTGGCAGGAAATTCAAATACAGGTAATATAGTGGTTTGTGTATGTGTACCTGTCGCTCGATGGCTGGAATTGGAAGCCTTTGCTTTTGCCCTGAGAATTCTTCTGTATTCTGCTCTCAGACGGTTTTTTGCAATTATAATGATCGTATGAACTTTGTAGCCGTTTTGTATTAATTATCTGATCAATTCAATGTTCATCGCTGTGAAGTGTCACATCGCCATAACTCTTCCTATCGGCGTGCTTTTTGAAATGTCTGGGCGACCTCAACGTTTTTTTATGGCGCGGACAGTCAATCGGCGTGACCCCTCAATTGTATCCCCGACGCCATGTAGTATCATATTTCAAGTGGGTGCGACCATCGGCATGATTTCCTTCATCGCCAAGGGTTTTAGATCTCTCCGCGATATGACAAGTCCCACCGATATGCTTTTCTTATCGGGAAGATTGAGACCATCGGGATACTAAAATTATGTCTCCCCGATCTTTATTGTCTTACCGATAGTCTCTTCATGTATGAACTTTTATCTTTATCAGAATGACATTCTCTATCAGGATAGCTTTCTCAAGATATCCTGATCCAAATCATCTCCCCGATACCCTTTATCACATCCTTCATCGGGCAAAGTTTAGTAAAGTGTCACCGATATCTTTTGATCGCCGTGACTTATGAATCAGCAAGACTTGTTTCTTTTGTTCCGATATGTCAAGCTATCCCGATGAAGATGCATCGCTGTGAGTCTTGCCGATAACTTTCTTATCGCCAAGACTCTTGATCATCGGAGGCTTACTTGTTTTCTACTCCGATGGTTCATTTCTCACCGATGACTATTGCTTTGTTACCCTCGCATGTTGTTCGGTGAAACTTTTGCCGAAAGTGCTTCATCGGTATGATACATACCGTCGGGGCAGCTTCTAAAAGATCATCCGATAGATATTTGTCATACCGATCGGCATGACTACTTGCCTTTCTTGCCGATGTAAAGTCATCGGTGTTGCTTACTCCATCGGTGAGCTCCATAATTATTCTTCCGATCTCTATTTTCACGCCGATGGTTGTTTTCAAACAATTCCTTGTGTATTGGTGTAAGCCACACAACCTCTTGCCGATGGATTGATTTTGATGAAATTTGACACTGCTCTAGACAAAAATTTTATATTATGGTCCTTTTGGGATATTCCTCAGAGTTTATTCAAATATGATGGAGTAAGGAAATAGTAAAATTTTCAAAATTTTACTGTGCTAACAGCTTGATTGTATCCAGAGCACACAAGAGTTCACCTTCTATATCAACCTCATGCTCCTATTCATAGTCATCTTCACCCACAAAGATGTCTCCTTCTTCATCATCAATCTCAACAACAAAATCATTTTCTCTTTTATCAAGTTCTTGTCCACC
Organism: Cunninghamia lanceolata; assembly: GCA_027924645.1. NCBI lineage: Eukaryota > Viridiplantae > Streptophyta > Pinopsida > Cupressales > Cupressaceae > Cunninghamia > Cunninghamia lanceolata. The sequence continues at coordinate 27,364,675 of BSBN01000078.1, read as the reverse complement.
TACACTCACACTGAAGTCTTCCTTTTTATCAAAACTCTCAACTACAAGACCATTATGTTTATCACACTTTGTATCAACATTCAAGGGTGACTCATGCAACAACTCAATACTTGACTTGACTGGGGCTTGTTTTACAACCTTTTGCTTGGCATCTTTCAGTTTTCTATTTTGTTTACACTTTCCCATAGTACTTCACTATCAGGATCTCCTAAGTTGATTAAACTTTGAAGAAGGAACCTAAGGCTCTGATACCACTTGGTGGACTACAAAACCACTAAGAGGGGGGGTGAATTAGTGGTATACCAATTTAAAATGACCTTAAATAAATATTTCACAACTTTGAACATATAAAATGCAAGTTTTAGAATAGTTCAACTATCATGTGTTGCATCATACATGTAAAGCTATCAAGCTTTATTTAACATAAAGAACATAAGCAAATTATAAAAGTTGAAGACACCATAGAAACTCAAATGCTAAAAGATACGCAACACTGAATGTTGGAACATGTAGACAAAGTAGACCACATATAATGAGAAACCATAACACAATGATTTATGAGTGGAAAACCCTCATAGGGATAAAAAAGAACTTGCGAAAAATTGCCTCACTAGTGCAGGAGCACCTTCTCTATGGTGCAGGAGTCATGTTTTGTTTTGTTTTCAATAAGGCTTTTTAAGCCACATCATGTTTGTAATACATTTTTTTTTTGTGTCAATTTGGTCACTAGACCTATGTAGACCATGTTTGGTCAAGCATGATGTAATCACACAATGAAAACATGTAGTTTTCTTGTGAGAGGAGAAACCCAACAGCTAACTATCTTTCAAATCAGTTGCACGGTTGGGAGGAATGTTAACTGATCTCTCAAGCCTTGTATAGGGAGGAGTTGGATGTAATGGAGGAAGTAGCTTTCATTTGGAAGTAGCCTGGTGTCTAGAAGTGTTGTAGCTTGTGAGTTTTTGTTCCTTTTGCAGAGATTGTTCTAAAAACTGAGACACTAGGGTTTTGGTGAACAAATGGACTGTTATTCCTCTGTCCACTGAAAGCAAGATTTTCATGTTTAGTATGATGGAGGAATACAATGTACATTTTGTGTTTTCTATTGTTTTGGGTCAACACCCAAGGATCCAAGGAGTTCAAGCATAAGTGACTAGGCATCTCTATGTGACTAGTCATAGAAACAATAGTAGAAGTGTTGTTATGTGTGAACAGTCTGTAGAGTGACCAAGTTGATGGTGATCAAGTGTTTGTAGAGGAGTGTATACCCCTTCTATTCTGTTGAGTTCTTGTTTCTATGTACTTGTTGAATGTATGTGAGTCATGGAGTTATAGAGTCGACGTCGGCGTAACTTAGCCCTCAGGGAAGTTTTGGGAAGTTACACTGATCATCAGTGTTGGGCCAATAGTAGGAGATTCATCGGTGAGGAATGACTTTAGTCCCATTGAAGGTGTATTGCAAATGCATATCACAATTTTATGTTGAGAATGTATGTTTGGAATGTACATTGCGTCAGATACAAAAGGTGACTGGTAGTAACAGTGAAATCAGGGTAAGGAAACATTAGTCCACCGGTAGTAGCAAGTCATGTTATGCATATACTAAGATTGGTATATTGGCACGTTGAGAGAACTAACTAGGAGCTCACCAATCAAGGAAGTCTCATTGAAGACAAGGAAGTTAGTTGTCGGGGAGAGTTGGGAGATCGGGGAGTTAGACAACAAGGTGGCCGACGGGATATATTTGGCCGATAGGAGTAGATCGCCAAGACATAGGCCACCCTCTCACTGATCAAGTTGTTTATCATTTGAACCCTTCCACTGATCACTTTGCATCATATTAGTATCAGAGCCAATATTTGAATTGGAGCAGTATATGTCAGACGAGGAGAAAGAAACTGAGGCTAGCACAATGCCTCCCAAGTCTATGAGCCAGGGAGCCATCAAGAAGATGGTAGAGGAGATGCTTGAAGCAAGGTTGAAAGAAGAGAGGTCCAAGGGTAAGAGTAAAGAGGATGGAAGTGTTTCTAATACAGAAGTAGAAGAAGAGGCAGAGGAGAGCCCTCAAGAACAAGGTATGTCTGCAGACCAAAACGCATTCTTGAATGCACTCAAAGGTGCTCATGGAGATAGTGGTGATCCAAAGATGGATGTTCCTACATTTAATGGGAAACTAGACGGAGATGCCCTCATGGATTGGATTGAAGCCATGTGTAACTATTTTGAGTTCAGGGAGTATAGTGACAGCAAGAAAGTCAAGTTTGCTAAGACCAGATTGAGAGGTTCTGCCTTAGTTTGGTGGAACTATACACAATGTGAAAGGAAGAAAGTTGGAAAGAACCCTATCACCAAATGGAGTAGAGTGGTGGCCATGCTAAGAGACAAGTTCATGCCATCTGATTATGAGTTGCTGACCATTAGGAAGTTTAATCATTTTAGACAAAAGAATATGGATGTGGCTACATATACTGAAGAATTTCATAGATAGAGCATGAGAGCCAATCACAAGGAGGAGGAGAAAGAGATGGTGGCCAGATATCTTGATGGTTTGAGGTATAACATACAAGATGAATTTAGTATGGTGTTTCCCAAAATAGTGGATAAGTGTTTTCAATTACCCTCTAGGGCAGAGGAAAAGGTGATAAGGAAGAGTGATAAAAGCACTAGAGGAAGAGGTGGCATAAATAATAGAGGAAGAGGTGGTTTTGGTAGAGAACAGTCAAGTAGAAATGAAAATCCAAGTCAACAGGAGTCTCACTCTGATGTAGATCATAAAGGTGGTGGTTTCAGAGGTTAGAGAAGACGTAATGGTAGAGGTAGAAGTGGTAGTGCAGGCCCAGAGGACCTGGTGTTTTCACTGGTAGATGTTATGGCTGCAATCAGGTAGGCCATACTACGAGCAAATGCCCTGAGAAGGCAACTAGTTCCCATGATGGTGGAAGAAGGAATCAGTTGTTGAAAGATGATGATTGCCAAAGTGTGAATTCACCCATTAGTAGTGCTGTACCAGTCCTTGAAGGAGAGAGCATGATAATCAAGAGAACCTTGATGAAGATGCCATTGAAGCAAGAGCCCCCACAAAGGAAGACTCTCTTCAGAATCCAAGGTATAGCATATGGTAAGCTTTGTAAAATTGTTGTTGATTCAGGTTCTACTAAGAATGTAGTGTCTACTGAAATGGTAGAGAAGTGTAAGTTGAAAAGGCTGCCCCATGTTAGTCCTCATAAGATCTGTTGGTTGAATAAGAATCAAAATTATATGATAGAAGAACAAACTTGGGTTAAGTTTGAGATAGGTGATTATAAGGACAAGGTACTATGTGAGATTATTCCTATGGATGCTTGTCACCTTCTTCTTGGACATCCATGGCAATATGATGTGAAGGCACAACATGATGGTGAGAAGAACATGTACCTCATCACCAAGAATGGAAGGAAGTTTAGGATGGATCCTATGCAAGAGCAGATTGGAGGGAAGAGTAATGACACCAATGTCATGATGGTTAGTGGAAAAGAGTTCTTACACCTCATGAAGGAGAAGGATACCCAAGGGTATGCCTTGATAATGAAGCCTAAAGATGAATCAGGACAGCAAGACAAAAAGCAGAAAGAAATTCCACCAGAAGTGCAACAATTGTTGGATAAGTACCAAGATCTTGTGGTAGAGGATACTCCTAACTCCTTACCACCCATGAGAGATATAACTCATCAAATTGACTTGATTCCAAGTTCCACATTACCCAATAAGGCTACCTATAAATTGATACCATAGCAGAATGTAGAGGTGAGTAGACAAATTCAAGAACTCTTAGAGAAAGGATTGATTAGAAAGAGTCTTAGTCCATGTGTAGTTCCTAGTGTACTTGCTCCAAAAAAAGATGGGAAGTGGAGACTATGTACGGATCCAAGGGCTATAAATAAGACCATAATAAGGTATAGATTCCCTATGCCAAGGATTGAGGATCTTTTGGACTATCTTGGAGGGTCATGTTACTATTCAAAGATTGATTTGAAATTTGGTTATCATCAAATCAGAACTAGGAAGGGAGATGAGTGGAAGACTGCCTTCAAGACAAATGAAGGTCTCTATGAGTGGCTTGTCATGTCATTCAGCCTTAACAATGCCCCAAGCACATTCATGTGTTTGATGAATGAGGTACTTGTTGAATTCATTAGCAAATTTGTAATTGTTTATCTTGATGACATACTTGTTTTCAGCAAGACAAAAGAAGAATATTTGAATCATCTTGGATAGGTGATGAAGAAGTTGCATGAGAATAAGTTGATGATCAACTCGGATAAGTGTGAGTTCATGAAAACTAAACTTGTGTACCTAGGTTTTGTGATTTCTAATGGTTGTTTGAAGATGGACCCCACAAACGTTGAGGCCATTCTCAATTGGCCTACTCCTAAGATAGTGGGAGATGTTAGAAATGTTGGTGATTGTTTGATGCAATCATAACAATAAGTTAAAATTCACATAAAATGAACTAAAACTATACTTGAAAGATAAGAAGGAATCATTTAAGATTCAACTAATCCCAAGTCTACAATGGTTCGGTTGGTCAAGTTCAGTTGGTCAATGTGAAGCTGTAATGTTCAAGGGGCCTTACGTAGTTTAGAGTTTCTTTGTGGTTTACTGGACTAAGATTATGTAAAAGATCATGAGATATGTCAATGCTTTTCATTTCTTTGCATAAAAGTGTTACTAGGCCTCAAGTTTTAGATGGTTTTCTTGAATTATTACAGCTTTCTCCTTCATATATTTATGAAAAACTGTCTACTTTTAACTCTGTTATGCATGCTTCTTCAAATTTGAGACAACTTCCTTTAGATTTCTACGTTTTCAGCTAAATATTTCAGATGGGTTAGGAAAAGTTAGAAAGATCTAATCTATACCTCATTTACTCTATCAAAGGATCTAATTGTTCTATTCTGCACTATGTAAATACTACAGCAATTTGATCAAATCCACAGTAAAAACCTTAAATGCAAGTTCTGAGCATTTTCACAAACATACATTTAAAATTGCAAGCTCTCAAAGATAATATTTCAAAACACAAAGAAGAGCAGGAGAACACTCAGAAGATAGATGCAGAACTCCAGATTCTATTGTATTAGAAACAAATAGTCATACATGATTTACAATTTAGGAATGACTCTTAGTTTCATTGATCAAACTACAGAGAACTTAGAAGATTTACAAATATAGTAAGGAAGCCAGACATTCCATGCACACCTTACTGTAGACAAATTGATGACCTCCTTCTTCTACTTCTAAACTAAACTAAGCTAACTTGCTGTGTGCTTCTAAAAATCCCTGTTGTAAAGTATTATAGTGCAGAGAGGCACAATATAAAGACTTTCTGATTGTCCTCACTACAACAAAAAAAAACTAACTAAGCCCCTGGTTCAAACCCCTGGTTCAAACCCCTAGTTACAGCAATAAATATAGATGAACCAGTTCCTCAAAAATATCTCTAAGTAGTGTCAAATCTGGGTGAAATATTGCCCCTTCTGAGAAGCTTTGGCAGCTCAGCAATAACTTCTGTTTGTCTATTGTAGTAATACCTTCAGCTGTAACCATGTCCTCCATTTGAATGGCCTTGACTTCTTTGCACTTCATCTTCACTTCCTGCTCCTGAGATCAAATTTTCTTCTTCCATGGGGTCACTGTGTTGAATTTCCAGCTGCTTCCTCAACTGCAAGCCTGTAAGACAACACAAGCAATAAGTATCACATTTATCAAATAAACAGCAAGAAACTCAAAATATCTATTAAAACAGGGTGACTATGCAAAAATGTAGAAATCTGGCTTAGAAACCCTCAAAAAATGCATTCAAAATGTATACAGATTGCCCAAAACCAATCGAGTCAACTATCGCTGACCAAAAAATACGACGGGCGCCAAAAAATGGTTTAAAATTCCCACCGCCCCATTTCCCGCCCATCAGCGTGAGAATCGCCATTAGCGAGCTCAAAAATACCCTGGCTGATCATCGCTATTTGGCTGCTGGCCTTACTCCTTATTTCCTCCTTGTTTTATTTCATCGGCGTGATCCACAGTATCAGCGTAAGTCTAAACTTCTCCACCGATTTTCATCGTTTGGCCGATGGCCTTTATTTCCGTTCTATCGGCTTGCATTTTTTTCCTTATCGGAGAGAGATTTGCCATCGGCAAACTCTAAATCTTCTCCACCGATCACAATACCTTGGCCGATGCTCTTCGTTGTTCTCCATCGGCGTGAGATCGCCCATCGGCGACTCACAAACTCCTCCTTCCAATGGCATTACCTCAGCCGATGGCCTTTTCTTTTTTGCTTCTTTTTCTTATGCTCATTAGGCTGATATTGCCCATCGGCGTGTCTCAAAATTCATGGGTTGATGGTCATTATTTGGCCAATGGCCCCTTGTGCTTTATTTCCTCTTCATTAGTGAGAGATTTGCCATCGGTGAACTCTATATTCTTTCCACCGATGCCCCTTGTTTCATCGATGCCTCTTTGCTTTGTTCCATTGGTGTGAGTTTCTGCTGTCGGCAAGCTCCTTATTTTCTCTGCCGATGCCTCTTGTTTCATCGCCTTTGTCGGCGTGAGGCTTGCCTATCGGCGAGCTCCAAATCTTCTCCGCCGATCCCTTTACCTCGGCCGATGCTCTTATATCGGCGAGAGTCCCGCCGATGTCTTCCCTTCCTTCACATTTCAGCTAAGTCCTCTCTCCCTTTCTTCCATCGGCCTGATCTTGCCCATCGGCACGATAGATTCAAACTTGGCCGATGCTCTATGTTACGCTGATCACTATTGTTTCGGCCACAGGATTACCAAAGCCTTTGAACCCAAACTCTGAACTAATAAACCATCGAACCATTGAACCCCACCATAAAGTTCAACGCGGAGGTTCAATGTGGCGGTTCAACGTTGCAATACGAAACAACAGCCCGCCCCCCTTTAGACATTTTGAACATGCCGAACCAATTGAACCCCGAACCATTGAACCAAAAAGGGTTCAATCGGATGGTTCAACACGCAGGTTCAAACCTATAAAAACACTTCCAATGAATAAGTAATGGTGATTAAAGTGTTCGATGTAATTTCTGCAAGACAATCAAATGTAACATACAGAGTGGAAGCTAGACAAAATTGCCCACGACCCGGAACCACTAAGTATGAAATTTTTCAAAATTCAAAATGAATGCCAAGAAGAAAAAAGGCAAACAACTGACTGTTTATCATGCAAAACCTGATAGTACATTTTACCTAAATGATCATAACTTGCAAAATATGATGAATTTTAAGATGGTTCAAAAAGCAACCCTGGCTCATTTTTTACAAGGAATCCAACCATATTATACAATGGTACTAAAAAATGCAATTTTATATATTTTTGACAAGGTTTACAAATCTGACTCTCTTTTCCCTTTACCACCAGACAGAACAAACACAAGCGGAAGCAAAAGCAAAGCAACAGCAGGGGTCCTCATTTTGCCGAGGAGTGAAATGGGGCGTGTTGTGAATGTCACAACAACTAGCAACCAAAACAAAACAATTAAATTCAAAGTGTGTAAGAAAACTAGATGAAATGAACTCATAACCTCCAACTATCTATCCTGCAAATTACTACTCAGCTTGAGAGTTAAGGTATTCAATAAGGGTGCATGAATTTTCATTTTCAGTTTAGTTGTGTGCACACGATTAATTATCCTCATCTTGAAGATTGGTTGAACAAACTAGTGACTGACATTAGCCTACGTAGGTGAGGATATTCCCTCATAGCCGACCGGATAGAACCTTGCTGCCAGCGAGTGTCCATAGCCCCGGCAAGGTTATCGTTACAATTCTCCTAAGTAGAGCCCCACTACCAGCGAGCGTCTATAGCCCTGGTAGAGTTACGTAGATGGCTTAATCTGGATTTTTAGTATAATCCATTTTATTTATTTTTTTATTTATTTGTTTGTTTTCTAATTTTGAAAGACTTCATAAGATATAGCAATTTGTAACTTCATGATTCAAGGAGTGGACACTTGCTGAAATTAAGCTGAGAATTGTAATGGTAGCAAGGGTAACCTCTGATTTTTCACCTAATATCTACACTGGTAGGTTCAACAAACCCAAGGATTTTAGGTGTGTCATCGTGAGAAACTTGCTTCAAATTCTTAATCACATTTATTGAATATGAAACTTCAAAGATAAATAACTCTTTACATTCATGACAGTGACAAGTTATGCGTAAATTGCAAATGATTAACTTGAATATCCTAAATTTTATACTGTTTTGAATGGTTGCTAGTTTGCTCCTTAATACTCTAAAGTAAAACAAAGATCCCTACTGAGGAGACAACCAACAAACCAAACAAACAGGCTGTACAAAAAGCAAAATAGCAGAAAAAATTGTACAAACAAAAACAAAACAAATAGAAAGAAACAGAAAATAGAAACCAACAGAAGACAAACTGTACAAACAGCCAACCAAAAAAAGAAAACAGCAAAAGAAGAACTGTACATTACTTACAGCATTTTACATCAAAATGAACTGCCCTTTGCCTCAGGCCTAGAAGTAGTGTTTCAAATGCTGGCCATTAACTGGTAATGACACATCTTCTCCAGTCAAGGTCTTAAGTCTGAATGTGTTATCTCCTATTATTTTTGAGACTTGTAAGGGACCCAGCCATAATTTATCAAAATTTCCATGGCTTCCTTTCTTTTCATGTGCTTTGTCCCAGCACAACACTAAGTCTGATATCCTAAATGTTTTGACTTTTGCCCTTTTATCAAACCACCTCTTAACAACCACTTGGTGTTTGGCAAACTTCTCAATGGCTTGACCTCTTTTCTCATCTAGTTGTAGCATTTGTACTATTCTGGCTTCCCTATGGTTATCAAAGCCTAGATACTCATTAGCAAACTTCCAGGTTGGTATTCTCAGATTTACTGGAAGTATGGGATCAGTCCCATAGACTAAATGATAAGGTGTGCTACCTAAAGCTATTTTAAACTTGGTCCTATCTACCCATAATGCATATCTTAATAGGGTATTCCACTCTCTAGGACTCTTGGCAATTAACCTCTTGATTATATCTAATAAAATTTTATTTGTTAATTCAGTCAGTCCATTACCTTGAGGGTAATAATTTGAAGAAAGCCTTAAAATAATCCCATATTCAAATGCCCATTTAGAAAACATTAAAGAAGAGAAAGCAGGGCCATTATCACATACCAATGAATAGGGAGTTCCAAACCTGGTGATGATGTTTTCTTCAAGAAACTTGATAACTACCTCAGTCATGGAAAATTTGTAGCAAGTGGCCTTAGTCCACCTTGTACAATAATATGTTACAGTCAGTATAAATTTGTGTCCTGCAGAAGATGGGGGATTGATGACTCCAATAAAATCCAAGCCCCACTATGCAAAATGTCTGGATTCAATCATAGGTTGTAGTGGATTGGCCTGATTTCTCCCTTTGTCTGCTGCAGTTTGACAGATGTGGCAACTTCTGATGTGACTCTTCGTGTCTTTGAACATCATGGGCCAGTAATAGCCAGCCCTCAGTATTTTGTGTGTTGTGGCTAGATGGGAACCATGGCCAGTTCCGTACTTGTCATGTAGTTATGTCAACACTTTATCAGCTTCAGCTCTGTTTATGCATCTCAGATAAATTCCATCATGGTTCTTCCTGAATAGAAGACCTCCTTGCACCATATAATTTTGTGCCTTATTCTTCAAAGCTCTCCTCTGAGAAGCCTTCATCCTGTTTGGGTACTTTCCAGCTATCAAGAAGGTGTTTAGATCATCATACCAGCCTAATGCGCTCTGGGAATTCAATACATATTGCTGTTTTATCAAATCGAGATCTGTATTTTCTATTGTCTGCACCAATGCCTACCCTCTAACTAGGTTCATAGGTATGATTTCTACATCAAATTCTTGCAGCGTGGTGATCCACTTGGCTCTTTTTTCTCCAGGCTCACTCTGCATCAATAACATCTTTACTGCTGCGTCTGGTACTATGGCTTTGATTTGGCTGCACAGAATGTAGTGTCTGAATTTTTTAACAGCCTTTACTAATGCAAATGCCTGCCTCTCGGTGTCTAGATACCTCAGCTGTGCATCCTTCAGAGGCGCGCTCATAAATGCTATGGGCCTCTCTTCATTGTTTTCACCTTTCTGTGTCAAGGCAGCCGCGACTGAATGAGAAGATGCAAAGGAGTAGATGTAAAACGAGCTTGTGTAGTCTGGACTTGCCAATACAGGGGCATCAGAAATTGCCTCCTTAATATCTTCAAACGCGGCTCTGGCCACTAGCGTCCATTCCATCTGTGCATCTTTCTTCAACGTGGCATTTAACGGCTACACGATCTCTGCAAAACTTGTTATAAACTTCCAAACAAAGTTAATTTTGCCAAAAAATGATTTCAACTCTTTCCTACTGTTTGGTATTTGTAAACTTTTTATGGATTCTATTCTATCCGGATCAATTGAAATTCCACCTTCAGAAATGACATGGCCTAATAATTTACCTTCAGTTACACCAAATATACATTTCTTAGGATTAAGGGAAATCCCATACCTTTCACATCGCTTGAGTACTTTCCTAAGGTCTTCAGCGTGAGTGGACGCATCCATGGAATACACAGTTAAATCATCCATATACACAACAATGCACTTACGTGATAATCCACGGAATGCAATGTCCATGGCTCTCTGAAAAGTAGCACCTGCATTGATAAGCCCAAAAGGCATTCTTCTATATGCATAATTTCCCCATTTACACGTGAAAGTGGTTTTTAATCTATCTTCTCTGTCAATTAAGACCTGGTTATAACCTGAAAAACTATCTAAAAATGACATCACTCTCGTGCCATTTATTGCTTGCAGCACTTCGTCTATTGGGGGTAGAGGATAATTATCCTTTTCAGATGCCTTGTTTAAATTTCTAAAGTCTACGCATACCCTGATGTCTCCATTTTTCTTCCTTACTGGTACTAAGTTAGCTACCCAGACCGAATGTTTGACTAGAAAAATTATTCTAGCAGATAGCAATTTTTTAACTTCTTCGAAGATTAAAGGTTCTAGAATGGCATTCACAGGCCTCTATTTCTGCCTAAATGGTTTGACTTCTTTTCTCAAAGGTATTACGGAGTTATGATGGACTCATCAAATCTTTTCAAGTCTTCATAAGTCCATGCTATGACGTGTTTATATTCTTTCTGAATGTCTAAAACCTCCTTTCTAATTTTTTCAGAGCAAGCTTTCCCAATTAGTACATTTTGTGGACTTTGCTCAGTCCCTAAGTTATGTAAATCACACTTACCCCCTTCTGTTTTAGGCAAGTCCTTCTGTCTCATTACTCCATCGAAGTCAAAGATGTGTTCTAATTCAATTACTCCTTTTGGTAAGAAGTTGCTTTTCAAGTTGATTATATCCTCTTCGTATCATGTTACTTCAGGCCTTTCCTATTCATCAATGATTTGAGCCTCAAATACCTCATTACAAGTCAGAAAATCAATAATTTGCTGATCCCCTCCAAATATCTGAAAGTGTGTAACGTTGTCTGGTATACTGGGTATGTCAACTAGCTCAACAGCAAATCGTCTCAATCCTGACAGTGTCAATGGTTCTAATGTACTAGCAGCAACTGCTAGCGCATCCGGCCTGTGGTTCAGCTCTCTGGGGATGTGCTCTATGTTAAAAGCATCAAACGAATCTATTAAACCCCATACTCTATGTTTGTAACTAATCATTTTTTTTTTAATTGCAAGCATATAGTTTCCTCACTTGTCTAACTACTAATTCAGAGTCTAAAAATACTCTGATGGCTTTCACTCTTTTCTTGATGGCCATGACGAGTCCTAAAATTAGGGCCTCATATTTAGCAATATTGTTAGTCAGGAAAATTGTAATCTATATGCTGCCAGATGTGATTTACCCTGAGGATCTGTGAGTTCAACACCTGCACCTACGCCCTGTTTTGATTTAGACCCATCACATTTTAACGTCCACATGCCATCTTTACTTTTCTGACCTTTTATCTTAGCATGCATTGCCTCTTTTATTGCCTGTGGGGTGTTGTCATGTTTATTCATGGGTTTTTCTGTTTGGTTAACTTGCATATGTGTGTTTTTAGTTTGCAACTCAGAAAGGCAACTACTCTTGTCTCTTATTTCTTTTCCTAAATCTGGAATCAAGGCATCTATATTATCCTGAACATATTTCTGTGTTGGATCAGGATTCTCATTTTCCTCTTGTAACTCTGCCTTTCCTATGCATTTTTTGTATTCATATTCAATGATGTCTTTGCATAATTCACAACTTTCCTCAGAATGTTGCCTATTATGGACTCTACACCTATTTTTGTATAATTTATATTTTACCGGGAGATTGTGTTTAACGCACTTATCCACCTCTTGTCTGATGGCATGACCAAATTCATTTATTGCATTGTTTTCTTCATCTGAGGAATTTCCATCAGACTCAATGAATAATGCTGTCCTATTGCTGACGCATTTCTTTCTACTATTTAACATCATGATCTCTTCAATTTGTACCCCATTGTTGGTAATTCTATAGACACCCGATTCAACAGCAGCATATAATATTTCATTAGTCTGATTATACTCTATTATCATATGTTTCATTTGGGGCTCTGCCTCTATTCTGATTTCATTTGGGATGCCTCTCCAAGGTAACCACATGTGTGAAAAGTCAGTGGCCATATATCTGTTTAATGTCTTGGACCAATCCCTACTCAGCAACATTCCATAATTTACGAGTATATCCACTACTTGAATATCAATGATTTGGCTTACCCTAGGGTCTGAAGCTAATTGCATTTGAATGTTCATGAGCTCTCCTATCACGCTAACCTCAGTCTTATCTAATTGTGTGACAACCTTGGTAGATTTGGTGGGAGTCAGCCTGAGAGTTTTACATATTCCTAAGGGCATTAGGTTGGCTGAGGCACCAGAATCTACCATGCAATTGTGTATATTCTTCCCACACAATCTAACAGTTAACAAGAAAGGGGGAGTATCCCTCTTATCTGCATGTATTACTACATTGGTATTGGAAGGCTGCTCAACTTTCTTATTCTTCTCTTTAGGTGGTGAATCTCTATTAGGAACAGTTATATCAGCAGACACCTTGTCTGTCATGGATGTATCCAGGGATTTTATAAAAGCATTTCTAATCCCTGGGGTCTTCAATAATTCATTTAGGGGTATACTGACCTTAATTTTCTTTATTTCCTCTGACAAGTAACTCATTAATCTTGTTGTCTCTATTGCTTCAGTTTTACTTGTTTGATCCTTTTGTATTGCTGTTCCATTATCTGTGTGCTGATTAGCTTTAAGTGTGGCTAGATTGTTGCTAGCATTCTGATCTGGGGGTGTATTGATGTTATTCGGAGGAATGGAAGTGGTAAAAGGCCCTCCTGGCCTAGGGTTGTTCCTCAAATTGTAAGTGTGGCTTTTATTTGTCTGTTGAAAGGCTTGCACCTCCTCTGTTTCATTTAATATCTCATTTTCATATTCAAAGGGAAACTGAAAAGCATCTAACACAAAGGCCGATTCAGGATAAAGATTCTCACAACAGTATGGTTCATCTTCCAGCAATCATCCTCTTTCTCTTCTGCAGTTGCAAAGGTAAACGTTTCTAAGACTAATGCTGTGTCATATCCTGAGGGTACTACCTCATTACCCTTGGGAATGAGAAATTCAGAGGTAGGAGGCTACACATCTATGTTGAAAATGCTGGCTGCTAAGTGGAATTGCAGACAGTCGTGCTCAGCATGGGCATTGGTATTGTGAAATCTGCACCAATTTTTGGGTGCTGTACTGGCCATTTGTATATTAGTCATTTGTTTGGCATCATGATTATCTATATTCTCAAAAGGAGAAGCTAGAGTACCGTTGTTGGGCCTAGTGTTCCATGTCTTGGGTGGCCTAGGTTGATTCTGATTTCTGTTATTATTGCCCCAGGTCCTATTATCTGTCACTGGCCCCCTATTTTGCATCGGTTGCCCCTGATTGGGGCCTTGATGCTGATTATAGTTTTGGTTTTGATTGTACTGCTGATTTTGATTGAAACTATAATTCTGATTTTGGCCTTGGTTGTGATTTTGATGTTGATTGTAGTTTTGGTTGCCTCTTCCATAGAGGTTCTCATTTCTTAGTTGTGTCACTTCAGTGGTTAATCTTTTCAAATGTGCAGTGATCTCTTTGATTTCTTCCCTATCTTCTTGTGCTTTTGCCACAGTTGTATCCCTAGGAGGTCGGAAGAAAGGCTGACCATTGTTTTGACTGTTATTGGAAGTGCTAGCCGTGTAAGGAGTTATAGCTTGAATTGGGGTAGGACTATACACAGGTGTGTAAGAAGGAACCGGATTTAATAGTGGAGTGTGTTGCATAGAGGTTCCATTCCATGGTTGTGCCTGATTCTGCACCCCAAAACTTCCTCCATTAACAAATGGGTTATAAGTTGTATGCCTCATCTCTTGGTTCATTGAGGCTACCTCTTTATAGGCTTTGGATATTAAATCTATGTCAGGTTTTCTTTTGACAAACATGGTAGTTAAAGGATCCAAGACAGCATAGTACATAGCCAACAAGGGATCATCATCTATGGTATAAGGGGCTACTAGCCTAGAATAGGCCTTTTGAAATCTGTCGTTGAAATTATCAATCAGCTCTCCCTCACCTCGTTTTATAGAAGCTAATTTATGATACAAAGCACAAGGGTCAATGGGTCCCCTAAATCTTGATAGAAATGCTTCTTCCGTAAGCGGCCAGGAAGAAATGTAACTGTTGGGTAAGTTTACATACCAGATAGAGGCTTGCTCATTAAAGGTGTAGGGAAACAATCTACACACCACATCCTTGTGCTCTAACCTAGCTCTAAAACATGCTTCCTTGAATATTCTAATATGGTCTTCTAGATCCTGATGCAACTAGTATTTGGGACATATCTTTTCCAGATTTTTGGGCATCTCATGATAATCATTGAAGAGTATGGGAGAATTGACATCGAAATAAGCCATTGCAGGTGTTTGAGCTTGACCTGAACTTGCAGGGATACCTGGATTGATTAGTGGATTAGGATTTACAAGAGGATTGAGATCTCCAGGAGTGCATGAACCAAGATTTAAAGATCTGAACAGTGATCTGTTAGGACTCACAATACTACGGATGTTAAAAGGTGACCCAGGAGGTGTTCCAGATGAACTTCCAGCTTGCGATATATTTGGATTCCAAATTAAAGGGTTCCTACCTCACCTAATATCAGGTAGTTGCACAAATATATCCCTTGAACTGGATCTACACCTAGTCACTCTATTACTGTTATTAGCCAGTTTGGAATAAACTCTAACTCAGGGAGGCCCTCCTTCTAGTGCTAGAAAATTGTTGGTGATTGTTTTGATGCAATCATAACAATAAGTTAAAATTCACATAAAATGAACTGAAACTATACTTGAAAGATAAGA
Organism: Cunninghamia lanceolata; assembly: GCA_027924645.1. Taxonomy (NCBI): domain Eukaryota; kingdom Viridiplantae; phylum Streptophyta; class Pinopsida; order Cupressales; family Cupressaceae; genus Cunninghamia; species Cunninghamia lanceolata. Next base: position 27,349,202 of record BSBN01000078.1, on the reverse strand, counting down.
AGGAATCATTTAAGATTCAACTAATCCCAAGTCTACAATGGTTCGGTTGGTCAAGTTCAGTTGGTCAATGTGAAGCTGTAATGTTCAAGGGGCCTTACGTAGTTTAGAGTTTCTTTGTGGTTTACTGGACTAAGATTATGCAAAAGATCATGAGATATGTCAATGCTTTTCATTCCTTTGCATAAAAGTGTTACTGGGCTGCAAGTTCTAGATGGTTTTCTTGAATTATTGCAGCTTTCTCCTTCATATATTTATGAAAAACTGTCTACTTTTAACTCTGTTATGCATGCTTCTTCAAATTTGAGACAACTTCCTTTAGATTTCTACGTTTTCAGCTAAATATTTCAGATGGGTTGGGAAAAGTTAGAAAGATCTAATCTATACCTCATTTACTCTATCAAAGGATCGAATTGTTCTATTATGCACTATGTAAATACTACAGCAATTTGATCAAATCCACAGTAAAAACCTTAAATGCAAGTTCTGAGCATTTTCACAAACATACATTTAAAATTGCAAGCTCTCAAAGATAATATTTCAAAACACAAAGAAGAGCAGGAGAACACTCAGAAGATAGATGTAGAACTCCAAATTCTATTGTATTAGAAACAAATAGTCATACATGATTTACAATGTAGGAATGACTCTTAGTTTAATTGATCAAACTACAGAGAACTTACAAGCTTTACAGATACAGTAAGGAAGCCAGACATTTCATGCACACCTTACTGCAGACAAACAGGCGACCTCCTTCTTCTACTTCTAAACTAAACTAAGCTAACTTGCTGTGTGCTTCTAAAAATCCCTGTTGTAAAGTATTACAGTGCAGAGAGACACAATATAAAGACTTTCTGATTGTCCTCACTACAGCAAAAAAAAAACTAATTAAGCCCCTGGTTCAAAGCCCTGGTTACAGCAATAAATATAGATGAACCAGCTCCTCAAAAATATCTCTGAGCAGTGTCAAATCTAGGTGAAATATTGCCCCTTCTGAGAAGCTTTGGCAGCTCAACAATAACTTATGTTTGTCTGTTGTAGTAATACCTTCAGCTGCAACCATGTCCTCCATTTGAATGGCCTTGACTTCTTTACACTTTGTCTTCACTTCCTACTCCTGAGATTGGATTTTCTTCTTCCATGAGGTCACTGTGTTGAATTTCCAGCTGCTTCCTCAACTGCAAGCCTGTAAGACAAGACAAGGAATAAGTATCACATTTATCAAATAAATAGCAAGAAACTCAAAATATCTGTTAAAACATGGTGACTATGCAAAAATGTGGAAATCTGGCTCAGAAACCCTCAAAAAATGCATTCAAAATGTATACAGATTGCCCAAAACCAATCGGGTTGACTATCGCTGACCAGAAAATACGATGGGCGCCAAAAAATGGTTTAAAATTCCCACCGCCCCATTTCCCGCCCATCGGCGTGAGAATCACCATCGGCAAGCTCAAAAATACCCTGGCTGATCATCGCTATTTGGCCGATGGCCTTACTCGTTATTTCCTCCTTGTTTTCTTTCATCGGCGTGACCCACAGTATCGGCGTAAGTCTAAACTTCTCCGCCGATTTTCATCGTTTGGCCGATGGCCTTTATTTCTGTTCTATCGACTTGCATTTTTTTTCTTATCGGCAAGAGATTCACCATTGACGAACTCTAAATCTTCTTCGCTGATCATAATACCTTGGCCGATGCTCTTCGTTGTTCTCCATTGGCGTGAGATCGCCCATCGGCGACTCACAAACTCCTCCTTCTGATGGCATTACCTCGGCCGATGGCCTTTTCTTTTTTGCTTCTTTTTCTTATGCTCATTGGGCTGATATTGCCCATCGACGTGTCTCAAAGTTCATGGGCCGATGGTCATTATTTGGCCAATGGCCCCTTGTGCTTTATTTCCTCTTCATTGGCGAGAGATTCGCCATCGGCGAACTCTATATTCTTTCCACCGATGCCCCTTGTTTCATCGATGCCTCTTTGCTTTGTTCCATCAGTGTGAGTTTCTACTGTCGGCGAGCTCCTTATTTCCTCCACCAATGCCTCTTGTTTCATCGCCTTTGTTGGCATGAGGCTTGCCTATCGGCGAGCTCCAAATCTTCTCCGCCAATGCCTTTACCTCGGCCGATGCTCTTATATCGGCGAGAGTCCCGCCGATGTCTTCCCTTCCTTTGCATTTCGGCTAAGTCCTCTCTCCCTTTCTTCCATCAGCCTGACCTTGCCCATTGGCACGACGGATTCAAACTCGGCCGATGCTCTATGTTACACCGATCACTATTGTTTCGGCCATAGGCTTACCAAAGCCTTTGAACCTGAACTCTGAATTAATAAACCATCGAACCATTGAACCCCGCCATAAAGTTCAACGTGGAGGTTCAATGTGGTGGTTCAACGTTGCAATACGAAACAACAGCCCGCCCCCCTTTAGACATTTTGAACATGCCGAACCAATTGAACCCCGAACCATTGAACCAAAAAGGGTTCAATCGGATGGTTCAATGCGCAGGTTCAAACCTGTAAAAACACTTCCAATGAATAAGTAATGGTGATTAAAGTGTTCGATGTATTTTCTGCAAGACAATCAAATGTATTATACAGAGTGGAAGCCAGACAAAATTTCCCACGACCCGGAACCACTAAGTATGAAATTTTTTGAAATTTAAAATGAATGCCAACAAGAAAAAAGGCAAACAACTGACTGTTTATCATGCAAAACCTGATAGTACATTTTACCTAAATGATCATAACTTGCAAAATATGATGAATTTTAAGATGGTTCAAAAAGCAACCCTGGCTCATTTTTTACAAGGAATCGAACCATATTATACAATGGTACTAAAAATGCAATTTTCTATATTTTTAACAAGGTTTGCAAATCTGACTCTCTTTTCCCTTTACCACCAGACAGAACAAACACAAGCGGAAGCAAAAGCAAAGCAACAGCAGGGGTCCTCATTTTGCCGAGGAGCGAAATGGGGCGTGTTGTGAACATCACAACAAGAAGCTTCCATGGCTTGGAAACTTTTTATAGGAAGTTCATTAGAGGATTCAATCACATAAGTGCTCCTATTCTTAACACCATCAAGGGTGGAATATAGTACAAATTTCAATGGACAAAGCAAGCAGATGATAGTTTTGAATTGTTAAAGAAGAAAGTGGCTCAATTACCTACATTGGTGCTCCCAAAATTTGAGAAAGTTTTTGTAGTGGAATGTGATGCAAGTCAGCAAGTAATAGGTGTTGTTCTTAGTCAATATGGACATCCAATGGCCTTTTTTCAGAGAAGTTGAATGAGGCTAAAAAAAGGTATTCTACCTATGATCTAGAGATTTATGCAATAGTGCAAGCTCTCAAAATGTGGACACACTATTTGCTGCCCAAAGAGTTCATTGTTTTTACTGATAACCATGCTCTTAGCTTCCTAAATAGTCAAGAAAAGTTGAATCATAGGCATGTTAAGTGGATGGAACAATTGCAGGCCTATACCCTCACTATTAAGTATAAAAAATGTGTTGCAAACAAAGTGGCTGATGCTTTAAGTAGAAGGATGCTTGTCATACTAGAAGTACATATGGAAAGCATGGGGATAGATTGTTTGAATGAGTTATACAAGGAAGACGCAGATTTCAAGGCTTCTTATGAAGTTTGTGCTAGTTTGGCTAAAACTTTGCATGGTGAATATTTAGATTTTATGTTGTGGGAAGGTCTCCTATTCAAAGGCAGTTTGCTATGTGTTCCTAAATGTTCAATGAGGGATAACATCATCAAGGAGAAGTACAATGGAACCTTAGGAGGACATTTTGGGTTGGACAAGACTTTGGAACAAGTCACCAGATTTTACTATTGGCCAAAGGTACAATCAGATGTCAGGAGATATGTTGCAAGTTGTACCATATGTCAAAAGGCCAAAGGTATGTCTTCTAATGCTGGTTTGTACAAACCCCTTCGTATTCCCAATAGGCCTTGGGAGAGCATTAGTATGGATTTTGCACTTGGTCTTCCTAAGACAGCAAGGGGTGTGGACAGTGTTTTTGTCATTGTGGACAGATTCAGTAAGATGGCTCATTTTGTGCCATGCAAATGCACAAATGATGCATCTCACATTGCTGGTCTCTTTTTTAGAGAAGTGGTCAGAATCCATGGTTTTCCCCTTTCAATTGTCACTAATAGAGACTCCAAGTTTGTTGGTCATTTTTGGAGGACCTTATGGAGAAAATTGGGAACACAATTATCTTTCTCATCAGCCTACCATCCCCAAACTAATGGTCAGACAGAGGTTGTTAATAGGTCTTTAGGAAACCTTCTAAGATGCCTTACCAAGTAGCATGGGTTGGCATGGGACTTGATTATCAGTCAACCTAAGTATGCTTACAATGATTCTGTGAATAGAAGTACTAGGAAGAGTCCATTTGAAATTGTTTATTGTTTCCATCCAAGAGGATCACTTGAACTCAAAGGCCTACGAGGTTGGGATAAGAGGAGTTCTCTAGGACAAGATTTTGTGGCCATCATGAAGGCAATTCATGATCAAGTCAAAGTTCAGTTGGAAAAGATAGTCTCCAAATACAAGGATAGAGCAGATCTCAAACGGAGAGATGTACACTTCAAGGTGGGAGATTTAGTGATGGCCGATCTAAGGAAGGAAAGGCTACCTAAAGGATAGCCAACCAAGCTTCTGATGAAGAAAATAGGACAATGCAAGGTAGTGCATAAGTTTGGTCCAAATGCTTATGAAATAGAATTGTCATCCGGTCTTGGTATTTCTCCCATATTCAATGTTTCAGACCTCCATTGAATGCTGAAGATAGATCAGATATTGTGATTAAAGATGAAGTTTGGGTCAGAGATCTACCTCCAAGTAAGCCTTTGCAATTGGAATGCATTTTAGATTCCAAAGTTGTCAAAAAGACAAGGAAGGGTGTGTACAAGGAGTACCTAGTCAAGTGGCAGGATCTTCCTAATTTAGAGACTACTTGGATGAGTGAAGTAGACATTTTGAAGTATGGGAAGACACTCTAACAATTAGCAACTCAAGGGACTTGAGTTTTTCCTGTAGGGGGAGTATGGTGCAGGAGCACCTTCTCTATGGTGCAGGAGTCATGTTTTGTTTTGTTTTCAATAAGGCTTTTTAAGCCACATCATGTTTGTAATAAGGTTTTTTTTTTTTGTCAATTTGGTCACTAGACCTATGTAGACCATGTTTGGTCAAGGATGATGTAATCATAGAATGAAAACATGTAGTTTTCTTGTGAGAGGAGAAACCCAATGGCTAACTGTCTTTCAAATCAGTTGCACGGTTGGGAGGAATGTTAACAAATCTCTCAAGCCTTATATAGGGAGGAGTTGGATGTAATGGAGGATCATAGAGAAATGAATGAATGAATATCTGGAGTTCTTGGGTGTGTTGAAACATTGTTTTTCTAAGTAATTCTCTATAACATTCTTTCTGTATGGATAGTTGTTCATCTAAAACTGATTAGAAATGTTCATGTAGGAAGTAGCTTTCATTTGGTAGTAGCCTGGTGTCTAGAAGTGTTGTAGCTTGTGAGTTTTTTTCCTTTTTGCAGAGACTGTTCTAAAAATTGAGAAACTAGGGTTTTGGTGAACAAATGGACTATTATTCCTCTGTCCACTGATAGCAAGATTCTCATGTTCAACGTGATGGAGGAATACAGTGTACATTTTGTGTTTTCTATTATTTTCGGTAAACACCCAGGGATCCAAGGAGTTCGAGCATAAGTGACTAGGCATCTCTATGTGACTAGTCGTAGAAACAATAGTAGAAGTGTTGTTACATGTAAATAGTCTGTAGAGTGACAAAGTTGATGGTGATCAAGTATTTGCAGAGGAGTGTAGACCCCTTCTGTTCTGTTGAGTTCTTGTTTTTGTGTACTTGTTGAATGTCTATGAGTTGTGGAGTTACAAAGTCACCGTCGATGTAACTTAGCCCTCGGGGAAGTTTTGGGAAGTTACACCATCAGCAGTGTTGGGCCAATAGTAGGAGATTCATCAGTGAGGAATGACTTTAGTCCCACCGAAGGTGTATTGCAAATGCATATCGCAATTGTATGTTGAGAATGTATGTTTGGAATGTACATTACGTCAGATACAAAAGGTGACTGGTAGTAACGGTGAAATCGGGGTAATGAAACATTAGTCCATCAGTAGTAGAAAGTCATGTTATGCATATACTAAGATTGCTATATCGGCACATCGGGAGAACTAACTAGCAGCTCATCGATGAAGGAAGTTGTTGTGATGATCACAACACGCCCCATTATGCTCCTTAGCAAAATGGGGACCCCTACTGATGTTTTGCTTTTTGTTTCTGCTTGTGTTTTTCTGCTTTCTGGCGGTTTGGTAAAAATGAAGGTCAGGTGCATCATCATCATGATATTGGATGAGGTAGGTCATCATCATGAGGTCAGTTTGTCAAAGTTCATATTTTGTTTCTGTGACCTCATATTTAGAAAGAGCTTGAAATTCCATGCAGGTTTGCCTTTTACTTCACTTGAAAATTTTTCCATATGTGAAAGTTATGCACGGTCAAAGTTTTGGTCAAACCTGATATTCGCAGGAGGATCATCATATTTTTATATCCTAAGTCATGTTGTCAACATCATCATGATCTTGGTCTATCACCCGATAAAAATCATGCAGTCGCAACATCCGGACGTCAATCTTAGATGGCAGTGCTTTTTACCCGTCAAATGGCCTTATGCGCATTATGCATCATCATGATATTTTTTTAGGAGGGTCATACGTTATAAACTCGGTTTTGGTTACATGAAGAACATCATCATCATGAAATTTGAACCCCCCCCCCCCCCCCGATAATATCCTGAGGTTCAAATATCATGATGACATCAACTTTAAGTCAAGGTAAGTTCCCCGTCGAGCGGTCTTTGTATCGCGAGCATCATCATGATATCTTTTGCATCGCCTAAAATTTAAACATCATGCTGATAATATCGGATCACCCTGACTTAGAAAATTCATCATCAGCATATTTGCATGCACATGCTATAAACCTATCGGAGCGTCATCATCATGATATTTGCTGAAATTCGAATGATGATGATGACGACTTTATATCCTCCTGACCTCCTTCTGCATAATCATGATCATCATCCTGATCTTTCACAAGAGGGTCGTATTCACTGAAATTCGCTAAGTGATGGAGACATCATCATCATAATTTGATAAAGAGGATCATCATGTTCATATCCTCCTGATCATATTTTACAATATCACCCTAGCACAAATATCATGATGACCTCAACTCATCCTTGTTCTCTAAAAATGAAATATGATGATTACGTCATCATGATAAATCGATGAGGATCATCATCATCATATTTTTATCCTGTCCTATTGTAAAGATCATCATGATCTTGTTTGTTCACCCGACATTTCGAGAAGTCCTCCTGACGATGAAGTAAGACCTTTTGAAAAGATCCTGATGATCATCATCATCACATTTTCCCTTCAGCAGGATATTTTCCCAAGCACGATCCGGTTCCCAAATATGATGATGACGTCTTATTCTAGGTTCGACAAAAGCCCCAAATATGATGATGATCATTATCATCCTGATCTTTCGAGAGGGTTACCTTGGCCGCAAAAAGGATCATATTACATTCATCATCCTGATCATGCTCCTTAGGTGAGCCGATATCATAATTATCCCCCTGATCTTAACTGAACATGATGATGACGTCATCCTTAGCATTCCAATGAAGCCCAAATATCATGATGACGTCACCATCATTTTCCTTTCCTCGGCAGCATGATCATATTCATATCCTCCTATTCTTCTTCAACATGATGATGATGAGGATGATGATGATGTTATTCTTTTCCCCGATATACAAGAGCGAAACATCTTGATGACGTCATCTGGACCTTCAAGAGGGAGAGCATCATATTTCCGGAATATCATGATGATGAAGTGAATGTCGGCCAACATGTTTTTTTTGACGCGTCGATAGCGATAGTCATGCCGATGGGCGGGAAATGAAGCGGTGGAATTTTAAAGTGTTTTTTTTGGCACCTGTGGCATTCTCCCGGTCAGCGATGGTTGACCCGATGAATCTTGAGCAGTCTGAGCGCATTTTGGACGTGTTTTGAGGAGTTTTCTGGATCCGATTTTCACAATCTTGCGCAGTCACCTGGGTTTAAACGCTTATTTTAATTTCATGTTGCTTATGTGATAAATGAAATACTTATTGCTTGTCTTGTCTTGTAGGCTTGCAGTTGAGGAAGCAGCTGGAAAGTCAACACAGTGATCTCATAGAGGCAGAAGATCTGATCTCAGGAGCAAGAAGATAAGGATGAAGTGCGAAAAAGTCAAGGCCATTCAAGTAAAGGACAGAGTTGCAGCTGGAGGTATTACTACAACAGACAAACAGAAGTTATTACCTAGCTGCCGGAACTTCTCAGAAGGGGCAATATTTCGCCCAGATTTGACACTGCTCAGAGATATTTTTTGAGAACTGGTTCACCTGTATTTATTGCTGTAACCAGGGGTTTGAACCAGGGGTTTGATTAGGTTTTTGCTGTAGTGAGGACAATCAGAATGTCTTTATATTGTGCCTCTCTACACTGTAATACTTTACAATAGGGATTTTAGGAAAACAACAGTGGCTACAACAGTTTTTTTCTTTAGAAGCATACAGCAGGTTAGCATAGTTTAGAGTAGAAGAAGGAGGTCACCTGTTTGTCTGCAGTAAGGTGCGCGTGGAATGTCTGGCTGCCTTACTGTATCTGTAAAGCTTGTAAGTTCTCTGTAGTATGATCAATGAAACTAAGAGTCATTCCTACATTGTAAATCATGTATGACTATTCGTTTCTAATACAATAGAATCTGGAGTTCTGCATCTATCTTCTGAGTGTTCTCCTGCTCTTGTTTGTGTTTTGAAATATTTCTTTTGAGAGCTTGCAATTTTAAATGTATGTTTGTGAAAATGCTCAGAACTTACATTTAGGGTTTTTACTGTGGATTTGATCAAATTACTGTGGTATTTACATAGTGCATAACAGAAACAATTAGATCCTTAGGTAGATTAAATGAGGTATAGATTAGATCTTTCTAACTTTTCCCAACCCATCTGAAATATTTAGCTAAAAACGTAGAAATCTAAAGGAAATTGTCTCAAATTTGAAGAAGTATGCATAACAGAGCTATAAGTAGACAGTTTTCATAAATAGATAAAGAAGAAAGCTGCAAAAAATTCAAGAAAACCATCTGAAACTTGCAGCCCAGTAACACTTGTATGCAAATGAACAGAATACTTGTTGAAATCTATGACCTCTTTGCATATTCTTAGTCCAGTAAGCCATCTGTTGTGATGTTCACAACACGCCCCATTTTGCTCCTTAGCGAAACAAGGACCCCTGCTGATGTTTGCTTTTTGCTTCTGCTTGTGTTTTTCTGCTTTCTGGCGGTTTGGTAAAAATAAAGGTCAGGTGCATCATCATCATGATATTGGATCAGGTTGGTCATCATCATGAGGTCAGTTTGTCAAAGTTCATATTTTGTTTCTGTGACCTCATATTTAGAAAGATCTTGAAATTTCATGCAGGTTTGCCTTTTACTTCACTTGAAAATTCGTCCATATGTGGAAGTTATGCACGGTCAAAGTTTTGGTCGAACCTGATATTCGCAGGAGGATCATCATATTTTTTATATCCTAAGTCATGTTGACAAGATCATCATGATCTTGGTCTATCACCTGATAAAAATCATGCAGTCGCAATATCCGGACGTCAATCTTAGGTGGTAGTGCCCTTTACCCGTCAAATGGCCTTATGCGCATTATGCAGCATCATGATATTTTTTTAGGAGGGTCATATGTTACAAACTCGGTTTTTGCTGTATAAGAGACATCATCATCATATTTGAACCCCCCCCGATAATATCTTGAGGTTCAAATATCATGATTGCATCAGCTTTAAGTCAAGGTAGGTTCCCCCGTCGAGCGGTCTTTGTATCGCGAGCATCATCATGATATCTTTGCATCGCCTAAAACTAAAATATCATGCTGATAGTATAAGATCACCCTGACTTAGAAAATTCATCATCGGCATATTTGCATGCGCGTATTATAATCCTATCGCAGGGTCATCATCATGATATTTGCTGAAGTTCGAATTATGATGATGACGACTTCATATCCTCCTGGTCTCCTTTTGCAACATCATGATCATCATCCTGATCTTTCATGAGGGTCATTCGCTGAAATTCTCTAAGTGATCGAGACATCATCATCATAATTTGACGAAGAGGATCATCATCTTCATATCCTCCTGATCTCCGGTTAGCGAAATATTATGATGATCACCCTATTTACTAAGAAGATGTCGATATTGCATTCCTCAACAGCATGATCATATTTTACAATATCACCCTAGCGCAAATATCATGATGACCTTAACTCATCCTTGTGCTCCGAAGACAAATTATGATGATGACGTCATCTGGATAATTCGATAAGGAGGATCATCATCATATATTTTTTTATCCTGTCATATCGTCAAGATCATCATGATCTTGTTTGTCCACCTGATATTTCGCAAAGTCCTCCTACCGATGAAATACAACCTTTTGCAAGTATCCTGATGATCATCATCATCACATTTTCCCTTCGGCAGGATTTTTCCCAAACATGATCCGGTTGGCGAAATATCATGATGACGTCATATTTTAAGTTTAACAAAGGCTCCGGATATCATGATGACGTCATCCCGATCTGATAAACGAAGCAGCTAATATCCTGATGATCATCATCATCACATTTTTCCTTCAACAGGATATTTTCAAGCATGATCCGTTTCCCAAATATGATGATGACGTCTTATTCCAAGTTCGACAGAAGCCCCAAATATGATGATGATGATCATCATCATGATCTTTCGAGGAGGTTACCTTGGCCACAAAAAGGGTCATATCACATTCATCATCCTGATCATGCTCCTTAGGTGACCCGATATCACAATTATCCCCTGATCTTAACTGAACATGATGATGACGTCATCCTTAGCATTTCAATGAAGCCTGAATATCATGATGACGTCACCATCATCTTCCTTTCCTCGGCAGCATGATTATATTCATATCCTCCTATTCTTCTTCAACATGATGATGATGATGTTGCTCTTTTCTCCCATATGCAGAAGCGAAATATCATGATGACATTCATCTGGACCTTCAGAAGCGAGAGCATCATATTTCCAGAATATCATGATGATGAGGTGTGTGTCGGCTAACATGTTTTTTTGACACGCCGATAGCGATGATCATGCTGATGGGCGGGAAATGAGGCGGTGGAGTTTTAAAGTGTTTTTTTTTTGGCGCCTCTGGCATTTTTCGGTCAGCGATGGTTGACCCGTGAACTTTGAGCAGTCTGAACACATTTTGGACGCGTTTTTGAGTGCATTCTGATCCGATTTCCACAATCTTGCGCAGTCACCTAGATTTAAACGCTTATTTTTATTTCATGCTGTTTTTGTGATAAATGTGAAACTTATTGCTTGTCTTGTCTTGCAGGCTTGCAGTTGAGGAAGCAGCTGGAAAGTCAACACAGTGACCTCATGGAGGCAGAAGATCTGATCTCAGGAGCAAGAAGATAAGGATGAAATGCAAAAAGTCAAGGCCATTCAAGTAAAGAAGAAGGTTGCAGCTGGGAGTATTATCACAAAAGACAAACAGAAGTTATTGCCCAGCTGCCGGAACTTCTCAGAAGGGGCAATATTTCGCCCAGATTTGACACTGCTCAGAGATATTTTTGAGAACTGGTTCACCTGTATTTATTGCTGTAACCAGAGGTTTGAACCAGGGGTTCAGTTAGGTTTTTGCTATAGTGAGGACAATCAGAATGTCTTTATATTGTGCCTCTCTACACTGTAATACTTTACAACAGGGATTTTTAGGGCCTACAACAGGGAATTTAGGAAAGCAACAGTGGCTACAACAGAATTTCTTTTTTAGGAACATACAGCAAGTTAGAATAGTTTAGAAGTAGAAGAAGGAGGTCGCCTGTTTGTCTGCAGTAAGGTGCGCGTGGAATGTCTGGCTACCTTACTGTATCTGTAAAGCTTGTAAGTTCTCTGTAGTATGATCAATGAAACTAAGAGTCATTCTTACATTGTAAATCATGTATGACTATTCGTTTCTAATACAATAGAATCTGGAGTTCTGCATCTATCTTCTGAGTGTTCTCCTGCTCTTCTTTGTGTTTTGAAATATCTTCTTTGAAAGCTTGCAATTTTAAATGTATGTTTGTGAAAATGCTCAGAACTTACATTTAGGGTTTTTACTGTGGATTTGATCAAATTACTGTGGTATTTACATAGTGCATAACAGAAACAATTAGATCCTTCGGTAGATTAAATGAGGTATAGTTTAGATCTTTCTAACTTTTCCCAACCCATCTGAAATATTTAGCTGAAAACGTAGAAATCTAAAGGAAATTGTCTCAAATTTGAAGAAGCATGCATAATAGAGCTATAAGTAGACAGTTTTCATAAATAGATAAAGAAGAGAGCTGCAAAAATTCAAGAAAACCCTCTGAAACTTGCAGCCCAGTATCACTTTTATGCAAATGAACAGAATACTTGTTGAAATCTATGACCTCTTTGCATATTCTTAGTCCAGTAAGCCACCAAACAAACCTAAACTACGTAAGGCCCCTTGAACATTACAGCTTCACATTGACCAACTGAACTTGACCAACCGAACCATTGTAGACTTGGGATTAGTTGAATCTCAAATGATTCCTTCTTGTCTTTCAAGTATGGTTTCAGTTCATTATATGTGAATTTTAACTTATTGTTATGATTGCATCAAAACAGTCATCAACAGTTTTCTGGCGCTAGAAGGAGGGCTAGAAGGCTGTATATCGCAATCATCAACAGTTTTTTGGCGCTAGAAGGAGGGCCTGCCTGAGTTAGGTTTCATTTCAAACTGGCTAACGACAGTAACAGAGTGACTAGGTCTAGGTCCAGTTCAGGAGATATATTTGTGCAACTACCTGATACAAGGCGAAGTAAAAGCCCTTTAATTTGGAATCCAAAGATATCACAATCATCAACAGTTTTTTGGCGCTAGAAGGAGGGCTAGAAGGCTGTATATCGCAATCATCAACAAGCATACCTCTAAATGAATTATTGAGGACCCCAGGGATCAGAAATGCTTTTTTTAAATCCCTGGACACATCCATGACAAACAAGGTGTCTGCTGATATAACTGTTCCTAATAGTGATTCACCACCTAAGGAGAAAGGTAAGAAAGTTGAGCAGCCTTCCAATACAAATGTGGTAATACATGCGGATAAGAGGGATACTCAACCTTTCTTGTTAACTGTTAGGTTGTGTGGGAAGAATATACACAATTGCATGGTAGATTCTGGTGCTTCAGCCAACGTAATACCCTTAGGAATATGTAAAACTCTCGGGCTGACTCCCACCAAATCTGCCAAGGTTGTCACGCAATTAGATAAGACCGAGGTTAGCGTGATAGGAGAACTCATGAACATACAAGTGCAGTTAGCTTCAGACCCTAGGGTAAGCCAAATCATTGACATTCAAGTAGTGGATATACCCGTAAATTATGGAATGTTGCTAAGTAGGGATTGGTCCAAAACATTAAACGGATATATGGCTACTGACTTTTCACACATGTGGTTACCATGGAGAGGCATCCCAAACCAGATCAGAATAGGGGCAGAGCCCAGAATGAAACATATGATAACAGAGTATAATCAAACTAATGAAATATTATATGCTGATGTTGAACCAGGTGTCTATAGAATTACCAACAATGGGATGCAGATTGAAGAGGTTATGATGTTAAACATTAGAAAGAAGTGTGTCAGCAATAGAATAGCACTATTCATTGAGTCTGACGGAAATTCTTCAGATGAGGAAAACAATGCAATAGACAAATTTGGTTGTGCCATTAGACGAGAGGTGGAAGAGTGCGTTACACACAATCTCCCAGTCCAATGTAAGTTATATAAAAATAGGTGTAGAGTCCATGATAGGCAACATTCTGAGGAGAGTTGTGAAATATGCAAAGACATCATTGAATATGAATACAAAAAGTGCATAGGGAGGGTAGAATCACAAGAGAAAAATGAGAATCCTGATCCGACACAGAGATATGTTCAGGATAATATAGATGCCTTGATTCCAGATTTAGGAAAAAAAATAGAGGACAAGGGTAGTTATCTTTCTGAGTTGCAAACTACAAACACACATATGCAAGATAACCAAACGGAAAAACCCATGAATAAACAAGACAACACCCCACAGGAAATAAAAGGGACAAGGTATGCCAAGGTAAAAGATTAGAAAAGTAAAGATGGCATGTGGACGTTAAAATGTGATGGGTCCAAATCAAAACAGGGCGCAGGTGTAGGTATTGAACTCATAAATCCTCAAGGTAAATCACATTTGGCAGCATATAGATTACAATTTTCCTGCACTAACAATATTGCTGAATATGAGGCCCTAATTTTAGGACTTGTCATGGCCATCAAGAAAGGGGTAAAAACCATCAGAGTATTTTCAGACTCTGAATTAGTAGTCAGACAAGTGAGGAAACTATATGCCTGCAATTATAAGAAGATGATTAGTTACAGACATAGAGTTTGGGGTTTAATGGATTCATTTGATGCTTTTAACATAGAGCATATTCCTAGAGAGCTGAACCACAGACCAGATGCGTTCGCAGTTGCTGCTAGTACATTAGAACCATTGACACTGTCAGGATTAAGACGATTTGTTGTTGAGCTAATTAACGTGCCCAGTATACCAGACAACGTTACACACTTTCAGGTATTTGGAGAAGATCAGCAAATTATTAATTTTCTGACTTGTAATGAGGCATTTGAGGCCCAAATCATTGATGAACAAGAAAGACCTGAAGTAACATGGGACGAAGAAGATATGATCAACTTAAAGAGCAACTTCTTGCCAAAAGGAGTAATTGAATTAGAACACATCTTTGACTTCGACGGAATAATAAGACAGAAAGACTTACCCAAAACAGAAGGGGGTAAGTGTGATTTACATAACTTAGGGACTGAGCTAAATCCACAAAATGTACTAATTGGGAAAGCTTGCTCTGAGAAAATCAGAAAAGAGGTTCTGGACGTTCTGAAAAAATATAAACATGTCATAGCATGGACTTATGAAGACTTGAAAACATTCGATGAGTCCATCATAACTCACGTAATACCTTTAAGAAAAGAAGTCAAACCATTTAGGCAGAAACAGAGGCCTGTAAACGCCATTCTGGAGCCTTTAATCTTTGAGGAAGTTAAAAAACTACTGTCCGCTGGAATAATTTTTCCAGTCAGACATTCTGTCTGGGTAGCTAACTTGGTACCAGTGAGGAAGAAAAACGGAGACATCAGGTTGTGCGTAGACTTTAGAAATTTGAACAAGGCTTCTGAAAAGGATAATTATCCTTTGCCCCCAATAGACGAAGTACTGCAAGCAGTAAATGGCGCAAAGATGATGTCTTTTTTAGATGGTTTTTCAGGTTATAATCAGGTTTTAATTGACAGAGAAGATAGACTAAAAACCACCTTCACTTGCAAATGGGGAAATTATGCGTATAGACGAATGCCTTTTGGTCTAATTAATGCAGGTGCCACTTTTCAGAGGGCCATGGACGTTGCTTTTCATGGATTATCAGGTAAGTGCATTGTTGTGTATATGGATGATTTAACTGTGTATTCCAAGGATGCATCCACCCACGCTGAGGACCTCAGAAAAGTACTCCAGCGATGTGAAAGGTATGGGATTTCCCTTAATCCTAAGAAATGTATATTTGGCATAACTAAAGGTAAATTATTAGGCCATGTCATTTCTAAAAATGGAATTTCAATTGATCCGGATAGAATAGAATCCATAAAAAATTTGCAAATACCAAACAGTAGGAAAGAATTGAAATCATTTTTTGGTAAAATTAACTTTGTTCGGAAGTTTATAATAGGTTTTACAGAGATTGTGCAGCCGTTGAATGCCATGTTAAAGAAAGATGCACAGATGGAATGGACGCCAGTGGCCAAAGCCACATTTGAAGATATCAAGGAGGCAATTTCTAATGCCCCTGTATTGGCAAGTCCAGACTACACAAGCCTGTTTTACATCTACTCCTTTGCATCTTCTCATTCTGTCGCTGCTGCCTTGACACAGAAAGGTGAAAATAATGAAGAGAGGCCCATAGCATTTATGAGTGCGCCTCTGAAGGATGCACAGCTGAGGTATCTAGATATCGAAAGACAGGCATTCGCATTAGTAAAGGCTATGAAAAAATTTAGACACTATATTCTGCGCAGCCAGATTAAAGCCATAGTACCAGACGCAGCAGTAAAGATGTTGCTGATGCAAAACGAGCCTGGAGAAAAAAGAGCCAAATGGATCACCACACTGCAAGAATTCGACATGGAGATCATTCCCGCAAAGCTGGTCAGAGGGCAGGCGCTGGTGCAGACAATAGCAAACATGGATCCAAATCTGATAAAATAGAAATATGTATTGAATTCCCAAGACGCATCAGGCTGGTACGATGATTTAAGCACCTTCCTGATAGCTGGAAAGTACCCAAGCAAGATGAAGGCTTCTTAGAGGAGAGCTTTGAAGATTAAGGCACATCATTATATGGTGCAAGGAGGTCTTCTATTCAGGAAGAACCATGATGGAATTTATCTGAGATGCATAAACAGAACTGAAGCTGATAAAGTGTTGACAGAACTACATGACAAGTACGGAACCGGCCATGGTTCCCATTTAGCTACAACACACAAAATACTGAGAGCGGGCTATTACTGGCCCACTATATTCAAAGATACTAAGAGTCACATCAGAAGCTGCCACACCTGTCAGACTGCAGTAGACAAAGGAAGAAATCTGGCCAATCCACTGCAACCTGTGATCGAATCCAGACTGTTTGCACAATGGGGCTTGGATTTTATCAGAGTCATCAATCCCCCATCTTCTGCAGGACACAAATTTATATTGACGGTAACGGACTATTGTACAAGGTGGACTGAGGCCACCTGCTGCAAGTTTTCCACAACTGAGGTAGTTATCAAGTTCCTTGAAGAAAACATTATCACCAGGTTTGGAACACCCTATTCATTGGTATGTGATAATGGCCCTACTTTCTCTTCTTTAAAATTTTCTAAATGGGCATTTGAATATGGGATTATTCTAAGGTTTTCTTCGAATTATTACCCTCAAGGTAATGGACTGGCTGAATCAACAAACAAAATTTTATTAGACATCATCAAGAGGTTAATTGCCAAAAGTCCTAGAGAGTGGAATACCCTATTAAGATATGCATTATGGGTAGACAGGACCAAGTTTAAAACAGCTTTAGGTAGTACACCTTATCACTTAGTTTATGGGACTGATCCCATACTTCTGGTTAATCTGAGAATACCAACCTGGAAGTTTGCCAATGAATATCTAGGCTTTGATAACCATAGGGAGGCCAGAATAGTGCAAATGTTATAACTAGAGGAGAAAAGAGGTCAAGCCCTCGAGAAGTTTGCCAAACACCAAACAGTTGTTAAGAGGTGGTTTGACAAAAGGGCAAGAGTCAAAACATTTAGGATATCAAACTTAGTGTTGTGCTGGGACAAAGCACATGAAAAGAAAGGAAGCCATGGAAAATTCGATAAATTATGGCTGGGTCCATTACAAATCTCAGAAATAATAGGAGATAACACCTTTAGACTTAAGACCTTGACTGCAGAAGATGTGCCATTACCAGTTAATGGCCAACATTTGAAACACTACTTCCAGGCTTGAAGGTCAGGATGAGGCAGTCCTTTCTTTCTTAAATGTAAAATGCTGTAGATAATGTACAGTTCTTCTTTTACTGTTTTCTTCATGGGTTGGCTGTTTGTATAGCTTGTCTTCTGTTTGTTTTTGCTTTTTGTTTCTGTCTGTTTGTATAGTTTTTTCTGTTGTTATGATGTTTGTACAGCCTGTTTGTTTGGTTTGTTTGCTGTCTCCTCAGCAGGGATCTTTATTTTACTGTAGAGTATTAAGGAGCAAAACCAGCAACCATTCAAAACAGTATATAATTTAGGATATTCAGGTTAACCATTTGCAATTTACACATAATTTGTCACTGTCATGAATGTAGAGAGTTGTTCATCTTCTGAAGTTTTGTATTCAATAAATGTGATTGAGAATTCAAAGCAGGTTTCTCACGATGACACACCTAAAATCCTTGGGTTTGTTGAACATACCAGTGTAGATATTAGGTGAAAAATCAGAGGTCACCCTTGCTACCATTACAATTCTCAGCTTAATTTCAGCAAGTGCCCACTCCTTGCATCATGAAGTTACAAATTGCTATATCTTATGAAATCTTTCAAAATTAGAAAACAAAAAAATAAATAAATAAATAAATAAAGCGGATTATACTGAAAATCCGGATTAAGCCATCTAAGTAACTCTACCGGGGCTATGGATGCTCGCTGGTAGTGGGGCTCTACTTAGGAGAATTGTAACGATAACCTTGCCGGGGCTATAGACGCTCGCTGGCAGCAAGGCTCTATCCGGTCGGCTATGAGGGAATATCCTCACCTACGTAGGCTAATGTCAGTCACTGGTTTGTTCAACCGATCTTCAAGATGAGGATAATTAATCACATGCACACAACTAAACTAAAAATGGAAATTCATGCATCTTTATTGAATACCTTGAGTCTCAAGCTGAATAGTAATTTGCAGGAAAGATAGTTGGAAGTTATGAGTTCATTTCATCTAGTTTCCTTGAACACTTTGAATTTAATTGTTTTGTTTTGGTTGCTAGTTGTTGTGATGATCACAACACGCCCCATTATGCTCCTTAGCAAAATGGGGACCCCTGCTGATGTTTTGCTTTTTGTTTCTGCTTGTGTTTTTCTACTTTCTGGCGGTTTGGTAAAAATGAAGGTCAGGTGCATCATCATCATAATATTGGATGAGGTAGGTCATCATCATGAGGTTAGTTTGTCAAAGTTCATATTTTGTTTCTATGACCTCATATTTAGAAAGAGCTTGAAATTCCATGCAGGTTTGCCTTTTACTTCACTTGAAAATTTTTCCATATGTGAAAGTTATGCACGGTCAAAGTTTTGGTCAAACCTGATATTCGTAGGAGGATCATCATATTTTTATATCCTAAGTCATGTTGTCAACATCATCATGATCTTGGTCTATCACCCAATAAAAATCATGCAGTCGCAACATCCGGACATCAATCTTAGGTGGCAGTGCTTTTTACCCGTCAAATGGCCTTATGCGCATTATGCATCATCATGATATTTTTTTAGGAGGGTCATACGTTATAAACTCAGTTTTGGTTACATGAAGAACATCATCATCATGATATTTGAACCCCCCCCCCCGATAATATCCTGAGGTTCAAATATCATGATGACATCAACTTTAAGTCAAGGTAAGTTCCCCGTCGAGCGGTCTTTGTATCGCGAGCATCATCATGATATCTTTTGCATCGCCTAAAATTTAAACATCATGCTGATAATATCGGATCACCCTGACTTAGAAAATTCATCATCAGCATATTTGCATGCGCATGCTATAAACCTATCGGAGCGTCATCATCATGATATTTGCTGAAATTCGAATGATGATGATGACGACTTTATATCCTCCTGACCTCCTTCTGCATAATCATGATCATCATCCTGATCTTTCACAAGAGGGTCGTATTCGCTGAAATTCGCTAAGTGATGGAGACATCATCATCATAATTCGATAAAGAGGATCATCATGTTCATATCCTCCTGATCATATTTTACAATATCACCCTAGCACAAATATCATGATGACCTCAACTCATCCTTGTGCTCTGAAAACGAAATATGATGATTACGTCATCATGATAAATCGATGAGGATCATCATCATCATATTTTTATCCTGTCCTGTTGTCAAGATCATCATGATCTTGTTTGTTCACCTGACATTTCGAGAAGTCCTCCTGCCGATGAAGTAAGACCTTTTGAAAAGATCCTGATGATCATCATCATCACATTTTCCCTTCAGCAGGATATTTTCCCAAGCACGATCCGGTTCCCAAATATGATGATGATGTCTTATTCTAGGTTTGACAGAAGCCCCAAATATGATGATGATCATCATCATCCTGATCTTTTGAGAGGGTTACCTTGGCCGCAAAAAGGATCATATTACATTCATCATCCTGATCATGCTCCTTAGGTGACCCGATATCATAATTATCCCCCTGATCTTAACCGAACATGATGATGACGTCATCCTTAGCATTCCAATGAAGCCCAAATATCATGATGACGTCACCATCATTTTCCTTTCCTCGGCAGCATGATCATATTCATATCCTCCTATTCTTCTTCAACATGATGATGATGAGGATGATGATGATGTTATTCTTTTCCCCGATATACAAGAGCGAAACATCCTGATGACGTCATCTGGACCTTCAGGAGGGAGAGCATCATATTTCTGGAATATCATGATGATGAAGTGAATGTCGGCCAACATGTTTT
Source organism: Cunninghamia lanceolata (assembly GCA_027924645.1). Classification (NCBI taxonomy): domain Eukaryota; kingdom Viridiplantae; phylum Streptophyta; class Pinopsida; order Cupressales; family Cupressaceae; genus Cunninghamia; species Cunninghamia lanceolata. The sequence continues at coordinate 27,328,648 of BSBN01000078.1, read as the reverse complement.
TTTTGACGCGCCGATAGCGATAGTCATGCCGATGGGTGGGAAATGAAGCGGTGGAATTTTAAAGTGTTTTTTTGGGCGCCTGTGGCATTCTCCCGGTCAACGATGGTTGACCCGATGAATCTTGAGCAGTCTGAGCGCATTTTGGACGCATTTTGAGGAGTTTTTTGGATCTGATTTCCATAATCTTGCGCAGTCACCTAGGTTTAAACGCTTATTTTAATTTCATGCTGCTTATGTGATAAATGAAATACTTATTGCTTGTCTTGTCTTGCAGGCTTGCAGTTGAGGAAGCAGCTGGAAAGTCAACACAGTGATCTCATAGAGGCAGAAGATCTGATCTCAGGAGCAAGAAGATAAGGATGAAGTGCGAAAAAGTCAAGGCCATTCAAGTAAAGGACAGAGTTGCAGCTAGAGGTATTACTACAACAGACAAACAGAAGTTATTACCCAGCTACCGGAACTTCTCAGAAGGGGCAATATTTCGCCCAGATTTGACACTGCTCAGAGATATTTTTTGAGAACTGGTTCACCTGTATTTATTGCTGTAACCAGGGGTTTGAACCAGGGGTTTGATTAGGTTTTTGCTGTAGTGAGGACAATCAGAATGTCTTTATATTGTGCCTCTCTACACTGTAATACTTTACAACAGGGATTTTAGGAAAACAACAGTGGCTACAACAGTTTTTTTCTTTAGAAGCATACAGCAGGTTAGCATAGTTTAGAGTAGAAGAAGGAGGTCACCTGTTTGTCTGCAATAAGGTGCACGTGGAATGTCTGGCTGCCTTACTGTATCTGTAAAGCTTGTAAGTTCTCTGTAGTATGATCAATGAAACTAAGAGTCATTCCTACATTGTAAATCATGTATGACTATTCGTTTCTAATAAAATAGAATCTGGAGTTCTGCATCTATCTTCTGAGTGTTCTCCTGCTCTTGTTTGTGTTTTGAAATATTTCCTTTGAGAGCTTGCAATTTTAAATGTATGTTTGTGAAAATGCTCAGAACTTACATTTAGGGTTTTTACTGTGGATTTGATCAAATTACTGTGGTATTTACATAGTGCATAACAGAAACAATTAGATCCTTAGGTAGATTAAATGAGGTATAGATTAGATCTTTCTAACTTTTCCCAACCCATCTGAAATATTTAGCTAAAAACGTAGAAATCTAAAGGAAATTGTCTCAAATTTGAAGAAGTATGCATAACAGAGCTATAAGTAGACAGTTTTCATAAATAGATAAAGAAGAAAGCTGCAAAAAATTCAAGAAAACCATCTGAAACTTGCAGCCCAGTAACACTTGTATGCAAATGAACAGAATACTTGTTGAAATCTATGACCTCTTTGCATATTCTTAGTCCAGTAAGCCATCAAACAAACCTAAACTACGTAAGGCCCCTTGAACATTACAGCTTCACATTGACCAACTGAACTTGACCAACCGAACCATTGTAGACTTGGGATTAGTTGAATCTCAAATGATTCCTTCTTATCTTTCAAGTATACTTTCAGTTCATTATATGTGAATTTTAACTTATTGTTATGATTGCATCAAAACAGTCATCAACAGAAGTCTCACAGAAGACAAGGAAGTCAGTTGTCGGGGAGAGTTGGGAGATCAAGGAGTTAGACAGCAAGGTGGCCAATGGGATATGTTTGGGTGATAGGAGTAGATCACCAAAATATAGGACACCCTCTCACTGATCAAGTTGTTGATCATTTGAACGCTTCCACTGAGCACTCCACATCACTCACTGGCTTCATAAAATCCCATTGATCATAGAGCCTCACTGGATACTTATTGTTCCTCACTGGTAAAGCCTCACTGGCTATACAACATGCCTCATTGGCAAATACAACTACCTCACTAGAAAATACAACTACCTCACTAGCAGATCAATAGTGTCTCACTAAAAAACATGAGCCTCACTGGCATAATAGTGTCTCACTGACAAACCATAAATATGAGAAAGAAAAAGATAATTCATGGGGTTACTCTGATTCTATACAACACATTACACTTCATAACCTTATATCTCCTTCTGTCTACAACCAATACAACCATCAGACAACCTTTTCAAACATAATGATAGTATAAACACATTAGGACTCTTTAATCCTCTACAAACATACATTTAATACTACAAACACCACACTTACAATCCCCTTGCATACATATAAACAGACTTCAATCTTCTTCCCTTTCAAAAATCATAGAATTGCTTTAAAACATAAGCATTACAGCAATGAACATGACCATATTGGTGTGTAGAATCCAATCAAATGACTTGCATCATCAAAACTATCATACAAAATGAGTTATCAAATTTATTGCCCCATCTGGTCATTCAGAGAACTGCTAAAACAGTTAAGGATCTTTTATACTACAACTACCTGTCATGTTTTTGATAAGGCAAATAATGGTTTGGAATTTGAAATGCTTTTAAATTCTAATTGTAGATCTTCCTCTTTATGCTCTTGAAAACTTTTAATCACATTCATAGATGTATACATTGGTGCCTGATGAAGAATTTTACCTATAAGCTCTGGTTGCTTTAGGTATATAGGGCCAGTTGAACTTACACTTTAAAACCCTCCAAAAGGTCACTTTAAGTGACTTCCACCTGCGATCAGAGGTCAACCTCAAAACATAATAAAAAGTAAATGGGACATATGACAGGCAAAACTAAGTTTAAGGACATTTTAGAATAAGACATAGGGTTTAGGAATTCACCTAGGGTTTTAGAGTTTCAACAAAATTCAAACCCTAGTTTTAAAGCAAAGACCATATGAAACCTTTACCATTTGAGATAAACTAATTTTGAACCTTAACATTCAACTTCACCTTTATGAAATATTTCTTTGAATGTGACATATACTTAAACATATATGATGAATCAACACCAAACTATGAATGCAATGATGTGGTCAACAATTTGACTCTCTCTACATGAATGACACTTCCCATAGAATGAATGAACTCTATGCTCAACCACCTTGTACATATTAGGGTCACACTTCAAGTTTGAACCATTGACCAACCATAATGAACTATAAAACATGACAAAAACTCTAAAGCATGAAATATGATGAATGAAGATCCAACTCCTAAAAGCACCAAGCATGTTATATGAAACATATGAAGAATAACACCTTTGATGCCTTTGATCCTTTGATGATCTTGTGGTCCTGAAGCAACATGAAGGAGATCAACAATGTATCAATTTCTAACATCAGCACCTCTATGAAGAATAAAGTAACTTTTGCATGCATATCAAATTGATGCCTAGATTCAAGGTGTCATGAAGAACCCATGATTACCTAACTGACATAGAGAAGAGAACACCAATGTCGACATCCAACATAAAGCATGAACACATTGCATGGGAGATGGCCAAAATGATATCATCATAACCCTTTCTCATCATCCACTGAATCATCATCATCCCTTTTTGACATCAATGACAAGCCATCAACACTATTTATCTAGATTAGTATCTCTTATCTTATTGCCTAATTTAATTTAAGATCTAATTATTATGTATTGCCTTATCATTCCATTAGACATCTAAATTAATGTAAGGTTGTTTATTTTCCTTAAAATACTAATATCTATATTATTATTGTAATGGTGAGAAGTGCATCCATGGCACATTTTTCCCAATTCATTATGAACTCATCTTAATTGTTATCCCTACTTTAATGGTACATTGTGTGTGATAACTAAAATGTGACTCAAACACAACATGGGTGAGTCAAACTCCAAACAACACATGCACTACACCCTTGCTAAAGGTGTCAATCAAATCACTTCTACCTTCTAAGGAAAACTAGCTAACCGAGGGTGATTTGGACTAGTTACTCTCTTCACATGGAAGAAGAGCATCCTAGGTGAGAGTGGAATTATTGTCTTGTATGTTTAAATTTTGAATTGTTGATTTTGTGTACCTCATGACGAGACTGAGGATTTCCTTGATGTTTTCCTATGTCTATTGTTTGATTTGAAAATATTGTTTCTATGCCCTAATTAAACCAGGAGCTTCGTCGATGTTTATTTTTGAACAAAGTTGAATTTTGTATCCCTCATGCTAAAATTGAGGGCTTCAATGTTTGAAAATTTGAAAGTTAAGAATGAATTTCTAACATAGTTAATTCTAAATGAATACATACACTTTTTTTCCTAATTTTGATTTTGATGATTTAATTACTATTAAAAGGAAAAAAATATGGAAGTTATATGGCTTTTCCTAATGCAATATAACTATGTTTTTGTGTGTTTTTCAAGATTTGAAACTTCTAATATAAATTTGTAACTGTGAGCTAAGGAAATTAGAAAATTTATTCTAAAAACTAAATAAGTCTACTCTAACTTTATCCTATCAAGAGAAAGACAAGACAATATTTTACTTCCTCAAGAGAAAAATGTGAGCTAATTACTAATAAAGTAATAAATAACCTATAATAATGGACACCAATGGTAGGATATGTCCTCAGAGGTACTATAACAACTATCTCCTCCTCTACAACAATGGGATCCTCCTCTTAGTGATAAGGATAGAAAGGGGGACGTAAGGGAGTGAAAAATGGCTTAGAAGCAATAACAAATTTTTAGGGAAGATGGGGCACACGTGATCATTATTGCATTTATTAAACAATCTTATTAGATTGTTTGCTTAAATCATAATTGCATTTAATAAACAATCTTATAAGATTGTTTACTTAAATCACAATTGCATTTAATTAGGTACATACATCTCAAATAACATTATTTATTTATTTATTTTGACAGAAAAAGGTGTATAGGCACCCATAGATTAAAGATAATAAAAGTATTACAGATAAAGAGGCCAAAGCCAAGTTCCAGTAACCAAAAGAAAGCATAGAAGCAACCCTTAAACAGAGCTGAAAAAACAAAATTAAACTGTAACCATCCCCCTTATACAAGGGGATGCTTTTACCATAAAAAGCCACCACTAAACACGAAAACTGCCCCACACACGGCCAAAAACAAGGAGAAAAACAGACAGCACTGCCGATAGAGCCGTCATGGAATAACAAAGCCCTTATTTAATAAGAGCAATTAAGGCATGTCATCTCACTTTAAGAAGTTTGAGATGAAGGATTCACAATCCCAAACTATCCACCCAGCCTGAGTAAAAGCACATATGAGTCACAGAACACTGAATGTAGAAAAGAGCTGCTTACTCCTCTTCCATGGACTTGTCAGAGTTTGATGGTAAAGAGTAATGCCACAAATAAATAACATTATTTCATTGGATCTTTATACAATTTATTTAAACAATTTAGCCAAGTTGTTTAAATTAATTCACAATAGCATCTAATCAAAAAATCCATAACACATAGAAAAATGGGCACTATAACAAAATGTGGTGTATAAACAATACAGATATAAAATTAGCTATCCTCCATGAAAGTCTAAACCCTCAAGCCCTAGTGGTGGCTACTATATAGATAGCTTGTGCTACGAAGTTGCAGATCATGAGTGACTATGACTATACAATTGTAGTCCCCAAACTGTACCCCTAAGCTCGGTCACCTCCATCCTTGAATCAAAAACCTACTACTGTAGGGGCAACCCGAGCTCGCAGCTGGCTCATCTCATCTAGTAAGCTCTAGACCCTAAAGTGGTCTAAGCCTATGGCTGGCGTGCTGTGTGCATCTAATCATGACTGTAGAGCCTACACTCTTCTCACGGCATGATCTTGCTCAGTCCTAGCCTAGTGTCTCTCAGAAGTAATAGCAATAACCTCTGCAGTGGATAGATCTCTATCCACCTAGGTCTCCTCATAGGTATCTCTAAGCCATGCAATACCTATGTTCCTCCCTCCAGTCTACAATTGTCTATAACTGGTCCACATTGGTAGCACAAGCTGCACATCAAGTACCATCTCTATGAAGATGTTATGTCTCAATATTTCATGAAATACCGTGTTTAGTCAATTTGAATGATAGAGATAATCGTGTATGTGTTAATATTTAATACATATATACATTATTAATATAATATATAATATATTATTTAGATAATTAGCAAGATATATTATTAAATATAAATAACAAATATTAATATTAATAGTAATAGTAATATAGATATTAGTATGTAATAATAATATAAAAAAATAATAAATATAATCCCAATTATAAAAGTAACTCCATATAAATAAAGTAACTTCGTATAAATAAAATAAAGATACAACGGTGATATAAAAACTAAAGACTAATACCATAAGGGCTACGATCATCTTTAAAGAAGTAGCACCCATATATATGGTGTGATTTAAGATACAATGAAATACAATCAAGCATTATTGTTTAACAAGGCAACGATTCTGTATGCAGCTGTTACTAAAAAAGTAGTAATTCATTATTAAAGGTGCATCAACCATTTACAATGCTACCATCTACAAGGCTGCAATCTCTTAATAATGAATAAGAATTATTTAAGGCAGAACTTCTTCAAAGGTGATATAAAAACTAGAGAAAGACTAATAGCATAAGGGGTGCACAACACCCATATATACAGTGCGATTTGAGATACAATGAAATACAATCAAGTACTATTGTTTAACACTACAATGATTCTATATGCAGCCGTTACTAAAAAGTAGTAATTCATTATTAAAGGTGCAATGACCATTTACAAGGCTGCGATCCCTTAAGAAATGAATGAGAATTATTGAAGGTAGAACTTTTTCAACGATGATATAAAAACTAAAGAAAGACTAATACCATAAGGGGTGCTATCATCTTTAAAGAAGCAGCACCCATATATATGGTGTGACTTGATATACAATGAAATACATTCAAGTATTATTGTTTAACAAGGTAGCGATTCTGTATGCAGCAGTTACTAAAAAGTAGTAGTTCATTATTAAAGGAGAAACGACCATTTACAAGGCTACCATTTACAAGGTTGCGATCCCTTAATAAATGAATGAGAATTATTTAAGGCAGAACTTCTTTAACACTAACCAGGGATTATGTTCTATGTGATAGGCAACGATTCATCTAGAAAAGGTTTGACTAATAATAAAGTGAGGTGTCTCTAAGAAGGAATCCCATCCTTTCAAGAGGCATATGAGTGGTATAAGTAAAGGAGAAAAGAGTATAAAGAAAATAAAAGGAGGTATCAAGGAATACATTTGATTTTGCAATATGTAAACCAAAATAAATATATATCTAAATTAAAATTCAGATCTACATAAATATAATATACAAGGATACATAGAATAGCATATGAAAATATAAATCAGTCACCCTCACATATGTATATATAGCAGCAGATTGGAATTATCAATCAATCAAGTTATATAAATAATTGTGACACAACAAGAGGATATATTACCATCCCTTAACTGAACTATATTTATTGATCAAGAGGTACTTATAATTAATTACCTTATTCAATTACAAGCAAACTATGTTGAGTTGCGCAGGGGTATAGAGGCAAGTAGGAAGGTTGATCCTTCCAGTCCACGAGAGATGATAGGTAGGAAGCATGCCCTCCATCATACTCTCATCAAGTTATGTTAAAGGGATGATAGGTAAAAAGCATGGCCTCTATCATGCCCTCATCAAGAGATGATAGGTGGGAAGCGTGCCCCCCATCATGCCCTCATCAAGAGATGATAGGTAGGAAGCGTGCCTTCCATCATGCTCTAACTTGCAAGTATTCCTATGGGACCCATCATAGGATCACCATGAGGATTGGATAAATATATGTTGAACTAAATATTATTTATGCTACATTAATTATGTTATGATTTATTGATTTCATTACTATATTCTAATTTATTGATCTTTAATATTGTTAATGTCCCTTTCTAGTAGTTATTCTTATGGGACCCATCATAGGATCACCATGAAGATTGGATAAATATATGTTGAACTAAATATTATTTATGCTACATTAATTTTGATATGATGTATTGATTTCATTACTATATTCTAATTTATTGATATTTAATATTGTTAATGTCCCTTTCTAGTAGTTATTCTTGTGTGCAGGTTAAGAAATCAAGAATATCCTAAAAGGGGACATTACACATGACTTGACCTATAAAGTCAAGCCATGCCCATGTGCCGACTACAAAATCAAAACAATAATCATGTCAAATATCTCAGTAGGCATCATATATCAAATCAATATAAAGTAAACATCTAGTGTTCTACTCAAATTATGAAACATAAATCAATTCTTACCTGGGTCTCCATCCTACAAGTTAGGATTGGTAGAGGCTGCCGCCATGTCACTGGGACTCTTTTTCCCCAAGTTTTTCCCTAAATTTTTCCCTTTCCAACTATTCTCCTCTACTCATTATGAGTTCAATTTCTATAACTAACCGAAATCTCTCCAAGTCACTAGATTCCTGCCTGAATCCCTTCCACTATGCACTCTCCTTTCTCCATGAACCAAAGTAATGTTCGCACTAAGGGAGATGCGATGGGATATCATTCCTACTCCCTAGTCACAGTACTCCAACTGCTCACTAACTCCACTTCATGGAGCTTAGTTGAGCTCAAAGATTTGAAAATTCAAATCATTAAAAATAACAAATATATATATATATATATATACACTTCTTTGAACAGAGATAAATCACTTGCAAGGTGAATTATATCTGTGTTTTTTTCGATAATTCACAAGTGATAAAATAACAGGTGAACTTTTATGAAATGGAAACAATCAAAGTCTCATTGACACAACATGAATGAGATCAACCACACTAACTTAAAGATGAAAAGCAATGGATCAACTATGACGTGGATCATACTAAGCCAAAACAAGAAATTGACTACATCGTCATACAATGACAATGCTACTATACAAATTACTGACATACTACGACATCAAAAGGTATCCCTTTATAAAAACAATGACACAATACTTGTGTGTGTGAGAGTTCTCAAAGCATGTTGTTTCTCTATTTTACCTGATCCAATTCCCTCTCTCCAGTAATACTCTCCCTTCTCCTCTGAGAGGGGAAAAAACTATTTCATTTGTCCACCTCGTTAGCAACCACAGTAGTTAGTCTATTAACCACATTATGTCTAACATCAAATAAATATTTTAACAACAATAATCATCAAGAAATATATATATCTATTTCTGCATATCATATATCAAAGTAAATTTATCTCATCAAGTTCATCTGCTAAACACAGCATGATAATCATAATTCAAAATGCATAGTAAAACATCTAACTAATAATTAATTAAAAATAATATAATTAAGTTGTCCAAAAATAGAGTGTCACAATTGGAAACATCGCCTAGACCTCCATTCTTCACTCTCCTAATTTGGAATAGAATAATCCCACCAATCGAATTCATAGTGATTAAGCTGTTTCTGCATGATAATGCAGTCAGTGGTTTGGTTGCAGCTGTAAATTGCTGAATTAAGGGGCCCAAAAAAAGTTTAACCAGTAATATTAACATGTGCGGGTATAACTTAGTTGGTAGTGTCTTTGAATAGCAAAGACTTGATTTCTTTTGTATAGCCTATTCACATGAAACCATACAAGAGCACAGAAAAGTATTCACATGAAACCATACAAGAGCACAGAAAAGTAGTTACAACGTTGAGTGAAAAATTGGAAATCCCATTCAAAATTTAACTTAATAAAAAAGCATTGTGATCTTGATGTTCTAATAGAAAAATCTTAGATCCAAAAAGTTGAAACCAACCAAATATGATTTAGTTCTTGAATGCTTAGCATCTTATAGGTCATAATGAATGTCACTCATATACAATAAATTTCATTCACCAATAAATTGGTAGTCAAAAGTAAATTTTGGCCAATAAAAATAGGACAAATATTTATTAATTGACTGTTTAATCATTAAAGTGGACGGTGTTTAAGTAGAGTACAAAGATTCATCTAATCAAATTAGCAAAGCCACATTCAAACAACTGTATTAAGCTTTTTAATTTGTTTATCACTTTCACATCATTTTAAAACGACTAAAAGACATTTTGGGAGTAGGTAGTTGCACGCCCACAGATGTTAAGTAATATCCATGTATTCAAACACCTATACACAACCTGAGATCTATTCTAGCAATGTCAATGTCCCCTCCATCTGCAATGTTTTCTTTTCATCTATCAGTTTCAGAAGTTCATGTCCAGCTTCATCACTTAATCCTTTAATGCAACCTTCTGAATAGTTGCCCAATTGTTGCTGGAGCTAGTGTACAAACTTGTTCGCATCTACATTAAACACCGTTCTCCACTGCAAAAGCAATGAAAATGCATAAGGTCCACTATGTAAAGAACTATCATACTTACTTATTATATTAAAAATTTTGTAACTTACTTCTTCTATCCATCTCATGTCATACTCTGTTTCAGGAAAATTTAACATCCTGCATGGCTGGTCACGTGTGACTAGCATAGCTTTGTCGGAGGACCTGCATGGTAATTATTTATATCAGGTATATAGTAAACTACATGCCACAAATACTAATGGTAAAATATGAAGGAGAGATGTTAGAACACTGACCTTACTGCAGCCTCAGCAATAAAATATCACCTAAAATTAACGCAAAATGAACAATATCAAATAAAATATAATAGAATTTAAGATTCTCAATTTATAATAAATGTTTCAAAGCTTTGGATTAGAGTTTGCAAAGAAAAAGATTTCTTTAGATTGCAACCCCTGTAATCTGTTAACTTTTTGAAAGGATTTAGAATAAAATTTTCTTAAAATTTTTTAATGAACATACTGCTTTTTACTTTTTTAATAAGAAACTCCTCAACATTCAAGTAAATTAAAAAAAAAAAAAAAACTTATAAACTCACCGAGGATTACTTGGCGTTTATCCTCCTTAAGCCTACGGAGAAATGGCATTCCAACGTTATTAAAGAGATCTATGTAGTGAAACATATTGTAAGTTGGACACTTCAACAATCCATTATTATTGAATTCAAAACATCTTTAACAGCAACCAAAAGTTTTTCAAAGTATTATTCTTTAATTAAAAGTTAACCGTCAAACAAAAGAAAAACAAAAGAGAAATAATAGAATACCATATATGGGCTTGCCAACGGCATCGACCACGGTCATCACTGACTCCAATGAATCGGCCACTTTTCCTACCATTATCATTTATGTTAGGCTTTCCATGAGATGTCTTAGGGTTAGGGTTTTCCATGCCATTATTACCACCAATTCCTGCAACTGTGACTTGATCAACCCTCCCTCTACTGAGCTTCATTAGCATCCTTGCCCCGTGTTCAATATCATCCAATTCACAAGAATTCTCCTTGTGATTTTTCCTTTTTCTACCACTAAGCCTCACCTCAGCATTAGGATCTGCTATCTCAGAAGCAGTACTAGACTGAGCTTTAACTTGAGCATGAGAAATATTGGCATTAAGATTTTCCATTATTATAAACTCTGCACAATGCAAGAAAGCAGTTAGCATTACAAACGTATATGTTTCATTCTATTCCTTATCCTTTTAAAAAAAGATAGCACATCACTTGAGAAAGCTGGGGCCATTGATATATAATGGATAAGAGAGATTTCAATCCTGATCATACTAAAACAGTCTATGAGACTATCATATTACAAAGCACTGCTGAAGTAGTGACAGATTGCTATCAGACATAACTCTGTTCTTTGCAACTTGTTCGTCTTCCAAAGTTTGACCTTTATAGTGATGATGGATAAAACAAACATTGATGAAAACAATTGGTGCTGTTAGTTTACCTTTATGTTTATATCTAATAGCCCTTTGCTTGTTTTCCTTTGTGTTCCAACGCAAAAATAATGCTGGGAAAATGAGGAAGACCATATAGTCAATGATTTTTTGATTTGCCAAAGTCTTATGAACATTAAAGAATGCTTGTAGTCCTTGGACGAAATAAGTAAATCGAGTAAAACTATTTAGAAGAAATCAAATTCTAAGTAAGATTAAGCCCTGTAACAAAGTTGAAGAAATTAAACTTACACTACCTGGTCATTGAAATTCAGGGAGATGATATAAAGATTTAATTATAGTGAAAAATAATTTATTTATATAAATAAATAAGTTGAATAAAAGGTTATTGAAGAAATAAATATCCAATAATAATATTGTAAAGAAGTATATGTTTCACTCTTTCACTTTTATGTTTTAATGTTATTTTTGTGGATCTGGTTAACATATTCTCTTAGTATATAATTTATTTTATAGGGGCAGTGAATAACCCTAATTTGGAATTGAACATTGTATTATGTTTAATCCTCCACTTCATAACAACACTAATATAATTCTTAGGACTTCTTCCTTCCTAAACTAGATCATACATGCAATCTCATCCTATAGACTAGATTGTGGGCATGATCTAGTCCTCTAGATTTAAAATTTGAAATTCTAAGTTTCAAAGCTAACAATCCCAAGATATACTTATTACTCATGAAGAAGATAAATGTTGAATACTTTTATCTTTACCTTTCTTAAACCAAGACGGTTCTAATTGGGATGTAAATTCAAACATTAATCTTCTTCATGCCCATCTTTATCACAATGAGAACAATGCAATTTTCTCTTACCTTTACCATGGAATTACAAATCTTCCTTCCTTTTCCCTTCGGATTTTTCTTTCCACCATGATACTATTTATTACCCTTGTTGCAAATGAAAGGAACTCCCTCCTTGTCCAACTCCAGATAGCCTACATGGGCATAAGCCTCATCAATATTTGGGGGCTTGGCCCTGAGGAATACCATTTGTAGATGGTTAAACAAACCTTCCACATAGCTAATCAAGACCTCATGCTCCATGATGTCCTTCCCAAGGTTAAGTACTCTTTTTATTCTCTTGTAGGCTTGAAGACTTTTGCCTTTCATTTCTTCAAATGATGCCACTACATCACTTATTCTTCTTCATGGAAAATGGGGTAAAACTAATTCTACAACAGCTCATTAAAATTATTCCACTTGGAGATTGGTGCAATTTTTTAAATTTTCAAAGAGTGAGCATAACTTCGCTACCATGTGAGAGAATGCCCAAGTTTCAACCATATGAAAGAAGTCTGTTGAGTTGACCATCATTTCACCATCATTGAGAGAATGCCCAAGTTTCAACCATATGAAAGAAGTCTGTTGAGTTGACCATCGTTTCACCATCATTGAGAGAATGCTCAAGTTTCAACCATCTGAAAGAAGTCTGTTGAGTTGACCATCATTTCACCATCATTGAGAGAATACACTAATTTCACCATCATTGAGTTTAATGACTATCTTTGCTTCAACTTTGAAGAACCTCATGGATGATGATGCTTCTTGCTCAAGTTCACTCTTTTCAAGATCACCTTCTTTTAAATCTACAAGATGTCTTGTAGAATAAATTGTTGAGATTATGAAATCTATCCATCCAAGATTATTTTGGACTCCCCATTTTGCCTATCAATTCTAGTATCATGTTCTCAAGAATATGAAGTTTATCTTCAACATACGTAATCCTTGCAACTAGATTGTGTGCATAATCTAGAGTTCTCCATATTGAAAATTCAAAATTATCAATTCTAAAGTTGGCAATCCTAGGATATAATCATTACCCATCAACACGCTTACCAAAATTCTAAAATTGTGTCTAGGGTTGTGAATTTAGGGATATTATCCTAGAAAATTTTCATAATTGATTAGTAGAATCTTTCATTCACATATTTGATCACACACATCATTAATCTTAGTTTTCATTAGGTGTAAATACTCAACATCCAAAATTCTTTGTTTCTTTGTTTTGATCTTGGTAGATCATACTAGGGGCTTCACTGTCATTGAGGAATTGGATTGCTCTTCCCTCTATACATGTGAATATTGGACCAAAGGCACAATTAGTGCAACATTAATCATAGACCTATATATATACATTTAATAAAATATTTTCTAAATATTTGCAATGTAAATTTTGTGTTGAATGAAATCGCACTACTTAAGATAAAATTACACTAGTCAAACAAAATTATGGGTGTGATCTAATCTAATGCCTTGAGAATTTCTTCATCTATTTGTCATAGGCTTCTAATCATAAGTCTAGTTCTAGATTCCATATCTCAATTCCCTATCACACTATCAATATAATAAGCATCCACATCAATCCAATTACTAGGTACGCCCTCTAATCTCTCTCATTTTCATTTATAATCTATTTATCTAGATTAGTATCTCATATCTTACTACCTAATTTAATTTAAGATCAAATTGTTATGTATTTCCTTATCATTCCATTAGACATCTAAATTAATGTAAGGTGGTTTATTTTCCTTAAAATACTAATATTTATATTATTATTGTATGGGTGAAAAGTGCATCCCTGGTACTTTTTTCCCTTTCATTTTGGACTTGCCTTAATTGTTATCCCTACTATAATGGTCTAGTGTCTGTAATAACCAAAATTTTACTAGACACAATGCCTGGTACTTTTTTCCCTTTCATTTTGGACTCACCTTAATTGTTATCCCTACTATAATGGTCTAGTGTCTGTGATAACCAAAATTTTACTAGACACAATGCCTGGTACTTTTTTCCCTTTCATTTTGGACTCACCTTAATTGTTATCCCTACTATAATGGTCTAGTATCTGTGTTAACCAAGATTTTACTTAGACACAATGCTGGTGAGTCAGACTCCAAACAGCACATGCATTGCACCATTGCTAAAGGCATCAATCGAATCACTCATACCCTCTGGGCAAAGCTATCAAGGTGAGGCTGATTTGGATTAGTTACTCTATTGGCATGGAAGAAGTTCACCCTGGGTGATAGTGGAGTTGTGTTGTATGTTTGAATGTTGAATTATTTAGTTTGTGTACTCATGATGAGACTGAGGGTTTCCTTGATGTTTTCCTATGTTATTTGATTTGAAAATTTTGGTAACTTACATCTTCTACCCATCTCATGCCATACTCTATTTTAGGATAATTTAACCTCCTGCATGGTTGGTGTGACTAGCATAGCTTTGTCAGAGGACCTGCATAGTAATTGTTTATCATGTATACAGTAAACTACATGCCAGCAATACTAATGGTAAAATATGGAGGAGAGATGTTACAACACTGACCTTGCTGCAGCCTCAACAATAAAATATCAACCTAAAATTAATACAAAAGTGAACAATAAAAAATAAAATATAATAGAATTTAAGATTCTCAATTTATAATAAAAGTTTGAAACCTTTGGATTAGAGTTTGCAAAGAAAAAGATTTATTTGGATTGCAACCACTATAATCTGTTAACTTTTTTAAAGGATTTAAGATAATTTTTTTTTAGAATTTTTTTATGAACATACTACTTTTGACTTAATAATGGGTCACAAATAACATGGCTGGATTATTTTTTTATTTTTTATTTTTTTTAGAGTAATTTTTATCTTCAAATCTTTAAAAATATGAGTAACCTATATTATTCTCAAAACAACAAAAATCTTTCTGCTTTTTACTTTTTTAATAAAAAACTCCTCAGCATTCAAGTAAATAAAAAAATAAAAAATAAATCCTTATAAACTCACCGAGGCTTACTTGGCTTTTATCCTCCTTAAGCCTACAGAGAAATGGCATTCCAACATTATTAAAGAGATCTATGTAGTGAAACAAATTGTAAGTTGGACACTTCAGCAATCCATTATTATTGAACTCAAAACATGTTTAACAACACCCAAAAGTTCTTCAAATCAACCTTTTGTGTCCCAGAAAAATTAACCCATAGAAATATAGAATCACACTAAATATGAGAAACACTAAATGACCTGAAAAATTCATATAAAAATCTTTTGATTGTTTCTTGAAGAAAGATATAGTGTTCAATGTTTTATTGTTTAATTAAAATTTAACAGTCATGTATTTAAGGGTTCCGAGCTTCAGTTTTAATAAACAGAAAGGAGACTGGCTTCTTTGAACCTTCACGTGGTTTAAAAAAAGGAGACCCCCTTTCTCCTTACCTCTTCATAATCATGATGGAAGCACTCACTTGGTCCATAAAGGAGGCAAAGAGAAGATCAGATTGGCAAGGTATCAAACTAAAAGGTATTCAAGAGCCCTTTACTCATGCTTTGTTTGCTGATGGTACAATACTTTTTGGCCAAGCGTCATTGCGGGAAGCCAAAGTAATGATGAATACAGTCAAGTCTTATTGCTGTGTTTCAGGGCAAGAAGTGAATTTTAATAAATCTATGGTGTTTTTCCAAAATGTTCCATTGCTTCTCCAAAAGCTGATACAAGTTACCCTCAACCTCGAATCCCAGGTTCTTCTAGGAAGCTATCTTGGTCTGCCCCTTTTCCTGGGCAGATATAAGAATAATTTATGGGGCAAGGTTATTCAGAATTTGAACACAAAGATGGCCAAATGGAAAGGTCGTCATCTATCCTTAGCTGGACGAATAGTTTTAATTAAAGCTGTGTTGGCTGCGGTGCCAGTATACATGATGTCAGTCTTTCACGTCCCTAAAGGAATTATAGCTAAAATCGATGGTCTCTGCAGAAAATTCCTCTGGCAAGGCTCTCTTGAAGAGAAGAAAATCCACTTACTGGCTTGGGATAAAGTGTGCAAACCCAAGGCGGAAGGAGGGTCAGGAATTCTGAATATTCAAGTCCAAAACCAGGCACTAGGGGCCAAATTGGTGTGGAATATGTACTTCAAACCCAACGCCCTGTGGGTAAAACTAATGAAAGCTAAGTATCTTGATTCGTTGGATAATGAGAGAATCTTCGCAGTGCAAAATCCTCCCAAGGGTTTTGCGATATGGAATTTCTTAATAAGAAGTAGGGACCTCCTTTAGCCCAACCTCACCTGGATCATACATAATGGTGAAAAGGCAGACTTCTGGTTTGACTCTTGGGGCAGGGAAGCACCACTCTCTACGTATTCTGAGCTCTCTGAGGCATGTACCTTTCTTCAATCGCATTGGGGGCATAAAGTTAAAGATTACTGGCAGGTGGTTAGGGAGGGGATTTCAGTTTCAGTTACATGGAAAGGATTCCTAGAATGCAGATTTCCTTTCTCTCAAAAAGTACTTCTCAGCCATCTTCTTGGTAGGAGGGCAGTGTTTGTCTCTAACAAAGAGGATGAAGTGGTCTGGACAGCGGCTAGCTCAGGACGCTATTCAGTTAAAGATGGATATAAACTAGGTGTGCAGAAAGCGCTGTTAAACTGGCCCTCGAAGCTGTACTGGGGCACGTCAACTCTTCCTAGGGCAGGAGCCTTCACTTGGTGTGCCCTTCACAATAAAATCCTTACAGGTGACCATCTCAGAAGATTAGGTATGGGCTCAAATTTTATTTGTGTGCTCTGTGGATTGGAGGAAGAATCTGTAGATCACATCTTGCTTCACTGCCCCTTTAGTAGAGTATGCTGGACCTAGTTTTTCCAGAAGTTAAAATGGTAAAGCCCTTTCTCCAAATCTTTATATCTTATGTTTAAAAACTGGCCTCATCCGTTTGCCTCCTTAACATTAGCATGCCTTTGGGAGCTGGGTCCTTCTATGATTATTTGGAACCTCTGGTGGGAAAGGAATCTGCGTATCTTCAAGAAGGAAGCTCGATCAGTGTTTCAAGTCTGTACTAAACTTGATGCTGCCATAGCGGATCAGACAATGGCTTTTCTTAGATCTCTTAATTCTTCTAAGCTGGTTTGGACTAAATGGGACGAGGAAGTTATATCCCTCTGGCCCTCAGTCAGATCTTTGGGGATTGGTATCAATGCAGGAACTCCTAAGATCTCCACAACCAGAGATAAAGTTAAATGGGCTCCTCCTTCTTCTCCTTTTTGTAAGCTCAACATTGACGGGGCATGTCGAGGGAACCCTGGACTATCTGGAACAGGATGTGTCATTAGGGACATTCATGGAGAGTTGATTGCAGCCAAGTCATCCAAATTACCCCCAGGCACCAACAATGAGGCAGAAGCTTGGGCTCTGGTGCATGGACTTAACTTGGCGCTCGAAAAAGGACTAAGGAACGTGTGGATTGAGGGCGATTCCTAGATAGTAATTAATGCAATTAAGGGGAAAGGTTTAGATAACTGGAAATTAACCTATATCCTCTCTCAGGCCAAAGTTCTTCTGAATAGACTGGACAATTTTTTCATATCCCACACGCTACGGGAAGGTAATAGGGTGGCGGACCTCCTCGCCAATGTAGCAATAGATAGTGATAAAGATACTATTTCCTTCAATCGTGGCGATCTCCAATTGCCATGTCAACTGACCTCCCTCCTGTCTGCTGATATGGCAGATGAGTAACTTTATTCCCTGACTGGTACCAAGATGTTGACATGTCTGATGTATGACCGGATGTTCTCTCACTGGGCTCGATTTGGGACAGGAAGCTGTCACATTCATTTCCTCATTTATACTCCTTCAAGGATTTCTGACATTCTTCAGGAGCGCTTTTCTAAGTTTATTGGGATGAATGTATTTAGACGAAAGTAGGTTAGTCAGATGTCCCGCCTGCAAGGGGAAGATAGCATATCTGCTCTCGCCTTGTGTGCATTTATAGTTACTACCGTGCTAGGACTGCTTGTATCTCCTTTGACGGCGTAACGGCTTATTTCATCTAACTCCTCCTACAGACAGTGGACACGTCACTTATATTCATTCTCAAGTGGACTCGTAGAGTACCTTTCTCTTCAGCTGTGCGGATGATGCGAGCGCTTTTATTTCTCTGCTAGTTCTCTTTTCCTCTTCGCCTTCTTTCAGGATCCCTTCATGTTTGTGCTTTTAAGGGCTTTCTTCTATGTGGTTTCCTTGCTCCGACGCTCTACTTTCTTTCAGTGTTGTTACCGTCTTTCAGTTGCTAGTTTTTGGCTCCAGTTGATGATGGCGGATACACGTTTGAACCAGAGGTTTTTTTTCCTTGCCCTTGACTGGGAACCGGAGATACGGGGGTGTGTGAAGGCCATTGATCTCATGACTCTCATCGACTCTGACTGCACTCTTATCCAATTTGCAGTTCAAAATATCGTGGGACACGCCTGGATCAGAGGATTTGAAGGCCGCGTGTTAGACTTTTCAGATATTGTATCACAACTTCTTTCTAACATAATGGATCTGGTTGTGGATGGAGATTATGTGCATTCTCTGGCGGCAGGTTTATTCTTTAAGAATATATACACAGTGGAGCGTTGGGGGCGGCAGTGTCCAACTACAGCATGGAGCAAGGTGACGCCCTTATTGGTGGGCTTTTTAACCTGACAACCCTACGGAACTCTCCTCCTCAGCAGGTAATCTACAGAGCTCTGCAGTCCAGTAGTAAATCCCTTTGCAGTGAGGATTTAGAGGATGCCCTTCGAGCATACTGTTTTCTTTTTTCTAAGAAAAAATGTGAGCGAATTAGAGACGTGTTCACGGCGATTCGTTTTCTTAGAGTCCATGCATCTGACATGGCCCCGGGGATGCCTTACTATGCCTTGGTAGATTTCGATGACGGGGTCAATCAGCGGCCACAATGGATATGGAGGCTAGGGATTTATCGGAGGCTCCGCCAGCGGCCTAAGCTTCGTCTGCAGTCTTTTGTTTTTCAAGGGCCTGTGAACAGGTTTTGTTTTGGGGATGGTTCGTGCAGCTTTTGTCTGTGTTTCTGGTCTTTGGTTTGGTCAGGGGTTCAGTGGCTGGTCCGGCGGTGTCTCTCTGGTGTTGGTGATGTGTGTGGTGCAAGTTTATCTCACTCGGGTTCTGCAGTGTTGGCGGCGTGGTTTCTTCTATCCAGTTTCTTTTCTTACTATATCGGGTTGGTCTAGAACCTGGTTTTTTGTGAAATCTCGTTTTATTTCTACCTATGTTATGGTTTATGCTATGTATAATCTTTCTGGTTTCACCTAGGCTTGACGCCTTTAGACTTCTGTATTTGCTTTATTAATCAATTGAATTTTTATAGGTGCATCGTCACCTTTCTCTGTAAAAATAAAATAAAAATTTAACAGTCAAACAAAAGAAAAACAAAAGAGAAATAATAGGATACCATATATTGGCTTGCCAACGGCAACGGCCACGGTCATCAATGACTCCAATGAATCGGCTACTTTTCCTACCATTATCATTTATGTTAGGCTTTCCATGAGACGTCTTCGGGTTAGGGTTTTCCATGCCATTATTACCACCACTTCCTGCAACTGTGTCTTGATCAACCCTCCCTCTACTGAGATTGATTAGCATCCTTGCCGTGTGTTCAATATCATCCAATTCACAAGAATTCTCCTTGTGATTTTTCCTTTTTCTACCACTAAGCCTCACCTCAGCATTAGGATCTGCTATCTCAGAAGCAGGACTAGACTGAGCTTTAACTTGAGCAAGAGAAATATTGGCATTAAGATTTTCCATTATTGTAAAGTCTGCACAATGCAAGAAAGCAGTTAGCACTGCAAACGTACATGACAATCATTCTATTCCTTATCCTTTTAAAAAAAGATAGCACATCACTTGAGAAAGTTGGGGCCATTGATATATAATGGAAAAAAAGATTTCAATAACCTTCATCATACTAAAACAGTCTATGAGACTATCATATTACAAAGCACTGCTGAAGTAGTGAAAGAGTTGTCAGATTGCTATCAGACAACTCTGTTCTTTGAAACTTGTTCGTCTTCCAAAGTTTGACCTTTCTAGTGATGATAGATAAAACAAACATTGATGAAAACAATTGGTGCTGTTAGTTTTCCTTTATGTTTATATCTAATATCCCTTTTCTTGTTTTCCTTTGTGTTCTAAAGGAAAAATAATGCTGGGAAAATCAGGAAGACCATATAGTCAAAAGTAATTATGATTTCTTGATTTGCCAAAGTCTTATGACCATTAAAGAATGTTTGTAGTCCAACGAAATAACTAAATTTATCTAGGAGGAATTAAATTTTGTAGACAGAAAATAAGTAAAACTATTTAGAAGGAATAAAATTTTAAGTTAGATTAAGCCCTGTAACAAAGTTGAAGAAATTAAACTTATATTACCCGGTCATTGAAATTCAGGGAGATGACAGAAAGATTTAATTATGGTGAGAAATAATTCATTTATATAAATAAATAAGTTAAATAAAAGGTTATTGAACAAATAAATATCCAATAATAATATTGTAAAGAAGTATATGTTTCACTCTTTCACTTTTATATTTTAATGTTATTTTTGTGGATCTGGTTAACATATTCTCTTAATATATAATCTATTTTATAGGTGCAGTGAATAACCCTAATCTTGAATTGAACATTGTATTATGTTTAATCCTTCACTTCATACCAACACCAATGTAATTCTTAGGACTTCTTCCTTCCTAGACTAGATCATACATGCAATCTCATCCTATAGACTAGATTGTGGGCATGATCTAGTCCTCTAGATTTAAAATTTGAAATTCTAAATTTGAAAGTTAACAATTATAAGATATACTTATTACTCATGAAGAAGATAAATGTTGAATACTTTTATCTTTACCTTTCTTCAACCAAGAGGGTGCTAATTGGGATGTAAATTCCAAAATTTATCTTTTTTATGCCCATCTTTATCACAATGAGAACAATGCAATTTTCTCTTACCTTTACCATGGAATTACAAATCTTCATTCCTTTTCCCTTTGAATTTTTCTTTCCAGCATGCTACTTTTTGTTACCCTTGTTGCAAGTGAAAGGAACTCCCTCCTTGTCCAACTCTAGATAGCCTACTTGGGCACAAGCCTCATTGATATTTTGGGGTTTACCCCTGAGGAATACCATTTGTAGATGGTTAAACAAACCTCCCACATAGATAATCAACACCTCATGCTCCATGATGTCCTTCTCAAGGTTAAGTACTCTTTTTATTCTCTTGTAGGCTTGAAGACTTTTCCATTTCCTTTCTTCAAATGATGCCACTACATCACTTATTCTTCTTCATGGAAAATGGGGTAAAACTAATTCTACAACAGCTCATTAAAATTATTCCACTTGGAGATTGGTGCACTTATTGAAATTTTCATTTTCAAAGAGTGAGCATAACTCCGATACCATATGAGAGAATGCCCAAGTTTCAACCTTATGAAAGAAGTCTATTGAGTTGACCATCATTTCACCATCATTGAGAGAATGCACTAATTTCACCATCATTGAGTTGACTGTAATTTCAACATCATTGAGTTTAATGACTATCTTTTCTTCAACTTTGAAGAACCTCATGGATGATGATGCTTCTTGCTCAAGTTCACTCTTTTCAAGCTCACCTTCTTTTAAATCTACAAGATGTCTTGTAGAATGAATTGTTGAGATTATGAAATCTATCCATCTAGGATTAGTTTGGACTCCCCATTTTGCCTATCAATTCTAGTATCATGTTCTCAAGAATATGAAGTTTATCTTCAACATACTTAATCCTTGCAACTATATTGTGTGCATAATCTAGAGTTCTCCATATTGAAAATTCAAAATTATCAATTCTAAAGTTGGCAATCCTAGGATATAATCATTACCCATCAACATGCTTACCAAAATTCTAAAATTGTGTCTAGCGTTGTGAATTTAGGGATATTATCCTAGAAAACTTTCATAATTGATTAGTAGAATCTTTTATTCACATATTTGATCACACGCATCATTAATCTTAGTTTTCATTAGGTGTAAATACTCAACATCCAAAAATCTTTGTTTCTTTGTTTTGATCTTGGTAGATCAACCTAGGGGCTTCACTATCATTGAGGAATTGGACTGCTCTTCCCTCTATACATAGGAATATTGGACCAAAGGCACAATTAGCACAACATTAATCAAAGACCTATATATATACATTCAATAAAATATTTTCTAAAGATTTGCAATGTAAATTTTGTGTTGAATGAAATCACACTACTTAAGATAAAATTACACTAGTCAAACAAAATCATGGGTGTGATCTAATCTAAAACCTTGAGAATTTCTTCATCTAATTGTCATAGGCTTCTAATCATAAGTCTAGTTCTAGATTTTATATCTCAATTCCCTATCAAACTATCAATACAATAAGCATCCACATCAATCCAATTACTAGGTAAGCCCTCTAATCTCTCTCATTTTCATTTATCATCTATTTATCTAGATTAGTATCTCATATCTTACTACCTATTTTAATTTAAGATCAAATTATTATGCATTTCCTTATCATTCCATTAGACATCTAAATTAATGTAAGGTGGTTTATTGATGCAGGAGCATCCAGTGGTGTAAGGGCAATCTTGCATCACCCAAAAAAAAAAATGTGTTTCAAAATTGTTGATGTTCTACCCATTTCTTCTCAAAATCTGTGGTTTTGGTCCCATAATCGCCTAAATAATAATGTAGAACTTTCAGTTTTTCCAAACTGGTAAAAATAGTAAACTACTATTTTTAGAGAGTTTGTATTTGGGCATGGAATGAAGTCAAAATTTACAAGAAGTTACATAACAGAAATATAAGACCTTTGGCAAAGGAATCACACAAAGATCATTTGCGAGATGAAAGATATTAAAGTTTCTGTTTCCTGAAAAATGCTTGAAAATTATTCAAACTCAGGTTTGAGGCACTAAACGGCCCCATACGGGCCCAAAAATTGTTGGAACTGGTAGAGCATGTTCTTAGTACGTAGAGCACTCTGTAAGCTTTCTGACACCTTAAACGATTCGTCAATCGGAGTCCCGGATCAAAAGTTATGGCTCCCGGAAGTTGACATATTTTTGGAGGGAGATGCAAAATTTGAAATTAGGTTGTTGGCCGCCAAAAAGACTATTAATAACCATTATTGGGAACCCTGGGCAGAAGGAGAGTTAAGGGGGCAAGTGTAGAGTCAAGAATAGGTGAGAAAATAGAAACCCTAACTGATTTGGGGGTTACAGAAGGTAGAAGATTCCAGAGCCTGGTGATGGTAGCTGTAGTGTGTTGCAGCCTGTAGAGAACTCATTCCTCTGATTGTAATTAAGCTTTTGTAATGTAATGAGTTGCCCAGATCAATAAAAGAAAGTTCTATTCTTTGTGTTCAATTTCTATTATTGTGTGTTTTATGATTTTCCCCCTTCATCATTTATTTTCCTTAAAATACTAATATATATTATTATTGTACGGGTGAAAAGTGCATCGTTGGTACTCTTTTCCCTTTCATTTTGGACTCACCTTAATTGTTATCCCTACTATAATGGTCTAGTGTCTGTGATAACCAATATTTTACTTAGACACAATGCTGGTGAGTCAGACTCCAAACAACACATTCACTACACCATTGCTAAAGGCATCAATTGAATCACTCCTACCTTCTAGGGAAAGCTATTTAGGTGACACTGATTTGGAGTAGTTACTCTCTTCACATGGAAGAAGTGCATTCTGGGTGATAGTGGAGTTGTTGTGTTGTATGTTTGAATGTTGAATTGTTAAGTTTGTGTACTCATGATGAGACTGAGGGTTTCCTTGATGTTTTCATATGTTTGTTGTTTGATTTGAAATATTGTTTCTATGCCTAGTAACAAAACTAGGGCTTCTTCAATGTTTGTTTTCAAATGAAAATTGAATGTTGTATGCCTCATGGTGAAATTGAGGGCTTGAATGTTTGAAACATTTGAAAGTTAAAAATGAACTTATAGTGCACATAATCCTAAATGAATGCACACACTTTTCTTTTCCAATTTTGGATTTTTGATGACCTAATTACTATTAAAAGGAAACATTTATGCAAGTTATATGACTTTTCCTAATGCAATATAACTATGCTTTTCTGTTTTCCATGTTTTGAAGCTTCTAATATAAAGTTGTAACTACTCTAAGAAAAATAGAAAATTTATTCTAAAAAGTAAATTACTCTACTCTAACTTTATCCTATCAAGAGAAAGACAAGACAATGTTTTACTTCCTCAAGAGTAAAATGTGAGTTAACTACTAATAAATTAGTAAAGAACCTATAATAATCATCACCAATGCTAGGATATTTCTTCAAAGGTCCTATAACAACTATCTTCTCTTATATACCAATGGGGTCCTCCTCTTGGTGATAGGGATAGAAAGGGGATGTAAGGGAGTGAAAAATGGCTTAGAAGCAATAATAAATTTGAAGGAAAAAAGGTGCACACATGGTCTTTGTACAAGCATAAAAAGATAGAGGGGATACCATGCACAATCTTGGGTAAGGCAAGAATACATGAAAAAGATCTCCTAAAGAGAAAGATTTGAAGCTTTGCAAAAACTAAAACTAAAAGAAATAAACTAAGAGACTCAAAACCCTATGAAGAAGCTTGAAGAAGCTTGTGAAGAATATTGTGATATTTCTCAATGAGAAAAGGATTTTTGTTTTTCTATGAGATATCTAAACTAAAACTTGAAATAAAAAGGCTCAAGGTTTGCGAAGAAGCATGTAAAGAAGATTTTGTGAATGAAAGTGATGATAAACAATGAAGAATGAAGAGGTATTTATAAGTAGAAATGAGAGGGAACAAAAGAAAAGATAATATTAAAAGAAGTGGTTATTGTTGATGATATTTTCTTGAAGCTTCATCACCTTTTCACAACTTGGGAACCCCAAAAAGCAACTAACTACTAAAGCCAACAAACTAAACTACGAAAAGAAAACAAAACCAAAGATCAACTGAACACAACAAAATTACTCTAAAACAACATAAAGAAAAACATACCTAAGCAAGCTATGTACAAAAAGCAGACATGACTCAAAAGACCCAAATATATACAAGACCTGGCATGATTTCTCAGAATGAAAATAAACAATAAGGTACACATGATAGTTTGGATTTTGGGAAATTTATCCTTAAACTCAGAAATATATTCTCTCACAATAGAATCCTCAAACTCAGAAATTTTTTTGCACAAAATCAACAGTTGTGGTAACTCATTGGGACCATGATTAATCCATATACATGTTATCTTTCCAAAATTTCCATAGTCAAATTCATATTCTTCAAATTCATTATCAGGAAATTCCTAATCATCAAATTCAAAATCTTTCCAATTAATAACAAGGAAAGATACAACCTAGTGTTCTTATCCTTCAAATGGATATTGCTCATCTTTCATGCACATGTCAGGAGGTTGAAGCTAGTCATGGATTATTCCAGTCGCATCCGCAACATGGAATCAACACTATAATCAATAGTGGGCATATCAAGATGAAAAGGTGAAAACAATTGAATTTCGAAAGCATGGAACATTTCACCTATTAGCTCATTGTGGATCTTCAATAAAGGACCTAGCATCAACTCGAATTGCTTCGCATAGTTGACCTCCATTTCATCAGCTTCTTATTGAGACAACTTCGGCTAGAACTCCTTTTGTATTTCTTGGATGGAAGCGTTTAGCGCCCCTCTAAATTTCTACTCACTATCAGGCTTGTGGATGACGGTGTGTAACATATCCTTTTGACCACTTCCCTTTTCAAGGATGCTTACAATCTCTTGTAATTCATTCTCAATAATTTCCTCTAGTAATATGAAAGCATGAGTGGCAAGGAATTCTTCTTTGTCTTGAAATGAACTTGAATCACTTTCTTCTCTATGTATTGAATCTATACCTTGATCTTTGCTTGTAATCACTTGAATATTCTTTATCTCCATTTGAATTTCTTCAATATGTCCTTCCGTGTTTTGAACAAGGCCTGTGAATTCATCTTCTAATACACTTGTGCTATTTTCACTAGTAGATGGAATAGAAGTTCCTTCTTCTCTAGATGATTCCTTGAACTTCAATTGCACCTTGGCTTGATGAATAGCCTCCCAAATTGTCAAACATGTGAATTTTGAATGATTGGCATTATGAATTCTACACCATTCACATGGAAGTAGGTGATACTTTACACTCAAGCCTTTCTCAATACGTAGTCTCTCTTTGATCATCTCTTTAAATCTTATGAAGGCTTCACTTTCACTTGACACCTCAGGTTCCACCATTGTACTCATAACTATCTCATAAACTTGTGAAAAAGAAATTCTTCCTTGGAAAGTTAATTCCATCCTTGACGAAAAATGTTAAACAATATAGCTCCTTGTGATCATTTGTACCATGAATTTGGCATCCATCCCATGATGCAAAGTCGGTCATGTCGACATTCCTTTGATGAAGTTGTGCATTCAAACTCTGTCAAAGCTGAATTATGTCCACTTGAGGATCATATTGCTGCCCACAACCTTGAAATTGCTTCACGCATGCTGAGAAATTCATCCTTATTTTGGTATTTTTAAAAATTTGTTGCTTTTTTTGCAGTTTTTATTTTTCTACTTCTGTTGGATTTTCTGCATAAGAGAGGTCTTGAAATCTCAAATTCTTCCTTGAGCACTACACTTGGACAACTCCACCTCCTCCACATCACATTCTCCATACACCCTCTCTAAATCTGCCCATGCTTCTATAGCATTCAAAGGAAGTTAAATTATCATGGAAGCAAGTAAAGATGTCTTTGATCATCAAAACCAAGCCAAAAATTGTCTAAGTCATGAAAAATCCTCACACCACCTTCAAACCCTCCCATGCTAGGTGGCCTTGATCCCTTCATCCAGAGAAGGTCTTGTCCACAACACACTCTCTGCCTATCACCTCTAAACCCACCTAGGCACTTAGGCATGGATTTCACATGAAAGGGTATGTTTTGAAATGCTATTTTTTGATCCCACATGTGTAAGATGAATGTAATTTGATTTGAAAATCCTTTATATTGAGTCTTAATTTGATGTGCTTTTTTAGGTGATGGAGGATCCAAGGAGGTGAATGGCGAGAGCTCATACGTGATAAGTTTGGAAGGTGAAGGAAAGTTTCTCAAAGTTGTCATCATCACCACATGGAGGAGAGCTCTTACATCAAGTTCATCTTACGCCGCGCATGAGAAGGAGGTCATCATCCAGAGTTGTCTATTTCATGTGCATCCATCATATGCAAGAAGTCACACACAAGACATCTTCCACCTCAACACTCCAAGAGTCTAGAGTCCTATAAGAACAACATCACAAGATGAGAGATGAGCATGATCATCAAAGTGATCCATGGGTTACATCAAAGACAACAAGAAGAAAATATTCTAAGTAAAGTGAACATGAGGTGAACCAAACTAGTTCTTTTGAAGATGCTGAGGTGGCACATACACATCATCAAGCCAATCACATTATTCCATAACATTCATTCAAGAGGGCCCACCATAAAGATGCTCCTAAGATGCTTATCACATTGGGAAATGCACCTTCATTACCTCTTTCATGTTCTATAAATAGCAAATTTTGTAACAAACTACCTTGTTGTCTCAATCTCAGTCATTGATTGCTAAATCAATCTTGGACCTTCATGTAATTCTTGAGCTCTATATAAGGCTCATGCTTCTTCCATTTGTAGAGATACAAAAGAATCATTAGGGGAAGATAGAGTAGGAGTAGATACTATGGCAATAGGAGTAGAGTAGAAATAACTCTTCGAAATCATTGAAGAGATATATGAGATTGTTGTAAACAAAACACTTCTTAAGTCAATACAAGCTCATTCTTGTTGTTCACATGGTGATCTTGTACGATCAAGGAATGTTCACATGGTTTCTTATTCTCGAAGATGGTTGAGATACGGTTCCAAGTAGCCTAGATGATAAAGTACATAGAGTTCATTGATGTAATGGATATATGCAATGATATTTGATAAATTCCTATTGATTCATACTTTTGATGGCTTGTCGACGGTAAGTCATCATGTAAAGTTAGCATGAACCACATCTTGCAAATAGTTGGATTGTTGATGCTCCTTCAAGTTACACCAGTTGTGGGTACTTTAGAGTGTGTCAACAATATGAAAATCCTTGGTTTATCCTTTGGAGATTGCACCTATTTCATGTAGTTGTTGCTTGTCATGGCAAAGTGAAATTTAGTTTCTAAGGGAATTTGTCTACCATAGCATCGTTCATCATGTCATTGTCCTTAGATTAGTCTTCTTAACCCTTGCCTTTTTCCTTTTCTTTTTGTAGTTGATTAGAAGAAGTTCCATTTCACAAGGAAATAGTACATATTTGAATGGAGTGATGAATGAATTCTACGTAAGTCCTTTGTGTGAACAACATTATCACATCATACCACCAATGCTATCCATTGCAAATCACATACAAGGAACCTTGGAGCATTCTTGTTTGATAACATAGCTTAGCATTTGAGACGCTTTGTTGAAGAGAGGATAGAGCACTTGGTGTTTTATTCTAATGTTGTTGTTGTCAAGAAAACATCATCAACAGTTATCTTAAGAAAAAATGGAAACAATTCCATGAATAGACAAAGAAATAAGAAGAAAACTAAAAGAAAACAAGAATAAACTCAAAGAGAAAATGGGAATGATTTATAAGAGATAAGATTTGATCATGAGTTCACAAAGGAAAGAAAGTGAGAAAAAGGATGACTTGACATGAAAAAATGTGACGAAAAATGGCCGTAAAATCAAGAAGAAAAGATAAAATTATGAGTTAATTCATGGATCCAAAAATGAGAGGGCCACCTCTTTTTCCATTTAAGGTCACTTAGGTGACCCATAAGCACTATGGAGTGACCCGAAAGCATTATCGGGTGATCTAGAATAGGAGGATCTGAAATGGCTTGTTAGAAAAATATGACGTTTGGAAACTCAAGTTGGGTGTTCAAGAAGATGGTTAAGGAGGAGAAAATGAAAGGGAGATGTACCAAGAGTGAAACTACTGAGAGGAGTGTAATTCACCTCTATGTGGTTGTGATTAGGAAGCTCTTTAACATCATTAGACTATCATGTAGGCTTGACATGATTTTGGTACTTATAGTGTGCATTTGGCATATTTCTAGAGGAAAGTTACAATTACCTATGCCTTGATTAAACCGAACTCCACACATCCTCAAAAGGATCTAAATGCAATCTATATATTCCCTATTCCTTATCTTGCATCAAACCAATAGGTGTAGTACTAAAACTTGGTTTAGAGTTATAATTGTGGTTTTGACCTCTAAATTTCTAAAACTAAATTTAAACATGGGCCCAAGCCAACTGAATCCAACTATTACTGGCTGACTAAAATGTGAAATATTAAAATTTGCAAACTAGAGTGTTATATAAAAGGCTAAAACCTAATTAATTTTGATCATCTATCATTTATCAAGAGAAGACATCTACACTTAGCATCTTCATTTCAAAAAGTACTTAGCATTATTATCTAGATTTGTATTTTACATGGCATATCTTCCAACTTGGGCAAAGTCATTAAATCAATCCAAGGGTTTGACTAAGGCAAAATAGGAGAGCAAGTTGCCTTCTATCCCTAGCACAAAAAAATCTACTAGTAGTTATTAGAACCACCATGTATAGAGCAAGTTCAAATTTTCACGAAATTGTTGAATCTACATGTGAAAACTTTAAAATTGTAGGTGTGGGAATCAAATCTACACCTACAAGATTAACTGAAAACAAATAACAATGAATCTTGATACACTTACATTGTGCAAGGTGTGAATCCACATAACCATCTTCAATTTGTGGATGACACTTCTTTGATGGGAAACTCCACTCTTGAGGAAGCTATTGCTCTTAGGCAAGCTCTTGACATTTATATCAGTGTGTCTAGGTAACTTTTGAATGAACAAAAGTATCAGGTTTTCTTCCATATGAACCCTCATCTTCAAGAACAAATTGTTAATATGCTTCATTTCAAGGTTGCTTCTCCTCCTTTCAAATATTTGGGTACCCCTATTTCTCCTACTTGCCTTGGGAAAAAGACTGGAATGTTATGTGGGATTCTATTTAACTTGTCAAATAAGCCATTGGACACATAGATAACTCTCTTTGGCTAGTTGTATTGTGCTTCCTAAAGCTATTATTCAAGCTCTCCAAGTTTATATATTTATGGCTTGTGTGACTCCAAAATGCATCCTTCGTGATTTGGACATAGAAAGAGAAAGTTTCTTTGGGAAGGAAATTTAGAGAAAATGAAATGACATTTGCTTAATTTTGGAGTAAAATTTGTGAACATAAAGAAAGGCAGATTAGATATGAAATCTTCTCTCCTTAACAATATCGCTCTTGCTGCCAAATTATATTAGAGATGGTGTGTGGAGAAATATGATTTATAGGGGATAATTCTTAAGCTCAAGCACCTTAATTTGGAGAATTATGCTTTCATTTCTAGGATGCCAACCCTTGGCAAGAGTTACCTTTTATAGAAAACAATGAAGTTGGATAGTAATCTGATTAAAACTAGTATTTTTTAGATTGTGGGGAAGGGTTACCTTGCTCTTTTTTGGGATGATGCATGAGACCAAAACAATCTTTTTTGTGTGGAATTCTCTAACCTTTTTTAATTAAAATATATGTGTTGAAGTTGTTGGAATTATGTTTCTGATTTTCAATATGAAGTCATGCAAGATGGTGTGAGGGTTTGGAAATGGAAATCTTAAGTTCTTTGGCTGGGTGAACAATTCCCTCTTCACATTAACCATTTAATTCATATTTAACATCTCAAAAGGTCTCTTTGGATAACATTCAGATATCCTTAGATGGGGTTTGAAAGATAATGGGATTTACACATTGCAAACTGGTTATGTTATCCAATATCATTATTAAGATGGAAAAAAACTACAAAAGAAGATAATCTACACGCTGTTAAAAATACCTCCTACTTATCAAGATAATCTACTTTAAAAAGATATATAATGAAATAGAAGTATTTCTAAATTTAAAAATTGGGCATGCTATCTACTGTCTAGGTCAAATTCTACTGTAACAAACTAAGCCTCTTAATTATAAAATCTCTTTAGTCATTATTTGCTCTGAGATCCTGTGAAACCTTACCATGTTTTACTATTTAATTGATAACACAAATTATCATAATAATACCCTTTCAAAACAAAGTAAATTTCGAAAACTATGACATCTGCATTCTTTTATGATATTTGCTATGTTTAAGTCTCCATACAATTGACTGTTTTCCTTCAAGGATTGTGTTACAACTATACATTTTGTGTAAAGCAACGCAATGCAACTATTCTCTCTATACTCTTTGGTTCTGTCAAATAAATTTTCCTGTTCCTTTAGTTTTCTCCCAAGCTTCTTTTACATTTAGGTTTTACCATGTTTACATCTAGATTTGTACAGTGCATCTGCTAAAGTTTTTAAAGGATTCATAGAGAACCGGAGATTATACAAGTTGAAACACAGCTGCTTTTATGACTTCAACAACATTTATTATATTCAGAAGGAGAGAATATATTTTACAGCCATAGAAAGGAATGAAAAAGAAAATGTAAAAAAATCTTGGCTTTGTGTTGTGAGGGATTCTTGAGGAAAATATCAGATACGAGAGATTCTACAGCTCTATCCCTTCCTGTTGAGATATATTTTACAACCATAGAAAGGAATGAAAAAGAAAATGTAAAAAAATCTTGGCTTTATGTTGTGAGGGATTCTTGAGGAAAATACCAGATAACAGAGATTCTACAGCTCTATCCCTTCCTGTTGAGAATGTTGCTACACTCGAAATCACTGCTGCTTTCTAAATTCTCCGAACGGTGCTTTTACTCTAAACAGACTTATAATAAAAGTCTCTATCTTTTAATATATTTATACCAGATCTCTCTAAAAAACCTGAGCAAACCTAGAAAGGAGGAAACAAGCTTATATTCATTAACATATAAGCAGGAAAACAAGCTTATAGTCATTAACATATAAACAGGGCCTACGATGAAGAATCTTCTTACACTCTCAAGCTGTCACTATTAAATTATTACCGTTTTGACTACCTGCTCCAAACGAAGGCTTAGGTTGTAGCAAGCATAGCTTGTGACAAGTATAGGTTGGCGAGGGTTCAATAACCATTTAAAAGGTCAAATTTAAAGTTTTTTAAAATTTTATTTAATTTTAAAAATATGGGTTGAAACAGAAATTATGCACAATCTGGAAAGGATGTTGGAGATCAGCAAGTGCACCATACAGAATAGGGCGGAAGGAATAAGAATCCTCACAGAAAAGATGGAGGAGTTGATGAAGGAGCTGAAGGAAGAACACATGACAAGGATGGGGGAAGAGAAGGACGTTGAGGGTAACCTGCAGAAAACTGGGAACAAAGGTATATAGGGTAAAAGTGATGATCAGGGGGCCCAAGCTCCAGGACCTGGGGATGTAAAAAGAAATCATTTCAAGAGGAGAATGACGAAATTCTGAGCTTTGCCAAACTTCATGAAGAATTTTACAAATAGGAGTTGGGTTCTGTTGAAACTCTTAAAAGTATGTGACCCTGCTGACGGGCTCAGGGAGGATGGGTGTATGGTGGGATATTGTATGTTTGCTGATAGTATCTTGTATAGCTTTAATATCTAGGTCTATTTAGCTGCTTTAGGTGTTTTTTTTGTCTTTTGACTGCTATGCTTTCATGTTTTATCTTTAGGGCAGCTTCTGGTTGTAGGGTTTCGAGGCCCCTTCAAAACCTGTTTTACCTCTCTAATAAAAAACTAGTATAGATATATTATATACATTTACCTAAAAATAAAGTTGAGAGATATAAGGGTTTTCTGCAACTCAACTAGGTTAAACAAAAAATTTTTCGTGATCAGAAGGTATTTAGTTGCTTAAAATATTTTATCAAAATTAAATTCATGATAAAGAAAATAAAAAGGAAACACAAATCTAAGGTAGATATTAATACAAGGGCTTCCTTGTATTATTTTGACTATAATCTAAATCACAGAGAAAATAAAACTAAAAATCTAAGGCAGAAAAAACATGTATTATGAATCTAGGGCTTCCTTGAATTATTTCTACTAAAACTTAAATTCGCAAAGAAAATTTAAAAACACAAATCTAAGGAAAAAATAAATATAGATCAACACTGCAATTACCATGGCTAACTAATTTTGGTGCACATTTTAATCTGCAAAATCTACCATTTCTTCTGCCAAAGAAAAATTGTTTAAAGCCAAATTGATCTTCAAATTCTTTCTCCGTAAACCCGAAGTTTTCCAAAAGAAGGCTAATAAAATAAATATATAGTTGTTTTTTTATATATTTATATGTTATATTTATATCTTTAATAATGTCCAATTTAATTTTTGTAGTTAATGCCCAGAGCTATGGAGTGTAATGAGCTGAATGTGTCAACAAAAACTCTTTCCTTTAACATTAAATTTTATAGCTATTTACATGTCAAAATATTAATAGTTTATAATAAGCACAACCTAACAAATAGAAACTCTAATTAAACTATATATATATATATATATATATACTAAATAAAATAGTTGTAATGTAAAATAAAATAAATCAAAATAAATGGTTTTTACTTTACTTTAAATTTAATTTATTTTACTAGAACTATTCTATTTGCTACATATTTTATCTATTTTAAAGTTAAGGTTTTTGTATTTACAAATAAATGTGGGCTCTAAATAATTTTTCTTTCAACTATTATTTCATAAATATAAATATAAATATATATGAAGATTATAGTGTAAAATTGTATGAATTGTATTGGAACATTTAAACTATTGAAATGGTGGGACAACAACACATGTTTAAAGCTCATGGTACAAACCTAGTGGGGTTGCTCTTTACCATGTCACTCTTTACTATGTTAACGATTGAGGGGCCCCTAGGATGATTTACCCCCTAGTCCTAAATTTCCCTTGTTAATGGAGATGGGGGAGATAAGTCTTGGAACTTCCCCTAGAGACAGGTTGATAGAAATTGAACTTTGACCACACCTCGAAGGGAAATTCAGGATCATCGGGCGTAAGGAGTTTAGTGCAAAATTGGGAAGGGAAGGTCCTTTGCAGAGCTTTTAAAGGCTTGGCCATGGAACCAACAATGTGGTTGAGTATCAAGAGCTAATCTTGGGACTTCAAGTAAGCATTGAGATGGGTCTAAGCAGGCTAGCAATAGAAGGTGGCTCAACATTTCTGATTAATGTGATAAGGGTGAGGAGCACATTAAGTTTTGGAAATATAACACCATACTTGACACGGTCATGGAGCTTTTGGACAAGTTGGAACAATACACAGTTAACCATGTATTCTAGGAGGAAAATAAGGAGGTCGATGCATTGGACAACTTGGCAGTTAATTAGTTTGAGGAACTAGTTTTGGAAATGCCACCTAGCATAGTGACACATGGGTTTCACTCTTGTAGGATTGGTAATTATGGCATTTAATGTCTTCTCCAGTCTATCCCACTACACTATGATGATATGACATTCAAAGTATGAGATAATAATGTTACAAACACTGAGAGCTTCCTATTCTGGTGCATTCAGAGTTAAGATGCTTTTATTTGAAGTAAATAATGCTTTGATGTTAATTATCAACTTTTTGAGATCTAAAGCTATTAAGAAGCCATGGACACCCCGATCAGGCTTACTTGTTTGTAGAAGCAAATGGCCTTTCTCGGGGAGGTGACTGAAAAGAGACTTCAAAACATTTTCAAAACCAGAAATGATATTCTACTTCTCGTAGTGTAATGGATTCTGGGGGAGGATTTTTGTTGGTGGATCACCGATATAGAGTAAATAATAACATTTCATCAATTTTTGTTGCAACATTGTTGGAATTCAGGGAATTGAAGGAGGATGTGGCAGTAATTGTGAAGGCTTTGATAAAAAAGAGATTTTTGTGAGGTTTGGATGAGGTGTTAGTGATGACCAGGTATGGCAATGGTGTTCCACTTCTAGGTGATTTCCATAGGTTAAACCACAATAGAGATTTGATCAAATGGTTAATTCCTTAGGTCTTTTACATTTATAAGTTCTAAAATGAGAAGGTACATAAGTATCATTTATAAGTTCTAAAATGAGAAGGTACATAAGTATCATTACACTAAATAACAATAAACTTTGTAGTAAATTCTTGATTGTTCACGTTGTTACATCCCTAATTTCAGCTTTGATTTTACTATTTACTTTTACGTGAATAGAAGTGAATTTATGGAACATGATTTGACGTTATGTTATAATGTTAGAGTAAATCATTGATTATATTAGATATCAGTGCATGTGATTAAGTATAATGCATATGATTAAATGATTCATTAATTTATGTTATGAGAATTTAATATTTTATTCATAAGATTTATTAATGGACTAACGATGCATTGATCATGATCTGGTAATTGCAAGTTGTATGCAGAAAAATAGATTTTGATTACTCTCAGAGAAAGAGAGAGTATCTTCTAAGGAGAGGAGAATAGACCTTTGGTTTTGAACCATTCATTTGTCATCAGAGTATTGAGTACTGTTGTCATGAAGGATTGCACCCGGTCAAGTAATAAGCTCAACAATCCCATGAAACATTGGATCACCATCAGATTGTGGGTTGTCTATGATGAAAATGAACTTTCAAAAGAGTCAGCTCCCTTTAAAAGTCCCTTAGATCTGATATACTTCAAGGAAAAGAGATAGAAGGATGAATAAATAAAACTAAAATTGATCTAAAGGGGTGATGCACCAATGATTATATCCTAACCTGCAAGTTGATTCACAACTATTTCTCAATACTTTTGTTCCTACAACTCAAATTGAACAATCCTATCACATAAATATTTCATAGAAAGGCATGAAATTAATCTACTTTCGGCTGAAGGAAAACCAATGCTCTCACAACTTAAAAGTATAAGAATCATCTACACAATCTACAACCTGTGGTAAAATTTATACTATTGTATACTTGCTTTAATAGAATGAGACATAAAAATTAAAGGTTTCAATTTAAAATGTGGTAAATCTTTATCAGATCATTCACAAGACAAGACACCTGAATCCAAGAAGAACACTTGATTTTATTGGAAAATAGAAGGAAAACACTTCAATAACTATCAAATCTGCTAAAAAGTAAACTGTTGTTGTATAAAAACCTATAAAATATATTGAGTTGTTGTATAAAAAGCTATAAAATATACTGAGTTACGATACTGAATCTATCTCTGCAATGTACAAAGGCTAGAGAATAAGCAAGAACTAGGAAAAAAGCATATGCTTTTCCTCTTATAATACAAAAATCTATCTCCAAAAGCAAAGGGAAGTGATCTCCTGTCTAACTGCACTCAACATGATGCATGAATAGGTTGGAAAAGACAACTCCCTATTGCTGGGTGAGCAAGAGAAAAAAACCTAAATATAAGAGGCCACAACTGCTCCAAACTGAGCTATTCTAGCTTAGGACTCCTCCTAAGGTGTTTGACCAAAAGATTGCCAAAATAGGCTTGTTTGACTCCAAGTAAAAACTAGAAGTAGAACCTCCTCTTGCATGAGTTTGACAGTTTAGTTTGTCTTCACTTTACTCCCTTGCATGATTTGAGGGCAAAAATATATTATTTTTGACAAATATTAAGGGTAATATGTTTGCATGGTTTTAACTTAATAAGTGTTTTACAATTATCTTCTTGGTTTTGTGAAACAAATATTAGGATAATTTATAATTATTACCCTCAATAAGTGTTTAAAATACAATATTTTTAGCTTTAACTAAAGCAAAAATGAAAAAAGGGTTTACATGATTTGTCCATTTACGCTTGAACTTCTCTTCCAACTTCGTAAAAAAAACCACAAGGTTTATAATAATGTCTTTTTCTATCCTTAGCCTATGAAATTGCTTCAAACCATTCTATGATTTTTTCAAACTTTAATCATACCCTTTCCCTTTTGTTTTCAAATACTTATCTTTTTCTTTTGATTTCCAAGGTTTTAAAAGTCTCTTAATAAAGTCAAAAGAGAAGAATGACCACCTTATGACTCCATCTCTCCATAGGCTTATGCATTCTTCACTAGGCATCATGACTTGAAAGTCATAGACCACAGTCTCCATTTGATTTATGATAATCTCTTTTCTTAACAAAGTCAAAGGGAGACTAAGACGATCAGGCTAGGGCACAAAAAGATCAATCAAACCCTAAAATAAATCATTTTGCTCTTATCCTTTTCATCTACTTTGAAGTGATGCACTGCCATGAGGGTTTCTTAGCTCATTGCAACTCCTGAAGGGTTTTTGCTGCTTCCAACGGCTCTTCTTGTAACTTCTTCTGGTAAGCAAGGCTCATCTGCTTTTCTATATAAGAAATACAAAAGTACTTCTCTTCACCTTACTGTTTCCTTCTTCTTTCCACTAAAAACTACAAGACATTTCTATTTCCTTGCCCTTTTTCCATGGTTTTGATATATGGAAGAAAATACTTTATTGTTTTTTTCTGCTTGTGTATGGTAAAGATTTGTGCTTAAATTGGCTTTTTCCTCTGCGTGACTCCATGAAAGTGTTTTAAAAAAGTATGAAAAGTCTATGTACTTTCCTTTTTGTTGTATGAGATGGTAAAAAAACAAATTTATATGTTGTTTATGATGTAATCTTGCTGGGGCTTGATTGTGAAATGCATGTGAAGTTCTCTATTTTTTGTACTCCTTACTATTCTATATGATCCTATAGCAACACTGACCCTTCATTTCTTTGATACAAACTATGGAATGTGGTCCTAAAACTGTAGGGTTCTATGCATATTTCTTTGTATATGGTCTTTTATTTGAACAGCCAGTAAAGAGATCTCGGTGTCCTCTACAGAAGAATGCTTAAAAACTAATTTACTATGGTTCTCTTCACTAAAAAATTGAGGGAAAAACCCTTGTCTTGCTATAAGCTGATTGAAAAGTGACTTCTTGTCTACCTCTGTAAAATAAGACTACTCTACTTTGATTATTTTTGAAACCCACGTACTTGCATCGTTGATTTCATGGCATAATTTATTCTTGGTTACAGATGTTTTTAGAACCATATTGATGGACTTAGCAACTATCTCAATATTCCATGTATTGATTATGGTATGGCTCTTTAGTATCAGGAAGAAGCTTGTTTCCTTTCTCACTTCTAAGAAATATGTAGGTTGCCCTATTTTTTGACAAAACCCTAATAGGGTTATATGGAAACTATGACACGTTTGGAATAGCCATTGAAGGTGTTTTGTGGGAAAAGTGTGAAACCCCTATATTCTCCCTTTGGGAAAATATGAGCAATGTGTTTTTGAAAAGAACAGTGAGGGCTTCTTTTTTAAACTCTATTGTATTTCTTTTCCCCTCTTTTGAAAGTTCTGGAACAAAATCTTACTCCTTGAGGGCTCTGTTCTCATCATAAATACTATTGTGATTATATAATACTTGCAACCTTTTTGATGTTTCAATTGACTATTTTTTATGAACTAGTAAAAGGCTACTATTTCTTTTGTTGTATACTTTTATGACTGTCCTCATGACTGATTTCTATCACTATCTCATTGTTTTTAGTCATCTTTGTATAATGTTGTATCTTAATAGTGTTTGACTGTCTCATTCCTAAAGGCTTTATAACAGTCATAAGCTACTGTCTTATCTACTGCACCTCCTCAATAGTCCTTTAACTTCTACTTAACATTGTTCTTCTATTCTTTATGTCAATGGATAAGATTGGTCCATGATATTTACAGCTTCATCAATTAGTTTTTTTTCCCTGTACTGGGACAATCATCATAATAATTGATTTTGGACTATTTGAAACATCACTTTAATTGAATACCAACCATTTCAATGGTTAAAGACTCAATAGCAAGTTTGCATCTCAACAAAAGTGGTAAATGTTTGTCCTATTTTCTTTTACCTAGGCTAACTTTTTTATGTTGGAGTGGATGATATTCAAGTGGGGCAAACTGAAACAAACACCTCCTTTGCACTATTCCATTCTTCAACCTGTTGCAATCATCTAGAACTAATCTTAGACTTTCATGACAATCATCTTCATTGGATTGTTCATTATTTCATCTCTGCTCATTGTATATGACTATTCTCCTTTTTACCATAGCCATTCTTGATACTGACTGCCAATGCTACTACCTTTTGTTTTCTCTATATCATGTCACTAGCTTGACTGTATCATTACATTGATGTTTGTCTTTGACTACCGATGTTGATTGCTCTTATCAAATGCAATTGGTTGTTCTTTAATATGTCTGTGGCTCTTCAGGTAGGCTTATTACCTTGTCATTGTTAAGGTGCCTTTACTCATGACTATTCATCAGCCTTATTGTAGTAAAAGACTATTCACTATGCCCAGATGAGATACTATACTATCTTGAATCACTGCTTTCCTATACTTTTCACTATTTCATGCAAACATGTATCTTCTTCTTTCACTATTTGGTCTATCTAGTGACTACACAACTTTTCCATGCTTGATAGACTTTCAATAACTTTCAGCAATATGCACAAGGTAGTTTAATGAAATTTTTTGTATGACCTTATGACTGTCTTAGACTCATAGAGTGATGAGTACCTTTTGTAGTCCCCTTGAGTATCTTGATCGATGATTTCCTCTGTATGATGGACTGATCCACTTTCATGAGACAATCCCTCTCTCCTGGTGACTGCTACATATGATTGTGCCTTGATGATGGACATGAATGTCCCTTATATTATGACTATTCTACTAATAGTATTGTCACTTCATTATTACATTGCTTCTCTATATGACTATTGCAAGTCACCCATTTTCTCTTTATCTTTGCATTGTACATTGTGCCTCATGATAGTCCTTACACCTTGTAATTATGACTGATGTCCTAAAATGTCATTAATGACTAGTCTTCAAGTACCTATACCTGCACATCTAGCAAACTAATTAGAGAACACATAGAGGCTTAGTAGCCCCTCCTTTGAATTGTCTGGTCTTTACTTTTGCATCCTTTTATAGTTGTATGATTGCATTCTAGATTTTCTGATCTCTCATATCTTCTTGATTAGATGTTTGTGTAAGATAACAAGTACATTATGATATTATTGTATATGGAAGTGAAAAAGGGACCCTGATCTCTAACATTCCTCATTATTTTCTTTTGCAGGCCCCCTTCAAGATATCAATGAGGGAACTGAAGATGATGCTGTCAGCAACATGATTCGTTATTCAGGCAATGACAGGTCCCTTTTTCCCTTTTATATGTTTTCTCCTTTAGTTTCAGATTTACTTGCTCTCTTTCTTTTCATCATATACAGTTAATCCCATGACTTGTGTGGGAGCATATAAACACTTTACTTCTCATGAATATGAACAACTATTTTATGCAATATTTTTTGTATATTGCTTCTTCTTTGTGAATCAATTGTATAAAGATAAACTAAGACTGACTGCATGATACAGATGTTCATAATCGTGAATGGATTTAGCAATATTTATGTACCTTTTTCATTAAATAATGTATCAATTGTAAAGAATGAATAATGGAAATATATTGCAACACAATCTGCAACACATAGATTAGCTTTCCTTTCTCCTACTAGTCCTAGGATATCTCTTGCTTTGTTGGAGTGTCCTTCCCATCTTATTTGGCTCATGTAGCAGCTCTTACTAATCTACTACATGATTCTAGTAATGGTTATCATTAGAATGGCCCTCCACCAGGATAGTAGGCCTTCTAGGGGTAACTGAGAATCTTGAACCTTCTCCTCCTTTCCCCTTGAACCTGTCTACTTCTTCAAAGTAACAAAATTAAATGTTGTTACAGCCTGACCTAATTTAGCTGAAAAGCACAATTTGGTAACAAGTACCTTCAATTAGTAAACCCTTGACGATTGAGGTAAGTCATGTTTTTCAAAGTGGTTTAAGTTTTTTGGTCAACTCAACAAGTTGTCGACGTCATTTAGAATCCTTTTCAAGTTGCCTTATCAACCTTGTCATTTTGTCGAATCAACATTGTTGATGTTTAGCAATAGTCATTTTGTGACTAGCGCATCTTTCTGTTGAACACGTGAATCTTTACATCATAAATGAGATCACGTTTGCATTTTCATTGGCATGGTTGGAAGAAATGTTAGTGTGTTTAATGTTATAGTTATAACGTCAAATATTTCATTTGTTGTCATAATGAAATCGACAAGTTTTGCTTTTAGTTCGTGAAGGGGAGATGAACTCAACCCATTCACATTTGTGTAGAAGTTTATGTAAAAATATTGTTATTATTCCTATTGATATTAATATCTATGTCCATAGACTATTATTATATGTAGAACTTTGGAACAAGTTTGATAGTGGATTAATTGTTAAAGACCTCCATTATAATGAAGCATTCATTAATAACTATCTTTGATAACATTGAATGCTTTTGAGAGAGAGTTGTTGTTGTATGAGGAGTGGTAATTATTAACCATGTACTCCTCTAACTTTGCATGTCCAACTAAGAGCCTTCACGGGCTAATTTAGTGGAGATACCTGTGGCTTTTTGAATTGATAAACTATTTTAAGAGTGGTGTCTTTATGATAGAGAGTTGTGGTTGGTTATGATAGTGAATGCCTCATTAGTAGAGTCAGGCAGAGAGGTAAGAGAGGTGGTTGTTTTTGGTGATAATAAAGATTCAAAGAGCTCAGTTTTGAGAGCAGAATTTAGGAGAGCATCAAGAGAGTTGACAGAAGGAAAATCTCAGAATAGTGAAGGTTAGTTATCTCAGTTGATAAACACTATAAGTTAATGAGGGAAATCAATATCTAAGAATAGATCATTTCTTATAAAGGAATTAGTTCAAGAAGTTGAAGTGAAGGTCGACAAAGTCTAAGTGTCACCAGTTTGCTCAAGTATGAACTGTGCATATTCCTCATGACTCTCTTATTGCAAATCAGGTTAGTAGAAACTCTTATATATCAATAATTGTTTTTGGAGAACATAGGCATTCCCTATGAAATGTTGGTAGTTATATGAGCCTTTAGACCATAGCTGAGTATATTAGAAGCTTTACTTGTATCAAAGAACTCTTGGTCGATGTTGCTCATCTTATTGTTTCTAGTTAATAATATAACTTTTCTTTTGCTAAGAACTTAGAGTCAATGTTATCATCTCTTTAATAGTCGACAATCATAGTATAATTTTAATGGTTGATACTTTTAGATAAAGAATGTTAGCATAGTTCAATTTTCTTGTTCTTCATAGTGAAAAAGAGCGTGGTGTTCCTGTAGTAAAGGTTTTGTCTAAAAGTAAACTTTAATGTTAGTTATCTCTAGAAGATGGTTTCGATTTGTATATAGATAAAGTCGTGGGATAAATTTAGACAAAGATTTTAGGAATATTTAGATACAGAAGATTCTCTGTTTAAACATTATAAACATATTCTTTTTCTATATATATATATATATATATTTCATAAGACACTACCTGAGCAGATTATATATGACTTTATACTCTTATCTTTTCCCATAGACTTCTTTGTGGAGCAGTGCAAACAAGCAATACAAACTTACACAAGTGTTAGGGTTCTTTAATTATTGCATTCTTATGTTCTTATAATCCACAAGTCTAATATACTCATTGGGTCATAGAGGCTTACTATTTTGGTGAAATCATATAGTCAATAATGCTGAACAACTAGTGGAATATATAGTTCAAGAAGTTGAAGTGAAGGTCGGCAAAGTCTAAGTGTCACCAGTTTGCTCAAGTATGAACCGTGCATATTCCTCATGACTCTCTTATTGCAAATCAGGTTAGTAGAAACTCTTATATATCAATAATTGTTTTTGGAGAACATAGGCATTCCCTATGAAATGTTGGTAGTTATATGAGCCTTTAGACCATAGCTGAGTATATTAGAAGCTTTACTTGTATCAGAGAACTCTTAGTCGATGTTTCTCATCTTATTGTTTCTAGTTAATAATATAACTTTTCTTTTGCTAAGAACTTACAGTCAATGTTATCAACTCTTTAATAGTCGACAGTCATAGTATAATTTTAATGGTTGATACTTTTATATAAAGAATGTTAGCATAGCTCAATTTTCTTGTTCTTCATAGTGAA
The DNA here is from genome assembly GCA_027924645.1 of Cunninghamia lanceolata. Classification (NCBI taxonomy): domain Eukaryota; kingdom Viridiplantae; phylum Streptophyta; class Pinopsida; order Cupressales; family Cupressaceae; genus Cunninghamia; species Cunninghamia lanceolata. Next base: position 27,284,950 of record BSBN01000078.1, on the reverse strand, counting down.
AAAGGGCATGGTGTTCCTATAGTAAAGGTTTTGTCTAAAAGTAAACTTTAATGTTAGTTATTTCTAGAAGATAATTTCTATTTGTATATAGATAAAGTCATGGGATAAATTTAGACAAAGATTTTAGGAATATTTAGATACAGAAGATTCTCTGTTTAAACATTATAAACATATTCTTTTTCTATATGTATATATATATATATTTCATAAGACACTACCTGAGTAGATTATATATGACTTTATACTCTTATCTTTTCCCATAGACTTCTTTGTGGAGCAGTGCAAACAAGCAATACAAACTTACACAAGTGTTAGGGTTCTTTAATTATTGCATTCTTATGTTCTTATAATCCACAAGTCTAATATACTCGTTGGGTCATAGAGGCTTACTATTTTGGTGAAATCATATAATGAATAATGCTGAACAACTAGTGGAATATATAATATAGTCTTTGAGTTACTCGAGAGGTTTTAGCTATTGATATTGTTCCAATGACTTCATTGGTTATATTTATATAAGTAGAACAACTTAGACAGTAAACAAAAGTCGATGGTAACATAAAATATGTCTTTTTAAGGAGACATCGAGTGAGATGGTTTTACTACAAGTTTAGATGAAAGTACTTGTATACTATTGCTTCGACTTAGCTTATTTGTAAGAGAGAGACTCAGACATTAAAATCATGTGGATAGAAAACATAGTTTAGTTCATCATCATTTTTGAATTCAAACTAAACTTAGGAGCAATTTAAACTTGAATTTGTTCCTTTAGCTTTATTTAAACTAAAGTATACTTGTATACTATAATCTAGTCAAGGTTTGTGAGATTTAAATGACCTCGTAGATGGAATAAGACTAGAAGATAATCTCTTTCTTGCTATATTCTTACTTTTTAAGATTAAGTTTTTTTGTTATTCCATTGTGATGGAAAAGGGAAAGATAAAAACCCTAGATTAACCCAATGGGGTAAAGTTATCTAATTTACCCTTGTGGTTACATGTTGTCTTAACTATTTAGATCAACAATGAAAAGGTGAGTTCCTTATTTATGATTGTTATTTATATTTAGACATAAAGGAGATTTTTCCTATCCATTTATGTTTGTTCTTGGTATAAAAGAAAACCTATTTGGTTGTTTGCAAATGGACTTAAGTTATAAGTGTCAATAAGTTATGTATCTCACATGTTGGAAGGATGCAAGGAGATACCCAACTATAGATATGTTAGATCTAGGGCACACAACTGAGAGGGGGGGGGTGAATCAGTTGTACAAAAACTTGTTTCTACTTCAAATACTTGATTCTTCTTTGTTAGTAAATAACATATCAATTAACCATTCATGAAAGCATAAAGCATAAACACCAGAGTAGATAAACATCAACACATTAGACACCAAGATTTTGACATAGAAAACCCTGTTAAGGGAAAAACCACGGGGTGATTAACCCAAGGATTATTCTCTATTAGAAGAATAAGAAAAATGGATGGCACATGCCAATTAGGGCTCACTGCCTGAGCACACTACTCACAAGGAGGTACACTACCTACAAGAGACACACTGTCTACAAGATCATAAGTATTACAAACTTGAACTGGAGATTGACATCTTCACCATGTCTGGATCAGTTCCATTTAAGCTCGAGACACACCTGCTCTACATTTCACTCTTTTGGTATACCACACTCATCCACTCAACAACCCACATAGAAATAAATTCACTAGCCTTTATTTATACAAGGCATTGACTTAGGAACAATCATCTAAGTCAGCAATCATCCACAAGAACATTCGCAAGATGAATAACTTATCCGGTCGGCTAGTCTAAACAAGAGCATCTTCATCCGGAAGTATATCTTCAATTCTAGTCTCTAACACTAATGCGGACCGACAACACAACCTCAACATGATCCAAGAACCTTAACAGGCTTGCTTGAATGACCAGGTACATCCGCACTTCCTCTACTTACTAGAATTCTTTTCTTCTTCATCTGGAACTTCAAGAACACAGTCTGTTGCCACTTTCATACAGATAAAGGTACTTCTAGACCTTCAAACTAAGTACAAATCAAAATGACACATCACAAGGACATCCCAAACACTCCTTCCAATCTGTAGAATAGGAAAGTACACTTCCGGATCTCACCAGACCTTTTTGTAAAACTCTCACTCTGGAGCATCTCCCAAAACCGGTTCTATTTGATCAATCACAAGTTCTTCATATCTTCATGCAGACCTCTAAAATCTTGACTAGAACATCTCAAGACTCATATCTACAAACCCTTTAGTCTGCATCCTTTGATGCTCAACCGATTGAGTACTTTTGCTTTCTTCTTATCACTGTTCTTCACTGTTCCTATCTGAGACTAGTTTCCTCAATAACCTCAACACACAGCTCATCCAATCCTTCTTATTAATGTAATATGAGTATGTTGACATCAATGACAACACTGGTTAACCTCATACTTGCAACAATCTCCCCCTTTGTCATTGATGGCAACATATGATGTGAAAAACCATCAAGACAAGAACTTCTCCTTTCTGTCACAGCTCCCCCTATCACCAACAACTCTTCACATGTCTTCTCTTCATTTACTGCTCCCCCTTTGATCAACAACCTCTTGTTTTTAACATGTCTTCTCTCCCCCTTTGACATCAATGGCAAAGGGCTCATACTTGCAATTCTAACACATCAGAATCATACTAGCTACTCCCCCTTAGTAGCAGCTCCCCATCATCAATCCGGATCACAAGATATGACTGTGATATCCACCAGATTGATGCACATCAGTGCATCCTAATTCATCACCGGAGGGGCCATGACCCCTAACTTCTCCCTGAGGTACTCAAAAGAGTCCTTGGGAAGAGGTTTAGTAAAAATATCTACAATCTGATCCTTGGGGGGTACATACTCCAATTTGACTTTATCCTTGTTCACTTGCTCTCTCAGAAAGTGAAACTTGATAGATATGTGTTTGGTCTTAGAATGTAGTACCAGATTCTTAGAAAGAATTTATTGCACTTGAATTATCACAGAAAATTGTGATAGGCTCCTCATATTCAACTTTAATGTCTCTTAGCATCTGCTTCATCCATAAGATTTGAGTGCAACTAACTACTGCTGCAATGTATTCTGCTTCAGTTGTAGACAAGGATATTGCCTCTTATTTCTTGCTTAGCCAAGAAACCAACCCTTTTCCCAAAAAGAATGCTCCACCACTGGTGGTCTTCTAGTCATCTACATCTCCTACCCAATCTGCATCTATATATGCATGAAGAGAGAAATCATGATCTCTAGCGTATCTTAGACCATACTCAACTGTCCCCTTTAGATATCTAAAAATCCTCTTGATTGCCATAGCATGGGATTCTCTAGGATCAGCTTGGAATCTTGCCACAAGGCCAACAGCCTGCATTATATCTAGTCTAGTCTGAGTGAGATACAATAATCCTCCAATCATTGATTTGTACTTGGTCTGATTTGTCTTAGGAGAGTCATCATCTTTGCTCAACTTACATCCAGTTGCCATAGGGGTGTTCATTGGCTTTGAATCTTCCATTCTGAATTTCCTCAATAATTCTTTCACATATTTGGTTTGAGAGATAAAGATGCCTTTATTTGTCTGAGTAATTTGTAGACCCAAGAAGAAATTCATTTCACCGAGCATTGACATTTCAAACTCACTTTTCATTTGGTTTGCAAAGGTTTTACACAAACTGTCTCTTCCTCCAAAGATGATATCATCAACAAATACTTCAACAATCAAGATGTTTTCCTTATCTATTTGGAAATATAGATTACTATCAACAGTACCTTTGTTGAAACCAATCTGCACAAGATGCTCTTCCAACCTTTCATACCATGCTCTTGGAGCTTGCTTCAATCCATACAGTGCTTTCTTCAACTTGCAGACCATATCATTATGATCAGACAATTGAAATCCATCCGGCTGCTCTATGTACACTTCTTCCAAATCACCATTTAGAAAGGCAGATTTGACATCCATCTAATATACCTTAAAATCTTTGAAGGTAGCAAATGCAAGAAATAATCTGACTGCTTCAATTCTTGCCACTGGAGCAAAGGTTTCTTCAAAATCAATTCCTTCTATTTGAGAGTAGCCTTTGCAGACCAATCTGGCTTTGTTTTTTATTACTTCACCAACTTCATTCAATTTGTTCCAGAACACCCATTTTGTTCCAATCACATTCTTGTTTCTAGGTCTAGGAACAAGATCCCAAGTGTGATTTTTCTCAATTTGCATCAACTCTTCCTCCATTGCTTTGGTCCAGTTTTGATCATTGCAAGCTTCAATTATTGTCTTAGGTTCAATCTTTGAAATCAGATAGTATTCATTTGAATTTTGAGCAATTCTCCTCCTTGTTTGTAGCCCTTTGCTTTTGTCACCTATGATCTGATCTTTAGAATGATTTAGAGTTACATACCTTGGAACTTTGGGAGTTTCTTGCATTACTATTTCTTGATCAGGCTCATTCAGACAAACCTCTTCTTCCTGATTTATTGGATCAGTCTCAATCTAATTTTCAGAGGAGGATTGAGCTCCTTGAACCAGAACACCATCCTGATCATCTTCATCATATTCATAAAACCTTGAGGGCTTCTTAATTCCTTCATCAAGCTTCACATTTGTACTTTCTATTATCTTCCTTAGTCTCTTATTGTAACACCGATATGCTTTGCTTTGAGTGGAGTAACCCAAGAAAATTCCTTCATCACTTCTAGCATCAAACTTTCCTAGATCTTCATCTCTCTTGATATAACACTTGCTACCAAATACTCTGAAATATCTCACAGTAGGAGTTATACCAAACCAAAGTTCATAAGGAGTCTTATCGGTATTGCTTCTGATTTGAACTCGATAGAGAGTGTAGACTATAGTGCTGACAGCTTCTCTCCAAAACATCTGAGGAACATTTGCTTCCATCATCATTGTCCTAGATGCTTCTTGGATGGTCCGGTTCTTTCTTTCAACTACTCCATTCTGCTGTGGAGTCCTAGGAGCAGATAACTGCCTCTTTATACCATGCTTCTCACAAAAGTCTATGAATTAACCAGATGTGAATTCACCACCTCTATCAAACCTTAGACATTTCAGTTTCAATCCAGTTTGATTCTCTACCATAGCTTTGAAGATCTTGAACTTCTCAGGGGCTTCTGATTTCTCTTTTAGAAAGGTAACCCACATCATCCGGGAATGGTCATCAATCAGTAACATGAAATATCTATCACCTTGCATACTCTTAATTCTTGTTGGACCACATAGATCAGTATGAACTAATTCCAACAATCCAGTAGAGGACTGATCCTTGCTTTTGAAAGAGACTCTACTCTGTTTACGTAGCTGACATTCTTTGCACAAACTATTTGTAGGTTTCACCAATTTTGGAAGATCTCTTATAGCCTGAGTATTGCTTATCTTGATGATGTTATCAAAATTCACATGACACATCCTTCTATGCCATAACCAACTCTGATCAACTTGAACAAACAAACAACTTTTGTTAGAACCAACTAGATGGAAGATATTACCTTTTGTTTGAGTACCGGATGCAATGTCAGTTCCAAAGCTTTCAAAGATCCTGCATCTTCCATTCTTGAACTGGAGATCATAGCCTTTGTCCACCAACTGACCAACACTGAGAGGATTGTGCTTCAATCCTTCAACATACAGTACATTACTGGTTTTGCTCTTTCCATCAAAAGAAATAGTTCCCCTACCTCTGATTCTACCAGCAGAATTCTCACCAAACTTTACCATTCCTCCTTCATACCTTTCCAAATCTAAGAACTTGTTCTTGTCACCTGTCATATGGTGAGAGCATCCACTGTAAATAACCCAATCATCCTTTTCTTCAACTTGGGCAGCCAAAGCTCTTTCTACAACCTTATGATTGACAGATTCAAAGGATATTGGATCTTATTTCTTGATGGCAATAAACACCCATTCATTATTGGATTTGTCTCTTATCTCTGATTCATCATCTGTTACTCCTTCATTATTAGCTTCTTCATGAACATAATAACAATTCTTTTGAAACTTTTGTCTGTTAGAGTTTGATCTTGTAGATCTTTCCAGACATCTTGAACCAAAATGACCAATCTTATTACAGTTGAAGCACTTAAAGGGTAATTTTCCTTCATACTTACCAGATCCTCTTGGCAGTCTCTTTGCAATGAGAGCTTCAAGATGAGCTATTTCTACCTCTTCCTCTTCCATGTCTTTCCTTGCTTGATCATACCATGACAGCTTCCTTGAAGAGTTTTCTCCTAGATCAAATCTTTGTTTGCCTTTCACATAGGCACTAGCTTTGAATGCAGATTCAGTCTTTGGGGGATCATCTCCAAACTCGGTCATTTCAAAAGTAGCCAGTTTGCCAGCCAATTGTTCTCTTGTGATAGTTGTATAGGCTCTGAATTCATCAAAGGCAGCAACCTTGATTTTGTAGGCAGCAAGAAGGGATCTCAGAATTTTGCAAACAATCTCATTTTCATCCAGAACTCTACCAGCATTTCTAATTCCACACACCAGCTCATTAACTCTTGGCATAAAGGTAGGGATATTTTCATCATCTCTCATCTTCAATCTTTCAAATTTCCCTTTGAGACTTTGCAACCTTGCACTCTTAACAAACTCGTCTCCTTCATGTAGAAGTTCCAGTTTAACCCAGATCTCATAGGCAGTTGGTAGGTCAATAACATTTGACAGTTTTGAGTCTGTCAATGCACTTAGAAGAGCCTCTTTACTCTGTAGATTGTTTTCAGCATTTGTGAGTTCATTTAGAGTTGTTAGACCACCCTATGGAGGTACATATGCTTTTGTGACCATGGATAAGTAAGTTTTTCCCATACACTCCAAGTGACATTTCATGCGACCTTTCCAGAGAGAGAAGTTGGTTCCATCAAACTTCGGACTATCCTTCTTGTATGACGACATCCTGGATCTCCTCGGTTAAGCTCCTTTTAGAGGAACTTGGCTCAGATACCAATTGTTAGATCTAGGGCACACAACTAAGAGGGGGGGTGAATTAGTTGTACAAAAACTTGTTTCTACTTCAAATACTTGATTCTTCTTTGTTAGTAAATAGCATATCAATTAACCATTCATGAAAGCATAAAGCATAAACACTAGAGCAGATAAACATCAACACATTAGACACCAAGATTTTGACGTGGAAAACCTGGTTAAGGGAAAAACCACGGGGTGATTAACCCAAGGATTATTCTATGTTAGAAGAATAAGAAAAATGGATGGCACATGCCAATTAGGGCTCACTACTCGAGCACACTGCTCACAAGGAGGCACACTACCTACAGGAGACACATTGTCTACAAGATCATAAGTATTACAAACTTGAACTAGAGATTGACATCTTCACCACGTCTGGATCAGTTCCATTTAAGCTTGAGACACACCTGCTCTGCCTTTTGCTCTTTTGCTATACCACACTCATCCGCTCAACAACCCACACTGAAATGAATTCACAAACCTTTATTTATACAAGGCATTGACTTAGGAACAATCATCTAAGTCGGCAATCATCCACAAGAACATTCGCAAGATGAATAACTCATTCGGTCGGCTAGTCTAAACAAGAACATCTTCATCCAGAAGTATATCTTCAATTTCGGGCTCTAACACTAATGCGGACCAACAACACAACCTCAACATGATCCAAGAACCTTAACAGGCTTGCCTAAATGACCAGGTACATCTGCACTTCCTCTACTTACTAGAATTCTTTTCTTCTTCATCTAAAACTTCAAGAACATAGTTTGTCACCACTGTCATACAGAGAAAGGTACTTCCAGACCTTCAAACTAAGTACAAATTGAGATGACACATCACAAGGACATCCCAAACACTCCTTCCAATCCACAGAATAGGAAAGTGTACTTCCGGATCTCACTGGACCTTTTTGTAACACTCTGTCACTCTGGAGCATCTCTAGGAACCAGTTCTATTTGATCAGTCACAACTTCTTCATATCTTCATGCGGACCTCTAAAATCTTGACTGGAACATCTCAAGACTCATATCTGCAAACCCTTTAATCCGTATCCTTTGATGCTCAACCGATTGATTACTTTTGCTTTCTTCTTATCACTGTTCTTCACTATTCCTATCTGAGACTAGTTTCCTCAATAACCTCAGCACACAGCTCATCCAATCCTTCTTATTAATACAATATGAGTATGTTGACATCAATGACAACACTGGTTAACCTCATACTTGCAACAAGATAGTCATTCCATAAGGTCTTTGGAACAATGACGGTGTCTTGAAAATCTATCTAAGTTGGAAAGACTATATTTCATTTAAATAAAACTCTATAGTTAAACCTAGTTGGCCAAGTCATACTGTAAGATGTGATAGTATCCAAGTCAAGTTGGAGGGTGGGTAGACATTACAACAACGTTCATTGATAATGTCTATTTTATATTGAATCTTTGGCCAAAGTAATGCATACGTCTCTACGTTCATTGTTAGTTCACCATATCTAGATTGCATAACATATCAGTATCATCATACTTAGCTAGAGGTTAACTAGGGTTGTATGATCAATAGCATTATGTAGGATACAACACCAATTCTTTGATGGAAAATAACCATTGGTTACCTTATGTCTACACTCTTCGTGAAGGGTAGGGCCACTTCCAAAAAGGAAGGTGTGCGTGGGACCGCTAGTCTATGGTTGGAGATAAAGCACTCAGAAGATGGTCTCCCTCTCTCTCTAGTATATGACTCACCAAGACTTACGATATGGGTGCCATAATTCTAGATGCAATATATATTTTGGATAAGTGACTTGTGTTTTTAAACTATGTAAATGTATATCATTGTAATGAAGTGACAAGATGCCAACATTGTAAAATATATGATGTTGTATATTTCAAGAAGGAAATTATATTTTTTTATGTATCTTAATTCTTTAATATTATTTTAACTCAAAAAAATTTCTATCTTTTTCACTATGTGTTTTTAAATCTCATGGTGAATATTTGATTTTAGTCTTGTTTAGGAAATGGTATGTTACATATGGTATCATAGCTAACTGGGTTCAACCCATGGAGCTTGGAGCTCGCTACAAGAGAATTAATCAGCATTAAAAAGATAGCTAATGTTTGAAAATTAGTTTTATGCCAGAATGGTGTGGAGAAGAACCAAGAGAACTGCTAGAAAGTATGTTCCCTAGAATTTGTCATGGTTTGTAGTTAAGAAAGGACTTATCGAGGAAGTTAAATATAAAGAGCATATTAATTATGCTAAGGGTACATGCCTGGAGGATTCAAAGACTTTGTTTGATGCACTTAAACCAATATGGCTAGAAAGGAAACAATCTTTAGAACTAGCCAAGAATCCTACTATTTTTACTTGTGTAGTGAAACCTAGTAAACTGTTAGCTAGTCACGACATGTCATTTGAATGAGGTTGTGATGTGCCTATTTTAGGAAAAACATGAGATGGAGAAGTACCTACATGTGAAACCACCCTCTAAGTTTGTTAATTGGAATATCCTTTAACCAATAGGGACATGTAGTCTCTTGTGATTAAATATATAAATAAGAATGTCATTACTCCTAAATAAATTATAATAAAATGAGAATGTTTTGTACTAATCTGTTGGTTGTTTTGAGTTAATTATTTTTTGATTTAATGAAACACATTAAATTCAAAAAACTAATAGATAACTTAATATTCTTAGGTGTGATAAAAATGACAACATGATTTGTAGAAGAACAAACTAGGGTGAGAGTCAAGAAAAAAATAATCCAATAGTTAATCCAATGGAGAAATTGGATCAAATCCTAACCATGCTTGCAGAAACTAAGGAGAGACTAGGTAACTTCGAAAAGAAAGTAAGAGATTAGGAAAACCTTGAAAGGGAAAATGAGTTTTCTCATGGGATGAGCAGGGAAATTCACCTAGAGCATAGTGTGAGTAGTGAGAACCCTAAAAACCGTAGACCCTAGAAGGAAGCAAAGGATAGGCTTGCCTTAGAATTTTCCAAAGATATGAAGAAAGTCACTCCACTCAAGTTTGATGGAACAATGACTGAAGATGCAACTAAATCTTGGTTAATAGATATGGAAAAATATTTCGAGATAAGAAATTACTTAAAATTAACCAAATTGGTTTGGAGGGCCTTTCAATTGGTAGGAAAAGCATCCACTTGGTGTATGAACATGAAAAAGGAAAAAGAATTGAAGTCAAAACTTGCTTATCACAATATGAATCACAAGAGATTCAATAAGACTCCAACTTTACAACCATCCAAAAGAAGAAATGATAAGAGCTATAAGAATAAAAGAAATGGAAAAGGAACCCAGAAGAATAAGAGTGGGTCTGGTAATGAGAAAAAGAATGGTAGTTTCAAAAGAAATGAGGATAATACTGGAAAACCAATAGAAAGGAGAGGACCTCCTGGAGGTTGTTTCACTTGTGGAGGTGAACATTATGCTCATCAATGCCCAACCAAGAACCAAAGTGGTTATCCAATAGGTAATGTCTTACCTACACAACAAGTAGCTTTCCAATAGATAATTCATGTAGCTCTTTATAATCACCAAGTGAAGTACCAGACCACACCCATAGAGATGATTGATATTTGTTTTGGAATCCCTATCTCTATCTTGATTGATACTGAAAGAATTGAAAATTTTATTTCTCCTAGAGTTTTGAATAAGCTTCCTAGAAGAGATGGTTACATGGCTAAACCTTGGTTAGTAGAGTATGCTAACCAATCTAAGACTCAGGTAGAGCAATGTTTGTTTGAAGCTAAGATTGGTCTCTGTATTTTTTCAGCAAACGTGAACCTATACTAGCTCCATTAGGTTTCTATGATGTTATCTTGGGAATGAGTTGGTTATGGAAGCTTTGAGCCAGGGTAGACTATTTTTCTAAAACTATTGAATGCTTAGACGATATTGGAAATAAGGTCTTTTTTCCATGGTATTCAAATAGAGGTCAAGATTCGACCAATCTCTGCAAAGCAATTAAAAAGGCTAGTAAAAAAGGGTGTCAACTCTTCATAGTAAAAATGGAACAAATTGAAGAAAGTCCTGGAAAACATAGTGTGTTTTTTGAAGAAAGGTTTCCATTTCTTTAGGATTTCAAGGATGTTTTTCCAGAAGAACTTCCAGGTTTACCACCCAAAAGAGTCTTTCATTTTGCAATTCACATTAAACCAAGATCTAAACCAATATTGAAAACACCTTACCATATGACTACTATGAAATTGATGGAATTAAAAGACCAATTGCAAGAATTTTTGGCTAAAGGTTTGATTACACCTAGTGTTTGACCCTAGGGTGCACCAGTTATCTTTGTCAAAAAGAAGGATGAAACTTTGTGTCTATGTCTTGAATACCATATCCTCAATAAAGAAATGATAAAGGATAAGTAACCATTACCACACATATATTATTTTTTTGATCAAATGCATGAAGCTTCTGTGTTTACAAAGATCAAAGCTATCCTAGATTGACCTATACCTAAGAAAGTGCATGAAGTACGTAGCTTCATGGGTTTGGCAGGATACTACCGAATGTTTATTTTGAATTTCTCCAATGTTGTAAGTCCAATCCCTTCCTTAGAAAGAAAAGGGAAACATTTTGATTGGTCAAACAAATGTCAGGAAGTGTTTGATCTTTTAAAAGAGAAATTGACAATGACACCAATTCTGAGAGTTCCCAATCTCGAAAGTCAGTTAGAGGTAATAACTAGTGCCTCAAGAGATAGATTAGGGGTAGTGCTTATTTAGGATAGGCAAGTAATAGCTTGTGAGACTAGAAAGATTAAATATTATGATGAGAATTATTCTCCACATGATTTAGAATTAGTAGTAGTTATGCATGCCTTGCAAGTATGGCATCACTATCTGTTAGGGAAAACCTTTGTGCTAAAATCAGATCATGAAAATCCTAAGTATATATTTTCTTAACCACATCTTAATGCTCGAGAAAGGAGATGGTTAGATTGATATCCAACAAAGACTTTGATATAAGTTATATCAAAGGAAAAGAGAACAGAGTAGCAAATACTTTGAGTTGACAGAGACATATTTCATCAATTGTCTCTATTCATGTAAAGTTCAAGGATTTATTGTTGCAAAAATTATCAGGTGATGAATAATATGAACAGGTCAAGTAAGCTCTTATGGTAAATCCTAAAGATTCAAGGTATGATGGGTTTCATTTTGAGTCTGAGGGAGCACCAATATTAACCTTGCAAATTTGTTCAAGAAGTGTTAGATTGCAAAGAGTTCTTGAAAAGATTATCTCAGATAGAGAAGTGCATGTGACATCAAGGTAAGGGAAAACTATTTTTTCTTCACACTAGGAACTATTTACTTAATGTGAGTACATCTTATCATCCTAAAACAGATGGTCAAACTGAGAGAGTTAACCAAGTTTTGGTGGATTTGTAAAGAATGTATTGCATGGATCAACAATATTAATGGGAAGAGTACTTACCGCTTGTGGAATTTTCTTATAACAATTCCTATCTTTTTTCTATCAAGATGGCACCATTTGAAGCTTTTTACGGAAGAAAATTCCAAACTCCTATAAGCTAGGATAAGCTCATTAGCATTGGTCCAGAATCGCTAGCTGAAATGGAAGAAAAGGTTAAGTTGATCAGAAAAAGTTCAGCAGAAGCCAATGATAGATAGAAAAGTTATGTTGTTACAAAGTGAATATAAAGACAATTCTCTATTGGAGAGAAAGTTCTTTTGAGGGTCAAACCTCATAAAATTTCTATAAAATTAGAATGTCTTCCAAATTAGCTCCTCATTACATAGAACCCTTCGAAATTCTTGAAGTGATCAACCCAGTTGCCTACAAGATGTCTCTACCACCAACCTTATCTAGAATGGACAATGTTTTTATACTATTATCTAAAAAAGTATATTGTAGGAGGTAACCATATTCTAATTTAGAATGCATTACAAATACAGGACCTAGGAGTGATCACAATTGAGCCTCTGAAAGTGCTTCAAATGCACAAGTTCTGCTTGCATAACAGAGAGGATATGTAGTACAAGGCCCAGTGGGACTAGTATGAAGAAGATAGTGCTACATGGGAGGATTTCCATGAATTGTTTTAGAAATTTCCTCATTTATTTCATACTTTTAGTAGCTACAGAAAAAATTGTTTTATATTTTGAATTGTTACATTGAATCATCGAGGACAATGAATCTTATGGGGAAAGATATGTTACATCCATAATTTTTTCTTTGCTTTTACTTTTTTACTTTTATGTGAATAGAAGTTAATTTATGGAATATGATTTGACATTATGTTATAATGTTAAAATAAATCATTGATTATATTAGATATTAGTGCATGTGATTAAGTATAATGCATGTGATTAAATGATTCATTAATTTGCGTTATGAAAATTTGATTTGTTATTCATAAGATTTATGAATGAACTAATGATGCACTAATCATGATCTGGTAATTGTAAGTTGTATGTAGAAAAATAGGTTTTGATTACTCTCATAGAAAGAGAGAGAGATAGTATCTTCTGAGGAGAGGAGAATAGACCTTCAGTTTTGAACTGTTCATTTGCCATCTAAGTATTGAGTACATGTAATTAGTAAACCCTTAACAATTGAGGTAAGTTGTGTTTTTCAAAGCAGTTTAAGTTTGTTGGTCAACTCGACAAGTTGTCGACGTCATTTAGAATCCTTTTGAAGTTTTATCTCATCAACCTTGTCATTTTGTGAAATTGACATTGTTGATGTTGAGCAATATTCATTTTGTGACTAGCATGACTTTCCATCAAACACGTCAATCTTTATGTTGTAAATGAGATCGCGTTTGTATTTTCATTGGTGTGGTTGGAAGAAATGTTAGTGTGCTTCATTTTATAGTTATAACATCACATATTTCTTTTGTTGTCAAAATGAAAACGACGAGTTTTTCTTTTAGTTCATGAAGGGGAGATGAAGTTAACTCATTCACATTTGTGTATAAGTTTACATAAAAACATTGTTATTATTCCTATTGATATTAATATCTATGTTCATAGACTATTACTATATGTAGAACTTTGAGTGGTTAGAACCAGTTTGATAGTGGGATAATTGGTAACGACCTCCATTAGAATGAAGCATTCATTAATAACCATCTTCGATAATATTGAATGCTTTTGAGAGAGAGAGTCATTGTTGTGTGAGTGGTAATTATTAACCATGTACTCCTCTAACATTGCATGTCCAACTAAGAGCCTTCATGGGCTAATTTAGTGGAAGTACCCATGGCTTCTTGAGTCAATTAACTGTTTTAAGAGTGGTATCTTTATGATAAAGAGTCATGGTTAGTTACGACAGGGAACGACTTGTTGGTAGAGTCAGGAAGAGAGGTAAGAGAGGTTGTTTTTGGTGATAATAGAGATTCAAAGAGCTTAGTTTTGGTAGCAAGGTTTAGGAGAATGTCAAGAGAGTCTTATCTTTTGTCATAGACTTCTTTGTGGAGCAGTGAAAACAAGAAATACAAACTTACGCAAGTCTTAGGGTTCTTTGATTATTGCATTCTTATGTTCTTATAAGCCACAAGTCTAATATACTCCTTGGGTAGTAGAGGCTTCTTGTTTTGTTTAAATAATAGAGTCAATAATGGTAAACAACTAGTGGAATTATATTATATAGTCTTTGAGTTACTCAGGAGGTTTTAGATATTGATCTTGTTCCAATGACTTCGTTGGTTATATTTATATAAGTAAAACAATTTAGATAGTAAACTAAAGTTGACGACAACATAAAATAAGTCTTTTTAAGGATACAATGAGTGAGATGGTTTTACTACATCAATTTTAGATTAAATTACTTTTATATCATTGCTTTGACTTAGGTTATTTGTAAGAGAGAGAGACTCAAACATTAAAATCATGTGGATAGAAAATGGAATTTAGTTCATCATCTTTTTGGAATTCAAACTAAACTTAGGACAAGTTTAAACTTGAATTTGTTCCTTTAGCTTTATTTAAACTAAAGTATACTTGTATACTATAATCTAGTCAAGGTTTGTGAGATTTAAATGACCTCATAGTTGGAATAAGACTAGAGGATAATTTCTTTCCTGATATATTCTTAATTTTTAAGATTAAGTTTGTTTGTTATTCCATTTTCATGGAAAAGGGAAAGACAAAAACCCTAGATTAACCCAATGGGGTAAAGTCATCTAATTTACCCTTGTGGTTACATCTTGTCTTAACTATTTAGATTGACAATGAAAAGGTGAGTTCCTTATTTATGATTGTTAATTATATTTTGTCATAAAGGAGATTTTTCCTATCCATTTATGTTTATTCTTGGTATAAAAGAAAACCTATTTGGTTGTTTGCAATTTGACTTAAGTTATAAGTGTTGCTAAGTCAGGGATCTCAGATGTTGCAAGGATGCAAGGAGATACCCAAGTGTAGATAGTCATTTCATAAGGTCTTTGGAACAATGACAGTGTCTTAAAAATCTATCTATGTCAGAAAGACTAGATTTGAGTTAAATAAAAATCTATAGTTAAACCTAGTTGACCAAGTCATACTGTAGGATGCGATAGTATCCAAGTCAATTTGGAGGATGGGTGGACATTATGACAATGTTCATTGTGAACATCTATTTTATATTGAAACTTTGGCCAAAGTAATGCATACGTCTTTACGTGCATTATCAGTTCATCGTATTTGGATTGCATAACCTATCAGAATGATCATACTTAGCTAGAGGTTATCTAGAGTTGCATGATTGATAGCATTATGTAGGATACAATACCAATACTCAGATGGAAAATAACCATTGTTTACCTTATGTCTATACTCTTCATTAAGGGTAGGGACTCTTCCAAAAAGGAAGCTGTACGGAGGACCTCTAGTCTATGGTTGTAGGTAAAGCACTCAAAAGATGCTCTCTCTCTAGTAGATGACTCACCAAGACTTGCAATATGGATGCTAGAATTCTAGATGCAACATATCTTTTGGATAAGTGACTTGTGGTTTTAAACTATGTAAATGTATATCATTGTAATGAAATGATAGGATGTGATGCAAGAGCACCCTTAGTTCAAGAGCAATCTTGCATCAACCAAAAACATTTGCATTTTAGTTCATTTCTTTTCACTTTCTAGTTTAGTTAGTAGCAGCTTCTATATTTTGGTTCACATTCTACTGCAGTTGCATTTTAGACCTTGCGGAGTTGGACTTAGCTTCTAGATTCGTTCATGCACATCAGATCCCATTATTAGAGCATTTGGATCAAGTACATGGAAGATATCACTATCAAAAGATCAACTGTTTCCTGATAGCAGGGTATCCTAAGAATATCAGATAATCAGCTGAAGGAGAAGACTTGTGGAGTATTTAACGATTTGCAAAGTTCAAAGACACATGACTCAATGTTGTTTGGGTCATGACCGACCTTCCTTGAGATCCACTCATCGTTCCATTCATTTGCAAATGAATTCTATTAAATTTGGTCCAACTCTATCCATGTACACATGTTATAGCTCTTTATTGGAGTTTGTGATCTTCCGTGGCTGATGCGGAGGAATCTATTGTTCTTAAGATGATATATATTGATATAAAAGATCCTTAGGAAAGTAGTAATCAATAGTTTTACAAGCTGATAGATGGAATTTGTGTGAAGGAGCTTCCAAGCTATAGCTTGTGCATATTCTGATATTCTGTAATCAGGCCTATGAGCCCTAATTGTAAGTCTGCATTTTGCCAACCAATCTGCATTTGAATTCTATGATATATTGAATGATTGAATCTGCATTTGCTTCATATCTTTGCATTTTTTAGTTGTATTTACTCTAGATACATGGCCTGGATTGTTCTCTTTGAGGACCATCCTAACTATGATTGCACCAAGTGGTATCAGAGCGAAAGTTTGAATCTTTGGGACTGAATTGAGTGGATTTGGTGAAGGAATTTTGTAAGATCTTGTTATGGACATATCAGCAAATATGAGGCAGGTTACTTGTGTTGCAACTAATCACCAATTGTGAGGCATTTCTCACCTTGTAGCCTGACCACTAAATTGAGCCAGGTTGCACTTGATCCTAGGAAGATGCCACTGAAGAGAATCCCTACTGTTGGAACAATAATTGGTAGGATGGATGAGATGATGGAGATGATGAAAACAATGTGAATTAGAGTAGATGTTTTTGAAGAAGATAGAAGAAAATGACTAAGCCCTATAATTTATATTGAGAGTCATGATGAAGAATTTTAATCTATGAATCAAACTGAACAAAACCCTAGGAGGTGAAGAAGAAGAAGAATCAGATCAAGTCAAGATGTTGCGAGCTATTTCAAAGATTGGAAAAAGACCTAGAGTTGATGTACCTAATTACACTCACAATTTTGACCCTAAAGAGTTGATTGACTGGATAAATGACATGGAAGAATACTTTGATTATGAAGAAATTAAAGATCTAAAAAAGGTAAAATTTGTAAAGACAAAGTTCAAAGGACATGATACTATATGGTGGAAATAAGTTTAGTTGGATAGAAAGAGAATGGGAAAAGAAAAGATTACAAAATGGGACAAGATGGTGACAAAATTAAAGAATTAGTTATACCTGTTGACTATGAGTTGGAACTATTGAACAGATTGTAGAACCTGAGACAAAAGAAGAAATCTATGAAGGAGTATACTGAAGAATTTCATAAGATGATCATAACGATAGGACATAATGAAGCAAGCAAGGAGAAAGAGGCTAGATACATCAATGTATTGAGATTGAACATTCAAGAAGAACTGAGTTTGGTAAGGATGACAATACTAGAGGAAGCATATCATTTTGCCTTGAAAGTTGAAGAGAAGTTGAATAAGAGACATGATCAAAAACAAAGGAAGAGAAGGTAAATTTCAAAGAGGTAGAACATTTTTTAGAGGAGAAAGATCATATGTGGAGTAGAGTAGACAAGAGAATACATTCAAGTAGGAGGACAAAGATAACAATGCATACCAGAGAGATGACATAAATTTCTACCACAGAGGAAACCCTAGTCATACCAGAGTGAAGGGTACAGAAGAGAATGAAGAGGACCTAGTAGAAGAACATTTAGAGGAATTTGTTTCAAGTGTAGAGGTGAAGGACATAGAGCACTTGAATATAATCAAGGGGGTATAAGAAAGAGAACAAAGAATAGTGGAAGAGAAGCCTATGTGGAAGAAGAACCTGTTGGATCACCTAGTTGAGGTGGAAAACTTGAGAAAGGAGAATCACTTATCATGAGGAGAGCACTATTCCAAGTAGAGACAAATGAGGAACCACCGCAAAGGAAAAGATTGTTCAAAACCAAATGCAAATCACGAGGTAAATGTTGTAAAGTTGTAATTGATAGTGATAGTTCTAATAACCTAGTTTTAGAAGAGATGGTGACTAAGTCGAAGTTGGAAAGATTGAAACACCCCAAGCCCTATCAGATAACATGGATTTAGGATGATCATAATGTAGTGGTGAGTGAGCAATGTTTGGTTAAATTTCATATTGGATCTTATCATGATGAAGTCTTGTGTGATATTATGCTTATGGATGTATGTCATATCTTGTTGGGTAGACCTTGGTAGTATGATAGGAAAGCTATACATGATGGGAGAAATAATGCATACACTATGACATCAAATGGAAAGAGAATTACTTTGATCCCTTTGGAAGATGATCCTAAGAGAGAAATATGTGGAAATGCTAGAATCTATTTGGGAAGAAATTTTTTGGATGGTTTGAGACATGACAATATGTGTTATGCTTTGATCCCTAAGAAGCCTGGAAAAGATTATGAAGACATCATATCAGATAATGTATCTAAAGGATTGCCACCAATCAGGAGTATTAGTCATCACATGGATCTTATATCAAGAGCTATTTTTCCTAACAAAGTAACACACAGGATGACACCGATAGACAATAAATAATTGAATAGGTAGATACAAGAGTTGTTGAGAAAGGGTTTGATCAGAGAAAGTTTGAATCCTTGTGTAGTACCTACAATGTTAGCACCAAAGAAATATGGAGAATGATGAATGTGTACAAACTCTAGAGAAATAAACAAGATCACAGTTAAGTATAGATTTCCTTTACCTAGGATGGATGATATCATGGATTGTTTGAGTGGAGAAAAATATTTCACAAGGATAGATTTGAAGATACCATTAGATCATGATTAGAGAAGGAGATGAATGGAATACTACTTTCAAGACAAATGAAGGATGTATGAATGGTTAGAGATGCTCTTTGGATTGACAAATGCATTGAGTACTTTCATGAGATTGATGAATGAAGTTTTGAATAAATTATTGGGTAAGTTTGTTATTGTATATTTGGATGGTATTCTAATTTTTAGTAAGACAAAAGAAGAACATGTATAGCACCTGAGACAAGTACTACAGAGACTGACAGAAGAGAAATTACTGATAAACATCAAGTGCAGTTTCACGAAGGAAGAATTAATATACTTGGGATTTGTGATTTCTATGGAAGGATTAAAGATGGATCCTAAGAAAGTTAGAGCAATTGTTGAGTGGCCTACATCAGACAGCACTGGAGAAGTTAGATCACTTCATGGATTAGCTAGTTTCTACAGAGATAATGAGAAAAGACAGAAAATACTTCAACTACTAGTAATCTTACATAGATTACAATAATCTCTACAAAGAACCATACTGATATGATAGTGACATCAACAACAATATACTCCCTCTTTGTGCATAAATTTTAAGATCATGAGAAGAAAGAAGAAATTATGGTTTTCAGATTTTCTTTACCTCTATAGTAATCACAGCCTTCTGCAATTATTATTTTTGTCAAAATCACTCCACATCTATGTACAAACTGATGAACACAGTAAAACCTATTTCCCTTGCATCTTCAATCATTATGTTAAGACTATACATATATGTTCTCTATCATCTTTGTCTTAGAAACTAGAATTTATCTTTGTGTTTTCACACCATTCAAAAGTATAAACAAATCCTCATTTCATCTCACCAAAAACCTTGTTTTACAACCACCAAAATCTAAAACAAACAATCAAGCACTCCTTCTACATATTAAACTTACAAAGTCTACATGGAGACTGTCAAAAACCAAAGCATCACTATAAAGAACATGCACCATGAACACCACTGTTATAATGTCACATCCACACTATCTCTTACATATCAAGATAAAACATAAAGTAACTAAGCATTATCACTATACTCTCTATGTCAGTTACATGCTTTAGGACATCATATAGTACAGACTCAGTGCATCAATGATTAACATGGTTTAAATTAAAATCCTTATTAAAAAGTTTCCTTCAAGTTGGACTTCCACTTTTATGAGGAATTAGATCATTGACATATACATTTTGATTTTATAGTTATTTTTATGTGATCTTTATTGGAATACACATTCAAACCTTGATATACTCCTTTCAACATTGTACTAAAAATGCCTATTACTCTATCACATGTAACTGTAACACTATTTATCATTACGACACTTGGGAAAGAAATTTGAAATAAATGACTGTTGTTACTGTAACAGTCCATTCAACAGTCCACAATTCAAAGCTGCATGAGATCATTCAAAATTATCACTGTTAAAATGTTGATACTGATCACTATCTACTATCATCAATGACTAAGACACTAGAGCAAGATTGAATCAAACCAACATCAAAACACCAAATCATTGCACAAACAACATTTGATAATCACATTGCACCTTGAAAGATACTATACCCTGTTGTAAAGCCTGCAACAATTATCTTTCTCTTCATTTCACTATTTATTAAGATTTGAATCCACATGAACACTACCATTGTATAATTTGATAAATAGATTGTTATCATGTCAGAGGAGAGGATATATAGCATGGATGATACTATGAATACCTTGAAAGATGATAAACCAAGCAAGCAACTTCATCAAGTGAAGCATGACGGGTGAAGTATGAAGCATGTTGTACAAGTGAAGCATGATGCATCAACTCCATAAAAATAAATCATGATCAGATATCAAGTCACCTTTGAATCAATTCAATTAACTGTCTTTGTCATATTTCAACTTGTACAAGCATCAGAATGATAAAAAATGATGAGTCTAGGTGCGTCAAATCAAACTCAATGGGGATAAACTGTCAACCACTTCATCTTTAAGTCTTGCATCAATACCAAACTTACCAAGTACTTGAATGAATGAGGAAACCATCCAAAGACTATGAAAAACTCATTAGGATGCTAAAGAATGAATGTTTAGGGGAAAATTGGATTTGTTAATCTTTTGATTTTAGATTTTTAAATCTGCCTCTCCAATATACATTGAACTATCTAGGGTCAAGTGGCGAGCAATATCATACCCTAGGTTACTTGTAGATGTAGGCAATTTAATTATTAATTTTCCTTCTCTTATGTCTAATTAGACATTAAAACCCTAATTACGCAAATATGACAACAAATTGACGAAAGATGGAAAAAGCTCTTGTAGATAGGAATAAAATACCAAATCACAGAATACCTATTTTTGGAGTTCCGAAGCAGAACAGTCGGGGACACTGGAGCGGGTGCCCAAAGCCAAGGTACCTACCTTTTTAGGGAATCTAGACCTCCTTTTGATACTAATCAACTCTGTAACTTTTTTTTCCTGAGATCTATCTATAGAGGACACTGGAGTGAGTGCCCAAGTCTTGGAAATGCTCTTGTGTCCAACTTTTCTCTAGATCCTAAATCCCTGATGCTTGTCGAGCCTTCCTACAACTCCAATTTTCCCAAATGTGAAACCTGTAACCTGTAATCACAAGACTTGGTTTGGGGGTTGTGGTATTTAGAGGCTTGCCTTAGTCAAGCCCTAGAGGACACTTAAGTCTTCGAACACCATTGTCAGATAAAGTGTGCATGCCCTTGTGAGGTAGAGGCAAAAACCAAAGGAATCAATGATGAAAACACAATAATGTATCACATTGTAGTGAAGCTCTCATGGAGGAAGATGCTCTTAATGCCATGAGGGGATTGATGCTCAAATCTGCAAATATCAACACTCAAAACATACAAGTCTGTACTTACAACACAATAGAAGCCTTGAATCACCTTGAGAATGCCTAGAGTTCACAATGATCATCTAGTTTACAAATGAATGCCTAAACATGCTTTTATATGCACCTACAAGCATTCCCGCCAAGATTTTAAAAATTAAACTTTACTGTGTCAACAAAAGAACCAACTAACGGTCATAAACTAACACTCAGAAATTAGGGCTTCCCCAAAATAGGGCAGGACTAGGGCGCGGGCGCCCAAGTCCTTCCCCCTATTTTGGGTAAGGTATAGCTCAAAGGGTCCACCTAGGTCCAATTTTCCATGGAACCTAGGTCTCATTCCATCAGGATACCAAAATATGAACTAAAATGTCCTAAATGCATACTAAAGACCCAGGAGTTAAACCTTATGAGAGAAAAGCCCCCAAGGGGACATTTTCTGAGGTTACAATGAAACATGACACACTTCAATCAACAACCAATAATGCAATTGATACATACCACAATATTATTCCAATATTGACATAATTATGTTCCACATAAACAAAGTGTCAATAAACTCCTTCTTATTATACCTCTGATCTTCTAATGAAATCTTTGAGTTTCTCTAAGTTTTTTCCACTCCTGCTGCATACATCCAAGTCTACATCATGAAATACCTTTGAAAATCTTGCAAAGACTTTATTCTCACAATGACTAAGAAAACATTATGTAGGTTTCATGTTAGTGATTCATAGTGACTGAGATACATGTTTCTCACTAAGCATTGTAGTCAAGGTAACTACACTGAGCATCCAAACTAATACTTTCAAACCTCTTACATGCATTCATACCATTGTTAGAATAAATACCAAATCATTGTGAACTTGTATGCCAAACCTTTGAGAAGAAAACTATGAATAAAGATTACCATACTTTTGCCAAGGCAACAACCTCACACGAAACCATCACTTGATCTTTGACTAACCTTCTTATTTTCACCTTGGGGCAAAAGATATGACATTGAACATTTCCCCTTGACTCCATGCTACTTTTTATGCACTTGGAGATGCCTTTTGTGCATAAAGCACATACATAGGTTCTTTTTTTGTTTGTTTATGTTTCCTCCTCTAAACAGAATTTACCTTTCCTCTACCCTTATCAACATTAGATGATGCTTTTCTGATCAAAGTATTAGTTTTCCTTGGAAGATCTTTCAAACCAGGGCTACAAAACTTTTACATATGTTCAAAGTTATTGCAATTGAAACATCTTAACTTGTACATTATTCCAGGAGGACTTTTATAATTATATCTTCCATGCACCTAACAATTTCTTGCTCATACCAACTTTATTATAGTTATAACAAACATTGTTATAGTCCCAAGATTTGACAAACTATAAGAATTCTTATCCTTATTCCATCCAAAATCATTTCTTGAGTGAGTTCTACAATCTCTAGCTCTATGACCATAAACATGACAAGAATAGCAATAATAATGAAATTGAGAGTAGTTGTACCTTATTGAATGGCATTGCCTGATTGGTGGAGGCCTTGAGAACCTGTTTGTTATTCTTCTTCAAACATCAGCAACTTTATTTTTTGTTTAATCTTTAGGAGCAGCAACATGATGACTTAAATCTATCTTCTTCCTTGGTGTATTTCTATCTTTGGAGCAATCTCCTTCTTCATAGCATAGACCAGTAGTTTTAGGCATTCATTAGTTTTAACTTCAAGATTAGATTTTGTAAAATCAACTACCTTTTTGCTTCTTCTACTTCAATTTTTAGACTAATAACCAGTTTGTTAGACTCTTCAACTTGTACCTTTGCCTCTTCAAGATCTAAAGAAACTTTTGTAAAATCTAAACATACCTTGTCCTTGGAATCTTTTTCTTGGTGAAGTTGGTCTTCTAATTTCTGGCTCTTTTCTGAGTTGCTTGATTGTATCCAAAGCACACAAGAGTTCACCTTCTATATCAACCTCATGCTCCTATTCATCATACTCCTATTCATAGTCATCTTCACCCACAAAGATGTCTCCTTATTCACCATCAATCTCAACAACAAAATCATCTTCTCTTTAATCAAGTTCTTGTCCACCTACACTCACACTGAAGTCTTCCTTTTTGATCAAAACTCTCAACTACAAGACCATTATGTTTATCACACTTTGTATCAACATTCAAGGGCGACTCATGCAATAACTCAATACTTGACTTGACTGGGGTTTGTTTTACAACCTTTTACTTGGCATCTTTCATTCTTCTATTTTGTTTACACTTTCTCATAGTACTCCACTATCAGGATCTCCTAAGTTGGTTAAACTTTGAACAAGGAACCTAAGGCTCTGATACCACTTGTTGGAATACAATACCACTAAGAGGGGGGGTGAATTAGTGGTATACCAATTTAAAATGACCTTGAATAAATATTTCACAACTTTGAACATATAAAATGCAAGTTTTAGAACAATTCAACTATCATGTGTTGCATCATACATGTAAAGCTATCAAGCTTTATTAAACATAAAGAACATAAGCAAATTATAAAAGATGAAGACACCATAGAAACTCAAATGCTGAAAGATACACAACACTGAATGTTGGAACATATAGACAAAGAAGACCACAAATAATGAAAAACCATAACACAATGATGTATGAGTGGAAAACACTCATATGGATAAAAAAACACTCAGGAAAATTGCCTCACTGGCTTCAAAAAATCCCATTGATCATAGAGCCTCATTGGCTACTTTTTGTTCCTCACTTGCAAAGCCTCACTGGCTACACAACATGCCTCATTGGCAAATACAACTACCTTACTAGAAATCTCAAATACCTCACTGGTAAATCAATAGTGTCTCACTGACAAACATGTGCCTCACTGCCATTATGGTGTCTCACTGACAAACCATAAATATGAGAAAGAAAAAGATAATTCAGGGGGTTACCCTGATTCTATACAACACATTACACTTCATAACCTTATATCTCCTTCTGTCTGTAGCTAATACAACCATTAGACACAACCTTTTCAAACATAATGATAGTATAAACACATTAGGACTCTTTTAAGCTCTGCAGACAAACATACCTTTAATACTACAAACACCACACTTGCAATCCCCTTGTATACATCTAAACAGACTTGAATCTTCTTCCCTTTCAAAAATCACAGAATTACTTCAAAACATAAGCATTACAGCAATGAACATGACTGTACTAGTGTTTATAATCCAATCAAATGACTTGCATCATCAGAACTATCATACAAAACAAGTTATCAAATTTAGTAGCCCATTTGGTCATTTAGAGAACTGCTAAAATAGTTAAGGATTTTTTATACTACAACTGCCTGTCATGTTTTGATAAGGCAGATAATGGTTTGAAATTTGAAATGCTTTTAAATTCTAATTGTAGATCTTCCTCTTCGTGCTCTTGAAAAATTTTAATCATAGTCATAGATGTATACATTGGCGCCTGATGAAGAATTTTACCTATAAGCTCTGGTTGCTTTAGGTATATAGGGCCAGTTGAACTTATGTTTTAAAACCTTCCAAAAAGTCACCTTAAGTGACTTACACCTACGATCAGAGGTCAACCTCAAAACATAATGAAAATTAAATGTGGCATATGACAGGCAAAACTAAGTTTAAGGAGCTTTTAGAATAAGACATAGGGTTTAGGAATTCACTTAGGGTTTTAGAGTTTCAACAAAATTCAAACCCTAGTTTTAAAGTAGAGAGCATATGAAACCTTTACCATCTAAGATAAACTAATCTTGAACCTTAACATTCAACTTCACCTTTATGAAATATTTCTTTGAATGTGACATATATTTAAACATATATGATGAATCAACACCAAACTATGAATGCAATGATGTGGTCAACAATTTGACTCTCTCTACATGAATGACACTTCCCATAGAATGAATGAACTCTATGCTCAACCACCTTGTACAGATTAGGGTCACACTTCAAGTTTGAACCATTGACCAACCAAAATGAACCATAAAGCATGACAAAAACTCTGAAGCATGAAATATGATGAATGAAGATCCAACTCTTGAAAGCACCAAGTACCTTATATGAAACATATGAAGAATAACACCTTTGATGCCTTTGATCCTTTGATGATCCTATGGTCCTGAAGCAACATGAAGGAGATCAACAATGTATCAACCAAACCATGACTATTTGAAGCAACATGAAGGAGATCAACAATGTATCAATTTCGTACATTAGCACCTCTATGAAGAATAAAGTAACTTTTGCATGCATATCAAATTGATGCCTAGATTCAAGGTGTCATGAAGAACCCATGATTACCCAACTGACATAGAGAAGAGAACACCAATGTCAACATCCAACATCAAGCCTGAACACATTCCATGGGAGATGGCCAAAATGACATCATCATAACCCTTGCTCATCCACTGAATCATCATCATCCCTTTTTGACATCAATGACAAGCCATCAACACTACTTATCTAGATTAGTATCTCATATCTTATTGCCTAATTTAATTTAAGATCTAATTATTATGTATTGCATTATTATTCCATTAGACATCTAAATTAATGTAAGGTGGTTTATTTTCCTTAAAGTACTAATATCTATATTATTATTGTAATGGTGAGAAGTGCATCCATGCCACATTTTTCCCCATTCATTATGAACTCACCTTAATTGTTATCCCTACTTTAATGGTACATTGTGTGTGATAACTAAAATGTGACTCAAACAAAACATGGGTGGGTCAGACTCCAAACAACACATGCACTGCACCCTTTCTAAAGGTGTCAATCAAATCACTTCTACTGTCAAAGGAAAACTAGCTAACCGAGGGTGATTTGGACTAGTTACTCTCTTCACATGGAAGAAGAGCATCCTAGGTGAGTGTGGAATTGTTGTGTTGTATGTTTGAATTTTGAACTGTTGATTTTGTGTACCTCATGATGAGATTGAGGATTTCCTTGATGTTTTCCTATGTCTATTGTTTGATTTGAAAATATTGTTTCTATTCGCTAATTAAACTAGGAGCTTCCTCGATGTTTTTTTTGAACAAAAGTTGAATTTTGTATCCCTCATGGTAAAATTGAGGGCTTGAATGTTTGAAAATTTGAAAGTTAAAAATGAATTTCTAACGCAGTTAATCCTAAATGAATACATACACTTTTTTTCCTAATTTTGATTTTGATGATTTAATTACTATTAAAAGGAAAAAAAATATGGAAGTTATATGGCTTTTCCTAATGCAATATAACTATGTTTTTGTGTGTTTTTCAAGCTTTGAAACTTCTAATATAAATTTATAACTATGAGCTAAGGAAAACAAAAAATTTATTCTAAAAATTAAATAAGTCTACTCTAACTTTATCCTATCAAGAGAAAGACAAGATAATATTTTACTTCCTCAAGAGAAAATGTGAGGTAATTACTAATAAAGCAATATAGAACCTATAATAATGGGCACCAATGCTAGGATATGTCCTCAGAGGTCCTATAACAGCTATCTCCTCCTCTACAACAATGGGGTCCTCCTCTTAGTGATAAGGATAGAAAGGGGGATGTAAGGGAGTGAAAAATGGCTTAGAAGCAATAACAAATTTGAACGGAAGATGGGGCACACGTGATCATTATTACATTTATTAAACAATCTTATTAGATAGTTTACTTAAATCATAATTGCATTTAATAAACAATCTTATAAGATTGTTTACTTAAATCATAATTGCATTTTATTAGGTACATACATCTCAAATAACATTATTTCATTGGATCTTTATAGAATTTATTTAAACTATTTAGCCAAGTTGTTTAAATTAATTCACAATAGCATCTAATCAAAAACTCCATAACTCATAGAAAAATGGGCACTATAACAAAATGTGGTGTATAAACAAGTATAGATATAAAATTAGCTATCCTTTGTGAAAGCCTAAACCCTCAATCCCTAGTGGTGGCCACTATATAGATACCTTGTGCTACGAAGTTGCAGATCGTGAGTGACTATGACAACACAATTGTAGACCTCAAACTGTACCCCTAAGCTTGGTCACCTCCATCCATGAATCAAAAACCTACTACTGTAGGGGCAACCTGAGCTCATAGCTGGCTCATCTCATCTAGTAAGATTTAAACCCTAAAGTGGGCTAAGCCTATGGCTGGCATGCTGTGTGCATCTAATCGTGTTTGTAGAGCCTTCACTCTTCTCACAGCATGATCTTGCTCAGTCCTAGCCTAGTCTCTCTCAGAAGTAATAGCAATATCCTCTGCAGCGGATAGATCTCTATCCACCTAAGTCTCCTCATAGGTAGCTCTAAGCCATGCAATGGGCTAAAAAATACCTATGTTCCTCCCTCCAGTCTACAGTTGTCTATAACTAGCCCACATTGGTAGCATGAGCAGCACATCAAGTACCATCTCTATGAAGATGTTATTTCTCGATATTTCATGAAATACTATGTTTAGTCAATTTGAATGATAGAGATAATTGTGTATGTATTAATATTTAATACATATATACACTATTAATATAATATATAATATATAATTTAGATAATTAGCAAGATATATTATTAAATATAAATAATAAATATAAATATAAATATTAATGTTAATAGTAATAGTAATAGTAATAATAATATTAATATAGATATTACTATGTAATACTAATATAAAAAAATAATAAATATAATACCAATTATAAAAGTAACTCCATATAAATAAAGCAACTTCGTATAAATAAAATAAAGATACAACGGTGATATAAAAACTAAACACTAATACCATAAGGGGTATGATCATCTTTAAAGAAGCAACACCCATATATATGGTGTGAATTGAGATACAATGAAATACAATCAAGCATTATTGTTCAACAAGGCAGCGATTCTATATGCAGCTATTACTAAAAAAGTAGTAATTCATTATTAAAGGTCCATCGACCATTTACAAGGCTACCATTTACAAGGCTGCAATCTCTTAATAAATGAATGAGAATTATTTAAGGCAGAACTTCTTCAAAGGTGATATAAAAACTAAAGAAAGAATAATACCATAACAGGTGTGTAGCACCCATATATACGGTGTGATTTGAGATACAATGAAATACAATCAAGTATTATTGTTTAACACTACAATGATTCTCTATGCAGTCGTTACTAAAAAGTAGTAATTCATTATGAAAGTGCAGTGACCATTTACAAGGCTACCATTTACAAGGCTGTGATCCCTTAAGAAATGAATAAGAATTATTGAAGGTAGAACTTCTTCAATGGTTATATAAAAACTAAATAAAGACTAATAACAAAAGGGGTGTGATCATCTTTAAAGAAGCAACACCCATATATATGATGTGATTTGAGATACAATGAAATACAATCAAGTATTATTGTTTAACAAGGCAGCAATTCTGTATGCGGCAGTTACTAAAAAGTAGTAGTTCATTATTAAAGGAGCAACAACCATTTACAAGGCTACCATTTACAAGGTTGCAATCCCTTAATAAATGAATGAGAATTATTTAAGGTAGAACTTCTTTAACACTAACTAGGGATTATGTTCTACATGATAGGTAATGATTCATCTCGAAAAGGTGTGACTAATAATAAAGTGAGGTGTCTCCAAGAAGGAATCCCATCCTTTCAAGAGGCATATGTGTGGTATAAGTAAAGGAGAAAAGAGTATAAAGAAAATAAGAGGAGGTATCAAGGAATACATTTGATTTTGGAATATGCAAACCAAAATAAATATATATCTAAATTAAAATTTAGATCTGCATAAATATAATATACAAGGATACATAATACAGCATATAAAAATATAAATTAGTCACCCTCTCTCTCTCTCTCTCTCTCACACACACACACACACAGACACACACACACACACACACAGAGCAGCAGCAGATTGGAATTATCAATCAATCAAGTTATATAAATAATTGTGACACAACAAGAGGATATATTGTCATCCCTCAACTGAACTATATTTATTGATGAAGAGGCACTTATATTTAATTACCTTATTCAATTACAAGCAAACCATGTTGAGTTGCGTAGGGGTATAGAGGCAAGTACGAAGGTTGATCCATCTAGTCCATGAGAGATGATACGTAGGAAGCATGCCCTCCATCATAATCTCATCAAGTTATGTTAAAGGGATGATAGTTAAAAACCATGCCCTCCATCATGCCCTCATGAAGAGATGATAGGTGGGAAGTGTGCCCCCCATCATGCCCTCATCAAGAGATGATAGGTAGGAAGTGTACCTTCCATCATGCTCTCACCAAAATGTGATAGGTGGGAATTGTGCCTTGAGCTTGATCTTGGTAGGGTGTGCCGCCAAGGTGGACATATGAGGGGATAGG
This sequence comes from Cunninghamia lanceolata, assembly GCA_027924645.1. Taxonomy (NCBI): domain Eukaryota; kingdom Viridiplantae; phylum Streptophyta; class Pinopsida; order Cupressales; family Cupressaceae; genus Cunninghamia; species Cunninghamia lanceolata. The sequence continues at coordinate 27,254,548 of BSBN01000078.1, read as the reverse complement.
TAGGAAGCGTACCTTCCATTGTGCTCTAACTTGCAAGTATTCCTATGGGACCCATCATAGGATCACCATGAGGATTGGATAAATATATGTTGGACTAAATATGATGTATGCTACATTAATTATGTTATGATGTATTGATTTCATTACTATATTCTAATTTATTGATCTTTAATCTTGTTAATGTCCCTTTCTAGTAGTTATTCTTATGGAACCCATCATACGATCGCCATGAGGATTCGATAAATATATGTTGAACTAAATATTATTTATGCTACATTAATTATGTTATGATGTATTGATTTCATTACTATATTCTAATTTATTGATCTTTAATATTGTTAATGTCCCTTTCTAGTAGTTATTCTTGTGTACAGGTTAAGAAATCAGGAATATCCTAAAAGGAGACATTACACATGACTCGACCTATAAATTCAAGTGTTTGATTTCCTAAAAGGACACATTACACATGAATCGACCTATAAAGTCATGCCATGCCCGTGTGCCGACTACAAAATCAAAATAATAATCACGTCAAATATCTCATCAGGCATCATATATCAAATCAATATAAAGTAAACATCAAGTGTTCTACTCAAATCATGAAACATAAATCAATTCTTACCTGGGTCTCCATCCTGCCAGTTAGGATTGGTAGAGGCTGCCACCATGTCACTGGGACTCTTTTTCCCCAAGTTTTTCCCTAAATTTTTCCTTTTCCAACTATTCTCCTCTACTCATTATGAGTTCAATTTCTATAAGTAACCGAAATCTCTCCAAGTCACTAGATTCCTGCCTAAATCCCATCCACTCTACACTCTCCTTTTTCCACAAACCAAAGTAATGTTCACATTAAGGGAGATGCGATGGGATGTCATACCTACTCCCTAGTCACAGTACTCCTGCAATAAATGCATTAAATTCATTCCAACCACTCAATAACTCCACTTTATGGAGCTTAGTTGAGCTCAAAGATTTGAAAATTCAAATCTTTAAAAATAACATATATATATGTGTATATATATATATATATATCACTTGGAAGGTGAATAACAGGTGATAAAATAACAGTTGAACTGTTATGAAATGGAAACAATCAAAGTCTCATTGACACAACATGAATGAGATCAGCCACACTAACCTAGAGATGAAAAGCAATGGATCAACTATGATGTGGATCACACTAAGCCAAAACAAGAAATTGATTACATCGTCATACAATGAAAATCCTACTATGCAAATTACTGACATACTACGACATCAAAAGGTATCCAAATATAAAAACAATGACACAATACTTGTGTGTGTGAGAGTTCTCAAAGCATGTTGTCTCTCCATTTTACCTGATCCAATTCCCTCTCTCCAGTAATACTCTCCCTTCTCCTCCGTGAGGGGAAAAAACTATTTCCTTTGTCCACCTCATTAGCAATCACAGTAGTTAGTCTATTAACCACATTATGTATAACATCAAATAAATATTTTAACAAAAATAATCATCAAGAAATATATATCTATTTCTTCATATCATAAATCAAAGTAAATTTATCTCATCAAGTTCATCTACTAAACACAACATGATAATCATAATTCAAAATGCATAATAAAACCATCTAACTAATAATTAATTAAAAATAATATAATTAAGTTGTCCAAAAATAGGGTGTCACAATTGGAAACATCACCTAGACCTCCATTCTTCACTCTCCTAATTTCAAATAGAATAATACCACCAATCGAATTCATAGTGATTAAGCTATTTCTGCATGATAATGCTGTCAGTGTATTCGTTACACTTGTACATTGCTGAATTAAGGTGCCAAAAAAAGTTTAACCGGTATTATTAACATGTGCAGGTATAACCTAGTTGGTAGTGTCTCTAAATACAAGAATATAAGGCCCTAACAGACTAGATACAAAACCAAATACAAGATCAAAAAAGAAAGACATGGACAAAATCATGAAAATAATTATCATATGTTGCTAGAGGAGTGAATAGGATCCCTTTGGGGAAACCAAAAATAAAGGAAACTTTTTAGAATATAATATTTATTCGAAACAAATAGGAATTGGATAATATAAATTGCCATTTAAAAGGTATGGCCTTTTTCATGAGTTGGGAAAATCTTTGATCTACATGGGATCAAATACGAAAACGGTGTAAAGAAAACTAGGGGCAGAAAATGATTATCTACAATCTACCAATGTTATGTGAGTTTTTACCCAAAATGGAAAAATAAATGTAACTTATGAATAACCCTCTGAAATTATAAGAGGATAAAGTTTATTTACCAGTTATAAATTAAAATAGAGATGGAAAATAAGGGATATTATGATCATTTTGGTTAAAATGGAGATAAATAAAGAATAATTATGAAAACTCCTTTAGAAAGGAGGAGTTATTATGTTTATTAAACCAATATTAATGACAACCTTTGTGAAAGGGTGTGATGGTTTAGAAGGCACCCCTTAAAAGGTTATATAAGGCATTTGTGTGAGACTTGGAAAGGGCATGGAGAACACTCAAGGAAGATAAGGAAAGAAAGGGAAGAAATCACAAAGGAGAAGGATTATAGATTTGACAAGCAGTGAGCATTAGAGAAGGGGCACACAAATTGTGTCCAACTTGGTGTAAAGAGTACACCCAAGATTGTCCTAGCCAGGGCTTGTGTGTGCACTTGTGTTGAGCATGTTTTGTTGAACATGGCTCAAGAGAACTTGTGTCTATTTGTTTTCTTAAATAGAACTGAATGCTTAGGAAACACATGGTTGGTTCTGAATAAGAACTGGATTCCTCCTAGAAGTGCTCACTTGTTGAAATGGGGTTGAATCTATAATCCATTCTCTAGAGTGACATTTCAAAGAACTTCCAGGATCTAAAAGATACGTATCTATTCCTTTCTATGATGGAAATTAATGAAGTACTAAACTTATTGTTAATAAAAGATAGTGATGGGTTTTGATGTTAATATGATTATGTTATCTAATTTTTTTTTGTAAATGATTTACTTAAGAGTTCTTATTAAATTATCACCTGTTGTAATTTGCATTTGTTATAACATCTATTTTAACATCATTGAATATAGTATTCTATCTTTAATCTATATATTAACCATTTAATTATTAAATTGAGATTTAATTTACATTCCTTCTTAATAAATCTATCTTTGACAGTTTAAGAGAAAGATTAATTGTATTAGGAGAAAGGTTAATATTAGATAAATTAAGTCTTCTCCTTAGGTCAATGGGTTTTATCATGATAAGAAATAGCGCTCTTAGGAAAACACTATCAATACATGCATAATTGTTTAATTTATCTTTCTTTATCCATTGATGTTGAAGGAAGTGGTTCTTTAGAGATATTCATGTGATATTTTTAAATTTTCTTAGTGTAAAACATTTCTTAGGTAGGCGCGAACAAATTATGTCTCTAGGATGAAACATAAGTTTATTATACATAATCTATTTATTCTTCTCTAACTTTCTTAGTTCAAGGTAATTTGTTGCTTATGGAGATCTATTAATGTGTACATGATATCAGAACCTTGATGATTAAGCATTACATTAAATGTGAAACATAAAATTCCTTAGGTCTTTTACATTTATAAGTTCTAAAATTAGAAGGTACATAAGTATCATTACACTGAATAACAATAAACTTTGTAGTAAATTCTTGATTGTTCACATTGTTACATCCCCAATTTTAGCTTTGATTTTACTTTTTACTTTTACGTGAATAGAAGTAAATTTATGGAACATGATTTGACATTATGTTATAATGTTAGAGTAAATCATTGATTATATTAGATATCAGTGCATGTGATTAAGTATAATGCATATGATTAAATGATTCATTAATTTACGTTATGAGAATTTAATTTTTTATTCATAAGATTTATGAATGGACTAACAATGCATTGATCATGATTTGGTAATTGCAAGTTGTATGCAGAAAAATAGGTTTTGATTACTCTCAGAGAAAGAGAGAGTATCTTCTAAGAAGAGGAGAATACACCTTTGGTTTTGAACCATTCATTTGTCATCTGAGTATTGAGTACTATTGTCATGAATGATTGTACTCGGTCAAGCAATAAGCTCAACAATCCCATGAAACATTGGATCACTCTCAGATTGTGGGTTGTCTATGATGAAAATGAACCTTCGAAAGAGTCAGCTCCCTTTAAAAGCCCCTTAGATCTGATATAATTCATGGAAAAGAGATAGAAGGATAAATAAATAAAACTAAAATTGATCTAAAGGGGTGATGCCCCAATGATTATATCCTAACCTGCAAGTTGATTCACAACTGTTTCTCAATACTTTAGTTCCAACAACTCAAATTGAACAATCCTATCACATAAATATTTCATAGAAAGGCATGAAATCAATCTACTTTTTGCTGAAGGAAAACAATTGCTCTCACAACTTAAAAGTATAAGAATCATCTGTACAATCTATAACCTGTGGTAAAATTTGCACTATTGTGTACTTGCTTCAATAGAATGAGACATAAAACTTAAAGGTTTCAATTTAAAACACAGTAAATCTTTATCAGATCATTCACAAGACAAGACACCTGAATCCAAGAAGAAGAACACCTAATTTTATTGGGAAATAGAAGGAATACACTTCAATAACTATCAAATCCACTAAAAAGTAAACCGTTGTTGTATAAAAACCTATAAAATATATTGAGTTACGATACTAAATCTGTCTCTACAATGTGCAAAGGCAAGAGAAAAAGCAAGAATTGGGAAAAAAGCATAAGATTTTCCTCCTATAATACAAAAATCTATCTCCAAAAGAAAAGGGAAGTGATCTGCTATCTAACTGCACTCAACATGATGCATGAATAGGTTGGAAAAGACAACTCCCTCTTGCTGGGTGAGCAAGAGAAAAAAGCCTAGATATAAGAGCCCACAAGTGCTCCAAACTGAGCTATTCTAGCTCAGAACTCTTCCTCCCAAGGTGTTTGACCAAAAGATTGCAAAATAGGCTTGTTTGACTCCAAGTCAAAAATAGAAGTAGAACCTCCTCTTGCATGAGTTTGATAGTTCAGTTTGTCTTCACTTTACTCCCATGCATGATTTGAGGGAAAAAATATATTATTTTTGACAAATATTAAGGGTAATATGTTTGCATGGTTTTAGCTTAATAAGTGTTTTACAATTATCTTCTTGATTTTACGAAAGAAATATTAGGGTAATTTATAATTATTACCCTCAATAAGTGTTTAAAATACAATATTTTTAGCTTTAACTCATGCAAAAAGGAAAAATGGGTTTGGATGATTTGTCCATTTACGCTTGAACTTCTCTTCCAACTTTGCAAAAAAAAACCACAAGGTTTATAATAATGTCTTTTTCTATTCTTAGCCTATGAAAAGGCTTCAAACCATTCTGTGATTTTTTCAAACTTTAATCATACCCTTTCCCTTTTGTTTTCAAACACGTATCATTTTCTTTTCATTTCCAAGGTTTTAAAAGTCTCTTAATAAAGTCAAAAGAGAAGAATGACCACCTTATGTCTCCATGTTTCCACAGGCTCATGCATTCTTCACTAGGAATCATGACTTGAAAGTCATAGACCACAGTCTCCATTTGATTTATGATGATCTATTATCTTAACAAAGTCAAAGGGAGACTAATATGATCAGGCTAGGGCACAAAAAAATCAATCAAACCCTAAAAGAAATCATTTTGCTCTTATCCTTTTCATCTTCTTTGAAGTGATGCATTACCATGAGGGTTTCTTAGCTCATTGCAACTCCTGAAGGGTTTCTACTGCTTCCAATGGCTCTTCTTACAACTTCTTCTAGTAACAAGGCTCATTTGCTTTTCCATATAAGAACTACAAAAATACTTCTCTTCACCTTACTGTTTCCTTCTTCTTTCCACTAAAAACTACAAGACATTTCTATTTCCTTGGCCTTTTTCTATGGTTTTGATATATGGAAGAAAATACTTCATTGTTTTTTTTCTACTCCTGTATAGTAAAAATTTGTGCTTTTGTCTTTTTCCTCTACCATGACTCCATGGAAGTGTTTTAAAAAAGTATGAAAAGGCTATGTACTTTCCTTTTTACTATATGAGATGGTAAAAAAACTGATTTATATGTTGTTTATGATGTAATCTTGCTAGGGCTTGAATGTGAAGTGCATGTGAAGTTCTCTATTTTTTCTACTCTTTACTCTTTTATTTGATCCTATAGCAACACTGACCCTTGCTTTCTTTGATACAAACTATGGAATGTGGTCATGAAACTATAGGGTTCTATGCATATTTCTTTGTATATGGTCTTTTATTTGAATAGTCAGTAAAGAGATCTCAGTGTCCTCTACAGAAGAATGCTTGAAAACTGATTTACAATGGTTCTCTTCACTAAAAAATTGAGGGAAAAACCCTTGTCTTTCTGTAAGATGATTGAAAAGTGACTTCTCTACTGCCTCTGCAAAATAAGACTACTTTCCTTTGATTATTTTGAAACCCACATACTTGCATCATTGTTTTCATGGCATGATTTTTGCTTGGTTACAGATGTTTGTTAGAACCATATTGATGGACTTAGGAACTATCTCAATAGTCCATGTATTGATTATGGCATGTCTCTTTAGTATCAGAAAGAAGCTTGTTTCCTTTCTCACTTCTTAGAAATATATAGGTTGCCCTATTTTTTGACAAAACCCTAATAGGGTTATATGGAAACTATGCCACCTTTGCAATAGCCATTGAAGGTGTTTTGCGGGAAAAGTGTGAAACCCCTGTATTGTCCCTCTGGGAAAATATGAGTAATGTGTTTTTGAAAAGAACAGTGAGGGCTTCTTTTTTAAACTTTATTGTATTTCTTTTCCTGTCTTTTGAAACTTCTGGAACAAAATATTACTCCTTGAGGTCTCTATTCTCATCATAGATATTCTTGTGACTATACATTACTTGCAACCTTTTTGATGTTTCAATTGACTATTTTTTATCAACTACTAAAAGGCTACTATTTCTTTTGTTGTATGCTTTTATGACTCTCCTCATGACTGATTTATGTCACTATCTCATTGTTTTTAGTCATGTTTGTATAATGTTGTATCTTCATAGTGTTTGACTGTCTCATTCCTGAAGGCTTTATAACAGTCATAAACTATTGTCTTATCTACTGCACCTCCTTAAAAGTCCCTTGACTTCTACTTAAGATTGTTCTTCTGTTCTTCATGTCAATGGATAAGATTGTTCCAAGATATTTATAGCTTCATCAATTTGTTTTTTTCCCTGTACTGGGACAATCATCATAATAATTGCTTTTGAACTATTTGAAACATCACTTTAATTCAATACCGACCATTTCAATGGTTAAAGACTCAATAGCAAGTTTACATCTCATTCACAACAAAAGTGGTAAATGTTTGTCCCATTTTCTTTTTCCTAGGCTAAATTTTTTTATGTTGGAGTGGCTGATATTCAAGTGGGGCAAACTAAAACAAACACCTCCTTTGCACTGTTCCATTCTTCAACCTGTTGTAGTCATCTAAAACTAATCTTAGGCTGTCATGACAATCATCTTCATTAGATTATTCATTATTTCATCTCTGCTAATTGTATATGACTATTCTCCTTTTTACCACAGTCATTCTTGATACTGATTGTCACTGCTACTACCTTTTGTTTTCTCCATATCATGTCACTGGCTTGACTGTATCATTACATTGATGTTTGTCTTTGACTACTGATGTTGATTGCTCTTATCAAATGCAATTGGTTGTTCTTTAATATGTCTGTGTCTCTTCAGGCAGGCTTATTACCTTGTCATTGTTAAGGTGCCTTTACTCATGACTATTCATCACCCTTATTGTAGTAAAAGACTATTCACTATGCCTAGATGAGATACTATACTATCTTGAATCACTGCTTTCTTATACTTTTCACTATTTCATGCAAACATGTTTCTTCTTCTTTCACTATCTGGTCTATCTAGTGACTACACAACTTTTCAATGCTTAATAGACTTTCAATAACTTTTAGGAATATGCATAAGGTAGTTTAATGGAAGTTTTGTATGACCTTACGACTATCTTAGACTCCTAGAGTTATGAGTACCTTTTGTAGTCCCCTTGAGTATCTTGATTGATGATTTCCTCTGTATGATGGACTACTCCACTTTAATGAGACAGTCCCTCTCTCCTGGTGACTGCTACATATGACTGTGCCTTGATGATGGACATGAATGTCCCTTATATTATGACTATTCTACTAATAGTACTATCACTTCAAGTACCTGTACCTACACATCCAGCCAACTAGTTAGAGAAAACATAGAGCCTTAGTAGCCCCTCCTTTGATTTGTCTAATCTTTACTTTTGCATTCTTTTATAGATGTATGATTGTATTCTAGATTTACTGATATCTCATATCTTCTTGATTAGATGTTTGTATAAGATAACAAGTACATTATGATATTATTGTATATGGAAGTGAAAAAGGGACCCTAATCTCTAACATTCTTCCTCATTTTCTTTGCAGGCCCCCTTGAAGATATCAATGAGGGAACTGAAGATGATGTTGTCAGTAGTAGAATTCGTTATTCAGGCAATGACAGGTCCCTTTTTCCCTTTTATATGTTTGCTCCTTTTGTTTTAGATTTACTTGCTCTCTTTCATTGCATCATATATAGTTAATCCCATGACTTGTGTGGGAGCATATAAACACTTTACTTGTCATGAATGTGAACAACTATTTTATGCAATGTTTTTTGTATATTACTTCTTCTTTGTGAATCAATTGCATAAAGATAAACTAAAACTGATTGCATGATACAGATGTTCATAATCGTGAATGGATTTAGCAGTATTTATGTACCTTTTTCATTCAATAATGTATCAACTGTAAAGAATGAACAATGGAACTATATTGTAACACAATCTGCAACACATAGATTAGCTTTCCTTTCTCCTACCAGCCCTAGGATATCTCTTGCTTTGTTGGAGTGTCCTTCCCATCTTATTTGGCTCATGTAGAAGCTCTTACTAATCTCCTACATGATTCTTGTAATGGTTATCACCAGAATGGCCCTCCACCAGGATAGTAGGCCTTCTAGGGGTAACTGAGAATCTTGAACCTATCTACTTCTCCAAAGTAACAAAATTAAATGTTGTAAAGTCTAGCTGAAAAGCACAATTGGGTAGCAAGTACCTTCAATTAGTAAACCCCTGACGATTGAGGTAAGTCATGTTTTTCAAAGTGGTTTAAGTTTGTTAGTCGATTCAACAAGTTGTTGATGTCGTTTATAATCCTTCTGTAGTTGTCTTGTCAACCTTGTTGTTTTGTGGAATCAACATTGTTGATGTTCAGCAATAGTTGTTTTGTGACTAGCACAACTTTCTGTCGAACACGTCAATCTTTACATCGTAAACGAGATCACGTTTGTATTTTCATTGGTGTGGTTGGAAGAAATGTTAGCGTGTTTCATGTTATAGTTATAACATCAAATATTTCATTTGTTGTCATAATGAAATCGACAAGTTTTGCTTTTAGTTCGTGAAGGTGAGATGAACTCAACCTGTTCACATTTGTGTATAAGTTTATGTAAAAATATTGTTATTATTCCTATTGATATTAATATCTATGTCCATAGACTATTATTATATGTAGAGCATTAGAACAAGTTTGATAGTGGATTAATTGTTAATGACGTCCATTATGATGAAGCATTCATTAATAACCATTTTCGATAACATTGAATGCTTTTGAGAGAGAGTTGTTGTTGTGTGAGGACTGGTAATTATTAGCCATGTACTCCCCTAACTTTTCATGTCCAACTAAGAGCATTCATGGGCTAATTTAGTGGAGATACCTATGGCTTTTTTAATTGCTTAACTATTTTAAGAGTGGTGTCTTTATGATAGAGAGTTGTGGTTGGTTATGGTAGTGAACGACTCATTAGTAGAGTCGGGCAGAGAGGTAAGAGAGGAGGTTGTTTTTGGTGATAATAGAGATTCAAATAGCTCAATTTTAGGAGCAGAGTTTTGGAGAGCATCAAGAGAGTCAACAGAAGGAAAATCTCATAATAGTGAAGGTTAGTTATCTCAGTTGATAAACACTATAAGTTATTGAGGGAAATCAATATCTGAGAGTAGATCATTTCTTATTGCAAATCAATAAGAAGGTTAGTTATCTCAGTTGATGATTCTCTTATCACAAATTAGGTTACTAGAAACTCTTATATATCAATAATTGTTTTTGGAGAACATAGGCATTCCCTATGAAATGTTGGTAGTTATATGAGCCTTTAGACCATAGCTGAGTATATTAGAAGATTTACTTGTATCAGAGAACTCTTGGTCGATGTTGCTCATCTTATTGTTTCCAGTTAGTAATATAGCTTTTCTTTTACTAAGAACTTAGAGTCAGTGTTATCATCTCTTTAATAGTTGACAGTCATAGTACAATTTTAATGGCTGATACTTTTATATAAAAAATGTTAGCATAGCTCAATTTTTTTGTTCTTCATAGTGAAAAAGGGCATGGTGTTCCTGTAGTAAAGGTTTTGTCTAAAAGCAAACTTTAATGTTAGTTATCTCTAGAATATGGTTTCGATTTGTATATAGATAAAGTCGTGGGATAAATTTAGACAAAGATTTAAGGAATATTTAGATACAGAGGATCCTCTGTTTAAACATTATAAACATATTCTTTTTCTGTATGTATATATATATATATCTATTTCATAAGACACTACCTGAGCAGATTATATACGACATTATACTCTTATCTTTTCCCATAGAGTACTTTGTGGAGTAGTACAAACAAGCAATACAAACTTATGCAAGTGTTAGGGTTCTTTTATTATTGCTTCTACTTAGCTTATTTGTAAGAGAGAGACTCAGACATTAAAATCATGTGGATAGAAAACATAATTTAGTTCATCATCTTTTTGGAATTCAAACTAAACTTAGGAGAAGTTTAAACTTGAATTTGTTCCTTTAGCTTTATTTAAACTAAAGTATACTTGTATACTATAATCTAGTCAAGGTTTGTGAGATTTAAATGACATCGTATTTGGAATAAGACTAGAAGATAATCTCTTTCTTTATATATTCTTACTTTTTAAGATTAAGTTTTTTTGTTATTCCATTGTCATGGTAAAGGGAAAGATAAAAACCCTAGATTAACCCAATGGGGTAAAGTTATCTAATTTACCCTTGTGGTTACGTGTTGTCTTAACTATTTAGATCAAAAATGAAAAGGTGAGTTCCTTATTTATGATTTTTAATTATATTTAGACAAAAAGGAGATTTTTCCTATCCATTATTTTTATTCTTGGTATAAAAGAAAACCTATTTGGTTGTTTGTAAATGGACTTAAGTTATAAGTGTCGATAAGTCATGGATCTCACATGTTGGAAGGATGCAAGGAGATACCCAAGTGTAGATAGTCATTCCATAAGGTCTTTGGAACAATAACGGTGTCTTGAAAATCTATCTAAGTTGGAACGACTATATTTGAGTTAAATAAAACTCTATAGTTAAACCTAGTTGACCAAGTCATACTATAAGATGTGATAATATCTAAGTCGAGTTGGAGGGTGGGTGGACTTTACAACAATGTTCATTGATAATGTCTATTTTATATTGAATCTTTGGCAAAACTCATGCATACCTCTTTGCGTTCATTATCAGTTCACCATATCTACATTGCATAACTTATCAGAATCATCATACTTAGCTAGAGGTTATCTAGGGTTGTATAATCAATAGCATTATGTAGGATACAACACCAGTTCTTGGATGGAAAATAACCATTGGTTACCTTATGTTTATACACTTTGTGAAGGGTAGGGCCACTTCCAAAAAGGAAGGTGTGCGTGGGGCCACTAGTCTATGGTTGGAGGTAAAGCACTCAGAAGATGCTCTCCCTCTCTCTATAGTAGATGACTCACCGAGACTTACGATATGGGTGTCAGAATTCCAGATGCAATATATCTTTTGGATAAGTGACTTGTGTTTTTAAACTATGTAAATGTATATCATTGTAATGAAATGACAAGATGCCAACATTGTAAAATATATGATGTTGTATATTTCAAGAAGGAAATTATATTTTTTTGATGTATCTTGATTCTTTAATATTATTTCAAATAAAAAAAAGTTCTATCTTTTCCACCTTATGTGTTTTTAAATCTCATGGTGAATATTTGATTTTAGTCTTGTTTAGGAAATGGTGTGTTACATATGGTATCATAGCTAACCAAGTTCAACACATGGAGCTTGGAGATTGCTACAAGAGAATTAATCAACATTAAGAAGATAGCTAATGTTTGAAAATTGGTTTTATGCCAGAATGGTGTGGAGAAGAACAAAGAGAACTGCTAGAAAGTATGTTCCCTAGAACTTGTCATGGTTAGTAGTTAAGAAAGAACCTATCAATGAAGTTAAATATAAAGAGCATATTAACTATGCTAAGGGTACATGCCTGGGGGATTCAAAGACTTTGTCTGATGCACTTAAGCGAATATGGCTAGAAAGGAAACAATGTTTTGAACTAGCAAAGAATCCTACTATTTTAACTTGTGTAGTGAAACCTAGTAAACTGTTAGCTAGTCACGACATGTCGTTTGAATGTGGTTGTGATGTGCCTATTTTAGGAAAAATAAGAGATGGAGAAGTACCTGCATGTGAAACCACCCTCTAAGTTTGTTAATGGAATATCCTTTTAACCGATAGGGACAAGTAGTCTTGTCATAATTAATTATATAAATAAGAATGTCATTACTCCTAAATAAATTATAATAAAAATGAGAATGCTTTGTACCAATCTGTTGGTTGTTTTGACTTAATTATGTTTTGATTTAATGAAATGCATTAAATTCAGAAAACTAATAGATAACTTAATATTCTCAGGTGTGATAAAAATGACAACATGATTCGTACAAGAACAAACTAGGGTGAGAGTCAAGAAGAGAATAATCCACTAGTTAATCTCATGGACAAATTGGATCAAATCCTAACGATGCTTGCAGAAACTAAGGAGAGACTAGGTAACTTTGAAAAGAAAGTAAGAGATTAGGAAAACCTTGAAAGGGAAAATGAGTTTTCTCATGCGATGAGCAGGGAAATTCACCTAGAGCATAGTGTGAGTAGTGAGAACCTTGAAAACCGTAGACCCCAGAAGGAAGCAAAGGATAGGCTTGCCTTAAAATTTACCAAAGATATGAAGAAAGTCACTCCAATAAAGTTTGATAGAAAAATGACTGAAGATGCAAATGAAGCTTGGTTAACAGATATGGAAAAATATTTTGAGATAAGAAATAACTTGAAATTAACCAAAGTGGTTTGGAGGCCTTTCAATTGGTAGGAAAAGCATCCACTTGGTGTATGAAAATGTAAAAGGAAAAAGAGTTGAAGTCCAAACATGCTTATCACAATATGAATCACAAGAGATTCAATAAGACTCCAACTTTACAACCATCCAAAATAAGAAATGATAAGAGCTATGAGAATAAAAGAAATGTTAAAGGAACCCAGAAGAATAAGAGTGGGTCTGGTAATGAGAAAAAGAATGGTAGTTTCAAAAGAAATGAGGATAATACTAGAAAACCAATAGAAAGGGGAGGAACTCCTGGAGGTTGTTATACTTGTGGAGGTGAACATTATGCTCATTAATGACCAACCAAGAACTAGAGTGTTTATCCAATAGGTAATGCCTTACCTACACAACAAGTAGCTTTCCAATAGATAATTCATGTAGCTCTTTATAATCACAAAGCAAAGTATCAGATCACACCTATAGAGATGATTGGTATTTGTTTTGGAATCCCTATCTCTATCTTGATTGATACTGAAACAATTCAAAATTTTATTTCTCCTAGAGTTTTGAATAAGTTTCTTAGAAGAGATGGTTACATGGCTAAACCTTGGTTAGTAGAGTATGCTAACCAATCTAAGACCTAGGTAGAGAAATGTTTGTTTGAAGCTAAGATTGGTCTCTCTATTTTTTCAACAAAGGTGAACCTATAGCTCCCTTAGGTACCTATGATGTCATCTTGGGAATGAGTTGGTTATGGAAGCTTTGAGCCATGGTAGACTATTTTTCTAAAACTATTGAATGCTTAGACGATATGGGAAATAAGGTCTTTTTCCATGGTATTCAAAGAGAGGTCAAGATTCGACCAATCTCTGCAAAGTAATTAAAAAGGCTAGTCGAAAAGGGTGTCAACTCTTCATAGTAAAAATGGAACAAATTGAACAAAGTCCTAGAAAACATAGTGTGTTTTTTGAAGAAAAGTTTCCATTTCTCAAGATTTCAAGGATGTTTTTCTAGAAGAACTTCCAAGTTTACCACCCAAAAGAGTCTTTCGTTTTGCAATTGACATTAACCAAGATCTGAACCAATATTGAAAATGCCTTACCATATGACTATTATGAAATTGATGGAATTAAAAGACCAATTGCAAGAATTTTTGGCTAAAGGTTTGATTACACCTAGTGTTTTGCCCTGGGGTGCACCAATTATCTTTGTCAAAAAGAAGGATGAAACTTTGCGTCTATGTCTTGAATATCGTATCCTCAATAAAGCAATGATAAAGGATAAGTAACCATTACCATGCATATATTATATGTTTGATCAAATGCATGAAGCTTCTATGTTTACAAAGATCAAAGCTATCCTAGATTGACCTATACCTAAGCAAGTGCATGAAGTATGTAGCTTCATGGGTTTGGCAGGATACTACTGAAATTTTATTTTGAATTTATTCAATATTGCAAGTCCAATCCCTTCCTTACAAAGAAAAGGGAAACATTTTGATTGGTCAAACAAATGTTAGGAGATGTTTGATCTTTTAAAAGAGAAATTGACAATGACACCAATTCTAAGAGTTCCCTATCTTGAAAGTCAATTAGAGGTAATAATTGATGCCTCAGGAGATAGATTAGGGGGAGTGCTTATTTATGATAGGCAAGTAATAGCCTGTGAGAATAGAAAGATTAAATATTATGATGAGAATTATGCTCCACATGATTTAGAATTGGTAGCAGTTATGCATGCTTTGCAAGTATGGCATCAATATCTGTTATGGAAAATCTCTGTGCTAAAATCAGATCATCAAAATCTTAAGTATATATTTTCTTAACTACATCTTAATGCTTGAGAAAGGAGATAATTAGAATTGATATCCAAATAAGAATTTGAGATAAGTTATATCAAAGGAAAAGAGAACAGAGTAGCAAATGCTTTGAGTCGACAGAGACATATTTCATCAATTGTCTCTATTCATGTAAACTTCAAGGATTTATTGTTGGAAAAATTATTAGGTGATGATTAATATGAGCAGGTCAAGTAAGCTCTTATGGTAAATCCTAAAGATTCAAGGTATGATGGGTTTCATTTTGAGTCTGATGGAGCACCAGTATTAACCTTGCAAATTTGTTCAAGAAGTGTTAGATTGCACAGAGTTTTTGAAAAGATTATCTTAGATAGAGAAGCACGTGTGATGTCAAGATAAGGGAAAAATAATTTTTCTTCACACTAGGAACTATTTACTTAATGTGAGTACATCTTATCATCCTAAAACAAATGGTCAAACTGAGAGAGTTAACTATGTTTTGGTTGATTTGTAAAGAATGTATTGCATGGATCAACAATATTAATGGGAAGAGTACTTACCACTTGTGGAATTTGCTTATAACAATTCCTATCTTTCTTCTATCAAGATGGCACCATTTGAATCTTTTTATGGAAGAAAATTCCAAACTCCTATAAGCTGGGATAAGCTAAAAGATAGGATTAGCATTGGTCTAGAATTGCTAGCTGAAATGGAAGAAAATATTAAGTTGATCAGAAAAAGTTTAGTAGAAGCCAATAATAGATAGAAAAGTTATGTTATTAGAAAGTGAATATAAAGACAATTCTCTATTGGAGAGAAAGTTCTTTTGAGGGTCAAACCTCAAAAAAGTTCTATAAAATTGGAAAGTCTTCCAAATAAGCTCCTCGTTACATAGAACCCTTCACAATTCTTGAAGTGATCAATCCAATTGCGTATAAGATGTCTCTACCACCAACCTTATCTAGAATGGACAATGTTTTTATATTGTTATCTAAAAAAGTATATTGTAGAAGGTAACCATATTCTAAATTGGAATGCATTACAAATATAGGACCTAGGAGTGATCACAATTGAGCCTCTCAAAGTGCTCAAAACACACAAGCTCCACTTGCATAACAGAGAGGATATGTAGTACAAGGCCCAGTGGGACTAGTATGAAGAAGATAGTGCTACATGGGAGGATTTCTGTGAGTTGTTTTATAAATTTCATCATTTATCTCATACTTTTAGTAGCTACACAAAAATTGTTTTATATTTTGAATTGTTACATTGAATCATCGAGGACAATGAATCTTATGGGGAAAGATATCTTACATCCATAATTTTGGCTTTGATTTTACTTTTTTACTTTTATGTGAATAGAAGTGAATTTATGGAGTATGATTTGACATTATGTTATAATGTTAAAGTCAATCATTGATTATATTAGATATTAGTGCATGTGATTAAGTATAATGCATGTGATTAAATGATTCATTAATTTACATTATGAAAATTTGATTTGTTATTCATAAGATTTATGAATGAACTAACGATGCACTGATCATGATCTAGTAATTGCAAGTTGTATGCAGAAAAATAGGTTTTGATTACTCTCAAAGAGAGAGAGAGAGAGTAGCTTCTGAGGAGAGGAGAATAGACCTTCAGTTTTGAACCGTTCATTTTCCATCTAAGTATTGAGTACCTTTAATTAGTAAAGCCTTAACGATTGAGGTAAGTTGTGTTTTTCAAAGTGGTTTAAGTTTGTTGGTCAACTCAAAAAGTTGTCGATGTCATTTAGAATCCTTTTGAAGTTTTATCTCATCAACCTTGTCATTTTGTGAAATCGACATTGTTGATGTTGAGCAATAGTCATTTTGTGACTAGAGTGACTTTCCATCATTCACATCCATCTTTATGTTGTAAACGAGATCATGTTTGCATTTTCATTGGTGTTGTTGGAAGAAATGTTAGTGTGTTTCATGTTATAGTTATAATGTCAAATATTTCTTTTGTTGTCAAAATGAAAATGACGAGTTTTTCTTTTAGTTCGTGAAGGGGAGATGAACTCAACCATTCACATTTGTGTATAAGTTTACATAAAAACATTGTTATTATTCCTATTGATATTAATATCTATGTTCATAGACTATTATTATATGTAGAACTTTGAGTGGTTAGAACAAGTTTGATAGTTGAATAATTGTTAATGACCTCCATTATAATGAAGCATTCATTAATAACCATCTTCAATAATATTGAATGCTTTTGAGTAAGAGTCATTGTTGTGTGAGGAGTGGTAATTATTAACCACATACTCCTCTAACATTGCATGTCCAACTAGGAGCCTTGTGGGATAGTTTAGTGGAGATACCCATGGCTTCTTGAGTTAATTAACTATTTTAAGAGTGGAATCTTTATGATAAAGAGTCATGGTTAGTTATGATAGGGAATGACTCATTGGTAGAGTCAGGCAGAGAGGTGGTTGTTTTTGGTGATAATAGAGATTCAAAGAAATCAGTTTTGGTACCAGGGTTTAGGAGAACGTCAGGAGAGTTGAGAGAAGGAAAATCTCAAAACATTGAAGGTTAGATATCTCAGTTGATAAAAACTATAAGTTAATGGGGGAAATCGATATCTGAGAATGGATCATTTCTTAGAAGGGAATTAGTTCAATAAGTTGAAGTGCAGGTCGACAAAGTCTAATTGTCACCATTTTTCTCAGGTATGAACCATGCATATTCCTCATGATTCTATTATTGCAAATCAGGTTATGAGAAACTATTGTATATCAATAATTGTTTTTGGAGAATGCAGTCATCCCATATGAAATATTGGTATTTATACAAGCCTTTAGACCATATCTAAGTATATTAGAATCTTTACTTGCATCAAAGAACTCTTGGTCGATGTTTCTCATCTTATTGTTTCTAGTTGATAGTATAACCTTTCTTTTGCTCAAAACTTAGAGTCAATGTTATCATCTCTTTAATAGTCGACAATCAGTACAATTTTAATGTCTGATACTTGTATATAAAGAATGATAGCATAGCTCAGTTTTGTTGTTCTTCACAGTGACAAAGGGCATGGTGTTCTTGTAGGAAAGGTTTTGTCTAAAAGCAAACTCTATTGATAGTTATCTCTAGAAGATAGTTTCAATTTGTATATAGATAAATTCATGGGATAAATTTACACAAAGATTTTAGGAATGATTAGATAGAGATTATTCTCTATCTAAACATTATAAAAAATAGTTTTTTTTGATATATATATATATATATATATATATATATATATATATTTCATAAGACACTACCCGAGTAGATTATATACGGCTTTATACTCTTATCTTTTGTCATAGACTTGTTTGTGGAGCAGTGCAAACAAGAAATATAGACTTATGCAAGTCTTAGGGTTCTTTGATTATTGCATTCTATGTTCTTATAAGCCACAAGTCTAATATACTCCTTGGGTGATAGAGTCTTCCTGTTTTGGTTAAATCATATAATCAGTAATGCTGAACAACTAGTGGAATATATATTAGTCTTTGAGTTACCCAAGAGGTTTTAGATATTGATATTGTCCCAATGACTTCATTGGTTATTATATTTATATAAGTAAAACAAATTTAGACAGTAAACTAAAGTTGATGGCAACATAAATTAAGTCTTTTTAACGATACAACGAGTGAGATGGTTTTACTACATCAAGTTTAGATGAAAGTACTTGTATATCATTGCTTTGACTTAGCTTATTTGTAAGAGAGAGAGACTCAAACATTAAAATCATGTGGATAGAAAATAGAATTTAGTTCATCATCTTTTTGGAATTCAAACTAAACTTAGGAGAAGTTTAAACTTGAATTTGTTCCTTTAGCTTTATTTAAACTATAGTATACTTGTATACTATAATCTAGTCAAGGTTTGTGAGATTTAAATGACCTCATAGTTAGAATAAGACTAGAAGATAATCTCTTTCTTGCTATATTCTTACTTTTTAAGATTAAGTTTGATTGTTATTCCATTTTCATGGAAAAGGGAAAGACAAAAACCCTAGATTAACCCAATGGGGTAAAGTCATCTAATTTACCTTGTAGTTACGTCTTATCTTAACTATTTAGATCAACAATGAAAAGGTGAGTTCCTTATTTATGATTATTAATTATATTTTGTCATAAAGGAGATTTTTCCTATCCATTTATGTTTATTCTTGGTATAAAAGAAAACCTACTTGGTTGTTTGCAATTTGACTTAATTTATAAGTGTTGATAAGTCATGGATCTCAGATGTTGCAAGGATGCAAGGAGATACCCAAGTGTAGATAGTCATTCCATAAGTTCTTTGGAATAATGATGGTGTCTTGAAAATCTATCTATGTCAGAAAGACTAGATTTGAGTTAAATAAAAATATATAGTTAAACCTAGTTGACCAAGTCATACTATAGGATGCGATAGTATCCAAGTCAATTTGGAGGATGGGTGGACATTACGACAATGTTCATTGTGAACATCTATTTTATATTGAATCTTTGGCCAAAGTAATGCATACATCTTTCTTTACATTTTCTAGTTCAATTTAGTCAGTTTAGTTAGTAGTAGCTTCTGTATTCTTGTCTGCATTCTACTATAGTTGCATTTCAGACCTTGCAGAGTTGGACATAGCTTCTAGATTTGTTCATGCACATCATATCCCATTTTTAGAGCATTTAAATCAAGTACAGGGAAGATATCACTATCAAAAGATCAATTATTTCCTCATAGCAGAGCATCCTAACAATCTCGGATAATCAGCTAAAGGAGAAGACTTGTGGAGCATTTCACAACTTGCAAAGTTCAAAGACACATCACTCAATGTTGTTTGGTTCACGACTGACCTTCCTTCATATCCACACATCATTCCATTCATTTACGAAGGAGTTCTATTCAATTTGGTCCAACTCTATCCATGTACACATGTTATAGCTCTTCATTGGAGTTTGTGATCTTCCGTGGCTCATGCAGAGGAATCTATTGTTCCAAAGATGATATATATTGATATAAAAGATCCTTAGGAAAGTAGTGATCTATAGTTTTATAGGTTGATAGATGGACTATGTACGAAGGAGCTTCAAATCTATAGCTTGTGCATATTCTGATATTCTATAATCAGTTCTGTGAGCCCTAATTTTAAGCCCGCATTTTGCTGACCAATCTGTATTTGAATTCTATGATATACTGAATGACTAAATATGCATTTGCTTCATATCTTTACATTTTTTTAGTTGTATTTACTCTAGCTACATGGCCTAGATTGTTCTCTTTGTGGACCCTCCTAACCATGACTGCACCAAGTGGTATCAGAGTGAAAGTTTGAATCTTTGGGAGCAAATTGAGCAAATTTGGTGAAGGAATTTTGTAAGATCTTGTTGTGGACAGATCACCAAATCTAAGGCAGGTTACTTGTGTCACAACTAATCACCGATTGTGAGGCATTTCTCATCTTGTAGCCTGACCACTGAATTGAGCTAGTTTGCACTTGATCCTATGAAAATGCCACCGTGGAGAATCCCTACTATTGGAACAATGGCTGGTAGGATAGATGAGATGATGGATATGATGAAAACAATGTGAATTAGAGTAGATGTTCTTGAAGAAGATAGAAGAAAAGGACTAAGCCCTATAATTTATATTGAGAGTGATGATGAAGAATTTCAATCTACGAATCAAACTAAAGAAACCATATGAGGTGAAGAAGAAGAAGAATCATATCAAGTCAAGATGATGTGAGCTATTTCAAAGATTGGAAAAAGACCTAGAGTTGATGTACCTAATTACACTAGCAATTTTGACCTTGAAGAGTTGATTGACTGGATAAATGACATGGAAGAATGCTTTGATTATGAAGAAATTGAAGATCTAAAAAAGGTGAAATTTGTAAAGACAAAGTTCAAAGGACATGATACTATCTGGTGGAAATAAGTTTAGTTGGATAGAAAGAGAATAGGAAAAGAAAAGATTACAAAATGGGACAAGATGGTGACAAAATTAAAGAATCAGTTATACCTGTTGACTATGAGTTGGAACTCTTGAACAGATTGCAGAACCTGAGACAAAAGAAGAAATCTATGGAGTATACTGAATAATTTCATAATATGATCATAAGGATAGGACATAATGAAGCAAGAAAGGAGAAAGAGGCTAGATACATCAATGGACTGAGATTGAACATTCAAGAAGAACTGAGTTTGGTAAGGATGACAATACTAGAAGAAGCATATCAGTTTTCCTTGAAAGTTGAAGAGAAGTTGAATAAGAGACATGATCAGAAATAGAGGAGGAGAAGGCAAATTTTAAAGAGGTAGAAAATTTTTTAGAGGAGAAAGATCATATGTGGAGCAGAGCAGACAAGAGAATACATTCAAGAAGGAGGACAAAGATAACAATGCATACTGGAGAGGTGACATAAATTTCTATCACAGAGGAAACCCTAGTCATACCAGAGTGAATGGTACAGAAGAGAATGAAGAGGACCTGGTAGGAGAACATTCAAATGAATTTGTTTCAAGTGTGGAGGTGAAGGACACAGAGCATTTGAATATAATCAAGGGAGTACAAGCAAGAGAATAGAGAATGGTGGAAGAGAAGCCTATGTGGAAGAAGAACTTGTTGGATCACCTAGTTGAGTTGGCAAACCTGAGAAAGGAGAATCACTTATCATTAGGAGAGCACTATTCTAAGTAGAGACAAATGAGAAACCACCACAGAGGAAAAGATTGTTTAAAACCAAATGCAAATCAGGAGGTAAATGTTGTAAAGTTGTAATTGATAGTGGTAGTTCTGATAACCTAGTTTATGAAGAGATGGTGACTAAGTTGAAGTTGGAAAGATTGAAACACCCCAAGCCCTATCAGATAGCATGGACTTAGGATGATCATAAGGTAGTGGTGAGTGATCAATGTTTGGTTAAATTTCATATTGGATCTTATCATGATGAAGTCTTGTGTGATATTATGCTTATGGATGTATGTCATATCTTGTCGGGTAGACCTTGGCAGTATGATAGGAAATCTATACATGATGGGAGAAAGAATACATACACTATGACATCAAATGGAAAGAGAATTACTTTGATCCCTTTGGAATATGATCCTAAGAGAGAAGTATGTGGAAATGCTAGAATCTATTTGGGAAGAAAATTTCTAGATGGTTTGAGACATGACAATATGTGTTATGCTTGGATCCCTAAGAACCCTGGAACAGATTATGAAGACATCATATCAAATAATGTATCTGAAGGATTGCCACCAATCAGGAGTATCAGTCATCACATGGATCTTATACTTGGAGCTAGTCTGCCTAACAAAGTAATACATAGAATAACACCAACAGATAATGAAGAATTGAATAGGTAGATACAGGAGTTGTTGAGAAAGGGTTTGATCAGAGAAAGTTTGAGTCCTTGTATAGTACCTATAGTGTTAACACCAAAGAAATATGGAGAATGATGAATGTGTATAGACTCCAGGGAAATAAATAAGATCATAGTTAAGTATAGATTTCCTTTACCTAGGATGGATGATATCATGGATTGTTTGAGTGGAGAAAAATATTTCACAAAGATAGATTTCAAGAGTGGATACCATCAGATTAGGATTGGAGAAGGAGATGAATTGAAGACTACTTTCAAGCAAAATGAAGGATTGTATGAATGATTAGAGATGCCCTTTGGATTGACAAATGCACTGAGTACTTTCATGAGATTGATGAATGAAGTTTTGAATAAATTCTTGGGTAAGTTTGTTATTTTATATTTGGATGGTATTCTAATTTTTAGTAAGACAAAAGAAGAACATTTGCAGCACCTGAGACAAGTACTACAGAGACTGAGAGAAGAGAAATTGCTGATAAACATCAAGTGCAGTTTCACGAAGGAAGAATTAGTATACTTAGGATTTGTGATTTCTGCAGAAGGATTAAAGATGGATCCCAAGAAAGTTAGAGCAATTTTGTAGTGGCCTACATCAAAGAGCACTGAAGAAGTTAGATCATTTCATGGATTGGCTAGTTTCTACCGAAAGTTCATAAAAAAATTTAGTTTAGTTTGTAACCCTATGACAGAGACAATGAGAGAAGATAGAAAATACTTCAACTACTAGTAATCTTACATAGATTACAATAATCTCTACAAAGAACCATACTAATATGACAGTGACATCAACAACAATATACTCCCTCTTTGTGTATAAATTTCAAGATCATGAGAAGAAAGAAGAAATTATGGTTTTCAGAATTTCTTTACATATGTAGTAATCATAGCCTTCTACAATTATTCTTTCTATCAAAATCACTCCACATCTCTGTACAAACTAATGAACACAGTAAAACCTATTTCCCCTGCATCTTCAATCATTTTGTTAAGACTATACATATATGTTCTCTATCATCTTTGTCTTAGAAACTAGAATTTATCTTTGTGTTTTCACACCATTCAAAAGCACAAACAAATCCTCATTTCATCTCACCAAAAACCTTGTTTTACAACCACCAACATCTAAAACAAACATCAAGCAGTCCCCCTGCATATTAAAATTGTAAAGTCTGCATTGAGACTGTTAGAAACCAAAGCATCACTATAAAGAACATGCACCATCAACACCATTGTTATAATGTCACATCCACACTGTCTCTTGTATATCAAGATAAAACATAAAGTAACTAAGCATTATCACTATACTCTCTATGTCAGTTACTTGCCTTAGAACATCATATACTATAGACTTAGTGCATTAATGGTTAACATGGTTTAAATTAAAATCCTTATTAAAAAGTTTCCTTCAAGTCAAACTTCCACCTTAATTAGGAATTAGATCATTGACATATACATTTTGATTTTATAGTTATTTTTGTGTGATCTTTATTGGAATACAGATTCAAACCTTGATATACTCCTTTCAACATTGTACCAAAAACACCTATTACTCTATCACACATAACTGTAACATTGTTTATCATTATTGCACTTGTGGAAACAATTTGAAATAAATGACTACTGTTATTGTAACAGTCCATTCAACAGTCCACAATTCAAAGCTACATGAGATCATTCAAAATTGTCACTATTAAAATGTTGATACTGATCACTATCTACTATCATCATGACTAAGACACTGGAGCAAGATTGAATCAAACCAACATTAGAACACCAAATCATTGCACAAACAACATTTGATAATCACATTGCACCTTGAATGATACTATACCCTGTTGCAAAGCCTACAACAATTATCTTTCTCTTCATTTCATTGTTTCTTAAGCTTTGAATCCACATGAACACTACCATTGTATAATTTGACAAATAGATTGTTATCATGTCAGAGGAGAGGATATATAGTATGAATGATACTATCAATACCTTGAAAGATGATAAACTAAGCAAGCAATTTCATCAAGTGAAGCATGACAGGTGAGGTATGAAGCATGTTGTACAAGTGAAGCATGATGACATCAACTCCATAAAAATAAAACATGATCAGAGATCAAGTCACCTTTGGATTAATTCAGTTAATTGTCTTTGTCATATTTGAACTTGTACAAGCATCAGAATGATCAGAAATGATGAGTCTAAGTGCATCAAATCAAACTCAATGGGGATAAACTGAAACCACTTCATCTTTAAGTCTTGCATCAATACCAAACTTACCAAGTACTTGAATGAATAAGGCAACCATCCAAATACTATGAAAAACTTATCAGGATGCTAAAGAATGAATGTTTAGGGTAAAATTGGATTTTGTTAATCTTTTGATTTTAGATGTTTACATCCACCTCTCCAGTATACATTGAAGGATCTAGGGTCGAGTGGCAAGCAATATCATACCCTATGTCACTTGCAGATGTAGGGAATTTAATTATTAATTTTTCGTTCTCTTATGTCTAATTAGACATTAAAACCCTAATTACGCAAATACGGAAACAAATTGATGAAAGATGGAAAAAGCTCTTGTAGACAGGAATAAAATAGCAAATCACAGAATACCTATTTTCAAGGTTCTAAAGTGGAACAGTCAGGGACACTGGAGCAGGCACCCAAGTCCAAGGTACCTACTTTTTGGGGTAATCTGGACCTCCTTCCGACACTAATCAGCTCTGTAACTTTTGTTTCCTGAGATCTGTCTATAGAGGACACTAGAGCAAGCACCCAAGTCCTGGAAATGCTCCTGTGTCTGACTTTTCTCTAGATCCTAAATCCTTAATGCCTACCAAGCCTTCCGACAACTCCACTTTTCCCAAATGTGACACATGTAACCTGTAATCACAAGACTTGGTTTGGGAGTTGTGGTGTTTAGAGGCTTGCCTCAATCAAGCCCTGGAGGACACTTAAGTCTTTGAACACCGTTGTTAGATAAAGTGTGCATGCCCTTCTAAGGCAGAGGCAAAAACCAAAGGAATCAATGATGAAAACAAAATAATATGTCACCTTGTAGTGAACCTGTCATGGAGGAAGATGCTCTTCATGCCATGAGGGGATTGATGCTCAAATCTATAAATAACAACACACAAAACATACAAGTCTACTCTTGCAACACAATATAAAACCTTGAATCACCTTAAGAATGCCTAGAGTTCACAATGATCATCTAGTTTACAAATGAATGCCTAAACATGCTTATATATGCACCTACAAGAATTCCTGCCAAGATTTTAAAAATTAAACTTTACCATGTCGGCAAAAGAACCAACTAACGGTCATAAACCGACACCCAAAAATTAGGGCTTCCCCAAAATAGGGTAGGACTAGGGCATGGGCACCCAAGTCCTTCCCCCTATTTTGGGCAGGGTATAACTCAAGGGGTCAACCTAGGTCCAATTTGCCATGGAACCTAGGTCTCATTCCATTGGGATGCCAAAATATGAACTAAAATGTCCTAAATGCATACTAAAGACCCAGGAGCTAAACCTTATGAGGGAAAAGCCCCCAAGGGGACATTTTCTAAGGTTACAATGAAACATGACACACTTCAATCAACAACCAATAATGTAATTGATACATACCACAATATTATTCCAATATTGACATATTTATGTTCCACATAAACAAAGTGTCAATAAACTCCTTATTATACCTCCAATCTTTCAATGAAATCTTTGAGTTTCTCTAAGTTCTTTCCACTCCTGCTATATACATCCAAGTCTACATCATGAAATACCTTTGAAAATCCTATAAAGACTTTATTCTCACTATGATTGAGAAAACATTATGTAGGTTTCATGTTAGTGATTCATAGTGACTGAGATACATGTTTCTCATTGAGCATTATAGTCAAGGTAACTACACTGAGCATCCAAACTAATACTTTCAAACATCTGACATGCATTCATACCATTGTTAGCATAAATACCAAATCATTGTGAACTTGTATACCAAACCTTTAAGAAGAAAACCATGAATAAAGATCACCATACTTTTGCCAAGGCAACAACCTCACACCAAACCATCACTTGATCTTTGACTAACCTTCTTATTTTCACCTTGGGGTAAAAGATATGACATTGAACATTTCCCCTTGACTCCATGCTACTTTTTATGCACTTGGAGATACCTTTTGTGCATAAAGCACATACATAGGTTCTTTTTGTTTTTGTTCATGTTTCCTCCTCCAAACAAAATTTACCTTTCCTCTACCCTTATCAACATTAGATGATGCTTTTGTGATCAGAGTATTAGTTTTCCTTGGAAGTGATGGTAGGCAGAAGAAAGATAAGTTGTATTCGATTGATAATGGCAAATACATAAAGTGCATATATAGCAATAGCTATTAGTTATAAACTGGTGTAACTGCGTGTAACTGAAATAGGTGTAACAGCAGATGATAACTGATATATAACTATGCAGTGTAGTTACTAAACAAGTTACTAAACAAGTTACTAAACAATGTAATACTTACGCTAACATTCCCCCCTTATTACATTGTTTTTACAAATGTACCCCCTAAATAGTTCAAATTTGATCCTACCAAGAGATTTGGTGAACATATCTATGATCTGAGAGTCTGTAGGGTAGTACTGGAGCTGGATGTGGTGGTGCAAAACTTGGTCCCGAATGTAATGACATTGGACCTCAATATGCTTAGTGCGCTCATGGAAAACTAGATTCTTCACAAGTTTTAACACACCCTGATTGTCACAATGAAGAACTGGTGACTTGTCTTCAGGAATGTCCATATCTACCAGAATGTGACATAACCAGATCACTTCGTATACAGCTCCTCATGTGGCGCAATATTCAGCCTTAGTGGATGAAAGAGCAACAACAGTTTGCTTCTTACTAACCCACGAAATTGGCCCAGATCCAAGATGAAAAACATAGCCTGATGTGGATTTCCTATCATCTATAGATCCTGCATAATCTGAGTCTGTATATCCCTGTAAGAAGAACTGGTTGTTCTTCTTATACTCCAGACCATAATCTACTATGCCTCGGATATATCGTAACACATGCTTTGCTGCAACCCAATGACACTTCTTTGGTTCCTGCATGAATCTGGCAAGATAGCTGATAGCAAAACACAAGTCTGGTCTGGTGTAGGTCAAGTAGATAAGGCTCCCAACCAGCTGCCTATAGAGAGTGACATCTACTTGAGGTGAATCCTGGAAACGAGATAGTTGCAAACCTTTCTCCATTGGAGTGGACATAGGCTTACAGTTGACCATTCCATACTTTTCCAGGAGTGTCTTGGCATATTTCATTTGGGAGATGAATATGTGGTTCTTCTTCTGCCATATCTCCAAGCCAAGACAATAATGAAGTAGCCCCAAATCTGTCATGTCGAAGGAGTTCTTGAGATCATTCTTGACATCATCAATGAGACTGTCTGAGCTGCCAGTGAGAATAAGATCGTCCACATACAAAACCAGAATGACAATCTCTGTGCCTACCTTCTTAATATACAAATTAGGATCTGAGGGGCTACGAGTGAATCCATGCTGCAATAGGTGACCATCAATCTTGATGTACCATGCCCTAGGAGCTTGCTTAAGGCCATAAAGAGATTTGATAAGATGACATACCTTGTGTGGATGATGTTCATCAACAAACCCTTCTAGCTGGGTCATGTACACTTCTTCTTTGAGATCACCGTTTAAGAAAGCACTCTTGACATCCATCTGCTAAAGCTTCCCTCCCTTCTGCGCTGCCAATGCACAGACCATTCTGATAATTTTGATCTTCGCAGTGGGTGCAAAGGTCTCTTCATAATCAATGCCTTCCTGTTGAGTATATCCCTTTGCTACAAGTCGTGCTTTGTACTTGTCGATAGATCCATCTGCCTTGTACTTTGTTTTGAAGATCCATTTGCAGCCAATGGGTTTCTTCCCTTCAGGCAGATTGACAAGTTCCCAAGTATGATTTTGCATCAGAGAATCATACTATGCATCCATAGCCTTCTTCCACTGAGGTTGGCTTAAGGCCTCTCGAACTGTGTCAGGTTCAGTGCTTTCAACAACAGTACTCATGAGTGCAAGATTCACTTCATTTCTTGTCTAACTCCTGGTTCTGACTCCTGATGAAGTGTCTGGAAGAGTGTGCAGGTTAGAGTCCCTGATTGTACTTTGGACCCACTTTGGAGGTTGACTGTGCTGCTGCTAGTGTGAAATGTTTTCTAGAGGGTCCAGATCAACATATAACTCTCCTTGTAGTTCACTGTCTCTGTGAGAGTTGTCCATATGCTCATCATCTGATTGTGAGAGCAATTTATGAGAAGTAGGAGGTTGTTGCTCTTCTTTCTGTGATAAGGAATCGAATGACGATTCATCACATACCACATCTCGACTCTCATGTATCTTCATTGTCTCAGGATCTATGAGACGATAAGCTTTTGATGTAATACTATATCCCAGCAATATACACTGAAGTGTCTTAGGATCAGTCTTCTTTCTCTTATTGGCAGGGACATGCATGTATGCAGTGCAACCAAACACCCTTAGATGAGAAATTGAAGGCTTGTGTCCAGTCCATACCTCTTCCGGTGTCTTGTGTTGCAGAATCTTTGTTGGTGCCCTATTGATGAGGTATACAGCTGTCCATACTGCTTCTGCCCAAAATCTTTCCTCCAACTTGGCTGTGGAGAGCATGCATCGAGCCATCTCCATGACAGTCCGATTGCGACGTTCTACAACTCCATTCTGTTGGGGTGTATAGGGAGTAGTGAGGTGCTGCTTGATGCCATGATGCTTCAGGTATGCCACGAACTCCTTGGAGGTGAATTCCCCCCCTCGATCTGACTGGAGGACAAGAAGAGACTGGCCGGCTTCTTTGACAACTTGCTTGTGAAAGTCCTGAACGTTGGCAAAGGCTTCATCTTTCTTCTTGAGAAAATACACCCAGGTCTTTCGGGAGAAGTCATCCAAGAACAACTGGAAGTACTTATGACCTGAAAATGAAGCAGGCATGGGTCCGCACAGATCGGTATGTACCAACTCAAGGTGATGTGTAGCATGGAAGCTACTAGCCTCGAACGGATCCCAGTGTTGTTTACCCGCAAGGCATCCAGGACATATAGGCAATGAATTTGAAATTGGAGGAAGGCCTCTTACCATTTGTTTGGAGCTGAGCTGATGCAAGGAGCTGACTGAAAGGTGCCCATAGAGATAGTGCTAGAGTCCCATAGATTCTATTGTGGAGGCTGATAGAGCTACTGTAGGGGAGGAGACAGCATCTAATGCAAACAGTCTATCCTTCATAAATGCTCTAGCAAGTATCATACCTTCTCTTGAGATTAGACAGGTCTTGACCTCGTCCTTCACCTGGAACTCAACTTTCAGTTTGTGGTTCAGAAGCTGACTGACAGAGAGCAGGTTTGTTGTCAAACCAAGAACATACAGCACCTTGGTGAGGGTACAACGGCTTGCCCCAAGAGGAATGATGACCTTGCCTATACCCTCTGCAACATACTCCTTATTGTCAGCAATTTGAACTCTATCTCCAGTAGGTTGTTCTGTCAGTGCATCGAACAACTCTCAATTGCCTGTCATATGCTTGCTGGCACCCGAGTCTATCAACCAAATATCCCTAGTGGGCTGCGAGGTTTGGGAGACAAGGACTAGATTATGATGAGTGCCGCAGTTGGTTGTTTCTGGTTCATCTTCTTCTGATGCATCATCTTGTTGGGCTGCTACATTTCCTTTGTGCCTTCTGCGATGATGACAGTGTTTGGATGACTGAGTATCACTACAACCAGAAAAGCCTTCTTTGCGTGAATTGCCTTTTGTTAAGGCATTGTACCAACAGTTGATAGTGTCATGATTGTTCTTGTTGCATATATGACACCATCGGTTTGCCTTTGGAGGCTTCGACTCTTGATGTTCTTGTTGTTTCTGTGGATGCTTTCCATGAAACTTCTGACCTTTTGATTGTCTGGAGATCAGGGCCTTATCTTCTAGTTTACCTTGAATAGATTGAATGGCTTCATCTTGCTGCAACAGATTCACCAATTCATCATATGAAACATCTTTCTTGGTGATGTTCAGCGTGGTGACAAAAATTTTGAACTGAGATGGCAGTGCTCTCAGCGTAATTGGGACAAGTAGTTTGTCCTCCACCTTTTCTTCAAGTGCAACAAGCTCAGCTCGCAGTTCAAATACCCGCTGTAAGAATTCCTCAACTTTCTCGCCAGCATGCATACTGAGTGTATGTGGCTTGGACTGTAGATGGAGGATCTTCGTCTGGTTCTTCGCTTGGTAGATTGTGGAGAGAGAATCCCATGCCGCCTTTGATGTTGTTGCATCCCGAATGTGAGGTTCAACTTCATCGGTGATGCTGAGTGTTATCAACATCAATGCTTTGGCATCAGCCTTATCAAACTTCTGCCTTTCATCTGGGTCTATTGGTCTGGTTATGTCACCTTTGACAATTCCCCATAGCTCCTCAAAAATGAGAATAGTCTGCATCTTTCTCTTCCATGCGGCATAATTGGGCCCTTTCAAAAGTTGAGCATCGGAAAGAAGCAATTTCGGGGTAGACATTTTTCAAAAAATAATCCAGACAACAAATTTATTATTATTTTATTTGACAGTACATTCACTTTGAAGAGGAAATAGTGGCACGGAGATGAGCATGATAGGCTTGTGCTGTGAGATGGGGATGCTTTGGTGTGCATTCTACCTCATCTTCATCATCAGCATCATAACCCTCATCTAGTTTTGCTCTAATCTTCCTTGCTTGACATTGTACATCAAAGAGAAAGTAATCTAGCAATCCTTGCCTAAACAATTCATCAAATTGGAGATTACCGGTGTTTTGTAGGGCATCTAGAAGTGCAAAGTAGAAGCCTGAGCTTTCTGAAACAGCACGTCCGCCACGAGGTGGATCATTCGCATGATTGCTGGCCACACTACTGGCATTGGGTGCAGTGGACATTTAGTTGTCTCTAATTGTGTTGTTCTATAGACAAATCTTCCTCCTTACTTCTTCAAGGGGCTTTCTCTTTCACTGTCTTAGCACTTCTCTAGTCTCCTTTCAGACCGTAAGCACCTTTTAGCCTCCTAGTCTTCTTCTCCAAGTCGTTGGCAGTCCTTCTCCAAGTCATTGGCAGTCCTTCTCCAAGTCGTTCAAACCATCAATAGCGATTTCAGTCCTTCTCCAAGTCATTCAGACCATCAACAGCGATTTCTTGCATGTAGGAGGAGATAGACTGCAGACACCAATAGATATTTCCTCCTTCTATTGTTTGGCCGGCAGCATCAGCACTCCACCATAGGTTTTGAAGACCCCATCGCCTATCTACATCGCCACAGACTGGAACAGTGCCAAAACTCAATGCTCCAGCGATCAGACTTGCTCTGATACCATTTGATGGTAGGCAGAAGAAAGATAAGTTGTATTCGATTGATAATGGCAAATACATAAAGTGCATATATAGCAATAGCTATTAGTTATAAACTGGTGTAACTGTGTGTAACTGAAACAGGTGTAACAGCAGATGATAACTGATATATAACTATGCAGTGTAGTTACTAAACAAGTTACTAAACAATGTAATACTTACGCTAACAGGAAGTTCTTTCAAACCAGGGCTACAAAACTTTTACATATGTTCAAAGTTATTGCAATTGAAACATCTTAACTTGTACATTATTCCAAGAGGACTTTTATAATTATATCTTCCATGTACCCAACAATTTCTTGCTCATACCAACTTTATTACAGTTATAACAAACATTGTTATAGTCCCAAGATTTGACAAACTATAAGAATTCTTAACCTTATTCCATCCAAAATCATTTCTTGAGTGAGTTCTACAATCTCTAGCTCTATGACCATAAACATGACAAGAATAGCAATAACAATGAAACTGAGAATAGTTGTACCTTATTGAATGGGATTGCCTGATAGGTGGAGGCCTTGAGAACCTGTTTGTTCTTCTTCTTCAAACATCAACAACTTTATTTTTTGTTTTATCTTCAGGAGCAGAAACATGATGACTTAAATCTATCTTCTTCCTTGGTGCATTTCTGACTTTGGAGCAATGTCCTTCATAGTGTAGACCAGTAGTGTCCTTACGATTCTTTTGTTTCCTCAACAAGTCATTTAAGAATTTAGTACTCTTTTCAAAGTATAGATTCTTGTCCAACTTAGAAGATGCCTTTTCCAATTCCTTTCTCAAAGAGACTATTTCTAACTCTAGTTTTAGGCATTCATTAGTTTTAACTTCAAGATTAGATTTTGTAAAATCAACTACCTTTTTGCTTCTTCTACTTTAGTTTTTAGACTAATAACCAGTTTGTTAGACTCTTCAACTTGTAGCTTTGCCTCTTCAAGATCTAAAGAAACTTTTGCAAATTCTAAACATACCTTGTCCTTGGAATCTTTTTCTTGTTGAAGTTGGTCTTCTAATTTCTGGCTCTCTTTTCTGAGTTACTTGATTGTATACATAGCACACAAGAGTTCACCTTCTATATCAACCTCATGCTCCTATTCATCATACTCCTATTCATAGTAATTTTCACCCACAAAGATGTCTCCTTCTTTGTCATCAATCTCAACAACAAAATCATCTTCTCTTTTATTAAGTTCTTGTCCACCTACACTCACACTGAAGTCTTCCCTTTTATCAAAACTCTCAACTACAAAACCATTATGTTTATCACACTTTGTATCAACATTCAAGGGTGACTCATGCAACAAATCAATACTTGACTCGACTGGGGCTTGTTTTACAACCTTTTGCTTGGCATCTTTCATTTTTCTATTTCGTTAACACTTTCCCATAGTACTCCACTATCAGGATCTCCTAAGTTGATTGAACTTTGAATAAGGAACCTAAGGCTCTGATACCACTTGTTGGAATACAATACCATTGAGAGGGGGGGTGAATTAGTGGTATACCAATTTAAAATGTTCTTGAATAAATATTTCACAACCTTGAACATATAAAATGCAAGTTTTAGAATAGTTCAACTATCATGTGTTGCATCATACATGTAAAGCTATCAAGCTTTATTGAACATAAAGAACATAAGCAAATTATAAAAGTTGAAGACACCATAGAAACTCAAATGCTAAAAGATACACAACACTGAATGTTGGAACATGTAGACAAAGTAGACCACAAATAATGAGAAACCATAACATAATGATTTATGAGTGGAAAACCCTCATAGGGATAAAAAAGTACTCAGGAAAAATTGCCTCACTGGCTTCATAAAATCCCATTGATCATAGAGCCTCACTGGCTACTTTTTTTTCCTCACTAGCAAAGCCTCACTGGCTACACAACATGCCTCATTAGCAAATACAACTACCTCACTAGAAAATACAACTACCTCACTGGCAAATCAATAGTGTCTCACTGACAAACATGTGCCTCATTGGCATAATGGTGTCTCATTGACAAACCATAAATATGAGAAAGAAAAAGATAATTTAGGGGGTTACCCTGATTCTATACAACACATTACACTTCATAACCTTACATCTCCTTCTGTATACAGCTAATACAACCATCAGACACAACCTTTTCAAAAATAATGATAGTATAAACACATCAGGACTCTTTTATCCTCTGCAGACAAACATACCTTTAATACTACTCTTACCTTTTGAGTCGCCCTTATTTATTTTATTCATAATTTCCCCATATAAAAGTTGATTTACTGTTTCATTTCACTGATCATACCTTCATTTCTTAAATCGGCTCTTTATTCTTCAAAGCTTGCCAACGTACCCCCTTTGTGTATGAAATTACTTAAGGCTTGAACCTTTGAACTTGAACTATTCTCAAAGTTCAAAGTTTAATGGTTCGATGTCTTTAAAGTCTCTCAAAAACCAAGCTATTTTGTTCCATGTAATTCAAAACACCTTTGAGTTTTTGGGTTGAACTTGAACCTTTTGTTAATGGTTCAAAGGTTCCACGGTTCAAGGTTCAACACCCGGCGCCTTGTATTGAGTCACTTTACTCGGTTCTTTTGTCCAGTTCAATGTGTTGTTGAACCATCCATTTAAACCATATTCCCAAGGTTCAATGGTTCATTGGTTCCAAGTTCAATGCTGTACTGTTTCATAGTCAAATGTCCTTCACAAGCCATGTGATGTTGGTCAGTTTATATACTTCTCGTATCTTTGAACTTGAACTTTGAACCACATTCCTAAGATTCAATGGTTCAATGGTTCAAAGTTCACCAGTTCGGTAATTATGGTCTTGCCTTTCCCGGAGGTCTTCTAAATCAAATTTAGTCAGAAAGTTGGAGGAAAATATGTCCGAAACTCATTATGAAATAGAAAATTCTAATTTTGGTGAAGTTATGGATACTTATTAAACATCATGGCCGTGCGTGAATAACGTTTGCCATTAATGAGGATGTTAGACTTCAGGTCTTTTCAAACAAATTTTGCATGTATTGTTTCAGATAATAATTATCCAATCTATTAATGCCATTATTCAGAGAAAATGAGTCAAATTTAGCAAATGAACATACTGTGCAATGCAGATGAAAACAGCGTAGAAGGTATAAGGTCTTGTTGCCCAAATCCTGTAGTAATTTTAGATATCCTAAAGGTGAGTTCTATTCCTTCGATATGTTGTTTCCATTTCTTAAGCTGGAAAGAAAATTCCTTTGAGTTTCCAACATTATTTTCAAGATTCAAAGCATATTTTTTTGTTACATCATCCAAGTATGGCTTTGAAATCTACTTGCTTGGGAGATGAACACAGCCCTGGTCTTACTTGTTCTCACCCTGAATTTAGAGATACTTCGTTAGTGCTATATGATTTGGAAGAATTTAGAGAAAGGTCTAGAAATCCTGTGCGAACTCCCATGACAAAAAATATATTAGAAAGTGGTTTGATTGAAGCTGCGGCCTTTCCCAGAGCCGTACAACACCTTGAATTAGTTTTGGAGTGCATAAACAGGTATGAACCCCAAAACAGATGCATCAGAAATGCGGATGGTGAAGTATTGTTTCATATCGACAGATAAACCCTAATGTCTGTGATGATAATACCGCCTAAAGAGGCATATTCTAGCCTTAATATTTCTTCTTCTCATGGGTTTTTCTCAGAAAAGAAATCAATTTACAAAAGTGTGATAGCAAGAAACTGGCTGCTGATGTTTCAGAAAGGTGGTTCAAGGCTGCCTAGACTACTTACTAGAGATCACATGATTCAAGAAGTGAGAGATATTGTGATCTTACTAGACAGGTTGGAAGGTAGTGCACAGGCATACTTTTGGGAAGACTAGATGTACTTTTTCGTACAGATTATCCTCCAAGGAGAACAATATTTAGACTGGGCAGAAATTGTAGCTGACTATTCGCATCGGGGTCTAAGTAATCCTTTGAGTAATAAATTTTTTTCATGTCTTTGTACCTTTTCTATTGCCTAGTGTCTACAAGACAATGGTTGGGGCTACCTCATGCATCTTTAGTTGAAGATAGTAAAATTTATGAGTATTATTCACAATTGTAGATGCATAATTGTTATGGGAATTACAAGAGGGTTAGTGATGATTTCACTAGAAGAATGACTTATGAACTGGCAAGTAATCTGAATAAGAGAATGTCCAACAAAACAACGTAGTTGGTCAGCATATATGCTAGTTTCTTTGTTTAATTTTCAAAGTTCACTTACATTAGAGTTGGAGGATTTGACAGTGAACTTGTTAAGTTACCCAGGTATGTATTTGACCATTTTGTGCTAATAGAGATATGTAGATAGTTAGCACGTGTGGATAAAAAGTTCTCAACAAAAAAGAGATTTGGTATCTCTTTCCCCATTGAACTTGGACATTACTCGTGCCAATCAAAATTTGATGCTTTGATATTAGAAGTGAACCTTAAAAAGTTCAATTTTCAATTCTTCACTGCCAGGTCCCAATTTGACAACAAAGGCTTTGTCAGGGATAACTTGGATTCTGAAATAGGGCATTCG
Organism: Cunninghamia lanceolata; assembly: GCA_027924645.1. Lineage (NCBI taxonomy): Eukaryota > Viridiplantae > Streptophyta > Pinopsida > Cupressales > Cupressaceae > Cunninghamia > Cunninghamia lanceolata. Next base: position 27,218,088 of record BSBN01000078.1, on the reverse strand, counting down.
CATATCCCTAAATTGGAAGATTACTGGGAGGACTATTCAGATGAATTTGAAGTCAGGAGGAGACTATGGTGTAGGTTCTCTTTAGGACAGATAATCACCCTTAATCTGAGTATTAACATTTTTGGAGTTATTGATAATGAAGAATAGGTGATTGACCCCCAATTTGAATAAATAAAATAATCACCTATTCCAGAAATTAACTGGAGTAAAGAGGAGGAAGATAGGATTGAGGTGAAAACTCTCCTGGTGATAAGGAGGACCAAAAAATGGTTGAGGGGACAGAAACAGAAAGGGTTCTAGAATAAAGACACCCAACAATTCATGTCAATGATTGAATCACCATTCTTGATAAGCTCTTCTAATCAGCCTCTTACTATCTATGGTGTAGGTACTTCCAAATCAGTAACTAGAAGGAGTCCTACTATTAAAAAATCTAGACGTGCCACTAGGTTTAGAACCAAAAACAAAAGAAAGAAGCAGGTTTCTGAAAGAATAGTTGTGGATTTGAATTCAGAGGAGGACTCAGGAGAAGCCATGGGTGAAAAGGAATCTAGTTCACCAAGAATAGAGGAAGTTAGTGCTAAGCAATAGTCAGAGGTTGTCTTATAGACCCATGAGATAATGATGATTTCTAATGTATCCTCTGATAAATTCAATTCTGGGAAAGAAGCCTCCACCTTTGCACCTAAATGGCTGGAGAATTCTATCAGTGACAAAAGAAAAATAATTCCAGTTTTTGTACCTTTAGAAGATATGGTGAGCAAATGTTTGGGAAAAATGCCTAAGTCCAAGAAGCTAAAGACAACATCCAGCGTAAGCATTGACCCAAGTACTGGGAATTGGAGTGCGAAAATAGCCAAGCTGGTGACTGATGAAGAAGTATAGGACCCCACTATACAGGATTTCACTGTTGAAAGGGTGGATCTTGTAGCCACTTCAAGAGCAGTAGATGTTCATCATCTCGAGGTGTCCACAAAAATAATCGTCAGCCGGACTTGGAAGGATGAGAAAGACAAGAAAGAATTGAAGTAGGTTCTACATTCCATGATAGAATATATTGATGCCATTCATAATCCCAGCCCATAGCCAATCTCACAGCTTTCTCTATCTTTTGATCCTAAGTCGCCAGCCAATCAGAAGATTTTAGACCAGGTTAATAGAAATAGGATGGTGGCTAAGGTATTTGATGATTGGTTGGACTGCATTGTACAAAAGGGTACCAAATATATTCATGAACTTAATAATATATATGATCAAACTACAGCCACCATTGAGGACCTTAAGGCACAGACTACTTCTTGGGTGAAAGATGAAGCTAAGTGGATGAATGTACTAAACCAAATTGATGAGGTTCAAAAATATGGGGTAATGAAATTTCTGTCAGAAAAGAGTTTAACAGGTGTGGATGAAGATCTACTATACGTGAATAAGAAAAACATTGAATGGAGAAACTCTGTCTCACGGCAAGGGCGGTTTGAACTTACAAAAATGATTAAGGAAATCACCAAGTTCACTCAATCACTGCAGCATGATTTATAATGCATTAATATTAAATACATAAAAGATGATGCGAAATCAGAGGAAAATGTCGATACAGTGGTTCAATCCTTTAAGGATAAAATTAGCGTTGTCAAAGAAAGCGACAACATGTTAACTGAAGATTTCTCCTGAATTTCTAAAGTGGAGTCACTGCTTTACCTCTGTATCGACACACTCCTAGAACATGGGAAAATATGTAGGGAGAAGGATGTCTGGAAGACAAGGGTGAAACACATAGGCATCCCCAACCTTCTGAAGATTCAGGAGTTTGTTACTGTGTTTCAGGAGTGGAAGACTCAACATGCCTCCCCGACCGCTAATAGTAAATCTACATATTCAAATCTGTTACCTCAGCCGTGATCTTATTCGCCCAGTTTCCTTTATTCAATTTTGTAGTTATCCTATTTTAAAAACTTGATCTTTATCAATTTGTTAAAAAAAAGTAAATCCCATATGGGTTAGAGTTACTTTAACTCTAGGTTTGATTTTACTTGATTGGAGAATTAGGGCAGTCATATATATATGCTTTTCATTACTAAACCAAGGGGATGGAATAGAAAAGAAGATAGAAAATTTTGGAGCTGAACTGTTGTTGTATTCATAAGCATATATGATTTTTGTCTAAAACTTTTTTTTTCATCTGTGAATGAAAAGGAGAATCAATTGCTGCATGCTTGAATTTGTGCGTTTGAGTATTTGAAATTGGATTTTCTGTGCGAAGTCTTCTTTCATATGGTAATTGCTCTTTTTAGACAATTCATTATATGTATTCTATAAATTATTAGTTCAGCAATAGTTATATGTTTATGTATCTGATTGATTTTTAAAATAGAATTTGTGTATTCTATCATAAAATGGCGTTTAAAAAAAAGGAAATATCGCTTTCATAGCATGCTGATGTATGGATGTTAGTTTGGCCTTTAGGCACTTTTTGGTTAAAAGTGTATTGGGATAATTAACATAGATTGAATTCATTGAAGATCTTAAAGGGAGTTGTACCTCAATTCAGAGGGGAACTATTTTTGAAAGTTCACCCATTTGTTGATTAATTCGTTTGATCTTTAAAGAAGAAAAGAGCATAAAGTCATAATAGAGTAATTTTGAATAAGGACAAACCTATTAACCAATAGTTTTTGGTGACTCTACTAGGGACCGAGGTCATTAATTAAAAGATTGGTCACCTTAATATGAAGCAACAATGGTGCTTCTACATGAAAACATATTTCCTATTCTGCAGCCCAATCTTGGTTTTCAGGATGAACAGGAAGACATTATAGGCTAGTTGAATACCCTTGCTTGGCGTACTCGTCAAAATAGTGAAGATTATAGAAGAGCAAACAGAATATTAGAAAAAGAGGAGGAATTGGCTGATAACCTAAGATTGCTATTGCTCAGGTGGAGAAGGAGGCAAGCACAAAACGCAACAAGAAATCAAGCCCTTGAAGTGCAAAGAAATCAAGAACAACATAGAAATTAATAGCTGCTTATCCAGTTACAATATTACAAGCTAGATTCCAGACCATATACAAGGTCTTTGAGAAGAGAGGGAATTGAGGATCCTACCTTTCAAGTACTACAAAACTTTAATTTTCCTTATATCCTTACTCGTGCAAGAAGAGCTATAAGTAGACCTCCTAGCCCTCCTAAACCATCTACATCTCCTGTCTGTCAAGCTCTAACTCTTTCTGGTACTATTATCCCCTCTTCTATAAACTTCTTACCAATGGCCCAACCTTGGGGAGCAGCCATAGGACCTTTGAACCTTGGAGCTAACCTAAATCCTTTGCCAAAAAATGCACGAGAGAACTTGCCCAAATTTAACGGAGATGGGAGACAATCACCAGAAGAACATTTATGTGCCTTTGCAGCAGCATGTAGTGTGTTAGGTGTACAACACCAAGATGTAGCCATAAGGCTTTTTGTGCAAACCTTGACCAATACTGTAGCACAATGGTTTTATCACCTAACTAACTCCTCAACCACAAACTGGAATGACATGAAAACTACATTTGAAAATAGGTTCAAAAGCACAGAAGATTAGCATTCTCTCCTTACATAGCCGACTCAGCTTAAGAAAGAGATACATGAACCTATGAGGGAATTCATGGCTAAATTCAATAGAATTGTGAATAAAATCCCTGCTGCTAAAAGACCAACTGGTGAAAATTAGAAATGTTTCTTTATCAACGCTATGCCTCCTGATATTAGCTTCCATCTTAAGAGAGGTGTAATTGCTGATTTACCAGCTGCACAAGCTTTGGCAGTCAGATTGGAGGATGATCTTATTATGGCCGGTAAATGGAAGAAAGTGGTCTAGGTACCAAATGCTCACCTCTCATCATCTACTAATCCTGTAGTGCAAAGACTGGTTAATGATATAATTGCCTTAAAGAGGCAATTACCTAAAACTTGTGCTTCCTTTCAACAACTGTATCAAGATATTGGCAAGAGGAATTTGAATCAACAAGCAAATATTGGTAGAGCTTTACCCCTGACATGAGCACAGCTAAGACTAACTATTGAAGCTCCTCCTAGGAGGGGGAACATGTGTATTTTTCATTTGACTACCGATCATGATGGAAATTCTTGCCCAGAGATACTTAGGTATGCTCAAATGACTGCTACTCAGGATATGTTAGGGGAGTCCACTGAAGAAGAAAGGAACTTTGAGGAACCTGGTGACTCTGAGATAAACTTCCTTGAATATGACTCTAATTCAGAAAGGGGAGGTGAAATATTGGTTACCCTCAAAGATCCTTCATGTGTCGTGCTCACCAGGAGTCAGAGGAATATTAGATCCTCTAATATGCAAGAAGTACCCAGTAAAGGTAAGGAGCCTTTTATTAGAACTCATGATGCTAATTTGAAGGCTCAGGAAATTAAATTATTTCATAAAAATGATCCAGATGCTTCTTTTGATAATGTAGAATTCTGTAAATATGCAAAAATTCAAATTTCTCCTTTTGAGTATCACAAGCTAAAACCTAATGAACTTGACAAACTAGTCAAACATGTTAAGGGTGGTCCTACACAATCTGAATCTGAGAGTCAACTAGATGTTAATGCTAAGTCTCCCATTGCTCAACTATTTGCTTCCTCATCTGAGTCATCCATGACTACCCCTAAAATGACTCTCAATTCATCAAATGATATTTCTTACATAGTTGATTTGAAACCCAACCCTTTCTATGTATCTTTGTTCATCAATGGTCACAAGCTTAGTAACTGCATTATAGATTCAAGAGCCTCTGACAATATTATGCCTTCTTCTATGGCCAAAGCCTTAGGATTATCACTTACAAAGACATTTGGTAGGTGTTATTCTATGGATGGCAAACAGGTTTCCTTGCTTGGACAGATTAAAGATGCATGAGTTGCTCTTGCAGCTTATCCTAACAAAAAAGTGAAATTGACAATTTTGGTAGCAGATATTCCTGCTAGTTATGGGATGTTGTTGAGTAGGACATTTTGCAAGGATTTAGGTGGGTAGATTAAACTGGATTGGTCAGAGGCCACAATTCTAGTGGGAAAGCAAAAAGTAAAGCTAGAACCTGAACCTAAGTGCAAGTTTACTGTCTATCCGTCTGATGATCCCAAGTCCTAGATTTTATTTGAGGAACATGAGTTTGGTAACTATTTTATCTCTTCTAAACAGAGACTTGGAGATGACCTCAAGGAAGAATTAACCCAAAAGTCTGTACATTCTGATGATCTATGGATTATGAAATTTGACGGCAGTTGTGCTACTGTTGGTTCGTGGGCTAGGGTTGTGTTGTTCTCACCAGAAGGTGAAATTTTTTCTTATTCTTTTAAATTAGAATTCAAAAACACCAATAATATTGCAGAATATGAAGCTTTGTTGCTTGGGCTATATGAAGCCAAAGGAAGGGGTGTAAAGGTACTTAAAGTGATATGAGATGCTGAATTAATTGTGAAGCAGGTAAGGGACATCTTTTCTGTTAAGAATGAAAGATTAAAGCATTACATAAATAGAGTCTGGGATGAGATTGAATATTTTGATGCCTTCTCTATCAAAGCAATTCTTAGAGACCAGAACACCTGAGCAGATTCTTTAGCAGTATCAGCTTCTCTTCTTCTACCACATCCAGATTTTTTATAAAGGATTCTTATAGAATAGAACTGGTATATTGTCCTAATGTCCTGGACAATACCGAAAGCTGGAAAGTTTTTGAGAGTGATAATAAGATCAGAAAATTCCTTGAGAATGCTGAAATGTTCTTGGGAACTTATTTTGAGGGCTTCGAAACAGAGTGTAAAGAATTCAGTCCTGACCCAAGGATTAATCCAAAAGATGATGTCATTCAGTTGAAGGGAAACATGATCCCTAAAGGACCGGTCTCCTTAGAACATTTCTTTACTAGAAGAGATGAATATACTAAAGGTAAACCTACCCAGGATACTAACAAAGTGGAGGATTATGAGAAAATAAACATTGGGAATGAAGCTGATCCTAAATGGATATCTATTGGTAGATGTTGTTCTTTAGAGGAGAAAAACAAATTAATCAAATTGTTAATCAAAGATAATGATGTTTTTGCCTGGTGCTATGATGATCTTAAAATTTTTAGGCATGGACAGTTTAACCACCATATTCCTCTGAAAGCAAATGCAGCCCCATTCAGGCAGACGCTGAGGAATTATAATCCAAAAGTTGCTAAGGCCATTTTTAGGGAGATTGATAAGATGTTGAAAGCTAGAATTATCTATACAATTCATCACTCCACTTGGGTGGCAAATATTGTTCCAATGTGCAAGAAGAATGGAGAAATAAGAATCTGCGTTGATTTCAGGAATTTGAACCAGGCTAGTCTGAAAGATAACTACCCCTTACCTGTGATGGACCACATCTTGTAGATAGTTGCTGGGTCTGAAATGATGTCCATGCTAGATGGGTTCTCATGTTACAATCAGATAGGTGTGGTTGCAGCTGATCAGCATAAGACCGCCTTCACTACGCCTCGGGGAACTTTTGCCTATAACCGAATGCCCTTTGGCCTGATTAATGCCGGAGCAGCCTTTCAGTGGGTGATGGATTCATCTTTTAGAGATCTAAGGGATAGAATTATTGTTATTTATCTTGATGATCTAACTATTTTTTCTAGAAATAGAGATGACCACCTGAAGGATCTGGAGACTGTCTTACAAAGGTGTCGAAGCCATGGGATATCACTCAATCCCAAGAAGTCAGTCTTCTATGTTACAGAGGGAAAGTTGTTGGGGCATTTAGTTTCAAAAGATGGAATCAGAATTGATCCAAAGAGGGTCAGGCTGATACAATAACTTAGTCTCCCTTCCAATAGGACTGGAGTCAAGTCCTTCTTTGGTCAAATCAATTTTCTCAGAAGGTTCATTCGTGACTTTGCTAAGATCACAAAGTATATTATTGGAATGATGGGCAAAAAACAGACATTCAAGTGGAATGAAGCTGCTAAGAAGGCATTTGAGGATACCAAAGAGGCGATTGCACACACACCCACTTTGGTAAATCCTAATTTTAAAAAAGATTTTATTATTTACTGTTATGCCTCAAAACACACCATGTCAGGTATTTTGTTACAGAAAAATAAATTGGATGAAGAGGTCCCCATAGCCTTTATGAGCGTTCCCCTTAAAAAGCATGAACTAAAATATTCTTTGGTTGAAAAACAAGCTTTCACTATAGTAAAGGCTATTAAACAATTCAGATATTATATACTTCACTCTCATTCAGTGGTATTTGTTCCAAGTTCAGCTATGAAAAGTATCTTGACTCAGCAAGATGTTGGGTTAAATAATAGAGCAACATGGGTTGCTAAAATTTAGGAATATGATCTGGAGATTAAGCCAACTAAATTGGTCAAAGGTCAAGGTCTATGCAAGTTGATCACTGAAAACAATGAAGAAGATGTAGAAGGATTTCCCACTGTCTTATTGGTAAGTCTACAAGACCCATGGTTTCTAGATGTAGATATTATCTTACCTATGGAGATTGTCCTAGTCACTTATCTCTGAATGAGAAAAGAAACCTGAAGCTAAAAGTAGCAAAATATGTTATTTGGGGGGATGTCCTTTACAAAAGGGGACTAGATGGAACTTTCTTGAGATGTGTAGACAAAGAACAACAGGATAAGCTCTTGGAAGTTTTCCATAATGAAGCTTGTGGTGGACATTTCTCTTCTTCAGTGACATCTTTCAAAATCCTCAGGAATTGTTACTATTGGCCAGAGATGTTTAAAGATGCATATAAATGGGTGGCTAACTGTGAAAAATGCAAAATGTTCTCAGGAAGGCCACAACTTGCAGCTTTGCCTTTAAGGCCCATTGTTATTGAGGAACCCTTCAAACAATGGGGATTGGGTTTTATTGGGTCTATCTCGGCCCCCTCAAGTCCAAGGCATACCCACATTTTGACAGCAATAGATTATTTCACAAAATGGGTTGAAGCAGCCCCTGTAAAGAGAACAACTTCAGAGGTGGTGTGTAATTTTCTTAAAGAAAATATTTTGGTACGTTTTGGTGTTCTCCAAAAAATTGTAGCAGATAACGCTACTAGTTTCTCTTTAGTTGAAATGGCTTCTTTTTGTTATGAACATAGTATATCTCTTTCCCATTCATCAGATTACTATCCCCAAGGAAATAGACAAGCTGAGTCCAGTAACAAGAATCTGATTGCTATCATGAAGAAATTGGTGAATGATAACCCCAGAGATTGGCATAAGAGACTGTATGAAGCAATCTGGGCTGACAGAATAACTCCAAAAAGGGCATTTGGGATAGCACCTTCTTAATTGGTTTATGGAATAGGTGCCCAATTATCTTTACCTCTGGAGCTATCTACAGCTAAACTACAAAGTGTAATCAAGGATCAATACTTCCAAAATTCCCTGGAGAAGAGGATTATGTACTTAACTAAAATTGAAGAAGAGAGGAATGAATTGGTTGACCGAATTACTACTCATCAGGCCAGAGTTAAAGAGATTTTTGACCAGAAAACAAGGCCTAGAAAGTTTATGGAGGGAGATGAAGTATTGTTGTGGGATAGAAGGAGAGAACCAAAAGGTGCACATAGCAAATTTGACTCGCTTTGGAAAGGACCTTTCAGAATTCACCAGGTACTGGGTCCAAATTCTTTTAAATTGGAATATCTGGATGGAGCTATTTTACCGCTGTCCTATAATCGATAGGATCTCATATTATATCGTATGTGAAACAGGAGTCCCCTGTTTTGTACATAGCCTTCCCTTTATTGTCTAGTTTTGTGTTTTCCTTTCTTGGTTTTGGTTTGTCTTGCTTCTTTTCTTTCATCTCTGTGTTTCAATTTCCATGTAACCAGAGCTTCTAAGTTCTCTACATTTTGCCATAAAATGTAGTGCCCAGTCAGAGCCAATGTTACCTTTTGAGTTGCCCTTATTTATTTTATTCATAATTTCCCCATATAAAAGTTGATTTACTATTTCATTTCATTGATCATACCTTCATTTCTTAAATCGGCTCTTTATTCTTCAAAGGTTGCCCACATACCCCCTTTGTGTATGAAATTACGTAAGGCTTGAACCTTTGAACCTGCACTATTCTCAAAGTTCAAAGTTCAATGGTTCGATGTCTTTAAAGTCTCTCAAAAAGCAAGCTATTTTGTTCCATGTAATTCAAAATGCCTTTGAGTTTTTGGGTTGAACTTGAACCTTTTGTTAATGGTTCAAAGGTTCCATGGTTCAAGGTTCAACACCCGGTGCCTTGTATTGAGTCACTTTACTCAGTTCTGTTGTCCAGTTCAATGTGTCGTTGAACCATCCGTTTGAACCACATTCCCAAGGTTCAATGGTTCATTGGTTCCAAATTCAATGTTGTACTATTTTGTAGTCAAATGTCCTTCACAAGCCATGTGATGTTGGTCAGTTTATATAGTTCTCGTATCTTTGAACTTGAACTTTGAACCACATTCCTAAGATTCAATGGTTCAATGGTTCAAAGTTCACCAATTCGGTGATGATGGTCTTGCCTTTCCCCGAGGCCTTCTAAATCAAATTTAGTGGGAAAGTTGGAGGAAAATATGTCTAAAACTCATTATGAAATAGAAAATTCTAATTTTGGTGAAGTTACTAATAATTATTATACATCATGGCCACGCGTGAATAATGCTTGCCATTAATGAGGATATCAGACTTCAGGTCTTTTCAAACAAATTTGGCACGTATTGTTTTGGATAATAATTATCTAATCTATTAATGTCGTTATTAAGAGAAAACAAGTCAAACTTGGCAAATGAACATACTGTGCAATGCAGAAGAAAATGACACAGAAGGTATAAGGTCTTGTTGCCCAAAACCCGTAGTAATTTCAGATATCCTAAAGGTGAGTTCTATTCCTCTTATATGTTGTTTCCATTTCTTAAGCTGGAAAGAAAAACCCTTTGAATTTCCAACATTATTTTCAAGATTCAAAGCATATTTTTTTGTTATATCCTCCAAGTATGGCTTTGAAATCTACTTGTCTAGGAGATGAACATGGCCCTAGCCTTACCTGTTCTCACCCTGAATTCGGAGATACTTTGCTAGTGTTATATGATTTGGAAGAATTTAGAGAAAGGTCTAGAAATCCTGTGCCAACTCCCATGATGAAAAAGATATTAGAAAGTGGTTTGATTGAAGCTGCAGCCTTTCCCAAAGCCATATAGTGCCCCGAATTAGTTCTGGAGTGCATAAACATGTATGAACCCCAAAACAGATGCATCAAAAATGTGGATGGTGAAGTATTGTTTCATATCAACAGACAAACCCTAATGTCTATGATGAGAATATTGCCTAAAGAGGCATATTCCAGCCTTAATATTTCTTCTTCCTATGGGTTTTTCTCAAAAAAGAAATCAATTTACAAAAGTGTGATAGCAAGAAACTGGCTGCTAAAGTTTCAGAAAGGTTGTTCAAGGCTGCCCAGACTCCTTACCAGAGATCACATGATTCAAGAAGTGAGAGATATTGTGGTATTACTACATAGGCTAGAAGGCAGCACACAGGCATACTTTTGGGAAGACTAGATGTACTTTTTCGTATAGATTATCCTCCAAGGAGAATAATATTTAGACTGGGCAGAAATTACAGCTAACTGTTTGCATCGGGGTCTAAGTAATCCTTTGAGTAATAAATTTTTTTCCCTATCTTCGTACCTTTTCTATTGCCTGGCATCTACAAGACAATGGTTGGGGCTACCTCATGCATCTTTAGCTAAAGATAGTAAAATTTATGAGTATTATTCACAATTGTAGATGCATAACTGTTATGGGAATTACAAGAAGGTTAGTGATGTTTCCACTGGAAGAATGACTTATGAACTGGCAGGTAATCTGAATACGAGAATGTCTAATGAAGCAATGTAGTTGGTCAACATATATGGTAGTTTCTTTATTCAATTTTCCAAGTTCACTTACATTAGAGTTGGAGGATTTGACGGTGAACCTGTTAAGTTACCCAAGTATGTATTTGACCATTTTGTGCTAATAAAGGTATGCAGACAGTTAGCACATGTGGATAAAAAGTTCTCAACAAAAAATGGATTTAGTATCTCTTTCCCCATTAAACTTGGACATTACTCATGCCAATCAAAGTCTGATGCTTTGAATTTAGAAGTGAACATTAAAAAGTTCAATTTTTAGTTCTTCACTGCCAGGTCCTAATTTGGCAGCAAAGGCTTTGTCAGGGATAACTTGGACTCTGAAACAGGGCATTCGCATATCCCTAAATTGGAATATTACTGGGAGGACTGTTCAGATGAATTTGAAGTCATGAGGAGACTATGGTGTAGGTTTTTTTTAGGACAGATAAGCACCCTTAATCTAAGTATGAACATTTCTAGAGTTATCGATAATGAAGAACAGGTGATTGACCCCCAATTTGAACAAATAAAATAATCACCTATTCCAGAAAATTGACTGGAGTAAAGAGGAGGAAGATAGGATTGAGGTGAAAACTCTCCCGATGATAAGGAGGACCGAAAAATGGTTGAGGCAACATAAATAGAAAGGGTTCCAGAATAAAGACACCCAACAATGCATGTCAATGATTGAATCACCATTCCTAATAAGCTCTTCTAATCAGCCTCTTGCTATCTGTGGTGAGGGTACTTCCAAATCAATAACTAGAAGGAGTCCTACTATTAAAAAATCTAGAAAAGCCCTCACAACTATTCTACCTACTCATGCCACCAGGTTGAGAACCAAAAGCAAAAGAAAGAAGTAGGTTTTTGAAAGAATAGTTGTAGATTTGAATTCAGAGGAAGACTTGGGAGAAGCCATGGGTGATAAGGAATCTAGTTCACCAAGAATAGAGGAAGTTAGTGCTAAGCAACAGTCAAAGGTTGTCTTAGAGACCCCTGAGATAATGATGATTTCTGATGTATCCTCTGATAAATTCAAGTATGGGAAAGAAGCCTCCACCTTTACACCTAAATGGCTAGAGAATTCTATCAGTGACAAAAGAGAAATAATTCCATTTTCTGTACCTTTAGAAGATATGGTGAGCAAATGTTTGGGAAAAATGCCTAAGTCTAAGAAACTGAAGACAACATCCAAGGTAAGCATTGACCCAAGTACTAGGAATTAGAGTGCAGAAATAGCCAGGCTGGTGACTGATGAAGAAGTACAGGACCCCACTGTACAGGATTTCACTATTGAAAGGGTGGATCTTGGAGTCACTTCAAGAGTAGCAGATGTTCATCATCTCAAGGTGTCCACCAAAAGAATCAGTAGCCAGACTTGGAAGGATGAGAAAGATAAGAAAGAATTGAAGCAGGCTCTACGTTCCATGGCAGAATATATTAACGCCATTTATAATCTTGGTCCACAGTTGATCTCACAGCTTTCTTTGTCTTTTGATCCTAAGTCACCAACCAATCAAAAGATGTTAGACCAAGTTAACAGAAATAGGATGGTGGCTAAGGTATTTGATGATTGGTTGGACTGCATTGTACAAAAGGGTACTGAATATATTCATGAACTTAAGAATATATATTATCAAACTGCAGCCACCATTGAGGACCTTAAGGCACAGACTGCTTCTTGGGTGAAAGATGAAGGTAAGTGGATGAATGTACTGAACCAAATTGATGAGGTTCAAAAATATGGGGTAATAAAATTTCTGTCAAAAAAGAGTTTAACAGGTGTGGATGAAGATCTACTGTACATGAATAAGAAAAACATTGAATGCAGAAACTCTAGCTCACGGCAAGGGTGGTTTGAACTTACAATAATGATTAAGGAAATCACTGAGTTCACTCAATCACTACAGCATGATTTACAATGCATTGATGTAAAATACATAAAAGATGATGGGAAACCAGGGGAAAATGTCGATACAGTGGTTCAATCCTTTAAGGATAAAATTAGCTTTGTCAAAGAAAGTGACAACATCTTAACTGAAGATTTCTCCCTAATTTCTAAAGTGGAGTCACTTCTTTACCTCTGTATCGACGCACTCCCAGAACATAAGGAAAAGATTGGGAAAATACGTAGGGAGAAGGACGTATGGAAGACAAGGGTGAAACACATAGGCATCCCCAACCTTCTGAAGATTCAAGAGTTTGTTACTGTGTTTCAGGAGTGGAAGACTCAATGTGCCTCCTTGACTGCCAATAGCAAATCTACAGATTCAAATTTGTTACCTCAGCCATTATCTTATTCGCCTAGTTTCCTTTATTCATTTTTTTAGTTATGCTATTTTAAAAACTTGATCTTTATCAATTTGTAAAAAAAAAAAACTAAATCACATATGGGTTAGAGTTACTTTAACTCTGGGTTTGATTTTACTTGATTGGAAAATTAGGGTAGTCATATATATATGCTTTTCATTGCTAAACCAAGGGGATGGAATAGAAAAGAAGATAGAAAATTTTGGAGTTGAACTGCTATTGTTTTCATAAGCATATATGATTTTTGTCTAAAACATTTTTTTTCATCTGTGAATGAAAAGGAGAAACGATTGTTGCATGCTTGAATCTATGCGTTTGAGTATTTGAAATTGGATTTTCTGTGCGAAGTCTTCTTTCATATGGTAATTGCTCTTTTTAGACAATTCATTATATGTGTTCTATAAATTATTGGTTCAGTAACAATTATATGTTTATGTATCTGATTGATTTTTAAAATAGAATCTATGTATTCTATCATAAAATGGCATTTTATATAAAGGAAATATCGTTTTCATAGCATGATGATGTATGGATGTTAGTTTGGCCATTAGGCACTTTTTGGTTAAAAGTGTATTGGGATAATTAACATAGATTGAATTCATTGAAGATCTTAAAGGGAGCTGTACCTCAATTCAGAGGGGAACTATTTTTGAAAGTTCACCCATTTGTTGATTAATTCATTTGATCTTTAAAGAAGAAAAGGGCATAAAGTCAGAATAGAGTAATTTTGACTAAGGACAAACCTGTTAACCAACAACTACAAACACCACACTTACAATCCCCTTGTATACATCTAAACGGACTTCAATCTTCTTCCCTTTCAAAAATCATAGAATTGCTTCAAAACATAAGCATTACAACAATGAACATGACCGTACTGGTGTGTAGAATCCAATCAAATGACTTGCATCATCAGAACTATCATACAAAATGAGTTATCAAATTTATTGGCCCATCTGGTCATTCAGAGAACTGCTAAAACAGTTAAGGATTTTCTATACTACAACTATCTGTCATGTTTTTGAAAAGGCAAATAACGGTTTGGAATTTGAATTGCTTTTAAATTCTAATTGTAGATCTTCCTCTTTGTGCTCTTGAAAACTTTTAATCACAGTCATAGATGTATACAGTGGTGCCTAACGAAGAATTTTACCTGTAAGCTCTAGTTGCTTTAGGTATATAGGGCCGGTTGAACTTACATTTTAAAACCCTCCAAAAGGTCACCTTAAGTGACTTCAACTTGTGATCAAAGGTCAACCTCAAAACATAATAAAAAGTAAATGTGGCATATGACAGGCAAAACTGAGTTTAAGGACCTTTTAGATTAAGACATAGGGTTTAGGAATTCACCTAGGGTTTTAGAGCTTCAACAAAATTCAAACCCTAGTTTTAAAGCAGAAAGCATATGAAACCTTTACCATTTGAGATAAATTAGTCTTGAACCTTAACATTCAACTTCACCTTTATGAAATATTTCTTTGAATGTGACATATACTTAAACATGTATGATGAATCAACACCAAACTATGAATGCAATGATGTGGTCAACAATTTGACTCTCTCTACATGAATGACACTTCCTATAGAATGAATGAACTCTATCCTCAACCACCTTGTATAGATTAGGGTCACACTTCAAGTTTGAACCATTGACCAACCAGAATGAACCATAAAGCATGACAAAAACTCTGAAGCATGAAATATGATGAATGAAGATCCAACTCCTGAAAGCACCAAGCACCTTATATGAAACATATGAAGAATAACACCTTTGATGCCTTTGATCCTTTGATGATCCAGTGGTCCTGAAGCAACATGAAGGAGATCAACAATGTATCAATTTCTGACATTAGCACCTCTATGAAGAATAAAGTAACTTTTGCATGCATATCAAATTGATGCCTAGATTCAAGGTGTCATGAAGAACCCATGATTACCCAATTGACATAGAGAAGAGAACACCAATGTCAACATCCAACATCAAGCATGAACACATTGCATGGGAGATGGCCAAAATGACATCATCATAGCCCTTGATCATCATCCACTGAATCATCATCATCCCTTTTTGACATCAATGACAAGCCATCAACACTATTTATTAGATTAGTATCTCATATCTTATTGCCTAATTTAATTTAAGATCTAATTATTATGTATTGCCTTATCATTCCATTAGACATCTAAATTAATGTAAGGTGGTTTATTTTCTTAAAAATACTAATATCTATATTATTATTGCAATGGTGAGAAGTGCATCCATGGCACATTTTTCCCCATTCATTATGAACTCACCTTAATTGTTATCCCTACTTTAATGGTACATTGTGTGTGATAACTAAAATGTGACTCAAACACAACATGGGTGAGTCAAACTCCAAACACCACATGCACTGCACCCTTGCTAAAGGTGTCAATCAAATCACTTCTACCTTCTAAGGAAAACTAGCTAGCCAAGGGTGATTTGGACTAGTTACTCTCTTCACATGGAAGAAGAGCATCCTAGGTGAGAGTGGAATTGTTATGTTGTATGTTTGAAGTTTGAATTGTTGATTTTGTGTACCTCATGATGAGACTAAGGACTTCCTTGATGTTTTCCTATGTCTATTGTTTGATTTGAAAATATTGTTTCTATGCCCTAATTAAACCCTTCCTTGATGTTTATTTTTGAACAAAAGTTGAATTTTGTATCCCTCATGGTAAAATTGAGGGCTTGAATATTTGAAAATTTGAAAGTTAAAAATGAATTTCTAACGTAGTTAATCCTAAATGAATACACACACTTTTTTTCCTAATTTTGATTTTGATGATTTAATTACTATTCGAAGGAAAAAAATATGGAAGTTACATGGCTTTTCCTAATGCAATATAACTATGTTTTTGTGTGTTTTTCAAGATTTGAAAATTCTAATATAAATTTGTAACTATGAGCTAAGGAAAATAGAAAATTTATTCTAAAAAGTAAATAAGTCTACTCTAACTTTATCCTATCAAGAGAAAGACAAGACAATATTTTACTTCCTCAAGAGAAAAATGTGAGCTAATTACTAATAAAGCAATAAAGAACCTTATAATAATGGGCACCAATGCTAGGATATGTCCTCAGAGGTCCTATAACAACTATCTCCTCCTCTACAACAATGGGGTCCTCCTCTTAGTGATAAGGATAGGAAGGGGGATGTAAGGGAGTGAAAAATGGCTTAGAAGCAATAACAAATTTGAACGGAAGATGGGGCACACATGATCATTATTGCATTTATTAAACAATCTTATTAGATTGTTTACTTAAATCATAATTGCATTTAATAAACAATCTTATAAGATTGTTTACTTAAATCACAATTGCATTTAATTAGGTACATACATTTCAAATAACATTATTTCATTGGATCTTTATAGAATTTATTTAAACAATTTAGCCAAGTTGTTTAAATTAATTCACAATAGCATCTAATAAAAAAATCCAAAACACATAGAAAAATGGGCACTATAACAAAATGTGGTGTATAAACAAGTACAACTATAAAATTAGCTATCCTCCATGAAAGCCTAAACCCTCAAGCCCTAGTGGTGGCTACTATATAGACATCTTGTGCTATGAAGTTGTAGATCATGAGTGACTATGACTACACAATTGTAGTCCTCGAACTGAACCCCTAAGCTTGATCACCTCCATCCTTGAATCAAAAACCTACTACTGTAGGGGCAACCCAAGCTCGTAGCTGGCTCATCACATCTAGTAAGCTCTAGACCCTAAAGTGGTCTAAGCCTATGGCTAGTGTGCTGTGTACATCTAATCATGACTGTAGAGCCTACACTCTTTTCATGGCATGATCTTGCTTAGTCCTAGCCTAGTCTCTCTCAGAAGTAATAGCAATAGCCTATGCAATGGATAGATCTCTATCCACCTAGGTCTCCTCATAGGTAGCTCTAAGCCATGCAATGGGCTAAAAAATACCTATGTTCCTCCCTCCAGTCTACAATTGTCTATAACTGGCTCACATTGGTAGCACGAGCTGCACATCAAGTACCATCTCTGTGAAGATGTTATGTCTTGATATTTCATGAAATGTCGTGTTTAGTCAATTTGAATGATAGAGATAATTCATGTATGTATTAATATTTAATACATATATACACTATTAATATAATATATAATATATTATTTAGATATATAGCAAGATATATTATTAAATATAAATAACAAATATAAATATTAATATTAATATTAATATTAGTATGTAATACTAATATAAAAAAATAATAAATATAATCCCAATTATAAAAGTAACTCCATATAAATAAAGTAACTTCGTATAAATAAAATAAAGATACAAACGTGATATAAAAACTAAAGACTAATACCATAAGGGGTACGATCATTTTTAAATAAGCAGCACCCATATATATGGTACGATTTGAGATACAATGAAATACAATCAAGCATTATTGTTTAACAAGGCAGCAATTCTATATGCAGCTGTTACTAAAAAGGGTGATATAAAAAACTATTTAAGGTAGAACTTCTTCAAAGGTGATATAAAAAACTAAACAAATACTAATACCATAAGAGGTACATAGCACCCATATATACGGTGCGATTTGAGATATAATGAAATACAATCAAGTATTATTGCTTAACACTACAATGATTTTGTATGCAGCGGTTACTAAAAAGTAGTAATTCATTATTAAAGGTGTAGTGACCATTTACAAGGCTACCATTTACAAGGCTACAATCCCTTAAGAAATGAATGAAAATTATTGAAGGTAGAACTTCTTTAATGGTGATATAAAAATTAAAGAAAGACTAATACCATAAGGGGTGCAATCATCTTTAAATAAGAAACACCCATATATATGGTGTGATTTGAGATACAATGAAATACAATCAAGTATTATTGTTTAACAAGGCAGCGATTCTGTATGCAGTTACTAAAAAGTAGTAGTTCATTATTAAAGGAGCAACAACCATTTACAAGGCTACCATTTACAAGGATACGATCCCTTAATAAATGAATGAGAATTATTTAAGGCAGAACTTCTTTAACACTAACCAGGGATTATGTTCTATATGATAGGCAATGATTCATCTAGAAAAGGTGTGACTAATAATAAAGTGAGATGTCTCCAAGAAGGAATCCCATCCTTTCAAGAGGCATATGAGTGGTATAAGTACAGGAGAAAAGAGTATAAAGAAAATAAGAGGAGGTATCAAGGAATACATTTGATGTTGGAATATGCAAACCAAAATAAATATATATCTAAATTAAAATTCAGATCTGCATAAATATAATAGACAAGGATAAAATGCAGCTCATACTATCAATGCCTTGGGAGGGGGCTGACGTGTCTATTGAAGTACGAGTCCTCAGTACCTTCTCTACTGTCAATTCTACTCCATTCTCTCATAAGGTGAGCGGATGGCCGGATCATCATGGCATGTGCCGGGTAATGATGGTTAAGCATGGGATTGGCATTTGCAAGGCTTCCCATATTTATGAGATTGTGTGCGATGTTATTACCTACATCATTAGTCTCATGCATGTTAGTAATTCTCCTGTAAAGATGACTGAGGATACTTGGGGTTTCTATGGCATGCGCTGTAATTCTGCCATGGGAGGAGATAGAATTAGAACTGAGCCCGTCTCATGCAGCGAATTCAAGGACAATTTGGTGGTTTGGCATTACTACAAAGAGGGTGGGATTAGCCCCTATTTGGAGAGGCTTAATGGGTACAATGAAGCTATTTCTGAACAATTTGCGCGGTCTTGGCAGAACAGATGGGTTTCAGTGGGTGGTATCAGCTTTGAAGTCTCTGAACACGTGATCCCTATGGCCACTGGTATGTCTACTCAGGGCTTGAAGCTACAGAGGAAAACTAAAATTGTGGACCTCTCCAGTTAGATGCTCTTCCTCGGTGTTGGTGAAAAATTAGTCCCTTACCAAGGCGGTTTTGACAGAGCCAAGTTGTCGGAGCCATGGGACGCTATGTGTTTTATCCTTATGAAGTATTTCACCCTGGAGGGGCACTTCACCATGTTTTATAACTATCATCTCCCCCTTTTAAATCATTTCTATTGCAATGCTAAAATTAGTTTTCTATTTTATTTGCTTTCTTCCCTCGAGCATTCCATCCTTAGGGTTAGGGTGAAAGTGGCTATAAACACTGCTAAGAAGCCTATCCCTCTTCACTAGGGCCTTATTCTCTGTCTATATAATCACCATCTTGCCCTTGAACCCTCTAAGCCCATTCCTACTAATAGTGGGGAAGGGGAACCCTCCTCTAACCCTAAGGATATTCCTGATGTTGATGAACCTGGGCCCTCCCCTGTTCCTATCAAGACTAAAGATGTTTCCTTTTGCACTCCTGCAGAAATTCCTGTTGATACTCTGGGCCCTACTGCCACTATGAAGGGTAAAAAACAGAAGGTTGCTGGTGAAATAAGCATTGGGAAGGCAATGGTTGGGACCCCTAAAACTCTTGGTAGGACCCCGGTGGGCCAGAGAAGTGATTCTTCTGCGAAGGTTGGCGATCAGGATGTATTGCTGGCAAATTGGCTCCTCAAGCAAAGCTCATTGACTATTCTGAGAGCGGTTTGGATGAATCCACCCGGAGGGAGGATGACAGGGATATGGAGATTCAGGACATATCTGGTGATGATGACGACAAGTAGGAGACTCATGATATGGGGGCTACCACTGAGGATGTTGCTGACTCTGCTGGAAATGCTGACAAAGCGGGTGAAATGTTCATGGAAGAGGCCTAGGATGCTATGGAGACTGATGATGGTCTGGGGGCTAAACTTGCAGGCCTGCACATTCGCATTATGAATCTAGAACAAAATCTCTCCATTGTGCTCAGGACCTCTATTCTCCTCAACCTCTCTGTACTGAAGAATCTGGGGGTAAATGTCAATGTTGACAATGATGATCTGGCTTAAAAAGTGGATGATATTATTAAATCTATGGACTAGAAAGGAGAGATGTTGCCTCCTGAGTTTTTTTTATTATACTACTGATACTCTGTTACTATATTTTTATGGCATTAGTTTTTAGCAGTTGGTTTTACTGGTTATGCTAGAAATCTGTAATTCATGTATTTGCTATTTCTGGTTAAAGGCACTGTTGATGCTTGCTGCCTTCGGGCCTCTCTAATTTTTGTAAGGGTTCAGCCCCTTGTTTAGCTACCTTATATTATCAAAAACATATAAAAAAATAAATTAGTCACCCTCACATATGGTGATCAGGGCTTTCCTCTGGAGTTTGGCGATCAGGGCGTATTGCTGGCAAACTGGCTCCTCAAGCAAAGCTCATTGACTATTCTGAGAGCGGTTTGGATGAATCCACCCGGAGGGAGGATGACAGGGATATGGAGATTCAGGACATATCTGGTGATGATGATGACAAGCAGGAGACTCATGATATGGGGGCTACCACTGAGGATGTTGCTGACTCTGCTGGAAATGCTGACAAAGCGGGTGAAATGTTCATGGAAGAGGCCTAGGATGCTATGGAGACTGATGATGGTCTAGGGGCTGAACTTGCAGGCCTGTGCATTCGCATTATGAAGCTAGAACAAAATCTCTCCATTGTGCTCAGGACCTCTATTCTCCTCAACCTCTCTGTACTGAAGAATCTGGGGGTAAATGTCAATGTTGACAATGACGATCTGGCTAAAAAAGTGGATGATATTATTAAATCTATGGACTAGAAAGGAGAGATGTTGCCTCCTTAGTTTTTGTTGTTATACTGCTGATACTCTGTTACTCTATTTTTATGACATTAGTTTTTAGCGGTTGGTTTTGCTGGTTATGCTGGAAATCTGTAATTGATGTATCTGCTATTTCTGGTTTAAGGCACTGTTGATGCTTGCTGCCTTTGGGCCTCTCTATTTTTTGTAAGGGTTCAGCCCCTTGTTTAGCTGCTTTATATTATCAAAAACATATCAAAAAATAAATTAGTCATCCTCACATATGTATATATAGCAACATATTGGAATTATCAGTCGATCAAGTTATATAAATAATTGTGACACAACAAGAGGATATATTGCCATCCCTGAACTGAACTATATTTATTGATCAAGAGGTACTTAGAATTAATTACCTTATTCAATTACAAGCAAACTATGTTGAGTCACGCAGGCGTATAGAGGCAAGTAGGAAGGTTGATCCTTCTAGTCCATGAGAGATGATAGGTAGGAAGCATGCCCTCCATCATACTCTCATCAAGTTATGTTAAAGGGATGATAGGTAAAAAGCATGCCCTCCATCATGCCCTCATCAAGAGATGATAGGTGGGAAGTGTGCCCCCATCATGCCCTCATCAAGAGATGATAGGTAGGAAGTGTGCCTTCCATCGTGCTCTCGCGAAAATGTGATAGGTGGGAATTGTGCCTTGAGCTTGATCTTGGTAGGGTGTGCCGCCAAGGTGGACATAAGAGATGATAGGTAGGAAGTGTGCCTTTCATTGTGCTCTAACTTACAAGTATTCCTATGGGACCTATTGTGACCTATATGCAACATCACCCTGTTGAAACTGCGGACCCCCCTTTCAATTTTGATCTTTTCTCTTGTTTCTATCAAGTTTTCCTAGTGAATAAAGGAATAGGTAGGGTCTTGAAGTTAAACTTAGTTTACCATTGAATAAAATGCATATTCAAGCATGGTCAAAGGGATTCACTCTAATTCTAAACTATGTGTGGTCCATTGAAATGCCTGCCCGTGATGATTCGGGATGCCTTAGAATTTCTACTCCAAGGTTTGTATCAAAATCTATTATTTATGCAAGGCATGATTAGAAGTCCACTCAAGTGGACTTGTGTTGATCATTTGGAATGTTTGTTCAAGGCAGCATCCATATCAGTTCCCCACATCCATCCAAGCAGACCATTGGATGTCCTTCACAAATCTTCTCCCCATCTTAATGCCTGATGCCTTAACGGAGCCCGCCTTGTTTATGATCATTTTGAAGAATTCTAATCTTGGCATAGTTTAGTTAAAGGTTAAATGTCCACCTTGGAGTTAAGGTTCACTTCGCATATTTGGAAGTGAATGAATTCACGTCTTATGGAGGACCTCGTATTATCTTCACATCACAAATCATGTACCTACAACATTTGAATCTCTGCTCAGGCGGACTTTCAGCGACCTCTTGGCAAGTGTGCACATGCATTTTGAATGCCCACTCGTCCCATGAGTCCTACTTCAGGTGGACTTTATTTAATTGGTAGTATTATCTATATTATGCCTTGAGCACCAAAATGCACACCTCTAGCAAATTTCTGCGATCCATTTGTAGAGTGCATACTCATTCCGCTGCTTAGGAGTTTTATAGTGATTAAATTGGACTTGTCCACTCGTTTCTTCAAAATCTAATTTGAGACTTCTTTAATGCCGAGTACTGAATATCTCAAGATTTGCCCAGGCAAGCAATAGTAAAGACATGACAAATTTAGCATTAGTGCCTTGAATATCTACGAACCTATTGAACCCACATCTCTTTGAAGAATATTGCATTCAAGTGTCTTTTACGTTGTTGGCACAAAATCCTCTCAGCGGTGTATTTTGCGATCCCCTGACACCATCTAGACTTAGTATCATATGGATTGCTTGAGTGATAATCTGAATTGCATTTTTTCATTTGGTGTGAGTTTAAACACTCTCATTATCATAAGTGTTGTCTATGGTTAAAGGAGGGCCATGCCTATCAATTTTCAACGCACAATCTGTGTATATTTGAAATATCCACTCAAATGATGATTCATCAGATTACCATCTCTCTGTCAACTTGGATTTATTTTAGATGATATAGAAAATTTACCTCAGCATATCATTTGTTTTTAAAGAGAGGACGAGAATTGGAGCATATGAAAAGAGTGAGCCCGTTGTGCATTTGGTGCTAATTGTGTTCATGCTCAAGAAAAAAATTGCATGTCTAGGTTTTGACGTGGGCAGATTGAAGTAGCATTTGTCGATTGAAGTACTTTAAGTATTGATCGAGTTTTGTTTTCACAGGGATTTGTATTTTTGGCCTTTCTCGAATTGGAACCAAGTAATTCAAAATTCACATATTCGTTTTATCCCGTATGCACTAGGTGGTGTAATTTGTCTTATGTGCTTGTCTTTTATGCATTGTTCTATCAAACTAATGTTTGGATATTCATGCAGGTGAGCAATGAGTGCAAAGGATAGACAGGCACTGATGAGGAGTGACATGAAGGGAATGTGGCCCAAAACAAAGATCACGTCAAAATGGCAAAATATCAGTGACACCAATCTCGGGAGGATTAGCATGAAAGAGATTTGAAAAAACCTATACAAGCCCAATCCATCGGATTTGATCAGGTGGATGTTGAAAAATGGGATTATTCAGGCTGATTTGTTCCCTCCGGCAATGTTGTGCCCAGAGCTGATACTAGAATGCGCTAAGCATTATAATCATGAAAAGAGATGCATTATGACAAGAGAGGGCAAAGTACTGGCTTATCTGAGGAAGGAGGCAATCACAGAAGCTTTTAGCATTCCCTCATACAAGACTACTACATTTTGTGACCAGGAGACTGCTTTGCAGCTTTATCTAGCTAGACCTGAGAAATGTATGGAGGTGATAAACAGCAAATGGTTGATGCAACCAAGGCCACATGTGAGCAAGGTGCCTAAAAAACTTCAAATCTAACTTCCATTGAGAAATCAATTATATGGTTGTATTTCTGAACCGCATCATGGGCTACCCACAATCAGCGAATTTTGAGCCATGGATGTTCTTCTTCATTGAAGAAATTGTAAGTGGAAAAAGAATGATAGATTGGGTTGAAATGATCAGCAGCAATATTGATGATCAGTTGAAGGGTTTGCAGGAGACAAAAAAAATTTATATGAGCTCATATGTCATATATATGCTTGCCAGAAATGAAAGATACCCAGGACTAAACTACAAGCGGAGGGTTGGAAACAAAGATGGACAGTTCAAGGTTTATGACTGCTATCCTCAGCTATACCTATAGGCTATATCTCATTACAGAAGGTATAATGATGCCTTTTCCATGCACATTGTCAGATTGTTGCAAGAAAACACATGCACGAGATTGTCAAAGGAGGCCATAAACTTTATAGCAAAATACGAAAAGTGGTTTATTCAGTTTCCAAGATTCACATACATCCGTGTTGAAGGCTTTTCATCATTGCCTAGATACCCCACTGACTGAATGGTATTGTTGGAAGTAACACGAAAGCTGATTGCATTTGACAAAGTCCAGAGAAAGAGAAAGAAGACCACAACTAAGTTTCCAATCAGCATCGGGAGGCTTGAGACCTATGCGTCATTACTAGCAGCTAAAAATTTAGAGATAGAGTTGCAAGCTTACAACTTGGTGTGCCATAATGATGCACGCAGTAACTTTGATCCATTTGGCACAGTCAGACAAAAATTTGGGAACAAATACGAGCACAGACCACAGCTCGAGGATCAATGGATAGATGCATATGATGAAATAGAAATAAGAAAGAAAGGTTGCTACGGATTGTCTTTAGTTTTAGTCAGAGCAACAAGAGTGATCAACATTTTGGATTAGCTTGAGGAGAATCACAAAAGACTTTCACAAAGTTTGTATGAAGAGAAGAGGGATAGGCCCTTCACCATCAATTGGTCAGAACAAGAAGTCACCTGCAATGATGATTTGATGACGCCAATTGTAGTGCATACCAAAAAATATGTGGACTTCCAAATTTGAGAGCTCCAGGAGAAGAATGTCCAATTCACTTACAACTTGATGAGAGGAGTTAGTACACATCAGTCCAAGAATTCTTCAAGTAGTGAGTCAAGAAGTGACTCCAGTGATTCCATTGATTCAGAGGGTGAAGGTGCTAATCCACATGAAGATATTCAGACAAGTAAGAAGGCAAACATTGATGATCAGAAGGCAGCTAGTGCATCTTCAAGGCAAGAGGGTAATGATATAATAAACATTGAGGAAGATGAAGTGAGATAGGATGAAAAGGTAGCTTTAGAAGTACCATCTAATCAAGGCATCAAACAAAGTAATTAGATTGATGAAGTTATGTCAAAATCATCTAAGGAGCAAGAAGTGGTCATGATAGAAGTAGAAGCTGAAAATCAAAATGATGAAGAGTTGTATGAGTTTGATAAGGAGGCTCTTCCTACTGTTCATTAGAAGGGAGTTAAGGAGGAAAATTAGGAAGACTTGTCTAACTTACCAGAGTGGCTAAGAGATCAAGTCAAGGAGAAATCTGTTATTGAAAGGGAACCTATCCTAAGTTTGGAAGACTTGCTGAGCAGGGCCAAACCTAACAATCGAAAGCATAAAATTACTAAATTCTCGAAGATCACAAGAGGGAGCCCACAGTCAAGGCAAGTGCATATTGTTGTCCCAAAAATCAGCATAGAGGCAAATGATGGTGTTCCAAGTGCATACGACATCAATACTTTTGATTTGGGACCAGCCATAGTAGAACAGGAGATAGAAGAGCTGGAAGATTCAGTTGCAGTCATCAAAGAAAGACTACGAAAGGAACAAGAACAGAGGATTTAGTTAGAAAAGGATAACTTGGCATTTTAGCACTATATTCAGTAGTTAATGAGGCTAGTAAGCCAACCTAAAGAGATGGTTGCACCACATGTGTTGCTTTCACAGGAGTCTATGGCACATTTGGAAGAAATGAGGTCCTCATCTCAAGTATTGTAGTATTGGGCAGCAGATTTTAAGATCAAAGCTGATGGGTTCATTGATGAAATAGTGAAATTGTATAAGGAGGCTTCTTCAATATTTGAGAAAGTTCAGAATATTCTGATTACTTGTGTAGAATTTAGAAATGTAAGAGAAGAAGTTATGCCTCAGTTGAAAAGGCTGATTTATACTCCAAGTGCTACCTTGTTGGATGAAGGAGTGATTGAACAAGGTTCAACATATAATTTCCATTCTTGGTATTGTGCACTCAACATAAAGCAGCAGGTTCTGGGAAAGCTTGAGAGTGATAGCACTCGAACAAGAGAGGTACTTCAAGAAATTCAAAGAAAAATACTTGTTTTTGTAAACAAGGTAGTTGATTCTAGTGGAGAGATTGATGAATACTTTCTAAAATATAAGATGCATACAAAGTATTTTCAGCATGCACAAGCTATTTCTAGGGAGTTGTTGAATGATATTTCCACACTTCCCACTTTCATCGGCATGATTCAGACATCCATGGATGGTTGGGAGATGACATTTGTCAAGTGCACAGAGGAGTTGCAAATCATAGAGGGCGCCATTCAAACTCTGCCAAGTGTCCCTATGGAGGAGTTTACATGTGTCATGACTAGATTTTTGGAGTTTACCACAAAAAGGAGAGGTCATAAATGAGGGTACTGCACTCGGTGGGTAAATCATAAATGCAAGGTCAAATTTTAGTAAATTTTGTAACCACTTGCCTTCGTGACACAATATGGGCCCTTGATTTCAAGTTTTACTCTTGGCCATCCATTGAATTTTGAAGCCTATATAAGCCCATTTTGTTCTCATTTGTAAGGGGGGAATGTTCTGAGAAATTGTTTCTCAAGACTCTGCTGAAATAAATACAAATTCATTGCTGAAATTTTCATGGTGATTTGTGTTGTTTCAAATGATTGCATGGTTTCTAAGTGTTCACTCATAGAATAAGATTAGTTTAGTTAATTTTCAGTGATTTAGTTTTATGTTTTATGGAAGTTGTTGTTGCTGATTTATGTTCGGTGTCTCCATAGTTCATACCATTTATAATTTGTCGATGGTAGATTGTAGTGCATGGTTAGTCTGAACATTATCTAAGCTTAACTTCAATTACTTTATGTGCAGAAGTAATCTGAAAATCTTACTTTTCCCTTAGAAGATAGCATCACCTTTGTGTAGTTGTTACCTTATGGCAAAGCGAAGTGTGGTTGAGATTCTGGTGAATCAGTGGTGATTGCTTGCATTTAGATTAGAGTCTTCTAAACCCATTTCCTTTTGCATTTTCTTTAAAATCCTATTAGATTTAGATTCAAGAGCTTCCACTATCATATCTTAAGTTGTCATATTGTTAGAACTTTGAAGAAGCTATGTTAAATGTTATCCAAGAGAAACAAAATTTCCTATTGTTGAACATTTATGTAAGTCCCTATGTGTCAAACAGTAATTCGCATCCTACTACTAAGTTATCCCAAGTCGTAACACCAAAAGTAACTAATCAAGAACCATGGAGTCTACTCATCTGATCACTTAGCTTAGTATTTGAGGGATTTTGTTCAAGAGAGGATAGAGTACACTAGTATTTTATTTTGCATTGTATGTGCAAGGAAAATACATCAACAAAATTGGTACTAGAAGGAGGGCCTCTCTTGGAATACAAAGTTAGACACACTAGAGCGCATTGTTTCTTTTTCACTTGAAAAGCACCAGAGGATCCTAAGGTCTACACCGCAACCTTTGAAGGAGTTGGTTGAATTGGATTTCAATTCCAAAGCCAAACACAATAAGAAGACAAATCCATCAAGTGAAGGATCACCTAGCATAGAGCTCATCATGAATTTATTTCAAACTCCACCACAAAATACAAGAATTGTTCAACCAAGTAATACACAACGAGTTACTCAAACAGTTCGAACACAACAAGAAAACATTCCAATGGCTTGGCTTCTGGCAAATGCTTCTCCTCTTGCTGTTTTGACAAATTACCATGAAATACCCAAGAGTCCTAAACAATTCTTCTCCAAATTTTAGATCAGTGATGTGAATAGGACAGCAGAAGAACATATTAAAATTTTTGAGGATACTCTTTGAAACAGAAGAATTGAGCATGATGATGTAGCATGTAGATTATTTCCTTATTCACTGGGTGAAGATGCATACCTTGGGTACATTCATCTACCTATAGGTTCCATCAAGAGTTGGCAAATACTGAAAAACACCTTTCTGGAAAAGTTTAGGATTCCTATCACTCCGTCAGAACTTTACAAACAATTTGTTGATGTCAAGAGGCAAGAGCATGAACCCATTAGTTCTTTCAACAATCGATTTCATAAGGCTTATACAAGGTTGCAAACTCTATATAATGTTGATGATGCAATGGCGAGAGAAGTATATTATGCAGCACTACACGGCCTTACTTCCATGTTTGTGAAGAGAGCAAATGCACCTCCAACTACTTTAATAGAAGCCTATGCCCAGGCTATCAAAGTGAATACTGACTTGGGCATGAATACTCAAGGGCCACTTAACCACTTCGCACATCCAGCTATGCCAAATCAAATTCAGGGAATCAACCAAGCTTTGACACAGCATACTCCTATAGTGAATCCAATTCCGACACCTAGAAATTAGATGATGTTGCATCCAAGAGCACCCATTTTACAAGCCTCACCAACGCAACCTGTGTACTTACAAGGGTCTTCATCCTCTATAAGGACTTAAGAAGAGAAGGATGAAATGAAAGAGTTAATTGATCAAGTGAAGAGATTATCCACTGAAGTTACCCATATGAGAAATCAAAATAATCATTTACAAAATATGCAAAGGAGTTTTCAAGGAAATCAGAGGGATCAGGGAAATCAAAATGGATATCAAGGAAATCAGAGAGACCAAGGAGTTTATCAATGTTATAATCAAGGATTTTGAGGAACAAATCAAGGATTCCAAAGACAAAACAAAACATGGAATACATCTCCAAACAATGGGAATGTTTCCTCTTTATTGGAAAATAATTCAAATTCAGATTCTAGACCTACAGATAAGGTATTCTTAGCTGAGGTAGCTTTATCAAGTTGGTGTCGATTACATAACACAAATCAGCATTCTGAGTTGTAGTGTACAGAGTTCAAAATAGCTGCTAATATATTCCAAAAGGAGATGCAAAGCATGCAAGCTCAAGATGCTCCACAAGCAAAGACAGGATATGAGATTGTTCCTACAACAAGGTATGATCAAGCCTTGATCATTGAAGACTTCATATTCCCTTCTGTGATGGATTATGATACAATGGAGTACAATGGAAGGTTTCCTCTAGCATCTACGAATGGACCAATTGAAAATCTAGATTATTACTCTCCATTCAGTAATGACTTTCAAGCTGAAGCAACAGGAGAAGTACAAGCATTTCAACAATTAGCTAGGAATCCACCCCTAAAAGTCTATCAAAGAAATCATCGAGTACATGATCCATTAACCACTTCAGTTCCTCCAAACAATTTTCAAACTCACCATATCCAAATGCTAGTAATAATCCAAATTTCCCAAAGGATTCACCAGAATATAGACAAAGGGATCCTGCTCAAAGAGTCACTCCAACGCAAGAAGTTTAGTCACGAGACAATCCACAAAGGAGCCAATCTTTCATGAGATGGCACCACAATAAATGATGGACTGAAACATTTAAGTTTAATTGTTACTGAAGAATTCAAGAAAGTGAAGGTGAGCATGCCTTTGGTTGAAATGATGAGAATCCCGGAGATCAAAAACACTGTTTTAAATAGCTTAAATGATACATCTACTCCAAGGAATGTTATTACAGGCCCTTCTAACTCATCCAATGTTTAGAATGCACATGTTGTGGAAAGTGTACTAGAGGGTGCTTCTCCATCTATGAACTCAGTATGTATAGCCCAAGACTCTACAAAGGATACAAAAGAAGGAAGTATTATTAAACATGAAAAGATTGTAAAAGATCAAATTACATGGTCAAATGATATGGCAAAAAATGCACATTCCAAGTTACCAAATGTAAATTCTGTAGTTTTCTATCAAGGAAGAGATGAGCCTGCCCCATTCCTATTATCAGTCCGTATGTTTGGGAAGATGTTACATAATTGTTTAATGAATTCAGGAGCATCAAGCAACGTAATGCCACTCACCACATGTAAAAGATTGGGTTTGATTCCTACCCCCACCATAAAGAAAGTTACACAGATGGAGAAGACAGAAGTGCCCGTGGTTGGATAATTGAATAATATACACATGTAGTTGTCATCTGATCCAAGAATCTAGAGCCACATTGATATCTCAGTTGTTGATATCCTAGGTGGATATGGCATGCTCCTGAGTAGAGATTGGTCGAGAAGATTGAATGGGTATGTAGCTACCGATTTCTCACACATGTGGCTACCATGGAAAGGAATTCCAAATCAAATCAGAATTGATAATACTCCAAGATTGAAACTGATGATCACAAAATATGGTGAAGACAATGAGGTCTTGTTCCTAGAAACTAATCTTGGAAATTATAGGCCAAATATGGAAGAAGTCCTCATGCTACAAGGTTCAAGTATGAAAGAAGATGAAGGTCAAAAATCTTTTGATGAAACTAAAATTTTGTTAGATCACAATTATGAGTCTGCTTCTAATGAAGGAGATGGTACATTTGAAAATTTCCTAACTTTTGTACTCAAGAATGTTCAGCAAGCAACAGAGTTGGGTCAGCAAGCAAATGTCAAAGATCTATTATTACCTAACTGGTACTAGATACACATTGCTTTTCATTCCAAGTTTTCCTATGCTATGTGTAAAGTTGCCTTAGAACAAGTATACAGGAGAGTTTTGTAGGCTACAAAGCTAGAAATTCTAGAAGTAAAGAAAGAAGATAACCCTGTGGAATTGCCCACTAAAACTGAAATAATTGAAAAGGCTGAAAAGAGTGATGATCAACTGAAGAAGGATCCAATTTCACCGAGGACTCCCAAGAAGGGTAAGAAAAAAGAAAATCCAAATAAAGTTTCAATTGATCAAGAAGAAAATCAAGTATGGACTTTACGTTTTGATGGGTCTAAGTCGAAACAAGGAGCTGGTGCTGGGTTTGAGTTTATCAATCCATCAGGTGAATCATTCTTGGCTGTGCACATACTACAATTTCCATGTACAAATAATGTTGCAGAGTATGAATCATTAGTTCATGGGTTATTGATGGCTATTAAGAAAGGAGCTAAGATTCTACATGTTTATGGAGATTCTGAGCTAATTGTCAAGCAAATAAGAAAGAAGTATGTTTGTCATGATAAGATATTGAAGAGGTATAGGAGCCATGTTTGGGATGTGATTGAAAGTTTTGATGCATTTAACATCAAATCAGTATACAGATCAAAGAATCAAGTTGCTAATTCCCTAGTATAGGCAGCAAGTTCACTTACACCACTTGCTATGAGTGGGTTAAAAAAGTTCAGTGTAGAGTTGGTCTCGGTACCATCAGTTCAAGATAATGTTACAAATTTTTAGGTGTTCAATGATGATAAACACATATAGGATTTCATCACAAATTCTGGGGTTTTTGAAGCTCAAATCATAGATGAAGAAGATTTGGAACAAGGAGAATTTGATGCAGAGGGTATCTTGAACCTAAAAAATAACATAATACCACGAAGGATGATTGAGTTAGAAAGACTCTTTGATTCAGATCAATTGAGTGCATTGAAAGATCATAAGATTCAAGGAGATAAATGTGAACCTATCAATATGGGAACAGGTAATGAAGAGAAGAATGTGTTAATAGGAAACATGTGTAGACCTAAAGAGAAAGAAGGTATACTCAAATGCATGAAAGAATTTTTAGGAATTATAGCATGGAGCTATGATGATTTAAAAACTGATGATACCTGAATCATTACACACACCATTCCTTTGAAATGCAACAGCAAGCCGTTCAGACAAAGGTAGAGACCTGTCAATCCACTGTTAGAACCACTGATATACAAAGAGGTAAAGAAGTTGTTGAACACAAGAATAATATTTCTAGTAAGGAACTCAACATGGGTCACCAATCTTGTTCCTATTTGTAAGAAAAATGGAGAAATAAGATTATGCGTAGATTTCAAGAATTAGAACAGAGCATCAGAAAAGGACAATTATCCACTGCCTTCATTGGATGAAGTTTTGCAAATTGTAAATGGTTCCTAGATGATGTCTTTCTTAGACAGATATTCAGGGTACAACTAAGTGATGGTGGAACCAGGAGACAGATTGAAGACTACTTTCACTTGCAAATGGGGAAATTATGCATATAGGTGAATGCCATTTGGACTGATTAACGCAGGAGCAACCTTTCAAAGAGCTATGGACATTGCTTTTGATGATTTGATTGGAAAATGTATAATCATATACATGGATGATCTCACAATTTTCTATTGCAGAAGGGAAGATCACATAGAGGATTTGAGGAAAGTATTTCAAAGATGTAGAAAACATGGAATCTCACTGAACCCAAAAAAGTGTATGTTTGGAGTGGCAAATTATTGGGACATGTGATTTCAGAGAAGGGAATTTCAATAGATCCAAGTAGAATAGAGGCTATTTCCAAGATTGATATGCCTGCAAGTAAGAAGGAGCTGAAGTCATTCTTTGGGAAGATAAACTTCATCAGGAAGTTCATTACAGGATTTGCAGAGATCATTAAGCCATTGAAGGACATGTTGAAGAAAGATGCAAAGATAGAATGGACAATTCCTGCAAGAAAAGCATATGAAGAAATCAAGGAAGCTATTGTTGATGCTCCTATTTTGATAAGCCCGGATTACACAAGGCCATTTTATTTATACTATTTTGCTTCGGAGCATATGTGTGCAGCAACTCTAACTCAAAGAAATGAAGGAAAAGATGAACACCCAATAGCCTTCATGAGCACACCATTGAAAGATGTTGAACTAAGATATCCTAATGTGGAAAAGCAAGCTTATGCACTGGTCAAAGCAATTAACAAATTCAGACATTACATTTTGAGAAGTAGAATATATGCTATTGTTCCAGATGTGGCAGTCAAGACCCTGCTTATGTAGAATGAATTGAGAGAAAGAAGAGGCAAGTGGGTCACCACTATTCAAGAATATGATATTGAAATACAACCAATGAAGCTTGTTCAAGGACAAGGACTGACTCAAATGATTGCAACTGATGGACCAGGGTTGATGCAACAAGTTTATACTCTTGATGATGTATCACCTGATGAGTGGTACAATGACATTATATATTATCTGCTAAATCAGAAGTGTCTAGTGCAGATGAATTCAACCCAGAAGAGAGCTTTGAGAATAAAAAGTCAACGTTTTATGCTCCAAGGGTTAGTCTTGTTCTTAAAGAATCATGAAGGGATGTATTTAAGATGCGTAGGAAAAGATGAAGCAGGTAAGATAATGGAACATTTTCACAACAAATTTGGAACATGTCATGGAGGTGGTTTAGATACAGCACACCAGATTCTAAGGGTAGGCTATTATTGGCCTACTTTGTTTCACGATGCATATGACCATGTCAAGAGATGTCACACATGCCAGGTAGTTGCTTCAAGGGAAAGAAATCTAGCCATGCTACTTCAACTGGTAATCAAAGTAAGACCTTTCGCTCAATGGGGTTTGGACTTTATTGGTATGATTAACCCACCTTCCTCAGCACAACATAGGTATATTATGACCGCTACTGATTACTACACCAGGTGGTCTGAGGCTCATGCTTAAAAATTTTGTACTTCTGATGTTGTGATTAAATTTATTGAAGAAAATATTATCACTAGGTTTCGATGTCCACATGCACTTGTTTGTGATAATGGTCCTGCTTTTACTTCACTAAAGATTTCTAACTGGTCTTTTCAATATGGCATCACACTGAAATTTTCATCAAACTATTACCCATAGGGAAATGGCCTAGTAGAATCCACCAACAAAAACTTGCTAGGTGCAATTAAGAAACTACTCAACAAAAACCCAAGAGATTGGCATACACAACTTAAATTTTCTCTTTGGAAAGATAGGACAAGAATAAAGGGTTCCCTGGGTACATCCCCTTATCATCTAGTTTATGGCCAAGATCCTGTATTCCCAATCCAACTGAGAATTCCTACATTACAATTTATGTAGGATTACATGGAAGAAAACAACAGAGTCCAAACTAGGTTGTCACAACTGCTCCACTTGGAAGAAAAACAAGACATGGCACTTGAAAACTCGGCAAAACATCAAGGAGTTGTGAAGAAATGGTTCGATAGACAAGCAAAGATCAAGTCTTTTCATATATCTAATTTGGTTCTATACTGGGACAAAGCTAAAGAGAGAAAGGTTGAACATGACAAATTTGATAATCTTTGGAAAGGCCCTTACCAGATTGCTGAAATTTTGGGAGAGAATGCTTTCAAACTGAAAACACTCACTGGAGAATCTGTTCCATTGCCCGTTAATGGACAATTCTTAAAGCATTATTTCCAACCCTAAGTTCTTTCAAGGACTTATTTGTACATAATTAGGATAGTTGTTTCCTACTTTCATAGGTTAGTTTTAGGTTAGGTTTGCTACATTTTGGGCTTGTTTGCTTTTCCTATAGTTTTTGGCTTTCCCCGGGGTCCCATTTTGGGGTAGTATTTTCAATTCAAGAACATTCTTGTTGACTTTGTGAGGTGATGTTAAGTTTATTTTGGGAATAAATATTCATGAGATTCATTGAGTCAGAAGGTAATTTTCTTCAGTTTATCTATTGGTTAAGATCTGTACTTGACTCGAGAAGGGAATCAAACATTGTATTTTGACATGAAAGTCTTTGATTATATGTTTAAAATGTTTAATCTTTAAATGAATGCTTTTTGTTTTCTTTTGATAAGCTTCATCAGATGGATAGATCCATTGCGGACTCCATTGTTGGCGTTCGGTAGCATGTTGCTTGCTCTGGGAGGATAAATTGACTATTTAGAGCAACTTGAATTGTTTTGAGATCTTATATCTTTTCACTTTTAAAATCTAGAAGTACCTAAGTAAATCTTTGTGATCTCGCATTAAGTGAAAAATCTAAAGGTCCACCTTTTCCTTCATCGTAAGTCCACACCTAGCTAGCTGAGTTATCATGTAGCAGTACTGCATTGTAATCTACCAAGCAAAAAACATGTTGAAAATCAAAAAGAAAAGAAAAAGAAAAATAAATGAAAAGAAAATCACAAATCACACACTATAACTCAGTTATATGCACAATCGAGTAATCTTTACCGGGGCTATGGATGCCTGACCAGCAGTAGGGCTCTGCTCGAGTGGAATTACGAGACAAACCCGTCGGGGCTATAGATGCTCACTGGTAGCGGGGCCATATCCAAGTAGTTCATGAGGTGTGTACTAATCACATAGCTTAATGCAAAGGAACTAAGGCAATCTTAAGTGCTGATGGATGGAAATGAACCCAATTACACACACTTGGATCTTCAGGATGAAAATGGTTGTCCTAATCTTTTGATTTTGATGCCTTGATTAAGTTTTCATGTTTATCTAACCTGATATGTGGGTGTATGCAGGAATTTTGAAGTTTTGATTCTTGCTTATCTTTAGAACACTTGAAGAGATTTAAATGAAATTTTTACTCTATGAAACAACAGAGATGAAATGTCATGATACAATTTATGACTCTTTTCTACTTTTTAGTACATCTCTTCAACTAATGAATGGGCTTGAGGGGGGTTATTTGATGATTAAGGGTTTTGAATGAGTCTTTATAATTAAAATGTTTAGGAACATTTCTCTCGTGGTGTCACCAGATGTTGTGACCTATATGAAACATTGCCCCATTGAAACTGGGGACCCCCCTTTCAATTTTGATCTTTTGTCTTGTTTCTATCCAGTTTTCCCAATGAATAAAGGAGTGGGTAGGGGTGTGAAGTTAAACTTAGTTTAGCATTGAATAAATTGCATATTCAAGCATGGTTAAAGGGATTCACTCTAATTCTAAACTATGTGTGGTCCATTGAAATGCCTGCCTGTGATGATTCGGGATGCCTTAGAATTTTTGCTCCAAGGTTTGTATCAAAATCTATTATTTATGCAAGGCATGATTAGAAGTCCGCTCAAGCAAACATGTGTTGATCATTTGGAATGTTTGTTCAAGGCAACATCCACGTCGGTTCCTAATGTCCGTCCAAGTGGACCTTTGGATGTCCTTCACAAATCTTCTCCCCATCTTAATGCCCGAAGCCTTAACGGAGCCCGCCTTGTTTAAGATCATTTCAAAGAATTCTAATCTTGATATAGTTTAGTTAAAGGTTAAATGTCCGCCTTAGAGTTAAGGTTCACTTCACATATTTGGCAGTGAATGAATTCACGTATTATGGAGGACCTCGTATTATCTTCACGTCACAAATTATGTACCTACAAACTTTGAATCTTCACTCAAGCAGACTTTCAGCAACCTCTTGGCAAGTGTGCACATGCATTTTGAATGCCCGCTCGTCCCATGAGTCCTGCTTTAGGTGGACTTTATTTAATTGGTAGTATTATTTGTATTATGCGTTGAGTGCCAAAATGCCCACCTTTGGTAGATTTTTGTGATCCATTTACAAAGTGCATACTCATTCCGCTACTTAGGAGTTTTATGGTGATTAAATTGGACTCGTCTACTCATTTCTTTAGAATCTAATTTGAGCCTTCTTTAATGCTGAGTAGTGAATATCTCAAGATTCGCCCAAGCATGTGATAGTAAAGACATGAAAAATTTAGCATTATTGCCTTGAATATCCGTGAACCTACTGAACCCACATCTCTTTGAAGAATCTTGCATTCAAGTGCCTTTTACGTTGTTGGCACAAAATCCTCTCAGTGATGTATTTTGCAATTCCCTGACACCATCTAGACTTAGTATCATATGGATTGCTTGAGTGATAGTCTGATTTGCATTTTTTCATTTGGTATGAGTTTAAACACTCTCATTATAGTAAGTGTTGTCTATGGTTGAAGGAGGGTCGCGCCTATCAATTTTCAGCTCACAATCTATGTATATTTGAAATGTCCACTCAAATGATGATTTGTCGGATTCCCATCTTTCTGTGAACTTGGATTTGTTTCAGATGATACAAAAACTTTTCCTTAGCATATCATTTGATTTTAAAGAGAAGATGAGAATTGGAGCATATGAAAAGAGTGAGCCCGTTGTGCATTTGGTGTTGATTGTGTTCATGCTCAAGCAAAAAATTGCATGTCTAGGTTTCAACGTGGGCAGATTGGAGTAGCATTTGTTGATTGAAGTTCGTTATGTATTGATTAGGTTTTGTTTTCATAGGGATTTGTATTTCTGGCCTTTCTCGAATTGGAACTGGGTAATTCAAAATTTGCATTTTCATTTTATCCCGCATGCACTAGGTGGTGTAATTTGTCTTATGTACTTGTCTTTTATGCATTGTTCTATCAAACTAATGTCTAGATATTCATGCTGGTGAGCAATGAGTGCAAAGGATAGACAGGCACTGCTGAGGAGCGACATGAAGGGAACGTGACCTGAAACAAAGATCACGTCAAAATGGAAAAATCTTAGTGACACCAATCTTAGGAGGATCAACATGAAAGAGATTCGACAAAACCTATACAAGCCCAATCTATTAGATTTGATTAGGCAGATGTTGAAAAATGGGATTATTCAGGCTGCTTGCTTCCCTCCTACAATGTTGTGCCTGGAGCTGATACTAGAATGTGCTAAGCATTATAATCATGAAAAGAGATGCATTATGACAAGAGAGGGCAAAGTACTAGCTTATTTGAGGAAGGAGGCAATCGCAGAAGCTTCTGACATTCCCTCATACAAGAGTACTACATTTTACGACAAGGAGACTGCTTTGTAGCTTTATCTAGCTAGACCTAAGAAATGTATGGAGGTGATAAATAGCAAATGGTTGATGCAACCAAAGCCACATGTGAGAAAGGTACCTAAAAAACTTCGCAAATCTGACTTCCATTGAGAAATCAATTATATGGTTGTATTTCTGAACTACATCATGGGCTGCCCAGAATTGGTGAATTTTGAGCCTTGGATGTTCTTCTTCATTGAAGAAATTATAAGTGGAAAAAGAATGATAGATTGGGTTGAAATGATCAGCAGCAATATCGATGATTAGTTGAAGGGTTTGCAGGAGACAAAAATATTTTATATGAGCTCATATGTCATACATATGCTTCCTAGAAACGAAAGATACCTAGGACTGAACTACAAGGGGAGGGTTGGAAACAGAGATGGACAGTTCAAGGTTTATGACTGCTATCCTCAGCTACACCTACAGGCTATATCTCATTACAGAAGGTTTAATGATGCCTTTTTCCATGCACACAGTTAGATTGTTGCAAGGAAACACATGCAGGAGATTCTTGAAGGAGGCCATAAACTTCATAGCAAAATACGGAAAGTGGTTTATTCAGTTTCTAAGATTCACATACATCAATGTTGAAGGCTTCTCATCATTGCCTTATAGATTGCCTAGATACCCCACTGACAGAATGGTGTTGTTGGAAGTAACACGACAGCTGATTGCATTCGACAAAGTCCAGAGAAAGAGAAAGAAGACCACAACTAAGTTTCCAATCAGCATCAGGAGGCTTGAGACCTGTGAGTCATTACTAGCAGCTGAAAATTTAGTGATAGAGTTGCAGGCTTAGAACTTGGTGTGCCATAATGATGTATGTAGTAACTTTGATCCATTTGGCACAGTGAGAAAGAAATTTGGGAGCAAATACGAGCACAGACTACAACTCGAGGATCATTGGATAGATGAATATGATGACATAGAAATAAGAAAGAAAGGTTGCTACTGATTGTCTTTAGATTTGGTTAGAGCAACAAGAGTGATCAACATTCCGGATAAGCTTGAGGAGAATCACAAAAGACTTTCACAAAGTTTGTATGAAGAGAAGAGCGATAGGCCCTTCACCATCAATTGGTCAGAATAGGAAGTCACCCACAATGATGATTTGATGACGCCAATTGTAGCGCATACCAAAAAATATGTGGACTTCCAAATTTGAAGGTTCTAGGTGAAGAATGTCCAATTCACTTACAACTTGATGGGAGGAGTCAGTACACATTAGTCCAATGATTCTTCAAGTAGTAAGTCAAGCAGTTACTCCAATGATTCTAGTGATTCCGAGGGTGAAGGTGTTGATCCACATGAAGATATTCAGACAAGTAAGAAGGAAAAGATTGATGATCAAAAGGTAGCTAGTGTATCTTCAAGGCAAGAGGGTAATGATATAATAAAGATTGAGGAAGATGAAGTGAGATAGGATGAACAGGTAGCTTTAGGAGTACAATCTGATCAAGGCATCAATCAAACTAATCAGATTGATGAAGTTATGTCAAAATCATCTGAGGAGCAAGAAGTGGTCATGATAGAAGTAGAAGCTAAAAATCAAAATGATGAAGAGTTGTATGATTTGATGAGAAGGCTCTTCCTACTATTCATCAGAAGGGAGTTCAAGAGGAAAATCAGGAAGACTTATCTAACTTAGTAGAGTGGCTAAGAGATCAAGTCAAGGAGAAGTATGTTATTGAAAGGGAACCCATCCTAAGTTTGGAAGACTTGCTGAGCAGGGCCAAACCTGATAATGGAAAGCAGAAAATTACTAAATTCTCGAAGATCACAAGAGGCAGCTTGGGGTCAAGTCAATTTCATATTGCTGTCCCGAAAATCAGCCTAGAGGTAGATGATGGTGTTCCAAGTGCATATGACATCAATACTTTTGATTTGGGACCAGCCACAGTAGAATAGGAGATACAAGAGTTGGAAGATTCAGTTGCAGTCATCAAAGAAAGACTACGAAAGGAACAAGAATGGAGGATTCAGTTAGAAAAGGATAACTTGGCATTTCAGCACTATATTCAGTAGTTAATGAGGCCAGTAAGCCAGGCTAAAGAGATGGTTGCACCACCTGCATTGCTTTCACAGGAGTCTATGGCACATTTGGAAGAAATGAGGTCCTCATCTCAAGTATTGTAGGATTGGGCAGCAGATTTCAAGATCAAAGTTGATGGGTTCATTGATGAAATAGCGAAGTTGTACAAGGAGGCTTCTTCAATATTTGATAGAGTTCAGAATATTCTGATTACTTGTGCAGAATTTAGAAATGTAAGAGAAGAAGCTATGCCTCAAATGAAAAGGCTAATTTATACTCCAAGTGCTACATTGTCGGATGAAGGAGTGATTGGACAAGGTTCAACATATAATTTCCATTCTTGGTATTGTGCACTTAGCATAAAGGAGCATGTTCTGGGAAAGATTGAGAGTGACAGCACTCGAACAAGAGAGGTACTTTGGGAATTTCAAAGAAAAATACTTGTTTTTGTAAACAAGGTAGTCATTTCAGTGGAGAGATTGATGAATACTTGCTGAAAGATAAGATGCATACAAAGTATTTTCAACATGCGCAAGCTATTTCTAGGGAGTTGTTGAATGATATTTCCACACTTTCCACTTTCATGGGCATGATTCAGACATCCATGGGGAGATGACAGTTGTCAAGTGCACAGAGGAGCTGCAAATCATAGAGGGCACCATTCAAACTCTACCAAGTGTCCCTATGGAGGAGGCTACATGTGTCATGACTAGATTTTTGGAGTTTACCACAAAAAGGAGAGGTCATAAATGAGGGTACTGTACTTGGTGGGTACATCATAAATGCAAGGTCCAATTTTAGGAAATATTGTAACCACTTGCCTGCGTGCCACAATATGGGCCCTTGATTTCAAGTTTTAATCTTGGCCATCCATTGAATTTTAAGGCCTATATAAGCCCATTTTGTTCTCATTTGTAAGGGGGAATGCTCTGAGAAATTGTTGCTCAAGACTCTGCTAAAATAAATACAAATTCATTGCTGAAATTTTCATGGTGATTTGTGTTGTTTCAAATGATTGCATGGTTTCTAAGTATTAACTCATAAAATAAGATCAGTTTAGTTTATTTTCAGCGATTTAGTTTTATGTTTTATGCAAGTTGTTGTTGTTGATTCATGTTCAGTGTCTCCATAGTTCATAGCATTTATAATTTGTCAATGGCAGATTGTAGTGCATGGTTAGTCTGAACATTATCTGAGCTTAACTTCAATTACTTTATGTACAGAAGTAATCTGAAAATCTTACTTTTCCCTTAGAAGATAGCATCACCTTTGTGTAGTTGTTACCTTATGGTGAAGCAAAGTGTGGTTGAGATTCCAGTGAATCAGTGGTGACTGCTTGCATTTAGATTAGAGTCTTCTAAACCCATTTCCTTTTGCATTTTCTTTAAAATCCTGTTAGATTTAGATTCAAGAGCTTCCATTGTCATATCTTAAGTTGTCATATTGTTATACCTTCGAAGAAGCTATGTTACATGTTATCTAAGAGAAACAAAATTTCCTATTGTTGAACATTTACGTAAGTCCCTTTGTGTCAAATAGTAATTCGCATCCTACTACAAAGTTATCCCAAGTCGCAACACCAAAAGTAACTAATCAAGAACCTTGGAGTCTACTCATCTGATCACTTAGCTTAGCATTTGAGAGATTTTGTTCAAGAGAGGATAGAGTACACCAGTATTTTATTCCTTTCATCACTCTCCTAATTTCGAATAGAATAATCCCACCGATCGAATTCATAGTGATTAAGTTGTTTCTGCATGATAATGTAGTCAGTGGTTTGGTTGAAGCTGTACATTGCTGAATTAAGGGGCCAAAAAAAGTTTAATCAGTAATATTAACATGTGCGGGTATAACCTAGTTGGTAGTGTCTTTGAATAGCAAAGACTTGATTTTTTTTTTATAGCCTATTCACATGAAACCATACAAGAGCACAGAAAAGTAGTTACAACGTTGAGTGAAAAATTGGAAATCCCAATCAAAATCTAACTTAATAAAAAAGCATTGTGATCTTGATGTTCTAATAGAAAAATCTCATATCCAAAAAAAAAAAGTTGAAACCAACCAAATATGATTTAGTTGTAGAATTCTTAGCATCCTATAGGTCATAATGAATGTAACTCATATGCAATAAATTTCATTCACCAATAAATTGGTAGTCAAAAGTAAATTTTGGCTAATAAAAATAGGACAAATATTTATTAATTGACTGTTTAATCATTAAAGTGGATGGTGTTTAAGTAGAGTACAAAGATTCATCTAATCAAATTAGCAAAGCCACATTCAAACAACTGTCTTAAACTT
Source organism: Cunninghamia lanceolata (assembly GCA_027924645.1). Lineage (NCBI taxonomy): Eukaryota > Viridiplantae > Streptophyta > Pinopsida > Cupressales > Cupressaceae > Cunninghamia > Cunninghamia lanceolata. The sequence goes on along the minus strand of BSBN01000078.1, from coordinate 27,175,962 downwards.
TTTAATTTGTTTATTACTTTCACATCATTTTAAAACAACTGAAAGACATTTTGGGAGCAGGTAGTTGCACGCCCACAAATGTTAAGTAATATCCATGTATTCAAACACCTATACATAACCTGAGATCTATTCTTACAATGTTAATGTCCCCTCCATCTACAATTTTTTCTTTTCATCTATCAGTTTTAGAAGTTCATGTCCAACTTCATCTCTTAATCCTTTAATGCAACCTTCTGAATAGGTGCCCGATTGCTGCTGGAGCTCGTGTACAAACTTGTTCACATCTATATTAAACACCTTTCTCCACTGCAAAAGCAATGAAAATGCATAAGGTTGACTATGTAAAGAACTATCATACTTACTTATTATATTAAAAATTTTGTGACTTACTTCTTCTATCCATCTCATGTCGTACTCTACTTCAGGATAATTTAACCTCCTGCATGGCTGGTCACGTGTGACTAGCATAGCTTTGTCCTAGGACCTGGATGGCTGGTCACGTGTGACTAGCATAGCTTTGTCCTAGGACCTGCATAGTATTTATTTATATTAGGTATACAGTATACTACATGCCACCAATACTAATGGTAAAATATGAAGGAGAGATGTTAGAACACTGACCTTGCTGCAGCCTCAGCAATAAAATATTGACCTAAAATTAATGCACAAGTGAACAATATCAAATAAAATATAATAGAATTTAAGATTCTCAATTCATAATAAATTTTTCAAAGCTTTGGATTAGAGTTTGCAAAGAAAATGATTTATTTGGATTGCCACCCCTGTAATCTGTTAACTTTTTGAAAGGATTTAGAATAAAAAAAATTTTAGAATTTTTTTATGAACATACTACTTTTGACTTAATAATGTGTCACAAATAACATGGCTGGATTTTTTTTTTTTTTTAAATTAGGGTAATTTTTATTTTCAAATCTTTAAAATATTAGTAACCTATATTATTCTCAACACAACAAAAATCTTTCTGCTTTTTACTTTTTTAATAAGAAACTCCTCAACATTCAAGTAAATAAAAAAAAATTAAAAATAAATCCTTATAAACTCACACAGGCTTACTTGGCGTTTATCCTCCTTAAGCTTGCAGAGAAATGGCATTCCAACGTTATTAAAGAGATCTATGTAGTGAAACATATTGTAAGTTGGACACTTCAGCAATCCATTATTATTGAACTCAAAACATCTTTAATAGCACCCAAAAGTTTTTCAAATTAATCTTTTGAGTCCCAAAAAAATTAACCCACACAGATATGGAATCACACTAAATATGAGACACACGAAATGACCTGAAATAATAGAAATACCAGTCAAACAAAAGAAAACCGAAAGAGAAATAATAGAATACCATATATTGGCTTGCCAACGGCAACGGCCACGGTCATCACTGACTCCAATGAATCGGCCACTTTTCCTACCATTATCATTTATGTTAGGCTTTCCATGAGACGTCTTAGGGTTAGGGTTTACCATGCCATTATTACCACCACTTCCTGCAACTGTGTCTTGGTCAACCCTCCCTCTACTGAGATTCATTAGCATCCTTGCCGTGTGTTAAATATCATCCAATTCACAAGAATTGTCCTTGTGATTTTTCCTTTTTCCACCACTAAGCCTCACCTCAGCGTTAGGATCTGCTATCTCAGAAGCAGGACTAGACCGAGCTTTAACTTGAGCATGAGAAATATTGGCATTAAGATTTTCCATTATTGTAAACTCTCCACAATGCAAGAAAGCGGTTAGCACTGCAAACGTACATGCCAATCATTGTATTCCTTATCCTTTTGAAAAAAGCTAGCACAACACTTGAGAAAGTTAGGGCCATTGATATATAATGGAAAAGAGAGACTTCAATATCCTTCATCATACTAAAACTGTCTATGAGACTATCATATTACAAAGCACTGCTGAAGTAATGAGAAATTGCTATCAGACAACTCTGTTCAAGTAATGAGAGATTGCTATCAGACAACTCTGTTCTTTGCAACCTGTTCGTCTTCCAAAGTTTGACCTTTCTAGTGACATAGATAAAACAAACATTGATGAAAACAATTGGTGCTGTTAGTTTTCCTTTATATTTATATCTAATATCCCTTTGCTTGTTTTCCTTTGTGTTCCAAACGAAAAATAATGCTGGGAAAATGAGGAAGACCATATAGTCGAAAGTAATTATGATTTCCTGATTTTTCAAAGTCTTATGACGATTAAAGAATGCTTGTAGTCCAACGAAATAACTAAATTTATCTAGGAGGAATTAAATGTTGTAGACAGAAAATGAGTAAAACTATTTAGAAGGATTCAAATTTTAAGTTAGATTTAGCCCTGTAACAAAGTTGAAGAAATTAAACTTATATTACCTGGTCATTGAAATTCAGGGAGATGACAGAAAGATTTAATTATGGTGAAAAATAATTCATTTATATAAATAACTAAGTTAAATGAAACGTTATTGAAGAAATAAATATCCAATAATAATATTGTAAAGAAGTATATGTTTCACTCTTTCACTTTTATGTTTTAATTTATTTTTTGTCGATCTGGTTAACATATTCTCTTGGTATATAATTTATTTTATAGGTGCAGTGAATAACCCTAATTTTGAATTGAACATTGTATTATGTTTAATCCTCCATTTCATACCAACATCAATGTAATTCTTAGGACTTCTTCCTTCCTAGACTAGATTGTGGGCATGATCTAGTCCTCTAGATTTAAAATTTGAAATTCTAAATTTCAAAGCTAACAATCCCAAGATATACTTATTACTCATGAAGAAGATAAATGTTGAATACTTTTATCTTTACCTTTCTTCAACCAAGAGGGTGCTAATTGGGATGTAAATTCCAACATTTATCTTCTTCATGCCCATCTTTATCACAATGAGAACAATGCAATTTTTTGTTACCTTTACCATGGAATTACAAAGCTTCATTCCTTTTCCCTTTGGATTTTTCTTTCCACCATGCTACTATTTGTTACCCTTGTTGCAAGTGAAAGGAACTCCCTCCTTTTCCAACTCCAGATAGCCTACTTGGGCACAAGCCCAATCGATATTTTGGGGTTTGGCCCTGAGGAATACCATTTGTAGATGGTTAAACAAACCTCCCACATAGCTAATCAACACATCATGCTCCATGATTGCTTTCCCAAGGTCAATTGCTCTTTTTATTCTCTTGTAGGCTTCAATACTTTTCCCTTTCCTTTCTTCAAATGATGCCACTACATCACTTATTCTTCTTTATGGAAAACGGGGTAAAACTAATTCTACAACATCTCATTAAAATTATTCCACTTGGAGATTGGTGCAATTTTTTAAATATTCTAAGAGTGAGCATAACTCCGATACCATGTGAGAAAATACCCAAGTTTCAACCTTATGAAAGAAGTTTGTTGAGTTGACCATGATTTCACCATCATTCAGAGAATGCACTAATTTCACTATCATTGAGTTGACTGCAATTTCACCATCATTGAGATTAATGACTATCTTTGCTTCAACTTTGAACAACCTCATGGATGATGATGCTTCTTGCTCAAATTCACTCTTTTCAAGCACACCTTCTTTTAAATCTACAAAATGTTTTGAAGAATTAATTGTTGAGATTATGAAATCTATCCATCCATCCAGGATTATTTTGGACTCCCCATTTTGCCTATCAATTCTAGTATCATGTTCTCAAGAATATGAAGTTTATCTTCAACATACGTCATCCTTGCAACTAGATTGTGTATATAATCTAGTGTCCTCCATATTGAAAATTCAAAATTATCAATTCCAAAGTTGGCAATCCTAGGATATAATCATTACCCATCAACATGCTTGCCAAAAATTTAAAATTGTGTCTAGGGTTGTGAATTTAGGGATATTATCCTAGAAAATTTTCATAATTGATTAGTATAATCTTTCATTCACATATTTGATCACACACATCATTAATCTTAGTTTTCATTAGGTGCAAAAACTCAACATCCAAAATTCTTTGTTTCTTTGTTTTGATCTTACTAAATCCACCTAGGGGCTTCACTATCATTGAGGAATTGGATTGCTCATCCCTCTATACATAGGAATATTGGACCAAAGTCACAATTAACACAACATTAATCATAGACCTATATATATACATTTAATAAAATATTTTCTAAGGATTTGCAATCTAAATTTTGTGTTGAGTGAAATCACAGTACTTAAGATAAAATTACACTAGTCAAACAAAATCATGGGTGTGATCTAATCTAAAGCCTTGAGAATTTCTTCATCTATTTGTCATAGACTTTTAATCGTAAGTCTAGTTCTAGATTCTATATCTCAATTCCCTATCACACCATCAATACAATAAGCATCCACATCAATCCAATTACTAGGTAAGTGCTTTAATCTCTCTCATTTTCATTTATCATCTATTTATCTAGATTAGTATCTCATATATTACTACCTAATTTAATTTAAGATCAAATTATTATGTATTTCCTTATCATTCCATTAGACATCTAAATTAATGTAAGGTTGTTTATTTTCCTTAAAATACTAATATCTATATTATTATTGTATGGGTGAAAAGTGCATCCCTGGTACTTTTTTCCCTTTCATTTTGGACTCACCTTAATTGTTATCCCTACTATAATGGTCTAGTGTCTGTGATAACCAAAAGTTTACTTAGACACAATGTTGGTGAGTCAGACTTCAAACAGCACATGCACTGCACCATTGCTAAAGGCATCAATCGAATCACTCATAGGTCTTCTGAGGAAAGCTATCTAGGCGAGGGTGATTTGGACTAGTTACTCTCTTGGCATGGAAGAATTGCACCCTGGGTGATAGTGGAGTTGTGTTGTATGTTTGAATGCTGAATTATTGACTTTGTGTACTCATGATGAGACTGAGGGTTTCCTTAATGTCTTCCCATGTTTGTTGTTTGAATTGAAATTTTTTGTAACTTACTTCTTCTACCCATCTCATGTCATACTCTGTTTCAGGATAATTTAACCTCTTGTATGGTTGGTCACGTGTGACTAGCATAGCTTTGTCGAGGACCTTGCTCCAGCCTCAGCAATAAAATATCAACCTAAAATTAACGCAAAAGTGAAGAATAAAAAATAATAAATAATAGAATTTAAGATTCTCAATTTGTAATAAATGTTTGAAAGCTTTGGATTAGAGTTTGCAAAGAAAAAGATTTATTTGGATTGCAAGCACTGTAATCTATTAACTTTTTGAAAGAATTTAGGATAAATATTTTTTAGAATTTTTTTATGAACATACTACTTTTGAATTAATAATGGGTCGCAAATAACATGGCTGGATTATTTTTTTTTTAAAGGGTAATTTTTATCTTCAAATCTTTAAAAATATTAGTAACCTATATTTTTCTCAAAACAACAAAAATCTTTCTGCTTTTTACTTTTTTAATAAGAAACTCCCCAAAATTCAAGTAAATAAAAAAAACAAAAAATAAATCCTTATAAACTCACCTAGGCTTACTTGGTGTTTATCCTCCTTAAGCCTGCAGAGAAATGGCATTCCAATGTTATTCAAGAGATCTATGCAGTGAAACATATTGTAAGTTGGACACTTCAACAATCCATTATTATTGAACTCAAAACATCTTTAACAGCAACCAAAAAATTTTCATATCAACATTTTGAGTCCAAAAAAAACTAACCCACAGAGATATGGAATCAAGCTAAATATGAGACACACTAAATGACCTGACAGATTGATATAAAATCTTTTGATTTTTTTTTGAAGAAGGATATAATGTTCAATCTATTGTTCTTTAATTAAAAGTTAAAGAGTCAAACAAAAGAAAGACAAAAGGGAAATAACAAAAGAGAAATAATAGAATACCATATATTGGCTTGCCAACGGCAACAGCCACGGTCATCATTGACTCCAATGAATCGGCCACTTTTCCTACCATTATCATTTATGTTAGGCTTTCCATGAGACGTCTTAGGGTTAGGGTTTTCCATGCCATTATTACCACCACTTCCTGCAACCGTGTCTTGATCAACCCTCCCTCTACTTAGATTCATTACCATCCTTGCCGTCTGTTCAATATCATCCAATTCACAAGAATTCTCCTTGTGATTTTTCCTCTTTCTACCACTAATCCTCACCTCAGCATTAGGATCTGCTACCTCAGAAGCAGGACTAGACTCTGCTTTAACTTGAGCATGAGAAATATTGGCATTAAGATTTTCCATTATTGTAAAGTCTGCACAATGCAAGAAAGCGGTTAGCACTGCAAACGTACATGTCAATCATTCTATTCCTTACCCTTTTAAAAAAACCTAGCACATCACTTGAGAAAGTTGGGGCCATTGATATATAATGGAAGAGAGAGATTTCAATATCCTTCATCATATTAAAACAGTCTATGAGACTATCATATTACAGAGCACTGCTGAAGTAGTGAGAGATTGCTATCAGAGAACTCTGTTCTTCGCAACTTGTTCGTTTTCCAATAAAGCCTCTATCAACTTGGATGGAGAATGCAACTTGGATGGAGGCTTTATGTCTTGTAGAATGAATTGTTGAGATTATGAAATCTATCCATCCAGGATTATTTTGGACTCCCCATTTTGCCTATCAATTCTAGTATCATGTTCTCAAGAATTTGAAGTTTATCTTCAACATACGTGTTGATGATTGTTTTTAGACAAGTCAACAATAGAGTAAAACACTAGAGTATCCCACTCTCTCTTGAATAAAGCTCTTCAAAGGCTGAACTATGTGATCCAGTGAAGTAACTCCAAGGTTCCTTATTTATGATTCATGATGGGTTAACTCAGTGATTACATGTGATCTTGCTGATAATCACAAAGGGGCTTATGCAGATTTCTTCATATTTCATTTAGCTTATTCCTCCTTCAATGTGGATGACATATGTACAAGACTTCTATGATAAAGAAAGTAAAAAGATAGGGTTTAAGGAATCTAATCTAAGGTCAATTAAAGAATGATGATGCTTGAATAGACAAACTCCTGGATAAACCTAACTTCACTTCGCCAAGGATGCCTACAACTACATGAAGTTGGTGCAATCTCCTAAGGTACACGAATGGTTTTCAAATCATGAAGCTTACATGAACACCCATTAAACAACGTAGCTCAAACAAGCATCCACAATCGATCGTATGCAAATTAGGCTCAGACTAGCTTTACACAACACTTCACCAGTGATGAATGTCAAAAGCATGAGCTAGGAGTTGATCAAATATCCAATACAACATACATTACATCAAAGAGCTTCTAATCTACTTTTAATCTACTTTGAAACATCTCTCCACTTCATTAAGATACAAGAAATCATGTTACTCCACAAGACAAGACTTAAACACCAAGTGAACTCCAATGTCTTTGCATTAATCTTGAGAAATATTTACAACAATTTCAAGCCCTCTCAGAGAATTTCAAGAGTCTCCTCTAATCTACCCCTAAAATCTAATCTCTAATCTCTATATGTTACAAATGAGGCAACAAGGCCTTTATATAGTGGTCTAGAAATACAATGAAAGGCTTAGATCATTTCAATAGCCAAGGTCTCAAATCATGCCACCTCATAGGTAGTTACAACAAACTGCTATTTTTAGTACAAAAGAGAGGCAATGAAGGCATGTTTTCCAATGTGATAAGGATAGGATGAAATCATTTAAAACATCTTCCACAAGCGTCCCTTGGCTTCTTTTATTAAATGATACATTGAATGCATTTGAAATGATGTGGCTACTTATGATTGGATGATGATGTGTACATGCCACCTAGGTGCCACTTCAGGATGCTCCCAAATTATATCCTCTTGTATGTGATGTCTTCGATGTGATTGTCTTGAACTTGTATGCTTGGGATGTATCTTGTTGATCTTGCCTTGATCTTCTTCCTATAGACTGGATGTATGATAGATGTTGTTAATTTGACTTATCTTTGCTATTCTTCTTCTTGCAGGATACATGATAATCTTCTCTGGATATATCTTGATATAGAGTAGTAGGAGATGATGATGATGCTTCCTTCATGTAAGAATAGATGATGATGATATGAAGTAGAGATCTCTCTTCGACTTGAAAATTTGAAGAGTCTTGAAGTTTAGGTGGATGAATGCCTTTTGAAGTGTCAATGAAGTGTTCCAACTCAATGATCTTAACATGAGGCCATTGATATTGAAGTAGTGTACTTGCCAGTATCCTTGAACTTGATGTAGATCTAACATGATATCATTGATGTAGAAGATTTGAGGTATAATCCTTTGGAGTAGTGTTCCCTCTGCAACTTGAACGTGATTTCAGATGCTTGTCCTTGATGATCATGATGTAATTGATGACATGATTCCTTGAAGATGATCTTGAATGAAGTAGAATATATGAAATGCTCCAACTTGATTATAACACCTTCCTTATGATAGAGTAGCTAACTTCCCAAGGAGACTTGAAGTAGAATTTGTCTTTTGAACATGATGTCACTTAATGAAGAGTTCCAACACAAAGATGATGAAGGATGATGTTCTCTTCACATGGCAACAAGTTGACTTCACTCCTAGCATGAAGGTGGTTCAATCATTTCTTCTTGATGACTCCTTAACTTCATTCATACTCCTACAACATAGAGAAAGAAACAACATTAATCCTTCAACTTTATAACATAAACACATAAGAAATCATTTGCTTAAGGTCTAAAGAAGATGAAAATAATATAGAAAATAGAGCATTGAATGAAGTCTTTAAATCCTCCTTTAAACTCTTAAACTCATCCTTCTTGGAGTAGCAGATCAGAAACTGAGATCTTCTGTCTTATCTCCTTAGTGTAGTAGATGATGGTTTGGAGATCTCCTTGCAATCTTAATACTTCAATCCTCCTACTTGAATAGGGCATTAGATCAATTTTTTGAGTTCTTCATCATAATGGATCAGCAGATGAAGGTCTTCATAGCATTAGCACATTTAATGAAGGAATTGAGCCTTGAATCACATTTTCCACATCCCCTAAGAGCTCGCGCACCAGATAAGGGATTTGAAATCTCCTTGAAATCTGCTCTAAAATATTAATTTTATCATCTTTCACAAGGGTGCATCACTTTAGCATTTTGGATCTGCATTGAAGTTTGTCAAGACTTGGTGCAGCGGATGTAGGTTTTAAAATACCCTAAAAGGTAGTGCAATGGTTGGAGGTTTTAAGATCCTCTACAAAGTGGCGCAATGGTTAAGGTGTTGGAGATCCTCTAGCATTGGCACATTGGATTAGAATCTTGAAATCCCCTTTGATTAGAGCGCATTAGTTCAAGACTTAAATCCTCCTTCCTAAGGTGCAGTGGATGTGGTGCAAGAGATGAAGAGTTTGAATCCTCTATATCTCTATGGTGCATTAGATCATAATTTTGAATCCTCTTAATAGGAGCGCATTGGATAGGTGTTTTGGTTTCCTCTAGGATTGGCGCAATGGATCACACTTGTGAGATCCTCTAGAGTACTTAGCCGATTTTCAGCATCTCTCAGGGTAAAGGTATATTGAAAAATATATTTAAGTATTGAATTTCTTATACATTAAATATTTTTCAATATACCTTTCAGGATGTTTGAGATAGGTCTCAAATCCACCAGATTTAACATGCAAAATCTAGAATTTGGAGGATCCACCAGATTTCAGACTTAGTCAATTTTTCTAGATTTTTAGGATTTCAGGCTACCAAACTTAGTCTTTTCAGGATCTCAAACATACATTAGGATTGGTCTCAATATTCATGAACTGGATGGAATTTGATCAAGACTCTTCATTACTACAAGTTCATGTTCTAGATGAGACCTCCAGTTATAAATCAACATCTTCTAGGAGAGAAACTTATTGTTGAATTGGCAGAGGAAACAAACCTAAGGCATCATCCAAAACGTCATGTAAAGCATCAGAGCTAAAAAAAAAAAGGCGGTCCCCATTTGCAATGGGGCGATGTGTGATTTGGTCACAACAATATGTAATCCTTGCAACTAGATTGTCTGCATAATCTAGAGTCCTCCATATTGAAAACTCAAAATTATCAATTCCAAAGTTGCAATCCTAGGATATAATCATTACCCATCAACATGCTTGCCAAAAGTCTAAAATTGTGTCTAGGGTTGTGAACTTAGGGATATTATCCTAGAAAACTTTCATAATTGATTAGTGGAATCTTTCATTCACATATTTGATCACACACATCATTAATCTTAGTTTTCATTAGGTGCAAATATTCAACATCCAAAATTCTTTGTTTCTTTGTTTTGATCTTGCTAAATCAACCTAGGGGCTTCACTATCATTGAGGAATTGGATTGCTCTTCCCTCTATACATAGGAATATTGGACCAAAGGCACAATTAGCACAACATTAATCATAGACCTATATATATACATTTAATAAAATATTTTCTAAAGATTTGAAATATAAAATTTGTGTTGAAAGAAATCACACTACTTAAAATAAAATTACACTAGTCAAACAAAATCATGGGTGTGATCTAATCTAAAGCCTTGAGAATTTCTTCATCTACATGTCATAGGCTTCTAATCATAAGTCTAGTTCTAGATTCTATATCTCAATTCCCTATCACACTATCAATACAATAAGCATCCACATCAATCCATATACTAGGTAAGCCCTCTAATCTCTCTCATTTCAATTTATCATCTATTTATCTAGATTAGTATCTCATATATTACTACCTAATTTAATTTAGGATCAAATTATTATGTATTTCCTTATCATTCCATTAGACATCTAAATTAATGTAAGGTGGTTTATTTTCCTTAAAATACTAATATCTATATTATTATTGTACGGGTGAAAAGTGCATCCCTGGTACTTTTCTCCCTTTCATTTTGGACTCACTTTAATTGTTATCCCTACTATAATGGTCTAGTGTCTGTGATAACCAAAATTTTACTTAGACACAATGCTTGGTACCTTTTTCCCTTTGATTTTCGGCACACCTTAATTGTTATCCCTACTATAATGGTCTAGTGTCTGTGATAACCAAAATTTTACTTAGACACAATGCTAGTGCATCAGACTCCAAACAGCACATGCACTACACCATTGCTAAAGGCATCAATCGAATCACTCATACCTTCTAGGGAAAGCTATCTAGGCGAGGCTGATTTGGACTAGTTACTCTATTGGCATGGAAGAAGTGCATCCTGGGTGATAGTGGAGTTGTGTTGTATGTTTGAATGTCAAATTATTTAGTTTGTGTACTAATGATGAGACTGAGGGTTTCCTTAATGTTTTCCTATGTTTGTTGTTTGATTTGAAAATTTTTGTAACTTACATCTTCTACCCATCTCATGTCATACTCTATTTCAGGATAATTTAACCTCCTGCATGGTTGGTCACGTGTGACTAGCATAGCTTTGTCAGAGGACCTGCATAGTAATTATTTATCAGGTATATAGTAAACTACATGCAACCAATACTAATGGTAAAATATGGAGGAGAGATATTTGAACACTGACGTTGCTGCAGCCTCAACAATAAAATATCGACCTAAAACTAACGAAAAAGTGAATAACAAAAAATAAAATATAATAGAATTTAAGATTCTCAATTTATAATAAATGTTTGAAAGCTTTGGATTAGAGTTTGCAAAGAAAAAGATTTATTTGGATTGCAACCACTATAATGTGTTAACTTTTTGAAAGGATTTAGGATAATTTTTTTTAAAATTTTTTTTATGAACATACTACTTTTGACTTAATAATGGGTCAGAAATAACATGGCTGGATTATTTTTTTATTTTTTATTTTTTTTAGGGTAGTTTTTATCTTCAAATCTTTAAAAATATTAGTAACCTATATTATTTTCAAAAGAACAAAAATCTTTCTGCTTTTTACTTTTTTAATAAGAAACTCTTCAAAATTCAAGTAAATAAAAAAATATAAAAAATAAATCCTTATAAACTCACCGAGGTTTACTTGGCATTTATCCTCCTCAAGCCTATAGAGAAATGGCATTCCAACGTTATTAAAGAGATCTATGCAGTGAAACATATTGTAAGTTGGACACTTCAGCAATCCATTATTATTGAACTCAAAACATCTTTAACAGCACACAAAAGTGAAAGATTGATATAAAAATATTTTGATTTTTTTCTGGAAGAAAGATATAGTGTTCAATGTATTATTCTTTAATTAAAAGTTAAACAGTCAAACAAAAGAAAAACAAAAGAGAAATAATAGAATACCATATATTGGCTTGCCAACGGCAACGGCCACGGTCATCACTGACTCCAATAAATCGGCCACTTTTCCTACCATTATCATTTATGTTAGGCTTTCCATGAGACGTCTTAGGGTTAGGGTTTTCCATGTCATTATTACCACCACGTCCTGCAACTATGTCTTGATCAACCCTCCCTCTACTGAGATTCATTAGCATCCTTGCCGTGTGTTCAATATCATCCAATTCAGAAGAATTCTCCTTGTGATTTTTCGTTTTTCTAACACTAAGCCTCACCTCAGCATTAGGATCTGCTATCTCAGAAGCAGGACTAGACTGAGCTTTCACTTGAGCATGAGAAATATTGGCATTAAGATGTTCCATTATTGTAATGTCTGCACAATGTAAGAAAGCGGTTAGCACTGCAAACGTACATGTCAATCATTCTATTCCTTATCCTTTTAAAAAAAAGCTAGCACATCACTTGAGAAAGTTGTGGCCATTGATATATAATGGAAAAGAGAGATTTCAATATCCTTCATCATACTAAAACAGTCTATGAGACTATCATATTAAAAAGCACTGCTGAAGTAATGAGAGATTGCTATCAGACAACTCTGTTCTTTGCAACTTCTTCCTCTTCCAAAGTTTGACCTTTCTAGTGATGATAGATAAAACAAACATTGATGAAAACAATTGGTGCTGTTAGTTTTCCTTATGTTTATATCTAATATCCCTTTGCTTGTGTTCCTTTGTGTTCCAAAGGAAAAATAATGCTGGGAAAATGAGGAAGACCATATAGTCAAAAGTAATTATGATTTCTTGATTTGCCAAAGCTTGTAGTCCTTGGAAGAAATAACTAAAATTATTTAGGAGGAATTAAATATTGTAGACAGAAAATGAGTAAAACTATTTAGAAGGAATCAAATTCTAAGTAAGATTAATCCTTGTAACAAAGTTGAAGAAATTAAACTTATATTACTTGGTCATTGAAATTTAGGGAGATAACAGAAAGATTTAATTACGGTGAAAAATAATTCATTTATATAAATAGATAAGTTAAATAAACGGTTATTGAAGAAATAAATATCCAATAATAATATTGTAAAGAAGTGTACGTCTCACTCTTTCACTTTTATGTTTAATGCTATTTTTGTGGATCTGGTTAACATATTCTCTTAGTACATAATTTATTTTATAGGTGCAGTGAATAACCCTAATTTTGAATTGAACATTGTATTATGGTTAATCCTCCACTTCATACCAACACCAATGTAATTCTTAGGACTTCTTCCTTCCTAGACTAGATCATACATGCAATCTCATCCAATAGACTAGATTGTGGGCATAATCTAGTCCCCTAGATTTAAAATTTGAAATTCTAAAGTTGAAAGCTAACAATCCCAAGATATACTTATTAGTCATGAAGAAGATAAATGTTGAATAGTTTTATCTTTACCTTTCTTCAACCAAGAGGGTGCTAATTGGGATGTAAATTCCAACATTTATCTTCTTCATGCCCATTTTTATCACAATGAGAACAATGCAATTTTCTCTTACCTTTAGTATGGAATTACAAATCTTCATTCCTTTTCCCTTTGGATTTTTCTTTCCACCATGCTATTATTTGTTACCCTTGTTGCAAGTGAAAGGAACTCCCTCCTTGTCCAACTCCAGATAGTCTACTTGGGCACAAGCCTCATCGATATTTTTGGGTTTGGCCCTGAGGAATACCATTTGTAGATGGTTATACAAACCTCCCACATAGCTAATCAACACCTCATGCTCCATGATGTCCTTCCCAAGTTTAAGTGCTCTTTTTATTCTCTTGTAGGCTTGAAGACTTTTCCCTTTCCTTTCTTCAAATGATGCCACTGCATCACTTATTCTTCTCCATGTAAAATGGGATAAAACTAATTCTACAACAGCTCATTAAAATTATTCCATTTGGAGATTGGTGCAATTTTAAAAAATTTTAAAGAGTGAGATGAACTCCGATACCATGTGAGAGAATGCCCAAGTTTCAACCTTATGAAAGAAGTCTGTTGAGTTGACCATCATTTCACCATCATTGAGAGAATGCACTAATTTAACCATCATTGAATTGACTGTAATTTCAACATCATTGAGTTTAATGACTATCTTTGCTTCAAATTTGAAGAACCTCATGGATGATGATGCTTCTTGCTCAAGTTCACTATTTTCAAGCTCACCTTCTTTTAAATCCACAAGATGTCTTGTAGAATGAATTGTTGACATTATGAAATCTATCCATCCAGGATTATTTTGGACTCCCCATTTTGCCTATCAATTCTAGTAACATGTTCTCAAGAATATGAAGTTTATCTTCACCATACTTAATCCTTGCAACTAGATTGTCTACATAATCTAGAGTCCTCCATATTGAAAACTCAAAATTATCAATTCCAAAGTTGGCAATCCTAGGATACCTATATATATACATTTAATAAATTATTTTCTAAAGATTTGCAATGTAAATTTTGTGTTGAATGAAATCACACTACTTAAGATAAAATTACACTAGTCAAACAAAATCATGGGTGTGATCTAATCTAAAGCCTTGAGAATTTCTTCATCTATTTTTGATAGGCTTCTAATCATAAGTCTAGTTCTAGATTCTATATCTCAATTCCCTATCACACTATCAATACAATAAGCATCCACATCAATCCAATTACTAGGTAAGCCCTCTAATCTCTCATTTTCATTTATCATCTGTTTATCTAGATTAGTATCTCATATATTACTACCTAAATTAATTTAAGACCAAATTATTATGTATGTCCCTATCATTCCATTAGACATCTAAATTAATGTAAGGTGGTTTATTGTCCTTACAATACCAATATCTATATTATTATTGTACGGGTGAAAGTGCATCTCTGGTACTTTTTTCCCTTTCATTTTGGACTTGTCTTAATTGTTAGCCCTATTATAAAGGTCTAGTGTTTGTGATAACCAAAATTTTACTTAGACACAATGCCTGGTGCCTTTTTCCCTTTCATTTTGGACTCACCTTAATTGGTATCCCTACTATAATGGTCTAGTGTTTGTGATAACCAAAATTTTACTTAGACACAATGCTGGTGAGTCAGACTCCAAACAGCACATGCACTGAACCATTGCTAAAGGCATCAATTGAATCACTCATACTTTCTAGGGAGAGCTATCTAGGCGAGAGTGATTTGGACTAGTTACTCTCTTGGTATTGAAGAAGTGCACCCTGGGTGATAGTGGAGTTGTGTTGTATGTTTGAATGTTGAAATATTGAGTTTGTGTACTCATGCTGAGACTAAGGGTTTCCTTAATGTTTTCCTATGTTTGTTGTTTGATTTTCCAATTTTTGTAACTTACTTCTTCTACCCATCTCATGTTAGACTCCGTTTTAGGATAATTTAACCTCCTGCATGGTTGGTCATGTGTAACTAGCATAACTTTGTCGAAGGACCTGCATAGTAATTATTTATCAGGTATACAGTAAAATACATGCCACCAATACTAATGGTAAAATATGGAGTAGAGATGTTAGAACACTGACCTTGCTGCAGCCTCAGCAATAAAATATCGACCTAAAATTAACGGAAAAGTGAACAAGAAAAAATAAAATATAATAGAATTTAATATTCTCAATTTATAGTAAATGTTTGAAAACTTTGGATTAGAGTTTGTAAAGAAAAAGATTTATTTGGATTGCAACCACTATAATATGTTAACTTTTTGAAAGGATTTAGGATAAATTTTTTTTAGAATTTTTTTATGGACATACTACTTTTGAATTAATAATGGGTCACAAATAACATGGTTGGATTATTTTTTTATTTTTTATTTTTTTTAGGGTAATTTTTATCTTCAAATCTTTAAAAATATTAGTAATCTATATTATTCTAAAAACAACAAAAATCTTTCTGGTTTTTACTTTTTTAATAAGAAACTCCTCAACATTCAAGTAAATAAAAAAATACAAAATAACTCCTTATTAACTCACCGAGGCTTACTTGGTGTTTATCCTTCTTAAGCCTGTAGAGAAATGGCATTCCAACGTTATTAAAGAGATCTATGTAGTGAAACATATTGTAAGTTGGACACTTCAGCAATCCATTATTATTGAACTCAAAACATCTTTAACAACACTCAAAATTTTTTTAAATCAACTTTTTGAGTCTTAAAAAAAAAAAACCCACAGAGATATGGAATCACACTAAATATGAGACACACGAAATGACCTGAAAGATTGATATAAAAATCTTTCGATTTTTTCTTGAAGAAAAACATAGTGTTCAATGTATTATTCTTTAATTAAAAGTTAAACAGTCAAACAAAAGAAAAACAAAATAGAAATAATAGAATACCATATATTGGCTTGCCAACGGCAACGGCCACGGTCATCACTGACTCCATGAATCGGCCACTTTTCCTACCATTATCATTTATGTTAGGCTTTCCATGAGACGTCTTAGGGTTAGGGTTTTCCATGCCATTATTACCACCACTTCCTGCAAATGTGTCTTGATCAACCCTCCCTCTACTGAGATTCATTAGCATCCTTGCCGTGTGTTCAATATCATCCAATTCCCAAGAATTCTCCTTGTGATTTTTCGTTTTTCTACCACTAAGCCTCACCTCAGCATTAGGATCTCCTATCTCAGAAGCAGGACCAGACCGAGCTATAACTTGAGCGTGAGAAATATTGGCATTAAGATTTTCCATTATTGGAAATTCTTCACAATGCAAGAAAGCAGTTAGCACTGCAAACGTACATGTCAATCATTCTATTCCTTATTCTTTTAAAAAAAGCTAGCACATCACTTGAGAAATTTGGGGCCATTGATATATAATGGGAAAGAGAGATTTCAATATCCTTCATCATACTAAAAGAGTCTATGAGACTATCATATTACAAAGCACTGCTGAGGTAGTGAGAGATTGCTATTACACAACTCTGTTCTTTGCAGCTTGTTCGTCTTCCAAAGTTTGACCTTTCTATTTATGATAGATAAAACAAAGATTGATGAAAACAATTGGTGCTGTTAGTTTTCCTTTATGTTTATATCTAATATCCCTTTGCTTGTTTTCCTTTGTGTTCCAAAGGAAAAATAATTCTGGGAAAATGACGAAGACCATATAGTCAAAAGTAATTATGATTTCGTGATTTACCAAAGTCTTATGACTATTAAAGAGTGCTTGTAGTCCAACGAAATAACTAAATTGTAGTCCAACGAAATAACTAAATTTATCCAGGAGGAATTAAATGTTGTAGACAGAAAATGAGTAAAACTATTTAGAAGGAATCAAATTTTAAGTTAGATTAAGCCCTGTAATAAAGTTGAAGAAATTAAACTTATATTACCTGGTCATCGAAATTCAGGGAGATGACAGAAAGATTTAATTATGGTGAAAAATAATTCATTTACATAAATAAATAAGTTAAATAAAAGGTTATTGAATAAATAAATATCCAATAATAATATTGTAATGAAGTATATGTTTCACTCTTTCAATTTTATGTTTTAATGTTATTTATAATTTATTTTATAGGTGCAGTGAATAACCCTAATTTTCAATTGAACATTGTATTATGTTTAATCCTCCACTTCGTACCAACACCCATGTAATTCTTAGGACTTCTTCCTTCCTAGACTAGATTATACATGCAATCTCATCCTATAGACTAGATTGTGGGCATGATCTAGTCGTCTAGATTTAAAATTTGAAATTCTAAATTTCAAAGCTAACAATCCCAAGACATACTTATTACTCATGAAGAAGATATATCATGAATACTTTTATCTTTACCTTTCTTCAACCAAGAGGGTGCTAATTGGGATGTAAATCCCAACATTTATCTTCTTCATACCCATCTTTATCACAATGAGAACAATGCAACTTTCTCTTACCTTTACCATGGAATTACAAATCTTCATTCCTTTTCCCTTTGGATTTTTCTTTCCACCATGCTACTATTTGTTAGCCTTGTTGCAAGTAAAAGGAACTCCCTCCTTGTCAAACTCCAGAAAGCCTACTTGGGCACAAGCCTCATCGATATTTTTGGGTTTGGCCCTGAGGAATACCATTTGTAGATGGTTAAACAAACCTCCCACATAGCCAATCAACACCTCATGCTCCATGATGTCCTTCCCAAGGTTAAGTGCTCCTTTTATTCTCTTGTAGGCTTGAAGACTTTTCCCTTTCCTTTCTTCAAATGATTCCACTACATCATTTATTCTTCTTCATGGAAAATGGGGTAAAACTAATTCTACGACAGCTCATTAAAATTATTCCACTTGGAGATTGGTGCAATTTTTTAAATTTTCAAAGAGTGAGCATTTAACTTCGATACCATGTGAGAGAATGCCCAAGTTTCAACCTTACGAAAGAAGTCTATTGAGTTGACCATCATTTCACCATCATTGAGAGAATGCAATAATTTCACCATCATTGAGTTGACTGTAATTTCATCACCATTGAGTTTAATGACTATCTTTTCTTCAACTTTGAAGAACCTCATGGATGATGATGCTTCTTGGTCAAGTTCACTATTTTCAAGCTCACCTTCTTTTAAATCTACAAGATGTCTTGTAGAATGAATTGTTGAGATTATGAAATCTATCCATCCAAGATTATTTTGGACTCCCCATTTTGCTTATCAATTCTAGTACCATATTCTCAAGAATATGAAGTTTATCTTCAACATATGTAATCCTTGCAACTAGATTGTGTGCATAATCTAGAGTCCTCCATATTGAAAATTCAAAATTATCAATTCCAATGTTGGTAATCCTAGAATATAATCATTACCCATCAACATGCTTGCCAAAATTCTAAAATTGTGTCTAGGGTTGTGAATTTAGGGATATTATCCTAGAAAACTTTCATAATTGATTAATAGAATCTTTCATTCACATATTTGTTCACACACATCATTAATCTTAGTTTTCATTAGGTGCAAATAGTCAACATCCAAAATTCTTTGTTTCTTTGTTTTGATCTTACTAAATCAACCTAGGAGCTTCACTATCATTGAGGAATTGGATTTCTCTTCCCTCTATACATAGGAATATTGGGCCAAAGGCACAATTAGCACAACATTAATCATAGACCTATATATATACATTTAATAAAATATTTTCTAAAGATTTACAATGTAAATTTTGTGTTGAATGAATTCACACTACTTAAGATAAAATTACACTAGTCAAACAAAATCATGGGTGTGATCTAATCTAAAGCCTTGAGAATTTCTTCATCTATTTGTCATAGGCTTCTAATCATAAGTCTAGTTCTAGATTCTATATCTCAATTCCCTAACACACTATGAATACAATAAGAATCCACATTAGTCCAATTACTAGTTAAGCCCTCTAATGTCTCTCATTTTCATTTATCATCTATTTATCTATATTAGTATCTCATATCTTACTACCTAATTTAATTTAAGATCAAATTATTATGTATTTCCTTATCATTCTATTAGACATCTAAATTAATGTAAGGTGGTTTATTTTCCTTAAAATACTAATATTTATATTATTATTGTATGAGTGAAAAGTGCATCTCTGCTACTTTTTTCCCTTTCATTTTGGACCCAACTTAATTGTTATCCCTACTACGGTCTAGTGTCTCTGATAACCAATATTTTACATAGACACAAATGCTGGTGAGTTAGACTCCAAACAACACATGCACTACACCATTGCTAAAGGAATCAATCGAAACACTCCTACCTTCTAGGGAAAGCTATCTAGGTGATGGTGATTTGGAGTAGTTACTCTCTTCACATGGAAGAAGTGCATTCTGGGTGATAGTGGAGTTGTTGTGTTGTATGTTTGAATGTTGAATTGTTGAGTTTGTGTACTCATGATGAGACAAAGGGTTTGCTTGATATTTTCATATGTTTCTTGATTGATTTGAAATATTGTTTCTATGCCTCGTAACAAAACTAGGGCTTCTTCAATGTTTGTTTTCAAACAAAAATTGAATGTTGTATGCCTCATGGTGAAATTAAGGGCTTGAATGTTTGAAACATTTGAAAGTTAAAAATGAACTTATAGTGCAATTAATCCTAAATGAATGCATACACTTTTCTTTTTCCAATTTTGGATTTTTGATGATCTAATTACTATTAAAAGGAAACATTTATGAGTTATATGACTTTTCCTAATGCAATATAACTATGTTTTTGTGTTTTTGCCATGTTTTGAAGCTTCTAATATAAATTTGTAACTACTCTAAGAAAAATAGAAAATTTATCCTAAAAAGTAAATTACTCTACTCTAACTTTATCCTATCAAGAGAAAGACAAGACAATGTTTTACTTCCTCAAGAGCAAAATGTGAGTTAACTAGTGATAAATCAATAAAGAACCTATAATAATGGGCACCAATGCTAGGATATTTCCTCAAAGGTCCTATAACAACTGTCTTCTCTTATATAGCAATGGGGTCCTCCTCTTGGTGATAGGGATAGAAAGGGGATGTAAGGGAGTGAAAAATGGCTTAGAAGCAATAATAAATTTGAAGGGAAAAAGGTGCACAGGTGGTCCTTGTACAAGCATAAACAAATAGAGGGGATACTATGCATAAACTTGGGCAAGGCAAGAATACATGAAAAAAATCTCCTAAAGATAAAGCTTTGAAGCTTTGCAAAAACTAAAACTAAAAGAAATAAACTAAGAGACTCAAAAGCCTATGAAGAAGATTGTGAAGAATATTGTGATATTTCTCAATGAGAAAAGGATTTCTATTTTTCTATGAGATATCTAAACTAAAAATTGAAAGAAAAATGCTCAAGGTCTATGAAGAAGCATGTAAAGAAGATTTTATGAATGAAAGTGATGATAAACAATGAAGAATGAAGGGGTATTTATAAGTAGAAATGAGAGGGAATGAAAGAAAAGATAATATTAAAAGAAGTGGTTATTATTGATGATGTTTTCTTGAAGCTTTATCACCTTTTCACAACTTGGGAACCCCAAAAAACAACTAACTACTAAAGCCAACAACCTAAACTATGGAAAGCAAACAAAACCAAAGATCAACTGAACACAACAAAATTACTCTAAAACAACATAAAGGAAAACCTACTCTAAGAAAGCTATGTAAAAAGAGTAGACATGACTCAAAAGACCCAAATATATACAAGACCTCACATGATTTAGCAGAATGAAAAGCAACAATAAGGCACATGTGATAGTTCAGATTTTGGAAAATTTATCCTTGAACTTAGAAATATATTCTCTCACAATACAGTCCTTGAACTCAGAAATTTTTTTGCACAAAATCAATAGTTGTGGCACCTCATTGGGACCATAATTAATCCATATACAATTTGTCTTTCCAAAATTTCCATAGTCAAATTCATATTCTTCAAATTCATTATCAGGAAATTCGTAATCATCAAATTCAAAATCTTTCCAATTAATAACAGGTAAAGATACAACCTAGAGTTCTTTGACTTCGAATGAATATTGCTCATCTTTAATGCATGCATTGGAAGGTTGAAGCTGGTGATGGATTATCCCATTCGCATCCACAACATGCGAATCAACACTATAATCAACAGTGGGCATATCAAGATGAAAAGGTGAAAACAATTGAATTTTGAAAGCATGGAACATTTCACCTGTTAGCTTGTTGTGGATCTTCAATAAAGGGCCTAGCATCAGCTTGAATTGCTTCATGTAGTTGACCTCCATTTCATCAGCTTGTTCTTCTTGAAACAACTTTAGCTAGAACTCCTTTTGTATTTCTTGGATGGAAGCATCTAGCGCCCCTCCGAATTGCTACTCACTGTCAGGCTTGTGGATGACGGTGTGTAACATATCCTTTTGCCCACTTCCTTTTTCAAGGATGCTTACAATCTCTTGTAATTCATTCTCAATAATTTCCTCTACTAATATGAAAGCATGAGTGGCAATGAATTCTTCTTTGTCTTGAAATGAACTTGAATCACTTTCTTCTCTATGTGTTGAATCCGTACCTTGATCTTTACTTGTAATCACTTGAATATTCTTTATCTCCATTTGAATTTCTTCAATATGTCCTTTTGTATTTTTAACAAGGCTTGTGAATTTGTCTTCTAGTACACTTGTGCTATCTTCACTAGTAGATGGAATAGAAGTTCCTTCTTCTCTAGATGATTCCTCAAACTTCAGTTGTGCCTTGGCTTGATGAATAGCCTCCCAAATTGTTGAACATGTGAATTCCAAATGATTGGCATTATGAATTTTACACCGTTCGCATGGAAGCATGTGATACTTTATGCTCAAGCCTTTCTCAATACGTAGTCTCTCTTTGATCATCTCTTTAAATCTTACGAAGGCTTCACTTTCACTTAACACCTTAGGTTCCACCATTGTACTCATAACTGCAAAAAACAAATTCTTCCTTGCAAAGTTAATTCCATCCTTGAGAAAAATGTTAAACAATATAGCTCCTTGTGATCATTTGTACCATGAATTCGACATCCATCCCATGATGCAAAGTCGGTCAAGTTGGCATTCCTTTGATGAAGTTGTGCATTCAAACTCCACCAAAGCTGAATTATGTCCACTTGAGGATCATATTGCTGCCCACAACCTTGAGATTGCTTCATGCATGCTAAGAAATCCATCCTTATTTTGGTATTTTTTAATAAAAAATTATTTTTTTGTATTTTTTATTTTTCTACTTTTTTTGGATTTTCTATATAAGAGAGATCTTGAAATCTCGAATTCTTCCTTGAGCACTACACTTGGACAACTCCACCTCCTCCACATCACATTCTCCATACACCCTCTCTAAATCCACCCATACTTCTATAGCATTCAAAGGAAGTTAAATTATCATGGAAGTAATTGAAGATGTCTTTGATCATCAAAACCAAGCCAAAAATTGTCTAAGTCATGAAATATCCTCACACCACCTTCAAACCCATCCATGCTAGGCGGCCTTGAGCCCTTCATCTAGACAAGGTCTTGTCCACAACACACTCTCCACCTATCACCTCTAAACCCACATAGGCACTTAGGCATGGATTTCACATGAAAGGGTATGTTTTGAAATGCCATTTTTTGATCCCACATGCATAAGATAAATGTAATTAGTTATTGGAAATCCTTTATATCAAGTCTTAATTTGATGTGTTTTTGTAGGTGATGGAGGATCCAAGGAGGTGAATGGAGAGAGCTCATACATGAGAAGTTTGGAAGGTGAAGGAAACTTGCTCAAAGTTGTCATCATCACCACATGGAGGAGAGCTCTTACATCAAGTTCATCATATGCCACACATGAGAAGGAGGTCATCATCTAGAGTTGTCTATTTCATGTGCATCCATCACATGCAAGAAGTCACGTACAAGACATCTTCCACCTCAACACTCCAAGAGTTTAGAGTCTTGCAAGAACAACATCACAAGATGAGAGATGAGCATGATCATCAAAGCAATCCATGAGTTACATCAAAGACAACAAGAAGAAAATATTCTAAGTAAAGTGAACATGAGGTGAACCAGACTAGTTCTTTTGAAGATGCTCAGGTGGCATGTGCACATCATCAAGCCAATCGCATTCTGCCATGTCATTCATTCAAGAGGCCCCACCATAAAGATGCTCCAAAGATGCTTATCACATTGGGAAATGTGCCTTCATTGCCTCTTTCATGTTCTAAAAATAGAAAATTTTGTAACAAATTGCCTTGTTGTCTCAATCCCAGTCACTGATTGCTGAATCAATCTTGGCCCTTCATGTAATTCTTGAGCTCTATATAAGGCCCACTTCTGTAATTTGTAAAGATACAAAAGAATCATTAGAGGAAGATAGAGTAGGAGTAGATACAATGACAATAGGAGTAGAGTAGAAATAACTCTTTGAAATCATTGAAGAGATATATGAGATTGTTGTAAACAAAACACTTCTTAAGTCAATACGAGCTCATTATTGTTTTTTGTATGGTCATCTTGTATGATCAAGGAATGTCCACATGGTTTCTTATTCTCCAAGATGGTTGAGATATGGTTCCAAGTAGCTTAGATGATAAAGTAGATAGATTTCATTGATGTAATGGATATATGTAATGATATTTGATAAATTCCTATTGGTTCATACTTTTGATGGCTTGTCGACAGTAAGTCATCATGTAAAGTTAGCCTGAACCACATCTTGCAAATAGTTTGATTGTTGATGATCATTGGAGTTGCGCCAGCTGTGGGTACTTTAGAGTGTGTCAACAATATGAAAATACTTGCTTTATCCTTTGGAGATTGCACCTATTTCCCATAGTTGTTGCTTGTCATGGCAAAGTGAAATTTGGTTTCTAAGGGAATTTGTCTACCATAGCATCGTTCATCACATCATTTTCCTTAGATTAGTCTTCTTAACCCTTGCCTTTTGCCTTTTCTTTTTGTAGTTGATTAGAAAAAGTTCCATGTCACAAGGAAAGAGTACATATTTGAATGGAGTGATGAATAGATTCTGCATAAGTCCCTTTGTGTAAACAACACTATCACATCATACCACTGAGGCTATCTGTTGTAAATCACGTACAAGGAACCTTGGAGCTTTCTTGTTTGATCATGTAGCTTAGCATTTGAGATGCTTTTTTCAAGAGAGGATAGAGCACTTGGTGTTTTATTCTAATGTTGCTGTCAAGAACACATCATCAACAGTTATCTTAAGAAAAAATGGAAACAATTCCATTAATAGACAAAGAGATAAGAAGAAAACTAAAAGAAAACAAGAATAAAAGAGAAAATGGGAACAATTTATAAGAGATAAGATTTGATCATGAGTTCACAAAGGAAAGAAAGTGAGAAAAAGGATGAGTTGACATGAAAAAATGTGACGAAAAATGGGCTTACAATCAAGAAGAAAAGATAAAATTATGAGTTAATTCGTGGATCCAGAAATGAGAGGGCCACCTTTTCTTCCATTTAGGGTCACTTAGGTGACCCATAAGCACTATGGAGTGACCCAAAAGCATTATCAGGTGACCTAGAATAGGAGGATTTGAAATGGCTTGTTAGAAAAATATGACGTTTGGAAACTCAAGTTGGGTGTTCAAGAACATGGTTAAGGAGGAGAAAACGAAAGGGACATGTACCAAGAGTGAAACTACTAAGAGGAGTGTAATTAACCTCTAATGTGGTTGTGATTAGGAAGCTCTTTATCATCATTAGACTATCATGTAGGCTTGACATGATTTTGGTACTTATAGTGTGCATTTGGCATATTTCCAAAGGAGAGTTACAATTACCTATGCCTTGATTAAACCTAACTCCACACATCCTCAAAAGGATCTAAATGCAATCTATAGATTCCATATTCCTTATCTTGCATCAAACCAATAGGTGTAGTACTAAAACCTAGTTTAGAGTTATAATTGTGGTTTTGACCTCTAAATTTCTCAAACTAAATTTAAACATGGGCCCAAGCCAACTGAATCCAGCTATTACTCGCTGACTAAAATGTGAACTATTAAAATTTGCACACTAGAGTGTTATATAAAAGGCTAAAACCTACTTAATTTGATCATCTAGGATTTATCAAGAGGAGACATCTACACTTAGCATCTTCATTAAAAAACGTACTTAGCATTATTATCTACATTTGTATTTTGCTTGGCATATCTTCCAACTTGTGCAAAGTCATTAAATCAATCCAAGGGTTTGACTAACGAAAAAATAGGAGAGCAAGTTGCCTTCTATCCCTAGCACAACAAAATCTACTAGTACTTATTAGAACCAGCATGTATAGAGAAAGTTCAAATTTTCATGAAAATGTTGAATCTACATGTGAAAACTTTAAAATTACAGGTGTGGGAATCCAATCTACACCTACAAGATTAACTCAAAACAAATAACAATAAATCTTGATACACTTACATTGTGCAAGGTGTGGATCCACATAACCATCTTCAATTTGTGGATGACACTTCTTTGATGGGAAACTCCACTCTTGAGGAAGCTATTGCTCTTAGGTGAGCTCTTGACATTTATATCCATGTGTCTAGGTAACTCTTGAATGAACAAAAGTATTAGTTTTTCTTCCATATGAAACCTCATCTACAAGAACAAATTGTTAATATACTTCATTTCAAGGTTGCTTCTCCTCCTTTCAAATATTTGTGTTACATCCCTCTTTTTGGAATCGATAATGCTATTTACTTTTTTGCAAATTTCAGTAATATAATATGTTGTGGATGACATGGAAACTGATGATTTATTATAGAAAGTTAGTTCTATGAAATTTTAGAATCTATTGATTATGATCAATGTGATATTGTAGACTAAATGTCCTTTTTGTTAAGTGAAATGATGTTTTGGATATATTATGCTTTGATTTGGAACATAGGTGCTTTGACCACAAAATTGTATGTGAGACTGTCGTTGCAGGAACAGGTGGACCATGTTCAACAGGAAGAGAAAGTATCTTTGAGAGAAAGTATAGACTCTAGAAATTAACCATGGGTGTTTGTTACTGAGAATGCCAAACAGGTAGATAAACCTTGGAACCATCAATTTAGTCTTGTTTTTCGACTGGGATAGTTTAAGACTAGATGTCGACATTTGAAGATAAGGTGTAATATCATTTTCGTAAGTCATCATATAGAATCTTGGAAACGACGATGTTGTCATAAGTCCACCAAAGTAAGTCGACTTTTATAGACGATCATTATTTCGTTTATAGGTAATTAAATGAACCTACTTGTGGCAAATTCATGAATCACGTCTCATAGTTGAAAGATGCAAGAAGTCAGCTTTGTGCATCTAACGATGTAGGAAACTTGCTTTACGTTATGATCAATCCATCATGATTGCCGTAAATACACATTGAACTTGTGTTGTGAATTTATTCCTTTTTGGAAATCGACAAATGTCGAATTTGAAGCCATAGCGTGTAATAATTTGTTTTGGTCGTTGTTTAGCATGAGTCTTTTCTTCCAGCTTTGACCATGAGATATTATTGATCTAACCTTGAGTCTCTTTTCTAAATTGGTCTTTATCTCTTTTTCTTATTTGACCATAGAGATGCTTTAGGCATTTTTTATCCGCTACCTTGTCAAGCTTAACCCCACAATTTAGCTTTTAGTTGGTTTTGGAGAGTTAGATGCCATTATGTTCGGGTGAGGGTGGAGTTGTTATATCCATTTGTAGCCATGTCGCCATAGGAGCCTCCATCTTTTAATGGTCGTGATAAGTGGGAAATCAGGTATGAAGACAGTTATGTCGACCCTTGTATGTAGGCATGTCACGGCCATGAACTCAATGCAGCGATTCCTTTTCACCATGGTGCGAGAGGGAGGTAGCTATATGGTTGTGAAAGAGTGTAACCATTTAATGATTGCAGATGCTCCACAATCATTGAGGGTGCTAAAGGCATCGGGTTGCTGTTCTTTAGAGTCTAACAGACCGCAGATTTAGTGGAACCTCCTTCTTCATTGAGCACGGTAGGGAGTGATGTCGTTAGGGAATTTAGTGAACGAGGAGGGATGCCATTTACTCCTTCATTGTGGGCAATAAGTAGCAGTTAGAAGAGGGAGAGACGGGAGTTTTTGAGGAGTCTGTCATTATTTAGAAGGAAAAATGGCAGAGATAGGAGGGGATCCTCTTAGTTGTGGTCAGGCAGGAGATAGGGATAGGAGATATTTATGAGTAGTCGGTCATTATTTCAGAGGGAGGATAGTTAGTTTGAGAAGGTCACGGTGTAGAAAGAGTAACATTGCTGCCGCTGTTTAAAAACAAGTTAGAAATGGCAGAGAGGAGGATAGATAGGGAGTAGGCTGTCGTTGTGTTGGATAGAAGGAAATCGACAGAGAGAGGAGAGTTTTTGTTGGAGACTATCGCTGTGTAGAAACAAGGAAAAACGGTAGAGAGGATTGAGGGGAGTCTTCGGCATTCACTGTGCTAGACTAAGAGAGCAGATAGTGTTTTGAGAACTAGAGGAAGACGTGGTTAGGTGTGCAAAGAAGTCGAGAGTCTGGAAAGATTGCCAGGAGCTTGTAACTGCAATCAATAAACCCCGTCGACAGGTTCTTCTACCTCTATCTTCGCAGTCTGAGTCAGTTTTTGTGTCTCTTCATTGCTAAGATAAAGTAATATGCTTACAATGAATATAATATTATGACAATGTCTTCTACTATGATTCTGTGTGAGGTTAATCATTATAAATGTATCATTGCTGTCTTATGGTATTAGAAACCTCAGAAATAATATTGCTGCTGTCTGTTAGTATTCGAGAACTTAGAAAATAGATCATTGGCTTTCATGGTTGACATAGTATAATGATAGAACATAGTTCTCAATGTGCACACATATAGGAAAGATCACTGCATGATACAAAATGTAAATTACAAACTTCAAATAGTTGGCAATGACGTAAGTTTAAAGAGTTTCCTTTAAGACTGTGTTATCAATTTAAAACTGCCTTTGGTGCACTTGAAACAATAGCTCCATAGCGAGAAAACACATTGCTCCACGTGCATGTCATGTAGGAGTTAAAAACCTTAGATTTAAAGCATGTTTTGACGTAAATTCTAGTGTGTTGATAGCCGGAGATGTAGTTGTAACCAGCTAGTGTCTTATCCGTCTTATATCTTTAGTTAGAGGTCGACCATGTGGTTGGTCAACTCTAATGTCATAAGAAAGATTCCCAACCCCTTTATTATCTTATTTACGACTCTTATCTCTATGAATCATGTGAATCTAATTGACTTCGAAAGGGGAGTAGGAAGTTAAAGTTTTAATATTGGTTGAAAACCATCATCGTTTTGTAATGAATAAGTAGGGTGGGAAAACCCGCATTTTGAGTCTAGATTACTTTGCATGCGATGGTTCTAGTATCATTTTTATTTTGTGGACTTTTATGAGTCTAAAACCCTTAAATTCCAGGATAATGGGAAGTTGTTTTAGATACTTGAGTATGTTGTACAAACATGGGAACCGAGTAAACAAGTTTGAAACCACTTAGGAGTGGGTGTTATTAAACAATGTTTTATACGAATATGGGTTTATGAAACTATGAACTCGGGATTAGAGTAAACGTTGCACCATGCGCTATTGCAGGAGAAAATCCTAAAAACCTTGAGGTTATCGAGGTCGACATTTGTTTAAACTTTACAAATAGGAAACTGTAGGATTTCAATCAGTTCAAGTCGAGTAGGGTGGGTGAACTAAGTTCATGCATTCTTAGAACGCTATTTAAAAACAAATCCTTTGGCCAAGGTGGTGCACAATCCTCAAGTGCATCGAATGTTCACTGTGATTGGATGGCATTTCTTGTGGAGAGTCGTGCATGTCTAG
Organism: Cunninghamia lanceolata; assembly: GCA_027924645.1. Classification (NCBI taxonomy): domain Eukaryota; kingdom Viridiplantae; phylum Streptophyta; class Pinopsida; order Cupressales; family Cupressaceae; genus Cunninghamia; species Cunninghamia lanceolata. The sequence goes on along the minus strand of BSBN01000078.1, from coordinate 27,146,477 downwards.
AGGGTATCTAGGGATCTACACGATAACAAGACACATAAGTTACATCACTAGAGCTTAGATGGAAAACACCGATGGTTATCCTAAGTCTATCCTCTTGAGTAGGGTAAGGCTACTTTCGATTAGGAAGGAGTGCGGGAGACCGACAGTCTATGGTTGGAGGTTAAGCTCTTTGATGATACTTTCTCTTCCAAATATTGAGGATTACTGAGTCTTGAATGTGATGGGTTGACAATCGAGATGCAAGTTAATGGTATGTTTCCAATATATTATTTGTTTCAAGAAAATTTCAAATTGTTAGAAAATAAAATGTTTATTGTATATCATTTCTTTTAGTTTTATGAAAAATGAAATCATGTTTAAGTTAAAGTGAAAAATGTTATACTTGGTAGTAGATAAGTTCTTTTGTATTTGATTACCTAGTTAAAAAAAAATTACCTTTGTGAAAACCTAGATTTTCTTGTCATTTCGGATATTGATGTTACATATGGTATCAGAGCTAACCAGGTTCAGCACTAGGGCTGATGAGTCCACTAACCTGATTAGGAAATCAACATTATGCGGGTAGCTAATGATTTGATTTATTGTGCCAGGATGGTATACATCAAGAAAACCGTAAGAAAATCCTTCACGAGTAAGAAGCGTTATTTGCAAGCTAAGCAGAAATGGCTTACGATGATCAAGACCATTGAGAAAACTAATGACAAAAAGGACATTTGGCTTGATGATGTGGAAACCTTAGCCAATGCAATGTCACGACTTAAGCGAGTGAGGAGAGAACTTCTAGAGGGAGCAGTGACGGTAGCTCGAATCATGATCAACTGCTGCCCCAGCATTGTACCTAATAGTGTACCTGTTAGTGTACCTGAGAGTGTACCTATTACTATACCCATGATCACTAGGGATCCTTGTGAAGTACCTAGAGCTGAGATTATTGAGCTATCTTCTGATAGTGAGTCTGAGGGGTATACACCTCGTGATTATGTGTCAGACAATGAATCTGAAGGTTACACTCCACTAGATAATACTGAGTAAAAACATGAGATATGCCTATCTCTAATGATGTTGAAACAATTTTGCAAAATGAATAAAGACAAAATTTTGGTTCGAGAACAATTATGATTATGATCAATTGTTGTGTTCTTTTGATGATATTCTGATCTATTCCAAAAATGAAGAGGAGCATGCATGACATCTTCAAATAGTCTTGCAACGATTAAGAGAACACAAATTGTATGCGAAACTCTCAAAGTGCACCTTCTTTCAGAAAGAAGTACAGTATTTGGGGCACATAATATCAGCCGATGGGATATCAGTTGATCCGGCCAAAATTAAAGCTATTATGGAATGGCTTGAACCTACCAATGTGTTAGAGGTATGAAGTTTCATGCGATTGGCAGGGTATTACAGGAAATTTGTGTTGAATTTCTCAAGCATTGCTAGCCCAATTACCTCCTCACAGAGAAAAGGAAAAAGGTTTGTTTGGACGGATGAATGTCAAAAGGCTTTTGACTTGTTAAAAGAAAAATTAACAACCGCTCCAATTCTAAAAGTTCCTGATCTTGACGGAGAGTTTGAGGTTATCACTGATGCCTCGGGGGAAGGATTGGGAGGTGTGCTTATGCAAGATGGTAGGGTAGTAGCCTATGAGTCAAGGAAGCTGAAAAACTATGAGCAGAACTATGCTCCTCATGACCTTGAGATGGCAGCAGTGGTTCATGCCCTTTAGATGTGGCAACATTATTTGTTGGGAAGGACTTTTATTGTAAAATTCGATCATCAAAGCCTTCGCTACATATTTACACAACCTAATCTCAATGCAAGGCAAAGGAGATGGTTTGAATTAATATCAGATTATGACTTTGAGATTTCTTATATCAAAGGTAAAGAAAACTGAGTAGCAGATGCCTTAAGTAGAAGAAGGCACATAGCCTCTATAATCTCCATACATGCTAACTTTAAAGACTTAGTAATACAAAACTTATCTGGAGATGAGTATTATGAACAAGTGAAACAAGCTCTGCACTTAAACCCTAAGGACCCAAGATATGACGGATTTAGTTTTGAATCTAATGGATTGATGAGATTCAAGGGAAGAATCTATGTTCTTGATTCAGTAGAACTTAGAAACCTTGTGTGGAAGGAAGTTCATTGTGCTCCTTACTCTGAACACCCTAGTGTAACAAAACTATTAGCAGATGTCAAGCCACTATATTTCTGGAAAGGAATGAAAAGCGATGCTGCAAAGTTTGTAGCTAGCTGTTTGAAGTGTTAGAGAGTTAAAGCGGAACACCAACATCCTGCTGGATTGTTATATCTGCATGATATTCCAGAATGGAAATGGCAAGTTGTTAGTATGGATTTTGTCTAGGGGTTACCAATGTCTAAGAATAGGCATGATGCAATAATGGTTGTTGTGGATAAACTAACCAAGGTCACACATTTTATACTAGGAAATTTGATGGATGGAGCACATCTTTTGGCTCAAAAATTTGTGCAAGAAATTTTTAGATTACATGGGGCACCTAAAAAGATTATATCTGATAGAGATGCTCGAATAACTTCACGGTTTTGGCAAACCTTATTTTCTACATTAGGGACTAAACTGAATGTAAGTACTGCTTATCATCCCGAAACTGATGGACAAACAGAAAGAGTGAATTAGGTACTAGAAGACCTTTTGAGAATGTATTGTATGGATTAGCAATATAGATGGGAGGAATATCTACCTCTTGTCGAATTTGCCTATAACAACTCCTATCATTCAGCCATTAAGATGGCGCCATTTGAAGCATTATATGGAAGGAAATGCAGAACTCCTATAAGCTGGGATAAGCTGGAATATAGGATAAGCATTGGATCTGAAATGCTTGCTGATATGGAAGAAAAAGTAAAAATGATTAGGAAGAGGTTGGTAGAAGCCAATGACAGGCAAAAGAGTTATGCAAATTGCAAATGAGTGCCTAGACAGTTCTCTGTTGGCAAGAAAGTGCTTTTGCGAGTGAAACCCCAAAAGAGTTCTATAAAATTTGGTAAATCTTCGAAATTGGCTCCTCGTTATGTTGGACCTTTCAAAGTTCTTGAGATTATCAATCCAGTTGCCTACAAAGTTGCTCTACCTCTAGCCTTGTCTAAGATGCATAATGTTTTTCATGTTTCATATTTAAAGTAATATTTTGTAGGTAACAACCACATCCTTAACTGGAATTCCTTACAGATGCAAGAACCTGGGGTGGTTGTGATCGAGCCACTCAAGGTGCTCGAAATGCATAAACTTCGTTTACGTAATCGAGAAGTTTTGTAATGCAAAATTCAGTGGGACCAATATGGCAAGGATAGCACCACTTGGGAAGACTATAAAGACATTTACCAAAGATTTCCTAAACATTTCAAAGACATTAATGTTACACTATAAAAAGTTTGTTTTAAGTTTAAATTTTGCTTGATAAACTTAATCATTGGGGATGATGATTTTTAAAGGCAAAGGATATGTTACATCCCTCTTTTTGGAATCGATAAAGCTATTTACTTTTTTGCAAATTTTAGTAATATAATATGTTGTCCACGACATGGAAACTGATGATTTATTATAGAAAGTTAGTTCTATGAAATTTTAGAATCTATTGATTATGATCAATGTGATATTGTAGACTAAATGTCCTTTTTGTTAAGTGAAATGATGTTTTGGATATATTATGCTTTGATTTGGAACATAGGTGCTTTGACCACAAAATTGTATGTGAGACTGTCGTTGTAGGAATAGGTGGACCATGTTCGACAGGAAGAGAAAGTATCTTTGAGAGAGAGTATAGACTCTGGAAATTAACCATGGGTGTTCGTTACTGAGAACGCCAAATAGGTAGATAAACATTGGAACCATCAATTTAGTCTTGTTTTTTGACTGGGATAGTTTAAGACTAGATGTCGATGTCTGAAGATAAGGTGTAATATCCTTTTCGTAAGTTGTCATATAAAATATTGGAATTGACGATGTTGTCGTAAGTCCACCAAAGCAAGTCAACTTTTATAGACAATCATTATTTCATTTATAGGTAATTAAATGAACCTACTTGTGGTAGATTCATGAATCACGTCTCGTAGTCGAAAGATGCGAGAAGTCAGCTTTGTACGTCTAACAATGTAGGAAACTTGTTTTGCGTTACGATCAATCCATCGTGATTGCCATAAATATGCGTCGAACTTGTGTTGTGAATTTATTCCTTTTTGGAAATCAACGAATGTCAAATTTGAAGCCATAGCATGTTATAATTTGTTTTGGTCGTCGTTTAGCATGAGTCTTTTCTTCTAGCTTTGTCCGCAAGATATTATTGATCTAACCTTGAGTCTCTTTTCTAAATTGGTCTTTATCTCTTTTTCTTATTCGACCATAGAGATGCTTTAGGCATTTTTTATCCGCTACCTTGTCAAGCTTAACCCCACAATTCAGCTTTTAGTTGGTCTTAGAGAGTTAGATGCCATTATGTTTGAGTGAGGACAGAGTTGTTATATCCACTTGTAGCCATGTTGCCATAGGAGCCTCCATCTTTTAGTGGTCGTGATAAGTGGGAAATCGGGTAAGAAGATAGTTATGTCGACCCTTGTATGTAGGCATGTCACGGCCGTGAACTCAATGCAGAGATTCCTTTTCACCGTGGCACGAGAGGGAGGTAGCTATACGGTTGTGAAAGAGTGTAACTGTTTAATGATTGCAAATGCTCCACAATTGTTGAGGGTGCTAAAGGCATCGGGTTGCTGTTCTTTAGAGTCTAACAGACCGCAGATTTAGTGGAACCTCCTTCTTCATTGAGCGCGGTAGGGAGTGATGTCGTTGGGGAATTTAGTGAACAAGGAGGGATGCCGTTTACTTCTTCATCGTGCGCAATAACTGGTAGTTAGAAGGGGGAGAGATGGGAGTTTTTGAGGAGTCTGTCATTGTTTAGAAAGAAAAATGACAGAGATAGGAGGGGATCCTCTTAGTTGTGGTCGGGCAGGAGATAGGGATAGGAGATAGTTATGAGTAGTTGGTCGTTGTTTTAGAGGGAGGATAGTTAGTTTGAGAGGGTCGCGGTGTAGAATGAGTAACATTGTTGTTGTTGTTTAAAAACAAGTTAGAAACAACAGAGAGGAGGATAGATAGGGAGTAGGCTGTCGTTATGTTGGATAGAAGGAAATTAGCAGAGAGAGGAGAGTTTTTCTTGGAGACTGTCACTGTGTAGAAACAAGGAAAAACGGTAGAGAGGATTGAGGGGAGTCTTCGGCATTCGCTGTGCTCAACTAAGAGAGCAGATAGTGTTTTGAGAATAGGAGGAAGATGTAGTTAGGTGTGCAGAGAAGTCAAGAGTCTAGAAAGATTGCCGAGAGCTTGTAACTGCAATCAATAAATCTTGTCGACAGGTTCTACCTCTATCTTCACAGTCTGAGTCAGTTTTTGTGTCTCTTCATTGCTAAGATAAAGTAATATGCTTACAATGAATATAATATGATGACAATGTCTTCTACTGTGATTCTGTGTGAGGTTAATCATTATAAATGTATCATTGCTGTCTTATGGTATTAGAAACCTCAGAAATAATATTGCCGCTATCTATTAGTATTCGAGAACTTAGAAAATAGATCATTGCCTTTCATGGTTGACATCGTATGATGATAGAACATAGTTCTCAATGTGCACACATCTAGGAAAGATCATTGCATGATACAAAATGTAAATTACAAACTTCAAACAGTTGGCAATGACGTAAGTTTAAAGAGTTTCCTTTAAGACTATGTTATCAATTTAAAACTACCTTTGGTGCACTTGAAATGATAGCTCCATAGCGAGAAAACACATTGCTCCATGTGCATGTCATGTAGGAGTTAAAAACCTTAGATTTAAAGCATGTTTTGACGTAAATTCCAGTGTGTTGACAGCTGGAGATGTAGTTGTAACCAACTAGTGTCTTATCCATCTTATATCTTTAGTTAGAGGTCGACCATGTGGTTGGTCAACTCTAATGTCATAAGAAAGATTCCCAACCCCTTTATTATCTTATTTACAACTCTTATCTCTTTGAATCATGTGAAACTAATTGACTTGGAAAGGGGAGTAGGAAGTTAAAGTTTTAATATTGGTTGAAAACCATCATGGTTTTGTAATGAACAAGTAGGGTGGGAAAACCTGCATTTTGAGTCTAGATTACGTTGCATGCGATGGTTCTAGTATCGTTTTTATTTTGTGGACTTTTATGAGTCTAAAACCCTTAAATTCCGGTATAATGGGAAGTTGTTTTAGATACTTGAGTATGTTGTACAAACATGGGAACCGAGTAAACAAGTTTGAAACCACTTAGGAGTGGGTGTTATTAAACAATGTTTTATACGAATATGGGTTTATGAAACTATGAACTTGGGATTAGAGTAAATGTTGCGCCATGCGCTATTATAGGAGAAAATCCTAAAAACCTTGAGGTTATCGAGGTCGACATTTGTTTAAACTTTACAAATAGGAAACTGTAGGATTTCGATCAGTTCAAGTCGAGTAGGGTGGGTGAACTAAGTTCATGCGTTCTTAGGATGCTATTTAAAAACAAATCCTTTGGCCAAGGTGGTGCATGATCCTCAAGTGCATCAAATGTTCACTGTGACTGGATGGCGTTTCTTGTGGAGAGTCGTGCATGTCTAGAGGGTATCTAGGGATCTGCACAATAACAAGACACGTAAGTTACAACACTAGAGCTCAGATGGCAAACACCAATGGTTATCCTAAGTCTATCCTCTTGAGTAGGGCAGGGCCACTTCCAGTTATGAAGGAGTGAAGAAAACCGACAGTCTATGGTTGGAGGTTAAGCTCTTTGAAGATACTTTCTCTTCCAAATATTGAGGATTACCGAGTCTTGAATGTGATGGGTCAACAATCGAGATGCAAGTTAATGGTATCTTTCCAATATATTATTTGTTTCAAGAAAATTTCAAATTGTTAGAAAACAAAATGTTTATTGTATATCATTTCTTTCAGTTTTATGAAAAATGAAATCATGTTTAAGTTAAAGTGAAAAATGTTATACTTGGTAGTAGATAAGTTCTTTTGTATTTGATTACCTAGTAAAAAAAAAATTTACCTTTGTGAAAACCTAGATTTTCTTGTCATTTCGAATATGGATGTTACAATTTGGGTACCCCTATTTCTCCTACTTGCCTTGGGAAAAAGACTGGAATGTTATGTGGGATTCTATTAACTTGTCAAATCAGCCATTGGACACATAGATAACTCTCTTTGGCTAGTTGTATAGTGCTTCTTAAAGCCATTATTCAATCTCTCCAAGTTTATATATTTATGGCTCTTGTGACTCCAAAATGCATCCTTTGTGATTTGGACATAGAAAGAGACTTTCTTTAGGAAGGAAATTTAGAGAAAATGAAATGACATTTGCTTAATTTTGGGGTAAAATTTGTGAACATATAGAGAGGCAGATTAGATATGACATCTTCTCTCTTTAACAATATTGCTCTTGCTGCCAAATTATATTAGAGATGGTGTGTGGAGGAATATGATTTATGGGGGATAATTCTTAAGCTCAAGCACCTGAATTTGGAGAATTATGCTTTCATTTCTAGGATGCCAACCCTTGACAAGAGTTACCTTATATAGAAAAAAATGAAGTTGGATAGTAATCTGATTAAAACTAGTATTTTTTAGATTGTGGGGAAGGGTTACCTTGCTCTTTTTTGGGATGATGCATGAGACCAAAACAATCTTCTTTGTGTGGAGTTCTCTAACCTTTTTTTAATTAAAATATATGTGTTGAAGTTGTTGGAATTATGTTTCTAATTTTCAATATGAAGTCATGCAAGATGGTGTGAGGATTTGGAAATGGAAATCTTTAGATCTTTGGCTGGGTGAACAATTCCCTCTTCACTGGATAACATTCAGATATCCTTGGATGGGGTTTGAAAGATAATGGGATTTACACATTGGAAACTGGCTATAAAAACTCTGTTGACAGAAAACTGGTTATGTTATCCAATATCATTATTAAGATAGAGAAAAACTACAAAACAAGATAATCTACTTTAAAAAGATATATAATGAAATAGAAGTATTTCTAAATTAAAAAATTGGGCATGCTATCTACTGTCTAGGTCAAATTCTACTATAACAAACTAAGCCTCTTAATTATAAAATCTATTTAGTCATTATTTGCTCTGAGATCCTGTGAAACCTTACCATTATTTACTATTTAATTGATAACACAAATTATCGTAATAATAACCTTTGAAACAAAGTAAATTTCAAAAACTATGACATCTGCATTCTTTTATGATATTTGCTATGTTTAAGTCTCCATACAATTGACTGTTTTCCTTCAAGGATTGTGTTACAACTATACATTTTGCGTAAAGCAATGCAACTATTACCTCTGTTAAACCCCGTTGGCACTCTTGTGGTTGGCAGTGATATCAATGGCAGAACATGTTTGTGTTCCACTTGGCAGTTGGTCTTTGACAACTAGTTAGCCTTTCGACTAGTCAGTCTTTCAACCTATTGACTTGGTAATATTTGCATGGTTTAAAAATGATAACGTTTGGCTTAAACATCATGTGCAACATAAGTAATAAAAGGTGAAAGTTGTGCGTAATTTCTAAGGTATCTTTTGAGCACCGGTTGCTAGTCTATTGTCTGGTTTAAACAGTCATCTATCTCTTATCTTTTCAAGCCCTCTTTAGGGCAAACAAGAACAGCCAGTTAAAGGCATAAATAGGGGTTTGTCTTTTCGAGTTCAAGCAGTTTATTTGATCATTGCTTTGCTCTGCGCTGGGTTTAACCTTTCCTTCGTTCATTATCATGATTTCTTGGTATTCTAGTTTGATCATTGTAGTATGGTGTTTGACTTGTATTTCTGGGCAATATCATGACAGTTTATGGAAGCAAATTCACGAATGGAAGTGATGTGCACCGTTGTCTGGCAACTTTCTTCTTTTGCAGCGTCATTATGACAGGTGCTACTCTTTCCACTCTTTATTTTCAGCTCATTATATATTTGGCTATGTGTGTTCAAAACAGTCACCAGTTAGTTGTTGGTTTTGGTTTTGTATTTGTATTTGGCTTAATAAGGGCATTCTTGCATATATTTCACTTTCTTTCTTTTGCCGGAAGATTTCTGAAAGAACCCTTATATTCTTTTGGTTTTTCTAACGGGTTAGGGTTTAACCCATATGCAGTAAATTATTGTATACTCAACAGGGGTGTTTTCTGTTCACGGTAGAGCAATTTATTTGTTTTTCATTTGAGTTAACATGATTCTCAAGGCTTTATGAGGAAAAATGAAAACTTGTTTAGTTATAACTGTTTCAGACTCTTCGGTTGAAATATTTTTTGAAGATAGCTTATAACCCTAAGGGGTTCTGTTTGAGCAACCAAAAATTGATTCTTGCATTTCTATTGAGAAATATTGTTTTATGGCACATCCTCTTCAAACAATTTTTCTTATAATGACAAAAGGCAACAATATTGTTTATTTCTATTGAAGTGATAGTTGCAAAACTGTCAATTGGTTTTTCAGTTTGAAACTGTCAACAGTTGTCAGTTTCTGCAAGATTATAAAGGTATAATGTAAATAATGTTTGTGCAATGAAATTGTGTGTGGTCTGCACTCACATTGTTGGCAGCATATGCTTTAAAGAAACAGAGTATTCCTCTGTACAAAATGTTTTCAAAAACTATGTAATCTTCGATATACCTGTGAGGCAATGTATTCAGTGAGATTGTAAGCCAGTGAGGCACAGTAATCAGTGAGATTTTTAAGCCAGTAAGGCAATTTTTTTGAGTGGTTTTATGCCAGGGGCTTTCCACTTAGGACAAATCTTTGTGTCTCTATTTTTGTGGTATGCTTCTAGTTCTGTTGTCAGATATTACTTTCATTCGTGTATCTTTTCTTGTCTAAACTCTTTGGTTCTGTATCAAATAAATTTTCCTGTTCCTTACGTTACTTTTCTCCCAAGCTTCTTTTACATTTAGGTTTTACCATGTTTGCATCTAGATTTGTACAGTGCATCTGCTAAAGTTTTTAAAGGATTCATAGAGAATTGGATATTATACAATTTGAAACACAGTTGCTTTTATGACTTCAACAGCATTCATTATACTCCTTTTTTTTCTTAAACATAAAAAGGTGGAGACACCCATAGATTAAAATAGAAAAAAGAGTACAGTAAAGTTAAGGATCCTTAAGCCAGGAATCCTACAAATATTACATAGCAAAGCCCGTAAGAGAGCAAGACATATAGCCTGGGGGGAAAAAATAGACCTTAAGTCTCGATAAAGCAAACAAAACCATAAAAGGAAACAACCATCAACAAAACCATGCAGAGGACCTCATGAACCCGCCACCCTGGTAAATGCTACACGAAGCAAAAAAACCACACAAAACAACTGCCGCCAAGAAACCACCCGTAGCACCACCGTAGAGAGGCCCCCAGACTAAACAGACACTAGACCATGAAAAGCCCATGAGCCAAAACTAGAACCAGGAGCTACAAAGCCACGGGACCACCCTCACAGAGCAAAATGATAAAAAACATAGACTAGTGCCATCCTGACCACACACACGGGGAGAGACATTAATCCACTGTTTGAGCTTAAGCCGCTGGTGGGGTAGCCGGCAGGGCCCTTGCCTCCATATCCACTGTGGCTACTGACTGATCCCCTTCCTCCAAATCTACCAATGCATAAAAGGGCATCCCTGGGGCCATATCAGACGCATGAACTCTAAGGAATCGAATGGCCTTGAAAACATCCCTGATTCGTTCACATCTTTTCTTGGAGAAAAGAAAACAGTATGCTCGTAGGGCATCATCTAAATCCTCACTACATAAGGATTTGATACTGGCCTACAGAGCTCTGTAGATTACCTGTTGAGGAGGAGAGTTCCAGAGAGTTGTAAGATTGAAAAGCCCACCAATAAGGGCGTCACCTTGCTCCATACGATAATTAGACACTGCCACCTCCCAACGTTCCACTGTGTAGATGTTCTTGAAGAACAAGCCTGCCGCAAGGGAATGTACATAATCACCATCCACAACAAGATCCATTATGTTGGAAAGCAGTTGTGAGACAATATCAGAATAATTTAACACGCGGCGCTTGAAACCTCTAATCCAGGCATGGCCCATGATATTCTGGACTGCAAACTGAGAAAGAGTGTAGTCAGAATCGATAAGGGTCATGACGTCTATCGCCTTCACTCACCCCCGTATCTCCAGTTCCCAGTCAAGGGCGGGGAAAAATAGCCTCTGGTTCAGTCGCATATCCGCCATTACCAACTTTTGGGGGGAGGAAGGCAACTGTAGAAACAACATGGACAGAGCAGGAAAATGTCAGAGTAAGGAAACCAAGAAGGAGAGAACCCTTAGTAACTCAAACTTGAGAGGAGCTTGAGAAAAACAAGAAAACAATAAAGATTTGAGGGCTGGTGGAGAAGTAAAGACGCTATCATCAGCCACACAAGTGGTGAGGAAAGTACTCTGCTAGCCCAATAGAGATCGAGAAGAGGTGACAACGTGTCCTCAGTAGGTAGGAGGAGGCGGGAGAAAAAATCCGTTACGCTGTCAAAGGATAACCAAGCAATCCTTGCATGGCATTGTCTATTAATGAACATAAGGTGAAAATAGATACGCTATCTTCCCCTTAAAGGTGGGACATCTGACAACACCACATCATTCTTTAAAACATTCATCCCAATAAAAGCTTAGAATAGTGCTCGTGCAGAATGTCATAAATCCTTCAAAGAGAATAAATGTAGGAATAAATGAGACATTTTCCTACCCCACAGTGAAACCAGGAGAAGAACAGCCGACCGTGCTTGACTTGGCGACAACTAGGAACCCGAGAAAAGACATAAATTACTCATCTGCCATATCAGTAGACAGGAGAGAGGTCAAATGAATTCGCAGTTGGAGTGCACCATGGTGGAAGGTTACAGTGTCTTTATCACTATCAATTGCTACATTGGCTAGGAAGTCAGCTACCCTATTGCCTTCCCGTAGCGTATGAGATATGAGAAAATTGTCAAGTCTGCTCAGAAGAAATTTGGCTTGAGAGAGGATATAGGTCAACTTCCAATTATCTAAACCTTTCCCTTTAATGGCATTTATTACTAGCAGGGAGTCACCCTCAATCCACATGTTCCTTAAACCTTTTTCAAATGCCAGATTAAGGCCATGCACCAGAGCCCAAGCTTCTACCTCATTATTAGTGCCTGGGGGTAATTTGGAAGACTTTGCTGTGAGCAACTCTCCATTACAATCCCTAATGACACATCCTGTTCCAGAGAGACCAGGATTCCCTCGGCATGCCCCGTCAATGTTAAGCTTACAGAAAGGAGAAGAAGGTGGAGTCCATTTAACTTTATCTCTGTTTGTGGAAATCTTAGGAGCTCCTGTATTGATGCCAATCCCCAAGCATCTGACCGAAGGCCAGAGTGAGATAACTTCCTCATCCCATTGAGACCAACCCAACTTAGAGGAGTTAAAGGATCTAAGATAAGCCACTGCCTGGTCCGCTATAGAAGCATCGAGTTTGACACAGACCTGAAGCACCGATCGAGCTTCCTTCCTAAAAATATGCAGGTTCCTTTCCCACCAGATGTGCCAGATAAGCATTGAAGGACCTAACTCCCATAGGCAGGCTAATGTTGAATTATCAAACAAAAGGGGCCAATTTTTAAACATAAGATATAAAGATTTGGAGAAAGGACTTGTCCATTTTAACTTCTTGAAAAACCATGTCTAGCATGCTCTACTAAAGGGGCAGTGAAGCAAGATGTGATCTAAGGATTCTTCCTCACAACCACAGAGCACACAAAGGAAATTAGAGCCCAATCCTAGTCTTTTGATTTGATCACTGTGAGAATTTCATTATGAAGCGCACACCAAGCGAACGCTCCAGCTCTAGGGAGAATTGACGTGCCCCAGCACAACTTTGAGGGCCAATTTGACAACGCTTTCTACACGCCTAGATTATAGCCATCTTTAACTGAATAGCGTCCTAAAATAGCCGCTGTCCAGACCACTTCATCCTCCATGCTAGACACAAGCACTGACCTCTTACCAAGGAGATGACTGAGAAGTGCTTTTTGGGAGTTAGGAAAATTACAATCTTGGAACCCTTTCCAGGCAACTGTTACCGAAGTCCCCTCCCTAACCACCTGCTAGTAATCTTTCACTTTGTGACCCCAATGTGATTGGAGAAAAAGACATGCCTCAGAAAGCTCATAAAATGTAGATAGTGGCGCTCCCCCGCCCCAAGAGTCAAACCAGAAGTCTGCCTTTTCACCATTATGTATGATCCAAGTGAGATTGGGCTGGAGGAGATCCCTACTTCTTCTTAAAAATTCCAAATTGCAGATCCCTTAGGAGGGTTTTGTACTGTGAAAATCCTCTCATTATCTAGCGAATCCAGGTACTTAGGTTTCATTAGTTTAACCCACATGGCGTTAGGTTTAAAGTACATATTCCACGCCAATTTGGCCCCGAGTGCTTGATTTTGAGCTTGGATGTTCAGAATTTTGGATCCTCCTTCCGTCTTGGGTTTGCACACTTTATCCCAAGCCAAGAGATGTATTTTCTTTTCTTCTAGAGAGCCTTGCCAGAGAAATTTTCTACAGATACCATCAATTTTTGCAATTATTCCTTTTGGGATGTGGAAAGCCGACATCATGTAGACTAGCACCGCAGACAAAACGGCTTTAATCAAAACTATTCGTAAGGATAGATGACGACCTTTCCATTTAGTCAGTTTTGTATTCAAGTTCTGAATAACCTTGCCCCATAAATTATTCTTGTATCTGCCCATGAATAAGGGCAGTCCGAGATACTTGCCTGGAAGGACCTGAGTTTCGAGATTGAGGGTGACTTGTATTAGCTTTTGGAGAAGCAAAGGAACATTTTGGAAAAAGACCATGGATTTACTAAAATTCACTTCTTGTCCTGAGACACAACAATAAGAGTTGACTGTGTTCATCATAGATCTGGTTTCCCGTATAGACACTTGACCAAAGAGTAAAGTATCATCAGCAAACAAAGCATGAGTGAAGGGCTCTTGTATACCTTTTATTTTAATTCCTAACCATTCTGACCTTCTCTTTGCTTCATTATACTCAGAAAGAGAGAATATATTTTACAACCATAGAAAGGAATGAAAAAGAAAATGTAGAAAAGTCTTGGCTTTATGTTGTGAGGGATTCTTGAGAAAAATAGATAAGAAAGATTCTACCGCTCTATCCCTTCCTGTTGAGAATGTTGCTACACTCGAAATCACTGCTTCTTTCTAAATTCTCCGAACGGTGCTTTTACTCTAAACAGACTTATAATAAAAGTCTATATCTTTTAATATATTTATACCAGATCTCTCTAAAAAACCTGAGCAAACCTAGAAAGGAGAAAACAAGCTTATATTCATTAACATATAAGCAGGGCGTACGATGAAGAATCTTCTTACACTATCAAGCTCTCATTATTAAATTATTACCGTTTTGAATACCTGCTCGAAACGAAGGTTTAGGTTGTAGGAAGCATAGCTTGTGACAAGTATAGGTTGTCTAGGGTTCAATAACCATTTAAAAGGTAAAATTTAAAGTTTTTTGAAATTTTAATTAATTTTAAAAATATGGGTTGAAACAGAAATGAAAGATATTATGAACACTCTGGAAAGGATGTTGGAGATCAGCAAGTGCACCATACAGAATAGGGCGGAAGGAATAAGAATCCTCACAGAAAAGATGAAGGCGCTGATGAAGGAGCTGAAGGAAGAACACATGACAGGGATGGGGAAGAGAAGGACGTTGAGGGTAACCTGCAGAAAACTGGGAACAATGGTATATAGGGTAAAAGTGATGATCAGGGGGCCCGAGCTCCAGGACCTGGGGATGTAAAAAGAAATTTTTCCAAGAGGAGAATGACGAACTTCTGAGCTTTGCCAAACTTCATGAAGAATTTTACAAATAGGAGTTGGTTTCTGTTGAAACTCTTAAAAGTATGTGACGCTGCTAATGGGCTTGGGGAGGATGGGTGTATGGTGGGATATTGTATGTTTGCTGATAGTATCTTGTATAGTTTTAATATCTAGGTCTGTTCAGCTGTTTTAGGAGATTTTTTTGTCTTTTGACTGCTATTTTTCCATGTTTTATTTTTAGGGCAGCTTCTGGTTGTAGGGTTTCAAGCCCCCTTCAAAACCTATTTTACCTCTCTAATAAAAAACTACTATAGATATCTTATATATATTTACCTAAAAATAAAGTTGAGAGATACAAGGGTTTTCTACAACTCAACTAGGTTAAACAAAGATTTCTTCATGATCAGATAAATAAAGTATTTTATCAAAATTAAATTCATGATAAAGAAAATTAAAAAAAAACACAAATCTAACGTAGATATTAATACAAGGGCTTCCTTGTATTATTTTGACTATAATCTAAATCACAAAGAAAATAAAACTAAAAATCTAAGGCAGAAAAGACATATATTATGAATCTAGGGCTTCCTTGAATTATTTCTACTAAAACTTAAATCCGCAAAGAAAATTTAAAAATACAAGTCTAAGGAAAAAATAAATGTAGATCAACACTGCAATTACCGGGGCTAACTAATTTTGGTACACATTTTAAACTGCAAAATCCACCATTTCTTCTGCCAAAGAAAAGTTGTTTAAAACCAAATTGATCTTCAAATTCTTTCTCCGTAAATGCGAAGTTTTCCAAAAGAAGGCTAGTAAAATAAATATATAGTTGTTTTTTTATATATTTATATGTTTTATTTATATCTTTAATAATGTCCAATTTAATTTTTGTAGTTAATGCCCAGAGCTATGGAGTGTAATGACTGTCGAAAAAAACTCTTTCCTTTAACATTAAATTTTATAGCCATTTACATGTCAAAATATTAATAGTTTATAATAAGCACAACATAACAAACATAAACTATAATTAAACTATATATATACTAAATAAAATAGTTGTAATGTAAAATAAAATAAATCAAAATAAATGGTTTTTACTTACTTTAAAGTTAATTTATTTTACTAGAACTATTCTATTTGCTACATATTTTATCTATTTTAAAGTTAAGGTTTTTTTATTTACAAATAAATGTGGGCTCTAAATAATTTATCTTTTAACTATTATTTCATAAATATAAATATAAATATATATGAAGATTATAGTGTAAAATCTTATGAATTGTATTGGAACATTTAAACTATTAATATTGTTTAATTAATATAAAATTTAATTATAAAAAAAAATTATACTATTATATGATGTTAATAGTATCATGTTTATAAGTGGAGACCCTGTGGTGAAATGGTGGGGCTTTTTGTCTGTAGTGCCAACAACCCAGGTTCAAACCTCGTGGGGTTGCTCCTTAGTATGTTAACAATTGACGGGCTCCCAACAACTCAGGTTCAAACCTCGTGGGGTTGCTCTTTACTATGTCACTCTTTACTATGTTAACAATTGAGGGGTTGCTCTTTACTATGTCACTCTTTAGGGGCCCAGAGACAGGTTGGTCCACACCTCGAAGGCAAATTCGGGATCGTCGGGCATAGGGAGTTTAGTGAGAAATTGGGAAGGGAAGGTCCTTTGCAGAGCTTTAAGAGGCTTGGCCATGGAACCAACAATATGATTGAGTATCAAGTGCTAATCTTGGGACTTCAAGTGAGCATTGAGATGGGTCTAAGCAAGCTAGCAATAGAAGGTGGCTCAACATTTGTGATTAATGTGATAAGGGTGAGGAACACATCAAGTTTTGGAAATATAACACCATACTTGAAACGGTCATGGAGCGTTTGGGCAAGTTGGAACAATACACAGTTAACCATGTATTCAAGGAGGAAAATAAGGAGGTCGATGCACTGGACAACTTGGCAGTTAATCAGTTCGAGGAACTAGTTTTGGAAATGCCACCTAGCACAGTGACACATAGGTTTCACTCTTGCATGATTGGTAATTATGACATTTAATGTCTTCTCTAGTCTATCCCACTCCACTATGATGATATGACATTCGAAGTAGGAGATAATAATGTTACAAACATTAAGAGCATCCTATTCCAGTGTATTTAGAGATAAGATGATTTTATTTGAAGTAAATAATGCTTTGATGTTAATTATCAACTGTTTGAGCTTCGAAGCTATTAAGAAGCCATGGACACCCGGATCAGGCTTACTTGTTTGTAGAGGCAAATGGCCTTTCTCAGGGAGGTGACTGAAAAGAGACTTCAAAGAATTTTCAAAACCAGAAATGATATTCTACTTCTCGTAGTGCAAATGGATTCTGGGGGAGCATTTTTGTTGGTGGATCACTGATATAGAGTAAATAATGATATTTCATCAATTTTTGTTGTAACATTGTTGGAATTCGGGGAATTGAAGGAGGATGTGGTAGTAATTGTGAAGGCTTTGATAAAAAAGAGATTCTTGTGAGGTTTGGATGAGGTGTTAGTGATGACCAGGTATGGCAATGGTGTCCCACTTCCAGGTGATTTCCATAGGTTAAACCACAGCAGAGATTTGATGAAATGGTTTTCATTGCTTACTTCTAATAAGCCGGCATCTTTTGTAAGGAGGCATTAAAAGGTGGAGAAAGCAATTTATTTCCTAAAGTAGATCTTGGGAATGAAGGAGGTAGATGGTATAGAATGGATGCAATGTTTCATTGGCATCGAGTAGGAGCGGGCCGAAGGAGCAAGCTTCCCATATTAGTATATATGTTTGTATTTTAGAAATGCATAGGTGAATAGATAGTAGTAGTTCTTTCCTTTCCAGGTTTTTATTTTCACCTAGGTTGACTCTATGTTAATAGAGCTTTTATAAAAATGTATATACTATTTTTTTATTACTTTATAATACAAGGAGCATCCCCCATGGATGCATTTATAGATAAAAAAAAGTACCATGTTTTTCAAATCATAATTTATTGTAAACTAAAAATTGTTCAAAGTAAAAATAGCTTACTCTACAAAATAAGTGGCAATGGAATTCAAAAAAGAAAAAAATGAGGCACAAGAAAAAGGATAGATGGAATTTTAAAAAGCAAAAACATGAGGCACAAGAAAAAGATAGAAGAAACAAAATAGAGAAGACAATTTTTTGGTAGACACTATAGTAGATTAACACAAGAATGAAGAGAAAAACAAAGGAAGAGGGAAGAATAAAATAATACAAATAGATTTAAACACCATAACCACCAATGGCTTTAAAGGAGACAATTTGAAGAAAAGTAGAACCCAAAACCCTACACTAGGGTTAGATCAAAATTCTTCCCCTTCAAAAATTAAATTGTGGAGACCAAACGAAATAGGATACAAGGCCCTAACTGACTAGATACAAAACCAAATACAAGATCAAAAAAGAAAGACATGGACAAAATCAGGAAAAGAATTATCATATGTAGCTAGAGGAGTCAATAAGATCCCTTTGGGGAAACAAAAAATAAAGGAAAGTTTTTAGAATATCATATTTATTCCAAGCAAAGAGGAATTGGATAATACAAATTCCCATTTAAAAGGTATGGCCTTTTTCATGAGTTGGGAAATTCTTTGGTCTACATGGGATCAAATATGAAAATCGTGTAAAGAAAACTCGGGGTAGAACATGATTATCTACAATCTACCAATATTATGTGAGTTTTTACCCAAAATGGAAAAAAGAAATCTACTTATGAATAACCCTCTTATATTATAAGAGGATAAAGTTTATTTTCCCTTTATAATTAAAACATAGATCAAAAATAAGGGATATTATGATCCTTTTGGTTAAAATGGAGATAAATAAAGAATAATTATGAAAACCCCTTTAGAAATGAGGAGTTATTATGTTTATTAAACCAATATTAATGACAACCTTTGTGAAAGGGTGTGATAGTTTAGAAGGCACCCCTTAAAAGGTTATATAAGGCATTTGTGTGAGACTTGGAAAGGGCATGGAGAATAGTCAAGGAAGATAAGGAAAGAAAGGGAAGAAAGCACAAAGGAGAAGGATTATAGACTTGACAAGCGGTGAGCATTGGAGAAGGGGCACACAGAGTGTGTCCAACTCAGTGTACAGAGTACACCTGAGATTGTCCTAGCCAGGGCTTGTGTGTGCACTTGTGTTGAGCATGTTTTGTTGAACATGGCTCTCGAGAACTTGTGTGTGGTTGTTTTCTTAAAAAAAAGCTAAATGCTTAGGAAACACATGGTTGGTTCTAAATAAGAACTAGATTCCTCCTAGAAGTGCTCACTTGCTGAAAGGGGGTTGAATCTGTAATCCATTCTCTAGAGTGACATTTGGAAGAACTTCCAGGATCTAAAAGATACGTATCTATCTTTTCTATGATGGAAATTAATGAAGTACTAAACTTATTGTTAATAAAAGATATTGATGGGTTTTGATGTTAATATGATTATGTGATTATGTTATCTAATTTGTTTTGTAAATGATTTATTTAAGAGTTTTTATTAAATTATCACCTGTTGTAAATTACATTTGTTATTACATCTATTTTAACATCATTGAATATATTATTCTATCTTAAATCTAAATATTAACCATTTAATTATTAAATTGAGATTTAATTTACATTCCTTCTTAATAAATCTATCTTCAACAGTGTAAGAGAAACGGTAATTTTATTAGGAGAAAGTTTAATGTTAGGTAAATTAATTCTTCTCCTTAGGTCAATAGACTCTATCATGATAAGAAATAGTGTTATTAGGAAAACACTATCAATACATGCATAATTGTTAATTTATCTTTCTTTATCCATTGATGTTGGAGGAAGTGGTTCTTTAGAGATATTCATGTGATAATTTTAAATTTTCTTAGCTGTAAAACATTTCTTAAGTAGGCATGAACAAATTATGTCTCTAGGATCAAACATAAGTTTATTGTATGTAATCTATTTATTCTTCTCTAACTTTCTTAGGTCAAGGTAATTTGTTACTTATGGAGATGTATTAATGTGTACATGATATCAAGACCTTGATTATTAAGAATTACATTAAATGTGAAACATAAAATTCCTTAGGTCTTTTAGATTTATAAGTTCTAAAATGAGAAGGTACATAAGTATTATTACATTGAATAACAATAAACTTTGTAGTAAATTATTGATTGTTCACATTGTTACATCCCCAATTTTAGCTTTGATTTTACTATTTCCTTTTGCATGAGTAGAAGTGAATTAATGGAACATGATTTGATGTTATGTTATAATGTTAGAGTAAATCATTGATTATATTAGATATCAGTGCATGTGATTAAGTATAATGCATATGATTAAATGATTCATTAATGTATGTTATGAGAATTTAATTTTTTATTCATAAGATTTATGAATGGACTAACGATGCATTGATTATGATCTAGTAATTGCAAGTTGTATGCAGAAAAATAGGTTTTGATTACTCTCAGAGAAAGAGAGGGTATCTTCTAAGGAGAGGAGAATAGACCTTTGGTTTTGAACCATTCATTTGTCATCCGAGTATTGAGTACTGTTGTCATGAAGGATTGCACTCGGTCAAGCAATAAGCTCAACAATCCCATGAAACATTGGATCACTCTCAGATTGTGGGTTATCTATGATGAGAATGAACCTCTGGAAAAGTTGGCTCCCTTTAAAAGCCCCTTAGATATAACATACTTCATGGAAATGAGATAAAAGGATGATTAAATAAAACTAAAATTGATCTAAAGGCGTGATGCACCAATGATTATATCTTAACCTGTAAGTTGATTCACAACTATTTCTCAATACTTTTGTTCCTACAACTCAAATTGAACAATCCTATCACATAAATATTTCATAGAAAGGCATGAAATCAATCTACTTTTTGCTAAAGGAAAACCAATGCTCTCACAACTTAAAATTATAAGAATCATCCGCACAATCTATAACGTGTGGTAAAATTTGCACTATTCTGTACTTGCTTCAATAGAATGAGGTATAAAACTTAAAGGTTTCAATTTAAAACATGGTAAATCTTTATCAGATCATTCACAAGACAAGACACCTGAATCCAAGAAGAAGAACACTTGATTTTATTGGAAGATAGAAGGAAAACACTTCAATAACTATCAAATTTGCTAAAAACTAAACTGCTGTATAAAAACCTATAAAATATATTGAGTTACAATATTGAATCTATATCTACAATGTGCAAAGGCTAGAGAAAAAGTAAGAACTGGGAAAAAAGCATAAGATTTTCCTCCTATAATACAAAAATCTATCTCCAAAAGAAAAGGGAAGTGATCTCTTGTCTAACTGCACTCAACATGATGCATGAACAAGTTGGAAAAGACAACTCCTAGTTGTTGGGTGAGCAAGAGAAAAAAGCCTAAATATAAGAGCCCACAACTGCTCCAAACTAAGTTATTCTAGCTCAGAACTCCTCCTCCCAAGGTGTCCTCTGCAGAAAAATGCTTAAAAACTGATTTACTATGGTTCTCTTTGCTGAAAAATTGAGGAAAAAACCCTTGTCTTGCTGTAAGATGATTGAAAAGTGACTTCTCTACTGCCTCTAAAAAATAAGACTACTTTCCTTTGATTATTTTGGAAACCCACATACTTGCATCATTGCTTTCATGGCATAATTTATTCTTGGTTATAGATTTTTTTCAGAACCATATTGATGGACTTAGCAACTATCTCAATATTCCATGTATTGATTATGGTATGGCTCTTTAGTATCAGGAAGAAGCTTGTTTCCTTTCTCACTTTTGAGAAATATGTAGGTTGCCCTATTTTTTGACAAAACCCTAATAGGGTTATATGGAAACTATGCCACCTTTGGAATAGCCATTGAAGGTCTTTTGTGGGAAAAGTATGAAAGCCTTGTAGCTGTCCCTTTGGGAAAATATGAGCAATGTGTTTTTTAAAAGAACAGTGAGGGCTTCTTTTTTAAACTCTGTTGTATTTCTTTTCCTCTCTTTTGAAAGTTCTGGAACAAAATCTTACTCTTTGAGGGCTCTGTTCTCATCATAAATACTATTGTTATTATACATTACATGCAGCCTTTTTGATGTTTCAATTGACTATTTTGTATGAACTAGTAAAAGGCTAATATTTCTTTTGTTGTATGCTATAATGACTGTCCGCATGACTGATTTCTGTCACTATCTCATTGTTTTTAGTCATCTTTGTATAATATTGTATCTTCATAGTGTTTGACTATCTCATTCCTGAAGGCTTTATAATAGTCATAAACTACTATCTTATCTACTACACCTCCTCAATAGTCCCTTGACTTCTACTTAACATTGTTCTTCTGTTCCTCATGTCAATGGATAAGATTGTTCCATGATATTTATAGCTTCATCAATCAATTTTTTTCCCTATACTTAGACAATCATCATAATAATTGCTTTTGGACTATTTGAAACATCACTTTAATTAAATACAAGCCATTTCAATGGTTAAAGAATCAATAGCAAGTTTACATCTCATTCACAACAAAAGTGGTAAATGTTTGTCCTATTTTCTTTTGCCTAGGCTAACTTTTTTATGTTGGAGTGGATGATATTCAAGTGGGGCAAACTGAAATAGACACCTCCTTTGTACTGTTCCATTCTTCAACCTATTGTAGTCATCTAAAACTAATCTCAGACTGTCATGACAATCATCTTCATTGGATTGTTCATTATTTCATCTCTGCTCATTGTATCTGACTATTCTCCTTTTTACCACAGTCATTCTTGATACTGACTGTCCCTACTACTACCTTTTGTTTTCTCTGTATCATGTCACTGGATTGGCACTATCATTACATTGATGTTTGTCTTTGATTGCTGATGTTGATTGCTCTTATCAAATACAATTGTTTGTTCTTTAATATGTCTGTGGCTCTTCAGGTAGGCACGCACTGTTTCAATGGATGGCATGTCTAGTCTCCACTACTAATAGATCTACCCTTCACTAACTAGAGTTCCAATTCCAAGGCTACCCTTCACTAACTAGAGTTCCAATGGCAATGGATTGGATGGCAATTGGAACCTATCACTCCAAAGACAGGGCCCCAATCTATATCCTCCTAGGTTCCCACCCTATCGAGTTTGAGCATTGGCTATGACGTAGAATCCCTCAGGCTGGATTTGGTGCTTGGGATGGCTTCAGGTTCCATTCCCAACTCTATATATAGTAGTCCCAAGCTCAAAACCCCTACCAATTATTGGAGGATGGGGCTGGGAGTCCACGAGGCCAATGTGTGACAGGGTGAGGGGATCCCTGTTAAGCTGTTGTTTTTCCTTGGAGTATACTCAAAGAGTAACTATTGAACCAATAGTTTGTTACTAAATAGAGGGAGCTTGAAATGAGTTATTGGATGGATGGATGGAGGGAGGGAGGTAGCTCATTAAACAGTTAGTTCAACATTATAGCTAGATCTTCAAGCTGCTATCAGCCCTATCCCTATCCTGGTAGCTCTTTGAGCTTCAACTTTTTTAAGGTAGCCCATAAAAAACTTTAGGCGAGTATGGGTAGCTCTTCGAGCTAGAATGGGAAGGGGAAAGTTCTAGTTTCCTAGGTGGGTAGGGATTGTGGTTGTCACTAGTTCCAGTTCTAGTTCTAGGGAAGGTTGCTAGTTCTAGTTCTAGTTCTAGAACTTATAATAGGTTCTAGTTCTAGTTCTAGTGGAGGGGTCAACTAAGATAGTAGGGCCCCCCCACCCCTAGGTCTAGAACTATAATTGTGCTAGTTCCAGGGAAAGGGAAAGGGGCTTGGCTCCCGAAGGTTGGGGTGGGTGAGTGGGAGGAGATAGCGGAAAGAACTAGTTCTAGGGCTAGTTGAAGTTCTAGTTCGATGCCTAAGCTATATAAATGAAGGGCTAGAGTTGGGGAGTATAGTAGGCATGTTACATATAGAATCTTTCATACCAGTAAACTAGCTTGGCTGCTAGTATAGTTCGTAAAGCCTTCGATCGAGGAATAGAGACTCAGGGAATAACAATAGGAGCAGGGCAATGACCAGTGGCTCACCTGAACAATGAGAATTGGTGTGACCCGAGGAGTTCAGTCATTGATTAATGCCTCCCTCCCCAACCTTACTTTTTTGCACTATCTATCTGATCCAGGTCCCTCTTTTCTATTATTGTGAGGAGACCCCTATTTGTCATTAGTGAGGTCAGATTCAGTGATGTCATCCGATATCTTCTTGACAAGAAATCAAGACTTGTGCCATCTGCCCCTACCTCCTAATAGTAGTGTCTTTATCTGGCGATCCATCCTTCTTAATAGAGAAACCAGAGAGCCCAACCTATCATCAGCTATTTGATCGATCCATCCAGCTGTTGAACTCGGAGAGCCCTATAGCATGAACTCCCATCCTTTCTTCTTAGTTGTGAGTTTTTCTACCTCCAGAGGGCTGCAATCAATCCAGGGTAGGTGGGAGGAAGAGAGGTATAGGGGCCTACTATCTAGCTAGGGGATGAGAAGATTAATCAATGATGAGATTGAAGTAAATCCAAGGTCGATGGGAGGTATGAATTTTAGACTCTGTCAGAGAGCCATCCATAGAGCTAGAGAGTCCCAGTAATAGAAGAATCTCTGAGAGTCTGAACAATAGAAGAATGAACTCAAGATGCATGGCTGAAAAGACTTCAGTAGAAGATCGCCGCCCCTCTCTAATATAGTTATTGGATCTGTCACCGTTGTTATCTGTTGGAACACCTAACATAATAGTATACCTTCCAAATGCTGCCCTTCTTCTATTCGAGGAGGTTAGCTCTTCTTGGACGTTGTTCTCTATTGGAACACCTGTTGTAACGGTACTCATCCCAACTTAAATCAACTAAATTAGTAGTCTATACCCCCCACCCATCCCCTATCACTTTCCACCCACCTGGGGGTAGAAAGGGGCCCCCAACTTCTATACTCATAAGGTAGGGGGATGGGTGGGGTGTTATATGCCCCTCGATAATATAAAGAAAGGGGGGCCCCAGCACTACTATTTCAATATAGTCCAAGTGCCTCCATCTACTCCCTGCTATTGATGGCCATCAATACAACCATGCTCTCCTTCTGCTCGATTGTCTAGGGAAACAATTCTAATCATAGAGCAGATTGGGAGCAGTGGGAGCCTCCGAACTATCATCCACCTAGGCCCCACCCTAGGAGGAGATAGTGTTGAAGCTCAGCAGAAGGCATCAACTGCTATCTCATATAGACGGTAGGCATCCGAAGCCACATTAAATGACTATTGTGACTGTACATTACTTGCAACCTTTTTGATGTTTCAATTGACTATTTTTTATGAACTAGTAAAAGGCTACTATTTCTTTTGTTGTATGCTTTTATGACTATCCTCATGACTAATTTCTGTCACTATCTCATTGTTTTTAGTCATCTTTGTATAATGTTATATCTTCATAGTGTTTGACTGTCTCATTCATGAAGGCTTTATAACAGTCATAAACTAATGTCTTATCTACTGCACCTCCTTAATAGTCCCTTGACTTCTACTTAACATTGTTCTTTTGTTCTTCATGTCAATGGATAAGATTGTTCCATGATATTTATAGCTTCATCAATTAGTTTTTTTTCCTTGTACTAGGACAATCATCATAATAATTGCTTTTGGACTATTTGAAACATCACTTTAATTGAATACCAACCATTTCAATGGTTAAAGACTCAATAGAAAGTTTACATCTCATTCACAACAAAAGTGGTAAATGTTTGTCCTATTTTCTTTTGCCTAGGGTAACTTTTTTATGTTGGAGTGGATGATATTCAAGTGGGGCAAACTGAAACAAACACCTCCTTTGCACTGTTCCATTCTTCAACCTATTGTAGTCATCTAGAACTGATCTCAGACTATCATGACAATCATCTTCATTGGATTGGTCATTATTGCATCTCTGCTCATTGTATATGACTATTCTCCTTTTTACCACAGTCATTCTTGATACTAACTGTCACTGCTACTACCTTTTGTTTTCTCTGTATCATGTCATTGGCTTGACTGTATCATTACATTGATGTTTGTCTTTGACTACTGATGTTGATTGCTCTTATCAAATGCAATTGGTTGTTCTTTAATATGTCTGTGTCTCTTCAGGTAGGCTTATTACCTTGTCATTATTAAGGTGCCTTTACTCATGACTATTTATCACCCTTATTGTATTAAAAGACTATTCACTATACCCAGATGAGATACTATACTATCTTGAATCACTGCTTTCCTATACTTTTCATGATTTCATGCAAACATGTATCTTCTTCTTTCACTGTCTGGTCTATCTAGTGACTACACAACTTTTCCATGCTTGATAGACTTTTAATAACTTTCACTAATATGCATAAGGTAGTTTAATTAAAGTTTTGTAAGATCTTATGACTGTCTTAGACTCCTAGAGTGATGACTACCTTTTGTAGTCCCCTTGAGTATCTTGATTGATGATTTCCTCTGTATGATGGACTGCTCCAATTTAATGAGATAGTCCCTCTCTCCTAGTGACTGCTACATATGATTGTGCCTTGATGATGGACATGAATGTCCCTTATATTATGACTATTCTACTAATAGTACTATCACTTCATTATTACATTGCTACTCTATATGACTATTGATAGTCACCCCTTTTCTCTTTATCTTTGCATTGTACATTGTGCCTCATGATAGTCCTTGCACCTTGTAATTATGACTGCTGTCCTCAAATGTCATTAATGACTGGTCTTCAAGTACCTGTACCTGCACATCCAGCAAACTAGTAAGAGAAAACATAGAGGCTTAGTAGCCCCTCCTTTGATTTGTCTGATCTTTACTTTTGCATTCTTTTATAGCTTTATGATTGCATTCTAGATTTCCTGATCTCTCATATCTTCTTGATTAGATGCTTGTGTAAGATAACAAGTACATTATGATATTATTGTATATGGAAGTGAAAAAGGGACCCTGATCTCTAACATTCCTCGTCATTTTCTTTTGTAGGCCCCCTTGAAGATATCAATTTCAGAATTGAAGATGATATTGTCAGCAGTAGGATTCGTTATTTAGGCAATGACAGGTCCCTTTTTCCCTTTTATATTTTTGCTCCTTTTGTTTCAGATTTACTTTCTCTCTTTCATTGCCTTATAAACAATTAATCCCATGACTTGTGTGGGAGCATATAAACACTTTACTTCTCATGAATATGAACAACTATTTTCTACAATATTTTTTGTATATTTCTTCTTCTTTGTGAATCAATTGCATAAAGATAAACTAAAAATGATTGCATGATATAGATGTTCATAATTGTGAATGGATTTAGCAATATTTATGTACCTTTTTCATTCAATAATGTATCAACTGTAAAGAATGAGCAATGGAAATATATTGCAACACAATCTGCAACACATAGATTAGCTTTCCTTTCTCCTGCCAATCCTAGGATATCTCTTGCTTTGTCGGAGTGTCCTTCCCATCTTATTTGGCTCATGTAGCAACTCTTACTAATCTGCTACATTATTCTAGTAATGGTTATCACCGGAATGGCCCTCCATTAGGATAGGAGGCCTTCTAGGGGTAACTGAGAATCTTGAACCTTCTCCTCCTTTCCCCTTGAACCTATCTACTTCAAAGTAACAAAAGTAAATGTTGTTACAACCTGACCTAATTTAGCTGAAAAGCACAATTGGGTAACAAGTACCTTCAATTAGTAAACCCTTGACGATTGAGGTAAGTCATGTTTTTCAAAGTAATTTAATTTTGTTGGTCGACTCGACAAGTTGTTGACGTCGTTTAGAATCCTTTTGAAGTTGTCTTGCCAACCTTGTCATTTTGTGGAATCAACATTGTTGATGTTCAGCAATAGTCATTTTGTGACTAGCACAACTTTCTATCGAACACGTCAATATTTACATCGTAAATGAGATCACATTTGCATTTTCATTGGTGTGGTTGGAAGAAATGTTAGCATGTTTCATGTTATAGTTATAACATCAAATATTTCATTTGTTGTCATAATGAAATCGATGAGTTTTGCTTTTAGTTCGTGAAGGGGAGATGAACTCAACGCATTCACATTTGTGTATAAGTTTATGTAAAAATATTGTTATTATTCCTATTGATATTAATATTTATGTCCATAGACTATTACCTTGGAACAAGTTTGATAGTGGGTTAATTGTTAATGACCTCCATTATAATGCAGCATTCATTAATAACCATCATTGATAACATTGAATGCTTTTGAGAGAGAGTTGTTGTTGTGTGAGGAGTGGTAATTATTAACCATGTACTCCTCTAGCTTTGCATGTCCAACTAAGAGCCTTTGCAGGCTAATTTAGTGGAGATACCCATGGCTTTTTGAATTGATTAACTATTTTAAGAGTGGTGTCTTTATGATAGAGAGTTGTGGTTGGTTATGGTAGTGAACGACTCATTAGTAGAGTTGGGCAGAGAGGAGATTGTTTTTGGTGAAAATAGAGATTTGAAGAGCTCAGTTTTGGGAGCAAAGTTTAGGAGAGCATCAAGAGAGTCGATAGAATGAAAATCTTAGAATAGTGAAGGTTAGTTATCTTAGTTGATAAACACTATAAGTTAATAAGGGAAATCAATATCTGAGAATAGATCATTTCTTAGAAGGGAATTAGTTCAAGAAGTTGAAGTGAAGGTCGACAAAGTCTAAGTGTCACTAGTTTGCTCAGGTATGAACTGTGCATATTCCTCATGATTCTTTTATTACAAATTAGGTTATTAGAAACTCTTATATATCAATAATTATTTTTGCAGAACATAGGCATTCCCTATGAAATGTTGGTAGTTATATGAGCCTGTAGACCATATCTAAGTATATTAGAAGCTTTACTTGTATTAGAGAACTCTTGGTCGATGTTGCTCATCTTATTGTTTCTAGTTAATAATATAACTTTTCTTTTGCTAATAACTTAGAGTCAGTGTTATCATCTCTTTAATAGTCGACAGTCATAGTATAATTTTAATGGTTGGTACTTTTATATAAAGAATGTTAGCATAGCTCAATTTTTTTGTTCTTCATAGTGAAAAAGGGTGTGGTGTTCCTGTAGTAAAGGTTTTGTCTAAAAGCAAACATTAATGTTAGTTATCTCTAGAAGATGGTTTCAATTTGTATATAGATAAAGTCGTGGGATAAATTTGGACAAAGATTTTAGGAATATTTAGATACAAAGGATTCTTTGTTTAAACATTATAAACATATTATTTTTCTGTATGTATATATATATTTCATAAGACACTACCTGAGAAGATTATATACAACTTCATACTCTTATCTTTTCCCATAGACTTCTTTGTGGAGCAGTGCAAACAAGCAATACAAACTTATGCAAGTGTTAGGGTTCTTTGATTATTGCATTCTTATGTTCTTATAATCCATAAGTCTAATATACTCATTGGGTCATAGAGGCTTACTATTTTGGTGAAATCATATAGTCAGTAATGTTGAACAACTAGTGGAATATATAATATAGTCTTTGAGTTACTCGAGAGGTTTTAGATATTGATATTGTTCCAACGACTTCATTGGTTATATTTATATAAGCAGAACAACATAGATAGTAAACAAAAATTGATGGCAACAGAAAATAAGTCTTTTTAAGGAGACATCAAGTGAGATGGTTTTACTACAAGTTTAGATGAAAGTACTTGTATATTATTGCTTCAACTTAGCTTATTTGTAAGAGAGAGACTCAGACATTAAAATCATGTGGATAGAAAACATAATTTAGTTCATCATCTTTTTGGAATTCAATCTAAACTTAGGAGAAGTTTAAACTTGAATTTGTTCCTTTAGCTTTATTTAAACTAAAGTATACTTGTATACTATAATCTAGTCAAGGTTTATGAGATTTAAATGACCTCGTAGCTGGAACAAGACTAGAAGATAATCTTTTTCTTTCTATATTCTTACTTTTTAAGATTAATTTTTTTTGTTATTCCATTGTGATGAAAAATGGAAAGATAAAAACCCCTAGATTAACCCAATGGGGTAAAGTTATCTAATTTACCCTTGTGGTTACATGTGTTGTCTTAACTATTTAGATCAACAATGAAAAGGTGAGTTCCTTATTTATGATTGTCAATTATATTTATACATAAAGGAGATTTTTCCTATCCATTTATGTTTATTCTTGGTATAATAGAAAACCTATTTGGTTGTTTGCAAATGGACTTAAGTTATAAGTGTCGATAAGTCATGAATCTCACATGTTGGAAGGATGCGAGGAGATACCCAAGTGTAGATAGTCATTCCATAAGGTCTTTGGAACAATGGCGGTGTCTTGAAAATCTATCTAAGTTGGGAAGACTGTATTTGAGTTAAACAAAACTCTATAGTTAAACCTAGTTAACCAAGTCATACTATAGGATGTGATAGTATCCAAGTCGAGTTGGAGGGTGGGTGGACATTACAACAATGTTCATTGATAATGTCTATTTTATATTGAATCTTTGGCCAAAGTAATGCATACGTCTCTATGTTCATTATCAGTTCACCATATCTAGATTGCATAACTTATCAATATCATCATACTTAGCTACAGGTTATCTAGGGTTGTATGATCGATAGCATTATGTAGGATACAACACCAGTTCTTTGATGGCAAATAACCATTGGTTACCTTATGTCTATACTCTTTGTGAAGGGTAGGGCCACTTCCAGAAGGAAGGTGTGCATGGAACCGCTAGTCTATGGTTGGAGGTAAAGCACTCACAAGATGGTCTCCCTCTCTCTCTAGTAGATGACTCACCAAGACTTACGATATGGGTGTCAGAATTCCAGATGCAATACATCTTTTGGATAAGTGACTTGTGTTTTTAAACTATGTAAATGTATATCATTGTAATGAAATGACAAGATGTGAACATGGTAAAATATATGATGTTGTATATTTCAAGAAGGAAATTATATTTTTTTGATGTATCTTGATTCTTTGATATTATTTCAAGTAAAAAAAATTTCTATCTTTTTCACTATGTGTTTTTAAATCTCATGGTGAATATTTGATTTTAGTCTTGTTTAGGAAATGGTATGTTACATATGGTATCATAGCTAACTGGGTTCAACCCATGGAGCTTGGAGCTCACTACAAGAGAATTAATCAACATTAAAAAGATAGTTAATGTTTGAAAATTGGTTTTATTCCAGAATGGTGTGGAGAAGAACCAAGAGAACTACTAGAAAGTATGTTCCCTAGAATTTGTCATGGTTAGTAGTTAAGAAAGAACTTATTGAGGAAGTTAAATATAAAGAGCATATTAATTATGCTGAGGGTACATGCCTAGAGGATTCAAAGACTTTGTCTGATGCACTTAAGTGAATATGGATAGAAAGGAAACAACCTTTTGAACTAGCCAAGAATCATACTATTTTTACTTGTATAGTGAAACCTAGTAAACTGTTAGCTAGTCATGACATGTCATTTGAATGTGGTTGTGATGTGCCTATTTTAGGAAAAACATGAGATGGAGAAGTACCTGCATGTGAAACCACCCTCTAAGTTTGTTAATTGGAATATCCTTTAACTGATAGGGACATGTCGTGATTAATTATATAAATAAGAATGTTGTTACTCCTAAATAAATTATAATAAAAATGAGAATGTTTTGTACCAATCTGTTGGTTGTTTTGAGTTAATTATGTTTTGATTTAATGAAACGCATTAAATTCAGAAAACTAATAGATAACTTAATATTCTCAGGTGTGATAAAAATGACAACATGATTCGTACAAGAACAAACTAGGGTGAGAGTCAAGAAGAGAATAATCCACTAGTTAATCTCATGGACAAATTAGATCAAATCCTAACCATGCTTACAGAAAGTAAGGATAGACTAGGTAACTTCAATAAGAAAGTAAGAGATTAGGAAAACCTTGAAAGGGAAAATGAGTTTTCTCATGGGATGAGCAGGGAAATTCACTAAGAGCATAGTGTGAGTAGTGAAAACCCTAAAAACTGTACACCCCAGAAGGAAGCAAAGGATAGGCTTGCCTTACAATTTTCCAAAGATATGAAGAAAGTCACTCCACTAAAGTTTGATGGAACAATGACTAAAGATGCAACTGAAGCTTGGTTAATAGATATGGAAAAATATTTTGAGATAAGAAATTACTTGAAATTAACCAAAGTGGTTTAGAGGGCCTTTCAATTAGCAGGAAAAGCATCCACTTGGTGTATGAACATGAAAAGGGAAAAAGAGTTACAGTCCAAACTTGCTTATCACAATATCAATCACAAGAGATTCAATAAAACTCCAACTTTACAACCATCCAAAAGATGAAATGATAAGAGCTATGAGAATAAAAGAAATGGAAAAGGAACCCAGAAGAATAAGAGTGGGTCTGGTAATGAGAAAAAGAATGGTAGTTTCAAAAGACATGAGGATAATACTAGAAAACCAATAGAAAGGAGAGGACCTCTTGGAGGTTGTTTTACTTGTGGAGGTGAACATTATGCTCATCAATGCCCAAGCAAGAACCAGAGTGGCTGTCCAATAGGTAATGCCTTACCTACACAACAAGTAGCTTTCCAACAGATAATTCATGTAGCTCTTTATAATCACCAAGTGAAGTATCAGATCATACCCATAGAGATGATTGGTATTTGTTTTGGAATTCCTATCTCTATCTTGATTGATATTGAAACAATTGAAAATTTTATTTCTCCTAGAGTTTTGAATAAGTTTCCTAGAAGAGATGGTTACATGGCTAAACCTTGGTTAGTAGAGTATGCTAACCAATCTAAGACTCAGGTAGAGCAATGTTTGTTTGAAGCTAAGATTAGTCTCTCTATTTTTTCAACAAAGATGATCCTATACTAGCTACCTTAGGTTCCTATGATGTTATCATGGGAATGAGTTGGTTATGGAAGCTTTGAGCTAGGGTACACTATTTTTCTAAAACTATTGAATGCTTAGACGATATGAGAAATAAGGTCTTTTTCCACGGTATTCAAATAGAGGTCAAGATTCAACCAATCTCTGCAAAGCAATTAAAAAGGCTAGTCGAAAAAGGTGTCAACTCTTCGTAGTAAAAATGGAACAAATTGAAGAAAGTCCTGGAAAACATAGTGTGTTTTTTGAAGAAAGGTTTCCATTTCTTCAAGATTTCAAGGATGTTTTTCTAGAAGAACTTCCAGGTTTATGACCCAAAAGAGTCTTTCATTTTGCAATTAACATTAAACCAGGATCTGAACCAATATTGAAAACACCTTACCATATGACTACTATGAAATTGATGGAATTAAAAAACCAATTGCAAGAATTTTTGGTTGAAGGTTTGATTACACCTAGTGTTTCACCCTGGGGTGTACCAGTTATCTTTGACAAAAGGAAGGATGAAACTTTGCATCTATGTCTTGAATATTATATCCTCAATAAAGAAATGATAAAGGATAAGTAACCATTAACACGTATATATTATATTTTTGATCAAATGCATGAAGCTTCTGTGTTTACAAAGATCAAAGTTATCCTAGATTGACCTATACCTAAGAAAGTGCATGAAGTACGTAGCTTCATGGGTTTGGCAGGATACTACCAAAAGTTTATTTTGAATTTCTTCAATATTGCAAGTCCAATCCCTTCCTTACAAAGAAAAGGGAAACATTTCGATTGGTCAAAGAAATATCAGGAGGTGTTTGATCTTTTAAAAGAGAAATTGACAATGACACCAATTCTGAGATATCCTGATCTCGAAAGTTAGTTAGAGGTAATAACTGATACCTTAGGAGATAGATTAGGGGGAGTGCTTATTTAGGATAGGTGAGTAATAGCCTATGAGACTAGAAAGATTAAATATTATGATGAGAATTATGCTCCACATGATTTAGAATTGGTAGTAGTTATGCATGCTTTGCAAGTATGGCATCACTATCTATTAGGGAAAACCTTTGTGCTAAAATCAGATAATCAAAATCTTAAGTATATATTTTCTTGACCACATCTTAATGCTCGAGAAAGGAGATGGTTAGAATTGATATCCAACTAAGACTTTGAGATAATTTATATCAAAGGAAAAGAGAACAGAGTAGCAAATGCTAAGTCGGTAGAGACATATTTCATCAATTGTCTCTATTCATGTAAACTTCAAGGATTTATTGTTGCAAAAATTATCAAGTGAAGAATAATATGAGCATGTCAAGTAAGCTCTTATGGTAAATCCTAAAGACTCAAGGTATGATAGGTTTCATTTTGAGTCTGATGGAGCACTAGTATTAACCTTGCAAATTTGTTCAAGAAGTGTTAGATTGTACGGAGTTCCTGAAAAGGTTATCTCAAATAGAGAAGCACGTGTGACGTCAAGGTAAGGGAAAACTATTTTTTATTCACACTAGGAACTATTTACTTAATGTGAGTACATCTTATCATCCTAAAATAGATGGTCAAACTGAGAGAGTTAACCAAGATTTAGTGGATTTGTAAAGAATGTATTGCATTGATCAACAATATTAATGAGAAGAGTACTTACCACTTGTGGAATTTACTTATAACAATTCCTATCTTTTTTCTATCAAGATGGAACAATTTGAGGCTTTTTATGGAAGAAAATTCCAAACTCCTATAAGTTGGGATAAGCTAAAAGATAGGATTAGCATTGGTCCAGAATCGCTAGCTAAAATGGAAGAAAAGGTTAAGTTGATTAGAAAAAGTTTAGCAGAAGCCAATGATAGATAGAAAAGTTATGTTGTTACAAAATAAATATAAAGACAATTCTCTATTGGAGAGAAAGTTCTATTGAGGGTCAAACCTTAGAAAAGTTCTATAAAATTGGAAAGTCTTCCAAATTAGCTCCTCGTTACATAGAACCCTTCAAAATTCTTGAAGTGATCAATCCAGTTGCCTACAAGATGTCTCTACCACCAACCTTATCTAGAATGGACAATGTTTTTATATTGTTATCTAAAAAGGTATATTGTAGAAGGTAACCATATTCTAAATTGGAATTCATTACAAATACAGGACCTAGGAGTGATCACAATCGAGCCTCTCAAAGTGCTTGAAACACACAAGCTCTGCTTACATAATAGAGAGGATATGTAGTACAAGGCCCAGTGGGACTAGTATGAAGAAGATAGTGCTACATGGGAGGATTTCCATGAGTTGTTTTAGAAATTTCCTCATTTATTTCATACTTTTAGTAGCTACACAAAAAATTGTTTTATATTTTGAATTGTTACATTGAATCATCGAGGATAATGAATCTTTTGGGGAAAGATATGTTACATCCATAATTTTGTCTTTGATTTTAGATTTTTACTTTTATGTGAATAGAAGTGAATTTATGGAATATGATTTGACATTATGTTATAATGTTAAAGTAAATCATTGATTATATTAGATAGTAGTGCATGTGATTAAGTATAATGCATGTGATTAAATGATTCATTAATTTATGTTATGAAAATTTGATTTTTTATTCATAAGATTTATGAATGAACTAATGATGCACTAATCATGATCTGGTAATTGCAAGTTGTATGCAGAAAAATAGGTTTTGATTACTCTTAGAGAAAGAGGGAGAGAGAGATAGTATCTTCTAAGGAGAGGAGAATAGACCTTTGGTTTTGAACCATTCATTTGCCATCTAAGTATTGAGTACCTTTACTTAGTAAACCCTTAACGATTGAGGTAAGTTGTGTTTTTCAAAGCGGTTTAAATTTGTTGGTCAACTCAACAAGTTATCGATGTCATTTAGAATCCTTTTGAAGTTTTATCTCATCAACCTTGTCATTTTGTGAAATTGACATTGTTGATGTTGAGCAATAGTCATTTTGTGATTAGCATGACTTTCCGTCAAACACATCAATCTTTATGTTGTAAACGAGATCACGTTTGCATTTTCATTGGTGTGGTTGAAAGAAATGTTAGTGTGTTTCATGTTATAGTTATAACGTCAAATATTTATTTTGTTGTCAAAATGAAAATGATGAGTTTTTCTTTTAGTTCATGAAGGGGAGATGAACTCAACCCATTCACATTTGTGTATAAGTCTACATAAAAACATTGTTATTATTCCTATTGATATTAATATCTATGTTCATAGAATATTATTATATGTAGAACTTTCAGTGGTTAGAACAAGTTTGATAGTGGGATAATTTTTAATGACCTCCATTATAATGCAGCATTCATTAATAACCATCTTTGATAAAACTAAATGCTTTTGAGAGAGAGTCATTGTTGTGTGAGGAGTGGTAATTATTAACCACATACTCCTCTAACATTGCATGTCCAACTAAGAGCCTTCATGGGCCAATTTATTGGAGATACCCATGGCTTCTTGAGTTGATTAACTATTTTAAGAGTGGTATCTTTATGATAGAGAGTCATGGTTAGTTACGACAGGGAATGACTCATTGGTAGAGTCAGGCAGAGAGGTAAGAGAGGTGGTTGTTTTTGGTGATAATAGAGATTCAAAGAGCTCAATTTTGGTAGCAGGGTTTAGGAGAACATCAAGAGAGTCGAGAGAAGGAAAATCTCAAAACATTGAAGGTTAGATATCTCAATTGATAAAAACTATAATTTAATGGGGGAAATTGATATCTGAGAACAAATCATTTCTTAGAAGGGAATTAGTTTAAGAACTTGAAGTGTAGGATGACAAAGTCTAAGTGTTGCCATTTTTCTCAGGTATGAACCATGCATATTCCTCATGATTCTTTTATTGCAAATCAGGTTATGAGAAACTACTGTATATCAATAATTGTTTTTTGAGAATGTAGTCATTCCCTATGAAATATTGGTAGTTATATGAGCCTTTAAACCATATCTAAGTATATTAGAATATTTACTTGCATTAAAGAACTCTTGGTTGATGTTGGTCATCTTATTGTTTCTAGTTGATAATATAACCTTTCTTTTGCTCAAAACTTAGAGTCAATGTTATCATCTCTTTAATAGTTGACAGTCATAGTACAATTTTAATGGATAATACTTGTATATAAAGAATGTTAGCATAGCTTAGTTTTGTTGTTCTTCACAGTGAAAAGCACATGGTGTTCCTATAGGAAAGGTTTTGTCAAAAAGCAAACTTTATTGATAGTTATCTCTAGAAGATAGTTTCAATTTGTATATAGATAAAGTCATGGGATAAATTTAGACAAATATTTTAGGAATGTTTAGATAGAGAGGATTCTCTATTTAAATATTATAAACATATTCTTTTTCTATATATATATATATATTTCATAAGACACTACCCGAGCAGATTATATATGGCTTTATACTCTTATCTTTTGTCATAGACTTCTTTGTGGAGCAGTGCAAAAAAGAAATATAGACTTATGTAAGTCTTAGGGTTATTTGATTATTGCATTCTTATGTTCTTATAAGCCATGAGTCTAATATACTCCTTGGGTGATAGAGTCTTCTTGTTTTGGTTAAATCATAGAGTCAGTAATGCTAAACAACTAGTGGAATATATAATATAGTCTTTGAGTTACTTAAGAGGTTTTAAATATTGATATTGTTCCAGTGACTTCATTGGTTATATTTATATAAGCAAAACAACTTAGATAGTAAACTAAAGTTCATGGCAACATAAAATAAGTCTTTTTAAGGATACGACGAGTGAGATGGTTTTACTCCATCAAGTTTAGATGAAAGTACTTGTATATTGTTGCTTTGACTTAGCTTATTTGTAAGAGAGAGAGACTCAAACATTAAAATCATGTGGATAGAAAGCATAATTTAGTTCATCATCTTTTTCAAATTCAAACTAAACTTAGGAGAAGTTTAAACTTGAATTTGTTCCTTTAGCTTTATTTAAATTGAAGTATACTTGTATACTATAATCTAGTCAAGGTTTGTGAGATTTAAATGACCTCATAGTTGGAATAAGACTAGAGGATAATCTCTTTCTTTCTATATTCTTACTTTTTAAGATTAACTTTGTTTGTTATTCCATTTTCATGGAAAAGGGAAAGACAAAAACCCTAGATTAACCCAATGGGGTAAAGTCATCTAATTTACCCTTGTGGTTACGTCTTGTCTTAACTATTTAGATCAACAATGAAAAGGTGAGTTCCTTATTGATGCAGAGGTAGGAGGACCAAAACTATCCTCAATAACATCAACAAATAAAAATAAATAATCTAATTGCTTTGGTCAGATTGAAGAGAACATTAATACAGACTTTTCATCCAATTTTCATGAAGATCCAATTGTAGGAGAGAAAGTTATGACTCTTTTCCCAAAACTACAAACCCTAGGTAGCATTCAGACCTGCCGTCACCAAAAATGCCATAACTTCTTCAAATCTTAATAAAATTTGATGCAACAAAATGAAATGGAAAGTAGACTCAATACTCTTTCCAACCATATATAGTTTTCTCCTATATATGTCCGTACAAAACCGTACCAAATGCTGCAATGGGGCTGTTGCAGGAAAAATCACAAAATTACAGTCCATAAAACACTCATATCTTTCACAAAAATAAATAAAAATGCATGGCACAAAAAGCAAATGGAAGGTGGTTGAAGTATCTAACATGTTCAATCCATCAGACATCCATTCAATTCAATATAGGGCCATACAATAGCAAAAGACAGCAAATTTATGAAGGAAAATACAGGAAAACATTGTTTTTTCTCATTCCATGCTCAAATCTTCAACCACCCATGAATTCTTCATGGTTACAAGGCCTTTTAAAGGAATTAAAACATGTATCTTCAGTTCGTAACTGATTTGGAGTGAACCAAGAGCCAAATAACTCTTCACCTTCCAACTTTGCACCTTTTTTCCAATTTTACATTGACAACCTTTACATGGTTTGCAATATTTTGTATTTTTGAAACTCCTAATGACCTAAACACATAAAAATGACTTGATAAACCTCATTACATTGTGGAAGCATACAAATTTAATCAAACTCAAAGATTTTTCTAGGGCAATATTAATTTTCCAAGGTGCTCCTGCACCATACAACCAACCAACAAAATTTCCAAGTCCCTTGGGAATGTATCTGCAACAAAAGTCTCTTTCCTCTATCTTTATCTTCAATCTTCTCAGCTGCAATCTTCCAATCTATAGAAATGGTGACCAACCAACCAACAAAACAAACTACCATCTTCACAGAGCATCCTCAGGCTCCTTCTACTCCCATCAGTGGAGTACTCTTTAGGCTGCAACCTCAAGTGCTTCTTCAGATGTCCACCCTACACGCTGCTTCACAACCAACCAAACCATTCATCTCACCCAACAGTAGATCCTAGTGATGCATCTACCACTCTCTCCTCAGTGGTTTCTCTATGCATCCTTATCCAGCCAAATCTCTATTGGAGAATGGTCATGACAGACCTCATCTTGTCTGCCAACACACACAACCTCAGAAAACATCCTTCTTGCAGCTAGATGGAACAAGCACCTGCAACCAAACAACTGAGCAACACAAAATCCAAAAGGTGTAGATTGCCTCCCTTGGTGGTCTATCTACACAATCAAGATCTTCTCTCTCTTCACCTGCCTTCTCAGTGACAGGAAAAAAAAATACACACCACCCAAATCTTTCGCCAGCTCTGATACCAAAATGATGCAGAGGTAGGAGGACCAAAACTATCCTCAATAACATTAACAAATAAAAAGAAATAATCTAATTGCTTTGGTTAGATTCAAGAGAATATTAATACAAACTTTTCATTCAATTTTCATGAAGATCCAATCGTAGGAGAGAAAGTTATGACTCTTTTCCCAAAACTACAAACCCTAGGTAGCATTCAGACCTGCCCTCACCAAAAATGCCATAACTTATTCAAATCTTGATAAACTTTGATGCAACAAAATGAAATGGAAAGTAAACTCAATACTCTTTCCAAACATATATGGTTTTCTCCTATATATGTCCATACAGAACCGTACCAAATGCTGCAATGGGACTGTTGCAGGAAAAATCAGAAAATTACAGTCCATAAAACACTCATATCTTTCACAAAAA
Source organism: Cunninghamia lanceolata (assembly GCA_027924645.1). Lineage (NCBI taxonomy): Eukaryota > Viridiplantae > Streptophyta > Pinopsida > Cupressales > Cupressaceae > Cunninghamia > Cunninghamia lanceolata. The sequence continues at coordinate 27,106,585 of BSBN01000078.1, read as the reverse complement.
TAAATAAAAATACATGGGACAAAAAGAAAATGGAAGGTGGTTGAAGGATCTAACATTTTAAATCCATTAGGCATCCATTCAATTCAATATAGGGCCATACAATAGCAAAAGACAGCAAATTTATGAAGGAAAATACAGGAAAACATTGTTTTTTCTCATTCCATGCTCAAATCTTCAACCACCCACGAATTCTTCACAGTTACAAGGCCTTTTAAAGGAATTAAAACATGTATCTTCAGTTCATAACTGATTTGGAGTGAACCAAGAGCCAAATGACTCTTCACCTTCCAACTTTGCACCTTTTTTCCAATTTTACATTGACAACCTTTACATGGTTTGCAATATTTTGTATTTTTGAAACTCCTAATGACCTAAACACATAAAAATGACTTGATAAACCTTATTACAATGTGGAAGCATACAAATTTAATCAAACTCAAAGATTTGTCCAGGGAAATATTAATTTGCCAAGGTGCTCCTGCACCACTTATTTATGATTGTTAATTATATTTTGTTATAAAGGAGATTTTTCCTATCCATTTATTGAAAGGAAGCTAGGTGTGTGGAAAACACTTCCTACACTAATCTAATGAGGAGAGGGCTATGCAAATTCAACTTTATCCTAACTATTACAGCAATGTTAAACCATTAAAATGAGATATTGCAGCAAAACACAAGAACCAAAAAGTAGATAGAAGAAGAGAGATAAAGATTTACGGTGGGGAAAGCCCTTATCAAGTGAAAAACCCCACACTTAGAAACCTGCACAATGTATTAACAAATCTGAAAGAATGTTTACAATACACTTGCAATGCAAGCTTCAATGGTCTTCAAAACTCGTGTCTGGAGTCAATCTAATAGTATAACAGTACCTATAAACCTGTGATACAAATTCCATCTCCAAGCACCTATATAAATAGGAAATACAAGGCAATATTGGAGCTTTCTTGGAATGGGCATCCAACATGGCATCTTGGACCAAAAGCCATGCCCAAGGACACTAGGTCAACATTGTAGTATTTGCCTGACACTTGTCCATAATTCCCATTCCAAAGAGGTCACCTATTTCCAAAATGGGCTATGACAGATGCTCTTATGACACTTACGACCATAATAGAATCTGTCATAGTGGTTACAACTTGCTGCTGTAGGAAAATCTATCATACACATGCTATAAATAGCATATTCTCTTACAACATGTCATATTCCACCTTGGGGTGCCCAAATATGCCTCATTCAAAGATGCTTCATGACACATGTCATCACCTGTTTTACAACTTTCTATTTCTGACTCTTACATGTCATAGATTCATCATAGGAATTTGTCATAACCGTTTTGGTCAAACATTCCTTACACAACATAGAAGATGCTGACACATGGAAGAATATTCCTACCACTAAGTGGGATGCCTATCTTGTGGTGCCCCATCATGCAACCCTAGAGTGTTAGATTAAAAGTGCAAAAATACAAAAAAAAAAAAAATTGAAAGCAAGAAATTGCATTATTAAATCCAAGTATAACAAAATAGACAACATGAAGGAAAATGCACTTCTAACAACCCTAGGGAAACATAACTGCATTAGTGCAATGAAAGTTAATTCACACAAGTGATAAATATTAAACTTCTATACAAGATAATATGACTTTTACAATTGCAAGATAGTTTGATTACAAAGTTTCAGTACAAAATTACAAGACCGATCTTGTCGGTTCACAAATGAGTACAAATGAGAGTATATAACATCACTAAAAGAAAAAAAGCAAACTAGAACTGGAACATCTCTGTATAGGACTCGAATTGAATGTCTAAGAAGACCAATGGATAGCTCTACCACCCAACCATGTGGAACCCTGAGGTCCACCCCACTAAGCTAGGAGATAACATTGAGGCTCCACTAGGTCAAAGTTACAACAATGAAGCAACCATAACTACAGACTCCTTACAGGCATACATGATAACAAGACTGCATAGAAATGACAGTAATACACCAGACAAAACCAACATCCAATCAAGATCAAACAAGAAGCCAAAACTATACTCCAGAGGTAACAACAAAATAAAGAGGAAGTAACTGAGTTGCGTAAGGAGAGTGTCATTGCATGGGTTACCTAGGCTATCTATTACCAAAAGCTAGCCCCCATCTATGGTTACCTTGGCAACCTCTCTCTAGGCACCGGCCCCATAGGGTGACACATACAGATCTAACAAGTCCTCTCATGGAGACAAGGAGGTCGGCCTTGCCAACCAGGCCTTCCCATCCCATCCTTGGCCTATAAGAGCACTCAAGGCATGGGTGAGGTATCTTACTTATCCTATTATGTGTTTTACTACCCCAACCCTCCTAATAAGTTATTAAGTTTCCACTTTCTCATAACCTCCATGGGGTTACTCAGGTAGCCTCTCCCTAGGTACCGGCCCCACCATAGAAGCCACTCTCTTAGAAAACTCTAAACAAACAACCAAGCCACCACGAGCAAAGATAAGGTACAAAATGGCTTCTAACCATTACTCATGCCATTCACTTGCCCTCAACAATAAAAATCCCATTGCATTGATATGCCACTATTTGAACCAAAACATCACACCTCTGGAGATAGGTACAAAACCAATGAAAAAGTAACCATTATATGTCAAGATCAATGCTTCCGTATTTTGACACCAATTGGTCAAGACGTCTCACAAGATACTACTTCACAACAAACCAATTTATAGACATAAACTCCACCCAAGGTCAATGCAAAGAACCATTACAAGCATACAATTGTGACCAGAAGGACAAATGACATAAGATAATCACTGTACTCCTGAATTCAATCGTGAACACAACTTATGAGAATTAACAACAATTTTATAAGAACAATCAAGTTAATGACAATAACAATTCTCTCTAAAATTCAAAAATAAATCCCTAACTAAAATTTCCTAACAACTACCATCTTCTCTATCATAGAATAAAAGCCAATAAGAATTTTCCTTCTAAACTTCATTAATAATATTTCCTACTAAGAACAAATACGAATAAGCATGAAACTTCCGGTGGCCATTTAACTATCTTATTTTTCTAATAACTATTAGCTGTTAAACAACATCTATATTTATATTCATATAATTTTCATAGGCATAGCTTACAAATTCAAATCAACATTATGTACCTACCTTGTTTCCTATATGCAAAGGTTCCCAACTAACATCCTACCAAAATCATTCAATTCTAAAACATATATACCTTGTTAAAAATTTAAATAAAGGTATCTAATTCAAAATGCTATAATTTAAAGCCACTAGAACACATTTTGATTTCGTGTACAGCTATACGAACACCTAATTCTAAAACCACCAATTTAGTAAAAAGAAACAACTATAACTATATAGAATCTTTCAATAATAATAGTTTTCCATTCATCATTTATTTGGTATAACTCTAGTTCTTCATACCTAGAAGAGACTAGAAAAAGAATAATAATTTGATTTGCGAATAATTAAAAACAATATCTAACCTTACACACCGCTATGCTATGACCCAAGAACAATATATCTTGAGAACATAACAATCACTTGAATACACAGAATACTATTTTTTTTTAATATTATTTTAACTATGTATACATACAATTTTCCTATTCCAATTTCCAATAGTTCTCCAATTTCTAAAACAATAACTATAAGTATCTCTGATTCTCATTAGAAGCATAAGTTAACAATATATATCTAGAATTTCAAACAACTTCTATATACCCATAAAATCTCCTATCATACTACCGCTTCCAAAACTCAACCCAAAACATAGGATAAGTTACAATCTCAAATCTCTAATCAACCAAAAGAATATCCTAAGGTCGCGGTTTCCCATTGCGGTGCTACCACTTAAGCTCACTAGCAAACAAACTTACAAGAGAATAAATATTCTTTTCCTATCTGACTAGATCTCCCATCGGCCCACTAACAAGATACCATTCTATGCCATTCAACTACACTCCTAAATTGTCATGTACTCCGACTAAGCCTTTTACATACATCTACTGTTGTGAACTATTTAAGACTACTAACATAAGTGACAAACACTGACTAGACACTAAGGTGATAGCGACTACAAAAACTAAATAAAAGACTTAACAAAGGTGACATTCCCTTCGACCCTACATCCCATATTGCAATGAGGCTGACTACCTTCAACGTATCCCTTCGACCATAGAGACCTAAATAGGCAACTAAAGGTATAGTGAATACCATATCGGAAACATAGTCTACAACTAGTGACAAGGTTATAAGGTAAGCATTTGCAAAAAGGCATGACTATCAACATAGCTCATGGCTCTATCAATAAACAGGAAATAGTTTGAAAACATTCTACTTCCCATTCAAATCCCAATGACTCTCCAACCACGGTTTTCTAAACTTTACTATGCTTAAATAGAACCTTTCTAAAGTGACAGTGAAAGGAAAAGAGAATCTACGAGTGGTCTGAAAGATAGAAATGCGAACTTCTATAAGCAGTTCAAGCTTCTAGGCCTAAAACCATGTGAATTCCTATGAGAACATGACATGTTTATCAAGCTGAGAATTTTACTAATGCAATCCAAGAATGGATGAATGCCTTGCAGCCATTATTATATATATATTTTTATTGTCGACAAGAAGAAAATTATGAAGAAAACTTCACAAGATCTGTCGAAATTCTAGAAATAAATGTAGGGTATTTTCTAATGGAGGTAGTGTGGGAGACACAAGTTCTTCATCCAAGTTACAGAAATATAAGCAAGGAATCCAAGGTTCAAAAGAGTTATGAATAATAGGAGGATCCAATAGGTGGTTGCAAGCACCATCAGATTGCATAAATATATATATATATATATATATGTAAAGGCCATCTACAGAATGGTGGAGCATTCAAAATAGCCTCCTATGAATTCAACTCAAACAAATTGTCAGTAATAAGAGCAGTAGCAAATGTTAGAAAGGAGAGAGAGACACAAAGGTGTGCAATTTGGATATACTTTGTTACTAGGCAATCTACTTCAGTCTAAGAGATAAATATGCAAGAACGACAGGGACAAGAGATTGGTAAAAGCTTCCCATTGAGTCCTCTATTTGAAATCAAAATATAGGGTTACAGGTGATTGCACAAGATTTCAAGAGGAATTAGGTAAAGGCTAAACTAGAAGAATACATCTTGGAGGGATCGACAGGGATTGGAGCAACATTTGACCACACAGGCACAAGACATAACAAGCGACAGAGATAAATAGATTCCAATCTACAGGACATGCAAATACACACACATGGAACAAGCTGCAATAGATTTTAAATTCTAAACTACAGTAATTTACAAATTTTTACAGAGACACAAATCAGATACCTGGATTCCAATCCCACCTCCAAATTTCTCCAACTCCTGCAACCAAATTCCCTGTTCTTCTCCCAATATCTCCATTCTTTTTCTCCCACTCCTTTCGAACAAAATTTTTCCCATATAAAAATGATTCAACTCATAAAATAAATGCAAACATGCATCCGTTACCCAACAACCCACTCTTTCAAGAAATTTCAAAAATTTACTATAAAAAGAAATCCCAAATCTACCAATTTCAAATTTGTCAACTCAAGGCATTAATTTCACATATCACCATTTATTCTAAAACCAATTCTATACTAATTACCTGCAACTATAACTTATGACATACATATTCGTGGGTAATAGATAATTAATTCTAGATTATTATAAAATTTAACCAAGGTTTCAATCCAAGTTCTAAGTCAAGACAAATATTATCCAATAAACTTAATAATAAATCACTAAAGTATTTTCCAACTACCCATGAACAAAATTAACACAACTTGACTATATAACACAACACAAGATTACCAACATACAAGGCAAATACCAAGTGTTACAACATGACTCGTGACCACAACAGAAAACAAGGACTGACCTAGTGGAATAGACCTCACGTTATCTCCCATCACTAATACCCATTGGTGCAAGAACCTGCTCAAACCTGCTATATTAGGTGGAGTCGAGGTTCGGTACCTGCAGCCTACATCCAAACAACTGGTTGTATACGATCAAATACATATATGTCTACAAATAGAGAGTCAGAGAATCATAGCATAGTAGGGTACTCGAAGTGAGTAATGCTACACTGTCCCTGTTCTTGAGCAAGATTATAACCACTGCATTTGAAAACAGATATCAACAAATCTAATAAAACATGCAATATTAGTTCATTACTAATCATGTCTAACACATCATAACTAAAGTAACCATAATGTCGTCATCACTCATAACACATGTCTAACTATATCGGTCAAACATAATCCATCAAAATCAAAGTATACATAAACCATAACCTACTAATCCAAGTGTCTCAAAACTGAATAAATGAAATGAAAGACTAGCAACTGTCTCCAAACTATCATAGGGAAACATGAAACTAACAACTATAACAAGCCAAAATGTGAGGGGCATTACACCCTCCCCCCCTAGAATCAGACTTAGTCCTGGAAGCCTGCAAATAAGTAAGGATATAACTCTCTCATCCTGGAAGCCTCCTCCCAGGTAGCCAATGTCTCATCATTAGGATCCCATTGGACCCTAACCTGCTCCATGTCTCTACCCTTGAGAGCAAGTCTCTTGTGCTGAAGAATGCCTACGGGCTCCAAATCTAGCTGCCCATCCTCTACTGTAGAGCAGTCCAATCAAGAACATAAGCAATATCTAGATAGTAAGGTCTAAGTACAGAAACATGAAACACATCATGGATTCATGAAAGGCTAGGCGGCAAAGAAAGATGATAAGCAACTGGACTAATCCTCTCCAACACCTCAAAAGGTCCAACAAAGCATGGTGCTAGCTTAGAGCCCTTTCCATAGCAGATTGGACTCTTTTGCAGTCGCACACGCAAGAACACCTGATCCCCAACTGCAAACTGACGATCGATCCTATAAGCATCTGCATACTTCTTCTATCTATCCTCAGCAGCCACCAAATGCTCTCTAATCCTCTCAACCTACTGCTCCATATCTCTAAGCATATCTGGTCCTAGGAGGACTCTATCCTCCAAACGATCCCAACTTAGAGGAGTCCTACAACGATGACCATACAAGGCCTGAAATGGAGACATGCTAATAGAACTGTGATATCCATTATTATAGGCAAACTCCACTAGGTATAGGTGATCCTCCCAATGGCTCTAACGATCCATCACATACATCCTCAACATATCCTCGAGACCCTAATTAACCCTCTCGATTTGACCATTAGTCTTAGGATGGTAAGCTGAACTAAAGTTCAGCTATGTCCCCAAGGCATGCTACAAGGAAATCTAAAGGGCAGAAGTGAACACTAGATCCCTATCAAAGATGATCATATGAGGAATCCCATGAAGTGTGATGATGTCCTCCATGAACACTCTAGCCACCGTAGAGGCATTGTAAGAAGCACGAATAGGAGAAAAGTGAGCTACCTTCGTCAACCTATCCACAGTGACCATAATAGCATTGTGTCAGTGAGAGGATATTGGCAAACCAACAATGAAGTCTATCGAAATGATATCCCACTTCCACTCTAGAATCAAATGAGGCTGCAAAAGACCTGCAGGGTGCTGATGCATTGCCTTCATCCTCTGACACTCAAGACATCTCGACACAAAATTAGCAATATCCCACTTCATACCACTCCAAAAGTACAGCTGACACATATCTGCATGCATCTTCTTGACACCTAGATGAGCAGAGTAGGGTGCCCGATGCGCCTCTAACAACACTAGGGTATGAAGATCCTCAAAACTAGGAACATAGATATGACCCATATGTCGCAAAAGACCATCTGACTCAAAAGAGTAACCAGAGAATCTACCCTCTAAAGGTCTACCAGACTCAATCTCAGATCTCATGTCCTGACACCAACTATCGATAGGAAGAGCTACGAGAATATGACCTCTCAAATCAACTATAAGAGAGACTGCTGAGATCTCATGCCTCTGACGACTAAGAGCATCGACTACCACATTCTCCTTGCCTTGAATATATTTGACCTCAAAGTCATATTCGCATAAGAACTCCATCCAACGCCTCTGCCTCACATTCAAGTTTGGCTGCGTGAAAATATACTGCAAACTATGATGATCACTGTGCAACTCAAACTGATGCCCTAAGAGAAAATGCCTCCATCTCACCAAGGCATGCACAACTGCCACTAATTCTAGGTCATGAGTGGGATAGTTCAATGATCCTTGAGTTTACGAGACTCATAGGCAATTACGCGACCATCTTGCATCAGAACTACTCCCAAACCTTCTAAAGAAGCATCAGTACAAACAACAAATTTCCTAGAAGGATCAAGAACTGCTAAAATAGGTGCACTAGTCAACTACTCCTTAAGAGTCTTAAAAGCTACCTGACACTACTCTAACCAAAAAAACTTCTTCCCTTTCCTCTGAAGAGAAGTAATAGGATGGGCAATCCTCGAGAACCCCATAACAAAGTGACGATAGTAACCTGCCAGCCCCATAAAACTACAGACCTCATAAACATTAGTGGGTGCAGGCTAGTCCATAATAGCTTGGATCTTCAAAGGATCCACCGCAATACCCTCTCTAGAAATAACATGACCCAAATACTTTACCTCTGTCTGAAAGAATTCACATTTCAACAAATTAGCATACAACTAATTTTCTCTCAAACACTACAACACCTGATGCAAATGCTCCTCATGCTCCTCCATAGTTCTTGAATAGATCAATATATCATCTAGAAATACAAGGACAAATCTATCAAGATAAGTGCGGAAAACACCATTCATCAGGCTCATGAAAACTAAAGGTGCATTTGTCAACCCGAATGGTACCACTGTGAACTCATAATGTCCATAACGGGTGCGAAATGTTGTTTTGTGAATATCTACCTCAAATATTCGCAACTAGTGATATCTTGACTTAAAGTCAATTTTAGATAATACCTTTGCTCCTTTAATCTAATCAAACAAATCATCAATTCGAGGCAAGGGGTACCTATTCCTCACTGTTACCTTATTGAGCTGTCGATAATTGATACATAGCTATAGAGATCCATCCTTCTTTTTCATAAAGATCACAGGTGCTCCCAAAGGAAAAACACTAGGTCGAATGAACCCTTTGGCTAATAGCTCCTCCAACTGCAGTTGAAGCTCCTTCAACTCCTAAGTGGTTATCCTATATGGAGCTTGTGAGATAGGCTCTGCATCAGGAACCAGATCAATCTTGAAATCAATGTCATGCTTAGGTGGCATCCCCAGAATGTCAGATGGAAAAACATCAGCATACTCCCTCAAGAGTGGGTGATCATCAAGAGATGCCTCTCGACTCTCCTCCATCTCCAAGTCACTAATAGTCACTGCAAAAAGCTGACATCCCTAACACATGCATCTCTTGAGTTGCATAGCGGAGATCATACATAGTGAAATAGGTCTCTGAACTCCTACAATCTCAACCTCTGCACTAGAATCATCCACACATCTAATGGACTTATGCCGACAATCTATCACTGCCTGATGGGCCTCTAACCAATCCATCCCCAAAACTATATCATATGATCCAAGGGGTAGGATACGAAGGTCTACTGAAGTAGATAGAGAGGCAATCATCAATTCACACCCTAAGACTAGAGACTCTAACTTCTATCTTAGCCCCAGAAGCTAACTCAACCTGCCACCTATCATCTTACTTTGTCGGGCCACTAAGCCACAATGCTCCACAAGAGAAGGAGATATAAATGTATCAGATGCACTGAAATAAAAAAGAATAGAAAAACCAATACCTCACATACGACCAGAAGTCTCCACCACAGTGCCCTAATGCTCTGCCTGTTAGTTATCCACTACTGCAAAGACTCAGTGTGACCTACCTGCATCACTATCCATTGGCTCAGATGCCACCGGTCGATGTCCAAACCCTAATGCACCCCTCTGTGGGCACTTCCTAGCAATATGGCCCTATTGGCCACAAGAGAAACACCATGTGCCTCTACTAAGACCACCACCACCCTGAAAAGCACTAGACTACTGAAAACTGCCTCTTCTCACTGTGGACTGCGTACTCTGAGCTAGCCACTCAAAACAATTGCGCTTATTGCACTGCCAAGACCAGTCCTTCTTATTTTGAAATCTATTACCTTAATGATGCTGAGAATTCTTTGACTTGGACTGAGAATTCTTTGAGGGTGTATGAGAACCTGATGCCTGAGTGTTAGAACCTCGAGAACCATATCCTGAAGAAGGTGCACTACCAATGTGCACACCTATATGCCCACAGAGTGTCATAGCCAAATTCTCCTCCACTAACCGGGCTTTCTCCACAGTAACCTCCACTAGGTCAAAGTTACAATAATGAAGCAACAATAACTATAGACTCCTTACAGGCATACATGATAACAAGACTACACAGAAATGACAGTAATACACCAGACGAAACCAACATCCAATCAAGATCAAACAAGAAGCCAAAACTATACTCTAGAGGTAACAACAAAATAAAGAGGAAGTAACTGAGTTGCATAAGGAGAGCATCATCAGATGGTCCTAGCATGGGTTACCTAGGCTATCTATCACCAGAAGTCGACCCCCATCTATGGTTACCCTGGCAGCCTCTCTCTAGGCACTGGCACCATAGGGTGACACATGCAGAGCCGACAAGTCCTCTCATGGAGACAAGGAGGTCAGCCTTGCCAACCAAGCCTTCCCATCCCATCCTTGGCCTGCGAGAGCACTCAAGGCATGGGTGAGGTATCTTATCTTGTTATGTGTTTTACTACCCCAACCCTCCTAATAAGTTATTAAGTTTCCACTTTCTCATAACCTCCATGGGGTTACCCAAGTGGCCTCTCCCTAGGCACCAGCCCCACCATAGAAGCCACTCCCTTAGCAAACTCTAAACAAACAACCAAGCCACCATAAGCAAAGATAAGGTACAAAATGGCTTCTAACCATTACTCATGCCATTCACTTGCCCTCGACAATAAAAATCCCATTGCATTGACATGCCACTATTTGAACCAAAACCCAAAACATCACACCTCTGGAGATAGGTACAAAACCAATGAAAAAGTAACCATTATTTGTCAAGATCAATGCTTCCACATTTTGACACCAATTAGTCAAGACATCTCACAAGATACTACTTCACAACAAACCAAAATACAGACATATACTTCACCCAAGGTGAATGCAAAGAACCATTGCAAGCATACAACTGTGACCAGAAGGACAAATGACATAAGATAATCATTGTACTCCCAGATTCAATCATGAACACAACTTATGAGAATTAACAACAATTTTATAAGAACAATCAAGTTAACGACAATAACAATTCTCTCTAAAATTCAAAAATAAATTCCCTAACTGAAATTTCCTAACAACTACCATCTTCTATGTCATAGAATAAAAGCCAACAAGAATTTTCCTTCTAAGCTTCACTAATAATATTTGGTACTAAGAACAAATACGAATAAGTATGGAACTTCTGGTGGCCATTTAACTATCTTATTTTTCTAATAACTACCAACTGTTAAACAACATCTATAATTATATTCATATAATTTTCATAAGCATAGCTTACAAATTCAAATCAACATTATGTACCTACCTTGTTTCCTATATGCAAAGGTTCCCAACTAACATCCTACCAAAATCATTTCAATTCTAAAACATATATACCTTGTTTAAAATTTAAATAAAGGTATGTAATTCAAAATGCTATAATTTAAAGCCACTAGAACACATTTTGATTTCATGTATAGCTATATGAACACCTAATTCTAAAACCACCAATTTAGTAAAAAGAAACAACTATAACTATATAGAATCTTTCAATAATAATAGTTTTCCATTCATCATTTATTTCGTATAACTCTTGTTCTTCATACCTAAAAGAGACTAGAAAAAGAATAATAATTTGATTTGCAACTAATAAAAAACAATATCTAACATTACACACCACTATGCTATGACCCAAGAACAATATATCTTGAGAACCTAACAATCACTTGAATACATGGAATACTATTTTTTTTTAATATTATTTTAACTGTGCATACATACAATTTTCCTATTCCAATTTCCATTAGTTCTCCAATTTCTAAAACAATAACTATAAGTATCTCTGATTCTTGCTAGAAGCATAAGTTAATAATAAATATCTACAATTTCAAACAACTTCTATATACCTATAAAATCTCCTATCATACTACTGCTTGCAAAACTTAACCCAAAACATCGGATAAGTTACAAACTCAAATCTCTAATCAAGCAAAAGAATATCCTATGGTCATGGTTTCCCATTGCGGTGCTACCACTTAAGCTCACTAACAAACAAACTTACAAGAGAATAAATATTCTTTTCCTATCCGACTAGATCTCCCATCAGCCCACTAACAAGATACCATTCTATGTCATTCGACTACACTCCTAAATTGTTATGTACGCCAACTAAACCTTCTACATACATCTACTATTGTGACCTATTTAAGACTACTAACATAACTAAGTGACGAACACCGACAAGGCACTGAGGTGATAGTGACTACAAAAACTAAATAAAACACTTAACAAAGGTGATATTCCCTTCTACCATACTAACTTGGGTCCTAACCAAGTCATCAAATACATCTCATATTACAATGAGGCCGACTACCTTCTACGTATACCTTCAACTGCAGAGACCTAAATAGGCAACTAAAGGTATAGTGGATACTATATTAGCAATAGAGTCTACAGCCAGTGACAAGATTATAAGGTAAGTATTTACAAAAAGGCACGACTATCAAAATATCTTGCGGCTCTATCAATAAACATGCAACAGTTTGAAAACATTCTATTTCCCATTCAACTCCAACAACTCTGCAACCATGGTTTTCTAAACATTACTATGCTTAAACAGAACCTTTGTAAAGTGACAATGAAAGGGAAAGAGAATCTGCGAGTGGTCTAAAAGATAGAAATGGGAACTTCTATAAGAAGTTCAAGCTTCTAGGCCTAAAACCATGTGAATTCCTATGAGAACAAGACATGTTTATTTTTATGCATGCTTCAAGATAAGAATTTTACTAATGCAATTTAAGAATGGACAAATGCCTTGCAACCATTATTAGATTTTTTTTTATTGCAGACAAGAAGAAAATTATGAAGAAAACTTCACAAGATCTGTCAAAATTCTAGACATAAATGCACGGTACTTTCTAATGGAGGTAGTGTGGGAGACACAAGTTCTTCATCCAAGTTACAGAAATAAAAGCAAGGAATCCAAGGTTCAAAAAAGTTATTAATAATAGGAGGATCCAACAGGTGGTTGCAAGCACCATCAGATTGCATAAAGAAAAAAATATGTAAAAGCCATCTATAGAATGGTGGAGCATTCAAAATAGCATCCTATGCATTCAACTCAAACAAATTGTCACTAATAAGAGAAGTAGTAAATGTTAGAAGGGAGAGAGAGACACAAAGGTGTGCAATTTGGATATACTTTCTTACTGGGCAATCTACTTTAGTCTGAGGGATAAATATGCAAGAACGACAAGGACAAGAGATTGGTAAAAGCTTCCCATTGAGTCATCTATTTGAAATCAAAATACAGGGTTATAGATGATGGCACAAGATTTCAAGAGGAATTAAGAAAAGGCTAAACTGGAAGAATACATCTTGGAGGGATCTACAGGGATTGGAGCAACATTTTACCACACAGGTACAAGACATAACAAGCCACAGAGATAAATAGATTCCAATCTATAGGACATGCAAATACACACACACGGAACAAGCTGCAATAGATTTTAAATTCTAAACTATAGCAATTTGCAAATTTTTACAGAGAGAGACAAATCACATACCCACATTCCAATCCCACCTCCAAATTTCTCCATCTCCTGCAACTAAATTCCCTGTTCTTCTACCAATATCTCCGTTCTTTTTTTCCCACTCCTTCAGAACAAAATTTTTCCCATATAAAAATGATTCAACTCATAAAATAAATGCAGACATGCATCTGTTATCCAACAACCCACTCTTCTGAAAATTTTTAAAAATTTGCTATAAAAAGAGATCCCAAATCTACCAATTTCAAATTTGGCAACTCAAGGCATTAATTTCACATATCACCATTTATTTTGAAACCAATTCTATACTAATTACCTGCAACTATAACTTATGACATACATGTTCTTGGGTAGCAAATAATTAATTCTAGATTATTATAAAATTTAACCAAGGTGTCAATCCAAGTTCTAAGCCAAGACAAATATTATCCAATAAACTTAATAATAAATCATTAAAGTATTTTCCAACTACTCATGAACAAAATTAACACAACTCGACTATATACCACAACACAAGATTACCAACATACAAGGCAAGGACCAAGCGTTACAACACAACTCGAGACCAGAATAGAAAACAAGGACCAACCTAGTGGAATAGACCTCATGTTATCTCCCATCACTGATACCCATTGTTGTAAGAACCCGCTCAAACCTGCTATATCAGGTGGAGTTGAGGTTTGGTACCTACAGCCTGCATCCAAACAACTGGTTGTATACAATCAAATACATATATATCTACACACGGAGAGTCAAAGAATCGTAGCATAGTAGGGTACTCGAAGCAAGTAATGCTACACCGTCCCTACTCTTGAGTAAGATTATAACCACTGCATTTGAAAACAGATATCAACAAATCTAATAAAACATGCAATATCAATTCATTACTAATCATGTCCAACACATCATAACTGAAGTAACCATAATGTTATCATCACTCATAACACATGTCTAACTATATCGGTCGAACATAATCCATCAAAATCAAAGTATACATAACCCATAACCTACTAATCCAAGTGTCTCAAAACTAAGTAAATGAAATGAAAGACTAGCAACTGTCTCCAAACTGTCAGAGGGAAATATGAAACTAACAACTATAACAAACCAAAATGCAGGAGCATTACATATCTCCTCATATGAGGACAAAGTAACAATTTGTCATAATCGATGTAGGATTAACACATCACCATGCCACATCCCAAAACATGACATTAGGAATTTTCAATTATTTACAACATAGCCAATTAAATAATAAATACAAACATTACAAATGCAGAGAATTACCAAGGTTGAGACACCTTAATTCCCAACATTCTCCCACTTGTCGAATACCTTGTAAGAGCTAATAGAAAAACAAGATTTAACTGCTATAGGCTCTGAGGCCCATAGACTCTGAACACCATCTGAACTTCTCTATGCCCACTGGTTTCATTAATGCATCTGTAACATTCTTCAAAGTATCTACCTTCTCCAAATTTACCTTTCCATCCTTAACCATGTCTAGAACGAAGTGAAACTGAACATCAATGTTCTTGGTTCTAGCATGGAAAGTTGGATTCTTTGCAAGGCAAATTTCACCCTAACTGTCACAACTGATCATGATTTGACCTGCATCAATACCAATATCGGAACACAATCTCTTAAGCCAAATGGCTTCCTTGCAAACATGAGTTGCTGCCATATACTTAGCTTCTATCGTGGACAAAGTAACAACAGGTTGTCACTTACTCATCCAACTAATAGCACCACCAAATAGTGTAAACACATAATCACTGGTAGATATCCTGCTATCAATGTCACCTGCCCAATCTGAATCCACAAATCCACAAATATCAATAGAATGCAGAGGTCCTAAAACATTACCATGATAGCAAATGGAATACTCAAAAGTACCCCTCAAATATCTAAACACTCGCTTAACTGCATCCCAATGGACCCATCCAGGATTAGCTATAAATCGACTAAGGAGTCCCACTGCTTGGGCAATGTCTGGTCTTGTGCAAACCATAGCATACATCAAACTACCAACAAAACTAGCATAAGGTACTCTGCTCATGTCCTCCACCTCACTAGGAGATTTTGGACAATCCTCAATAGACAACTTTGTCCCCAAAGAAATAGGAACAAACAATGGTCTACAATCTACCAGGCTAAATCTATCCAACACAATCTTCACATACTTACTCTAGCTTAACCAAAGTTTTCTGTTGGTTCTGACTCTTCTAATTTCCATTCCTAGAATGTACCTAGCTGCCCCTAAATCTTTCACTTCAAACTGAGCTAACAATTGAAATTTAAAATCAGAAATCATATTCTTACCCTTCCCAATGAGCAACATATCATCAACATACAGTGTAACAATGAGAATACGATCACCATCAAACTTATAATAAACATAGTGATCCAATTTCGATCTCACAAATCTAATTGACAACACCAAGGCATCAAACTTCAAGTACCATCTCCTAGGGGATTGCTTCAAACCATACAAAGACTTCTTAAGTTTGCATACCAAATTTTCTTTACCTTTTACCATGTAATGCTCTGGCTATGACATGTAGATTTCTTCCTCCAAGTCACTATGAAGGAAAGTTGTCTTCACATCCATCTGTTCTACCTCCAAGTCATAAGCTGCTATGAGTGACAACAAGAATCAAATGGATGTCAACTTTGCAATGGGAAAGAAGATCCCACCATAATCTATACCCTCCACTTGTGAATACCCCTTTGCAACCAATCTGGCCTTATACTTCTCAATACTGCCATTTGTACCAATTTTCTTCTTGAACACCCATTTGCATCCAACAGGTCTCCATCCAGGAGGCAAAGGCACCAAGTCCCAAGTTTGATTCTTTTCCAAAGAAGCCATTTCTTCCTCCATGGCCTTCTTCCAGGAACCTACATCCTTCATATCCAAAGCCTCTGATGTAGTTCTAGATTCATCATTGTTAGTGAGCAAAGCATAAGCACAACTAGAATCAAGCAATGTAAAACCAAACCTTTCAAGTTGCTTTCTTATCCATGTAGACCTCCTCAAGGGCTAAGGTTGAGGTTCAACTTCTCCATCTGAGCTTTTAGAGTTGCTTGATCTCTCCTCATCATCAGGTGCAACATTGTCTTTTTGTTCAATCTTCTCAGGTGTGAGGAAACTGAACAACATCCTCTTTCTTTTCTCTTTCTTCTAGATGCAAAATAGTGGAAGAAGGTGTAAGCTCTTTGAAGATGACACTTCTGCTATACAACACATTTTCAGCGACGAGGTCCCAAAGCTTGTATCCTTTCACACCAACACCATAGCCAATGAAGATACACTTAACAGCTTTGTTCTCCAACTTTGACCACTTCTCCCTAGGCACATGTGCATATGCCTCACAACCAAAAACATGAAGATGCCTTACTAAAGGCTTCCTACCAGACCACACCTCCATGGGTGTCTTTCCGACAAGAGCTAATGTAGGAGATCTATTTACCAGATAGAAAGTAGTGGCAACAGCGTCAGCCCAAAACTTTTGTTCTAGGCTGGCTCCACTAAGCATACTCCTAGCCTTCTCCATCAGTGTCTTGTTGATCCTCTCTACAACTCCATTTTGCTGCGGGGTGTATGGAGTTGTCTTGTGCCTTTCAATCCCAAGTTCTTTGCAATACTTATCAAATTCTATAGAATAGAACTCACCACCGTTGTCAGTTCTCAAACATTTAATATTTTTACCAGTCTAATTTTTAGAAAAGGCTTTAAACTCCTTAAACTTGCTATAGACTTCAGATTTGCTTCTAAGAAAATAAATCCCTATCCTTCTACTGTAATCATCTATAAAAGATACAAAGTATACAGATTTTGATAATGAAGGAATATTAACAGAACCAAACACATCAGAATGAATAAAGTCCAACACACTAGAAGATTTATGAGAACTTGAGTAAAACTGAACATGGTTTTGTTTTCCATAAATGTAATGTTTGCAAAAGTCAAACTCAAGATTACACTCATCTAACCCCTTAATGAGGTTCTTATTTTTTAGGGTACACAGACCCTTCTCACCAATGTGGCCAAATCTCTTATGCCATAACATTGTCTTTTCTGTAAGAAGTTTAACTTCCAATGCACGGTTACAACCATTAAGACTAGAAACAACATATTTCTTCATTGCTCATTCAGATGGTGGGGATGAAGTGACTACTGCTCTCTTCTTTGAGTTAGAAGAACTATTGCATTGTGAAATGCATGCCTCTAGCTAAAATAGAGTACCTCTCCTAGTACCCTTAGCAAGTACCATAGCTCCTCTAATCATCTTGCATCCTTCTTTCGAAAAGACAACCTCCACACCTCCATCATTCAACATACTTATAGAAAGCAGATTCCATACTAAGCCTAGGATGTGCAGAACCCCAGAGATCCCCTTCACTTGACCATCAGGGAATCAGATAGAGACTCTTCCACAACCAACGATCTTCAAATGAGAGTCATCACCCAGATACACCTTTCCACCATCGAACTCCTCATACTTAGTGAACTAGTCTCGATGCAAGGTCATGTGGAATGATGCACCAGAGTCGATTAGCCACACATCATCAGATGCATGGGTTGCCAAGGCTACGATGAAAGCATCATCGTTATCTTGTGATTTGTTAGAATCTGAACTAGGAGCTTTCTTCTTTTTCTTCTTCTCCTCTTTGAATTCCTTTCAGAAATGCCTGGTCTTGCCACAGTTCCAACAAAGAGCCTTGGACTTTCCAGGAGATTTGGATCTCCCACAGGATTTGGATCTACCCTTCTCATCTTTCTTGTCCTTCTTCTTCCCTTTCTCCTTGGGTCTTCCCTGAACTGCAAGGGCCTCTTTGGCTGACTCAAAAGACTTTCTCTGCATCTTTTCAGACAATAGTGAAGAAATCACCTCTTCCATTTTGAATGTGGATGTGGTGCTTCCAATTGCTATGACAAGATGATCCCATGAGTTTGGCAGAGAACAAAGCAGGGTCATACACTACTCCTCCTCCTCCATCTTTACACCAATAGATGTTAATTGTGCAACCAGCATGTTAAAGGCATTCATATGCTCAGTAGCGAATCCTCCGTTCTCCATTCGAAGAGAATACAACTTCTTTCTTAGGAAAAGTTTATTGACTAGGGATTTGGCTTGATACACATCCCCCAACTTCTTCCAAAGGAGTTTTGCAGTAGTCTCCTCATGGACATTTAACAGCACAGAATCAGCAAGACTAAGTCTTATGAGACCCTTAGTCTTCTGATCCTTGAGATCCCACTCATCTTGTGATATTGTAGCTAGTTTAGTTCTGTTCACACTTTCCCAAAGGTCTCGGTCAACTAACATGTCTTCTATTTTGAGCTTCCACAGCTCGAAATTACTACCATTGAACTTATCTACTTCAAACCTTCCTAATGTGCCTGCCATCTCCTTGCTGCAATAAGATATAGAATAGTCTACATAGACTCCCACTCAACCTACGATTAGCTCAAAAAACCCCTACCCAACAACTAGGACCAAAGGTGATCAAGCTCTGATACCAACTGAAAGGAAGCTAGGTGTGTGCGGAAAATGCTTCCTACACTAATCTAATGAGGAGAGGGCTATGTAAATTCAACTTTATCTTAACTATTACAGCAATGTTAAACCACTAACATGAGATATTGCAGTAGAACACAAGAACCAGAAAGTAGACAGAAGAAGAGAGACAAAGATTTACGGTGGGGAAAACCCTTATTGGGTGAAAAACCCCACATTCAGAAACCTGCACAATGTATTAACAAATATGAAAGAACGCTTACAATACACTTGCAATGCAAGCTTCAATGGTCTTCAACACTCCTTTCTAGAGTCAATCCGGTAGCATAATAGTACCTATAAACCTGTGATACAAACTCCATCTCCAACCACATGTATAAATAGGAAATACAAGGCAATATTGGACCTTTCTTGGAATGGGCATCCAACATGGCATCTTGGACAAAAACCCACACCCAAGGACACTTGGTCAACATTGTAGAATGTGCTTGACACTTGTCCATAGCTCCCATCCAAAAGAGGTCGCCTATTTCCAAAATGGGCTATGACAGATGCTCTTACGACACTTACGACCATCATAGAATCTGTCGTAGCCGTTACAACTTACAGTCGTAAGAGAATCTGTCATACACATGCTATAAATAGCATATTCTCTTACAACATGTCATATTCCACCTTGGGGCACCCAAATATGCCTCATTCAAAGATGCTTCATGACACATGTCATCACCTATTTTACAACCTTCTATTTCTGACTCTTATATGTCATAGATTCGTCATAGGAATCTGTCATAACTGTTTTGATCAAACATTCCTTACACAACATAGAAGATGCCGACACATGGTAGAATATTCCTACCACTAAGTGGGACACCTATCTCCTCATGTGAGGACAAAATAACAAGTTGTCATAATCCATGTAGGATTGACACATCACCGTGCCACATCCCACAACATGACAATATGGAATTTCTAATTATTTACAACATAGGCAATTAAATAATAAATACAAACATTGCAAATGCAGAGAATTAACAAGGTTGAGACACCTTAATTCCCAACATTTATGTTTATTCTTGGTATAAAAGAAAACTTATTTGGTTTTTTGCAATTTGACTTAAGTTATAAGTGTTGATAAGTCATGGATCTCAGATGTTGCAAGGATGCAAGGAGATACCCAAGTGTAGATAGTCATTCCATAAGGTCTTTGGAACAATGACAGTGTCTTAAAAATCTATCTATGTCAGAAAGACTAGATTTGAGTTAAATAAAAATCTATAGTTAAACCTAGTTGACCAAGTCATACTGTAGGAGGCAATAGTATCCAAGTCAATTTGGAGGATGGGTGGACATTACGATAATGTTCATTACCAACATCTATTTTATATTGAATCTTTGGCCAAAGTAATGCATACATCTTTGCGTGCATTATTGGTTCACCATATCTAGATTGTATAACCTATCGGAATGATCATACTTAGCTAGAGGTTATCTAGGGTTGTATGATTGATAGCATTATGTAGGATACAATACCAATACTCAGATGGAAAATAACCATTATTTACCTTATGTCTATACTCTTCATTAAGGGTAGGGCCACTTCCAAAAAGGAAGGTGTACGGAGGACCGCCAGTCTATGGTTGTAGGTAAAGCACTCAGAAGATGCTCTCTCTCCAGCAGATGACTCACCGAGACTTGCGATATGGATATCAGAATTCTAGATGCAACATATCTTTTGGATAAGTGACTTGTGTTTTTAAAATATGTAAATGTATATCATTGTAATGAAATGATAGGATGTGATGCAAGAGCACCCTTGGTTCAAGAGTAATCTTGCATCAAGCAAAAACATTTGCATTTTAGTTTGTTTCTTTTCATTTTCTAGTTTAGTTTAGTCAGTTCAGTTAGTAGCAGCTTCTGTATTTTGGTATTCATTCTACCGCAGTTGCATTTCACACCTTGCAGAGTTGGATTTACCTTCTAGATTTGTTCATGTACATCATATCCCATTTTTAGATCATTTGGATCAAGTATAGGGAAGATATCACTAGCAAAAGATCAACTGTTTCCTCATAGTAGAGCATCCTAACAATCTCAGATAATTAGCTGAAGGAGAAAACTTGTGGAGCATTTCATGACTTGCGAAGTTCAAAGACACATCACTCAATGTTGTTTGGTTCATGACCGACCTTCCTTGAGATACACACATCATTCCATTCATTTGCAAAGGAGTTCTATTCAATTTGGTCCAACTCTATCCGTGCACACATGTTATAGCTCTTCATTGGAGTTTGTGATCTTCCATGGCTGATGCGGAGGAATTTATTGTTCTGAAGATGATATATATTAATACAAAAGATCCTTATGAAAGTAGTGATCAATAGTTTTACAAGTTGATAGAAGGAATTTGTGCGAAGGAGCTTCAAAGCTATAGCTTGTGCATATTCTGATATTCTATAATCAGGCCTGTGAGCCCTAATTGTAAGCCCGCATTTTGTCGACCAATCTGTATTTGAATTCTATGATATACTAAATGATTGAATCTGCATTTGCTTCATATCTTTGCATTTTTTTAGTTTTATTTACTCTAGCTACACGACCTAGATTGTTCTCTTTGAGGACCCTCCTAATCGTGACTACACCAAGTGGTATCAACGCAAAAGTTTGAATCTTTGGGAGAAAATTGAGTGAATTTGGTAAGGAATTCTATAAAATCTTGTTGTGGATAGATCACCAAATCTAAGGCAAGTTACTTGTGTTGCAACTAATCACCGATTGTGAGGCATTTCTCACCTTGTAGCCTGACCACTGAATTGAGCTAGTTTGCACTTCATCCTACGAAGATGCCACCGAGGAGAATCCCTGCTATTGGAACAATGGCTGGTAGGATGGATGAGATGATGGAGATGATGAAAACAATGTGAATTAGAGTAGATGTTGTTGAAGAAGATAGAAGAAAAGGACTAAGCCCTATAATTTATATTGAGAGTGATGATGACGAATTTCAATCTACAAATCAAACTGAAGAAACCCTAGGAGGTGAAGAAGAAGAAGAATCAGATCAAGTCAAGATGTTGCGAGCTATTTCAAAGATTGGAAAAAGACCTAGAGTTGATGTACCTAATTACACTAGTAATTTTGACCCTGAAGAGTTGATTGACTGGATAAATGACATGGAAGAATATTTTGATTATGAAAAAATTGAAGATCTAAAAAAGGTGAAATTTGTAAAGACAAAGCTGAAAGGACATGATACTATATGGTGGAAATAAGTTTAGTTGGATAGAAAGAGAATAGGAAAAGAAAAGATTACAAAATGGGACAAGATGGTGGAAAAATTAAAGATTCAATTATACCTACTAACTATGAGTTGGAACTGTTGAACAGATTGCAGAACCTGAGACAAAAGAAGAAATCTATGAAGGAGTATACTGAAGAATTTCATAAGATGATCTTAAGGATAGGACATAATGAAGCAACCAAGGAGAAAGAGGCTAGATACATTAATGGACTGAGATTGAACATTCAAGAAGAACTGAGTTTGGTAAGGATGACAATACTAGAGGAAGCATATCAGTTTGCCCTAAAAGTTGAAGAGAAGTTGAATAAGAGACATGATTAGAAATAGAGGAAGAGAAGGTAAATTTCAAAGAGGTAGAACATTTTTTAGAGGAGAAATATCATATGTGGAGCAGAGCAGACAAGAGAATACATTCAAGGAGGACAAAGATAACAATGCATACCAAAGAGATGACATAAATTTCTACCATAGAGGAAACCCTAGTCACACCAGAGTGAAGGGTACAGAAGAGAAGGAAGAGGTCCTAGTAGGAGAACATTCAGAGGAATTTGTTTCAAGTGTGGAGGTGAAGGTCATAGAGCATTTGAATATAATCAAGGGAGTACAAGCAAGAGAACAGAGAACCGTGGAAGATAAGCCTATGTGGAAGAAGAACCTGTTGGATCACCTAGTTGAGTTGGCAAACCTAAGAAAGGAGAATCACTTATCATGAGGAGAGAACTATTCCAAGTAGAGACAAATGAGGAACTACCGCAGAGGAAAAGATTGTTCAAAACCAAATGCAAATCAGGAGGTAAATGTTGTAAAGTTGTAATTGATAGTGGTAGTTCTAATAACATAGTTTCAGAAGAGATGGTGACTAAGTTCAAGTTGGAAAGATTGAAACACCCCAAGCCCTATCAAATAGCATGGATTCAGGATGATCATAAGGTAGTGGTGAGTGAGCAATGTTTGGTTAAATTTCATATTGGATCTTATCATGATGAAGTCTTGTGTGATATTATGCTTATGGATGTGTGTCATATCTTGTTGGGTAGACCTTGGCAGTATGATAGGAAAGCTATACATGATGGGAGAAAGAATACATACACTATGACATCAAATGGAAAGAGAATTACTTTGATCCCTTTGGAAGATGATCCTAAGAGAGAAGTATGTGGAAATGCTCAAATCTATTTGGGAAGAAAATTTCTGCATGGTTTGAGACATGACAATATGTGTTATGCTTTGATCCCTAAGAAGCCTGGAATAAATTATGAAGACATCATATCAAATAATGTATCTGAAGGATTGCCACCAATCAAGAGTATCAGTCATCACATGGATCTTGTACCTGGAACTAGTTTGCCTAACAAAGTAACACACAGAATGACACCGACAGACAATGAAGAATTGAAAAGGTAGATACAAGAGTTGTTGAGAAAGGGTTTGATCAATGAAAGTTTGAGTCCTTGTGCAGTACCTACAGTGTTAACACCAAAGAAATATGGAGAATGATGAATGTGTATAGACTCTAGAGCAATAAACAAGATCACAGTTAAGTATAGATTTCCTTTACCTAGGATGGATGATATCATGGATTGTTTGAGTGGATAAAAGTATTTCACAAAGATAGATTTGAAGAGTGGATACCATCAGATCATGATCGGAGATGGAAGGCTACTTTCAAGACAAATGAAGGATTGTATGAATGGTTAGAGATGCCCTTTGGGTTGATAAATGCACTGAGTACTTTCATGAGATTGATGAATGAAGTTTTGAATAAATTCTTGGGTAAATTTGTTATTGTATATTTGGATGGTATTCTAATTTTTAGTAAGACAAAAGAAGCACATTTGCAGCACTTGAGACAAGTACTACAGAGACTAAGAGAAAAGAAATTGTTGATAAACCTCAAGTGTAGTTTCACAAAGGAAGAATTAGGCTACTTCAGATTTGTGATTTCTGTGGAAGGATTAAAGATGGATCCTAAGAAAGTTAGAGCAATTGTTGAGTGGCCTACATTGGAGAGCATTGGAGAAGTCAGATCATTTCATGGATTGGCTAGTTTCTACCAAAATTTCATCAAAAAATTTAGTTCAGTTTGTAACCCTATGACAAAGACAATGAGAGAAGACAGAAAATACTTCAACTACTAGTAATCTTATATAGATTACAATAATCTCTACAAAGAACCATACTGATATGACATTGACATCAACAACAATATACTCCCTCTTTGTGCATAACTTTCAAGATCATGAGAAGAAAGAAGAAATTATGGTTTTTAGAATTTCTTTACCTCTATAGTAATCACAGCCTTCTGCAATTATTCTCTCTATCAAAATCACTCAACATCTCTATATAAACTGATGAACACATTAAAACCTATTTTCCTTGCATCTTCAATCATTTTGTTAAGACTATACATATATGTTCTCTATCATCTTTGTCTTCGAAACCAGAATTTATCTTTGTTTTTCGCACCATTCAAAAGTACAAACAAATCCTCATTTCATCTCACCAAAAACCTTGCTTTACAACCACCAACATCTAAAACAAACAATCAAGCACTCCCCCTGCATATTAAAATTGCAAAGTTTGCATGGAGACTGTCAGAAACCAAAGCATCACTATAAAGAACATGCACCATGAACACCACTATTATAATGTCACATCCATAGAGTCTCTTGCATGTCAAGATAAAACATAAAGTAATTAAACATTATCACTGTACTCTCTATGTCAGTTACTTGCCTTAGGACATCATATACTACAGATTTAGTGCATCAATGCTTAACATGGTTTAAATTAAAATCCTTATTAAAAAGTTTCCTTCAAGTCAGACTTCCACCTTAATGAGGAATTAGATCATTGACATATACATTTTGATTTTATAGTTATTTTTGTGTGAGCTTTATTGGAATACACATTCAAACCTTCATATACTCCTTTCAACATTGTACCAAAAACACCTATTACTCTGTCACACATAATTGTAACACTATTTATCATTACTACACTTGTGAAAGCAATTTGAAATAAATGACTATTGTTACTGCAACCGTCCATTCAATAGTCCACAATTCAAAGCTGCATGAGATCATTCAAAATTGTCACTATTAAAATGTTGATACTGATCACTATCTACTATCATAAATGACTAAGACACTAGAGCAAGATTGAATCAAACCAATATCAGAACACCAAATCATTACACAAACAGCTTTTGATAATCACATTGCACCTTGAAAGATAACTATACCCTGTTGAAAAGCCTGCAACAATTATCTTTCTCTTCATTTCACTGTTTATTAAGCTTTGAATCCACATGAACACTACCATTGTATAATTTGACAAATAGATTGTTATCATGTCAAAGGAGATGATATATATCATGAATGATACTATCAATACCTTGAAAGATGATAAACCAAGAAAGCAACTTCATCAAGTGAAGCATGATAGGTAAAGTATGAAGCATGTTGTACAAGTGAAGCATGATGACATCAACTCCATAAAAATAAAACATGATCAGAGATCAAGTCACCTTTCAATCAATTTAGTTAACTGTCTTTGTCATTTTTGAACTTGTACAAGCATCAAAATGATCAGAAATGATGAGTCTAGGTGCATCAAATCAAACTTAATGGGGATAAACTGTAAACCACTTCATCTTTAAGTCTTGCATCAATACCAAACCTACCAAGTACATGAATGAATGAGGCAACCATCCAAAGACTATGAAAAACTTATCAGAATGCTAAAGAATGAATGTTTAGGGGAAAATTGGATTTGTTAATCTTTTGATTTTAGATGTTTAAATCTGCCTCTCCAATATACATTGAAGGATCCAAGGTCAAGTGGTGAGCAATATCATACCCTAGGTCACTTGCAGATGTAGGGAATTTAATTATTAATTTTCCTTCTCTTATGTCTAATTAGACATTAAAACCTTAATTACACAAATACAACAACAAATTGACAAAAGATGGAAAAAGCTCTTGCAGACAGGAACAAAATACCAAATCACAGAATACCTATTTTTAGGGTTCTGAAGTGGAATAGCCAGGGACACTGGAGTGGCCGCCCAAGTCCAAGGTAACTACTTTTTAGGGAATCTGGACCTCCTTCTGACACTGATCAACTCTGTAACTTTTGTTTCATGAGATCTGTCTACAGAGGACACTGGAGCGAGTACCCAAGTCCTAGAAATGCTCATGTGTCTGACTTTTCTCTAGATCTTGAATTCCTAATGCCTGCCAAGCCTTCCTACAACTCCACTTTTCCCAAATGTGACACCTGTAACCTGTAATCACAAGACTCAGTTTGGGGGTTGTATTGTTTAGAGGCTTGCCTCAGTCAAGCCCCAAAGGACACTTAAGTCTTCCAACACTGTTGTCAGATAAAGTGTGCATGTCCCTGTGAGGCAGAGTAAAAAACCAAAGGAATCAATGACGAAAACACAATAATATGTCACCTTGTAGTGAAGCTCTCATGGAGGAAGATGTTCTTCATGCCATGAGCCGGTTGATGCTCAAATATGCAAATATCAACACACAAAACATACAAGTCTACTCTTGCAACACAATAGAAAGCCTTAAATCACCTTGAGAATGCCTAGAGTTCACAATGATCATCTAGTTTACAAATGAATGCCTAAACATGCTTATATATGCACCTACAAGCATTCTCGCTGATATTTTAAAAATTAAACTTTACCGTGTTGGCAAAAGAACCAACTAACGGTCATAAACCGACACCTGGAAATTAGGGCTTCTCCAAAATAGGGTAGGACTAGGGCATGGGTGCCGAATTCCTTCCCCCTATTTTGGGCAGGGTATAGCTCAAGGGGTCCACCTAGGTCCAATTTTCGATGGAACCTAGGGCTCATTCCACTGGGATGCCAAATATGAACTAAAATATCCTAAATGCATACTAAAGACCCAAGAGCTAAACCTTATGAGGGAAAAGCCCCCAAGGGGATATTTTCTGATGTTACAATGAAAAATGACACACTTCAATCAATAACCAATAATGCAATTGATACATACCACAATATTATTCCAATATTGACATATTTATGTTCCACATAAACAAAGTGTCAATAAACTACTCCTTGTTATACCTCTAATCTTCCAATGAAATCTTTGAGTTTCTCTAAGTTATTTCCACTCCTGCTGCATACATCTAAGTCTACATCATGAAATACCTTTGAAAATCCTACAAAGACTTTATTCTCACTATGAATGAGAAAACATTATGTAGGTTTCATGTTAGTGATTTATAGTGACTGAGATACATGCTTCTCACTGAGCATTGTAGTCAAAGTAACTACACTGAGCATCCAAACTAATACTTTCAAACCTCTGACATGCATTCATACCATTGTTAGCATAAATACCAAATCATTGTGAACTTGTATGCCAAATCTTTGTGAAGAAAACTATGAATAAAGATCACCATACTTTTGCCAAGGCAACAACCTCACACCAAACCATCACTTGATCTTTGACTAACCTTCTTATTTTCACCTTGGGGTAAAAGATATGACATTGAACATTTCCCCGGACTCCATGGTACTTTTTATGCGATTGGAGATGCCTTTTGTGCATAAAGCACATACATAGGTTCTTTTTGTTTTTGTTCATTTTTCCTCCTCCAAACAGAATTTACCTTTCCTCTACCCTTATCAACATTAGATGATGCCTTTGTGATCAGAGTATTAGTTTTCCTTGGAAGTTCTTTCAAACTAGGGCTACAAAACTTTTGCATATATGTCCAAAGTTATTGCAATTGAAACATCTTAACTTGTACATTATTCCAAGAGGACTTTTATAATTATATCTTCCATGCACCCAACAATTTCTTGCTCATACCAACTTTATTACAGTTATAACAAACAATGTTATAGTCCCAAGATTTGACAAACTATAAGAATTCTTATCCTTATTCCATCCAAAATCATTTCTTGAGTGAGTTCTACAATCTCTAGCTCTATGACCATAAACATGACAAGAATAGCAATAACAATGAAACTGAGAGTAGTTGTACCTTATTGAATGGCATTGCCTAATAGGTGGAGGCCTTCAGAACCTGTTTGTTCTTCTTCTTCAAACATCAGCAACTTTATTTTTTGTTTTATCTTCAGGAGCAGCAACATGATGACTTATATCTATCTTCTTCATTGTTGCATTTCTGACTTTGAAGCACTTTCCTTCATAACGTAGACCAGTAGTGTCCTTACGATTCTTTTGCTTCCTCAACAAGTCATTTAAGAATTCAATACTCTTTTCAAAGTGCAGATTCTTGTCCAACTTAGAAGATGCCTTTTCCAATTCCTTTCTCAAAGAGACTATTTGTAACTCTACTTTTAGGCATTCATTAGTTTTAACTTCAAGATCAGATTTTGTAAATTCAACTACCTTTTTGCTTCTTCTACTTCAAATTTTTAGACTAATAACTAGTTTGTTAGACTCTTCAACTTGTACCTTTGCCTCTTCAAGATCTAAAGAAACTTTTGCAAAATCTAAACATACCTTGTCCTTGGAATCTTTTTCTTGTTGAAGTTGATCTTCTAATTTCTGGCTCTCTTTTCTGAGTTTCTTGATTATATCCAGAGCACACAAGAGTTCACCTTATATATCAACCTCATGCTCCTATTCATCATACTCATATTCATCATACTCCTATTCATAGTCATCTTCACCCATAAAGATGTCTCCTTCTTTGTCATCAATCTCAACAACAAAATCATTTTCTCTTTTATCAAGTTCTTGTCCACCTACACTCACACTGAAGTCTTCCTTTTTATCAAAACTCTCAACTGCAAGACCATTATGTTTATCACACTTTGTATCAACATTCAAGGGTGACTCATGCAACAACTCAATACTTGACTTGACTGGGGCTTGTTTTACAACCTTTTGCTTGGCATCTTTCATTTTTCTATTTCATTTACACTTTCCCATAGTACTCCACTATCAAGATCTCCTAAGTTGATTAAACTTTGAACAAGGAACCTAAGGCTCTGATACCACTTGGTGGAATACAATACCATTGAGAGGGGGGGTGAATTAGTGGTATACCAATTTAAAATGACCTTGAATAAATATTTCACAACTTTGAACATATAAAATGTAAGTTTTAGAATAGTTCAACTATCATGTGTTGCATCATACATGTAAAGCTATCAAGCTTTATTGAACATAAAGAACATAAGAAAATTATAAAAGCTGAAGACACCATAGAAACTCAAATGTAGAAAGATACACAACAGTGAATGTTGGAACATGTAGACAAAGTAGACCACAAATAATGAGAAACCATAATACAATGATTTATGAGTGGAAAACCCTCATAGGGATAAAAAACACCTGGGAAAAATTGCCTCACTGGTGCAGGAGCACCTTCTCTATGGTGCAGGAGTCATGTTTTGTTTTGTTTTCAATAAGGCTTTTAAAGCCACATCATGTTTGTAATAAAGTTTTTTTGTGTCAATTTGATCACTAGACCTATGTAGACCATGTTTCGTCAAGTATGATTTAATCACACAATGAAAACATGTAGTTTTCTTGTGAGAGGAGAAACCCAACAGCTAACTATCTTTCAAATCAGTTGCACGGTTGGGAGGAATGTTAACTGATCTCTCAAGCCTTGTATAGGGAGGAGTTGGATGTAATAGAGGAAGTAGCTTTCATTTGGAAGTAGCTTGGTGTCTAGAAGTGTTGTAGCTTTTGAGTTTTTGTTCTTTTTGTAGAGACTATTCTAAAAACTGAGAAACTAGGGTTTTTGGTGCAGGAGCACCCGGATATGATCAGGATATAGGTCCGCATGATGACATACATGATCAGGATATAGGATAATTATCAGCATGATGACAGGATAGTCTATTTTTAGTATGTTTGACTTTAGCATGTAATAAGGTCCATTGGACCGATGCTATGTATTAGATCAGCATAGGAGTATGTGTAGGCAGTTAGAGATCGGGATAAGGTTATCTGAGCTGTCCTCTCTCCCAGCCGCTTGGAAGCTCCCAGCCGCTGGGAAGTGAGTTGGTAGTACTCGAAGGATTTGTTATATATACCTTCGATCTGTTAGGGTTTAGATACATTGAGTTCATATTGATAGTTCATATTGAGTTTGATAGATGTTATGTTCCGGAGAGTAGTACTGGTGATATGCTGTACTGGTGATCAGTCCAGATATTGTGAAGCTGAATTGTAGAAGCAGGACATTTGAATCTCAATTGAATAAGATCTCATCTTTTGCAGTATTTGAGTGGATCGGTTGTATCTGTGTTGATTTCCTTTCTGTTTGCAAGTTAATGGGTACTTTCAATCCTTCCACCGGTTGATCCTGCAAATCGGTGGAATGGTCCTGTATCATAGTCTAGTTTGCATTTGTGTTTTCTGTTTATGCATTGCATTGTTCATGAGATCAGTTAGGAGCATGCTGTAAATCAGCCTAGCATCCTCATGTGCTAGGTATAGAAAGATAAACTGTTAGATTTTGGTTTGAAGGTGATCCGGCCCGGTCGTCACATTGTCTTTGTGAAATAGAGCGGATCTGAGTGTTTACATGCAGTGGACGGATACACAGGAGTCTGCATGAGCGTTTCCAGTCAGAACGAGCCGCATCATCATCTGCGAATCCATCGCCATCAGGATCGGGTCATGAAGTTGTTGAAGTTTGCATGTTGCAGGTACATCATGATGTTTTGAGTTGGATATATACTCAGTGTATATATCGCAGTCAGGATCATCTCTCGGGGAAGCTCATCATCCGCATATCGCTAACGGATGTGGGTGTGAAAGTTAAGTTTTTTTGACTAAGTGTTGAAGAGTTCATCAGGATGATGTGTGACATCATCGTCATCAGGATATGACGTCATCGTCATCAGGATATTAAGAAATCCCTCTATACGAGTTTATCCTGTTGTCGCTAAGTGGTTAAGTATCGGCGAAGGCAGGAAGTTGTATTAGCATCATCAGGAGGTTTCGAGAGAACTGGATAAGTTAGATCATGATGCTGTTGCTTGTATCGTTAGGCAGAGGAGCATCGAAGGCAAGTTGTTGAAGTGGAACGTCATCAGGATATTAGAAGCTACCGGATATTTGGATATCCTGCTGACGAAGGTGGTGTCGGATATCATGATGATGCCGCTTGTATTTGGCGCCCGATGAATAGTGCAACCGGAGGATGTTCGCGCCTGTTGATTATCATGATGATGATGATAGGCGACAGGCGGAGGAGGTGAACAGTAGTCGGCAGGAGGATAATTGTGCCCGACCGAAATATGATGATGCTGTTGGTGTTTCTAGGAAATATGATGATGATGCTGAGTTGATAGACATTTTTATCAGGTTGTTTGTATTATTGGCAGCTCCTTCCTGTTAGGTTGCCTCTGTTGCGTTTCGCTCTGCATCAGTTTTGGTGAACAAATGGACTATTATTCCCCTGTCCACTGAAAGCAAGATTCTCATGTTCAGTGTGATGGAGGAATATAGTGTAATTTTTGTGTTTTCTGTTGTTTTGGGTAAACACCCAAGGATCCAAGGAGTTTAGGCATAAGTGACTAGGCATCTCTATGTGACTAGTCATAGAAACAATAGTAGAAGTGTTGTTATGTGCAAACAGTCTGTAGAGTGACTAAGTTGATGGTGATCAAGTGTTTGTAGAGGAGTGTAGACCCCTTCTGTTCTATTGAGTTCTTGTTTCTGTGTACTTGTTGAATGTCTGTGAGTTGTGGAGTTACAGAGTCGACGTCGGTGTAACTTAGCCCTCAGGGGAGTTTTGGGAAGTTACACCGATCAGTGACCATGTTGGGCCAATAGTAGGAGATTCATCGGTGAGGAATGACTTTAGTCCCACTAAAGGTGTATTGTGAATGCATATCACAATTTTATGTTGAGAATGTATGTTTGGAATGTACATTGCGTCGGATGCAAAAGGTGACTAGTAGTAACGGTGAAATCAGGGTAAAGAAACAATAGTCCACCGATAGTAGCAAGTCATGTTCTGTATATACTAAGATCAGTATATCGGCGTGTCAGGAGAACTAACTAGGTGCTCGTTGATGAAGGAAGTCTCACCAAAGACAAAGAAGTTAGTTGTCAGGGAGAGTTGGGAGATCAGGGAGTTAGATAGCAAGGTGGTCGATGGGATATGTTTGGCCGATCATTTGAACCCTTTCACTAAGCACTCTACATCATATTGGTATCAGAGCCAATATTTTAATTGGAGCAGCATATGTCAAATGAGGAGAAAGAAACTAAGGCTAGCACAATGCCTCCCAAGTCTATGAGCCAGCGAGCCATCAAGAAGATGGTAGAGGAGATGCTTGAAGCAAGGTTGAAAGAAGAGAGGTCCAAGGGTAAGAGTAAAGAGGATGGAAGTGCTTCTGATATAGAAGTAGAAGAAGAGGTAGAGGAGAGCCCTCAAGAAAAAGGTATGTCTGCAGACCAAAAGGCATTCTTGAATGCACTCAAAGGTGCTCATGGAGATAGTGGCGATTCAAAGATGGATGTTCCTACATTCAATGGGAAACTAGATGGAGATGCCCTCATGGATTGGATTGAAGCCATGTGTAACTATTTTGACTTCAAGGAGTATAGTGACAGGAAGAAAGTTAAGTTTGCTAAGACCAAATTGAGAGGTTCTTCCTTAGTTTGGTGGAACTATACACAATGTGAAAGGAAGAAAGTTGGAAAGAACCCTATCACCAAATGGAGTAGAATGGTGGCCATGCTAAGAGACAAGTTCATGTCATTTGATTATGAGTTGTAGACCATTAGGAAGTTTAATCATTTTAGACAAAAGGATAGGGATGTTGCTACATTAACTGAAGAATTTCATAGATTGAGCATGAGAGCCAATCACAAGGAGGAGGAGAAAGAGATGGTGGCTAGATATCTTGATGGTTTGAGGTATAACATACAAGATGAATTCAGTATGGTCATTCCCAAAATAGTGCATGAGTGTTTTCAATTAGCCTCTAGGGCAGAGGAGAAGTTGAGAAGGAAGAGTGATCAAAACACCAGAGGAAGAGGTGGCAGAAATAATAGAGGAAGATGTAGTTTTGGTAGAGGACAATCAAGTAGAAATGAAAATCCATGTCAACAGGAGTCTCATTTTGATGTAGATCATAGAGGTGGTGGTTTCAGAGGCTGGAGAAGACCTAATGGCAAAGGTAGAAGTGGTGGTGCAGGCAGAGGACCAAGAGTTTTCACTGGTAGCTGCTATGGCTGTAATCAGGTAGGCCATATTGCGAGCAAATGCCTTGAGAAGGCAACTAGTTCCCATGATGATGGAAGAAGGAATAAGTTGTTGAAAGATGATGATTGCCAAAGTGTGAATTCACCCATTAGTAGTGCTGCACCATTCCTTGAAGGAGAGAGCATGATGATCAAGAGAACCTTGATGAAGATGCCATTGAAGCAAGAGCCCCCACAAAGGAAGACTCTCTTCAGAACCCAAGGTATAGAATATGCTAAGCTTTGTAAAATCATTTTTGATTCAGGTTCTACTAAGAATGTAGTGTCTACTAAAATGGTAGAGGAGTGTAAGTTGAAAAGGCTACCCCATGTTAGTCCTCATAAGATCTCTTGGTTGAATAAGAATCAAAATTATATGATAGAAGAACAAACCTGGGTTGAGTTTGAGATAGGTGATTATAAGGACAAGGTACTATGTGAGATTATTCCTATGGATGCTTGTCACCTTCTTCTTGGACGTCCATGGCAGTATGATGTGAAGGCACAACATGATGGTGAGAAGAACATATACCTCATCACCAAGAATGGAAGGAAGTTTAGGATGGATCCTATGCAAGAGTAGATTAGAGAAAAGAGTAATGACACCAATGTCATGATGGTTAGTGGAAAAGAGTTCTTACACCTCATGAAGGAGAAGGATACCCAAGGGTATGCCTTGATAATGAAGCCTAAAGATGAATTAGGATAGCAAGACAAAAAGGAGAAAAAGATTCCACTAGAAGTGTAAAAATTGTTGGATAAGTACCAAGATCTTGTGGTAGAGGATGCTCCTAACTCCTTACCACCCATGAGAGATATAAGTCATTAATTGACTTGATTCCAAGTGCCACATTACCCAATAAAGCTGCCTATAAATTGACACCACAACAAAATGTACTTGCTCCAAAAAAAGATGGGAAGTGGAGACTATGTACAGATTCAAGGGCCATAAATAAGATCATAATAAGGTATAGATTTCCTATGCCAAGGATTGAGGATCTTTTGCACTATCTTGGAGGGTCATGTTACTATTCAAAGATTGATTTGAAATCTGGTTATCATCAAATCAAAATTAGGCAGGGAGATGAGTGGAAGACTGCCTTCAAGACAAATGAAGGTCTCTATGAGTGGCTTGTCATGTCATTCAGCCTTAGCAATGCCCCAAGCACATTCATGTATTTGATGAATGAGGTACTTGTTGAATTCATTAGCAAATTTGTAATTGTTTATCTTGATGACATACTTGTTTTCAGCAGGACAAAAGAAGAACATCTGAAGCATCTTGGACAGGTGATGAAGAAGTTGCATGAGAATAAGTTGATGATCAACTTGGATAAGTGTGAGTTCATGAAAACTAAACTTGTGTACCTAGGTTTTGTGATTTCTAATGGTTGTTTGAATATGGACCCCACAAACGTTGAGGCCATTCTCAATTGGCCTACTCCTAAGATAGTGGGAGATGTTAGAAGGTTCCATGGCATGGCAACTTTTTATAGGAAGTGCATCAGAGGATTCAATCACATAAGTGCTCCTATTCTTAACACCATCAAGGGTAGAATAAAGTGCAAATTTCAATGGACAAAGCAAATAGACGATAGTTTTGAATTGTTAAAGAAGAAAGTGGCTAAATTACCTACATTGGTGCACCCAGATTTTGAGAAAGTTTTTGTAGTGGAATGTGATGCAAGTCAGCAAGCAATAGGTGCTGTTCTTAGTCAATATGGACATCCAGTAGCCTTTTTCTTAGAGAAGTTGAATGAGGCTAAACAAAGGTATTCTACCTATGATCTATAGCTTTATGCAATAATGCAAGCTCTCAAAACATGGAGGTACTATTTGCTGCCCAAAGAGTTCATTGTTTTTAATGATAACCATGCTCTTAGCTTCCTAAATAGTTAGGAAAAGTTGAATCATAGGCATGTTAAGTGGATGGAACAATTGCAGGCCTATACCTTCACTATTAAGCATAAAAAAGGTGTTGCCATCAAAGTGGCTGATGCTTTAAGTAGAAGGATGCTTGTCATACAAGAAGTATAGATGGAAAGCATGGGGATAGATTGTTTGAAAGAGTTATACAAGGAAGATGCAGATTTCAAGGCTTCTTATGAAGTTTGTGCTAGTTTGGCTAAAACTTTGCATGGTGGCTATTCAGATTTTGTGTTGTGGGAAGGTCTCCTATTCAAAGGTAGTTTTCTATGTGTTCCTAAATGTTCAATGAGGGATAACATCATCAAGGAGAAGCACAATGGAACCTTAGGAGGACATTTTGGGTTGAACAAGACTTTGGAACAAGTCACCAAATTTTACTATTGGCCAAAGGTACAATCAGATGTTAGGAGATATGTTGCAAGTTTTAACATATGTCAACAGGCCAAAGGTATGTCTTCTAATGCTGGTTTGTACCAACCCCTTCCTATTCCCAATAGGCCTTGGGAGAGCATTAGTATGGATTTTGTACTTGGTCTTCCTAAGATAGCAAGGGCTGTGGATAGTGTTTTTGTCATTGTGGATAGATTCAATAAGATGGCTCATTTTGTGCCATGCAAATGCACAAATGATGCATCTCACATTGCTGGTCTCTTTTTCAGAGAAGTGGTCAGAATCCATGGTTTGCCCCTTTCAATTGTCACTTATAGAGACTCCAAGTTTGTTGGTCATTTTTGGAGGACCTTATGGAGAAAATTGGGAACACAATTGTCTTTCTCATCAGCCTACCATCCCCAAACTAATGGTCAGATGGAGGTTATTAACAGGTCCTTAGGAAACCTTCTAAGATGCCTTACCAAGTAGCATGGGTTGGCATGGGACTTAATTATCATTCAAGCTAAGTATGCTTATAATGATTCTGTGAATAGAAGTACTGGGAAGAGTCCATTTGAAATTGTTTATGGTTTCCATCCACGAGGACCACTTGAACTCAAAGACCTACAAGGTTGGGATAAGAGGAGTGCTCTAGGAGAAGATTTTTCTACCACCATGAAGGTAGTTCATGATCAAGTCAAAGTTTAGTTGGAAAAGATAGTCTCCAAATACAAGAATAGAGCAGATCTCAAAAGGAGAGATGTACAGTTCAAGGTGGGAGATTTAGTGATGGCCTATCTAAGGAAGAGAAGGTTGCCTAAAGGATAGCCAACCAAGCTTCTAATGAAGAAAATAGGATAGTGCAAGGTAGTGCATAGGTTTGGTCCAAATGCTTATGAAATAGAATTGCCATCCAGTATTGGTATTTCTCCTATATTCAATGTTTCAGACCTATTTCCATTTAGACCTCCATTGAATGCTGAAGATGGATTAGATATTGTGATTGAAGATGAAGATTGGGTCAGAGATCTACCTCCAAGTAAGCCTTTGCAATTGGAATGCATTTTAGATGCCAAAGTTGTCAAAAAGATAAGGAAGGGTGTGTACAAGGAGTACCTGGTCAAGTGGCAGGATCTTCCTAATTCATAGGCTACTTGGATGAGTGAAGTAGACATTTTGAAGCATGGGAAGACACTCCAATAGTTAGAAACTCAAGGGACTTGAGTTTTTCCTATAGGGGGAGTATGGTGCAGGAGCACCTTCTCTATGGTGCAGGAGCCATGTTTTGTTTTGTTTTCAATAAGGCTTTTTAAGCCAGATCATGTTTGTAATAAGGTTTTTTTTGTGTCAATTTGGTCACTAGATCTATGTAGACAATGTTTGGTCAAGTATGATGTAATCATAGAATGAAAACATGTAGTTTTCTTGTGAGAGGAGAAACCCAACGGCTAACTGTCTTTCAAATCAGTTGCACGGTTGGGAGGAATGTTAACTGATCTCTCAAGCCTTGTATAGGGAGGAGTTGGATGTAATGGAGGATCATAGAGAAATGAATGAATGAAGATCTAGAGTTCTTGGGTGTGTTGAAACATTATTTTTCTAAGTAATTCTCTGTAACAGTCTTTCTGTATGGATAGTTGTTCATATGAAACTAATTAGAAATGTTCATGTAGGAAGTAGCTTTCATTTGGAAGTAGCCTGGTGTCTAGAAGTCTTGTAGCTTGTGAGTTTTTGTTCTTTTTGCATAAACTATTCTTAAAACTGAGAAACTAGGGTTTAGGTGAACAAATGGATTGTTATTTCTCTATCCATTGAAAGAAAGATTCTCATGTTCATTGTGATGGAGGAATATAGTGTACATTTTGTGTTTTCTATTGTTTTGGGTCAACACCTAGGGATCCAAGGAGTTTGGGCATAAGTGACTAGGCATCTCTATGTGACTAGTCATAGAAACAATAGTAGAAGTGTTCTTATGTGTGAACATTCTGTAGAGTGACCAAGTTGATGTTGATCAAGTATTTGCAAAGGAGTGTAGACCCCTTCTATTCTGATGAGTTCTTGTTTTTGTGTACTTGCTGAATGTCTATGAGTCATGGAGTTACAAAGTCATTGTCAACGTAACTTAGCCCTCGAGGAAGTTTTGGGAAGTTACACCAATCAGCGGTGTTGGGCTAATAACAGGAGGTTCGTTAGTGAGGAATGACTTTAGTCCCACCGAAGGTGTTTTACAAATGCATATCGCAATTGTATGTTGAGAATGTATGTTTGGAATGTACATTGTGTCAGATACAAAAGGTGACTAGTATTAATGGTGAAATTGGGGTAAAGAAACATTAGTCCACCGGTAGTAGCAAGTCATGTTATTCATATACTAATATTGGTATATCAGCACATTGGGAGAACTAACTAGCAGCTCGCTGATGAAGGAAGTCTCACCAAAGACAAGGAACTCAGTTGTTGGGGAGAGTTGGGAGATCGGGGAGTAAGACAGCAAGGTGCCTGATGGGATATGTTTGGCCGATAGGAGTAGATCACCAAGACATAGGACACCCTCTCACTGATCAAGTTGTTGATCATTTGAATGCTTCCACTAAGCACTCTACATCACTCACTAGCTTCATAAAATCTAATTGATCATAGAGCCTCACTGGCTGCACAACATGCCTCATTGGCAAATACAACTACCTCACTGGAA
This sequence comes from Cunninghamia lanceolata, assembly GCA_027924645.1. NCBI lineage: Eukaryota > Viridiplantae > Streptophyta > Pinopsida > Cupressales > Cupressaceae > Cunninghamia > Cunninghamia lanceolata. The sequence continues at coordinate 27,067,685 of BSBN01000078.1, read as the reverse complement.
AATACAACTACCTCACTAGCAGATCAATAGTGTCTCACTGGAAAACATGTGCCTCACTAACATAATGGTGTCTCATTGACAAACCATAAATATGAGAAAGTAAAAGATAATTCAAGGGGTTACCCTGATTCTATAGAACACATTACACTTCATAGCCTTATATCTCCTTCTGTCTACAGCCAATACAACCATCAGACACAACCTTTTCAAACATAATGATAGTATAAACACATTAGGAATCTTTTATCCTCTGCAGACAAACATACCTTTAATACTACAAACACAACACTTACAATCCCCTTGTATACATCTAAACAGACTTCAATCTTCTTCCCTTTCAAAAATCATAGAATTGCTTCAAAACATAAGCATTACAACAATGAACATGACCATACTGGTGTGTAGATTCCAATCAAATGACTTCCATCATCAAAACTATCATACAAAATGAGTTATCAAATTTATTGCCCCATCTGGTCATTCAGAGAACTGCTAAAATGGTTAAGGATCTTTTATACTACAACTACCTGTCATGTTTTGCCCTCAAGGCAAATAACAATTTGGAATTTGAAATGCTTTAAAATTCTAATTGTAGATCTTCCTCTTTGTGCTCTTGAAAAATTTTAATCACATTCATAGATGTATACATTAGTGCCTGATGAAGAATTTTACCTATAAGCTCTGGTTGCTTTAGGTATATATGGCCGGTTGAACTTACATTTTAAAACCCTCCAAAAGGTCACCTTAAGTGACTTCCACCTCTGATCGGAGGTCAACCTCAAAACATAATAAAAAGTAAATGTGGCATATGACAGGCAAAACTAAGTTTAAGGACCTTTTAGAATAAGACACAGGGTTTAGGAATTCACCTAGGGTTTTAGAGCTTCAACAAAATTCAAACCCTAGTTTTAAAGCAAAGAGCATATGAAACCTTTACCATTTGAGATAAACTAATTTTGAACCTTAACATTCAACTTCACCTTTATGAATATTTCTTTGAATGTGACATATACTTAAACATATATGATGAATCAACACCAAACTATGAATGCAATGATGTGGTCAACAATTTGACTCTCTACATGAATGACACTTCCCATAGAATGAATGAACTCTATGCTCAACAACCTTGTACATATTAGGGTCACACTTCAAGTTTGAACCATTGACCAACTAGAATGAACTATAAAGCATGACAAAAACTCTAAAGCATGAAATATGATGAATGAAGATCCAACTCCTGAAAGCACCAAGAACCTTATATGAAACATATGAAGAATAACACCTTTGATGCCTTTGATCCTTTGATGATCTTGTGGTCCTGAAGCAACATGAAGGAGATCAACAATGTATCAACCAAACCATGACTATTTGAAGCAACATGAAGGAGATCAACAATGTATCAATTTCTAACATTAGCACCTCTATGAAGAATAAAGTAACTTTTGCATGCATATCAAATTGATGCCTAGATTCAAGGTGTCATGAAGAACCCATGATTACCCAAAAGACATAGAGAAGAGAACACCAATGTCAACATCATACATAAAGCATGAACACATTGCATGGGAGATGGCCAAAATGACATCATCATAACCCTTGCTTATCATCCACTAAATCATCATCATCCCTTTTTGGCATCAATGACAAGCCATCAACACTATTTATCAAGATTAGTATCTCATATCTTATAGCCTAATTTAATTTAAGATCTAGTTATTATGTATTGCCTTATCATTCCATTAGACATATAAATTAATGTAAGGTTGTTTATTTTCCTTAAAATACTAATATCCATATTATTATTGTAATGGTGAGAAGTGCATCCATGGCACATTTTTCCCCATTCATTATGAACTCACCTTATTTGTTATCCCTACTTTAATGGTACATTGTGTGTGAGAACTAAAATGTGACTCAAACACAACATGGGTGAGTCAGACTCTGAACAACACATGCATTGCACCCTTGCTAAAGGTGTCAATCAAATCACTTCTACCTTCTAAGGAAAACTAGCTAACCGAGGGTGATTTTGACTAGTTACTCTCTTCACATGGAAGAAGAGCATCCTAGGTGAGAGTGGAATTGTTGTCTTGTATGTTTGAATTTTGAATTGTTGATTTTGTGTACCTCACGAGACTGAGGATTTCCTCCTCGATGTTTATTTTTGAACAAAAGTTGAATTTTGTATCCCTCATGGTAAAATTGAGGGCTTGAATGTTTGAAAATTTGAAAGTTAAAAATGAATTTCTAATGCAGTTAATCCTAAATGAATACATACACTTTTTTTCCTAATTTTGATTTTGATGATATAATTACTATTAAAAGGAAAAAAATATGGAAGTTATATGGCTTTTCCTAATGCAATATAACTATGTTTTTGTGTGTTTTTCAAGATTTGAAACTTCTAATATAAATTTGTAACTGTGAGCTAAGGAAATTAGAAAATTTAGTCTAAAAACTAAATAAGTCTACTCTAACTTTATCCAATCAAGAGAAAGGCAAGACAATATTTTACTTCCTCAAGAGAAAAATGTGAGCTAATTGCTAATAAAGCAATAAAGAACCTATAATAATGGGCACCAATGCTAGGATATGTCCTCAGAGGTACTATAACAACTATCTCCTCCTCTACAACAATGGGGTCCTCCTCTTAGTGATAAGGATAGAAAGGGGTATGTAAGGGAGTGAAAAATGGCTTAGAATCAATAACAAATTTGAAGGGAAGATGGGGCACACGTGATCATTATTGCATTTATTAAACAATCTTATTAGATTGTTTGCTCAAATCATAATTGCATTTAATAAACAAATTTTATAAGATTGTTTACTTAAATCACAATTGCATTTAATTAGGTACATACATTTCAAATAACCTTTTTTTTTTTTTTTTTTTGGACAAAAAATGGTGTATAGGAATCCATAGATTAAAGATAATAAAAGTATTACAAATAAAGAAGCCAAACCCAAGTTCCAGTAACCAAAAGAAAGAAAAGAAGAAGCCCTTAAACAGAGCTGAAAAAACAAAATTAAACAGTAACCATCCCCCTTATACAAGGGGATGCTTTTACCGTAAAACGCCGCCACTAAACACGAAAACTGCCCCGCACACAGCCAAAAACAAGGAAAAAAATGGACAGCACCGCCGATAGAGCCGTCATGGAATAACAAAGCCCTTATTTAATAAGAGCAATTAAGGCATGTCATCTCACTTTAAGAAGTTTGAGATGAAGGATTCGCAATCCCGAACTATCCACCCAGCCTGAGGAAAAGTACATATGAGTCACAAAACACTGAATGTAGAAAAGAGCTGCTTACTCCTCTTCCAAGAACTTGTCAGAGTTTGATGGTAAAGAGTAATGCCACAAATAAATAACATTATTTCATTGGATCTTTATAGAATTTATTTAAACAATTTAGTCAAGTTGTTTAAATTAATTCACAATAGCATCTAATCAAAAAATCCATAACACAGAGAAAAATGAGCACTATAACAAAATAACAAAATGTGGTATATAAACAAGTACAGATATAAAATTAGCTATCCTCCGTGAAATCCTAAACCCTCAAGCCCTAGTGGTGGCTACTATATAGACAGCTTGTGCTACGAAGTTGCAGATCATGAGTGACTATGACTATACAATTGTAGTCCCCGAACTGTACCCCTAAGCCCGGTCACCTCCATTCTTGAATCAAAAACCTACTACTGTAGAGGCAACCCGAGCTCGCAGCTGGCTCATCTCATCCAGTAAGCTCTAGACCCTAAAGTGGTCTAAGCCTATGGCTGGCGTGCTGTGTGCATCTAATCGTGACTGTAGAGCCTACACTCTTCTCACGGCATGATCTTGCTCAGTCCTAGCCTAGTCTCTCTCAGAAGTAATAGCAATAATCTCTGCAGCGGATAGATCTCTATCCACCTAGGTCTCCTCATAGGTATCTCTAAGCCATGCAATACCAATGTTCCTCCCTCCAGTCTACAGTTGTCTATAACTGGCCCACATTGGTAGCACGAGCTGCACATCAAGTACCATCTCTGTGAAGATGTTATGTCTCAATATTTCATGAAATACCATGTTTAGGCAATTTGAATGATAGAGATAATCGTGTATGTATTAATATTTAATACATATATACACTATTAATATAATATATAATATATTATTTAGATAATTAGCAAGATATATTATTAAATATAAATATTAATATTAATATTAATATAGATATTAGTATGCAATACTAATATAAAAAAATAATAAATATAATCCCAATTATAAAAATAACTCCATATAAATAAAGTAACTTCGTATAAATAAAATAAAGATACAATGGTGATATAAACACTAAAGACTAATACCATAAGGGCTACGATCATCTTTAAAGAAGCAGTACCCATATATATGGTGCGATTTGAGATACAATGAAATACAATCAAGCATTATTGTTTAACAAGGCAGCGATTCTATATGCAGCTATTACTAAAAAAGTAGTAATTCGTTATTAAAGGTGCATCGACCATTTACAAGTCTACCATTTACAAGGCTGCAATCTCTTAATAATGAATAAGAATTATTTAAGGCAGAACTTCTTCAAAGGTGATATAAAAACTAAAGAAAGACTAATACCATAAGGGGTGCACAACACCCATATATACAGTGCGATTTGAGATACAATGAAATACAATAGAGTATTATTGTTTAAAACTACAATGATTCTGTATGTAGCCGTTACTAAAAAGTAGTAATTCATTATTAAAGGTGCAGTGACCATTTACAAGGTTGCGATCCCTTAAGAAATGAATGAGAATTATTGAAGGTAGAACTTCTTCAATGGTGATATAAAAACTAAAGAAAGACTAATACCATAAGGGGTGCGATCATCTTTAAAGAAGTAGCACCCATATATATGGTGTGATTTTAGATACAATGAAATACAATCAAGTATTATTGTTTAACAAGGCAGCAATTTGTATGCAGCAATTACTAAAAAGTAGTAGTTCATTATTAAAGGAGCAACAACTATTTACAAGGCTACCATTTACAAGGTTACGATCCCTTAATAAATGAATGAGAATTAGTTAAGGCAGAACTTCTTTAACACTAACCAGGGATTATGTTCTATGTGATAGGCAACGATTCATCTAGAAAAGGTGTGACTAATAATAAAGTGAGGTGTCTCTAAGAAGGAATCCCATCCTTTCAAGAGGCATATAAGTGGTATAAGCAAAGGAGAAAAGAGTATAAAGAAAATAAAAGGAGGTATCAAGGAATACATTTGATTTTGGAATATGCAAACCAAAATAAATATATATCTAAATTAAAATTTAGATCTGCATAAATATAATATACAAGGATAGATAGAACAGCATATGAAAATATAAATCAGTCACCCTCACATATGTATATATAGCAGCAGAATGGAATTATCAATCAATCAAGTTATATAAATAATTGTGACACAACAAGAGGATATATTGCCATCCCTAAACTGAACTATATTTATTGATCAAGAGGTACTTATAATTAATTACCCTATTCAATTACAAGCAAACTATGTTGAGTTGCACAGGGGTATAGAGGCAAGTAGGAAGGTTGATCCTTCTAGTCCATGAGAGATGATAGGTAGGAAGCATGCCCTCCATCATACTCTCATCAAGTTATGTTAAAGGAATGATAAGTAAAAAGCATGGCCTCCATCATTCCCTCATCAAGAGATGATAGGTGGGAAGTGTGCCCCCCATCATGCCCTCATCAAGAGATGATAGGTAGGAAGTGTGCCTTCCATCATGCTCTCGCCAAAATGTGATAGGTGGGAATTGTTCCTTGAGCTTGATCAAGGTAGGGTGTGCCACCAAGGTGAACATAAGAGGTGATAGGTAGGAATTGTGCATTCCATTGTGCTCTAACTTGCAAGTATTCCTATGGGACCCATCATAGGATCACCATGAGGATTGGATAAATATATGTTGAACTAAATATTATTTATGCTACATTAATTATGTTATGATGTATTGATTTCATTACTATATTCAATTTAGTGATCTTTAATATTGTTAATGTCCCTTTCTAGTAGTTATTCTTATGGGACCCATCATAGAATCACCATGAGGATTGGATAAATATATGTTGAACTAAATATTATTTATGCTACATTAATTATGTTATGATGTATTGATTTCATTACCATATTCTAATTTATTGATCTTTAATATTGTTAATGTCCCTTTCTAGTAGTTATTCTTGTGTGTAGGTTAAGAAATCAAGAATATCCTAAAAGGAGACATTACACATGACTCTACCTATAAAGTCAAGCCATGCCCATGTGCCAACTCCAAAATCAAAACAATAATCATGTCAAATATCTCATCAGGCATCATATATTAAATCAATATAAAGTAAACATCTAGTGTTCTACTGAAATTATGAAACATAAGTCAATTCTTACCTGGGTCTCCATCCTGCCAGTTAGGATTGGTAGAGGCTGCCACCATGTCACTGGGACTCTTTTTCCCCAAGTTTTTCCCTAAGTTTTTCCCTTTCCAACTGTTCTCCTCTACTCATTATGAGTTCAATTTCTATAACTAACTGAAATCTCTCCAAGTCACTAGATTCCTGCCTAAATCCCTTCCACACTGCACTCTCCTTTCTCCACGAACCAAAGTAATGTTTACATTAAGGGAGATGCGATGGGATGTCATTCCTACTCCCTAGTTACAGTACTCATGCAATAAATGCATTAAATTCATTCCAACTACTCACTAACTCCACTTCATGGAGCTTAGTTGAGCTCAAAGATTTGAAAATTCAAATCTTTAAAGATAACAAATATATATACACACTTCTTTGAACAGAGATAAATCACTTGCAAGGTTAATTATATCTATGTTTTTTTCATAATTCACAAGTGATAAAATAACAGTTGAACTGTTATGAAATGGAAACAATCAAAGTCTCATTGACACAACATGAATGATATCAACCACACTAACTTAGAGATGAAAAGCAATGGATCAACTATGACGTGGATCACACTAAGCCAAAACAAGAAATTGACTACATCGTCATACAATGACAATGCTACTATGCAAATTACTGACATACTATGACATCAAAAGGTATCCATTTATAAAAACAATGACACAATACTTGTGTGTGTGAGAGTTCTCAAACCATGTCGTCTCTCCATTTTACCTGATCCAATTCCCTCTCTCCAGTAATACTCTCCCTTCTCCTGTGCAAGGGGAAAAAACTATTTCCTTTGTCCACCTCATTAGCAATCATAGTAGTTAGTCTATTAACCACATTATGTATAACATCAAATAAATATTTTAACAACAATAATCATCAAGAAATATATATCTATGTCTACATATCATAAATCAAAGTAAATTTATCTCATCAAGTTCATCTGCTAAACACAGCATGATAATCATAATTCAAAATGCATAATAAAAACATCTAACTAATAATTAATTAAAAATAATATAATTAAGTTGTCCAAAAATAGGGTGTCACAATTGGAAACATCGCCTAGACCTCCATTCTTCACTCTCCTAATTTGGAATAGAATAATCCCACCAATCGAATTCATAGTGATTAAGTTGTTTCTGCATGATAATGCAGTCAGTGGTTTGGTTGCAGCTGTACATTGCTGAATTAATGGGCCCAAAAAAGTTTAACCAGTAATATTAACATGTGCAGGTATAACCTAGTTGGTAGTGTCTTTGAATAGCAAAGACTTGATTTTTTTTTTATAGCCTATTCACATGAAACCATACAAGAGCACAGAAAAGTAGTTACAACGTTGGAAATCCCAGTCAAAATCTAACTTATAAAAAAGCATTGCGATCTTGATCTTGATGTTCTAATAGAAAAATCTAAGATCCAAAATTAAAAAAAAGTTGAAACCACGCCCACAAATATTAAGTAATATCCATGTATTCAAACACCTATACACAACCTGAGATCTATTCTTGCAATGTCAATGTCCCCTCCATTTGCAATGTTTTCTTTTCATCTATCAGTTTCAGAAGTTCATGTCCAGCTTCATCACTTAATCCTTTAATGCAACCTTCTGAATAGTTGGCCGATTGTGTACAAACTTGTTTGCATCTACATTAAACACCTTTCTCCACTACAAAAGCAATGAAAATGAATAAGGTCAACTATGTAAAGAACTATCATACTTACTTATTATATTAAAAATTTTGTAACTTACTTCTTCTATCCATCTCATGTCATACTCTGTTTCAGGATAATTTAACCTTCTGCATGGCTGGTCACGTGTGACTAGCATAGCTTTGTCCAAGGACCTGCATAGTAATTATTTATATCAGGTATACAGTAAACTACATGCCACCAATACTAATGGTAAAATATGAAGGAGAGATGTTAGAACACTGACCTTTCTGCAGCCTCAGCAATAAAATATCGACCTAAAATTAACGCAAAAGTGAACAATATCAAATAAATATAATAGAATTTAAGATTCTCAATTTATAATAAATGTTTCAAAGCTTTGGATTAGAGTTTGCAAAGAAAAAGATTTCTTTAGATTGCAACCCGTGTAATCTGTTAACTTTTTGAAAGGATTTAGAATAAAATTTTCTTAATTTAATGAACATACTGCTTTTTACTTTTTTAATAAGAAACTCCTCAACATTCAAGTAAAAGAGTTTGCAAAGAAAAAGATTTCTTTGTATTGCAACCTCTGTAATCTATTAGCTTTTTGAAAGGATTTAGAATAAAATTTTCTTAAAATTTTTTAATGAACATACTGCTTTTTACTTTTTAATAAGAAACTCCTCAACATTCAAGTAAATTAAAAAAAAAACTTATAAACTCACCGAGGATTACTTGGCGTTTATCCTCCTTAAGCCTGCAGAGAAATGGCATTCCAACATTATTAAACATCTTTAACAGCACCCAAAAGTTTTTCAAATCAACCTTTTGGGTCCCAAAAATAAAATAATAACCCACAGAAATATGGAATCACCTAAAATATGAGACACAAAATAACCTGAAGGATATAAAAATCTTTTGATTTTTCTTGAAGATAGATATAGTGTTCAATGCATTATTCTTTAATTAAAAGTTAACCGTCAAACAAAAGAAAAACAAAAGAGAAATAATAGAATACCATATATGGGCTTGCCAACGGCAACGACCACGGTCATCACTGACTCCAATGAATCGGCCACTTTTCCTACCATTATCATTTATGTTAGGCTTTCCATGTGATGTCTTAGGGTTAGGGTTTTCCATGAAAATTATTACCACCACTTCCTGCCACTGTGACTTGATCAACCCTCCCTCTACTGAGATTCATTAGCATCCTTGCCGCGTGTTCAATATCATCCAATTCACAAGAATTCTCCTTGTGATTTTTCCTTTTTCTACCACTAAGCCTCACCTCAGCATCAGGATCTGCTATCTCAGAAGCAGTACTAGACTGAGCTTTAACTTGAGCATGAGAAATATTGGCATTAAGATTTTCCATTATTATAAAGTCTGCACAATGCAAGAAAGCAGTTAGCACTGCAAACGTATATGTTTCATTCTATTCCTTATCCTTTAAAAAAAAGATAGCACATCACTTGAGAAAGCTGGGGCCATTGATATATAATGGATAAGAGAGATTTCAATCCTGATCATACTAAAACAGTCTATGAGACTATCATATTACAAAGCACTGCTGAAGTAGTGAGAGATTGCTATCAGACATAACTCTGTTCTTTGCAACTTGTTCGTCTTCCAAAGTTTGACCTTTATAGTGATGATAGATAAAACAAACATTGATGAAAACAATTGGTGCTGTTAGTTTTCCTTTATGTTTATATCTAATAGCCCTTTGCTTGTTTTCCTTTGTGTTCCAACGCAAAAATAATGCTGGGAAAATGAGGAAGACCATATAGTCAATGCTTTCTTGATTTGTCAAAGTCTTATGAACATTAAAGAATGCTTGTAGTCCTTGGACGGCGAAATAAGTAATTTGAGTAAAACTATTTAGAAGGAATCAAATTCTAAGTAAGATTAAGCCCTGTAACAAAGTTGAAGAAATTAAATTTACACTACTTGGTCATTGAAATTCAGGGAGATGATAGAAAGATTTAATTATGGTGAAAAATAATTTATTTATATAAATAAATACATTGAATAAAAGGTTATTGAAGAAATAAATATCCAATAATAATATTGTAAAGAAGTATATGTTTCACTCTTTCACTTTTATGTTTTAATCTTATTTTTGTGGATCTGGTTAACATATTCTCTTAGTATCTAAATTATTTTATAGGTGCAGTGAATAACCCTAATTTGGAATTGAACATTGTATTATATTTAATCCTCCACTTCATACCTACACCAATATAATTCTTTGGACTTCTTCCTTCCTAAACTAGATCATACATGCAATCTCATCCTATAGACTAGATTGTGGGCATGATCTAGTCCTCTAGATTTAAAATCTGAAATTCGAAATTTCAAAGCTAACAATCCCAAGATATACTTATTACTCATGCAGAAGATAAATGTTGAATACTTTTATCTTTACCTTTCTTCAACAAGGAGGATGCTAATATGGATGTAAATTCCAACATTTATCTTCTTCATGCCCATCTTTATCACAATGAGTACAATGCAATTTTCTCTTACCTTTACCATGGAATTACAAATCTTCATTCCTTTTCCCTTTGCATTTTTCTTTCCACCATGATACTATTTGTTACCCTTGTTGCAAATGAAAGGAACTCCCTCCTTGTCCAACTCCAGATAGCCTACATGGGCACAAGCCTCATTGATATTTGGGGGTTTGGCCCTGACGAATACCATTTGTAGATGGTTAAAAAAGCCTTCCACATAGCTAATCAAGACCTCATGCTCCATGATGTCCTTCCCAAGGTTAAGTTCTCTTTTTATTCTCTTGTAGGCTTGAAGACTTTTCCCTTTCATTTCTTCAAATGATGCCACTACATCACTTATTCTTCTTCATGGAAAATGGGGTAAAACTAATTCTACAATAGCTCATTAAAATTATTCATCTTGGAGATTGGTGTAATTTTTTAAATTTTCCAAGAGTGAGCATAACTCCAATACCATGTGAGAGAATGCCCAAGTTTCAACCATATGAAAGAAGTCTGTTGAGTTGACCATCATTTCACCATCATTGAGAGAATGCACTAATTTCACCATCATTGAGTTGACTATAATTTCACCATCATTGCGTTTAATGACTATCTTTGCTTCAAGTTTGAAGAACCTCATGGATGATGATGCTTCTTGCTCAAGTTCACTCTTTTCAAGCTCACCTTCTTTTAAATCTACAAGATGTCTTGTAGAATGAATTGTTGAGATTATGAAATCTATCCATCCAAGATTATTTTGGACTCCCCATTTTGCCTATCAATTCTAGTATCATGTTCTCAAAAATATGAAGTTTATCTTCAACATACTTAATCCTTGCAACTAGATTGTGTGCATAAATTAGAGTTCTCCATATTGAAAATTCAAAATTATCAATTCTAAAGTTGGCAATCCTAGGATATAATCATTACCCATCAACATGCTTACCAAAATTCTAAAATTGTGTCTAGGGTTGTGAATTTAGGGATATTATCCTAGAAAACTTTCATAATTGATTAGTAGAATCTTTCATTCACATATTTGATCACACACATCATTAATCTTAGTTTTCATTAGGTGTAAATACTCAACATCCAAAATTCTTTGTTTCTTTGTTTTGATCTTGCTAGATCATACTAGGGGCTTCACTGTCATTGAGGAATTGGATTGCTCTTCCCTCTATACATATGAATATTGGACCAAAGGCACAATTAGCGCAACATTAATCATAGACCTATATATATACATTTAATAAAATATTTTCTAAAGATTTGCAATGTAAATTTTGTGTTGAATGAAATCACACTACTTAAGATAAAATTACACTAGTCAAACAAAATGATTTGCAATGTAAATTTTGTGTTGAATGAAATCGCACTACTTAAGATAAAATTACACTAGTCAAACAAAATCATGGGTGTGATCTAATCTAATGCCTTGAGAATTGCTTCATCTATTTGTCATAGGCTTCTAATCATAAGTCTAGTTCTAGATTCTATATCTCAATTCCCTATCACACTATCAATACAATAAGCATACACATCAATCCAATTACTAGGTAAGCCCTCTAATCTCTCTCATTTTCATTTATCATCTATTTATCTGGATTAGTATCTCATATCTTACTACCTAATTTAATTTAAGATCAAATTGTTATGTATTTCCTTATCATTCCATTAGACATCTAAATTAATGTAAGGTGGTTTATTTTCCTTAAAATACTAATATCTATATTATTATTGTATGGGTGAAAAGTGCATCCCTGGTACTTTTTTCCCTTTCATTTTGGACTTGCCTTAATTGTTATCCCTACTATAATGGTCTAGTGTCTGTGATAACCAAAATTTTACTAGACACAATGCCTAGTACTTTTTTCCCTTTCATTTTGGACTCACCTTAATTGTTATCCCTACTATAATGGTCTAGTGTCTATGATAACCAAAATTTTACTAGACACAATGCCTGGTACTTTTTTCCCTTTCATTTTGGACTCACCTTAATTGTTATCCCTACTATATTGGTCTAGTGTCTGTGTTAACCAAAATTTTACTTAGACACAATGCTGGTGAGTTAGACTCCAAACAGCACATGCACTGCACCATTGCTAAATGCATCAATCGAATCACTCATACCTTCTGGGGAAAGCTATCTAGGCGAGGCTGATTTGGACTAGTTACTCTCTTGGCATGGAAGAAGTGCACCCTGGGTGATAGTGGAGTTGTGTTGTATGTTTCAATGTTGAATTATTTAGTTTGTGTACTCATATGAGACTGAGGATTTCCTTAATGTTTTCCTATGTTTGTTGTTTGATTTGAAAAGTTTTGTAACTTACATCTTCTACCCATCTCATGTCATACTCTATTTCAGGATAATTTAACCTCTTGCATGGTTGGTCACGTGTGACTAGCATAGCTTTGTCAGAGGACCTGCATAGTAATTATTTATCAGGTATACAGTAAACTACATTCCACCAATACTAATGGTAAAATATGGAGGAGAGATGTTAGAACACTGACCTTACTGTAGCCTCAGTAATAAAATATCAACCTAAAATTAACACAAAAGTGAACAATAAAAAATAAAATATAATAGAATTTAAGATTCTCAATTTATAATAAATGTTTGAAAGCTTTGGATTAGAGTTTCCAAAGAAAAAGATTTATTTGGATTGCAACCACTGTAATCTGTTAACTTTTTGAAAGGATTTAGGATATTTTTTTTTTAGAATTTTTTTATGAACATACTACTTTTGACTTAATAATGGGTCACAAATAACATGGCTGGATTATTTTTTTTAGGGTAATTTTTATCTTCAAATCTTTAAAAATATTAGTAACCTATATTATTCTCAAAACAACAAAAATCTTTCTGCTTTTTACTTTTTTAATAAAAAACTCCTCAGCATTCAAGTAAATAAAAAAAATAAAAAATAAATCCTTATAAACTCACCGAGGCTTACTTGGCTTTTATCCTCCTTAAGCCTGCAGAGAAATGGCATTCCAACATTATTAAAGAGATCTATGTAATGAAACAAATTGTAAGTTAGACACTTCAACAATCCATTATTATTGAACTCAAAACATGTTTAACAGCAGCCAAAATTTTTTCAAATCAACCTTTTGAGTCCCAAAAAAATTAACCCATAGAAATATGGAATCACACTAAATATGAGAAATACTAAATGACCTCAAAGATTCATATAAAAATCTTTTGATTTTTTCTTGAAGAAAGATATAGTGTTCAATGTATTATTGTTTAATTAAAATTTAATAGTCAAGCAAAAGAAAAACAAAAGAGAAATAATAGAATACCATATATTGGCTTGCCAACGGCAACGGCCACGGTCATCAATGACTCCAATGCATCGGCTACTTTTCCTACCATTATCATTTATGTTAGGCTTTCCATGAGACGTCTTAGGGTTAGGGTTTTCCATGCCATTATTACCACCACTTCCTGCAACTGTGTCTTGATCAACCCTCCCTCTACTAAGATTGATTAGCATCCTTGCCGTGTGTTCAATATCATCCATTTCACAAGAATTCTCCTTGTGATTTTTCCTTTTTCTACCACTAAGCCTCACCTCAGCATTAGGATCTGCTATCTCAGAAGCAGGACTAGACTGAGCTTTAACTTGAGCATGAGAAATATTGGCATTAAGATTTTCCATTATTGTAAAGTCTGCACAATGCAAGAAAGCAGTTAGCACTGCAAACGTACATGCCAATCATTCTATTCCTTATCCTTTTAAAAAAAGATAGCACATCACTTGAGAAAGTTGGGGCCATTGATATATAATGGAAAAGAGAGATTCAATAACCTTCATCATACTAAAACAGTCTATGAGACTATCATATTACAAAGCACTGTTGAAGTAGTGAAAGATTGGTATCAGACAACTCTGTTCTTTGAAACTTGTTCGTCTTCCAAAGTTTGACCTTTCTAGTGATGATAGATAAAACAAACATTGATGAAAACAATTGGTGCTGTTAGTTTTCCTTTATGTTTATATCTAATATCCCTTATCTTGTTTTCCTTTGTGTTCTAAAGGAAAAATAATAATGGGAAAATGAGGAAGACCATATAGTCAAAAGTAATTATGATTACTTGATTTGCCAAAGTCTTATGACCATTAAAGAATGCTTGTAGTCCAACGAAATAACTAAATTTATCTAGGAGGAATTAAATGTTGTAGACAGAAAATGAGTAAAACTATTTAGAAGGAATCAAATTTCAAGTTAGATTAAGCTCTGTAATAAAGTTGAAGAAATTAAACTTATATTACCGGGTCATTGAAATTCAGGGAGATGACAGAAAGATTTAATTATGGTGAAAAATAATTCATTTATATAAATAAATAAGTTAAATAAAAGGTTATTGAAGAAATAAATGTCCAATAATAATATTGTAAAGTAGTATATGTTTCACTCTTTCACTTTTATGTTTTAATGTTATTTTTGTGGATCTGGGTAACATACTCTCTTAGTATATAATCTGTTTATAGGTGTAGTGAATAACCCTAATTTTGAATTGAACATTGTATTATGTTTAATCCTCCACTTCATACCAACAACAATGTAATTCTTAGGACTTCTTCCTTCCTAGACTAGATCATACATGTAATCTCATCCTATAGACTAGATTGTGGGCATGATCTAGTCCTCTAGATTTAAAATTTGAAATTCTAAATTTCAAAGCTAACAATCCCAAGATATACTTATTACTCATGAAGAAGATAAATGTTGAATACTTTTATCTTTACCTTTCTTCAACCAAGAGGGTGCTAATTGGGATGTAAATTCCAACATTTATCTTCTTCATGCCCATCTTTATCACAATGAGAACAATGCAATTTTCTCTTACCTTTACCATGGAATTACAAATCTTCATTCCTTTTCCCTTTGGATTTTTCTTTCCAGCATTCTACTTTTTGTTACCCTTGTTGCAAGTGAAAGGAACTCCCTCCTTTTCCAACTCTAGATAGCCTACTTGGGCACAAGCCTCACTGATATTTTGGGGTTTGCCCCTGAGGAATACCATTTTTAGATGGTTAAACAAACCTCCCACATAGATAATCAACACCTCATGCTCCATGATGTCCTTCTCAAGGTTAAGTGCTCTTTTTATTCTCTTGTAGGCTTGAAGACTTTTCCCTTTCCTTTCTTTAAATGATGCCACTACATCACTTATTCTTCTTCATGGAAAATGGGGTAAAACTAATTCTACAATAGCTCATTAAAATTATTCCACTTGGAGACTGGTGTAATTATTTAAATTTTCAAAGAGTGAGCATAACTTGGATACCATGTGAGAGAATGCCCAAGTTTCAACCTTATGAAAGAAGTCTCTTGAGTTGACCATCATTTCACCATCCTTGAGAGAATGCACTAATTTCACCATCATTGAGTTGACTATAATTTCACCATCATTGAGTTTAATGACTATCTTTGCTTCAACTTTGAAGAACCTCATGGATGATGATGCTTCTTGCTCAAGTTCACTCTTTTCAAGATCACCTTCTTTTAAATCTACGAGATGTCTTGTAGAATGAATTGTTGAGATTATGAAATCTATCCATCCAGGATTAGTTTGGACTCCCCATTTTGCTTTCAATTCTAGTATCATGTTCTCAAAAATATGAAGTTTATCTTCAACATATTGAATCCTTGCAACTAGATTGTGTGCATAATCAAAAGTTCTCCATATTGAAAATTCAAAATTATCAATTCTAAAGTTGGCAATCCTAGGATATAATCATTACACATCAACATGCTTACCAAAATTCTAAAATTGTGTCTAGGGTTGTGAATTTAGGGATATTATCCTAGAAAACTTTCATAATTGATTAGTAGAATCTTTCATTCACATATTTGATCACACACATCATTAATATTAGTTTTCATTAGGTGTAAATACTGAACATCCAAAATTCTGTGTTTCTTTGTTTTGATCTTGCTAGATCAACCTAGGGGCTTCACTGTCATTGAGGAATTGGATTGCTCTTCCCTCTATACATAGGAATATTGGACCAAAGGCACAATTAGCACAACATTAATCAAAGACCTATATATATACATTCAATAAAATATTTTCTAAAGATTTGCAATGTAAATTTTGTGTTGAATGAAATCGCACTACTTAAGATAAAATTACACTAGTCAAACAAAATCATGGGTGTGAACTAATCTAAAGCTTTGAGAATTTCTTCATCTAATTGTCATAGGTTTCTAATCATAAGTCTAGTTCTAGATTATATATCTCAATTCCCTATCACACTATCAATACAATAAGCATCCACATCAATCCAATTACTAGGTAAGCCCTCTAATCTCTCTCATTTTCATTTATCATCTATTTATCTAGATTAGTATCTCATATCTTACTACCTATTTTAATTTAAGATCAAATTATTATGTATTTCCTAATCATTCCATTAGACATCTAAATTAATGTAAGGTGGTTTATTTTCCTTAAAATACTAATATCAATATTATTATTGTACAGGTGAAAAGTGCATCGTTGGTACTCTTTTCCCTTTCATTTTGGACTCACCTTAATTGTTATCCCTACTATAATGGTCTAGTGTCTGTGATAACCAATATTTTACTTAGACACAATGCTGGCGAGTCAGACTCCAAACAACACATTCACTGCACCAATTCTAAAGCCATCAATCTAATCACTTCTACCTTCTGTGGAACACTATCTAGGTGATGCTGATTTGGAGTAGTTACTCTCTTCACATGGAAGAAGTGCATTCTGGGTGATAGTGGAGTTGTTGTGTTGTATGTTTGAATGTTGAATTGTTGAGTTTGTATACTCATGATGAGACTGAGGGTTTCCTTGATGTTTTCATATGTTTGTTGTTTGATTTGAAATATTGTTTCTATGCCTAGTAACAAAACTAGGGCTTCTTCAATGCTTGTTTTCAAACAAAAATTGAATGTTTTATGCCTCATGGTGAAATTGAGGGCTTGAATGTTTGAAACATTTGAAAGTTAAAAATGAACTTATAGTGCAATTAATCCTAAATGAATGCATACACTTTTCTTTTTCCAATTTTGGATTTTTGATGATCTAATTACTATTAAAAGGAAACATTTATGCGAGTTATATGACTTTTCCTAATGCAATATAACTATGCTTTTTGTGTTTTCCATGTTTTCAAGCTTCTAATATAAATTTGTAACTAGTCTAAGAAAAATAGAAAATTTATTCTAAAAAGTAAATTACTCTACTCTAACTTTATCCTATCAAGAGAAAGACAAGACAATGTTTTACTTCCTCAAGAGTACAATGTGAGTTAACTACTGATAAATCAGTATAGAACCTATAATAATCGGCACCAATGCTAGGATATTTCTTCAAAGGTCCTATAACAACTGTCTTCTCTTATATAGCAATGGGGTCCTCCTCTTGGTGATAGGGATAGAAAGGGGATGTAAGGGAGTGAAAAATGGCTTAGAAGCAATAATAAATTTGAAGGAAAAAAGGTGCACACATGGTCTTTGTACAAGCATAAAAAGATAGAGGGGATACCATGCATAAACTTGGGTAAGGCAAGAATACATGAAAAAGATCTCCTAAAGAGGAAGCTTTGAAGCTTTGCAAAAACTAAAACTAAAAGAAATAAACTAAGAGACTCAAAAGCCTATGAAGAAGCTTGAAGAATCTTGTGAAGAATATTGTGATATTTCTCAATGAGAAAAGGATTTCTGTTTTTCTATGAGATATCTAAACTAAAACTTGAAAGAAAAAGGCTCAAGGTTTGTGAAGAAGCATGTAAAGAAGATTTTGTGAATGAAAGTGATGATAAACAATGAAGAATGAAGGGGTATTTATAAGTAGAAATGAGAGGGAACATAAGAAAAGATAATATTAAAAGAAGTGGTTATTGTTGATGATGTTTTCTTGAAGCTTCATGACCTTTTCACAACTTGGGAACCCCAAAAAGAAACTAACTACTAAAGCCAACAACCTAAACTACGAAAAGCAAACAAAACCAAAGATCAACTGAACACAACAAAATTACTCTAAAACAACATAAAGAAAAACCTACTCTAAGCAAGCTATGTACAAAGAGCAGACACGACTCAAAAGACCCAAATATATACAAGACCTAACATGATTTCTCAAAATGAAAAGAAACAATAAGGCACACATGATAGTTTGGATTTTGGCAAATTTATCCTTAAACTAGGAAATATATTCTCTCACAATACAATCCTCGAACTCAGAAATTTTTTTGCAGAAAAATCAATAGTTGTGGCAACTCATTGGGACCATGATTAATACATATACATGTTGTCTTTCCAAAATTTCCATAGTCAAATTCATATTCTTCAAATTCATTATCAGGAAATTCGTAATCATCAAATTCAAAATCTTTCCAATTAATAACAGGGAAAGATACAACCTAGTGTTCTTCGCCTTCAAATGGATATTGCTCATCTTTCATGCACACATTGGGAGGTTGAAGCTAGTCATGGATTATCCCACTCGCATCCGCAACATGGAATCAACACTATAATCAATAGTGGGCATATCAAGATGAAAAGGTGAAAACAATTAAATTTTGAAAGCATGGAACATTTCACTTGTTAGCTTGTTGTGGATCTTCAATAAAGGACCTAGCATAAACTCAAATTGCTTCACATAGTTGACCTCCATTTCATCAGCTTCTTCTTCTTGAGACAACCTCGGCTAGAACTCCTTTTGTATTTCTTCGATGGAAGCGTCTAGTGCCCCTCCGAATTTCTGCTCACTATCAAGCTTATGGATGACGGTGTGTAACATATCCTTTTGACCACTTCCCTTTTCAAGGATGCTTACAATCTCTTGTAATTCATTCTCAATAATTTCCTCTAGTAATATGAAAGCATGAGTGGCAAGGAATTCTTCTTTGTCTTGAAATGAACTTGAATCACCTTCTTCTCTATGTGTTGAATCCGTACCTTGATCTTTACTTGTAATCACTTGAATATTCTTTATCTCTATTTGAATTTCTTCAATATGTCCTTTCATGTTTTGAACAAGGCCTTTGAATTCATCTTCTAATACACTTGTGCTATTTTCACTAGTAGATGGAATAGAAGTTCCTTCTTCTCTAGATGATTCCTCAAACTTCAATTGCACCTTGGCTTGATGAATAGCCTCCCAAATTGTCGAACATGTGAATTTTAAATGATTGGCATTATGAATTCTACACCATTCGCATGGAAGTAGGTGATACTTTACGCTCAAGCCTTTCTCAATATGTAGTCTCTCTTTGATCATCTATTTAAATCTTACGAAGGCTTCACTTTCACTTGACACCTCAGGTTCCACCATTGTACTCATAACTATCTCATAAACTTGTGAAAAAGAAATTCTTCTTTGCAAAGTTAATTCCATCCTTGACAAAAATGTTAAACAATATAGCTCCTTGTGATCATTTGTACCATGAATTCGGTATCCATCCCATGATGCAAAGTTGGTCAAGTCAGCATTCCTTTGATGAAGTTGTGCAATCAAACTCTGTCAAAGCTGAATTATGTCCACTTGAGGATCATATTTCTACCCACAACCTTGAAATTTCTTCACGCATGCTGAGAAATTCATCCTTATTTTGGTATTTTTTAAAATTTGTTGCTTTTTTTGCAGTTTTTATTTTTCTACTTTTGTTGGATTTTCTGCATAAGAGAGATCTTGAAATCTTGAATTCTTCCTTGAGCACTACAGTTGGACAACTCCACCTCCTCCACATCACATTCTCCATAAACCCTCTCTAAATCTGCCCATGCTTCTATAGCATTCAAAGGAAGTTAAATTATCATGGAAGTAAGTGAAGATGTCTTTGATCATCAAAACCAAGCCAAAAATTGTCTAAGTCATGAAAAATCTTCACACCATCTTCAAACCCTCCCATGCTAGGTGGCCTTGAGCCCTTCATCCAGACAAGGTCTTGTCCACAACACACTCTCTGCCTATCACCACTAAACCCACCTAGGCACTTAGGCATGGATTTCACGTGAAAGGGTATATTTTGAAATGCCATTTTTTGATCCCACATGCATAAGATGAGTGTAATTTGTTATTGAAAATCCTTTATATCAAGTCTTAATTTGATGTGTTTTTGTAGGTGATGGAGGATCCAAGGAGGTGAATGGCGAGAGCTCATACATGAGAAGTTTGGAAGGTGAAGGAAAGTTGCTCAAAGTTGTCATCATCACCGCATGGAGGAGAGCTCTTACATCAAGTTCATCGTATGCCGTGCATGAGAAGTATTGAAAAACAAAGTATTTGAAATGAAACAGAGTGCAGCAAAATAAAAAAACACTTGAATTGAGTAGCAACTTGCACAGAAAATAGATAATCTTAATTAATTACAATGGTAGCCTTGCTGCTATATTTATTACATTCATAGAAATCTCTAGAATATCTTAGAATTGCTAAGAGAAGTGTTGAAAGGGAAAAATCTAGATGTTTCTATTTGTAGGTGGAAGTTTCCATATTCTGGAACATTCCATAAAAAATAAACATTATCTCCAACACCCCCCCATAATGTTTATTTGGAGAAGATAATTACAAAATATTACTATATAGTAACTTCCTTGAGATTTAACAAGTCTCTGAATTTGATAAATTTCACTTCAGGTAGTGCTTTTGTAATTATGTCAACAATTTGATTTTCTGTTCCACAAAATTTTAACTCCACCACTTGATCTTCTATCAAATCATGAACAAAATGATGATGTACTTCTATATGCTTTGATCTAGCATGATAAATTGGATTTTCTACTAGCTTGATAGTACTTTGATTGTCACAGAATATAGTAGTTGGACAAACTTGTGGATGTTGAGTTTCTTCAAGTAGTCTTCTAATCCATAATGCTTCTTGAGATACCTTTGATGAACCAACATATTCAGCTTCTGTAGATGATAGTGATACTATTGCTTGTTTCTTGCTGCTCCAAGAAATTGGTCCTGACCCAAGATGAAACATGTACCCTGAAGTTGATTTTCTGTCATCAATATCACCTGCATAATCAGAATTTGTATATCCAACTAATGTTGGCTCTCCTCCATATTTGTACTCAATTCCAAGGTGATAAGTGCCTTTAATATATTTTAAGATTCTCTTAGCTGCTTTCCAATGCTCAATGTGTGGATCTGACATGTACCTGGATAGAATACCAACTGCATATGCAATGTCTGGTCTAGTTATGGTGAGATACAGAAGACTCCCAACTAATTGTCTATATAATTTTCCATCCACCTTCTTTTGAGTAGAATTAGCACTCAACTTTAATCCTACTTCACATGGTGTATTAGATGCTTTACAGTCAGTCATATTAAACTTTTTCAATACATCAAGAGCATATTTGGTTTGAGACAACATGATTCTTCCTTCTTCTTGCCATACTTGCATACCCAAAAAATAGTGCATCAACCCTAAATTAGTTATTTCAAAAGCTTGTTTGAGTTGATCCTTGATTATTTCAATATTATGTGTGTGATCCCCTGTAATAATCAAGTCATCCACATACAATACAATAATAACAACTTTACCATCACTATGTTTTACATACACATCTGGATCAGCTTTACTTCTTTTAAATCCTGCATTTATAAAGTACTCATTTATTTTGGAGTACCATGCCCTTAGAGCTCGCTTAAGACCATATAATGATTTTTTTAATCTGCACACTGGATGTTCTTCACCACTTTTAACAAATCCAGGTGGTTGTTGCATGTAAATTTCTTCTTGAAGATCACCATGTAGAAAGGCACTTTTTACATCCATTTGATAAATTTTCTAACCAAATTTTGCAGCTAGAGAAACTATTGTATGAATTGAACTCATTTTAGCAACTGGAGCAAAGGTTTTAGTATAATCAATACCTTCTGTTTGTGAGAAGCCTTTAGCCACTAGTCTTGCTTTATATTTTTCAATAGCTCCATCTGATGTGAACTTTACTTTGTAGGTCCACTTGCAGCCAACCACACTTTTACCTTTTGGAAGAGGTGTCAATTCCCAAGTTCCATTTTTCATCAGAGAGTTGTATTCATCTTACATTGCTTCTTCCCATTTTTCTTTCCCTTTTGCTTCCTCATATGTACTTGGAGTGTCAACCTGCATCACCTTAGTCATAAGAGCATAGTTAGCAAACATATTTCTAGGGCCTTCTTGGTATATTTCTTGAATGCTTCTAGTCTTCTGTGTGTCTTCATCATCACTTTCACTTGATGCTTCACTTTGTGTTCCTTCTCCTCCTGCAGAAGATTACACACCTTGATTTTGAGCATTAGTATAAGTAGACTTATCTGCTTCAATCAATATTGGAAAGTAAGATAATGTAGGAAAATGTTCACTTTCAATATTTTCATCAAACCATACATTCCTTTTGATATAAATTTCATTTGTTTTAGGATTATATAACCTATATCCTTTTGATTCCTCACTATACCCAACCATTATGCACTTCTCACTCTTTCTTTCTAACTTGCTCCTTTTTTCATCAGGGATGTGGGCATATGCATTACATCCAAAGACTCTCAAATGAGATACTGTAGGCTTCCTACCACTCCATGCCTCTTCTGGTGTTATATTTAGAACTACTTTAGTAGGTGTTCTATTCAAAATGTAAATTGCAGTACAAATTGCTTCAGCCCAGAATTTAACTTCTATATTTCTAGAGTGAAGCATGCACCTAGCCATTTTTATTATAGTTCTATTTTTCCTTTCTGCAACTCCGTTTTGTTGGGGTGAGTAGGAGATTGTTGATTCCTTCTTTATACCATGTTATTTACAAAAATCTAAAAAGAACTTTGTTCATATATTCCATACCTCTATCTGTTCTTATTATCTTCAGAGATCTTCCACTTTGATTTTCAGCCAATGCCTTAAACTCTTTAAACTTATCAAACACTTCATCCTTCTTTTTTAGAAAATAAACCCAAATTCTTCTAGTATAGTCATCAATAAAGGTGAGGGCATACCTTGATCCTACAAGTGATGGTGTTCTGAAAGGACCCATTACATCACTATGAACCAAATGCAAAGGAGTCTTTGCTCTCCATGATTTACCTTGTGGGAAACTTTCCACATGTTGCTTTCCCATAGCACATCCTTCACACACCTTGTGACTTGATGAGATTTTTGGAAGCCCATGCACCATATATAGTTTCTCCATAAGCTTGAGGCTTTGATAATTGACATGTCCCATATGCTCATGCCATAATCTGCTCATATCATTATATTTGGCAATAGCACACATATTCTCATTTCCACATTTAGAAGTAAATTCTTGAAACTTGTATAATCCATTCTCCATCTTACCAATTGCAGTCACTTTGTAGTTATTACTCACATCCTTGATCAGACATTTATCATTGTAGAATTCTATTTTATACCCCTGATTTGCAATTTGAGATACAAAAAGAAGATTTGTCTTCAATTCTGGAACTAACTTCACATTTTTGAACAAACCATTATCAACTTTAACATTTCCAGTTCCTTTAAATTCCAAAGCACTATTATTCCCCAAATATATTTTCTCTAGATTGTTATCATTTCTTAGTGATGCAAATTGTTCCTTATTATAACACATATGTTGTGTGGCACCAGAATCAATAACCCTGTCATCTTTATAAGAATCATTTGCTTTAAGTGCAATACAAAGAGCATTACTTTTAGAATCAAATTTTTTTGTAAACTTATTTGTCTTCCTTTTTGTATCTTTGATCCTCTTATAGCATTCATTTGCTTTATGACCTAACTTACCACAGTAATTACATTTCCATTTGCTTTTATGATAATCCTTGGCTGGAGTATACCTATTGTCATACTTTCAATTTCTCTCTCTTGAATGATTTTCTTGTGTATTTTTGTAATTCTGTTTCCCTCTTATTATGAAAGCTTCATCATTAAATGACTCTCTTTCTTTGATTTGATGTTTTTCTTCTTGCACTAATTTAGCACATAACTCTTCATATTTTATGCTTTTTAATTTATCAGCAGTATCTAGCCCTCTTATAAATGATTGATAAGACCCTGGGAGACTTTGTAAAACTATTTGCACAAAATCTTTTTCACCTATATCCTTTCCAAGAGAAGCAAGTTCATTTCTCTTTTCCTTTAATTTGTTTAGATGAGGGACTAACTCTTGTGAATTTGATAATTTCATGTTGTATAATTCTGCAGTGAGGGTTAGAATCCATACATCACCTGAATTTTCATATGTAGTTTTCAAAATATCCCACACTTTAACTCCACTTCTTTCATTGCGAACTTCTAGAAAAACTTCTTCTGAAAGTGTAAGCTTGATCAGTGCTGCTGCCCTTTTATCTCTTTTATCCCAATCTTCTTGATCTTTTCCATTGTTTGCTGGTCTTTTTTCACTACCATTAACAATTTCAAAACAATTTTGAAGCATTAGAAAAATCTCCATACGAGACACCCAATCATAATAATTTTTTTCCATTTAATTTAATTGTAGGTAAAGGAATACCAATTGAATCCATTGTATCAAATTCCCTCTTTTTAAGATGAGAATTAAAATCATAAATCTCTCACCAATTCTTGCTGATTTGATTGTTTTCTTTGCTGCAATATTTTTGTTTCTTTGCCACAAAGCAATGGTGATCAACCTCCAATCACACAACTTACATAATTCACAACCAACACTATAAAACCAGAAACTACAGCCCCAAGATTTGAGAGGGATCTGATACCATATTGAAAAACAGAGTATTTGAAATGAAACAGAGTGCAGCAAAATTAAAAAAACACTTGAATTGAGCAGCAACTTGCACAGAAAATAGATAATCTTAATTAATTACAATGGCAGCCTTGCTGCTATATTTATTACATTCATAGAAATCTCTAGAATATCTTAGAATGGCTAAGAGAAGTGTCAAAAGGGAAAAATCTAGATGTTTCTATTTGGAGGTGGAAGTTTCCATATTCTGGAACATTCCATAAAAAATAAACATTATCTCCAACAAGAAGGAGGTCATCATCCAGAGTTGTCTATTTCATGTGCATCCGTCATATGCAAGAAGTCACACACAAGACATCTTCCACCTCAACATTTCAAGAGTCTAGAGTCCTGTAAGAACAACATCACAACATGAGAGATGAGCATGATCATCAAAGCGATCCATGAGTTACATCAAAGACAACAAGAAGAAAATATTCTAAGTAAAGTGAACATGAGGTGAACCAGACTAGTTCTTTTGAAGATGCTAAGGTGACACATACACATCATCAAGCCAATCACATTCTACCATGTCATTCATTCAAGATGGCCCATCATAAAGATGCTCCAAAGATGCTTATCACATTGGGAAATGCACCTTCATTTCCTCTTTCATGTTCTAAAAATAGCAAATTTTGTAACAAACTGCCTTGTTGTCTCAATCTTAGTCATTGATTGCTAAATCAATCTTGGACCCTCATGTAATTCTTGAGCTCTATATAAGGCTCACTTCTTCCATTTGTAAAGATACAAAAGAATTATTAGAGGAAGATAGAGTAGGAGTAGATACTATGGCAATAGGAGTAGAGTAGAAATAACTCTTCAAAATCATTGAAGAGATATATGAGATTGTTGTAAACAAAACACTTCTTAAGTCAATACAAGCTCATTGTTATTGTTCTCATGGTGATCTTGTACAATCAAGGAATGTTCGCATGGTTTCTTATTCTCAAAGATGGTTGAGATACGATTCCAAGTAACTTAGATGATAAAGTACATAGAGTTCATTGATGTAATGGATATATGCAATGATATTTGATAAATTCCCATTGATTCATACTTTTGATGGCTTGTCGACGGTAAGTCATCATGTAGAGTTAGCATGAACCACATCATGCAAATATTTTGATTGTTGATGCTCCTTTAAGTTATGCCAGCTGTGGATACTTTAGAGTGTGTCAACAATATGAAAATCATTGGTTTATCCTTTGGAGATTGCACCTATTTCATGTAGTTGTTGCTTGCCATGGCAAAGTGAAAATTGGTTTCTAAGGAAATTTGTCTACCATAGCATTGTTCATCATGTCATTGTCCTTAGATTAGTTTTCTTAACCCTTACCTTTTGCCTTTTCTTTTTGTAGTTGATTAGAAGAAGTTCCATTTCACAAGGAAATAGTACATATTTGAATGGAGTGATGAATAAATTCTGTGTAAGTACCTTTGTGTAAACAACATTATCACATCATACCACCGAGGCTATCCGTTGCAAATCACATACAAGGAATCTTGGAGCATTCTTGTTTGATCATGTAGCTTAGCATTTCAGATGCTTTGTTCAAGAGAGGATAGAGCACTTGTTGTTTTATTCTAATGTTATTGTTTTCAAGAAAACATCATCAACAGTTATCTTAAGAAAAAATGGAAACAATTCCATGAATAGACAAAGAGATAAGAAGAAAACTAAAAGAAAACAAGAATAAACTCAAAGAGAAAATGGGAATGATTTATAAGAGATAATATTTGATCATGATTTATAAGAGATAAGAGAAAATGGGCTTAAAATCAAGAAGAAAAGATAAAATTATGAGTTAATTCATGGATCCAAAAATGAGAGGTCCACCTCTTTCTCCATTTAGGGTAACTTAGGTGACCCATAAGCACTATGGAGTGACCCAAAAGCATTATCGGGTGACCTAGAATAGGAGGATCTGAAATGGCTTGTTAGAAAAATATGACATTTGGAAACTCAAGTTGGGTGTTCAAGAAGATGGTTAAGGAGGATAAAATGAAAGGGACATGTACCAAGACTAAAACTACTGAGAGGAGTGTAATTGACCTCTATGTGGTTGTGACTAGGAAGCTCTTTAACATCATTACACTATCATGTAGGCTTGACATGATTTTGGTACTTATAGTGTGCATTTGGGATATTTCTATAGGAAAGCTACAATTACCTATGCCTTGATTAAACCTAACTCCACAGATCCTCAAAAGGATCTAAATGCAATCTAAATATTCCGTATTCCTTATCTTACATCAAACCAATAGGTGTAGTACTAAAACTTGGTTTAGAGTTATAATTGTAGTTTTGACCTCTAAATTTCTAAAACTAAATTTAAACATGGGCCCAAGCCAACTGAATCCAACTATTACTCGCTGACTAAAATGTGAATTATTAAAATTTGCACACTAGAGTGTTATATAAAAGGCTAAAACCTAATTAATTTTGATCATCTAGCATTTATCAAGAGGAGACATCTACACTTAGCATTTTCATTAAAAAAAGTACTTAGCATTATTATCTACATTTGTATTTTACTTGGCATATCTTCCAACTTGTGCAAAGTCATTAAATCAATCCAAGGGTTTGACTAAGGCAAAATAGGAGAGCAAGTTGCCTTCTATCCCTAGCTCAACAAAATCTACTAGTAGTTATTAGAACCACCATGTATAGAGCAAGTTCAAATTTTCATGAAAATGTTGAATCTACATGTGAAAACTTTAAAATTGTAGGTGTGGTAATCAAATCTACACCTACAAGACTAATTCAATACAAATAACAATAAATATTGATACACTTACATTGTGCAAGGTGTGGATCCACATAACCATCTTCAATTTGTGGATGACACTTCTTTGATGGGAAACTCCACTCTTGAGGAAGCTATTGCTCTTAGGCGAGCTCTTGACATTTATATCAGTGTGTCTAGGTAACTCTTGAATGAACAAAAGTATTAGGTTTTCTTCCATATGAGCCCTCATCTTCAAGAACAAATTGTTAATATACTTCATTTCAAGGTTGCTTCTCCTCCTTTCAAATATTTGGGTACCCCTATTTCTCCTACTTGCCTTGGGAAAAAGACTGGAATGTTATGTGGGATTCTATTTAACTTCTCAAATAAGCCATTGGACACATAGATAACTCTCTTTGGCTAGTTGTATTGTGCTTCTTAAAGCCACTATTCAAGCTCTCCAAGTTTATATATTTATGGCTCTTGTGACTCCAAAATGCATCCTTCGTGATTTGGACATAGAAAGAGAAAGTTTCTTTGGGAAGGAAATTTAGGGAAAATGAAATGACATTTGCTTAATTTTGGGGTAAAATTTGTGAACATAAAGAGAGGCAGATTAGATATGAGATCTTCTCTCCTTAACAATATCGCTCTTGCTGCCAAATTATATTAGAGATGGTGTGTGGAGAAATACGATTTATGGGGGATAATTCTTAAGCTCAAGCACCTGAATTTGGAGAATTATGCTTTCATTTCTAGGATGCCCACCCTTGGCAAGAGTTACCTTATATAGAAAACAATGAAGTTGGATAGTAATTTGATTAAAACTAGTATTTTTTAGATTGTGGGGAAGGATTACCTTGCTCTTTTTTGGGATGATACATGAGACCAGAACAATCTTCTTTGTGTGGAATTCTCTAACCTTTTTAAATTAAAATATATGTGTTGAAGTTGTTGGAATTATGTTTCTGATTTTCAATATGAAGTCATGCAAGATGGTGTGAGGATTTGGAAATGGAAATCTTTAGTTCTTTGGCTGGGTGAACAATTCCCTCTTCACATTAACCATTTAATTCATATTTAGCATCTCAAAAGGTCTCTTTGGATAACATTCAGATATCTTTAGATGGGGTTTGAAAGATAATGGGATTTACACATTGCAAACTGGTTATGTTATGCAATATCATTATTAAGATGGAGAAAAACTACAAAACAAGATAATCTACTTTAAAAAGATATATAATGAAATAGAAGTATTTCTAAATTAAAAAATTGGGCATGCTATCTACTGTCTAGGTCAAATTCTACTGTAACAAACTAAGCCTCTTAATTATAAAATCTATTTAGTCATTATTTGCTCTGAGATCCTGTGTAACCTTACCATGTTTTACTATTTAATTGATAACGCAAATTATCATAATAATACCCTTTGAAAACAAAGTAAATTTCGAAAACTATGACATCTGCATTCTTTTATGATATTTGCTATGTTTAAGTCTCCACACAATTGACTGTTTTCCTTCAAGGATTGTGTTACAACTATACATTTTGTGTAAAGCAACGCAATGCAACTATTATCTCTACACTCTTTGGTTCTGTCAAATAAATTTTCCTGTTCCTTTAGTTTTCTCCCAAGCTTCTTTTACATTTAGGTTCTACCATGTTTACATCTAGATTTGTACAGTGCATCTGCTAAAGTTTTTAAAGGATTCATAGAGAACCGGAGATTATACAAGTTGAAACACAGCTGCTTTTATGACTTCAACAACATTCATTATACTCAGAAGGAGAGAATATATTTTACAACCATAGAAAGGAATGAAAAAGAAAATGTAAAAAAATCTTGGCTTTATATTGTGAGGGATTCTTGAGGAAAATACCAGATACGAGAGATTCTACAGCTCTATCCCTTCCTGTTGAGATATATTTTACAACCATAGAAAGGGATGAAAAAGAAAACGTAAAAAAATCTTGGCTTTATGTTGTGAGGGATTCTTGAGGAAGATACCAGATAAGAGAGATTCTACAGCTCTATCCCTTCCTGTTGAGAATGTTGCTACACTCGAAATCACTGCTTCTTTCTAAATTCTCCGAACGGTGCTTTTACTCTAAACAGACTTATAATAAAAGTCTCTATCTTTTAATATATTTATATCAGATCTCTATAAAAAACCTGAGCAAACCTAGAAAGGAGAAAACAAGCTTATATTCATTAACATATAAGCAGGGCCTACGATGAAGAATCTTCTTACACTCTCAAGCTGTCACTATTAAATTATTACCGTTTGGAATACCTGCTCCAAACGAAGGTTTAGGTTGTAGGAAGCATAGCTTGTGACAAGTATAGGTTGGCGAGGGTTCAATAACCATTTAAAAGGTCAAATTTTAAGTTTTTTAAAATTTTATTTAATTTTAAAAATATGGGTTGAAACAGAAATGAAAGATATTATGAACAATCTGGAAAGGATGTTGGAGATCAGCAAGTGCACCATACAGAATAGGGCGGAAGGAATAAGAATCCTCAAAGAAAAGATGGAGGAGTTGATGAAGGAGCTGAAGGAAGAACACATGACAGGGATGGGGGAAGAGAAGGACGTTGAGGGTAATCTGCAGAAAACTGGGAACAAAGGTATATAGGGTAAAAGTGATGATAGGGGGCCCAAGCTCCAGGACCTGGGGATGTAAAAAGAAATCTTTCCAAGAGGAGAATGACGAACTTCTGAGCTTTGCCAAACTTCATGAAGAATTTTACAAATAGGAGTTGGTTTCTGTTGAAACTCTTATGTGACCCTGCTGACGGGCTCGGGGAGGATGGGTGTATGGTGGGATATTGTATGTTTACTGATAGTATCTTGTATAGCTTTAATATCTAAGTCTGTTTAGCTGCTTTAGGTGTTTCTTTTGATTGCTATCCTTCCATGTTTTATCTTTAGGGCAGCATTTAGTTGTAGGGTTTCGAGGCCCCTTCAAAACCTGTTTTACCTCTCTAATAAAAAACTCGTATAGATATATTATATACATTTACATAAAAATAAAGTTGAGAGATATAAGGGTTTTCTGCAACTCAACTAGGTTAAACAAAATTTTTTTCATGATCAGAAGGTATTCAGTTGCTTAAAGTATTTTATCAAAATTAAATTCATGATAAAGAAAATAAAAAGGAAACACAAATCTAAGGTAGATATTAATACAAGGGCTTCCTTGTATTATTTTGACTATAATCTAAATCACAGAGAAAATAAAACTAAAAATCTAAGGCGGAAAAAACATATATTATGAATCTAGGGCTTCCTTGAATTATTTCTACTAAAACTTAAATCTGCAAAGAAAATTTAAAAACACAAGTCTAAGGAAAAAATAAATGTAGATCAACACTGCAATTACCAGGGCTAACTAATTTTGGTGCACATTTTAATCTGCAAAATCTACCATTTCTTCTGCGAAAGAAAAGTTGTTTAAAGCCAAATTGATCTTCAAATTCTTTCTCCGTAAACCTGAAGTTTTCCAAAAGAAGGCTAGTAAAATAAATATATAGTTGTTTTTTTTTATATTTACATGTTATATTTATATCTTTAATAATGTCCAATTTAATTTTTTTAGTTAATGCCCAGAACTCTGGAGTGTAATGACGTGAACGTGTCAACAAAAGCTCTTTCCTTTAACATTAAATTTTTATAATAAGCACAACATAACAAACGTAAACTATAATTAAACTATATATATACTAAATAAAATAGTTGTAATGTAAAATAAAATAAATCAAAATAAATGGTTTATACTTTACTTTAAACTTAATTTATTTTACTAGAATTATTCTATTTGCTACATATTTTATCTATTTTAAAGTTAAGGTTTTTGTATTTACAAATAAATGTGGGCTCTAAATAATTTTTCTTTCAACTATTATTTCATAAATATAAATATAAATATAAATATAAATGAAGATTATAGTGTAAAATCTTATGAATTGTATAGGAACATTTAAACTATTAATATTGTTTAACTAATATAAAATTTAATTATTAAAAAAAATTATACTACTATATGATGTTAATAGTATCATGTTTATAAGGGGAGACCCTGTGGTGAAATGGTGGGGCAACAACCCATGTTTCAACCTCGTGGTACAAACCTCATGGGGTTGCTCTTTACTATGTTACTCTTTACTATGTTAACAATTGAGGGGCCGCCAGGATGATTTACCCCCTAGTCCTAAATTTCCCTCGTTAATGGAGTTGGGGGAGATAAGTCTTGGAACTTCCCCCAGAGACAAGTTGGTACAAATTGAACTTTGACCACACCTCGAAGGGAAATTCAGGATCATTGGGTGTAAGGAGTTTAGTGCGAAATTGGGAAGGGAAGGTCCTTTGCAGATCTTTTAAGAGGCTTGGCCATGGAACCAACAATATGGTTGAGTATTAAGTGCTAATCTTGGGACTTCAAGTAAACATTGAGATGGGTCTAAGCAAGCTAGCAATAGAAGGTGGCTCAACATTTGTGCTTAATGTGATAAGGGTGAGGAGCACATTAAGTTTTGGAAATATAACACCATACTTGACACGGTCATGGAGCTTTTGGACAAGTTGGAACAATACACAGTTAACCATGTATTCGAGGAGGAAAATAAGTAGGTCGATGCATTGGACAACTTGGCAGTTAATTAGTTCGAGGAACTAGTTTTGGCAACGCCACCTAGCACAGTGACACATGGGTTTCACTCTTGCAGGATTGGTAATTATGGCATTTAATGTCTTCTCCAGTCTATCCCACTACACTATGATGATATGACATTCGAAGTAGGAGATAATAATGTTACAAACACTGAGAGCTTCCTATTCCAGTGCATTCAGAGTTAAGATGTTTTTATTTGAAGTAAATAATGCTTTGATGTTAATTATCAACTGTTTGAGCTCCGAAGCTATTAAGAAGCCATCGACACCCCGATCAGGCTTACTTGTTTGTAGAAGCAAATGGCCTTTCTCGGGGAGGTGACTGAAAAGAGACTTCAAAGCATTTTCAAAACCAGAAATGATATTCTACTTCTCGTAGTGTAATGGATTCTGGGGGAGGATTTTTGTTGGTGGATCACCGATATAGAGTAAATAATAACATTTCATCAATTTTTGTTGCAACATTGTTGGAATTCAGGGAATTGAAGGAGGATGTGGCAGTAATTGTGAAGGCTTTGATAAAAAAGAGATTTTTGTGAGGTTTGGATGAGGTGTTAGTGATGATCAGGTATGGCAATGGTGTCCCACTTCCAGGTGATTTCCATAGGTTAAACCACAACGGAGATTTGATCAAATGGTTTTCATTGCTTACTTCTAATAAGCCAGCGTATTTTGTAAGGAGGCATCAAAAGGTGGAGAAAGCAATTGATTTCCTAAAGCAGATCTTGGGAATGAAGGAGGTAGATGGTATGGAATGGATGCAATGTTTCATTGGCATTGAGTAGGAGCGGGCCGAAGGAGCAAGGTTCCCATATTAGTATATATGTTTGTACTTCAGAAATGCATAGGTTAATAGATAGTAGTAGTTCTTTCCTTTCCAGGTTTTTGTTTTCACCTAGGTTGACTCTATGTTAATAGTGATTTTCTGAAAATGTATATACTATTTTTTTATTACTTTATAATACAAGGAGCATCCCCATGGATGCATTTACAGATAAAAAAAACAGTACCATGTTTTTCAAATCATAATTTATTGTAAACTAAAAATTGTTCAAAGTAAAAATAGTTCTACTCTACAAAATAAGTGGCAATGGAATTCAAAAAGAAAAAAAATGAGGTACAGGAAAAAGGATAGATGGAATTTTAGAAGCAAAAATATGAGGCACAAGAAAAAGATAGAAGAAACAAAATAAAGAAGACAATTTTCGGCAAAAGACTATAGTAGATTAACACAAGAATGAAGAGAAAAATAAAGGAAGAGAGAAGAATAAAATAACACAAATAGATTTAAACAACATAACCACCGATGGCTTAAAAGGAGACAATTTGTAGAAAAGTAAAACTCAAAACCCTACACTAGGGTTAGATCAAAATTCTTCCCCTTCAAAAATTAAATTGTGGAGACCAAATGAAATAGAATATAAGGCCCTACTAGACCAGATACAAAACCAAATACAAGATCAAAAAAGAAAGACATGGACAAAATCAGGAAAAGAATTATCATATGTTGCTAGAGGAGTGAATAGGATCCGTTTGGGGAAACAAAAAATAAAGGAAACATTTTAGAATATCATATTTATTCGAAACAAATAGGAATTGGATAATACAAATTCTCATTTAAAAGGTATGGCCTTTTTCATGAGTTGGGAAAATCTTTGGTCTACATGGGATCAAATACGAAAATGGTGTAAAGAAAACTAGGGGCAGAACATGATTATCTACAACCTACCAATGTTATGTGAGTTTTTACCTAAAATGGAAAAAGAAATCTACTTATGAATAACCCTCTGAAATTATAAGAGGATAAAGTTTATTTACCCTTTATAATTAAAACAGAGAAAATAAGGGGTATTATGATCTTTTTGGTTAAAATGGAGATAAATAAAGAATAAAAGGAGGAGTTCTTATGTTTATTAAACCAATATTAATGACAACCTTTGTGAAAGGGTGTGATGGTTTAGAAGGAAGCCCTTAAAAGGTTATATAAGGCATTTGTGTGAGACTTGAAAAGGGCATGGAGAACACTCAAGGAAGATAAGGAAAGAAAGCAAAGAAATCACAAAGGAGAAGGATTATAGATTTGACAAGTGGTGAGCATTGGAGAAGGGGCACACAGAATGTGTCCAACTCGGTGTATAGAATACACCCAAGATTGTCCTAGCCAGGACTTGTGTGTGCACTTGTGTTAAGCATGTTTTGTTGAACATGGCTCTAGAGAACTTGTGTGTGTTTGTTTTCTTAAAAAGAGCTGAATGCTTGGGAAACACATGGTTGGTTCTAAATAAGAACTGGATTCCTCCTAGAAGTGCTCACTTGCTGAAAGGGGGTTGAATATGTAATCCATTCTCTAGAGTGAGATTTCAAAGAACTTCTAAGATCTAAAAGATATGTATCTATTCCTTTCTATGATGGAAATTAATGAAGTACTACACTTATTGTTAATAAAAGATATTGATGGGTTTTGATGTTAATATGATTATGTGATTATATTATCTAATTTATTTTGTAAATGATTTACTTAAGAGTTATTATTAAATTATCACCTGTTATAATTTATATTTGTTATTACATCTATTTTAGCATGATTGAATATATTATTATATCTTAAATCTAAATATTAACCATTTAATTATTAAATTGAGATTTAATTTACATTCCTTCTTAACAAATTATGTCTCTAGGATGAAAGATGAAACATAACTTTATTATACGTAACCTATTTATTCTTCTCTAACTTTCTCAGTTCAAGGTAATTTGTTGCTTATGGAGATCTATTAATGTGTACATGATATCAAGACCTTGATGATTAAGCATTACATTAAATGTGAACTATAAAATTCCTTAGGTCTTTTAGATTTATAAGTTCTAAAATGAGAAGGTACATAAGTATCATTACACTGAATAACAATAAACTTTGTAGTAAATTCTTGATTGTTCACATTGTTACATCCCCAATTTCAGCTTTGATTTTACTATTTACTTTTATGTGAATAGAAGTGAATTTATGGAACATGATTTGACTTTATATTATAATGTTAGAGTAAATTATTGATTATATTAGATATCAGTGCATGTGATTAAGAATAATGCATATGATTAAATGATTCATTAATTTATGTTATGAGAATTTAATTTTTTATTCATAAGATTTATGAATGAACTAACGATGCATTGATCATGATCTGGTAATTGCAAGTTGTATGAAGAAAAATAGGTTTTGATTACTCTCGAAGAAAGAGAGAGTATCTTCTAAGGAGAGGAGAATAGACCTTTGGTTTTGAACCATTCATTTGTCATCTGAGTATTGAGTACTGTTGTCATGAAGGATTGCACCTAGTCAAGAAATAAGCTCAACAATCCCATGAAACATTGGATCACCATCAGATTGTGGGTTGTCTATGATGAAAATGAACTTTCGGAAGAGTCAGCTCCCTTTAAAAGTCCATTAGATCTAATATACTTCAAGGAAAAGAGATAGAAGGATGAATAAATAAAATTAAAATTGATCTAAAGGGGTGATGCACTAACCTGCAAGTTGATTCACAACTATTTCTCAATACTTCTGCCCCTACAACTCAAATTGAACAATCCTATCACATAAATATTTCATAGAAAGGCATGAAATCAATCTACTTTTTGCTAAAGGAAAACCAATGCTCTCACAACTTAAAAGTATAAGAATCATCTGCATAATCTACAACATGTGGTAAAATTTTTACTATTGTGTACTTACTTTAATAGAATGAGACATAAAAATTAAAGGTTTCAATTTAAAACATAGTAAATCTTTATCAGATCATTCACAAGACAAGACACTTGAATCCAAGAAGAAGAACACCTAATTTTATTGGAAAATAGAAGGAAAACACTTCAATAACTATCAAATCTGCTAAAAAGTAAACTGTTGTTGTATAAAAACTTATAAAATATATTGAGTTACAATACTGAATCTGTCTCTACAATGTGCAAACGCTAGAGAAAAAGCAAGAACTAGGAAAAAGGCATAAGCTTTTCCTCCTATAATACAATAATCTATCTCCAAAAGCAAAGGGAAGTGATCTCCTGTCTAACTGGACTCACATGATGCATGAATAAGTTGGAAAAGACAACTCCCTGTTGGTGGGTGAGCAAGAGAAAAAAGCCTAAATATAAGAGCTCGCAACTACTCCAAACTAAGCTATTCTAGCTTAGAACTCCTCCCAAGGTGTTTGACCAAAAGATTGCCAAAATAGGCTTGTTTGACTCCAAGTAAAAAATAGAAGTAGAACCTCCTCTTGCATGATTTTGACAGTTTAGTTTGTCTTCACTTTACTCCCTTGCATGATTTGAGGGAAAAAATATATTATTTTTGATAAATATTAAGGGTAATATGTTTGCATGGTTTTAGCTTAGTAAGTGTTTTACAATTATCTTCTTGGTTTTGTGAAACACATATTAGGGTAATTTATAATTATTACCCTCAATAAGTGTTTAAAATACAATATTTTTAGCTTTAACTCAAGCAAAAAGGAAAAAAGGGTTTACATGATTTGTCCACTTACACTTGAACTTCTCTTCCAACTTCGCAAATAAAACCACAAGGTTTATAATAATGTCTTTTTCTATCCTTAGCCTATGAAAAGGCTTCAAACCATTCTATGATTTTTTCAAACTTTAATCATACCCTTTCTCTTTTGTTTTCAAACACTTATCATTTTCTTTTGATTTCCAAGGTTTTAAAAGTCTCTTAATAAAGTCAAAAGAGAAGAATGACCACCTTATGACTCCATCTCTCCATAGGCTCATGCATTCTTCACTAGGCATCATGACTTGAAAGTCATAGACCATAGTCTCCATTTGATTTATGATGATCTCTTTTCTTAAAAAAGTCAAAGGGAGACTAAGACGATCAGGTTAGGGCACAAAAAGATCAATCAAACCCTAAAAGAAATCATTTTGCTCTTATCCTTTTCATCTGCTTTGAAGTGATACACTGACATGAGGGTTTCTTAGCTCATTGCAACTCCTGAAGGGTTTTTGCTACTTCCAACGGCTCTTCTTGTAACTTCTTCTGGTAAGGAAGGCTCATCTGCTTTTCTATAAAAGAACTACAAAAATACTCCTCTTCACCTTACTGTTTCCTTCTTCTTTCCACTATAAACTACAAGACATTTCTATTTCCTTGCCCTTTTTCCGTGGTTTTGATATATGGAAGAAAATACTTCATTATTTTTTTTCTAAAAGTGTTTTAAAAAAGTATGAAAAGTCTATGTACGTTCCTTTTTGTTGTATAAAAATTGTTAGCATTTAATTTCATACCTTTCGGTGAGAAAGAAAAAGGGACAGCGTGTACAGTAGGACTGTTCTTCAAATTAGGAGGGGAAGCTCCCTCAACAAGAAAATTAAAAAGATGTTTACAAAATAACCTATCTTTTTGTTTCTCAAGGCACGAGCACAAGGCAATGAAGCTCTTCTGTAAGGCTATAAGATTTTCTAAAGCTTTCCAGAAGAAAATAACTAACTTTATCTTTTAAAACAATTCTGATTTCTTTAAGTAAATTTAGAGCATAAAGAAATCAGAAGGACAACTTGGAGGTTTTTAAAACAAAAGAACAAATACAACTCAACAATAATTGCTCTTGCACAAAGTCATGAACAATTTACACAACTCTTGACAACAAGATAGATCCTGAAACCATGATTTGTATTCTCATTAATCAAAAAGCAAGAATCAACAACAATGCTTGAACAATAAAATGCGAGCAAAAATTAGTCTCAGCATTTACCATTAGAGACGTTATGTGTGTAGAATACACTTATTTATACCTAAAAAGAAAAGATGCAAGGAAATAAAAGGAAGAGTTAACTAACACTTTTCACTCTAGATCTAATGTTGCATGGGAAGCATGCAAGCTTATTAGCAATTAAAACTAAAAGTATCTTGTCATGCAAATTTCAGTTAACTGAACTTGCATGTTATTACACAATGAGTTCCAACTCAAAGATATTTTGCATGATTTCCAAAAGCAAAATCTAAAAATAAATTTAACTTCAGTTAACAAAGACAGTTCTCAAAATAGAAGTTGTTTTTGGAAATCTCTTCTGCTGCCAAAAAAAATAATTCCCTCCTGCAAAATGTGAAGAATAAGCTAAGTCTGGGAATTAAGATTTCTCTCAAATTCCTCAACCTTGGCTTCATCTGGTATGATCATGGACTCAAGGTGGACCGTCCTCATTTGTAGGTCTATGGCAGCATCCTCTGTGATTTTCTCGAACACTTCAAAGTCTTTCTCAGCCTTAGAGCACTTTGATGCAATATCAACCAGGAGGTACATTTTGTCTAAGTGTGGATCACCATCAAACCTACTACAGATCAACTGAATGAACTGCAAAATATGAACAAGGAAATTTATGCCTTCATTGCTGAAATACCTGAAGGGAAAGTTTTGGACAAGATCATGTTTGAGCAAAGATTTGGCCTCGATGGTGACTGACGAATATTGCATGATGACTTGAAGAGGCTTTCTCCGATGACCTTTATGCACTGAAAATGACCAACTTGGACTCCTGTGTGTTTACTGCCCAAGAAAAACAAGTTTTCTTTTCGCTGTCCAAAATTTAATTTTTGTGAAAAAATTAAAATTTTGCCCTTGGAAAATGAGATTTTGGAGCTACACCTCAAAGATTCTATAGATCTAAGCTCAAACTAGTCCAGGATGATGGAAATTGCCTTTTGCCGAGGTGGGTATGTGTCAAAAATGAGAAATTTTGGACAAATAAGCCTCAAAAATCAATTTTATCTTGGCTGTAGGTGGTGATTTTGCCTTCGAAAAACCATGACCAGCGATGAAAATCCTTGAAAATTTATCAAAAATGACCTCCTGGGTTTGGATGTTGCCTTAGGAACATGAAGATGGACCCTGTGAAGGAAGAGAATGAAGAAAAATAAGAATAGAAGTGGTCAACTTGCCTTCTTTATATTTTGTTGATCTGAAAAAGCTTCAAAAAGCTTGAAAAACCCTCAACAATGGCCGCTAGTGCAAGAAAGAGGCCTTCCAATGGACAAATTTTCCTTTGAGTGTGATGGAAAGAAGTAGAATGGTGTAAGAATGAGTAGCCTTTGCCCTGTATGTGAAGATCAACTACTCAATGCCTTTCAATCTGCCCTTTGCAAGCTTTCAATCATCCATTAATGGCTGCCTAGCTTTGAACGCTGCCTTTACTCCTTTGCTATGCCTTTGAAAATAACAATAATAGTGAATAGGAGCCTCCTTTATAGTGAATGCCACCTTTTAGGGTTTCCAATGTGCCTTACTCTAAAAATAGAGTGCTTTTTTATTCTCCTCTATGCAAAAAAGAATAAGTGAAATAAGAAAAGGAGTGCATTTTGGCAATAAGGCTCACCTTTTGAAGTTTTGCTAGGGCTTGATTGTGAAATGAATGTGAAGTTCTCTATTTTTTCTACTCTTTACTCTTCTATATGATCCTATAGCAACACTGACCCTTGCTTTCTTTGATACAAACTATGGAATGTGGTCCTAAAACTATAGGTTTCTATGCATATTTCTTTGTATACGGTCTTTTATTTGAACAGTCAGTAAAGAGATCTTGGTGACCTCTATAGAAGAATGCTTAAAAACAGATTTACTATGGTTCTCTTCACTAAAAAATTGAGGGAAAAATCCTTGTCTTACTATAAGATGATTGAAAAGTGACTTCTCTGCTGCCTCTTTAAAATAAGACTACTTTCCTTTGATTATTTTTGAAACCCACATACTTGCATCATTGCTTTCATGGCATAATTTATTCTTGGTTACAGATGTTTTTAGCACCATATTGATGGACTTAGCAACTCTCTCAATATTCCATGTATTGATTATGGTAAGGCTCTTTAGTATTAGGAAGAAGCTTGTTTCCTTTCTCACTTCTGAGAAATATGTAGGTTTCCCTATTTTTTGACAAAACCTTGATAGGGTTATATGGAAACTATGCCACCTTTGGAATAGCCATTGATGGTGTTTTGTGGGAAAAGTGTGAAACCCCTATATTCTCTCTCTGGGAAAATATCAGCAATGTGTTTTTGAAAAGAACAGTGAGGGCTTCTTTTTTAAACTCTATTGTATTTCTTTTCCTCTCTTTTGAAAGTTCTAGAATAAAATCTTACTCCTTGAGGGCTCTGTTCTCATCATAAATACTATTGTGACTATACATTACTTGCAAGCTTTTTGATGTTTCAATTGACTATTTTTTATGAACTAGTAAAAGGCTACTATTTCTTTTGTTGTATACTTTTATGACTGTCCTTATGACTGATTTCTGTCACTATCTCATTGTTTTTAGTCATCTTTGTATAATGTTGTATCTTCATAGTGTTTGACTATCTCATTCTTGAATGCTTTATAACAGTCATAAACTACTGTCTTATCTACTGCACCTCCTCAATAGTCCCTTAACTTCTACTTAACATTGTTCTTCTATTCTTTATGTCAATGGATAAGATTGGTCCACGATATTTACAGCTTCATCAATTAGTTTTTTTTCCTTGTATTGGGACAATCATCATAATAATTGATTTTGGACTATTTGAAACATCACTTTAATTGAATACCAGCCATTTCAATGGTTAAAGACTCAATAACAAGTTTGCATCTCATTCACAACAAAAGTGGTAAATGTTTGTCCTATTTTATTTTACCTAGGCTAACTTTTTTATGTTGGAGTGGATGATATTCAAGTGGGGCAAACTGAAACAAACACCTCCTTTGCACTGTTCCATTCTTCAACTTGTTGCAGTCATCTAGAACTGATCTCAACTTTTATGATAATCATCTTCATTGGATTGTTCATTATTTCATCTCTGCTCATTGTATATGACTATTCTCCTTTTTACCACAGTCATTCTTGATACTGACTGTCAATGCTACTACCTTTTGTTTTCTCTGTATCATGTCACTAGCTTGACTGTATCATTACATTGATGTTTGTCTTTGACTACTGATGTTGATTGCTCTTATCAAATGCAATTGGTTGTTCTTTAATATGTCTGTGGCTCTTCAGGCAGGGTTATTACCTTGTCATTGTTAAGGTGCCTTTACTCATCACTATTCATCACCATTATTGTAGTAAAAGACTATTCACTATGCCCATATGAGATACTATACTATCTTGAATCACTGCTTTCCTATACTTTTCACTATTTCATGCAAACATGTATCTTCTTCTTTCACTGTCTGGTCTATCTAGTGACTACACAACTTTTCCATGCTTGATAGACTTTCAATAACTTTCAGCAATATGCATAAGGTAGTTTAATGAAATTTTTGTATGACCTTATGGCTGTCTTAGACTCCTAGAGTGATGAGTACCTTTTGTAGTCCCCTTGAGTATCTTGATTGATGATTTCCTCTGTATGATGGACTACTCCACTTTCATGAGACAGTCCCTCTCTCCTAGTGACTGCTACATATGATTGTGCCTTGATGATGGACATGAATGTCCCTTATATTATGACTATTCTACTAATAGTACTGTCACATCATTATTACATTGCTGCTCTATATGACTATTGCCAGTCACCCATTTTCTCTTTATCTTTGCATTGTACATTGTGCCTCATGACAGTCCTTACACCTTGTAATTATGACTGCTGTCCTCAAATGTCATTAATGACTAGTCTTCAAGTACCTGTACCTGCACATCTAGCAAACTAGTTAGAGAAAACATACAGGCTTAGTAGCCCCTCCTTTGAATTGTCTGATCTTTACTTTTGCATCCTTTTATAGATGTATGATTGCATTCTGGATTTGCTAATCTCTCATATCTTCTTGATTAGATGCTTGTGTAAGATAACAAGTACATTATGATATTATTGTATATGGAAGTGAAAAAGGGACCCTGATCTCTAACATTCCTCCTCATTTTCTTTTGCAAGCCCCCTTGAAGATATCAATGAGGGAACTGAAGATGATGCTGTCAGCAACAAGATTCGTTATTCAAGCAATGATAGGTCCCTTTTTCCCTTTTATATATTTTCTCCTTTTGTTTCAGATTTACTTGCTCTCTTTCATTGCATCATATACAGTTAATCCCATGACTTGTGTGGGAGCATATAAACACTTTACTTCTCATGAATATGAACAACTATTTTATGCAATGTTTTTTGTATATTGCTTCTTCTTTGTGAATCAATTGCATAAAGA
This sequence comes from Cunninghamia lanceolata, assembly GCA_027924645.1. Taxonomy (NCBI): domain Eukaryota; kingdom Viridiplantae; phylum Streptophyta; class Pinopsida; order Cupressales; family Cupressaceae; genus Cunninghamia; species Cunninghamia lanceolata. The sequence goes on along the minus strand of BSBN01000078.1, from coordinate 27,024,748 downwards.
TAAACTAAGACTGATTGCATGATACATATGTTCATAATCGTGAATGGATTTAGCAATATTTATGTACCTTTTTTATTCAATAATGTATCAATTGTAAAGAATGAACAATGGAAATATATTGCAACACAATCTGCAACACATAGATTAGCTTTCCTTTCTCCTGCCAGTCCTAGGATATCTCTTTCTTTGTTGGAGTGTCCTTACCATCTTATTTGGCTCATGTAGCAGCTCTTACTAATCTGCTACATGATTCTACTAATGGTTATCACTAGAATGGCCCTCCACCAAGATAGTAGGCCTTCTAGGGGTAACTAAGAATCTTGAACCTTCTCCTCCTTTCACCTTGAAACTGTCTACTTCTTCAAAGTAACAAAAGTAAATGTTGTTATAGCTTGACCTAATTTAGCTGAAAAGCACAATTGGGTAACAAGTACCTTCAAATAGTAAACCCTTGACGATTGAGGTAAATCATGTTTTTCAAAGCGGTTTAAGTTTGTTGCTCGACTCGACAAGTTGTCGACGTTGTTTAGAATCCTTTTCAAGTTGTCTTGTCAACCTTGTCGTTTTGTGGAATCAACATTGTTGATGTTTAGCAATAGTCATTTTGTGACTAGCACATCTTTCTGTTGAACATGTCAATCTTTACATCATAAACGAGATCACGTTTGCATTTTCATTGGCTTGGTTGGAAGAAATGTTAGCGTGTTTCATGTTATAGTTATAACGTCAAATATTTCATTTGTTGTCATAATGAAATGGACGAGTTTTTTTTTAGTTTGTGAAGGGGAGATGAACTCAACCCATTCACATTTGTGTAAAATTTTATGTAAAAATATTGTTATTATTCCTATTGATATTAATATCTATGTCCATAGACTATTATTATATGTAGAACTTTGGAACAAGTTTGATAGTGGGTTAATTGTTAATGACCTCCATTATAATTAAGCATTCATTAATAACCATCTTCGATAACATTGAATACTTTTGAGAGAGAGTTGTTGTTGTGTGAGGAGTGGTAATTATTAACCATGTACTCCTCTAACTTTGTATGTCCAACTAAGAGCCTTCATGGGCTAATTTAGTGGAGATACCTGTGGCTTTTTGAATTGATTAACTATTTTAAGAGTGGTGTCTTTATGATAGAGAGTTGTGGTTGGTTATGGTAGTGAATGCCTCATTAGTAGAGTCAGGTAGAGAGGTAAGAGAGGTGGTTGTTTTTGGTGATAATAGAGATTCAAAGAGCTCAGTTTTGGGAGAAGAGTTTAGGAGAGCGTCAAGAGAGTTGACAGAAGGAAAATCTCAGAATAGTGAAGGTTAGTTATCTCAGTTGATAAACACTATAAGTTAATGAGGGAAATCAATATCTAAGAATAGATCATTTCTTATAAGGGAATTAGTTCAAGAAGTTGAAGTGAAGGTTGACAAAGTCTAAGTGTCACCAGTTTGCTCAAGTATGAAGTGTGCATATTCCTCATGACTCTCTTATTGCAAATCAGGTTACTAGAAACTCTTATATATCAAAAATTGTTTTTGGAGAACATAAGCATTCCCTATGAAATGTTGGTAGTTATATGAGCCTTTAGACCATAGCTGAGTATATTAGAAGCTTTACTTGTATCAGAGAACTCTTGGTCGATGTTGCTCATCTTATTGTTTCTAGTTAATAATATAACTTTTCTTTTGCTAAGAAATTAGAGTCAGTGTTATAATCTCTTTAATAGTCGACAGTCATAGTATAATTTTAATGGTTGATACTTTTATATAAAGAATGTTAGCATAGCTCAGTTTTTTTGGTCTTCATAGTGAAAAAGGGCGTGGTGTTTCTGTAGTAAAGGTTTTGTCTAAAAGCAAACTTTAATGTTAGTTATCTCTAGAAGATGGTTACGATTTGTATATAGATAAAGTCATGGGATAAATTTAGACAAAAATTTTAGGAATATTTAGATACAAAGTATTCTCTGTTTAAACATTATAAACATATTTTTTTTTTGTATGTATGTATATATATATCATAAGACAATACCTGAGCAGATTATATATGACTTTATGCTCTTATCGTTTCCCATAGACTTCTTTGTGGAGCAGTGCAAACAAGCAATACAAACTTACGCAAGTGTTAGGGTTCTTTGATTATTGCATTCTTATGTTCTTATAATCCACAAGTCTAATATACTCGTTGGGTCATAGAGGCTTACTATTTTGGTGAAATCATATAGTCAGCAATGTTGAACAACTAGTGGTATATATAATATAGTCTTTGAGTTACTCGAGAGGTTTTATATATTGATATTGTTCCAATTACTTCATTGGTTATATTTATGTAAGTAGAACAACTTAGACAGTAAACAAAAGTTGATGGCAACATAAAATAAGTCTTTTTAAGGAGATATCGAGTGAGATGGTTTTACTACAAGTTTAGATGAAAGTACTTGTATACTATTGCTTCGACTTAGCTTATTTGTAAGAGAGAGACTCAGACATTAAAATCATGTGGCTAGAAAACATAATTTAGTTCATGATCTTTTTGGAATTCAAACTAAACTTAGGAGAAGTTTAAACTTGAATTTGTTCCTTTAGCTTTATTTAAACTAAAGTATACTTGTATACTATAATCTAGTCAAGGTTTGTGAGATTTAAATGATCTCGTAGATGGAATAAGACTAGAAGATAATCTCTTTCTTGCTATATTCTTACTTTTTAAGATTAAGTTTTTTTGTTATTCCATTGTGATGGAAAAGGGAAAGATAAAAAGCCTAGATTAACCCAATGGGTTAAAGTTATCTAATTTACCCTTGTGGTTACGTGTTGTCTTAACTATTTAGATCAACAATGAAAATGTGAGTTCCTTATTTATGATTGTTAATTATATTTAGACATAAAGGAGATTTTTCCTATCCATTTATGTTTATTCTTGGTATAAAAGAAAGCCTATTTGGTTGTTTGCAAATGGACTTAAGTTATAAGTGTTGATAAGTCATGTATCTCACATGTTGGAAGGATGCAAGGAGATACCCAACTGTAGATAGTCATTCCATAAGGTCTTTGGAACAATGATGGTGTCTTGAAAATCTATCTAAGTTGGAAAGACTATATTTCAGTTAAATAAAACTCTATAGTTAAACCTAGTTGACCAAGTCGTACTATAAGATGTGATAGTTTCCAAGTCGATTTTATATTGAATCTTTGGCCAAAGTAATGCATATGTCTCTACGTTCATTGTCAGTTCACCATATCTAGATTGCATAACTTATCAGTATCATCATACTTAGCTAGATGTTAACTAGGGTTGTATGATCGATAGTATTATGTAGGATACAACACCAATTCTTTGATGGCTAATAACCATTGGTTACCTTATCTCTATAGTCTTCATGAAGGGTAGGGCCACTTCCAGAAAGGAAGGTGTGCATGGGACCACTAGTTTATGGTTGGAGGTAAAGCATTTAGAAGATGGTCTCCCTCTTTCTATAGTATATGACTCACCGAGACTTACGATATGGGTGTCAGAATTCCAGATGCGATATATCTTTTGGATAAGTGACTTGTGTTTTTAAACTATGTAAATGTATATCATTGTAATGAAATGGCAAGATGCCAACATTGTAAAATATATGATGTTGTATATTTCAAGAAGGAAATTATATTTTTTTGATGTATCTTGATTCTTTAATATTATTTTAACTAAAAAAAATTTCTATCTTTTTCACTATGTGTTTTTAAATCTCTTGGTGAATATTTGATTTTAGTTTTGTTTAGGAAATTGTGAGGCCTACATTTTTCATTATGTTCATTTGACTTTTTACCTTACTGTTGCTGATACTTGTTTATTTGTGGGACTGTGATCCCTGGATTTTCAAACTATTAAACCTTATTATGTTAAAGGAAAACTAATTGGGTGATATTAGATAGATGTTTGCATTAAGAGAAAACAAATTGGGTGATGTTAGATAGATGTTATTCTATAGGAAAACTAATTGGGTGATACCTGATTAATGTTTACATTACAGGAAAACTAATTGGGTGATGTTAGAAAGAAAATTGTAATGTGATTTCATTTATGCTTATGAGAGACAAAGAGAAAGAAAAGATAATAGTGAAAACAAAGAGGAGAAAATGCAAGGCATTTCTAAAATAGGCTAAGAGAACTAAGTATGATTTTTGTCTCTAATAATCCTGATTAGGGACAAATTAATTATCAAAATTAGTTCAAATGTAGAAATTAAACCAGAGTGGAAACCTAGGGGACTTCATTAAGCGAAATTAGTAAACCCTGTTTAAGTGAGGTGATCTACAAAGAAATTAGGAATAATGTAAAGGATGCAGTGATAACTCCGATTGATAGAAAACATGAAGAAAAGAAGGATAAACATAAAGAAACCTTATAAAACAAAAGAGAGGACAAATGAATAGGCTTTGTTGAAAATGCTAAGGTCAGAAGGAGAAGAAATTAATATTAAATTTTAGAAAACATGAAGGAGAACAGATGATTGTGCTTTGTTGAAAAATGATCAATCAACTCAATCAACTATTGTACCAATGTAATTAGTGAGATTAACCTAAGTTAGGAAACTATGTGACCAAGATTAGTGTTAGTGTAATAAATCCCACTCACGCCCGTGAGGCGTTATGCTGCCAGATTTTTCCAGAATTTAGGGTTTAGTAGCTTAGTAAGTTCAACCCTTGTAGCAATGTCAACCACATTGCGAAGACCCCCTTGTTGGCCTTCTTGTGTTTGGGTGTGCGCACATGTGCATATTACCCCACTGACAACTGTATTGTTTATGCCTTAAGCATATGCCACCGAGCATGCTTATGCGTGTGAGGGGGTTTCTAGGGAAGCACTGGAAAAATTTTGATATTTTGTGTCATGACCACATGACACATGTGGACATGACACGTGTGATGCATGTTGTGACCACATGGGAAATGTGGGCATGACATTTGGTATCAGAGCCCAAGTTTAAACACTGGGCATATTTAGGCACGTTATTTATTCTGCAACTTTGATTAATTAGTGTCTACCTTGTTTTGTAGGATGCCTCCCCGACGTGTTTGATGAACGCGATCGCACAACATGGCATTCGCTGAGGTGCATAGTGATTCCTCGGCTAAGGGACAGAGACCCGCAGTCATAGCAGATCCACCAGTACCACAGGCACCGCCAGTGCTACAGGCACCACCAGTATTTGACATAGGTCCACAGATTCTACAGACACTATAGGCCAGGTTAGAGAGATTACCGCTAGCAATTTCAGAGCCACGTGATGAGCCTCGCGTTGATCTGTGAGAGGAGCCACATAAGGAGCCACGTGCTGAGTCACATGCTGAGCCATATGTGGAGCCCCACATCAATCTGCGAGAGGTGCCACGCATGGAGCCTTTCATAGAGATCCCAGATACTACAGTAGAGGAGGTAGGGTCAGCCTACTGTGCACGGAGTAGGAGTCCTCCAAGACTTTTGAGACAAGATGAGACCATTAGAGTAGAGCAGATACATCATGGGCCGTATCAGTATAGGTTGGATGAGCCGGTTATAGGGCTTAGAGATAGAGGAGACCCCATCTGAGACCTACTTAGGCTCAACCCACCTACCTTCATAGGAGCTATAGAGGGAGCTGTGGCCAAGGCTTGGCTTATTAGTCTAGATAGGTGCTTTGCGTTGCGACCTTACGAGAGCAACACGAAAGCATGAGTGGTAGTACATCTTCTGAGAGATGCAACAGCTACCTGGTGGCACACTGAGGAGTGCAAGCACCAGTTATCCTTAGATACACTCATGTGGGACATTTTCATAGAGCGCTTTAATGCACGATATTTGTCAGAGCATTATAGACAGTGCAGGATAGATGAGTTCCATGATTTACAGTAGAGAGGACTCATAGTTGCTCAGTATGAGAGTAGGTTCATTAAGCTTTCTCATTACGCCGAGTACCTCCATGACGAAAAACTTCTAGTACACAAATTTATCAGAGGTCTGAATCACGGGATAGAAGGACCAATACCTATGGCAGATCGCCAGACTATGAGTGAGGCTATCAAAAAGGCTCTTATTGCAGAGGAAATTTAGGGACAAGTGCATAATTCAAGTCCGTAGTTTCAGGACCGCAATCACCAACAACAACAGAACTTTCGTAGGCCACAATCCACACCATAGAGAGGAGGATTTAATTCCTCATCATTACCTCCTAGGCCTGCACAGCAGCAGCAGCAAAGATCTAGACCGCAGCAGAGGGTTTAGGGAGGACAGAGCCGTGATTAGCAACAACAGGGCCCGTGTAGGGATCAGAGACAGCAGGGATCATCTGCGGGACCTGCAAGGACACAACAGACCTTCAGAGAAACACAAGGTTTCACAGATCAACCAGGACAACAACAGTCTAGGTAGACATAGATAGTGCAGTATCAGCCTAGGGGACCATGGTATGTATGTGGTGGTGAAGGTCACCTAGTCAGAGAGTGCCCCCAGGGCTTTACGACAGGGGGCAGCCTCATGCGGGAGGTTCAGAGTAGACTGTAGGAAATGTGGGTAAGTCCCACCTTATGTTTGCAGTGGTTGATAACCGCTAGGCTGATTTCCAGACCCCCACTATTGAAACTATGAGTAGAGGCGAAGGAACAGCTGGCTTCGGAGATAATTCACATATTGGCTCGTCGAACACTGGGCCTTCAAGGTTGAGAGTTGGACCAAGTTAGGGTCCAATGGGACATGTATGACGAGGTCACTGCGACATGGGATGATGCAGCAAAACTAAGGACTCTTTATCCTCACCATTTTGATGACTTACAGGAGGAAGTACAGTCTTAGGGGGTAGGATGTGAGGACTACATTTTTCATTTCCATTCATGTGACTTTTTACCTTACTATTGCTAATACTTGTTTATTTGTGGGACTATGATCCCATATTTTTAAACTATTAAACCTGATCATGTTAAAGGAAAACTAATTGGGTGATGTTAGATAGATGTTATTTTATAGGAAAACTAATTGGGTGATGTCTGATTAATATTTACATTACAGGAAAACTAATTGGGTGATGTTAGAAAGAAAATTGTAATGTGATTTCATTTATGCTTATGAGAGACAAAGAGAAAGAAAAGATAATAGTGAAAATAAAAAAGGAGAAAATGCGAGGCATTTTTGAAATAGGCTAAGAGAACTAAGTAAGATTTTTCTCTCTGATAATCCTGATTAGGGACAAATTGATTATCAAAATTAGTTCAAACATAGAAATTAAACTAGAGCAGAAACCTAGGGGACTTCATCAAGCGAAATTAGTAAACCCTGTTTAAGTGATCTGATCTACCAAGAAATTAGGAATAATGTAAAGGATGCAGTGATAACTCTGATTGATAGAAAATGTGAAGAAAAGCAGGATAAACATAAAGAAACCTTACAAAATGGGAAAGGGAATGTGATAGAAATATAATCAAAATTAAATTTCAGAGAAATGGAAGAGAGGAAAAATCAATAGGCTTTTTTGAAAATGCTAAGGTCAGAAGGAGGAGAAATTAATATTAAATTTCAAAAAATGTGAAGGAGAACAGATGATCGTGCTTTGTTAAAAAATGATCAATCAACTCAATTAAATGTTGTACCAATGTAATTAGTGAGATTAACCTAAGTCAGGAAACCACGTGACCAAGATTAGTGTTAGTGTAATAAATCCCACTCACGCCCGTGAGGTGTTATGCTACCAGATTTTTCTAGAATTTAGTGTTTAGGAGCTTAGTAAGTTCAACCCTTGTAGCGATGTCAACCATGTCATGAAGACCCCCTTGTTGGCCTTCTTACGTTTGGGTGTGCGCACATGTGTGTATTACCCTGTTGACAACTATATTGTTTACGCCTTAAGCATATGCCATCGAGTACGCTTATGCGTGCGAGGAGGTTTCTAGGGAAGCATGGGAAAATTTTTGATATTTCGTGTCATGACCACATAACACATGTGGACATGACACGTGTGATGCATGTTGTGACCACATAGGAAATGTGGGCATGACATTTGGTATCAGAGCCCAAGTTTAAACACTAGGCATATTTGGGCAAGTTATTTATTCCTCAAATTTGATTAATTAGTGTCTCCCTTGTTTTCTAGGATGCCTCCCCAACGTGTTTGACAAGTGCGATTATGCAACACGGCATCCGCTGAGGTGCATAGTGATTCCTAGGCTGAGGGATAGGGAACCATAGTCATAGTAGATCTACCAGTGCCGCAGGAACTACCAATATTTGACATAGGTCCATAGATTCTATAGACACTGCAGGCCATGTTAGAGAGGTTACCATCAGCGATTTCAGAGCCACGTGATGAGCCTCATGTTGATCCGTGAGAGAAGCCATGTAAGGAGCCATGTGTTGAGTCACGTGCTGAGCCACATGTGGAGCCCCGTGTCAATCCGCGAGAGGTGCCACGCATGGAGCTTTTCGTAGAGATCCTGGATACTACAGTAGAGGAGGTAGGGTCAGCGTACCATGCACGGAGTAGGAGTCCTCCAAGACTTTCGAAATGAGATGAGACCATGAGAGTAGAGCAGATACATCATGGGCCATATGAATATGGGTTGGATGAGCCGGTTATAGGGGTTAGAGATAGAGGAGACCCCATCCGAGACCTGCTTAGGCTCAACCCACATACCTTCACAGGAGCTACAGAGGGAGCTGTGGCCAAGGCTTGGCTTATTAGTCTAGACAGGTGCTTTGTGTTGCGACCTTACGAGAGCAACATGAAAGCACGAGTGGCAGTACATCTTCTAAGAGATGCAGTAGGTACCTGGTGGCACACTAAGGAGTGCAAGCACTGGTTATCCTTAGATACACTCATGTGGGACATTTTCATAGAGCGCTTTAATGCGCGATATTTATCAAAGCATTACAGACAGTGCATGATAGATGAGTTCCATGATCTATAGCAGAGAGGACTCATAGTTGCTCAGTATGAGAGTAGGTTCATTGAGATTTCTCGTTATGCCGAGTACCTCCATGATGAGAAACTTCTAGTACACAAATTTATCAAAGGTCTAAATCACAGGATAGTAGGACCAGTACGTATGGCAGATCCCCAGACTATGAGTGAGGCTATAAAAAATGCTCTTATTGTAGAGAAAATTCAGGGATGAGGGCATAATTCACACCCCCAATTTCAAGACTGCAATCACCAACAACAATAGAACTTTCGTAGGCCACAATCCACACCACAGAGAGGAGGATTTGAGCCAGGGTAGACTATTTTTCTAAAACTATTGAATGCTTAGATGATATGGGAAATAAGGTCTTTTTCCATGGTATTCAAAGAAAGATCAAGATTCAACCAATCTCTGTGAAGCAATTAAAAAGGCTAGTCAAAAAGGGTGTCAACTCTTCATAGTAAAAATGGAACAAATTGAAGAAAGTCCTAGAAAACATAGTGTGTTTTTTGAAGAGAGGTTTCCATTTCTTCAGGATTTCAAGGATGTTTTTCCAGAAGAACTTCCAGGTTTACCACCCAAAAGAGTCTTTCATTTTTCAATTCACATTAAACCAAGATCTGAACCAATATTGAAAACACCTTACCATATGACTACTATGAAATTGATGGAATTAAAAGACCAATTGCAAGAATTTTTGGCTAAAGGTTTGATTACACCTAGTGTTTTGCACTGGGGTGCACCAGTTATCTTTGTCAAAAAGAAGGATGAAACTTTGCGTCTATGTCCTGAATATCATATCCTCAATAAAGAAATGATAAAGGATAAGTAACCATTACCATGTATATATTATATTTTTTATCAAATGCATGAAGCTTCTATGTTTGCAAAGATCAAAGCTATCCTAGATTGACCTATACCTAAGAAAGTGCATGAAGTACATAGCTTCATGGGTTTGGTAGGATACTGCCGAATGTTTATTTTGAATTTCTCTAATATTGCAAGTCCAATCCCTTCCTTACAAAGAAAAGGGAAACATTTTGATTGGTCAAACAAATGTTAGGAGGTGTTTTATCTTTTAAAAGAGAAATTGACAATGACACCAATTCAGAGAGTTCCCAATCTCAAAAGTCAGTTAGAGGTAATAACTGATGCCTCAGGAGATAGATTAGGGGGAGTGCCTATTTAGGACAGGTGAGTAATAGCCTATGAGACTAGAAAGATTAAATATTATGACGAGAATTATGATCCACATGATTTAGAATTGGTACTAGTTATGCATGCTTTGCAAGTATGGCATCACTATCTATTAGGGAAAACCATTATGCTAAAATCAGATCATCAAAATCTTAAGTATATATTTTCTTAACCACATCTTAATGCTCAAGAAAGGAGATGGTTAGAATTGATATCCAACTAAGACTTTGAGATAAGTTATATCAAAGGAAAAGATAACAGAGTAGCATATGCTTTGAGTCAACAAAGACATATTTCATCAATTGTCTCTATTCATGTAAACTTCAAGGATTTATTGTTGCAAAAATTATCAGGGGATGAATAATATGAGCAGGTCAAGTAAGCTCATATGGTAAATCCTAAAGATTCAAGGTATGATGGGTTTCATTTTGAATCTAATCGAGCACCAGTATTAACCTTGCAAATTTTTTCAAGAAGTGTTAGATTGCATAGAGTTCTTGAAAAGATTATCTCAAATAGAGAAGTGCGTGTGATGTCAAGGTAAGGGAAAACTATTTTTTCTTCACAGTAGGAACTATTTACTTAATGTGAGTATATCTTATCATCCTAAAACAGATGGTCAAACCGAGAGAGTTAACCAAGTTTTGGTGGATTTGTAAAGAATGTATTGCATGGATCAACAATATTAATGGGAAGAGTACTTACCGCTTGTGGAATTTTCTTATAACAATTCCTATCTTTTTTCTATCAATATGGCACCATTTGAAGCTTTTATGGAAGAAAATTCCAAACTCCTATAAGCTGGGATAAGTTAAAAGATAGGATTAGCATTGGTCCAGAATCGCTAGCTGAAATGAAAAAAAAGGTTAAGTTGATCAGAAAAAGTTTAGCAGAAGCCAATGATAGATAGAAAAGTTATGTTGTTACGAAGTAAATATAAAGACAATTCTTTATTGGAGAGAAACTTCTTTTGAGGGCCAAACCTCAGAAAAGTTCTATAAAATTGGAAAGTCTTCCAAATTAGCTCCTTGTTACATAGAACCCTTCGAAATTCTTGAAGTGATCAATCCAGTTGCTACAAGATGTCTCTACCACCAACCTTATCTAGAATGGACAATGTTTTTATATTGTTATCTAAAAAAGTATATTGTAGGAGGTAACCATATTCTAATTTGGAATGCATTACAAATACAGGACCTAGGAGTGATCACAATTGAGCCTCTCAAAGTGCTTGAAACATACAAGCTCCGCTTGCATAACAGAGAGGATATGTAGTACAAGGCCCAGTGGGACTAGTATGAAGAAGATAGTGCTACATGGGAGGATTTCCATGAATTGTTTTAGAAATTTCCTCATTTATTTCATATTTTTAGTACTTAGCTATAGAAAAAATTGTTTTATATTTTGAATTGTTACATTGAATCATCGAGGACAAAGAATCTTATAGGGAAAGATATGTTACATCCATAATTTTGGCTTTGATTTTACTTTTTTACTTTTATGTGAATAGAAGTTCATTTATGGAATATGATTTGACATTATGTTATAATGTTAAAGTAAATCATTGGTTATATTAGATATTAGTGCATGTGATTAAGTATAATGCATGTGATTAAATGATTTATTAATTTATGTTATGAAAATTTGATTTGTTATTCATAAGATTTATGAATGAACTAATGATGCACTTATCATGATCTGGTAATTGGAAGTTGTATGTAGAAAAATAGGTATTGATTACTCTCAGAGAAAGAGAGAGAGAGACAGTATCTTCTGAGGAGAGGAGAATAGACCTTCGGTTTTGAACCATTCATTTGCCATCTAAGTATTGAGTACATGTAATTAGTAAATCCTTAACGATTGAGGTAAGTTGTGTTTTTCAAAGCAGTTTAAGTTTGTTGGTCAACTCGACAAGTTGTCGACGTCATTTAGAATCCTTTTGAAGTTTGATCTCATCAACCTTGTCATTTTGTGAAATCGACATTGTTGATGTTGAGCAATATTCATTTTGTGACTAGCATGACTTTCCATCAAACACGTCAATCTTTATGTTGTAAATGAGATCACTTTTGCATTTTCATTGGTGTGGTTGGAATAAATGTTAGTGTGTTTCATTTTATAGTTATAACATCACATACTTCTTTTGTTGTCAAAATGAAAACCATGAGTTTTTCTTTTAGTTCGTGAAGGGGAGATGAACTTAACCCATTCACATTTGTGTATAAGTTTACATAAAAACATTGTTATTATTCCTATTGATATTAATATCTATGTTCATAGACTATTATTATATGTAGAACTTTGAGTGGTTAGAACAAGTTTGATAGTGGGATAATTGTTTATGACCTCCATTAGAATGAAGCATTCATTAACAACCATCTTTGATAATATTGAATGCTTTTGAGAGAGAGTCATTGTTGTGTGAGGAGTGGTAATTATTAACCACATACTCCTCTAACATTGCATGTCCAACTAAGAGCCTTCATGGGCTAATTTAGTGGAGATACCCATGGCTTCTTGAGTCAATTAACTATTTTAAGAGTAGTATCTTTATGATAGAGAGTCATGGTTAGTTACGATAGGGAATGACTCATTGGTAGAGTCAGGCAGAGAGGTAAGAGAGGTGGTTTGTTTTGGTGATAATAGAGATTCAAAGAGCTTAGTTTTGGTAGCAAGGTTTAGGAGAATGTCAAGAGAGTCTTATTTAGACTATTTATCATTACTGCACTTGTGAAAGAAATTTGAAATAAATGACTGATGTTATTACAACAGTCCATTCAACATTTCACTATTCAAAGCTGCATCAGATCATTCAAAATTATCACTGTTAAAATGCTAATACTGATCACTATCTACTATCATCAATGACTAAGATGCTAGAGCAAGATTGAATCAAACCAATATTAGAACACCAAATGATTGCACAAACAACATTTGATAATCACATTGCACATTGAAAGATAGTATACCCTGTTGAATAGCCTGCAACAACTATCTTTCTCTTCATTTCACTATTTATTAAGCTTTGAATCCACATGAACACTACCATTGTATAATTTGACAAATAGATTGTTATCATGTCAAAGGAGATGATATATATCATGAATGATACTATCAATACCTTGAAAGATGATAAACCAAGCAAGCAACTTCATCAAGTGAAGCATGACAGGTAAAGTATGAAGCATGTTGTACAAGTGAAGCATGACGACATCAACTCCATAAAAATAAAGCATGACCAAAGATCAAGTCACCTTTGAATCAATTCAGTTAACTGTCTTTGTCATTTTTGAACTTGTACAAGCATCAAAATGATCAGAAATGATGAGTCTAGGTGCATCAAATCAAACTCAATGGGGATAAACTGTAAACCACTTCATCTTTAAGTCTTGCATCAATACTAAACTTACCAAGTACTTGAATGAATGAGGCAACCATCCAAAGACTATGAAAAACTTATCACGATGCTAAAGAATGAATGTTTAGGGGAAAATTGGATTTGTTAATCTTTTGATTTTAGATGTTTAAATCTGCCTCTCCAGTATACATTGAACGATCCAAGGTCGAGTGGTGAGCAATATCATACCCTAGGTCACCTGCAGATGTAGGGAAATTAAGTATTAATTTTCCTTCTCTTATGTCTAATTAGACATTAAAACCCTAATTACACAAATACAGCAAAAAATTGATGAAAGATGGAAAAAGCTCTTGCAGACAGGAATAAAATACCAAATCACAGGATACCTATTTTTAGGGTTCTGAAGTGAAACAGTCAGAGACACTGGAGTGGGCGCCCAAGTCCAAGGTAACTACTTTTTCAGGGAATCTAGACCTCCTTCTGACACTGATCAACTTTGTAACTTTTGTTTCCTGAGATCTATCTGCAGAGGACACTGGAGCGAGTACCCAAGTCCTAGAAATGCTCTTGTGCTTGATTTTTCTCTAGATCCTGAATTCCTGATGCCTGCCAAGCCTTCCTACAACTCCACTTTTCCCAAATGTGAGACCTATAACCTGCAATCACAAGACTCAGTTTGGGGGTTGTAATTTTTACAGGCTTACCTCAACAAGCCCCGGAGGATACTTAAGTCTTCCAACACCGTTGTCAGATAAAGTGTGCATGCCCTTGTGAGGCAGAGGCAAAAACCAAAGGAATCAATGATGAAAACATAATAATATGTCACCTTGTAGTGAAGCTCTCATGGAGGAAGATGCTCTTCATGCCATGAGGGGATTCATGTTCAAATCAACAAATATCAATACACAAAACATACAAGTCTGCTCTTGCAGCACAATAGAAAGCCTTGAAGCACCTTGAGAATGCCTAGAGTTCACAATGATCATCTAGTTTACAAATGAATGCCTAAACATGCTTATATATGCACCTACAAGCATTCTTGCCAAGATTTTAAAAATTAAACTTTACCGTGTTGGCAAAAGAACCAACTAACGGTCATAAACCAACACCTAGAAATTAGGGCTTCCCCAAAATAGGGCAGGACTAGGGTGTGGGCACCCATGTCCTTCCCCCTATTTTGGGTAGGGTATAGCTCAAGGGGTCCACCTATGTCCAATTTGCCATGGAACCTAGATCTCATTCCATTGGGATGCCAAAATATGGACTAAAATGTCCTAAATGCATACTAAAGACCCAGGAGCTAAACCTTATGAGGGAAAAGCCCCCAAGGGGATATTTTCTGATGTTACAATGAAACATGACACACTTCAATCAATAACCAATAATGCAATTGATACATACCATAATATTATTCCAATATTGACATATTTATGTTCCACATAAACAAAGTGTCAATAAACTACTCCTTATTATACCTATGATCTTCCAATGAAATCTTTGAGTTTCTCTAAGTTTTTTCCACTCCTGCTGCATGCATCTAAGTCTACATCATGAAATGGCTTTGAAAATCCTACAAAGACTTTATTCTCACTATGACTAAGAAAACATTATGTAGGTTTCATGTCAGTGATTCACAGTGACTGAGATACATGCTTCTCACTGAGCATTGTAGTCAAAGTAACTACACTGAGCATCCAAACTAATACTTTCAAACCTCTGACATGCATTCATACCATTGTTAGCATAAATACCAAATCATTGTGAACTTGTATGCCAAATCTTTGGGAAGAAAACTATGAATAAAGATCACCATACTTTTGCCAAGGCAACAACCTCACACCAAACCATCACTTGATCTTTGACTAACCTTCTTATTTTCACCTTGGGGTAAAAGATATGACATTGAACAGTTCCCCAGACTCCATGCTACTTTTTATGCACTTGGAGATGCCTTTTGTGCATAAAGCACATAGATAGGTTCTTTTTGTTTTTGTTCATGTTTCCTCCTCCAAACAGAATTTTCCTTTCCTCTACCCTTATAAACGTTAGATGATGCTTTTGTGATCACAGTATTAGTTTTCCTTGGAAGTTCTTTCAAACCAGGGCCACAAAAATTTTGCATATGTCCAAAGTTATTGCAATTGAAACATCTTAACTTGTACATTATTCCAAGAGGACTTTTATAATTATATCTTCCATGCACCCAACAATTTCTTGCTCATACCAACTTTATTACAGTTATAACAAACATTATTATAGTCCCAGGATTTGACAAACTATGAGAATTCTTATCCTTATTCCATCCAAAATCATTTCTTGAGTGAGTTCTACAATCTCTAGCTCTATGACCATAAACATGACAAGAATAGCAATAACAATGAAACTAAGAGTAGTTGTACCTTATTGAATTACATTGCCTAATAGGTGGAGGCCTTCAGAACCTATTTGTTCTTCTTCTTCAAACATCAGCAACTTTATTTTTTGTTTTATCTTCAAGAGCAGCAACATGATGACTTATATCTATCTTCTTCCTTGGTGCATTTCTGACTTTGAAGCACTATCCTTCTTCATAGCGTAGACCAGTAGTGTCCTTACGATTCTTTTGCTTCCTCAACAAGTCATTTAAGAATTCAATACTCTTTTCAAAGTGCAGATTCTTGTCCAACTTAGAAGATGCCTTTTCCAATTCCTTTCTCAAAGAGACTATTTGTAACTCTAGTTTTAGGCATTCATTAGCTTTAACTTCAAGATTAGATTTTGTAAATTCAACTACCCTTTTGCTTCTTCTACTTCAGTTTTTAGACTAATAACCAGTTTGTTAGACTCTTCAACTTGTACCTTTGCCTCTTGAAGATCTAAAGAAACTTTTGCAAAATCTAAACTTACCTTGTCCTTGGAATCTTTTTCTTATTGAAGTTGATCTTCTAATTTCTAGCTCTCTTTTCTGAGTTGCTTGATTGTATCCAAAGCACACAAGAGTTCACCTTCTATATCAACCTCATGCTCCTATTCATCATACTCCTATTCATAGTCATCTTCACCCACAAAGATGTCTCCTTCTTCATCATCAATCTCAACAACAAAATCATTTTCTCTTTTATCAAGTTCTTGTCCACCTACACTCACACTAAAGTCTTCCCTTTTATCAAAACTCTCAACTGCAAGACCATTATGTTTATCACACTTTGTGTCAACATCCAAGGGTCACTCATGCAACAACTCAATACTTGACTTGACTGGGGCTTGTTTTACAACCTTTTGCTTGGCATCTTTAAGTTTTCTAATTCGTTTACACTTTCCCATAGTACTCCACTATCAGGATCTCCTAAGTTGATTGAACTTTGAACAAGGAACCTAAGGCTCTGATACCACTTGTTGGAATACAATACCACTGAGAGGGGGGTGAATTAGTGGTATACCAATTTAAAATGACCTTGAATAAATATTTCACAACTTTGAAAATATAAAATGCATGTTTTAGAACAGTTCAACTATCATGTGTTGCATCATACATGTAAAGCTATCAAGCTTTATTGAACATAAAGAACATAAGCAAATTATAAAAGCTGAAGACACCATAGAAACTCAAATGCTAAAAGATACACAACACTGAATGTTGGAACATGTAGACAAAGTAGACCACAAATAATGAGAAACCATAACACAATGATTTATGAGTGGAAAACCCTCATAGGGATAAAAAAACACTTGGGAAAAATTGCCTCACTGGTGCAGGAGCACCTTCTCTATGGTGCAGGAGTCATGTTTTGTTTTGTTTTCAATAAGGCTTTTTAAGCCACATCATGTTTGTAATAAGTTTTTTTTTGTTTCAATTTTGTCACTAGACCTATGTAGACCATGTTTGGTCAAGTATGATGTAATCACACAATGAAAACATGTAGTTTTCTCGTGAGAGGAGAAACCCAATAGCTAATTGTCTTTCAAATTAGTTGCATAGTTGGGAGGAATGTTAACTGATCTCTCAAGCCTTGTATAGGGAGGAGTTGGAGGTAATGGAGGAAGTAGCTTTCATTTGGAAGTAGCCTAGTGTCTAGAAGTGTTGTAGCTTGTGAGTTTTTGTTCCTTTTGTAGAGACTATTCTGAAAAATGAGAAACTAGGGTTTTGGTGAACAAATGGACTGGTATTCCTCTGTCCACTGAAAGTAAGATTCTCATGTTTAGTTTGATGGAGGAATACAGTGTACATTTTGTGTTTTCTGTTGTTTTGGGTCAGCACCCAAGGATCCAAGGAGTTCAGGCATAAGTGACTAGGCATCTCTATGTGACTAGTCGTAGAAACAATAGTAGAAGTGTTATTATGTGTGAATAGTCTGTAGAGTGACCAAGTTGATGGTGATCAAGTGTTTGTAGAGGAGTGTAGACCCCTTCTGTTCTATTGAGTTCTTGTTTCTATGTACTTGTTGAATGTCTTTGAATTATGGAGTTACAGAGTCGACGTCGGCGTAACTTAGCCCTCGACAAAGTTTTGGAAAGTTACACCGATCAGTAGTGTTGGGCCAATAGTAGGAGAATCATCAGTGAGGAATGACTTTAGTCCCACTGAAGGTGTATTGCGAATGCATATCACAATTTTATGTTGAGAATGTATGTTTGGAATGTACATTGCGTCGGATACAAAAGGTGACTGGTAGTAATGGTGAAATCAGGGTAAAGAAACATTAGTCCACCGGCAGTAGCAAGTCATGTTATGCATATACTAAGATTGGTATATCGGTGCATCGGGAGAACTAACTAGAACCTCGCCAATGAAGGAAGTCTCGCTGAAGACAAGGAAGTCGGTTGTCGGGGAGAGTTGGGAGATCGGGGAGTTAGACAGCAAGGTGGCCGACGTGATATATTTGGCCGATAGGAGTAGATTGCCAAGACATAGGCCACCCTCTCACCAATCAAGTTGTTGATCATTTGAACCCTTCCACTGAGCACTTTGCATCATATTGGTATCAGAGCCAATATTTGAATTGGAGCAGTATATATCAGAGCTGAAATAATTAAGGATATTTTATACTATAACTGCCTGTCATGTTTTTGATAAGGCAAATAATGGTTTGGAATTTGAAATGCTTTTAAATTCTAATTGTAGATCTTGCTCTTTGTGCTCTTGAAAACTTTTAATCACATTCATAGATGTATACATTGGCACCTGATGAAGAATTTTACCTATAAGCTCTAGTTGCTTTAGGTATATAGGGCCGGTTGAACTTATGTTTTAAAACCCTCCAAAAGGTCACCTTAAGTGACTTCCACCTACGATCGGAGGTCAACCTCAAAACATAATAAAAAGTAAATGTGGCATATGATAGGCAAAACTAAGTTTAAGGACCTTTTAGAATAAGACACAGGGTTTAGAAATTCACCTAGGGTTTTAGAGCTTCAAAAAAATTCAAACCCTAGTTTTAAAGCAAAGAGCATATGAAACCTTTACTATTTGAGATAAACTAATTTTGAACCTTAACATTCAACTTCACCTTTATGAAATATTTCTTTGAATGTGACATATACTTAAACATATATGATGAATCAACACCAAACTATGAATGCAATGATGTGGTGAACAATTTGACTCTCTCTACATGAATGACACTTCCCATAAAATGAATGAACTCTATGCTCAACCACCTTGTACATATTAGGGTCACACTTGAAGTTTGAACCATTGATCAACCAGAATGAACTATAAAGCATGACAAAACCTCTAAAGCATGAAATATGATGAATGAAGATCCAACTCTTGAAAGCACCAAGCACCTTATATGAAACATATGAAGAATAACACCTTTGATGCCTTTGATCCTTTGATGATCTTGTGGTCCTGAAGCAACATGAAGGAGATCAACAATGTATCAATTTCTAACATCAATACCTCTATGAAGAATAAAGTAACTTTTGCATGCATATCAAATTGATGCCTAGATTCAAGGTGTCATGAAGAACCCATGATTACCCAACTGACATAGAGAAGAGAACACCAATGTCAACATCCAACATAAAGCATGAACACATTGCATGGGAGATGGCCAAAATGACATCATCATAACCCTTGCTCATCATCCATTGAATCATCATCATACCTTTTTGACATCAATGACAAGCCATCAACACTATTTATCTAGATTAGTATCTCATATCTTATTGCCTAATTTAACTTAAGATCTAATTATTATGTATTGCCTTATCATTCGATTAGAAATCTAAATTAATGTAAGGTTATTTATTTTCCTTAAAATACTAATATCTATATTATTATTGTAATGGTGAGAAGTGCATCCATGGCACATTTTTCCCCATTCATTATGAACTCACCTTAATTGTTATCCCTACTTTAATGGTACATTGTGTGTGATAACTAAAATGTGACTCAAACACAACATGGGTGAGTCAGACTCCAAACAACACATGCACTGCACCCTTGCTAAAGGTGTCAATCAAATCACTTCTACCTTCTAAGGAAAACTAGCTAACTGAGGGTGATTTGGACTAGTTACTCTCTCCACATGGAAGAAGAGCATCCTAGGTGAGAGTGGAATTGTTGTCTTGTATGTTTGAATTTTGAATTGTTGATTTTGTGTACCACATGATGAGACTGAGGACTTCCTTGATGTTTTCCTATGTCTATTGTTTAATTTGAAAATATTGTTTCTATGCCCTAATTAAACCAGGAGCTTCCTCAATGTTTATTTTTGAACAAAAGTTGAATTTTGTATCCCTCATGGTAAAATTAAGGGCTTGAATGTTTGAAAATTTCAAAGTTAAAAATGAATTTCTAACGCAGTTAATCCTAAATGAATACATACACTTTTTTTCCTAAATTTGATTCTGATGATTTAATTACTATTTAAAGGAAAAAAATATGGAAGTTATATGGCTTTTCCTAATGCAATATAACTATGTTTTTGTGTGTTTTTCAAGATTTGAAACTTCTAATATAAATTTGTAACTGTGAGCTAAGGAAATTAGAAAATTTATTCTAAAAGGTAAATAAGTCTACTCTAACTTTATCCTATCAAGAGAAAGATAAGACAATATTTTACTTCCTCAAGAGAAAAATGTGAGCTAATTACTAATAAAGCAATAAAGAACCTATAATAATGGGCACCAATGATAGGATATGTTCTTAGACGTACTATAACAACTATCTCCTCCTCTACAACAATAGGGTCCTCCTCTTAGTGATAAGGATAGAAAGGGGGATGTAAGGTAGTGAAAAATGGCTTAGAATCAATAACAAATTTGAAGGGAAGATGGGGCACACATGATCATTATTGCATTTATTAAACAATCTTATTAGATTGTTTGCTTAAATCATAATTGCATTTAATAAACAATTTTATAAGATTGTTTACTTAAATCACAATTGCATTTAATTAGGTACATACATCTCAAATAACTTTTTTTTTTTTTGACAAAAAAAGGTGTATAGGCACCCATAGATTAAAGATAATAAAAATATTGCAGATAAAGAGGCCAAAGCCAAGTTCCAATAACCAAAAGAAAGCACAGAAGAAGCCCTTAAACAGGGCTGAAAAAACAAAATTAA
Organism: Cunninghamia lanceolata; assembly: GCA_027924645.1. NCBI lineage: Eukaryota > Viridiplantae > Streptophyta > Pinopsida > Cupressales > Cupressaceae > Cunninghamia > Cunninghamia lanceolata. Next base: position 27,003,731 of record BSBN01000078.1, on the reverse strand, counting down.
ACAGTAACCGTCCCCCTTATACAAGGGGATGCTTTTATCGTAAAATGCCGCCACTAAACACGAAAATTGCTCCTCACACGGCCAAAAACAAGGAGAAAAACAGACAGCACCACCGATAGAGCTGTCATGGAATAACAAAGCCCTTATTTAATAAGAGCAATTAAGGCATGTCATCTCACTTTAAGAAGTTTGAGATGAAGGATTCGCAATCCCGAACTATCCACCCAGCCTGAGGAAAAGCACATATGAGTCACAGAACACTGAATGTAGAAAAGAGCTGCTTACTCCTCTTCCATGAACTTGTCAGAGTTTGATGGTAAAGAGTAATGCCACAAATAAATAACATTATTTCATTAGATCTTTATAAAATTTATTTAAACAATTTAGTCAAGTTGTTTAAATTAATTCACAATAGCATCTAATCAAAAAAATCCATAACACATAGAAAAATGGGCACTATAACAAAATGTGGTGTATAGACAAGTACATATATAAAATTCGCTATCCTCCGTGAAAGCCTAAACCCTCAAGCCCTAGTGGTGGCTACTATATAGACAGCTTGTGCTACGAAGTTGCAAATCATGAGTGACTATGACTATACAATTGTAGTCCCCAAACTGTACCCCTAAGCTCGGTCACCTCCATCCTTGACCCTACTGTAGGGGCAACCCGAGCTCGCAGCTGGCTCATCTCATCTAGTAAGCTCTAGACCCTAAAGTGGTCTAAGCCTATGGCTGGCGTGCTGTGTGCATCTAATTGTGACTGTAGAGCCTACACTCTTCTCACGGCATGATCTTGCGCAGTCCTAGCCTAGTCTCTCTCAGAAGTAATAGTAATAACCTATGTAGCGGATAGATCTCTATCCACCTAGGTCTCCTCATAGGTATCTCTAAGCCATGCAATACCTATGTTCCTCCCTCCAGTCTACAGTTGTCTATAACTGGCCCACATTGGTAGCACGAGCTGCACATCAAGTACCATCTCTGTGAAGATGTTATGTCTCAATATTTCATGAAATACCGTGTTTAGTCAATTTGAATGATAGAGATAATCATGCATGTATTAATATTTAATACATATATACACTATTAATATAATATATAATATATTATTTATATAATTAGCAAGATATATTATTAAATATAAATAACAAATATAAATATTAATATTAATATAGATATTAGTATGTAATAATAATATAAAAAAATAATAAGTATAATCCCAATTATAAAAGTAACTCCATATAAATAAAGTAACTTCGTATAAATAAAATAAAGATACAACAGTGATATAAAAACTAAAGACTAATACCATAAGGGCTACGATCATCTTTAAACCAGCAACACCCATATATATGGTGCAATTTGAGATACAATGAAATACAATCAAGCATTATTGTTTAACAAGGCAGTGATTCTGTATGCAGCTGTTACCAAAAAAGTAGTAATTCATTATTAAAGGTGCATCGACCATTTACAAGGCTACCATTTACAAGGCTGCAATCTCTTAATAATGAATAAGAATTATTTAAGGCAGAACTTCTTCAAAGGTGATATAAAAACTAAAGAAAGACTAATACCATAAGGGGTGCACAATACCCATATATACAGTGCGATTTGAGATACAATGAAATACAATCAAGTATTATTGTTTAACATTACAATGATTCTATATGTAGCCATTACTAAAAGGTAGTAATTCATTATTAAAGGTGCAGTGACCATTTACAAGGCTGCGATCCCTTAAAAAATGAATGAGAATTATTGAGGGCAGAACTTCTTCAATGGTGATATAAAAACTAAAGAAAGACTAATACCATAAGGGGTGCGATCATCTTTAAAGAAGTAGCACCCATATACATGGTGTTATTTGAGATACAATGAAATACAATCAAGTATTATTGTTTAACAAGGCTACGATTCTGTATGCAGCAATTACTAAAAAGTAGTAGTTCATTATTAAAGGAGCAACAACCATTTACAAGGTTGCGATCCCTTAATAAATGAATGAGAATTATTTAAGGCAGAATTTTTTTAACACTAACCAGGGATTATGTTCTATGTGATAGGCAACAATTCATCTAGAAAAGGTGTGACTAATAATAAAGTGAGGTGTCTCTAAGAAGGAATCCCACCCTTTCAAGAGGCATATGAGTGGTATAAGTAAAGGAGAAAAGAGTATAAAGAAAATAAAAGGAGGTATCAAGAATACATTTGATTTTGGAATATGCAAACCAAAATAAATATATATCTAAATTATAATTCAGATCTGCATAAATATAATATACAAGGATACATAGAATAGCATATGAAAATATAAATTAGTCACCCTCACATATGTATATATAGCAGCAGATTGTATATATAAATAATTGTGACACAACAAGAGGATATATTGCCATCCCTGAACTAAACTATATTTATTGATCAAGAGGTACTTATAATTAATTACCTTATTCAATTACAAGCAAACTATGTTGAGTTGCGCAGGGGTATAGAGCCAAGTAGGAAGGATGATCCTTCCAGTCCACGAGAGATGATAGGTAGGAAGCATGCCCTCCATCATACTCTCATCAAGTTAGGTTAAAGGGATGATAGGTAAACAATATGGCCTTCATCATCCCCTCATCAAGAGATGATAGGTGGGAAGTGTGCCCCCCATCATGCCCTCATCAAGAGATGATTGGTAGGAAGTGTGCCTTCCATCATCCTCTCGCCAAAATGTGATAGGTGGGAATTGTGCCTTGAGCTTGATCTTGGCAGGGTGTTCCACCAAGGTGAACATAAGAGGTGATAGGTAGGAAGCGTACCTTCCATTGTGCTCTAACTTGCAAGTATTCCTATGGGACCCATCATAGGATCGCCATGAGGATTGGATAAATATATGTTGAACTAAATATTATTTATGCTACATTAATTATGTTATGATCTATTGATTTCATTACTATATTCTAATTTATTGATTTTTAATATTGTTAATGTCCATTTCTAGTAGTTATTCTTATGGGACCCATCATAGGATCGCCATCAAGATTGGATAAATATATGTTGAACTAAATATTATTTATGCTACATTAATTATGTTATGATCTATTGATTTCATTACTATATTATAATTTATTGATCTTTAATATTGTTAATGTCCCTTTTTAGTAGTTATTCTTGTGTGCAGGTTAAGAAATCAAGAATATCCTAAAAGGAGACATTACACATGACTCGACCTATAAAGTCAAGCCATGCCCATGTGCCGACTACAAAATCAAAACAATAATCATGTCAAATATCTCATTAGGCATCATATATCAAATCAATATAAAGTAAACGTCTAGTGTTCTACTCAAATTATGAAACATAAATCAATTCTTACCTGGGTTTCCATCCCACCAGTTAGGATTGGTAGAGGCTACTGCCATGTCATTGGGACTCTTTTTTCCCCAAGTTTTTCCCTAAGTTTTTCCCTTTCCAACTATTCTCATCTACTCTTTATGAGTTCAATTTGTATAACTAACCAAAATCTCTCCAAGTCACTAGATTCTTGGCTGAATCCCTTCCACTCTATACTCTCCTTTCTCCACGAACCAAAGTAATGTTCGCATTAAGGGAGATGCGATGGGATGTCATTCCTACTCCCTAGTCATAGTACTCCTACAATAAATGCATTAAATTCATTCCAATTGCTCACTAACTCCACTTCATGGAGCTTAGTTGAGCTCAAAGATTTGAAAATTCAAATCTTTAAAAATAACATATATATATATATATATATATATATATATATATATATACATACTTTTTTGAACAGAGATAAATAACTTGCAAGGCTAATTATATCTATGTTTTTTTTGATAATTCACAAGTGATAAAATAATAGTTGAACTGTTACGAAATGGAAACAATCAAAGTCTCATTGACACAACATGAATGAGATCAACCACACTAACTTAGAGATGAAAAGAAATGGATCAACTATGACATGGATCACCCTAAACCAAAACAAGAAATTGACTACATCGTCATACAATGACAATGCTACTATGCAAATTACTGACATACTATGACATCAAAAGGTATCCATTTATAAAAACAATGACACAATACTTGTGTGTGTGAGAGTTCTCAAAGCATGTTGTCTCTCCATTTTACCTGATCCAATTCCCTCTCTCCAGTAATACTCTCCCTTCTCTGTGAGGGGAAAAAACTATTTCCTTTGTCCACCTCATTAGCAATCACAGTAATTAGTCTATTAACCACATTATGTATAACATCAAATAAATATTTTAACAACAATAATCATCAAGAAATATATATCTATTTCTGCATATCATAAATTAAAGTATGTTTATCTCATCAAGTTCATCTGCTAAACACAGCATGATAATCATAATTCAAAATGCATAATAAAAACATCTAACTAATACTTAATTAAAAATAATATAATTAAGTTGTCAAAAAATAGTCACAATTGGAAACATCACCTAGACCTCCATTCTTCACTCTCCTAATTTGGAATAGAATAATCCCACCAATCGAATTCATAGTGATTAAGCTGTTTCTGCATGATAATGCAGTCAGTGGTTTGGTTGCAGCTGTACATTGCTGAATTAAGGGGCCCAAAAAAGTTTAACCAGTAATATTAACATGTGCGGGTATAACCTAGTTGGTAGTGTCTTTGAATAGCAAAGACTTGATTTTTTTTGTATAGCCTATTCACATGAAACCATACAAGAGCACAGAAAAGTAGTTACAACGTTGAGTGAAAAATTGGAAATCCCAGTCAAAATTTAACTTAATAAAAAAGCATTGTGATCTTGATGTTCTAATAGAAAAATCTCAGATCTAAAATAAAAGAACAGTTGAAACCAACCAAATATGATTTAGTTCTAGAATGTTTAGCATCCTATAGGTCATAATGAATGTCACTCATATACAATAAATTTCATTCACCAATAAATTGGTAGTCAAAAGTAAATTTTGGCCAATAAAAATAGGACAAATATTTATTAATTGACTGTTTAATCATTAAAGTGGATGGTGTTTAAGTAGAGTACAAAGATTCATCTAATCAAATTAGCAAAGCCACATTCAAACAACTGTCTTAAGCTTTACAATTTGTTTATCACTTTCACATCATTTTAAAACGACTGAAAGACATTTTGGGAGTAGGTAGTTGCACGCCCACAAATGTTAAGTAATATCCATGTATTCAAACACCTATACACAACCTGAAATATATTCTTACAATGTCAATGTCCCCTCCATCTGCAATGTTTTCTTTTCATCTATCAGTTTCAGAAGTTCATGTCCAGCTTCATCACTTAATCCTTTAATGCAACCTTCTGAATAGTTGCCCGATTGTTGCTGGAGCTCGTGTACAAACTTGTTCGCATCTACATTAAACACCTTTCTCCACTGCAAAAGCAATGAAAATGCATAAGGTCGACTATGTAAAGAACTATCATACTTATTATATTAAAAATTTTGTAACTTACTTCTTCTATCCATCTCATATCATACTCTGTTTCAGGATAATTTAACCTCCTACATGACTGGTCACGTGTGACTAGCATAGCTTTGTCTGAGGACCTGCATTGTAATTATTTATATCAGGTATACAGTAAACTACATGCCACCAATACTAATGGTAAAATATGAAGGAGAGATGTTAGAACACTGACCTTGCTGCAGCCTCAGCAATAAAATATCGACCTAAAATTAACGTAAAAGTGAACAATATCAAATAAAATATAATAGAATTTAAGATTCTCAATTTATAATAAATGTTTCAAAGTTTTGGATTAGAGTTTGCAAAGAAAAAGATTTCTTTGGATTGCAACCCCTGTAATCTGTTAACTTTTTGAAAGGATTTAGAATAAAATTTTCTTAAAATTTTTTAATGAACATACTGCTTTTTACTTTTTTAATAAGAAACTCCTCAACATTTAAGTAAATTAAAAAAAAAAAAACTTATAAACTCACCAAGGATTACTTGGCGTTTATCCTTCTTAAGCCTGCAGAGAAATGGCATTCCAACATTATTAAAGAGATCTATGTAGTGAAACATATTGTAAGTTGGACACTTCAGTAATCCATTATTATTGAACTCAAAACATCTTTAACAGCACCCAAAAGTTTTTCAAATCAACCTTTTGGGTCCCAAAAATAAAATAATAACCCACAGAAATATGGAATCACCCTAAATATGAGACACACAAAATAACCTGAATGATATAAAAATCTTTTGATTTTTCTTGAAGATAAATATAGTGTTCAATGTATTATTCTTTAATTAAAAGTTAACCGTCAAACAAAACAAAAACAAAAGAGAAATAATAGAATACCATATATGGGCTTGCCAACGGCAACGACCACGGTCATCACTGACTCCAATGAATTGGCCACTTTTCCTACCATTATCATTTATGTTCGGCTTTCCATGAGATGTCTTAGGGTTAGGGTTTTCCATGCCATTATTACCACCACTTCCTGCAACTGTGACTTGATCAACCCTCCCTCTACTGAGATTCATTAGCATCCTTGCCGCGTGTTCAATATCATCCAATTCACAAGAATTCTCCTTGTGATTTTTCCTTTTTCTACCACTAAGCCTCACCTCAGCATTAGGATCTGCTATCTCAGAAGCAGTACTAGACTGAGCTTTAACTTGAGCATGAGAAATATTGGCATTAAGATTTTCCATTATTATAAAGTCTGCACAATGCAAGAAAGCAGTTAGCACTGCAAACGTATATGTTTCATTCTATTCCTTATCCTTTTAAAAAAAGATAGCACATCACTTGAGAAAGCTGGGGCCATTGATATATAATGGATAAGAGAGATTTCAATCCTGATCATACTAAAACAGTCTATGAGACTATCATATTACAATGCACTGCTGAAGTAGTGAGAGATTGCTATCAGACATAACTCTGTTCTTTGCAACTTGTTCGTCTTCCAAAGTTTGACCTTTATAGTGATGATAGATAAAACAAACATTGACGAAAAAAATTGGTGCTGTTAGTTTTCCTTTATGTTTATATCTAATAGCCCTTTGCTTGTTTTCCTTTGTGTTCCAACACAAAAATAATGCTGGGAAAATGAGGAAGATCATATAGTCAATGATTTCTTGATTTAACAAAGTCTTATGAACGTTAAAGAATGCTTGTAGTCCTTGGACGAAATAAGTAAATTGAGTAAAACTATTTAGAAGGAATTAAATTCTAAAGTAAGATCAAGCCCTGTAACAAAGTTGAAGAAATTAAACTTACACTATCTCGTCATTGAAATTCAGGGAGATGATAGAAAGATTTAATTATGGTGAAAAATAATTTATTTATATAAATAAATAAGTTGAATAAAAGGTTATTGAAGAAATAAATATCCAATAATAATATTGTAAAGAAGTATATGTTTCACTCTTTCACTTTTATGTTTTAATGTTATTTTTGTGGATCTAGTTAACATATTCTATTAGTATATAATTTATTTTATAGGTGCAGTGAATAACCCTAACATTGTATTATGTTTAATCCTCGGCTTCATAACAACACCAATATAATTCTTAGGACTTCTTCTTTCCTAAACTAGATCATACATGCAATCTCATCCTATAGACTAGATTGTGGGCATGATCTTGTCCTCTATATTTAAAATTTGAAATTCTAAGTTTCAAAGCTAACAATCTCAAGATATACTTATTACTCATGAAGAAGATAAATGTTGAATACTTTTATCTTTACCTTTCTTAAACCAAAACAGTGCTAATTGGGATGTAAATTCGAACATTTATCTTCTTCATGCCCATCTTTATCACAATGAGAACAATGCAATTTTCTCTTACCTTTACCATGGAATCACAAATCCTCCTTCCTTTTCCCTTTGGATTTTTCTTTCCACCATGATACTATTTGTTACCCTTGTTGCAAATGAAAGCAACTCCCTCCTTGTCCAACTCCAGATAGCCTACATGGGCACAAGCCTCATCGATATTTGGGGGTTTCGCCCTGAGGAATACCATTTGTAGATAGTTAAACAAACCTTTCACATAGCTAATCAAAGACCTCATGCTCCATGATGTCCTTCCCAAGGTTAAGTACTCTTTTTATTCTCTTGTAGGCTTGAAGACTTTTCCCTTTCATTTCTTCAAATGATGCCACTACATCACTTATTCTTCTTCATGGAAAATGGGGTAAAACTAAATCTACAACAGCTCATTAAAATTATTCCACTTGGAGATTGGAGCAATTTTTTAAATTTTCAAAGAGTGAGCATAACTCCGATACCATGTGAGAGAATGCCCAAGTTTCAACCATATGAAAGAAGTCTATTGAGTTGACCATCATTTCACCATCATTGAGAGAATGCACTAATTTCACCATCATTGAGTTTAATGACTATCTTTGCTTCAACTTTGAAGAACCTCATGGATGATGATGCTTCTTTCTCAAGTTCACTCTTTTAAAGCTCACCTTCTTTTAAATCTACAAGATGTATTGTAGAATGAATTGTTGAGATTATGAAATCTATCCATCCAGGATTATTTTGGACTCCCCATTTTGCCTATCAATTCTAGTATCATGTTCTCAAGAATATGAAGTTTATCTTCAACATACGTAATCCTTGCAACTAGATTGTGTGCATAATCTAGAGTTCTCCATATTGAAAATTCAAAATTAACAATTCTAAAGTTGGCAATCCTAGGATATAATCATTACCCATCAACATGCTTACCAAAACTCTAAAATTGTGTCTAGGGTTGTGAATTTAGGGATATTATCCTAGAAAACTTTCATTATTGATTAGCAGAATCTTTCATTCACATATTTGATCACACACATCATTAATCTTAGTTTTCATTAGGTGTAAATACTCAACATCCAAAATTCTTTGTTTCTTTGTTTTGATCTTGCTAGATCATACTAGGGGCTTCACTGTCATTGAGGAATTGGATTGTTCTTCCCTCTATACATATGAATATTGGACCAAAGGCACAATTAGCGCAACATTAATCATAGACCTATATATATACATTTAAAAAAATATTTTCTAAAGATTTGCAATGTAAATTTTGTGTTGAATGAAATCACACTACTTAAGATAAAATTACACTAGTCAAACAAAATCATGGGTGTGATCTAATCTAACACCTTGAGAATTTCTTCATCTATTTGTCATAGGCTTCTAATCATAAGTCCAGCTCTAGATTCTATATCTCAATTCCCTATCACACTATCAATACAATAAGCATCCACATCAATCCAATTACTAGTTACGCCCTCTAATCTCTCTCATTTTCATTTATCATCTATTTATCTAGATTAGTATCTCATATCTTACTACCTAATTTAATTTAAGATCAAATTGTTATGTATTTCCTTATCATTCCATTAGACATCTAAATTAATGTAAGGTGGTTTATGTTCCTTAAAATACTAATATCTATATTATTGTTGTATGGGTGAAAAGTACATCCCTGGTACTTTTTTCCCTTTCATTTTGGACTTGCCTTAATTGTTATCCCTACTATAATGGTCTAGTGTCTATGATAACTAAAATTTTACTAGACACAATGCTTGGTACTTTTTTCCCTTTCATTTTGGACTCACCTTAATTGTTATCCCTACTATAATGGTCTAGTGTCTCTGATAACCAAAATTTTACTAGACACAATGGCTGGTACTTTTTTTGCTTTCATTTTGGACTCACCTTAATTGTTATCCCTACTATAATGGTCTAGTGTCTGTGTTAACCAAAATTTACTTAGACACAATGCTAGTGAGTCAGACTCCAAACAACACATGCACTGCACCATTGCTAAAGGCATCAATCGAATCACTCATACCTTCTAGGGAAAGCTATCTAGGCGACGCTGATTTGGACTAGTTACTCTATTGGCATGGAAGAAGTGCATCCTGGGTGATAGTGGAGTTGTGTTGTATGTTTGAATGTCAAATTATTTAGTTTGTGTACTAATGATGAGACTGAGGGTTTCCTTAATGTTTTCCTATGTTTGTTGTTTGATTTGAAAATTTTTGTAACTTACATCTTCTACCCATTTCATGTCATACTCTATTTCAGGATAATTTAACCTCCTGCATGGTTGGTCACGTGTGACTAGCATAGCTTTGTCAGAGGACCTGCATAGTAATTGTTTATCAGGTATATAGTAAACTACATGCCACCAATACTAATGGTAAAATATGGAGGAGAAATGTTAGAACACTGACCTTGCTGCAGCCTTAGCAATAAAATATCAACCTAAAATTAATGCAAAAGTGAACAATAAAAAATAAAATATAATAGAATTTAAGATTCTCAATTTATAATAAATGTTTGAAAGCTTTGGATTAGAGTTTGCAAAGAAAAAGATTAATTTGGATTGCAACCACTGTAATCTATTAACTTTTTGAAAGGATTTAGGATAATTTTTTTTTAGAATTTTTTTATGAACATACTACTTTTGACTTAATAATGGGTCACAAATAACATGGCTTGATTATTTTTTTATTTTTTATTTTTTTTAGGGTAATTTTTATCTTCAAATCTTTAAAAATATTAGTAACCTATATTATTCTCAAAACAACAAAAATCTTTCTGCTTTTTACTTTTTTAATAAAAAACTCCTCAGCATTCAAGTAAATAAAAAAAATAAAAAATAAATCCTTATAAACTCACCGAGGCTTACTTGGCTTTTATCCTCCTTAAACCTGCAGAGAAATGGCATTCCAACGTTATTAAAGAGATCTATGTAGTGAAACAAATTGTAAGTTGGACACTTCTGTAATCCATTATTATTGAAGTCAAAACATGTTTAACAGCACCCAAAAGTTTTTCAAATCAACCTTTTGAGTCCCAAAAAAAATTAACCCATAGAAATATGGAATTACACTAAATATGAGAAACACTAAATGACCTGAAAGATTCATATAAAAATCTTTTGTTTTTTTCTTGAAGAAAGATATAGTGTTCAAGGTATTATTGTTTAATTAAAATTTAACAGTCAAACAAAAGAAAAACAAAAGAGAAATAATAGAACACCATATATTGGCTTGCCAACGGCAACGGCCACGGTCATCAATGACTCCAATGAATCGGCTACTTTTCCTACCATTATCATTTATGTTAGGCTTTCCATGAGACGTCTTAAGGTTAGGGTTTTCCATGCCATTATTACCACCACTTCCTGCAACTGTGTCTTGATCAACCCTCCCTCTACCGAGATTGATTAGCATCCTTGCCGTGTGTTCAATATCATCCAATTCACAAGAATTCTCCTTGTGATTTTTCCTTTTTCTACCACTAAGCCTCACCTCAGCATTAGGATCTGCTATCTCAGAAGCAGGACTAAACTGAGCTTTAACTTGAGCATGAGAAATATTGGCATTAAGATTTTCCATTATTGTAAAGTCCGCACAATGCAAGAAAGCAGTTAGCACTGCAAACGTACATGCCAATCATTCTATTCCTTATCCTTTTAAAAAAAGATAGCACATCACTTGAGAAAGTTGGGGCTATTGATATATAATGGAAAAAAGAGATTTCAATAACCTTCATCATACTAAAACAGTCTATGAGACTATCATATTACAAAGCACTGCTGACGTAGTGAAAGATTGCTATGAGACAACTCTGTTCTTTGAAACTTGTTCGTCTTCCAAAGTTTGACCTTTCTAGTGATGATAGATAAAACAAACATTGATGAAAACAATTGGTGCTGTTAGTTTTCCTTTATGTTTATATCTAATATCCCTTTTCTTGTTTTCCTTTGTGTTCTAAAGGAAAAATAATGCTGGGAAAATGAGGAAGACCATATAGTCAAAAGTAATTATGATTTCTTGATTTGCCAGAGTCTTATGACCATTAAAGAATGCTTGTAGTCCAACGAAATAACTAAATTTATCTAGGAGGAATTAAATGTTGTAGACAGAAAATGAGTAAAACTATTTAAAAGGAATCAAATTTTAAGTTAGATTAAGCCCTGTAACAAAGTTGAAGAAATTAAACTTATATTACCAGGTCATTGAAATTCAGGGAGATGACAAAGATTTAATTATGGTGAAAATTAATTCATTTATATAAATAAATAAGTTAAATAAAAGGTTATTGAAGAAATAAATATCCAATAATAATATTGTAAAGAAGTATATGTTTCACTCTTTCACGTTTATGTTTTAATGTTATTTTTGTGGATCTGGTTAACATATTCTCTTAGTATATAATCTATTTTATAGGTGCAGTGAATAACCCTAATTTTGAATTAAACATTGTATTATGTTTAATCCTCCACTTCATACCAACACCAATGTAATTCTTAGGACTTCTTCCTTCCTAGACTAGATCATACATGCAGTCTCATCCTATAGACTAGATTGTGGGCATGATCTAGTCCTCTAGATTTAAAATTTGAAATTCTAAATTTGAAACCTAACAATCCTAAGATATACTTATTACTCATGAAGAAGATAAATGTTGAATACTTTTATCTTTACCTTTCTTCAACCAAGAGGGTGCTATTTGGGATGTAAATTCTAACATTTATCTTCTTCATGCCCATCTTTATCACAATGAGAACAATGCAATTTTGTCTTACCTTTACCATGGAATTACAAATCTTCATTCCTTTTCCCTTTGGATTTTTCTTTCTAGAATGTTACTTTTTGTTACCCTTGTTGCAAGTGAAAGGAACTCCCTCCTTGTCCAACTCCAAATACCCTACTTGGGCACAAGCCTCATTGATATTTTGGGGTTTGCGCCTGAGGAATACCATTTGTAGATGGTTAAATAAACTTCCCACATAGATAATCAATGCCTCATGCTCCATGATGTCCTTCTCAAGGTTAAGTACTCTTTTTATTCTCTTGTAGGCTTGAAGACTTTTCCCTTTCATTTCTTCAAATGATGCCACTACATCACTTATTCTTCTTCATGGAAAATGGGGTAAAACTAATTCTACAACAGCTCATTAAAATTATTCCAATTGGATATTGGTGCAATTATTTAAATTTTCAAAGAGTGAGCATAACTCCGATACCATGTGAGAGAATGCCCAAGTTTCAGCCTTATGAAAGAAGTCTGTTGAGTTGACCATCATTTCACAATCATTGAAAGAATGCACTAATTTCACCATCATTGAGTTTAATAACTATCTTTGCTTCAACTTTGAAGAACCTCATGGATGATGATGCTTCTTGCTCAAGTTCACTCTTTTCAAGCTCACCTTCTTTTAAATCTACAAGATGTCTTGTAGAATGAATTGTTGAGATTATGAAATCTATTTATCCAGGATTAGTTTGGACTCCCCATTTTGCCTATCAATTCTAGTATCATGTTCTCAATATTATGAAGTTTATCTTCAACATACTTAATCCTTGCAACTAGATTGTGTGCATAGTATAGAGTTCTCCATATTGAAAATTCAAAATTATCAATTCTAGGCAATCCTAGGATATAATCATTACCCATCAACATGCTTACCAAATTTCTAAAATTGTGTTTAGGGTTGTGAATTTAGGGATATTATCCTAGAAAACTTTCATAATTGATTAGTAGAATCTTTCATTCACATATTTGATCACACACATCATTAATCTTAGTTTTCATTAGGTGTAAATACTCAACATCCAAAATTCTTTGTTTCTTTGTTTTGATCTTGCTAGAGCAACCTAGGGACTTCACTGTCATTGAGGAATTGGATTGCTCTTCCCTCTATACATAGGAATATTGGACCAAAGGCACAATTAGCACAACATTAATCAAAGACCTATATATATACGTTCAATAAAATATTTTCTAAAGATTTGCAATGTAAATTTTGAGTTGAATGAAATCACACTACTTAAGATAAAATTACACTAGTCAAACAAAATCATGGGTGTGATCTAATCTAAAGCCTTGAGAATTTCTTCATCTAATTGTCATAGGATTCTAATCATAAGTCTAGTTCTAGATTGTATATCTCAATTCCCTATCACACTATCAATACAATAAGCATCCACATCAATCCAATTACTAGGTAAGCCCTCTAATCTCTCTCATTTTCATTTATCATCTATTTATCTAGATTAGTATCTCATATCTTACTACCTATTTTAATTTAAGATCAAATTATTATGTATTTCCTTATCATTCCATTAGACATCTAAAGTAATGTAAGGTGGTTTATTTTCCTTAAAATACTAATATCTATATTATCATTGGTACTCTTTTCCCTTTCATTTTGGACTCACCTTAATTTTTATCCCTGCTATAATGGTCTAGTGTCTATGATAACCAATATTTTACTTAGACACAATGCTACGAGTCAGACTCAAAACAACACATTCACTACACCATTGCTAAAGGCACCAATTGAATCACTCCTACCTTCTGGGGAAAGCTATCTAGATGATGCTGATTTGGAGTAGTTACTCTCTTCACATGGAAGAAGTGCACTCTAGGTGATAGTGGAGTTGTTGTGTTGTATGTTTGAATGTTGAATTGTTGAGTTTGTGTACTCATGCTGAGATTGAGGGTTTCCTTGATGTTTTCATATGTTTGTTGTTTGATTTGAAATATTGTTTCTATGCCTAGTAACAAAACTAGGGCTTCTTCAATGTTTGTTTTCAAACAAAAATTGAATGTTGTATGCCTCATGGTGAAATTGAGGGCTTGAATGTTTGAAACATTTGAAGTTAAAAATGAACTTATAGTGCAACTAATCCTAAATGAATGCATACACTTTTCTTTTTCCAATTTTGGATTTTTGATGATCCAATTACTATTAAAAGGAAACATTTATGCGAGTTATATGACTTTTCCTAATGCAATATAAGTATGCTTTTTGTGTTTTCCATGTTTTGAAGCTTCTAATATAAATTTGTAACTACTCTACGAAAAATAGAAAATTTATTCTAAAAAGTAAATTACTGTACTCTAACTTTATCCTATCAAGAGAAAGACAAGACAATGTTTTACTTCCTCAAGAGTAAAATGTGAGTTAACTACTGATAAATCAGTAAAGAACCTATAATAATAGGCACCAATGCTAGGATATTTCCTCAAAGGTCCTATAACAACTGTCTTCTCTTATATAGCAATGTGGTCCTCCTCTTGGTGATAGGGATAGAAAGGGGATGTAAGGGAGTGAAAAATGGCTTAGAAGCAATAATAAATTTTAAGGGAAAAAGGTGCACACATGGTCTTTGTACGAGCATAAAAAGATAGAGGGGATACCATGCATAAACTTGGGTAAGGCAAGAATACATGAAAAAGATCTCCTAAAGAGAAAGCTTTGAAGCTTTGCAAAAACTAAAACTAAAAGATATAAACTAAGAGACTCAAAAGCCTATGAAGAAGCTTGAAGAAGCTTGTGAAGAATATTGTGATATTTCTCAATGAGAAAATGATTTTTTTTTCCTATGAGATATCTAAACTAAAACTTGAAATAAAAAGGCTCAAGGTTTGTGAAGAAGCATGTAAAGAAGATTTTGTGAATGAAAGTGATGGTAAACAATGAAGAATGAAGGAGTATTTATAAGTAGAAATAAGAGGGAACAGAAGAAAAGATAATATAAAAGAAGTGGTTATTGTTGATGATGTTTTCTTGAAGCTTCATCACCTTTTTACAACTTGGGAACCCCAAAAAGCAACTAACTACTAAAGCCAACAACCTAAACTACAAAAAGCAAACAAAACCAAAGATCAACTGAACACAGCAAAATTACTCTAAAACAACATAAAGAAAAACATACTCTAAGCAAGCTATGTACAAAGAGTAGACATGACTCAAAAGACCCAAATATATACAAGACCTGGCATGATTTCTCAGAATGAAAAGCAACAATAAGGCACACATGATAGTTCAGATTTTGACAAATTTATCCTTAAACTCATAAATATATTCTCTCACAATACAATCCTCGAACTCAGAATTTTTTTTGCACAAAATCAATAGTTGTGGCAACTCATTGGGACCATGATTAATCCATATACATGTTGTCTTTCCAAAATTTCCATACTCAAATTCATATTCTTCAAATTCAAAATCTTTCCAATTAATAACAAGGAAAGATACAACCTAGTGTTCTTCACCTTCAAATGGATATTGCTCATCTTCCATGCACACGTCGGGAGGTTGAAGCTAGTCATGGATTATCCCACTTGCATCCGCAACATGGAATCAACACTATAATCAATAGTGGGCATATCAAGATGAAAAGGTGAAAACAATTGAATTTCAAAAGCATGGAACATTTCACCTATTAGCTCGTTTTGGATCTTCAATAAAGGACCTAGCATCAACTCAAATTGCTTCACATAGTTGACCTCCATTTCATCAGCGTCTTCTTCTTGGGACAACTTCGGCTAGAACTCCTTTTGTATTTCTTGGATGGAAGCGTCTAGTGCCCGTCTAAATTTCTGCTCACTATAAGGCTTGTGGATGATGGTGTGTAACATATCCTTTTGACCACTTCCCTTTTCAAGGATGCTTACATTCTCTTGTAATTCATTCTCAATAATTTCCTCTAGTAATATGATAGCATGAGTGGCAAGGAATTCTTCTTTGTCTTGAAATGAACTTGAATCACTTTCTTCTCTATGTGTTGAGTTCATACCTTGATCTTTACTTGTAATCACTTGAATATTCTTTATCTCTGTTTGAATTTCTTCAATATATCCTTCCGTGTTTTGAACAAGGCCTGTGAATTCATCTTCTAATACACTTGTACTATTTTCACTAGTAGATGGAATAGAAGTTCCTTCTTCTCTAGATGATTCCTTGAACTTCAATTGCACCTTGGCTTCATGAATAGCCTCCCAAATTGTCGAACATGTGAATTTTGAATGATTGGCATTATGAATTCTACACCATTCTCATGGAAGTAGGTGATACTTTACACTCAAGCCTTTCTCAATATGTAGTCTCTCTTTGATCATCTCTTTAAATCTTATGAAGGCTTCACTTTCACTTGACACCTCAGGTTCCACCATTGTACTCATAACTATCTCATAAACTTGCAAAAAAGAAATTCTTCCTTGTAAAGTTAATTCCATCCTTGACAAAAATGTTAAACAATATAGCTCCTTGTGATCATTTGTACCATGAATTCGGCATCCATCTTGTGATGCTAAGTCGGTCAAGTTAACATTCCTTTGATGAAGTTGTGCATTCAAACTCTATCAAAGCTGAATTATGTCCACTTGAGGATCATATTGCTTCCCACAACCTTGAAATTTCTTCACGCATGCTGAGAAATTCATCCTTATTTTGGTATTTTTTAAAATTTGTTTCTTTTTTTGCAGTTTTCATTTTTCTACTTTTGTTGGATTTTCTGCATAAGAGAGATCTTGAAATCTCAAATTCTTCCTTGAGCACTACACTTTGACAACTCCACCTCATCCACATCACATTCTCCATACAACCTCTCTAAATCTGCCCATGCTTCTATAGCATTCAAAGGAAGTTAAATTATCATGGAAGTAAGTGAAGATGTCTTTGATCATCAAAACCAAGCCAAAAATTGTCTAAGTCATGAAAAATCCTCACACCACCTTCAAACCCTCCCATGCTAGGTGGCCTTGATCCCTTCATCCAAACAAGGTCTTGTCCACAACACACTCTCTACCTATCACCTCTAAACCCACCTAGGCACTTAGGCATGGATTTCATGTTAAAGGGTATGTTTTGAAATGCCATTTTTTGATCCCACATGCATAAGATGAATGTAATTTGTTATAGAAAATCCTTTATATCAAGTCTTAATTTGATATGTTTTTGTAGGTGATGGAGGATCCAAGGAGGTGAATGGTGAGAGCTCATACATGAGAAGTTTGGAAGGTGAAGGAAAGTTGCTCAAAGTTGTCATCATCACCACATGGAGGAGAGCTCTTACATCAAGTTCATCTTATGCCGCACATGAGAAGGAGGTCATCATCCAGAGTTGTCTATTTCATGTGCATCCATCATATGCAAGAAGTCACACACAAGACATCTTCCACCTCAACACTCCAAGAGTCTAGAGTCCTATAAGAACAACATCACAAGATGAGAGATGATCATGATCATCAAAGCGATCCATGAGTTACATCAAAGACAACAAGTAGAAAATATTCTAAGTAAAGTGAACATGAGGTGAACTAGACTAGTTCTTTTGAAGATGCTAAGGTGGCACATACACATCATCAAGTCAATCACATTCTGCCATGTCATTCATTCAAGAGGGCCCACCATAAACATGCTCCAAAGATGATTATCACATTGGGAAATGCACCTTCATTGCCTCTTTCATGTTCTAAAAATAGCAAATTTTGTAACAAACTGCCTTGTTGTCTCAATCTCAGTCATTGATTGCTAAATCAATCTTGGATCTTCATGTAATTCTTGAGCTCTATATAAGGCTCATGCTTCTTCCATTTGTAAAGATACAAAAGAATCATTAGAGGAAGATAGAGTAGGGGTACCTACTATGGCAATAGGAGTAGAGTAGAAATAACTCTTCGAAATCATTGAAGAGATATATGAGATTGTTGTAAACAAAACACTTCTTAAGTCAATACAAGCTCATTGTTGTTGTTCGCATGGTGATCTTGTATGATCAAGGAATGTTCACATGGTTTTTTATTCTCGAAGATGGTTGAGATACAGTTCCAAGTAGCTTAGATGATAAAGTACATAGAGTTCATTGATGTAATGGATATATGCAATGATATTTGATAAATTCCCATTGATTCATACTTTTGATGGCTTGTTGACGGTAAGTCATCATGTAAATTTAGCATGAACCACATCTTGCAAATAGTTTGATTGTCGATGCTCATTTAAGTTACGCCAGCTATGGGTACTTTAGAGTGTGTCAACAATATGAAAATCCTTGGTTTATCCTTTGGAGATTGCACCTATTTCATGTAGTTGTTGCTTGTCATGGCAAAGTGAAATTTGGTTTCTAAGGGAATTTATCTACCATAGCATCGTTCATCATGTCATTGTCTTTAGATTAGTCTTCTTAACCCTTTCCTTTTGCCTTTTATTTTTGTAGTTGATTAGAAGAAGTTCCATTTAAGAAGGAAATAGTACATATTTGAATGGAGTGATGAATAAATTCTACGTAAGTCCCTTTGTGTAAACAACATTATCACATCATACCACCAAGGCTATCCGTTGCAAATCACATACAAGGAACCTTGGAGCATTCTTGTTTGATCATGTAGCTTAACATTTGAGACACTTTGTTCAAGAGAGGATAGAGCACTTGGTGTTTTATTCTAATGTTGTTGTTGTCAAGAAAACATCATCAATAGTTATCTTAAGAAAAAATGGAAACAATTCCATGAATAGACAAAGAGATAAGAAGAAAACTAAAAGAAAACAAGAATAAACTCAAAGAGAAAATGGGAATGATTTATAAGAGATAAGATTTGATCATGAGTTCACAAAGGAAAGAAAGTGAGAAAAAGGATGAGTTGACATGAAAAAATGTAAGGAAAAATGGGCTTAAATCAAGATGAAAAGATAAAATTATGAGTTAATTCATGGATCCAAAAATAAGAGGGCCACCTCTTTTTCCATTTAGGGTCACTTAGGTGACCCATAAGCACTATGGAGTGACCCAAAAGCATTATCGGGTGACCTAGAATAGAAGGATTTGAAATGGCTTGTTAGAAAAATATGACGTTTGGAAACTCCAGTTGGGTGTTCAAGAAGATGGTTAAGGAGGAGAAAATGAAAGGGACATGTACCAAGAGTGAAACTACTAAGAGGAGTGTAATTCACCTCTATGTGGTTGTGATTAGGAAGCTCTTTAACATCATTAGACTATCATGTAGGCTTGACATGATTTTGGTACTTATAGTGTGCATTTGGCATATTTCTATAGGAATGTTACAATTACCTATGCCTTGATTAAACCTAACTCCACACATCCTCAAAAGGATCTAAATGCAATCTATATATTCCCTATTCCTTATCTTGCATCAAACCAATAGGTGTAGTAATAAAACTTGGTTTAGAGTTATAATTGTGGTTTTGACCTCTAAATTTCTAAAACTAAATTTAAACATGGGCCCAAGCCAACTAAATCTAACTATTACTCGCTGACTAAAATGTGAAATATAAAAATTTGCAAACTGGAGTGTTATATAAAAGGATAAAACCTAATTAATTTTGATCATCTAGCATTTATCAAGAGGAGACATCTACACTTAGCATCTTCATTAAAAAAAGTACTTAGCATTATTATCTACATTTGTATTTTACTTGGCATATCTTCCAACTTGTGCAAAGTCATTAAATCAATCCAAGGGTTTGACTAAGGAAAAATAGGAGAGCAAGTTTCCTTCTATCCCTAGCACAACAAAATCTACTAGTAGTTGTTAGAACCACCATGTATAGAGCAAGTTCAAATTTTCACGAAAATGTTGAATCTACATGTGAAAACTTTAAAATTGTAGGTGTGGGAATCAAATCTACACCTATAAGATTAACTCAAAACAAATAACAATAAATCTTGATACACTTACATTGTGCAAGGTGTGGATCCACATAACCATCTTCAATTTGTCTATGACACTTCTTTGATGGGAAACTCCACTCTTGAGGAAGCTATTGCTCTTAGGCGAGCTCTTGACATTTATATCAGTGTGTCTAGGTAACTCTTGAATGAACAAAAGTATCAGGTTTTCTTCCATATGAACCCTCATCTTCAAGAGCAAATTGTTAATATGCTTCATTTCAAGGTTGCTTCTCCTCCTTTCAAATATTTGGGTACCCCTATTTCTCCTACTTGCCTTGGGAAAAAGACTAGAATGTTATGTGGGATTCTATTTAACTTGTCAAATAAGCCATTGGACACATAGATAACTCTCTTTGGCTAGTTGTATTGTGCTTCTTAAAGCCATTATTCAAGCTCTCCACGTTTATATATTTATGGCCCTTGTGACTCCAAAATGCATCCTTCGTGATTTGGACATAGAAAGAGAAAGTTTCTTTGGGAAGGAAATTTAGAGAAAATGAAATGACATTTGCTTAATTTTGGGGTAAAATTTGTGAGCATAGAGAGAGGCGGATTAGATATGAGATCTTCTCTCCTTAACAATATCGCTCTTGCTGCCAAATTATATTAGAGATGGTGTGTGGAGAAATATGATTTATGGGGGATAATTCTTAAGCTCAAGCACCTTACTTTGGAGAATTATGCTTTCATTTCTAGGATGCCAACCCTTGGCAAGAGTTACCTTATATAGAAAACAATGAAGTTGGATAGTAATCTGATTAAAACTAGTATTTTTTAGATTGTGGGGAAGGGTTACCGCTCTTTTTTGGGATGATGCATGAGACCAAAACAATCTTGTTTGTGTGGAATTCTCTAACCTTTTTTAATTAAAATATATGTGTTGAAGTTGTTGGAATTATGTTTCTGATTTTCAATATGAAGTCATGCAAGATGGTGTGAGGATTTGGAAATGGAAATCCTAAGTTCTTTGGCTGGGTGAACAATTCCCTCTTCACATTAACCATTTAATTCATATTTAACATCTCAAAAGGTCTCTTTGGATAACATTCAGATATCCTTAGATGGGGTTTGAAAGATAATGGGATTTACACATTGCAAACTGGTTATGTTATCCAATATCATTATTAAGATGGAAAAAAACTACAAAACAAGATAATCTACATGCTGCAAAAAATACCTCCTACTTATCAAGATAATCTACTTTAAAAAGATATATAATGAAATAGAAGTATTTCTAAATTAAAAAATTGGGCATGCTATCTACTGTCTAGGTCAAATTCTACTGTAACAAACTAAGCCTCTTAATTATAAAATCTATTTAGTCATTATTTGCTCTGAGATCCTGTGAAACCTTACCATGTTTTACTATTTAATTGATAACGCAAATTATCATAATAATACCCTTTGAAAACAAAGTAAATTTCGAAAAGTATGACATCTGCATTCTTTTATGATATTTGCTATGTTTAAATCTCCATACAATTGACTGTTTTCCTTCAAGGATTGTGTTACAACTATACATTTTGTGTAAAGCAACGCAATGCAACTATTATCTCTACACTCTTTGGTTCTGTCAAATAAATTTTCCTGTTCCTTTAGTTTTCTCCCAAGCTTCTTTTACATTTAGGTTTTACCATGTTTACATCTAGATTTGTACAGTGCATCTGCTAAAGTTTTTAAAGGATTCATAGAGAACCGGAGATTATACAAGTTGAAACACAGCTGCTTTTATGACTTCAACTACATTCATTATACTCAGAAGGAGAGAATATATTTTACAACCATAGAAAGGAATGAAAAAGAAAATGTAAACAAATCTTAGCTTTATGTTGTGAGGGATTCTTGAGGAAAATACCAGATACGAGAGATTCTACAGCTCTATCCCTTCCTGTTGAGATATATTTTACAACCATAGAAAGGAATGAAAAAGAAAATGTAAAAAAATCTTGGCTTTATGTTGTGAGGGATTCTTGAGGAAAATACCAGATAAGAGAGATTCTACAGCTCTATCCCTTCCTGTTGAGAATGTTGCTACACTCGAAATCACTGCTGCTTTCTAAATTCTCCGAACGGTGCTTTTACTCTAAACAGACTTATAATAAAAGTCTCTATCTTTTAATATATTTATACCAGATCTCTCTAAAAAACCTGAGCAAACCTAGAAAGGACAAAACAGGCTTATATTCATTAACATATAAGCAGGAAAACAAGCTTATAGTCATTAACATATAAGCAGGGCGTACGATGAAGAATCTTCTTACACTCTCAAGCTGTCACTATTAAATTATTACCGTTTTGAATACCTGCTCCAAACGAAGGTTTAGGTTGTAGGAAGCATAGCTTGTGACAAGTATAGGTTGACGAGGGTTCAATAACCATTTAAAAGGTCAAATTTAAAGTTTTTTATAATTTTATTTAATTTTAAAAATATGGGTTGAAACAGAAATGAAAGATATTATGAACAATCTGGAAAGGATGTTGGAGATCAGCAAGTGCACCATACAGAATAGGGCGGAAGGAAAAAGAATCCTCACAGAAAAGATGAAGGAGTTGATGAAGGAGCTGAAGGAAGAACACATGACAGGGATGGGGGAAGAGAAGGACGTTGAGGGTAACCTGCAGAAAACTGGAACAAAGGTATATAGGGTAAAAGTGATGATCAGGGGGCCCAAGCTCCAGGACCTGGGGATGTAAAAAGAAATCTTTTCAAGAGGAGAATGACGAACTTCTGAGCTTTGCCAAACTTCATGAAGAATTTTATAAATAGGAGTTGGTTTCTGTTGAAACTCTTAAAAATATGTGACCCTGCTTACGGGCTCGGGGAGGATGGGTGTATGGTGGGATATTGTATGTTTGCTGATAGTATCTTGTATAGCTTTAATATCTAGGTCAGTTTAGCTGCTTTAGGTGTTTTTTTGTCTTTTGACTGCTATCTTTCCATGTTTTATCTTTAGGGCAGCTTCTGGTTGTAGGGTTTCGAGGCCCCTTTCAAACCTGTTTTAGCTCTCTAATAAAAAACTAGTATAGATATATTATATACATTTACCTAAAAATAAAGTTGAGAGATATAAGGGTTTTCTACAACTCAACTAGGTTAAACAATTTTTTTTTCATGATCAGAAGGTATTCAGCTGCTTAAAGTATTTTATCAAAATTAAATTCATGATAAAGAAAATAAAAAGGAAACACAAATCTAAGGTAGATATTAATACAAGGGTTTCCTTGTATTATTTTGATTGTAATCTAAATCACAGAGAAAATAAAACTAAAAATCTAAGGCAGAAAAAACATATATTATGAATCTAGGGCTTCCTTGAATTATTTCTACTAAAACTTAAATCCGCAAAGAAAATTTAAAAACACAAATCTAAGGAAAAAATAAATATAGATCAACATTACAATTACCAGGGCTAACTAATTTTGGTGCACATTTTAATCTGCAAAATCTACCATTTCTTCTGCCAAAGAAAAGTTGTTTAAAGCCAAATTGATCTTCAAATTCTTTCTCCGTAAACCCGAATTTTTCCAAAAGAAGGCTAGTAAAATAAATATATAGTGGTTTTTTTATATATTTATATGTTATATTTATATCTTTAATAATGTCCAATTTAATTTTTGTAGTTAATGCCTAGAGCTATGGAGTGTAATGACGTGAACGTGTCAACAAAAACTCTTTCCTTTAACATTAAATTTTATAGCCATTTACATGTCAAAATATTAATAGTTTATAATAAGCATAACATAACAAACATAAACTATAATTAAACTATATATATACTAAATAAAATAGTTGTAATGTAAAATAAAATAAATCAAAATAAATGGTTTTTACTTTACTTTAAACTTAATTTATTTTACTAGAACTATTCTATTTGCTACATATTTTATCTATTTTAAAGTTAAGGTTTTTGTATTTACAAATAAATGTGGGCTCGAAATAATTTTTCTTTCAGCTATTATTTCATAAATATAAATATAAATATATATGAAGATTATAGTGTAAAATCTTATGAATTTTATTGGAACATTTAAACTATTAATATTGTTTAACTAATATAAAATTTAATTATTAAAAAAATTATAATGTTATATGATGTTAATAGTATCATGTTTATAAGGGGAAACCCTATGGTGAAATGGTGGGGCAACAACCCATGTTTAAACCTCATGGGGTTGCTCTTTACTATGTCACTCTTTACTATGTTAACAATTGAGGGGCCCCTAGGATGATTTACCCCCTAGTCCTAAATTTCCCTCGTTAATGGAGTTGGGGGAGATAAGTCTTGGAACTTCCCCCAGAGACAGGTTGGTACAAATTGAACTTTGACCACACCTCAAAGGGAAATTCAGGATCATCAGGTGTAAGGAGTTTAGTGTGAAATTGGGAAGGGAAGGTCCTTTGCAGAGCTCTAAGGTTATGAAGTGTAATTACACCTAGTGTTTCGCCCTGGGGTTGCACCAATTATCTTTGTCAAAAAGAAGGATGAAACTTTGCGTCTATGTCTTGAATATCATATCCACAATAAAGAAATGATAAAGGATAAGTAACCATTACCACGTATATATTATATTTTTGATCAAATGCATGAAGCTTCTGTGTTTACAAAGATCAAAGCTATCCTAGATTGATCTATACCTAAGAAAGTGCATGAAGTACGTAGCTTCATGGGTTTGGTAGGATACTACCAAATGCTTATTTTGAATTTCTCTAATATTGCAAGTCCAATCCCTTCCTTACAAAGAAAAGGGAAACATTTTGATTGGTCAAACAAATGTCAGGAGGTGTTTGATCTTTTAAAAGAGAAATTGACAATGACACCAATTCTAAGAGTTCCCAATCTCGAAAGTTAGTTAGAGGTAATAGCTGATGCCTCAGGAGATAGATTAGGGGGGTGCTTATTTTGGATAGGTGAGTAATAGCCTGTGAGTCTAGAAAGATTAAATATTATGGAGAGAATTATGCTCCACATGATTTAGAATTGGTAGCAGTTATGCATGCTTTGCAAGTATGGCATCACTATTTGTTAGGGAAAACCTTTGTGCTAAAATCAGATCATCAAAATCTTAAGTATATATTTTCTTAACCACATCTTAATGCTCGAGAAAGGAGATGATTAGAATTGATATCCAACTAAGACTTTGAGATAAGTTATATCAAAGGAAAAGAGAATAGACTAGCAAATGCTTTGAGTCGACAGAGACATATTTCATCAATTGTCTCTATTCATGTAAACTTAAAGGATTTATTGTTGCAAAAATTATCAGGTGATGAATAATATGAGCAGGTCAAGTAAGCTCTTATGGTAAATCCTAAAGATTCAAGGTATGATGGGTTTCATTTTGAGTCTGATGGAGCACCAGTATTAACCTTGCAAATTTGTTCAAGAAGTGTTAGATTGAACAAAGTTCTTGAAAAGATTATCTCAGATAGAGAAGCATGTGTGATGTCAAGGTAAGGGAAAACTATTTTTTCTTCACACTAGGAACTATTTACTTAATGTGAGTACATCTTATCATCCTAAAACAGATGGTCAAATTGAGAGAGTTAACCAAGTTTTGGTGGATTTGTAAAGAATGTATTGCATGGATCAACAATATTAATGGGAAGAGTACTTGTACCTCTTGTGGAATTTTCTTATAACAATTCCTATCTTTATACTATCAAAATGGCACCATTTGAAGCTTTTTATGGAAGAAAATTCCAAACTCCTATAAGTTAGGATAAGCTAAAAGATAGGATTAACATTGGTCCAAAATCGCTAGCTGAAATGGAAGAAAAGGTTAAGTTGATCAGAAAAAGTTTAGCAGAAGCCAATGATAGATATAAAAGTTATGTTGTTATAAAGTGAATATAAAGACAATTCTCTATTGGAGAGAAAGTTCTTTTGAGGGTCAAACCTCAGAAAAGTTCTATACAATTGGAAAGAATCCCTGATGCCTACCAAGCCTTCCTACAACTCCACTTTTCCCAAATGTGACACCTGTAACCTGCAATCACAAGACTTGGTTTGGGGGTTGTGGTATTTAAAGGCTTGCCTTAGTCAAGCCCTAGAGGACACTTAATTCTTTGAACACCATTGTCAGATAAAGTGTGCATGCCCTTGTGACGCAGAGGCAAAAACCAAAGGAATCAATGATGAAAACACAATAATATGTCACATTGTAGTGAAGCTCTCATGGAGGAGGATGCTCTAAATGCCATGAGGAGGTCGATGCTCAAATCTCCAAATATCAACACTCAAAATATACAAGTTTGCACTTACAACACAATAGAAGCCTTGAATCACCTTGAGAATGCCTAGAGTTCACAATGATCATCTAGTTTACAAATGAAAGCCTAAACATGCTTATATATGCACCTACAAGCATTCCTACCAAGATTTTAAAAATTAAACTTTACCGTGCCGGCAAATGAACCAACTAACGGTCATAAACCGACACATAGAAATTAGGGCTTCCCAAAAATAGGGTAGGACTAGGGCGCGGGCGCCCAAGTCCTTCCCCCTATTTTGGGTAGGGTATAGCTCAAGGGGTCCACCTAGGTCCAATTTTCCATGGAACCTAGGTCTCATTCCATCGGGATGCCAAAATATGAACTAAAATGTCCTAAATACATACTAAAGACCCAGGAGCTAAACCTTATGAGGGAAAAGCCCCCAAGGGGACATTTTCTAAGGTTACAATGAAACATGACACACTTCAATCAACAACCAACAATGTAATTGATACATTCCACAATATTATTCCAATATTGACATAATTATGTTCCATATAAACAAAGTGTTAATAAACTCCTCCTTATTATACCTCTGATCTTCCAATGAAATCTTTGAGTTTCTCTAAGTTCTTTCCACTCCTGTTGCATACATCCAAGTCTACATCATGAAATACTTTTGAAAATCCTACAAAGACTTTATTCTCACAATGACTGAGAAAACATTATGTTGGTTTCATGTTAGTGATTCACAATGACAAAGATACATGTTTCTCATTGAGCATTGTAGTGAAGGTAACTACACTGAGCATCGAAACTAATACTTTCAAACCTCTGACATGCATTCATACCATTGTTAGCATAAATACCAAATCATTGTGAACTTGTATGCCAAACCTTTGAGAAGAAAACTATGAATAAAGATCACCATACTTTTGCCAAGGCAACAACCTCACACCAAACCATCACTTGATCTTTGACTAACCTTATTTTCACCTTGGGGTAAAAGATATGACATTGAACATTTCCCCTTGACTCCATGCTACTTTTTATACACTTAGAGATTCCTTTTGTGCATAAAGCACATACATAGGTTCTTTTTTTTTGTTCATGTTTCCTCCTCTAAATAGAATTTACCTTTCCTCTACCCTTATCAACATTAGATGATGCTTTTGTGATTAGAGTATTAGTTTTCCTTGGAAGTTCTTTCAAACCAGGGCTACAAAACTTTTACATATGTTCAAAGTTATTGCAATTGAAACATCTTAACTTGTACATTATTCTAAGAGGACTTTTATAATTATATCTTCCATGCACCCAACAATTTCTTGCTCATACCAACTTTATTACAATTATAACAAACATTGTTATAGTCCCAAGATTTGACAAACTATAAGAATTCTTATCCTTATTCCATCCAAAATCATTTCTTGAGTGAGTTCTACAATCTGTAGCTCTGTGACCATAAACATGACAAGAATAGCAATAACAATGAAACTGAGAGTAGTTGTACCTTATTGAATGGCATTGCCTGATAGGTGGAGGCCTTGAGAACTTGTTTGTTCTTCTTCTTCAAACATCAGCAACTTTATTTTTTGTTTTATCTTCAGGAGCAGAAACATGATGACTTAAATCTATCTTCTTCCTTGGTGCATTTATGACTTTGGAGCAATGTCCTTCTTCATAGCGTAGACCAGTAGTGTCCTTACAATTCTTTTGCTTCCTCAACAAGTCATTTAAGAATTTAGTACTCTTTTCAAAGTGCAAATTCTTATCCAACTTAGAAGATGCCTTTTCCAATTCCTTTCTCAAAGAGACTATTAATAATTCTAGTTTTAGGCATTCATTAGTTTTAACTTCAAGATCAGATTTTGTACAATCAACTACCTTTTTGCTTCTTCTACTTCAGTTTTTAGACAAATAACTAGTTTGTTAGACTCTTCAACTTGTACCTTTGCCTCTTCAAGATCTAAAGAAACTTTTATAAAATCTAAACATACCTTCTCCTTGGAATCTTTTTCTTTTTGAAGTTGGTCTTCTAATTTCTGGCTCTCTTTTCTGAGTTGCTTGATTGTATCCAGAGCACACAAGAGTTCACCTTCTATATCAACCTCATGCTCCTATTCATCATACTCCTATTCATAGTCATCTTCACCCACAAAGATGTCTCCTTCTTCGCTATCAATCTTAACAACAAAATCATCTTCTCTTTTATCAAGTTCTTGTCCACCTACACTCACACTGAAGTCTTCCTTTTTATCAAAACTCTCAACTACAAGACCATTATGTTTATCACACTTTGTATCAACATTCAAGGGCAACTCATGCAATAACTCAATACTTGACTTGACTGGGGCTTGTTTTACAACCTTTTGCTTGGCATCTTTCATTTTAATATTTTGTTTACACTTTCCCATAGTACTCCACTATCAAGATCTCCTAAGTTGATTCAACTCTGAACAAGGAACCTAAGGCTCTGATACCACTTGTTGGAATACAATACCACTGAGAGGGGGGGTGAATTAGTGGTATAACAATTTAAAATGACCTTGAATAAATATTTCACAACTTTGAACATATAAAATGCAAGTTTTAGAACAATTCAACTATCATGTGTTGCATCATACATGTAAAGCTATCAAGCTTTATTAAACATAAAGAACATAAGCAAATTATAAAAGTTGAAGACACCATAGAAACTCAAATGCTGAAAGATACACAACACTGAATGTTGGAACATGTAGACAAAGTAGACCATAAATAATGAGAAACCATAACACAATGATTTATGAGTGGAACACCCTCATAGGGATAAAAAAGCGCTTAGGAAAAATTGCCTCACTAGCTTCATAAAATCCCATTGATCATAGAGCCTCACTGGCTACTTTTTGTTCCTCACTAGTAAAGCCTCACTGCCTACACAACATGCCTCATTGGCAAATACAAATACCTCACTAGAAATGTCAACTACCTCACTGGGAAATCAATAGTGTCTCAGTGACAAACATGTACCTCACTGGCATAATGGTGTCTCACTGACAAAACCATAAATATGAGAAAGAAAAAGATAATTCAGGGGGTTACCTTGATTCTATACAACTCATTACACTTCATAACCTTATATCTCCTTCTGTCTACAGCTAATACAACCATCAGAGACAAACCTTTTCAAACGTAATGATAGTATAAACACATCAGGACTCTTTTATCCTCTGTAGACAAACATACCTTTAATACTACAAACACCACACTTGCAATCCCCTTGTATACATCTAAACAGACTTCAATCTTCTTCCCTTTCAAAAATCATAGAATTACTTCAAAACATAAGCATTACAACAATGAACATGACCATACTGGTGTGTAGAATCCAATCAAATGACTTGCATCATCAGAACTATCATACAAAACAATAATGATAATGATAGTATAAACACATCAGGACTCTTTTATCCTCTGTAGACAAACATACCTTTAATACTACAAACACCACACTTGCAATCCCCTTGTATACATCTAAACAGACTTCAATCTTCTTCCCTTTCAAAAATCATAGAATTACTTCAAAACATAAGCATTACATCAATGAACATGACCGTACTGGTGTGTAGAATCCAATCAAATGACTTGCATCATCAGAACTATCATACAAAACAAGTTATCAAATTTACTGGCCCATTTGGTCATTCAGAGAACTGCTAAAACAGTTAAGGATTTTTTATACTACAACTACCTATCATGTTTTGATAAGGTAGATAATGGTTTGGAATTTGAAATTCTTTTAAATTCTAATTGTAGATCTTCCTCTTCGTGCTCTTGAAAACTTTTAATCACAGTCATAGATGTATACATTGGCACCTGATGAAGAATTTTACCTATAAGCTGTAGTGCCCCTTCGTTTTCACTTTGGTTGTGTCAGGTATGTTTGACATTTGGTTATTTGGTTTGGATTGTTCATTTGATGCTATTGGTTAATCATGGCATTAATATAATATTAGTAGTCATTAAAATATTTTTGATAATTAAATAAATAGAAAGGCCTTTATGCAAATTTAGTGCTGAAAATTTAAAAGGGTAAACCCAAATTTATAAATTATTATTTTTTGCTCCTATATTATTTATAGCACTATAGTTTATTAGCTATATTAATTTGTTACATTTTCTAGAGGTTATTTTATATTATTGGTGACTGAAACCTTATTTTATATAAGGAAACCTAATAAAATATAATGTTATTAAATATTACTTTAGGATACCTAATTATAATTGCTTGAGGACAAGCAATCTTGAGTGGGGAGGGTTGTCATGTCCCTATAATGATTTATAATTGAATTGTTTATTTAAATAATAAGTTAGCCTTATATAAACTAAATATATAATATATTTATTTAAAATATATTATTAATATGTATTAGTTAATAAATAATATTATTAATTTAATATAATTTAAATATTATAAAATATATGAAATATATATATTTATATTTTAATTAACTAGATATATTATAAATATAAATATTTTAATATAATATTTATGTGAGTAATTAATAAGATATATTATTATATATAAAAATAAATATTATGAAGAGTCTTACCTATTAAAGTTATAAAGTAAAGTAATTTGGAATAAGTCAAAGTAATACGGTTAAACAAAAGGTTAAATTCAAAATAAAATTATATAAAAATAAAAGTCTAATAAGACAAACATTATCCCACCATATTATATGCTTGGAAATAAAATAAAATAAAAGAGTTCCCATACTTAATAACAAAAGTATTTATTTATACTATGTATATTATATAAATAATGTACTTTAAAAAGATTAAGGGGAGGTCAAAGGAAGATATTTATAAGTGCAGCACATTAATAAATAATATATTATAAATATATCTAATAATATAAATACAAATGTTATTATTATTATTATTATTATTATTATTATAAATAATATATCATTTATAATAATGATATAATATAAATACAAATAAGGTAAATAAATAATAATAAACATCTTTTAACTTATCCTCTTATGATAAGAGAGTTACGTATGGTTAGAACTAGTTTTACCACAAAAGGGAATTAATATAAAGTAATAAAAATAATAAGAGACATACCTCTTCGAACATATCCCTTGAAAGGGAAATAAATAAAGGTTGTGAGATAGAAGGAAATCATCATAGAAAGAATGAAGTAATAAAAAAAATTAATAAACAGCTGTGAATTCAATAAAGGTAATAAAGAAGAAACATCATTTGAATTCATCAAAGACACAGCAAGAAAATATCATAAGGAAGACACGAGGGCAGCCAAGGAAAAGAATCATGGGGAGAAAATATAAAAAGAGTATGGGATAAAATACATATATTTAGATCTACATTTTATAATAGCAATACAATAAAGACTATATTACGCAGCATAGGTAAGGAATCCCAGGTAAAGCAGGTAAGTAAGTATTTATATTTACTTATTCAATTTATGATTTGTAAGAATTTATAATTACTTGTTCAATTTATAACTTGAAAGATATAAATAATAAGGTTATTAAGTAGAAATTGATATATGTGATATATACATTTATGTCTGAAATTTATATTTTAAATATGTATGTTGTATGATTTGAATTCATAAGTTGTTAATAAATGACGTATGAGAGATAACAAGTATGTATATGTATAGATGAAGATTAATTAAGGCCTTAGGGTAAAACCTAGGGAGAAGGCTCTAGGATAAAACCTAAAGATTAATGAAGGCTTTAAGGTAAAACCTAAAGATTAATAAAGGCATGAATTCCTAAGGGTAGATACGAGACTTCCTAATTATCCACCTAACACTAAAAAGGTGGGGTAGATAGTTATGGTAGGTATTGATCATTCCATGGGAATAGGCCTTGATTGACGAATCAAGGATATTATGGGCCTTGATTGACGAATCAAGGATATTACTATGGATCTTCGATTTAAATATTGAAGGAATGGGCCTTAGTTGATGAACTAAGGAATTATAGGCCTTAGTTGACAAACTAAGGAATTATGGGCATTGGTTGACAAACTAAGGAATAATATTGATGGACCCATAGGATTGAGATGACATCA
The DNA here is from genome assembly GCA_027924645.1 of Cunninghamia lanceolata. Taxonomy (NCBI): domain Eukaryota; kingdom Viridiplantae; phylum Streptophyta; class Pinopsida; order Cupressales; family Cupressaceae; genus Cunninghamia; species Cunninghamia lanceolata. The sequence continues at coordinate 26,970,942 of BSBN01000078.1, read as the reverse complement.
CCTACCTAACGAATCTTCTCTCACAAGGTGGAAGGTGAGGTTAATAAGAGGCCTAAGGATTTTCTCACCCGAGGAGAATCATGATGTATGGAGAAATGAATTTATGAAATGGAAAATAGTATATGGTTATGTTTATGATTATCATCAAGATTAAAAGGAAATGAAAAATGGAATACTAATGTTCTCTTTTGGTAAGTTGAAATTGTTTGCAAGGGTGCGAAAATTTTGGCTTGCTAGAAGGGGACATTACATAAGCTCTGGTTGCTTTAGGTATATAGGGCCGGTTGAACTTATGTTTTAAAACCTTCCAAAAAGTCACCTTAAGTGACTTACACCTATGATCAGAGGTCAACCTCAAAACATAATAAAAATTAAATGTGGCATATGACAGGTAAAACTGAGTTTAAGGACATTTTAGAATAAGACATAGGGTTTAGGAATTCACCTAGGGTTTTAGAGCTTCAACAAAATTCAAACCCTAGTTTTAAAGCAGAGAGCATATGAAAGCTTTACCATTTGAGATAAACTAATCTTGAACCTTAACATTCAACTTCACCTTTATGAAATATTTCTTTGAATGTGACATATACTTAAACATAAAAGATGAATCAACACCAAACTATGAATGCAATGATGTGGTCAACAATTTGACTCACTCTACATGAATGGCACTTCCCATAGAATGAATTAACTCTATGCTCAACCACCTTGTATAGATTAGGGTCACACTTCAAGTTTGAACCATTGACCAACTAGAATGAACCATGAAGCATGATAAAAACTCTGAAGCATGAAATATGATGAATGAAGATCCAACTCTTGAAATCACCAAGCACCTTATATGAAACATATGAAGAATAACACCTTTGATGCCTTTGATCCTTTGATGATCCTGTGGTCTTGAAGCAACATGAAGGAGATCAATAATGTATTAACCAAACCATGACTATTTGAAGCAACACGAAGGAGATCAACAATGTATCAATTTCTGACATCAACACCTCTATGAAGAATAAAGTAACTTTTACATCCATATCAAATTGATGCCTAGATTCAAGGTGTCATGAAGAACCCATGATTACCCAACTGACATAGAGAAGAGAACACCAATGTCAACATCCAACATCAAGCCTGAACACATTGCATGGGAGATGGCCAAACTAACATCATTATAACCCTTGCTCATCATCCACTAAATCATCATAATCCCTTTTTGACATCAACGACAAGCCATCAACACTATTTATCTAGATTAGTATCACATATCTTATTGCCTAATTTAATTTAAGATCTAATTATTATGTATTGCCTTATTATTCCATTAGACATCTAAATTAATGTAACGTGGTTTATTTTCCTTAAAATACTAATATCTATATTATTATTGTAATGGTGAGAAGTGCATCCATGCCTCATTTTTCCCTATTCATTGTGAACTCACCTTAATTGTTATCCCTACTTTAATGGTACATTGTGTGTGATAACTAAAATGTGACTCAAACAAAACATGGGTGAGTCAGACTCCAAACAACACATGCACTGCACCCTTTCGAAAGGTGTTAATCAAATCACTTCTACCATCAAAGAAAAACTAGCTAACCGAGGGTGATTTGGACTAGTTACTCTCTTCACATGGAAGAAGAGCATCTTAGGTGAGAGTGGAATTGTTGTGTTGTATGTTTGAATTTTGAACTGTTGATTTTGTGTACCTCATGATGAGATTGAGGATTTCCTTGACATTTTCCTATGTCTATTGTTTGATTTAAAATTATTGTTTCTATTCCCTAATTAAACTAGGAGATTCCTCGATGTTTATTTTTGAACAAAAGTTGAATTTTGTATCCCTCATGGTAAAATTGAGGGCTTGAATGTTTGAAAATTTGAAAGTTAAAAATGAATTTCTAATGCAGTTAATCCTAAATGAATACATACGTTTTTTTTCCTAATTTTGATTTTGATGATTTAATTACTATTAAAAGGAAACAAATATGGAAGTTATATGGCTTTTCCTAATGCAATATAACTATGTTTTTTTGTGTTTTTCACGCTCTAAAACTTCTATTATAAATTTGTAACTATGAGCTAAGGAAAACAGAAAATTTATTCTAAAAAGTAAATAAGTCTACTCTAAATTTATCCTATCAAGAGAAAGAGAAGATAATATTTTACTTCCTCAAGAGAAAATTGTGAGCTAATTACTCATAAAGCAATAAAGAACCTTTAATAATGGGCACCAATGCTAGGATATGTCCTCAGAGGTCCTATAACAATGGGGTCCTCCTCTTAGTGATAAGGATAGAAAGGGGGATGTAAGGGAGTGAAAAATGGCTTAGAAGGAATAACAAATTTGAAGGGAAGATGGGGCACACGTGATCATTATTACATTTATTAAACAATCTTATTAGATAGTTTACTTAAATCATAATTGCATTTAATAAACAATCTTATAAGATTGTTTACTTAAATCACAATTGCATTTAATTAGGTACATACATCTCAAATAACATTATTTCATTGGATCTTTATAGAATTTATTTAAACAATTTAGCCAAGTTGTTTAAATTAATTCACAATAGCATCTAATCAAAAACTCCATAACACATAGAAAAATGGGCACTATAACAAAATGTGGTGTATAAACAAGTATAGATATAAAAATAGCTATCCTCCGTGAAAGCCTAAACCCTCAATCCCTAGTGGTGGCTACTATATAGATAACTTGTGCTATGAAGTTGCAGATCATGAGTGACTATGACAACACAATTGTAGACCCCGAACTATACCCCTAAACTCAGTCACCTCAATCCTTGAATCAAAAACCTACTACTATAGGGGCAACCCGAGCTCATAGCTGGCTCATCTCATCTAGTAAGGTTTAAACCCTAAAGTGGTCTAAGCCTATGGCTGGCATGCTGTGTGCATCTAATCGTGACTGTAGAGCCTACACTCTTCTCACAGCATGATCTTGCTCAGTCCTAACCTAGTCTCTCTCAGAAGTAATAGCAATAGCCTCTGCAGCGGATAGATCTCTATCCACCTAGGTCTCCTCATAGGTAGCTCTAAGCCATGCAATGGGCTAAAAAATATCTATGTTCCTCCCTCCAGTCTATAGTTGTCTATAACTAGTCCACATTGGTAGCATGACTTGCACATCGAGTACCATCTCTATGAAGATGTCATGTCTCGATATTTCATGAAATACTATGTTTAGTCAATTTCAATGAAAGAGATAATCGTGTATGTATTAATATTTAATACATATATACACTATTAATATAATATATAATATATTATTTAGATAATTACCAAGATATATTATTAAATATAAATAACAAATATAAATATAAATATTAATATTAATAGTAATATTAATATTAATATAGATATTACTATGTAATACTAATATAAAAAAATAATAAATATAATCCCAATTATAAAAGTAACTCCATATAAATAAAGTAACTTCGTATAAATAAAAAAGAAGATACAACGGTGATATAAAAACTAAAGACTAATACCATAAGGGGTACGATCATCTTTAAAGAAGCAACACCCATATATATGGTGCGATTTGAGATACAATGAAATACAATCAAGCATTATTGTTTAACAAGGCAGTGATTCTGTATGCAGCTATTACTAAAAAAGAAGTAATTCATTATTAAAGGTCCATCGACCATTTACAAGGCTACCATTTACAAGGCTACAATCTCTTAATAAATGAATAAGAATTATTTAAGGCAGAACTTCTTCAAAGGTGATATAAAAACTAAAGAAAGACTAATACCATAACGGGTGCATAGCACCCATATATACAGTGCGATTTGAGATACAATTAAATACAATCAAGTATTATTGTTTAACACTACAACGATTCTCTATGCAGTGGTTACTAAAAAGTAGTAATTCATTATTAAAGGTGCAGTGACCATTTACAAGGCTGTGATCCCTTAAGAAATGAATGAGAATTATTGAAGGTAGAACTTCTTCAATGGTGATATAAAAACTAAATAAAGACTAATAACAAAAGGGGTACGATCATCTTTAAAGAAGCAACACCCATATATATGGTGTGATTTGAGATACAATGAAATACAATCAAGTATTATTGTTTAACAAGGCAGCAATTCTGTATGCGGTAGTTACTAAAAAGTAGTAGTTCATTATTAAAGGAGCAACAACCATTTACAAGGTTGCGATCCCTTAATAAATGAATGAGAATTATTTAAGGCAGAACTTCTTTAACACTAACTAGGGATTATGTTCTACATGATAGGTAACGACTCATCTAGAAAAGGTGTGACTAATAATAAAGTGAGGTGTCTCCAAGAAGGAATCCCATCCTTTCAAGAGGCATATGAGTGGTATAAGTAAAGGAGAAAAGAATATAAAGAAAATAAGAGGAGGTATCAAGGAATACATTTGATTTTGGAATATGCAAACCAAAATAAATATATATCTAAATTAAAATTCAGATCTGCATAAATATAATATACAAGGATACATAGAATAGCATATAAAAATATAAATCAGTCACCCTCACATATATATATATATATATATATATATATATATATATATATATATATATATATATATATATATATATATATATATATATATATATATATATATATATATATATATATATATATATATATATATATATATATATAGTAGCAGATTGGAATTATCAATCAATCAAGTTATATAAATAATTGTGACACAACAAGAGGATATATTTCCATCCCTCAACTGAACTATATTTATTGATCAAGAGGTACCTATAATTAATTACCTTATTCAATTACAAGCAAACCATGTTGAGTTGCACAGGGGTATAGAGGCAAGTACGAAGGTTGATCCTTCTAGTCGATGAGAGATGATAGGTAGGAAGCATGCCCTCCATCATACTCTCATCAAGTTATGTTAAAGGGATGATAGTTAAAAAGCATGCCCTCCATCATGCCCTCATCAAGAGATGATAGGTAGGAAGTGTACCTTCCATCATGTTCTCACCAAAATGTGATAGGTGGGAATTGTGCCTTGAGCTTGATCTTGGTAGGGTGTACCACTGAGGTGGACATAAGAGGTGATAGGTAGGAAGCATGCCTTCCATTGTGCTCTAACTTGCAAGTATTCCTATGGGACCCATCATAGGATTGCCATGAGGATTGGATAAATATAAGTTGAACCAAATATTATTTATACTACATTAATTATGTTATGATGTATTGATTTCATTACTATATTCTAATTTATTGATCTTTAATCTTGTTAATGTCCCTTTCTAGTAGTTATTCTTATTGGACCCATCATACGATCGCCATGAGGATTCGATAAATATATGTTGAACTAAATATTATTTATGCTACATTAACTATGTTATGATGTATTGATTTCATTACTATATTCTAATTTATTGATCTTTAATATTGTTAATGTCCCTTTCTAGTAGTTATTCTTGTGTACAGGTTAAGAAATCAAGAATATCCTAAAAGGAGACATTACACATGACTCAACCTATAAAGTCAAGCATTTGATTTCCTCAAAGTAGACATTACACATTAATCAACCTATAAAGTCAAGCCATGCCCGTGTGTTGACTACAAAATCAAAATAATACTCATGTCAAATATCTCATCGGGCATCATATATCAAATCAATATAAAGTAAACATCGAGTGTTCTACTCAAATCATGAAACATAAATCAATTCTTACCTGGGTGTCCATCCTGCCAGTTAGGATTGGTAGAGGCTGCCACCATGTCACTGGGACTCTTTTTCCCCCAAGTTTTTCCCTAAGTTTTTCCTTTTCCAACTATTCTCCTCTACTCATTATGAGTTCAATTTCTATAACTAACCGAAATCTCTCCAAGTCACTAGATTCCTGCCTGAATCCCTTCCACTCTACAGTCTCCTTTCTCCACAAACCAAAGTAATGTTTGCATTAAGGGAGATGCGATGGGATGTCATTATTACTCCCTAGTCACAGTACTCCTGCAATAAATGCATTAAATTCATTCCAACTGCTCACTAACTCCATTTCATGGAGCTTAGTTGAGCTCAAAGATTTGAAAAATAACACACACACACACACACACACACACACACACACACACACACACACATATATCACTTGCAAGGTGAATAACAAGTGATAAAATAATAGTTGAACTGTTATGAAATGGAAACAATCAAAGTCTCATTGACACAACATGAATGAGATTAGCCACACTAACTTAGAGATGAAAAGCAATGGATCAACTATGACGTGGATCACACTAAGCCAAAATAAGAAATTGACTACATCATCATACAATGACAATGCTACTATGCAAATTACTAACATACTACGACATCAAATGGTATCCAAATATAAAAACAATGACACAATACTTGTGTGTGTGAGAGTTCTTAAAGCATGTTGTCTCTCCATTTTACTTGATCCAATTCCCTCTCTCCAGTAATACTCTCCCTTCTCCTCCATGAGAGGAAAAAACTATTTCCTTTGTCTAGCTCATTGGTGTTGATGACTGTTTTGATGCAATCATAACAATAAGTCAAAATTCACATGACATGAACTGTAACTATACTTGAAAGACAAGAAGGAATCATTTGGTGATTCAACTAATCCCAAGTCTACAATGGTTCGGTTGGTCAAGTTCAGTTGGTCAATGTGAAGCTGTAATGTTCAAGGGGCCTTACGTAGTTTAGGTTTGTTCTGTGGTTTACTGGCCTAAGAATATGCAAAGAGGTCATGAGATAGGTCAATGCTCTTCATTCCTTTGCATAAAGGTGCTACTGTGCTGCAAGTTTCAGATGTTTTTCTTTGATTTATGCAGCTTCCTTCTTCATGTACTTATGAAAACTGTCTACTTAGACTCTGTTTTGCATGCTTCTTTCAGATTTGAGACAATTTCCTTTAGATTTCTGCGTGTTTAGCTAAATATTTCAGATGGGTTGGGAAAAGTTAGAGAGATCTAATCTACACTTCATCTAATCTACAGAAGGATCTAATTGTTTCTGTTATCCACTATGTAAATACCACAGTAATCTGATCAAATCCACAGTAAAAACCTTAAATGTAAGTCCTGAGCATTTTCACAAACATACATTTAAAATTGCAAGCTCTCAAAGAAGATATTTCAAAACACAAAGAAGAGCAGGAGAACACTCAGAAGATAGATGCAGAACTCCAGATTCTATTGTATTAGAAACGAATAGCCATACATGATTTACAATGTAAGAATGACTCTTAGTTTCATTGATCATACTACAGAGAACTTACAAGCTTTACAGATACAGTAAGGCAGCCAGACATTCCACGCGCACCTTACTGCAGACAAACAGGTGACCTCCTTCTTTTACTCTAAACTATGCTAAGCTAACTTGCTGTATTTTCCTAGAATCTCTGTTGTGTAGCCCCTGTTGTAAAGTATTACAGTGTAGAGAGGCACAATATATAACATCCTGATTGTCCTCACTACAGCAAAAAAACCTAACTGACCCCCTGGTTCAAACCTCTAGTTACAGCAATAAATGCAGGTGAACCAGTTCTCAAAAAATATCTCAGAGCTGTGGTCAAATCTGGGCAAAATATTGCCCCTTCTGAGAAGTTCCAGCAGCTGGGCAATAACTTCTATCTGTCTTTTGCAATAATATCTTCAGCTGCGACCTTCCTCTTCACTTGAATGGCTTTGACTTTTGCATTTCATCTCTATCTTCTTGCTCCTGAGATCTGATCCTCTGCCTCCATGAGGTCACTGTATTGACTTTCCAGCTGCTTCCTCAACTGCAAGCCTGCAAGACAAGACCAGCAATAAGTTTCACATTTATCACAAAAAACAGCAGGAAACTAGAATAAGCGTTTAAATCCAAGTGACTGCGCAAGATCGTGGAAATCAGATCTAGAATCCGCTCAAAACGCGTCAAAAATGCGCCCAAGCTGCTCAAAATTGATGGGTCAACCATCGCTGACTGAAAAAATGTCAGAGGCGCCAAAAAAAACACTTCAAAACTCCACCGCTTCATTTCCCGCCCATCGGCATGATATTCGCAGTCGGTGCGTCAAAAAAAATAGGTTAGTCGATATACCTCATCATCATGATATTCTGGAAATAGCATTCCCTCCTGAAGGTCCAGATGAATGTCATCATGATGTTTCGCCTCTGCATATTGGAGAAAAGAACAACATCATCATCATCATGTTGAAGAAGAATAGGAGGATGCGAATATAATCATGCTGTCGAGGAGAGGAAGATGATGGTGACGTCATCATGATATTCGGGCTTCATTGAGATGCTAAGGATGACGTCATCATGATATTCGGTTAAGATCAGGGGGATATTTGATATCGGGTCACCTAAGGAGCATGATCAGGATGATGAAGTGAATATGATCCTTTCGCGGCCAAGGTAACCCTCTCGAGAAAATCAGCATGATGAAGATCATCATCATATTTGGGGCGTATGTCGAACTGGGAAAAGGACGTCATCATCATGATAATCGGGAACCGGATCGTGCTTGGAAAATATATCCTGCTCGAAGGAAAAATGATGATGATGACCATCAGGAGGATATTTGTTTTGTCGAACACAGAAGAAGAACATCATCATCATGATCGGGAGCCGGATCGGGTCTTGGAAAATATCCTGTTCGAAGGAAAAATGATGATGATGACCATCAGGAGGATACTTGTTTCCTCGTTATTCAGATCGGGATGACGTCATCATGATATCCGGAGCCTTCGTTAAACTTGAATCATGACGTCATCATGATATTTCGCCAACCGGATCATGTTTGAGAAAAAATCCTGCCGAAGGGAAAAATGTTATGATCATGATCATGATCAGGATAAAAATATGATGATGATGATGATCAGGATGTTCTCAAAAGGTTGCATTTTCGGCAGGAGGACTTGGCGAAATATCGGGCGAACAAACAAGATCATGATGATCTTGACAATCAGGACAGGATAAAGAATGATGATGACGTCATCATCATATTCGCGCTAGGGTGATATTGTAAAATATGATGATGCTGATCATCAGGATTTTTACTTCTCATCGATTTATCATGATGACGTCATCATGATATTTTGTCTTCGAAGCACAAGGATAAGTTGGTCATCATGATATTTCGGCTAGGGTGATATTACAAAATATGATGATGCTGTTTAAGAAATGCAATATCGAACCCTTCTTAATAGATAGGCTGATCATCATGATGTTTCGGCAAACGGATATCAGGAGGATATGAAGATGATGATCCTCCTTTGAAATTATCATGATGATGTCTTCATTACTTAGTGAATTTCAGCGAATGTTCTGTGAAAGATCAGGATGATGATCAAGAAGCCGTCATCATCATATTTCGAAGTTCAACAAATATCATGATGACGACCTTGCGAAAGGGAGACCAGGAGGATATGAAGTCGTCGTCATCATCATATTTCGAATGCCAGCAAATATCATGATGATGACCCTCCAATAGGTTTTGAACGTGCGCATGTAAATATGCCGAAGGTGATTTTGTTAAGTCAGGGTGATCCTATACCATCAGCATGATATTTTAAGATCAGGCGATGCAAGGATATCATGATGATGCTCGCGATACAAAGGCCGCTCGACGGGGGGAACTTACCTCGACTTAAAGTTAACGTCATCATGATAATTCGAACCTCAGGATATTATCGGGGGGGGTTTAAATATGATGATGATGATGCTCTTGCGCAAAACCGAGTTTATAATATAACCTTCCTAAAAGATATCATGATGCTGCATAATGCGAAGATCATGATGATCCTGTCAACATGACTTAGAATAAAAAATAAAATGATGATGCTCCTGCGAATATCAGGTTTGACCAAGACTTTGACCGTGCATAACTTTCACATATGGTCGAATTTTCAAGTGAAGTAAAAGGCAAACCTGCATGAAATTTCAAGCTCTTTCAAAATATGAGGTCACAGAAACAAAATATGAACTTTGACAAACAGACCTCATGATGATGACCTACCCTATGCAATATCATGATGATGATGCACCTGACCTTCATTTTTACCAGACCGCCAGGAAGCAGAAAAAACACAAGCAGAAGTAAAAAGCAAGACATCAGCAGGGGTCCTCGTTTTGCTAAGGAGCAAAATGGGGCGTGTTGTGAACATCACAACAACTAGCAACCAAAACAAAACAATTAAATTCAGAGTGTTCAAGGAAACTAGGTGAAATGAACTCATAACTTCCAACTATCTTTCCTGCAAATTACTATTCAGCTTGAGACTCAAAGTGTTCAATAAAGATGCATGAATTTCCATTTTCAGTTTAGTTGTGTGCATGTGATTAATTATCCTCATCTTGAAGATCGGTTGAACAAACCAGTGACTGACATTAGCCTACGTAGGTGAGGATATTCCCTCATAGCCGACCGGATAGAGCCTTGCTGCCAGCGAGCGTCTATAGCCCCGGCAAGGTTATCGTTACAATTCTCCTAAGTAGAGCCCCACTGCCAGCGAGCGTCCATAGCCCCGGTAGAGTTACTTAGATGGCTTAATCTGGATTTTCAGTATAATCCGCTTTATTCATTTATTTATTTATTTTTTTGTTTTCTAATTTTGAAAGATCTCATAAGGTATAGCAATTTGTAACTTCATGATGATGCAAGGAGTGGACACTTGCTGAAATTAAGCTGAGAATTGTAATGGTAGCAAGGGTGACCTCTAATTTTTCACCTAATATCTACACTGGTAGGTTCAACAAACCCAAGGATTTTAGGTGTGTCATCGTGAGAAACCTGCTTCGAATTCTCAATCACATTTATTGAATACGAAACTTCAGAAGATGAACAACTCTCTACATTCATGACAGTGACAAGTTATGTGTAAATTGCAAATGGTTAACCTGAATATCCTAAATTATATACTGTTTTGAATGGTTGCTAGTTCTGCTCCCTAATACTCTACAGTAAAATAAAGATCCCTGCTGAGGAGACAACAAACAGACCAAGCAAACAGGTTGTACAAACAAGATCATGATGATGATGTTGTTAACAGGACAGCAACAAAACTGTACAAAACTGTACAAACAGACAGAAACAAAAAGCAAAAACAAGCAGAGGACAGGCTATACAAACAGCCAACCCAAAAGGAAAACAGCAAAAGAAGGACTGTACATTATCTACAGCATTTTACATTAAGAAAGAAAGGACTGCCTCATCCTGACCTTCAAGCCTGGAAGTAGTGTTTCAAATGCTGGCCATTAACTGGTAATGGCACATCTTCCCCAGTCAAGGTCTTAAGTCTAAAGGTGTTATCTCCTATTATTTCTGAGACTTGTAATGGACCCAGCCATAATTTATCGAATTTTCCATGGCTTCCTTTCTTTTCATGTGCTTTGTCCCAGCACAACACTAAGTCTGATATCCTAAATGTTTTGACTCTTGCCCTTTTGTCAAACCACCTCTTAACAACTGCTTGGTGTTTGGCAAACTTCTCGAGGGCTTGACCTCTTTTCTCCTCTAGTTGCAACATTTGCACTATTCTGGCTTCCCTATGGTTATCAAAGCCCAGATATTCATTGGCAAACTTCCAGGTTGGTATTCTCAGATTGACCGGAAGTATGGGATCAGTCCCATAAACTAGGTGGTAAGGTGTGCTACCTAGAGCTGTTTTGAACTTGGTCCTGTCTACCCATAATGCATATCTTAATAGGGTATTCCATCTCTAGGACTTTTGGCAATTAACCTCTTGATGATGTCTAATAAGATTTTGTTTGTTGATTCAGCCAGTCCATTACCTTGAGGGTAATAATTTGAAGAAAACCTTAGAATGATCCCATATTCAAATGCCCATTTAGAAAATTTTAAAGAAGAAAAAGTAGGGCCGTTATCACATACCAATGAATAGGGCGTTCCAAACCTGGTGATGATGTTTTCTTCAAGGAACTTGATAACTACCTCAGTTGTGGAAAACTTGCAGCAGGTGGCCTCAGTCCACCTTGTACAATAGTCCGTCACCGTCAGTATAAACTTGTGTCCTGCAGAAGATGGGGGATTGATGACTCCGATAAAATCCAAGCCCCATTGTGCAAATGGTCTGGACTCGATCACAGGCTGCAGTGGATTGGCCAGATTTCTTCCTCTGTCTGCTGCAGTCTGACAGGTGTGGCAGCTTCTGATATGACCCTTAGTATCTTTGAATATAGTGGGCCAGTAATAGCCCGCTCTCAGTATTTTGTGTGCTGTAGCTAAATGGGAACCATGGCCGGTTCCGTATTTGTCATGTAGTTCTGTCAACACTTTATCAGCTTCAGCTCTGTTTATGCATCTCAAATAAATTCCATCATGGTTCTTCCTGAATAGAAGACCTCCTTGCACCATATAATGCTGTGCCTTAATCTTCAAGGCTCTCCTCTGAGAAGCCTTCATCTTGCCCGGGTACCTTCCAGCTATCAGGAAGGTGCTTAAATCATCGTACCAGCCTGATGCGTCTTGGGAATTCAATACATACTGCTGTTTTATCAGATTTGGATCCGTGTTTGCTATTGTCTGCACCAGCGCCTGCCCTCTGACCAGCTTTGCGGGAATGATCTCCATGTCGAATTCTTGCAGCGTGGTGATCCATTTGGCTCTTTTTTCTCCAGGCTCGTTCTGCATCAGCAGCATCTTTACTGCTGCGTCTGGTACTATGGCTTTAATCTGGCTGCGCAGGATGTAGTGTCTGAATTTTTTCACAGCCTTCACCAATGCAACTGCCTGTCTTTCGATATCCAGATATCTCAGCTGTGCATCCTTCAGAGGCGCACTCATAAATGCTATGGGCCTCTCGTCATCATTTTCACTTTTCTGTGTCAGGGCAGCAGCGACAGAATGAGAAGATGCAAAGGAGTAGATGTAAAACGGGCATGTGTAGTCTGGACTTGCCAATACAGGGGCATTAGAAATTGCCTCCTTGATATCTTCAAATGCGGCTTTGGCTACGGGCGTCCATTCCATCTGTGCATCTTTCTTTAACATGGCATTCAACGGCTGCACAATCTCTGCAAAACCTGTTATAAACTTCCGAACAAAGTTAATTTTACCAAAAAATGATTTCAATTCTTTCCTACTGTTTGGTATTTGCAAATTTTTTATGGATTCTATTCTATCCGGATCAATTGAAATTCCATTTTCAGAAATGACATGGCCTAATAATTTACCTTCAGTTACGCCAAATATACATTTCTTAGGATTAAGGGAAATCCCATACCTTTCACATCGCTGCAGTACTTTTCTGAGGTCCTCAGCGTGGGTGGATGCATCCTTGGAATACACAGTTAAATCATCCATATACACAACAATGCATTTACCCGATAATCCATGAAAAGCAACGTCCATGGCCCTCTGAAAAGTGGCACCTGCATTAATCAGACCAAAAGGCATTCTTCTATACGCATAATTTCCCCATTTGCAAGTGAAGGTGGTTTTTAGTCTATCCTCTCTGTCAATTAAAACCTGGTTATAACCTGAAAAACCATCTAAAAAGGACATCATCCTTGCGCCATTTACTGCTTGTAGTACTTCATCTATTGGGGGCAAAGGATAATTATCCTTTTCAGATGCCTTGTTTAAGTTTCTAAAGTCTACGCACAACCTGATGTCTCCGTTTTTCTTCCTTACTGGCACTAAGTTAGCTACCCAGATAGAATGTCTGACTGGAAAAATTATTCCAGCGGACAGTAGTTTTTTAACTTCCTCAAAGATTAAAGGCTCTAGAATGGCGTTTACAGGCCTCTGTTTCTGCCTAAATGGTTTGACTTCTTTTCTCAAAGGTATGACGTGAGTTATGATGGACTCATCAAATGTTTTCAAGTCTTCATAAGCCCATGCTATGACATGTTTATATTTTTGCAGAACATCCAGAACCTCTTTTCTGATTTTCTCAGAGCAAGTTTTCCCAATTAGTACATTTTGTGGATTTAGCTCAGTCCCTAAGTTATGTAAATCACACTTACCCCCTTCTGTTTTGGGTAAGTCTTTCTGTCTTATTATTCCGTCGAAGTCAAAGATGTGTTCTAATTCAATTACTCCTTTTGGCAAGAAGTTGCTCTTTAAGTTGATTATATCTTCTTCGTCCCATGTTACTTCAGGCCTTTCTTGTTCATCAATAATTTGGGCCTCAAATGCCTCATCACAAGTCAGAAAATCAATAATTTGCTGATCCTCTCCAAATACCTGAAAGTGTGTAACGTTGTCTGGTATACTGGGCACGTTAACTAGCTCAACAGCAAATCGTCTTAATCCTGACAGTGTCAATGGTTCTAAGGTACTAGCAGCAACTGCTAATGCATCTGGCCTGTGGTTTAGCTCTCTAGGAATGTGCTCTATGTTAAAAGCATCAAATGAATCCATTAAACCCCAAACTCTATGTCTGTAACTGATCATCTTCTTATAATTGCAGGCATATAGTTTCCTCACTTGTCTGACTACTAATTCAGAGTCTGAAAACACTCTGATGGCTTTTACCCCTTTTCTGATGGCCATGACAAGTCCTAAAATTAGGGCCTCATATTCAGCAATATTGTTAGTGGAGGAAAATTGTAATCTATATGCTGCCAAATGAGATTTACCTTGAGGATTAATGAGTTCAACGCCTGCACCCGCACCCTGTTTTGATTTGGACCCATCACATTTTAACGTCCACATGCCATCCTTACTTTTTTGATTTTTTACCTTGGCATACTTTGTCTCTTTTATTGCCTGTGGGGTGTTGTCTTGTTGATTCATGGGTTTTTCCGCTTGGTTATCTTGCATATGTGTGCTTGTAGTTTGCAACTCAGAAAGATAACTACCCTTATCTTCTATTTCTTTTCCTAAATCTGGGATCAAGGCACTTATATTATCCTGAACATATCTCTGTGTTAGATCAGGATGCTCATTTTTCTCTTGTGACTCTACCTTCCCTATGCACTTCTTGTATTCATATTCAATGATGTCTTTGCATATTTCACAATTCTCCTCAGAATGCTGCCTATCATGGACTCTACACCTATTTTTATATAACTTACATTGGACTGGGAGATTGTGTGTAACGCACTTTTCCAGCTCTTGTCTAATGGCATGACCAAATTTGCCTATTGCATTGTTTTCCTCATCTGAAGAATTTCCGTCAGACTCAATGAATAGTGCTGTTCTATTGCTGACATACTTCTTCCTAATGTTTAACATCATGATCTCTTCAATCTGCATCCCATTGTTGGTAACTCTATAGACACCTGGTTCAACAGCAGCATATAATATTTCATTGGTTCGATTATACTCTGTTATCATATGTTTCATTCTGGGCTCTGCCCCTATTCTGATCTGGTTTGGGATGCCTCTCCATGGTAACCACATGTGTGAAAAGTCAGTAGCCATATACCCGTTTAATGTCTTGGACTAATCCCTACTCAGCAACATTCCATAATTTACGGGTATATCCACTACTTGGATGTCAATGATTTGGCTCACCCTAGGGTCTGAAGCTAACTGCACCTGTATGTTCATGAGTTCTCCTATCACACTAACCTCGGTCTTATCTAATTGTGTGACAACCTTGGCAGATTTGGTGGGAGTCAGCCCGAGAGTTTTACATATTCCTAAGGGCATTACGTTGGCTGAAGCACCAGAATCTACCATGCAATTGTGTATATTCTTCCCACACAACCTAACAGTTAACAAGAAAGGTTGAGTATCCCTCTTATCCGCATGTATTACTACATTGGTGTTGGAAGGCTGCTCAACTTTCTTACCTTTCTCCTTAGGTGGTGAATCACTACTAGGAACAGTTATATCAGCAGACACCATGTTTGTTATGGATGTATCCAGGGATTTTAAAAAAGCATTTCTGATCCCTGGGGTCTTCAATAATTCATTTAGAGGTATGCTGACCTTCATTTTCTTTATTTCCTCTGACAAGTAATTCATTAGTCTTGTTGTCTCTACTGCTTCTGTCTTACTTGTTTGATCCTTTTGCACTACTGTTCCGTTATTTGCGTGCTGACTAGCTTTAAGTATGGCAGGATTGTTGCTAGCATTCTGATCTGGGGGTGTATTGATGTTATTCGGAGGAGTGGAAGTGGTGAAAGGTCCTCCCGGCCTAGGGTTGTTCCTCAAATGGTAGGTGTGGCTTTTATTTGTCTGTTGAAAGGCCTGCACCTCCTCTGTTTCATTTAATATCTCGTTTTCAGATTCAAAAGGAAACTGAAAAGTATTTAACACAAAGGCTGATTCGGGATAAAGACTTTCACAATAGTATGGTTCATCCTCTAGCAGTTCATCCTCCCTCTCTTCTGCAGTTGCAAAGGTAAACGTTTCTAAGACTAATGCTGTGTCATATTCTGAGGGTACTACCTCATTACCCTTAGGAATGAGAAATTCTGAGGTAGGAGGCTATACATCTACGTTGAAGATACTAGCTGCCAAGTGGAACTGTGGACAGTCATGCTCAGCATGGGCATTAGTATTGTGAAATCTGCACCAATTTTTGGGTGCTGTATTGGCCATTTGTATGTTAGTTATTTGTTTTGCACCATGATTATCCGTATTCTCGAAAGGAGAAGCCAGAGTACCGTTGTTGGGCCCAGTGTTCCATGTCTTGGGTGGCCTAGGTTGATTCTGGTTCTTGTTATTATTGCCCCAGGTCCTATTATCTATCACTGGCCCCCTATTTTGCATTGGTTGCCCCTGACTGGGGCCTTGATGCTGATTGTAGTTTTGGTTCTGATTGTACTGCTGGTTCTGGTTGAGACTATAATTCTGATTTTGGCCTTGGTTGTGACCTTGAGGTGGATTGTAGTTTTGGTTGCTTCTGCCATAGAGATTCTCATTTCTTAGCTGTGTCACTTCGGTTGTTAATCTCTTCAAATGTGCAGTAATTTCTTTGATGTCTTCCCTATCATCTTGTGCTTTTGCCACAGTTACATCCCTAGGAAGTTGGAAGAAAGGCTGACCATTATTTTGACTGTTATTGGAAGTACTAGCCGTGTAAGGAGTTATAGCCTGGATTGGAGTAGGATTATACACAGGTGTGTAAGAAGGAACCGGATTTATTAGTGGAGCATGCTGCACAGGGACTCCATTCCATGGGTGTGCCTGATTCTGCACCCCAAAATTTCCTCCAAAAGGACTATAGGCTGTATGTCTCATTTCTTGGTTCACTGAGGCTGCCTCTTTATAGGCTTTGGATACTGAATCTATGTCAGGTTTCCTTTTGACAAACATGGCAGTTAAAGGATCCAAAGCAGCATAGTACATAGCCAACAAGGGAGCATCAGCTATGGTATAAGGGGCTGCTAGCCTAGAATAGGCCTTTTGGAATCTGTCATTGAAATTATCAATTAACTCTCCCTCACCTCGTTTTATAGCAGCCAACTTATGATACAAAGCACAAGGGTCAATGGGTCCTCTAAATCTTGACAGAAATGCTTCTTCCATAAGTGCCCAGGAAGAAATGTAACTATTGGGTAAGTTTACATACCAGCTAGAGGCCTGCTCATTAAAGGTGTAAGGAAACAACCTACACACAACATCCTCGTGCTCTAACATAGCCCTAAAACATGCTTCCTTAAATATTCTAATATGATCTTCTGGGTCTTGATGCAACTGGTATTTGGGACATATCTTTTCCGGATTTTTTGGCATGTCATGATAATCATTGAAGAATATGGGAGAATTGACATCGAAATAAGCCATTGCAGGTGTTTGAGCTTGACTTGAACTTGCAGAAATACCTGGATTGATTGGTGGATTAGGATTTAGAGGAGGATTGAGACCTCCAGAAGTGCCTGAACCAAGATTTAAAGATCTGAACAGTGATCTATCAGGACTTACAATACTACGGATGTTAAAAGGTGACCCAGGAGGTGTTCCAGATGAACTTCCTGCTTGCGATATCTTTGGATTCCAGATTAAAGGGCTTTTACTTCGCCTTGTATCAGGTAGTTGCACAAATATATCTCCTGAACTGGACCTAGACCTAGTCACTCTGTTACTGTCGTTAGCCAGTTTGAAATGAAACCTAACTCAGGCAGGCCCTCCTTCTAGCGCCAGAAAACTGTTGATGACTGTTTTGATGCAATCATAACAATAAGTCAAAATTCACATGACATGAACTGTAACTATACTTGAAAGACAAGAAGGAATCATTTGGTGATTCAACTAATCCCAAGTCTACAATGGTTCGGTTGGTCAAGTTCAGTTGGTCAATGTGAAGCTGTAATGTTCAAGGGGCCTTACGTAGTTTAGGTTTGTTCTGTGGTTTACTGGCCTAAGAATATGCAAAGAGGTCATGAGATAGGTCAATGCTCTTCATTCCTTTGCATAAAGGTGCTACTGTGCTGCAAGTTTCAGATGTTTTTCTTTGATTTATGCAGCTTCCTTCTTCATGTACTTATGAAAACTGTCTACTTAGACTCTGTTTTGCATGCTTCTTTCAGATTTGAGACAATTTCCTTTAGATTTCTGCGTGTTTAGCTAAATATTTCAGATGGGTTGGGAAAAGTTAGAGAGATCTAATCTACACTTCATCTAATCTACAGAAGGATCTAATTGTTTCTGTTATCCACTATGTAAATACCACAGTAATCTGATCAAATCCACAGTAAAAACCTTAAATGTAAGTCCTGAGCATTTTCACAAACATACATTTAAAATTGCAAGCTCTCAAAGAAGATATTTCAAAACACAAAGAAGAGCAGGAGAACACTCAGAAGATAGATGCAGAACTCCAGATTCTATTGTATTAGAAACGAATAGCCATACATGATTTACAATGTAAGAATGACTCTTAGTTTCATTGATCATACTACAGAGAACTTACAAGCTTTACAGATACAGTAAGGCAGCCAGACATTCCACGCGCACCTTACTGCAGACAAACAGGCGACCTCCTTCTTTTACTCTAAACTATGCTAAGCTAACTTGCTGTATTTTCCTAGAATCTCTGTTGTGTAGCCCCTGTTGTAAAGTATTACAGTGTAGAGAGGCACAATATATAACATCCTGATTGTCCTCACTACAACAAAAAAACCTAACTGACCCCCTGGTTCAAACCTCTAGTTACAGCAATAAATGCAGGTGAACCAGTTCTCAAAAAATATCTCAGAGCTGTGGTCAAATCTGGGCGAAATATTGCCCCTTCTGAGAAGTTCCAGCAGCTGGGCAATAACTTCTGTCTGTCTTTTGCAATAATATCTTCAGCTGCGACCTTCCTCTTCACTTGAATGGCTTTGACTTTTGCATTTCATCTCTATCTTCTTGCTCCTGAGATCTGATCCTCTGCCTCCATGAGGTCACTGTATTGACTTTCCAGCTGCTTCCTCAACTGCAAGCCTGCAAGACAAGACCAGCAATAAGTTTCACATTTATCACAAAAAACAGCAGGAAACTAGAATAAGCGTTTAAATCCAAGTGACTGCGCAAGATCGTGGAAATCAGATCTAGAATCCGCTCAAAACGCGTCAAAAATGCGCCCAAGCTGCTCAAAATTGATGGGTCAACCATCGCTGACTGAAAAAATGTCAGAGGCGCCAAAAAAAACACTTCAAAACTCCACCGCTTCATTTCCCGCCCATCGGCATGATATTCGCAGTCGGTGCGTCAAAAA
Source organism: Cunninghamia lanceolata (assembly GCA_027924645.1). NCBI lineage: Eukaryota > Viridiplantae > Streptophyta > Pinopsida > Cupressales > Cupressaceae > Cunninghamia > Cunninghamia lanceolata. The sequence goes on along the minus strand of BSBN01000078.1, from coordinate 26,951,321 downwards.
AAACAGGTTAGTCGATATACCTCATCATCATGATATTCTGGAAATAGCATTCCCTCCTGAAGGTCCAGATGAATGTCATCATGATGTTTCACCTCTGCATATTGGAGAAAAGAACAACATCATCATCATCATGTTGAAGAAGAATAGGAGGATGCGAATATAATCATGCTGTCGAGGAGAGGAAGATGATGGTGACGTCATCATGATATTCGGGCTTCATTGAGATGCTAAGGATGACGTCATCATGATATTCGGTTAAGATCAGGGGGATATTTGATATCGGGTCACCTAAGGAGCATGATCAGGATGATGAAGTGAATATGATCCTTTCGCGGCCAAGGTAACCCTCTCGAGAAAATCAGCATGATGAAGATCATCATCATATTTGGGGCATATGTCGAACTGGGAAAAGGACGTCATCATCATGATAATCGGGAACCGGATCGTGCTTGGAAAATATATCCTGCTCGAAGGAAAAATGATGATGATGACCATCAGGAGGATATTTGTTTTGTCGAACACAGAAGAAGAACATCATCATCATGATCGGGAGCCGGATCGGGTCTTGGAAAATATCCTGTTCGAAGGAAAAATGATGATGATGACCATCAGGAGGATACTTGTTTCCTCGTTATTCAGATCGGGATGACGTCATCATGATATCCGGAGCCTTCGTTAAACTTGAATCATGACGTCATCATGATATTTCGCCAACCGGATCATGTTTGAGAAAAAATCCTGCCGAAGGGAAAAATGTTATGATCATGATCATGATCAGGATAAAAATATGATGATGATGATGATCAGGATGTTCTCAAAAGGTTGCATTTTCGGCAGGAGGACTTGGCGAAATATCGGGCGAACAAACAAGATCATGATGATCTTGACAATCAGGACAGGATAAAGAATGATGATGACGTCATCATCATATTCGCGCTAGGGTGATATTGTAAAATATGATGATGCTGATCATCAGGATTTTTACTTCTCATCGATTTATCATGATGACGTCATCATGATATTTTGTCTTCGAAGCACAAGGATAAGTTGGTCATCATGATATTTCGGCTAGGGTGATATTACAAAATATGATGATGCTGTTTAAGAAATGCAATATCGAACCCTTCTTAATAGATAGGCTGATCATCATGATGTTTCAGCAAACGGATATCAGGAGGATATGAAGATGATGATCCTCCTTTGAAATTATCATGATGATGTCTTCATTACTTAGCGAATTTCAGCGAATGTTCTGTGAAAGATCAGGATGATGATCAAGAAGCCGTCATCATCATATTTCGAAGTTCAGCAAATATCATGATGACGACCTTGCGAAAGGGAGACCAGGAGGATATGAAGTCGTCGTCATCATCATATTTCAAATGCCAGCAAATATCATGATGATGACCCTCCAATAGGTTTTGAACGTGCGCATGTAAATATGCCGAAGGTGATTTTGTTAAGTCAGGGTGATCCTATACCATCAGCATGATATTTTAAGATCAGGCGATGCAAGGATATCATGATGATGCTCGCGATACAAAGGCCGCTCGACGGGGGGAACTTACCTCGACTTAAAGTTAACGTCATCATGATAATTCGAACCTCAGGATATTATCGGGGGGGGGTTTAAATATGATGATGATGATGCTCTTGCGCAAAACCGAGTTTATAATATAACCTTCCTAAAAGATATCATGATGCTGCATAATGCGAAGATCATGATGATCCTGTCAACATGACTTAGAATAAAAAATAAAATGATGATGCTCCTGCGAATATCAGGTTTGACCAAGACTTTGACCGTGCATAACTTTCACATATGGTCGAATTTTCAAGTGAAGTAAAAGGCAAACCTGCATGAAATTTCAAGCTCTTTCAAAATATGAGGTCACAGAAACAAAATATGAACTTTGACAAATAGACCTCATGATGATGCACCTGACCTTCATTTTTACCAGACCGCCAGGAAGCAGAAAAAACACAAGCAGAAGCAAAAAGCAAGACATCAGCAGGGGTCCTCGTTTTGCTAAGGAGCAAAATGGGGCGTGTTGTGAACATCACAACAATTGGCAATCACAGTAGTTAGTCTATTAACCACATTATGTATAACATCAAATAAATATTTTAACAACAATAATCATCAAGAAATAGATATCTATTTTTGCATATCATAAATCAAAGTAAATTTGTCTCATCAAGTTCATCTGCTAAACACAGCATGATAATCATAATTCAAAATGCATAATAAAACCATCTAACTAATAATTAATTAAAAATAATATAATTAAGTTTTCCAAAAATAGGGTGTCACAATTGGAAACATCGCCTAGACCTCCATTCTTCACTCTCCTAATTTTGAATAGAATAATCGCACCAATCGAATTCATAGTGATTATGTTGTTTCTACATGATAATTCAGTCAATGGTTTCGTTGCAGCTGTACATTGCTGAATTAAGGGGCCAAAAAAAGTTTAACCAGTAATATTAACATGTGCGGGTATAACCTAGTTGGTATTGTCTCTAAATACAAGAATATAAGGCCCTAACAGACTAGATACAAAACCAAATACAAGATCAAAAAAGAAAGACATGGACAAAATCATGAAAATAATTATCATATGTTGCTAGAGGAGTGAATAGGATCCCTTTGGGGAAACAAAAAATAAAGAAAACTTTTTAGAATATAATATTTATTCAAAACAAATAGGAATTGGATAATATAAATTGCCATTTAAAAGGTATGGCCTTTTTCATGAGTTGGGAAAATCTTTGGTTTACATGGGATCAAATACGAAAATGGTGTAAAGAAAACTAGGGGTAGAACATGATTATCTACAATCTACCAATGTTATGTGAGTTTTTACCCAAAATGGAAAAATAAATCTACTTATGAATAACCCTCTAAAATTATAAGAGGATAAAGTTTATTTACCCATTATAATTAAAATAGAGATGGAAAATAAGGGATATTATGATCATTTTGGTTAAAATGGAGATAAATAAAGAATAATTATGAAAACCCCTTTAGAAAGGAGTTATTATGTTTATTAAACCAATATTAATGACAACCTTTGTGAAAGGGTGTGATGGTTTAGAAGGCGCCCCTTAAAAGTTTATATAAGGCATTTGTGTGAGACTTGGAAAGGGCATGGAGAACACTCAAGGAAGATAAGGAAAGAAAGGGAAGAAATCACAAAGGAGAAGGATTATAGATTTGACAAGCAGTGAGCATTAGAGAAGGGGCACACAGATTGTGTCCAACTCGGTGTATAGAGTACACCTGAGATTGTCCTAGCCAGGGCTTGTGTGTGCACTTGTGTTGAGCATGTTTTGTTGAACATGGCTCAAGAGAACTTGTGTCTATTTGTTTTCTTAAACAGACCTGAATGCTTGGAAAACACATGGTTGGTTTTGAATAAGAACTGGATTCCTCCTAGAAGTGCTCACTTGCTGAAACGAGGTTGAATCTATAATCCATTCTCCAGAGTGACATTTCAAAAAACTTCTAGGATCTAAAAGATATGTATCTATTCCTTTCTATGATGGAAATTAATGAAGTACTAAACTTATTGTTAATAAAAGATAGTGATGGGTTTTGATGTTAATATGATTATGTGATTATGTTATCTAATTTTTTTTTGTAAATGATTTACTTAAGAGTTCTTATTAAATTATCACCTGTTGTAATTTGCATTTGTTATTACATCTATTTTAACATCATTGAATATATTATTCTATCTTAAATCTAAATATTAACCATTTAATTATTAAATTGAGATTTAATTTACATTCCTTCTTAATAAATCTATCTTTGATAGTTTAAGAGAAAGATTAATTGTATTAGGAGAAAGGTTAATATTAGATAAATTAATTCTTCTCCTAAGGTCAATGGATTTTATCATGATGAGAAATAGCGCTCTTAGGAAAACACTATCAATACATGCATAATTGTTGATTTATCTTTCTTTATCCATTGATGTTGGAGGAAGTGGTTCTTTAGAGATATTCATGTGATATTTTTAAATTTTTTTAGTGTAAAACATTTCTTAGGTAGGAGCAAACAAATTATGTCTCTAGAATGAAACATAAGTTTATTATACGTAATCTATTTATTCTTCTCTAACTTTCTCAGTTCAAGGTAATATGTTGCTTATGGAGATCTATTAATGTGTACATGATATCAAGACCTTGATGATTAACCATTACATTAAATGTGAAACATAAAATTCCTTAGGTCTTTTAGATTTATAAGTTCTAAAATGAGAAGGTACATAAGTATCATTACGTGAAACATAAACTTCCTTAGGTCTTTTACATTTATAAGTTCTAAAATGAGAAGGTACATAAGTATCATTACACTAAATAACAATAAACTTTGTAGTAAATTCTTGATTGTTCACATTGTTACATCCCCAATTTTAGCTTTGATTTTACTTTTTACTTTTACATGAATAGAAGTAAATTTATGGAACATGATTTGACATTATGTTATAATGTTAGAGTAAATCATTGATTATATTAGATATCAATGCATATGATTAAATGATTCATTAATTTATGTTATGAGAATTTAATTTTTTATTCATAAGAGTTATGAGTAGACTAACAATGCATTGATCATGATCTGGTAATTGCAAGTTGTATGCAGAAAACTAGGTTTTGATTACTCTTAGAGAAAGAGAGAGTATCTTCTAAGGAGAGGTGAATAGACCTTTGGTTTTGAACCATTCATTTGTTATCTGAGTATTGAGTACTGTTGTCATGAATGATTGCACTCGGTCAAGAAATAAGGTCAACAATCCCATGAAACATTGGATCACTCTCAGATTGTGGGTTGTCTATGATGAAAATGAACCTTCAGAAGAGTCAAGTCCCTTTAAAAGCCCCTTAGATCTGATATACTTCATGGAAAAGAGATAGAAGGATAAATAAATAAAACTAAAATTGATCTAAAGGGGTGATGCACCAATGATTATATCCTAACCTGCAAGTTGATTCACATTTGTTTCTCAATACTTTAATTCCTACAACTCAAATTCAACAATCTTATCACATAAATATTTCATAGAAAGGCATGAAATCAATCTACTTTTTGCTGAACGAAAACCAATGCTCCCACAACTGAAAAGTATAAGGATCTTCTGCACAATCTATAACCTGTGATAAAATTTGCACTATTGTGTACTTGCTTCAATAGAATGAGACATAAAACTTAAAGGTTTCAATTTAAAACATAGTAAATCTTTATCAGATCATTCACAAGACAAGAGGCCTGAATCCAAGAAGTAGAACACCTAATTTTATTAGAAAATAGAAGGAAAACACTTCAATAACTATCAAATCCGCTAAAAAGGAAACTGTTGTTGTATAAAAACCTATAAAATATATTGAGTTACGATACTGAATCTGTCTCTGCAATGTGCAAAGGCAAGAGAAAAAGCAAGAATTACGAAAAAAGTATAAGCTTTTCCTCCTATAATACAAAAATCTATCTCCAAAAGAAAAGGGAAGTGATCTCCTATCTAACTACACTCAACATGATGCATGAATAGGTTGGAAAAGACAACTCCCTCTTGCTGGGTGAGCAAGAGAAAAAGGCCTAAATATAAGAGCCCACAACTGCTCCAAACTGAGCTATTCTATCTCAAAACTCTTCCTCCCAAGGTGTTTGACCAAAAGATTGCCAAAATAGGCTTGTTTGACTCCAAGTCAAAAATAGAAGTAGAACCTCCTCTTGCATGAGTTTGATAATTTAGTTTGTCTTCACTTTACTCCCTTGCATGATTTGAGGGCAAAAATATATTATTTTTGACAAATATTAAGGGTAATATGTTTGCATGGTTTTATCTTAATAAGTGTTTTAAAATTATCTTCTTGGTTTTGTGAAAGAAATATTAGGGTAATTTATAATTATTACCCTCAATAAGTGTTTAAAATACAATATTTTTAGTTTTAACTCATGCAAAAAGGAAAAAAGGGTTTACATGATTTGTCCATTTATGCTTGAACTTCTCTTCCAACTTCACAAAAAAAAACCACAAGGTTTATAATAATGTCTTTTTCTATCCTTAGCCTATGAAAAGGCTTCAAACCATTCTGTGATTTTTTCAAACTTTAATCATATCCTTTCCCTTTTGTTTCCAAACACTTATCATTTTCTTTTGATTTCCAAGGTTTTAGAAGTCTCTTAATAAAGTCAAAAGAGAAGAATGACCACCTTATGACTCCATGTCTCCATAGGCTCATGCATTCTTCACTAGGAATCATGACTTGAAAGTCATAGACCATAGTCTCCATTTGATTTATGATGATCTCTTTTCTTAACAAAGTCAAAGGGAGACTAAGATGATCAGGCTAGGGCACAAAAAGATCAATCAAACCCTAAAAGAAATCATTTTGCTCCTATCCTTTTCATCTTCTTTGAAGTGATGCATTGCCATGAGGGTTTCTTAGCTCATTGCAACTCCTGAAGGGTTTCTGCTGCTTCCAATGACTCTTCTTGCAACTTCTTATGGTAACAAGGCTCATCTGCTTTTCCATATAAGAACTATGAAAATACTTCTCTTCACCTTACTATTTCCTTCTTCTTTCCACTAAAACCTACAAGACATTTCTATTTCCTTGCCCTTTTTCTATGGTTTTGATATATGGAAGAAAATACTTCATTGTTTTTTTTTTGCTCCTGTATATTAAAAATTTGTGCTTTTGGCTTTTTCCTCTGCCGTGACTCCATGGAAGTGTTTTAAAAAAGTATGAAAAGGCTATGTACTTTCCTTTTTGTTGTATGAGATGGTAAAAAAACTCATTTATATGTTGTTTATGACGTAATCTTTCTAGGGCTTGAATGTGAAATGCATGTGAATTTCTCTATTTTTTCTACTCTTTACTCTTTTATATGATCCTATAGCAACACTGACCCATGCTTTCTTTGATAAAACTATGGAATGTGGTCTTAAAACTATAGGGTTCTATGCATATTTCTTTGTATATGGTCTTTTATTTGAATAGTCAGTAAAGAGATCTCGGTGTCCTCTACAGAAGAATTCTAAAAAACTAATTTACTATGGTTTTCTTCACTAAAAAATTGAGGGAAAAACCCTTGTCTTTCTGTAAGATGATTGAAAAGTGACTTCTCTGCTGCCTCTGCAAAATAGGACTACTTTCCTTTGATTATTTTGAAACCCACATACTTGCATCCTTGCTTTCATGGCATAATTTATTCTTGGTTACAGATGTTTGTTAGAACCATATTGATGGACTTAGCAACTATCTCAATATTCCATGTATTGATTATGGTATGTCTCTCTAGTATCAGGAAGAAGCTTGTTTCCTTTCTCACTTCTGAGAAATATGTAGGTTGCCCTATTTTTTGACAAAACCCTAATAGGGTTATATGGAAACTATGCCACCTTTGGAATAGCCATTGAAGGTGTTTTGTGGGAAAAGTGTGAAACCCCTGTATTGTCCCTCTAGGAAAATATGAACAATGTGTTTTTGAAAAGAATAGTGAGGGCTTCTTTTTTAAACTCTGTTGTATTTCTTTTCCTCTCTTTTGAAAGTTCTAGAACAAAATATTTCTCCTTGAGGGCTCTGTTCTCATCATAGATATTGTTGTGACTATACATTACTTGCAACCTTTTTGATGTTTCAATTGACTATTTTTAATCAACTACTAAAAGGCTACTATTTCTTTTGTTGTATGCTTTTATGACTCTCCTCATGACTAATTTTTGTCACTATCTCATTGTTTTTAGTCATGTTTGTATAATGTTGTATCTTCATAGTGTTTGACTGTCTCATTCCTGAAGGCTTTATAACAGTCATAAACTACTGTCTTATCTACTACACCTTCTCAATAGTCCCTTGACTTCTACTTAACATTGTTCTTTTGTTCTTCATGTCAATGGATAAGATTGTTCCACGATATTTACAGCTTCATCAATTAGTTTTTTTTCCCTGTACTGGGACAATCATCATAATAATTGCTTTTGGACTATTTGAAACATCACTTTAATTGAATACCAACCATTTCAATGGTTAAAGACTCAATAGAAAGTTTACATCTCATTCACAACAAAAGTGGTAAATGTTTGTCCTATTTTCTTTTTCCTAGGTTAACTTTTTTATGTTGGAGTGGATGATATTCAAGTGGGGCAAACTAAAACAAACACCTCCTTTGTACTATTCCATTCTTCAACCCGTTGCAGTCATCTAGAATTGATCTTAGGCTGTCATGACAATCATCTTCATTAGATTGTTCATTATTTCATCTCTGCTAATTGTATATGACTATTCTCCTTTTTACCATAGTCATTCTTGATACTGATTGTCACTACTACTACCTTTTGTTTTCTCCATATCATGTCACTAGCTTGACTATATCATTACATTGATGTTTGTCTTTGACTACTGATGTTGATTGCTCTTATCAAATGCAATTGGTTGTTCTTTAATATGTCTGTGGCTCTTCAGGCAGGCTTATTACCTTGTCATTGTTAAGGTGCCTTTACTCATGACTATTCATCACCCTTATTGTAGTAAAAGACTATTCACTATGCCTAGATGAGATACTATACTATCTTGAATCACCGCTTTCCTATACTTTTCACTATTTCATGCAAACATGTTTCTTCTTCTTTCACTGTCTGGTCTATCTAGTGACTACACAACTTTTCCATGCTTAATAGACTTTCAACAACTTTCAGAAATATGCATAAGGTAGTTTAATGGAAGTTTTGTATGACCTTATGACTGTCTTAGACTCCTAGAGTGATGAGTACCTTTTGTAGTCCCCTTGAGTATCTTGATTGATGATTTCCTCTATATGATGGACTACTCCACTTTAATGAGATAGTCCTTCTCTCCTGGTGACTGCTACATATGAGTGTGCCTTGATGATGGACATGAATGTCCCTTATATTATGACTATTCTACTAATAGTACTGTCACTTCAAGTACACGTACCTACACATCCAGCAAACTAGTTAGAGAAAACATAGAGGCTTAGTAGCCCCTCCTTTGATTTGTCTAATCTTAACTTTTGCATTCTTTTATAGATGTATGATTGCATTCTAGATTTGCTGATCTCTCATATCTTCTTGATTAGATGTTTGTGTAAGATAACAAGTACATTCTAATATTATTATATATGGAAGTGAAAAAGGGACCCTAATCTCTAACATTCCTCCTCATTTTCTTTGCAGGCCCCCTTGAAGATATCAATGAGGGAACTGAAGATGATGTTGTCAGTAGCAGGATTTGTTATTCAGGCAATGATAGGTCCCTTTTTCCCTTTTATATGTTTTCTCCTTTTGTTTCAGATTTACTTGCTCTCTTTCATTGCATCATATACAGTTAATCCCATGACTTGTGTGGGAGCATATAAACACTTTACTTCTCATGAATATGAACAACTATTTTATGGAATCTTTTTTGTATATTACTTCTTCTTTGTGAATCAATTGCATAAAGATAAACTAAAAATGATTGCATGATATAGATGTTCATAATCGTGAATAGATTTAGCAATATTTATGTACCTTTTTCATTCAATAATGTATCAACTGTAAAGAATGAACAATGGAACTATATTGCAACACAATCTGCAACACATAGATTAGCTTTCCTTTCTCCTACCAGCCTTAGGATATTTCTTGCTTTGTTGGAATGTCCTTCCCATCTTATTTGGCTCATGTAGCAACTCTTACTAATCTGCTACATGATTCTGGTAATGGTTATCACTGTAATGGCCCTCCACCAGGATAGTAGGCCTTCTAGCGGTAACTGAGAATCTTGAACCTTCTCCTCCTTTCCCCTTGAACCTATCTACTTCTTCAAAGTAACAAAAGTAAATGTTGTTATAGCCTGACCTAATTTAGTTGAAAAACACAATTGGGTAACAAGTACCTTCAATTAGTAAACCCTTGACGATTGAGGTAAGTCATGTTTTTCAAAGTGGTTTAAGTTTGTTAGTCGATTCGACAAGTTGTCGACATCGTTTAGAATCCTTTTGCAATTGTCTTGTCAACCTTGTTGTTTTGTGGAATCAACATTGTTGATGTTCAGCAATAGTTGTTTTGTGACTAGCACAACTTTTTGTCAGACATGTCAATCTTTACATCATAAACAAGATCACGTTTGCATTTTCATTAGTGTGGTTGGAAGAAATGTTAGCGTGTTACATGTTATAGTTGTACCATCAAATATTTCATTTGTTGTCATAATGAAATTGACAAGTTTTGCTTTTAGTTCGTGAAGGTGAGATGAACTCAACCTATTCACATTTGTGTATAAGTTTATGTAAAAATATTGTTATTATTCCTATTGATATTAATATCTATGTCCATAGACTATTATTATATGTAGAACTTTGGAACAAGTTTGATAGTGGGTTAATTGTTAATGACCTCCATTATGATGAAGCATTCATTAATAACCATCTTAGATAACTTTGAATGCTTTTGAGAGAGAGTTGTTGTTGTGTGAGGACTAGTAAGTATTAGCCATGTACTCCCCTAACTTTTCATGTCCAACTAAGAGCCTTCGCAGGCTAATTTAGTGGAGATACCCGTGGCTTTTTGAATTGATTAACTATTTTAAGAGTGGTGTCTTTATGATAGAGAGTGTGGTTGGGTATGGTAGTGAACGACTCATTAGTAGAGCCAGGCAAAAAGGTAAGAGTGGAGGTTGTTTTTGGTGATAATAGAGATTTGAACAGCTCAGTTTTGGGAGCAGAGTTTCAGAGAGCATCAAGAGAATTGACAGAAGGAAAATCTCAGAATAGTGAAGGTTAGTTATCTCAGTTGATAAACACTATAAGTTACTGAGGGAAATCAATATTTGAGAATAGATCATTTCTTAGAAGGGAATTAGTTCAAGAAGTTGAAGTGAAGGTCGACAAAGTCTAAGTGTCACCAATTTGCTCAAGTATGAACCGTGCATATTCCTCATGATTCTCTTATTGCAAATTAGTTTACTAGAAACTCTTATATATCAATAATTGTTTTTGGAGAACATAGGCATTCCCTATGAAATGTTGGTAGTTATATGAGCCTTTAGACCATAGCTGAGTATATTAGAAGCTTTACTTGTATCAGAGAACTCTTGGTCGATGTTGCTCATCTTATTGTTACTAGTTATTAATATAACTTTTCTTTTACTAAGAACTTAGAGTCAGTGTTATCATCTCTTTAATAGTTGACAATCATAGTACAATTTTAATGGTTGATACTTTTATATAAAGAATGTTAGCATAGCTTAGTTTTTTTGTTCTTCATAGTGAAAAAGGGCATGGTGTTCATGTAGTAAAGGTTTTGACTAAAAGCAAACTTTAATGTTAGTTATCTCTAGAAGATGGTTTCAATTTGTATATAGATAAAGTCATGGGATAAATTTAGACAATGATTTTAGGAATATTTAGATATAGAGGATTCTCTGTTTAAACATTATAAACATATTTTTTTTCTGTATGTATATATATGTATATATATATGTATATATATATATGTATATATATATGTATATATATATGTATCTATATGTATATGTATATATATGTATATATATATATATATATGTATATATATATATATTTCATAAGACACTACCTGAGCAGATTATATATGACACTATACTCTTATCTTTTCCCATAGACTTCTTTGTGGAGCAGTGCAAACAAGCAATACAAACTTACGCAAGTGTTAGGGTTCTTTGATTATTGCAATCTTATGTTCTTATAATCCACAAGTCTAATATACCTGTTGGGTCATAGAGGCTTACTATTTTGGTGAAATCATATAGTCAGTAATGCTGAACAGCTAGTGGAATAGATAATATAGTCTTTGAGTTACTCAAGAGGTTTTAGATATTGATATTGTTCCAATGACTTCATTGGTTATATTTATATAAGTAGAATAACTTAGACAGTAAACAAAAGTTGATGGCAACATAAAATAAGTCTTTTTAAGGAGACATCAAGTGAGATGGTTTTAATACAAGTTTAGATGAAAGTACTTGTATACTATTGCTTTGACTTAGCTTATTTGTAAGAGAGAGACTTATATATTAAAATCATGTGGATAGAAAACATAATTTAGTTCATCATCTTTTTGGAATTCAAACTAAAATTAGGGGACATTTAAACTTGAATTTGTTCCTTTAGCTTTATTTAAACTAAAGTTTACTTGTATACTATAATCTAGTCAAGGTTTGTGAGATTTAAATGACCTCATATCTGGAATAAGACTAGAAAATAATCTCTTTCTTTCTATATTCTTACTTTTTAAGATTAAGTTTTTTTGTTATTCCATTGTGATGGAAAAGGGAAAGATAAAAACCCTAGATTAACCCAATGGGGTAAAGTTATCTAATTTACCCTTGTGGTTACGTGTTCTCTTAACTATTTAGATCAATAATGAAAAGGTGAGTTCCTTATTTATGATTGTTAATTATATTTAGACATAAAGGAGATTTTTCCTATCCATTTATTTTTATTCTTGGTATAAAAGAAAACCTATTTGGTTGTTTGCAAATGGACTTAAGTTATAAGTGTCGATAAGTCATGGATCTCACATGTTGGAAGGATGCAAGGAGATACCCAAGTGTATATAGTCATTCCATAAGGTCTTTGGAACAATGATAGTGTCTTGAAAATCTATCTAAGTTGGAAAGACTATACTTGAGTTAAATAAAACTCTATAGTTAAACCTAGTTGACCAAGTCATACTGTAAGATGTGATAGTATCCAAGTCGAGTTGGAGGGTGGGTGGACATTATGACAATGGTCTTTGATAATGTCTATTTTATATTGAATCTTTGGCCAAAGTCATGCATACATGTTTGCATTCATTATCAGTTCACCATATCTAGATTGCATCACTTATCAGAATCAACATACTTAGCTATAGCTTATCTAGGGTTGTATGATCGATAGCATTATGTAAGATAGAACACCAGTCCTTGGATGGAAAATAACCATTGGTTACCTTATGTCTATACTCTTCGTGAAGGGTAGGGCCACTTCCAGAAAGGAAGATGTGCGTGGGACCCCTAGTCTATGGTTGGAGGTAAAGCACTCAGAAGATGCTCTCCCTCTCTCTCTAGTAGATGACTCACCAAGACTTACGATATGGGTGTCAGAATTCCAGATGCAACATATCTTTTGGATAAGTGACTTGCATTTTTAAACTATGTAAATGTATATCATTGTAATGAAATGACAAGATGCCAACATTGTAAAATATATGATGTTGTATATTTCAAGAAGGAAATTATATTTTTTTGATGTATCTTGATTTTTTAATATTATTTCAAATAAAAAAAAGTTCTATCTTTTTCACCTTATGTGTTTTTAAATCTCATGGTGAATATTTGATTTTATTCTTGTTTAGGAAATGGTATGTTACATATGGTATCATAGCTAACCAACTTCAACACATGGAGCTTAGAGCTCACTACAAGAGAATTAATCAACATTAAGAAGATAGCTAATGTTTGAAAATTGGTTTTATGCCAGAATGGTGTGGAGAAGAACCAAGAGAACATCTACAAAGTATGTTCCCTAGAATTTGTCATGGTTAGTAGTTAAGAAAGAACTTATCGATGAAGTTAAATATAAAGAGCATATTAATTATGCTAAGGGTACATGCCTGGAGGATTCAAAGACTTTGTTTGATGCACTTAAACGAATATGGCTAGAAAGGAAACAATGTTTTGAACTAGCCAAGAATCCTACTATTTTTACTTGTGTAGTGAAACCTAGTAAACTATTAGCTAGTCACGACATGTCATTTGAATGTGGTTGTGATGTGCCTATTTTAGGAAAAACATGAGATGGAGAAGTACCTGCATGTGAAACCACCCTCTAAGTTTGTTAATTGGAATATCCTTTAACCGATAGGGACATGTAGTCTTGTTGTGATTAATTATATAAATAAGAATGTCATTACTCCTGAATAAATTATAATAAAAATGAGAATGTTTTGTACCAATCTGTTGGTTGCTTTGAGTTAATTATGTTTTGATTTAATGAAATGCATTAAATTCAAAAAACTAATAGATAACTTAATATTCTCAGGTGTGATAAAAATGACAACATGATTCCTACAAGAACAAACAAGGGTGAGAGTCAAGAAGAGAATAATCCACTAGTTAATCTCATGGACAAATTGGATCAAATCCTAACCATGCTTGCAGAAACTAAGGAGAGACTAGGTAACTTCAAAAAGAAAGTAAGAGATTAGGAAAACCTTGAAAGAGAAAATGAGTTTTCTCATGGGATGAGCAGGGAAATTCACTTAGAGCATAGTGTGAGTACTGAGAACTTTGAAAACCATAGACCCCAGAAGGAAGCAAAGGATAGGCTTGCCTTAGAATTTTCCAAAGATATGAAGAAAGTCACTCCACTAAAGTTTGACGGAACAATGACTAAAGATGCAAATGAAGCTTCGTTAACAGATATGGAAAAATATTTTGAGATAAGAAATAACGTTAAATTAACCAAAGTGGTTTGGAGGGCCTTTCAATTGGCAGGAAAAGCATCCACTTGGTGTATGAACATGAAAAAGGAAAAAGAGTTGAAGTCCAAACTTGCCTATCGCAATATGAATCACAAGAGATTCAATAAGACTCCAACTTTACAACCATCTAAAAGAAGAAATGATAAGAGCTATGAAAATAAAAGAAATGTTAAAGGAACCCAGAAGAATAAGAGTGGGTCTGGTAATGAGGAAAAGAATGATAGTTTCAAAAGAAATGAGGATAATACTGGAAAACCAATAAAAAGGAGAGGACCTCCTGGAGGTTGTTTTACTTGTGGAGGTGAACATTATGCTCATCAATGCCCAACCAAGAACTAGAGTGGTTATCCAATAGGTAATGCCTTACCTAAACAACAAGTAGCTTTCAAACAGATAATTTATGTAGCTCTTTATAATCACCAAGCGAAGTATCAGATCACACCCATAGAGATGATTGGTATTTGTTTTGGAATCCCTATCTCTATCTTGATTGATACTGAAACAATTGAAAATTTTATTTCTCCTAGAGTTTTGAATAAGTTTTCTAGAAGAGATGGATACATGGCTAAACCTTAGTTAGTAGAGTATGCTAACCAATCTAAGACTTAGGTAGAGAAATGTTTGTTTGAAGCTAAGATTGGTCTCTCTATTTTTTCAACAAAGGTGAACCTATACTAGCTCCCTTAGGTTCCTATGATGTTATCTTGGGAATGAGTTGGTTATGGAAGCTTTGAGCTAGGGTAGACTATTTTTCTAAAACTATTGAATGCTTAGACGATATGGGAAATAAGGTCTTTTTCCATGGTATTCAGAGAGAGGTCAAGATTCGACCAATCTCTGCAAAGCAATTAAAAAGGCTAGTCAAAAAGGGTGTCAACTCTTCGTAGTAAAAATGGAACAAATTGAAGAAAGTCCTGGAAAACATAGTGTGTTTTTTGAAGAAAGGTATCCATTTCTTCAAGATTTGAAGGATGTTTTTCTAGAAGAACTTCTAGGTTTACCACCCAAAAGAGTCTTTCATTTTGCAATTGACATTAAACCAAGATCTGAACCAATATTGAAAATGCCTTACCATATGACTATTATGAAATTGATGGAATTAAAAGACCAATTGCAAGAATTTTTGGCTAAAGGTTTGATTACACCTAGTGTTTTGCCCTGGGGTGCACTAGTTATCTTTGTCAAAAAGAAGGATGAAACTTTGCGTCTATGTCTTGAATATCGTATCTTCAATAAAGCAATGATAAAGTATAAGTAACCATTACCATGTATATATTATATTTTTGATCAAATGCATGAAGCTTCCATGTTTACAAAGATCAAAGCTATCCTAGATTGACCTATACCTAAGAAAGTGCATGAAGTATGTAGCTTCATGGGTTTGGCAGGATACTACCGAAAGTTTATTTTGAATTTATCCAATATTGCAAGTCCAATCCCTTCCTTACAAAGAAAAGGGAAACATTTTGATTGGTCAAACAAATGTCAGGAGGTGTTTGATCTTTTAAAAGAGAAATTGACAATGACACCAATTCTGAGAGTTCCCTATCTTGAAAGTCAGTTAGAGGTAATAACTGATGCCTCACTAGATAGATTAGGGGGAGTACTTATTTAGGATAGGCAAGTAATAGCTTGTGAGAATAGAAAGATTAAATATTATGATGAGAATTATGCTCCACATGATTTAGAATTGGTAGTAGTTATGCATGCTTTGCAAGTATGGCATCACTATCTGTTAGGGAAAACCTTTGTGCTAAAATTAGATCATCAAAATCTTAAGTATATATTTTCTTAACCACATCTTAATGCTTGAGAAAGGAGATGGTTAGAATTGATATCCAACTAAGACTTTGAGATAAGTTATATCAAAGGAAAATAGAACAGAGTAGCAAATGCTTTGAGTCGGCAGAGACATATTTCATCAATTGTCTCTATTCATGTAAACTTCAAGGATTTATTGTTGGAAAAATTATTAGGCGATGAATAATATGAGCAGGTGAAGTAAGCTCTTATGGTAAATCCTAAAGATTCAAGATATGATGGGTTTCATTTTGAGTCTGATGGAGCACTAGTATTAACCTTGCAAATTTGTTCAATAAGTGTTAGATTGCACGGAGTTCTTGAAAAGATTATCTTAGGTAGAGAAGCACGTGTGATGTCAAGGTAAGGGAAAACTAATTTTTCTTCACACTAGGAACTATTTACTTAATGTGAGTACATCTTATCATCCTAAAACAGATGGTCAAACTGAGAGAGTTAACCAAGTTTCGGTGGATTTGTAAAGAATGTATTGCATGGATCAACAATATTAATGGGAAGAGTACTTACCACTTGTGGAGTTTGCTTATAACAATTCTTATCTTTCTTCTATCAAGATGGCACCATTTGAATCTTTTTATGGAAGAAAATTCCAAACTCCTATAAGCTAGGATAAGATAAAAGATAGGATTAGCATTGGTCTAGAATTGCTAGCTAAAATGGAAGAAAAGGTTAAGTTGATCAGAAAACGTTTAGCAGAAGCCAATAATAGATAGAAAAGTTATGTTGTTAGAAAGTGAATATAAAGACAATTCTCCATTGGAGAGAAAGTTCTTTTGAGGGTCAAACCTCAGAAAAGTTCTATAAAATTGGAAAGTCTTCCAAATTAGCTCCTCGTTACATAGAACCCTTCGAAATTCTTGAAGTGATCAATCTCGTTGCCTACAAGATGTCTCTACCACCAACCTTATCTAGAATGGACAATGTTTTTATATTGTTATCTAGAAATAATATTGTAGGAGGTAACCATATTCTAAATTGGAATGCATTACAAATATCGGACCTAGGAGTTATAACAATTGAGCCTCTCAAAGTGCTCAAAATGCACAAGCTCTGCTTGCATAACAAAGAGGATATGTAGTACAAGGCCCAGTGGGACTAGTATGAAGAAGATAGTGCTACATGGGAGGATTTCCATGAGTTGTTTTAGAAATTTCATCATTTATCTCATACTTTTAGTAGCTACACAAAAAATTATTTTATATTTTGAATTGTTACATTGAATCATCGAGGACAATGAATCTTATGGGGAAAGATATGTTACATCCATAATTTTGGCTTTGATTTTACTTTTTTACTTTTATGTGAATAGAAGTGAATTTATGGAATATGATTTGACATTATGTTATAATGTTAAAGTAAATCATTGATTATATTAGATATTAGTGCATGTGATTAAGTATAATGCATGTGATTAAATGATTCATTAATTTACATTATAAAAATTTGATTTGTTATTCATAAGATTTATGAATGAACTAACAATGCACTGATCATGATCTGGTAATTGCAAGTTGTATGTAGAAAAATAGGTTTTGATTACTCTTAGAGAAAGAGAGAGAGAGGGAGACAGTATCTTCTAAGGAGAGGAGAATAGACCTTTAGTTTTGAACCATTCATTTTCCATCTAAGTATTGAGTACCTTTAATTAGTAAACCCTTAACAATTGAGGTAAGTTGTGTTTTTCAAAGTGGTTTAAGTTTGTTGGTCAACTTGAAAAGTTGTCGACGTCATTTAGAATCCTTTTGAAGTTTTATCTCATTGACCTTGTCATTTTGTGAAATCGACATTGTTGATGTTGAGCAATAGGCATTTTGTGACTAGTGTGACTTTCCATGAAACACATCAATCTTTATGTTTTTGATAATATAAGGTGGCTAAACAAGGGGCCAAACCCTTACAAAAAGCAGACAGGCCACAAAGGCAGCAAGCACAAAAAGTGCCTTAAACTAGATACATCAATTACAGTTATCCCAGCATAAACAACAAAACCACCCACTATAAACTAAGATAGTAAATACAGAGTATCATCAATATAAAAGCAAAAACTAAGGAGGAAAATTCTCTCCTTACTTAACCATGGATTTAATAATGTCATCCAAATTCCTAGCAAGATCATCATTGTCAGCATTGACAGGGACCCCCAGGTTTTTCAGCATAGAAATATTGAGGAAAATAGAATTCTTGAGCACAGTGGAAAGATTCTATTTCAGCTTCTCAATGCGAGCCCTCAGACCCACAAGTTCAGCTCCCAAACTAGCATCAGTGTCCATATCATCATCAGCCTCTTCCACAAACATCTCACCCACTTTGTCAGCATTATCAGCAGAGTCAGCAACATCATTAGTGGTAGCCCCCGTATCATGAGTCTCCTACTTACCTTCAGCATCCCCAGATATGTCCTGAACCTCCATATCCTTAGCCTCATCCCCCCGGGTGGATTCATCTAAACTGCTCTCAGAATAATCAACTAGTTTTGCATTAAGAGCAGGTTTGCTAGCGATTCAACCTAACCGCCTAACTCTAGAGGAGAGACCATCCTTAAAAACCTTAGCAGAAGAATGAGACTTGCTACTCTGGCCCACCGGGGTCCTACCAGGATTTTTAGGGTTCCCAACCACAGCCCTCCCAATGCATATTTCACTAGCAATAGTCTTTCTCTTTTTGCCCTTCGTATTAACAGTAGGACCTAGAGTATCAATAGGAATTTCCCCAGGTGTGGCAAAAGAAACTTCTTTAGTCTTAGTAGGATTATGTTGTAAAGGAGATCATGTTTGCATTTTCATTGGTGTGGTTGGAAGAAATGTTAGTGTGTTTCATGTTATAGTTATAATGTCAAATATTTTTTTTGTTGTTAAAATGAAAATGATGAGTTTTTCTTTTAGTTCGTGAAGGGGAGATGAACTCAACCCATTCACATTTGTGTATAAGTTTACATAAAAACATTGTTATTATTCCTATTGATATTAATATCTATGTTCATAGACTATTATTATATGTAGAACTTTGAGTGGTTAGAACAAGTTTGATAGTTGAATAATTGTTAATGACCTCCATTATAATGAAGCATTCATTAATAACCATCTTCAATAATATTGAATGCTTTTGAGAGAGAGTCGTTGTTGTGTGAGGAGTGGTAATTATTAACCACATACTCCTCTAACATTGCATGTCCAACTAAGAGCCTTCGTGGGATAATTTAGTGGAGATACCAATGGCTTCTTGAGTCGATTAACTATTTTAAGAGTGGTATCTTTATGATAGAGAGTCATGGTTAGTTACGACAGGGAACGAATCATTGGTAGAGTCAGGCAGAGAGGTAAGAGAGGTGGTTGTTTTTGGTGATAATAGAGATTCGAAGAGATCAGTTTTGGTAGCAAGGTTTAGGAAAACATCAAGAGAGGTGAGAGAAGGAATATCTTAGAACATTGAAGGTTAGATATCTTAGTTGATAAAAACTATAAGTTAATGGGGAAAATTGATATCTGAGAATGGATCATTTCTTAGAAGGGAATTAGTTCAATAAGTTGAAGTGCAGGTCGACAAAGTCTAAGTGTTGCCATTTTTCTCAGGTATGAACCATGCATATTCCTCATGATTCTGTTATTGTAAATCAGGTTATGAGAAACTATTGTATGTCAATAATTGTTTTTGGAGAATGTAGTCATTCCATATGAAATATTGGTAGTTATAGAAGCCTTTAGACCATATCTAAGTATATTAGAATCTTTACTTGCATCAAAGAACTCTTGGTCGATGTTGCTCATCTTATTGTTTCTAGTTGATAATATAACCTTTCTTTTGCTCAAAACTTAGAGTCAATGTTATCATCTCTTTAATAGTCAACAGTCATAGTACAATTTTAATGTATGATACTTATATATAAAGAATGTTAGCATAGCTTAGTTTTGGTGTTCTTCACAGTGAAAAAGGGCATGGTGTTCCTGTAGGAAAGGTTTTGTCTGAAAGCAAACTTTATTCATAGTTATCTCTACAAGATAGTTTCAATTTGTATATAGACAAATTCGTTGGATAAATTTAGACAAAGATTTTAGGAATGATTAGACAGAGATTATTCCCTATTTAAACATTATAAAAATAGTCTTTTTTGATATATATCTATTTCATAAGACACTACCCGAGCTGATTATATACGGCTTTATACTCTTATCTTTTGTCATAGACTTCTTTGTGGAGCAGTGCAAACAAGAAATACAGACTTATGCAAGTCTTAGGGTTCTTTGATTATTGCATTCTTATGTTCTTATAAGCCACGAGTCTAATATACTCCTTGGGTGATAGAATCTTCCTATTTTGGTTAAATCATACAGTCAGTAATGCTGAACAACTAGTGGAATATATAATATAGTCTTTGAGTTACTCAAGAGGTTTTAGATATTGATATTGTCCCAATGACTTCATTGCTTATTATATTTATATAAGTAAAACAACTTAGACAGTAAACTAAAGTTGATGGCAACATAAAATAAGTCTTTTTAAGGATACAATGAGTGAGATGGTTTTACTATATCAAGTTTAGATGAAAGTACTTGTATATTGTTGCTTTGACTTAGCTTATTTGTAAGAGAGAGAGACTCAAACATTAAAATCATGTGGATAGAAAACAAATTTTGGTTCATCATCTTTTTGGAATTCAAACTAAACTTAGGAGAAGTTTAAACTTGATTTTTTTCCTTTAGCTTTATTTAAACTGAAATATACTTGTATACTATAATCTAGTCAAGGTTTGTGAGATTTAAATGACCTCATAGTTGGAATAAGACTAGAAGATAATCTCTTTCTTGCTATATTCTTACTTTTTAAGATTAATTTTGTTTGTTATTCCATTTTCATGGAAAAGGGAAAGACAAAAACCCTAGATTAACCCAATGGGGTAAAGTCATCTAATTTACCTTGTGGTTATGTCTTGTCTCAACTATTTAGATTGACAATGAAAAGGTGAATTCCTTATTTATGATTGTTAATTATATTTTGTCAGAAAGGAGATTTTTCCTATCCATTTATGTTTATTCTTGCTATAAAAGAAAACCTACTTGGTTGTTTGCAATTTGACTTAAGTTATAAGTGTTGATAAGTCATGGATCTCAGATGTTGCAAGGATGAAAGGAGACACCCAAGTGTAGATAGTCATTCCATAAGTTATTTGGAACAATGACGGTGTCTTGAAAATCTATCTATGTCAGAAAGACTAGATTTGAGTTAAATAAAAATCTATAGTTAAACCTAGTTGACCAAGTCATACTGTAGGATGCGATAGTATCCAAGTCGATTTGGAGGATGGGTGGACATTATGACAATGTTCATTGCGAACATCTATTTTATATTGAATCTTTGGCCAAAGTAATGCATATGTCTTTCTTTTCATTTTCTAGTTTAGTTTAGTCAGTTCAGTTAGTAGTAGCTTCTGTATTCTTGTCTGCATTCTACTGTAGTTGTATTTTAGACCTTGCCGAGTTGGACTTAGCTTCTAGATTCGTTCATGCACATCATATCCCATTTTTAGAGCATTTGGATCAAGTACAGGGAAGATATCACTATCAAAAGATCAAATATTTCCTCATAGCAGAGAATCCTAACAATCTCAGATAATCAGCTAAAGGAGAAAACTTGTGGAGCATTTCACAACATGCGAAGTTCAAAGACACATCACTCAATGTTGTTTGGTTCATGACCGACCTTCCTTGAGATCCACATATCATTCATTTCATTTACGAAGGAGTTCTATTCAATTTGGTCCAACTCTATCCGTGTACACATGTTATAGCTCTTCATTGGAGTTTGTGATCTTCCGTGGCTGATGCGGAGGAATCTATTGTTTCGAAGATGATATATATTGATATAAAAGATCATTAGGAAAGTAGTGATCAATAGCTTTCATGCAACAATTTGTATGAAGGAGCTTCAAAGCTATAGCTTGTACATATTCTGATATTCTATAATCAGTCCTGTGAGCCCTAATTGTAAGCCCGCATTTTGCCGACCAATCTATATTTGAATTCTATGATATACTAAATGACTGAATATGCATTTGCTTCATATCTTTGCATTTTTTCAGTTGTATTTACTCTAGCTACATGGTCTAGATTGTTCTCTTTGTGGACCCTCCTAACCGTGACTGTACCAAGTGGTATCAGAGTGAAAGTTTGAATCTTTGGGAGCGAATTGAGAAAATTTGGTGAAGGAATTGTGTAAGATCTTGTTGTGGATAGATCACCAAATCTAAGGCAAGTTACTTGTGTCGTAACTAATCACCGATTGTGAGGCATTTCTCACCTTGTAGCCTGGCCATTGAATTGAGCCAGTTTGCACTTGATCCTATGAAAATGCCACCAAGGAGAATCTATGCTATTGGAACAATGACTGGTAGGATGGATGAGATGATGGAGATGATGAAAACAATGTGAATTAGAGTAGATGTTGTTGAAGAAGATAGAAGAAAAGGACTAAGCCCTATAATTTATATTGAGAGTGATGATGAAGAATTTCAATTTACGAATCAAACTGAAGAAACCCTAGGAGGTGAAGAAGAAGAAGAATCAGATCAAGTCAAGATGATGCAAGCTATTTCAAAGATTGGAAAGAGACCTCGAGTTAATGTACCTAATTACACTGGCAATTTTAACCCTGAAGAGTTGATTGACTAGATAAATGACATGGAAGAATTCTTTGATTATGAAGAAATTGAAGTTCTGAAAAAGGTGAAATTTGTAAAGACAAAGTTCAAAGGACATGATACTATATGGTGGAAATAAGTTTAGTTGGATAGAAAGAGAATAGGAAAAGAAAAGATTACAAAATGGGACAAGATGGTGACAAAATTAAAGAATCAGTTATACCTGCTGATTATGAGTTGGAACTCTTGAACAGATTGTAGAACCTAAGACAAAAGAAGAAATCTATGAAGGAGTATGCTGAAGAATTTCATAAGATGATCATAAGGATAGGACATAATGAAGAAAGCAAGGAGAAAGAGGCTAGATACATCAATGGACTGAGATTGAACATTCAAGAAGAACTGAGTTTGGTAAGGATGATAATACTAGAGGAAGCATATCAGTTTGCCTTGAAAGTTGAAGAAAATTTGAATAAGAGACATGATCAGAAACAGAGGAGGAGAAGGTAAATTTTAAAGAGGTGGAACATTTTTTAGAGGAAAAAGATCATATGTGGAGTAGAGCAGACAAGAGAATACATTCAAGAAGGAGGACAAAGATAACAATGCATACCAGAGAGGTGACATAAATTTCTACCATAGAGGAAACCATAGTCATACCAGAGTGAATGGTACAGAAGAGAAGGAAGAGGACCTAGTAGGAGAACTTTCAAAGGAATTTGTTTCAAGTGTGGAGGTGAAGGATAGAGAGCATTTGAATATAATCAAGGGAGTACAAGCAAGAGAATAGAAAATGGTGGAAGAGAAGCCTATGTGGAAGAAGAACCTGTTGGATCACCTAGTTGAGTTGGCAAACCTGACAAAAGGAGAATCACTTATCATTAGGAGAGCACTATTCCAAGTAGAGACAAATGAGGAACCACCGCAAACGAAAATATTGTTCAAAACCAAATGCAAATCAGGAGGTAAATGTTGTAAAGTTGTAATTGATAGTGGAAGTTTTGATAACCTAGTTTTAGAAGAGATGGTGACTAAGTTGAAGTTGGAAAGATTGAAACACCCCAAACCCTATTAGATAGCATGGATTTAGGATGATCATAAGGTAGTGGTGAGTGAGCAATGTTTGGTTAAATTTCATATTGGATCTTATCATGATGAAGTCTTGTGTGATATTATGGATGTATGTCATATCTTGTCGGGTAGACCTTGGCAGTATGATAGGAAATCTATACATGATGGGAGAAAGAATACATACACTATGACATCAAATGGAAAGATAATTACTTTGATCCCTTTGGAAGATGATCCTAAGAGAGAAGTATGTGGAAATGCTAGAATCTATTTGGGAAGAAAATTTCTAGATGGTTTGAGACATGACAATATGTGTTATGCTTTGATCCCTAAGAACCTTGGAACAGATTATAAAGACATCATATCAGATAATGTATCTAAAGGATTGCCACCAATCAGTAGTATCAGCCATCACATGGATCTTTTACCTGGAGCTAGTTTGCCTAACAAAGTAACACACAGAATGACACCAACAGATAATGAAGAGTTGAATAGGTAGATACAGGAGTTGTTGAGAAAGGGTTTGATCAGAGAAATTTTGAGTCCTTGTCCAGTACCTATAGTGTTAGCACCAAAGAAATATGGAGAATGATGAATGTGTACAGACTCTAGAGAAATAAACAAGATCAAAGTTAAGTATAGATTTCCTTTACCTAGGATGGATGATATCATGGATTGTTTGAGTGGAGAAAAATATTTCACAAAGATTTGAAGAGTGGAAACCATCAGATCAGGATTAGAGAAGGAGATGAATAGAAGACTACTTTCAAGACAAATGAAGGATTGTATGAATGATTAGAGATGCCCTTTGGATTGACAAATGCACTGAGTACTTTCATGAGATTGATGAATGAAGTTTTGAATAAATTCTTCGGTAAGTTTGTTATTTTATATTTGGATGGTATTCTAATTTTCAGTAAGACAAAAGAAGAACATTTGTAGCACCTAAGACAAGTACTACAGAGACTAAGAGAAGAGAAATTGCTGATAAACATCAAGTGTAGTTTCACGAAGGAAGAATTAGTATACTTAGGATTTGTGATTTATGCGGAAGGATTAAAGATGGATCCTAAGAAAGTTAGAGCAATTGTTGAGTGGCCTACATCAAAGAGCACTAGAGAAGTTAGATCATTTCATGGATTGGCTAGTTTCTACTGAAAGTTCATCAAAAAATTTAGTTTAGTTTGTAACCCTATGATAGAGATAATGAGAGAAGATAGAAAATACTTCAACTACTAGTAATCTTACATAGATTACAATAATCTCTACAAAGAACCATACTAATATGATAGTGACATCAACAACAATATACTCCCTCTCTGTGCATAACTTTCAAGATCATGAGAAGAAAGAAGAAATTATGGTTTTTAGAATTTCTTTACCTCTATAGTAATCATAGCCTTCTACAATTATTCTCTCTATCAAAATTACTCCACATCTCTGTACAAACTAATGAACACAGTAAAACGTATTTCCCCTACATCTTCAATCATTTTGTTAAGACCATACATATATGTTCTCTATCATCTTTGTCTTAGAAACCAAAATTTATCTTTGTGTTTTCACACCATTCAAAATTACAAACAAATCCTCATTTCATCTCACCAAAAACCTTGTTTTACAACCACCAACATCTAAAACAAATAATCAAGCACTCCCCCTACATATTAAACTTGTAAAGTCTGCATGGAGACTGTCAGAAACCAAAGTATCACTATAAAGAACATGCACCATGAACACCACTGTTATCATGTCACATCCGCACTGTCTCTTGCATATCAAGATAAAACATAAAGTAACTAAGCATTATCACTGTACTCTCTATGTCAATTACCTGCCTTAGGACATCATATACTACAGACTTAGTGCATCAATGGTTAACATGGTTTAAATTAAAATCCTTATTAAAAAGTTTCCTTCAAGTTGGACTTCCACCTTAATTAGGAATTAGATCATTAACATATACATTTTGATTTTATAGTTATTTTTGTGTGAGCTTTATTGGAATGCACATTCAAACCTTGATATACTCCTTTCAACATTGTACCAAAAACACCTATTACTCTGTCACATGTAACTATAACATTGTTTATCATTACTGTACTTGTGAAAATAATTTGAAATAAATGACTACTGTTACTGTAACAGTCCATTGAATAGTCCACAATTCAAAGCTACATGAGATCATTCAAAATTGTCAATATTAAATGCTGATACTGATCACTATCTACTATCATCAATGACTAAGATACTGGAGCAAGATTGAATCAAACCAACATCAAAACATCAAATCATTGTACAAACAACATTTGATAATCACATTACACCTTGAAAGATACTATACCCTGTTGCAAAGCCTGCAACAATTATCTTTCTCTTCATTTCACTGTTTATTAAGCTTTGAATCCACATGAACACTACCATTGTATAATTTGACAAATAGATTGTTATCATGTCAAAGGAGAGGATATATAGCATTATTGATACTATCAATACCTTGAAAGATGATAAACCAAGCAAGCAACCTCATCAAGTGAAGCATGACAGGTGAGGTATGAAGCATGTTGTATAGGTGAAGCATGATGACATCAACTCCATAAAAATAAAACATGATCAGAGATCAAGTCACCTTTGAATCAATTTAGTTAACTATCTTTGTCATATTTGAACTTGTACAAGCATCAGAATGATCAGAAATGATGAGTCTAGGTGCATCAAATCAAACTCAATGGGAATAAACTGTAAACCACTTCATCTTTAAGTCTTGCATCAATACCAAACTTACCAAGTACTTGAATGAATGAGGCAACCATCCAAAGACTATGAAAAACTTATCAGGATGCTAAAGAATGAATGTTTAGGGGAAAATTGGATTTCTTAATCTTTTGATTTTAGATGTTTACACCCACCTCTCCAGTATACATTGAAGGATCTAGGGTCGAGTGGCAAGCAATATCATACCCTATGTCACTTGCAAATGTAGGGAATTTAATTATTAATTTTCCTTCTCTTATGTCTAATTAGACATTAAAACCCTAATTATGCAAATACAGAAACAAATTGATGAAAGATGAAAAAAGCTCTTGCAGACAAGAATAAAATACCAAATCATAGAATACCTATTTTCAAGGTTCTGAAGTGAAACAGTCAGGGACACTAGAGCAGGCACCCAAGTCCAAGGTACTTGCTTTTTCAGGGAATCTAGACCTCCTTCCGACACTAATCAACTCTACAACTTTTGCTTCCTGAGATCTATCTACAAGGGACACTAGAGCAAGCACCCAAGTCCTAGAAATGCTCCCGTGTCTAACTTTTCTCTAGATCCTGAATCCCTAATGCCTGCCAAGCCTTCCTACAACTCCAATTCCCCCAAATGTGACACATGTAACCTATAATCACAAGACTTGGTTTGGGAGTTGTGGTGTTTAGAGGCTTGCCTCAATTAAGTCCTGGAGGACACTTAAGTCTTTGAACACCGTTGTTAGATAAAGTGTGCATGCCCTTCTAAGGTAGAGGTAAAAACCAAAGGAATCAATGATGAAAACACAATAATATGTCACCTTGTAGTGAAGCTCTCATGGAGGAAGATGCTCTTCATGCCATGAGGAGATTGATGCTCAAATCTACAAATAACAACACACAAAACATACAAGCCTGCTCTTGCAACACAATAGAAAACCTTGAATCACCTTGAGAATGCCTAGAGTTCACAATGATCATCTAGTTTACAAATGAATGCCTAAACATGCTTATATATGCACCTACAAGCATTCCCGCCAAGATTTTAAAAATTAAACTTTACCATGTCAGCAAAAGAACCAACTAACGGTCATAAACCGACACCCAAAAATTAGGGCTTCCCCAAAATAGGGTAGCACTAGGGTGCGGGTGCCCAAGTCCTTCCCCCTATTTTGGGTAGGGTACAGCTCAAGGGG
Source organism: Cunninghamia lanceolata (assembly GCA_027924645.1). Lineage (NCBI taxonomy): Eukaryota > Viridiplantae > Streptophyta > Pinopsida > Cupressales > Cupressaceae > Cunninghamia > Cunninghamia lanceolata. Next base: position 26,923,344 of record BSBN01000078.1, on the reverse strand, counting down.
TCAACCTAGGTCCAATTTGCCATGGAACCTAGGTCTCATTCCATCGGGATGCCAAAATATGAAATAAAATGTCCTAAATGCATACTAAAGACCCATGAGCTAAACCTTACGAGGGAAAAGCTCCCAAGTGGACATTTTCTGAGGTTACAATGAAACATGACACACTTCAATCAACAACCAATAATGTAATTGATACATACCACAATATTATTCCAATATTGACATATTTATGTTCCACATAAACAAAGTGTCAATAAAATCCTCCTTATTATACCTCCGATCTTCCAATGAAATCTTTGAGTTTCTCTAAGTTCTTTCCACTCCTGCTGCATACATCCAAGTCTACATCATGAAATACCTTTGAAAATCCTGTAAAGTCTTTATTCTCACTATGACTGAGAAAACATTATGTAGGTTTCATGTTGGTGATTCACAGTGACTGAGATACATGTTTCTCACTGAGCATTGTAGTCAAGGAAACTACACTGAGCATCCAAACTAATACTTTCAAACCTCTGACATGCATTCATACCATTGTTAGCATAAATACCAAACCATTGTGAACTTGTATGCTAAACCTTTGAGAAGAAAACTATGAATAAAGGTCACCACACTTTTGCCAAGGCAACAACCTCACACCAAACCATCACTTGATCTTCGACTAACCTTCTTATTTTGACCTTGGGGTAAAAGATATGACATTGAACATTTCCCCCTGACTCCAAGCTACTTTTTATGCACTTGGGGATACCTTTTGTGCATAAAGCACATACATAGGTTCTTTTTATTTTTGTTCATGTTTCCTCCTCCAAGTAGAATTTACCTTTCCTCTACCCTTATCAACATTAGATGAAGCTTTTGTGATCAGAGTATTGGTTTTCCTTGGAAGTTCTTTCAAACTAGGGCTACAAAACTTTTACATATGTTCAAAGTTATTGCAATTGAAACATCTTAACTTGTACATTATTCCAAGAGGACTTTCATAATTATATCTTCCATGCACCCAACAATTTCTTGCACATACAAACTTTATTACAGTTATAACAAACATTGTTATAGTCCCAAGATTTGACAAACTATAAGAATTCTTTTCCTTATTCCATCCAAAATCATTTCTTGAGTGAGTTCTACAATCTATAGCTCTATGACCATAAACATGACAAGAATAGCAATAAAAATGAAACTGAGAGTAGTTGTACCTTATTGAATGGCATTGCCTGATAGGTGGAGGCCTTGAGAACCTATTTGTTCTTCTTCTTCAAACATCAGCAACTTTATTTTTTGTTTTATCTTCAGGAGTAGCAACATGATGACTTAAATATATCTTCTTCCTTGGTGCATTTCTGACTTTGGAGCAATGTCCTTCTTCATAGTGTAGACCAGTAGTGTCCTTACGATTCTTTTGTTTCCTCAACAAGTCATTTAAGAATTCAGTACTCTTTTCAAAGTACAGATTCTTGTCCAACTTAGAAGATGCCTTTTCCAATTCCTTTCTCAAAGTGACTATTTCTAACTCTAGTTTTCGGCATTCATTAGTTTTAACTTCAAGATCAGATTTTGTAAAATCAACTTCCTTTTTGCTTCTTCTACTTTAGTTTTTAGACTAATAACCAGTTTGTTAGACTCTTCAACTTGTACCTTTGCCTCTTCAAGATCTAAAGAAACTTATGCAAAATCTAAGCATACCTTATCCTTGGAATCTTTTTCTTGTTGAAGTTGGTCTTCTAATTTTTGGCTCTCTTTTCTGAGTTACTTGATTGTATCCATAGCACACAAGAGTTCACCTTCTATATCAACCTCATGCTCCTATTCATCATACTCCTATTCATAGTCATCTTCACCCACAAAGATGTCTCCTTCTTCATCATCAATCTCAACAACAAAATCATCTTCTCTTTTATCAAGTTCTTGTCCACCTACACTCACACTGAAGTCTTCCTTTTTATCAAAACTCTCAACTGCAAAACCATTATGTTTATCACACTTTGTATCAACATTCAAGGGTCACTCATGCAACAAATCAATACTTGACTTGACTGGGGCTTGTTTTACAACCTTTTGCTTGGCATATTTCATTTTTCTATTTCATTTACACTTTCCCATAGTACTCCACTATCAGGATCTCCTAAGTTGATTAAACTTTGAATAAGGAACCCAAGGCTCTGATACCACTTGTTGGAATACAATACCACTGAGAGGGGGGGTGAATTAGTGATATACCAATTTAAAATGACCTTGAATAAATATTTCACAACTTTGAACATATAAAATACAAGTTTTAGAATAGTTCAACTATCATGTGTTGCATCATACATGTAAAGCTATCAAGCTTTATTGAACATAAAGAACATAAGCAAATTATAAAAGTTGAAGACCCCATAGAAACTCAAATGCTGAAAGATACACAACACTGAATGTTGGAACATGTAGACAAAGTAGACCACAAATAATGAGAAACCATAACACAATGATTTATGAGTGGAAAATCCTCATAGGGATAAAAAAGTACTCAGGAAAAATTGCCTCACTGGCTACTTTTTGTTCCTCACTGGCAAAGCCTCACTAGCTACACAACATGCCTCATTGGCAAATACAACTACCTCAATAGAAAACACAACTACCTCATTGGCAAATCAATAGTGTCTCACTGACAAACATGTGCCTCACTAGCATAATGGTGTCTCACTGACAAACCATAAATATGAGAAAGAAAAAGATAATTTAAGGGGTTGCCCTGATTCTATACAACACATTACACTTCATAACCTTATATCTCCTTCTGTCTACAACCAATACAACCATCAAACACAACCTTTTCAAAAGTAATGATAGTATAAACACATCAGGACTCTTTTATCCTCTACAGACAAACATACCTTTAATACTACAAAAACCACACTTACAATCCCTTTGTATACATCTAAACAGACTTCAATCTTCTTCCCTTTCAAAAATCATAGAATTGCTTCAAAACATAAGCATTACAGTAATGAACATGATAGTACTGGGGCGTAGAATCCAATCAAATGACCTGCATCATCAGACCTATCATACAAAATGAGTTATCAAATTTACTAGCCCATCTGGTCATTCAGAGAACTACTAAAACAGTTAAGGATTTTTTATACTACAACTACCTGTCATGTTTTTGATAAGGCAAATAACGGTTTGGAATTTGAATTGCTTTTAAATTCTAATTGTAGATCTTCCTCTTCATGCTCTTGAAAATTTTTAATCACAGTAATAGATGTATACATTAGTGCCTGATGAAGAATTTTACCTGTAAGCTCTGGTTGCTTTAGGTATATAGGGCCAGTTGAACTTACATTTTAAAACCCTCCAAAAGGTCACCTTAAGTGACTTCCACCTGTGATTGGAGGTCAACCTCAAAACATAATAAAAAGTAAATGTGGCATATGACAGGCAAAACTGAGTTTAAGGACATTTTAGATTAAGACATAGGGTTTAGGAATTCACCTAGGGTTTTAGAGCTTCAACAAAATTCAAACCCTAGTTTTAAAGCAGAGAGCATATGAAACCTTTACCATTTGAGATAAAATAATCTTGAACATTAACATTCAGCTTCACCTTTATGAAATATTTCTTTGAATGTGACATATACTTAAACATATATGATGAATCAACACCAAACTATGATTGCAATGATGTGGTCAACAATTTGACTCTCTCTACATGAATGACACTTCCAATAGAATGAATGAACTCTATGCTCAACCACCTTATACAGATTAGGGTCACACTTCAAGTTTGAACCATTGACCAACTAGAATGAACCATAAAGCATGACAAAAACACTGAAGCATGAAATATGATGAATGAAGATCCAACTCCTGAAAGCACCAAGCACCTTATATGAAACATATGAAGAATAACACCTTTGATGCCTTTGATCCTTTGATGATCCTGTGGTCCTGAAGCAACATGAAGGAGATCAACAATTTATCAACCAAACAAATGACTATTTGAAGCAACATGAAGGAGATCAACAATGTATCAATTTCTGACATCAGCACCTCTATGAAGAATAAAGTAACTTTTGCATGCATATCAAATTGATGCCTAGATTCAAGGTGTCAAGAAGAACCCATGATTACCCAACTGACATAGAGAAGAGAACAACAATGTCAATATCCAACATCAAGCATGAACACATTGCATGGGAGATGGCCAAAATGACATCATCATAACCCTTGATCAACATCCACTGAATCATCATCATCCCTCTTTGACATCCATGACAAGCCATCAACACTATTTATCTAGATCAATATCTCATATCTTATTACCTAATTTAATTTAAGATCTAATTATTATGTATTGCCTTATCATTCCATTAGACATCTAAATTAATGTAAGGTGGTTTATTTTCCTTAAAATACTAATATCTATATTATTATTGTAATGGTGAGAAGTGCATCCATGGCACATTTTTTCCCATTCATTATGAACTCACCTTAATTGTTATCCCTACTTTAATGGTACATTGTGTGTGATAACTAAAATGTGACTCAAACACAACATGGGTGAGTCAGACTCCGAACAACACATGCACTGCACCCTTGCTAAAGGTGCCAATCAAATCACTTCTACCTTCTAAGGAAAACTAGCTATCCGAGGGTGATTTTGACTAGTTACTCTCTTCACATGGAAGAAGAGCATCCTAGGTGAGAGAGGATTTGTTGTGTTGTATGTTTGAATTTTGAATTGTTGATTTTGTGTACCTCATGATGAAACTGAGGATTTCCTTGATGTTTTCCTATGTCTATTGTTTGATTTGAAAGTATTGTTTCTATGCCCTAATTAAACCATTCCTCGATGTTTATTTTTGAACAAAAGTTGAATTTTGTATCCCTCATGGTAAAATTGAGGGCTTGAATATTTGAAAATTTGAAAGTTAAAAATGAATTTCTAACGTAGTTAATCCTAAATGAATACACACTTTTTTTTCCTAATTTTGATTTTGATGATTTAACTACTATTAGAAGGAAAAAAATATGGAAGTTATATGGCTTTTCCTAATGCAATATAACTATGTTTTTGTGTGTTTTCCAAGATTTGAAACTTCTAATATAAATTTGTAACTATGAGCTAAGGAAAATAGAAAATTTATTCTAAAAAGTAAATAAGTCTACTCTAACTTTATCCTATCAAGAGAAAGACAAGACAATATTTTACTTCTTCAAGAGAAAAATGTGAGCTAATTACTAATAAAGCAATAAAGAACCTATAATAATGGGCACCAATGCTAGGATATGTCCTCAGAGGTCCTCTAACAACTATCTCCTCCTCTTAGTGATAAGGATAGAAAGGGGGATGTAAGGGAGTGAAAAATGGCTTAGAAGCAATAACAAATTTGAAGGGAAGATGGGGCACACATGATCATTGTTGCATTTATTAAACAATCTTATTAGATTGTTTACTTAAATCATAATTGCATTTAATAAACAATCTTATAAGATTGTTTACTTAAATCACAATTGCATTTAATTAGCTACATACATCTCAAATAACATTATTTCATTAGATCTTTATAGAATTTATTTAAACAATTTAGCCAAGTTGTTTAAATTAATTCACAATAGCATCTAATCAAAAAATCCAAAACACATAGAAAAATGGGCACTATAACAAAATGTGGTGTATAAACAAGTACAAATATAAAATTAGCTATCCTCCGTGAAAGCCTTAATCCTCAAGCCCTAGTGGTGGATACTATATAGACATCTTATGCTACGAAGTTGCAGATCATGAGTGACTATGACTACACAATTGTAGTCCCCGAAATGTACCCCTAAGCTCGGTCACCTCCATCGTTGAATCAAAAACCTACTACTGTAGGGGCAACCCGAGCTCGCAGTTGGCTCATCACATCTAGTAATCTCTAGACCCTAAAGTGGTCTAAGCCTATGGCTCGTGTGTTGTGTACATCTAATCTTGACTGTAGAGCCTACACTCTTCTCACGGCTTGATCTTGCTCAGTCGTAGCCTAGTCTCTCTCAGAACTAATAGCAATAGCCTCTGCAAGATAGATCTCTATCCACCTAGGTCTCCTCATAGGTAGCTCTAAGCCATGCAATGGGCTAAAAAATACCTATGTTCCTCCCTCCAGTCTACAGTTGTCTATAACTGGCCCACATTGGCAGCACGAGCTGCACATCAAGTACCATCTCTGTGAAAGATGTTATGTCTTGATATTTCATGAAAAACTGTGTTTAGTCAATTTGAATGATAGAGATAATTCATGTATGTATTAATATTTAATACATATATACACTATTAATATAATATATAATATATTATTTAGATAATTAGCAAGATATATTATTAAATATAAATAACAAATATAAATATTAATATTAATATTAATATGTAATACTAATATAAAAAAAATAATAAATATAATCCCAATTATAAAAGTAACTCCATATAAATAAAGTAACTTCATATAAATAAAATAAAGATACAATGGTGATATAAAAACTAAAGACTAATACAATAAGGGGTACGATCATTTTTAAATAAGCAGCACCCATATATATGGTGCGATTTGAGATACAATGAAATACAATCAAGCATTATTGTTTAACAAGGCAGTGATTCTGTATGTAGCTGTTACTAAAAAAGTAGTAATTCATTATTAAAGGTGCATTGACCATTTACGAGGCTACCATTTACAAGGCTGCAATCTCTTAATAAATGAATGAGAATTATTTAAGGTAGAACTTCTTCAAAGGTGATATAAAAACTAAACAAATACTAATACCATAAGGGGTACACAGCACCCATATATACAGTGTGATTTGAGATACAATGAAATATAGTCAAGTATTATTGTTTAACACTACAATGATTTTGTATGCAGCGGTCACTAAAAAGTAGTAATTCATTATTAAAGGTGTAGTGACCATTTACAAGGCTACCATTTACAAGGTTGCGATCCCTTAGGAAATGAATTAGAATTATTGAAGGTAGAACTTCTTCAATGGTGATATAAAAACTAAAGAAAGACTAATACCATAAGGGGTGCGATGATCTTTAAAGAAGCAACACCCATATATATGGTGTGATTTGAGATACAATGAAATACAATCAAGTATTATTGTTTAACAAGGCAGCAATTCTGTATGCAGTTACTAAAAAGTAGTAGCTCATTATTAAAGGAGCAACAACCATTTACAAGGTTGTGATCCCTTAATAAATGAATGAGAATTATTTAAGGTAGAACTTCTTTAACACTAACGAGGGTTTATGTTCTATATGATAAGCAATGATTCATCTAGAAAAGGTGTGACTAATAATAAAGTGAGGTGTCTCTAAGAAGGAATCCCATCCTTTCAAGAGGCATATGAGTGGTATAAGTAAAGGAGAAAAGAGTATAAAGAAAATAAAAGGAGGTATCAAGGAATACATTTGATTTTGGAATATGCAAACCAAAATAAATAAATATCTAAATTAAAATTCAGATCTACATAAATATAATATGCAAGGATACATAGAACAGCATATGAAAATATAAATCAGTCACCCTCACATATGTATATATAGCAGCATATTGGAATTATCAATTGATCAAGTTATATAAATAATTGTGACACAACAAGAGGATATATTTGTAGGAGTTAAGGACAACACTGAGAGGGGGGGTGAATCAGTGTTGTGTGAATTCTTGAATCTTTTTACAAACTTTAACTTGGAGAGCACAAGGAGAGAAAGTTATCATTGAATTGTCAAACACATATGCACATAACTTTGTCAAACACATAAATAAAACTCATGAGTAAAACATACAACCACAGAGAGAAGATAAATATAAGTCAAGACACAAGAATTGCACGAGTGGAAAACCCTCCAGGGGTAGAAAAACCACTCCAGAACTGCCTCACTGGCTTAAATGAAAAATCTTCTTACAAATGTCTCACTAACATACACAGAGGTCTCACTGACCACAAGCTTCACTAGCATAGAAAGGTCTCACTGACCACAAGCCTCACTGGCAAATCAAATCACCAACAAATGTAATTAGCAAATCAGAGGGATACTCTGTTTCCATTCAATACAAAACATATGTCTCTCAAATACCCATTCTATTCAATCTGACATTCGGATACACTCAACAATCCTTTATTCTGATCCAACCAACACCAACAACAAATCAATCCACCTACGAAGCCTATTAATATGAAAAGACTTTCCACATTCTGTATCGACATTCTCATCTTCTCTCAATGAAGAACCTACAAACAAAAACTTTTCACCTTCTCTCTGCAAAATCAATTTCTTGTAATAAAAAATTATCTCTCTGTCCATTTTAGAGCCCTTTCATATTCTTTGACATCTCAAATTATCCCTTTCAAAAATATGTAAACCTTCTTCAAAAATTTCGAAACCTTTCACTTTCTCTGCACAGACAATTCATCTAAAAATAATAATTAGGTCATATAAAAATCTTTAATTAAAATAAGATATTTCAATTTGCTCTTGAAAGAGAAAATTAAATCTCTTTCAAATCTGATCTCCATGTGCAAGAAGACAAACTCCTTTATTGAAAATATATTCTCTGTATAAACAAAATATTTCTCTCTCTTCATTCATCTTCTCTCTGCATGATGTTTCATATTCTCCAAAACACAAAACCCTTCAATCTGATTATCTGCAAATTCCTTCAAACAAATTTTCATTATCCTCTTCAAATTCTTCTCCAAAAATAATATCTTCAAAAACATTTTCCAAAATTGTTCAAAAACATCTTCAAGCTATAAAAATGGCTCCCATTAAAACAAAAATCTTCTCAAAATAAATCTCCAAGTAATTTTCTCAATCTGCCTTAAAAAAAATACCTTCATTGATTCCAATCTCATCATTAAAAAAAAACTCTTCAAAAATCACCATTAAAAAGTTTCATCAAAAAAATTTATCTCACATTTAGAAAAAGCAAAAAAAATCTCCTTATAAAAACTCTTTATCATCTCCATATTATTCTATCCCATTATATGAAATAGAAAATTTCTAATTTTATTAATCCTTAAAAAAGGACTTTAGAATAATATATGCTTTTCTCCTTTTAAGAGGTTTCTAAAAAAAAATTTGAAGCTTTTCATGTAAAAAGCTCTTTATGAAGAACATATGATACTTTATACAAAACATGCTCCTCCTTAACATGGTCTTCAATTTAAAAACATTCAATAGATTTTTATTACCTAAGGCATAAATCGTGCCTTTTACTAAATGCATTTTTTTATAAAGCTTTCCAACGACAAGATGCTTTTTCCTTCGAAATAAACTCTAAGACCAATGCATTCTCACTTATGTCAATCTCCCCTTTATCATTTGAAAGTCTTTTGCCTTACCTTTCGGTCTCCATGCAATTTTAAATAAACCCATTAAAAACCTTCACAAAGTTGTGCTCCACCTTATAAACTTTAGCACTCCTCATACCTTTCCTTTTTGGCGCTCCATATTCATGTTAAAAATAGACTTTGATTTTTAGCGCCCAAAAACCATAATGTGTTTAGACTGCTTCATACGGTGAGAGAAAGAGAGGTCCAGTCACCATAGTGACTTAAAAAGACTTCAACAGGTAATATTCAAGTTATAAACCTGTTATATTAAGTCACCCATATTTTGAAACATAAAGTGCATTCTTTAAAAAAAATAGGCTAAGGTAAAAAATAAACATTGATATCTAAGTATTGAAGAAGAGTTTTAGAGAGTCTAACCCTTGAATTAATAAATCTGCTTTGTCTTATGATACAAAGAGTGTCAAAGTGCCATTTCTGATTTGCCACTTCTGATCTTGTATAAGATGATGATGATGATAGACAACCTTGTCATGAATTTGATGAACAACAACCTCCTTCAACTTCACACATCTTTTGAAGACACCACACTATATAAGAAAGATATACACTAATCAAGCCAACCCAACTGACAACACTTATTCTGTCCAAATTAACAACACATGTTATCAAGATAATGATAATGATCACTCCATGACCTGCAGTTCTAATGAGACCTTGTGAACTTACTTTCAACCAACCTTGCATCATGATCAACATATCAACTTCTAAGGCACCAAGAAGCCCAAACCTGTGAAGACCAAGAGTATAAGTCCATTCTCTGCATCTTTTTGACATCAATGACAACTAGTCACCATCAATATTGCCATCCCTGAACTGAACTATATTTATTTATCAAGAGGTACTTATAATTAATTACCTTATTCAATTACAAGCAAACTATGTTGAGTTGCGCAGGGGTATAGAGGCAAGTAGGAAGGTTGATCCTTCTAGTCCATTAGATATGATAGGTAGGAAGCATGCCCTCCATCATACTCTCATCAAGTTATGTTAAAGGGATGATAGGTAAAAAGCATGCCCTCCATCATGCCCTCATCAAGAGATGATAGGTGGGAAGTGTGCCCCCCATCATGCCCTCATCAAGAGATGATAGGTAGGAAGTGTGCCTTCCATCATGCTCTCGCCAAAATGTGATAGGTGGGAATTGTGCCTTGAGCTTGATCTTGGTACAGTGTGCCGCCAAGGTGGACATAAGAGATAATAGGTAGGAAGTGTGCCTTCCATTGTGCTCTAACTTGCAAGTCCTATGGGACCTGTTGTGACCTATATGCAATATCGCCCCGTTGAAACTAAGGACCCCCCTTTCAATTTTGATCTTTTGTCTTGTTTGTATCTAGTTTTCCCAATGAATAAAGGAGTGGGTAGGGGATTGAAGTTAAACTTAGTTTAGCATTGAATAAATTGCATATTCAAGCATGGTCAAAGGGAATCACTCTAATTCTAAACTATGTGTGGTCCATTGAAATGCCTGCCTGTGATGATTCAGGATGCCTTAGAATTTTTGCTCCAAGGTTTGTATCAAAATCTATTATTTATGCAAGGCATGATTAGAAGTCCACTCAAGCGGACTTGTGTTGATCGTTTGGAATGTTTGTTCAAGGCAGCATCCATGTCGGTTCCCCACGTCCATCCAAGCGAACCTTTGGATGTCTTTTGTAAATCTTCTCCCCATCTTAATGCCTGATGCCTTAACAGAGCCCGCCTTGTTTAAGATCATTTTGAAGAATTCTAATCTTGGCATAGTTTAGTTAAAGGTTAAATGTCTACCTTGGAGTTAAGGTTCACTTCGCATATTTGGCAGCGAACAAATTCACATATTATGGAGGACCTCGTATTATCTTCACGTCACAAATCATGTACCTACAACATTTGAATCTCCACTCCAGTGGACTTTCAGTGACCTCTTGGTAAGTGTGCACATGCATTTTGAATACCCACTCGTCCCATGAAAACCTGCTTCAAGCAAACTTTATTTAATTGGTAGTATTATCTATATTATACCTTGAGCGCCAAAATGCCCACCTTTGGCAGATTTCCACGATCCATTTGCAGAGTGCATACTCATTCTACTGCTTAGGAGTTTTATGGTGATTAAATTGGACTCGTCCACTCATTTCTTCACAATCTAATTTGAGCCTTCTTTAATGCCGAGTATTGAATATCTCAAGATTCACCCAGGCATGCGATAGTAAAGACATGACAAATTTAGCATTAGTGCCTTGAATATCCATGAACCTACTAAGCCCACATCTCTTTGAAGAATCTTGCATTCAAGTGTCTTCTACGTTGTTGGCACAAAATCCTCTCAGCAGTGTATTTTGTGATTCCCTGACACCATCTAGACTTAGTATCATATGGATTGCTTGAGTGATAGTCTGATTTGCATTTTTTCATTTGGTGTGAGTTTAAACACTCTCATTATCGTAAGTGTTGTCTATGGTTAAAGAAGGGCCACACCTATCAATTTTCAATGTACAATTTGTGTATATTTGAAATATCCACTCAAATGATGATTCATCTGATTCCCATCTTTCTGTGAACTTGGATTTGTTTCTGATGATACAGAAAATTTGCCTCAAAATATCATTTGGTTTTAAAGAGAGGATGAGAATTGGACCATATGAAAAGAGTGAGCCTATTGTGCATTTGGTGCTGATTGTGTTCATGCTCAAGGAAAAAATTGCATGTCTAGGTTTCGACGTGGGTAGATTGGAGTAGCATTTGTTGATTGAAGTACTTTAAGTATTGATTGAGTTTTATTTTCAAAGGGATTTGTATTTCTGGCCTTTCTTGAATTGGAACCGGGTAATTCAAAATTCACATATTCGTTTTATCCCGCATCCACTAGGTGGTGTAATTTGTCTTATGTGCTTGTCTTTTATGCATTGTTCTATCAAACTAATGTCTGGATATTAATGTAGGTGAGCAATGAGTGCAAAGGATAGACAGGCATTAATGAGGAGCGACATGAAGGGAACGTGGCCCAAAACAAAGATCACGTCAAAATGGCAAAATCTCAGTGACACCAATCTCGTGAGGATCAACATGGAAGAGATTCGACAAAACCTATACAAGCCCAATCTATCAGATTTGATCATGTAGATGTTGAAAAATGGGATTATTTAGGCTGCTTGCTTCCCTCCTACAATGTTGTGCTCAGAGCTGATACTAGAATGCGCTAAGCATTATAATCACGAAAAGAGATGCATTATGACAAGATAGGGCAAAGTACTAGCTTATTTGAGGAAGGAGGCAATCGCAGAAGCTTTTAACATTCCCTCATACAAGACTACTACATTTTGTGACAAGGAGACTGCAATGCAGCTTTATCTAGCTGGACCTGAGAAATGTATGGAGATGATAAATAGCAAATGGTTGATGCAACCAAGGCCACATGTGAGCAAGGTACCTAAAAAACTTCACAAATCTAACTTCCATCGAGAAATCAATTATATGGTTGTATTGCTAAACCGCATCATGGGCCGCCCACAATCGGTGAATTTTGAGCCTTGGATGTTCTTCTTCATTGAAGAAATTATAAGTGGAAACAGAATGATAGATTGGGCTGAAATGATCAGCAGCAATATTGATGATCAGTTGAAGGGTTTGTAGGAGACAAAAACATTTTATATGAGCTCATATGTCATATATATGCTTGCCAAAGATGAAAGATACCTAGGACTGAACTGTAAGGGGAGGGTTGGAAATGGAGATGGACAGTTCAAGGTTTATGACTACTATCCTCAGTTGCATCTATAGGCTATATCTCATTACAGAAGGTTTAATGATGCCTTTTCCATGCACATTGTCAGATTGTTGCAAGGCAACACATGCAGGAGATTATCGAAGGAGGCCATAAACTTCATAGAAAAATATGGAAAGTGGTTTACCTAGTTTCCAAGATTCACATACATCCGTGTTGAAGGCTTCTCATCATTCCCTTACAGATTGCCTAGATACCCCACTGACAAAATGGTGTTTTTGGAAGTAACACGATAGCTGATTGCATTTGACAAAGTCCAGAGAAAGAGAAAGAAGACCACAACTAAGTTTCCAATCAGCATTGGGAGGCTTGAGACCTATGCATCATTACTAGCAGCTGAAAATTCAGAGATAGAGTTACAAGCTTATAACTTGGTGTGCCATAATGATGCATGCAGTAACTTTGATCCATTTAGCATAGTCAGACAGAAAGTTGGGAGCAAATACGAGCATAGACCATAGCTCAAGGATCATTGGATAGATGCATATGATAACATAGAAATAAGAAAGAAAGGTTGCTACCGATTGTCTTTAGATTCAGTCAGAATAACAACAGTGATCAACATTCTGGATCAGCTTGAGGAGAATCACAAAAGACAATCACAAAGTTCATATGAAGAGAAGAGGGACAAGCCCTTCACCATCAATTGGTCAGAACAGGAAGTCACACACAATGATGATTTGATGATGCCAATTGTAGCGCATACCAAAAAAATATGTGGACTTCCAAATTCGAAAGCTCCAGGAGAAGAATGTCCAATTAACTTACAACTTGATGGGAGGAGTCAGTACACATCAGTCCAAGGATTCTTCAAGTAGTGAGTCAAGTAGTGACTCCAGTGATTCCAATGATTCAGAGGGTGAAGGTGCTGATCCACATGAAGATATTTAGACAAGTAAGAAGGCAAATATTGATGATTAGAAGGCAGCTAGTGCATCTTCAAGGCAAGAGGGTAATGATGTAATAAACATTCAGGAAGATGAAGTGAGATAGGATGAACATGTAGCTTTAGAAGTACAATCTAATCAAGGCATCAAACAAAGTAATCAGATTGATGAAGTTATGTCAAAATCATCTAAGGAGCAAGAAGTGGTCATGATAGAAGTAGAAGCTGAAAATCAAAATGATGAAGAGTTGTATGAGTTTGATGGGGAGGCTCTTCCTACTATTCATCAGAAGGGAGTTCAGGAGGAAAATCAGGAAGACTTGTCTGACTTACCAGAGTCACTAAGAGATCGAGTCAAGGAGAAGTCCATCATTGAAAGGGAACCCATCCTAAGTTTGGAAGACTTGCTGAGCAAGGCCAAACCTGACAATGGAAAGCAGAAAATTACTAAATTCTCGAAGATCACAAGAGGCAGCTCGAGGTCAAGGCAAATGCATATTGCTGTCCCAAAAATCAGCATAGAGGTAGATGATGGTGTTCTAAGTGCATATGACATAAATACTTTTGATTTGGGACCAACCATAGTAGAACAGGAGATAGAAGAGTTGGAAGATTCAGATGCAGTCATCAAAGAAAGACTACGAAAGCAACAAGAATAGAGGATTCAGTTAGAAAGTATAACTTGGCATTTCAGCACTATATTCAGCAGTTAATGAGGCCAGTAAACCAGGCTAAAGAGATGGTTGCACCACCTGCGTTGCTTTCACATGTGTCTATGGCACATTTGGAAGAAATGAGGTCCTCATCTCAAGTATTGCAGTATTGGGCAGCAGATTTCAAGCTCAAAGTTAACGGGTTCATTGATGAAATAGCAAACTTGTACAAGGGGGCTTCTTCAATATTTGATAGAGTTTAGAATATTCCGATTACTTGTACAAAATTTAGAAATGTAAGAGAAGAAGTTATGCCTCAGTTGAAAAGGCTGATTTATACTCCAAGTGCTACATTGTTGGATGAAGGAGTGATTGAACAAGGTTCAACATATAATTTCCATTCTTGGTATTGTGCACTCAGCATAAAGGAGCAGGTTCTAGGAAAGATTGAGAGTGACAGCACTCGAACAAGAGAGGTACTTTGAGAAATTCAAAGCAAAATACTTGTTTTTGTAAACAAGGTAGTCGACTCTAGTGGAGAGATTGATGAATACTTGTTGAAAGATAAGATACATACAAAGTATTTTCAGCATGCGCAGGCTATTTCTAGGGAGTTGTTGAATGATATTTCCACACTTCCCACTTTCATGGGCATGATTTAGACATCCATGGCTGGTTTGGAGATGATAGTTGTCAAGTGCATAGAGGAGCTGCATATCATAGATGGCACCATTCAAACTCTACCAAGTGTCCCTATGGAGGAGGTTACATGTGTCATGACTAGATTTGTGGAGTTTACCTCAAAAAGGAGAGGTCATAAATGAGGGTACTACACTTGGTGGGTACATCATAAATGCAAGGTCAAATTTTAGTAAATTTTGTAACCACCTACCTGCGTGGCACAATATGGGCCCTTGATTTCAAGTTTTAATCTTGGCCATTCATTGAATTTTGAGGCCTATATAAGCCCATTTTGTTCTCATTTGTAAGGGGGGAATGCTCTAAGAAATTGTTGCTCAAGACTCTGCTGAAATAAATACAAATTCATTGCTGAAATTTTCATGGTGATTTGTGTTGTTTCAAATCATTGCATGGTTTCTAAGTGTTCACTCATAGAATAAGATCAATTTAGTTTATTTTCAGTGATTTAGTTTTATGTTTTATGGAAGTTGTTGTTGCTAATTCATGTTTGGTGTCTCCATAGTTCATACCATTTATAATTTGTTGATGGTAGATTGTAGTGCATGGTTAGTTTGAACATTATCTGAGCTTAACTTCAATTACTTTATGTGTAGAAGTAATCTAAAAATCTTACTTTTCCCTTAGAAGATAGCATCACCTTTGTGTAGTTGTTACCTTATGGCAAAGCAAAGTGTGGTTGAGATTCTGGTGAATCAGTGGTGATTGCTTGCATTTAGATTAGAGTCTTCTAAACCCATTTCCTTTTGCATTTTCTTTAAAATCCTATTAGATTTAGATTCAAGAGCTTCCACTATCATATCTTAAGTTGTCATATTGTTAGAACTTCGAAGAAGCTATGTTACATGTTATCCAAGAGAAACAAATTTTCCTATTGTTGAACATTTATGTAAGTCCCTTTGTATCAAACAATAATTCGCATCCTACTACTAAGTTATCCCAAGTTGCAACACCAAAAGTAACTAATCAAAAACCTTGGAGTCTACTCATCTAATCACTTAGCTTAGCATTTGAGGGATTTTGTTCAAGAGACGATAGAGTACACTAGTATTTTATTTTGCATTGTATGTGCAAGGAAAACACATCTATAGAATTGGCGCTAGAAGGAGGGCTTCTCTTGGAATACAAAGTTAGACACACTAGAGCGCATTGTTTCTTTTTCACCTGAAAAGCACCAGAGGATCCTAAGGTCTACACCGCAAGCTTTGAAGGAGTTGGTTGAATGTGATTTCAATTCCAAAGCCAAATGCAATAAGAAGACAAATCCATCAAGTGAAGGATCACCTAGCGTAGAGCTCATCTTGAATTTATTTCAAAGTCCACCACAAAATACAAGAATTGTTCAACCAAGTAATACACAAGGAGTTACTTAAATAGTTTTGGTACAACAAGAAAACATTCCAATGGCTTGGCTTCAGGCAAATGCTTCTCCTCTTGCTGTTTTGACAAATTACGATGAAATGCCCAAGAGTCCTGAACAATTCTGCTCCAAATTTCAGATCAGTGATGTGAACAGGACAGCAGAGAAACATATTAACATTTTTGAGGATACTCTTTGAAACAGAAGAATTAAGCATGAGGATGTAGCATGTAGATTGTTTCCTTATTCACTGGGTGAAGATGCATACTTTTGGTACATTTATCTACCTGTGGGTTCCATCAATAGTTGGCAAATACTGAAAAACACCGTTCTGGAAAAGTTTAGGATTCCTATCACTCCGTCAGAACTTTACAAACAATTTGTTGATGTCAAGAGGAAAGAGCATGAACCCATCAGTTCTTTCAACAATCGATTTCATAAGGCTTATACAAGGTTGCAAGCTCCGTATAATGTTGATGATGTAATGGCGAGGGAAGTATATTATGCAGCACTACACTGCCTTACTTCCATGTTTGTGAAGAGAGCAAATGCACCTCCAACTACTCTAATAGAAGCCTATGCCGAGGCTATCAAAGTGAATACTAACTTGGGCATGAATACTCAAGGGCCACTTAATCACCTGGGACATCCAGCTATGCCAAATCAGATTCAGGGAATCAACCTAGCTTTGACATAGCATACTCCTGTAATGAATCCAATTCTGACACCTAGCAATCAAATGATGTTGCATCCAAGAGTGCCCATTTCACAAGCCTCACTAGCACAACCTATGTACTTACAAGGGTCTTCATCCTCTACAAGGACTCAAGAAGAGAAGGATAAAATGAAAGAGTTAATTGATCAAGTGAAGAGATTATCCACTGAAGTTACCCATCTAAGAAATCAAAATAATCATTTACAAAATATGCAAAGGATTTTTCAAGGAAATCAGAGGGATCAGGGAAATCAAAATGGATATCAAGGAAATCAGAGAGACCAAGGAAATTATCAAGGTTATAATCAAGGATTTCGAGGAACAAATCAAGGATTCCAAAGACAAAAAAAAACATGGAATACATCTCCAAACAATGGGAATGTTCCCTCTCTATGGGAAAATAATTCAAATTCAGATTCTAGACCTACAGATAAGGTATTCTTAGCTGTGGCAGCTTTATCAAGTTGGTGTCGATTGCATAACACAAATCAACATTCTGAGTTGTAGTGTATAGAGTTCAAAATAGCTGCTGATATATTCCAAAAGGAAATGCAAAGCACACAAGCTCAAGATGCTCCACAAGCAATGACAGGATATGAGATTGTTCCTACAACAATGTATGATCAAGCCTTGATCATTGAAGACTTCATATTACCTCCTGTGATGGATTATGATACAATGGAGTACAACGGAAGGTTTCTTCCAGCATCTGCAAATGGACCAATTGAAAATCTAGATTATTACTCTCCATTCAGTAATGACTTTCAAGCTAAAGCAATAGGGGAAGTACAATCATTTCAACAATCAGCTAGGAATCCACCCCTAAAAGTCTATCAAAGAAATCATCGAGTACATGATCCATTAACCACTTCAATTCGTCCAAACAATCTTTAAACTCCACCAAATCCAAATGCTAGTAATAATCCAAATTTTCCAAAGGATTCACCAGAATATAGACAAAGGGATGTTGCTCAAAGAGTCACTCCAACGCGAGAAGTTTAGTCATGAGACAATCCACAAGGAGCCAATCTTTCGCAAGATGGCACTGCAATAAATAATGGACTGAAATGTTTAAGTTTAATTGTTACTAAAGAATTCAAGAAAGTGAAGGTAAGCAAGCCTTTGGTTGAAATGATGAGAATCTCAAAGATCAAAAACACTATTTTAAACAGCTTAAATGATACATCTACTCCAAGGAATGTTATTATAGGCCCTTCTAACTCATCCAATGTTCAGAATGCACATGTTGTGGAAAGTGTGCCAGAGGGCGCTTCTCCATCTATGAACTCAGTATGTATATCCCAAGACTCTACAAAGGATACAAAAGAAGGAAGTATTATTAAAAATGAAAAGATTGCAAAAGATCAAATTACACAGTCAAATGATATGGTAGAAAATGCACATTCCAAGTTACCAAATGAAAAGTCTGTAGTTTTCTATCAAGGAAGAGATGAGCCCGCCCCATTCCTATTATCAGTCCATATTTTTGGGAAGGAGTTACATAATTGTTTGATGGATTCAAGAGCATTAAGCAACATAATGCCACTCACCATATGTAAAAGATTGGGTTTGATTCCTACCCTAACCACAAAGAAAGTTACACAGCTGGATAAGACAGAAGTGCCCATGGTTGGAGAATTGATTAATATACACATGCAGTTGTCATCTGATCTGAGAATCCAGAGCTATATTGATATATCAGTTGTTGATATCCCAGGTGGATATGGCATGCTCCTGAGCAGAGATTGGTCGAGAAGATTAAATGGGTGTGTAGCTACCAATTTCTCACACATGTGGCTACCATGGAAAGGATTTCCAAATCAAATTAGAAATGATAGTACTCCAAGATTGAAACTGATGATCACAGAATATGGTGAAGACAATGAAGTCCTGTTCCTAGAAACTAATCTTCGAAATTACAGGCCAAATACGGAAGAAGTCCTCATGCTACAAGGTTCAAGTATGAAAGAAGATAAAGTTCATAAATCTTTTGATGAAACTAAAATTTTGTTAGATCACAATTATGAGTCTGCTTCTGATGAAGGAGATGGTACATTTGAAAATTTCCAAAATTTTGTACTCAAGAATGTTCAGCAAGCAATAGAGTTGGGTCAGCAAGCAAATGTCAAAGATCTATTATTACCTAACTGGTGTCGGATACACATTGCTTTTCATTTTGAGTTTTCCTATGCTATGTGTAAAGTTGCCTTAGAACAAGTATACAGGAGAGTTCTGCAGGCTACAAAACTAGAAATTCTAGAAGTAAAGAAAGAAGATAACCCTGTGGAATTGCCCACTAAAACTGAAATAATTGAAAAGGCTGAAAAGAGTGATGACCAACTGAAGAAGGATCCAATTTCACCGAGGACTCCCAAGAAGGGTAAGAAAAAAGAAAATCCAAATAAAGTTTCAATTGATCAAGAAGGAAATCAAGTATAGACTTTGCATTTTGATGGGTCCAAGTCAAAACAAGGAGCTGGTGTTAGGTTTGAGTTGATCAATCCATCAGGCAAATCATTCTTGGCTACGCGCAGACTACAATTTCCATGTACAAATAATGTTGTAGAGTAAGAATCATTAGTTCATGGGTTATTGATGGCTATCAAGAAAGGAGCTAAGATTCTACATATTTATGGAGATTCTGAGGTAATTGTCAAGCAAATAAGAAAGAAGTATGTTTGTCATGATAAGAGATTGAATAGGTATAGGAACCGTGTTTGGGATTTGATTGAAAGTTTTGATGCATTCAACATCAAATCAGTATACAGATCAAAGAATCAAGTTACTAATTCCCTGGCACAGGCAGCAAGTCCACTTACACCACTTGCTATGAGTGGGTTAAAAAAGTTCACTATAGAGTTGGTCTCGGTACCATCAGTTCCAGATAATGTTACAAATTTTTAGGTGTTCAATGATGATAAGCACATATTGGATTTCATCACAAATCTGGGGTGTTTGAAGCTCAAATCATAGATGAAGAAGATTTGGAACAAGTAGAATTTGATGCAGAGGGTATCTTGAACCTAAAAAATAACACAATACCACGAGGGATGATTGAGTTAGAAAGACTCTTTGATTCAGATCAATTGAGTGCATTGAAAGATCATAAGATTCAAGGAGATAAATGTGAACCTATCAATATGGGAACAGGCAATGAAGAGAAGAATGTGTTAATAGGAAAGGTGTGTAGACCTAAAGAGAAAGAAGGTATACTCAAATGCATGAAAGAATTTTTAGGTATTATAGCATGGAGCTATAATGATTTAAAAACCTATGATACCTCAATCATTACAGACACCATTCCTTTGAAACCCAACAGCAAGCTGTTCAGACAAAGGCAGAGACCTGTCAATCCACTGTTAAAATCACTAATATACAAAGAGGTAAAGAAGTTGTTGAATGCAAGAATAATATTTCTAGTAAGGCACTCAACGTGGGTAACCAATCTTGTCCCTGTTCATAAGAAAAATGGAGAAATAAGATTATGCGTAGATTTTAGGAATTTGAATAGAGCATCAGAAAAGGACAATTATCCACTGCCTTCATTGGATGAAGTTTTGCAAATTGTAAATGGTTCCTAGATGATGTCTTTCTTAGATGGATATTCAGGGTACAACCAAGTGATGGTGGAACCAGAAGATAGATTGAAGACTACTTTCACTTGCACATGGGGAAATTATGCATACAGGTGAATGTCATTTGGACTGATTAACACCGGAGCAACCTTTCAGAGAGCTATGGACATTGTTTTTCATGATTTGATTGGAAAATGTATAATCATCTACATGGATGATCTCATAGTTTTCTCTCACAGAAGGGAAGATCACATAGAGGATTTAAGGTAAGTATTTCAAAGATGTAGAAAACGTGAAATCTCACTAAATCAAAAAAAGTGTATGTTTGGAGTAACAGAAGGCAAATTATTGGGACATGTGATTTCAAAGAAGGGAATTTCAATAGATCCAAGTAGAATAGAGGCTATTTCCAAGATTGATATGCCTGCAAGTAAGAAGGAGCTGAAGTCATTCTTTGGGAAGATAAACTTCGTTAGGAAGTTCATTATAGGATTTGCAGAGATCGTTAAGCCATTAAATGACATGTTGAAGAAAGATGCCAAGATAGAATGGACAATTCCTGCAAGAAAAGCATTTGAAGAAATCAAGCAAGCTATTGTTGATGCTCATGTTTTGATAAGCCCAGATTACACAAGACCATTTTATTTATACTCTTTTGCTTCGGAGCATATGTGTGTAGCAACTCTCACTCAGAGAAATGAAGGAAAAGATGAACACCCAATAGCCTTCATGAGCACACCATTGAAAGATGCTAAACTGAGATATCCTAATGTGGAAAAGCAAGCGTATGCACTGGTCAAAGCAATTAATAAATTTAGACATTACATTTTGAGAAGTAGAATATGTGCTATTGTTCTAGATTTGGCAGTCAAGACCCTACTTATGTAGAATGAATTGGGAGAAAGAAGAGGCAAGTGGGTCACCACTATTCAAGAATATGATATTGAAATATAGCCAATGAAGCTTGTTTGAGGACAAGGACTGACTCAAATGATTGCAACTGATGGACCAGGGTTGGTACAACAAGTTTATACTCTTGAGGATGTATCACCTGACGAGTGGTACAATGACATTATATATTATCTGCTAAATCAGAAGTGTCCAGCGCAAATGAATTCAACCCAGAAGAGAGCTTTGAGAATAAAAAGTCAACATGTTATGCTCCAAGGGTCAGTCTTGTTATGAAAGAATAATGAATGGATATATTTAAGATGCATAGGAAAAGATAAAGTAGGTTAGATAATGGAACATTTTCACAGCAAATTTCGAACATGTCATGGAGGTGGTTTAGCTACAGCACACCATATTCTAAGGGCAGGCTATTATTGGCCTACTTTGTTTCACGATGCATATGACCATGTCAAGAGATGTCACACATGCCAGGTAGCTGCTTCGAGGGAAAGAAATCCAGCCATGCCACTTCAACCGGTAATCAAAGTAAGACCTTTCACTCAATGGGGTTTGGACTTTATTGGTATGATTAACCCACCTTCCTCAGCACAACACAAGTATATTCTAATCGCTACTGATTACTGTACCAGGTGGTTTGAGGCTCATGCTTTAAAATTTTGTACTTCTGATGTTGTGATTAAATTTATTGAAGAAAATATTATCACTAGGTTTGGATGTCCACATGCACTTGTTTGTGATAATGGTCCTGCTTTTACTTCACTAAAATTTTCTTACTGGGATTTTGAATATGGCATCACACTAAAATTTTCATCAAACTATTATCCACAGGGAAATGGCCTAGCAGAATCCACCAACAAAAACTTGTTAGGTGCAATTAAGAAACCACTCAACAAAAACTCAAGAGATTAGCATACGCAACTTAAATTTGCTCTTTGGACAGATAGGACAAGAATAAAGGGTTCCCTGGGTACATCCCCTTATCATCTAGTTTATGGCCAAGATCCTATATTCCCAATCCAACTGAGAATTCCTACATTATAATTTATGCAAGATTACATGGAAGAAAACGATAGAGTCCAAACTAGGTTGTCACAACTGCTCCACTTGGAAGAAAAATGAGACATGGCACTTGAAAACTTTGCAAAACATCAAGGAGTTGTGAAGAGATGGTTCGACAGACAAGCAAAGATTAAGTCTTTTCATATATTTGATTTGGTTCTATACTGGGACAAAGCTAAAGAGAGAAAGGTTGAACATGACAAATTTGATAATCTTTGGAAAGGCCCTTACTAGATTGCTGAAATTTTAGGAGAGAATGCTTTCAAACTAAAAACACTCACTGGAGAATCTATTCCATTGCCCATCAATGGACAATTCTTAAAGCATTATTTCCAACCCTAAGTTCCTTTAAGGACTTATTTGTACATAATTAGAATAGTTGTTTCCTACTTTCATGGGTTAGTTTTAGGTTACCTTTGCTGCATTTTGGGCTTGTTTGCTTTTCTTGCAGTTTTTGGTTTTCCCCGGGGTCCCATTTTTGGGTAGTACTTTTAATTCAAGCACATTCTGGTTGACTTTGTGAGGTGATGTTAAGTTTATTTTGGGAATAAATATTCATGAGATTCACTGAGTCAGAAGGTAATTTTCTTCAGTTTATCTATTGGTTAAGATCTGTACTTGACTCGAGAAGGGAATCATACATTGTATTTTGACATGAAAGTCTTTGATTATATGTTTAAAATGTTTAATCTTTAAATGAATGCTTTTTGTTTTCTTTTGATAAGCTTCATCTAATGGATAGATCCATTGCGAACTCCATTGTTGGCATCTTGAATTGTTTTGAGATCTTATATCTTTTCACTTTTAAAATCTAGAAGTACCTAAGTAAATCTTTGTGATCTCACATTAAGTGAAAAATCTAAAGGTCCACCTTTGCCGCCATCATAAGCCCACACCCAGCTAGCTGAGTTATCACGTAGCAGTACTGCATTGTACTCTACCAAGCAAAAAACATGTTGAAAATCATAAAGAAAAGAAAAAGAAAAAGAAATGAAAAGAAAATCACAAATCACACACTATGACTCAGTTAGATGGACAATCGAGTAATCTTTACCGGGGCTATGGACACCTGACCAGCAGTAGGGCTTTGCTCGAGTGGAATTACGAGACAAACCTGTCAGGGCTATAGATGCTCGTTGGCAGCGAGGCCATGTCCAGGTAGTTCATGAGGTGTGTACTAATCATGTAGCTTAATGCGGAGGAACTAAGGTTATCTTAAGTGCTGATGGATGGAAATGAACCCAATTGCACACACTTGGATCTTCAGGATGAAAATGGTTGTCCTAAGCTTTTGATTTTGGTGCCTGATTAAGTTTTCATGTTTATCTGACCTGATATGTGGGTGTATGCAGGGATTTTTAAGTTTTGATTCTTGCTTATCTTTAGAACACTTGAAGAGCTTTAAATGAAATTTCTACTCTATGAAACAACAGAGATGAAATGTCATGATACAATTTATGACTCTTTTCTCTTATTGAGTACATCTCTTCAACTAATGAATGGGGTTGAGGGGGGTTATTTCATGATTAAGGGTTTTGAATGAATCTTTATAACTAAAATGTTCAGGAACATTTCTCTCGTGGTGTCGCCAGATGTTGTGACCTATATGCAACATCACCCCATTGAAACTAGGGACCCCCCTTTCAATTTTGATCTTTTGTCTTGTTTCTATCCAGTTTTCCCAGTGAATAAAGGAGTGGGAAGGGGCTTGAAGTTAAACTTAGTTTAGCATTGAATAAATTGTATATTCAAACATGGTTAAAGGGATTCACTCTAATTCTAAACTATGTGTGGTCCATTGAAATGCCTGCCCATGATGATTCAGGATGCCTTAGAATTTCTACTCCAAGGTTTGTATCAAAATCTGTTATTTATGCAAGGCATTATTAGAAGTCCGCTCAAGCAGACTTGTGTTGATTGTTTGGAATGTTTGTTCAAGGCAGCATCCACGTCAGTTCTCGACGTCCGTCCAAGTTGACCTTTGGATGTCCTTTGCAAATCTTCTCCCCATCTTAATGCCTGATGCCTTAATGGAGCCTATCTTGTTTAAGATCATTTTGAAGAATTCTAATCTTGACATAGTTTAGTTAAAGGTTAAATGTCTGCCTTGGAGTTAAGGTTCACTTCACATATTTGGCAGCGAATGAATTCATGTATTATGGAGGACCTCATATTATCTTCACGTCACAAATTATGTACCTACAAAATTTGAATCTTCACTCAGGCAGACTTTCAGTGACCTCTTGGCAAGTGTGCACATGCATTTTGAATACCCACTTGTCCCATGAGTCCTACTTCAAGTGGACTTTATTTAATTGGTAGTATTATCTGTATTATGCTTTGAGCACCAAAATGCCCACCTTTGGTAGATTTCTATGATCCATTTGCAGAGTGCATACTCATTCCGCTGCTTAGGAGTTTTATGGTGATTAAATTGGACTCGTCCACTCATTTCTTTAGAATCTAATTTGAGCCTTCTTTAATGCCGAGTATTGAATATCTCAAGATTCACCTAGGCATGCGATAGTAAAGACATGACAAATTTAGCATTAGTGCCTTGAATATCTGTGAACCTACTGAACCCACATCTCTTTGAAGAATCATTCATTCAAGTGTCTTTTACGTTGTTGGCACAAAATCCTCTCAACGGTGTATTTTGTGATTCCCTGACACCATCTAGACTTAGTATCATATGGATTGCTTGAGTGATAGTCTGATTTGCATTTTTTCATTTGGTGCAAGTTTAAACACTCTCATTATCGTAAGTGTTGTCTATGGTTAAAGGAGGGCCGTGCCTATCAATTTTTAGCACACAATCTATGTATATTTGAAATATCCACTCAAATGATGATTCGTTGGATTCCCATCTCTCTACGAACATGGATTTGTTTCAGATGATACAGAAAATTTGCCTCAGCATATCATTTGGTTTTAAAGAGAGGATGAAAATTGGAGCATATGAAAAGAGTGAGCCCATTGTGCATTTGGTGCTGATTGTGTTCAAGCTCAAGCAAAAAATTGCATGTCTAGGTTTCGACATGGGCAGATTGGAGTAGCATTTGTCAATTGAAGTTCTTTAAGTATTGATGAAGTTTTATTTTCACAGGGATTTGTATTTTTGGCCTTTCTCAAAATGGAACCAGGTAATTCAAAACTTGCATATTCATTTTATCCTACATGCACGAGGCGGTGCAATTTGTCTTATGTACTTGCCATTTATAAATTGTTCTATCAAACTAATGTCTAGATATTCATGCAGGTGAGCAATGAGTGCAAAGGATAGATAGGCACTGATGAGGAGCGACATGAAGGGAAAGTGACCTGAAACAAAGATCACATCAAAATGGAAAATCTCAGTGACACCAATCTCAGGAGGATCAGCATGGAAGAGATTCGACAAAACCTATACAAGCCCAATCCATTGGATTTGATCAGTGGATGTTGAAAAATGGGATTATTCAGGCTGCTTGCTTCCCTCCTACAATGTTGTGCCCAGAGCTGATACTAAAATGCGCTAAGCATTATAATCTAAAAAAGAGATGCATTATGACAAGAGAGGACAAAGTACTAGCTTATCTGAGGAAAGAGGCAATCACAGAAGCTTTTGACATTCCCTCATACAAGACTACTACATTTTACGACAAGGAGACTGCTTTGCAGCCTTATATAGCTGGACTTGAGAAATGTATGGAGGTGATAAATAGCAAATGGTTGATGTAACCAAGGCCACATGTGAGCAAGGTACCTAAAAAACTTCACAAATCTGACTTCCATCGAGAAATCAATTATATGGTGTATTTTTGAACTGCATCATGGGCTGCCCACAATCAGCAAATTTTGAGCCTTGGATGTTCTTCTTCATTGAAGAAATTATAAGTGGAAAAAGAATGATAGATTTGGCTGAAATGATCAGTAGCAATATTGATGATCAATTGAAGGGTTTGTAGGAGACAAAAACATTTTATATGAACTCATATGTCATATATATGCTTGCCAAAAATGAAAGATACCTAGGACTGAACTGCAAGGGGAGGGTTGGAAACGGAGATGGACAGTTCAAGGTTTATGACTACTATCCTCAGCTACACCTGTAGGCTATATCTCATTACAGAAGGTTTAATGATGCCTTTTTCCATGCACATTGTCATATTGTTGCAAGGCAACACATGTAGGAGATTGTCGAAGGAGGCCATAAACTTCATAGCAAAATATGGAAAGTGGTTTATTCAGTTTCCAAGATTCACATACATCCGTGTTGAAGGCTTCTCATCATTGCCTTACAGATTGCCTAGATACCCCACTAACAGAATGGTGTTGTTGGAAGTAACACGACAGCTGATTGTATTCGACAAAGTCTAGGGAAAGAAAAAGAAGACCACAACTAAGTTTCCAATTAGCATCGGGAGGCTTGAGACCTATGCATCATTACTCGCAGCTGAAAATTCAGAGATAGAGTTGCAGGCTTACAACTTGGTGTGTCATAATGATGTATGCAGTAACTTTGATCCATTTGGCATAGTCAGATAGAAATTTGGGAGCAAATATGAGCACAGACTACAGCTCGAGGATCATTGGATAGATGCATATGATGACATAGAAATAAGAAAGAAAGGTTGCTACCGATTGTCTTGAGATTTGGTCAGAGCAACAAGAGTGATCAACATTACGGATCAGCTTGAGGAGAATCACAAAAGTCTTTCACAAAGTTCGTATGAAGAGAAGAGGGACAGGTGCTTCACCATCAATTGGTCAGAATAGGAAGTCACCCATAATGATGATTTGATGACGCCAATTGTAGCACATACCAAAAAATATGTGGACTTCCAAATTTGAAGGCTCCAGGAGAAGAATGTCCAATTCACTTACAACTTGATGGGAGGAGTCAGTACACATCAGTCCAAGGATTCTTCAAGTAGTGAGTCAAGCAGTTACTCCAGTGATTCTAGTGACTCAGAGGGTGAAGGTGTTGATCCACATGAAGATATTCAGACAAGTAAGAAGGCAAAGATTGATGATCAAAAGGCAGCTAGTGCATCTTCAAGGCAAGAGGGTAATGATATAATAAACATTGAGGAAGATGAAGTGAGACAGGATGAACAAGTAGCTTTAGAAGTACAATCTGATCAAGGCATCAAACAAAGTAATCAGATTGATGAAGTTATGTCAAAATCATCTAAGGAGAAAGAAGTGGTCATGATAGAAGTAGAAGCTGAAAATCAAAATGACGAAGAGTTGTATGAGTTTGATGAGGAGGCTCTTCCTACTATTAAGTAGAAGGGAGTTCATTAGGAAAATCAAGAAGACTTGTTTGACTTACTACAGTGGCTAAGAGATCAAGTCAAGGAGAAGTATGTTATTGAAAGGGAACCCATCCTATGTTTGGAGGACATGCTGAGTAGGGCCAAACCTGACAATGGAAAGCAAAAAATTACTAAATTCTCGAAGATCACAAGAGGCATCTCGAGGTCAAGGCAAGTGCATATTGCTGTCCCAAGAATCAGCATAGAGGTAGATGATGGTGTTCCAAGTGCATATGACATCAATACTTTTGATTTGGGATCAGCCATAGCAGAACAGGAGATAGAAGAGTTGGAAGATTCAATTGCAATCATCAAAGAAAGACTACGAAAGGAACAAGAATGGAGGATTCAGTTAGAAAAGGATAACTTGGCATTTCAGCACTATATTCAGCAGTTAATGAGGCCAATAAGCCAGGCTAAAGAGATGGTTGCAGCACCTGTGTTGCTTTCATAGGAGTTTGTGGCACATTTGAAAGAAATGAGGTCCTCATCTCAAGTATTGCAGTATTGGGTAGTAGATTTCAAGATCAAAGCTGATGGGTTCATTGATGAAATAACGAAGTTGTACAAGGAGCCTTCTTCAATATTTGACAGAGTTTAGAATATTCTGATTACTTGTGTAGAATTTAGAAATGTAAGAGAAGAAGTTATGCCTCAGTTGAAAAGGTTGATTTATACTCCAAGTGCTACATTGTTGGATGGAGTGATTGAACAAGGTTCAACATATAATTGCCATTCTTAGTAATGTGCACTCAGCATAAAGGAGCAGGTTCTACGAAGGATTGAGAGTGACAGCACTCAAACAAGAGAGGTACTTTAGGAAATTCAAAGCAAAATACTTGTTTTTGTAAACAAGGTAGTCAATTCTAGTGGAGAGATTGATGAATATTTGCTGAAAGATAAGATGCATACAAAGTATTTTCAGCATGCGCAAGCTATTTCTAGGGAGTTGTTGAATGATATTTCCACACTTTCCACTTTCATGGACATGATTCAGACATCCATGGCTGGTTGGGAGATGACAGTTGTCAAGTGCACAGAGGAGCTACAAATCATAGAGGGCACCATTCAAACTCTGCCAAGTGTCCCTATGGAGGAGGTTACATGTGTCATGACTATATTTTTGGAGTTTACCACAAAAAGGAGAGGTCATAAATGAGGGTACTGCACTTGGTGGGTACATCGTAAATGTAAGGTCCAATTTTAGTAAATTTTGTAACCACTTGCCTGCGTGGCACAATATGGGCCCTTGATTTCAAGTTTTAATCTTGGCCATCCATTGAATTTTGAGCCCTATATAAGCCCATTTTGTTCTCATTTGTAATGGGGGAATGCTCTGAGAAATTGTTGCTCAAGACTCTGCTGAAATAAATACAAATTCATTGCTGAAATTTTCATGGTGATTTGTGTTGTTTCAAATCATTGCATGGTTTCTAAGTGTTCACTCATAGAATAAAATTAGTTTAGTTTATTTTCAGCGATTTAGTTTTATGTTTTATGGAAGTTGTTGTTATTGATTCATGTTCAGTGTCTCCATAGTTCATACCATTTATAATTTGTCAATGGTAGATTGTAGTGCATGGTTAGTCTAAACATTATCTAAGCTTAACTTCAATTACTTTATGGGCAGAAGTAATTTGAAAATTTTACTTTTCCCTTAGAAGATAGCATCACCTTTGTGTAGTTGTTACCTTAGGGTGAAGCAAAGTGTGGTTGAGATTCCAGTGAATTAGTGCTGATTGCTTGTAATTAGGTTAGAGTCTTCTAACCCATTTCCTTTTACATTTTCTTTAAAATCCTATTAGATTTAGATTCAAGAGCTTCCACTGTCATATCTTAAGTTGTCATATTGTTAGACCTTTGAAGAAGCTATGTTAAATGTTATCCAAGAGAAACAAAATTTCCTATTGTTGTACATTTACGTAAGTCCCTTTGTGTCAAACAATAATTCGCATCCTACTACTAAGTTATCCCAAGTCGTAACACCAAAAGTAACTAATCCAGAACCTTGGAGTCTACTCATCTGATCACTTAGCTTAGCATTTGAGAGATTTTGTTCAAGAGAGGATAGAGTACACCAGTATTTTATTCCATTCTTCACTCTCCTAATTTCGAATAGAATAATCCCACCGATCGAATTCATAGTGATTAAGCTATTTCTGCATGATAATCCAGTCAGTGGTTTGGTTGAAGCTGTACATTGCTGAATTAAGGGGCCAAAAAAAGTTTAACCAGTAATATTAACATGTGCGGGTATAACCTAGTTGGTAGTGTCTTTGAATAGCAAAGACTTGTTTTTTTTTGTATAGCCTATTCACATGAAACCATACAAGAGCACAAAAAAGTAGTCACAACGTTGAGTGAAAGATTGGAAATCCCATTCAAAATCTAACTTAATAAAAAAACATTGCGATCTTGATGTTCTAATAGAAAAATCTCAGATCCAAAATAAAAGAAAAGTTGAAACCAACCAAATATGATTTAGTTGTAGAATGCTTAGCATCCTATAGGTCATAATGAATGTCACTCATATGCAATAAATTTCATTCACTAATAAATTGGTACTCAAAAATAAATTTTGGCCAATAAAAATAGGACAAATATTTATTAATTGACTATTTAATCATTAAAGTGGATGGTATTTAAGTAGAGTACAAAGATTCATTTAATCAAATTAGCAAAGCCACATTCAAACAACTGTCTTAAACTTTTTAATTTGTTTATCACTTTCACATCATTTTAAAACAACTGAAAGACATTTTGGGAGGAGGTAGTTGTACGCCCACAAATGTTAAGTAATATCCATGTATTCAAACACCTATACACAACCTGAGATCTATTCTTGCAATGTCAATGTCCCCTCCATCTCAAATTTTTTCTTTTCATCTATCAGTTTCAGAAGTTCATGTCTAGCTTCATCACTTAATCCTTTAATGCAACCTTCTGAATAGTTGCCCGATTGTTGCCAGAGCTCGTGTACAAACTTGTTTGCATCTACATTAAACACCTTTCTCCACTACAAAAGCAATGAAAATGCATAAGGTCGACTATGTAAAGAACTATCATACTTACTTATTATATTAAAAATTTTGTAACTTCCTTCTTCTATCCATCTCATGTCATACTCTGCTTCAAGATAATTTACCATCCTGCATGGCTGGTCAAGTGTGACTAGCATAGCTTTGTCCCAGGACCTGCATAGTATTTATTTATATCAGGTATATAGTAAACTACATGCCACCAATACTAATGGTAAAATATAAAGGAGAAATGTTAGAACACTGACCTTGCTGCACCCTCAGCAATAAAATATTGACCTAAAATTAACGCAAAAGTGAACAATATCAAATAAAATATAATAGAATTTAAGATTCTCAATTCATAATAAATGTTTCAAAGCTTTGGATTAGAGTTTGCAAAGAAAAAGATTTATTTGGATTGCCACCCCTGTAATCTGTTAACTTTTTGAAAGGATTTAGAATAAAATTTTCTTAAAATTTTTTAATGAACATACTACTTTTGAGTTAATAATGGG
The DNA here is from genome assembly GCA_027924645.1 of Cunninghamia lanceolata. NCBI lineage: Eukaryota > Viridiplantae > Streptophyta > Pinopsida > Cupressales > Cupressaceae > Cunninghamia > Cunninghamia lanceolata. The sequence goes on along the minus strand of BSBN01000078.1, from coordinate 26,891,510 downwards.
TCACAAATAATATGATTGGATTAGTTTTTTTTTTTTTTTTTAATTTCTATCTTGAAATCTTTAAAAATATTAATAACCTATATCTCTAAACATCAAAAATCTTTCTGCTTTTTACTTGTTTAATAAGAAACTCCTCAACATTCAAGTAAATTAAAAAAAAAAAAATACTTATAAACTCACCGAGGCTTACTTGGCGTTTATCCTCCTTAAGCTGTAGAGAAATGACATTCCAACATTATTAAAGAGATCTATGCAGTGAAACATATTGTAAGTTGGACACTTCAGCAATCTATTATTATTGAACTCAAAACATTTTTAACAGCACCCAAAAGTTTTTCAAATCAACTTTTTGAGTCCCAAAAAAAAAAAAATAACGCACAGAGATATGGAATCACCCTAAATATGAGACACAAAATAACCTGAACGATATAAAAATCTTTTAATTTTTCTTGAAGATAGATATAGTGTTCAATGTATTATTCTTTAATTAAAAGTTAACCGTCAAACCAAAAAAAAACAAAAGAGAAATAATAGAATACCATATATGGGCTTGCCAACGGCAACGACCACGGTCATCACTGACTCCAATGAATCGGCCACTTTTCGTACCATTATCATTTATGTTAGGCTATCCATGAGATGTCTTAGGGTTAGGGTTTTCCATGCCATTATTACCACCACTTCCTTAAACTCTGTCTTGATCAACCCTCCCTCTACTGAGATTGATTAGCATCCTTGCCGTGTTTTCAATATCATCCAATTCACAAGAATTCTCCTTGTGATTTTTCCTCTTTCTACCACTAAGCCTCACCTCAGCATTAGGATCTGCTATCTCAGAAGCAGTATTAGACTGAGCTTTAACTTGATCATGAGAAATATTGGCATTAAGATTTTCCATTATTATAAAGTCTGCACAATGCAAGAAAGCAGTTAGCACTGCAAACGTATATGTCAATCATTCTATTCCTTATCCTTTAAAAAAAAAGATAGCACATCACTTGAGAAAGCTGGGGCCATTGATATATAATGGATAAGAGAGATTTCAATCCTGATCATACTAAAACAGTCTATGAGACTATCATATTACAGAGCACTGCTGAAGTAGTGAGAGATTGGTATCAGACATAACTCTGTTCTTTGCAACTTGTTCGTCTTCCAAAGTTTGACCTTTATAGTGATGATAGATAAAACAAACATTGATGAAAACAATTGGTGCTGTTAGTTTTCCATTATGTTCATATCTAACATCCCTTTGCTTGTTTTCTTTTGTGTTCTAAAGGAAAAATAATGCTGGGAAAATGAGGAAGACCATATAGTCAAAAGTAATTATGATTTCTTGATTTGCGAAAGTCTTATGAACATTAAAGAATACTTGTAGTCTTTGGATGAAATAACTAAATTGAGCAAAACTATTTAGAAGGAATCAAATTCTAAGTAAGATTAAGCCCTGTAACAAAGTTGAAGAAATTAAACTTATATTACCTGGTCATTGAAATTCAGGAAGATGATAGAAAGATTTAATTATGGTCAAAAATAATTTATTTATATACATAAATAAGTTGAATAAAAGGTTATTGAAGAAATAAATATCCAGTAATAATATTGTAAAAAGTATATGTTTCACTCTCACTTTTATGTTTTAATGTTATTTTTGTGGATCTGGTTAACATATTCTCTTAGTATATAATTTATTTTATAGGTGCATTGAATAACCCTGATTTTGAATTGAACATTGTATTATGTTTAATCCTCCACTTCATACCAACACCAATGTAATTGTTAGGACTTCTTCCTTCCTAGACTAAATCATGCATGCAATCTCATCCTATAGAGTAGATTGTGGGCATGATCGAGTCCTCTAGATTTAAAGTTTGAAATTCTAAATTTCAAAGCTAACAATCCCAAGATATAGTTATTACTCATAAAGAAGATAAATGTTGAATACTTTTATCTTTACCTTTCTTCAACCAACAGGGTGCTAATTGTGATGTAAATTCCAACATTTATCTTCTTCATGCCCATCTTTATCACAATGAGAACAATGCAATTTTCTCTTACCTTTACCACAGAATTACAAATCTTCATTCCTTTTCCCTTTGGATTTTTCTTTCCATCATGCTATTATTTGATACCCTTGTTGCAAGTGAAAGGAACTCCCTCCTTGTCCAACTCCAGGTAGCCTACTTGGTCACAAGCCTCGTCGATATTTTGGGGTTTGGCCCTGAGGAATACCATTTGTAGATGGTTAAACAAATCTCCCACATAGCTAATCAACACCTCATGCTCCATGATGTACTTCCCAATGTTAATTGCTCTTTTTATTCTCTAGTACACTTGAAGACTTTTCCCTTTCCTTTCTTCAAATGATGCCACTACATCACTTATTCTTCTTCATGGAAAATGGGGTAAAACTAATTCTACAATAGCTCATTAAAATTATTCCACTTGGAGATTGGTATAATTTTTAAAATTTTCAAAGAGTGAGCATAACTCTGATACCATGTGAGAGAATGCCCAAGTTTCAACCTTATGAAAGAAGTCTATTGAGTTGACCATCATTTCACCATCATTGATAGAATGCACTAATTTCACCATCATTGAGTTGACTGTAATTTCACTATCATTGAGTTTAATGACTATCTTTGCTTCAACTTTGAAGAACCTCATGGATGATGATGCTACTTGCTCAAGTTCACTCTTTTCAAGCTCACATTCTTTTAAATCTACGAGATGTCTCTTAGAATGAATTGTTGAGATTATGAAATCTATTGATCCAGGATTATTTTGGACTGTCCATTTTGCCTATCAATTCTAGTATCATGTTCTCAAGAATATGAAGTTTATCTTCAACATACGTAATCCTTGCAACTAGATTGTGTGCATAATCTAGAGTCCTCCGTATTAAAAATTCAAATTTATCAATCCCAAAGTTGGCAATCCTAGGATATAATTATTACCCATCAACATGCTTGCCAAAATTCTAAAATTGTGTCTAGGGTTGTGAATTTAGGGATATTATCCCCTAGGATATAATTATTACCCATCAACATGCTTGCCAAAATTCTAAAATTGTGTCTAGGGTTGTGAATTTAGGGATATTATCCTAGAAAACATTCGTAATTGATTAGTAGAATCTTTCATTCACATATTTGATCACACACATCATTAATCTTAGTTTTCATTAGGTGTAAATACTCAACATCCAAAACTCTTTGTTTCTTTGTTTTGATCTTGCTAAATCAACCTAGGGGCTTCATTGTCATTGAGAAATTCGATTGATCTTCCCTCTATACATAGGAATATTGGACCAAAGGCACAATTAGCACAACATTAATCATAGACCTATATATATACATTTAATAAAATATTTTCTAAAGATTTGCAATGTAAATTTTGTGTTGAATGAAATCACACTACTTCAGATAAAATTACACTAGTCAAACAAAATAATGGGTGTGATCTAATCTAAAGCCTTGAGAATTTCTTCATCTATTTGTGATAGGATTCTAATCATAACTCTAGTTTTAGATTATATATCTCAATTCCCTATCACACTATCAATGAAATAAGCATCCACATCAATCCAATTACTAGGTAAGCCCTCTAATCTCTCTCATATTCATTTATCATCTATTTATCTAGATTAGTATCTCTTATCTTACTACCTAATTTAATTTAAGATTAAATTATTATGTATTTCCTTACCATTCCATTAGACATCTAAATTAATGTAAGGTGGTTTATTTTCCTTAAAATACTAATATCTATATTATTATTGTACGGGTGAAAAGTGCATCCTTGGTATTTTTTTCCCATTCATTCTAGACTCACCTTAATTGTTATCCCTACTATAATGGTCTAGTGTATGTGATAACCAAAATTTTACTTAGACACAATGCTGGTGAGTTAGACTCCAAACAGCACATGCATTGCACCATTGCTAAAGGCATCAATCGAATCACTCATACCTTCTGGGGGAAAGTAATCTAGGCGAGGGTGATTTGTACTAGTTACTCTCTTGGCATGGAAGAAGTGCACCCTTGGTGATAGTGGAGTTGTGTTGTATGTTTGAATGTTGAATTATTGAGTTTGTGTACTCATGATGAGACTGAGGGTTTCCTTAATGTTTTCCTATGTTTGTTGTTTGATTTGAAAATTATAGTAACTTGCTTCTTCTATCCATCTCATGTCATACTCTGTTTAAGGATAATTTAACCTCCTGCATGGTTGGTCGCATGTGAATAGCATAGCTTTGTCGGAGGACCTACATAGTAATTATTTATCAGGTATACAGTAAACTACATGCCACCAATACTAATGGTAAAATATGGAGGAGACATGTTAGAACACTGACCTTGATGTAGACTCAGCAATAAAATATCAACCTAAAATTATTGCAAAAAGTGAACAATAAAAAATAAAATATAATAGAATTTAAAATTCTCAATTTATAATAAATGTTTGAAAACTTTGGATTAGAGTTTGCAAAGAAAAAGATTTATTTGGATTGCAACCACTATAATCTATTAACTTTTTGAAAGGATTTAGGATAATTTTTTTTTAGAATTTTTTTATGAACATACTACTTTTGACTTAATAAGGGGTCACAAATAATATGGCTGCATTATTTTTTTATTTTTTATTTTTTTAGGGTAATTTTTATTTTCAAATCTTTAACAATATTAGTAACCTATATTATTCTTAAAACAACAAAAATCTTTCTGCTTTTTACTTTTTTAATAAGAAACTCCTCAACATCCAAGTAAATAAAAAAAATAAAAAATAAATCCTTATAAACTTACCTAGGCTTACTTGGTGTTTATCCTCCTTAAGCCTACAGAGAAATGGCATTCCAACGTTATTAAAGAGATCTATGTAGTGAAACATATTGTAAGTTAGACACTTCAGCAATCCATTTTTATTGAACTCAAAAAATCTTTAACAACACCCAAAAGTTTTTCAAATCAACCTTTTGAGTCCCAAAAAAAAATTAACCCACAGAAATATGGAATCACACTAAATATTAGACAAGAAATGACCTGAAAGATTGATATAAAAATCTATTGATTTTTTCTTGAAGAAAGATATAGTGTTCAATTTATTATTCATTAATTAAAAGTTAACAGTCAAACAAAAGAAAAACAAAAGAGAAACAAGAGACGCATTGCATCATGTTCCTGCCTCTATGTTGGTAATGTTCTTGTAATTTACCATTAGGAAATATGGATTGAGTAACTTTACTGTTGTACTAGAAAGCTGGACAGTGGCTGATGGATACACAGGTGAGAACATATGGTTAAGCAGTGAAGTATGGCATTTATCAGTTCACTATCCCATCAAAGACAATCATCATTGGTTCCGTAAAGAGCATACAAAGTGTACAGAATGTGACATGCATTCAAGTAGAAAGGCACCTATTGTTTTAGCAATTACTTGGTTTATAGGCTTCCATTGCTCATTCTAGTGTACATTGTGTAACATGAACTCAATATCGTGAAAGAATGCCATCTATGATGGAAAAGGTTAAGGATAGTTTCTTTTATACAACTTCCAGAACTATTGATGCAAACTATTTTTAGAACTTTAACTGCATTCAAGCATAAAAACTGTAAATAATTGACAAAAATATTTTTAGAATCTTGATCATTCTTTAGATATAATAGTTGATAAAAGGCATGACTGTTGCACTAAATGAAGACTAAATATTCTATTTTAGCATGTGGATAAAAATAGAATGGAATTTAAAACATAAGGTTTTCACAGTCCATGAAAATAAAAAATAAAAAGCTTTTGATAAAAATTTGTAGAAGATTTTAACATGGAGAGTTAAGATCAGACTCAATGATCCATTATCAAGATGAAACAGATGAAGTACTGGATTTATTAGGAGGGAAATAATTAACAAGATAGCTCCCAAGGCCAAAAATGTTGCTTGAGGAGTGTGTTGAACAGAAAGCTAGACACATCCCCTAAAAGACAACGAACCAGCAACACTCAGTGGTTGTTCACCCCAGCATGCACATGGGAGGCCTTATATACAAGTCGCAACTGGTCGATGCAACACAAGGACTGGTAGTCTGAGTGGCAGAGCATCTTGGCATGACCAAAGGATGTCCAAGATTCAAACCATATGATAGCTATTCAGATTTGTAGAGAAATGCCAAAAGTTCCTAATAGATAAAGGATGGTTATATGATAGGCGTTCAGATTTGTAAAAAAATACGAAAAGTTTCTAATAGATAAAGGGTGGTTTTTTAGACAAATAGCATTTATCCAAACATAACCTAGAAAGACCAAAAATCCCAATCGGAGAACCATGTGAGAGCCATTGACATTTATACAGAAATGTGCCAAATGTCCAACTCCAGATTTATTCTAATAGAAAAAAAAATAGTTGACAACATAAACAAGTCTAGGAGCCAATTTTGAGATATAACTCAATGGTTCTAAATCCTGCTTATGAGATAAGAGAATACACTTTGAATAAGCTTTTTTAGTTATAAAAACAATTGAGTTCATGTGAAGTTCAATTACAAAGTCCTTGAAAAAGACACTTCCATTTACAATATGCATTAAAATCTGTAAATTCTATCATATAAATTATTTTTCTGTGCAGGAAGAGAGATTTCAGAAATTGTGATCAATTCAATATAGATACAAAACAGGGTTTATTGAATATTTTTCATTGGGTAATTAGTACAAGTATGTATGTGACATAATAAAGCCCAAAAGTACCAGTCACATATTTGTGATGAGCCTTTTGCCGATGTCATGTTGACATGTATAGAATTAGTGACTAAAAGAAGGAAGAAAAGGAATAAATTATAAAACATATACAGAATTTGAAAAATTACCAATCACATATTAGTGATGAGCTTTTTGCCCATGTCATGTACACATGTATAGAATTAGTAACTAAAAGAAGGAAGAAAAGGAATAAATTATAAAACACATACAGAATTTGAAAACTAGAAATTCCATCTAGGATCAATGATTTCAATATTCATGATCATATTTGCAGTTACAATTGTCCACATTGTTTTTTTAGACTGTTGTAAAGTGTCTAGGTTGTTAGTGGCATATCTCTATTTCATTTGTAGACTGCTAACCAGAATGAGGGTATTAAATTATTAATTGCACCTTAGTCCATGCTTTGTGCATTTGTCATTGGCAGATTCAACAGTGGGACTACCATCTATTTGTCATTCAACATAGTTACTATTGGGCTACCATTCTTTCTGTGGGTAGTTCACATTCTGAAGTTTGTTATGGCTTCAAATCTTTGGCAGCATGTGACATTTTGGTTCATAATAAACAACTTCATAAGTTGAAGCCCATTTGATTATGGGCCTTACATTATGCTCCAAGCAATTGAACGTAATGTCAATATCTTCTTGCTAAAAGCTTGACATCCACAATGTTGCTATTGGGATTCACCTCAAGTGGCATGGGTCATCTCACGTGGAGGAGGATTGTATAATTCTAAGTTAATAATTTGCTCAAAAAAACCCTTGGATGTCCGTCTGGTTAGTACCCAGTCCGGATTCATGGTCTGGTGTTCTGTTGAGAAGGAAGCCAATTTATGTCAAGTATAGAATTAAGGACAGAAAGACGAGGGAAAAGGGCAAAGGGAAAAGTAATGGAAAAAAAGACACAGAACTTGAAAGTTACAAATTCCGTCATAGATACTGTTTTACTATGCAAGACCATAGATTTTAGCATTGCAAGTTAATAATTAGCTTCTTGCTCAAGTCATATCTATATGTAAAGAGTTGATGGTTGAAAGAAAGCATAGAAGCGGTAAATGAAAACATTCTATTAAAGGTTGAATGAAAGGCAAGAAGGAAAAATAACATATACAGAATGTGAAAAGTACAAATTACATCCTATAAACTAATTTGCATGGAGGATTAGACATTTCAATATTCATAATGATTTCAGAAATCATCAGTGAACACACATATGACAATATAGTTAGTATTGTGAGAGATAGTTTTTAAATTTAAAAGTGGAGGAGAGTGCGAGATAGTATTTGTTTACGAGAGTTCATAAAGTTCAGTTCTTGCAAAATGCACAAAATATAAACATATAACATGATGTGTAATTTAGAGAGCAAAGAGAGTATCAAAGTGGTATTTAGTATAAGACATATGTAACAAAAATGTGGTTTCATATGCTTTAGAAGCGATAGGCAATGCCTATGCAATTCAGTCTAGTTGTGCTGTCCTGCAAGATGAACATAAAGGTGATTGTGAACATTTATTTTATTGGACAAAATAATATATTTTTTATTTTTTTAAATTGAACAATGCATATATCAAATTGCTAATCACTACCAAAAGATTTAGAATCAAATCTATGTATTGTGAAGGACAAACTGTGATTGATGTGTTCTTTCTTCAATTAACAAGCCACAGGAAGGAGACACTATAGTCTTTGTGAAGAAGTTAAATTTGTTTGTTATATTTTTTTAGTAGAACAAAAGAGTTGTAAGAAGAGTGAGGGTGTACCTTAATATATTGCCATAATGTGTTCATTCTTTAGGACAAGATGCCTCAATGATGGCATTGTTCTTATTCAATGTAAATTGCCCTTTTTTGCTAAATGCTTGTAACATGAAGATGACTGTTGATTTGTCTTTGAGGTATTTCTCATAGCTGATGTTTTGGAGGTCTGGCAGTAGCATCTAGATGATATTGCTGGCACAAGAGCAATGTATTGTCTGTTTGTTATTAGTGGTTAGTATAGTCTTGAGATAATGTGAGTAGATATAGGCAACCTCTTCGTTGCATCTATCACATTGGACAGTTTCATTGTCAAGTGCTCCATAGGAATCAAATTTGCAATTGCATTTTGAGAAAAATGTGTGAAACGGACTGGAAAATGCATTGGCTATTTTCAATGTTCCTTGTACCTGCAATACATATGGAAGTGTTATATAGTTAGCAAAAGAACTTTTTTGTCAATTTTATTTTAAATTTGCTAGGGGAAAAATTGGAGATTTCAATAGTTGTTACCTCAAATGTTGAGTGAAGTAAACTATTCAAGGGATCCAAGGTCCTTTTGTCATTTAATGCACTGATATATGTTGATTGGCAAGTGTGAAGCATGTTGTCTTTGGCATTGATCCGCTTGACAATACTTTTGAAAAGTATGAGCGGAAATTCATTCCTTTGGAGTTGTTCTTCCATTCTTAAGAAATGGCCCTCTAAATTCTGGTGCATCTGTAGCTGTTAGTGTAAATAGTGTAAGTAAAGAATGAAGCTGTAGAAGAGCAATGATTGTCAATTGGAAATCAAGCACATTCCAGAATCAGAACATTTTCTTAACATAACCATTAAATAGAATTAGTAACTAAAAGAAGGAAGAAAAGGAATAAATAATAGAACAGATATAGAATTTGAGAACTAGAAATTCCATCCAGGGTCAATGACTTCAATATTCATGATCATATTTGCACTTGCAATTGTCCACATTGTTTTTTTTTTAGACTCTTGTAAAGTGTCTAGGTTGTTAGTGGTGTATCTCTATTTCATTTAATTGCACCTTAGTCCATGTTGTGTGCATTTCTCATTGGCAGATTCAATAGTGGGACTAGCATCTATATGTCATTCAACATAGTTACTACTGGGCTACCATTCTCTCTATGGGCAGTTCGCCTTCTGAAGTTTGTTATGGCTTCCAACCTTTGGCAGCATATGAGATTCTTAAAAGAGTATATAGATGAACATCCCACTTAAAAGAGGGTATATGCATCCTCATACTCGTACTTAAATATTTTACTAGAAAGGTGTTTGGAAATTCTATTATACATCTATTAAAAAAGTTTATAGATGCTTTTACAATAAAAAAGTGGCGGATACATGTTAACGACTTTTCAAAGACACTAAAAAAACATAGAACATTACATATTACATATGTATGGGCCAACTATAGGAAGAAGAGCACAAAATTGTGAGAAAGTGTTTCACCATCAAGATGGATGTTTGATCATTTATATCCATTTTTTACCATACTTTTGTTTTGGTATTGATTAAAACTCCTAGCATAACTACAACACCTAGTGAAACCACCAAAAAAATAAAAGAAACATCCTCCCGCGACTAGCATCCAAACTGACGCCAAACTTTGCCACTACATAAAGAAGGCATAGTTTTGGCATACACAGTACTTAGAAGGAAAAGAGGAGTTGAGTGGGACTCACTAAACTAGCCTGAATTTAAGGCAAATCTAATGGGGAAGCTCTAAAAGCAAAAAAATGAACTGGAAGTGTTGTATATTTTTTGGGCATCGGAACTGACAACCTAGGTCACGGTTTTATTGGTGAAGGTGCAAAATTTGTTTTATTTTTTTCATATTTATTAATCTCATTAATAAATTAAACAAGACAAAATCATTGTTTTTTTCAATGTTAGTGTCAAAAAGTAGCAAGAAAAACTTTACAACTATCCCAGAGGTGTACATCTGCCACCTATCCCAGACGTGTACATTTGCACTCATGCAATTCATCAAGAAAGAAGACAATAGGCTTATGGAACACACGTCAAAACATTAAAAATCAACCACAAAAGCAAAGCAAGATCCTTGATAGCATTATAGAAGGATGGCAAATAGGTTGGTTTTTATGATGAAATATAGCCATAGATTCAGCTTCATTTACAAAGTAAGTTATGATTGCTTTTGTCCCACAAATAGTTGAAAACTCATTGTATCATTTTTCTGGAAAAGTCCAAAAGAAACAAGGATACGGTTCTATGGGTTCTCACAACTTGTTTTTAAGAAGGACCGAGTTGGCCTTTTTTCTTCTTCCCTTCACTGAAAAAAAGGTATTTGCTAGCTTTCAGTGGATAATACATCTCTAATGGAAGGCTATTTTGCTTTATAGAAAAAAACTTATCCTGTAAAAAGATAAGATCATAATTTTAGCCCCTAAGAAATCCATGCTTTGCTTATTGTTTTCTTTTATCGCTGTGCAGGTCAGGGAGGCTGCGCTAGCTATGGGAGAGCAACAAAATGCAAAGAGCACCCTCAAATCCATGCTATGCGAAATGCAGCCTTAATTTTAAGAGTTTGAGGGCATTCATTGGGATCTTGACAACGTCAACCAGATTTTGGTTTGCTTGTTTATTTTTATTCTTTTTTATATTTTCTTTTCTAGAATGGACGATAAAGAGATGGGAGGATGTTATGTTAGGTTTAGGCACCAAAACTGTATTTATTTTTATTTTTAATAAATTTATTTTCTTGAAAAGCCTCAGAGAGGCCATAACCATGGTAGACGTAAGGCCAGTTGGCAATACCAACGTCATAACCATGACAGACCTAAGGACAGTTGGCATGGCGGCCTCTGCTACCAGGTTTGCGACAACTTTTTCACCCATTACTGCAATTCTCTTAATAGACAGCTGGTTTTCGGTTGCAGCTCATGGGAATTGCAGATTTATAGGGTATTTCTTTTTTAGGTTGCTCTCCATAAAAGTTGTGATTGCAAAGATTCATGTTTTTTAGTTGCACTTTTTAAGGGTTTTGATTGGTTGCTCTCCGTAAGAGTTTTGATTGCAAAGATTCGTGTTTTTTAGTTGCAGAGTACAGACCAATGGGTTTGACCCTCGGTCTCATCACAAAAAGCTCCCTGACTTACCCGTCTACTAAACCCCAATGGACGTTGTTAGAGATTTGGGCGCATGGTAGAATTTTGATCAATTGTTACATATAGGCCCCAAACATTGATAAAATTCCTTTGTAATAGATTTTTTCAGAAAAAAAGATAATTCTTTTTTCACTGTATGTGGGACGCTCATTCTTGGTAATTAAGGAGGGTTTAAGGTTGTTTTTTGTGGTGATATTTTCTAACTGTAGATTCTCTTGGGTATGCAGGTGTAATGGGCAGGCTTCAGAAGCTTTTGATTTGCAGTTTTTCTTCTTGGCAAGGGCATTCAGTTTCACACTTCTAGATTACTTTCAGATTTGCTACTGCTTTGCAGAGGGAAAGCCATCTAATTCTGCAGTCAAGCCAGTATATTGAATTAATTAAAGCTCATGTTAACTAAATATCTTTGATAAACCCTCATTTCATACCTTTTATTCCATTGTACATACCTTCCATAGGTAGACCCCAGAAAACAATGCCGACACAGGGTTTGAAGGGCTTTGATTTTTTGGGAAAAAGTTGGTGAGGAGAATCTCTAGATAATTGTTATCTGTTCAAGAAAATCTTGAAATTCAAGTAATTTAAATTGCTAGATAATTGTTATCTGTCAAAAAAAATGTTATATTTACTATTTATTTTTCAGAATTACCAACAACCTTATTTTTCTTTCTGCTGGTGTAGAAAAATAATATTTGTTTCATATATCTTAATAAAGAGCTACTACATCTGGTTTTTTATATCTTAATAAACAATATATTTGCTTTAAAACAAACAGAAACATGAAAGCTAGAAAAAATCACAAGTACATACCCTACATATTCAGCCTCTGCTCAAATCTATCTTCTATCCTATCTCCACTGGTTTCTGCTCAAATGTGGTTCAACATCTATAACAGACCTTTCAAATATGCACCTTCTTTTTACACGCTTCTCAAACACATTTTCCAAAACATTCAATGCCTCCATCGTTGATCACAAATATGCCAATATAAAAATCTTGATATACATTTATGTCATTTATAATGCATTTATTGTCTTCACTGAGATATTTATTGTCTTATTTGAAATTTGAAAAAAACAAAAAAAATGATTTTTTGCAATGAGTGTTTATAATATCAGCCAATAGAAAAATAGATAAATCACTTTTTTCCAATTATGAAATAGGAAAAATAAATTACAAACTATAGTTTTTTGGCTCATATTTTAAATTCTAACTTGCTATTGGCTCAGCGAGTTGAAATAATAACATCTAACTGATGCATTAGTGCTGGCAGGAACTAATAATAATAAAATACCATTTATTGGCTTGCCACGGCCACGGTCATCAGTGACTCCAATGAATCGGCCACTTTTTTTACCCCTGCTGCTCCTACCATTATCATTTATGTTAGGCTTTCCATGAGATGTCTGAGGGTTAGGGTTTTCCATGCATTATTACCACCACTTCCAGCAACTGTGTCTTGATCAACCCTCCCTCTACTGAGATTGATTACATCCTTGCTGCGTGTCCAATATCATTCAATTCACAAGAATTCTCCTTGTAATTTTTCCATTTTTTTCCACTAAGCCTCACCTCAGGATTAGGATCTGCTATCTCAGAAACAGTAGTAGACTGAGCTTTAACTTGAGCATGAGAAACACTGGCACCACGATTTTCCATTATCGTAAATTCTGCACAATGTAAGAAAGCAAGTTAGCACTGCAAAGGGATATGTCAATCATTTATCTATTCCTTAATATCTTAAGAAAATTGGGGCCACGAATATATAATGGATAAGAGAGATTTCAATATCCTTCATCATACTAAAACAGTCTATGAGACTATCATATTTCAAAGCACTGCTGAAGTAGTGAGAGAATTGCTATCAGACATAACTCTGGTCTTCGCAACTTGTTTCTCTTTCTAAGTCTGACCTTTCTAGTGATGATAGATAAAACAAACAGTGATGAAAACAATTAGTTCTGTTAGTTTTCCTTTATGTTTATATGTAATATCCCTTCACTTGTGCCCCAAAAGAAAATGGTGGGAAAAATGAGGAAGACCATATAGTCAAAACTAATTATGATTTCATGATTTGCCTAAGTCTTATGACCATTCAAAATATATGGCCTTTTTCATGAGTTGGGAAAAGCCTTGGTCTACATGAGATCAAATACAAAAATAGTGTAAAGAAAACTAAGGGTAGAACATGATGACCCACAATCTACTCAGAGGGTTTTATCCAATAAAATGTCAAAGAAAGGGAAAAGAAGATGAAATAATTAATGGAAGTTCATGAAATTAATGTACAGTGTGAGTTTTTACATAAAAGACTGGGAACTAAACTTCAACCATTTGAGACATAAAATATAAAAAAATCTAATGTGGATTAGATTGTATAATTTTCCTTCAAATATTGGAATCCCTTGATACTTAAGGAAATAGGAAATCATATAGGGTCCTTCATATTGATGGATGCGAATACAAAAGAGAAAGAATTAGGCCTATTCGCACATATCTGTGTATACATAAATTTGACAGAAAAGCTTCCTTTGTCTATCAAAATTCAATCAAGGGAAGAGTTTTGGGAGCCAAAAAATTTAAATCGAGAGGCCAATAGAAAAAAGCCCCAATAGAAAGAAACAAATGGAACATGAATAATCAAAGAAAAGAAAGAGAAAACAAAAAAGTAGAAAACATTTCCCACATTGAAAAACCCAATATTGGGAAAATGGAGCAAAATCAAGAAGAAAATCAATCATAGGTAGAAATATGGGAAAATAACAAAACATGACATTTTCCAAAGGAGGGAGAGTCAAGGTATTTCCTAAAAAAGGTTACCTTCAAATTAGTGTTACATATTTTTGGGATTACTAGTAAGATAAGAAAACTATGATCCTTTTAGAGAAGAATATAGGATATATATCAAACACCAAATAATAAGAAGATACAAAACATTACAAAAAAATTAGATTTTCAAAAGGAGATTATAAAAGAAATAAATGAGGAAGAAAGAAAGGATAGAAATTTAGATCAACTCTTTAGATGATAGAGGAATGATTCAATCAATATTTGAAATTGACAAGTCTAATTGTGGGGAACAAGAACATAAAGGAAGGAAATCTAATAAAGAATTATTGGTCAGAGAATGGGAGGCAAAAGGGAAAATGAAGATAAATGTGATGCTAAGATCTGGGAAAGGAATACTCTTTTCCAATGATCAATGAAGATCACATCATGGAATGATAGGAGCCTAAACACCCCTAACAGAAGATGTTTGATTAAATGTCAAATGCATTTATCAGATATTGATATATTCCTCCTACAAGAAAAATATAAGTAAGAAGCAAGCTAAAATAATGGCTTACAAACTTAAAAAAATGGAAAGGACACTTTGTTGAATCAATTGTCCATTTTAGAGGCATGGCTACCACATGGAGACCCTCAACAACCAACATGGAAGTAGTCAACCCGGATCAACATTGGCAAGTAAGTAAAATTAATTGTATATTTACTAAGTTTCATTTTTATTGATTAATGTATATGGACCAATTGTATGCACACAAAAGAAAGAAAATTGATAAGATATAGTACTCTTTATTAAATCTAAACCCCAAAAATTTATGATAATTGGTGGAGATTTCTTGATACTGTTATGTTGAAAAATGTCCCCTTGGGGGATTTTTTGATAGCACAAGATCTATTCACATGCTCTAATACCCCATTTAATAACCTCACACACCAGACACACTTTGTGTTCCTTAATGTTGATCTATTAACTTAGACCTCTAGAGACCTGCTATCATAATAGTGACAGGAACCTTTCTATGTTCAATAAGTCAATCCAGAAATAAAATGTAGAAATGTTAGAACTAACTAATGAATTTAGCTTTCTGGAATAAGAACTACCCATGATAGGACATTTACATTATCAGATCAATCATATAGATATAAAATAGAGCCTTCATGATTCAGACAAACCACAAGCGATAACAAATAAATACACATATCAAAAACAATTAACTTTATTCATGCTGGGAAACCATTACAGATTACAAGTGAACTAGATCCTTCATGGATCGATGCTCCCTTCTCTATGGGCATTTGGCCCCGTCACTCTCATTACTCTCAGTCTCTTCTCTTTCCTCCTATTGATGTTTCACTCTCATTACCACATTTTCTTATGAATGAAGTGTAAAATTGCTATTGATTGTTTGACCCATTGAAATAGATGATATTTAAGTAGAGTGTCAACTAAATTAAATAAAGAAAAAATCTTATTAAATCCAAACCCCAAAAATTTATGATAATTGGTGGAGATTTCTTGATACTGTTATGTGGGAAAATGTCCCCTTGGGAGATTTTTTGATAGCACAAGATCTATTCACATGCTCTAATACCCCATTTAATAACTTCACACACTAGACACACTCTCTATTCCTTAATGTTGATCTATTAACTTAGACCTCTACAGACCTACTATCATAACAGTGACAGGAACCTTTCTATGGACAATAAGTCAATCAAGAAACTAAATGCAGAAATGTTAGAACTAACTAATGAATTTAGCTTGCCGGAATAAGAACTACCCATGACAGGAAACTTATATTATCTGATCAGTTACACCATTTTTGTATTTGATCTCATGTAGACCAAGGGTTTTCCCAACTCATGAAAAATGCCATATATTTTGAATGGGAATTTATATTATCCAGTTCCTATATGTTTTGAATAAATATGGCATTCTAAAAATTTTCCTTTATTTTGTGTTTCCCCAAAGGAATCCTATTCACTCCTGTAGGAACATATGATAATTCTTTTCTTGATTTTGTCCATGTCCTTTTTTGATCATCTTGGATTTGGTTTTCTATCCAATCTATTAGGGCCTTATATTCTATTTCCTTTTGTCTCCACAATTTAATTTATGAAGTGGAAGAAATTTGATCTAACCCTAGTCTAGGGTTTGGGTTTTGCTTTTCTATAAATTGTCTCATTTTAAGCCATTAGTGGTTGAACTATTTAAATCTATTTCTATTATTTTTTTCTTCCCTCTTCCTTTGTTCTTCTCTCCATTCTTCTGTTAATCTATTGTAGTCTTTTGCCGATTTCTACCCAAAAAAATTTCCTTTGACTTACAACAAGGGTAATGAATAGTAGCATGGTGGAAAGAAAACTCCAAAGGTAAAAGGAAAGAAGAGTTGCACTTCTATGGTAAAGGTATGAGAAAATTGCATTGTTCTCATTGCAATCTCATATTCAAAATAGATGACCTTTTTCATGAGTTGGGAAAACCCTTGGTCTATGTGAGATCAAATACAAAAATGGTGTAAAGAAAACTAAGGGCAGAACATGATTACCCACAATCTACTTAGAGGGTTTTATCAAATCAAATGTGAATGACAGGGAAAAGAAGATGAAATAATGAAAGGAAGTTCATGAAATTAATGTACAGTGTGGGTTTTTACATAAAATACTGGGAACTAAACTTCAACCATTTGAGACATAAAATATAAAAAAATCCAATGTGGATTAGATTGTATAATCTTCCTTCAAATATTGGAATCCTTTGAAGAAATTAAACTTATATTACTTGGTCATGTTGAAATGCAAGGAGATGATAGAAAGATTTAATTATGGTGAAAAATAATTTATTTATAGAAATAAATAAGTTGAGTCAAAGGTTATGAAGAAATAAATATTCAATAGTAATATTGTAAAGAATTGTATGTTTCACTCATTCACTTTTATGTTTTAATGTTATTTTTGTAGATCTTGTTAACTTATTGTCTTAGTATATAATTTATTTTTTAGGTCCAGTGAATAACCCTAATTTTGAATTTAACATTGTATTATGTCTAAAACTCCACTTCATACCAACACCAATGCAATTCTCAGGACTTATTTCTTCCTAGACTAGATCATACATGCAATCTCGTCCTCTAGACTAGATGATGGGCATGATCTAGTCCTCTAGATTTAAAATTTGAAATTCTCAATTCTAAAGATAACAATCTCAAAATATAGTTATTACCCATGAAGAAGATAAATTTTGGATAATTTTATCTTTACCTTTCTACAACCAAGGAGGGTGCTAATTGGGATGTAAATTCTAACATTTATCTTTTTCATACCCATCTTTTTCACAATGAGAACAATGCAATTTTCTCTTACCTTTACCATAGAAGTGCAACTCTTCTTTCCTTTTACCTTTGGATTTTTCTTTCCACCATGCTACTATTCATTACCCTTGTTGCAAGTCAAAGGAAAATTTTTTGGGTAGAAATCGGCAAAAGACTACAGAAGATTAACACAAGAATGGAGAGAAGAACAAAGGAAAAGGGAAGAACAAAATAATAGAAATAGATTTAAACAGTTCAACCACCAATGGCTTAAAAGGAGACAATTTTTAGAAAAGCAAAACCCAAAACCTACACTAGGGTTAGATCAAATTTCTTCCACTTGATAAGTTAAATTGTGGAGACCAAAGGAAATAGAATATAAGGCCCTAATAGACTAGATAGAAAACCAAATCCAAGATAATTAAAAAAGGAGGACATGGACAAAATCAAGAAAAGAATTATGATATGTTGTTACAAGAGTGAATAGGATTCCTTTGGGGAAACACAAATAAAGGAAATTTTTTAGAATGTCATATTTATTCAAAACAAATAGGAATTGGATAATATAAATTCCCATTCAAAATATATGGCCTTTTTCATGAGGTGGGAAAACCTTGGTCTGCATGAGATCAAATACAAAAATTGTGTAAAGAAAGCTAAGGGTAGAACATGATTACCCACAATCTACTAAGAGGGTTTTATCAAATCAAATGTGAATGACAAGGAAAAGAAGATGAAATAATGAAAGGAAGATCATGAAATTAATGTACAGTGTGGTTTTTACATAAAAGACTGGGAACTAAACTTCAACCATTTGAGACATAAAATATCAAAAAATCCAATGTGGATTAGATTGTATAATCTTCCTTCAAATATTGGAATCCCTTGATATTTAAGGAAATAGGAAATCATATAGGTTCGTTCCTATTGATGGATGCGAATAAAAATGAGAAAGAATTAGGCATATATCCACATATCTGTGTATAGATAAATTTGTCTGTCAAAATTCAATCAAGGGAAGAGTTTTGGAACCAAAAAATTAAATGGAGGGGCCAATAGAAAAAGGTCCCAATAGAAAGAAAGAAATGGAACATGAATGATCAAAGAAAAGAAAGAGAAACAAAAAAGAAGAAAACATTTCCCACATTGAAGAAACCAATATTGGGAAAAAGGAACAAAATCAAGAAGAAAATTTGTCATAGGTAGAAATATGGGAAAATAACAAAACACAACATTTTCCAAAGGAGGGAGAGCCAAGGTATTTCCTAAAAAAGGATATTTTCAAATTAGTGTTAGAACTTTTTGGGATTACCAGTGAGATAAGAAACTATGATCCCTTTTGGAGAAAAATATAGGATATATATCAAACACCAAATACCAAGAAGATACAGAACATTACAAAAAATTTAGATTTTCAAAAGGAGATTATAAAAGAAATAAATGAGGAATACGAATGGATGGAAATTTAGATCAACTCTTTAGATGATAGAGGAATGATTCAATGAATATTTGAAATTGATAGGTCTAATTATGGGGAACAAGAAAAGAAAGGAAGGAAATCTAATAAAGAATTACTGGTCAGAGGAGGCGAGGCAAAAGGAAAAATGAAGATAAATAGGGAAAATTAAGATATATATGATGCTCCAATGATCAATGAAGATCACATCATAGAATGATAGGAGCCTAAACACCCCTAACAAAAGATGTTTGATTAAATGTCAAATGCATTTATTAGATATTGATATATTCCTCCTACAAGAAAAATATAAGTAAGAATCAAGTTAAAATAATGGCTTACAAACTTTAAAAAATGGAAAGGACACTTTGTTGAATCAATTGTCCTTTCTAGAGGCATGGCTACCAGATGGAGACCCTCAACAACCAACATGGAAGTCGTCAACCCAGATCAGCATTGGCAAGTAACTAAAATTAATTGTATATTTACTAAGTTTCATTTTTCTTGATTAATGTATATGGACCAATTGTATGAACACAAAAGAAAGAAAATTGATAAGATATAGTACTCTTTATTAAATCCAAACCCCAAAAATTTATGATAATTGGTGGAGATTTCTTGATACTATTATGTTGGAAAATGTCCCCTTGGGAGATTTTTTGATAGCACAAGATCTATTCACATGCTCTAATACCCCATTTAATAACCTCACACACACTAGACACACTTTCTGTTCCTTAATGTTGATCCATTAATTTAGACCTCTATAGACCTGCTATCATAACAGTGACAGGAACCTTTCTATGGACAATAAGTCAATTCAGAAATGAAATGCAGAAATGTTAGAACTAATTAATGAATTTAGCTTGCCAAAATAAGAAATACCCATGATAGGAAACTTACATTATTTGATTAGTCATACAGATATAAAATAGAGCCTTCATGATTGAGACAAACCACAAGCGATAACAAATAAATACACATATAACAAACAATGAACTTTATTCATGCTGGGGAAACCATTATAGATTACAAGTGAACTAGATCATTCATGGATCTATGCTCCCTTCTCTATGGCCATTTAGCCCCCTCACTCTCATTACTCCCTTAGTCTCTTTTCTTCCTCCTATTGACGTTTCACTCTCATTACCTACATTTTCTTGTGAATGAAGTGTAAAATTGCTATTGATTGTTTGACCATTGAAATAGATGATATTTAAGTTGAGTGTCAAGTAAATTAAATAAAAAGAAAACCTTATTAACTCACCAAGACTTACTTGACGTCTATCATCCTTAAGCCTGCAGAGATATGGCATTCCAACATTATTAAAGAGTTCTTTATAGTGAAACATATTGTATGTCTTTAGAAATTCATTATTATTGAGCTCATCATCTTAACAGCACCCAAAATTTTTTCAAATCAACCTTTTGAGTCATAAAAAATTAACCATAGAAATATGGAATCACCCTAAATATGAGACACACAAAATGACCTGAAAGATTGATATCAAAATCTTTTAGACATTTTTCTTAAAGAAAGATATAGTGTTCAATGTATTATTTTTTAATCAAACAAAAGAATAACAATAGAAATAATAGAATACCATATATTGGCTTGCCAACGGCCACGGTCATCAGTGACTCCAATGAATCAGCCACATTTTTTACCCTTGCTGCTCCTACCATTATCATTTATGTTAGGTTTTCCATGAGATCTTTGTTAGGGTTTTCCATGCCATTTTTTTTTTAAAACAGAAAAAGGTGTAGAGGCACCCATAGATTAAGAGTTTTTAAAAAAATATTACAGAAAATATGGCCAAAGCCAAGTCTTAATGAACTGAAACAACATGAAGGCCCTTAAAAGACCTGATAGAACAATCATTGTCATACAAAACAAAAATAGAAATGAAGAAAAAACTGGGGAGAAACACATTTTGTGACAGCAGTGACACAAAACAGAAAGACCATACAAACCACCCCATACCACAACATCCAAAAAGGATTCCCTTACCACCAATAGAGTAGGGACAGTCAGAGAACATGTGAGCAATTAGAGAGCATGACCTGACACCACCTTTCATGGCACCGCCAGAGTTGCAGGTAAGGTCTATTTATCCAAATCCACATCCGCAAGAGGCTGAGAGCCTTCGTCAGGGTCCTCCAGTGCATACCGCGGCATTCCTAGAGCCAAATCAGGAGTGTGAATCCTTAGAAACCTGATGGACAAGAACACATCCATTATCCTTTCCACCTTTTTCTTGGAGATGAGAAAGCAATGAGACCTCAATGCCTCCTCAATTTCACCACTACTCAGGGATTTTAAACTAGCTTGGAAGGCCCTATATATAGCTTGCTGCAGGGGAGAGGTGCGTAGGGAAGTAAATTTGAATAGCCCCCTAATTATAGCATCACATTGATCCATTCTGTACATAGAGACCACCATTTCCCACCTTTCAATTGTGTAGAGGTTTTTATAAAATAGACCTGCTGCTAGAACATGGACATACTCACCATCCATTACCAGATCCATTATATTGGATAAGAGCTGAGAAATGACATCTGAATAATTTATCACACACCCCTCATATCGTCTTATCCAAGAATGATCAACTATATTCCTTGCTGCAAACTGAATGAGAGTGCAATCCGAGTCAAGAAGAGTCATCAAATCTGCCACTTGACCCTCCCTCTAATCTCTGGTTCCCATTTGAGGGCTAGGAAGAACAGACTCTGGTTGAGATGTATGTCGGCCATATAGGCTTCCTGCTAGAGATGTGTAGGATATAGGAATAGAGTAACTACAGGGGAGCTGATATGACAGAGGGAAGTGATGCCGAGGGAAGTGTAGACGAAATGAAAATTAGAAAAAAATAAGATCCTTTAACAAGCCAATGCCGCCATATATAAATAATGTAAACCAATGTCATCTTTGCGGGAACAAGCTGGCGAAGTACATCAGAGACGTCATTAGGTCAGGGACCACACACGACAAAAACTAGGGTACACAAATCAATGAAGACTACCATCTAAAAATTGCAACGTGTCCTCTCTAGTACATCCCTACAAAAACGATGAAGCCGTTACACTTCCCAGCGAAAACTCATTAAAACCAAGCATTAAAGGCTAGGCATCTCCTTTTAAATTGAAAGATTATTAGGACGGATTCGCAATCCCCTGCCTATCCACCAGCACGTTTGAGACAGCTTGAAAGGTCTCGGATTAGTGAATCTCATGAGAACTATCCATCCTCTTCTACAAATTTGTTAGAAATTCAAAGAAGGAATTTAAGCCACTTTTAATAGAATTTACCAATCTTGTTACAAGAGCGAAGCTAGTCGAATCCATATTCAAACCAAATTGAAGCCTATCACCAACTACAACTCATTCGCTAAGAGATTTCATAAAATGTAAGGCATCAAGAATACTTTTTAAAGGAATTCTTAACTATACCATACAGATGTAGCCTGAACAAAAATCAAGCTAATCTACTCCCCATCATTTCTTCCATCTCGAAAAGTCAAGCTAGTCTACCCCCTGTCACTTCTTCCATCTCATGTGATAGGAGATTTGACAAGAGGTTTGAATGCATTTGATCACTAGAAGGGAATAAAATAGATGTGCTTTCCATCCCAATGGCTATGTTTGCTAACAAGTCTACCACCTTGTTACCTTCCCTAAACGTGTCAGAAATAAGAAAGTTATCTAGCCTGCTCAAAAGAATATCGCCTACTGAAGAATATAATTGAGTTTCTAGTTGTCTAAGCCTCTTCCTTTTATATCATTGATTACTATGAGAGAATCCCCCTCTTTCCACACATTTTTAATCCCTTTCTCAACTACCAATTGCAAACCATGAACTAGCACCCATCCTTCTGCCTCATTATTGGTTCCATTGGGTAATTTAGATGATTTAGCTGCAATCATAGACCATTCTTCATTTCTAATAACACAACCTATACCTGAAGGGCCTAGATTCCCTCAGCATGTACCATCAAAATTTAGTTTGGAGAAAGGAGGGGATGGAGTAATCCATTTTACTTGATCTCTTTTTGTAGCGATTTTGGATAACCCTGGAACACAGCCACAGTTTAACTTACTAGTTGACGGCTAGAATGGAATAGTTGTTGCATCCCAATTAGACCATGTTGACTTGTTGTTTGTGTGTTTGAGAAAAGCTACTAATAGTTTAGATATTGCTGGTTCTAGTTTGTCACAAACCTAAGTCACAGACCTTGCTTCCTTTCTAAATATACAAATTTTTCTTTCCCACCATAAATGCCAAATAATCATTGAGGGACCTATATCCCAAAGACAAGCTAAGAAGGAATTCACAAATGAATGGGGCCAATTCTTGAACATTAAAAGAAAAGATTTGGATATAGGACTAATCCAACTTATTTTCCTAAAAAATCATTGGCAACATTCTCTACTAAAGCGGCATAGGAGGAGGAGATGATCCATGGACTCATCCTCACCTCCACATAAGACACAAGGAAAGTTAGAGCCAATACCTAACCTTTTGATTCGATCTCTTGTCAGAATTTTATTGTGAAGCATGCACTAGGCAAAAGCTCCAGCTTTAGAAAGTAAAGCGTTTCCCCAACACAGGTTTGAAGGCCATTTTGAAGTAGCTTTATGCATGCAGGATCTATACCCTTCTCTTACTAAAAAACTGCTCGACTTTGACCCCATCCAGATTACTTCATCCTCCCCACTGGAAATTATTACTAACTTCTTCCTTAAAAGCTAAGAGAGAAACACTTTCTAATTTAACAAGAAGTTAAAGTCACGAGTGCTTTTCCAAGCTACTGAAATTGAGGGCCCTACCCTTGTCACGAGCCAATAATCTTTGACTTTGATCCCCCAGTTTGACTGAAGGAATAGTCTTTCTTTTGTGAGCTCCTTCCTTACTACAAAAGACGGTCCACCTCCCCAAGAATCATGCCAGAAATCTACCTTTTCTCCATTGTGGATTGTCCATGTCAAGTTAGGTTGAAGAATGTCTCTACTTCTTATTAGAAAGTTCCAGATTGTTGATCCTTTGGGAGGGTTCTGCACTGTAAAGATTCTCTCATTATCCAAGGAATCTAGGTATTTTGCTTTCATCAATCTTACCCATATAGAATTGGGTTTCGCATACATGTTCCATGCCAATTTAGTCCCCAAATCTTGATTTTGGATTTAGATATTGAGAATTCCAGTCCATCCTACCTCTTTAGGCTTGCACACTTTGTCCTAGGCCAATAAATGGATCTTCTTCTCTTAAGGACAGCCTTGCCACAAAAAATCTTGCAAATCCCATCTATTTTAGTGCTGATGCCTTTCGGTATGTTGAATACCAACATCATGTAAATTGGGACAGCTGATAGAATTGCTTTTATCATCACAATTCTGGCTGCCAAGGACAATCTGCAACCTTTCCAACTGGGAAGTTTTGAACTCATGTTTTTTAGAACTTTACTCCATAGTTCATTTCTATATCTTCCATTGAAGAGAGGGAGGCCAAGGTAATTCCCAGGAAGAACCTGTATATCTAGATTTAGAATGCCCAGGATCTCATCTTGATGTTGAAGTGGTACATTTTGAAAGAAGACCATAGACTTATTGAAATTAACCAACTGTTGGAAGCTCAACAATACGTCTTGACTGTGTTCATCATGATTCTGGCTTCTTGTGGTGAGACATGACCAAAGAGTAGTGTGTTGTCTGCAAAAAGAGCATGGGTGAAGGACACTTGGATCCCTTTGATTTTGATGCCTTTCCATTCTGACCTTCTCTTGGCTTCTTTTATTGCCCATGTGAGTGCATCTGTCATCAGAATAAAAGGGTAAGGGGATAAAGGATCCCCTTGCCTCAACCCTCGTGATGGTTCAAAGGAAAGTAACTCCTTGCCATTTATGAGCACTGATATTTAAAAGCCTGAAATGCATGAAGCAAACTATTTTAACACTTCTTTAGCGAATCCCAATTGCATTAAAATATCTAGTAGGAAACTCCACTCTACTCTGTCATTTGCCTTGGACATGTCAAGTTTAACAACCATTGCTGTCCTTTTGTCTTTATCAACAGAATGTAGGATTTCGTGCATTAAAATGGTACCCTCTAGAGTCTCTTTCCCTGGAACAAAGCCTCCATGGTCAACTAAAATGAAATCCGGCATGAAATTTGCAAGCCACTGCACCAAGGCCTTAGAGATTATTTTATAGATAAAGTTGCATAGGGAGATAGGCCTGAAGTCTTCAAATGTTTGGGGAGAACTAATTTTTGGAATAAGCATTAGAAAAGTGGTCTTGATTTCTTTGAGCACATTTCTATATTTCCTAGATTCTTCCACTGCCAAAAAAATGTCCCTGCCGACCGTGTCCCAACATTTCTGAAAGAAAATTTTGGTCCACCCATCTGGTCCCGAGGCTTTCTCGCTCGCTAGGGAAAAAACTACTGCCTTAACTTCCTCTAAAGATAATTCTTTCAATAGATCTAGATTATGCTTTTCTTTCACTAGTTTGGGAATGAACTTACATTATGGCCCTCTATCACTTTAGGGGTCAAGCTAGATAAGAGATTCCTAAAGAAATCTTTTGTTGCAAAGAGAATTTCAGTTTGATTAGTGCAGACCTACCCATTTCCAAATTTGATTGAGTTGATGTAGTTTGTACCCTCTAGCATCTTCGCTGAGAGATGGAAAAAGGAGGTATTTTTGACTCCTTTCAGCCATAATTCCTTCAATCTTTGCCTCCAGAAAATTTCTTCTGTTTTCAGAATTTCTTCAAGTTCGGCTTTGATTTGTTTCTCCTTCTGAAAAGAGGCAAGATCCATACCATTTTTTATTATTAAATCTACTAGACCTCTCATCTCTTTCTATATTCTGGACTTTTCTGCAATGACATTGAGAAACAAAGACTTATTCCATTCCATCACCTTATGCATTAGCAGTTTTAATTTGCTTACAAGCTGGAACATGCGGGACCCTCTCACAAACAAGATTTGAGTCCACCAGTCCTTAATTTTTTCAATGAAGGAATCATCTTGGAACCACATTATTTGAAATCTAAACTTCTTTTTACTTAGGAAGAAATTGTCTCCTATTCTTAATTTGACTGGGAAATGATCGGAGCCCATCAGAGGCTGGATCTCTGTCTCAAATATAGCTGGTAGTTTAAAGCATTCTGAAGTTAGCAAGAATATATCTAGCCATTCCACAATTTTTAGGAAGCCTTTCCTTCTGTTTGTCTAGGTGAAAAAACTATTTTTGGGAATACAATCTACAAGAATGTTTTTGTTAATGAAATCTTTAAAATCCTACTGAGATCTAATAGGATGAGAGATGGCCCACGATTTTTCAGAATCATCCATAATGGAATTGAAATCACCCCCTAATATAAAAGCATTCCTTCTCAATAAACCTAGCCATACTGAGAAATTTTCCCAAACTTGTCTTTCTTGAGCTAAGTGAATTGGGGCATATACATTTACTAACCAAAGATCATCACCATGAAGAATCGAAGAAAACTTGCCTATTGGAAAATGATCATTTTTAGTCCATTACCTCCAAGGGTTGTATATGCTTTCTCCACCCTATGGCAAGCCCGCTAGATGCTCCCCTGGCAGTCACTACCTCAAGAGACTAGCCTCTAACTTTTGAAGGCATGAACATTCAAATCCACAGACAGTTTTGTTTCTTGTAACATTATGATGTCAGGTTTCTACTCATCAATCTGGGACTTGATGAGTTTTCTTTTGTTAGGGGCATTAAGACCCCTAACATTCCATGTAAGTATCTTCATGTCTTCCAAGGAGAGTATTTCACTCTCCTCTTGCTTGAATTGTAGTTGGCCTGAAGATTCTACTCACTAGAATTGACTTTATTCTTCTTCATCTGTTTCTGTCTAGAGCTTTTCCTAATCGAAGGGGGAGTACCTTAGACAAGGGGGCTTTTCAGATACGTTCTATTGAGTCCTAGAGGCATATTCTTGAGCTTGTCTGAGTCTTCCTGAAGGACTTCATCAGCTATCTCTTCGATCACATTATATGCTACCTTCATTACTACCTGATCAAGAAAATCTCTCAAGGTTTCGTTATCCTGTAACAAGTCCTTTTAGAATTCTTTGTGCATAGGGTCTTTCTCAACATTCTCATCGTAATCTTTTTTGAGGGTTTGAATCATTTCTCATAGTGGGGTATCCTCTTCCCAGTTGAGCCAATCTTCCTCCTCCCTTAAGGGTGAGTGACAGTTAAGATTATTATCTTCAGCCTCTTTCTCACTATCATTTGTAAATCTTTCCTCTTGACTAAGGAACTCTGCAGTCTCAGCGCCTTCCGGTGATAGGTGCTGTCCCTTTTCACTGGCACCATCAATCACCTGCTTAGGAGAAACTTGTGCTTCTGCCAATATCCCTGCTAAATCAATCTGAATCTCCCCTTAACTACAACTAGCCAGCTTGGTTTCCATCACTTTGTCAAACTGTTTTCCAGCCCCTTCAACGTCTCTAGGGATTTGCATAGGCTCAACATTCAAATCTTCTTCATTCGAGGCTGGGCTTATCATATCCCTCTAGGGACCTAAAAAAACTTGCTTATTCATTATATTTTCGTTATATAAAAATTCCTTCAGCCTTTCTAGATCCTCTGAGTCTACCCCATGTTGTAGAATGATTTCTTGGAACCATAAGCCATGATTAGATTTCATTTTGAGTCTTTTGGGTAGTAGTTCTTTAGCATCTGTGGGAATTCGTATTCTGACTGTAGAGGAGACAAGATTCTCTACTGGTATATCCACTTCTTGACATACCCCAATGGAGTTACCAAGGCACTTCAAGACTTCAACATCCCTATATTCTAGTGGGAGATACGGGAGCTGAACCCAGAAGGGAACCAGCGGGATTTGTTCTTTTCCAACATGAAAGTTAGGTCTCCATTCTAAGCAGCAAACCACTGTTTGATTGAACTTCCATATTTTCTTTGAGAGGATTCTATTTCTTTCTTCCTTGTCTAAGAACACAAAGCAAAAAAATCCGTTTCCCAGCTCACAAAACTCCTCTACTTTTCCCCACTCTTCTTGAAACCATATTTTAAGAACTTCTACTGAAAAATAGGGGTATAAAACTTTACCTATTAGGGCTGTTTCAGCTAATAAGAGTGTTTTTTCTCTCAACTTGTGCTCCACCTGGTCTAAAGAGACCTCCCCAAATTCATTACGTCTTGACATGCTCTTAAATTTGGGGATCAAGACCTTTTTCTGTTTTGGTTCATGTCCTTTCTCTAAGCGTCACTCCGAGGCTCTGTGGAATTCAGGCCTTTTAAGTTCTACAAGATCTCTTTGGCGAAAGCTTCTTGGAAAGGCACCTGTCATTCCCATATCCCTCCTGCTCCGCAAGGTGACAGCTCCTCTTTTTGCTCGAAAGTCACTGAAAGCGTCGTGTTGAGATTTCAAGGGTTTTCTGAAGGTTGTATTATCCTCCCTATATGAGTGTTTCTGTCTATCCCCAAAGTTTGGGTATCCATCTTGGAACCAAACTTTTTTCCCCAGAGATAGTATTTTATAATCCCGCAGTCCTGGCTTCCTTAATATGGATCAAATCTCTCTACCTCGTTCTTGGATACCCGTCGTTCTACTCGCAGGCAGATGAGAGGTCGTCTGGTGCATAAGAGCCGTTCTGTAAGCCATCTACTCAATATTGAGATAATTCTAAATCCTTTTAAGCACCTTTCCTTCCAAAATATTTTGTTAGAGTTCTATACTCGATCATGCTCTATGTCCATATAGTTCTCTAGTAATGGTTCTTGAAACTCACAATGCTTACCACCACTTGCAGCAACTGTGTCTTGATCAACCCTCCCTCTAATGAGATTGATTAGCATCCTTGCTGCGTGTCCAATATAATTCAATTCACAAGAATTATTACCACCACTTCCAGTAACTGTGTCTTGATCAACCCTCCCTCTACTGAGATTGACTAGCATCCTTGCTGCGTGTCCAATATCATTCAATTCACCAGAATTCTCCTTGTAATTTTCCTTTTTATTCCACTAAGCCTCACCTCAGGATTAGGATCTGCTATCTCAGAAACAGTACTAGACTGAGCTTTAACTTGAGCATGAGAAACATTGGCACTAAGATTTTCCATTATCGTAAATTCTGCAGAATGTAAGAAACCAAGTTAGCACTGCAAACGGATATGTCAATCATTCTATTCCTTAATCACTTAAGAAAATTGGGGTCACGAATATATAATGGATAAGAGAGATTTCAATATCCTTCATCATACTAAAACAGTCTATGAGACTATCATATTTCAAAGCACTGCTGAAGTAGTGAGAGATTGCTATCAGACATAACTCTGCTCTTTGCAACTTGTTTGTCTTTCTAAGTCTCACCTTTCTAGTGATGATAGATTAAACAAACAGTGATGAAAACAATTGGTTCTGTTAGTTTTCCTTTATGTTTATATCTAATATCCCTTCTCTTGTGCTCCAAAAGAAAATGGTGGGAAAATGAGGAAGACCATATAGTCAAAACTAATTATGATTTCTTGATTTGCCTAAGTCTTATGACCATTAAAGAATGCTTGTAGTCCAACGAAATAACTAAATTCATCTAAGAGGAATTAAATATTGTAGACAGAAAATGAGTAAACGAATCAAATTCTAAGTTAGATTAAGCCTTCTAACAAAGTTGAAGAAATTAAACTTATATTACCTGGTCATGTTAAAATGCAGGGAGATGATAGAAAGATTTAATTATGGTGAAAAATAATTTATTTATAGAAATAAATAAGTTGAGTCAAAGGTTATGAAGAAATAAATATTCAATAATAATATTGCAAAGAATTGTATGTTTCACTCATTCACTTTTATGTTTTAATGTTATTTTTGTGGATCTTGTTAACTTATTGTCTTGGTATATAATTTATTTTTTAGGTGCAGTGAATAACCCTAATTTTGAATTTAACATTGTATTATGTTTAAAACTCTACTTCATACCAACACCAATCCAATTCTTAGGACTTCTTTCTTCCTAAACTAGATCATACATGCAATCTCGTCCTTTAGACTAGATTGTGGGCATGATCTAGTCCTCTAGATTTAAAATCCAACCTTATTTAAGAGTTCTATGCAGTGAAACATATTGTATGTCTTCAGCAATTCATTATTATTGATATCAACATCTTAACAGCACCCAAAAGTTTTTGAAATCAACCTTTTGAGTCATAAAAAATTAACCCACAGAGATATGGAATCACCCTAAATATGAGACACACAAAATGACCTGAAAGATTGATATCAAAATCTTTTAGACATTTTTTAATCAAACAAAAGAATAACAGCAGAAATAATAGAATACCATATATTGGCTTGCCAACGGCCACGGTCATCAGTGACTCCAATGAATCGGCCACTTTTTTTACCCCTGCTGCTCCTACCATTATCATTTATGTTAGGCTTTCCATGAGATGTCTGAGGGTTAGGGTTTTCCATGCCATTATTACCACCACTTCCAGCAACTGTGTCTTGATCAACCCTCCCTCTACTAAGATTGATTAGCATCCTTGCTGCGTGTCCAATATCATTCAACTCACAAGAATTCTCCTTGTAATTTTTCCTTTTTCTTCCACTAGGCCTCACCTCAGGATTAGGATTTGCTATCTCAGAAACAGTACTAGACTGAGCTTTAACTTGAGCATGAGAAACATTGGCACTAAGATTTTCCATTATCGTAAATTCTGCACAATGTAAGAATGCAAGTTAGCACTGCAAACGGATATGTCAATCATTCTATTCCTTAATCACTTAAGAAAATTTTGGCCACAAATATATAATGGATAAGAGAGATTTCAATATCCTTCATCATATTTCAAAGCACCATATAGTCAAAAGTAATTATGATTTCTTGATTTGCCCAAGTCTTATGACCATTAAAGAATGCTTGTAGTCCAACGAAATAACTAAATTCATCTAAGAGGAATTAAATATTGCAGACAGAAAATGAGTAAAGGAATCAAATTGTAAGTTAGATTAAGCCTTCTAACAAAGTTGAAGAAATTAAACTTATATTACCTGGTCATGTTGAAATGCAGGGAGATGATAGAAAGATTTAATTATGGTGAAAAATAATTTATTTATAGAAATAAATAAGTTGAGTCAAAGGTTATGAAGAAATAAATATTCAATAATAATATTGTAAAGAATTGTATGTTTCACTCATTAAGTTTTATGTTTTAATGTTATTTTTGTGGATCTTGTTAACTTATTGTCTTAGTATGTAATTTATTTTTTAGGTGCAGTGAATAACCCTAATTTTGAATTTAACAGTGTATTATGTTTAAAACTCCACTTCATACCAACACCAATGCAATTCTCAGGACTTCTTTCTTCCTGGACTAGATCATACATGCAATCTCGTCCTCTAGACTAGATTGTGGGCATGATCTAGTCCTCTAGATTTAAAATTTGAAATTCTCAATTCTAAAGATAACAATCTCAAAATATAGTTATTACCCATGAAGAAGATAAATGTTGGATACTTTTATCTTTACCTTTCTTCAACCAAGAGGGTGCTAATTGGGATGTAAATTATAACATTTATCTTCTTCATACCCATCTTTATCACAATGAGAACAATGCAATTTTCTCTTACCATTACCGTAGAAGTGCAACTCTTCTTTCCTTTTGCCTTTGGATTTTTCTTTCCACCATGCTACTATTCATTACCCTTGTTGCAAGTCAAAGGAAAAATTTTTGGCTAGAAATCGGCAAAAGACTATAGTAGATTAACACAAGAATGGAGAGAAGAACAAAGGAAGAGGGAAGAACAAAATAATAGAAATAGATTTAAACAGTTCAACCACCAATGGCTTAAAAGGAGACAATTTGTAGAAAAGCAAAACCCAAAACCGTACACTAGGGTTAGATCAAATTTCTTCCACTTCATAAATTAAATTATAAAGACCAAAGGAAATAGAATATAAGGCCCTAATAGACTGGATAGAAAACCAAATCCAAGATGATAAAAAAAGGAGGACATGGACAAAATCAAGAAAAGAATTATCATGTGTCGCTAAAGAAGTGAATAGAATCCCTTTGGGGAAACACAAAATAAAGGAATTTTTTTAGAATGTCATATTTATTCAAAACAAATAGGAATTGGATAATATAAATTCCCATTCAAAATATATCGCCTTTTTCATGAGTTGGGAAAACCCTTGGTCTAAATGAGATCAAATACAAAAATGGTGTAAAGAAAACTAAGGGTAGAACATGATTCCCCACAATCTACTCGGAGGGTTTTATCAAATCAAATGTGAATGACGGGCAAAAGAAGATGAAATAATGAGAGGAAGTTAATGAAATTAATGTACAGTGTGGGTTTTTACATAAGAGACTGGGAACTAAACTTCAACCATTTGAGACATAAAATATCAAAAAATCCAATGTGGATTAGATTGTATAATCTTCCTTCAAATATTGGAATCGCTTGATACTTAAGGAAATAGGAAATCATATAGGGTCCTTCATATTAATGGATGCAAATACAAAAGAGAAAGAATTAGCCCTATATGCACATATCTATGTATACATAAATTTGACAGAAAAGCTTCCCCTATCTATCAAAGGAAGAGTTTTGGATCCAAAAAATTTAAATGGAGCAGCCAATAGAAAAAAGTCACAATAGAAAGAAAAAAATGGAACATGAATGATCAAAGAAAAGAAAGAGAGAAAAAAAGGTAGAAAAAATTTCCCACATTGAACAATTTGTTGATGATTTGTTTTAGACAGGTCAACAATAGAGTAAAACACTAGAGTATCCCACTCTGTATTGAATAAAGCTCTTCAAAGGCTAAACTGTGTGATCCAGTGAAGTAACTCCAAGGTTCCTTATTTATGATTCATGATGGGTTAACTCAGTGATTACATGTTATCTTGCTAATGATCACAAAAGGACTTACATTAGATTCTTCTTCTTTCATTTATCTTATCTCTCCTTTTGTGTGGATGACGCATGTACAAGGTTTCAATAATAAAGAAAAGTAAAAAGGTAAAGGTTTAGAAAACTAATCTAAGGTCAATAAAGCAATGATGATTGTATGAATAGACAAACTCCTTGACTAACCTAACTCAACTTCACCAAGGATGCCTATAACTACATGAAGTTGGTGCAATCTCCTAAGGTACGCAAATGGTTTTCAAATCATGAAGGCTCATATAAGCACCCATCAGATGGCGTAACTCAAACAAGCATCCACAATCGAACTTAAGAAAATTATAAAGAAGCTCATACTAGCTTTACACAACACTTCACCAATGATGAATGCCAAAAGCATGAGCTAGGAGTTGGTCAAATATTCACAACAACATACATAACATCAAAGAGCTTCTAATCTACTTCTAATCTACTTGAAACATCTCTTCATTCAATTCAAAGTACAAGAAATCATGTCATTCCACAAGACAAGACTTAAACACCAAGAGAACTCCAATGTCCTTGCATTAATATTGAGAAATATTTACAGCAACTTCAAGTCCTCTTAGAGAATTTTGAGAGTCTCTTCTATTCTACTCCTACTTGTTTATAATCCAATGTCTGCTCCTTTACAAATGAGGCAACAAGGCCTTTATATAGTAGTCTAGGTTTACAATGAAGGGCTAGGATCAATTCATGTAGCCAAGGGCTTAGATCATGCCACCTCAATAGGTAGTTACAACAACTTGCTATTTTTAGTACATATGAGAGGCAATGAAGGCACGTTTTCTAAGAAGATAAGATAAGATGGAATCTTTTAGACCATCTTCCACATAGGCATCCTTTTGGCTTCTTTCTTGTTGTAGATACATTGAATCCAATTGAAATAATGTGGCTGATCATAATTGGATGATGATGTGTACTCGCCAAATAGGTGTCACTTCAGCATGTTCCCAAATTATATCATCTTGTGATGTCTTCAATATGATTGCTTTGATGATGAACACTTGAGATGTATCTTGTTGACTAACACTGTGATTCTTCTTTGCAGGATGTAGAAATGATCTTCCTTGATGCTTCTCCATGAAGAGTAATGTATATGATGATGATGATGCTTCCTTCATGTAAGAGTAGATGATGATGACATCAAGTAGAGTAGATGATGATGCTTGATTGAGTAGGAGACTCTTCCGATGCTTGAAGTTGAATGGAACTTGAAGTATGATGGATGTATGTCATTGAACATGAGGATATTGAAGATGAAGTAGTGTACTTAAAATGATGATGATCTTAACATGATGAAATGCTCAAACTTGAAAGGTCCTTTGAAGTGATCTCCAAAGGTGGCTAGCATGATGCCTCTTCTTGCAATAACAATTTCTTGACTTCACTCCTTGGATGAAGGTGACTTTAGGCGCTTGCTCCTTAGGTTTGTTTATGTTCCTACAAGACAAGAGAAATATTATTAATCACTTCATAACACAAAGAAATAACTTTATACATGCAAATAAGTCTTTTTCAAGTCTAGGCGCATATTTAGATGTTTTGGGATGAAATCAATGCTGAGCAATAAATACCTTCATACTTGATATCTCACACTTTCTAACACTTAGAAATGACTTAAAAAGACTTCTATCATCTAGGCATTCATTACCAAAAGGTCACTTCATGCATTCTCCTTTAACGCGTCAACTTCAAAAGGTCAAATTCTTCCCAGGGCGCTAATTCAGTTGGTATGAAGGTGCAAGGGCGTGTTGTTCAATTTGGACTCTATTTTGTCATTTTTGTGACTTTGAATGATTAAACATGCTTAAAATGATCCACCCTCACAAGGAACTCACTCAGAGATGTCATTAGATACAGCTTACCCTTAGGTGCCAATATGGATGGTAAAGACAAGAGGAGGTGCCTCGAAGTCGATAGATGTTAAATGCTGTTATGAACTTGTCAAACTCAATGCATTCACTCTTAATTGACCCTAACTTGATTCCTCCTATAAGTGCCAAAATGGACTTGAACATGGGGGAAGTAGCACCTTAAGTTATGATGCTCAATTGGATACATTTACTCCATTAGGAAGCTCAAGATGATTCTTTCAAATCATCATACCCTTAAGCACTCATTTGAGGATGTTTTAAACTTGAATTGGCGCCTTAAGTCTAGCTTGCTTCCTTACACTTCAAATGACTTCATTCTCACCTATAGGTGCAATTTTAGGCTTGCATGGGTGAAAAGTGTGCCTCACATGTCTTAGCTTGTTTTTTGGCACTTCGATGGTTTTAATTACTTGTTTAAACTTCTTAAGAAGCTCCTTACCACTAGGTGCCTACTTCAAAATGTCTTTTATGTATCTTCTTCCAAGGCACTCATGGAGGCATGGATAGACAAGCAAATGTGCCTCATCACGATATTGAATCTTCTTTGATATTCTAAAGGCTCTTTAACACTTACTTACATCCTTGCATGACTCTACATCATCCTTAGGCACCCATGATGGTGATTTGAACATGTATAGGTGCCTAGACTCTTTATGTACTTCCTTTACTCCCATATTCTCAATTCATCATAATTATTGTCAAGGACTTCTCCAAGATCCTTCATTCACTCCTTCTTCCTAGATCTAGGTGCTCATGATGATGTAGATTTACATGAAGGGCGTCGAAGGTTTAAGATAGGTTCTCTTCACTCATCTTAACTTTCAATCATTGTAGTTAATCTCAAAAGACATCATCGAAAATGAGAAACCTCCAAGACTTGTCAATGTAAGTAGATTTCTAGCAAGGCGCCAAAACAAGGTTCTTTTGAAGGCAAAGGGTGCCTAGACTTATGGGGATTAATTTGATGTATTTATTGAAAGATCAAGGTGAATTGATTCTTATTGAAAATGCCACTTTGTCCTTCATTTGCATTCTAGGTGCCATTTTCTCTTGACTTATATACTCCTCCTCATGCTAGGGCACCATAATGAAGTGGTTTAGACAATAGGTGTGCTTCACTTACTAGAGGCTTGTTCTCTTTCCACCTTAGGTGCTCTTTTATGGTGGAACAAGTGTCAATGGGCACCTTGTCTTAAATGAATGCTCTCTCCAAATTGGGCACCCTTTTGAGGCTTTATGAGTTGCGAATTGTGCCTTAACCCTTCATTCTTGTTACTCAATGTTTGAATTTTTAAGAAAGTCTCCTTTAGGCGCTCATCTTAATGACTTTTCCTCAAGGCACAGTCATCCTAATGACTTGGATATTCATCTCAAGTGAAGGTGCCAAAATGAGTGAACTTGAGCAAATTTGTACCTAACCTTGAAGTAGTACATACATCAAGTTTTGAGTGATCTCTACCAAGGCGCTACTATTTGAAGTCTCCTCTAGGCACCTATCTGAGTTCTTACCTTAGGCACATAATTGGGTCTCAATCCTAGGCTCATAATGATGTTTGAAGTTGTGAGAAAACACGCCTAGCTACTTAGAGTGAATTCACACCTAGAAGTGGAAGTCCCAGAAGTAAGGTATATTGAAATTCTTATACTTTAAATATTTTGCAATATACCTTTTAGGATGTTTGAGATAGGTCTCAAATCCACCAGATTTAACATGCAGATTATAGAATTTGCAGGATCCACCAAATTTCAGGCTTACCCAATTTTCAGGATCTCAAACATCAGGATAAGGTCATTAGAGGACTATAAGACTCAAAAACCACTGACTTCATCATGCAATAAATCTAAGACATCATCCAAGACTCAAGAAAAGCACTAGAGCTCAAAAAAGGGGGTCCCCATTTGTAATGGGGCGATGTGTGATTTGGTCACAACATTTAGCGTCAACCCAAGTAAATGTTCCTAAACATTTCAGAGACAAAGACTCAATTCAAACCCCAGAAAATTCAGACACTCCTCCTCTACTCATCAACTATCTAGACAACGAAATCAAAAAGGAAAAGAATCATAGATTAGATCAAGACACTACATCTCCTGACATGTGATTAAAGATAGGTTTCAATTAAAATGTTCCAAAGATAAACAAGTATCAAGTTTCAAAATCTCCATGTACACCCACATACTAGATCAAATAAACACAACTACCTGATCAAAGAATCAAAACCAATCACCAGCATGACTATCTGATATTTGAGGAGTAAAGTACAAACACTTGTGTTCATTCATATCCCTCAGCAGCTAGAATCATCTAGGCTCACCTGTCTCAAGCTAGGTAAATTCATATAAAGTAGACGGATGGATATATATACATACGGATGAAACGAGCAGTGATAGAATGCAATGGTACTAAATGAAGCAATGATAAGACAGAGTGATATGGAAATGATTGGGAATGGAATGATGTGGAAAGGGGTGAAATGAAATAAGATGTCTCTACCAAGATGCCTGTTTACTAGGTTTTCATCATTGTACTTATCCAAGGTGCCACCAGAGGTGGTTTTCACCAGTGGATAAATTTTTCTCTTTACTATTTTCATTTTTTTTAGAATCACCATTACACACGGCACCTATTTGCCAGTTTTTCACCATGGTAATGAATAGGAGGAACTCCAGAGTCTAATTCTGCAGACGACATAATGGTCCAAACAAAACCATGTCAAGTTATGATACACACTCACTGATGTTGGTAGTAAATAACAAAATGATCAGATGGAAACAGTGAGGTATGATACAGATTATACAAAATAGATAAATGAAAGGTGTATTCAAACATAAACCAAATGGATAATGGAAGATACTGAATAGAGGGAAATGAAATGGAAGGTGATCAATTGAACGAAAAGAAATGGAATCATGATCAATGGACCTATTTATATCAACCTAAACCTCAAAGCTTGCAAATGGGAAAGGGATAGATAATAGGAATGGATGACAACTAGCAATGATACTTTCATGTCCTCACGAATTCAGGATTTCCTTATTATTTTTAGTTCATAGGATGAAGGAATTTGGAATTAGGGACAAAATGGAGATGGGATGAAATGAACGGATGAATTGGATGCATTAGCCTCTTTGGATTTGGCTTTAAGTACCCAAAATCTTCATTCTTCGAGTATTTCTTTATTCAAAAGTGTAGAATGAAATATCTTTTAAACATGCTTTGATTTTCAAGAATTTCTTTGTTTTATGGGTAAAAGCATCCAAATATTTATTGTACAAAGTATGGGGGAATGGGCAGATAGATTGCAGGCTTCCAGTTTAGATGACACTCACATTCGTTGAACATGATTAGGAAAGAGGTAAATGGATGGAGGATATAGTGAGGGAATTTGGGATAAGTGGAGGAAGGATGGATTGCAGAAGGTATGGTTAGTGACATGCTTTAAGACCTTGCATGGTAACGAAGGTGAAGTGAACATATATAATGGGTGGATGATGGAAATGATAGATTTTAAATGGAGCGAGTGGGTACACCAACATCTTGACCTCATCTTATATATAGTGGATAAGGTCATTTGAAAAGGATATTGACATAGACAACTCCAAATATGGAATTCATAAGGACTTCGACTTATCCTTCTGGAGTATGCAACGAACAATAGGACCATATAGATGATTCAGACATTAGACTCGAATTCATTATTTGATGGAAGCAAAAAAAAGTGGATGGAAACTTTATTTCTTTCAAATGAAATGGATGGTGGCTTTTATTGTGTATATAAGGTGTGGTAAGAGGAATGAATGAGATGGAAGTATTTAGAGATGTTTATGATAGAGAGGAATGGAAATCACAAATTACCTTGAGATGTTCACTTGATCTAGGCTCACAAAGACTTTCCTAACAACTTCAGGATCATTAAGATGTGTAAGATATAAAACCCCAAAATACTTCAGTCAATACCGAACAACTGACTCATTTACCAAGAGCAAATAATTAGGCTATCTGATGCTAGTGATGGAATCTGTAGGAAATCCATTAATCATGAGTTAATTTTCTCAAAGGAACAAATAAGTATTCATATATTTTAAATCTGGTATTTTAAAACTTTATGATCAAAAGATAATAGCGTCAAGATACAATAGATGATTAGTGTTCCAATCAAGTCCAGAATTCATCTCGTCAATAAATTTGAAAACTATGATCCTTCAACTCTAAGAATTTCATGAATAAATATTTAAGAAATGAGCTAACATATTCTAGTGAAATCATACCAAATGCCTACATAAAATTCATCGCCTTTGCATTAACTAAGAATCCCCAAAACGACAACCCTAAATCAAATCACATCAAAACAACTAAACTACTGAAAAGAAGGAAAAGACTTGAGTCAAATGACATCAAGACAAGAAAACCCAATCTAAGAAAATAAAAGAATAGAAAGGAAATCCTATTCTAACTATGTACAAACTTGTCCCACAAGGAACTCATGGCTGGAAGTAGTTTTTTAGAAATTGCCCATTGACGGGCAATGGGATATCTTCTCCAGTCAATGTTTTCAATTTAAAAGCATTTTCTCCCAGGATCTCAACAATTCGGTATGGACCTTTCCAGAGTTAGTCAAATTTGTCATGGTCTCCTCATCTTTCATGTGCCTTATCCCAATATAAGACCAAATCAGAAATTCTAAATGACTTCATCCTTGCTTGACAATCAAACCAACATTCAAATTTGTCATGGTCTCCTCGTCTTTCATGTGCCTTATCCCAATATAAGACCAAATCAGAAATTCTAAATGACTTCACCCTTGTTTGACAATCAAACCAACATTTGACCACCCCTTTATGCTTCATAAATTTATCCAAGGCAATGTCACACTTTTCCTCTAGATGCAACAGTTGTGACAGTCTTTCTTGCACTCTCTGATCTTCCTCTAG
Source organism: Cunninghamia lanceolata (assembly GCA_027924645.1). Classification (NCBI taxonomy): domain Eukaryota; kingdom Viridiplantae; phylum Streptophyta; class Pinopsida; order Cupressales; family Cupressaceae; genus Cunninghamia; species Cunninghamia lanceolata. Next base: position 26,851,540 of record BSBN01000078.1, on the reverse strand, counting down.
ATATTCCTGCATGAACTGCAATGTTGGAATCCTCAGTTGTATTGGGAAGATATGATCTTGGTCGTAAACTAAGTGGTATGGAGAAGTACCCAGAGAAGACTTGACATAGGTTCTATCTGCCCAAAGAGCAAACTTTAGTTGCGTGTGCCAATCTCTCTTATTCTTGTCCAACAACTTCTTGATTGCATTCAAGAGGTTTTTATTTGTAGATTCAGCTAAACCATTACCCTGCGGATAATACTTTGATGAAAATTTCAAGGTTATTCTGTACTCAAAGGCCCAATTGGAAAATCTTAATGATGAAAAGGCAAGACCATTATTGCACACAAGGGAATTAGGACAACCAAACCTCAGTGATTACATGTGATCTTGCTGATAATCACAAAGGGACTTGCATTAGATTTTTCTTCTTTCATTTAGCTTATCTCTCCTTTTTTGTAGATGATGCATGTACAATGTTTCAATAATAAAGAAAACTAAAAGGTAAGGGTTCAGAAAACTAATCTAAGGTCAATGAAGCAATGATGATTGTATGAATAGACAAACTCCTTGATTAACCTAACTCCACTTCGCTAAGGAAAGGGACTTGCATTAGATTTTTCTTCTTTCATTTAGTTTATCTCTCCTTTTTTGTAGATGATAAATGTACAATGTTTCAACAATAAAGAAAACTAAAAGGTAAGGGTTTAGAAAACTAATCTAAGGTCAATTAAGCAATGATGATTGTACGAATAGACAAACTCCTTAATTAACCTAACTCCACTTCGCTAAGGATGCCTACAACTACATGAAGTTGGTGCAATCTCCTAAGGTACGTGAATGGTTTCCAAATCATGAAAACTTATATAAGCACCCATCAGATGGCACAGTTGAAACAAGCATTCAAAATCGAACTTAAGCAAATTATAAAGAAGCTCAGACTAGCTTTACACAACACTTCACCAATGATGAATGTCAAAAGCATGAGCTAGGAGTTGATCAAATATTCAGTACAACATACATAACATCAAAGATCTTCTAATCTACTTCTAATCTACTTGAAACATCTCTTCATTTAATTCAAAGTACAATAAATATTGTCATTCCACAAGACAAGACTTAAACACCAAGAGAGCTCCAATGTCCTTGCATTAATCTTGAGAAATATTTACAACAACTTCAAGTCCTCTCAGAGAATTTTGAGAGTTTCTTCTATTCTACTTCTACATGTTTATAATCTAATGTCTACTCCTTTACAAATGAGGCAATAAGGCCTTTATATAGTAGTCCAAGTTTACAATGAAGGGCTAGGATCAATTCATGTAGCCAAGGGCTTAGATCATGCCACCTCAATAGGTAGTTACAACAACTTGCTATTTTTAGTACATATGAGAGGCAATGAAGGCACATTTTCCAAGATGATAAGAGAAGATGGAATCTTTTAGAGTATCTACCATATAGGCACCTTTTGGCTTCTTTCTTGTTATAGATACACTAAATGCAATTGAAATAATGTGGCTGATCATAATTGGATGATGATGTGTACTCGCCACATAGGTGCCACTTCAGCATGTTCCCAAATTACATCATCTTGTGATGTCTTCAATATGATTGCTTTGATGATGAACACTTGAGATGTATCTTGTTGACTAACACTGTGATTCTTCTTTGCAGGATGTAGAAATGATCTTCCTTCATGCTTCTCTATGAAGAGTAATGTGTATGATGATGATGATGACATGAAGTAGAGTAGAGGATGATGCTTGATTGAATAGGAAACTCTTCTGATGCTTGAAGTTGAATGGAACTTGAAGTATGATGGATGTATGTCTTTGAACATGATGATATTAAAGATGAATTAGTGTACTTGAAATGATGATGATCTTAATGTGATGAAATACTACAACTTGAAAGGTCTTTTGAAGTGATCTCCAAAGGTGGCTAGCATGATGCTTCTTCTTGCAATAACAATTTCTTGACTTCACTCCTTGGATGAAGGTGACTCCAGGCACTTGCTCCTTAGGTTTGTTGATGTTCCTACAAGACAAGAGGAATAATATTAATCACTTCATAACACAAAGAAATAATTTAAAACATGCAAATAAGTCTTTTTCAAGTCTAGGTGCATATTTAGATGTTTTGGGATGAAATCAATGCCTAGCAATAAATACCTTCATACTTGATATATCACAGTTTCAAACACTTAGAAATGACTTAAAAAGACTTCTATCATCCAGGCATTCATTACCAAAGGGTCACTTCATGCATTCTCCTTTAAGGTGCCTACTTCAAAAGGTCAAATTCTTCCGAGGGTGCCAATTCAGTTGGTATGAAGGTACAAGGGCGCCTTGATCAATTTAGACTCTATTTTGTCATTTTTGTGACTTTGAATGATTAAACATGCTTAAAATGATCCACCCTCTCTAGGAACTCACTCAGATATGTCATTAGATACAACTTACCCTTAGACGCCAATATGGATGGTGAAGACAAGAGGAGGTGCCTAGAAGTGCATAGATGTTAAATGTTGTTATGAACTTGTCAAACTCAATGCATTCACTCTTAATTGACCCCAACTTGATTCCTCTTATAGGTACCAAAATGGACTTGAACATGGCGAAACTAGCACCTTAAGTTATGATGCTCAATTGGATGCATTTACTCTATTAGGAAGCTCAAAATGATTCTTTCAACTCAACATACTCTTGGGCACTCATTTGAGGATGTTTTAAACATGAATTGGTGCCTTAAGTCTAGCTTGCTTCCTTACACTTCAAATGACTTCATTCTCACCTCTAGGCGCATTTTAGGCTTGCATGGGTGAAAAGTGAGCCTCACATGTCTTAGGTTGTTTTTTGGCACATTGATGGTTTTAATTACTTGTTTAAACTTCTTAAAAAGCTCCTTACCACTACGTGCCTACTTCAAAATGTCTTTTACGTATCTTCTTCCAAGGTGCTCATGGAGGAATGGATAGACAAGCAAAGGTGCCTCATCATGATATTGAATCTTCTTTGATATTCTAAAGGCTCTTTAACACTTACTTAGATCCTTGCATGACTCTACATCATCCTTAGGCACCGATGATGGTGATTTGAACATGTATAGGCATCTAGACTCTTTATGTACTTCCTTTACTCCCATATACTCAATTCATCATAATTATTGTCAAAGACTTCTCCAAGATCCTTCATTCACTCCTTCTTCCTAGATCTAGGGAGTCATGATGATGTAGATTTACATGAAGGGCGCCTAAGTTTCAAGATATGTTCTCTTCACTCATCTTAACTTTCAATCATTGTAGTTAATCTCAAAAGACATCATCCAAAATGAGAAACCTCCAAGACTTGTCATTGTAAGTAGATTTCTAGCAAGGCACCAAAACAAGGTTCTTTTGAAGGCAAAGGGTGCCTAGACTTATGGGGCTCAATTTGATGTATTTATTGAAAGCTCAAGGTGAATTAATGCTTATTGAAAATGCCACTTAGTCCTCAATTTGCATTCTAGGTGCCATTTCCTATTGACTTATATACTCCTCCTCATGCTAGGGCACCATAATGAAGTGGTTTAGACAATAGGTGCGCTTCAATTACTAGAGGCTTGTTCTCCTTCCACCTTAGGTGCACTTTTATGGTGGAACAGGTGTCAATGGGTGCTTTTTCTTAAATGAATGCTCTCTCCAAGTTGGGCGCCCTTTTGAGGCTTTATGAGTTAAAAATTGTACCTTAACCCTTCATGCTTGTTACTCAATGTTTGAATGTTTAAGAAAGTCTCCTTTAGGGGCTCATCTTAATGACTTTTCCTCAAGGTGCAGTCCTCCTAATGACTTGGATATTCATCTCAAGTGAAGGCGCCAAAATGAGTGAACTTGAGGAAATTTGTACCTAACCTTGAAGTAGTACATACATCAGGTTTTGAGTGATCTCTACCAAGGTGCTACTATTTGAAGTCTCCTCTAGGCACCAATCTGAGTTCTTACCTCAGGTGCATAATTGGGTCTCAATCCTAGGCACATCATGATGTTTGAAGTGCTGAGAAAACGCGGCTAGCTACTTAGAGTGAATTCGCGCCTAGAAATGGAAGTCCTAGAAGTAAGGTCTTGAATCCACTAGATTTAACATGTAGATTATAGAATTTGGAGGATCCACCAGATTTCAGACTTAGCTAATTTTTAGGATTTCAGGATTTCAGGCCACCAAACATAGTCATTTTTAAGATCTCAAACATCCGGATTAGGTCATCAGAGGACTATAAGACTCAAACACCACTGACTTCATCATGCAATAATTCTAAGACATCATCCAAGACTCAAGAAAAGCATTCGAGCTCAAAAAAAAGTGGGCCCCCATTTGCAATGGGGTGATGTGTGATTTGGTCACAACAGAACCCAATATTGGGAAAAAGGAGCAAAATCAAGAAGAAAATCAGTCATAGGTAGAAATATGGGAAAATAACAAAACATGACGTTTTCCAAAGGAGGGAGAGTCAATGTATTCCCTAAAAAAGGATACTTTCAAATTAGTGTTAGAACTTTTTGGGATTACCAATGAGATAAGCATGGTGGAAAGAAAAATCCAAAGGTAAAAGGAAAGAAGAGTTGCACTTATATGGTAAAGGTAAGAGAAAATTGCATTGTTCTCATTGTGATAAAGATGGGTATGAAGAAGATAAATGTTAGAATTTACATCAAAATTTATCTTCTTCATGGGTAATAACTATATTTTGAGATTGTTATCTTTAGAATTGTGAATTTCAAATTTAAAATCTAGAGGACTAGATCATGCCCACAATCTAGTCTAGAGGACGAGATTGCATGTATGATCTAGTCTAGGAAGAACTAAGTCCTGAGAATTGCATTGGTGTTGGTATGAAGTGGAGTTTTAAACATAATACAATGTTAAATTCAAAATTAGGGTTATTCACTACACCTAAAAAATAAATTATATACTAAGACAATAAGTTAACAAGATCCACAAAAATAACATTAAAACATAAAAGTGAATGAGTGAAACATACAATTCTTTACAATATTATTACTGAATATTTATTTCTTCATAACCTTTGACTCAACATATTTATTTCTATAAATAAATTATTTTTCACCATAATTAAATCTTTCTATCATCTCCCTGCATTTCAACATGACCAGGTAATATAAGTTTAATTTCTTCAACTTTGTTAGAAGGCTTAATCTAACTTAGAATTTGATTCCTTTACTCATTTTCTGTCGACAATATTTAATTCCTCTTACATGAATTTAGTTATTTCGTTGGACTACAAGCATTCTTTAATGGTCATAAGGCAAATCAAGAAATCATAATTACTTTTGACTATACGGTCTTCCTCATTTTCCCACCATTTTCTTTTGGAGCACAAGCAAAGGGATATTAGATATAAACATAAAGGAAAACTAACAGAACCAATTGTTTTAATCACTGTTTGTTTTATCTATCATCACTAGAAAGGTCAGACTTAGAAAGACAAACAAGTTGCAAAGAGCAGAGTTATGTCTGATAGCAATCTCGCACTACTTCAGCAGTGCTTTGAAATATGATGAAGGATATTGAAATCTCTCTTATCCATTATATATTCGTGGCCCCAATTTTATTAAGTGATTAAGGAGTAGAATGATTGACATATCCGTTTGCAGTGCTAACTTGCTTTCTTACATTGTGCAGAATTTACGATAATGGAATATCTTAGTACCAATGTTTCTCATGCTCAAGTTAAAGCTCAGTCTAGTACTGTTACTGAGATAGCAGATCCTAATCCTGAGGTGAGGCTTCGTGGAAAAAAAAGGAAAAATTACAAGGAGAATTCTTGTGAATTGAATGATATTGGACACGCAGCAAGGATGCTAATCAATCTCTGTAGAGGGAGGGTTGATCAAGACACAGTTGCTGGAAGTGGTGGTAATAATGGCATGGAAAACCCTAACCCTCAGACATCTCATGGAAAGCCTAACATAAATGATAATGGTAGGAGCAGCAGGGGTTAAAAAAGTGGCCGATTCATTGGAGTCACTGATGACCGTGGCCGTTGGCAAGCCAATATATGGTATTCTATTATTTCTGCTGTTATTCTTATGTTTGATTAAAAAATAAAACATTGAACACTATATCTTTCTTCAAGAAAAATGTCTAAAAGATTTTGATATCAATCTTTCAGGTCATTTTGCGTGTCTCATATTTAAGGTGATTCCATGTCTCTGTGGGTTAATTTTTTATGGCTCAAAAGGTTGGTTTGAAAAACTTTTGGGTGCTGTTAAGATGTTGAGCTCAATAATAATGAATTGCTGAAGACATACAATATGTTTCACTGTAAAGAACTCTTTAATAACGTTGGAATGCCATTTCTCTGCAGGCTTAAGGATGATAGACGTCAAGTAAGTCTTGTTGAGTTAATAAGGTTTTCTTTTTATTTAATTTAGTTGACACTCTACTTAACTATCATCTATTTCAATGGTCAAACAATCAATAGCAATTTTACACTGGTAATGAGAGTGAAACGTCAATAAGAGGAAGAAAAGAGACTAAGGGAGTAATGAGAGTGATGGGGCCAAATGCCCATAGAGAAGGGAGCATCGATCAATGAAGGATCTAGTTCACTTGTAATCTGTAATGGTTTCCCCAGCATGAATAAAGTTCATTGTTTTTGATATGTGTATTTATTTGTTATGGCTTTTGGTTTGACTCAATCATGAAGGCTCTATTTTATATCTGTATGACTGATCTGATAATGTAAGTTTCCTGTCATGGGTAGTGTCCAAAGAAAGGTTCCTGTCACTATTATGATAGCAGGTCTGTAGAGGTCTAAGTTAATAGATCAACATTAAGGAATAGAGTGTGTGTCTGGTGTGTGAGGTTATTAAATGGGGTATTAGAGCATGTGAATAGATCTTGTGCTATCAAAAAATCTCCCAAGGAGACATTTTCTGACATAACAGTATCCTGAAATCTCCACCAATTATCATAAATTTTTGGGGTTTGGATTTAATAAAGAGTACTATATCTTATCAATTTTCTTTCTTTTTTGTGCATGCAATTGGTCCATATACATTAATCAAGAAAAATGAAACTTAGTAAATATACAATTAATTTTACTTACTTGCTAACGCTACTCTGGGTTGACGACTTCCGTGTTGGTTGTTGAGGTTCTCCATATGGTAGCCATGCCTCTAGAAAGGACAATTGATTCAACAATATCTATATTTTGAGATTGTTATCTTTAGAATTGAGAATTTCAAATTTTAAATCTAGTGGAGTAGATCATGCCCACAATCTAGTCTAGAGGATGAGATTACATGTATGATCTAGTTTAGGAAGAAAGGAGTCTTGAGAATTGCATTGGTGTTGGTATGAAGTGGAGTTTTAAATAGAATACAATGTTAAATTCAAAATTAGCGTTATTCACTGCACCTAAAAAATAAATTATATACTAAGACAATAAGTTAACAAGATCCACAAAAATAACATTAAAACATAAAAGTGAATGAGTGAAACATACAATTCTTTACAATGTTATTATTGAATGTTTATTTCTTCATAACCTTTGACTCAACTTATTTATTTCTATAAATAAATTATTTTTCACCATAATTAAATATTTCTATCTCCCTGCATTTCAATATGACCAAGTAATATAAGTTTAATTTATTCAACTTTGTTAGAAGGCTTAATCTAACTTAGAATTTGATTCCTTTACTCATTTTCTGTCTGCAATATTTAATTCCTCTTAGATGAATTTAGTTATTTCATTGGACTACAAGCATTCCTTAATGGTCATAAGACTTAGGTAAATCAAGAAATCATAATTACTTTTGACTATATGGTCTTCCTCATTTTCCCACCACTTTCTTTTGGAGCACAAGCGAAGGGATATTAGATATAAACATAAAGGAAAACTAACAGAACCAATTGTTTTCATCACTGTTTGTTTTATCTATCATCACTAGAAAGGTCAGACTTAGAAAGACAAACAAGTTCCAAAGAGCAGAGTTATGTCTGATAGCAATCTCTCACTACTTTAGCAGTGCTTTGAAATATGATAGTCTCATAGACTGTTTTAGTATGATGAAGGATATTGAAATCTCCCTTATCCATTATATATTCGTGGCCCCATTTATTAAGTGATTAAGGAATAGAATGATTGACATATCCGTTTGCAGTGCTAACTTGCTGTCTTACATTGTGCAGAATTTACGATAATGGAAAATCTTAGTGCCAATGCTTCTCATGCTCAAGTTAAAGCTCAGTCTAGTACTCTTCCTGAGATAGCAGATCCTAATCCTGAGGTGAGGCTTAGTGGAAAAAAAAGGAAAAATTACAAGGAGAATTCTTGTGAATTGAATGATATTGGACACGCAGCAAGGATGCTAATCAATCTCAGTAGAGGGAGGGTCGATCAAGACACAGTTGCTGGAAGTGGTGGTAATAATGGCATGGAAAACCCTAACCCTCAGACATCTCAAGGAAAGCCTAACATAAATGATAATGGTAGGAGCAGCGGGGATAAAAAAAGTGGCCGCTTCATTGGAGTCACTGATGACCGTGGCCGTTGGCAAGCCAATATATGGTATTCTATTATTTCTGCCGTTATTCTTTTGTTTGATTAAAAAATAATACATTGAACACTATATCTTTCTTCAAGAAAAACGTCTAAAAGATTTTGATATCAATCTTTTAGGTCATTTTGTGTGTCTCATATTTAGGGTGATTCCATATTTCTGTGGGTTAGTTTTTTATGGCTCAAAAGGTTGGTTTGAAAAAATTTTGAGTGTTGTTAAGATGTTGAGCTCAATAATAATGAATTGCTGAAGACATACAATATGTTTCACTGTAAAGAACTCTTTAATAACGTTGGAATGCCATTTCTCTGCAGGATTAAGAATTATAGATGTCAACTAAGTCTTGGTGAGTTAATAAGGTTTTCTTTTTATTTAATTTAGTTGACACTCCACTTAAATATCATCTATTTCAATGGTCAAATAATCAATAGCAATTTTTCACTGGTAATGAGAGTAAAAGGTCAATAAGAGGAAGAAAAGAGACAGAGGGAGTAATGAGAGTGAGGGGACCAAATGCCCAAAGAGAAGGGAGCATCGATCCATGAAGGATCTAGTTCACTTGTAATCTGTAATGGTTTCCCCACATGAATAAAGTTCATTGTTTTTATATGTGTATTTATTTTTTATCGCTTGTGGTTTGTCTCAATCATGAAGGCTCTATTTTTTACCTATATGACTGATCTGATAATGTAAGTTTCCTATCATGGGTAGTTCTTATTCCGGCAAGCTAAATTCACTAGTTAGTTCTAACATTTCTGCATTTCATTTCTAGATTGACTTATTGTCCATAGAAAGGTCCCTGTCACTATTATGATAGCAGGTCTATAGATGTCTAAATTAATAGATCAACATTAATGAACGGAGAGTGTGTCTGGTGTGTGAGGTTATTAAATGGGGTATTAGAGCATGTGAATAGATCTTGTGCTATCAAAAAATCTCTCAAGGGGACATTTTCTGACATAACAGTATCAAGAAATCTCCACCAATTATCATAAATTTTTGGGGTTTGGATTTAATAAAGAGTACTATATCTTATCAATTTTCTTTCTTTTGTGTGCATACAATTGGTCCATATACATTAATCAAGAAAAATGAAACTTAGTATATATACAATTAATTTTACTCACTTGCCAATGCTGATCTGGGTTGACGACTTCCATGTTGGTTGTTAAGGGTCTCCATATGGTAGCCATGCCTCTAGAAAGGACAATTGATTCAACAAAGTGTCCTTTCCATTTTTTTTAGTTTGTAAGCCATTATATAAGCTTGCTTCATACTTATATTTTTCTTGTAGGAGGAATATATCAATATCTGATAAATGCATTTGACATTTCATCAAATATCTTTTGTTACGGGTGTTTAGGCTCCTATCATTCCATGATGTGATCTTCATTGATCATTGGAAAGGAGTACTCCTTTCCCAGATCTTAGCATCATATTTATCTTCATTTTCCCTTTTACCTCCCCTTCTCTGACCAGTAATTCTTTATTAAATTTCCTTCCTTTCTTTTCTTGTTTCCCACAATTAGATTTGTCAATTTCGAATATTGATTGAATCATTCCTCTATCATCTAAATAGTTGATCTAAATTTCCATCCTTTCTTCTTCCTCATTTATGTCTTTTATAATCTCCTTTTGAAAATCTAAATATTTTGTAATGTTTTGTATCGTTTTAGTATTTGGTGTTTGATATATATCCTATATTTTTCTCCAAAAGGATTACCCTTGTTGCAAGTCAAAGGAAAAAAATTTGGGTAGAAATCGGCAAAAGACTACAGTAGACTAACACAAGAATGGAGAGAAGAACAAATGATGAGGGAAGAACATAATAATAGAAATAGATTTAAATAGTTCAATCACCAATGGTTTAAAAGGAGACAATTTGTAGAAAAGCAAAACCCAAAAACCTACAGTAGGGTTAGATCAAATTTCCTCCACTTCATAAATTAAATTGTGGAGACCAAAGGAAATAGAATATAAGGCCCTAATAGACTAGATAGAAAACCAAATCCAAGATGATAAAAAAAGGAGGACATGGACAAAATCAAGGAAAGAATTATCATATGTTGCTACAAGAGTGAATAGGATCCCTTTGGGGAAACAAAAAATACAGGAAATTTTTTAGAATGTCATATTTATTCAAAATAAATAGGAATTGGATAATATAAATTCCCTTTCAAAATATATGGCCTTTTTCATGAGTTGGAAAACCCTTGGTCTACATGAGATCAAATAAAAAATGGTGTAAAGAAAACTAAGGGCTGAACATGATTACACACAATCTACTCAGAGGGTTTTATCAAATCAAATGTGAATGATAGGGAAAAGAAGATGAAATAATGAAAGAAGTTCATGAAATTAATGTACAGTGTGGATGTTTACATAAAAGACTAGGAACTAAACTTCAACCATTTGAGACATAAAATATCAAAAAATCCAATGTGGATTAGATTGTATAATCTTCCTTCAAATATTGGAATCCCTTGATACTTAAGGAAATAGGAAATCATATAGGGTCCTTCATATTGAAGGATGCGAATACAAAAGAGAAAGAATTAGGCCTATATGCACATATCTGTCCATGCATAAATTTGACAGAAAACCTTCCTCTGTCTGCCAAAATTCAATCAAGGGAAGAGTTTTTGAACCAAAAAATTTAAATGGAGGGGCCAAAAGAAAAAAGGTCCCAATAGAAAGAAACAAATGGAACATGAATGATCAAAGAAAAGAAAAAGAAAACAAAAAACTAGAAAACATATCCCACATTGAAGAACCCAATATTCAAAAAAAGGAGCAAAATCAAGAAGAAAATCAGTCATAGGTAGAAATATGGGAAAATAACAAAACATGACATTTTCCAAAGGAGGGAGAGTCAAGGTATTTCCTAAAAAAATACTTTCAAATGAGTGTTAGAATTTTTTGGGATTACCAGTGAGATAAGAAACTATGATCCTTTTGGAGAAGAATATAGGATATATATCAAACACCAAATACTAAGAAGATACAGAACATAAAAAAAAAAATGATTTTGAAAAGGAGATTATAAAAGAAATAAATGACGAAGAAGAAAGGATGGAAATTTAGATCAACTCTTTAGATGATAGAGGAATGATTCAATCAATATTTGAAATTGACAAGTCTAATTGTGGGGAACAAGAAAAGAAAGGAAGGAAATCTAATAAAGAATTACTGGTCAGAGAAGGGGAGGAAAAAGGGAAAATGAAGACAAATATGATGCTAAGATCTGGGAAAGGAATACTCATTTCCAATGATCAATGAAGATCACATCATGAAATGATAGGACCCTAAACACCCCTAACAAAAGTTGTTTGATTAAATGTCAAATGCATTTATCAGATATTGATATATTCCTCCTACAAGAAAAATATAAGTAAGAAGCAAGCTAAAATAATGCCTTACAAATTAAAAAAAAGGGAAAGCACACTTTGTTGAATCAATTGTCCTGTCTAGAGGCATGGCTACCATATGGAGACCCTCAACACTCAACAACCAACATGGAAGTCATCAACCCAGATCAGCATTGCCAAGTAAATAAAATTAATTGTATATTGACTAAGTTTCACTTTTCTTGATTAATGTATATGAACCAATTGTATGCACACAAAAGAAAGAAAATTGATAAGATATAGTACTCTTCATGAAATCCAAACCCCAAAAATTTATGATAATTGGTGGAGATTTCTTGATACTGTTATGTCGGAAAATGTCCCCTTGGAGGATTTTTTGATAGCACAATATCTATTCGCATGGTCTAATACACCATTTAATAACATCACACACCAGACATACTCTCTGTTCCTTAATGTTGATCTATTAACTTAGACCTCTACAGACCCGCTATCATAATAGTGACAGGAACCTTTCTATGGACACAACCAATGACAAGAAACTTACATTATCAGATTAGTCATACAGATATAAAATAGAGCCTTCATGATTAAGACAAACCACAAGCCATAACAAATAAATATGCATATAAAAAACAATGAAGTTTATTCATGCGGGGAAACCATTATAGATTACAAGTGAACTAGATCCTACATGGATCGATGCTCCCTTATCTATGGGCATTTGGCCCCCTCACTCTCATTACTCCCTCATTCTCTTTTCTTCCTCTTATTGACATTTCACTCTCATTACCAGTGCAAAATTGCTATTGATTGTTTGACCATTGAAATAGATGATACTTAAGTAAAAAGTCAACTAAATTAAATAAAAAGAAAACCTTACTAACTCACCAAGACTTACTTGACGTCTATCATCCTTAAGCCTGCAGAGAAATGGCATTCCAATGTTATTAAAGAGTTCTTTCCAGTGAAACATATTGTATGTCTTCAGTAATTCATTATTATTGAGCTCAACATCTTAACAGCACCCAAAAGTTTTTCAAATCAACTTTTTGAGTCATAAAAAATTAACCCAGAGAAATATGGAATCACCCTAAATATGAAACACAAAATGATCTGAAAGATTGATATCAAAATCTTTTAGACATTTTCCTTGAAGAAAGATATAGTGTTCAATGTATTATTTTTTAATCAAACAAAAGAATAACAGCAGAAATAATAGAATACCATATATTAGCTTGCCAACGGCCACGGTCATCAGTGACTCCAATGAATCGGCCACTTTTTTTACCCCTGCTGCTCCTACCATTATCATTTATGTTAGGCTTTCCATGAGGTGTCTGAGGGTTAGGGTTTTCCATGCCATTATTACCACCACTTCCAGCAACTGTGTCTTGGTCAACCCTCCCTCTACTGAGATTGATTAGCATCCTTGCTGCGTGTCCAATATCATTCAATTCACAAGAATTATCCTTGTAATTTTTCCTTTTTTTTCCACTAAGCCTCACCTCAGGATTAGGATCTGCTATCTCAGTAACAGTACTAGACTGAGCTTTAACTTGAGCATGAGAAACATTGGCACTAAGATTTTCCATTATCTTAAATTCTGGACAATGTAAGAAAGCAAGTTAGCACTGCAAACGGATATGTCAATCATTCTATTCCTTAATCACTTAAGAAAATTGGGACCACGAATAAATAATAGATAAGAGAGCTTTCAATATGCTTCATTATACTAAAAAAGTCTATGAGACTTATCATATTTCAAAGCACTGCTGAAATAGTTAGAGATTGCTATCAGACATAACTCTGTTCTTTACAACTTGTTTGTCTTTCTAAGTCCGACATTTCTAGTGACGATAGATAAAACAAACAGTGACAAAATCAAATGGTTCTGTTAGTTTTCCTTTATATTTATATCTAATATCCGTTCGCTTGTAATCCAAAAGAAAATGGTGGGAAAATGAGGAAGACCATATAGTGAAAAGTAATTATGATTTCTTGATTTGCCTAAGTCTTATGACCATTAAAGAATGCTTGTAGTCCAACGAAATAACTAAATTCATCTAAGAGGAATTAAATATTGTAGACAGAAAATGAGTAAAGGAATTAAATTCTAAGTTAGATTAAGTCTTCTAACAAAGTTGAAGAAATTAAACTTATATTCCCTGGTCATGTTGAAATGCAAGGAGATGATAGAAAGATTTAATTATGGTGAAAAATAATTTATTTATAGAAATAAATAAGTTGAGTCAAAGGTTATGAAGAAATAAATATTCAATAATAATATTGTAAAGACTTGTATATTTCACTCATTCACTTTTATGTTTTAATGTTATTTTTGTAGATCTTGTTAACTTATTGTCTTAGAATATAATTTATTTTTTAGGTGCAGTGAATAACCCTAATTATGAATTTAACATTGTATTGTGTTTAAAACTCCACTTCATACCAACACCAATACAATTCTTAGGACTTCTTTCTTCCTAAACTAGATCATACATGCAATCTCATCCTCCAGACTAGATTGTGGGCATGATCTAGTCCTTTAGATTTAAAATTTGAAATTCTCAATTCTAAAGATAACAATCTCAAAATGTAGTTACTACCCATGAAGAAGATAAATGTTGGATACTTTTATCTTTACCTTTCTTCAACCAAGAGGGCGCTAATTGGGATGTAAATTCTAACATTTATCTTCTTCATACCCATCTTTATCACAATGAGAACAATGCAATTTTCTCTTACCTTTACCATTGAAGTGCAACTCTTCTTTCCTTTTACCTTTGGATTTTTCTTTCCACCATGCTACTATTCATTACCCTTGTTGCAAGTCAAAGGAAAAAATTTTGGGTAGAAATCCGCAAAAGACTACAGTAGATTAACACAAGAATGGAGAGAAGAACAAAAGAAGAGGGAAGAACAAAATAATAGAAATAGATTTAAACAGTTCAACCACCAATGGTTTAAAAGGAGACAATTTATAGAAAAGTAAAACCCAAAACCCTACACTAGGGTTAGATCAGATTTCTTCCACTTCATAAATTAAATTGTGGAGACCAAAGGAAATAGAATATAAGACCCTAATAGACTGGATAGAAAACCAAATCCAAGATTATCAAAGAAAGAGGACATGGTCAAAATCAAGAAAAGAATTATGATATGTTGCTACAGGAGTGAATAGGATCCCTTCTGGGAAACACAAAACAAAGGAAATTTTTTAGAATGTCATATTTATTCAAAACAAATAGGAATTGGATAATATAAATTCCCATTCAAAATATATGGCCTTTTTCATGATTTGGGAAAACTCTTGGTCTACATAAGATCAAATACAAAAATGGTGTAAAGAAAACTAAGGGCAGAACATGATTACCCACAATCTACTCAGAGGCTTTTATCAAATCAAATGTGAATGACAGGGAAAAGAAGATGAAATAATGAAAGGAAGTTCATGAAATTAATGTACATTGTGGGTTTTTACATAAAAGACTGGGAACTAAACTTCAACCATTTGAGACATAAAATATCAAAAAATCCAATGTGGATTAGATTGTATAATCTTCCTTCAAATATTGGAATCCCTTGGTACTTAAGGAAATAGGAAATCATATAGGGTCCTTTATATTGATGGATGAGAATACAAAAGAGAAAGAATTAGGCCTATACGCACATATCTATGTATACATAAATTTGAGAGAAAATCTTCCTCTGTCTGTCAAAATTCAATCAACGGAAGAGTTTTGGAACCAAAAAATTTAAATGGAGGGGCTAATAGAAAAAAGTTCCAATAGAAAGAAACAAATGGAACATGAATGATCAAAGAAAAGAAAGAGAAAACAAAAAAGTAGAAAACATTTCCCACATTGAAGAACCCAATATTTGGAAAAAAGGAGCAAAATTGAGAAGAAAATCAGTCATAGGTAGAAATATGGGAAAATGACAAAACATGACATTTTCCAAAGGAGGGAGAGTCAAGGTATTTCCTTAAAAAGGATACTTTCAAATTAGTGTTAGAACTTTTCGGGATTATCAGTGAGATAAGAAACCATGATCCTTTTGGAGAAAAATATAGGATATATATCAAACACCAAATACTAAGAAGATACAAAACGTTACAAAAAATTTAGACTTTCAAAAGGAGATTATAAAAGAAATAAATGAGCAAGAAGAAAGGATGGAAATTTAGATCAACTCTTTAGATAATAGAGGAATGAATCAATCAATATTTGAAATTGACAAGTCTAATTGTGGGGAACAAGAAAAGAAAGGAAGGAAATCTAATAAAGAATTACTGGTCAGAGAAGGGGAGGGAAAAGGGAAAATGAAGATAAATATGATGCTAAGATCTGGTAAAGGAATACTCTTTTCCAACGATCAATGAAGATCACATCATGGAATGATAGGAGCCTAAACACCCCTACCAAAAGATGTTTGATTAAATGTCAAATGCATTTATCAGATATTGATATATTCCTCCTACAAGAAAAATATAAGTAAGAAGCAAGCTAAAATAATGGATTACAAACTAAAAAAATGGAAAGCACACTTTATTGAATCAATTGTCCTTTCTAGAGGCATAGCTACCATATGGAGACCCTCAACAACCAACATGGAAGTCGTCAACCCAGATCAGCATTGGCAAGTAAGTAAAATTAATTGTATATTTACTAAGTTTCATTTTTCTTGATTAATGTATATGGACCAATTGTATGCACACAAAAGAAAGAAAATTGATAAGATATAGTACTCATTATTAAATCCAAACCCCAAAAATTTATGATAATTGGTGGAGATTTCTTGATACTGTTATGTCAGAAAATGTCCCCTTGGGGGATTTTTTGATAGCACAAGATCTCTTCACATGCTCTAATACCCCATTTAATAACCTCACACACTAGACACACTCTCTGTTCCTTAATGTTGATCTATTAACTTAGACCTCTACAGACCTGCTATCATAACAGTGACATGATCCTTTCTATGGACAATAAGTCAATCCAGAAATTAAATACAGAAATGTTAGAACTAACTAATGAATTTAGCTTGCCAGAATAAGAACTACCCATGACAGGAAACTTACATTATCAGATCAGTAATACAGATATAAAATAGAGCCTTCATGATTGAGACAAACCAAGAGTGATAACAAATAAATACACATATAAAAAACAATGAATTTTATTCATGCTGGGGTAACCATTACAGATTACAAGTGAACTAGATCCTTCATGGATCGATGCTCCCTACTCTATGGACATTTAGCCCCGTCACTCTCATTACTCCCTCAGTCTTTTTCTTCCTCCTATTGACATTTCACTCTCACTACCACAATTTGTTCTAAATGAAGTGTAAAATTGCTATTGATTGTTTGACCATTGAAATAGCTGATATTTAAGTAGAGTGTCAACTAAATTAAATAAAAAGAAAACCTTATTAACTCACCAAGACTTACTTGACGTCTATCATCCTTAAGCCTGCAGAGAAATGGCATTCCAATGTTATTAAAGAGTTCTTTACAGCAAAACATATTGTATGTCTTCAGCAATTCATTATTATTGAGCTCAACATCTTAACAGCACCCAAAAATTTTTCAAATCAACCTTTTGAGTCATAAAAAATTAACCCACAGAAATATGGAATCACCCTAAATATGAAACACACAAAATGACCCGAAAGATTGATATCAAAATCTTTTAGACATTTTTCTTGAAGAAAGATATAGTGTTGAATGTATTTTTTTTAATCAAACAAAATAATAACAGCAGAAATAATAGAATACCATATATTGGCTTGCCAACGGCCACAGTCATCAGTGACTCCAATGAATCGGCCACTTTTTTTACCCCTGCTGCTCCTACCATTATCATTTATGCTAGGCTTTCCAAGAGATGTCTGAGGGTTAGGGTTTTCCATGCCATTATTACCACCACTTCCAGCAACTGTCTTGATCAACCCTCCCTCTACTGAGATTGATTAGCATCCTTACTGCGTGTCCAATATCATTCAATTCACAAGAATTCTCCTTGTAATTTTTCCATTTTTTTCCACTAAGCCTCACCTCAGTATTAGGATCCGCTATCTCAGAAACAGTACTAGACTGAGCTTTAACTTGAGCATGAGAAACATTGGCACTAAGATTTTCCATTATCGTAAATTCTGAACAATGTAAGAAGGCAAGTTAGCACTGCAAACGGATATGTCAATCATTCTATTCCTTAATCACTTAAGAAAATTTGGGCCACGAATATATAATGGATAAGAGAGATTTCAATATCCTTCATCATACTAAAACAATCTATCAGACTATCATATTTCAAAGCACTGCTGAAGTAGTGAGAGATTGCTATCAGACATAACTCTGTTCTTTGCAACTTGTTTATCTTTCTAAGTCTGACCTTTCTAGGGATGATAGATAAAACAAACAGTGATGAAAACAATTGGTTCTGTTAGTTTTCCTTTATGTTTATATCTAATATCCCTTCGCTTGTGCTCCAAAAGAAAATGGCGGGAAAATGAGGAAGACCATATAGTCAAAAGTAATTATGATTTCCTGATTTGCCTAAGTCTTATGACCATTAAAGAATGCTTGTAGTCCAATGAAATAACTAAATTCATCTAAGAGGAATTAAATATTGCAGACAGAAAATGAGTAAAGGAATCAAATTCTAAGTTAGATTAAGCCTTCTAACAAAGTTGAAGAAATTAATCTTATATTACCTGGTCGTGTTGAAATGCAGGGAGATGATAGAGAGATTTAACTATGGTGAAAAATAATTTATTTATAGAAATAAATAAGTTGAGTCAAGGGTTACGAAGAAATAAATATTCAACAATAATATTGTAAAGAATTATATGTTTCACTCATTCACTTTTATGTTTTAATGTTATTTTGGTGGATCTTGTTAACTTATTGTCCTAGTATATAATTTATTTTGTAAGTGCAATGAATAACCCTAATTTTGAATTTAACATTGTATTATGTTTAAAACTCCACTTCATACCAACACCAATGCAATTCTTAGGACTTCTTTCTTCCTAGACTAGATCATACATGCAATCTCATCGTCTAGACTAGATTGTGGGCATGATCTACTCCTCTATATTTAAAATTTGAAACTCTCAATTCTAAAGATAACAATCTCAAAATATAGTTATTACCCATGAAGAAGATAAATGTTGGATACTTTTATCTTTACCTTTCTTCAACCAAGAGGGTGCTAATTGGGATGTAAATTCTAACATTTATCTTCTTCATACCCATCTTTATCACAATGAGAACAATGAAATTTTCTCTTACCCTTACTATAGAAGTGCAACTATGCTTTCCTTTTACATTTGGATTTTTCTTTCCACCATGCTACTATTCATTACCCTTGCTGCGAGTCAAAGGAAAAAATTTTGGGTAGAAATTGGCAAAAGACTACAGTAGATTAACACAAGAATGGAGAGAAGAACAAAGGAAGAGGGAAGAACAAAATAATAGAAATAGATTGAAACAGTTCAACCACCAATGGCTTAAAAGGAGACAATTTGTAGAAAAGCAAAACCCGAAACCCTACACTAGGGTTAGATCAAATTTCTTCCACTTCATAAATTAAATTGTGGAGACCAAAGGAAATGGAATATAAGGCCCTAATAGACTGGATAGAGAAACAAATCCAAGATGATAAAAAAAGGAGGAAATGGACAAAATCAAGAAAATAATTATCATATGTTGCTACAGGAGTGAATAGGATCCCTTTGGGGAAACACAAAATAAGGGAAAATTTTTAGAATGTCATATTTATTCAAAACAAATAGGAATTGGATAATCTAAATTCCCATTCAAAATATATGGCCTTTTTCATGATTTGGGAAAACCCTTGGTCTACATGAGATCAAATACAAAAATGGTGTAAAGAAAACTAAGGGCAGAACATGATTACCCACAATCTACTCAGAGGGTTTTATCAAATCAAATGTGAATGAAAGGGGAAAGAAGATGAAATAATGAAAGGAAGTTCATGAAATTAACGTACAGTGTGGGTTTTTACATAACTTCAACCATTTGAGACATAAAATATCAAAAAATCAAATGTGGATTAGATTTTATAATCTTCCTTCAAATATTGGAATCCCTTGATACCTAAGGAAAATGGAAATCATATAGGGTCCCTTATATTGATGGATGAGAATACAAAAGAGAAAGAATTAGGCCTATATGCACATATCTGTGTATACATAAATTTGAGAGAAAAGCTTCCTCTGTCAGTCAAAATTCAACCAACGAAAGAGTTTTGGAACCAAAAAATTTAAATGCAGGGGCTAATAGAAAAAAGTCCCAATAGAAAGAAACAAATGGAACATGAATGATCAAAGAAAAGAAAGAGGAACATGAATGATCAAAGAAAAGAAAGAGAAAACAAAAAAGTAGAAAAAATTTCCCACATTGAAGAACCCAATATTTGGAAAAAGGAGCAAAATCGAGAACAAAGTCAGTCATAGGTAGAAATATGGGAAAATGACAAAACATGACATTTTCCAAAGGAGGGAGAGTCAAGGTATTTCCTTAAAAAGGATACTTTCAAATTAGTGTTAGAACTTTTTGGGATTATCAGTGAGATAAGAAACTATGATTCTTTTGGAGAAAAATATAGGATATATATCAAACACCAAATACTAAGAAGATACAAAACGTTACAAAAAATTTAGATTTTCAAAAGGAGATTATAAAAGAAATAAATGAGCAAGAAGAAAGGATGGAAATTTAGATCAACTCTTTAGATGATAGAGGAATGATTCAATCAATATTTGAAATTGACAAGTCTAATTGTGGGGAACAAAAAAAGAAAGGAAGGAAATCTAATAAAGAATTACTAGTTAGAGAAGGGGAGGGAAAAGAGAAAATGAAGATAAATTTGATGCTAAGATCCGGAAAATGATCAATGAAGATCACATCATGGAATGATAGGAGCCTAAACACCCCTAACAAAAGATGTTTGATTAAATGTCAAATGCATTTATCAGATATTGATATATTCCTCCTACAAGAAAAATATAAGTAAGAAGCAAGCTAAAATAATGGCTTACAAACTAAAAAAATGGAAAGCACACTTTGTTGAATCAATTGTCCTTTCTAGAGGCATAGCTACCATATGGAGACCCTCAACAACCAACAATGAAGTCGTCAACCCAAATCAGCATTGGCAAGTAAGTAAAATTAATTGTATATTTACTAAGTTCCATTTTTCTTGATTAATGTATATGGACCAATTGTATGCACACAAAAGAAAGAAAAGTGATAAGATATAGTACTCTTTATTAAATCCAAACCCCAAAAATTTAAGATAATTGGTGGAGATTTCTTGATACTGTTATGTCAGAAAATGTCCCCTTGGGGGATTTTTTGATCACACAAGATCTATTCACATGCTCTAATACCCCATTTAATAACCTCACACACTAGACACACTCTTTGTTCATTAATGTTGATCTATTAACTTAGACCTCTACAGACCTGCTATCATAACAGTGACATGAATATTTCTATGGACAATAAGTCAATCCAGAAATGAAATGCAGAAATGTTAGAACTAACTAATGAATTTAGCTTGCCGAAATAAGAACTACCCATGACAGGAAACTTACATTATCAGATCAGTAATACAGATATAAAATAGAGCCTTCATGATTGAGACAAACCAAAAGCGATAACAAATAAATACACATATAAAAAACAATGAACTTTATTCATGCTAGGGTAACAATTACAGATTACAAGTGAAGTAGATCCTTCATGGATCGATGCTCCCTACTCTATGGGCATTTGTCCCCGTCACTCTCATTACTCCCTCAGTCTCTTTTCTTCCTCCTATTGACATTTCACTCTCACTACCAGATTTTTTTGTGAATGAAGTGTAAAATTGCTATTGATTGTTTGACCATTGAAATAGATGATATTTAAGTAGAGTGTCAACTAAATTAAATAAAAAGAAAACCTTATTAACTCACCAAGACTTACTTGACATCTATCATCCTTAAGCCTACAGAGAAATGGCATTCCAACATTATTAAAGAGTTCTTTACAGTGAAACATATTGTATGTCTTCAGCAATTCATTATTATTGAGCTCAACATCTTAACAGCACCCAAAAGTTTTTCAAATCAACCTTTTGAGTCATAAAAAATTAACCCACAGAAATATGGAATCACCCTAAATATGAGACACACAAAATGACCTGAAAGATTGATATCAAAATCTTGTAGACATTTTTCTTGAAGAAAGATATATTGTTGAATGTATATTTTTTTAATCAAACAAAAGAATAATAGGAGAAATAATAGAATACCATATATTGGCTTACCAACGGCCACAGTCATCAGTGACTGTAATGAATCGGCCACGTTTTTTACCCCTATTGCTCCTGCCATTATCATTTATGTTAGGCTTTCCATGAGATGTTTGAGGGTTAGGGTTTTCCATGCCATTATTACCACCACTTCCAACAACTGTCTTTATCAACCCTCCCTCTGTTAGGCGTACTTTACGTAGTTTAATACTTTTGGGCAAAATATGTTTTGTTAGTGGTTTCAGGAAGTATGTTTATGTTTATATTTTTGGTGAGTAGTTACTCCTGATTTTTACGTTGGTTGGCAATGGTTGGCAACCATCAAACAAACTATATATGTACTTGTCACGCCATTGTATGGACAGGAGTTTTTGGGGATGGTGATTGTACTTACTATTCTAAGTTAATATATGTAGTTGATATTCTGAGTACCAATTCTATTTGTTATTCTCGTACAACGTAATGCATTTCTGTACACTGTGATAGTGCAAGTATCTTTTTCGTTTACTCTATATGGAAACAATTAGACTCCTTAGGCAGTAAACATTTTGGCGCTGTTGCCTAAGCAAATCCAGTGAACGTCCAGACGGGAGAATGGCAGCATAATGGGGCAACCGGTCGATACCAACGAGGAAGTAGAAGATAGAAGACACGTAGAAAAGATAGTACGGGAAATTTAAGAAGAACGCCAAGGAAGTGACAAAGAAGAAAATGAACCAAGAAGTCAGGAAGATGAAGTAACCCAAGAATTGGTCAAATTGTGGTTATTATTAGTCGGACAATATGTGCGAGACGAATCCATCCGTAGAGAGGTTCCAGAGGATATTATTTTAGAAAATCTACATGTTAATAGCGAGGTGGACAACCTTCTGAACTGCATTCCTCGACTTCTGGCGAGGAACCTGATAACCTTTCAAGACCTTCGAGAAGAAAGAGAGGGAAGTACGACGGCAACAAATACTCAGGAGATATAAAGAACGTCTAAAACAAGAGGAGGAGGAACATGACGTGGATCACCATTGAACGCTGTACAACTGAGAAGGGTAAGCATAATTAATGCCCATACAACTTAATAAGGACAAGAATAAATTACCAGTGGGGCAAGCAACACCAGAAGAAATAGTGAGAAGATCATTAAGACTAAAAGAACAAGAAGAACATAGAAAAATATTAAAACAGATTTTTGAAAAAGAAAATGAACGACATGAAGAAGTAGATCAAGGGGTTGATGAACATAATTTTAGAACACCAATAACAAATAGAGGAAAAGAAAATGAGAAGAATCTGATAGAAGAACTAGAGGATAGTATACGTCGTATTGTCATATTGTCCATTTCAGATGAAATGCCAAGGAACAGAGGACTTGAGCCCGAGACCCCTGCACAGAGGGAGAACCAAGGAGAACTAGAGGTAACTTGAAGTGTAGAGGATGCTGAGACTAGAAGTGGGAAGGAACCGTACGTGGCCGGCAGTGTCGGGAAGACACCAGAATGACATGGTAGAACTAGTCCAATCAGGTCAAAGACACAGAGAGGGTACCCCGGGAAAAAGATGGTGACCCCACTGGCGAGTGAAAGGTAGAAGTTACTGAAATTCATGGGGAATGGGTCAGAGGATCCTGTTTGGCACTGCAAAATGTATTAAACCATATGGGTTGCAAATGGACAAGAAGATGAAGACTACTAGGTAAAAGCATTCCCAATGACGCTAAGAGGGATCGCCATTGACTGGTATATAGACCTAGGGGTAGCACAAAAAACCTCATGGGATGAATTGAGGAAAGCATTCGAGAATGAGTTTAAACTCCTAAGAGATGACAATGAGATTGTAGCGGAAATCTATAATACCAAACAAGGAAAGAATGAAAATGTAAGGGCATATAATAGAAGGCTCAAAGAATTACTTGAGAAACTAGAAACTCAGCAAGCCGATGGACTAAAAAAGAGATGGTTCATCGAAGGGTTACTCTCGTCGTTGAGGAAAAAGATGAAAATCATACCCCCATCATCATACACTGAAGTGTACAATCAGGCGATGGATATAGAAAGTGAGAACAAAACATCCTCCTGAAGTAAGAGAAGAACTGAAGACGATGATAGTACGGGGGATGACAGCAGCAAAGGTGAGTCAAAAACCATTCAGGCACTGAGAAGAGACATGGTCCACATGATGAAAGAACTAAAAACTGATAAAGAGACAAGTAAAGAAGGCTAGGAATTATGGTGCACCGAGTGCAACGGGGAAGGTCACGTAAAAGCAAACTGCCCAAGAAAGTTATTTTGTGACATCTGTCAAGTAATGGGATATTCAATCAAAGAATGTCCATTTAACCTGAAAGCAAGAAGTACACAAGCGTTGTTCACACAGGGAGAATCATCAACTCCACCGACCACACCCCCGAAGCCTCAAAATAGTCTGAATGCATCCCCTGGAGGATACCAGAATAATAGAAAGTTTAACAATAATAGCCCCAGAAACAGATTGTAGTACGACAGCAAAGGGCGACCTATGATACAATGCCGGCAGTGCAACGAGTGGGGACACTTTGCAAGAGAATGCCCAAACAACAATCAGAACACAATAAATGCATTATGCAAGTGGTGTGGACTTGGAGATCATGAAGAAAAAGACTGTCCGAAGCAGAAAGGGGTGAACCTTATCAATTTCAAGGAAAATAATGAAGAAATCCTTGCTATCACCCGAGAACAGTGGAAAAAGGCCACTTATCTAGATCCCCGTATGGAAAAATAAAGACTCTGAGAGGCAAAAAAGGAAGTGGAAGCTACCATGAAATCCAAACAGAGGAACTTAGACAAAAAGGTAATACGATCAGAATCAGACAAGAACATAACAAGCCAAGTACTGCAAGCTACCGTACCAATTAAATTGGCAGACCTCCTCCAAAGCTTGCCTCAGTTAAAAGTAGCAATATCCAGGGTAATGGAAGACAACTTCTATGAATGCCAAGCCCACACAATAGAAGATGTTATAGTAGAACCACCGCCAATGGGAGAACAAGTACTTGACCCGAGGTTGCTAGAGATTGATACTGGAAAGAAACCAGCCATAGTACACATGGAAATCCTTGGACAAAATTTAACAAATAATATAGTCGACGGTGGATCCAGAGTAAATGCACTACTAGAAGAAACCTGGAAGAGCCTCGAGAAGCCTACTCTATGGCCACAAAACTTTTAGTTAGTGGGAGCCGACTAGCACGGGATCAAGGCACTGGGAGTGCCAATGGCGCAAAAAAT
Organism: Cunninghamia lanceolata; assembly: GCA_027924645.1. NCBI lineage: Eukaryota > Viridiplantae > Streptophyta > Pinopsida > Cupressales > Cupressaceae > Cunninghamia > Cunninghamia lanceolata. The sequence goes on along the minus strand of BSBN01000078.1, from coordinate 26,826,039 downwards.
AAGAATCGGTACCCAACAATTCTTGGTAAATTTTGTAGTCATAACAGCATAGAATGCATCGTACGATGCATTACTCGGCCAAGGATGGCTAATAGCCGCCAAGGCCAACCACAACTGAAAGAAAAATACTCTGTCCATAGAAAATAGACGTAAGAAATTCATCATTGATTTGAGGACACAAACCGTCAGTAAAGAGTTGGCGTTAGATTTTGATTCAAATGGAGGGGACTTGACAGAAGGTGGGAAAGGACTAATGGAGCCCGATGATGAAGGGGTGCTAAAATTACAAGAATGCTCAGAAGATGAGACAAATTTATTCAGCGGGCTATTCCATTGGCAAATGGAAGACTACAAGTTTTTTCCACCAGAATGCAACATGATTTCAATAAAAGAAATCGGTGAAAGCTCAGGAATGAAAAGTGAACAAAAAGACGACGATGAAACATTAGAATGGACAAGTGATCAAGGGAAGGAAGTGACCCACATGTTTCCAGCAGCATACGAGGAATATAAGGAAGGAAATACAGAAGTAGACAGCACGCCAGCACATCAGTTTGAACCGAAAAAGAAGATTATGTATGAAGAGCCAGTAATGAAGAAAGTTAATTTTAGCAAGGAAAGCAACCCGAAGATAATTCTGGCTAGTGACGACTGGAATCCAATACTCAAGGCGGTAGTGCTCAGAATCTTTCTAGAGTACAAAGATGTGTTTGCCTGGACCTACAAGGACCTGAAGGGGATACCACTAGAACTGTGCATCCACATAATTCAACTCATACCAGGAGCACACCTAGTTTGGAAAAGGCCATATCACATGAATAAGAACTACACGGCAAAAGTGTAGGAGGAAATTGAAAAAATGCTTGAGACAAGAATAATCTTTGAGGAAGAAACGAGTGAGTGGGTGTTACCCATTGTAATATCACTTAAGAAGGAAGGGGGACAAATCAGGATTTGTGTGGATTTTAGATGTCTCAATGTAGTAACAATCAAAGATCCCTTCCCCATCCCATTCATAGACTTCATTTTGGAAGAAGTGGCCAGTCATGAAATATATTCCTTTATGGATGGATTTTCGGGGTATAATCAGATTAGCATCGCCGAGGAAGACAAACTGAAGACAACATTTGTGATTGAAAATGGGGTATATGCATACAACTGGATGCCATTCGGTCTATGCAATGCACCAGTCACCTTTCAAAGGATTATTCTACACATATTTGACAAAATGTCAGTGGGAAACTTCAAGGCATTCCTCGATGACTGGTCAATTTATAGCGACTAGCAGACACACCTCAAAGCTCTCACCGAGTGCATGGAGCATTGCAGGGCCACACAGTTGGCCTTAAATCTGAAGAAGTGCTGATTCATGGTGTCAAAGGGGAAATTACTGGGTCATATTGTATGCCAAGCAGGACTAAAATAGACTTGGACAAGATCTGGGTAATTGTAGAAATGGAGGCTCTAGGAGATGTCACTAGAGTAAAGTCTTTCCTCAGCCATGTCGGTTACTACTGGAGATTTATCAAAAATTTTGCTCAGGTATCGCACCCATTGGACATGTTGACAAGGAAAGGGGTATAGTTTGTATGGCTGGATGAACAATAGAAAGCATTTGAAGAACTAAAGACAAGACTCATCAGTGCACCTATTCTAGCTTATCCGAATTGGGACAAGGAATTCCATGTGCACGTTGATGTATCAAACTTTGTAATTGGTGCCACTCTTGCATAGGTAGGATCTCATGGTTTGGATCATCTAGTGTACTTTGCTAGTCAGTTACTCTCCAAGGCAGAACGAAATTATAGTACTACTGAAAGGGAGGCTTTGGGAATGGTTTACTCCAGACAAAAATTTAGACATTATCTCTTGGTAACACCATTCACTTTTTATATGGATCATCAAGCTCTAATGTACCTGGTCAACAAACTGATTATTCAAGGCAGAATTAGTAGATGGTTGTTACTTCTACAAGAATTTATTTTCACCATTATTATACGGCCAGGCAAAAGCCATGTAATCACCGACCAGCTCTCAAGGATCAAATCAGGATAACTAGGAGATGGGGTCAATGAAGACTTCCCGGATGCCCACCTATTTCAAATAGCTGCCCTACCACCCTGGTACGAGAAAATTGGTGAGTACTTATCCACCTCAACGTCTCTACTAGAAATGTCTACAAGTGAATGATGAAAGATTGCACTGAAGAGTAAGACATTTCAATTGATAAATGGGCTGCTCTACAAAATGGGGTCCGATCAGATTCTCCGAAGGTGTGTAATGGAAGAAGAGATAAGGGGTGTATTGGTGGAAGCCCATGAGGGACTAGCAGGGGGACATATGGGTCTTGACGCCATGGTACAGAAAGTCCTACTCGCTGGCCTATGGTGGCCGACGTTACACACAGATGCCCGAGAGTGGGTAATTCAATGTGACACTTGCCAGAGGGTAGGGAAGCCACTAAAAAGGGATTATATGCCACTATGGCCATCACAACCTCAATAGCTTTTCAAGAGATGGGGGTTGGATTTTGTAGGACCACTAAAGGTCAGGCAACTACACCGATGTCAGTACATAATAGTGGCTACAGAATATTTGACAAAGTGGGCCAAAGTGAAGGCACTGGATGATAACACTACATTAAGTACGGCAATGTTCATATACGAGTAGATCGTGACGAGGTATGGAATTCCAATTTAATTGACGAGTGACCGTGGGGGACATTTCGTCAACCACATCATCTGACTTATGACTACGGAGCTCAAAATCTTACACACCATACTATCCAAGGGTGAATGGATAGGCAGAGTCAACAAACAAGGTGCTCGTCTTGGTAATCCACAAGTCATGCAGTATCGAAGGATCAAACTAGGAAGAGAGGTTACCAGCAGCGTTATGGGCTTACCGAACCACTTATAAGGTAACGATTGGACACACTCTCTTCCAGTTGATGTATGGGCAAGAAGTGGTAGTACCAGTAGAATACTTGGTCCCAAGTCTAAGAATCATAGTGGAAAATAGACTAGGAGATATGGAGAGTCTGGAAGAAAGACCATTCCAGTTGAATAAATTAGATGAGAAAATAATTTGGCTCAATGGTCAATGGAAATTATGCAGAAACCCCAGAAGTATTGGCACGACAAACACGTATGGAGAATGGAATTCCAATCGGGGCAATTAGTCCTCAAATATAATGACTGTAATGAAATCAAACCTGGGAAGTTCAAAGTTCGGTGGATAGGACCGTTTAGAATACGGGAATTGATGGATAACGAGGCTATAAAACAAGACAATCTGGATGGAAGCCCAATCAAAGAAGCAGTGAATGAGTCGAAACTAAAGACCTATAAAGAGAGAAGAGGAAAAACAATACAAATCAACATGCTCAGGTTCGCAATAACAAATTGGGGTGTAAAGGAGGAAAAAGGCAAACAAAACGAGGAGACAGAAAACAAAGTTGATTGGATGGTATTTGCAAGTACTCAGTTTGAACTAGTAACTAGGTTCTTTGCACCAAGGCCAATGTGGATGGAAGCCCATGAGGGCCAAATCAATGAAAACTATGGTGGTAAATGTATTAATAAGAATTATCGAGAAGAAAAGGAAGAAGAGGAAAAAGACTAGAACAACTAGATAAGAGAATGCAACTAGGTATGGGATAGATTTAGGTTCCTACTACCAAAGGAGGTCCAAGACCCACCAAAAAGGAAGTACTTGGTAGAAGCAATGTTCATTGTGGAAAGATCACCCTACTCTGACGAAGTTTGGGAATTAAGGAGGAAAAATTGGCCAGTCAGGCTACATCACATATAGCTTCCAAGGAGTCAACTCTGGAAGGCAAAGTATAGATGCAGGAATGTGAATGTGAAGATGAATGAAGATGAGAAAACATTTCAGTGGGTCCAGGAACTAATGGGGTGGAATTTGACATGGGTGAGAGATCAATCAGCGATATTCGACCAGATATGGGAATTGGAAGAAATTGATAAATGTTGCTTGAACGATTGTCTAAGATAGAAGGGGTACATAAACTACATCTTCTGCCAGCTGACAAAAATTAAGATCCTGGACGAGAAAGAGGAGAAAGACAATGACAAGGAGAGAGAAAACTAGGAGAGTGAATGGAAGATGGTAGAATTTGAGGAATTTCAAACCGTCGAATCAACAAAGGTAAAAAGCAAAATAGATTAAAAAAAAAGACAGAAAGTAGGAAAAAAAAACACTATAAAAGACAGACCGTACAAAAATTTGCAAAGAAGCTGTACAAAATTCTTGAGAAGGGACCGTATGAAAATAATTGCAGAGCCGTACGAAGGAAAGAGGAAAATTGCCGTACAGAAAATCAAACTTGCCGTGCGAGTGGAGGAAAGGTCAGCCGTATAGATCTCTACCGTACTTTTCTACCGTACGTCTTCTCCCGTACATTTCTACTGCTGTACGAAGTCTACCGTATGTCTTTTGCCGCCGTACGTTGAACTCCACCAGGCTGTACGAGTTGCAAAAGGCAGTACACAGAGCTTATTTAGGCTGTACAAAGGGGTTTTTAGTCAAGCCGTACACTTTTATTGGTTGCCGTATGGATTCTAGTGAGTTCTTTATTAGCCGTCCAGATTTCCCTGCTGACCTGGATTCCTCTTGTAGAATTTACTGGCCGTACAAAACCCTTGAGATCGTACAGACTCCTTTGCTACGTACAGATTTCACTGCCAGGCTGACCGGACAAAATTTAAGACTGTACAATTTAGGCGTCAAGAAAAAAAAATAATGGTCATAACTAAACAACGGTAGTATAAAGGAGGTCAAAATGTCAATTTCACTGGTGAACAAGGTCACTAGAGCATAAGGTAAAGAAAAGCAAATTCAGATACCAGGGCGGGTGGAAGACAGAAAGATGGTAGCAAAATTAATTGTGGAAGAAAAGCCAGCACAAACACCACAAATTGACGTGGGTTCATCAGCACAGAAGAAGCAGAAAGGGAAAAGAAAAGAAAAGGAAAAAATCACAGTGGATTCCTTGCAGTGGGAAAGCCTCACAGCGAACGAGTGTAAACAGTGGTGGAATAGTCATGGTGATAACCATCCTATCAAGATAGCATTAGAGAAGGCACAGGTGGATAAGGTAATACAAATGCCTTATTTTAATTTCAGAGAGTTTGAGGCAATTTTGAAAAGCATGGTGGCGAATTACAACCCCCAAACAAAACATACCATCATCAGATTCATGAATGTATCGGTAAAAATCACATTCTTGGCTCAAGATTTCGAGAGAGCGATGGGTGTACCACGCCAAGGATTTACAGTTGGCAAACAGAAAATGACTGTAAGGCACAAGGACAACATAATGGAAAAAGTTTGTAGACCAGACTTGAGTGAGAAAGAAAAGAACCAGTTGAAGGCTACAGGAAATAGAGGACTTCGACGAGATCACTTGGCCAATGAAGAGTGGTGGTGCATAATGGATGTGATCAGGGGGTGGTTGACGGGAGCCTCACGCTCATTAGATATTCTATTTTAGATGTCAAATTATATGATTGGTCTCAGCCAGGGTGCAATGTACAACTGGGAAGTAGTTCTCTCTGACAGAATTCACGAGTTGATGAAGAGGACTCACAAGTCATTCTACATGACTCAGCAGGCCATTGCATTGTTCCTGGATGCCATCTACACTCACGTCCCCTCATTGGCATGAGCTCCATTTCAGCCAGGTGAGCAATATGACCCCACATGGCCAACTATCTTCAGATGGACAAACCTGAAGGCCCCTGCTTAAGGTGGGAAGGGAGATGAGTCAAGGAGCAACAAAAAGAGAAAACAACATGAGTTACCTGAGTCTTCTTCAGAAGCATCATATAGTGCACAAGGTGCCAAGGAGGACTGCATTGAGGCCTCGTCAGCCTCAACCACTCCTGGCAACTCCGCCAGTCCCAGTCCTATAGTACAACAGGGGAGAATAGATGGGATGTTGTATTAGGGAAGAAGCATGCACACTTGCACTTAGACACACGCACTTAGGTGGAGATTCCTGTTCAGCCTAGTACAGCTCACATTTCATGGGGTCAGATCATGAGGATGAAGGGAGATGACACCGTACCAGTTCCTCTTCCTTCAAGGTAGATTACACCATTTGAGACTAGATCTCCAGAGAGCATAGCACATATAGACAACTCAGTACAGGTAGATACTTGGCTTCAGCTACTGGGCATGCCTTCAGAATTGGCAGACATTCCTCCACTAAGCCCCACTAGATCTCTCTTACCGCCACCTGCACTTGAAGGAGAGATGGTACAGCCACAGGAGGAGAAAATAGTTGATATACCAAAAGATGCTATAATGATTAGTGACTCTGAAGCCAAGGAGGAAGGAATAGCCACAAATAGCTCAGAAGGGGAAGGCACCAATACCAGTATGATAGGCAGTGCTGATGATATAGAGGATACTTCTCACTCGACTGAACCAGCTGGGTTGACAGTACACTTGGGTGAGCCAGATGAGAATGATCCACTGGGCACCATTCTCAGGTATGCACAGGATTTAGGGTCTATTGGAGCCATTCTGTAGAGGGTGTCAGATATTGCTACCAGGGTCAATCCTCAATACTCTTCACCAGTAGTACATGTAGAGGTACAAAGAATTGAACATTTCGCCAAGAATGCTGAGACATAATTTGTAAGAGTATTTTGGAATAAAGGTTGGCCGGACATGATTACTGAGGAGATGCAGAGGGCATGGAAACCAAAGAGACCAGACTCTGGAGTTGGAGAGGCTGACAGCGAGCTACTAGCAGCTCTTCATAGCATTGAGGATCAATTCTGAGCATTATATTATGCTAGACAGGAGGATTTTCAAAAGAAAGCATAGTGCAACAAGAAACTAGAGGAGGCAACAGTTCAAAGTAAGCAGCTAAGGGAGAAAATTGATGAGCAACAGGTGCACTTCCAATGGTAGCTGGCCCAGGAAGCTAGGCTCACACAGTTAGAAAGGAACAAGGTCGATACACTCAGAGCAAAATTAGAAGCCACAAAGAAGGAGTTGGCCGAATCTCAGTCAAGACAGGAAAAAATAAAACAACAGTTGGTCAAGGCTATCCAGATGGTACGTCTCACCAAAGACAAGCACATCATTGCCACAAGACATCTGAAGCAAAGAACTGAGGAGGTTTACAGGCTTCGACGATTAGTTCACCCTCAGTAGCAGACTCTTGGTTTAGAACAGATGGCATCCACACCTCCAAGGACGTCCACTAACCCTCGTCTTTCCTAGTTATTTATGGATCTTGCTTTGTAGTTGTCTAGAAGAGGACAAGTTTTTTGGGGGTAATGACATTAGGCATACTTTACGTAGTTTAGTACTTTTGGGCAAAATATGTTTTGTTAGTGGATTCAGGAAGTATGTTTATGTTTTTAGTTTCAGTGAGTAGTTACTCCCGATCGGTACATTGGTTGGCAACGGTTGGCAACCATCGGACAAACTATATATGTACTTGTCATGCCATTGTATGGATAGGAGTTTTTTGGGGATGGTGATTGTACTTACTGTTCTAAGTTAATATATGTAGTTGATATTTTGAGTACCAATTATGTTTGTTATTCTCGTACAATGTAATGCATTTTTGTACACTATGATAGTGCAAGTATCTTTCTTGTTTACTCTGTATCGAAACAATTAGACTCCTTAGGTAGTAAACACCCTCTACTGAGATTGATTAGCATCCTTGTTGCATGTCCAATATCATTCAATTCACAAGAATTGTCCATGTAATTTTTCTATTTTTTTCCACTAAGCCATACCTTAGGATTAGGATATGCTATGTCAGAAATAGTACTAGACTGAGCTTTCATTTGAGCATGAGAAACATTGGCACTAAGATTTTCCATTATCGTAAATTATGCATAATGTAAGAAAGCAACTTAGCACTGCAAATGGATATGTCAATCATTCTATTCCTTAATCACTTAAGAAAATTGGAGCCATGAATATCTAATGGATAAGAGAGATTTCAAAATCCTTCATCATACTAAAATAGTCTATGAGACTATAATATTTCAAAGCACTACTGAAGTAGTGAGAGATTGCTATCAGACATAACTCTGTTCTTTGCAACTTGTTTGTCTTTCTAAGTCTGACCTTTCTAGTGATGATAGATAAAACAAACAATGATGAAAACAATTGGTTATGTTAGTTTTCCTTTATGTTTATATCTAATATCCCTTCGCTTGTGCTCCAAAACAAAATGGTGGTAAAATGAGGAAGACCATATAGTCAAAAGTAATTATGATTTCTTGATTTGCCTAAGTCTTATGACCAATAAAGAATGCTTGTAGTCCAACGAAATAACTAAATTCATCTAAGAGGAATTAAATATTGCAGACAGAAAATGAGTAAAGGAATCAAATTTTAAGTTAGATTAAGCCTTCTAACAAAGTTGACGAAATTAAACTTATATTATCTGGTCATGTTGAAATGCAGGGAGATGATAGAAAGATTTAATTATGGTGAAAAATAATTTATTTATAGAAATAAACAAGTTGAGTCAAAGGTTATGAAGAAATAAATATTCAATAATAATATTGTAAAGAATTGTATGTTTCACTCATTCACTTTTATGTTTTAATGTTATTTTTGTGGATCTTGTTAACTTATTATCATAGTATATAATTTATTTTTTAGGTGCAGTGAATAACCCTAATTTTGAATTTAACATTGTATTATGTTTAAAACTCCAGTTCATACCAACACCAATGCAATTCTCAGAACTTCTTTCTTCCTAGACTAGATCATACATGCAATCTTGTCCTCTAGACTACATTGTGGGGATGATCTAGTCATGTAGATTTAAAATTTGAAATTCTCAATTCTAAAGATAACAATCTCAAAATATAGTTATTACCCATGAAGAAGATAAATGTTGAATACTTTTATCTTTAGCTTTCTTCAACCAAGAGGGTGCTAATTTGGATGTAAATTCTAACATTCATCTTCTTCATACTGATCTTTATCACAATCAGAACAATGCAATTTTCTCTTACCTTTACCATAGAAGTGCAACTCTTCTTTCCCTTTATCTTTGGATTTTTCTTTCCACCATGCTACTATTCATTGCGCCTGTTGCTAGTCAAAGGAGAATTTTTTGAGTAGAAATCAGCAAAAGACTATAGTAGATTAACATAAGAATGGAGAGAATAACAAAGGAAGAGGGAAGAACAAAATAATAGAAATAGATTTAAAGAGTTCAACCACCAATGGCTTAAAAGGAGACAATTTGTAGAAAAGCAAAACCCAAAACCCTACACTAGGGTTAGATCAAATTTCTTCCACTTCATAAATTAAATTGTGGAGACCAAAGGAAATAGAATTTAAGTCCCTAATAGACTAGATAGAAAGCCATATCCAAGATGATCAAAAAAGGAGGACATGGACAAAATCAAGAAAATAATTATCATATGTTGCTACAGGAGTGAATAGGATGCCTTTGGAGAAACACAAAATAAAGGAAATTATTTAGAATGTCATTTATTTAAAACAAATAGGAATTGGATAATATAAATTCCCATTCAAAATATATGGCCTTTTTCATGAGTTGGGAAAACCCTTGGTCTACATGAGATCAAATACAAAAATGGTGTAAAGAAAACTAAGGGCAAAACATGATTACCCACAATCTACTCAGAGGGTTTTATCAAATCAAATGTGAATTACAGGGAAAAGAAGATGAAATAATGAAAGGAAGTTCATGAAATTAATGTACAGTGTGGGCTTTTACATAAAAGACTGGGAACTAAACTTCAACCATTTGAGACATAAAATGTCAAAAAATCCAATGTGGATTAGATTGTATAATCTTCCTTCAAATATTGGAATCCCTTGATACTTAAGGAAATAGAAAATCATATAGGGTCCTTCGTATTGATGGATTCAAATACAAAAGAGAAAGAATTAGGCATATATCCACATATTTGTGCATACATAAATTTGATAGAAAAGATTCCTCTATCTGTCACAATTCAATCAAGGGAAGAGTTTTTGAACCAAAAAAGTTAAATGGAGGGGCCAATAGAAAAAAGTCCCAATAGACGAAAACAAATGGAACATTAATGATCAAAGAAAAGAAAGAGAAATGAAAATGTAGAAAACATTTCCCACATTGAAGAACTCAATATTGGGAAAAAGAAGAAAAATCAAGAAGAAGATTACTCATAGGTAGAAATAGGGGAAAATAACAAAACATGACATTTTCCAAAGGAGGGAGAGTCAAGGTGTTTTGTAAAAAAGGATAATTTCAAATTAGTGTTAGAACTTTTTGGGATTACCAGTGAGATAAGAAACTATGATCCTTTTGGAGAAAAATATAGGATATATATCAAACACCAAATACTAAGAAGATACAGAACATTAAAAAAAAAAAAGATTTTGAAAAGGAGATTATAAAAGAAATAAATGAGGAAGAAGAAAGGATGGAAATTTATATCAACTCTTTAGATGATAAAGGAATGATTCAATCAATATTTGGAATTGACAAGTCTAATTTTGGGGAACAAGAAAAGAAAGGAAGGAAATCTAATAGAGAATTACTGGTCAGAGAAGGGGAGGCAAAAGGGAAAATGAAGATAAATAGGGAAAATTAAGATATATATGATGCTCCAATGATCAATGAAGATCACATCATGGAATGATAGGAGCCTAAATACCCCTAACAAAAGATGTTTGATTAAATGTCAAGTGCATTTATCAGATATTGATATATTCCTCCTATAAGAAAAATATAAGTAGGAAGCAAGCTAAAATAATGGCTTACAAAATTAAAAAAATGGAAATGACACTTTGTTGAATCAATTGTCCATTCTAGAGGCATGGCTACCATATGGAGACCCTCAACAACCAACATGGAAGTCGTCAACCCAGATCAACATTAGCAAGTAAGTAAAATTAATAGTATATTTACTAAGTTTCATTTTTCTTGATTAATGTATATGGACCAATTGTATGCACACAAAAGAAAGAAAATTTATAAGATATAGTACTCTTTATTAAATCCAAACCCCAAAAATTTATGATAATTGGTGGAGATTTCTTGATATTGTTATGTCAGAAAATGTCCCCTTGGGGGATTTTTTGATAGCACAAGATCTATTCACATGCTCTAATACGCCATTTAATAACCTCACATAGCAGACACACTCTATGTTCCTTAATGTTGATCTATTAACTTAGACCTCTACAGACCTACTATCATAACAATGATAGGAACCTTTCTATGGACAATAAGTCAATCCAGAAATGAAATGCAGAAATGTTAGAACTAACTAATGAATTTAGCTTGATGGAATAAGAACTACCCATGACAGGTAACTTACATTATCAGATTAATCATACATATATAAAATAGAGCCTTCATGATTGAGACAAACCATAAGCGATAACAAATAAATACACATATCAAAAATAATGAACTTTATTCATGCTAGGGAAACCATTACAGATTAAAAGTGAACTATATCCTTCATGGATCGATGCTCCCTTCTCTATGGGCATTTGGCCCCCTCACTCTCATTACTCGCTCAGTCTCTTTTCTTTCTCCTATTGACGTTTCACTCTCATTACCAGTGTAAAATTGCTATTGATTGTTTGACCATTGAAATAGATGATATTTAAGTAGAGTGTCAACTAAATTAAATAAAAAAAAAACCTTATTAACTCACCTAGACTTACTTGATGCCTATCATCCTTAAGCCTACAGAGAAATGGCATTCCAATGTTATTAAAGAGTTCTTTACAGTGAAACATATTGTATGTCTTCAGCAATTCAATATTATTGAGCTCAACATCTTAACAGCACCCAAAAGTTTTTCAAATCAACCTTTTGAGTCATAACAAATTAACCAACAGAGATATGGAACCAGCCTAAAGATGAGACACACAAAATGACCTGAAAGATTGATATCAAAAAATTTTAGACATTTTTCTTGAAGAAAGATATAGTGTTCAATGTATTATTTTTTAATCAAATGAAAGAATAACAATAGAAATAATAAAATACCATATATTGGCTTGTCAACGGCCACGGTCATTAGTGACTCCAATGAATCGGCCACTTTTTTTACCCCTGTTGTCATGTCCCCGTTTCCTACTTGATCATCAAGTGAAGAATGGATTAGCCTATCTATCATTCTCGTAGGCTAATACCAATGATAAGGGAGTGAAATTGGTTTTTGACTAACTCAATGTTGTGTTTTTGCAGGAATAAGTCAAAAATTACTTCAAGAGAACTATGACAAGACTAGCGAATTTGGCTAAGTCTTAGAGTCATTTCATCAGCTCAAGTGGTCACATTGTCAAATGATGTTATCACGATGTTTGGTTCCATTTCTAGGCAAGTCAGGCTCATTTTGGTGCCTAGCTTTCAAGTTCATTTTTAGATCTCAGTGAAGGGATCTAACTTGAGGCGCTCCATGTAATTAACCTCCTCCTCCAACCTAGTGCCTAGTACTGAGATAAGTGGAGTGGGTGTGGATGAATTTTTCATGCTTGGGTGCCAATATCATGATGAACCTACCAATTGTGTGCTTTGGGTTTTGAAGGACATTATCAAGAGAATGGAGTCAGCTGAGGGTATGATGGGAATCTATCGAACTTGCAAGATCATCTAGTGTTGAGTTTGGAATCAATGAAGTGGTCTAAGTGAATTAGGTGCACTTCCTAGCCTTCACAACAATCAAAGTGCGCCTAGTCCTCATACTGTGCCTAGACTCCTTTGCAAGTGGTGAATTCCTTAAAGGATTGATCTAGTGAAGCCTCACCTTCAAAAGATCTAGTGGAAATGATTGAATTGATCAAGTGATGACATATTCATCTCTAGGCGCATTTTTGCTCTGGTAACTTGCCAATGAGTGCCTAGTATGAAAAGGGTCTCTTCTGATGTTGGATAATGATCTTGAGATGAGGCACTCAATTTAGCTAAGCTTCTTCACTAGGGCGCCTAGATGGATGATGAAGTTTGGGTGAGTATCTTGGGGTCTTAAGGCCTAGGCATAGATATCAGTCAAAACTACTCCAAAAGTGTGCCTAGGGGAGATGTAAGACCTCAAAACTAGTTGGGATACAAGGTGCTCCATCAGGGGGCAAGATCATATCCATTTGAAGTCAAGTTGCTTTCAAATTGCCTTGAAAAGATGATAAGTTGGAACCTAGGCACAAATTCCTAGCCAAACTGACAATAAGTGTGCCTAGTTGAGAAAGAGACATCTTCAAAGGGGGGGATTGTTGGGCACTCATTTCATAGGCATCAATCTAAAACTTGGAAGCTTCAATTTGTGGTCTAAAATTGTGGAAATGTGTCAAAACTCTCCCTATGTGCCAGATCTACTACAAATCCTCCAAATGTGCGCCTAAGTGGGAATGAAGCTTCCAATCACTTCAATTAGTCAGGACGCTTGGTGAGTTAAGTGTCTTACTTCGCCACAAAGACTTCAAGTGTAAACCACCACATGCATGAAGATGAATCCAATGCAAGGCACTAGTCTCCTCCTATATAGACTTAGAAGTGTGCCTAAAGTAGTTTTACTTGGCGTTGGAGCTAGTAGACTTCCCCAGAATGTGAAGACAACATAGGAGATCATTTCCTAGTTACATCATCTCCTATTGCCACCTAGTCTTCAGTTGGGCACAATCACCAGTTCAAAACCACCAAGGTGTGCGCCTACAACCCATAAGGTGCCATTTCATTAGAAAATCCACTTCAAGTGGCACCTAGAAGAAGATAAGGTAATTACAACTACCTAAATTCTCATTGGCCAGAGAGATAACATTGGGATCCGTACTGATGCATTGGGTAAGGTTACCACATCACACTGAGTTATCAAGTGGAATATTCTCTTGAATATGCTTTTTGGGAAACATGCCTTGGTTCCTCTTTATGTCTTTAAAAATGTGCCTTAATTGCCTTGGAAGGCCTATAAAAGGAGGAGCTCTCTCATTCATTTGACATCTTATCATTTTTGGCAAAATTTCTCTCTGCAAAGCTTGATGCTTGTAATCTTGAGGCCTGCGAGTTTCAAGTGTTGGGGTGATCCTTCCTCAACTAACAAGGTGATGTTCCCTTGTTGCATTGTCAGGTGTTGACATCTAGTTGACATCATTAGGCTCAATTGAAGTGAACTACATAAAGTAGTGAGATAGAGCTAGTTGTGAAGAAGTTGAAAGCATTGTATACATCTAGGCTTTAAGGCCTTTCCTTGTAAACCTTTGAATAAGATTGTATATTCATGCCATTGAGGGCATCATCATTGTAATAAGACATTTGCATTGAGTTGAATCAAATAATAATACAAGTACCCGACTTCAAGGTTGATTAATGCAAGTTGCCTTTGTTATCTTTTCATGTGTGATGTTAAGTAGATTAAGTAGTTGAAGAGTTAAATGCAAGTAAATTTGTCTAAGTAAGAAAAATTTTAGTTAGTACTAGTTGGGTATCTTATATTGGTATTAGAGCCTGGATCCTGCCAGCCTCTGGGTTATACAGCCACCCAAAGTAGGTCAACACATGTATTATACAAGAAGAGCTAGGTAAGAACAACAACACCAACATCATACAGAAGCTCTAGATAACATGGCTAATGAAAGAAGAAGTAGAAGTCCACCTGGTGATAATGAACGTGAAGCAAGGGAGATGTTTAGAAACATTGCCGTTGGACAACATCAAATAGCTCAAATATTACAACAAGTCCTATAATCCCTTCAAAACATGAATTAAGGGGTTGAAGGTCAGCAAGGTAATGTAGCTAGACATGATAGACAAGAAAGACATGTCGATGATGATACTACTAGTGCAACAGGTAGAAGAGTTTGCACACAAACTCTTATAGTTGCTAGGCCTATAAGACCTAATTTCCTTCCACCACCACCTGAACAACACAATGAAGCTGATGAAAAGTTTGATATGAAAGAGTAGAATAACTTTGAAGATGAAGTAGCACTCTTTGTAGATCTCTATGCCAGATTACCAGATCGTGTTCGGGAAATGATGACTTTCAATGAATATTGGCAACAGAAGAGGGAAGATAGGGACAGGCATGGTAGAGCTAGAGGCTTTCATCATAGAAGGGATGATGATACAAAATAATATAAAGAAGCCTTGAATTGAGTACCTATTCCTACCTTTGATGGAAGTAGTAAGCTCAGTGCTAGAGCTTGGGTGAACAAGTTGGATACACACCTTTCTCTTAAGCCTTTGACAGAAAAGAAGGTGATTCACTTTGTTACAATGTACCTTGAAGGGTTGGCTTATGAATGGTGACATCATGGACTAGTCTCTCAACATCATGATAGAATAGATTCCTATGATGAGTTTGTAACCAAGTTGATTCAAAAGTTTGATAGAAAAGACACTAAAGTGTACTATCGCGAACTAGCCCAACTCAAGGAAGAATGAAGGGTTGTGTAGTATGTAAATGAGTTTCAGAATATAGTAGTGAGGGTACCTGACATGACTGATAGAAGAATCCCTATGTTGTTCATTGAGGGATTGAACAGTCAGATTAAGCCATTGGTAAAGGTACAAAGGCCAGGAAACCTGGACGAAGCAATTGACTTTGCTCTTGATCTTGATACTACTCCCGCATACCAGCCTAAGAAGAAGTTTTACAAAGGCATTAGTTTAACTCAAAGAAGACAGACATTTCCACCAAAGAAGTTTCAAGACATGACAGTTGTTGAAAGAGATGAGCTCAGGAGAAAGAAGCTTTGTTTCTCATGCAAGCAACCTTGGGAACCAAGACACAGGTGCCTTGGTAAAGGTAAAGCTCATTTGATTGAAGTGGTATCTGATGATGGAAGTGAAGAGGAGTCACTGAGTGAAGAAGAGTCGACTCAGGATGAAGAGGAAGTACATGAACTACCAACTCTTAATGTTGTCTCGGAAGGAACAACTGATAAAATAATATTAGCAACTATTTAAGGAGTACCTAAATATCATGCCTTCCACATAAGAGGAGTTGTGAAGGGTGAGAGAGTCACATGTCTAATTGACAGTGGGGCTACTCACAACTTCATAGATGAAGGTTTGGTAGCAAGGCGAGGTCTAACAGTTGAAGACTTCGAAGGATTTCAAATAGCAGTCGCTGATGGATTCCTGATGAGTTGTACCAGAAAGGTGACCTAGCTACAAATTCAAATGGGAGATTATACTTTACAAGATGATTTCTATGTAGTTGGACTTGGGCATATTGATGTGGTGCTTGGAGTACAATGGTTACATTCACTTGGAAGAATAGTCTAGGATTTTTAGAAGATGGAATTTGAATTCATGCATGAGGGAAGAAAGATCAAACTAAAGTCAGTGTCTGATGGGAACCCCAAAGTTGTCTTAGCTAAATGCATGGAAGCAATGATCAGGCATAATGACATTGAGTGGGCAGCACAAGTTTGTGTCAAGGACAACTAGATTCTCTCTACTGAAGAACTTTATCCTGAAGACATCCAGGCAATGTTGGATAAGCATAGTAAGGTGTTTAAGGATATACCCCTAGGAATACCTCCTAATAGAGGTTTTGAACATGTCATTGAATTGGAGGATGGGGCCAAACCCATCAACATTGCGCCCTATCGGCATCCAAGACATTTCAAAATTGAAATTGATAAGACAATCAGAGAATTGATCAAGATGGGACACATTAGGCCATCATCGAGTCCATTTGCATCATTTGTGGTGCTAGTGAAGAAGAAGGATGGAACAATGCGGATGTGTATTGACTATCGTGCATTGAACAAGAAGACCATCAAAAATAGGTATCCAATACCTAGCATTGATGAGTTACTTGATGAACTTCATGGAGCTGTGTTCTTTCCCAAGATGGATCTCAGATCTGGTTATCATCAAATTCGTGTTCAAGAAGAAGACATTCCAATGACAACATTCAAATTGCATTACAGACATTATGAATTCTTGGTGATGCCTTTTGGATTAACAAATGCTCGAGCTACTTTCCAGTCTTGTATGAACCATGTATTCAACAAGCAATTGAGGAAATACCTGTTGGTTTTCTTTGATGATATTTTGATTTACAACAAGACATGGGAAGAACATCTCCAACACTTAGATGAAGTTCTGAGCGTCATGGAGAATCAATCTTTATATGCAAAGATGTCTAAATGTGATTTTGGCTTCAAGGAGATTCTATACCTGGGTCATGTGATTGGAGCTAATGGTGTGAAAGTTCAAGAAGAAAAGATTGAAGCCATCCGCAGTTGGCCAGTACCTAGGAATCTATCTGAACCAAGAGGTTTCCTTGGCCTCTACAGCTATTCCAGAAGATTTGTTAAAGGATTCTCATAGCTTGATGAACCCTTGACAAATCTGACAAAGAAAGGTACTTTCATCTGGACAATGGAAGCTCAAACTGCATTTGATAGATTGAAAGAAGTTATGAGTACAACACTAGTATTAGCTTTACCATATTTTACTAAGTCTTTTGTCCTAGAATGTGATGCTTCTAGAGAAGGCATTGGAGTAGTGTTGATGCAAGATCATCATCCCATTGTATTTGAGAGCAGGAAGTTGAAGGACACAGAAAGGTTGTACTCAACATATGACAAAGAGATGCTGGCAATCATGCATGCTTTGGCTAAATTTTTCTAGTAACTAGTTGGATCTAAGGTTGTAGTCAGAACTGATCACAACAGTTTGAAATACTTCCTAGGACAGAAGGATCTCAATGAAAGACAGCATAAGTGGGTTACTAAGATACAAGAATATGATTTTGACATTGAGTTTGTGAAAGGAAAAAAGAATGTGGTGGCCGATGTCTTGTCTAGAAAACCTACCATTTGTGACCTGAGTGACGTTTCAGTTGATTGGAAGTCTCAGCTTCTAGTTGAGTACTCCAAGTCAAAATTTTCTTGTGAGATCATGGATGGAGTCATTCATGATGACAAGTACAAGGTAGTTGACGACATCATCTATTATAAAGATAGAATCTACCTAACTCTTGAATCCAAGCTAAAGCAGCAACTTTTGAAGGCATACCATGATACTCCAATTGCAGGACACCCTGGCTACTTCAAGACCTATAGATAGATATGAGAAAGATTCACCTGGAAAGGTTTGAAGGAAGATGTTTTGCAATATGTCAGGGAATGTTTGACTTGTCAGCAAAACAAGTCAAAACATACTTTTCCAGCAGGATTACTCCAACCACTACCAATTCTAGAATGAAAGTGGGAGAGTATCTCTATGGATTTCATAACAGGTCTTCTGAAGGTGAATGGAAAAGACTGTATCTATATATTTGTTGATAGGTTGAAAAAGTATGCTCACTTCTTTGCAATTCCAGTTGAGTCATCAGCATTGCAAGTAGCTGAGTTATTCTTTCGTGAAGTCTTCAGACTACATGGCCTTCCTAAGACCATAGTCAGTGATCAAGATAGCTGGTTCATCAATGTATTCTGGAGAGAGCTATTTTGACTAGCTGGAATTGACCTGACACCAAGCACTAGCTATCATCTTTAAACCGATGGACAGACTAAAATTGTAAATAAATGGCTAGAGGGATACTTGAGAAACTATGTATCTGATCATCAGTGTGCTTGGATTAAGTGGCTACATCTGGGTGAATACTACTACAACACTACTTCCCACATGTCAATCAGCATGCCTCCCTTTCAAGCTTTGTATGGGTATGATGCAGTTACATTTGTTGATCTAGCACTGGATGATATTCAAACTCCTCGAGCTAAAGAATTGATGTAGGATACGTAAGACATCTTGCGAGTTCTCAAAGATAATTTGTAGAGAGCTCAAAACCAGCAGAAGTTATATGCTGATAAACACCGGGTTAAAAGAAACTTTGAAGTAGGAGACATGGTGTTTCTACGCCTTCAACCATATATGCAAAGTACTTTGAAGAAGTCAAGTGCAGAGAAATTAAAACCTAGGTTCTATGGACCCTATAAGGTGTTGAGAAAAGTAGGGGAAGTGGCATACGAACTTGATCTGCCAGTTGGAATTTGCATCCATAATGTGTTTCATGTATCGTGTCTAAAAAAGGCACTATGACAACATGTGGTTTCATCTGATGAACTGGGAACTAAACTTCAACCATTTGAGACATAAAATATTAAAAAATCCAATGTGGATTAGATTGTGTAATCTTCCTTCAAATATTGGAATCCTTTGATACTAAAGGAAATAGGAAATCATATAGGGTCCTTCATATTGATGGATGAGAATACAAAAGAGAAAGAATTAGGCCTATATGCACATATTTGTGTATACATAAATTTGACAGAAAAGTTTCCTCTGTCTGTGAAAATTCAATCAAGGGAAGAGTTTTGGAACCAAAAAATTTAAATGAAGGGGCCAATAGAAAAAAGTCCCAATAGAAAGAAATAAACGGAACATGAATGATCAAAGAAAAGAAAGAGAAAAAAAAACAAGAAGAAAATCAGTCATAGGTAGAAATATGGGAAAATAACAAAACATGACATTTTCCAAAGGAGGGAGAGTCAAGGTATTTCCTAAAAAAGGATACTTTCAAATTAGTGTTAGAACTTTTTGGGATTATCAGTGAGATAAGAAACTATGATCCTTTAGGAGAAAAATATAGGATATATATCAAACACCAAATACTAAGAAGATACAGAACATTACAAAAAAATTAGATTTTCAAAAGGAGATTATAAAAGAAATAAATGAGGAAGAAGAAAGGATGGAAATTTAGATCAGCTCTTTAGATGATAGATGGATGATTCAATCAATATTTGAAATTGACAAGTCTAATTGTGGGGAACAAGAAAAGAAAGGAAGGAAATCTAATAAAGAATTACTAGTTAGAGAAGGGGAGGCAAAAGGGAAAATGAAGAGAAATATGATGCTAAGATCTGGGAAAGGAATACTCCTTTCCAATGATCAATGAAGATCACATCATGGAATGATAGGAGCCTAAACACCCATAACAAAAGATGTTTGATTAAATGTCAAATGCATTTATCAGATATTGATATATTCCTCCTACAAGAAAAATATAAGTAAGAAGCAAGCTAAAATAATGGCTTACAAACTTAAAAAATGGAAAGCACATTTTGTTGAATCAATTGTCCTTTCTAGAGGCATGGCTACCATATGGAGACCCTCAACAACCAACATGGAAGTCATCAACCTAGATCAGCATTGGCAAGTAATTAAAATTAATTGTATATTTACTAAGTTTAATTTTTCTTGATTAATGTATATGGACAAATTGTATGTAGACAAAAGAAAGAAAATTGATAAGATATAGTACTCTTTATTAAATCCAAACCCCAAAAATTTACAATAATTGGTGGAGATTTCTTGATATTGTTATGTTGGAAAATGTCCCCTTGAGGGATGTTTTGATAGCACAAGATCTATTCCCATGCTCTAATACCCCATTTAATAACATCACACACCAGACACACTCTCTGTTCCTTAATGTTGATCTATTAACTTAGACCTCTATAGACTTGCTATCATAACAGTGACAGGAGCCTTTCAATGGACAATAAGTCAATCCAGAAATGAAATGCAGATATGTTAGAACTAACTAATTAATTTAGCTTGCCAGAATAAGAAATACCATGACAGGAAAATTACATTATCAGATCAGTCATACAGATATAAAATAGAGCCTTCATGATTGAGACAAACCACGAGCGATAACAAATAAATACATATATCAAAAACAATGAACTTTATTCATGTTGGGGAAGCCATTACAGATTACAAGTGAACTAGATCCTTCATGGATCGATGCTCCCTTCTCTATGGGCATTTGGCCCCCTCACTCTCATTACTCCCTCAATTTCTTTTCTTCCTCCTATTGACGTATCACTGTCATTACCACATTTCCTTGTGAATAAAGTGTAAAATTGCTGTTGATTATTTGACCATTGAAATAGATAATATTTAAGTAGAGTGTCAACTAAATTAAATAAAAACAAAAACCTTATTAACTAGCCAAGACTTACTTGATGTCTATCATCCTTAAGCCTGCAGAGAAATGGCATTCCAATGTTATTAAAGAGTTCTTTACAGTGAAACATATTGTATGTCTTCAGCAATTCATTATTGTTGAGCTCAACATTTTAACAGCACCCAAAAGTTTTTCAAATCAACCTTTTGAGTCATAAAAAATTAACCCACAGAAATATGGAATCACCCTAAATATGAGACACACAAAATGACCTGAAAGATTGATATCGAAATCTTTTAGACATTTTTCTTGAAGAAAGATATAGTGTTGAATGTATTATTTTTTAATCAAACATAAGAATAACAGCAGAAATAATAGAATACCATATATTGGGTTGCCAACGGCCACGGTCATCAGTGACTCCAATGAATCGGCCACTTTTTTTACCCCTGCTGCTCCTACCATTATCATTTATGTTAGGTTTTCCATGAGATGTCTGAGGGTTAGGGTTTTCCATGCCATTATTACCACCACTTCTAGCAACTGTGTCTTGATCAACCATCCCTCTACTGAGATTGATTAGCATCCTTGCTGCGTGTCCAATATCATTCAATTCACAAGAATTCTCCTTGTAATCTTTCCCTTTTTTTCCACTAAGCCTCACCTCAGGATTAGGATCTGCCATCTCAGAAAGATTACTAGACTGAGCTTTAACTTGAGCATGAGAAACATTGGCACTAAGATTTTCCATTATCGTAAATTCTACACAATGTAAGAAAGCAAGTTAGCACTGCAAACGGATATGTCAATCATTCTATTCCTTCATCACTTAAGAAAATTGGGGCCACGAATATATAATGGATAAGAGAGATTTCAATATCCTTCATCATACTAAAATAGTTTATGAGTCTATCATATTTCAAAGCACTGCTCAAGTAGTGAGAGATTCCTACCAGACATAACTCTGTTCTTTGCAACTTGTTTGTCTTTCTAAGTATGACCTTTCTAGTGATGATAGGTAAAACAAACAGTGATGAAAACAATTGGTTCTGTTAGTTTTCCTTTATGTTTATACCCAATATCCCTTCGCTTGTGCTCCAAAAGAAAATGGCGGGAAAATGAGGAAGACCATATAGTCAAAATTAATTATGATTTCTTGATTTGCCTAAGTCTTATGACCATTAAAGAATGCTTGTAGTCCAACGAAATAACTAAATTCATCTAAGAGGAATTAAATATTGCAGACAGAAAATGAGTAAAGGAATCAAATTCTAAGTTAGATTAAGGATTCTAATAAAGTTCAAGAAATTAAACTTATATTATTTGGTCATGTTGAAATGCAGGGAGATGATAGAAAGATTTAATTATGGTGAAAAATAATTTATTTATAGAAATAAATAAGTTGAGTCAAAGGTTATGAAGAAATAAATATTCAATAATAATATTGTAAAGAATTGTATGTTTCACTCATTCACTTTTATGTTTTAATGTTATTTTTGTGGATCTTGTTAACTTATTGTCTTAGTATATAATTTATTTTTTAGGTGCAGTGAATAACCCTAATTTTGAATTTAACATTGTACTATGTTTAAAACTCTAGTTCATACCAACACCAATGCAATTCTCAGAACTTCTTTCTTCCTAGACTAGATCATACATGCAATATCGTCCTCTAGACTAGATTGTGGGCATGATCTAGTCCTATAGATTTAAAATTTGAAATTCTCAATTCTAAAGATAACAATCTCAAAATATAGTTATTACCCATGAAGAAGATAAATGTTGGATACTTTTACCTTTACCTTTCTTCAACCAAGAGGGTGCTAATTGGGATGAAAATTCTAACATTTATCTTCTTCATACCCATCTTTATCACAATGAGAACAATGCAATTTTCTCTTACCTTTACCATAGAAGTGCAACTCTTCTTTCCTTTTACCTTTGGATTTTTCTTTCCACAATGTTACTATTCGTTACCCTTGTTGCATGTCAAAGAAAAAAATTTAGGGTAGAAATTGGCAAAAGACTACAGTAGATTAACACAAGAATGGAGAGAAGCAGAAAAGAAGAGGGAAGAACAAAATAATAGAAATAGATTTAAACAGTTCAACCACCAATGGCTTAAAAGGCGACAATTTGTAGAAAAGCAAAACCCAAAACCCTACACTAGGTTTAGATCAAATTTCTTAAACTTCCTAAATTAAATTGTGGAGACCAAAGGAAATAGAATATAAGGCCCTAATAGACTGGAGAGAAAACCAAATCCAAGATGATCAAAAAAGGAGGACATGGACAAAATCAAAAAAGAATTATCATATGTTGCTACAGGAGTGAATAGGATTCCTTTGGGGAAACACAAAATAAAGGAAATTTTTTAGAATGTCATATTTATTCAAAACAAATAGGAATTGGATAATATAAAATCCCATTCAAAATATATGGCCTTTTTCATGAGTTGGGAAAACCCTTGGTCTACATGAGATCAAATACAAATACTCAGAGGGTTTTATCAAATCAAATGTGAATGATAGGGAAAAGAAGATAAAATAATGAAAGGAAGTTCATGAAATTAATGTACAGTGTGGGTTTTTACATACAGGACTGCAAACTACACTTCAACCATTTGAGACATAAAATATGAAAAAATCCAATGTGGATTAGATTGTATAATCTTTCGGCCGATGATGGAATGGTTCAGTGGTTAAGTTGCCTGGTTGTAGTGGCAGCCACCAGAGTTCAAACCCTTGCTGGGCCAACAAGCTCGCAAGGCTTTACGCCTTTGCTGGGCCAATGAGCTTGCAGATTTGAAGTGTTCTTCCTAGGGGATGAGGTCCCCCAGTTGTGGCCACACTGGTTCATTGCTCTGGGCAAAAGCATCTGCGTGGACCCGGAGGGCGTCTCGCACCAGCATCACCAGTCACGTTAAAAAGTTTACCAGGCACATTTAAAAAAAAAAAAAGATTGTATAATCTTCCTTCAAATATTCTAATCCCTTAATACTTAAGGAAATAGGAAATCATATAGGGTCCTTCATATTGATGGATGAGAATACAAAAGAGAAAGAATTAGGCCTATATACATATATCTGTGTATACATAAATTTGACAGAAAAGCTTCCCCTGTCTGTCTAAATTCAATGAAGGGAAGAGTTTTGGAACCAAAAAATTTAATTGGAGGGGCCAATAGAAAAAAGTCCCAATAGAAAGAAACAAATGAAACATGAATGATCAAAGAAAAGAAAGAGATAACAAAAAAGTAGAAAACATTTCCCACATTGAAGAACCCAATATTGGGAAAAAGGAGCAAAATCAAGAAGAAAATCAGTCATAGGTAGAAATATGGGAAAATAATAAAACATGACATTTTCCAAAGTAGGGAGTGTCAAGGTATTTCCTAAAAAATGATACTTTCAAATTAGTGTTAGAACTTTTTGGGATTACCAGTGAGAGAAGAAACTATAATCCTTTTGGAGAAAAATATAGGATATATATCAAACACCAAATACTAAGAAGATATAGAACATTACAAAAAATTTAGATTTTCAAAAGGAGATTATAAAAGAGATAAACGAGGAAGAAGAAAGGATGGAAATTTAGATCAACTCTTTAGATGATAGGGTAATGATTCAATCAATATTTGAAATTGACAAGTCTAATTGTGGGGAACAAGAAAAGAAATGAAGGAAATCTAATAAAGAATTATTGGTCAGAGAAGGGGAGACAAAAGGGAAAATGAAGATAAATATGATGCTAAGATCCGAAAAAGGAATACTCCTTTCGAACAAACAATGAAGATCACATCATGGAATGATAGGAGCCTAAACACCCCTAACAAAAGATGTTTGATTAAATGTCAAATGCATTTATCAGATATTGATATATTCCTCCTACAAGAAAAATATAAGTAAGAAGCAAGCTAAAATAATGGCTTACAAACATAAAAAAATGGAAAGGACACTTTGTTGAACCAATTGTCCTTCCTAGAGGCATGGCTACCGCATGGAGACCCTAAACAACCAACATGGAAGTCGTCAACCTAGATCAGCCTTGGCAAGTAAGTAAAATTAATGTTATATTTCCTAAGTTTCATTTTTCTTGATTAATGTATATGGACCAATTGTATGCACACAAAAGAAAGAAAATTGATAAGATGTAGTACTCTTTATTAAATCCAAACCCTAAAAATTTATGATAATTGGTAAAGATTTCTTGATACTATTATATCGGAAAATGTCCCCTTGAGGATTTTTTATAGCACAAGATCTATTCACATGCTCTAATACCCCATTTAATAACCTCACACACCAGACACACTCTCTGTTCCTTAATGTTGATCTATTAACTTAGACCTCTACAGACCTGCTATCATAACAGTGACAGGAACCTTTCAATCGACAATAAGTCAATCCAGAAATGAAATGCAGAAATGTTAGAACTAACTAATGAATTTCGCTTGCTGGAATAAGAACTACCCATGACACGAAATTTACATTATCAGATCAGTAATACAAATATAAAATAGAGCCTTCATGATTGAGACAAACCAAGAGTGATAACAAATAAATACATGTATAAAAAACAATGAATTTTATTCATGCTGGGGAAACCATTACAGATTACAAGTGAACTAGATCCTTCATCGATCGATGCTCCTTTCTCTATGGGCATTTGGCCCCATCACTCTCATTACTCCCTCAGTCTCTTTTTTCCTCCTATTGACGTTTCACTCTCATTACCACATTTTGTTGTGAATGAAGTGTAAAATTGCTATTGTTTGTTTGACCATTGAAATAGATGCTATTTAAGTAGAGTGTCAATTAAATTAAATAAAAAGAAAACCTTATTAACTCACCAAGACTTACTTGGCGTCTATCATCCTTAAGCCTGTAGAGAAATGGCATTCCAACGTTATTAAAGAGTTCTTTACAGTGAAACATATTGTATGTCTTCAGCAATTCATTATTATTGAGCTCAACATCTTAACAGCACCCAAAAGTTTTTCAAATCAACCTTTTCAATCATAAAAAATTAACCCACAGAGATATGGAATCACCCTAAATATGAGACACACAAAATATCCTCAAAGATTGATATCAAAATGTTTTATACATTTTTCTTGAAGAAAGATATAGTGTTCAATGTATTATTTTTTAATCAAACAAAAGAATAACAGCAGAAATAATAGAATACCATATATTGGCTTGCCAACGGCAACGGTCATCAGTGACTCCAATGAATCGGCCACTTTTTTTACCCCTGCTGCTCCTTCCATTATCATTTATGTTAGGCTTTCCATGAGATGTCTGAGGGTTAGGGTTTTCCATGCCATTATTACCACCACTTCCAGCAACTGTGTCTTGATCAACCCTCCCTCTACTGAGATTGATTAGCATCCTTGCTGCGTGTCCAATATCATTCAATTCACAAGAATTCTCCTTGTAATTTTTCCTTGATTTTCCACTAAGCCTCACCTCAGGATTAGGATCTGCTATCTCAGAAACAGTTGTAGACTGAGCTTTAACTTGAGCATGAGAATCATTGGCACTAAGATTTTCCATTATCGTAAATTCTGCACAATGTAAGAAAGCAAGTTAGCACTGCAAATGGATATGTCAATCATTCTATTCCTTAATCACTTAAGAAAATTGGGCCTACGTCTATATAATGGATAAGAGAGATTTCAATATACTTCATCATACTAAAACAGTCTATGAGACTATCATATTTCAAAGCACTGCTGAAGTAGTGAGAGATTGCTATCAGACATAACTCTGTTCTTTGCAACTTGTTTGTCTTTCTAAGTCTGACCTTTCTAGTGATGATAGACAAAATAAATAGTGATGAAAACAATTGGTTCTGTTAGTTTTACTTTATGTTTATATCTAATATCCCTTCGCTTGTGCTCCAAATGAAAATGGTGGGAAAACGAGGAAGACCATATAGTCAAAAGTAATTATGATTTCTTGATTTGGCTAAGTCTTATGACCATTAAAGAATGCTTGTAGTCCAACGAAATAACTAAATTCATCTAAGAGGAATTAAATATTGCAGACAGAAAATGAGTAAAGGAATCAAATTCTAAGTTAGATTAAGCCTTCTAACAAAGTTGAAGAAATTAAACTTATATTACCTGGTCATGTTTAAATGCAGGGAGATGATAGAAAGATTTAATTATGGTGAAAAATAATTTATTTATAGAAATAAATAAGTTGAGTCAAAGGTTATGAAGAAATAAATATTCAATAATAATATTGTAAAGAATTGTATGTTTCACTCATTCATTTTTATGTTTTAATGTTATTTTTTTTTATCTTGTTAACTTATTGTCCTAGTATATAATTTATTTTTTAGGTGCAATGAATAACCCTAATTTTGAATTTAACATTGTATTATGTTTAAAACTCCACTTCATACCAACACCAATGCAGTTCTCAGCACTTCTTTCTTCCTAGACTAGATCATACATGCAATCTTGTCCTCTAGACTAGATTGTGGGCATGATCTAGTCCTGTAGGTTTAAAACTAGAAATTCTCAATTCTAAAGATAACAATCTCAAAATATAGTTATTACCCATGAAGAAGATAAATGTTGGATACTTTTATCTTTACCTTTCTTCAACCAAGAGGGTGCTAATTGGGATGTAAATTATAACATTTATCTTCTTCATACCCATCTTTATCACAATGAGAACAATGCAATTTTCTCTTACCTTTATCATAGAAGTGCAACTCTTCTTTCCTTTTACCTTTGAATTTTTCTTTCCACCATGCTACTATTCATTACCCTTGTTGTGAGTCAAAGGAAAAAATTTTGAGTAGAAATTGGCAAAAGACTACAGTAGATTAACACAAGAATGGAGAGAAGAAGAAAGGAAGAAGGAAGAACAAAATAATAGAAATAGATTTAAACTGTGGAGACCAAAGGAAATAGAATATAAGGCCCTAATAGACTGGATAGAAAACCAAATCCAACATGATCAAAAAAGGAGGACATGGACAAAATCAAGAAAAGAATTATCATATGTTGCTACAGGAGTGAGTAGGATCCCTTTGCAAAAACACAAAATAAAGGAAATTCTTTAGAATGTCATATTTATTCAAAACAAATAGGAATTGGATAATATAAATTCCCATTCAAAATATATGGCGTTTTTTCATGAATTGGGAAAACCCTTGGTCTACATGAGATCAAATACAAAAATTGTGTAAAGAAAACTAAGGGCAGAACATGATTACCCAAAATCTACTCAGAGGGTTTTATCAAATCAAATGTGAATGACAGGGAAAAGAAGATGAAATAATAAAAGCAAGTTCATGAAATTAATGTACAGTGTTGGTTTTTACATAAAATACTAGGAACTAAACTTCAACCATTTGAGACATAAAATATCAAAAAATTCAATGTGGATTCGATTGTATAATCTTCCTTCAAATATTGGAATCCCTTGATACATAAGGAAATAGGCAATCATATAGGGTCCTTCATATTGATAGATGCGAATAAAAAAGAGAAAGAATTAGGCCTATATGCACATATCTGTGTATACATAAATTTGACAGAAAAGCTTCCTTTGTCTGTCAAAATTCCATCAAGGGAAGAGTTTTGGAACCAAAATATTTAAATGGAGGGGCAATTAGAAAAAAGTCCCAATAGAAAAAAAACAAATGGAACATGAATGATCAAAGAAAAGAAAGAGAAAACAAAAAAGTAGAGAACATTTCCCACATTAAAGAACACAATATTGGGAAAAAGGAGCAAAATCAAGAAGAAAATCAGTCATAGGTAGAAATATGGGAAAATAACAAAACATGACATTTTCCAAAGGAGGGAGAGTCAAGGTATTTCCTAAAAAAGGATACTTTCAAATTAGTGTTAGAACTTTTTGGGATTACCAGTGAGATAAGAAACTATGATCCTTTTGGAGAAAAATATAGGATATATATCAAACACCAAATACTAAGAAGATTCCGAACATTACAAAAAATTTATATTTTCAAAAGGAGATTATAAAAGAAATAAATGAGGAAGAAGAAAGGATGGAAATTTAGATCAACTCTTTAGATGATAGAGGAATGATTTAATCAATATTTGAAATTGACAAGTCTAATTGTGGGGAGCAAGAAAAGAAAGGAAGGAAATCTAATAAAGAATTACTGGTCAGAGAAGGGGAGGCAGAACAGAAAATGAAGATAAATATGATGATAAGATCTAGGAAAGGAATAGTCCTTTCCAACGATCAATGAAGATTACATCATGGAATTATAGGAGCCTAAACACCGCTAACAATAGATGTTTGATTAAATGTCAAATGCATTTATCAGATATTGATATATTCCTCCTACAAGAAAAATATAAGTAAGAAGCAAGCTAAAATATTGGCTTACAAACATTAAAAAAATGGAAAGGACACTTTGTTGAATCAATTGTCCTTTCTAGAGGCATGGCTACCACATGGAGACCCTCAACAACCAACATGGAAGTCGTCAACCCAGATCAGCACTGGCAAGTAAGCAAAATTAATTGTAGATTTACTAAGTTTCATTTTTCTTGATTAATGTATATGGACCAATTGTATGCACACAAAAGAAAAAAAATTTATAATATATAGTACTCTTTATTAAATCCAAACCCCCAAAATTTATGATAATTGGTGGAGATTTCTTGATACTTGTCTGAAAATGTCCCCTTGGAGGAATTTTTGATAGCACAAGATCTATTCACATGCTCTAATACCCCATTTAATAACCTCACACACCAGACACACTCTCTATTCCTTAATGTTGATCTGTTAACTTAGACCTCTACAGACCTGCTATCATAATAGTGACAGGAACTTTTCTGTGGACAATAAGTCAATCCAGAAATGAAATGCAGAAATGTTAGAACTAACTAATGAATTTAGCTTGCCAGAATAAGAACTACCCATGACAAGAAACTTGCATTATCAGATCAGTCATACAGATATAAAATAGAGCCTTCATGATTGAGACAAACGACAAGCGATAACAAATAAATACACATATCAAAAACAATGAACTTTATTCATGCTGGGGAAACCATTACAGATTACAAGTGAACTAGATCCTTCATGGATCAATGCTCCCTTCTCTATGGGCATTTGGCCCCCTCACTCTCATTACTCCCTCAGTCTCTTTTCTTCCTCTTATTGACGTTTCAGTCTCATTACAAGTGTAAAATTGCTATTGATTGTTTGACCATTGAAATAGATGATATTTAAGTAGAGTGTCAACTAAATTAAATAAAAAGAAAACCTTATTAACTCAACAAGATTTACTTGACGTCTATCATCCTTAAGTCTATAGAGAAATGACATTCCAACGTTATTGTGGTATCCCCTTCCTATTCTTTCCTTAAATTTTCAGTTTGGTCCCATTAGCATTTCGTGCAGTTGGTGTATAAGGACTGATTTGGAGGTTTTGAGTTCTTGAGCCAAAGAATCACATTTCAAACACAAATCCTTTGCATAGGAATTCTATCAAACACTTAAAATCTGATATATTTGCTTGTATTACATAGACATAAACCCAAACACTCAGATTTCAATATAAATGCAGATTTATTATCAACTACAATCACTCAGCAGACGTCTATATATTTGCAAACTTCATTATCATCTCACAACAACTTTACTAGATATTTCACTAGTTCATATTACCAAATGATTGGCTTCAGACAGAAGAAATGTATTGAAGTATAGACTGCAGGTAAAAACACATGCACCTGTACCAACTCAACTGTATATTCTGTTTTTTGCCAAACGATTCTTGATCTCAATGATGCGGCAGAATAATACTTGGACCTCAATGATGCGGCAGAATAATTGGACCTGCCAACGACGTCTTGCTGGGTTGGGGAATCATTCACAGCCGTGTGTACCTGGAGTTGATGCCATGTGTACCTGGATTTGATGCCAATGGTTACAAAAAAACCTAGATGTTTATGCACAGCAGCTGCAGTCCATCTAAAACAAAGTCAAATCAGCTCCAGCAAGTCTGAAATTCCTGCTGCCAACACTGTTCTCGCACTGTAGCAGCACTGTTCACTCTACTATTCACGGCACTGTTCAGTGATTTCAAAACTCACCAATAAAATTCAGATGTGAACTCTGTATGAATTCACCAATCTTGAAGGTATGGGTTTCCATCTTGAAGGAATGGGTTTCCATCCAAACCTTCTAGGTTCTAAGGGGTTTCGTCCTCAGAACAACCCAGTCACTGATTTCCAGCAACCAC
Organism: Cunninghamia lanceolata; assembly: GCA_027924645.1. Lineage (NCBI taxonomy): Eukaryota > Viridiplantae > Streptophyta > Pinopsida > Cupressales > Cupressaceae > Cunninghamia > Cunninghamia lanceolata. The sequence continues at coordinate 26,794,865 of BSBN01000078.1, read as the reverse complement.
AGAGAAATAGCTCCAATATCATATTCTCATAACATAACCCAAATGAGAGCACAACTCCATTTATAAAGCCTCTTAAGTCAGTTGATTCACTTCCTTTTAGCAATGTGGGATAAAAAGTCACTTTATAAAGTCATTTTAATTTTATAATGTTACTTTATAACATAAAGTAACTTTAGCTTATAAACCCATTATATAATATTTTATTTTCTCCGTTTCACCTCAAATAAAGCCGTGACTGGAAAAGCATCCCTTTTAATAAATTATTAGCCTATCGGGATGAGAAAATAGGCTAATCAAGCTCTGGTAGAATTACTGAGAAGAAGGGGACATTACAGTTATTAAAGAGTTCTTTACATTGAAACATATTGTATGTCTTCAGCAAATCATTATTAGTGAGTCAACATCTTTACAGCATCTAAAAGTTTTTCAAATCAACCGTTTGAATCATAAAAAATAACCCACAGAAATATGGAATCAGACAAACAAAATGAGACAATTTTCTTGAAGAAAGATATAATGTTCAATGTATTATTTTTTAATCAAACAAAAGAATAACAGCAGAAATAATAGAATACCATATATTGGCTTGCCAACGGCCAGGGTCATCAGTGACTCCAATGAATAGGCCACTTTTTTCACCCCTGCTGCTCCTACCATTATCATTTATGTTAGGCTTTCCTTGAGATGTCTGAGGGTTAGGGTTTTCCATGCCATTATTACCACCACCCCCAGCAACTGTGTCTTGATCAACCCTCCCTCTACTGAGATTGATTAGCATCCTTGCTGCGTGTCCAATATCATTCAATTCACAAGAATTCTCCTTGTAATTTTTCCTTTTTTTTCCACTAAGCCTCACCTCAGGATTAGGATCTGCTATCTCAGAAACAGTACTAGACTGAGCTTTAACTTGAGCATGAGAAACATTGGCACTAAGATTTTCCATTATCGTAAATTCTGCACAATGTAAGAAAGCAAGTTAGCACTGCAAACGGATATGTCAATCATTCTATTCCTTAATCACTTAAGAAAATAGGGGGCACGAATATATAATGGGTAAGAGAGATTTCAATATCCTTCATCATACTAAAACAGTCTATGAGTCTATCATATTTCAAAGCACTACTGAAGTAGTGAGAGATTGCTATCAGACATAACTCTGTTCTTTTCTGTTAGTTTTCCTTTATGTTTATATCTAATATCCCTTCGCTTGTGCTCCAAAAGAAAATGGTGGGAAAATGAGGAAGACCATATAGTCAAAAGTAATTATGATTTCTTGATTTGCCTAAGTCTTATGACCATTAAAGAAGAATGCTTGTAGTCCAACGAAATAACTAAATTCATCTAAGAGGGATTAAATATTGCAGAAAGAAAATGAGTAAGGGAATCAAATTTTAAGTTAGATTAAGCCCTGTAACAAAGTTAGAAGAAATTAAACTTATATTACCTGGTCGTGTTGAAATGCAGGGAGATGATAGAAAGATTTAATTATGGTGAAAAATAATTTATTTATAGAAATAAATAAGTTGAGTCAAAGGTTATGAAGAAATAAATATTCAATAATAATATTGTAAAGAATTGTATGTTTCACTCATTCACTTTTATGTTTTAATGTTATTTTTGTGGATCCTGTTAACTTATTGTCTTAGTATATAATTTATTTTTTAGGTGCAATGAATAACCCAAATTTTGAATTTAACATTGTATTATGTTTAAAACTCCACTTCATACCAACACCAATGCAATTCTCAGGACTTCTTTCTTCCTAGACTAGATCATACATGCAATCTCGTCCTCTAGACTAGATTGTGGGCATGATCTAGTCCTCTAAATTTCAAATTTGAAATTCTCAATTCTAAAAATAACAATCTCAAAATATAGTTATTACCCATGAAGAAGATAAATGTTGGATACTTTTATATTTACCTTTCTACAACCAAGAGGGTGTTAATTGGGATGTAAATTCTAACATTTATCTTCTTCATACCCATCTTTATCACAATGAGAACAATGCAATTTTCTCTTACCTTTACCATAGAAGTGCAACTCTTCTTTCCTTTTACCTTTGGATTTTTCTTTCCACCACGCTACTATTCATTACCCTTGTTGCAAGTCAAAGGAAAATTTTTTGGGTAGAAATCGGCAAAAGGCTACAGTAGATTAACACAAGAATGGAGAGAAGAACAAAGGAAGAGGGAAGAAGAAAATAATAGAAATAGATTTAAATAGTTCAACCACCAATGGCTTAAAACGAGACAATTTGTAGAGAAGCAAAACCCAAACCCCTACACTAGGGTTAGATCAAATTTCTTCCACTTCATAAATTAAATTGTGGAGACCAAAGGAAATAGAATATAAGGCCCTAATAGAATGGATAGAAAACCAAATCCAAGATGATCAAAAAAGAAGGACATGGACAAAATCAACAAAAGAATTATCATATGTTGCTACAGGAGTGAATAGGATCCCTTTGGGGAAACACAAAATAAAGGAAATTTTTTAGAATGTCATATTTATTCAAAACAAATAGGAATTGGATAATATAAAATCCCATTCAAAATATATGGCCTTTTTCATGAGTTGGGAAAACCCTTGGTCTACATGAGATCAAATACAAAAATGTTGTAAGGAAAACTAAGGGCAGAACATGATTACCCACAATCTACTCATAGGGTTTTATCAAATCAAATGTGAATGACAGGGAAAAGAAGATGAAATAATAAAAGGAAGTTCATGATATTAATGTATAGTGTGGGTTTTTTACATAAAAGGCTGGAAACTAAACTTCAACCATTTGAGACATAAAATATCAAAATATCCAATGTGGATTAGAGTTTATAATCTTCCTTCAAATATTGGAATCCCTTGATACTTAAGGAAATAAGAAATCATATAGGGTCCTTCATATTGATGGATGTGAATACAATATAGAAAGAATTAGGGCTATATGCACATATCTATGTATACATAAATTTGATAGAAAAGCTTCCTCTGTCTGTCAAAATTCAATCGAGGGAAGAGTTTTGGAACCAAAAAATTTAAATGGAGGGGCCAATAGAAAAAAGTCCCAATAGAAAGAAACAAATGGAACATGAATGATGAAAGAAAAGAAAGAGAAAACAAAAAAGTAGAAAACATTTCCCACATTGAAGAACCTAATATTGGGAAAAAGGAACAAAATCAAGAAGAAAATTAGTCATAGGTAGAAATATTTGAAAATAACAAAACATGACATTTTGCAAAGGAGGGAGAGTCAAGGTATTTCCTAAAGAAGGATACTTTCAAATTAGTGTTAGAACTTTTGGGGATTACAAGTGAGATAAGAAACTATGATCCTTTTGGAGAAAAATATAGGATATATATCAAACACCAAATACTAAGAAGATACAAAACATTACAAAAAATTTAGATTTTCAAAAGGAGATTATAAAAGAAATAAATGAGGAAGAAGAGAGGATGGAAATTTAGATCAACTCTTTATATGATAGAGGAATGATTCAATGAATATTTGAAATTGACAAGTCTAATTGTGGGGAACAAGAAAAGAAAGGAAGGAAATCTAATAAAGAATTACTGGTCAGAGGAGGGGAGGCAAAAGGGAAAATGAAGATAAATAGGGAAAATGAATATAAATATGATGCTAAGATCTGAGAAAGGAAATGAAGATCACATCATGGAATGATAAGAGCCTAAACACCCCTAACAAAAGATGTTTGATTAAATGTCAAATGCATTTATCAGATATTGATATATTCTTCCTACAAGAAAAATATAAATAAGAAGAAAGATAAAATAATGGCTTACAAATTTAAAAAAATGGATTTTTTGATAGCACAAGATCTATTCACATGCTCTAATACCTCATTTATAACCTCACACACCAGACACACTCTGTTCCTTAATGTTGATTTATTAACTTAGACCTCTACAGACCTGCTATCGTAACAGTGACAGGAAGCTTTCTACAGACAATAAGTCAATCTAGAAATGAAATGCAGAAATGTTAGAACTAACTAATGAATTTAGCTTGCCGGAATAAGAAACTTACATTAGTAGATCAGTCATATAGATATAAAATACAGCCTTCATGATTGAGACAAACCACAAGCGATAACAAATAAATACACATATAAAAAACAACGAACTTCATTCATGTTGTGGAAACCATTACAGATGACAAGTGAACTAGATTATTCATGGATCGATGCTCCCTTCTCTATGGGTATTTGACCCCATCACTCTCATTACTCCCTCCGTTTCTTTTCTTCCTCCTATTGACATTTCACTCTCATTATTGCATTTTCTTGTGAATTAAGTGTAAAACTGCTATTGATTGTTTGACCTTTGAAATAGATGATATTTAAGTAGAGTGTCAACTAAATTAAATAAAACAAAAACCTTATTAAATCACCAAGACTTACTTGACGTCTATCATCCTTAAGCCTGCAGAGAAATGACATTCCAACATTATTAAAGAGTTCTTTATAGTGAAACATATTGTATGTCTTCAGCAATTCATTATTATTGAGCTCAACATCTTAACAACACCCAAAAAATTTTCAAATCAACCTTTTGAGTCATAAAAAATTAACCCACAGAAATATGGAATCACCCTAAATCTGAGACACACAAAATGACCTGAAAGATTGATATCAAAATCTTTTAGACATTTTTTTTGAAGAAAGATATAGTGTTCAATGTATTTTTTTTAATCAAACAAAAGAATAACAGTAGAAATAATAGAATACCATATTTTGGATTGCCAACGGCCACAGTCATCAGTGACTCCAATGAATCGGCCACATTTTTTACCCCTGCTGCTCGTACCATTATCATTTATGTTAGGTTTTCCATGAGATGTTTGAGGGTTAGGGTTTTCCATGCCTTTTTTTTTTTAAAGAAAACAGAAAAAGGTGTGGAAGCTCCCATAGATTAAGAGTTTTTTGAAAAATATTACCGAAAATATGTCTAAAGCCAAGTCTTAATGAACTGAAACAACATCAAGGCCCTTAAAAGACTTGATAGAATAATCATTGTCATACAAAAAATAATTAGAAATGAAGAAAAAACTGGGGAGAAATGCATCTTATGGGAGCAGTGACACAAAATAGAAAGACCATAGAAACCACCCCATACCACAACATCCAAAAAGGATCCCCTTACCACCAATGGAGTAGGCACAGGCAGAGCACATGCGAGCAATTAGAGAGCACGACCCAACACCACCTTTCACACCATCGCCGGAGGTGCAGGTAAGGTCTGTTCATCAAAATCCACATCCGCAAGAGGCTGAGAGCCTTCATCAGGGACCTCCAGTGCATACCTGGGCATTCCTGGAGCCAAATCAGGAGAGTGAATCCTTAGAAACTGGATGGACAAGAACACATCCATTATCCTTTCTGTCTTTTTCTTGGAGATGAGAAAGTAATGAGACCTCAATGCCTCCTCAATTTCACCACTACTCAGGGATTTTAAACTACCTTGCAAGGCCCTGTATATATCTTGTTGCGGGGGAGAGGTGTATAGGGAAGTAAAATTGAATAGCCCCCTAATTATAGCATCACCTTGATCCATTCTACACATAGAGACCACTATTTCCCACCTTTCAACTGTGTAGAGGTTTTTATAAAACAGACCTGCTGCTAGAGCATGGACATACTCACCATCCATTACCAGATCCATTATATTAGATAAGAGCTGAGAAATGACGTCTAAATAATTTAGCACATGCCCCTCATATCCTCTTATCCAAGCATGACCAACTATATTCCTTGCTGCAAACTGAATGAGAGTGCAATCCAAGTGAAGCAGAGTCTTCAAATCTGTCGCCTTGACCCTCCCTCTAATCTTTAGTTCCCATTCGAGGGCTGGGAAGAACAGTCTCTGGTTGAGACGTATGTCAGCCATATAGGCTTCCTGCTAGAGATTTGTAGGATACAAGAATAGAGTAACTACAGGGGAGCTGATATGACAAAGGGAAGTTATGTCGAGGGAAGTGCAGACGAAATGAAAATTAGAAAAAACAAGATCCTTTAACAAGCCAACGCCACCATATATAAACAATGTAAACCAATGTCAACTTTGTGGGAACAATCTAGTGAAGTACATCAGAGACGTCATTAGGTTAGGGACCACACACGACAAAAACTGGGGTACACAAATCAATGAAGACTACCATCTGAAAATTGTAATGTGTCCTCTCTTGTACAAACCTACTAAAAGGATGAAGCCATTACACTTCCCAGTGAAAACTCATTAAAACCAAGCATTAAAGGCTAGGCATCTCCTTTTAAATTGAAAGATTATTAAGATGGATTCGCAATTCCCGCTTGTCCACTAGCACATCTGAGACAGCTTGAAAGGTCTTGGATTAGTGAATCTCATGAGAACTATCCATCCTCTTCTACAGATTTGTCAGAAATTCAAAGAAGGAATTTAAGCTGTTTTAATAGAATGTACCAATCTTGTCAGAAGAGCGAAGCTAGTCGAATCCATATTCAAACCAAATTGAAGCTTGTCACCAACTACAACTCATTCGCCAGGAGATTTCATACAATGTAAGCCATCAAGAATACTTTTGAAAGGAATTCTTAACTATACCATACAGATGTAGCCCAAAAAAAAATCAATCTAATCTACTCCCCATCATTTCTTCCATCTAAAAAAGTCAAGCTAGTCTACCCACTGTCGCTTCTCCCATCTCATGTGATAGGAGATTTGACAAGAGGTTTGAAAGCATTTGATCACCAGAAGGGAATAAAATAGATGTGCTCTCCATCCCAACGGCTATGTTTTCTAACAAGTTTCCCAACTTGTTACCTTCTTTGAATGTGTGAGAAATAAGAATGTTATCTAGCCTGCTCAAAAGAATGTTGGCCCATTGAAGAATATAATTGAGTTTCTAGTTGTCTAAGCCTCTTCCTTTTATAGCATTGATTACTATCACAGAATCCCCCTCAATCCACAAATTTTTAATCCCTTTCTCAACTACCAATTGCAAACCATGAACTAGCACCCATGCTTTCACCTCATTATTGGTTCCATTGGGTAATTTAGATGATTTAGCTGCAATCATAGACCCTTCTTCATTTCTAATAACACAACCTATACCTGAAGGGCCCAGATTCCCTCTGCATGTACCATCAAAATTTAGTTTGAAGAAAGGAGGGGACCGAGGAATCCATTTTACTTAATCTCTTTTTGTAGCAATTTTGGATAACCCTGGAATGCAGCCAAAGTTTAACTTACTAGCTGATGGCTAGAATGGAATAGTTGTTCCATCCCATTTAGACCATGTTGACTTGTTGTTTGTGCATCTGAGACAAGCTACTAACAGTTCAGAAATTGTTGCTTCTAGTTTGTTACAAACCTAAGTCACAAACCTTGCTTCCTTTCTAAATATATGAAGATTTCTTTCCCACCATAAATGCCAAATAATCATTGAGGGACCTATATCCCAAAGACAAGCTAAGAAGGAATTCACAAATGAATGGGGCCAATTCTTAAGCATTAAAAGCAAAGATTTGGATATAGGACTGATCCATTTTCCTAAAAAACCATTGCCAACATTCTCTGCTAAAGGGGCATAGGAGGAGGAGATGATCCGTGGACTCATCCTCACCTCGACATAAGACACAAGGAAAGTTGGAGCCAAGACCTAACCTTTTGATTTGATCTCATGTCAGAATTTTATTGTGAAGCACAGACAAGGCAAAAGCTTCTGCTTTAGGAAGTAAAGCATTTCCCCAACATTGGTTTGAAGGCCATTCTGAAGTAGCTTTATGCATGCAGGATCTATACCCTTCTCTTACTGAAAAATTGCTTGACTTTGACCCCGTTTAGATTACTTCATCCTCCCCACTAGAAATGATTACCAATTCTTCCTTAAAAGCTAAGAGAGCAACACTTTTTGATTTAACAGCAAGTTAAAGTCATGAGTGCTCTTCCAAGCTACTGAAATTAAGGGCCCTACCCTTGTCACGAGCCAATAATCTTTGGTTTTGATCCCCTAGTTCGACTGAAGGAATAGTCTTGCTTTTGTGAGCTCCTTCCTTACTACAAAAGATGGTCCACCTCCCCAAGAATCATGCCAAAAATCTGCCTTTTCTCCATTGTGGATTGTCCATGTCAAGTTAGGTTGAAGAATGCCTCTACTTCTTATTAGAAAGTTCTAGATTGTTGATCCTTTGGGAGGGTTCTGCACTTTAAAGATTCTCTCATTATCCAAGGAATCTAGGTATTTTGCTTTCATCAGTCTTACCCATATAGAATTGGGTTTCGCATACATGTTCCATGCCAATTGCCTCCAAAGCTTGATTTTGGATTTAGATTTTGAGAATTCCAGTCCCTCCTACCTCTTTAGGCTTGCACACTTTGTCCCAGGCCAATAAATGGATCTTCTTCTCTTGAAGACAACCTTGCCACAAAAAACTCTTCCAAATCCCATCTATTTTAGCGATGATGCCTTTTGGTATGTTGAAGACCGACATCATGTACATTGGCACAATTGATAGAACTGCTTTTATCATCACAATTCTGCTTGCCAAGGACAATCTATAACCTTTCCAACTGGCAAGTTTTGAACTCAAGTTTTTCAGAACTTTACTCCATAGTTCATTTCTATATCTCCCATTGAAGAGAGGGAGGCCAAGGTAATTCCTGGGAAGAACCTTTATATCTAGATTTAGAATGCCCCAGATCTCATCCTGAAGTTGAAGTGGTACATTTTGAAAGAAGACCATAGACTTACTGAAATTAACCAACTTCCTCGAAGCCCGACAATATGTCTTGACTGTGTTCATCATGATTCTGGCTTCTTGTGGTGAGGCATGACCAAAGGGTAGTGTTTCACTACAAAAAGAGCATGGGTGAAGGACTCTTAGATCCCTTTGATTTTGATGCCTTTCCATTCTAACCTTCTCTTGGCTTCTTTTATTGCTCATGTGAGTGCATTTGTCATCAGAATAAAAGGGTAAGGGGATAAAGGATCCCCTTGCCTCAACCCTCGTGATGGTTCAAAGGAAAGTAACTCCTTGCCATTTATGAGCACTGATATTTGAAAGCCTATAATGCATGAAGCAAACCATTTTAACACTTCTTTAGCGAATCCCAATTGCATTAAAATATCTAGTAGGAAACTCCACTCTACTCTATCATATGCCTTGGACATGTCAAGTTTAACAACCATTGCTGTCCTTTTGTCTTTATCAACAGAATGTAGGATTTCATGCATTAAAATGGCACCCTCTAGAGTCTCTTTCCCTGGAACAAAGCCTCCATGCTCAGCTGAAATTAAATCCAGCATGAAATTTGCAAGCCGCTGCACCAAGGCCTTAGAGATTATTTTATAGATAAAGTTGCATAGGGAGATTGGCTTGAAGTCTTCAAATGTTTGGGGAGAACTAATTTTTTGAATAAGCATTAGACAAGTGGTCTTGATTTCTTTGAGCACATTTCTATATTTCCTAGATTCTTCCACTACCAAAAAAATGTCCCTACCAACCATGTCCCAACATTTCTAAAAGAAAAATCTGGTCCACCCATTTGGTCCCAAGGCTTTCTCACTCGGTAGGGAAAAAACTGTTGCCTTAACTTCCTCTAAAGAGAATTCTTTCAATAGATCTAGATTATGCTTTTCTTTCACTAGTTTGAGATTGAACTTACAGGTATTCTGGCCCTCTATCACTTCAGGGGTTGAGCTGGATAAGAGATTCCTAAGGAAATCTTTTGCTGCAGAGAGAATTTCAGTCTGATTAGTGCAGACCTGCCCATTTCCCAATTTGATTGACTTGATGTAGTTTGTGCCCTCCCACATCTTGGCTGAGAGATGGAAGAAGGAGGTATTTTTGTCTCCTTCTTTTAGCCATAATTTCTTCAATCTTTGCCTCTAGAAAATTCCTTCTCTTTTTAGAATTTCTTCAAGTTTGGCTTTGATTTGTTTCTCCTTCTGAACAGAGGTAAGATCCATACCATTTTTTATTATTAAATTTGCTAGAGCTTTCATCTCTTTCTGTATTCTAGATTTTTCTGCAAAGACATTGAGAAATTGAGATTTATTCTATTCCATCACCTTATGCCTTAGCAGTTTTAATTTGCTTACAAGCTAGAACATGCGGGACCCTCTCACAAACAGGATTTAAGTCCACCAGTTCTTAATTTTTTCAATGAAGGAATCATCTTGGAAACACATTATTTGAAATCTAAACTTCTTTTTGCTCGGGAAGGAATTGCCTCCTATTCTTAATTTGATCGGGAAATGATCGGAGCCCATCAGAGGCTGGATCTCTGTCTCAAATATAGTTGGTAGTTTAAAGCATTATGAAGATAGCAAGAATCTATCTAGGCATTCTACAATTTTTAGGAAGCCTTTCCTTCTGTTTGTCCAGGTGAAAAAACCATTTTTGGGAATACAATCTAGAAGAATGTTTTTGTTAATGAAATCTTTAAAATCCCACTGAGATTTGGCAGGATGAGAGATGGCCCATGATTTTTCAGAATCATCCATAATGGAATTGAAATCACCCCCTAATATAAAAGCATTCCTTCTCAATAAACCTAGCCATACCGACAAATTTTCCCAAACTTGTCTTTTCTGAGCTAAGTCGATTGGGGAATATACATTTATTAACCAAAGATCATCACCATGAAGAAGCAAAGAAAACTTACCTATTGGAAAATGATCACTTTTTTCCATTACCTCCAAGGGTTGTATATGCTTTCTCCACCCTATCGCAAGCCCGCCAGATGCTCCCCTAGCAACCACTACCTTAAGAGACTAGCCTCTCCAGCGTTTGAAGGGATGAACATTCAAATCCACAGACAATTTTGTTTCTTGTAACATTATGATGTCAGGTTTCTCCTCATCAATCTGGGACTTGATGAGTTTTCTTTTGTTAGGGGCATTAAGACCCCTAACATTCCATGTAAGTATCTTCATGTATTCCAAGGAGAGTATTTCACTCTCCTCTTTCTTGAACTGTAGTTGGCCTAAAGATTCTGCTCACTAGAATGAATTTTATTCTTCTTCATCTATTTCTATCTAGATCTTTTCCTGATCGAAGGGGGAGTACCCTTGACAAGGGGGCTTTTCAGATACATCCTATTGAGTCCTAGAGGCATATTCTCGAGCTTGTCTGAGTCTTCCTGAAGGACTTCATCAGCTATCTCTTCATTCATGTTATTCTCTACCTTCATTACTACCTGATCAAGAAGATCTCTCAAGGTTTGATTATCCTGTAACAAGTCCTTTGAGAATTCTTTGAGCATGGGGTCTTTCTCAATGTTCTCATCCTGATCTTTTTTGAGGGTTTGAATCATTTCTCATAGCGGGGTATCCTCTTCCCAGTTGAGACAATCTTCCTCCTCCCTTAAGGGTGAGTGACAGTTAAGATCATTATCTTCAGCCTCTTTCTCACTATCATTTATAAATCTGTCCTCTTGACTAAGGAACTTTGTAGTCTCAGTGCCTTCCGGCGATAGGTGCTGTCCCTTTTCACTGGCACCATCAACAGCCTCCTCAGGAGAAACCTGTGCTTCTGCCAATATCCCTCCTAAATCAATCTGAATCTCCACTGAACTACAACTAGACAGCTTGGTTTCCATCACTTTGTCAAACTGTTTGCCAGCCCCTTCAATGTCTCTAGGGATTTGCACAGGCTCAACGTTCAAATCTTCTTCATTCGAGGCTGGGCTTATCATATCCCTCTGGGGACCTAAAAAAACTTGCTTATTCATTATATTTTCATTATATAAAAATTCTTTCAGCCTTTCTAGATCCTTTGAGTCCACCCCATCTTGTAGAATGAATTCTTGGAACCATAAGCCATGATTGGATTTCATTTTGAGTCTTTTGGGTAGTAGTTCTTTAGCATTTGTGAGAATTTGCATTCTGACTGTCGAGGAGACAAGATTCTCTACTAGTATATCGACTTCTTGACATACACCAATGGAGTTAGCAAGGCACTTCAAGATTTCAACATCCCTATATTCTAGTGGGAGATACAGGAGCTGAACCCAGAAGGGAACCAGTGGGATTTGTTCTTTTCCAACATGAAAGTTAGGTCTCCATTCTTGGCAGCAAACCATTGTTTGATTGAACTTCCATATTTTCTTTGAGAGGATTCTATTCCTTGTCTAGGAACACAAAGCAAAAGAATTCTTTTCCCAGCTAACAAAACTCCTCTACTTTTCCCCACTCTTCTTGAAACCATATTTTAAGATCCTCTACTGAAAAATGGGGGGATAAAACTTTACCTATTAGGGCTGTTTCAGCTAATAAGAGTGTTTTTTCTCTCAACTTGTGCTCCACCTGGTCTAAAGAGACCTCCCAAATTTGGGGATCCAGACCTTTTTCTGTTTTGGTTCATGTCCTTTCTCTAAGCGTCGCTCCGAGGCTCTGTGGAATTCAGGCCTTTTAAGTTCTACAAGATCTCTTTGGGGAAAGCTTCTTGGAAAGGCACCTGTCATTTCCATATCCCTCCCGCTCCGCAAGGTGACAGCTCCTCTTTTTGCTCGAAAGTCACTGAAAGCGTCGTGTTGAGATTTCAAGGGTTTTCTGAAGGTTGTATTATCCTCCCGATATGAGTGTTTCCATCTATTCCCAATGTTTGGGTATCCATCTTGGAACCAAACTTTTTTCCCCAGAGATAGTAGTTTATAATCCCGCAGTCCTGGCTTCCTTAATATGGATCGAATCTCTCTACCTCGTTCTTGGATACCAGCCGTTCTACTTGCAGGCAGATGAGAGGTCGTCTGATGCATAACAGCCGTTCTGTAAGCCATCTACTCAATATTGAGATAATTCTTAATCCTTTTAAGCACCTTTCCTTTCAAAATATTTTGTTAGAGTTCAATATTCGATCATGCTCTATGTCCATATAGTTCTGTAGTAATGGTTCTTGAAACTCACAATGCTTACCACCACTTGCAGCAACCGTGTCTTGATCAACCCTCCCTCTACTGAAATTGATTAGCATCCTTGTTGCGTGTCCAATATCATTCAATTCACAAGAACTATTACCACCACTACCAGCAACTGTGTCTTGATCAATCCTCCCTCTACTGAGATTGATTAGCATCATTGCTGCGTGTCCAATATCATTCAACTAACAAGAATTGTCCTTGTAATTTTTCCTTTTTTTTCCACTAAGCCTCACCTCAGGATTAGGATCTGCTATCTCAGAAACAGTACTAGTCTGAGCTTTAACTTGAGGATTAGGATCTGCTATCTCAGAAACAGTACTAGACTGAGCTTTAACTTGAGCATGAGAAACATCGGCACTAAGATTTTCCATTATCGTAAATTCTTTACAATGTAAGAAAGCAAGTTAGCACTGCAAACGGATATGTCAATCTTTCTATTCCTTAATCACTTAAGAAAATTGGGGCCACGAATATATAATGGATAAGAGAGATTTCAATATCCTTCATCATACTAAAACAGTCTATGAGACTATCATATTTCAGAGCACTGCTGAAGTAGTGAGAGATTGCTATCGGACATAACTTTGTTCTTTGCAACTTGTTTGTCTTTCTAAGTCTGACCTTTCTAGTGATGATAGATAAAACAAACAGTGATGAAAGCAATTGGTTCTGTTAGTTTTCCTTTATGTTTATCTCTAATATCCCTTCGCTTGTGCTCCAAAAGAAAATGGTGGGAAAATGAGGAAGACCATATAGTCAAAAGTAATTATGATTTCTTGATTTGCCTAAGTCTTATGACCATTAAAGAATGCTTGTAGTCCAACGAAATAACTAAATTCATCTAAGAGGAATTAAATATTGCAGACAGAAAATGAGTAAAGGAATCAAATTCTAAGTTAGATTAAGCCTTCTAACAAAGTTGAAGAAATTAAACTTATATTACCTAGTCATGTTGAAATGTAGGGAGATGATAGAAAGATTTAATTATGGTGAAAAATAATTTATTTATAGCAATAAATAAGTTGAGTCAAAGGTTATGAAGAAATAAATATTCAATAATAATATTGTAAAGAATTGTATGTTTCACTCATTCACTTTTATGTTTTAATGTTATTTTTGTGGATCTTGTTAACTTATTGTCTTAGTATATAATTTATTTTTTAGGTGCAGTGAATAACCCTTTTATCTTTACCTTTCTTCAACCAAGAGGGTGCTAATTGGCATGTAAATTCTAACATTTATCTTCTTCATACCCATCTTTATCACAATGGGAACAATGCAATTTTCTATTAACTTTACCATAGAAGTGCAACTCTTCTTTCCTTTTACCTTTGGATTTTTCTTTCCACCATGCTACTATTCATTACCCTTGTTGCAAGTCAAAGGAAAAATTTTTGGTTAGAAATCGGTAAAAGACTACAGTAGATTAACACAAGAATGGAAAGAAGAACAAAAGAAGAGGGAAGAACAAAATAATAGAAATAGATTTAAACAGTTCAACCACCAATGGCTTAAAAGGAGACAATTTGTAGAAAAGCAAAACCCAAAACCCTACACTAAGGTTAGATCAAATTTCTTCCACTTCATAAATTAATTTGTGGAGACCAAAGGAAATAGAATATAAGGCCATAATTGTTGGTGTTAGAAATAAGCCACACCTAGACCGACGATGGACTGGTCCAAAAGGGGCCAGTAGCTCAGTGGTAGAGCACTTTAAGCAAATGGAAGATCCTAGGTTCGTGTCCTAGCTGGTCCATGTCTCAACATGGTATCAGCCCGGACTGACGATGGACTAGTCCAAGAGGGGCCAGTTGAGTCCTAACTAGTCCATGTCTCAACACTAATAGACTGGATAGAAAACCAAATCCAAGATGATCATAAAAGGAGGACATGGACAAACTCAAGAAAATAATTATCATATGTTGCTATAGTTTAGAATGTCATATTTATTCAAAACAAATAGGAATTGGATAATATAAATTTCCATTCAAAATATATGGCCTTTTTCATGAGTTGGGAAAACCCTTGGTCTACATGAGATCAAATAGAAAAATGCTGTAAAGAAAACTAAGGGCAGAACATGATTACCCACAATCTACTCAGAGGGTTTTATCAAATCAAAAGTGAATGACAGGGAAAAGAAGATGAAATAATGAAAGGTAGTTCATGAAATGAATGTACAGTGTGGGTTTTTACATAAAATATTGGGAACTAAACTTCAACCATTTGAGACATAAAATATCAAAAAATCCAATGTGGATTTGATTGTATAATCCTCCTTCAAATATTAGAATCCCTTGATACTTAAGGAAATAGGAAATCATATAGTGTCCTTCATATTGATGGATGAGATTACAAAAGAGAAAGAATTAGCCCTATACGCACATATCTGTGTAGACATAAATTTGATAGAAGAGCTTCCTCTGTCTGTCAAAAATCAATCAAGGGAAGAGTTTTGGAACCAAAAAATTTAAATGGAGGGGCCAATAGAAAAAAGTCCCAATAGAAAGAAACAAATGGAACATAATGATCAAAGAAAAGAAAGAGAAAACAAAAAAGTAGAAAACATTTCCCAAATTGAAGAACCCAATATTGGGAAAAAGGAGCAAAATCAAGAAGAAAATCAGTCATAGGTAGAAATACGGGAAAATAACAAAACATGACATTTTGCAAAGGAGGGAGAGTCAAGGTATTTCCTAAAAAAGGATACTTTCAAATTAGTGTTATAACTTTTTGGGATTACCAGTGAGATAAGAAACTATGATCCTTTTGGAAAAAAATATTGGATATATATCAAACACCAAATACTAAGAAGATATAGAACATTACAAAAAAATTAGATTTTCAAAAGGAGATTATAAAAGAAATAAATGAGGAAGAAGAAAGGATGGAAATTTAGATCAACTCTTTAGATGGTAGAGGAATGATTCAATCAATATTTGAAATTGACATGTCTAATTGTGGGGAACAAGAAAAGAAAGGAAGGAAATCTAATAAAGAATTATTGGTCAGAGAAGGGGAGGCAAAAGGGAAAATCAAGATAAATATGATGTTAAGATTTGGGAAAGGAATACTCCTTTTCAATGATCAATGAAGATCACTATAATGATCCAAACTAAGATTTTAACTTGAAATTAGATTTGAAAATGAATTTATTTAACACCACTAGAAAATACAATAATTTCACCAAGACTAGCAAGCTAGTCATGCACATAACAACACCAAAGTAACAGAAACTTGCCCAGAAATTAATGGAACTGATTTGATCTGATATTAAATGGATTTTATATCATTTTGGACTTTCATAATAGCCATAACATAAACAACAACCAAAATCCCAAATCTGGAGCAATTATGATCAAACCCACAAAAACTGCCAACACTGTCAATCACCGAAATACACCAAAAAACACCCAAACTGATATTGTTTGATTTTCAGATGGAAAGTACATGAATTATGGTCTGATACCATTAAAGTAACAACAGAAAAACCTACAGCACTCAGCAGCAATCTACACCACCAAAACTTCACAATAATGCTGAAATACACATTGGGTATTCTGACCCACAAAGCCAAAATCAACACAACTCTACCCACAACCTCCAATACTAATCTCTGACATTAGAAAATAGGAATCTACAGCTAATACACAGAAAACCAAAGTAAATAACAACAGCAACTCTTTCCATCACTTCTGGAACTACCACGGCAACACAAGAAGACCTACACACACAAACAATGGACACTGCTGGAAACTGCCGGAAACTACTCAATCCTTGAAGCTCTGTGCAACCTCTAGATGAAGCTACTCTTTGTGATCAAAGAGTTTACATCCTCTGGCCACCTGAAACTCATGGGTTTTCATCCACAAGCCTCTTTACTCCAATGGGTTTTCATCCATTGAAGCCACAATCTGCAAATCTGCAAGTTTGAGAGAAAAATATCAAATCAACAATAGCCCCCAAATCACCAAAATTACATATTTTGTATCAATATTTCGTGGGAGAGAGGGAAATCCAAGATTCCCATATTTTTCCTTGATTCCTTGCTATTTTGGGTTATGACAGTTGTCATAAGTTGTCATACATTGTCATAAAATCCCCCGCCACTTGTGATTTACCAAGATTTTTGAAATCTTCATGAAAATGGACACCTCACCAAACCCAATGCCCCTTTTTGAGTCTCAAAATATTTAATTTAATATTTAATTGTCCTCTAGAAATAGATATTAGTTGGACAATATTAAATATTAAATATTTATTCTTCCTATGCTTGCCCAATTAACCCATGGAAGAATAAGATGGGTTAATATTGACCATTAATTAATTATTTTAGAAAGGGGGCATGACAAATCCTCCCTCCTGGAAATTGCTTATCCTCAAGCAATGCAGGTTTGGATGGTCAAGAATTTCTGGTCCTTCCCATGTTGCATCTTCCACTGGTAAATTCTTCCATTTGATCAAATATTCTGAAATGCTCCTGTTCCTTAATCTTTTATGCCTTGTTTCCAAGATCTTTTCAGGTATCAAAATCAACTTCCCTTCATCATCCAAAGGTGGTAAATCAGATGAAGGCACAATTTTCTATCTAAGGACCTTCTTCAAACAAGAAACATGAAATACATTATGTATCCTGTTGTTTGGAGGAAGCTCCAACTCATAAGCTACCTCACCAATTTTCCTGATGATCTTGTAAGGCCCAAAGAACTTAGGCTTAAGCTTTTCAGCCCCGCTCTTCTTCAAAGAGCTTTGTTTATATGGCTGCAATCTAAGAAATACCAAGTCTCCCACCTCAAAAAATCTTTCTGTTCTCTTCCTATCTGCATATATCTTTTGTTGGTTTTGTGCTTGCCTCAAGTTATCTTTTAGTGATCTTATGATCTCTTGACTATGACTGATAAGATCACTAGCTGCAAGTACTCTACTATTTGTAAATATCAAATCAACAAAAGAAAGTGCATCATAACCATAAAGAGCTTGAAATGGAGGCATACCAATTGACATATGATGTGATGTATTATAACAATACTCTCCCAAGTGCAACCATTTGACCCAAGTAGTTTGCTGATCTAAAACATAATTCCTCAAATACCCCTCTATCCACTTGTTAACAATTTCTGTTTGTCCATCTGTTTGTGGATGGTAACTTGTGCTTGGTGTGAGCTCTATTCCTGTCAAGTGAAATAGTTCCTTCCAAAAAGAACTAAGGAACCTACTATCTCTGTCACTAACAATGTTCTTTGGCAAACCATGCAGCTTAAATATCTCTTTGAAAAACAACTCAGCTACTTGAGGAGCCTTAAACTCTAAAGTGATGCAAAAGAAATGAGCAAACTTTGTTAATCTATCCACCACCACATATATACAATCCTTACCTTGTACCTTGGGAAGTCCTGTGATAAAGTCCATGGAAATGCTCTCCCATTTCTGTTCAGGAATTGGAAGTGGTTGTAGGAGACCTGCAGGAAAAATTTGTTCTCCTTTGTTCCTTTGGCAAGTCGTACACTCCCTAATATGCTTGTGGACATCCTCTTTCAGACCTTTCAAAGAAAATCTCTCACAGATCTGCCTGTATGTTTTGAAGTAACCTTGATGACCAGCCAAGGGAGTATCATGGAAAGCTCTTAAAATCTTTTCCTTGATTTTTTATTCAGGAACAAGGAAAATTTGATTCTTGTAAAAAATCAGCCCATCATTCACTGTATACTTATCATCTTCTACTAAATCATCCAATATATTAGATGCAAAGGTATTTTTGACATATTTAGCAATGATAGAATCTTTCCACTTTGCAGAAATAGAAGATAATGAACACAAAGTTGGCTTCCTAGAAAGTGCATCCGCTACCACATTTCTTTTACCCTTCATATATTCTATTTCAAAATCATATGCCTATAGCTTGCTTACCCACCTTTGTTGATGATCATTCAAATCTTTTTGATCAAGGAAATACTTCAAACTATTATGATCAGTTTTCACAACAAACTTCCCACACACAAGATATTGTCTGAACTTCTCTAGTGCATGCATAATTGCCAACATTTCCTTGTCATAAATGTGATATGTTTTTTCTAGATTGTTTAGCTTCCTACTCTCAAAAGCAATTGGATGTCCCCTTTGAGTTAGGACAGCCCCAACACCTTCACCCGAAGCATCACATTCAACTACAAAAGGCAATGAAAAATCAGGAATAGCAAGCACAGGGCATGAACTCATTACCTCCTTAAACTTGTCAAAAGTTTTCTGAGCTTCTTCAGACCATGTAAAGGCTCCCTTCTTAGTCAAATCTGTTAATGGAACAGCAAGCTAAGAAAAACCTTTTACAAACCTCCTATAATAGCAACATAGCCCAAAGAATCCTTTCAACTATGTAAGATTTGTAGGTGGAGGCCAATCAAGTATTGCTTGAATCTTCTGTTGATCTACTTGAACACCCTTAGAACTTATGACATATCCCAAGTAAAGAATTTCAGTTAGTCCAAACTCACATTTGGACAACTTAGCATAGAAAGATTGCTGCTCCAAAATACCCAAAACTGTATCTAAATGTTCCAAGTGTTCCTTCCAAGTTTTACTGTAGATCAATATATCATCAAAGAAAACCAAGACAAACTTCTTGAGTTGCTTGCTAAATACCTTGTTCATGCATGATTGGAAAGTTGCTGGTGCATTAGTGAGGCCAAAGGGCATGACCAAGATTTCAAAATGCCCATAGTGACACCAAAAAGCTGTCTTTTCCACATCTTTGTCTCTCATCCAAATCTGGTGATATCCCGATCTCAAATCAATCTTAGAAAAGTAAACAGCTCCATGCAACTCATCAATAATTTCATCTATCCTTTGTATGGGATATCTATTCTTAATGGTTTTCTTATTCAAAGCTCTATAGTCAATGCACATCCTTAGAGTGCCATCCTTCTTCTTCACAAGAACTACAGATGATGTAAAAGGACTAGAACTTGGTCTAATGAATCCCATATCTAAGAGCTCTCTGATAGTCTTCTCTATCTCTTCCTTATAACCCCTTAGATGTCTATATGGCATAGTTATAACAGGTTTGGCATCATTTTCCAACTCTATAACATGCTAAAACCCTCTATCTGGAGGTAATCCTGGGGGTATATCACTGAAAACAATGCTATGCTTATCTAAAATTTCTTGAATTTCAAAATGAAATTTACCTTTTCCATTTGGAGAGCTTGAAGGTTGGATCAAGCAAGTGGCTGCCCAAGCAAATTGACCTCTTCTAAAAGTCCTCTCCATCTTCTTTGATGTCACCACTCATGGAGCTCCATTTGCAATCCCTCTGAGTGTAATCTCCTTGCCTTCTGACTGAAACTTGAACTCCATAGTTTGGTAGTTCTAATAATGTCCTCCAATAGAGTGCAACCATTGAACACCCAAGACAACATTAGTTTCACCAATACCAACAACATAAAAATCATCACAAACCTTGTAATCTCCCATAGTGATGCTTAATTGTTTGACCACTGTGGTGCATGGCATAGTGAATCCGTCTGCAACAGTCACATTGAACCCTTCAAATTCTTCAGTCTTCAATCCTCTCTTCATTACTAACCCTTCATCAATAAAATTGTGGGTTGCTCCACTATCAATCAAAATAGTCATTCGCTTTCCTGCTAACACTCCACAAACCCTGAAAGGATGATATCTTGGTGCTCCTAAAAGTGCAGCTAATGAACCTTCTTTTTTAGTCTCCTCTTCGACCTCTGGTTCAACATCCTCTATGTCATGAAACTCCTCATTACCATCTGAGTCTGAATCCTTATCTAAGACAACCTCTATGTAATGGACTTGTCCTTTTCCCAAACACCTATGTCCAGGGACCCAAGGCTTTCTGCAAGAAAAGCAAAGTTTCTTCCTCCTAAGCTCATTCCTTGTTTCTTCATCCATCTTCTTTGCAGTATTAGGAGTTGTATTTTTTTGTGTAGGTGCAAGTGCATGGAATGGTTTCTTCTGGAATCCTCCCTTATGATGCCATGTGTTTGGTTTGGAGGAGTGTGGGAAAGCATTCTTTGGAATTGATGGCTCAAGGGTTAGAGCCCTCTTGATGGCTTCTTGCAAGGTGAGAGGTGTGAAAGATCTGACAAACCCCCTAAGAGGTTCGGTGAGCCCTGTGATGAATAGATGTACTCTTCTCTTCTCTGATATTTCAGGTACCATCACTGCAATCTTTTGAAAGTCTGCTATATACTCACTGAATTCTTTTTCTTAATTTCAGACAACTGGCTGAAATATTCTTCTTCTTCTTTCAGTTCATACCTATCAAGAATCCTTTGTTTGAAATCACCAAAGGTATGTACTTGATGATGTCCCAAAGTAGTGCGACCATGGTACCACCATTCATAGGCTTCTCCTTCCAAATGCAAAGTGGCAAACTGAACTGCATCCTTCTCTGTCATGGGATTGAGAATAAAGTATGTCTCTATCTTTTGCAGCCAAGCCCTAGCTGAAATCTTTTCACTTCCATCAAAGAAATCTGCAGTTAACTTACCCAACTTGTGTTTTAGTTCTTTATTTTGGCCTTTCCCGTTCTTTTGAGATTCACCTCTTCTCAGAAATTCTACATATTCTCCTGAAGACATATCATTCTTGATCTCAGCTGCCAATGCATTGTATTCTCCACGCCATTTGTTAAGGGTCTCTGCATTGAACAAACTAGTAGTTGCAAATTACTTTCCTCAACTTGCAAAGGATGAAGGCTTATGAAACTTGGAATTTCAAGCTTAAGAGGCTGATTTAAAGAGTTAATAACTTGATCTTGCTTAAAACATGGAATCTCAGCTATAGGGGGGTTAAGAGGCTCACTTTTCTTAAAACTTGGAATTTCATACCTACTAACCTCATCCTCAAAGGGATGATCTGGAATAAAAGGAACTATTTTGAATTCATACCTTTGTGTTTGAGCAAACAAAAGCTTCATCACCTCCTCTTTTGCAAGCATCTCCCTCTCAAACTATATCCTTTGTGTGTCTAACTCCTACTCGTGAAGGTAGGGTTGATAAAACAACTCTTGTTGCAATTTATATTCTTGATCTACTTCATACCCTTGATTTCCTCCAATCTCACTCAATTGCCCTTCCAAGTACAATCTTATATCCCTGATGCTCATGTCTTCAAAATTTGGAGTTTGATTGGGAGAATAGCCATACTGCTTGGAACCAAGATGGGCCTTTTGGGGCTGATTTTGAACATATGTAGACTGATATGTAATTTGAGAAGAGGTGAGTGGGTAGTAATCATATTGTGCATGTTGGTTCCTTTGTAAATCAAAGGAATTAGGGGTGAAACTAGCATAATGATCAGGTTGATAAGGCTGGAAAGAGGGTATATGAGTAGGATTTTCATAATATGATGGATGATATAACATATTCCCATGAAACATAGACATGCTTATTCATTCAAAAGTTGAAACAAGAAAAATTGGCATTATTAGCACTTGATGATACTGAAACCAGAAAAATGCTTCTCAAAGTCACCAAATGTGTTGATTTCATGCCTCTAAAGGCTGAGATTGCTGGTGCACACACCAAAAACTAGCAATGAAATGATGAGCTTTGAACTGTGAAAGTTCAACTATCCCACTGGGCATGCCAAAACTATTATCAACTAGGATTGCACCCATGATGCAAAGCTATGAGGCTCAGCAATCCTGTGTAACATGGGAATACATTCAAGTTGTGGGTGCCCTACACTGAAGGTAGACCTCTAGATTGTGGGCTAGTTCCCTTATGATTGATCTAATAGTAAACTAATTTTGCAGGAAAAAGGATAGAAAGAATTGTAATGGAACAATAAACTAAATTTGAAATTGTGGTGATGCACCTATATGATGTTAAAACTTGTAGAATGATTCACAACTATCTCCAAGAAAATTGTTTGTAGAGTTCAAAAATAATGACTTAATCACAAAAGTGTTTCTAAAGCAGGCCAAATAGTTTGTTCTTTCAAGAGGAAAACAAAATTTCACAGTTTTAAGACCAAAATGAAAACAAGCACAACTCAAGACTTGTGATGGATGTACAATAATGAGGGAGACAAACTTAAAGGCTTTAATGGTTAAAACATAATAATTTCATCAAATCACTCATAAAGGCACTTGCAATAATCTCAAAAGGGGAAATTTGATGTATTCTAAATGGAAATAGAAGGCAACAAGCACTGCATAAGACAAAATATGAACCTGTAACCTATTGTACTGTATAAATCTAAAAATAATGAGTTACAAAACACTTCCATTATTTGCAATGTGTGAGAGAAAAAAAGAGAAGGCAAGAACTGAAAAAAAAAATCCTAAGATTTCTTTCCCATATACAAATTATAAATCAAATGAGTAAGGTTGAGTGAACTGAAGTCAACTCAGCATCAAAAATATCTCCACAAAACTCTCACACGAGTAGAAATGAAAAGACCCAAAAAAGGGGTCAAAATTGATGTAATTTGAGAAAACATTGGCCCAAACTCACTGTCACAATCAGTTTGATTGAAATTGACCCTAAAGTTGCCCCATCAATCAAAAATGAGACTCAAAAACTCCTATTAAACTCCACTTCTAACTCTACATGATTTGAGGACTTCAAAGGCATTTCAATTATCTCCACCCCCTGATTTTGCATGATTTTGGGATGAAGGTAATTAATTTAAACAAATAATAAAGTATTCATGATGATTTACTTAATTAGGTGTCATGGATTTGCCTAGATTTCTGGATTTTTATGACAAATAATAAACTAATTTAAAAACTATTACTTCATTATTTGTTTACATTGTTAATTTCATCTCACACTTATACAAGACTCAAGGGGAAACATTTTCATCATTTCACCCTTGGTCAAAGTAAAGAAAAACATAAACACCTTATGACTCCCTTTAACCTTCCCTTCTTCATCATGCACTATTTGCTAACACAATCTCAAAAAATGCCCAAATTTTGACTAAGGCATGTAATAAGGTCAAAAGCCCATTTTGCCTTCTTAGAACTTGCACTTTGAAAGAATCATTAAAATCCATAAAATATATCTTCATGGCTATAATGATTTGAACAGACCTTGATTGTGCATCATTATGTCTTTTAGCACTTGAAAAGTCTTCACCCACGGGTTTCAATTTATTTACAATGATTTTCTTTAACCAAAAGTTAAAAATGACTTGCTCTCAGGCTAGGGAATCATTGCAAACATAAAAAACACCCCTTCCAAACCCCAAAGGTGCATTTCATTCATCTTTTCAAGGTTGGGCTTCTCCTTTGTGCTGCCATGGGATTTTGAAGGCTGCCTGCTAAAACATTCTCTGTGAGTTTTGAAGATTCTGAAGCTACTACAGAAGCTATCCTCTTTCCATGGTAAGTACTACACTTGATTCAACAATATGTCTTCCTTTTCTTAGCGTGCTCCACCTTTAGATTAGCTTTAAAAACCTCAAAGGCACTCACCTTACTGTTTCCACTCAGTGGCAGTGGCACAATGTTTTGTTTTATTTGGAAACACATTCTAACTCCTTTGGTTTTAAAATGACACCTGCTAATCACTAAACCTCATGTCATTACCTTGTAAGCCTTACATTTTCGAGCTTCTATCAGGCATACACTTACACTCTGTATTTTTTGCACTATTTGTTCTTTGCTATGAAGTGGGTTGAGGCTGTGACTTTCTTTCATCACATCTCCTCTTTTCCATGCTTGGATTGTGACTTTATCTATGCTCCTACTCTTTGGAGAAATGTTAATCTTTGGTAATGATCTTAAATTCCTCTCATTCTTTCTATATGACTGTATCTACAAAACTTACATGCATAGTGTTTTACATGCTATCATTAAGCCTTTAGATCCATGACATAGTCCTTCTAATCTTAAACAGATCATCCTAAAACCTTAGAGACCTTTTATGAACAAAATCCTCTTCTAGGATTTATGTACATGCTGAGAAAAGACTTACAAACCTTTGTATTCTCAAAATTGACAGATTCTAGGACATTGCTTCTTAGTCAAACCAGAATGTGCCTGTCTTTAGTGCAAGCTTTCTTGTGAGGTTGATTTGAATAGGCTTCATTAAAAGGTGTTGGATAAGCATCTCCACATTCAAGCCTCTATGAATGCAATCTACTATTGAGTGGAATATTTTGCCTTGATCACCGCTTGTGGCTCTTCTAACCTTTATCAATGGTAATAGTTTCTTTATCATTTGATGTCTTGAATTGATATTTTTCAAGGTTGTTGTAGTGTGATCTCCATAGTATTAACCATGGACTGCTCCTTGGCTAAAGAAACCCCTATCCTCACATTATGACTATTGCTGACTCATGTTTATGCCTTTTGTGTAGACCTCACCACTGCTTTGTTGATAACTGAGAGGGGGGGTGAATCAGTTATCCTAATTATTTCCCTTATTGAACTTTCCTTTTAATTGAAGCAGCATAAAATCAAACACAAGACATTAACCATGAAATAAGAAACACATGACACAGTATTTTGACGTGGAAACCCTGTTAAGGGAGAAAACCACGGGGTGATTAACCCAAGAATTATTCTCTGTTAGAAGAATAGGAAATTACAAAAATGGCACTTGCCAATTAGGGCTCACTGCCCGAGCACACTGCTCACAAGAGGCCCACTGCCTACAAGAAGACACACTGTCTACAAAGTGATGAGAATCACAGTCTTGAACTGATTGGAAGCATCTGCATATGCTGGAGTTCAGTTCCGGTTAGGCTCAGTACACTGATCTGCTGCACTTCATCTTTCCTCTGTTCTTTATTCTGCTATCTTTCACATACCGAATCCTTTTTGCTACCTCTGCTCTTTCTCTGGACTTATTCGCATATCTCTCCACACTGACACACATTTCACAACTAAATCCATCCTCTATATATATCCGCACAAGTAATTTCATCACCTTTCTAGTCGGCATCCGGAACAGTCTAGTTTCTTACAAACTCTCATTCTGTCGGCTGAATCCTTCCTCACCAAGCAATGCGGATCAAGCATATACTTGTAGATATCATTAATCATGTCGGCCAAACATGATTCATGCCTTCACAACCTCTGTCATCAACAGTAACCCATCCGGAAAGTAGTCTGATACTCTGCCAGTCAGTTCTTCCTCTGTTTTCACTGTCTCTCAGGAATCCGGTACTCAACCATTCATATCTTTTTCCTTGTCCATCACCGGAGGCTAAATCCTTGGAATATACCAATCAAGGTAGTCCTCTTGACTTCCCCAAATCCGCACTGCACCAAGACACTTCCTCTGAGAGGTCCGGACCAATCTGTCGGATCTTGCCACATGCTCTGTTCTTCTTCACCGGACCACAACATTCTTTATTCTGACTTCCGGTAGAGACATATCATGTCTTGCGGATATGTGGGATGACCTTTGTTGCCATCAATGACAACAACCATGAATCCATATAGTGTCTCTTGCCAACAATCTCCCCCTTTGGCATTGATGGCAACACTTAGTGAAAAATGACTAAGTGTTTTCACTATGCTCCCCCTTTGCTGATGCTCTGTCTTTATATACAATTTCTGGAACTCCCCCTTAGTTGGATCCGTCATTTTTCACTGCTCCTCACTCCCCCTTTGACATCAATGGCAAAGGGTAGGGTCCGCATATCAAAATTTTCAAAAATTTCTTATACTTAGCCGCATATTTACATACTCACATATATTGAAGAATGTCTGCAAAGGATGTCTGTAATTGAATCATTTCGGTAGCCCAACTTTGCTTCATTCTG
Organism: Cunninghamia lanceolata; assembly: GCA_027924645.1. NCBI lineage: Eukaryota > Viridiplantae > Streptophyta > Pinopsida > Cupressales > Cupressaceae > Cunninghamia > Cunninghamia lanceolata. The sequence goes on along the minus strand of BSBN01000078.1, from coordinate 26,768,195 downwards.
TCCAAAATTGAAATGTGACCACTTAACAAAAATGCAAACGCTTCTGCCCGCTTGAGATCTGTCAGATCTTTTGTTTGGGCGGTGGTCCTAGCATCACTGATGGCCTCATGCATGGTTTCCAACTTAGGGATTATAATCCTTCTAAGTTCTCCCATCCGGTTGGTGATGTTCTTCCTTTCCTTCTCAAGATTCTTTATTTCGTTCAAGACTGCAATAGTCTGACATTCTTGATTTATTATAGAGGAAGAGAGAGGATCAAAACTTTGAGATAAGCTTTGTAGCTTATCCTGTTCCTCTTTTATTTTCTTGTCAAATGCTGCTGTTGCCTTTGACCAGGATATACAAAATTTATAGATATCACCGCCATCCTTAAGAGCATTCTCTAAGCTCCTTATTCCAATGCTTACAATCTTCCTATCCTTAGAGATTAATTCTAATATTTCTAAAAATCTCTTATCCAAAAATTCCTTCCGGACCTTTTCTTCAGCTGATTTTTCTAAAGAATCAAAATGTGTATCAACACTGCTGACTAAGGTTTTTAGATTACCGGAAGTGGAGGCTGTCGGATCTATCTGGATTGATGGCATGATCTTTACAAGTATTCCGGAAGCAGCCTCTATCAACTCACAGTCTTCCATATGAGACTTCAGGAGCTTTTCATTTGCCTTGGCATTTGCAAATGAAGCTATCTTCATTGTTTGTACCGGAGAGAGAGAGTCAAAATCAAATGGACCTTTTAGAAGCTCCGGTTCATCAATCTCTAGAGTTTCTTTACTCAAAAATTGTTGAACAGTTTGTGCAGTGTCTCTTGCCGGAGACAGATGTTTCTTTTCTTCTGCAGTCTTAGAACTGTCAACCTCTTTATCTTTCACCACTGCTTCCTTCTCCTGTAGTTGCTCTTCTTCTTTGGATCCGGAGACTGTAGGGGAAACCGGAGGAGAGATACTAACTTGTTCATGGGCCACTTCTTCTTGAGCAGAGGGTCCCAAGTCCTCACTTGTCTGTTCAGGGCTCACTTCTTCCGGAACAGAAGATTCCAAATCAGCAGCTGTTTCTGCACCTAAGTCCTCTACAACAGGAAGATTGAACCTTTTGAAGGCCTTCCGGAGGATCTCTTCTGTTTCTTGGGCCACTTTGTCAGTCTCACCAAGCATGAGTTGATTCATCCTGGCTTTGCTTCTGAACTCATCTTTGCAGTCCTTGAAGATAATGTTCATTGTCTTGGGATCAATTTGAGGATATAGCTGAATAGCTATCTGCTCCCGGATCTCAAGATCTTTGGCATGAGCATTATTCTTTCTTACTTCCATTTCCTTCTCTAGGCTTTTAGGAATGAGAGATATGATCTCAATGAAAGCCTTATTGTATATGTTCAGATATTTAACTGTGGCTTCCTGTAGAGTCTTTTGGTCTGCCTCACTGAAGTCATCATAGGATTCAGTCATTGGTTGAAGGTTTCCATCCACCGTGACCGACTTGATTATGCTCTCTAGTGACAGAGTGGGCTTTTCAACAGTTACCTCTGCCATTTCCTCCTTGTCTTGGCCTGTGGAGGGCTTACCGGATCCTTTCTTTTTCTGTTTCTTTACTTCTCTTACTCCCTCATCTGATTCTGTTTCCTCTTCATCCTTTTGGCTTCCATAAGCCCTTGTGGCTTTTGCCTTTGATCTCTTACCGGATGCCTGGACTTCCGGTTTTGAACTTTTGGTTGAGGGAGGTGCAGATCTCTTTGTTGATCTGGTCCGGGTGGGAGCTCCAACCGGAGCACTTTCTTTGCTTTTCTCTTCTTCCTTGGCCTTCCTCCTCTTTTCCCGGCTGGCATCAAGTGCCTCCTTTGAGATACCTAGGCCTTGAGCAATGTGCTCTACTTCTTTTCTTACCTTTCTTTTAATCTCAGGTTCCCTGAGTTCTACATGTATTTTTACACTCAGCTCCTCAAAGGTTCCAAACCTTTCTGCCTTAGGATCTTTGGGCTGACTTAGCATGTGTTGAACATGCAGCTCCACTATCTGTTCATCAACTTCATACCCCATGGGCATGATCCAGACAGTCCTTGGCTCCACTGCCTCCATTAGGCACTGATCAGTGTCAACCATAAAGCACACTGAGTCCTTGTATTTCTCAATGAGAGATTGAGGAATTCTCTCTCTTGCTTGCATCATGCTCTGAAAGTTTTTGAAGTATCCCCATAGAGCTGAATTTCTCGCTTTTGCATCCCCAAGTCCATGCAAGTAGTCTCTTATCTGGACTGCAACAGGTTTGTCATTCTGCCATACCCATCCACTTGTTCCGGGTAGCTCATTCATGAAATAGAAGAATAGACATACAATAAGAGTACCATATTTAAAGGAATTCTTCTTATCCTTCTTGATTTTCTGTATGTTTTCCATTAATTGGCTTAGTAGTAGTTCGCAGAGATCATATTCTGCATTCTTTCTTAACATTTCATAAGCAGTGTATATTGCAGTTCCGGATACAGAATTCTCCCTGCTGGAGTGGTAGATCTTGTATCCTATTATCATTGATGCATATTTGATATCCGGATCGGAGATGTCTTCAATGGTCATTGCCCTTTTGTCAAATTTTGATCCGGTGGCCTCAGTTACAATGTTGTTCTTGACAGATTTGAGGATAGGTACTCCTCCGGAGGAGTATAGGCCAGTTACTGCTCTAATTGCCTCTTTTGTGATCTTGCAGGGTCTATCTAGCCATAGAAAGTTGTCATGCATCCTGCTCAGTACATACCGGACCCATTCATCCTCTTCAAAACAGGGGAAATGAATAAATTGCTCAAATTGTTTCTTCTGAATATCCTTATACTCTGGTTTAAGCTCAAAAGCATTGTCAATCAGCTGCTTGTGATAGAGGTCTCTTAATTTGAATTCCCCAAATTCCTCAATGTTTGCATGTATGTAAACCCTAATGTCTTCGGTGTGTAAAACTCCGTGAGGAACACTAGAGAAGGCTCCTAGTGGGTCAACCTCCAATGATTTATAGGGATGTTTCTTGAATGAGGGGCGAGGTCTATCGGAGATCTTAACTATGTTTGGAGTAGCCATTCTTCAAAGATTTGCAGTGAGGTAATGAAAAACGGAGAATACCTTATGCGCCTTCGGTTTGCACGGAGTGGTTGGATTGATTTCTTTATCCAATAGCTTCGGCAGGAGATCCTTGGTGTGCTTGAAGAACCTTGTTGCAGAGCTCCACTTTTCGCTTCTTCTCGAGTGCAGAATGAGCAAATGACCTTTGAGAAATCCCTTAAATTGCTCCGCGAACCCTAATACCTGTCTGCAATAAATGCTTCACCTACATCATTCCGGTTTGCCTTGTCTGGATAGCTTGGAGTATCCGGATTAGTCCTGATCTGTGGATATCATCCGGATCTTTCAATCATGAATAAATTGAGGTAGCATTTTACAAGATCATCTCAAACATTCTGTCCAATCCGCAGAACAAGATAGTGCATTTCCGGCTCTTTCCGGACCTTTTTGTAATCCTTTATCATACCGGAGCATCTCCCTGAACAGGTCTTATTTGATCGATCACAGCTTCTTCATAACTTCATGCGGACCTCTGAAAACTTGACTGAAGTATCTCAAGATTCATATCTACAAACCCTTTGATCCGCATCTTGTGCCACATCCGGTACCACTTGTTTGGCTGGGGGAACAAGATTTTCTTTGAGTCTCCCCCTGAGCCAGAGCTCACTTTTAATTTCCGGAAGAAATATCAGCACCAGAGTCTGGTGCGGATCCAACCTCTACATTCTCTGAACTTTTCTTCATCCAAATCTTGCTCATCTGATTCCTAACCTCATCCGCATTCATCTTTTGTTTACCCTTGTCTTGATTCTGATTATACACCGGACCTCTTTTGTCCTGATTCTTGTTTCTGCAGATTTTAGCATTATGACCGGACCTATTGCAGATTTGGCAAATAACATTTCTTTGCATATTTGACTGATATCCTCTTGATCTGCATTGATTTGCCATATGACCTATTCTATTGCATGTGAAGCATCTACCTTTGAATGATTTGTTTACTTGCATAATTCTGCATTCATGGGATTTGTGTCCATACCTTTTGCAGTTGAAGCACTATCCGGAGAAGGATGAATTATTCTGATTCATTCTCATTCTGCACTGATTAGCTTTGTGACCAAAGTGGTTGCAGTTGTGGCAGTATCCATTGAAGGATGGATATCTTTGAGCATTTGGCTGTCTTACCGGAGGTCTTCTAGGCCTGCTCCTTGGATTTTCTGATCCAAGATTCTTCTGACCGGATCCGGAGCTTTCTCCTTTCTCATATCCCAAGCCATACTTGTCATCTGTCCTCTTTTGACTTCCAAGAAGAACTTCAAGTTGAGCAGAACTTATCTTGAATTTCTCTTTATATTCATTTGCTGTTTGAAGGTCTCTTTTGAGAGAGGCAATTTGATCCTCAAGTTTTCCTTCATTATCTTTGGCATCTTCAAGATCAGATTCAAGGTGTCTGATAATCCTGTCCATCTGGTGGCATTCTTCTGATTTTTCTTTAAGAGATTGTCTTAGATTGTCTTCAGCCTTTCTTTTTTCTTCAATCTCTTGAGTAAACTTTATAGTTCCTGATTCCATTTCATGTCTTAACATAATGACTTCTTTTGATAACTTTTCACATAACTTGGTTTGCTCAGTCAATTCCTCATTTGTATTGCTTTCTTCACTTTGTCTTGCCAACTGTTGAAGTAGCTCCTTTCTCTTTTTCATAGAGAGACTTAATTTGTCTTTTAATTCTCTCATGAATTCATCAGCCTGTTTGAGTCTTTCCTTTAATTCACTGACTTCAGAATTTGACTGTTCAAGATCCTCAAGGGCAGTCTTGAGTTGCTCCCTTAAACCATATGCATCCATTTGAAATCCCAGATCTTCCTCAAGCTGTTAGGCTCTATTAGGAGGAACTTAGCTCTGATACCAATTGTTGATAACTGAGAGGGGGGGGGGTGAATCAGTTATCCTAATTATTTCCCTTATTGAACTTTCCTTTTAATTGAAGCAGCATAAAATCAAACACAAGACATTAACCATGAAATAAGAAACACATGACACAGTATTTTGACGTGGAAACCCTGTTAAGGGAGAAAACCACGGGGTGATTAACCCAAGAATTATTCTCTGTTAGAAGAATAGGAAATTACAAAAATGGCACTTGCCAATTAGGGCTCACTGCCCGAGCACACTGCTCACAAGAGGCCCACTGCCTACAAGAAGACACACTGTCTACAAAGTGATGAGAATCACAGTCTTGAACTGATTGGAAGCATCTGCATATGCTGGAGTTCAGTTCCGGTTAGGCTCAGTACACTGATCTGCTGCACTTCATCTTTCCTCTGTTCTTTATTCTACTATCTTTCACATACCGGATCCTTTTTGCTACCTCTGCTCTTTCTCTGGACTTATTCGCATATCTCTCCACACTGACACACATTTCACAACTAAATCCATCCTCTATATATATCCGCACAAGTAATTTCATCACCTTTCTAGTCGGCATCCGGAACAGTCTAGTTTCTTACAAACTCTCATTCTGTCGGCTGAATCCTTCCTCACCAAGCAATGCGGATCAAGCATATACTTGTAGATATCATTAATCATGTCGGCCAAACATGATTCATGCCTTCACAACCTCTGTCATCAACAGTAACCCATCCGGAAAGTAGTCTGATACTCTGCCAGTCAGTTCTTCCTCTGTTTTCACTGTCTCTCAGGAATCCGGTACTCAACCATTCATATCTTTTTCCTTGTCCATCACCGGAGGCTAAATCCTTGGAATATACCAATCAAGGTAGTCCTCTTGACTTCCCCAAATCCGCACTGCACCAAGACACTTCCTCTGAGAGGTCCGGACCAATCTGTCGGATCTTGCCACATGCTCTGTTCTTCTTCACCGGACCACAACATTCTTTATTCTGACTTCCGGTAGAGACATATCATGTCTTGCGGATATGTGGGATGACCTTTGTTGCCATCAATGACAACAACCATGAATCCATATAGTGTCTCTTGCCAACATGCTTTTCTTAAATTTACTTCTCTCTGCTTCTTTAGGCATGACACTTGTCTTGGTCCCTTGACTTTGGATGCCTGTTATTCTTATCAGTGTTTTGAAATGATGAACCTAATTTCATTCATGTTCCAGTTTGGCCTACACCTTTGGGATTTGAAGATCATGGTTAACGGAAGACTATTAAACTTACAAACATGTTAAGAGTTACTACATTTCATAGACAGCCTTGACAACTTCTATCACTGTCATATCAAATTGTATTCTCATGGCTGGTGCTCTATCTATTCTGATAAGTTTCAGAATTTCTCCAATACAACTTTTAATGGATATGAGCATTGTCTTTGATTTATCATCCACTTGACACTTGTATACACTTCATCAACCGTTGAAAATGTAGTATATGCATGATTCTGTTGTTTCAAACCTCCCGAAGCTTTCTACCTTTCGCATGACTATGACTTCCATGATAAAAATGCTAATAAACTACTTTTGAACTTATATTATTTTTCTCCTTTCATATTGATAGTTGTTCCTTTGAGATTATAATTGATGTCCCATCTTGGTGATTGCTTCAAGTTTAAACCTCTGTTATCTCCCTCCATTTAACTTCCCTGTGCTTTTCTCTTACAACTGGTATCTTTAAAGGTCTTAGTAGACCTCCTTTTTGCTGACTCTACTAAAGTTTGTAAATATTTGTCCTATTTTTATATGTATGGGCTAGGGTCTTGTTGACTGTTGAAGTGGATGATATTTAAGCTTGATTCTCAGATGCATTCATTCACATGATTATTCTTTCTAGTTTAATGCATGTTTTGCATGCATTATGGTTGCTCATTTCATATATATAACTGCTCATTTTACACATGAATACAACTATTCCTTTGTCATTATTTACTTGTGACCTGCTTGTGGACTACAACTTGATGAGACAATTGTCTAGCATGGAGGGCCTTGCTATTTGTATTGATTGTCCTCAAAAGGTGAAGATTGGTATCGTCCTCATAGACTATCATGCAACCCTCTTTACTCTTTTTTCTGCTAGACTATCTCATGACTTTTCATACTCTACTTGACTATCTCCAACATTTTATAAGTTCTTATTTTTTACATTTATTTGACAAGCTTAATCATGTCTCTTGTTTATACATATCCCTCTTAAGGCTTGGGGGTAGCATGTTGGGCTCAACCCTTGTGGAAGCCCATTTTTTCACCACATGCTAAAATATTATGTACAATGATGAATGTACCTATACCTTTACATTACACAAACAAGTTAGACAAAAACAATGAATTTCAATTCTCTTGTGATGACTTGATCTCTCATTTGATGATCTAATTTTTTGGCTTTTCTTCCACACATCTAGTAATGGATCAACTAATTTAATGCATCATATGCTTACGTTAGATGTCTATTTATGAAACATATGATGAGATTTCATGTCCCAAGCTCTAACCAAATTTTCAATCATCTGCAGGTATATCTGATGATCAAGAATGAGAGGAGTTGAAGAGAAGAGGACCAACACCAGAATCATCCATTTAAGGCAATGAAGGATATGATCTCTCTTCATATGTGTTTGCCTTATTTTATCTTCAAATGTATAGTGTGCTTTTCATGTTGCATTAGCTCAGTTTAGTCATTCCCACAACTTGTGTGGGATATTTTAAGCATTCTTTTGATCTTAATGTATGAAACAACAACATTGTATACATTTTTCATTATAAAATGAATGATAGATAGAAGTATCATACAATTTGTGTAATTTATTTCGATTGTAAAACATTACATAATAAAAAATAAATTCTATTTGAAAGCATTCATATGCAAATGGTTAAGCTTTAGTAGAAATTTGTTAGAGTACCTTTTACCTTTGAAGTAATCAGTTGTTTCAGCTCTACCAAATTGAGTTGCAAGTGAAATTTTAGTAACATGTTTCATGCTTGGTTTTATGTAAATACTCTATGTTAATAATCTATTATCATGTTTTGATAATATTATATATGGGAGCAATACCCCTTTGGGTGCAGTGTACTAATAGAAAAGTCAATTGTTGGAAATATAGCCAAGAGTGAGTACTACAAGTTATATATTTTTTATTGACTTTTTTTTGTTATTTTTTGAAGTGGATGCATCCTAAAAATTACATCAATAAGTGTGTGTATCACATAATTTGCATAAAATTAATTGAAAATGTATTTTTTTTCAATGTGTATAGAATGAAGTGTAGAAGAATCTTTTTTTTTTTTTTTTGATAAGTGGATAAAAAATTATAAAAGAAATCAATCATATGTAATAGAGTAATATGAAGACACTCTTCAAAGAAAATAAATACCTTAACTCATTCAAAATATTAAAAAAATTGTTTGGCTAGAAAGATAAGAAGCAACTCTTCATTTTGGTGATGGTTTTGTACAATTTTATTGCAAAACATGTAAACTAATGAGGTTAAAGTTTGAATTTGAGTTGTTTTATGTTAAAAACATAAATTTAGGAGCCACAAGAGATGTACAACCCTTATCCTTGGAAATTCAAGCCTAAATGGATGGGATCATAAAAAAAAATGAATTTAAGGCATTAAAAATTCATATAGCTCCCTCTGCTCTCCAAGCCCTAAACTCAAACACAAAATAAATAGTAACCTTCTAATGCTAGTGTGTTTTAAGAACCTTTTTAATTTTAGGTTCTTTTACTTATGTTAATTTTTTTCTTTTTCTTTTTAATATAAATTTATTTTTAAATAAGTCTTTCATAAAATTTATTATATCTTAATTAAGTTTTTTTGATGTTTAATTTTTTATGTGAATTTTTTAAAATTAAATCTTTTTCATGAACTTTTTTTAAAACATTTTTTTTTTCATATATCATATGTTTAAAAAGGTGTTTAAAAAAATTGCCTTTTAATTATGCTTTTTTAAAAAAAAAAATTGCCCTTCATTTATTTAATTAGGCATTTTTTTAAAAAAAATTGCATTTTGTTTAGATAATTAAACAATTATTCTAACCTAATTAGGTGTTCTTTTTTCAAAAAATTTGCAAAATTTCTACTTTGATTCCTGAAATCAAATTGAACTCTTCTAACTATCATTTGTGGAAAACACATACTAGTTTCATTTTTTGATTTAAACACCTTTTCAATGTTGCCACTAATCCAAAATTGGATATTGGTACTACAAAAAGCTAGGATGAACAAGACAAATGGACAACAAAGAATGATGAAGCACTCATCCTAATAGGTATGTCAATGTCACCTGAACTATATGTTCACATTGGGGCATACACGAAAGCCTATGCCGCATGAGAAATTTTACAAAAAACATATGATAGCTCAAATGAAACTAGAAAGATTCAACTTCAAGATCAACTTGAAGATCTCAGATATATAGATTTTAAAACCATAGATAAATTTATTCTCAAATTTGATGCTCTTAATGGTCAATTAACTGATTAAGCAATTAATATTGAAGATCTTAGAATAATTCATATTGTTCTTAGAAAATGTTTGGCTAGACAATTTCAACAATTTATTACAAATATTCATGCTCAATTAGCTATTCCTACTTTATCTACTTAATTATCTTATGATATTTTTCAAAATTTGTTAAGGAAAGAAGAAGCTAAGTTGATTCAGTATAGTACTCTTAAGAATACTGATCATGCTGTTATGTCTAAAAATCAAAAAACTAAATTTTAAACCTCATAATAAACAAAATTATAATCCTAAATTTCACAAAAAATATAATTGTTATAACAATAGAAATCACAACAATAATAGTTATGATAATCAAAAGAATAATCCTTCTAAGATGCCTCATTGTAACTATTGTGACAAATATGGTCATTGGCCTGACACTTGTTTCAAAAAGAAAAATACTAATAACAAGAAGCAACCTATGAGGAAAAATTATCAACAAAATCATAAGCCTCATAATAATAATGTCAATCAATTTAGGCATGTTTTTACTCGTGTTTTAAATGCTTCTAAACCTCTTGAATGTATTATTGATTCAGGTGCCTCTCAATGTGTTACTTCTCATAAAGAGTTCTTTGAGTCAATGCAACTTGATAGCACTAATCTTCCTCTTCAACTTACAAATAATCATAGTTGTAAAGTAGAAGCAATTGGAGATGTGAATGTTCCTAATGGTAAGTTACATGATGTTTTGCATGTTCCTAAGTTGACAATAAATTTGCTTTCCATAAATAAGCTTTGTCAATATTACGAGATAGAATTTAATAAAAATATGTGCTATGTGATTGATCCAAATGAAAATGATAAATTCATTGCTCATGCTAAATTATACAATGATAATTTCTTCAAGTTCTATGAGTTTACAACTTATAAATACTCTTTATTATCTACCATTGATTTTAATGTTTGGCATGAAAGACTTGGTCATATTAATACTGACAATATTACCATGATGCAAAAATCTAATATGGTAGAAGGATTTCCTAGTATTGTTCCTTCTAAAATTATATGCACAGGATGCATGAGTGGTAAGATGCATAGGGAGCCCTTTCCTAAAGTTCAAGCATGGAGGGCAAATCGTAAGTTTCACCTCATTCATAGTGACCTTTTGGGACCAATGGAATATGAATCTATCCAAGGATCAAGGTATGCACTTACTTTTGTTGATGAATATTCATGAAGAACTTGGATCTATTTTCTTAAGAACACGGATCAAGTTCTTGATACTTTTGTTGATTTTCATTAATTTTTTGGAAGGCAATCTTGTTTTAAACTTAAAATTATAAGGATTAACAATGGTACTAAATATGTGAATAGTGTTTTAAATGGTTATTTGAAGTCTTTTGGTTTTAAACATGAGCTTACCATTCCCTATACACCTCAACAAAATGGTGTAGCGAAAAGGAAGCATAGAACTATTGTTGAAATGGCTATATGTATGTTACATGCTAAAAACATGTCTTACAAATTTTTTGTTGAAACTATGTTTTGTGCTACTTATATTATTAATCAGACTCCAACCAAAGCCTTAAGGGATATCACCCCTGAAGAGGCTTGGTCATGTAGGAAGCCTAATCTTAAACATTTAAGAATTTTTGGTTCAATTATTTTCTTCATAAACCTAAACAGAAAAGGCAAAAGTTAGATTCTAAATCCTCTTCTCAAATTTGTGTTGGGTATGATGAACACTCTAAAGCTTATAGAGTTTATAATCCTCTTACAAATTAATTTAAAGTTGATAGAGATGTATGCATTGATGAAAATGGTGTTCATGATTCTTCTAAAGTTGTTAACAATGATTCTTCTCAAAATAATGTGCTTGTTATTGAGGATAATCCTCCTTCTTTGAATACGTCTTTGAATCCTCCTTTGAATCCTTCTAATACTTTTGTATTTCAAGTGATAGTGAACATGATGCACATTCTCATGATGAGTCTTCTTCTCATGATGCTACTTCTACATCTAATCATGTGCCCAAATGGTATAAAAATTTAGTTCAAGAAAGTGAGAAATTTCTTAACTAGAGTGGATAGATATAAGGGTAGAAAAGTAAACAATTGCAATAATGCTTTGATGTCTATAATTATGGATACTAATGATCCACAAAGTTATGAGCAAGCTAAACATCAACCTCATTGGAAAAAGTCAATGCAAGATGAATATGATATGTTGATTTCAAATCAAACTTGGGAGCTTGTTCCTTTACCTCAAGGTAAGAATCTTGTTTCATGCAAATGGTTGTATGAAAAAAAGTTCAATGCTAACAATGAGATTAGTAAATTTAAAGCTAGATTAGTAGCTAGAGGTTTCTCTCAAGTGGAAGTCTTAGATTATAGTGAAACTTTTGAACCCGTGGCCAAAATTCCAACTATTGAATTATTTTTAGCTTTAGCTTCTCATATGCATTGGCATATTCATCAAATGAATGTTAAAAGTTCACTTTTAAATGGTGATTTGCGTGAATAATTTTACACCTCAACCTTTAGGTTTTGTTGAAAAAGGTAAAGAACATCTTGTTTACAAATTGGAGAAATGAATTTATGGTTGAAAACAATCTCCTAGAGAATGGTATGCTAAAATTAATGCTTTCTTTACATCTCAAGGATTTACAAGAAGTCAAAATGATCCTAATCTTTATATTTAACATAGTGAAAATGATATTATGATTGTTATTTTATATGTTGATGATTTGATACTTACTGGTTCCAACAATTTGATTTGTGATACTTAATCTTAACTAAATAATCAATTTCAAATGACTAATTTATGTTTGTTAAATTTTTTTGGGGCATCAAAATTTGGTAAACACCTAATGGTATTTTCCTTTCTCAACACAAATATGCTCAAGATCTCTTAGATAGATTCAAAATGAATGATACTAATCATGTTTCTACTCCTTGTGAATTAGGAACAAAGTTAATGGTTCATATGAAAACTCCTTTTGTTGATTCTACTTTATATAGGCAACTAGTTGGAAGCTTAAATTATGTAACTCTAACTAGACATGATATTTCCTTTAGTGTTGGTTTAATTTCTATATTTATGTCAAAACCTCAACAAACACACTTTAAATTTACAAAAAGAATTATAAGACATATTAAAGGTTCCATTAATGTTTGTCTCTTTTATGATGCAAATTGTAAATTTTATTCATATGGGTATACTGATTCAGATCTAGAAGGTGGTCCCAATGATAGGAGATCAACTTGTAGTTATTGTTTCTTTGTTTGATCAGGTGATATATCTTGGAATAGTAAGAAGCAACAATCCACTTCTCTTGGATCTATCAAAGCTAAATATAAAGGTTGTACTAATGCATTTAAAGAAGCACTATGGTTAAAAAGAATGCTTGACGAAATTGGTCTACCTGAAAAAGATTCTACTCTTTTATATTGTAATAATCAAAGTATCATTGCCTTAAAAAAGAATCCAATTTTTCATGCAAGGAACAAGCATATTGCTCTTTAACATAACTTCATTAGAGAGAAAATTCAAGACAAAGAAATTTCTCTTTTGTATTGCAAGGGTGTAGATCAATTTGTAGATATTCTCATTAAACCTCTTTGTAAAGAAAAATTTCTTCATCATTGTAAAAATAGAAGCCTACATCCCATTGATGGATTTGATGTAATCTCTCCAATTAAAGTTAAAGTGGGGGGGGGGGTGGGGGGTGCTAGAATATTAATCTTTACTTGGTAAAGGTAAATATTATTTATTTATCTTTCACCATAAATACATGTATTTATAATACAATGTATTTTTTTGTCTTCACATATGAGGATGATTCACATATAAATTCCTCTTGGAGGAATATTTAGGTGATTAGTCATCTCCTTAAGAGATTGACACATTCCACACACCAAAGTGATAGATGGCATGTGAGAGTTACATGTAACTCCTCTTCTCACCTCTATTTATGAGGTGTTTTCTCATCTTCTTTCTATCATCTTCATTCTCTCATTCACGTGAATAATTTTATTGTAATTATTTGAAGGCTTATTGTCATCTTTCATATTCATTGGGGATTTTTCATTATTTTCCCCCTTCAAAATCTCTTGTCTCCATTGGTGATTGGTGTGTACTTTAGGTTGTGTTTCTTATTTGAATGGTAATATTATTTCAAACATAAACTCTAAATACTTGATTAGTCTTTCCTTGCTCCTTAATTTTCCTTTCAAAATTTTGTATGAAACATGAATTAAATAAAAACAAAAATTTATGTCCATGTATAAATAATTCTAAAGTAAAATAAAATAACTCTTAACAAAATAACATAGCTCCATACTGGAAAGGGAAATTATTCAGTAGTGTGGGCAAATTACAGCTTCTTCGTGCCTCCATACAAGGTATCCCTACTTACTTCCTGTCTCTTTTTAAGATACCTAGTTCTTTTGTTGACAAATTGGAATAGATTCAAAGAAAATTCTTATGGACAGGGGTGGAAGACAAACAAAGAATGTCTTTGGTTGGCTGGGAGAAAGTGTGTCTTCCGAAATCCCATGGTGGTCTCAATATTAGATCTATCCGAAATATGAATAAAGCCCTCCTTTCCAAAATCAACTGGAACCTGATCCATAACTATAAAGATTGGGGGGAAATTATGCAACCAAATATCTTCATGGAACTGATTGTTCTAGTTTTCTCCAACAGGGAGGGATACCCCAAGGATGTATTATCTAGAATAAAATGCTGAAGTCCAAAAGCCTTCTTAAGCAAGGGCTTAGATGGAAATTGGGGAATGAAACTTCTATTAACTTCTAGAATGATATTTGGATGAAGGATAAGGCTCTTATTACTCAGGGGGATTATGGATTTATTGCTGGCATTGCTACTCAATTTTTTGGGGATAAAGACTACAATTACATGTATAATAATAATGGTATTAGGAGCTCGAAAAACTTATTGGATTGTTGTGCTCATCATCCTGATCTCACTCCTAGGTTGCGATCTATTCAACATTTGATGCAGGGGGTCAGAATTTCTCTTTTCCCTTGTGAAGATGAGCAATATTGGTGGCCAGATAAGCTTGGTCATTTCTTTGTGAAGTTTGCTTACCATCTATTGGTTCCTAAGGTGCATAGAAATGAGATATGGAGGAAAGTTTGGAATCATAAACTTTTACCAAAAATCAATATATTTTGGTGGGCTGTTGTTCATAACAAAATTCTAACCCAAGATAACTTACAGAAGAGGGGTTTTACTCTAGTCAATAGATGTTGTTTGTGCCTTGAAAAGGAGGAAACTGTCTCTCATTTACTTATCCATTGTGATTTTGCTAGAGAAATCTAGAACATAATCTTAAGGAATTTTGGCATTTAATGGGTTTGTAATTATGATATTAAGGAAGTCATTACCAGTTGGTGTCCTACCTTTTCTCATCCCTAGCTTATTGAGCTATAGAACCAAACTCTACCCTGTCTTGGTTGGACTTTATGGAAAGAACGCAATCACTAAATTTTTAGGGATACTACTAGGGATGCCTCTCAAGTTCTTCATTCTCTTGTTAAGACCCTCATGGAAAGTGTCACTAATGCCCACATCAGAATTGCGGAGAAACCTCTTTCTCATGAGGAGGAACAAATTGCGGCTAATTGGAAGATCTTAAATCAAATTCCTATTCATAATAATTCCAAAAAGTTGCAGAGGCTTAAGGCTAGATGGATTCCCCCGAGGTCTAATTGGCTCAAACTAAACATTGATGAGGCTTCTAAGGTGGATAGTAAGGCTAGTGGTGGAGGGATTATAAGGGATGACAAAGGGTGGATGGTTTCTATCTATGCTAGTGGGTTAGGCTGTCAAAGCAATAATTATGCTGAAGCCACCACTCTTCTATGGGGAGTTAAGTTGGCTATCTCCCTTGGTATTAGACATTTGAATATTCAGGGGGACTCCAAACTGGTTATTGATGCGGTTAACAATGTGTCGACTATTGGTGTTAAGCTGAAAGATATTATTGTGGATATTCAGATTCTTCTGCAAAAGATTCCCAGAGTGGATATCTCTCATATTTATAGAGAGGGTAATGGGGTTGCGGATGCCTGTGCCAAACTTGGCCAACAATTTTCAAATTGGCGTTATTTGCACCAAGTCAATCACATCCCTTTAAACATAAGGGACCTAATTCAAAAAGAGGTGACGTGTTGAGGATGAGTCAGAATTTTTGGAAAGATAGCTCTCTTTGTCAGCCTTGTTGGAAGATACTAACGTGCATCTTGCAGTATGAGATTTTTTTGTACTTACTTGCTTATTGTTACTTCTGCCTTATTACGCCCTCCTGGTAAGGTAAGTTGCTTACCTGCTATTTATAGCATTTGCCAAAAAATCATGATCGAGCATGGGAAGAGTAGGTGTCATCTTCATAAGGCGACTCTCATTAATGATAATGCGTGCAGTTTTATTACCATTATCATTATCCTCAGTCAAGCGGTTAATATTACCCTGTATATGAACTCTATGAAACTTTGGGGTTTCTATGCTTTTCTTTGCAAGTTTAACATGGGTGGCGATAGAATCTGAACATAACCTATTTCCTGTTGCAAGTTTAAAGAGAACCTTATGGTCTGGCATTATTGTAAGGAGGGTGGTATCAGTCCTTATTTGGAATGGCTCAATGGGTATGATGAAAACCTATGTGAACAGTTCACTAGGTCTTGGCAAAACTGGCGTGTCACTATGGGGGGAATTGGTTTTGAGATTTTTGAAAGTGTTATTGCTATGGTGTCTTGCATGTCAACATAGGGGATCAAATTACAAAGGAAAGCCAAAGTGGTGGACCATTCAAACCATAATATTTTCCTTGGGGACGGTGAAGAAATCGTTCTTTATCAGGGAGGATTCAAATGAGCTAAGCTGCTTGAGCCTTGGGATGGGGTGTGTTTTCTCCTTATGAAGTACTTCACTCTAGAGGGGCGCTTTACCAGGTTCTACAATTATCATCTTCCCCTTTTGAATCACTTTAGACACAATGCTCATATTAGTTATCTGTTTTATTTATTGTCTTCCCTTGAGCATTCGGTTCTTAGGGTTAGAGCTAAGTTGGCCAAGAAACCTTCCAAGAAACCCATCACCCTGCATCAGGGTCTCATCCTCTACCTTTACAACTTCCACCTTGCTCTAGAGCCTTCTAAGCCTATTTAGACTAATAGTGGGGAAATGTCTTCTAACCCTGATGATACTGTTGTTTCTGAAGAACTGTGCCCTTCCCCTATTTCTCCTAAGATGAAAGGGGTTTCTTTTTCTACTACTAAGGAGATTCTCATGGTAACCACTACCAACACCCTGGTCTCTACAGTTAGTATGAAGAGCAAGAAGAGGAATATAAAAGATGTTGAAGCAAATACTATGGGGGCTGCCATGGGGACCCCTAAAAATCTCTGTAGTACCCCTGTGGGATAGGGCAACAAATCTCATCCATCTGCGAAGAATATTAAGGAGGGATTTTCCTCAGGGGTTAGGTGGTCAGGGAGGATTGCTACAAAACTTGCTCCCAAGGCCAAACTTATTGATTATTCTAAGAGCGCATCTGATAAGTCCACCTAGGGTGATGAGGCTAAGGTTATGGATGTGCAGGAGATTTCTAAGGATGCTGATGGTAGGCATGGGAATAAAGAGGTGGAGGCTACTGGTGGGGATGCTGGTGATTCTACGAGTAATGTTGGCAAAGCAAGAAAGATGTCCGTGGAGGAAACCAATGATGAAACAGAGACTGATGGTGGCTATGGGACTGACATTGCTGCTCTGAGGAGCCATGTTGAGAAGCTGGAATAGACTTTTTCCACTATGCTCAGGCATACTATTTTACTTAATATTTCTATGCTGCAGGACCTTGGGGCTACTGTTGCTATTGACACTGATGAGAACTCTAAAAAGTTGGATGATTTCATTGAATCCATGGTTAAATAAGGAGAGAATCTTCCTCCTTAGTTCTTGTTTCTTTTATGCTAGTGATTCTCTGTTACTTCATATATACTATCGGTAGTTTGGTGTTGTTGTCTATGTTGTTTATGCTGGGTAAGTAGATTATGCTGCTGTAATTGTTTTGAGGCTCTTTTGTGTTGATGCCTTTGGGGTTTCTTTTTGTTGTTTTGTAAGGGTTTGGCCCCTCGTTTAGCCACCTTATATTATCAAAAACATAGCTCCAGACTATATCTCTCAACTTTTCTTAGATAAATGTATTTAAGATATCTAGATTAGTTAAAACCCATATTTTTAAAATTAATTCATATTTTAAAAAACTTAAAATTTTACCTTTTTAATGGTTATCGAACCCTTGCCAACCTATACTTGTCAAAGCTATGCTTCTTACAAACAAAACTTTCATTTAGAGTAGGTAATCAAAACGGTAATAATTTAATAATGATATGTTAGATGGCCTGGGAGTGTAGAAAATTCTTCATCGTAGGCCCTGCTTATATGTTAATGAATCTTAAAGGTGACAATCTTGTTATTTCTAGCAGAAAAAAAAAATCAACTTGTTTACTATTTCTTTTGATAAGATCTTGTAAACTATGTTGCATAGAGATATTGGCAGAAAATCTTCAAAGGTTGTTATTACCTCCTTCTTTGGGATAACTACTATGAAAGTATTGCATAAATCTTTCAAAAAAATTCCTTTCTTTTTTGATTCTTCTACTACTAACCAAATATTTTTTCCAACAATGTTCCAACATTTGTGAAAGAAGCTCACTGGGAAGTGATCTAGGCTAGGAGCTTTATGTAGATGTAGTTGTGTAACAACTTGTTTTATTTCCTCCTCAATAAAGTGACTCATTATAAAATGGTTTTGATCCTTATTTATCTGTGTATGTAGAAAATGGAAATCAAATAAGGAATAAATCCATTAGTGAACCTACTCCATATTCAACATCACATCAAGATCAAGTAACTAATGATAGAAAATGAAACAATATTCCAAAGTAGTCCTTGTTACCCTTGATATTTGATAATAATATTTAACGTATAAATGTTGATTACTCACACTAGCAGCATAACATTACTCTCAAAATGTGTAGATAATGGCTTCCTGATCATGGTGTGGTCTAGGGGAAAAATTATTTAAAGGATGCTCTAATGTATATGATCTAGGACAAATGAATGAATAGCCAAGATTAAATTAAGCATCAATAGCTAAAATCAAATGAGATATGGATCAAGACATGGATCAAGGATGGATGGACAAGATTAAAAAGTGATGGATAGACAAGCTTAAGTAAGACAACTTCAGGGAAGGATAAGACCTATCCTCATAAGGTCGGCCTAGGATTTTTAGATTTTTGTGCAAAGATGAGGATAAGAGGGAAAATATAATTAGTTAAATAAAATTATTTAATTAATTATAAGATAATCTAGAGGAAATAATTAATTAAGTATTTAAAATAATTTAATCAATTATTGGACAAAGGGGAAATTTCATTAAATGAATTATTAAAAAAATATTTAATTAATTTTGGCTAAGGAAAATGGATAAAATTAATTAAATAAAAAATACAATTTATTTATTAAATTAATTAGCTAAAGGGGAGGATAGATGAGAGACACTATGATGGACAACAAGGTCAAATCTAGGTGTCTACATTACCAATTTAGGTATTTTCCATTATGCTCTTTTGATGCTTCAAATCTAACCCTGTCTGATTGTTTAAAAGATTCTAAAGTAGAGAACAACTTATTCCTTCATTTTCTTGTCCTCCTCTATTAGTTCACTAGTTTTCAATTTTATCTATATAACTCTATTATGCATTTTCTAGGTTTTTGTGGAGCTATGGAAAAAATTTGTGTTTTTGTCCCCATCTTTGAGCCATATTTTCCCTGATTTCTGTCCCCAAAAAATCTCTTCCGTTGCCATAATTTCTAAATATTGATCCATTAAATCTTTTCTCTTTTATATCTTTCTTGATTTATCCCATTCTGGATTACCTCTTCACTTAGATTTTCCATCATTTCTTCTAATGTCTCTTTTTCTTCAAGGATGTTCCTAAAATGATCTTCCATTTTTTGAGGCATTCTTTCACATATTGTAGTTTCTTAAATAATATAAATATTATTTTATCCTTATTGATATTGTACCTCACCCCACCATTTTTCCACACTGGTTGTAAATTTTTGATCTCTCATCAACATGTTTTCAAATTTGAATGGGCATCCTTTTGGCTTTTGTTCTTCTCTTAGAAAGAGTTGAATTGAAAAGTGATCATATCCTAAAATAGGAGGAATGTTACATTCACCTGACAGGGGGAGGGTGGCCCAATCATCACTACACATGAATCTATCTAGTCTTTTAGCTATATTATTTATGCCTATTCTTTGATTACTCTATATGTATAACCCATTATTTGGTTTTATGTCTTGAAGATTTGTGTTTGTTGCGAATTATATGATGCCTAGTTGTTCTTGATTCTTCATTCTCACCCCCATTTTTTATCATCATCATATACTATAGTATCAAGAAATCTCCACCAATTATCATAAATTTTGGGGGTTTGGATTTAATAATGAGTACTATATCTTATCCATTTTCTTTCTTTTGTGTGCATACAACTAGTCCATATACATTAATCAAGAAAAATGAAAGTTAGTAAATATAAGATTGATTTTACTTACTTGCCAATGTTGATCTAAGTTGACGAATTCCATGTTTGTTGTTGAGAGTCTCTATATGATAGCCATGCCTCTAGAAAGGACAATTGATTCAACAAAGTGTCCTTTCCATTTTTTGGTTTGTAAGACATTATTTTAGCTTGCTTCTTCCTTTTTTTTTTCTTGTAGGAGGAATATATTAATATCTGATAAACACATTTGACATTTAACCAAACATCTTTTGTTAGGGGTGTTTAGGCCCCTATCATTCCATGATGTGATCTTAATTGATCATTGGAAAGGAGTATTCCTTTCCCAGATCTTAGCATCACATTTATCTTCATTTTCCCTTTTGCCTCCCCTTCTCTGACCATTAATTTGTTTATTAGATTTCCTTCTTTTCTTTTTTTGTTCCCCACAATTAGGCTTGTCAATTTCAAATATTGATTGGCTCATTCCTGTATCATCTAAAGAGTTCCTCTAAATTTCCATCCTTTCTTATTCCTCATTTATTTCTTTTATAATCTCCTTTTGAAAATTAGAAAATCTAAAATTTTAGTAATCCCAAAAAGTTCTAACACTAATTTGAAAGTATCGTTTTTTAGGAAATACCTTAACTCTCCCTCCTTTGGAAAATGTCATGTTTTGTTATTTTCCCATATTTCTACCTATGTCTGATTTTCTTCTTGATTTTGTTCCTTTTTCCCAATATTGGGTTCTTCAATGTGGGAAATGTTTTCTACTTTTTTGTTTTCTCTTTCTCTTCTTTGATCATTCATGTTCCATTTATTTCTTCGTATTAGGGATTTTTTCTATTGGCCCCTCCATTTCAATTTTTTGGTTCCAAAACTCTTCCTTTGATTAAATTTTGACAGACATGGGAAGCTTTTCTGTCAAATTTATGTATACATAGATATGTGCATATAGGCCTAATTCTTTCTCTTTTGTATTCTCATCCATCAATATGAAGGACCCTATATGATTTTCTATTTCCTTAAGTATCGAGGGATTCCAATATTTGAAGGAAGATTATGCAATCTAATCCACATTGGAATTTTTGATATTTTATGTCTTAGATGGTTAAGGTTTAGTTCCTAGTCTTTTATGTAAAAACCCACACTATCCATTATTTCATCATCTTTTCCCTGTCATTCACATTTTATTTGATAAATGCCTCTTTGTAGATTGTGGATAATCATCTTTTGCCCCTAGTTTTCTTTACACCATTTTTGTATTTGATCTCATGCAGATCAAGGATTTTCCCAACTCATGAAAAAAGCCATATATTTTGAATGAGAATTTATATTATCCAATTCCTATTTGTTTTTAATAAATATGACATTCTAAAAAATTTTCCTTTATTTTTTGTTTCCCCAAAGGGATCCTATTCACTCATGTAGCAGCATATGATAATTCTTTTCTTGGTTTTGTCCATGTCCTTTTTTGATCATCTTGGATTTGGTTTTCTATCTAGTCTATTAGGGCCTTATATTTTATTTCCTTTGGTCTTCAAAATTTAATCTAGTGTAGGGTTTTGGGTTCTACTTTTCTACAAATTGTCTCCTTTTAAGCCATTGATGGTTGAACTATTTAAATCTATTTCTATTATTTTTGTTCTTCATCTTCCTTTGTTCTTCTCTCCATTCTTGTGTTAATCTACTGTAGTCTTTTTCCAATTTTTGCCCAAAAAATTTTCCTCTCTATTTTGTTTCTTCTATCCTTTTTCCCTTACCTCATGTTTTTTATTTTTAATATTCCATCTATCACTTTTCTTGTGCCTCATTTTTTTGTTTTTTTAAATTCCATTGCCACTTATTTTGTAGAGTAGAGATATTTTTACTTTGAACAATTTTTAGTTTACTATAAATTAAGATTTTATAAACATGCTACTATTTCTTTTGATTTGTGAATGCATCCATGGGGGATGCTCCTTGTACTATAAAGTAATAAAAAAAAGAACAACATAAATTTTTACAAAAACTCTATTAACATAGAGTCAAACCTAGGTGACAACAAAAACCTAGAAATGATATAACTATTACTATATATTTAGCTATGCAAGGATAAAATAAAAACATAGATAATAATATGGGAACCTTGCTCCTTCAGCCCCCTCCTACTCAATGTGATGAAGGAGCATCTCGGGTGAACGAGCTATCCCACATCAACCAAAAGGATTCTTCGATTTTTGTTTCCATTTTGTTCGAGTTATTCTGTTGATTTTACTTCTGGAGGAGATTCTTGTTGATTTCATGATTGATGTAATCGAGTTAAGAGAATGTACCAATATGAATGTCTAAAGAATTTATTAAGACTTCCACTTTGCAGAAAACTAAGTTCAAACATCTATGAAGGGGATTTACCTAGAATTGGTAGCTTTGATAGGAATTCTGTAAAAAGAGAACATGTTTTGTTTAAAATGATGAAATTCCATCTAATGGATAGGGTGTGATAGAAATGAGGAGCTATCTACAATTCCTTAACACATAACTGCAGCCAAAAAATGGTATTTTTATTATTCTTGGTAAAGTTTCAACTCCAATCCATGTAAGGATAGAGAAGACCTCAGAAGAGCATAGCATTTGGAAGAAAGCCATATTTTGGGAAGAAGATATCGATTCAGTGTCCAATCTCATGATGATCTAGAAAGAGAGAGTACAGAAGTTCAAAGGATGGTTAGCCATTATGGAATAGATTTTTCTAGAAGTTGATTCTATTTCTAGCTTTTCACTTTCTCAACACCTATGCGATATAACAACAAAACAATGGCATTTTGAAGGGGTCAATCTGCAGAAGAATAATTGAAGAATAAGAGTCTATAGACAAGTAGAAAAATGTAGTAGAGGAGAGAGGCTTGGGGAGAATAAAAGGATTGCTACCCAGAAGGGAAGTCTAGAAAAAGTGAATTGATGCAAGTCTAGGAGAGAGAGTGGCCGATAGAGGTTGCTGCTAGAGAGGAAAAGAGTTCTCTACCATAGTAGAAAATAAAAATATAGTTGTTTATAGAAAAGAGAGAGAGAGAAAGAGATTGATATGTATGTGAAAGAGGCCATCAGAGCCTAGAATTAAAATTCTTGTTGCAGATTAGTTTCAAGTTGATTCGAATAAGAGAATTGAAACCTTGTTTCTAGCAATCCCTATTTTTAGTATATTGTGTTTTGAATTAAATTTAAAAATGGTGTGAGTTTAGTCTGCGAGAGGTGAGTATTTTGTCTGTGTCAAATGGTATTGGAGTGAGGTGATCCTGAGAGTGTAGAGTATGCACTAGGACCGAGGTGGGCTATTCTCCATTGAAGACTAAAGTTGGGTAGAAGGTGTTGAGTTCCACCACTAAGAGAGAGTGGGTGAGGAAGCATCTTTCAGAAGTCTTCTTGGGTAGAGAGTAGTAGGAAAAGTGTTTGACAAAATGTCAAAAAGGAAAAGTATGAGGTTGGTCTTGAGAAGACCTTTGGAAATTTCATTCCTTTAGAGATTGATGATGGAAGAGTTGGATAATACACTATAGGATTTGTGACAAGAGACACGGCATGTTCTGATAGAAAGTATAGTAGAGATGAAGATGAAAAAGAAAATGGGTGAGGAGTCCCATATTTATTCTAATGATGTTTTGTATGCAGGTGGATTTGTGTGTGTAGAAAATGAGGACAAAGATGAAGAAAAAAGATGGATAAAAGAAAGTGATTGCAGTAGAAGAAGTTGCAACAATTGAAAATAAAGAGGTTGTAGAAAAGGATAAAGAGAAAGATGATTTGATGTTGCAAATTTTGTTGGTGGAAGAATAGGTAAGAGAAATGAAGGTGAAAGAAAATGATGAAGTGATTGCAGCAGTAGAGGATGTAGTTGCAGCTAACAAGAACATGGAAGACATCACAGTGAAGTTTGATGTTACGACTATGAATGTGAATGAGGTAAATTAGTTATGTGATGTTATTTTATTTTTAGATGTGGGAGTAGAAAATGAGATGAATAGAGGATGAGATAATGTTGTGTTTTTGTGTGTAGAGATGGTTAAGGATGTTGCAGGATATTGGTGGAGGTAGACGATTAAAGGTGGGTTTGAACCCATGAAGGAGGAGAGGAGTGAGGAAAGAATTTGGTGGAGGAGGTCAGGCTTTGGTGGACATAAGTCCACAAGGGGAAAGAGGAGGAAGAAGCGGTGTTGTTGAAGGAAGGTGGTGCATGTTCTAGCATGATGCTGGAAAAGGTGAAACAAAGATTGATTTTAAACTCTTGGACAATGAAGGAGTTCATTGCAGGTTGATGACAAGCTAGAAAAGTAGTACAAAGTTACTCAAGTCCACTTTGTGAGCATATGCTCACAAACATTATACCTGGTGTGTCTGATGCAAGAGCATCCTAGGTAAACGAGCTATCCCGCATCAACCAAAAAGATTCTTAGATTTTTGTTTCTATTTTGTTTTAGTTTTAAGTTGATTTTACTTCTAGAGGAGATTTAGGTTGATTTCATGATTGATGTAATCGAGTTAAGAGAATGTACCAGTATGAATGTCTAAAGAATTTATTAAGACTTACACTTTGTGGAAACTAAGTTCAAACATGTGAAGGGGATTTTCCTGGAATTGGTAGCTTTGATAGGAATTATGCACAAAGAGAAGAAGTTCTATTTAAAATAATGATATTCTATCTGATGAAGAGGGTACAATAGAAATGAGGAGCTATCTACAATTTTTTATAACATAATCACAACCAAAAAATGGTATTTTAATTATTTCTTAGCAAAGTTTCAACTCCAATCCATGTAAGGATAGAGAATACATCCAAAGAGCACATTGTTTGGAAGAAAGCAACATTTTTGGAAGAACATGGTGATTTGGTGTCCAGTCTCATGATGATCTGTAAAGAGAGAGTGCAAAAGTTCAAAGGATTGTTGGCCATTTTGGAATTGATTTTGCTGGAAGTTGATTCTATTTATGGCTTTTCATTTTGTCAATGCCTATGCCATATAAAAACCAAATAATGGCATTTTGAAGGGGTCAATCTGAAAAAGAATAAAGGAAGAATAAGAGTCTATAGAGAAGAAGAAAAATGTAGCAGAGAAGAGTGGCTTGGGGAAAATAAAAGGATCACTACCAAAAAGGAAAGTCTGGAAAAAGTGAATTGATGCAAGTCTACGAGAGAGGGCAGCTGATACAGGTGGCTTCCAGAGAGGAAAAGAGGATTTCTCTATCATAGTATCAAATAAAAAATATAGTTGTTTATATAATAGAGAAAGAAAGAGATTGATATGTATGTTAAAGAGGCCATTGGAGCCTAGAATTGAAATTCTTATTGTAGATTAGTTTCAAGTTGAATCAAATAAGAGAACTAAAATCTTGTTGCTACCAATCCTTATTTTTAGCATATTGTGTTTTGAATTGAATTTAAAAATGGTTTGAATTTGGTCTACAAGAGGTGAGTATTTTGTTTGCATCACAATGTCAATGAAACATTGCATCCATTCTACACCATCTAACTCCTTCATTCCAAAGATCTACTTTAGGAAATCAATTTCTTTCTCCACCTTCTAATGCCTCCTTACAAAAGACCTTGGCTTGTTGGAAGTAACAAATGAAAACCATTTCACCAAATCTTCATTGTGGTTTAGCCTATGGAAATCACTTAGAAGTGGGACACCATTACCATACCTAGTCATCACTAACACCTTGTCTAAACCTCCCAAGAAGCTCTTTTGATCAAAGCATTCACAATTACTACCACATCCTCCTTCAATTCAAGAAATTCAAATAATGTTGCAACAAACACTGATGAAACATCAATATTTACTCTATATTAGTGATCCACAAACAAAAACTCCTTCCCATAATCCATTGCACTACCATAAGTAGAATACTATTTCTAGTTTTTAAAATGCTTTGAAGGCTCTTTTCAATCACCTCCCTGAGAAAGGCCATTTGCCTCTAGAGACAAGTAAGCCTAATTGGGGTGTCCATGGCTTCTGAATAGCCATGGAGCTCAAACAGTGGATAATTAACATCAAAGCATTATTTACCTCAAATACAACCATCTTAACTCTGAATGTGATAGAATAGGAATCTCTCAGTATTTGTATCATTATTATCTCCCACTTTGAATGTCCTATCATCATAGTGGAGTGGCATGAACTAGAGAAGGCATTAAATTCCATTATTACCAATCCTACAAGAGTGAAACTAATGTGTCACTGGCCATGTGGAATTTCCAAAACTAGTTCCTTCAACTAATTAATTGTTAGGTTGGCCAACACATCAACCTCCTTATTTGTCTCCCTGAATACATGGTTAACTATGTATTCTTGCAACTTAGCCAAAAGCTCCATGACCATTTCAAGTATGATGTTATATGTCTAATTTGATGTGATCCTCATCCTTACCACATTAATCACAAATATGTTGAATCACCTTCTATTGCTAGCTTGCTTTGACCCATCTTAATGCTTACTTGAAGTCCCAGGATTAGCACTTGAAACTCAACCATATTGTTGGTTCGAGAGACAAGCCTCTTAGAAGCTCTACAAAGGACCTTCCCCTCCCAAATTATCACTAAACTTCCTATCCCAGATGGTCCCAAATTCCCTTTCAAGGTGCCATTGAAGTTTAATTTCTACCAACATGTCTTCGAGGGAAGCTATTTTTCTTCCAAATGTAATATCTGAGACTTGTCTCTAGGGGAAGCTATTTTTTACCAACTGGTCTTCGGGGGAAGCCAACTTGTCTTCTTCAGTGGAAGCCAACTTGTCTTCTCTGGGGGAAGCCAACTTGTCTCTTCTTCCAAATGCAATATTTGAGACTAGTTTC
Source organism: Cunninghamia lanceolata (assembly GCA_027924645.1). Taxonomy (NCBI): domain Eukaryota; kingdom Viridiplantae; phylum Streptophyta; class Pinopsida; order Cupressales; family Cupressaceae; genus Cunninghamia; species Cunninghamia lanceolata. The sequence continues at coordinate 26,741,314 of BSBN01000078.1, read as the reverse complement.
TAGGGGAAGCTATTTTGTACCAACTTGTCTTCAGGGGAAGCCAACTTGTCTCTTCTTCCAAATACAATATCCGAGACTTGTGTCCAGGGGAAGCTATTTTGTACCAACTTGTCTCCAGGGGTACTCCCCTAGGTGACATGTAAATTCCCCACTCCACATGCCATGGGTAAATCATCCTGGGGGCCCCTCAATTGTTGAACCTGGGTTGTTGGCACTATAGGCAAGAAGCCCTACCATTTCACCACAAGGTCTCCCCTTATAAACATGGTACTATTAACATCATATAATATTATAATTTTTTTTAGTAATTAAATTTTATATTAGTTAAACAATATTAATAGTTTAAATGTTTCAATGCAATCCATAAGATTTAACCTTAAAGTAAAATAAAAACCATTTACTTTGAGTTATTTTATTAGTACCTACCTTACTATTGCATTTGCTAATGCTTATCTAGTTATTAATCTATTAACAATAAACCAATCAAGACACTTGATTATTTTTCTTGTCGGGCAAATTTGATATAAATTTAAATTTTTCCTATGTCAAGATGATAAAATTTTAACAAAATCAATGAAAAATGATTTATCTCTATTGTGATTGGCTAAAAAAATGACCTCTTCTTCTCAGTGCAACAAACACCTATAAATTTGGAGAGAAATTCAGTTTGAGCGGAGGATGTGGCAAGTAAACAAATTATGAAAACTTCAAAATTATGTTTTGTCAAAGGTACAAAATGATAATATTTATACGTATAATATTAATAATACTATTAATAATATTATCAAAATCCATTATTAACACTTCTTCATATATAATCTTAATTGATATGATAATATTATAATAATATTGTATAATAATATATTTATAAGCATAAACATAAATATAATATAATATAACAATATAATAAAAAACAAAAATATAATATAATACTATATACAAATATTATAATATTAGAATAATGTAATAATATAAATATATTATTATCATATTTATAATATAAACATTGTTTATTATCAATAAATAATTAATTATACTATTTCATTAATATTTAAACTAAAAATATTTATAAATTATACTATATATTACAATTTTGTTATAATATTTATATTGGCTTTAAAAAAAATTATTTGTTTAACATTATTGGAATCTAATTTGTCTATACAACAAATATTTATTCTAAGAAGAAAATTAAGTCAAATATTATATCAATTAATATTATACTATATTATAATACTATAATATCAAGTGTTATAATAAATATTAATAATATAATTAATATTATTATTAATATTATAACTATAAATAATAAAGATTTTGTTGGTTTGAAAAAAAAGTAAATTTGAAGTTTACCTAATGAATTAAAAAATTAAAACTAAAACACAACTATAACTAGAATAGATAACTTAAATACACCTATAGTTCCTACATTAAACTAAAGTGATTTACCCTACAATTAGTTTTCTTTGTGGGATGCAAGACAATTCTTAGCTCTAAGAATTAGTTTTTAATGGAATATTTTTCAATAATTTTTTAATAGAATTAACATAGTAAAAATCATCATTAAACTAAATATTAATTTTCTTTGTGACTTTTAAAGATTGGAGAATTATAACCCTAACCCTCATTAAACTAAAATAAAGTAATTTACCTTGATAAATAATTTACCCTCCCTTGATTTTCTTATTTTTCTTTGTGAGATGTGGGAATTCTTAGCTGTAACAATTAGTTTTTGTTGGTGTATAACTCCATGAGTTAACACTAACTCAATCATAGTTAGGTGACTTATAGCACATGCCAATTGACATTTTCAACTTGGTGAGTTGTTTGTAATAGGTGTCAATAGACTTGACACATCACCTCTATTTCCTAGGGTAGTTAAGCTATTCTCTTGCTTTGAATATCACCACCTATCCTTGTTTCATGGAGAGTTGGGTATGCAACCTCTACTATTTATACCTATTATTTGTTAATACAAATTGTTTATTCTCACTTGTAATCTTGTGTTTGATAGTATTTCCATAATCTTGGTCCTCACATGGTATCAGAGCATTGTGGTCAGCATCAAATCTTGTTTGGTCATTGTGTGAATCAAGTTTGCATCTCTATGTTTTTTCTTAGTTTCAATTGTTTTTCTATTTAACATTTATGTGTGCATCTTATTGCTTCAAACGCCCACATAAGGTAGTGTGGTTCCTCGCTTGCAAGCATCACATAGGCTGCATAGGCCAAAATTGTTTGAAGGCTCATAGACAACATCTAGAGACAAGCCACATAAGCCATATTTTAAAAGCATCAACAATGGATCAAAAGGCTAAACCAGAGAGAATCCTCAGTAGCCACAAAAGGCTGATCATTTATTGCATTTGCAGAAGCCATCCAAGGCCAACGGTGGACAGGATTTTCCAGGTGACAAAGACTGACTAGGGATGCCACAGGCAGTGCCATCCTTAGCAAAGTTTGCAACCATCAAAAGAGTCTAGTGGCCATACATGTCAGCGACAGCATAGTCCATAAAGGATTTCTTCTCAGTGAATAAATGTGTGTCAAATCACCACATGTGGTGGTCACCACCACACCACCCTGCATTGTCTTGGTTAGCACTTTATGCGCTCAACACCCACCTCAACGACCGCCCAACAATACAGTCAAATGCCCTTTGAGGGCCCCACCCACAATGCCATTCAAGGAGGGAAAGTTATTTGAAAAAGCTTTTTTTATTGTGACAGTTGTCAAGTTTAATGCCATATACTATGGCACTATTCATTTATATTTTGTATTCAAATGCTGATGTAAGAAAAGGAAAAAAGCCAAGAAGGGGGGGGGGGAATTTTAAGAGCTAAGCCCTTGGTCCAATGGGCAAATAATCTCTTTTTTCATCCTCTATCCAACAAAGTTGATATCGTAATATCATTATAGAGTGCCTAATCATGCTTTTGTAGGGAGACGATAAGTACTCATTCCATTAATTACACAATTTCAAGGGAAACCAAACTAAAGGAAAAAATCTACTCAAAGATGTAAATAGATGTCAAGTGCACTAAATTATAAAGAGTCACTTTAAGGGGGGTATTAATCTAGAGTGCTCAAAAACACTCATAATGCACTAAAGTACCACTTTAAAAGTAAAAAATGAGCATCAAGAAGTTTAAATTGCGCCATCTCATCACCTAAAAGAAGGTCAAAAGGTAATGGCATCACCAAAAGTAGAGGTCAATAGATGGGTTCTAAGTTTAGCAGTAGGTGATCACATGTCACCATTCATTGAATTATTTGTAAGGATCAAACACTACAATACTTCCAAAATATTAATGGACCAAGTCTACAATAATGTCATTGGCAAAGGTACTATTAAATTAGGAAATTGATATGTCCATAATGTCTACTTCATTCCTGACTTATTCAAAAACTACCTTTCAGTATATGCACTCACACAATCTGACAAGATAGTTGAGTTCACAACTAAATTGACCTTCATTCGAGAAGCACAAGATCGAAGACTTTTTGCAGTAGGCAAGGTTTGTAACTTTGACTGTGCCTTCATCTTTTCGCATTTCACATCTAGTGAAGAAGACAATCATGATGCAACTGTTGGAGTCAAGGAAAATGCTGAGAGTGGGGGTGAATCAGTGTTGTGTAAATTCTAAACTTTTTGTAAACTTTATCTTACAAGACAAATAGAAAGGAAGACATTAATGATTTGTTGAGCTCATATGCACAAGACTGATAGTGAAAGATGTGAACCAAATACTTATAACCAAAACACAAATATGTACACATAGAGACAAATTATGACAGAAATTTCTAGAGTGGAAAACCCTCAAGGGGAATAAAAACCACATCGAAGCTGCCTCACTGGCTTATTCAAAACCTCATTAGTTACATGAAGGTCTCACTAACCAGGCAAGCCTCACTAGCTACAATATGTGTCTCACTGACAAATGTAAGGTCTCACTGAACTACAACCCTTACTGGCACTTTTACAAACACTTTGGGTCCATAGACAAATCTTATCAGGGGATTAACTAGTTTCAATCAAGTGCAAAACCTTATACCTCCCCTTTATCTTTCACAAAAAATTCACTACAAAATTATATTCTTCAATATGTGCAAAAGAAACAAATCATAAAAACAAAATCTGTCTGTGATAATTCCTGCACCATCTCTATGGTCACATCTCCAATCAACTGATCATCTGATTATATTTGCAAACCCATCATCTCTCTGCTCATCTTCTTCTCTCTATCAAAACATGATCTCACATACATAGTGACACCCACACATCAATCTGGAACCTGCAAAATAAATCATATAAATCTTCTTCAAAATCCTTCATATTCCAATTCCATCTTATCACACAACATCTGCAATAAAATTATAAACAAAAGGACTATTGGAATTTCTCTTCTCTACATATTCATCTTCTCCGATATTTCTTATGTGAGAAAAAAAAATCTTTCTCATAATTCGATCTTCTTCAATTGACTTTTCATCTGCTCCAAAAAATATCTCTTCAATTGACTTTTTCATAATTTGATCTTTCTTATCTTTTTACAAAAATCCTTAAACAAACTGCCCCAATAAAATTCCTCTACTCATATGCGTGAAGTCCTTTCACTTGCAAAGAAAAATGACCTATTGCTTCTCTTCAATCAAATCATCTGACATTTATTTTTCAAGATCTCATAAAAAAAATGTCTTCAAAAACCATTTTGTTCTCCAAACAAATTTCATAATATATCTTCAATAAAAACAAATTCATCATCTTCTCAAAAATATAATCACTCTGCATCTTTTTATATTCTCTATAACAAAAAATGAAGTATGATCCTCATGTGGCCATCTACAAAAAAAATCTTCCAAGAAAATCATCCCATAAAAGGCATTCCTCTAAAAATCAAGTCTCCAAAAACAAATAAATCTTCAAATAAATATCTTTCCCAAAACTAAAACTCCTTGAAATACTCAACAAACCTACCATAATGAACTCCTCAAAAATCTTATAAAATTCACTTTACTTGATGTCATCTCTTGAGGCCATCAAATTTGAAGAAAAAAACAAAGTTTCTAATTCTTTAAAAAATTAACATCTTTTTCAGGGTCTCCAAAGTGATTCACATATAAAAATCAGTTTTTTTTTAAATGTCATAAAGACATGGTTCAATAGAATAAAGTTTCTAATATTTAAAAACCACATTAAGATTTATGTGGTGCTCCCCATACCACATATACCTTTTCAAAAAACATTTGATAGCCTTTTTAAAAACTCTAAATACTATCGGTGTTTTTTCATGAATTGAGCTCCCCTTCAAATATTCAATGCTCTTCATAAACAACTTTTATGGTCTTCTAAAATTTGAACCAAAAATCCGCTACACACATAAAGATGAAACCAAAGCTAGAGGTGAACATAGATAGTAGGGCTAGTGGTAATATGTTTAAGAAACCCTCTAGCGGGTAATCATTAATTAAATGACCTATGAATGCAGGTCAACTACAAAATAAAGCAAAAAGAGCATAAATAGTATGATAGGGAAATAAAGGCTTAACATGATAAGTTTTAATAACCATAATTTAGGAATTTTAACCCTTTAGTCTCCTTTTAACACAAACCTTAAGAGGATAGATGAAAAGTTATGTGTCTTAGACTAAAAAATATATGACTCTGCATAGTCCAATGAACTAATTCTGCCATATGCATTGAGATCACAACATCTCTTGTTATTAATTATTACTAACACATTCTTGGAGAATTAAACATTACCATCTGAGATTTTCATTCACATCACAAGTATGGTGCATGATGCAATCTATCAACATAATATTGATACCAAACACCTTGTACCTGATCATCATAACCAACTTTTGAAGCCACAACCTAATGAAGACACAACCTATGACAATCATGACATAGAACATCAAATATTGTTCAATTGAGATCCAACAGAGATCCTCTTGTCCAACCTTTGACATTTTCACATAACTTCTATCAGAGCACATAGTACTTGATGACATCACCTGTCCACAATATGTGAGCATCAACAAATTAACATAAACTCATCTTTGATTACCTTTGAACACTTGGTTGCTCCTATCGAGATGACATCCTGAAAGAATCTTTGCAACCTCACCTGAGTTATCACAACTTCAAGACAACCATATCAACCCTCATGTGAACAACACTAGAATACAAATGACATGATCTAATAAACAACTGAAGAACAACAACACCATTGATAATCAACACACCACATGAAAGGTATACACTAATCAAGCCAACTCAACTGACAACATCCTTATTAAAGGCATAATCAACACACTTATCCTATCCAAATGAACAACTCCCAATTGATGTTCTTGATAGAGTGAAAAACTGTGAAAGACATGATCCTAAACCACCTAGGTCAAAAGTGCAAGTCCTAATGATACCTTGTGAGGATGCACACTAATTCAACACCCTCAATACCTTGTTGACATCAATGAAAAACAACTACCATCAATCTCCCCCTTTGTCATTGATGGTAAAACTCCATAAAGCATTCTTTCTTTCTCCCCCTTTTTGAAATTTGATGACAAAGACTGAAAAATAACTTCCCCTGAGAACAACTCCACTGAAAGAGGTTATAACCAAATACAAACACATTGTATAATGAGAACTTTGAAGTCATAGACTTCTCATCACATAGTTCCCAGCACAAGATGACATGATGATCACTTTTGATAAGACCTTTTCAAATCTTCCATGATAGTGACAACTCAATCCTATACAAAAGAAATATAGTAAACACAACACCAACTAGTACTTGAATATTACCATTATCATCTACCATAACTAATTCAAGACCTTTACTTGCCTCCTGAAACATATTAATGATCAAAGAAACATATCAGATTATCACATCAAGAACACTTCCATACCAGCATGACTTGGCATCCAATCCACCATCTTCTTTTGGTGCTTTCTCCAGTCCACCTGAAAACTTGAAAACTCATGCAAGACACATAGCTCAAAAACACATGAACAAAATACATGAAGATTAACATCAATAACATTTGAATTACAATATCCTGACAACTCAATCTTTTTGAGTACCAACAAAATATAAACAGGATAAGATACTCAACCTCATCCATCTCTTTGTGCATGGAATCCTTTAACAACTTATCAACATGTTGTATGCATCATGAACCACTAAATATGTCATTGATCATGAACACCTATATTACTGGCATACACTAAAACTCAAAATCATCAAAAACTTCATTTCTAACATTATCAGACAAGCATGATAAACAAAACAAGATCATCATATTGATAAACATCATCTGATCTCCTCCTGTAACTTCTTGGGGATAAATGATAGGACAATAATAACTCCCCCTCACATCATGCTATCTATTATTCAACTAATGATGTAACTTGTGCAAGATGCACAAGTTTAGGATTTGCCTTCTCATGACTTTTTTTTTCTGCTTCCACACTTTTACAGGTTCTTTCTTTCTCCAAACCTTTATACCTTCTTTTCTTTTCAACTTTTTCAAATCATGTGATGCTTTCCTGCAACTGTGTGCTTTATGACCAAGAGAGTTGCAATTATAACAAATTATGTTACAATCATAATCAAATGATCGATAGTACTTTTTTGACATCCCTTGAGTAGTTATGATATGCTTCCATGTAGGATCATACCTTCCATTTATTTTGCAGTTTCTTTGTATGTTACCAACATTATTGCACTTGTAACAAAAATATCAGTATTCCTTTAGCAATTAATTGCTTTGTGTCTAAAATGATTACAAGTATAACAAAAACCATTAAATGAATAGTTATACCTATACATGTATGCTTGTCTTATAGGAGCATTTCTTCTAAAATTTCTTCTCCTTTGATTATGCATTTTAACAAAATCATCTTTGGTATTTAATTCAACTTCTAACTTCTTTTTGTCTTCAGGAGCAATAACATGAAGATCAATTTTCTTTCTAGGAGTTTCTTTAACTTTTGAACAATCCCCTTCTTCAAATCCTAAACCAGTAGTGTCCTTATGATCCTTCTGTTTACCCAACATCTCATATAACTTATTTGAGCTATCTTCAAACACTTGATATTTATTGGACATAATCTTGAGACCTTCATAATTTTTTCTCAGATTAATAATTTCACCCTATAATTTCATATTCTCAATCCTTCTAACTTCAAGGTTAGATTTTGAAACATCTGCTATCCTCTTAGCTTCCTCAATTTCAGTCTTTAATCTAACAATTAATTTGTCTCAATCATCAATATATGTCCTTAAACTCATAATCTGACATCTGGCCTCTTCAAGATCTGAAGATACACTTTCAAGGTCTAAAAGTGCTTTGTCTTTAGATTCTCTTTCTTGTTGCAGCTGCAATTTTAATTTTTGATTCTCTTTCTTATATTTCTTGAGTTCAATTAGAGCATATATGAGCTTTCCTTCCATATCAATCTCACAATCTTGTTCATCATATTCCTAATCATCACTTATGATATTAGCTTCTTCATAAAGAGATTGAACCTCAACTCCTTCATTTGAAAGTCTCCTTTCATTGCCACTTTCTTCACACACCAGAGTGTCCTCTTCTTTATCATCATCTTGATAATTTCTTTTCAATTTCCTCCACATATCCTAAGATGTAACACAATTCATAACTTTACAAGAAACATCATTAGATAGAGTAGACAATATGACCTTCTTTGTAATATGATTACATTCAAGGGCTTCTTTGTCATTTGCAGTAACACAACACCCATTCTCAACTAACATCAAAACACCATATCCTAAAGAGGATAAATGAGTCTGCATTCTAAAATACCAAACAGAAAAGTATGAACCATCAAAGAGAGGGACTCCTAAAAACTCTTTCTCTATTTTAATACCTGATTCAACTAGTGAATCTTCTTTATCAACTGATTGAACATCAACATCTAAATTTGGCATGGATGATGTCTTTTGTGTCTTTTGACCAGAATGAAGCTTGACAATTCTCATGTTCTTATTTCTTCTCATATTCTGTAACATTCCGCTACATAACCCCGAAGGGTAAGAGCCAAAAGGGGTCAAGATAAATTTTTTTTATATAAGTAGACAACATACACATATTCGGTCACCAATATGATAGATCGATAGCATTCATTTTAAACACCAAAGAAAATGTTCCTAATGCCATCTGATAAAAACATGAATCCATAAGCATAAAATACAAGCGGATCCGATACCCACACCAGAATCTATAAAGCAATAAAGGAACATCACATTTATTCTCATTAAATACAATGATTACAACTTCTCTCCTAAGAGAGTTCAATTACATAACTACATATACAATTACAATGATATATTCTAGAATATGATACAAGTATAATAACATAGTCCTGAGTATGATACAAGGACTGAATGGTTACAATAACTTAATGAAGTAATGGAAAGAGAGATCAGCTCCAACTAGTGCTCCAAAACCTGTTTGCCGGTTCCCAATGGTGGTGGCAACACCTCCCAACCATGTCGACTCCTAAGAGGCCACCCCACCATGCTTGGAGATAGTCACAAGGCTGAAACGAATGAACAACAACAAGGGGGTACAAGATGGCTAGCACTCACATCAGACATAGAGCAGATACGGAGAATAGTGCTTACAGTCAAAGTCATAATATAGGTGTACTCATCTAAGTCATAAGTGGGTATTGCTCATGACCACTAAGGTGCTAGATACCAGAGTGTAATCATATGGAGTATCATCATGTGTGCTCAAAGGGATGGCACACACAGGACCAAGTATCTCTCATACAGATGAGGAGACTCAATCATGCCCAAATCCATGCCCCACAGATGGATGACTCGACACCCTGTAGACGGATAGGCCTTCTCATTGCATCCTTAGCCTTAACAAACACTCAAGGCCGTGCATGAGGTTTAATTATCTTATTAGTGTTTTTATCCCAATGTTTTAATTTAGTTATCACTTGTTACTATAACTCTACTACTAGTTCCCTTGGTAGCCACTTATGGGCCCCAGGCCCATAGAGAGCCAGTCCAACACACTACTCTAATGCCTAGACCTTGTTCATCTTGTTTGACTAAATGAGGAGTCCAAAAAGACAAAAACATTGAATTCTACCTATGAAATAGTAAATAAAGAGAAGTGATCTACAAGACAATACCTTGTGGTAACAGTGTAATTTTATTGAAAATAGTCTTTTGCTAGTTAGATTAGTTTTGTAATAACTTCAGTGACCCTAATTTAATCACTCTTCACAAGGAATGTATGGATAAAATAAGAATAAGAATGACAAATGGTATTGCAAGCCTCCTCATGACCAAATATTTACATAATGATTGCCATATTTAACATAGTAAAATAAAATGTTAAAAAGACTTACAAAATGGAATTCTCAATTTTCCCTCCTACAGTAGTTTCCTTAGATCCTTGGGTTGAGTGATAGATTTTATTTCCAAAAAGAGTTTATGTGACCAATTTTAATGCACAAACACAGGTAGATGATTCTAAGGTTTTTTAGTGTCATTTCATTCTTTAACTCAAAGATTATAGTTTCCACAAGGCTAGTTTTAATACATATGCAACTATGTATGATGGTTGTATATAGACTAAAAATATTGAATATCTAATTGTGTGTGCTAGGCTAGTACTAAGAGCTTAAAAAATTCTAACATTTATCAATAAAATCTGCTATAAGCTATTGCAATAGACCCAAAATAAACTATTCAACTCAAAAAATAGATATTACGTAGTACATAGGAGGTGGTTAAGCTTGAAACACCATTCTAATCTCAGACCTGAAGATATAAAATTTATTAAGTTTGATTTAAGGGTCCAAAATTGCTTAAAGAAAGTAATGACTACTTCCAAAACCCTCTAAGCAACCTCACGTCCCTCTTCCCCACCATAATCAATATCTATAAAGGCTAGCGGCTAGTACTAGAGTCTCCAATGACTATAATATGAGGAATTGATTCCTCTTATTTCTCCCACAATTCCTTCCAAAGTCATACACCCTAATTGACCAAAATGACCAAAACAAAAGCCACTCAATAAACTTTAGAAGAGTTATAATAGAAATCTCTTTTAGAGAAGCCATCGTATAGGAAAAAGGTTTCCTAGGAGTTAGATCTCTTCACTCTATCATTACATCCCATTTTTTGTTGTATGGTTACCCTAAATATAATCTTAGTAAAATTGAACGCCATTTGTTTTTACTACAATTTATAAATCAAAAACCATGTGATCTTTTTTTTCTTTCTAAAAATTATAAATCAGAAGACACATGATCCTTCATTGAAACCCATTAATCTAAATACTAAGGGAATCAATCTGTACAAAGAAAATAAATTCATGGATGGAGGAAATGTAAATATCTTGCAATGAAATAAATATTTCTGGCATAAATTTTTCCTAAGGTAGTAATGGGGTTTCAATTTTATTTGTGCTAAAGGAAGAAGTGCAGCAAAGGTATTTTAGTTTTTATGTTGGACAAATAATGAACTGAGGAAAATACCTCTATCCTAGCCATGCTCACCTTCAACACACCTCTAACTGCAATTTAGTATTCTTCTTGAGTGATTTCCTCTTCCCTTCACTACTTTCGTCCTCTTTGTCGTTCTCTCTGTCTTCTCTCTTTTTTCCTTTTTTTTTTTCTCCCAAAAATAGCAAGTCCACTTTCTACGCTGCCCTCCCAAATATTTTCTCCTGCATTAAATTCATACACCCACTTCTCTTTATCCATCTCTTGAATAAAACATGATAAGAGTTCCAAATATATATATATATATATATATATATATATATATATATATATATATATATATATATATATGACTTCTCTCATTCTTTTTAAAAGCCTACTCAACATAGGTGTTGACTCCCCTTATGGCGTGCTCTCTCTACCACCTATAATCCTCACCAGCCACAAAAATATTTTGCAGCAATAACTACCCCGCCAACTCTCCAAGTGTCATCGGGAGGGTTGTTACATATTCTTATTTCTTCTACACTTACCCATTGTCTTATTTCTTTTGCACTTACCCATTGTACTCCACATACAGGACTTACCCAAGATGATTAAGCTTCCAAAGGGAAACTAGGCTCTAATACCAATTGTTGGAGTCAAGGACAACACTAAGAGGGGGTGGGGTAAATTAGTGTTTTGTAAATTCTAAACTTTTTGCAAACTTTATCTTACAAGATAAATAGAAAGGAAGACATTAATGATTTGCTGAGATCATATGCACAAGACTAATAGTGAAAGATGTGAACCAAAAACTTATAAGTGAAATACAAATATGAACACATAGAGACAAATTATGACACAAAAATTTCTAGAGTGGAAAACCCTCAAGGGGAATAAAAATGACTTTGGAACTGCCTCACTAGCATATTCAAAACCTCACTAGTTACATGAAGGTCTCACTGACCAATCTAGCCTCACTGGCTACAAATAAGCCTCACTAGCTAGAATATGTGTCTCAATGACAAATGTAAGGTCTCATTGACCTAAAAGCCTCACTAGCATTTTTATGAACACTTTGGGTCCACATACAAATCTTATCATGGGATTACCCTATTTCAATCAAGTGCAAAATGTTATACCTCCACTTTATCTTTCACAAAAAATTCACTACAAAATTATATTCTTCAATCTGTGCAAAAGAAACAAATCATAAAAATAAATTCTTTTTGTGATAATTCCTACACCATCTTTGTGGTCACATCTCCAATCAACTAATCATCTGATTATATTTGCAAACTCTTCATCTCTCTTCTCATCTTCTTCTCTTTGTCAAAACATGATCTCACATACACAATGACACCCACACATCAATCTGGAACCTGCAAAATAAATCATATAAATCTTCTTCAAAATCCTTCATATTCCAATTCCATCTTATCACACAACATCTACAATAAAATTATAAACAAAAGGACTATTAGAATTTCTCTTCTCTACATATTCATCTTCTTAAATATTTCTTGTATGAGAAAAATAAAATCTTTCTCATAATTTGATCTTCTTCAATTGACTTTTCATCTGCTCCAAAAAATATCAATTCAATTGACTATTTCATAATTTGATCTTTCTTATCTTTTTATAAAAATATTTAAACAAACTACCCCAATAAAATTCCTCTGCTCATATGCATGAAGTCCTTTGACCTGCAAAGAAAAATGACCTATTGCTTCTCTTCAATCAAATCATCTAACATTTCTTTTTCAAGATCTCATAAAAAAAATGTCTTCAAAAACCATTTTGTTCTCCAAACAAATTTCATAATATATCTTCAACAAAAACAAATTCATCATCTTCTCAAAATTATAATCACTCTGCATCTTTTTATATTCTCTGTCAAAAAAATGAAGTATGATCCTCATTTGGCCATCTGCAAAAAAAATCTTCCAAGAAAATCATCCCATAAAAGGCATTTCTCTAAAAATCAAGTCTCCAAAAACAAATAAATCTTTTTCCCAAAAAGAAAACTCCTTGAAATACTCAACAAACCTGCCATAATGAACTCCTCAAAAATCTTATAAAATTGACTTTACTTGATGTCATCTCTTGAGGCCATCAAATTTGGAGGAAAAAACAAAGTTTCTAATTTTTTTAAAAATTAACATCTTTTTCAGGCTCTCTAAAGTCATTCACATATAAAAATCAGTTTTTTTTAAAATGTCATAAAGACATGGCGGAAGCTGTGTTATCTACTTGGTGCAGATTACATAATACTACTCAACACTCAGAGCTACAATGTCCAGAATTTAAGATAGCCACTAATATCTTCCAACAAGAAATGCATGGCTCACAGGCACTAGTAAACCCTCCTATCACTAGGTATGAGATCATGCCAACAACGAGGTATGATCAAGCCTTAATTATTGAAGATTTCACTTTCCCACCCATGATGGAATATGATATGTCAGAGTATAATGGAAGGTTCCCACTAGCCTCTGCAAATGGGCTTGTTGAGGATACATATTATCCTCCTCCATTTGATGGTGATTTCCAAACTCAAGAGGCAAATGAAGTACAATCTTTTTAGTAGTCTTCTGGAAGTGCACCTCAGAGGGTCTACCAATGGAATTATCAAGCACAAGATCCTGCTACTTCATTGACCCCTCCAAATAACTTGCAAACTCTACCAAATCCTAATGCAAGCAATAATCCAAGTTATCCAAGAGATTTGCCTAAACATAGACAATGGAACCTAGCTCAGAGAGTTGTTCTAGCACCAGATGCTCAGCATCAGAATGTCGCTCCAAGAATTGATCTAATCAGGAAGGAAGTTCCCAAAGATGATTTGAAAAGGTTAAGTCAATGTGTTGTGGAGGAACTCAAGAAACTCAAGCTTAACCTACCACTGACAGAGTTGATTAGAGTGCCTGAGATAAGCGAAGCTTTCTTGAGAAGTGTTGATGATACTACTACAAAACGTGGGAATCAAAATGTGCAAGTTTCTATAGGATCGTTGAACCCATCTACTTCTAGTGCACCCAGAGCAAATGTGGGCCAGAGTATGAATGCAGCTCAAATGAGGCCACCTCATCCACAAGGACAGATGAATTTCATTTTTGTTGCACAAGATTCATCTAGCATCATGAATGATAAGCCAGTTGAAGTAAAGAAAGAACTTGCAGAAAATAGTAATACATCAAAGAGCCAAGATTCACGAGACAATCCAAAATTGGCGATTGATAGGTATAGTGCTCCAAAGAAGAAATCAGTAGTTTTTTATCAAGGAAGAGATGAACAACCCCCATTCTTGATATCAGTTAGAATGTTGGAAAGTTTTTGCATTACTACTTAATGGACCCAGGAGCTTCAAGCAATGTGATGCCATTGGGTGTTTGTAAGAAACTCAGCCTGATCCCAAAATAGATATCCAAGAAAGTTACTCAGTTGGATAAGACAAAAGTCCCAGTTGTGGGAGAGTTACATAACATTCATATACAGTTGGCAGGAGACCCAAAGATTTAACATTATATTGATATTTTAGTGGTGGACATACCTGAAGGGTATGGAATGTTGCTAAGCAGAGATTGGTTAAGGAAGCTCAATGGATACGTTTCTATTGATTTCTCGCACATGTGGCTATCATGGAAGGGACTGTCGAACTAGATCAAAATAGATAGCACCCCACGGCTAAAGTTAATGATCATGGAGTATGGTGAAGATAAAAAAATCCTCTTCGTAGAAACAGATCTATGTGTTTATAAGCCTAAGGTTGAGGAAATCTTGATGTTGCATAATCCAACAGAAGGACTCATAGAAAGTGATCATGATATAGAATTAGATGAGGAATGAGAAGGCATGTTTGAGAACTTCCAAAATTTTGTTATGAAGCATGTGAAGGAAGGCGTGGAATTGGGAAGTCATGTGCATGTTCAAGATTTACTGTTACCTAATTGGTGCAAGATACATAATGCCTTCCATTCTGAATTCTCCTGTACAATGTGTGGAGTAGCCCTAGAACAAGTTTAGAAAAGGATTCCAAAGGCAATGGGCCTGGAGATTCCTAGGAAATTGAAGTTGAAAGAACCTATTCCAGATGCAGTCTTTATAGATGAAGCAAGCACGTTAGCATTAGCCAAAGAAGGTACTCAAGTTGAGTCTAGAGAAGGAAGTGAAGATAGTAAAGTGTTGAATCAAGAAACAAACTAGGTATGGACTTTAAGGTTTGATGGATCCAAATCCAAACAAGGATCAAGAGCAAGTTTTGACTTGATCGGTCTAGTTGGAGAAGCATACCTGTCAGCATTAAGATTGCAATTCCCTTGCACAAATAATGTCACCAAATATGAAGCTTTAGTTTATGGATTGCTCCTCACGATCAAGAAGAAAGTCAAGATTTTGCATGTGTTTGGGGATTTAGAGATAGTTGTTAGGCAAGTTAGAAAATAGTATGTATGCCATGATAAGAGATTAAAGAAATACAGAAATCAGGTCTAGGATCTCATCAAAGACTTCGAGGCATTCAATATTAAGACAATCTACAGGTCTACAAATCAAGTGGCCAATGCACTAGCCCAAGCTGCAAGCTCTCTTGAGCCTTTAGCCATGGAAGGGTTAAAGAAGTTTATAGTTGAACTAACATTAGTTCCTTCAGTGCTAGATAATATTACAAATTTTTAGGTATTTGATGATGATAAGCACATACTAGACTTCTTGACCAATTTTGGAATATTCACTACTCAAGTCATTGATGAAAGTGAAGCAGAAGTAGAATTTGATCCAAATGGGATCATGAATCTAAAAAACAACACTATTCCAAAAGGTATGATTGAACTGGACTGGCTTTTTGACTCAGACAAGCTAAGCGCTCTTCAGTATCGTAGTGAAGACGGAAATAAATGTGAAGCAGTTAATCTGGGAACAGAACAAGATGCAAAGAATGTCTTCATAGGGAAAGTCTGTACATCTAAAGAAAGAGAAAGTATTATCAATAGAATGAAGGAGTTTCAGGATGTCATTTCTTGGGGGTATGATGATTTGAAAACATATGATACATCTATTATCACACATACCATCACTCTCAAGCTAGGAAGCAGACCGTTCTGACAAAGGCAAAGGCTAGTTAACCCTTTGTTAGAACCTCTCATCTATCAAGAAATGAAGAAGCTATTATAGGCTAGGATAATCTTTCTGATAAGACACTCGATGTGGGCCACCAATCTAGTACTAGTCAAAAAGAAGAATGGATAAATAAGATTGTGCGTGGACTTTAGAAACCTCAACTGGGCATCAGTAAAGGACAACTATCCTTTACCTTTGCTTGATGAAGTACTTCAAATAGTAAATGGGTCATAGATGATGCCCTTTTTAGATGGGTATTTAGGATATAATCAGGTCATGGTTGAAGAAGAAGATCGTTTGAAGACTACTTTTACCACTAAATGGGGAACGTATACATATAGAAGGATGCCTTTCAATTTGATTAATGTTAGAGCAACTTTTCAGAGAGCCATGGACATCACCTTAAAAGACATAATTGGAAAGTGCATTATCATCTACATGGATGACCTCATAGTGTTCTCGAAAATAAGAGCAAATCATGTGGATCATCTAAGGAAAGCCTTTGAAGCTTGTAGAACATACGGGATTTCCTTGAATCCGAAGAAATGCATTTTCGGGGTAACAGAGGGAAAGCTTCTGGGTCACATTTTGTAGAACATGGAATCTCCATTGACCCTGACCGAGTAGAAGCCATTAAAAGAGTCAGCATCCCTGCAAGTAAAAAGGAATTGAAGTCTTTATTTGGCAATATTAATTTTGTAAGGAAGTTCATTACTGGGTTTGTAGAGATTGTCAAGCCCTTGAATGATATGTTGAAGAAAGATGCAAAGATAGAATGGACTCCACAAGTGGAAAGAGCATTTGAAGAAATAAAGCAAGCAATCACTAGTGCTCCTATACTCATCAGTCCAAATTACTTGAAACCTTTTAATTTGTATTCTTTTGCATCAGATCACACTTGCACAAGAATTTTGACTCAAAGGACATATGGTAAAGATGAACATCCCATCGCATTTATGAGTGCTCCTTTCAAGGATGCATAGTTAAGATATCCTAGCGTTGAGAAACAAGCATATGCTTTGGTGAAGGCCATAAAGAAATTCAGACATTATATCTTGTGGAGTAGAGTGTATGCAATAGTCCTGAATGCCGGGGTCAAGACACTATTAATGCAAAATGAATTGGGTGAAAGAAGAGGCAAGTGGGAAACCACTATCCAAGAATACAACATTGAAATTCAACTAATGAAGCTAGTTTGAGGACAAATGCTTACACAGACTATAGCAGTTGAAGGTCCTAGATTGGTCCAACAGGTGTATGTACTTGAGGTAGTATCCCCAGATGAGTGGTACAATGATATTGTTTATTACTTACTATCTTAGAAATGTCCATATTACATGAGTCCAACATAGAGAAGAGCATTAAGGTAGAGAAGCAAACACTTCATGTTGCAAGGGTTAGTTTTGTTCAGACAAAATGATGAGGGAATCTACTTGAGATGTGTTGGAAGAAGAGAAGCTAAAAAGATTATGGAACAGTTTCACGATAAGTTCAGAACTTCTCATGGCAGTGAATTGGCAACAATGAATTAAATACTGAGAGTAGGATATTATTGGCCAAAACTATTTCAAGATGCTCATCAGCATATCAAAACTTGTCACACCTGTCAAGTAGTAGCTTCAAGGGAAAGGAATCTAGCAATGCTTTTATAGCCCATTATTGAGTTCAGGTCATTCACCAAGTGGGGACTTGATTTTATTGGTATGATCAACCCACCTTCTTTAGCATAGCATAGGTATATCCTAACCATGACTGATTACTGTTCTAGATGGTTAGAAGCCCATGCTCTGAAGTTTTGTACTTATGAGGTAGTGATTAAATTTTTGGAAGATAACATAATTACCAGGTTTGGTTGTCCTAATGCCCTTGTGTATGATAATGGTCCTGCCTTTTCATCATTAAGATTTTCCAATTGGGCCTTTGGGTATGGAATAACCTTGAAATTTTCATCAAATTATTATCCACAGGGTAATGGTTTAGTTGAATCTAAAAATAAAAACCTCTTGAATGCAATCAAGAAGTTGTTGGACAAGAATTAGAGAGATTGGCACATGCAACTAAAGTTTGCTCTTTGGCTAGCTAGAACCTGTGTCAAATCTTCTCTGGGTACTTCTCCATACCACTTAGTTTATGGCCAAGATCCTATCTTCCCAATACAACTGAGGATTCCAACATTGCAGTTCATGCAAGAATATCTAGAGGAAGATCAGAGAGTGCAAGCAAGACTGTCACAACTGTTGCATCTAGAGGAAAAGTGTGACATTGCCTTGAATAAATTTATGAAGCATCAAGGGGTGGTCAAATGTTGGTTTGATTGTCAAGCAAGGATGAAGTCATTTAGAATTTCCAATTTGGTCTTATATTGGGATAAGGCACATGAAAAATGAGGAGACCATGACAAATTTGACTAACTCTGGAAAGGTCCATACCAAATTGCTGAGATCCTGGGAGAAAATGCTTTTAAGCAGAAAACATTGACTGGAGAAGATATCCCATTGCCCGTTAATGGGCAATTTCTAAAACACTACTTGCAGCCCTGAGTTCCTTGTGGGGCTAGTTTGTACATAGTTAGAATAGGATTTCCTTTCTGTTGTTTTATTTTCTTAGATTAGGTTTTCTTGTCTTGATGTCATTTGACTCAAGTCTTTTCCTGCTTTTCAGTAGTTTAGTTGTTTTGATGTGATTTGATTAGGGTTCTCATTTTGGGGGTTCTTAGTTAATGCAGAGGTGATGAATTTTATGTAGGTGTTTGGTATGATTTCGCTAGAATATGTTAGCTCATTTCTTAAATATTTATTCATGAAATTCTTAGAGTTGAAGGATCATAGTTTTCAAATTTATTGACGAGATGAATTCTAGACTTGATTGGGACATTAATCATCTATTGTATCTTGACGCTATTATCTTTTGATCATAATGTTTTAAAATGCCAAAACTAAAATATATGAATACTTATTTGTTCCTTTGAGAAAGTTAACTCATGATTGATGGATTTTCTGTGGATTCCATCACTAGCATCAGATAGCCTGAGTATTTGCTCTTGGGAAATGAGTCAGTTGTTCGGTATTGACTGAAGTATTTTGGGGTTTTATATCTTACACATCTTAAGGATCCCAAAGTTGCTAGGAAAGTCTTTGTGAGCCTGGATCAAGTGAACATCTCAAGGTAATTTATGATTTCCATTCCTCTCTATCATAAACATCTCTGAATACTTCCATCTCATTCATTCTGCTTACCACACCTTATATACACAATAAAAGCCTCCATCCATTTCATTTCAAAGCAATAAAGTTTCCATCCACTTTTTTTCACTTCCATCGAATAATGAATTCAAGTCTGATGTATGAATCATCTATATGGTCCTGTTGTTCATTGCATACTCCAAAAGGATAAGTTGAAGTCCTTATGAATTCCATATTTGGAGTTGTCTATGTCAATATAATTTTCAAATGACCTTATCCACTATATATAAGACGAGGTCAAGATGTTGGTCTTCCCACTCACTCCATCTAAAATCTATCATTTCCATCATCCACCCATGATATATGTTCACTTTGCCTTTGTTACCATGCAAGGTCTTAAAGCATGTCACTAAGCATACCTTCTGCAATCCATCCTCCTCCACTTATCCCAAATTCCCTTGCTATATCCTCCATCCATTTACCTCTTTCCTAATCATGTTCAACGAATGTGAGTGTCGTCTGAACTAGAAGCTTGCAATCTATCTGCCCATTCCCCCATACTTTGTACAATAAACATTTGGATGCTTTTACCTGTACAACAAAGAAATTCTTGAAAATCAAAGCATGTTCAAAAGATATTTCATTATATACTTCCGAATAAAGAAATGCTCGAAGAATGAAGATTTTGGGTACTTAAAGCCAAATCCAAAGAGGCTGCTGCATCAAATTCATCTGTTCATTTCATCCCATCTCCATTTTGTCCCTAATTCCAAATTCCTTCATCCTGCGAACTAAAAATAATCAAGAAATCCTAAATTCATGAGGACATGAAAGTATCATTGGTAG
The DNA here is from genome assembly GCA_027924645.1 of Cunninghamia lanceolata. Classification (NCBI taxonomy): domain Eukaryota; kingdom Viridiplantae; phylum Streptophyta; class Pinopsida; order Cupressales; family Cupressaceae; genus Cunninghamia; species Cunninghamia lanceolata. The sequence continues at coordinate 26,720,683 of BSBN01000078.1, read as the reverse complement.
TTATCATCCATTCCTGTTCCCTGTTATCTATCCCTTTCCCATTTGCAAGCTTTGAGGTTTAGGTTGATATAAACAGGTCCATTGATCATTATTCCATTTCTTTTCGTTCAGTTGATCACCTTCCATTTCATTTCCCTCTATTCAGCATATTCCATTATCCATTTGGTTTATGTTTGAATACACCTTTCATTTATCTATTTTGTATAATTTGTATCATACCCCATTGTTTCCATCCAATCATTTTGTTATTTCCTACCAACATCAATGAGTGTGTATCATAACTTGACATGGTTTTGTTTGAACCACTGTGTCATCTGCAGAATCAGACTCTAGAGTTCCTCCTGTTCATTACCACGGTGAAAACCTAGCAAACAGGCACCATGTGTAATGGTGATTCTAAAAAATAAAAATAAAAATAGTAAAGAGAAAAATTTCATCCACTAGTGAAAACCACCTCTGGTGGCACCTTGGATAAGTACCATGATGAAAACCTGGTAAATAGGCATCTTGGTAGAGACATCTTGTTTCATTTCACTCCTTTCCACATCATTCCATTCCCAATCATTTCCATATCACTCTGTCTTATCATTGCTTCGTTCAGTGCCATAGCATTTTATCACTGCTCGTTTCATCTGTATGTATATATATCCATCTGTCCACTTTCTATGAATTTACATAGCTTGAGATAGGTGAGCCTAGATGATCCTAGCTGCTGAGGGATGTGAATAAACACAAGTGCTTGTACTTTACTCCTCAAATATCAGATAGTCGCGCTAGCAATTGGTTTTGATTCTTTGATCAGGTAGTTGTGTTTATTTGATCTAGTGTGTGGGTGTACATGGAGATTTTGAAACTTGATACTTGTTTATCTTTGGAACATTTTAATTGAAACCTATCTTTAATCACACATTAGGAGATATATTGTCTTGATCCAATCTATGATTCTTTTCCTTTTTGATTTTGTTGTCTAGCTAGTTGATGAGTAGAGGAGGAGTGTCTGAAGTTTCTGGGGTTTGAATAGAGTCTTTGTCTCTAAAATGTTTAGGAACATTTATTCGGGTTGATACAAAATGTTGTGAACAAATCACACATCACCGCATTACAAATGGGGACCCCCTTTTTTTGAGCTCCAGTGCTTTTCTTGAGTCTTGGATGATGTCTTAGAATTATTGCATGATGAAGTCAGTGGTGTTTGAGTCTTATAGTCCTCTGATGACTTGATCTTGATGTTTGAGATCCTAAAAATTGGCTAAGTCTGAAATTTGGTGGATCCTCCAAATTCTATAATCTGCATGTTAAATCTGGTGGATTCGAGACCTATCTCAAACATCCTAAAAGGTATATTGAAAAATATTTAAAGTATAAGAATTTCAATATACTTTACTTTCAGGACTTCCACTTCTAGGTGCGAATTCACTCTAACTAGCTAGGGACGTTTTCTCACCACTTCAAACATCATGATGCGCCTAGGATTGAGACCCAATTATGTGCCTAAGGTAAGAACTTAGATAGGCACCTAGAGGAGACTTCAAATAGTAGCGCCTTGGTAGAGATCACTCAAAACTTGATGTATATACTACTTCAAGGTTAGGCACAAATTTGCTCAAGTTCACTCATTTTGGTGCCTTCACTTGAGATGAATATCCAAGTCATTAGGATGACTGCGCCTTGAGGAAAAGTCATTAAGATGAGCACCTAAAGGAGACTTTCTTAAACATTCAAACATTGAGTAACAAGAATGAAGGGTTAAGGCGTAATTTGTAACTCATAAAGCCTCAAAAGGGCACCCAACTTGGAGAGAGCATTCATTTAACACAAGGTGCCCATTGACACCTATTCCACTATAAAAGTGCACCTAAGGTGGAAGGAGAACAAGCCTCTAGTAAGTGAAGCACACCTATTGTCTAAACCACTTCATCATGGTGCCCTAGCATGAGGAGGAGTATATAAGTCAATACGAAATGGCACCTAGAATGCAAATGAAGGACTAAGTGGCATTTTCAATAAGCATCAATTCACCTTGATCTTTCAATAAATACATCAAATTGATCCCCATAAGTCTAGGCGTCCTTTGCCTTCAAAAGAACCTTGTTTTGGTGCCTTGCTAGAAATCTAATTACAATGACAAGTATTGGAGGTTTCTCATTTTGGATGATGTCTTTTGAGATTAACTACAATGATTGAAAGTTAAGATGAGTGAAGAGAACCTATATTAAACCTTAGGCACCCTTCATGTAAATCTACATCATCATGAGTGCCTAGATCTAGGAAGGAGTGAATGAAGGATCTTGGAGAAGTCTTTGACAATAAATATGATGAATTGAGTATATGGGAGTAAACGAAGTACATAAAGAGTCTAGGCACCTATACATGTTCAAATCACCATCATGGGCACCTAAGGATGATGTAGAGTCATGCAAGGATGTAAGTAAGTGTTAAGGAGCCTTTAGAATATCAAAGAAGATTCAATATCATGATGATGCACATTTTCTTGTCTATCCATGCTCCATGAGTGCCTTGGAAGAAGATACATAAAAGACATTTTAAGTAGATGCCTAGTGGTAAGGAGCTTCTTAAGAAGTTTAAACAAGTAATTAAAACCATCAAAGTGCCAAAAAACAAGCTAAGACATGTGAGGCACACTTTTCACCCATGCAAGCCTAAAATTGTGCCTAGAGGTGAGAATGAAGTCATTTGAAGTGTAAGGAAGCAAGCTAGACTTAAGGCACCAATTCAAGTTTAAAACATCCTCAAATGAGCACCTAAGGGTATGATGAGTTGAAAGAATCATCTTGAGCTTCCTAATGGAGTAAATGCATCCAATTGAGCATCATAACTTAAGGCGCTAGTTTCCCCATGTTTGAGTCCATTTTGGCACCTATAAGAGGAATCAAATTGGGGTTAAATAAGAGTGAATGGATTGAGTTTGACAAATTCATAACAGCATTTAACATCTATCCACTTCTAGATGCCTCCTCATGTCTTTACCATCCATATTGGCACTTAAGGGTAAGTTGTATCTAATGACATCTTTGAGTAAGTTCCTAGAGAGGGTGGATCATTTTAAGCATGTTTAATCATTCAAAGTCAAAAAAATAAAAAAATAGAGTCCAAATTGATCAAGGTGCCCTTGCACCTTCATACCAACTGAATTGGCGCCTTGGGAAGAATTTGACGTTTTGAAGTAGGTTCCTTAAAGGAGAATGCATGAAGTGACCTTTTGCTAATGAATGCCTGAATGATAGAAGTCATTTTAAGTCATTTCTAAGTGTTAGAAAGTGTGAGATATCAAGTATGAAGGTATTTATTGCTAGGCGCTGATTTCATGCCAAAACATCTAAATATGTGCCTAGACTTGAAAAAGACTTATTTGTATGTTTAAAGTTATTTCTTTGTGTTATGAAGTGATTAATATTATTCCTCTTGTCTTGTAGGAACATGAACAAATCTAAGGAGCAAGCATCTGGAGTCACCTTCATCCAAGGAGTGAAGTCAAGAAATTGTTATTGCAAGAAGAAGCATCATGCTAGCCACCTTTGGAGATCACTTCAAAAGACCTTTCAAGTTGGAACATTTCATCAAGTTAAGATCATCATCATTTCAAGTACACTACTTCATCTTCCATATCATCATGTTCAATTAGATACATCCATCATACTTCAAGTTCCATTCAACTTCAAGCATCAGAAGAGTCTCCTACTCAATCAAGCATCATCATCTACTCTACTTCATGTCATCATCATCTACTCTTACATGAAGGAAGCAGCATCATCATCATATACATTACTCTTCATAGAGAAGCATCAAGGAAGATCATTTTTACATCCTGCAAAGAAGAATCGTAGTGTTAGTGAACAAGAATCATCTCAAGTGTTCATCATCAAAGCAATCATATTAAAGACATCACAAGATGATATAATTTGGGAGCATGCTGAAGTTGCACCTATTTGGCGAGTACACATCATCATCCAATTATGATCAGCCACATTATTTCAATTGCATTCAATGTATCTACAACAAGAAAGAACCCAAAAGGATGCCTATGTGGAAGATGCTCTAAAAGATTCCATCTTATCTTATCTTCTTGGAAAATGTGCCTTCATTGCCTCTCATATGTACTAAAAATAGCAAGTTGTTGTAACTACCTATTGAGGTGGCATGATCTAAGCCCTTGGCTACATGAATTGATCCTAGCCCTTCATTGTAAACCTAGACTACTATATAAATGCCTTGTTGCCTCATTTGTAAAGGAGTGGACATTAGATTATAAACAAGTAGGAGTAGAATAGAAGAGACTCTCAAAATTCTCTGAGAGGACTTGAAGTTGTTGTAAATATTTCTCAAGATTAATGAAAGGAAATTGGAGTTCACTTGGTGTTTAAGTCTTGTCTTGTGGAATTAAATGACTTCTTGTACTTTGAATTGAATGAAGAGATGTTTCAAGTAGATTAGAAGCTCTTTGATGTTATGTATGTTGTTCTGAATATTTGATCAACTCCTAGCTCATGCTTTTGACATTCATCATTGGTGAAGTGTTGTGTAAAGCTAGTCTGAGCTTCTTTATAATTTGTTTAAGTTTGATTGTGGATGCTTGTTTGAGCTACACCATCCGATGGGTGCTTATATGAGCCTTCATAATTTGAAAACCATTCACGTACCTTAGGACATTGCACCAACTTCATCTAGTTGTAGGCATCCTTGGCAAAGTAGAGTTAGGTTAATCAAGGAGTTTGTCTATTCGTACAATCATCATTGCTTCATTGACCTTAGATTAGTTTTCTAAACCCTTACATTTTTACTTTTCTTTATTATTGAAACCTTGTACATGCGTCATCCACACAAAAGGAGAGATAAGCTAAACGAAAGAAGAAGAATCTAATATAAGTCTCTTTGTGATTATTGGCAAGATCACATGTAATCACTGAGTCAACCAATCATGAATCATAAATAAGGAACCTTGGAGTTACTTCACTGGTTCACACAGTTTAGCCTTTGAAGAGCTTTACTCAAGAGATAGTGGGATACTCTAGTGTTTTACTCTATTGCAGGTTCTTCAATGTGGGAAATGTTTTCTACTTTTTTGTTTTCTCTTTCTTTTCTTTGATCATTCATGTTCCATTTGTTTCTTTCTATTGGGACTTTTTTCTATTGGCCACTCCATTTAAATTTTTTGGTTCCAAACCTCTTCCCTCCATTGAATTTTGACAGAAAAGGAAGCTTTTCTCTCAAATTTATTTATACACAGATATGTGCATATAGGCCTAATTCTTTCTCTTTTGTATACACATCCATCAATATGAAGGACTCTATATGATTTCCTATTTCCTTGAGTATTAAGGGATTCCAATATTTGAAGGAAGATTATACAATCTAATCCACATTGGATTTTTTGATATTTTATGTCTCAAATGGTTGAAGTTTAGTTCCCAGTCTTTTATGTAAAAACCAACACTGTACATTAATTTCATTAACTTCCTTTCATTATTTCTTCTTCTTTTGCCTGTCATTCACATTTGATTTGATAAAACCCTCTGAGTAGATTGTGGGTAATCATGTTTTGCCCTTAGTTTCCTTTACACCATTTTTATATTTGATCTCATGTACACCAAGGGTTTTCCCAACTCTTGAAAAAGGCCATATCTTTTGAATGGGAATTTATATTATCCAATTCCTATTTGTTTTGAATAAATATGACATTCTAAAAATTTTCCTTTATTTTGTGTTTTCCCAAAGGGATCCTATTCACTCCTTTAGCAACATATGATAATTCTTTTCTTGATTTTGTCCATGTCCTCCTTTTTTGATCATCTTGGATTTGGTTTTCTATCCAGTCTATTAGGGCCTTATATTCTATTTCCTTTGGTCTCCACAATTTAATTTATGAAGTGGAAGAAATTCGATCTAACCCTAGTGTAGGGTTTTGGGTTTTGCTTTTCTACAAATTGTCTCCTTTTAAGCCATTGGTGGTTGAACTATTTAAATCTATTTCTATTATTTTGTTCTTCCCTCTTCTTTTGTTCTTCTCTCCATTCTTGTGTTAATCTACTAAAGTCTTTTGCCGATTTCTACCCAAAATTTTTTCCTTTGATTTGCAACAAGGGTAATGAATAGTAGCATGGTGGAAAGAAAAATCCAAAGGTAAAAGGAAAGAAGACTTGCACTTCTATGGTAACAGTAATAGAAAATTGCATTGTTCTCATTGTGATAAAGCTGGGTATGAAGAAGATAAATGTTATAATTTACATCCCAATTAGCACCCTCTTGCTTGAAGAAAGGTAAAGATAAAAGTATCCAACATTTATCTTCTTCATGGGTAATAACTATATTTTGAAATTGTTATCTTTATAATTGAGAATTTCAAATTTTAAATCTAGAGGACTAGATCATGCCCACAATCTAGTCTAGAGGACGAGATTGCATGTATGATCTAGTCTAGGAAGAAAGAAGTCCTGAGAATTGCATTGGTGTTGGTATGAAATGGAGTTTTAAACATAATACAATGTTAAATTCAAAATTATGGTTATGCACTGCACCTAAAAAATAAATTATATACTAAGACAATAAGTTAACAAGATCCTTAAAAATAACATTAAAACATAAAAGTGAATGAGTGAAATATACAATTCTTTACAATATTATTATTGAATATTTATTTCTTCATAACCTTTGACTCAACTTATTTGTTTCTATAAATAAATTATTTTTCACCATAATTAAATCTTTCTATCACCTCCCTGCATTTCAATATGACCAGCTAATATAAGTTTAATTTCTTCAACTTTGTTAGAAGGCTTAATCTAACTTAGAATTTGATTCCTTTACTCATTTTCTGTTTACAATATTTAATTCCTCTTAGATGAATTTAGTTATTTCGTTGGACTACAAACATTCTTTAATGGTCATTAGACTTAGGCAAATCAATAAATCATAATTACTTTTGACTATATGGTCTTCCTCATTTTCCCACCATTTCCTTTTGGAGCACAAGCGAAGGGATATTAGATATAAACATAAACGAAAACTAACAGAAACAGTTGTTTTCATCACTGTTCGTTTAATCTATCATCACTAGAAAGGTCAGACTTAGAAAGACAAACAAGTTGCAAAGAGCAGAGTTATGTCTGATAGCAATCTCTCACTACTTCAATAGTGCTTTGAAATATGATGAAGGATATTGAAATCTCTCTTATCCATTATATATTCGTGGCACCAATTTTCTTAAGTGATTAAGGAATAGAATGATTGACATATCCGTTTGCAGTGCTAACTTGCTTTCTTACATTGTGCAGAATTTACGATAATGGAAAATTTTAGTGCCAGTGTTTCTCATGCTCAAGTTAAAGCTCAGTCTAGTACTGTTTCTGAGATAGCACATCCTAATCCTGAGGTGAGGCTTAGTGGAAAAAAAAGGAAAAATTACAAGGAGAATTCTTGTGAATTGAATGATATTGGACACGCAGCAAGGATGCTAATCAATCTCAGTAGAGGGAGGGTTGATCAAGACACAGTTGCTGGAAGTGGTGGTAATAATGGCATGGAAAACCCTAACCCTCAGAGATCTCATGGAAAGCCTAACATAAATGATAATGGTAGGAGCAGCAGTGGTAAAAAAAGTGGCCGATTCATTGGAGTCGCTGATGACCGTGGCTGTTGGCAAGCCAATATATGGTATTCTATTATTTCTGCTGTTATTCTTTTGTTTGATTAAAAAATAATACATTGAACACTATATCTTTCTTCAAGAAAAATGTCTAAAATATTTTGATATCAATCTTTCAGATCATTTTGTGTGTCTCATGTTTAGGGTGATTCCATATCTCTGTGGGTTAATTTTTTATGACTCAAAAGGTTGATTTGAAAAACTTTTGTGTACTGTTAAGATGTTGAGCTCAATAATAATGAATTGCTGAAGACATACAATATGTTTCATTGCAAAGAACTCTTTAATAATGTTGGAATGCCATTTCTCTGCAGGCTTAAGGAAAATAGACGTCAAGTAAGTCTTGGTCAGTTAATAAGGTTTTCTTTTTATTTAATTTAGTTGACACTCTACTTAAATATCATCTATTTCAATGGTCAAACAATCAATAGAAATTTTACACTGGTAATGAGAGTGAAACATCAATAGGAGGAAGAAAAGAGACTAAGGGCGTAATGAGAGTGAGGGGGCCAAATGCCCATAGAGAAGGGAGCATCAATCCATGAAAGATCTAGTTCACTTGTAATCTGTAATGGTTTCCCCAGCATGAATAAAGTTCATTGTTTTTTATATGTGTATTTATTAGTTATCGCTTGTGGTTTGCCTCAATCATGAAGGCTCTATTTAATATCTCTATGACTGATCTGATAATGTAAGTTTCCTGTCATGGGTTGTTCTTATTCCGGCAAGCTAAATTCATTAGTTAGTTCTAACATTTCTGCATTTCATTGCTGGATTGACTTATAGTCCAAAGAAAGGTCCCTGTCACTATTATGATAGCAGGTCTGTAGAGGTCTAAGTTAATAGATCAACATTAAGGAATAGAGAGTGTGTCTGGTGTGTGTGAGGTTATTAAATGGGGCATTAGAGCATGTGAATAGATCTTGTGCTATCAAAAAATCCCCCAAGGGGACATTTTCCGATATAACAGTATCAAGAAATCTTTACCAATTATCATAAATTTTTGGGGTTTGGATTTAATAAAGAATACTATATCTTATCAATTGTCTTTCTTTTGTGTGCATACAATTGGTCCATATACATTAATCAAGAAAAATGAAGCTTAGTAAATATACAATAAATTTTACTTACTTGCCAATGCTGATCTGGGTTGACGACTTCCATGTTGGTTGTTGAGGGTCTCCATATGGTAGCCATGCCTCTACAAAGGACAATTGATTCGACAAAGTGTCCTTTCCATTTTTTAAAGTTTGTAAGCCATTATTTTAGCTTGCTTCTTAGTTATAATTTTCTTGTAGGAGGAATATATCAATATCTGATAAATGCATTTGACATTTAATCAAACATCTTTTGTTGGGGGTGTTTAGGCTCCTATCATTCCATGATGTGATCTTCATTCATCATTGGAAAGGAGTATTCCTTTCCCGGATCTTAGCATCATATTTATCTTCATTTTCACTTTTGCCTCCCCTTCTCTACAATTAATTTTTTATTAGATTTCCTTCCTTTCTTTTCTTGTTCCCCACAATTAAACTTGTCAATTTCAAATATTGATTGAATCATTCCTCTATCATCTAAAGAGTTGATCTAAATTTCCATCCTTTCTTCTTCCTCATTTATTTCTTTATAATCTCCTTTTGAAAATCTAATTTTTTGTAATGTTCTGTATCTTCTTAGTATTTGGTGTTTGATATATATCCTATATTTTTCTCCAAAAGGATCATAGTTTCATATCTCACTGGTAATCGCAAAAAGTTCTAACACTAATTTGAAAGTATCCTTTTTTAGGAAATACCTTGACTCTCCCTCCTTTTCCTTGTCATTCACATTTGATTTGATAAAACCCTCTGAGTACATTGTGGGTAATCATGTTCTGCCCTTAGTTTTCTTTACACCATTTTTGTATTTGATCTCATGTAGACCAAGGGTTTTCCCAACTCATGAAAAAGGCAATATATTTTGAATGGGAATTTATATTATCCAATTCCTAGTTGTTTTGAATAAATATGACATTCTAAAAAATTTCCTTTATTTTGTGTTTCCCCAAAGGGATCCTATTCACTCCTGTAGCAACATATGATAATTCTTTTCTTGATTTTGTCCATGTCCTCCTTTTTTGATCATCTTCAATTTGGTGTTCTATCCAGTTTATTAGGGCCTTATATTCTATTTCCTTTGGTCTCCACAATTTAATTTATGAAGTGGAAGAAATTTGATCTAACCCTAGTGTAGGGTTTTGGGTTTTTCTTTTCTACAAATTGTCTCCTTTTAAGCCATTGGTAGTTGAACTATTTAAATCTATTTCTATTATTTTGTTCTTCCCTCTTCCTTTGTTCTTCTCTCCATTCTTGTGTTAATCTAATGTAGTCTTTTGCCGATTTCTACCCAAATTTTTTTCCTTTGACTTGCAACAAGGGTAATGAATAGTAGCATGGTGGAAAGAAAAATCCAAAGGTAAAAAGAAAGAAGAGTTGCACTTCTATGGTATAGGTAAGAGAAAATTGCATTGTTCTGTTTGATAAAGATGGGTATGAAGAAGATAAATGTTATAATTTACATCCCAATTAGCACCCTCTTGGTTGAAGAAAGGTAAAGATAAAAGTATCCAACATTTATCTTCTTCATGGGTAATAACTATATTTTGAGATTGTTATCTTTAGAATTGAGAATTTCAAATTTTAAATCTAGAGGACTAGATCATGCCCACAATCTAGTCTAGACGACAAAATTGCATGTATGATCTAGTTTAGGAAGAAAGAAGTCCTGAGAATTGCATTGGTGTTGGTATGAAGTGGAGTTTTTAACATAATACAATGTTAAATTCAAAATTAGGGTTATTCACTGCACCTAAAAAATAAATTATATACTAAGACAATAAGTTAACAAGATCCACAAAAATAACATTAAAACATCAAAGTGAATGAGTGAAACGTACAATTCTTTACAATATTATTATTGAATATTTATTTCTTCATAACCTTTGACTCAACTTATTTATTTCTATAAATAATTTATTTTTCACCATAATTAAATCTTTCTATCATCTCCCTGCATTTCAACATGACTAGATAATATAAGTTTAATTTCTTCAACTTTGTTAGAAGGCTTAATCTAACATAGAATTTGATTCCTTTACTCATTTTCTGTCTACAATATTTAATTCCTCTTAGATGAATTTAGTTATTTTGTTGGATTACAAGCATTCTTTAATGGTCATAAGACTTAGGCAAATCAAGAAATCATAATTACTTTTGACTATATGGTCTTCCTCATTTTCCCACCATTTTCTTTTGGAGCACAAGCGAAGGGATATTAGATATAAACATAAAAGAAAAATAACAGAATCAATTGTTTTCATGACAGTTTTTTTTATCTATCATCACTATAAAGGTCAGACTTAGAAAGACAAACAAGTTGCAAAGAACAGAGTTATGTCTGATAGCAATCTCTCACTATGATAGTCTCATAGACTGTTTTAGTATGATGAAGGATATTGAAATCTCTCTTATCCATTATATATTCGTGGCACCAATTTTCTTAAGTGATTAAGGAATAGAATGATTGACATATCCGTTTGCAGTGCTAACTTGCTTTCTTACATTGTGCAGAATTTACGATAATGGAAAATCTTAGTGCCAATGTTTCTCATTCTCAAGTTAAAGCTCAGTCTAGTACTATTTCTGAGATAGCAGATCCTAATCTTGAGGTGAGGTTTAGTGGAAAAAAAAGAAAAAATTACAAGGAGAATTCTTGTGAATTGAATGATATTGGACACGCAGCAAGGATGCTAATCAATCTCAGTAGAGGGAGAGTTGATCAAGACACAGTTGCTGGAAGTGGTGGTAATAATGGCATGGAAAACCCTAACCCTCAGATATCTCATGGAAAGCCTAACATAAATGATAATGGTAGGAGCAGCAGGGGTAAAAAAAGTGGCCGATTCATTGGAGTGACTGATGACCGTGGCGGGTTGGCAAGCCAATATATGGTATTCTATTATTTCTGCTGTTATTCTTTTGTTTGATTAAAAAATAATACAGTGAACACTATATCTTTCTTCAAGAAAAATATCTAAAAGATTTTAATATCAATCTTTCAGGTCATTTTGTGTGTCTCATGTTTAGGGTGATTCCATATCTTTATGAGTTAATTTTTTATGACTCAAAAGGTTGATTTGAAAAACTTTTGGGTGCTCTTAAGATGTTGAGCTCAATAATAATTAATTACTCAAGATATACAATATGTTTCAATGTAAAGAATTCTTTAATAACGTTGGAATGCCATTTCTCTGCAGGCTTAAGGATGATAGACGTCAAGTAAGTCTTGGTGAATTAATAAAGTTTTCTTTTTATTTAATTTAGTTGACACTCTATTTAAATATCAATCATTTCAATGGTCAAACAATCAATACCAATTTTACACTGTTAATGAGAGTGAAATGTTAGTAGGAGGAAGAAAAGAGACTGAGGGAGTAATGAGAGTGAGGGGGCCAAATGCCCATAGAGAAGGGAGCATCAATCCATGAAAGATCTAGTTCACTTGTAATCTGTAATGGTTTCCCCAGCATGAATAAAGTTCATTGTTTTTGATATGTGTATTTATTTGTTATTGCTTGTGGTTTGTCTCAATCATAAAGGCTTTATTTTATATCTATATAACTAATCTTATAATGTAAGTTTCCTATCATGGGTAGTTCTTATTCTGGCAAGCTAAATTCATTAGTTAGTTCTAACATTTCTGCATTTAATTTCTAGGTTGACTTATTGTCCACAGAAAGGTTCCTATCACTATTATGATAGCAGGTCTGTAGAGGTCTAAGTTAATAGATCAACATTAAGGAACAAAGAGTGTGTCTAGTGTGTGAGGTTATTAAATGGGGTATTAGAGAATGAGAAAAAATCTTGTGCTATCAAAAAACCCCTCAAGGGGACATTTTCCAACATAACAGTGTCAAGAAATCTCCACCAATTATCATAAATTTTTGAGGTTTGGGTTTAATAAAGTGTACTATATCTTGTCAATTTTCTTGAAAAATAAAACTTAGCAAATATACAATTATTTTTACTTAGTTGCCAATGCTGATCTGGGTTGATGACTTCCATGTTGGTTGTTGAGGGTCTCCATATGGTAGCCATGCCTCTACATAGGACAATTGATTCAACAAAGTGTGCTTTCCATTTTTTTTTAGTTTGTAAGCCATTATTTTAGCTTGCTTCTTACTTATATTTTTCTTATAGGAGGAATATATCAATATCTGATAAATGCATTTGACATTTAATCAAACATCTTTTTTTAGGGGTGTTTAGGCACCTATCATTCCATGATGTGATCTTCATTGATTGTTGGAAAGGAGTATTCGTTTCCCGGATCTTAGCACCATATTCATCTTCATTTTCCCTTTTGCCTCCCCTTCTCTGACCAGTAATTCTTTATTAGATTCCGTTCCTTTCTTTTTTTGTTCCCCATAATTAGACTTGTCAATTTCAAATATTGATTGAATCAAACCTCTATCATCTAAAGAGTTAATCTAAATTTCCATCCTTTCTTCTTCCTCATTTATTTTTTTTATAATCTCCTTTTGAAAATCTAATTTTTTTGTAATCTTCTGTATCTTCTTAGTAAATGGTTTTTGATATATATTCTATATTTTTCTCCAAAAGGATCATAGTTTCTTACCTCACTAGTAATCCCAAAAAGTTCTAACACTAACTTGAAAGTATCCTTTTTTAGGAAATACCTTGACTCTCCCTCCTTTGGACAATGTCATGTTTTGTTATTTTCCCATATTTCTACCTATGACTGATTTTCTTCTTGATTTTGCTCCTTTTTCCCAATATTGGGTTCTTCAATGTGGGAAATGTTTTCTACTTTTTTGTTTTCTCTTTCTTTTCTTTGATCATTCATGTTCCATTTGTTTCTTTCTATTGGGACTTTTTTCTATTGGCCCCTCCATTTAAATTTTTTGGTTCCAAAACTCTTCCCTTGATTGAATTTTGACAGACAAAGGAAGCTTTTCTATCAAATTTATGTATACACAGATATGTGCATATAGGCCTAATTCTTTCTCTTTTATATTCGCATCCATCAATATGAAGATCCCTATAGGATTTCCTATTTCCTTGAGTATCATGGGATTCCAATATTCGAAGGAAGATTATACAATTTAATCCACATTGGATTTTTTGATATTTTATGTCTCAAATGGTTGAAGTTTAGTTCCTAGTCTTTTATGTAAACTCACATTGTACATTAATTTCATGAACTTCCTTTCATTATTTCATCTTCTTTTCCCTATCATTCACATTTCATTGGATAAAACCCTCTAAGTAGATTGTGGGTAATCATGTTCTGCCCTTAGTTTTCTTTACACCATTTTTATATTTGATCTCATATATACCAAGGGTTTTCCCAACTCATGAAAAAGGCCATATATTTTGAATAGGAATTTATATTATCCAATTCCTATTTATTTTGAATAAATATGACATTCTAAAAAATTTCCTTTATTTTGTGTTTCCCCAAAGGGATCCTATTCACCCCTGTAGCAACATATGATAATTCTTTTCTTGATTTTGTCCATGTCCTCCTTTTTTTATCATCTTGGATTTGGTTTTTCTATCCATTCTATTAGGGCCTTATATTATATTTCCTTTGGTCTCCACAATTTAATTTATGAAGTGGAAGAAATTTAATCTAACATTATATTTCCTTTGGTCTCCACAATTTAATTTATGAAGTGGAAGAAATTTAATCTAACCCTAGTGTAGGGTTTTGGGTTTTGCTTTTCTACAAATTGTCTCCTTTTAAGCCATTGGTGGTTGAATTATTTAAATCTATTTTTTTTATTTTGTTCTTCCCTCTTCCTTTGTTCTTCTCTCCATTCTTGTGTTAATCTACTGTAGTCTTTTGCTGATTTCTACCCAAAATTTTTTCCTTTGACTTGCAACAAGGGTAATGAATAGTAGCATGGTGGAAAGAAAAATCCAAAGGTAAAAGGAAAGAAGAGTTGCACTTCTATGGTAAAGGTAAGAGAAAATTGCATTGTTCTCAGTGTGATAAAGATGGATATGAAGAAGATAAATGTTATAATTTACATCACAATTAGCACCCTCTTGGTTGAAAAAAGGTAAAGATAAAAGTATCCAACATTTATCTTCTTCTTGGGTAATAACTATATTTTGAGATTGTTATCTTTAGAATTGAGAATTTCAAATTTTAAATCTAGAGGACTAGAGCATGCCCACAATCTAGTATAGAGGACGAGATTGCATGTATGATCTATTTTAGGAAGAAACAAGTCCTTAGAATTACATTTGTGTTGGTATGAAGTGGAGTTTTAAACATAATACATTGTTAAATTCAAAATTAGGGTTATTCACTGGACCTAAAAAATAAATTATATACTAAGACAATAAGTTAACAAGATCCACAAAAATAGCATTAAAACATAAAAGTGAATGAGTGAAACATGCAATTTTTTACAATATTATTATTGAATATTCATTTCTTCATAACCTTTGACTCAACTTATTTATTTCTATAAATGAATTATTTTTCACCATAATTAAATCTTTATATCATCTCCCTGCATTTCAACATGACCAGGTAATATAAGTTTAATTTCTTCAACTTTATTAGAAGGCTTAATCTAACTTAGAATTTGATTCCTTTACTCATTTTATGTCTACAATATTTAATTCCTCTTAGATGAATTTAGTTATTTCGTTGGACTACAAGCACTCTTTAATGGTCATAAGACTTAGGCAAATCAAGAAATCATAATTACTTTTGAATATATGGTCTTCCTCATTTTCCCACCATTTTCTTTTGGAGCACAAGTGAAGGGATATTAGATATATAAGGAAATCTAACAGAACTAATTGTTTTCATCACTGTTTGTTTTATCTATCATCACTAGAAAGGTCAGACTTAGAAAGACAAACAAGTTGCAAATAACAGAGTTGTGTCTGATAGCAATCTCTCACTACTTCAGCAGTGCTTCGAAATATGATAGTCTCATAGACTGTTTTAGTATGATGAAGGATATTGAAATCTCTCTTATCCATTATATATTCGTGGCCCCAATTTTATTAAGTGATTAAGGAATAGAATGATTGACATATCCGTTTGCAGTGCTAACTTGCTTTCTTACATTGTGCGGAATTTACGATAATGGAAAATCTTAGTGCCAATGTTTCTCATGCTCAAGTTAAAGCTCAGTCTAGTACTGTTTCTGAGATAGCAGATCCTAATCCTGAGGTGAGGCTTAGTGGACAAAAAAGGAAAAATTACAAGGAGAATTCTTTTGAATTGAATGATATTGGACACGCAGCAAGGATGCTAATCAATCTCAGTAGAGGGAGGGTTGATCAAGACACAATTGCTGGAAGTGGCGGTAATAATGGCATGGAAAACCCTAACTCTCAGACATCTCATGGAAAGCCTAACATAAATGATAATGGTAGGAGCAGCAGGTGTAAGATACCCAACTAGTACTAACTAAATTTTTTCTTACTTAGACAAATTTACTTGCACTTAACTCTTCAACTACTTAATCTACTTAACATCACACATGAAAAGATAACAAAGGCAACTTGCATGAATCAACCTTGAAGTCGGGTACTTGTATTATTATTTGATTCAACTCAATGCAAATGTCTTATTACAATGATGATGCCCTCAATGGCATGACTATACAATCTTATTCAAAGGTTTACAAGGAAAGGCATTGAAGCCTAGATGTATACAATGCTTTCAACTTCTTCACAACTAGATCTATCTCACTAGTTGATGTAGATCACTTCCATTGAACCTAATGATGTCAACTGGATGTCAACACCTCACAATGCAACAAGGGAACATCACCTTGTTAGTTGAGGGAGCATCACCCCAACACTTGAAACTCACAGGCCTCAAGATTACAAGCATAAAGCTTTGCATAGAGAAATTTTGCCAAAAATGATAAGATGTCAAATGAATGAGAGAGATCCTCCTTTTATAGGCCTTCCAAGGCAATGAAGGCATGTTTTTCAAGGCATAAAGAGGAACCAAGGCACGTGTCTGAAGAAGCATATTCAAGAGATTATTCCACTTGACAACTCAGTGTGATGTGGCAACCTTACCGAATGCATCGATATGGATCCCAATGTTATCTCTCTGGCCAATGAGAATTCAGGTAGTTGTAACTACCTTATCTTCTTCTAGATGCCACTTGAAGTGGATTTGCTGATGAAATGGTGTCTTATGGGTTCTAGGCATACACCTTGGTGGTTTTGAACTATTGATTGCGCCCAACTGAAGACTAGGTGCCAACAGGAGATGATGTAACTAGGAAATGATCCCCTGTGTTGTCTTCACATTCCGGGGAAGTCTACTAGCTCCAACGCCAAGTAAAACTACTTGAGGTGCACTTCTGAGTCTGTATAGGAGACTAGCACCTTGCCTTGGATTCATCTTCATGCATGTGGTGGTTTACACTTGAAGTCTTTGTGGTGAAGTAAGACACGTAACTCACCAAGTGCCCTGACTAATTGAAGTGATTGGAAGCTTCCTTCCCACTTAGGTGCACATTTGGAGGATTTAAAGTAGATCTAGTGCCTAGGAAGAGTTTTGACACATTTCCACAAGTTTAGAACACAAATTAAAGCTTCCAAGTGTTAGATTGACTCCTATGAAATGAGTACCCAACAATCCCCCCCTTTGAAGATGTCTCTTTCTCAACTAGGCGCACTTATTGTCAGTTTGGCTTGGAATTTGTGCCTAGGTTCCAATTTATCATCTTTTCAAGGCAATTTGAAAGCAAATTGACTTCAAATGGATATGATCTTGCCCCCTAATGGAGTGCTTTGTATCCCAACTGGTTTTGAGGTCTTACATCTACCTTAGGTGCACTTTTGGAGTAGTTTTGACTGGTATCTGCACCTAGGCCTTGAGACCCCAAGATACTCACCCAAACTTCATCATCCATCTAGGCGCCCTAGTGAAGAAGCTTAGCTAAATTGAGCGCCTCATCTCAAAATCATTATCCAATGTCAGAAGAGACCCTTTTCATACTAGGCACTCATTGGCAAGTTACCAGAGGAAAAATGCACCTAGAGATGAATATGTCATCACTTGATCAATTCAATCATTTTCACTGGATCTTTTGAAGGTGATGTTTCACTAGATCAATCCTTGAATGAATTCACCACTTGCAAAGGAGTCTAAATGCACTTTGAGTGTTGTCAAGGCTAGGAAGTGCGCCTAACTCACTTAGACCACTTCATTGATTTCAAACTCAACACTAGATGATCTTGCAAGGTCAATAGATTCCCATCATACCCTCAGCTGACTCTGTTCTTTTGATAATATCCTTCAAAACCCAAGGCGCACATTTGGTAGGTTCATCATGATATTGGCAGACAAGCATGAAACACCCACTCCACTTATCTTAGTACTAGGCACTAGGTTGGAGGAGGAGGTTAATTACATGGAGTGCCTCAAGTTAGATCCCTTCACTAAGAGCTAAAAATGAACTTGAAAGCTAGGCACCAAAATGAGTCTAAGTTGCCTAGAAATGCGCCCAAACATCAGGATAACATCATTTGACAATGTGACCACTTGAGCTGATGAAATGACTCTCAGACTTTGCCAAATTTGCTAGTCTTGTCATAGTTCTCTTGAAGTAATTTTTGACTTATTCCTGCAAAAACACAACATTGAGTAAGTCAAAAACCAATTTCACTCCCTTATCATTGGTATTAGCCTATGGGAATGATAGATAGGCTAATCCATTCTTCACTTGATGATCAAGCTGAAAATGGGGACATGACAGTAGGGGTAAAAAAAGTGGCTGATTCATCAGAGTCACTGATGATAGTGGCCGTTGGCAAGCCAATATATGGTATTTTATTATTTCTGTTGTTATTCTTTTGTTTGATTAAAAAATAATACATTGAACACTATATCTTTCTTCAAGAAAAATGTCTAAAAATTTTTGATATCAATCTTTCAGGTCATTATGTGTGTCTTATATTTAGGGTAATTCCATATCTCTATGGGTTAATTTTTTATGACTCAAAAGGTTGATTTGAAAAACTTTTGGGTGTTGTTAAGATGTTGAGCTCAATAATAATGAATCGCTGAAGACATACAATATGTTTCACTGTAAAGAACTCTTTAATAACATTGGAATGCCATTTCTCTGAAGGCTTAAGGATGATAGACATCAAGTAAGTCTAGGTGAGTTAATAAGGTTTTCTTTTTATTTAATTTAGTTGACACTCTACTTAAATATCTTCTATTTCAATGGTCAAACAATCAATAGAAATTTTACACTTCATTCACAACAAAATGTGGTAATGAGAGTGAAACGTCAATAGGAGGAAGAAAAGAGATTGAAGGAGTAATGAGAGTGACGGGACCAAATACCCATTGAGAAGGGAGCATCAATCCATGAAGGATCTAGTTCACTTGTAATCTGTAATTGTTTCCCTAGCATGAATAAAGTTCATTATTTTTGATGTGTATTTATTTGTTATCACTTGTGGTTTGTCTCAATCATGAAGGCTCTATTTTATATCTGTATGATTGATCTGATAACATAAGTTTCCTATCATGGGTAGTTCTTATTCCAGCAAGCTAAATTCATTAGTTAGTTCTAACATTTCTGCATTTCATTTCTGGATTGACTTATTGTCCATAGAAAGGTTCCTGTCACTATTATGATAGCAGGTCTGTAGAGATCTAAGTTAATAGATCAACATTAAGAAATAGAGAGTGTGTCTGGTGTGTGAGGTTATTAAATGGGGTATTATAGCATGTGAATAGATCTTGTGCTATCAAAAAATCCCCACAAGGGGACATTTTCTGACATAAAAGTATCAAGAAATCTCCACCAATTATCATAAATTTTTTGGGTTTGGATTTAATAAAGAGTAGTATATCTTATCAATTTTCTTTCTTTTGTGTGCATACGATTGGTCCATATACATCAATCAAGAAAAGTGAAACTTAGTCAATATACAAATAATTTTACTTACTTGCCAATGCTGATCTGGGTTGATGACTTCCATGTTGGTTGTTGAGGGTCTCCATATGGTAGCCATGCCTCTAGAAAGGACAATTGATTCAACAAAGTGTGCTTTCCATTTTTTTTTAGTTTGGAGTGCATTATTTTAGCTTGCTTCTTACTTATATCTTTATTGTAGGAGGAATATATCAATATCTAATAAATGCATTTGACATTTAATCAAGCACCTTTTGTTAGGGATGTTTAGCGTCCTATCATTTCATGATGTGATCTTCATTGATCGTTGGAAATGAGTATTGCTTTCCCAGATCTTAGCATCATATTTATCTTCATTTTCCCTTTTGCCTCCCCTTCTCTGACCAGTAATTCTTTATTAGATTTCCTTCCTTTCTTTTCTTGTTCCCCACAATTAGACTTGTCAATTTCAAATATTTATTGAATCATTCCTTTGTCATCTAAAGAGTTGATCTAAATTTCCATCCTTTCTTCTTCCTCATTTATTTCTTTTATAATCCCCTTTTCAAAATCTTTTTTTTTAATGTTTTGTATCTTCTTAGTATTTGGTGTTCGATATATATCCTATATTTATATATATTTTTCTCCAAAAGGATCATAGTTTCTTATCTCACTGGTAATCCCAAAAAATTCTAACACTCATTTGAAAGTATCATTTTTTAGGAAATACCTTGACTCTCCCTCCTTTGGAAAATGTCATGTTTTGTTATTTTCCCATATTTCTACCTATGACTGATTTTCTTTTTGATTTGATCCTTTTTCCCAATATTGGGTTCTTCAATGTGGGATATGTTTTCTACTTTTTTGTTTTCTCATTCTTTTCTTGGATAATTCATGTTCCATTTGTTTCTTTCTATTGGGACTTTTTTCTATTGGCCCCTCCATTTAAATTTTTTGGTTCAAAAACTGTTCCCTTGATTGAATTTTGACAGACAAAGGAAGCTTTTCTGTCAAATTTATGCATACACAGATATGTGCATATAGGCCTAATTCTTTCTCTTTTGTATTTGCATTCTTCAATAGGAAGGACCCTACATGATTTCCTATTTCCTTAAGTATCAAGGGATTCCAATATTTGAAGGAAGATTATACAATCTAATCCACATTGGATTTTTTGATATTTTATGTCTCAAATGGTTGAAGTTTAGTTCCCAGTTTTTATGTAAAAATCCACACTGTACATTAATTTCATGAACTTCCTTTTATTATTTCATCTTCTTTTCCCTGTCATTCAGATTTGATTTGATAAAAACCTCTGAGTAGATTGTGTGTAATCATGTTCTGCCCTTAGTTTTCTTTACACCAGTTTTTATTTGATCTCATGTAGACCAATGGTTTTCCCATCTCATGAAAAAGGCCATATATTTTGAATGGGAATTTATATTATCCAATTCCTATTTGTTTTGAATAAATATGACATTCTAAAAATTTTCCTTTATTTTGTGTTTCCCCAAAGGGATCCTATTCACTCCTGTAGCAACATATGATAATTCTTTCCTTGATTTTGTCCATGTCCTCCTTTTTTTTATCATGTTGGATTTGGTTTTCTATCTAGTCTATTAGGGCCTTATATTCTATTTCCTTTGGTCTCCACAATTTAATTTATGAAGTGGAAGAAATTTGACCTAACCCTAGTGTAGGGTTTTGGGTTTTGCTTTTCTACAAATTGTCTCCTTTTAAACCATTGGTGGTTGAACTATTTAAATCTATTTCTATTATTTTGTTCTTCCCTCTTCCTTTGTTCTTCTCTCCATTCTTGTGTTAATCTACTATAGTCTTTTGCTGATTTCTACCCAAAAATTTTTCCTTTGACTTGCAACAAGGGTAATCCTTTTGGAGAAAGATATAGGATATATATGAAACACCAAATACTAAAAAGATACAAAACATTTAGATTTTCAAAAGGAGATTATAAAAGACATAAATGAGGAAGAAGAAAGGATGGAAATTTAGATCAACTCTTTGGATGATAGAGGAATGATTCAATCAAGATTTGAAATTGACAAGTCTAATTGTGAGGAACAAGAAAAGAAAGGAAGGAAATTTAACAAAGAATTACTGGTTAGAGAAGGGGAGGCAAAAGGGAAAATGAAGATAAATATGATGCTAAGATCTGGGAAAGGAATACTCCTTTCCAATGATCAATGAAGATCACATCATGGAATGATAGGAGCCTAAACACCTCTAACAAAAGATATTTGATTAAATGTCAAATGCATTTATCAGATATTGATATATTCCCCCTACAAGAAAAATATAAGTTAGAAGCAAGCTAAAATAATGCCTTACAAACTAAAAAAATGGAAAGGACACTTTGTTGAATCAATTGTCCTTTCTAGAGGCATGGCTACCATATGGAGACCCTCAACAACCAACATGGAAGTCGTCAACCCAAATCAGCATTAGCAAGTAAGTAAAATTAATTGTATATTTACTAAGTTTCATTTTT
The DNA here is from genome assembly GCA_027924645.1 of Cunninghamia lanceolata. Classification (NCBI taxonomy): domain Eukaryota; kingdom Viridiplantae; phylum Streptophyta; class Pinopsida; order Cupressales; family Cupressaceae; genus Cunninghamia; species Cunninghamia lanceolata. The sequence goes on along the minus strand of BSBN01000078.1, from coordinate 26,698,549 downwards.
CTTGATTAATGTATATGGACCAATTGTATGCATAGAAAAGAAAGAAAATTGATAAGATATAGTACTCTTTATTAAATCCAAACTCCAAAAATTTATGATAATTGGTGGAGATTTCTTGATACTGTTATGTCAGAAAATGTCCCCTTAAGAGATTTTTTCATAGCACAAGATCTATTCAAATGCTCTAATACCCCATTTAATAACCTAACACACTAGACACTCTCCTTTCATTAATGTTGATCTATTAATTTAGACCTCTATAGACCTGCTATCATAATAGTGACAGGAACCTTTCTATGGACAATAAGTTAATCTAGAAATGAAATGCATAAATGTTAGAACTAACTAATGAATTTAGTTTGCCGGAATAAGAACTACCCATGATAGGAAACTTACATTATCAGATCAGTCATACAGGTAAACAATAGAGCCTTCATGATTGAGACAAACCACAAGCGATAACAAATAAATACACATATAAAAAACAATGAACTTTATTCATGCAGGGAAACCATTACAGATTACAAGTGAACTAGATCCTTCATGGATCTATGCTCCCTTCTCTATGGCATTTGGCCCCCTCACTCTCATTACTCCCTTTGTCTCTTTTCTTCCTCTTATTGACGTTTCACTCTCATTACTAGTGAAAAATTGCTATTGATTGGTTGACCATTGAAATAGATGATATTTAAGTAGAGTGTCAACTAAATTAAATAAAAAGAAAACCTTATTAACTCACTAAGACTTACTTGATATCTATCATCCTTAAGCCTGCAGAGAAATGACATTCCAACGTTATTAAAGAGTTCTTTACAGTGAAACATATTGTATGTCTTCAGCAATTCATTATTATTAAGCTCAACATCTTAACAACACCCAAAAGTTTTTCAAACCAACCTTTTGAGCCATAAAAAATTAACCCACAGAGATATGGAATCACCCTAAATATGAGACACACAAAATGACCTGAAAGATTGATATCAAAATCTTTTAGACATTTTTCTTGAAGAAAAATATAGTGTTCAATGTATTATTTTTTAATCAAACAAAAGAATAACATCAGAAATAATAGAATACAATATATTGGCTTGCCAACGGCCACGGTCATCAGTGACTCCAATGAAGCGGCCACTTTTTTAACCCCCGCTGCTCCTACCATTATCATTTATGTTAGGCTATCCATGAGATGTCTGAGGGTTAGGGTTTTCCATGCCATTATTACCACCACTTCCAGCAACTGTGTCTTGATCAACCCTCCCTCTACTGAGATTGATTAGCATCCTTGCTGCGTGTCCAATATCATTCAAATCACAAGAATTCTCCTTGTAATTTTTCCTTTTTTTCCACTAAGCCTCACCTCAGGAAAAGGATCTGCTATCTCAGAAACAGTACCAGACTGAGCTTTAACTTGAGCATGAGAAGCATTGGCACTAAGATTTTCCATTATCGTAAATTCTGCACAATGTAAGAAAGCAAGTTAGCACTGCAAACGGATATGTCAATCATTCTATTCTTTAATCACTTAAGAAAATTGGGGCCACGAATATATAATGGATAAGAGAGATTTCAATATCCTCATCATACTAAAACAGTCTATGAGACTATCATATTTCAAAGCACTGCTGAAGTAGTAAAAATACCTTAACTCATTCAAAATATTAAAAAAATTGTTTGGCTAGAAAGATGAGAAGTAACTCTTCATTTTGGTGGTGGTTTTGTACAATTTTATTGCAAAAAGTTTGAATTTGAGTTGTTTTATGTTAAAAACATGAATTTAGGAGCCACAAGAGATGTACAACCCTTATGCTTGGAAATTCAATCCTAAATGGATGGGATCATAAAAAAAAATTGAATTTAAGGCATTAAAAATTTATATAGCTCCCTCTGCTCTCCAAGCCCTACACTCAAACACAAAATAAATAGTAACCTTCTAATGCTAGTGTGTTTTAAGAACCTTTTTAATTTTAGGTTTTTTTACTTATTTTAATTTTTTTCTTTTTCTTTTTAATATAAATTTATTTTTAACTAAGTTTTTCATAAAATTTATTATATCTTAATTAAGTTTTTTTGGTGTTTAATTTTTTATGTGAATTTTTTAAAATTAAATCTTTTTCATTAACTTTTTTTAAAACAATTTTTTTTCAAATATCATATGTTTTAAAAAGGTGTTTAAAAAAATTGCCTTTTAATTATGCTTTTTTAAAAAAAATGCCTTTCATTTATTTAATTAGGCATTTTTTTAAAAAAATTTGCATTTTGTTTAGATAATTAAACAATTATTCTGACCTAATTAGGTGTTCTTATTTCAAAAAAATTGCAAAATGTCTACTTTGATTCCTGAAATCAAATTGAACTCTTCTAACTATCATTTGTGGAAAACACATATTAGTTTCATTTTTTATTTAAACACCTTTTCGATGTTGCAACTAATCCAAAATTGGATCTTGGTACTACAAAAAGCTAGGATGAACAAGACAAATGGACAACAAAGAATGATGAAGCACTCATCCTAATAGGTATGTTGATGTCACCTAAACTATATGCTCACATTGGGGCATACATGAAATCCTATGGCGCATGAGAAATTTTACAAAAAACATATGATATTTCAAATGAAACTAGAAAGATTCAACTTCAAGATCAACTTGAAGATCTCAGTTATACAGATTTTAAAACCATAGATAAATTTATTCTCAAATTTGATGCTCTTAATGGTCAATTAACTGATTTAGGAGTTAATATTGAAGATCTTAGAATAATTCATATTGTTCTTAGAAAATGTTTGGCTAGACAATTTCAACAATTTATTACAAATATTCATGCTCAATTAGCTATTTCTACTTTAGCTACTTAATTATCTTATGATATTTTTCAAAATTTGTTAAGGAAAGAAAAAGCTATGTTGATTTAGTATAGTACTCTTAAGAATACTGATCATGCTTTTATGTCTAAAAATAAAAAAACTAAATTTTAAACCTCATAATAAACAAAATTATAATCCTAAATTTCACAACAAATATAATTGTTATAAAAATAGAAATCACAACAATAATAGTTATGATAATCGAAAGAATAATCCTTCTAAGATGCCTCATTGTAACTATTGTGACAAATATGGTCATTGGCCTAACACTTGTTTCAAAAAGAAAAATACTAATAACAAGAAGCAACCTATGAGGAAAAATTATCAACAAAATCATAAGCCTCATAATAATAATGTCAATCAATTTAGGCATGTTTTTACTTGTGTTTTAAATTCTTCTAAACCTCTTGAATGGATTTTTGATTTAGGTGCCTCTCAACATGTTACTTCTCATAAAGAGTTCTTTGAGTCAATGCAACTTGATAGTACTAATCTTCCTCTTCAACTTGCAAATAATCATAGTTGTAAAGTAGAAGCAATTGGAGATGTGAATGTTCCTAATAGTAAGTTACATGATGTTTTGCATGTTCCTAAGTTGACAACAAATTTTCTTTCCATAAATAAGCTTTGTCAATATTACAAGATATAATTTAATAAAAATATGTGCTATGTGATTGATCCAAATTAAAATGATAAATTCATTGCTCATGCTAAATTATACAATGATAATTTCTTCGAGTTCTATGAGTTTACTACTTATAAATACTCTTTATTATCTACCATTGATTTTAATGTTTGGCATGAAAGACTTGGTCATATTAATGTTGACAATATTACCATGATGCAAAAATCTAATGTGGTAGAAGGATTGCCTAGTATCGTTCGTTCTAAAATTATATGCATAGGATGCATGAGTGGTAAGATGCATAGGGAGCCCTTTCCTAAAGTTCAAGCATGGAGGGCAAATCGTAAGTTTCACCTCATTCATAGTGACCTTTTGGGACCCATGGAATATGAATCTATCCAAGTATCAATGTATGCACTTACTTTTGTTGATGATTATTCATGAAGAACTTGGATCTATTTTCTTAAGAACGAGGATCAAGTTCTTGATACTTTTGTTGATTTTCATTAATTTTTTGGAAGGCAATCTTGTTTTAAAGTTAAAATTATAAGGATTAATAATGGTACTAAATATGTGAATAGTGCTTTAAATGGTTATTTGAAGTCTTTTGGTATTAAACATGAGCTTACCATTCCCTATACACCTCAACAAAATGGTGTAGCGAAAAGGAAGCATAGAACTATTGTTGAAATGGCTAGATGTATGTTACATGCTAAAAACATGTCTTACAATTTTTGTGTTGAAGCTATGTTTGTGCTACTTATATTATTAATCATACTCCAACCAAAGCCTTAAGGGATATCACCCCTGAAGAGGCTTGGTCATGTAGGAATCCTAATCTTAAACATTTAAGAATTTTTGGTTCAATTATTTTCTTCATAAACCTAAACAGAAAAGGCAAAAGTTAGATTCTAAATCCTCTTCTCAAATTTGTGTTGGGTATGATGAACACTCTACAGATTATAGAGTTTATAATCCTCTTACAAATTAATTTAAAGTTGATAGAGATGTGTGCATTGATGAAAATGGTGTTCATGATTGTTCTAAAGTTGCTAACAATGATTCTTCTCAAAATAATGTGCTTGTTATTGAGGATAATCCTCCTTCTTTGAATATGTCTTTGAATCCTCCTTTGAATCCTTCGAATACTTCTGTAGTTCAAGTGATAGTGAACATGATGCACATTCTCATGATCAGTCTTCTTCTCATGATGCTACTTCTACATCTAATCATGTGCCCAAATGGTATAAATATTTAGTTCAAGAAAGTGATGATATCTTAACTAGAGTGGATCGATATAAGGGTAGAAAAGTAAACAATTGCAATTATGCTTTGATGTCCAAAATTATGGATACTAATGATCCACAAAGTTATGACCAAGCCAAACATCAACCTCATTGAAAAAGTCAATGCAAGATGAATATGATATGTTGATTTCAAATCAAACTTGGGAGCTTGTTCCTTTACCTCAAGGTAAGAATCTTGTTTCATGAAAATGGTTGTATAAAACAAAGTTCAATGCTAACAATGAGATTAGTAAATTTAAAGCTAGATTAGTAGCTAGAGGTTTCTCTCAAGTGGAAGTCTTAGATTATAGTGAAACTTTTGAACCCGTGGCCAAAATTCCAACTATTAAATTATTTTTAGCTTTAGCTTCTCATATGCATTGGCATATTCATCAAATGGATGTTAAAAGTTCATTTTTAAATGGTGATTTGCATGAATAATTTTACATCTCAACCTTTAGGTTTTGTTGAAAAAGGTAAAGAACATCTTGTTTACAAATTGGAGAAATGAATTTATGGTTTAAAACAATCTCCTAGAGAATGGTATGCTAAAATTAATGCTTTCTTTACATCTCAAGGATTTACTAGAAGTCAAAATGATCCTAATCTTTATATTAAACATAGTGAAAATGATCTTATGATTGTTATTTTATATGTTGATGATTTGATACTTACTGGTTCCAACAATTTGATTTGTGATACTTAATCTTAACTAAATAATCAATTTCAAATGACTAATTTATGTTTGTTAAATTTTTTTGGGCATCAAAATTTGGAAAACACCTAATGGTATTTTCCTTTCTCAACACAAATATGCTTGAAAGATCCCTTAGATAGATTCAAAATGAATGATACTAATCATGTTTCTACTCCTTGTGAATTAGGAACACAGTTAATGGTTCATATGAAAACTGCTTTTGTTGATTCTACTTTATATAGGCAACTAGTTGGAAGCTTAAATTATTCAACTCTAACTAGACATGATATTTCCTTTAGTGTTGGTTTAATTTCTATATTTATGTCAAAACCTCAACAAACACACGGTAAATTTACAAAAAAAATTATAAGATATATTAAAGGTTCCATTAATGTTTGTCTCTTTCATGATGCAAATTGTAAATTTTCATTATATGGTTATATTGATTCAGATCTAGAAGGTGGTCCCAATGATAGGAGATAAACTTGTAGTTATTGTTTCTTTGTTGGATTAGGTGATATATCTTGGAATAGTAAGAAGCAACAATCCACTTCTCTTGGATCTATCAAAGCTAAATATAAAAGTTGTACTAATGCATTTAAAGAAGTGCTATGGTTAAAAAGAATGCTTGATGAACTTGGTCTACCTCAAAAAGATCCTACTCTTTTATATTGTGATAATCAAAGTACCATTGCCTTAGAAAAGAATATAGTTTTTCATGCAAGGAACAAGCATATTGCTCTTTAACATAACTTCATTAGAGAGAAAATTCAAGACAAACAAATTTCTCTTTTGTATTGCAAGGGTGTAGATCAATTTGCAGATATTCTCATTAAACCTCTTTGTAAAGAAAATTTTCTTCATCATTGTAAAAATAGAAGCCTACGTCCTATTGATGGATTTGATGTAATCTCTCCAATTAAAGATAAAGGGGGGATGCTAGAATATTAATCTTTGCTTGGTAAAGGTAAATATTATTTATTTATCTTTCACCATAAATACTTGTATTTATAATACAATGTATTTTTTGTCTTCACATATGAGGATGATTCACATATAAATTCCTCTTGGAGGAATATTTAGGTGATTAGTCATCTCCTTAAGAGATTGACACATTCCACACACCAAAGTGATAGATGGCATGTGAGAGTTACATGTAACTCCTCTTCTCACCTCTATTTATGAGGTGTTTTCTCATCTTCTTTCTATCATCTTCATTCTCTCATTCACGTGAATAATTTTCGTGTAATTCTTTGAAGGCTTATTGTCATCTTTCATATTCATTGGGGATTTTTTGTTGTTTTCCCCCCTTCAAAATCTCTTGTCTCCATTGTTGATTGGTGTGTACTTTAGGTTGTGTTTCTTCTTTGAATGGTAATATTGTTTCAAACATAAACTCTAAATACTTGATTAGTCTTTCCTTGCTCCTTAATTTTCCTTTAAAAATTTTGTATGAAACATGAATTAAAAATAAATAAAAATTTATGTCCATGTATAAATAATTCTAAAGTAAAATAAAATAACTCTTAACAAAATAACATAGCTCTAGACTATATCTCTCAACTTTTCTTAGATAAATGTATTTAAGATATCTATATTTGTTAAAACCCATATTTTTAAAATTAATTAATATTTTAAAAAACTTAAAACTTTACCTTTTTAATGGTTATTGAACCCTTGCCAACCTATACTTGTCACAAGCTATGCTTCTTACAAACAAAACTTTCATTTAGAGTAGGTAATCAAAACGGTAATAATTTAATAATGATAATGTTAGATGGCCTAGGAGTGTAGAAAAATTCTTCATCATAGGCCCTGCTTATATGTTAATGAATCTTAAAGGTGACAATCTTGTTATTTCTAGCAGAAAAAAAATCAACTTGTTTACTATTTCTTTTGATAAGATCTTGTAATCTATGTTGCATAGAGATATTGGCAGAAAATCTTCAAAGGTTGTTATTACCTCCTTCTTTGGGATAACTACTATGAAATTATTCCTTAAATCTTTCAAAAAAATTCCTTTCTTTTTTGATTCTTCTACTACTAACCAAATATTTTTTCCAACAATGTTCCAACATTTGTGAAAGAAGCTCACTGGGAAGTGATCTAGGCTAGGAGCTTTATGTAGATGTAGTTGTGTAACAACTTGTTTTATTTCCTCCTCAATAAAGTGACTCATTAGAAAATGGTTTTGATCCTTATTTATCTGTATATGTAGAAAATGGAAATCATATAAGGAACAAATGCATCAATGAACCTACTCCATATTCAACATCACATCAAGATCAAGTAACTAACAATAGAAAATGAAACAATATTCCAAAGTAGTCCTTGTTACCCTTGATATTTGATAATGATATTTAACATATAAATGTTGATTGTTCACACTAGTAGCATAACATTACTCTTAAAATGTGTAGATAATGGCTTCTTGATAAAGGATGCTCTAACATATATGATCTAGGACAAATGGATGAATAGCCAAGATTAAATTAAGCATCAATAGCTAAAATCAAATGAGATATGGATCAAGACATGGATCAAGGATGGATGGACCAAATTAAAAAGTGATGGATGGACAAGCTTAAGTAAGACAACTTAAGGGAAGGAGAAGACCTATCCTCATAAAGTCGGCCTAGGATTTTTAGATTTTTGTGCCAAGATGAGGATAAGAGGGAAAATATAATTAGTTAAATAAAATTATTTAATTAATTATAAGACAACCTAGGGGAAATAATTAATTAAGTAACTAAAATAATTAAATTAATTATTGGACAAAGGGGAAATTTAATTAGATGAATTATTAAAAAAAATATTTAATTAATTTTAGCTAAGGAAAATGGATAAAATTAATTAAATAAAAAATACAATTTATTTATTAAATTAATTTGCTAAAGGGGGGGACAGATGAGAGACACTATGATGGACAACAAGGTCAAAACTAGGTGTCTACATTACCAATTTAGGTATTTTCCATGATGCTCTTTTGGTGCTTCAAATCTAACCCTGTCTGATTGTTTAAAAGATTCTGAAGTAGAGAACAACTTCTTCCTTGATTTTCTTGTCCTCCTCTATTAGTTCACTAGTTTTCAATTTTATCTATATAACTCTAGTATGCATGTTCTAAGTTTTTGTGGAGCTATGGAAAAAAATTGTGTTTTTGTCCCCATCTTTGAGCCATATTTTCCCTGATTTTTGTCCCCAAAAAATCTCTTCCATTGCCATAATTTCTAAATATTGATCCATTAAATCTTTTCTCTTTTATATCTTTCTTGATTTATCCCATTCTGGATTACCTCTTCACTTAGATTTTCCATCTTTTCTTCTAATGTCTCTTTTTCTTCAAGGATGTTCCTAAAATGATCTTCCATTTTTTGAGGCATTCTTTCACATATTGTAGTTTCTTAAATAATATAAATATTATTTTATCCTTATTGATATTATACCTCACCCCACCATTTTTCCATACTGGTTGTAAATTTTTTATCTCTCATCAACATGTTTTCAAATTTCAATGGGCATCTTTTTGGCTTTTGTTCTTCTCTTAGAAAGAGTTGAATTGAAAAGTGATCATATCCTAAAATAGGAGGAATGTTACATTCACCTGACAGGGGGAGGGTGGCCCAATCATCACTACACATGAATCTATTTAGTCTTTTAGCTATATTATTTACGCCTATTCTTTGATTACTATATATGTATAACCCATTATTTGGTTTTATGTCTTGAAGATTTGTGTTTGTTGTGAATTATATGATGCCTAGTTGTGCTTGATTCTTCATTCTCACCCCCATTTTTTTTCCTCATCATATAATATAGTATCAAGAAATCTCCACCAATTATCATAAATTTTTGGGGTTTGGAAATAATAATGAGTACTATATCTTATCCATTTTCTTTCTTTTGTGTGCATACAACTAGTCCATATATATTAATCAAGAAAAATGAAACTTAGTAAATATACAATTGATTTTACTTACTTGCCAATGTTGATCTAAGTTGACGAATTCCATGTTTGTTGTTGAGAGTCTCCATATGAGAGCCATGCCTCTAGAAAGGACAATTGATTGAACAAAGTGTCCTTTCCATTTTTTTGTTTGTAAGCCATTATTTTAGCTTGCTTCTTCCTTTTTTTTTTTTTCTTGTAGGAGGAATATATCAATATTTGATAAACACATTTGACATTTAACCAAACATCTTTTGTTAGGGGTGTTTAGGCCCCTATCATTCCATGATGTGATATTGATTGATCATTGGAAAGGAGTATTCCTTTCCCAGATCTTAGCATCATATTTATCTTCATTTTCCCTTTTGCCTCCCCTTTTCTGACCAGTAATTTGTTTATTAGATTTCCTTCTTTTCTTTTTTTGTTCTCCACAATTAGGCTTGTCAATTTCAAATATCGATTGGATCATTCCTCTATCATCTAAAGAGTTCATCTAAATTTCCATCCTTTCTTATTCCTCATTTATTTCTTTTATAATCTCCTTTTGAAAATCTGAAAATCTAAAATTTTAGTAATCCCAAAAAGTTCTAACACTAATTTGAAAGTATCATTTTTTAGGAAATACTTTAACTCTACCTCCTTTGGAAAATGTCATGTTTTGTTATTTTCCCATTTTTCTACCTATGTCTGATTTTCTTCTTGATTTTGTTCCTTTTTCCCAATATTGGGTTGTTCAATGTGGGAAATGTTTTCTACTTTTTTATTTTCTCTTTCTCTTCTTTGATCATTCATGTTCTATTTATTTCTTCCTATTAGGGATTTTTTCTATTGGCCCCTCCATTTCAATTTTTTTGTTCCAAAACTCTTCCTTTGATTGAATTTTGAAAGACAGAGGTAGCTTTTCTATCAAATTTATGTATACATAGATGTGTGCATATAGGCCTAATTAGTTCTCTTTTGTATTCTCATCCATCAATATGAATAACCCTATATTATTTTCTATTTCCTTAAGTATCAAGGGATTCCAATATTTGAAGGAAGATTATGCAATCTAATCCACATTGGATTTTTTGATATTTTATGTCTCAGATGGTTAAGGTTTAGTTCCTAGTCTTTTATGTAAAAACCCACACTATCCATTATTTCATCTTCTTTTCCCTGTCATTCACATTTTATTTGATAAATGCCTCTTTGTAGATTGTGGCTAATCATCTTTTGCCCCTAGTTTTCTTTACACCATTTTTGTATTTAATCTCATGTAGATCAAGGATTTTCCCAACTCATGAAAAAGGCCATATATTTTGAATGAGAATTTATATTATCCAATTCCTATTTGTTTTTAATAAATATGACATTCTAAAAATTTTCCTTTATTTTTTGTTTCCCCAAAGGGATCCTACTCACTCCTGTAGTAGCATATGATAATTATTTTCTTAGTTTTGTGCATGTCCTTTTCTGATCATCTTGGATTTGGTTTTCTATCTAGTCTATGAGGGCCTTATATTTTATTTACTTTGGTCTTCACAATTTAATTTATGAAGGGGAAGAAATTTGAACTAACCCTAGTGTAGGGTTTTGGGTTCTGCTTTTCTAAAAATTGTCTCCTTTTAAGCCATTGATGGTTGAACTGTTTAAATCTATTTCTATTATTTTGTTCTTCATCTCCCTTTGTTCTTCTCTCCATTCTTGTGTTAATCTACTGTAGTATTTTGCTGATTTCTACCCAAAAAATTGTCCTCTCTATTTTGTTTCTTCTATCCTTTTTCCCTTGCCTAATGTTTTTTATTTTTAAAATTCCATCTATCACTTTTCTTGTGCCTCACTTTTTTGTAATTTTAAATTCCATTGCCACTTATTTTGTAGAGTATAGATATTTTTACTTTGAACAATTTTTAGTTTACTATAAATTAAGATTTTATAAACATGTTACTATTTCTTTTGATTTGTAAATGCATCCATGGGGGATGCTCCTTGTACTATAAAGTAATAAAAAAAGAATAGCATAAGTTTTTACAAAAAATCTATTAACATAGAGTCAAACCTAGGTGACAAGAAAAACCTAGAAATGATATAACTATTACTATATATTTAGCTATGCAGGATCAAATAAAAACATAGATAATAATATGGGAACCTTGCTCCTTCAGCCCCCTCCTACTCAATGTGATGAAGGAGCATCTCAGGTGAACAAGCTATCCCACATCAACCAAAAGGATTATTAGATTTTTGTTTCCATTTTGTTTCACTTTTTCTTTTGATTTTACTTCTGGAGGAGATTCATGTTGATTTCATGATTGATGTAATCAAGTTAAGAGCATGTACTAGTATGAATGTCCAAAGAATTTATTAAGACTTCCACTTTGTAGAAAACTACGTTCAAACATCTATGAAGGGGATTTACCTGGAATTGGTAGCTTTGATAGGAATTCTATAAAAAGAGAACATGTTTTGTTTAAAATGATGAGATTCCATCTGATGGAGAGGGTGTGATAGAATTGATGAACTATCTACAATTCCTTAACACATAACCGCGGCCAAAAAATGGTATTTTTATTATTTCTTGGTAAAGTTTCAACTCCAATCCACGTAAGGATAGAGAAGACCTCAGAAGAGCATAGCATTTGGAAGAAAGCCATATTTTGGGAAGAAGATGCTGATTCAGTGTCTAGTCTCATGATGATCTAGAAAGAGACAGTACAGAAGTTCAAAGGATGGTTAGCCATCTTGGAGTAGATTTTTCTGGAAGTCAATTCTATTTCTAGCTTTTCACTTTCTCAACGCCTATGCCATATAAAAACAAAACAATGGCATTTTGAAGGGGTCAATCTGTAGAAGAATAATTGAAGAATAAGAGTCTGCAGACAAGTAGAAAAATGTAGCAGAGGAGAGCGGCTTAAGAAGAATAAAAGGATCACTACCCAGAAGGGAAGTCTAGAAAAAGTGAATTGATGCAAGTCTAGGAGAGAGAGCGGCTGATAGAGGTTGCTGCCAGAGAGAAAAAGAGTTCTCTACCATAGTAGAAAATAAAAAATATAGTTGTTTATAGAATAGAGAGAGAGAAAGAGATTGATATGTATGTGTAAGAGGCCATTGGACCCTAGAATTAAAATTCTTGTTGCAGATTAGTTTCAAGTTGATTCGAATAAGAGAATTGAAACCTTGTTTCTAGCAATCACTATTTTTAGTATATTGTGTTTTGAATTAAATTTAAAAATGGTGTGAGTTTAGTCTGCGAGAGGTGAGTAATTTGTCTACGTCAAATGGTATCGGAGTGAGGTGATCTTGAGAGTGTAGAGTATGCACTAGGACCGAGGTGGGCTATTCTCCATTGAAGACTAAAGCTGGATAGAAGGTGTTGAGTTCCACCACTAAGAGAGAGTAGTAAGAAAAGTGTTTGACAAAATTTCAAAAAGGAAAAGTATGAGGTTGGTCTTAAGAAGACCTTTGAGAATTTCATTCCTTTAGAGATTGATGATGGAAGAGTTGGATAATACACTATCAGATTTGTGACAAGAGACACAACATGTTTTGACAGAAAGTATAGTAGAGATGAAGATGAAAAAGAAAATGGGTGAGGAATCCCATATTTATTCTAATGATGTTTTATATGCAGGTGGATTTGTGTGTGCAAAAAATGAGGACAAAGATGGAGAAAAGAAAGTGATTGTAGTAGAAGAAGATGCAATAGTTGAAAATAAAGAGGTTGCAGAAAAGGATGAAGAGAAAGATGATTTGATGTTGTAGATTTTGTTGGTGGACTAATAGGTAAGAGAAATGAAGGTGAAAGAAAGTGATGAAGTGATTGTAGTAGTAGAGGATGTAGTTGCAGCTAACAAGAACATGGAAGACATCACAGTGAAGTTTGATGTTGCGGCTATGAATTTGAATGAGGTAAATTAGTTATGTGATGTTATTTCATTTTTAGATGTGGGAGTAGAAAATGAAATGAATAGAGGATAAGATAATGTTGTATTTTTGTGTGTAGAAATGGTTAAGGATGTTGCAGGATATTGCAGGATATTGGTTGAGGTGGACGATTAAAGGTGGGTTTGAACCCACGGAGGAGGAGAGGAGTGAGGAAAGAATTTGGTGGAGGAGGTCGGGATTTGGTGGACATAAGTCTATGAGGGGAAAGAGGGGGAAGAAGTGGTGTTGTTGGAGGAAGGTGGTGCATGTTCTGGCATGATGCTGGAAAAGGCAAAAAAAAGATTGATTTTAAACTCTTGGACAATGAAGGAGTTCATTGCAGGTTGATGACAAGCTAGAAGAGTAGTGTAAAGTTACTCAAGTCCACTTTGTGAGCATATGCTCACAAATGTTATACCTAGTGTGTCTGATGCAATAGCATCCCAGGTAAATGAGCTATCCCACATCAACCAAAAAGATTCTTAAATTTTTGTTTCTATTTTGTTTTAGTTTTAAGTTGATTTTACTTCTAGAGGAGATTCAGGTTGATTTCATGATTGATGTAATTGAGTTAAGAGAATGTACCAGTATGAATGTCCAAATAATTTATTAAGACTTCAACTTTGTGGAAACTAAGTTCAAACATGTGAAGAGGATTTTCCTGGAATTGGTACTTTGATAAGAATTATGCACAAAGAGAACAAGTTCTATTTAAAATAATGAGATTCTATCTGATGGAGAGGGTGTGATAGAAATGAGGAGCTATCTACAATTTTTTATAACATAATCACGGCCAAAAAATGGTATTTTTATTATTTCTTGGCAAAGTTTCAACTCCAATCCACGTAAGGATAGAGAATACATCCAAAGAGTACATCATTTGGAAGAAAGTAACATTTTCAGAAGAAGATGGCGATTTGGTGTCCAGTCTCGTGATGATCTGTAAAGAGAGCGAAAAAGTTCAAAGTATTGTTGGCCATTTTGGAATTAAGTTTGCTAGAAGTCGATTCTATTTATGGCTTTTCATTTTGTCAATGCCTATGCCATATAAAAACCTAATAATGGCATTTTGAAGGGGTCAATCTGTAAAAGAATAAAGGAAGAATAAGAGTCTATAGACAAGAAGAAAAACGTAGCAGAGAAGAGTGGCTTGGGGAAAATAAAAGGATCACTACCAAAAAGGGAAGTTTGGAAAAAGTGAATTGATGCAAGTCTATAGGAGAGGGTAGCTGATAGAGGTGGCTTCCAGAGAGGAAAAGATGATTTCTCTGCCATAGTATCAAATAAAAAATATAGTTGTTTATATAATAGAGAGAGAAAGAGATTGATATGTATGTTAAAGAGGCCATTGGAGCCTAGAATTGAAATTCCTATTGTAGATTAGTTTCAAGTTGATTCAAATAAGAGAACTAAAATCTTGTTGCTAGCAATCCCTATTTTTAGCACATTGTGTTTTGAATTGAATTTAAAAATGGTTTGAGTTTGGTCTGCAAGAGGTGAGTATTTTGTCTGCATCACAATGTCAATGAAACATTGCATCCATTCTACACCATCTACCTCCTTCATTTCAAAGATCTACTTTAGGAAATCAATTTCTTTCTCCACCTTCTGATGCCTCCTTACAAAAGACCCTGGCTTGTTGGAAGTAAGGAATGAAAACCATTTCACCAAATCTTTGTTGTGGTTTAGCCTATGGAAATCACTTAGAAGTGGAACACCATTATCATACCTAGTCATTGCTAACACCTTGTCTAAACCTCCCAAGAAGCTCTTTTTTATCAAACATTCACAATTACTACCACATCCTCCTTCAATTCCCCAAATTCAAACAATGTTGCAATAAACACTGATGAAACATCAATATTTTCTCTATATTAGTGATCCACAAACAAAAACTCTTTCCCATAATCCATTGCACTACCATAAGTAGAATACTATTTCTAGTTTTTAAAATGCTTTGAAGGCTCTTTTCAATCACCTCCCTGAGAAAGGCCATTTGCCTCTGGAGACAAGTAAGCCTGATTGGGGTGTCCATGGCTTCTGAATAGCTACGGAGCTCAAACAGTGGATAATTAACATCAAAGAATTATTTACCTCAAATACAACCATCTTAACTCTAAATGTGCTAGAATAGGAATCTCTCAGTATTTGTATCATTATTATCTCGTACTTTGAATGTCCTATCATCATAGTGGAGTGGCATGAACTAGAGAAGGCATTAAATTCCATTATTACCAATCCTGTAAAAGTGAAACTAATGTGTCACTGGCCATGTGGAATTTCCAAAACTAGTTCCTTCAACTAATTAATTGCCAGGTTGGCCAACACATCAACCTCCTTATTTGTCTCCCTGAATACATGGTTAACTATGTATTCTGCCAACTTAGCCAAAAGCTCCATGACCATTTCAAGTATGGTGTTATATGTCCAATTTGATGTGATCCTCATCCTTACCACATTAATCCAAAATATGTTGAATCATCTTCTATTGCTAGCTTGCTTTGACCCATCTTAATGCTTACTTGAAGTCCGAGGATTAGCACTTGAAACTCAACCATATTGTTGGTTCAATAGACAAGCCTCTTAGAAGCTTTGCAAAGGATCTTCCCCTCCCAAATTATCACTAAACATCCTGTCCCAGATGGTCCCAAATTCCCTTTCAAGGTGCCGTTGTAGTTTAATTTGTACCAACATGTCTCCAAGGGAATCTATTTTTCTTCCAAATGCAATATCTGAGACTTGTCTCTAGGGGAAGCTATTTTTTACCAACTTGTCTCTGGGGCAAACCAACTTGTCTTCTTTAATGGAAGCCAACTTGTCTTCTCTGGGGGAAGCCAACTTGTCTCTTCTTCCAAATGCAATATCCAAGACTTGTCTCTAGGGGAAGCTATTTTGTACCAACTTGTCTTCTCTATGGGAAGCCAACTTGTCTCTTCTTCCAAATGCAATATCTGAGACTTGTGTCTAGGGGAAGCTATTTTGTACCAACTTGTCTCCAGGGGTACTCCCCTGGGTGACATGTAAATTCCCCACTCCACATGCCACGGGTAAATCATCCTGGGGGCCCCTCAATTGTTGAACCTTGGTTGTTGGCACTACAGGAAAGAAGCCTTATCATTTCACCACAAGGTCTCCCCTTATAAACATGGTACTATTAACATCATATAATATTATAAATTTTTTTAGTAATTAAATTATATTTAGTTAAACAATATTAATAGTTTAAATGTTTCAATACAATCCATAAGATTTAACCTTAAAGTAAAATAAAAACCATTATTTTATTAGTACCTTCCTTACTATTGCATTTGCTAGTGCTTATCTAGTTATTAATCTATTAACAATAAACCAATCAAGACACATGATTATTTTTCTTGTCGGGCAAATTTGATATAAATTTAAACTTTTCCTATGTCAAGATGATAAAATTTTAACAAAACATCAATGAAAAATGATTTATCTCTATTGTGATTGGCTAAAACACATGACCTCTTCTTGTCAGTGCAGCAAACACCTATAAATGTGGAGAGAAATTCAGTTTGAGGGCAGGATGTGGCAAGTAAACAAATTATGAAAACTTCAAAATTACTTTTTGTCAAAGGTACAAAATGTTATTATTTATACTTATAATATTAATAAAACTATTAATAATATTATCAAAATCCATTATTAACACTTCTTCATATATAATCTTAATTGATATGATAATATTATAATAATATTGTATAATAATATAATAATAAGCTTAAACATAAATATAACATAATATAACAATATAATAAAAAACAAAAATATAATATAATACTATATACCAATATTATAATATTAGAATAATGTAATAATATAAATATATTATTATCATATTTAGAATATAAACATTGTTTATTATCAATAAATAATTAATTATACTATTTCATTAATATTTAAATTAAAAATATTTATAAATTATAGTATAAATATTACAATTTTGTTATAATATTTATATTAGCTTTAAAAAAAATTATTTGTTTAACATTGTTGGAATCCATTTTGTCTATACAACAAATATTTATTCTAAGAAGAAAATTAAGTCAAATATTATATCAATTAATATTATACTATATTATAATACTATAATATCAAGTGTTATAATAAATATTAATAATATAATTAATATTATTATTAATATTATAACTATAAATAATAAAGATTTTGTTGGTTTGAGAAAAAGTAAATTTGAAGTTTACCTAATGAATTAAAAAATTAAAACTAAAGTGATTTACCCTACAATTAGTTTTCTTTGTGGGATGCAAGACAATTCTTAGCTCTAAGAATTACTTTTTAATAGAATTAACATAGTAAAAAACATCATTAAACTCAATATTAATTTTCTTTGTGACTTTTAAAGATTGGAGAATTATAACCCTAACCCTCATTAAACTAAAATAAAGTAATTTACTTTGATAAATAATTTACCCTCCCTTGATTTTCTTATTTTTCTTTGTGAGATGTGGGAATTCTTAGCTGTAACAATTAGTTTTTGTTGGTGTATAACTCCATGAGTTAACACTAACTCAATCATAGTTAGGCAAATTATAGCACATGCCAATTGACATTTTGAAATTGGTGAGTTGTTTGTAATAGGTGTCAATAGACTTGACACATCGCCTCTATTTCCTAGAGTAGTTAAGCTATTCTCTTGCTTTGAATATTGCCACCTATCCTTGTTTCATGGAGAGTTGGGTATGCAACCTCTACTATTTATACCTATTATTTGTTAATACAAATTGTTCGTTATCACTTGTAATCTCATGTTTGATAGTCTTTCCATAATCTTGGTCCTCACATGGTATCAGAGCACTATGGTCAGCATCAAATCTTGTTTGGTCATTGTCCGAATCAAGTTTGCATCTCTACGTTTTTGTTTAGTTTCAGTTGTTTTTCTATTTAACATTTATGTGTGCATCGTATTGCTTCAAACACCCACATAGGGTAGTGTGGTTCCTCGCTTGCAAGCACCACATAGGCCACATAGGCCAAAATTGTTTGAAGGCTCACAGACAACATCCAGAGATAGGCCACATAGGCCATATTTTAAAAGCATCAACAACGGCTCAAAAGGCCAAACCAGAGAGAATCCTCAGCAGCCACAAAAGGCTGATCATTTATTGCATTCGTAGAAGCCATCCAAGGCCAATAGTCGACAACATTTTCCAGGTGACAAAGACTGACTAGGGATGCCACAGGTAGTGCCATCCTCAGCAAAGTTTGCAACCATCAAAGGAGTCTAGCGGCCATACATGTCAGTGACACCACAGTCCAAAAAGGATTCCTTCTCAGAGAATAAATGGGTGTCAAATCACCACATGTGGTGGTCACCACCACACCACCCTGCATTGTCGCAGTTAGCACTTTATGCGCTCAACACCCACCTCGTCAACCGTCCAATAGTATAGTCAAATGCCCTTTGAGGGCCCCACCCACAATGCCAATCAAGAAGGAGGGAAAGTTATTTGAAAAAGCTTTTTTTATTGTGGCAGTTGTCAAGTTTAATGCCATATACTATGGCACTATTCATTTGTATTTTGTATTCAAATGTTGATGTAAGAAAAGGAAAAAAGCCAAGAAGGGGGGGGGGGAATTTTAAGAGCTAAGCCCTTGGTCACATGGGCAAATAATCTCTTTTTTCATCCTCTATCCAACAAAGCTAATATCACACTATCATTATAGAGTGCCCGATCATGCTTTTGTAGGAAGACGATAAGTACTCATTCCATTAATTACACAATTTCAAGGGAAACCAAACTAAAGGGAAAAATCCACTCAAAGATGTAAACAGATGTCAAGTGCACTAAATTATAAAGAGTCACTTTAAGGGGGTATTAATTTAGAGTGCTCAAAAACACTCATAATGCACCAAAGTACCACTTTAAAAGTAAAAAATGAGCATCAAGAAGTTTAAATTGCACCATTTCATCACCTAAAAGAAGGTCAAAAGGTAATGGCATCACCAAAAGTAGAGGTCAATAGATGGATTCTAAGTTTAGTAGTAGGTGATCACATGTCACTATTCATTGAATTATTTGTAAGTATCAAACACTACAATACTTTCAAAATATTAATGGACCAAGTCTACCATAACGTCGTTGGCAAATGTACTATTAAATTAGGAAATTGATATGTCCATAATGTCTACTTCATTCCTGACTTATTCAAAAATTACCTTTCAGTATATGCACTCACACAATCTGACAACATAGTTGAGTTCACTGATAAATCGACCTTCATTCAAGAAGCAAAAGATCAAAGACTTTTTGTAGTAGGCAAGGTTTGCAACTTTGACTGCGCCTTCATCTTTTCATATTTTGCATCTAGGTGAAGAAGACAATCATGATGCAACTGTTGGAGTCAAGGATAACACTGAGAGTGGGGGTGAATCAGTGTTGTGTAAATTCTAAACTTTTTGCAAACTTTATCTTACAAGATAAATAGAAAGGAAGACATTAATGATTTGTTGATCTCATATGCACAAGACTGATAGTGAAAGATGTGAACCAAAAACTTATAACCAAAACACAAATATGCACACATAGAGACAATTTATGATAGAAATTTCTGGAGTGGAAAACCCTCAAGGGGAATAAAAGCCACATTGAAACTACCTCACTGGTTTATTCAAAACCTCACTAGTTACATTAAGGTCTCACTGACCAGGCAAGCCTCACTGGCTACAATATGTGTCTCACTGACAAATGTAAGGTCTCACTGACCTACAAGCCTCACTGGCATATTTACAAACACTTTGGGTCCACATACAAATCTTATTAGGGGATTAACCTATTTCAATCAAGTGCAAAACCTTATACCTCCCCTTTATCTTTCACAACAAATTCACTACAAAATTATATTCTTCAATATGTGCAAAAGAAACAAATCATAAAAAAAAATTCTTTCTGTGATAATTCCTGCACCATCTCTGTGGTCACATCTCCAATCAATTGATCATCTGATTATATTTGCAAACCCTTCATCTCTCTGCTCATCTTCTTCTTTCTATCAAAACATGATCTCACATACACAATGACACCCACACATCAATCTAGAACCTGCAAAATAAATCATATAAATCTTCTTCAAAATCCTTCATATTCCAATTCCATCTTATCACACAACATCTGCAATAAAATTATAAACAAAAGGACTATTGGAATTTCTCTTCTCTACATATTCATCTTCTTAAATATTTCTTGTATGAGAAAAATAAAATCTTTCTCATAATTTGATCTTCTTCAATTGACTTTTCACTTGCTCCAAAAAGTATCAATTCAATTGACATTTTCATAATTTGATCTTTCTTATCTTTTTATGAAAATCTTTAAGCAAACTACCCCAATAAAACTCCTCTACTCATATGAATGAAGTCCTTTGACCTACAAAGAAAAATGACCTATTGCTTCTCTTCAATCAAATCATCCAACATTTCTTTTTCAAGATCTCATAAAAAAAATGTCTTCAAAAACCATTTTGTTCTCCAAACAAATTTCATAATATATCTTCAATAAAAACAAATTCATCATCTTCTCAAAATTATAATCACTCTGTATCTTTTTATATTCTCTGTAAAAAAAAATGAAGTATGATCCTCATGTGGCCATCTGCAAAAAAAATATTCCAAGAAAATCATCCCATAAAAGGCATTCCTCTAAAAATCAAGTCTCCAAAAACAAACAAATCTTCAAATAAATCTTTTTCACAAAAAGAAAACTCCTTGAAATACTCAACAAACCTGCCATAATGAACTCCTCAAAAATCTTATAAAATTCACTTTACTTGATGTCATCTCTTGAGGCCATCAAATTTGGAGGAAAAAAAAAAATGTTTCTGATTTTTAAAAAAATTTACATCTTTTTTGGGCTCTCTAAAGTCATTCACATATAAAAATCACTTTTTTTTTAAAATGTCATAAAGACATGGTTCAATAGAATAAAGTTTCTAATATTTAAAAAACCACATTAAGATTTATGTGGTGCTCCCCATACCACATATACCTTTTCAAAAAACATTTGATAGCCTTTTTGAAAACTCTAAATAATATAGCAAAAAGAGCATAAATAGGATGATAGGGAAATAAAGGCTTAACATAATAAGCTTTAATAACAATAATTTAGGAATTTTAACCCCTTAGTCTCCTTTTAACACAAACCTTAAGAGGATAGATGAAAAGTTATGTGTCTTAGACTGAAAAAGATATGACTTTGCATAGTCCAATGAACCAATTCTGCCATATGCATTGAGATCACAACATCTCTTGTTACTGATTATTACTGACACATTCTTGGAGAATTAAACATTACCATTTGAGATTTTCATTCACATCACAAGTATGGTGCATGATGCAATCTATCAACATAATATTGATAACAAACACCTTTTACCTAATCATCATAACCATGTTTTGAAGCCACAACCTAATGAAGACACAACATATGACAATCATGACATAGAACATCAAATATTGTTCAATTGAGATCCAACAGAGACCCTCTTGTCCAACCTTTGACATTTTCACATAACTTGTATCAGAGCACATAGTACTTGATGACATCACCTATCCACAATATGTGAGCACCAACAAATTAACATAAACTCATATTTGATGACCTTTGAACACTTGGTTGCTCCTATTGAGATGACATCCTGAAAGAATCTTTGCAACCTCACCTGAGTTATCACAACTTCAGGACAACCATATCAACCCTCATGTGAACAACACTAGAATACAAATGACATGTTCTGATAAACAACTGAAGAACAACAACACCATTGATAATCAACACACCACATGAAAGGTATATACTAATGAAGCCAAATCAACTGACAACATCCTTATTAAAGGCGTAATCAACACACTTATTCTATCTAAATGAACAACTCTCGATTGATGTTCCTGATAGAGTGAACAACTATGAAAGACATGATCCTGAACCACCTAGGTCAAAAGTGCAAGTCCTAATGATACCTTGTGAGGATGTGCACTAATTCAACACCCTCAATACCTTTTTGACATCAATGAAAAATAACTACCATCAATCTCCCCCTTTGTCATTGATGGTAAAACTCCATAAAACATTTTTTCTTTCTCCCCCTTTTTGACATCTAATGACAAAGACTGAATAATAACTTCCCCTAAGAACAACTCCATTGAAAGAGGTTATAACTTGATCTTACCAAATACAAACACATTGTATAATGAGAACTTTGAAGACATATACTTCTCATCACATAGTTCCCAACATAAGATGACATGATGATCACTTTTTATAAGACCTTTTCAAATCTTCCATGATAGTGACAACTTAATCCTGCACAAATGAAATATAGTACACACAACACCAACTAGTACTTGAATATTACCATTATCATCTACCATAACTAATTCAAGACCTTTACTTGCCTCCTGAAACATATTAATGATCAAAGAAACATGTTAGATTATCACATCAAGAACACTTCCATATGGGCATGACTTGGCATCCAATCCACCATCTTCTTTTGGGACATTCTCCAATCCACCTGAAAACTCCAAAACTCATGCAAGACACATAGCTCAAAACCACATGAACAAGATAAATGAAGATTAACATCAATAACATTTGAATTACAATATACTGACAACTCAATCTTTTTGAGTACCAACAAGATATAAATAGGACAAGATACTCAACCTCATCAATCTCTTTGTGCATGGAATCCTTTAACAACTTATCAACATGTTGTATGCATCATGAACCACTAAACATGTCACTAATCGTCAACACCTATATTACTGGCATACACTGAAAATCAAAATCATCAGAAATTTCATTTCAAACATTATCAGGGAAGCATGATAAACAAAACAAGATCATCATATTGATAAACATCAGCTGATCTCCTCCTACAACTTCTTGGGGATAAATGATAGGATAAGAAGAAATCCCCCTCACATCATGCTATCTATTATTCAACTAATGATGTAACTTGTGCAAGATGCACAAGTTTAGGATTTGCCTTCTCATGACTTTGTTTCTACTTCCACACTTTTCCAGGTTCTTTCTTTCTCCAAACCTTTATACCTTCTTTTCTTTTCAACTTTTTCAAATCATGTGATTCTTCCCTGCAACTGTGTGCTTTATGACCAAGAGAGTTGCAATTATAACAAATTATGTTACAATCATAATCAAATGACTGATAGTACTTTTTTGACATCTCTTGAGCATTTATGATATGCTTCCATGGAGGATCATAGCTTCCATTCATTTTGCAGTTTCTTTATATGTGACCAACATTATTGCACTTGTAACAAACAATATCAGTATTCCTTCTACAATTAGTTGCTTTGTTTCCAAAATGATTACAAGTATAACAAGAACCATTAAATGAATGTTTATACCTGTACATGTATGCTTGTCTTATAGGAGCGTTTCTTCTAAAATTTCTTCTCCTTTGATTATGCATTTTAACAAAATCATCTTTGGTATTTATTTCAACTTCTGACTACTTTTTGTCTCTAGGAGCAATAACATGAAGATCAATTTTCTTTCTAGGAGTTTCTTTGGATTTTGAACACTCTCCTTCAAATCCTGAGCTAGTAGTGTCCTTATGATGTTTTTGTTTACCTAACATCTCATGCAACTTATTTGAGCTATCTTCAAACACTTGATATTTCTTGGACATAGTTTTGAGACCTTCATAATGTTTTCTTAGATTAATAATTTCACCCTCTGATTTCATATTCTCAATCCTTCTAACTTCAAGGTCAGATTTTGAAACATCTATTATCCTGTTAGCTTCCTCAATTTCAGTCTTTAATCTGACAATTAATTTGTCTGAATCATCAATATATGTCCGTAAACTCATAATCTGACATCTGGCCTCTTCAAGATCTGAAGATACACATTCAAGGTCTGAAATTGCTTTGTCTTTAGACTCTCTTTCTTGTTGCAGATGCAATTTTAATTTCTGATTCTCTTTCTTATATTTCTTGAGTTCAGTTAGAACATATATGAGCTTTCCTTCCATATCAATCTCACAATCTTGTCCATCATATTCCTGATCATCACTTATGATATTAGCATCTTCATAAAGAGATTGAACCTCAACTCCTTCATTTGAAAGTCTCCTTTCATTGCCACTTTCTTCACACACCAGAGTGTCCTCTTCTTTATCATCATCTTGATAAATTCTTTTCAATTTCCTCTACATATCCTAAGATGTAACACAATTCATAACTTTACAAGAAACATCATTAGATATAGTAGACAATATGGCCTTTTTGTAATATGATTACATTCAAGGGCTTCTTTATCATTTGCAGTAACACAACACCCATTCTCAACTAACATCAAAACACCATATCCTAAAGAGGATAAATAAATCTGCATTCTAAAATACCAAACAAAAAAGTCTGAACCATCAAAGAGAGGGACTCCTGAAAACTCTATCTTTCTTTTAATACCTGATTCAACTTGTGAAGCTTCTTTATCAACTAATTGAACATCAACATCTAAATTTGATATGGATGATGTCTTTTGTCTCTTTTGACTAGAATGAAGCTTGACAGTTCTCATGTTCTTATTTCTTCTCATATTCTGTAACATCCCACTATGTAACCCCGAAGGGTAAGAGCCAAAAGGGGTCAAGATAATTTTTTTTTTACATAAGTAGACAACATACACATATTCGATTGCCAATATGATAGATCAATAGCATTCATTTTAAACACCAAAGCAAATGTTCTAATCCCATCTGATAAAAACATGAATCCATAAGCATAAAATACAAGCAGATTCGATACCAACACCGAAATCCATAAAGCAATAAAGGAACATCACATTTCTTCTCATTAAATACAATGATTACAACTTCTCTCCTAAGAGAGTTTAATTACATAACTACATATACAATTAAAATGATATATTCTAGAATATGATACAAGTATAATAACATAGTCCTGAGTATGATACGAGGACTAAATGGTTACAATAACTAAATGAAGTAATGGAAAGAGAGATCATCTCCAACTAGTGCTCGAAAACCTATTCGCCGATCCCCAATGGTGGTGGCAATGCCTCCCAACCATGTGGACTCCCTTGAGGCCACCCCACCATGCTCGGAGATAGTCACAAGGCTCAAACGAATGAACAACAACAAGGGGGTACAAGATAGCTAGCACTCACATCAGACACAGAGTAGACACGGAGAACAGTGCTTATAATCAAAGTCATAATATAGGTGTACTCATCTAAGTCATAATTTGGGTACTACTCATGACCACTAAGGTGCTAGATACTAGAGTGTAATCATATGGAGTATCATCATGTGTGCTCGAAGGGATGGCACACACGGGACCAAGTACCTCTCATACAGACGAGGAGACTCAATCATGCCTGAATCCATGCCCCACAGACAGATGACTTGACGCCCTGCAAATGGATAGGCCTTCTCGTTGCATCCTTAGCCTTTAAAAATGCTCAAGGCTATGCATGAGATTTAATTATCTTATTAGTGTTTTTATCCCAATGTTTTAATTTAGTTATCACTTGTTACTGTAACTCTACTACTAGTTCCCTTGGTAGGCACTTACGAGCCCCAGGCCCATAGAGAGCCACTCCAATAGACTACTCTAATACCTAGACCTTGTTCATCTTGTTTGACTAAATGAGGAGTCCAAAAAGACTAAAACATTGAATTCTACCTATGAAATAGTAAATAAAGAGAGGTGATCTACAAGACAACAGCTCCTGGTAATAGTGTAATTTTATTTAAAATAGTCTTTTGCTAGTTAGATTAGTTTTGTAATAACTTCAGTGATCCTCATTTAATCACTCTTCACAAGGAATGTACGAATAAAATAAGAATAAGAATGACAAATGGTATTGCAAGCCTCCTCACAACCAAATATTTACATAATGACTACCATATTTAACATAGTAAAATAAATGTTAAAAAGATTTACAAAATGGAATTCTCAATTTTCCCTCCTACAGTAGTTCCCTTAGATCCTTGGGTTGAGTGATAGATTTTATTTCCAAAAAGATTTTATGTGACCAATTTTAATGCACAAACATAGGTAGATGATTCTAAGGTCTTTTAGTGTCATTTCATTCTTTAACTCAAAGATGATAGTTTCCACAAGGCTAGTTTGAATACATATGCAACTATGTATGATGGTTGTATATAGACTTAAAATATTGAATATCTAATCGTGTGTGCTAAGCTAGTACTAAGAGCTTGAAAACTTCTAACATTTATCAATAAAATCTGCTATAAGTTGCTGCAACAGACCCAAAATAAACTATTCAACTTAGAAATTAGATATTCCGTAGTACATAGGAGGTGGTTAAGCTTGAAACACCATTCTAAACTCAGACCTGAAGATATAAAATTTATTAAGTTTGATTTAAGGGTCCAAAATTACTTAAAGAAAGCAATGACTACTTCCAAAACCCTCTAAGCAACCTCACGTCCCTCCTTCCCACCATAATCAATATCTATAAAGGCTAGCGGCTAGTACTAGAGTCTCCAATGACTATAATATGAGGAATCAATTCCTCTTATTTTTCCCACAGTTCCTTCCAAAGTCATACACCCTAATTGACCAAAATGACCAAAACAAAAGCCACTCAATAATCTTTAGAAGAGTTATAATGGAAATCTCTTTTAGAGAAGCCATCATATAGGAAAAATATTTCTTGGGAGTTAGATCTCTTCACTCTATCATTACATCCCATTTTTTGTTGTATGGTTGCCCTCAATATAATCTCAGTAAAATTGAACCCCATTTGTTTTCACTACAATTTATAAATTAGAAACCATGTGATCTTATTTTTCTTTCTAAAAATTATAAATCAAAAGACACATGATCCTTCATTGAAACCCATTAATCTAAATACTAAAGGAATCAATTCGTACAAAGAAAATAAATTCATGGATGGAGGAAATGTAAATATCTTGCAATGAAATAAATATTTCTGGCATAAATTTTTCCTAAGGTAGTAATGGGGTTTCAATTTTATTTGTGCTAAAGGAAGAAGTGCAGCAAAGGTATTTTAATTTTTATGTTGGGGAAATAATGAAGTGAAGAAAATACCTCTATCCTGGCCGTGCTCACCTTCAACACACCTCTATTTGCAATTTGGTATGCTTCTTGAGTGATTTCCTCTTCCCTTCACTGCTTTCCTCCTCTCTCTACTGTTCTCTCTGTCTTCTCTCTTTTTTCCTTTTCTTTTCTCTCCCAAAAATAGTGAGTCCCCTTTCTACGCTGCTCTGCCAGATATTTTCTCCTGCATTAAATTCATACACCCACTTCTCTTTATCCATCTCTCGAATAAAACATGATAAGAGTTCAAAAAAATAAAAATATACGACTTCTCTCATTCTTTTTAAAAGCCTACTCAACATAGGTGTTGACTCCCCTTATGGCGTCCTCTCTCTGCCACCTATATTCCTCACTAGCCACAAATTTTTTTTGCAGCAATAACTACCCCTCCAACTCTCCACATGTCATCGGGAGGGTTGTTACATATTTTTATTTCTTCTGCACATACCTATTGTCTTATTTCTTTTGCACCTACCCATTGAACTCCACACACAGGACCTACTCAAGATGATTAAGCTTCCAAAGGGAAACTAGGCTCTAATACCAATTGTTGGAGTCAAGGACAACACTAAGAGGGGGTGGGGTGAATCAGTGTTGTGTAAATTCTAAACTTTCTACAAACATTATCTTACAAGATAAATAGAAAGGAAGACATTAATGATTTGTTGAGCTCATATGCACAAGACTAATAGTGAAAGTTGTGAACCAAAACATTATAAGGAAAATATAAATATGAACACATAGAGACAAATTATGACACACAAATTTTTGGAGTCAAAAACTCTCAAGGGGAATAAAAATGACTTTGAAACTGCCTCACTAGCTTATTCAAAACCTCACTAGTTACATGAAGGTCTCACTGACTAGGCTAGCCTCACTGGCTACAAATAAGCCTCACTGGCTACAATATGTGTCTCACTAACAAATGTAAGGTCTCACTGACCTACAAGCCTCACTGGCATTTTTAAAAACACTTTGGGTCCACATACAGATCTTATCAGGGGATTACCCTATTTCAATTAAGTGCAAAACCTTATACCTCCCCTTTATCTTTCACAACAAATTCACTACAAAATTATATTCTTCAATCTGTGCAAAAGAAATAAATCATAAAAACAAATTATTTCTATGATAGTTCCTACACCATCTTTGTGGTCACATCTCCAATCAACTAATCATTTGATTATATTTACAAACTCTTCATCTCTCTGCTCACTTTTTCTCTTTGTCAAAACATGATCTCACATACACAATGACACCCACACATCAATCTGGAACCTGCAAAATAAATTATATAAATCTTCTTCAAAATCCTTCATATTCCAATTCCATCTTATCACACAACATTTGCAATAAAATTATAAACAAAAGGACTATTGGAATTTCTCTTCTCTACATATTCATCTTCTTAAATATTTCTTGTATGAGAAAAATAAAATCTTTCTCATAATTTGATCTTCTTCAATTGACTTTTCACTTGCTCCAAAAAGTATCAATTCAATTGACATTTTCATAATTTGATCTTTCTTATCTTTCTATAAAAATCTTTAAACAAACTACCCCAATAAAACTCCTCTGCTCATATGCATGAAGTCCTTTGACCTGCAAAGAAAAATGACCTATTGCTTCTCTTCAGTCAAATCATCTAACATTTCTTTTTCAAGATCTCATAAAAAAAATGTCTTCAAAAACCATTTTGTTCTCCAAAAAAATTTCATAATATATCTTCAATAAAAACAAATTCATCATCTTCTCAAAATTATAATCACTCTGTATCTTTTTATATTCTCTGTAAAAAAAATGAAGTATGATCCTCATGTGGCCATCTACAAAACAAATCTTCCAAAAAAATCATCCCATAAAAGGCATTTCTCTAAAAATCAAGTCTCCAAAAACAAATAAATCTTCAAATAAATATTTTTCCCAAAAAGAAAACTCCTTGAAATACTCAACAAACCTGCCATAATGAACTCCTCAAATATCTTATAAAATTCACTTTACTTGATGTCATCTCTTGAGGCCATCAAAATTGGAGGAAAAAACAAAGTTTCTAATTTTTTTAAAAATTAACATCTTTTTCAAGCTCTCCAAAGTCATTCACATATAAAAATCACTTTTTTAAAAAAAATTGTCATAAAGACATGGTTCAATAGAATAAAGTTTCTAATATTTAAAAACCACATTAAGATTTATGTGGTGCTCCCCATACCACATATACCTTTTCAAAAAACATTTGATAGCCTTTTAAAAAACTCTAAACACTATCGATGGTTTTTCATGAATCGAGCTCCCCTTCAAATATTTGATGCTCTTCATAAACAACTTTTATGGTTTTCTAAAATTTGAACCAAAAATCTGCTCCACACATAAAGACGAAACTGAAGCCAGAGGTGAAGATAGATAGTAGGGCTGGTGGTAATTTATGTTTAAGAAACCCTCTAGCAGGTAATCATTTATAAAATGACCTGTAAACGCAGGTCAACTACAGAATAAAGAAAAAAGAGAATAAATAGGATGACGGGGACATAAAGGCTTAACATGATAAGCTCTAATAACCATAATTTAGGAATTTTGACCCCTTAGTCTCCTTTTAAGACAAACCTTAAAAGGATAGATGAAAAGTTATGTGTCTTAGACTCAAAAAGATATGACTTTGCATAGTCCAATGAACCAATTCTGTCATATGCATTGAGATCACAACATCTCTTGTTATTGATTATTACTGACACATTCTTGGAGACTTGAACATTACCATCTGATATTTTCATTCACATCACAAGTATGATGCATGATGCAATCTATCAACACAATATTGATACCCAATACCTTGTACCTGATCATCATAACCATCTTTTGAAGCCACAACCTGATGAAGACACAACCTATGACAATCATGACATAGAACATCAAATATTGTTCAATTGAGATCCAATAGAGATCCTCTTGTCCAACCTTTGACATTTTCACATGACTTATATTAGAGCACATAGTACTTGATGACATCACCTGTCCACAATATGTGAGCATTAACAAATCAACACAAACTCATCTTTGATTACCTTTGAACACTTGGTTGCTCCTATTGAGATGACATCCTAAAAGAATCTTTGCAACCTCACCTGAATTATCACAACTTCAAGACAGCCATATCGACCCTCAAGTGAACAAAACTAGAATAGAAATGACATGTTCTAATAAACAACTGAAGAACAACAACACCATTGATAATCAACACACTTATCCTATCTAAATGAACAACTCTTGATTGATGTTCCTAATAGAGTGAACAACTGTGAAAGACATGATCCTTAACAACCTAGGTCAAAAGTGCAAGTCCTAATGATACCTTGTGAGGATGTACACTAATTCAACACCCTCAATACCTTTTTGACATCAATGATAAACAACTACAATCAGCAACTTCAGAGCCTAGTGTAAACTCCCATCTCAACCCAGTTGGTTCTATATAGTAGAAAAATTGAACTCTACCTACATTCTTAGTTTGTGAAAACACTCATATAATGTCAAGATATTGAAAGTGTAAAAGTGAAATGTAAGCACACTGATCTATAAAGTGTAGTGGGGAGCTTGCAACATTACAACTTGAATCGCATTGATTCTTACCCCATTCGTATGTGCGCATATGTAAATCCTTGTCTTTAGTTATTTTGTACATTTCTTAGACCTACATCCTGATCTTTATCCTTTAAAACACTACTTACTTCAATCAATTTGCTAAAATCTCTTGAAATCAAGAGAATGGCAAGTTTTACAACTTCAATATGCTTTAGGAGTTCTACATATCTACATCAGAATCGACATCAACATCATCATCTTCTAGGGGGGCTATCTAGTCCTCTCTTTGTATTCTCTTTTTTTGGAGGAAAGTTTTTTTCCATAGGGTTTTCTTTCTTTCTCTATTTTCTAGAGATACATTTGTAAATGCATACCAAAATAGTGCACTGTCGGGAATCATCATTCATAAACTCAAGTAAGCTATGTGTAAGGCAGGGTTTTGGCATATAACTTCATGAGTTAACACTAACTCGATCATAGTTAGGCGACTTACAACACATGCCAATTTACATTTTCAACTTGGTGAGTCATTTGTAATAGGTGCCAATAGACTTGACACATAGCCTCTATTTCCTAGGGTAGTTAAGCTATTATGTTGCTTTGAATATGGCCACCTATCCTTCTTTCGTGGAGAGTTGGGTATGCAACCTCTACTATTTATACCTAATATTTGCTACTACAAATTGTTGTTCTCACTTTTAATCTTGTGTTTGATACGCTTTCCATGATCTTGGTTCTCATAGTTTTTAATGAAAAAACTTAATTATAATTTTTTTATAGGAATTAATTCCCATATTTAAAATCTAAAACAAAGGTCATTAAACTAAATATTGAATTTTTTTGGCTTTTAAAGATTGAAGAAGCCTAACCCTAGCTCTCATTAAACTAAAGTAAATAATTTACTCTACCATTAATTTTTCGTTTATGTAAGAAAAATATTAAATAAATTATAATTTATAGGTTCCATATTTTAAGTTGAACTTTAACTGCAATTTTCTTTTTATTTTAATGAGTTGTATAGCATTGCATCACTTCATAAATTTATTTTACAAGAAAAATACAAAAAAATGGTTTTATAGTGCCCTTACTACTTATATTTATACACATTATTTTATTTTTATGTACACAATCATTCCCCTTACTACTTGATCTAATTATTTCTATATGTCAGCTCTTTAAAAGTTTTTGTTGACACACTCACGCCAAGAAGTACAATGCTAATTAGTTTTCTTTGTGGGATGCAAGACAATTCTTAGCTCTAAGAATTAGTTCTTAATGGAATATTTTTCAATAATTTAATCCAAATGATATGAAAAACTTAATTATAATTTTTTAATAGAATTAACATAGTAAAAATCTAAAACAAAGGTCATTAAACTAAATATTAATTTTCTAATTTTCTTTTCTGGATTGTAAAGATTGAAGGACCCTAACCCTAGCTCTCATTAAACTAAAATTAAGTAATTTGCCTTGATAAATAATTTAACCTACCATTGATTTTCTTATTTTTCTTTGTGAGATGTGGTAATCTCTAATAATTAGTTTTTAATGGAAAAAATTTTAATTATAATTTTTTTTATAGGAATTAATTGCATGGTAAAAATCTAAAACAAAGGTCATTAAACTAAATATTAGTTTTCTTTGTGGAAAAACCCTAACCCTAGCTTTCATTAAATTAAACTAAAGTAAATTATAGGTTCCATAATTTACACTGCACTTTAATGGCAACCTTGTTTTATTTTAATGAGTAGCATAGCATTGCATCAGTTCATAAATTCATTTTGCAAGAAAAATACAAAACAATGGCTACATAGTGCCCTTATCAATTAAAATTCTCTCCTTATCAATTGAACTTCTTCTCCCAATTCAATTTGCTCTATTTTTATTTGATTTTATTTTTCGTACTACTTATATTTATACACATTATTTTATTTTTATGTAGGCAATCATCCCTAGATAACTCCTCTCCATGTAATTACTTTGATATGTCAGCTATTTAAGAGTTTTTGTTGACACACTCACCCATTACACTCCACCCCATCCCTAGATAACTCCTCTCCATGTAATTATTTTTATATGTCTGCTATTTAAGAGTTTTTGTTGACACAATCACCCATTACACTCCACCCCTTGTTGCCATTGTAGTTATGCCTATCGGCACAAATACAACTAAAACACATACTATAATTAGAACACTACAAGGTAGTGTTCTGATGTTCACAA
This sequence comes from Cunninghamia lanceolata, assembly GCA_027924645.1. Lineage (NCBI taxonomy): Eukaryota > Viridiplantae > Streptophyta > Pinopsida > Cupressales > Cupressaceae > Cunninghamia > Cunninghamia lanceolata. The sequence continues at coordinate 26,665,308 of BSBN01000078.1, read as the reverse complement.
CACGCCCCATTATGCTCCTTAGCAAAATGGGGACCCCTGCTGATGTTTTGCTTTTTGCTTCTGCTTGTGTTTTTCTGCTTTCTGGCGGTCTGGTAAAAATGAAGGTCAGGTGCATCATCATCATGATATAGGATGAGGTAGGTCATCATCATGAGGTCAGTTTGTCAAAGTTCATATTTTATTGCTGTGACCTCATATTTAGAAAGAGCTTGAAATTCCATGCAGGTTTGCCTTTTAGTTCACTTGAAAATTCGTCCATATGTGGAAGTTATGCACAGTCAAAGTTTTGGTCAAACCTGATATTCGCAGGAGGATCATCATATTTTTATATCCTAAGTCATGTTGTCAACATCATCATGATCTTGGTCTATCACCCGATAAAAATCATGCAGTCACAACATCCGGACGTCAATCTTAGGTGGTAGTGCCCTTTACCCGTCGAATGGCCTTATACGCATCATCAGCATCATGATTTTAGGAGGGTCATATGTTATAAACTTGGTTTTGATTACATGAAGAACATCATCATCATCATATTTGAACGCCCCCCCCCGATAATATCCTGAGGTTCGAATATCATGATGACATCAGCTTTCAGTCAAGGTAAGTTCTCCCCGTCGAGTGGTCTTTTGTATCGCGAGCATCATCATGATATTTCAAATCTTATCATATCATGCTGATCACCCTTAGAAAATTCATCATCGGCATATTTGCATGCGCATGCTATAAACCTATCGCAAGGCCATCATCATGATATTTGCTGAACTTCGCTAAGATGATGATGACGACTTCATATCCTCCTGATCTCCTTTTGCATAATCATGATCATCATCCTGATCTTTCACGAGGGTCATTCACTGAAATTCGCTAAGTAATGGAGACATCATCATGATAATTCAATTAAGAGGATCATCATCTTCATATCCTCCTGATCTCCGGTTAGCGAATATCATGATGATCACCCTATCTATTCAGAAGAGGTCGATATTGCATTCCTTAAACAACATGATCATATTTTACAATATCATCCTAGCGCAAATATCATGATGACCTTAACTCATCCTTGTGCTCCGAAGACAAATTATGATGATGACGTCATCTGGATAATTCGATAAGGATGATCACCATCATATATTTTTTATCCTGTCATATCGTCAAGATCATCATGATCTTGTTTGTCCACCTGATATTTCGCAAAGTCCTCCTGCCGATGAAGTACAACCTTTTGCAAGTATCCTGATGATGATCATCATCAGATTTTCCCTTTGGCAGGATTTTTTCCCAAACATGATCCGGTTGGCGAAATATCATGATGACGTCATATTTTAAGTTTACGAAGGCCCCGGATATCATGATGACGTCATCCCGATCTGTAAACGAAGAACCAAATATCCTGATGATCATCATCATCACATTTTCCCTTTAGCAGGATATTTTCCCAAGCACGATCCGGTTCCCAAATATGATGATGACGTCTTATTCTAAGTTCGACAAAAGCTGCAAATATCCTGATGCTCATCATCATCCTGATCTTTCGAGAGGGTTACCTTGGCCGCAAAAGGATCATATTACACATTCATCATCCTGATCATGCTCCTTAGGTGACCCGATATCACAATTATCCCCCTGATCTTAACTGAACATGATGATGACGTCATCCTTAGCATTTCAATGAAGCCCGAATATCATGATGACGTCACCATCATTTTCCTTCCCTCGGCAGCATGACCATATTCATATCCTCCCACTCTTCTTCAACATGATGATGATGTTGTTCTTTTCTCCAATATGCAAAAGCGGAATATCATGATGATGAAGTATATCGACCAACATGTTTTTTGACGCACCGACAGCGATGATCATGCCGATGGGCGGGAAATGAGGCGGTGGAGTTTTAAAGTGTTTTTTTGGCGCCTCTGGCATTTTTCGGTCAGCGATGGTTGACCCGTGAGCTTTGAGCAGTCTGAACGCATTTTGGACGCGTTTTGAAAAGTTTTCTGGATCCGATTTTCTCAATCTTGCACTGTCACCTGGATTTAAACGCTTATTTTAATTTCATGCTATTTTTTGTGATAAATGTGAAACTTATTGCTTGTCTTGTCTTGCAGGCTTGCAGTTGAGGAAGCAGCTGGAAGGTCAACACAGTGACCTCATGGAGGCAGAAGATCTGATCTCAGGAGCAAGAAGATAAGGATGAAGTGCGAAAAAGTCAAGGCCATTCAAGTAAAGAAGAAGGTTGCAGCTGGAGGTATTACTACAACAGACAAACAAAAGTTATTACCCAGCTGTCGGAACTTCTCAGAAGGGGCAATATTTCGCCCAGATTTGACACTGCTCAGAGATATTTTTTTGAGAGCTGGTTCACCTGCATTTATTACTGTAACCAAGGGTTTGAACCAGGGGTTCAGTTAGGTTTTTTGCTGTAGTGAGGACAATCAGAATGTTATATATTGTGCCTCTCTACACTGTAATACTTTACAACAGGGGCTACAACAGGGGCTACAACAGGGATTGTAGGAAAACACAGTGAGTTAGCTTAGCATAGTTTAGAGGTAGAAGAAGGAGGTCGCCTGTTTGTCTGCAGTAAGGTGCGCGTGGAATGTCTGGCTGCCTTACTGTATCTGTAAAGCTTGTAAGTTCTCTGTAGTATGATCAATGAAACTAAGAGTCATTCCTACATTGTAAATCAAGTATGACTATTCGTTTCTAATACAATAGAATTTGGAGTTCTGCATCTATCTTCTGAGTGTTCTCCTGCTCTTCTTTGTGTTTTGAAATATCTTCTTTGAGAGCTTGCAATTTTAAATGTATGTTTGTGAAAATGCTCAGAACTTACATTTAGGGTTTTTACTATGGATTTGATCAAATTACTGTGGTATTTACATAGTGCATAACAGAAACAATTAGATCCTTCGGTAGATTAAATGAGGTATAGATTAGATCTTTCTAACTTTTCCCAACCCATCTGAAATATTTAGCTGAAAACGTAGAAATCCAAAGGAAATTGTCTCAAATTTGAAGAAGCATGTATAACAGAGCTATAAGTAGACAGTTTTCATAAATAGATAAAGAAGACAGCTGCAAAAATCCAAGAAAACCCTCAGAAACTTGCAGCCCAGTAACACTTGTATGCAAATGAACAGAATACTTGTTGAAATCTATGACCTCTTTGCATATTCTTAGTCCATTAAAACATCAAACAAACCTAAACTACGTAAGGCCCCTTGAACATTACAGCTTCACATTGACCAACTGAACTTGACCAACCGAACCATTGTAGACTTGGGATTAGTTGAATCTCAAATGATTCCTTCTTGTCTTTCAAGTATAGTTTCAGTTCATTATATGTGAATTTTAACTTATTGTTATGATTGCATCAAAATAGTCATCAACAGTTTTCTGGCGCTAGAAGGAGGGCTAGAAGGCTGTATATTGTAATCATCAACAGTTTTTGGCACTAGAAGGAGGGCCTGATTTGGTTTAGGGTTAAAATTCTGAGTTTAAATACTATATTCTGAGATATGTTAGATCTCATAAAATTTCAAAGGCCTAAAAAGATTGAAGGTGGTCCCATTCGAATGGACTCATATGGGGACATTTTTCAAGTTAACAGTCCTTTATTTCAGGGAGCTTTGAATGAACAGTTTTATTCTCAAAGTTTATCTAATTTTTGTTTGTCTAGTTGTTGCAGGATACACCGGACTATTGAACACAATGAACTTAAATGTTTAACATTCCTCACTAGGATAGATTCATATTTGAAAGGACTAATTATTTTTTCAGATGTGTTCAAGGCTGAAAGCTGGCAGGAAAAAGAAATGTTGCAGCAGCAAGCTAATACAGCACTAGAAACTAATAGGTGGTTAGAAAATACAATAGAAAAATCAATTCTGGAAGGGAATGATAACAGAGCATCTTTTCTTAGGTCATATTATGGAGGGATTGATAGTAGGTCTCTACTTCCTAATACAGGACAAGGGGAGTGCAAGTATAAATCTTTTAAATCTTGTAGAAAGGAAACCATTTGTCAGGATAAGGTTTTTATCGCTGATCCTAATGCTTTTGGTAAAGATAGTAAAACATCTTTCCTTGAGTCATTTTATGGAAAGGAGAAATGTGGGCAAATGAAAAAATTAAAGTGCACTGAAATTGATGAGATCCCTACTATAGAAACTAGTGAAGTCATAGAGGAGAAAGTAAATCCCAATCCCATGACTGACTTCTCTGAATTGAATGACCAAGTTCAGGATTGTTGCAGGTTAATAGAAGCAGACTCCACACTGGACGATAAATGTGAGTCAGTTGATGACCAATTCTTAAAAATTGAAAACACAGAAGATCATAGAGCTGCTGTGCACAATCAGACATTCCCCCCATGCTATGTTAAAAATAAAACAGGGGAGTACTCCTGTCAATCAAAAGATGTCATCCCACCTTTACTCTCAAGTGATTTAGAAATGATTAATTTCTGTATATCAGATTATGATGATCAAGATACTTACTTAAGTGCTGATGTGCAGGAAACTAATGAGAACATTGAGAGGTGTGCTGAATTTGAGGATAAACTGAACATCCAGAATGAAGGAACAAAGCTGGATGAAGATGAAGAAATGATACATCTAGAGTCATTCATCTTTCAACTTGAAAAAGGACTAGACATAGAGCTGGGCAATGGAAATGCAGAGCTAAATGAAAAGCCAGCTATTAATAAACAAGTGTGTTCCACAGAGCTAAAGGCACATCAGGTTGTCTCTTTCCTTTCCTTAGTAAACAAGGATAAATGTTATTTTGATTATGGAAATTCAAGGGATAGGACATGCTTATGGATTAATCATAAACCTGATGAGCAGCCTCAGTTACTAGTTAAGAGCTATTCTAATAAACACAATGAATTTAGAATACCAGAATTTTTTTCAGAATTCAAAGATAAATCTACTAGAATGAGAACCATAACCAGTACCCTATTACTCCTGTACAACCTAAAGAAATATGCAAGTAGGGGTGTTCTTGAGTCTTTTTCCTGGGTTTCTGTTTGCCTCGGAGAAGCTTGTATATAGTCTGGTAGGGTAGTTGTTTTTGTTTTTTTGTGTTCTTCTTTTGCTGTTTTCTTTTTAGGTTAGTTGTTTGTATAGTTCTGTTTTTGTTTCTTTCTGTTTGTGCAGTTTTTTCTGTTGTTGTGTTGTTTGTACAACCTATTTGTTTGGTTTGTTTGTTGTCTCCTCAGCAGGGATCTTTATTTTACTGTAGAGTATTAAGGAGCAAAACTAGCAACCATTCAAAACAGTATATAATTTAGGATATTCAGGTTAACCATTTGCAATTTACACATAACCTGTCACTATCATGAATGTAGAGAGTTGTTCATCTTCTGAAGTTTTGTATTCAATAAATGTGATTGAGAATTCGAAGCAGGTTTCTCACGATGACACACCTAAAATCCTTGGGTTTGTTGAACATACCAGTGTAGATATTAGGTGAAAAATCAGAGGTCACCCTTGCTACCATTACAATTCTCAGCTTAATTTCAGCAAGTGTCCACTCCTTGCATCATGAAGTTACAAATTGCTATATCTTATGAAATCTTTCAAAGTTAGAAAACAAAAAATAAATAAATGAATAAAGCGGATTATACTGAAAATCTAGATTAAGCCATCTAAGTAACTCTACCGGGGCTATGGACGCTCGCTGGCAGTGGGGCTCTACTTAGGAGAATTGTAACGATAACCTTGCCAGGGCTATAGACGCTCGCTGGCAGCAAGGCTCTATCCGGTCGGCTATGAGGGAATATCCTCACCTACGTAGGCTAATGTTAGTCACTGGTTTGTTCAACTGATCTTCAAGATGAGGATAATTAATCACATGCACACAACTAAACTGAAAATGAAAATTCATGCATCTTTATTGAATACTTTGAGTCTCAAGCTGAATAGTAATTTGCAGGAAAGATAGTTGGAAGTTATGAGTTCATTTCATCTAGTTTCCTTGAACACTCTGAATTTAATTGTTTTGTTTTGGTTGCTAGTTGTTGTGATGTTCACAACACGCCCCATTATGCTCCTTAGCAAAATGGGGACCCCTGCTGATGTTTTGCTTTTTGCTTCTGCTTGTGTTTTTCTACTTTCTGGCGGTCTGGTAAAAATGAAGGTCAGGTGCATCATCATCATGATATAGGATGAGGTAGGTCATCATCATGAGGTTAGTTTGTCAAAGTTCATATTTTATTGTTGTGACCTCATATTTAGAAAGAGCTTGAAATTCCATGCAGGTTTGCCTTTTACTTCACTTGAAAATTCGTCCATATGTGGAAGTTATGCACAGTCAAAGTTTTGGTCAAACCTGATATTCGCAGGAGGATCATCATATTTTTATATCCTAAGTCATGTTGTCAACATCATCATGATCTTGGTCTATCACCCGATAAAAATCATGTAGTCGCAACATCCGGACGTCAATCTTAGGTGGTAGTGCCCTTTACCCGTCAAATGGCCTTATACGCATCATCAGCATCATGATTTTAGGAGGGTCATATGTTATAAACTCGGTTTTGATTACATGAAGAACATCATCATCATCATATTTGAACGCCCCCCCCCCCCGATAATATCCTGAGGTTCGAATATCATGATGACATCAGCTTTCAGTCAAGGTAAGTTCTCCCCGTCGAGTGGTCTTTTGTATCGCGAGCATCATCATGATATTTCAAATCTTATCATATCATGCTGATCACCCTTAGAAAATTCATCATCGGCATATTTGCATGTGCATGCTATAAACCTATCGCAAGGCCATCATCATGATATTTGCTGAACCTCGCTAAGATGATGATGACGACTTCATATCCTCCTGATCTCCTTTTGCATAATCATGATCATCATCCTGATCTTTCACGAGGGTCATTCACTGAAATTCGCTAAGTAATGGAGACATCATCATGATAATTCGATTAAGAGGATCATCATCTTCATATCCTCCTGATCTCCGGTTAGCGAATATCATGATGATCACCCTATCTATTCAGAAGAGGTCGATATTGCATTCCTTAAACAGCATGATCATATTTTACAATATCACCCTAGCGCAAATATCATGATGACCTTAACTCATCCTTGTGCTCCGAAGACAAATTATGATGATGACGTCATCTGGATAATTCGATAAGGATGATCATCATCATATATTTTTTATCCTGTCATATCGTCAAGATCATCATGATCTTGTTTGTCCACCTGATATTTCGTAAAGTCCTCCTGCCGATGAAGTACAACCTTTTGCAAGTATCCTGATGATCATCATCATCAGATTTACCCTTCGGCAGGATTTTTTCCCAAACATGATCCGGTTGGCGAAATATCATGATGACGTCATATTTTAAGTTTACGAAGGCCCCGAATATCATGATGACGTCATCCCGATCTGTAAACGAAGAACCAAATATCCTGATGATCATCATCATCACATTTTCCCTTCACCAGGATATTTTCCCAAGCACGATCCGGTTCCCAAATATGATGATGACGTCTTATTCTAAGTTCGACAAAAGCTGCAAATATCCTAATGCTCATCATCATCCTGATCTTTCGAGAGGGTTACCTTGGCCGCAAAAGGATCATATTACACATTCATCATCCTGATCATGCTCCTTAGGTGACCCGATATCACAATTATCCCCCTGATCTTAACTGAACATGATGATGACGTCATCCTTAGCATTTCAATGAAGCCCGAATATCATGATGACGTCACCATCATTTTCCTTCCCTCGGTAGTATGACCATATTCATATCCTCCCACTCTTCTTCAACATGATGATGATGTTGTTCTTTTCTCCAATATGCAAAAGCGGAATATCATGATGATGAAGTATATCGACCAACATGTTTTTTGACGCACCGACAGCGATGATCATGCCGATGGGCGGGAAATGAGGCGGTGGAGTTTTAAAGTGTTTTTTTGGCGCCTCTGGCATTTTTCGGTCAGCGATGGTTGACCCGTGAGCTTTGAGCAGTCTGAACGCATTTTGGACGCGTTTTGAAGAGTTTTCTGGATCCGATTTTCTCAATCTTGCACTGTCACCTGGATTTAAACGCTTATTTTAATTTCATGCTATTTTTTGTGATAAATGTGAAACTTATTGCTTGTCTTGTCTTGCAGGCTTGCAGTTGAGGAAGCAGCTGGAAGGTCAACACAGTGACCTCATGGAGGCAGAAGATCTGATCTCAGGAGCAAGAAGATAAGGATGAAGTGCGAAAAAGTCAAGGCCATTCAAGTAAAGAAGAAGGTTGCAGCTGGAGGTATTACTACAACAGACAAACAAAAGTTATTACCCAGCTGCCAGAACTTCTCAGAAGGGGCAATATTTCGCCCAGATTTGACACTGCTCAGAGATATTTTTTTGAGAGCTGGTTCACCTGCATTTATTACTGTAACCAAGGGTTTGAACCAGGGGTTCAGTTAGGTTTTTTGTTGTAGTGAGGACAATCAGAATGTTATATATTGTGCCTCTCTACACTGTAATACTTTACAACAGGGGCTACAATAGGGGCTACAAAAGGGATTGTAGGAAAACATAGTGAGTTAGCTTAGCGTAGTTTAGAGGTAGAAGAAGGAGGTCGCCTGTTTGTCTGCAGTAAGGTGCGCGTGGAATGTCTGGCTGCCTTACTGTATCTGTAAAGCTTGTAAGTTCTCTGTAGTATGATTAATGAAACTAAGAGTCATTCCTACATTGTAAATCAAGTATGACTATTCGTTTCTAATACAATAGAATCTGGAGTTCTGCATCTATCTTCTGAGTGTTCTCCTGCTCTTCTTTGTGTTTTGAAATATCTTCTTTAAGAGCTTGCAATTTTAAATGTATGTTTGTGAAAATGCTCAGAACTTACATTTAGGGTTTTTACTGTGGATTTGATCAAATTACTGTGGTATTTACATAGTGCATAACAGAAACAATTAGATCCTTCGGTAGATTAAATGAGGTATAGATTAGATCTTTCTAACTTTTCCCAACCCATCTGAAATATTTAGCTGAAAACGTAGAAATCCAAAGGAAATTGTCTCAAATTTTAAGAAGCATGTATAACAGAGCTATAAGTAGACAGTTTTCATAAATAGATAAAGAAGACAGCTGCAAAAATCCAAGAAAACCCTCAGAAACTTGCAGGCCAGTAACACTTGTATGCAAATGAACAGAATACTTGTTGAAATCTATGACCTCTTGCATATTCTTAGTCCATTAAAACATCAAACAAACCTAAACTACGTAAGGCCCCTTGAACATTACAGCTTCACATTGACCAACTGAACTTGACCAACCGAACCATTGTAGACTTGGGATTAGTTGAATCTCAAATGATTCCTTCTTGTCTTTCAAGTATAGTTTCAGTTCATTATATGTGAATTTTAACTTATTGTTATGATTGCATCAAAACAGTCATCAACAGTTTTCTGGCGCTAGAAGGAGGGCTAGAAGGCTATATATTGTAATCATCAATAGGTAGGTACTCACCACTACGTCATACTTGTTTTACATTACAACTATTTGATTTACTATATATAGTATAATTATAGAATTTTATTTTATGTTTTTAATGTTGTGCTTATTTCTAACTATTCATATTTTGACATGTAAATGGCTATTAGATTTAAGGTAAAAGGTAAGAGTTTTTGTAAACACTCCATAGCCTCTAGCATTACCTACAAAAATTAAATTGGAAATTATTAAATATAAAAAACAAATATATATTTATTTTACTAGCCTTCTTTTGGAAAACTTGGGGTTTACATGACTTTAACCCAGAAAGAATTTGAAGATCAATTTAACTTTAAACAACTTTACTTTGTGAGAAGAAATTGTGGATTTTGGAGATTAAAATCTGCACCAAATTAGTTAGCCCTGGTATGATGATCTATATTGATTTTTTGCTTAGATTTGTATTTTTAAATTTTCCTTAAGGATTTAAGTTTTAGTAAAAATAATTCAAGGAAGCCCTACATTCATAATCTATGTTTTGTTTTCCCTTAAATTTTTATTTTTAATTTCTCAGTGATTTAAATTATAGTCAAAATAATACAAGGAAGCCCTTGCATTAATGTCTGCCTTAAATTTGTGTTTCTTTTTTATTTTCCTTTTCACTAATTTAATTTTAGTATAGATTTAAAGATGAATTTAATTTTAGTAAAATGTGATTTAACTCTCGCATGGAGAAATCTTTGTTTAACCTAGTTGAGTTGTAGAAAACCCTTGTTTAAGAAAATTTAATTAGAATAACTTTTTGATTAAACATTAATTAAATAAAAATAAAAATTTGTGTACATGTATAAATAATTTCAAAGTAAAATAAAATAATGCCTATGAAAATCACATAACTCCACAATATATCTCTCTACTTTTTTTAGATAAATGTATTTAAGATATCTATACTATTTAATAAAATATAGAATCCATATTTTTAAAATTAATTAAAATTTTAAAAAACTTTAAATTTTATCATTTTTTAATGGTTATTGAACCCTTGCCAACCTACACTAGTCACAAGCTATGCTTCCTACAACCTAAACTTTCATTTGGAGCAGGTATTCAAAACGGTAATAATTTAATAATGACAGCTTGCAAGTGTAAGAAGATTCTTCATCGTAGGCCCTGCTTATATGTTAATGAATCTTAAAGCCGACAGCTTGTTTTCTGTTTTCTAGGTTTGCTCAGGCTTTTTAGAGAGATCTGGTGTAAATATATTAGAAGATAGAGACTTTTGCTTTGTCTGTTCAGAGTAAAAGTATCGTTTGGAGAATTTAGAAGCCATACTTTCTAAGATCGAGAAAAAAGTAGCGATTTCGTGTGTAGCAACATTCTCAACAGGAAGGTATCCCTCACAACATATCTGGTATTTTCCTCAAGAATCCCTCACAACATAAAGCCAAGATTTTTTTGCATTTTCTTTTCTATTCCTTTCTATGGTTACTCTCCTTCTGCGTATTATAAATGTTGTTGAAGTCATAAAAGCAGCTGTGTTTCAACCTGTATAATCTCTGGTTCTCTATGAATCCATTAAAAACTTTAGCAGATGCACTGTACAAATCTAGATGTAAACATGGTAAAATCTAAATGTAAAAGAAGCTGTCGATAAAACTAAGGAACGGCAAAATCATATTTGATACAGAACCAAAGAGTGTAGAGGTAATAGTTGCAATGCATTGCTTTACACAATCCTTGATGTAAATGCAAGAAATAGAATAACAGAACCAAAAGAAGAACAGCAAATCAAACAAATGCTCAGAATGAAAATAATATAAAACAACACACAGAAGACCAAGCAATTTAACGTGGTTCACCATTTCATGGCTACATCCACAACGAAGGCCATTCATTCATTTAGATAATACATCTCTCTCTGTGTATTACATACACATCTCTGTTTTTTGAACAGCAGCTATTCACACCACACTATATTCTACAGAACTTCCTCCTACGTTTTTATCCGTCCTCAGACCATCTGGATAGATGCAACCGCATGCCAAGAAATGGCAGTTACATAAGGAATGGTTGCTAGAGGAATATGTCTGAGACTGCAGAAGAATACAGCAGATCAGTTACAATTGGGCTTCACTGATGCCACGTGCCCAACAATCTCCCACTTGAAGACCAATGGGATCGGCAATGAAGCTGTTCTGAGAGAGAGAACCCTTTCTTGAAATTCAGTGTCACAATGGAACAAGACCAAGAGAAGATCTACAGAATTCGAACTTCTCTCAAGGAACAACCTTGGTTAATGCATCCGCGGATTGACCGTTGTGTCAATCTTTGTGACCTGCAACTTGCCTTCATCAATAACATGGCGGATAAAGTAGTATCGAAGGTCAATGTGCTTGGTTCGATTGTGCAAAGCTGAATTCCTAGCCAGGTGAATAGCACTATTGCTATCACAATACAATGGAAATACTGATTTTGGACAGCCTAGTTCTATCAACAAACGCTTGAGCCATATTATTTCTTTTTCTCCTTCCATGAGCGCAATGTATTTGGCCTCAGTGGATGACAAAGCTACAACTTGTTGCAATCAAGGAACCCAACTAATGGCTGCCCTGGCAAATGTAAATGCATAACCAATGGTAGACCGACATTTATCTAAATCTTTGGCCATATCTGAATCAACATAACCACAGAGCTAAGTGTCAGTACCTCCAAAACATAAACAAAAATGTGAAGTACCTTTCAAGTATCATAGAATCCACTAAACTGCCTGCCAGTGTAATTTGCCCAGATGACTCATGAATTTGCTCACAACTGCAACTGCTTGTGCAATGTTCAAACAAGTATATACCATTGCTACATTATACTGCCAACTACAAATGTATATGGAACAAACCTTATATATTCTTCTTCTTCTTGATTTTTTGGAGACATAGCTAAAGATAGGTGGAAATGATCAGCCAAAGGAGTAGATACCAGTTTGGCCTGAGACATTAAATCTGTCCAACACTTTGGCAATGTAGTTTACTTGGGACAACCTGAGTTCTCTTTTATTTTTGTTTCTAAATATGTACATCCTAAGTATTCTTTTAGCTGGTCTGAGGTCTTTCATGGCAAAACCAAGAGCCAACTGTTGCTTCAGCTGAGCAATAATCTTAACACTAGTACTAGCAACTAACATATCGTCAACATAGAGCAAAAGGATGACAAACTCACCAGTATTGAGCTTCTTGTGGTAAACACAAGGATCTAATTCACACCAAATAAAGTTGTTATCAGTCATGAAGTGGTCAAATTTTTAATACCATTGTCTTGGAGCTTGCTTCAGCCCATACAAACTCCACTTCAACTTGTAAAATAAATGATCCTTACCTGGTTGAGCAAAGCCTTCAGGTTGCTCCATGTATAAATCCTCATCAATGTCTCCATGTAGAAATGTTGTTTTCACATTGAGTTGCTCAAGTTCTAAATCCCAAATAGCTACCAAACCCAACACAGCATGGATTGTGTCCATTCTGACAACTGGAGAAAAAATTTCTGTAAAATCAATAACAAGGAAATGAGTAACATTATCTGGTATACTAGGAACATTTACTAATTCAACATCAAATCATTTCAAACCTGACAATGTTAAGGGTTCCAATGTGCTAGCAACAACTACTAATGCATCTGGTCTATGGTACAATCCTCTAGGGATATGTTTTGTGTTGAAAGCATCAAATGAATCTATCAAATCCCACACCCTATGCTTGTAACAAACCATTTTTTTGTAGTTACATGCATACAATTTCCTTACTTGCCTGACCACTAACGCAGAATCTGAAAATACCCTAATCATTTTCACCTTTTTCTTGATAGCCATAACAAGTCCATAAATCAAAGCTTCATATTCTGCAATGTTGTTAGTACAAGAAAATTGTAGCCTATATGCTGCTAAATATGACTTACCATGAGGATCTAGAAGCTCCACACCTGCACCTGCACCCTATTTAGATTTAGATCTATCACACTTCAGTGTCCACATGCCATCTTTATTCTTTTGATCCTTTACTTTGGCATGTTCATTCATGGGCAATTCATTTTGACCTTCTTGCATATTTATACTTTTAGTTTTTAAATAAGAATGACAAATACTCTTGTCCTTTGTTCCTTCTTTTAAATCTAGGATCAACACATCTATGTTATTTTGAAAGTATTTCTCTAGTTGATCAAGATTAACCTTTCCTTTTTGCAATTCCCTTCCTTTTGTGCATTTTATGTATTGATATTCAATAATATCTCTGCGCATTCCATAATTTTCTTCAGAATGAGGTCTATCATGGATTCTACACATGTTTTTATACAATTTGCATTAAACTGGAATATTTTATTCTATGCACCTTTCTATTTCTTGTCTAATGACCTGACTGAAACTATTTATTGCATTACTTTCTTCATCAGAAGAGTTTCCATCAGACTCAATGAACAATACTGTTTCCTTACTGACATGTATTTCTCTAAAATTTAACATCAAGATTTCTTCAATTTGTACTCCCTTGTCAATTATTCTATAAACACTAGGCTTAATAGAAACATACAATATCTCATTAGTCCTATTGTATTCTGTAATCATGTGTTTCATCCTGGGTTCTACTTCTATCCTGATCTGATTTGGAACACCTCTCCAAGGTAACCACATATGTGAAAAATCAGTGGCCATATATCCATTCAATGTTTTGGACTAGTCTCTACTCAACAACATCCCATAATTCATAGGTATATCTACTATCTGAATGTCAATAAACTAACTTACCCTAGGATCTAAGGCTAATTGCATTTGAATATGCATTAGTTCTCCTATCACATTAACCTTAGTTTTATCCATTTGTAAAACAACCTTAGCATATTTGGTAGGGGTCAGCCCTAAAGTTTTAAATATCCCTAAAGGCATTACATTAGCTGATGCACCAGAATCTACCATGCAATTATGTATGTTCTTTCCAAAAATTCTAATGGTTAACAAGAAAGGAGGAGCTTCTTTCTTATCTGCATATATTACCACATTAGTGTTGGAAGGTTGTTCAGTTTTCCTACTCTTTTCTTTGGGTTGCGAATCCCTATCAAGAACATTCACATTAGCATAAACCTCACTTGTCACAGATGTATCCAAGGATATTATGAAAGTATTTATAACCTCTAGACTTTTTAATAATTTGCATAAAGGTATACTAACCTTGATTTTCTTTATCTCTTCTGACAAGTAACTCATCAACCTCATTGTTTATACTATCTCTGTTTTACTTGTTTGGACCTTTTGTGCTACCGTTCCATTATTTGCATAATGATTAGCCTTCATTATAGTAGGATTATTGCTAGTGCTCTGATCTAGGGGAGTATTGAAATTGTTAGAGGAATAGAAGTAGTGAAAGGACCTCCTGGCCTAGTGTTATTTCTCAAATTGTAGTTGTGATTTTTGTTTGACTACTGAAAAGCATGTACCTCTTCTATTTCATATAACACTTCATTTTCAGTTTCAAAGGGAAACTGAAATGCATTTAGTACAAAGGCTGATCCAGGATAGAGGTTCTCACAAAAATAAGGTTCATCCTCTAACAATTGATCCTCTTCTTCTCTAGTTGCAAAGGTCAAAGTCTCTAAGACTAAAGTAGTCTCATATCTTGAGGGCACTACTTCATTACCTTTGGGAATGAGAAATTCAGAAGTGGGAGCCTGTACATCTACATTAAAAATACTAGCTGCTAAATGGAACTGAGGACAATCTAGTTTAGCATGGGCACTGGTATTATGAATTCTACATCAATTCTTCAATGCTACATTGGCCATTTGAATTCTAGTTGTTTGTTTTGTATCTTGGTTATCCAAATTTTCAAATGGAGAAGCTAGAGTGCCATTATTTGGCCATGTGTTCCATGTTTTAGGTGGCCTTGGCTGATTCTAATTTCTGTTGTCTTTATCCTAGGCTCTGTTATCTACAACAAGTCCTCTATTTTCCATCGGTTGTCCTAGATTATGATTTTGATTCTGATTGTAATTCTGGTTTTGATTTGAACTTTGACCCGAGTTATAATTCTGATTATGATTCTAGTTATGGCTTGGGTTGTAGTTCTGACTATAGCTTTGGTTATGGTTTTGAATGTAACCTTGGTTGTTTCTACCATAGAAATTTTCATTTCTCAGTTGTGTCATTTCAGTAGTCAATCTTCTCAAGTGTGCAGTAATTTCTTTGATTTCTTTTGTTTCCTCTTGTGCCTTCGCCACAAATGTATCCTGAGGAGGTTGGAAGAAAGATTGACCATTACTCTGATTATTATTGGTAGTGTTACCAGTATAAGGGAATATGGCCTGGATTGGGGCAGGATTATACAAAGGTGTGTATGTAGAAACTGGATTCAATAATGGAGTGTTATGTGTAGGGACTCCACTCCAAGGTTGTGTCTGATTTTGTATCCCAAGATTTCCTCCATTAAGAAATGGATTATAAGTTATTTGTCTCATCTCCTAGTTTATTGAGGTTGCCTCCTTATAAGCCTTGGATATTGTATCTATGTCAACTTTTCTTTTGACAAACATAGCCATTAGTGGATCTAAGGCTACATAATACATGGCTAACAATGTATCTGCATTTACTGTGTAAGGAGCTACCAACCTAGAATAGGCCTTTTAAAACATGTCATTAAAATTGTCAATCAGCTCTCCTTCACCTCTCTTTATTGCAGCCAATTTATGATATAGGTGGAAGGATCTATTGGACCTCTAAATCTAGACAAAAATGTTTCTTCCATAAGTGCCCAAGAAGAAATGTAACTATTAGGCAAGTTAACATACCAGTTAGAAGCTTGCTCATTGAAGGTGTAAGGAAACAACCCACACACAACATCCTCATATTCTAACCTGGCCCTATTGTATGCCTCCTTAAATATCCTAATGTGATCTTCTGGATCCTAATGCAACTGGTATTTAGGACATATCTTTTTTAGGATTCTTTGGCATCTCATGATAATCAGGGAAGGTTATGGGAGAATTAACATTAAAGTAAGCCATTGCAGGTACTTGTGCTTAACCTAGACCTTGGGGAATAGCTAGATTTCTTGGTGGATTTGGATTTCTAAGAGGACTGGGACCTTTAGGAGGAATAGAACCTCTGGGAGGACCTGAACTAAGATTTAAGGATCTAAATGAAGAACTGTCAAGACTCACAATGTTATGGATACTAAAAGGTGATCCAAGAGCCATTCCAGATGAACCTCCTACATGTGATATTCTAGGATTCCAAATCAAAGGACTTTTACTTTGCCTTTTATTAGGTAATTGCACAAATATATCTTCTAAACTAGATCTAAACCTAGTCAATCTACCACTGTTATGAGCTAGCTTTCCCTAGAACAAACCCTAATTCCAATCAGGCCCTCCTTCTAGTGCCAAAAACTATTGATGATTGTTTTTACACATTCATAACAAAAGTTAAAATTTACAAAATGAACCTAACTGTCTTGAAGGATATGAAGAAATCAATTAAGATTACTTAATCCCAAGTTTCTGTATGGTCAGGTCTTGACCTTGTGGATAATTCAGTAGCTCAACGTGAAGCTGTAATATGCAAGGGGCTTTATTGATTTAAGGTGTTTTATGACTCACTGGACTCGAATTATGCAAAATATCACAAATATCAACATTTTCTTCATTCCTTTGCATAAATTTGTTACTATATGACAAAGCTTTATATGATTTATATTAAAACAAGCCTTTCTTTTCAAATATTATGAAAATTGCCAAATATCAACTCAGTTGTTCATGTTTCCTTCAAATATCAAACAATCTCCTTCAAATCTCTACGTTTAAGCTTAGTATTTCAAATGTTTGGGAAAAGTTAGAGAAATCTAAATTATACTTCATTCTGCTACAGGATCTAAATTCTCTGTTATTCACATTGTAAGCAGTACAGTAAACTTGATTAAATCCACAGACTAAACCTTTAAATGTAAGCCCTGAGTATTTTCATGAGCATACATTGAAGATTGCAAGCTTTTGGAGAGATAATATTTCAAATACAAACAAGAGCTAGAAAACACTCTTAAAGTAGACGTAGAATTTCAAAGATATTTGTATTCAAAATAAATAGTCATATATGATTTACAATGTATGAATGACTCCTTGCTTCATTAATCAACTTACAGGAAACTTACAAAACATCTTACAAATACAGTAAGGAGGATAGATGTTCCATGCATTCCTTATTGTAGACACAAGTGACCTCATTCTATTCTAAACTAAAATGTTCCTCTATTCAAGATGCTAAGACAAATTACAATTTCCAGCTCTGTTCTATAAATCCCTATGTAAGTCATTACAAAGTAAAGGCTCAATATATAGATTTGATTATCCCCAATACAGTTTCAAAACCCTAGTCAATCAATGGTCCACACTTCAAGTGCAACATCAATGATGGAAAACAAATCTTGCCACAAATCTCTAAGAGGCATACCCCATACTGAGCATAAAGATGCCCTTTGGAAACCCTAACAACCTCAAAATATCTTCTGTTGCTTTGCCCTTTTAATAATGCTTCCTTCCACCTATATATTTCTTCTCACTGAAAACCTTTACTTCTTTCGTTTCTTTTGTTATCCAATCTACCCTTTGTGACATTATCGCCATTAAAACTCCACCTTCCATATACCTGCACACTTGCAAATAGACAAAAAAATGGATTTTAAAATTCATCTCGCTTTCGTCAGTTTATACCTCTTCTAAATGTTAGATGGGCACTAATTACAAGAATTAATGTGCCAAAAGTTTGGCCTTCTATTGCAGTGTTTGCATTTTAAACTTTGTTACCATTAGTTTAATTCTGCATACATACCTTTTTCCTTGTATGCTTTCTTGTAGGTTTTGTTTGTATGTCTTCTTTGTATCTTTAAACATACAAGCACTTTATGCAAGAAATCAAACATTCATCTTTTGCTTTTTATGCTTTGTATGCTTTCTTTGTAGGTTTTGTTTGTATGTCTTCCTTGTATCTTTTGCTTTTTATATCATGCTTTGTATATTTTCTTGTATGAGTGCATATACAACAACCTTATGCAAACCCTCTCTTTACCTTTTATCTTCTGCGATGCCTTTATTTCTTTGTATCTTGAATTATGTATATCATAAACATACAAGCATTTAAATATACAAAGACCTTTATGTATTTAATTTCTTCTTTGCATCCACTTTGTATCTTCTATTTACATCTTTCACTTTGCATATCAGCTTGTATATCGAAGATATACATTGTAATTATACAAACCCGACATGCAATCGGTGGGGTCCACTTTACTTTTCACTTGTATCTCCATGATGCAACAACACTTGTATCAAACCTTTACTTACAAAGTCCAAGATACATACAAAATCCTTTGTATGTCCTTTTGGACTTCAACTTTTATAAACCATAGTTTACTTACCTTTTAGCTCTGCAGCCTGCATAAAGTGCAATGCATCTTTCGATAGACTTTAAGTCATGATGCATTGCCTTAACCAAATTTTAATCTTTCCTAAATTCTGTATTGTATGTATCTCGCAATGTATGTCTGCAAAACATACACACAAAGCACAAAATATACAATATCTTAACCTTATTTCATAATCTTTTTGGTTTCGTGCTATGTATATAGCTTTGTATATTGCCTTGTATGTTCCTCTTACCAAACATACAAACTTAAAATACCCGCCGACGGACTTAACTAACTGTTTATTTAAACTTCAAATTTTACTGGGCTCAACTTGTATGTAAGAATAAAATGTTATTGAAATCCATACAAGTAAAAAAAATTTAATAGACCCGACAACTGCCACATGCAACTCATACCATGACCCGATATACAAACGACTTTGTATATGAGCAACCTTGTATACAAACAACTTTGTATATGCAACATACAAACCGCTCCTTGATACATTTACCAAAAACATACATATCTTGCAAACTACTAGGAAATTCAAAATGGTTCAAAAAGCAACCCTCACTCATTTTTAACAAGGAATTCACCCCTATTCAGCTCTGGTACTTAATGCTATTTTTTTCTTTGTTTTCAACAAGGTTTGTAACTTTCACTTCCTTTTCCCTTTCACCACCAGCAGACCCACACACAAAAGCAAAAGCCACAGCCATAGCAGGGGTCCTCATTTTGCTAAGGAGTAAAATGGGGCATGTTGTGAGCATCACAACAGGTCTAGTAGAGCACCCTTGGGTGGGGACAAAGATGAGAGAAGAGCAAGCCAAATTGTAGCAGTTGGTATGCATGAATGAATTGCAATAGTACAGTAGGAAAGGATACAGTACAATGAATTTAAATGTGAAGAAGAGAATAGTATGATATTGATTTCAAATGATAATGTAGATGTTGATGATGTTTATGAATTTCAAGAGGCCCTAGAAGATGTTGTAGAGGAAATGGAGGAAGCCTACCAAGAAGATGAGTTGTCAAGCAATGAAGACAAGGATGATAGCAAATCGGGACAATAAAACAAAGAAGAGGTACATGTGAGTACAAATGTTGATTTTGGTCATAGATTTGAAATTAAGAATGTAGTTATGCAAGTTGATAGAGGAAAGAAAGAAAACCATGGTTATATAGTGCCACGTTGGCTTAAGGGAGAGCATAGAAATAATAAACAAGATGCTGGTTATGATGGATTTCATGATAGTAAGCCTATCACAAGCATGGAAGGTATGATAGAATTAAAGAGGAGCCAAGATGAGAGGACAAGTTGGAAAGAAAGGAAGTATGAAGAAGGCATTTTAAGGCATCAAACAAACCTCATGTCATGGAGAAAATGTGCAACAATAAGAAGTCAACAGTTTGGAACTACACGAAGCCAAGTATGGAGGGTGAAGTCTGAGACGGCAGCACGGGAAGTTGGTGCAGCAGGACGCGGTGAGAAGAAAATCTCTCAAGAGAGTAAAAAGTATGAAGAAGAGAATAAGATGAAGGTGATAGAGTTAAGTTTACGGTAGAATGATCACATACAACAAGTTGAGACTTGTAAAGAAGAGTTCAAGGAAAATGAAGAAATATTGTTACACCATGAAGCTAGAAAGGAAAGTGATTGTGTGAAGAAGCATGCAAGAGAACCAGAACAACAAAAAGGAGATTATGAAGACACAAAGGTATTAACTAACATCATACCTAGGAAGGAAGAGAATGAAGAAACCAGAAGGAAGCTAGAGGAGTATGCGTGCAAGATGAAAGGTAAACAAATTGTTTGTGAAGATTTTCAAATTATAGATGAAATAGTTGACAATAAGAGTTTGATAGATGAAGATGAGAAGAGTGTAGATATGAATGGTGAAGATGGTAATTACAAGTATGAAATAGAGTTGTGGAGACTTGTTGATGAGAAAGAAATTAGGAGAAAGAAATATAAAAGGAAACAAGGAAGTAAATAGAGGCAAATTGAAAAGCTCAAATGGGGTAAGAAGGCTGAAGGCCAAAATAGGGCAGCAATAACTAGGAATGGTGAAAACAATGAAGAGTCTAAGATTGCAGCTATTGTAGAAGTTGAAAAGGAATCTAGAAAAGAAGATGGAGGTGAGAATACAATTTGGAATAAGAGGACAATAGATAATCTGGTTGAAGATCAATCCATAAAAAGTGCAATAACTGAAATGGAAGAACGTGTTGATGGAAACCTGAAGACAAATGAATCAGCGGGAGACGTGGAAATGAGGGTAGAGGTATATGATAAAGGGGATATTGCAGAGCTGCAAGAAGAGGGAAAATTCTTAGTCCTATATGAGGACATTGTTTTGTTTCATTTTGATTTATGGAGTAGTCAGGAGATAGGACAAAATTATGAAGAGAGATATATAGATTTTTGTAAGAATTTTGTGAGTTGTGATACATATGGTGAAGTCCATGATGAGTTAATATGGAAGGATGAATTTGATAATACTGAAAGACAATTGGATGATATATTTAAAGTCATTTACATTGATCTATATGTGGCTAAGTGGGAAATGAAACTTTGGAGGAAACTGGTGAAAAATGGAACGATGAAAGTGGCACAGCAATGTGAGAGAAAGATGATAACTATACCAAAAAGATTGTAGAAGAAGTGAAAGAAAAATATAGAGCTAGATAAGTTTTGATCCTCATGTTTAGGAGCACATGCAATTTTTTTCCCTAGGGAGTATAATGTAGGGGCATCTTCTTAATTTTTGAATTTTATAATTTTTGGGTTCGTTGAGGGGTCAGATGATAGGATGTATATGGTAGAAAGTTCATGTCGCCAAAGCAATAGGAACATTCATAGTCATTTGGTAGTTTTCTAGGTTTATGTTACATATGCTAAAGGTAGTTAAGTTACAAGCAGACGACAGAAAGAATAAACAGCTATGGTTAGGTAGAGACAAGTTACCATGAGCAAATTGGTGTGACGGTTACATTAGGAAGAGGTGAAAAATGATAGAAGCAATTAAAGGAGATACCGATAGGTATACTTGTTGAATCAATAGTGAGGGTAGTTAGAAGTTGAAGAGGTTTGAATGGATGGTTGGAAGGGAGAAGATGCAACAAATTGTAGACAAAGGGGTGTGAAAAGACATGCAAGAAAAGAAAAGAAAATGGTTCTAGTAGCTGACCATTGGCAGAAATAGAACAGATAGGAGAGGCATATCAAATGCATATAAGGAGAGTGAGAAGGTATGAGATGGAGAGAGAGGTAGAATGGCCAAAGAAAGGAAGGCTAAGTTTTAGAAGAAAAAGGTTGATAAGAGAAAGACCGAGAGGCCACTGAGCAAAGGGAAGGAGGTCAATGAAGTAAGAGGAAGGCCAATAGAAAGAAGTAGAGGCCAAACATAAGGAAGTAGAGGATGTTAAGAGAAATGCCAAAGGCCAATGGGTTGAGGCCCAAATAGAAGGAGAGTGACAGTCGGTTGGAGCTAGAAAAGAAGAGGTCAATGATTACTGGAAAAGAGAAAACTAGATGGTGAGAGGATAGGCTTCTGTACCAGATTCGACCAGAGAGGGAAATGTAAATTCAAACCGAACTTATGATCTCTAACTTAGATAACTTCTGAATGTTGGATATTTGTATTGCAGACTTAATTTATTACTTTCTTTTATTTTGCAGATGCAATTTCCACTTCTCATACACTTCCAATTTCTGTGTCTATACATGGTATTGCAGGACAAAAGACATTGATATATAAATGAGTGACGGTAGGAGTCACATCTATGATAGATGTGACTCCTCAAATATATAAATGAGTGATGGTAGGAGTCACATCTATAATAGACGTGACTCCTCAAGGAGTCACGCCTATCATAGGTGTGACTTCGTCACCTTTCCTTTGCTTTAGCGATTGCTAATCACCATTTGAATTGTAGTCGGTGTTTATACTTTGGTAATTTATCATTTGATCATGCTATATTCATGTTTATTTTAACATACCTTATATATTAAGTATGAATATATAAGTAATAATTAATATTACTTATATATTCATATTTATTATGATCATAATAAATACGTTATCTGATCGAAGTTACAAACAACTCAACACTCCCTCTTAGCTCGGGAAGATAACAATATCACAATAATCTCTGTGAATATCAATTATCTGATCTGTAATGAATTACTCAAAGTAATTCAATATCACATAACTCATTATATATAGTATCACCTATCTCGTGATACATAGCATCACCTACCTCATGATACTAAAGGATATACTATACTCGAGAACATTACATTCTCCTTATATATCCTAGTTATGGTATGTGCATTAACATTAAGTCACATAATGTCTACCATAACTTAATCATGATAACTCCATGATTCATACAAATATCAAGTCACATGATATTAGTCTAATGAACATTATAAGATCGTCACCTTATAATGTTAGGTACAATTGTAGATTATCCAAAAGTCATCACTTTTAGAAATAAACACAGGATGGGTAGGCCCATAATGTCATAGAGTCACACATATGACACAAGAAGTTTACACATTAAACATCTTTAATATATTAGTACAAATCAATTAGAGTCTTACATTTCAATCATACCAAGATTTTTCCTAAAGTATTCAACTTTCACCTTGAGGGGTAGTTTGGTAAGAATATCTGCAGTTTGATCTCCTGTACTAATATATTCCAACTGAATCACATTCCTTTCCACCATATCACGCACATAGTGATGAGGAATCTCAATATGTTTAGATATATCATGGAATACTAGATTTACAGATAACTTAATACATCTTTGATTGTCGCAGTGGATGATAGTTGGTTTCAGAGATTTACCAAATAATCCCACAAGAAGTTTTCTAAGCCATATTACCTCTCTAGCAACCATAGAAACTGCAATATATTCGGATTCTATAAAACTCTGAGCAACTGAAGACTATTTTTTGTTGATCCACGATATCATTGCTGATCCTAAACTGAAACAACTTCCAGAGGTGTTTTTCCGGTCGGTTACACTTCTAGCCCAATCTGAATATGTGAATCTATGTAGATCTAAGTCAACCTTTTCATATTTTAAGCCATAATTTAGAGTACCTTGAAGGTATCTCATTATATGCTTCATAGCCACAAGATGTATCTCCTTGGGCTCACACATAAACTGACTTAAGGCATTTACAGCATAGCAGATATCAGGTCTAGTATTGACCAAATACATCAAGGATCCAATTATCTGTCTAAAAAGAGTGGGATCTGCCAATAGAGAATCTACTGCTGCTTCATTCAATTTATGAAGATTTGTTTCCATGGGGGAAGACATAGGTCTACATTCCATCATACCAAACCTTTTTAATATATCAATTGTGTACTTCCCTTTGTTTAGAATAATACAATCTAATTTCTGCCATACTTCTAGTCCAAGGAAGTAGTGTAATAGACCTAAGTCCTTCATGTCAAATTCTAAAGCTAGATCTTTCTTACAATGATCAATAAGGTGATCTTCTCTTGTAATCAATTGATCATCAACATATAATATCAATATTAACATATCACCTTTGCTTTGTTTGAAGTAGAGATTTGGATCTGCATCGTTCTTCAAGAAGCCTAATCTCAAGAGGTAACTATCAATTCTTTCATACCAAGCTCTGGGAGCCTGTTTAAGTCCATATAGAGCTTTCTTTAATTTATATACATGGGATCCTGCATTGTGAATGTCAAATCCTTCGGGTTGCTCTAAGTAATCCTCTTCTTCAATGGTTCCATTTAAGAAAGTAGTTTTAACATCCATTTGATGGACTTTCCACCCTTTGGCTGCTGCAATAGCTAGAACTGCCCTGACTGATGTATATCGAGCAACTGGAGAGAAGGTTTCGTCGTAATCAATTCCTTCCTTTTGTGAAAATCCTCTGGCTACAAATCTTGCTTTGTATTTCCCTATACTGCCATCTGCAACATGTTTGATTTTAAATAGTCATTTTGAAGAAACAATAGATTTCCCTTTTGGTCTAGGTACTATATCCCACACATCATTCGTTAGGATGGATTGATGCTCCTCTGTCATGGCATCCTTCCATACTTGGTGCTTAAGAGCTTCTATAGCACTAGAAGGTTCTGATTTAATGAATTCACTCATTAAAGCTACATAACTAGAGAATCTCTTAGGTCTTGTGCTTTCCCTAAAATTCCGTAATGGAGCAGCATAATTTTTAGCTTCTTCCCTTGTTTTGGTGGCGCAGAGTGGTCTTTGCTTGGGATTTTCTAGTGATGTGATTTGTTCATGGTTTACATCTTCCTCAAGATACTCCCTTTGAAACTCAGGTGTAGGATCCTCTTCTATGCCTGAGTTGGAAGTTTGAATTTCTGAATCAATATAATTTTTGGCTCTTTTGAAAGCTATGTCTTCCTCAAAAATCACATCTCTGCTTAGTTCAATATGTTTTTGACCAAGTATATATATTCTATAAGCTTTTGATGTTTCACTATAGACTACAAAGATGCCTTTTCTCCCAGAAGGTTCTAGCTTAGTTCTTTTCTCTTTGGGCACATGAATGTAAATAGACAACCAAATATCCTTAAATGACTAATGTCTGGTTTTGTGCTAGAGAAGGCTTCTTTAGAAGTTTTGTCATCAATATGAGAGTGAGGACATCTATTCTGTATATAGACAGCAGTACTAGATGCTTCTGTCCAAAGTGAAGTGTCTATATTCTGATCAAGTAACATAGCACTAGCAGCTTCTACAATGGTTCTATTTCTCCTTTCTACAACTCCATTTTGTTGAGGATTATAAGGTACAATGAACTCCCTCTTAATCCTAGTGTTTTTACAAATGTCTTTAAAAATGTCTAAAGTGTATTCACTCCCATTATCTGTTCTTAAGGTTTTGATTTTTCTCCTGGAAGAGTTTCAGTAATGGATTTGAATTCCTTCAATCTTTTAAGGATTTCCTGTGATTCTTTACATTTAAGAAAATAGATCCATGTCTTTCTGGAGAAGTCATCAACAAAGATTACATAGTATAGAAACCCACCTAAGGAGGGTACAGACATGGGTCCACATAAATCTGAGTGGACTAGTTCTAATACATTATTTGTTTTACTAGAACTATTTTGAAAGGACCCCTTTGTATTTTTCCCTAAGGTACACCCCTTGCATACCCTTGAATTACATTGTTTGAGTCTAGGTAACCCTGTAACTAGTCTTTCCATGGAAGATAGGGCATGAAAATTTAGGTTTCCTAATCTTCTATGCCATATTTCATTAGAGTCTACAGTTTCATGAATTAGAGCTAGATTTGGTTCCGTACATAACTCATACAAGTACCCTTGTCTATGACCTATGGTTTTGGCTTTCTTAATAGTAAAATTCTTTGGCCATGCCAATACTTTGCTATCCATAAAGGTCACCCTATATCCATTATCTTCAAGTGCAGATATGGAGACTAGATTTCTTTTGATGCCTGGGACAAACAATACTCTAGTAAGTTGGATGGAGATGCCAGTCTTTAATTTGAGGGTGCACGTGCCAACACCCTTGACTAGATGTACAGAGTTATCTCCAATTGTTACTTCTTCGTTAGTCTCTTCTACCATGGTGTCCAGTAGTTCCTTGAACCCTGTGATGTGTCTTGATGAACCACTATCTATAACCCAGGTGTTGGATTTATTTGTTACTTGGTTTGAAAGTGTAGAGTAGAATACATATTTCTCAGATTCATGCTCCTTTATTTTGGCATAAGATGCTTGTTTCTTAGTTCTATCAGGACATCTAACTGCATAGTGTCCATATTGGTCGCATCTGAAACATTGGATGCGAGAAATGTCTTTCTTGAATGAACCTTTCCTGAGATGATTTTTCCTCTTCTTGAAGTGTTTCTTCTTCTCTTTCTTGTGAGAGTTTGTATTTAGAACATGAAGATCTTCATCTATATGTTTCTATTTTGACCCTTTCTTTGTCTGTTTAGATTCTTTTTGAAGACAGTCTGATCTTAGGTGGTCAAATTTTGGAAATTTAGACCTTGCACTAATGCCTTGAACAAATGTCTCCCAGGAATTTGGGAGACCATCTAGGGCAATAAGTGTTAGTTAATTTCTTTCAATTTGGTACCCATGTGTTGATAGTTGATCCCTTAGTGCAGATATTCTCATAAAGTATGCATTGATAGATTCTCCTTTGTTCATACTTATATGATTTATTTCCTTCTTTAGGGCTAAGATTCTGCTGGAGTTATTAATTTCATAATTGCTTTCAAGTGACTTAAACATATGATACACAGTCTCATGTTTTGTCAGAATCGGTACGATATGATCTCTAACTCCATCAACTATGATTTTCATGGCTTTGTCATTTCCTTCAATCCATGTCATTTTATCAGGATCATTCTCTAGTTCCGTTTTGTTTTCTCTCACAAATGAATCAACTTTATTTTCTTTTAGTATCATCATAATTCTAAATTTCCATGATCAGAAGTTGTTTCCTCCTTCCAATCCGTCTTTGAATCAGATTGCTGCTGCCATTTGAGAAATGAGATGTATTAAATCTGAATTTCTCAAGTTTAATTTTCTGCCTAGATTCTGCTTAACTTGGCTCTGATACCATGTAAATTCAAATCAAACTTATGATCTCTAACTTAGATAACTTCTGAATGTTGGATATTTGTATTGCAGACTTAATTTATTACTTTCTTTTCTTTTGCAGATGTAATTTCCACTTCTCATACACTTCTGGTTTCTGTGTCTATACATGGTATTGCAGGGCAAAAGACATTGATATATAAATGAGTGATGGTAGGAGTCACATATATGATAGAGGTGACTCCTCAAGGAGTCATGCCTATCACAGCTGTGACTTCATCACTTTTCCATTGCTTTAGCGATTGCTAATCACCGTTTGAATTGTAGTTGGTGTTTATACTTTGGTAATATATCATTCAATCATGCTATATTCATGTTTATTTTAACATACCTTATATATTAAGTATGAATATATAAGTAATACTTAATATTACTTATATATTCATATTTATTATGAGCATAATAAATACGTTATCTGATCGAAGCTACAAAAAACTCAATAGGAAATGTCAATAGGAGGAAGAAAAGAGACTGAGGGAGTAATGAGAGTGAGGAGGCCAAATACCCATAGAGAAGGGAGCATCGATCCATGAAAGATCTAGTTCACTTGTAATCTGTAATGGTTTCCCCAACATGAATGAAGATCATTGTTTTTGATATGTGTATTTATTTTTTATCGCTTGTGGTTTGTCTGAATCATGAAGGCTCTATTTTATATCTGTATGGCTGATCTGATAATCTAAGTTTCCTGTCATGGGTAGATCTTATTCCAGCAAGCTAAATCCATTAGTTAGTTCTTACATTTGTGCATTTCATCTCTGGATTGACTTCTTGTCCATAGAAAGGTTCCTGTCACTGTTATGATAGATCAACATTAAGGAATAGAGAGTGTGTCTAGTGTCTGAGGTTATTAAATGGGGTCTTAGAGCATGTGAATAGATCTTGTGCTATCAAAAAATCCCCCAAGGGGACATTCTCCGACATAACAGTAAAAAGAAATCTCCACCAATTATCATAAATTTTTGGGGTTTGGATTTAATAAAGAGTACTATATCTTATCAATTTTGTTTCTTGTGTGTGCATACAATTGGCCCATATACATTAATCAAGAAAAATGAAAATTAGTAAATATACAATTAATTTTACTTACTTGCCAATGCTGATCTGGGTTGACAACTTCCATGTTGGTTGTTCAGGGTCTCCATATGGTAGCCATGCCTCTAGAAAGAACAATTGATTCAACAAAGTGTGATTTCCATTCTTTTTAGTTTGTAAGCCATTATTTTAGCTTGCTTCTTACTTATATTTTTCATGTAGGAGGAATATATCAATATCTAATAAATGCATTTGACATTTAATCAAACATCTTTTGTTAGGGTTGTTTAGGCTCCCATCATTCCATGATGTGATCTTCATTGATCGTTGGAAAAGAGTATGCCTTTCCTGGATCTTAGCATCATATTTATCTTCATTTTCCCTTTTGCCTCCCCTTCTCTGACCAGTAATTCTTTATTGGATTTCCTTCCTTTCTTTTCTAGTTCCCCAAAATTAGACTTGTCAATTTCAAATATTGATTGAATCATTCCTCTATCATCTAAAGAGTTGATCTAAATTTCCATCCTTTCTTCTTCCTCATTTATTTCTTTTATAATCTCCTTTTAAAAATCTAAATTTTTTGTAATGTTCTATATCTTCTTAGTATTTGGTGTTTGATATATATCCTATATTTTCTCCAAAAGGATCATAGTTTCTTATCTCACTAGTAATCCCAAATAGTTCTAACACTAATTTGAAAGTATCCTTTTTTAGGAAATACCTTGAATCTCCCTCCTTTGGAAAATGTCATGTTTTGTTATTTGCCCATATTTCTACCTATGACTGATTTTCTTCTTGATTTTGCTCCTTTTTCCCAATATTGGGTTCTTCAATGTGGGAAATGTTTTCTATTTTTTTGTTTTCTCTTTCTTTTATTTGATCATTCATGTTCCATTTGTTGCTTTCTATTGGGACTTTCTTCTATTGGCCCCTCCATTTAAATTTTTTGGTTCAAAAACTCTTCCCTTGATTGAATTTTGACAAAGACATAAGCTTTTTTGTCAAATTTATGTATACACAAATATGTGCATATAGGCCTAATTCTTTCTCTTTTGTATTCTCATCCATCAATATGAAGGACCCTATATGATTTCCTATTTCCTTAAGTATCAAGGGATTCCAATATTTGAAGGAAGATTATACAATCTAATCCACATTGGATTTTTTGATATTTTATGTCTCAAATTGTTGAAGTTTAGTTCCCACTCTTTTATGTAAAAACCCACACTGAACATTAATTTCATGAACTACCTCTCATTATTTTATCTTCTTTTCTCTGTCATTCACATTTGATTTGATAAAACCCTCTGAGTAGATTGTGGGTAATCATGTTCTACCCTTAGTTTTCTTTACACCATTTTTTTATTTGATCTCATGTAGACCAAGGGTTTTCCCAACTCATGAAAAAGGCCATATATTTTGAATGGGAATTTATATTATCCAATTCCTATTTGTTTTGAATAAATATGACATTCTAAAAAATTTCCTTTATTTTGTGTTTCCGCAAAGGGGTCCTATTCACACCTGTAGCAACATATGATAATTCTTTTCTTGATTTTGTCCATGTCCTGCTTTTTTAATCATCTTGGATTTGGTTTTCTATCCAATCTATTAGGGCCTTATATTCTATTTCCTTTGGTCTCCACAATTTAATTTATGAAGTGGAAGAAATTTGATCTAACCCTAGTGTAGGATTTTGGGTTTTGCTTTTCTACAAATTGTCTCCTTTTAAGCCATTGGTGGGTGAACTGTTTAAATCTATTTCTATTATTTTCTTCTTCCCTCTTCCTTTGTTCTTCTCTCCATTCTTGTGTTAATCTACTGTAGTCTTTTGCCGATTTCAATCCAAAATTTTTTCCTTTGACTTGCAACAAGGGTAATGAATAGTATCATGGTGGAAAGAAAAATCCAAAGGTAAAAGGAAAGAAGAGTTGCACTTCTATAGTAAAGGTAAGAGAAAATTGCATTGTTCTCATTGTGATAAAGATGGGTATGAAGAAGATAAATGTTAGAATTTACACCCCAATTAGCACCCTCTTGGTTGAACAAAGGTAAAGATAAAAGCATCCAACATTTATCTTCTTCATGGGTAATAACTATATTTTGAGATTGTTATCTTTAGAATTGAGAATTTCAAATTTTAAATCTAGAGGACTAGATCATGCCCACAATCTAGTCTAGAGGACGATATTGCATCTATGATCTAGTCTAGGAAGAAAGAAGTCCTGAGAATTGCATTGGTGTTGGTATGAAGTGGAGTTTTAAACATAATACAATATTAAATTCAAAATTAGGGTTATTCACTGCACCTAAAAAGTAAATTATATACTAAGACAATAAGTTAACAAGATCCACAAAAAAAACATTAAAACATAAAACTGAATGAGTGAAACATACAATTCTTTACAATATTATTATTGAATATTTATTTCTTCATAACCTTTGACTCAACTTATTTATTTCTATAAATAAATTATTTTTCACCATAATTAAATCTTTCTATCATCTCCCTGCATTTCAACATGACCAGGTAATATAAGTTTAATTTCTTCAACTTTGTTAGAAGGCTTAATCTAACTTAGAATTTGATTCCTTTACTCATTTTCTGTCTGCAATATTTAATTCCTCTTAGATGAATTTAGTTATTTCGTTGGACTACAAGCATTGTTTAATGGTCATAAGACTTAGGCAAATCAAGAAATCATAATTAGTTTTGACTATATGGTCTTCCTCATTTTCCCACCATTTTCTTTTGGAGAACAAGCGAAGGGATATTAGATATAAACATAAAGGAAAACTAACAGTACCAATTGTTTTCATCACTGTTTGTTTTATCTATCATCACTAGAAAGGTCAGAGTTAGAAAGACAAACAAGTTGCAAAGAACAGAGTTGTGTCTGATAGCAATCTCTCACTACTTCAGCAGTGCTTTGAAATATGGTAGTCTCATAGACTGTTTTAGTATGATGAAGAATATTGAAATCTCTCTTATCCATTATATATTCGTGGACCCAGTTTTCTTAAGTGATTAGGGAATAGAATGATTGACATATCCGTTTGCAGTGCTAACTTGCTTTCTTACATTGTGCAGAGTTTACGACAATGGAAAATGTTAGTTCTGATGTTTCTCATGCGCAAGTTAAAGCTCAGTCTAGTATTGTTTCTGAGATAGCAGATCCTAATCCTGAGGTGAGGTTTAGTTGAAAAAAAAGGAAAAATTACAAGTAGAATTCTTGTGAATTAAATGATATTGGACACGCAGCAAGGATGCTAATCAATCTCAGTAGAGGGAGGGTTGATCAAGACACAGTTGCTGGAAGTGGTGGTAATAATGGCATGGAAAACCCTAACCCTCAGACATCTCATGGAAAGCCTAACATAAATGATAATGGTAGGAGCAGCAGGGGTAAAAAAAGTGGCCGATTCATTGGAGTCACTGATGACCATGGCCGTTGGCAAGCCAATATATGGTATTCTATTACTTCTGATATTATTCTTTTCTTTGATTAAAAAATAATACATTGAACACTATATCTTTCTTCAAGAAAAATGTCTAAAAGATTTTGATATCAATCTTTCAGGTCATTTTGTGTGTCTCATATTTAGGGTGATTCTATATCTATGCGGGTTAATTTTTTATGACTCAAAAGGTTGATTTGAAAAACTTTTGGATGCTGTTAAGATGTTGAGCTCAATAATAATGAATTGCTGAAGACATACAATATGTTTCACTGTAAAGAACTTCTTAATAACGTTGGAATGCCATTTCTCTGCAGGCTTAAGGATGATAGATGACAAGTAAGTCTTGGTGAGTTAATAAGGTTTTCTTTTTATTTAATTTAATTGACACTCTACTTAAATATCATCTATTTCAATGGTGAAACAATCAATAGCAATTTTACACTGGTAATGAGACTGAAACGTCAATAAGAGGAAGAAAAGAGACTGAGGGAGTAATGAGAGTGAGGGGGCGAAATGCCCATCGAGAATGGAGCATCGATCCATGAAGGATCTAGTTCACTTGTAATCTGTAATGGTTTCCCAGCATGAATAAAATTCATTGTTTTTGATATGTGTATTTATTTGTTATCGCTTGTGGTTTGTCTCAATCATGAAGGCTCTATTTTATATCTGTATGACTGATCTGATAATGTAAGTTTCCTTTCATGGGTAGTTCTTATTCCGGCAAGCTAAATTCATTAGTTAGTTCTGATATTTCTGCATTTCATTTCTGGATTGACTTATTGTCCATAGAAAGGTCCCTGTCACTATTATGATAGGAGGTCTGTAGAGGTTTAAGTTAATAGATCAACATTAAGGAACAGAGACTGTGTCTAGTGTGTGAGTCTATTAAATGGGGTATTAGAGCATGTGAATAGATCTTGTGCTATCAAAAAATCCTCTAAGGAGACATTTTCCGACATAACAGTATCAAGAAATCTCCAACAATTATCATAAATTTTTGGGGTTTTAATTTAATAAAGAGTACTATAACTTATCAATTTTCTTTCTTTTGTGTGCATACAATTGGTCCATATACATTAATCAAGAAAAATGAAACTTAGTAAATATACAATTAATTTTACTTACTTGCCAATGCTGATCTGGGTTGACGACTTCCATGTTGGTTGTTGAGGGTCTCCATGTGGTAGCCATCCCTATAGAAAGGACAATTGATTCAACAAAGTGTCCATTTTATTTTTTCAATTTTGTAAGCCATTATTTTAGCTTTCTTCTCACTTATATTTTTCTTGTAGGAGGAATATTTGACATTTAATTAAACATCATTTTTTGGGGGTGTTTACGCTCCTATCATTCCATGATGTGATCTTCATTGATCCTTGGAAAGGAGTATTCCTTTCCTAAATCTTAGCATCATATTTATCTTCATTTTCCCTTTTGCCTCCCCTTCTCTGACCAATAATTCATTATTAGATTTCCTTCCTTTCTTTTCTTGTTCCCCACAATTAGACTTGTCAATTTCAAATATTCATTGAATCATTCCTCTATCATCTAAAGAGTTGATCTAAATTTCCATCCATTCTTCTTCCTCATTTATTTCTTTTATAATCTCCTTTTGAAAATCTCATTTTTTTGTAATGTTCTGTATGTATTTGGTGTTTGATATATATCCAATATTTTTCTCCAAAAGGATCATAGTTTCTTATCTCACTGGTAATCCCAAAAAGTTCTAACACTAATTTGAAAGTATCTTTTTTTAGGAAATACCTTGACTCTCCCTCCTTTGGAAAATGTCATGTTTTGTTATTTTCCCATATTTCTACCTATGACTGATTTTCTTCTTGATTTTGCTCCTTTTTCCCAATATTGGGTTCTTCAATTTGGAAAATGTTTTCTACTTTTTTGTTTTCTCTTTCTTTTCTTTGATCATTCATGTTCCATTTGTTTCTTTCTATTGGAACATTTTTCTATTGGCCCCTCCATTTAAATTTTTTGGTTTAAAAACTCTTCCCTTGAGTGAATTTTGACAAACAAAGGAAGCTTTTCTATCAAATTTATGTAGACATAGATATGTGCATATATGCCTAATTCTTTCTCTTTTGTATTCTCATCCATCAATATGAAGGACCCTATATGATTTCCTATTTCCTTAAGTATCAAGGGATTCCAATATTTGAAGGAAGATTATACAATATAATCCATATTGGATTTTTTGATATTTTATGTCTCAAATGGTTGAAGTTTAGTTCCCAGTCTTTTATGTAAAAACCGACACTGTACATTAATTTCATGAACTTCCTTTCATTATTTCATCTTCTTTTCCCTACCATTCACATATGATTTGATAAAACCGTCTGAGTAGATTGTGGGTAATCATGTTTTACCCTTAGTTTTCTTCACACCATTTTTGTATTTGATCTCATGTAGACCAAGGGTTTTCCCAACTCTTGAAAAAGGCCATATATTTTGAATGGGAATTTATATTATCCAATTCCTATTTGTTATGAATAAATATGACATTCTAAAAAATTTCCTTTATTTTGTGTTTCCCCAAAGGGATCCTATTCACTCCAATAGCAACATATGATAATTATTTTCTTGATTTTGTCCATGTCCTCCTTTTTTGATCATCTTGGATTTGGTTTTCTATCCAGTCTATTAGGGCCTTATATTCTATTTTCTTTGGTCTCCACAATTTCATTTACGAAGGGGAAGAAATTTGATCTAACCCTAGTGTAGGGTTTTGGGTTTTGATTTTCTACAAATTGTCTCCTTTTAAGTTATTGGTGGTTGAACTATTTAAATCTATTTCTATTATTTTGTTCTTCCCTCTTCCTTTGTTCTTCACTCCATTCTTGTCTTCATCTACTATAATATTTTGCCGATTTCTACACAAAATTTTTTTCTTTGAGTTGCAACGAGAGTAATGAATAGTAGCATGGTGGAAAGAAAAATCCAAAGGTAAAAGGAAAGAAGAGTTGCACTTCTATGGTAAAGGTAAGAGAAAATTGCATTGTTCTCATTGTGATAAAGATGGGTATGAAGAAGATAAATGTTAGAATTTACATCCCAATTAGCACCCTGTTGGTTGAAGAAAGGTAAAGATAAAAGTATCCAACATTTATCTTCTTCATGGGTAATAACTATATTTTGAGATTGTTATGTTTAGAATTGAGAATTTCAAATTTTAAATCTAGAGGACTAGATCATGCCCACAATCTACTCTAAAGGACGAGATTGCATGTATGATCTAGTCTAGGAAGAAAGAAGTCCTGAGAATTGGATTGGTGTTGGTATGAAGTAGAGTTTTAAACATAATACAATGTTAAATTCAAAATTAGGGTTATTCACTGCACCTAAAAAATAAATTATATACCAAGACAATAAGTTAACAAGATCCACAAAAATAATATTAAAACATAAAAGTGAATGAGTGAAACATACAATTCTTTACAATATTATTATTGAATATTTATTTCTTCATAACCTTTGACTCAACTTATTTATTTCTAGAAATAAATTATTTTTCACCATAATTAAATCTTTCTATCATCTCCCTGCATTTCAACATGACCAGGTAATATTAGTTTAATTTCTTCAACTTTGTTAGAAGGCTTAATCTAACTTAGAATTTGATTCATTTACTCATTTTCTGTCTACAATATTTAAATCCTCTTAGATGAATTTAGTTATTTCGTTGGACTACAAGCATTCTTTAATGGTCATAAGACTTAGGCAAATCAAGAAATCATAATTAGTTTTGACTATATGGTCTTCCTCATTTTCGCACCATTTTCTTTTGGAGCACAAGCGAAGGGCTATTAGATATAAACATAAAGGAAAACTAACAGAACCAATTGTTTTCATCACTGTTTGTTTAATCTATCATCACTAGAAAGGTGAGACTTAGAAAGACAAACAAGTTGCAAAGAGCAGAGTTATGTCTGATAGCAATCTCTCACTACTTCAGCAGTGCTTTGAAATATGATAGTCTCATAGACTGTTTTAGTATGATGAAGGATATTGAAATCTCTCTTATCCATTATATATTCGTGACCCCAATTTTCTTAAGTGATTAAGGAATAGAATGATTGACATATCCGTTTGCAGTGCTAACTTGCTTTCTTACATTCTGCAGAATTTACGATAATGGAAAATCTTAGTGCCAATGTTTCTCATGCTCAAGTTAAAGCTCAGTCTAGTACTGTTTCTGAGATAGCAGATCCTAATCCTGAGGTGAGGCTTAGTGGAATAAAAAGGAAAATTACAAGGAGAATTCTTGTGAATTGAATGATATTGGACACGCAGCAAGGATGCTAATCAATCTCAGTAGAGGGAGGGTTGATCAAGACACAGTTACTGGAAGTGGTGGTAATAATGGCATGGAAAACCCTAACCCTCAGACATCTCATGGAAAGCCTAACATAAATGATAATGGTAGGAGCAGCAGGGGTAAAAAAAGTGGCCGATTCATTGCAGTCACTGATGACCATGGCCGTTGGCAAGCCAATATATGGTATTCTATTACTTCTGCTATTATTCTTTTGTTTGATTAAAAAATAATACATTGAACACTATATCTTTCTTCAAGAAAAATGTCTAAAAGATTTTGATATCAATCTTTCAGGTCATTTTGTGTGTCTCATATTTAGGGTGATTCCATATTTCTATGGGTTAATTTTTTATGACTCAAAAGGTTGATTTGAAAAAAATTTGGGTGCTGTTAAGATGTTGAGCTCAATAATAATGAATTGCTGAAGACATACAATATGTTTCACTATAAAGAACTCTTTAATAATGTTGGAATGCCATTTCTCTGCAGGCTTAAGGATGATAGACGTCAAGTAAGTCTTGGTGAGTTAATAAGGTTTTCTTTTTATTTAATTTAGTTGACACTCTACTTAAATATCATCTATTTCAATGGTCAAACAATCAATAACAATTTTACACTTCATTCACAAGAAAATGTGGTAATGAGAGTGAAACGTCAATAGCAGGAAGAAAAGAGACTGAGGGAGTAATGAGAGTGAGGGGGCTAAATGCCCATAGAGAAGGGAGCATAGATCCATGAATGATCTAGTTCACTTGTAATCTGTAATGGTTTCCCTAGCATGAATAAAGTTCATTGTTTGTTATATGTGTATTTATTTGTTATCGCTTGTGGTTTGTCTCAATCATGAAGGCTCTATTTTATATCTGTATGACTAATCAGATAATGTAAGTTTCCTATCATGGGTATTTCTTATTCCGGCAAGCTAAATTCATTAGTTAGTTCTAACATTTCTGCATTTCATTTTTGGATTGACTTATTGACCATAGAAAGGTTCCTGTCACTGTTATAATAGCAGGTCTGTAGAGGTCTAAATTAATGGATCAACATTAAGGAATAGAGAGTGTGTCTGGTGTGTGAGGTTATTAAATGGGGTATTAGAGCATGTGAATAGATCTTGTGCTATCAAAAAATCTTCCAAGGGGACATTTTCCAACATAACAGTATCAAGAAATCTCCACCAATTATCGTAAATTTTTGGAGTTTGGATTTAATAAAGAGTACTATATCTTATCAATTTTCTTTCTTTTGTGTGCATACAATTGGTCCATATACATTAATCAAGAAAAATGAAACTTAGTAAATATGCAATTAATTTTACTTACTTGCCAATGTTGATCTGGGTTGACGACTTCCATGTTGGTTGTTGAGGGTCTCCATATGGTAGCCATGCCTCTAGAAAGGACAATTGATTCAACAAAGTGTCCTTTCCATTTTTTAAAGTTTGTAAGCCATTATTTTAACTTGATTCTTACTTATATTTTTCTTGTAGGAGGAATATATCAATATCTAATAAATGCATTTGACATTTAATCAAACATCTTTTGTTAGGGGTGTTTAGGCTCCTATCATTCCATGATGTGATCTTCATTGATCATTGGAGCATCATATTTATGTTAATTTTCCCTATTTATCTTCATTTTCCCTTTTGCCTCCCCTCCTCTAACCAATAATTCTTTATTAGGTTTCCTTCCTTTCTTTTCTTGTTCCCCATAATTAGACCTATCAATTTCAAATATTCATTGAATCATTCCTCTATCATCTAAAGAGTTGATCTAAATTTCCATCCATTCTTCTTCCTCATTTATTTCTTTTATAATCTCCTTTTGAAAATCTAAATTTTTTGTAATGTTCTGTATCTTCTTAGTATTTGGTGTTTGATATATATCTTATATTTTTCTCCAAAAGGATCATAGTTTCTTATCTCACTGGTAATCCCAAAAAGTTCTAACACTAATTTGAAAGTATCCTTTTTTAGGAAATACTTTGGCTCTCCCTCCTTTGGAAAATGTTGTGTTTTGTTATTTTCCCATAATTCTACCTATGACTAAATTTCTTCTTGATTTTGTTCCATTTTCCCAATATTGGGTTCTTCAATGTGGGAAATGTTTTCTACTTTTTTGTTTTCTATTTCTTTTCTTTGATCATTCATGTTCCATTTCTTTCTTTCTATTGGGACTTTTTTCTATTGGTCCCTCCATTTAAATTTTTTGGTTCCAAAAGTCTTCCCTTGATTGAATTTTGACAGACAGAGGAAGCTTTTCTTTCAAATTTATCTATACACAGATATGTGGATATATGCCTAATTCTTTCTCATTTGTATTTGCATCCATCAGTATGAAGGAACCTATATGATTTCCTATTTCCTTAAATATCAAGGGATTCCAATATTTGAAGGAAGATTATACAATCTAATCCACATTGGATTTTTTGATATTTTATTTCTCAAATGGTTGAAGTTTAGTTCCCAGTCTTTTATGTAAAAACCACACTGTACATTAATTTCATGAACTTCCTTTCATTATTTCATCTTCTTTTCCCTGTCATTCACATTTGATTTCATGAAACCCTCTTAGTAGATTGTGGATAATCATGTTCTGCCCTTAGCTTTCTTTACACCATTTTTGTATTTGATCTCATGTAGACCAAGGGTTTTCCCACCTCATTAAAAAGGCCATATATTTTGAATCGGAATTTATATTATCCAATTCCTATTTGTTTTGAATATATATGACATTCTAAAAAAATTCCTTTATTTTGTCTTTCCCCAAAGGGATCCTATTCACTCCTGTAACAACATATGATAATTCTTTTCTTGATTTTGTCCATGTCCTCCTTTTCTAATCATCTTAGATTTGGTTTTCTATCCAATCTATTAGGGCCTTATATTTTATTTCCTTTGGTCTCTAGAATTTAACTTATCAAGTGGAAGAAATTTGATCTAACCCTAGTGTAGGGTTTTGGGTTTTGCTTTTCTAAAAATTGACTCCTTTTAAGCCATTGGTGGTTAAACTGTTTAAATCTATTTCTATTATTTTGTTCTTCCCTATTCCTTTGTTCTTCTCTCCATTCTTGTGTTAATCTACTGTAGTCTTTTGCCGATTTCTACCCAAAAATTTTTCCTCTGACTTGCAACAAGGGTAATGAATAGTAGCATGGTGGAAAGAAAAATCCAAAGGTAAAAGGAAAGAAGAGTTGCACTTCTATGGTAAAGCAAAGAGAAAATTGCATTGTTCTCAGTGTGATAAAGATGGATATGAAGAAGATAAATGTTATAATTTACATCACAATTAGCACCCTCTTGGTTGAAAAAAGGTAAAGATAAAAGTATCCAAAATTTATCTTCTTCATGGGTAATAACTATATTTTGAGATTGTTATCTTTAGAATTGAGAATTTCAAATTTTAAATCTAGAGGACTAGATCGTGCCCATAATCTAGTCTAGAGGACGAGATTGCATGTATGATCTAGTCTAGGAAGAAAGAAGTCCTGAGAATTGCATTGGTGTTGGTATGAAGTGGAGTTTTAGACATAATACAATGTTAAATTCAAAATTAGGGTTATTCACTGGACGTAAAAAATAAATTATATACTAAGACAATAAGTTAACATGATCCACAAAAATAACATTAAAACATAAAAGTGAATGAGTGAAACATACAATTCTTTACAATATTACTATTGAATATTTATTTCTTCATAACCTTTGACTCAACTTATTTATTTCTATAAATAAATTATTTTTCACCATAATTAAATCTTTCTATCATCTCCCTGCATTTCAACATGACCAAGTAATATAAGTTTAATTTCTTGAATTTTGTTAGAAGGCTTAGTCTAACTTAGAATTTGATTCCTTTACTCATTTTGTGTCTACAATATTTAATTCCTCTTAGATGAATTTAGTTATTTCGTTGGACTACAAGCATTCTTTAATGGTCATAAGACTTAGGCAAATCAAGAAATCATAATTACTTTTGACTATATGGTCTTCCTCATTTTCCCACCATTTTCTTTTGGAGCACAAGCGAAGGGATATTAGATATAAACATAAAGGAAAACTAACAGAACCAATTGCTTTCATCACTGTTAGTTTTGTCTATCATCACTAGAAAGGTCAGACTTAGAAAGACAAACAAGTTGCAAAGAACAGAGTTATGTCCGATAGCAATCTCTCACTACTTCAGCAGTGCTTTGAAATATGATAGTCTCAGAGACTGTTTTAGTATGATGAAGGATATTGAAATCTCTCTTATCCATTATATATTCGTGGCCCCAATTTTCTTAAGTGATTAAGGTATAGAATGATTGACATATCCGTTTGCAGTGCTAACTTGCTTTCTTACATTGTGCAGAATTTACGATAATGAAAAATCTTAGTGCCAATGTTTCTCATGCTCAAGTTAAAGCTCAGTCTAGTACTGTTTCTGAGATAGCAGATCCTAATCCTCAAGTTAAAGCTCACTCTAGTACTGTTTCTGAGATAGCAGATCCTAATCCTGAGGTGAGGCTTAGTGGAAAAAAAAGGAAAAATTACAAGGAGAATTCTTGTGAATTGAATGAT
This sequence comes from Cunninghamia lanceolata, assembly GCA_027924645.1. NCBI lineage: Eukaryota > Viridiplantae > Streptophyta > Pinopsida > Cupressales > Cupressaceae > Cunninghamia > Cunninghamia lanceolata. The sequence goes on along the minus strand of BSBN01000078.1, from coordinate 26,624,367 downwards.
ATTGGACACGCAGCAAGGATGCGAATCAATCTCAGTGGAGGGACGGTTGATCAAGACACAATTGCTGGAAGTGGTGGTAATAATTCTTGTGAATTGAATGATTTTGGATACGCAGCAAGGATGCTAATCAATCTCAGTAGAGGGAGGGTTGATCAAGACACAGTTGCTGGAAGTGGTGGTAAGCATTGTGAGTTTCAAGAACCATTACTACAGAACTATATGGACATAGAGCCTGATCGTATATAGAACTCTAACAAAATATTTTGAAAGGAAAGGTGCTTAAAAGGATTTAGAATTATCTCAATATTGAGTAGATGGCTTACAGAACGGCTCTTATGCACCAGACGACCTCTCATCTGCCTGCATGTAGAACGGATGGTATCCAAGAACGAGGTAGAGAGATTCGACCCATATTAAGGAAGCCAGGACTGCGGGATTATAAACAACTATCTCTGGGGAAAAAAGTTTTGTTCCAAGATGGATACCCAAACTTTGGGAATAGATGGAAACACTCATATAGGGAGGATAATACAACCTTCAGAAAACCTTCAGTGACTTTCGAGCAAAAAGAGGAGCTGTCACCTTGCGGAGCAGGAGGGATATGGAAATGACAGGTGCCTTTCCAAGAAGCTTTCGCCAAAAAGATCTTGTAGAACTTAAAAGGCCTGAATTCCACAGAGCCTCGGAGCGACGCTTAGAGAAAGGACATGAACCAAAACAGAAAAAGGTCTAGATCCCCAAATTTAAGAGCATGTAAAGATGTAATGAATTTGGGGAGGTCTCTTTAGACCAGGTGGAGCAGAAGTTGGGAGAAAAAACACTCTTATTAGCTGAAACAGCCCTAGTAGGTAAAGTTTTATCCCCCCATTTTTCAGTAGAGGATCTTAAAATATGGTTTCGAGAAGAGTGGGAAAAAGTAGAGGAGTTTTGTGAGCTGCGAAACAGATTCTTTTGCTTTGTGTTCCTAGACAAGGAAGAAAGGAATAGAATCCTCTCAAAGAAAATATGGAAGTTCAATCATACAGCGGTTTGCTGCCAAGAATGGAGACCTAACTTTCATGTTGGAAAAGAACAAATCCTGCTAGTTCCCTTTCGGTTTCAGCTCCCATATCTCCCACTAGAATATAGGGATATTGAAATCTTGAAGTGCCTTGGTAACTCCATTGGGGTATGTCAAGAAGTGGATATACTAGTAGAGAATCTTATCTCCTCGATAGTCAGAGTGCGAATTCTCACAGATGCTAAAGAACTACTACCCAAAAGACTTAAAATGAAATCCATTGCTTATGGTTCCAAGAAATTATTCTACAAGATGGGGTAGACTTAGAGGATCTAGAAAGGCTGAAGAAATTTTTATATAATGAAGATATAATGAATAAGCAAGTTTTTTTAGGTCCCCAAAGGGTTATGATAAGCCCAGGCTCGAATGAAGAAGATTTGAATGTTAAGCTTGTGCAAATCCCTAGATACGTTGAAGGGGCTAGCAAACAGTTTGACAAAGTGATGGAAACTGAGCCGGCCAGTTGTAGTTTAGGGGAGATTCAGATTGATTTAGCAGGGATATTGGCAGAAGTACAGGTTTCTCCTATGGAGGCTGTTGATGGTGCTAGGGAAAAGGGATAGCACCTGTCGCCGGAAGGAACTAAGACTGCAGAGTTCCTTAGTCAATAGGAAAGATTTATAAATGACAGTGAGAAAGAGGCTGAAGATAATGATCTTAACTGTCACTCACCCTTAAGGGAGGAGGAAGATTGGCTCAACTGGGAAGAGGATACCCCACTACGAGAAATGATTCAAACCCTCAAAAAAGATCAGGATGCGAACATTGAGAAAGACCCTACGCTTAAAGAATTCTCAAAGGACTTGTTACAGGATAATGAAACCTTGAGAGATCTTCTTGATCAGGTAGTAATGAAGGTAGCAAATAACGTGATCGAAGAGATAGCTGATGAAGTCCTTCAGGAAGATTCATACAAGCTAAAGAATATGCCTCTAGGACTCAATAGGACGTATCTAAAAAGCCCCCTTGTCAAGGGTACTCCCCCTTCGATCAGGAAAAGCTCTAGACAAAAACAAATGAAGAAGAATAAAGTCCATTCTAGTGAGCAGAATCTTCAGGCCAACTACAATTCAAGCAAGAGGAGAGTGAAATACTCTCCTTGGAAGACGTGAAGATACTTGCATGGAATGTTAGGGGTCTTAATGCCCCTAACAAAAGAAAACTCATCAAGTCCCAGATTGATGAGGAGAAACCTGACATCATAATGTTCAAAGAAACAAAACTGTCTGTGGATTTGAATGTTCATGCCTTCAAAAGCTAGAGAGGCTAGTCTCTTGAGGTAGTGGCTGCTAGGGGAGAGTCTGGCAGGCTTGCCATATGGTGGAGAAAGCATATACAACCCCTGGAGGTAATGGAAAAAAGTGATCATTTTCTAATAAGTAAGTTTTCTTCGCTTCTTCATGGTGATTTTTGTTTGGTTAGTAAATGTATATGCCCCAATCGACTTAGCTCAGAAAAGAGAAGTTTGGGAAAATTTGTCAGTATGGCTAGGTTTATTGAGAAGGAATGCTTTTATATTAGGGGGTGATTTCAATTCCATTATGGATGATTCTGAAAAATTAGGGGCCATCTCTCATCCTGCTAGATCTTAGTGGGATTTTAAAGATTTCATTAACAAAAACATTCTTCTAGATTGTATTCGCAAAAATGATTTTTTCACCTGGACAAACAGAAGCAAAGGCTTCCTAAAATTTACGGAACACCTAGATAGATTCTTGCTATCTTCAGAATGCTTTAAATTACCAGCTATATTTAAGATAGAGATCCAGCCTCTGATGGGCTCCGATCATTTCCTGGTTAGATTAAGAATAGGAGGCAATTCCTTCCCAAGCAAAAAGAAGTTTATATTTCAATCAATTTGGTTTCGAGATTATTCCTTCATTGAAAAAATTAAGAACTAGTGGACTCAAATCCCGTTTCTGAGAGGGTCCTGCATGTTCCATCAGACTGAAATCCTCTTTGCAGCAAAAGATTTCTTCAGGAATCTCTTATCCAACTCGACCCCTAAAGTGATAGAGGGCCAGAATGCCTGTAAGTTTGTTCCCAAACGAGTGAAAGTAAAGCATAATCTAGATCTATTGAAAGAATTCTCTTTAGAGGAAGTTAAGGCAGCAGTTTTTTCCCTAGAGAGTGAGAAAGCCTCGGGACCGGATGGGTGGACTAGAATTTTCTTTCAGAAATGTTGGGACATGGTCGGCAGAGACATTTTTTTGGCAGTGGAAGAATCTAGGAAATATAGAAATGTGCTCAAAGAAATCAAGACCACTTGTCTAATGCTTATTCCAAAAATTAGTTCTCCCCAAAGATTTGAAGACTTCAGGCCAATCTCCCTATGCAACTTTATCTATAAAATAACCTCTAAGTCCTTGGCGTAGCGGCTAGCAAGTTTCATGCCGTATTTAATTTCTGCTAAGTAGGGAGGCTTTGTTCCAAGGAAAGAGACTCTCGAGGGTGCCATTTTAATGCATGAAAACCTACATTCTGTTGATAAAGATAGAAGGACAGCAATGGTTGTTAAACTTGACATGTCCAAGGCATATGACAGAGTAGAGTGGAGTTTCCTACTAGATATTTTAATGCAATTGGGATTCGCTAAAGAAGTGTTAAAATGGTTTACTTCATGCATTTTAGGCTTTCAAATATCAATGCTCATAAATGGCAAGGAGTCAGTTTCCTTTGAACCACCACGAGGGTTGAGGCAAGGGGATCCTTTATCCCCTTACCTTTTTATTCTGATGACAGATGCACTCACATGGGCAATAAAAGAAGCCAAGAGAAGGTTAGAATGTTAAGGCATCAAAATAAAAGGGATCCAAGAGTCCTTCACCCATGCTCTTTTTGCAGACGACACACTACTCTTTGGTCATGCCTCGCCACAAGAAGCCAGAATCATGATGAACACAGTCAAGACGTATTGTCGAGATTCAGGGCAATTGGTTAGTTTCAATAAGTCTATGGTCTTCTTTCAAAATGTACTGCTTCAACTTCAAGATGAGATCTAGGGCATTCTAAATCTAGATATACAGGTTCTGCCTGGGAATTACATTGGCCTCCCTCTCTTCAATGGAAGATATAGAAATGAACTATGGAGTAAAGTTCTGAAAAACTTGAGTTCAAAACTTGCCAGTTGGAAAGGTTGCAGATTGTCCTTGGCATGCAAAATTGTGATGATAAAAGCAGTTCTATCAGCTATGCCAATGTATATGATGTCAGTCTTCAACATACCAAAAGGCATCATCGCTAAAATAGATGGGATTTGCAGGAGTTTTTTGTGGCAAGGTTGTCTTGAAGAGAATAAGATCCATTTATTGGCCTGGGACAAAGTGTGCAAGCCTAAAGAGGTAGGAGGGACTGGAATTCTCAATATCCAAATCCAAAATCAATCTTTGGGGGCTAAATTGGCATGGAACATGTATGCGAAACCCAATTCTATATGGGTAAGACTAATGAAAGTAAAATACCTAGATTCCTTGGATAATGAGAGAATCTTTATAGTGCAAAACCCTCCCAAAGGATCAACAATCTAGAACTTTCTAATAAGAAGTAGAGACATTCTTCAACCTAACTTGACATGAACAATCCACAATGGAGAAAAGGCAGATTTCTGGCATGATTCTTGGGGAGGTGGATTGGCTTTGGCAGTAAGGAAGAAGCTCGCAGAAGCAAGACTATTCCTTCAGTCGAACTAGGGGATCAAAGTCAAAGATTATTGGCTCGTGACAAGGGTAGGGCCCTCAATTTTAGTAGCTTGGAAGAGCACTCGTGATTGTAACTTCCTGTTAAATCAGAAAGTGTTTCTCTCTCAGCTTTTAAGGAAGAAGTTGGTAATTGTTTCCAGTGGGGAGGATGAAGTAATCTGGACGTGGTCAAAGTCAAGCAATGTTTCAGTAAGAGAAGGGTACAAATCCTACATGCATAAAGCTACTTTAGAATGGCCTTCAAACCTATGTTGGGGAAATGCTTTACTTCCTAAAGTAGGAGCTTTTGCCTAGTGTGTGCTTCACAATAAAATTTTGACATGAGATCAAATCAAAAGGTTAGGTCTTGGCTCCAACTTTCCTTGTGTCTTATGTGGAGGTGAGGATGAGTCCACGAATCATCTCCTCCTCCGATGCCCCTTTAGCAGAGAATGTTAGCAATGGTTTTTTAGGAAAATAAATTGGATCAGTCCTATATCCAAATCTTTGCTTTTAATGTTCAGGAATTGGCCCCATTCATTTGCGAATTCCTTCTTAGCTTGTCTTTGGGATATAGGTCCCTCAATGATTATTTGGCATTTATGGTCAGAAGGAAATCTCCATATATTTAGAAAGGAAGCAAGGTTTGTGACAAACTAGAAGCGGCAATATCTAAACTATTAGTAGCCTTTCTCAGATGCACAAACAACAAGTCAACATGGTCTAAATGGGATGTAGCAACTATTCCATTCTGGCCGTCAGCTAGTAAGTTAAAGTTTGGCTGCGTTCCAGGGTTATCCAAAATTGCTACAAAAAGAGATCAAGTAAAATGGATTCCTCCATCCCCTCCTTTCTTCAAACTAAATTTTGATGGTGCATGCCAAGGGAATCCGGGCCCTTCAGGTACAGGTTGTGTTATTAGAAATGAAGAAGGGTCTATGATTGCAGCTAAATTATCTAAATTACCCAATGGAACCAATAATGGGGCGGAAGCATGGGCGCTAGTTCATGGTTTGCAATTGGTAGTTGAGAAAGGGATTAAAAATGTGTGGATTGAGGGGGACTCTCTGATAGTAATCAATGCTATAAAAGGAAGAGGCTTAGACAACTAGAAACTCAATTATATTCTTTAGCAGGCCGACGTTCTTTTGAGCAGGCTAGATAACTTTCTTATTTCTCACATGTTTAGGGAAGGTAACAAGGTGGAAGACTTGTTAGCAAACATAGCCGTTGGGATGGAGAGCACATCTATTTTATTCCCTTCTAGTGATCAAATGCATTCAAACCTCTTGTCAAATCTCCTATCACATGAGATGGAAGAAGCGACAAGGGGTAGACTAGCTTGACTTTTTCAGATGGAAGAAATGATGGGGAGTAGAGTAGCTTGATTTTTGTTTGGGCTACATCTCTATGGTATAGTTAAGAATTCCTTTCAAAAGTATTCTTGATGGCTTACATTGTATGAAATCTCCTGGCGAATGAGTTGTAGTTGGTGATAGGTTTCAATTTGGTTTGAATATGGATTTGACTAACTTCGCTCTTCTGACAAGATTGGTACATTCTATTAAAAGTGGCTTAAATTCCTTCTTTGAATTTTTGACAAATCTGTAGAAGAGGATGGATAGTTCTCATGAGATTCACTGATCTGAGACCTTTCAAGTTGTCTCAAATGTGCTGGTGGATAGGTGGGGATTGCGAATCCATCCTAATAATCTTTCAATTTAAAAGGAGATGTCTAGCTTTTAATGCTTAGTTTTAATGAGTTTTTGCTGGGAAGTGTAATGGCTTCATCCTTTTTGTAGGGATGTACTAGAGAGGACACATTGCAATTTTCAGATGGTAGTCTTCATTGATTTGTGTACCCCAATTTTTGTCACATGTGGTCCCTGACCTAATGACGTCTCTGATGTACTTCGCCAACTTGTTCCCACAAAGTTGACATTGGTTTACATTGTTTATATATGGCGGTGTTAGCTTGTTAAAGGATCTTGTTTTTTTCTAATTTTCATTTTTTCTACACTTCCCTTGGCATCACTTCCCTCTATCATATCAGCTCCCCTGTAGTTACTCTATTCCTGTATCATACAAATCTCTAGTGGGAAGCCTATATGGCTGACATACGTCTCAACAAGAGACTGTTCTTCCTAGCCCTCAAATGGGAACCGAAGATTATAGGGAGTGTTAAGGTGGCAGATTTGATGACTTTGCTTGACTCAGATTGCACTCTGATCCAGTTTGCAGCAAGGAATATAGTTGGTCATGCTTGGATAAGAGGATATGAGGGGCGTGTGCTAAATTATTCATATGTCATTTCTCAGCTCTTATCCAATATAATGGATCTGGTAATCGATGGTGAGTATGTCCATACTCTAGCAATAGGTTTGTTTTATAAAAACCTCTACATAGTTGAAAGGTGGGAAACGGCAGTCTCTGTGTATAGAATGAATCAAGGTGATGCTATAATTAGGGGGCTATTCAATTTTACTTCCCTATGCACCTCTCCCCCATAACAAGCTATATACAGGGCCTTGCAAGCTAGTTTAAAATCCCTGAGTAGTGGCGAAATTGAGGAGGCATTGAGGTCTCATTGCTTTCTCATCTCCAAGAAAAAGTAGAAAGGATAATGGATGTTTTCTTAGCCATCCAGTTTCTAAGGATTCATGCTCCTGATTTGGCTCTAGCAATGCCCCAGTATGCATTGGAGGACCCTGACGAAGGCTCTCAGCCTCTTGTAGATGTGGATTTGGATGAACAAACCTTACTTGTAGCTCCAATGGTGGCATGAAAGGTGGTGTCAGGTCATGCTCTTTGATTGCTTGTGTGTGCTCTATTTGTGCCTGCTCCATTGGTGGTAAGGGAATCCTTTTTGGACATTGTGGTATGGGGTGGTGTTGATGATTGTTTTTCGACAAGTCAACAATAGAGTAAAACACTAGAGCATCCCACTCTCTCTTGAATAAAGCTCTTCAAAGGCTGAACTATGTGATCCAGTGAAGTAACTCCAAGGTTCCTTATTTATGATTCATGATGGGTTCACTCAATGATTACATGTGATCTTGCTGATAATCAGAAAGGGACTTACATTAGACTTCTTTATACTTCATTTAGCTTATCTCTCCTTCAGTGTGGATGACATATGTACAAAGCTTCAATGATAAGGAAAAGGCAAAAGATAAAAGTTTAGGAATCTAAGGTCAATGAATGAATGATGATGTATGAATAGACAAACTCCTCGATTAACCTAACTTCACTTCGCCAAGGATGCCTACAACTACATGAAGTTGGTGCAGTCTCCTAAGGTTACGTGAATGGTTTTCAAATCATGAAGGCTTATACAAGCACCCATCGGATGGTGCAGCTCAAACAAGCATCCACAATCGAACTCAAGCAAATGGGGCTTAGACTACCTTTACACAACACTTCACCAGTGATGAATGTTAAAAGCATAAGCTAGGAGTTGATCAAATATTCAATACAACATGCATTACATCAAAGAGCTTCTAATCTACTTCTAATCTACTTTGAAACATCTCTTAACTTCACCAAAGTACAAGAAACCATGTCATTTCACAAGACAACACTTAACACCAAACAAGTTCCAATGTCTTTGCATTAATCTTGAGAAATATATACAACTTCAAGTCCTCTCAAAGAATTTTGAGAGTCTCCTCTAATCTACTCCTAAAATCTAATCTCTAATATACTCCCTTACAAATGAGGCAATAAGGCCTTTATATAGTAGTCTACAATACAACTAATGGCTAGGATCATTTCATGTAGCCAAGGGCTTAGATCATGCCACTTCAATAGGTAGTTACAACAACTTGCTACTTTTAGTACATATGAGAGGCAATGAAGGCACATTTTCCAATGTGATAAGATAAGATGGAATCTTTTACAGCATCTTCCATAGGCGTCCCTTTGGCTTCTTTCATTAAATAATACACTAAATGTAGTTATTTGATGTGGCTGATTATGATTGGATGATGATATGTACTTGCCATGTAGGTGCCACCTCAGTATACTTGTGAATGTAATTACTTTTGAGGATGAACACTTGAGATGTATCTTGTTGATCTTTCCTTATTCATGCTTTGTAAACTAGATATGTATGATGTATGTTGCTTCATTTGATTAACACTGTGATGTTCCTTCTTGTAGGCAAGTTAATCTTCTTCGATGCTTCTTCATGAAGAGTAGAGTAGAGATATGATGCTATTGTGGCTTCCTTCATGTAAGAATAGATGATGATGACGATATGAAGTGGAGTAGATGATGATGCTTCATTCATGAATCGGAGTGGGAGATCTCTCTTAGACTTGAAGATCAAAGAATCTTGAAGTTGAATGGATAAGTGTCTTTGACATGATGCCATTGAAGATGAAGTAGTGTACTTGATGTATACTTGAACTTGATGTGATCTAACATGATGTCATTGATGTTTCCTCTACAACTTGAAGGTGACTCAGGTGCTTGTCCTTCAGATGATTCCTTGGCTTCACTCCTTTGATGAAAGTGACTCCAGGCACTTGCTCCTTATCTTAGTTGATGTTCCTACAAGACAAGAGAAACAATATTAATCACTTTATAACAAAGGAAACACTTTAAACATGTAAATAACCCTTCTTCAAGTCTAGGCGCATATATAGGTAAAAAGAGGAACAAAGTGTGCCTAACACATGATAGCTTCATACTTGTTATTTCAAATGATTTCAAACAATTGTAATAGATTAAAATGATTTCTCCTTTCAAGGTACCTACTTCAAAAGGTCAATTGATGTGATTCTTCCCAGGGCACCAATTCAGTTGGTATGAAGGTGCAAGGGTACCTTAGCTCATAAAGCTTTATACTTGGCATTTTTCATGCTTTAAACACTTGTGAAGGTCTTAGAAAGACTTCCCTCACCTAGACGCCCACACAATGATGTCCCTAGATGCAATTTCATGTACTTTCTCCCAAGGTGCCAGAATGGGTGAAAAGTGCACCTTCACATGTCTTAGCTTGTTCTTTGGCACTTTGATGGTTTCAATGATCTTCCATATGCAAAAGGGTGCCTTACATCCTTATGGGACCATTTCCTCTTTAGGCACTAATAGTTGATGATAATAACAAGAAAGTGCGCCTTGAGTCCTTCAACACACTTTGGCCATTTTGGAGGTCCTTTATACAAGGCACCCATACTTGATGGAAACTTGACTATCATTTTCAATCTAGGTGCTCATACTTGATTTCAAACTTTCTTGATTGTTAGGCGCCCCTTTGTAGCTATTCCAGAGAGATCTTGCACCTAAGGTTACTTAGTGAAATTACTCTAAGGGGACTTCATTTGAGGCACTAGGATGAGGTTAAATAGAGGCAAAAATGCACCTTGTGTCTTGAAAGATGCTTTATTCATTCCTTATGGATCTAGACATTAGTGAAGGTTCAACAAAGATATTTTAAGGCTTCATCTCTTTCGAATTGCTTGATGAATGCCCCTTTAAGTTTAGGCGCTCTAATTCATATCTTCAAGCATTCATTACTCTAAGGGGACTTCATTTGAGGCACTAGGATGAGGTTAAATAGAGGCAAAAATGTGCCTTGTGTCTTGAAAGATGCTTTATTCATTCCTTATGGATCTAGACATTAGTGAAGGTTCAACAAAGATATTTTAAGGCTTCATCTCTTTTGAATTGCTTGATGAATGCCCCTTTAAGTTTAGGCACTCTAACTCATATCTTCAAGCATTCTACTTTAAATGATTTCAAATGATTTCAATCAATTGTTTGGACTTCACAGAGACTTCATTCTCCCCTCTAGGTGCAATTTTGATAGGTTGAAACCCTTATGTTATGCCTAGGCACCCAAAGGTGATTCTACAAGTACAACTAGCCCCTAACATACAATGATAAATCATGTTCAACTTGAGGCGTATTTTTGTTGATGGTTTGAACATGCAAAGGTGCCCAATCTCATTAAGCACTTTCTTGTCAAATTTTTAATATCTAAGGCCTTCCATCTTCAATATCAATTAAGGCACCATCTTTTGGAGTGTTTGAAAGTTGATCTTCCTCTAGGTACAATTTGAAGTCTCCACCTAAGGCGCTAAAATGATGTTTGTAGAGGTGAGAAAACGTGCCCAACTTCTTGGAGTAAATTCGTGCCTAGAAGTGGAAGTCTCAGAGCATAAGGTATATTGAAAAATATATTTAAGTATATTTCTTATACTTTAAATATTTTTCAATATACCTTTCATGATGTTTGAGATAGGTCTCCAATCCACCAGATTTAACATGTAGATTATAGAATTTGGAGGATCCACCAAATTTCAGATTTAGTCACTTTTTTTGTGTTTCAAGATTTTAGGCTACCAGACTTAGTCATTTTCAGGATTTCAAACATACATCAGGGATTTCATACTCTTTCTTCCTAAGGTGCAACTTGGAGTTAGTTTAAACATCTCTTTCATGCTAAGGCACCAAAAGAAGGTAGTCTAATGCATGAAGGGTGCCTAGAGTTGAATTTGCTCATTGTTGACATCTTTAAGGCTCTTCAACACCTGATTATACCCCTGTGAAACCACCTCATCCTTAGGCCCTATCTATCATTGATTTAAAATTCCTCCCACATAAAGGTGCCTAAAAATGGTGGATACACATGCAGAATGCACCTAGACTTGAGGGATGAACTGGTGCCCAACTTAAGTTGTCTTATTTTTGTCAAATTTTCAATGCCTAAAGTCTTTTGGCAACTTTTTCCATCAAGGCACCTTAATCTTCACTTCTTCTTGCTCAAGGCGTAATTTTGAGTTTGTTTGAATGATGAAAGGCGCCCTTTGCTCTAGGCGGAATTTTGAGGTTGTGCAAGTTGGAGAAATGCGCCTGTGATTCCAGAGCAAATTTGTGCCCAGAACTGAAAGTGCTCGAGGTAAGGTATATTGAAGAATATATTTAAGTATAAGTTGAGAGATAGGTCTTAGATCCACTGGATTTAACATGTAGATTCTAGATTTTTGAGGATCCACCAGATTTCAGACTTAGCCAATTTTCATGATCTCAAACATCAAGATCAGGTCATCAAGGGGCTCTAAGACTCAAATACCACTGACTTCATCATGCAATAAACTAAAGACATCATCAAAACTTCATGCAAAGCATCAGAGCGCAAAAAAAGGGGGGGTCCCCATTTGCAATGGGGTGATGTGTGATTAAGTCACAACATGTGGTTTCTATGGTCTTTCTTTTTTGTGTCACTGCTGCCATAAGATGTGTTTCTCCCAAGTTTTTTCTTCGTTTCTATTTTTGTTTTGTATGACAATGATCAATCTATTAGGTCCTTTAAGGGCCTTGATGTTGTTTTAGTTCATTAAGACTTGGCTTTCACCATATTTTCTGTAATATTTTTTAAAAAACTCTCAATCTATGGGTGCCTCCACACCTTTTTCTGTTTTAAAAATAAACAAATATGGCATGGAAAACCCTAACCCTCAGACATCTCATGGAAAACCTAACATAAATGATAATGGAAGGAGCAGTAGGGGTTAAAAAATGGCTGATTCATTGGAGTCACTGATGACCATTGCCATTGGCAAGCCAATATATGGTATTCTATTATTTCTGTTGTTATTCTTTTGTTTGATTAAAAAATAATATATTGAACACTATATCTTTCTTCAAGAAAAATGTCTAAAAGATTTTGATATCAATCTTTAAGGATATTTTGTGTCACATATTTAGGGTGATTCCATATCTCTGTGGGTTAATTTTTATGATTCAAAAGGTTGATATGAAAAACTTTTGGGTGCTGTTAGGATGTTGAGCTCAATAATAATGAGAGTGAAATGTCAATAGGAGGAAGAAAAGAGACTGAGGCAGTAATGAGAGTGAGGGTGCCAAATGCCCATAGAGAAGGGAGCATCGATCCATGAAGGATCTAGTTCACTTGTAATCTATAATGGTTACCCCATCGTGAATAAAGTTCATTGTTTTTGATATGTGTATTTATTATGATATTTTATTTTAGGGTTTAACTGCGTTGTTTTTGAGTCAAACACATGACCCATATTTCATGAGTAGTGGTTCACATGAACCCATCTCTCATGTTAATGAATGGTCCACTTAGCACTCATTGCATCTAGGTGATGCACATAGGGGTGAAGCATCGGGACTTCCCAGGAGGTCACCCATCCTAGTACTACTCTAACTCAAGCGCGCTTAACCATGGAGTTTCCCCCAAGATCAAGCCCACTTAGCTTGCTACGCCATTTGCAAAACCTTCAGCAAGTGTTGTGCCTTATGAACCATTCATTATAGAGCTCCTTTAGCTCATCAATTGATAAGTAGGAGGTATTTTTCAAATCATGTCAAATTATGATATTTTATTTCACGGTTTAACTGCGTAGTTTTTGAGTCAAACACATGACCCATATTTCATGAGTAGTGGTTCACATGAACCCATCTCTCATGTTAATGAATGGTCCACTTAGCACTCATTGCATCTAGGTGATGCACACAGGGGTGAAGCATCAGGACTTCCCGAGAGGTCACCCATCCCAGTACTACTTTGACTCAAGTGCACTTAACCATGGAGTTTCCCCCAAGATCAAGCCCACTTAGCTTGCTACCCCATTTGTAAAACCTTCAACAAGTGTTGTGCCTTATGAACCATTCATTATAGAGCCCCTTTAACTCATCAATTGATAAGTACGAGGTATTTTTTGCAGCATGTCAAATTATGATATTTTACTGGGATGCGTAACCTTCCGGGAAGTCCCGATGCTTCACCCCTGTGTGCATCACCTAGATGCAATGAGTGCTAAGTGGACCATTCATTAACATGAGAGATGGGTTCATGTGAACCACTACTCATGAAACATGGGTCATGTGTTTGACTCCAAAACTATGCAGTTAAACCCTGAAATAAAATATCATAATTTGACATGTTGCGAAAAATACCTCCTACTTATCAATTGATGAGCTAAAGGGACTTTATAATGAATGGTTCATAAGGCACAACACTTGCTGAAGGTTTTGCAAATGGGGTAGCAAGCTAAGTGGGCTTGATCTTGGGGGAAACTCCATGGTTAAGCGCGCTTGAGTCAGAGTAGTACTGGGATGGGTGACCTCCTGGGAAGTCCCGATGCTTCACCCCTATGTGCATCACCTAGATGCAATGAGTGCTAAGTGGACCATTCATTAACATAAGAGATGGGTTCATGTGAACCACTACTCATGAAATATGGGTCATGTGTTTGACTCAAAAACTACGCAGTTAAACCCTGAAATAAAATATCATAATTTGACATGCTGCGAAAAATACCTCCTACTTATCAATTGATGAGCTAAAGGGGCTCTATAATGAATGGTTCATAAGGCACAACACTTGCTGAAGGTTTTGCAAATGGGGTAGTAAGCTAAGTGGGCTTGATCTTGGCAGAAACTCCATGGTTAAGCACGCTTGAGTCAGAGTAGTACTGGGATGGGTGACCTGCAGGGAAGTCCCGATGCTTCACCCCTGTGTGCATCACCTAGATGCAATGAGTGCTAAGTAGACCATTCATTAACATGAGAGATGGGTTCATGTGAACCACAACTCATGAAATATGGGTCTTGTGTTTGACTCAAAAACTATGCAGTTAAACCCTGAAATAAAATATCATAATTTGACATGCTGCGAAAATACCTCCTACTTATCAATTGATGAGCTAAAGGGGCTCTATAATGAATGGTTCATAAGGCAAAACAGTTGCTGAAGGTTTTGCAAATGGGGTAGCAAGCTAAGTGGGCTTGATCTTGGGGGAAACTCCATGGTTAAGTGTGCTTGAGTTAGAGTAGTACTAGGATGGGTGACCTCTCGGGAAGTCCCGATGCTTCACCCCTATGTGTATCACCTAGATGCAATGAGTGCTAAGTGGACCATTCATTAACATGAGAGATGGGTTCATGTGAACCACTACTCATGAAATATGGGTCATGTGTTTGACTCAAAAACTATGCAGTTAAACCCTGAAATAAATTATCATAATTTGACATGCTGCGAAAAATACCTCCTACTTATCAATGTGTATTTATTTGTTATTGCTCTTGGTTTGCTCAATCATGAAGGCTCTATTTTATATCTGTATTACTGATCTGATAATGTAAGTTTCCAGTCATGGGTAGTTCTTATTCCGGCAAGCTAAATTCATTAGATAGTTCTAACATTTTTGTATTTCATTTCTGGATTGACTTATTATCCATAGAAAGGTTCCTGTCACTCTTATGATAGCAGGTCTGTAGAGGTCGAAGTTAACAGATCAACATTAAGGAACATAGAGTGTGTCTGGTGTGTGAGGTTATTGAATGGGGTATTGGACCATGTGAATAGATCTTGTGCTATCAAAAAATCCCCCATGGGGTCATGTTACGACATAACAGTGTTAAGAAATCTCCACCAATTATGATAAATTTTTGGGGTTTGGATTTAATAAAGAGTACTATATCTTACCAATTTTCTTTCTTTTGTGTTCATACAATTGGTCCATATACATGAATCAAGAAAAATGAAACTTAGTAAATATACAATTAATTTTACTTACTTGCCAATGTTGATCTAGGTTGACAACTTCCATGTTGGTTGTTGAGGGTCTCCATATGGTAGCCATCCCTCTAGAAAGGAAAATTGATTCAACAAAGTGTGCTTTCCATTTTTTTTAGTTTGTAAGCCATTATGTTAGCTTGCTTCTTACTTATTTTTTTCTTGTAGGAGGAATATATCAATATCTGATAAATGCATTTGACATTTAATCAAACATCTTTTGTTAGGGGTGTTTAGGCTCCTATCATTCCATGATGTGCTCTCCATTGATCATTGGAAAGGAGTATTCCTTTCCCAGATCTTAGCATCATATTTATCTTCATTTTCCCTTTTGCCTCCCCTTCTCTAACCAGTAATTCTTTAATAGATTTCCTTCCTTTCTTTTCTTGTTCACCACAATTAGACTTGTCAATTTCAAATATTGATTGAATCATTCCTCTATCATCTAAAGAGTTGATCTAAATTTCCATCCTTTCTTCTTCCTCATTTATTTCTTTTATAATCTCATTTTGAAAATCTAAATTTTTTGTAATGTTCTGTATCTTCTTAGTATTTGGTGTTTGATATATATCCTATATTTTTCTCCAAAAGGATCATAGTTTCTTATTTCACTGATAATCCCAAAAAGTTCTAACACTAATTTGAAAGTATCTTTTTTAGGAAATACCTTGACTCTCCCTCCTTTGGAAAATGTCATGTTTTGTTATTTTCCCATATTTCTACCTATGACTGATTTTCTTCTCAATTTTGCTCCTTTTTCCAAATATTGGGTTCTTCAATGTGGGAAATGTTTTCTATTTTTTGTTTTCTCTTTCTTTTCTTTGATCATTCATGTTTCATTAGTTTCTTTCTATTGGGACTTTTTTCTATTGGCCCCTCCATTTAAATTTTTTGGTTCCAAAACTCTTCCCTTGATTGAATTTTGACAGATAGAGGAAGCTTTTCTGTTAAATTTATGTATAACAGATATCTGTATATAGGCCTAATTCTTTCTCTTTTGTATTCTCATTGATCAATATGAAGGACCCTATATGATTTCCTCTTTCCTTAAGTATCAAAGGATTCCAATATTTGAAGGAAGATTATACAATCTTATCCACATCGGATTTTTTGATATTTTATGTCTCAAATGGTTGAAGTTTAGTTCCCAGTCTTTTAGGTAAAAATCCACACTGTACATTAATTTCATGAACTTCCTTTCATTATTTCATCTTCTTGTCCCTGTCATTCACATTTGATTTGATAAAACCCTCTGAGTAGATTGTGGGTAATCATGTTCTGCCCTTAGTTTTCTTTACACCATTTTTTTATTTGATCTCATGTAGACCAAGGGTTTTACCGACTCATGAAAAAGGCCATATATGTTGAATGGGAATTTATATTATCCAATTCCTATTTGTTTTGAATAAATATGACATTCTAAAAAATTTCCTTTATTTTGTGTTTCCCCCAAGGGATCCTATTCACTCCTGTAGCAACATATCATAATTCTTTTCTTGATTTTGTCCATGTCCTCCTTTCTTTGATCATCTTGGATTTGGTTTTCTATCCAGTCTATTAGGGCCTTATATTCTATTTCCTTTGGTCTCCACAATTTAATTTATGAAGTGGAAGAAATTTGATCTACCCCTAGTGTAGGGTTTTGGGTTTTACTTTTCTACAAATTGTCTCCTTTTATGCCATTGGTGGTTGAACTGTTTAAATTCAAAATTAGGGTTATTCATTGCACCTAAAAGATAAATTATATATTAGGACAATAAGTTAACAAGATCCATAAAAATAACATTAAAACATAAAAGTGAATGAGTGAAACATATAATTCTTTACAATATTATTATTGAATATTTATTTCTTCATAACCTTTGACTCAACTTATTTATTTCTATAAATAAATTATTTTTCACCATAATTAAATCTTTCTATCGTCTCCCTGCATTTCAACATGACCAGGTAATATAAATTTAATTTCTTCAACTTTGTTAGAAGGCTTAATCTAACTTAGAATTTGATTCCTTTACTCATTTTCTGTCTGCAATATTTAATTCCTCTCAGATGAATTTAGTTATTTCGTTGGACTACAAGCATTCTTTAATGGTCATAAGACCTAGGAAAATCAAGAAATCATAATTACTTTTGACTATATGGTCTTCCTCATTTTCCCGCAATTTTCTTTTGGAGCACAAGCGAAGGGATATTAGATATAAACATAAAGGAAAACTAACAGAACCAATTGTTTTCATCAATGTTTGTTTTATCTATCATCACTAAAAAGGTCAGACTTAGAAAGACAAACAAGTTGCAAAGAACAGAGTTATTTCTGATAGCAATCTCTCACTACTTCAGCAGTGCTTTGAACTATGATAGTCTCAGAGACTGTTTTAGTATGATGAAGGATATTGAAATCTCTCTTATCCATTATATATTCGTGGCCCCAATTTTCTTAAGTGATTAAGGAATAGAATGATTGACATATCTGTTTGCAGTGCTAACTTACTTTCTTACATTGTGCAGAATTTAAGATAATGGAAAATCTTAGTGCCAATGTTTCTCATGCTCAAGTTAAAACTCAGTCTAGTACTGTTTCTGAGATAGCAGATCCTAATCCTGAGGTGAGGCTTAGTGGAAAAAAATGGAAAAATTACAAGGAGAATTCTTGTGAATTGAATGATATTGGACACGCAGTAAGGATGCTAATCAATCTCAGTAGAGGGAGGGTTGATCAAGACAGTTGCTGAAAGTGGTGGTAATAATGGCATGGAAAACCCTAACCCTCAGACATCTCTTGGAAAGCCTAGCATAAATGATAATGGTAGGAGCAGCAGGGGTAAAAAAAAGTGGCCGATTCATTGGAGTCACTGATGACCGTGGCCGTTGGCAAGCCAATATATGGTATTCTATTATTTCTGCTGTTATTCTTTTGTTTGATTAAAAAATAATACATTGAACGCTATATCTTTCTTCAAGAAAAATGTCTAAAAGATTTTGATATCAATCTTTCAGGTCATTTTGTGTGTCTCATATTTAGGGTGATTCCATATTTCTGTGGGATAATTTTTTATGACTCAAAAGGTTGATTTGAAAAACTTTTGGATGCTGTTAAGATGTTGAGCTTAATAATAATGAATTGTTGAAGACATACAATATGTTTCACTGTAAAGAACTCTTTAATAATGTTGGAATGCCATTTCTCTGCAGGCTTAAGGATGATAGACGTCAAGTAAGTCTTGGTGAGTTAATAATGTTTTTTTTTTATTTAATTCAGTTGGCACTCTACTTAAATATCATCTATTTCAATGGTCAAACAATCAATATCAATTTTACACTTCATTCAAAAGAAAATATGGTAATGAGAGTGAAACGTCAATAGGAGGAAGAAAAGAGACTGAGGGAGTAATGAGAGTGAGGGGGCCAAATGCCCATAGAGAAGGGAGCATCGATCCAAGAAGGATCTACTTCACTTGTAATATGTAATGGTTTCCCAGCATGAATAAAGTTCATTGTTTTTGATACGTGTATTTATTTGTTATTGCTTGTGGTTTGTCTCAATCATGAAGGCTCTATTTTACATCTGTACGACTGATCTGATAATGTAAGTTTCCTGTCATGGGTAGTTATTATTCCGGCAAGCTAAATTCATTAGTTAATTCTAAAATTTCTGCATTTAACTTCTGGATTGACTTATTGTCGATAGAAAGGTACCTGTCACTATTATGATAGCAGATCTGTAGAGGTCTAAATTAATAGATCAACATTAAGGAACAGAGAGTGTGTCTGGTGTGTGAAGTTATTAAATGGGTTATTAGAGCATGTGAATAGATCTTGTGCTATCAAAAAATCTTCCAAGCGGACATTTTCTGACATAACAGTATCAAGAAATCTCCACCAATTATCATAAATTTTTGGGGTTTGGATTTAATAAAGAGTACTATATCTTATCAATTTTCATTCTTTTGTGTGCATACAATTGGTCCATATACATTAATCAAGAAAAATGAAACTTAGTAAATATACAATTAATTTTACTTACTTGCCAATGCTGATCTGGGTTGACGACTTCCATGTTGGTTTTTGAGGGTCTCAATATGGTAGTCATGCCTCTAGAAAGGACAATTGATTCACCAATGTGTGCTTTCCTTTTTTTTTAGTTTGTAAGCCATTATTTTAGCTTGCTTCTTACTTATATTTTTCTTGTAGGAGGAATACATCAATATCTAAGACATCTTTTGTTAGGGGTGTTTAGGCTCCTATCATTTCATGATGTGATCTTCATTGATTGTTGGAAAGGAGTATTCCTTTCCTGGATCTTAGCATCATATTTATTTTCATTTTCCCTCTTGCCTCCCCTTCTCTGACCAGTAATTCTTTATTAGATTTCCTTTCTTTCTTCTCTTGATCCCCACAATTAGACTTGTCAATTTCAAATATTGATTGAATCATTCCTCTATCATCTGAAGAGTTGATCTAAATATCCATCCTTTCTTCTTCCTCATTTATTTCTTTTATAATCTCCTTTTGAAAATCTAAATTTTTTGTAACGTTCTCTATCTTCTTAGTATTTGGTGTTTGATATATATTCTATATTTTTCCCCAAAAGGATCATAGTTTCTTATCTCACTGATAATCCCAAAAAGTTCTAACACTAATTTGAAAGTATCCTTTTTTAGGAAATACCTTGACTCTCCCTTCTTTGGAAAATGTCATGTTTTGTTATTTTCCCATATTTCTACCTATGACTGATTTTCTTCTCGATTTTGCTCCTTTTATCCAATATTGGGTTGTTCAATGTAGGAAATGTTTTCAATTTTTTTGCTTTCTCTTTCTTTTCTTTGATCATTCATGTTTCATTTGTTTTTTTCTATTGTGACTTTTTTTATTGGCCCCTCCATTTAAATTTTTTGGTGGAAGTTTTTCTGTCAAATTTATGTATACACAGATATGTGCATATATGCCTAATTCTTTCTCTTTTGTATTCTCATCCATCAATATGAACAACCCTATATGATGTCCTATTTCCTTAAGTATCAAAGGATTCCAATATTTGAAGGAAGATTATACAATCTAATCAACATCGGATTTTTTGATATTTTATGTCTCAAATGGTTGAAGTTTAGTTCCTAGTCTTTTATGTAAAAACCCACACTGTACATTAATTTCATGAACTTCCTTTCATTATTTCGTCTTCTTTTCCCTGTCATTCACATTTGACTTCATAAAACCCTCTGAGTAGATTGTGGGTAATCATGTTCTACCCTTAGTTTTCTTTACACCATTTTTGAATTTGATCTCATGTAGACCAAGGGTTTTCCCAACTCATGAAAAAGGCCATATATTTTGAATGGGAATTTATATTATCCAATTCCTATTTGTTTTGAATAAATATGACATTCTAAAAAATTTCTTTTATTTTGTGTTTCCCCAAAGGGATCCTATTCACTCCTGTAGCAACATATGATAATTATTTTCTTGATTTTGTCCATGGCCTCCTTTTTGGATCATCTTGGATTTGGTTTTCTATCCAGTCTTCTAGGGCCTTATATTCTATTACGTTTGGTCTCCACAATTTAATTTATGAATGTAAAAACAGTCCCAAGATAATAAAAACAGCAACAGCAACAGCAGAACATACCCAATAAACACCAAAAGATAGGGCAAAACATAACAGCAACAAATAGAAAAGAGGCAGGGCAAAACATAGTTGAATAACCTGGCAAATTATATTCATCTAACATTCATTACATCACATCCAAAATGCTATGTCTAGCAGCAATCCAGATGCTGTATCTAATAGCTATCCGGATGCTATATCCAACAACCATCCAAAGGCTATATATACAACAACTCTCTCCAATCACATATATATAGTTATAGAACCTTTGAAGCCTGGAAGCATCTAGCTTTCTAGAAAACTCTTAAACCTGGAATGTTCTTTTCTAGAACATATCTTACAATATTCTTTTCTAGAACAGCTCCAGGAATGTTCTAGTTGTGGAAGGCTCTAGAATCATTCTACAACTTTCTAGACAATCTTAATCCTTAACATCCCCCCTTAAGATTGGCTAGAATAATACAGAAAAAATACAAATGAGAGGGGAACATTATATTACTATCCCCCCTTAATGTTCACCTCGAGCATACCAAGCATTCTTCGATCATAATCCTCTTTCATGGCTTGCTCCCATTCTTTCTTTCCTCTAACTTGCTCATATGAGATTGAAACTTTAAGCCTTCAACACTCATTATCTTTTGTCTAGCTGAAAAGTCATCTTCTCCATCATCACTACCAACAATACCTTTAGCTTGTTCCAACTTGCATTTCCAATAGTAGCCTTGCAAACAAATCACTCCAGCAATATCTCAGCCCTGCAAACAAATCACTCCAGCAATATCTCTGCCCTGCAAACAAATCACTCCAGCAATACACTTATAACTGAACCTCTAGCTGAACCAGAAAATATTCTAGCTGAACCTCTTGATGGTCCTCTAGCTGAACCTGGAAAACATTCTAGCTAAACCAGGAAAACATTCTAGTTGAACCTGGTTGAAACTCTAGCTGAACTTGGGCTGATCCTCTAGCTGAATCTTATTTTTTTCCAATAATCCCCTCAGCATTACCCAAGGGGATTCAAACCCATAACCCCGCTCTGATACCATGTAAAAACAGTCCCAAGATAATAAAAACAGCAACAGCAACAGCAGAACATGCCCAATAAACACCAAAAGACAGGGCAAAACATAACAGCAACAAATAGAAAAGAGGCAGGGCAAAACATAGTTGAATAACCCGGCAAATTATATTCATCTAACATTCATTACATCACATCCAAAATGCTATGTCTAGCAGCAATCCAGATGCTGTATCTAACAGCTATCCGAATGCTATATCCAACAACCATCCAAAGGCTATATATACAACAACTCTCTCCAATCACATATATATAGTTATAGAACCTTTCAAGCCTGGAAGCTTCTAGCTTTGTAGAAAACTCTTAAACCTGGAATGTTCTTTTCTAGAACATATCTTACAATATTCTTTTCTAGAACAGCTCCAGGAATGTTCTAGTTGTGGAAGGCTCTAGAATCATTCTACAACTTTCTAGACAATCTTAATCCTTAACAATGAAGTGGAAGAAATTTGATCTAACCCTAGTGTAGGGTTTTGGGTTTTGCTTTTCTACAAATTGTCTCCTTTTAAGCCATTGGTGGTTGAACTGTTTAAATCTATTTCTATTATTTTGTTCTTCCCTCTTCCTTTGTTTTTCTCTCCATTTTTGAGTTAATCTACTGTAGTCTTTTGCTGATTTCTACCCAAAAAAATTTCCTTTGACTTGCAACAAGGGTAATGAATAGTAGCATAGTGGAAAGAAAAATCCAAAGGTAAAAGGAAAGAAGAGTTGCACTTCTATGATAAAGGTAAGAGAAAATTGCATTGTTCTCATTGTGATAAAGATGGGTATGAAGAAGATAAATGTTAGAATTTACATCCCAATTAGCACCCTCTTGGTTGAAGAAAGGTAAAGATAAAAGTATCCAACATTTATCTTCTTCATGGGTAATAACTATATTTTGAGATTGTTATCTTTAGAACTGAGAATTCAAATTTTAAATCTGGAGGACTAGATCATGCCCACAATCTTGTCTAGAGGACGAGATTGCATGTATGATCTAGTCTAGGAAGAAAGAAGTCCTGAGAATTGCATTGGCGTTGGTGTGAAGTGGAATTTTAAACATAATACAATGTTAAATTCAAAATTAGGGTTATTCATTGGACCTAAAAAATAAATTATATACTAGGACAATAAGTTAACAAGATCCACAAAAATAACATTAAAACATAAAAGTGAATGAGTGAAACATACAATTTTTTACAATATTATTATTGAATATTTATTTCTTCATAACCTTTGACTCAACTTATTTATTTCTATAAAAAAATTATTTTTCACCATAATTAAATCTTTCTATCATCTCCCTGCATTTCAAAATGACCAGGTAATATAAATCTAATTTCTTCAACTTTGTTAGAAGGCTTAATCTAACTTAGAATTTGATTCCTTTACTCATTTTCTGTCTGCAATATTTAATTCCTCTTAGATGAATTTAGTTATTTCGTTGGACTACAAGCATTCTTTAATGGTCATAAGACTTAGACAAATCAAGAAATCATAATTACTTTTGACTATATGGTCTTCCTCATTTTCCCGTCATTTTCTTTTGGAGGACAAGCAAAGGGATATTAGATATAAACATAAAGGAAAACTAACAGAACCAATTGTTTTCATCACTGTTTGTTTTATCTATCATCACTAGAAAGGTCAGAGTTAGAAAGACAAACAAGTTGCAAAGAACAGAGTTATGTCCGATAGCAATCTCTCACTACTTCAGCAGTGCTTTGAAATATGATAGTCTCATAGACTGTTTTAGTATGATGAAGGATATTGAAATCTCTCTTATCCATTATATATTCGTGGCCCCAATTTTCTTTAGTGGTTAAGGAATAGAATGATTGACATATCCGTTTGCAGTGCTAACTTGCTTTCTTACATTGTGCAGAATTTACGATAATGGAAAATCTTAGTGCCAATGTTTCTCATGCTCAAGTTAAAGCTCAGTCTAGTACTGTTTCTGAGATAGCAGATCCTAATCCTGAGGTGAGGCTTAGTGGAAAAAAATGGAAAAATTACAAGGAGAATTCTTGTGAATTGAATGATATTGGACACGCAGCAAGGATGCTAATCAATATCAGTAGAGGGAGGGTTGATCAAGACACAGTTGCTGGAACTGGTGGTAATAATGGCATGGAAAACCCTAACCCTCAGACATCTCATGGAAAGCCTAACATAAATGATAATGGTAGGAGCAGCAGGGGTTAAAAAAGTGGCCGATTCATTGGAGTCACTGATGACTGTGGCTGTTGGCAAGCCAATAAATGGTATTCTATTATTTCTGCTGTTATTCTTTTGTCTGATTAAAAATTATATATTGAAAACTATATCTTTCTTCAAGAAAAATGTATAAAAGATTTTGATATCAATCTTTCAGGTCATTTTGTGTGTCTCATATTTAGGGTGATTCTATATTTCTGTGGGTTAAGTTTTTATGACTCAAAAGGTTGATTTGAAAAACTTTTGGGTGCTGTTAAAGATGTTGAACTCAATAATAATGAATTGCTGAAGACATACAATATGTTTCACTTTAAAGAATTCTTTAATAAGTTTAGAATGCCATTTCTTTGCAGACTTAAGAATGATAGCCGTTAAGAAAGTCTTGGTGAGTTAATAATGTTTTTTTTTATTTAATTTAGTTGACACTCTACTTAAATATCATCTATTTCAATAGTCAAATAATCAATAGCAATTTTACATTGGTAGTGAGAGTGAAACGTCAATAAGAGGAAGAAAAGAGACTGAGGGAGTAATGAGAGTGTGTAATAACCTGCACCTGTTGTTCTTTTGATTTATCTTTTTAATGTTAGTATTTTTTTAGTTTTTTTGTGATCTTTTAGAACTAGATAGAAGATATAGAAGGGGGTTTATGTTTTCTTGAAGTGTGTATGTCAGAATACAAGGAATATAGCATACAACTGAAAACTCAGAAAAACTATAACAGACATGAACTAAATAATAAAGACCCAGTTCATAGAATGACATAAAATAAATAACCATCACATACCCATGTCAAAATAATCATATTCATATTTCTATTGTTGACGGACCAGCAACATGACAATAGAGTTTTGCATTGAAAGTATCAGCAAATGTAAGGAAACAATCTTGTATGTCCATATAATGATTTATAATTAAATCATTGATTTAAATAATAAGTTAGCCTTATATAAACTAAATATATAATATATTTATTTAAAATATATTATTAATATGTATTATTTAATAAATAATATAATATAAATCATATATCATTTATTACGATATAATATAAAGAATATAAAATAAATAATATATCATTTATTATAATGATATAATATAAATACAAATAATATAAATAAACAACTTTTAACCTATCTTAACGGAGTTACGTATGGTTAGAACTAGTTTTACCACAAAAGAGAATTAATATAAGGTAATAAAAATAATAAGAGTCATGCCTCTTCGAAGGGAAATAAATAAAGGTTGTGAAATAGAAGGAAAAGAGGATCGGGAAGAAAATATAAAAAGAGTATCCCATAAATACATATATTTAGATTTGCAGAAAGAGCAGCAGCCAAAGAACTTAGAGTCAAAGTAAGTAATATATATTAATAATAATTTGTAAGTCTGATAATATAGTTGCAATCAAGAATTAATATCCCTTGCAATTTATATTACTTATATATAATGAAACATGTATAGAATACAAGATAATAATACAGTATATGATATTGTTTTATTATGCATCAATATCTTTTATATATAAAATATATGGAACCTCATCATGGAGGAAGGGAAGGAGACATAGGTAAGAGGGTATAAGGTTTCCATCTAAGTACCCCACCTTGGATGGATGTCAAAGCCCTGCCATAAAGGCCAAGAGGGTCAAAGTCCCGCTCTTGGGCTTAGATTGGATAAACTGAGAACTTCGCTATGATCCTTGTACCATTCCTACTATGATGAGTTATTAATTATAAGTGATAAGGCATGGATAGGGAAGTAAGACCAGCATTCTACTAAGTACCCCACTTTGGTGGATGTCTAAGTCTTGCCACCAAAGCCAGGACGGCCAAAGTTCCGCTCTTGGGCTTAGTATGGGTTGGCTGGGTCAAACCTATCATGTCCCTATCTCGATAGTATTGGAATTGTATTATGAGTTTGATATATTTGTAGCTAACCCTAACAATGGCATTAGTTTATATGTATATATATTGTACTTGTGTTCTCTATGTGATGATTGCAGGAGTTCTATTCAAGAGCATAATGAAGAAATAACTACTTGTAAGTCATCCCCCTAACCCTAATGTATCATAACTATGATTGTAGAGTTTAATCTAGGGAAAATCTAGAAGGGGATATTATAAATGGTATCAGAGCAGTCATCCTGCCATCCTGTGATTAATAGTTAAATAAAAATAAATAAAAAAATAAAAAAAATAAAAAAACAAGAATCAATGAAAATCCTAGGTATGAATTTCATGAATTGCTGGAATAATGGTGTTTAATACATTGCTAAAATATTTTTAATATATATATATATATATATATGATGCAAATTAAAATTTACTAAATATGTTATGATGCAACATTAAAAAATAAAAATTTACTTACAAAATGAGTAAATGAGGTAAAAAATAAATAAAAATAAGACAACTCTTAATAACAATAAAATTATACTAAATGAAATAGTAAAATGAAATAATTAAAATATAATTTATAAATAAATATATATTAAACATCTCTATTTAATTTTTATAAGTAATATATTTTACAAAGTTATTTTCATCTATGGGTAACCTATAGTTGGGTGAAGTGAGTAATAAAATATAGTTATAAAATAAAATATTTATAAAATTTAGTGCTGAAATTTTAAAAGGGTAAACCCAAATTTATAAATTATTATTTTATGGCACTCTAGTTTATTAGCTATATTAATTTGTTACATTTTATAGCAGTTATTTCAAAGGGTAAACCCAAATTTATAAATTATTATTTTATGGCACTATAGTTTATTAGCTATATTAATTTGTTACATTTGTGTCATGTTATTTTATATAAGGAAACCTAATAAATTATAATGTTATAAAATATTACTTGAGGATACCTAATTATAGTTGCTTGAGGGCAAGCAATTTTGAGAGGGGAGGGTTGTCATGTCCATATAATGATTTATAATTAAATCATTGATTTAAATAATAAGTTAGCCTTATATAAACTAAATATATAATATATTTATTTAAAATATATTATTAATATGTATTATTTAATAAATAATATAATATAAATCATATATCATTTATTATGATATAAACGATATAATATAAAGAATATAAAATAAATAATATATCATTTATTATAATCATATAATATAAATAGAAATAATATAAATAAACATCTTTTAACCTATCCTAACAGAGTTACGTATGGTTAGAACTAGTTTTACCACAAAAGGGAATTAATATAAGGTAATAAAAATAATAAGAGTCATGCCTCTTTGAAGGGAAATAAATAAAGGTTGTGAAATAGAAGGAAAAGAGGATCGGGAAGAAAATATAAAAAGAGTATCCCATAAATACATATATTTAGATTTGCAGAAAGAGCAGCAGCCAAAGAACTTAGAGTCAAAGTAAGTAATATATATTAATAATAATTTGTAAGTCTGATAATATAGTTGCAATCAAGAATTAATATCCCTTGCAATTTATATTACTTATGTATAATGAATCATGTATAGAATATGAGATAATAATACAGTATATGATATTGTTTTATTATGCATCAATATCTTTTATATATAAAATATATGGAACCTCATCATGGAGGAAGGGAAGGAGACATAGGTAAGAGGGTATAAGGTTTCCATCTAAGTACCCCACCTTGGATGGATGTCAAAGCCCTGCCATCAAGGCCAAGAGGGTCAAAGTCCCGCTCTTGGGCTTAGATTGGATAAACTGAGAACTTCGCTATGATCCTTGTACCATTCCTACTATGATGAGTTATTAATTATAAGTGATAAGGCACGGATAGGGAAGTAAGACTAGCATTCTGCTAAGTACCCCACTTTGGTGGATGCCTAAGTCTTGCCACCAAAGCCAGGAGGGCCAAAGTTCCACTCTTGGGCTTAGTATGGGTTGGCTGGGTCAAACCTATCATGTCCCTATCTCGATAGTGTTGGAATTGTATTATGAGTTTGATATATTTGCAGCTAACCCTAACAATGGCATTAGTTTATATGTATATATATTGTACTTGTGTTCTCTATGTGATGATTGCAGGAGTTCTATTCAAGAGCATAATGAAGAAATAACTACTTGTAAGTCATCCCCCTAACCCTAATGTATCATAACTATGATTGTAGAGTTTAATCTAGGGAAAATCTAGAAGGGGATATTACAAATCTACAATTATCAGCATAGACCCTTAGGTCAAAAACAACCACTAAGCAAAGAAGAATAGCCCTAATAAACCCCAAACAGCTTCTCTAAGAAGTACGGCCAGCATATGAAATGGTACGGCCTACAGATGAAAAGGTACGACCAGCAATGAAGAAATGACAGTGCCAACCCTTCTTAAATTTGCAATACAATCTGCCACTAATACTCTTCCTCAGTTGCAACAAAACTGCAATAAGATATCTCTTGTTATCTCCATCTTCGTCAATGGCGGTATCAAAATGAAGCTCAAATACAACCACTAAGTATGGCTGTTCCAAAATCTCCTTAGGTGATCTTTCACACCTGCGAAAGATTGCTACCAATGGTGGTTTCTATCACCAAAAGCCCTGGCTAGAAGAAATCCCCCAAACCCTCATTTGCAGAGAAAATAGAAGCATAAAATGTAATATCAAGAATGAATAACTTTTCCCACTCTTTTCCTGTTTATAACTCAACCCATATGAGAGGGAAATATTATTTTTAAATTTGCTCTTTATTCCTCAAAGGGGCACCCAAATCTCTTAGTGAGTTATTGTTCTATTTTTCCTTATTTCTTCAAAGTCACTAACATTAACAAATTAAAGTCTAAACATAATAATAAAGTATAACTTACGGACTTTAATATGAAAGCCCAAATGGTCACAGAATCCCATGAGTTATAGACCGTTGGAAAGATCTTGGCAAAATGCTCCATCTCCAATAAAGAGTTTCTCAAAATAGCCAACTTCATGACTTACTAAAAATAGTAAGTCTTAGCCAGAATGTCAAAAACTGACCAAATGAACTCCCAGTGTTCTCTAACCACTTTGGTTAGTCTATGGGAGCTGAGTATAGACTAACCCACTAGGAAAAAGGGGACATTACAGTATGTCCTCCCCAAGATTGCTTGCCTCAAGCAATCTCAGATCTGGATGCAACAAGATTTGCTCACTTTCCCATGTAGCATCCTCTACCGGCATATTCTTCCACTTCACCAAATATTCCTTGATGATTCTCTTCCTCAATGTACATTCCTTGGTGTCAATGATGGCCTTAGATATTAAAACCAACTTCCCCTCTTCATTAAGAGGAGGCAACTCTTTAGAAGGTATCACATTGTGCCCTAGTGCCTTTTTGAGGCTTGACACATGGAAGACATTATAAACATTGCTCTCTACCAGCGATTCTAACTCATAAGTCACCTCTCCAACCCTCTTGGAGATCTTGAATGGACCATAATATCATGGCTTCAACTTCTCAGTACCACTCCTCTTAAGAGTAAATTGTCTGTATGGATGTAGCATAAGGTACACCATATCACCCACCTCAAAAGAACGCTCAACCCTGTGTTGGTCTGCATACTGCTTCTACTAATTATGTGCCTTCTGAATGTTCTCTTTCAAAGACCTCATGATGTCCTGACTCTCCTGCAAGAGGTCTTTAGCTTTTGTTACTCTGTTGTCTCCAAACAATAAATCCAAGAAGTTGGGAGCCTCATACCCATAAAGTGTCGTAAATGGTGTCATCTAGATAGACATGTGGTAAGTGGTATTGTAACAATACTCTCCCAAGTGAAGCCACTTGACCCATGCCTTCTTCTGCCTGGCTATGTAATTCCTAAGGTATCCCTCCACCCACTTATTAACTATCTCCATCTGTCCATTAGTCTGGGGGTGGTAACTCGTGCTGGGGATGAGCTTGGTCCCTGTCAACTTGAAAAGCTCCTACCAAAAATTACTAAGGAACCTACTGTCCTTGTCACTCACAATACTCCTAGGCAACCCGTGAAGTCAGAACACCTCTCTGAAAATAAATCAGCAACCTGAGCTGTTGTATAAGTGGCTGAAATAGCAAAGAAATAGGCAAACTTTGTCAACCTGTCAACCACCACAAAGATGCAGCCCCTACCTTGGGATTTCGGCAAGCCAGTAATGAAGTCCATTGATATACCATCCCACTTCCTCTCGGGAATGGGTAAGGGCTGCAATAATCCTCCTGGGTAGGAGTGCTCATGTTTGTTTTATTGGCATACTAGACACTCCCGCACATACTTCTGTACTTCTAACTTGAGGCCTTTCCAAGTAAACCTCTATCTAACCTACCTATAGGTCTTGTAGAATCCTAGATGGCTAGCCATAGGCAAGTCATGGAAAGCTCTCAAGATCTTCTGCTTCATAGAAGCTAGCACCAAAAATATCCTCCCCTTGTAAATGATCAAGTCATTTACAATAGTGTACATGTCGTCACGGTTAGTGCCATCCATAATCCTAGAGGCCCACTTATCCTTTGCATATTCTGCAGTGATCATATCTCTCCAGTCCTCTATAATCTCTCCTAAGGCACACAAGTGTGGTCTCCTGGATTAAGCATCAGCAACTATATTTTTCTTCCCTTTGACAAAAACAATGTCGAAGTCATATGCCTGTAGCTTTCCGACCCACTTTTGTTGCTGGTCATTTAGGTCCTTCTGACTAAGGAAATGTTTCAAGCTATTGTGATTAGATTTAACAACGAATTTCCCTCCAACCAGATACTGCTTGAATTTGACCAATGCATGCATGATGGCTAACATCTCCTTATCGTAGATACTATAACTCCTCTTAGGGCCCCTTAACTTCTCAAAAGCAATAGGGTATTTGTCCTGCATCAACACCGCACCTTTGCCTTCCCCGGAGGCATCACACTGAATCTCAAATGGCTTCAAAAAATCAGGAATGGCCAAAACTGGACAAGTGCTCATCACCTCTTTAAACATGTCAAAACACTGTTGAGCACCATCTGACCAAATGAAAGCTCCCTTCCATGTCAAATCTGTGACTGGGGCTGCTTTATGAGAAAATCCCTTTACAAACTTGTGGTAGAATCCACAAAGGCCAAAGAACCCCTTGAGCTAAGAGAGATTCTTGGGTGGTGGCTAGTCAACTATAGCTCAGATCTTCTCTGGATCCACACGGACACCCTCTGCACTGATGATGTGTCCCAAGTACAGCAACTCCATCATACCAAACTCGCATTTAGACATTTTTGCATATAGAGACTCCTACTCAAGTATACCCAACACAATATCCAGATGTCTCAAATAATCCTCCCAAGTCCTGCTGAATATGAGTATGTCATAAAAAAATATTAGTACAAACTTCAGCAATTGGTCTCTAAAGACCTTATTCATACAAGACTGGAAAGTGGCAGGTGCATTGGTTAAGCCGAAAGGCATAACTAGAAACTCAAAGTGCCCATAGTGACACCTAAATGCTGTATTCTCTACATCCTCCTCACGTACCTGAATCTGATGGTACCCTGACCTCAAGTCTATCTTAAAGAAGAAACATGCACCATGTAGCTCGTAAATAAGCTCATCAATCCTGGGGATGGGGTACCTATTCTTAATAGTCCTTTTGTTCAGTTTCCTGTAATCAATACACATCCTGAGTGTGCCATCCTTCTTGACCAGAACAACAAAAGAAGTAAAAGGACTCTTACTAGGCCTGATGTGACCCATCTTGAGAAGCTGTTGAATAGCCTTCTCGATCTCATCATTGTATTTCTTAGGATGTCTATAGGGAACGGTGATAACTGGTTTGGCCCCCTGCTCCATCTCTATAACATGCTCAAAACCCCTATCTGGAGGTCTACCTAGAGGTATATCACTAAACACTTTGGAGTGCTTAGTCAGTACTAACTAAATCTCCATTGGATAATCCTATTTTTTTTGTTTCAGTGCCTCTGGCATCTCAAGAATCTTAGCTACCCACTGCACCTGGTCATGCCACAGTATCCTCTCCATCCTCTGAATGGACACTACTCTTAAACCCCATCAGACATTCTCCTCAAAATGTGTTTCTGACCATCTACTTTGAAATTCATCTGCATGGTCTTCAGGTTGAGGAAAAATTCACCTATCATGTGTAGCCACTTCATTCCTAGGATTACATCCATGTCACCCATACCTACCACATAGTATTCGGCTTGGAACTCATAGTTATTTAACCTGATGGTTAAATTAGGGATCCTTTGTTTGCAAGTAATGACAAACCTGTCTGCAACTCTGACTTTGAATCCCTCAAACTCTTCTATTTTGAGTCCTCTTCGTGCCACAAGCCCCTCATCAATGAAGTTGTGGGTGGCACCTGTATCTAGCAAAGTGGTCACTCTCTGTCCCTCCAATACTCCCCGTATTTTGAAGGAACCCTCTTTCTGAATAGCAGAGATATGCGCTGTCAGAATGTCCTCATCATACACATCCCATACAATCTGCACTATATTCTCTAATCACTATCCTTCCTATCACTCTGCTACCATAATTGCTCTGAATCTGTCTCCTCATTAGAATAATACTCCAATTATTTTTCTTGTCCCTTCATTGGGTACTTGTGGTTAGGATCCCATGGTTCTTTGCATTTGAAGCATAGTCTCTTCCTCTTGTATTCATTCAATGCATCATCATCTAATTGAGGACTTGGTTTCCTCTGTGGGAAGGTGTCTCGCTGCTGAACTAGCATTTTGTCTCTTCATGGAGGAAAAGGTTTGAAGACAAACCATTTCCTAGGCACTGCAAACTCCATACTACGTGCCTTCTTGATATTTTCCTAAAGTGAAGGTGGATCAAATGCCTTAACCCAACCATTAAGTGGTTCCATTAGTCCTTCCATGAACATGACTACAAGTCTCCTCTCTGATATGCTGGGAACCATCACACTATTTTTTTAGAAATCTAAAATATATCCCTCAAGTGACCCATATTGCTTCAACTATGCCAGCTCTTTGAACTACAACTCTGGGACCTTGGTATCAAACCTCTCGATGAGTCTATTAGTGAACTCATCGTATGTGGTGATAAGGCTGTGGCCCAAGGTGACCAACCCATGGTACCACCACTCATGTGCTAACCCATCTAAATTAATAGTGGCAAAGTTATGTGCCTCATCCTCCAGCATCGGCTTAAGTGTCAGGTAGTTATCCAACTTCTACACCCAAGCTCTAGCTGAAATCTTGCCACTTCCATCAAACCGGTCCATAGGGACTTTGCTCAATGCATGCTAGTAGTCCTGGTTAGCTCTGTTAGCTCTATGATCTCATTGACCCATCATAAATCCCCTTTGTCTCTTCTGATTCATATACTGGTCAAATTTCAACCTCTCTGATGTTAGGAGCCAATGTCATGTACTCTGCATACTATATCTGAACATCATCTGTCATGGGAAGCTGAAACTCTAGTTCCTACTGAACCACTCCCTCCTCTCTATGTAGAAAAGTCAATTGTAATGGTCTAGTAACCGATCCTGGTGTAACCCTGGTGTTATTAATACCATTCTGACCTACGTGTCCACTACCCTATCCTGCATGTCCACCACCTTGTCCTGCATATCCACTGCCCTGTCCTGTATGTCTGTGGTGACCCTCATTGGAGCCACTGATTTCACCTCTGGGTGTGGTATTGGTGTGAACTACTGGAATCCCTTGGCTAAACTTCTCAAGGATCTAGGACATCATATTGAGCATAATATCAAACTTCCTCTCTGGTTTGGCACTAGGACTCTCAGGCTGGTCAGTGCCTCTGTCCCACATACTACCTATTATGCTATCACTCCCGCTAGAAGAGTTCCTGTGCATACCCAATATACCTAAATCTATTTCACCTTCTGGAGCCTTAGGTGGATACCAATGCAGAATGGGTCTAATGTAGACTCTTCTTTCATCACTTATATAAACTGATCAACACAGGCTGGCAAGATGCACTAGCTCTGATACCACTGTAATAACCTGCACTTGTTGTTCTTTTGATTTATCTTTTTAATGTTATTATTTTTTTAGTTTTTTCTGTGATCTTTAAGAACTAGATAGAAGATGCATAAGGGGTTTCTATTTTCTTGAAGTGTGTATGTCAGAATATAAGGAATATAACATACAACTGAAAACCCAGAAAAACTATAATAGATATGAACTAAATAATAAAGACCCAATTCATAGAATGGCATAAAATGAATAACTATCACATACCCATGTCAAAATAAGCATTTTCATATTTCTTCTGTTGACGGACCAGCAACATGACAATGGGGTTTTGCATTGAAACTATCAGCAAATGCAAGGAAACAATCTACAACTATCAGCATAGACCCTTAGGTCAAAAATGACCACTAAGCAAGGAAAGAACAACCCCAATAAACTCCAAATGGCTACTCTAAGAAGTACGAACAGCATATGAAGTGGTACAGCCTACACATGAAGAGGTATGGCCAGCAATGAAGAAATGGCAGTCCCAACCCTTCTCAAATCTGCAATACAATCTATCACTAATACTCTTCCTCAGCTGCAACAAAACTGTAATAAGATATATCTTGTTATCTCCATCTCCATCAATGGTGGTATCAAAATGAAGCTCAAATATAGCCACTGAGTATGGCTGTTCCAAAATGCCCTTAGGTGATCTTTCACACCTACAAAAGATTGCTACCAATGGTGGTTTCCATCACCAAAAGCCCTGGCTGGAAGAAATCCCCCAAACCCTCATTTGCAGAGCAAATAGAAGGATAAAATGTAATATCAAGAATGAATAACTTTTCCCACTCTTTGCCTTTCTATAACTCTATAAGTGGGTCAACCCATATGAGAGGGAAATGTTATTTTTAAATTTGCTCTTTATTCCTCAAAGGGGCACCCAAATCCCTTAGTGACTTATTTTTGTATTTTTCCTTATTTCTCGAAAGTCACCCACATTAATAAATTAAAGTCCAAATATAAAAATAAAGTATAACTTATGGACTTCAATATGAAAGCCCAAACGGTCACAAACTCCCATGAGTTATAGAACATTGGAAAGATCTCAGCAAAATGCTCTATCTCCAATAAAGAGTTTCCCAAAATAGCCAACTTCATGACTTACTAAAAATAGTAAGTCTTAGTCAGAATGTCAAAAACTAACCAAACAAACTCCCAGAGTTCCCTAACCACTTTGGTTAGTCTATGGGAATTGAGCATAGACTAACCCACTAGGAGAAAGGGGACATTATAGAGTGAGGGGGCCAAATGTAGAGAAGGGAGCATTGATCCATGAAGGATCTAGTTCACTTGTAATTTGTAATGGTTTCTGTTGATGTGTTTTTTATGCACATGCAAATTCAGAATAAAATACAGAGGTGTTCTATCCTCTCTTGAACAAAGTCTCTCAAAGGCTAAACAATGTGATCCAATGAGACAACTCCAAGGTTCCAGATGTTAGGTCTTGACTTACAATGGATAGACTCAGTAGTTGATGTGATTTTGCTGAAACTCATAAAGGGACTTACATTGAATTTACTCCTTATTCCAATCAAATATGTTATTCTCCTTTTTGTAAAGTGGAACTTACTCTAACCAACTATGAAAATAAAATGCAAAAGGACAAGGGTTTAGAAGGCCAATGAGATAATAAAATATGCCAAGATAGCCAAACTCCTCATGAAACCAAACTTCGCTTCGCCATGAGAACCAACAACTACACGAAGTTAGTGCAACCTTCTAAGGAAATTCAAGGATTTTCATGTTGTAAACTTTCATCAAAATACCCACTGCTAGCGCAACTTGAACGAGCATCCACAACTGAACTAAAACAAATGTGGTTCAGGCTAACTTTGTAAAATGATTTATCAGCGACAAATCATAAAAAGTATGAACCATTAAGGAATTCATCAAATATCTTCACATAAAAACATTACATCAATGCACTTCTAATCTATTTCTAAGCTACTTGGAAAGATCTCTCCATCATATTCAAGAATTAGAAACCATGCTAACATTCCATCACCACACAAATCACCATGAGAACCAACAATGAGCTTGTATTGATTTTGGAAATGCATTTTTACAACAATTTCATATGTCTCTTCAATGACTTTGAAAAGTCTCCTCTAATCTACCTCTACTCTAACAGCATCTACTCCTACTACTTAATTCCTGCTCTCCCTCTTCTAATCTCTCTTACAAATGAGAGAAGTGACCCCTTTTATAGGCCTCAAAATTACATGAATGGCCAGGATTGATTTGAGAATCGATGGCCCATATTTTGACAACAAGGCAGTCTATTACAAAAATTTACTATCTTTAGAACATTGAATGCGAATTGATGATATGGCAGACAATGATTGGATCAATGCTGTGCACATGCCACCTCAATATCAAGCAAATTGGTTTGGTTTTCTTTGTGTTCATATTGCTCAAAATATTTTCCCAAATTTTATCAACTTTTGGAGTAGTCTTTGAATTTCTGAATTTTCACCTCTGGAACTTGGCTATTTCAAACTTGAAAACTTGGAAATTTTGTCTAATTTCTTATTGTTGATCATGTAATTGTGATACTTACTTGGGGTTCATTTCTTCTGTCATCTTCATGTATTATCACAGGATGTTTCGTTCTGGCTCTGGATGGTGTATGATGCTTCACACATGAATTCTGGAGTAGATTTGCATATGATGGATGTCCTCTATCCTTGCCCATTGCATCAGATGAGTGACCTCTAAATTCTTAATTATAGACTTGAACCTCTATAAATGAACTTGAAAGATGAAGTGATACTCCTTCCTCTGCTTGGTGCATGAAATGGATGCTCATGAAAGCCTGGACCTGCATATGAGTTTCTGGGTGATAACTCCCTATGCATTGAAAATGATGTTCTGCTTCCAAACATAAGAAGTTATCCTCCTTGTTCCACGCTTGAACAGCTAACCATGTATGATTTGAAACCTGCAAAAGTGTGAGATAAGGATCATTTGAGCGGACAAATGAATGCGTTATGCATAATTTAAAATGTTAATATTATGCTAATCAATCATGACTTCATTAAGAATTATAAACTGCAGGGTGACCATAGAATTTTGCATGGAGTGGATATTTGAAATAGCTATGCATAGCCCCTACGATGCAAAAATAATATGAACATGTGCCTTTAGAATAACAAGCAGACAATTTGTGGCACTCACGTATAAAATAATATATATTATGTAGATTGACTACCACCATGCACTTAGGCGCGTTCCATGTGGGACATTTTAAATTTCATTTCTTGCAAGGTGATCCTAACATATGCACCTAAGGAAGAGCAGACCTTTCATACCCCTATGCATGACCTGAAACACATTGTTTTTAACAAACCAATCATCATGCTCTGCTCAAGCGGACTTTTTATAATATCATGAATAAGTTAAAGGGAATGATGTGCAAAGTGCCCCCGAAGAGCTACTTAGGCGGTGAGTCAAAGGTGTTGTGTATGAGTTGATGAGAGTGGATATTTCAAATTATAGCATATGATATATGGAAAATTATGCAGAATGACTGTGTTGGTGCTCAAAACGAATTCTCAAGACCATTGCAAATTGCATAATCACTCAAAACATGTGTCGGCGGAAATTTTTGGCATGTTCTATAAGTGAGTACATTTGATAAGTTTGGAGGATTCTGCCAACAAAGACAAGACACTCCACCCCATTAATGCTATAAATAACAACTCCTGAAATGGTCATAATGCTTAGGATAAGATATATGTTATAACATTCTCTGCCATGAATGGAAAATATTAAGCATGAAGTGCACCGATCAATTATTTGAATGCTAAAAATAGAGAGGAATCTCTTCACGTGGTCTATTGGGCGTTTCATTTCCACTACCCACGATGCTAAGAATAGAATGCCTGCATGAGGTGGGCGACATAAGGAGGGTGTAATAATGATGCATTGAAGACTGTCGGCTTGGATGGACGTTCCAGCTCACCAAGGATTAACTCAAACACTAAGAGCCCTCACTACATCAAAGAGACCATGGAAATCCTCCCAAGCGGACATTTGATGTTGTCATGCTTTAAGATGGAGAAAAAGATATGCAAAGAGCA
Source organism: Cunninghamia lanceolata (assembly GCA_027924645.1). Taxonomy (NCBI): domain Eukaryota; kingdom Viridiplantae; phylum Streptophyta; class Pinopsida; order Cupressales; family Cupressaceae; genus Cunninghamia; species Cunninghamia lanceolata. Next base: position 26,586,158 of record BSBN01000078.1, on the reverse strand, counting down.
CCAAAAGGTCCACTTGAGTGGACATTTTAGGCATGTACACATAATGTAAGGAATGCAAAGGTATGTCCAATGTGCGCCTCAATCTAAATTTAGCATAGAATTCAAGTGAGTACGTATTATCCAAGTTTTATGCGAGCTTCCAAGTGAAAGTTCACCAAGAAGATTATGGAGTACTGATTTCCAAAGTTTATGCATAAGGTACGTTTATTGCAAAGACATGTTAAATGTCTGCCATGATTGAGCACTGATCTTGGGTGATTTTGTAATGTTCATGCATAAGTTGTAAGTTGATCCAATGCAGAAGTCTTCCAAGTGTGCTTGAGCACTAATTTGATGTGATCATGTATAAGATGCTCAAAATGCAAAATGCAAGGTGTCTTAAAAAGTGTGCTCAAGCAATTGAGCACTAATTTCATGTGTTTGTGCATAAATCTAAGCTTTGCATTATGTAGACCCTATGTGGAAGTGTGCCTAAGAGAGGAATAAATGCCAGTTTGAGGAGCTCATGCATAATGTCCAAAAAAAATTCAATGTGCAAGGTCTTTCAAGAAGTGCGTTGTGGGAGGCTTTAACCTTTGTCAAAAAAATGCTAAGTTTAAACATGTTCTTGAGGAGTGCCTTGACTAATCTATGAAGATGACAATTCAAAATTGTGCAATGTTATTCATGACACAGCGCTATCCTCAAAGCGCTGAAATCATGCACCTATACATAGAAATTTCTAATTTTAGAAAGAGATCAAATATGCGCTCAAACAAGTGCAGACAAGATTTTCAACTTGAAACTTCGACCTGACATGTTTCCTTGTTCTTTGATCTTCTTAAGGCAACCGACTCTTTGAATCTCATGCTATGAATGACTTTGTGATTTCATCATTTGCTCATTAGTGTTTCAAGTGAGAGACTATGAACTCAACTACAGGAAAACAAACTAATCTACCCTACAACCTAAAGAAAAGAGGGGGTCCCCATTTATGATGGGGTGATGTGTGATTACATCACAACATCTATCACCAATTCGAATAAATGTTCTTGAACATTTCAAGAAATAAAGACCCAATCCAAACCTAGAAATGTTAGACAATACTTTTAAAGTCATCAACCTATTAGGAAACACACTCAAAAGGGAAGAAGAACCATAGATTGGATCGAGACACTTCATAGTTAAATATTTCCAAAATAGTGATTAACATAAAATCTTAAGTGTTCCAAAGATAAACATGAATCGTAACTTCAAAATTCTTGTATACACCCACATGTTAGGTCAAATAAATATGCATACTTGATTAAAGAGTCAAAATCCAAAGCTTAGGACAACCATTCTCATCCTAAAGATCCAAGTGTGTGCAATTGAGTTCATCCCATCCATCAGCAACTAAGATCACCTCAGTTCCTCCGCATTAAGCTACATGATTAGTACACACCTCATGACCTACCTAGACATGGCCCCACTGCCAGCGAGCATCTATAGCCTTGACGGGTTTGTCTCATAATTCCACTCGAGCAGAGCCCTACTGCTGGTCAGGTGTCCATAACCTTGGTAAAGATTACTCGATCCTCCATCTAACTGAGTTATAGTGTGTGATTTGTGATTTTCTTTTCATTTCTTTTTCTCTTTTCTTTAGATTTTCAACAAGCTTATATTTGGTATAGTACAATGTAGTATCACTACGTGATAACTCAGCTAGCTGGGTGTGGACTTACGATGGCAGCAAAGGTGGACCTTTAGATTTTTCACTTAATGCGAGATCACAAAGATTCACTTAGGTACCTCTAGATTTTAAAAGTATGAAAATGTATAAGATCTCAAAGCAATTCAAGTCACTCTAAACAGTTAATTTATCTTCCAAAAACAAGCAACATGCTATTCAAACACTAACAATGGAGTCCACAATGAATCCATCCATTTGACACAAGTTTCTCAAAGGAAAACTAAGAGGTTAATAAATAGATTAAGATTTGGTATTTTAAACATGATAATCACAAGATGCCAGTGTCAAGACACAATATATGATTCCTTTCTGAGTCAAGTACAAATCTTAGCTAGTTGATAAAGTTAAAGAAAATCATCTTCAGATTCTAAAGAATTTCATGAAAATTTATCAAAGAAAGGAACTAACATTCGATAAGAATCAGGCTAAATGTGCTTAAAGAATAACAATGCCCACTTCACCAATCAGGAAACCCACAAAAGCAAACCTATGCTAAAGCAACAACCCAAACTACGGAAAGCAAATGAAACAAAAGACTAACTAAACATGGCAGACTTCTCTAAAGAAACAGAAAAGAAAACCTACTCTAAGCAACTATGTACAAAGAGTGAACAAAACTCAAAACACTGAAATATATACAAGACCTTGAATGATTTCTCAAAATAAAAAGCAGTAATAAGGCACATGTGATGGTTTAGATTTTGGCAAATTTGTCCTTAAACTTAGAAATATATTCTCTCACAACACAATCATTGAATTTAGAAAAAATCTTGCACAAAATCAGTAGTTGTGGCAACTCATAAGGACCATGATTTATCCAAATGCAGGTTGTCTTTCCTAAATTTCCATAGTCAAAATCATATTCTTCAAATTCATAATTTGGAAATTTTGATCTTCATATTCGTAATCTTCATTACTAGGAGCAGGGAAAGATACAACCTGGCGGTCTTCATCCTCAAGTAGTAATTCTCATTTGTCACTTATCAACGTGTTAGGAGGTCAAAGTTGGTGATGAATCATACCACTCGCATCCGCAACATGCAAATCAACATTATAATCAATAGTGGGCATATCAAAATGAAAAGGTGAAAATAATGGAAATTTAGAAGCATGGAACATTTCACCTGTTAATTCATCGTAGATTTTTGGCAATGGATCCAGCATCAATTTGAATTGCTTTGTATATTTGGCCTCCTTTTCTTCAACTTGTTCATTTTGGCATAGCTTTGACTATACTTCATCTATGAGAACATCGAGCGCCCCTTCGAATTGCACTTGATTGTCGGGCTTGTGGATGATGGTTTGCAACAAATCTTCTTGATCACTTCCCTCTTCAAGGCTTCTTAATACTTCTTGCAATTCCTTCTCAATGATCTTTTCTAGCAAGATGGATGAATATGTAGCAAGGAATTCTTCTTCTTGCAATGAACTTGATTCACTTTCTTCTTTGATGGAGGAATCAATATCTTGTTCAACACTTATCTTTGTTTGAACATCTTCTATTCCTTTTTCAACTTTTTTAGCAGGAGGTTTGTTCTTACTTGGAAGAAGGTATGCAAATGGACCTTCCACTTGATTATCAAGTTCACTTGTTCTATCTTCATTAGTAAAAATTAATGGAACATCTTCTTCTTTGGGTGGTGAATTGATTTCTTAAAGACATTTGCTCCACAAGTCATCTAATCTCAATTGCACTTTGGACTCTTCTTCCAACCTTAATTCTTCCTTCACTTGATGAACAACTTCCTGACAAGATGAACACATGAGTTCTGAATGAGAGGTGTTGTGAATCCTTCACCAACCACCTGGAATCAACATTTCTTCTATGGGCAGGTCCTTCTCAATACTTAGTCTCTTCTTGATCATTTCCTTAAAACTTATGAAGAACTCTGTAACATCCGAATCCGAATAGACAAGAAAAACTAGGTTTTCACAAAGGTAATTTTTTTTTTTTTACTAGGTAATCAAATACAAAAGAAACTTATCTATGATCCAATACAACATTTTTCATTTTATCATAATCATGATTTCATTTATATAAAATTGAAGGAAATGATATACATTAAACATTTTATTTTCTAACAATATGAAATTTTCTTGAAACAAACAAATATTGGAAACATACCATTAACATGCATCTCGATTGTCGACCCTTCACATTCAAGACTCGGCATTCCTCAATATTTGGAAGAGAAAGTATCTTCAAGGAGCTTAACCTCCAACCACAGACCGTCGGTCTCCCACACTCCTTCCTAACCGGAAGTGGCCCTACCCTACTCGAGAGCATAGACTTAGGATAACCATTGGTGTTTGCCATCTGAGCTCTGGTGTTGTAACTTACGTGTCTTGTTATCGTGCAGATCCCTAGATACCCTCTAGTCATGCACGACACTCCACAAGAAACGCCATCCAGTTACGGTGAATGTTTGATGCACTTGAGGATAGTACACCACCTTGGCCAAAGGATTTGTTTTTAATTAGCATTCTAAGAACGCATGAACTTGGTTCACCCACCCTACTTGACTTGAACTGATCAAAATCCTACAGTTTCCTATTTGTATAGTTTGAACCAATTAACGACCTTGATGACCTCAAGGGTTTAGGATTTCCTCCTGTAATAGTGCATGGCGCAACATTTACTCTAATCCTGAGTTCTTAGTTTCATAAACTCATATTCATGTAAAAACATTGTTTAATAACGCCTGCTCCTAAGTGGTTTCACACTTGTTTACTCAGTTTCCATGTTTGCACAACCCACTCAAGTATCTAAAACAATTTCCCGTTATCCCAAACTTCAAGGGTTCTAGACTCTTAAGGTCTACAAAACGATTCTAGAATTCATCGCATCCAACGTAATCTGGATTCAAAATGCGGGTTTTCCCACTCTACTTGCTCGTTACAAGACCATGACGGTTTTCGACCAACACGAAAACATTAACTCCCTATTCCCCTTTTCAAGTCAATTGTTTCACATGACCTCCAACTAAAGATATAAGCCGAAATGACACTAGCTGGTTATAACTACATCATCGGCTCTCATACACGTGAAAGTTTACGTCAGAACATGTTTAAAATCTGAGGCTTTTAACTCCTACACACGTGTTGGCAAGAGACACTATATGGATTCATGGTTGTTGTCATTGATGGCAACAAAGGTCATCCCACATATCCGCAAGACATGATATGTCTCTACCGGAAGTCAGAATAAAGAATGTTGTGGTCCGGTGAAGAAGAACAGAGCATGTGGCAAGGTCCGACAGATTGGTCCGGACCTCTCAGAGGAAGTGTCTTGGTGCAGTGCGGATTTGGGGAAGTCAAGAGGACTACCTTGAGTGGTATATTGCAAGGATTTATCCTCCGGTGATGGACAAGGAAAAAGATATGAATGGTTGAGTACCGGATTCCTGAGAGACAGTGAAAACAGAGGAAGAACTGACCGGCAGAGTATCAGACTGCTTTCCGGATGGGTTACTATTGATGACAGAGGTTGTGAAGGCATGAATCATGTTTGGCCGACATGATTAATGATATCTACAAGTATATGCTTGATCCGCATTGCTTGGTGAGGAAGGATTCAGCCGACAGAATGAAAGTTTATAAGAAACTAGACTGTTCCGGATGCCGACTAGAAAGGTGATGAAATTACTTGTGCGGATATATATAGAGGATGGATTTAGTTGTGAAGTGTGTAGTGTGTGTGGAGTGATATGCGAATAAGTCCAGATAAAGAGCAGAGGTAGCAAAAAGGATCCGGTATGTGAAAGATAGCAGAATAAAGAACAGAGGAAAGATGAAGTGCAGCAGATCAGTGTACTGAGCCTAACCGGAACTGAACTCCAGCATATGCAGATGCTTCCAATCAGTTCAAGACTGTGATTCTCATCACTTTGTAGACAGTGTGTCTTCTTGTAGGCAGTGGGCCTCTTGTGAGCAGTGTGCTCGGGCAGTGAGCCCTAATTGGCAAGTGCCATCTTTGTAATTTCCTATTCTTCTAACAGAGAATAATTTTGGGTTAATCACCCCGTGGTTTTCTCCCTTAACAGGGTTTCCACGTCAAAAATACTGTGTCATGTGTTTCTTGTTTTATGGTTAATGTTTTATGTTTGATTTTATGCTGCATCAATTAAAAGGAAAGTTCAATAAAGGAAACAATTAGGATAACTGATTCACCCCCCCCCCCCCTCTCAGTTATCAACAATTGGTATCAGAGCCAAGTTCCTCCAAATAGAGCCTAACAGCTTGAGGAAGATCTGGGATTTCAAATGGATGCATATGGTTTAAGGGAGCAACTCAAGACTGCTCTTGAGGATCTTGAACAGTCGAATTCTGAAGTCAGTGAATTAAAGGAAAGACTCAAACAGGCTGATGAATTCATGAGAGAATTAAAAGACAAATTAAGTCTCTCTATGAAAAAGAGAAAGGAGCTGCTTCAACAGTTGGCAAGACAAAGTGAAGAAAGCAATACAAATGAAGAATTGACTGAGCAAACCAAGTTAAGTGAAAAGTTATCAAAAGAAGTCATTATGTTAAGACATGAAATGGAATCAGGAACTATAAAGTTTACTCAAGAGATTGAAGAAAAAAGAAAGGCTGAAGACAATCTAAGACAATCTCTTAAAGAAAAATCAGAAGAATGCCACCAGATGGACAGGATTATCAGACATCTTGAATCTGATCTTGAAGATGCCAAAGATAATGAAGGAAAACTTGAGGATCAAATTGCCTCTCTCAAAAGAGACCTTCAAACAGCAAATGAATATAAAGAAAAATTCAAGATAAGTTCTGCTCAACTTGAAGTTCTTCTTGGAAGTCAAAAGAGGACAGATGACAAGTATGGTTTGGGATATGAGAAAGGAGAAAGCTCCGGATCCGGTCAGAAGAATCTTGGATCAGAAAATCCAAGAAGCAGGCCTAGAAGACCTCCGGTAAGACAGCCAAATGCTCAAAGATATCCATCCTTCAATGGATACTGCCACAGCTGCAACCACTTTGGTCACAAAGCTAATCAGTGCAGAATGAGAATGAATCAGATTAATTCATCCTTCTCCGGACAATGCTTCAACTGCAAAAGGTATGGACACAAATCCCATGAATGCAGAAGTATGCAAGTAAACAAATCATTCAAAGGTAGATGCTTCACATGCAATAGAGTAGGTCATATGGCTAATCAATGCAGATCAAGAGGATATCAGTCAAATATGCAAAGAAATGTTATTTGCCAAATCTGCAATAGGTCCGGTCATAATGCTAAAGTTTGCAGAAACAAGAATCAGGACAAAAGAGGTCCGGTGTATAATCAGAATCAAGACAAGGGTAAACAAAAGATGAATGCGGATGAGGTTAGGAATCAGATGAGCAAGATTTGGGTGAAGAAAAGTTCAGAGAATGTAGAGGTTGGATCCGTACCAGACTCTGGTGCTGATATTTCTTCCGGAAATTAAAAAGTGAGCTCAGGCTCAGGGGAAGACTCAAAGAAAATCTTGTTCCCCCAGCCAAACAAGTGGTGCCGGATGTGGCACAAGATGCAGATCAAAGGGTTTGTAGATATGAGTCTTGAGATACGTCAGTCAAGTTTTCAGAGGTCCGCATGGAGTTATGAAGAAGCTGTGATCGATCAAATAAGATTTGTTCAGGGAGATGCTCCGGTATGATAAAGAATTACAAAAAGGTCCGGAAAGATCCGGAAATGCACTATCTTGTTCTGCGGATTGGACAGAGTGTTTGGGATGTTCTTGTAGTATGTTACCTCGATTTATTCATGATTGAAAGATCCGGATGATATCCACAGATCAGGACTAATCCGGGATACTCCAAGCTATCCAGACAAGGCAAACCGAAATGATGTAGGTGAAGCATTTATTGCAGACAGATATTAGGGTTCGCGGAGCAATTTAAGGGATTTCTCAAAGGACATTTGCTCATTCTACACTCGAGAAGAAGCGAAAAGTGGAGCTCTGCAACAAGGGTCATCAAAGCACACCAAGGATCTCCTGCCGAAGCTATTGCATAAAGAAATCAATCCAACCATTCCGTGCAAACCGAAGGCGCATAAGGTATTCTCCGTTTTTCATTACCTCACTGCAAATCTTTGAAGAATGGCTACTCCAAACATAGTTAAGATCTCTGATAGACCTCGCCCCTCATTCAAGAAACATCCCTACAAATCATTGGAGGTAGACCCACTAGGAGCCTTCTCTAGTGTTCCTCACGGAGTTTTACACACCGAAGACATTAGGGTTTACATACATGCAAACATTGAGGAATTTGGGGAATTCAAATTAAGAGACCTCTATCACAAGCAGCTGATTGACAATGCTTTTGAGCTTAAACCAGAGTATAAGGATATTCAGAAGAAACAATTTGAGCAATTTATTCATTTCCCCTGCTTTGAAGAGGATGAATGGGTCCGGTATGTACTGAGCAGGATGCATGACAACTTTCTATGGCTAGATAGACCCTGCAAGATCACAAAAGAAGCAATTAGAGCAGTAACTGGCCTATACTCTTCCGGAGGAGTACCTATCCTCAAATCTGTCAAGAACAACATTGTAACTGAGGCCACCGGATCAAAATTTGACAAGAGGGCAATGACCATTGAAGATATTTCGGATCCGGATATCAAATATGCATCAATGATAATAGGATACAAGATCTATCACTCCAGCAGGGAGAATTCTGTATCCGGAACTGCAATATACACTGCTTATGAAATGTTAAGAAAGAATGCAGAATATGATCTCTGCGAACTACTACTAAGCCAATTAATGGAAAACATACAGAAAATCAAGAAGGATAAGAAGAATTCCTTTAAGTATGGTACTCTTATTGTATGTCTATTCTTCTATTTCATGAATGAGCTACCCGGAACAAGTGGATGGGTATGGCAGAATGACAAACCTGTTGCAGTCCAGATAAGAGACTACTTGCATGGACTTGGGGATGCAAAAGCGAGAAATTCAGCTCTATGGGGATACTTCAAAAACTTTCAGAGCATGATGCAAGCAAGAGAGAGAATTCCCCAGTCTCTCATTGAGAAATACAAGGACTCAGTGTGCTTTATGGTTGACACTGATCAGTGCCTAATGGAGGCAGTGGAGCCAAGGACTGTCTGGATCATGCCCATGGGGTATGAAGTTGATGAACAGATAGTGGAGCTGCATGTTCAACACATGCTAAGTCAGCCCAAAGATCCTAAGGCAGAAAGGTTTGGAACCTTTGAGGAGCTGAGTGTAAAAATACATGTAGAACTCAGGGAACCTGAGATTAAAAGAAAGGTAAGAAAAGAAGTAGAGCACATTGCTCAAGGCCTAGGTATCTCAAAGGAGGCACTTGATGCCAGCCGGGAAAAGAGGAGGAAGGCCGAGGAAGAAGAGAAAAGCAAAGAAAGTGCTCCGGTTGGAGCTCCCACCCGGACCAGATCAACAAAGAGATCTGCACCTCCCTCAACCAAAAGTTCAAAACCGGAAGTCCAGGCATCCGGTAAGAGATCCAAGACAAAAGCCACAAGGGCTTATGGAAGCCAAAAGGATGAAGAGGAAACAGAATCAGATGAGGGAGTAAGAGAAGTAAAGAAACAGAAGAAGAAAGGATCCGGTAAGCCCTCCACAGGCCAAGACAAGGATGAAATGGTAGAGGTAACTGTTGAAAAGCCCACTCTGTCACTAGAGAGCATAATCAAGTCGGTCACGTGGATGGAAACCTTCAACCAATGACTGAATCCTATGATGACTTCAGTGAGGCAGACCAAAAGACTCTGCAGGAAGCCACAGTTAAATATCTGAACATATACAATAAGGCTTTCATTGAGATCATATCTCTCATTCCTAAAAGCCTAGAGAAGGAAATGGAAGTAAGAAAGAATAATGCTCATGCCAAAGATCTTGAGATCCGGGAGCAGATAGCTATTCAGCTATATCCTCAAATTGATCCCAAGACAATGAACATTATCTTCAAGGACTGCAAAGATGAGTTCAGAAGCAAAGCCAGGATGAATCAACTCATGCTTGGTGAGACTGACAAAGTGGCCCAAGAAACAGAAGAGATCCTCCGGAAGGCCTTCAAAAGGTTCAATCTTCCTGTTGTAGAGGACTTAGGTGCAGAAACAGCTGCTGATTTGGAATCTTCTGTTCCGGAAGAAGTGAGCCCTGAACAGACAAGTGAGGACTTGGGACCCTCTGCTCCAGAAGAAGTGGCCCATGAACAAGTTAGCATCTCTCCTCCGGTTTCCCCTACAGTCTCCGGATCCAAAGAAGAAGAGCAATTACAGGAGAAGGAAGCAGTGGTGAAAGACAAAGAGGTTGACAGTTCTAAGACTGCAGAAGAGAAGAAACATCTGTCTCCGGCAAGAGACACTGCACAAACTGTTCAACAATTTTTGAGCAAAGAAACTCTAGAGATTGATGAACCGGAGCTTCTAAAAGGCCCATTTGATTTTGACTCTCTCTCTCCGGTACAAACAATGAAGATAGCTTCATTTGCAAATGCCAAGGCAAATGAAAAGCTCCTGAAGTCTCATATGGAAGACTGTGAGTTGATAGAGGCTGCTTCCGGAGTACTTGTGAAGATCATGCCATCAATCCAAATAGATCCGACAGCCTCCACTTCCGGTAATCTAAAAACCTTAGTCAGCAGTGTTGATACACATTTTGATTCTCTAGAAAAATCAGCTGAAGAAAAGGTCCGGAAGGAATTTTTGGATAAGAGATTTTCAGAGATATTAGAATTAATTTCTAAAGATAGGAAGATTGTAAGCATTGGAATAAAGAGCTTAGAGAATGCTCTTAAGGATGGCGGTGATATCTATAAATTTTGTATATCCTGGTCAAAGGCAACAGCAGCATTTGACAAGAAAATAAAAGAGGAACAGGATAAGCTACAAAGCTTATCTCAAAGTTTTGATCCTCTCTCTTCCTCTATAATAAATCAAAAATGTCAGACTATTGCAGTCTTGAACAAAATAAAGAATCTTGAGAAGGAAAGGAAGAACATCACCAACCGGATGGGAGAACTTAGAAGGATTATAATCCCTAAGTTGGAAACCATGCATGAGGCCATCAGTGATGCTAGGACCACCGCCCAAACAAAAGATCCGACAGATCTCAAGCGGGCAGAAGCGTTTGCATTTTTGTTAAGTGGTCACATTTCAATTTTGGACAGAATGAAGCAAAGTTGGGCTACCGAAATGATTCAATTACAGACATCCTTTGCAGACATTCTTCAATATATGTGAGTATGTAAATATGCGGCTAAGTATAAGAAATTTTTGAAAATTTTGATATGCGGACCCTACCCTTTGCCATTGATGTCAAAGGGGGAGTGAGGAGCAGTGAAAAATGAGAAATCCAACTAAGGGGGAGTTCCGGAAAATAAAGACAGAGCATCAGCAAAGGGGGAGCACAGTGAAAACACTTAGTCATTTTTCACTAAGTGTTGCCATCAATGCCAAAGGGGGAGATTGTTGGCAAGAGACACTATATGGATTCATGGTTGTTGTCATTGATGGCAACAAAGGTCATCCCACATATCCGCAAGACATGATATGTCTCTACCGGAAGTCAGAATAAAGAATGTTGTGGTCCGGTGAAGAAGAACAGAGCATGTGGCAAGGTCCGACAGATTGGTCCGGACCTCTCAGAGGAAGTGTCTTGGTGCAGTGCGGATTTGGGGAAGTCAAGAGGACTACCTTGAGTGGTATATTCCAAGGATTTATCCTCCGGTGATGGACAAGGAAAAAGATATGAATGGTTGAGTACCGGATTCCTGAGAGACAGTGAAAATAGAGGAAGAACTGACCGGCAGAGTATCAGACTGCTTTCCGGATGGGTTACTATTGATGACAGAGGTTGTGAAGGCATGAATCATGTTTGGCCGACATGATTAATGATATCTACAAGTATATGCTTGATCCGCATTGCTTGGTGAGGAAGGATTCAGCCGACAGAATGAAAGTTTATAAGAAACTAGACTGTTCCGGATGCCGACTAGAAAGGTGATGAAATTACTTGTGCGGATATATATAGAGGATGGATTTAGTTGTGAAGTGTGTAGTGTGTGTGGAGTGATATGCGAATAAGTCCAGATAAAGAGCAGAGGTAGCAAAAAGGATCCGGTATGTGAAAGATAGCAGAATAAAGAACAGAGGAAAGATGAAGTGCAGCAGATCAGTGTACTGAGCCTAACCGGAACTGAACTCCAGCATATGCAGATGCTTCCAATCAGTTCAAGACTGTGATTCTCATCACTTTGTAGACAGTGTGTCTTCTTGTAGGCAGTGGGCCTCTTGTGAGCAGTGTGCTCGGGCAGTGAGCCCTAATTGGCAAGTGCCATCTTTGTAATTTCCTATTCTTCTAACAGAGAATAATTTTGGGTTAATCACCTCGTGGTTTTCTCCCTTAACAGGGTTTCCACGTCAAAAATACTGTGTCATGTGTTTCTTGTTTTATGGTTAATGTTTTATGTTTGATTTTATGCTGCATCAATTAAAAGGAAAGTTCAATAAAGGAAACAATTAGGATAACTGATTCACCCCCCCCCCCCCCTCTCAGTTATCAACAACATGTACGTGGAACAATGTATCTTCTCACTATGGAACTATCATTTCCAGTGCATCAAAAGCGGTTTGATGTTGGTAACTCAGTCATAAAGGAAACTAGAACTTATACATAATGGATTTCTTAATTCAATGTAATATCATTGCTACCTATTGTATAAATAAAACTCTTGGTTCTAAACAAGACACAGTCGATATCGTTATAAGTTGAGATTCTTAACTCCTATGATTCCATGGATGGCTGCAATATTCCAAAACAATCCTCAAGAAGATTTAAATCCAATAATCTATATAGAGCAAGATTAGTTCATTCATTTCGAACCCTTATTTACTATCTTTGACATCTCTCAAACAAAAGAAAGTTTATATCTTTAGCACAGTCAACGGAATCCTATGCAATAGTTTAAAGTCTTAATAAATTTACATTTGGACAAACTATCTTCCTTTCACTTGCAGGGAATGCCACATTAGGCAGAAATGACTATCTGCATTATAGCCACAGTGTATTAATCCTCAACAAATCATTGGAAACTAAGACTCCTAGCTCAAAACAAGGCTCCCATCTTTTCATGATAATCGGTCTTCTAACAGTCTATGCGCATCATGAAAACAAGACTACAAAAACTCCACCATCATTTTTAGACACAAATAATCAAAAACTGATTTAAACAGAAGATACTATGGAATGTGCATCCAGATAGTTGTAAGTTTTCTTCATATAATGATTATCATTCTTATATCCGCATGACAAAAGAATTGGACATTGATTTGATACTATACTAATACCAAATTCAGTCTTAAAGAAGAATCATGAACCTGATTGAGTTCTTGATGAACCACACATAATCTCCTACTTCCCGCTTCTAAACAACGACTGTCCACACTCCCTTTCTGCTGTGCACTAAGATGCCTTCAATCTCTTCTCTCTCCAGTTATACTTTCCACTAAAACCCCAAACCTCTCTAGTTTCCTACTCTGTTCTTTTTCTTTTTAGCTCACGGCCTCAGAACACACTACCTCTCTATGATGTCGCAGTCCCCACCATCACATTTTTCTCTGCCGTCCCACTCCTTCTCTTCGCACGTTGGAGTATCTTCATCTCCTCACCACTACCACTTCCAACTGCCTTTCTCTCTCTCCATGACCGCGTAAAACCTTCCACTCTCGTTCTTCTAAATTCCCTTGGCATTACTCCCACTCAGCATATTTCCTCAACTGTCCAGCAAAAGGCTCCGCTCTGCCTGCGATTTTTCTCTTGTTTCCCAACAAATGACCGTGCCCACTAAGCTCTCGGAGTATCTTCATAAAGTTTACGGTTATACTCTTTCACAACCGTAGCTACCTCTCTTTTACGCCATGGTGAAGGTAGTTAAGACATTAAATGACAACTGAAATATGCCTAAACTCAGGGAAATTGATTTAACTGAGTATAACCAACTTCATTACTCACTACGACCACAAGAAAGATTAAAGCTCCATCGGTGATGTGGCTTGCTAAAAGACATAACAACTCCATCCTTACTAGAGCAAAAAGGCTTCAACTTTCCAAGACCAACTAAGAGATGAATTGTGAAGTTAAGCTCGATACGACGGTGGTTAGGAAATGGTTTGAGCATCATTGGGGTCGAAAAAGGAAAGAGAGACAAAGACTATCTAATTAAGAAAACTTAAGGTTAGATTGACAACATATCGCGGTCAAAGTTAGAAGAAAAGACTCATGCTAAACAACGGCCATAACAAATTATTACACGCTATGGCTTGAAATCAACATTCGTTGATCTACAAGAAAAGAATAAATTCACAACACAAGTTTGACGTGTTTTACGACAATCACGACGAATTGATCGTAATGCAAACAAGTTTCCTGCCTCGATAAACGCACAAAGCTGACTTCTCGCATCTTTCGACTACGAGGCGCGATTTACAATTTTGCCACAAGATGGTTCATTAAATACTTATAAATGAAAATAATAAATGTCTAAATAAGTCGACTTGCTATGGTGGACTTACGACGACATCGACGACTCCAAGATTCTATATAATGACTTTCGACTAGGATGTTACACTTTATCCTTTGACGTCTACATCTAGTTAACTAACCCAACTGACAAACAAGACTAACTTGATGGTTTCAAGGTTTATCTACCTGTTTGGCAATCTTAGTAACAAACACCCATGGTTAATTTCTAGAGTCTATACTCTCTCTCGAAGATACATTCTCTTCCCGTCGAACACGGTCCACCTGTTCCTGCAATGACAGTCTCACATACAATTTTGTGGTCAAAACACCTATATTCCAAATCACATCATAATATATCCAAAACATCATTGCATTTAACAAAAGGACATTTAGTCTACAATATCATATTGATCGTAATCATTAGATTCGACAATTTCATAAAACAACTTTGTAAAATAAATCGTCAGTTTCCATGTCGTCCACAACATATAGAATTACTGAAATTTGCAAGGAAATAAATGGCACAATTGTTTCCAAAAAGAGGGATGTAACATATCCTTCCCCTTTAAAAATCATCGTCCCCGATGATTAAGTTTATCAAGCAAAATTTAAACTTAAAACAAACTTTTTATAATGCAACATTAATGTCTTTGAAAAGTTTAGGAAATCTTTGGTAAATATCTTTATAATCTTCCCAAGTGGCGCTATCCTCGCCATATTGGTCCCACTGTATTTTGCATTGCAAAAATTCTCGATTATGTAAATGAAGTTTACGCATTTCGAGCACCTTGAGTGGCTCGATCACAACCACCCCGGGTTCTTGCATCTGTAAGGAATTTCAGTTAAGGATGTGGTTATTACCAAAAAATATTTCTTTAAATATGAAACATGAAAAACATTATGCATCTTAGACAAGGCTAGAGGTAGAGCAACTTTGTAGGCAACCGGATTAATAATCTTAAGAACTTCGAAAGGTCTGACATAATGAGGAGCCAATTTCGAAGATTTACCAAATTTTATAGAACTCTTTTGGGGTTTCACTCACAAAAGCACTTTCTCACCAACAGAGAAGTGTCTAGGCACTCGTTTGCGATCTGCATAACTCTTTTGCCTATCATTGGCTTCTGCCAACCTCTTCCTAATCACTTTAACTTTTTCTTCCATATCAGCAAGCATTTCAGGTCCAATGCTTATCCTATCTTCCAGCTTATCCCAACTTATAGGAGTTCTGCATTTCCTTCCATATAATGCTTCAAATGGTGCCATCTTAATGGCAGAATGATAGGAGTTGTTATAGGCAAATTCAACAAGAGGTAGATATTCCTCCCATCTATATTGCTGATCCATACAATACATTCTCAAAAGGTCTTCTAATACCTGATTCACTCTTTCTGTCTGTCCATCAGTTTTAGGATGATATGTAGTACTTACATTTAGTTTAGTCCCTAATGCAGAAAATAAGGTTTGCCAAAACCATGAAGTTATCCGAGCATCTCTATCAAATATTATCTTTTTAGGTGCCCCATGCAATCTAAAAATTTCTTGCACAAATTTTCGAGCCAAAAGATGTGCTCCATCTGTCAAATTTCCCGGTATGAAATGTGCAACCTTGGTTAGTTTATCCACAACAACCAATATTGCATCATGCCTATTCTTAGACATTGGTAACCCCTGGACAAAATCCATACTAATGACTTGCCATTTCCACTCTGGAATATCATGTGGGTATAACAATCCAGCAGGATGTTGGTGTTCTGCCTTAACTCTCTGACACTCCAAACAACTAGCTACAAACTTTGCAGTATTGCTTTTCATTCCCTTCCAGAAATATAATGGCTTGACATTCGCTAACAGTTTTGTTACACCAGGGTGTCTAGAGTAAGGAGAACAGTGAACTTCCTTCCACACAAGGTTTCTAAGTTCTACTAAATCAGGAACATATATTCTTCCCTTGAATCTCAGCAATCCATTGGATTCAAAACTGAATCCATCATATCTTGGGTCCTTAGGGTTTAGGTGCAGAGCCTGTTTCACTTGTTCGTAATACTCATCTCTAGATAAGTTTTGCAATACTAAGTCTTTAAAGCTAGCATGAATAGAGATTATAGAGGCTATGTGCCTTCTTCTACTTAAGGCATCAGCTACTCAGTTTTCCTTGCCTTTGATATAAAAAATTTCAAAATCATAATCTGATATTAATTCCAACCATCTCCTTTGCCTTGCATTCAGATTAGGTTGTGTGAATATGTAGTGAAGGCTTTGATGATTAGATTTTAAAATAAAAGTCCTTCCCAACAAATAATGTCGCCACATCTGAAGGGCGTGAACCACTGCTGCCATCTCTAGGTCATAAGGAGCGTAGTTCTGCTCATAATTTTTCAGCTTCCTTGACTCATAGGCTACTACCTTGCCATCTTGCATAAGCACACCTCCCAATCCTTCCCCTGAGGCATCAGTGATAACCTCAAACTCTCCCTCAGGATCAGGAACTTTCAGAATTAGAGCGGTTGTTAATTTTTCTTTTAACAAGTCAAAAGCCCTTTGACATTCATCCGTCCAAACAAACCTTTTTCCTTTTCTCTGCAAGGAGGTAATTGGGCTAGCAATGCTTGAGAAGTTCAACACAAATTTCCTGTAATACCCTGCCAATCCCATGAAACTTCGTACCTCTGACACATTGGTAGCTTCAGGCCATTTCATAATAGCTTTTATTTTGGCCGGATCAACTGATATCCCATCGGCTGATATTATGTGCCCCAAATACTATACTTCTTTCTGAAAGAAGGTGCACTTTGAGAGTTTCGCATACAATTTGCGTTCCCTTAAACGTTGCAAGACTATATGAAGATGCCGTGCATGCTCCTCCTCATTTTTGGAATAAATCAAAATGTCATCAATGAAAACTAACACAAACTTATCAAGACAATCTCTGAATACACTATTCATGAGATTCATGAAAGCAGCAGGTGCGTTGGTCAATCCAAATGGCAACACCGTGAACTCATAATGACCATACCTCGTTCTAAATGCTATCTTGGGAATATCTTCGTCTTTCAACCTTAACTGATGGTATCCAGATCTCAGATCTATCTTGGAAAAGACTGATGCGCCACGCATTTGGTCAAATAGATCATCAATTCGTGGCAAGGGATACTTGTTCTTTATAGTTGCCTTGTTAAGCATCCTATAATCTATGCACAGCCTTAGAGTTCCATCTTTCTTTTTGACAAAGATAACCAGGGCTCCCCATGGTGATACACTTGGCCTAATTAGATTCTTAGACAATAGCTCCTGCAACTGAGCTTTTAATTCCATAAGTTTGGTGGTAGTCATATGATACAGAGCTTTAGAGATTGGCTCCGATCCTGGTTTAATATCTATGCCAAAGTCAAATGCTCTCTTTGGAGGCAAGCCTGGAAACTCCTCGAGAAATACATCCCTGAAGTTGCATAGATATGGATATCTTTCCTCAAATGTTGTTTCTCCGAGGTTTCCTCTATTAGGTCCATCTTGACTGCAAAAAGTTGACATCCCTTTCGCCTAGCCCACTTTAGTTGTTTTGATGAAATGGATCTAACCTTTATTTCCCTCTGTATTCCTTGGAGATTTACTGTTTTGCCTGTCTCATCTAGACACTCAATGGTTTTATGAAAGCAATTTACTTTGGCTCGATGTTTCCACAACCAATTCATTGTAGGATGACATCGTAGGACCCTAAAGGCGCTACGTATAAGTTTGCCTCAGTGGTGAAGTTAGAAACATCAATCCTAGCTTTGAACAAACATTGCTCTACCCGAGCCTTTGAGTTATTTGCATACTCTACTGTCCAAGGTTTTGACATAAAGCCAGCTTTTCTAGAAAATTTACCTAAGACTCTAGGTGACACAAAATTTTCTGTTGCACCAGTATCAAATAGAATAGAAACAGGAACTCCAAATAAGGTACCTGTCATCTCAATAGGAGTGATCTGATACTCCGCTTGCTGATTGTCAAGAGTGGCATGAATCCTTTGTTGAAAGGTTTCCTGTTGTGAAGGAAGCTCCGTGTTCTTAGGCCTCCCATTCGGCTTCTTGTTGGGGCAACGGTTGGCATAATGATCCCCTCCACAAGAAAAGCATCCTCCTATAGGTCCTCGCTTCTCAGATGGCCTACTTGCAGAATCACCATTCTTCTTAAAATTTACATTTCTCTTATAGTCTTCGCCTCTTCGCTCATTACCAAATCCCCCTTGATTCTTTCGATTTCCCTTATCGAACCTCCTGTTTCCATATCCCTTCTCATTTTTTTTTTATAAGACTGATCATTGTAATTGTTATCAAACTTCTTATGTTTCTTGTCATGGTAAGCAGAGATAGATTTGATCTTCTGCTCCTGTTTTATTGCCTTTTCATAAACTTGATCCATTATGCTTGGACCATGCACCTCCACCTCACCGCCGATCTGAGGATTGAGTCCAATGATGAACTTTCTAATTCAGAACCTTTCATCCTTTTGGTATTGGGGAACATACTTCAGTAGCCTAGTGAATTTTTCTGCATACTCGACCACAGATAGTTCACCTTGCCTGAGGTTTTGGAAATCTGTTAACTTCTGATCAAAGTATAACTGAGGTAACCACCGTTTTCGGAATAGTTCCATGAACTCATCCCATGTCACCTTCAAGGGACTTAATTCCATCTCCATTTTCTTATTCATCCACCAAGTGGATGCTTCCCCAGATAGCTGATAGGCTCCCCACACGGCTTTAGTGACTTCAGAGTAATTTCTGATCTCAAAATATTTCTCCATCTCCATTAACCATGCTTCTGCTGCATCTCCAGTTTTTGTTCCATCGAACTTTGGAGGGTTAACCTTCTTCATATCCTTAGACAACTCTAACGCAAGTTTATCCTTAGTTTTTCTTTGGGCTTTACTGTCGTCAGGATGTTCACTTGACGTGCCATTTTCCCAATGTTTACTCTTGCTTGTGTAATGTGAGTTCTCATTTCCACCCTCTATGTTGCTAGTTTCATCCATTTTCTTTTTCAGTTTGTTCAACCTTTCCTTGGTTTATGTGAGCATGTTTAGAATCCTATCCAACATGTCAGTGGAGTTTTCCTGAGAGTTATGACCTTCCCAATCCTCCCCCTCGTTAAACCCTGATTGGTCCATGCTAGTTTAATTTCACACCTGTTTAAACATATACTAATCAGTTTTACACTTATTATATTAAAAATCATCAAAAGAACACAACAATTGATCATAATCATAATTGTTCTCAAACCAAAATTTTGTCTTTATTCATTTTGCAAAATTGTTTCAACATCATTGGAGATAGACATATCTCATGTTTTTACTCCGCATTAACTAATGGAGTGTAACCTTTGGATTCATTGTCCGACACATAATCATGAGGTGTATACCCCTCAGACTCACTATCAAAAGATAGCTCTATAATCTCAGCTCTAGGTACTACACGAGGATCTCTAGTGATCATGGGTATACTACTAGGTACACTCTCAGGTACATTAATAGGTACACTATCAGTTACAATCTAGGAGTAGCAGTTGATCATGATTCGAGCCACCGTCACTGCTCCCCCTAGGAGTTCTCTCCTCACTCGCTTAAGTCGTGTCATTGCATTGGCTAAGGTTTCCACATCATCAAGCCAAATGTCATTTTCATCATTAGTTTTCTCTATGGTCTTGATCATCGCAAGCCGTTTCTGCTTAGCTTGCAGATAATGCTTCTTACCCGCGAAGGATTTTCTTGTGGTTTTCTTGGTGTATACCATCCTGGCACAATAAATCAAATCATTAGCTACCCGCATAATGTTGATTTCCTAATCAGGTTAGTGGACTCATCAGCCCTAGTGCTGAACCTGGTTAGCTCTGATACCATATGTAACATCCGAATCTGAATAGACAAGAAAAACTAGGTTTTCACAAAGGTAAATATTTTTTTTGTTAACTAGGTAATCAAATACAAAAGAAACTTATCTATGATCCAATACAACATTTTTCATTTTATCATAATCATGATTTCATTTATATAAAACTGAAGGAAATGATATACATTAAACATTTTATTTTCTAACAATATGAAATTTTCTTGAAACAAACAAATATTGGAAACATACCATTAACATGCATCTTGATTGTCGACCCTTCACAT
This sequence comes from Cunninghamia lanceolata, assembly GCA_027924645.1. Taxonomy (NCBI): domain Eukaryota; kingdom Viridiplantae; phylum Streptophyta; class Pinopsida; order Cupressales; family Cupressaceae; genus Cunninghamia; species Cunninghamia lanceolata. The sequence continues at coordinate 26,565,785 of BSBN01000078.1, read as the reverse complement.
TCAAGACTTAGCATTCCTCAATATTTGGAAGAGAAAGTATCTTCAAGGAGCTTAACCTCCAACAATAGACCGTCGGTCTCTCGCACTCCTTCCTAACCGGAAGTGGCCCTACCCTACTCAAGAGGATAGACTTAGGATAACCATTGGTGTTCGCCATCTGAGCTTTGGTGTTGTAACTTACGTGTCTTGTTATCATGCAGATCCCTAGATACCCTCTAGTCATGCATGACACTCCACAAGAAACGCCATCCAGTTACGGTGAACATTTGATGCACTTGAGGATAGTACACCACCTTGGCCAAAGGATTTATTTTTAATTAGCGTTCTAAGAATGCATGAACTTGGTTCACCCACCCTACTCGACTTGAACTGATCGAAATCCTACAGTTTCCTATTTGTATAGTTTGAACCAATTAACGACCTTGATGACCTCAAGGGTTTAGGATTTCCTCCCATAATAGCGCATGGCGCAACATTTACTCTAATCTCGAGTTCTTAGTTTCATAAACTCATATTCATGTAAAAACATTGTTTAGTAATGCCCGTTCCTAAGTGGTTTCACACTTGTTTACTCGGTTTCCATGTTTGCACAACCCACTCAAGTATCTAAAACAATTTCTCGTTATCCCAAAATTCAAGGGTTCTAGACTCTTAAGGTCTACAAAACGATTCTAGAATTCGTCGCATGCAACATAATCTGGATTCAAAATGCGGGTTTTCCCACTCTACTTGCTCGTTACAAGACCATGATGGTTTTCGACCAACACGAAAACATTAACTCCCTATTCCCCTTTCCAAGTCAATTGTTTCACATGACCTCTAACTAAAGATATAAGCCGAAACGACACTAGCTGGTTAGAACTACATCATCAGCTCTCATACATGTGAAAGTTTACATCAGAACATGTTTAAAATCTGAGGCTTTTAACTCCTACACACATGTACGTGGAACAATGTATCTTCTCACTATGGAACTATCATTTCCAGTGCATCAAAAGTGGTTTGATGTTGGTAACTCAGTCATAAAGGAAACTAGAACTTATACATAATGGATTTCTTAATTCAATGTAATATCATTGCTGCCTATTGTATAAATAAAACTCTTGGTTCTAAACGAGACACAGTCGATATCCTTATAAGTTGAGATTCTTAACTCCTATGATTCCATGGATGGCTGCAATATTCCAAAACAATCCTCAAGAAGATTTAAATCCAATAATCTATATAGAGCAAGATTAGTTCATTCATTTCAAACCCTTATTTACTATCTTTGACATCTCTCAAACAAAATAAAGTTTATATCTTTAGCACAGTCAACGGAATCCTATGCAATAGTTTAAAGTCTTAATAAATTTACATTTGGACAAACTATCTTCCTTTCACTCGCGGGGAATGCCACATCAGGCATAAATGACTATTTGCATTATAGCCATAGGCTATTAATCCTTAACAAATCATTGGAAACTAAGACTCCTAGCTCAAAACAAGGCTCCCATCTTTTCATGATAATTGGTCTTCTAACAGTCTATGTGCATCATGAAAACAAGACTACAAAAACTCCACCATCATTTTCAGACACAAATAATCAAAAACTGATTTAAACAGAAGATACTATGGAATGTGCATCCAGACAGTTGTAAGTTTTCTTCATATAATCATTATCATTCAAATATCTGCATGACAAAAGAATTAGACATTGATTTGATACTATACTAATAACAAATTCAGTCTTAAAGAAGAATCATGAACCTGATGGAGTTCTTGACGAACCACACGTAATCTCCTACTTCCCGCTTCTAAACAAGACTGTCCACACTCCCTTTCTGCTATGCACTAAGATGCCTTCAATCTCTTCTCTCTCCAGTTGCACTTTCCGCTCAAACCCCAAACCTCTCTGGTTTTCTACTCCGTTCTTTTTCTTTTTAGCTCACGGCCTCAGAACACACTACCTCTCTATGATGTCGCAGTCCCCACCATCGCATTTTTCTCTGCCGTCCCACTCCTTCTCTTCTCACATTGGAGTATCTTCATCTCCTCGCCACTACCACTTCCAATTGCCTTTCTCTCTCTCCATGACTGCATAAAACCTTCCACTCTCGTTCTTCTAAATTCCCCCAGCATTACTCCCACTCAGCATATTTCCTCAACCATCCAGCAAAAGGCTCCGCTCTGCCTGCAATTTTTCTCTTGTTTCCCAACAAATCACCGTGCCCACTAAGCTCTCGGAGTATCTTCATAAAGTTTACGGTTATACTCTTTCACAACCGTAGCTACCTCTCTTTTACGCCATGGTGAAGGTAGTTAAGGCATTAAATGACAACTGAAATATGCCTAAACTTAGGGAAATCGATTTAACTGAGTATAACCGACTTCATTACTCACTACGACCACAAGAAAGATTAAAACTCCGTCGGTGATGTGGCTTGCTAAAAGACATAACAACTCTGCCCTTACTAGAGCAAAAAGGCTTCAACTTTCCAAGACCAACTAAGAGATGAATTGTGAAGTTAAGCTCGATATGGCAGTGGTTAGGAAATGGTTTGAGCATCGTTGGGTTCGAAAAAGGAAAGAGAGACAAAGACTATCTAATTAAGAAAACTCAAGGTTAGATTGACAACATATTGCAGTCAAAGTTAGAAGAAAAGACTCATGCTAAACAACGGCCATAACAAATTATTACACGCTATGGCTTCAAATCGACATTCATCGATCTACAAGAAAAGAATAAATTCACAACACAAGTTCGATGCGTTTTACAACAATCACGACGGATTGATCGTAACGCAAACAAGTTTCCTACCTCGATAGACGCACAAAGCCAACTTCTCGTATCTTTCAACTACGAGGCGCGATTTACAATTTCGCCACAAGATGGTTCATTAAATACTTATAAACGAAAATAATAAATGTCTAAATAAGTCGACTTGCTATGGTGGACTTATGACGACATTGACGACTCCAAGATTCTATATGACGACTTTCGACTAGGATGTTACACTTTATCCTTTGACGTCGACATCTAGTTAACTAACCCAACTGACAAACAAGACTAACTTGATGGTTCCAAGGTTTATCTACCTATTTGGCGATCTCAGTAACAAACACCCATGGTTAATTTCCAGAGTCTATACTCTCTCTCGAAGATACTTTCTCTTCCCGTTGAACACGGTCCACCTATTCCTGCAACGACAGTCTCACATACAATTTTGTGGTCAAAACACCTATATTCCAAATCACATCATAATATATCCAAAACATCATTGCATTTAACAAAAGGACATTTAGTCTACAATATCATATTGATCGTAATCATTAGATTCCACAATTTCATAAAACAACTTTGTAAAATAAATCGTTAGTTTCCATGTCGTCCACAACATATAGAATTACTGAAATTTGCAAGGAAATAAATGGCACAATTGTTTCCAAAAAGAGGGATGTAACAAACTCTCTTTCATCAAATAAGGCATCAGGAACCACCTTTGTAGAAACAATCAACTCATGTACCTGTGAGAAAGAAATTTCTCCCTACACTGCTAATTCCATCCTTGAGAAGAACATTAGGCAATATAGCTCCTTGTGTCCATTGGTGTCGTGAATTCTACATTCCTTCCTTGATGCAAAGTCATCCAAACTCTTAGGATAGAGTTGTGCATTCAAAGTCCACCAAAGCTGAAGAATATCACCTTGAGGATGATCATATTTCTGCCCACAACCATGAAACTACTTCATGTGTGGTGAGAAACCCACCCTCGTTTTTGGTATTTTTCAATTTTTTTTACTTTTTTTTGTTTTTGAAGTTTTATACTTTTTTTTTGTATTTTTTGGTATAAGAGAGATCTAGCAAATCTCAAATCTAGCTTTGAAAGCTCACTTTTGTTCCCATTCCATAATTCGGAGTTCATTCACATGCTCAGAGTGAAAGAAGTAATATAATTCCTTGTTCATGCCCTTTTATCCTGAGTTGAGATGTATGTACTTCGTTTTGGCCTCCTTGCTGAATTTTGTTGAGCAATATGACAGAGCCATGAATGACAAAACACAAGAATATCTATTGTATGCTTGGAACAAATGGAGCAATTCGTTGTTTTCGCCCTCCTTCTAGCACCTATTATGTTGATGTGTTTTTTATGCACATGCAAACTTAGAATAAAATACCGAGGTATTCTATCCTCTCTTGAACAAAGTCTCTCAAAGGCTAAACAATGGATCCAATGAGACAACTCCAAGGTTCCAGATGTTAGGTCTTGACTTGCAATGGATAGACTTAGTAGTTGATGTGATTTTGCTGAAACTCACAAAGGGACTTATGCTGAATTTACTCTTTATTCCAATCAAATATGTTATTCTCCTATTTGTAAAGTGGAACTTACTCTAACCGACTATGAAAAGAAAATGCAAAAGGACAAGGGTTTAGAAGGCTAATCTAAGGACAATGAGATAATTAAATATGCCAAGATAGACAAACTCCTCATGAAATGAAACTTTGCTTCTGTAAGATACCCAACTAGTTCTACTAAATTTTTTCCTTACTTAAACAATTTTACTTGCTATCAATTCATCAACTACTTCAACAACATAAAGATATACATCAAAGATAACTACTTGAATGAATCAACCTTAGAGTTGGGTACTTGTCTTGTTACTTGATTCAATCAACTTGCAATGTCTTATTACATGGATAATGCTTTTAATAGCATGAAGTACAACTTATTCAAAAGGGATTACAAAGCAGGCCTTGGAACCTTGATGATTACAATGACTTTCACAATTGATCAACTTAATCAAACTCAATGATGTCAACTGAATGTCAACACCTCACAATATAACAAGGGAGCATCACCTTGCTTGTTCAGGGAGCATCACCCCAACACTTGAAACTCATAGGCCTCAAGATCACAAGCTCAATAGCTTTGCAGAGAGAATTTTGTCAAAATGCATAGATGCCAAATGGATGAGAGAGCTCCTCCTTTTATAGGCCTTTCAAAGGCAATGAAGGCACATTTTTCAATGCATAAAGAGGAACTAAGGCATGTTTCCCAAGGAGCATAACCAAAGGAATATTCTTCTTGACAACTCATCCTAAGTTGGTGATCTTATCCGATGGTCTTGACATGGATCCAAATGTTATCCTTTTGACCAATGGGCATTCAGACAGTTGTAACAACCTTAACCACTTCTTGAAACACTTTAGGCGCAGTTTTAGGGTTCTTCTAACTATGGCGCCAGCTGTGGAGGATCTCACCAGGAAGTGCGCCTAAGTCATAAATTCTCATCCTTGGATGATACTATCTTAGGAAGTGAACTCCTCTGGATCCATACTTAAACATTTGAAGATTTGGAATGTTCAACTCATCACCTCACAAGGTAGGTGCATATTCAAAGGATTTATAGAGGTTTTGGTGCCTAGGTTCTAACTTGTCATCTTTTCAAGGAAATTTGAAAGCAATTTGACTTCACATGAACATAACCTTGCCCCCTGATGGAGTGCCTTGCATCTAAACTGGTCTTGGGGACTTGTATCCACCTTAGGCGCACCTTTGAGGTAATTTTGACTAGTATCTGTGCCTAGCATCTTTATGAAGGTGTTCTACACTATTCAAACTCTCAAACACTTGCAATCAAACCCTTTGAAGTTCCTTTTTAATCTAGCATCCTCATACAGAGCATTAACATCTTGTCAAAGTCTTCAACTTCATTTAGGCACACTTAGTGGCAGGAAAGAAACTAGATTGGTGCCTTACCCTGAAAGGCTTATTTTCTATGCAAATGCTTACTTCTGGAGTCTTGAAATCAAACAAAATACTTCCCTTACCAAGCGCCCTGACCTCTTGAGGAGTCTGGAGAGCATATTCCTACTTAGGCGCATTTTCAAGGTCATTGAATCCTATCTTGGTGCCTTGATGTTTTAGGCAGACTTGGAGTGTTGTAGAGTGGCATCTAGGCGCATAAGATCACTTCATCAAACAACTTGATCTCCATTGAACATCAAACTATCATCTAACATAGGGCGCTATTTAAGGTTTGCTTTGTCATGATCTAGTGCCTAGGTGCCTTTAGGAGATTACCTCAATAAGAAATGGTGCCTTGTCACTTAGGCATATGTTTGATATGGAGGGGTGCTCAACTGAAAGTCCACTACCTTTGATGCCTTGGAATCTTGCCTTCACAAGTGACTTCTAGACTAGGGCACTATCTAGAGTGCCAGAGACTCAATCTAACACCTCAGCACCCACAGGAGATTCTTTGAACAAGAAATGGCACCTTTATCCTTAGGCGCCTATTTGAAGTTGTACAACATCATCTTGGCATCTTAAGTTCACCTTAACAACTCAACCATACTTGCCTCCGACAAAACTCCTTCTTCAACCTTGCTCAAGTCCATATCTGCTCTGGGCGCTTGGTTGGTGGAACCCATCTAGGTGGAGCACCTTCAGTTCGAATCCTCATCTTCAATGCCAGAAGTGACTCTTGAAGCTAGGCACCAGAAGGGGTGTGTTCTGCCAAAATGGGCGCCTTGCTCATGACTTAGTGGATTCTGACTCAAAACTCCTTGATTCTACCTACAAAATAACACACAGAGTTAATCAAAACCCATTTCATTCCCTTATCATTCAGAATTAGCCTCTGGGAATGAGGAGTAGGCTAATCCATTCATCACTTGGTGCTCAAGCCGGAAATGGGGACATGACAGCTTCGCCATGAGAACCAACAACTACACGAAGTCAATGAAATCTTCTAAGGAAACTCAAGGATTTTCATGTTGTAAACTTTCATCAAAACACTCACTACTGGCGCAACTTGAATGAGCATCCACAACTAAACTAAAACAAATGTGGTTTAGGCTAACTTTGCAAAATGACTTATCAGCAACAAATAATAAAAAGTATGAACCATTAAGGAATTCATCAAATATCTTCATATAAAAACATTACATCAATGCACTTCTAATCTATTTCTAAGCTACTTGCAAACATCTCTCCATCATATTCAAGAATTAGAAACCATGCTAACATTCCATCACCACACAAATCACCATGAGAACCAACAATGAGCTTGTATTGATTTTGGAAATGCATTTTACAATAATTTCATATGTCTCTTCAATGACTTTGAAAAGTCTCCTCTAATCTACCTCTAGTCTAACAGCATCTACTCCTACTGCTTGATTCCTTCTCTCCCTCTTCTAATCTCTCTTACAAATGAGAGAAGTGAGCCCTTTTATAGGCCTCAAAATTACATGAATGGCTAGGATTGATTTGAGAATCGATGGCCCTGATTTTGACAACAAGGTAGTCTATTACAAAAATTTACTATCTTTAGAACATTGAATGCGGATTAATGATGTGGAAGACAGTGATTGGATCAATGCTGTGCACATGCCACCTCAATATTGAGCAAACTGGTATGGTTTTCTTTGTGTTCATATTGCTTGAAATATTTTCCCAAATTTTATCATCTTTTGGAGTAGTCTTTGAATTTTTGAATTTTCACCTCTGGAGCTTGGCTGTTTCGAACTTGAAAACTTGGAAATTTTGTCAAATTTCTTGTTGTCGATCATGCAATTGTGATGCTTACTTAGGGTTCATTTCTTCTGTCATCTTCATGTATTATTGTAGGATGTTTCATTCTGGCTCTGGATGGTGTATGATGCTTCACACGTGAATTCTAGAGTAGATTTGCATATGATGGATGTCCTCTATCCTTGCCCATCGCATCAAATGAGTGACCTCTAAATTCTTAATTATAGACTTGAACCTCTAGAAATGAACTTGAAAGATGAAGTGATACTCCTTCCTCTACTTGGTGCATGAAATGGATGCTCACGAAAGCCTAGACCTGCATCTGAGAGTCTGGGTGATAACTCCCTATGCATTGAAAATGATGTTCTGCTTCTGGACATTAGAAGTTATCCTCCTCGTTCTGCGCTTGAACAGCTAACCATGTATGATTTGAAACCTGCAAAAGTGTGAGGTAAGGATCATTTGAGCAGACAAATGAATGCGTTATACATAATTTAAAATGTTAATATTATGCTAATCAATCATGACTTCATTAAGAATTATAAACTGTAGGGTGACCATGGAATTTTGCATGGAGTGGATATTTGAAATAGCTATGCATAGCCCCCTGCGATGCAAAAATAATATGAATGTGTGCCCTCAGAATAACAAGTGGACAATTTGGGGCAATCACGTATAAAAAGATTTATATTCTGCAGATTGACTACCACCATGCACTTAGGCGCGTTCCATGTGAGACATTTTAAATTTCATTTCTTGCAAGGTGATCCTAACATATGCGCCTAAGGAAGAGCAGACCTTTCATACCCCTATGCATGACTTGAAACTCATTGTTTTTTACAAACCAATCATCAAGCTCCGCTCAATAGGACTTTATATAATATCACAAATAAGTTAAAGGGAATGATGTGCAAAGTGCCCTTGAAGATCTTCTTGGGCGACAATTCAAAGGTGTTGTGTATGAGTTGATGAGAGTGGATATTTCAAATTATAGCATATGATATATGGAAAATTATGCAGGTGTTGGCACTCAAAATGAATTCTCAAGACCATTGCGAATTGCATAATCACTCAAAAGATGTATCGGTGGGAATTTTTGGCATGTTCTATAAGTGAGTACATTTGATAAGTTTGGAGGATTCCGCCAACAAAGACAAGACACTCCACCCCATTCATGCTATAAATAACAACTCCTGAAATGGTCGTAATGCTCAGAATAAGATATATGTTATAACATTCTTTGCCATGAATGGAAAATACTCAGCACAAAGTGCACCGATCAATTATTCGAATGCTAAAATTAGAGAGGAATCTCTTCACATGGTCTATTGGGTGTTTCATTTCCACTACCCACAATGTTAAGAATAGAATGCTTGCACAAGGTGGGTGACATAAGGAGGGCATAATAATGATGCATCGAAGACCATTAGCTTGGATGGACGTTCTAGCTCCCCAAGGATTAACTCAACACTAAGAAACCTCACTGCATAAGAGAGACCGTGGAAATCCACCCAAGCAGACATTTGAGGTTGTCATGCATTAAGATGGAGAAAAAGATATACAAAGAGCACCAAAAGGTCCGCTTGAGTGGACATTTTAGGCATGTACACATAATGTAAGGAATGCAAAAGGTATGTCCAATGTGCACCTCAATCTAAATTTAGCACAGACTTCAAGTGAGTATGTATTATCCAAGTTTTATGCAAGCTTCTAAGTGAAAGTGCGGCAAGAAGATTATGGAGTGCTGATTTCCAAAGTTTATGCATAAGGTACATGTTGATGATTGTTTAGACAAGTCAACAATAGAGTAAAACACTAGAGTATCCCACTCTCTCTTGAATAAAGCTCTTCAAAGGCTGAACTATGTGATCCAGTGAAGTAACTCCAAAGTTCCTTTTCCTATGACTTATGGTGGATAACTCAGTGATTACATGTGATCTTGCTGATAATCACAAAGGGACTTACGCAGACTTCTTCATACACTTAGCTTATTTCTCCTTTCAGTGTGGATGATGTATCCATAATGAAGAAAAGATAAAAGATGAAAGTTTAAGGAATCTAATCTAAGGTCAATGAAGCAATGATGGTGCATGAATAGACAAACTCCTGAATTAACCTAACTCCACTTCGCCAAAGATGCCTACAACTACATGGAGTTAGTGTAATCTCCTAAGGTTACGTGAATGGTTTTCAAATCATGAAGGCACATATAAGCACCCATTAAACGGCGCAGCTCAAACAAGCATCCACAATCGAACTTATGCAAATTAAGCTCAGACTAGCTTTACACAACACTTCACTGGCGATGAATATTAAAAGCATGAGCTAGGAGTTGATCAAATATCCAGTACATACATACATCACATCAATGAGCTCTAATCTACTTCTAATCTACTTTGAAACATCTCTTCATTTCATCAAAGTACAAGAAATCATGTCATTCCACAAGTCAAAACTTAAACACCAAGCGAACTCCAATGTCCTTTGCATTAACCTTGAGAAATATTTACAACTTCAAGTCCTCTCAGAGAATTTCGAGTCTCTCCTATTCTACTCCTACTTGCCTACTGACTACTCTCTATTCTCTATAAACTACTTAATTACAAATGAGGCAACAAGGCTTTTATATAGTGGTCAGAATACAATGAATGGCTTGGATCAATTCAATAGCCAAGGGTCTAGATCGTGCCACCTTAGACCCTATAACAGTTGCTAGAGGTGGTGGTAATAATGGCATGGAAAACCTTAACCCTCAGACATCTCATGGAAAGCCTAACATAAATGATAATGGTAGGAGCAGCAGGGGTGAAAAAAGTGGCCTATTCATTGGAGTCACTGATGACCCTGGCCGTTGGCAAGCCAATATATGGTATTCTATTATTTCTGCTGTTATTCTTTTGTTTGATTAAAAAATAATACATTGAACATTATATCTTTCTTCAAGAAAATTGTCTAAAAGATTTTGATATCAATATTTCAGGTCATTTTGTTTGTCTGATTCCATATTTCTGTGGGTTATTTTTTATGATTCAAACGGTTGATTTGAAAAACTTTTAGGTGCTATGAAGATGTTGAGCTCAATAATAATGAATTGCTGAAGACATACAATATGTTTCAATGTAAAGAACTCTTTAATAACTGTAATGTCCCCTTCTTCTCAGTAATTCCACCAGAGATTGATTAGCCTATTTTCTCATCCCGATAGGCTAATAATTTATTAAAAGGGATGCTTTTCCAGTCACGACTTTATTTTAGGTGAAACGGAGAAAATAAAATATTATATAATGGGTTTATAAGCTAAAGTTACTTTATGTTATAAAGTAACATTATAAAATTAAAATGACTTTATAAAGTGACTTTTTATCCCACATTGCTAAAAGGAAGTGAATCAACTGACTTAAGAGGCTTTATAAATGGAGTTGTGCTCTCATTTGGGTTATGTTATGAGAATATGATATTGGAGCTATTTCTCTGTGGTTGCTGAAAATCAGTGACTGGGTTGTTCTAAGGACGAAACCCCTTAGAACCTAGAAGGTTTGGATGGAAACCCATTCCTTCAAGATGGAAACCCATACCTTCAAGATTGGTGAATTCATACGGAGTTCACATCTGAATTTTATTGGTGAGTTTTGAAATCACTGAACAGTGCCGTGAATAGTAGAGTGAACAGTGCTGCTACAGTGCGAGAACAGTGTTGGCAGCAGGAATTTCAGACTTGCTGGAGCTGATTTGACTTTGTTTTAGATGGACTGCAGCTGCTGTGCATAAACATCTGGGTTTTTTTGTAACCAGTGGCATCAACTCCAGGTACACACGGCTGTGAATGATTCCCCAACCCAGCAAGACGTCGTTGGCAGGTCCAATTATTCTGCCGCATCATTGAGGTCCAAGTATTCTGCCACATCATTGAGATCAAGAATCGTTTGGCAAAAAACAGAATATACAGTTGAGTTGGTACAGGTACATGTGTTTTTACCTGCAGTCTATACTTCAATACATTTCTTCTGTCTGAAGCCAACCATTTGGTAATATGAACTAGTGAAATATCTAGTAAAGTTGTTGTGAGATGATAATGAAGTTTGCAAATATATAGACGTCTGCTGAGTGATTGTAGTTGATAATAAATCTGCATTTATATTGAAATCTGAGTGTTTGGGTTTATGTCTATGTAATACAAGCAAATATATCAGATTTTAAGTGTTTGATAGAATTCCTATGCAAAGGATTTGTGTTTGAAATGTGATTCTTTGGCTCAAGAACTCAAAACCTCCAAATCAGTTCTTATACACCAACTGCTTGACGAAATGCTTATGGGACCAAACTGAAAATTTAAGGAAAGAATAGGAAGGGGATACCACATTGGTATCAGAGCCAAGATCCTGCCAGCCTTTGGGATTATATTATATTGTTATGCAACCAAGTGACAGGGAAAGAAGATACTATCAGAGAGAATTATGCAAAACTTGGCAACCACCTCAAGTGCCGAAAGGGAAAACAGTATCTGGATTGATTGGTACATCCTCTAGTAGTACAGGACAAGTTGCAGAGATGGGAGATAGAAGGGATAATAGTCCACCATGAGATGAGGCTAGAGAAGCACAAGAGACTTTGAGAGGTATCCGGGCAGGGCAGGAACAGATAGCTAATGTTCTACAGCAGCTGACAGTGGCCATACAGCAGTTAAGTGCAGCACCTAGGAGATCTCGACATGGTCAAGGTGATGGTTATAGCACAGTTGGCTCCCCACGGGGTGAAAGAGCTCCCACACGCTCTTCTGACAGGCCTTTGATGCCTACTTTTGTTGACGGTAATGAAGAAGAAAAAGTAAATAATGCTGAAGCAGAGGTGGCATTCCCTGATAGTGTGATGACTATGCATGATGAGTGGAGTTTACTACCGGAACATGTCAGGGCAGATTTAAACTTCATACAGTATATGGGACAGCGAAGGGAAAACACTAGAACCAGACAAGATAGAAGGCCTAAAACTCAAAACAAGGACCTAAAGCATGCTATGAACAAGTTGTCACTTCCTACATATGATGGCAGTGGCAAGACAACTGCACGAGCTTGGATACATAAGTTGGATACTTTCTTAACACTCAAGCCCATGAAGGAGACGGAAGCAATTAAATTTGCTACTATGTACTTAGATGGAGCAGCCTACGATTGGTGGCATCATGGAGTTGTGACTCAGGACCATGGACTGATCAATTCATATGAGGAGTTTAGTAATAAATTAATTGGCCGTTTTGATAGGAAGGTTACAGAAATATTCTACAGGGAGTTGGCACAGCTGAAGCAGAGTGGTTCATTGGATTCTTTTGTCAATGAGTTTCAGAGAATTTCAGTGATGGTTCCGAATATGTCAGAGAAAAGGAAGGTTATGCTATTTATTGAAGGATTGAACAATAAGATCAAGGGATTTGTGAAAGTCCTTAAACCCAACTCTTTACAGGATGCTATTAAGATGGCACTTGATTTAGACACCTCATCTACTACCATTCAGCCACCCAAAAAGGACTTTAAGGGGTCAAAGTCCAATCTGAAAACTTATAATCAGACCAAAAACATGCCTCCTAGGATGGATACGGAGACTAGAAATGAGTTAAGAAGAAAGAAACTTTGTTTTACATGTAAGGAACCTTGGACCCCCGAACACAGATGCCTTGGAAAAGGCAAAGTTCATTACATTGAGATTGTTTCTAAGGGTGAAGAAGAGCAGATTGAGGGCAGCAGATCTGAGGGCAGCGATGATGAGGAGAGTAATGTGCAGCCCACAGTGGAAAAGAGTGAAGAGCAGGCAGCTGATCAGCCCAACGTTACAATTGCCACACTTTCTGGAGTGCCTACATGCCATCCTTTCTGCTTGAAAGGAGTTATAAAAGGGCAGCGAGTTATTTGCTTACTGGACACAGGTGCCACACATAACTTTATTGATGAGTGTTCAGTGGCAAAACGAGGATTACAGGTTGAGGAGTTCCCAGGATTTGATGTGAGAGTTGCGGGTGGAGATATTCTGAATTACTCAGGGAGGATACCTCAGCTTAAAATACAGTTGGGTGACTACACTTTGGTGGATGACTTCTATGTCATCAAATTAGAGGGACTGGATGTGATTTTGGGGATGCAGTGGCTACAGACTGTTGGCAGGTACACCATTGACCATCATAAGAAACAACTGGAATTTATGAGTGGTGAGCGGAAGGTAGAGTTAAAGGCTTTACCAGATGGTGGGCCTAGGATTGTTTCAGCACATCGGATGGAGCCCATACTTAGACATGATGACATTGAGTGGGCAGCCCAGTGTTTTGTGTCCACCAAGTCCACTTCAGGAGGAAATCAACAGCATCATGTAGACATACAGTCAGTGCTTGATAAGCACAAGGGGGTTTTTGGAGACATTCCTCCAGGTAGACCACCTGACCATGGGTTTGAGCATGTGATAGAGTTGGAGGAGGGTGTAAAGCCTGTTATCACTACACCATACTGCCATCCGAGACATTTCAAGGAGGAAATTGAGAAAACGATTAAGGAATTGCTTGCTATGGGACACATTAGACCTAGCTCCAGTCCATTTGCTTCTTCAGTGGTTCTGGTGAAGAAGAAGGATGGTACCATATAGATGTGCATTGACTACCATGCTTTGAATAAGAGGACCATCAAAAATAGGTATCCCATTCCTCGTACAGATGAGTTGCTTGATGAGTTGCATGGGGCTGTTTACTTTTCAAAGATAGATCTTCGATCGGGATACCACCAAATACGTGTCCGTGAGGAGGATGTTCACAAGACAACATTTAGATGCCATTATGGACATTATGAGTTCTTAGTGATGCTGCATCATTGAGATCAAGAATCGTTTGGCAAAAAACAGAATATACAGTTGAGTTGGTACAGGTGCATGTGTTTTTACCTGCAGTCTATACTTCAATACATTTCTTCTGTCTGAAGCCAACCATTTGGTAATATGAACTAGTGAAATATCTAGTAAAGTTGTTGTGAGATGATAATGAAGTTTGCAAATATATAGACGGCTGCTGAGTGATTGTAGTTGATAATAAATCTGCATTTATATTGAAATCTGAGTGTTTGGGTTTATGTCTATGTAATACAAGCAAATATATCAGATTTTAAGTGTTTGATAGAATTCCTATGCAAAGGATTTGTGTTTGAAATGTGATTCTTTGGCTCAAGAACTCAAAACCTCCAAATCAGTCCTTATACACCAACTGCTTGATGAAATGCTTATGGGACCAAACTGAAAATGTAAGGAAAGAAAAGGAAGGGGATGCCACAATAACGTTGGAATGTCATTTCTCTATAGGCTTAAGGATGATAGACGTCAAGTAAATCTTGGTGAGTTAATAAGGTTTTTTTTTTATTTAATTTAGTTGACACTCTACTTAAATATCATCTATTTCAATGGTCAAACAATCAATAGCAATTTTACACTTGTAATGAGACTGAAACGTCAATAAGAGGAAGAAAAGAGACTGAGGGAGTAATGAGAGTGAGGGGGCCAAATGCCCATAGAAAAGGGAGCATTGATCCATGAAGGATCTAGTTCACTTGTAATCTGTAATGGTTTCCCCAGCATGAATAAAGTTCATTGTTTTTGATATGTGTATTTATTTGTTATCGCTTGTTGTTTGTCTCAATCATGAAGGCTCTATTTTATATCTGTATGACTGATCTGATAATGTAAGTTTCTTGTCATGGGTAGTTCTTATTCTAGCAAGCTAAATTCATTAGTTAGTTCTAACATTTCTGCATTTCATTTCTGGATTGACTTATTGTCCACAGAAAGGTTCCTGTCACTATTATGATAGCAGGTCTATAGAGGTCTAAGTTAATAGATCAACATTAAGGAATAGAGAGTGTGTCTGGTGTGTGAGGTTATTAAATGGGGTATTAGAGCATGTGAATAGATCTTGTGCTATCAAAAATTCACCCAAGGGGACATTTTCCGACGAGTATCAAGAAATCTCCACCAATTATCATAAATTTTTGGGGTTTGGATTTAATAAAGAGTACTATATCTTATAAATTTTTTTTCTTTTGTGTGCATACAATTGGTCCATAAACATTAATCAAGAAAAATGAAACTTAGTAAATATACAATTAATTTTGCTTACTTGCCAGTGCTGATCTGGGTTGACGACTTCCATGTTAGTTGTTGAGGGTCTCCATGTGGTAGCCATGCCTCTAGAAAGGACAATTGATTCAACAAAGTGTCCTTTCCATTTTTTTAATGTTTGTAAGCCAATATTTTAGCTTGCTTCTTACTTATATTTTTCTTGTAGGAGGTATATATCAATATCTGATAAATGCATTTGACATTTAATCAAACATCTATTGTTAGGGGTGTTTAGGCTCCTATAATTCCATGATGTGATCTTCAATGATTGTTGGAAAGGACTATTCCTTTCCTCGATCTTAGCATCATATTTATCTTCATTTTCCCTTCTGCCTCCCCTTCTCTAACCAGTAATTCTTTATTAGATTTCCTTCCTTTCTTTTCTTGTTCCCCACAATTAGACTTGTCAATTTCAAATATTGATTAAATCATTCCTCTATCATCTAAAGAGTTGATCTAAATTTCCATCCTTTCTTCTTCCTCATTTATTTCTTTTATAATCTCCTTTTGAAAATCTAAATTTTTTGTAATGTTCTGTATCTTCTTAGTATTTGGTGTTTGATATATATCCTATATTTTTCTCCAAAAGGATCATAGTTTCTTATCTCACTGGTAATCCCAAAAAGTTCTAACACTAATTTGAAAGTATCCTTTTTTAGGAAATACCTTGACTCTCCCTCCTTTGGAAAATGTCATGTTTTGTTATTTTCCCATATTTCTACCTATGATTTTCTTCTTGATTTTGCTCCTTTTTCCCAATATTGTGTTCTTTAATGTGGGAAATGTTTTCTATTTTTTGTTTTCTCTTTCTTTTCTTTGATCATTCATGTTCCATTTGTTTCTTTCTATTGGGACTTTTCTCTATTGGCCCCTCCATTTAAATATTTTGGTTCCAAAACTCTTCCCTTGATGGAATTTTGACAGACAGAGGAAGCTTTTCTGTCAAATTTATGTATACACAGATATGTGCATATAGGCCTAATTCTTTCTCTTTTTTATTTGCATCTATCAATATGAAGGACCCTATATGATTGCCTATTTCCTTAAGTATCAAGGGATTCCAATATTTGAAGGAAGATTATACAATCTAATCCACATTGAATTTTTTGATATTTTATGTCTCAAATGGTTGAAGTTTAGTTCCTAGTATTTTATGTAAAAACCCACACTGTACATTAATTTCATGAACTTGCTTTTATTATTTCATCTTCTTTTCCTTGTCATTCACATTTGATTTGATAAAACCCTCTGAGTAGATTTTGAATAATCATGTTCTGCCCTTAGTTTTCTTTACACCATTTTTGTATTTGATCTCATGTAGACCAAGGGTTTTCCCAATTCATGAAAAAAGGCCATATATTTTGAATGGGAATTTGTATTATCCAATTCCTATTTGTTTTGAATAAATATGACATTCTAAAAAATTTCCTTTATTTTGTGTTTCCGCAAAGGGATCCTATTCACTCCTGTAGCAACATATGATAATTCTTTTCTTGAATTTGTTTATGTCCTCCTTTTTTTATCATGTTGGATTTGGTTTTCTATCCAGTCTATTAGGGCCTTATATTCTATTTCCTTTGGTCTCCACAATTTAATTTATGAAGTGGAAGAAATTTGATCTAACCCTAGTGTAGGGTTTTGGGTTTTGCTTTTCTACAAATTGTCGCCTTTTAAGCCATTGGTGGTTGAACTGTTTAAATCTATTTCTATTATTTTGTTCTTCCCTCTTCCCTTCTTCTTCTCTCCATTCTTGTGTTAATCTACTGTAGTCTTTTGCCGATTTCTACTAAAAAAAATTTCCTTTGACTCGCAACAAGGGTAATGAATAGTAGCATGGTGGAAAGAAAAATTCAAAGGTAAAAGGAAAGAAGAGTTGCACTTCTATGGTAAAGGTAAGAGAAAATTGCATTGTTCTCATTGTGATAAAGATGGGTATGAAGAAGATAAATGTTAGAATTTACATCCCAATTAGCACCCTCTTGGTTGAAGAAAAGTAAAGATAAAAGTATCCAACATTTATCTTCTTCATGGGTAATAACTATATTTTGAGATTGTTATCTTTAGAATTGAGAATTTCTAGTTTTAAACCTACAGGACTAGATCATGCCCACAATCTAGTCTAGAGGACGAGATTGCATGTATGATCTAGTCTAGGAAGAAAGAAGTCTTGAGAACTGCATTGGTGTTGGTATGAAGTGGAGTTTTAAACATAATACAATGTTAAATTCAAAATTAGGGTTATTCATTGCACCTAAAAAATAAATTATATACTAGGACAATAAGTTAACAAGATCCAAAAAAATAACATTAAAACATAAAAATGAATGAGTGAAACATACAATTCTTTACAATATTATTATTGAATATTTATTTCTTCATAACCTTTGACTCAACTTATTTATTTCTATAAATAAATAATTTTTCGCCATAATTAAATCTTTCTATCATCTCCCTGCATTTAAACATGACCAGGTAATATAAGTTTAATTTCTTCAACTTTGTTAGAAGGCTTAATCTAACTTAGAATTTGATTCCTTTACTCATTTTCTGTCTGCAATATTTAATTCCTCTTAGATGAATTTAGTTATTTCGTTGGACTACAAGCATTCTTTAATGGTCATAAGACTTAGGCAAATCAAGAAATCATAATTACCTTTGACTATATGGTCTTCCTCGTTTTCCCACCATTTTCATTTGGAGCACAAGCGAAGGGATATTAGATATAAACATAAAGTAAAACTAACGGAACCAATTGTTTTCATCACTATTTATTTTATCTATCATCACTAGAAAGGTCAGACTTAGAAAGACAAACAAGTTGCAAACAACAGAGTTATGTCTGATAGCAATCTCTCACTACTTCAGCAGTGCTTTGAAATATGATAGTCTCATAGACTGTTTTACTATGATGAAGTAAATTGAAATCTCTCTTATCCATTATATATACGTATGCCCAATTTTCTTAAGTGATTAAGGAATAGAATGATTGACATATCCATTTGCAGTGCTAACTTGCTTTCTTACATTGTGCAGAATTTACGATAATGGAAAATCTTAGTGCCAATGATTCTCATGCTCAAGTTAAAGCTCAGTCTACAACTGTTTCTGAGATAGCAGATCCTAATCCTGAGGTGA
Organism: Cunninghamia lanceolata; assembly: GCA_027924645.1. Taxonomy (NCBI): domain Eukaryota; kingdom Viridiplantae; phylum Streptophyta; class Pinopsida; order Cupressales; family Cupressaceae; genus Cunninghamia; species Cunninghamia lanceolata. Next base: position 26,546,988 of record BSBN01000078.1, on the reverse strand, counting down.
GGCTTAGTGGAAAAACAAGGAAAAATTACAAGGAGAATTCTTGTGAATTGAATGATATTGGACACGCAGCAAGGATGCTAATCAATCTCAGTAGAGGGAGGGTTGATCAAGACACAGTTACTGGAAGTGGTGGTAATAATGGCATGGAAAACCCTAACCCTCAGACATCTCATGGAAAGCCTAACATAAATGATAATGGAAGGAGCAGCAGGGGTAAAAAAAAGTAGCCGATTCATTGGAGTCACTGATGACCGTTCCCGTTGGCAAGACAATATATGGTATTCTATTATTTCTGCTGTTATTCTTTTGTTTGATTAAAAAATAATACATTGAACACTATATCTTTCTTAAAGAAAAATGTCTAAAAGATTTTGATATCAATCTTTGAGGATATTTTGTGTGTCTCATATTTAGGGTGATTCCATATCTCTGTGGGTTAATTTTTTATGATTGAAAAGGTTGATTTGAAAAACTTTTGGGTGCTGTTAAGATGTTGAGCTCAATAATAATGAATTGCTGAAGACATACAATATGTTTCACTGTAAAGAACTCTTTAATAACGTTGGAATGCCATTTCTTTACAGGCTTAAAGATGATAGATGCCAAGTAATTCTTGGTGAGTTAATAAGGTTTTCTTTTTATTTAGTTTAATTGACACTCTACTTAAATAGCATCTATTTCAATGGTCAAACAAACAATAGCAATTTTACACTTCATTCACAACAAAATGTGGTAATGAGAGTGAAACATCAATAGGAGGAAGAAAAGAGACTGAGGGAGTAATGAGAGTGATGGAGCCAAATGCCCATAGAGAAAGGAGCATCGATCGATGAAGGATCTAGTTCACTTGTAATCTGTAATGGTTTCCCCAGCATGAATAAAATTCATTGTATTTGATATATGTATTTATTTGTTATCACTCTTGGTTTGTCTCAATCATGAAGGCTCTATTTTATATCTGTATTACTGATCTGATATTGAAAATTTCCTGTCATGGGTAGTTCTTATTCCAGCAAGTGAAATTCATTAGTTAGTTCTAACATTTCTGCATTTCATTTCTGGATTGACTTATTGTCAATTGAAAGGTTCCTGTCACTGTTATGATAGCAGGTCTGTAGAGGTCTAAGTTAATAGATCAACATTAAGGAACAGAGAGTGTGTCTGGTGTGTGAGGCTATTAAATGGGGTATTAGAGCATGTGAATAGATCTTGTGCTATCAAAAAATCCCCCAAGGGGACATTTTCCGATATAATAGTATCAAGAAATCTCTACCAATTATCATAAATTTTTGGGGTTTTGGATTTAATAAAGAGTACTACATCTTATCAATTTTCTTTCTTTTGTGTGCATACAATTGGTCCATATACATTAATCAAGAAAAATGAAACTTAGGAAATATAACATTAATTTTACTTACTTGCCAAGGCTGATCTGGGTTGACGACTTCCATGTTGGTTGTTTAGGGTCTCCATGTGGTAGCCATGCCTCTAGGAAGGACAATTGGTTCAACAAAGTGTCCTTTCCATTTTTTTATGTTTGTAAGCCATTATTTTAGCTTGCTTCTTACTTATATTTTTCTTGTAGGAGGAATATATAAATACCTGATAAATGCATTTGACATTTAATCAAACATCTTTTGTTAGGGGTGTTTAGGCTCCTATCATTCCATGATGTGATCTTCATTGATCGTTCGAAAGGAGTATTCCTTTCTCGGATCTTAGCATCAATTTATCTTCATTTTCCCTTTTGTCTCCCCTTCTCTGACCAGTTATTCTTTATTAGATTTCCTTCATTTCTTTTCTTGTTCCCCACAATTAGACTTGTCAATTTCAAATATTGATTGAATCATTACCCTATCATCTAAAGAGTTGATCTAAAATTCCATCCTTTCTTCTTCCTCATTTATTTCTTTTATAATTTCCTTTTGAAAATCTAAATTTTTTGTAATGTTCTATATCTTCTTAGTATTTGGTGTAAGTTCGTAGTGTTCCTTACTCTCCCCAACAAAATGGAGTTGTAGAATGCAAAAATAGGTCATTAAAAGAAATGGCAAACTGCATGATCCATCACTGCTATCTTCTAAAACTCATTTACATACTACACAACCCTTCATTCTTGCTTGAGTTGGGCTAGTTCGCGATAGTACAATTTAGTGTCTTTTCTATCAAACTTTTGAATCAACTTGGTTACAAACTCATCATAGGAATCTATTCTATCATGATGTTGAGAGACTAGTCCATGATGCCACCATTCATAAGCCAACCCTTCAAGGTGCATTGTAACAAAGTGAATCACCTTCTTTTCTGTCAAAGACTTAAGAGAAAGGTATGTATCCAGCTTGTTCACCCAAGCTATAGCACTGAGCTTACTACTTCCATCAAAGGTAGGAATAGGTACTCAATTCAAGGCTTTTTAATATTCTTTTGTATCATCATCCCTTCTATGATGAAAGCCTCTAGCTCTACCATTCCTGTCCCTATCTTCCCTCTTCTGTCGGCAATATTCATTGAAAGTCATCATTTCCTGAACACGATCTGGTAATCTGGCATAGAGATCTACAAAGAGTGCTACTTCATCTTCAAATTTATTCTACTCTTTCGTATCAAACTTTTCATCAGCTTCATTGTGTTGTTCAGGTGGTGGTGGAAGGAAATTAGGTCTTATAGGCCTAGCAACTATAGGAGTCTGTGTGTGAACACTTCTGCCTATTGCACTAGTAGTATCATCATCAACATGTCTTTCTTGTCTATCATGTCTAGCTGCATTACTTTGCTGACCTTCAACTCCTTGATTCATGTTTTGAAGGGATTATAGGACTTGTTGCAATATTTGAGCTATTTGTTGTCATCCAATGGCAATGTTTCTAAACATCTCCCTTGCTTCATGTTCATTATCACCAGGTGGACTTCTACTTCTTCTTTCATCAGCCATGTTATCTAGAGCTTCTGTATGATGTTGTTGTTGTTGTTCTTACCTAGCTCTTCTTGTATAATACATGTGTGGACCTACTTTGGGTGGCTGTATAACCCAGAGGCTGGCAGGATCCAAGCTCTAATACCACTATAAGATACCCAACTAGTACTAACTAAAATTTTTCTTACTTAGACAAATTTACTTGCACTTAACTCTTCAACTACTTAATCTACTTAACATCACACATGAAAAGATAACAAAGGCAACTTGCATCAATCAACCTTGAAGTTGGGTACTTGTATTATTATTTGATTCAACTCAATGAAAATGTCTTATTACAATGATGATGCCCTCAATGGCATGAATATACAATCTTATTCAAAGGTTTACAAGGAAAGGCCTTGAAGCCTAGATGTATACAATGCTTTCAACTTCTTCACAACTAGCTCTATCTCACTACTTTATGTAGATCACTTCAATTGAGCCTAATGATGTCAACTGGATGTCAACACCTCACAATGCAACAAGGGAACATCACCTTGTCAGTTGAGGGAGGAACACCCCAACACTTGAAACTCGCAGGCCTCAAGATTACAAGCATCAAGCTTTGTAGAGAGAAATTTTGCCAAAAATGATAAGATGTCAAATGAATGAGAGAGCTCCTCCTTTTATAGGCCTTCCAAGGCAATGAAGGCACATTTTTAAAGCCATAAAGAGGAACCAAGGCATGTTTCCCAAAAAGCATATTCAAGAGAATATTCCAGTTGACAACTTAGTGTGATGTGGCAACCTTACCCAATGCATCAGTACAGATCCCAATGTTATCTCTCTGGCCAATGAGAATTCAGGTAGTTGTAATTACCTTATCTTCTTCTAGGTGCCACTTGAAGTGGATTTTCTAATGAAATGGCACCTTATGGGTTGTAGGCGCACACCTTGGTGGTTTTGAACTGGTGATTGCACCCAACTGAAGACTAGGTGCCAACAGGAGATGATGTTACTAGTAAATGATCTCCTGTGTTGTCTTCACATTCTGGGGAAGTCTACTAGCTCCAACGCCAAGTAAACTATTTGAGGCACACTTCTGAGTCTATATAGGAGGAGACTAGCACCTTGCATTGGATTCATCTTCATGCATGTGGTGGTTTACACTTGAAGTCTTTGTGGCGAAGTAAGACACTTAACTCACCAAGCGCCCTGACTAATTGAAGTGATTGGAAGCTTCCTTCCCACTTAGGTGCACATTTGGAGGATTTGCAGTAGATCTGGCACCTAGGGAGAGTTTTGACACATTTCCACAAGTTTAGACCACAAATTGAAGCTTCCAAGTGTTAGATTGACTCCTATGAAATGAGTGCCCAACAATCCCCCCCTTTGAAGATGTCTCTTTCTCAACTAGGCACACTTATTGTCAGTTTAGCTAGGAATTTGTGCCTAGGTTCCAACTTATCATCTTTTCAAGGCAATTTGAAAGCAACTTGACTTCAAATGGATATGATCTTGCCCCCTAATGGAACACCTTGTATCCCAACTAGTTTTGAGGTCTTACATCTCCCCTAGGTGCACTTTAGGAGTAGTTTTGACTGATATCTATGCCTAGGCCTTGAGACCCCAAGATACTCACCCAAACTTCATCATCCATCTAGGCGCCCTAGTGAAGAAGCTTAGCTAAATTGAGTACCTCATCTCAAAATCATTATCCAACATCATAAGAGACCCTCTTCATACTAGGCGCTCATTGGCAAGTTACCAGAGGAAAAATGCACCTAGAGATGAATATGTCATCACTTGATCAATTCAATCATTTCCACTAGATCTTTTGAAGGTGAGGTTTCACTAGATCAATTCTTCAAGGAATTCACCACTTGTAAAGGAGTCTAGGCACAGTATGAGGACTAGGCGCACTTTGATTGTTGTGAAGGCTAGGAAGTGCGCCTAATTCACTTAGACCACTTCATTGATTCCAAACTCAACACTAGATGATGTTACAAGTTCAATAGATTCCCATCATACCCTCAGCTGACTCCATTCTCTTGATAATGTCCTTCAAAACCCAAAGCACACAATTGGTAGGTTCATCAAGATATTGGCACCCAAGCATGAAAAATTCATCCACACCCACTCCACTTATCTCAATACTAGGCACTAGGTTAGAGGAGGAGGTTAATTACATGGAGCACCTCAAGTTAGATCCCTTCACTGAGATCTAAAAATGAACTTGAAAGCTAGGCACCAAAATGAGCCTTACTTGCCTAGAAATGTGCCCAAACATCATGATAACATTATTTGACAATGTGACCACTTGAGCTGATGAAATGACTCTAAGACTTAGCCAAATTCGCTAGTCTTGTCACAATTCTCTTGAAGTAATTTTTGACTTATTCCTGCAAAAACACAACATTGAGTTAGTCAAAAACCAATTTCACTCCCTTATCATTGGTATTAGCCTACAGGAATGATAGATAGGCTAATCCATTCTTCACTTGATGATCAAGTAGGAAATGGGGACATGACAGTAGGGGTAAAAAAAGTGGCCGATTCATTGGAGTCACTAATAATCGTGGCCGTTGACAAGCCAATGTATGGTATTTTATTATTTCTGTTGTTATTCTTTCATTTGATTAAAAAATAATACATTGAACACTATATCTTTCTTCAAGAAAAATGTCTAAAAAATTTTGATATCAATCTTTCAGGTAATTTTGTGTGTCTCATCTTTAGGCTGGTTCCATATCTCTATCGGTTAATTTGTTATGACTCAAAAGGTTGATTTGAAAAACTTTTGGGTGCTGTTAAGATGTTGAGCTCAATAATATTGAATTGCTGAAGACATACAATATGTTTCACTGTAAAGAACTCTTTAATAACATTGGAATGCCATTTCTCTGCAGGCTTAAGGATGATAGGCATCAAGTAAGTCTAGGTGAGTTAATAAGGTTTTCTTTTTATTTAATTTAGTTGACACTCTACTTAAATATCATCTATTTCAATGGTCAAACAATCAATAGCAATTTTACACTAGTAATGAGAGTGAAACGTCAATAGGAGAAAGAAAAGAGACTGAGGGAGTAATGAGAGTGAGGGGGCCAAATGCCCATAGAGAAGGGAGCATCGATCCATGAAGGATATAGTTCAGTTGTAATCTGTAATGGTTACCCTAGCATGAATAAAGTTCCTTATTTTTTATATGTGTATTTATTTGTTATCGCTTATGGTTTGTCTCAATCATGAAGGCTCTATTTTATATCTGTATGATTGATCTGATAATGTAAGTTACCTGTCATGGGTAGTTCTTATTCCATCAAGCTAAATTCATTAGTTAGTTCTAACATTTCTACATTTCATTTTTGGATTGACTTATTGTCCATAGAAAGGTTCCTATCACTGTTATGATAGCAGGTCTGTAGAGGTCTAAGTTAATAGATCAACATTAAGGAACATAGAGTGTGTCTGGTGTGTGAGGTTATTAAATGGCGTATTAGAGCATGTGAATAGATCTTGTGCTATCAAAAAATCCCCCAAGGGGACATTTTCTGACATAACAGTATCAAGAAATCTCCACCAATTATCATAAATTTTTGGGGTTTGGATTTAATAAAGAGTACTATATCTTATCAATTTTCTTTCTTTTGTGTGCATACAATTGGTCCATATACATTAATCAAGAAAAATGAAACTTAGTAAATGTACTATTAATTTTACTTACTTGTTAATGTTGATCTGGGTTGACGACTTCCATGTTGGTTGTTGAGGGTCTCTATATGGTAGCCATGCCTCTAGAATGGACAATTGATTCAACAAAGTGTCATTTCCATTTTTTTTAGTTTGTAAGCCATTATTTTAGCTTGCTTCTTACTTATATTTTTCTTATAGGAGGAATATATCAATATCTGATAAATGCACTTGACATTTAATCAAACATCTTTTGTTAGGGGTATTTAAGGTCCTATCATTCCATGATGTGATCTTCATTGATCGTTAGAAAAGAGTATTCCTTTCTCAGATCTTAGTATCATATTTATCTTCATTTTCCCTTTTGCCTCCCTTTCTCTGACCAGTAATTCTTTATTAGATTTCCTTCCTTTCTTTTCTTGTTCCCCACAATTAGACTTGTCAATTTCAAATATTGATTGAATCATTCCTGTATCATCTAAAGAGTTGATATAAATTTCCATCCTTTCTTCTTCCTCATTTATTTCTTTTATAACTCCTTTTGAAAATCTAAATTTTTGTAATGTTTTTTATCTTCTTAGTATTTGGTGTTTGATATATATCCTATATTTTTCTCCAAAAGGATCATAATTTCTTAGCTCACTGGTAATCCCAAAAAGTTCTAACACTAATTTGAAATTATGCTTTTTAATGAAACACCTTGACTCTCCCTCCTTTGGAAAATGTCATGTTTTGTTATTTTCCCATATTTCTACCTATGACTAATCTTCTTCTTGATTTTTCTCCTTTTTCCCAATATTGGGTTCTTCAATGTGGGAAATGTTTTCTACTTTTTCATTTCTCTTTCTTTTCTTTGATCATTAATGTTCCATTTGTTTTCGTCTATTGGGACTTTTTTCTATTGGCTCCTCCATTTAATTTTTTTGGTTCAAAAACTCTTTCCTTGATTGAATTTTGACAGACAGGAATCTTTTCTATCAAATTTATGTATACACAGATATGTGGATATATGCCTAATTCTTTCTCTTTTGTATTTGCATCCATCAATATGAAGGACCCTATATGATTTTCTATTTCCTTAAGTATCGAAGGATTCCAATATTTGAAGATTATACAATCTAATCCACATTGGATTTTTCGACATTTTATGTCTCAAATAGTTGAAGTTTAGTTCCCAGTCTTTTATGTAAAAGCCCACACTGTACATTAATTTCATGAACTTCCTTTCATTATTTCATCTTCTTTTCCCTGTAATTCACATTTGATTTGATAAAACCCTCTGAGTAGATTGTGGGTAATCATGTTTTGCCCTTAGTTTTCTTTACACCATTTTTGTATTTGATCTCATGTAGACCAAGGGTTTTCCCAACTCATGAAAAAGGCCATATATTTTGAATGGGAATTTACATTATCCAATTCCTATTTGTTTTGAATAAATATGACATTCTAAATAATTTCCTTTATTTTGTGTTTCTCCAAAGGGATCCTATTCACTCCTGTAGCAACATATAATAATTATTTTCTTGATTTTGTCCATGTCCTCCTTTTTTGATCATCTTGGATATGGTTTTCTATCCAGTCTATTAGGGCCTTATATTCTATTTCCTTTGGTCTCCACAATTTAATTTATGAAGTGGAAGAAATTTGATCTAACCCTAGTGTAGGGTTTTGGGTTTTACTTTTCTACAAATTGTCTCCTTTTAAGCCATTGGTGGTTGAACTGTTTAAATCTATTTCTATTATTTTGTTCTTCCCTCTTCCTTTTTTATTCTCTCCATTCTTATGTTAATCTACTGTAGTCTTTTGCCGATTTCTACTCAAAATTTTTTCCTTTGACTAGCAACAGGCGTAATGAATAGTAGCATGGTGGAAAGAAAAATCCAAAGATAAAGGGAAAGAAGAGTTGCACTTCTATGGTAAAGGTAAGAGAAAATTGCATTGTTCTAATTGTGATAAAGATCAGTATGAAGAAGATGAATGTTAGAATTTACATCCAAATTAGCACCCTCTTGGTTGAAGAAAGCTAAAGATAAAAGTATTCAACATTTATCTTCTTCATGGGTAATAACTATATTTTGAGATTGTTATCTTTAGAATTGAGAATTTCAAATTTTAAATCTACAGGACTAGATCATGCCCACAATCTAGTCTAGAGGACAAGATTGCATGTATGATCTAGTCTAGGAAGAAAGAAGTTCTGAGAATTGCATTGGTGTTGGTATGAACTGGAGTTTTAAACATAATACAATGTTAAATTCAAAATTAGGGTTAGTCACTGCACCTAAAAAATAAATTATATACTAGGATAATAAGTTAACAAGATCCACAAAAATAACATTAAAACATAAAAGTGTATGAGTGAAACATACAATTCTTTACAATATTATTATTGAATATTTATTTCTTCATAACCTTTGACTCAACTTATTTATTTTCTATAAATAAATTATTTTTCACCATAATTAAATCTTTCTATCATCTCCCTGCATTTCAACATGACCAGATAATATAAGTTTAATTTCTTCAACTTTGTTAGAAGGCTTAATCTAACTTAGAATTTGAGTCCTTTACTCATTTTCTGTCTGCAATATTTAATTCCTCTTAGATGAATTTAGTTATTTCGTTGGACTACAAGCATTCTTTAATGGTCATAAGACTTAGGCAAATCAAGAAATCATAATTACTTTTGACTATATGGTCTTCCTCATTTTCCCACCATTTTCTTTTGGAGCACAAGTGAAGGGATATTAGATATAAACATAAAGGAAAACTAACATAACCAATTGTTTTCATCATTGTTTGTTTTATCTATCATCACTAGAAAGGTTAGACTTAGAAAGACAAACAAGTTGCAAAGAACATAGTTATGTCTGATAGCAATCTCTCACTACTTCAGTAGTGCTTTGAAATATGATAGTCTCATAGACTATTTTAGTATGATGAAGCATTTTGAAATCTCTCTTATCCATTAGATATTCATGGCTCCAATTTTCTTAAGTGATTAAGGAATAGAATGATTGACATATCCGTTTGTAGTGCTTAGTTGCTTTCTTACATTGTGCAGAATTTACGATAATGGAAAATCTTAGTGCCAATGTTTCTCATGCTCAAATTAAAGCTCAGTCTAGTACTATTTCTGACATAGCAGATCCTAATCCTGAGGTAAGGCTTAGTGGAAAAAAATAGAAAAATTACAAGGACAATTCTTGTGAATTGAATGATATTGGACACGTAGCAATGATGCTAATCAATCTCAGCAGAGGGTGTTTACTGCCTAAGGAGTCTAATTGTTTCGATATAAAGTAAACGAGAAAGATTCTTGCACTATCACAGTGTACGAAAATGCATTACATTGTACAAGAATAACAAACAGAATTGGTACTCAGAATATCAACTGCATATATTAACTTAGAATAGTAAGTACAATCACCATCCCCAAAAAACTCCTATCCATACAATGGCATGACAAGTACATATATAGTTTGTCCGATGGTTGCCAACCGTTGCCAACCAACGTACCAATCGAGAGTAAATACTCGCTGAAACTAAAAACATAAACATACTTCCCGAAACCACTAACAAAACATATTTTGCCCAAAAGTACTAAACTACGTAAAGTACGCCTAATTTCATTCCCCCGAAAAAACTTGTCCTCTTCTAGACAACTACAAAGCAAGATCCCTAAATAACTAGGAAAGACGAGGGTCAGTGGATGTCCCTGGAGGTGTGGATGCCATCTGTTCTAAACCAAGAGTCTCCTACTGAGGGTGAACTAATCGTCGAAGCCTGTAAACCTCCTCAGTTCTTTGCTTCAGATGTCTCGTGGCAATGATGTGCTTGTCTCTGGTGAGACGTACCATCTAGATAGCCTCGACCAACTACTGTTTTGTTTTTTTTCTATGTTGACTGAGATTCAGCCAACTCCTTCTTTGTGGCTTCTAATTCTGCTTTGAGTGTATCAGCCTTGTTCCTTTCTAACTGTGTGAGCCCAGTTTCCCAGGCTAGCTGCCGTTGGAAGTGCACCTGTTGCCCATCAATTTTCTCCCTCAGCTACTTACTTTGAACTATTGCCTCCTCTAGTTTCTTGTTGCACTATGCTTTCTTTTGAAAATTTTCTTGTCTAGCATAATATAATGCTCAGAACTGATCCTCAATGCTATGAAGAGCTGCTAGTAGCTCGCTGTCAGCCTCTCCAACTCCAGAGTCTGGTCTCTCTGGTTTCCATGCCCTCTGCATCTCCTCAGTAATCACGTCTAGCCAACCTTTATTCCAAAATACTCTTACAAATTATGTCTCAGCATTCTTGGAGAAATGTTCAATTCTTTGTACCTCTGTACGTACTACTGGTGAAGAGTATTGAGGATTGACCCTAGTAGCAATATTTGACACCCTCTGCAAAATGGCTCCAATAGACCCTAAATCCTATGCATACCTGAGAATGGTGCCCAGTAGATCATTCTCATCTAGCTCACCCAAGTGTACTATCAACCCAGCTGGCTCAGTCGAGCGAGAAGTATCCTTTGTATCATCAGCACTGCCTGTCATACTGGTATTGGTGCCTTCCTCTTCTGAGCTGTTTGTGGCTGTTCCTTCCTCCTTGGCTTCAGAGTCACTAATCATTATAGCATCTTTTGGTATATCAACTATTTTCTCCTCCTCTGGCTGTACCATCTCTCCTTCAAGTGCAGGTGGTGGTAAGAGAGATCTAGTGGGGCTTAGTGGAGGAATCTCTGCCAATTCTGAAGGCATGCCCAGTAGTTGAAGCCAAGTATCTACCTATACTGAGCTGTCCATATGTGCTATGCTCTCTAGAGATCTAGTCTCAAATGGTGTAATCTACCCTGAAGGAAGAGGAACTGGTACTGTGTCATCTCCCTTCATCCTCATGATCTGACCCCATGAAATGTGAGCTGTACTAGGCTAAACAAGAATCTCCACCTGAGTGCGAGTGTCTAAGTGCAAGTGTGCATGCTTCTTCCCTAGTACCACATCCCATCTGTTATCTCCTATTGGTACTATAGGACTGGGGCTGGCAGAGTTTCCAGGAGTGGCTGAGGCTGACGAGGCCTCAATGCAGTCCTCCTTGGCACCTTGTGCACTATATGATGCTTCTGATGAAGACTCGGGTAACTCCTGTTGTTTTCTCTTTTTGCTGCTCCTTGACTCATCTCCCTTCCCACCTTGAGCAGGGCCTTCAGGTTTGTCCATCTGAAGATAGTTGGCCATGTGGGGTCATATTGCTCATCTGGCTAAAATGGAGCTCATGCCAATCAGGGGATGTGAGTGCAGATGGCGTCCAAGAACAATACAATGGCCTGATGAGTCATGTAGAATGACTTGTGAGTCCTCTTCATGAACTCGTGAATTCTGTCAGAGAGAACTACTGCCCAGTTGTACATTGCACCCTGGCTGAGACCAATCATATAATTTGACATCTAAAATGGAATATCTGATGAGCGTGAGGCTCCCATCAGCCACCCCTTAGTCACATCCATTATGCATCGCCACTCTTCATTGGCCAAGTGATCTCGTCGAAATCCTCTATTTCTTGTAGCCTTCAACTAGTTCTTTTCTTTCTCACTCAAGTCTGGTCTACAAACTTTTTCCATTATGATGTCCTTGTGCCTTACAGTCATTTTTGGTTTGCCAACTATAAATCCTTGGCGTGGTACACCCATCATTCTCTTAAAATCTTGTGGCGAGAATGTGATTTTTACCGATATATTCATGAATCTGATGATGGTATGTTTTGCTTAGGGGTTGTACTTCGCCACCATGCTTTTCAGAGTTGCCTCAAACTCTCTAAAATTAAAATAAGGCATTTGTATTACCTTATCCACCTATGCCTTCTCTAATGCTATCTTGAGAGGATGGTCATTAGCATGACTATTCCACCACTGTTTACACTCGTTCGCTGTGAGGCTTTCCCACTGCAAGGAATCCACTGTGATTTTTTCCTTTTCTTTTCCATTCCCTTTCTGCTTCTTCTGTGCTGATGAACCCACGTCAATTTGTGGTGTCTGTGCTGGCTTTTCTTCTACAATTAATTTTGCTGCCATCTTTTTGTCTTTCGCCCGCCCTGGTATTTGAATTTGCTTTTCTCTGCCTTGTGCTCTAGTGACCTTGTTTGCCGGTGAAATTGACATTCTGACCTCCTTTATACTCCCGTTGTTCAGTTACGACCATTATTTTTCTTTTCTTGATGCCTGAATTATACAGTCTTAAATTTTGTTCGGTTAGCCTGGCAGTGAAATCTGTACATAGCAGAGGAGTCCATACGGTCTCAAGGGTATTGTACGGCCAGTAAATTCTACAAGAGGAATCCTGGTCAGCAGGGAAATCTGTACGACCAATAAAGAACTCACTAGAATCCGTACGGTGACCAGTAAAAGTGTACGAATTAACTAAAAACCCCTTCGTACAGCCTGAATAAGCTCTGTGTACTGCCTTTTGTAACTCGTATGGCCTGGTGGAGTGCAACGTATGGCGGCAGAAGACATACGGTAGACTTCGTACAGCAATAGAAATGTACGAGACAAGACGTACGGCAGAAAAGTACGGTAGAGATCCGTATGGCTGACCTTTTCTCCACTCGCACGGCAAGTTTGATTTTCCGTATGGCAATTTTCCTCTTTCCTTCATATGGCTCTGCAATTATTTTTCATATGGTCCCTTCTCAAGAATTTTGTACGGCTTCTTTGCAAATTTTCGTACGGTCTGCCTTTTATAGTATTTTTTTTCCTACTTTCTGTCTTTTTTTAAAATCTATTTTGCTTTTTACCTTCGTTGATTCGACGGTTCCAAATTCCTTGAATTCTGCCATCTTCCATTCACTCTCCCAGTTTTCTCTCTCCTTGTCATTGTCTTTCTCCTCTTTCTCATCCAGAATCGTGATTTTTGTCAGCTGGCAGAAGATGCAGTTTATGTACCCCTTCTGTCTCAGATAATCATTCAAGCAACATTTATCAATTTCTTCCAATTCCCATATCCGGTCGAATATCACTGATTGATCTCTCACCCATGTCAAATTCCACCCCATTAGTTCCTGGACCCATTGAAATATTTTCCCATCTTCATTCATCTTCACATTCACATTCCTGCATCTGTACTTTGCCTTCCAGAGTCGACTCCTTGGAAGCTATATGTGATGTAGCCTGACTGGCCAATTTTTCTTCCTTAATTCCCAAACTTCATCAAAGTAGGGTGATCTTTCCACAATGAACATTGCTTCTACCAAGTACTTCCTTTTTGGCAGGTCCTGGACTTCCTTTGGTAGTAGGAACCCAAATCTATCCCATACCTGGTTGCATTCTCTTATCTAGTTGTTCTAGTCTTTTTCCTCTTCTTCCTCTTCTTCTGGGTAATTCTTATTAATCCATTTACCACCATTGTTTTCGTTGATTTGGCCCTCATGGGCTTCCATCCGCACTGGCCTTGGTGTAAAGAACCTAGTTACTGGTTCAAACTGAGTACTTGCAAATACCATCCCGTCAACTTTGTTTTCTGTCTCCTCATTTTGTTTGCCTCTTTCCTCCTTTACACCCCAATTTGTTATTGCGAACCCAAGCATGTTGATTTTTATTATTTCTCCTCTTCTCTCTTTATAGGTCTTGAGTTTCGACTCATTCACTGCTTCTTTGATTGGGCTTCCATCTAGATTGTCTAGTTTTATAGCCCCGTTATCCATCAATTCCCATATTCTGAATGGTCCTATCCACTGAACTTTGAACTTCCTAGGTTTGATTTCGTTACAGCTGTTATATTTGAGGACTAACTACCCCAGCTGGAATTCCATTCTCTGTACGTGTTTGTCGTGCCAATATTTCTGGCGTTTCTACATAATTTCTGTTGATCATTGAGCCAAAATTATTTTCTCATCCAATTTATTCAATTGGAATAGTCTTTCTTCTAGACTCTCCGTATCTCCTAGTCTATTTTCCACTGCGATTCTCAGACTTGGGACCAGGTATTCTGCTAGTACTACCTCTTCTTGCGCATACATCAACTGGAAGGGAGTGTGTCCAATCGTTACCTTATAAGTGGTTCGGTAAGCCCATAACACTGTTGGTAACCTCTCTTCCCAGTCTGATCCTTCGATGCCGCATGACTTGTGGATTACCAAGATGAGCACCTTGTTTGTTGACTCTTCCTATCCATTCACCCTTGGATAGTACGGTGTGTAAGATTTTGAGCTCCGTAGTCATAAGTCAAATGATGTGGTTGATGAAATGTCCCCCAAGGTCACTCGTCAATTAAATTGGAATTCCATACCTCATCACGATCTTCTCGTTTATGAACTTTGCCATACTTAATGTAGTATTATTATCCAGTGCCTTCACTTTAGCCCACTTTGTCAAATATTATGTAGCCACTATTATGTACCGACATCGGTGTAGTTGGCTAACCTTTAGTGGTCCTACAAAATCCAACCCCCATCTCTTGAAAAGCTCTTGAGGTTGTGATGGCCATAGTGGCATATAATCCCTTTTTAGCGACGTCCCTACCCTCTAGCAAGTGTCACATTGAATTACCGACTCTCGGGCATCTATGTGTAACGTCGGCCACCATAGGCTAGTGAGTAGGACTTTCCATGCCATGGCATCAGGACCCATATGTTCCCCTGCTAGTCCCTCATGGGCTTCCACCAATACACCCCTTATCTCTTCTTCCATTACACACCTTCGGAGAATCTGATTGGGCCCCATTTTGTAGAGCAGCCTGTTTATCAATTGAAATGTCTTACTCTTCAATGCAATCTTTCTTTGTTCACTTGTAGACATTTCTGGCAGAAACATTGAGGTGGATAAGTACTCACCAATTTTCTTGTACCAGGGCGGTAGGGCAGCTATTTGAAATAGGTGGGCATCTGGGAAGTCTTCATTGACCCCGTCTCCTGGTTATCCTGATTTGATCCTTAAGAGCTGGTCGGTGAATACATGGATTTTCCCTGGCCGTACAATAATGGTGAAAGTAAATTCTTGCAGAAGTAACAACCATCTACTAATTCTACCTTGAATAATTAGTTTGTTGACCAAGTACATTAGAGCTTGATGATCCACATAAAAAGTGAATGGTGTTGCCAAGAGATAATGTCTAAATTTTTGTATGGAGTAAATCATTCCCAAAGCCTCCCTTTCAGTAGTACTATAATTTCGTTCCACCTTAGAGAGCAACTAACTGGCAAAGTACACTGGATGATCTAGACCATGAGATCCTACTTGTGTAAGAGTGGCACCAATTGCAAAGTTTGATACGTCGACGTGCACATGGAATTCCTTGTCCCAATTTGGATAAGCTAGAATAGGTGCACTGATGAGTCTTGTCTTTAGTTCTTCAAATGCTTTCTATTGTTCATCCAGCCATACAAACTGTACCCCTTTCCTTGTCAACATGTCCAATGGGTGCGATACCTGAGCAAATTTTTTGATAAATCTCCAGTAGTAACCGACATGGCCGAGGAAAGACTTTACTCTGGTGACATCTCCTAGAGCCTCCATTTCTACAATTACCCAAATCTTGTCCGGGTCTATTTTAGTCCTACTTAGCATACAATATGACCTAGCAATTTCCCTTGTGACAACATGAATCAGCACTTCTTCAGATTTAAGGCCAATCGTGTGGCCCCGCAACACTCCATGCACTCGGTGAGAGCTTTGAGGTGTGTCTGCTAGTCGCTGTAAATTGACCAGTCATTGAGGAATGCCTTAAAGTTTCCCACCGACATTTTGTCAAATATGTGTAGAATAATCCTCTGAAAGGTGGCTAGTGCATTGCACAGACTTAATGGCATCTAGTTGTATGCATATACCCTATTTTCAATCACAAATGTTGTCTTCAGTTTGTCTTCCTCGGTGATGCTGATCTGGTTATACCCTGAAAATTTGTCCATAAAGGAATATATTTCATGACTGGCCACTTCTTCCAAAATGAAGTCTATTAATGGGATGGGGAAGGGATCTTTGATTGTTACTACATTGAGACATCTAAAATCCACACAAATCCTGATTTGTCCCCCTTCCTTCTTAAGTGATATTACAATCGGTGACACCCACTCACTCGTTTCTTCCTCAAAGATTATTCCTGTCTCAAGTATTTTTTCAATTTCCTCCTGCACTTTTGCCGTGTAGTTCTTATTCATGCAATATGGCCTTTTCCAAACTAGGTGTGCTCCTGGTATGAGTGGAATTCTGTGGACGCACAGTTCTAGTGGTATCGCCTTCAGGTCCTTGTAGGTCCAGGCAAACACATCTTTGTACTCTAGAAAGATTCTGAACACTACTGCCTTAAGTATTGGATTCCAGTCATCGCTGGCTAGAATTATCTTCGGGTTGCTTTCCTTTCTGAAATTAACTTTCTTCGTTACTAGCTCTTCATACATAATCTTCTTTTCCAGTTCAAACTGATGTGCTGGTGTGCTGTCTACTTCTGTATTTCCTTCCTTATATTCCTCGTATGCTGCTGGAAACATGCGGGTCACTTCCTTCCCCTGATCACTTGTCTGTTCTAATGTTTCATCATTGTCTTTTTGTTCACTCATCATTCCCGAGCTTTCACCGATTTCTTTTATTGAAATCATGTTGCATTCTGGTGGAAAAAACTTGTAGTCTTCCATCTACCAATGGAATAGCTAGCTAAATGAATTTGTCTCGTCTTCTAAGCATTCTTGTAATTTCAGTACCCCTTCATCATCGGGCTCCATCAGTCCTTTCCCACCTTCTGTCAAGTCCCCTCCATCTGAGTCAGAATCTAACACCAACTCTTCACTGACGGTTTGTGTCCTCAAATCAATGACAAATTTCTTACGTCTATTTTCTATCGACAAAGTGTTTTTCTTCCAGTTGTGGTTGGCCTTGGTAGCTATTAGCCATCCTTGGCTGAGTAATGCATCGTATGATACATTATGTGCTATTATGACTACAAAATTTAACAAGAATTGTTGGGTACCGATTCTTACTTTTTGCGCCATTAGCACTCCCAGTGCTTTGATCCTGTGCTGGTCGGCTCCCACTAACTGGAAGTTTTGTGGCCATAGAGTAGGCTTCCCAAGGCTCTTCCAGGTTTCTTCTGGTAGTACATTTACTCCGGATCCATCGTCGACTATAGTATTTGTCAAATTTTGTCCAAGGATTTCCATGTGTACTACGACCAGTTTCTTTCTAGTATCAATCACCAGCAACCTCGGGTCGAGTACTTGTTCTCCCATTGGCAGTGGTTCTACTATAACATCTTCTATTGTGTGGGCTTGGCCTTCATACAAGTTGTCTTCCATTACCTTGGATATTGCTACTTTTAACTGAGGCAAGCTTTGGAGGAGGTCTGCTAATTTAATTGGTATAGTAGCTTGCAGTACTTGGCTTGTTATGTTCTTGTCTGATTCTAATTGTATTGCCTTTTTGTCTGAGTTCCTCCGTTTGGTTTTCATGGTAGCTTCCACTTCCTTTTGTGCCTCTCGGAGTCTTTATTTTTCCATACAGGGATCTGGATAAGTGGCCTTTTTCCACTGTGCTCGGGTGATAGCAAGGATTTCTTCATTATTTTCCTTGAGATTGATAAGGTTCACCCCTTTCTACTTCAAACAGTCTTTTTCTTCGTGATCTCCAGGTCCACACCACTTGCATAATGCATTATAGTGTTCTGATTGTTGTTTGGGCATTCTCTTGCAAAGTGTCCCCACTCGTTGCACTACTGGCACTGTATCATAGGTCGCCCTTTGTTGTCATACTGCAATCTGTTTATGGGGCTGTTATTGTTAAACCTTCTATTATTTTGGTATCCTCCGGGGGATGCATTTAGACTACTTTGAGGCTTCAGGGGTGTGGTCGGCGGAGTTGATGATTCTCCCTGTGTGAACAACACTTGTGTAGTTCTTGTTTTCAGGTTAAATGGACATTTCTTGATTGAATGTCCTATTACCTGACAGATGTCACAAAATAACTTTCTTGGGCAGTTTGCTTTTACATGACCTTTCCTGTTGCACTCGGTGCACCATAATTCCTGGCCTTCTTTATCTGTCTCTTTATTAGTTTTCAGTTCTTTCATCATGCGGACCATGTCTCTTCTCAGTGCCTGAATGGTTTTTGACTCGCCTTCGTTGCTGTCATCCCCCGTACTGTCATCATCTTCAGTTCTTCTCTTACTTCAGGAGGATGTTTTGTTCTCACTTTCTATATCCATCGCCCGATTGTACACTTCAGTGTACGATGATAGGGGTACAACTTTTATCTTTTTCCTCAACAACAAGACTAACCGTTCGATGAACCATCTCTTTTTCAGTCCATCGGCTAACTGAGTTTCTAGTTTCTCGAGTAATTCTTTGAGCCTTCTATTATATGCCCTTACATTTTCATTCTTTCCTTATTTGGTATTGTAGATTTCCGCTACAATCTCATTGTCATCTCTTAGGAGTTTAAACTCATTCTCAAAGGATTTCTTCAATTCATCCCATGAGGTCTTCTGTGCTACCCCTAGGTCTATATACTAGTCAATGGCGATCCCTCTTAGTGTCGTTGGGAACACTTTTACCCAATAGTCTTCGTCTTCTTGTCCATTTGCAACCCATATGGTTTCACATGTTTTACAGTGCCAAACAGGATCCTCTGACCCGTTCCCCATGAATTTCAGTAACTTCTGCCTTTCACTCGCCGGTGGGGTCACCATCTTTTTCCTGAGGTACCCTCTCTGTGTCTTTGACTTGATTGGACTAGTTCTACCATGTCATTTCGGTGTCTTCCCGACACTGCCGGCCATGTACGGTTCCTTCCCACTTCCAGTCTCAGCATCCTCTACACTTCAAGTTACCTCTAGTTCTCCTTGGTTCTCCCTCTGTGCAGGGGTCTCGGGCTCAAGTCCTCTATTCCTCAGCATTTCGTCTGAAATGGACAATGTCACAATACGACGTATACTATCCTCTAGTTCTTCTATCAAATTCTTCTCATTTTCTTTTTCTCTATTTGTTATTGGTGTTCTAAAATTATGTTCATCAACCCCTTGATCTACTTCTTCATGTTGTTCATTTTCTTTTTCAAAAATCTATTTTAATATTTTTTAGTGTTCTTCTTGTTCTTTTAGTCTTAATGATCTTCTCACTATTTCTTTTGGTGTTGCTTGCCCCACTGGTAATTTATTCTTGTTCTTATTAAGTTGTATGGGCATTAATTATGCTTACCCTCCTCAGTTGTACGGCCTGCAACGGTGATCCGTGTCACGTTCCTCCTCCTCTTGTTTTAGACGTTCTTTGTATCTCCTGAGTATTTGTTGCCGTCGTACTTCCCTCTCTCTTTCTTCTCGAAGGTCTTGAAAGGTTATCAGGTTCCTCGCCAGAAGTCGAGGAATGCAGTTCAAAAGGTTGTCCACCTCGCTATTGACATGTAGATTTTCTAAAATAATATCCTCTGGAACCTCTGTACGGATGGATTCGTCTTGCACGTATTGTCTGACTAATAATAACCACAATTTGACCAATTCTTGGGTTACTTCATCTTCCTGACTTCTTGGTTCATTTTCTTCTCTGTCACTTCCTTGGCGTTCTTCTTAAATTTCCCGTACTATCTTTTCTACGTGTCTTCTATCTTCTACTTCCTCGTTGGTATCGACCGGTTGCCCCATTATGCTGCCATTCTCCCGTCTGGATGTTCACCGAATTTGCTTAGGCAACGGCGCCAAAATGTTTACTGCCTAAGGAGTCTAATTGTTTCCATATAGAGTAAACGAGAAAGATACTTGCACTATCACAGTGTACAGAAATGTATTACATTGTACGAGAATAACAAATAGAATTGGTTCTTAGAATATCAACTACATATATTAACTTAGAATAGTAAGTACAATCACCATCCTATTGTGATGTTCACAACACGCCCCATTTTGCCCCTTAGCAAAATGAGGACCCCTGCTGTTGCTTTGCTTTTTTGCTTCTGCTTGTGTTTGTTCTGTCTGGTGGTAAAGGGAAAAGGGAGTCAGATTTGCAAACCTTCTTAAAAATATAGAAAATTGCATTTTCAGTACCATTGCATAATATGGTTGGATTCCTTGTATAAAATGAGCCAGGGTTGCTTTTTGAACCATCTTAAAATTCATCCTATTTTGCAAGTTATGATCATTTAGGTAAAATGTACTATCAGGTTTTGCATGATAAACAGTCAGTTATTTGCCTTTTTTCTTGTTGGCATTCGTTTTAAATTTTGAAAAAGAAATTTGTACTTAGTAGTTCCAGGTCGTGGGCAATTTTGTCTGGGTTCCACTCTGTATCTCACACTTGTCTGTTTTGCAACAAAGTGCATCAGTGCACTTTGTTGTCTTTTTTAAAGTCACCATTTATTCATTGGCAGTGTTTCTTTTAGGTTGAACCGCCGCGTTGAACCCTTTTTCTGTTTGGTTCAAAGGGTTCAGGGTTCAAGTGGTTCTGTGTGTCCAAAAAATGTCCAAAAGGTGAATTATTGTTTTGTGTAGCCATGTTGAACTGCCGCATTGAACCTTCGTATTGAACCTTTTTTTCAGTGGTTCAATGGTTCAAGTTTGCAGGGTTCATTTTCTTCAAAAGTGTCATGCGTAGGTGATATTACCGTTGAAACGCCCCATTGAACCGCCGCGTTGAACCTTATGGCAGGGTTCAATGGTTTAATAGTTCAAAAGATGGAGAGGCTTCGGTGAGACTGTGGCCGATGGTATGCCATCGGCATAATATTAGCTATCAGAGCAATGCTTTGGGCTTTCGCCGATGGGCGAAGTCACGTCGATAAATGGAAAAGGACTTGGCCGAATATGAAACGAATGATATCGGCAGCACTCTCGCCGATATAAGGTATCGGCATAACCAATGCTTCGGTGAAGGAAATTTCGGTCTCGCCGAGGCTGTGCCTCTCCCCGATGATCTAGTCATTAGCGTAACATTTGGTATCGGCAGAGTTTGATTTTCTCTCGCTGAAGACTTCGATCTCCCTGATGGCCTTTTGCCATCGGTATAACTGTTGCCGTCGGCCAGTTTGTTTTGGCCCTTACCGATAGAAGAGGCTTTTGCCGATGGAAACCGAAAGGGGTCATCAGCCAAGCAATATAGATCGGCGTTTGTTTTTTGGACCATACCGATGGAGGATCTCACTCCAATAAGGAGGTTATCGGTATGCTAGTAATGATCGGTGCGAGCGTTTGGACCTTTGCTGATGGGCAAGGTCAAGCTGATGGAAGAAAGGGAGAAAGGACTTAGCTGAAATGAGAAGGAGGGGATGACATCGGCGGGACTCTCGCCGATATAAGAGCATCGGCTGAGGAAAGGGCATCGGTGGAAAGAATATGGAGTTCACCGATGGCGAATCTCTCGCCGATGAAGAGGAAACAAAGCAAAGGGGGCCATCGGCCTAACAATGAGGATCGGCGAGGAAGATGTGGAGTTCGCCGATGGCGAATCTCTCACCGATGAGAAGGAAACAAAGGCCAATATGACATCAGCAACACTTTCACCAATACAAGGGTATCTTCATAGCCAATGCGATCGGTGAGGGAAATTTTGGGCTTACCGAACGGGCAAGCCTCACACCAATAGAGAGCAGCGAAGAAGCATCGATGGAAGAGAATGATCGGTGAAAGAATTTTGAGGCTCGCCGATAGTACAGACTCACGCCGATGGAAGGAAACAAGGGAGAAATAAAATGATAGGGGCCATCACCCAAAAAATGAGCATCGGCCAAAGTATTTTGGGGCTCGCCAATGGCAATTGTCATGCCGATGGGCGGGAAAGAACAAAGCGGTGGAATTTTAAAACATTTTTTTTGGCACCCGTAACATTTTTCTAGTCAGCGATGGTTGACCCGTGGCATTTTGAGCAGTCTGTATGCATTTTGAATGCGGTTTCTGCTAATTTTGGACCCAATTTCAACTTTTTTGCACAGTCACCTTGATTTAAACAGATATTTTAGTTTCTTGCTGTTCATTTGGTAAATTTGATACTTATTGCTTGTCTTGTCTTGCAGGCTTGCAGTTGAGGAAGCAGCTGGAAATTCAACACAGCGACATCATGGAAGAAGAAAATCTGATCTCAGGAGCAGGAAGATAAAGATCAAGTGCGAAGAAGTCAAGGCCATTCAAATGAAGGACAAAATTGCAGCTGAAGGTATTACTACAACAGACAAGCAAAAGTTATTGCTGAGCTGCTAAAGCTTCTTAGAAGGGGCAATATTTCGCCCAGATTTGACACTGCTCAAAGATATTTTTTGAAGAACTGGTTCATCTGTATTTATTGCTGCAACTAGGGGTGTGAACCAGGGGTTTAGTTAGTTTTTTTTTTGCTGTAGTGAGGACAATCAAAAAGCCTTTATATTGTGCCTCTCTACACTGTAATATTTTACACAGGGATTTTTAGTATTTTGCTGGAATTGTAGAGTCTTTCTGGGCATAGTTTAGTTTAGAGGAAGTCGCCTGTTGTCTGGAGTAAGGTGCGCGTGGAATGTCTGGCTTCCTTACTGTATCTGTAAAGCATGTAAGTTCTCTGTAGTTTGATCAATGAAACTAAGAGTCATTCCTACATTGTAAATCATGTATGACTGTTTGTTTCTAATACAATAGAATCTAGAGTTTTGCATCTATCTTCTGAGTGTTCTCCTGCTCTTCTTTGTGTTTTGAAATATTATCTTTGAGAGCTTGCAATTTTAAATGTATGTTTGTGAAAATGCTTAGAACTTGCATTTAAGGTTTTTACTGTGGATTTGATCAAATTGCTGTAGTATTTACATAGTGCATAATAGAACAATTAGATCTTTTGGTAGAGTAAATGAGGTGTAGATTAGATCTTTCTAACTTTTCCCAACCCATCTAAAATATTTAGCTGAAAACGTATAAATCCGAAGGAAATTGTCTCAAATTTGAAGAAGTATGCATAACAGAGTTAAAAGTAGACAGTTTTCATAAGTGTATGAAGGAGAAAGCTGCAATAATTCAAGAAAACCATCTAAAACTTACAGCACAGTAACACTTTTATGCAAAGGAATGAAAAGTATTAACATATCTCATGATTTTTTGCATAATCTTAGTCCAGTAAACCACAAAGAAACTCTAAACTGCGTAAGGCCCCTTGAACATTACAGCTTCACATTGACCAACTAAACTTGACCAACCGAACCATTGTAGACTTGGGATTAGTTGAATCTTAAATGATTCCTTCTTATCTTTCAAGTATAGTTTCAGTTCATTTTATGTGAATTTTAACTTATTGTTATGATTGCATCAAAACAATCACCAACACATCCCCAAAAAACTCCTGTCCATACAATGGCGTGACAAGTACATATATAGTTTGTCTGATGGTTGCCAACCATCACAACCAACGTACCAATCGGGAGTAACTACTCACCAAAACTAAAAACATAAACATACTTCCCGAAACCAATAACAAAACATATTTTGCCCAAAAGTACTAAACTACGTAAAGTATGCCTAACAGAGGGAGGGTTGATAAAGACACAGTTGTTGGAAGTGGTGGTACTAATGGCATGGAAAACCCTAACCCTCAAACATTTCATGGAAAGCCTAACATAAATGATAATGGTAGGAGCAGCAGGGGTAAAAAAAGTGGCCGATTCATTGGAGTCACTGATGACCGTGGCCATTGGCAAGCCAATATATGGTATTCTATTATTTCTCCTATTATTCTTTTGTTTGATTAAAAAAATATACATTCAACACTATATCTTTCTTCAAGAAAAATGTCTAAAAGATTTTGATATCAATCTTTCAAGTCATTTTGTGTGTCTCATATTTAGAGTGATTCCATATTTCTGTGGGTTAATTTTTTATGACTCAAAAGGTTGATTTGAAAAACTTTTGGGTGCTGTTAAGATGTTGAGCTCAATAATAATGAATTGCTAAAGACATACAATATGTTTCACTGTAAAGAACTCTTTAATAACGTTGGAATGCCATTTCTATGTAGGCTTAAGGATGATAGATGTCAATTAAGTCTTGGTGAGTTAATAAGGTTTTCTTTTTATTTAATTTAGTTGACACTCTACTTAAATATCATCTATTTCAATGGTCAAACAATCAATAGCAATTTTACACTTCATTCACAACAAAATGTGGTAGTGAGAGTGAAACGTCAATAGGAGGAAGAAAAGAAACTGAGGGAGTAATGAGAGTGATGGGGCCAAATGCCCATAGAGTAGGGAGCATCGATCCATGAAGGATCTAGTTCACTTGTAATCTGTAATGGTTACCCCAGCATGAATAAAGTTCATTGTTTTTTATATGTGTATTTATTTGTTATCACTCTTGGTTTGTCTCAATCATGAAGGCTCTATTTTATATCTGTATTACTGATCTGATAATGTAAGTTTCCTATCATGGATAGTTCTTATTCTGGCAAGCTAAATTCATTAGTTAGTTCTAACATTTCTATAGTTAATTTCTGGATTGACTTATTGTCCATAGAAAGGTTCATGTCACTGTTATGATAGCAGGTCTGTAGAGGTTTAAGTTAATAGATCAACATTAAGAAACAGAGAGTTTGTCTGGTGTGTGAGGTTATTAAATGGGGTATTAGAGCATGTGAATAGATCTTGTGCTATCAAAAAAATCCCCCAAGGGGACATTTTCTGACATAACAGTATCAAGAAATCTCCACCAATTATCAAAAATTTTTGGGATTTGGATTTAATAAAGAGTACTGTATCTTATCAATTTTCTTTCTTTTGTGTGCATACAATTGTTCCATATACATTAATCAAGAAAAATGAAACTTAGTAAATATACAATTAATTTTACTTACTTACTTCCATGTTGGTTGTTGAGGGTCTCCATATGGTAGCTATGCCTCTAAAAAGGACAATTGATTCAATAAAGTGTGCTTGCCATTTTTTTAGTTTGTAATCCATTATTTTAGCTTGCTTCTTGCTTATATTTTTCTTGTAGGAGGAATATATCAATATCTGATAAATGCATTTGACATTTAATCAAACATCTTTTGGTAGGGGTGTTTAGGCTCCTATCATTCCATGATGTGATCTTCATTGATCGTTGGAAAAGAGTATTCCTTTTCCAGATCTTAGCATCATATTTATCTTCATTTTTCCTTTTCCCTCCCCTTCTCTGACCAGTAATTCTTTATTAGATTTCCTTCCTTTCTTTTCTTGTTCCCCACAATTAGACTTGTCAATTTCAAATATTGATTGATTCATTCCTCTATCATCTAAAGAGTTGATCTAAATTTCCATCCTTTCTTCTTCCTCATTTATTTCTTTTATAATCTCCTTTTGAAAATCTAAATTTTTTGTAACGTTTTGAATCTTATTAGTATTTGGTGTTTGATATATATCCTATATTTTTCTCCAAAAGCATCATGGTTTCTTATCTCACTGATAATCCCGAAAAGTTCTAACACTAATTTTAAAGTATCCTTTTTAAGGAAATACCTTGACTCTCCCTCCTTTTGGAAAATGTCATGTTTTGTCATTTTCCCATATTTCTACCTATGACTAATTTTCTTCACAATTTTGCTCTTTTTTCCAAATATTGGGTTCTTCAATGTGGGAAATGTTTTCTACTTTTTTGTTTTCTCTTTCTTTTCTTTGATCATTCATGTTCCATTTGTTTCTTTCTATTGGGACTTTTTTCTATTAGCCCCTCCATTTAAATTTTTTGGTTCCAAAACTCTTCCGTTGATTGAATTTTGACAGACAAAGGAAGCTTTTCTCTCAAATTTATGTATACACAGATATGTGCATATAGGCCTAATTCTTTCTCTTTTGTATTCCCATCCATCAATATAAAGGACCCTATATGATTTCCTATTTCCTTAAGTACCAAGGGATTCCAATATTTGAAGGAAGATTATACAATCTAATCAACATTGGATTTTTTGATATTTTATGTCTCAAATGGTTGAAGTTTAGTTCCCAGTCTTTTATGTAAAAACCCACACTGTACATTAATTTCATGAACTTCCTTTCATTATTTCATCTTCTTTTCCCTGTCATTCACATTTGATTTGATAAAAGCCTCTGAGTAGATTGTGGGTAATCATGTTCTGCCCTTAGTTTTCTTTACACCATTTTTGTATTTGATCTTATGTAGACCAAGGGTTTTCCCAAATCATGAAAAAGGTCATATATTTTGAATGGGAATTTATATTATCCAATTCCTATTTGTTTTGAATAAATATGACATTCTAAAAAATTTCCTTTGTGTTGTGTTTCCCCAAAGGGATCCTATTCACTCCTGTAGCAACATATCATAATTCTTTTCTTGATTTTGACCATGTCCTCCTTCTTTGATCATCTTGGATTTGGTTTCCTATCCAGTCTATTAGGGCCTTATATTCTATTTCCTTTGGTCTCCACAATTTAATTTATGAAGTGGAAGAAATTTGATCTAACCCTAGTGTAGGGTTTTGGGTTTTGCTTTTCTATAAATTGTCTCCTTTTAAGCCATTGGTGGTTGAACTATTTAAATCTATTTCTATTATTTTGTTCTTCCCTCTTCTTTTGTTCTTCTCTCCATTCTTGTGTTAATCTACTGTAGTCTTTTGCCGATTTCTACCCAAAATTTTTTCCTTTGACTTGCAACAAGGGTAATGAATAGTAGCATGGTGGAAAGAAAAATCCAAAGGTAAAAGGAAAGAAGAGGTGCACTTCAATGGTAAAGGTAAGAGAAAATTGCATTGTTCT
This sequence comes from Cunninghamia lanceolata, assembly GCA_027924645.1. Classification (NCBI taxonomy): domain Eukaryota; kingdom Viridiplantae; phylum Streptophyta; class Pinopsida; order Cupressales; family Cupressaceae; genus Cunninghamia; species Cunninghamia lanceolata. Next base: position 26,519,751 of record BSBN01000078.1, on the reverse strand, counting down.
CATTGTGATAAAGATGGGTATGAAGAAGATAAATGTTAGAATTTACATCCCAATTAGCACCCTCTTGGTTGAAGAAAGGTAGAGATAAAAGTGTCCAACATTTATCTTCTTCATGGGTAGTAACTACATTTTGAGATTGTTATCTTTAGAATTGAGAATTTCAAATTTTAAATATAGAGGACTAGATCATGCGCACAATCTAGTCTGGAGGATGAGATTTCATGTATGATCTAGTTTAGGAAGAAAGAAGTCCTGAGAATTGCATTGGTGTTGGTATGAAGTGGAGTTTTAAACATTATACAATGTTAAATTCATAATTAGGGTTATTCACTGCACCTTAAAAATAAATTATATACTAAGACAATAAGTTAACAAGATCCACAAAAATAACATTAAAACATAAAAGTGAATGAGTGAAATATACAAGTCTTTACAATATTATTATTGAATATTTATTTCTTCATAACCTTTGACTCAACTTATTTATTTCTATAAATAAATTATTTTTCACCATAATTAAATCTTTCTATCATCTCCTTGCATTTCAACATGACCAGGTAATATAAGTTTAATTTCTTCAACTTTGTTAGAAGACTTAATCTAACTTAGAATTTAATTCCTTTACTCATTTTCTGTCTACAATATTTAATTCCTCTTAGATGAATTTAGTTATTTCGTTGGACTACAAGCATTCTTTAATGGTCATAAGACTTAGGCAAATCAAGAAATCATAATTACTTTTCACTATATGGTCTTCCTCATTTTCCCACCATTTTCTTTTGGATTACAAGCGAAGGGATATTAGATATAAATATAAAGGAAAACTAACAGAACCAATTGATTTTGTCACTGTTTGTTTTATCTATCATCACTAGAAATGTCAGACTTAGAAAGACAAACAAGTTGTAAAGAACAGAGTTATGTCTGATAGCAATCTCTAACTATTTCAGCAGTGCTTTGAAATATGATAGTCTCATAGACTTTTTTAGTATGATGAAAGATATTGAAAGCTCTCTTATCCATTATTTATTCGTGGCCCCAATTTTCTTAAGTGATTAAGGAATAGAATGATTGACATATCCGTTTGCAGTGCTAATTTGCTTTCTTACATTGTGCAGAATTTAAGATAATGGAAAATCTTAGTGCCAATGTTTCTCATGCTCAAGTTAAAGCTCAGTCTAGTACTGTTACTGAGATAGCAGATCCTAATCCTGAGGTGAGGCTTAGTGGAAAAAAAAGGAAAAATTACAAGGAGAATTCTTGTGAATTGAATGATATTAGACACGCAGCAAGGATGCTAATCAAACTCGGTAGAGGGAGGGTTGATCAAGACACAGTTGCTGGAAGTGGTGGTAATAATGGCATTGGAAAACCCTAACCCTCAGACATCTCACGGAAAGCCTAACATAAATGATAATGGTAGGAGCAGCAGGGGTAAAAAAAGTGGCCGATTCATTGGAGTCACTGATGACCGTGGCCGTTGGCAAGCGAATATATGGTATTCTATTATTTCTGCTGTTATTCTTTTGTTTGATTAAAAAATAATACATTGAACACTATATCTTTCTTCAAGAAAAATGTCTAAAAGATTTTGATATCAATCTTTCAGGTCATTTTGTGTGTTTCATATTTAGGGTGATTCCATATTTCTTTGGGTTAATTTTTTATGACTCAAAAGGTTGATTTGAAAAACTTTTGGGTGCTGTTAAGATGTTGAGCTCAATAATAATGAATTACCGAAGACATACAATATGTTTCACTGTAAAGAACTCTTTAATAACATTGGAATGCCATTTCTCTGCAGGCTTAAGGATGATAGACGTCAAGTAAGTCTTGGTGAGTTAGTAAGGTTTTCTTTTTAATTAATTTAGTTGACTTTTTACTTAAGTATCATCTATTTCAATGGTCAAAAAATCAATAGCAATTTTGCACTGGTAATGAGAGTGAAATGTCAATAAGAGGAAGAAAAGAGAATGAGGGAGTAATGAGAGTGAGGGGGCCAAATGCCCATAGATAAGGGAGCATCGATCCATGTAGGATCTAGTTCACTTGTAATCTATAATGGTTTCCCCGCATGAATAAACTTCATTGTTTTTTATATGCATATTTATTTGTTATGGCTTGTGGTTTGTCTTAATCATGAAGGCTCTATTTTATATCTGTATGACTGATCTGGTAATGTAAGTTTCCTGTCATAGGTAGTGTCCATAGAAAGGTTCCTGTCACTATTATGATAGCAGGTCTGTAGAGGTCTAAGTTAATAGATCAACATTAAGGAACAAAGAGTGTGTCTGGTGTGTGAGGTTATTAAATGGGGTATTAGAGCATGTGAATAGATCTTGTGCTATAAAAAAATCATCCAAGGGGACATTTTCTGACATAACAGTATCAAGAAATCTCCACCAATTATCATAAATTTTTGGGGTTTGAGTTTCATGAAGAGTACTATATCTTATCAATTTTCTTTCTTTTGTGTGCATATGATTGGTTCATATACATTAATCAAGAAAAGTGAAACTTAATCAATATACAATTAATTTTACTTACTTGCCAATGCTGATCTGGGTTGATGACTTCCATGTTGGTTGTTGAGGGTCTCCATATGGTAGCCATGCCTCTAGACAACAAAGTGTACTTTCCATTTTTTTTTAATTTGTAAAGCATTATTTTAGCTTGCTTCTTACTTATATTGTTCTTGTAGGAGGAATATATCAATATCTGATAAATGCATTTGACATTTAATCAAACAACTTTTGTTAGGGGTGTTTAGGGTCCTATCATTTCATGATGTCATCTTCATTGATCGTTGGAAATGAGTATTCCTTTCCCAGATCTTAGCATCATATTTGTCTTCATTTTCCCTTTTGCCTCCCCTTCTCTCACCAGTAATTCTTTATTAGATTTCCTTCCTTTCTTTTCTTGTTCCCCACAATTAGACTTGTCAATTTCAAATATTGATTGAATCATTCCTCTATCATCTAAAGAGTTGATCTAAATTTCCATCCTTTCTTCTTCCTCATTTATTTCTTTTATAATCTCCTTTTCAAAATCTTTTTTTTTTTTAATGTTCTGTATCTTCTTAGTATTTGGTGTTTGATATATATCCTATATTTTTCTCCAAAAGGATCATAGTTTCTTATCTCCCTGGTAATCCCAAAAAAATCTAACACTCATTTGAAAGTATTTTTTTAGGAAATACCTTGACTCTCCCTCCTTTGGAAAATGTCATGTTTTGTTATTTACCCATATTTCTACCTATAACTGATTTTCTTCTTGATTTTGCTCATTTTTCCCAATATTGGGTTCTTCAATGTGGGATATGTTTTCTACTTTTTTGTTTTCTCTTTCTTTTCTTTGATCATTCATGTTCCATTTGTTTCTTTCTATTGGGACTTTTTTCTATTGGCCCCTCCATTTAAATTTTTTGGTTCAAAAACTCTTCCTTTGATTGAATTTTGACAGACAGAGGAAGCTTTTCTGTCAAATTTATGCATGCACACATATGTGCATATAGGCCTAATTCTTTCTCTTTTGTATTTGCATCCTTCAATATGAAGGACCCTATATGATTTCCTATTTCCTTAAGTATCAAGGGATTCCAATATTTGAAGAAAGATTATACAATCTAATCCACATTGGATTTTTTGATATTTTATGTCTCAAATGGTTGAAGTTTAGTTCCCAGTCTTTTATGTAAAAATCCACACTGTACATTAATTTCATGAACTTCTTTCATTATTTCGTCTTCTTTTCCCTGTCATTCACATTTGATTTGATAAAAGCCTCTGAGTAGATTGTGGGTAATCATGTTCTACCCTTAGTTTTCTTTACACCATTTTTGTATTTGATCTTATGTAGACCAAGGGTTTTCCCAAATCATGAAAAAGGCCATATATTTTGAATGGGAATTTATATTATCCAATTCCTATTTGTTTTGAATAAATATGACATTCTAAAAAATTTCCTTTGTGTTGTGTTTCCCCAAAGGGATCCTATTCACTCCTGTAGCAACATATCATAATTCTTTTCTTGATTTTGACCATGTCCTCCTTCTTTGATCATCTTGGATTTGGTTTTCTATCTAGTCTATTAGGGCCTTATATTCTATTTCCTTTGGTCTCCACAATTTAATTTATGAAGTGGAAGAAATTTGATCTAACCCTAGTGTAGGGTTTTGGGTTTTGCTTTTCTATAAATTGTCTCCTTTTAAGCCATTGGTGGTTGAACTATTTAAATCTATTTCTATTATTTTGTTCTTCCCTCTTCTTTTGTTCTTCTCTCCATTCTTGTGTTAATCTACTGTAGTCTTTTGTCAATTTCTACCCAAAATTTTTTCCTTTGACTTACAACAAGGGTAATGAATAGTAGCATGGTGGGAAGAAAAATCCAAAGGTAAAAGGAAAGAAGAGGTGCACTTCAATGGTAAAGGTAAGAGAAAATTGCATTGTTCTCATTGTGATAAAGATGGGTATGAAGAAGATAAATGTTAGAATTTACATCCCAATTAGCACCCTCTTGGTTGAAGAAAGGTAGAGATAAAAGTGTCCAACATTTATCTTCTTCACGGGTAGTAACTACATTTTGAGATTGTTATCTTTAGAATTGAGAATTTCAAATTTTAAATATAGAGGACTAGATCATACATTTTGAGATTGTTATCTTTAGAATTGAGAATTTCAAATTTTAAATATAGAGGACTAGATCATGCGCACAATCTAGTCTGGAGGATGAGATTGCATGTATGATCTAGTTTAGGAAGAAAGAAGTCCTGAGAATTGCATTGGTGTTGGTATGAAGTGGAGTTTTAAACATAATACAATGTTAAATTCATAATTAGGGTTATTCACTGCACCTAAAAAATAAATTATATACTAAGACAATAAGTTAACAAGATCCACAAAAATAACATTAAAACATAAAAGTGAATGAGTGAAATATACAAGTCTTTACAATATTATTATTGAATATTTATTTCTTCATAACCTTTGACTCAACTTATTTATTTCTATAAATAAATTATTTTTCACCATAATTAAATCTTTCTATCATCTCCTTGCATTTCAACATGACCAGGTAATATAAGTTTAATTTCTTCAACTTTGTTAGAAGACTTAATCTAACTTAGAATTTAATTCCTTTACTCATTTTCTGTCTACAATATTTAATTCCTCTTAGATGAATTTAGTTATTTCGTTGGACTACAAGCATTCTTTAATGGTCATAAGACTTAGACAAATCAAGAAATCATAATTACTTTTCACTATATGGTCTTCCTCATTTTCCCACCATTTTCTTTTGGATTACAAGCGAAGGGATATTAGATATAAATATAAAGGAAAACTAACAGAACCAATTGATTTTGTCACTGTTTGTTTTATCTATCATCACTAGAAATGTCAGACTTAGAAAGACAAACAAGTTGTAAAGAACAGAGTTATGTCTGATAGCAATCTCTAACTATTTCAGCAGTGCTTTGAAATATGCTAGTCTCATAGACTTTTTTAGTATGATGAAAGATATTGAAAGCTCTCTTATCCATTATTTATTCGTGGCCCCAATTTTCTGAAGTGATTAAGGAATAGAATGATTGACATATCGGTTTGCAGTGCTAACTTGCTTTCTTACATTGTGCAGAATTTAAGATAATGGAAAATCTTAGTGCCAATGTTTCTCATGCTCAAGTTAAAGCTCAGTCTAGTACTGTTACTGAGATAGCAGATCCTAATCCTGAGGTGAGGCTTAGTGGAAAAAAAAGGAAAAATTACAAGGAGAATTCTTGTGAATTGAATGATATTAGACACGCAGCAAGGATGCTAATCAATCTCGGTAGAGGTAGGGTTGATCAAGACACAGTTGCTGGAAGTGGTGGTAATAATGGCATTGGAAAACCCTAACCCTCGGACATCTCATCGAAAGCCTAACATAAATGATAATGGTAGGAGCAGCAGGGGTAAAAAAAGTGGCCGATTCATTGGAGTCACTGATGACCGTGGCCGTTGGCAAGCGAATATATGGTATTCTATTATTTCTGCTGTTATTCTTTTGTTTGATTAAAAAACAATATATTGAACACTATATCTTTCTTCAAGAAAAATGTCTAAAAGATTTTGATATCAATCTTTCAGGTCATTTTGTGTGTTTCATATTTAGGGTGATTCCATATTTCTTTGGGTTAATTTTTTATGACTCAAAAGGTTGATTTGAAAAACTTTTGGGTGCTGTTAAGATGTTGAGCTCAATAATAATGAATTACCGAAGACATACAATATGTTTCACTGTAAAGAACTCTTTAATAACATTGGAATGCCATTTCTCTGCAGGCTTAAGGATGATAGACGTCAAGTAAGTCTTGGTGAGTTAGTAAGGTTTTCTTTTTATTTAATTTAGTTGACTTTTTACTTAAGTATCATCTATTTCAATGGTCAAACAATCAATAGCAATTTTGCACTGGTAATGAGAGTGAAATGTCAATAAGAGGAAGAAAAGAGAATGAGGGAGTAATGAGAGTGAGGGGGCCAAATGCCCATAGATAAGGGAGCATCGATTCATGTAGGATCTAGTTCACTTGTAATCTATAATGGTTTCCCCGCATGAATAAACTTCATTGTTTTTTATATGCATATTTATTTGTTATGGCTTGTGGTTTGTCTTAATCATGAAAGCTCTATTTTATATCTGTATGACTGATCTGATAATGTAAGTTTCCTGTCATAGGTAGTGTCCATAGAAAGGTTCCTGTCACTATTATGATAGTAGGTCTGTAGAGGTCTAAGTTAATAGATCAACATTAAGGAACAAAGAGTGTGTCTGGTGTGTGAGGTTATTAAATGGGGTATTAGAGCATGTGAATAGATCTTGTGCTATCAAAAAATCCTCTAAGGGGACATTGTCCGACATAACAGTATCAAGAAATCTCCACCAATTATCATAAATTTTTGGGGTTTGAATTTCATGGAGAGTACTATATCTTATCAATTTTCTTTCTTTTGTGTGCATACGATTGGTTCATATACATTAATCAAGAAAACTGAAACTTAGTCAATATACAATTAATTTTACTTACTTGCCAATGCTGATCTAGGTTGATGACTTCCATGTTGGTTTTTGAGGGTCTCCATATGGTAGCCATGCCTCTAGACAACAAAGTGTGCTTTCCATTTTTTTTTAATTTGTAAGGCATTATTTTAGCTTGCTTCTTACTTATATTGTTCTTGTAGGAGGAATATATCAATATCTGATAAATGCATTTGACATTTAATCAAACAACTTTTGTTAGGGGTGTTTAGGGTCCTATCATTTCATGATGTCATCTTCATTGATCGTTGGAAATGAGTATTCCTTTCCCAGATCTTAGCATCATATTTGTCTTCATTTTCCCTTTTGCCTCCCCTTCTCTCACCAGTAATTCTTTATTAGATTTCCTTCCTTTCTTTTCTTGTTCCCCACAATTAGACTTGTCAATTTCAAATATTGATTGAATCATTCCTCTGTCATCTAAAGAGTTGATCTAAATTTCCATCCTTTCTTCTTCCTCATTTATTTCTTTTATAATCTTTTTTTTTTTAATGTTCTGTATCTTCTTAGCATTTGGTGTTTGATATATATCCTATATTTTTCTCCAAATGGATCATAGTTTCTTATCTCACTGGTAATCCCAAAAAAATCTAACACTCATTTGAAAGTATTTTTTTAGGAAATACCTTGACTCTCCCTCCTGTGGAAAATGTCATGTTTTGTTATTTTCCCATATTTCTACCTATGACTGATTTTCTTCTTGATTTTGCTCGTTTTTCCCAATATTGGGTTCTTCAATGTGGGATATGTTTTCTACTTTTTTGTTTTCTCTTTCTTTTCTTTGATCATTCATGTTCCATTTGTTTCTTTCTATTGGGACTTTTTTCTATTGGCCCCTCCATTTAAATTTTTTGGTTCAAAAACTCTTCCTTTGATTGAATTTTGATAGATAGAGGAAGCTTTTCTATCAAATTTATGCATGCACAGATATGTGCATATAGGCCTAATTCTTTCTCTTTTGTATTTGCATCCTTCAATATGAAGGACCCTATATGATTTCCTATTTCCTTAAGTATCAAGGGATTCCAATATTTGAAGGAAGATTATACAATCTAATCCACATTGAATTTTTTTATATTTTATGTCTCAAATGGTTGAAGTTTAGTTCCCAGTCTTTTATGTAAAAATCCACACTGTACATTAATTTCATGAACTTCTTTCATTATTTCGTCTTCTTTTCCTTGTCATTCACATTTGATTTGATAAAAACCTCTGAGTAGATTGTGTGTAATCATGTTCTGCCCTTAATTTTCTTTACACCATTTTTTATTTGATCTCATGTAGACCAAGGGTTTTCCAACTCATGAAAAAGGCTATATATTTTGAATGGGAATTTATATTATCCAATTCCTATTTATTTTGAATAAATATGACATTCTAAAAAATTTCCTTTATTTTGTGTTTCCCCAAAGGGATCCTATTCACTCTTGTAGCAACATATGATAATTCTTTCCTTGATTTTGTCCATGTCCTCCTTTTTTTATCATCTTGGATTTGGTTTTCTATCTAGTCTATTAGGGCCTTATATTCTACTTCCTTTGGTCTCCACAATTTAATTTATGAAGTGGAGGAAATTTGATCTAACCCTAGTGTAGGGTTTTGGGTTTTGCTTTTCTACAAATTGTCTCCTTTTAAACCATTGGTGATTGAACTATTTAAATCTATTTCTATTATTTTGTTCTTCTCTCTTCATTTGTTCTTCTCTCCATTCTTGTGTTAGTCTACTATAGTCTTTTGCCGATTTTTACCCAAAATTTTTTCCTTTGACTTGCAACAAGGGTAATCCTTTTGGAGAAAAATATAGGATATATATCGAACACCAAATACTAAAACGATACAAAACATTACAAAAAATTTAGATTTTCAAAAGGAGATTATAAAAGACATAAATTAGGAAGAAGAAAGGATGGAAATTTAGATCAACTATTTAGATGATAGAGGAATGATTTAATCAATATTTGAAATTGACAAGTCTAATTGTGGGAAACAAGAAAAGAAAGGAAGGAAATTTAATAAAGAATTACTGGTCAGAGAACGGGAGGTAAAAGGGAAAATGAAGATAAATATGATGCTAAGATCTGGGAAAGGAGTACTCCTTTCCAACGATCAATGAAGATCACATCATGGAATGATAGGAGCCTAAACACCCGTAACAAAAGATATTTGATGAAATGTCAAATGCATTTATCAGATAATGATATATTCCTCCTACAAGAAAAATATAAGTATGAAGCAAGCTAAAATAATGGCTTACAAACTAAAAAAAATGGAAAGGACACTTTGTTGAATCAATTGCCCTTTCTAGAGGCATGGCTACCATATGGAGACCCTTAACAACCAACATGGAAGTCATCAACCCATATCAGCATTGGCAAGTGAGTAAAATTAATTGTATATATACTAAGTTTCATTTTTCTTGATTAATAGATATGGACCAATTGTATGCACACAAAAGAAAGAAAATTGATAAGATATAGTACTCTTTATTAAATCCAAACCCCAAAAATTTATGATAATTGGTGGAGATTTCTTAATATTGTTATGTCAGAAAATATCCCCTTGAGAGATTTTTGGATAGCACAAGATCTATTCACATGCTCTAATACCCCATTTAATAACCTCACACACCAGACACACTCTCCGTTCATTAATGTTGATCTATTAATTTAGACCTCTATAAACCTGCTATCATAATAGTGACAGGGACCTTTCTATGGACAATAAGTCAATCCAGAAATGAAATGCAGAAATGTTAGAACTAACTAATGAATTTAGCTTGCTGGAATAAGAACTACCCATGATAGGAAACTTACATTATCTGATCAGTCATATAGGTAAAAAATAGAGCCTTCATGATTGAGACAAACCACAAGCGATAACAAATAAATACACATATAAAAAACAATGAACTTTATTCATGTGGGGAAACCATTACAGATCGATGCTCCCTTCTCTTTGAGCATTTGGCCCCCTCACTCTCATTACTCCGTCTCTTTTCTTCCTCTTATTGACGTTTCACTCTCATTACTAGTGAAAAATTGCTATTGATTATTTGAGCATTGAAATAGATGATATTTAAGTAGAGTGTCAACTAAATTAAATAAAAAGAAAACCTTATTAACTCACCAAGACTTACTTGACGTCTATCATCTTTAAGCCTGCAGAGAAATGGCATTCCAACGTTATTAAAGAGTTCTTTACGGTGAAACATATTGTATGTCTTCAGTAATTCATTATTATTGAGCTCAACATCTTAACAGCACCCAAAAGTTTTTCAAACCAACCTTTTGAGCCATAAAAAATTAACCCACAGAAATATGGAATCACCCTAAATATGAGACACGCAAAATGACCTGAAAGATTGATATCAAAATCTTTTAAACATTTTTCTTGAAGAAAGATATAGTGTTCAATGTATTATTTTTTAATCAAACATAAGAATAACAGCAGAAATAATAGAATACCATATATTGGCTTGCCAACGGCCACGGTCATCAGTGACTTCAATGAAGCGGCCACTTTTTTTTACCCCCGCTGCTCCTACCATTATCATTTATGTTAGGCTTTCCTTGAGATGTCTGAGGGTTAGGGTTTTCCATGCCATTATTACCACCACTTCCAGCAACTGTGTCTTGATCAACCCTCCCTCTACTGAGATTGATTAGCATCCTTGCTGCGTGTCCAATATCATTCAATTCACAAGAATTCTCCTTGTAATTTTTCCTTTTTTTTCCACTAAGCCTCACCTCAGGATTAGGATCTGCTATCTCAGAAAGAGTACTAGACTGAGCTTTAACTTGAGCATGAGAAGCATTGGCACTAAGATTTTCCATTATCGTAAATTCTGCACAATGTAAGAAAGCAAGTTAGCACTGCAAACGGATATGTCAATCATTCTATTCCTTAATCACTTAATAAAATTGGGGCCACGAATATATAATGGATAAGGGAGATTTCAATATCCTTCATCATACTAAAACAGTCTATGAGACTATCATATTTCAAAGCACTGCTAAAGTAGTGAGAGATTGCTATCAGACATAACTCTGCTCTTTGGAACTTGTTTGTCTTTCTAAGTCTGTCCTTTCTAGTGATGATAGAGAAAACAAACAGTGATGAAAACAATTGGTTCTGTTAGTTTTCCTTTATGTTTATATTCGCTTGTGCTCCAAAAGAAAGTGGTGGGAAAATGTGGAATACCATATAGTCAAAAGTAATTATGATTTCTTGATTTGCCTAAGTCTTATGACCATTAAGGAATGCTTGTAGTCCAATGAAATAACTAAATTCATCTAAGAGGAATTAAATATTGCAGACAGAAAATGAATAAAGGAATCAAATTCTAAGTTAGATTAAGCCTTCTAACAAAGTTGAATAAATTAAACTTATATTACTTGGTCATATTGAAATGCAGGGAGATGATAGAAATATTTAATTATGGTGAAAAATAATTTATTTATAGAAATAAATAAGTTGAGTCAAAGGTTATGAAAAAATAAACATTCAATAATAACATTGTAAAGAATTGTATGTTTCACTCATTCACTTTTATGTTTTAATGCTATTTTTGTGGATCTTGTTAACTTATTGTCTTAGTATATAATTTATTTTTTAGGTGCAGTGAATAACCCTAATTTTGAATTTAACATTGTATCCTATTTAAAACTCCACTTCATACCAACACCAATGCAATTCTCAAGACTTCTTTCTTCCTTGACTAGATCATACATGTAATCTCATCCTCTAGACTAGATTGTGGGCATGATCTACTCCTCTAGATTTAAAATTTGAAATTCTCAATTCTAAAGATAACAATCTCAAAATATAGTTATTGTTGAATCAATTGTCCTTTCTAGAGGCATGGCTACCATATGGAGAACCTCAACAACCAACATGGAAGTCGTCAACCCAGAGCAGCATTAGCAAGTAAGATTAATTGTATATTTACAAAGTTTCATTTTTCTTGATTAATGTATATGAACCAATTGTATGCACAGAAAAGAAAGAAAATTGATAAGATATAGTACTCTTTATTAAATCCAAACCCCAAAAATTTATGATAATTGGTGGAGATTTCAAGATACTGTTATGTCAGAAAATGTCTCCTTGGAAGATTTTTTGATAGCACAAGATCTATTCACATGCTCTAATACCCCATTTAATAACCTCACACACCAGACACACACTCTATTCCTTAATGTTGATCTATTAACTTAGACCTCTACAGACCTGCTATCATAATAGTGACAGGAACCTTTCTTTGGACACTACCCATGACAGGAAACTTACATTATCAGATCAGTCATACAGATATAAAATAGAGCCTTCATGATTGAGTCAAACCACAAGCCATAACAAATAAATACACATATCAAAAACAATGAACTTTATTCATGCTGGCGAAACCATTACAGATTACAAGTGAACTAAACTAGATCCTTCATTGATCGATGCTCCCTTCTCTATGGGCATTTGGCCCCATCACTCTCATTACTCCCTTAATCTCTTTTCTTCCTCTTATTGACGTTTCACTCTCATTACCAGTGTAAAATTGCTATTGATTGTTTGACCATTGAAATAGATGATAGTTAAGTAGAGTGTCAACTAAATTAAAAAAAAAGAAAACCTTATTAACTCACCAAGACTTACTTGACGTCTATCATCCTTAAACCTGCAGAGAAATGGCATTCCAATGTTATTAAAGAGTTCTTTACAGTGAAACATATTATATGTCTTCAGCAATTCATTATTATTGAGCTCAACATCTTAACAGCACCCAAAAGTTTTTCAAACCAACTTTTTGAGCCATAAAAAAATTAACCCACAGAGATATGGAATCACCCTAAATATGAGACACGCAAAATGACCTGAAAGATTGATATCAAAATCTTTTAAACATTTTTCTTGAAGAAAGATATAGTGTTCAATGTTTTATTTTTTAATCAAACATAAGAATAACAGCAGAAATAATAGAATACCATATATTGGCTTGCCAACGGCCACGGTCATCAGTGACTCCAATGAATCGGCCACTTTTTTTACCCCTGCTGCTCCTACCATTATCATTTATGTTAGGCTTTCCATGAGATGTCTGAGGGTTAGGGTTTTCCATGCCATTATTACCACCACTTCCAGCAACTGTGTCTTGATCAACCCTCCCTCTACTGAGATTGATTAGCATTCTTGCTGCGTGTCCAATATCATTCAATTCACAAGAATTCTCCTTGTAATTTTTCCTTTTTTTCCACGAAGCCTCACCTCAGGATTAGGATCTGCTATCTCAGTAACAGTACTAGACTGAGCTTTAACTTGAGCATGAGAAACATTGGTACTAAGATATTCCATTATCGTAAATTCTACACAATGTAAGAAAGCAAGTTAGCACTGCAAACGGATATGTCAATCATTCTATTCCTTAATCACTTAATAAAATTGGGGCCACGAATATATAATGGATAAGAGAGATTTCAATATCCTTCATCATATTTCAAAGCACTGCTGAAGTAGTGCGAGATTGCTATCAGACATAACTCTGCTTTTTGCAACTTGTTTGTCTTTCTAAGTCTGACCTTTCTAGTGATGATAGATAAAACAAACAGTGATTAAAACAATTGGTTCTGTTAGTTTTCCTTTATGTTTATATCTAATATCCCTTTGCTTGTGCTCCAAAAGAAAATGGTGGGAAAATGAGGAAGACCATATAGTCAAAAGTAATTATGATTTCTTGATTTGCCTTATGACCATTAAAGAATGCTTGTAGTCTAACGAAATAACTAAATTCATCTAAGAGGAATTAAATATTGTAGAAAGAAAATGAGTAAAGGAATCAAATTCTAAGTTAGATTAAGCCTTCTAACAAAGTTGAAGAAATTAAACTTATATTACCTGGTCATGTTGGTCATGTTGAAATGCAGGGAGATGATAGAAAGATTTAATTATGGTGAAAAATAACTTATTTATAGAAATAAATATGTTGAGTCAAAGGTTATGAAGAAATAAATATTCAATAATAATATTGTAAAGAATTGTATGTTTCACTCATTCACTTTTATGTTTTAATGTTATTTTTGTGGATCTTGTTAACTTATTGTCTTAGTATATAATTTATTTTTTAGGTGCAGTGAATAACCCTAATTTTGAATTTAACATTGTATTATGTTTAAAACTCCACTTCATACCAACACCAATGCAATTCTCAGGACTTCATTCTTCCTAGACTAGATCATACATGCAATCTCGTCCTCTAGACTAGATTGTGGGCATGATCTAGTCCTCTAGATTTTAAATTTGAAATTCACAATTCTAAAGATAACAATGTCAAAATATAGTTATTACCGATGAAGAAGATAAATTTGAATGTAAATTCTAACATTTATCTTCTTCATACCCATCTTTATCACAATGAGAACAATGCAATTTTCTCTTACCTTTACCATAGAAGTACAACTCTTCTTTCCTTTTACCTTTGGATTTTTCTTTCCACCATGCTTATCTCACTGGTAATCCCAAAAAGTTCTAACACTAATTTGAAAGTATCCTTTTTTAGGGAATACATTGACTCTCCCTCCTTTGGAAAATGTCATGTTCTATTATTTTCCCATATTTCTACCTATGACTGATTTTCTTCTTGATTTTGCTCCTTTTTCCCAATATTGGGTTCTGTTGTGACCAAATCACACATCACCCCATTGCAAATGGGGACCCACTTTTTTTTGAGCTCCAATGCCTTTCTTGAGTCTTGGATGATGTCTTAGATTTATTGTATGATGAAGTCAGTTGTGTTTGAGTATTATAGTCCTTTGATGACCTAATCCTGATGTTTGAGATCTTAAAAATGACTAAGTTTGGTGGCCTGAAATCCTGAAATCCTAAAAATTTGCTAAGTCTGAAATCTAGTGGATCCTCCAAATTCTATAATCTACATGTTAAATCTGGTGGATTCAAGACCTTACTTCCAAGACTTCCATTTCTAGGCGTGAATTCACTCTAAGTAGCTAGGCGCGTTTTCTCAGCACTTCAAACATCATGATGTGCCTAGGATTGAGACCCAATTATGCGCCTGAGGTAAGAACTCAGATTGGTGCCTAGAGGATACTTCAAATAGTAGCACCTTGGTAGAGATCACTCAAAACTTGATGTATGTACTACTTCAAGGTTAGGCACAAATTTCCTCAAGTTCACTCATTTTGGCGCCTTCACTTGAGATGAATATCCAAGTCATTAGGAGGACTACGCCTTGACGAAAAGGAGACTTTCTTAAACATTCAAACATTGAGTAACAAGCATGAAGGGTTAAGGTACAATTTGTAACTCATACAGCCTCAAAAGGGTGCACAACTTGGAGAGAGCATTTAATTAAGAAAAAGCACCCATTGACACCTGTTCCACCATAAAAGTGCACCTAAGGTGGAAGGAGAACAAGCCTCTAGTAATTGAAGCGCACCTATTGTCTAAACCACTTCATTATGGTGCCCTAGCATGAGGAGGAGTATATAAGTCAACAGGAAATGGCACCTAGAATGCAAATTGAGGACTAAGTGGCATTTTCAATAAGCATTAATTCACCTTGAGCTTTCAATAAATACATCAAATTGAGCCCCATAAGTCTAGGCACCCTTTGCCTTCAAAACAACCTTGTTTTGGTGCCTTGCTAGAAATCTACTTACAATGACAAGTCTTGGAGGTTTCTCATTTTGGATGATGTCTTTTGAGATTAACTACAATGATTGAAAGTTAAGATGAGTGAAGAGAACCTATCTTGAAACTGAGGTGCCCTTCATGTAAATCTACATCATCATGACTCCCTAGATCTAGGAAGAAGGAGTGAATGAAGGATCTTGGAGAAGTCTTTGACAATAATTATGATGAATTGAGTATATGGGAGTAAAGGAAGTACATAAAGAGTCTAGACGCCTATACATGTTCAAATCACCATCATGGGTGCCTAAGGATGATGTAGAGTCATGCAAGGATCTAAGTAAGTGTTAAAGAGCCTTTAGAATATTAAAGAAGATTCAATATCATGATGAGGCACCTTTGCTTGTCTATCCATTCCTCCATGAGCGCCTTGGAAGAAGATATGTAAAAGACATTTTGAAGTAGGCACGTAGTGGTAAGGAGCTTTTTAAGAAGTTTAAACAAGTAATTAAAACCATCAAAGTGCCAAAAAACAAGCTAAGACATGTGAGGTGCACTTTTCACCCATGCAAGCCTAAAATGCGCCTAGAGGTGAGAATGAAGTCATTTGAAGTGTAAGGAAGCAAGCTAGACTTAAGGCACCAATTCATGTTTAAAACATCCTCAAATGAGTGCCTAAGAGTATGATGAGTTGAAAGAATCATCTTGAGCTTCCTAATAGAGTAAATGCATCCAATTGAGCATCATAACTTAAGGTGCTAGTTTCCCCATGTTCAAGTCCATTTTGGCACCTATAAGAGGAATCAAGTTGGGGTCAATTAAGAGTGAATGCATTGAGTTTGACAAGTTCATAACAACATTTAACATCTATGCACTTCTAGGAACCTCCTCTTGCCTTCACCATCCATATTGGCGCCTAAGGGTAAGTTGTATCTAATGACATATCTGAGTGAGTTCCTAGAGAGGGTGGATCATTTTAACCATGTTTAATCATTCAAAGTCACAAAAATGACAAAATAGAGTCTAAATTGATCAAGGCGCCCTTGCACCTTCATACCAACTGAATTGGCACCCTGGGAAGAATTTGACCTTTTGAAGTAGGCACCTTAAAGGAGAATGCATGAAGTGACCTTTTGGTAATGAATGCCTAGATGATAGAAGTCTTTTTAAGTCATTTCTAAGTGTTTGAAAGTGAGAGATATCAAGTATGAAGGTATTTATTGCTAGGCGTTGATTTCATCCCAAAACATCTAAATATACACCTAGACTTGAAAAAGACTTATTTGCATGTTTTAAATTATTTCTTTGTGTTAAGAAGTGATTAATATTATTCCTCTTGTCTTGTAGGAACATCAACAAACCTAAGGAGCAAGTGCCTGGAGTCACCTTCATCCAAGGAGTGAAGTCAAGAAATTGTTATTGCAAGAAGAAGCATCATGCTAGCCACCTTTGGAGATCACTTCAAAAGACCTCTCAAGTTGTAGTATTTCATCACATTAAGATCATCATCATTTCAAGTACACTACTTCATCTTCAATATCATCATGTTCAAAGACATACATCCATCATACTTCAAGTTCCATTCAACTTCAAGCATCAGAAGAGTTTCTTACTCAATCAAGCATCATCATCTACTCTACTTCATGTCATCATCATCATCATATACATTACTCTTCATAGAGAAGCATGAAGGAAGATCATTTCTACATCTTGCAAAGAAGAATCACAGTGTTAGTCAACAAGATACATCTCAAGTGTTCATCATCAAAGCAATCATATTGAAGACATCACAAGATGATATAATTTGGGAATATGCTGAAGTGGTACCTATGTGGCGAGTACACATCATCATCCAATTATGATCAGCCACATTATTTCAATTGCATTTAGTGTATCTACAATAAGAAAGAAGCCAAAAGGTGCCTATATGGAAGATACTCTAAAAGATTCCATCTTATCTTAGGGTAAATGCAAGAAGTTGTGTCCACTTAAGGTGGAAGTTTCGGAGTTAGAAAAAAATCTAAAATCAGGTTAACCAAAACGGGATCCCGCTTTTTATAAAATGGGATCCCGCTTTTTAAAAACGGGATCCCGCTTTTTAAAAACAAGATCCCGTTTTGCTTCGGAATCCCAAGCCAAAAGCAGGATCCCGTTTTCAAGAAACGGGATCCCATTTTGAGTTTCATAAAAGGTTAATATTTTAACCTTTATAAAACGGGATCCCGTTTTAAAAACGGGATCCCGTTTCATAAAGGTTAAAATATTAACCTTTTATGAAACGGGATCCCGTTATTTAAAATTTGAATTTTAAGCTCAGGTTTTGCTTTGTAACCCGGTTCAAGAAATGCTTTGGGGACCCGAACTTGACCTCTGGACTAAGTTTGACCTGCAACTTGAAGGTCCTGTCAATGTCACAACAAAATAGTGACTTTGGGCATATATCTGAAGGTCTATTTTACAGAATATTTTGACAAAATTAAAGCCCATTATAGATGAGATAGTGTAGATTCTAAATATGTAATTTTTTTTACAATTGGATTATTTTTTCTATTTTTTAATCAATTTCTGATGAAATAGGTCCATAAACTTGAATTATTAGGGTTTTTTAGTATTTTAATAACTTTTTATTAACATATTTTTTTGTAAAAAAAATTGTAGGAAAACGTACTTTAGACAATTCTTTTCAATTTAAAAAAAAAAATTCAAAAAATGTTAAGTTTAGGTCATCTTATGCGTGACGTACACGATGATTTTTTAAAAGACCAAAAATGGCCAATAAAAAATTAATGAAAAAAAATATATTCAATAAAAAATTACAAAAAAATATGGAAAACTTGCTTCAGTGAGTTACAAATCTTTTCCCAAAAGGATTTTGAAAAATATGATTATTTAGGTCAAAATATGGATGATGTACACGTACATGGTATAGTAAAAAAAAAGTGACTTTTAAACAGTGGTTTTTAGAAACACCTATTCAAAATGACTTTCTATCATCTGGGTATTGAAAAAAATTACATATTTGGAAACTAGATTCTGAGTACTACATTTCATATTTAGTGACTTTTTCCAAGATTCCACCGTTAAGTGCTTAAAATTTTTAGGTCAAATGTGACAAATTCTGAAAATCAGGGAAAACACTTCCACTTTTTGGCCAATAAGTGGACACAACTTCTTGCACACACCCCTTATCATCTTGGAAAATGTGCCTTCATTGCCTCTCATATGTACTAAAAATAGCAAGTTATTGTAACTACCTATTTAGGTGGCATGATCTAAGCCCTTGGCTACATGAATTGATCCTAGCCCTTCATTGTAAACTTGGACTACTATATAAAGGCCTTGTTGCCTCATTTGTAAAGGAGTAGACATTAGATTATAAACAAGTAGGAGTAGAATAGAAGAGACTCTCAAAATTCTTTGAGAGGACTGAAGTTGTTGTAAATATTTCTCAAGATTAATGCAAGGACATTGGAGCTCGCTTGGTGTTTAAGTCTTGTCTTGTGGAATGACATGATTTATTGTACTTTGAATTGAATGAAGAGATGTTTCAAGTAGATTAGAAGTAGATTAGAAGATCTTTGATGTTATGTATGTTTTACTGAATATTTGATCAACTCCTAGCTCATGCTTTTGACATTCATCATTGGTGAAGTGTTGTGTAAAGCTAGTCTGAGCTTCTTTATAATTTGCTTAAGTTCAATTTTGAATGCTTGTTTTAGCTGTGCCATCTGATGGGTGCTTATATAAGTCTTCATGATTTGAAAACCATTCGCGTACCTTAGGAGATTGCACCAACTTCATGTAGTTGTAGGCATCCTTAGCGAAGTGGAGTTAGGTTAATCAAGGAGTTTGTCTATTCGTACAATCATCATTGCTTCATTGAGCTTAGATTAGTTTTCTAAACCCTTACCTTTTAGTTTTCTTTATTATTGAAACATTGTACATGCATCACCTACAAAAAAGGAGAGATAAGCTAAATGAAAGAAGAAAAATCTAATGCAAGTCCCTTTCCTTAGCGAAGTGGAGTTATGTTAATCAAGGAGTTTGTCTATTCGTACAATCATCATTGCTTCATTGACCTTGGATTAGTTTTCTAAACCCTTACCTTTTAGTTTTCTTTATTATTGAAACATTGTACATGCATCATCTACAAAAAAGGAGAGATAAGCTAAATGAAAGAAGAAAAATCTAATGCAAGTCTCTTTGTGATTATCAGCAAGATCACATGTAATCACTTAGTTAACCCATCATGAATCATAAATAAGGAACCTTGGAGTTACTTCACTGGATCACAAGTTTTGGACTTCTGAGGTAGTGATTAAATTTCTAGAAGATAACATAATTACCAGGTTTGGTTATCCTAACGCCCTTGTGTACGATAATGGTCCTGCCTTTTCATCATTAAGATTTTCCAATTGGGCCTTTGAGTACAAAATAACCTTGAAATTTTCATCAAAGTATTATTCGCAGGGTAATGGTTTAGCTAAATCTACAAATAAATACCTCTTGAATGCAATCAAGAAGTTGTTGGACAAGAATAAGAGAGATTGGCACATGCAACTAAAGTTTGCTCTTTGGGTAGATAGAATCTGTGTCAAGTCTTCTTTGGGTACTTCTCCATACCACTTAGTTTACGACCAAGATCGTATCTTCCCAATACAACTGAGGATTCCAACATTGCAGTTCATGCAGGAATATCTAGAGGAAGATCAGAGAGTGCAAGAAAGACTGTCACAATTGTTGCATCTAGAGGAAAAGTGTGACATTGCCTTGGATAAATTTATGAAGCATAAAGGGGTGGTCAAATGTTGGTTTGATTGTCAAGCAAGGGTGAAGTCATTTAGAATTTCTGATTTGGTCTTATATTGGGATAAGGCACATGAAAGACGAGGAGACCATGACAAATTTGACTAACTCTAGAAAGGTCCATACCAAATTGTTGAGATCCTGGGAGAAAATGCTTTTAAGTTGAAACCATTGACTGGAGAAGATATCCCATTGCCCATCAATGGGCAATTTCTAAAACACTACTTCCAGTCATGAGTTCCTTGTGGGACAAGTTTGTACATAGTTAGAATAGGATTTCCTTTCTGTTGTTTTATTTTCTTAGATTAGGTTTTCTTGTCTTGATGTCATTTGACTCAAGTCTTTTCCTTCTTTTCAGTAGTTTAGTTGTTTTGATGTGATTTGATTTAGGGTTGTCATTTTGGGGGTTCTTAGTTAATGCAGAGGCGATGAATTTTATGTAGGCATTTGGTATGATTTCGCTAAAATATGTTATCTCATTTATTAAATATTTATTCATGAAATTCTTAGAGTTGAAGGAACATATTTTTCAAATTTATTGACGAGATGAATTCTGGACTTGATTGGGACACTAATCATCTATTGTATCTTGACGCTATTATCTTTTGATCATAAAGTTTTAAAATGCCAAATTTAAAATATATGAATACTTATTTGTTCCTTTGAGAAACTTAACTCATGATTAATGGATTTCCTATGGATTCCATCACTAGCATCAGATAGCCTAATTATTTGCTCTTGGTAAATGAGTCAGTTGTTTGGTATTGACTGAAGTATTTTGGGGTTTTATATCTTACACATCTTAATGATCCTGAAGTTGCTAGGAAAGTCTTTGTGAGCCTAGATCAAGTGAACATCTCAAGGTAATTTGTGATTTCCATTCCTCTCTATCATAAACATCTCTAAATACTTCCATCTCATTCATTCCTCTTACCACACCTTATATACACAATAAAAGCCACCATCCATTTCATTTGAAAGAAATAAAGTTTCCATCCACTTTTTTTCACTTCCATCAAATAATGAATTCGAGTCTAATGTCTAAATCATCTATATGGTCATGTTGTTCATTGCATACTCCAGAAGGATAAGTTGAAGTCCTTATGAATTCCATATTTGGAGTTGTCTATGTAAATATCCTTTTCAAATGACCTTATCCACTATATATAAGATGAGGTCAAGATGTTGGTGTACCCACTCGCTCTGTTTAAAATCTATCATTTCCATCATCCACCCATTATATATGTTCACTTCACCTTCGTTACCATGCAAGGTCTTAAAGCATGTCACTAACCATACCTTCCGCAATCCATCCTTCCTCCACTTATCCCAAATTCCCTCGCTATATCCTCCATCCATTTACCTCTTTCCTAATCATGTTCAACGAATGTGAGTGTCATCTAAACTGGAAGCTTGCAATCTATCTGCCCATTCCCCCATACTTTGTACAATAAATATTTGGATGCTTTTACCTGTAAAACAAAGAAATTCTTGAAAATCAAAGCATGTTTAAAAGATATTTCATTCTACACTTCCAAATAAAGAAATGCTCGAAGAACGAAGATTTTGGGTACTTAAAGCCAAATCCAAAGAGGCTAATGCATCCAATTCATCTGTTCATTTCATCCCATCTCCATTTTGTCCCTAATTCCGAATTCCTTCATCCTACAAACTAAAAATAATAAGGAAATCCTGAATTCATGAGGACATGAAAGTATCATTGCTAGTTGTCATCCATTCCTATTATCTATCCCTTTCCCATTTGCAAGCTTCGAGGTTTAGGTTGATATAAACAGGTCCGTTGATCATGATTCCATTTCTTTTCATTTAATTGATCACCTTCCATTTCATTTCCCTCTATTCAACATATTCCATTATCCATTTGGTTTATGTTTGAATACACCTTTCATTTATCTATTTTGTATAATCTGTATCATACCTCACTGTTTTCATCTGATCATTTTGTTATTTACTACCAACATCAGTGAGTGTGTATCATAACTTGACATGGTTTTGTTTGGACCATTGTGTCATCTGCAGAATTAGACTTTGGAGTTCCTCCTATTCATTACCATGGTGAAAACCTGGCAAACAGGCACCATGTGTAATGGTGATTCTAAAAAAAATGAAAATAGTAAAGAGAAAAATTTATCCACTGGTGAAAACCACCTCTGGTGGCACCTTGGATAAGTACCATGATGAAAACCTGATAAATAGGCATCTTGGTAGAGAGATCTTGTTTCATTTCACCCCTTTCCACGTCATTCCATTCCCAATTATTTCCATATCACTCTGTATTATCATTGCTTCATTTAGTACCATTGCATTCTATCACTGCTCGTTTCATCCGTATGTATATATATCCATCCGTCTACTTTCTATGAATTTACCTAGCTTGAGACAGGTGAGCCTAGATGATTCTAGCTGCTGAGGGATGTGAACGAACACAAGTGTTTGTACTTTACTCCTCAAATATCAGATAGTCGTGCTGGTGATTGGTTTTGATTCTTTGATCAGGTAGTTGTGTTTATTTGATCTAGTGTGTGGGTGTACATGGAGATTTTGAAACTTGATACTTGTTTATCTTTGGAACATTTTAATTGGAACCTATCTTTAATCACACGTCAGGAGATGTAGTGTCTTGATCCAATCTATGATTCTTTTCCTTTTTGATTTCGTTGTCTAGATAGTTGATGAGTAGAGGAGGAGTGTCTGAATTTTCTGGGGTTTGAATTGAGTCTTGGTCTCTGAAATGTTTAGGAACATTACTCGGGTTGACGCTAAATGTTGTGACCAAATCACACATCGCCCCATTGCAAATGGGGACCCCCTTTTTTTGAGCTCTAGTGCTTTTCTTGAGTCTTGGATGATGTCTTAGATTTATTGCATGATGAAGTCAATGGTGTTTGAGTCTTATAGTCCTCTAATGACCTTATCCTGATGTTTGAGATCCTAAAAATTGGCTAAGTCTAAAATTTGGTGGATCCTCCAAATTCTATAATCTGCATGTTAAATCTGGTGGATTTGAGACCTATCTCAAACATCCTGAAAGGTATATTGAAAAATATTTAAAGTATAAGAATTTCAATATACCTTACTTATGGGACTTCCACTTCTAGGTGTGAATTCACTCTAAGTAGCTAGGCATGTTTTCTCACAACTTCAAACATCATGATGCACCTAGGATTGAGACCCAATTATGTGCCTAAGGTAAGAACTCAGATAGGTGTCTAGAGGAGACTTCAAATAGTAGTACCTTGGTAGAGATCACTCAAAACTTGATGTATGTACTACTTCAAGGTTAGGTACAAATTTGCTCATGTTCACTCATTTTGGCACCTTCACTTGAGATGAATATCCAAGTCATTAGGATGACTGTGCCTTGAGGAAAAGTCATTAAGATGAGCACCTAAAGGAGACTTTCTTAAACATTCAAACATTGAGTAACAAGAATGAAGGGTTAAGGCACAATTCACAACTCACAAAGCCTCAAAAGGGTGCCCAATTTGGAGAGAGCATTCATTTAAGACAAGGTGCCCATTGACACCTGTTCCACCATAAAAGAGCACCTAAGGTGGAAAGAGAACAAGCCTCTAGTGAGAGAAGCACACCTATTGTCTAAACCACTTCATTATGGTGCCCTAGCATAAGGAGGAGTATATAAGTCAATAGGAAATGGCACCTAGAATGCAAATGAAGGACTAAGTGGCATTTTCAATAAGAATCAATTCACCTTGATCTTTCAATAAATACATCAAATTGATCCCCATAATTCTAGGCACCCTTTGCCTTCAAAAGAACCTTATTTTGGCGCCTTGCTAGAAATCTACTTACATTGACAAGTCTTGGAGGTTTCTCATTTTGGATGATGTCTTTTGAGATTAACTACAATGATTGAAAGTTAAGATGAGTGAAGAGAACCTATCTTAAACCTTCGGCACCCTTCATGTAAATCTACATCATCATGAGCGCCTAGATCTAGGAAGAAGGAGTGAATGAAGGATCTTGGAGTAGTCTTTGACAATAATTATGATGAATTGAGAACATGGGAGTAAAGGAAGTACATAAAGAGTCTAGGCACCTATACATGTTCAAATCACCATCATGGGTGCCTAAGGATGATGTAGAGTCATGCAAGGATGTAAGTAAGTGTTAAAGAGCCTTTAGAATATCAAAGAAGATTCAATATCGTGATGAAGCACCTTTGCTTGTCTATCCATGCCTCCATGAGTACCTTGGAAGAAGATACATAAAAGACATTTTGAAGTAGGTGCCTAGTGGTAAGGAGCTTCTTAAGAAGTTTAAACAAGTAATTAAAACCATCGAAGTGCCAAAAAACAAGCTAAGACATGTGAGGCGCACTTTTCACCCATGCAAGCCTAAAATTGCACCTAGAGGTGAGAATGAAGTCATTTGAAGTGTAAGGAAGCAAGCTAGACTTAAGGCGCCAATTCAAGTTTAAAACATCCTCAAATGAGCGCCTAAGGGTATGATGATTTGAAAGAATCATCTTGAGCTTCCTAATGGAGTAAATGCATCCAATTGAGCATCATAACTTAAAGCGCTACTTCCCCCATGTTCAAGTCCATTTTGGCGCTTATAGGAGGAATCAAGTTAGGGTCAATTAAGAGTGAATGCATTGAGTTTGACAAGTTCATAACAGCATTTAACATCTATCCACTTCGAGGCACCTCCTCTTTTCTTTACCATCCATATTGGCACCTAAGGGTAACTTGTATCTAATGACATCTCTGAGTGAGTTCCTTGCGAGGGTAGATCATTTTAAGCATGTTTAATCATTCAAAGTCACAAAAATGAAAAAATAGAGTCCAAATTGAACAAGACGCCCTTGCACCTTCATACCAACTGAATTAGCGCCCTGGGAAGAATTTGACCTTTTGAAGTTGGCGCCTTAAAGGAGAATGCATGAAGTGACCTTTTGGTAATGAATGCCTAGATGATAGAAGTCTTTTTAAGTCATTTCTAAGTGCTAGAAAGTGTGATATATCAAGTATGAAGGTATTTATTGCTCGGTGTTGATTTCATCCCAAAACATCTAAATATGCGCCTAGACTTGAAAAAGACTTATTTGCATGTTTAAAGTTATTTCTTTGTGTTATGAAGTGATTAATATTATTCCTCTTGTCTTGTAGGAACATAAACAAACCTAAGGAGCAAGCGCCTAAAGTCACCTTCATCCAAGGAGTGAAGTCAAGAAATTGTTATTGAAGAAGAGGCATCATACTAGCCACCTTTGGAGATCACTTCAAAAGACCTTTCAAGTTTGAGCATTTCATCATGTTAAGATCATCATCATTTCAAGTACACTACTTCATCTTCAATATCATCATGTTCAATGACATACATCCATCATACTTCAAGTTCCATTCAACTTCAAGCATCAAAAGAGTCTCCTACTCAATCAAGCATCATCATCTACTCTACCTGATGTCATCATCATCTACTCTTACATGAAGGGAGCATCATCATCATCATATACATTACTCTTCATGGAGAAGCATCAAGGAAGATCATTTCTACATCCTGCAAAGAAGAATCACAGTGTTAGTCAACAAGATACATCTCAAGTGTTCATCATCAAAGCAATCATATTGAAGACATTACAAGATGATATAATTTGGGAACATGCTGAAGTGACTCCTATTTGGCGAGTACACATCATCATCCAATTATGATCAGTGACATTATTTCAATTGGATTCAATGTATCTACAATAAGAAAGAAGCCAAAAGGATGCCTATGTGGAAGATGGTCTAAAAGATTCCATCTTATCTTATCTTCTTGGAAAACGTGCCTTCATTGCCTCTCATATGTACTAAGAATAGCAAGTTGTTGTAACTACCTATTGAGGTGGCATGATCTAAGCCCTTGGCTACATGAATTGATCCTAGCCCTTTATTGTAAACTTGGACTACTATATAAAGGCCTTGTTGCCTCATTTGTAAAGGAGTAGACATTAGATTATAAACAAGTAGGAGTAGAAGAGAAGAGACTCTCAAAATTCTTTGAGAGGACTTGAAGTTGTTGTAAATATTTCTCAAGATTAATGCAAGGACATTGGAATTCTCTTGGTGTTTAAGTCTTGTCTTGTGGAATGACATGATTTCTTGTACTTTGAATTGAATGAAGAGATGTTTCAAGTAGATTAGAAGTAGATTAGAAGCTCTTTGATGTTATGTATGTTGTTGTGAATATTTGATCAACTCCTAGCTCATGCTTTAGACATTCATCATTGGTGAAGTGTTGTGTAAAGCTAGTATGAGCTTCTTTATAATTTGCTTAAGTTCAATTATGGATGCTTGTTTGAGCTACGCCATCCGATGGGTGCTTATATGAGCCTTCATGATTTGAAAACCATTCGTGTACCTTAAGAGATTGCACCAACTTCATGTAGTTGTAGGCATCCTTGGTGAAGTGGAGTTAGGTTAATCAAGGAGTTTTTCTATTCGTACAATCATCATTGCTTCATTGACCTTAGATTAGTTTTCTAAACCTTTACCTTTTTACTTTTCTTTATTATTGAAACCTTATACATGCGTCATCCACAAAAAATGAGAGATAAGATAAATGAAAGAAGAAGAATCTAATGTAAGTCCTTTTGTGATTATCAGCAAGATCACATGTAATCACTAAGTTAACCCATCATGAATCATAAATAAGGAACCTTGGAGTTACTTCACTGGATCACACAATTTAGCCTTTGAAGAGCTTTATTCAATAGAGAGTGGGATACTCTAGTGTTTTACTCTATTGTTGACCTGTCTAAAACCAATCATCAACAAATTGTTCAATGTGGGAAATCTTTTCTACTTTTTTTTTCTCTTTCTTTTCTTTGATCATTCATGTTCCATTTTTTTCTTTCTATTGTGACTTTTTTCTATTGGCCGCTCCATTTAAATTTTTTGGATCCAAAACTCTTCCTTTGACAGACAGAGGAAGCTTTTCTGTCAAATTTATGTATACATAGATATGTGCATATAGGGCTAATTCTTTCTCTTTTGTATTCGCATCCATCAATATGAAGGACCGTATATGATTTCCTATTTCCTTAAGTATCAAGCGATTCCAATATTTGAAGGAAGATTATACAATCTAATCCACATTGGATTTTTTGATATTTTATGTCTCAAATGGTTGAAGTTTAGTTCCCAGTCTCTTATGTAAAAACTCACATTGTACATTAATTTCATTAACTTCCTTTCATTATTTCATCTTCTTTTGGCCGTCATTCACATGTGATTTGATAAAACCCTCCGAGTAGATTGTGGGTAATCATGTTCTACACTTAGTTTTCTTTACACCATTTTTGTATTTGATCTCATTTCGACCAAGGGTTTTCCCAACTCATGAAAAAGGCCATATATTTTGAATGGGAATTTATATTATCCAATTCCTATTTGTTTCGAATAAATATGACATTCTAAAAAAATTCCTTTATTTTGTGTTTCCGCAAAGGGATCCTATTCACTCCTTTAGCAACATATGATAATTCTTTTCTTGATTTTGTCCATGTCCTCCTTTTTTTATCATCTTGGATTTGGTTTTCTATCTAGTCTATTAGGGCCTTATATTCTATTTCCTTTGGTCTTTATAATTTAATTTATGAAGTGGAAGAAATTTGATCTAACCCTAGTGTACAGTTTTGGGTTTTGCTTTTCTACAAATTGTCTCCTTTTAAGCCATTGGTGGTTGAACTATTTAAATCTATTTCTATTATTTTGTTCTTCGCTCTTCCTTTGTTCTTCTCTCCATTCTTGTGTTAATATACTATAGTCTTTTGTCAATTTCTAGCCAAAATTTTTTCCTTTGACTCGCAACAAAGGTAATGAATAGTAGCATGGTGGAAAGAAAAATCCAAAGGTAAAAGGAAAAAAGAGTTGCACTTCTATGGTAATGGTAAGAGAAAATTGCATTGTTCTCATTGTGATAAAGATGGGTATGAAGAAGATAAATGTTATAATTTACATCCCAATTAGCACCCTCTTGGTTGAAGAAAGGTAAAGATAAAAGTATCCAACATTTATCTTCTTCATGGGTAATAACTATATTTTGAGATTGTTATCTTTAGAATTGAGAATTTCAAGTTTTAAATCTAGAGGACTAGACCATGCCCACAATCTAGTCTAGAGGACGAGATTGCATGTATGATCTAGTCTAGGAAGAAAGAAGTCCTGAGAATTGCATTGGTGTTGGTATGAAGTGGAGTTTTAAACATAATACACTGTTAAATTCAAAATTAGGGTTATTCATTGCACCTAAAAAATAAATTATATACTAAGACAATAAGTTAACAAGATCCACAAAAATAACATTAAAACATAAAACATAATGAGTGAAACATACAATTCTTTACAATATTATTATTGAATATTTATTTCTTCATAACCTTCGACTCAACTTATTTATTTCATAAATAAATTATTTTTCACCATAATTAAATCTTTCTATCATCTCCCTACATTTCAACATGACCAGGTAATATAAGTTTAATTTCTTCAACTTTGTTAGAAGGCTTAATCTAACTTAGAATTTGATTCCTTTACTCATTTTCTTTCTACAATATTTAATTCCTCTTAGATGAATTTACTTATTTCGTTCGACTACAAGCATTCTTTAATGGTCATAAGGCAAATCAAGAAATCATAATTACTTTTGACTATATGGTGCTTTGAAATATGATGAAGGATATTGAAATCTCTCTTATCCATTATATATTCGTGGCCAAAATTTTCTTAAGTGATTAAGGAATAGAATGATTGACATATCCGTTTGCAGTGCTAACTTGCATTCTTACATTGTGCAGAATTTACGATAATGGAAAATCTTAGTGCCAATGTTTCTCATGCTCAAGTTAAAGCTCAGTCTAGTACTGTTTCTGAGATAGCAGATCCTAATCCTGAGGTGAGGCTTAGTGGAAAAAAAAGGAAAAATTACAAGGAGAATTCT
The DNA here is from genome assembly GCA_027924645.1 of Cunninghamia lanceolata. Taxonomy (NCBI): domain Eukaryota; kingdom Viridiplantae; phylum Streptophyta; class Pinopsida; order Cupressales; family Cupressaceae; genus Cunninghamia; species Cunninghamia lanceolata. The sequence continues at coordinate 26,490,267 of BSBN01000078.1, read as the reverse complement.
TGTGAATTGAATGATATTGGACACGCAGCAAGGATGCTAATCAATCTCAGTAGAGGGAGGGTTGATCAAGACACAGTTGCTGGAAGTGGTGGTAATAATGGAATGGAAAACCCTAACCCTCAGACATCTCAAGGAAAGCCTAACATAAATGATAATGGTAGGAGCAGCAGGGGTAAAAAAAGTGGCCGATTCATTGGAGTCACTGATGACCGTGGCCGTTGGCAAGCCAATATATGGTATTCTATTATTTCTGCTGTTATTCTTTTGTTTCATTAAAAAATAATACATTGAACACTATATCTTTCTTCAAGAAAAATGTCTAAAAGATTTTGATATCAATCTTTCAGGTCATTTTGTGTGTCTCATATTTAGGGTGATTCCATATCTCTGTGGGTTAATTTTTTATGACTCAAAAGGTTGATTTGAAAAACTTTTGGGTTCTGTTAAGTTGTTGAGATCAATAATAATGAATTGTTGAAGACATACAATATGTTTCACTGCATAGAACTCTTAAATAAGGTTGGAATGCCATTTCTCTCTAGGCTTAAGATGATAAATGTCAAGTAATTTTTGGTGAGTTAATAAGGTTTTTTTTTGGTTAATTTACTTGACACTCTACTTAAATATCATCCACTTTAATGGTCAAACAATCAATAGCAATTTTACACCTCATTCATAGCAAAAGGTGGTAAATATTTGTCCTATTTTTATTGGCCAAAAATGATCTTTGGTTGTCGAATTGGATGGTATTTAAGAATAGCTCTTACTTATTTTTGATATTGTTCACTTTTGTTTTAGATTTGGGTCGATATTTTTTTGCTAAGGCTGCAACAAGGTCAGTGTTCTAACATCTCTCCTCCATATTTTACCATTAGTATTGGTGGCATGTAGTTTACTGTATACTTGATATAAATAATTACCATGCAGGTCCTCGGACAAAGCTATGCTAGTGAAACCTGACCAACCACGCAGGAGGTTAAATTTTCTTGAAATAGAGTATGCCATGAGATGGAGAGAAGTAGTACATTACAACAATTTTAAAATTAGTAGTTGCACAGAATTTGTGCATAACGAAGTAGCTGATATGGTGTATCAATCTCTGATATATAGTTTAAACTCTAAAACTGAATTGCAACTTTCCATGAAGTACATTGAAAACAAAAATCAGCAAAAAACATGATGTTTTAAAAAATTGTGGATAGTTTAAACCAGATAACTGAAATGTTTATGCTTTTCATAGTCCAAGACACAAAAGTTTCAAAACAAAAAAAGGAAAATTCAGAAACAAAACAAATTTATGTCAAATATCTACACGATAGGAAATTTGGAAGTTTCTAGAAAGTGGATTGTTTCTACCCTCAACTACTGATGAAAGAGAAGTAATTAGCTTTAGATCTAACAATTCTTTTAGAGTTTTCTTGTCCATGAAATATTTTGAGATTTAACATTGTAGAGCTAGTTCAACTTTGAATATATCAAGTTTAACATTAGGAAAGCTTAAGAAAAAAATAATTGCAGTTATAGATGAGAAGCAGTGGCTGGGTCTATTTGAAGTATGTGCTTACCGGTGTTGTCATTGTCAACATATCTATGTTTTCATTGGTGTCAACTGTGCTCTTGTTTTGATACTTTCATGTGTTGAGTTATTTGCTTTCTATTGGCGTCTATAAGTGTTGAATATAATGAGAAAGTGTTCATGTTATTGAGTATCCAAGTGCTTTTGAGAAAATTTGTTCTCCTAGTGGAAACAATGTGTTGTAGAGTATTTTGGCTTGCAGAAGAATAATGCAATATTTTGCTTCGCATATTCTCTATGTTGAATATCTTTGTCTATGGTTTGGTAGTTAGGTTAAGGGATGTCTATAGTTTCTATGTTTCAAGTTTGAGCCTTCAATATGCATATTTCAGTGAGTTCTGTTCACTAGAGTAAAAACTATTTTTCTGAGCATTCAGTGGTGACAGGAAGATTGTATTTTTCTCTACATCTATCCGCATTTAAGTTTTATTATTTACAGTTCTAGAGTTAAGTCTGTGATGATGCTATGTACCCTCAATTCAAATGGTTCATGATTTTGTAGTCAGCAAGCAATCTTTTGTTGATGACAGTGGCTGACAACAATGATAAAGTGTTCTAGTTTGAAGAATCTTCTAGATAAAGTAATTGAAGGTTGTGTGGAAGTTTCTAATGTTTGTAACATGCTTATGGATTTCTCTAGATCACGTTCCTACCTTTTGATTGGTCTGCAAAGTATAATTTGGATTGTGGTTGTAGCGTGTTCCTTAATGTCTTAGTGTTAACTCTAGTCTTGACTGACCTAGTTGTTCTCACTACTTATGGTTATACTTTGGATAATGTGGATGCATATTGTTGTGTGGGAGATTGCTTTTGAGTCCCAGCTAAGGCATGATATGGTTCGTATTCATTCTCTTCTCTCTTAAATCTATTTAGGTCAAGACCTATTCCAATGTATGTTTGTAATGCCGACCTTGGAGATTGTTCCAATAGTTGATTGTAATTCAGACCTTGATGTACATTCCAAGGTTGATGAAATGTGTAAATACATGTAAGAAAGTTGTGAATAAGGTATGGCAATGTGAATATGCAAAGATAAGTGTGAAGTGAAGAAGTAGAACAGAGTAGAAGAGATTTATTGTGCTTTAATGGAACTAAACTCTGGCATGGCATAGATGCTATTATCTCAGTTTACCAATTTTGGTAGTGAGCCGCCCACTAGCAGTGAGCCACCCTATTGGCAGTGAGCCACTTCTTTTGTAGTGAGCATTCTGGACAGTGAGCCCTAAGGAAGTGAGCCTTATTGTAAATTTTGATATATCATTTATATTGTGAGCTAACACTCACCGTGGTTTTTCCCATATTGGGTTTTCCACGTAAAAATCTAGTGTCTCATGTGTGAATGTATTTAAGTTTTAGATAATGTGCTTTCATGGTTAAATCATAATTGAAGTATTTAATGTGTTGATGTTTGAAAGAAGTTAAGTTTTTTCTACAATTGATTCACCCCCTCTCTTAGTTATCTTGTGCATTCCAACAATTGGTATCAAAGCAAGGGTTCACGAGATCAAAAACACACCTTCTTCCTCATTTTCAATGAAATAAGGTAGTTCATGAAATCAAATTGAAGAATGATATTCTTGATCAGCCTCTTTTATTTTTTCACCCTACTATTTTGATTGATTTTCTGAGACAAATACTGGAACATTTTCATCAACTTCAACAAAACAAGGAAGATCATTAGCTAAAACATTGAAAGACTCCTCTTGAAAGGTCTTCTCTTGTTCAATCTTTTTCTTCTCTAATTGGTAATACTCTATAGCTAAATGCAGTAGATTTATATTTCTAATCTTCTTCATGATGAGTGAGCTATCCTGATCAATGGGTTGCTCTGTAACTACACTAGGTTGTACCTAATTACTTTCCTCAACTTGCAAAGGATGAAGGCTTATGAAACTTTGAATTTCAAGCTTAAGAGGCTGATTTAAAGAGTTAAGAACTTGATCTTGCTTGAACCTTGGAATCTCAACTATAGGGGGGTTAAGAGGCTCGTTTTCTTAAAACTTGGAATTTCATTCCTACTAACCTCATCCTAAAAGGGATGATCTAGAATGAAAGGAACTATTTTGACTTCATACCTTTGTGTTTGAGCAAACAAAAGCTTCATCAACTCCTCTTTTGCAAGCATCTCCCTCTCAAACTATATCCTTTGTGCATCCAACTCCTGCTCATGAAGGTAGGCTTGATAAGCCAACTCTTATTGCAAGTTCAATTCTTGATCTCCTTCATACCCTTAATTTCCTCCAATCTCACTCAATTGCCCTTCCAAGTATAGTCTTATATCCTTGATGCTCATGTCTTCAAAATTTGGAGTTTGATCGAGAGAATAGCCATACTACTTGGAAACAAGATGGGCCCTTTGGGGCTGATTTTGAACATATGTAGGCTGATATGTAATTTGAACATAGGTGGGTGGCTAGTAATCATATTGTGCATGTTGGTTCCTTTGTAAATCAAAGGAATTAGGGGTGAAACTAGCATAATGATCAGGTTGATAAGACTAGAAAGAGGGTATATGAGCAAGATTTTCATAATATGATGGATGATAACATATTCCCATGAAACATAGACATGCTTATTCATTCAAAAGTTGAAACAAGAAAAATCAGCATTATTAGCACTTGATCATACTAAAACTAGAAAAATGCTTCTCAAAGTCACCAAATGTGTTGATTTCTTGCCTCTAAAGGCTGAGATTGCTGGTGCACACACCAAAAACCAGCAATGAAATGATGAGCTTTGAACTGTGAGAATTCAACTGACCCACTGGGTGTGCCAAAAACTATTATTAACTAGGATTGGACCCATGATGCAAAGCTGTGAGGCTCAGCAATCCTGTGTAACACGGGAATACATTCAGGTTGTGGGTGCCCTATGGTTAAGGTAGATCTCCAAATTGTGGGTTGGTTCCCTTATGATTGATCTATTAGTAAACTCATTTTACAAGAAAAAGGATAGAAAGAATTGTAATGGAATAATAAACTAAATTTGAAATTGTGGTGATGCACGTATATGATGTTAAAACTTGTAGAATGATTCACAACTATCTCCAAGAAAATTATTTGTAGAGTTCAGAAATGATGACTTAATCACAAAAGTGTTTCTAAAGCAGGCCAAACAATTTGTTCTTTCAAGAGGAAAAAAAAAATTCACAGTTTTAAGACCAAAATGAAAACAAGCACAACTCAAGACTTGTTATGGATGCACAATAATGAGTGAGACAAACTTAAAGGCTTTAATGGTTAAAACACAATAATTTCATCAAATCACTCATAAAGGCACTTGCAATAATCTGAAAAGAGGAAATTTGATGTATTCTAAATAGAAATAGAAGGAAAAAAGCACTGCATAAGACAAAATATGAATCTGTAACATGGTGTACTGTAAAAATCTAAAAATAATGAGTTACAAAGCACTTCCATTCTTTGCAATGTGTGAGATAAAAAAAGAGAAGGCAAGAACTATAAAAAAATCCTAAGATTTCTCTCCCATATACAAAATATAACTCAAATGAGTAAGGTTGAGTGAACTAAAGTCAACTCAGCATCAAAAATATCTCAACAAAAATCTTGCATAAGTAGAAATGAAAAGACTCAAAAAGAGGGGTTAAAATTGATGTAATTTGGGCAAACAATTGCTCAAACTCACTATCACAATCAATTTGACTGAAATTGACCCTAAAATTGCCCCATTAATAAAAAATGAGACTCAAAAACTCCTATTAAACTCCACTTCTAACTCTGCATGATTTGAGGACTTCAAAGGCATTTCAATTATCTCCACCTCCTGATTTTCCATGATTTTGGGATGAAGGTAATTAGTTTAAACAAATAATAAAGTAATCATGATGATTTACTTTATTAGGTGTCATGGATTTGCCCAATTTTTTGGATTTTTATGACAAATAATAAACTAATTTAAAAACTATTACTTCATTATTTGTTTACATTGTTAATTTCATCTCACACTTATACAAGACTCAAGGGGAAACATTTTCATCATTTCACCCTTGGTCAAAGTAAAGAAAAACATAAACACCTTATGACTCCCTTTAACCGTCACTTCTTCATCATCCACTATGTGCTAACACAGTCTCAAAAAAACCCTAAATTTTTACTAAGGCATGTAATAAGGTCAAAAGCCCATTTTTCCTTCTTAGAACTTGCACTTTGAAAGAATCATTAAAATCCATAAAACATATCTTCATGCCTGTAATGATTTGAATAGACCTTGATTGTGCATCATTATGTCTTTTAGCACTTGAAAAGTCTTCACCCACGGGTTTCAATTTATTTACAATGATTTTCTTTAACCAAAAGTTAAAAATGACTTGTTCTCAGACTAGGGAATCATTGCAAACAAAAAAAACACCCCTTCCAAACCCCAAAGGCACATTTCATTCATCTTTTGAAGGTTAGACTTGTCCTCTGCACTGCCATGGGATTTTGAAGGCTGCCTACTAAAAGATTCTCTGCTGGTTTTGAAGATTCTGAAGGTGCTACAGAAGCTATCCTCTTTCCATGGTAAGTAATACACTTGATTCAACAATATGTCTTCCTTTTCTTAGTGTGCTCTACCTTTAGATTGGCTTTAAAAACCTCAAAGGCACTCACCTTACTGTTTCCACTCGGTGGTAGTGGCATAATGTTTTGTTTTATTTGGAATCACATTCTAACTCCTTTGGTTTTAAAATGACACCTGCTACTCACTGAACCTCATGTCATTACTTTGTAAGCCTTACATTTTGGAGCTTCTATCAGGCATACACGTATACTCTGTATTTTTTGCACTATTTGTTCTTTGCTATGAAGTGGGTTGAGACTGTGACTTTCTTTCATGACGTGTCCTCTTTTCCATGCTTGGATTGTGACTTTATCTATGCTCCTGCTCTTTGGAGAAATGTTAAGCTTTGGCAATGATCTTAAATTCGTTGCATTCTTACTATATGATTGTATATACAAAACTTACATGCATAGAGTTTTACATACTATCATTAAGCCTTTAGATCCATGACATAGTCCTTCTAATAATAAACAGATCATCCCAAAACATTAGAGTCCTTTTATGAACAAAATCCTCTTCTAGGATTTATCTAGATGCTGAGAAAAGACTTATAGACCTTTGTATTCTCAAAATTTATAGATTCTAGGACACTGCTTCTTAGTCAAACCAGAATGTGCCTATCTTTAGTGCAAGCTTCCTTATGAGGTTGATCTGAATAGGCTTTATTAAAAGGCATTGGATAAGGATCTCCACATTGAAGCCTCTGTGAATGCAACCTACTATTGAGTGGAATATTTTGCCTCCATCACTGCTTGTGGCTCTTATAACCTTTATCAATGGTAATAGTTTCTTTATCATTTGATGTCTTGAATTGATATTTTTCAAGGTTGATGTAGTGTGATCTCCATAATATTAACCGTGGACTACTCCTTGGTTAAATAAACCCATGTCTTCACATTATGACTATTTGTAGTGCCCCCTCTTTGTTGGCTTGTGATAGCAGTGGTTCTGTATTGCTCTTTGTCAATCAGAGACAGTTGTTAGTTGTCCATTGCATTGAATCAGTTCTGAGACAATTGTTTAGTAGGTTATGATTTATGTTTATTTTGATGAACTATGTTTGACTGATATAATTAGACAGGTGTTATGAGTTTATGATGACACTACTATTATTCTAGTTATGATGTAAATTAATATCGTCATGTGTTATTTAATAGAGGTATTTAAATTTAGGTAAAAGTTGTTTTGAAATTGTTTCAAGAGTGGAGACGGTGTAGTACTACTTGCTTCGAATACTCTACTACACCATGATTCTTTGGCTCTATGTGTGTAGACATATATGAACTCGATCGTATACAATCAACTATTTGAATGCAGGCTGTAGGTACCAAACCTTGACTCCACCTGATATAGAAGGTTTGGGTGGGTTCTTACACCAATGGGTATTAGTGATGGGAGATAACGTGAGGTCTAATCCACTAGGTCGGTCCTTGTCTTCTATTATGGTCTCAAGTCATGTTGGGACACTTGGTCTTTGCCTTGTTATGATTGGTTATCTTGTGTCATGATGTTTAGTCAAGTCATGTTTTATAATGTTTAAATTATGCTCCTATGTGGTTAGAAGATTCTTTAATGAACTAGTGATTATTAATAATGCTCCTATTTTGTTTATTAGATAATTATTGAATTAGCTTAAAGCTTTGGATGACACCTTGGTTAAATTCTATTATAGTTTGGAATTAAATTATCTTCTTAGATAAGATATTTATGTCATGAATGGAGTTATGGGTAATTAGTGGTTATTTGGTACAGAATATTTTGGATATGCAAAATTAATGCCTTGTGTTGTCAATTTCAAAATTGGAAGATTTGGTAATCTCTTGTTATAGCAAATTTTTGAAACTCACGGAGGAGTGGGTTGTTGGGAACGGATGCATGTCTTCTGCATTTATTTTATGAGTTGAATCATATTTTTTTTGGAGAGGGGAGAAATTGGGAGAAAAATAGAGAATTGGACACAGGATTTAATAAAGTTCAAAGAGGGTCTGGAATTCTGGGTATGTGATTTGTCTCTTTCTGTAAAAGTTTGCAATTTCTGTAGTTTAAAATTTAAAAATAATTTGTAGCATGTTCTGCTGTGTGTATTTGCATATTCTATAGATTGGAGTCTATTTATCTCTGTGGCTTGTTAGGTCTTGTGCCTGTATGGTCAAATGTCTTTGTAGATTTCTTTAGGATGCATTCCTCTGGATTAGCCCTTGCCTAAACTCCTTTGGAAATCATGTGTCATCACCTAAAATCTTTTATTGTGTTTTCAACCCTGAGGAAAACTGACTCAATGTTAAATTTCTGCAATCTCTTGTCCTTGTTGTTCTGACATTTACCTCATATTTGTATTTCTTTGGTAGGAGTGTAATGCTCAAAAATTGGTGATTTGACCTCTACCTGCAACCTGTGAGTACTTCCAAATTAGCAAATTAGTTCCCATTTTATTCATATTACCTTATCTCTGAGATTCCTGGCATCTATCTAAGTAGCCTTGACAACACTACCTCCACAAGAGTGTACCCTGCATTCAGGTATGGGATACTCACATTATTAAACTAGTAGTAACATTCTGGTTAGGTTTTATAGCCTATACTTATTTAAAGCTGCAAGACTGTCTATGTAAATATTTGCAATTGTAATATCTAATAAGATTCCTTTTTATCTTATCCTTGGAAGAGATCCACTTTCTAACCCAACCTATTGTGTTATTAGTCTCATGAATCAGCCTTTATACATCAACATCTAGTTCCTTGTCAATAGACTATGTATAAGAATTTCATAGAGCTTTTCTAAGTGCTCTATCTTCAGATTTAATTGCTGCAAGCAAACTCTATCTTCTTCCTTTCCAAGTGCTGGTTTGAAATCTTTTCTGAGTGCTCTATCTTCAAATTTAATTGCTGCAAGCAAACTCTATCTTCTTCCTTTGCAAGTGCTGCGTTGAAAGCTTTTCTGAGTGCTCTATCTTTAGGTTTAATTGCTGCAAGCAAACTCTATCTTCTTCCTTTCCAAGTGCTGCCTTGAAAGCTTTTTTTCTGAGTGCTCTATCTTCAGATTTAATTGCTGCAAGCAAACTCTATCTTCTTCCTTTGCAAGTGCTGCCTTGAAAGCTTTTCTGAGTGCTCTATCTTCAGATTTAATTGCTGCAAGCAAACTCTATCTTCCTCCTTTGCAAGTGCTGCCTTGAAAGCTTTTCTGAGTGCTCTATCTTTAGATTTAATTGCTGCAAGCAAAATCTATCTTCTTCCTTTGCAAGTGCTGCCTTGAAAGCTTTTCTGAGTGTTCTATCTTCAGATTTAATTGCTGCAAGCAAACTCTATCTTCTTCCTTTGCAAGTGCTACCCTTGAAAGCTTTTCTGTAACACCGTTATGTGCTATGGCTACCAATATTTTGTTTTCCTGATCATGCTTGTTAACTCATGTGTTTAAGACATTAATGTTGCATAAAGATTGTCTATTTTTCTAGGCATGCAAGAGAAGAAATAAGGTAATGATTTTATTAGAAGATAGTTCAATTATTTCATTAAAGAAAGTTTCTAATTATTCTATCTATAGAAATTTCTTAAAATCATATAAAAGAAAAGAAACTTATAATTTCCTAATTACGAATGGATGAGGATAGAAACTTAGTTCCTATTTATGAACTCCCTTATTATGAAGATAAACTTAGTTAAGTATGGGCTGTATTATATGCAAACACATATATATTCTGATTCTTTTTAAATATATAGGATCATGTTGCTAAATACTTGTGTATTTTTAAATAAATGTAATTATGCTTTTTCTAAATTATGAACTTTATGATTTTTAGAGGGAATGAAATGTAATTTATAAATTGTATAATCTCCTTGGTAGTAGGAAATAGGAAATTTAGTTTAATTTATGTTATTTAATATTGAGTTTGGATGTAATGGGATTAAGAAGTAGATTTTTATGATTTGGAAGATGATATGGTATGCTTGATTTATTAATAAAAAAAAATATTATTATTATTATTTTTGGAAGTGTTAATAGATTTTTGTTGATAGGAATAAGTTATGTTATTTGAGTTGTGTAGTGTCTTCTCATTAGGTTTTGCAAATTGGAAATTCTTGTGTAATTTAAGTTTGTGTATTGTCATAATAGAGGCCTTTTGCAAGAAAATAAGGTTTGGGTTTTTCGAGGCTTAGTTGTGTATGTATAAATTCATGTAAAGAATGAAGTGTGATTTGTAGTAATGTGGATTGAGTGCATTATGTCACTTGTTGAGGACTTTGAAATGAGGTTGTTTTATGACAATAATAAGACATGCTCATAGGATTATAATTTTAAGTTGCTTGATTAAATTATAGTTGGTTTATTGTGAATAAAGGATTATGCTCATCATAGGTAAATACCTTTAGTCATTTTATTAGAAATGGTATTTGTTAAATAAAAAGGGGTGGAAATCCTTACTTACAAGAAATTATGTAGGTGTTCAATGTTTGATTGGAATTTGTAATATGTTAGGTAGGAGCTATGCTTCTCGAAACTTTGTATATTTAATATAGTGGTTTTTGGGAATTTCTAGAAAAATTGAAGTAGGGAAAATGTATTGTTTTATAGTTGTGGTTTTTTAGGAAATTATAAATGGGTAGGATGTTGGATGATTTTAGATGTTGGTAAGAAGGCTTGCATATATTTATTTATTTTAGAAATTGTAAATGGTAAGATGCTAGTTAATATTAAATCCTTAATATCTTGATGTTGTATTAAATCCTTGTGTTCTTTTGGGAAAAGAATTAATATTGTTGTGGAAGTGCTTTTAGTAGTTGTTGGAAGTTTGTATAATGTTAGATAAGTATATTATGTTATAGTAAACTATATGATTTTTTTAACTTGTTGGGATCACTAGAAGTTTTATACTTAATGGTATTGTTCTTGGTAGGAAGTATTATGTTGTGAAGCTTAGAAGGAAAATTCTTTTTGGCTTTTAGACTATGTTTTGTTCAGATTATAGTTCACCATCCTTGCCTTATTATTCCCAAGTGATGTAGAGTTTTTCTATGTGGGTATTCTTGTGTAGGTCGAACTATTGTCAAGTTTTGGGGCAAGGGGTCAAGTTTGTGTTTCCAAGGCTTGGATGACTATGGCTTTAATTTGGGTTATTGTTTTGTTTTATGACCATGTATGGGGGTCCTGGTTGTTTATGCATGCAAGAATGATGTAAATGGTTTATTTCATATCTTAGTTTTGAGTCACATCTTGTGTCAAGTTGTTAAACCATGGTTTCCATTTTGGATGAGGGACTTTTATGTAATATAGTATCTGTGTACCTAACTCTAGAGGGGTTGTTCCTGGTTTTGGTTCAAATTATGGCATGTCATTGATTCACTGGATTTTTGTGCCTTGCATTGAATGGAGAGATGTTCTCTTGGGCATAATACTTGGTTTCTAGATTGTATTGCTTCAAATTTTCTTGAAGGGAATCTGAGGATTTATTGTTATTGCCTAGTGAATAGCATATGTTATGGCTCGGATATGTTTGGTGACTTTTACTTGTATGTTGTGGTATGTATGTTTAACCAAAGAACGCTAAGGGAGTGGCTTTCATGGTGGGGCCGGTGCCTAGTGAGAGGTCACCTGGGTAACCCCATGGAAGTTGTAGTATGTGGAAAACTTAATAACTTAATCAAGAGGGTTGCGGTATTAAAACACTTAACAAGATAAATAAGAGACCTCACCCATGCCTTGAGTGCTCTCACAGGCTAAGGATGGGATAAGAAGGCCTAGTTGGCAAGGCCAACCTCCTTGTCTCCATGAGAGGACTTGTCAGTTCTACACGTGTCACCCTATGGGGCTGGTGCCTAGAGAGAGGCTTCCAGGGTAGCCATAGATGGGGGCTGGCTTCTGGGGATAGATAGCCTGGGTAACCCATGTTAGGACCATGTGATGACACTCTCCTTATGCAGTTCTGTTGTTTCTTGGTTGTGCCTCTAGAGTGATGTCTTGTCTTGTGTAGTTTTGTTGTCATAGTCAGTTGTGTCAAGTCGGTTGTCATCCTTTTATTTTTGGATGTTGTTCTTTGGCTTGGTGGATTCCTTGTCATTATTTCCTAGCTCGGAGAGGTGGACCTTAGGGTTCCGCATGGTTTGGTGGCAGAGCTATCCATTGGTCATCTTGGAGATGCAGTTCGAGTCTTGTGCAGAGGTACTCTAGTTCCAAATTGCTTTCTACCTTCAATGGTGTTTTATACTTTCATATGTATTCTTTTGTAACCGATATGATCGGTCTTATAATCTTGCATTGTAATTTTATAAATAAACTATCTTGCAATGTAAAAGTTGTTCTTAACTGGTGTAGCAGTAAAATGTTTTCCACTTGTGTGGTTTTTACTTTATATTCTCTAATGCAGTTATGTTTCTCTAGAGGAGTTAGAAGTGCACTTTCTTTATGTTGTGTATTATAATATCCTTGGTTACCATTATTGCATTTACTTGCTTCAAAAAAAAAAAATTATTTCTGGAATTTTGCTCTTGTTTGTCTAACTCTCTAGGGTTGCATGACGGGGCATTACATTTGGTATTAGATCCAAGTTTAAACACTGGGTACTCTGGTTACAATTGAGCCCATTATGTGACCTAGTGCTTAAACTCTATAGATCAACTATATCCTAGGTTGCAACACTAAGACCTCTGGATTGTTGTGGTTGCCCTAGGTTAAACGATTTTCTCGTTGTAGTGAGTTGGTATGAAAGTTGATATGTTTATAGCCTTGCTTTTAAGAAATGAATGCTTTATGTTACTTACGTGTCTGCTATGTTCTTTCTCCTTCTTGTTTGGAAAGGTGATGTTTCATCTAACAAATGTTCTCCCTACATGTTAATGCATTTAATCATCTGGTGGCATCATGCAGTATGAGTTATTTGGTTACGTGATGTTGACATCTTCATATGGTTACTTGAAAATCTATATCTAACCCCTAAATGGTCATGACCTCTTATGGAAGAATTGTTGTAAATTATGGAAGTTATCATTATATGTGCCTGTGTAGGAACTGTATGCAGGAGATCAAGGAGAGCTTGTGTCGGGCTTACAAGATCAAGTATGAGATAATGTAAGTCAATTATAGTTTGAATTATTTCTGTATGTGATATCATATATTCTTTTATATCTTTGTGTATAAGGAAGCAATTGCATATTTTCGTAGTTTAGTGGAAAGAAATTGTATTGTAATAAAGGTAGAAGTTGTTTAGATAATAAGATGTAGTTAACATAATTGTTTGAGTGTTGGTGTACATTCTCTAACACATTCTAGATCTTGTGTCCTTGAGTGTTGTGAAGCGGATACTCCCTTTTTGTGGCTAAAATTAGTCACATCGTGATATGAAATTGTTGTAATTTGTTTGTTTTGAAAATTTTGATAGTTGTTTCATGTGTTGTGAGAGGGGTTAACAATGAGTTTTCTTTCTTTGAACCTTGTTATGTCAGGAATGGTCACCAAGAATCTTTTCCTTATTCTTGAATTATTGAAATTGCTGGCACTTTGTGATTTACAGTTGAATTTGATTGTTTTCCATGTGAGTTTGCATTTATTTATAAATTTTCTATGGTGGATATTCTGAATGTTTGATTCTGTTGACTCCATTTTGTGGTAAGTGTTGTTTCTATCATGTTCATTTTGAACCTCTGATAGTATGTTCAAGGGAGGACTTCACGAAGAATTGCACTTTGCATGGTTGGTAATTAGCAGAAATAAGATAGAAGATGAATCTTTCTGTAGTTGTATGTGGCTGCAATTATTTTGATTGTATGAGATTGCCGAAGAAAGTGAAATTGGTTATAAGTAGATCATAGGATGCACCATAAAGGTAAAGAATAGATGATCTTCTTACCATTTATTGAGCAGTAGTGCTTGTTTTATGAACCATTGTTTAATATAGTTGAGAATGTTGGCATTGGAATATGGCAATATTAATATATTATGTTTCTACCCTAATCTGTGACTTCCAGGAGTAAGTCAAGTTTTAGGGGGGGAGGATGTAGTGCCCCCTCATTGTTGGCTAGTGATAGCAGTGGTTTTGTATTGCTCTTTGTCAATCAGAGATAGTTGTTAGTCGACCATTGCATTGAATTAGTTTTGAGAAAATTGTTTAGTAGGTTATGATTTATGTTTAGTAGGTTATGATTTATGTTTATTTTGATGAACTATGTTTGATTGATATAATTAGACAGGTGTTATGAGTTTATGATGGCACTACTATTATTCTAGTTATGATGCGAATTAATATCATCATGTGTTATTTAATTGAGGTATTTAAATTCAGGTAAAAGTTGTTTTGATATTGTTTCAAGAGTGGAGATGGTGTAGTACTACTTGCTTCGAGTACCCTACTATGCCATGATTCTTTAGCTCTATGTGTGTAGACATATATGAACTTGATCGTATACAATCAACTATTTGAATGCAGGTTGCAGGTACTGAACCTTGACTCCACCTGATATAGTAGGTTTGAGCAGGTTCTTACACCAATGGGTATTAGTGATGGGAGATAATGTGAGGTCTAATCCACTAGGTCGGTCCTTGTCTTCTGTTGTGGTCTCGAGTCATGTTGGTACACTTGGTCTTTGCCTTGTTATGATTGGTTATCTTGTGTCGTGATGTTTAGTCAAGTCATGTTTTATAATGTTTAAATTATGCTCCTGTGTGGTTAGAAGATTCTTTAATGAACTACTGATTATTAATAATGCTCCTATTTTGTTTATTAGATAATTATTGAATTAGCAAAAAGCTTTGGATGACACCTTGGTTAAATTCTATTATAGTTTGGAATTAAATTATCTTCTTAGATAAGATATTTATGTCATGAATGGAGTTACGGATAATTAGTGGTTATTTGGTACAGAATATTTTGGATATGCAAAATTAATGCCTTGTGTTGTCAATTTCAAAATTGGAAGATTTGGGAATCTCTTATTATAGCAAATTTTTGAAACTCACAGAGGAGTGGGTTGTTGGGAATGGATGCATGTCTTCTACATTTATTTTATGAGTTGAATCATATTTTTTTTGGAGAGGGGAGAAATTGGGAGAAGAATAGAGAATTGGACACAGGATTTAATGAAGTTTGAAGAGGGTCTGGAATTCCGGGTATGTGATTTGTCTCCTTCTGTAAAAGTTTGCAATTGCTGTAGTTTAAAATTTAAAAATAATTTGCAGCTTGTTCCGCTGTGTGTATTTGCATATTATATAGATTGGAGTCTATTTATCTCTATGGCTTGTTAGGTCTTGTACCTGTATGGTCAAATGTCGCACCAGCCTCTGCAGATTTCTTCAGGATGCATTCCTCTGGATTAGCCCTTGCCTAAACTCCTTTGGAAATCATGTGTCATCACCTAAAATCTTGTATTGTGTTTTCAACCCTGAGGAAAGCTGACTCAATGTTAAATTTCTACAATCTCTTGTCCCTGTTGTTCTGACATTTACCTCATATTTGTATTTCTCTAGTAGGAGTGTAATGCTCAAAAATTGGTGATTTGACCTCTACCTGCAACCTGTGAGTACTTGCAAATTAGCAAATTAGTTCCCATTTTATTCATATTACCTTATCTCTGAGATTCCTGGCATCTATCTAAGTAGCCTTGACAACACTACCTCCACAAGAGTGTACCCTGCATTCAGGTATGGGATACTCACATTATTAAACCAAGGTATGGGATACTCACATTATTAAACCAGTAGTAACATTCTGGTTAGGTTTTATAGCCTATACTTATTTAAAGCTACAAGACTGTCTATGTAAATATTTGCAATTGTAATATCTAATAAGATTCCTTTTTAGCTTATCCCTGGAAGAGATCCACTTTCTAACCCAACCTATTGTGTTATTAGTCTCATGAATCAGCCTTTATACATCAACATCTAGTTCCTTGTCAATAGACTATGTATAAGAATTTCATAGAGCTTTTCTGAGTGCTCTATCTTTAGATTTAATTGCTGCTAGCAAACTCTATCTTCTTCCTTTGCATGTTCTGCCTTGAAAGCTTTTCTGAGTGCTCTATCTTTAGATTTAATTGCTACAAGCAAACTCTATCTTCTTCCTTTGCAAGTGCTGCCTTGAAAGCTTTTCTGAGTGCTCTATCTTCATGTTTAATTGCTGCAAGCAAACTCTATCTTCTTCCTTTGCAAGTGTTGCCTTGAAATCTTTTCTGAGTGCTCTATCTTCAGATTTAATTGCTGCAAGCAAACTCTATCTTCTTCCTTTGCAAGTGCTGCCTTGAAAGCTTTTCTGAGCGCTCTATCTTCAGATTTAATTGCTACAAGAAAACTTTATCATCCTCCTTTGCAAGTGCTGCCTTGAAAGCTTTTTTGAGTGCTCTATCTTCAGATTTAATTGCTTCAAGCAAACTCTATCTTCTTCCTTTGCAAGTGCTGCCTTGAAAGCTTTTCTGAGTGCTCTATCTTCATATTTAATTGCTGCAAGCAAACTCTATCTTCTTCCTTTGCAAGTGCTGCCCTTGAAAGCTTTTCTGTAACACCGTTATGTGCTAGGGCTACCAATATTTTGTTTTCATGATCATGCTTGTTAACTCATGTTTAAGACATTAATGTTGCATAAGTTTATGCTGCAGTCTTATAAAAGTTTGTCCATTTTTCTAGGCTTGCAAGAGAAGAAATAAGGTAATGATTTTATTAGAAGATAGTTCAATTATTTCATTAAAGAAAGCTTCTAATTATTCTATCTATAGAAATTTCTTAAAATCATATAAAAGAAAAGAAACTTATAAGTTCCTAATTATGAATGGATGAGCATAGAAACTTAGTTCCTATTTATGAACTCCCTTATTATGAATAGAAACTTGGTTAAGTATGTTGGCAAGAGACACTATATGGATTCATGGTTGTTGTCATTGATGGCAACAAAGGTCATCCCACATATCCGTAAGTCATGATGTGTCTCTACCGAAAGTCAGAATAAAGAATGTTGTGGTCCGGTGAACAAGAACAGAGCATGTGGCAAGGTCCGACAGATTGGTCCGGATCTCTCAGAGGAAGTGTCTTGGTGCAGTGTGGATTTGGGGAAGTCAAGAGGACTACCTTGAGTGGTATACTCCAAGGATTTAGCCTCCGGTGATGGACAAGGAAAAAGATATGAATAGTTGAGTACCAGATTCCTGAGAGACAGTGAAAACAGAGGAAGAACTGACTGACAGAGTATCAGACTACTTTCCGGATGTGTTACTATTGATGATAGAGGTTGTGAAGGCATGAATCATGTTTGGCCGACATGATTAATGATATCTACAAGTATATGCTTGATCCGCATTGCTTGGTGAGGAAGGATTCAGCCGATAGAACAAAAGTTTGTAAGAAACTAGACTGTTCCGGATGCCGACTAGAAAGATGATGAAATTACTTGTGCGGATATATATATAGAGGATGGATTTAGTTGTGAAGGGTGTGATGGTGTGAAGATATATGCGAATAAGTCCAGAACAGAGCAGAGGTAGCAAAAAGGATCCGGTATGTGAAAGACAGCAGAATAAAGAACAGAGGAAAGATGAAGTGCAGCAGATCAGTGTACTGAGCCTAACCGGAACTGAACTCCAGCATATGCAGATGCTTCCAATCAGTTCAAGACTGTGATTCTTATCACTTTGTAGACAGTGTGTCTTCTTGTAGGCAGTGGGCCTCTTGTGAGCAGTGTGCTCGGGCAGTGAGCCCTAATTGGCAAGTGCCATTTTTGTAATCTCCTATTCTTCTAACAGAGAATAATTTTGGGTTAATCACCCCGTGGTTTTCTCCCTTAACAGGGTTTCCACGTCAAAAATACTGTGTTATGTGTTTCTTATTTCATGTTAATGTTTTAGTGTTTGATTCAATGCTGCATCAATTAATAAGAAAGTTCAATAAGGGAAATAATTAGGATAACTGATTCACCCCCCCCCCCTCTCAGTTATCAACAATTGGTATCAGAGCTAAGTTCCTCCTAATAGAGCCTAATAGATTGAGGAAGATCTGGGATTTCAAATGGATGCATATGGTTTAAGGGAGCAACTCAAGACTGCTCTTGAGGATCTTGAACAGTCAAATTCTGAAGTCAGTGAATTAAAGGAAAGACTCAAACAGGCTGATGAATTCATGAGAGAATTAAAAGACAAATTAAGTCTCTCTATGAAAAAGAGAAAGGAGCTGCTCCAACAGTTGGCGAGACAAAGTGAAGAAAGCAATACAAATGAAGAATTGACTGAGCAAACCAAGTTATGTGAAAAGTTATCAAAAGAAGTCATTATGTTAAGACATGAAATGGAATCAGGAACTATAAAGTTTACTCAAGAGATTGAAGAAAAAAGAAAGGCTGAAGACAATCTAAGACAATCTCTTAAAGAAAAATCAGAAGAATGCCACCAGATGGACAGGATTATCAGACATCTTGAATCTGATCTTGAAGATGCCAAAGATAATGAAGAAAAACTTGAGGATCAAATTGCCTCTCTCAAAAGAGACCTTCAAACAGCAAATGAATATAAAGAGAAATTCAAGATAAGTTCTGCTCAACTTGAAGTTCTTCTTGGAAGTCAAAAGAGGACAGATGACAAGTATGGTTTGGGATATGAGAAAGGAGAAAGCTCCGGATCCGGTCAGAAGAATCTTGGATTAGAAAATCCAAGGAGCAGGCCTAGAAGACCTCCGGTAAGACAGCCAAATGCTCAAAGATATCCATCCTTCAATGGATACTGCCACAGCTGCAACCACTTTGGTCACAAAGCTAATCAGTGCAGAATGAGAATGAATTAGATTAATTCATCCTTCTCCGGACAGTGCTTCAACTGCAAAAGGTATGGACACAAATCCCATGAATGCAGAATTATGCAAGTAAACAAATCATTCAAAGGTAGATGCTTCACATGCAATAGAGTAGGTCATATGGCTAATCAATGCAGATCAAGAGGATATCAGTCAAATATGCAAAGAAATGTTATTTGCCAAATCTGCAATAGGTCCGGTCATAATGCTAAAGTCTGCAGAAACAAGTATCAGGACAAAAGAGGTCCGGTGTATAATCAGAATCAAGACAAGGGTAAACAAAAGATGAATGCGGATGAAGTTAGGAATCAGATGAGCAAGATTTGGGTGAAGAAAAGTTCAGAGAATGTAGAGGTTGGATCCGCACCAGACTCTGGTGCTGATATTTCTTCCAGAAATTAAAAAGTGAGCTCAGGCTCAGGGGAGACTCAAAGAAAATCCTGTTCCCCCAGCCAAACAAGTGGTGCCGAATGTGGCACAAGATGCGGATTAAAGGGTTTGCAGATATGAGTCTTGAGATTCTTCAGTCAAGTTTTCAGAGGTCCGCATGGAGTCATGAAGAAGCTGTGATCGATCAAATAAGACATGTTCAGGGAGATGCTCCGGTATGACAAAGGATTACAAAAAGGTTCGAAGAGATCCGGAAGTGCACTATCTTGTTCTGCGGATTGGACAGAGTGTCTGGGATGTTCTTGTAATATGTTACCTTGATTTATTCATGATTGAAAGATCCGGATGATATTTGCAGATCAGGACTAATCCGGGATACTCCAAGCTATCCAGACAAGGCAAACCGGATTAATGTAGGTGAAGCATTTATTGCAGACAGATATTAGGGTTCGCGGAGCAATATAAGGGATTTCTCAAAAGTTATTTGCTCATTCTGCACTCAAGAAGAAGTGAATAGTGGAGCTCTGCAACAAGATTCATCAAGCACACCAAGGATCTCCTGCCGAAGTCATTGCATAAAGAAATCAATCCAATCACTCCGTGCAAGTCGAAGGCGCATAAGGTATTCTCCGTTTTTCATTACCTCACTGCAAATCTTTGAAGAATGGCTACTCCAAACATAGTTAAGATCTCTGATAGACCTCGCCCCTCATTCAAGAAACATCCTTACAAATCATTGGAGGTAGATCCACTAGGAGCCTTCTCTAGTGTTCCTCATGGTGTATTGCATACGGAAGATATTAGGGTTTACATCCATGCGAATCTTGAAGACTTTGGAGAATCAAAACTAATGGATATCTATCACAAACAATTGATAGATGACTCCTTTGAGATCAAACCTCAGTATAAAGCCATCCAGGACAAACACTTTGCACAGTGCATTCATTTCCCCTGTTTTGAAGAAGATGAATGGGTCCGGTATGTACTAAGTAGAGTACATGACAACTTCCTATGGTTGAACAAGCCCTTCAAGATCACCAAGGATGCAATTAGGGCTGTAACCGGTCTGCACTCATCCGGTGGATTACCTGTTCTTAAATCTGTCAAAAATCAGACAGTCAGTAATGCAACCGGATCCAAGTTTGACAAAAGAGCTATGACAGTTGATGATATCATTGAACCGGATGTCAAATTTGCAGCTATAATAATTGGTTACAAAATCTATCACTCCAATCAGTACCAGGAACTGCAATCTACACAGCCTATCAGATGTTAAAGGAGAATGCAGACTATGACTTGTGCGAGCTTCTAGTAAACCAACTCTTTGAAAATCTGTAGAAGATTAAGAAGGACAAGAAAAACTCCTTCAAATATGGCAATCTGATCCTGTGTCTCTTCTTTTACTACATGAATGAGCTTCCCGGATCCAGTGGATGGATATGGCAGAATGACAGACCGGTTGCCATTCAAATCAGAGACTATTTGCATGAACTTGGGGATGCAAAAGCAAGAAATACAGCTCTATGGGGTTACTTCATGAACTTCCAAAGCATGATGCATGCAAGAGAAAGAATACCCCAATCCCTTGTTGAAAAATACAAAGACACAGTATGCTTCATGGTAGAAACAGATCAGTGTCTGATGGAGGCAGTGGAGCCTAGGACTGTCTGGATCATGCCTATGGGGTATGAAGTGGATGAACAGATAGTAGAGCTGCATGTTCAACACATGCTATGCCAGCCCAAAGATCCTAAGGCAGAAAGGTTTGGAACCTTTGAGGAACTGAGTGTAAAGTTACATGTAGAACTCAGGGAACCGGAGATAAAGAGGAAGGTAAGAAAAGAAGTTGAGCATATTGCTCAAGGCCTAGGCATCTCAAAAGAGGCACTTGATGCCAGCCGGGAAAAGAGGAGGAAGGCTGAGGAAGAAGAGAAAAGTAAAGAAAGTGCTCCGGTTGAAGCTCCCACCCGGACCAGATCATCAAAGAGATCTGCACCTCCCTCAACCAAAAGTTCAAAACCGGAAGTCCAGGCATCCGGTAAAAGATCCAAGACAAAAGCCACAAGGGCTTATAAAAGCCAAAAGGATGAAGAGGAAACAGAGTCAGATGAGGGAGTAAAAGAAATAAAGAAGCAGAAGAAGAAAGGATCCGGTAAACCCTCCTCAGGACAAGACAAGGATGAAATGGCAGAGGTATCTGTTGAAAAGCCCACTCTGTCTCTAGAGAGCATAATCAAGTCGGTCACGGTGGATGGAAACCTTCAACCAATGACTAAATCTTATGATGACTTCAGTGAGGCTGACCAAAAGACTCTGCAGGAAGCCACAGTCAAATATCTGAACATATATAATAAGGCTTTCATTGAGATCATATCTCTTATTCCTAAAAGCCTAGAAAAGGAATTGGAAGTAAGAAAGAACAATGCTCATGCAAAAGATCTTGAGATCCGGGAGCAGATAGCTATTCAGCTATATCCTCAAATTGATCCCAAGACAATGAACATAATCTTCAAGGACTGCAAAGATGAGTTCAGAAGTAAAGCCAGGATGAATCAACTCATGCTTGGTGAGACTGACAAAGTGGCCCAAGAAACAGAAGAGATCCTCCGGAAGGCCTTCAAAAGGTTCAATCTTCCTGTTGTAGAGGACTTAGGTACAGAAATAGCTGAGGACTTGGAACCCTCTGTTCCGGAAGAAGTGGGCCCTGAACATACAAGCATCTCTCCTCCGGTTTCCCCTACAGTCTCCGGATCCAAAGAAGAAGAGCAATTACAGGAGAAGGAAGCAGTGGTGAAAGACAAAGAGGTTGACAGTTCCAAGACTGCAGAAGAAAAGAAACATCTGTCTCCGGCAAGAGACACTGCACAAACTGTTCAACAATTTTTGAGCAAAGAAACTTTAGAGATTGATGAACCGGAGCTTCTAAAAGGCCCATTCGACTTTGACTCTCTCTCTCCGGTACAAACAATGAAGATAGCTTCATTTGCAAATGCCAAGGCAAATGAAAAACTCCTGAAGTCTCATATGGAAGACTGTGAGTTGATAGAGGCTGCTTCTGGAGTACTTGTAAAGATTATGCCATCAATCCAGATAGATCCAACAGCCTCCTCTTCCAGTAATCTAAAAACCTTAGTCAGCAGTGTTGATACACATTTTGATTCTCTAGAAAAATCAGCTGAAGAAAAGGTCCGGAAGGAATTTTTGGATAAAAGATTTTCAGAAGTATTAGAATTAATATCTAAAGATAGAAAGATTGTGAGTATTGGAATAAAGAGCTTAGAGAATGCTCTTAAGGATGGCAGTGACATTTACAAATTTTGTATATCCTGGCCAAAGGCAACAGCAGCAATTGATAAGAAAATAAAAGAAGAACAGGACAAGCTACAAAGCTTATCTCAAAGTTTTGATCCTCTCTCTTCCTCCATAATAAATCAAGAATGTCAGACTATTGCAGTCTTGAATGAAATAAAGAATCTTGAGAAGGAAAGGAAGAATATCACCAACCGGATGGGAGAACTTAGACGGATTATAATCCCTAAGTTGGAAACTATGCATGAGGCCATCAGTGATGCTCAGACCACCGCCCAAACAAAAGATCCGACAGATCTCAAGTGGGCAGAAGCTTTTGCATTTTTGTTGAGTGGTCACATTTCAATTTTGGATAGAATGAAGCAAAGTTGGGCTACAAAAATGGTCCAATTGCAGACATCCTTTGCAGACATTCTTCAGTATATGTGAGTATGTAAATATGCGGCTATGTATAGAAATTTTTTGAAAATTTTGGTGTGCAGACCCTACCCTTTGCCATTGATGTTAAAGGGGGAGTGAGGAGCAGTGAAAAATGAGGAATCCAACTAAGGGGGAGTTCCGGAAATTGTATATAAAGACAGAGCATCAGCAAAGGGGGAGCATAGTGAAAACACTTAGTCATTTTTCACTAAGTGTTGCCATCAATGCCAAAGGGGGAGATTGTTGGCAAGAGACACTATATGGATTCATGGTTGTTGTCATTGATGGCAACAAAGGTCATCCCACATATCCGTAAGTCATGATGTGTCTCTACCGGAAGTCAGAATAAAGAATGTTGTGGTCCGGTGAACAAGAACAGAGCATGTGGCAAGGTCCGACAGATTGGTCCGGATCTCTCAGAGGAAGTGTCTTGGTGCAGTGCGGATTTGGGGAAGTCAAGAGGACTACCTTGAGTGGTATACTCCAAGGATTTAGCCTCCGGTGATGGACAAGGAAAAAGATATGAATAGTTGAGTACCGGATTCCTGAGAGACAGTGAAAACAGAGGAAGAACTGACTGACAGAGTATCAGACTACTTTCCGGATGTGTTACTATTGATGATAGAGGTTGTGAAGGCATGAATCATGTTTGGCCAACATGATTAATGATATCTACAAGTATATGCTTGATCCGCATTACTTGGTGAGGAAGGATTCAGCCGACAGAACAAAAGTTTGTAAGAAACTAGACTGTTCCGGATGCCGACTAGAAAGATGATGAAATTACTTGTGCGGATATATATATAGAGGATGGATTTAGTTGTGAAGGGTGTGATGGTGTGAAGATATATACGAATAAGTCCAGAACAGAGCAGAGGTAGCAAAAAGGATCCGGTATGTGAAAGACAGCAGAATAAAGAACAGAGGAAAGATGAAGTGCAGCAGATCAGTGTACTGAGCCTAACCGGAACTGAACTCCAGCATATGCAGATGCTTCCAATCAGTTCAAGACTGTGATTCTTATCACTTTGTAGACAGTGTGTCTTCTTGTAGGCAGTGGGCCTCTTGTGAGCAGTGTGCTCGGGCAGTGAGCCCTAATTGGCAAGTACCATTTTTGTAATCTCCTATTCTTCTAACAGAGAATAATTTTGGGTTAATCACCCCGTGGTTTTCTCCCTTAACAGGGTTTCCACGTCAAAAATACTGTGTTATGTGTTTCTTATTTCATGTTAATGTTTTAGTGTTTGATTCAATGCTGCATCAATTAATAAGAAAGTTCAATAAGGGAAATAATTAGGATAACTGATTCACCCCCCCCCTCTCAGTTATCAACAAAGTATGGGCTGTATTATATGCAAACACATATATATTCTTATTCTTTTTAAATATATAGGATCATGTTGCTAAATACTTGTGTATTTTTAAATAAATGTAATTATGATTTTTCTAAATTATGAACTTTATGATTTTTAGAGGGAATGAAATGTAATTTATAAATTGTATAATCTCCTTGGTAGTAGGAAATAGGAAATTTAGTTTAATTTATGTTATTTAATATTGAGTTTGGATGTAATGGGATTAAGAAGTGGATTTTTGTGATTTAGAAGATGATATGGTATACTTGATTTATTAATAAAAAAATTATTATTATTATTATTTTTTTGGAAGTGTTAATAGATTTTTGTTGATAGGAATAAGTTATGTTATTTGAGTTGTGTAGTGTCTTGTCATTAGGTTTTGTAAACTGGAAATTCTTGTGTAATTTAAGTTTGTGTATTGTCATAATAGAGGCCTTTTTTAAGGAAATAAGGTTTGGGTTTTTCGAGGCTTAGTTGTGTATGTATAAATTCATGTAAAGAATGAAGTGTGATTTGTAGTAATGTGGATTGAGTGCATTATGTCACTTGTTGAGGACCTTGAAATGAGGTTGTTTTATGACAATAATAAGACATGCTCATAGGATTATAATTTTAAGTTGCTTGATTAAATTGTAGTTGGTTTATTGTGAATAAAGGATTATGCTCATCATAGGTAAATACCTTTAGTCATTTTATTAGAAATGGTATTTGTTAAATAAAAAGGGGTGGAAATCCTTACTTACAAGAAATTATGTAGGTGTTCAATGTTTGATTGGAATTTGTAATATGTTAGGTAGGAGCTATGCTTCTCGAAACTTTGTGTATTTAATATAGTGGTTTTTGGGAATTTCTAGAAAAATTGAAGTAGGGAAAATGTATTGTTTTATAGTTGTGGGTTTTTAGGAAATTATAAATGGGTAGGATGTTGGATGATTTTAGATGTCAGTAAGAAGGCTTGCATATATTTATTTATTTTAGAAATTGTAAATGGTAAGATGCTAGTTAATATTAAATCCTTAATATCTTGATGTTGTATTAAATCCTTGTGTTCTTTTGGGAAAGGAATTAATTTTGTTGTGGAAGTGCTTTTAGTAGTTGTTGGAAGTTTGTATAATGTTAAATAAGTATATTATGTTATAGGAAACTATTTTTTTTTTTTAACTTGTTGGGATCACTAGAAGTTTTATACCTAATGGTATTGTTTTTGGTAGGAAGTATTATGTTGTGAAGCTTAGAAGGAAAATTCTTGTTGGGTTTTAGACTATGTTTTGTTCGGATTATGGTTCACCATCCATGCCTTATTATTCCCAAGTGATGTAGAGTTTTGCTTTGTGGGTATTCTTGTGTAGGTTGAACTATTGTCAAGTTTTGGGGCAAGGGGTCAAGTTTGTGTTTCCAAGGCTTGGATGACTATGGCTTTAATTTGGGTTAATGTTTTAGTCTATGACCATGTATGGGGGTCCTAGTTGTTTATGCATGCAAGAATGATGCAAATGGTCTATTTCATATCTTAGTTTTGAGTCACATCTTGTGTCAAGTTGTTAAACCATGGTTTCCATTTTGGATGAGGGACTTTTATGTGATATAGTATCTGTATACCTAACTCTAGAGGGGTTATTCTTGGTTTTGGTTCAAATTATGGCATGTCATTGATTCAATAGATTTTCGTGCCTTGCATTCAATGGAGAGATGGTCTCTTGGGCATAATACTTGGTTTCTAGATTGTATTGCTTCAAATTTTCTTGAAGGGAGTATGAGGATTTATTGTTATTGCCTAGTGAATGGCGTATGCTATGGCTCGGATATGTTTGGTGACTTTTAGCTATATGTTGTGGTATGTATGTTTAACCAAAGAACACTAAGGGAGTGGTTTTCATGGTGGGGCCGGTGCCTAGTGAGAGGCCACCTGGGTAACCCCATGGAAGTTGTAGTATGTGAAAAACTTAATAAGTTAATCAAGAGGGTTGGGGTATTAAAACACTTAACAAGATAAATAAGAGAGCTCACCCATGCCTTGAGTGCTCTCACAGGCTAAGGATGGGATGAGAAGGCTTGGTTGGAAAGGCTGACCTCCTTGTCTCCATGAGAGGACTTGTCAGTTCCGCATGTGTCACCCTATGGGGCTGGTGCCTAGAGAGAGGCTGCCAGGGTAACCATAGATGGGGGTCGGCTTCTGGGGATAGATAGCCTAGGTAACCCATGTTAGGACCATGCGATGACAATCTCCTTACGTAGTTATGTTGTTTCTTGGTTGTGCCTCTGGAGTGATGTCTTGTCTTATGTAGTTTTATTGTCATAGTAAGTTGTGTCAAGTTAGTTGTCATCCTTTTATTTTTGGATGTTGTTCTTTGGGTTGGTGGATTCCTTATCGTTATCTCCTAGCTCAGAGGGGTGGACCTCAGGGTTCCACATGGTTGGGTGGCAGAGCTATCCATTGGTCATCTTGGAGATGCGGTTTGAGTCTTGTGCAGAGGTACTCTAGTTCCAAATTGCTTTCTACCTTCAGTGGTGTTTTATACTTTCATATGTATTCTTTTGTAACCAATATGATCGGTCTTGTAATCTTGCATTGTAATTTTGTAAATAAACTATCTTGCAATGTAAAAGTTGTTCTTAATTGATGTAGCCGTACAATGTTTTTCACTTGTGTGGTTTTTACTTTATATTCTCTAATGCAGTTATGTTTCCCTAGAGGTGTTAGAAGTGCACTTTCTTTATGTTGTGTATTATGATATCCTTGGTTACCATTATTGCATTTACTTGCTTAAAAAAAAAAAAAAAAATTTTGGAATTTTACTCTTGTTTGTCTAACTCTCTAGGGTTGCATGACGGGGCATTACACTATTGGTGACTCATGTTTATGCCTTTTGTGCAGACATCGCCACTAATTTTCTTAAATTTACTATTCTCTGCTTCTTTAGACATGACACTTGTCCTGGTCCTTTGACTTTGGATGACTGTTGTTCTTATCAGTGTTTTGAAATGATGAACCTAATTTCATTCATGTTCCAGTTTGGACTACACATTTGGTATTTGAAGATCATGGTTAACAGAAGACTATTAAACTTACAAACATGTTAAGAGTTACTACATTTCATAGACAGACTTGACAACTTCTATCACTGTCATATCAAACTGTATTCTCATGGCTAGTGCTCTATCTAATCTGATAAGTTTCAGAATTTCTTCATTACAACTTTTAATAGATATGAGCATTGTCTTTGATTTATCATCCACTTAACACTTGTATACACTTCATCAACCATTGAAAATGTAGTATATGCATGATTCTATTGTATTAGACCTCCTGAAGCTTTCTACCTTTTGCATGACTATGATAGTCATACCAGTTCCTTCCATGATAAAAATGCTAATAAACTACTTTTGAACTTATACTATTTTTCTCCTTTCATATTGACAGTTGTTCCTTTGACATTATAATTGATGTCCTATCTTGGTGATTGCTTCAAGTTCAAACGTTTGTTATCTACCTCCATTTAACTTCCCTGTGCTTTTCTCTTACAACTGGTATCTTTAAAGGTCTTACTAGACCTCCTTTTTGTTGACTGCACTAAAGTTTTCATGGAATTATTTTAGATATAACTATGGTGTACCCTTACCTGTCATCAGTTGAGACTATACTCTTCTCACTGAGGCTATCATACAGTCATTAATGACTGCCTTACTCTACAATCATAGCTCCTTTAATGGTGATTGTCCTTCTTGTAGGATTGTCTACATGTTTGAAACAATTGCTTCATCTTTGCAAGTTTCCTAAAAACCTCTCTATTTAAATATCATCCATTTTGATAGTCAAACATCACCTAGCAAGTTTACGCTTCATTCAAAACAACAGTGGTAAATATTTGTGCTATTTTTATATGCATGGGCTAGGGTCTTTTTGACTATTGAAGTGGATGACATTTAAGGTTGATTCTCAGATGCATTCATTCACATGATCATTCTTTCTAGTTTAATGCATGTTTTGCATGCATTATGGTTGCTCATTTCATATATATAACTATTTATTTTACACATGAATACAGCTATTCCTTTGTCATTATTTACTTGTGACCTGCTTGTGGACTACAACATGATGAGACAGTTGTCTAGCATGGAGGGCCTTGCTATTTGTATTGACTGTCCTCGAAAGGTGAAGATTGGTATAGTCCTCATAGACTGTCATGCAACCCTCTTTACTCTTTTTGCTACTAGACTATCTCATGACTTTGCATACTCTACTTGACTATCTCCAACATTTTATAAGTTCTTATTTTATACATTTAGTTGACAAGCTTAATCATGTCTCTTGCTTATACATGTCCCTCTTAAGGCTTGGGGGTAGCATGTTGGGCTCAACCCTTGTGGAAGATCATTTTTTCACCACATGCTGAAATATTATGTACAATAATGAATGTTCTTGTACCTTTACATTACACAAACAAGTTAGACAAGAACAATGAATTTCAATGCTCTTGTGATGACTTGATCTCTCATTTGATGAACTAACTTTTTGGCTTTTCTTGCACACATCTAGTAATGGATCAACTAATTTAATGCATCATATGCTTACATTATATTTCTATTTATGAAACGTATGATGAGATTTCATGTCCTGAGCTCTAACCAAATTTTCAATCATCTATA
The DNA here is from genome assembly GCA_027924645.1 of Cunninghamia lanceolata. Taxonomy (NCBI): domain Eukaryota; kingdom Viridiplantae; phylum Streptophyta; class Pinopsida; order Cupressales; family Cupressaceae; genus Cunninghamia; species Cunninghamia lanceolata. The sequence goes on along the minus strand of BSBN01000078.1, from coordinate 26,461,257 downwards.
GGTATATCTGATGATCAGGAACAAGAGGAGTTGAAGATAAGAGGACCAACACCAGAATTAGCCATTTAAGGCAATGAAGGATATGACCTCTCTTCATATGTGTTTCCCTTATTTTATCTTCAGATGTATAGTGTGCTTTTCATGTTGCATTAGCTCAGTTTAGTCATTCCCACAACTTGTGTGGGATATTTTAAGCATTCTTTTGATCTTAATGTATGAAACAACAACATTGTATACATTTTTCATTACAAAATGAATGATCATACAATAGTATCATGCAATTTCTGTAATTTCTTTGTGTTGTAAAACATTACATAAGAAAAACTAAATTCCATTTGAAAGCATTCATATGCAAATGGTTAAGCTTTAGCAGAAATTTGTTAGAGTACCTTTTACTTTTGAAGTAATCAATTGTTTCATCTCTACCAAATTGAGTTGCAAGTGAAATTTGGGTAACATGTTTCATGCTCGGTTTTATGTTAATACTCTATGTTAATAATCTATTATCACATTTTGATAATATTATATATGGGAGCAATCACCCTTTGGGTGCAGTGTACAAATAGAAAAGTCAATTGGTGGAAATATAGCCAAGAGTGAGTACTACAAGTTATATATTTTTTATTGACCTTTTTCTATTATTTTTTGAAGTGGATGCATCCTAAAAATTACATCAATAAGTGTGTGTATCACATAATTTGCAAAAAATTAATTGAAAATGTATATTTTTTCAATGTGTATAGAATGAAGTGTAGAAGAATCTTTTTTTTTAATACATGAATAAAAAATTATAAAAGAAATCAATCATATGTAATAGTGTAATATGAAGACACTCTTCAAAGAAAATAAATACCTTAACTCATTCAAAATATTAAAAAAATTGTTTGGCTAGAAAGATAAGAAGTAACTCTTCATTTTGGTGGTGGTTTTGTACAATTTTATTGCAAACCATGTAAACTAATGAGGTTAAAGTTTGAATTTGAGTTGTTTTATGTCAAAAACATGAATTTAGGAGCCACAAGAGATGTACAACCCTTATGCTTGGAAATTCAAGCCTAAATGGATGGGATCATAAAAAAAATTGAAGGTATTAAAAATTCATATAACTCCCTCTGCTCTCCAAGCCCTACACTCAAACACAAAATAAATAGTAACCTTCTAATGCTAGTGTGTTTTAAGAACCTTTTTAATTTTAGGTTCTTTTTCTTATGTTAAGTTTTTTCTTTTTCTTTTTAATATATATTTATTTTTAAATAAGTCTTTCATAAAATTTATTATATATTAATTATGTTTTTTTGGTGTTTAATTTTTTATGTGAATTTTTTAAAATTAAATCTTTTTCATTAACTTTTTTAAAAACAATTTCTCTTCATCTATCATATGTTTTTAAAAGGTGTTTAAAAAAATTTCCTTTTCATTGTGCTTTTTTTTTAAACAAAAAATTGCCTTTCATTTATTTAATTAGGCATTTTAAAAAAAAATTTACATTTTGTTTAGATAATTAAACAATTATTCTAACTTAATTAGGTGTTCTTTTTTCAAAAAATTTACAAAATGTCTACTTTGATTCCTGAGATCAAATTGAACTCTTCTAACTATCATTCATGGAAAACACATACTAGTTTCATTTTTTGATTTAAACACCTTTTGGATGTTGCCACTAATCCAAAATTGGATCTTGGTACTACAAAAAACTAGGATGAACAAGACAAATGGGCAACAAAGAATGATGAAGCACTCATCCTAATAGGTATTTTGATGTCACCTAAACTATATATTCACATTGGGGCATACACAAAAGCCTATGCCGCATGGGAAATTTTACAAAAAACATATGATAGTTCAAATGAATCTAGAAAGATTCAACTTCAAGATCAACTTGAAGATCTCAGGTATACATATTTCAAAACCATAGATAAATTTATTCTCAAATTTGATGCTCTTAATGGTCAATTAACTGATTTAGGAGTTACTATTGAAGATCTTAGATTAATTCATATTGTTCTTAGAAAATGTTTGGCTAGACAATTTCAACAATTTATTACAAATATCCATGCTCAATTAGCTATTCCTACTTTAGCTACTTAATTATCTTATGATATTTTTCAAAAATTGTTAAGGAAAGAAGAAGCTAAGTTGATTCAATATGGTACTCTTATGAATACTAAGCATGCTTTTATGTCTAAAAATAAAAAAAACTAAATTTTAAACCTCATAATAAACAAAATTATAATCCTAAATTTCACAACAAATATAATTGTTATAAGAATAGAAATCACAACAATAATAGTTATGATAATCGAAAGAATAATCCTTCTAAGAGGCCTCATTGTAACAAATATGGTCATTGGCCAGACACTTGTTTCAAAAAGAAAAATACTAATAACAAGAAGCAACCTATGAGAAAAAATTATCAACAAAATCATAAGCCTCATAATAATAATGTCAATCAATTAAGGAGTGCTTTTACTTGTGCTTTAAATACTTCTAAACCTCCTGAATGGATTATTGATTCAGGTGTCTCTCAACATGTTACTTCTCATAAAGAGTTCTTTGAGTCAATACAACTTGATATCACTAATCTTCCTCTTCAACATGCAAATAATATTAGTTGTAAAGTAGAAGCAATTGGAGATGTGAATGTTCCTAATCGTAAGTTACAGGATGTTTTGCATGTTCCTAAGTTGACAACAAATTTGCTTTCCATAAATAAGCTTTGTCAATATTATGAGATAGAATTTAATAAAAATATGTGCTATGTGATTGATCCAAATCAAAATGATAAATTCATTGCTCATGCTAAATTATACAATGATAATTTGTTCAAATACTATGAGTTTACTACTTAAAAATACTCTTTATTATCTACCATTGATTTTAGTGTTTGGCATGAAAGACTTGGTCATATTAATGCTGACAATATTACAATGATGCAAAAATCTAATATGGTAGAAGGATTTCCTAGTATTGTTCCTTCTAAAATTATATGCAAAAGATGCATGAGTGTTAAGATGCATAGGGAGCCCTTTCCTAAAGTTCAAGCATGGAGGGCAAATCGTAAGTTTCACCTCATTCATAGTGACGTTTTGGGACCCATGGAATATGAATCTATCCAAGGATCAAGGTATGCACTTACTTTTGTTGATGATTATGCATGAAGAACTTGGATCTATTTTCTTAAAAACAAGGATCAAGTTCTTGATACTTTTGTTGATTTTCATTAATTTTTTGGAAGGCAATCTTGTTTTAAACTTAAAATTCTAAGGATTAATAATGATACTGAATATGTGAATTGTGCTTTAAATGGTTATTTGAAGTCTTTTGGTATTAAACATGAGCTTACCATTCCCTATACACCTCAACAAAATGGTGTAGCAAAAAGGAAGCATAGAACTATTGTTGAAATGGCTAGATGTATGTTACATGCTAAAAACATGTCTTACAAATTTTGCGTTGAAGCTATGTTTTGTGCTACTTATATTATTAATCAGACTCCAACCAAAGCCTTAAGGGATATCACCCCTGAAGAGGCTTGGTCATGTAGGAAGCCTAATCTTAAACATTTAAGAATTTTTGGTTCAATTATTTTCTTCATAAACCTAAACAGAAAAGGCAAAAGTTAGATTCTAAATCCTCTTCTCAAATTTGTGTCAGGTATGATGATCACTCGAAAGCTTATAGAGTTTATAATCCTCTTACAAATAAATTAAAAGTTGATAGAAATGTATACATTGATGAAAATGGTGTTCATGATTGTTCTAATGTTGTTAACAATGATTCTTCTCAAAATAATATGCTTGTTATAGAGGATAATCCTCCTTCTTTGAATAGGTCTTTGAATCCTCCTTTGAATCCTTCTAATACTTTTGTAGTTCAAGTGATAGTGAACATGATGCACATTCTCATGATGAGTCTTCTTCTCATGATGCTACTTCTACATCTAATCATGTGCCCAAATGGTATAAAAATTTAGTTCAAGAAAGTGATGATATCTTAATTAGAGTGGATAGATATAAGGGTAGAAAAGTAAACAATTGCAATTATGCTTTGATGTCTAAAATTATGGATATGAATGATCCACAAAGTTATGACCAAGCTAAACATCAACCTTATTGGAAAAAGTCAATGTACGATGAATATGATATGTTGATTGCAAATCAAACTTGGGAGCTTGTTCCTTTACCTCAAGGTAAGAATCTTGTTTCATGCAAAAGGTTGTATAAAACAAAGTTCAATGCTAACAATGAGATTAGTAAATTTAAAGTTAGATTATTAGCTAGAGGTTTCTCTCAAGTGGAAGTCTTAGATTATAGTGAAACTTTTGAACCCGTGGCCAAAATTCCAACTATTAAATTATTTTTAGCTTTAGCTTCTCATATGCATTGGCATATTCATCAAATGGATGTTAAAAGTTCATTTTTAAATAGTGATTTGCCTGAATAATTTTACATCTCAACCTTTAGGTTTTGTTGAAAAAGGTAAATAAAATCTTGTTCACAAATTGGAGAAATGAATTTATGGTTTAAAACAATCTCCTAGAGAATGGTATGCTAAAATTAATGCTTTCTTTACATCTCAAGGATTTACTATTAGTGTAGGTCATTATTTCCTAGTTGGGTTATTTATTTTTCCCTATATTCCTAGGTTTTTCTTACACTTCTAGTAATCTTGCTTAGGGTAATAAAGCATGTCTTATTAGGTGAGTGGTTGCGAGGTGTCACCTTCCTACATGTGAGCATCCATTAGCTATCTTGGGAAGATACTTTGCTATCTTTAGTCCGATAGATGGTTGCTCCTCATTGGTCAGTGTTGCCACCTCCTCCCTCTTCCTAGTCTATATAAGCATGCTACCTGGCTTGTATTTTGTATCTTTTACTTTTGCATCCTCTTAATGCTATTTTGCTTCTAGCATTTGCATTACTCTCTTGGAGACTAACTTTGTGTTGCTATTTTGATTTCTATCATTTGCATTCATAGTTTAGATATCTATTCTTTGCACTAGTTTTCTGGGTTAATAATCTTTTCAAATTCTAACATGGTATCAGAGCCTTGCTATGTGCAAGAGTAGATTTTAGTTTCCTTATTTGAGAGATTTAGGGGGGGATGATTAAGATTATTGCAGTTTTTCAAAAAACCTAGTATGCTCTTCTCTTGCATCTTCGGATGATCTTGAGAATCAAAAAAGTTTGATGGGAACTTTTTTAATCTCTGGGGTTTGCACATGTGTTTTATGAAATCTGGGTGATTGAAACATTTTTTATTATACTGGAAGCATTTCCAACTATTCCAATGTGTCTAGGAGGCTTAAGAAAGTTAGATTTGGCTTTCGTTTCACTGAAATCAGAGATCGTCATACACAGTTGTGGAATCGGGGTTTCAAGCTCAAATTTGACAACCAGCTTGCATATTTGGTGTTTTCAATCAATATTGCAGGTTCTAGCACACTATTTCTTGTCTTAGGTAGCTGATTCAGTCTTTGCATGTTAGTTTTTGGTTACTGGAGTTATTTTTGTAGCTAAAGGCATTATGTTTACACTAGATCAACATCTTCTGTACATCAGTAAGGAAAACCCCTTCTGGGTTTTGTTCATAGCACAAAAAACCATCTAGGTATGTTTTTTGTTTTTGGATGCAGTCTATATATTTTGCAGAAGCACACTCAGAAAGATACAATAGGACCCCTCTCCGTTGGTAGTTGCAATTTTCAAATGCTCCGTTCTTGCTTATATGGACTCCTTTTCCGAGAATTTTTTTTTATTTTGGCTATTTTTTCAAGTTCTATACACTACTGCAGATGTTTTTTGATTTTGATGCTAGGATTTTTTAGAAATTGTAGATTCTCAATAATGACATTACACAATTCTCATTTTGGGAACTTCAGAGGATCATAATTTTCACATACGACCTCATATCGATGTGATTCATTTTTTGAAAGTGCATATTTTTCACGTAGATCGCAGTGGTGCTATTTATTTCCTTGGGCATTGTGTGAAAGTTGTATTTTTAGCATATGCTCTTTGTGAGGGTTTTGTAATGCATTGAAATCAAGACCACTTAGTATTTCTTGCTAGTGGCAGTTGTAAACGTACTAATATAAAGTGCCAAATCATATTTTCTTGGGGGGGATTGAGTGAAAAGGGGGGGTTGTCTTGGTTGGGTTCTCTTCTTTTCGGCACTTCTCTACATTTCTTCATCATGGATCAAACAAATCTACCCATCATAACTCCATACAATTACTTTGAGTGGAAATCACACATGACAATTCACTTAAGGAAAGTTGGACTAAATAGGATAAATATGGGACTTGAAACTAAACCTACTAAAGATGAAGATAAGCCTAAGTGGTTTAATAAATGTGATGAAGCATATGGAACATTGTGTCTGTCTATTTCTCCTGATTTGCTCTTTCACATTAAGTCTTTGAATACACCAAATGAAATCTAGACAAAGCTAGAAAAACTATTTGGCACACAAGATTCAATGAGGGGTCATATGTTGGAAAATGAACTAATTAGTTTAAGTTTAGGCAATTTCAACATAATCCAAGATTTCTTCACTAAATTGAAATTGCTAAGGTTGTAGTTAAAACAATGTGGAATTGAAAAGAAAGATGAACAACTGATTCTTAGTATTCTCTCTAATCTAAGTTCAGAATATTCTGTGTTTGTTTCTACTTTCTATGCTACTAAGGGTGCACTTGGTACTCAATTCACCATGCCATCTTTAGATGATTTTGCTATCAGTCTCACTCAGGAATAGGACAAGCTAATCCAGATGGGCACTCTTAAGTCCTCTAAGTCACATGCCTTGGCTGCCAACCAAGGTACAAAAGAACAAAAGGGACAAAGTAGTAGTAACAATAGTAAGGATAAGAAACAGTAGAATAGCAAGGAGAAGAAGGATCAAATACTGGTTGCTTCAAAAGAAACTAATGAGACCCAATCTTCCAAGGGCAACAAGCCTAAGAAAGAGAGAGTCCAATGTTCCTATTGTAAAAGACCCGATCATGATGAATATAAATGTCTGAAGAAACAAATTGATCACTTGAAACACGTTCTTGAGAAGAATAATATTAGTGTTCTTGAGTCTATCAAACAGAGTTCTAATGAGGGGTCTAACAAGGCAAAAGAAAATAGCAAGGGGAAAGGAAAGGGCAAGGCCCTTGTTCTAGTTGCTTCTTCACCATCCACTTGGGTTCTTGATTCGGGTGCTTCGTACCACATGGCTTCATCTAAGGAAGAACTTGCATCTTTGGAGCCATGTACTATGCCTTCTATTTTGATGGGTGATGACACTCCTATTGAGGTGTGTGGGAGAGGGTCTATCGATGTGGGGGATGGCACATTCCATGATGTTCTTTTTGTTCCCTCATTATCAACTAATCTCCTATCGGTATACCAGATCACTCACATAGGTTTAGGCAAGCGGGTTGAGTTCACTCTTGATTTAGTGGAGATTCATGAGTTGCACAATGGTTCTATAGTTGTAGTTGGGAGAGTAGATCATTAGTCATGGCTCTGTTTGTTTTCTCACTTTGTTCCTGATACTCCTTCAACTATTTTTCTCACTCATTCTGATGATGTGAGTAGATTATGGCATGAGCGGTTTGGCCATCTCAACTTCCGCTACTTGCAGTAGCTCAACTAGCAGAGCATGGTCACAAGGTTGCCTTCAGTTTAATTTTCAGGTGGTGTTTGCCAAGGTTGCATTCTTGGTAAGCATCCTAAGGAAAAGTTTGACAAAGGGAAGGCATGGAGAGCTTCACAAATACTAGAGTTAGTTCACAGTGATTTGGCTGGTCCATTTTAGCATCCTTCTTTCAGCAGGGTCTGATATGTCTTCACATTCATTGATGACTTTTCTTGATATACTTGGGTGCACTTTCTCAAACAGAAGTCAGAGGTATTTGATCATTTTTAGGACTTCAAAACTTTTGTAGAGAAGCAATCCGGGAAAGCCATCAAAGTTTTGCACACTGACAATGGTGGTGAGAATGTCAACCATCAGTTTGAGAGGTTTTGCATTTCAAAGAGGATTGATTTGTAGCATTCAGTTCCATACAATCCTCAGTAGAATGGTGTTGCAGAATAGATGAATAGGTCCTTCAAGAAATGGCAAACTACATGATTCACTCCAGATCTCTTACACCATAGTATTGGGCAGAGGCCATTAACTATGCTTGTTATATCCATAACTATGTTCCTCACCGAGCATTGAAGGGAGTCACTCCTTTTGAAGCTTGGAGCAGTCGGAAATCATCAGTTAAGCACTTTCAATTTTTTGTTCTCCTGCATGGGCCCACATTTCTACAGAGAAATGCAAGGCCTTAGATCTACAGAGAAGACCTTGCATATTTGTAGGTTGCCCTGATGGTGTGAAGGTTTATCAATTGCTCCACCCTACTACACATGAGTTGTTCATTGATAGGAGTGTTTAGTTTGAGGAGGGCTCTTCGAGCTCACTTTCTATCACTTCTCCAACTCCTACTTTGACATTGGAGTCACTTAGGTTACATGACAAATCTTCTAATGAGTCAGATTCCCCTGAGCTTTCTACCTCCACTTCTGATGTAGAGAGCGATTCGGAGGACTCACCTCCTTCCTCTCCTAGTCATCATTCAAATGTTGATGATTCTCCTCTAGATTCTCCATCTTTTAGTCCAGTTTGGCCTACACAGACCTTAGAGTCTGTAGGTGATTGGGTTGGGGATCCATCAGACACCAGACAGACTCATTCACAGTTCCAGGATGCTCCACATGTCTTCATTGCTATTGCCTTAGATCCACAGTCTTTTCATGAGGCTTCTGGTATGCCTGAGTGGGATACAACTATGCAAGAGGAGTATAGTTCCTTGATGAGGAACCACACTTGGGATTTTGTCCCTCTTCCTAAGGGAAGAAAACTTGTTTGATGTAAGTGGATCTATCAGACAAAATTTGTAGAAGATTGGTCAGTTGACAAGCATAAGGCTTGCTTGGTCACTAAAAGATTCTCCCAGGTTCCTGGGATTGACTACTCTGAGACTTTTGCGCCAGTTGCTCGAATGAATTCCATCCAACTTGTTCTTGCCATTGCTATAGCTAATCATTGGGAAGTACACCAGATGGATGTGAAGAGTACTTTTCTTCATGGTGACCTTCGGGAGGAGATCTACATGGAGCAACGATAGGGATTCCTTTAGGATTATTCACTTGTGTGCTATCTTCAGAAGTCTCTCTATGGCCTCAAACAGGGTCCTCGGGCCTGGTATGCCAAGATGGACTCATTCCTTCTATCACTTGGGTTCACTCGGTGCCATTCTGATCCCAATGTCTACATTCTGTAGTAGGATGATTCACTCCTATTTTTGGTTCTGTATGTTGATGACTCGCTAATCACAGGGAGTTCTTCATCCACCATTGGGGTTGTCAAAACTGCCCTCTATGACAGGTTTTTGATGATCGACTTGGGCTTGTTGCATTACTTTCTCGAGATTGAGATATTTTAGTCTTCTTTCGGGATCACCATCACATAGTCCAAGTATGCTCTAGATTTGCTCTTGAGGTTTCATATGGCTGACTGCAAGCCTGCTCTGACTCCCTTTCTTTCTGGAGTCAAACTTGAGGCTCGGTGTTCTTCTCCACTTGTTGATGGCACTTTGTACCGACATCTTGTTGGGAGTCTCATTTATTTGACTCATACGAGACCTAACATTTCATATGCTATAGGCATGGTCTCTCAATTCATGCAGGAGCCTCATGAGCTGCATTGGAAAGCAGCCAAGCGGTCCTTCACTACATTCAGGGTTCACACAGTTTTGGGATTCACTATGCAGCGAGCATTGAGATTGACTTGGTGGGCTACATAGATTCAGATTGGGTAGGTGATTCTCAGGATCACAAGTCTACTTGAGGTTATAGTTTCTCACTTGGTTTAGGTCCTGTTTGTTGGTCGAGCAAGAAACAGTGTGCTATTGCTCTATCTTCTACTAAGGCCGAGTATCGGGGGTTGTGAATACCACCACTGAGGCCATTTGGCTTCAGAATCTTCTCATTGATTTTGGTATCCAGATCAGATGGCCATCAGTCATATTTTATGACAACCAAAGTGCCATTCAGATCTCACAGAAATCTGGTCCATCATCAATGGACCAACACATAGAGGTCCACATGCACTACATCTAGGAGCTCATCCATGGCCACATCATCGACCTTTGCTATTGTCTGACTTCTAAGTAGGTTGCTGATATCTTCACCAAACCCTTCACTGAGAGCAAGTTCCTTCATTTACGAGCTTTGCTGGGGGTGCAGGATGCTTCATCTTCTAGGGGGCTTCTTCCTCTCACTCGAAGTCCTAACTCTCTCTACTTTTGGGGGGTCTCTTTTCTCTCTCTTTAGGGGGAATTTTATGTACATGGGTACCTCATCAGGCTTGATTTTTCAGGACCCATTTCTACATCCACCTAATCTTCGCTTATGGGGGGTGTTAATGTATATTTTTACTTCCTAGTTGGGTTATTTATTTTTCCCTATATTCCTAGGTTTTTCCTACACTTCTATTAATCTCGCTTAGGTTAATAAAGCATGTCTTATTAGGTGAGTGGTTGCGAGGTGTCACCTTCCTACATGTGAGCATCCATTAGCTATCTTGGGAAGATACTTTGCTATCTTTAGTCTGATAGATGGTTTCTTCTCATTGGTCGGTGTTGCCACTTCCTCCCTCTTCCTAGTCTATATAAGTATGCTACCTGGTTTGTATTTTGTATCTTTTGCTTTTGCATCCTCTTAATGCTATTTTGCTTCTAGCATTTCCATTACACTCTTGGAGACTAACTCTTTGTTGCTATTTTGATTTCGTATCATTTGCATTCATAGTTTAGATATCTATTTTTTGCACTAGTTTTCTGGGTTAATAATCTTTTCAGATTCTAACATTTACTAGAAGTCAAAATGATCCTAATATTTCTATTAAACATAGAGAAAATGATATTATGATTGTTATTTTATATGTTGATGATTTGATACTTACTGGTAGTTCCAACAATTTAATTTGTGATACTAAATCTTAACTAAATAATCAATTTCAAATGACTAATTTATGTTTGTTACATTTTTTTGGGGCATCAAAATTTGGCAAACACCTAATGGTATTTTCCTTTCTCAACACAAATATGCTCAAGATCTCTTAGATAGATTCAAAATGAATGATACTAATCATGTTTCTACTCCTTGTGAATTAGGAACAAAGTTAATGGTTCATATGGAAACTCCTTTTGTTGATTCTACTTTATATAGGCAACTAGTTGGAAGCTTAAATTATTTAACTCTAACTAGACATGATATTTCCTTTAGTGTTGGTTTAATTTTGTATATTTATGTCAAAACCTCAAAAAACACACTTTAAATTTACAAAAACAATTATAAGATATATTCCACTAATGTTTGTCTCTTTTATGATGCAAATTGTAAATTTTCTTTATATGGTTATACTGATTCAGATCTAGGAGGTGATCCCAATGATAGGAGATCAACTTGTAGTTATTGTTTCTTTGTTAGATCAGGTGACATATCTTGGAATAGTAAGAAGCAACAATCCACTTCTCTTGGATCTATCAAAGCTAAATATAAAGGTTGTACTAATGCATCTAAAGAAGCACTATGGTTAAAAAGAATGCTTGATGAACTTGGTCTACCTCAAAAAGATCCTACTCTTTTATATTGTGATAATCAAAGTATCATTGCCTTAGAAAAGAATCCAATTTTTCATGCAAGGAACAAGCATATTGCTCTTTAACATAACTTAATTAGAGAGAAAATTCAAGACAAACAAATTTCTGTTTTGTATTGCAAGGTTGTAGATCAATTTGTAGATATTCTCATTAAACCTCTTTGTAAAGAAAAATTTCTTCATCACTGTAAAAATAGAAGCTTGCATCCTATTGATGGATTTGATGTAATCTCTCCAATTAAAGATAAAGGGGGGATGCTAGAATATTAATCTTTACTTGGTAAAGGTAAATATTATTTATTTATCTTTCACCACAAATACTTGTATTTATAATACAATGTATTTTTTTGTCTTGACATATGAGGATGATTCACGTATAAATTCCTCTTGGAGGAATATTTAGGTGATTAGTCATCTCCTTAAGAGATTGACACATTCCACACACCAAAGTGATAGATGGCATGTGAGAGTTACATACAACTCCTCTTCTCACCTCTATTTATGAGGTGTTTTCTCATCTTCTTTCTATCATCTTCATTCTCTCATTCACGTGAATAATTTTCTTGTAATTCTTTGAAGGCTTATTGTCATCTTTCATATTCATTAGGGATTTTTCATTGTTTTCCCCCCTTCAAAATCTCTTGTCTCCATTGTTGATTGGTGTGTACTTCAGGTTGTGTTTCTTCTTTGAATGGTAATATTGTTTCAAACATAAACTCTAAATACTTGATTAGTCTTTCCTTGCTCCTTAATTTTCCTTTCAAAATTTTGTATGAAACATGAATTAAATAAAAATAAAAATTTATGTCCATGTATAAATAATTCTAAAGTAAAATAAAATAACTCTTAACAAAATAACATAGCTCTAGACTATATCTCTCAACTTTTATTAGATAAATGTATTTAAGATATCTATATTAGTTAAAACACATATTTTTAAAATTAATTAATATTTTAAAAACCTTAAAATTTTACCTTTTTAATGGTTATTGAACCCTTGTCGACCTATACTTGTCACAAGCTATGCTTCTTACAAACAAAACTTTCATTTAGAGTAGGTAATCAAAATGGTAATAATTTAATAATGATAATGTTAGATGGCCTGGGAATGTAAGAAAATTCTTCATCGTAGGCCGTGCTTATATGTTAATGAATCTTAAAGCTGACAATCTTGTTATTTCTAGCAAGAAAAGAAAAACTTGTTTACTATTTCTTTTGATAAGATCTTGTAAACTATGTTGCATAGAGATATTGGCAGAAAATCTTCAAAGGTTGTTATTACCTCCTTCTTTGGGATAACTACTATGAAAGTATTGCTTAAATCTTTCAAAACAAATCCTTTCTTTTTTGATTCTTCTACTACTAACCAAATATTTTTTCCAACAATGTTCCAACATTTGTGAAAGAAGCTCACTGGGAAGTGATCTAGGCTAGGAGCTTTATCTAGATGTAGTTGTGTGACAACTTTTTTTATTTCCTCCTCAGTAAAGTGACTCATTAGAAAATGGTTTTGATCCTTATTTATCTATTGATGTAGAAAATGAAAATCAAATAAGGAACAAATGCATCAATGAACCTACTCCATATTCAACATCACATCAAGATCAAGTAACTAACCATATAAAATGAAACAATATTCCGAAGTAGTCCTTGTTACCCTCGATATTTGATAATGATATTTAACATATAAATGTTGATTGCTCACACTAGAATCATAACATTACTCTCAAAATGTGTAGATAATGGCTTCTTGATCATGGTGTGGTCTACGGGAAAAATTATTAAAGGATGCTCTAACATATATGATCTAGGACAAATGGATGAATAGCCAAGATTAAATTAAGCATCAATAGATAAAATCAAATGAGATATGGATCAAGACATGGATCAAGGATGGATGGACAAGCTTAAGTAAGACAACTTAAGGGAAGGATAAGACCTATCCTCATAAGGTCAACCTAGGATTTTTAGATTTTTGTGCCAAGATGAGGATAAGAGGGAAAATATAATTAGTTAAATAAAATTATTTAATTAATTATAAGACAATCAAGGGGAAATAATTAATTAAGTAACTAAAATAATTTAATTAATTATTGGACAAAGGGGAAATTTAATTGAATGAATTATTAAAAAAAATATTTAATTAATTTTGGCTAAGGAAAATGGATAAAATTAATTAAATAAAAAATACAATTTATTTATTAAATTAATTAGCTAAAGGGGAGGACAAATGAGAGACACTATGATGGACAACAAGATCAAATCTAGGTGTCTACATTACCAATTTAGGTATTTTCCATGATGCTCTTTTGGTGCTTCAAATCTAACCCTGTCTGATTGTTTAAAAGATTTTGAAGTAGAGAACAACTTCTTCCTTGATTTTCTTGTCCTCCTCTATTAGTTCACTAGTTTTCAATTTTATTTGTATAATTCTATTATGCATTTTCTAGGTTTTTGTGGAGCTATGGAAAATATTTGTGTTTTTGTCCCCATCTTTGAGCCATATTTTCCCTGATTTCTATCCCCAAAAAATTTCTTCTGTTGCCAAAATTTCTAAATATTGATCCATTAAATCTTTTCTCTTTTATATCTTTCTTGATTCATCCCATTCTAGATTACCTTTTTGCTTAGATTTTCCATCATTTCTTCTAATGTCTCTTTTTCTTCAAGGATGTTCCTAAAATGATCTTCCATTTTTTGAGGCATTCTTCCACATATTGTAGTTTCTTAAAAAAATATAAATATTATTTTATCCTTATTGATATTGTACCTCACCCCACCATTTTTTGATACTGGTTGTAAATTTTTGATGTCTCATCAACATGTTTTCAAATTTGAATGGGCATCTTTTTGGATTTTGTTCTTCTCTTAGAAAGAGTTGAATTGAAAAGTGATCATATCCTAAAATAGGAGGAATGTTACATTCCGCTGACAGGGAGAGGGTAGCCCAATCATCACTACACATGAATCTATCTAGTCTTTTAGCTATATTATTTAAGCCTATTCTTTGATTACTCTATATGTATAACCTATTGTTTGGTTTTATGTCTTGAAGATTTGTGTTTGTTGCGAATTATATGATGCCTAGTTGTGCTTGATTCTTCATTCTCACCCCCTTTTTTTATCCTCATCATATAATATAGTATCAAGAAATCTCCACCAATTATCATAAATTTTGGGGGTTTGGATTTAATAATGAGTACTATATCTTATCCATTTTCTTTCTTTTGTGTGCATACAACTGGTCCATAAACATTAATCAAGAAAAATGAAACTTAATAAATATACAATTGATTTTACTTACTCACCAATGTTGATCTAAGTTGATGAATTCCATGTTAGTTCTTGAGAGTCTCCATATGATAGCCATGCCTCTAGAAAGGACAATTGGTTCAACAAAGTGTCCTTTCCATTTTTTGGTTTGTAAGCCATTATTTTAGCTTGCTTCTTCCTTTTGTTTTTTCTTGTAGGAGGAATATATCAATATCTGATAAACACAATAGACGTTTAACCAAACATCTTTTGTTAGGGGTGTTTAGGCCCCTATCATTCCATGATGTGATCTTAATTGATCATTGGAAAGGAGTATTCCTTTCCCAGATCTTATCATCATTTTCCCTTTTGCCTCCCCTTCTCTGACCAGTAATTTTTTGATTAGATTTCCTTCTTTTCTTTTTTAGTTCCCCACAATTAGGCTTATCAATTTCAAATATCGATTGGATCATTCCTCTATCATCTAAAGAGTTCATCTAAATTTCTATCCTTTCTTATTCCTTATTTATTTCTTTTATAATCTCCTTTTGAAAATCTAAAATTTTAGCAATCCCAAAAAGTTCTAACACTAATTTGAAAGTATCATTTTTTAGGAAATACCTTAACTCTCCCTCCTTTGGAAAATGTCATGTTTTGTTATTTTCCCATATTTCTACCTATGTCTGATTTTCTTATTGATTTTGTTCCTTTTTCCCAATATTGGCTTCTTCAATGTGGGAAATGTTTTCTACTTTTTTGTTTTCTCTTTCTCTTCTTTGATCATTCATGTTCCATTTATTTCTTCATATTAGGGATTTTTTCTATTGGCCCCTCCATTTCAATTTTTTGGTTCCAAAACTCTTCCTTTGATTGAATTTTGACAGACAAAGAAAGCTTTTCTATCAAATTTATGTATACACAGATATGTGCATAAAGGCCTAATTATTTCTCTTTTGTATTTTCATCCATCAATATGAAGGACCCTATATGATTTTCTATTTCCTTAAGTATCAAGGGATTCCAATATTTGAAGGAAGATTATGAAATCTAATCCACATTGGATTTTTTGATATTTTATGTCTCAGATGGTTAAGGTTTAGTTCCTAGTCTTTTATCTAAAAACCCACACTGTCCATTAATTTCATAAACTTTCTTTCATTATTTCATCTTTTTTTCCCTATCGTTCACATTTTATTTGATAAATGCCTCTTGGTAGATTGTGGATAATCATCTTTTGCCCCTAGTTTTCTTTACACCATTTTTGTATTTGATCTCATGCAGATCAAGGATTTTCCCAACTCATGAAAAAGGCCATATATTTTGAATGAGAATTTATATTATCCAATTCCTATTTGATTTTAATAAATATGACATTCTAAAAATTTTTCTTTATTTTTTGTGTCCCCAAAGGGATCCTATTCACTCCTGTAGCAACATATGATAACTCTTTTTTTGGTTTTGTCCATGTCCTTTTTTGGTCATCTTGGATTTGGTTTTCTATCTAGTCTATTAGGGCCTTATATTTTATTTCCTATGGTCTTCACAATTTAATTTATGAAGGGGAAGAAATTTGATCTAACCCTAGTGTAGGGTTTTGGGTTCTACTTTTCTACAAATTATCTCCTTTTGAGCCATTGGTTGTTGAACTATTTAAATCTATTTCTATTATTTTGTTCTTCATCTTCCTTTCTTCTTCTCTCCATTCTTGTGTTAATCTACTATAGTCTTTTGCCAATTTCTACCCAAAAAATTGTCCTCTATTTTGTTTCTTCTATCCTTTTTCCCTTGCCTCATGTTTTTTATTTTTAAAATTCCATCTATCACTTTTCTTGTGTGTCATTTTTTTTTATTTTTAAATTCCATTGCCACTTATTTTGTAGAGTAGAGATATTTTTACTTTGAACAATTTTTAGTTTACTATAAATTAAGATTTTATAAACATGTTACTATTTCTTTTGATTTGTAAATACATCCATGGGGGATGCTCCTTGTACTATAAAGTAATAAAAAAAGAATAGTATAAATTTTTACAAAAACTCTATTAACATAGAGTCAAACCTAGGTGACAACAAAAACCTAGAAATGATATAACTATTACTATATATTTAGCTATGCAAGGATAGAATAAAAACATAGATAATAATATGGGAACCTTGTTCCTTCAGCCCCCTCCTACTCAATGTGATGAAGGAGAATCTTGGGTGAACGAGCTATCCCACATCAACCAAAAGGATTCTTAGATTTTTGTTTCCATTTTGTTTTAGTTTTTTTGTTGATTTTACTTCTAGAGAAGATTCATGTTGATTTCATGATTGATGTAATCAAGTTAAGAGCATGTAGCTGTATGAGTGTACAAAGAATTTATTAAGACTTCCACTTTGCAAAAAACTAAGTTCAAACATCTATGAAGGGGATTTACCTAGAATTGGTAGCTTTGATAGGAATTCTATAAAAAGAGAACATGTTTTGTTTTAAATGATGTAATTCCATCTAATGGAGAGGGTACAATAGAAATGAGGAGCTATCTACAATTCCTTAACACATAACTGCAGCCAAAAAATGGTATTTTTATTATTTCTTCATAAAGTTTCCACTCCAATCCACGTAAGGATAGAGAAGACCTCAAAAGAGAATAGCATTTGGAAGAAAGCCATATTTTAGGAAGAAGATGCCGATTCAGTGTCCAGTCTCATGATGATCTAGAAAGAGAGAGTATAGAAGTTCAAAGGATGGTGAGCCATTTTGGAATAGATTTTTTTGGAAGTCGATTATATTACTATCTTTTCACTTTCTCAATGCATGTGCCATATAAAAACAAAACAATGGCATTTTGAAGGGGTCAATTTGTAGAAGAATAATTAAAGAATAAGTGTCTACAGACAAGTAGAAAAATGTAGCAGAGGAGAGCAGGTTGGGGAGAATAAAAGGATCGGTACCCAAAAGGGAAGTTTAGAAAAAGTGAATTGATCCAAGTCTAGGAGAGAGAGCGACTAATAGAGGTTGTTGCCAGAGAGGAAACGAGTTCTCTACCATAGTAGAAAATAAAAAATATAGTTGTTTATAGAATAGAGAGAGAAAGAGTTTGATATGTATGTGAAAGAGGCCATTGGAGCCTAGAATTAAAATTCTTGTTGCAAATTAGTTTCAAGTTGATTCGAATAAGAGAATTGAAACCTTATTTCTAGCAATCCCTATTTTTAGTATATTGTGTTTTGAATTAAATTTAAAAATGGTGTGAGTTTAGTTTGCGAGAGGTGAGTATTTTGTCACGTCAAATGGTATCGGAGTGAGGTGATCCTGAGAGTGTAGAGTATGCACTAGGACTAAGGTGGGATATTCTCCATTGAAGACTAAAGCTAGGTAGAAGGTGTTGAGTTCCACCACTAAGAGAGAGTGGGTGAGGAAGCATCTTGCAGAAGTCTTCTTGGGTGGAGAGTAGTAGGAAAAGTGTTTGAAAAAATGTCAAAAATGAAAAGTATGAGGTCGGTCTTGAGAAGACCTTTGGGAATTTCATTCCTTTAGAGATTGATGATGGAAGAGTTGGATAATACACTATAGGATTTGTGACAAGAGACACGGCATGTTCTAACAGAAAGTATAGTAGAGATGAAGATGAAAAAGAAAATGGGTGAGGAGTCCCATATTTATTCTAATGATGTTTTGTATGTAGGTGGATTTGTGTGTGCAAAAAATGAGGACAAAGATGAAGAAAAAGATGGAGAAAAGAAAGTGATTGCAGTAGAAGAAGTTGCAGCAGTTGAAGATGAAGAGAAAGATGATTTGATGTTGCAGATTTTGTTGGTGGAAGAAGAGGTAAGATAAATGAAGGTGAAAGAAAATGATGAAGTGATTACAGTAGTAGAGGATGTAGTTGCAGCTAACAAGAATGTGTAAGACATCACAGTGAAGTTCGATGTTGCGGCTATGAATGTGAATGAGGTAAATTAGTTATACGATGTTATTTTATTTTTAGATGTGGGAGTAGAAAATGAGATGAATAGAGGACAAGATAATGTTGTGTTGTTATGTGTAGAGATGGTTAAGGATGTTGCAGGATATTGGTGGAGATGGACGATTAAAGGTGGGTTTGAACCCATAGAGGAGGAGAGGAGTGAGGAAAGAGTTTGGTGGAGGAGGTTAGGCTTTGGTGGACATAAGTTGGTGGTGCATGTTCCGACATGATGCTAGAAAAGGTGAAACAAAAATTGATTTTAAACTCTTGGACAATGAAGGAGTTCATTGCAGGTTGATGCCAAGCTAAAAGAGTAGTACAAATTTACTCAAGTCCACTTTGTGAGCATATGCTCACAAACGTTCTACCCGGTGTGTCTAATGCAAGAGCATCCTGGGTAAATGAGCTATTCCGCATCAACCAAAAAGATAATTTGATTTTTGTTTCTATTTTGTTTTAGTTTTAAGTTGATTTTACTTCAAGAGGAGATTCAGGTTGATTTCATGATTGATGTAATCGAGTTAAGAGAATGTACCAGTATGAATGTCCAAAGAATTTATTAAGACTTCCACTTTGTGGAAACTAAGTTCAAACATGTGAAGGGGATTTTCCTAGAATTGGTAGCTTTGATAAGAATTATGCACAAAGAGAACAAGTTTTCTTTAAAACAATGAGATTCTATCTGATGAAGAAGGTGCGATAGAAATAAGGAGCTATCTACAATTTTTTATCACATAATCATGGCCAAAAAATGGTATTTTTATTATTTCTTGGCAAAGTTTCAACTCCAATCCACGTAAGGATAGAGAATACATCCAAAGAGGAATTTTGAAGAAAGCCACATTTTGGGAAGAAGATGGTGATTTGGTGTCAAGTCTCGTGATGATCTGGAAAGAGAGAGCGCAAAAGTTCAAAGGTTGTTGGCCATTTTGGAATCAATTTTGCTGGAAGTTGATTCTATTTATGGCTTTTCACATTCTTAATGCCTATGCCATATAAAAACCAAATAATGGAATTTTGAAGGGGTCAATCTGCAAAAGAATAAAGGAAGAATAAGAGTCTATAGACAAGAAGAAAAATGTAGCAGAGAAGAGTGTCTTGGGGAGAATATAAGGATCACTACCGAAAAGGGAAGTCTGGAAAAAGTGAATTGATGCAAGTATACGAGAGAGGCCGACTAATAGAGGTGGCTTCTAGAGAGGAAAAGAGGATTTGTTTGCCATAGTATCAAATAAAAAATACAGTTGTTTATATAATAGAGAGAGAAAGAGATTGATATGTATGTTAAAGTGTCCATTGGAACCCACAATTGAAATTCTTATTGTAGATTAGTTTCAAGTTGATTGAAATAACAGAACTAAAATCTTGTTTCTAGCAATCCCTATTTTTAGCATATTGTGTTTTGAATTGAATTTAAAAATGGTTTGAGTTTGGTCTGCAAGAGGTTAGTATTTTGTCTGCATCATAATTATAATGAAACATTGCATCCATTCTACACCATCTACCTCCTTCATTCCAAAGATCTACTTTAGGAAATCAATTGCTTTCTCCACCTTCTAATGCCTTCTTACAAAAGACCCTAGCTTGTTGGAAGTAAGGAAAGAAAACCATTTCACCAAATCTTTGTTGTGGTTTAGCCTATGGAAATCACTTAGAAGTAGGACACCATTGCCATACCTAGTCATCGCTAACACCCTGTCTAAACCTCCCAAGAATCTCTTTTTTATCAAAGCCTTCACAATTACTACCACATCCTCCTTCAATTCCCCAAATTCAAACAATGTTGCAACAAACACTAATGAAACATCAATATTTACTCTATATCAGTGATCCACAAACAAAAACTCCTTCCTAAAATCCATTGGACTACCATAAGTAGAATAATATTTCTAGTTTTTAAAATGCTTTGAAGGGTCTTTTCAACCACCTCCCTGAGAAAGGCCATTTGCCTCTAGAGACAAGTAAGCCTAATTGGGGTGTCCATGGCTTCTAAATAGCTACATAGCTCAAACAATGGATAATTAACATCAAAGCATTATTTACCTCAAATACAACCATCTTAACTCTAAATGTGCTAGAATAGGAATCTATCATTATTTGTATCATTATTATCTCCCACTTTGAATGTCCTATCATCATAGTGGAGTGGCACGAATTGGAGAAGGCATTAAATTCCATTATTTCCAATCCTGTAAGAGTGAAACTAGTGTGTTACTAGCCATGTGGAATTTCCAAAACTAGTTCCTTCAACTAATTAATTGTCAAGTTGGCCAGCACATCAACCTCCTTATTTGTCTCCCTAAATACATGGTTTACTATGTATTCTTCCAACTTATCCAAACGCTCCATAACCATTTCAAGTATGGTGTTATATGTCCAATTTGATGTGATCCTCATCCTTACAACATTAATCACAAATATGTTGAATCACCTTCTATTGCTATCTTTCTTTGACCCATCTTAATGCTTACTTGAAGTCCTAGGATTAGCGCTTGAAACTCAACCATATTGTTGGTTCGATAGACAAGCCTCTTGGAAGCTCCTAGATGGTCCCAAATTCCCTTTCAAGGTGCCATTGAAGTTTAATTTGTACCAATATTGTTGGTTCGATAGACAAGCCTCTTGGAAGCTCCTAGATGGTCCC
Source organism: Cunninghamia lanceolata (assembly GCA_027924645.1). Classification (NCBI taxonomy): domain Eukaryota; kingdom Viridiplantae; phylum Streptophyta; class Pinopsida; order Cupressales; family Cupressaceae; genus Cunninghamia; species Cunninghamia lanceolata. Next base: position 26,439,703 of record BSBN01000078.1, on the reverse strand, counting down.
AAATTCCCTTTCAAAGTGCCATTGAAGTTTAATTTGTACCAACATGTCTCCGAGGGAAGCTATTTTTCTTCCAAATGCAATATTTGAGACTTGTCTCTAGGGGAAGCTATCTTTTACCAACTTGTCTTCTTCGGGGGAAGCTAACTTGTCTTCTCTGGGAGAAGCCAACTTGTCTCTTCTTCCAAATGCAATATCTGAGACTTGTCTCTAGAGGAAGCTATTTTGTACCAACTTGTTTGCGGGGGAAGCCAACTTGTCTTCTTTGGGGGAAGCCAACTTGTCTCTTCTTCTAAATGCAATATTTGAGACTTGTCTCTAGGGGAAGCTATTTTGTACCAACTTATCTCCAGGGGTACTCCCCTGGGTGACATGTAAATTCTCCTCTCCACATGCCACGGGTAAATCATCCTAGGGGCTCCTCAATTGTTGAACCTAGGTTGTTGGCACTACAGGAAAGAAGCCCTACCATTTCACCACAAGGTCTCCCCTTATAAACATGGTACTATTAACATCATATAATATTATAAATTTTTTTAGTAATTAAATTCTATATTAGTTAAACAATATTAATAGTTTAAATGTTTCAATAGAATCCATAAGATTTAACCTTAAAGTAAAATAAAAACCATTTACTTTGAGTTATTTTATTAGTACCTACCTTACTATTGCATTTGCTAATGCTTATCTAGTTATTAATCTATTAATAATAAACCAATCAAGACACATGATTATTTTTCTTGTCGAGCAAATTTCATATAAATTTAAACTTTTCCTATGTCAAGATGATAAAATTTTAACAAAACATCAATGAAAAATGATTTATCTCTATTGTGATTGGCTAAAAAAAATGACCTCTTCTTCTCAGTGCAATAGACACCTATAAAGTAAACAAATTATGAACACCAATCTTACCTCCCATGAGTGGCAATAATTCTGAGAGTGAAAAATCATCAGTTTTTTAGAATTTAATTTTTTACTTCATTACCTAAACTTCAAAATTACTTTTTGTCAAAGGTACAAAATGTTATTATTTATAGTTATATTATTAATAATACAATTAATAATATTATTAATATCCATTATTAACACTTCTTTCATATATAATCTTAATTGATATAATAATATTATAATAATATTGTATAATAATATAATAATAAGCATAAACATAAATATAATATAATATAACAATATAATAAAAAACAAAAATATAATATAATACTATATACAAATATTATAATATTAAAATAATGTAATAATATAAATATATTATTATCATATTTATAATATAAACATTGTTTATTATCAATAAATAATTAATTATACAATTTCATTAATATTTAAACTAAAAATATTTATAAATTATACTATAAATAGTACAATTTTGTTATAATATTTATATTGGCTTTAAAAAAAGTTATTTGTTTAACATTATTGGAATCCAATTTTCCTATACAACAAATATTTATTCTAAGAAGAAAATTAAGTCAAATATTATATCAATTAATATTATACTATATTATAATACTATAATATCAAGTGTTATAATAAATATTAATAATATAATTAATATTAATATTAATATTATAACTATAAAGAATAAAGATTTTTTTGACAAAAAGTAAATTTGAAGTTTACGTAATGAATTAAAAAATAAAAACTAAAACACAACTATAACTAGAATAGATAACTTAAATACATCTATAGTTCCTACATTAAACTAAAGTGATTTAAAACACAACTATAACTAGAATAGATAACTTTAATACATCTATAGTTCCTGCATTGAACTAAAGTGATTTACCCTACAATTAGTTTTTTTGTGGGATGCAAGACAATTCTTAGCTCTAAGAATTAGATTTTAATAGAACATTTTTCAATAATTTTTTAATAGAATTAACATAGTAAAAATCATCATTAAACTAAATATTAATTTTCTTTGTGACTTTTAAAGATTGGAGAATTATAACCCTAACCCTCATTAAACTAAAATAAAGTAATTTACCTTGATAAATAATTTACCCTCCCTTGATTTTCTTATTTTTCTTTGTGAGATGTAGGAATTCTTAGCTGTAAAAATTAGTTTTTGTTGGTGTATAACTCCATGAGTTAACACTAACTCAATCATAGTTAGGTGACTTATAGCACATGCCAATTGATATTTTCAACTTGGTGAGTCGTTTGTAATAGGTGTCAATAGACTTGACACATCACCTCTATTTCCTAGGGTAGTTAAACTATTCTCTTGCTTTGAATATCGCCACCTATCTTGTTTCATGGAGAGTTGGGAATGCAACCTCTACTATTTATACCTATTGTATATGCTTAAAAATGACACGATTCACATTCTTCTAAATTAATTAAATATCAAAATATTTAATTATCTCTTCTAAAGTCAAAATTAAATAAAATCTCTTATTCAATTTAATACCTCCAAACAATTAAATAATTCTTAATTATTTAATTAAATCAAATTTATTCTTCCAAATTTCAATAAATCAAATCAAATTTATTTAAATCCTCTCAATCTCCAAAAATAAAATATAATCAAATATTTTATTTATTCTTCCAAATCATGCACAAGAATTAAATAAATTTATTTATTTAATTAGCTTTCTTATCTTCTAAATTAAATAATTCCAATTATTTAATTGTTCCTTCCAATAATATCTTCTCTAAATTTAAATAAATCAATTATTTATTTAAGTTATCTTTTCTTCTAAATTGAGTTATCTCTAAATATAATTCAAGCTTTGTGCACATTCAATTAAATATTCCTAATATTTAATAGAGCAAAATATCTTCTTATTCTCATGCCAATCCCTTCTTCTTGCTTTAAATCACTTAAACTAATTATTATATTCTTTTAAATACTTTAACTCGTTCTTCTATTCTTAGAAAATCTTCTCATGCAAAAGAAAGCAAGACATTTGTCCTCTTCTTATTCGTTGCACATTCCTCATCTATTCTAAATTGTTGATCTTCTCAAGTCTTTTATACCGCTGATCTCTTCTTTCCTAAGTCTATAAATTGAACCTCATTCTTCCGTTCTATCATCCAAGCTTTAAGTATTGTTACTCTGTAGGAATTACAGTGTGCCTTTGGCACTAATTTCTTCATTGCTTGTGATCACATTCGCTACTACATACTACACATTACTACCATTGTTGTGAAGCTCCTCTTTATTGCAATAAACTATCACTGCCATTCTCAATTGACATTTTTGAAGCATAGCAGGGAAGTGCACTCTCTGAGGGCCCTATTTCATACATGCAAGATCAATTGTGATAGGCAATCAATGGAAGCTTCGAATTGAGGAAGGTTTGCTTTGTTGTTCATTGCTTTATTCGATTAATCTTCTTAGTTCACCATTTCATTGAGTTTTGGGTAACTTGATATTGATATTATTGTTTATTCATTTGATCCAATTTTCCCTTAACATTTTTGGTGCCCACCTTTGGGCCTAGCCCCAAATCTAACCCAAAAACTAAGTTTTGTGTTTTAGAAAGCTGTACACAGGAGGAAACAGTGCATTTGATACATCCTAACATGCATCTGTTACCTGTCATGGCGCATACATTTCTACAGCACATATAGTCTCTATTTTGGCACATTTATTACCTGTCACGGCGTATATGTCACTGCAGTGCATACATACTTTGTTACAGTGTTTTTACCATTTGAAATGACACATCTGCTACTTCAGTGCATATACACTGTATTCTAGCGCTTTTAACCTCTATTTTAGTGCATACGTAATATGACTCTTCTGTTCACTGTTTCTGTGCATTTAGTCTCTGAAGCGGCGCATTTGTTGTAGGCAATGATTTTAGGGTTTTTTTTGGAAGATTTTTGCTAACACTGACGTCTTTGCAGGAACTCTCTTGATCTATTTTGTAGGCTAGATACTGGTTTAGATTCATATAGTTGCACTTATTAGCTCACACTTTGATTTCTAAAGGGAAAGTAAAATGGATGCTCATGCAAACCTCACGTAGTTTTAACTAGGAAAGTGGTAATTGAATCATTTCTATTGCTATCTTTTCAAAGTAAACAACTCATTGCTATCTGGGTAAAATTGAACCATTGCTATCTTAATTGACCATCATTTCAAAGTTAACTCGTGCTACATGGATAAAATTGAACTCATCATTGCTATCTTGGTTAAAAATGGACCATTGCTATCTTGTTATCACTTCAAAGTTCTGTGCTTGCCCAAGTAGATAGCTCATCTAGTTTTTCTCATTTTAACTAGGGGAAAAGAACCACTATATTCTATGTTTTAGGAATGATACCAGGCCTATGCTCTCCCCTATCTTAGGTGACCAAAATGCCAGGCATATCATTTTGGCATGTGTTTTTCTTTTAGAGGGGCCTGCTCTTGGATACCATTCATCCAAGTAGGAATGACCCTAAGTGGTAACAAGCTAGACGCCAAGCCTGTCCCAGCCACTATAAATAAATTGTGTTTGGAGTGAAAGCTTCAAACAACGAGTGTAGTTGTGTTATACCAACAGCTAACCTCCCCCAAAACCCTCCAAGGTGCAACCCTTGCAGGCTGGGAGACTCCATAACAGAGAGTAGTGCTGCTACATGTATAACCACTCAAATGGTTGCCTTCATTAAACACCTTTATTCTAGTGGCCAAAAACCCTTGTAAACCATTTGAAGCCTAGGATTTGCACTTGTTCTTTCTTTTTAGTCCAAAAAGAGTCCAAAAAAAATCACAAAAAAATAAAGAAAACCATAAAAATATTCTTTGTGTTTGCTGTGTCTTCTTGCCATAATTTTAGAAAATCAGATCAAAAAGACCTTCTTGCAACCAAAGTACCAAAAACATAAAATTTTTTCAAAAAATTGCAAAAAAATACTAAGAAAAACTAGAGCGGTGCATCCGTCCTCTGTTGCTACGCATTTCTGCTAACCTGTGGCGCATCTATTTTGACTTACAGTGCTTTTACTACCTATTACAGTGCACTTGATTTTTACCAGTGTGGCACTTCTGTGCCGACTTGTGGTGCATTTGCCAGTTTTAGCAGTGCATCTGTTCCGAGGCATGCATGACAGTGAGCATTTCCACATCTTTTTAGAGAAAAAATTTAGGTTTTCTAGGTACCCATTTCAATCTTATGTCAATTGCTGTAGAGATGACATACCAATTAGAAGTAATTGCTCAAGACCTCCAATACCTGCAAGAACAATTAAACTTCGATATCTCACCTCAAGACCATATAGCAATTTCCCAAGAACTCCAAGTGATACAACAAGAAATGACAATCTTACAAGCTGAATAGGCCAGTACTAGCTACACCTCACCCCAAAAGTATACATCCTTTTCTTGTTTTCATGATACTCTTGACAAGGCAAGCACCACCTCAAGTTGGAAAACATATACCACTCCATCTACTAGTCCCCCTTCACCATCTCCTAGAACACATGGCCCAAAGCATACTAATCCTCCCATGAAGAACTCCAAATCCACCCATCCATTACCTCACTCCTCTACCCATACACCTACACAGGATGTGATCCAAGGGTGACTAGCAGAGAGTCAACCATGTCCCCAAATTTTGATCCTTGACCTTATCAAAGAGTCTTCAAACATGTCAAATCCTACAACCCCTTCACTAAACCAGCAACTCCTTGAGCATATTGAAAAACTTCCTACCATGAACCAAAGTCAAGCTCCATCATACTTTCATGTTGTTGACAAAGATCCTATCCAAGAGACCTCTACCTCTACTTCAATTCAAGAACACCAAGTGCTATGTCAAGTGCACACTTTAGAGCATGTGGAAACATCAACACCTTGTCTAAATCAAGATCAAAGGACTCCCATCTGACCCTTACATAACCTTTATCTCTTTGATGATCCTATACCTATGCATGAGCAAGAAATCAAATTTCAAACCATTCATAACCTATATCTCTTTTATGATCAAGATACTACCTTTGATGAAGAAGCCATCCATGAGCAACTTGATCCAATACATGAGCAATGGATCCATTTCCAACCTCTTCATAACCTATATCTCTTTTATGATCAAGATACTACCTTTGATGAAGAAGCTATCCATGAGCAACTTGATCTGGTACATGAGCAAGGGATCCAATTCCAACCTCTCCATAACCTCTATCCTTTTAGTGATCAAGATATTATCATTGATGAAGAACCTATACAAGAGCACCTTAGTTCCATCATGCTAAATCCTATCTATGATCAAAACCCATCTATGATGAAGAGCCTATCTATGATCAAGAAAACCATGATGATCCTCTTAGTCCACTTTATGCATTCCATGGTCCTGAGCCTATAACCCCATCTAGCCCTATCCAAGATCCAACAACTTCCTCTTCCTTTGATGAGACACTTGCCTCCCAAGCAATTGTAGAAGATCAAACCAATAATACCCATCTGTCGTCCATTATCGACCATGCTACAGATCCCCCACCGTATATCCCTGGTCTTACCGCCTTCATTCATGAGCATTCCCCCTTAGAACACCAACAACCATTATCCTCTATCCCACCTTCTTCTTTGGAGCCCGTCCATATCAATGTTCCTCCTCCTTCATATGGCCTTGGATACACACCCCAAGGTGAACAATCTCAAGATGTTGGTACTTCCTCCACTCCTCCAAAGTCCATGACATTCCATCACAAACCCTATCATATCCCCAAAACATATGTCAACATTCCACCTCCATCATCCTACAATTGTCAAAAGCATGTGACCATACACCTTCCACCATCCAATCTACCTTTGCTACTTCCAACTCCTAATATCCCTCCATGCATTTTACCACCACTACTCCTAGCACCTTATCCATCCATCTATGAATCTTCTAACAATCCCAATCATGGCCAACAAATGCACATGTTGTCTAAACAAGGAACTTCCTCCAACCCCACTTCCACCATCACAAACGATTTTAATAGCAAAAATTTGGATGCCTCTACCTATAAAGTCAAAAATCCTAAGAGTCATGACCTAGGATACAAAAACCAAGAATCAAAGAAACATCCTTCTCAAGAGATGCATACACCCACACACCTATATGCCAAGCTAAAAAAGGTGTGGGTCCGCATCTAACAAATGATTACTCCAAAAGATACACAAAAGTTGGATACACCCAAACCCATACCTTCACATGTACTATCTAAAAATAAAATGGTTTGGGTACCTAAGCAAATATCCCTCAAGTTACATGAGGCATCTACCTCTCAAGAATCTCAACCATCCACTTTCTCCCATTCCATCGAAAAGTTTCAAATTCTTCCATCCCACATGACAAGAAAAAAGCAACAAAATATTTAGTCTATGTGGGCCTCTACATGCCTAAGTCATTCATCCACAAGAAAAAGTCTCTATTTCTTCCTACACTATTCTCCCATCACTAGCTTCAATGTTTATCATGGTATGTGCAACTGTTGGTCATGATTCCCTTCCATCCCACAAATATTTTCATATACCTCCTTCTCCCCTTCCTTCCACTATTATCCTACATATCTTCTCTGTCCTACTCCCATGGTCCATGCTTTTACATAAAGCCTTCCCTCCATATTCTACATCATATTCCACTATTGCACCTTCCGTAATCCACTATCTACCTTCTCCATCTCATTGTCCTGCAATCTCCTACCAACATCTATGAGAACACTTGACATGGTCCATGCGATGACATCTATCTAGCAAGACTATCACCTTTCAAGGAACTAGGCACTTGGGTTCCTCTCGTTCATATCCACCTTCTCCTATCCAAAAAAAAAAAAAAGGTAAAAAAAAATTCCTTCATCTAATGGTGAAAATCTGGCAAACAGGCGCCTTGGATAAGTAACATGATGAAAACCTGGCAAATAGGCGTTGTGTGTAAGTTGATCTTCTACATCACCTACACTTGGGGGCACCTTGTCTAATTGGCATATCACTCTTCTCCTGTCAGTTTCCTTCTATAACATTTCCTATCCTATCCTTCTAGCCGTTACCTAACTATACTGTCCAGTCTGTCTATCTTAAATCTTCCATTCCTCTATTTTTCTTTGGTCTTGATAAAGATTGGGGGCACAATATTAACAAATGTTTTAGGTGTCTCTTGACATACCTTATCCCTCCACATCATGCAAATCCTTCATTATCCTCTCTTCCTTCTATCATCATAAGCATTTTTCGTGAAAAGTCCTTAGTACTCTACCTACAATGGGGCATGTTATTCCTATGTAACTTAGTCCTTGGAGATCATATCCTTGATTCATTCTATCCACTATTACCCATACTCATACCTACCTGTTCCATTCTTTATCATCACTACATCTACCTATACATGGTGTTTCCTTGTCATCAATATCATCTGATCCATATATGTTCCATATCTAATCCATAACCATTCCATATCATGTCTTATCTGTTCCATATCTAATCCATATCTGTTCCATATCATGTCTTATCTGTTCCATGTCATGTCTTATCTGATCCATATCATATCATGTCTTATTTGATCCATATCTATTCCATATCATGTCTTATCTATTCCATGTCATGTCTTATCTGATCCATATCTATTCCATATCATGTCTTATCTGATCCATATCTATTCCATATCATGTCTTATCTAATCCATAGCTGTTCCATATCTGATCCATATCTGTTCCATGTCTGATCCAGATTTGTTCCATATCTTAGGTCCATCAAAGCCAAGTCCCGAACTACGTTGCCTTTGTGTCGTCACATAGGCAAGGCCATTATTCAAATGCACCCCCGAGGCACTAGGTCAATCCCTTAGGGTCCGTCTTACCAATAAGGATTGTGGAACCCTTCACTAGACACAAGCACATGTAAGCAAAGCCTGCTTTCAAGAAGAAATTTTGACACAACACCTGAACCTATCCAAAGCAAAGAAAGCAAATACCTAAATCACTCTAAATGATTTTACCTAAATTATGGAAAGAAATAAACACATCTAAATGCAAAAATGTTTTGTGGTTGTGATCAGGTTAGGTTACAAGCGTCTTGATTTTTGTTATCATGTCTTTCTATGCTACTCAAGGATGCCAAAAGCTAGAGATGCTATGATGGGGACATGATTATTTTCTTTGTTTTGTTGTTTGTGGATTAAACTTTAGTAATGTGATGCCTTGTCTAACGACATGATTGGCAAAAGATCATCGAGGACATCAAAGGTCTAACATGAAAGGGGGCAATCCTTGTCTATTGATACGCAAGAAATACTGAGGTCATCTCAGTTCAATTATACCTCGATGCTTGTATTAACTTGCTAAATCAAAATCCATGTAAGCAATATTCAGGTCATCTCAGTTCAATTATACCTTAATGCTTGTGTTTTCTTACAACATTTTAAAAGCCCAATGATGAAATAAGCACTTCAAAATACTTGGACCATCAAGATGTCAAAAGAAAACACCATTCACATCCATTATACATGCATAAAAGTATCCATATCCCATGTAATAAAAATTACCAAAGCATCCATATCCCATGAAATAAAAGATCCAAATAATAGAGTATCAATGTTTACAAATAAATGCTTGTGATTTCTTCTATCGAGTCATTCTTCTATCAATCAGTATTCTATCTATCATTGTGGTCCATTCTTCTCAATCTAGTCAACCCGAGCAGTGATTCAAATGCAAGTCCATCCTTAATCCATACCAATTGACTCAAGTCAATCTTGTCAAATGATCCAATCACAATCAGTGGTCTTGATCCTTGTCTAGTTGTAAACCAACTCAATCAGTTAATCAATCAATTGTCTTATACATGATGTTGCATTGTTGAAATCAGACCAATACATGCATCTTACATGACATGTTTCATTTCCTAAAACCAGACACTTTCCTTCTTGTTACTCTAGGGATCCATCGTTCCCCGCCATGACAACACGCCTGCCGTGTTGGTCTAGGGATATATTGTTTCCGCCATGACAACAATGTCATATATCATTATCAGTATATCATTAGTTTACAGCTCAATAGGGGCAATACCTTGTTTGTTCATGTATCATTTGTGCATACTTACTTACTTGCTTGTGTGTATTTTCATTTTACCTTGCATCACGTATCATTTAGCTCTTTCTTCAAACCTAACCTCGTCTGCCCTTCATCTTCGGTAGATTGTTTGTCTCTCGTCCTTCTACCTTTTTCTTGTCCAATCTCCTGAGAGAGCATCCTATCATCATAACCTGTACCAAGGGCAAACTAGGAAATGTATCATTATCAGACTATTTATTCTTTGAGGTAATGCCATAAACTGCATCGCATCAAAGAGGGGCAAAATGTATATACCTAAAAATGACACGATTCACATTCTTCCAAATTAATTAAATATCAAAATATTTAATTATCTCTTCTAAAGTCAAAATTAAATAAAATCTTTTATTTAATTTAATTCCTCCAAACAATTAAATGATTCTCAATTATTTAATTAAATCAAATTCATTCTTCCAAATTTCAATAAATCAAATCAAATTTATTTAAATCCTCTCAATCTCCAAAAATAAAATATAATCAAATATTTTATTTATTCTTCCAAATCATGCACAACAATTAAATAAATTTATTTATTTAATTATCTTTCTTATCTTCTAAATTAAATAATTCCAATTATTTAATTGTTCCTTCCAATAATATCTTCTCTAAATTTAAATAAATCAATTATTTATTTAAGTTATTTTTTCTTCTAAATTGAGTTATCTCTAAATATAATTCAAGCTTTGTGCACATGCAATTTAATATTCCTAATATTTAATAAATCAAAATATCTTCTTATTCTCATACCAATCCCTTCTTCTTGTTTTAAATCACTTAAACTGATTATTATATTCTTTTAAATGCTTTAACTCATTCTTCTATTCTTAGGAAATCCTCTCATGCAAAAGAAAGCAAGACATTTGTCCTATTCTTATTCGTTGCACATTCCTCATCTATTCTAAAACTTTGATCTTCTCAAGTCTTCTATATCATTGATCTCTTCTTTCCCAAGTCTATAAATTGAACCTCATTCTTCCATTCTATCATCCAAGCTTTAAGTATTGTTACTCTATAGGAATTACAGTGTGTCTTCGGCACCAATTCCTTCATTGCTTGTGATCACATTCGCTACAACACACTACGCATTATGGTAATTGTTGTGAAGCTCCTCTTCATTGCAATCAACTATCACTGCCATTCTCAATTGACATTTTTGAAGCATAGCAAGGAAATGCAGTCTCTGAGGGCCCTATTTCATACATGCAAGATCGATTGTGATAAGCAATCAATGGAAGCTTCGAATTGAGGAAGGTTTTCTTTGTTATTCATTTCTTTATTTGATTAATCTTCTTAGTTCACCATTTCATTGAGTTTTGGGTAACTTGATATTGATATTATTGTTTATTCATTTGATCTAATTTTGCCTTAACACCTATTATTTGTTAATACAAATTGTTCATTCTCACTTGTAATCTCATGTTTGATAGTCTTTCCATAACCTTGATCCTCACATGGTATCAGAGCACTATGGCCAGCATAAAATCTTGTTTGGTTGTTGTACGAATTGAGTTTGCATCTCTACATTTTTGTTTAGTTTCAGTTGTTTTTCTATTAAACATTTATGTGTGCATCTTATTGCTTCAAATGCCCACATAGGGCACTGTGGTTCCTCGCTTGTGAGCACCACATAGGCCGCATAGGCCAAAATTGTTTGCAGGCTCACAGACAACGTCTAGAGACAGGCCACATAGGCCATATTTTAGAAGCATCAACAATGGCTCAAAAGGTTGAACTAGAGAGAATCCTCAGCAGTCACAAAAGGCTGATCATTTATTGCATTTGTAGAAGCCATCCAAGGCCGACGGTGGACAACATTTGCTAGGCAACAAAGACCAACTAAGGATACCACAGGCAGTACCATCCTCAGCAAAGTCTGCAACCATCAAAGGAGTCTAGCGGCCATACAGGTCAGTGACACCATAGTCCAAAAAGGATTCCTTCTCAGTGAATACGTGGGTGTCCAATCACTACATGTGGTGGTCACCACCACACCACCCTGCATTGTCACAGTTAGCACTTTATGCACTCAACACCCACCTCGTTGACTGCCCAATGGTATAGTCAAATGCCCTTTAAGGGCCCCACTCACGATGCCAATCAAGGAGGGAAAGTTATTTGAAAAAGAATTTTTTATTGTGACACTTGTCAAGTTTAATGCCATATACTATGGCACTATTCATTTGTATTTTGTATTCAAATGCTAATGTAAGAAAATGAAAAAAGCCAAGAAGGGGTTGCAAAATTTTAAGAGATAAGCCCTTGGTCACAAGGGAAAATAATCTCTTTTTTCATCCTCTATCTAGTGCAGGAGCACCCCTACAAGATAGGACATAAGTCTATTTTTAGTATGTTTGACTTCATGATGTAATAAGGTCCATTGGACCAATGCGTATGTATTAGATCAACCTAGGAGAATGTGCAGGTAGTTAGGAGTTTGTTGTCGAGCTGTATGAGCTGTCTCCTCCCAGCTGCTTGGAAGCTCCCAGCCGCTGGGAATTGAGTTGGTAGTACTCATAGGAGATTACTATATATATCTTAGATCAGTTAGGGTTTATAAAAAAAATGAGTAAGAGATCGAGTTGAGGTTGTAGAGGGTAGTTACAGAGCAATACAGATAGGGAAGACATTGTTGTTTCCAGCATTGCAGAAGTAGGATATTTGTGATACATTTAGACTATGAAACTTGTATGCATTTTTATTAGTGAAAGCAAAAGATCTCATCAATTGCATTTATCTGGTTTATAAGCTGTCTGTACATTGATTTCTTTTCAGTTAAAAGTGAATGGATTCATTCAACCCTTCCACCAGTTGATTCTTTGAATCGGTGGAAAGGTCATGTATGTTAGTTTAGCTTGCATTTTGTTTTTCTGTTTATGCATTTCATGTTTGGGAGATCAGTTGGTAGCATGCTATGAATCATCCTAGCATCCTCATGTGCTAGGGTTAGGAGGATAAATTTCTAAGTTTTGATCAGAAGGTGATCCGGCCCGATCATCATGTTTTCTGTGTGAAATTGTGAGGTTTTGTGAGTTTGTATGCAGTTAACGGATATATAGTATTTGCATGCGACATTATAGACAGTGTGCATCACATCGATATCTATGTGTATATTGCTATCCAGATCGGGTCATGAAACTAATGAAAATTGCATGTTTTGAATGCATTAGGATGATATAAGTCAGATATATACTTCCTGTGTATATCGTCATCAGGATCATCTTTCATGTGTATCCATCATCTGCATATCGCTATCGTATGTGGGAGTCAAAGTCACTTTTTGGCTAAGGACAGGAGGAGGATATTATAGTTTGTCATTAGGATATTTGCAAATATCACCTGATGAAGATTTATCCTGCTGGCGTTAAGAGTTTCAGCATCGGCAGGAGTAATAGTGTCGGAGAGACTTTTTACGGCTTGGCTGATAGGAGAAGTGTTGCCGATAGGCAACTTGACCGATGAAGAGAGATATCGGGATGATATCAGACATCGGGGAAGTGCTTTTGAGTCAGGCCGATAAGTCAAGTATGGCCGATCGGTATATGATCGATAAAACTATCGGGGTGACATTAGTCGTCGGGGGTAAGTCAGTATCCCTTGGCCGATGAACAATATCTTGCTGATAGGCGATAAAGTGGATGATACATATCGGTGTAAAGTGGAGATCGGCGTGACCCTTACCATAGGTGCCGATAGTGGTTTTCTTGCCGATAAGGAAGTGAACAATGGTCAGCAGGAGGATATTTTGTGTTCGCCTGAAATATGATGATGCTGACAGGCTTATAGGCATACATGCTGTATGTCAAGATTTTAACATGATAGTGGATTAATGGTTTTTACATCCTGTTTGTAAGCTTTCACTGCGTGGCTCTGCATCATAGTGGTATCAGAGCAAAGGTTGGATCTTTTGGAAAAGATCAGAGTACAACAAGATGTCAGATGAAGAAGGAACATCAGAGATTCCGGCAAGGATGACCAACGCTGATTTGGCAGTCCTGGTAAAGAAGCAGATTGCTGAGAGCAAGGCTGTGAAGGCCAAGAATCAAGAATTGAAGGATGAGTTAGAGGAGTTGAGGAATAGAGTAGGTTCTGGTAAAGAAGAAGATAGGGAAGAAGAAGAGATCCCTAGTTGGAACGAGGAGGCCGTTCCTGCAGACTAGAGGCCACTGTTGAATGCCCTCAAAGCCATGGAGAGGAGAACCATGGATATGAAACTAGATTTGCCAGTGTTTACAGGAAATATGGAACTTGATTCAGTGATGGAGTGGATAGACTCCTTGAACAATTTCTTTGAAACAGAGGAGATACCAGAACACCAGAGAGTAAAAATAGCCCAGTCAAAGATGAAAGAAGCTGCATTGACATGGTGGAATTTTGTCCAAGATGACAGAGTACAGGAAGGAAAGCGTAGAGTCACTACATGGAAGAAGATGATGGCATTAGTAAAGGAAGCCTATGTCCCATTGGATTACAGTATCCAATTACACAAGAGGAAACAAAACTTGAAGCAGAAGGAGCTAGATGTCAGCTCATATACAGAGGAATTCATGAAACTCTATGTGAAGACAAAGGTAAAAGAAAGTGAGGAAGAGAAGGTAGCCAGATACCTTAATGGATTGAGGTTCAACATTCAGGAAGATTTGAATCTGCATAATCCAGATACAGTTCAGAAATGTTTTCAGTTGGCATTGAAAGTGGAAGAGAAGTTAAAGAGGAAACAGGAACAACATAATAGAGGAAGAAGAAAACAATAAAGAGGTGGAAGAGGTCCTTTTAGAGGTAGAGGACATGGACATGGATATCAGGGAGAATCCAGTCATGACAATAGTAAGGGAAACAATAGTCAGAACCAGAGGGAAAGTTATAGTCAGCAACAAAACTTCAGAGGCAGAAGACCTTTTAGAGAAAGATCCCATGGCAGAGGATCCATCAGATGTTATAATTGTAACAAAGAAGGCCATATAGCCAGCAAATGTCCAAAAAAGGCCACAAGCTCAACAGGAGAAAGGAGAACAAATCTAATCCAAGAACCTGATAGTCAAAGTATGACAGGCTCTAATGCTTTTCAAAGTGTGAATGCTCCTGATAATTATGGATATCCAGAGAGTGGGGAATCTCTAATGATGAGAAGAACAATGAGTACCATGAAGGTACCTGACAAAGAACCCCCTCAAAGAAAGTCTCTTTTCAGAACCATTTGCAAAGCAGGAGGTAAGGCATGTAAAGTTTTAATTGATTCTGGTTCTACTAAAAATTTTGTATCTGAAGAAATGGTGACAAAGCTTAAGCTTAGGAGATTACCTCACCCATCCCCATAAAAAGTCTCATGGCTTACCCAAGGTCAGCAGACAGTTGTAGAAGAACAGGCTTGGGTAGAATTTCAGATTGGAGCATACAAAGACAGGTTGTTGTTTGACATTACCAAGATGGATGCTTGTAATCTTTTATTTGGTAGACCATGGCAGTATGATTTGAAGGCACGCCATGATGGTGTTAGAAACACCTATACAATCACTAAAGATGGTAAGGTGATAGAGTTACTACCATTGACAGAGAAGGAGAAGAAATCCAAAGGAAAAGAGGTGAAGGTAATGCTGATTGAAGGGAAACAGTTCATGAAAGAAGTAGCAGCAGAAGGTACAGTTGCATATGCCCTAATTCCATGTATGAGGGTGAATAAAGAACAACAGCAAGAAGTCACGGAAGAGAAGAAGCAGAGGTTCGTAGGCCGAGCTATCCAAGAGCTATTGGATAAGTATAAAGGTATCATCTCAGATGGAATGCCAAGATCCCTACCACCTGTAAGGGATATTAGTCACTGCATAGACCTAATTCCAGGATCAACACTTCCAAACAAGGCAGCATATAAGCTAACTCTAGAACAGAATGCAGAAGTAGCCAGACAAATTGAGGAATTGCTGGATACAGGTCTGATTGGGAAAAGTTTAAGTCCATGTGCAGTACCAGCTGTACTAGCACCAAAGAAAGAAGGCACTTGGAGGCTTTGCACAGATTCCAGAGCTATTAACAAGATCACAATCAGGTATAGGTTTCCTATCCCTAGGGTAGAGGATTTACTTGACTGTTTGGGAGGTGCTAAGTATTTTACAAAAATAGATTTGAAGAGTGGGTATCATCAGATTAGGATTAGGCCAGGAGATGAATGGAAAACAACATTCAAAACTAATGAAGGGTTATATGAGTGGAAAGTTATTCCTTTTGGTTTGTCTAATGCACCTAGTACTTTTATGAGATTGATGAATGAGGTTTTGAGAGAATTCATTGGTAAGTTTGTCATAGTATATCTAGATGACATTCTAATTTTCAGCAACACAAAAGAAGAACATCTCGGACATATAGATTTGGTTCTTAAGAGGTTACATGAAGAGCAGTTGATGATAAATTTAGACAAGTGTTTATTCATGCAAGAGGAGATCACATATTTGGGTTTTGTCATTTCACAAGGAAAGCTACAAATGGATAAGGAGAAGGTAAGTGCCATATTGTCTTGGCCAACTCCAAGGACTCCGAATGATGTCAAAAGTTTCCATGGGTTAGCAACCTTCTACAGAAAATTTATAAGAGGGTTTAGTCATATTTGTGCACCCATGCTTGATACCATCAAAGGAGGACAGAAGTGCAGATTTGTTTGGACTCAGAGAGCAGATGATTCTTTTGAAACATTGAAGAAGAAGGTGGCACAGCAGCTAGTCCTTGCACTTCCAGACTTTAACAAAATCTTTCAGGTGGAATGTGATGCCAGTCACATGGCCATTGGAGCACTACTCAGCCAAGAAGGTAGACCAATTGCATTTTTTAGTGAGAAGCTCAATGATGCTAAAAAGAGGTATTCATCATATGATTTGGAAATGTATGCTTTAGTCCAGTCACTCAAGAAATGGAGGCATTACTTGATGCCAAAGAAATTCATAGTATTCACAGATAACCAGGCTCTGAGTTTCATAAACAGCCAGGAAAAGCTAAACCACAGACACATGAAATGGGTAGAAACCTTACAAGCTTTTACTTTTACACTGAAGCATAAGAAAGGAGTTAAGAATAAAGTTGCAGATGCCTTGAGCAGGGGAGTTCTAACAGTCAACTAGATTCAGTTGGAGAGTGTTGGCATTGATTCATTAAAGACCATGTATGAGGCTGATGAGGATTTTGGTGAGATATACCAGGTATGTACTTCTTTTGGAGAGAAATATCATGCTGAATTCTCTAAATTTTTGATCCAGGATGGATTGCGATTCAAAGGTGGACAGTTGTGTATTCCAAGGTGTTCTATGAGGTTAAACATCATTAAGGAGAAACATTGTGGAGCTATGGCAGGTCATTTTGGTCTAGATAAAACTCTTGATCTTGTCTAAAGACATTACTTTTGGCCTAGGTTACAATCAGATGCTAGAAAGTTTGTAGAGACATGTGTGATATGTCAGAAAGCAAAAGGCAGGTCAACTAATGCAGGTTTATATCAGCCATTACCCATTCCTTCCAGACCATGGGAAAGCATAAGTATGGATTTTGTCTTGGGTTTACCAAGGACAAGGAAAGGGTGTGACAGTGTTTTTGTTGTAGTGGATCGATTCAGCAAAATGGCACATTTCTTGCCATGCAAAACCACTGCTGATGCTTCATACATTGCAGATTTGTTTTTCAAGGAAATTGTCAGGATCCATGGATTGCCATTGAGCATAGTGTCAGATAGGGATGTGAAGTTTATTGGTCACTTCTGGAGAACTCTTTGGAAGAAACTTGGAACAAATTTATCTTTTTCCTCTGCATATCATCCTCAAACAGATGGATAGACTGAAGTAATGAATCGTTCCTTAGGAAATTTGCTTAGATGTTTGACAAAACAGCATGGAGAAAAGTGGGATAATATTCTATCTCAAGCTGAATTTTCCTATAATGATACTATCAATAGGAGTACAGGGAAATCACCTTTTCAGATAGTGTATGGTATGCATCCAAGAGGAATTTTGGAATTGAGAGATCTACCTACAGTAGACCCTATTAGTGCAGAAGGAGAAGCTTTTGTAGAAGCCATAAAAGAGGTTCATGATCAAGTAAAAACCCACCTGCAGAAAACCACCTTGAAGTATAAGGAATATGCTGATAAAAAGAAGAAGGATGTCCAGTTTGATGTTGGAGATTTGGTATGGGTTCATTTGAAGAAGGACAGACTTCCCAAGTGAAAATATACTAAACTCATGCAGCGAAAAGTTGGACCATGTCAGATTTTGAACAAGCATGGACAGAATGCTTATGAGATACAACTCCCTCCCGATCTTGGTTTGTCCCCTATATTTAATGTATGTGATTTAACTCCATACAAGTCTAATCTAGATGCAGACCAGGAAATCCTATAGGATACAGTCATTGATGACATTCCAAAGCATGATCTACCTCAGTTGTAGTAGGTTTTGGACACCCGACTGGTCCAACAGACCTGGAACAAACGATATTTGGAGTATCTAGTGTCTTGGCAGGGAAAACCTAATTCCGAAGCAGTATGGATGACTGAAGAGTAGATCCAGAACCATGGTGCCGATCTACATACTCTCATCTCAAGTGGACTTGAGATTTCTTCTTCTGGGGAGTATGGTGCAGGAGCACCCCTACAAGATAGGACATAAGTCTATTTTTAGTATGTTTGACTTCATGATGTAATAAGGTCCACTGGACCAATGCGTATGTATTAGATCAACCTAGGAGAATGTGCAGGTAGTTAGGAGTTTGTTGTCGGGCTGTCTGAGCTGTCTCCTCCCAGCCGCTTGGAAGCTCCCAGCCGCTGGGAATCAAGTTGGTAGTACTCATAGGAGATTGCTATATATATCTTAGATCAGTTAGGGTTTATAAAAAAAATGAGTAAGAGATCGAGTTGAGGTTGTAGAGGGTAGTTACAGAGCAATACAGACAGGGAAGACATTGTTGTTTCCAGCATTGCAGTAGTAGGATATTTGTGATACATTTAGACTGTGAAACTTGTATGCATTTTTATTAGTGAAAGCAAAAGATCTCATCAATTGCATTTATCTAGTTTATAAGCTATCTGTACATTGATTTCTTTTCGGTTACAAGTGAATGGATTCATTCAACCCTTCCACCGGTTGATTCTCTGAATCGGTGGAAAGGTCATGTATGTTAGTTTAGCTTGCATTTTGTTTTTCTGTTTATGCATTTCATGTTTGGGAGATCAGTTGGTAGCATGCTATGAATCATCCTAGCATCCTCATGTGCTAGGGTTAGGAGGATAAATTTCTAAGTTTTGATCAGAAGGTGATCCGGCCCGATCATCATGTTTTCTGTGTGAAATTGTGAGGTTTTGTGAGTTTGTATGCAGTTAACGGATATACAGTATTTGCATGCGACATTACAGACAGTGTGCATTGCATCGATATCTATGTGTATATCGCTATTCAGATCGAGTCAGGAAACTTACAAAAATTGCATGTTTTGAATGCATCAGGATGATATAAGTCAGATATATACTTCCTGTGTATATCGTCATCAGGATCATCTTTCGTGTGTATCCATCATCTACATATTGCTATCGTATGCGGGAGTCAAAGTCACTTTTTGGCTAAGGACAGGACGAGGATATTATAGTTCGTCATGAGGATATTTACAAATATCACCCGATGAAGATTTATCCTGCTGACGTTAAGAGTTTCGGCATCAGCAGGAGTAATAGTGTCAGAGAGACTTTTTACAGCTTGGCCGATAGGAGAAGTGTTGCTGATAGGCAACTTGACCGATGAAGAGAGATATCAGGATGATATCGGACATCGGCGAAGTGGTTTTGAGTCAGGCCGATAAGTCAAGTCTGGCCGATCGGTATATGACCGATAAGACTATCGGGGTGAGATTAGTCGTCGGGGGTAAGTCAGTATCCCTTGGCCGATGAACAATATCTTGCCGATAGGCGATAAAGTGGAGATTGGTGTGACCCTTTCCATAGGTGCCGATAGTGGTTTTCTTGCTGATAAGGAAGTGAACAGTGGTCAGTAGGAGGATATTTTGTGTTTGCCCAAAATATGATGATGCTGACAGGCTTATAGGCATACATGCTGTATGTCAAGATTTTAACATGATAGTGGATTAATGGTTTTTCCATCATGTTTGTAAGCTTTCACTGCGTGGCTCTGCATCACTATCCAACATAGCTGATATCGCACTATCATTATAGAGTGCCCGATCATGCTTTTGTAGGGAGACGATAAGTACTCATTCCATTAATTACACAATTTGGAGGGAAACCAAACTAAAGGGAAAAATCCACTCAAAGATGTAAATAGATGTCAAATGCACTCAATTATAAAGAGTCACTTTAAGGGGGGTATTAATCTAGAGTGCTCAAAAACACTCATAATGCACTAAAGTACCACTTTAAAAGTCAAAACTGAGCATCAAGAAGTTTAAATTGCACCATTTCGTCACCTAAAAGAAGATCAAAAGGTAATGGCATCACCAAAAATAGAGCTCAATAGATGGGTTTTAAGTTTAATAGTAGGTGATCACATGTCACTATTCATTAAATTATTTGTAAGGATCAAACACTACAATACTTCCAAAATATTAATGGACCAAGTCTACCATAATGTCATTGGCAAAGGTACTATTAAATTAGGAAATTGATATGTCCATAATGTCTACTTCATTCCCAACTTATTCAAAAGTTACCTTTTAGTATATGCACTCACACAATCTGACAAGATAGTTGAGTTCACTGCTAAATGGACCTTCATTCGAGAAGCAAAAGATCGAAGACTTTTTTTAGTAGGCAAGGTTTGTAACTTTTACTGTGCCTTCATCTTTTCGCATTTCATATCTAGTGAAGAAGACAATCATGATGCAACTGTTGGAGTTAAGGACAACACTGAGAGGGGAGTGAATCAGTGTTGTGTAAATTCTAAACTTTTTGCAAACTTTATCTTACAAGACAAATAGAAAGGAAGACTTTAATGATTTGTTGAACTCATATGCACAAGACTGATAGTGAAAGATGTGAACCAAAAACTTATAAGCAAAATACAAATATGCACGCACAGAGACAAATTATGACACAAAAATTTCTAGAGTGGAAAATCCTCAAGGGGAATAAAAACCACATTAAAATTGCCTCACTAGCTTATTCAAAACCTCACTAGTTACATGAAGGTCTCACTGACCAGGCAAGCCTCACTGGCTACAAAGAAGCCTCACTGGCTACAATATGTGTCTCACTGACAAATGTAAGGTCTCATTGACCTACAAGGCTCACTGGCATTTTTACCAACACTTTGGGTCCACATACAAATCTTATCAGGGGATTAACCTATTTCAATCAAGTGCAAAACCTTATACCTCCCCTTTATCTTTCACAACAAATTCACTACAAAATTATATTCTTCAATATGTGCAAAAGAAACAAATCATAAAAAAAAATTCTTTCTATGATAATTCCTACACCATCTTTGTGGTCACATCTCCAATTAACTGATCATCTAATTATATTTGCAAACCCTTCATCTCTCTACTCATCTTCTTCTCTCTGTTAAAACATGATCTCACATACACAATGACACCCACACATCAATCTGGAACCTGCAAAATAAATCATATAAATCTTCTTCAAAATCCTTCATATTCCAATTCCATCTTTTCACACAACATCTGCAATAAAATTATAAATAAAAGACTATTGGAATTTCTCTTCTCTGCATATTCATCTTCTTCAATATTTCTTATGTGAGAAAAAAATCTTTCTCATAATTGGATCTTCTTCAATTAACTTTTCATCTGGTCCAAAAAATATCTCTTCAATTGACTTTTTCATAATTTGATCTTTGTTATCTTTTTACAAAAATCCTTAAACAAACTGCCCCAATAAAATTCCTCTGCTCAATTGCATGAAGTCCTTTCACCTACAAAGAAAAATGACCTATTGCTTCTCTTCAATCAAATCATCTACAATTTCTTTTTCAAAATCTCATAAAAAAAAATGTCTTCAAAAACCATTTTGTTCTCCAAAGAAATTTCATAATATATCTTCAATAAAATCAAATTCATCATCGTCTCAAAAATATAATCACTCTGCATCTTTTTATATTCTCTGTAAAAAAAAATGAAGTACAATCCTCATGTGGCCATCTACAAAAAAAATCTTCCAAGAAAATCATCCCATAAAAGGCATTCCTCTAAAAATCAAGTCTCCAAAAATAAATAAATCTTTTTACCAAAAAGAAAACTCCTTGAAATACTCAACAAACTTGCCATAATGAGCTCCTAAAAAATCTTATAAAATTCACTTTACTTGATGTCATCTCTTGAGGCCATCAAATTTGGAGGAAAAAATAAAGTTTCTAGTTTTAAAAAAAAATTAACATCTTTTTTGGGCTCTCCAAAGTCATTCACATATAAAAATCACTTCTTTTAAAAAATGTCATAAAGACATGGTTCAATAGAATAAAGTTTCTAATATTTAAAAAACACATTAAGATTTATGTGGTGTTCCCCATACCACATATACCTTTTCAAAAAACATTTGATAGCCTTTTTAAAATCTCTAAACACTATCGGTGCTTTTTCATGAATCAAGCTCCCCTTCAAATATTTGATGCTCTTCATAAACAACTTTTATGGTCTTCTAAAATTTGAACCAAAAATCAGCTCCACACATAAAGATGAAACTGAAGCTAGAGATGATGATAGATAGTAGGGCCAGTGGTAATATGTTTAAGAAACCCTCTAGTGGGTAATCATTAATGAAATGACCTATGAATGTAGGTCGACTACAGAATAAAGAAAAAAGAGCTTAAATAGGATGATAGGGAAATAAAGGCTTAACATGATAAGCTTTAATAACCATAATTTTGAAATTTTGACCTGTTAGTCTCCTTTTAACACAAACCTTAAGAGGATAGATGAAAAGTTATGTGTCTTAGACTCAAAAAGATATGACTATGCATAGTCCAATGAACGAATTCTGCCATATGCATTGAGATCACAACAGCTCTTGTTATTTATTATTACTGACACATTCTTGGAGACATGAACATTACCATCTGAGATTTTCATTCACATCACAAGTATGATGCATGATGCAATCTATCAACATAATATTCATACCAAACACCTTATACCTGATCATCATAACCATTCTTTTGAAGCCACAACCTAATGAAGACACAACAGAGATCCCATTGTCCAACCTTTGAGATTTTCACATAACTTATATCAGGGAACATAGTACTTGATGACATCACATGTCCACAATATTTGAGCATCAACAAATCAACACAATCTCATCTTTAATTACCTTTGAACACTTGGTTGCTCCTATCAAGTTGAAATCCTAAAAGAATCTTTGCAACCTCACCTGAGTTATCGCAACTTCAAGATAACCATATCAACCCTCATGTGAACAACACTAGAATAGAAGTGACATGTTCTGATAAACAGTTGAAGAACAACAACACCATTGATAATCAACACACCATAGGAAAGGTATACACTAATCAAGCCTACTCAACTGACAACATCCTTATTAAAGGAATAATCAACACACTTATCCTTTCCAAATGAACAACTCTCGATTGATGTTCCTGATAGAGTGAACAACTGTGAAAGACATGATCCTGGACAACCTAGGTCAAAAGTGCAAGTCCTAATGATACCTTGTGAGGATGCACACTAATTCAACACCCTCAATACCATTTTGATATCAATGACAAACAACTACCATCAATCTCCCGCTTTGTCATTGATTGTAAAACTCCATAAAGCATTCTTTATTTCTCCCCCTTTTGGACATCTGATGACAAAGACTGAAAAATAACTTCCCCTGAGAACAACTCCACTGAAAGAGGTTATAACTTGATCATACCAAATACAAACACATTGTGTAATGAGAACTTTGAAGACATAGACTTCTCATCACATAGTTCCCAACACAAGATGACATGATGATCACTTTTGATAAGACCTTTTCAAATCTTCCATGATAGTGACAACTCAATCCTGCACAAAATAAATATAGTATACACAACACCAACTAGTACTTGAATATTACCATTATCATCTACCATAACTAATTCAAGACCTTTACTTACCTCCTGAAACATATTAATGATCAAAGAAACATGTCAAATTATCACATCAAGAACACTTCCATATGAGCATGACTTGGCATCCAATCCACCATCTTCTTTTGGTACTTTCTCCAATCCACCTGAAAACTCCAAAACTCATGCAAGACATATAGCTCAAAAACACATGAACAAAATACATGAAGATTAACATCTATAACATTTGAATTGCAATATCCTAACAACTCAATCTTTGTGAGTACTAACAAGATATAAATAGGATAAGATACTCAACCTCATCAATCTCTTTGTGCATGCAATCCTTTAACAACTTATCAACATGTTGTATGCATCATGAACCACTAGACATGTCACTGATCATGAATGCCTATATTACTAGCATACACTGAAACTCAAAATCATCAAAAACATTATTTCAAAAATTATCAGGCAAGCATGATAAACAAAACAAGATCATCATATTGATAAACATCAACTGATCTCCTCCTATAACTTCCTGGGGATAAATGATAGGACAAGAACAACTCCCCCTCACATCATGCTATCTATTATTCAACTGATGATGTAACTTGTACAAGATGCACAAGTTTAGGATTTGCCTTCTCATGACTTTATTTCTGCTTCCACACTTTTATAGGTTCTTTCTTTCTCCAAACCTTTATACCTTCTTTTCTTTTCAACTTTTTCAAATCATGTGATGCTTCCCTGCAACTGTGTGCTTTATGACCAAGAGAGTTGCAATTATAACAAATTATGTTACAATCATAATCAAATGACTGATAGTACTTTTTTGACATCCCTTGAGCATTTATGATATGCTTCCATGCAGGATCATTCCTTCCATTCATTTTGCAGTTTCTTTGTATGTGACCAACATTATTGCACTTGTAACAAACAATATCAGTATTCCTTCTGCAATTAATTGCTTTGTATCCAAAATGATTACAAGTATAACAAGAACCATTAAATGAATGGTTATACCTGTACATGTATGCTTGTCTTATAGGAGCATTTCTTCTAAAATTTCTTCTCCTTTGATTATGCACTTTAAAAAAATCATCTTGGTATTTATTTCAACTTCTGACTTCTTTTTGTCTTCAGGAGCAATAACATGAAGATCAATTTTCTTTCTAGGAGTTTCTTTGAATTTTGAACACTCTCCTTCAAATCCTGAGCTAGTAGTGTCCTTATGATGTTTTTGTTTACCTAACATCTCATGCAACTTATTTGAGCTATCTTCAAACACTTGATATTTCTTGGACATAATTTTGAGACCTTCATAATGTTTTCTCAGATTAATAATTTCACCCTCTGATTTCATATTCTCAATCCTTCTAACTTCAAGGTTAGATTTTGAAACATCTACTATCCTCTTAGCTTCCTCAATTTTAGTCTTTAATCTGACAATTAATTTGTCTAAATCATCAATATATGTCCTTAAACTCATAATCTGACATCTGGCCTCTTCAAGATCTGAAGATACACTTTCAAGGTCTGAAATTGCTTTGTCTTTAGACTCTCTTTCTTGTTGCAACTGCAATTTTAATTTCTAATTCTCTTTCTTATATTTCTTGAGTTCAGTTAGAACATATATGAGCTTTCCTTCCATATCAATCTCACAATCTTGTTCATCATATTCCTGATCATCACTTATGATATTATCTTCTTCATAAAGAGATTGAACCTCAACTCCTTCATTTAAAAGTCTCCTTTCATTGCCTCTTTCTTCACACACCAGAGTGTCCTCTTCTTTATCATCATCTTGATAAATTCTTTTCAATTTCCTCCACATATCCTGAGATGTAACACAATTCATAACTTTACAAGAAACAACATTAGATAGAGTAGACAATATGGCCTTCTTTGTAATATGATTACATTCAAGGGCTTCTTTGTCATTTGTAGTAAAACAACACCCATTCTAAACTGACATAAAAACACCATATCCTAAAGAGGATAAATAAATGTGCATTCTAAAATACCAAACAGAAAAGTCGGAACCATCAAAGAGAGGGACTCTTGAAAACTCTTTCTCTATTTTAATACCTGATTCAACTTGTGAAGCTTCTTTATCAACTGATTGAACATCAACATCTAAATTTGATATGGATGATGCTTTTTGTGTCTTTTGACTAGAATGAAGCTTTACAGTTTTCATGTCCTTATTTCTTCTCATATTCTATAACATCCCGCTACATAACCCTGAAGGGTAAGAGCCAAAAGTGGTCAAGATAATTTTTTTTAACATAAGTAGACAACATACACATATTCAGTTGCCACTATGATAGATCAATAACATTCATTTTAAACACAAAAGCAAATGTTCCTAATCCCATATGATAAAAACGTGAATCCATAAGCATAAAATATAGGCATATCTGATACCCACACTGGAATCCATAAAGCAATAAAGGAACATCACATTTCTTCTCATTAAATACAATGATTACAACTTCTCTCTTAAGAGAGTTTGATTATGTAACTACATATACAATTACAATGATATATTCTAGAATATGATACAAGTATAATAACATAGTCCTAGGTATGATATAAGGACTGAATGGTTGCAATAACTGAATGAAGTAATGGAAAGAGAGATCATCTCCAACTGGTGCTCCAAAACCTATTCACTGGTCCCCAATGGTGGTGGCAATGCCTCCCAACCATGTGGACTCCTAAGAGGCCACCCAACCATGCTCTGAGATAGTCACAAGGCCCAAATGGATGAACAACAACAAGGGGATACAAGATGGCTAGCACTCACATCAAACACAGAGCAGACACGAAGAACAATTCTTATAGTCAAAGTCATAATATAAGTGTACTTATCTAAGTCATAAGTCGAGTACTACTCATGACCGCTAAGGTGCTAGATACTAGAGTGTAATCATATGGAGTGTCATCATGTGTGCTCGAAGGGATGGCACACACGGGACCACGTACCTCTCATACAAACGAGAAGAGTCAATCGTGCCCGAATCCACACCCCACAGACGGATGACTCGACACCCGTAGACGGATAGGCCTTCTTATTGCATCCTTAGACTTTACAAATAGTCAAGGCCATGCACGAGGTTTAATTATCTTATTAGTGTTTTTATCCCAATGTTTTAATTTAGTTATCACTTGTTACTATAACTCTACTGCTAGTTCTCCTGGTAGCCACTTACGGGTCTAGGGCCCATAGAGAGCCACTCCAGCAGACTACTCTAATGCCTAGACCTTGTTCATCTCATTTGACTAAATGAAGAGTCCAAAAAGACTAAAATACTGAATTCTAACTATGAAATAGTAAATAAAGAGAAGTGATCTACAAGACAACAGCTTGCTGTAACAGTGTAATTTTATTGAAAACAACCTTTTGCTAGTTAGATTAGTTTTGTAATAACTTTAGTGACCCTAATTTAATCACTCTTCACAAGGAATGTATGGATAAAGTAAGAATAAGCACAACAAATGGTATTGCAAGCCTCCTCACAGCCAAATATTTACATAATGACTGCCATATTTGACATAGTAAAATAAAATGTTAAAAATACTTACAAAATGGAATTCTCAATTTTCCCTCCTATAGTAGTTCCCTTAGATCCTTGGGTTGAGTGACTGATTTTATTTCCAAAAAAGTTTATGTGACCAATTTTAATGCGCAAACACAGGTAGATGATTCTAAGGTCTTTAAGTGCCATTTAATTCTTTAACTCAAAGATGACAGTTTCCACAAGGCTAGTTTTAATACATATGCAACTATGTATGATAGTTGTATACAGACTGAAAATATTGAATATCTAATCGTGTGTGTTGAGCTGGTACTAAGACCTTGAAAACTTCTAACATTTATCAATAAAATTTGCTATAAGTTATTGTAATGGACCCAAAATAAACTATTCAGCTCGGAATTTAGATATTCTATAGTACATAGGAGGTGGTTAAGCTTGAAACACCATTCTAATCTCAGACTTGAAGATATAAAATTTATTAAGTCTGATTTAAGGATCCAAAATTGATTAAAGAAGGCAATGACTACTTCCAAAACCCTCTAAGCAACCTCACGTCCCTCCTCCCCACCATAATCAATATCTATAAAGGCTAGCGACTAGTACTAGAGTCTCCAATGACTATAATATGAGGAATCGATTCGTCTTATTTCTCCCATAGTTCCTTCCAAAGCCATACACCCTAAGTGACCAAAATGACCAAAACAAAAGCCACTCAATAAAATTAAGAAGAGCTATAATGGAAATCTCTTTTAGAGAAGCCATCATATAGAAAAAGGGTTTCTTGGGAGTTAGATCTCTTCACTCTATCATTACATCCCAGTTTTTGTTGTATGGTTGCCCTCAATATAATCTAAGTAAAATCGAACCCCATTTGTTTTCACTACAATTTATAAATCAGAAATCACATGATCTTGTTTTTCTTTCTAAAAATTATAAATCAAAAGACACACGATCCCATTGAAACCCATTAATCTAAATACTAAGAGAATCGATTTGCACAAAGAAAATAAATTCATGGATGAAGGAAATGTAAATATCTTGCAATGAAATAAATATTTCTAAAATAATTTTTTCCTAAGGTAGAAATGGGGTTTCAGTTTTATTTGTGCTAAAGGAAGAAGTACAACAAAGGTATTGTTGTGATGTTCACAACACGCCCCATTATGCTCCTTAGCAAAATGGGGACCCCTGCTGATGTTTTGCTTTTTTGCTTCTGCTTGTGTTTTTTCTGCTTTCTGGCGGTTTGGTAAAAATGAAGGTCAGGTGCATCATCATCATGATATAGGATGAGGTTGGTCATCATCATGAGGTCAATTTGTCAAGGTTCATATTTTGTTTCTGTGACCTCATATTTGGAAAGAGCTTGGAATTCCATGCAGGTTTGCCTTTTACTTCACTTGAAAATTCGTCCATATGTGAAAGTTATGCACGGTCAAAGTTTTGGTCAAACCTGATATTCGCAGGAGGATCATCATATTTTTATATCCTAAGTCATGTTGTCAACGTCATCATGATCTTGGTCTATCACCCGATAAAAATCATGCAGTCGCAACATCCGGACGTCAATCTTAGGTGGCAGTGCTTTTTACCCGTCAAATGGCCTTACGCGCATTGTCAGCATCATGATTTCTTTTAGGAGGGTCATATGTTATAAACTCGGTTTTGGTTACATGAAGATCATCATCATCATCATATTTGAACCCCCCCCCCCCGATAATATCCTGAGGTTCAAATATCATGATGATATCAACTTTAGGTCAAGGTAAGTTCCCCATCGAGCGGTCTTTGTATCGCGAGCATCATCATGATATTTCAACATTACCTGATCTTATCATATCATGCTGATCACCCTTAGAAAATCCACCTTCGGCATATTTGCATGCGCATGTTATAATCCTATCGCAAGGTCATCATCATGATAATTCTAGAAAGAGGATCATCATCTTCATATCCTCCTGATCTCCGGTTAGCGAAATATCATGATGATCACCCTATCTATTCAGAAGAAGTCGATATTGTATTCCTCAACATCATGATCATATTTTACAATATCACCCTAGCGCAAGTATCATGATGACCTCAACTCAACCTTGCGCTGCGATGACGAAATATGATGATGACGTCATCATGATAAAACGATGAGGATCATCATCATCATATATTTTTTTATCCTGTCATATCGTCAAGATCATCATGATCTTGTTTGTTCACCCGACATTTCGCGAAGTCCTCCTGCCGATGAAGTAAGACCTTTTGAAAATATCCTGATGATCTTCATCATCACTTTTTCCCTTCGACAGGATATTTTCCAAAACACGATCCGGTTGGCGAAATATCATGATGACGTCATGTTTTAAGTTTAACGAAGGCCCCAGATATCATGATGACGTCATCCTGATCTATAAACGAAGAACCAAATATCCTGATGATCATCATCATCACATTTTCCCTTCAACAGGATATTTTTCAAGCACGATCCGGTTCCCAAAAATGATGATGACGTCTTATTCCAAGTTCGACAAAAGCCCCAAATATGATGATGATCATCATCATCCTGATCTTTCGAGAAGGTTACCTTGGCCACAAGAGGATCATATTACGTTCATCATCCTGATCATGCTCCTTAGGTGACCCGATATCACAATTATCCCCTGATCTTAACCGAACATAATGATGACGTCATCTTTAGCATTTCAATGAAGCCCGAATATCATGATGATGTCACCATCATCTTCCTTTCCTCGGCAGCATGATCATATTCATATCCTCCCATTCTTCTTCAACATGATGATGATGATGTTGCTCTTTTCTCCCATATGCAGAAGCAGAATATCATGATGATGAAGTGAATGTCGGCCAGTACGTTTTTTGACACGCCGATAGCGATGATCATGCCGATGGGCGGGAAATGAGGTGGTGGGGTTTTAAAGTGTTTTTTTTGGCGCCTCTGGCATTTTTTCGGTCAGCGATGGTTGACCCGATGAAGTTTGAGCAGTCTGAACGCATTTTTGACGTGTTTTGAGCAGATTTTGGATCTGATTTCCACAATCTTGCGCTGTCACCTGGATTTAAACGCTTATTTTAATTTCATGTTGTTTTTGTGATAAATGTGAAACTTATTGCTTGTCTTGTCCTGCAGGCTTGCGGTTGAGGAAGCAGCTGGAAAGTCAACACAGTGATCTCATAGAGGCAGAAGATCTGATCTCAGGAGCAAGAAGATAAGGATGAAATGCAAAAAGTCAAGGCCATTCAAGTGAAAGACAGAGTTGCAGCTGGAGGTATTACTACAACAGACAAACAGAAGTTATTGCCCAGCTGCCGGAACTTCTCAGAAGGGGCAATATTTCACCCAGATTTGACACTGCTCAGAGATATTTTTGAGAACTGGTTCACCTGTATTTATTGCTGTAACCAGGGGTTTGAACCAGGGGTTCAGTTAGGTTTTTGCTGTAGGGAGGTCAATCAGAATGTTATATATTGTGCTTCTCTACACTATAATACTTTACAATAGGGGCTACAACAGAGATTTTTAGGAAAACACAGTGAGTTAGCTTAGCATAGTTTAGAGGTAGAAGAAGGAGGTCACCTGTTTGTCTGTAGTAAGGTGCGCATGGAATGTCTGGCTGCCTTACTGTATCTGTAAAGCTTGTAAGTTCTCTGTAGTATGATCAATGAAACTAAGAGTCATTCCTACATTGTAAATCATGTATGACTATTTGTTTCTAATACAATAGAATCTGGAGTTCTGCATCTATCTTCTGAGTGTTCTCCTGCTCTTCTTTGTGTTTTGAAATTTCTTCTTTGAGAGCTTGCAATTTTAAATGTATGTTTGTGAAAATGCTCAGAACTTACATTTAGGGTTTTTACTGTGGATTTGATCAAATTACTGTAGTATTTACATAGTGCATAACAGAAACAATTAGATCCTTCGGTAGATTAAGTGAGGTATAGTTTAGATCTTTCTAACTTTTCCCAACCCATTGAAATATTTAGCTGAAAACGTAGAAATCTAAAGGAAATTGTCTCAAATTTGAAGAAGCATGTATAACAGAGCTATAAGTAGACAGTTTTCATAAACAGATAAAGAAGAAAGCTGTAAAAAATCCAAGAAAACCCTCTGAAACTTGCAGTACAGTATCACCTTTATGCAAATGAACAGAATACTTGTTGAAATCTATGACCTCTTTGCATATTCTTAGTCCATTTAAACCACAAAACAAACCTAAACTACGTAAGGCCCCTTGAACATTACAGCTTCACATTGACCAACTGAACTTGACCAACCGAACCATTGTAGACTTGGGATTAGTTGAATCACCAAATGATTCCTTCTTATCTTTCAAGTATAGTTTCAGTTCATTATATGTGAATTTTAACTTATTGTTATGATTGCATCAAAACAGTCATCAACAGTTTTCTGGCGCTAGGAGGGCTAGAAGGCTGTATATCGCAATCATCAACAGTTTTCTGGCGCTAGAGGGAGGGCCTGATTTGGTTTAGGGTTAAAATTTTGAGTTTTAAATGTTATATTCTGAGATATGTTAGATCTCATAAAATTTCAAAAGGCCTAAAAGTTGAAAGAAGGTCCCATTTTCAATGGACTCATATAGGGATAGTTTTCAAGTTGACATTCCTTCATTTCAGAAAGTTTTGAATAACCAGCTTTATCCCAAAAATTTATATAGCTATGGTTTATTTGGAAGGTGTAGGATACATAAGTCCGCAGAGCATGGTGAGCTTAATTGTCTAGCTTTCCTTACAAGATTAGATTTACATTTGAAAGGACTAATCTCTCTCTCAGATGTGTATAAGGCTGAAAGTTGGCAGGAAAATGAGGAGATTATTGAGCGACAGGAGGATGCAGCATCAACGGTCATTAAATGTGCAGAGGATACAAAGATGGACCCAATGCTAAGAATAAGGGATAGTAAGATCTCTTGGCAGGAATCATGTGATGGTAAGAAAAAAAATCTGTCTTTTCGTCAGAATCCGGCTGTGATTAAAGTTAGTGAAAAGTATAAATATCCTAAAAAATGTAGAGAAGAAATCACAGCTCATGTCCCTTTCCTAGATAATAAGAAAAAAGGATTTAATGAAAAAGAAAAGGAAAGTAAGGTTCATCTTGATACATTTGATAAATATATGGAACTACTAAGGAATCTTTGTCAAGAAGAAACCTCTGGATCTGACCTGAATAGTTTTAACGAACATGATTTGGCAAAGAAATGTAAACAAGCATTGGCAAAATTAAAATGCATTAAAACCGATGAGATCCCTACTGTAGAAACTAGTGAAGTCATAGAGGAGAAAGTAAATCCCAATCCCATGACTGACTTCTCTGAATTGAATGACCAAGTTCAGGATTGTTGCAGGTTAATAGAAGCAGACTCCACACTGGACGATAAATGTGAGTCAGTTGATGACCAATTCTTAAAAATTGAAAATACAGAAGATCATAGAGCTGCTGTGCACAATCAGACATCACCCCCATGCCATGTTGAAAATAAAACAGGGGAGTATTCTTGTCAATCAAAAGATGTTGTCCCACCTTTACTCTCAAGTGATTTAGAAATGATTACTTTCTGTATATCAGATGATGATGAAGGTACTTACTTAAGTGCTGATGTGCAGGGAACTAATGCGAACATTGAGAGGTTTGCTAAATTTGAGGATAAACTGAATATCCGAAATGAAGGAACAAAGCTGGATGAAGATGAAGAAATGATACATCTAGAGTCATTCATCTTTCAACTTGAAAAAGGACTAGACATAGAGCTGGGCAATGAAAATGCAGAGCTAAATGAAAAGCCAGCTATTAAGAAACAAGTGTGTTCCACAGAGCTAAAGGCACATCAGGTTGTCTCTTTCCTTTCCTTAGTAAACAATGATAAATGCTATTTTGATTATAGAAATTCAAGAGATAGGACCTGCATATGGATTAATCATAAACCTGATGAGTTGCCTCAGTTACTAGTTAAGAGCTATTCTGATAAACACAATGAATCTAGAATACCAGATTTTTTTTCAGAATTCAAAGATAAATCTGCTAAGATGAGAACCATAACCAGTACCCTGTTACTCCTGCACAATCTAAAGAAATATGCAAGTAGGGGTATTTTTGGGTCTTGTTCCTGGGTTTCAATTTGCCTTGGAGAGGCTTGTATATAGTTTGGTAGGGTAGTTGTTTTGTTTTCTTTTGTGTTTTCTTTTTAGGTTGGTTGTTTGTATAGTTCTGTTTTTGTTTCTTTCTGTTTGTACAGTTTTTCTTTTGTTGTGTTGTTTGTATAGCCTATTTGTTTGGTTTGTTTGTTGTCTCCTCAGCAGGGATCTTTATTTTACTTTAGAGTATTAAGGAGAAAAACTAGCAACCATTCAAAACAGTATATAATTTAGGATATTCAGGTTAACCATTTGCAATTTACACATAACCTTTCACTGTCATGAATGTAGAGAGTTGTTCATCTTCTGAAGTTTTGTATTCAATAAATGTGATTGAGGATTCGAAGCAGGTTTCTCACGATGACACACCTAAAATCCTTGGGTTTGTTGAACATACCAGTGTAGATATTAGGTGAAAAATCAGAGGTCACCCTTGCTACCATTACAATTCTCAGCTTAATTTCAGCAAGTGCCCACTCCTTGCATCATGAAGTTACAAATTGCTATATCTTATGAAATCTTTCAAAGTTAGAAAACAAAAAATAAATAAATGAATAAAGCAGATTATACTGAAAATCCAGATTAAGCCATCTAAGTAACTCTACCGGGGCTATGGACGCTCGCTGGCAGTGGGGCTCTACTTAGGAGAATTGTAACGATAACCTTGCCGGGGCTATAGACGCTCGCTGGCAGCAAGGCTCTATCGGATCGGCTATGAGGGAATATCCTCACCTACGTAGGCTAATGTCAGTCACTGGTTTGTTCAACCGATCTTCAAGATGAGGATAATTAATCACATGCACACAACTAAACTGAAAATGGAAATTCATGCATCTTTATTGAATACTTTGAGTCTCAAGCTGAATAGTAATTTGCAGGAAAGATAGTTGGGAGTTATGAGTTCATTTCATCTAGTTTCCTTGAACACTCTGAATTTAATTGTTTTGTTTTGGTTGCTAGTTGTTGTGATGTTCACAACACGCCCCATTATGCTCCTTAGCAAAATGGGGACCCCTACTGATGTTTTGCTTTTTTGCTTCTGCTTGTGTTTTTTCTGCTTTCTGGCGGTTTGGTAAAAATGAAGGTCAGGTGCATCATCATCATGATATAGGATGAGGTTGGTCATCATCATGAGGTCAGTTTGTCAAGGTTCATATTTTGTTTCTGTGACCTCATATTTGGAAAGAGCTTGAAATTCCATGCAGGTTTGCCTTTTACTTCACTTGAAAATTTGTCCATATGTGAAAGTTATGCACGGTCAAAGTTTTGGTCAAACTTGATATTCGCGGGAGGATCATCATATTTTTATATCCTAAGTCATGTTGTCAACGTCATCATGATCTTGGTCTATCACCCGATAAAAATCATGCAGTCGCAACATCCGGACGTCAATCTTAGGTGGCAGTGCTTTTTACCCGTCAAATGGCCTTACGCGCATTGTCAGCATCATGATTTCTTTTAGGAGGGTCATATGTTATAAACTCGGTTTTGGTTACATGAAGATCATCATCATCATCATATTTGAACCCCCCCCCCCCCCCCCCCGATAATATCCTGAGGTTCAAATATCATGATGATATCAACTTTAGGTCAAGGTAAGTTCCCCGTCGAGCGGTCTTTGTATCGCGAGCATCATCATGATATTTCAACATTATCTGATCTTATCATATCATGCTGATCACCCTTAGAAAATCCACCTTCGGCATATTTGTATGCGCATGTTATAATCCTATCGCAAGGTCATCATCATGATAATTCGAGAAAGAGGATCATCATCTTCATATCCTCCTGATCTCCGGTTAGCGAAATATCATGATGATCACCCTATCTATTCAGAAGAAGTTGATATTGCATTCCTCAACATCATGATCATATTTTACAATATCACCCTAGCGCAAGTATCATGATGACCTCAACTCAACCTTGCGCTGCGATGACGAAATATGATGATGACGTCATCATGATAAAACGATGAGGATCATCATCATCATATATTTTTTTATCCTGTCATATCGTCAAGATCATCATGATCTTGTTTGTTCACCCGACATTTCGCGAAGTCCTCCTGCCAATGAAGTAAGACCTTTTGAAAATATCCTAATGATCTTCATCATCACTTTTTCCCTTCGACAGGATATTTTCCAAAACACGATCTGGTTGGCGAAATATCATGATGACGTCATGTTTTAAGTTTAACGAAGGCCCCAGATATCATGATGACGTCATCCTGATCTGTAAACGAAGAACCAAATATCCTGATGATCATCATCATCACATTTTCCCTTCAACAGGATATTTTTTAAGCACGATCCGGTTCCCAAATATGATGATGACGTCTTATTCCAAGTTCGACAAAAGCCCCAAATATGATGATGATCATCATCATCCTGATCTTTCGAGAAGGTTACCTTGGCCGCAAGAGGATCATATTACGTTCATCATCCTGATCATGCTCCTTAGGTGACCCGATATCACAATTATCCCCTGATCTTAACCGAACATAATGATGACGTCATCTTTAGCATTTCAATGAAGCCCGAATATCATGATGACGTCACCATCATCTTCCTTTCCTCGGCAGCATGATCATATTCATATCCTCCCATTCTTCTTCAACATGATGATGATGATGTTGCTCTTTTCTCCCATATGCAGAAGCGGAATATCATGATGATGAAGTGAATGTCGGCCAGTACATTTTTTGACACGCCAATAGCGATGATCATGCCGATGGGCGGGAAATGAGGCGGTGGAGTTTTAAAGTGTTTTTTTGGCGCCTCTGGCATTTTTTCGGTCAGCGATGGTTGACCCGATGAAGTTTGAGCAGTCTGAACGCATTTTTGACGCTTTTTGAGCGGATTTTG
Source organism: Cunninghamia lanceolata (assembly GCA_027924645.1). Classification (NCBI taxonomy): domain Eukaryota; kingdom Viridiplantae; phylum Streptophyta; class Pinopsida; order Cupressales; family Cupressaceae; genus Cunninghamia; species Cunninghamia lanceolata. Next base: position 26,403,046 of record BSBN01000078.1, on the reverse strand, counting down.
GATCCGATTTCCACAATCTTGCGCTGTCACCTGGATTTAAACGCTTATTTTAATTTCATGCTGTTTTTGTGATAAATGTGAAACTTATTGCTTGTCTTGTCTTGCAGGCTTGGAGTTGAGGAAGCAGCTAGAAAGTCAACACAGTGATCTCATAGAGGCAGAAGATCTGATCTCAGGAGCAAGAAGATAAGGATGAAATGCAAAAAGTCAAGGCCATTCAAGTGAAAGACAGAGTTGCTGCTGGAGGTATTACTACAACAGACAAACAGAAGTTATTGCCCAGCTGCCGGAACTTCTCAGAAGGGGCAATATTTCGCCCAGATTTGACACTACTCAGAGATATTTTTGAGAACTGGTTCACCTGTATTTATTGCTGTAACCAGGGGTTTGAACCAGGGGTTCAGTTAGGTTTTTGCTGTAGTGAGGTCAATCAGAATGTTATATATTGTGCCTGTCTACACTGTAATACTTTACAACAGGGGCTACAACAGGGGCTACAACAGAGATTTTTAGGAAAACACAGTGAGTTAGCTTAGCATAGTTTAGAGGTAGAAGAAGGAGGTCGCCTGTTTGTCTGCAGTAAGGTGCGCGTGGAATGTCTGGCTGCCTTACTGTATCTGTAAAGCTTGTAAGTTCTCTGTAGTATGATCAATGAAACTAAGAGTCATTCCTACATTGTAAATCATGTATGACTATTCGTTTCTAATACAATAGAATCTGGAGTTCTGCATCTATCTTCTGAGTGTTCTCCTGCTCTTCTTTGTGTTTTGAAATTTCTTCTTTGAGAGCTTGCAATTTTAAATGTATGTTTGTGAAAATGCTCAGAACTTACATTTAGGGTTTTTACTGTGGATTTGATCAAATTACTGTAGTATTTACATAGTGCATAACAGAAATAATTAGATCCTTCGGTAGATTAAGTGAGGTATAGTTTAGATCTTTCTAACTTTTCCCAACCCATCTGAAATATTTAGCTGAAAACGTAGAAATCTAAAGGAAATTGTCTCAAATTTGAAGAAGCATGTATAATAGAGCTATAAGTAGACAGTTTTCATAAACAGATAAAGAAGAAAGCTGCAAAAAATCCAATAAAACCCTCTGAAACTTGCAGCACAGTATCACCTTTATGCAAATGGACAGAATACTTGTTGAAATCTATGACCTCTTTGCATATTCTTAGTCCATTTAAACCACAAAACAAACCTAAACTACGTAAGGCCCCTTGAACATTACAGCTTCACATTGACCAACTGAACTTGACCAACCGAACCATTGTAGACTTGGGATTATTTGAATCACCAAATGATTCCTTCTTATCTTTCAAGTATAGTTTCAGTTCATTATATGTGAATTTTAACTTATTGTTATGATTGCATCAAAACAGTCATCAACAGTTTTCTGGCGCTAGGAGGGCTAGAAGGCTGTATATCGCAATCATCAACAGGTATTTTAGTTTTTGTGCTAGGGAAATAGTGAAGTGAGGAAAATACCTCTATCCTGGCTACGCTCACCTTCCACACACCTCTAACTGCAATTTGGTATGCTTCTTGAGTGATTTCCTCTTCCCTTCGCTGCTTTCCTCCTCTCTCTACTGTTCTCTCTGTCTTCTCTCTTTTTTCCTTCTTTTTTCTCCCAAAAAATAGTGAGTCCCCTTTCTACGCTACCCTCCTAGATTTTTTCTCCTGTATTAAATTCATACACCCACTTCCCTTTAGCCAGCTCTCGAATAAAACATGATAAGAGTTCCAAAATTTATTTGAGTGGAATACAAGTTTGCAATATTCCTACAATATTCTTCTGTAAGTGCAAAAAGATTTCTAGATACTGATTCACCCCCCCTCTCAGTATCTTTAGCACTCTAACAAGTGGTATCAGAGCCAAACCCTTTTGTCTTTAAGGTCTAATCAGCCTAAGGGGATTCCTGGTTGAGTGGTAACCATGTCTTTTCAAGATGGTCTTTCCTCATCTAAGGCACCATTGTTTGATGGTATAGATTATACTTTTTGGAAATATAGAATGACTTGTCATATCAAAGCTTTAGGATATGATGTCTGGGAAGCCATTGAAACTAGTTGTACTATCACAGGTAAACCATCTAATGTTGATGAAAAAAAGGCACTTGATTGTGACTCAAAATCTGCTAGTGCTATTTGTTGTGGATTGACTAATGAAGTCTTAATTGTTTTCCCCTCAACCATCTTCTTCAGTCTCAAAATTGAGTTTCCAAACCTCACATTTTTCTAACAAGTCATTTTAGATCCTCCTATTCTAGGTTTCCCCATTGTTCTTTTGGGTCACTCCATAGTGCATTTGGGTCACCCAAGTTTCCCCATTATTCTTTTGGGTCAATCTATAGTGCATTTGGGTCACCCTGTCGCATCTCTCGATTGCCCGAGTGACCCTAACTAGAAAAAGGGGTGACCCTCTCATTTTGGATGAACAAATTAACTCATAATTTTAGCTTTTCTCCTTGATTTTAAACCAATTTTTCCTCACATTTTTTTTTTATCTCAACTCATCCTTTTTCTCACTTTCTTTCCTTTGTGAACTCATGATCAAATTTTGTCTCTTATAAATTGGTTCCATTTTCTCTTTGAGTTCAATCTTGTTTTCTTTTATCTTTCTTCTTATCCTTTGTCTAGTCATGTGGAATTGTTTCCCTTTTTTTTAGAAAAGTACTTTTAATCTTATCTCCTCTTTTGTTCCCTCTCATTTCTACCTATAAATACCCCTTCATTATTCATTGTTTATTGTCACTTTCATTCACAAAATCTTCTTTACAAGCTTCTTCAAAAGCTTCTTCAAAAGCTTCTTCTAGATATCTTCATAGTTTAGACATATCATAAAAATCTAGAAATCCTCTTCTTGTTGAGAAATCTCACAATATTCTTCATAAGCTTCTTCTATTAGAGTGGTAAAGATACTGAGGGTGGGGGGGTGGGGGTGAATCAGTATCTAGAAATCTTTTTGCACTTACAAAAGAATATTGTAGGAATATTGGAGACTTGTATTCCACTCAATTAAATTCAACTGAATTTAGATGTACAAAATCATTAAAAATTGAACCAGAATGATAATGTGTAAGTGTGAAAACTAAAATATTTGATAATAGATTGAAAGCATGCCACAAAAAATAAAGACACAGAGATTTGTCCTAAGTGGAAAGCCCTAGGCATAAAACCACTCGAAAAAATGCCTCACTGGCTTAAAAATCTCACTAATTACTGTGCCTCACTGAATACTGTGCCTCACTGGAATATTAAAAATTACAATTATTTGGAGAATTTTCATACAGAGGGATACTTTATTTCACTTGAGAACATATACTTTCATTAATGTATGTGTAGGATTCACACAAAAAATGCACACACATTATTCACACTATATCATTTTATATACATCTGTTTACATTCCTTCAACATGCATTCAACTATAGATAGTTTCAAAATTTGAAAACTGAAATGACAACCAATCGACAGTTCTACAACTGCAACCTTCAAAAGAATAATTAACATTTTTTGTTTTTGATCATAGCTCAAAGCAGAAACTGTTTGAAAGAGATGTGAAATGTAACTGTTAACCCTCAATAGGATTACAAAGATCAACTGTTAGTTGCCCAAGAGAAACCCTAGGGTTACAAAGAGAAACCCTAGAAAAAATAACGACCAGCAACATTTTATAAAAAGGAACCATATAGCCAATTGAACAATTAATCATCTTTGTACAAAAACAAATAGAACTGTGAAGTACCATTCAGAAATACAAACCACAAAGGAATTGTATTTCTCAAAAACCCTTGACAGAATCATTTGCCAAATCAAAGAAAAATTCTGTAAAAAAGATAAAACCTTCAGACCATACTTACAAATACACTAACGACCAAAAACTGAGATGCCAAATCATTAAATCTTGCTTGATCATTTCTGGAGATACCTCAGACAGATAAAAAGAGTCAACCAACTTTTACATTGCAAACTCATGATAACAGCCAAACCGTGACCAACCTATCACTTCACGAAGTCAACCTTCAAGCTTCACTATAGATTTGACAGATTCAACAAACTTCCTTCAAGTTTTTTTCATGATTGTGTTTCAAACCCTACATTCTGCAATGCAATGATCAAATGAAGTGCTTGAAAATGGAGAAACAAACTTTTTTTGATACCTTTAACTGGTTGTTCTAGTTTGCCCTAAAGAGGGCTTTGAAATACAAAAGGGAAATGACCACTTAGTATAGTAAATGATCTTTCAACTGGTCAAAATAGTAAAAAGAATACCCCAGTGTCTAAAACATAAGATCGATCAATAGACTTTAACATGTGTCCTCTCTAAACCAAGGTCCGCATAGAATCCACTAGGAAATGTCATTCGATGTATAACTTAACACTTTTGCCAAGTAAAGAAGTATCACATGCCACACACATATTGTTTGATGCTAGAACAAAAATTATGTCTTTTTACCATTGTGAAAATGGCACATAATAACTGGGCACTTTATACAACATTATATGCTTGCAAGATCAAAATAGTAAATGCTAACTAGAGATAAAACTAACATGTCTCCAAGTTTGACATCACTGCCAAAATGAATGCCAACTGGGACATCACTTACCTCACTATCAAAATGCCATTGAGGTAACAAAACTCCCCCTTTGGCATTGATGTTAAGTTGCACATCATTCAAACTGCACAACATGAAAGATCCATATTGAAATCAGTATAAATCAGATATGATAAGCAATACCATATACATTTGTAAGTGACACTAGATACATGATATAGTGGTAAGCAAAAATTAGATACAGTTCAGATACATTTGAAACACCAAGTTAAAATAGCATAAGATATACATTTGAAACACCAATCTGAAGTAATACCAGATACCTGAAAAACCAATCAGATACACCAATATGTTTGAACAATAATCAGATACACCAATCTGTCTGAACAATCTGAACAATTAGAGACACCAATCGATCTGAAGATACATTGATACATTTAAAAATGCATAACTCTGAAGATACATAACTAAATACATCATATCTAAAAATAGTTACTTAGAGACACATCTCCCCCTTTTGACAACAAGGCCAAAGGTAGGAAGAAGAAACCTGGAAGATGAAGCATAAATTGAACCCAAAAACACAAGAAGCCATCAGAACCAAGATTGCCAATCAAAGATAACTGAGGTAAGTGGAAAACAAAAAGAAGAACATGCTGACTATCAAGGGGCTTCGCATAGAGTCCAAGGATAACAACTGAAACAAGATATCCAGTATGAGATGAGATATCATAAACACAAGGATCACACCAAAATACACCATGACTGTCTCATGAAGAAGATGGATCAGAGACACTAACAAGGCACAAAAATATCCAAGCATCTCCCCCTAAGTCCAAGAGCGAAGAAATATTAATGTAAAGAAGAAAAGTAGAGAACCCCAAGCTTATCCCTGTGACCCTCAAAAACTACTCTTGGAAGTGGCTTAGTAAAAATGTCAGCCACTTGCTCAGCTGAAGAAACATAATCCAGGCTACCATCATTGAGGAGAACTTTATCATGAAGAAAATGATATCTGATGTCAATATGCTTGGTATGAGAGTGCATCACAGGATTCTTAGATATGTTTATTGCACTAATATTGTCACACAAAATCTTGACAGGCTTAGAAACGTAACTTTATAATCATGCAAAGTTTGAACCATCTAGAGAATTTGAGTGCAACAAGCAGTGGCAGCAATGTATTCAGCCTCAGCTATAGATAAAGAAACAAAATCTTTCTTTTTATTATGCCATACAACTAGTCTTCCACCAAGAAAAAATGCACCACCAGAAGTACTCTTTGTGTCATTAAGATTGCCAACCCAATCACCATCTATATATGCTGTCAGAGTAAAATTAGAATGTCTAGAATACCAAAGACCATAATCCAATGTTCCTAGTATATATTTAAGGATCCTTTTTACTGCATTGAGATGAGCTTGTTTAGGAGCAGATCGAAAATGGGCAACTAAACAAACAACATGAATTATGTTAGGTCTAGTGGCAGTTAAATATAACAAGCTGCCTATCATAGACTGATAAAAATTATGATCAATATCAGGCTTGTCAACCTCAGCACTTAGTTTGCAACCAGTTTCCATAGATGTACTAACAGGATTACATTCATCCATCTAAAACCTTTTCAACATTTCTTTTGCATATTTTATTTGAGAAAGAAATATACCTTCTTGGAGCTGAGAAACCTGTAGGCCAAGAAAAAATGAAAGTTCACCTAGCATTGACATTTCAAATGTTGCTATCATAACCTATAGAAAATATAGGTTGAGTTCATCATCATCACTACCAAAAATAATGTCATACACATAGACAACCACTATTAAGATGGAATCATTTTTAGTCATAAAATACAAGTTACTATCAACACCACCTCTAGTAAACCCTTGTGACTGTAAATGTTTGTCTAATTTAGCATACCAAGCCCTAGGAGCTTGTTTAAGCCTATAAAGAGCCTTTTTTAATCTGTAAACATGATGTGGTTTGTCCTTGTTAACAAAACCTTCCAGCTGATCCATATAAACCTCCTCTTCTAAGTCACCATTTGGTAGACCTTGAAGTTTTTATAAACAAAATATACAAGAAACAGTCTGATTGCTTCTAGTCTCACTACAGGAGCGAAAGTTTCATCAAAATTGGTACCTTTTATTTGCGAATAACCCTTACAAACTAGTCTAGCTTTATTTCAGACAACTCCATTTTCATCAAGTTTGTTCCTAAAAACCCTTTTAGCCCCAATAATATTTTTATCTTTAGGCCTTCGGACAAGTTCCCAAGTGTTATTTTTCTCTATCTGGGCTAACTCATCTAACATAGCCTAAACCCATAAAACATCTTGACTAGCTTCAGCATAGGTTTTAGGTTCTAATTGAGACACTAGACAAATATGAACCTACTAATTTGCTTGAGCAGTTTTTCTTCTAGTTTGTATGCCAGAGTCTAAGTCACCAATAACATGTTCATTTGGATGATTTTTTTGCAGCAATTGTCTAGAAGGAGTATAAATGGAAGATTTAGGAGTATTAGTTTTAGGAGTTACTGATTGTCCTTGAGGCACTCTAGAATCTAATTCTTCTTTAGATTTCTCTAACTCTTCTTTCATGCTTGACTCTTCTTGAATGGTTTCTTCAACTGGTTGAAACTGAGGTTGTTGTTCTTGCTGCAAATTCTCAACCACTTTAACATTAGAGCTTTCAACTATTCTTCTTAATCTCTTATTATAACATTTGTAGGCCTTGCTATGAGTAGAGTAACCTAGAAAGATCCCTTCATCACATCGTGATTCGAAACTTCCTAGATGATCTTCCCTTCTTATATAACATTTTCTGCCAAAGATTTTAAAATAAGATACATTGGTTGTGTTACCATACCAAAGTTCATAGGATGTATACCTAGTTTTGACTCTTATTTGTACCCTATTTAAGGTGTAAACTACTATATGAATTGCTTCTTTCTAGAAGGCATTAGATAGTCTAGCATCTTGAAGCATAGTTCTAGCGATCTCTTTTACTATCCTATTCTTTCTTTCAGTCACCCCATTTTGTTGAGGTGTTCTAGAAGCTGAAAATTATCTTTTTATGCCATGTTTTTCACAATATTCAAGAAAAACACTAGAAGTATATTCTCCCCCATTATCAGACCTTAAACATTTTAGTTTTAAATCTATTTCTCTTTCTACCATGCTTTTAAAGATCTTAAATTTCTCTAAAGCCTCATACTTATGATTTAAAAATGTGACCCAAGTCATTCTTGTATAATCATCTATGAATAACATAAAATATCTTTCACCATTTAAAGATTTTGTTCTGGTTGGACCACATAAATCAGTATGGACCAATTGAAGAGGTTCTATAGAAAACTATTCTTTAGATTTATGAATAATTCTTGTTTGTTTACCTTGCTGACACTCTTTACAAATTAGATTTTCCAGCTTAGAAATAGCAGGCATATGTCTAACATTTTTGTTGTGACTGATTTTAACTAAGTTATCAAAATTTATATGCCCCAATCTCCTATGCCACAATTTACTTTCTTTAATTTGACTCATAAAGCACAAATTGTTTTTTCACTCATTAGCAGATCCATGCAGATTATAAATGTTACCTTTAGTTCTCAAACCTCAAGGAATAACCTGTTTAGAATTTTTGAGAACCTTGCAGCCTTGTGATGTAAAAACTACATCAAATCCACTATCACAAATCTGACTTACACTCAACAAATTATGAGTTAGTTCTTCAACAAAATAAACATCCTCTAGAGGTGTGTTATTTTCTAAAAGAACTGTACCTTTTCCTATGATCTGTAAGCAATAATCATCACCAAACTTAACTGACCCACTTGAACAATTTTCAAATGAAGTAAATTTACTTCTATCCCCAGTCATATGATGAGAACATCCATTGTCTACAACCCTAATTTTTTTTTTGTTTGCATGAAATGCAACTTCAACAATCATAGCATTGTTGTTTTTGGGTACCCATTTGATTTTGGGTTGCTTAGTAAGAGAAATACTTCCTGATTTACAAAACTTGGCAATATGTCCATGTTCTTTGCAATTGAAACACCTTATTTTGTTCAAGAAATTAAAAGTCCTTCCATTCATAAAATAGGACTGCTTTCTAAATGTAAACTTACAATCAATTGCTTAATGCCCATATTGATAATAGTAGAAACAATAACCAGAGAATCTAAAAGGCATTTTACCTTTAAGCTGATTATCATTAGAGCATTGACCTTTTGAGAAGCCTAGACCAGTCATATCGTTATACTCTTTTTGTTTACCTAGCATATCAGCAAGTTTATCACTGCTATTACACATTTCAAGTTCTTTCTTAGTTTAACTATTTTAGCTTCCTTGGATTTTAACTTTTCTTGTGTATCTAAAAGAATTTTTCTGTTCTCTTCAAGACTTAATTGTAAATCAGATATCTATTTTTCTTGATCAGATATTAACTTGCTTTGCATTCCATTCTCCTTTCTAAATCTTCTAATTTCACCAAAAGCACATTTTAACTCTCCTTCTAAATCAACTTCATTTTCAGACATTTCTATTTGTTCTCCTTCTGGAGTAGTAATAATTGCTGCCATAAAAAGTGTTTCATCTATTTCATCAAAAGATTCATCTGATGCACTATCTGTTATTCCAGCAATTAGAGTCCTTTTCTTAAAAGTATTTTTCTTGTTAAAATTGAAAGGTTTTTTCTTATACTATTTTCTATTATCTTCTTGTTCACTGTCAAGTTCTAGATTAGGACACTTTGCTGGATAATGTCCTATTTTTCCACAATTGAAACATTTAAAAGGTAATTTTCCTTTATATCTACCTAAACCTCTTCTGAGTTTACTAACAAAAATAGATTCATCTTCATTGATACTTTCAGTTTCATGACTAGTTTCAATTTCTTTTTTCACAGTTTTAAAAGTTGCTTCCTTAACTTCTTTACTGGGGTTTTCATTCTCCATTCTCATTTCGTAAGCAGTAAAAACTCCTAGAATATAATCAATAGTTATAGTTTTTAGATCTTTATCTTCCACCATAGAGGTTTTGGAGTCATATTTGGGAGTTAGAGTCTGTAAGATCTTTTTAACTACAATTATCTCTTCTAGTTTCTCCCCTAAACCTCTAATACTATTGACAGTTTCCTAAACTCTTTGAAGATATTCAGCTATCTTTTCATTATCTTTCATTCTTATTCTTTCAAATCTTTCTCTAAGAGCTTGTAACTTAGCCAATTTAATGTTTCATCCTGTTCATAAATATTAGAAAGTTTATCCCAAATACTTTTAGCTATTTGACATTTCATAACTTTATTTAAGACTTCATTAGTCAATCCACAACAAATATCACTAGCAGATTTTGAGTCACAATCAAGTGCCTTTTTTTCATCAGCATTAGATGGTTTGCCTATGACAGTACAACTAGTTTCAATGGCTTCCCAGACCTCATATCCTAAAGCTTTGATATGTGAGTCATTCTATATTTCTAAAAAGTATAATCTGTACTATCAAACAATGGTGTCTTGGATGAGGAAAGACCATCTTGAAAAGACATGGTTACCACTCAACCAGAAATCCCCTTAGGCTGATTAGACCTTAAAGACAAGAGGTTTTGGCTCTGATACCACTTGTTAGAGTGGTAAAGATACTGAGAGGGGGGGTGAATCAGTATCTAGAAATCTTTTTGCACTTACAAAATAATATTGTAGGAATATTGCAAACTTGTATTCCACTCAATTAAATTCAACTGAATTTAGATGTACAAAATCATTAAAAACTGAACCAGAATGATAATGTGTAAGTGTGAAAACTAAAATATTCAATAATAGATTGAAAGTATGACACAGAAAAAAAGACAGAGATTTATCCTGAGTGGAAAGCCCCGGGCATAAAACCACTTGAAAAAATGCCTCACTAGCTTAAAAATCTCACTGATTACTATGCCTCATTGGCTTACAATCTCACTGAATACTGTGCCTCACTAGCATATTAAAAATTACTCACACATTATTCACACTATATCATTTTATATACATCTATTTACATTCCTTCAAAAAGAATTCAACTGTAGACAGTTTCAAAATCTGAAAACTAAAATGACAACCAATCGACAGTTTTACAACTGCAACCTTCAAAAGAATAATTAACATTTTGTGTTTTTGATCATAGCTCAAAGCAGAAACTGTTCGAAAGAGATGTGAAATGTAACTGTTAACCCTCAATAGGGTTACAAAGATCAACTACCAGTTGCTCAAGAGAAACCCTAGGGTTACAAAGAGAAACCCTAGAAAAAATAACGGCCAACACCATTTTATAAAAAGGAACCATATAGTCGATAGAACAATTAATCATCTTTGTGCAAAAACAAATAGAAGTGTGAAATGCTATTTTAGAAGAACAAACCCCAACTGATTAATGTGTTCAAGACAAATAGAACTGTGAAGTGCCATTTAGAAATACAAACCACAAAGGAATTGTATTTCTCAAAAACCCTTGACAAAATCATTTGCCAGATCAAAGAAAAATTCTGCAGAAAAGATAAAACCTTCAGACCATACTTACAAATACACTGACAACCAAAAACTGAGATGCCAAATCATTAAATCTTGCTTGATCATTTCTAGAGATACCTCGGATAGACAAAAACAGTCAACCAGCTTTTACCTTGCAAATTCATGATAACAGCCAAACTGTGACCAACCTTATCACTTCACAAAGTTAACCTTTGAGCTTCACTGTAGATTTGATAGATTCAACAAAATTCCTTCAAGTTTTTTTCATGATTGTGTTTCAAACCCTACGCTATGCAATGCAATGATCAAATGAAGTGCCTGAAAATGGAGAAACAATCTTTTTTTGATACCTTTAACTGACTGTTCTAGTTTGCCCTAAAGAGGGCTTTGAAAAACTATTGATGCATATATCTATGGGTGTAATCCAGTAGCAACATGGGAAACTCTGAGACATGGGAATGCTCCTCAGAGTGACCTCCAAATTTTTAGGAAGTTGGTTCTTCCATTCTTTTAGTAGGGTTTGAGAAAAAGGTCAGAAAGAAAACCAAGATTGCAGAAAACAAATGCCTAATCTGTGGCGATCCACAGGATTTGAAACTATTATTTGCACAGTGTCTAAACTTTGAAGGATTTAATTGGATTTAAAGAGCAAAATATGTTGCAAGGTGTGACCCATGGTCTTCTTGTTCAGCGCTGTGCTGCGGTGGTTTGTGACAAGGGCTTAACCGCCTCCCATGCTTGTTAAGTCAAGTGGTTGTATCAGGCATTAACAGGTTGATCTTTTGGTGCAACGGCAACTAATAGTTGGTATCAAAGCTGAGGTCATGGGTTCAAACCCTGAGCTTGTGCTGGGGGGGATTGTTTCAAGGTGTGATCCTTGTGTTGGTGATTGTTTTGATGCAATCATAACAATTAAGTTAAAATTCACATATAATGAACTAAAACTATTCTTGAAAGATATGAAGGAATCATTTTAAGATTCACTTAATCCCAAGTCTACAGTGGTCAGGTCTTGACCTGTTGGCCAAATTCAGTTGGTCGATGTGAAGCTGTAATGTTCAAGGGGCCTTACGTAGTTTAAAGTTTCTTGCAGGTTAACTGGACTCAAACTATGCAAATATGTCATGAAATATGGGTGTGTTTGTTCATTCTTTGCATGAAAGTGTTACTGTGATGCAAATCTTAGATGTGTTTCTTGAATTATTGCAGCTTTCTTCTTTATATATTTATGAAAACTATCTACTTTAGACTCTGTTATGCATATTCTTTCAAATTTGAGACAAATTTCCTTTAGATTTCTACGTTTTTAGCTAAATATTTCAGATGGGTTGGGAAAAGTTAGAAAGATCTAAACTAAACTCCATTTTAATCTACCAAAGGATCTAAATGTTTTGTTATGAACTATGTAAATCATACAGTAATTTGATCAAATCCACAATAAAAACTTTAAATGTATATTCTGAGCATTTTCACAAACATACATTTAAAATTGCAAGCTCTCAAAGAAAAGATTTCAAAACACAAAGAAGAGCAGGAAAATACTCATAAGATCGATACAAAACTCCAGATTCTATTGTATTAGAAACAAATAGTCATACATGATTTACAATGTTGGAATGACTCTTAGTTTCATTGATCAAACTACAGAGAACTTACAAGCTTTACAGATATAGTAAGGAAGCCAGACATTCCACGCACACCTTACTGTAGACAAACAGGTGACCTCCTTCTTCTACTTCTAGACTACACTAAGCTAGCTGCTCAAATCCTATATGTGTTCCTAAAATCGCTGTTGTAAAGTATTATAGTGTAGAGAGGCAAAATATAAAGACTTTCTAATTGTCCTCACTGCAGAAAAACCCTAGTTTAAACCTTGGTTACAACCATAAATGTAGGTGAACTAGCTCCCAAAATGCCTCTGAGTATACATGAAGTCTGGGCGAAATATTGCCCTTTCTGAGAAGCTCTAGTAGCTCAGTAGTAACTTCTGTTTGTCTGCTACAGTAATGTTCTCAGCTGCACTCTGTCCTACTCTTGAATGGCCCCTTGACTTCTTTACACTTTGTCTTTACTTCCCTCTACTGTGAGATCTGATTTCCTCCTCTGCGTGATGTCATTGTCCTCATGTTCTAGTCATCTTTCTCAACTAGAAGCCTACAAATAGACAAAACAATAAGTATCACATTTCTACAAATGAATAGTAGGAAACCAAAATATCTGATTTAAACAAGGCATGACTGTGCAAAATGTAGAAATCAGATCCAAAATTGGCAAAAACCACGTTCAAAATGCACACAGAATGCTCAAAATACCATGGGTCAACCACTGCTGACTAGAAAATGCAATCGGGTGCTAAAAATGTGTTTAAAATTCCCATCGTTTTGTTCTTCCCACCCATTGGCATGATACACACTATCAGCACAAGTAAAAACTTCTCTGCCGATCATCGTTGTTTGGCCGATGGCCTTTGTTTCCTTCCATCGGCGTGACTCTCGCCAAAGTAGCCCTAGCGGCTTGTATTTTCTTCCTATCGGGCTGACATCGCCCATCAGCGATTTAAAAATCCCCTTACCCGATCGTTCATGTTATGCTAATGAAACCCTCTTGCCTCTTTCATTGGAGTGAGATTATACTATCGGCAAGCCCAAAAGAAGACTGGCCAATGTTGTTAGTTAGGTCGATGCCTTCGTTGTTTATTCAGCATGCTCTCTTTTTTTTTATTCATCGGCGTGATAACGCCTATCAGCGAGCTCAAAAAATGATTGGCCGATGTTGAAAGTTTGGCTGATAGGCATCCATCGGTATGACACTGCATTATTGGTGAGCCCAAAATTTTCTTCACCGATCGCCATATCTGGCCGATGACTACCTATCAGTGTGACTCCTACCGACAAACCTCCACGTCATCCATCGCCATATATCAGCGTGATCTCCCATATCGGTGAAGGCAAAAATTCCTTGGCTGATCACCATTTTCATACCGATCATCCAATCATCCCTCTATCGGCGTAAGTCCTGCCGATCTCCTTTCTTCACTTCCCATTGGTATAATATCACCCATCGGCGAATCACAAACTCACTCTGCCAATGACACTACTTTGGCCGATACGGCCCCTTTTCGGTTTCCATCAGTGAAAGTCTTACCGATGCCACTCTTGTTTCCCCTTATACCTCCTGTCGGTCTGATAAACACCATCAGTGGGATAAATCCAAACATTGCCGAAGGCAAATGTTACATTGATGGCACTTAAAATCGGAGAGACCATAATCCTCGGCAAGACCATTCCAAAGGTTGTCGATATTGAATGTTATGCCGATGACTGCAAGCACAGAACTCCTTGATTCACTAAGTCTCCCCCCTTCCTTTTTGCCCTTTCATCGGCATGAGATACCTCATCGGTGAGGTTTTAAAATGTCATTCTAGATGCTAATGTTTCGCGGATAGGCCCATGCTTGTATACTATGCCCTGTTTATTTGTCTTGTATGGTCAGACCTGTCGAACATACAAATGTGAGTTTACAGAGTGGAACCCAAAATAATATTTCATTTTTAACCTGAAATCCATCCTACAAATTTATTTCAAAATTTAACCAAATGCCCACAAAGAAAAAGACAAACAACTGACTATGTATCATGTAAAAACCTAATAGTACATTTTATCAAAATGATCATTACTTGCAAAATATGGCAAATTTCAAGATGGTTCAAAAAACAACCCTGGCTCATTTTTCAGAAGGAATCCAACCACATCATGCACTAGTACTAAAAATGTAATTTTCCCTATATTTAAAAAGGTTTGCAAATTTTGACTCTTTTCCCCCTTTTCCACCAAACAGACCAACACAAGCAGAAGCGAAAAAAAGCAAAGCAACAGCAGGGGTCCTCATTTTGCTAAAGAGCAAAAAATGGGGCGTGTTGTGAACACCACAACAAATAGCAACCAAATTAAACAATTAAATTCAAAGTGTTCAAGAGAATTAGATGAAATAAATCTATAGTTTCCAACTATCCATCATGCAAATCATCATTCAGCTTGAGACCTAAGGTATTCAATAAGGGTGTATGAATTTTCATTTTCAGTTTAATTGTGTGCACGTGATTAATAAGCCTCATCTTGAAGATCAGTTGAACAAACCAGTGATTGACATTAGCCTACATAGTTGAGGATATTCCCTCATAGCCAACCGGATAGAGCCTTGCTGCCAGCGAGCATCCATAGTCCCGGCAAGGTTATTGTTACAATTCTCCTAAGTAGAGCCCCACTGCCAGCGAGTGTCTATAGCCCCGGTAGAGTTACTTAGATGGCTTAATTTAGATTTTTAGTATAATCCATTTTATTTATTTATATATATATTTTTTATTATTTTCTGATTTTTCGAAAGAGATTTTACAAGATATAGCAATTTGTTGCTTCATGACGCAAGGATTGAACACTTCCTAAAATTAAGCTGAGAATTGTAATGGTAGCAAGGGTGACCTTGGATTTTACACCTAATATCTACATTGGTAAGTTCAACAAACCCAAGGATTTTAGGTGTGTCATCGTGAGAAACCTCCTTGAATTCTCAATCACATTTATTGAATACGAATTTTAACAAGTAAAAACAAATCTCTACATTCATGACAGTCACAACAAGTTATGTGTAAATTGCAAATGATTAACTTGAATGTTCTAAATTTTATACTATTTTCAATGGTTGCTAGCTTGCCTCCTAATGCTCTAAAATAAAACAAAGATCCCTGCTAACGAGACAACCAACAAACAACAGATAGACTGTACAAAAGGCAAGAGAAGACAAAACTGTACAAAAAGAAAGAAACAAAAAACAAAGCTATACAGACAGCCAACCCAAGAAAAGAAAAACAAAAACAAAAGGAGAACTGTACATTACTTACACCATTTACACCAAAATGGACTACCCTTTACCTTAGGCCTGGAAGTAGTGTTTCAAATGTTGGCCATTAACTGGTAATGGCACGTCTTCTCTAGTCAAGATCTTAAGTCTAAATGTGTTATCTCCTATTATTTCTGAGACTTGTAATGGACCTAGCCATAGTTTATCAAATTTTCCATGGCTTCCTTTCTTTTCATGTGCTTTATCCCAGCACAGCACTAAGTCTGATATCCTAAATGTTTTGACTCTTGCCCTTTTATCAAACTGCCTCTTAACAACTGCTTGGTGCTTGGCAAACTTTTTGATGGCTTGACCTCTTTTCTCATCTAGTTGTAACATTTGTACTATTCTGGCTTCCCTATGGTTATCGAAGCCTAGATACTCATTGGCAAACTTCCAGGTTGGTATTCTAAGATTTACTGGAAGTATGGGATCAGTCCCATAAACTAAATGATAAGGTGTGCTACCTAAAGCTGTTTTAAACTTGGTTCTATTTACCCATAATGCATATCTTAATAGGGTATTCCACTCTCTAGGACTCTTTGCAATTAACTTCTTGATTATGTCTAATAAAATATTGTTCATTGATTCAGCCAATCCATTACCTTGAGGGTAATAATTTGAAGAAAATCTTAAAATAATCCTGTATTCAAATGCCCATGTAGAAAACTTTAAAGAAGAGAAAGCAAGGCCATTATCACATACCAATGAATAGGGAGTTCCAAACTTGGTGATGATGTTTTCTTCAAGGAACTTGATAACTACCTCAGTTGTGGAGAATTTGCAGCAGGTAGCCGCAGTCCACCTTATACAGTAGTCTGTCACTGTCAGTATAAATTTGTGTCCCGCAGAAGAAGGAAGATTGATGACTCCAATAAAATCCAACCCCCACTGTGCAAACGGTCTTAATTCAATCATAGGTCATAGTGGATTGGCCCAATTTCTCCCCTTATCTACTGCAGTTTGACAAGTGTGGCAACCTCTAATGTGACTCTCAGTATCTTTGAACATCATGGGCCAGGAGTAGTCCGCCCTCAGTATTTTGTGTGTTGTAGCTAGATAGGAACCATGGCTGGTTCCGTACTTGTCATGTAGTTCTGTCAACATTTTATCTACTTTAGCTCTATTCAGACATCTCAAATAAATTCCATCATGGTTCTTCCTGAATAGAAGACCCCCTTGTACCATGTATTTTTGTGCCTTAACCTTCAAAGCTCTCCTTTGAGAAGCTTTCATCCTATTTGGGTACTTTCCAGCTATTAAAAAGGTGCTTAAATCTTCATACCAATCTGGTGCATTCTGGGAATTCAATACTTATTGCTATTTTATCAAATCTGGATCCATATTTGCTATTGTTTGCACCAACGCCTGCCCTCTGACTAGCTTCATAGGAATGATTTCCATGTTGAATTCTTGCAGCGTGGTGATCCATTTGGCTCTCTTTTCTCCAGGTTCGTTTTGCATCAGCAACATCTTTACTACTGCGTCTGGTACTATGGCTTTGATCTGGCTGCGCAGAATGTAATGTCTAAATTTTTTCACAGCCCTCATCAATGCAAATGCTTGTCTCTCAATGTCTAGATATCTCAGTTGTGCATCCTTCAGAGGCGCTCATAAATGCTATGGGCCTTTCTTCATTATTTTCACCCTTCTGTGTTAAGGTAGCCATGACTGAATGAGAAGATGCAAAGGAGTATATGTAAAACGGGCATGTGTTGTCTAGACTTGCCAATACAGGAGCATTAGAAATTGCCTCCTTGATATCTTCAAATGCAGCCCTGGCCATAGGCGTCCATTCCATCTACGCATCCTTCTTTAACATGGCATTTAACGGCTGCGCGATCTCTACAAAACCTATTATAAACTTCCGAACAAAGTTAATTTTACCAAAAAATGATTTCAACTCTTTCCTACTGTTTGGTATTTACAAATTTTTTTATGGATTCTATTCTATCTGGATCAATTGAAATTCCACCTTCAGAAATGACATGGCCCAATAATTTACCTTCAGTTACGCCAAATATACATTTCCTAGGATTAAGGGAAATCCCATACCTTTCACACCGCTTGAGTATTTTCCTGAGATCTTTAGCTTGGGTGGATGCATCCTTGGAATACACAGTCAAATCATCCATATACACAACAATGCACTTACCTAATAATCCACAGAATGCAAGGTCCATGGCTCTTTGAAAAGTGGCACCTGCATTAATCAGACCAAAAGGCATTCTCCTATATGCATAATTTTGCCATTTGCAAGTGAAGGTGGTTTTTAGTCTATCTTCTCTATCGATTAAGACTTGGTTATAACCTGAAAAACCATCTAAAAAAGACATCATCATTTCCCCATTTACTACTTGTAGCACTTCATCTATTGGAGGTAGAGGATAGTTATCCTTTTCGGATGCTTTGTTTAAATTTCTAAAGTCTACGCATAACCTGATGTCTCCATTTTTTTCCCTCACTGGTACTAAGTTAGCTACCTAGACTAAATGTCTGACTAGGAAAATTATTCCAGCAGACAGCAATTTTTTAACTTCCTCAAAGATTAAAGGCTCTAGAATGGCATTCACAGGCCTTTGTTTTTGCCTGAATGGTTTAACTTCTGGTCTTAAAGGTATTACGTGAGTTATGATGGACGTATCGTATGTCTTCAAGTCTTCATACGTCCATGATATGACATGTTTATATTCTTTCAGAATGTCTAAAACCTCTTTTCTAATTTTCTCAGAGCAAGCCTTTCCAATTAGTACATTTTGTGGATTTTGCTCTGTCCCTAAGTTGCGTAAATTGTACTTACCCCCTTTTGTTTTGGGCAAGTCCTTCTGTCTTGTTACCCCGTCGAAGTCAAAGATATGTTCTAATTCAATTACTCCTTTGGGTAAAAATTTGCTCTTCAAGTTGATTATATCCTCTTCGTCCCATGTTGTTTTAGGCCTTTCTTGTTCATCAATGATTTGGGTCTCAAATGCCTCGTTACAAGTCAGAAAATCAATAATTTGCTGATTCCCCCCAAATACCTAAAAGTGTGTAACATTGTCTAGGATACTGGGCACATTAACTAGCTCAATAGCAAATCATCTCAATCCTGATAGTGTCAAGGGTTCTAGTGTGCTAGCAGCAACTGCTAGTGCATCTGGTCTGTGGTTCAACTCTCTAGGGATGTGTTCTATGTTGAATGCATTAAACAAATCTATCAAACCCCATACTCTGTGTCTGTAACTAACCATTTTTTTGTAATTGTAGGCATATAGTTTCCTCACTTGTCTGACTACTAATTCAGAATCTGAAAATACTCTGATCATTTTCACCTTTTTTTTTATGGCCATGACAAGTCCTAAAATTAGGGCTTCATATTCAGCAATATTGCTAGTATAGGAAAATTGTAATCTATATGCTGCTAGATATGATTTACCCTGAGGATTTATGAGTTCAACACCTGCACCCGCACCCTGTTTTGATTTGGACCCATCACATTTTAATGTCCACATGCCATCTTTACTTTTATGACCTTTTTATCTTGGCATGCTTTGTCTCTTTTATCACCTGTGGGGTGTTTTCCTATTTACTCATGGGCATTTCTATTTGGTTAACTTGCATATGTGTATTTCCATCTAGTAAATCAGAAAGACAACTACCCTTGTCTTCTATCTCTTCTCCTAAATCTGGGATCAAGGCATCAACATCGCCCTGAACATATTTCTGTGTTTGATTAGGATTCTCACTTTCCTCTTGTGACCCTACCCTCTTTATGCATTTTTTATATTCATATTCAATGATGTCTTTGCACATTCCACAACTTTCCTCAGAATGTGGTCTATTGTGGACTCTACACCTATTTTTATACAGTTTGCATTGGACTGGCAGACTTTGTTTAACGCACTCTTCCACCTCTTGTCTAATGGCATGACCAAATTTGTCTATTGCATTGTTTTCTTCATCTGAAGAATTTCCATCAGACTCAACGAATAATGTTGTCTCCCTGTTGACACATTTTTTTTCTAATGTTTAACATCATGATCTCTTCAATCTGGACCCCATTGTTGGTAATTCTATAGACACCAGGTTCAACAGCAGTATATAGTATTTCATTCATTTGATTATATTCTATTATCATGTGTTTGATCCTGGGCTCTGCCTCTATTCTAATCTGGTTTGGGACACCTCTCCAAGGTAGCCACATATGTGAAAAATCAATGGCCATATATCCATTTAATGTTTTGGACCAATCCCTACTCAGCAACATTCCATAATTTACGGGTATGTCCACTACTTGAATGTCAATGATTTGGCTTACTCTAGGGTCCAAAGCTAATTGCATTTGAATGTTCATGAGTTCTCTTATCGCGCTAACCTGAATTTTATCTAATTGTGTGACAACCTTGGCAGATTTGGTGGGAGTTAGCCCTAGAGTTTTACATATTCCTAAGGGCGTTACATTGGCTGAGGCACTAGAATCTACCATGTAGTTGTGTATGTTCTTCCCACACAATCTAACAGTTAACAAGAAAGGGGGAGCATCCCTCTTATCAACATGCATTACTACATTTGTATTGGAAGGCTGCTCAACTTTCTTACTTTTCTCTTTAGGCGGTGAATCTCTATTAGGACTAGTTATATCAGCAAAAACCTCATCTATCATGGATGTATCCAGGGATTTTATAAAAGCATTCCTAATCCCTAGAGTTTTTAATAATTCATTTAGAGGTATACTGACCTTAATTTTCTTTATTTCCTCTGACAAGTAACTCATTAATCTTGTTGTTTCTATTGTCTCAATTGTACTTGTTTGATCCTTTTGTACTGATGTTCCGCTATTTGTGTGTTGATTAGCTTTAAGTATGGCAAGATTGTTGCTGGCATTTTGATCTAGGGGTGTGTTGAATTTTTTCAGAGGAATAGAAGTAGTGAAAGGTCCTCCTGGCCTAGGGTTGTTCCTTAAATTGTACACGTGGTTTTTATTTGTCTGTTGAAAGGCCTGCACCTCTTCTGTTTCAGTTAATACCTTATTTTTTAGATTCAAAGGGAAACTAAAAAGCATTTAACACAAAGGCTGATTCAGGATAAAGATTTTCACAACAGTTTGGTCCATCTTCTAGCAATTCATCCTCTTTCTCTTTTGCAGTTGCAAATGTAAACGTTTCTAAGACTAAGGCTATATCATATCCTGAGGGTACTACCTCATTACCCTTGGGAATGAGAAATTCAGAGGTAGGAGGCTGCACATCTATATTAAAAATGCTGGCTACTAAGTGGAACTGTGGACAGTCGTGCTTAGCATGGGCATTGGTATTGTGAAATCTACACCAATTTTTGGGTGCTGTACTAGCCATTTGGATGCTAGCCGTTTGTTTTGCATCATGATTATCTATATTCTCAAAAGGAGAAGCTAGAGTACCATTGTTAGGTCTAGTGTTCCATGGCTTGGGTGGTCTAGGTTGATTCTGATTTCTGTTATTATTGCCCTAGGTCCTATTATCTACCACTGGCCCTCTATTTTGCATTGGTTGCCCCTGGTTAGGGCCTTGATGCTGATTATAGTTTTGGTTTTGATTGTACTGCTGATTGTAATGCTAATTTTGATGGGAACTATAGTTCTGATTTTGGCCTTGGTTATAATTCTGGTTTTGGTTGTAGTTTTGGTTGCCTCTTCCATAGAGGTTCTCATTTCTTAATTGTGTCACTTCAGTGGATAACCTTTTCAAATGTGCAGTGATCTCTTTGATTTCTTCCCTTTCCTCCTATGCTTTTGCCATAGTTGTATCCCTAGGAGGTTGGAAGAAAGGCTGAACATTATTTTGACTATTATTAGGAGTGCTACCCATGTAAGGAGTTATAGCTTGGATTGGGGTAGGACTATACATAGGTGTGTAAGAAGGAATCAAATTTTATAATGGAGTGTGCCGCATGGGAACTCCATTCCATGGTTGCGCCTGATTCTGCACTCCAAAATTTCCTCCATTAGCCAATGGGCTATAAGTTGTGTGCCTCATCTCTTGGTTCACCGAGGCTACCTCTTTGTAGGCTTTGGATATTGAATCTATGTCAGGTTTTCTTTTGACAAACATGGCAGTTAAAGGGTCCAAGGCTGCATAGTACATAGCCAACAAGGTATCGTCATCCACTGTCTAAGGGTCTACTAACCTAGAGTAGGCCTTCTGAAATCTATTGTTGAAATTATCAATCAGCTCTCCCTCACCTCGTTTTACGGTAGCCAATTTATGATACAAGATGCAAGGGTCAATGGGCCCTCTAAATCTTGACAGAAATGCTTCTTCCATAAGTGACCAGGAAGAAATGTAATCGTTAGGTAGGTTCACATACTAGTTAGAGGCTTGTTCACTAAAGGTGTAGGGAAACAATCTACACACAACATCCTCGTGCTCTACTCTGGCCCTGAAACATGCTTCCTTGAATATTCTAATATGATCTTCTAGGTCCTTATGTAATTGATATTTGGGACATATCTTCTCCAGATTTTTAGGCATTTCATGATAATCATTGAAAAGTATGGGAGAATTGACATTGAGATAAGCTATTGCAGGTGTTTGAGCTTGACCTGAGCTTGCATGAATACCTGGATTGATTGGTGGATTAGGATTTTCAGGAGGACTAAGACCTTCAGGAGTGCCTGAACCAAAATTTAAAGATCTGAATAGTGATCTGTTAGGACTCACAATGCTATGGATGTTAAAAGGTGACCCAGGAGGTGTTCCAGATGAACTTCCTGCTTGCGATATTTTAGGTTTCCAAATTAAAGGTTTCTTACTTCGCCTTATATCAGGTAGTTGCACAAATATATCTCCTGAACAGGATCTAGACCTGGTCACACTATCACTGTTATTAGCCAGTTTGAAACAAACCTTAACTCAAAAAGGCTCTCCTTCTAGCACCAGAAAAACTGTCAGTGATTGTTTTGATGCAATCATAACAATTAAGTTAAAATTCACATATAATGAACTGAAACTATACTTGAAAGATATGAAGGAATCATTTTAAGATTTGCTTAATCCCAAGTCTACAGTGGTCAGGTCTTGACCTGTTGGCCAAATTTAGTTGATCGATGTGAAGCTGTAATGTTCAAGGGGCCTTACGTAGTTTAAAGTTTCTTGCTAGTTAATTGGACTCGAACTATGCAAAGATGTCATGAAATATGGGTGTGTTTGTTTGTTCTTTGCAAGAAAGTGTTACTATGCTGCAAATCTTAGATGTATTTCTTGAATTATTGCAGCTTTCTTCTTTATATATTTATGAAAACTGTCTACTTTAGACTCTGTTATGCATATTCTTTCAAATTTGAGACAAATTTCCTTTAGATTTCTACGTTTTCAGCTAAATATTTCAGATGGGTTGGGAAAAGTTAGAAAGATCTAAACTAAACTCCATTTTAATCTACCAAAGGATCTAAATGTTCTGTTATGAACTATGTAAATCATACATCAATTTGATCAAATCCACAATAAAAACCTTAAATGTATATTCTGAGCATTTTCACAAACATACATTTAAAATTGCAAGCTCTCAAAGAAAAGATTTCAAAACACAAAGATGAGCAGGAGAATACTCAGAAGATAGATACAAAACTCTAGATTCTATTGTATTAGAAACAAATAGTCATACATGATTTACAATGTTGGAATGACTCTCAGTTTCATTGATCAAACTATAAAGAACTTACAAGCTTTACAGATATAGTAAGGAAGCTAGACATTCCATGCACACCTTACTGTAGACAAACAGGTGACCTCCTTCTTCTACTTCTAGACTACACTAAGCTAGCTGGTCAAATCCTATATGTGTTCCTAAAATCCCTGTTGTAAAGTATTATAGTGCAGAGAGGCGCAATATATAGACTTTCTGATTAGCCTCACTACAGCAAAACCCTAGTTTAAACCCTGGTTACAACAATAAATGCAGGTGAACCAGCTCCCAAAATACCTCTGAGTATACATGAAGTCTGGGCAAAATATTGCCCTTTCTGAGAAGCTCTGGCAGCTTAGTAGTAACTTCTGTTTGTCTGCTGTAGTAATGTTCTCAGCTGCACTTTATCCTACTCTTGAATAGCCCCTTGACTTCTTTAAACTTTGTTTTTACTTCCCTCTGCTGTGAGATCTGATTTTCTCCTCTGCATGATGTCATTGTCATCAAGTTCCAGTCATCTTTCTCAACTGCAAGCCTGCAAATAGACAAAGCAATAAGTATCACATTTCAACAAATCAACAGTAGGAAACCAAAATATTTGATTTAAACAAGGCATGACTATGCAAAATGTAGAAATTAGATCCAAAATTGGCAAAAATTGTGTTCAAAATGCACACAGAACGCTCAAAATACCATGGGTCAACCACTGCTAACCAGAAAATGCCATCGGGCACTAAAAATGTGTTTAAAATTCCTATCGTTTTGTTCTTCCCACCCATCTGCATGATACACACTATCGGCACAAGTAAAAACTTCTTTGCCGATCATCATTGTTTGGCCGATGGCCTTTGTTTCCTTCCATCAACGTGACTCTCGCTGAAGTAGCCCTAGCGGCTTGTATTTTCTTCCTATCGGGCTGACATCGCCCATCGGCGAGTCAAAAATCCCCTTAGCCGATCGTTCATGTTATGCCGATGAAACCCTCTTGCCTCTTTCATTAGAGTGAGATTATACTATCAGCAAACCCAAAAGAAGACCGGCCGATGTTGTTAGTTAGGCCGATGCCTTCATTGTTTATTCGGCATGCTCTCTTTTTTTTAATTCATCGGCGTGATAACCCTATCGGAGAGCTCAAAAATTTATTGGCCGATGTTGAAAGTTTGGCTAATAGGCATCCATCGGTATGACACTGCATTATTGGTGA
Source organism: Cunninghamia lanceolata (assembly GCA_027924645.1). NCBI lineage: Eukaryota > Viridiplantae > Streptophyta > Pinopsida > Cupressales > Cupressaceae > Cunninghamia > Cunninghamia lanceolata. The sequence continues at coordinate 26,378,238 of BSBN01000078.1, read as the reverse complement.
GCCCAAAATTTTCTTCACCGATCGCCATATCTGGCCGATGACTACCTGTCGGTGTGACTCCTACTGACAAACCTCCACGTCATCCATCGCCATATATCAGCGTGATCTCCCATATCGGCAAAGGCAAAAATTTCTTGGCCGATCACCATTTTCACACCGATCGTCCAATCATCCCTCTATCGGCATAAGTCCTGCCAATCTCCTTTCTTCACTTCCCATCGGTATGATATCGCCCATCAGTGAATCACAAACTCACTCTGCCGATGACACTACTTTGGCCGATACGGCCCCTTTTCGGTTTCCATCGGTGAAAGTCTTACCGATGCCACTCTTGTTTCCCCTTATACCTCCCATCAGTCTGATAAACACCATCGGTGGGATAAATCCAAACATTGTCGAAGGCAAATGTTACATCGATGTCACTTAACATCGAAAAGACCATAATCCTCGGCAAGACCATTCCAAAGGTTGCCGATATTGAATGTTATGCCGATGACTGCAAGCACACAACTCTTTGATTCACTAAGTCTCCCCCCTTCCTTTTTGCCCTTTCATCGGCGTGAGATACCTCATCGGTGAGGTTTTAAAATGTCATTCCGAATGCTAATGTTTCACCGATAGGCCCATGCTTGTATACTATGCCCTGTTTATTTGTCTTGTATGGTCAGACCTGTCGAACATACAAATGTGAGTTTACAGAGTGGAACCCAAAACAATATTTCATTTTTAACCTAAAATCCATCTTGCAAATTTATTTCAAAATTTAACCAAATGCCCACAAAGAAAAAGACAAACAACTGACTGTGTATCATGCAAAAACCTGATAGTATATTTTATCAAAATGATCATAACTTGCAAAATATGGCGAATTTCAAGATGGTTAAAAAAACAACCCTGGCTCATTTTTCATAAGGAATCCAACCACATCATGCACTGGTACTAAAAATGCAATTTTCCCTATTTTTAACAAGGTTTGCAAATTTTGACTCTTTTTCCCCTTTTCCACCAAACAGACCAACACAAGCAGAAGCGAAAAAAAGTGAAGCAACAGCAGGGGTCCTCATTTTGCTAAAGAGCAAAAAATGGGGTGTGTTGTGAACATCACAACACCTTGGTCTTCTTGTTTAGCGCTACACTATGGTGGTTTGTGACAAGGGCTTAATCGCCTCCTGTGCTTGTTAAGTCAAGTGGTTGTATCGGGCATTAACATGTCGATCTTTTGGTGCAACGGCAACTAACAAAATATGCATGATTAAAACCAATTTGAGAAATGCATTAAATAGAAGCAGAGAAATAGAGAAATTAGAGACAAGAACAGAGTAAACTCATAAATGCACAGAACACCATCTCATATTTGAATGAAAGAATAAATTTACAAAGGCACAATCGTTGCATAGAATAAACTATTACAATCATCATGAAAAGACACTGCAAAGGCAAGAAGAAACTCTGTATGCTGCTCCAACTCTCTGATCTGATAAACTTGTAGAACTCTAAACATATCTGAAGAAGAACTCCTCAAATATGTCTCAAATCTACCCATTTATGGTTTGGAAAACTCAACAAATTCTCAACAGCCTCTAAAAATCCACAACTGAATCCACAAAATCTGGCACCAAATCCGGCACAAATCTGACTACAACTGAAGTGGCCACCAAAAACCTTAACTAAACTACTATTTCTATTTTTCCTCCATGGATGGAAAAATATCTCTGTGTGAGAAAGAAAACTCCGCCGCTATTTTCCTGTAGCTTGCTTCATGAGAATGAAAATGGCTGCTCATTTAGGGTTTTACTTTTATCTCCGATGAAACTCAAAATTTACATTTAATAAAGTCTAACTTTAATATTTTGCCCCACATCATATTTAAATAAAGATAAATCTTTATTTTAGAAGCTGAACTTTTTCCTGGCTTCATAGAGGCATAATAAAATATTCAACTTATGAAAGGGTCCCACCATTTAATCTAATAAGAAATTATTCATTCAAGAATGAAATAAAACATTATTATTTCCCTGTGCGTGGGCTGCTCCATGTGGTGGCTTCTGCATGACTTTTGAGCTACTTTTAAAGTTGTTTAGGTGTTGACAAATGGCATTCTCTTCAAGTTACTTGATTTCTTTTAAAAATGCTCGAGCGGTTTCCTACAAACTCCCGTGAAGATCCTTAATACAACTTAAATAAAATAATCAGCTTCATAAGAAAAGGGCCCCACCATTTAATATAATAAGAAACTTATATTAAAGCCTCAGCCTATTAATTTCCCATGACACATTTGATGCATTTTAATTAAATGTGATAAAGCATTGTTTCTCATGTACGCAGACTGCTCCATGTGGTGGCTTCCACGTGACTCTTCAGTTTCTTTTTCATTGCTATGGACACTTACATTTGGCAGCCTCTACATAACTTGCTTTTGCTTTCTTTTAATTCTACTGTAGCCACGTGCTCACCTCCACAACATTCATTTTTAAATCTAAACCATCAAAAACATTTACATCGACGGTGCCTGTAGCTGTGCATTTCATTTGCATCATTCTGTGTCTTCTTAGCATCATGATTTTCACCCGTTGGGCCATTACATAATTTCGTAGAGGCCGTGAACTATTCCTCTTTATAATACCTTATGTCTGGGATCCTAGAGGCATGATTTTTGGGTGGAGCCTCAGCTTGAATGATACACATCTAAATCATAATGTCTCTCTTTAATTTACAAACACTGTGAACATCATCTAGGCTGCACCATTCATCTAGGCTAAGCCTTCACATTATGAGTTGAAAATGAGACCCCCTACATGTAGACCTTCATCGGCAACTAGCACCATATATGCTGCGCCCTCATTGTCTTCATTGAAGTGTCATTTCAATTGTGAATGCGTCTCTTTGTAATGATGCCATGATTGTGAAACTCATCCCGAATCTCACTTAATTGAAACAAATAGACATAGATCTATCTTTAATTTGAAAAAGTTTTGAAATGGTGTAAAATTTTGTCACCAGTTTTGGTGACTTGTTGGGAAAATTTGCCTGCCTATTATGAACTCTAGAAACTCTAATTTTTGCAAAATTAGCACCTTATCCATTGGGCAATAGAGTCACATTCTCTGAAACTAAAACATTTATAACTGAATAGATCTGAAACTAAAAATGTATGAAGATGAACTAAAACACCGCAGACCCAGAATACATCCCAGCACTAAAACTAAGCACACAATTGAAACTGCCTTCTGAACCACCATTCTATTTTGTAGTTGAGACCAACTGACCATAAACTTTCTGTAGCCAAGACTTATTGAAAGAAAACTAACAGAAAATGAAACTAATTCTATTGTTGTAGCTTATTGAACTTCTGACCCTATCTCACTGATATATTAAACACATGGGGATATGACCATTCACTGGAATGGCAAAGTAACTGCCAGATTTAATTATGCTTCTTCTATGAATCTTCATCATGCTAAAAATGAACCAGACAAAATGTATGAAGAAATATAACAATATTTTGTACCTTTCTACTGCTCTGCACTTAGGAGATTCTCTTTTTGCTTCAAAACACCAGTCATGTTGATCATCATGCTTTTCTTGTTTCAGTGGAGGGCAGGAAGGGAAAATAAAACACTGAAGCTCTTTCCTCTGTTTGTAGCTGAGAAATTCTACTGCTAGAAACTCATTGGTGACCTCTTTTGTTGTTGACTCTTTTATAGGTTCTTCCACAGAATGATAACCCATGATAGTACCAAAAATAGGCATGCAAGTGACAGAGCTACCAAGAACAGTCTTGAATCTAATTCGGATCCCTTCATGCAAGAAGAAATGTGTAGAATCTAACTTTTCTTGTGACGTCATATGTGGCTCTGCACTGTGGCATATGTCTCTCTGAATCTCATCATCTCGTATAGGTGAAACTTTATCAAGAAGAAGACAATAACCATTTGCAAAAAAAGTAAACAAATCAGCTCTTGAATCTTCCTCTATTTCAACATTTTCTCCATGATCACCTTCAAGCCTTACAAAAGAACCTTGGACTTTCTCAATTGCAAGATCATCCTCATTTAGTAGCTGATAACCTTGTTGCAAAACTAAAAACAAATCCTCTTCATAACCCAAATGTTGCTCATGCATCTCTGTGTCTTCCTCCTATAGGTGTGACACTTCATTGCAATAATAAAGACACTCGTCCTTTGAAGACTTTGATATAATATCATTTGCAACCTCTTCCTCAAAATGAGATATCGATACAGTGCCAGTCTGGACCCAGTACTTTTTAGCTTCAAAACCCTTCTTAGGGTACTTTTCAGCTTCTAGAAACCTCACCTCATAAGCATCTTCTGAATCTGATTTAAGATTTGATAGTAACCATGGATCTCCCTTTGCCACATATGCTTGATGCTGGTAACTAGAAGGACACACAAGAGCCACTTTTTTGCTTGTAATTTGATTCTTGATACTTGATTTTTCTTGAATGTCAAAGTGACAGAGGACTTGGTCAATGGCTTCTATAAGTTGATTTGCAGCTATGGGGGCTTGTAGAGGATAATTTTCAAGACAATTGGGCATTCTGTGGCTATATTCATACTGTTGTTCATAAGAATCTTGAGGTATTAAACATAGACTAGCATGGTATAGGTTTTGACCTTTTAACTCATTTATCTCATGGGAGAGGGTTTTAATTAGTTCTTTCACAGCACTCATCTCCTCATGATTTGTCAAATCAGTAGGGAGGGTGGGTGGACAAAAATTTGTATGCATCTGGTTACAAGAAAGAACCTAAGACAAGCTATTTGCATGAGACATCAGCTATTCTAAGGGCATGGGAGACTGTTTACTAGACAATATGAGGCTACTTTTAGCCTTAATGGCAAGATCATATGATTGTGGTAGAGTTTCACTCCCCAAAGATTGTATCATGACAGAGATCTCAAGGTCTAAAGCATTTAAATAATACAAGAAAGCAAAGACTGGAGATGGCCTGATATCAATAGAGAATTTCTTCGATACCTTATCAAATCTTGAATTGAAATCATGTATGGGCTCCATTGGATGCCTCTTGATTGTAATCAAGTTCTGGGTGAGAGTGCTAACATCTGTCTTGTCTCTGAACTGATTGTAGATGAGTTCCCCAAGCTGATCCCATCCAGTGATTGAACCAGGCAGCAAGCTTCTGTACCATTCTTTTGCTTTGTCCTTGAGGGAAGTTTCAAGCAACATGAGAGCATGATTCTTAGTTGTAATATTGTGAATAGAGCATAGATTGGCAACATCTTGAATATGATCTATAGGGCAAATAAAGCCATCTCCAAGAAAATGAGGCAATGCCTTCCATGCTGTGTCAGGAACTTGACCCTGTTGCTGAAGAACAAGAGGACTTGAATCCTAGGCTACAAAAGGTAAATCCCTTTGAATATTCAGGTGGACATATTTACCAGGGGCTGCCATGATTTGTAGGGGCAAATATTCAAGAAAGATTCACCAATAGAGTCACCAGATGGATGATTCATGCTCCTATGAGTAGATGTTGCTGTGATTTCCATCAAAACCACAGAATGCATGGTAAAGATTCTCATAAAACAAAGACTCAAGTCCTTGAATTGGGTCCCACTAGGTGTGCCAAAAACTATTGATGCATAAATCTATGGGTGTAATCTAGCAGCAACATGGGAAACTCTAAGACGTGGGAATGCTCCTCAGAGTGACCTCCAAATTTTTAGGAAGCTGGCTCTTCCATTCTTTCAGTAGGGTTTGAGAAAAAGGTCAGAAAGAAAACCAAGATTACAGAAAATAAATGCCGAATCTATGGTGATCCGCCGGATTTGAAACTATTATTTGTATAGTGTCTAAACTTTGAAGGATTTAACTAGATTTAAAGAGAAACGCATTAAATAGAGGTAGAGAAATAGAGAAATTAGAGACAAGAACAGAGTAAACTCATAAATGCACAAAACACCATCTCATATTTGAATGAAAGAATAAATTTACAAAGGCACAATTGTTGCACAGAATAAACTATTACAATCATCATCAAAAGACACTACAAAGGCAAGAAGAAACTATGTATGCTACTCCAACTCTCTGATCTGATAAACTTGTAGAACCCTGAACATATCTAAAGAAGAACTCCTCGAATATGTCTCAAATCTGCCGATTTATGGTTTGAAAAACTAAACAAATTCTCAACGGCCTCTAAAAATCCACAACTGAATCTGCAAAATCCAGCACCAAATATGGCACAAATCTGACTGCAACTGAAGTGGCCACTGAAAACCTTAACTGAACTATTATTTCTATTTTTCCTCCATGGCTGGAAAACTTTCTCTATGTGAGAAAGAAAACTCCCGCCACTATTTTCCTATAGCTTGCTTCATGAGAATGAAAATGGCTGCTCATTTAGGGTTTTACTTTTATCTCCTATGAAACTCAAAATTTACATTTAATAAAGTCTCACTTTAATATTTTGCCCCACATCATATTTAAATAAAGATAAATCTTTATTTTAGAAGCTGAACTTTTATGTGGCTTCATAGAGGCATAATAAAATATTCAACTTATGAAAGGGTCCCACCATTTAATCTAATAAGAAATTATGCAATCAAGAATGAAATAAAACATTATTATTTCCCTGTGCATGAGCTGCTCCACGTGGTGGCTTCCACGTGACTTTTGAGCTACTTTTAAAGTTGTTTGGGTGTTGACAAATGGCATTCTCTGCAAGTTTCTTGATTTTTTTAAAAAATGCTTAGCGGTTTCCTACAAACTCCCATGAAGATCCTTAATGCAACTTAAATAAAATAGTCAGATTCATAAGAAAAGGGCCCCACCATTTAATATAATAAGAAACTTATATTAAAGCCTCAGCCTCTTAATTTCCCGTGACACATTTGATGCATTTTAATTAAATGAGATAAAGCATTGTTTCTCTTGTACACAGACTGCTCCATGTGGTGGCTTCCGCATGACTCTTCAGTTTCTTTTTCATTGCCATAGACACTTATATTTGGTAGCCTCCACATAACTTGCTTTTGCTTTCTTTTAATTCTGCTGTAGCCATGTGCTCACCTCCGCAACATTCATTTTTAAATCTGAACCATTAGAGACATTTGCATTGAAGGTGCCTGTAGCTGTGCATTTCATTTACATCATTCTGTGTCTTCTTAGCGTCATAATTTTCACCTGTTGGGCCGTTACATAATTTTGTAGAGGCCATGAACTATTCCTCTTTATACTGTCTTATGTCTGGGATCTTGGAGGCATGATTTTTGGGTTGAGCCTCAGCTTGAATGATACACATCTAAATCATAATGTCTCTCTTTAATTTACAAACACTGTGAACATCATCTAGGCTACACCGTTCATCTAGGCTAAGCCTTCACATTATGAGTTGAAAATGAGACCCCCTACATGTAGATCTTCATCAGCAACTAGCACTATATATGTTGCACCCTCATTGTCTTCATTGAAGCATTTCAATTATGAATGCCCCTCTTTGTAATGATGCCATGATTGTGAAACTCATCCCGAATCTCACTTAATTGAAACAAATAAACACAGATCTGTCTTTAATTTGAAAAAGTTTTGAAATGGTGCAAAATTTTGTCACCAAGTACAAAAGAGAAATGACCGCTTAGTATAGTAAATGATCTTTCAACTGGTCAAAATAGTAAAAAGAATATCCCAGTGTCTAAAACATAAGATCAATCAATAGACTTTAACATGTGTCCTCTCTCAACCAAGGTCTGCATAGAATCGACTAGGAAATGCCATTTGATGTATAACTTAACACTTTTGCCAAGTAAAGAAGTATCACATGCTATGCACATATTGTTTAGTGCTAGAACAAAAAACATGTCTTTTTACCATAGTGAAAATGGCACATAATAAATGGGCACTTTATACGACATTATATGCTTGCAAGGTCAAAACAGTAAATGCTGACTAGAGATAAAACCAACATGTCTCCAAGTTTGACATCACTGCCAAAATGAATGCCAACTGTGACATCACTTACCTCACTATCAAAATGCCACTGGGGTAACATCTTCTAGCTTCTTCATAGGCTTTTGAATCTAGATTAGTTTATTTATTTTAGTTTTAATTTTATTTTTTACAAAGTTTTAAATAATTTTCTTTAGTATACTATTTTCATGTATTCTTTCCTTAGCCAAGCTTATGCATAGTATCCCCTCTAGCTTTTTATGCTTGAAAAAAGATCACGTGTGCCCCATTTTCCCTTCAAATTTGTTATTGCTTCTAAGCTATTTTTTCTCTTCTTTACATCCCCCTTTTTATCACTATCTCTAAGAGGAGGACCCATTGTTGTAGAGGAGGAGATAGTTGTTATAGGACCTTTGAGGACAAATACTAGCATTGGTGCCCATTATTATTTGTTCTTTATTTCTTTATTAGTAATAAGCTCATATTTTTCTATTAAGGAAGTAAAATATTGTCTTGTCTTTCTCTTGATAGCATAAAGCTAGAGTAGAGTTATTTAATTTTTAGAATAAATTTTCTATTTTTCTTAACTTGTAGTTACAAATTTATATTATAAGCTTCAAAACTTGAAAAACACACCAAAAACATAGTTTTTTCTTATAGGAAAAATACTGTTAGAGGGGACAGTTCCCTATATTAAAATTCAGCTGAAAATTACAAGTCTTCTACACACAGATAAAGAAAACAAGGAGGTGAATGTCCTCAATCACCACCAGGAATCTCTCGATCTGGGTAGAAAAGAACTAAATTACATATAATCAAACATAATAAGCTTGAGTAACCATTACATTTTGATCCAACCCCTCTCGCAGGTGGGAGGTGGCGCAATCTTCAAAAAGAAGCCAAAGCTCTTCAGAGTAACACTCATCCTTCTATCCATCCAAGGAAAAGCAGAGTATGAAAGCTTGAGAAGTGACGGTCTAAGTGGAACTAAGTATAAGAGATAGGGATCTAGTCACTGAGCAGCCGTCATCATGTCCCACTCAATGACCGCTTGGAGGCTCTCCCAATCTGTAGAGGACGAAGAAAAAATATCTGCCAACGATTGGTCTATGGCACAGTTTGGGAGGAGGTCTGCCATTGAGTTGGCCTCACAATAAACTTGAGAGAAGGAGAAATCATCCAAATTTCTTAGCAGACTACTTATTTTCTCAATCCAATCTTTGGATTTCTAGCTTGGCACATTCTGAGCTGCCACTGTGTTAATAACAACCAAAGAATCACCCTATATGCCGACACACTTGAGATTCTTGTCCACACAAAGTTTGAGACCAACTTGTAGGATAGCAAATTCGGCATCGTTGTTTGTGCTATTAGGGAGTTTTATAGTTCTTGCCCAAACTAGATTGCCATACATGTTTTGAATTAGGAAGCCAACTCCCAGATGGCCCGGGTTACCTTGTGAATTGCCATCAAAGTTGAGTTTGAGGCTCCTGAAAGGTGGAAGATTCCAGTGAGTGTCACCTGGTTTAGACTTTGGCTTGACCATGACGCCATTTGGCTCGATGAGGTGTGGCCACTCCAGGGACATTTTATTGTCCCATAGTGAAAAATATTTGCATTGCCTCTGGGTCACCCTCGTGTTCAAGTGTTCACAAACTCCAAATTCAATTTTTTTAATTATTTTTTTAAGCAGAAAAGGTGCAGCAGCACCCATAGATTAAGATTAAAAACTATTATAGTAAAAAAGCCATAGCCAAGTCCAACAAGACTAATTAAATAGCAAGAGGACCTTAATAGTCCTAAACAACAGCATAAATAAACAAAATGGAAGAAATAGCCAAAAAACACCACTACAGTAAAACGAAGATAGGCCGAAGGAAGAGACACACCACCCCACAAAAAGAACATAAACCAGATATCACCAGTGAACACACGCCAGGCCAGCACTATACATAGAAAAACTTGCCACCATCCCCTCAAGTAGGCATCAGGCAAAAGAAAAAGGAGGACACCTTGAAAAGAAGGCCACCATGGGTAAGAGCCACACGTCTACTACTAAAACATTCCATCCAACTTGCAGGCGCCGTCAGGGAAAAAAACATCCCTCAAATAAAGAGTGCCTTTACGGCTTATCAACTCCCATGAATAAATTTGTAAGGAAGAGGATTCACAATTCCCAACTGACCATTCACAAGGATGAAAAAATACAAAAAGGTCTCGGAGCACTGAACTATAGTAAAGGCTAGAAAATCTTCTCCCACGGGCTTGTTAGGGGTTGAAGTTGAGAAAATGTGCCGTAAATAAATAAAATGACAGGACATGATATTGCTGGACATAGTCTGTTTGAAAGTTGAGTAGGTAACAGGTCACATCTTCCTCACAGTCAGCAAAAAGGATGACAGAGTGTAGAATTGGCAACACAACATGAGGTCAACACAAACCTTCAGGAGCCACTATTTGAAAACATGTCTACATGGAATCCAAACTCCCTCAGTTTTGGGCTCCGGCTAATTAAGATGCAATAGAATGATAGCTTGACACTTCTTCCATTTCATTTGAAATAAGATTGGAGAGGATGATAGGATTATCTTAGGCTCCATGTAGATACACTGCAAAGGCACTTTCTTGATCAATAGCTAGGTTAGCTAAATAGTCCGCCACCTTGTAACCTTCCCTTAATGTGTGTGAAATAAGATAGTTATCTAATTTGTTTAGAAGGGAGATACCCTGTTGGAGGATATAATTGAGTTTCCAATTATCCAAACCTCTTCCTTTAATGGTGTTGATCACGATCAAGAAATCACCCTTGATCCACACATTTTTAATATCCATTTCCTCTACCAGTTGTAAACCATGGACTAGGGCCCATGCCTCCAACTCATTGTTGGTTCCTGAGGGAAGTTTGGTGGATTTAGCTATTACTGGAGATCCACTATCATTTCTGATGATACATCCTGTTCCTAAAGAACCGGGATTACTGTGGCAAGCCCCATCAAATTTTAATTTGAAGAAAGGAGGGGCTAGTGGAATACACGAGAAAATCCATCTTACTTCTTTAGAGAAACCTAGCTGCCTCAGAATATTTAGGAGGAAGCTCCAATCCACTCTATCATATGCCTTAGTCATATCTAATTTAACCACCATGGCAGCCATTTTATCTTTATCAACTAAATCAAAAGATAAAAAGGCTGCCATGTGCTTTTTCCAGAGCTACCATACAATTTGAGCTAGGATCTTAGACCATAGACCACCCCACATACCTACTTTGAAGATTTGAAGCCATGCCGTGAAGACACTTAGGAGGTCATTCTGAAGAGGACTGGACCACTTATTGCAAAAGTACAACCAACAACACATCAAAATCAAAATCATGAAAGATTCTCTAAATGCATTCTAAAGGACCTGGGAGCTAAACCTTAAAAGGGAAAATGATGCAGGGGCATCTTCTTAATTTTTGAATTTTGTGATTTTTGGGTTGTTGAGGGGTCAGATGACAAGATGTAGATGGTAGGAAGTTCCTGTTGCCAAAGAAACATGAACATTCATAGTCATTTGGTAGTTTTCTAGGTTTTTATTACATATGTTGAAGGCAGTTAAGTTACAGGCAGATGGCAGAGAGAATAAATAGCTATGGTCAGGTAGAGTCAGGTCCGTCATGAGCGGATTGGTGTGACAGATATAGTAGGAAGAGGTGAAAAATGACAGTAGTAGTTAAAGGGGAGACGAACAGGTATACTTGTTGAATCAACAGTGAGGGCAGTTAGAAGTTGAAGAGGTTTGAATTGATCGTTGGAAGGGAGATGGAATGAATTGTAAAGAAAGGGCTATGAAGAGACATGTAAGAAAAGAAAAGAAAATGGTTCCAATAACCAACCATTGGTAGGAATAGAACAGGTAGGAAAGGCATATCAAATGCATATAAGGAGAGTAAGCAGGTATGAAACAGAGAGAGAGGGAGAATAGCCGAAGAAAGGAAGGCTAAGTTATAGAAGAAAAAGGCCGATAAGAGAAAGACCAAGAGGCCGCTAGGCAAAGGGAAGGAGGCTGATGAAGTAAGAGGAAGGCCAATAGAAAGAAGTAGAGGCTAAACATAAAGATGTAGAGGATGTTAAGAGAAAGGTTGAATGCCAATGGATTGAGGCACAAATAGAAGGAGAGTGATAGTCAGTTGGAGTTGGAAAAGAAGAGGTTGATGATTACTAGAAAAGAGAAGACTGGATGGTGAGAGGATAGGCTTGAGTACCAAATGTGACTGGAAAGGGAAATGTCAATAGGAGGAAGAAAAGAGACCGAGGGAGTAATGAGAGTGAGGGGGTCGAATGCCAATAGAGAAGGGAGCATTGATCCATGAAGGATCTAGTTCACTTGTAATCTGTAATGGTTTCCCCAGCATGAATAAAGTTCATTATTTTTTATATGTGTATTTATTTGTTATCGCTTGTGGTTTGTCTCAATCATAAAGGCTCTGTTTTATATATGTATGACTCATCTAATAATGTAAGTTTCCTCTCACAGGTAGTTCTTATTTCGGCAAGCTAAATTCATTGGTTAGATCTAACATTTCTACATTTTATTTCTAGATTGACTTCTTGTCCATATAAAGGTTCATGTCACTGTTATGATAGCAGTTCTATAGAGGTCTAAGTTAGGAGATCACCATTAAGGAACAGAAAGTGTGTCTAGTGTGTGAAGTTATCAAATGGGGTATTAGAGCATGTGAATAGATCTCATGCTATCAGATTGGTATCAAAGTGCAAGGTTGGTTTTGAGTGCTGAGTAGATCACCAGAGTGAGGTATCTTAGCTAGGAAATGTGGAAGAGGAGGAAATAAAACATGAAGAAGCTAAATGTAGCTTTTGAAAGAGAGTTGGTAAAACTGAGAAAAGATTTGGCACAATACCTGATAGCAAGGGAGCAAAGGTTGGAAGAAGAAAGCCATGATTTTTTTTGGGTATGGCCAATGGAAAAGAAATTAAAGTGGCCTATGAAGGTGATTATGGAAAGAAGAAAACGGCAGAGGATGGATACATTGAGAAGAGGAAAGAGTACCCACAAAGGTTGGGACAGCAAGAGGTTGTCGGATGAGCAACATACCTCAAAAGTGATGAAGGAAGTTCTCATTGAAGAGAACATGAGGGAAGATAAAAAAGAAAAAGGGGAAGAGAAGAAAGTGCAGCAAGAAGCACTGGTGGAAAAGAGAAATGAAAAGAGGAGAGTGTCCATGAAGGTGACACTTATGGAGACATTGTGGTCTCTTGTTTTATTGTCTAATGTTGTCTTTAAGTGTGTGTATACAGGTATGAAGAGCATGACAAGAAAGGTTTGGAATGAGACCTTGAAATGCATAAGAGAAGGGTCTAGTAGAGTACCCTTGGGTGGGGATGAAGATGAGACAAGAGAAAGCCAAATTCCAGTAGTTGGTATGCATGAATGAATTGTAGTATTAAAACAGGAAAGGGTACAATGCAACGAATTTAAATGTGAAGAAGAGAATAGTATGATATTGATTTCAAATGATAATATAGATGTTGATGATGATTATGAATTTCAAGATGCCCTAGAAGATGTTGTAGAGGAAATGGAGGAAGCCTACTAGGAAGATAAGTTGTTAAGTAATGAAGACAAGGACGATAACGAATCGTGACAACAGAACAAAGAAGAGGTACATGTGAGTACAAATGTTGATTTGATCATAGATTTGAAATTAAGAATGTAGTTATGCAAGTTGATAGAGGAAAGAAAGAAAACCATGGTTATATAGTGCCATGTCAGCTTGAGGGATAGCATAGAAAGTATAAATAAGATGCTGGTTATGATGGATTTCATGATAGTAAGCCTATCACAAGCATGGAAGGTATGATAGAATTAAAGACTAGCCAAGGTGAGAGGACAAGTTGGCAAGAAAGGAAGTATGAAGAAGGCATTTTAAGGCAGCAAATAGACCTTAGGTCATGGAGAAAATGTGCAACAATTAGAAGTCAGCAGTTTGCAACTACAGGAAGCCAAGTATGGAGGGTGAAGTCTGAGATAGCAGCATGGGAAGTTAGTGCAGCAGGATGCGGTGAGAAGAAAATATCTCAAGAGAGTAAAAAGTATGAAGAAGAGAATAAGATGAAGGAGATAGGGTTAAGTTTACGGTAGAATGATCACATACAATAAGCTGAGACTTGTAAAGAAGAGTTCAAGGAAAATAAAGAAATATTGTTACACCATGAAGCTAGAAAGGAAAGTGATTGTGTGAAGAAGCATGCAAGAGAACTAGAACAAAAAAAAGAAGGTGATGAAGACACAAAGGTATTAACTAGCATCATACCTAGGAAGGAAGAGAATGAAGCAGCTAGAAGGAAGCTAGAGGAGGATGCGTGCAAGATGAAAGGTAAACAAATTGTTTGTGAAGATTTTCAAATTATACTTGAAATAGTTGACAATAAGAGTTTGATAGATGAAGATGACAAGAGTGTAGATATGAATGGTGAAGATGGCAATTACGAGTATGAAATGGAGTTGTGGAGACTTGAAGATGAGAATGAAATGAAGAGAAAGAAATATAAAAGTAAACAAGGAAGTAAACATAGGCAAATTGAAAAGCTCAAATGGGGTAAGAAGGCTGAAGGACAAAACAGGGCAGCAATAACTAGGAATGGTGAAAACAATGAAGAGGCTAAGATTGCATCTATTGTAGAAGTTGAAGAAATAAGAACTTGTGAAAATCTTGGAGTTGAAAAGGAATCTAGAAATGAAGATGGAGGTGAGAATACAATTTGGAATAAGAGGACAACAGATAATCTGTTTGAAGCTGAATCCATAAAAAGTGCAATAGCTGAAATGGAAGAACGTGTTGATGGAAACTTGAAGACAAATGAATTAGTGGGAGACTTGGAAATGAGGGTAAAGGTATATGATAAAGGGGATACTGCAGAGCTGCAAGAAGAGGTAAAATTCTTAGTCCTATATGAGGACATTGTTTTGTTTAATTTTGATTTATGGAGTAGTGAGGAGATAGGACAAAATTATGAAGAGAGATATATAGATTTTTGTAGGTATTTTGTGAGTTGTAATACATATGGTGAAGTCCATAATGAGTTAATATGGAAGGATGAATTTGATCAGATTTAAAGATAGTTGGATGATATATTTAAAGTCATTAACATTGATCTATATGTGGCTAAGTGGGAAATGAAACTTTGGAAGAAACTGGTTAAGAATGGAACAATGAAAGTGGCACAACAATGTGGGAGAAAGATGATAACTGTACCAAAAAGATTGTAGAAGAAGTGAAAGAAAAATACAGAGCTAGATAAGTTTTGATCCTCATGTGCAGGAGCACATGCAATTTTGTTCCCTAGGGAGTCTGATGCAGGCGCATCTTCTTAATTTTTGAATTTTATGATTTTTTGGTTCATTGAGGGGTCAGATGATAGGATGTAGATGGTAGGAAGTTCATGTCACCAAAGCAATAGGAACATTCATAGTCATTTGGTAGTTTTCTAGGTTTATGTTGCATATGCTAAAGGTAGTTAAGTTACAAGCAGATGACAGAAAGAATAAATAGCTACGGTCAGGAAGAGTCAGGCTGCCATGAGCAGATTGGCGTGACGGTTACAATAGGAAGAGGTGGAAAACGACATCAACAGTTAAAGGGGATACCGATAGGGATACTTGTTGAATAAATAGTGATGGTAGTTAGAAGTTGAAGAGGTTTGAATTGACGGTTGGAAGGGAGAAGATACAACAATTTGTGGAGAAAGGGGTGTGAAGAGACATGCAAGAAAAGAAAAGAAAACAGTTCTAGTAACTAACCATTGGCAACAATAGAACAGATAGGAGAGGCATATTGAATGCATATAAGGAGAGTGAGAAGGTATGAGATGGAGAGAGAGGGAGAATGACCAAAGAAAGGAAGGTTGAGTTATAGAAGAAAAAGGCTGATAAGAGAAAGACCAAGAGTCCACTCGGCAAAGGAAAGGAGGCCGATGAAGTAAGAGGAAGGCCAATAGAAAGAAGTAGAGGCCAAACATAAAGAAGTAGAGGATGTTAAGAGAAAGGTTGAAGCCCAATGGATTGAGGCCCAAATAGAAGGAGAGGGACAGTCAGTTGGAGATGGAAAAGAAGAGATCTATGATTACTGGAAAAGAGAAGACTGGATGGTGAGAGGATAGGCTTGAGTACCAGATGTGACCTATTATGATGTAATCACACATCACCCATTGCAAATGGGGGCCCCCTCCTTTTTTTTACTTTCTCGCTTCATTTTTCTTTAAATTTTAGTATTTCTCTGAGCTTGTAGGGTTTTGGTAGTGTTGTTTTGCCCATGTCTCGACAATTTCTTGCCAAGAGGTCTATATGCCTTCATCGTGATGCATGTCACTGAGACCCTGAAAATGACTAAGTCTTATATCCTGAAAATCCTAAAAAATTGACTAAGTCTGAAATCTAGTGGATCCTTAGAAATCTAGAATCTACATGCTAAATCCTATGGATCCAGGACCTATCTCAAACATCTTGGAAGTATATTGATAAATATTTAAAGTATATCCCTATACTTAAACATATTTTCAATATACTTTCATTCAAGAGATCCAAAATTTGACTAAGGCAAGAAATTCCTCACTCCATGTCTAAACCCACCCTACCTAGGCGGCCTTGGCATGAGCTCATGGATTTGATGTCCTGCACATGCATTTATCTAGACGTCACCCTCAAATCTGCCCAAGGGAAAAGTTGTGAAACTTACAAGGTTTTGAGGACAGAGATGATTAAATTCAAACAAATTTTATAAGTCTTCACATGACACTATCCAAGCACTCCTTCCTAGCTCGCCCAGCATGGGTGGCCTCACAAGGTCCTCTTGGACATTGTCTTCACCTCTAGGAGAGTCAGTCCAGATGACACCCACAAATCTGCCCAAGCAAAAATGGTTAAGTTTTCAAGGTTTTCTTGCACAAGACACTAGGATATGATGAAATTCCAATGAAAGTTTGCAAGTTAGATAGAATCAAGGGCATTTCAAGAAAAGTTCCATGGGTCACCTCCAAACCTGTCCTTCCTAGGCGACCTCAAGGTACATTCAAGGACTATGTCTTGTTCCAGGTGACACTATCCAGACAACACTCTTAAACCCGCCCTAGGAATAGATTGCCAAGTTTGTAGTGTTTTGAGCTCCAAGTACTTAGAAGATGGTGAAACTACAAGGAGAGTCCATTTGGAAGAGTTTGGGTGTATTTTAAAGGAGAATCCATGCATCATCTCCCAACCCGCTCAACCTAGGCAGCCTCATAAGGGAGTGATGGACAATGTCTTCACTAGGATGATCTCTCCAGACACTGCCCTCAAAACTACCCTAGAAGAAAAATGGTTAAGTATTGAGGTTTTCATGCACAATGCACTGAGATATGATGATTTGTAAGCAAGGTTTATGAGTTTGAGTGAAGTCAAAGTTCATTCCAAGTGTCACTCCTCAACCCACCTTGCCTAGGTAGCTTTGGCATGAAGTCATGGATGATGTCCTCATCTCCACCAGGTGACACTCTCCATACAACACTCCCAGGACTGTTCAGGGATGTAGGTGGCATAATTTGCAATTTTACTTGATGAGAATGATGAAGATGACACCAAGCATTACTTAAACTCCTCCCAACAAGGATGAATCAATTGGAAAGAATGATAAAAAATCACTATGCCTGATGTCCTGAAATCCTCAAAAATTGGCTAAGTCTGAAATCTGGTGGATCCTCCAAAATCTAGAATTTGCATGTTAAATCCTATGGATCTGAGACCCATCTCAAACATCTTGGAAGTATATTGATAAATATTTAAAGTATAAGAAACTCAATTATACTTAAACATATTTTTGATATACTTCCATTCACGACATTTCTTATATGGCGACAAGACTTGCATTCCAAGCACACCTTCTAAACCTGCCCTACCTGAGCGGCCTTGGCATGGGGTCTTGGATTCAAGGTTGTGATCACGCACTTTCTCCATACACTACCTCCAAATCTGCCTTAGGGAGAGAATTTTCAAATTTTAGAAGAGATTTTGAGTGAGTTCAAGACAAAATCTAAGGGTGGTATCCCAACCCACCCAGCTTGGGTGGCCTCAAGGTGCATTCATGGAGTTTTCCTTATTTCAAGAGACTTTGTCCAGCCAGTACTTACAATCCCACCATAGGAGAGAGTGATCAAGTTTTTGAAGTGTTTCAAACACAAAGCATTAAAAGATGATGGAGACTTCAAGGTTTGAAAGAGTTGAATGAGTTTTAAGCTAAAATCCAAATGTCACCTCTAAAGCTGCCCTACCTGGGCGGCCTCAAGAGGTCCTTGTAGACTATGTCACCTGACACATGAAACACTCTAGACAGTACCTTCTAAATCACCTAGGGTGAAAAATAATGTAATTTGCAAGGTTTGTGTGCTAAGTATAGTCAAGATGACATCACAAGGAAAGGTTATAGTCAAGTTCAAGGAATGAGAAGTGTCTAAGTGCCAAAATCCAAGACCTACTCTCAAACCTACCCTACCTGGGTGGCCTAGAGAGGTCAGCTTAAAGTTTTGATGTCAAAGCAATGCAACTACTCTATCTTGACTCCCTAACTCATCATGATGCCTCACATCCTAAAGAGAGTCATTCAAGAAGAGGGAAGCTTGAAAAATCAATAAGTCATGAAGATGGAAGAATGAACAATCAAGTGAGGTTGAAAATTCCATACACCCCTTCCAAAGCCACTCAGCTTAAGTGGCCTAGAGCCTAGAACACGGATATTCACATCATTCACTCCATACACTTCCTTCAAATCCGCCCATCCTTCTAAGGTTTTCCATCTCATTCAAGGAGATTAAGTCATCATTGAAACAAGTGAAGAGGTCCTAAATTATCAAAGTAAAACCAAAAAATTGCTTAAGTCATGAAAATCCACACACAACCTTCAATCCCACCCTTCCTAGGTGGTCTTGAGCACTTTTCCTAGACAATGTCATGTCATTCACAAGACACTCTCCGCCTATCACCTCTAAACCTACCCAAGAAGGTTGGCCTAGACACTCAAGCATGGAATTTCATGTTCCACAGTCTAGACATGCCTTTCAAACTCACTCAGGCTGGTCAGCCAAGAAGAGAGGTGAATTATCAAGTTAATTCAAAGTGTATCTTTCCAAGTTTGATTTTGACAAGTGATGGATTCTTTGGAATGTCATTGTTTTAATCCAACATACATAAGGTGAATGTAATTTGTTGTTGAAAATCCTTTATCTTAAATCTGAATTTGATGTGTTTCTTCTTGTAGGTGATGAAAGATCCAAGGAGGTGAATAGCAAGAGCTCATACATGAGAAGTTTGGAAGGTGGAGGAAACTTGCTGAAATTTGTCATCGTCATCAAATGGAGGAGAGCTCTTGCATCAAGTTCATCTTACTTTGAAGACTTCGTAGACATCAATGCCATGCGAAGGGGAGCTAGTCTAAGATGTTCAAGGTTACAAGTGTAGTTCATCATCAAGAGCATCATCCATTCGAGGCAAGGATCAGTGGAAGGTTGTTACTTCACCGCGCACATCTTGAAGGAGGTCATCATCCAGAAGCTCACATATCATGTCCCAAACAAGAAGAACTCTCATCAGGCACTAGTCTACTCCACAAGTCCATACAACTGTCTAGAGGCATGATCCTACACAAGCACAACAACATCACAAGATGAGAGATAAGCATGATCATCAAAGCGATCCATGAGTTACATAAAGACAACAAGAAGAAAATATTCTAAGTAAAGTGAACATGAAATGAATCACACTAGTTCATTCAAAGATGCTAAGGTGGCACATACACATCATCAAGACAATCACATTCTACCATGTAAGAGGGCCCACCATTAAGATACTCCAAAGATGCTTATCACATTGGAAATTATGCCTTCATTGCCTCTTTCATGTTCTAAAAATACTAAATTTTGTAACAAACTGCCTTGTTGTCTCAATCTCGGTCGTTGATTGCAAAATCAATCTTGGCCCTTCATGTAATTCTTGAGCTCTATATAAGGCTTACTTCTTTCATTTGTAAAAGGGGGACATTATTAGAATTAGAAGAAGATAGGGGAGATTAGAGATTAGAAGTACAGATCAAGTAGGAGTAGAGTAGAGAGAGAACTTTTTGAAGTTATGAAGAGAGACATGAGATTGTTGTAATCACACATTTCAAAAGTAATACAAGCTCATTGTTGTTGTTTTCCATGGTGATCTTGTGGCTTTGAAATGTTAGCATGGTTTCAAGTTCTTGAATATGACAAAGATGTGTTTCCAAGAAGCTTAAATAGTAGGGTAGATAAAGTTCATTGATGTGATGTATATGCTAAAGATATTTGATGAACTTCTCCTTGGTTCATACTTTTGATGGTTTGTCACTGGCAAGTCATCGTGCAAAGTTAGCCTGAACTACATTTGCTTAAGTTTGATTGTGAATGCTCATTCAAACTGCACCAGTTGTGGGTGTTTGGATGGAGGTTTACAGTATGAAAATAATTGATTTACCTTTGGAGATTGCACATGCTTTGTGTAATTGTTGGTTCTCATGGTGAAGCGGAGTAAGGTCACATGAGGAATTTGTCTATCATAGCATGTGCATTATATTATTGTTCTTAGATTAGAATCTTCTCAACCCTTTCTCTTTTTTCATTTTCTTATAATCAATTTGAAAAGTTCCATTTCATAAAGAGGATGTAACTTGTTTGAATGGAGTGAGGTGACAATTCTATGTAAGTCCCTTTGTGACACAGCAAATCACATCACACCACTGAGGCTATCAATTGCAAATCATGTACAAGGAACCTTGCAGTGTTCTTGTTTGATCACGTAGTTTAGCATTCGAGATGCTTTTTTCAAGAGAGGATAGAGCACTTGGTGTTTTATTCTAATTTTGTTGTTGTCAAGAAAACATCATCAACACGACCGGAAAGGGAAACGTCAATAGGTGGAAGAAAGGAGATTGAGGGAGTAATGAGAGTGAGGGGGCCAAATGCCCATAGAGAAGGGAGAATTGATCCATGAAGGATCTAGTTCACTTGTAATCTATAATGGTTTCCCCAGCATGAATAAATTTTATTATTTTTTATATGTGTATTTATTTGTTATCGCTTGTAGTTTATCTCAACCATGAAGGCTCTATTTTATATCTGTATGAATGATCTAATAATGTAAGTTTCCTATCATGGGTAGTTATTATTCCAGCAAGCTAAATTCATTAGTTAGTTCTAGCATTTCTGCATTTCATTTCTGGATTGACTTATTGTCCATAGAAAGGTTCCTGTCACTATTATGATAGCAGGTCTGTAGAGGTCTAAGTTAATAGATCATCATTAAGGAATAGAGAGTGTGTCTGGTGTGTGAGGTTATTAAATGGGGTATTAGAGCATGTGAATAGATCTTGTGCTATCAAAAAATCCCCCAAGGGGGCATTTTCTGACATAACTGTATCAAGAAATCTCCACCAATTATCATAAATTTTTGCGTTTGGATTTAATAAAGAGTACTATATCTTATCAATTTTCTTTCTTTTTGTGCATACAATTGGTCCATATACATTAATCAAGAAAAATGAAACTTAGTAAATATACAATTAATTTTACTTACTTGCCAATGCTGATCTAGGTTGATGACTTCCATGTTGGTTGTCGAGGGTCTCCATATGGTAGCCATGCCTCTAGAAAGGACAATTGATTCAACAAAGTGTCCTTTCCATTTTTTTTAGTTTGTAATCCATTATTTTAGCTTGCTTCTTACTTATTTTATTCTTGTAGGAGGAATATATCAATATCTGATAAATGCATTTGACATTTAATCAAACATCTTTTGTTAGGGGTGTTTAGGCTCCTATCATTCCATGATGTGATCTTCATTGATAGTTGGAAAGGAGTATTCATTTTCCTGGATCTTAGCATCATATTTATCTTCATTTTCCCTTTTGCCTCCCCTTCTCTAACTAGTAATTCTTTATTAGATTTACTTCCTTTCTTTTCTTGTTCCCCACAATTAGACTTGTCAATTTCAAATATTGATTGAATCATTCCTCTATCATATAAAGAGTTGATCTAAATTTCCACCCTTTCTTCTTCCTCATTTATTTATTTTATAATCTCCTTTTGAAAATCTAAATTTTTTGTAATGTTCTGTATCTTCTTAGTATTTGGTGTTTGATATATATCCTATATTTTTCTCCAAAAGCATCATAGTTTCTTATCTCATTGGTAATCCCAAAAAGTTCTAACACTAATTTAAATGTATCCTTTTTTAGGAAATACCTTGACTCTCCCTCCTTTGGAAAATCTCATGTTTTGTTATTTTCCCATATTTCTACCTATGACTAATTTCCTTCTTGCTTTTGCTCCTTTTTCCCAATATTGGGTTCTTCAATGTGGGAAATGTTTTCTACTTTTTTCTTCTCTTTCTTTTCTTTGATCATTCTTGTTCCATTTGTTTCTTGCTATTGGGGATTTTTTCTATTGGCCCCTCCATTTAAATTTTTTGGTTCCAAAGCTCTTCACTTGATTGAATTTTGACACAGAGGAAGCTTTTCTGTCAAATTTATGTATACACAAATATGCGCATATAGGCCTAATTATTTCTCTTTTGTATTCGCATCCATCAATATGAAGGACCCTATATGATTTCCTATTTCCTTAAGTATCAAGGGATTCCAATATTTGAAGGAAGATTATAGAATCTCTTCCACATTGGATTTTTTGATATTTTATGTCTCAAATGGTTGAAGTTTAGTTCCTAGTCTTTTATGTAAAAACCTACATTGTACATTAATTTCATGAACTTCCTCTCATTATTTCATCTTCTTTTCCCTACCATTCACATTTGATTTGATAAAACCCTCTTAATAGATTTAATAGATTGTGGGTAATCATGTTCTGCCCCTAGTTTTCTTTACACCATTTTTGTATTTGATCTCGTGCAGACCAATGGTTTTCCCAACTCATGAAAAAGGCCATATATTTTGAATGGGAATTTATATTATCCAATTCCTATTTGTTTTGAATAAATATGACATTCTAAAAAATTTCCTTTATTTTGTGTTTCCCCAAAGGGATCCTATTCACTCCTATAGAAACATATGATAATTCTTTTCTTGATTTTGTCCATGTCCTTTTTTTTTATCATCTTGGATTTGGTTTTTAATCCAGTCTATTAGGGCCTTATATTCTATTTCCTTTGGTCTCCACAATTTAATTTATGAAGTGGAAGAAATTTGATCTAACCTAGTGTACGGTTTTGGGTTTTGCTTTTCTACAAATTGTCTCCTTTTAAGCCATTGGTGGTTGAACTATTTAAATCTATTTCTATTATTTTGTTCTTCTCTCCATTCTTGTGTTAATCTAGTGTAGTCTTTTGCCAATTTCTACCAAAAAAAAATTTCTTTGACTTGCAACAAGGGTAATGAATAGTAGCATGGTGGATAGAAAAATCCAAAGGTAAAAGGAAAGAAGAGTTGCACTTCTATGGTAAAGGTAAGACAAAATTGCATTGTTCTCATTGTGATAAAGATGGGTATGAAGAAAATAAATGTCAGAATTTACATCCCAATTAGCAGCCTCATGGTTGAAGAAAGGTAAAGATAAAAGTATCCAACATTATCCTCTTCATGGGTAATAACTATATCTTGAAATTGTTATCTTTAGAATTGAGAATTTCAAATTTTAAATTTAAAGGACTAGATCATGCCCACAATCTAGTCTAGAGGACGAGATTGCATGTATTATCTAGTCTAGGAAGAAAGAAGTCCTAAGAATTGTATTGGTGTTGGTATGAAGTGGAGTTTTAAACATAATACAATGTTAAATTGAAAATTAGGGATATTCACTGCACCTAAAAAATTAATTATATACTAAGACAATAAGTTAACAAAATCCACAAAAATAACATTAAAACATAAAAGTGAACGAGTGAAACATACAGTTCTTTACAATATTATTATTGAATATTTATTTCTTCATAACCTTTGACTCAACTTATTTATTTATATAAATAAATTATTTTTCACCATAATTAAATCTTTCTATCATCTCCCTGCATTTCAACATGACCAGATAATATAAGTTTAATTTCTTCAACTTTATTAGAAGGCTTGATCTAAATTAGAATTTGATTCCTTTACTCATTTTCTGTGTACAGTATTTAATTCCTCTTAGATGACTTTAGTTATTTCGTTGGACTACAAGCATTCTTTAATGGTCATAAGACTTAGGCAAATCAATAAATTATAATTACTTTTGACTATATGGTCTTCCTCATTTTCCCACCATTTTCTTTTGGAGCACAAGCAAAGGGATATTAGATATAAACATAAAGGAAAACTAACAGAACCAATTGTTTTCATCACTGTTTGTTTTATCTATCATCACTAGAAAGGTCAGACTTAGAAAGACAAACAAGTTGCAAAGAACAGAGTTATGTTTGATAGCAATCTCTCACTACTTCAGCAGTGCTTTGAAATATGATAGTCTCATAGACTGTTTTAGTATGACGAAGGATATTGAAATCTCTCTTATCCATTATATATTCGTGGCCCCAATTTTCTTAAGTGAATAAGGAATAGAATGATTGACATATCCGTTTGCAGTGCTAACTTGCTTTCTTACATTGTGCAGAATTTACGATAATGGAAAATCTTAATGCCAATGTTTCTCATGCTCAAGTTAAAGCTCAGTCTAGTACTGTTTCTGAGATAGCATATCCTAATCCTGAGGTGAGGCTTAGTGGAAAAAAAGGAAAAATTACAAGGAGAATTCTTGTGAATTGAATGATATTGGACACGCAGCAAGGATGCTAATCAATCTCAGTAGAGGGAGGGTTGATCAAGACACAGTTGCTGGAAGTGGTGGTAATAATGGCATGGAAATCCCTAACCCTCAGACATCTCATGGAAAGCCTAACATAAATGATAATGGTAGGAGCAGCAGGGGTGAAAAAAGTGGCCGATTGATTGGAGTCACTGATGACCGTGGCCGTTGGAAAGCCAATATATGGTATTCTATTATTTCTGCTGTTATTCTTTTGTTTGATTGAAAAATAATACATTGAACACTATATCTTTCTTCAATAAAAATGTCTGTAAAAGATTTTGATATCAATATTTGAGGTCATTTTGTGTGTCTCATATTTAGGGCAATTTCATATCTCTGTGGGTTAATTTTTTATGACTCAAAAGGTTGATTTGAAAAATTTTTGGGTGCTGTTAAGATGTTGAGCACAATAATAATGAATTGCTGAAGTGTCTAACATATAATATGTTTCACTGTAAAGCGCTCTTTAATAATGTTGGAATGCTATTTCTTTGCAGGCTTAAGGATGATAGAGTCAAGTAAGTCTTGGTGAGCTAATAAGGTTTTCTTTTTATTTAATTTAGTTGACACTCTACTTAAATATTATCAATTTCAATGGTCAAACAATCAATAGCAATTTTACACTTCATTCACAACAAAATGTGGTAAATATTTATCCTATTTTTATTGGTCAAAATTGACTTTTGACTGTTGAAGTGGATAATATTTAAGAATAGCTTTGAGGAGTTTTTTTATTAAAAAGGGTAAAAAGCAGAAAGTTTTTTGTTGTTTTGAGAATAATAAAAATTTGAAAATAGAAATTACCAATGGAAAGATCTAATCCAGATTGAGTTAGGGCCTAAATTTGACGGTCAACCCTGCCTGTCCAGCAATTTTTTTATGACAATTACTTTTAAAATACTATGACATATCTTAGTATAAGTAAAATTATATATAATCCAAATATATATATCATCACAAATACCTAAATCTGGTCATACAACCATCCAATTATATATTTTCAAATTTTAATTGTATTTTATGGTAAAAATACCTAAATCTGGTCATGCAACCATCCAATTTAGGCCTTAAATCCAATCATGTGACCCATTGTCAAATCAGTACCAAGTAGTATGTTATAAAAAAATTCTAAAAAAAAAATTATTCCCTTTGCAAACTCTAATCCAAAGCTTACAAACAGTTATTATAAATTGAGAATCATAAATTCTATTATTTTTATTTTTTATTTTTTTAGATATTGTTCACTTTTGTTTTAATTTTAGGTCGACATTTTATTGCTGAGACTGCAGCAAGGTCAGTGCTCTAATATCTCTCCTCCATATTTTACAGTATGTAGTTTACTGTATACCTAATATAATTAATTACTATGCAGGTCTTCGGACAAAGCTATGCTAGTAGGAGGTTAAATTATCCTAAAACAGATTATGACATGAGATTCATAGAAGAAGTAAGTTAGCACAAGTTCAAAATAATAAATAAATATGATAGTTCTTTACATAGTCAACCTTATTCATTTTCATTGCTTTTGCAGTGGAGAAAGGGTGATGTGAACAAGTTTGTAGAGGAGCTCCAACAAGAATTGATCAACTATTCAGAAGGTTGCATTAAAGGATTAAGTGAGAACTTCTGAAACTGATATATGAAAAGAAAACATTGGAGATGAAGGGGACATTGACATTGTAAGAATAGATCTCATGTTGTATATAGGTGTTTGAATACATGGAATTTACTTAACATTTGTGGGCTTGGAACCACCTGCTCCCAAAAAAGTCTTCTGATATATTGTATCTAATTTAAAAAAATTGTCATAAACAAATTAAAATAGTTTAAAACAGTTGTTTCAATGTGTTTTTGTTAATTTGATTATATGAACATTTACACTCTATTTATTAGCTGTTCTTAAATATCATCTACTTCAACAGTCAAAGGTCAATTTTAACCAATAAAAATAGGACAAATATTTACCACTTTTTGTTCTGAATGAGGTGTAAAATTTGTATTGGTTGTTTGACCATTGAAGTGGATGATATTTAAATAGAGTGCTATTTAAACATCATCCACTTCAATGATTAAACAGTCAATTAGT
The DNA here is from genome assembly GCA_027924645.1 of Cunninghamia lanceolata. NCBI lineage: Eukaryota > Viridiplantae > Streptophyta > Pinopsida > Cupressales > Cupressaceae > Cunninghamia > Cunninghamia lanceolata. The sequence continues at coordinate 26,351,388 of BSBN01000078.1, read as the reverse complement.
AAATATTTGTTCTATTTTTATTGGTCAAAACTCACTTTTGACTACTAATTTCTTGATGAATGAAAATTATTACATGTGACAGGCCTTCTACAACTGAATCATATTTGATTGGTTTCAGCTTTTGTTTAGAATGTCAAGATCTCAATGCTTTTTTCAATTAGATTTTGATTGGGATTTCCCATTTTGCATTCAACGTTGTAACTTCTTTTCTGTGCTCTGATATGGTTTCATGTGAATAGCCAGTATATTGTCGGGCTGGCTATATAATTTTTTTAAGTGTTTTCTATTCAAAGACACTACTGGTTATACACGCACATGTTAATATTACTGGTTAAACTCTTTCAGCCCCTTAATTCAGCAATGTACAGCTGCAACCGAACCACTGACTGCATTATCATGCAGAAACAGGTTAATCACTATGAATTCGACTAGTGAGATTATTGTATTCGAAATTAGGAGAGTGAAGAATGGAGGTCCAGGCAATGTTTTCAATTAGTTAACCATGGGCAGTGAGTTTGATTCATTTCACGGTATTGGGTTGGCTATGCATAAACTATATAGGCAACGCACATATTAATATTTTGACTTTCCACTAATTTTACTTGATTAAAGTTGAAGTCAAAGTCACGGTATTGGGTTGGCTATGCATAAACTATATAGGCAACGCACATATTAATATTTTGACTTTCCACTAATTTTACTTGATTAAAGTTGAAGTCAACTAGTTAAATTTTTCCCTTTTATATAGGCAGCCTTTTTGTTAATATGCTAATTAAATCTTTGTAATATGTGGTGTAATTTATACTTTTATGTTATTGTTCAATTAATTCATAGATTTTAGAGGATGGATATTAATTGTTTTTTTGAATAGGTTCTTAATTATTCTTATTTTAATTTTTTGCAACTTGTTGATATTGGAAGCATGAATCTAAATTGATATCTTAGAGTCAAGGATTGAGGAGTATCCATTCTGTCAAAGTTCACTGGGGTAGGATCCCAACCTCATCTTTGCACCTTTGGGGGTTTGAACCTTGGTGGATGGAGTAATCAAGAAAGATACTATCACCCTCACCAATTATGATCAACCAATTGAACTACAACACTTTGGTGAGATCAGTTCATTTTACCAAACATTAAAATTGAATTTTTAATTTTCTTTTCTAAGTTATATACATTTTACTTATTTTTATTTAGAAGATAAAAGTATGTTTTTTCACTTATAAATTTGGGCAATGCACCTAGGAGCTACAACAAAAGAGTATTTCTACTTAGATACTTGTATCTAGAAGCTCACTAAATTCAATCTAATTTTTTTAACCATCTTAATTTATTATGCATATTACAACATATTGAATAGATCTAATAAGAGAAACTGACTTTCAACGCTAGCAAGAAATCAACACAACATATATCTAACTTCTTCCTATTATATTGTCACAACCTAGTAAGTCCATATGGGATATACACATTATTTCCACCACAAAAACCATTGAACACATATGACCCAAACGTAACATGGCCAAAATACAAAACTAATTGAGAATGGAAGATTACCACAACCCTTCCTTATATGAAGTCATAGGACACAAAGACTAACCATCATTAGTTTTTGAGATTTAATCTATTAATATATACTTTACTTTTGCCATAGTATAAGAGGGGCTCAAGACAAATTAAGCAGCTCCCTAAGTTGATTTAACAAGATCAAAATAGAGAAACTAAGAATGTTGGATGGTGAGTATTTGTACTTGATGCAAATTAGGACTAATGACACACATGATCAAGTATATGAATGTAAGACACTGCTAGTCAATGATGATTAAAGTGTCCTAGGATGATATTCTTAACTACACAACCTTAGACATGTAATTTGAAACTTTTGAGATAGAACCTCATCAAATATGTGAATGTAAGACACTACTAGTCAATGACGATTAAAGTGTCATAGGATGATATTCTTAACTACACAACCTTAGACATGTAATTTGAAATTTTTGACATGGAACCTCATGGGTAATGACTATATCTTGGAATTGTTGGCTTTGGAATTGAGAATTTCAACTTTTAAATCTAGAGGAATAGATCATGCCCACAATCTAGTCTAGAGGATGATTGCATGTATGCTTTAGTCTAGGAAGGAAAAAGTCTTGGGAATTGCATTGGTGTTGGTATGGAGTGGAGGATTACACATAATACAATGTTAAATTTAAAATTAGGGTTATTTAGTATGCCAAACAAAATTATATACTAGGATAATACATTAACAATATATACAAAAAATAACATTGAAACATAGAAGTGAAAGAATGAAATATACACTTTTCTTTTTTACAATATTATTTTTTTATCGATAAAATGCAAAGTAGGGGTATGCTCCAATTTATATTAAAATAAACTAGAGTCTTAACAGAGTTTGTAGAACTAGCAGAAAAACCACCAACTGAACTAGACAGGGCCAAAACAAAATCCCTGTACTCTCCTATCTGCCACTATTACATTTGAACATCTACAAAAAATAACAAACAACACACTTTGAATATATACCTATTCACCTATATATACTAATATCTATCGAGACAGAGCCAACCCTTAAGCATTATGGTCCACTATGTAGTAAGTCTCTAGAATCTCTTGCATCCAGTCCTCTTCGATGTCAAGACCCACAGGCTTTGTCAGAAATGCTATGCCCTGCATCTCTTGTCTCTTGTGACCTACAATCTTCTCCATCCCTACTTCATCCACCAATGGATGCCAATTGACCAAATCCCCAGTAACGTTAATCCTGTGAAATTCCCCTGGTAGTGGAATTCTGATTTGGCACCGAGCAACTCCCAATACCTCTTTCCAACCCCCACGAAAATCTAATTCCACCAACACCTTCATCAACTTATGAATCACCACTTTCTCTTCATTTGAATCCAACAATACTGCTAAGAACATTGAGGCTAGGTCAGAATTTACCTGGTATCTATTCGTATTCTCCATATAAACATCCCCCAACACCCATTCAATTGTGAATTGAACAATACCTCTCTTTGGTTTGAACCCCTGTTTCATCTGTTTATCAGATTTTTTTTTAACAGAAAAAGGTTTAGGAACACCTATAGATTAAAAAGTTTAAAGATATTATAGATAGAGTGGCCACAACCAAGATAGGGTACCACGAAGGACACCACAGGGAGCTTACAATGTGTCCTCTACAGGCACTTCCCATAATAAGAGATGGAGCCGTCATTCTACAAGAGAAACCTTGATTAATGAGTGTAGTTAAAGCTTGTCACCTCCACTTAATATGGCATATTAATAGGAAGGATTCGCGATCCCAACATACCCACCAACTTGGAAGAAATAGCTTATATTAGACTCAGATCACTGAACTTCATGAGAACTAACAAAACCTCTTCCACGGACTTGTCAGAGACTGGTGAGAAAGAATTATGGCACAATTAATGAAAGTGTGTTGATCATGCTAGGGAGACGTTGCCATTCTGAGCCCAGTTCAAATCAAGCAAATGCCTGTCACATCTCCCACCCTCCTTTGACCTTGAAAACCAGAGGTTTGGCTTACAGACAAACCAGAAACCTTTCGAGACCTAGGCTCCAATTTGTAGGCCAGATATAAGAAATTGTAATTATCAAAACCTTAAATGTGCCAGAGGCACGTTGCTGAGCCAAGCTAAAAACAAACAGATCAATTGCCTATCACTTCTTCCATCTCATGCGACATAAGATTTGACAAGATATTTAATTTATCTTGGTCTCCAGGTAGAAATAGATCTGATGAACTATCTTGCCCAACGGCTATATTAGCTAACAAGTCTACCACCTTGTTGCCTTCCCTTAGCATGTGAGATATGAGTTAGTTATCCAACCTGTTCAGGAGGGTGATGGCCTGCTCTAGAATATAGTTCAGTTTCCAATTGTCTAAACCTCTTCTTTTAATAGCATTGATCATAATCAGAGAATCCCCCTTGATCCACACATTTTTAATGCCTTTCTCAACTACCAATTGCAAGCCATGAACTAATGTCCATGCTTCCACCTCATTATTGGTTTCTATAGGTAATTTGGACATTTTGGTTGCAATCAGAGCACCATCCTCTTTTTTGATAACACATCCTGCGCCATAGGGACCTGGATTGCCTCGAAATGCTCTGTCAAAATTTAACTTGAAAAAAGGAGGGGAGGGTGGGATCCATTTGACTTGTTCTCTTTTTGAAATTTTCTTAGGAGCCCCTAAAAAACTACCTAATCCTAATTTACTAGTTGAAGGCTAGAGTGATATAGTTGCCGCATCCCATTTGGACCATATTGAATTACTGGAGTTTGTACATCTGAGAAAAGACACCAATTGGTCAGAGATTACCGCTTCTAATTTGTCACAGATCCGCCTCACAGAGCTTGCTTCCTTTCTAAAAATGTAGAGATTTTTTTCCCACCATAAGTGTCAAATGATCATCGAAGGGCCTATATCCCACAAACAAGCCAAGTAAGAATTTGCAAATGGATGAGGCCAATTCCTAAACATTAGGAGCAAAGATTTGGATAGAGGACTAGTCTAATTTAGATTCCTAAGGAACCAGACCAAACATTCTCTACTAAAGGGACATAAAATAACAAGATGATCCATGAACTCTTCCGCACATCCATAAAACACACATGGAAAATTTGGTTCGAGTCCCAGCCTTTTGATTTGATCTCCTATCAGAATTTTATTGTGGAGCACACACCAAGCACATGCTCCTACTTTAAGAAGTAGCGCATTTCCCCAACACAGATTTTTAGGACAATCAGTGATAACTTTGTTCATATAGACTTTGTACCCCTCTCTAGCTGAATAGACGCCTAATTTTGAACCCATCTAAGCCACTTCATCATCTGCATTAGAGACAATTAACAATCTCTTCCTTAGTATTTGGCTAAGCAACACTTTCTATTTCCTTGGAAAGTTACACTCGCGGGTGCTCTTCCAAGCTGCTAAAACTGAACGCCCAACCCTTGACACAATCTAATAATCTTTAACTTTGGACCCCCAGCTTGATTGAAGGAAGATTCTGGCTTCTGTAAGGTCCCTCCTAGTAGCGAGTACTGGGACACCTACCCAAGAATCAAACCAAAAATCTGCCTTTTCTCCATTATGAATAATCCAGGTTAGGTTAGGCTAGAGTATCTCTCTACTTCTAATGAGGAAATTCTAGATTGATGAGCCTTTAGAAGGGTTTTTAACTATGAAAATTCTCTCATTATCAAAAGTGTCCAGATATTTTGCCTTCATAAGTCTTACCCATATTGAGCTAGGTTTCACGTACATGCTCCATGCCAATTTGGCCCCCAAGGCTTGGTTTTGTATATCAATATTGAGAATTCCAGCCCCTCCTTCTTCTTTAGGCTTGTACACCTTGTCCCATGCCAACAGATGGATTTTTTTTTCTTGAAGAGAACCTTGCCACAGAAATTTCCTGCACACCCCATCTATTTTGGAAATGATACCCTTTGGAATATGGAAAATTGACATCATGTAAACTGGAACTGCAGATAAAACTACTTTTATCATCACAATTCTGCCTGCCAGTGACAAGCTACACCCTTTCCAACTAGATAATTTTGTGTTCAAGTTTTTCAAAACATTATTCCATAAACCATTTATGTATCTTCCATTAAAGAGAGGTAGGTCTAGATACCTTCCTGGTAAGCCTGTATTTCTTGATTAAGGATGCCACAAATCTCGTCCTGGAGCTAGGGAGGAACATTTTGGAAGAAAACCATAGACTTGTTAAAATTAACTAGTTGTCATGAGATTTGGCAACACAACTTAACTGTGTTCATCATGGATTTGGCTTCTTGAATCGAGGCATGGCCAAAAATTATTGTGTCATCTGCAAAAAGAGCATGAGTGAAGGGTTCTTGAATCCCTCTAAGCTTAATGCCTTTCCACTTTGCCCTTCTATTAGCTTCTTTAATTGCCCATGTGAGAGCCTCTATCATGAGGATGAAGAGGTAAGGGGATAAAAGGTCACCTTGCCTCAACCCTCGCGAAGGTTCAAAAGTCTCTGACTCCTTGCCATTGATAAGAACTAAAACCTAAAACCCTTAGATGCAAGATGAAATCCATTTTACCACTTCCTTGGAGAACCCTAGTGGAAGCAAAATAGCCAGAAGGAAACTCCATTCCACTCTATCATAAGCCTTGGACATATCCAATTTAACAACCATGGATTTCTTTTTGTCTTTATCCATAGAATGTAATATTTCATGCATTAGAATAGTGCCCTCTAGAGTCTCTTTACCTGGAACAAAGCCTCCCTACTCATCTGAAATCAATTCAAGCAAAAAACTAGATAACCGCTTCCTTTTGCAGCTAACCAACCTGATTGGTGTATCCATCTCTGGCAACAAGGGGAATCTCCAAATTAACACAAGCTCCACCCAACAACTCTGCCTTGCTAGCCAAACAAATCCCCTTCCCTTGATATAACAATTTGTATGCTTTGCTAGCTTTGCCATGTCACAAGGACAAGACTGGATGTTAGATCATTGAATGGGAAGAATCATTAGACAATGCTTCCCAAAGAAGAGCATGCTGTGAATAAATATCTGCATTGGCTAGCTTATCTGCCTCATCGTTTCCCTCCCTATACACATGATTGATAATCACTCTTTCGAAGCCCTCCAATAATAGTAATGCTTCTTGCAATAAAACATTTAGTTTCCAATTATAGATGCCCCCTTCCTAATTGTATTGATTACAATTAAGGATTCACCTTCAATTTCTACCCTTGACAGTTTAAACTAATGGCACAAATTGAGACCTAGAATAAAAGCCTGAAGCTTAGCCTCGTTATTAGAGCCCTTAACTAACTTCTTTGATGCTTTGCATAGGATATCCCCTTTCCAATTGCACACTAAACAACCGGCTCCAGACTACTCACCAGGGTTACCCTTTTATGCTCCATTGAAGTTTAGCTTAGCCCAACCTTTCTTAGGCAGGGTCCACCAAGTCTCCCTTCTTATCTTCAAAGTATCAACACCCCCAACCTCATTAATAGGAGTTTTTTACAATATTATTCTTATTATTGAATATTTATTTCTTCAATAACCTTTCATTCAACTTATTTATTTATATAAATAAATTATTTTTCACCATAATAAAAATCTTTCTATCCCTTCTCTCAATTTCAATGATCAAGTGATATAAGTTTAATTTCTTCAACTTTGTTACAACTAATCTAACTTAGAATTTGATTACTGAATAAATAGTTTTATTCATTTTCTATCTACAATAATTAATTCCTCCTAGATAACTTTAGTCATTTCATTGAACTACAAGCATTTTTAAATGGTCTTAAGACTTAGGCAAATCAAAAAGTTATAATTGCTTTTGAATATATGGTCTTCCTCATTTTCCCAGCGTTTTCTTTTGGAACACAGAGGAAAACAAGCAAAGGGAAATTAGATATAAACATAATGGAAAACTCATTCTAGTAATTGTTTTCATGACTATTTATTTTATCTATCATCACTAGAAAGGTCAAACTTAGGAAAACAAACAAGTAGCAAAGAATAGAGTTAAGTCTAATAGCAATCTCTCACTACTTCAACAGTGCTTTGTAATATGATAGTCTCATAATTTTATCTATCAACACTAGAAAGGTCAAACTTAGGAAAACAAACAAGTTGCAAAGAATAGAGTTATGTCTGATAGAAATCTCTCACTACTCCAGTAGTGATTTGTAATATGATAGTCTCATAGACTGTTTTAGTATGATGAAGGATGTTGAAGAATAGTGATGTGCTAGCTTTTTTTCAAAGGATAAAGAATAGAATGAATGACATATCCATTTGCAGGGGTAACTTGCTTTCCTACATTGTGCAGACTTTACAATAATGGCAAATCTTAATGCCAATGTTTCTCATGCTCAAGTTAAAGCTTAGTCTAGTACTGCTTCTGAGATAGTAGATCCTAACGCTGAGGTGAGGCTTAGTGGTAGAAAAAGGAAAAATCATAAGGATAATTCTTGTGAATTGAATGATATTGAACACATAGCAGGGATGTTAATCAATCTTAGTAGAGCGAGGGTTGATCAAGACATAGTTGTAGGAAGTGGTGGTAATAATGTCATGTTTCAAACTACCTTTTAGCTTTGATGCGAAGGTTCTGCCTTTGTTGGGTTCGGACCACTTTCCCCTCAGATTAAGAATAGGATTTGATTCCTTGCCTAGAAAGAAGAAGTTTAGGTTTCAAGCAATGTGGTTCATAGATGCTTCCTTCATTGAAAAAGTTCAAAATTGGTGGAAGCAAGCCCCATTTGTGAAAGGCTCACAAATGTTCCAGTTAGTAAATAAACTAAAATTTCTTAGAAACAAGGTGGTGGAATGGAACAAGTTTCAGTTTCGTAATGTTTTTGCAAAAAAAATTCAAATCTAGAAGGAGCTGAGATCACTAGAAGAACTTATAATTAAAAATGGTATGGATGTCTCTTCTTATTAGCAGGAGAAGGAACTCAAATTTGAGTTGGAAGAGGTCTAAAAAAAGAGAAGAAGTCTTCTGGAGGCAAAGATCGAAGGAATTATGGCTTAAAGAGGGGGATAAAAATACTTCTTTCTTTCACCTATCAGCTAAGGTGCCTGATGCTTCCAATTCTATTAAATCAATCCAGTTGGACAATGACCATGTCTACACATACCCGACAGAAATTTTCTCTACAACAAGAGCTTTTTTAGGAATCTCCTATCCAGGTCCATTTCTGAGGTTCCAAGGGATCAAAATATCTGCAAACTTATCCTTAAGATGGTAAATGAGAAACATAATATGGAATTGTTGAAAGAATTCTCCATAGAGGAAGTAAAGGTAGATGTCTTCTCTTTATCAAGTGAGAAAGCTTTGGGGCCAGATGTGTGGACAGGGATTTTTTTTCAAAAATGTTGGGACATAGTCAATAGAGATGTTTATTTAGTAGTGGAAGAATCTAGAAAAAATAGAAATGTGCTAAGGGAGATCAAATCCACATGTCTAATGCTCATTCCAAAATCAAATTCCTCTCAAAATTTTAGAGATTTTAGGCCAATCTTGCTCTGTAACTTTATCTACAAAATCATCTCAAAATCTTTGGCACGGTGGTTATCAAGCTTCCTAACTGAATTAATTTCAGAGGAACAAGGTGGTTTGGTCCTAGGTAAAGAGACCCTGGAGGGCGCCGTATTATCTCATGAAATACTTCATTCTCTTCACAAAGACAAAGAGGCAGCCATGATTGTGAAACTAGATATGTCCAAGGCATATGATAGAGTGGAGTGGAATTTCCTATTTGCTATACTCCTTCAATAAGGGTTCTCCAAAGAAGTTATAAAATGGATCTCCTCATGTGTTTCAAGATTTAATGTTTTAGTTCTTATCAATGGTAAGGAGTCAGAAACATTTGAACCCTTGTAAGGGCTGAGACAAGGTGATCATTTATCCCCTTACCTCTTTATCATCATGACAGAGGCCCTCACATGGGCAATAAAGGAAGCCAAGAGGAAGTCAGAATGGAAAGGCATTAAGATTAAAGGGGTCTAAGAATCTTTTACTCATGCACTATATGCAGATGATACCATACTATTTGGACATGCTTCGATGTAGGAAGCTAGAACCATGATGAATACAATTAATATGTATTGCCGAATTTCAAAACAACTAGTTAATTTCAACAAGTCTATGGTTTATTTTCAAAATTTTCCTCTTCAGCTTCAGGATGGGATTCATGATATCTTCAATTTAGATATACAGACCTTACCAGGAAGATACCTAGGCCTTCCTCTTTTCAATGGTAGATATAGGAATGATCTATGGAATAAAGTTATGGGAAATTTGAATTCAAAATTATCAAACTGGAAAGCGCATAGATTATCTCTTGCAGGCAGAATAGTGATTATTAACATAGTTCTAGCTATGGTTCCAGTCTATATGATGTCCATTTTCCACATCCCCAAAGGTATCATTTCCAAAATAGATGGGGCGTGCAAGAAGTTTTTGTGGAAAGGTTCCTATCAAGAGAAGAAAATCCACTTGTTGGCATGGGATAAGGTGTGCAAACCTAAAGATGAAGGAGGGGCTGGAATTCTTAATATAGAAATTCAAAATTAGGCCTAAGGGCTAAGTTGGCATGGACCATGTACACAAATCCTAACTCAAAATGGGTAAGACTAATGATCGTAAAATACCTAGACTCCTTTGATAATGAGAGAATTTTTATAGTAAAAAATCCTCCCAATGGTTCAACAATTTGGAATTTCATTGTTAGAAGTAGAAATATCCTTCATCCCAAATTGACCTGGATAATTCACAATGGTGAAAAGGTGGACTTCTAGTATGATTCTTGGGGGGGTGAGCCAACACTTGCATCTAGGAAGGATTTTACAGAAGCTAGAATTTTTCTTCAATCGAGTTGGGGCTCTAAAGTTAAAGACTACTAGCAAGTGACAATGAATGGGACTTCAGTTTCAATGGTTTGGAAGAGCACCAAGGAATGTAATTTTCTAAGGGAACATTAAGTGATACTAAGTCAAATTCTGAGGAAGAAATGGTAATTATTTCCAACTTGGATGATGAGGTGATCTAGACAGGATCAAAATCAGGGTTTCTATATGGTTAGAGAGGGATATAGAGCTTGTATGAATAAAGTTGATTCAAATTGGCCTTTAAATCTGTGTTGGGCTAATGCTCTACTCCCTAAAGAAGGAGCTTTTTCTTGGTGCACGCTCCATAATAAGATCCTGATAGGTGATAGAATTAAAAGACTGGGCCTTGGTTCAAACTTTCCATGTGTTTTATGTGGAAGTGTGGAAGAGTCTATGGACCATCTTCTTCTTCTCTATCCATTTAGTAGAGAGTGTTGGTTTTGGTTTTTGAGGAAGTTAAATTGGCTTAGTCCTTTATCCAAATCTTTGCTGCTTATGTTCAAGAATTGGCCTCATCAGTTTGATAATTTCTATCTTGCATGTTTGTGGGACATAGGCCCCTCCATGATTATTTGACATTTATGGTGGGAAAGGAATCTCTGCATCTTTAGAAAGGAAGAGAGCTCTGTGCATCTTCTCTGTGATAAATTAGAAGTGGTGATTTCTGATTTGGTGGTGTCCAATCTTAGGCATTCAAAATCTAGCTAATTAGTGTGGACAAAATGGGATGCGGCAATAATGCCACACTAGCCTTTAATTAGTAAATAGGGTTTTGGCAGCTTCTCAGGGGTCCCTAAGTTTATCTCCAAAAGACACCAAATTAAATGGATTCCACCCTCTTCCCCTTTTTACAAGTTAAACTTTGATGGAGCATGTCGAGGCAATCTGAGACCCTCTAGCATAGGTTGTGTTATTAGAAAAGAGGATGGCTCTTTGATAGAAGCCAATTCATCCAAACTTCCTATAGGAACCAATAATGAGGCTGAAGCATGGGCTTTAGTGCAAGGTTTGCAATTGGTAATTGAGAAAGGCATTAAAAAAATTTGGATTGAGGGTGATTCTCTGATAGTGATTAATGCTCTTAAAGCAAAAGGATTAGATAACTAGAAATTTAACTATATTCTTCAATAGGCCGTCACCCTCCTTAATAGGCTTGATAACTATCTCCTCTCTCACACTTTAAGGGAAGGCAACAAGGCAGTGGATCTTCTAGCTAATCTAGTCATTGGGCAAGAATGAGTAGTCATTCTTTTCCTACCTGGAGATCTAGATCAGCCAACCACTTTGGCTAAACTTCTATTAGATGAGTTGGCAGAAGTGGCAGAAGCCCTCTCGGTTTGAAATTTTAGAGTACAAAAATGTCCTTTTGGCATGCCCTGATCAATCTCATTTATTGTGTTATTATTCTTTCCCACCAGCTCTTGACAAGCTCGTTGAAGTGGATTTGCTAGAATTCATGAATTTTAATGATTTGAGACAAGTACATGTTGCTTCATTTGGTTTGGTGGGTAGCTTGGGATTGTGAATCCTTTCTCTTAATGCTCTACCTTAAGTGGAGGTGACAAGTATTTATTGCCCATCTTTAATGGGTGCTTTTTTGAATGATGACGACTTCATTTCATTTGTTGAGAATTGTCTGAAATGGACACATTGCAATTCCCAATTACATTCCATCCTTTCATGGCATCCTTACAAATCTAGAATTTGTTTATTCTGATCTCATGATGTTAGCTTAGCCTCTTGGAAGATTTTCTTGGGCTTCACATTTTACAAAGACTTATTAAATGTTGATGGAGAGTGCTTGTCCATTTGATCTTTTAGCTGCCTCTTTCCTTTTTTCTAGATCATTCTTCTACCCTATTATCTTCTCTTGTGCTCCCCTTTCTAAGTCTCTCACATCTATCTCACCTGCAGGCTATCATGGTGGATACTCATCTAAACCAAAGGCTATTCTTTCTAGCCCTCGATTGGGAACTAAAAATTAGGGGCAGGGTTAAATATGTAGATATGATGACACTTCTTGACTGGGATTGTACTCGCATGCAGTTTACAGTCAGGAATGTTGTTGGACATACTTGGATAAGAGGATACGAGGGTCGTATTCTAAACTACTCAAATGTGGTGTCTTAGCTTCTTTCTAACATTATGGATCTTGTCATGGATGGAGAGTATGTGCATGATTAAGCCTCAAGTCTATTTTATAAAAACATTTATGCTATTGACATGTGGGAAACTATGGTGGCTTCTTATAGTATGGAGTAGGGGGAGGCTCTAATCGGTGGCCTATTCAACCTCTCTTCTTTGTGAGCTTCTATTTCACAGCAAGTAATCTATCGAGCCTTGCAATCCAGCCTTAAATCCCTAAGCAGCTATGAAATTGATAATGAATTATGTTCCTATAGTTTTCTGATCTCTAAGAAAAAAGCTCAAAGGATCAAGGATGTCTTCAAGGCTATTAGTTTTTAAGGGTTCATGCCCTCGACATGGCACCACACATGCCTCGATATGCTCTAGAGGATCCTAATGAAGGAGCTTAGCCAATTGTGGCTGTGGATTTACACCTGCAAAATCTTCCTATAGCTCCTGCAACAATGTGATGTGGAGGTGGTGGGATGTGTTTTTGCTATTTTTTGGTTGTGGACAAAGGTCTAGACTGGTATGGTGTTTCTTCCGATGGTGTTTAGTGGAGGTGGGATGGTGTTTCTTTTTTGGTTGGCTCCTACTGGTGAAGTTCTGGCTGATACTCCAGTTTGAAGGGTTCTTTTCCTGGCTGGTGTTTGATGACATGGGCGTCGGGTCTATTTTTTTATTTTCTGTGTTTTCTATTAATTCTACTGAATCTGGTTGATTAGACCTTTTGGAGGTTTACTTGAGACTTTCTTGTTAAATGGTTTATGTTTTGTATAATCTTTTTGATACATGTGGGCTGATGCCTCTTAGACTTCTGTATATGTTTAACTCCTTTATTAATAAATTTTCTATGGGTGCCCCATCACCTTTTCCTAGTTAAAAAAAAACAATGGCATGGAAACCCTAACCCTAAGACATCTCATTAAAAACCTAACATAAATGATAATGATAGGAGCAATAGGGGTAGAAAAAGTGGCCAATTCATTGGAGTCATTGATGACCATGGCCGTTGGCAAGCCAATATATGGTATTCTATTATTTCTCCTATTATTCTTTTGTTTGTTGCTTAATTTTTAATTAAAAAATAATAGATTGAACACTATATCTTTCTTCAAGAAAAATGTCTGCAAAAGATTTTTATATCAATTACTTTTGGGTATGGTTAAGATTTTTGAGTTCAATAACAATGGATTGCTGAAGTGTCTAACCTACAATATGTTTCACTGCATAGAACTCTTTAATAAGGTTGGAATGTCATTTATCTCTAGGCTTAAGATGATAAATGTCAAGTAAGTTTTGGTGAGTTAATAAGGTTTTTTTTGGTTAATTTACTTGACACTCTACTTAAATATCATCCACTTTAATGGTCAAACAATCAATAACAATTTTACACCTCATTCACAGCAAAAGGTGGTAAATATTTGTCCTATTTTTATTGGCCAAAAGTGAACTTTGATTGTCGAAGTGGATGATATTTAAGAATAGCTCTTACTTGAATGTTTGGAGAATAATATATGTTACTAATATTTTTTAAAGATTTAAAGATAGAAATTATCAATGGAAAGATTTAATCCAGGCTGAGTCAATGCCTAAATTTCACAGTCAACCCTGCCTGTGAAGCAATTTTTTTATGACAATTATTCATTCAAAGTTACCTTTAAAATACTATGACATATCTTAGTATAATTAAATTTATATATAATCCAAATATATATATCCTCACAATTCTATATAAATTTTGATAGTCTATCCAAAATCTCTACTTTCATATGATACAATCATTTTAAAATTTTGATTGTATTTTAAATTAAAAATACTTAAATAGGGCCATACAACAATCAAATTTATATCCTAAACCCAACCATGTTATTTGGGATCCATTGTCAAGACAAAACCAAATGGTATATTAGAAATTTTTATCCTAACTCCTTTCAAAAAATTAATAGATTACATAGGTTTGAATTTTTTTATATTACTGATACAATCGAAATAATTTTTTTTCTTTGCAAACTCTAATCCAAATCTTTCAAACAGTTATTATAAATTGGGAATCTTAAATTCTTTTATTATTATTTATTTATTTTTGATATTGTTAATTTTTGTTTTAAATTTAGGTCGATATTTTATTGCTCAGGCTACAACAAGGTCAATGTTCTAATATCTCTCCTCCATATTTTACCATTAGTATTGGTGGCATGTAGTTTACTGTATACTTGATATAAATAATTACCATGCAGGTCCTCAGACAAACCTATTCTAGTCACACGTGACGAACCATGCAGAAGGTTAAATTATCTTGAAATAGAGTATGCCATGAGATGGAGAGAAGTAGTACATTACAACAATTTTAAAATTAGTAGTTGCACAGAATTTGTGCATAACAAAGTAGCCAATATGGTGTATCAATCTCTCATATAGAGTTTAAACTCTAAAACTGAATTGCAGCTTTCCATGAAGCACATTGAAAACAAAAAACAACATAAAACCTGATGTTTTAAAAAATTGTGGATAGTTTAAACTGGATAACTGAAATGTTTATGCTTTTCATAGTCCAAGACATAGAAGTTTCAAAACAAAAAAAGAAAATTCAGAAACAAAACACATTTATGTCAAATATCTACACAATAGGAAATTTGGAAGTTTCTAGAAATTGGATTGTTTCTACCATCAACTACTGATGAAAGAGAAGTAATTAGCTTTAGATCTAACAATTCTTTCCGAGTTTTCTTGTCCATGAAATATTTTGAGATTTAACATTGTAGAGCTAGTTCAACTTTGAATATATCAAGTTTAACATTAGGAAAGCTTAAGAAAAAAATAATTGCAGTTATAGATGAGAAGCAGTGGCTAGGTTTGTTGGAAGTATGCACTTACCAGTGTTGTCATTGATGTCAACATACCTATGTTGTCATTGGTCTCAACTGTGCCCTTGTTTTGATGCTTTCTTGTGTTGAGTTAGTTGCTTTCTATTGGCCTATATAAGTGTTGAAGATAATGAGAAAGTGTTCATGTTATTGAGTATCCAAGTGCTTTTGAGAAAATTTGCTCTCCTAGTGGAAACTGTGTGTTGTAGAGTATTTTGGCTTGCAGAAGAACAATGCAATATTTTGCTCAGCATATTCTCTATTGAATATCTTTGTCTATAGTTTGGTAGTTAGGTTAAGGCATGTTTGTAGTTGCTATGTTTCAAGTTTGAGCCTTCAATATGCATATTTGAGTGAGTTCTGTTCACCAGAGTAAAAACTATTTTTCTAGGCATTCAGTGGTGATGGGGAGAATGTATTTTGCTCTGCATCTCTCTGCATTTAAGTTTTATTGTTTGCAGTTCTAGAGTTGAGTATGTGATGATGTTATGTACCTTCAATTCAAATGGTTAATGATTTTGTAGTCGACAAGCAATCTTTTCTTTAAGACAGTGGCTGACATCAATGATAAAGTGTTCCAATTTGAAGAATCTTCTGGATAAAGTAATTGAAGCTTGTGTGGAAGTTTCTGATGATTGTAACGTGCTTATGGATGTCTCTAGATCATGTTCCTACCTATTGATTGGTCCACAAAGTATAATTTGGATCATGGTTGTAGCGTGTTCCTTAATGTCTTAGTGTTAAATCTAGTCTTGGCCAACCTAGTTGTTCTCACTACTTACGGTTATACTTTAGAGAATGTGGAAGCATGTTGTTGCATGGGAGAATGCATTTGAGTCCTAGTTAAGGCACGATATGGTCCACATTCATTCTCTTCTCTTTCAAATCTATTTAGGTCTAGACCTATTCTAATGTATGTTTGTAATGCTGACCTTAGAGATTGTTGCAATGGTTGATTGTAATGCTGACCTTGATGTACATTCCAAGGTTGATGAATTGTATAAATACATGTAACAAAGTTGTGAATAAGGTATGGAAATGTGAAGATGCGAAGAAAAGTGTGAAGTAAAGAAGTAGAATAGAGCAGAAGAGATTTATTGTGCTTTAATGGAACTAAACTCTGGCATGGCATAGATGCTATTATCTCAGTTTAGCAATTCTGGTAGTGAGCCGACCACTAGCAGTGAGCCACCCTATTAGTAGTGAGCCACTGCTTTTGTAGTGAGCATTCTGGGCAGTGAGTCCTAAGGCAATGAGCCTTATTGTAAATTTTGATATATCATTTATATTGTGACCTAACACTCATCGTGGTTTTTCCTTTATTGGGTTTTCCATGTAAAAATCTGGTGTCTCATGTGTGAATGTGTTTAAGTTTTAGATAATGTGCTTTCATGGTTAAATCATAATTGAAGTATTTAATGTGTTGATGTTTGTAAGAAGTGAAGTTTTTTCTACAACTGATTCACCCCCTCTCTCAGTTGTCTTGTGCATTCCAACAATTGGTATCAAAGCGAGGGTTCACGTGATAAAAAACACACCTTCTTCCTCATTTTCAATGAAAGAAGGTAGTTCATGAAACCAAATTGAAGAATGATATTCTTGATCAGCCTCTTTTATTTTTTCAGCCTACTATTTTGATTGATCTTCTGAGATAAATACTGGAACATTTTCATCAACTTCAACAAAACAAGGAAAATCATTAGCTAAAACATTGAAAGACTCCTCTTGAAAGGTCTTCTCTTGTTCAATCTTTTGCTGCTTTAATTGGTAATACTCTATAGCTAAATGCAGTGGATTTATATTTCTAATCTTCTCCATGATGAAAGCTATCTTGATCAATGTGTTGCTCTATAACTACACTAGGTTGTACCTAATTATTTTCCTCAACTTGCAAAGGATGAAGCCTTATGAAACTTGGAATTTCAAGCTTAAGGGGCTGATTTAAAGAGTTAAGAACTTGATCTTGCTTGAAACTTGGAATCTCAACTATAGGGGGGTTAAGAGGCTCACTTTTCTTAAAACTTAGAATTTCATACCTACTAACCTCATCCTAAAAGGGATGATTTGTAATGAAAGGAACTATTTTTAATTCATACCTTTGTGTTTGAGCAAACAAAAGCTTCATCAGCTCCTCTTTTGCAAGCATCTCCCTCTCAAACTATATCCTTTGTACATCCAGCTCCTACTCATGAAGGTAGGCTTGATAAGACAACTCTTGTTGCAAGTTAGATTCTTGATCTCCTTCATACCCTTGATTTCCTCCAATCTCACTCAATTACCCTTCCAAGTACAGTCTTATATCCCTGATGCTCATGTCTTCAAAATTTAGAGTTTGATTGGGAGAATAGCCATATTGCTTGGAACCAAGATGGGCCTTTTGGGGCTGATTTTGAACATATGTAGACTGATATGTAATTTGAGAAGAGGTAGGTGGGTAGTAATCATATTGTGCATGTTGGTTCCTTCGTAAATCAAAGGAATTAGGGGTGAAACTAGCATAATGATCAGGTTGTTAAGGATGGAAAGAGGGTATATGAGCAGGATTTTCATAATATGATGGATGATATAACATATTCCCATGAAACATAAACATGCTTATTCATTCAAAAGTTGAAACAAGAAAAATTGGCATTATTAGCACTTGATGATACTGCAACCAGAAAAATGCTTCTCAAAGTCGCCAGATGTGTTGATTTCTTGCCTCTAAAGGCTAAGATTGCTGGTGCACACACCAAAAACTAGCAATGAAATGATGAGCTTTGAACTGTGAGAGTTCAACTGTCCCACCAGGCATGCCAAAAACTATTATCAACTAGAATTGCACCTGTGCTGTAAAGCTGTGAGACTTAGCAATCCTGTGTAACATGGGAATACATTCAGGTTGTGGCTGCCCTATGCTGAAGGTAGACCTCCAGATTGTGGGCTAGTTCCCTTATGATTGATCTAATAGTAAACTAATTTTGTAGGAAAAAGGATAGAAAGAATTGTAATGGAACAATAAACTAAATTTGAAATTGTGGTGATGCACCTATATGATGTGAAAACTTGTAGAATAATTCACAACTATCTCCAAGAAAATTGTTTGTAGAGTTCAGAAATGATGACTTAATCACAAAAGTGTTTCTAAAGTAGGCCAAACAGTTTGTTCTTTCAAGAGGAAAACAAAATTTCATAGTTTTAAGACCAAAATGAAAACAAGCAATGCTCAAGACTTGTGATAGATGCACAATAATGAGTGAGACAAACTTAAAGGCTTTAATGGTTAAAACATAATAATTTCATCAAATCACTCATAAAGGCACTTACAATAATCTCAAAAGGGGAAATTTGATGTATTTTAAATGGAAATAGAAGGAAACAAGCACTGCATAAGACAAAATATGAACCTGTAACCTATTGTACTGTATAAATATGAAAATAATGAGTTACAAAACACTTCCATTCTTTGCAATGTGTGAGAGAAAAAAAGAGAAGGCAAGAACTAAAAAAAAAATCCTAAGATTTCTCTCCCATATAGAAAACATAACTCAAATGAGTAAGGTTGAGTGAACTGAACTCAACTTAACATAAAAAATATCTCCACAAAACTCTCACACAAGTAGAAATGAAAAGACCCAAAAAAGGGGTCAAAACTGATGTAATTTGAGCAAACATTGGCTCAAACTCACTGTCACAATTAGTTTGACTGAAATTGACCCTAAAGTTGCCCCATCAATAAAAAATGAGACTAAAAAACTCCTATTAAACTCCACTTCTAACTCTACATGATTTGAGGACTTCAAAGGCATTTCAATTATCTCCACCTTTTGATTTTGCATGATTTTGGGATGAAGGTAATTAATTTAAACAAATAATAAAGTAATCATGATGATTTACTTTATTAGGTGTCATGGATTTGCCCAATTTTTTGGATTTTTATGACAAATAATAAACTAATTTAAAAACTATTACTTCATTATTTGTTTACATTGTTAATTTCATCTCACACTTATACAAGACTCAAGGGGAAACATTTTCATCATTTCACCCTTGGTCAAAGTAAAGAAAAACATAAACACCTTATGACTCCCTTTAACCTTCACTTCTTCATCATGCACTATTTTCTAACACAGTCTCAAAAAATGCCCAAATTTTGACTAAGGCATGTAATAAGGTCAAAAGTCCATTTTGCCTTCTCAGAACTTGCACTTTGAAAGAATCATTAAAATCCATAAAATATATCTTCATGCCTGTAATGATTTGAACAGACCTTGATTGTGCATCATTATGTCTTTTAGCACTTGAAAAGTCTTCACCCGCGGGTTTCAATTTATTTACAATGATTTTCTTTAACCAAAAGTTAAAAATGACCTGCTCTCGGGCTAGGGAATCATTGCAAACAAAAAAAACACCCCTTCCAAACCCCAAAGACATGTTTCATTCATCTTTTCAAGGTTGGGCTTCTCCTCCGTCTTGCCATGGGATTTTGAAGGCTGCCTGCTAAAGGATTCTCTGCAAGTTTTGAGGAGTCTGAAGCTGCTACAGAAGCTATCCTCTTTCCATGGTAAGTAGTACACTTGATTCAACAATATGTCTTCCTTTTCTTAGCGTGCTTTGCCTTTAGATTGGCTTTAAAAACCTCAAAGCCACTCACCTTACTGTTTCCACTCGGTGGCAGTGGAATAATGTTTTGTTTTATTTGGAATCACATTCTAACTCCTTTGGTTTTAAAATGACACATGCTACTCACTGAACCTCATGTCATTACTTTGTAAGCCTTACATTTTGGAGCTTCTTTCAGGCATACACTTACACTCTATATTTTTTCACTATTTATTCTTTGCTATGAACTGGGTTGAGACTGTTACTTTATTTCATCATGTGTCTCTTTTCCATGCTTGGATTGTGACTTTATCTATGCTCCTACTCTTTGGAGAAATGTTAAGCTTTGGTAATGATCTTAAATTCCTCTCATTCTTTCTATATGACTGTATATACAAAACTTACATGCACAAAGTTTTACATACTATCATTAAGCCTTTAGATCCATGACACAGTCCTTCTAATCTTAAATAGATCATCCTAAAACCTTAGGGACCTTTTATGAACAAAATCATCTTCTAGGATTTATGTAGATGTTGAGAAAAGACTTACAAACCTTTGTATTCTCAAAATTGACAGATTCTAGGACACTGCTTCTTAGTCAAACTAGAATGTGCCTGTCTTTAGTGCAAGCTTCCTTGTGAGGTTGATTTGAATAGGCTTCATTAAAAGGTGTTGGATAAGGATCTACACATTCAAGCCTTTGTGAATGCAACCTGCTATTAAGTGGAATATTTTTGCCTCCATCACTGCTTGTGGCTCTTCTAACCTTTATCAATGGTAATAGTTTCTTTATCATTTGATGTCTTGAATTGATTTTTTTCAAGGTTGATGTAGTGTGATTTCCATAGTATTAACTGTGGACTGCTCCTTTTCTAAATAAACCCATGTCCTCACATTATGACTATTGGTGACTCATGTTTATGCCTTTTGTGTAGACCTCGCCATTGCTTTTCTTAAATTTACTTCTCTCCACTTCTTTAGACATGACACTTGTCCTGGTCCTTTGACTTTGGATGATTGTTGTTCTTATCAGTGTTTTGAAATGATGAACTTTATTTCATTCATGTTCCAGTTTGGCCTACAGCTTTGGGATTTGAAGATCATGGTTAACAAAAGTCTATTAAACTTACAAACATGTTAAGAGTTACTGTATTTCATAGACAACCTTGACAACTTCTATCACTGTCATATCAAATTGTATTCTCATGGCTAGTGCTCTATCTATTCTAATAAGTTTTAGAATTTCTCTAATACAAATTTTAATGGATATGAGCATTGTCTTTGATTTATCATCCACTTGACACTTGTATACACTTCATCAACCATTGAAAATGTAGTATATGCATGATTCTATTGTTTCGGACCTCCTGAAGATTTCTACATTTTGCATGAATATGACAGTCATACCAGCTACTTCCATGATAAAAATGCTAATAAACTACTTTTGAACTTATATTATTTTTCTCCTTTCATATTGATAGTTGTTCCTTTGACATTATAATTGATGTCCTATCTTGGTGATTGCTTCAAGTTCAAACCTCTGTTATCTCCCTCCATTTAACTTCCCTATGCTTTTCTCTTACAACTAGTAACTTTAAAGGTCTTAGTAGACCTCCTTTTTGCTGACTATACTAAAGTTTTTATGGAATTATTTCAGATATAACTATGTTGTACCCTTACCTCTCATGAGTTGAGACTATACTCTATTCACTAAGGTTATCCTACAGTCATTAATGACTGCCGTACTCTACAATCATAGCTACTTTAATGGTGATTGTCCTTCTTGTAGGATTGTCCACATGTTTGAAACAACTGCTTCACCTTTGCAAGTTTCCTAAAAACCTCTCTATTTAAATATCATCCATTTTGATAGTCAAACATCACCTAGAAAGTTTACACTTCATTCACAACAACAGTGGTAAATATTTGTCCTATTTTTATATGCATGGGCTAGTTTCTTTTTGACTGTTGAAGTGGATGATATTTAATCTTGATTCTCGGATGCGTTCATTCACATGATTATTCTTTCTAGTTTAATGTATGTTTTGCATGCATTATGGTTTCTCATTTCATATATATAACTTCTCATTTTACACATGAATATAGCTATTCCTTTGTTATTATTTACTTGTGACCTGCTTGTGGACTGCAACTTGATGAGACAATTGTCTAGCATGGAGGGCCTTGCTATTTGTATTGACTATCCTCAAGAGGTGAAGATTGGTATCATCCTCATAGATTGTCATGCAACCCTCTTTACTCTTTTTGCTGCTAGACTATCTCATGACTTTGCATACTCTACTTGACTATCTCCAACATTTTATAAGTTCTTATTTTATAAATTTATTTGACAAGCTTAATCATGTCTCTTGTTTATACATGTCCCTCTTAAGGCTAGGAGGTAGCATGTTGGACTCAACCCTTGTGGAAGCCCATTTTTTCACCACATGCTAAAATATTATGTACAATGAAGAATGTACCTGTACCTTTACATTACACAAACAAGTTAGACAAAAACAATGAATTTCAATTCTCTTGTGATGGCTTAATCTCTCATTTGATGATCTAATTTTTTGGCTTTCCTTCCACACATCTAGTAATGGCTCAACTAATATAATGCATCATATGCTTACGTTATATGTCTATTTATGAAACATATGATGAGATTTCATGTCCTGAGGTCTAACCAAATTTTCAATCATCTGCAGGTATATCTGATGATCAAGAATGAGAGGAGTTGAAGATAAGAGGACCAACACCAAAATCATCCATTTAAGGCAATGAAGGATATGACCTCTCTTCATATGTGTTTCCCTTATTTTATCTTCAAATGTATAGTGTGCTTTTCATGTTGCATTAGCTTAGTTTAGTCATTCCCACAACTTGTGTGGGAAATTTTAAGCATTCTTTTCATCTTAATGTATGAAACAACAACATTGTATACATTTTTCATTACAAAATGAATGATAGATAGCAGTATCATGCAATTTGTGTAATTTCTTTCTGTTGTAAAACATTATATAATAAAAACTAAATTCCATTTGAAAGCATTCATATGCAAATGGTTAAGCTTTAGCAGAAATTTGTTAGAGTAACTTTTACCTTTGAAGTAATCAGTTGTTTCAACTCTACCAAATTGAGTTGCAAGTGAAATTTTGGTAACATGTTTCATGCTTGGTTTTATGTTAATAATCTATTATCACATTTTGATAATATTATATAAGGTTGCAATACCCCTTTGGGTGTAGTGTACTAATAGAAAAGTCAATTGGTGGAAATATAGCCAAGAGTGAGTACTACAAGTTATATATATTTTTATTGACATTTTTCTGTTATTTTTTGAAGTGGATGCATCCTAAAAATTACATCAATAAGTGTGTGTGTATCACATAATTTGCAAAAAATTAATTTAAAATGTATTCTTTTTGAATGTGTATAGAATGAAGTGTAGAAGAATCTTTTTTTTGATAAGTGGATAAAAAATTATAAAAGAAATCAATCATATGTAATAGAGTAACATTAAGACATTCTTCAAAGAAAATAAATACCTTAACTCATTCAAAATATTAAAAAAATTGTTTGGCTAGAAAGATAAGAAGTAACTCTTCATTTTGGTGGTGGTTTTGTACAATTTTATTGCAAAACATGTAAACTAATGAGGTTAAAGTTTGAATTTGAGTTGTTTTATGTTAAAAACATGAATTTAAGAGCCACAAGAGATGTACAACCCTTATGCTTGGAAATTCAAGCCTAAATGGATGGGATCATAAAAAAAAATTGAATTTAAGGCATTAAAAATTTATATAGCTCCCTGTGCTCTCCAAGCCCTACACTCAAACACAAAATAAATAGTAACCTTCTAATGCTAGTGTGTTTTAAGAACCTTTTTAATTTTAGGTTCTTTTACTTATGTTAAGTTGTTTCTTTTTCTTTTTAATATAAATTTATTTTTAAATAAGTTTTTCATAAAATTTATTATATCTTAATTAAGTTTTTTTGGTGTTTAATTTTTTTATGTGAATTTTTTAAAATTAAATCTTTTTCATTAACTTTTTTTAAAACAATTTTTTTTCAAATATCATATGTTTGAAAAAGGTGTTTAAAAAAAATAACCTTTTAATTATGCTTTTAAAGAAAAAAAAATTGGCTTTCATTTATTTAATTAGGCATTTTAAAAAAAAAAAATTTGCATTTTGTTTAGATAATTAAACAATTATTCTAACCTAATTAGGTGTTCTTTTTTCAAAACATTTGCAAAATGTCTACTTTGATTCCTGAAATCAAATTGAACTCTTCTAACTATCATTTGTGGAAAACACATATTAGTTTCATTTTTTGATTTAAACACCTTTTCGATGTTGCCACTAATCCAAAATTGGATCTTGGTACTACAAAAAGCTAGGATGAACAAGACAAATGGACAACAAAGAATGATGAAGCACTCATCCTAATAGGTATGTTGATGTCACTTGAACTATATGTTCACATTGGGGCATACACGAAAACCTATGCCGAATGAGAAATTTTACAAAAAATGTATGATAGTTCAAATGAAACTAGAAAGATTTAACTTCAAGATCAACTTGAAGATCTCAGGTATACAGATTTTAAAACCATAGATAAATTTATTCTCAAATTTGATTCTCTTAATGGTCAATTAACTAATTTAGGAGTTAATATTAAAGATCTTAGAATAATTCATATTGTTCTTAGAAAATGTTTGGCTAGACAATTTCAACAATTTATTACAAATATTCATTCTCAATTAGCTATTCCTACTTTAGCTACTTAACTATCTTATGATATTTTTCAAAATTTGGTAAGGAAAGAAGAAGCTAAGTTGATTTAGTATAGCACTCTTAAGAATACTGATCATGCTTTTATGTCTAAAATTTTTAAAAAAAAAATTAAACCTCATAATAAACAAAATTATAATCCTAAATTTCACAACAAATATAATTGTTATAACAATAGAAATCACAACAATAATAGTTATGATAATCGAAAGAATAATCCTTCCAAGATGCCTCATTGTAACTATTGTGACAAATATGGTCATTGGCCTAACACTTGTTTCAAAAAGAAAAATACTAATAACAAGAAGCAACCTATGAGGAAAAATTATCAACAAAATCATAAGCCTCATAATAATAATGTCAATCAATTTGGGTGTGTTTTTACTTGTGTTTTAAATGCTTCTAAACCTCTTGAATGGATTATTGATTTAGGTGCCTCTCAACATGTTGCTTCTCATAAAGAGTTCGTTGAGTCAATGCAACTTGATAGCACTAATCTTCCTCTTCAACTTGTAAATAATCATAGTTGTAAAGTAGAAGCAATTGGAGATGTGAATGTTCGTAATGGTAAGTTACATGATGTTTTGCATGTTCCTAAGTTGACAACAAATTTTCTTTCCATAAATAAGCTTTGTCAATATTACAATATAGAATTTAATAAAAATATGTGCTATGTGATTGATCCAAATTAAAATGATAAATTCATTGCTCATGCTAAATTATACAATGATAATTTCTTCAAGTTCTATGAGTTTACTACTTATAAATACTCTTTATTATCTACCATTGATTTTAATGTTTGGCATGAAAGACTTGGTCATATTAATGCTGAGAATATTACCATAATGCAAAAATCTAATATGGTAGAAGGATTGCCTAGTATCATTCGTTCTAAAACTATATGCACAGGATGCATGAGTGGTAAGATGCATAGGGAACCCTTTCCTAAAGTTCAAGCATGGAGGGCAAATCGCAAGTTTCACCTCATTCATAGTGACCTTTTGGGACCCATGGAATATGAATCTATCCAAGTATCAAGGTATGCACTTACTTTTGTGATGATTATTCATGAAGAACTTGGATCTATTTTCTTAAGAACAAGGATCAAGTTCTTGATACTTTCGTTGATTTTCATTAATCTTTTGGAAGGCAATCTTGTTTTAAACTTAAAATTATAAGGATTAATAATGGTACTAAATATGTGAATAGTGCTTTAAATAGTTATTTGAAGTCTTTTGGTATTAAACATGAGATTACCATTCCCTATACACCTCAACAAAATGGTGTAGCGAAAAGGAAGCATAGAACTATTGTTGAAATGGCTAGATGTATGTTACATGCTAAAAACATGTCTTACAAATTTTGCGTTGAAGCTATGTTTTGTGCTACTTATATTATTAATTAGACTCCACCAAAGCCTTAAGGGATATCACCCCTAAAGAGGCTTGGTCATGTAGGAAGCCTAATCTTAAACATTTAAGAATTTTTGGTTAAATTATTTTCTTCATAAACCTAAACAGAAAAGGCAAAAGTTAGATTCTAAATCCTTTTCTTCGATTTGTGTTGGGTATGATGAACACTCTAAAGATTATAGAGTTTATAATCCTCTTACAAATTAATTTAAAGTTGATAGAGATGTATGCATTGATGAAAATGGTGTTCATGATTGTTCTAAAGTTGTCAACAATGATTCTTCTCAAAATAATGTGCTTGTTATTGAGGATAATCCTCCTTCTTTGAATACGTCTTTGAATCCTCCTTTCAATCCTTTGAATACATCTGTAGTTCAAGTGATAGTGAACATGATGCACATTCTCATGATGAGTCTTCTTCTCATGATGCTACTTCTACATCTAATCATGTGCCCAAATGGTATAAAAATTTAGTTCAAGAAAGTGATGATATCTTAACTAGAGTGGATAGATATAAGGGTAGAAAAGTAAACAATTGCAATTATGCTTTGATGTCTAAAATTATGGATACTAATGATCCACAAAGTTATGAGCAAGCTAAACATCAACCTCATTGGAAAAAGTCAATGCAAGATGAATATGATATGTTGATTTCAAATCAAACTTGGGAGCTTGTTCCTTTACCTCAAGGTAAGAATCTTGTTTCATGAAAATGGTTGTATAAAACAAAGTTCAATGCTAACAATGAGATTAGTACATTTAAAGCTAGATTAGTAGCTAGAGGTTTCTCTCAAGTGGAAGTCTTAGATTATAGTGAAACTTTTGAACCCGTGGTCAAAATTCCAACTATTAAATTATTTTTAGCTTTAGCTTCTCGTATGCATTGGCATATTCATCAAATGGATGTTAAAAGTTCATTTTTAAATGGTGATTTGCGTGAATAATTTTACATCTCAAGCTTTAGGTTTTGTTGAAAAAGGTAAAGAACGTCTTGTTTACAAATTGGAGAAATGAATTTATGGTTTAAAACAATCTCCTAGAGAATGGTATGCTAAAATTAATGCTTTCTTCACATCTCAAGGATTTACTAGAAGTCAAAATGATCCTAATCTTTATATTAAACATAGTGAAAATGATATTATGATTGTTATTTTATATGTTGATGATTTGATACTTACGAGTTCTAACAATTTGATTTGTGATACTTAATCTTAACTGAATAATCAATTTTAAATGACTAATTTATGTTTGTTAAATTTTTTTTGGGCATCAAAATTTGGCAAACACCTAATGGTATTTTCCTTTCTCAACACAAATATGCTCAAGATCTCTTAGATAGATTCAAAATGAATGATACTAATCATGTTTCTACTCCTTGTGAATTAGGAACATAGTTAATGGTTCATATGAAAACTCCTTTTGTTGATTCTACTTTATATAGACAACTAGTTGGAAGCTTAAATTATTTAACTCTAACTAGACATGATATTTCCTTTAGTGTTGGTTTAATTTCTATATTTATTTTGAAACCTCAACAAAAACACATTAAATTTACAAAAAAGATTATAAGATATATTAAAGGTTCCACTAATGTTTGTCTCTTTTATGATGCAAATTGTAAATTTTCTTTATATGGTTATATTGATTTAGATCTAGAAGGTGGTCCCAATGATAGGAGATAAACTTGTAGTTATTGTTTCTTTGTTGGATCAGGTGATATATCTTGCAATAGTAAGAAGCAACAATCCACTTCTCTTGGATCTATCAAAGCTAAATATAAAGGTCGTACTAATGCATTTAAAGAAGCACTATGGTTAAAAAGAATGCTTGATGAAATTGGTCTACCTCAAAAAGATCCTACTCTTTTATATTGTGATAATCAAAGTACCATTGCCTTAGAAAAGAATCCAGTTTTTCATGCAAGGAACAAGCATATTGCTCTTTAACATAACTTCATTAGAGAGAAAATTCAAGACAAACAAATTTCTCTTTTGTATTGCAAGGGTGTAGATCAATTTGCAGATATTCTCATTAAACCTCTTTGTAAAGAAAAATTTCTTCATCATTGTAAAAGTAGAAGCCTACATCCTATTGATGGATTTGATGTAATGTCTCCAGTTAAAGCTAAAGGGGGGATGCTAGAATATTAATCTTTACTTGGTAAAGGTAAATATTATTTATTTTTCACCATAAATACTTGTATTTATAATGCAATGTATTTTTTGTCTTGACATATGAGGATGATTCACATATAAATTCCTCTTGGAGGAATATTTAGGTGATTAGTCATCTCCTTAAGAGATTGACACATTCCACACACCAAAGTGATAGATGGCATGTGAGAGTTACATGTAACTCCTCTTCTCACCTCTATTTATGATGTGTTTTCTCATCTTCTTTCTATCATCTTCATTATCTCATTCACGTGAATAATTTTCATGTAATTCTTTGAAGGCTTATTGTCATCTTTCATATTCATTGGGGATTTTTCGTTGTTTTGCCCCCTTCAAAATCTCTTGTCTCCATTCTTGATTGGTGTGTACTTTAGGTTGTGTTTCTTCTTTGAATGTTAATATTGTTTCAAACATAAACTCTAAATACATGATTAGTCTTTCCTTGCTCCTTAATTTTCCTTTAAAATTTTTTTATGAAACATGAATTAAAAATAAATAAAAATTTATGTCCATGTATAAATAATTCTAAAGTAAAATAACATAACTCTTAACAAAATAACATAGCTCCAAACTATATCTCTCAACTTTTCTTAGATAAATGTATTTAAGATATCTATATTTGTTAAAACCCATATTTTTAAAAGTAATTAATATTTTAAAAAACTTAAAACTTTACCTTTTTAATGGTTATTGAACCCTTGCCAACCTATACTTGTCATAAGCAATGCTTCTTACAAACAAAACATTGATTTAGAGTATGTAATCAAAATGGTAATAATTTAATAATGATAATGTTATATGGCCTAGGAGTGTAGAAAAATTCTTCATTGTAGGCCCTGCTTACATGTTAATGAATCTTGTTATTTCTAGCAGAAAAAAAATCAACTTGTTTACTATTTCTTTTGATAAGATCTTGTAAACTATGTTGCATAGAGATATTGGCAGAGAATCTTCAAAGGTTGTTATTACCTCCTTCTTTGGGATAACTACTATGAAATTTTTCCTTAAATCTTTAAAAAAAATTCCTTTCTTTTTTGATTCTTCTACTACTAACCAAATATTTTTTCCAACGATGTTCCAACATTTGTGAAAGAAGTTCACTAGGAAGTGATCTAGGCTAGGAGCTTTATCTAGATGTAGTTGTGTGACAACTTGTTTTATTTCCTCCTCAGTAAAGTGACTTATTAGAAAATGGTTTTGATCCTTATTTATCTGTATATGTAGAAAATGGAAATCATATAAGGAACAAATGCATCAATGAACCTACTCCATATTCAACATCACATCAACATCAAGTAACTAACCATAGAAAATGAAACAATATTCTAAAGTAGTCCTTGTTACCCTTGATATTTGATAACAATAATTAATGTATAAATGTTGATTGCTCACACTAGTAGCATAGCATTACTCTCAAAATGTGTAGATAATGGCTTCTTGATCATGGTGTGGTCTAGGGGAAAAATTATTTAAAGGATGCTCTAACATATATGATCTAGGACAAATCGATGAATAGCCAAGATTAAATTAAGCATCAATAGCTAAAATCAAATGAGATATGGATCAAGACATGGATCAAGGATGGATGGACAAGATTAAAAAGTGATGGATGGACAAGCTTAAGTAAGACAACTTAAGGGAAGGATAAGACCTATCCTCATAAGGTCGGCCTAGGATTTTTAGATTTTTCTGCCAAGATGAGGATAAGAGGGAAAATATGATTAGTTAAATAAAATTATTTAATTAATTATAAGACAACCTAGGGGAAATAATTAATTAACTAAAATAATTAAATTAATAATTGGACAAAGGGGAAATTTAATTAAATGAATTATTAAAAATAGTATTTAATTAATTTTGGCTAAGGAAAATGGATAAAATTAATTAAATAAAAAAGACAATTTATTTATTAAATTAATTAGCTAAAGGCGGATAGCTGAGAGACACTATGATGGATAGCAAGGTCAAAACTAGGTGTCTACATTACCAATTTAGGTATTTTCCATGATGCTCTTTTGGTGCTTCAAATCTAACCATGTCTGATTGTTTAAAAGATTCTGAAGTAGAGAACAACTTCTTCCTTGATTTTCTTGTCCTCCTCTATTAGTTCACTAGTTTTCAATTTTATCTATATAACTCTATTATGCATTTTCTAGGTTTTTGTGGAGCTATGGAAAAAAAATGTGTTTTTGTCCCCATCTTTGAGCCATATTTTCCCTGATTTTTGTCCCCAAAAAATCTCTTCCGTTGCCATAGTTTCTAAATATTGATCCATTAAATCTTTTCTCTTTTATATCTTTCTTGATTTATCCCATTTTGGATTACCTCTTCACTTAGATTTTCCATCTTTTCTTCTAATGTCTCTTTTTCTTCAAGGATGTTCCTAAAATGATCTTCCATTTTTTGAGGCATTCTTTCATATATTGTAGTTTCTTAAATAATATAAATATTATTTTATCCTTATTGATATTGTACCTCACCCCACCATTTTTCCATACTGGTTGTAAATTTTATATCTCTCATCAACATGTTTTCAAATTTGAATGGGCATCTTTTTGGCTTTTATTCTTCTCTTAGAAGGAGTTGAATTGAAAAGTGATCATATCCTAAAATAGGAGGAATGTTACATTCACCTGACAGGGGGAGGGTGGCCCAATCATCACTACACATGAATCTATTTAGTCTTTTAGCTATATTATTTACGCTTATTCTTTGATTACTGGATATGTATAACCCATTATTTGGTTTTATGTCTTGAATATTTGTGTTTGTTGTGAATTATATGATGCCTAGTTGTGCTTGATTCTTCATTCTCACCCCCATTTTTTATCCTCATCATATAATATAGTATCAAGAAATCTCCACCAAATATCATAAATTTTTGGGGTTTGGATTTAGTAATGAGTACTATATCTTATCCATTTTCTTTCTTTTGTGTGCATACAACTAGTCCATATACATTAATCAAGAAAAATGAAACTTAGTAAATATACAATTGATTTTACTTACTTGCCAATGTTGATCTAAGTTGACGAATTCCATGTTTGTTGTTGAGAGTCTCCATATGATAGCCATGCCTCTAGAAAGGACAATTGATTCAACAAAGTATCCTTTCCATTTTTTGGTTTGTAATCCATTATTTTAGCTTGCTGCTTCCTTTTTTTTTCTTGTAGGAGAAATATATCAATATCTGATAAACACATTTGACGTTTAACCAAACATATTTTGTTAGGGGTGTTTAGGCCCCTATTATTCCATGATGTGATTTTAATTGATCATTGGAAAGGAGTATTCCTTTCCCAAATTTTAGCATCATATTTATCTTCATTTTCCCTTTTGCCTCCCCTTTTCTGACCAGTAATTTGTTTATTAGATTTCCTTCTTTTCTTTTTTTGTTCCCCACAATTAGGCTTGTCAAGTTCAAATATCGATTGGATCATTCCTCTATCATCTAAAGAGATCATCTAAATTTCCATCCTTTCTTATTCCTCATTTATTTCTTTTATAATCTCCTTTTGAAAATATGAAAATCTAAAATTTTAGTAATCCCAAAAAGTTCTAACACTAATTTGAAAGTATCATTTTTTAGGAAATACTTTAACTCTCCCTCCTTTGGAAAATGTCATGTTTTGTTATTTTCCCATATGTCTACATATGTCTGATTTTCTTCTTGATTTTGTTCCTTTTTCCCAATATTGGGTTGTTCGATGTGGGAAATGTTTTCTCCTTTTTTGTTTTCTCTTTCTCTTCTTTGATCATTCATGTTCCATTTATTTCTTCCTATTAGGGATTTTTTCTATTGGCCCCTCCATTTTAATTTTTTGGTTCCAAAATTCTTCCTTTGATTGAATTTTGACAGACAGAAGAAGCTTTTCTGTCAAATTTATGTATACATAGATATGTGCATATAGGCCTAATTCTTTCTCTTTTGTATTCTCATCCATCAATATGAAGGACCCTATATGATTTTCTATTTCCTTAAGTATCAAGGGATTCCAATATTTGAAGGAAGATTATGCAATCTAATCCACATTGGATTTTTTGATATTTTATGTCTCAGATGGTTAAGGTTTAGTTCCTAGTCTTTTATGTAAAAACCCACACTGTCCATTATTTCATCTTCTTTTCCCTGTCATTCACATTTTATTTGATAAATGCCTCTTTGTAGATTGTGGCTAATCATCTTTTGCCCCTAGTTTTCTTTACACCATTTTTGTATTTGATCTCATGCAGATCAAGGATTTTCCCAACTCATGAAAAAGGCCATATATTTTGAATGAGAATTTATATTATCCAATTCCTATTTTTTTTTAATAAATATGACATTCTAAAAATTTTCCTTTATTTTTTGTTTCCCCAAAGGGATCCTACTCACTCCTGTAGCAGCATATGATAATTATTTTCTTGGTTTTGTCCATGTCCTTTTTTTATCATCTTGGATTTGGTTTTCTATCTAGTCTATGAGGGCCTTATATTTTATTTCCTTTGGTCTTCACAATTTAATTTATGAAGGGGAAGAAATTTAAACTAACCCTAGTGTAGGGTTTTGGGTTCTACTTTTCTACAAATTGTCTCCTTTTAAGCCATTGATGGTTGAACTATTTAAATCTATTTATATTATTTTGTTCTTCATCTTCCTTTGTTCTTCTCTCCATTCTTGTGTTAATCTACTATAGTATCTTGCCAATTTCTACCCAAAAAATTGTCCTCTCTATTTTGTTTCTTCTATCCTTTTTCCCTTGCCTCATGTTTTTTATTTTTAAAATTCCATCTATCACTTTTCTTGTGCCTCACTTTTTTGTAATTTTAAATTCATTGCCACTTATTTTGTAGAGTAGAGATATTTTTACTTTGAACAATTTTTAGTTTACTATAAATTAAAATTTTATAAACGTGTTACTATTTCTTTTGATTTGTAAATGCATCCATGGGGGATGCTCCTTGTACTATAAAGTAATAAAAAAAGAATAGCACAAATTTTTACAAATACTCTATTAACATAGAGTCAAACCTAGGTGACAACAAAAACCTAAAAATGATATAACTATTACTATATATTTATCTATGCAAGGATAAAATAAAAACATAGATAATAATATGGGAACCTTGCTCCTTCAGCCCCCTCCTACTCAATGTGATGAAGGAGCATCTCAGGTGAATGAGCTATCCCACATCAACCAAAAGGATTCTTAGATTTTTGTTTCCATTTTGTTTTAGTTTTTCTTTTGATTTTACTTCTGGAGGAGATTCATGTTGATTTCATGATTGATGTAATCAAGTTAAGAGCATGTACTAGTATGAATGTCCAAAGAATTTATTAAGACTTCCACTTTGCAGAAAACTAGGTTCAAACATCTATGAAGGGGATTTACTTGGAATTGGTAGCTTTGATAGGAATTCTGTAAAAAGAGAACATGTTCTGTTTAAAATGATGAGATTCCATCTTATGGAGAGGGTACGATAGAAATGAGGAACTATCTACAATTCCTTAACACATAACCATGGCCAAAAAATGGTATTTTTATTATTTCTTGGTAAAGTTTCAACTTCAATCCACGTAAGGATAGAGAAGACCTCAGAAGAGCATAGCATTTGGAAGAAAGCCATATTTTGGGAAGAAGATGCCGATTCAGTGCCCAGTCTCATGATGATCTAGAAAGAGAGAGTACAGAAGTTCAAAGGATGGTTAGCCATTTTGGAATAGATTTTTCTGGAAGTCAATTCTATTTCTAGCTTTTCACTTTCTCAACGCCTATGAAATATAAAAACAAAACAATGGCATTTTGAAGGGGTCAATCTGCAGAAGAACAATTGAAGAATAAGAGTCTGTAGACAAGTAGAAAAATGTAGTAGAGGAGCGGCTTGGGAATAATAAAAGGATCGCTACCCAGAAGGGAAGTCTAGAAAAAGTGAATTGATGCAAGTCTAGGAGAGAGAGTGGCTGATAGAGGTTGCTGCCAGAGAGGAAAAGAGTTCTCTACCATAGTAGAAAATAAAAAATATAGTTGTTTATAAAAGAGAGAGAGAGAAAGAGATTGATATGTATGTGAAAGAGGCCATTGGAGCCTAGAATTAAAATTCTTGTTGCAGACTAGTTTCAAGCTGATTCGAATAAGAGAATTGAAACCTTGTTTCTAGCAATCACTATTTTTAGTATATTGTGTTTTGAATTAAATTTAAAAATGGTGTGAGTTTAGTCTACGAGAGGTGGGTATTTTGTCTACGTCAAATGGTATCGGAGTGAGGTGATCCTGAGAGTGTAGAGTATGCACTAGGACCGAGGTGGGCTATTCTCCATTGAAGACTAAAGCTGGGTAGAAGGTGTTGACTTCCACCACTAAGAGAGAGTAGTAGGAAAAGTGTTTGACAAAATTTCAAAAAAGAAAAGTATGAGGTTGGTCTTGAGAAGACCTTTAGGAATTTCATTCCTTTAGAGATTGATGATGGAAGAGTTGGATAATACACTATTGGATTTCTGAAAAGAGACATGACATGTTCTGACTGAAAGTATAGTAGAGATGAAGATGAAAAAGAAAATGGGTGAGGAATCCCATATTTATTCTAATGATGTTTTGTATACAGGTGGATTTGTGTGTGTAGAAAATGAGGACAAAGATGGAGAAAAGAAAGTGATTGCAGTAGAAGAAGATGCAACAGTTGAAAATAAAGAGGTTGCAGAAAAGGATGAAGAGAAAGATGATTTGATGTTGTAGATTTTGTTGGTGGAATAATAGGTATGAGAAATGAAGGTGAAAGAAAATGATGAAGTGATTGTAGTAGTAGAGGATGTAATTGTAGCTAACAAGAACATGGAAGACATCACAGTGAAGTTCGATGTTGCGGCTATGAATGTGAATGAGGTAAATTAGTTATGTGATGTTATTTTATTTTTAGATGTGGGAGTAGAAAATGAGATGAATAGAGGACAAGATAATGTTGTGTTTTTGTGTGTAGAGATGGTTAAGGATGCTGCAGGATATTGCAAGATATTGGTGGAGGTGGATGATTAAAGGTGGGTTTGAACCCACGGAGGAGGAGAGGAGTTAGGAAAGAATTTGGTGGAGGAGGTCGGGCTTTAGTGGACATAAGTCCATGAGGGGAAAGAGGGGGAAGAAGCGGTGTTGTTGGAGGAAGGTGGTGCATGTTCTAGCATGATGATAGAAAAGGCAAAAAAAATATTGATTTTAAACTCTTGGACAATGAAGGAGTTCATTGCAGGTTGATGACAAGCTAGAAGAGTAGTGTAAAGTTACTCAAGTCCACTTTTTGAGCATATGCTCACAAATGTTATACCTAGTGTGTCTGATGCAAGAGCATCCCAGGTAAATTAGCTATCCCGCATCAACCAAAAAGATTCT
Source organism: Cunninghamia lanceolata (assembly GCA_027924645.1). Lineage (NCBI taxonomy): Eukaryota > Viridiplantae > Streptophyta > Pinopsida > Cupressales > Cupressaceae > Cunninghamia > Cunninghamia lanceolata. Next base: position 26,315,633 of record BSBN01000078.1, on the reverse strand, counting down.
TAGATTTTTCTTTCTATTTTATTTTAGTTTTAAGTTGATTTTACTTCTAGAGGAGATTCAAGTTGATTTCATGATTGATGTAATCGAGTTAAGAGAATGTACCAGTATGAATGTCCAAATAATTTATTAAGACTTCCACTTTGTGGAAACTAAGTTCAAACATGTGAAGGGGATTTTCCTGGAATTGGTAGCTTTGATAAGAATTATGCACAAAGAGAACAAGTTCTATTTAAAATAATGAGATTCTATCTGATGAAGAGGGTGCGATAGAAATAAGGATCTATCTACAATTTTTTATAACATAATCACGACCAAAAAATTGTATTTTTATTATTTCTTGGCAAAGTTTCAATTCCAATCCACGTAAGGATAGAGAATACATCCAAAGAGCACATCATTTAGAAGAAAGCAACATTTTGGCAAGAAGATGGTGATTTGGTGTCCAATCTCATGATGATCTGTAAAGAGAGAGTGAAAAAGTTCAAAGGATTGTTGGCCATTTTGGAATTAAGTTTGCTGGAAGTTGATTCTATTTATGGCTTTTCATTTTGTCAGTGCCTATGCCATATAAAAACCAAATAATGACATTTTGAAGGGGTCAATCTGTAAAAGAATAAAGGAAGAACAAGAATCTATAGACAAGAAGAAAAATGTAGCAGAGAAGAGAGGCTTGGGGAAAATAAAAGGATCGCTACCGAAAAGGGAAGTTTGGAAAAAGTGAATTGATGCAAGTCTACAGGAGAGGGCATCTGATAGAGGTGGCTTCCATAGAGGAAAAGACTATTTCTCTGCCATAATATCAAAAAAAAAATATAGTTGTTTATATAATAGAGAGAGAAAGAGATTGATATGTATGTTAAAGAGGCCATTGGAGCCTAGAATTTAAATTCATATGGTAGATTAGTTTCAAGTTGATTCAAATAAGAGAACTAAAATCTTGTTGCTAGCAATCCCTATTTTTAGCACATTGTGTTTTAAATTGAATTTAAAAATGGTTTGAGTTTGGTCTGTAAGAGGTGAGTATTTTGTTTGCATCACAATGTTAATGAAACATTGCATCCATTCTACACCATCTACCTCCTTCATTCCAAAGATATACTTTAAGAAATCAATTTCTTTCTCCACCTTCTGATGCCTCCTTACAAAAGACCCTGGCTTGTTGGAAGTAAGGAATGAAAACCATTTCACCAAATCTTCGTTGTGGCTTAGCCTATGGAAATCACTTAGATGTGGGACACCATTACCATACCTAGTCATTGCTAACACCTTGTCTAAACCTCCCAAGAAGCTCCTTTTTATCAAAGCATTCACAATTACTACCACATCCTCCTTCAATTCCCCAAATTCAAACAATGTTGCAACAAACACTGATGAAACATCAATATTTACTCTATATTAGTGATCCACAAACAAAAACTCCTTCCCACAATCCATTGCACTACCATAAGTAGAATACTATTTCTATTTTTTAAAATGCTTTGAAGGCTCTTTTCAATCACCTCCCTGAGAAAGGCCATTTGCCTCTAGAGACAAGTAAGTCTGATGGGGGTGTCCATGGCTTTTGAATAGCTATAGAGCTCAAACAGTGGATAATTAACATCAAAGCATTATTTACCTCAAATACAACCATCTTAACTTTGAATGTGCTAGAATAGGAATCTCTCAGTATTTGTATCATTATTATCTCCCACTTTGAATGTCCTATCATCATAGTGGAGTGGCACGAACTAGAGAAGGCATTAAATTCCATTATTACCAATCCTGCAAGAGTGAAACTAATGTGTCACTGGCCATGTGGAATTTCCAAAACTAGTTCCTTCAACTAATTAATTGCCAAGTTGGCCAACACATCAACCTCCTTATTTGTCTCCCTGAATACATGGTTAACTATGTATTCTTCCAACTTAGCCAAAACCTCCATGACCATTTCAAGTATGGTGTTATATGTCCAATTTAATGTGATCCTCATCCTTACCACATTATTCAAAAATATGTTGAATCATCTTCTATTGCTAGCTTGCTTTGACCCATCTTAATGCTTACTTGAAGTCCCAGGATTAGCGCTTGAAACTCAACCATATTGTTGGTTCGATAGACAAGCCTCTTAGAAGCTCTGCAAAGGATCTTCCCCTCCTAAATTATCACTAAACATCCTATCCTAGATGGTCCCAAATTCCCTTTCAAGGTGCCGTTGAAGTTTAATTTGTACCAACATGTCTCCGAGGGAAGCTATTTTTCTTCCAAATGCAATATCTGAGACTTTTCTCTAGGGGAAGCTATTTTTTACCAACTTGTCTCCGAGGGAAGCCAACTTGTCTTCTTCGGTGGAAGCCAACTTGTCTTCTCTGGGGGAAGCCAACTTGTCTCTTCTTCCAAATGCAATATCCAAGACTTGTCTCCAGGGGAAGCTATTTTGTACCAACTTGTCTTTGGGGCAGAAGCCAACTTGTCTCTTCTTCCAAATGCAATATTTGAGACTTGTGTCCAGGGGAAGCTATTTTGTACCAACTTGTCTCCAGGGGTACTCCCCTGGGTGACATGTAAATTCCCCACTCCACATGCCATGGGTAAATCATCCTGGGGGCCCCTCAATTGTTGAACCTCGGTTGTTCGCACTGCAGGAAAGAGGCCCTACCATTTCACCACAAGGTCTCCCCTTATAAACATGGTACTATTAACATTATGTAATATTATAAATTTTTTTAGTAATCAAATTTTATATTAGTTAAACAATATTAATAGTTTAAATGTTTCAATACAATCCATAAGATTTAACCTTAAAGTAAAATAAAGACCATTTACTTTGAGTTATTTTATTAGTACCTTCCTTACTATTGCATTTGCTAATGCTTATCTAGTTATTTGATTATTTTTCGGGCAAATTTGATATAAATTTAAACTTTTCCTATGTCAAGATGATAAAATTTTAACAAAACATCAATGAAAAATGATTTATCTCTATTGTGACTGGCTAAAAAAAATGACCTCTTCTTCTCAGTGCAACAAACACCTATAAATGTGGAGAGAAATTCAGTTTGAGGGGAGGATGTGACAAGTAAACAAATTATGAAAACTTCAAAATTACTTTTTGTCAAAGGTACAAAATGTTATTATTTATACTTATAATATTAATAATACTATTAATAATATTATCAAAATCCATTATTAACACTTCTTCATATATAATCTTAATTGATATGATAATATTATAATAATATTGTATAATAATATAAGAATAAGCTTAAACATAAATATAACATAATATAACAATATAATAAAAAACAAAATTATAATATAATACTATATACAAATATTATAATATTAGAATAATGTAATAATATAAATATATTATTATCATATTTATAATATAAACTTTGTTTATTATCAATAAATAATTAATTATACTATTTCATTAATATTTAAACTAAAAATATTTATAAATTATACTATAAATATTACAATTTTGTTATAATATTTATATTAGCTTTAAAAAAAATTATTTGTTTAACATTGTTGGAAGCCAATTTGTCTATACAACAAATATTTATTCTAAGAAGAAAATTAAGTCAAATATTATATCAATTAATATTATACTATATTATAATACTATAATATCAAGTGTTATAATAAATATTAATAATATAATTAATATTATTATTAATATTATAACTATAAATAATAAAGATTTTGTTGGTTTGAGAAAAAGTAAATTTGAAGTTTACCTAATTAATTAAAAAATTAAAACTAAAGTGATTTAGCCTACAATTAGTTTTCTTTGTGGGATGCAAGACAATTCTTAGCTCTAAGAATTAGTTTTTAATGGAATATTTTTCAATAATTTTTTTATAGAATTAACATAGTAAAAATCATCATTAAACTCAATATTAATTTTCTTTGTGACTTTTAAAGATTGGAGAATTATAACCCTAACCCTCATTAAACTAAAATAAAGTAATTTACCTTGATAAATAATTTACCCTCCCTTGATTTTCTTATTTTTCTTTGTGAGATGTGAGAATTCTTAGCTGTAACAATTAGTTTTTGTTGGTGTATAACTCCATGAGTTAACACTAACTCAATCATAGTTAGGTGAATTATAGCACATGCCAACTGACATTTTCAACTTGGTGAGTTATTTGTAATAGGTGTCAATAGACTTGACACATTGCCTCTATTTCCTAGGGTAGTTAAGCTATTCTCTTGCTTTGAATATCGCCACCTATCCTTGTTTCATGGAGAGTTGGGTATGCAACCTCTACTATTTATACCTATTATTTGTTAATACAAATTATTCGTTCTCACTTGTAATGTCGTGTTTGATAGTCTTTCCATAATCTTGGTCGTCACATGGTATCAGAGCACTATGGTTAGCATCAAATCTTGTTTGGTCATTGTGAGAATCAAGTTTGCATCTCTACATTTTTGCTTGGTTTCAGTTGTTTTTCGATTTAACATTTATGTGTGCATCTTATTGCTTCAAACACCCACATAGGGTAGTGTGGTTCCTCGCTTGCAAGCACCACATAGGCTGCATAGGCCAAAATTATTTGAAGGCTCACAGACAACATCCAAAGATTGGCCACATAGGCCATATTTTAAAAGCATCGACAATGGCTCAAAAGGCTAAACCAGAGAGAATCTTTAGCAGCCACAAAAGGCTGATCATTTATTGCATTCGCAGAACCCATCCAAGGTCAATGGTGGACAACATTTTCCAAGTGACAAAGATTGACTAGGGATACCACAAGTAGTACCATCTTCAGCAAAGTTTGCAACCATCAAAGGATTCTAGTGGCCATATATGTCAGCAACACCACAGTCCAAAAAGGATTCCTTCTCAGAGAATAAATGGGTGTCAAATCACCACATGCGGTGGTCACCACCACACAACCCTGCATTGTCACAGTTAGCACTTTATGCACTCAACACCCACCCCATCGACCACCCAACGGTATAGTCAAATGCCCTTTGAGGGCCCCACCCACAATGCCAATCAAGGAGGGAAAGTTATTTGAAAAAGCTTTTTTTATTGTGATAGTTGTCAAGTTTAATGCCATATACTATGGCACTATTCATTTGTATTTTGTATTCAAATGTTGATGTAAGAAAAGGAAAAAAGCCAAGAAGGGGCGGGGGGGGGGGGGGGGGAATTTTTAAGGGCTAAGCCCTTGGTCACATGGGCAAATAATCTCTTTTTTCATCCTCTATCCAACAAAGCTAATATCACACTATCATTATGGAGTGCTCGATCATGCTTTTGTAGGGAGACGATAAGTACTCATTCCATTAATTACACAATTTCGAGAGAAACCAAACTAAAGGGAAAAATCCACTCAAAGATGTAAACAGATGTCAAGTGCACTAAATTATAAAGAGTCACTTTAAGGGGGGTATTAATCTAGAGTGCTCAAAAACACTCTTAATGCACTAAAGTACCACTTTTAAAGTAAAAAATGAGCATCAAGAAGTTTAAATTGCACCATTTCATCACCTAAAAGAAGGTCAAAAGGTAATGGCATCACCAAAAGTAGAGGTCAATAGATGGATTCTAAGTTTAGTAGTAGGTGATCAGATGTCACTATTCATTGAATTATTTGTAAGGATCAAACACTACAATACTTCCAAAATATTAATGGACCAAGTCTACCATAACATCGTTGGCAAAAGTACTATTAAATTAGGAAATTGATATGTCCATAATGTCTACTTCATTCCTGACTTATTAAAAAATTACCTTTCAGTATATGCACTCACACAATCTGACAACATAGTTGAGTTCACTGCTAAATTGACCTTCATTTAAGAAGCAAAAGATCTAAGACTTTTTGCAGTAGGCAAGGTTTGCAACTTTGACTGTGCCTTCATCTTTTTGTATTTCGCATCTAGGTGAAGAAGACAAGCATGATGCAACTGTTGGAGTCAAGGACAACACTGAGAGTGGGGGTGAATTAGTGTTGTGTAAATTCTAAACTTTTTGCAAACATTATCTTACAAGATAAATAGAAAGGAAAACATTAATGATTTGTTGATCTCATATGCACAAGACTGATAGTGAAAGATGTGAACCAAAAACTTATAACCAAAACACAAATATGCACACATAGAGACAAATTATGATAGAAATTTCTAGAGTGGAAAACCCTCAAGGGGAATAAAAGCCACACTGAAACTACCTCACTAGCTTATTCAAAACCTCACTAGTTACATGAAGGTCTCACTGACCAGGCAAGCCTCACTAGCTACAAAGAAGCCTTACTAGCTACAATATGTGTCGCACTGACCTACAAGCCTCACTGGCACTTTTACAAACACTTTGGGTCCACATACAAATCTTATCAAAGAATTAACCTATTTCAATCAAGTTCAAAACCTTATACCTCCCCTTTATCTTTCACAATAAATTCACTACAAAATTATATTCTTCAATATGAGCAAAAGAAACAAATCATAAAAAAAATTCTTTCTATGATAATTCCTGCACCATCTCTGTGGTCACATCTCCAATCAACTGATCATCTGATTATATTTACAAACCCTTCATCTCTCTGCTCATCTTCTTCTTTCTATCAAAACATGATCTCACATACACAATGACACCCACACATCAATCTGCAACCTGCAAAATAAATCATATAAATCTTCTTCAAATCCTTCATATTCCAATTCTATCTTATTACATAACATCTGCAATAAAATTATAAACAAAAGGACTATTGGAATTTCTCTTCTCTGCATATTCATCTTCTTCAATATTTCTTATGTGAGAAAAAAATGTTTCTCATAATTTGATCTTCTTCAATTGACTTTTCATCTGCTCCAAAAAATATCTCTTCAATTGGCTTTCTCATAATTTGATCTTTCTTATCTTTTTACAAAAATCCTTAAACAAACTGCCCCAATAAAATTACTCTACTCATATGCATGAAGTCCTTTGACCTACAAAGAAAAATAACCTATTGCTTCTCTTCAATCAAATCATCTGACATTTCTGTTTCAAGATCTCATTAAAAAAATGTCTTCAAAAACCATTTTGTTCTCCAAACAAATTTCATAATATATCTTCAATAAAAACAAATTCATCATCTTCTCAAAAATATAATCACTCTGAATCTTTTTATATTCTCTATAACAAAAAATGAAGTATGATGCTCATGTGGCCATCTACAAAAAAAATCTTCCAAGAAAATCATCCCATAAAAAGCATTCCTCTAAAAATCAAGTCTCCAAAAATAAATAAATCTTCAAATAAATCTTTTTCACAAAAAGAAAACTCCTTGAAATACTCAAAAAACTTGCCATAATGAACTCCTCAAAAATCTTATAAAATTCACTTTACTTGATGTCATCTCTTAAGGCCATCAAATTTGGAGGACAAAACAAAGTTTCTAATTTTTAAAAAAATTAACATCTTTTTCGGGCTCTCCAAAGTCATTCACATATAAAAATCACTTTTAAAAAAAAATGTCATAAAGACATGGTTCAATAGAATAAAGTTTCTAATATTTAAAAACCACATTAAGATTTATGTGGTGCTCCCCATACCACATATACCTTTTCAAAAAACATTTGATAGCCTTTTTTAAAACTCTAAATACTATCGGTGCTTTTTCATGAATCGAGGTCCCCTTCAAATATTTGATGCTCTTCATAAACAACTTTTATGGTCTTCTAAAATTTGAACCAAAAATCCACTACACACATAAAGATGAAACCAAAGCTAGAGGTGAAGATAGATAGTAGGGCCAGTGGTAATATGTTTAAGAAACTCTCTAGCGGGTAATCATTAATTAAATGACCTATGAATGCAGGTCAACTACAAAATAAAGCAAAAAGAGCATAAATAGGATGATAGGGAAATAAAGGCTTAACATAATAAGCTTTAATAACCATAATTTAGGAATTTTAACCCCTTAGTCTCCTTTTAACACAAACCTTAAGAGGATAGATGAAAAGTTATGTGTCTTAGACTGAAAAAGATATGACTCTACATAGTCTAATGAACCAATTCTGCCATATGCATTGAGATCACAACATCTCTTGTCATTGATTATTACTGACACATTCTTGGAGAATTAAACATTACCATCTGAGATTTTCATTCACATCACAAGTATGGTGCATGATGCAATCTATCAATATAATATTGATACCAACCACCTTGTACCTGATCATCATAACCATGTTTTGAAGTCACAACCTAATGAAGACACAACGTATGACAATCATGACATAGAACATCAAATATTGTTCAATTGAGATCCAACAAAGACCCTCTTGTCCAACCTTTGACATTTTCACATAACTTATATCAGAGCACATAGTACTTGATGACATCACCTATCCACAATATGTGAGCATCAACAAATTAAAATAAACTCATATTTGATTACCTTTGAACACTTGGTTGCTCCTATTGAGATGACATCCTGAAAGAATCTTTGCAACCTCACCTAAGTTATCACAACTTCAAGACAACCGTATCAACCCTCATGTGAACAACACTAGAATACAAATGACATGTTTTGATAAACAACTGTAGAACAACAACACCATTGATAATCAACACACCACATGAAAGGTATACACTAATCAAGCCAACTCAACTAACAACATCCTTATTAAAAGCATAATCAACACACTTATCCTATCCAAATGAACAACTCCTGATTCATGTTCCTGATAGAGTGAACAACTATGAAAGACATGATCCTGAACCACCTAGGTCAAAAGTGCAAGTCCTAATGATACCTTGTGAGGATGCACACTAATTCAACACCCTCAATACCTTTTTGAAATCAATGAAAAATAACTACCATCAATCTCCCCCTTTGTCATTCATGGTAAAACTCCATAAAGCATTTTTTCTTTCTCCCCCTTTTTGACATCTGATGACAAAGACTGAAAAATAACTTCCCCTAAGAACAACTCCACTGAAAGAGGTTATAACTTGATCATACCAAATAGAAACACATTGTATAATGAGAACTTTGAAGACATATACTTCTCATCACATAGTTCCCAACATAAGATGACATGATGATCACTTTTGATAAGACCTTTTCAAAATTTCCATGATAGTGACAACTCAATCCTGCACAAAAGAAATATAGTACACACAACACCAACTAGTACTTGAATATTACCATTATCATCTACCATAACTAATTCAAGACCTTTACTTCCCTCCTAAAACATATTAATGATCAAAGAAACATGTCAGATTAACACTTCAAGAACACTTCCATATGGGCATGACTTGGCATCCAATCCACCATCTTCTTTTGGCACTTTCTCCAATCCACCTGAAAACTCCAAAACTTATGCAAGACACATAGCTCAAAAACACATGAACAAGATACAAACAAGACAAGATACTCAACCTCATCAATCTCTTTGTGCATGGAATGCTTTAACAACTTATCAACATGTTGTGTGCATCATGAACCACTAAACATGTCACTGATCATCAACACCTATATTAATGGAACTCAAAATCATCAAAAATTTCATTTCAAACATTATCAGGCAAGCATGATAAACAAAACAAGATCATCATATTGATAAACATCAGCTGATCTCCTCCTACAATTTCTTGGGGATAAATGATAGGACAACAACAACTCCCCCTCACATCATGCTATCTATTATTCAACTAATGATGTAACTTGTGCAAGATATATAAGTTTAGGATTTGCCTTCTCATGACTTTGTTTCTGATTCCACACTTTTCCAGGTTCTTTCTTTCTCCAAACCTTTATACCTTCTTTTCTTTTCAACTTTTTCAAATCATGTGATTCTTCCCTGCAACTGTGTGCTTTATGACCAAGAGAGTTGCAATTATAACAAATTATGTTACAATCATAATCAAATAACCGATAGTACTTTTTTGACATCCCTTGAGCAGTTATGATATGTTCCCATGCAGGATCATACCTTCCATTCATTTTGCAGTTTCTTTGTATGTGACCAACATTATTGCACTTGTAAGAAAAAATATCAGTATTCCTTCTACAATTAATTGCTTTGTGCCCAAAATGATTACAAGTATAACAAAAACCATTAAATGAATAGTTATACCTATACATGTATGCTTGTCTTATAGGAGCATTTCTTCTAAAATTTCTTCTCCTTTGATTATGCATTTTAACAAAATCATCTTTGGTATTTATTTCAACTTCTGACTTCTTTTTGTCTTCAGGAGCAATAACATGAAGATCAATTTTCTTTCTAGGAGTTTCTTTTACTTTTGAACACTCTCCTTCTTCAAATCTTAAACTAGTAGTGTCCTTATGATGCTTCTGTTTACCCAACATCTCATGCAACTTATTTGAACTATCTTCAAACACTTGATATTTCTTGGACATAATCTTGAGACCTTCATAATTTTTTCTTAGATTAATAATTTCACCCTGTAATTTCATATTCTCAATCCCTCTAACTTCAAGGTCAGATTTTGAAACATCTGCTATCCTCTTAGCTTCCTCAATTTTAGTCTTTAATCTAACAATTAATTTGTCTGAATCATCAATATATGTCCTTAAACTCATAATCTGACATCTAGCTTCTTCAAGATCTGAAGATACACTTTCAAGGTCTAAAATTGCTTTATCTTTAGACTCTCTTTCTTGTTGCAGCTGCAATTTTAATTTCTGATTCTCTTTTGTATATTTCTTGAGTTCAGCTAGAGCATATATGAGCTTTTCTTCCATATCAATTTCACAATCTTGTTCATCATATTCCTGATCATCACTTATGATATTAGCTTCTTTATAAAGAGATTGAACCTCAACTCCTTGATTTGAAAGTCTCCTTTCATTGCCACTTTCTTCACACACCAGAGTGTCCTCTTCTTTATCATCATCTTGATAAATTCTTTTTAATTTCCTCCACATATCCTGAGATGTAACACAATTCATAACTTTACAAGAAACATCATTAGATATAGTAGACAATATGGCCTTCTTTGTAATATGATTACATTCAAGGGCTTCTTTATCATTTGCAGTAACACAACACCCATTCTCAACTAACATCAAAACACCATATCCTAAAGAGGATAAATAAATCTCTATTCTAAAATACCAAACAGAAAAGTCTAAACCATCAAAGAGAGGGACTCCTGAAAACTATTTCTCTATTTTAATACCTGATTCAACTTGTGAAGCTTCTTTATCAACTGATTGAACATCAACATCTAAATTTGATATGGATGATGTCTTTTATGTCTTTTGACCAGGATGAAGCTTGACACTTCTCATGTTCTTATTTCTTCTCATATTCTGTAACATCCCGCTACATAACCCCGAAGGGTAAGAGCCAAAAGGGGTCAAGATAATTTTTTATTTACATAAGTAGACAACATACACATATTCAGTTGCCAATATGATAGATCAATAGCATTCGTTTTAAACACTAAAGCAAATGTTCCTATTCCCATCTAATAAAAACATGAATCCATAAGCATAAAATACAAGCGGATCTGATACCCACACTGGAATCCATAAAGCAATAAAGGAACATCACATTTCTTCTCATTAAATACAATGATTACAACTTCTCTCTTAAGAGAGTTTAATTACATAACTACATATACAATTAAAATGATATATTCTAGATTATGATACAAGTATAATAACATAGTCTTGAGTATGTTACGAGGACTGAATGATTACAATAATTGAATGAAGTAATTGAAAGAGAGATCATCTCCAACTAGTGCTCCAAAACCTATTCGTCGGTCCCCAATGGTGGTGGCAACGCCTCCCAACCATGTGAACTCCTAAGAGGCCACCCCACCATGCTCAGAGATAGTCACAAGGCCCAAACGAATGAACAATAACAAGGGGGTACAAGATAGCCAGCACTCACATCAGACACAGAGCAGACATGGAGAATAGTGCTTATAGTCAAAGTCATAATATAGGTGTACTCATCTAAGTCATAATTTGGGTACTACTCATGACCGCTAAGGTGCTAGATACTAGTGTAATCATATGGAGTATCATCATGTGCACTCGAAGGGATGGCACAAACAGGACCAAGAACCTCTCATACAGACGAGGAGACTCAATCATGCCTAAATCCATGCCCCACAGACAGATGACTTGACGCCCTGCAAACAGATAGGCCTTCTCGTTGCATCCTTAGCCTTTAAAAATTCTCAAGGCCATGCATGAGGTTTAATTATCTTATTAGTGTTTTTATCCCAATGTTTTAATTTAGTTATCACTTGTTACTGTAACTCTACTACTAGTTCCCTTGGTAGGCACTTATGAGCCCCAGGCCCATAGAGAGCCACTCTAATAGACTACTCTAATGCCTAGACCTTGTTCATCTTGTTTGACTAAATGAGGAGTCCAAAAAGACTAAAACATTGAATTCTACCTATGAAATAGTAAATAAAGAGAGGTGATCTACAAGACAACAGCTCGTGGTAACAGTGTAATTTTATTGAAAATAGTCTTTTGCTAGTTAGATTAGTTTTGTAATAATTTCAGTGACCCTAACATAATCACTCTTCACAAGGAATGTATAGATAAAATAAGAATAAGAATGACAAATGGTATTGCAAGCCTCCTCACAACCAAATATTTACATAATGACTGCCATATTTAACATAGTAAAATAAAATGTTAAAAAGAATTACAAAATGGAATTCTCAATTTTCCCTCCTACAGTAGTTCCCTTAGATCCTTGGGTTGAGTGATAGATTTTATTTCCAAAAAGAGTTTATGTGACCAATTTTAATGCACAAACATAGGTAGATGATTCTAAGGTCTTTTAGTGTCATTTCATTCTTTAACTCAAAGATGACAGTTTCCACAAGGCTAGTTTTAATACATATGCAACTATGTATGATGGTTGTATATAGACTTAAAATATTGAATATCTAATCGTGTGTGCTAAGCTAGTACTAAGAGCTTGAAAACTTCTAACATTTATCAATAAAATCTGCTATAAGTTGCTGCAATAGACCCAAAATAAACTATTCAACTTAGAAATTAGATATTCCGTAGTACATAGGAGGTGGTTAAGCTTTAAACACCATTCTAAACTCAGACCTAAAGATATAAAATTTATTAAGTTTGATTTAAGGGTCATCCAAAATTACTTAAAGAAAGTAATGACTACTTCCAAAACCCTCTAAGCAACCTCACATCCCTCCTTCCCACCATAATCAATATCTATAAAGGCTAGCAACTAGTACTAGAGTCTCCAATGACTATAATATGAGGAATCGATTCCTCTTATTTTTCCAACAGTTCCTTCCAAAGTCATACACCCTAATTGACCAAAATGACCAAAACAAAAGCCACCCAATAAACTTTAGAAGAGTTATAATGGAAATCTCTTTTAGAGAAGCCATCGTATAGGAAAAATGTTTCCTAGGAGTTAGATCTCTTCACTCTATCATTACATCCCATTTTTTGTTGTATGGTTGCCCTCAATATAATCTCAGTAAAATTGAACGCCATTTGTTTTCACTACAATTTATAAATTAGAAACCATGTGATCTTGTTTTTCTTTCTAAAAATTATAAATCAAAAGACACATGATCCTTCATTGAAACCAATTAATCTAAATACTAATGGAATCAATCTATACAAAGAAAATAAATTCATGGATGGAGGAAATGTAAATATCTTGCAATGAAATAAATATTTCTTGCATAAATTTTTTCTAAGGCAGTAATGGGGTTTCAATTTTATTTGTACTAAAGGAAGAAGTGTAGCAAAGGTATTTTAGTTTTTATGTTGGGGAAATAATGAAGTGAGGAAAATACCTCTATCCTAGCCGTGCTCACCTTCAACACACCTCTAACTACAATTTGGTATGCTTCTTGAGTGATTTCCTCTTCCCTTCACTACTTTCCTCCTCTCTCTGCCATTCTCTCTGTCTTCTCTCTTTTTTCCTTTTCTTTTCTCTCCCAAAAATAGTGAGTCCCCTTTCTACGCTGCTCTCCCAGATATTTTCTCATGCATTAAATTCATACACCAACTTCTCTTTATCCATCTCTCGAATAAAACATGATAACAGTTCCAAAAAATATATATATATTTATGACTTCTCTCATTCTTTTTAAAAGCCTACTCAACATGGGTGTTGACTCCCCTTATGGCATCCTCTCTCTGCCACCTATAATCCTCACCAGCCACAAATTTTTTTTGCAGCAATAACTACCCCTCCAACTCTCCACATGTCATCGGGAGGGTTGTTACATATTCTTATTTCTTCTGCACTTACCCATTGTCTTATTTCTTCTGCACCTACCCATTGAACTCCACACACAGGACCTACTCAAGATGATTAAGATTCCAAAGGGAAACTAGACTCTAATACCAATTGTTGGAGTCAAGGACAACAATAAGAGGGGGTGGGGTGAATCAGTGTTGTAAATTCTAAACTTTTTGCAAACATTATCTTACAAGATAAATAGAAAGGAAGACATTAATGATTTGTTGAGCTCATATGCACAAGACTAATAGTGAAAGCTATGAACCAAAAACTTATAAGAAAAATACAAATATGAACACATAGAGACAAATTATGACATAGAAATTTCTGGAGTGGAAAACTCTCAAGGGGAATAAAAATGACTTTGAAACTGCCTCACTAGCTTATTCAAAACCTCACTAGTTACATGAAGGTCTCACTGACTAGGCTAGCCTCACTGGCTACAATATGTGTCTCACTGACAAATGTAAGGTCTCACTGACCTACAAGCCTCACTGACATTTTTACAAACACTTTGGGTCCACATACAAATCTTATCAGGGGATTACCCTATTTCAATTAAGTGCAAAACCTTATACCTCCACTTTATCTTTCACAACAAATTCACTACAAAATTATATTCTTCAATCTGTGCAAAAGAAACAAATCATAAAAACAAATTCTTTTTGTGGTAATTCCTGCACCATCTTTGTGGTCACATCTCCAATCAACTAATCATCTGATTATATTTGCAAACTCTTCATCTCTCTTCTCATCTTCTTCTCTTTGTCAAAACATGATCTCACATACACAATGACACCCACACATCAATCTAGAACCTACAAAATAAATCATATAAATCTTCTTCAAAAACCTTCATATTCCAATTCCATCTTATCATACAACATCTGCAATAAAATTATAAACAAAAGGACTATTGGAATTTCTCTTCACTACATATTCATCTTCTTAAATATTTCTTGTATGAGAAAAATAAAATCTTTCTCATAATTTGATCTTCTTCAATTGACTTTTCACCTGCTTGAAAAAATATCAATTCAATTGACATTTTCATAATTTGACCTATCTTATCTTTTTATAAAAATCTTTAAACAAACTACCGCAATAAAATTCCTCTACTCATATGCATGAAGTCCTTTGACCTGCAAAGAAAAATGACTTATTGCTTCTCTTCAATCAAATCATTTAACATTTCTTTTTCAAGATCTCATAAAAAAATGTCTTCAAAAACCATTTTGTTCTCCAAACAAATTTCATAATATATCTTCAATAAAAACAAATTCATCATCTCCTCAAAATTATAATCACTCTGTATCTTTTTATATTCTCTGTCAAAAAAAATGAAGTATGATCCTCATGTGGCCATCTGCAAAACAAATCTTCCAAGAAAATCATGCCATAAAAAGCATTTCTCTAAAAATCAAGTCTCCAAAAACAAATAAATCTTCAAATACATCATTTTCCCAAAATGAAAACTCCTTGAAATACTCAACAAACCTACCATAATGAACTCCTCAAATATCTTATAATATTCACTTTACTTGATGTCATCTCTTGAGGCCATCAAATTTGAAGGAAACAACAAAGTTTCTGATTTTTTAAAAAATTAACATCTTTTTCAGGCTCTCCAAAGTCATTCACATATAAAAATCACTTTCTTTAAAAAATGTCATAAAGACATGGTTCAATAGAATAAAGTTTCTAATATTTAAAAACCACATTAATATTTATGTGGTGCTCCCCATACCACATATACCTTTTCAAAAAACATTTGATAGCCTTTTAAAAAACTCTAAACACTATCGATGGTTTTTCATGAATCAAGCTCCCCTTCAAATATTTGATGCTCTTCATAAAAAACTTTTATGGTCATCTAAAATTTGAACCAAAAATCTGCTCCACACATAAAGACGAAACCAAAGCCAGAGGTGAAGATAGATAGTAGGGCCGGTGGTAATATGTTTAAGAAACCCTCTAGCGGGTAATCATTAATGAAACAACCTGTAAACGTAGGTCAACTACAGAATAAAGAAAAAAGAGAATAAATAGGATGACGGGGAAATAAAGGCTTAACATGATAAGCTCTAATAACCATAATTTAGGAATTTTGACCCCTTAGTCTCCTTTTAAGAGAAACCTTACAAGGATAGATGAAAAGTTATGTGTCTTAGACTCAAAAAGATATGACTCTGTATAGTCCAATGAACCAATTCTGTCATAAGCATTGAGATCACAACATCTCTTGTTATTGATTATTACTAACACATTCTTGGAGACTTGAACATTACCATCTGATATTTTCATTCACATCACAAGTATGATGCATGATGCAATCTATCAGCACAATATTGATACCAAACACCTTGTACCTAATGATCATAACCATCTTTTGAAGCCACAACCTAATGAAGACACAACCTGTGACAATCATGACATAGAACATCAAATATTGTTCAATTGAGATCCAATAGAGATCCTCTTGTCCAACCTTTGACATTTTCACATGACTTATATTAGAGCACATAGTACTTGATGACATCACCTGTCCACAATATGTGAGCATCAACAAATCAACACAAACTCATATTTGATTACCTTTGAACACTTGGTTGCTCCTATTGAGATGACATCCTAAAAGAATCTTTGCAACCTCACCTGAATTATCACAACTTCAAGACAACCATATCGACCCTCAAGTGAACAAAACTAGAACAGAAATGACATGTTCTGATAAACAACTGAAGAACAACAACACCATTGATAATCAACATACTTATCCTATCCAAATGAACAACTCTTGATTGATGTTCCTAATAGAGTGAACAACTATGAAAGACATGATCCTGAACAACCTAGGTCAAAAGTACAAGTCCTGATGATACCTTGTGAGGATGCACACTAATTCAACACCCTCAATACCTTTTTGACATCAATGACAAACAACTACAATCAGCAACTTCATGGCCTAGTGTAAACTCCCATCTCAGCCCAGTTGGTTCTATATAGTAGAAAAACTGAACTCTACCTATATTCTTAGTTTGTGAAAACACTCATATAGTGTCAAGATATTGAAAGTGTAAAAGTGAAATGTAAGTACACTGATCTATAAAGTGTAGTGGGGAGCATGCAACATTACAACTTGAATCGCATTGATTCTTACCCCATTCATATGTGCGCATATGTACATCCTTGTCTTCAATTATTTTGTACATTTCTTAGACCTACATCCTGATCTTTATCCTTTAAAACACTACTTACTTCAATTAGTTTGCTAAAATCTCTTGAAATCAAGAGAATGGCAAGTTTTACAACTTCAACATGCTTTAGGAGTTCTACATATCTACATCAGAATTGACATCGGCATCATCATCTTCTAGGGGGGCTATCTAGTCCTCTCTTTGTATTCTCTTTTTTTGGAGGAAAGTTTTTTTCCATAGGGTTTTCTTTCTTTCTCCATTTTCTGAGAGATACATTTGTAAATGAGTACTAAAATAGTGCACTGTCGCGAATCATCATTCTTAAACTCAAGTAAGCTATGTGTAAGGTAGGGTTTTGGCATATAACTTCATGAGTTAACACTAACTCAATCATAGTTAGGCGACTTACAACACATGCCAATTTACATTTTCAACTTGGTGAGTCATTTGTAATAGATGCCAATAGACTTGACACATAGCCTCTATTTCCTAGGGTAGTTAAGCTATTATGTTGCTTTGAATATGGCCACCTATCCTTCTTTTATGGAGAGTTGGGTATGCAACCTCTACTATTTATACCTATTATTTGTTATTACAAATTGTTGTTCTCACTTTTAATCTTGTGTTTGATACTCTTTCCATGATCTTGGTTCTATAGTTTTTAATGAAAAAACTTAATTATAATTTTTTTATAGGAATTAATTCCCATATTAAAAATCTAAAACAAAGGTCATTAAACTAAATATTGATTCTTTTTGGCTTTTAAAGATTGAAGAAGCCTAACCCTAGCTCTCATTAAACTAAAGTAAATAATTTAATCTGCCATTAATTTTCATTGTGGTTTTCAAAAAATCGTTTATGTAAGAAAAATATTAAATAAATTATAATTTATAGGTTCCATATTTTAAGTTGCACTTTAACTACAATTTTCTTTTTATTTTAATGAGTAGCATAGCATTGCATCACTTCATAAATTTATTTTACAAGAAAAATACAAAAAAATGGTTTTATAGTGCCCTTACTAATTAACCTCTCCTTATCGATTAAACTTTTTCTCCCCATTCAATTTGCTCTGTTTTTATTTGATTTGATTTTTCTCAAATTTATGTTTGAGTACTACTTATATTTATACACATTATTTTATTTTTATGTACACAATCATTCCCCTTACTACTCGATCTAATTATTTCTATATGTAGGCTCTTTAAAAGTTTTTGTTAAAACACTCATGCCAAGAAGTATAATCCTAATTAGTTTTCTTTGTGGGATGCAAGATAATTCTTAGCTCTAAGAATTAGTTCTTAATGGAATATTTTTCAATAATTTAATCCAAATGATATGAAAAACTTAAATATAATTTTTTAATAGAATTAACATAGTAAAAATCTAAAACAAAGGTCATTAAACTAAATATTAATTTTCTAATTTTCTTTTCTGGATTGTAAAGATTGAAGGACCCTAACCTTAGCTCTCATTAAACTAAAATCAAGTAATTTACCTTGATAAATAATTTAACCTACCATTGATTTTCTTATTTTTCTTTGTGAGATGTGGCAATCTCTAATAACTAGTTTTTAATGGAAAAAATTTTAATTATAATTTTTTTTATAGGAATTAATTGCATAGTAAAAATCTAAAACAAAGGTCATTAAACTAAATATTAATTTTCTTTTTGGAAAAACCCTAACCCTAGCTCTCATTAAACTAAACTAAAGTAAATTATAGGTTCCATAATTTAAGCTGCACTTTAATGGCAACCTTGTTTTATTTTAATGAGTAGCATAGCATTGCATCACTTCATAAATTCATTTTGCAAGAAAAATACAAAACAATGGCTGCATAGTGCCCTTATCAGTTAAACTTCTCTCATTATCAATTAAACTTCTTCTCCCAATTCAATTTTCTCTATTTTTATCTGATTTTATTTTTTGTACTACTTATATTTATACACATTATTTTATTTTTATGTAGGCAATCATCCCTAGATAACTCCTCTCCATGTAATTACTTTTATATGTCGGCTATTTAAGAGTTTTTGTTGACACACTCACCCATTATACTCCACCCCTTGTTGCCATTGCAGTTACGCCTATCGGCGCAATTACAACTAAAACACATACTATAATTAGAACACTACAAGGCATGTACTCGCCACTACATGGTACTTGTTTTACATTACAACTATTTTATTTACTATATATAGTATAATTATAGAATTTTATTTTATGTTTTTTATGTTGTGCTTATTTCTAACTATTCATATTTTGACATGTAAATGGCTATCAGATTTAAGGTAAAAGGTAAGAGTTTTTGTAAACACTCCATAGCCTCTAGCATTACCTACAAAAATTAAATTGGAAACTATTAAATATAAAAAACAAATATATATTTATTTTACTAGCCTTCTTTTGGAAAACTTGGGGTTTACATGACTTTAACCCAGAAAGAATTTGAAGATCAATTTAACTTTAAACAACTTTACTTTGCGAGAAGAAATTGTGGATTTTGGAGATTAAAATCTGCACCAAATTAGTTAGCCCTGGTATGATGATCTATATTGATTTTTTGCTTAGATTTGTATTTTTAAATTTTCCTTAAGGATTTAAGTTTTAGTAAAAATAATTCAAGGAAGCCTTACATTCATAATCTATGGCTTTTTTTCCCTTAAATTTTTATTTTTAATTTCTCAGTGATTTAAATTATAGTCAAAATAATACAAGGAAGCCCTTGCATTAATGTCTGCCTTAGATTTGTGTTTCTTTTTTATTTTCCTTTTCACTAATTTAATTTTAGTATAGATTTAAAGATGAATTTAATTTTAGTAAAATGTGATTTAACTCTCACATGGAGAAATCTTTTTTTAACCTAGTTGAGTTGCAGAAAACCCTTGTTTAAGAAAATTTAAGTAGAATAACTTTTTGATTAAACATTAATTAAATAAAAATAAAAAATTGTGTACATGTATAAATAATTTCAAAGTAAAATAAAATAATGCCTATGAAAATAACATAACTCCACAATATATCTCTCTACTTTTTTTAGATAAATGTATTTAAGATATCTATACTATTTAATAAAATATAGAATCCATATTTTTAAAATTAATTAAAATTTTAAAAAACTTTAAATTTTATCATTTTTTAATGGTTATTGAACCCTTGCCAACCTACACTTGTCACAAGCAATGCTTCCTACAACCTAAACTTTCATTTGGAGCAGGAACTCAAAACGGTAATAATTTAATAATGACAGCTTGCGAGTGTAAAAAGATTCTTCATCGTAGGCCCTGCTTATATGTTAATGAATCTTAAAGCCGACAGCTTGTTTTCTGTTTTCTAGTTTTGCTCAGGCTTTTTAGAGAGATCTGGTGTAAATATATTAGAAGATAGAGACTTTTGCTTTGTCTGTTCAGAGTAAAAGTATCGTTTGGAGAATTTAGAAGCCATACTTTCTAAGATCGAGAAAAAAGTAGCGATTTCGTGTGTAGCAACATTCTCAACAGGAAGGGATCCCTCACATATCTGGTATTTTCCTCAAGAATCCCTCACAACATAAAGCCAAGATTTTTTTGCATTTTCCTTTCCATTCCTTTCTATGGTTTCTCTCCTTCTGCGTATTATAAATGTTGTTGAAGTCATAAAAGCAGCTGTGTTTCAACCTGTATAATCTCTGGTTCTCTATGAATCCATTAAAAACTTTAGCAGATGCACTGTACAAATCTAGATGTAAACATGGTAAAACCTAAATATAAAAGAAGCTGTCGATAAAACTAAGGAACGGCAAAATCATATTTGATACAGAACCAAAGAGTGTAGAGGTAATAGTTGCAATGCATTGCTTTACACAATCCTTGATGTAAATGCAAGAAATAGAATAACAGAACCAAACGAAGAATAGCAAATCAAACAAATGCTCAGAATGAAAATAATATAAAACAACACACAGAAGACCAAGCAATTTAACGTGGTTCACCATTTCATGGCTACATCCACAACGAAGGCCATTCATTCATTTAGATAATACATCTCTCTCTGTGTATTACATACACATCTCTGTTTTTTGAACAGCAGCTATTCACACCACACTATATTCTACAGAACTTCCTCCTACGTTTTTATCCATCCTCAGACCATCTGGATAGATGCAACTGCATGCCAAGAAATGGCAGTTACATAAGGAATGGTTGCTAGAGGAATATGTCTTAGACTACAGAAGAATACAGCAGATCAGTTACAATTGGGCTTCACTGATGCCACATGCCTAACAATCTCCCACTTGAAGACCAATGGGATCGGCAATGAAGCTGCTCTGAGAGAGAAAACCCGTTCTTGAAATTCAGTGTCACAATGGAACAAGACCGAGAGAAGATCCACAGAATTCGAACTTCTCTCGAGGAACAACCTTGGTTAATGCATCCGCGGATTGACCGTTGTGTCAATCTTTGTGACCTGCAACTTGCCTTCATCAATAACATGGTGGATAAAGTGGTATCGAAGGTCAATGTGCTTGGTTTGATTGTGCAAAGCTGAATTCCTAGCCAGGTGAATAGCACTATTGCTATCACAATACAATGGAAATACTGATTTTGGACAGCCCAGTTCTGTCAACAAACGCTTGAGCCATATTATTTCTTTTGCTCCTTCTGTGAGTGCAATGTATTTGGCCTCAGTGGATGACAAAGGTACAACTTGTTGCAATCGAGAAATCCAACTAATGGCTGCCCTGGCAAATGTAAATGCATAACCAGTGGTAGATCGGCATTTATCTAAATCTCTGGCCATATCTGAATCAACATAACCACAGAGTTGAGTGTCAGTACCTCCAAAACGTAAACAAAAATGTGAAGTACCTTTCAAGTACCGTAGAATCCACTAAACTGCCTGCCAGTGTAATTTGCCCAGATGACTCATGAATTTGCTCACAACTGCAACTGCTTGTGCAATGTCCGGACAAGTATATACCATTGCATACATTATACTGCCAACTACAAATGTATATGGAACAAACCTTATCTATTCTTCTTCTTCTTCTTGATTTTTCAGAGACATAGCTAAAGATAGGTGGAAATGATCAGCCAAAGGAGTAGATACCAATTTGGCCTAAGACATTAAATCTGTCCAACACTTTGGCAATGTAGTTTGCTTGGGACAACCTGAGTTCTCTTTTATTTTTGTTTCTAAATATGTACATCCCAAGTATTCTTTTAGCTGGTCTGAGGTCTTTCATGGCAAAACCAAGAGCCAACTATGGCTTCAGCTGAGCAATAATCTTAACACTAGTACCAACAACTAACATATCGTCAACATAGAGCAAAAGGATGACAAACTCACCAGTATTGAGCTTATTGTGGTAAACACAAGGATCTGATTCACACCGAATAAAGTTGTTATCAGTCATGAGGCAGTCAAATTTTTAATACCATTGTCTTGGAGCTTGCTTCAGCCCATACAAACTCCACTTCAACTTGCAAAATAAATGATCCTTACCTGGTTGAGCAAAGCCTTCAGGTTGCTCCATGTATAAATCTTCATCAAGGTCTCCATGTAGAAACATTGTTTTCACATCGAGTTGCTCAAGTTCTAAATCCCAAACAACTACCAAACCCAACACAGCATGGATTGTGTCCATTCTGACAACTAGAGAAAAAAATTCTGTAAAATCAATAACAAGGAAATGAGCAACATTATTTGGTATACTAGGAACATTTACTAATTCAATAGCAAATCGTTTTAAACCTGACAATGTTAAGGGTTCCAATGTGCTAGCAACAACTACTAATGCATCTGGTCTATGGTTCAATCCTCTAGGGATATGTTCTATGTTGAAAGCATCAAATGAATCTATCAAATCCCACACCCTATGCTTGTAAGAAACCATCTTTTTGTAGTTACATGCATACAATTTCCTTACTTGCCTGACCACTAACTCAAAATCTGAAAATACCTGATCATTTTCACCTTTTTCTTGATAGCCATAACAAGTCCATAAATCAAAGCTTCATATTCTGCAATGTTGTTAGTACAAGAAAATTGTAGCCTACATGCTGTTAAATATGACTTACTATGAGGATCTATAAGCTCCACACCTGCACCTGCACCCTATTTAGATTTAGATCTATCACATTTCAGTGTCCATATGCCATCTTTATTCTTTTGATCCTTTTCTTTGGCATGCTCATTCATGGGCAATTCATTTTGACCTTCTTGCATATTTATACTTTCAGTTTTTAAATAAGAATGACAAATACTCTTGTCCTTTGTTCCTTCTTTGAAATCTGGGATCAACACATCTATGTTATTCTGAAAGTATTTCTCTGGTTGATCAGGATTAACCTTTCCTTCTTGCAATTCCCTTCCTTTTGTGCATTTTATGTATTGATATTCAATAATATCTCTACACATTCCATAGTTTTCTTCAGAATGAGGTCTTTCATGGATTCTACACATGTTTTTATACAATTTGCATTAAACTGGAATATTTTATTCTATGCACCTTTCTATTTCTTCTCTGATGACCTGACCAAAACTGTTTATTGCATTACTTTCTTGATCAGAAGAATTTTCATCAGACTCAATGAACAATAATGTTTCCTTATTGACATGTATTTCTCTAAAATTTAACATTGAGATTTCTTCAATTTGTACTCCCTTGTCAGTGATTCTATAAACACAAGGCTCAACAGAAGCATACAATATCTCATTAGTCCTATTGTATTCTATAATCATGTGTTTCATCCTGGGTTTTGCTTCTATCCTGATCTGATTTGGAGCACCTCTCCAAGGTAACCACATATGTGAAAAATCAGTGGCCATATATCCACTCAATGTTTTGGACCAATCTCTACTCAACAACATTCCATAATTCATAGGTATATCTACTACCTGAATGTCAATAAACTAACTTACCCTAGGATCTAAGGCTAATTGCATTTGAATATGCATTAGTTCCCCTATCACATTAACCTCAGTTTTATCCAATTGTGTAACAACCTTAGCAGTTTTGGTAGGGGTCAGCCCTAAAGTTTTGCATATCCCTAAAGGCATTACATTAGCTGAAGCACCAGAATCTACCATGCAATTATGTATGTTCTTTCCAAAAATTCTAATGGTTAACAAGAAAGGAGGAGCTTCTTTCTTATCTGCATATATTACCACATTAGTGTTGGAAGGTTGTTTAGTGTTCCTACTCTTTTCTTTGGGTTGCGAATCCCTATAAGGAACATTCACATTAGCATAAACCTCACTTGTCACAGATGTATCCAAGGATTGTATTATAGTATTCCTAACCTCTGGACTTTTTAATAATTCACATAAAGGTATACTAACCTTTATTTTCTTTATCTCTTCTGACAAGTAACTTATCAACCTCATTGTTTAGACTGTCTCTGTTTTACTTGTTTGGACCTTTTGTGCTACTGTTCCATTATTTGCATAATGATTAGCCTTTAGTATAGCAGGATTATTACTAGCATTCTGATCTAGGGGAGCACTGAAATTGTTAGGAGGAATGGAAGTAGTGAAAGGACCTCCTGGACTAGTGTTATTTCTCAAATTGTAGTTGTGATTTTTGTTTGACTACTGAAAAGCATGTACCTCTTCTATTTCATATAACACTTCACTTTTAGTTTCAAAGGGAAACTAAAATGCATTTAGTACAAAGGCTAATCCATGATATAGGTTCTCACAAAAATAAGGTTCATCCTTTAACAATTGATTCTCTTCTTCTCTAGTTGCAAAGGTAAAAGTCTCTAAGACTAATGTAGTCTCATATCCTGAGGGCACTACTTCATTACCTTTGGGAATGAGAAACTCAGAAGTGGGAGCCTGTACATCTACATTAAAAATACTAGCTGCTAAATGGAACTGAGGACAATCCAGTTTAGCATGGGCACTGGTATTATGAATTCTGCATCAATTCTTCAATCCTACATTGGCCATTTGAATTCTAGCTGTTTATTTTGTATCCTGGTTATCCAAATTTTCAAATGGAGAAGCTAGAGTGCCATTATTTGGCCATGTGTTCCATGTTTTAGGTGGCCTTGGCTGATTTTGATTTCTGTTGTCTTTACCCTGGGCTCTGTTATCTATAGCAAGTCCTCTATTTTGCATCGGTTGTCCTGGATTATGATTTTGATTCTGATTGTAATTATGGTTTTGATTTGAACTTTGACCCTAGTTATAATTCTGATTATGATTCTAGTTATGGCTTGGGTTGTAGTTTTGACTATAGCTTTGGTTATGGTTTTGACTATATCCTTGGTTGTTTCTACCATAGAAATTTTCATTTCTTAGTTGTGTCATTTCAGTAGTCAATCTTCTCAAGTGTGTAGTAATTTCTTTGATTTCTTTTGTTTCCTCTTGTGCCTTCACCACAAATGTATCCTGAGGAGGTTGGAAGAAAGATTGACCATTACTCTGATTATTATTGGTAGTGTTACCAGTATAAGGGAATATGGCCTGGATTGGGGCAGGATTATATAGAGGTGTGTATCTAGGAACTGGATTCAATAATGGAGTGTTATGTGTAGGGACTCCATTCCAAGGTTGCGTCTGATTTTGTATCTCAAGATTTCCTCCATTAAGAAATGGACTATAAGTGTTGACATTACGCAAGGAGGGTAGTCTGATCTCAATTGGTAGGATGGCTTCTGGTCCAAAGACAAGGGAATATGGTGTAGCACCTATGGGTATTCAGATACTAGTGCGATAGGCCCAGAGGGCGGGATCGATATGGAGGTGCCAAACACGGCTAGTTTCATTGACAACTTTATTTGCCTAGTAGAGTTTTATTAGTTGCCTCAGCCTATCCATTACCTTGTGGGTAATATGGAGTGGACCAATGATTATGAATGTGGAATTGTTCACAAAGGTCCCAAACATTATGGTTTGTAAAAGGTTTATCGTTGTCACTAACAATGGCGGATGGGATACTATAACGACAGATGATATGGTGAAGGATAAATTTGGCAATTTGGTTGCTAGTAGTGAAAGTGAGAGGGATGGCTTCTACCCACTTAGTGAAGTATTATGTGGTGGTGATAATGAATTTGTGTCCATCAGAGGAGGATGGGTGAATTTTTCCAATGAGATCTAGGCCCCACTGAGAGAAAGGCCATAGTGTAGTAATAAGTTGCAACACCTGAGAAGGAGTGTTAATGAGATCTCCATGCTGCTAACAGGGCTTGCACTTTTTCACGTACTCACATGTATCATGTTCCATAGTAGGCCAGTAATATATAGTATGCAGGAGCTTCTTGGCTAGGACAATTCCACTTGTGTGTGCTCTGCAGAAACATGCATGGACCTCATGTAAGGCAAGGGAAGCTTCTTCCATGTTTAAGCATTAAAGGAGAGTGCCAACATAGCTTCGGTGTAGAAGGTGTCGACAAGGATAGTGTAGTGAGCAGCTTGGCGAATGAGTAATCTTTGTTGTTTGCAGGTGGAGTTGGAGGGAAAGTGTGATTTTGGAGGTAAGTGTAAATGTCATGATACCAGGGATTTTCCAGACCAATAATCTCACACATGAATTTTGACTTAGTGACAAAATATGTTGGCATCAAGAGCTTTTCTACAAGAAACTCACATTGATGGCTATCTTGAGGCATATCTAGAAGGGAACCGATAGTAGTCATGGCATCAGCTATGTTGTTGTGAAGGTGTGGTACCTGCTCAAATTGTATGTAGGTGAACCAGAACTTGTATTCATCAACCATTTGTTTATAAGGCACTAGCTTATCATCCTTTGTGAGAAACTCATCATTCACTTGTTTGATGATCAATTGAGAGTCTCCATAGACTTGTACCTGTAAGATATTCCATTGTACTACTATTTTGAGACCAATGATCAAAGCTTCATACTCAGCTACATTGTTTGTATAGGGGAAAGAAAGTTTGTAAGATTTGGGGATGTAATCACCTTGCGGGGTCAGCAATAGTATCCCTAGTCCTGAACCGTGATTAGTGAAGGATCCATCAAAGTATAGTTTCCAATGTGTTGATTCTATCATAGTTAGAATGGACTCATCTAGAAAGTCAATGGATACTGGCTGATAATCTGTGAGGGGTGCTTCAGCCAGCTGATCTTCTACAACTTGTCCTTTGATTGCTTTCCTGTCAACATACTCCATATCATATTCACTCAACAACATGACCCATTCTTCCTATGAGGCTAATCCTGGAAAGGAGATACTTAAGGGGATCAACCTCAGATATGAGCTTGATAGAATGACTTAGCATGTAGTGTCATAACTTTTGGGAGCAGAAAATGACAGCTAGACATGCGCGTTCTATGAGGGTGTAATTAAGCTCATAGCCAACTAAAGTCCTACTGATGTAATATATAGCTCTCTCACAACCAGTATTATCCTATTGTGCTAAAAGTGCCCCCAGTGCTACTGAATTTGTTGATATATATAATAATAGAGGCTTTGTAGGGATAGGCACCATTAGGACTAGTGGTGAAGCAAGATACTCCTTGATGCAGTCAAATGCCTATTGATAGTTCTTATCCCACTTAAAGTGTACATCTTTGCAAAGTAAATGAACAAAAGGATGGCACTTATCTGTGAGTTGAGCAATGAACCTTTGTATAGCCTGTAGTTTACCTTGGAGACTTTGGAGTTGTTTGAGCATCTTTGGAGGAGGCATTTCTGTTATGGTTGTGACTTGAGCAGGATCTACCTCGATGCCCCTACAGGATACAATGAACTCCAAAAGTTTTCCTAATGTTACACTGAAGACACATTTCTTGGGATTGAGGCAGAGCTTGTATTCTCTAATCCATGCAAAGATTTGTTACAAGTTCTTAAGATGTTCTTCCCTTGTTCTAGATTTCCCTAGCAGATCATCTACATAGTCTTCCATTATCTTATGTATCATGTCATGAAAGATTGTAGTCATTGCACATTGAAAGGTTGCCCCAGCATTCTTTAAACCAAAAGGCATGACTTGCCAGCAGTATGTTCCCCAAGGATAGGTAAAAGTTGTTTTATGTTGATCCTCAAGAGCAATTCTAATTTGATTATATCCAGAGAAGCCTTCCATAATGGAGACCATCTCATGTCCTGCTATGAGATCTACAACCATATCAATGTTGGGAAGTGGAAAATCATCTTTCAGACATGCTTTATTAAGGTCTTGAAGGTATGTACAACAAAGGATGCCCCCATGTTTTTTAGCAACTAGCACAATATTGGAGACCCACTCTGGATAATTGATCTGGTGAATAAAGCCAACATCTAGTAATTTCTGCAGCTCTTCTTTGACAAGCAAGGTGACTTAAGGGTGCATCTTGTGGAGTTTCTCATTAACAGGTTTTGCATTAGGATGTACCAGAAGATGATGAACAACTAAAGATGGATCCAATCCTGGCATGTCAGCATAGGACCAAGTGAACACATCAGGTGTTTCATGAAGCACTATGGAGATGTTGGATTTTTCTTCTGTACCAAGACTTTCTACTAGATGTGTGAGCTTAGGTGATTCTTGCATGTCAAGGTTGATGTCTTGTGTGACTTCAATCAGAATGTTGGAATGCTCTTGCTAGTGAGATGGTATGGGGGGAAGATTGAGATCCTCATATTTTAGTACCTCAGGGAGGTTTTCACTAGGAGATAAGTCTTTATTTTTCTCTTTGTATCTGAAAGTGCCTTAGAGAGGTTTACACTAGGGGACAATTATCTATTTTTTGATTTTTTCTTTTTTTGACTAAGGATCTCTTCTTCCCAAAAATAAGCATTAGCATGCAAGCATATGTCATATTGTGAGGTGTCACAAAGTTCTAGAAATGCGAAGAGAGCCTCATCATTCAGAAATACATCAAGAGGCAGGGGTCCTTGACAATCCCAAGAAATGAGTTCGGGATGAACGAGGGAGAGGTCAATAATGAAGATGGCACTGTCAGGGAAGATGCAAGAAAGGTCTAGATCTTCATATGAAGCTATGGTGACACTCAGCGTGATGCTTTCAACATTAGAAGAGGATTCCATTACCTAAACCAAGGTTTTAGGTAATCCAAGGATTGTCACAGTTAGAGGAGCATATCCTAAACTAAAGTATTGAGCATTTTTCTTGGGAGATGTAGGATCAACTGATATGAATTCTATAACATTGTGTTCATCAACATCAAGTCATGTTCCATGGTAAGGCATTTTGGTACAAATTTGAAATGGTATAGGGTATTTTTTCTTGAAGTATTCTAGATTACTAGGTGCTAGGATAGTTTCATCACGATATAACCAATCACTTGGAGCTATTTATTTGGTTTCTTCTTCTCTAGAGACCTGTACTGGTACAAAGGGAATTTTATCATTGATCCTACACTGTTGTTCATTTTCCTTCTTCAGAAGATTACAGCCATAGGAACGAGGGGACAATGGTAACTATCCCACATGGAAGGCATTGTGAAGTTCATACTCACCACACCCTTTGTCTATGATCTTGACCTTTTGAGGTATACGGGGGGAAGATGAAGTGTAAGCTTGTGATTATTCAATGGTGACTTGCGGCATGAATGATGATGTGGATGGAGTGGATGAGGGATCTTTGAAATGATCCCCATAGGTGCTCAAACAATGGAATTATCGATCATAGACAACCTCTAAGGCCTTGCAATATTCAAAAGGTTGTTGATCAGTGGGAATGGTGAGTTCCACACCATTATGGGGGAACTTGAGGCATTGATGGTAGTTGGATGGAACGTCTTGCATGGAAATCAACCATGGTTGGCCTAGGAGGTGATTATATGGAAGTTCAAGATCAATTACATGACATAGAGTAGGCATGGTGAGTGGGCCTAGCTTGATAGGGAGGAATATAGTGCTTTATGATTCTCTCTCCGTGTTTTCGTATGCCTCGATGGAGATAACCAAAGATTCTAAATCAGTCATTGAATACCCTAGGAGTTTTATGAATTTTAATGTACATATGTTCAAGCTAGATCCATTATCCAAGAGGACCCTCTTGACTTTATGGTTGGCGATAAGGACTTCAATATGAAGGGCTTTATTATGTGTAGGGTCAATGGGTGGCATGTTGGCATAACTGAAGGTGAGATGATAGGATGATGATAATTGAGCAACAAATTTTTTGAATTAGATGGGAACATGGGACTCTTGGAGAGCCTTGTCAAGTATTTCCCAATGGATGGCAGATGTCCTAAAGAGTTCCAAGATGGAGATAAGACCGGAGATCTTTCCAAGATGGTCAAGGAAGTTATATTGGGAAGTGGTAGTAGCGGAGGATGGGGATGGTCCCTTCATAGTTATACACCCATGGTGGGTGATAACAACACATTCAGGGGTGGTATTTTTGACTTTGATTGTGGAAACACGAGTAGAATCAAAATCAATTCTACCCAGTATATTATCGTAGGGAGGCAGAACGTTGTTGTAGTTGATGTTGTTGGTTTGGTTGTTAGGATTAGTGTTGGAGGAGGATGGTTGGGAGGTGGTTTGATTATTGTTGTGGTGAGGAAGAGGGTCTTGGTAGATGCCTAGGCCATCATTGGGTGATGTGATGTCATGGTCTTGCATTTGGATTTCACCACGTTCAATGAGGTCTTGGACATAATTTTTCAATTTCATGCATTTGTTTGTGGCATGGCCCTTGATACAGTGATAGTCACAATACTCATTTTCTTTGTACCACATGGATTTAGGTTGGTTTTTGTCAAATGGTTTTGTTGTGGGGAACTCAACCATGCTGGCATAGAGTAACTTTTGAAAGACAGCCTCGAGTGGTTCACCCAAGGGAGTATATTTATGTTTTGGATTGTTGTTAGGGGGGTTCCTCTTTGGAGGAGCAGGTGGGATGGCTACATTGTTTGAAACATTTTGGACTACGTTTGTCTCTTTTGGTTTTGGAGTGGCGATTTGGACGTACTTGGAATTGGTAGCACAATCTCCAATAGTGTTCTTGTTTTTAGCCCAAAATTTAGGTTTGTCGTTGGAGGTTTTGTCATTGTCATTCTTGTTGTAGATTTTGACTAGACCCTTCGTAATAAGGGCCTTTTCAATAGTGACCCCCTTTTCTATGATCTCGTCAAAGGTTGATGCATAATGTACTTGCAAATGGAAGGCCATTTCTTGATTGAGGTTTTGGATGAAAATATGGATGAGTTGTTTTTTGGGGGTTGTCCATGGTAGCCTACTAGGAAGGGCTCTCCATCTTTCTAGATAAGTAGCAAAACTCTCACCACATCATTTCTTGGTGTTGCAAAGGTCAAGCATGGTGATCTCATGTTCTACGTTGTATGAGAAGTGGGTGACAAATTTCTCTAAAAGATTGGTGAAACTGGATATGGAGCCATAAGGTAAGTGCATGAACCATTCTAGGGCTTGTCCTCCTAGGCTTCATGGAAAAAGATGAAGGAGTAATTGGTCATCATAGGCAACTTCTTAGCATGCCATGAAGAACTCCTTGATGTGGTCACGATGGTCCCCTTTTCCTTTGTATTTATCAATTTTTGGCATTTCAAAGTGTTGAGGAAAAGGTGTGATGGTAATGTTTCTATTGAATGGGTAGGGACATAAGTCTTCAAACTTATAGTGTTTCTTTTGGGCACCTAGTTGGATGTTTTTAAGGGCATTTTTCATCTCTTGCCATTCATGGTCGAAAGGGTTAGTAAGAGGTGGTTGTGGTACTTGGTGGAGTGGAGGTTATTGCATTGATGACTATTGGTATGGAGGGTGGATGTATTGTTGTTGTTGGGAGTGGGCATATTGTTGTTGTGTGTAAGGTGGAAGACTTGTGGTTTGTGCGTAGATGTGAGAGTCATTTGTTTGTTTTTGTGGAATGATTTGTTGACTTCAAGGTTGGACATATTGTTGATGTTGAACATGTGGGGGTAGACCTATGGCTTGTGTATAAACATGGGACCCATATGCTTGTTGTTACAGGATGACTTGTTGAGTTTGGGGTTGTGGCTATTGTTGGATGTCGTGAGAAGGTTGCACCAATGACTCATGGTGGGGTTGATGCATGGAAGATTAATATGTGTGCATGGGATTAGCATAGTTTGTTAATGGGTTTTGGGACCTTGGTTAAGTGGATTCGCAATGGGTGTTTGGGTTGTGGGTGGTGCTACTGTTTGTGTGATGATCGAGCTTGGTGGAATGTTTAGTGGAGGGAGAGGTTGTGGTACAATTGTGGTGGCTTCTTGTTGATTGCTTAGTGGAGGTTGTATGGTGGTGATGGTGACATTAAAAGGTACCCCATAAATGGGCATATCAGAGGGTAGCATGTCAGAAGGTAATGCGAAGAGAAGGTTGGATTCTTGTGGTTGTGAAACATTTCTAGCCCTTATGTTTTGTCCCAAGGTCTAAATGGTGGTAGTGTTAGAAGCAAAACTAGCCATGGGGTGTCATAAATGGGTTCATTGGGATTAGGGACATGTCCCCATGGTTGATCATGGATGGGTGTTGGTAGTTTGTCATGGAAGATGGTTTTGAGCTTGTCATGGTCATATGAATATGGAAGGTGTACACCATGTTCAATGAGATGTTGAAGAAATTCATCTTTTGGTTGTTAATGAATTGGTGAAACTTGTCATGTAACCTCTTTTTATTAAGGAACTTGACAAAGGTGGGGGAATAAGTTTGATGAGGATGAGTGAATGCTTCACCTATTTTAGGTAGTTTGAGATATTCCTCCATGTTTCTTGTGTTAGAGCCACTAGGAGAGAGGGGTTGATAACAAACATTGATTTTCTTAGCTTGTGATCACGTGACTGGAGGCATAAAAGATGAATTTGGGTCAGATTTAGATAATGAGGTATTGATGATGAGATGATGAAGATAGGTCCAAAATCTAGATCTAGATGATTAAAGGCTGATGATTATCCTATATACTTAGGGTAGATAAAGAGCCTAAGCAAGAGGACAATAGGATTATTTTACTTGGGGTAGACAAGATGCAACAAGCAAAATGAGATTTCTTGGAATCCACTAACTTAGGAATCATCTAGATTCCTAAGCTAATTTATCCAAGGGGAGTCAATGATTGACCTAGAGTTTTTTTCTTGGGATTTGGATGTAGTTTGGATTTATTAGTCGATTAGGATGGATTTGGATGATGATATGGTTGGTCTTGATTGATTCAAGGGTAATTATCAATTATGAATTTACTGAGGATGATAGGATTGTTTTAGGATGGTAGGATTGAATAAGTCTAGTGATGTAAATTAAGTTTTAGCTAATGATGTCTAAGGTCCAATGGCGAGGATAACGATCAATGATTAGGATGAATCACAAGCTAAGAGTGATGAACGGATAGGGACATGGATTGAGGTGGCATGTAAAGTCAAAGGATGGTGTGGAATGGGGGTTGTCGACAACTGTAATGACAAAAGTTTGACTTTGTGATGAATTTTTGGATTGGGTACTCATTGAGACAACTAGGTGCTGATACAGAGGTTTAGGCACTGATGCAGAGGGTTGGACGTTGATGTGGAGGTTTAGGTACTGATGCAGAGGACTGGATGCTAATGTGGAGGTTTAGGTGCTGATACAGAGGATTGGGCACTAATGCAGAGGATTAGGCACAGATGCAAAGGATTAGGTGTTGATGTGGAGGGTTAGGCGCTGATGTGGGACAGTGATGGTTTCGTGTGATTTTTAAAGTGGTGAGTTGGTTTTTTGACAAATTTTGGGCTTGGGATGTGATGCTTTCAAAGTTTGGGGGTTTGAATGTTTCAATAGTTTGCTCTTTCAAATGGCTCAAATGTTGTTTAGGTGATGTTAATGAGAATCTTCTTTGGCAAGTGATACAAGCATTTCAAACAAGTGCATATAATGTACAAATGTTTTGTTGTGAAATTAAACAATCATGCACAACCTAAGGCGAGGATAGGACAATATTTGTTGGATCCCCTAGCCATGCCTATTCAAAGTGGATAGCTTCAGGATCTTGGTAGTACCAGCTCCCCTCCAAGCACTCATTTCTCACGTATACCAAGTTTTGAGTTTCCCAAGGCTCATCCCCCCAACAAACCTTAGGATTGTCCCTGCTATCTCTACTAAGAACCACGAGAATTACGACAGCTTCAAATGTCCCATCTTCTATACCAACAAATAGAGGGATTTGGGCTACTAAAACAATGGTTTGTAGTAAGTACATTCATTCAGGTGGCCATACGTGTGGTAGTGCTACTCTCAATTATGGAGTCTCCCAACCTTCAAGGGTTGCTCCTTGAAGGGTTTTGGGGGAGGTTGGCTAGCGGTATGACACACCAACACTTGTTGCTTGTGACTTTCATCACAAACACATTATTTTATATAGCAGCTTGAAAGAACTTGGCTTTAGCTTGTTGCCTCTTTGGTTGTTCCCACCTTTCGAAGCAGGTTGGCAAGCCCTCTAAAGGTTTAATAAAAGAAACACAAGCGCAAAAATACTTTTGATCCCCAAGTTCATATGAAGATGTGAGGTGAGAGCATACATATGTTTAGGCTTGGGTCACACTAAACAAGGTTTGTTTTTATCTCTTGGATTATGTTGGGGGTTTATTTATGCAAGTGTTGTGAGATGTTTTTGATTCCCAAGATCACCAAATGGTGTGAGGGAAGGGCATACACTTTCACAACACTAACAAAATCACAAGACACTTCACACAAAATTATTCGTTTTCTTGTTTAGATGAATGAGAATGCAACTTTTGTGAAAGATGCAAGTTATTCTTTTTAACCTTATGAGTGAAGGATGAAAGTTGTTCTCTTTAACCTTATACATGAAGGATGCAAGTTGTTGTTCCTTTTAACCTTATGCGTGAAGGATGCAAGTTGTTCTTTTTACACCTTATGAGTGAAATATGCAATTTGTTGTTCATTTTAACCATATGAAGGTGTGATGATGCAAATTGTATTATTTTTAAGCCTTGTGAATGTGCCTATGATTAATCAAGCAATTTCACACAACAACAGCACCAAATGCTTTTAGGCTAATAAATGACTCTACAAATAAGAAGTTAGTAGTTGTAGACAAGTCTTCAACAGTTGAATGAGGCTACAAAACCAAATGTTAGACAAAAAACACTATTTTTGGTTAGGGGCTAAAATGAGAGATTGGGCGCTAATGCACTAGATAGGCATTGATATAGAGGGCTAGGCACTGATCTGAGACAGGTAGCACCTCTCCCTTGTAAATTTGATTTTTCCTACAAACAAAGAGCTAAGGTGGCCAAAAAGTCAATAAAACGTCATTTAAAACATCATGGAAACATAAAATGCTGACTTTGACTTAAAATTCATAAGAAATGAGTGATTTTACATTGTCTCTAGATGGGAGCTAATCTGGCAGGATGGGTACTGAAGTGCCAGATAGGCGCTGATGGGCTAGATAGATGCTGATAGGCTAGATAAGCATTGATTTGCAAAAATTAGGCACTAATCTGACCTGTCACAACAAAAACAACACAAAACAACACAAAACATGTAAATTTGTTAGCTAAAAGGTAGTGGGGGTCCCACTGAGCATGCCAAAATATCTACCTATGAAGATGAGACCTAAAATGGATGCAAATTACACCTAAAATTCACCCAATCTCAAGTTCAAAGGACCTCAAGATTGGACTAAATCACTACTATGCTTTTATACTAAAACATGCACCCTATCTAAGCAAACTAGTGATGATATGTCCTAAATGGATGATAAACTAAACTAAACTATGTTGAATTGCCCTAAGAGCTATAGATGTAAGCATTCAAATTGATAGCATAACATTGTAAAAAATGACTTGTTCCAAATGGGAGGTGGAGACCTCAAGTTATAGATTTTTTGAGATAGGATTAGAGGGCTAGGATCAATTTGAAGGATCAATGGTTGAGATTGCTTGAGAATCCTCAAGCAAGGAGAATTGGACAAGTGGCATGATTAGATTGGATGAGAAGGTTACCCCAAGATTCAAGGGATGATCAATGGATGAGAATGCAAGTTTGAAAGGATGGATGGCTAGGATTGAGTAGGTGTATGACATGTAAGGACTCATTTATGAAAAGGTAAGGCTTGGATTTGTGATGATTTTTAAAATCCATGGAGAGGACAAGTAGATTTTAAAGTTAGAGGAGTAGTGTTCAAATAGAGCTACATGGAATTTTAAATTGAGATGAATAATGACACATGGAGTGGGGTGAAAGAAAGAGGACAAATGTACCCATTTTGGAAGATTTTCCCATGCCTCTAAAGTACCAATTGTCATGTACATGTGTGTACATTCAATGACAAGTGGACTTCTAGAAAAATAGGGATTTGTAATGATGAATTAATTAAAATTAATTCATGTGCACATGGATTAGAAGAAGATAATTATGATTACAAAAAGTAATCAAAAGTGCACAAAATAGGGAATTAAATAAACATAATAATTTATTTAATTTTGGGATGAACTATAGTAAAAAATATTTAATTTTCAAACTATAGTAGAAGAATTGATTTTTATGACATGATAAAGGTGTAGAATAAATTAATTAAATAATTAAAAGTGATTTAATTAATAATCAGATTGGACGAAGTGATGCAGGTTAATTATTTTCAAGTGTCTATAGGATCATTCCTCTATCATCTAAAGAGTTGATATAATTTTCCATCCTTTCTTCTTCCTTATTTTTTTCTTTTATAATCTCCTTTTGAAAATCTAAAAATTGTGTAATGTTCTAAATCTTCTTATTATTTGGTATTTGGTATATCCTATATTTTTCTCCAAAAGGATCATAGTTTCTTATCTCACTGGTAATCCCAAAAAGTTCTAAAACTAATTTGAAAGTATCCTTTTTTAGGAAATACCTTGACTCTCCATCCATTGGAAAACATCATGTTTTGCTATTTTCCCATATTTCTACCTATGTCTGATTTTCTTCTTGATTTTGCTCCTTTTTCCCAATATTGGGTTTTCAATGTGGGAAATGTTTTCTACTTCTTTGTTTTCTCTTTATTTTCTTTGATCATTCATGTTCCATTCGTTTCTTCCTATTCATGATTTTACGATTGGCCCCTCCATTTCAATTTTTTGGTTCCAAAACTCTTCTCTTGATTGAATTTTGATAGACGAAGGAACGTTTTCTGTCAAATTTATGTATACACATATATTAGCATATAGGCCTAGTTCTTTCTCTTTTGTATTCTCATCCATCAATATGAAGAACCCTATATGATTTCTAATTTCCTTAAGTATCAAGGGATTCTAATATTTGAAGGAATATTAAACAATCTAATCCACATTGCATTTTTTTTTATTTTATGTCTTAGAAGGTTGATGTTTAATTCCTAGGCTTTTATGTAAAAACCCACATTGTCTATTTATTTCATGAACTTCCTTTCATTATTTCATCTTATTTTCCCTATCATTCACATTTTAACTCATAAAACCCTCTTGGTAGATTGTGGATAATCATGTTTTGCCCCTAGTTTTCTTTACACCAATTTTGTATTTGATCTCATGCAGACCAAGGATTTTCCGAACTCATGAAAAAGCCCATATATTTTGAATGGGAATTTATATTATCTAATTCCTATTTGTTTTGAATAAATATGACATTCTAAAAAAATTCCTTTATTTTTTGTTTCCCCAAAGGGATCCTATTCACTCTTGTAGCAACATATGATAATTCTTTTCTTGATTTTGTTCATGTCTTTCTTTTTTTATCATCTTGGGTTTGATTTTCTATCCAGTCTATTAGGGCCTTATATTTTATTTCCTTTGGTCTCCACAATTTAATTTATGAAGGGGAAGATTTTTGATCTAACCCTAGTGTAGGGTTTTGGGTTTTGATTTTCTACAAATTGTCTCCTTTTAAGCTATTGGTGGTTGAAGTGTTTAAATCTATTTCTATTATTTTGTTCTTCCTTCTTCCTTTGTTCTTCTCTCCATTCTTGTGTTACTATAGTCTTTTGCTGATTTCTACCCAAAAATTTGTCCTCTCTATTTTGTTTCTTCTATCCTTTATCCTTTTTCTTGTGCCTCATGTTTTTTCTTTTTAAAATTCCATCTGTAACTTTTCTTGTGCCTCATATTTTTGCTTTTTAAAATTCCATTGGCACTTATTTTATATAGTAGAGCTATTTTTACTTTGAACAATTTTTAGTTTACTATAAACTATGATTTTATAAACATGTTACTATTTCTTTTGTTTTGTAAATGCATCCATGGTGGATGCCCCTGTATTATAAAGTAATAAAAAAAGAATAGTATACATTTTTACAAAAACTCTATTAACATAGAGTCAACCTAGGTGACAACAAAAACCTAGAAAGGATATAACTATTACTATATATTGACCTATGCAAGGCTAAAATAAAAAACATAGATAAAAATATGGGAACCTTGATCCTTCGGCCCACTCCTACTCAATGTTAATGAATCATCGCATCCATTCTACACCATGAGAGGAACCTCCTACAAAAATATAATATAAAATGTATGAAATAACAAAAATAGCAGAAACACAGAAGGAATTTATTGGTGACATGCCACTTCAAGGGGGCAACCTCCTTTGAGCAAGCTCAATACAATAAATTCGTGGATGCCTTCATTGGCCTCAACACGTACTTATATACTAAGTCTAATCTAAACAACTATTACTTCCCATGAATGTGGGATAATACAATATACTCACAGGATAACTCACAAAGCATATGCAACTAAATGTAATATACTAACAAAGTAAAGAGAAGGGCTAAACATGGGTTCCTAACATCCCCTCCCTCTTAGAAAAGCTTTGTCCTCAAAGCATAAGATGTGGAAATTGTTGTTGAATCTGAAGGAGTGGTTCCGATGTAGCAATCTCTGGGTGCATTCCATGCCATTGAATTAAT
This sequence comes from Cunninghamia lanceolata, assembly GCA_027924645.1. NCBI lineage: Eukaryota > Viridiplantae > Streptophyta > Pinopsida > Cupressales > Cupressaceae > Cunninghamia > Cunninghamia lanceolata. Next base: position 26,276,401 of record BSBN01000078.1, on the reverse strand, counting down.
ACCTCTATGATGGATCGGGAGCGAAGATGATGAGTGCACCTATCGGGTATTACCTCCAGCTCCAAAAGGATGGATCCTTCATTATCCAGTTGTGGTAAAAGAGTTTGTGCTTTTTCATTGGTACCAAAAAATTTCGTTAGACAAGAGACATGAAATACTGATGAACACGGGAAGGACCTAGCTTATGATGCCCAATCTAATATGGGGTGTGGAGAACCGTGTCGACTACCTAAACTCATGAATTGTTGGGGAAGTATGGAAGGAGCGCTAGTGGTGCCTGACCATAGACTACTTCATATGGAGTCATGTTAGATGTAGTGTGGTAGGAGGTATCATACCACCATTTCATGAGAGGGATTTGCTTTGCCCACTAATATTGTTGTTTTGAGGTGAAGCAATGAAGATAAGATTCCAAACATTTGTTGATAATTTTAGTGTGACCATCTATTTATGGATGATATAAAAAATCATCTTTGGTTTGGAGCCATTGTGGTGAAATAGTTCGGTCCAAAATGATTGATTAAAGTTGAATCATGATCTGAGACAATGGAAGAAGGGATGCTATGAAGACAGAAGATCTAGTCCATAAAAATTTGTGCGACTAAGGAGGTAGTATAGGGATGGCTGAGGCCACAAAAATGACTATATTTTGAGAGACGATCCCCCACAACCAAGATCACTATCTTCCCTCTAGATTTAGGGAGCCCCTTAATGAAATCCATAGAAATATCAGTCCAAATACGTGTAGGGATGGGCAAGGGTTTGAGCAATCCAAGGAGTGTCATTTCACCCTTGTTGCATTGGTAGGTATCACATGCAGCCACCATCTATTGAATTGCCCTATTCATTCCCTTCCAAAAGAAGTTACGCCATGCTTGCTCATAAGTTTTGAGGAGCCCAGAGTGCTCTACAGATGGAGAAACATAGAGTTCATAGAAGACAGCCTACTGGATAGATTCCAACCAATTTGGAACATGCATAGAAATAGCTAAAAGAGAAGCCTGGTCATCACACGTGCGAGAAAGAGAATCCACCACAATATTGTCCTTACCCTTCTTGTAAGTGATCTCATAGTCATAACCCATGAGTTTGTTGATCCATTTCTATTGTGCTGGGGAGGAGACCCATTGTTCTAGGAAATATTTTAGACTCTGGTGAGTAGTCCTAATGCAAAAATGATTCCCTAGTAGGTATGGCCACCACTTTTGTACTTCATGCAAAATACCCATCATTCATTGTAGATCTGAAGGAGTAGTGGAGACCACGGATGGTTGCATCTGAATGGATTGAATCTGAGCGATGACAACATGTGAATTCATCTTAAGAATATTTTTCGTGCAATGTGAACTTATGCTACTGAGAGACCTTGGTTGTAAGCCCTTCAATGTGTGTTTGTTCCCATTGTCTGAAAACTACATCCAAAGTTCAGCAAAATCCCATAAGATGGGTCCAAGTGTGAGTAACCATTGGGTGTCCAAAACCACATCACATCTGCTTAAGGGAAAGGCAAACATGTCAGAGAATAGGTTATAATATCCAATAGAGATATGAACATTGTGACACTTCCCTTTGCAAGGTATTGTGCCCCCATTGGCAATCACGACTTCACAGATGGAGCAAGGATGAAAAAAATAATCAGCCTGTTTGGCTATTCGAGGGTCAATGAAGTTATGAGTGCTACCAGAATCAATGAGTATTGTAAGAGGGAGCTTCTTGAAGTAACCCTTGACCCACATGGTTTGTGGGGTGGTAACTCCTACTACAGCATGAAGAGAGATCTCTGGGTGGTCTTCCTGAGAAGTATGGTCATCAGGCGACTACTGAGTTTCAACTTGATTAGCTACTATACCCTGAGCATTTGAATAAACTTTAGTTTCAGGTAGAGAATCCACATCCAAGAGATAGAGCTTTTGGTCAACACATCTATGTCCCCAAGTGAATTTCTCATCACAATTATAACAAAGCCCTTTTTTCTCTATGTGCCCGCATCTTTGCTTTAGTCAAATGCTTGAGAGTTGTTCTACGAGATGGCATTATTTGAGGGCTTTGGGAATCCATATTTCTAAATGGAACAAAATTGGATATGGAGTGTTGTTGAACTGTGATCTTGTCCTCCACCAACTTAGCCAACCCTAAGGCTTCCATCATTGTGCTTGGATGGAACATTTTAACCTCATAGCAAATTGCATCCTTTAGAGCACTGACAAAACAAATCCTAAAGAATTCATTAGACAATCCCTCTATGTGACTGGCTAATTTTTCAAATTCTGTTTGATATTCTCGTACAATGCCTATTTGGAGCAGTTTTGTGAGTGCTCTGATTAAGTCATCAAAAGCACTAGGGCCAAATTGTTGCAAAATGAGTTTGAAAAAATCTGTCCATTTTAGCTTGTCATGAGCCTAGATGTACCAACGAAACCATTGAAGGGCTTCATGTTCCAAATGAAAGGATGCAAGTGGTACTTTGTTGACATCAAAAGTATTATGTAGACTAAAATATTGTTCTATCTAGTATATCCATCTAGTTGGATCATCACCATTGAAGCAAGGAAAATCAAGCTTTGGCCCACAAAAAATTGCCAGAAGAAGAAAACCTGTATTTGCAGAAGACTTTGGCTGCCATCTATTTTTCATGGATGAATACTAAAGATTGAGCCTGAGAATTTTTTCATCCAGATCTTGGAGTTTGGTCTTGAGGACTACAAGTTCCTCCTCCATGTTTTTTGCTCTTATGCGGGTGACAACCATAACCAAGATTTTTTTGGGGGGAATGGGTAGAAAAACAAAAACAAAAATTTTTTAGTAAAGGAAAATTTGGATTTGGGAAAAACTGTCATGGGTAATTGGGGTTTGACTAGGTTTTGGACATGTTTTGAGGGAAAGGGGAGAAGAAAATGGGGATTTCAATAGCAGGTGAAAGAATGGGAAAAGTTGTCCAAGAGGGACAAAGGAGCAGAAATATGAAATGAACACTGTGGCAAAATTTGAAGACTATTGGTGAGAATTGAAGAAGTTATGGCAAACCCTCAAAATAGAGAAATGTGGGATTTTTAGCTTTGATAAGTGGAATTTGGGATAGGGTCCTCAAGGAAGGAAATATGAAGAATGGAATTTTAGGGGTTCTAGTGAATTTTGAGAGGAAATGAAGCTAAACCAAGGAAGATATGGCGATAAAACTATCTGGCAACTGCTCTGGATGGATTCAATCTGCAATTTGTTGGTTGTCAATAGATATGGGCCCTAGGTATGTTCAGATTCCTAAAGGTTCAAGACATTAACTAAGCTACCAATGTTGTCTAATGTATTACATATTGGGGCAGTACCCCTCACTCCACGGCTCAGGTAAAATTGATAACCACTTTGCCACAAACAATAGCTCTTGGTTTACCTCACGGATGGGAACTAGTCAATCAGGTAGGGGTCATTGCACTTTTTGCTCGCAGGTCCTCTCAATGGGCTAGCTACTTCAAGGTTCCTGTTCTACTTCTCACAATGAGTTTTAGGGCTATGCCCAAGCACTTCCCATAGTTAAGCGGATAGGAATTATTCCTTGATTTGAACCTGCAATTGAAATGAACAATATAGATGCAAAAAAAAAAGAACTACTGCAATAATCATAGTACCTAGAGGCCACTGTGGAAAAAAAATTTGGTAGAAATTCCACCCAACGAGCCCAAGAAATTGCTATGCTACTAGATGAGAGGAACCTCCTATAACAATATAATGAAAAATGCATGAAATAATAGAAATAACAAAAACACAGAAGAAATTTATTGATCGCAAGCCACTTCAAGGGGGTAACCTCCTTTTAGAAAGTTCAATATAATAAATTCATGGATTCCTTCATTGGCCTCAACACGTACTTATTTATGAAGTCTAATCTAAACAACTATTACTTCCCATGAATGTGGGATAATACAATATACAAATGGCATGACTTACAAATCATATGCATCCAAATGTAATATACTAACAAAGTAAAGAGAAGGGTTAAACATGGGTTCCTAACACACCATCTATCTCCTTCATTCCAAGGTCTACTTCAGGAAATCAATTGCTTTCTCCACCTTTTGATGCCTCCTTACAAAAGACCTTGGATTGTTGGAAGTAAGGAATGAAAACTATTTTACCAAATCTTTGTTGTGGTTTAGCCTATAGAAATCACGTAGAAGTGGGACACCATTGCCATACCTCATCATCACTAACACCTCATCTAAACCTCCCAAGAAGCTCTTTTTTTATCAAAGTCATCATAATTACTATCACATCCTCCTTCAATTCCCCAAATTCAAAAAATGTTTCAACAAAAACTGATGAAACATTAGTATTTACTCTATATCGACGATGCACCAACAAAATCTCCTCCCCAAAATCCATTGTACTACCATAAGTAGAATACCATTTCTATTTATTAAAATGCTTTGAAGGCTCTTTTCAGTCACCCCCCTAAGAAAGGGCATTTGCCTCTGCATACAAGTAAGCCTGATTGAGGTGTCCATGGCTTGTGAATAGCTTCAGAGCTCAAATAGTGGATAATTAACATCAAAGCATTATTTACCTCCAATACAACAATATTAACTCTGAATGTGCTAGAGTAGAATACTCTTGGTGTTTGTACCATTATTATCTCCTACTTTGAATGTCCTATCATCATAGTGGAGTGGGATGAACTGGAGAAGGAATTAAATTCCATTATTACCAATCTTGCAAGAGTAAAACCCATGTGTCACTAGCCAAGTGGGGTTTTCAAAACTAGTTACTCCAACTGATTAATTACCAAGTTGGCCAACATAATAGCCTCCTTATTTACCTCCCTAAATACATGGTTAACTATGTATTCTTCCAATTAGGCTAAAAGTTCCATGACCGTTTCAATTATGGTGTTATATTTCTGATTTGATGTGATCCTCATCACACTAATCACAAATATGTTGAATCACCTTCTATTGCTAGCTTGCTTAGACTCATCTTAATGCTTACTTGAAGTCCTAGGATTAGCGCTTGAAACTCAAACCATATTGTTGGTTCGATGGACAAGCACTTGAAACTCAAACCATATTGTTGGTTCGATGGCCAAGCCTCTTGGAAGCTCTACAAAGGAACTTCCCCTCCCAATTTAACACTAAACTCTTTGTCGTCGATGGTCCCGAATTCCCTTTTGAGGTGTCGTTGAATTTTAATTTGTACCAACAATGACCAAGCCTGTTGGAAGCTCTGCAACTAACTTGTCTTTTGTTCCAATGTGTATCTGAGAGAAGTTATTTTTCTTCCAAATGCAATATCCATGACTTGTCTCCAGGGGTACCCTTAGGTGACATGCAAATTCCCCACTCCACATGCCATGGGTAAATCATCTTGGGGGCCCCTCAATTGTTGACATAGTAGAGAGCAACCCCATGAGGTTTGAACCTAGGTTGTTGGCACTACAGGCAAGAAGCCCCACCATTTCACCACAAGGTCTCCCCTTATAAACATGGTACTATTAACATCATTTAATACTTTTAAATTTTTTAGTAATTAAATTTTATATTAGTTACACAATATTAATAGTTTAAATGTTCCAATACAATCCATAAGATTTAACCTTAAAGTAAAATAAAAACCATTTACCTTCAATTATTCTGTTTTACATTACAACTATTTTTATTTACCATATATAATTTAATTATAAAAAAAAATATGTTTGTTATATTGTGCTTATTACTAACTATTAATATTTTGACATCTAAATGGTTATCAAATTTATGGTAAAAGGTAAGAGTTTTTGTAAAGTTCATGCATTACACTCCATAGCCTCTCACATTAACTACAAAAATTAAATTGGACATTATTAAAAATAAAAATATAACATATAACTAATATCTTAAATACATCTATCTAAAAGATGTCAAGTGTAGTGCCCCTCAACTTGTCGTCTTTTGGACTGATGCTTGCTTAGTAGTACTGGACATTATGACAGTATTTTTAGATCGTTTGACGATGGATTTCTAGTTATTTTGCTATTTTAGTATGAACCTAATTGTTATGATAATAGATGTTGATGTTGGATTATGTCATTTTATGCTTTACAATTTGATAAATGAACCGATGTTTTAGATGCTTTGATGTTATTCATTATATGGGATTGGAAGTTAGTTGATCATTTTATGTTGTAGACTAGTAATCTGATACCTTGTTCAATATAGTTGATTGTTATTCATAAACGTGAATGCAACAGTGTCGTATTACTCGTTCTCGAGTACCCTACCCCACTGCGATTTCCATTCACGATAGGACTGCATGTGATGTATATGTATATCTTGTTATGGTTAACTGTGCGTTGCTGCAGGATGCAGGTACTAGGCATCGACTCCACCTGATTACAGGTTTGAGCGTGCCTTTGCCAATGGATTAGTTGGTTGGAGTTAATGTGAGGTCCCTAGTCAGTGTTCCTTCGTCGTCAGTTTACCCTTATGGTTATTGGTTGTCGTTCGCTCATGTCTTGCTGTCAGGTAATACTGTATCTTGGAGTCTAATGAGTTCTACAGGTGTCTAAGTATGTGTGGTAATGTTGTGCTTTAATTAGAATTATTCTATGAAAGAGTATAAATGTTGTTAAATGGGCATAAAGTCGTTAGTTGTCGATTATCGTTATAAATAAATTATTATTCTATTAGAAGTGTTGTTGTTAAATAAGTTGTAAGAAATTTGTATTGTTCGATATAATATTATTTATAATAAATATTTAAATAAATAAATATCATGCTTGTAAATCGTGATTCACAACTTGATTAATAAAATAAATTAAAACATAGTACAAAATTATAGATTGTCGAAATAGTACTACTCTAGTAATAACAATATATTGGGTCGGCTATAAAGAAATATAATAATAAAATAAAATAAATAATAATTGGGGATCATTAAATTAAATAAAAAATATATATATTAATGGAGTTATGCGTGGGATCGCGTGCCAAGCCCTTGGTAGAGGAGAGAGGCTGTGTTATAAAAGAGCAACAGAGGCATTAAGGACGGCATTACAGGTACACGAAGGGAGAAGAAGGTGGGAATAGGTAGCTTGGATCTGCAACAATTGAAGCAGACTCGTTGAACCGACATCGTAGCCAGGTTCCTTGGAATACTTGCCTTCTTTCGCTGTTTCTTTTCTCTAAATCTGAGCATGTTGATTGTTTGTGTCTTTGTCTGATTTATGAAATGGTTTTGGTTCAATGGTTTCTGCCAGGACTTTCTGTCATTTCTACAAATGTGTATTCTCTGTAGACGGTTTTAGATGAAAACATTGGCTCTATAATAAACGGAATTGCCTTACCATTCTCCCACCGTCCTCCAACAGATTAGAAATTGTTTTTCTAGGTTACATTCAAGGGAGATCGTCCTTATGAGGGTTCCAATTCATAGATGCCATGATGTGTGTGCTGTAGCTCACCTTCTCTCTCAGTCATTAGTCGACCACGGTTTCTTCTCCACACTGAAATCCCCTAACACCTCGGGGCAAGCGATTTGATTGTGTGAAAATAATTCTGTTCTTTTCTCCCTTACAGTCTTTGAACCCTAGTTTAGAGAGGGAGCATTAGCAGGCAGTAGTCAGGCATATACAGATTGCATTGTTCCATCATAGTTTTAAAAAAAGATAATAGCAGTGAGTTGACCATTCTAACAAAGGCGGCCCCTTTCCTGGAGATCCTTTCCGTGCGTCCATTGATCATTGATCAGCGCCTCTGATATAGCTGACAGAACAACAAACAGCTAGTCGCACTTTTATCAGGTCAGCGAACTAATCATGGATCGCCTTGACAAATAGCTAGTCGCACTTTTATCAGGTCAGCGAACATATTCATCTGTTATATTTGAAAGCTCTGTGTATATATTGCGTTTTGTTATGGTTAGTTTTATTGCTGTTGTGGACAGATAATAATAGGTAATTCGCTGCCTTGTTACCACTCGTTTTGGAATGAAAGTCTGAAGCCTCTTCTTTCGCAATTTACTAGGTATTATACTATGGACCATTGACTAACTATGCCATAGCTGGAATCATTGAAAACCCTTACATTTTCAATTATTGAAGGTTCTTCTGTAGGATACCAACTCTGCACTCGTCCCTGGTTTCCTAGCCGAATGGGTTGGGCACATATCTGCCAGGGGCAGAAAGGTCTACAAGCTGTTGGTTTGCCGTCTCTAAGGTCGAGAGGATGGAGTATTCATCTCTCGGTCAGTATAAACCCTAAGCCGCTACCCATTACGGAAGAATATATTAGAGTTAAATATTTGGTACTTATCCATATCCTTCCCCACTGCCAAATGATGATCGTTATGCCCCAGGGAGGCCGCAGACTTGGCTGTCAGTTGGAATTCTTTCAAATAGGTTTGCAGGGGGGTTGTTATGGTGTAGTGCAAACACAATACATAGGACAGGATGTAGACAGCCACCGTCTGAAGATGTTCTGATGTATGAGTTGGACATATAGTAAAGAATTCTAATGCTTATCTTTCTCAAACCATGAGTTGTAGAGCAATTGCTTCTGTTGTTATGACTATTTACATTACTGTTATTGTTACTTTTTATGTTTGTGGGATAGCAGTTCCTGGAATTGTCAAGCTATTAAACTTTCTTATGATTTCAGAAAAACTAATTGGGTGATGTTTGGATAAGTTTACATATCAGAAAAATTAATTAGGTGATGATGGAAAAATTGTAATAAGATTTCATTTATGTTAATTAGTACTATGTCATGATAATGCATGTTTTTAAGTTGCTTCGGCTATGATGATTTTATGTGGTTACTGATCTTGTAATTTAGTGTGCAAGAATTACTAATCGAACCACAGATTTCGGAGATCATTCCGCACCTCATTATTTGTTATTCCCTATTAAGCCGATCTGGTTCCACGAGGAACCAAGATCTCTTTGTGTTTGATGTAATGATGTAATGTGGTCTTTCGTATGGTCGAGTGGGTTAGGTTACCCTCATGTAACATTATTTTATAATTTGTGTTGTAAAAAGGATTCAAATTGAATTTCCTTATTTTATCTAAATTTATGAGGCCTTTTCTTGTGCTTTACCTTGACCAGGGGTGTTTTGTATGGGTTAAAGTTGACCCTGGGTTATACCCCATGGGTCCAGGGGCCCATTTGGCATGGGTAACCCTTGAGTAACCTCCATCTAGTCATCTTAACTTCCCCCTGAAGTTAAGTGGCGAAAATTGGAGGTATGGAGGGGACATGATGGGTTGTACCAACACCCAACCCATCCTCTCTACAATTCCCAAGGTAAGAGATGACTACAAGCCCATCCATTATTGAAGGATTGACTTGAAGTCACCCCCTCCATTAGTGAGATTCCCCCATGTGCTGTGGGGCCACCCATGTGAAGGAAGGAAGAAGAGGCATGGGTCACCTGTCTTTTACTCCTTTAACTCCTTTTATTTCTCCCATGCGAAAGAGAAATGACAGGAGGAAAGGGATAAGGAGTACTCTAGGGATGGGTGAGTGACATAAGCCACCAGGACAGAATAGTGGTTTTGGGGAAGGGTGAGGAGGTGACAAGTGTCACCTCCCCATTTCTCAAAACTGAAAAGAAATGGGGTTATTTGTTTCCAATTTTGGGAGGAGAGGGAGTGAGTTGAATGGTGGGGAAACTTTCATTCTGTTTTACCAAAAATAGAAAAGTTAGCTTGCAGGAGAGAGAAGGGAGAGGGAGTTGGTGGCTAAGGTTGGAAGAGAACTCTGTGGGCTCTGCAACAGCTTCATTCCAGGAGGGCTTTGTAAGGTTGGTTTGAATTTTACCTTTGTTTCGTATAGCTGAATGTGTATGTAAATTGTGTGAATTTGTGTTTAGATTTGTTTTCTGTGGGGTTTATTGTCGGGTTGTTTGACAGACCTTCTCCCACTTGGGAGAAATGCTCATCAAGTTTGGGGTAGGGGAGGAGAGATCCTCCTCGGGTGCATACCTGTTTCCATCTTTTGGGATGTTGAAAGCCTTGAGGGCATGTATCTGTGTCTGTATCTTTGACTTGAGAGTCATATACAGATTTCTTAAAAATTTGTGATCAAACTTGGTTTGAGACCAAGAGACATTGTATTGGTTAACTTATCTGTCAGGGTGACACTCTGGAGTCGAGTGTGTCCACTCTCCTGCCCCTTATGAAACTCACTGTAGTTGAGTTTCCGTGTTGTGTAAATAACCCACGGGTGTTTGTGTGCTTTGGGATTGTTGTTGTTACTGTTGTGAAGTGGAGTGTTTGAGTTACCCAGGTGTGAGTATGGTCTCCCTAGCTCGGGGGTGACCCTCTTGCGGGTCTACGGAAGGGAGGAGAGCTAGATGAGTGGTGTTTTCTTCTTTGTTTGTCTTTGATACGCAGGTTTTCTCTTGGAGCTTCTGGTTTGCTTGGGAGGAGTTATATTTATGAAGAAATAGTTATTCTTCTTTGTCATGAGAATTAGGCCAGGTTCATTTCATAAGAGTTGAAGAGAGAGCACCTCTCTTGTTATTGCTGTAATTTATTGTTACCCTGGGAGTGAAGGAAATCACCTCCCTGATCTTGTTATTGATGGACTTTTACTTGGTTGTCACAAGCTATCAGTTGTATATTGTTTGGGAAAGGAAGTTCATATCTGGGAAGTTAGTTGTTTTATCCATGGTTTAAAATTTATTCTCTTGCTATTTGTAGTGGAAGAGTTAACTTTTCTGTAATATGAATGTGGTAAACAAATACCTTCAATTTTCAAGTTTGTTGCTTTGTAAACCTTTTTTAAATAGAAATTTCATTACTTATTTGCAATCTAATCTAAGTTTATTTATGTCATTATAAGTATAGAACTGCTAAATTAGTTGAAGGATCAGTTTTATGATTCACTGTTCTAATGGATAAGTTAGTTTTAAATGATTAAGTTTTCTCCTTCATAAGTAATGGATTTAGTTATTTTGTAAGTTTAAAAGAAAATCTATTATAATTACTTCTGGATGTCCTAAGAGTTGAAATGGACATGTATTAATTGCCTAAATATACTGATTTAAAACTTCATTTTCTTAAGTGTAGATATATATATATATATTCTTATCTAATTATTACTTGATTTTTTAACTAACTACAAGAAACTAAATAAAGTACTTAATTTGAGAAGATTATGAAATAAATAGATATATATATATATATATATATATATATATATATATATATATATAACAGTTGATATTAATTATTGACAGAATATTGTTTGATTGAGAAAATGAAAAGATATTCTGAAACTGAAATATATATATATAGATACATATATATATATATATATATATATATGAATTGATATTTAAATATCATCGAATAAGAATAAACTTGTTTTAAATTTTATGACCGCCGAACTGAAGGTGAAATGTGAAATCGCTGTGTAAAAACACAGTCAAGCTTGCACGGTGGGCGGTGGGGAGTATTCCCCACCGCAATCTCCATTTTGTTTGTTAAGAGGTGTGGGGAGGGGCGGAGCCCCACCCACACCCCACATCGTGGGATGTGGGTGGGGCTCCGCCCCTCCCCACATCCCCCTTCCCTTATAACTCCCGCGGGGCATAGCTCTGCAGTGCCGCCTTTCCCTTCCCCTCCGCGGCCTACACAGGCCCTTCCCTCTGCGCGGCTGACCCTGTCTCCCCTACCGCTGTGGCCACCACTGCCCATCTCCTCCATTGGCTGTGTCTAAAATAAAACAAAAAAAAAATGTTAGGGCTTTTGGCCCTAACATATAAGATGGTCTATTTTGAAAGGAAATCCATTATAATTGCCATATATATAGACATATATAGATACTATATATGTCTATGTATATAGCAATATATAATGAACTACTTCATATATATCTATATATATATATAAGGGATTACGTGGAGTTTGTTAAACAAATTAAAAGAACAATTTCGTCAACTACATGTACATTAAAATATATATATATATATATATATATATATATATATATATATATATATATATATATATATAGGAGTAGTTTTATGAGCCATTTTATTGGGCCCTCGTTTAAAATCTTGATAAAATGTGACACATGGATATACAAAAATAAAACAAAAAAAAATATTTTCACAGTTAGTTTTTATTAAAGTGTTGAACACAACAACCAAAGAAGTTATGTTTCCATGATCAGGGTTTTATAAAGTGGAGAGCCTCCTACTTGTATTAACAACGGTAAATGATTTACAATAAGAGTCTTAATAATACTGATTAGTAATAATAACAACAGTAATTATAGATAAGAGAAAATAAAATTATAATTTAATGAGAGCATAAAGGAATATACTGTGTTACCGGGAAGAGTTTCTCGGAAGTTTCACTATCATTGCGGTTCAATAACCGGGAAAATGAAGAGGAAAATTACACGTCACCATGCTTAAAAGGTCACTGGAAATAAACTTAAGGAGTCATCATAGAAATTCCATGTGAGGCCATTTTAATCTCAACTGTAGTAAACATCCATATAAGTAAACCTGTAAGAGAGTCAGAAGAAGAAAAAGTAACATTGGAAAAACACAGAGGAGAAAATGCGCGACAATTCCCACATGGGATAAGAGAACTAAGTCGAAGGACCCTCCAGCCAAAATTTGCTTAGGAACAAGTTTAATTAATATATATAAGAGAAGAAACCTAGATCGGAGAAGACTAGGAGACCGAGTCCAGCGAAGTAGTAAACCAGCCTATGTGACCTGGATCATCCAGATGTTAGGTTTAATATTAACAATAGAAACAGTGATAACCCTGATTGATGCCCAATATGAAGAAAGGAAAATGAAAGAGAGAGAGACCGAAATATAAACAAACTAAATTATCACAGAAATAGTTAAGGTGAGCGCGATAAAAATACAATCAAAATTAAGACCCTGAGGAAAGGGAAGAAAGAGCAAACGAATTGCCTTGTTGAGAATGCTAAGTCGAAGGAGGAGTATGTTTCAGGAAGCAAGAGAGGAGACAGACAACCATGCCTTGCTGAAAATGACTAAATAGGGAGATCACGAGTCAGTTTAGTCGGAACAAGGCATCGTGGTAAGTTGTTAATCTATCAGCGAACCACGTGCGTAAAATAGTGTTGAGTAATTCCCACTAACGCCATAAGGCATTATGCTGCCGGAATTTGCCGAGATTTAGATTTAGGAACCATGGTAATCTCACTCTTGCAATGACCTTAACGGCGTCGTGGTTGGTCTACTTGCGTCTGGTTGCACGCAATTGTACTTGTACCCCGCTGACAACTGTAATGTTTTCACCTTGAGAGAACACCGCCGAGCATGCTTACGCATGTGAGGGGGCTTTTAGGGCAGTGTGAGAAAAGTTTTTCATATCTCGTGTCATAACCACATGACAGATGTGGCTATGACACGTGTGATGTGTGTTGTGACCACAAGGTCAATGTGGGCATGACATTTGGTATCAGAGCCAAGTTTAAACACTGGGCGTATTTGGGCACGTTGTTATTCCGCAACTTTGGCTAATTAGTTTCTACCTTGTTTTGTAGGATGCCTCCCCGTGTTCGACGAGCGCGGTCACGTCACACAGCGTCTATCGAGGTGCACACCGATTCCTCAGTTGAGGGACTAGCACCCGTAGTTACAGCAACACCACCTACACCACCTGTACCACAAGCACCACTAGTACCACAGGCGACACCAGTAGTTACAGTAGCACCACCTGCACCACCTGTACCACAAGCACCACTAGTACCGCAGGCGACACTAGTAGTTACAGTAGCACCACCTGCACCACCTGTACCACAAGCACCACTAGTACCACAGGCGACACCAGTATTGGATATAGGTCCACAGTTCTTACAGGCACTACAAACTATGTTAGACAGGTTACCGCCAGTGATTCCTGAGCCACGTATAGAGCCTCATGTTGATCCACGAGAGGAGCCACGTGCCAAGTCACGTATTGAGCCACGTGAGGAGCCCTGCGTTGATCCACTAGAGGTGCCACGTGTGGAGCCTTTCGTTGAGATTCCCGACACAACAGTAGAGGAGGTAGGGTCAGCTTTCCGTGCACGGAGCAGGAGTCCTCCGTGACTTTTGAGACGAGATGAGATCCAGAGGGCAGAACAGGTTCAGCATGGATTATATGAGGATGGTGTGGAAGAGCCACTTGTGAGACTTAGAGACAGAGGGGACCCCATCAGAGATCTACTGAGGCTCAACCCACCCACTTTCGTAGGTGCTACAGAGGGAGCTGTGGCCGAGGCTTGGCTGATTAGTTTGGACAGGTGTTTCGCATTGCGACCATATGGAAGCAACACGAAAGCACGAGTGGCAGTCCATCTTCTTAGGGATGTCAGTAGATACCTTGGTTAAAGACTGTGAGATCACATTGGGATCATTCACCACAACATGTGACCTTAGGATTATGCCATTAGGATCTTACAGAGTAGTTCTGGGTATGGATTGGCTTGCGGCACATAGAGCCAAGCTTGACTATCGCCAGAGGATGATTAGCTGTTTAGACGATCATGGTTCGTCGGTTGAGATAGTGGGCATTCAAAAGCCCACGGCTGTTCGTATGATATCCACTCAGCAGCTTAAGCGCTGTATGCGGAAGGGATGTCAAATGTTTGTCATCACGGTCAGTGATAGAGTAGAGGATGAACCTGAGGCTACTTTAGATGATCACCCTGTCCTTAGAGAGTTTGCCGATGTATTTCCGCCAGAATTACCAGGTATGCCTCCACGCAGAGAAGTAGACTTCCACATCGACTTGGTGCCGGGTGCAGAACCGATATCCCGTGCACCCTATAGGATGACTACACATGAACTCACTGAACTTAAACTGCAGTTAGAGGAATTACTTGAGAAGGGACACATCTGACCTAGCGTTTCACCATGGGGTGCACCGGTTATCTTCGTAAAGAAGAAGGATGGGTCTCTTCAATTATGCATGGACTACAGGCAGTTGAACAAGGTGACGGTGAAGAACCGTTATCCTCTGCCTAGGATTGACGACCTTTTTGATCAGATGCAGGGAGCCAGAGTGTTCTCAAAAATTGATCTAAAATCTAGGTATCACCAATTGCGCATCACGGAGGTGAATATTCATAAAACTGCTTTTCGAACCAGATATGGCCATTATGAATTCACAGTGGTACCTTTCGGGTTGACGAACGCTCCTGCAGTATTCATGAGTCTCATGAATGGGGTGTTCCGCACGTACCTAGATCGGTTCGTGATAATATTCCTAGATGACATTTTGATTTATTCACGGACTGAGGAGGAGCATGTGGAGCACTTGCGCCAAGTTTTGCAGCAATTATGAGAGCAGCAGCTTTATGGCAACTTGGTGAAGTGTGCTTTCTTCAGGACAGAGGTGCAGTATTTGGGACAAATTTTATCAGGCGATGGCATCTCCGTAGATCCATCTAAAATTAGAGCAATCTAGGAATGGCCAGCACCCACTAACGTGACAGAGGTCCAAAGCTTTATGGGGTTAGCCAGATATTATCATCGGTTTGTCGAGGGCTTCTCCAGGATAGCACATCCCATTACTTCCCTTCAGCGAAAAGGGAAGGGTTTCAATTGGACCGAGCAGTGTGAAAAGGCCTTTGGAGTCCTCAAGGAGCATCTTACCAGTGCTCCTATTTTAGCGGTCCTAGATCCTACAGAGGAGTTTGTAGTTTGCACAGATGCATCATTAGAAGGATTGGGAGCCGTGCTTATGCAGGATGGTAGAGCGATCACATACGAATCGCGGAAACTAAAGACACATGAGTTAAACTACCCTACTCACGACTTAGAGCTCGTAGCTGTTGTTCATGCTTTAGTCCGCTGGAGACACTTCCTCCTAGGTCGATGCTTTGAACTCCATTCGGATCATCATAGTTTGCAGTATATTTTTACACAGCCAAATTTGAATGCCCGTCAACGGCATTGGATGGAATTCCTATGCGAATATGACTTCGATGTCCACTATATCAAAGGGAAGGAGAACATGGTCGCTGATGCTTTGAGTCGAAGGCGCCACGAGATCCAGACCCTGACCTTGAAGGTGGACTTGAAGGATCGCATCTTACAGCATCTGCCGGAGGACGAATGGTTTCTTGAAGTGCATCAGGCATTATTAAATCAGAAGGCCCTTGAGGGCAAATTTACAGGGTATTCCCTTGAGTCTGATGGTATGCTTCGACATCGGCAGCGCATCTATGTACCCCTTGCGGGTAATCTTCGTACAGTAATCCTATCAGAGGCTCATAGAGCACCCTATGCAGCACACCCAGGAGTGAAGAAGATGCATGCTGACTTACGACAGCTTTATCATTGGGCTGGGATGAGGCGTGACATTGCCGAATTTGTTGCTCGTTGCCTAGAATGTCAGAGGGTCAAGGCCGAACATCAGCATCCAGCGGGACTGTTGTACCCTCACGAGATACCTGAATGGAAATGGGACACCATTTCTATGGATTTTATCGTTGGTCTACCTATGTCATCATGTCGCCATGATGCTATTATGGTGACAGTTGACAAGCTGACCAAAGTGGCACATTTTTCACCAATATGCACAACATACAATGCACCATCAGTGGCAAAGGTGTTTCTTGATCAGATTGTTAGACTTCATGGGGTAACTCACCGCATTATATCTGACAGAGACTCCGTATTCATTTCATCATTCTGGAAAGCCTTACATCAGGCGTTGGGCACACAGCTCAACTTCAGTTCAGCATATCATCCGGAAACCGACGGACAGATAGAGAGAGTTAACCAGGTGTTAGAAGACATGCTTCGCATGTATGTGATGGACCATCAGTCTAGATGGGAGGAGTACCTATATCTAGTTGAGTTTGCCTACAATAATGGGCATCACAGCTCGTTGGGTATGCCTCCTTTCCAGGCTTTATATGGCCGACCATGCAGAACACCATTGAGTTGGGATCGGATAGAGGACAGAACGGTCATCGGTCCAGAGATAGTTTAGAATATGGAACAGCAGGTCAAACAGATTAGACAGAGACTTCAGGAAGCTCAGGACAGGTAGAAGAAGTATGCTGATGCTAAGAGGACAGACCGAAGCTTCTCTGTGGGGGAAAGGGTATTTTTGAGAGTGCGACCGCACAAGAGTCCAATCCGTTATGGGAAGGGCTCTAAGCTCGCACCTCGATTTGTAGGACCTTTCAAAATTTTGGAGCGGATAGGATCAGTAGCCTATCGTCTAGCCTTGCCACCTAGCCTGTCACATATCCACGATGTATTTCATGTATCAGTTTTACGTCAATATATTTCTGACTTATCTCACGTGTTGGATTGGAGTACTCTTCAGGTAGAGACAGATGGACAGCTGGCGTTGGAGCCAATTCGCATATTGGCTCGTCGGACGCTGGCCCTTCGAGGTCGAGAGCTGGACCAGGTTGGAGTCCAGTGGGACCTATACGACGAAGTCACTGCGACATGGGAAGATGCAGAGAGACTGAAGACCCTTTATCCTTACCTTTTTGATGACTTCCAGGAGGAAGTACCGTCTTAGGGGGAGAGGATGTGAGGACCACCCTTTTTACTTCTGTTGTTATGACTATTTACATTACTGTTATTGTTACTTTTTATGTTTGTGGGATAGCAGTTCCCGGAATTGTCAAGCTATTAAACTTTCTTATGATTTCGGAAAAACTAATTGGGTGATGTTTGGATAAGTTTACATTTCAGAAAAATTAATTAGGTGATGATGGAAAAATTGTAATAAGATTTCATTTATGTTAATTAGTACTATGTCATGATAATGCATGTTTTTAAGTTGCTTCGGCTATGATGATTTTATGTGGTTACTGATCTTGTAATTTAGTGTGCAGGAATTACTAATCGAACCACAGATTTCAGAGATCATTCCGCACCCCATTATTTGTTATTCCCTATTAAGCCGATCTGGTTCCACGAGGAACCAAGATCTCTTTGTGTTTGATGTAATGATGTAATGTGGTCTTTCGTATGGTCGAGTGGGTTAGGTTACCCTCATGTAACATTATTTTATAATTTGTGTTGTAAAAAGGATTCAAATTGAATTTCCTTATTTTATCTAAATTTATGAGGCCTTTTCTTGTGCTTTACCTTGACCAGGGGTGTTTTGTATGGGTTAAAGTTGACCCTGGGTTATACCCCATGGGTCCAGGGGCCCATTTGGCATGGGTAACCCTTGAGTAACCTCCATCTAGTCATCTTAACTTCCCCGTGAAGTTAAGTGGCGAAAATTGGAGGTATGGAGGGGACATGATGGGTTGTACCAACACCCAACCCATCCCCTCTACAATTCCCAAGGTAAGAGATGACTACAAGCCCATCCATTATTGAAGGATTGACTTGAAGTCACCCCCTCCATTAGTGAGATTCCCCCATGTGCTGTGGGGCCACCCATGTGAAGGAAGGAAGAAGAGGCATGGGTCACCTGTCTTTTACTCCTTTAACTCCTTTTATTTCTCCCATGCGAAAGAGAAATGACAGGAGGAAAGGGATAAGGAGTACTCTAGGGATGGGTGAGTGACATAAGCCACCAGGACAGAATAGTGGTTTTGGGGAAGGGTGAGGAGGTGACAAGTGTCACCTCCCCATTTCTTGAAACTGAAAAGAAATGGGGTTATTTGTTTCCAATTTTGGGAGGAGAGGGAGTGAGTTGAATGGTGGGGAAACTTTCATTCTGTTTTACCAAAAATAGAAAAGTTAGCTTGCAGGAGAGAGAAGGGAGAGGGAGTTGGTGGCTAAGGTTGGAAGAGAACTCTGTGGGCTCTGCAACAGCTTCATTCCAGGAGGGCTTTGTAAGGTTGGTTTGAATTTTACCTTTGTTTCGTATAGCTAAATGTGTATGTAAAGTGTGTGAATTTGTGTTTAGATTTGTTTTCTGTGGGGTTTATTGTCGGGTTGTTTGACAGAGCTTCTCCCACTTGGGAGAAATGCTCATCAAGTTTGGGGTAGGGGAGGAGAGATCCTCCTCGAGTGCATACCTCTTTCCATCTTTTGGGATGTTGAAAGCCTTGAGGGCATGTATCTGTGTCTATATCTTTGACTTGAGAGTCATATACAGATTTCTTAAAAATTTGTGATCAAACTTGGTTTGAGACCAAGAGACATTGTATTGGTTAACTTATCTGTCAGGGTGACACTCTGGAGTCGAGTGTGTCCACTCTCCTGCCCCTTATGAAACTCACTGTAGTTGAGTTTCCGTGTTGTGTAAATGACCCACAGGTGTTTGTGTGCTTTGGGATTGTTGTTGTTACTGTTGTGAAGTGGAGTGTTTGAGTTACCCATGTGTGAGTATGGTCTCCCTAGCTCGGGGGTGACCCTCTTGCGGGTCTACGGAAGGGAGGAGAGCTAGATGAGTGGTGTTTTCTTCTTTGTTTGTCTTTGATACACAGGTTTTCTCTTGGAGCTTCTGGTTTGCTTGGGAGGAGTTATATTTATGAAGAAACAGTTATTCTTCTTTGTCATGAGAATTAGGCCAGGTTCATTTCATAAGAGTTGAAGAGAGAGCACCTCTCTTGTTATTACTGTAATTTATTGTTACCCTGGGAGTGAAGGAAATCACCACCCTGATCTTGTTATTGATAGACTTTTACTTGGTTGTCACAAGCTATCAGTTGTATATTGTTTGGGAGAAGGAAGTTCATATCTGGGAAGTTAGTTGTTGTATCCATGGTTTAAAATTTATTCTCATGCTATTTGTAGTGGAAGAGTTAACTTTTCTGTAATATGAATGTGGTAAACAAATACCTTCAATTTTCAAGTTTGTTGCTTTGTAAACCTTTTTTAAATAGAAATTTCATTACTTATTTGCAATCTAATCTGAGTTTATTTATGTCACTATAAGTATAGAACTGCTAAATTAGTTGAAAGATCAATTTTATGATTCACTGTTCTAATGGATAAGTTAGTTTTAAATGATTAAGTTTTCTCCTTCATAAGTAATGGATTTAGTTATTTTGTAAGTTTTAAAGAAAATCTATTATAATTACTTCTGGATGTCCTAAGAGTTGAAATGGACATGTATTAATTGCCTAAATATACTGATTTAAAACTTCATTTTCTTAAGTGTAGATATATATATATATATATATATATCTAATTATTACTTGATTTTTTAACTAACTACAAGAAACTAAATAAAGTATTTAATTTGAGAAGATTATGAAATATATATATATATAACAGTTGTTATTAATTATTGACAGAATATTGTTTGATTGAGAAAATGAAAAGATATTCTGAAACTGAAATATATATATATATGAATTGATATTTAAATATCATCGAATAAGAATAAACTTGTTTTAAATTTTATGACCGCCGAACTAAAGGCGAAATGTGAAATCGCTGTGTAAAAACACAGTCAAGCTTGCACGGTGGGCGGTGGGGAGTATTCCCCACCGCAATCTCCATTTTGTTTGTTAAGAGGTGTGGGGAGGGGCGGAGCCCCACCCACACCCCACATCGTGGGATGTGGGTGGGGCTCCGCCCCTCCCCACATCCCCCTTCCCTTATAACTCCCGCGGGGCACAGCTCTGCAGTGCCGCCTTTCCCTTCCCCTCCGCAGCCTACACAGGCCCTTCCCTCTGCGCGGCCGACCCTGTCTCCCCTGCCGCTGCGGCCACCGCCACCCATCTCCTCCGCTGGCTGTGTCTAAAATAAAACAAAAAAAAATGTTAGGGCTTTTGGCCCTAACATATAAAATGGTCTATTTTGAACGGAAATCCATTATAATTGCCATATATATAGACATATATAGATACTATATATGTCTATGTATATAGCAATATATAATGAAATACTTAATATATATATAAGGGATTACGTGGAGTTTGTTAAACAAATTAAAAGAACAATTTCGTGAACTACATGTACCTTAAAATATATATATATCTATATCTATATATATATATATATATATATATATATATATATATAGGAGTAGTTTTATGAGCCATTTTATTGGGCCCTCATTTAAAATCTTGATAAAATGTGACACATGGATATACAAAAATAAAACAAAAAAAAATATTTTCACAGTTAGTTTTTATTAAAGTGTTGAACACAACAACCAAAGAAGTTATGTTTCCATGATCAGGGTTTTATAAAGTGGAGAGCCTCCTACTTGTATTAACAACGGTAAATGATTTACAATAAGAGTCTTAATAATACTGATTAGTAATAATAACAACAATAATTATAGATAAGAGAAAATAAAATTATAATTTAATGAGAGCATAAAGGAATATACTGTGTTACCGGGAAGAGTTTCTCGGAAGTTTCACTATCAACGCGGTTCAATAACCGGGAAAATGAAGAGGAAAATTACACGTCACCATGCTTAAAAGGTCACTGGAAATAAACTTAAGGAGTCATCATAGAAATTCCATGTGAGGCCATTTTAAGCTCAACTGTAGTAAACGTCCATATAAGTAAACCTGTAAGAGAGTCAGAAGAAGAAAAAGTAACATTGGAAAAACATAGAGGAGAAAATGCGCGACAATTCCCACATGGGATAAGAGAACTAAGTCGAAGGACCCTCCAGCCAAAATTTGCTTAGGAACAAGTTTAATTAATATATACAAGAGAAGAAACCTAGATCGGAGAAGACTAGGAGACCGAGTCCAGCGAAGTAGTAAACCAGCCTATGTGACTTGGATCATCCAGATGTTAGGTTTAATATTAACAATAGAAACAGTGATAACCCTGATTGATGCCCAATATGAAGAAAGGAAAATGAAAGAGAGAGAGACCGAAATATAAACAAACTAAATTATCACAGAAATAGTTAAGGTGAGCGAGATAAAAATACAATCAAAATTAAGACCCTGAGGAAAGGGAAGAAAGAGCAAACGAATCACCTTGTTGAGAATGCTAAGTCGAAGGAGGAGTATGTTTCAGGAAGCAAGAGAGGAGACAGACAACCGTGCCTTGCTAAAAATGACTAAATAGGGAGATCACGAGTCGGTTTAGTCAGAACAAGGTGTTGTGGGAAGTTGTTAATCTATCAACGAACCACGTGCGTAAAATAGTGTTGAGTAATTCCCACTAACACCGTAAGGCGTTATGCTGCCAGAATTTGCTGAGATTTAGATTTAGGAACCATGTTAATCTCACTCTTGCAATGACGTTAATGGCGTCGTGGTTGGTCTACTTGTGTCTGGTTGCACGCAATTGTACTTGTACCCCGCCGACAACTGTAATGTTTTCTCCTTGAGAGAACACCGCCGAGCATGCTTACGCATGCGAGGGGGCTTTTAGGGTAGTGTGAGAAAAGTTTTTCATATCTCGTGTCATAACCACATGACAGATGTGGCTATGACACGTGTGATGTGTGTTGTGACCACAAGGTCAATGTGGGCATGACAGAAGCCAACTCCAGTTTGTCTTTTCTAGATTTTCAGCGTCTTTTGTGATTATTGGTATTCGTTAGGAAATGAGGAAACGATTTACGTGGATACTGTCAACGTAATAAATTTGCAAGTTTAGTGAACATAGCCGGAAGTTGTCAGACCGGATCCATATCATTCACGTCAGTGGTAAAACAGTCAATAGCAATTTTACACCTCAGTAGTAAAATATCCCAAGCTGTTCGCACAGGGCGCATTTACGATCGTTCTCCTTGCCAAATTACATCACCATGGATAAGATCAATTTTAGAGACATCTTCAAACCATCATAAAAGAATCCATTTGGTTGAGCTCACTAGAATGTCTGCAAGACCATATGAAGGATAACAAACATTTCGTGATTGAACTCTCCTCGTGTAATTACCGTTCAGTCGTAAGATATCTCTCCTAGCGTTATTATCCTTAATAGAATAAAGTTGATTGGACAAGATTGAAGGAAAGTTTATAAAGATCGTATCATTATGGAAGTGTCGAATGGTAAACAGGAATTAAGTGGTTCTTTTATCAATTATTGTAATGTTTTAGTTAATCAATTTATTTATCCTTTGAAGCAAAATAAAGATTAGTTAGAGATTTAGTTGCAAGGTATTAATTTAATTGTTATAATATAATGTTGATTTTATTTCAGAAGTAGTTTGCATTAAACTGAGAATGAATTGTAGTATTTCATCTCCTAAATCTGAATGGAATTGATTGAGTGTTGTAATGAGTCAAATTGAGGTTGTTCAAACTTGAATTCTAGAGGTTAAGTTGTCGTTGTTAAGTATTTGCAACTTGTGTATTGTTGTTTTTTTGTAATTACAATGTAATAGCATTTATGTGTATCAAACATAGTATGAAGTATAATGAGGTACTGTCAAGATTGAATGTTGTGTCTTGTAAAGTATTAATCTCAGGATGAGATATCAAACCTCTTGTGATCTTATTGTACCATTTTGTCGTATGGAGAGACCCGAAAGTATCGTAATGTTAAAAGTGTTGGATAACAATTGATGCTATGATTCTATTTTGATGCAAGAGGGTTTATGCCTTGCAGCATTCATTTACGTGTATTGTTATAAGCCTTGTATGATGTTAAGGTTACTGGGTGTTAGGAAGGAGAGTGGCTTTCAATGTGGGGCTGACGCCCAAAGTGGCAGTCAGGATAACCCGTTGGAAGTAGATTAATCAAGTGATAACCTAAAATTAACTAGGGGGTTAAGGGTAGATTTCACATTAATAAGATTATTGGATTCCTCTCCCATGACTTATAGTGCTTGTTTAGACTAAGGATGGGTAGAGAAGGCCTGGTCGGCATGAATGACTTCCTTGTCCTCATGAAAGGAAGGTCGATTCCGCATGTGTCACCCTATGGGGCCGGCGCCTAGTGAGAGGCTGTCAGGATAACCATAGATGGGGGCCAGTGCCTAGTAAGAGGCTGTCAGGATAACCCATGTTAGGACCGTGCGATGACACTCTCCCTACTACAACCTAGCATCCCTTGTTCGGTCTCTCCTCATTTATTTTGTGTCGCCTCTGGAAGTTAAATTTAAAGTTAAAGTTAAAGTTAAGTTAAGTTATGTTGTGTTGTATTGTCATTGCCATGTGTTGTATTGGCATCGGTCGTCCTTTGTTCTTGTTTGTCTTTCGTCTACCTGACTGTCAGTGTTTGGGACCTCATGCTAACTCCTAGCTCGGGGGGTGGACCTTAGGGTTCCACATGGTCGGGTGGAAGAGCTATTTTATCCATTGGTTACTCTTGTAAAGATCTTACGCAGAAAAGGATTTGTTCCAGTTGTACTTGTTCCAATGATGATGATGTAAGTGTATAACCTTGTACCAGATTTGTGTAACAAAACATTCTTTATGTATGTAACTTTGATGTAGACTAAAAGGGTAATGTAATGATGTCATGATGTACTTATATAAAAGCATTTCAGTTATGTTTATAATCATGCAGATTCTGTTATTTGATGATTTGCAATGAATAGGAATAAGTTATTTAATTAAGATAGGTTTTGGATCAGTTGCTGATGTATGTTTAATTGTGTTAGTCAATTTGATAAGTGATGCAGCCTTGGACCCTTAGAGAATATGTCGTAATTAGTTGTGTTAACGTTACTTAATCATTTAAACAAAAAAAAAAATTGTTTCTTATAGCATAAGTGTGTATTCTTTCAGGCGTTCAAGGCAGGCGTTACATCTGGTATCAGAGCCAAGTTACTAACACTGGGTACTCTGGTTTTATAATTAGCCCATTAAACTATGCTAGTTGCTTAAACTCTGAAGAACATATTCATTCATAGTCCTTGCCTACCAACCTGAAGTGGTTTTTAGATGTGTTGTCCAGGAAGATGCCTAGGGTACGAGGCCGAGGACGTGGATGAGGTAGGGGTCATGGGAGAGGTGTTGATATCAGCCCTCCTCCTAGTTCCCCTCATGGGAGTACTCAAGAAGGTGGAAGTGAGAATCAAGAGAATCAAGATCAGCCCGAGGGTGCTCAACTACGCTAGCTCCTTGAGGAGGTGCTTGCTCGTCTTGGTCCTAGGCAGGAGGTGGTACAACCAGAAGAGAGAGAAAGAGAACGATCTCCTACAAGGAGAGAAATCACAGCTGAACAAGAAGCCATTCTTGCGAGCCACATGAGAGACCTGATGAGAGCCCGTCCTCCTACATTCGATGGCTCCGGTAGCGGTTTAGAAGCAGAGACATGGCTGATTGATTTGGAGAGATGCTTTGCTATGCATCCATATGGTAGCAATACTAAGGCAAGATGCGCCATCATGCATCTAAGAGGATTCACCTCTACATGGTGGCATCTTCAGGAACAAAAGTTGCATCTGGATATTGCGACAATTTCATGGGAACTATTTCTGGAAAGGTTCAGAGCTTGATTTTTATCTGATCACTGGAGGCAACGACGAGCGGATGAATTCCATGGGTTGAGACAGATGGCCATGACAGTGGAACAGTATGAGCACAGGTTTTATGAACTCAAGTAGTATGCAGGCATTGGAAACGACGAGGCCATGTTAGTTCAGCATTTTATTAGAGGTCTGAATGCACGCATCAGCGGAGGAGTTCGTGTGTTCGAGCCGAAGACCATGGAGGTAGCAGTTGAGAAGGCTCGACTGGTGGAAGAGAACTTGACCATGGCCCTAGGGGTCATACAGGTGTACAGATTGGTAATTCATCTCGAGCAGGTTCAGGTTTCCGAGGTGGTCAGTCTCATGCAGCAGGTAACTCGAGGAGTCAACAGGTACCTTCTAAGAGTGGACAGCAACAACAACAGTTTTCTCAGATGAAATCAAGAAACTCTCAATATCAGCAAGGCAGTCGATTTCATTCCAGAAAAGATTGAAGTTGGCAGAGAGTTAAGCGTGATTGTGCCAGTCAACCAGCGCAGAGTACACAATCTGCTGCAAGCAGAGGAAGTTTTCAGCAATCTAATGCTCCAGTAGGCGGTGGAGGTTTTGGCAGGGGAACAGGATGTTTCTCTTGCGGTTAGCAGGGCCACATTGCCAGACAGTGTCCGCATAAGAATACTTTAGGATTTGGTCAGAGGCCCGCAGTTTCAGAGCCCACTGTTGGTGATGTAGGTAAGTCACATAGGGTGTTTGCGGCGGTGGATAATCGCCAAGCGGAGCACCAAGGTACCGTTGTGGAGGCTACAGGTGTCTTGCGAGGTATTACCATTTCTGTTCTTTTTGACTCCGGTGCTTCAGATTCTTTTATTTCCCTTTCTTTAGTGAAGCATTGCAAATTAGCGGCAGCAAAGCAAGATGTTAAGTGGCAGGTGGAATTGGCCTCTAGATCTAGGGTATCAGTAGACTCTCTTGTGTATGGTTGCGAGTTGAGGATAGGACATTTATCTACCACAGCAGATCTTCGCATTATACCATTAGGATCCTATAACATAGTGTTGGGAATGGATTGGTTGGAGGCTCATCGAGCAGTGATAGACTGTCACCACAAATTAGTAAGGTGTGTTGATGAAGCAGGAAAGGAAGTAGAAGTGGTTGGGATTCAGAGACCCATCTCCTTGCGCATGATTTCTGCTATGCAATTGAAGAGATGTTTGCGTCAAGGATGCAAGTTGTTTGCTGTAACAGTTAATGACTTAGATTTTGGAGAAAATAGGGAGACATCCCTTGATGATCATCCTATTCTCAAGGAGTATGAAGATGTCTTTCCTAGCGAGATTCTAGGTATGCCACCGAAGCGGGATATTGATTTCAAGATAGACCTTGTTCCCAGAGCAGAGCCTATTTCTCAAGCTCCATATCGGATGACTACTTAGGAGCTTAAGGAGCTTCGCTTGCAACTAGAAGAGTTGTTAGAGAAGGGATTCATTCGTCCAAGTGTCTCTCCATGGGGAGCACCTGTGATTTTTGTGAAGAAAAAGGATGGATCTCTGCGTTTGTGCATCGACTATCGACAGCTTAATAAGGTGACTGTGAAGAACAGATACTCATTGCCACGAATTGATGACCTCTTTGATCAAATCAAGGGAGCTAAGGTGTTTTCCAAGATAGACCTAAAATCTGGATATCATCAGTTGCGCATCTTTGAGACTGACATCCACAAGACAGCATTTCGCACTCGCTATGGGCATTATGAGTTCACTGTTGTACCTTTTGGATTGACAAATGCACCATCAGTATTTATGAGCCTGATGAATGGTGTGTTCCATACCTATCTTGATAGATTTTTTCTTGTCTTCTTAGATGATATATTGATTTATTCAAGGTCTATGGACGAGCATGAAGAACATTTGCGACAGGTTCTGCAGTGTTTAAGAGAAAATCAGTTGTATGCAAATCTGGCTAAATGTGATTTCTTCCAAACTAAAGTGAAATATTTGGGACATGTTATTTCAGACAAGGGTATTGTAGTGGATCCTTCAAAGATTCAAGCCATCATGGATTGGCCGGCTCCTACCAATGTTTCAGAGGTTCATAGTTTCATGGGTTTAGCAGGCTATTATCGATGATTTGTGGAAGGATTTTCAAAGATAGCTCACCCTATAACTTCTCTTCAGAGAAAAGGAAAGAAGTTCATTTGGTTAGAACAGTGCCAAGCAGCCTTTCAGAGTCTTAAGGAGCGGTTAACTAGTGCACCTATTCTAGCAGTGCCGGATCCTGCCGGAGATTTTATGGTTTGTACTGATGCATCTTTGGAAGGTTTAGGAGCAGTTTTAATGCAGGAGGGTCGTGTGATAGCCTACGAGTCTCGTAAACTCAAAGATCATGAGTTGAACTATCCTACACATGACCTAGAGTTAGCTGCAGTTGTTCATGCATTGGTAATATGGAGACACTTCTTGCTGGGGCATCGGTTTGAGCTGCACAGTGATCATCGAAGTTTACAGTATATTTTTACACAGCCAAACCTGAATGCAAGGCAGAGGCGATGGATGGAGTTTCTATGTGAGTATGATTTTGAGGTAAAATATATCCAAGGTAAGGAGAATGTGGTGGCAGATGCTCTTAGTCGGCGAAGACATGAACTTTCTTCAATCACTCTTGGAGTGGATTTGAGACGACAGATTCTTGCAGCACTCCCTGCAGATAGATGGTATCAAGAAGTGAAAGCTGAGGTGGAGTCTGGTAGAGCCTTGGAGGGTAGATATGCTAGGTATTCTATCGAGTCGGATGGTCTCTTGCGACATTTAGGTCGCATTTATGTGCCTTCTACAGAGGGTCTTCGCACCCTAATCATGACTGAGGCTCATTAGGCACCTTATTCTGCTCATCCAGGTGTCAAGAAGATGTATGCAGACCTTTGTAAGATATATTTTTGGGCTGGAATGAAGAGGGATATTGCTGATTTTGTTTCAAGATGCTTAGAATGTCAGAGGGTTAAGGCAGAACATCAGCATCCCGCAGGTCTTCTTCAGCCACACCTTATTCTAGAATGGAAATGGGACATCATTTCAATAGATTTTATTGTTGGTTTACCCATGTCTTCTTGTCACCATGATGCGATAATGGTCACTATAGACAGGGTTACGAAAGTAGCACACTTTTCTCCTGTCTGATCTTCATATAATGCTTCATTTGTGGCCAAAATTTTCATGGAGGATATCGTCAGATTGCACGGGATTCCTTGCAAGATTATCTCTGATCATGATCCAGTTTTTACTTCAGCTCTTTGGACATCCCTTCAGCATGCGTTGGGGACTCAATTGAACTTCAGTTCAGCTTACCATCCAGGGACTGATGGGCAAACTGAGAGGGTCAATTAGGTCCTTGAGGATATGCTCCGAATGTATGTGATGGATCAGCAAAACTGATGGGAAGATTTTTGTATTTGGTGGAGTTTGCGTACAATAATGGGTACCACAGTTCCATTGGCATGTCTCCTTTTCAGGCCCTATATGGTCGTCCTTGTCGTACCCCATTGAGTTGGGATCATCTTGAGGATAGAGTTCTCCTAGGTCCACAGATGCTCCAAGAGATGAGTAGCAGGTCGATCGCATCAGAGAGCATCTGGTAGCAGCTCAGGATAGACAGAAGAAATATGCAGATGCTCACAGACTAGATCGTTAGTTTTTAGTTGGTGATCGGGTGTTCTTGCAGGTGCATCCGCGAAAGAGTCTGATTCGTTACGGAAAAGGCTCTAAGCTCGCGCCACACTTTGTTGGGCCGCCATTCGAGGTTTTGGAAAGAATCGGTCCTATTGCATACTGTCTTGCTTTGCCGCCTAGCTTGTCACGCATCCATGACGTATTTCATGTTTCTATTCTTAGACCTTATCATCCAAATATTTCTCATGTTCTTGATTGGAATGCGTTACAGGTAGAGGACGGGTAGCTAGCTTTGGAGCCCGTAGGCATTTTGGAGCACAGGCAACTCGCTCTCAGGGGTAGAGTCATAGAGCAGGTAAGGGTCCAATGGGATCCTAGTGATGAGACTTCAGCGACCTGGGAAGATACTTCCCGTATGCGAGAGCTATACCCATATTTGTTTGCAAGCTTCCAGGAGTAAGCCTGATCCTAGGGGGGGAGGATGTAGTGCCCCTCAACTTGTCGTCTTTTGGACTGATGCTTGCTTAGTAGTACTGGACATTATGACAGTATTTTTAGATTGTTTGACGATGGATTTCTAGTTATTTTGCTATTTCAGTATGAACCTAATTGTTATGATAACAGATGTTGATGTTGGATTATGTCATTTTATGCTTTACAATTTGATAAATGAACCGATGTTTTAGATGCTTTGATGTTATTCATTATATGGGATTGGAAGTTAGTTGATCATTTTATGTTGTAGACTAGTAATCTGATACCTTGTTCAATATAGTTGATTGTTATTCATAAACGTGAATGGAATAGTGTCGTATTACTCGTTCTCGAGTACCCTACCCCACTGCGATTTCCATTCACGATAGGACTACATGTGATGTATATGTATATCTTGTTATGGTTAACTGTGTGTTGCTGCAGGATGCAGGTACTAGGCATCGACTCCACCTGATTACAGGTCTGAGCGTGCCTTCGCCAATGGATTAGTTGGTTGGAGTTAACGTGAGGTCCCTAGTCAGTGTTCCTTCGTTGTCAGTTTACCCTTGTGGTTATTGGTTGTCATTCGCTCATGTCTTGCTGTCAGGTAATACTGTATCTTGGAGTCTAATGAGTTCTGCAGGTGTCTAAGTATGTGTGGTAATGTTGTGCTTTAATTAGAATTATTCTACGAAAGAGTATAAATGTTGTAAAATGGGCATAAAGTCGTTAGTTGTCGATTATCGTTATAAATAAATTATTATTCTATTAGAAGTGTTGTTGTTAAATAAGTTGTAAGAAATTTGTATTGTTTGATATAATATTATTTATAATAAATATTTAAATAAATAAATATCATGCTTGTAAATCGTGATTCACAACTTGATTAATAAAATAAATTAAAGTATAGTATTAATAAAATAAATTAAAGTATAGTACAAAATTATAGATTGTCGAAATAGTACTACTCTATTAATAACAATATATTGGGTCGGCTATAAAGAAATATAATAATAAAATAAAATAAATAATAATTGGGGATCATTAAATTAAATAAAATATATATATATATATATTAATGGAGTTATGTGCGGGATCGCGTGCCAAGCCCTTGGTAGAGGAGAGAGGCTGTGTTATAAAAGAGCGGCAGAGGCATTAAGGATGGCATTACAGGTACACGAAGGGAGAAGAAGGTGGGAATAGGTAGCTTGGATCTGCAACAATTGAAGCAGACTCGTTGAACTGACATCATAGCTAGGTTCCTTGGAATACTTGCCTTCTTTTGCTGTTTCTTTTCTCTGAATCTGAGCATGTTGATTGTTTGCATCTTTGTCTGATTTATGAAATGGTTTTGGTTCAATGGTTTCTATCGGGACTTTCTGTCATTTCTGTAAATGTGTATTCTCTGTAGACGGTTTTAGATGAAAACCTTGGGTCTGTAATAAACGGAATTGCCTTACCATTCTCCCACCATCCTCCAACAGATTAGAAACTATTTTTCCAGGTTACATTCAAGGGAGATCGTCCTTATGAGGGTTCCAATTCGTAGATGCCATGATGTGTGTGCGGTAGCTCACCTTCTCTCTCAGTCATTAGTCGACCACGGTTTCTTCTCCACACTGAAATCCCCTAACACCTCAGGGCAAGCGATTTGATTGTGTGAAAATAATTCTGTTCTTTTCTCCCTTAAAGTCTTTGAACCCTACTTTAGAGAGGAAGCATTAGCAGGCAGTAGTCGGGCATATACAGATTGCGTTGTTCCATCATAGTTTAAAAAAAAAAGATAATAGCAGTGAGTCGACCATTCTAACAAAGGTGGCCCCTTTCCTGGAGATCCTTTTCGTGCATCCATTGATCATTGATTAGCGCCTCTGATATAGCAGACGGAACAACAAACAACTAGTCGCACTTTTATCAGGTCAGCGAACTAATCATGGATCGCCTTGACAAACAGCTAGTCGCACTTTTATCAGGTTAGCGAACATATTCATCCATTATATTTGAAAGCTCTGTGTATATATTGCATTTTGTTGTGGTTAGTTTTATTTCTGTTGTGGACAGATAATAATAGGTAATTCGCTACCTTGTTACCACTCGTTTTGGAATGAAAGTCTGAAGCCTCTTCTTTCGCGATTTACTAGGTATTATACTATGGACCGTTGACTAACTATGCCATAGCTGGAATCATTGAAAACCCTTACATTTTCAATTATTGAAGGTTCTTCTATAGGATACCAACTCTACACTCGTCCCTGGTTTCCTAGCCGAATGGGTTGGGCGCATATCTGCCAGGGGCAGAAAGGTCTACAAGCTGTTGGTTTGCCGTCTCTAAGGTCGAGAGGATGGAGTATTCATCTCTCAGTCAGTATAAACCCTAAGCCGCTACCCATTACGGAAGAATATATTAGAGTTAAATATTTGGTGCTTATCCATATCCTTCCCCACTGCCAAATGATGATCGTTATGCCCCAGGGAGGCCGCAGACTTGGCTGTCAGTTGGAGTTCTTTCAAATAGGTTTGCAGGGGGGTTGTTATGGTGTAGTGCGAACACAATACATAGGACAGGATGTAGACAACCACCGTCTAAAGGTGTTCTGATGTATGAGTTGGACGTATAGTAAAGAATTCTAATGCTTATCTTTCTCAAACCATGAGTTGTAGAGCAATTGCTTCTGATAACTATAGCATACCAGTGTGCAGATTCTCGTAGATAGTCGACTGGTGTATTACATTTAGCTCTATATATATATTCAGTTTATGAGACGTTCACCCTTGTACTGATAGAAGTGTACCTGGTGAACAAAGATCTATCATTGCACCTGGAAATTCGTACTTGTAAATTGCCCATGATCATCTCTAGAAACCATTGCTGTAACATAGCGTTTTTCCAGATTTGAGTTTCATAGAACGGGGCTTGAAGCATTTTGTACCGTATCCAGAGTAGTAAGGAGATCAACTCAGTAAAACAGCGAGTATTGGTTAGCATTTTGTGATCATAGTTGCAAGCAAGATTAAACCATGTAACCTTCTGTCAGATCATTAAAATTTGCAATGTTAATCATACCTTTATGTTGGAAATCTGCACAACTGTAGAAAGAGTCATTTTGGCTTGGAAATAAGAAGAATACTGTTAGAAGCCAACTCCAGTTTGTCTTTTCTAGATTTTCACCGTCTTTTGTGATTATTGGTATTCGTTAGGAAATGAGGAAACGATTTATGTGGATACCATCAACGCAGTAAATTTGCAAGTTTAGTGAACATAGCCGGAAGTCATTAGACCAGATGCATATCATTCATGTCAGTGGTAAAACAGTCAATAGCAATTTTACACCTCAGTAGTAAAATATCCCAAGCTGTTCACACAGGGCGCATTTACGATCGTTCTCCTTGCCAAATTACATCACCATGGATAAGATCAATTTCAGAGACATCTTCAAACCATCATAAAAGAATCCATTTGGTTGAGCTCACTAGAATGTCTGCAAGACCGTATGAAGGATAACAAACATTTCGTGATTGAACTCTCCTCGTGTAATTACCGTTCAGTCGTAAGATATCTCTCCTAGCATTATTATCCTTAATAGAATAAAGTTGATTGGACAAGATTGAAGGAAAGTTTATAAAGATCGTATCGTTATGGAAGTGTAAAATGGTAAACAGGAATTAAGTGGTTCTTTTATCAATTATTGTAATGTTTTAGTTAATCAATTTATTTATCCTTTGAAGCAAAATAAAGATTAGTTAGAGATTTAGTTGCAAGGTATTAATTTAATTGTTATAATATAATGTTGATTTTATTTCAGAAGTTGTTTACATTAAACCGAGAATGAATTGTAGTATTTCATCTCCTAAATCTGAATGGAATTGATTGAGTGTTGTAATGAGTCAAATTGAGGTTGTTCATACTTGAATTCTAGAGGCTAAGTTGTCGTTGTTAAGTATTTGCAACTTGTGTATTGTTGTTTTTTTGTAATTACAATGTAATAGCGTTTATGTGTATCAAACATAGTATGAAGTATAATGAGGTACTGTCAAGATTGAATGTTGTGTCTTGTAAAGTATTAATCTCAGGATGATATATCAAACCTCTTGTGATCTTATTGTACCGTTTTGTCATATGGAGAGACCCGAAAGTATTGTAATGTTAAAAGTGTTGGATAACAATTGATGCTATGATTCTATTTTGATGCAAGAGGGTTTATGCCTTGCAGCGTTCATTTACGTGTATTGTTCTAAGCCTTGTATGATGTTAAGGTTACTAGGTGTTAGGAAGGAGAGTGGCTTTCAACGTGGGGCCGGTGCCCAAAGTGGCAGTCAGGATAACCTGTTGGAAGTAGATTAATCAAGTGATAACCTAAAATTAACTAGGGGGTTAAGGGTAGATTTCACATTAATAAGATTATTGGATTCCTCTCCCATGACCTATAGTGCTTGTTTAGACTAAGGATGGGTAGAGAAGGCCTGGTCGGCATGAATGACTTCCTTGTCCTCATGAAAGGAAGGTCGATTCCGCATGTGTCACCCTATGGGGCCGGCGCCTAGTGAGAGGCTGTCAGGATAACCATAGATGGGGGCCGGCGCCTAGTAAGAGGCTGTCAGGATAACCCATGTTAGGACCGTGCAATGACACTCTCCCTACTACAACCTAGCATCCCTTGTTCGGTCTCTCCTCATTTATTTTGTGTCGCCTCTGGAAGTTAAAGTTAAAGCTAAAGTTAAAGTTAAAGTTAAGTTATGTTGTGTTGTATTGTCATTGCCATGTGTTATATTAGCGTCGGTCGTCCTTTGTTCTTGTTTGTCTTTCGTCTACCTAACTGTCAGTGTTTGGGACCTCATGTTAACTCCTAGCTCGGGGGGTGGACCTTAGGGTTCCACATGGTCGGGTGGAAGAGCTATTTTATCCATTGTTTACTCTTGTAAATATCTTACGCAGAAAAGGATTTGTTCCAGTTGTACTTGTTCCAATGATGATGATGTAAGTGTATAACCTTGTACCAGATTTGTGTAACAGAACATTCTTTATGTATGTAACTTTGATGTAGACTAAAAGGTTAATGTAATGATGTCATGATGTACTTATATAAAAGCATTTCAGTTATGTATATAATCATGCAGATTCTGTTATTTGATGATTTGCAATAAATAGGAATAAGTTATTTAATTGAGAATGGTTTTGGATTAGTTGCTGATGTATGTTTAATTGTGTTAGTCGATTTGATAAGTGATGCAGCCTTGGACCCTTAGAGAATATGTCGTAATTAGTTGTGTTAATGTTACTTAATCATTTAAACAAAAAAAAATAAAATTGTTTCTTATAGCATAAGTGTGTATTCTTTAAGGCGTTCAAGGCGGGCATTACATCAAGAGATATAGTGTCTTTTCTTGGCATCTTTTAGATAGATGTATTTAAGATATCTATGCCAGTTATAATTTTTAAATTTAATTTCCATAGTAAACATCTAAAACAAAGGTCATTAAATTAAATATCAATTTTCTTTATGGTTTTCAAAGATTTTTTTATGCAAGAAAAATATTAAATAAATTATAATTTATAGGTTCCATTGTAGCATGTAAATAGAATAAGAGTAGATAGATGTATTTAAGATATCTATGCTAGTTATAATTTTTTAATAGAATTAATTTCCAAAATATTAATTTTCTTTGTGGCTTTTAAAGATTGAAGAACCATATAACCGTAGTCCTCATTAAACTAATATAAAGTAAATTACATTGCCATTATTTTTCTTTTCTAGCCTTCATTAAATTAAAGTAAATAAATTACCTACCTTAATTTTCTTATTTTTCTTTGTGGGTTGTAGTGGCAATTCTTAGCTCTATCAGTTAGTTCTAAATGGAATAATTTTCAATAATTTAATCTAAATGATTCAAAAAAACTTAATTATATTTTTTTAAAGGAATTAATTCCTATAGTAAAAATCTAAAACAAAGGTCAATAAATTAAAGATCAATTTTCTTTATGGTTTTCAAAGATTTGTTTATGCAAGAAAAATATTAAATAAATTATAATTTATAGGTTCCATTGTAGCATGTAAATAGAATAATAGCAAATAATACACAATGCCTAATCTAACCTTCTAGAAATATAAGTAGGAGCATTGCATCACTTCATAAATTCATTTTGCAAGAAAAAAACCAAAAAAAAGATGGTTGTGTACTGCCCTTACCAATTAAAATTCCATCTTTATTGATTATATTTCTTTCCTTATCATTAAACTTTTCTGAATTTGATTTGCTCTGGTTTTATTTTTATGTTCATTGATTTAATAAAACTATGTCAGCTATATTTTTATAATTATTTAAAAAATATGTCTAGTTATTTAAAAAACACTATGTGGAGGCTCTATTTCTTTTAATGTATATGGTCTCATCCCCTTAATGCCACTCTCGTCCCCTTAATGCCACTATAACTCTTCTTAGTGTAATTATTTTTATATGTCATCTTTTTAATAGTTATTGTTAACACACTCACGTGATTACATTCCACCCCTTGATATAAAAAACAAATATATACTTATTTTACTATCCTTGTTTTTGAAAACTTCAGGTTTACATGGCTTTAATAGAGAAAGAATTTGAAGATCAATTTGGCTTTAAACAACTTTACTTTGGGAGAAGAAATGGTGGATTTTGGAGATTAAAATCTGGACCAAATTAGTTAGCCTTGGTAATTACACTTGATCTATATTGATTTTTTCCTTAGATTTGTATTTTTAAATTTTCTTTTAAGGATTTAAGTTTTAGTAAAAATAATTCAAGGAAGCTCTACATTCATAATGTTTTTTTTTTTGCCTTACATTTTTTTTAAATTTTCTCAGTGATTTAAATTATAGTCAAAATAATACATGGAAGCCCTTGCATTAATATCTGCCTTAGATTTGTGTTTCTTTTTTATTTTCATTTTCAAGAATTTAATTTCAATACGGATTTAAAGGAAGCCCTACATTCATAATCTATGTTTTTTCTGTCTTAGATTTGCCTCTCTTTTTTATTTTCCTTATCACAAATTTAATTTTAATAAAATACCTTAAGCAGCTGAATACCTGTGATTTAATTCTGGCATGGAGAAATCTTTGTTTAACCTAGTTGAGTTGCAGAAAACCCTTGTTTGAGAAAATTTAACTCGATAAACTTTTTGATTAAACATCAATTAAATAAAAATGAAAATTTGTGTCCATGTATAATTAATTCCAAAGTAAAATAAAATAACCCTGAAGAAAATAACATAACTCCAACCTATATCTCTCTACTTTTTTTTAGATAAATGTATTTAAGATATCTATACCATTTAATAAAATATAGAACCTAGATTTTTAAAATTAATTAAAATTTTAAAAAACTTTTGAATTTTAATTTTTTTAATGGTTATTGAACCTTGCGAACCTACACTTGTCAAAAGCTATGATTCCTACAACCTAAACTTTCATTTGGAGCAGTATTCAAAACGGTAATAATTTAATAATGACAGCTTGGGAGTGTAAGAAGATTCTTCACCGTAGGCCCTGCTTATATGTTAATGAGTCTTAAAGCCGACAGCTTGTTTTCTGTTTTCTAGGTTTGCTCAGGTTTTGTAGAGAGATCTGGTATAAATATATTAAAAGACAGAGACTTTTACTTTGTCTGTTCAGAGTAAAAGTAGCGTTTGGAGAATTTAGAAGCCATACATTCTAAGATCAAGAAAGAAGTAGCGATTTCGTGTGTAAAAACATTCTCAACAGGAAGGGATCCCTCACAACATATCTGGTATTTTCCTCAAGAATCCCTCGCAACATAAAGCCAAGATTTTTTAACATTTTCTTTTTCATTACTTTCTATGGTTTTCTCCTTCTAAATATTATAAATGTTGTTGAAGTCATAAAAGTGTTGGGTATATGAAGTCCAACTGTGTTTTTCAGTCTGTCAAGGGACCAAACACAATTTCTCACTTTGAATGCTCTGAATGAGTTTGATCCTTTGTTTTCTGGAGTTGATTGGTGTCAGAAATTGGAAACTCAACGAGGTGCTGTTTTGGCAACTGAACTCAAGAACAATGGAAATAAGTTTGCAAAATGGACCGCTCCAGCCATATATTCGATAGTTTAATGCATGTTTTGCATGCATTATGGTTGCTCATTTCATATATATAACTGCTCATTTTACACATGAATATAGCTATCCTTTTGTCATTATTTAGTTGTGACCTGCTTGTGGACTACAACTTGATAAGATAGTTGTCTAGCATGGAGGGCCTTGCTATTTGTATTGATTGTCCTCAAAAGGTGAAGATTGGTATCATCCTCATAGACTGTCATGCAACCCTCTTTACTCTTTTTGCTGCTAGACTATCTCATGACTTTGCATACTCTACTTGACTATCTCGAATATTTTATAAGTTCTTATTTTATACATTTATTTGACAAGCTTAATCATGTCTCTTGTTTATGCATGTCCCTCTTAAGGCTTGGGGGCAGCATGTTGGGCTCAACCCTTGGGAGCCCATTTTTTCACCAAATGCTGAAATATTATGTACAATGATGATTGTATCTGTACTTTACATTACACAAACAAGTTAGACAAAAACAATGAATTTCAATGCTCTTATGATGACTTGATCTCTCATTTGATGATCTAATTATGTTTATGAAACATATGATGAGATTTCATGTCCCAAGCTCTAACTAAATTTTCAATCATCTGCAGGTATATCTGATGATCAAGAACTAGAGGAGTTGAAGATAAGAGGACCAACACCAGAGTCAGCCATCTAAGGCAATGAAGGTATGACCTCTCTTCATATGTGTTTCCCTTATTTTATCTTCAAATGTATAGTGTGCTTTTCATGTTGCATTAGCTCAGTTTAGTCATTCCCATGACTTGTGTGGGATATTTTAAGCATTCTTTTGATCTTAATGTATGAAACAACAACATTGTATACATTTTTCGTTACAAAATGAATGAAAGACAGTAGTATCATGCAATTTGTGTAATTTTTTTTGTTGTAAAACATTGCATAATAAAAACTAAATTCTATTTGAAAGCATTAATATGCAAATGGTTAAGCTTTAGAAGAAATTTGTTAGAGTACCTTTTACCTTTGAAGTAATCAGTTGTTTCAGCTCTACCAAATTGAGTTGCAAGTGAAATTTTGGTAACATGTTTCATGGTTGGTTTTATGTTAAAACTCTATGTTAATAATCTATTATCACGTTTTGATAATATTATATATGGAGCAACCCCCCTTTAGGTGCAGTGTACTACAAGTTATATATTTTTTATTGACTTTTTTTTGTTATTTTTTGAAGTGGATGCATCCTAGAAATTACATCAGTGTATGTATCACATAATTTGTAAAAAATTAATTGAAAACGTATTTTTTTCAATATGTATAGAATGAAGTGTAGAAGAATCTTTTTTTTATAAGTGGATAAAAAATTATAAAAGAAATCAATCATATGTAATAGAGTAATATGAAGACACTCTTCAAAGAAAATGAATACCTTAACTCATTCAAAATATTAAAAAAATTGTTTGGCTAGAAAGATAAGAAAAGTGGTGGTTTTGTACAATTTTATTGCAAAACATGTAAACTAATGATGTTGAAGTTTGAATTCGAGTTGTTTTATGTTAAAAACATGAATTTAGGAGTCACAAGAGATGTATTGAAAATTCAAGTCTAAATGGATGGGATCATAAAAAAAAATTGAATTTAAGGCATTAAAAATTCATATACCTCCCTCTGCTCTCCAACCCTACACTCAAACACAAAATAAATAGTAACCTTCTAATGCTAGTGTGTTTTAAGAACCTTTTTAATTTTAGGTTCTTTTATTTATGTTAAGTTCTCTCTTTTTTTTTTTAATATATTATTATTTTTAAATAAGCATTTCATAAAATTTATTATATCTTAATTAAGTTTTTTTAGTGTTTAATTTTTTATGTGAATTTTTTAAAATTAAATCTTTTTCATTAAGTTTTTTTAAAACAATTTTTTTTCATATATCATATGTTTTTAAAAGGTGTTTAAAAAAAATTGCCTTTCTTTTATTTAATTAGGCATATATTTTTTTTTTTTAATTTTGCATTTTGTTTAGATAATTAAACAATTATTCTAACCTAATTAGGTGTTCTTTTTTCAAAAAAATTAAAAAATGTTTACTTTGATTCCTGAAATCAATTGAACTCTTCTAATTATCATTCGTGGAAAACACATATTAGTTTCATTTTTTGATTTAAACACGTTTAGGATGTTGCCACTAATCTAAAATTGGATCTTGGTACTACAACAAGCTAGGATGAACAAGACAAATGGACAACAAAGAATGATGAAGAACTCATCCTAATAGGTATTTCAGTGTCACCTGAATTATATGTTCACATTGGGGCATACACGAAAGCCTATGCTACATGGGAAATTCTACAGAAAACATATGATAGTTCAAATAAATCTAGAAAGATTCAACTTCAAGATCAACTTGAAGATCTTAGGTATATAGATTTCAAAACCATAGATAAATTTATTCTCAAATTTGATGCTCTTAATGGTCAATTAATTGATTTAGGAGTAAATATTGAAGATCTTACATTAATTCATATTGTTCTTAGAAAATGTTTGGCTAGACAATTTCAACAACTTATTACAAATATCCATGCTCAATTAGCTATTCCTACTTTAGCTACTTAATTGTCTTATGATATTTTTTGAAATTTGTTAAGGAAAGAAGAAGCTAAGTTGATTCAGTATGGTACTCCTAAGAATATTGAGCATGCTTTTATGTCTAAAAATTAAAAATGTAAATTTTAAACCTCATAATAACCAAAATTATTATCTTAAATTTCACAACAAATATAATTGTTATAACAATAGAAATCACAACAATAATAGTTATGATAATCGAAAGAATAATCCTTCTAAGAGGCCTCATTGTAACTATTGTGACAAATATAGTCATTGGCCTAACACTTGTTTCAAAAATAAAAATGCTAATAACAAGAAGCAACCTATGAGGAAAAATTATCAACATAATCATAAGCCTCATAATAATAATGTCAATCAATCGAGGCGTGTTTTTACTTGTGATTTAAATGCTTCTAAACCTCTTGAATGGCTAATTGAATCAAGTGCCTCTCAACATGTTACTGCTCATAAAGAGTTATTTGAGTCAATGCAACTTGATAGCACTAATCTTTCTCTTCAACTTGCAAATAATCATAGTTGTAAAGTAGAAGCAATTGGAGATGTGAATGTACCTAATGGTAAGTTACATGATGTTTTGCATGTTCCTAAGTTGACAACAAGTTTGCTTTCTATAAATAAGATTTGTCAATAATACAAGATAGAATTTAATAAAAATATGTGCTATGTGATTGATCAAAATCAAAATGATAAATTCATTGCTCATGCTAAATTATACAATGATGATTTGTTCAAGTTCTATGAGTTTGATGCTTATAAATACTCTTTATTATCTACAATTGATTTTAATTTTTGGCTTGAAAGACTTGGTCATATTAATTCTAACAATATTACCATGATGCAAAAATCTAATATTGGAGAAGGACTGCCTAGTATTGTTCCTTCTAAAATTGTATGCACAAGATGCATGAGTGGTAAGATGCATAGGGAGCCCTTTCCTAACGTTCAAGCATGGAGGGCAAATCATAAGTTTCACCTCATTCATAGTGACCTTTTGGTACCCATGGAATATGAATCTATCCAAGGATGAAGGTATGCACTTACTTTTGTTGATGATTATTCATGGAGAACTTAGATCTATTTTCTTAAAAACAAGGATCAAGTTCTTGATACTTTTGTTGATTTTCATTAATTTTTTGAAAGGCAATCTTGTTTTAAACTTAAAATTCTAAGGATTAATAATGGTACTAAATATGTGAATAGTGCTTTAAATGGTTATTTGAAGTCTTTTTCTATTAAACATGAGTTTACCTTTCCCTACACACCTCAACAAAATGGTGTAGTGAAAAGGAAGCATAGAACTATTGTTGAAATGGCTAGATGTATGTTACATGCTAAAAACATGTCTTAAAAAATTTGTGTTCAAGCTATGTTTTGTGCTACTTATATTATTAATCAGACTCCAACCAAAGCCTTAAGGGATATCACCCCTAAAGAGGCTTGGTTATGTAGGAAGCCTAATCTTAAACATTTAAGAGTTTTTGGTTCAATTATTTTCTTCATAAACCTAAACATAAAACACAAAAGTTAGATTCTAAATCCTCTTGTCAAATTTGTGTTGGGTATGATGAACACTCTAAAGCTTATAAAGTTTATAATCCTCTTACAAATAAATTTAAAGTTTCTAGAGATGTATGTATTGATAAAAATGGTGTTCATGATTGTTTTAAAGTTGTTAACAATGATTCTTCTCAGAATAATGTTCTTGTTATTGAGGATAATCCTCCTTCTTTGAATACTTCTTTGAATCCTCCTTTGAATCCTTCTAATACTTCTGTAGTTCAAGTGATAGTGAACATGACACACATTACCATGATGATTATACTTCTAGTGATGCTACTTCTACATCTAATCATGTTCCCAAATGGTATAAAAATTTAGTTCAAGAAAGTGATGATATCTTAACTAGAGTGGATAGATATAAGGGTAGAAAAGTAAGCAATTGAAATTATGCTTTGATGTCTAAAATTATGGATACTAATGATCCAAAAAGTTATGAGTAAGCTAAACATCAACCTCATTGGAAAAAGTCTATGCAAGATGAATATGACATGTTGATTGCAAATCAAACTTGGGAGCTTGTTCCTTTACCTCAAGGTAAGAATCTTGTTTCATGCAAATGGTTGCATAAAACAAAGTTCAATTCTAACAATGAGATTAGTAAATTTAAAGCTAGATTAGTACCTATAGATTTCTCTCAAGTGGAAGTCTTAGATTATAGTGAAACTTTTGAACCCATGGCCAAAATTCCAACTATTAAATTATTTTTAGCTTTAGCTTCTCATATGCATTGAAATATTCATCAAATGGATGTTAAAAGTTCATTTTTAAATGGTGATTTGCATGAATAATTTTACATCTCAACCTTTAGGTTTTGTTGAAAAAGGTAAAGAACATCTTGTTTACAAATTGGATAAATGAATTTATGGTTTAAAACACTCTCCTAGAGAATGGTATGCTAAAATTAATGCTTTCTTTACATCTCAAGGATTTACTAGAAGTCAAAATGATCCTAATCTTTATATTAAACATAGTGAAAATGATATTACAATTGTTATTTTATATGTTGATGATTTGATACTTACTGGTAGTTCCAACAATTTGATTTGTGATACTAAATTTTAACTAAATAATCAATTTCCAATGACTAATTTATGTTTGTTACATTTTTTTTGGGCATCAAAATTTTGCAAACACCTAATGGTATTTTCCTTTCTCAACACAAATATGCTCAAGATCTCTTAGATAGATTCAAAATGAATGACGCTAATCATGTTTCTACTCCTTGTGAATTAGGAACAAAGTTAATGGTTCATATGGAAACTCCTTTTGATGATTCTACTTTATATAAGCAACTAGTTGGAAGCTTAAATTATTTAACTCTAACTAGACATGATATTTCCTTTAGTGTTAGTTTAATTTCTATATTTATGTCAAAACCTCAACAAACACACTTTAAATTTACAAAAAGAATTATAAGATATATTAAAGGTTCCATTAATGTTTGTCTCTTTTATGATGCAAATTGTAAATTTTCTTTATATGGTTATACTAATTCAGATCTAGAAGGTGATCCCAATGATAGGAGATCCACTTGTAGTTATTGTTTCTTTTTTGGATCAACTTACATATCTTGGAACAGTAAAAAGAAACAATCCACTTCTCTTGGATCTATCAAAGCTAAATATAAAGGTTGTACTAATGCATCTAAAGAAGCAGTATGGTTAAAAAGAATGCTTGATGAAATTGGTCTACCTCAAAAAGATCCTACTCTTTTATATTGTGATAATCAAAGTGACATTGCCTTAGAAAAGAATCTAGTTTTTCATGCAAGGAAGAAGCATATTGCTCTTTAACATAACTTCATTAGAGAGCAAATTCAAGACAAACAAATTTCTCTTTCGTATTGCAAGGGTGTAGATTAATTTGCAGATATTCTCATTAAACCTCTTTGTAAAGAAAAACTTCTTCATCATTGTAAAAATAGAAGCTTACATCCTATTGTTGGATTTGATGTAATCTCCCCAATTAAAGCTTAAGGGGGGATGCTAGAATATTAATCTTTACTTGATAAAGGTAAATATTATTTATTTATCAATCACCATAAATACTTATATTTATAATACGATGTATTTTTTTGTCCTCACATATGAGGATGATTCATGTATAAATTCCTCTTCGAGGAATATTTAGGTGATTAGTCATCTCCTTAAGAGATTGACACATTTCACACACCAAAGTGATAGATGGCATGTGAGAGTTACATGCAACTCCTCTTCTCACCTCTATTTATGAGGTGTTTTCTCATCTTCTTTTTATCATCTTCATTCTCTCATTCACGTGAGTAATTTTCTTGTAATTCTTTGAAGGCTTATTGTCATCTTTCATATTCATTGGGGATTTTTTGTTGTTTTCCCCCCTTCAAAATCTCTTGTCTCCATTGTTGATTGGTGTGTACTTCAGGTTGTGTTTCTTCTTTGAATGGTAATATTGTTTCAAACATAAACTCTAAATACTTGATTAGTCTTTTCTCACTCCTTAATTTTCCTTTCACAAAATTTAATGAAACATGAATTAAATAAAACTAATAATTTATGTCCATGTATAAATAATTCTAAAGTAAAATAAAATATCTCTTAACAAAATAACATAGCTCCAG
The DNA here is from genome assembly GCA_027924645.1 of Cunninghamia lanceolata. Taxonomy (NCBI): domain Eukaryota; kingdom Viridiplantae; phylum Streptophyta; class Pinopsida; order Cupressales; family Cupressaceae; genus Cunninghamia; species Cunninghamia lanceolata. The sequence goes on along the minus strand of BSBN01000078.1, from coordinate 26,232,183 downwards.
ATTATATCTCTCAACTTTTCTCAGATAAATGTATTTAAGATGTCTATATTAGTTAAAAACCATATTTTTAAAATTAATTAATATTTTAAAAAACCTAAAATTTTACCTTTTTAATGGTTATTGAACCCTTACCAACCTATACTTGTCACAAGCTATGCTTCTTACAAACAAAACTTTCATTTAGAGTAGGTATTTGAAACGGTAATAATTTAATAATGATAATGTTAGATGGCCTAGGAGTGTAAAAAAATTCTTCATTGTAGGCCCTGCTTATATGTTAATGAATCTTAAAGCTAACAATCTTGTTATTTCTACCCAAAAAAAATCAACTTGTTTACTGTTTCTTTTGATAAGATCTTCTAAACTATGTTGCATAGAGATATTGGTAGAAAATCTTCAAAGGTTGTTGTTATTACCTCCTTCTTTGGGATAACTACTATGAAAGTATTGCTTAAATCTTTCTAAAAAATTCCTTTCCTTTTTTATTCTTCTACTACTAACCAAATATTTTTTCCAACAATGTTCTAACATTTGTGAAAGAAGCTCACTGGGAAGTGATCTAGGCTAGGAGCTTTATCTAGATGCAGTTGTGTGAAAACTTGTTTTATTTCCTCAGTAAAGTGACTCATTAGAAAATAGTTTTGATCCTTATTTATCTGTGTATGTAGAAAATGGAAATCAAATAAGGAACAAATACATCAATGAGCCTACTCCATATTCAACATCACATCAAGATCAAGTAACTAATGATAGAAAATCAAACAATATTCCAAAGTAGTCCTTGTTACCCTTGATATTTGATAATGATATTTAATGTATAAATGTTGATTGCTCAAACTAGTAGCATAACATTATTCTCAAAATGTGTAGATAATGGCTTCTTGATGATGGTGTGGTCTAGGGGAAAAATTATTTAAAGGATGCTCTAATGTATATGATCTAGGACAAATGGATGAATAACCAAGATTAAATTAAGCATCAATAGCTAAAATCAAATGAGATATGGATCAAGACATGGCTCAAGGATGTATGGACAAGATTAAAAAGTGATGAATGGACAAGCTTAAGTAAGACAACTTAAGGGAAGGATAAGACCTATCCTCATAAGGTCGGCCTAGGATTTTTAGATTTTTGTGCCAAGATGATGATAAGTGGGAAAATATAATTAGTTAAATAAAATTATTTAATTAATTATAAGACAATCTAGGGGAAATAATTAATTAAATAACTAAAATAATTTAATTAATTATTGGACAAAGGGGAAATTTCATTAAATGAATTATTAAAAAAAATATTTAATTAATTTTGGCTAAGGAAAATGGATAAAATTAATTAAATAAAAAATACAATTTATTTATTAAATTAATTAGCTAAAGGCAGATAGATGAGAGACACTATGATGGACAACAAGGTCAAACCTAGGTGTCTATATTACCAATTTAGGTATTTTCCATGATGCTCTTTTGGTGCTTCAAATCTAACCCTTTCTGATTGTTTAAAAGATTCTAAAGTAGAAAACAACTTCTTCCTTGATTTTCTTGTCCTCCTCTATTAGTTCACTAGTTTTCAATTTTATCCGTATAACTCTATTATGCATTTTCTAGGTTTTTGTGGAGCTATGGAAAATATTTGTGTTTTTGTCCCCATCTTTGAGCCATATTTTCCATGATTTTTGTCCCCAAAAAATCTCTTCGATTGCCAAAATTTTCTAAATATTGATACATTAAATCTTTTCTCTTTTATATCTTTCCTGATTCATCCCATTCTGGATTACCTCTTCGCTTAGATTTTCCATCATTTATTCTAATGTCTCTTTTTCTTCAAGGATGTTCCTAAAATGATCTTCCATTTTTTGAGGCATTCTTTCACATATTGTAGTTTCTTAAATAATATAAATATTATTTTATCCTTATTGATATTGTACCTCACCCCACCATTTTTCCATAGTGGTTGTAAATTCTTGATGTCTCATCAGCATGTTTTCAAATTTGAATGGGCATCTTTTTGGCTTTTGTTCTTCTCTTAGAAAGAGTTGAATTGAAAAGTGATCATATCATAAAATAGGAGGAATGTTACATTCATCTAATACGAGCGTGGCCCAATCATCACTACACATGAATCTATCTGGTCTTTTAGGTATATTATTTAAGCCTATTCTTTGATTACTCTATATGTATAACCCATTGTTTGGTTTTATGTCTTGAAGATTTGTGTTTGTTGTGAATTATATGATGCCTAGTTGTGCTTGATTCTTTATTCTCACCCCCATTTTTTATCCTCATCATATAATATAGTATCAAGAAATATCCACCAATTATCATAAACTTTTGGGGTTTAGATTTAATAATGAGTACTATATCTTATCCATTTTCTTTCTTTTGTGTGCATACAACTGGTCCATATACATTAATCAAGAAAGATGAAACTTAGTAAATATACAATTAATTTTACTTACTTGCCAATGTTGAACTAAGTTAACGAATTCCATGTTTGTTGTTGAGGGTCTCCATATGATAGCCATGCCTCTAGAAAGGATAATTCATTCAACAAAGTGTCCTTTCCATTTTTTGGTTTGTAAGCCATTATTTTAGCTTGCTTCTTCCTTATTTTTTTCTTGTAGGAGGAATATATCAATATCTGGTAAACACATTTGACATTTAACCAAAGATCTTTTGTTAGAGGTGTTTAGGCCCCTATCATTCCATGATGTGATCTTCATTGATCATTGGAAAGGAGTATTCCTTTCCTAGATCTTAGCATCATATTTATCTTCATTTTCTCTTTTCCTTCCCCTTCTCTAACCAATAATTTTTTTATTAGATTTCTTTCTTTTCTTTTTATGTTCCCCACAATTAGGCTTGTCAATTTCAAATATCGATTGGATCATTCCTCTATCATCTAAAGAGTTCATCTAAATTTCCATCCTTTCTTATTCCTCATTTATTTCTTTTATAATCTCCTTTTGAAAATCTGAAAATCTAAATTTTAGTAATCCCAAAAAGTTCTAACACTAATTTGAAAGTATCATTTTTTAGGAAATACCCTAACTCTCCCTCCTTTAGAAAATGTCATGTTTTGTTATTTTCCCATATTTCTACCTGTCTGATTTTTCTTCTTGATTTTGCTCCTTTTTCCCAATATTGGGTTCTTCAATGTGGGAAATGTTTTCTACTTTTTTGTTTTCTCTTTCTCTTCGTTGATCATTCATGTTCCATTTATTTCTTCCTATTAGGGATTTTTTCTATTGGCCCCTGTATTTCAATTTTTTGGTACCAAAACTCTTCCTTCGATTGAATTTTGATAGATAGAGGAAGCCTTTCTGTCAAATTTATGTATACAAAGAAATGTGCATATAGGCCTAATTCTTTCTCTTTTGTATTCTCATCCATCAATATGAAGGACCCTATACGATTTTCTATTTCCTTAAGTATCAACGGATTCCAATATTTGAAGGAATATTATGCAATCTAATCCACATTGGATTTTTTGATATTTTATGTCTAAGATGGTTAAGGTTTAGTTCCTAGTTTTTTATGTAAAAACCCACACTATCCATTAATTTCATCAACTTTCTTTCATTATTTCATCTTCTTTTCCCTGTCATTCACATTTTATTTGATAAATACCTCTTGGTAGATTGTGGGTAATCATCTCTTGCCCCTAGTTTTCTTTACACTATTTTTGTATTTGATCTCATGCAGATCATGGATTTTCCCAACTCATGAAAAAGGCCATATATTTTGAATGAGAATTTATATAATCCAATTCCTATTTGTTTTGAATAAATATGACATTCTAAAAATTTTCCTTTATTTTTTGTTTCCCCAAAGGAATCCTATTCACTCATATAGCAACATATGATAATTATTTTCTTGGTTTTGTCCGTGTCCCTTTTTATCGTCTTGGATTTGGTTTTCTATCTAGTCTATTAGGGCCTTATATTTTATTTCCTTTGGTCTTCATAATTTAATTTATGAAGGGGAAGAAATTTGATCTAACCCTAGTGTAGGGTTTTGGGTTGTCCTTTTCTACAAATTGTCTCCTTTTAAGCGATTGGTGGTCAAACTGTTTAAATCTATTTCTATTATTTTGTTCTTCATCTTCTTTTGTTCTTCTCTCCATTCTTGTGTTAATCTATTGTAGTCTTTTGCTGATTTCTACCTAAAAAATGTCCTCTCTATTTTATATCCTTTTTCCCTTGCCTCATGTTTTTTATTTTTAAAATTTCATCTATCACTTTTCTTGTGCCTCATTTTTTGTATTTTTAAATTCCATTGCCACTTATTTTGTAGAGTAGAGATAATTTTACATTGAACAATTTTTGGTTAACTATAAATTAAGATTTTATAAACACATTACTATTTCTTTTGATTTGTAAATGCATCCATGTGGGATACTCCTTGTACTATAAAGTAATAAAAAAAATAGTATATGTTTTTACAAAAACTCTATTAACATAGAGTCAAACCTAGGTGACAACAAAAACCTAGAAATGATATAACTATTACTATATATTTAGCTATGCAAGGATAAAATAAAAACATAGATAATAATATGAGAACATTGTTCCTTTGACTTGCTCCTACTCAATGTGATGAAGGAGCATCTCGGGTGAACGAGCTATCCCACATCAACCAAAATGATTCTTAGATTTTTATTCCATTTTGTTTCAGTTTTTTAGTTGATTTTACTTTTGGAGGAGATTCATGTTGATTTCATGATTGATGTAATCGATTTAAGAGCATGTACCAGTATGAATGTCGAAAGAATTTATTAAGACTTTCACTTTGTAGAAACTAAGTTCAACATCTATGAAGGGGATTTACCTAGAATTGGTAGCTTTGATAGGAATTCTATAAAAAGAGAATGTGTTTTGTTTAAAATGATGAGATTCTATCTGATGGAGAGGGTGTGATAGAAATGAGGAGCTATCTACAATTCCTTAACACATAACCACAGCCAAAAAGTGGTATTTTTATTATTTCTTGGTAAAGTTTCAACTCCAATCTATGTAAGGATAGAGAAGACCTCAGAAGAGTACAATATTTGGAAGAAAGCCATATTTTGGGAAGAAGATGCCGATTCAGTGTCCAGTCTTGTGATGATCTAGAAAGAGAGAGTGCAGAAGTTCAAAGGATGGTTAGCCATTTTGGAATAGATTTTTCTAGAAGTTGATTCTATTTCTAGCTTTTCACTTTCTCAATGCCTATGCCATATAAAAACCAAACAATGGCATTTTGAAGGGGTCAATCTGTAGAAGAATAAACAAAGAATAAGAGTGTGCAGACAAGTAGAAAAATGTAGCAGAGGACAGCAGCTTGGGGAGAATAAAAGGATTGCTACCCAAAAGGGAAGTCTAGAAAAAGTGAATTGATGCAAGTCTAGGAGAGAGAGCGGCTGATAGAGGTTGCTGCCAGAGAGGAAAAGAGGAGTTTTGTACCATAGTAGCAAATAAAAAATATAGTTGTTTATAGAATAGAGAGAGAAAGAGATTGATATGTATCTAAAAGAGGCCACTGGAAATAAAATTCTTGTTGCAAATTAGTTTCAAGTTGATTCGAATAAGAGAATTTAAACCTTGTTTCTAGCAATCCCTATTTTTAGTATATTGTGTTTTGAATTAAATTTAAAAATGGTGTGAGTTTAGACTACAAGAGGTGAGTATTTTGTCTACATCAAATGGTATCAGAGCGAGGTGATCTTGAGAGTGTAGAGTATGCACCAGGACCAATGTGGTCTATTCTCCATTGAAGACTAGAGTTGGGTAGAAGGTGTTGAGTTCCACCACTAAGAGAGAGTGGGTAAGGAAGCATCTTTCAAAATTCTTCTTGGGTCGAGAGTAGTAGGAAAAGTGTTTGACAAAATGTCAAAAAGGAAAAGTATGAGGTTGGTCTTGAGAAGACCTTTGGGAATTTCATTCCTTTAGAGATTGATGATGGAAGAGTTGGATAATACACTATAGGATTTGTGACAAGAGACATGGAATGTTCTGATAGAAAGTGTAGCAGAGATGAAGATGGAAAAGAAAATGGGTGAGGAGTCCCATATTTATTCTAATGATGTTTTGTATGCAAGTGGATTTGTGTGTACTGAAAATGAGGACAAAGACGAAGAAAAAGATGGAGAAAAGAAAGTGATTACAGTAGAAGAAGTTGCAACAGTTGAAGATGAAGAGGTTGCAACAAAGGATGAAGAGAAAGATGATTTGATGTTGTAGATTTTGTTGGTGGAAGAAGAGGTAAGAGAAATGAAGTTGAAAGAAAATGATGAAGTGATTGCAGCAGTAGAGGATGTAGTTGTAACTAACAAGAACGTGGAAGACATCATAGTGAATTTTGATGTTACGGCTATGAATGTGAATGAGGTAAATCAGTTATGTGATGTTATTTTATTTTTAGATGTGGTAGTAGAAAATGAGATGAATAGAGGACAAGATAATGTTGTATTGTTGTGTTTAGAGACGGTTAAGGATGTTACAGGTTATTGTAGGATATTGGTGGAGGTGAATGATTAAAGGTGGGTTTCAACCCACAGAGGAGGAGACGAGTGAGGAAAGAATTTGGTGAAGGAGATCAGGCTTTGGTGGACATAAGTCCATGAGGGGAAAGAGGAGGAAGAAGTGGTGTTTCTAGAGGAAGGTGGTCCATGTTCCAGCATGATGCTAGAAAAGGCAAAACAAAGATTGATTTTAAACTCTTGGACAATGAAAGAGTTCATTGCATGTTGATGGCAAGACAGAAGAGTAGTACAAAGTTACTCAACTCCACTTTGTGAGCATATGCTCGCAAACATTTTACCTAGTGTGTCTGATGCAAGAGCATCTCGGGTAAATAAGCTATCCAGCATCAACCAAAAAGATTCTTAGATTTTTTTTTCTATTTTGTTTCAGTTTTAAGTTAATTTTACTTCTAGAGGAGATTCAGGTTGATTTCGTGATTGATGTAATCAAGTTAAGAGAATATTTTTTTTTTTTTTTTTTTTTAAAAGGGGGAAAAAATTTTATTCAATCCAAATCAAGAAACAAGGCAAGAGCCCCAGGCTCAAGAGAAAGGAAAACAACCAACAAACAAACAACAACACTACATAGTCATGGCTTCTAATAAAAATCTCTCAAGAATCCTCAGATTATCAGAAGGTAACTCATTCCTACCACTGATATCCCAGCCCTCCCCTTTCTCGGAGGCCCACTTCGCCAAGCAATCAGCCACGCTGTTCCACTCTCTAGGGATGTGGCAGAAAGAGACTGATTCTAAGGAACTGCAAACATTTAAAATTTGTCTGACCATCGAGGCTAAATGCCAACTAACACCATCCAATCTCCGGTTGTTCAACATATCCACAACAATCTGAGAGTCTGACTCACAGATTAGCCTCCTCCAGCCAAGAGAGCAACTCCGCTCAACAGCAATCTTAATAGCGAGGGCCTCCATCAGGGTATTAGAGTGATGCCCTTTGTAGACAGAGAAGCAAAAAACAACATCCCCATCCTTACTTCTACCAATACCCCCAATACCAGCATGCCCAGGATTCCCACGGGAAGATCCGTCAGTATTAATCTTTAGGACTCCATCTGGAGGAGGAGCCCACTTCCCATCACGATAGACCCATTTCTTGACACGGCGTGGCATAAGACCTGTACGGCACCCCCTACTCTTAGCGCCCAGGTTCAGATCCCGCACAACCGCAACATCCCCAGGATCAATACTTTCAGACATATCACATTTAGCAGAAATAGTCTCTTGAAGCCTACTGATAATCTTCATCCACAGTTGACCAGTATCCAATCTGGAATCACAAAACACTCTACGGTTCCTTTCCAGCCAAAGGTTCCAAAGAATGAAAATGGGCCCAATGAGCCAGGCCACCTGAAGAAAAGGCGTCTTCGCTGGAGGCCTACCCAGGCTCTCCCAAAACTCAATAAGAGAGGAGACATGAATGCACCCATGATGCCAAGCCTCCCACCATCTGTGCCAAATCTCACGAGAAAAGGGGCAATGAAAAAACAAGTGGGAAGAACATTCTTCACTGCACAAACAAAGAAAACAAATGGAAGGTCCCTGAAACCCCCGTTTACGAAGATTCTCCCAAGTGAGACATTTCTTCTGGGCAACCAACCATAAAAAGAAGTTACACTTGGGCCACGAAAAGTTGTTCCAAACCTTCCTCCACCAGGGCACCTCGGAAGGCCCATATAAATTCGTGTCAAGCACAGCATAACCTTGAGCAACAGTATAATTCCCTTTTGGGCTAGGGCTCCAAGCCAACTTGTCCCTCTCCTTCAGAGTGCTACAAAGCCTGCCCTCCAAGACCTTACACAAAGCAGCACGATCCTCATCAGAGCCACCCACAGGCCACTCCTACGGATCCTTCCAGCACAACACCTCCAGATGACCGATGCGCTTAACTATTTTAAAATGTTCCACCCTAGTCCAACTAGCCTCAGAGAACATCTGGCAAAGAGGCATAAGCTGAGGGAAACTAGACAGAATGGGAGGGTAGCCATCCCAAGAGTCCAACCAAAAAAGAGCATCAGAACCATTATTACAAATCCAGAAAAGACCACTCTGAACAAGCTGAGCTCCCTTCTTAAGAGTATCCCAAATGCAAGAGCCTTTGCCCAACAAAGCAATCCGTGGCACATCCCGGCTCTCAACCCCAGGAACATACTTGCAAGCAAGAATCTTGGCCCAAACCTGATCCTAGTTAAGAGAATATACCAGTATGAATGTCTAAAGAATTTATTAAGACTTCCACTTTGTGGAAACTAAGTTCAAACATGTGAAGGGGATTTTCCTAGAATGGTAGCTTTGATATGAATTCTGCACAAAGAGAACAAATTCTATTGAAAATAATGAGATTCTATCTGATGTAGAGGGTGCGATAGAAATGAGGAGTTATCTACAATTTTTTATCACATAATCATGACCAAAAAATGGTATTTTTATTATTTCTTGGTAAAGTTTCAACTCCAATCCACGTAAGGATAGAGAATACATCCAAAGAGCACATTGTTTGGAAGAAAGCCACATTTTGGGAAGAAAATGGCGATTCGGTGCCCAGTCTCGTGATGATCTGGAAAGAGAGAGCGCAAAAGTTCAAAGGATTGTTGGCCATTTTGGAATTGATTTTGTTAGAAGTTGATTCTATTTATGGCTTTTCACTTTCTCAATGCCTATGCCATATAAAAACCAAATAATGGCATTTTGAAGGGGTCAATCTATAGAAGAGTAAAGGAAGAATGAGGGTCTGTAGAGAAGAAGAAAAATGTAGTAGAGAAGAGTGGCCTGGGGAGAATAAAAGGATCACTACCCAAAAGGGAAGTCTGGAAAAAGTGAATTGATGCAAGTCTAGGGCAGAGGGTGGCTAATAGAGGTAAATTCTAGAGAGCAAAAGAGGATTTCTCTTCCATACTATCAAATAAAAAATATAGTTGTTTATATAATAGAGAGAGAAAGAGATTGATATGTATGTTAAAGAGGCCATTGGAGCCCAGAATTGAAATTCTTATTGTAGATTAGTTTCAAGTTGATTCAAATAAGAGAACTGAAATCTTGTTGCTAGCAATCCCTATTTTTAGCATATTGTGTTTTGAATTGAATTTAAAAATGGTTTGAGTTTGGTCTGCAAGAGGTTAGTATTTTGTCTACATCACAATGTCAATGAAACATTGCATCCATTCTACACCATCTACCTCCTTCATTCCAAAGATCTACTTCAAAAAATCAATTTCTTTCTCCACCTTCTCATGCCTCCTTACAAAAGACCCTGTCTTGTTGGAAGTAAGGAATCAAAACCATTTCATCAAATCTTCATTATGGTTTAGCCTATGGAAATCACTTAGAAGTGGGACACCATTGCCATACCTAGTCATCACTAACACCTCATCTAAACCTTCCAAGAAGCTCTTTTTTATCGAAGCCTTAACAATTACTACCACATCCTCCTTCAATTCCCCAAATTTGAACAATGTTGCAACAAACACTGATGAAACATCAATATTTACACTATATGAGTGATCTACCAACAAAAACTCCTCCCCAGAATCCATCGCACTACCATAAGTAGAATACTATTTCTAGTTTTTAAAATGCTTTGAAGGCTCTTTTCAATCACCTCCCTGAGAAAGGCCATATGCCTCTGGAGACAAGTAAGCCTGATTGGGGTGTCCAAGGCTTCTGAATAGCTACGAAGCTCAAATAGTGGATAATTAACATCAAATCATTATTTACCTCAAATACAACCATCTTAACTCTGAATGTGCTGGAATAGGAATCTCTCAGTGTTTGTATCATTAGTATCTCCCACTTTGAATGTCCTATCATCATAGTGGAGTGGAACAAATTGGAGAAGGCATTAAATTCCATTATTACCAATCCTACAAGAGTGAAACTAATGTGTCACTGGCCATGTGGAAGTTCCAAAACTAGTTCCTTCAACTAATTAATTGTCAGGTTGGCCAACACATCAACCTCATTATTTGTCTCCCTAAATACATGGTTAACTATGTGTTCTTCTAACTTAGCCAAATGCTCCATGACCATTTCAAGTATGGTGTTATATGTCCAATTTGATGTGATACTCATCCTTACCGCATTAGTCACAAATATGTTGAGACACCTTCTATTGCTAGCTTGCTTTGACCCATCTTAATGCTTACTTGAAGTCCCAGGATTAGCACTTGAAACTCAACCATATTGTTGGTTTGATGGCCAAGCCTCTTTGAGCTATTTTATTAGTACCTGCCTTACTATTGCAACTTTTCGATAAAATTTTAACAAAATGAAAAATGATTTATCTCTATTGTGATTGTCTTAGAAAAATGAACTCTTCTTCTCAGTGCAACAAACACCTATAAATGTGGAGAGAAATTCAGTTTGAGGGCAGGATGTGGCAAGTAAACAAATTATGAACACCAATCTTACCTCCTATGAGTGGCATAATTCTGAGAGTGAAAAATTATGAGTTTTTTAGAATTTAATTTTTTACTTCATTACCTAAACTTTAAAATTACTTTTTGTCAAAGGTACAAAATGTTATTATTTATAGTTATAATATTAATAATACTATGAATAATATTATTAATATCCATTATTAACACTTCTTCATATATAATCTTAATTGATATGATAATATTATAATAATATAATAATAAGTATTGTAACGTCCCACCTAGGCACCCATGGTACAAGAGCCCAAAAAGGACAATTTTTTTTTTTTATTTCTAAACTTAACACAACATAAACATAATTACAATGCATAAAATACAGGACAAAATTATAGTACCGTGGACTTAACCCCATGCAACATGCAAAGTATCACAAGATGCATATAATGCTAAATGAGATTTCTTATCCAATATGTTATGGTTCACATACGGTAATATACTAAGATTCACATACTAATCCATGATCTATCCAAATCAAAATAATCACATCACATGAGAAAATAGATCGTCATCTTAATGTCATGCCCAACTCATATGAACATGTACACAACACAAATACACATAACTTACAACAAAGTTGATTCAGAAAACTCCCATACACAATGACAATAACTAAGTGCAAAGAATATAGAAGTAAGATTTCATAAGATAATACATTATAATTTGTAAAATAGATAGAGTACATTTCTTTTCTAGAGTAAAATTACAATGAAGGAGTAAAGAAGACATGTCCTAAGGGCCCGACCTATGCCTCAGGGACTCATCCCAGATTGCCTTGCCTACATGAAAGCGCAGAGGCTTCGTAGTTCAAAAAACTTGACTTTTCAAAACAACTTGATTATCCAATAAAAGACGCAATAACCTCAACATTGACATCCTTTCACACATATTCTCAATTTCACAATTTTACACAATAATAGGAGAAATATATGATTTGAGGTAGAAAAATATCGCTATGAAATCACATAGGGTCAGAAATAGAAGATATAACTCAATAGAAAATCATAACAAGACACCCAGTTCACAACTCTACTTCATCTAAGATACAATCATAGTGATAAATATTAAATATTCTTTCCAAAGGATGCAAGAAACTCATAAAAGAAAATACCAGGTTAAGTTATTCTAAAATTCTTTATCATGTGGAAGCACAAACTTTGTCAATTCTCTTTCACAGGAAAAAGTGAATAGAAGGTCAAATCAACCTATAATGATTTATACCATGCTATGAGATAAAACATGAGTTAGTTATTCCAATAATATCAGAATTACCCAAAATGCTTAAGGTCATGTGCCATGCAATCCAATTTACAAAATATAGCAATAATAAAATAGTAGTGTTGTTATCATCCTTAAATATTTGACAAAATTAGGCATTGTAGCGTTATGAACTATGCATATGATCATGATTCAAATAGAATATTACTTACTATCTCAAACTGATTATTTCGGTTAATATTCCAGCAATTTTTAACCATAAGTTCTCTATTAACTATATCACATCATCATAATAATTATTACTTCTACATCTTTTACTCTTACTTAATTTCTGTACTTTTTATTCACTGTCTTTTATTCATTTATTTATCTTATATTTGCACAATTTACACAGAAGATGATATTTCCCTTAAACAATACCTATTAGTGATTTATAGAAGTAAAAACACATAGAATTAGTGACTAACTTCATTTAAATTCTACATCCCTTAATCTAGATACAAGACGAGAAGATACAAGACAAGAGAAAGATTTGCATCTCACTTCATTAGATATAAACTATGTCAATTAATCTAGATATATATAAACAAATAGAAATAGGTTTGGAAGATGAGGGCATCATTAATCGACAACTTATAGGACTAACCCATGAAGTTTGTTCAGACTAATGTGATCAAGAACGATGTAGCTTGTCTACGAAATGTTAATAGCAATAGAACAAATATTTATACTCTTTAAGGCATTAAGAATCTTAAGCGTTTAGGTCAGCTCTATAGAATGGGGGTATTAGTTGTTCAGACAACTATGACTACCAAGATAAGGCCTTGGCTGCATTTCTTGCAGAATTGAAGGAGTATAAGATCTTTCAAGAGTGTATTCGGATGATAGAATAGGGTAACTGTGCTAGCTAAACTTGCCAAAGGTGTCTTGTAGCTTATGGGGGTCCTCTCAAACAATCTATGTGATGTCCCCAGGTGGGCCCCTACTGGAAGGTGACGTAGGTCTATCTGGATGGTTTGTCCCTCCCATGTGTCTAGGGTCCTCATCAGCGAGGCTTGTTCTAGGGTTGCCCCCTTAACACCGGGGGTGCCATTTACTAACAGTCTGGGCTTTTGGTGCAACATGTTACTAACTTGGTATCAGAGCTGGAGGTCTCAAGGTCAAGACTTGCGGAGCATGGTGGGCTATGATGTCCCCAGGTGGGCCCCTACTGGAAGGTCTATCCGGACGGTTTGTCCCTCCCACGTGTCCGGGGTCCTCGTCAGTGAGGCTTGTCCTGGGGTTGCCCCTTAACACCGGGGGTGCCGTTTACTAACAGTCTGAGCTTTTGGTGCAATGGTTACTACAGTGGTATTAGAGCAGTTTCCTGCCATCCTTTGGGTTTGAAATCAGCTCATTAAATGCAACAAAGTGATAAGGACAAGAGGTATATAGCTAGAGAAGAAAGGAAGCAAAAACAGTGGCCACAACCACTTGAACAGGATACTTTATCAGCTACTTTAGCAGCAAAACAACGAGAGGTTGGTTCATCCGGCACTATGAGTGAAAGAGGTGAAGGTAGCCCTATCAGAAATAGGAGAAGAAATGATGAAGAATAGGAAACATGTGAACTCTTTAGACAAATGGCTACGGGGCAGTAGCAGGTGGCAGATGCTGTGCGGGCACTTACTATAATGATACAACAAATGAACCCTTAGAGAAGACAAAACTATGAACCAGATGATAATAGGAGTGTGGTTGGGACACCTAGAGCACAAGCATCTTCTCACATGGCAGATAGGCCTACACGTCCTACTTTTTTGAGGAATGAACAAGAAGAGGAAAATGCAGAAGAAGAAGGAGAAGAAATGTTTGCAGATACTCTTATGGCAGCTAATGATGAATGGGAGTTGTTGACACCATAGGTTAGGGAGCGTATGAGCTTTGATAGGTTTGTGAGTCAAAGAAGAGAACACTACCGGGGAAAGCAAGAAAAGAGACCAAGAAATCAAAATAATGATTTGATGTATGCCGCCAGTAGAGTTACATTGCCCATGTTTGATGGTAGTGGGAAGGTCACGACTCAGGCTTGGATTCATAAGCTAGACACCCTCTAGACTCTTAGACCCATGACAAAAAGGGATGCAATAAAATATGCTACTTTTCACTTGGAGGGAGCAGCCCACGATGGGTGGTATCATGGATTAGAGACATTCATCATAATAGTATCACTTCATATCAGGAGTTTGTTGATAGATTGGTGGAATGCTTTGATAAGAGAGATCCAAAGACATATTTTAGAAACTTGGCACAGCTTAAGCAGATTGAGAGTTTGAAGAGTTACATAAGTGAATTTTAGAAATTATCAGTCATGGTCTCCAATATATCTGAAAGGAGATTGGTTGTGCTATTCATGGAGGGCTTATTCGAACCATTAAGAGGATGGATAAAGGCTTTTGATCCTTCGACACTACAGGAGGCAATGAAAAAAGCTAGGAGTATGGAACTTGCAGCCCCTCAAAGTAAGTACTCATCTAAGGGATCTTCTTCTTACCGGGACAACAAGACATTTCCTAAGAAAAAAGAAATTTCAGACTTAAAGGGAAAATCAGCAGCACCATTAGATCGTGAGACATTTAATGACTTGCGAAGGAAAAAGTTGTGTTTTTTATTGCAAAGGTCCCTATGATGTAAACCATGACTGTCCTTTAAGACCTAAGGGCAAAGCAAACAGGATTATGTGGGCATTCTATGAGGATTTAGAGTCAGACCAGCAATCTGATCAAGAGGAATCTAATGAGGAAAAACTTGATGATGAGACAGATAAGCATGAAATTGAGGTAAAAATGTTGAAGAAGCAAATTTTCAAGAAGCACGCCTTACTAGCATATAGCAAGAGGGCTCATTCAGGATGCGTGGGGTTTTAGCCGGATAGAAGATCATTACCTTGCTCGATAGAGGTGCCACACATAACTTCATTGATGCTAGGTTGATTGAAAGGTGCAAAATTTGGATAGAGGAATTTGAGGACATAAGAGTAAAAGTTGCTGATGGGTATACACTTAAGTGTGACAGGATGATTCCAAGTCTTCCCATGCAATTGAATAACTTTGAGTTTAAGGCAGATTTTTATGTGGTAAACATGGGAGAAACTGACATGGTTTTAGGAATGAAATGGCTTCATGATATTGGGGAGTTTACCATTAACCTTAGGGAAATGGAGATGAGGTTTAAGGTGGATGGGAAGACTCATGTGCTAAAATCCATTAGGGATACCAGCTGTAGGATGATATCTTTCAGAAAAATGGAGAGACTTATGCGCCATGACATTGTTGAGTGGGCAGCAGGGTGTATTCTAATGCCAACACAGGAAGAGAAACAAAAACCAGCCTATCACCCAGATATACAGGAGTTGAGGATCAAGCACTCCAAAGTGTTTAGTGATATTCCACCAGGCAAGCCTCCAGACAGAGGGATTGAGCATATAATAGAACTGGAGGAGGGTGCTAAACCCATGATGATCACTCCTTACAGACACCCCAAGTGGCTAAAAGATGAGATTAAAAAAACAATTAAGGAGCTATCGGCTATGGGGCACATTAGGCCAAGCAAATCACCTTTTGCTTCAGCAGTAGTCTTGGTCAAGAAAAAGGATGGGACCCTTTGGATGTGCATTGATTACAGGGTGTTGAACAAGAGGACAATTAAGAATTGATACCCTATTCCTCGTATTGATGAGTTGATCGATGAGCTTCATGGTGCTCGCTATTTCTTGAAAATAGATTTGAGATGAGGTTATCACCAGGTTAGGGTCAGAGAGCAGGACATCGAGAAGATAGCATTTAGGTGCCATTGTGGACATTTTGAGTTTGTGGTTGTGCCATTTGGGCTAACCAATGCTCCTGCTACGTTTTAGTCCACTATGAACAGGGTTTTTCAATCACAGCTAAGAAAGTTTGTATTAGTCTTCTTTGATGACATTTTGGTGTATAGAAGAACTTGGGAGGAGCATATCACCCATTTGGATACAGTGTTGGGAATTCTTAGCAGGGAGTCCTTGTATGCCAAAGAATCCAAATGTGATCTAGGCATGACAGAGTTGCTATACTTAGGCCATATCATCAGCGCAAAAGGTGTGCGTATGGACCTTGACAATGTCAGAGCTATTATTGAGTGGCCTACACCTGAGAATCTTACTCAGCTTAGGGGATTTTTGGGTTTGTGTGGCTTCTACCATAGATTTGTCAGTGGATATTCACGACATGTAGCACCACTTATAGATTTAATGAAGAAAGGGGCATTTGTTTGGACACCTGAGGCATAGGAATGTTTTGAGAAATTTAAACAGTTGATGACTACTTGCCCAGTTCTTACCTTGCCAGATTTTACTAGACCCTTTGAGCTACAGTGTGATGCTTCAGGTGAGGGGATTGGTGTAGTTCTAATGCAGGACAAACATCTGATAGCTTTTGAGAGTAGGAAGTTATGGGGTCTAGAGAGGAGCTACAGTATTTATGATAAGGAGATGTTGGCCATTATGCATGCATTGGCCAAATTCAGGCAATACCTTGTGGGCAACAAGTTTTACATTAAGACAGACCATAACAGCTTGAGGCATTTCCTAGGACAGCGAGATCTTAATGATCGTCAACAGAAGTGGGTGAGTAAATTGCAATCATATGACTTTGACATTACTTATGTCAAGGGAAATCAGAACATAGTTGCTAATGCTTTGTCTCGCCATCCCCATTTGAGCTCTATGGTGGAGATTTTAGAGGATTGGAGACACTTGATTATGGCAGAGTATGCCAAAGACTCATGGGCTTCTAGCATAATTAAGGGATCAGTTCAGGATGACAGGTACTCAGTCGTAAATGATCTTATCATTTACAAAGGTAGGATATTCATAACCCTAGGATCAGAGATGAAGAACACAGTGATGAGGTCTTTTCACGATACACCTATGGTAGGACATCCTGGGTACTTCAAGACTTACAGGCAAGTTTGAGAGCATTTTACTTGGAAAGGGCTCAAGATAGATGTTCTTCGGTATGTCAGAGAGTGTCCTGTTTGCTAGCAAAATAAACAAGAACATACATACCCTCTAGGTTTACTTCAGCCACTTCCAATTCCTGATAGAAAGTGGGAGTGTTTATCCATGTATTTTATTACTGGTTTGCCAAAAACCCAGGGACGAGATTGTATCTATGTCATTGTTGATCGATTAACAAAATATTCTCATTTCTTTCTAATCACAGCTACATACTCAGTGGCACAGGTAGCAGAACTCTTCTTCCGTGAGATTTTCAGGTTGCATGGGTTACCTCGAAGCATTGTTAGTGACAGGGATAGTCGGTTCTTGAGTCATTTTTGGCAGGAGTTATTTAGACTATGTGGGACAGAGCTTACCCCAAGTACCAGCTACACCCACAGATGGATGGCCAGACAGAGATTGTGAATAAGTGGGTGGAGGGATATCTTAGGAACTACATTACAGGGCAACAGAAGGGTTGGGTTAAGTGGATATACCTTTGTGAGTACTGTTACAATACCACTTACCATCTTTTGATTCAGATGACACCAGTTATGGCCTTGTATGGTTATGAAGCACCCAGCTTCCTTGACTTGCTGATGAGTGATAGTAGAGTGCCTAGTGTAGGAGATATGTTACAGGAGAACCAGGATATTGTGAGAGCTCTTTGGGAAAATATCCAAAAGGCACAGAATCAGTAGAAACAATATGCTGATCAGAAGAGAGTTGAGCAGTCATTTGAGGTTGGGGATATGGTGTATTTGATGTTACAGCCCTATCGACAATCCACTCTCAAGAAGAGTGGTGCAGAGAAGCTCAAGCCACGGTATTATGGCCCTTTCAGGATTATCTGGCGAATTGGTGATGTGGCTTATGAGTTAGACTTACCGACAGATAGCAGAGTACACAATGTTTTCCATGTGTCCCACCTCAAGAAGGCATTAGGTCATCACGTGGTTCCTTCTGCTACCTTACCACCCTTGGATGATGAGGGGAAGTTGATTTTGGTGCCTGAGGCTATTTTGGATGTTCGGGAGAGGCAGTTATGGAGACAAGTCATCAGAGAGTATTTGATCAAATGGAGGGATTTACCAGTTGAGGATGCCACTTGGGAAGGCGAGGAGATTCTTCAGCATCCAGAGTTGAGATTGCTTAGGGACAAGCAATTTCAGGAGGGGCGGAATGTAATGTCCCCTTCCTAGGTGACTTTCATGATGAGTAACTTAGCCTTTATCTCCCAAAGGTTAATTGATGAAATAAGGGAGATATTATTAAATTAATTATTTTATAAGGTTATTACTTAATTTTTAATTAAAAGGTAACCTTATATTTAATTAATTTAATATAGAAATAATAAGATTTTTCTAGAAGCCTCTTGAAGTGGGATTAAAAAAATGTATAAAAGAAGGGGCAAGGCAAGCTTCCAGGCATCCGATTATTGACATTTGCATTTGATGAGTGTTGTGGAGCCAAGGGTTTCTGTATATTTGGTCTTTGGGAATGGAAACTCGCATAGATTAGCATAACTGATGTGGTGAAATATCCTCCGAAGGGTTGCAAATTGGAAGGGATACTTCAGTCCTTTCATTTGTGCTTAAATCTGCAGTATTAACCAGGGGTTTGGAGGTATTAATCTGCATATCAGAAGTTTTTTTCTATTGGTTGCTACAGTGATTTGCTATAGTGATTTGCTACAGTGACGCTACAGTGATCTGCTACAGTGACGCTACAGTACGCTACAGTGATTGCTACAGTGCCATGAACAGTAACACTACAGTATGGGGCAGCTAGGAGAGGGTTTCAATTTGGGTTTGGAAGGGACTCCTTTCCTTGGTTGATGAGAAAGCTGGGTACTACAATTGAGAGGCACGATTGGGGCATGAGAGGGATGTTTATGAGCTATTTTTAGGCTGCCATTCCTTCATCTTCGTCATCAATTCACAACAGCTTACATTTCCAGGTTCTTTCATGAGTTAGCATATTTATATCAGCATTGTTTCATAATTGTCATTTTAGGAGTTGCATAAAATTCTAAAGCCAAGAGTCTTGGCCATTCATATCAGCATTGTATTAGACAATATATCTCAATAAAGGAGTGATAAGTTGTAGGCCATCTATTTGATGTAATGTACATATTAATATCCATCATGATTAGCATAATAGTATGCATGCCAAGTGTTTGACAAAATGTCAATTGGCTGTAGGTGCACATTTTTCATATAGAATTCATATATATGTATTTGAAAAGCCAAAAGAGAATTGCATATGCATTTAGTTCTTTGCTTAGACATAATAGTAATCAATTACAAGCTTTTAGATGATCTTTGACAACATTTTCAAGCAAGCATAATCAGACTAAAACTCAGAAACAACAAGCATAGAGATTGTACGTGAGGTGTTTGACAATATTCCTTGAGCCTCTAATCAGCAAATTTGCATCAACATTAGCAAGGGATGTTACAGATTTAGTAACCGTTGCACCAAAAGCCCAGACTGTTAGTAAACGGCACCCCCGGCGTTAAGGGGGCAACCCCAGGACAAGTCTCGCTGACGAGGACCCCGGACACATGGGAGGGACAAACCGTCCGGACAGACCTACGTCACCTTCCGGTAGAGGCCCACCTAGGGACATCATAGCCCACCACGCTCTGTGAGTCTCAACCTCGAGACCTCCAGCTCTGATACCAAGTTAGTAACCTGTTGCACCAAAAGCCCAGACTGTTAGTAAATGGCACCCCCGGCGTTAAGGGGGCAACCCCAGGACAAGCTTCATTGACGAGGACCCCGGACACGTGGGAGGGACAAACCATCCAGACAAACCTACATCACCTTCCTGTAGGGGCCCACTTGGGGACATCACAGCCCACCATGCTCCGCGAGTCTCGACCTTGAGACCTCCAGCTCTGATACCAAGTTAGTAACCGTTGCACCAAAAGCCTGGACTGTTAGTAAACGGCACCCCCGGCGTTAAGGGGGCAACCCCAGGACAAGCCTGACTGACGAGGACCCCGGACACGTGGGAGGGCCAAACCATCCGGACAGACCTACGTCACCTTCCGGTAGGGGCCCACCTGGGGACATCACAACCCACCATGCTCTGCGAGTCTTGACCTCAAGACCTCCAGCTCTGATACCAAGTTAGTAATCGTTGCACCAAAATCCCAGACTATTAGTAAATGGCACCCCTGGCGTTAAGGGGGCAACCCCAGGACAAGCCTCGCTGACGAGGACCCCGGACATGTGGGAGGGACAAAACGTCCGGACCGACCTATGTCACCTTCCGGTAGGGGCCCACCTAGGGACATCACAATCTACTGCAAAATCTAGAGCACATTGACACTTGAATGGGGAGAAAGCATACGCCTAAAGTACCGAGTAGGTAGAGTGTGTTCCTAGTGCATGTAGCTGTTATCATTACTAGAATTGAATTTGTAATTACCTGTAACTGACCAGAACATAGAATGTTCACTTGTTGTGGCTAGGTCATATGGCAATGAATATCAACCCATACAAAGATGCAGATATAGACATAGGCCATGTATGAGACATATCGAAGGGTTATCATATTAACATTTGTATCAAATATAGGGATAAGCTTGAATCCCATATGAGATCTTTTTTAAGCCTACTGCAGGCTTCAGTTACAAGGCTTTATCAGTAGTCTGAATGTTAGACAAAGCATAAATGACTTGAACCCAACTTAATTTGGGGTCCACTGACACGTTAGCCTCTTCTTATGAATGATGGATAGAATTCATATACGATGTGGCCAGTTCTGCCACCAAACTGCTTTGCAACTTGACGTAATTTCACTGTAGAATAATCTGATTTGTAACAGCAGTCATAAAGATTCAGAAATCAGAACTATAAGTCATTTGGTTTGCATTTGAATGGTAAAATTATGTGGTAGAATTCATTGTTGATGTTATTTTCAAGTGGATTCATGAATGGCATGTTTATTTGAGCAATAGGCATACATGTACTCGCTGTCCAAAACCCAAAATAATCTGATTTGTAATAGCAGTCATAAGATTCAGAAATCAGAATTATATGTCAATTGGTTTGCACTATAGTAATGCACATCATGTTAGATTTCCAGCAATAATGAACATCCCTGAAGCCTAACAGAACGGGAAGTTTTGTTAGATGTTGTAGTTGCAAGTGCCCTGGTAGACTTGTTTGCAAAATGTGGAAGTATAGACAAGGCAAGTGAACTATGTCACAAAATGCCTAACAAAAATGAAGTCTCATGATGTGCCATGATTGCGTGGTATGTTCCCAAAATGGGTTTATACTAATTACATTCCAACCTACAGAGGGTCATAAAGGAGAGCAGTTATCCTTAATGATCAATCCTTAAATTGTAGTTAACTATACCTTAACTCAGTCCCTTACATACCCCATCACAAACCTAAAGATCAACACATATTACCAAAATTGCAACAACATATTAACAGTTGGTAGGAGAAACCAGGTAAACAAATATACTGTGAGAGATGTGAGCCATTCATATCCTTTAAAATAGAGACAAAGCTCCTAAGGAGATTAATAAAGATGCTAAATGAAGCAATCTGAAAATGGGCTCGCACTATAATATTGTGCAGAGTTAGCTCTCCGTAAATGATGAAAGGAGTTCCATCTAGCATACAGATGGGGAAATTCAGTCAGATGTTAAAAAGAACTGTGAGTGCATTGGAAGACATGTATGCAATTGTGGAAGAATAGACAAGATGTGGATACTATTTGGCACAATCCCTCATATGATTTTGAATCTTCAACGTGCACGACCTTGAAGTCATTAGAGCACAGTTATCAGTATGATGTTTAGGACCTTGTTGATATATTTCTTGAATACTTCCTACTATTTATGCAATCTTTATCATTTGCTCTAGGAGTTATTAACTAGTTCTCCCAAGAACTCCAAATCCGTTGGTGGCATAGGCTTCACAAGATCAATTCAGTTTGCTGTCACAGATGATCAAGAGTCACTAAACAGACCAATGACTGTCTTGACTGGAAATCGAGTGACAGAAAATCTCAAACAACACAATATAACTTAACATGGCTTACTATTTTTACACAGTATAATAACCAGCTCTCCATAAATGATGAAAGGAAAAGATGTTCATAATTCAACCTCACAAATAAACACTAACAAAAAGCTAAAATAAACGCTGAAATCAAACGGAAGGAAAAGATGTTCATAGCCCAACTGAAGACTATTTCTCATCAACTGGGATATGAAATTGATGGATGGAGGGGATACTAAGGAAGATTGTAGTAGAGAATGTCCATTTTGCAGCTCAGAAGCAGCAGAGATAGAATGACAGTTTATCACAATTTGCTATGTTCGTAGTGCCATTCTACCCAAGTACCTCGGCACTTTGAGGGTTGTTAAATTTATAATTCTTGCAAAGTCAATTTTAACTTACGACACTATTAGTCCACTGGTGAGAATGCCTGCCTCTAGAGATCATTTTTTGTTGAGTGCAAAGGATTGATACTATAAGGGATAAGTCTGAGTCTTAGTCCATTTTTAAGAATTGATACCCCTCAGTACATTAAGCTAAAAGCCCATACTTGAAAACCCATATTGTAATCTAAATATGAAAATGGCGTGTAGGGCTTGGAATACTAAATCCTTAACAGATTTCACAAAAGGAGAATTAATCATTTACATAAAGAAAACCAATGATAAAAAAGAAGAGATATACTGACCTGAATATAATGTAGGAGGAGAAAATATTCCTTTGAAAACATGGCGCTACGAAGAGTGCGGGGAAAATGCTGTATTATTTAACCATGTTTTGGCTGGTGTTGTTAAACAAGGAGGAGAGTGAAAGCTTCCCCTCTAAGAATGGAGGCGAGATTCGAATATAATTCTTATTGCTTGATCAAAAAATCCCCCAAAATTCCTCCGCATTCCCAATATAAGAAGCTCCTGGAATGTAAACGGTAGAGAGAGAGATTATGGGCGGTGGATGATACATGGCCCCCCACGAAATTATTTGGTGTCAAATTACCAAAATTCCTCGGCATTCCCAAGATAAGAAGCTCCTAGAATGTAAATGGTAGAGAGAGAGATTATGGGTGGTGGATGATACGTGGCTCCCCATGAAATTATTCGGTGTTAGATTAACATGCAGTATTTGGCAAGTGAACCTTCGAATACCAAGCGCCTTCTGCCCTACTACTCCCTCAATCAATGGCACTTTATCAAGGCATTAAATTTTATCACATCCCAAATATACAATGGTTAGGAATTGAATAAATATATTTATTATTTGAATATTATTGTAAATTACCGAGTTGCACATATTTATAAGGGGATAGTTTACAATGAGTTTTATATTGATATGATATTTTTATAATTTCTTAACTAGCTATTGGAATTTAGAAACAACATCAAACAATCTCATTCATATAGGGATATTGCATACTGATACACTTAGATGGGGTAGGAAAAGGAGTATAATTGTCTATCATTAACAAGGTAATTGAAATTTCATGGTTAGGCGACTTATAACACATGCCAATTGACATTTTCAACTTGGTGAGTCATTTGTAATAGGTGTCAATAGACTTGACACATTGCCTCTATTTCTAGGGTAGTTAAGCTATTCTCTTGCTTTGAATATCGCCACCTATCCTTGTTTTGTGGAGAGTTGGGTATGCAACCTCTACTATTTATACCTATTATTTGTTAATACAAATTGTTCGTTCTCACTTGTAATCTAGTGTTTGATAGTCTTTCCATATTCTTGGTCCTCACATGGTATCAGAGCACTGTAGTTAGCATCAAATCTTGTTTTCTCGTTGTGTGAATCAAGTTTGCATCTCTACATTTTTTCTTAGTTTCAATTGTTTTTCTATTTAACATTTATGTGTGCATCTTATTTCTTAAAACACCCACATAGGGTAGTGTGGTTCCTTGCTTGCAAGCACAACACAGGTTGCATAGGCCAAAATTGTTTGAAGGCTCACAGACAACGTCCAAAGACAAGCCACATAGGCCATTTTTTTAAAGCATCGACAACATCTCAAAAGGCCGAACCAGAGAGAATCCTCAGTGGCCACAAAAGACTGATCATTTATTGCATTCGCAGAAGCCATCCAAGGTCAATGATGGATAGCACTTACCAGGTGACAAAGGCCAACTAGGGATGCCACAAGCAGTGCCATCCTTAGCAAAGCCTACAACCATCAAAGGAGTCTAACGGCCATACAAGTTAGCATCATCATAGTCCAAAAAGGACTCCTTCTCAGCGAATACATGGGTGTCAAATCACCACATGTGGTGGTCACCATCGCACCACCCTACATTGCCATAGTTATTTGAAAAATCTTTTTTTATTGTGACAATTGTCAAGTTTAATGCCATATACTATAGCACTATTCATTTGTATTTTGTATTCAAATGCTGATGTAAGAAAAGGAAAAAAGCCAAGAAGTGGGGGGCAAAATTTTTAGAGCTAAGCCCTTGGTCACATGGGCAAATAA
Organism: Cunninghamia lanceolata; assembly: GCA_027924645.1. Taxonomy (NCBI): domain Eukaryota; kingdom Viridiplantae; phylum Streptophyta; class Pinopsida; order Cupressales; family Cupressaceae; genus Cunninghamia; species Cunninghamia lanceolata. The sequence continues at coordinate 26,207,509 of BSBN01000078.1, read as the reverse complement.
ACTCTTTTTTCATCCTCTATCCAACAAAGATGATATCGCACTATCATTATAGAGTGCTCGATCATGCTTTTGTAGGGAGACGATAAGTACTCATTCCATTAATTGCACAATTTGGAGGGAAACAAAACTAAAGGAAAAAATCCACTCAAAGATGTAAACAGATGTCAAGTGCACTCAATTATAAAGTGTCACTTTAAGGGGGGTATTAATCTAGAATGCTCAAAAACACTCATAATGCACTAAAGTACCACTTTAAAAGTCAAAACTGAGCATCAAGAAGTTTAAATTGCACCATTTCATCACCTAAAAGAATATCAAAAGGTAATGGCATCACCAAAAGTAGAGGTCAATAGATGGGTTCTAAGTTTAGTAGAAGGTGATCACATGTCACCATTCATTGAATTATTTGTAAAGATCAAACACTGCAATACTTCCAAAATATTAATGGGCCAAGTCTACCATAACGTCATTGGCAAAGGTACTAATAAATTAGGAAATGGATATGTCCATAATGTCTACTTCATTTCTCACTTATTCAAAAATTACCTTTCAGTATATGCACTCACACAATCTAACAAGATAGTTGAGTTCACTGCTAAATCAACCTTCATTCGAGAAGCAAAAGATTGAAGACTTGTTACAGTAGGCAAGGTTTGTAACTTTGACTATGCCTTCATCTTTTCATATTTTGCATCTGGTGAAGAAGACAATCATGGTGCAACTGTTGGAGTCAAGGACAACACTGAGAGGGCGGGGGGGTGAATCAGTGTTGTGTAAATTCTAAACTTTTTGTAAACTTTATCTTACAAGACAAATAGAAAGGAAGACATTAATGATTTGTTGAGCTCATATGCACAAGACTGATAGTGAAAGATGTGAATCAAAAAATTATAAGAGAAATATAAATATGCACACATAGAGACAAATTATGATAGAAATTTCTAGAGTGGAAAACCCTCAAGGGGAATAAAAACCACTCTGAAACTTCCTCACTGGCTTATTCAAAACATCACTAGTTACATGAAGGTCTCACTGACCAGGCAAGCCTCACTGGCTACAAAGAAACCTCACTGGCTACAATACGTGTCTCACTGACAAATGTAAGGTCTCACTAACCTACAAGCCTCACTGGCATTTTTACAAACACCTTGGGTCCACATACAAATCTTATCAGGGGATTACCCTATTTCAATCAAGTGCAAAACCTTATACTTGCCCTTTATCTTTCACAAAAAATTTACAACAAAATTATATTCTTCAATCTACTCAAAAGAAACAAATCATAAAAACAAATGCTTTTTGTGATAATTCCTCCACCATCTCTGTGGTCACATCTCCAATCAATTGATCATCTTATTATATTTGCAAACTCTTCATCTCTCTTCTCATCTTCTCTCTGTCAAAACATGATCTCACATACACAATGACACCCACACATCAATCTGGTACCTGCAAAATATATCATATAAATCTTCTTCAAAATCCTTCATTTCCAATTCCATCTTATCACACAACATCTACAATAAAATTATAAACAAACAGATTATTGGAATTTCTCTTCTCTGCATATTCATCTTCTTCAATATTTCTTGTGTGAGAAAAATAAAATATTTCTCATAATTTGACCTTCTTCAATTGACTATTCATACGCTCCAAAAAATATCTCTTCAATTGACATTTTCATAATTTGATCTTTCTTATCTTTTTACAAAAATCCTTAAACAAACTGCCCCAATAAAATTGCTCTACTCATTTGCATGAAGTCCTTCCAACTGCAAAGAAAAACGACCTATTTCTTCTCTTCAATCAAATCATCTAACATTTCTTTTTCAAGATCTCATAAAAAAAATGTCTTCAAAAACCATTTTGTTCTCCAAACAAATTTCATAATATATCTTCAATAAAAACAAATTCATCATCTTCTCAAAAATATAATCACTCTACATCCTTTTATATTCTCTATAAAAAAAAATGAAGTATGATGCTCATGTGACCATCTGTAACAAAATCTTCGAAGAAAATCATCCCATAAAAGGCATTCCTCTAAAAATCAAGTCTCCAAAAACAAATAAATCTTTTTCCCAAAAAGAAAACTCCTTGAAATACTCAACAAACTTGCCATAATGAACTCCTCAAAAATCTTATAAAATTCACTTTACTTGATGTCATCTCTCAAGGCCATCAAATTTGGAGGAAAAAACAAAGTTTCTAATTTTTTAAAAAATTACCTTTTTCAGGCTCTCCAATGTCATTCACATACAAAAAACACTTTTTTTAAAAAAATGTCATAAAGACATGGTTCAATAGAATAAAGTTTCTAATATTTAAAAACTACATTAAGATTTATGTGGTGCTACCCATACCACATATACCTTTTCAAAAAACATTTGATAGCCTTTTAAAAAACTCTAAACACTATCGATGCTTTTTCATGAATCGAGGTCCCCTTCAAATATTTGATTCTCTTCATAAACAACTTTTATGGTCTTCTAAAATTTGAACCAAAAATCTGCTCCACACATAAAGATGAAACCGAAGCTAGAGGTGAAGATAGATAGTAGGGCTGGTGGTAATATGTTTAAGAAACCCTCTAGCAAGTAATCATTAATGAAATGACATGTGAATGCAGGTCAACTACAGAATAAAGCAAAAAGAACATAAATAGGATGACAGGAAATAAAGGCTTAACATGATAAGATTTAATAACCATAATTTAGGAATTTTGACCCCTTAGTCTCCCTTTAACAGAAACCTTAAAAGGATAGATGAAAAGTTATGTGTCTTAGACTCAAAAAGATATGACTCTGCATAGTCCAATGAACCAATCCTTCCATATGCATAGAGATCACAAAATCTCTTGTTATTTATTATTACTAACACATTCTTCAAGACTTGAACATTACTTGGAGACTTGAACATTACCATCTAATATTTTCATTCACAAGTATGATGCATGATGCAATTTATCAACATAATATTGATACCAAACACCTTGTACCTGATCATCATAACCATCTTTTGAAGCCACAACCTAATGAAGACACAACCTATGACAATCACAACATAGAACATCAAATATTGTTCAACTAAGATCCAACAGAGATCCTCTTGTCCAACCTTTGACATTTTCACATAACTTATATCAGAGCACACAACACTTGGTTACATCACCTATCCACAATATGTGAGCATCAACAAATCAACACAAACTCATATTTGATTACCTTTAAACACTTGGTTGCTCCTATCTAGATGACATCCTGAAAGAATCTTTGTAACCTCACCTGAATTATCACAACTTCAAGACAACCATATCAACCCTCAAGTGAACAACACTAGATTACAAATGACATGTTCTGATAAAAAACTGAAGAACAACAACGCCATTGATAATCAACACACCACATGAAAGGTATACACTAATCATGCCAACTCAACTAACAACATCCTGTTGATGACTGTTTTGATGCAATCATAACAATAAGTTAAAATTCACATGACATGAACTGTAACTATACTTGAAAGACAAGAAGGAATCATTTGGTGATTCAACTAATCCCAAGTCTACAATGGTTCGGTTGGTCAAGTTCAGTTGGTCAATGTGAAGCTGTAATGTTCAAGGGGCCTTACGTAGTTTAGGTTTGTTCTGTGGTTTACTGGCCTAAGAATATGCAAAAAGGTCATGAGATATGTCAATGCTTTTCATTCCTTTGCATAAGAGTGATACTGGGATGCAAGCTTCAGAGGGTTTTCTTGGATTTTTGCAGCTTTCTTCTTGATCTGTTTATGAAAACTGTCTACTTATAGCTCTGTTATCATGCTTCTTCAAATTTGAGACAATTTCCTTTAGATTTCTGCGTTTTCAGCTAGATATTTCAGATGGGTTGGGAAAAGTTAAAAAGATCTACTCTATACTTCATCTAATCTACCAAAGGATCTAATTGTTTCTGTTATCCACTATGTAAATACCACAGTAGTCTGATCAAATCCACAGTAAAAACCTTAAATGTAAGTCCTGAGCATTTTCACAAACATACATTTAAAATTGCAAGCTCTCAAAGAAGATATTTCAAAACACAAAGAAGAGCAGGAGAACACTCAGAAGATAGATGCAAAACTCCAGATTCTATTGTATTAGAAACGAATAGCCATACATGATTTACAATGTAAGAATGACTCTTAGTTTCATTGATCATACTACAGAGAACTTACAAGCTTTACAGATACAGTAAGGCAGCCAGACATTCCACGCACACCTTACTGCAGACAAACAGGCGACCTCCTTCTTCTACTCTAAACTATGCTAAGCTATCATGCTGTGTTTTCCTAGAATCTCTGTTGTAGGCCCTAAAAATCCCTGTTGTGTAGCCCCTGTTGTGTAGCCCCTGTTGTAAAGTATTACAGTGCAGAGAGGCACAATATATAACATTCTGATTGTCCTCACTACAGCAAAAACCTAACTAAACCCCTGGTTCAAACCTCTAGTTACAGCAATAAATGCAGGTGAACCAGTTCTCAAAAATATCCCAGAGCAGTGGTCAAATCTGGGTGAAATATTGCCCCTTCTGAGAAGTTCCAGCAGCTGGGCAATAACTTCTGTTTGTCTTTTGCAGAAATACCTCCAGCTGCGACCTTCTTCTTCACTTGAATGGCCTTGACCCTTTGCATTTCATCTCTATCTTCTTGCTCCTGAGATCTGATCTTCTGCCTCCATGAGGTCACTGTATTGACTTTCTAGCTGCTTCCTCAACTGCAAGCCTGCAAGACAAGACAAGCAATAAGTATTCCATTTATCACATAAAACAACATGAACATAGAATAAGCGTTTAAATCCAGGTGACAGCGCAAAAATGGAGAAAATCGGATCCAAAATCCGCTCAAAACGCGTCAAAAATGCGCCCAAGCTGCTCAAAATTGATGGGTCAACCATCGCTGACTGAAAAAATGTCAGAGGCACCAAAAAATGCTTTAAAATGTCCACCGCCTCATTTCCCGTCCATCGGCATGATCATCCCTGTCGGTGCGTCAAAAAACAGGTTAGTCGATATACCTCATCATCATGATATTCAGGAAATAGCATTCCCTCCTGAAGGTTCAGATGAATGTCATCATGATATTTGACTTCTGCATATGGAGAAATGAACAACAACATCATCATCATCATGTTGAAGGAGAATAGGAGGATGCGACTATGATCATGCTGCCGAGGAAAGGAAGATGATGGTGACGTCATCATGATATTCGGGCTTCACTGAAATGCTAAGGATGACGTCATCGTCATATTCGGTTAAGATCAGGGGGATAATTGCAATATCGGGTTACCTGAGGAGCATGATCAGGATGATGAAGTGAATATGACCCTTTCGCGGCCAAGGTAACCCGATTGGGAAAAAATCAGCATGATGAAGATCATCATCATATTTGGGGCGTATGTCGAACTTGGAATAGGACGTCATCATCATATTCGGCAAACGGATCATGCTTGAAAAAATATCCTGTTTGAAGGAAAAAAGATGATGATGATGATGATCAGGATATTAGCTTTTTTCGTTATTCAGATCGGGATGACGTCATCATGATATTCGAGTCCTTTGTTAAACTCGAAACATGACGTCATCATGATATTTGGAGCCTTCGGATCATGTTTGAGAAAAATCCTGCCGAAGGGAAAATGTTATGATCATGATCATGATTAGGATAAAAATATGATGATGATGATCATCAGGATGTTCTCAAAAGGTTGCATTTTCGGTAGGAGGACTTGGTGAAATATCAGGCGCACAAACAAGATCATGATGATGATGTTGTTAACAGGACAGGATAAAAAATGATGATGATGACCCTCCTCATCGATTTATCATGATGACGTCATCATGATAAATTGTCTTCGAAGCACAAGGGTGAGTTAAGGTCATCATGATATCTGCATCAGGGTGATGTTGCAAAATATGATGATGCTGTTTAAGAAATGTAATATCGACCACCTCTTCTGAATAGACAGGGTGATCATCATGATGTTTCGGCAAACGGATATCAGGAGGATATGAAGATGATGATCCTCCTTCGAATTATCATGATGATGATGTTTCCAGCACTTAGCGAATTCAGCGAAAAAATGACCCTCGTGTGAAAGATCAGGATGATGATCATGATGTTGCGAAAGGAGACCAGGAGGATATGAAGGTGATGATCCTCCATCTCGAATATATCATGATGATGTCTTCATTACATTGACGAAATTCAGCAAATGATCGTGAAAGATCAGGGTGATGATCAAGAAGCCGTCATCATTTTATTTCGAAGTCCAGCAAATATCATGATGATGACCTTGCGATAGGTTTATAGCATGCACATGCAAATATGCCGAAGGTGATTTTGTTAAGTCAAGGTGATCTTACACCATCAGCATGATATTTTAAGATCAGGCGATGCAAGGATATCATGATGATGCTCGCGATAAAAGGCCGCTCGACGGGGGGGAACTTACCTTGACTTAAAGTTAATGTCATCATGATAATTGAACCTCAGGATATTATCGGGGGGGGTTCAAATATGATGATGATGATGCTCTTCAGCAAAACCGAGTTTATAATATGACCTTCCTAACAGACATCATGATGCTGATGATGCGCACAAGGCCCTTTGATGGGTAAAAAGCACTACCACCTAAGATTGACGTCCGGATGTTGCGACTGCATGATTTTTAGCGGGTGATAGACCAAGATCATGATGATCCTGTCAACATGACTTAGGATAAAAAATGATATGATGATCCTCCTGCGAATATCAGGTTTGACCAAGACTTTGACCGTGCATAACTTCCACATATGGACGAATTTTCAAGTGAAGTAAAAGGCAAACCTGCATTAAATTTCAAGCTCTTTTAAAATATGAGGTCACAGAAACAAAATATAAACTTCGACAAACAGACCTCATGATGATGACCTACCTTATGCAATATCATGATGATGATGCACCTGACCATTTTTACCAGACCGCCAGAAAGCAGAAAAAAAAACACAAGCAGAAGCAAAAAAGCAAGACATCAGCAGGGGTCCTTGTTTTGCTAAGGAGCAAAATGGGGCATGTTGTGAACATCACAACACATCCTTATTAAAGGCATAATCAACACACTTATCCTATCCAAATGAACAACTCCTGATTGATGTCCTTGATAGAGTGAACAACTATGAAAGACATGATCCTGAACAACCTAGGTCAAAAGTACAAGTCCTAATGATACCTTGTGAGGATGCACACTAATTCATCACCCTCAATACCTTTTTGACATCAATGACAAACAACTACCATTAATCTCCCCCTTTGTCATTGATGGAAAAACTCTATAAAGCATTCTTTCTTTCTCCCCCTTTTTGACATCTTATGACAAAGAATAAAAAACAAGTTCCCTTGAGAACAACTCCACTGAAAGAGGTTATAACTTGATCATACAAAATAAAAACACATTATATAATAAGAACTTTGAAGACATAGACTCCTCATCACACAGTTCCCAACACAAGATGAAATGATGATCACTTTTGATAAGACCTTTTCAAATCTTCCATGATAGTGACAACTCAATCTTGCACAAAAGAAATATAGTACACACAACACCAACTAGTACTTGAATATTACCATTATCATCTGCCATAACTAATTCAAGACCTTTACTTGCCTCCTGAAACATATTAATGATCAAAGAAACATACCAGATTATCACATCAAGAACACTTCCATATGAGCATGACTTGGCATCTAGTCCACCATCTTCTTTTGGTACTTTCTCCAATCCACCTAAAACCTCTAAAACTCATGCAAGACACATAGCTCAAAAACACATGAACAAAATACATGAAGATTAACATCAATAACATTTGAATTGCAATATCTTAACAACTCAATCTTTGTGAGTACCAACAAGATATAAATAGGATAACATACTCAACCTCATCAATCTCTTTGTGCAATGAACCCTTTAACAACTTATCAACACCTTGTATGCATCACGAACCACTAAACATGTCACTAATCATGAACACCTATATTACTGACATACACTGAAAATCAAAATCATCAGAAATTTCATTTCAAACATTATGAGGAAAGCATGATAAACAAAACAAGATCATCATATTGATAAACATCAACTGATCTCCTCCTGTAACTTCTTGGGGATAAATGATAGGACAAGAATAGCTCCCCCTCACATCATGCTATCTATTATTGAACTGATGATGTAACTTGTGCAAGATGCACAAGTTTAGGATTTGCCTTCTCATGACTTTGTTTCTGCTTCCACACTTTTCCAAGTTCTTTCTTTCTCTAAACCTTTATACCTTCTTTTCTTTTCAACTTTTTCAAATCATGTGATGCTTTCCTACAACTATGTGCTTTATGAGCAAGAGAGTTGCAATTATAAAAATTATGTTACAATCATAATCAAATGACTGATAGTACCTTTTTGACATCCCTTGAGCATTTACGATATGCTTCCATGTAGGATCATACCTTCCATTCATTTTGCAGTTTCTTTGTATGTGACTTGTAACAAATAATATTATTATTCCTTCTGCAATTAATTGCTTTATGTCCAAAATGATTACAAGTATAACAAAAACCATTAAATGAATAGTTATACCTATACATGTATGCTTGTCTTATAGGAGCATTTCTTATGAAATTTCTTCTCCTTTGATTATGCATTTTAACAAAATCATCTTTGGTATTTATTTCGACTTCTAACTTCTTTTTGTCTTCAGGACCAATAACATGAAGATCAATTTTCTTTCTAGGAGTTTCTTTAGCTTTTGAACACTCTCCTTCTTCAAATCCTAAACTAGTAGTGTCCTTATGATGCTTCTGTTTACCCAACATCTCATGCAACTTATTTGATCTATCTTCAAACACTTGATATTTCTTGGACAGAATCTTGAGACCTTCATAATTTTTTCTCAAATCAATAATTCCACCCTCTAATTTCATATTCTCAATCCTTCTAACTTCAAGGTCAGATTTTGAAACATCTGCTATCCTCTTAGCTTCCTCAATTTAAGTCTTTAATCTAACAATTAATTTGTCTGAATCATCAATATATGTCCTTAAACTCATAATCTAACATTTGGCCTCTTTAAGATCTGAAGATACACTTTCAAGATCTAAAAGTGCTTTGTCTTTAGATTCTCTTTCTTGTTGCAGCTACAATTTTAATTTCTGAGTCTCTTTCTTATATTTCTTGAGTTCAGTTAGAGCATATATGAGATTTCCTTCCATATCAATCTCACAATCTTGTTCATCATATTACTGATCATCACTTATGATATTAGCTTATTCAAAAAGAGATTGAACCTCAACTCCTTCATTTGAAAGTCTCCTTTCATTGCCACTTTCTTCACACACCAAAGTGTCCTCTTCTTTATCATCATCATGATAAATTCTTTTCAATTTCCTCCACATATCCTGAGATGTAACACAATTCATAAATTTACAAGAAACGTCATTAGATACAATAGACAATATGGCCTTCTTTGCAATATGATTACATTCAAGGGCTTCTTTGTCATTTGTAGTAACACAATACCCATTCTCAACTGACATCAAAACACCATATCCTAAAGAGGATAGATAAATCTACATTCTAAAATACCAAACAGAAAAGTTTGAACCATCAAAGAGAGGGACTTCTGAAAACTCTTTCTCTAGTTTAATACCTTATTCAACTTGTGAAGCTTCTTTATCAACTGATTGAAAATCAACATCTAATTTTTATATGGATGATGTCTTTTGTGTCTTTTGACCAGAATAAAGCTTGATAGTTCTTATTTATTTTGCACTTACCCAGTGTCTTATTTCTTCTGCACTTACCCATTTAACTCCACACATAGAACATACGTAAGTTGATTAAGAGTCAAAAGGGAACCTAGACTCTGATACCAATTGTTGGAGTCAAGGACAACACTGAGAGAGGGGGGGTGAATTAGTGTTGTGTAAATTCTGAACTTTTTGCAAAATTTATCTTACAAGACAAATAGAAAGGAAGACATTAATGATTTGTTGAGCTCATATGCACAAGAATGATAGTGAAAGATGTGAACCAAAGACTTATAAGCAAAATACAAATATGCACACATAGAGACAAATTATGACACAAAAATTTCTGGAGTGGAAAACCCTCAAGGGAAATAAAAGTAACTCTGAAATTACCTCACTGGCTTATTCAAAACCTCACCTGTTACATGAAGGTCTCACTGACTAGGCAAGCCTCACTTGCTACAAAGAAGCCTCACTGGCTACAATATGTCTCACTGACAAATGTAAGGTCTCACTGACCTACAAGCCTCACTGGGATTTTTACAAACACTATGGGTCCACATAGAAATCTTATCAGGGGATTACCCTATTTCAATCAAGTTGAAAACCTTATACCTCCCCTTTATCTTTCACAATGAATTCACTACAAAATTATATTCTTCAATCTGTGCAAAAGAAACAAATCATAAAAACAAATTCTTTCTGTGATAATTCCTACACCATCTATGTGGTCACATCTCCAATCAATTGATCATCTGATTACATTTGTAAACTCTTCATCACACTGCTCATCTTCTTCTCTCTGTCAAAACATGATCTCACATACACAATGACACCCACACATCAATCTAGAACCTACAAAATAAATCACATAAATCCTGTTCAAAATCCTTCATATTCCAATTTCATCTTATCACACAACATCTGCAATAAAATTATAAACAAAAGGACTATTGGAATTTCTCTCCTTTGTATATTCATCTTATTCAATACTTCTTGTGTGAGAAAAATAAAATCTTTCTCATAATTTGATCTTCTTCAATTGACTTTTCATCTTCTCCAAAAAATTTCTCTTCAATTGACTTTTTCATAATTTGATCTTTCTTATCTTTTTACAAAAATCCTTAAAGAAACTACCCCAATAAAATTCCTCTACTCATTTGCATGAAGTCCTTTCACCTACAAAGAAAAATGACCTATTTCTTCTCTTCAATCAAATCATCTAACATTTCTTTTTCAAGATCTCATAGAAAAAATGTCTTCAAAAACCATTTTGTTCTGCAAACAAATTTCATAATATATCTTCAATAAAAATAAATTCATCATCTTCTCAAAAATATAATCACTCTGCATCTTTTTATCTTCTCTGTAAAAAAAATGAAGTATGATCCTCATGTGGCCATCTGCAAAAAAAATCTTCGAAGAAAATCATCACATAAAAGGCATTCCTCTAAAAATCAAGTCTCCAAAAACAAATAAATATTCAAAAACTCCTTGAAATACTCAACAAACCTACCATAATGAACTCGTCAAAAATCTTATAAAATTCACTTTACTTGATGTCATCTCTTGAGGCCATCAAATTTGGAGGAAAAAACAAAGTTTCTAATTTTTTTAAAAATTAACATCATTTTCGGGCTCTCCAAGGTTATTCACATATAAAAATCACCTATTTTTTAAAATGTAATAAAGACATGGTTCTATAGAATAAAGTTACTAATATTTAAAAACCACATTAAGATTTATGTGGTGGTCCCCATACCACATATACCTTTTCAAAAACCATTTGATAGCCTTTAAAAAATCTCTAAACACTATCGATGATTTTTCATGTATCGAGCTCCCCTTCAAATATTTGATGCTCTTCATAAACAACTTTTATGGTCTTCTAAAATTTGAACCAAAAATCTGCTCCATACATAAAGATGAAACCGAAGCTAGAGGTAAAGATAGATAGTAGGGCTGGTGGTAATATGTTTAAGAAACCCTCTAGCAGGTAATCATTAATGAAATGACCTGTGAACGCACATCAACTACAGAATAAAGGAAAAAGAGCATAAATAGGATGATGGGGAAATAAAGGCTTAACATGATAAGCTTTAATAACCATAATTTAGAAATTTTGACGCCTTAGTCTCCTTTTAACACAAACCTTAAAAGTATAGATGAAAAGTTATGTGTCTTAGACTCAAAAAGATATGACTCTGCATAGTCCAATGAACCAATTCTGCCGTATGCATTGAGATCACAACATCTCTTGTTATTGATTATTATTGACACATTCTTGGAGACTTGAACATTACCATCTGAGATTTTCATTCACATCACAGGTATGATGCATAATGCAATCTATCAACATAATATTGATACCAAACACCTTGTGCCTGATCATCATAACCATCTTTTGAAGCCACAACCTGATGAAGACACAACCTATGGCAATCATGACATAGAACATCATATATTATTCAACTGATATCCAACAAAGATCCTCTCATCCAACCTTTGACATTTTCACATAACTTATATCAAAGCACATAGTACTTGATGACATCACCTGTCCACAATATGTGAGCATCAACAAATCAACACAAACTCATGTTTGATTACCTTTGAACACTTGGTTGCTCCTATCCAGATGACAACCTGAAAGAATCTTTGCAACCTCACTTGAATTATCACAACTTCAAGACAACCATATCAACCCTCAAATGAACAACACTATAATACAAATGACATGTTTTGATATACAATTGAAGAACAACAACACCAATGATAATCAACATAGCACATGAAAGGTATACACTAATCAAGCCAACTCAACTGATAACATCCTTATTAAAGGCATAATCAACACACTCATCCTATCCAAATGAACAACTCTTGATTGATGTTCCTGGTAGAGTGAACAACTATGAAAGACATTATATTGAACAACCTTAGTCAAAAGTGCAAGTCCTGATGATACCTTGTGAGGATGCACACTAATTCAACACCCTCAATACCTTTTTGACATCAGTAACTTCAGAGCCTAGTATAAACTCTCATCTCAGCTCAATTGGTTCTATATAGTAGAAAAAATGAACTCTACCTGCATTCTTAGTTTTTAAAAACACTCATATAGTGTCAGGATATCAAAAGTGTAAAAGTGAAATGTAACCACGCTGATCTATAAAGTGTAGTGGGGAGCTTGCAACATTACAACTTGAATCACATTGATTCTTACCCCATTCATATGTGTGCATATGTAAATCCTTGTCTTCAGTTATTTTGTACATTTCTTAGACCTACGTCCTGGTCTTTATCCTTTAAAACACTACTTACTTCAATTAGTTTGCTAAAATGTTTTGTAATCAAAAGAATGGCAAGTTTTACAACTTTGACATGCTTTAGGAGTTCTACATATCTACATCAGAATGGACATCGGCATCATCATCTTCTAGGGGGGCTATATAGTCCTCTCTTTGTTTTCTATTTTTTTGGAGGGAAGTTTTTTCCCATAGGGCTTTCTTTCTTTCTCCATTTTCTGAGAGATACATTTGCAAATGAGTACCAAAATAGTGCACTGCTAGGAATCATCATTCATAAACTCACCTAAGCTATGTGTAAGGTAGGGTTTTGGTGTATAACTCCATGAGTTAACACTAACTCAATCATAGTTAGGCGACTTACAACACATGCCAATTTACATTTTCAACTTGGTGAGTTATTTGTAATAGGTGCAAATAGACTTGACACATCTCCTCTATTTCCTAGGGTAGTTAAGCTAGTCCCTTGCTTTGAATATTGCCACCTATCCTTGTTTCGTGGAGAGTTGGGTATGCTACCTCTACTATTTATACATGTTATTTGTTAATACAAATTGTTGTTCTCACTTTTAATCTTAAGTTTGACACGATCTTGGTTCTCACAATTTTTAATGAGAAAACTTAATTATAATTTTTGTATAGGAATTAATTCCCATATTAAAAATCTAAAACAAAGGTCATTAAACTAAATATTAATTTTTTTTGTCTTTTAAACATTGAAGAACCATAACCCTAGCTCTCATTAAACTAAAATAAATAATTTACCCTGCCATTAATTTTCTTTATGTTTTTCAAAAATTTATTTATGTAAGAAAAATATTAAATAAATTATAATTTATAGGTTCCATATTTTAAGTTACACTTTAACTGCAATTTTCTTTTTATTTTAATGAGTAGCATAGCATTGCATCACTTCATAAATTGATTTTGCAAGAAAAATACAAAAAAAATGGTTTCATAGTGCCCTTACCAATTAAACTTTCTCCTTGTCGATTAAACCTTTTCATTCCCCTTACTACTCAATATATTTTTTTCTAAATGTCAGCTCTTTAAAGTTTTTGTTAACACACTTATGCCAAGAAGTACAATCCTAATTAGTTTTCTTTGTGGGATGCAAGACAATTCTTAGCTCTAAGAATTAGTTCTTAATGGAATAGTTTTTAATAATTTAATGCAAATGATACAAAAAACTTAATTATAATTTTTTAATAGAATTATTGAAGTAAAAATCTAAAACGAAGGTCATTAAACTAAATATTAATTTTCTAATTTTCGTTTATGGATTGTAAAGATTGAAGAACCCTAACCCTAGCTCTCATTAAACTAAAATTAAGTAATTTACCTTGATAAATAATTTAACCTACCATTGATTTTCTTATTTTTCTTTGTGAGATGTGGCAATCTCTAATAATTAGCTTTTAATGGAAAAATAATTAATTATAATTTTTTTATAGGAAATAATTCCATAGTAAAAATCTAAAACAAAGGTCATTAAACTAAATATTAATTTTCTTTGTGGAAAAACCCTAACCCTATCTCTCATTAAACTAAACTAAAGTAAATTATATGTTCCATAATTCAAGCTGCACTTTAATGGCAACCTTCTTTTTATTTTAATGAGTAGCATAGCATTGCATCACTTCATAAATTCATTTTGCAAGAAAAATATAAAACAATGGCTGTATAGTGCCCTTATCAATTAAACTTCTTTCCTTATCAATTAAACTTCTTCTCCCAATTCAATTTGCTCTATTTTTATTTGATTTTATTTTTCGTACTACTTATATTTAAACACATTATTTTATTTTTATGTACACAATCATCCCTAGATAACTCCTCTCCATGTAATTATTTTTATATGTCAGCTAAGAGTTTTTGTTGACACACTCATCCATTATACTCCACACCCATTACACTCCACCCCATCCCTAGATAACTCCTCTCCATGTAATTACTTTTATATGTCAGTTATTTAAGAGTTTTTGTTGACACACTCACCCATTACACTCCACCCCTTGTTGCCATTGTAGTTACACTTATTGGCGTAATTACAACTTAAACACATACTATAATTAGAACACTACAAGGCAGGTACTCCCACTACGTGGCACTTGCTATTAATATTTTGACATGTAAATAGCTATCAAATTTAAGGTAAAAGGTAAGAGTTTTTGTAAACACTCCATAGCCTCTGGCATTACCTACAAAAATTAAATTAGAAATTATTCAAAATAAAAATATAACATATAAATATAAAAAACAAATATATATTTATTTTACTAGCCTTCTTTTGGAAAACTTGGGGTTTACATGACTTTAACCAAGAAAGAATTTAAGATCAATTTAACTTTAAACAACTTTACTTTGTGAGAAGAAATTGTGGATTTTGGAGATTAAAATCTGCACCAAATTAGTTAGCCCTGGTATGATGATCTATATTGATTTTTTCCTTAGATTTGTATTTTTAAATTTTTTTTAAGGATTTAAGTTTTAGTAAAAATAATTCAAGGAAGCCCTACATTCATAATCTATGTTTTTTTTTCCCCTTAAATTTTTATTTTTAATTTTTGAGTGCTTTAAATTATAGTCAAAATAATACAAGGAAGCCCTTGCATTAATATCTGCCTTCGATTTGTGTTTCTTTTTTATTTTCCTTTTCACTAATTTAATTTTAGTATAGATTTAAAGACGAGTTTAATTTTAGTAAAATGTGATTTAACTCTAGCATGGAGAAATCTTCGTTTAACCTAGTTGAGTTGCAGAAAACCCTTGTTTAAGAAAATTTAACCTAGACGAGTTTAATTTTAGTAAATATATTAGAAGATAGAGACTTTCACTTTGTCTGTTCAGAGTAAAAGTATCGTTTGGAGAATTTACAAGCCATACATTCTAAGATCGAGAAAAAAGTAGCGATTTCGTGTGTCGCAACACTCTCAACAGGAAGGGATCCCTCACAACATATCTGGTATTTTCCTCAAGAATCCCTCGCAACATAAAGCCAAGATTTTTTAACATTTTTCTTTTTCATTACTTTCTATGGTTTCTCTCCTTCTGAATATTATAAATGTTGTTGAAGTCATAAAAGCAGCTGTGTTCCAACCTGTATAATCTCTGGTTCTCTATGAATCCATTAAAAACTTTAGCAGATGTACTGTACAAATCTAGATGTAAACATGGTAAAATCTAAATGTAAAAGAAGCTTGGGATAAAACTAAGGAACGGCAAAATCATATTTGATACATAACCAAAGAGTGTAGAGGTAATAGTTGCATTGCCTTGCTTACACAATCCTTGAAGGAAAAAGTCAATCGTAAGGAGACTTAAATAGTAAAACACGGTAAGGTTTCACAGGAACTCAGAGCAAATAATGACTAAATAGATTTTATAATTAAGAGGCTTAGTTCGTTACAGGAGAATTTGACCTGGACAGTAGCTAGCATGCCCAATTTTTTAATTTAGAAGTTAAATACTTCTATTTGATTATATTTTTTTAAAAGTAAATTATTTTGTTTTTTTAGTTTTTCTCCATCCAGTTTTCTGTCGAAAGAGTTTTATAACCAGTTTGTATTGTGTAAATCCGATACTCTTTCAAGCCCCATTCAAGGATATCTGAATGTTACTCAAAGAGTCCTTCTAAGATACTAAAATATGAGTTAAATGGTTAATGAGAAGAGGGAATTGTTGAACTAGCCAAAGAGCTTTAGATTTCTATTTCCAAATTCTTATACCATTATGCATGACTTCATACTGAATCAGAAACAAAACTGTAACTAACTTCAATACATTTATAGTTTAATTCAAAGAGGTTAGAGAATTCAACACAAAGAGGATTGTGTTGGTCTCATGCATCATCTCAAAAAAGAGCAAGGTCACCCTTCCCCACAATCTAAAAAAGACCAATTTTAATCAGATTACTATCCAAATTTATTGCTTTCTATTTATGAGAACCCTTGCAAAGGGTTGACATCCTAGAAATGAAAGCACAATTATCTAAATTCAGCTACTTGAGCTTAAGAATTATCCCCCATAAAGCCTATTCCTCCACACACCATATCCAATATAATTTGGCAGTAAAAGTGATATTGTAAAGGAGAGAAGATGTCATACCTAATCCAACTCTCTCTTTAGGCTAACAAAATTTATCCCAAATGACATTTCATTTTCTCTAAATTTCCTTCTGCAAGAAACTTTCTCAATTTATGGTCCAAATCATGAAGGATGCCTTTTGGAGTCACAAGATTTGTAAATCTATAAACTTGGAGAGACTGAATCATGGCTTCAAGGTTTATACAACTAGCCAAAGAGAGTTATCTATGTGTCCAATGACTAATATGACAAGTTTAACAAAATCCAGAATAACATTCTAGTCTTTTTCCCAAGGCAAATAGGAGAAATAGGGGCACCCATATATTTGAAACGTAGAGAAGCAAGCTTGAAATGAAGTATATTATCAATTTGTTCTTGAAGATAAGGGTTCATATGGAAGAAAACCTAATACTTTTGTTCATTCAAGAGTTACCTAGACACGCTGATATAAATGTCAAGAACTCACTTAAGAGCAATAGCTTCCTCAAGAGTTGTATTGCCCATAAAAAAGTGTCATCCACAAATCTGAGATGGTTAAGTGGATTCATACTTTGCACAATCTAAGTGGATCAAGATTTATTGTTATTTGTTTTGAGTTAATCTTGAAGGTGTAGATTTAATTTGAGACATGCAATTTTAATGTTTTCCTATAGATTCAATCTTTTCATGCAAATTTGAACTTTCTATATTAAATATTTAGAAATGTGTTTACCTTTAATATCTAAACATGATGGTTCTATCAACACTAGTAGATTTTGCATGGAAGGCAACTTGTTCTCCTATTATGCCTTAGTCAAACCTTTGGATTGATTTGATGATTTTGCACAAGTTGGAAGATATGCCAAGAACAATATAGGTGTCGATAATAATGCTAAGTACTTTTTTAATGCAGATGCTAAGTGTAGATGTCTCCTCTTGATAAGTCCTAGATGATCAAAATGAATTAGGATTTACTCTTTTATATAACACTCTAGTGTGCAAATTTAGTTGGCTTGGGGCCATATTTAAATTTAATTCTAGAAATTTAGATGCCAAAACCAAAGTTACAGTTCTAAACTAGGTTTTAGTACTACACCTATTGGTTTGATCCAAAACAAGGAATAGAGAATCTAGAGATTACATTTGGATCCTTTCTAGGATGTGGAGTTAGGGTCAATCAAGGCTTAGGTAATTGTAACTTTCTTCTAGATATATGCCACATGTACACTGTAAGTACCAAAATCATGTTAGGCCTACATGATAGTTTAATGATGAAAAGAGGTACCTAATCACAATCATGTAGACATGAATTACACTCTTCTAAGTAGTTTCACTCTTACTTCATATCCCTTGTGTTTTCCCCTCCTTAACCATCTTCTTGGACCTCCAAATTAAGTTTCCAAACCTCACATTTTTCTAACAAGCCATTTTAGATCCTTATTCTAGGTTTCCCCAGAGTTCTTTCAGGTCTCTCCATAGTGCCAAAATCAAAATCAAAATCATGAAAGATGCTCTAAATGCATTCTAAAGGACCCGGGAGCTAAACCTTAAGAGGGAAAATGATGCAGGGGCATCTTCTTAATTTTTGAATTTTGTGATTTTTGGGTTGTTGAGGGGTCGGATGACAAGATGTAGATGTCAGGAAGTTCCTGTCGCCAAATCAACATGAACATTCATAGTCATTTGGTAGTTTTCTAGGTTTTTTTTTACATAAACTGAAGGCAGTTAAGTTACAGGCAGATGATAGAAAGAATATATAGCTATGGTCAAGTAGAGTTAGGTTGTCATGAGCAGATTGGTGTGATGGTTGTAGTAGGAAAAGGTGAAAAATGACAGCAACAGTTAATGGGGAGACTAACATGTATACTTGTTGAATCAATGGTGAGGGCAGTTAGAAGTTGAAGAGGTTTGAATTGATGGTTGGAAGGGAGAAGATGCAATGAATTGTAAAGAAAGGGGTGTGAAGAGACACGCAAGAAAAGAAAAGAAAATGGTTCCAGTAACCGACCATTGGTAGGAATAGAATAGATAGGAAAGGCATATTGAATGCATATAAGGAGAGTGAGTAGGTATGAGATGGAGAGAGAGAATGGCCGAAGAAAGGAAGGCCGATTTACAAAAGATAAAGGTCAATAAGAGAAAGATTGAGAGGTCGCTAGGCAAAGGGAAGGAGGCTGATGAAGTAAGAGGAAGGCCAATAGAAAGAAGTAGAGGCTGAACATAAAGAAGTAGAGGATGTTAAGAGAAAGGTCGAAGGCCAATGGATTGAGGCCCAAATAGAAGGAGAGCGATAGTCAGTTGGAGCTGGAAAAGAAGAGGTTGATGATTATTGGAAAATAGAAGACTGGATGGTGAGAGGATAGGCTTGAGTACCAGATGCGACAGGAAAGGGAAATGTCAATAGGAGGAAGAAAAGAGACCAAGTGAGTAATGAGAGTGAGGGGGACAAATGCCCATAGAGAAGGGAGCATCGATCCATGAAGGATCTACTTCACTTGTAATCTATAATGGTTTCCCCAACATGAATAAAGTTCATTGTTTTTTATATGTGTATTTATTTGTTATCATTTTTGGTTTGTCTCAATCATAAAGGGTTTGTTATATATATGTATGACTGATCTGATAATGTAAGTTTCCTATCACGGGTAGTTCTTATTTTGGTGAGCTAAATTCATTAGTTAGTTCTAACATTTCTAGATTTTATTTCTAGATTGACTTCCTATCCATAGAAAAGTTCCTGTCACTATTATAATAGTAGGTCTTTAGAGGTCTAAGTTAAGAGATCAACATTAAGGAATACAAAGTGTGCCTAGTGTGTGAAGTTATTAAATGGGGTATTAGAGCATGTGAATAGATCTCGTGCTATTAGATCGGTATCAGAGCGCAACGTTGGTTCTGAGTGCTGAGTAGATCACTGGAGTGAGGTGGCCTAGCCAAGACATGTGGAAGAAGAGGAATGAAAATATGAAGAAGCTAAATGTACCTTTTGAAAGAGAGCTGGCAGAACTGAGAAAAGATTTGGCACAATACCTAATAGCAAGGCAACAAAGGTTGGAAGAAGAAAGTGATGAATAGTTTTAGGTATGGCCAATAGAAAAGAAAGTAAAGTGGCCTATAAAGGTGATTATGGAAAGAAGAAAAAGGCAGAGGATGGATACGTTGAGAAGAGGAAAGAGTACCCACAAAGGTTGGGATAGCAAGAGGTTGCTAGATGAGTAACATACCTCAAAAGTGATGGAGGAAGTTCTCATTGAAGAGAACATGAGGGAAGATAGGAAAGAAAAAGAAGAACAGAAGAAAGTGCAGCATGCAGCACTAGTGGAAAAGAGAAATGAAAAGAGGAGAGTGTCCATGAAGGTGACACTTATGGAGACATTGCGGTCTCTTATTTTATTGTCTAATATTCTCTTTAATTGTGTGTATATAGGTATGAAGAGAATGACAAGAAAGATCTGGAATGAGACCTTGAAATGGATAAGAGAAGGGTCTAGCAAGTCACCCTTGGTTGGGGATGAAGATGAGAGAAGAGCAAGCCAAATTGCAGCAATTGGTATGTGTGAACGAATTGCAGTAATACAATAGGAAAGGGTACAGTGCAATGAATTTAAATGTGAAGAAGAGAATAGTATGATATTGATTTCAAATGATAATGTAGATGTTGATGATGATTATGAATTTCAAGATGCCCTAGAAGATGTTGTAGAAGTAATGGAGGAAGCCTACCAGGAAGATGAGTTGTCAAGCAATGAAGACAAGGATGATAGCAAATAGCAACAACAAAACAAACAAGAGGTACATGTGAGTACAAATGTTGATTTTGGTCATAGATTTGTGTAAGATACCCAACTACACTTAACTAAAAACTTTGCTTTACTTGGCTAAATTTACTTGCACTTAACTCTTCAATTACTCAATTTACTTAACATCATTCATAAAGGATAATAATGACAACTTGCATGAATCAAATTCAAGTTGGGCACTTATATTATTACTTGATTCAAATCAATACAATTGTATTATTATAATAGCTGATGTCCTCAATGGCATGAATATACAATGTTATTCGAAGGATTACAAGAAAAGGCCTTAAAGCCTAGATGTATACAATGCTTTAAACTTCTTCACAACTAGCTCTATCTCACTATTTGATGTAGATCACTCCAATTGAACCTAATGATGTCAACTAGATATCAACACCTCACAATGCAACAAGGGAGCATCACCTTGCCAATTGAGGGAGCATCACCCCAACTCTTGAAACTCACAGGCCTCAAGATCACAAGCATAAAGCTTTGTAGAGAGAAAATTCACCAAAAGATAAGATAACAAAATAAAGGTGCTCCCCTCCTATTATAGTGCTCCTCCTCAAAGGCAATGAAGGTATGTTTTTCAATGTAAAGAAGGAACCAAGGCATGTTTCCCAAGAGCATATTCTAATGGCATATTCCATTTGATGACTCCCTCTGATGTGGCAACCTTATCCAATGAGCTAGAATAGATCCCAACGCCACCATTTAGACCAATAGGAGATCAAAGACTCAGGGCACCAAAATGATGTCATAGTTACAAGGTTCTCAAGGCTAGGCACTGACTTAAGATGGTTCCTACATGAAATTATGCCTTGCTAAGGTTAGGCGCCAGTTGGGGTTTGTAGAGACCCTAAAGTGCACCTAGGATTCTAGGCTCCATACATGTTGTCCTTCATTATCTCAATAGTGGAAAACACTCTAGAATGCCTCCTCCTTCAAAGATAGAGTCTCAAATGCAAATTCACAGGATCTTTTGCAAGGCACCAAAACTAGGTTCTAAAGCCATGGGATTGCACCTAACATCCTTGGCGTGAGTTCTAGCTTCATTCAAGTCTACAAGGTGCTTCCAAATCATCTCCAGATGTAAGTATTCTTCCTAACAATGAAAGTGACTCTTCATTCTTTCCTTAGGTACAAAATAGGCTTCTCGAAGATTGCGCATTTATGAGGTTAAAGAGGAGAAAAAGTGTGCCTCACTCTCACATCACTTTTCTGGACTTAGATGATGATCACAATTGAAAGGATGACCTCTTGAATCAATCTCGACCCTCTGAAGATGCAATTACCCTTTCAATCCACTAAGCACCATTCCAAGGTTGTTTCATCATGATCTAGCGCCTCAAGTATCAAGGTGTACAATTTGGTTTGTTTGATCAAGGATTAGTGCCTTGCATTACTTAGACAACCTTTCATCATGAGGTGACAACTTATCTTCGCAATATCAACTCCTTCAATGAGGTTCTAATCCAGTGTCTCAGAGTCTTATTCTAGTGCCTTAGACAGGCTAGGCGCTCATTCTAGTTTGTAGGAATAGTGATAGGTGCCTAAGTGCTGATAAAGTGTTTGTTGGGTATCAAGCTATTGCCTTGACTCTAAAGGTCCCTCCACCTTGTTTTATGCTTTCAACATCCTAGGCATAGATTGGGGTCAATTTGGATGGAGAAGTGTGCCCAGTGTTCACTTGGTCATGTTCTCTAAAGACTTGCAATGTATGAGTCACTTTGAAGATCAAAGCACCCTTTCCTTCCAAGGGGCCTTGGTTGATATGATTGATGTGCTTCATATCTTGATGATTCTTGGTTAGGCCCACATTTGGCACCAGACAGTTAGAAAGTGCACCTTGGCTTTGAGAGTCAAGTTCTTGTTACTTTTGGCCTCTAGACTTAACCATTTTGGCTAGACTTGCCACAAATTACTTGAATAATTTTTGACTTTGTACCTACAAAACTACAACACTAAGTTAGTGAAAAACCAAATCCATTCCCTCATCATTGGTATTAGCCCACGGGAATGATAGATAGGCTAATCCATGCTTCACTGATGATCAAGCTAGAAATGGGGACATGACAATCTCTCCTTCCCGGGATTGCTTGTCCTCAAGCAATTGAAGGTTAGGATATTCTAGAATCTTTTCTCCTTTCCAAGTAGCATCCTCCATTGACAACCCTTTCCACTTCACCAAATATTCCCTTATGCTCTGGTTGCGTAATTTCTTCTCCCTCATATCCACCACACTTTCGGGTTCAAGTGAAAGCATTCCTTTTTCATGTAGTGGTGGAAGCTCATCAGATGAAACCACATGTTGTCCTAGTGCCTTTTCGAGACATGATACATGAAACACATTATGGATGCGGCTTCCAGCTAGTAAATCAAGTTTGTATGCCACTTCCCCTACTTTTCTCAACACCTTATAGGTTCCATAGAACCTAGGTTTCAATTTCTCTGCACCTGACTTCTTCAAAGTACTTTGTCTATATGGCTGAAGGTGTAAAAACACCATATCACCTACTTCAAAGCTCCATTCAACCCAGTGTTTGTCGGCATACAACTTTTGCTGGTTTTGAGCTATTTGCAAATTGTCCTTAACGACTCTCATAATGTCTTGAGTATGCTTCATTAATTCTATTTCTTGGGGAGCTCTACTATCATCTAGTGCCAGATTAACAAATGAAACTACATCATACGCATACAAATCTTGAAAGGGAGACATGTCGATTGACATGTGGAAAGTAGTGTTGTAGCAATATTCACCCAGATGTAGCCACTTAATGTAAGCATGCTGATGATCAGATACATAGTTTCTCAAGTATCCCTCAAGCCATTTATTTACAATTTTAGTATGTCCATCAGTTTGAGGATGATAACTGGTGCTTGGTGTCAGGTCAGTTCTAGCTAGTAGAAATAGCTCTCTCTAGAATACACTGATGAGCCGACTATCTTGATCACTGACTATGGTCTCAGGAAGGCTATGTAGTTTGAAGACTTCATGAAAGAATAACTCAGCAACTTGTAATGCTGATGGCTCAACTTGAATTACAAAGAAGTGAGCATACTTGGTCAACCTATCAACAACTACATAGATACAGTCTTTTCCATTCACCTTTGGTAGACCTATGATGAAATCCATAGAGATACTTGTTGTGACCTAGTCACACATCACCCCATTGCAAATAGGAACCCCCCTTTTCTTTTGAGCTTTGATGCTTTGCATTGAGTCTTGGATGATGTCTTATGTTCATTTCCTCTGCCAATCCACAATGAGTCTATCCTACAAGGTTTTTTCTTTAGAACTAGAGGTATCACCTGGAACATGAACTTGCAATAATGAAGAGTCTTGCTCAAATTCCATCCAAAGGGGAAACCAGGAAGTCATCCGTCAAGGTTCAAATGAACACTAAGATCAATCCCGATGCATGTTTGAGATCATGAAAATGACTAAGTCTAATATCCTGATATCCTAAAAATCCTGAAAATTGACTAAGCCTGAAATCTAGTGGATCCTCCAAATTCTTGATTCTACATGTTAAATCTGGTGGATCCAAGACCTATCTCAAACATCCTAAAAGGTATATTATACTTAAATATGTTTTTCAATATACCTTACCCTAAGAAAGTTGCAAAAAATGGCTAAGTACTCAAGAGGATTCAAATTCATGATCCAATGCGCCCTTATGAGAGCATTCAATTGGAGCACAAAATCATGAACCAATGCAACCCATCCAATGAAACCCATCCAATGTGTCCTTTCTATGTGAGGTTAAATTCAAATTTTATGAAGGCTTTTCAAGAAAAGATTAAAACTGTGATCTACTGCTCTTGAAGAGGTGTTGATTGAAGTTTTAAGTGATTTTAAAGAGGATTGAAGATGCTGATCCAATGCACCTCAATCAATGCACCCAAAGATGAAGTGACTTGTTTCAAGTTTTAAGTGATCATGACAGCTAAGCATCAAAACCTTCAACCAAAGCGCCAATTTCATGGGAGTTTTAAGTAAAGTTTTAAGGCAAACTTCAAGCGGAGATCAAAACCTTGATCTAATGCACCTTCCTCAAGGAGTGAACAATGTAGTTTTCAAGAGGCTGATCTGTTACGCCAGTTCTAAGGAGAGAACAAAATTTCTATCTGCTGTGCCAAAACCAAGATGATTGATATAGTCTGCAAAAGATTGTCATTCAACTAGAATCCCAAATTGCCATCCAATGCGCCACATCTAATGCAACCAAGGTGGAGGGGGCTGTTTTGATGATAGATCAAAATCTTGATCTGCTATGCCAAAGAGAAGGTGCTAATTGGAGTCTGAAATGCAATTTTCAGCCAGAGATCAAAACCTTGGAGTTATGTGCTCCATCCAAAGCACTTGAAGGAATAATTAGTTACAAATTTTAGAACATTTTTAAGAGGATTTCATAAACTAGTCTAATGCACCACCATTTGGAGTAAGGAAACTCAGAATTTAAAGACAAATTTCAACCAAAGGTTGAAATCCTAATCCAATGCACCACCTTGTGCGATGTTAAGTTCAAGTTTTTTGAGAACATTCAATGAGAGCGCAAACTTATGATCTAGTACGCCACCTACAAATGATAAGCAAAAGGTCAAATTTTAAGAGGAGATCTACTTCATGAACCAATGCACCCTCATTGAAGGATGATAAATTTAAAATTAACAAAGACATTCAAGTGAAGGTTGAAATTGGCATCCAGTACGCCACTCATGAGCATGGTTTAATTCAAGTTTCTTGACACACTTCAACGAAACATCAAAATTCTTAACCAATGCACCAAGACATGAAGAAATGGCATCTCAGTTTTTATGAAGACATTGAAGAAAGGATCAAAATTTGGATCTAATGTGTTGCCTTCGAGTTAAGTGTTTGACATTTGAAAAATGGCTGACTTTTAACCGGAGCATGAAATATTGATCGGTTGTGCCAATTTAAGACAAGGATCCAGATTTCTCATCTAATGCGCCACCACTTGGAGTGTGATAGCTTAAGTTTTGGATGCCAATTTTAAGAAAAGATCAACATGTGGATGTAATGCATCAATTATGAATGGATTTAGGTGGAAGTATTATGAAATTTTTCAAGGAACAACCAAAACATCTATCTAATGCGCTATTGTGGGTAAAGTCAATTTAAGTATTCAACTAGAGGATAAAATAGTGATCCAATGTGACACTCATATATGATGCTTAATTTCAATTTTATGATTTCATTTAGGAGATCAACTAATTTGTCATCTAATGTGCCTAGGCTTGGAAGAGTTAGAAATTGATTTATAATGATTATTTTGTGTTGTAAGATTAAAGAATTGATGTATTTCTTTCTCTATGTTCTAGAAGCATTGATGGAGATGAATGATCATCCAAGGAGCAAGTGTTTGGAACCACCTTTATGCAAAAAGTAAAGTGAAAGATAGTGGATAGCTACTCCAAAGGACCACTTCAAGATCATCATGTTGGAACACTTTATCATTTGCATTATCGAGAGAAGGCATTCATCCATCGAGCTTCAAGACTCTTCAATCATCAAGTCCAAGAGAGATCTCCTACTCCATGTTATCAATGGAGCATCGTCATCTACTCTATATCATGAAGGAAGCATCATCATCATCTCCCACTACTTTTCATGAAGAAGCATCAAAGTTGATCAACACATACACCTTGCCAAGAAGAAGTATCATAAAGTTAAGCAGATGAGCAACATGCATCATACACATCTAGTTTACACGAAGATGAACAAGGTAAGATTAATCAAGACACATCCCAAACATACAAGTTCAAGTTCATTAAAAGCAATCACATTGAAGACATCAAAGATGATGCAATTTGGTAATATGCTAAGGTGGCACCTACGTGGTAGATATTTATCATTCACCAATCACAATTCACCACATCATTTAACAAGAAAGAAGCCAAAGAGGACATCCATGTGGAAGATACTCAAAAGATTCCATTTTGTCCTTATCTTTTTGGAAAACATGCCTTCATTGCCTCTCTTATGTACTAAAAATAGAAAATTGTTATAACTACCCATTGAGGTGGCATGATCCTAACCCTTGGCTATCTGGATTGATCTAGGCCATTCATTGTAATTCTGGACCTCTATATAAAGGCCTTGTTGCCTCATTTGTAAAGTTAGTAGTTCAATAATAGTTAGTAGTCAGTAGGCATCTAGTAGTAGAGTAGAATAGAAGAGACTCAAAATTCTCTGAGAGTACTTGAAGTTATAAATATTTCTCAAGATTAATGCAAATACATTAGAGCTTGTTTGGTGTTAAGTGTTGTCTTGTGAAATGACATGGTTTCTTATATCTTGATGGAAGTGAAGAGATGTTTCAAAATAGATTAGAAGTAGATTAGCAGCTCATTGATGTGATATATGTATGTATTGGATATTTGATCAACTCCTAGCTCATGCTTTTGACATTCGTCGATTGGTGAAGTGTTGTGTAAAGCTAGTCTAAGCATCATTTGATTAAGTTTGATTGTGGATCCTTGTTTGAGCTACACTATTTAATGGGTTCTTATATAATCTTTCATGATTTGTAAACCTTTCGCTATCCTTAGGAGATTGCACTAACTTCATGTAGTTGTAGGCATCCTTGGTGAAGTGGAGTTAGGTTGATAAAGGAGTTTGTCTATTCATGCATTATCATTGTTTCATTGACCTTAGATTAATTCCTCTAACCCTTATCTTTTTTCCTTTTCTTTATCATTGAAGCATTGTACATATGTCATCCACATTGTAAGGAGGAATAAGCTAAATGAAGTAAGAAGTCTGCGTAAGTCCCTTTGTGATAATCAACAAGATCACATGAAATCACTGAGTCTATCCAATGCAAATCATGAATATGGAACCTCGAAGTTACTTCATTGGATCACATAGATTAGCCTTTGAAGAACTTTATTTAGGAGAGAGTTGGATACCTAGTGTTTTACTCTATTGTTGACTTGTCTAAAAACAATCATCAACATTTTTGGTGCTAGAAGGATGGCATGAATGTGGATATTCTTCATTTCAAGTAGAGCAACAAGATACTCCGAGTAGTGGATTGAAGTTTGAAGTGAGTTTTGACAGAAAAATTTGAGATTTCATGATCTCTCTTATGTTGAAAATCCAAAAAAAGTAGAAAATTTCAAAAAAATCCAAAAAAAGTAGAAAAAAAAAAATACAAAAAAAGTAAAAATTGAAAATACCAAAAAAAATATAGATATAGATTTCTCAGGATGTAGGCAATTCAAGATGGATCATCCTCAAGTTAATATTTTACAGCTTTGGTGGAATTTGAATGCACAACTTCATCCTAAGAGTTTGAGTGACTTTACATCAAGGGAAGGATGTAGAATTCACAACACTAATGGACACGAGGAGCTATACTGCATGACATTTTTAACAAGGATGGAATTAGCATTGCAAGGGAAAATTTCTTTTTCATAGGTACATGAGCCAATTGTTTCTACAAAGGTACTTCACAAAGTTCTATTTGACGAAAGAGAGTTCTTCATAAGCTTCAAGGAAATGATCAAGAAGAGACTAAGTATTGAGAAGGACCTACCAACAGAAGAAACGTTAATTCTAGGTGGTTGGTGTAGAATTCATAACACAGCTCATTCAAAACTCACATGTTCATCTTGTTAGATACTTCCATGTTATTTAAAAATGAAGATAGCATAAATAAGATTGATGATCAGATGGAGAGTCGATTTGCATACCTTCTTCCAAGCAAGAATGAACCTGCTGAAGATGAAAAGGAAATAGAGGATATTCAAATGAAGGCAACTAATGAACAAGATGTTGATTCCTTGATCACAGAAGAAAATAACTAAAGTTCATTGCAAGAAGATGAATTCCTTAAGGAACACTCATTCATGCTACATAGGGAGATCCTTGAAAGTGAGTTTCACGAAGTACAAAAAGAGTTGTTGGAAGATAGTCAACTGGATGCATTACAAGAAGCACTCCAAGCCATCATCAAAGACTTATCAAATGAATAGCAATTCAGAGAAGCGCTTGATATTCCCATGGATTAAATACAATGAGAGTTCATGCCAAAGTCATCCCAAGATGAACAAGTTGATGAAATGGAGATCAAGGTAGACCAGTAATTCAAATTGGTGCTAGGCCTGCTACTGATGATATAAGAAGAGATAATACATGTTACAGATGCAAGTGGGGTGATCCATTACCAACTTCGACCTCTAGACATATTGGTAGTCGACAAGCATGAATTTCTACTTCTAATTGAAGAACACTAGGTTGTATCTCTCCTTGCTCTTGATTTGAAAAATTTTCAATTTGATGATTACAGATTTCCAGATGATGAATATGAAGAATATGAGTTTGACTATGGAAATTAAAGAAAGCAACTTGTGTTTGGATAAATCATGGTCCTTTTGAATTGCCACAATTGACAATCTTGTGCAAAATTTTGTCTGAATATGAGAAATGTATTGTGCAAGATATTTTTTTGAATTCAAAGATAAATTTGCAAAACTTCCTACATTCACTTGCACAGTGTTACTCTTGTTCATTTTGAGAAATCATGTTAGGGCGTGTCTATACTTAGGTGTCCCGGGTCGCACTCATCTATTGTTTTAGACTACATTCTTATTTCATGTTGCATCTTAGAGTAGATTTTCTCTCTTGAGGTCATTTGACTCAAGTGTTGGTTTATCTTAGCTTAGTTTTTCTTTCATGTTGCTTTGTTTGCTTAGAATAGTTCACTTTTCTTAGTTGTTGTCATTTTTTTTTTCTATAGGTGTTAGTTGTTTTTAGTTTGTTGTTGGGTCAAGTTTCCTATTTGTAAGAAGGTGATGTTATCTTAAACACACACTTTGGTGTCAATTTGGGATAACATGTTAGTTCATTTCTTAGACATCCATTCATGAAAGTCTTAGATTCTGAAGACATTTTTCTTTCAATTTATCATCTTGTCAGACTTGGTACTTGACTTGGGAGTTAATCATATATTGTGTCTTAACACTACTATCTTTTGGTTATAATATTTTAAAATGCTAAATCTAAGCCTTATGAATTCTTATGTCTTATTTTAAGAAACATGGGTCATGATTGATGGATTTCCCATGGATTCCATCACTAGTATCAAATAGAAGGACTGCTTGTTCATGAGGGATAAGTCAATTGTTTAGTATTACTTGAAGTATTTTGAGATCTTATACCTTATACACTTAAAAATCCTAAACTACCTAAAGGATTCTCTATGAACTTACACTAAGTGAAAAATCTAAAGGTCCACCTTTGCCACCATTGCAAGCCCACACCTGCTAGCTGAGTTATCAATGTAACTCATGCCGTCGAAAAGCATGTGTTGCAAGGGTAGCACTACTGCATTGTACTATATCACATTTAAGCTTAATGGAATATCAATGAATGAAACAAAGAAATGCAAAATCACAAATCACACACTATAACTTAGGTAGATGGAAAATGGAGTAATCTCTACCGAGGCTATGGATGCCTGACTGGCAGTGGGTCTTTGCTTGAGTGGAATTGTGAGACAAACCCATCAGGGCTATAGATGCTCGCTGGCAGTGAGGCAATGTCCAGATAGTTCATGAGGTGTGTACTAATCATATAGCCTAATGTAAAGTAGCTTAGATGATCTTAGTTGCTAAGGGATGGGAATGAACACATTCACACACACTTGGATCCTTGGAATATGGATGGTCATGCTGGCAGTTGGTTTTGATTTCATGATCATGTAGTTTTGTTTATTTTATCTAGTGTGTGGGTGTACATGGAAATGTTGAAACCTAACTTTTGTTTATCTTTAGAACACTTGAGAAACTATTTTAATTGAAATCTATCCTTAATCACACATCAGGAAGATGTAGTGTCTTAATCCAATCTATGATTCTTTTCCCTTTTAAGTTTGTCTTCTAGCTAGTTGATGAGTAGAGGAGGAGTGTTTGAAGTTTCTGGGTCTACCTTGAGTCTTTGTCTTTGAAATGTTTATGAACATTTATTCGGATTGGCACTAGATGTTGTGACCTAATCACACATCGCCCCATTGCAAATGGGGACCCCCCTTTTTTTTTTGAGCTCTGATGCTTTGCATTGAGTCTTGAATGATGTCTTAGGTTTGTTTCCTCTGCCAATCCAACCATGAGTCTATCCTAGAAGGTTTTTGCTTTACAACTAGAGGTCTCACTTGGAACATGAACTTGCAATAATGAACAGTCTTGATTAAATTCCATCCAAATGGGAAAATAGGAAGTCATCTGTCAAGGTTCAAATGAACACTAAGATCAATCTTGATGCATGTTTGAGATCTTGAAAACAACTAACTCTAATATCTTAGTATCTTGAAAATCCTAAAAATTGACTAAGCCTGAAATCTGGTGGATCCTCCAAATTCTAGATTCTACATGTTAAATCTGATGGATCTGAGACCTATCTCAAACATACATAAAGGTATATTATACTTAAATATATTTTTCAATATACCTTACCCTGAGAAAGTTGCAAAAAATGGCTAAGTACTCAAGAGGATTCAAATTCATGATCTAATGGGCCCTTATCAGAGCATTCAACTAGAGCACAAAATCATGAACCAATGTGACCCATCCAACGCGCCATTTCCATGTGAGGTTGAATTCAAATTTTATGAAGGCTTTTCAAGCAAAGATTAAACTTATGATTTGTTGTGCTTGAAAGAAGAGGTGTTGATTGAAGTTTTAAGCTATTTTAAAGAGGATTCAAGATGTTGATCGAATGCACCTCAACCAATGTACCCAAAGATGAAGTGACTTGTTTCAAGTTTTAAGTGATCATGACAACTGAGCATCAAAAACTTCAACCAAAGTGCCAATTTCATGGGAGTTTTAAGTAAAGTTTTAAGGAAAATTTTAAGCGGAGCTGAAAACCTTGATCTTATGCACCTTCCTCAAGGAGTGAACAATGTAGTTTTTGAGAGTTTTATGAGGATTCAAGAGGTTGATCTGCTACACCAGTTCTAAGCAGAGAACATAATTGCTATCTGTTGTGCCAAAATGAAGAAGACTGATATAGTCTGCAAAAAATTATCATTCAAATAGAATCCAAAATTACCATCCAGTGCGCCATATCTAATGCAACCAAGGAGGACAGGGCTGTTTTGATGATAGATCAAAATCTTGATCTGCTGTGCCAAAGAGAAGGTACTGATTGGAGTCTAAAATGCAACTTTTAGCCAGAGATAAAAACCTTGGAGTGGTGTGCTCCATCCAAAGCGCTTGAAGGAAGAATTACTTACAAATTTTAGAACACTTTTAAAAGGATTTCAAATGTTGATCTAATTCACCACCATTTGGAGTAAAGAAATTCAAAATTTAAAGACAAATTTAAACCAAAGGTTGAAATCCTCATCCAATGCACCACCTTGTGTGATGTTAATTTCAAGTTTTTTGAAGACTTTCAACTGGAGATCGAAAACATCATCCAATGCACTATCTATAAAGGAAACAAAAGTTAAAGTTTTTTCAGAACATCCAATGAGAGAGAAAACTTATGATCTAGTGCGCCACCCACAAATGATAAGTAAAAGGTCAAATTTTAAGAGGAGATCTACTTCATGAACCAATGCACCATCATTGAAGAATGATAAATTTAAATTTAACAAAGACATTCAAGTGAAGGTTGAAATTGGTATCCAGTGTGCCACTCATGAGCATGGTTTAATTCAAGTTTCTTGACACACTTCAATGAAACATCAAAATTCTTAACCAATGTGCCAAGACATGAAAAAATGGCATCTCAGTTTTCATGAAGACATTGAAGAAAGGATCAAAATTTGGATCTAATGTGCTACCTTGGAGTTAAGTGTTTGAGATTTGAAAAATGGATGACTTTTAACTAGAGCATGAAATGTTGATTTGCTGTGCCAATTTAAGACAAGGATCCAAATTTGTCATCTAATGTGCCACCACTTGGAGTGTGATAACTTAAATCTTGGATGCCAATTTTAAGAAAAGATCAAACGTGGATGTAATGCATCAATTATGAATGGATTTGGATTGAAGTATTATGAAATTTTTCAAGGAACAACCAAAACATCCATCCAATGCACTATTGTGGGTAAAGTTAGTTTAACTATTCAACCAGAGGATGAAATAGTGATCCAATGTGACACTCATATATGATGCTTAATTTTAATTTAATGATTGCATTTTGGAGATCAACTAATTTGGCATCTAATGCACCTAGGCTTGGAAGAGTTGGAAATTGATTTTTAATAATTATTTTGTGTTGTATAATCAAATAATTGATGTATTTCTTTCTCTGTGTTATAGGGGCATTGATGGAGCTGAATGATCATCCAAGGAGCAAGTTTCTGGAACCACCTTTATGCAAAAAGTAAAGTGAAAGATAGTGGATGGCCACTCCAAAGGACCACTTCAAGATCATCATGTTGGAACACTTCATCATTTGCATCATCGAGAGAAGGCATTCATCCATCAAGCTTCAAGACTCTTCAATCTTCAAGTCCAAGAGAGATCTCCTACTCCATGTTATCAATGGAGCATCATCATCTACTTTAGATCATGAAGGAAGCATCATCATCATCTCCTACTACTTTTCATTAAGAAGCATCAAAGTTGATCAACACATACACCTTGCCAAGAAGAGCAACATGCATCATACATCATAAAGTTAAGCAAATGAGCAACATGCATCCTACACATCCTGTTTACAAGAAGATGAACAAGGCAAGATTAATAAAGATACATCCCAAACATACAAGTTCAAGTTCATTAAAAACAATCACATCAAAGACATCAAAGATGATGTAATTTCAGAATATGCTGAGGTGGCACCTACGTGGGAGATATTTATCATTCACCAATCACAATTTGCCACATCATTTAACAAGAAAGAAGCTAAAGAGGATGTCCATGTGGAAGATACTCAAAAGATTCCATTTTATCCTTATCTTCTTGGAAAACATGCCTTCATTGCCTCCCTTATGTACTAAAAATAGAAAATTGTTGTAACTACCTGTTGAGGTGGCATGATCCTAACCCTTGGCTATCTAGATTGATCCAGTTCATTCATTGTAATTCTGGACCTCTATATAAAGGCCTTGTTGCCTCATTTATAAAGTTAGTAGTTCGATAATAGTTAGTAGTCAGTAAGAAGCTAGTAGTAGAGTAGAATAGAAGAGACTCTTGAAATTCTCTGAGAGTACTTGAAGTTGTAAATATTTCTCAAGATTAATGCAAAGACATTGGAGCTTGTTTGGTGTTAAGTGTTGTCTTGTGAAATGACATGGTTTCTTGTATCTTGATGGAAGTGGAGAGATGTTTCAAAATAGATTAGAAGTATATTAGCATCTCATTGATGTGATGTATGTATGTATTGGATATTTGATCAACTCCTAGCTCATTCTTTTGACATTCGTCGATTGGTGAAGTATTGTGTAAAGCTAGTCTGAGCATCATTTGCTTAAGTTTGATCGTGGATGCTTGTTTGAGCTGTGCCGTTTAGTGGTTGCTTATATAATCTTTAATGATTGGAAAGCCTTTCGCTATCCTTAGGAGATTGCACCAACTTCATGTAGTTGTAGGCATCCTTGGTGAAGTGGAGTTAGGTTGATAAAGGAGTTTGTCTATTTGTAGTGCCCCTCTATTTTCACCTTGGATGTACAGGTGAACTGATCAAGGTGCATGAATGTGAAGGTAAAAATAATGGGAATAATTAAGGTAAGGTGAGGTAAACAATTGATGTTGTACAATATAGATAGATGTTTCATCCATGTGTGGTTTCATATGATGGTTAATGTGTTTTATTGATAATCTCTATTGCGACACTGATAACGCAGGCTTTGACATTGTTTTGCATTCCAATAATTAAGATGTCGATCTTACTACAATTGTTATATGTTAGAAGGGAACCCATGGACTGATTCTGTTAGATTTATTTGTTAAGATGGTACTTCTGAGACTTTTTCAATTTCATGCACCTATATGTTCAGTGTATGGTTCTGTTCAAACAATGAGGTAGATTGGATTTGGTTATGATTATGTGTTATCTATCTAGATTGATTTGATGTGGAAAGGATGATGTCGCATCACTTGCTTGCGAGTGCCCTATGATGTTGTGATTCCTTTTCCACCTAGTGTTAGCTTTTGTGAATCTATACATGCTTGACTGTGTCATTTGTTGCAGGATGCAGGTATCTGGCATCGACTCCACCTGAATTAACAGGTCTGAGTGTGCCCTAAACCCAATGGATAAGTTGTTTTAGAGATAACTTAAGGTCCCACACCCCAAGTCATCATTCTTGATGAGGATGCGTGTTATGTTCAATTCAACCTGTCAGTTTTGTCATGGTTAGGCAGTGTTGGTTGAAGCCTTGCTTTTCAAGCTGGGTTAGTGGTCAGGTAATTGATTAACATTTGACTTCGTTTAATTGAGTTCTTGGTCAAGTGTGTTTTGGCTCTGGCTAATGATCAAGGTTGATTTCGCATTCGAGATCTTTCTTGCTCAGTGGGTTAATGATATAAGCTTAGATTTTGTTGTGGTGAAATAGAAATTATTATAGTACATAGTATACTATTATTTAACCCACTATAATATTTAACAAGGTTATATCATATTATTATTATTATTAAGATTTAATAAGTTGTTTGTATAAATGTGTAGTGTAATATTATTTTAATAATTATTATTATTAATGATAATATTATGTTGTATAAATAGAATGTAATTGGGTAAACAATTAATTGTTTGCATGTGTAAATGTGGGGTAAATAAATTATCCGTTTACGTCAATAATTTTAGAATGGGGTAATTGGTAATTATTTTATAACTATGGGCTTAATAAATTTAATATTTTGTAATTAGTTGGAGTTGGTTATTTTCCCCATATCTTGTCTCCTCCCAAAACATTGTTCTTGGTTGGGGAGGTATAAAGATTGGATTCAATTTCTCTTTTGGGGGAAGGAAGGCGGTAGCTGCAAGTGCAAGATCTGGAAGCAACATTAATCCGTCAGCCAGACAAACAATTGGAATGTAGGTTCCATTATCTTCTACACTTAATCTCCCATCTCTTGAAACAAATGTTGTAAATAGGATCTAATTCAAGTTCTTTTCATGTTGATAATTTATCATTGAGAGTTTCTGAAACCATTTGAATTTTATATCATATGCGCCTGTGATCTTCCCAATCATAGAGGAATTAGGGTTTTGTTTGGATGAAGAAATCTCAAGTGGTATCCTCGAATCGTTTCAAATCTTTTAAAATGGCACAGGCTAGGAGAACCCTAGCAAGGCTGATGAAATTACTCTTATTCTACCAAATACATTTGCCTGGAAGATTTATGGTTTTCTTTCTTAACCATTTCATTGAGCATATATCTACTATCATTGTGTTCTGAGTGAATATCTTCTGCGGCATCTAATTCTATATTCGTTTTCACCAAAGACATTACCTTTCATCATGTGCCTAGATCCCAGCCCAGGCTATTAGCCCTCTGAAGCTTATGCTAGTGGCGTGGGTGAAATATTGGAACAGAACATTAATTCTTTTAAATATCAAGGGACAAACTTTAAAGCAATTACTATGGTAAGTTTAAGCTGCTTGATTGCACACTGCCTATTGCAATTTAGATCCTCTCGTTACAAGCCAATTCTTGTCAATCTTCCATTCCTTTTTCTAGTGACTTAGGAGAAATTGTGCGCTTTAAGTGAATGTCTCATTGTGTGAACCCATCATAGGATGACAATTTTAGTTTTGGCAATTATCTCTTACAATTTCCTTACAAGGACACCTTGTTGTTCAGTGGGCCTCAGTGAATCTGAGTTTGTTGGGGCCAAATCTTACAACCAGACACATCATTGCCCGTTCTAAAACTCCCTTTCTGTCACACATAGGGAGGATACTTGCAAAGTTAGACAACATTTTTAGAGTCCAAATAAATGGATATGATAGTGTTTTTGTAAATTCTCTTAAACCTATATTCTATGTGATGTTTTAATCACCAAGAAATTTCAATGAGACAACTATAACATATTGAACTGGTTTCTCAATGATAAAGTTTAGGGTGTCCGCTGGATGGCCAGTGCGGATAAGAAGGTCATCCGTATTTCACATAACGAGTGCCTATAGGTGTAATGCAATATAGGTTACAAATGTGATTAAAATATGTACAGCTCTCACCCTCTAACCTCCCAGGATGTGCACCATTTGATTGACCAATCGTATTTGCTTGAAAGTTTGTAAATCCTTTCCAACAAATCTGTCTGATGTGTATTCCACTATCATTGCAACCTATGAGATGATATCTCTTTGGGTGTCTTCCAAAACAAATTGATTTCCTTGTTGTGTTCATGTCCATTCCCTATTCGAAAGCTTACATTTTGGAAATCATTAGTGACGTCTCCTTGAGACATTTGTCATGCTGCTCACACACTTTGTGCAAGTTTCTATTTTTCACATTCATGTATCCCTGGCAGCACTTGCAACTTCATTTAAGGAAATTCATCTATTATATCTCCCTTCCCTATTCCAAGCTTCCGTTTTGGCATCGGTTAGGAATAAGATGGCAGATGTGAACTCATGAGGTTGGAGTCTTGGTTATCCCACTCAGTGAAATGCTTCACTCTATGCTTTTGCCAGAGCTTTTAAAAAAAGGTTGTAGAATTCTTTATAACACTACCAAACACATTTGTTTGAAGTTTCTTAAGCCCTGTCAACAATCCGTTGTCTTAATCATGCTCCTATGTCATAGTTCATTCACAAAGATTGCGCTCTTGTAACTTGTGCTAAACAAAGAATGATTCTTTCATTGAGGATTTTTACTTTACTGCGGCATTCTTATTCATTGATTGAGGCACCGTGATATTAGCTAGAGTCAGTTTAGGGGTTATAGGAAACATATTCTTAATGTCGGTTATAGTAACGTTTGATCATTATTACGAGTTTAGTAGTTTTATTTCAGCCGCCAGGGTCGTTATTGTCATAGACTATGTTTTAGTAAACATTATTGCCTTGCAATCTTCTTACTACGAAAATGGTATCAATCTATAATTCTTTAACTATTTATCAGCATAATACTATTGTCTCAAGAAACTGCATAATATCTTAAAACACAATCAAAATGCTTCAACATGACTAATTTCCTCCCCGCCTATAAAAGGAGCAAGCTCTCTAAATTATTATCTTGGATAGTCACCATACGAAGTGGAAATAAGTCACATGTATTATATATGCATGTATAAGATTGTTCCATTAATTTTAGTGATCTTCTGTGTAAGTGATGTTTTTTCTTATCAACTGTCTTTTGTATCATTTGGGGTATTGTTAGGATAACGATTATTAGCCAATGTATAGTAATATTTTTGCTAAGTTGTTGAAAATATAAATATTTAGTTTGAGTCATCAAATAATATGTGATTGATTGTTTTGTTTATGGAATTAATATTTTAGAACAATGAGGCTCCCTACACCTTGTCATAATATGATGGAAACCATCTCTTAATATAACCTCTTTATTCAAGCTGTAAGGCTTCTTCAGTAGAAGGTGATATAGTTCTCATGAAAGACTTTAGGAATCCAAGTTGGAAATAGCAAGCCAAATAGGAATGGCATAGTGTTTGATTTGATTTAAGAATATGTTTTAAACCTTGAAAAATAATGATCTACAAAATGTTACTTTTTCCCTTTTACCTACCTTGTTCTTTGCGATGATAATAAGTTTAGTTCATGGTCCAGAATTAAAGATAGAGCAAATAACGATGTAGCTTGATAGGACTTTCCTTTTTGGCAATTGTTTCAATTTTGTTGTGTCATGTATACTGATTTGTGATGGAACTTTACAACTCGTCTCACTTCAACTTAAATAGTCCTTCCCTTCAATGCTTTCCAATAAACCTCAAGTCATTGATTAGTCATTATAAAGCTAGTTGGTTATGTTATACTAAAGTAGTCATTTTTAAATAAGTGTCCTTATAGATTGGGAAATCTAATCGTTGGTACTTCTTTTAATGTTAAGGAAAATAGCTTTTGTTGCGATGAATAGGTAGTGAATTGTTATTGTATTTATAATGTGGTACACATTTATGAATCCCATTTGATATAATAAATTATGTTGTTGTATCTTTTAGGTTTATATCTTCTTAGTTACAAGGATTAGTAGAATCATTGATGTAAATGTTGTATTGAATTATGGGCATCTTATGAGTACCGTTACTGTCTCAAAGACCCATGGTTAGTATGTCATATTTTATATTGCACTTATGGGATTTTAATTGGATTCGTCTATTTGATGAAGCTGTGCTTTTTAGAGTGGATGTCGATGTGGGATTGTTGTGTTACAGTGGTGTCTAGTGGAAGTTAATTCCAGAGGCTAAGAGGGGTAGTCATTTGTATGATTCTTGTGTATATGTAATCTTTCTATTGGTTGAATATGATTTGATTGTATGTATTCTGTTGATGGGTGTCTTGAAATCAGGATGTTGTAAGAACATGATGTCTTTTGTCTATGTATGTGGGTCTTGGTAAACAATAATGTGAGATGATGTACATACTGTGTTGTGAATATATTATGGTGGGATTAAATCTCCTTCATGTATGTGTCGACATCGAGCTTGTGTTTAGTATTGTAATGGGGAGATCTTGGTAATCGTAATGAGAAACTATTTTGTTCATGGTTGAGATTTGCAAGCAAGATGGCCCATACCTTGCTCGGGATATGTGTTGTTACGGTTATTGCGATTGATCAACGGAAAGTTTGGGACAATGATGTATAGGTTGGTCATTGTGATTATGGTTTGTAAGCAAGAAGGTAATGTATTGCATTGTTATGTATACTTATCAGTATGATAGCGATTGTCTTGCTTGATGGTTGGGGTTTCTAGATGTAGGTAGGGGAGTGGCTTTCAGTGTGGGGCTGGCGCCCAAAGTGGCTGTCAGGATAACCCATTGAAAGTTGTTAATTAAGTGAAAACCTAAAAATGAACTGGGGGGAAAAGGGTAAATTACACATTAACAAGATAAGTGGATTTCCTCTCCCATGCCCCTAGTGCTCATTTAGACTAGGGATGGGTAGAGAAGGCCTGGTTGGCAAGATCAACTTCCTTGTCCTCATGAAAGGAATGTTGATTCCGCATGTGTCACCCTATGGGGCCAGCATCTAGTGAGAGACTGTCAGGGTAACCATAGATGGGGGCCGACACCTAGCGAGAGACTGTCAAGGTAACCCATGGATGGGGGCCGGCGTCTAGATAGAGACTGTCAGGGTAACCCATGTTAGGACTATGCGATGACACTCTTCCTACTGCAGCCTAGCATTCCCTAGTTGGTCTCTCTTTATTTGTTGTGTCTGCCTCTGGAAGTGATATTGAGTTGCTTGTGGTGTTGTCACATGTTGTGTTGGAGTCTTGTTCAGTCCTTGTTCAAGTTAGTTAATTGTCTACCTGATTGTTTGATGTTTGGGACCTTATGTTATCTCCTAGCATGGGGGGTGGACGTGCGTTATCTCCATTGGTTTTCCTTGCTGATGTTCATGTGCGATGAGGATATAGCTTGTGTATCAGACATTAGATCTTGAACCTGGTTATGGAGACAGTTATTATGCTCATGTATTGGTCTATGTATCAGATGATTCTTTATGTATGTATTCATATATATTCAGAAGATAATAATCAAACAATGTAATGTTGTATTCATATATTGGGAGAAATTGTGACTATGTACTAGATCCTGATGAATACTTATATGAGGTTATGTAGATGTAAATGTTTATTGATTTAGTGCATTAGGTTTACAATGATTTATTGATGTTAATTCATGATGTGTGTTAGACTACGTTAATTGTTTTGTCAAGTAATGCAAACATGATATCTTAGAGGACAAGTCATTAGTTTAAATGATGTGTTAACATTACTTTGTTATTTCTATCTTTTAAAAAAAAAAAAAATTATCCTATTGCATATAGCATAAATGTGATGTGCTCTGAGGTATTCATGGTGGGGCATTACACTATTCATGCATCATCATTGATTCATTGAACTTAGATTAATTCCTCTAACCCTTATCTTTTTTCCTTTTCTTTATCATTAAAGCATTGTACATATGTCATCCACATTGTAAGGAGGAATAAGCTCAATGAAGTAAGAAGTCTACATAAGTCCCTTTGTTTTAATCAACAAGATCACATCAAATCACTGAGTCTATCCAATGCAAATCATGAATATTGAACCTTGAAGTTACTTGATTGGATCACATAGCTTAGCCTTTGAAGAACTTTAATCAAGAGAGAGTTGGATACCTAGTGTTTTACTCTATTGTTGACTTGTCTAAAAACAATCATCAATAATACTCTCCCACTTTTGTTCTAGAATGGTAGTGGTTGGAGTAATCCTAATGGAAAAGTATGTTCTAACTTGTTTTGATAACAATTTAAACACTCCTTGACATACTATAGAACATCTTTCAAACCTTTCCGAGAGAATCTTTCCCTAATTTACTTATAGGTCTTGAAATAGCCAGGGTGTCCTGCAAGTGGAGTATCATGGTATGTTTTCAAAATCTACTGCTTGAGCTCTGATTTAGGAGTTAGGAAAATTCTATCTTTATAATAGATAATGTCATCAACCACCTTATACCTATCATCCTGAATGATTCCATCCATGATCTCACAAGAAAACTTTGATTTGTAGTACTCAACTAATAGCTGAGACTTCCAATCAATTAAAACTTCACTCAAAGCACAAATGGCAGATTTCCTAGACAAAGCGTCTACCACCACATTCTTCTTACCTTTAATATATTCAATGTCAAAGCCATATGCCTAAATATTAATAAATGACTTTTGTTGTCTTTCATTAAGATCATTTTGCCCTAGGAAGTACTTTAAACTATTGTGATCTCTCCTGACCACAAACTTTGCTCCAACTAGATATTGGAAGAACTTAGCCAAAGCATGCATGATTGTCAAAATCTCCTTGTCATAAGTTGAGTATAATATCTCTATGTCCTTTAGTTTTCTACTTTCGAATGAATGCCTTCTCCAAAAGCATCACATTCTAGGACAAAAGACATAGTAAAATCTGACAAAGCTAGCACTAGTGTTGTACTCATTACATCTTTCAATCTATCAAATGCAGCTTGAGCTTCTATTGAAAAGATAAAAGCCCCTTTCTTTGTTAGATTCATTAAGGGTGCAACAAGCTAGGAAAATCCTTTAACAAATCTTTTGTAATAGCTGCAGAGGCCAAGGAAACCTCTTAGTTCAGATACATTCCTAGGAACTGGCCAATTGTGAATGGCTTCAATCTTTTCTTCTTGAACTTTCACATCATTAGCTTTGATCACATGACCCAAGTATAGAATCTCCTTTCAGCCAAAATCACACTTAGACATCTTTGCATATAAAGATTGATTCTCTATAACGCTCAAAACTTCATCTAAGTTTTGGAGATGTTCTTCCCATGTCTTGCTGTAAATCAAGATATCATCAAAGAAAACCAATAGGTATTTTCTCAATTGCTTGTTGAATACATGGTTCATACAAGACTGGAAAGTAGCTAGAGCATTTGTTAATCCAAAAGTCATCACCAATAATTCATAATGTCTGTAATGGCATTTGAATGCTATCTTTGGAATGTCTTCTTCTTTAACATGAATTTGATGATAACCAGATCTGAGATCTATATTAGAAAAGAACATAGCTCCATGTAGTTCATCAAGTAACTCATCAATCCTAGGTATTGGATACCTATTCTTGATGGTCCTCTTGTTCAATGCATGACAGTCAACACACATCCATGTTGTTCCATCCTTCTTCTTCACTAGTACCATAGATGATGCAAATGGACTTGATGATGTCCTGATGTGTCCCATCTCGATCAATTCTCTGATCGTCTCTCAATTTTAATTTTGAAATGTCTTGGATGCCGATAGGGCACAATGTTGATGGGTTTGGTCCCATCCTCCCATTCAATGACATGTTCAAAACCTCTATCAGGAGGTATGCCTGGGGGTATATCCTTAAACACCTTACTATGTTTATGCAACATTGACTAGATATCTCTAGGATAAAGTTCTTCAACAGAGAGAATCTGGTTGTCCTTAATGCAAACATGTGCTGCCCACTCAATGTCATTATGCCTAATCAATGCTTCCATGCGTTTAGCTAAGACAACTTTGAGGTTCCCATTAGACACTGACTTCAGTTTGATCTTTCTTCCCTCATGCATGAATTCAAATCCCATCTTCTAAAAATCCTTAACTATTCTTCCAAGTAAATGTAACCATTATACTTCAAGCACCGCATCTATATGCCCAAGTCCAACTACATAGAAATCATCCTGTAAAGTATAATCACCCATTTGAATTTGCAGTTGGGTCACCTTTTTGGTAAAACTCATCAGGAATCCATTAGCAACTACTATTTAAAATCCATCAAAGTATTCAACTATTAGAACCTACCTTGCTACCAAACCTTCATCTGTGAAGTTGTGAGTAGCACCACTATCAATTAGACATGTGACTTTCTAACCCTTCACAGCTCCTCTTATGTGGAAGGCATGATATTTAGTTACTCCTAAAATAGTTGCTAATGTTATTTTGTCAGTTGTTCCTTCTGAGACAACATTAAGAGTTGTTTGTTCATGTACTTCCTCTTCATCTTGAGTTGACTCTTCTTCACTCAGTGACTCCTCTTCACTTCCATCATCAGATACCACTTCTATCAAATAAGATTTACCTTTACCAAGGCACTTGTGTCCTGGTTCCCAAGTTTGCTTTCATAAGAAACAAAGCTTCTTTCTCCTGAGCTCATCTCTTTCAACAACTGTCATGTCTTGAAACTTCTTTGGTGGAAATGACTATCTTCTTTGAGTTGAACTAACTCCTTTGTAAAACTCCTTAGATGTATAGATAGGAGTAATGTCAAGATCAAGAGCAAATTCAATTGCTTCTTCAAAGTTTGCTGGCCTTTTTACCTTTACCAAAGGCTTAATCTAATTGTTCAATCACTCAATGAACAACATAGTGATTCTTTGGTCAGTCATGTCAAGTACCATCACCACTATCTTCTAAACCTCTTTCACATACTACACAA
Organism: Cunninghamia lanceolata; assembly: GCA_027924645.1. Classification (NCBI taxonomy): domain Eukaryota; kingdom Viridiplantae; phylum Streptophyta; class Pinopsida; order Cupressales; family Cupressaceae; genus Cunninghamia; species Cunninghamia lanceolata. Next base: position 26,163,447 of record BSBN01000078.1, on the reverse strand, counting down.
CCCTTCCTTCTTTCTTAAGTTGGACTCGTTTGTGATAGTACACTTCAGTGCCTTTTCTATCAAACCTTTGAATCAACTTGGTTACAAACTCATCATAAGAATCTATGCTATCATGATGTTGAGAGACTAGGCCATGATGTGACCATTCATAGACAAACCCTTCTAGATGCATTGTAGCAAAGCGAATTGACTTATTTTCTATCAAAGGCTTAAGAGAAAGTTATGTATCTAGCATATTCACCCAAGCTCTAGTACTGAGCTTACCACTTCCATCAAAGGTAGGAATAGGAACTCAATTCAAGGCTTATTTATACTCCTTTATATCATCATCCCTTCTAGGTGAAGAAAGCCTCAAGCTCTACCACTCTTGTCCCTATCTTCCCTATTATCTTGCAATATTCATTCAAAGTCATCATTTCTTGAACACAATCTGGTAATCTGGCATAGAGATCTGCAAAGAGTGCAACTTCATCTTCAAAGTTATTTTGGTCTCCTTCTTCATACTCTTCATCATCATCATGGATGTGTTCTAGAAGGAAAGTAGGTCTTAAAGCCCTATCCACTATTGGAGTTCTAGTACAAACCCTTCTTCCTATTACACTAGCAGCCTCATCATCATCATATCAATCTTGTCTAGCATCACCTCTATGACCTTGACCAGCTACTTCACCTTGATCCAAGTTTTGAAGGGATTGTAGGACTTGTTGCAATATTTGAGTTGTTTGTTGTTTTAAAATGGTAATGTTCCTAAAAATCTCCCTTGCTTCATGTTCATTATCACCAAGTGGACTTTTACTTCTTCTTTCATCTATGTCAGCCTGTCTAGCTATAATTTCTCCGGAAAGAGTATCCTATTGTGGGTAAGGATGAGTCCACTGGAACTGCCTTCTTTGATCATGTGCAATATATCTTCTTGTTCTATCTCTTTGTTGGTCACCTTCTTGCATGAAAACCCCAAAGGCTGGAAGGATCCAAGCTCTGATACCATTGTAAGATACCCAACTACACTTAACTAAAAACTTTCCTTTACTTAGCTAAATTTACTTGCACTTAACTCTTCAATTACTCAATTTACTTAACATCATTCATAAAGGATAATAATGACAACTTGCGTGAATCAAATTCAAGTTGGGTACTTATATTATTACTTGATTCAAATCAATACAATTGTATTATTATAATAGATGATGCCCTCAATGGCACGAATATACAATGTTATTCGAAGGATTACAAGAAAAGGCCTTGAAGCCTAGATGTATACAATGCTTTCAACTTCTTCACAACTAGGTCTATCTCACTATTTGATGTAGATCATTCCAATTGAACCTAATGATGTCAACTAGATATCAACACCTCACAATGCAACAAGGGAGCATCACCTTGTCAATTGAGGGAGCATCACCCCAACTCTTGAAACTCACAGGCCTCAAGATCACAAGCATAAAGCTTTGCAGGGAGAAGATTTGCCAAAAGATAAGATAACAAAATGAAGGTGCTCCCCTCCTTTTTTAGTGCTCTTCCTCAAAGGCAATGAAGGCATGCTTTTCAATGTAAAGAAAGAACCAAGGCACATTTCCCAAGAGCATATTCCAATGGCATATTTAATTGTATGACTCCCTTTGAGGTGACAACCTTATCCAATGAGCCATAACAGATCCCAACACCACCATTTAGACCAATAGGAGATTAGAGACTTAGGGTGCCAAAATGATGTCATAGTTACAAGTTTCTCAAGGCTAGGTGCCAACTTAAGATGGTTCCTACATGAAATTGTGCCTTACTAAGGTTAGACGCCAGTTGGGGTTTACAGAGACCCTAAAGTGCACCTAGGATTGTAGGTTCCATACTTGTTGTCCTTCATTACCTCAACAATGGAAAACACTCTAGAATGCCTCCTCCTTCAAAGATAGAGTCTCAAATGCAAATTCATAGGATCTTTTTCAAGGTGCCAAAACTAGGTTCTAGAGCCATGGGATTGCACCTAACATCCTTAGGTTGAGCTCTGGCTTCATTCAAGTCTACAAGGTGCTTCCAAATCATCTCCAGATGTAAGTACTCTTCCTAACAATGAAAATGACTCTTCATTCTTTCCTTAGGCACAAAATAGGCTTCTTGAAGAACGTGCATTTGTGAGGTTAAAGAGGAGGAAAAGTGCGCCTCACTTTCACATCACTTTTCTAGACTTAGATGATGATCACAATTTAAAGGAGGACCTCTAGAATCAATCTTGACCCTCTAAAGATGCAATTACCCTTTCAATCCACTAAGCACAATTCCAAGGTTGTTTCATCATGATCTAGCACCTCAAGTATCAAGGCACACAATTTGGTTTGTTTGATCAAGGATTATCACCTTGCATTACCTAGACAACCTTTCATCTTCTGGTGACAACTTATCTTTGCAATATCAACTCCTTTAATGAGGTGCCAATCCAGTGTCTCAAAGTCGTATTCTAGCATCTTAGATAGGCTAGGTGCTCATTCTAGTTTGTAGGAACAATGATAGGCACCTAAGCACTCATAAAGTGTTTTTTGGGTGTGAAGCTAGCACCTTGACTCTAAAGGTCCCTCCACCTTGTTTTATGCTTTCAACATCCTAGGCATACATTGGGGTCAGTTTGGATGGAGAAGTGTACCCAGTGTTCACTTGGTCATGTTCTCTAAAGACTTGCAATGTATGAGTCACTTTTAAGATCAAAACACCCTTTCCTTCCAAGGCGCCCTGGTTGATATGATTGATGTGCTTCATATCTTGATGATTCTTGGTTAGGTGCACATTTTGCACTAGATAGCAAAAAGCGTACCTTGGATTTGAGAGTCAAGTTCTTGTTAGTTTTAGCCTCCAAACTTAACCATTTTGTCTAGACATGCCAAAGATTGCTGGAATAGTTTTTGACTTTGTACCTACAAAACTACAACACTGAGTTAGTCAAAAACCAAATTCATTCCCTCATCATTGGTATTATCCCATGGGAATGATAGATAGGCTAATCCATGCTTCACTGATGATCAAGCCAGAAATGGGGACATGACAATTTGAAATTAAGAATTTAGCTATGCAAGTTGATACAAGAAAGAAAGAAAACCATGGTTATATAGTGCCACATTGGTTTGAGGGATAGCATAGAAAGTATAAACAAGATGCTGGTAATGATGGATTTCATTATAGTAAGACTATCACAAGCATGGAAGGTATGATAGAATTAAAGAGGAGCCAAGATGAGAGGACAAGTTGGCAAGAAAGGAAGTATGAAGAAGGCATTTTAAGACAGAAAATAGACCATAGGTCATGGAGAAAATCTACAAAAATAAGAAGTTGACAATTTGGAACTACACCTGAAGCCAAGCATGGAGGGTGAAGTCTGAGACAACAACATAGGAAGTTGTTGCAGCAGGATACGGTGAGAAGAAAATCTCTCAAGAGAGTAAAAAGTATGAAGAAGAGAATAAGATGAAGGAGATAGAGTTAAGTTTATGGCAGAATGATCATATACAACAAGTTGAGACTTGTAAAGAAGAGCTCAAGGAAAATAAAGAAATATTATTACACCATGAAGCTAGAAAGGAAAGTGATTGTGTGAAGAAGCATGCAAGAGAACCGGAACAACAAAAAGGAGCTGATGAAGACTCAAAGGTATTAACTAACATCATACATAGGAAGGAAGAGAATGAAGGAGCTAGAAGGAAGCTAGAGGAGAATGCATGCAAGATGAAAGGTAAATAAATTGTTTGTGAAGATTTTCAAATTATAGATGAAATAGTTTACAATAAGAGTTTGATAGATGAAGATGAGAAGAGTGTAGATATGAATGGTGAAGATGGCAATTACGAGTATGCAATAGAGTTGTGGATACTTGTAGATGAGAAAGAAATTAGGTGAAAGAAATATAAAAGGAAACAAGGAAGTAAACATAGGAAAATTGAAAAGCTCAAGTGGGGTAAGAAGGATGAAGGACAAAATAGGGTAGCAATAACTAGGAATGGTGAAAACAATGAAGAGGCTAAGATTACAGCTATTGTAGAAGCTAAAGAAATAAGGACTTGTGAAAATCTTGGAGTTGAAAAGGAATCTAGAAAAGAAGATGGGGGTGAGAATACAATTTGGAATAAGAGGACAGTAGATAAACTGGTTGAGGATGAATCCATAAAAAGTGCAATAACTGAAATGGAAGAACATGTTGATGGAAACCTAAAGACAAATGAATTAGAGGGAGACGTGGAAATGAGGCTAGAGGTATATGATAAAGGGGATATTGCAGAGCTGCAAGAAGAGGTAAAATTCTCAGTCCTATATGAGGACATTCTTTTGTTTCATTTTGATTTATGGAGTAGTGAGGAAATAGGACAAAATTATGAAGAGAGATATACATATTTTTGTAAGAATTTTGTGAGTTGTAATACATATGGTGAAGTCCATGATGAGTTAATATGGAAGGATGAATTTGAACAGACTAAAAGATAGTTGAATGATATATTTAAAGTCATTTACATTGATCTATATGTGGTTGAGTGGGAAATGAAACTTTGGAGGAAACTAGTTAAGAATGGAACGATGAAAGTGTCATAGCAATGCGGGAGAAAGATTAATTGTACAAAAAAGATTATGGAAGAAGAAAAATAAAAATATAGAGCTAGATAAGTTTTGATCCTCATGTCCAGGAGCACATGTAATTTTTTTCCCTAGGGAGTCTAATGTAGGGGCATCTTCTTAATTTTTGAACTTTGTGATTTTTGGGTTCGTTGAGGGGTCGGATGACATGATGTAGATGGTAGGAAGTTCATGTCACCAAAGCAATAGGAACATTCATAGTCATTTAGTAGTTTTCTAGGCTTTTTTTACATATGCTGAAGGCAATTAAGTTACAGCTAGACGACAGAAACAATAAACAACTACGGTCAGGTAGAGTTAGACCACCATGAGCAGATTGGTGTGATGGTTAGAATAGGAAGAGGTGAAAAACTACAATAGAAGTTAAAGGGGATACCAACATGTATACTTGTTGAATCAACAGTGAGGGTAGTTAGAAGTTCAAGAGGTTTGAATCGATGGTTGGAAGGGAGAAGATGCAACAAATTGTAGAGAAAGGGGAGTGAAGAGACATGCAAGAAAAGAAAAGAAAATGGTTCCAGTAACTGACCATTGGCAGAAATAGAATAGATAGGAAAGGCATATTGAATGCCTATAAGGAGAGTGAGAAGGTATGAGATGGAGAGAGAGGGAGAATGGCCGAAGAAAGGAAGGCTAAGTTATAGAAGAAAAAGGTTGATAAGAGAAAGACCGAGAGGCCACTGGGCAAAGGGAAGGAGGCCAATGAAGTAAGAGGAAGGCCAATAGAAAGAAGTAGAGGATGTTAAGAGAAAGGTTGAAGGCCAATGGATTAAGGCCCAAATAGAAGGAGAGTGACAGTCGGTTGGAGCTAGAAAAGAAGAGGTCGATGATTACAGGAAAAGAGAAGATTGGATGGTGAGGGAATAGGCTTGAGTACTAGATGCGACCAAAAAGGGAAATGTCAATAGGAGGAAGAAAAGAGACTAAGGGAGTAATGAGAGTGAGGGGGTCAATGCCCATAGAGAAGGGAACATCGATCCATGAAGGATCTAGTTCACTTTTAATATGTAATGGTTTCCCCAGCATGAATAAAGTTCATTGTTTTTTTATATGTGTATCTATTTGTTATTGCTTGTGGTTTTTCTCAATCATGAAGGCTCTATTTTATGTCTGTATGACCAATCTGGCTAAATTCATTAGTTAGTTCTAACATTTCTGAATTTCATTTCTGGATTGACTTCCTACCCATAGAAAGGTTCCTGTCACTGTTATGACAGTAGGTCTGTAGAGGTCTAAGTTAATAGATCAACATTAAGGAACATAGAGTGTGCCTGGTGTGTGAGGTTACTAAATGGGGTATTAGAGCATGTGAATAGATCTTGTGCTATCAGAAAATCCCCCAAGGGGACATTTTCTGACATAATAATATCAGGAAATCTCCACCAATTATCGTAAATTTTTGGGGTTTGGATTTAATAAAGAGTACTATATCTTATAAATTTTCTTTGTTTTGTGTGCATACAATTGGTCCATATACATTAATCAAGAAAAATGAAACTTAGCAAATATACAATTAATTTTACTTACTTGATCTGGGTTGACGACTTCCATGTTGGTTGTTGAGGGTCTTCATATGGTAGTCATGCCTCTACAAAGGAAAATTGATTCAACAAAGAGTCCTTTCCATTTTTTTTAGTTTGTTAGCCATTATTTTATCTTGCTTCTTACTTATTTTTTTCTTGTAGGAGGAATATATCAATATCTGATAAATGCATTTGACATTTAAACAAACATCTTTTATTAGGGGTGTTTAGGCTCCTATCATTCCATGATGTGATCTTCATTGATCCTTAGAAAGGGGTATTCCTTTCCTAGATCTTAGCATCATATTTATCTTCAATTTCCCTTTTACCTCCCCTTCTCTGATGAGTAATTCTTTATTAGATTTCCTTCCTTTCTTTTCTTGTTCCTGACAATTAGACTTGTCAATTTCAAATATTGATTGAATCATTCCTCTATCATCTAAAGAGTTAGATCTAAATTTCCATCCTTTCTTCTTCCTCATTTATTTCTTTTATAATTTCCTTTTGAAAATCTAATTTTTTTGTGATGTTCTGTATCTTCTTAGTATTTGGTGTTTGATAAATACTATAGTTTTTTTCAAAAGGATCATAGTTTCTTATATCACTGGTAATCCCAGAAAGTTCTAACACTAATTTGAAAGTATCTTTTTTAGGAAATACCTTGACTCTCCCTCCTTTGGAAAATGTCATGTTTTGTTATTTTCCTATATTTCTACCTATGACTGATTTTCTTCTTGATTTTGCTCCTTTTTCCCAATATTGGGTTCTTCAATGTGGGAAATGTTTTCTACTTTTTTGTTCTCTTTCTTTTCTTTGATCATTCATGTTCCATTTGTTTCTTGCTATTGGGACTCTATTCTATTGGCCCCTCCATTTATTTATTTTTGGTTGGAAAATTCTTCCCTTAATTGAATTTTGATAGATAGAGGAATCTTTTCTGTAAAATTTATGTAGACATAGTTATGTGCATATAGGCCTAATTATTTCTCTTTTATATTCGCATCCATCAATATGAAGGACCCTATATGATTTCCAATTTTCTTTAAGTATCAAGGGATTCAAATATTTGAAGGAATATAAAAATATCAAGGGATTCCAGTAATTGAAGGAATATTATACAATTTGGAAGATTATACAATCTAATCCACATTGGATTTTTTGATATTTTATGTCGCAAATGATTAGTTCTCAGTTTTTTATGTAAAAGCTCACACTGTACATTAATTTCATGAACTTCCTTTCTATATTTCATCTTCTTTTCCCTGTCATTCATGTTTTATTTGATAAAACCCTCTTAGTAGATTGTGGGTAATCATGTTCTGCCTCTAGTTTTGTTTACACCATTTTTGTATTTGATCTCATGCAGACCAAGGGTTTTCCCAATGCATGAAAAGGGCCATATATTTTGAATATTTTGAATGAGAATTTATATTATCCAATTCCTATTTGTTTTGAATAAATATGACTTTCTAAAAAATTTCCTTTATTTTGTGTTTCCCCAAAGGGATCCTATTCACTCCTGTAGCAACATATGATAATTCTTTTCATGATTTTGTCCATGTCCTCCTTTTTTGATCTTCTTGGATTTGGTTTTCTATCTAGTCTATTAGGGCCTTATATTCTATTTCCTTTGGCCTCCACAATTTAATTCTCGAAGTGGAAGAAATTTGATCTAACCCTAGTGTAAGGTTTTGGGTTTTGCTTTTCTACAAATTGTCTCATTTTAAGTTATTGGTGGTTGAACTGTTTAAATCTATTTCTATTATTTTGTTCTTCCCTCTTCTTTTGTTCTTCTCTCCATTCTTGTGTTAATCTACTGTAGTCTTTTGCCAATTTCTATACAAAAAAAATTCCTTTGACTTGCAACAAGTGTAATGAATAGTAGCATGGTGGAAAGGAAAAACCAAAGGTAAAAGGAAAGAAGAGTTGCACTTCCATGGTAAAGGTAAGAGAAAATTGCATTGTTCTCATTGTGATAAAGATGGGTATGAAGAAGATAAATGTTAGAATTTACATCCCATTTAGCACGCTCTTGGTTGAAGAAAGGTAAAGATAAAAGTATTCAACATTTATCCTCTTCACGGGTAATAATTATATCTTGAAATTGTTATCTTTAGAATTGAGAATTTCAAATTTTAAATCTAGTGGAATAGATCATGCCCACAATCTAGTCTAGAGGACGAGATTGCATGTATGATCTAGTCTAGGAAGAAAGAAGTCCTAAGAATTGCATTGGTGTTGGTATGAAGTGGAGTTTTAAACATAATACAATGTTAAATTCAAAATTAGGGTTATTCACTGCACCTAAAAAATAAATTATATACTAAGACAACAAGTTAACAAGATCCACAAAAATAACATTAAAACAAAAAAGTGAATGAGTGAAACATACAGTTCTTTACAATATTATTATTGAATATTTATTTCTTCATAATCTTTGACTCAACTTATTTATTTATATAAATAAATTATTTTTCACCATAATTAAATCTTTCTATTGTCTCCCTACATTTCAACATGACCAAGTAATATAAGTTTAATTTCTTCAACTTTTAAAATACTATGAGATATCTTAGTATAAGTAAAATTATATATAATCCAAATATATTTATCATCACAATTCTATATAAATTTGGGCAGTCTATCCAAAATCTTTCCTCTCATATGATACAATCATTTTCAAATTTTGATTGTATTTTATGGCAAAAATACCTAAATCTGGTCATACAACCATCAAATTTAGACCTTAAATCTAGTCATATGACCCATTGTCAAATCAATACCAAGTAGTATGTTATAAAAAAATTCTAAAAAAAAAAATATCCTAAATCCTTTCAAAAAAATTAATAGATTACAGAGGTCTGAACTTTTTATAATACTGATGTAATCCAAATAAATCTTTCCCTTTGCAAACTCTAATCCAAAACTTTCAAACAGTTATTATAAATTGAGAATCATAAATTTTTTTTTTTTTTTATATATATATTCTTCACTTTTGTTTTAATTTTAGGTCGATATTTTATTGTTGAGGCTGTAGCAAGGTCAGTGTTCTAATATCTCTCCTCCATATTTTACCATATGTATTGGCAGCATGTAGTTTACTGCATACCTAATATAAATAATTACTATGCAGGTCCTCGGACCAAGCTATGCTTGTCACACGTGACCAACCACGCAGGAGGTTAAATTATCCTGAAACAGATTATGACATGAGATGCATAGAAAAAGTAAGTTACCACAAGTTCAAAATAATAAATAAGTATGATAGTTCTTTAGATAGTCGACCTTATGCATTTTCATTGCTTTTATAGTGGAGAAAGGGTGATGTGAACAAGTTTGTAGAGGAGCTCCAACAACAATCAATCAACTATTCAGAAGGTTGCATTAAAGGATTAAGTGATGAAGTTGGACATGAACTTCTGAAACTGATAGATGAAAAGGAAACATTGGAGATGGAGGAGACATTGACATTGTAAGAATAGATCTCATGTTGTATATAGGTGTTTGAATACATGGAGTTTACTTAACATTTGTGGGCTTGCAACCACCTTCTCCAAAAAAAGTCCTCTGATATATTTTATCTAATTTTAAAAAATTGTCATAAACAAATTAAAATAGTTTAAAACAGTTGTTTGAATGTGTTTTTGTTAATTTGATTATACGAACATTTACACTCTATTTATTAGTTGTTCTTAAATAGCATCTACTTTAATAGTCAAAGGTCAATTTTAACCAATAAAAATAGGACAAATATTTACCACTTTTTGTTGTGAATGAGGTGTAAAATTTGTATTAGCTGTTTGACCATTGAAGTGGATGATATTTAAATAGTGTTATTTAAACATCATCCACTTCAATGATTAGACAGTCAATTAGTAAATATTTGTTGTATTTTTATTGGTCAAAACTCATTTTTAACTACTAATTTCTTGATGAATAAAAATTATTACATGTGACAGGCCTTCTACAACCGAATCAAATTTGATTGGTTTCAGCTTTTGTTTAGAATGCCAAGATCTCAATGCTTTTTTCAATTAGATTCTGATTGGGATTTCCCATTTTTCATTCAACGTTGTAACCACTTTTCTGTGCTCTGGTATGGTTTCATGTGAATAGCCAGTATATTGTCGTGCTGGCTATACAATTTTTTTAAGTGTTTTCTATTCAAAGACACTACTGGTTATACACGCACATGTTAATATTACTGGTTAAACTCTTTCAGCCCCTTAATTCAGCAATGTACAGCTGCAACCGAACCACTGACTGCATTATCATGCAGAAACAGCTTAATCACTATGAATTCGACTAGTGAGATTATTCTATTCGAAATTAGGAGAGTGAAGAATGGAGGTCCAGGCAATGTTTTCTATTAGTTAACCGTGGCCAGTGAGTTTGATTCGTTTCACGGTATTGGGTTGGCTATGCATAAACTATATAGGCAACGCACATATTAATATTTTGACTTTCTACTAATTTTACTTGATTAAAGTTGAAGTCAACTAGTTAAACTTTTCCCTTTTATATAGGCAGCCTTCTTGTTAATATGCTAATTAAATCTTTAATTAAATCTTTGTAATCTGTGGTGTATATATGCAATGAATATTTGGTGTAATTTATACTTTTATGTTATTGTTCAATTAATTCATAGATTTTATAGGGTGGAGATCAATTGTTTTTTTAATAGGTTCTTAATTATTCTTAGATTAATTTTTTGCAACTTGTTGATATTGGAAATGATTCTAAGTTGATATCTTAGAGTCAAAGATTGAGGGGTATCCATTCTGTCAAAATTGCCTGGGGTAGCATCCCAACCTCATCTTTGCACCTTTGGGGTTTTGAACCTTGGTGGATGGAGTAATCAAGGAACATACTATCACTAATTATGATCAACCAATTGAACTACAACACTTTGGTGAGATCAGTTGATTTTACCAAACATTAAAATTGAACTTTTAATTTTCTTTTCTAAGTTATATACATTTTACTTATTTTTATTTAGAAGATTAAAGTATGTTTTTTCACTTATAAATTTGGGTAAGGCACCTAGGAGATACAAAAAAGAGTATTTCTAGTTAGATACTGGTAGCTAGAAGCTCACTAAATTCAATCTATTTTTTTTAACCATCCTAATTTATTATGCATACTACAACATATTGAATAGATCTAATAAGAGAAACTGACTTTCAACGCTAGCAAAGAAATCAACACAACATATATCTAACTTCTTCCTATTATATTGTCACACTGTAGTAAGTCCATATGGGATATACACATTGTCACCACCAAAAAAACTATTGAACACATATGACCCAAACATAACATAGCCAAAATACAAAACTAATGGGGAGGGGAAGATTACCACAACCCTTCCTTATATGCAGTCATAGGACACAAAGACTAACCATCATTAGTTTTTGAGATTTAATCTATTAATATATACTTTATTTTTGCCATAGTATAAGAGGGGGTCAAGGCAAATTAAGCAGCTCCCTAAGTTGATTTAACAAGACCAAAATAGAGAAACAAAGAATCTTGGATGGTGAGTATTTGTGCTTGATGCAAATTGAGACTAATGGCACACATGATCAAATATACAAATGTAAGACACTGCTAGTCAATGACGATTAAAGTGTCCTAGGATGATATTCTTAACTACACAACCTTAGACATGTAATTTGAAACTTTTGAGATAGAACCTCATCAAATATGTGAATGTAAGACACTACTAGTCAATGACGATGAAAGTGTCATAGGATGATATTCATAACTACACAACCTTAGACATGTAATTTGAAATTTTTGACATGAAACCTCATGGGTAATGACTATATCTTGGGATTGTTGGCTTTGGAATTGAGAATTTCAACTTTTAAATCTAGAGGAATAGATCATGCCCACAATCTAGTCTACAGGATGATTGCATGTATGCTCTAGTCTAGGAAGGAAAAAGTCTTGGGAATTGCATTGGTGTTGGTATGGAGTGGAGGATTAAACATAATATAATGTTAGATTTAAAATTAGGGTTATTTAGTAGGCCAAACAAAATTATATACCAAGATAATACATTAACAATATCTACATTGAAACATAGAAGTGAAAGAATGAAATATACACTTTTCTTTTTTACAATATTATTTTTTTTACAAAAAAAAGTATTTCTAGTTAAATACTAGTAGCTAGAAGCTCACTAAATTCAATCTAATTTTTTTAACCATCCTAATTTATTATGCATACTACAACATATTGAATAGATCTAATAAGAGAAACTGACTTTCAACGCTAGCAAAGAAATCAACACAACATATATCTAACTTCTTCCTATTATATTGTCACAACCTAGTAAGTCCATATGAGATATACACATTGTCGCCACCAAAAAAACTATTGAACACATATGACCCAAACATAACATAGCCAAAATACAATACTAGTCTAGGAAGGAAAAAGACTTGGGAATTGCATTGGTGTTGGTATGGAGTGGAGGATTAAACATAATACAATGTTAAATTTAAAATTAGGGTTATTTAGTATGCCAAACAAAATTATATACCAAGATAATACATTAACAATATCTACATTGAAACATAGAAGTGAAAGAATGAAATATACACTTTTCATTTTTACAATATTATTTTTTTATGGATAAAATGCAAAGTAGGGGTATGCTCCAATTTATATTAAAATAAATCAATCTTAATAGAGTTTGTAGAACCAGCAGAAAAACCACCAACTAAACTAAACAGGTCCAAAACAAATATCTGCCACTATTACATTTGAACATCAACAAAAAAATAACAAACAACACACTTTGCATAAATACCTATTCACCTATATATACTAATATCTATCCAGACAGAGCGAACCCTTAAGCATTATGGTCCACTGTGTAGTAAGTCTCTAGAATCTCCTGCATCCAGTCCTCATCGATGTCAAGACCCACAGGCTTTGTCAGAAATGCTATGCCCTGCATCTCTCATCTCCTGTGACCTACAATCTTCTCCACCCCTGCTTCATCCACCAATGGATGCCAATTGACCAAATCCCCAATAACGTTAATCCTGTGAAATTCCCCTGGTAGTGGAATTCTGATTCCACGCTGAGCAACTCCCAATACCTCTTTCCAACCCCCATGAAAATCTAATTCCACCAACACCTTCATCAACTTATGAATCACCACTTCTCCTTCATTTGAATCCAACAATACTGCTAAGAACATTGAGGCTAGGTCAGAATTTACCCGGTATCTATTGGCATTCTCCATATAAATCTCCCCCAACACCCATTCAATTGTGAACTGAACAATACCACTCTTTGGTTTGAACACCTGTTTCATCCATTTATCAAAAATTTGCCCCAAGAATGACATCTGCCTTTTTCAGCTAACCAACCTGATTGGTGTATCCATGACTGGCAATAAGGGGAATCTCCAAATTAACAGAAGCTCCACCCAACAACTTTGCCTTGCCATCCAATCCTCTTCCCTTGATATAACAATTTGTATGCTTTTCTAGCTTTATCGCGTCACAAGGACAAGACTGGATGTCAAATCACTAAATGGGTAGAATCATTAGACAATGCTTCCCAAAGAAGAGCATGCTATGAATAAATATCCACATTGGCTAGCTTATCTGCCTCATCATTTCCCTCCCTATACACATGATTGATAATCACTCTTTTGAAACCCTCCAACAATAGTAATGCTTCTTGCAATAAAAAAATTAGTTTCCAATTATAAATGCCCCCTTCCTAATTGCATTGATTACAATTAAGGAGTCACCTTCAATTTCTACCCTTGACACTTTACACTGATGGTACAAATTGAGACCCAGAATAAAAGCCTAAAGCTTGGCCTCATTATTAGAGCCCTTAACTAACTTCTTTGATGCTTTGCATACGATCTCCCCCTTCCAATTGCGCACTAAACAACCGGCTCCAGACTACTCACTGAGGCTACCCTTTTATGCTCCATTGAAGTTTAGCTTAGCCCAACCTTTCTCAGGCAGGTTTCACCAAGTCTTCCTTCTTATCTTCAAAGTATCAACACCCCCAACCTCATTAACATGGGCTTTTTACAATATTATTATTATTGAATATTTATTTCTTCTATAACCTTTCATTCAAATTATTTATTTATATAAATAAATTATTTTTCACCATAATAAAATCTTTCTATCCCTTCTCTCAATTTCAATGATAAGGTGATATAAATTTAATTTCTTCAACTTTGTTAAAACTAATCTAACTTAGAATTTGATTGCTGACTAAATAGTTTTATTCATTTTCTGTCTACAATAATTAATTCCTTCTAGATAATTTTAGTCATTTGTTTGAACTACAAGCATTTTTAAATGGTCTTAAGACTTAGGCAAACCAAGAAGTTATAATTGCTTTTGAATATATGGTCTTCCTCATTTTCCCAACATTTTCATCTGGAACACAAAGGAAAACAAGAAAAGGGAAATTAGATATAAACATAATGGAAAACTCATAGCACCAATTGTTTTCATGACTGTTTATTTTATCTATCATCACTAGAAAGGTCAAACTTAGGAAAACAAACAAGTAGAAAAGAATAGAGTTATGTCTGATAGCAACCTCTCACTACTTCAACAATGCTTTGTAATATGATAGTCTCATAATTTTATCTATCAACACTAGAAAGGTCAAACTTAGGAAAACAAACAAGTAGAAAACAATAGAGTTAAGTTTGATAGCAATCTCTCACTACTTCAATAGTGATTTGTAATATGATAGTCTCATAGATTGTTTTCGTATGATGAAGGATGTTGAAGGATAGTGATGTGCTAGCTTTTTTTCAAAGGATAAGCAATAGAATGAATGACATATCCATTTGTAGGGGTAACTTGCTTTCCTACATTGTGCAGACTTTACAATAATGGCAAATCTTAATGCCGACGTTTCTCATGGTCAAGTTAAAGCTTAGTCTAGTACTGCTTCAGAGATAGCAGATCCTAATGCTGAGGTGAGGCTTAGTGAGGCTTAGTGGTAGAAAAAGGAAAAATCATCAAGAGAATTCTTGTGAATTGAATGATATTGAACACATAGCGGGGATGCTAATCAATCTTAGTAGAGCGAGGGTTGATCAAGACATAGTTGTAGGAAGTGGTGGTAACAATGTCATGTTTTAAACTATCTTTTAGCTTTGATGCAGATGTTCTGCCTTGGTGGGTTCGGACCACTTTCCCCTCAGATTAAGAATAGGATTTGATTCCTTGCCTAGAAAGTATTAGAATTTGCATTGGAATTCTCAAGATCAACTGAATGAATGCAAATATCAAATTGAAGTAAATTAGAAGTAAAGAAGACAAGTACATATAGCCCAAATTGAAGTAAATTAGAAGTAAAGAAGACAAGTACATATAGCCTTCATAGGAGGTGAGAGAGGCTGTGAAACAGATAGTAGAACAATAGTTGCATGAATCGTAGGAGTTTCACCATAGGTAACTGTTGTTTACTAGTTGTATTAGTTAGCTTAATGAATAGATCTCCTGCAATTACAAAGTTGAAACTAACACAAACACCCCCCCTTAAGGCTAACTAAGGAGACAAAAGCCAATATAGCTAACAAAGATGGGCCTTGGCAGCAAGGCCATTTTAGGTACACATTTACATATAAAATTCTCATAAGTGGAGAAAGGTAGAAAACCCAATGGGAAAAAAACTACCCCCCAAAAGAGAAAAAAACAAGAAAATGTACTAGACACTTTACAAAATGACTGAAGGTGATAATCCTGCTATGAAGAATCTCTGGAAGCCTTCTGTGAAGCAACTCTAAACTCTGATGTAGCAACAGGTGATGATGGCAGTGATGTCAGGTTCCAGAATCAGGTATCCATGTTCTAGATTTAGAGACTGCATATGTAAAAAGAGCATGACCCCTAAATGTTTCTGGTGTTGTATCTAGTGTTGATGATGACTCTTGAATAGATTCAGGATCCTTTATATTATGCTTTTCAAGAAGATTGGTCAGATGATTGATCTTCTTCTTCAAACATTTTTGTTCAGTGTGCCCAATTTTTTTGCAATATGTAAACTTAGCTTTTTCTTTGCCTTGATCTGAAAAGCTTTGAGTGTTTGATTTTGAAGACTCGGCTTTCTTATCTTTCTTGATTTCTTTGTCCTTTTGTTTTCCTCCTTTGTTATTTTCCCAATTTCCAGTAGCAAGAGCATGTGGTTTGTAATTCTTTATGGCACCCATTTGTATCAATTTATCCTGTTCCCTTGTTAAGTCAACAATGAATTCATCCAAAGTAGGCATTTTCCATGAAGCACCAAAAGCCCTTTTGGCGGTATAAAAAGAAGATACAGAGATAGAATATTCAGGACCTAATTTGGAAAGCATAGAAAGTATGAGTTGATCTTCCTTTTTATCTATCCCACATTCTTTTAACTGCAATTTCAATGATCTAAACTTGGTAAAATAATCTTCTAAGGTATCAAAATCTCTAGGGCTCAAACTGAGGAGCTCATTCTCTAACTCATGACTTTTTAATTCATCAACCTTCCCAAAGAGTTTTTCTAAATTTTGCCATACCTCATTGGGTGTTTTCAAGGTTTCAACATGGAATAAAAGTTTAGGAGCTAGATTTAGACATAAGAACCCAAAGGCTTGATCACATTTATTGAACCATTTTTCTTTATCTTTGATAGCATTTGGCTCTTTTTTTGTGCCCATAGTCACTCTATATAACCCTTTATCCTTTAGCATAAGTTGAATACTGAGTTTCCAATCATGATAGTTAAAGGGTGTTAGAGGTTTGATTGGATGATTTGGCTCCATGCTATACTTAGATTATTTACAGATTTGTGGAAAGAAATATTGAGGGAGAAATGGAAGTGCACACAAGACACAACACTAGTTACCCCCTTTTTGGCACTTTATATTGCATAGTGCATTTTAGACAAATAAAATGTCTATTCTAACACCAAATACAAAAAATTAACTGCTTTTAAGGCAAATATTTTACCTTGTTAATTTTTAATAAGAAAACACATAGTGTTTTTGCAAATTAAAAAAAACAAAATATCCCATGCCAAAAAGAAGGGTTGAAAGGTCAAAGCCGAAACTAGGGCACAATAGGATTTTACAACCACCCAAGTTAGGGCACGCTGCTTACATAGGTGGCCAGGATGGTAATGGCATCAGCGGCTAGAATGAAGATATGATGGCACCTCTATGAAATGCAGTCCCACCTCTATGTGAGGCTTTGTTACGCCTTCTATAGAAAAATGTCCTCCTTCAAAATAGAATGCTTACCATTCCTGGCCTCGATGGACCAGGGGTTTCAAATAGCACAACGGCCAGATCGGACCCCTCTTCCACCAAGCAAAGCGACGCAATTCAAACACCCCTGCTGGCTATCATTTGCTGATGGCATTTTGGATGCCTAGCCTCTTATTTCGATGCCCTTGCTTGCAACGTCGATGGGTGGCTCTGTTAAATACATACAGCAGTTCACCTTAGCTATGGAGATGATGTGAGTTAGGCGTTTGATTTGGGTGCCCCGAGCTCCTCAACGAAGTCAGAGGATGCCTGTGTATGTCGCCTCCACCTTTCACAGAAAGCTCCACATGCTAACAACAATACTTTGACCACGGACTTCAACAAACCTGCAAGCAATTTAAGAACTGCTCTGATACCATATTAGAATTTGCATTGGAATTCTCAAGATCAACTGAATGAATGCAAATATCAAATTGAAGTAAATTAGAAGTAAAGAAGACAAGTACATATAGCCTTCGTAGGAGGTGAGAGAGGCTGTGAAACAGATAGTAGAACAACAGTTGCATGAATCGCAGGAGTTTCACCATAGTTAACTGTTGTTTACTAGTTGTATTAGTTAGCTTAATGAATAGATCTCCTACAATTACAGAGTTGAAACTAACACTAACAAAAAGAAGAAGTTTAGGTTTCAAGCAATGTGGTTCAGAGATGCTTCCTTCATTGAAAAAGTTCAAAATTGGTGGAAGCAAGCCCCATTTGTAAAAGGCTAACATATGTTCCAGTTAGTAAATAAACTAAAATTTCTTAGAAACAAGGTGGTGGAATGGAACAAGTTTCAGTTTTATAATGTTTTTCAGAAAAATTTTGAATCCAGAAGGAGCTGAGATCACTAGTAGAACTTATAATTCAAAATTGTATGGATGCCTCTTCTTATTAGCAGGAGAAGGAACTCAAATTTGAGTTGGAAGAGGTCTAAAAAAAGAGAAGAAGTCTTCTGGAGGCAAAGATAGAAGGAATTATGGCTTAAAGAGGTAGATAAAAATGCTTCTTTCTTTCACCTTTCAACTAAGGTGCCTGATGCTTCCAATTCTATCAAATCAGTCCAGTTGGACAATGACCATGTCTGCACAGATCCAATAGAAATTCTCTCTACAGCAAGAGCTTTTTTCAGGAATCCCATGTCCATGTCCATTTCTGAGGTTCCAAGGGATTGGAATATCTGTAGTTTTATCCCCAAGCTAATAAATGACCAACATAATATGGAATTGTTGAAAGAATTCTCCACAGAGGAAGTAAAGGAAGCTGTCTTCTCTTTGGCAGGTGAGAAAGCTTCAGGGCTAGATGGATGGATAGGGATTTTTTTTCAAAAATGTTGGGACACGATCAGTAGAGATGTTTATTTGGCAGTGGAAGAATCTAGAAAAAATAGAAACGTGCTAAGGGATATCAAGTCCACATGTCTAATGCTCATACCAAAATCAAATTCCTCTCAAAATTTTGAAGATTTTAGGCATATAATCATCTCAAAAGCTTTGGCATAGCGGTTATCAAGCTTCCTACCTGAATTAATTTTAGAGGAAGAAGGTGGTTTTGTCCCAGGTAAAGAGACCCCGGAGGGTGCCATATTATCTAATGAAATACTTCATTCTCTTCACAAAGACAAAGAGGCAGCCATGATTGTGAAACTAGATATGTCCAAGGCATATGATAGAGTAGAGTGGAATTTCCTATTTGCTATACTGCTTCAATTAGGGTTCTCCAAAGAAGTTATAAAAAAGATCTCCTCATGTGTTTCAGGATTTAAGGTTTCAGATCTTATCAATAGTAATGAGTCAAAAACATTTGAACCCTCGTGAGGATTGAAACAAGGTGATCATTTATCCCCTTACCTCTTTATCATCATGACAGAGGACCTCACATGGGCAATAAAGGAAGCCATGAGGAAGTCAGAATGGAAAGGCATTAAGATTAAAGGGGTCCAAGAATCTTTTCCTCATGCACTTTTTGCAGATGATACCATACTATTTGGACATGCTTTGACGCAGGAAGCCAAAACCATGATGAAAACAATTAATATGTATTGCCAAATTTTGGGACAACTGGTTAATTTCAACAAGTCTATGGTTTATTTTCAAAATGTTCCTCTTCAGCTTCAGGATGAGATTCATGGTATCTTCGATTTAGATATACAGACCTTACCAAGAAGATACCTAGGCCTTCTGCTTTTCAATGGTAGATACAAGAATGATCTATGGATTAAAGTTCTGGGAAATCTAAATTCAAAATTATCAAACTAGAAAGGGCATAGATTATCTCTTGCAGGAAAACTAATGATGATTAAAGTAGTTCTAGTTGCAGTTCCAATCTATATGATGTCCATTTTCTAGTAAATTGGGTTTTGGCAGCTTCTCAGGGGTCCCTAAGTCTATCTCCAAAAGAGACCAAATTAAGTGGATTCCACCCTCTTCCCCTTTTTACAAGTTAAACTTTGATGGAGCATGTCAAGGCAATCCAAGACCCTTTGGCATGGGTTGTGTTATTAGAAAAGAGGATGGCTCTTTGATAGTAGCCAAATCATCCAAACTTCCTATGGGAACTAATAATGAGTCTAAAGCATGGGCTTTAGTGCAAGGCTTGCAACTAGTAATTGAGAAAGGCATTAAAAATATTTGGATTGAGGGTGATTCTCTAATAGTGATTAATGTTCTTAAAGCAAAAGGCTTAGATAACTGGAAACTTAACTATATTCTTCACTAGGCCATCACCCTCCTTAATAGGCTTGATAACTATCTCACCTCTCACACTTTAAAGGAAGGCAACAAGGTGGTGGATCTTCTAGCTAATCTAGCCATTGGGCAATAATGAGCAGTCATTCTTTTCCTACCTGGAGATCCAGATCAGCCAACCACTTTGGCCAAACTTTTGTTAGATGAGTTGGTAGAAGCGGCAGAACCCCTCTCAGTTTGAAATTTTATAGTATAGAAATGTCCTTTTGGCATGCCCAGATCAATCTCATTTATTGTGTTATTATTCTTTCCCACTAGCTCTTGACAAGCCTATTGAAGTGGATTTGCTGGCATTCATGAATTTTAATGATCTGAGACAAGTACATGTCACTTCATTTGGTTTGGTGGGTAGCTTGGGATTGTGAATTCTTTCTCTTAACACTCTACCTTAAGTGGAGGTGACAAGTATTTATTGCCTATCCTTAATGGGCACTTTTTTGAATGATGATAGCTTCATTTCATTTGTTGAGAAGTGTCTGAAATGGACACGTTGCAATTCCCAATTGCATTCCATCCTTTCATGGCATCCTTACAAATCTAGAATTTGTTTATTCTGATCTCATGATGTCAGATTAGCCTCTTGTAAGATTTTCTTGGGCTTCACATTTTACAGAGACTTATTAAATGTTGATAGAGAGTGGTTTTCCATTTGATCTTTTAGCTGCCTCCTTCCTTTTTTCTGGATCATTCTTCTACCCTATTATCTACTCCTGTGCTCCCCTTTCTAACTCTCTCACATCCATCTCAACTACAGGCTATCATGGTGGATACTCGTCTAAACCAAAGGCTATTCTTTCCAGCCCTCGATTGGGAACCAGAAATTAGGGGCAGGGTTAAATCTGTCACTTCTTAACTGGGATTGTACTCTCATGGAGTTGGCAGTCAGGAATGTTGTTGGACATACTTGGATAAGAGGATATGAAGGTCGCATACTAAACTACTCAGATGTGGTGTCTTAGCTTCTTTCTAACATTATGGATTTTGTCATGGATGGAGAGAATGTGCATGCTTTAGCCTCAAGTTTGTTTTATAAAAACATTTGTACTATTGACATGTGGGAAACAATGGTAGCTACTTATAGTATGGAGTAGGGGGAGGCTCTAATCGGTGGCCTATTCAACCTCTCTTCTCTGTGAGCTTCTATTTCACAACAAGCAATCTATCGAGCCTTGTAATCTAGCCTTAAATCCCTAAGCAGCTATGAAATTGATAATGAATTATGTTCCTATAGTTTTCTTATCTCTAAGAAAAAATCTCAAAGGATCAAGGATGTCTTCACGACTATTAGTTTTTTAAGGGTTCTTGCCCTTGACATGGCACCACGCATGCCTCGATATGCTTTGGAGGATCTTGATGAAGGAGCTCAGCCAATTGTGGCTGTGGATTTAGACGTGCAAAATTTTCCTACAGCTCCTATAGCAGCATGATGTGGAGGTGGTGGGATGTGTTTCCACTTTTTTTTGGTCGTCGACAGAGGTCTGGACTGGTATGGTGTTTCTTCTGACAATGTTTAGCGGAGGTGGGATGGTGTTTCTTTTTTGGTTGGCTCCTAGTGGTGAAGTTTTGGTTGATACTCTAGTTTGTAGGGTTCTTTTCCTGCCTGGTGTTCGATGACATGGGCGTCGGGTCCATTTTTTTGTTTTCTGTGTTTTCTATTAATTCTACTGAATCTGGTTGATTAGACCTTTTAGACGTTTACTTGAGACTTTCTTGTTAAATGGTTTATGTTTTGTATAATCTTTTTGATACATTTGGGTTGATGCCTCTCAGACTTCTATATATGTTTAACTCTTTTATTAATAGATTTTCTATGGGTGCCCCGTCACCTTTTCCTAGTTAAAAAAAAACAATGCCATGAAAGCCCTAACCCTAAGACATTTCATTGAAAACCTAACATAAATGATAATGGTAGTCCAGTAATAGGGGTAGAAAAAGTGGCCGATTCATTGGAGTCACTGATGACCATGGCCGTTGGCAAGCCAATATATGGTATTATGTTATTTCTCCTATTATTCTTTTGTTTGATGCTTAACTTTTAATTAAAAAATAATAGATTGAACACTGTATCTTTCTTCAAGAAAAATGTCTGTAAAAGATTTTTATATCAATTACTTTTGGGTGCGGTTAAGATTTTTGAGTTCAATAACAATGGATTGCTGAAGTGTCTAACCTACAATATGTTTCACTGCATAGAAATCTTTAATAAGGTTGGAATGCCATTTCTCTCTAGGCTTAAGATGATAAATGTCAAGTAAGTTTTGGTGAGTTAAAAGGTTTTTTTTGGTTAATTTACTTGACACTCTACTTAAATATCATCCACCTTAATGGTCAAACAATCAATAGCAATTTTACACCTCATTCACAACAAAAGGTGGTAAATATTTGTCCTATTTTTATTGGCCAAAAGTGAACTTTGATTGTTGAAGTGGATGATATTTAAGAATAGCTCTTACTTGAATGTTTTGAGAATAATATATGTTACTAATATTTTTAAAGATTTAAAGATAGAAATTATCAATGGAAAGATCTAATCCAGGCCGAGTCAGTGCCTAAATTTCACAGTCAACCCTGCCTATCAACCAATTTTTTTATGACAATTATTCATTCAAATTTACCTTTAAAATACTATGACATATCTTAGTATAAGTAAAATTATATATAATCCAAATATATATATCCTCACAATTCTATATAAATTTTGATAGTCTATCCAAAATCTCTACTTTCATATGATACAATCATTTTAAAATTTTGATTGTATTTTAATGTAAAGATACTTAAATAGGGCCATACAACCATCAAATTTAGATCCTAAACCCAACCATGTTATTTGAGACTCATTGTCAAGACAATACCAAATGGTATATCAGAAATTGTTATCCTAACTCCTTTCAAAAAATTAATAGATTACATAGGTTTGAATTTTTTTTATATTACTGATGCAATCCAAATAAATCTTTTTCTTTGCAAACTCTAATCCAAAGCTTTCAAATAGTTATTATAAATTGGGAATCTTAAATTCTATTATTATTGTTTATTTATTTTTGATATTGTTCACTTTTGTTTTAAATTTAGGTTGATATTTTATTGCTGAGGATGCAACAAGGTCAGTGTTCTAACATCTCTCCTTCATATTTTACCATTAGTATTGGTGGCATGTAGTTTACTATATACCTGATATAAATAATTACCATACAAGTCCTCAGACAAAGCTATGCTACTCACATGTGACCAACCACACAGGAGGTTAAATTATCTTGAAATAGAGTATGCCATGAGATGGAGAGAAGTAGTACATTACAACAATTTTAAAATTAGCAGTTGCATAGAATTTGTGCATAACGAAGTAGCTGATATGGTGTATCAATCTCTCATATACAGTTTGAACTCTAAAACTAAATTACAGCTTTCCATGAAGTACATTGAAAAGAAAAATCAGCAAAAAACATGATGTTTTAAAAAATTGTGGATAGTTTAAACCGAATAACTGAAATGTTTATGCTTTTCATAGTCCAAGACATAGAAGTTTCAAAACAAAAAAAAGGAAAATTCAGAAACAAAACACATTTATATCAAATATCTACACAATAGGAAATTTGGAAGTTTCTAGAAAGTGGATTGTTTCTACCATCAACTACTGATGAAAGAGAAGTAATTAGCTTTAGATCTAACAATTCTTTTAGAGTTTTCTTGTCTATGAAATATTTTGAGATTTAACATTGTAGAGCTAGTTCAACTTTGAATATATCTAGTTTAACATTAGGAAAGCTTAAGAAAAAAATAATTGCAGTTATAGATGAGAAGCAGTGACTGGGTCTGTTGGAAGTATGTGCTTACCCGTGTTGTCATTGATGTCAACATATCTATGTTGCCATTGGTGTCAACTGTGCTCTTGTTTTGATTCTTTCTTGTGTTGAGTTAGTTGCTTTCTATTGGCCTCTATAAGTGTTGAAGATAATGAGAAAGTGTTCATGTTATTGAGTATCCAAGTGCTTTTGAGAAAATTTGCTCTCCTAGTAGAAATAATGTGTTGTAGAGTATTTTGTCTTGCAGAAGAATAGTGCAATATTTTGCTCCGCATGTTCTCTATATTGAATATCTTTGTCTGCGGTTTGGTAGTTAGGTTAAGGGATGTCTATAGTTGCTATGTTTCAAGTTTGAGCCTTCAATATACATATTTGAGTGAGTTCTGTTCACCAGAGTAAAAACTATTTTTCTGAGCATTTAGTCGTGACAGGGAGAATGTATTTTTCTCTGTATGTCTCCACATTTAAGTTTTATTGTTGGGTGAGTGCAGGATCATGATGGTGTAAACACTACCCCTAAGTGGCAATGTAAATGTGAAAAATAGATGTAAGTAACTTCATGTCAAAAATTGAATGAGTTATCTACACAATCTAGAAATAAGGTAGTAATAAAAGATGTAATAAATTGAATGTAGTTTATGGGCTACTAATTTTTTTTGGAAAATTTTAAAAATAATTTTGTGAAAATTGGATGTTTCAATGAAACACTACTAAAATTTTCAGAAAAATGTGAAAAGTATGTGTCATTCCGGCCAACCTAAGTATGAGAAAAAGATAATATTTTTCCTTCATGATTTAGATTTGAGTAAAGGACACATGAATAGATGTGATGCATATTTTTTTGAAGTTTTTAAGTAAATAAATAATTATTTATGATTTTTTTATTGTGACTTTTTAAAAATATTAAAAAATTATTTTCTAGCCAACCTAACTTGGTCAAAAATATCTAAAAATTAAAATTTTTAAATTTTAATGTATACCCAATAAATCCTAGAATGTGATGCATCTTTTAGATTTAAAAAAGTTTAATATGTTGAAAGTTATGGATGTTTTTCAATATGTATATCTATCAGGAAATCAGACATAGCATGTGTAGAAAATTAGTAATAATTACCTATTAAAATTATTATGAGGTGTATATTATATTTTTATAATCTTAATAGCTTCCTCTATAAACCCTTTTCATTTGATTAAATTTAGTTACAAAAAAGTCTGTCAGCTTCAATGATGAAATTATAGAAAATTTTAGGATAACACTAAATTGGTGGTTTTGCAAGTTTCTTTGGCAAGTTTTGGGGCTCCCACTTGCCTAAATATGAGGTAATCCCAAGGCATTTTTTGAGGGAATCCATATTTGAGCTAGAAATATTAACACCCCTTCCATCCAAATCTAACTATTAGTCTAAATGTTAGAACTTTTTTAGCCAAGTTTTTTCTCCATTGCTACTGTTTGGGCCATCATGATCTCGCACTCACCCTGTTTACGTTTCTAGAGTTAAGTCTGTGATGATGTTATGTACCTTCAGTTCAAATAGTTTATGATTTTGTAGTCGGCAAGCTATCTTTTCTTTATGACAGTGGCTGACAGCAATGATAAAGTGTTCTAGTTTAAAGAATCTTCTAGATAAAGTAATTAAAGGTTGTGCAGAAGTTTCTAATGATTGTAATGTGCTTATGGATGTCTCTAGATCATGTTCCTACCTTTTGATTGGTCTACAAAGTATAATTTGGATCATGGTTGTAGCGTGTTCCTTAATGTCTTAGTGTTAACTCTAGTCTTGGCCAGCCTAGTTGTTATCACTACTTGTGGTTATGCTTTGGAGAATGTGAAAGCATGTTGTTGCATGGAAGATTGCATTTGAGTCCCAGCTAACGTGTGATATGGTTCACATTCATTCTCTTCTCTCTCAAATCTATTTAGGTCCACACCTATTCTAATGTATGTTTGTAATACCAACCTCAGAAATTGTTCTAATGGTTGATGATTGTAATGCCGACCTTGATGTACATTCCAAGGTGTATGAATTGTATAGATACATGTAACAAAGTTGTGAATAAGGTATGGCAATGCAAAGATAAGTGTGAAGTAAAGAAGTAGAGAAGAGTAGAAGAGATTTATTGTGCTTTAATGGAACTAAACTCTGGTATGGCATAGATGCTATTATCTCAGTTTACCAATTCTAGTAGTGAGCCACCCTATTGGTAGTGAGCCACTTCTTTTGTAGTGAGCATTCTAGACCATGACCCCTAAGGCAGTGAGCCTTGTTGTAAATTTTGATATATCATTTATATTGTGAGCTAACTCTCACCATGGTTTTTCCCTTATTGGGTTTTCCACGTAAAAATCTGGTGTCTCATGTGTGAATGTGTTTAAGTTTCAGATAATTTGCTTTCATGGTTAAATCATAATTGAAGTATTTAATGCGTTGATGTTTGAAAGAAGTTAAGTTTTTTCTACAACTGGTTCACCCCCTCTCTCAGTTGTCTTGTGCATTCCAACAATTGGTATCGAAGTGAGGGTTCACGAGATCAAAAACACACCTTCTTCCTCATTTTCAATGAAAGAAGGTAGTTCATGAAACCAAATTGAAGAATGATATTCTTGATCAGCCTCTTTTATTTTTTCACCCTACTACTTTGATTGATCTTCTGAGATAAATACTGGAACATTTTCATGAACTTCAACAAAACAAGGAAGATCATTAGCTAAAATATTGAAAGACTTCTCTTGAAAGGTCTTCTCTTGTTCAATCTTTTGCTGCTCTAATTGGTAATACTCTATAGCTAAATGCAGTGGATTTATATTTCTAATCTTTTCCATGATGAGTGAGCTATCCTAATCAATGGGTTGCTTTGTAACTACACTAGGTTGTACCTAATTACTTTCCTCAACTTGCAAAGGATGAAGGCTTATGAAACTTGGAATTTCAAGCTTAAGAGGCTGATTGAAAGAGTTAAGAACTTGATCTTGCTTGAAACTTGGAATCTCATCTATAGGGGGGTTAACAGGCTCACTTTTTCTTAAAACATGGAATTTCATACCTACTAAGCTCATCCTGAAAGGGATGATCTAGAATGAAAGGAACTATTTTGACTTCATACCTTTGTGTTTGAGCAAACAAAAGCTTCATTAGCTCCTCTTTCGCAAGCATCTCCCTCTCAAACTATATCCTTTGTGCGTCCAACTCCTGCTCATGAAGGTAGGCTTGATAAGCCAACTCTTGTTGCAAGTTAGATTCTTGATCTGCTTCATACCCTGGATTTCCTCTAATCTCACTCAACTACCCTTCCAAGTACAGTCTTATATCCCTGATGCTCATGTCTTCAAAATTTGGAGTTTGATCGGGAGAATAACCATACTGCTTGGAAATAGGATGGGCCTTTTGGGGCTGATTTTGAACATATGTAGGTTGATATGTAATTTGAGTAGAGGTGGGTGGGTAGTAATCATATTGTGCATGTTGGTTTCTTTGTAAATCAAAGGAATTAGGGGTGGAACTAGCATAATGATCAGGTTGATAATGCTAGAAAGAGGGTGTATGAGTAGGATTTTCATAATATGATGGATGATATAACATATTCCCCTGAAACATAGACATGGTTATTCATTCAAAAGCTGAAACAAGAAAAAATAGTATTATTAGCACTTGATCATAATGAAACTAGAAAAATGCTTCTTAGAGTCACCAGATGTGTTGATTTCTTGCCTCTAAAGGCTGAGATTGCTAGTGCACACACCAAGAACTAGCAATGAAATGATGAGCTTTGAACTATGAGAGTTCAACTATCCCATTAGGCGTGCCAAAAACTGTTATCAACTAGGATAGCACCCGTGATGCAAAGCTGTGAGGATCAACAATCCTATGTAACATGGGAATACATTCAGGTTGTGGGTACCCTATGGTGAAGGTAGACCTCCATATTGTGGGTTGGTTCCCTTATGATTGATCTAATAGTAAACTGATTTGGCAGGAAAAAGGACAGAAAGAATTGTAATGGAACAATAAACTAAATATGAAATTGTGGTGATGCACCTATATGATGGTAAAACTTGTAGAATGCTTCACAACTATCTCCAAGAAAATTGTTTGTAGAGTTCATAAATGATGACTTAATCACAAAAGTGTTTCTAAAGTAGGCCAAACAATTTGTTCTTTCAAGAGGAAAATAAAATTTCATAGTTTTAAGACCAAAATGAAAATAAGCACAACTCAAGACCTGTGATGGATGCACAATAATGAGTGAGACAAACTTAAAGGCTTTAATGGTTAAAACACAATAATTTCATCAAATCATTCATAAAGGCAATTGCAATAATCTAAAAAGGGGAAATTTGATGTATTCTAAATGGAAATAGAAGGAAAAAAGCACTGCATAAAACAAAATATGAACCTGTAACCTGTTGTACTGTATAAATCTGAAAATAATGAGTTACAAAACACTTCTGTTCTCTACAATGTGTGAGAGAAAAAAAGAGAAGGCAAGAACTAAGAAAAAAAATCCTAATATTTCTCTCCCATATACAAAATATAATTCAAATGAGTAAGGTTGAGTGAACTAAAGTCAACTTAGCATAAAAAACATCTCCACAAAACTCTTGCATGACTAGAAATGAAAAGACCTAAAAAGAGGGGTGAAAACTGATGTATTTTCAGAAAACATTGGCTCAAACTCATTGTCACAATCAGTTTCATTGAAATTGACCCTAAAATTGCCCCATCAATAAAAAATGAGGCTCAAAGACTCCTATTAAACTCCACTTCTAACTCTGCATGATTTGAGGACTTCAAAGCCATTTCAATTATCTCTGCCTCCTCATTTTGCATGATTTTGGGATGAAAGTAATTAATTTAAACAAATAATAAAATAATCATGATGATTTAGTTTATTAGGTGTCATCGATTTGCCCAATTTTTTGGATTTTTATGACAAATAATAAACTAATTTAAAAACTATTACTCCATTATTTGTTTACAGTGTTAATTTCATCTCACACTTATGCAAGTCTCAAGGGGAAACATTTTCATCATTTCACCCTTAGTCAAAGTAAATAAAAACATAAACACCTTATGACTCCCTTTAACCTTCACTTCTTCATCATGCACTATGTACTAACACAGTCTCAAAAAATACTTGAATTTTGACTAAGGCATGTAATAAGGTCAAAAGCCCATTTTGCCTTCTTAGAACTTGAACTTTGAATGAATCATTAAAATCCATAAAACATATCTTCATGCCTGTAATGATTTGAAAGGACCTTCATTGTGCATCATTATGTCTTTTAGCACTTGAAAAGTCTTCACCCGCAGGTTTCAATTTATTTACAATGATTTTCTTTAACCAAAAGTTAAAAATGACTTGCTCTTGGGCTAGAGAATCATTGCAAACAAAAAAACACCCCTTCCAAACCCCAAAGGCACATTTCATTCATCTTTTCAAGGTTGGGCTTCTCCTCTGTGCTGCCATGGGATTTTTAAGCCTACTTGCTAAAAGCTTCTCTGCAGGTTTTGAAGATTCTGAAGCTGCTACAGAAGCTATCCTCTTTCCATGGTAAGTAATAAACTTGATTCAACAATATGTCTTCCTTTTCTTAGCGTGCTCTACCTTCAAATTGGCTTTAAAAACCTCAAAGGCACTCACCTTACTATTTCAACTCGGTGGTAGTGGCATAATGTTTTGTTTTATTTGGAATCACATCCTAACTCCTTTGATTTTAAACTGACACTTGCTACTCACAGAACCTCATGTCATTACTTTATAAGCCTTACATTTAGGAGCTTCTATCAGGCATACACTTACACTCTGTATTTTTTGCACTACTTGTTCTTTGCTATGAAGTGGGTTGAGACTATGACTTTCTTTCATCATGTGTCCTCTTTTCCATGCTTGGATTGTGACTTTATCTATGCTCCTACTCTTTGGAGAAATGTTAAGCTTTGGCAATTATCTTAAATTTCTCTCATTCTTTCTATATGACTGTATATACAAAACTTACATGCACAGAGTTTTACATACTATCATTAAGCCTTTAAATCCATGACATAGTCCCTCTAATCTTAAATAGATCATCCTAAAACCTTAGAGACCTTTTATGAACAAAATCCTCTTCTAGGATTTATGTAGATGCTGAGAAAAGACTTACAGACCTTTGTATTCTCAAAATTGACAGATTCTGGGACATTGCTTCTTAGTCAAACTAGAATGTGCCTATCTTTAGTGCAAGCTTCCTTGTGAGGTTGATCTAAATAAGCTTCACTAAAAGGTGTTGGATAAGGATCTCCACATTGAAGCCTCTATGAATGCAACCTGCTATTGAGTGGAATATTTTTCCTCCATCACTGCTTGTGGCTCTTATAACCTTTATCAATCGTAATAGTTTCTTTATCATTTGATGTCTTAAATTGATATTTTTCAAGGTTAATGTAGTGTGATCTCCATAGTATTAACTATGGACTACTCCTTGGTTAAAGAAACCCTTGTCCTCACATTATGACTATTGGTGACTCATGTTTATGCCTTTTGTGTAGACCTCGCCACTGCTTTTCTTAAATTTACTGCTCTCTACTTCTTTAGACATGACACTTGTCCTAGTCCTTTGACTTTGGATGACTATTCTTATCAGTGTTTTGAAATGATGAACCTGATTTCATTCATGTTCTAGTTTGGACTGCACCTTTGGGATTTGAAGATCATGGTTGATGGAAGACTATTAAACTTACAAACATGTTAAGAGTTAATGTATTTCATAGACAACCTTGACAACTTCTATCACTGTCATATCAAACTGTATTCTCATGGTTGGTGCTCTATCTAATCTGATAAGGTTTAGAATTTCTCCAATACAACTTTTAATGGATATGAGCATTGTCTTTGATTTATCATCCACTTGACATTGGTATACACTTCATCAACCATTGAAAATGTAGTATATGCATGATTTTGTTGTATCAAACCTCCTGAAGCTTTCTACCATTTGCATGACTATGACAGTCATACCAACTACTTCCATGATAAAAATGCTAATAAACTACTTTTGAACTTATACTATTTTTCTCCTTTCATATTGACAGTTGTTCCTTTGACATTATAATTGATGTCCTATCCTAGTGATTGCTTCAAGTACAAAACACTGTTATCTTCCTCCATTTAACTTCCCTGTGCTTTTCTCTTACAACTGATATCTTTAAAGGTCTTAGTAGACCTCCTTTTTGCTGACTATACTAAAGTTTTCATAGAATTATTTCAGATATAACTGTGTTGTACTCTTACCTGTCATGAGTTGAGACTATACTCTATTCACTAAGGCTATCCTACAGTCATTAATGACTACCTTACTCTACAATCATAGCTCCTTTAATGGTGATTGTCCTTCTTGTAGGATTGTCCACATGTCTGAAACAACTCCTTCACCTTTGCAACTTTCCTAAAAACCTCTCTATTTTAATCTCATCTATTTTGATGGTCAAACATCACCTAGCAAGTTTACACTTTATTCACAACAATAGTGTTAAATATTTGTCCTATTTTTATATGCATGGGCTAGGATCTTTTTGACTATTGAAGTGGATGATATTTAAGCTTGATTCTTGGATGCATTTATTCACATGATTGTTCTTTCAAGTTTAATGCATGTTTTGCATGCATTGTGGTTGCTCATTTCATATATATAACTACTCTTTTTACACATGAATACATCTACTCCTTTGTCATTATTTACTTGTGACCTACTTGTGGACTACAACTTGATGAGATAGTTGTCTAGCATGGAGGGCCTTGCTATTTGTATTGACTATCCTCAAAAGGTGAAGATTGGTATCATCCTCATAAACTGTCATGCAACCCTCTTTACTCTTTTTACTACTAGACTATCTCATGACTTTGCATACTCTACTTGACTATCTCCAACATTTTATAAGTTCTTATTTTATATATTTATTTGACAAGCTTTCATGTCTCTTGCTTATGCATGTCCCTCTTAAGGCTTGGGGGCAGCATGTTCGGCTCAACCCTTGTGGGAGCCCATTTTTTCACCACATGCTTAAATATTATATACAATGATGAATGTACCTATACCTTTACATTACACAAACAAGTTAGACAAAAACAATGAATTTCAATGCTCTTGTGATGACTTGATCTCTCATTTGATGATCTAATTTTTTAGCTTTTCTTGCACACATCTAGTAATGGCTCAACTAATTTAATGCATCATATGCTTACATTATATGTCTATTTATGAAACATGTGATGAGATTTCATGTCCTAAGCTCTAACCAAATTTTCAATCATCTGTAGGTATATCTGATGATCATGAATAAAAGGAGTTGAAGATAAGAGGACCAACACCAGAATCAGCCACTTAAGGTAATGAAGGATATGACCTCTCTTCATATGTGTTTCCCTTATTTTATCTTCAGATGTATAGTGTGCTTTTCATGTTGCATTAGCTCAATTTAGTCATTCCCATGACTTGTGTGGGATATTTTAAGCATTCTTTTGATCTTAATGTATGAAACAACATTGTATACATTTTTCATTACAAAATGAATGAAAGACAACAGTATCATGCAATTTGTGTAATTTTTTTCTGTTGTAAAACATTGCATAATAAAAACTGAATTCTATTTGAAAGCATTCATATGCAAATGGTTAAGCTTTAGAAGAAATTTGTTAGAGTACCTTTTACCTTTGAAGTAATCAGTTGTTTCAGCTCTACCAAATCAAGAGTTGCAAGTGAAATTTTGGTAACATGTTTCATGCCTGGTTTTATGTTAATACTCTATGTTAATAATGTATTATCACATTTTGATAATATTATACATGGGAGCAATCCCCCTTTGGGTGCAGTGTACTAATAAAAAAGTCAATTGGTGGAAATATAGCCAAGAGTGAGTACTACAAGTTACATATTTTTTATTGACTTTTTTCTATTATTTTTTGAAGTGGATGCATCCTAAAACTTACATCAATAAGTGTGTGTATCACATAATTTGCAAAAAAATAATTGAAAATGTATTTTCTTCAATGTGTATAGAATTAAGTGTAGAAGAATCTTTTTTTTTTTTGATAAATGGATAAAAAATTATAAAAGAAATCAATCATATGTAATAGAGTAATATGAAGACACTCTTCAAAGAAAATAAATACCTTAACTCATTCAAAATATTAAAAAACTTGTTTGGCTAGAAAGATAAGAATTAACTCTACATTTTGGTGGTGGTTTTGTACAATTTTATTGCAAAACATGTAAACTAATGAGGTTAAAGTTTGAATTTGAGTTATTTTATGTTAAAAACATGAATTTAATAGCCACAAGAGATGTACAACCCTTATGCTTGGAAATTCAAGCCTAAATGGATGGGATCATAAAAAAAATTGAATACAAGGCATTAAAAATTCATATAGCTCCCTCTGCTCTCCAAGCCCTACACTCAAATACAAAATAAATAGTAACCTTCTAATGCTAGTGTGTTTTAAGAACCTTTTTAATTTTAAGTTCTTTTACTTATGTTAAGTTTTTTCTTTTGTTTTTTTTAATATATATTTATTTTTAAATAAGTCTTTCATAAAATTTATTATATCTTAATTAATTTTTTTAGTGGAAACCATTAATTTTCCATAGTCCATGATATTGTATTGAGTGCTTCTGGATTAAACTGTGTTGGAGTTTTTTTCCTCAACATTTCGAATCACACTCCATGATTCATCATCAGGAGAAAAAAATAATGTGAGAGAAGAGAGAACAATTGAGATAGAATTGCAGACCAAGCTCAATAAAAAGAGGGAGAAGGTGGTGCAGAGCCCAATAGGAGGCAAGGGGAAAAAACAGAAAAAATCATACAAAAATGAATAAGAATACAAGCCAAAAAATACAAAAAAGTCAAGAACCAAAGGCAAACCCCGTAATTAGATGAAAAATAAAAAGAGAAAAAAATGAACAAGGGGATATAAAAATGATTGAAAAAGAAAACATAAATAAATAAAAATGGGGGGGAAACTACAAATAAATACGAGAATATACATGAAAAGAAAAATATACATCAATATGCATAAGTTAACAACAATATACATAAATAAGTATAATAAAAGTATATATTTTTGTGTATATATGTATATATAAGAATCCTAATATATATATATAAGAAAGCAATTCAGAACAAAATTAAGTCAATCAAAACAACCAAGTAAAAAACCAAAAACAAGAGGGTTGGACCTGGAAAAACTCATAGAGAAGATAAATAAGAAATAAAAAGAACAAATAGAAGAAAAAACTAAAGGAATGATGATATATATATATATATATATATATATATATATATATATATATATATATATATATATATATATATATATATATATATATATATATTTGATTATTTATGTATGAAATGTGTAAGAATACATTTGTATACATAAACAACTAAAATGAACGTAAAAGCATCAAAGAGGCTAAACCTTAATGAACATGAAAGAAGGCCTAAGCCCACCCACACACACACACACCAACCCACATCGCACAAACAAAACCACATACAAGAACAAAGGACAACATCAATAAATGAAAGAGAAAGAGCATGCATGCGAAAAGGAGGGGGCAAGGAAACTAAAAACAACCAACATGGGATGGAGCCAAAACAAGGGTGGAGGCGTAAAACGAAACCAATTGCAAACGAAGGTGGGGAGGAGAAGGAGAGTGAAAATGGGGTTGGGGGGGAGGAGGATGAGAGCTAGGTAGGCTAACGGTAAAGGGAGGGAGACACAAAGGGGAGGGAGAGAAAGCATGACCCAAGGAGGGACCTTGAGGAGGACAAAGAGGGGGCCAAGCACGAGAACAGAGAAAGACCAAGTGAAGGGGGCCAAAGAGGTAACCGAAAGGAGCACCTAGGATACGAAAGGTAGAGGTTGGACCAACTAGTGATGAGGGATAGGGGAGAGGGGTGGAAGAGGGAGAGAAAGAAAGACCTAGGAGAACAGGATGACCTAGGGGGGGTCAAAGAAGACAAAGAGGAAAAGAGATCAAGCAGGAGGAAGAGAATGGTTCCTGAGGTGGGTTAGCAAGGGCTGCCAAGAAAAACTTAGATTTCATCCTTCATCTCGATTGAGGTTAGAAGGGTGATTGCCGATTTCAATGGCCTCTTTGAGTTTCCTTTTGAAGTAGTTGTCTTCCTTGGCCAAAATTTGAGTGTCTTCAAGGCAAATGTGGTGTTTGGTTTTAGAGGAGTGTTCTGCAAGGGCTGATTTAAGAGTCCATTCGTGTCTAATGTCTGTACAATGCTCTTTGATTCTAGTGCTAAAGGAGCAACCTCTCTCCCCAATGTAGGGGGTGCCGCACGAGCAAACAACTTTATAGACTCTAGAATTAAGGAAGAGGTCTATGGGGTCTTTAGGAGACAGGATGCGGTTTCTGAGAGTGGAAAAGGGTCTGAAGGCACATTAGAGGGCCTTTTTTTGGAGAATTTTAGAAATTTTGTTGGAGATGCCTTCGATGTAGAGGATAGTGGCCACAAGGGTGGTTCTAAGTTGAGCCACTTTAGGTGTTGAGAAGGCATGGGATTTGGCTTGTTTGAAAGCCCTAGAGATGAGTTTGGTTTTGTACCCATTCAATTTGAAGACTTTTGCAAGGTGGGAAAGCTCAAGGTCAAGGTTGTCCTCATCACAAATTCTATATGCCCTAGTGGTCACAGTTTTGAGAACACCAGATTTTTGGCTGGGGTGGTGATGAGAAGCGGCATGAAGGTAATGATTAGTGTGGGTGGCTTTTTTGAAGACCTTCCAGCCCAAGGAACTATCTAGTTTTCTTAAATGCAAAATATCTAGGAAGGGGATTTGGTTATTATCCTCTAATTCTTTGGTGAGATGCTTGGGGCTAAGTTGTTAAGGTGCAAATGGAAATCCTCAAGCTTCTCACGACCATGGGGCCAGCAAATGTTGGTGTCATTGACATAACGCTTCCACCACTTTGGTTTGAGGGGATAAGAGTTGAGGGCAATTTCTTCAAAATGTTCCATGTAAAGGTTAGCCGCAATAGGGGAGAGAGGGGATCCCACGGCAACGCCATCCACTTGTTCTTAGATAACCCCTTGGAAGGTGAAGAAAGTGAATCTTAGGCAAAGCTCTACCAAGGAATCAATTTCATCATTGGTCTTACACCTAATTAACTCAATGGAGTCGAGGATTGGCACTTTAGTGAAGAGGGAGACAACATCAAAACTGACCAAAAGGTCTCTATCTTCCAACATTTTGTCTTTAATGCAATCAGCAAAATGGGAAGAGATTTTAATGAAAGAGCTAGATTGGCCACCTAGAGGGGCTAAAAGCTTGGCAAGGTAAGCAACAAGTTTGGAGGTGGGGGAGTCAATAGTGTCAACGATGGGCCGGAGGGGGATACCAATCTTATGGATTTTAGGAACGTCGTAAATGCGCAGGGTGACTTCTTTCGAAGGAACCAATCTCTTTTTGGTGTCAACGTCAAAGGAAGATCGAGAAATGGCTCTCTTTACTTTGTTTAGAATTTGGGAGACAGGGTTGCAGGGTAAGATTTTGTAGCTACCTTGGTCAAAAAGAAGGTCTCTCATCTTGGATATGTAGTCTGGCTTGTTCATGATGATAGTGGCATTGCCTTTGTCTACCTTAACAATGACAAGCTCATTGTTGCTCGTTAAGTTTTTGAAGTCATGAAGCTCAGATTTAGGGATGTTGCATTTGAGAGGTTTCACATGTCTAAGGGCCACAGCACAATCTTGACGGATTTCCTCAGCACAATCCTTCAGAAGAGAACGGATGGCATTTTCAATGTCAATGAGAAACTCTGAAATAGGGATAAAGCGAGGAGTGATCGCAAAGCCAAGGCCTCTTTTTAAGAAATTGAATGCTGGAGGGTCTAAGGAGGCATTGGAAAGGTTGACGACTAATTTATTTTTCCAATGTTGAATGTAGTCATGGGTTGGGTCTGGTCTCGAAAGATGGGAAAGGGAAGAGGAGATGGTAAAAGGTTTGGAGGCAAGGGGAAAATCAAGAGGTGGGTTACCACAGATGGTGGGGGGTGATAAAGACAATAGGAGGGAACCACAAACACCCAAAGAGGAAGATGACCCGATGGGGAGGCGAGAAAGAGGGTCGTAGTGGTTGGGGTTAAATGGAGAAGTCAGCATGGTCTTCAGGGAGAGGCACGTGTCAGGCGAGGGATACATAGAGAAAGTCAAAGATGAGTTGGGAGGGGCTCGAGGAGAATCAAACTGCGGTGGCAATATCATATCACCATAAATGCAAAGTTGATTATCAGATGGAAAACACTCAGAAATGGATTTGAAGATCATACCTAGGGATCCATAAAGATTACCGTTGGATTGCTGCTATTATAGGAGTCGGTTGTTGCAGAGGCTGCTGGATCTTGGAGATTGCTTAGCCGTCGAAAGAGAGGATGAATCTACTGGAGCAGTGTTGAGGAGAGTCTTCGACCATAATTTGATAAGGCACAGAGAAGAGTGGGTTGAGGTCAAGGGTCAGCGCTAGCATGGGGGTGACAAATAAGATACAAGGTGAGGGAAAAAAGCACAGGAAGGGTGCCCTGAAACTGCCTGGGATGGGGAAGATGTGTTTGGTGAAGGAAAGTCCACCTTGCAATCTCTAGGTGTGGGAGAGCTGTCAACATTATGAGGAGGAGATAGTAGGTTAGAAATGGCCTAGCAAGCTGGAGGAGTACTGGTTGAGGAAACCAACTGAGGAGCTGATTGAACTGCAATGTTGATGCCAACATCCAGCATAGGGGAATGTTGGAGAGAGGAGTGTGTGTTGAGGAACCCTTTGGTAGGTATAGTGGACTAAAAGGAAGGTAACAGCCAGCAAAGAGAGACATCACTTTGGCAAAAAAATTGATCAGAAGGCAGCCTATGAGAGAGGGTCTGCTGAAGCTTAGACACAGGGCATCCTCTATTGACCAGACTAGAAAACTTTTTCTTTTGTCTCCTCTCACATTCTTCTTTGTACCCAAATGCTCTGACATGTGAGGTGCAATCCAAGAGAATCCACAAGCCTGGACGAAGCGATGATGCCAACTCAAGGTGCAAATGGAATAGCCTAGAGGATAACAAGTTAATGGATGACCTAGTAGATTTAATGACTGATCTCGGTAGTGATAGGCTAGCCCATAGAAAAACGTACTTGGTGTTGTGGTTCTAGAAATGGTCGCAGATCTTGATGAAGGATGGAATGTAGTGCCCCTCACCTTGCCTTCTATTGGACTTATGGTTCTTCTAGTAGGATTGGATATCATGACATTGGACTCTCTGTATTTTGCTGAATTGTTTATGGACCTATTGCGATGATGATGATTGGTGATATTGGATTACTAATATTTTATGTTTCACAGTTTGATGGACATAATTGGTGTAATGGATTAATGTTACTTCTGAGTTTAAAGTGATATTTAATCATGGTTATGATGCTTTAACAATAATTGTTAGACTAGATCATATTGAATTGATTATTCTATTTTCTTGTAGACAAATGAATACTTAATTGTGGATGGATTTAGGTAAATAGAACAGTGTCACATTACTCATGTCCAAGTACCCTACCACACTGTGATTTCTGTTTACTGTGTGCATGACTTCATGTTTGTATATATATGTTTAACCTAGAGGTTTGCTGCAGGATACAGGTATCAGGCATCGACTCCACCTGAACTAGCAGGTCTGAGCATGCCCTAGCCAATGGAATTGTTGATCGGAGTTAGCATAAGGTTCCCCAGTCATCCGTCGTCCTTGTAGAGGATAAGTTTTCAGTTTTGCGTCTAGTCGTTGTTCTCAGTTTTGTTGGTCTTGATGGGTTGTCATCTTGCTTTCTTTGCATGCTTGATGGTCGAGTAATTGCATGATTATGATTGGTTAATTGTGGTATATAAATCGATAAATTTGTTTAATGTCTACTAAATAGATTTATAAATAATTATTGGTTGTTATATAACAAATATATATTAATTATTAAATAAATAAAATAAAAATTATAAGTTGTGGAAATTGCTTTATAATTAATAAAATAAATATGAAAGTAAATATATGGGATCAAGTAAATAAATGATTAAATAAAGTAATATGTATTTATGAGTTGTTGTATATTAAATAACTCTATAAAATAATAAATTAAATAAAGTAAAAATTATGAGTTGTGATATATTAAATGTAAGTTATCCTTGAGTAAATAAAAGAATCAATGTTATTAAAAATTAAATGAAAGTAAGCTGTATTTTTCGGTGGGCATTGGATCGTGTGTTTATGCCCTAAAGGGGGAATACTATAAAACAAGCAGAGAGGAGGAGAAAAAGGGGAATGGAGTTGGAGATCTGGGAAGGAAGGCAGGAGCTGTAAGCTGATCTGAGAATGGCATCAACCCTTCAACTCTATTAAGTGAGCAAAAAAACAGGTTCCTTTGTTCTATATCTTATTTCAGTTTTAGTCTATATGCTTGAAAATTGCATTTGTCTAAAAATTTCAGTGGCGCCTTAATGAATCTATTTCATGAATACCCCAGTAAACATTATCATTCATGGAATGACATCTCATGTTTGAAATCTCAGTTGTCTTTAGTTTAGGAAAATATCTGTCTTTTGTGCATGACAATCTAATTAAATGAAAGCATACTTTTTGTTTAGAGGCAGGGCAAATATATGAAACGAATATAGAAGTGTCATTTTTGTGTGTGGTGATAGTGTCTGTATATATATATATAATTTAATAAATGTATACAGGCACAGAGAATACCATTTTCATTGTTGTCAATGAATGCCAGCCATCTCATGGCTCCATCCTGAAAAGTGATCCAGTTCCACTGTTTTCATACTGCTGGCAACTTACATGATACATCCACACAGACATAGCCATGTAGCCTGTACCCAGATTTTGACAACGGCATATCAGTACCTGTACGCATGCCTGGTCCCATGCACCATGGCTGTTATAGTCGTAGTGTTGTGTTAAATGTTAGGGAGTGTAATATAAAGTTTTTGAGACTTGGGAACTTTAGCTAAAGTGGTTCAGTTACTCTTTTTCTAACATATCTATATAGTGCATCTTCTCCATTTACTCATCTTCTTCCATCAGATACATACATTAACAAGCTTAGAGCTTCACTTCTTGTTTGCTCCAAGCAGCGCCCTTACAGTTTTTAGGAAACAGTAATCTGATCTACTTTCATATTTCAGTTTGATTCTTGTGCACTATAGTACTCTCATGTTGTGGCTTTTTAAAGTTTCTTTGTACAAACCTAGAAAAACCTCCACTATTTAAGCAGCGTATTAACCAGCATATTTGAATTCAAACAAGGGGATTATGAAATACACATTGAAAGATGCTACAAATTCCAGCGACAATAAGTTTGACAATAACCATATTGGTGAAGACAAAAAAATGGCCACACCAGAGCAGCTAATTTTTGAGCTCAGCAATCCAGAGCGCAGGGAAGCTGCTCTCCACGAACTCTCCAAGAAACATGACCAGTTTCCAGACCTGGCTTTGATGCTTTGGTATTCTTGTGGCACCATTACAGTATTATTGAAGGAAGTTGTAGATATTTATGACTTGTTGACACCACCTAAGCTAACAGCAGGTGCATCAAATCATGTTTGCAATGCGCTAGCTCTTCTTCAGTCTGTAGCATCTCATCCTGACACTAGAGGTCATTTTCTCAATGCTAATATACCTCTATATCTTTATCCTCTTCTGAACATTGTCAGCAATTCACGGCCATATGAGTTCTTGTGACTTACCAGTCTTGGTGTGATTGGTGCGCTTGTGAAGGCACTAAGGAAAACACATCCATACAACCAACACAGATTTAACAGGTGTCTCAATGATAAAGTTTAGGGCATTCTCTGCCAAGGGGTTATTTCTTTTATATATGAGTTTGGCTCTGTGAATGAAAATGGTGTCATTCTCCAAATCGACGTAGGCTGCCATGATGGCCGCCATGACAGGGCATAGCACTCATTTATCAGTTTAGTTTCTGAATAGTGTCGTCTCTCAGAGGAGCCTTTTAGCCTTACCCATTTGATTTGTCAAAGTATTACGAACAACAGTGTGATTTGGTAGGCAAAGTTTTTGATAGAGGAGTTGCGGTTCCATTCGGACATATGATGATTCTGGTATGCAATTGATTCTAGTTTTTGACAATTGCCCATTGTGATGTTTGTTGTAATCCAAATTAAAAATTTGAATAGTGGTGGACGTTGCTTCATAGTACCTATGACCTTCCAATTTAAAACAACATATACACGTCTTTATCTAAGTATACAGCAAAATTGTCTATTGGAGAGTTGATTTTGTGACTGGAGCGGCCACAAAACCAATTGAACTCAATAAAACTTTTTAGTAGCGAATGATAGGAAATACAAGTGTTATATGCATATACATCCGTATAAACCTACAGCAATGGGCGTCAAAGTGAAATTGATACTATGTCATGGGCGTTTCAACCCTCAACTATGTAATTTTCGTCACTCTTAACCTTGGCGCTTAGCTTTTATTTCTGTCGAAAGGTCAACAGCCCAATAATGTTTGAAATTGTTTCTTATTACATTCAGGCCTCTACTATTTCTGCGTGAATGCCACTTGATTGTCCTAGTACTAAACTGTTTGCTTGCAATGCACCTACATCCACTTATGTCCAGTGTATCAAATGGGACAACCATGCCACACACTACATGCTGCATCCTCCACGTCTATCTGGCTGTAATCTAATACCCTATCCTCCAGCACTATTTCGCTATATATTAAATGCAATTTTAACAGGGCTACCACTCAGCAAACCTTACGGCACCAA
This sequence comes from Cunninghamia lanceolata, assembly GCA_027924645.1. Classification (NCBI taxonomy): domain Eukaryota; kingdom Viridiplantae; phylum Streptophyta; class Pinopsida; order Cupressales; family Cupressaceae; genus Cunninghamia; species Cunninghamia lanceolata. The sequence continues at coordinate 26,121,665 of BSBN01000078.1, read as the reverse complement.
GATATCTTAGGGAAGAGTTGAACCTTGGTCTCCAACATGAAAATTGAGATATCTATTCTGTTTTATGCTTGTTCTGTAAGGATTGAGATATGCTCCAGTAATGTAGTTACTAGGATGAAACAGCGTTATGCATGTTATTTTTCTCACTATTTGCATACATTTAAAATAATGCTTGATATATACAAATGGCCTTCTTTACCATTGAAGTTTAACCCCATGAGATTCAAAAATCCATTTTGACACAGTGTTGATAAATAGAAATAGCTTTCGTTATCATTGATTTTCTATGAGTAAGATTCCAAAATCTATCTATATACAGTGGCTGCTTCATCAAATGTTCTCTAGTATTTTCCTTACCTCTATAATTCCTGTCAGAAACATGACCATCTGGCTAACTCATATAGATTAATTGAAATTTATGTGAAAGGTCTCAGTGATTTAAATATATAAATTAGATGCTTGTTAGTTGTTAGTGTTTTAATTATGGCTGCAATAGTGTATCTTAAGGTAAAGGCATGGAAAAGCATTTGTGGAGTCTAATTCTTAAGGAAGATCAATTATACGAAATAGTTGTAGAGTTGTTTGTTTAGGTTTAAAGCCTTATTTTGAGCTTTAGGCTGTTTAGATGTGTTGGTCCACTTTTCTAAACTGTCTTGTATAAACTCCTAAACTTGTATGCATAATTCATTGCTAGTAAAGTATTATTATTATGGTTTAATAATATTATTGTTATTATTAGTTTAAACGATATTGTTGTCATCTCCAAGCTGTCCGGGAAATGTATGGGTGAAGTCTAATGAGAAATTGCATAATTTATATGATTGTTAGTTTTAAAAGTGCAATGTAGATTATTATTTTAGTTAAGTTATTCAAATTAATTCATTGAACTATATAGAAAATAGATGATATTAATTACAAAGTTTAATTTAAATTGTTACGATTATTGTTGATTAATTTAATTCTGGTAACAATCTTATTACAACATCATTATGAAGGTTTTGTTCATTGAAGTTGGTTAAATAGTCTCGATAGTGGGTTTATTAACATTGTAATGAGATTGTTGGATGTAATGGGGTCCATTGTGCAAGTTGTTAGGTTGTCATTCCAGAGGCATAGGATAAAATAATTTGTTTTTCAAGAATAGTGTTGTTATGCGATGTTCTAAGAACATGATGCCTCTTGTCATGTATGAGAGTTTGGTAATGATGATGTGAATTGATGAGTATTCGGTGTTGTGAGTACATTATGATGGGGTAATCATCCCCTTTGTGGATGTAGTGATTGTTTGTTTAATTGTATTTATCTTGTATTGTTTTTGTGAAATGGGGAGGCATTGAGTACTGTGATGGAAGATGTTGATGTACTGTTATGGATAATATTTTGAGAGTATGTCCTTGTAATTAAGTTGATATGCAAGATGGTGAATGCCTTGCAGTACTACATATACATGTGGATATGAGGGTAATTGTTTTTGCAAGATGGTTAATGCCTTGCAAGGTTTATGAATCCTCGTTGTTTTGATGATGTTTTCTTGCTTGATGGTTAGGGTTTCTAGATGCAGGTAGGGGAGTGGCTTTCAATGTGGGGCCGGCACCCAAAGTGGCTGTCAGGATAACCCATTGAAAGTTGTTAATTAAGTGAAAACCTAAAATGAATTGGGGGGAAAGGGTTAATTACACATTAACAAGATAATTGGATTTCCTCTCCCATGCCTGTAGTGCTCGTTTAGACTAAGGATGGGTAGAGAAGGCCTGGTAGGCAAGATCAACTTCCTTGTCCTCACAAAAGGAAGGTTGATTCCGCATGAGTCACCCTATGGGGCCGGCGCCTAGTGAGAGGTTGTCAAGATAACCATAGATGGGGGCCGGTGCCCAGTGAGAGGCTGTCAGGATAACCCATGTTAGGACCGTGCGATGACACTCTCCCTACTGCAGTCTAGCATTCCCTAGTTGTACTCTCCCCATTCGTTATGTGCTTTCCTCTGGAAGTGTGGTTAAGTTGTTTGTGATATTGACTTGTGTTGTTGGAGTTATGTGTTGTCTTGTTCTTATAGTTTATTGTCTGCCTTACTATATGTTGTAGTGGGAACCTTATGATAACTCCTAGCTCGGGGGGTGGACCTCAGGGTTCCACATGGTCGGGTGGAAGAGCTTTTATCCATTGGTTTTTCTCCTTGCTACTGTTTGTGTGCGAGGAAGTTGTAACTTGTATATCAGCCGTCAGGTCTTGTACCAGGTATGAAGTAAGTGATTTGTATTCATGTTCTTGTCTGTGTATCAGTTGATTTATAATGTTTGTATTCAGAAAGTGTTAAGTAACAATGTAATGATGTACTCGTATGTGAGAAGAAATTGTAACTATGTACTTGATCCTAATGATTATTTATTTGATGTAAATGTTATTGATTTAATGCATTAGGCTTAGAATATTCTATTGATGTTAGTTAATGATGTATGTCAGATTATGTTGTTTGATTTCGTAAAGTAATGCTCCCATGATATCTTAGAGGACTAGTCGTTAGATCAAATGATGTATTTAGATGTGTTAAACATTACTTTGTCACTTTATTCATTTTTTAAAAAAAAATTATTCTATTTTTGCATAGCGTAGATGTATTGTTCTCTAAGGTGTTCATGTGGGGCGTTACGTCTGGTATCAGAGCCAGGTTTCTAACACTGGGTACTCTATGTGCGTATAGTCCCATTATGTTGTCCTAGTTGCTTAAACTCTGAAGATTTTCTTCTTTCCCTTTTGTCATCCTCACCTAACAACCCAAGGTTGTCCCTTGGCGGTGTCTACATAGGTAGATGCCTAAAGGTCGAGGTAGGGGTAATTGGCATGTAGAGATCCATTCCCCTGCATATGATATCTGCCATACAGTTGAAGAAATGCATGAGTCAAGGTTGTCAGTTGTTTGCCATGATGGTGAACAATTTGGAATTAGGGGAGAGTAGAGAGGTGTCTCTCGACGATCATCCTATTCTTAAGGAGCTTTGGTTGTAGTTAGAGGAGTTGTCGGGTAGAGGACTAGATGCTTGTACAACCTCTTGTGAAGTATGCATTTTTGGATATTCTTAGTGCTTATGTAGAGTCCTTATTGTATGGAATAAAAAGTTGAGGATAACCTGACATTGTTCCCTCCTTCCTCGTTTGGTGGCTAGTACCTAGTCACGCAGTGTTGTATAGTGCAATTTCAAAGTTTGTGTATTTTCCTTATAATTATTGATGATTTTCTATTAATTGGAAAGGCCGACACTTTGTTTATATTTGATTGTGAAGGTTTAGCCACACCTTGTGATCTTCATTTGTGCGTAACCCTTGTGGTTACATTTGGTTTAGTGTTGAACTGCGCGCATTTCTTATTTTGTTGATGAAATTTAATCTTTATTTTATATTTGTTTATGACTTTGGTGGCTAAACTATTTTCTCCTTACTATTTTCGATGTCGGCCATGTGTCGTATTGTGATTCCTCTCCAAGAACGTATGAGGCGGACTTGGTGAGTGTATACGAGGAAGCAGATGCAGGGAACCTTCAAGATCGAGATATGTGAGGACTATCTCATGAAGCTAACCACCTTATACAACAGGAGATAGGTCATTGTTGTCTTGTTGGGATTGTCTAACCATGTGTGTGTGGCCTAACACCATCAAGCCTCTGACTGTGTGGTATGGGTTGTGTGAGATAGATGTTGGCTTCTGGCTCATGGATTTTGTGTCATGGATTAGTAGGTCGCTTACCGGTGACTAAATGGACCTTTGTGTAGTCTTAAGATGTGATTCCTGGTAATTTGAATTCGTGTGCATATGAAGAATGTGTGTTAAAACATGAATATAGTATTATAAAATTATAAATTGTGGTTTCATGATTATAAAGGTGTAAATCATTATATCAAGATTTCCTGTTAATAGATCACATGCACAGATTGTGCTCCCATGTTTGCATAGCTTTGTGGAAACTATCGAAACTCATTCATATTTGTTGCAGGCTTCCAAGAGTAAGCCTGATCCTAGGGGGGGAGGATGTAGTGCCCCTCACCTTGCCTTCTATTGGACTTATGGTTCTTCTAGTAGGATTGGATATCATGACATTGGACTCTCTGTATTTTGCTGAATTGTTTATGGACCTATTGCGATGACGATGATTGGTGATATTGGATTACTAATATTTTATGTTTCACAGTTTGATGGACATAATTGGTGTAAAGGATTAATGTTACTTCTGAGTTTAAAGTGATATTTAATCATGGTTATGATGCTTTAACAATAATTGTTAGACTAGATCATATTGAATTGATTATTCTATTTTCTTGTAGACAACTGAATACTTAATTGTGGATGGATTTAGGTAAACAGAACAATGTCGCATTACTCATGTCCGAGTACCCTACCACACTGCGATTTCTATTTACTGTGTGCATGACTTCATGTTTGTATATATATGTTTAACCTAGAGGTTTGCTGTAGGATGCAGGTACCGGGCATCGACTCCACCTGAACTAGCAGGTCTGAGTGTGCCCTAGCCAATGGAATTGTTGATCGGAGTTAGCATAAGGTTCCCCAGTCATCCGTCGTCCTTGTAGAGGATAAGTTTTCGGTTTTGCGTCTAGTCGTTGTTCTCAGTTTTGTTGGTCTTGATGGGTTGTCATCTTGCTTTCTTTGCATGCTTGATGGTCGAGTAATTGCATGATTATGATTGGTTAATTGTGGTATATAAATCAATAAATTTGTTTAATGTCTACTAAATAGATTTATAAATAATTATTGGTTGTTATATAACAAATATATATTAATTATTAAATAAATAAAATAAAAATTATAAGTTGTGGAAATTGTTTTATAATTAATAAAATAAATATGAAAGTAAATATATGGGGTCAAGTAAATAAATGATTAAATAAAGTAATATGTATTTATGAGTTGTTGTATATTAAATATCTCTATAAAATAATAAATTAAATAAAGTAAAAATTATGAGTTGTGATATATTAAATGTAAGTTATCCTTGAGTAAATAAAAGAATCGGGGTTATATTGTAATGTTATTAAAAATTAAATGAAAGTAAGCTGTATTTTTCGGTGGGCATTGGATCGTGTGTTTATGCCCTAAAGGGGGAATACTATAAAACAAGCAGAGAGGAGGAGAAAAGGGGGAACGGAGTTGGAGATCTGGGAAGGAAGGCAGGAGCTGTAAGCTGATCTGAGAATGGCATCAACCCTTCAACTCTGTTAAGCGAGCAAAAAAATAGGTTCCTTTGTTCTATATCTTATTTCAGTTTTAGTCTATATGCTTGAAAATTGCATTTGTCTAAAAATTTCAGTGGCGTCTTAATGAATCTATTTCGTGAATACCCCAGTAAACATTATCATTCATGGAATGACATCTCATGTTTGAAATCTCAGTTGTCTTTAGTTTAGGAAAATATCTGTCTTTTGTGCATGACAATCTAATTAAATGAAAGCATACTTTTTGTTTAGAGGCAGGGCAAATATATGAAATGAATATAGAAGTGTCATTTTTGTGTGTGGTGACAGTGTCTGTATATATATATATATATATATAATTTAATAAATGTATATAGGCAGGGAGAATACCATTTTCATTGTTGTCAATGAATGCCAGCCATCTCATGGCTCCATCCTGAAAAGTGATCCAGTTCCACTGTTTTCATACTGCTGGCAACTTACATGATACATCCACATAGACATAGCCATGTAACCTGTACCCAGATTTTGACAACGGCATATCAGTACCTGTACGCATGCCTGGTCCCATGCACCATGGTTGTTATAGTCATAGTGTTGTGTTAAATGTTAGGGAGTGTAATATAAAGTTTTTGAGACTTGGGAACTTTAGCTGAAGTGGTTCGGTTACTCTTTTTCTACCATATCTATATAGTGCATCTTCTCTGTTTACTCATCTTCTTCCATCAGATACATACATTAACAAGCTTAGAGCTTCACTTCTTGTTTGCTCCAAGCAATGCCCTTACAGTTTTTAGGAAACAGTAATCTGATCTACTTTCATATTTCAGTTTGATTCTTGTGCACTATAGTACTCTCATGTTGTGGCTTTTTAAAGTTTCTTTGTACAAACCTAGAAAAACCTCCACTATTTAAGCAGCGTATTACCTAGCATATTCAAATTCAAACATGGGGATTATGAAATACACGTTGAAAGATGCTGCAAATTCCAGCGAGAATAAGTTTGACAGTAACCATATTGGCAAAGACAAAAAAATGGCCACACGAGAGCAGCTAATTTTTGAGCGCAGGGAAGCTGCTCTCCACGAACTCTCCAAGAAATGTGACCAGTTTCCAGACCTGGCTTTGATGCTTTGGTATTCTTGTGGCACCATTACAGTATTATTGAAGGAAGTTGTAGATATTTATGACTTGCTGACACCACCTAAGCTAACAGCAGGTGCATCAAACCATGTTTGCAATGCGCTAGCTCTTCTTCAGTCTGTAGCATCTCATCCTGACACTAGAGGTCATTTTCTCAATGCTAATATACCTCTATATCTTTATCCTGTTCTGAACATTGTCAGCAATTCACGACCATATGAGTTCTTGCGACTTACCAGTCTTGGTGTGATTGGTGCGCTTGTGAAGGCACTAAGGAAAACACATCCATACAACCAGCACAGATTTAACAGGTGTCTCAGTGATAAAGTTTAGGGCATTCTCTACCAAGGGGTTATTTCTTTTATATATGAATTTGGCTCTGTGAATGAAAATGGTGTCATTCTCCAAATCGACGTAGGCTACCATGATGGCCGCCATGACAGGGCATAGCACTCATTTATCAGTTTAGTTTCTGAATAGTGTCGTCTCTCAGAGGAGCCTTTTAGCCTTGCCCATTTGATTTGTCAAAGTATTACGAACAACAGTGTGATCTGGTAGGCAATGTTTTTGATAGAGGAGTTGTGGTTCCATTCAGACATATGATGATTCTGGTATGCAATTGATTCTAGATTTTGACAATTACCCATTGTGATGTTTGTTGTAATCCAAATTAAAAATTTGAATGGTGGTGGACGTTGCTTCATAGTACCTATGACCTTCCAATTTAAAACAACATATACATGTCTGTATCTAAGTATACAGCAAAATTGTCTATTGGAGAGTTGATTTTGTGACTGGAGCGGCCACAAAACCAATTAAACTCAATAGAACTTTTCAGTAGCGAATGATAGGAAATACAAGTGTTATATGCATATACATCTGTATAAATCTACAGCAATGGGCGTCAAAGTGAAATTGATACTATGTCATGGGCATTTCAACCCTCAGCTATGTAATTTTCGTCACTCTTAACCTTGGCGCTTAGCTTTTATTTCTGTCGAAAGGTCAACAGCCCAATAATGTTTGAAATCGTTTCTTATTACATTCAGGCCTCTATTATTTCTGCGTGAATGCCACTTGATTGTCCTAGTACTAAACTGTTTGCTTGCAATGCACCTACATCCACTTATGTCCAGTGTATCAAATGGGACAACCGTGCCACACACTACATGCTGCATCCTCCACGTCTATCTGGCTGTAATCTAATACCCTATCCTCCAGCACTATTTGGCTGTATATTACCTGCAATTTTAACAGGGCTACCACTCAGCACACCTTACGGTGCCAAGATATCTTAGGGAAGAGTTGAACCTTGGTCTCCAACATGAAAATTGAGATATCTATTATGTTTTATGCTTGTTCTGTAAGGATTGAGATATGCTCCAGTAATGTAGTTACTAGGATGAAACAATGTTATGCATGTTATTTTTCTCACTATTTGCATACATTTAAAATAATGCTTGATATATACAAATGGCCTTCTTTACCATTGAAGTTTAACCCCATGAGATTCAAAAATCCATTTTGACACAGTGTTGATAAATAGAAATAGCTTTCGTTATCATTGATTTTCTATGAGTAAGATTCCAAAATCTATCTATATACAGTGGCTGCTTCATCAAATGTTCTGTAGTATTTTCCTTACCTCTATAATTCCCGTTAGAAACATGACCATCTGGCTAAATCATATAGATTAATTGAAATTTATGTGAAAGGTCTCAGTGATTTAAATATATAAATTAGATGCTTGTTAGTTGTTAGTGTTTTAATTATGGCTGCAATAGTGTATCTTAAGGTAAAGGCATGGAAAAGCATTTGTGGAGTCTAATTCTTAAGGAAGATCAATTATACGAAATAGTTGTAGAGTTGTTTGTTTAGGTTTAAAGCCTTATTTTGAGCTTTAGGCTGTTTAGATGTGTTGGTCCACGTTTCTAAACTGTCTTGTATAAACTCCTAAACTTGTATGCATAATTCATTGCTAGTAAAGTATTATTATTATGGTTTAATAATATTATTGTTATTATTAGTTTAAACGATATTGTTGTCATCTCCAAGCTGTCCGAGAAATGTATGGGTGAAGTCTAATAAGAAATTGCATAATTTATATGATTGTTAGTTTTAAAAGTGCAATGTAGATTATTATTTTAGTTAAGTTATTCAAATTAATTCATTGAACTATATAGAAAATAGATGATATTAATTACAAAGTTTAATTTAAATTGTTACGATTATTGTTGATTAATTTAATTCTGGTAACAATCTTATTACAACATCATTATGAAGGTTTTGTTCATTGAAGTTGGTTAAATAGTCTCGATAGTGGGTTTATTAACATTGTAATGAGATTGTTGGATGTAATGGGGTCCATTGTGCAAGTTGTTAGGTTGTCATTCCAAAGGCATAGGATAAAATAATTTGTTTTTCAAGAATAGTGTTGTTATGCAATGTTCTAAGAACATGATGCCTCTTGTCATGTATGAGAGTTTGGTAATGATGATGTGAATTGATGAGTATTTGGTGTTGTGAGTACATTATGATGGGGTAATCATTCCCTTTGTGGATGTAGTGATTGTTTGTTTAATTGTATTTATCTTGTATTGTTTTTGTGAAATGGGGAGGCATTGAGTACTGTAATGGAATGATGTTGATGTACTGTTATGGATAATATTTTGAGAGTATGTCCTTGTAATTAAGTTGATATGCAAGATGGTGAATGCCTTTCAGTACTACATATACATGTGGATATGAGGGTAATTGTTTTTGCAAGATGGTTAATGCCTTGTAGGGTTTATGAATCCTCGTTGTTTTGATGATGTTTTCTTGCTTGATGGTTAGGGTTTCTAGATGCAGGTAGGGGAGTGGCTTTCAATGTGGGGCCGGCGCCCAAAGTGGCTGTCAGGATAACCCATTGAAAGTTGTTAATTAAGTGAAAACCTAAAATGAACTGGGGGAAAGGGTTAATTACACATTAACAAGATAATTAGATTTCCTCTCCCATGCCTGTAGTGCTCGTTTAGACTAAGGCTGGGTAGAGAAGGCCTGGTAGGCAAGATCAACTTCCTTGTCCTCATGAAAGGAAGGTTGATTCCACATGAGTCACCCTATGGGGCCGGTGCCTAGTGAGAGGCTGTCAGGATAACCCATGTTAGGACCGTGCGATGACACTCTCCCTACTACAGTCTAGCATTCCCTAGTTGTACTCTCCCCATTCACTATGTGCTTGCCTCTGGAAGTGTTGTTAAGTTGTTTGTGATATTGACTTGTGATGTTGGAGTTATGTGTTGTCTTGTTCTTATAGTTTATTGTCTACCTGACTATATGTTGTAGTGGGAACCTTATGATAACTCCTAGCTCGGGGGGTGGACCTCAAGGTTCCACATGGTCGGGTGGAAGAGCTTTTATCCATTGGTTTTTCTCCTTGCTACTGTTCATGTGCGAGGAAGTTGTAACTTGTATATCAGCCGTCAGGTCTTGTACCAGGTATGAAGTAAGTGATTTGTATTCATGTTCTTGTCTATGTATCAGTTGATTTATAATGTTTGTATTCAGAAAGTGTTAAGTAACAATGTAATGATGTACTCATATGTGAGAAGAAATTGTAACTATGTACTTGATCCTAATGATTATTTATTTGATGTAAATGTTATTGATTTAATGCATCAGGCTTAGAATATTCTACTGATGTTAGTTAATGATGTATGTCAGATTATGTTGTTTGATTTGGTAAAGTAATGCTCCCATGATATCTTAGAGGACTAGTCGTTAGATCAAATGATGTATTTAGATGTGTTAAACATTACTTTGTCACTTTATTCATTTAAAAAAAAAATTATTCTGTTTTTGCATAGCGTAGATGTATTGTTCTCTAAGGTGTTCATGCGGGGCGTTACACGGAATCACACACTGATCTCAACATCTTTTTAGAAAGGCTAGGTCTACAATTTTCTTTCCTAGCTTGATTCTCAGCTTCTCAAACAGTTTAGATTTAAAACATAATTCCCTCCCATGAAGGGTATTGATGGAAGCCATTAATTTTCCACAGTCCATGATATTGTATTGAGTGCTTTTGGATTAAACTGTGCTGGAGTTTTTTCCCTCAACATTTCGAATCACACTCCGTGATTCATCATCAGGAAAAAAAAAATTCTCCAAGGCATCTCCAACAAAATTTCTAAAATTCTCCAAAAAAAGGGCCTCCAATATGCCTTCAGACCCTTTTCCACTCTCAAAAACCGCATCCCGTCTCCTAAAGACCCCATAGACCTCTTCCTTAATTTTGGAGTCTATAAAGTTGTTTGCTTGTGCGGCACCTCCTACATCAGGGAGAAAGGGTCGCTCCTTCAGCACCAGAATCAAAAAGCATTGTACAGACATTAGACATGAAAGGATTCTTAAATCAGCCCTTGCAGAACACTTCTCTAAAACCAAACACCACATTTGCCTTGAAGACACTCAAATTTTGGCCAAGGAAGACAACTACTTCATTAGGAAACTCAAAGAGGCCATTGAAATCGGCAATCACCCTTCTAACCTCAACCGAGATGAAGGATGGAATCTAAGTTTTTCTTGGCAGCCCTTGCTAACTCGCCTCAGGAACCGTTCTCTTCCTCTTGCTTGATCTCTTTTCCTCTTTGTCTTCTTTGACCCCCCCCTAGGTCATCCCGTTCTCCTAGGTCTTCCTTTCTCTCCCTCTTCCACCCCTCTCCCCTATCCCTCATCACTGGTTGGTCCAACCTCTAACTTTCGTATCCTAGGTGCTCCTTTAGGTTACCTCTTTGGTCCCCTTCACTTGGTCTTTCTCTATTCTCATGCTTGGCCCCCTCTTTGTCCTCCTCAAGGTCCCTCCTTGGGTCATGCTTTCTCTCCCTCCCCTTTGTGTCTCCCTCCCTTTACCCTTAGCCTGCCTAGCTCTCATCCTCCTCCCCCCCAACCCCATTTTCACTCTCCTTCTCCTCCCCACCTTCCTTTGCAATTGGTTTTGTTTTATGCCCCCCCGCCCTTGTTTTGGCTCTGTCCCATGTTGGTTGTTTTTAGTTTTCTTGCCCCCTCCTTTTCGCATGCATACTTACATGCATGCTCTTTCTCTTCAATTTATTTATGTTGTCTTTTGTTTTTGTGTGTGGTTTTGTTTGTGCGATATGGGTTGGTGTGTGTGTGTGTGTGTGTGGGCTTAGGCCCTCTTTCATGTTCATTAAGGTTTAGCCTCTTTGATGCTTTTACGTTCATTTTAGTTGTTTATGTATATAAATGCATTCTTACACATTTCATACATAAATAATCAAATATATATACATATCATCATTCCTTCGATTTTTTCTTCTATTTGTTCTTTTTATTTCTTATTTCTCTTCTCCATGAGTTTTTTCAAACTTTTATTATACTTATTTATGTATATTGTTGTTAATTATGCATATTGATGTATATTTTTCTTTTCATGTATATTCTTGTATTTATTTGTAGTCCCCCCCCCCATTTTTATTTATTTATGTTTTCTTTTTCAATCATTTTTATATCCCCTTGTTCATTCTTTTTTCTTTTTATTTTTCATCTATTTAGGGGGTTTGCCTTTGGTTCTTGACTTTTTTGTATTTTTTGGCTTGTATTCTTATTCATTTTTGTATGCTTTTTTCTCTTTTTTCCCCTTGCCTCCTATTGGGCTCCGCACCACCCTTCTCCCTCTTTTTATTGAGCTTGGTCTGCAATTGTATCTCAATTGTTCTTTCTTCTCTCACATTATTTTTTTTCTCCTGATGATGAATCATGGAGTGTGATTCGAAACATTGAGGGAAAAACCTCTAGCACAGTTTAATCCCAAAGCACTCAATATATTTTTTTTAGTGTTTAATTTTTTATCTGAATTTTTTTAAATTAAAACTTTTTCATTATGTTTTTTTAAAACAAATTTTTTTCATATATCATATGTTTTAAAAAGGTGTTTAAAAAAAATTGCCTTTCATTTATTTAATTAGGCATATTTTTTTTCTAAATTTTGCATTTTGTTTAGATAATTAAACAATTATTCTAACCTATTTAGGTGTACTTTTTTCAAAAAAATTGCAAAATGTCTACTTTGATTCCTGAAATCAAATTGAACTCTTCTAACTGTCATTTGTGAAAAACACATATTAGTTTCATTTTTTGATTTAAACACCTTTTGGATGTTGCCACTAATCAAAAGTTGGATCTTGGTACTACAACAAAACAGGATGAACAAGATAAATGGACAACAAAGAATGATGATGCACTCATCCTAATAGGTATTTTGATGTCACCTGAACTATATGTTCACATTGGGGCATACACAAAAGCCTATGCCACATGGGAAATTCTACAGAAAATGTATGATAGTTTAAATTAATCTAGAAAGATTCAACTTCAAGATCAACTAGAAGATCTCAGGTATACAGATTTCAAAACCATAGATAAATTTATTCTCAAATTTGATGCTCTTAATGGTCAATTAACTGATTTAGGAGTCAATATTGAAGATCTTAGATTAATTCATATTGTTCTTAGAAAATGTTTGGCTAGACAATTTCAACAATTTATTACAAATATTCATGCTCAATTAGCTATTCCTACTTTAGCTACTTAATTATCTTATGATATTTTTGAAATTTGTTAAGGAAAGAAGAAGCTAAGTTGATTCAGTATGGTACTCTTACAAATATTGAGCATGCTTTTATGTCTAAAAACAAAAAAAGTAAATTTTAAACCTCATAATAAACAAAATTATAATCCTAAATTTCACAACAAATATAATTATTATAACAATAGAAATCACAACAATAATAGTTATGACAATCGAAAGAATAATCTTTCTAAGAGGCCTCATTGTAACTATTGTGACAAATATGGTCATTGGCCTAACACTTGTTTCAAATAGAAAAATGCTAATAACAAGAAGCAACCTATGAGGAAAAATTATCAACAAATTCATAACCCTCATAATAATAATGTCAATCAATTGAGGCATGTTTTTACTTGTGCTTTAAATGCTTCTAAACCTCTTGAATGGATTATTGATTCAGGTGCCTCTCAACATGTTACTTCTCATAAAGAGTTCTTTGAGTCAATGCAACTTGATAGCACTAATCTTCCTCTTCAACTTGCAAATAATCATAGTTTTAAAGTAGAAGCAACTGGAGATGTGAATGTTCCTAATGGTAAGTTACATGATGTTTTGCATGTTCCGAAGTTGACAACAAATTTTCTTTCCATAAATAAGCTTTGTTAATATTACAAGATAGAATTTAATAAAAATATGTGCTATGTGATTGATCCAAATCAAAATGATAAATTCATTGCTCATGCTAAATTATATAATGATAATTTGTTCAAGTTCTATGAGTTTTCTACTTATATATACTCTTTATTATCTACCATTGATTTTAATGTTTGGCATGAAAGACTTGGTCATATTAATGCTGACAATATTACCATGATGCAAAAATCTAATATGGTAGAAGGATTGCCTAGTATTGTTCCTTCTAAAATTGTATGCACATGATGCATGAGTGGTACGATGCATAGGGAGCCATTTCCTAAAGTTCAAGGATGCAGGGAAAATGATAAGTTTCACCTCATTCATAGTGACCTTTTGGGAGCCATGGAATGTAAATCTATCCAAGGATCAAGGTATGCACTTACTTTTCTTGATGATTATTCATGAAGAACTTGGATCTATTTTCTTAAAAACAAGGATCAAGTTCTTGATACTTTTGTTGATTTTCATTAATTTTTTGAAAGGTAATCTTGTTTTAAAATTAAAATTCTAAGGATTAATAATGGTACTAAATATGTGAATAGTACTTTAAATGGTTATTTGAAGTCTTTTGGTATTAAACATGAGCTTACCATTCCCTATACACTTCAACAAAATGGTGTAGTGAAAAGGAAGCATAGAACTATTGTTGAAATGGCTAGATGTATGTTACATGCTAAAAACATGTCTTACAAATTTTGCATTGAAGCTATGTTTTGTTTTACTTATATTATTAATCGGACTCCAACCAAATCCTTAAGGGATATCACCCTTGAAGAGGCTGGGTCATGTAGGAAGCCTAACCTTAAACATTTAAGAATTTATGGTTCAATTATTTTCTTCATAAACCTAAACAGAAAAGGAAAAAGTTAGATTCTAAATCCTCTTCTCAAATTTGTGTTGGGTACGATGAACACTCTAAAGCTTATAGAGTTTATAATCCTCTTACAAATAAATTTAAAGTTGCTAGATATGTATATAGTGATGAAAATGGTCTTCATGATTGTTCTAAAGTTGTTAACAATGATTCTTCTCAAAATAATGTTCTTGTTATTGAGGATAATCCTCCTTCTTTCAATACTTGTTTGAATCCTCCTTTGAATCCTACTAATACTTCTGTAGTTCAAGTGATAGTGAACATGATGCACATTCTCATGATGATTCTTCTTCTAGTGATGCTACTTCTACATCTAATCATGTGCCCAAATGGTATAAAAAATTAGTTCAAGAAATTGATGATATCTTAAATAGAGTGGATAGATATAAGGGTAGAAAAGTAAACAATTACAATTATGCTTTGATCTCTAAAATTATGGTTACTAATGAGCCACAAAGTTATGAGCAAGCTAAACATCAACCTCATTGGAAAAAGTCTATGCATGACAAATATGACATGTTGATTGCAAATCAAACTTGGGAGCTTGTTCCTTTACCTCAAGGTAAGAATCTTGTTTCATGCAAATAGTTGTATAAAACGAAGTTCAATGCTAACAATGAGATTAGTACATTTAAAGCTAGATTAGTAGCTAGAGGTTTCTCTCAAGTGGAAGTCCTAGATTATAGTGAAACTTTTGAACCCATGGCCAAAATTCCAACTATTAAGTTATTTTTAGCTTTACCTTCTCATATGCATTGGTATATTCATCAAATGAATGTTAAAAGTTCATTTTTAAATGGTGATCTGTGTGAATAATTTTACATATCAACCTTTAGGTTTTGTTGAAAAAGGTAAAGAACATCTTGTTTACAAATTGGAGAAATGAATTTATGGTTTAAAACAATCTTCTAGAGAATGGTATGCTAAAATTAATGCTTTCTTTACATCTCAAGGATTTACTAGAAGTCAAAATAATCCTAATCTTTATATGAAACATAGTGAAAATGATATTATGATTGTTATTTTATATGTTGATGATTTGATACTTACTGGTAGTTCCAACAATTTGATTTGTGATACTAAATCTTAACTAAATAATCAATTTCAAATGACTAATTTATGTTTGTTACATTTTTTTTGGGCATCAAAATTTGGCAAACACCTAATGGTATTTTCCTTTCTCAACACAAATATGGTGAAGATCTCTAAGATAGATTCAAAATGAATGATTCTAATCATGTTTCTACTCCTTGTGAATTAGGAACAATGTTAATAGTTCATATGGAAACTCCTTTTGTTGATTCTACTTTATATAGGCAACTAGTTGGAAGCTTAAATTATTTAACTCTAACTAGACATGATATTTCCTTTAGTGTTGGTTTAATTTCTATATTTATGTCAAAACCTCAACAAACACACTTTAAATTTACAAAAAGAATTATAAGATATATTAAAGTTTCCATTAATGTTTGTCTCTTTTAAGATGCAAATTGTAAATTTTCTTTATATGCTTATATTGATTCAGATCTAGGAGGTGATCCCAATGATAGGAGATCAACTTGTAGTTATTGTTTCTTTGTTGGATTAGGTGACATATCTTGGAATAGTAAGAAGCAGCAATCCACTTCTCTTGGATCTATCAAAGCTAAATATAAAGGTTGTACTAGTGTATCTAAAGAAAGAATGCTTAACGAACTTGGTCTACCTCAAAAAGATCCTACTCTTTTATATTTTGATAATCAAAGTGTCATTGCCTTAGAAAAGAATCTAGTTTTTGTTGGTATATAGATTTGTCACTAGGAAATAACCTTTGAAAATGACCCATTACCCTTAGAGCGGTGACTAAATTGTCCCAACAGTTGGAGAAGTTGTTACTGGACAAACAACTTTCCTCTGCATTTGAGAGGGGCAGCTCCCTCGTATGATAGGTGTATGCATGGATTTTGTGTACTTTTATCTTGAAAGTACAAAAAGGAAGAAAAGAAAAATAACATGAGAATTGGGCATGTAGAAACCCTTGTGATATACATATGAAAACCAACAAGAGTTTCACAATGTTATTGAAAAGTACGAGGGGGTTTCGCCACAAAGCTAGAAACTACTTTCCTAAACTCTATGATGAATTTCATGACATATGTGCAACAATGATGAAGAAAGATGGAAAATATGAACATATAAAGAGATAATTTATCTTGACACTTTCAAATCAGGATACCGAGACATGATTGTGCTTCATCACCCCAATTGCATGCTTCAATGGATAACTTTGATTTACACAAATACATAGAAAGATCACCAATTTGACATATGAGAAACTAGTAATCATAACTCAGAAATACATCAAGAACATATGAACTGAAATGCATTGTTCATTATCTTTTTGAAATTATACAATTTCAAAAGTAAACTATACAATGTATAAAACCAAAAATGTTCCAAGAAGTTTATTCATAAATTCCCCCTACAAAAGTTCTCTCTAAAGAGTCCCCCTCCTTTACATTTGAAATAGCCTCATATTTATAGGCTTCTCCCTAGTAACTACCCATAACTACTTCCTAACCAATTCATAACTACATCATAACTATCTTTTTGAAATATAATAATTTAATAAACCTTATTTTTGGTTATATTTTACATCACTTTCCCAAAAATAAGGTTCATTTTTTTAATTATCAGTTACAACAAGTGACATAAGTCACTTTTACAAAAAGGTAATTAAAAACTTGTAAGCTTTGAGTTGTCAATTTTGCTAAGTCCTTTCCATCTCCATCTGCTCCATTCAGTGGTCAAACCTCACCAAATGTTGAAAACTTCTTTGGATACCTGAATCTTAAACTCCTGTGTTCACACATACAAAACCTGGATGAAGAAAACCATTGCACATTTTTCTGCTATGATACAATCATGAATTTCCATTTCCATCCTCTACTCATTCAACTCATGTTGGTTACAAACTATTAGGGAACTTACAAATATGTCTAATAATATTTCTCAGCTATTTGTTCATGCATTGTTCAAAAACACATTTTATCAAAGGTCAAACTTTACATCCAATACATTTTCTTGGAAGTTTTCAAATCCTTTTGAACAAAATTCATTCCGCATACATGTCTACCAAGGCATTCCTCTATTCACATTATGGAGAAGAACTACATGCAACTGTCAAACTTCCAATGTTATAGAATAATTTTTGGGCTCTAACAAAGTTTCGAGAACATCGTCGAAAGGGGATGTTAGTTTAATTACTCTCGTAATCTCTTGATGAACATATTGTTGCAAGTATGAGGTGAGCCAGTGTTGTCATTGATGTCAACATACTCATATTGCATTGACAAGAAGGATTTGATGAGCTGTGTGCTGAGGATATTGAGAAAATTAGCCTCAGTCAGGAACAGTGAAGAACAGTGATGAGAAGAAGGTAAATGTACTGTATAGGATGAGAACCGGAGGATGCGGATTAAAGGGTTAGTAGATATGAGTCTTGAGATGCTACAGTTAAGATTTCAGAGGTCCGCATGAAGATCTAAAGGAGTTGTGGCTGCCGGTATAGAACCGGGTCCGGCAAGTATCCAGAGGTGACAGAGGATCACAAAAAGGTCCGGTGAGGTCTGGAATTGTATCATCCTAATCTGCGGATTGGACAGAGTGTTTGGGATGTCCTTGTGATGTGTCATCCTGATTTGAGTATGATTTAGAGGTCCGGAAGTACCTCTTGCATTATGACAGTGGCGACAGACTGTGTTCCTGAAGTTCCGGATGAGGAAGATGAGAGATCCCAGTAAGTAGAGGAAGTGCGGATGTATCCGGACATTCATACAGGCTTGTGAAGGTTCTTGGATCATGTTTAGGTTGTGTTGTTGGTCCGCATTGATGGTAGAGCCCGGAATTGAAGTTATTCTTCCGGATGAAGTTCTTGCTCTGTTTAGCCGACCGGATGAGTTGTTCATCCTGCGAATGTTCTTGTGATGGCCGACCGGATGTGTTATTCATATTGCGGATACTCCTATGGTTGTTTGCCGACTTAGATGTTTGTTCCTAAGTCGATGTCTTGTATAAATAACGGTTTGTGAGTTCATTTCAAGGAGTGGTGTGTGGATGAGTATGGCATAGCGAAGAAACGTGCGAAAGGCAGAGCAGAGATTGTTGGGCTTAATTGGAACTGATCCGGACATGATAGAGATGTCATTCTCCAGTTCAAGACTGTGATTTTTATCACTTTGTAGACAGTGTGTCTCCTTGTAGGCAGTGGGCCTCTTTGTGAGCAGTGTGCTCGGGTAGTGAGCCCTTATTGGCATGTGCCATTCATTTTTCTTTATTCTTCTAACAGAGAATAATTCTTGGGTTAATCACCCCGTGGTTTTTCCCTTAACCGGGTTTTCCACGTCAAAATCTTGGTGTTCAATGTGTTGATGCTTATCTGCTCTTGTGTTTATGTATTATGGTTCCATGGATGATTATTTGATATACTGCTAACTAACAATAAAGAATCAAGTGTTTGAAAGAAGAGGAAGTTTTATACAACTGATTCACCCCCCCCCTCTCAGTTGTATGCCCTAGATCCAACAATTGGTATCAGAGCTAAGTTCCTCTGATAGGAGCTTAACCGCTTGAGGAGATCCAGGATGTCGTCATACAAGAAGGATAGTCCGAAGTTCGATGGAACCAACTTCACTCTCTGGAAAGGTCGCATGAAGTGTCACTTGGAATGTATGGGAAAAGCATACTTGGCTATGATTTCAAAACCATATATACCTCCACAAGGTGGTCCGACAACTCTGAATGAAATCACAGAAGCTGAAAACAATCTGCGGACCAAGGAAGCTCTTCTAAGCGCATTGAATGACTCAGATCTCTCGAATGTCATTGACCTACCAACTGCATATGAGATCCTAACTAAACTAGAACTTCTGTATGAAGGAGATGAGTTTGTCAAAAGTGCAAGGTTGCAAAGTCTGAAAGGGAAATTTGAAAGATTGAAAATGAGAGATGATGAAAACATCACTACCTTTATGCCAAGAGTAAATGAGCTGGTATGTGGAATCAGAAATGCTGGTGGAACTTTAGATGAAAATGAGATTGTCTGCAAAATCCTAAGATCCCTTCCTGCTGCCTACAAAATCAAAGTTGCTGCCATTGATGAATTCAGAGCCCACACAACTGTCACAAGAGAACAACTGGCTGGCAAACTAGCTGCATTTGAAATGACCGAGTTTGGAGATGATCCTCCCAAGACTGAATCTGCCTTCAAAGCCAGTGCCTATGTGAAAGGCAAACAGAGATTTGATCCGGGTGAAAACTCATCAAGGAAAATGTCATGGTATGATCAAGCAAGAAGAGACATGGAAGAAGAAGAAGCAGAAACAGCTCAACTTGAAGCCCTCATTGCAAAGAGACTGCCAAGAGGATCTGGTAAGTATGAAGGAAAACTACCCTTTAAGTGTTTCAACTGCAATAAGATTGGTCATTTTGCCTCAAGATGTCCGGAGAGATCTGCAAGATCTAATACTCATAGACAAAGGTTTCAAAAGAATTGCTATTATGTTCATGAAGAAGATGACAATGAAGGAGTAACAGATGATGAATCAGAACTAGGAAGCAAATCCGGAAATGAGTGGGTGTTTATAGCCATCAAGGAAGAAGATTCAATACTCTCTGAATCTGTCAATCACAAAGTTGTTGAAAAAGCCTTGGCTGCTCAAGTGGAAGAAAAGGATGATTGGGTTATTGACAGTGGATGTTCTCACCATATGACTGGTGACAAGAATAAGTTCTTAGATTTGGAAAGATATGAAGGAGGAATGGTAAAGTTTGGTGACAATTCTGCTGGCAGAATCAGAGGTAGGGGAACTATTTCCTTTGATGGTAAGAGCAAAACAGGAAATGTACTGTATGTTGAAGGATTGAAGCACAATCTTCTCAGTGTTGGTCAGTTAGTGGACAAAGGCTATGATCTCTAGTTCAAGAATGGAAAATCCAGAATCTTTACAAGCTCCGGAACTGAAATTGCATCCGGTACTCAGACAAGAGGTAACATCTTTCATCTGGTTGGTTCAAATAAAAGTTGTTTGTTTGTTCAAATTGATCAGAGTTGGTTATGGCATAGAAGAATGTGTCATGTAAATTTTGATAACATCATCAAGATAAGCAATACTCAGGCTGTGAGAAATCTTCCAAAGTTGATGAAACCTACAAATAGTGTGTGTAAAGAATGTCAGTTAGGTAAACAAAGCAGAGTCTCTTTCAAAAGCAAAGATCAGTCTTCTACCGGATTGTTGGAATTAGTACATACTGATCTATGTGGTCCGACAAGAATCAAGAGTCTGCAGGGTGATAGATATTTCATGTTGTTAATTGATGATCATTCCCGGATGATGTGGGTTACCTTTCTAAAAGAAAAATCAGAAGCTTTTGAGAAGTTCAAAATCTTCAAAGCTATGGTGGAGAATCAAACCGGATTGAAACTAAAGTGTCTAAGGTCTGATAGAGGTGGTGAATTTACATCTGGTGAATTCATTGACTTTTGTGAGAAACAGGGTATAAGGAGACAGTTGTCTGCTCCTAAGACTCCACAGCAGAATGGAGTAGTTGAGAGAAAGAACCGGACCATCCAGGAAGCTACTAGGACAATGATGTTGGAAGCAAATGTTCCTCAAATGTTTTGGAAAGAAGCTATCAGCACTGCAGTCTACACTCTCAATCGAGTTCAAATCAGAAACAACACCGGTAAGACCCCCTATGAACTCTGGTTTGGCATCACTCCTACTGTGAAATATTTTAGAGTATTTGGTAGCAAGTGTTATATTAAAAGAGATGAAGATCTAGGAAAGTTTGATGCTAGAAGTGATGAAGGAATTTTCTTGGGCTACTCCACTCAAAGCAAAGCATACCGTTGTTACAATAAGAGATTGAGGAAGATGATAGAAAGCACCAATGTAAAGGTTGATGAAGGAATTGAGAAGCCTTCAAGATTTTATGAGTTTGAAGAAGATGACCAAGACAGTATTCAAGGACCTCAATCCTCTCCGGTGAGACAGAGTCAGCCTGATCTGGTAAATCAGGAAGAAGAGATAGGTTTGAATGAGCCTGATCAAGAAAACAGCAGTGCTGGATACTCCCAAAATTCCAAGGTATGTAAGACTGAATCACTCTGAAGATCAGATCATAGGTGACAGAAGCAAAGGTGTACAAACTAGAAGGAATATTGCTCAAAATCAGAATGAATGTTGTCTGATTTCAAAGATTGAACCTAAAACAATAGATGAAGCCTGCAATGATGAAAACTGGACCAAAGCAATGGAAAATGAATTGATGCAAATTGAGAAAAATCATACTTGGGATCTTGTTCCCAGACCTAGAGACAGGAATGTAATTGGAACCAAGTGGGTCTTCCGGAACAAACTAAATGAAGCCGGTGAAGTAATCAGAAACAAAGCTAGATTGGTCTGCAAAGGCTACTCTCAAATAGAAGGAATTGACTTTGAAGAGACTTTTGCTCCGGTGGCAAGAATTGAAGCAGTCAGATTACTTCTTGCATTTGCTGCCTTCAAAGACTTCAAGGTATATCAGATGGATGTCAAGTCTGCCTTCCTAAATGGTGATCTGGAAGAAGAAATCTACATTGAACAACCGGATGGATTTCAATTGTCTGATAATAATGATATGGTCTGCAAGTTGAAGAAAGCTTTGTATGGATTGAAGCAAGCCCCAAGAGCATGGTATGAAAGGTTGGATAAGCATATTGTGCAGATTGGATTCAACAAAGGTACTGCTGACAGTAACTTATATTTCAAAATTGATCATGAAAACATTCTGATTGTTGAAGTGTTTGTGGATGATATCATTTTTGGAGGAAGAGATAGTATGTGCAAAACTTTTGCTAATCAGATGAAAAGTGAGTTTGAAATGTCTATGCTTGGTGAAATGAATTTCTTCTTGGGACTGCAAATTACTCAAACAAAAGAAGGGATCTTCATTTCTCAGACCAAATATGTGAAAGAATTGTTAAGGAAATTTGGTATGGAAGACTCAAAGCCAATGAACACTCCTATGGCAACCGGATGTAAGCTAAGCAAAGATGATGATTCTCCAAAAGCAGATCAGACAAAGTATAGATCAATGATTGGTGGATTGTTGTATCTCACTCAAACTAGACCAGATATAATGCAGGCTGTTGGTCTTGTGGCAAGATTCCAGGCTGATCCTAGAGAATCTCATGTTATGGCAATCAAAAGAATTTTTAGGTACTTGAAAGGAACAGCTGAGTATGGTCTATGGTACCCTAGAGATCCGGATTTCTCTCTTCATGCTTACACAGATGCAGATTGGGCAGGAGATGTGGATGATCAGAAAAGCACTAGTGGTGGAGCATTCTTTTTGGGGAAGAGATTGGTTTCTTGGCTAAGCAAGAAACAAGATGCAATATCTCTGTCTACAACTGAAGCAGAATACATTGCAGCAGCAGGTAGTTGCACTCAAATCTTATGGATGAAGCAGATGCTAAGAGACATCAAAGTTGAATATGAGGAGCCTATCACAATTTTCTGTGATAATTCAAGTGCAATTAATATCTCCAAGAATCCGGTATTGCATTCTAAGACTAAGCACATATCTATTAAATTTCACTTTTTGAGAGAACAAGTAAACAAGGAAGAAGTCAGATTGGAGTATGTTCCCTCCAAGGATCAGATTGCAAATATCTTTACAAAACCTCTTCCCAAAGACTCTTTTGAATATCTCCGGGAGAAGTTAGGGGTCATGGCCCCTCCGGTGATGAACTAAGATGCACTGATGTGCATCAGTCCGGTGGCTATCACAGTCATATCTTGTGATCCGGACTAATGGGGAGCTGCAACTAAGGGGGAGCAGCTGGTATGATTCTGATGTATGAGAATTGCAAGTATGAGCCCTTTGCCATTGATGTCAAAGGGGGAGAGAAGACATGTGAAAAACAAGTGGTTGATGATCAAAGGGGGAGCAGTAAAGGAAGAGAAGACATATGAAAAGTTGAAGTTCTTGTCTTAATGGTTTTTCACATCATATGTTGCCATCAATGACAAAGGGGGAGATTGTTGCAAGTATGAGGTGAGCCAGTGTTGTCATTGATGTCAACATACTCATATTGCATTGACAAGAAGGATTTGATGAGCTGTGTGCTGAGGATATTGAGAAAATTAGCCTCAGTCAGGAACAGTGAAGAACAGTGATGAGAAGAAGGTAAATGTACTGTATAGGATGAGAACCGGAGGATGCGGATTAAAGGGTTAGTAGATATGAGTCTTGAGATGCTACAGTTAAGATTTCAGAGGTCCGCATGAAGATCTGAAGGAGTTGTGGCTGCCGGTATAGAATCGGCTCCGGCAAGTATCCAGAGGTGACAGAGGATCACAAAAAGGTCCGGTGAGGTCCGGAATTGTATCATCCTAATCTGCGGATTGGACGGAGTGTTTGGGATGTCCTTGTGATGTGTCATCCTGATTTGAGTATGATTTGGAGGTCCGGAAGTACCTCTTGCATTATGACAGTGGCGACAGACTGTGTTCTTGAAGTTCCGGATGAGGAAGACGAGAGATCCCAGTAAGTAGAGGAAGTGCGGATGTATCCGGACATTCATACAGGCTTGTGAAGGTTCTTGGATCATGTTTAGGTTGTGTTGTTGGTCCGCATTGATGGTAGAGCCCGGAATTGAAGTTATTCTTCCGGATGAAGTTCTTGCTCTGTTTAGCCGATCGGATGAGTTGTTCATCCTGCGAATGTTCTTGTGATGGCCGACCGGATGTGTTATTCATCTTGCGGATACTCCTATGGTTGTTTTTCGACTTAGATGTTTGTTCCTAAGTCGATGTCTTATATAAATAACGGTTTGTGAGTTCATTTCAAGGAGTGGTGTGTGGATGAGTATGGCATAGCGAAGAAACGTGCGAAAGGCAGAGCAGAGATTGTTGCGCTTAATTGGAACTGATCCAGACATGATAGAGATGTCATTCTCCAGTTCAAGACTGTGATTTTTATCACTTTGTAGATAGTGTGTCTCCTTGTAGGTAGTGGGCCTCTTTGTGAGCAGTGTGCTCGGGCAGTGAGCCCTTATTGGCATGTGCCATTCATTTTTCTTTATTCTTCTAACAGAGAATAATTCTTGGGTTAATCACCCCGTGGTTTTTCCCTTAACCGGGTTTTCCACGCAAAATATTGGTGTTCAATGTGTTGATGCTTATCTGCTCTTGTGTTTATGTATTATGCTTCCATGGATGATTATTTGATATACTGCTAACTAACAATAAAGAATCAAGTGTTTGAAAGAAGAAGAAGTTTTATACAACTGATTCACCCCCCCCCCTCTCAGTTGTATGCCCTAGATCCAGCACATATAACATTCCCCCGGTGAGCCACTATGAATTTCTAGACTTCAAAACTTCCTTTACACACTTTTCATCCAAAGAATTTGGTAATTCATCTAAACATATTGTATTCACATTTGACATAGCTTCATTGACATGTTTAATTGAAGTCTCTACAAATGCTACCTTCACACTCTTGTCACATCACACCCAAATATAGAATTTCATTTTTGCATACATTTAAATACTTTCATAGTAACTTGATGTGTTGTAAACTATAAGAATGCAAATTAATGATTTTGTCCTTGATTTTGTCTCATCTGTTAAAGCAATTTCTTCAAAATTCTTAATTCCATAGTTCCCCATCTTTTCTATGGCAACTTCCTTTAACCATGCCTTGCAAATTTTGAATCTTTTGATGCTTCACCAATAATATTATCCAAACCTCTATCCTCTAAATTCAAATTAGAGTCACCTACTTCAAAAAGTCATGATTTTCATATAATCATCCAAAAGATTCTTGAAGTTACAATGGTGTGATTCTTCATTTAGCGTATTTTTGAATGTGTCATTCAATATTGATTCGGTATATCTATGATGGAGCATCATTGAGCTAGGTAAATGTTTTTGACAATAAGATGAACCCCTCTTAGCCCTGTAGGAACATTATCCATCATGATTGTGGCAACTTCCAATACAACGAGACCAATTTCTATTCTTGTTGGAGGCTTTAGCAGCAGACATTTTTGGTAGTGAGAAGTTGTCGTCATTGTCAATTTTCTAAGATATGCTTCCATGCATTGTTTCCATGAAACTGAATTCATTGAGGCATTCTATCAAAAAATTCAAGTGCAATGTAAATCCTTTGTGAAATTTGGCTTTACACTCATCACCTATATTTTCCTGTGAGTTTCTATAAACTTTTCATCTAAGCTATTTTTGTGTAGCCTGCAATTAATGCATTCTTTTAGGTAACCATTTACATATCTGGCAGCACATGGGAAAAGAGCCAATTGCAACAGAGTGAAAGTTTCTAAGATATTTTCAACAAATCCATTTCATGCATATCTTGCAATTGTAGCATTCTTTGAGGCAATCTGAAAACAAGTAGATGTCTACATTTCCACGTTTTGTAAATATTTCTTCCAGAGCATTTCTATCTATAATATATGATAAGAATCTCCTTTGTGTCATGCTTTGAGGGATTTCCATAACTGATTTCAAACTATAATATCTACCAAAAAAATCTCAAATCCTTATGCTTCCACAATGCAGGCAAGGAAGAATGCTGGTAGAAGGTTGTTGAACTTGACTATGTAGGTGAGAATTACATTTGCATGAAAAATTACAACACTTTTCAACAAATATATTATGGGCATATCCCTTAATCATGATGGCTTAGCCTAGATAGTTCTTGCAACTGCAATGGAACACATTTTCAATCATGCTTTAATGGA
Organism: Cunninghamia lanceolata; assembly: GCA_027924645.1. Lineage (NCBI taxonomy): Eukaryota > Viridiplantae > Streptophyta > Pinopsida > Cupressales > Cupressaceae > Cunninghamia > Cunninghamia lanceolata. The sequence goes on along the minus strand of BSBN01000078.1, from coordinate 26,095,388 downwards.
TACCTATCCTCAGATCCAAAGCTTCTATTTTTGTCATAGGCAGCAAAGATGCTGGCAACGATTCTTGGTTTCAATGCATAAAAATTGCATCTGATAGAAAGTTTCCATGGCCTTTTCAAGTAATTTGTTCTTGCACTCATTATGCTCTAGGAGACTACATTTTATTGAGCTATTTTGTAAAACAAGTGCTTGTGTCTTCCAGTGCAGCTAGGTAGCTCACACGCCCTCCTAAACTTCCCATTTGTATGCATATTTTCCAAATCATTCACAATAATATCTAACAAAAACCTTATTTCTGTTATGCATGGCCGTACTATACTATAAATTTCTCATTTTATACGAGCTAGGAGATGTCTTTTTGTGCGTGTCTCACAATCACTGCATATCATGAGATGATGTCTCTTCGAAGTGAATGTCTCATGTCATATGTCCATGCCAAAAATCAACTTTCATCTATACTTTGATGGATGTCTATACCCTGTATTACGGTCCACATTTGTTCACAAGAAGTGAGGATGTTGGTATAGGTTGTTGAAACCCTTTTACACCTACCAAGCTCATCTATATGAATGAATCTTGAGCGTGCAGTGCATTCTACAAAACCATATGCATGTGGTTTTACCAAAGTGAATGCAGCGATAAAGTTTCAAATGCTTCGCATTTAGCAAACTACCACTGAGAAGAAGATGGTGAAGGCTGTGGATTTGGGATTTCCACCTATTCTAGAGCTTCCATTTGTTACAAGTCATGAATATTTTGGTGAAGGTTATGGATTATGCTTCCATCACTTTCAACGAGATTGCATCTCCATGATGCATTCTATCAGACATTTCATAGGCTGTCCCACAATATACCAATTTGACTAAATACTAGCCGACTGTATTTATTTCAACAAATCCATTTTGCATGTGTCCTGCAATTATTGCATTCCATAAGAGGAGATCCCTTCAAGGATGAGTTTTAAAACAATTCAGTTGTTGTATATCGCTATGTTGGAGACCAGACTCTTACACATGTTGGGAGGAAAGATTTTAAAGACTTTTCAATATGTCTCTTGTGTGTGTATCCTGTAATCATTGCATTCCATAAGACTTTGAGGTATTCTGCTAGACATTTCACCCACTATGTTTATGCTATCCAGCTTAGTTTCATGGTGGCAAGAGGAGGAAAGTGGGGTGTGAGTTACTAGGTAGTTATAATAACTACCTAGTCATTAGCCTTTTGAAAGCACTTCACAAATTAAATTCTTAACTATTAAAATTCTCTAACTTGCTCTTTCCATAAACCTTCAATTCATAACTTGTAAAAATTTATAACTTAAAAATTTATACCTTATTGAAAATTATAACTTGTTAAATTTTATAACCAACAATTCTCAAGTTATAACTTTTCACAACCTCATGTTGTATCAACTTAGTGCAAACTGAAAGTACACCCCTACTTTGCCAAAAGTGAAAGTAGATGTTCACTTAGCCGAATTTGAAAGTTGACGCCGACTTAGTAGAATTCAAAAGTTGACGCAAGGTTTGCTAAAAGTACAAGTTGACATGAATTTTCATGTTTTCCTAAGTAGGCCAAAAATAACCTCTTTTATGAAAGGAAACTCTCCACTCAGCCAAATTCACAGGGGATACCTTTTCAACTTAGGCGAATTTGCAACTTGCAAACTGTACAGGCGTGAGAAACGGTGAAAAGTATGTAACTTTCAACGAGAAAGTCAGATTGTCATGAAATCTTGCCACATTGTCTGTATTAACACTATAAATCTCTGTACCAAACATTTTTTCTCTAACCCTTACAGAAACCACAATTTTATTGTTTCTGCCAACCGCTTGCCGAAAAATTGAAAGTTTAAAATATTTCAAACCATAAGACTTCTTGACCTGAAAAGTTGCCACATTAGGTAAAATGGAGTCATGGACATTGCCATTAAAATTATTTCGTGCCATCTATCACAGATATTCAATATTTAATTGTTTACATAAAATGCCGCAAATTGGACAAGTGTGCCTGAGAAACTTAGTGGAATGATGAGTGTGTCTGCTCCAAAATGATGTTGTTATGCAAAGTTTAATTTAGGGAAATAGATTGTGACATCTCAAAAATGAGTTATCACAATGACTCATGCAGAGAAAAATGTGACACTGGTGTTTTGAATTGAAAGGTGACTCTAGAGAGAGGGTTCAAAGCATGGTTAGATTTATCATTTTGACACACAAAAAGTTAAAAATTTGAAGTGTAGAAATAGGGTTAACAGCTGGCTCTAACTGGGGACAAGGACCTTGCAGACATAGGATGAACCTAGAATCTCTGGTAATGAATAGTGCCTTACATTCATGGGGCTATAGAGTCAGGAGAAACTATTATGTACAAGGGGAAACAACGAGAATAAGACACAAAGAGATGAGGCAAACAACAAAAGAAAATAGAAACTGAAACAAGACAGACACAACCAAAACACCTAGTTAACATATGTACATGGTACGTGACTCCTACCTCAAAATTGCTTTAGGATTATCATGTGAAACCATTGAGAGGTTGAGAAAAATAGGCACTTGTATGAAAAAGAGAGGTGCATGGCTGGGGTGCCTGTGAACTCAGTAACCATCTCAAAATGAAGAGAACAATAAAATGCATGGAATATGAGGGCTCCTTGAATAATACACACCAAACAACCATTTCTCATCACAAGTATATGAAGCCTCTAGATTTTCATTTACACTTCTTTGTTCTTCATGCACTGCACTGAGTATACTGATATTCTCTATCTGAATATATCTTAAATTATCTAGATCAAAAGAAATCAGATCGTGAAATAGACATCCCTTGTGCAATCTATGAGGTGAGGAGACCTTTTCAAGTGTAAATGATGAATTTAGTTTTTGAATATCAACTCCTACTTGCATATGACTATTTATCATTATAAAGTCCCTCTCTTTCTTTGCAGCAAGAAACTCAAGCAATGTCTTATCAAAAGATGGTGAAAAGACCGAAGAAGACGACCAATTTGTATCTTGTGACTGACCCATAGAAGTGATTTTATCTACACCATAGTCACCTGATCTAGCTTGTACATCTCCCTTATGAGTAACATCCTTGTTTATTATGGAATCATCTCTTGTAAAAGAAAATTCCTCCTCTTTTATCACAGCTAACCTAGAATGTCCATTATCCAAAGATGGTATATGAGAAAGAAGAAGTAATGGATCTGCATTATACATTTTATCATCTTGAAAATCCTCTTCTACCATTGATGAGGAATAAATAATATTTTCATCCTTTAGATGTGGTAAAGGAGAACAAGTTAGAACATGTAGTTCCTCATCAATACTTTGCATATTTGAAATCTTGTGCATGGTCTCACAAACATGAGAAATTTGTCATCCCTTATAAACATTTCTCACACTAGCTCCTTCAGCACTATCATCAGCATCCAAAGGACAAGGGTATTGAGAATAGGATATACCAGAACCATTTAAACAAGGAGATTTAGGCACAAACTTGTTTCTAACTTTTCTTTACATAGATTCATACCTAGTATCTTTGTGATCTTTTTGCGTATTTGGAGTAGGGGTACTCAAAGTTTCATCCTAAGTAGTACCTTTAGTTTCAATAATTGAGTATTCTTCTTCAATAGATGATAAAGGAGAAAGGACATTGTCTTCTTCATGAAGAGAATCATCATCAGGAGTGTTGAGATACCAATCTGTGATTGAAAACTCCTAAGAGAGATCTAGGAGCATTCTTTCTTCATTATTCTCCTATTGTTTAGATTGCATGCATGTCAAGATAACACCTTGTCACTCCTCTTCATGATCTTTGTCCGCACTTTTGTCTAAAATTTCTTCTACATTCCCTTGAACATTAACCATGTCATGGAAACCTTCCTCGAAAGATATAGTTGTCAAACTAAAGAAATTTGTCACAAGAGGAGTGATATTCTTCAAAGAAACTGAGAACACACCATTATCTGGAAATATTTCTTCTTTATTATTGCATATTTCCATACAATGTTCTTTTTCCATCTCTATCACTTCTTTTTGTTCTTGCTTCAGTGGAGATGTCCTATCATGAGAAAATGTAATAACTTCTTCTCTAGTAAATGCATGTTTTGATGAGCTTCTTTCAACCCTTTAATCACAAGATGTTGCATTAAATACAGGTTCATTTGAAGGAAACACTTTTGCCTCTTCTTTTCTATCCTCATCATGCAAATGATATATCTCAGCAAATTTCTTTTATCTTCTAGTTCATGAATCTCCTTTGATAGGGGCCTATGATCACAAGCAAGAAAATGAGTCTCCTTCCCATCCTTTTCTTCAATCTTCTACAATGTTTGAAGCAAAGAAGGATGAACCTGATTAGTAGTAAGTTGCATGCCACCATAGAAACTCTTCAAAAACTCTACTTGCTTAGGATTGTTAAGAACTTGATTTTGCTAAGCAGAGGATGTAAAAAAATAATAATCTTCATCATCACTGTCACTATCTGATTTAAGAAACTACAAGTTATGCAACTGGCTTCTTTGAGACCAAACCATCTTTCAGGATTCTTCTTTCAAATAGAGTTGCCAATCTTCTTTTCTAGAGAGATACTTGTATATTCTTGAGGAATAAAAAGGCACCAATGCTTCAACTTGTTTCTCCAGTAGAGTCACCAAAAATATGTTGGTAAATAGATTTGTCACCCTGAAATAACCTTTGAAAATGACCCGTTGCCCTTAGAGCGGTGACTAAATTATCCCAACAGTTGGGGAAGTTGTTACTGGACAAACAACTTTCCTTTGCATTTGAGAGGGGCAGCTCCCTCATATGATAGGCGTATTTGTGGTTTTTGTGTACTTTTATCCTGTAAGTACAGAAAGGAAGAAAAGAAAAATAACAGGAGAATTGGGCATGTAAAAACCCTCGTGATAGACATACGAAAACCAACAGGACTTTCACAATCTTATTGAAAAGTACAAGGGGGTTTCACCACAAAGCTAGAAACCACTTTCCTAAAATGATGAATTTCATGACATATGTGCGACAATGATGAAGAAAGATGGAAAATCTGAACATACAAAGAGATAATTTATCTTGACACTTTCAAATCAGGATACCGAGACATGATTGTGCTTCATCACCCCAATTGCATGCTTCAATGGATAACTTTGATAGACACAAATACATAGAAAGATCACCAATTTGACATATGAGAAACTAGTAATCATAACTCAAAAATACATCAAGAACATACAAACTGAAATGAATTCTTCAATATCAAAATTATACAATTCCAAAAGTAAACTATACAATATGTAAAACCAAAAATGTTCCAAGAAGTTTATTCATAAATTCCCCCTGCAAAAGTTCTCTCTAAAGAGTCCCCGCCCTTTACATTTGAAATAGCCTCATATTTATAGGCTTCTCCCTAGTAACTACCCATAACTACTTCCTAACCACTTCATAACTACCTCAAAATTACCTTTTTGAAATATAATAATATAATAAACCTTAGTTTTGGTTATATTTTACATCGCTTTCCCAAAAGCAAGGTTCATTTTTTTAACTATCAGTTACAACAAGTGACATAAGTCACTTTTAGAAAAAGGTAATTAAAAACTTGTAAGCTTTGAGTTGTCAATGTTGCTAAGTCCTTTCCATCTCCATCTACTCCATTCAGTGGTCAAACCTCACCAAATGTTGAAAACTTCTTCAGATACCTAAATCTTAAACTTCTGTGTGCACATACAAAACCTAGATGAAGAGAACAGTTGCACATTTTTCTGCTATGATACAATCATGAAATTCCATTGCCATCCTCTACTCATATAGCTCATGTCGGCATACAAACTATTAGGGCATTCGCAAATACATCTAATAATCTTTCTCAGTTATTTGTTCATGCATTGTTCAAAAACACATTTTAGCAAAGGTGAGACTTTACATCCAATACATTTGCTTGGAAGTTTTCAAATCCTTTCAAACAAAATTCATTCTACATACATGTCTACCAAGGCATTCCTCTATTCACATTATGGTGAAGAACTACATGCAATTGTCGAACTTCCAATGTTATAGAATAATTTTTGGGCTCTAACAAAGTTTCGAGAATGTCTTCGAAAGGCGATGTTAGTTTTATTACTCTTGTAACCTGTTGATGAACATATAACATTGCCCCGGTGAGCCACTATGAATTTCTAGACTTTGAAACTTCCTTTACACACTTTTCATCCAAAGAATTTGGCAATTCATCTAAACATATTGTATTCACATTTGACATAGGTTCATTGACATGTTTAATTGAAGTCTCTACAAATGCTACCTTCACACTCTTGTCACATCACAACCAAATATAGCATTTCATTTTTGCATACATTTAAATACTTTCATAGTAACTTGATGTGTTGTAAACTGTAAGAATACAAATTAACAATTTTGTCCTTCATTTTGTCTCATCTGTTAAAGCAATTTCTTCAAAATTCTTAATTCCATAGTTCTTCATCTTTTCTATGGCAACTTCCTTTAACCATGCCTTACAAATTTTGAATCTTTTGATTCTTCACCAATAATCTTATCCAAACCTCTATCCTCTAAATTCAAATCAGAGTCACCTGCTTCAGAAATTCATGATTTTCATATAATCATCCAAAAGATTCTTGAAGTTAGAATGGTGTGATTCTTCATTTAGTGTATTTTTTAATATGTCATTCAATATTTATTCAGTATATCTATGATGGATCCTCATTGAGCTAGGTAAATGTTTTTGACAATAAGATGAACCCCTCTTAGCCCTGTAGGAACATTATCGATCATGATTGTGGAAACTTCCAATACAATGGGACCAATTTCTATTCTTATTGGAGGCTTTAGCGGCAAACATTTTTGGTAGTGAGAAGTTGTCGTCATTGTCAATTTTCTGAGATATGCTTCCATGCATTGTTTCCATGAAACTGAATTCATTGAGGCATTCTATCAAACAATTCAAGTGCATTATAAATCCTTTGTGAAATTTGGCTTTACACTTGTTGCCTACATTTTCCTATGAGTTTCTATAAACTTTTCAACAAAGCTATTTTTGTGTAGCCTACAATTAATGCATTCTTTTAGGTAACCATTTACATATCTAGTAGGGCATGAGAAAGAGCCAATTGCAACAAAGTGAAAGTTTCTAATATATTTTCAACAAATCCATTTTATGCATATCCTACAATTGTAGCATTCTTTGAGGCAATCTGAAAACATTAGATGTCTATGTTTCCATGTTTTGTAACCATTTCTGCTAGAGCATTTCCACCTATAATATCTTATAAGAATCTCCTTTGTGTTATGCTTTGAGGGATTTCCATAACTAATTTCGAACTATAATATTCGACAAAAAAAATCTCAAATCCTTATGCTTCCACAACATAGGCAGGGAAGAATGCTAGTAGAAGGTTGTGGAACTTGACTATGCAGATTACATTTGCATGAAAACTTACAACAATTTTAAACAAATCTTTTATGGGCATATCCCTTAATCATGATGGCCTAGCCTAGATGGTTCTTGCAACTGTAATGGAATACATTTTCAATCATGCTTTGATGGATACCTATCCCCGGTTCCAAAGCTTCTATTTTTGTCATAGGCAGTGAAGATGCTGGCAACAGTTCTTGGTTTCAATGCGTAAAAATTGCATCTGCTAGAAAGTTTCCATGGCCTTTTCAAGTAATTTGTTCTTAAACTCATTGTGCTCCAAGAGACTACATTTTATTGAGCTATTTTGTAAAACAAGTACTTGTGTCTTCCAGTGTAGCTAGGTAGCTCACACGCCCTCCTAAACTTCCCATTTGTATGCATATTTTCCAAATCATTCACAATAATATCTGACAAAAACCTTATTTCTGTTGTGCATGATCATACTATACTACGAATTTCTCATTTGGTACAAGCTGGGAGATGTCTTTTTGTGCGTGTCTCACAATCACTACATATCATGAGATGATGTTTCTTCGAAGTGAACGTCTCATGTAATATGTCCATGCCAAAAATCAACTTTCATTTACACTTTGATGAATGTCTATACCCTGTATTATGGTCCATATTTGTGCACAATTAGTGAGGATGTTGGTATAGGTTGTTGAAACCCTTTTACACCTACCAAGCTCATCTATATGAATGGATCTTATGCGTGTAGTGCATTCTACAAAACCATATGCATGTGGTTTTACTAGAGTGAATGCAGTGATAAAGTTTCAAATGCTTCGCATTTAGTAAACTACGACTAAGAAGAAGATGGTGAAGGTTGTGGATTTGGGATTTCCACCTATTCTAGAGCTTCCATTTGTTACAAGTCATGAATATTTTGGGCAAAGTTATGGATTATGCTTCCATCACTTTCAACGAGATTGCATCTCTTTGACGCATTCTATCAAACATTTCACAGGGTGTCCCACAATATACCAATTTGACTAAATACTGGCCAACTGTATTTATTTCAACAAATCTATTTTGCCTGTGTCCTACAATTATTGCATTCCATAAGAGGAGATCTCTTCAAGGATGAGTTTTAAAACAAATTCAGTTGTTGTATATCGCTATGATGGAGACCAGACTCTCACACATGTTGGGAGGAAAGATTCTCAAGACTTTTCAATACATCTCTTGTGTTTATATCCTGCAATCATTTCATTACATAAGACTTTGAGGTATTCTGCTAGACATTTCACCCACTATGTTTATGATTTCCATCTTAGTTTCATGGTGGCAAGAAGATGAGAGTGGGGTGTGAGTTGCTAGGTAGTTATAATAACTACCTAGTCATCAGCCTTTTGAAAGCACTTCAGAAATTAAATTCATAACTATTAAAATTCTCTAACTTGCTCTTTCTGCAAACCTTCAATTCACAACTTGTAAAAATTTATAACTTAAAAATTTATACCTTATTGAAAATTATAACTTGTTAAAATTTCTAACCACCAATTCTCAAGTTATAACTTTTCACAACCTCGTGTTGTATCAAGTTAGTGCAAACTGAAAGTACACACCTACTTTACCAAAAGTGAAAGTAGATGTTCACTTAGCCAAATTTGAAAGCCGACGCCAACATAGCTGAATTCAAAAGTTGACATAAGGTTTACCAAAAGTAAAGTTGATGTGAATTTTCACTTTTTCCTAAGTAGGCCAAAAATAATCTCTTTTATGAAAGCAAACTCTCCAGTTAGCCAAATTCACAGGTGATACCTTTTCAACTTAGGCAAATTCGCAACTTGCGAACTATGAAAGCGTGAGAAATGGCAAAAAGTATGAACTTTCAACTCGAAAGTTAGATTGTCATGAAATATTGCCACATTGTATGTATTAACACTATAAATCTCTGTACCAAACAATTTTTCTCCAGCCCTTACAGAAACTACAATTTTATGTTTTTGCCAACCACCTGCCAAAAAATTGAAAGTTTAAAATCTTTCAAATCATAAGACTTATTGACCCGAAAAGTTGCCACATTAGGTGAAATGGAGTCACGAAAACTACCATAAAAATTATTTCATGCCATCTATCACAGATTTGCAATATTTAATTGTTTTCATAAAATGCTGCAAACTGGACAAGTGTGCCTAAGAAACTCAGTGAAATGATGAGTGTCTCTACTCCAAAATGATGTTTTTATGCAAAGTTCAATGTAGGGAAACAAATTGTGACATCTAAAAAATGAGTTATCATAATGACTCATGCAGGGAAAAATGTGACACTGGTGTTTTGAATCGAAAGATGACTTTGGAGAGAGGGTTCAAAGCATGGTTAGATTTATCATTTTGACACACAAAAAGTTTAAATTTTGAAGTGCAGAAATAGGGTTAATAGTTTTTCATGCAAGGAACAAGTATATTGCTCTTTAACATAACTTCATGAGAGAGAAAATTCAAGACAAACAAATTGCTCTTTTGTATTGCAACGGTGTAGTTCAATTTGAAGATATTCTCGTTAAACCTCTTTGTAAAGAAATGTTTCTTCATCATTGTAAAAATAGAAGCCTACATCCTATTGATGGATTTGATGTAATCTCTCCAATTAAAGCTTAAGGGGGGATCCTAGAATATTAACCTTTACTTGGTAAATCTAAATATTATTTATTTATTTTTCACCATAAATACTTGTATTTATAATACAATGTATTTTTTTGTCCTCACATATGAGGATGATTCATGTATAAATTCCTCTTGGAGGAATAGTTAGGTGATTAGTCATCTCCTTAAGAGATTGACACATTCCACATACCAAAGTGATAGATGGCATGTGAGAGTTACATGCAACTCCTCTTATTACCTCTATTTATGAGGTGTTTTCTTATCTTCTTTTTATCATCTTCATTCTCTCATTCACGTGAATAATTTTCTTGTAATTCTTTGAAGGCTTATTGTCATCTTGGGATATTTTGTTGTTTCCCCCCCCTTCAAAATCTCTTGTCTCCATTGTTGATTGGTGTGTACTTTAGTTTGTGTTTCCTCTTTGAATGGTAATATTGTTTCAAACATAAACTCTAAATACTTGATTAGTCTTTCCTTGCTCCTTAATTTTCCTTTCAAATTTTTTTATGAAACATGAATTAAATAAAAATAAAAATTTATGTCCATGTATAAATAATTCTAAAGTAAAATAAAATAACTCTTAACTTCCTTTCAAAATTTTTTATGAAACATGAATTAAATAAAAATAAAAATTTATGTCCATGTATAAATAATTCTAAAGTAAAATAAAATAACACTTAACAAATAACATAGATCTAGACTATATCTCAACTTTTCTTAGATAAATGTATTTAAGATATCTATATTAGTTAAAACCCATATTTTAAAAATTAATTAATATTTTAGAAAACTTATAATTTTAGCATTTTAATGGTTATTGAACCCTTGCTAACCTATACTTGTCACAAGCTATGCTTCTTATAAACAAAACTTACATTTAGAGTAGGTATTCAAAATGGTAATAATTTAATAATCATAATGTTAGATGGCCTAGGAGTGCAAGAATTTAATAATCATAATGTTAGATGGCCTGGGAGTGTAAGAAAATTCTTCATTGTAGGCCCTGCTTATATGTAAAGCTAACAATCTTGTTATTTCTAGCAAAACAAAAATCAACTTGTTTACTATTTCTTTTGATATGATCTTGTAAACTATGTTGCATAGAGATATTGGCAGAAAATTTTCAAAGGTTGTTGTTATTATCTCCTTCTTTGGGATAACTGCTATGAAAGTATTGCTTAAATCTTTCAAAAAAATTCCTTTCTTTTTTTATTCTTCTACTACTAACCAAATATTTTTTTCCAACAATGTTCCAACATTTGTGAAAGAAGCTCACTGGGAAGTGATCTAGGCTAGGAGATTTATCTAGATGTAGTTGTGTGACAACTTGTTTTATTTCCTCCTCAGTAAAGTGACTCATTAGAAAATGGTTTTGATCCTTATTTATCTAATTATGTAGAAAATGGAAATCAAATAAGGAACAAATGCATCAATGAACCTACTTCATATTCAACATCACATCAAGATCAAGTAACTAATGATAGAAAATGAAACAATATTCCAAAGTAGTCCTTGTTACTCTTGATATTTGGTAATGATATTTAACATATAAATGTTGATTGCTCACACTAGAATCATAACATTACTCTCAAAATGTGTAGATAATGGATTCTTGATCATGGTGTGGTCTAGGGTAAACATTATTTGAAGGATGCTCTAATGTATATGATCTAGGACAAATGGATCAATAGCCAAGATTAAATTAAGCATCAATAGCTAAAATCAAATGAGATATGGATCAATACATGGATCAAGGATGGATGGAGAAGATTAGGAGGTGATGGATGGACAAGCTTAAGTAAGACAACTTAAGGGAAGGATAAGACCTATCCTCATAAGGTCGGCCTAGGATTTTTAGGATTTTGTGCCAAGATGAGGATAAGTGGGAAAATATAATTAGTTAAATAAAATTATTTAATTAATTATAAGACAATCTAGGGGAAATAATTAATTAAATAACTAAAATAATTAAATTAATAATTGGACAAAGGGGAAATTTAATTAAATGAATTATTAAAAAAATATTTAATTAATTTTGGGTAAGGAAAATGGATAGAATTAATTAAATTAAAAATACAATTTATTTATTAATTTAATTAGCTAAAGGGGAGGATAGATGAGAGACACTATGATGGACAACAAGGTCAAATCTAGGTGTCTACATTACCAATTTAGGTATTTTCTATGATGCTTTTTTCATGCTTCAAATCTAACCCTGTTTGATTGTTTAAATGATTCTAAAGTAGAGAACAACTTCTTCCTTGATTTTCTTGTCCTCCTCTATTAGTTCACCAGTTTTCAATTTTATCTGTATAACTCTATTATGCATTTTCTAGGTTTTTGTGGATCTATGGAAAAAAATTGTGCTTTTCTCCCCATCTTTGATAACTCTATTATGCATTTTCTAGGTTTTTGTGGATCTATGGAAAAAAATTGTGCTTTTCTCCCCATATTTGAGCCATATTTTCCCTGATTTCTATCCCCAAAAAATCTCTTCTGTTGCCAAAATTTCTAGATATTGATCCATTAAATCTTTTCTCTTTTATAGCTTTCCTAATTCATCCCATTCCAGATTACCTCTTTGCTTAGATTTTCCATCCTTCCTTCTAATGTCTCTTTTTCTTCAAGGATGTTCCTAAAATGATCTTCCATTTTTTGAGGCATTCTTTCATATATTGTAGTTTCTTAAATAATATAAATATTATTTATCCTCATTGATATTGTACCTCACCCCACCATTTTTCTATACTGGTTGTAAATTTTTGATCTGTCATCAACATGTTTTCAAATTTGAATGGGCATCTTTTTGGCTTTTGTTCTTCTCTTAGAAAGAGTTGAATTGAAAAGTGATCATATACTAAAATAGGAGGAAAGATACATTCACCTGACAGGGGAGGGTGGCCCAATCATCACTACACATGAATCTATCTAGTCTTTAGGTATATTATTTAAGCTTGTTCTTTGATTACTCTATATGTATAACCCATTGTTTGGTTTTATGTCTTGAAGATTTGTGTTTGTTGTGAATTATATGATGCCTAGTTGTGCTTGATTCTTCATTCTCACCCCCATTTTTTATCCTCATCATATAATATAGTATCAACAAATCTCCACCAATTATCATAAATTTTTGCGGTTTGGATTTAATAATGAGTACTATATCTTATCCATTTTCTTTCTTTTGTGTGCATACAACTGGTCCATATACATTAATCAAGAAAAATGAAACTTAGTAAATATTCACTTAATTTTACTTACGTGCCAATGTTGATCTAAGTTGATGAATTCCATGTTTGTTGTCGAGGGTCTCCATTTGATAGCCATGCCTCTAGAAAGGACAATTGATTCAACAAAGTGTCCTTTCCATTTTTTGGTTTGTAATCCATTATTTTAGCTTGCTTCTTCATTATTTTTTTCTTGTAGGAGGAATATATCAATATCTAATAAACACAGTTGACGTTTAACCAAACATCTTTTGTTAGGGGTGTTTAGGCCCCTATCATTCCATGATGTGATCTTCATTGAATTTTAACAGACAGAGGAAGCTTTTATGTCAAATTTATGTATACACAAATATGTGCATATAGGCCTAATTCTTTCTCTTTTGTATTCTGATCCATCAATATGAAGGACCTTATATGATTTTCTATTTCCTTAAGTATCAAGGGATTCCAATATTTGAAGGAAGATTATGCAAGCTAATCCACATTGGATTTTTTGATACTTTATGTCTCAGATGGTTAAGGTTTAGTTCCTAGTCTTTTATGTAAAAATCCACACTGTCCATTAATTTCATAAACTTCCTTTCATTATTTCATCTTCTTTTCCCTGTCATTCACATTTTATTTGATAAATGCCTCTTGGTAGATTGTGGATAATCATCTTTTGCCCTTAGTTTTCTTTACACCATTTTTCTATTTGTTCTCATGCAGATCAAGGATTTTCCAAACTCATGAAAAAGCCCATATATTTTGAATGAGAATTTATATTATCCAATTCCTATTTGTTTTGAATAAATATGACATTCTAAAAATTTTCCTTTATTTTTTGTTTCCCCAAACGGATCCTATTCACTCCTGTAGCAACTTATGATAATTCTTTTCTTGGTTTTGTCCATGTCCTTTTTTCATTATCTTGGATTTGGATTTCTATCTAGTCTATCAGGGCCTTATATTTTATTTCCTTTGGTCTTCACAATTTAATTTATGAAGGGGAAGAAATTTGATCTAACCCTAGTGTAGGGTTTTGGGTTTTGCTTTTCTACAAATTGTCTCCTTTTAAGCCATTGGTGGTTGAACTGTTTAAATCTATTTCTATTATTTTGTTCTTTGTCTTCCTTTGTTCTTTTCTCCATTCTTGTGTTAATCTACTATAGTCTTTTACCGATTTCTACCCAAAAAATTGTCCTCTCTATTTTGTTTCTTCTATCCTTTTTCCCTTGCCTCATGTTTTTTATTTTTAAAATTCTATCTATTACTTTTTCTTGTGCCTCATTTTTTGTATTTTTAAATTCCATTGCCACTTATTTTGTAGAGTAGAGATATTTTTACTTTGAACAGTTTTTAGTTTACTATAAATTAAGATTTTATAAACATGTTACTATTTCTTTTGATTTGTAATTGTATCCATGGGGGATGCTCCTTGTATTATAAAGTAATAAAAAAAGCACAGTATGCATTTTTACAAAAACTCTATTTACATAGAGTCAAACCTAGGTGACAACAAAAACCTAGAAATGATATAACTATTACTATATATTTATCTATGCAAGGATAAAATAAAAACATAGATAATTATATGGAAACCTTGCTCCTTCAGCCCCCTCCTAGTTAATGTGATAAAAGAGCATCCTGGGTGAACGGGCTATCCCACATCAACCAAAAGGATTCTTAGATTTTTGTTTCCATTTTGTTTCAGTTTTTATGTTGATTTTACTTCTGGAGGAGATTCATGTTGATTTCATGATTGATGTAATCAAGTTAAGAGCATGTACCAGTATGAATGTCCAAAGAATTTATTAAGATTTCCGCTTTGCAAAAACTAAGTTCGAACATCTATGAAGGGGATTTACCTGAAATTGGTAGCTTTCATCGGAATTCTGTAAAAAGAGAACTTGTTTTGTTTAAAATGATGAGATTCCATCTGATGGAGAGGGTGCAATAGAAATGAGGAGCTATCTACAATTCCTTACCACATAACCGTGGCCAAAATAAAGTATTTTTATTATTCCTTGGTAAAGTTTCAACTCCAATCCAAGTAAGGATAGAGAAGAACATTTGGAAGAAAGCCATATTTTGGGAAGAAGATGCCGATTCAGTGTCTAGTCATGTGATGATCTATAAAGAGAGAGTACATAAGTTTAAAGGATGGTTAGCCATTTTGGAATAGATTTTTCTGGAAGTTGATTCTATTTCTAGCTTTTAACTTTCTCAACGCCTATGCCATATAAAAACCAAACAATGGCATTTTGAAGGGGTCAATCTGTAGAAGAATAATTGAAGAATAAGAGTCTATAGACAAGTAGAAAAATGTGGTAGAGGAAAGCAGCTTGGGGAGAATAAAAGGATCGCTACCAAAAAGGGAAGTCTAGAAAAAGTTAATTGATACAAGTCTAGGAGAGAGAGTGGCTGATAGAGGTTGCTGCCAGAGAGGAAAAGTGGAGTTCTCTACCATAGTAGCAAATAAAAAATATAGTTGTTTATAGAATAGAGAGAGAAAGAGATTGATATGTATGTGAAAAAGCCCATTGGAGCCTAGAATTAAAATTCTTGTTGCAGATTAGTTTCAAGTTGATTTGAATAAGATAATTGAAACCTTGTTTCTAGCAATCCCTATTTTTAGTATATTCTATTTTGAATTAAATTTAAAAATGGTGTGAGTTTAGTTTGCGAAATGGTATCAGAGCAAGGTGATCCTGAGAGTGTAGAGTATGCACCAGGACCGAGGTGGGCTATTATCCATTGAAGACTAAAGTTGGGTAGAAGGTGTGAGTTCCACCACTAAGAGAGAGTGGGTGAGGAAGCATCTTTCAGAAGTCTTCTTGTGTAGAGGGTAGTAGGAAAAGTGTTTGACAAAATGTCAAAAAGGAAAAGTATGAGGTTGGTCTTGAGAAGACCTTTGGGAATTTCATTCCTTTAGAGATTGATGATGGAAGAGTTGGATAATACACTACAAGATTTGTGACAAGAGACATAGCATGTTCTAATAGAAAGTATAGCAGAGATGAAGATGAAAAAGAAAATGGGTGAGGAGTCCCATATTTATTCTAATGATGTTTTGTATGTAGGTGGATTTATGTGTGCAGAAAATGAGGACAAAGATGAAGAAAAAGATGGAGAAAAGAATGTGATTACAGAAGAAGAAGTTGTAGCAGTTGAAGATGAAGAGGTTGCAGGAAAGGATGAAGAGAAATATGATTTGATGTCGCAGATTTTTTTTGTGGAAGAAAAGGTAAGAGAAATGAAGGTGAAACAAAATGATGAAGTGATTGCAACAGTAGAGGATGTACTTGTAGCTAACAAGAACGTGGAAGACATCACAATGAAGTTAGATGTTCTAGCTATGAATGTGAATGAGGTAAATTAGTTATGTGATATTATTTTATTTTTAGATGTGGTAGTAGAAAATGAGATGAATAGAGGACAAGATAATGTTGTGTTGTTGTGTGTAGAGATGGTTAAGGATGTTGCGGGATATTGTAGGATATTGGTGGTGGTGGATGATTAGGGGTGGGTTCAAACCCATGAAGGAGGAGAGGAGTGGGGAAATAATTTGGTGGAGAAGGTTGAGCTTTGGTGGACATAAGTCCACAAGGGGAAAGAGGAGGAAGAAGCGATGTTGGAGGAAGGTGGTACATGTTCTGACATGATGCTAGAAAAGGTGAAACAAAGGTTGATTATAAACTCTTGGACAATGAAGGAGTTCGTTGCAAGTTGATGGCAAGCTAGAAGAGTAGTGCAAAGTTACTCAACTCCACTTTGTGAGCATATGCTCACAAATGTTCTACCTGGTGTGTTTGATGCAAGAGCTTCTCGGGTAAATGAGCTATCCCGCATCAACCAGAAATATTCTTAGATTTTTGTTTCCGTTTTAAGTTGATTTTACTTCTAGAGGAGATTCAGGTTGATTTCATGATTGATGTAATTGAGTTAAGAGAATGTACCAGTATGAATGTCCAAAAAATTTATTAAGACTTCCACTTTGTGGAAACTAAGTTCAAACATGTGAAGGGGATTTTCCTGGAATTGGTAGCTTTGATAGGAATTCTACACAAAGAGAACAAGTTCTATTTAAAATAATGAGATTTTATCTGATGGAGAGGGTACGATAGAAATGAGGAGCTATCTACAATTTTTTATCACATAATCATAGCCAAAAAATGGTATTTTTATTATTTCTTAGCAAAGTTCTAACTCCAATCCATGTATGGATAGAGAATACATCCAAAGAGCACATCGTTTGGAAGAAAGCCACATTTTGGGAAGAAGATGATGATTCAGTGTCCAGTCTTGTGATGATCTAGAAAGAGAGCGCAAAAGTTTGAAGGATTGTTGGCCATTTTTTAATCGATTTTGCTAGAAGTTGATTATATTTATGGCTTTTCACTTTCTCACTGCCTATACCATATAAAAACTAAATAATGGCATTTTGAAGGGGTCAATTTGTAGAAGAATAAAGGAAGAATAAGAGTCTATAGACAAGAAGAAAAATGTAGCAGAGAAGAGTGGCTTGGGGAATATAAAAGGATCACTACCCAAAAAGGAAGTCTAGAAAAAGTGAATTGATGCAAGTCTAGGGGAGAGGGTGGCTGATAGAGGTGGCTTCCAGAGAGGAAAAGAGGATTTCTCTGCCATAGTATCAAATAAAAAATATAGTTGTTTATATAATAGAGAGAGAAAGAGATTGATATGTATGTTAAAGAGGCCACTGGAGCCCACAATTGAAATTCTTATTGTAAATTAGTTTCAAGTTTATTCAAATAAGAGAACTAAAATCTTGCTGCTAGCAATCCCTATTTTTAGCATATTGTGTTTTGAATTGAATCTAAAAATGGTTTGAGTTTGGTCTGCAAGAGGTGAGTATTTTGTTTGCATCACAATGTCAATGAAACATTGCATCCATTCTACACCTTCTACCTCCTTCATTCAAAAGATCTACTTTAGGAAATCAATTGGATTCTCCACCTTCTGATGCCTCCTTACAAAAGACCCTGGCTTGTTGGAAGTAAGGAATTAAAACCATTTCACCTAATCTTTGTTGTGGTTTAGCCTATGGAAATCACTTAGAAGTGGGACACCATTGCCATACCTAGACATCACTAACACCTTATTTAAACCTCCCAAGAATCTCTTTTTTATCAAACCTTCACAATTACTACTACATCCTCCTTCAATTCCCCAAATTCAAACAATTTTGCAACAAACATTGATGAAACATCAATATTTACTCTATATCCGTGATCCACCAACAAAAACTCCTTCCCAGAATCCATTGCACTACCATACGTAGAATAATATTTCTAGTTTATAAAATTCTTTGAAGGATCTTTTCAATCACCTCCCTAAGAAAGGTCATTTGCCTCTGGAGACAAGTAAGCCTAATTGGGTGTCCATGGCTTCTGAATAGCTACAGATCTCAAACAGTGGCTAATTAACATCAAAACATTATTTACCTCAAATACAACCATCTTAACTCTAAATGTGCTAGAATAGGAATCTCTCGGTGTTTGTATCATTATTATCTCCCACTTTGAATGTCCTATCATCATAGTGGAGTGGCACAAACTGGAGAAGGCATTAAATTCCATTATTACCAATCCTACAAGATTGAAACTAATGTGTCACTGGCCATGTGGAATTTCCAAAACTAGTTCCTTCAACTAATTAATTGTTAGGTTGGCCAACACATCAACCTCCTTATTTGTCTCCTTGAATACATGGTTAACTATGTATTCTTCCAACTTAGCCAAATGCTCCATGACCGTTTCAAGTATGGTGTTATATGTTCAAATTGATGTGATCCTCATCCTTACCACATTAATCACAAATATGTTGAATCATCTTATATTGCTAGCTTACTTTGATCCAGGTTAATGCTTACTTGAAGTCCCAGGATTAGCACTTGAAACTCAACCGTATTGTTGGTTCGATAGCCAAGCCTCTTGGAAGCTCTGCAAAGGACCTTCCCCTCCTAAATTATCACTAAACTCCCTATCCCAGATTGTCCCAAATTCCCTTTTGAGGTGATGTTGAAGTTCAATTTGTACCAACATGTCTCTGAGGGAAGCTATTTTTCTTCCAAATTCAATATCTTGGACTTGTCTCTAGGGGAAGCCAACTTGTTTTCTTTGGGGCAAGCTGACTTGTCTTCTCTGGGGGAAGCCAACTTGTCTCTTCTTCCAAATGCAATATCTGAGACTTGTCTCTAGGGGAAGCTATTTTGTACCAACTTGTCTTCAGGGGAAGCCAACTTGTCTTCTCTGGAGGAAGCCAACTTGTCTCTTCTTCCAAATGCAATATCTAAGACTTGTCTCAGGGGAAGCTATTTTGTACGAACTTGTCTCTAGGGGTACTCCCTTGGGTGACATGTAAATTCCCCACTCCACATGCCATGGTTAAATCATCCTGGGGGCCCCTCAATTGTTGAACCTAGGTTGTTGGCACTGTAGGCAAGAAGCCCTACCATTTCACCACAAGGTCTCCCAATATAAACATGGTACTATTAATATGAGATAATATTATAAATTTTTTGGAAATTAAATTTTTTATTAGTTAAACAATATTAATAGTTTAAATGTTTCAATACAATCCATAAGATTTAACCTTAAAGTAAAATAAAAACCATTTACTTTGAGTTATTTTATTAGTACCTACCTTACTATTGCATTTGCTAACGCTTATCTTGTTATTAATCTATTAATAATAAACCAATCAAGACTCATGATTATTTTTCTTGTCAGGCAAATTTGATATAAATTTAAACTTTTCAAATGTCAAGATGATAAAATTTTAACAAAACATCAATAAAAAATGATTTATCTCTATTGTCATTGGCTCAAAAAAATGACCTCTTCTTCTCAGTACAACAAACACCTAAAAATGTGGAAAGAAATTTGGTTTGAGGGGAGGATGTGGCAAGTAAACAAATTATGAACACCAATCTTACCTCCCATGAGTGGCCATAATTTTGAGAGTGAAAAATCATCAGTTTTTTAGAATTTAATTTTTTACTTCATTACCTAAACTTCAAAATTACTTTTTGTCAAAGGTACAAAATGTTATTATTTATAGTTATAATATTAATAATACTATTAATAATATTATTAATATTCATTATTAACACTTCTTCATATATAATCTTAATTCATATGATAATATTATAATAATATTGTATAATAATATAATAATAAGCATAAACATAAATATAATATAATATAACAATATAATAAAAAATAAAAATATAATATAATACTTTATACAAATATTAGAATATTAGAATAATGTAATAATATAAATATATTATTATCATATTTATAATATAAACATTGTTTGTTATCAATAAATAATTAATTATACTATTTCATTAATATTTAAACTAAAAATATTTATAAATTATACTATAAATAGTACAATTTTGTTATAATATTTATATTGGCTTTAAAAAAAGTTATTTGTTTAACATTATTGGAATCCAATTTTCCTATACAACAAATATTTATTCTAATTAATATCAATTAATATTATACTATATTATAATACTATAATATCAAGTGTTATAATAAATATTAATAATATAATTAATATTATAACTATAAATAATAAAAATTTTGTTGGTTTCACAAAAAGTAAATATGAAGTTTACCTAACGAAATAAAAAATTAAAACTAAAACACGACTATAACTAGAATAGATATCTTAAATACATCTATAGTTCCTGCATTAAACTAAAGTAATTTACCCTACAATTAGTTTTCTTTGTGGGATTCAAGACAATTCTTAGCTCTAAGAATTAGTTTTTAATGGAATATTTTTCAATAATTTTTTCATAGAATTAACATAGTAAAAATCATCATTAAACTAAATATTAATTTTCTTTGTGACTTTTGAAGATTGGAGAATTATAACCCTAACCCTCATTAAACTAAAATAAAGTAATTTACCTTGATAAATAATTTAGCCTCCCTTGATTTTCTTATTTTTCTTTGTGAGATGTGGCAATTCTTAGCTGTAACAATTAGTTTTTGTTGGTGTATAACTCCATGAGTTAACACTAACTCAATCATAGTTAGGCGACTTATAGCACATGCCATTTGACATTTTCAACTTGGTGAGTCATTGTAATAGGTGTCAATAGACTTGACATATCGCCTCTATTTCCTAGGGTAGTTAAGCTATTCTCTTGCTTTGAATATCGCCACCTATGCTTGTTTCATGGAGAGTTGGGTATGCAACCTCTACTATTTATACCTATTATTTATTAATACAAATTGTTTGTTCTCACTTGTAATCTCATGTTTTATAGTCTGTCCATAATCTTGGTCCTCACATGGTATCAGAGCACTATGGTCAGCATCAAATCTTGTTTGCTCATTGTGCGAATCAAGTTTGCATCTCTAGGTTTTTTCTTAGTTTCGGTTGTTTTTCTATTTAACATTTATGTGTGCATCTTATTGCTTCAAATGCCCACATAGGGCAGTGTGGTTCCTCGCTTGCAAGCACGACACAAGCCGCATAGGCCAAAATTGTTTGAAGGCTCATAGACAATGTCTAGAGATAGGCCACATAGGCCATATTTTAAAAGCATCGACAATGGCTCAAAAGGTCAAACCAGAGAGAATCCTCAATGGCCACAAAAGGTTGATCATTTATTGCGTTCGTAGAATCCATCCAAAGTTGATGGTGGACAGCATCTTCCAGGCAACAAAGACTGATTAGGGATACCACAAGTAGTGCCATCCTCAGCAAAGTCTACAACCATCAAAGGAGTCTAGCGGTCATATAGATCAGTGACACCATATCCAAAAAGGACTCCTCAGCAAATACATGGGTGTCAAATCACCACATGTGGTGGTCACCACCGCACAGCCTTGCATTGTTGCGGTTAGCACTTTATGCACTCAATGCCCACCCTGATGACCAACCAATGGTATAGTCAAACAGGCTTTAAGGGCCCCACCCATGATGCCAATCAAGAAGGAGAGAAAGTTATTTGAAAAAGCTTTTTTTATTGTGACAGTTGTCAAGTTTAATGCCATATACTATGGTACTATTCATTTGTATTTTGTATTCAAATGCTGATGTAAGAAAAGGAAAAAAGCCAAGAAGGGGGGGCCAAAATTTTAAGAGCTTAGCCCTTGGTCACATGGATAAATAATCTCTTTTTTCATCCTCTATCCAACAAAGATGATATCACACTATCATTAGAGAGTGCCCGATCATGCTTTTGTAGGGAGACAATAAGTACTCATTCCATTAATTGCACAATTTGGAGGGAAACTAAACTAAAGGGAAAAATCCACTCAAAGATGTAAACAGATGTCAAGTGCACTCAATTATGAAGTGTCACTTTAAGGGGGGTATTAATCTAGAGTACTCAAAAACACTCATAATGCACTAAAGCACCACTTTAAAAGTTAAAACTGAGCATCAAGAAGATTAAATTGCACCATTTCATCACCTAAAAGAAGATCAAAAGGTAATGGCATTGCCAAAAGAAGAGGTCAATAGATGGGTTCTAAGTCTAGTAGTAGGTGATCACATGTCACAATTCATTGAATTATTTGTAAGGATCAAACACTACAATACTTCCAAAATATTAATGGACCAAGTCTACCATAACGTCATTGGCAAAGGTACTATTAAATTTGGAAAATGGATATGTCCATAATGTCTAGACTTCATTCTTGAGTTATTCAAAAATTACCTTTTAGTATATGTACTCACACAATCTGACAAGATAGTTGAGTTCCCTACTAAATCAACCTTCATTCGAGAAGCAAAAGATCAAAGACTTGTTGTAGTAGGCAAGGTTTGCAACTTTGACTATGCCTTCGTCTTTTCGCATTTCATATCTGGTGAAGAAGATAATCATGATGCAACTATTGGAGTCAACGACAACACTGAGAGGGGGGTGAATTAGTGTCGTGTAAATTCTAAAATTTTTGCAAACTTTATCTTACAAGACAAATAGAAAGGAAGACATTAATGATTTGTTGAGCTCATATGCACAAGATTGATAGTGAAAGATGTGAACCAAAAATTTATAAGCAAAATACAAATATGCACACATAGACACAAATTATGACATAGAAATTTCTGGATTGGAAAACCCTCAAGGGGAATAAAAACCACTTTGAAACTGCCTCACTGCCTTATTCAAAACCTCACTAGTTACATGAAGTTCTCACTGACCAAGAAAGCCTCACTAGCTACAAAAAGAAGTCTCACTAGCTACAATATGTGTCTCACTGACCTACAAGCCTCACTGGCATTTTTACAAACACTTTGGGTCCACATACAAATCTTATTAGGGGATTACCCTATTTCAATCAAGTGCAAAATCTTATACCACTCCTTTATCTTTCACAACAAATTCACTACAAAATTATATTCTTCAATATACGCAAAAGAAACAAATCATAAAAATAAATTCTTTTTGTGATAATTCCCGCACGATCTCTATGGTCACATCTCCAATCAACTAATCATCTAATTATATTTGCAAACACTTCATCTCTCTTCTCATCTTCTTCTCTCTTTCAAAACATGATCTCACATACAAAATGACACCCACACATCAATCTAGAACCTGCAAAATAAATCATATAAATCTTCTTCAAAATCCTTCATATTCCAATTCCATCTTATCACACAACATCTGCAATAAAATTATAAATAAAAGGACTATTGAAATTTCTCTTCTCTATATATTCATCTTCTTCAATATTTCTTGTGTGAGAAAAATAAAATCTTTCTCATGATTTGATCTTCTTCAATTGACTTTTCATCTGTTCCAAAAAATATCTCTTCAATTGAGTTTTTCATAATTTGATCTTTCTTCTCTTTTTACAAAAATCCTTAAACAAAATTCCCCAATAAAATTCCTCTACTCATTTGCATGAAGTCCTTTCACCTACAAAGAAAAAAGACATATTGCTTCTCTTCAATCAAATCATCTGACATTTCTTTTTCAAGATCTCATAAAAAAATGTCTTCAAAAACCATTTTGTTCTCCAAACAAATTTCATAATATATCTTCAATAAAAACAAATTCATCATCTTCTCAAAAATATAATCACTCTACGTCTTTTTATATTTTCTATTAAAAAAAATGAAGTATGATCCTCATGTGGCCATCTGCAAAAAAAAATCTTCCAAGAAAATCATCCCATAAAAGGCATTCCTCTAAAAATCAAGTCTCCAAACACAAATAAATCTTCAAATAAATATTTTTCCCAAAAAGAAAACTCCTTGAAATATTCAACAAACCTGCCATAATGAACTCCTCAAAAATCTTATAAAATTCACTTTACTTGATGTCATCTCTTGAGGCCATCAAATTTGGAGGAAAAACAAAGTTTCTAATTTTTTAAAAAATTAACATCTTTTTCGAGCTCTCCAAAGTCATTCACATATAAAACTCACCTTTTTTTTTCAATGTCATGAAGACATGGTTCAATAGAATAAAGTTTCTAATATTTAAAAACCACATTAAGATTTATCTGGTGCTCCCCAACCACATATACCTTTTCAAAAAACATTTGATACCCTTTTTAAAAACTCTAAACACTATCGGTGCTTTTTCATGAATCGAGCTCCCCTTCAAATAATAGATGCTCTTCATAAACAACTTTTATGGTCTTCTAAAATTTGAACCAAAAATCCTATCCACACATAAGGATGAAACCGAAGTTAGAGGTGAAGATAAATAGTAGGGCCGGTGGTAATATGTTTAAGAAACCCTCTAGTGGGTAATCATTAGTGAAATGACCTGTGAACGCAGGTCAACTATAGAATAAAGTAAAAAGAGCATAATAGGATGACAGGGAAATAAAGGCTTAACATGATAAGCTTTAATAACCATAATTTAGGAATTTTGACCCCTTAGTCTCCTTTTAACACAAACCTTAAAAGGATAGATGAAAAGTTATTTGTCTTAGACTCAAAAAGATATGACTCTGCATAGTCCAATGAAGCAATTCTGCCATATGCATTGAGATCACAACATCTCTTGTTATTGATTATTACTGACACATTCTTGGAGACTTGAACATTACCTTTTGAGATTTTCATTCACATCACAAGTATGATGCATGATGCAATCGATCAACATAATATTGATACCAAACACCTTGTACCTGATCATCATAACCATCTTTTGAAGCCACAACTGATGAAGACACAACCTATGACAATCATGACATAGAACATCAAATATTGTTCAACTGAGATCCAACAGAGATCGTCTTGTCCAACCTTTGAATTTTTTACATAACTTATATCAGAGCATATAGTACTCGATGACATCACCTATCCACAATATGTGAGCATCAACAAATCAACACAAACTCATCTTTGATTACCTTTGAACAATTAGTTGCTCCTATCGAGATGACATCCTAAAAGAATCTCTGCAACCTCACCTGAATTATCACAACTTCAAGACAACCATATCAACCCTCAAGTGAATAGCACTAGAATACAAATCACATGTTCTAATAAACAACTGAAGAACAACAACACCATTGATAATCAACACACCACATGAAAGGTCTACACTAATCAAGCCAACTCAACTGATAAAATCCTTATTAAAGGCATAATCAATACACTTATCCTATCCAAATGAACAACTCCCGATTGATGTTCTTGATAGAGTCAACAACTGTGAAAGACATGATCCTAAATAACCTAGGTCAAAAGTGCAAGTCTTGATGATACCTTGTGAGGATTCACACTAATTCAACACCCTCAATACCTTTTTGGCATCAATGACAAACAACTAAAATCAATCTCCTCCTTTGTCATTGATGGAAAAACTCCATAAAGCATTCTTTCTTTCTCCCCCTTTTTTACATCTGATGACAAAGAATGAAAAATAACTTCCCCTAAGAACAACTCCACTCAAAGAGGTTGTAACTTGATCATACCAAATACAAACACATTGTATAATGAGAACTTTGAAGACATAGACTCCTCATCACATAGTTCCCAACACAAGATGACATGATGATCACTTTTGATAAGACCTTTTCAAATCTTCCATGATAGTGACAACTCAATCCTACACAAAAGAAATATAGTACACAAAACACAAACTAGTACTTGAATATTACCATTATCATCTGTCATAATTGATTTAAGACCTTTACTTGCCTCCTGAAACATATTAATGATCAAAGAAACATGTTAGATTATCACATCAAGAACACTTCCATATGAGCATGA
Source organism: Cunninghamia lanceolata (assembly GCA_027924645.1). Classification (NCBI taxonomy): domain Eukaryota; kingdom Viridiplantae; phylum Streptophyta; class Pinopsida; order Cupressales; family Cupressaceae; genus Cunninghamia; species Cunninghamia lanceolata. The sequence goes on along the minus strand of BSBN01000078.1, from coordinate 26,068,894 downwards.
CTTGGCATCCAGTCCACCATCTTCTTTTGGTAATTTCTCCAATCCACCTGAAAACTCCTAAACTCATGCAAGACACATAGCTCAAAAACACATGAACAAAATAAATGAAGATTAATATCAATAACATTTGAATTGCAATATCCTAACAACTTAATCTTTGTGAGTACCAACAAGATATAAATAGGATAAGATACTCAACCTCATCAATCTCTTTGTGCATTGAACCCTTTAACAACTTATCAACACCTTGTATGCATCATGAACCACTAAACATGTCACTGATCATGAACACCTATATTACTGGCATACACTGAAACTCAAAATCATCAGAAACATCATTTCAAACATTATTAGGTAAGCATAATAAACAAAACAAGATCATCATATTGATAAACATCAACTGATCTCCTCCTATAACTTCTTGGACATAAATGATAGGACAAGAACAACTCCCCCTCACATCATGCTATCTATTATTGAACTGATGATGTAACTTGTGCAATATGCACAAGTTTAGGATTTGCCTTCTCATGACTTTGTTTCTAGTTCCACACTATTACAGGGTCTTTCTTTCTCCAAACCTTTATACCTTCTTTTCTTTTCAACTTTTTCAAATCATGTGATGCTTTCATGTAACTGTGTGCTTTATGACCAAGAGAGTTGCAAATATAACAAATTATGTTACAATCATAATCAAATGACTAATAGTACTTTTTTGACATCCCTTGAGCATTTATGATATGCTTCCATGCAGGATAATATCTTCCATTCATTTTGTAGTTTCTTTGTATGTGACCAACATTATTGCACTTGTAACAAACAATATCAGTATTCCATCTGCAATTAATTGCTTTGTGTCCAAAATGATTACAAGTATAACAAAAACTATTAAATGAATAGTTATACCTATACATGTATGCTTGTCTTATAGGAGCATTTCTTCTAAAATTTCTTCTCCTTTGATTATGCATTTTAACAAAATCATCTTTGGTATTTATTTAAACTTATGAGTTCTTTTTGTCTTCAAGAGCAATAACATGATGATCAATTTTCTTTCTAGGAGTTTCTTTGGATTTTGAACACTCTCCTTCTTCAAATCCTAAACCAGTAGTGTCCTTATGATGCTTCTATTTACCCAACATCTCATGCAACTTATTTGAGCTATCTTCAAACACTTGATATTTCTTGGATAGAATCTTGAGACCTTCATAATTTATTCTCAGATTAATAATTTCACCCTCTAATTTCATATTCTCAATCCTTCTAACTTCAAGGTCAGATTTTGAAACATCCTATCCTCTTAGCTTCCTCAATTTCAGTCTTTAATCTAACAATTAATCTGTCTGAATCATCAATATATGTCCTTAAACTCATAATCTGACATCTAGCCTCTTCAAGATCTGAAGATACACTTCAAGGTCTGAAAGTGCTTTGTCTTTAGATTCTCTTTCTTGTTGCAGATGTAATTTTAATTTCTGATTCTCTTTCTTATATTTCTTGAGTTCAGTTAGAACATATATGAGCTTTCCTTCCATATCAATCTCACAATCTTGTTCATCATATTCCTGATCATCACTTATGATATTAGCTTCTTTAGAAAGAGATTGAACCTCAACTCCTTCATTTGAAAGTCTCCTTTCATTGCCACTTTCTTCACACACTAGAGTGTCCTCTCTTTATCATCATCTTGATAAATTCTTTTCAATTTCCTCCACATATCCTGAGATGTAACACAATTCATAACTTTACAAGAAACATCATTAGATAGAGTAGACAATATGACGTTCTTTGCAATATGATTACATTCAAGGGCTTCTTTGTCATTTGTAGTAACACAATACCCATTCTCAACTCACATCAAAACACCATTTCATAAAGAGGATAAATAAATATGCATTCTAAAATACCAAACAGAAAAGTCTGAACCATCAAAGAGAGGGACTCTTGAAAACTCTTTCTCTATTTTAATACCTGATTCAACTTGTGAAGCTTCTTTATCAACTGATTGAACTTCAACATCTAAATTTTATATGGATGATGTCTTTTGTGTCTTTTGACCAGAATGAAGCTTGATAGTTCTCATGTTATTATTTCTTCTCATATTCTTATTTCTTCTACACTTACCCATTAAACTCCACACACAAGACCTACCCAAGCTAATTAAGCTTCAAAAGGGAACCTAGGCTCTGATACCAATTGTTCGAGTCAAGGACAACACTGAGAGGGCAGGGGGGGTGTGAATCAGTTATGTGTAAATTCTAAACTTTTTGCAAACTTTGTTGAGCTCATATACACAAGACTGATAGTGAAGGATGTGAACCAAAAACTTATAAGAAAAATACAAATATGTACACATAGAGACAAATTATGACATAGACATTTTTGAAGTGAAAAACCCTCAAGGGGAATTAAAACCACTTTGAAACTACCTCACTGGCTTATTCAAAACCTCACTAGTTCCATGAAGGTCTCACTGACCAGGCAAGCCTCACTAGCTACAAAGAAGCCTCACTAGCTACAATATGTGGTTCACTAACAAATGTAAGGTCTCACTGACCTACAAGCCTCACTGGCATTTTTACAAACACTTTGGGTCTACATACAAATCTTATCAGGGAATTACCCTATTTCAATCAAGTGCAAAACCTTATACCTCCCCTTTATCTTTCACAACAAATTCACTACAAAATTATATTCTTCAATTTGTGCAGAAGAAACAAATCATAAAAATAAGTTCTTTCTGTGATAATTCTTGCACCATCTCTATGGTCACATCTCCAATCAACTGATCATCTAATTATATTTGCAAACTCTTCATCTCTCTTCATCTTCTTCTCTCTATCAAAACATGATCTCATATACACAATGACACCCACACATCAATCTGGAACCTGCAAAATAAATCATACAAATCTTCTTCAAAATCCTTCATATTCCAATTCCATCTTATCACACAACATCTGCAATAAAATTATAAACAAAAGGACTATTGAAATTTCTCTTCTCTACATATTCATCTTCTTCAATATTTCTTGTGTGAGAAAAATAAAATCTTTCTCATAATTTGATCTTCTTCAATTGACTTTTCATCTGCTCCAAAAAAATATCTCTTCAATTGACTTTTTCATAATTTGATCTTTCTTATCTTTTTACCAAAATCCTTAAACAAACTGCCCCAATAAAATCCCTCTACTCATATGCATGAAGTCCTTTCACCTACAAAGAAAAATGACCTATTGCTTCTCTTCAATCAAATCATCTAACATTTCTTTTCCAAGATCTCATAAATAAAATGTCTTCAAAAACCACTTTGTTCTCCAAAAAAATTTAATAATATATCTTCAATAAAAACAAATTCATCATCTTCTCAAAAATATAATCACTCTCCATCTTTTTATATTCTCTATAAAAAAATAAAGTATGATCCTCATGTGGGCATTTGCAAAAAAAATCTTCCAACAAAATCATCCCATAAAAGGCATTCCTCTAAAAATCAAGTCTCCAAAAACAAATAAATCTTTTTCTCAAAAAGAAAACTCCTTGAAATAATCAACAAACCTGCCATAATAAATTTTCTAAGATTTATGTGGCGCTCCCCATACCACATATACCTTTTCAAAAAACATTTGATTGCCTTTCTAAAAACTGTAAACACTATCGATGTTTTTCATGAATCGAGCTCCCCTTCAAATATTTGATGCTCTTCATAAACAACTTTTATGGTCTTCTAAAATTTGAACCAAAAATCCACTCCACACATAAAGACAAAACTAAAGCTAGAGGTGAAGATAGATAGTAGGGCCGGTGGTAATATGTTTAAGACACCCTCTAGTGGGTAATCATTAATGAAATGACTTGTAAACACAGGTCAACTACAGAATAAAGCAAAAAGATCATAAATAGGATGACGGGGAAATAAAGGCTTAATATTATAAGCTTTAATAACCATAATTTAGGAATTTTGACCCCTTAGTCTCCTTTTAACACAAACCTTAAAAGGATAGATGAAAAGTTATGTGTCTTAGACTCAAAAAGATATGACACTGCATAGTCCAATGAACCAATTCTGCCATATGCATTGAGATCATAGCATCTCTTGTTATTGATTATTACTGACACATTCTTGGAGACTTGAACATTACCATCTGACATTTTCATTCACATCACAAGTATGATGCATGATGCAATCTATCAACATAATATTGATATCAAACACCTTGTACCTAATCATCATAACCATCTTTTGAAGCCACAACCTAATGAAGACACAACCTATGACAATCATGACATAGAACATCAAATATTGTTCAACTGAGATGCAACAGAGATCCTCTTATCCAACCTTTGACATTTTCACATAACTTATATCAGAGCCCATAGTACTTGATGACATCACCTGTCCACAATATGTGAGCATCAACAAATCAACACAAACTCATCTTTGATTACCTTTTAACACTTGGTTGCTCCTATCGAGATTGCAACCTCACCTAAATTATCACAACTTCAAGACAACCATATGAACCCTCAAGTGAACAACACTAGAATACAAATGACATGTTCTGATGAACAACTGAAGAACAATAACACCATTGATAATCAACACACCACATGAAAGGTATACACTAATCAAGCCAACTCAACTAACAACATCCTTAATTGTGAAAAACATGATCCTGAACAACCTAGGTAAAAAGTGCAAGTCCTAATGATACCTTGTGAGGATGCACACTAATTCAACACTCTCAATACCTTTTTGACATCAATGATAAACAAATACCTTCAGCAACTTCAGAGCCTAGTGTAAACTCTCATCTCATCTTAGTTGGTTCTATATAGTAGAAAAATTGAATTCTACCTACATTTTTAGTTTGTAAAAGAACTCATATAGTGTCAAGATATTGAAATTGTAAAAGTGAAATGTAAGCACACTGATCTATAAAGTGTAGTGGGGAGATTGCAACATTACAACTTGAATCGCATTGATTCTTACCCCATTCATATGTGTGCATATGTACACCCTTGTCTTCAGTTATTTTGTACATTTCTTAGACCTACATCCTAGTCTTTATCATTTAAAACACTACTTACTTCAATCAGTTTGCTAAAATCTCTTGACATCAAGAGAATGGCAAGTTTTACAACTTTGACATGCTTCAGGAGTTCTACATATCTACATCAGAATTGACATTAGCATCATCATCTTCTACGGTTGCTATCTAGTCCTCTCTTTGTTTTCTCTTTTTTTGGTGGAAAGTTTTTTCCCATAGGGTTTTCTTTCTTTCTCTATTTTCTGAGAGATACATTTGTAAATGAGTACCAAAATAGTGCACTGCCAGGAATCATCATTCATAAACTCACCTAAGCTATGCATAAGGTAGGTTTTGGTGTATAACTCCATGAGTTAACACTAACTCAATCATAGTTAGGCGACTTACAACACAGGCCAATTTACATTTTCAACTTGGTAAGTCATTTGTAATAGGTGCCAATAGACTTGACACATCACATCTATTTCCAAGGGTAGTTAAGCTATTCTGTTGCTTTGAATATCACAACCTATGTGGAGAGTTGGGTATGCAACCTCTACTATTTATACCTATTATTTGTTAACACAAATTGTTGTTCTCACTTTTAATCTTGTTTTTGATACTGTTTCCACGATCTTGGTTCTCACAGTTTTTAATGAAAAAACTTAATTATAATTTTTTTATAAGAAATAATTCCCATATTAAAAATCTATAACAAAGGTCATTAAACTAAATATTAATTTTTTTTGGCTTTTAAAGATTGAAGAACCCTAACCCTAGCGTAAATAACTTACCCTGCCATTAATTTTCTTTGTGGTTTTCAAAAATTTGTTTATGGAAGAAAAATATTAAATAAATTATAATTTATAGGTTCCATATTTTAAGTTGCACTTTAACTGCAATTTTCTTTTTATTTTAATGAGTATCATAGCATTGCATCACTTCATAAATTTATTTTACATGAAAAATACAAAAAAAATGGTTTCATAGTGCCCTTACCAATTAAAGTTTCTCTTAGTACTTGATCTAATTATTTCTATATGTCGGCTCCTTAAAAGTTTTTGTTAACACACTCACACCAAGAAGTACAATCCTAATTAGTTTTCTTTGTGGGATGCAAGACAATTCTTAGCTCTAAGAATTAGTTCTTAATGGAATATTTTTCAATAATTTAATCCAAATATTATGAAAAACTTAATTATAATTTTGTAATAGAATTAACATAGTAAAAATCTAAAATAAAGGTCATTAAACTAAATATTAATTTTCTAATTTTCTTTTCTGGATTGTAACCCCTAACCCTAGCTCTCATTAAACTAAAATTAAGTAATTTACTTTGATAAATAATTTAACATACCATTGATTTTCTTATTCTTCTTTGTGAGATGTGGCAATCTCTAATAATTAGTTTTTAATGGAAAAAAATTTAATTATAATTTTTTTATAGGAATTAATTGCATAGTAAAAATCTAAAACAAAGGTCATTAAACTAAATATTAAATTTCTTTGTGGAAAAACCCTAACCCTAGCTCTCATTAAACTAAACTAAAGTAAATTATAGGTTCCATAATTTAAGCTGCACTTTAAAGGCAACCTTATTTTATTTTAATGAGTAGCATAACATTGCATCACTTCATAAATTCATTTTGCAAGAAAAATACAAAACAATGGCTGCATAGTGCCCTTATCAATTAAACTTCTCTCCTTATCGATTAAACTTCTTCTCCCAATTCAATTTGGACTGTTTTTATTTGATTTTATTTTTCGTACTACTTATATTTATACACATTATTTTATTTCTTTGTAGACAATCATCCCTAGATAACTCCTCTCATGTAATTATTTTTATATGTTGGCTATTTAAGAGTTTTTGTTGACACACTCACCCATTACACTCCACCCCATCCCTAGATAACTCCTCTCCATGTAATTATTTTTATATGTCAGTTATTTAAGAGTTTTTGTTGACACACTCACCCATTACACTCCACCCCTTGTTGCCATTGTAGTTACATCTATCGGCGTAATTACAACTAAAACACATACTATAATTAGAACACTACAAGGCAGGTACTTGCCACTACGTGGCACTTGTTTTACATTACAACTAGGTTTGCTCAGGCTTTTTACAGAGATCTGGTATAAATATATTAGAAGATAGAGACTTTTACTTTGTCTGTTCAGAGTAAAAGTATCGTTTGGAGAATTTAGAAGCCCTACATTCTAAGATCGAGAAAAAAGTAACGATTTCGTTTGTAGCAACATTCTCAACAGAAAGGGATCCCTCACTACATATCTGGTATTTTCCTCAAGAATCCCTCACAACATAAAGCCAAGATTTTGTTGCATTTTCTTTTCCATTCCTTTTTATGGTTTCTCTCCTTCTGCGTATTATAAATGTTGTTGAAGTCATAAAAGCAGCTGTGTTTCAACCTGTATATCTCTGGTTCTCTATGAATCCATTAAAAACTTTAGTAGATGCACTGTACAAATCTAGATGTTAACATGGTAAAACCTAAATGTAAAAGAAGCTTGCGATAAAACTAAGGAACGGCAAAATCATATTTGATACACAACCAAAGAGTGTAGAGGTAATAGTTGCAATGCCTTGCTTTACACAATCCTTGAAGGAAACAGTCAATCGTAAGGAGACTTAAATAGTAAAACATGGTAAGGTCTCACAGGATCTCAGAGCAAATAATGACTAAATAGATTTTATAATTAAGAGGCTTAGTTCGTTATATTAGAATTTGACCTGGACAGTAGCTAGCATGCCCAATTTTTTAATTTAGAAGTTAAATACTTCTATTTGATTATAATTTATTAAAAGTAGATTATCTCGTTTTGTAGTTTTTCTCCATCCAGTTTTCTGTCTAAAGAGTTTTATAACCAGTTTGTATTGTGTAAATCCCATACTCTTTCAAACCGCATTCAAGGATATCTGAACGTTATTCAAAGAGTCCTCCTGAGATGCTAAAATATGAGTTAAATGGTTAACCAGAAGAGGGAGTTGTTGACCTAGCCAAAGAGCTTTAGATTTCTATTTTGAAATTTTCATACTATTGTGCATGACTTCATACTCAATTAGAAACATAATTCCAACTAACTTCAACACATTTATAGTTTAATTCAAGGAGGTTAGAGGATTGTGTTGGTCCCATCCATCATCTCAAAAAAGAGCAATGTCACCCTTCCCCACAATCTAAAAAAGACCAATTTTAATCAGAATATGTGCATGCCTTAGCGGCAGGTTTGTTTTTCAAAAACATTTACACAGTTGAGAGGTGGGAAGCAGCCGTGTCTTCTTACAGAATGGATCGGGGAGATGCCCTAATTGGTGGTCTTTTTAACCTTGCAGCAATGCGTACCTCTCCCCTGCAGCAAGCTATCTACAGGGCCTTGCAAGGCAGACTCAAATCTTTGAGCAGCGGTGAATTAGATGATGCGTTGCAGTCTCACTGTTTTATGTTTACTAAGAAAAAAGTTGAGAGAATCAAGGATGTGTTCACGGCCATCGGATTTCTAAGGATACATGCTACTAATTTAGCTCGAGGTATGCCTCGGTATGCATTAGAGGACCCCGATGAACGAGCTCAGTCTTCTGCGGACATGGAGATGGACGAACAGAATCTGCCGTTAGCTCCACCAGTGGCGTGAGGGTGCGAAGACAGTCTGAGTTTTTTGCGTCCAGGGTGGGTGGCTGCTGGGGTTGATGGGTCTGAGGCTGTCGTGCTGGTGGTATGGGATGTTTTTAGTTCGGTGGTGGCTTTTTGATGTGTAGCTTGTGGCCTGCTTTCAGTTTTCACCCGGGTGACGGTTTTCTACTCTCCTGTTTTATTGTTAAGTTTTATGGTTAAGACTGCTATGTTTTTACTGCTATGCTGTTTATCTCATGACTTGGCTTCGGCCCCAACCTTTTGTAATATTTTTATTTCTATTTATCTATGGGTGCTCCTACACCTTTTTCTGGTTAAAAAAAAAAAAATTAATCAGATGACTATCCAAGTTTATTGTTTTCTATTTATGAGAACTCTTGCAAAGAGTTGACATCCTAGAAATGTAAGCACAATTCTCCGAATTCAGCTGCTTGAGCTTAAGAATTATCCCCCATAAAGCCTATTCCTCCACACACCATATCCAAGATAATTTGCAGATATTGTTAAGGAGAGAAGATGTCATACCTAATCCACCTCTCTCTTTAGGCTAACAAAATTTACCCCAAAATTAATCAAATGACATTTCATTTTCTCTAAATTTCTTTCTCAAAGAAACTTTCTCATTGTATGGTCTAAATCATGAAGGATGCCTTTTGATTCACAAGAGCTATAAATCTATAAACTTAGAGAGCCTAATCATGGCTTTAAGGTTTATACAACTAACCAAAGAGAGTTATATGTGTGTCCAATGACTAATATGACAAGTTAAACAAAATCTAGCATAACATTCTAGTCTTTTTCCCAGGGCAAGTAGGAGAAATAAGGGCACCCAAATATTTGAAAGGCTGAGAAGCCAGCTTGAAATGAAGTATATTAACAATTTGTTTTTGAAGATGAGGGTTCATATGGAAGAAAACCTAATACTTTTGTTCATTCAAGAGTTACCTAGACACACTGATATAAATGTCAAGAGATCACTTAAGAGCAATAGCTTCCTCAAGAGTGACATTGCCCATCAAAAAAGTGTCATCCACAAATTGGAGTTGGTTAAGTGGATTAATACTTTGCACAATGTAAATGGATCAAGATTTATTGTCATTTGTTTTGAGTTAATCTTGTAGGTGTAGATTTGATTTGAGACTTGCAATTTTAATGTTTTCCTATAGATTCAATCTTTTCATGCAAATTTGAACTTTCTATATTAAATATTTAGAAATGTGTTTACTCCTAATATCTAAACATGGTGGTTCTATAACCATTAGTAGATTTTTTTGTGCTAGGCATGAGAGGCAACTTGTTCTCCTATTTTGCCTTAATCAAACCTTTGGATTGATTTAATGTGTTTGCACAAGATGGAAGATATGCCAGGAAAAATATAGGTGTAGATAATAATGCTAAGTACTTTTTTAATGCAGATGCTAAGTGTAGATGTCTCCTCTTGATATGTCCTAGATGATTAAAATGAATTAGGATTTATCCTTTTATATAATACTCTAGTGTGCAAATTTGAATATTGCACATTTTAGTCAACCAGTAATAGTTAGATTTAGTTGGCTTGGGCCCATATTTAAATTTAATTCTAGAAATTTAGATGTCAACACCAAAGTTACAATTCTAAACTAGGTTTTAGTACTACACCTATTGGTTTGATCCAAAATAAGGAATAGGTAATCTGGAGATTACATTTGGATCCTTTCTAGGATGTGTGGAGTTAGGTTCAATCAAGGCTTAGGTAATTGTAACTTTCCTGTAGAAATATGCCACATGCACATTGTAAGTACCAAAATCATGTCAAGCCTACATGATAGTCTAATGATTAAAAGAGGTTCCTAATCACAATCATGTAGACATAATTTACACTCCTCTAAGTAGTTTTACTCTTAGTACATATCCCTTGTGTTTTCTGACAAGCCATTTTAGATCCTCCTATTCTAGGTTTCCCCATTGCTTTTTTTGGGTCACTCCATAGTGCATTTGGGTCACCCTGTAGCATCTCTCGATTGCCCGAGTTACCCTAACTATTAAAAGGGGTGACCCTCTCATTTTGGATGAACAAATTAACTCATAATTTTAGCTTTCCTTCTTGATTTTAAACCCATTTTTTTCACATTTTTTTATCTCAACTCATTCTTTTTCTTACTTTATTTCCTTTGCGAACTCATGATCAAATCTTAACTCTTATAAATTGGTTCCATTTTCTCTTTGAGTTCACTCTTGTTTTCTTTTATCTTTCTTCTTATCCTTTGTCTAGTCATGTGGAATTGTTTCCCTTTTTCTTTAGATAACTACTTTTAATCTTATCTCCTCTTTTGTTCCCTCTCATTTCTACCTACAAATACCCCTTCATTATTCATTGTTTATTTTCTCTTTCATTGACAAATCTTCTTTACAAGCTTCTTCAAAATCTTCTTCTAGATATCTTCATAGTTTAGATATCTCATAAAAATCTAGAAATCCTCTTCTCGTTGAGAAATCTCACAATATTCTTCATAAGATTCTTTCAGCTTCTTCATAGGCTTTTGAATCTAGATTAGTTTATTTATTTTAGTTTTTACAAAGCTTCAAATATTTTTCTTTAGTATACTATTTTCATGTATTCTTTCGTTAGCCAAGCTTATGCATAGTATCCCCTCAAGCTTTTTATGCTTGAAAAAAGATTAGTGTGCCCCATTTTCCCTTCAAATTTGTTATTGCTTCTAAGCTATTTTTTCTCTTCGTTACATCCCCCTTTTTATCACTATCTTAGAGAGGAGGACCCCATTGCTGTAGGGGAGGAGATAGTTGTTATAGGACCTTTGAGGACAAATACTAGCATTGGTGCCCATTATTATAGGTTCTTTATTTCTTTATTGGTAATAAGCTAATATTTTTCTCTTAAGGAAGTAAAATATTGTCTTGTCTTTCTCTTGATAGCATAAAGTTAGAGTAAAGTTATATAATTTTTAGAATAATTTTTCTAATTTTCTTAACTTGTAGTTACAAATTTATATTAGAAGCTTCAAAACTTGGAAAACACACCAAAACATAGTTTTTTTTATAGGAAAAATACTGTTAGAGGGGAGAGTTCCCTATATTAAAATTCAGCTGAAAATTACAAGTCTTCTACACACAGAGAAAGAAAACAAGGAGGTGAATGTCCTCAATCACCACCAGAAATCTCTCGATCTGGGTAGAAAAGAACTAATTTACATATAATCAAACATAGTAAGCTTGCGTAACCATTACATTTTGATCCAACCCCTCTCGCTTGGCACATTCTGAGCTGCCACTGCATTAATAACAACCAAAAAATCACCCTCTATGCCAACACACTTGAGATTATTGTCCACACAAAGTTTGAGACCAACTTGTAGGATAGCAAATTTGGCATCGTTGTTTGTGCTATTAGGGAGTTTTACAATTCTTGCCCAAACTAGATCGCCATACATGTTTTGAATTAGGAAGCCAACTTCCAGATGGCCTGGGGTTGCCTTGTGAAGTGCCATCAAAGTTGAGTTTGAGCCTCCCAAAAGGTGGAAGATTCCAGTGAGTGTCACCTGGTTTAGACTTTGGCTTGACCATGATGCCATTTGGCTCGATGAGGTGTGGCCACTCCAGGGACATTTTATCATCCCATAGTGAAAAATATTTGCATTGCCTCTGGGTCACCCTTGTGTTCAAGTGTTCACAAACTCCAAATTCAAATTTTTTTATTATTGAAGAAATAGAAGCCTCCTTCGCATTGAAAATCTAGCTTTTGCGCTTTTTCCAGAGCTACCATACAATTTGAGTCAAGATCTCAGACCATAGACCACCCCACATACCTACTTTGAAGATTCAAAGCCATGCTGTGAAGACACTCAGGAGGTCGTTCTGAAGAGGACTGAACCACTTATTGCAAAAGTACAACCAACAACACATCAAAATCATGAAAGATGCTCTAAATGTATTCTAAACGACCCGGGAGCTAAACCTTAAGAGGGAAAATGATGCAAGGGCATCTTCTTAATTTTTGAATATTGTGATTTTTGGGTTGTTGAGGGGTCAGATGACAAGATGTAGATGGTAGGAAGTTCTTGTCACCAAACCAACATGAACATTCATAGTCATTTGATAGTTTTCTAGGTTTTTATTACATATGTTGAAGGCAGTTAAGTTAATAGGTAGACGTCAGAGAGAATAAATAGCTATGGTCAAGTAGAGTCAGGTCCATCATGAGCGGATTGGTGTGATGGTTATAGCAAGAAGAGGTGAAAAACGACAGTAGCAGTTAAAGGGAAGACCAACAGGGATACTTGTTGAATCAACAATGAGGGTAGTTAGAAGTTGAAGAGGTTTGAATTGATGGTTGGAAGGGAGAAAATGCAACAAATTGTAAAGAAAGCATTGTGAAGAGACATGCAAGAAAAGAAAAGAAAATGGTTCCAGTAACCAACCATTGGTAGGAATCGAATAGATAGGAAAGGCATATCAAATGCATATAAGGAGAGTGAGCAGGTATGAGATAGAGAGAGAGGGAGAACAGCCGAAGAAAGGAAGGCGGAGTTATAGAAGAAAAAGGCTGATAAGAGAAAGACTAAGAGGCAACTAGGCAAAGGGAAGGAGTCTGATCAAGTAAGAGGAAGGCCAATAGAAAGAAGTAGAGGATGTTAAGAGAAAGGCCAAAGGCCAATGGATTGAGGCCCAAATAGAAGGAGAGTGATAGTCAATTGGAGCTGGAAAAGAAGAGGTTGATGATTATTGGAAAAGAGAAGACTGGATGGTGAGAGGATAGGCTTGAGTACCAGATGTGACCGGAAAGGGAAACGTCAATAGGATGAAGAAAAGAGACCAAGGGAGTAATGAGAGTGAGAGGGTTGAATGCGAATAGAGAAGGGAGCATCGATCTATGAAGGATCTAGTTAACTTGTAATCTTTAATGGTTTCCCCAGCATGAATAAAGTTCCTTATTTTTTATGTGTATTTATTTGTTATCGCTTGTGGTTTATCTCAATCATAAAGGATTTGTTTTATATATGTATGACTCATCTAATAATGTAAGTTTCCTCTCATGGGTAGTTCTTATTCCGGCAACCTAAATTCATTAGTTAGATCTAACATTTCTGCATTTTATTTCTAGATTGACTTCCTATCCATAGAAAGGTTCATGTCACTGTTATGACAGCAGGTCTGTAGAGGTCTAAGTTAAGAGATCAACATTAATGAATAGAAAGTGTATCTGGTGTGTGAAGTTATTAAATGGGGTATTAGAGCATTTGAATAGATCTCATGCTATCAGATTGGTATCAGAGAGCAAGGTTGGTTTTGAGTGCTGAGTAGATCACTAGAGTGAGGTAGCTTAGCCAGGACATGTGGAAGAGGAGGAAAGAAAACATGAAGAAGCTAAATGTAGCTTTTGAAAGAGAGCTGAAAAAACAGAGAAAAGATTTGGCACAATACCTAATAGCAAGGGAGCAAAGGTTAGAAGAAGAAAGCCATGAATATTTTTGGGTATGGCCAATGGAAAAGAAAGTAAAGTGGCCTATGAAGGTGATTATGGAAAGAAGAAAAACGCAGAGGATGGATACCTTGAGAAGAGGAAAGAGTACCCACAAAGGTTGGGACAACAAGAGGTTGTCAGATAAGAAACATACCTCAAAAGTGATGGAGGAAGTTCTCATTGAAGAGAACATGAGGGAAGGTAAGAAAAAAAAAGAGGAAGAGAAGAAAGTGCAACAAGCAGCACTGGTGGAAAAGATAAATGAAAAGAGGAGAGTGTCCATGAAGGTGACACTTATGGACACATTGTGGTCTCGTGTTTTATTGTCTAATGTTGTCTTTAAGTGTGTGTATATAGGTATGAAGAGCATGACAAGAAAGGTCTGGAATGAGACCTTGAAATGGATAAGAAAAGGGTCTAGCAAAGCACCCTTGGGTGGGGATGAAGATGAGAGAAGAGCAAGCCAAATTGCAGCAGTTGGTATGCATGAATGAATTGTAGTAGTACAACAGGAAAGGGTACAGTGCAATGAATTTAAATGTGAAGAAGAGAATAGTATGATATTGATTTTAAATGATAATGTAGATGTTGATGATGATTATGAATTTCAAGATGCCCTAGAAGATGTTTTAGAGGAAATGGAGGAAGCCTACCAGGAAGATGAGTTGTCAAGCAATGAAGACAAGGATGATAGTAAATCAGGACAACAGAACAAAGAAGAGGTACATGTGAGTACAAATGTTGATTTTAATCATAAATTTGAAATTAAGAATGTAGTTATGCAATTTGATAGAGGAAAGAAAGAAAACCATGGTTATATACTGCCACGTTTGCTTGAGGGATAGCATAGAAAGTATAAACAAGATGCTGTTTATGATGGATTTCATGATAGTAAGCCTATCACAAGCATGGAAGGTATGATAGAATTAAAGAGGAGCCAAGGTGAGAGAATAAGTTTGCCAGAAAGGAAGTATGAAGAAGGCATTTTAAGGTAGAAAACAGACCTTAGGTCATGGAGAAACTATGCAACAAGAAGAAGTCAACAGTTTGGAACTATAGGAATCCAAGTATGGAGGGTGAAGTCTGAGACAGCAGCACGGAAAGTTGGCACAGTAGGATGCGGTGAGAAGAAAATATCTCAAGAGAGTAAAAGTAAGAAGAAGAGAATAAGATAAAGGAGATAGAGTTAAGTTTATGGTAGAATGATCACATACAATAAGTTGAGACTTGTAAAGAGGAGTTCAAGGAAAATGAAGAAATAGTGTTACACCATGAAGCTAGAAAGGAAATTGATTGTATGAAGAAGCATGCAAGAGAACCAGAACAACAAAAAGGAGATGATGAAGACACAAAAGTATTAACTAACATCATACCTAGGAAGGAAGAGAATGAAGCAGCCAGAAGGAAGCTAGAGGATACGTACAAGATGAAAGGTAAACAAATTGTTTGTGAAGATTTTCAAATTATAGATTAAATAGTTGACAATAAGAGTTTGATAGATGAAGATGAGAAGAGTGTAGATATGAATGGTGAAGATGGAAATTACGAGTATGAAATAGAGTTGTGGAGACTTGTCAATGAGAAAGAAATGAGGAGAAATAAATATAAAAGGAAACAAGGAAGTAAATAGAGGCAAATTGAAAAGCTCAAATGGGATAAGAAGGCTGAAGGACAAAACAGGGCAGCAATAACTAGGAATGATGAAAATAATGAAGAGGCTAAGATTGCAGCTATGGTAGAAGTTGAAGAAATAAGGACTTGTGAAAATCTTAGAGTTGAAAAGGAATCTAGAAAAGAAGATGGAGGTGAGAATAGAATTTGGAATAAGAGGACAACAGATAATCTAGTCGAAGATGAATCCATAAAAAGTGCAATAACTAAAATGGAAGAACGTGTTGATGGAAACCTGAAGACAAATGAATCAGCAGGAGACATGGAAATGAGGGTAGAGGTATATGATAAAGGGGATATTGCAGAGCTACAAGAAGAGGTAAAATTCTCAGTCCTATATGAGGAAATTGTTTTGTTTCATTTTGATTTATGGAGTAGTGATGAGATAGGACAAAATTATGAAGAGAGATATACAGATTTTTGTAAGAATTTTGGGAGTTGTAATACATATGGTGAAGTCCATAATGATTTAATATGGAAGGATGAATTTGATCAGACTGAAAGACAGTTGGATGATATATTGAAAGTCATTTACATTGATCTATATGTGGCTAAGTGGGAAATGAAACTTTGGAGTAAACTAGTTAAGAATGGAACAATGAAAGTGGCAGAACAATGTGGGAGAAAGATGATAACTATACCAAAAAGATTGTAGAAGAAGCAAAAGAAAAATATAGAGCTAGATAAGTTTTGATCCTCATGTGTAGGAGCACATGCAATTTTGTTCCCTGGGGAGTCTGATGTAAGGGCATCTTCTTAATTTTTGAATTTTGTGATTTTTGGGTTCATTGAGGGGTCGGATGACAGGATGTAGATGGTAAGAAGTTCATGTCGCCAAAGCAATAGGAACATTCATAGTCATTTGGTAGTTTTCTAGGTTTATGTTACATATGTTGAAGGTAGTTAAGTTACAAGCAGATGACAGAACAAATAAATAGCTATGGTCAGGTAGAGTCAGGTTACCATGAGCAGATTGGTGTGATGGTTACAACAGGAAGAGGTGGAAAAAGACAGCAACAGTTAAAGGGGATACTGACATGTATACTTGTTGAATCAACAATGACGGAAGTTAGAAGTTGAAGAGGTTTGAATTGACAGTTGGAAGGGAGAAGATGCAACAAATTGTAGAGAAAGGGGTGTGAATAGACACGCAAGAAAAGAAAAGAAAATGGTTCCAGTAACTAACCATATAAGGAGAGTGAGAAGGTATGAGATTGAGAGAGAGGGAGAATGGCCAAAGAAAGGAAGGCTAAGTTATAGATGAAAAAGGTTGATAAGAGAAAGACCGAGAGGCCGACCGAGAGGTCACTGGGCAAAGGGAAGGAGGCCGATGAAGTAAGAGGAAGGCTAATAGAAAGAAGTAGAGGCTGAACATAAAGAAGTAGAGCATGTTAAGAGAAAGACTAGAGGCCAATGGATTGAGGCCCAAATAGAAGGAGAGTGACAATTAGTTGGAGCTAGAAAAGAGAAGACTGGATGATGAGAGGATAGGCTTGAGTACCAGATGCAACTGGAAAGGGAAACATCAATAGGAGGAAGTAAAGAGACTAAGGGAGTAATGAGAGTGAGGAGACCAAATGCCCATAGAGAAGGGAGCATCGATTCATGAAGGATCTAGTTCACTTGTAATCTGTAATGGTTTCCCGAGCATGAATAAAGTTCATTGTTTTTTATATGTGTAATCATTTGTTATCGCTTGTGGTTTGTCTCAATCATGAAGGCTCTATTTTATATCTATATGACTGATCTGATAATGTAAGTTTCCTGTCATGGGTATTTCTTATTCTGGCAAGCTAAATTTATTAGTTAGTTCTAACATTTCTACATTTCATTTCTGGATTGACTTCTTGTCAATAGAAAGCTTCCTGTCACTATTATCACAGCAGCTCTGTACAGGTCTAAGTTAATAGATCAACATTAAGGAACAGAGAGTGTGTCTGGTGTGTGAGGTTATTAAATGGGGTATTAGAGCATGTGAATAGATCTTGTGCTATCAGAAAATCCCCCAAGGGGACATTTTTTGACATAACAGTATCAAGAAATCTCCACCAATTATCATAAATTTTTGAGGTTTTGATTTAATAAAGAGTACTATGTCTTATCAATTTTCTTTCCTTTGTGTGCATACAATTGGTCCATATACATTAATCAAGAAAAATGAAAATTAGAAAATATACAATTAATTTTACTTACTTGCCAATGCTGATCTAGCTTGATGACTTCCATGTTGGTTGTTGAGGGTCTCCATATGGTAGCCATGCCTCTAGAAAGGACAATTGATTCAACAAAGTGTCCTTTCCATTTTTTTTAGTTTGTAATCCATTAGTTTATCTTGCTTCTTACTTATTTTTTTCTTGTAGGAGGAATATATCAATATCTGATAAATGCATTTGACATTTAATCAAACATCTTTTGTTAGGGGTGTTTAGGCTCCTATCATTCCATGATGTGATCTTCATTGATAGTTGGAAAGGAGTATTCCTTTTTCCAGATCTTAGCATCATATTTATCTTCAATTTCCCTTTTGCCTCCCCTTCTATCACCACTAATTTTTTATTAGATTTCCTTCCTTTCTTTTCTTGTTCCCCACAATTAGACATGTCAATTTCAAATATTGATTGAATCATTCCTCTATCATCTAAAGAGTTGATCTAAATTTCCACCCTTTCTTCTTCCTCATTTATTTCTTTTATAATCTCCTTTTCAAAATCTAAGTTTTTGTAATGTTCTGTATCTTCTTAGTATTTGGTGTTTGATATATATCTTATATTTTTCTCCAAAAGGATCATAGTTTCTTATCTCACATGTAATCCTAGAAATTTCTAACACTAATTCAAAAGTATCCTTTTTTAGGAAATACCTTGACTCTCCGTCCTTTGGAAAATGTCATGTTTTGTTATTTTCCCATATTTCTATCTATGACTGATTTTCTTCTTGATTTTGCTTCTTTTTCCCAATATTGGGTTCTTCAATGTGGGAAATGTTTTCTACTTTTTTGTTCTCTTTCTTTTCTTTGGTCATCCATGTTCCATTTGTTTCTTGCTATTGGGGCTTTTTTCTATTGGGCCCTCCATTTAAATTTTTTGGTTCCAAAACTCTTCCCTTGATTGAATTTTTACACAGAGGAAGCTTTTTTGTCAAATTTATGTATACACAGATATGTGCATATAGGCCTAATTATTTCTCTTTTGTATTTGCATCCATCAATATGAAGGACCCTATATGATTTCCTATTTCCTTAAGTATCAAGGGATTCCAATATTTGAAGGAAGATTATACAATCTAATCCATGTTGGATTTTTTGATATTTTATGTCTCAAATGGTTGAAGTTTAGTTCCCAGTCTTTTATGTAAAAACCCACACTGTACATTAATTTCATGAACTTCCTTTCATTATTTCATCTTCTTTTTCCTGCCATTCACATTTGATTTGATAAAACCCTCTTAATAGATTGTGGGTAATCATGTTCTGCCCCTAGTTTTCTTTACACCATTTTTGTATTTGATCTCATTCAGACCAAGAGTTTTCCCAACTCATGAAAAAGGCCATATATTTTGAATGGGAATTTATATTATCCAATTCTTATTTGTTTTGAATAAATATGACATTCTAAAAAATTTCCTTTATTTTGTGTTTCCCCAAAGGTATCCTATTCACTCCTGTAGCAACGTATGATAATTCTTTTCTTGATTTTGTCCATGTCCTTTTTTTTATCATCTTGGATTTGGTTTTCTATCCAGTCTATTAGGGCCTTATATTCTATTTCCTTTGGTCTCCACAATTTAATTTATGAAGTGGAAGAAATTTGATCTAACCCAGTGTAGGGTTTTGGGTTTTGCTTTTCTACATAGTGTCTCCTTTTAAGCCATTGGTGGTTGAGCTGTTTAAATCTATTTCTATTATTTTGTTCTTCCCTCTTCGTTTGTTCTTCTCTTCATTCTTGTGTTAATCTACTGTAGTCTTTTGCCGATTTCTACCTGAAAAATTTTCTTTGACTTGCAACAAGGGTAATGAATAGTAGCATGGTGGAAAGAAAAATCCAAAGATAAAAGGAAAGAAGAGTTGCACTTCTATGGTAAAGATAAGAGAAAATTGCATTGTTCTCATTGTGATAAAAGTGAATGAGTGAAACATACAGTTCTTTACAATATTATTATTGAATATTTATTTCTTCATAACCTTTGACTCAACTTATTTATTTATATAAATAAATTATTTTTCACCATAATTAAATCTTTCTATCATCTCCCTGCATTTCAACATGTCCAGGTAATATAAGTTTAATTTCTCCAACTTTATTAGGAGGCTTAATCTAACTTAGAATTTGATTCCTTTACTCATTTTCTGTGTACAATATTTAATTCCTCTTAGATGACTTTAGTTATTTCGTTGGACTACAAGCATTCTTTAATGGTCATAAGACTTAGGCAAATCAAGAAATTATAATTACTTTTGACTATATGGTCTTCCTCATTTTCCTACCATTTTCTTTTGGAGCACAAGCAAAGGGATATTAGATAGAAACATAAAGGAAAACTAACAGAACCAATTTTTTTCATCACTGTTTGTTTTATCTATCATCACTAGAAAGGTCAGACTTAGAAAGACAAACAAGTTGCAAAGAACAGAGTTATGTCTGATAGCAATCTCTCACTACTTCAGCAGTGCTTTGAAATATGATAGTCTCATAGACTGTTTTAGTATGATGAAGGATATTCAAATCTCTCTTATCTATTATATATTCGTGGCCCCAATTTTCTTAAGTGAATAAGGAATAGAATGATTGACATATCCGTTTGCAGTGCTAACTTGCTTTCTTACATTGTGCAGAATTTACGATAATGGAAAATCTTAATGCCAATGTTTCTCATGCTCAAGTTAAAGCTCAGTCTAGTACTGTTTCTAAGATAGCAGATCCTAATCCTGAGGTGAGGCTTAGTGGAAAAAGAAGGAAAAATTACAAGGAGAATTCTTGTGAATTGAATGATAAAGGAAAACTAACAGAACCAATTGTTTTCATCACTGTTTGTTTTATCTATCATCACTAGAAAGGTCAGACTTAGAAAGACAAACAAGTTGCAAAGAACAGAGTTATGTCTGATAGCAATCTCTCACTACTTCAGCAGTGCTTTGAAATATGATAGTCTCATAGACTGCTTTAGTATGATGAAGGATATTCAAATCTCTCTTATCCATTATATATTCGTGGCCCCAATTTTGTTAAGTGAATAAGGAATAGAATCATTGACATATCCGTTTGCACTGCTAACTTGCTTTCTTACATTGTGCAGAATTTACGATAATGGAAAATCTTAATGCCAATGTTTCTCATGGTCAAGTTAAAGCTCAGTCTAGTACTGTTTCTGAGATAGCAGATCCTAATCCTGAGGTGAGGCTTAGTGGAAAAAAGAGGAAAAATTACAAGGAGAATTCTTGTGAATTCAATGATATTGGACACGCAGCAAGGATGCTAATCAATCTCAGTAGAGGGAGGGTTGATCAAGACACAGTTGCTGGAAGTGGTGGTAATAATGGCATAACAAAGATGTGCCAAGTGGCATAAATCTTCAGGTATCCCGAAGTCCAAGCAGGAGGAGAGTTAGCTACTCTACTCAAGAGGCATGAAGATACTTACGTGGAATGTTAGGGGACTTAACGCCCCTAACAAAAGGAACCTCATCAAATTTCAAATTGATGAGGAAAGAGCTGATATAATCATGCTTCAGGAAACTAAATTGTCTTCAATGTCCTTTGATTTATACTCTAAGAGTTGGAGGGAGTGGAGTTTTGAGAAGGTGGATGCATGAGGAGCCTCTAGAGGTCTAGCTACAGGTTGGAGGAATCATATTCAAGCCTTGGAGGTGGTGGAGAAGAACGACAATTTTCTAATAGGTAAGTTTCCCGCACTCATCAAGGGAGCTGATCTATGGATTGTGAATGTCTATGCGCCAGTAGATTTATTTCAGAAGAAGTTAGTTTGGGATAACCTATCTACTTGGCTAAGGAAATTGAAATGGAGTTCATTCATTTTAGGGGGCGATTTTAAGTCCATAATAGATGATGCGGAAAAGTCAGGGGGTATCACACACCCGCCTAGATCTCAGAAGGACTTCAAGGAATTTATTAATAGTAATCTTCTATTAGACTGCATTCCTAATAACGGTACTTTTACCTAGACGAACAGAAGAAAAGGTTTTCTATAGATATCAGAAAGATTGGACAGATTCCTCCTGTCCCCAAAATGCTTTAATTTCCCAGTTAGCTTTGAAGCAGAAATATGGCCTTTGATAGGTTCAGACCACTTCCTAGTCAGGCTCTCAATAGGAGGACATAATCTCCCCAGCAAGAAGATGTTTAGATTTTAGACTATGTGGTTCAGAGCCTTGACTTTTATGGATAATATTCAAGCCTGGTGGAAAAATATTCCTTTCGTGGAAGGATCTCGAATGTTTCAATTAGCTAGTAAATTAAAAATTTTAAGGCATAGGATCATGGAATGGAACAAGAACCATTTTCGCAATGTATTTGCTGAGAAAGCTAGAATACAGCAAGAGTTGAAAGGACTTGCAGACTTCATAATAAATAGAGGCATGGATTTATCCTCTTTTCAGAAGGAGAAACAATTGAGAGCCGAGCTGGAAGAGATCTTGAAAAGGGAAGAAATTTTTTGGAGGCAGTGATCTAAGGAGTTATGGCTGAAAGATGGCGACAAAAACACTTCCTTCTTTTATTTGTCAGCCAAGGTGAGAGCTGGTGCCAATTCTATTAAATCCATTAACCTAGGAAATGGACAGATCTGTACTGAACAATCAGATATTCTCGCTGCAGCTCAAAACTTTTATGCGGACCTTCTTACCAGCCCGCTATATCAACAGGACAAAGGTTTGCAGGTTTGTAATCTCATTCCTAAGTTAATTAAAGAAAATCATAATAAGGAGATTTGAAACCATTTTCCTTAGAGGAAGTGAAGTCTGTGGTGTTCTCCTTGGCGGGAGAGAAAGCACCTGGTCCGGATGGATGGACGGGACTCTTCTTTCAGAAGTGTTGGGATACGATTGGGAGGGATGTTTTTTTGGCTGTAGAAGAATCCGGAAAAGCTAAGAATGTGCTCAAGGAATTCAAATCGACCTATATAATGCTTATTCCCAAATCAAGCTTTCCTCAAACTTTTGAAGACTTCAGGCCTATTTCTTTATGTAATTTCATCTATAAGATAATTTCAAAGGCTATAGCGATCAGATTATCCCCCCTAATGAAGGAGTTGATTTCTAGTGAACAAGGGGGCTTTGTCCCAGGTAAAGAGACCATGGAGGGTGCCATTCTAACTCATGAAATCTTGCACTCAGTGAACAAGGACAAGAAGAAAGCCATGGTAGTGAAGTTGGATATGTCCAAGGCTTATGATAGAGTGAATTGGAGTTTTCTTTGTGATATCCTTTTGCAAATGGGATTCTCCAAAGAAGTGGTTAGATGGATTAAATCCTGCTTCTCAGGGTTCTGAGCCTTAGTCTTAATAAATGGAAAGGAGTCTGGATTCTTTGAACCCTCGCGAGGGTTAAAACAAGGAGACCCTCTTTCTCCTTACCTCCTTATCATCATGATAGAACCACTTACATGGTCCATAAAGGAAGCAAAGAGAAGGGCAGAATGGCAAGGTATCAAAATAAAAGGTGTACAAGAGCCCTTCACTCATGCTTTGTTTGCAGATGATACAATACTTTTTGGACAAGCTTTGCTCTGGGAAGCCAGATCAATGATGAACACAGTCAATTCATACTGCTGTGTCTCAGGACAATTAGTGAATTTTAATAAATCTATGGTCTTTTTCCAAAATGTCCCATTGCTTCTCCAAAAGCTGATCCAAGTCACCCTCAATCTTGAAACTCAGGTTCTCCCAGGAAGCTATCTTGGTCTTCCCTTATTTATGGGCAGATATAAAAATAACTTATGGGGCAAGGTCTTAAAGAATTTGAATACAAAACTAGCTGAATGGAAAGGCCACCATCTATCTTTAGCAGGATGAATAGTATTGATTAAAGCAGTTCTGTTTGCGGTGCCAGTCTACATGATGTCAGCTTTCCACATTCCAAAAGGTATCATTGCCAAAATTGACGGCCTCTGTAGGAAATTCCTCTAGCAAGGATCTCTAGAAGAAAACAAAATACATCTATTGGCCTGGGACAAGGTGTGCAAACCCAAGGTGGAAGGAGGATCTAGAATTCTGAACATCCAAGTTCAAAACCAAGCACTCGGGGCTAAATTGGCATGGAACATGTATTCTAAACCTAACACCATGTGGGTAAAACTAATGAAAGCTAAGTATCTTGAATCGCTGGATAATAAGAGGATCTTCACAGTGCAAAACCCTCCTAAGGGCTCCGCTATTTGGAATTTTTTAATAAGAAGTAGAGATCTACTCCAGTCCAATCTCATGTGGATCATACATAATGGTGAAAAGGCAGATTTTTGGTTTGACTCTTGGGGAGGGGGAGCGCCGTTGTCTGCGTTATATGAGCTTTCAAAGGCACGAATTTTTCTCCAATCAAATTGGGGACACAAAGTTAAAGATTACTCGCAGGTGGTAAGGGTGGGGACTTCAGTCTCAGTTGCCTGGAAAGGCTTCCAGGATTGTAATTTTCCTAGAACTCAAAAAGCAATTCTCAGCCATCTACTTGGTAAGAGGTTAGTGCTAGTTTCCAGCTTGGAGGATGAAGTGGTGTGGACAGCGGCAAATTCAGGGTGCTACTCAGTTAAAGAAGGTTACAACCTAGGTGTGCAGAAAGTAAAGTTGGAGTGTTTGCTTGGTGTGCGCTTCATAATAAAATTCTCATAGGTGATCAAATCAAAAGACTAGGATTGGGATCCAACTTTCCCTGTGTGCTATGTGGCTGCGAGGAAGAATCTTTAGATCATATTTTGCTACAGTGCCCCTTTAGTAGAGCATGTTGGACCTGGTTCTTCAGGAAGTTAAAGTGGACAAGCCCTATCTCCAAATCTTTATTTCTTATGTTCAAAAATTGCCCCCCCTCGCTTGGTAATTCAACTTTAGACTCTTTATGGGAATTAGGTCCTTCTATGATCATCTAGCACATCTGGTGGGAAATGAACTTGCATATCTTCAGGAAGGAAGCAAGATCAATGTCTCAGGTATGTGACAAACTCGAGGCTGCTCTAGCAGATCAGGTAGTGGCCCACCTTAGATCCATTAACTCCTCCAAGTTGGTATGGTCAAAATGCGATGCGAAAATCATCTCGCTCTGGCCTTCAGTCAGAATATTAGGGCTTTGCAACAATACAGGAGCTCCTAAGCTTTCCACAAATAGAGATAAAGTTAAATGGACACCACCATCCTCTCCTTTCTATAAGCTTAACGTTGATGGGGTATGTCGAGGGAATCTTGGTCCTTTTGGAACGGGTTGTGTAATTAGAGATAATAATGGTGATCTGCTTGTAGCCAAGTCAACCAAATTACCCCCAGGCACTAATAATGAGGTAGAAGCATGGGCTCTGGTCCATGGACTTAACCTGGCACTTGAAAAAGGATTAAGGAACGTGTGGATTGAGGGAGATTCCCTGGTAGTAATAAATGCCATCAAAGGCAAAGGGTTAGACAATTGGAAGATGAACTACATCCTCAATCAGGACAAATCTCTTATGAGTAGACTTGATAATTTTTCAATCTCCCACACGCTACGGGAAGGCAACAAGGTGGCAGATTTTCTAGCTAATGTACCAATTGATAGTGAAAATGCTCACATAATCTTCCCTCCTGGCGAACACCACCTGCCAAATTGACTGACCTCTCTCCTGTTTGCTAACATGGAAGATGAGTAAGTCTTGTGTCTCTTCATGGTTTAAACCTACACTGTCCACATGCACGGTTGGGTTGCCCCTTCCCTGGGTATCTGTGATGATTCATTTTGAGTTAGGGAGCTGTCTCATTTAAACCTTCATTTATTCTTATGGAAGGACATCTGACAACCTGCAGGAGCGTTATACCAAGCTTTTAAAAGGGATGAATGTTTTAAGACAGTTTAGGTTGTGTCAAATGTCCTACCTGCAAGGGAAAGATTGCGAATATGCTCTCATCTCATGTTCATTAATAGAATTAGCTGTCTTAGATTTGCCAGGATCTTGGTTACCCTTTGACGGAGCAACGGCTTGTTCTTCCTGCACACTCCTATCTGCAAATGACACATTGCTAACTCTACTTGCTTTTCTTTTACCTGGATGAGTACTTACCTTACATTATGTGCGGCTAACACTAGAGTCATTACTATTCTCCGCCATCCCTCAGTTTTTTATAGTTAGCCGTTGTTATTCTTTTTTGCTCTAGCTTCTCTCAAGTTTTGGTCTTTGGAGGTATTTCTGGCTCTCTTTCTCGTTCTATTGTCTTCCTGCCCTTTTCATGTGGGTACAGACCTTTTTCAGTTGTTTCCCTTCCTCCTAAGATTGGTGATGGCAGATACGCATTTGAATCAGAGGCTGTTCTTCCCCGCCCTGGATTGGGAACTGGAGATAAGGGGGCGCATGAAGGCAATCAACCTCATGACTCTTATTGATTCTGATTGCACTCATAGTGAGCAGTCCAGAATATTGTGGGGCATGCTTGGATCAGAGGCTTCGAAGGATGAGTTCTAAACTATTCAGATATTGTATCGCAGCTCCTCTCCAATATAATGGACCTTGTTATGGATGGTGTTTATGTTCATTCCCTTGCGGTAGGCTTATTCTTTAAGAACATCTATACAGTGGAAAGATGGGAGGCGGTAGTGTCTAATTACAAAATGGAGCAAGGTAATGCCCTTATTGGTGGGCTTTTCAACCTCACAACTCTACAGAATTCCCCTCCACAATAGGTGATTTATAGGGCCTTGCAATCTAGCATCAATTCCCTATGTAGCACGGATATAGATGATGCACTACGGTCTTATTGTTTTCTATTCTCCAAAAAATGATCCGAGAGAATCAAGGACATTTTCACAGCCATTCGGTTCCTCAGAATTCATGTGTCTGACCTAGCCCCGGGGATGCCCTTTTATGCTTTGGCAGATTTGGAGGAGGGTGATCAGTCTGCTACTCCAGTGGATCTGGATGAACGGGTCCTGCCGGCTGCTCTGCTAGCGGCTTAATGTCTTTTGCTGTGGACTGTGTGTGGACTGGCATCAGGATTGTTTGAGGGGTGGCAGGCTGGTGTGTTCCTCTGTGTTGGCGGGGTTGCTAGGCTGGTCTTTGGTTCTGCTTTGCTCGGTAGCGCTGGGATGGTCTTTTGGTGGTGGCTGGATGTCAGGATTTGGCATGTTGGTTGGTAGTTTTTTGTACTATTTTTTTGATGCCTTCCTAAATCATGTTTTATCTGGCCATGTCAGGGCCCTGATATGTATTTTTCTGAGTATCTTTTAGTCTTACGAATGTTGAACTTATGTATAAACTCTTGTCTTTTAATTCTATGGGTGCTCCGACACCTTTTTCTGGTTAAAAAAAAAAATAATGGCATGGAAAACCCTAACCCTCAGACATCTCATGGAAAGCCTAACATAAATGATAATGGTAGGAGCAGCAGGGGTAAAAAAAGTGGCCGATTCATTGGAGTCACTGATGACCGTGGCCGTTGGAAAGCCAATTTATGGTATTCTATTATTTCTGCTGTTATTCTTTTGTTTGATTAAAAAATAATACATTGAACACTACATCTTTCTTCAAGAAAAATGTCTGTAAAAGATTTTGATATCAATCTTTCATGTCATTTTGTGTGTCTCATATTTAGGGCGATTTTATATCTCTGTGGGTTAATTTTTTATGACTCAAAAAGTTGATTTGAAAAACTTTTGGGTGTTGTTAAGATGTTGAGCTCAATAATAATGAATTGTTGAAGTGTCTAACATACAATATGTTTCACTGTAAAGCGCTCTTTAATAACATTGGAATGCTATTTCTTTGCAAGCTTAAGGATGATAGACATCAAGTAAGTCTTGGTGAGTTAATAATGTTTTTTTTTTTTTTATTTAATTTAGTTGACAGTCTACTTAAATATCATCAATTTCAATGGTCAAACAATCAATAGCAATTTTACACTTCATTCACAACAAAATGTGGTAAATATTTATCTTATTTTTATTGGTCAAAATTGAACTTTGACTGTTGAAGTGGATAATATTTAAGAATAGCTTTGAGGAGAATTTTATTAAAAAGGGTAAAAAGAAGAAAGTTTTTTGTTGTTTTCAGAATAATAAAAATTTGAAAATAGAAATTACCAATGGAAAGATCTAATCCAGATTGAGTCAGGGCCTAAATTTTACAGTCAACCCTGCCTGTCAAGCAATTTTTTTATGACAATTACTTTTAAAATACTATGACATATCTTAGTATAAGTAAAATTATATATAATCCAAATATATATATCATCACAATTCTATATAAATTTTTGCAGTCTATCCAAAATCTCTCCTCTCATATAATACAATCATTTTCAAATTTTGATTGTATTTTATGGCAAAAATACCTAAATCTGGTCATACAACCATCAAATTTATGCCTTAAATCCAGTCATGTGACCCATTGTCAAATTAGTACCAAGTAGTATGTTATAAAAAAATTCTAAAAAAAAAATTATTCCCTTTGCAAACTCTAATCCAAAGCTTTCAAATAGTTATTATAAATCAAGAATCATAAATTCTATTAATTTTTTTTTTTTTTTAATATTGTTCACTTTTGTTTTAATTTTAGGTCAACATTTTATTGTTGAGACTGCAGCAAGGTCAGTGCTCTAATATCTCTCCTCATATTTTACCATATGTATTGGCAGTATGTAGTTTACTGTATACCTAATATAATTAATTACTATCCAGGTCCTCGGACAAAGCTATGCTAGTCACATGTGACCAACCATGCAGGAGGTTAAATTATCCTGAAACAGATTATGACATGAGATGCATAGAAGAAGTAAGTTAGCACAAGTTCAAAATAATAAATAAGTATGATAGTTCTTTACATAGTCTCGACCTTATTCATTTTCATTGCTTTTGCAGTGGAGAAAGGGTGATGTGAACAAGTTTGTAGAGGAGCTCCAACAACAATCGATCAACTATTCAGAAGGTTGCATTAAAGGATTAAGTGATGAACCTGGCCATGAACTTCTGAAACTGATATATGAAAAGAAAACATTGGAGATGGAGGGGACATTGACATTGTAAGAATAGATCTCATGTTGTATATAGGTGTTTGAATACATGGAATTTACTTAACATTTGTGGGCTTGCAACCACCTGCTCCCAAAAAAGTCTTCTGATATATTTTATCTAATTTAAAAAAAATGTCATAAACAAATTAAAATAGTTTAAAACAGTTGTTTGAATGTGTTTTTGTTAATTTGATTATATGAATATTTACACTCTATTTATTAGCTGTTCTTACATATCATTTGCTTCAACAGTCAAAGGTCAATTTTAACCAATAAAAATAGGACAAATATTTACCACTTTTTGTTGTGAATGAGGTGTAAAATTTGTATTGGTTGTTTGACCATTGAAGTGGATGATATTTAAATAGAGTGCTATTTAAACATCATCCACTTCAATGATTAAACAGTCAATTAGTAAATATTTGTTCTATTTTTATTGGTCAAAACTCACTTTTGACTACTAATTTCTTGATGAATGAAAATTATTACATGTGACAGGCCTTCTACAACTGAATCATATTTGATTGGTTTCAGCTTTTGTTTAGAATGTCAAGATCTCAATGCTTTTTTCAATTAGATTTTGATTGGGATTTCCCATTTTTCATTCAACGTTGTAACTACTTTTCTGTGCTCTGGTATGGTTTCATGTGAATAGCCAGTATATTGTCGTGCTGGCTATATAATTTTTTTAAGTGTTTTCTATTCAAAGACACTACTGGTTATACACGCACATGTTAATATTACTGGTTAAACTCTTTCAGCCCCTTAATTTAGCAATGTACAGCTGCAACCGAACCACTGACTGCATTATCATGCAGAAACAGCTTAATCACTATGAATTCGTCTAGTGAGATTATTCTATTCGAAATTAGGAGAGTGAAGAATGGAGGTCCAGGCAATGTTTTCAATTAATTAACCATGGGCAGTGAGTTTGATTCATTTCACGGTATTGGGTTGGCTATGCATAAACTATATAGGCAACGCACATATTAATATTTTGACTTTCTACTAATTTTACTTGATAAAGTTGAAGTCAACTAGTTAAACTTTTCCCTTTTATATAGGCAGCCTTTTTTGTTAATATGCTAATTAAATCTTTGTAATCTGTGGTGTATATACACAATGAATATTTGGTGTAATTTATACTTTTATATTATTGTTCAATTAATTCATAGATTTTATAGGATGGCTATTAATTGTTTTTTTGAATAGGTTCTTAATTATTCTTGTTTTAAATTTTTGCATCTTATTGATATTGGAAGCATGAATCTAAATTGATATCTTAGAGTCAAGGATTGGGGGGTATCCATTCTGTCAAAGTTCACTGGGGCAGGATCCCAACCTCATCTTTGCACCTTTGGGGGTTTGAACCTTGGTGGATGGAGTAATCAAGAAACATACTATCACCCTCGCCAATTATGATTGAACTTTTAATTTTCTTTTCAAAGTTATATACATTTTACTTATTTTTATTTAGAAGATAAAAGTATGTTTTTTCACTTATAAATTTGGGTAATGCACTTAGGAGCTACAAAAAAAGAGTATTTCTACTTAGATACTTGTATCTAGAAGCTCACTAAATTCAATCTAATTTTGAGGTCTTGAAGTGGTCAGAGTCAAAAGATATCAAATTTTCTTTCAAGACTGGTCTAGAAACCCTGTTTTCTAGGGCAGTCATAGAAATCCGGCCCTAGAATGCATTCCCACCAGTGAAAATTCATAAAAACTGGTGAAATGTAGGCTAGGGATGTACTCTATAGGATTCTAAAAGTATTTGGCTGGGAGAGACTATTTTCAAATTTTAAGGTGATGCCCTAGGTCAAGTATTTCCTTGTATTTGACCAAATTTATGCTATTTGAGGTTGTAGATGATAGAATCCGGATAGGGTGAATGAATGGATGGTGGTTTTGTGTTGTTTGGGCATGGTAGAGGCATTCCAAATTCCTACTCCTGATCTATGCACCCAATTTTAATCACTTGCTTTGTAACCTAGCCCAAACTGATCAATTAGGCCTAGAGACCTAGTGAGTGTTCTGGATTTCTGGAGTAGAGTTGGAACAGGAAACTTGGAAGTTTGATAGGGTCCCTTAAAGGGTATCTAAAACCATCATTCACTTACCTAGTCATTTGGGATTTTGTCAAGTTGTGTTGAGAAAACCTAGTTTGGAGGGCTAGTAGCCTTACTAGTCAAGGTATAGGTTGGAGAGTTTTGGGAAGTTGGGGATCAAACTAATTACATAGAAGGTGTTTATTGATCTGTCTTAAGGTGTTGGAGAAGCCTTGAAGGTTGAGTCATCACCCAGATATCAAACCCTTCATATACCCTTGAATGTGCCTTTGGTTGCTTGGTTGAAGGCTAAGTGAAGTGGGTGAGTGGGCAAAGGACAATAGAGTAAACCCTTGTGCCACTCTGCATCAAATACCCTCATAGGGATAAAAAAAAACTCGGGAAAAATTGCCTCACTAGCTTCATAAAATTACATTGATCATAGAACCTCACTGGCTACACAACATGCCTCATTGGAAAATACAACTACCTCACTGGCAAATACAACTACCTCACTGGCAAATCAATAGTGTCTCACTAACAAACATGTGCCCTACTGGCATAATGGTGTCTCACTGACAAACCATAAATATGAGAAAGAAAAACATAATTCAGGGGGTTACCCTGATTCTATACAACACATTACACTTCATAACCTTATATCTCCTTCTATCTATAGCCAATACAACCATTAGACATAACCTTTTCAAACACAATGATAGTATAAACACATCAAGACTCTTTTATCCTCTGTGGACAAACATACCTTTAATACTACAAGCACCACACTTACAATCCCCTTGTATACATCTAAACAGACTTCAATCTTCTTCCCTTTCAAAAATCATAGAATTGCTTCAAAACATAAGCATTATAGCAATGAATATGACCGTACTACTGTGTAGAATCCAATCAAATGACTTGCATCATCAGAACTATCATACAAAATGAGTTATCAAATTTACTGGCCCATCCAGTCATTCAAAGAACTACTAAAACAGTTAAGGATTTTTTATACTACAACTGCCTGTCATGTTTTTGATAAGGCAAATAATAGTTTAGAATTTGAAATGCTTTTAAATTCTAATTGTAGATCTTCCTCTTCATTCTCTTTAAACTTTTAATCATAGTCATAGATGTATGCATTGGCACTCGATGAAGAATTTTACCTGTAAGCTTTGGCCGCTTTAGATATATAGGGCCGGTTGAACTTACATTTTAAAACCCTCCAAAAGGTCACTTTGAACGACTTCCACCTAAATCAGAGGTCAACCTCAAAACATAATAAAAAGTAAATGTCTCATATGACAGGCAAAACTAAGTTTAAGGACCTTTTAGAATAAGAGATAGGGTTTAGGAATTCACCTAGAGTTTTAGAGCTTCAACAAAATTCAAACCCTAGTTTTAAAGCAAAGAGCATATGAAACCTTTACCATTTGAGATAAACTAATCTTGAACCTTAATATTCAGCTTCACCTTTATGAAATAATTCTTTGAATGTGACATATACTTAAACATATATGATGAATCAACACCAAATGATGAATGCAATGATGTGGTCAACAATTTGACTCTCTCTACATGAATAACACTTCCCATAGAATGAATGAACTCTATGCTCAACAACCTTGTACAGATTAGGGTCACACTTAAAGTTTTAACCATTGACCAACCAGAATGAACTATAAAGCATGACAAAAACTCTGAAGCATGAAATATGATGAATGAAGATCCAACTCCTAAGAGCACCAAGCACCTTATATGAAATGTATGAAGAACAACACATTTGATGCCTTTGATCCTTTGATGAGCCTGTGGTCCTGTAGCAACATGAAGGAGATCAACAATGTATCAATTTATGACATCAGCACCTCTATGAATAATAAAGTTACTTTTGCATGCATATCAAATTGATGCCTAGATTCAAGGTGTCATGACATAGAGAAGAGAATGCCAATGTCAACATCCAACATCAAGCATGAACACATTGCATGGGAGATGGCCAAAATGACATCATCATAACCCTTGCTCATCATCGACTGAATCATCATCATCCCTTTCTGACATCAATGACAAGCCATCAACACTATTTATCTAGATTAGTATCTCATATCTAATTGCCTAATTTAATTTAAGATCTAATTATTATGTATTGCCTTATCATTCCATTAGACATCTAAATTAATGTAAAGTGGTTTATTTTCCTTAAAATACTAAATCTATATTATTATTGTAATGGTGAGAAGTGCATCGCTGGCACATTTTTCCCCATTCATTATGAACTCGCCTTAATTGTTATCCCTACTTTAATGGTACATTGTGTGTGATAACTAAAATGTGACTCAAACACAACATGGGTGAGTCAAACTCCAAACAACACATGCACTGCACCCTTGCTAAAGGTGTCAATCAAATCACTTCTACCTTCTAAGGAAAACTAGCTAAGTGAGGGTGATTT
The DNA here is from genome assembly GCA_027924645.1 of Cunninghamia lanceolata. Lineage (NCBI taxonomy): Eukaryota > Viridiplantae > Streptophyta > Pinopsida > Cupressales > Cupressaceae > Cunninghamia > Cunninghamia lanceolata. The sequence continues at coordinate 26,035,392 of BSBN01000078.1, read as the reverse complement.
GTACTAGTTACTCTCTTCACATGGAAGAAGGGCATCCTAGGTGAGAGTGGAATTGTTGATTTTGTGTACCTCATGATGAGACTGAAGATTTCCTTGATGTTTTCCTATGTCTATTGTTTGATTTGAAAATATTGTTTCTATGCCCTAATTAAACCAAGAGCTTCCTCGATGTTTATTTTTGAATAAAAGTTGAATTTTGTATCCCTCATGGTAAAATTGAGGGCTTGAATGTTTGAAATTTTGCCTAAATGAATATATACACTTTTTTTCCTAATTTTGATTTTGATGATTTAATTACTATTAAAAGGAAAAAAAATATGGGAGTTATATGGATTTTCCTAAAGCAATATAACTATGTTTTTGTGTGTTTTTCAAGCTTTAAAACTTCTAATATAAATTTGTAACTATGAGCTAAGGAAAATAGAAAATTTATTCTAAAAAGTAAATAAGTCTACTCTAACTTTATCCTATCAAGAGAAAGACAAGACAATATTTTACTTCCAAGAGAAAAATGTGAGCTAATTACTAATAAAGCAATAAAGAACCTATAATAATGGGAACCAATGCTAGGATATGTCCTCAAAGGTCCTATAACAACTATCTTCTCCTCTACAACAATGGGGTCCTCCTCTTAGTTATAAGGATAGAAAGGCAGATGTAAGAGAGTGAAAAATACCTTAGAAGCAATAACAAATTTGAAGGGAATATGGGGCACACATGATCATTATTGTATTTATTAAACAATCTTATAAGATTGTTTACTTAAATCATAATTGCATTTAAATTTTATATCTGTACTTGTTATAGTGCCCATTTTTGTATGTGTTATGGAATTTTTGATTAGATGCTATTGTGAATTAATTTAAACAACTTGGCTAAATTGTTTTAAAAAATTCTATAAAGATCCAATGAAATAATGTTATTTGAGATGTATGTACTTAATTAAATGCAATTGTGATTTAATAAACAATCTTATAAGAAATATCAATAACCTCTGCAGCGGATAGATCTCTATCCACCTAGATCTCCTCATAGGTAGCTCTAAGCCATGCAATGGGCTAAAAAATACCTATGTTCCTCCCTCTAGTCTACAATTGTCTGTAATTGGCCCACATTGGTAGCACGAGCTACACATCAAGTACCATCTCTATGAAGATGTTATGTCTCAATATTTCATGAAATACCGTGTTTAGTCAATTTGAATGACAGAGAGAGATAATCGTGTATGTATTAATATTTAATACATATATACACTATTAATATAATATATAATATATTATTTAGATAATTAGCAAGATATATTATTAAATATAAATATTAATATTAATATTAATATTAATATAGATATTAGTATGTAATACTAACATAAAAAAATAATAAATATAATCCCAATTATAAAAGTAACTCCATATAAATAAAGTAACTTAGTATAAATAAAATAAAGATACAATGGTGATATAAAACTTAAAGACTAATACCATAAGGGGTACAATCATCTTTAAAGAAGCAGCGCCCATATATATGGTGCAATTTGAGATACAATGAAATACAATCAAGCATTACTGTTTAACAAGGCAGCAATTATGTATGCAACAGTTACTAAAAAAAGTCTGCTAAACAAATTAAATAATTTTATGTTATCCCACACACGAAGGGAAGGTAACAAAGTGGCGGATTGTTTAGCCAACCTAGCGGTGGATCAAGAAAGTGCCTCTGTAGTCTTCCTACATGGAGCAAAAGATATTCCAACCACCCTATCAAATCTGATTGCAAGTGAAACGGAAGAAGTGTCAGGCTGCCAATCTACTTCATCTTAATTGGCCGGAGCCTAAGCCTGAGGGAAATTTGTTTCCACGTCATCATGGTTTCAAACGGTGGCCTTTGTATGTTCTGGAGACCTCAAGCTATGATTGTCGCCTGTGAGGGAAGATGTGACTGGACATCTCTTCGGATTTCATAGTGGCTATGTTCAGCAACGGTCACCTGACATGGACCATTTATTTATGTCCTTTCATTTATTTCCGGCACAATTTGTCAAATTTAGCTTCTGACAAGTTCGTGGGAGGAGATTGGCTAGGATTTAATGTAGTTCAGTGCTCCGAGACCACTATGTATTTTTCTCCGTGTGGAGGGGCAGATGGCATTGCGAATCCCCTTTCTTATAAATACAGTCATGGGAGATGACAAGCTTTAAATGTAATATTTATTTGAAGGCTTGTTTCATTACCTGACGGCGGCAGCAAGTTGGAGGAAATGTTTAGCAGTGGACGCGTGGCTTTATTCATGGTAGCCTCCTATTCGAGGTGTCCTCCTACTCATTTTGTCTGATGTATAATGATCCTTCGATATCTCCGTTGTATTTTGCCAGCTTTTATTCTCTATTTCTTCCTGTGGTCTTCCGCTGATTGATCGAAGGTGGAGCTTTCTACGCAGTTTCTTCCGGTTTTGCGTCTATATGGTAGTGGCACGGATGCTTGGGTGTTGGCGGATGTAGGCGACATCTGGGTTTAGTTTATGCTGTTCTGTTTTATGTTGGTGTTGGGTAGGACTGTTAGGGTCCTCGTTGCTGTTTATTTACTCTTCTTGAACTTGGTTTCGGCCGTGTCTTATGTAATATTTTTAAATCCTAATCTATGGGTGCCCCGCACCTTTATCTGTTTAAAAAAAATATAAAAAAATTCATTATTAAAGGTGCATCGACGATTTACAAGGCTAGCATTTACAAGGGTGCAATCTCTTAATAAAGAATCAGAATTATTTAAGGCATAACTTCTTCAAAGGTTATATAAAAACTAAAGAAAGACTAATACCATAAGGGGTGCACATCACCCATATATATGGTGTGATTTGAGATACAATGAAATACAATCAAGTATTATTGTTTAACACTACAACGATTCTGTATGCAGCGGTTACTAAAAAGTAGTAATTCATTATTAAAGGTGTAGCGACCATTTACAAGGCTGCGATCCTTTAAGAAATGAATGAGAATTATTGAAGGCATAACTTCTTCAACAGTTATATAAAAACTAAAGAAAGACTAATACCATAAGGGGTGCGATTATATATGGTGTGATTTGGGATACATTGAAATACAATCAAGTATTATTGTTTAACAAGGCAGCAATTCTGTATGTAGCAATTACTAAAAAGTAGTAGTTCATTATTAAAGGAGCAACGACCATTTACAAGGCTACCATTTAAAAGGTTGTGATCCCTTAATAAATGAATGAGAACTATTTAAGGCAGAACTTGTTTATCACTAACCAGGGATTATGTTCTATATGATAGGCAACAATTCATCTAGAAAAGGTGTGACTAATAATAAAGTGAGGTGTCTCCAAGAAGGAATCCCATCCTTTCAAAAGGCATAAGAGTGGTATAAGTAAAGGAGAAAAGAGTATAAAGGAAATAAGAGGAAGTATTAAGGAATGCACTTGATTTTGGAATACGCAAACCAAAATAAATATATATCTAAATTAAAATTCAGATCTGCATAAATATAATATACAAGGATACATAGAACAGCATATAAAAATATAAATCAGTCACCCTCACATATGTATATATAGCAGCAGATTAGAATTATCAATCAATCAAGTCATATAAATAATTGTGACACAACAAGAGGATATATTGCCATCTCTAAACTGAACTATACTTATTGATCAAGAGGCATTTATAATTAATTACCTTATTCAATTACAAGCAAACTATGTTGAGTTGGGCGGCAGGGGTATAGAGGCAAGTAGGAAGGTTGATCCTTCTAGTCCACAAGAGATGATAGGTAGGAAGCATACCCTCCATCATACTCTCAGCAAGTTATGTTAAAGGGATGATAGGTAGAAAGCATGCCCTCCATCATGCCCTCATCAAGAGATGATAGGTGGGAAGTGTGCCCCCCATCATGCCCTCATCAAGAGATGATAGGTAGGAAGTGTGCCTTCCATCATGCTCTCACCAAAATGTGATAGGTGGGAATTGTGCCTTGAGCTTGATCTTGGTAGGGTGTGCCGCCAAGGTGGACATAAAAGGTGATAGGTAGGAAGTGTGCCTTCCATTGTGCTCTAACTTGCAAGTATTCCTATGGGACTCATCTTAGGATTGCCTTAAGGATTGGATAAATATATGTTGAGCTAAATATTATTTATGCTACATTAATTATGTTATGATGTATTGATTTCATTACTATATTCTAATTTATTGATGTTTAATATTGTTAATATCCCTTTCTAGTAGTTATTCTTGTGTGCAGGTTAAGAAATCAAGAATATCCTAAAAGAAGACATTAAACATGACTCAACCTATAAAGTCAAGCCATGCCTGTATGCCAACTACAAAATCAGAACAATAATCATGTCAAATATCTCACCAGGCATCATATATCAAATCAATATAAAGTAAACATCTAGTGTTCTACTCAAATCATGAAACATAAATCAATTCTTACCTGGGTCTCCATTCTGCTAGTTAGGATTGGTAGAGGCTGCCACCATGTCACTGGGACTCTTTTTCCCCAAGTTTTTCCCTTTCCAGCTATTCTCCTCTACTCATTATGAGTTCAATTTCTATAACTAACTGAAATCTCTCCAAGTCACTAGATTGCTGCCTGAATCCCTTCCACTCTGCACTCTCCTTTCTCCACGAACCAAAGTAATGTTTGCATTAAGGGAGATGTGATGGGATGTCATTCCTACTCCTTAGTCACAGTACTCCTGCAATAAATACATTAAATTCATTCCAACCGCTCACTAACTCCACTTCATGCAGCTTAGTTGAGCTCAAAGATTTGAAAATTCAAATCTTTAAAAATAACAAATATATATATATACTTCTTTGAACAAAGATAAATCACTTGCAAGGTGAATTATATCTATGTTTTTTTTAATAATTCCCAAGTGATAAAATAACAGTTGAACTGTTATGAAATGGAAACAATCAAAGTCTCATTGACACAACATGAATGAGATCAACCACACTAACTTAGAGATGAGAAGCAATGGATCAACTATGATGCGGATCACACTAAGCCAAAACAAGAAATTGACTACATTGTCATACAATGACAATGCTACTATGCCAAAAGGTATCGAAATAAAAAAACAATGACAAAATACTTGTGTCTATGTGAGTTCTCAAAGCATGTTGTCTCTCCATTTTACCTGATCCAATTCCCTCTATCCAATAATACTCTCCCTTCTCCTCTGCGAGGAGAAAAAACTATTTCCTTTGTCCACCTCATTAGCAATCACAATAGTTAGTCTATTAACCACATTATGTATAACATCAAATAAATATTTTAACAACAATAATCATCAAGAAATATAAATCTATTTCTCCATATCATAAATCAAAGTAAATTTATCTCATCAAGTTCGTCTGCTAAACACATCATGATAATCATAATTCAAAATGCATAATAAAAACATCTAACTAATAATTAGTTAAAAATAACATAATTAAGTTGTCCAAAAATAGGGTGTCACAATTGGAAACATCGCCTAGACCTCCATTCTTCACTCTCCTAATTTGGAATAGCATAATCCCACCAATCAAATTCATAGTGATTAAGCTGTTTTTGCATGATAATGCAGTCAGTGGTTTGGTTGCAGCTGTACATTGTTGAATTAAGCAGCTAAAAAAAGTTTAACCAGTAATATTAACATGTGCAACACTCCTTCTCTCATTGATGCAACCTGATGATGATCTTGAAGAGTAGATGACGATGAGGTGTTTTAACATGATGATCTTCTTTGAAAGTGATCCTAGGCACTTTCTCCTTAAGTCCATTGATGTTCCTACAAGACAAGATAAATAATATTAATCACTTTGTAAGATAAGAATCACTTTAAATATATAAACAAGTAGTCATCAAGTTTAGGCACACATATAGGTAATAGGGAGAACAAAAGAGCACCTAACAACATTTAGTCCCACATTTATCAATTAAAATGATTTCTATCAATTGCAAAGGTTTAAAAAAGTTAACCTCCCTCATGATGTTCATTCAAAAGGTGTTTTTCAATGCAAATTCTTACTTAGGCGCCAATTGAGTTATCATAAGGGTGCAAGGGCGCCTTGATCAATTTGGCCTTTATTTTCTACTTTAAGACTTTGAATGGTTAAACATGCTTAAAGTGTTTGTTTCTCTCTTGGTGCTCACCCATTAATGCAAATTTAGGAGATGAGTTAGAGGGACTTCTATCATCTAGGGATTCATCACCAAAAGGTCACTCATGCATTTTCCTTTAAGTCCAACACTTGATTATACCCCTGTGAGACTTGCCAAGGTACTGGAATTCAAAAAAAGGGGGTCCCCATTTGCAATGGGGCGATGTGTGATTTGGTCACCACAGGTATAACCTAGTTGGTAGTGTCTTTGAATAGCAAAGACTTGATTTTTTTGTATAGCCTATTCATGTGAAACCATACAAGAGCATAGAAAAGTAGTTACAATGTTGAGTGAAAAATTGGAAATCCCAGTCAAAATCTAACTTAATAAAAAAAGCATTGGGATATTGATGTTTTAATGGAAAAATCTCAGATTTAAAATAAAAGAAAAGTTGAAACCAATTAAATATGATTCAATTGTAGAATGCTTAGCATCCTATAAGTCATAATGAATGTCACTCATATGCAATAAATTTCATTCACCAATAAATTGGTAGTGAAAAGTAAATTTTGGCCAATAAAAATAGGACAAATATTTATTAATTGACTATTTAATCACTAAAGTGGACGTGTTTAAGTAGAGGAAAAAGATTCATCTAATCAAATTAGCAAAGACACATTCAAACAACTTTCTTAAGCTTTTTAATTTGTTTATCACTTTCACATCATTTTAAAACAACTGAAAGACGTTTTGGGAGCAGGTAGTTGCACGCCCACAAATGTTAAGTAATATCGATGTATTCAAACCCCTATACACAACATGAGATCTATTCTTGCAATGTCAATGTCCCCTCCATCTCCAATGTTTTCTTTCCATTTATCAATTTCAGAAGTTCATGTCCAGCTTCATCACTTAATCCTTTAATGCAACCTTCTGAATAGTTGCCTGATTGTTGCTGGAGCTCGTGTACAAACTTGTTCGCATCTACATTAAACACCTTTCTCCACTGCAAAAGCAATGAAAATGCATAAGGTCAACTATGTAAAGAACTATCATACTTATTATATTAAAAATTTTGTAACTTCTTGTATCCATCTCATGTCATACTCTGTTTCAGGATAATTTAACCTCCTACATGGCTGGTCACATGTGACTGGCATAGTTTTGTCTGAGGACCTGCATAGTAATTATTTATATCAGGTATACAGTAAACTACATTCCACCAATACTAATGGTAAAATATGAAGGAGAGATGTTAGAACACTGACCTTGCTGCAGCCTCAGCAATAAAATATCGACCTAAAATTAATGCAAAAGTGAACAATATCAAATAAAATATAATAGAATTTAAGATTCTCAATTTATAATAAATGTTTGAAAGCTTTGGGTTAGAGTTTGCAAAGAAAAAGATTTATTTGGATTGCAACCCCTGTAATCTGTTAAACTTTTTCAAAGGATTTACAATAAAACTTTCTTAAAATTTTTTAAATAAGAAACTCCTCAACATTCAAGTAAATTAAAAAAAAAAATTATAAACTCACCGAGGCTTACTTTGCATTTCTCCTCCTTAAGCCTATAGAGAAATGATGTTCCAACATTATTAAAGAGATCTATGCAGTGAAACATATTGTAAGTTGGACACTTCGACAATCCATTATTATTGAACTCAAAACATCTTTAACAGCACCCAAAAAAATTTCAAATCAATCTTTTGACTCCCCCCCCAAAAAAAAATCCTATAGAAATATAGAATCACCTTAAATATGAGACACACAAAATAACCTGAACGATATAAAAATCTTTTGATTTTTCTTGAAGATAGATATAGTGTTCAATGTATTATTCTTTAATTAAAAGTTCACCGTCAAACAAAAGAAAAACAAAAGAGAAATAATAGAATACCATATATTGGCTTGCCAACGGCAACGACCACGGTCATCACCGACTCCAATGAATCGGCCACTTTTCCTACCATTATCATTTACGTTAGGCTTTCCATGAGACGTCTTAGGGTTAGGGTTTTCCATGCCATTATTACCACCACTTCCTACAACTGTGTCTTGATCAACCCTCCCTCTACTGAGATTCATTAGCATCCTTGCCGTGTGTTCAATATCATCCAATTCACAAGAATTCTCCTTGTGATTTTTCCTTTTTCTACCACTAAGCCTCACCTCAGCATTAGGATCTGCTATCTCGGAAGCAGGACTAGACTGAGCTTTAACTTGAGCATGAGAAATATTGGCATTAAGATTTTCCATTATTGTAAAGTCTGCACAATGCAAGAAAGCGGTTAGCACTGCAAACGTACATGTCAATCATTCTATTCCTTATCCTTTTAAAAAAAAGCTAGCACATCACTTGAGAAAGTTGGGGCCATTGATATATAATGGAAAAGAGAGATTTCAATATCCTTCATCATACTAAAACAGTCTATGAGACTATCATATTACAAAGCACTGCTGAAGTAGTGAGAGATTGCTATCAGACAACTCTGTTCTTTGCAACTTGTTCGTCTTCCAAAGTCTGACCTTTCCAGTGATGATAGATAAAACAAACATTGATGAAAACAATTGGTCCTGTTAGTTTTCCTTTATATTTATATCTAATATCCCTTTGCTTGTTTTCCTTTGTGTTCCAAAGGAAAAATAATGCTGGCAAAATGAGGAAGACCATATAGTCAAAAGTAATTATGATTTCCTGATTGCTAAAGTCTTATGACCATTAAAGAATGCTTGTAGTCCAACGAAATAACTAAATTTATTTAGGAGGAATTAAATGTTGTAGACAGAAAATGAGTAAAACTATTTAGAAGGAATCAAATTTTAAGTTAGATTAAGTCTTGTAATAAAGTTGAAGAAATTAAACTTATATTACCTGATCATTCAAATTCAGGGAGATGACAGAAAGATTTAATTATGGTGAAAAATAATTCATTTATATAAATAAATAAGTCAAATAAAAGGTTATTGAAGAAATAAATATCCAATAATAATATTGTAAAGAAGTATATGTTTCACTCTTTCTCTTTTATGTTTTAATGTTATTTTTGTGGACCTGGTTAACATATTCTCTTAGTATATAATTTATTTTATAGGTGTAGTGAATCACCCTAATTTTAAATTGAACATTGTATTATGTTTAATCCTCCACTTCATACCAACACCAATGTAATTCTTAGGACTTCTTCCTTCCTAAACTAGATCATACATGCAATCTCATCCTATAGACTAGATTGTGGGCATGAGCTGGTCCTCTAGATTTAAAATTTGAAATTCTAAATTTCAAAGCTAACAATCCCAAGATATACTTATTAATCATGAAGAAGATAAATGTTGAATACTTTTATCTTTATCTTTCTTCAACCAAGAGGGTGCTAATTGGGATGTAAAATCCAACTTTTATCTTCTTCATGCCCATCTTTATCACAATGAGAACAATGCAATTTTCTCTCACTTTTACCATGGAATTACAAATCTTCATTCCTTTTCCCTTTGGATTTTTCTTTCCACCATGCTACTATTTGTTACCCTTGTTGCAAGTGAAAGGAACCCTCTCCTTGTCCAACTCCAGATAGCTTACTTGGACACGAGCCTCATCGATATTTTGGGGTTTGGCCCTGAGGAATACCAGTTGTAGATGGTTAAACAAACCTCCCACATAGATAATCAACACCTCATGCTCCATGATGTTCTTCCCAAGGTTAAGTGCTCTTTTTATTCTCTTGTAGGCTTGAAGACTTTTCCCTTTCCTTTCTTCAAATGATGCCACTACATCACTTATTCTTCTTCATGGAAAATGGGGTAAAACTAATTCTACAATAGCTCATTAAAATTATTCCACTTGGAGATTGGTGCAATTTTTTAAATTTTCAAAGAGTGAGCATAACTCCGATACCATGCGAGAGAATGCCCAAGTTTCAACCTTATGAAACAAGTCTGTTGAGTTGACCATCATTTCACCATCATTGAGTTTAATGATTATCTTTGCTTCAACTTTGAAGAACCTCATGGATGATGATGCTTCTTGCTCAAGTTCACTCTTTTCAAGCTCGCCTTCTTTTAAATCTACAAGATGTCTTGTAGAGTGAATTGTTGAGATTATGAAATCTATCCATCGAGGATTATTTTGGACTCCCCATTTTGCCTATCAATTCTAGTATCATGTTCTCAAGAATATGAAGTTTATCTTCAACATACGTAATCCTTGCAACTAGATTGTGTGCATAATCTAGAGTCCCCCATATTGAAAATTCAAAATTATCAATTCCAAAGTTGGCAATCCTAGGATATAATCATTACCCATCAACATGCTTGCCAAAATTCTAAAATTGTGTCTAGGGTTGTGAATTTAGGGATATTGTACTAAAAAACTTTCATAATTGATTAGTAGAATCTTTCATATTTGTACTAGCTACTCTCTTCACATGGAAGAAGACCATCTTAGGTGAGAGTGGAATTGTTGTGTTGTATGTTTGAATGTTGAATTGTTGATTTTGTGTACCTCATGATGAGACTGAAGATTTCCTTGATCTTTTCCTATGTCTATTGTTTGATTTGAAAATATTGTTCCTATGCCCTAATTAAACCAGGAGCTTCCTTGATGTTTATTTTTGAACAAAAGTTGAATTTTGTATGCCTCATGGTAAAATTGAGGGCTTGAATGTTTGAAAATTTGAAAATTAAAAATGAATTTCTGATGCAGTTAATCCTAAATGAATACATACACTTTTTTTCCTAATTTTGATTTTGATGATTTAATTACTATTAAAAGGAAAAAAATATGGAAGTTATATGGATTTTCCTAATGCAATATAACTATGTTTTTGTGTGTTTTTCAAGCTTTGAAACTTCGAATATAAATTTGTAACTATGAGCTAAGGAAAATAGAAAATTTATTCTAAAAAGTAAATAAGTCTACTCTAACTTTATCCTATCAAGAGAAAGACAAGACAATATTTTACTTCCTCAAGAGAAAAATGTGAGCTAATTACTAATAAAGCAATAAAGAACCTATAATAATGGGCACCAATGCTAGGATATGTCCTCAAAGGTCCTATAACAACTATCTCCTCCTCTACAACAATGGGGTCCTCCTCTTAGTTATAAGGATAGAAAGGTGGATGTAAGGGAGTGAAAAATGCCTTAGAAGCAATAACAAATTTGAAGGAAAGATAGGGCACACGTGATCATTATTGCATTTATTAAACAATCTTATAAGATTGTTTACTTAAATCATAATTGCATTTAATAAATAATCTTATAAAGTTGTTTACTTAAATCACAATTACCTTTAATTAGGTACATACATCTCAAATAACATTATTTCACTGGATCTTTATAGAATTTATTTAAACAATTTAGACAAATTGTTTAAATTAATTCACAATAGCATCTAATCAAAAATTCCATAACACATACAAAAATGGGCACTATAACAAAATGTGGTGTATAAACAAGTACAGATATAAAATTAGCTATCCTCCGTGAAAGCCTAAACCCTCAAGCCGTAGTGGTGGCTACTATATAGACAACTTGTGCTACGAAGTTGCAGATCGTGAGTGACTATGACTACACAATTGTAGTCACCGAACTATACCCCTAAGCTCAGTCACCTCCATCCTTGAATCAAAAACCTACTACTGTAGGGGCAACCCAAGCTCGTAGCTGGCTCATCTCATCTAGTAAGCTCTAGACCCTAAAGTGGTTTAACCCTATGGCTGGCGTGTTGTGCACATCTAATCGTGACTGTAGAGCCTACACTCTTCTCACGGCATGATCTCGCTCAGTCCTAGCCTAGTCTCTCTCAAAAGTAATATCAATAACCTCTGCAGCGGATAGATCTCTATCCACCTAGGTCTCCTCACAGGTAGCTCTAAGCCATGCAATGGGCTAAAAAATACCTATGTTCCTCCCTCCAGTTTACAGTTGTCTGTAACTGGCCCACATTGGTAGCACGAGTTGCACATCAAGTACCATCTCTATGAAGATGTTATGTCTCGATATTTCATGAAATACCGTGTTTAGTCAATTTGAATGACAGAGATAATCATGTATGTATTAATATTTAATACATATATACACTATTAATATAATATATAATATATTATTTAGATAATTAGTAAGATATATTATTAAATATAAATAACAAATATAAATATTAATATTAATATTAATATAAATATTAATAGTAATATTAATATTAATATAGATATTAGTATGTAATACTAACATAAGAAAATAATAAATATAATCCCAATTATAAAAGTAACTCCATATAAATAAAGTAACTTAGTATAAATAAAATAAAGATACAATGGTGATATAAAAACTAAAGACTAATACCATAAGGGGTACAATCATCTTTAAAGAAGTAGTACCCATATATATGGTGCGATTTCAGATACAATGAAATACAATCAAGCATTATTGTTTAACAAGGCAGCGATTATGTATGCAGCTGTTACTAAAAATGTAGTAATTCATTATTAAAGGTGCATCGACAATTTACAAGGCTGCAATCTCTTAATAAATGAATGAGAATTATTTAAGGCATAACTTCTTGAAAGGTGATATAAAAACTAAAGAAAGACTAATACCGTAAGGGGTAAACATCACCCACATATACGGTGTGATTTGAGATACAATGAAATACAATCAAGTATTATTGTTTAACAAGGCAGCGATTATGTATGCAGCTGTTACTAAAAAAGTAGTAATTCATTATTAAAGGTGCAATGAACATTTACAAGGCTGCGATCCCTTAAGAAATGAATGAGAATTATTGAAGGCATAGCTTCTTCAACAGTTATATAAAAACTAAAGAAAGACTCATACAATAAGGGGTGTGATCATCTTTAAAGAAACAACACCCATATATAAGGTGTGATTTGGGATACAATGAAATACAATAAAGTATTATTGTTTAACAAGTCAATGATTCTGTATGCAGTAGTTACTAAAAAGTAGTAGTTCATTATTAAAGGAGCAACAACCATTTACAAGGCTACCATTTACAAGGTTGTGATCCCTTAATAAATGAATGAAAATTATTTAAGGTAGAACTTCTTTAACACTAACTAGGGATTATGTTCTATATGATAGGCAACGATTCATCTAGAAAAGGTGTGACTAATAATAAAGTGAGGTGTCTCCAAGAAGGAATCCCATCCTTTCAAGAGGCATATGAGTGGTATAAATAAAGGAGAAAAGACTATAAAGAAAATAAGAGGAGGTATCAATGAATACATTTGATTTTGGAATATGCAAACCAAAATAAATATATATCTAAATTAAAATTCAGATCTGCTTAAATATAATATACAAGGATAGATAGAATAGCATATAAAAATATAAATCAATCACCCTTACATATGTATATATAGCAGCAGATTGGAATTATCAATCAATCAAGTCATATAAATAATTGTGACACAAGAAGAGGATATATTGCCATCTCTGAACTAAACTATATTTATTGATCAAGAGGCATTTATAATTAATTGCCTTATTCAATTACAAGTAAACTATGTTGAGTTGGGCAGGGGTATAGAGGCAAGTAGGAAGGTTGATCCTTCTAGTCCACAAGAGATGATAGGTAGGAAGCATGCCCTCCATCATACTCTCATCAAGTTATGTTAAAGGGATGATAGGTAGAAAGCATGCCCTCCATCATGCCCTCATCAAGAGATGATAGGTGGGAAGTGTGCCCCCCATCATGCCCTCATCAAGAGATGATAGGTAGGAAGTGTGCCTTCAATCATGCTCTCGCCAAAATGTGATAGGTGGGAATTGTGCCTTGAGCTTGATCTTGGTAGGGTGTGCCGCCAAGGTGGACATAAGAGGTGATAGGTAGGAAGCGTGCCTTCCATTGTGCTCTAACTTGCAAGTATTCCTATGGGACCCATCTTAGGATCGCCTTGAGGATTGGATAAACATATGTTGAACTAAATATTATTTATGCTACATTAATTATGTTATGATGTATTGATTTCATTACTATATTCTAATTTATTGATATTTAATATTGTTAATGTCCCTTTCTAGTAGTTATTCTTGTGTGCAAGTTAAGAAATCAAGAATGTCCTAAGAGGAGACATTATGCATGATTCGACCTATAAAGTCAAACCATGCCCATATGCCGACTACAAAATCAGAACAATAATCATGTCAAATATCTCATGAGGCATCATATATGATGCAGTGGCATCCCGTATCCTCAATTTTGGGATTGCATTTTTTTTCTATTTTTTGGGGTTTGTGGTGTTGCTGAACCTCTTGACAGTGTCTTGATTTTGGCTATTTCTGTCAGCCACTACTGTTATATTAAATTTCTATCCAAAGGTTGTATCCAGCTAGAGAAAGCATTAGAAGATTCTTAGTGGATGGACAAGATTAGAAACAACATTGAATTGCTATTAACATCTACAAGTCAGGACATCGTGATTTCTATTTCTTCTGGCTGTATCTTTGCTATTTTGGGCATTTGGGCTCCTTGAAATAACAGTTTCATTTTCTACATGGTTGTTGATAGCCATTCTTGGCTTGGCATTATACAAACTTGCTAATGAAAGTAACGGCTTAATTAGATCATGAATGCTGAAGCAATTGAGGGCAAATTCCATGATAGTTAGTGGCACGTCAGCGACGGCTTTTATTTCTTCAACAACAGATATCATTGTGCAGGTTGTGGTGGTCATCGTGGTATATCGACGCTGATATTCCTATTGATGCCGATATTCCTGTTGTGGCTGATAGGTAAATATGAGGGAGAATAGTGAGATGAAGAGTTGAGAGTTGTGTCTCTCTGCAAATTTAACTGGTTCTATGAGGCCGACTGTGTTGAGTCACCATACAATTTTGTAATGAACAATGATTAATATATATTTAGATAATCTCTTTTAAATTAGTTCATGTCGTTCCTATTGTAATTTCTGTCTCTTTCATATTCCCTTCTTCCTGTCATTTTCTATAGCATATGGTGATTGATTTATGTTGTAAAGTGTGCGGTGACTGGCAAGGCTCAGTGCCATCAAGTGGTATCAGAGCCCTAAAAGATCTGGGCAATAAAAGTTTAATGTGGGTTTTGATAGTTTGATTTTTTCTTAGGAGACCTGGAGTGTTATGTGTGTTTGGAGAGTTAATGGGTTGTAGAAGAAACCTAGAATCCTAAAAGATCTGGGCACGCGATTACTATGTGTGTTCCTGATTTTGATGGGTGTTGTCTATGAGTGTTGCAGTCTAATGAATGCTGCAGAGGTAGAAGATCACTAGCATGGTGGAAAATATGGACATGAGAGTTGCTGATTAATACAGTAACAAGAAAGAAGAAGCACCAAAAGACTGGGAAGAGAGAAAAGAGAGAAGCCCTAGGTGAGGTACAGAGGTGTTTTGTTGTGTGTGTACAGATCGCCGAAGAAGAGGTAGTTTGCACTTGGATGTTGAATAAGAGAAATGGGTTTTTGTGTAAGAAAACCTGTGATAATCCCATATTGGAATAGATATTGGGATGAAGTAGAAAGAAGAAGGTACCGAGAGGGATTGGAAGAGATCTCGAGAAGAATGGAGATCTTGGAAAAGATTTATTTTCCTGACAAGGTTGTGACTGCACAAAGCAGACAAGGAGAGAAGAAGAAAGTTTTCATGGCACCTGAGGAGACATCATGGTCTCTTGATTTATTTTCTAATGATTTGTTTGAAGTTGTGAATATAGGTGTGAAAAAGACTAAGGACAAGCCTTTGGAGGCAAAGAAAGAAAGGGCAAGAAGAGAGCCCGTCAATGGAGTTGGAGATAAGAGCAAAATAAGCTAGATTGCAACAATAGATGATAAAAGATAGTTTGTACCTGAAGGTGGAAAGAGGGCTGATCAAGAAAAGAAGAAAGCCTGTGAAGAAAGGGAGTTGGCAAGACATGCAACCAAGAATATTTGCAAATTGGGGCAGCAGACCAATGACAAGGTAAAAGTTTGTTTTGATTGTGTAAGTGGTAATGGCAATGTAGATGTGCAAGTTCAAAAGGAAAAGGGTAAATTAGTAGATCATGGGTATAAAATTCCATCTTCGCAAAAGAAATCAATTGTTGATGTGCAACAAAAAGGAGTGGTTTGTATTAACCTTTGTGACAGAAAAATGGCATCAAGGGTAGAAGAAGTTGACAACAAGAATACAAAGGATGTTGATGAGGACTGCAAACAATTTGATAAGGAAAAAGAAAAAGATTATCAAGTGACAGAAAATGACAAAAGTGTAGATCTTCAGAAGTTTGAAGTTGATCCTATTGATGTTCAAGGTAATCCTGAGTTCAATGCTATAGTTCATGTTGCTAAAGATGATAAATATAATGAAGATGAAAAGAAAACCATGTCTACAAAAGAGGATGAGTAACTGGATGTGCAAAACAGTTCAAAGGCAAATTTGGAAGGTGAAAGTGTAAAGGTGATTATAGTAGAGAAAGAAAGTGGAGAAGGTTCAATAAAAGAACCAGATGATGTAGAAGAGGCAAAAGACTTATTGTTACTTGATCACATTGCGGTCATAAAGATTCCAGAGGTAAACTCATTTGCACAGACCAAAGATAAGGTTTAATTTTCAGTTGAGATGATGTCCGTAGATGATTATGATGATGAGTCAGCATGGTGGAGATTTGGAGTTGATAACGAGAATCAAAGGTGGAAGCATGTACAGAGGGAAAGAAGCCGACAAATGTAGATAACAAAATTTCAAAGGCAACAATACAAGCGTGGAAGTGCAGAGTTAATGAATTGGAAAGTGAGGAAAAAGAAAAGAGGAATTGTGGACCTCATGAGCAGGAGCTCATGAATTTTTCTGCCTGGGGAGTCTGATGCAGTGGCATCCCGTATCATCAATTTTGGGATTGCATTTTTTTTCTATTTTTTTGGGTTTGTGGTGTTGCTGAACCTCTTGACAGTGTCTTGATTTTGGCTATTTCTGTCAACCACTGCTGTTATATTAAATTTCTCAATCCAAAGGTTGTATCCAGCTGGAGAAAGCATTAGAAGATTCTTAGTAGATGGACAAGATTAGAGACAACATTGAATTGCTATTAACATCTACAAGTCAGGACATCATGATTTCTATTTCTTCTGGCTGTATCTTTGCTATTTTGGGCGTTTGGGCTCCTTGAAATAACAGTTTCATTTTCTGCATGGTTGTTGATAGCCATTCTTGGTTTGGCATTATACAAACTTGCTAATGAAAGTAACGGCTTAATTAAATCATGAATGCTGAAGCAATTGAGGGCAAATTCCATGATAGTTACTGGCACGTCAGCGATGGCTTTTATTTCTTCAACAGCAGATATCATTGTGCAGGTTGTGGTGGCCATCGTGGTATATCGCCGTGGCAACAACTTCCTATTGTTGTATCCTTTTGCATGGATCCATTCGCATGGAGATAGAGGGGTCAACGTCTATAAAAAGAGGAGATCATCTATAGTAGAGGCGGATCGGGAGGGAGAAGGTCAATGATTGTGAATAGAGGAAGCCAATCCTTGATAGATAAAGATGAGGCAAGTTATTTAAAAAAAAAAGAGAGATTGGATGGTGTAAGGGCCAATATTCCTGTTGACGCCGATATTCCTGTTGTGGCTGATAGGTAAATACGAGGGAGAATAGTGAGATGAAGAGTTGAGAGTTGTGTCTCTCTGCAAATTTAACCGGTTCTATGAGGCCGACTGTGTAGAGTCACAATACAATTTTGTAATGAACAACGATTAATATATATTTAGATAATATCTTTTACATTAGTTCATGTCGTTCCTATTGTAATTTCTGTCTCTTTCATATTCCCTTCTTCCTGTCATTTTCTGTAGCATATGGTGATTGATTTATGTTGTGAAGTGTGCGGTGACTGGCAAGGCTCAGTGCCATCAATATATCAAATCAATATAAAGTAAACATCTAGTGTTCTACTCAAATCATGAAACATAAATCAATTCTTACCTGGGTCTCCATCCTGCCAGTTAGGATTGGTAGAGGCTGCCACCATGTCACTAGGACTCTTTTTCCCCAAGTTTTTCCCTTTCCAACTATTCTCCTCTAATTATTATGAGTTCAATTTCTATAACTAACCAAAATCTCTCCAAGTCACTAGATTCCTGCCTGAATCCCTTCCACTCTGCACTCTCCTTTCTCCACGTCACAGTACTCCTGCAATAAATACATTAAATTCATTCCAACCGCTCACTAACTCCACTTCATGGAGCTTAGTTGAGCTCAAAGATTTGAAAATTCAAATCTTTAAAAATAACATATATATATATACTTGTTTGAACAAAGATAAATCACTTGCAAGGTCAATTATATCTGTGTTTTTTTCGAAATTCCCAAGTGATAAAATAACAGTTGAACTGTTACGAAATGGAAACAATCAAAGTCTCATTGACACCACATGAATGAGATCAACCACACTAACTTAGAGATGAAAAGCAATGGATCAACTATGATGTTGATCACACTAAGACAAAACAAGAAATTGACTACATCATCATACAACGACAATGCTACTATGCAAATTACTAACATACTACGACATCAAAAGGTATCCAAATATAAAAACAAAGACACAATACTTGTGTCTATGAGAGTTCTCAAAGCATGTTGTCTCTCCATTTTACCTAATGCAATTCCCTCTCTCCAGTAATACTCTCCCTTCTCCTCTGCGAGGGGAAAAGACTATTTCCTTTGTCCACCTCATTAGCAATCACAGTAGTTAGTCTATTAACCACATTATGTATAACATCAAATAAATATTTTAACAACAATAATCTTCAAGAAATATATATCTATTTCTGCATATCATAAATCAAAGTAAATTTATCTCATCAAGTTCATCTGCTAAACACAGCATGATAATCATAATTCAAAATGCATAATAAAAACGTCTAACTAATAATTAATTAAAAATTACATAATTAAGTTGACCAAAAATAGGGTGTCACAATTGGAAACATCGCCTAGACCTCCATTCTTCACTCTCCTAGTTTCGAATAGAATAATCCCACCAATCGAATTCATAGTGATTAAGCTGTTTCTGCATGATAATGCAGTCAGTGGTTTGGTTGCAGCCGTACATTGCCGAATTAAGGGGCCAAAAAAAGTTTAACCAGTAATATTAACATGTGCGGGTATAACCTAGTTGGTAGTGTCTTTGAATAGCAAAGACTTGATTTTTTTTGTATAGCCTATTCACGTGAAACCATACAAGAGCACAGAAAAGTAGTTACAACGTTGAGTGAAAAATTGGAAATCCCAGTTAAAATCTAATTTAATAAAAGAGTATTGCGATTTTGATGTTCTAATGGAAAAATCTCAGATCCAAAATAAAAGAAAAGTTGAAACCAATTAAATATGATTCAGTTGTAGAATGCTTAGCATCCTGAAAGTCATAATGAATGTCACTCATATGCAATAAATTTCATTCACCAATAAATTGGTAGTCAAAAGTAAATTTTGCCCAATAAAAGTAGGACAAATATTTATTAATTGACTGTTTAATCATTAAAGTGGATGGTGTTTAAGTACAGTACAAAGATTCATCTAATCAAATTAGCAAAGACACATTCAAACAACTGTCTTTAACTTTTTAATTTGTTTATCACTTTCACATCATTTTAAAACAACTGAAAGACATTTTGGGAGCAGGTAGTTGCACATCCACAAATGTTAAGTAATATCCATGTACTCAAACACCTATACACAATGTGAGATCTATTCTTGCAATGTTCAATGTCCCCTCCATCTCCAATGCTTTCTTTTCATCTATCAGTTTCAAAAGTTCAAGTCCAGCTTCATCACTTAATCCTTTAATGCAACCTTCTGAATAGTTGCCTGATTGTTGCTGGAGCTTGTGTACAAACTTGTTGGCATCTACATTAAACACCTTTCTCCACTGCAAAAGCAATGAAAATGCATAAAGTCGACTATGTAAAGAACTATCATACTTACTTATTATATTAAAAATTTTGTAACTTACTTCTTCTATCCATCTCATGTCATACTCTATTTCAGGATAATTTAACCTCCTACATGACTGGTCACGTGTGACTAGCATAGCTTTGTCTGCGGACCTGCATAGTAATTATTTATATTAAGTATACAATAAACTACATTCCACCAATACTAATGGTAAAATATGAAGGAGAGATGTTAGAACACTGACCTTGCTGCAGCCTCAGCAATAAAATATCGACCTAAAATTAACACAAAAGTGAACAATATCAAATAAAATAAAATAGAATTTAAGATTCTCAATTTATAATAAATGTTTGAAAGCTTTGGATTAGAGTTTGCAAAGAAAAAGATTTATTTGGATTGCAACCCCTGTAATCTGTTAACTTTTTGAAAGGATTTAGAATAAAATTTTCTTAAAATTTTTTAATGAACATACTACTTTTGAGTTAATAATGGGTCACAAATAATATGACTGGATTAGTTTTTTTTTTTTTAATTTCTATCTTCAAATCTTTAAAAATGTTAATAACCTATATTATTTTCTAAACATCAAAAATCTTTCTGCTTTTTACTTTTTTAATAAGAAACTCCTCAACAGTCAAGTAAATTAAAAAAAAAAAACTTATAAACTCACCGAGGCTTACTTGGCGTTTATCCTCCTTAAGCCTGCAGAGAAATGGCATTCCAACATTATTAAAGAGATCTATGCAGTGAAAAATATTGTAAGTTGGACACTTCAGCAATCCATTATTATTGAACTCAAAACATTTTTAACAGCACCCAAAATTTATTCAAATCAACCTTTTGAGTCCCAAAAAAAAAAAAAAACCAGAGATATGGAATCACCTTAAATATGAGACACACAAAATGACCTGAACGATATAAAAATCTTTTAATTTTTCTTGAAGATAGATATAGTGTTCAATGTATTATTCTTTAATTAAAAGTAACCGTCAAACAAAAGAAAAACAAAAGAGAAATAATAGAATACCACATATTCGCTTGCCAACGGCAACGACCACGGTCATCACTGACTCCAAAGAATCGGCCACTTTTCCTACCATTATCGTTTATGTTAGGCTTTCCATGAGATGTCTTAGGGTTAGGGTTTTCCATGCCATTATTAACACCACTTCCTGCAACTGTGTCTTGATCAACACTCCGTCTACTGAGATTCATTAGCATCCTTGCCGCGTGTTCAATATCATCCAATTCACAAGAATTCTCCTTGTGATTTTTTCTTTTTCTACCACTAAGCCTCACCTCAGCATTAGGTTCTGCTATCTCAGAAGAAGTACTAGACTGAGCTTTAACTTGAGCATGAGAAATATTGGCATTAAGATTTTCCATTATTATAATGTCTGCACAATACAAGAAAGCAGTTAGCACTGCAAACGTATATGTCAATCATTCTATTCCTTATCCTTTAACTTGAGAAAGCTGGGGCCATTGATATATAATGGATAAGAGAGATTTCAATCTTTATCATACTAAAACAGTCTATGAGACTATCATATTACAAAGCACTGCTGAAGTAGTGAGAGATTGCTATCAGACATAACTCTGTTCTTGGCAACTTTTTTGTCTTCCAAAGTTTGACCTTTATAGTGATGATAGATAAAACAAACATGGATGAAAACAATTGGTGCTGTTAGTTTTCCTTTATGCTTATATCTAATATCCCTTTGCTTGTTTTTCTTTGTGTTCCAAACGAAAAATAATGCTGGGAAAATGACGGAGACCATATAGTCAAAAGTAACTATGATTTCTTGATTTGCCAAAGTCTTATGAACATTAAAGAATGATTGTAGGCCTCGGAAGAAATAACTAAATTTGTTTAAGAGGAATTAAATATTGTAGACAGAAAATGAGTAAACTATTTAGAAGGAATCAAATTCTAAATAAGATTAAGCCCTGTAACAAAGTTGAAGAAATTAAACTTATATTACCTGGTTATTGAAATTCAAAGAGATGATAGAAAAAATTAATTATGGTGAAAAATAATTTATTTATATAAATAAATAAGTTGAATAAAAGGTTATTGAAGAAATAAATATCCAATAATAATATTGTAAAGAAGAATATGTTTTACTCTTTCACTTTTATGTTTTAATGTTATTTTTGTGGATCTGGTTAACATATTCTTTTAGTATATAATTTATTTTATAGGTGCACTGAATAACCCTGATTTTGAATTCAACATTGTATTATGTTTAATCCTCCACTTAATACCAACACCAATGTAATTCGTAGGACTTCTTCCTTCTTAGACTAGATCATACATGCAATCTCATCCTATAGACTAGATTGTGAGCATGATCTAGTCCTCTATATTTAAAATTTGAAATTCTAAATTTCAAAGCTAACAATCCCAATATATAGTTATTACTGATGAAGAAGATAAATGTTGAATACTTTTATCTTTACCTTTCTTCAACCCAGAGGGTGCTAATTGGGATGTAAATTCCAACATTTATCTTCTTCATTAGTAATAACTATATATTGGGATTGTTAGCTTTGAAATTTAGAATTTCAAATTTTATCACAATGAGAATAATGCAATTTTCTCTTACCTTTACCATAGAATTACAAATCTTCATTCCTTTTCCCTTTGGATTTTTCTTTCCACCATGCTATTATTTGTTATCCTTGTTGCAACTAAAAGGAACTCCCTCCTTGTCCAACTCCAGATAGCCTACTTGGGCACAAGCCTCGTCGATATTTTGGGGTTTAGCCCTGAAGAATACCATTTGTAGATGGTTAAACAAACCTCCCACATAGCTAATCAACACCTCATGCTCCATGATGTCCTTCCCAAGGTTAAGTGCTCTTTTTATTCTTTTGTAGGCTTCAAGACTTTTCCCTTTGCTTTCTTGAAATGATGCCACTACATCACTTATTCTTCTTCATGGAAAATGGGGTAAAACTAATTCTACAATAGCTCATTAAAATTATTTCAATTAGAGATTGGTGCATTTTTTTTAATTTTCAAAGAGTAAGCATAACTCCGATACCATGTGAGAGAATGCGCAAGTTTCAACCTTATGAAAGAAGTCTGTTGAGTTGACCATCATTTCACTATCACTGAGAGAACGCACTAATTTCACCATCATTGAGTTGACTGTAATTTCACCATCATTGAGTTTAATGACTATCTTTGCTTCAACTTTGACGAACCTCATGGATGATGATGGTTCTTGCTCAAGTTCACTCTTTTCAAGCTCACCTTCTTTTAAATCTACAAGATGTCTTGTAGAATGAATTGTTGAGATTATGAAATCTATCCATCCAGGATTATTTTGGACTCCCCATTTTGCCTATATCATGTTCTCAAGAATATGAAGTTTATCTTCAACATATGTAATCATTGCAACTAGATTGTGTGCATAATCATTACCCATCAACATGCTTGCCAAAATTCTAAAATTGTGTCTAGGGTTGTGAATTTTGGGATATTATCCTAGAAAACTTTCATAATTGATTAGTAGAATCTTTCATTCACATATTTGATCACACACATCATTAATCTTAGTTTTCATTAGGTGTAAATAGTCAACATCCAAAATTATTTGTTTCTTTGTTTTGATCTTGCTAAATCAACCTAGGGGCTTCATTGTCATTGAGGAATTGGATTGCTATTCCCTCTATACATTGGAATATTGAACCAAAGGCACAATTAGCACAACATTAATCATAGACCTATATATATTCATTTAATAAAATATTTTCTAAAGATTTGCAATGTAAATTTTGTGTTGAATGAAATCACACTACTTTTAAGATAAAATTACACTTGTCAAACAAAATCATCGGTGTGATCTAATCTAAAGCCTTGAGAATTTCTTCATCTATTTGTCATAGGCTTCTAATCATAAGTCTAGTTCTAGATTCTATATGTCAATTCCCTATCACACTATCAATACAATAAGCATCAACATCAATCCAATTACTAGGCAAGCCCTCTAATCTCTCTCATTTTCATTTATCATCTATTTATCTAGATTAGTATCTCATATCTTACTACCTAATTTAATTTAAGATCAAATTATTATGTATTTGCTTATCATTCCATTAGACATATAAATTAATGCAAGGTGGTTTATTTTCCTTAAAATACTAATATCTATATTATTATTGTACGGGTGAAAAGTGTATCCCTCGTACTTTTTTCCCTTTCATTTTGGACTCACCTTAATTGTTATCCCTACTATAATGGTCTAGTGTCTGTGATAACCAAAATTTTACATAGACACAATGCTGGTGAGTTAGACTCCAAATAGCACATGCACTGCACCATTGCTAAAGGCATCAATCGAATCACTCATACGTTCTGGGGAAAGCTATCTAGGTTAGGGTGATTTGCACTAGTTACTCTCTTGACATGGAAGAAGTGCACCCTGGGTGATAGTGGAGTTGTGTTGTATGTTTGAATGTTGAATTATTGTGTTTGTGAACTCATGATGAGACTGAGGGTTTCCTTAATGTTTTCCTATGTTTGTTGTTTGATTTGAAAATTTTTGTAACTTACTTCTTCTACCCATCTCATGTCATACTCTGTTTCAGGATAATTTAACCACCTGCATGAACGTGTGACTAGCATCGCTGTCGGAGGACCTGCATAGTAATTATTTATCAGGTATATAGTAAACTACATGCCACCAATACTAATGGTAAAATATGGAGGAGAGTTGTTAGAACACTATCCTTGCTGCAGCCTCAACAATAAAATATCGACCTAAAATTAACGCAAAAGTGAACAATAAAAAAAAATAATAGAATTTACGATTCTCAATTTATAATAAATGTTTGAAAGCTTTGGATTAGAGTTTGCAAAGAAAAAGATTTATTTGGATTGCAACCACTGTAATCTGTTAAGTTTTTGAAAGGATTTAGGGTAAAAAAAATTTGGAATTTTTTTTATGAACATACTACTTTTGATTTAATAATGTGTCACAAATAACATGGCTGGATTATTTTTTTATTTTTAATTTTTTTTAGGGTAACTTTTATCTTCAAATCTTTAAAAAATATTAGTAACCTATATTATTCTCAAAACAACAAAAAACTTTCTACTTTTTACTTTTTTAATAAGAAACTCCTCAACATTCAAGTAAATATATAAAAAAAAAAAAAATCCTTATAAACTTACCGAGGCTTACTTGACGTTTATCCTCCTTAAGCCTGCAGAGAAATGGCATTCCAACATTATTAAAGAGATCTATGTAGTGAAACATATTGTAAGTTGGACACTTCAGCAATCCATTATTATTGAACTCAAAACATCTTTAACAGCACCCAAAAGTTTTTCAAATCAACCTTTTGAGTCCCAAAAAAAATTAACCCACAGAGATATGAAATCACACTAAATATGAGACACATGAAATAACCTGAAAGATTGATATAAAAATCTTTTAATTTTTCTTGAAGAAAGATAGTGTTCAATGTATTATTCTTTAATTAAAAGTTAAACAGTCAAACAAAAGAAAAACGAAAGAGAAATAATAGAATACAATTTATTGGCTTGCGAACGGCAACGGCCACGGTCATCACTGACTCCAATGAATCGGCCACTTTTCCTACCATTATCATTTATGTCAGGCTTTCCATGAGACGTCTTAGGGTTAGGGTTTTCCATGCCATTATTACCACCACTTCCTGCAACTGTGTCTTGATCAACCCTCCCTCTACTGAGATTCATTAGCATCCTTGCCGTGTGTTCAATATCATCCAATTCACAAGAATTCTCCTTTTGATTTTTTCCTTTTTCTACCACTAAGCCTCACCTCAGGATTAGGATCTGCTATCTCAGAAGCAGGACTAGATTGAGCTTTAACTTGAGCATGAGAAATATTGGCATTAAGATTTTCCATTATTATAAAGTCTGCAAAATACAAGAAAGCAGTTAGCACTGCAAACGTACATGTCAATCATTCTATTCCTTATCCTTTTAAAAAAAGCTAGCACATCACTTGAGAAAGTTGGTGCCATTGATATATAATGGAAAAGAGAGATTTCAATATCCTTCATCATACTAAAAAAGTCTATGAGATTATCATATTACAAAGCACTGCTGAAGTAGTGACCGATTGCTATCCGACAACTCTGTTCTTTGCAACTTGTTCGTCTTCCAAAGTTTGACCTTTCTAGTGATGATAGATAAAACAAACATTGATGAAAACAATTGTTGCTGTTAGTTTTCCTTTATGTTTATATCTAATATCCCCTTGCTTGTTTTCCTTTGTGTTCCAAAGGAAAAATAATGCTTGGAAAATGAGGAAGACCATATAGTCAAAAGTAATTATGATTTCTTCATTTGCCAAAGTCTTATGACCATTAAAGAATGTTTGAAATAACTAAATTTATCTAGGAGGAATTAAATATTGTAGACAGAAAATGAGTAAAACTATTTAAAAGCAATCAAATTTTAGGTTAGATTAAGCCCTGTAACAAAGTTGAAGAAATTAACTTTATATCACCTCGTTATTGAAATTCAGGAATATGAAAGAAAGATTTAATTATGGTGAAAAATTATTCATGTTTATATAAATAAATAAGTTGAATAAAAGGTTATTGAGGAAATAAATATCCAATAATAATATTGTAAAGAAGAATATGTTTCACTCTTTCACTTTTATGTTTTAATGTTATTTTTGTGGATCGGGTTAACATATTCTCTTAGTATATAATTTATTTTATAGGTGCACTGAATAACCCTGATTTTGAATTGAACATTGTATTATGTTTAATCCTCCACTTCATACCAACACCAATGTAATTCTTAGGACTTCTTCCTTCTTAGACTAGATCATACATGCAATCTCATCCTATAGACTAGATTGTGGGCATGATCTAGTCCTCTAGATTTAAAATTTGAAATTCTAAATTTCAAAGCTAACAATCCCAAGATATAGTTATTACTCATGAAGAAGATAAATGTTGAATACTTTTATCTTTACCTTTCTTCAACCAAGAGGGTGCTAACTGGGACGTAAATTCCAACATTTATCTTTTGCATGCCCATCTTTATCACAATGAGAACAATGCAATTTTCTCTTACCTTTACCATGGAATTACAAATCTTCATTCCTTTTCCCTTTGGATTTTTCTTTCCACCATGCTATTATTTGTTACCCTTGTTGCAAGGGAAAGGAACTCCCTCCTTGTCCAACTCTAGATAGCCTACTTGGGCACAAGCCTCGTCGATATTTTGGGGTTTGGCCCTGAAGAATACCATTTGTAGATGGTTAAACAAACCTCCCACATAGATAATCAACACCTCATGCTCCATGATTTCCTTCCCAAGGTTAAGTGCTCTTTTTATTCTTTTGTAGGCTTCAAGACTTTTCCCTTTGGTTTCTTGAAATGATGCCACTACATCACTTATTCTTCTTCATGGAAAATGGGGTAAAACTAATTCTACAATAGCTCATTAAAATTATTCCAATTAGAGATTGGTGCAATTTTTTTAATTTTCAAAGAGTGAGCATAACTCCGATACCATGTGAGAGAATGCCCAAGTTTCAACCTTATGAAAGAAGTCTATTGAGTTGACCATCATTTCACCATCATTGAGACAATGCACTAATTTCACCATCATTGAGTTGACTGTAATTTCACCATCATTGAGTTTAATGACAATCTTTGCTTCGACTTTGAAGAACCTCGTGGATGATGATGGTTCTTGCTCAAGTTCACTCTTTTCAAGCTCACCTTCTTTTAAATCTACAAGATGTCTTGTAGAATGAATTGTTGAGATTATGAAATCTATCCATCCAAGATTATTTTGGACTCCGCATTTTGCCTATCAATTCTAGTATCACGTTCTCAAGAATATGAATTTTATCTTCAACATATGTAACCCTTGCAACTAGATTGTGTGCATAATCTAGAGTCCTCCATATTGAAAATTGAAAATTATCAATTCCAAATTTGGCAATCCTAGGATATAATCATTAGCCATCAACATGCTTGCCAAAATTCTAAAATTGTGTCTAGGGTTGTGAATTTAGGGATATTATCCTAGAAAACCTTCATTATTGATTAGTAGAATCTTTTATACACATATTTAATCACACACATCATTAATCTTAGTTTTCATTAGGTGCAAATACTTAACATCCAAAATTCTTGTATTCTTTGTTTTGATCTTGCTAAATCAACCTAGGGGCTTCATTGTCATTGAGGAATTGGATTGCTCTTCCCTCTATACATAGGAATATTGGACCAAAGGCACAATTAGCACAACATTAATCATAGACCTATATATATGCATTTAATAAAATATTTTCTAACGATTTGCAATGTAAATTTTGTGTTGAATGAAATCACACTACTTAAGATAAAATTATACTAGTCAAATAAAATCATGGGTGTGATCTAATCTAAAGCCTTGAGAATTTCTTCATCTATTTGTCATAGGCTTCTAATCATAAGTCTAGTTCTAGATTCTATATCTCAATTCCCTATCACACTATCAATACAATAAGCATCCCCATCAATCCAATTACTAGGTAAGCCCTCTAATCTCTCTCATTTTCATTTATCATCTATTTATCTAGTTTAGTATCTCATATATTACTACCTAATTTAATTTAAGATCAGATTTTTATGTATTTCCTTATCATTCCATTAGACATATAAATTAATGTAAGGTGGTTTATTTTCCTTAAAATACTAATATCTATATTATTATTGTACGGGTGAAAAGTCCATCCCTGGTAGTTTTTTCCCTTTGATTTTGGACTCACGTTAATTGTTATCCCTACTATAATGGTCTAGTATCTATGATAACCAATATTTTACTTAGACACAATGCTGGTGAGTTAGACTCCAAACAAAACATGCATCTGGGGAAATCTATCTAGGTGACAGTGATTTGGAGTAGTTACTCTCTTCACATGGAAGAAGTGCATTCTAGGTGATAGTGGAGTTGTTGTGTTGTATGTTTGAATGTTGAATTGTTGAGTTTGTGTACTCATGATGAGATTGAGGGTTTCTTTGATGTTTTCGTATGTTTGTTGATTGATTTGAAATATTGTTTCTATGCCTTGT
Organism: Cunninghamia lanceolata; assembly: GCA_027924645.1. Lineage (NCBI taxonomy): Eukaryota > Viridiplantae > Streptophyta > Pinopsida > Cupressales > Cupressaceae > Cunninghamia > Cunninghamia lanceolata. The sequence goes on along the minus strand of BSBN01000078.1, from coordinate 26,006,260 downwards.
AACAAAACTAGGGCTTCTTCAATGTTTGTTTTCAAACAAAAATTTAATGTTGTATGCCTCATGGTGAAATTGAGGGCTTGAATGTTTGAAACATTTGAAAGTTAAAAATGAACTTATAGTACAATTAATCCTAAGTGAATGCATACACTTTTCTTTTTCCAGTTTTGGATTTTTGATGATCTAATTACTATTAAAAGGAAACATTTATGCGAGTTATATGAGTTTTCCTAATGCAATATAACTATGTTTTTGTGTGTTTTCCATGTTTTGAAGCTTCTAATATAAATTTGTAACTACTCTAAGAAAAATAGAAAATTTATTCTAAAAAGTAAATTACTCTACTCTAACTTTATCCTACCAAGAGAAAGACAAGACAATGTTTTACTTCCTTAAGAGCAAAATGTGAGTTAACTAGTGATAAATCAATAAAGAACCTATAATAATGGGCACCAATGATAGGATATTTCCTCAAAGGTCCTATAACAACTGTCTTCTCTTATATAGCAGTGGGATCCTCCTCTTGGTGATAGGGATAGAAAGGGGATGTAAGGGAGTGAAAAATGGCTTAGAAGCAATAATAAATTTTAAGGGAAAAAGGTGCACACATGGTCTTTGTACAAGCATAGAAAGATAGAGGGGATACTATGCATAAACTTGGGTAAGGAAAGAATACATGAAAAAAATCTCAAGGTCTACGAAGAAGCATGTAAAGAAGATTTTGTGAATGAAAGTGATGATAAACAATGAAGAATGAAGGGGTGTTTATAAGTAGAAATGAGAGGGAACAAAAGAAAAGATAATATTAAAAGAAGTGGTTATTGTTGATGATGTTTTCTTGAAGCTTCATCACCTTTTCACAACTTGGGAACCCCAAAAAGCAACTAACTACTAAAGCCAACAACCTAAACTACGGAAAGCAAACAAAACCAAATATCAACTAAACACAACAAAATTACTCTAAAACAACATAAAGGAAAACCTACTCTAAGAAAGCTATGTACAAAGAGTAGACATGACTCAAAAGACCCAAATATATACAAGACCTGACATGATTTCTCATAATGAAAAGCAACAATAAGGCACACGTGATAGTTCAGATTTTGGCAAATTTATCCTTAAACTTGGAAATATATTCTCTCACAATACAATCCTCGAACTCAGAAATTTTTTTGCACAAAATCAATAGTTGTGGCAACTCATTGGGAACATGATTAATCCATATATAGGTTGTCTTTCCAAAATTTCCATAGTCAAATTCAAATTCTTCAAATTCATTATCAAGAAATTTGTAATGATCAAATTCAAAATCTTTCCAATTAATAATAGGGAAAGATACAACTTGTTCTTCACATTCAAATGGATATTGGTCATCTTTAATGCACACGTCAGGAGGTCGAAGCTAGTGATGGATTATACCACTCGCATCCGCAACATGCGAATCAACACTATAATCAATAGTGGGCATATCAATATGAAAAGGTGAAAATAATTGAATTTCAAAAGCATGGAACATTTCACCTATTAGCTCATTGTGGATCTACAATAAAGGGCCTAGCATCAACTCGAATTGCTTCGTGTAGTTGAACTCTATTTCATCAGCTTGTTCTTCTTGAAACAACTTTGGCTAGAACTCCTTTTGTATTTCTTGGATGGAAGCATCTAGCACCCCTCTAAATTTTTGGTCACTGTCAGGCTTGTGAATGATGGTGTGTAACATATCCTTTTGACCACTTCCCTTTTCAAGGATGCTTACAATCTCTTGTAATTCATTCTCAATAATTTCCTCTAGTAATATGAAAGCATGAGTGGTAAGGAATTCTTCTTTGTCTTGAAATGAACTTGAATCACTTTCTTCTCTGTGTTTAATCCATACCTTGATCTTTAGTTGTAATCTCTTGAATATTCTTTATCTCCATTTGAATTTCTTTAATATGTCCTTCCATCTTTTGAACAAGGCCTGTGAATTCATCTTCTAATACACTTGTGCTATCTTCACTAGTAGATGGAATAGAAGTTCCTTCTGCTCTAGATGATTCCTCGAACTTCAATTGTGCCCTGGCTTGATGAATAGCCTCCCAAATTGTCGAACATGTGAATTACAAATGATGGGCATTATGAATTCTACACCATTCGCATGGAAGTAGGTGATACCTTATGCTCAAGCCTTTCTCAATATGTAGTCTCTCTTTGATCATCTCTTTAAATCTTACAAAGTCTTCACTTTCACTTGACACCTCAAGTTCCACCATTGTACTAATAACTGGCTCATAAACTTGTGAAAAATAAATTCTTCCTTGCAAAGTTAAATCCATCCTTGACAAAAATGTTAAACAATATAGCTCCTTGTGATCATTTGTACCATGAATTCCGCATCCATCCCATGATGCAAAGTCGGTCAAGTCAGCATTTCTTTGTTGAAGTTGTGCATTCAAACTCCACCAAAGCTGAATTATGTCCACTTGAGGATCATATTGCTGCCCACAACCTTGAAATTGCTTCACACATGCTGAGAAATCCATCCTTATTTTGGTATTTTCTTAATTTTTTTTCTTTTTTTTGTAGTTTTTATTTTTCTACTTTTTTTGGATATTCTGCATAAGACAAATCTTGAAATCTTGAATTCTTCCTTGAGCACTACACTTGGACAAATCCACCTCCTCCACATCACATTCTCCATACACCCTCTCTAAATCCACCCATGCTTCTATAGCATTCAAAGGAAGTTAAATTATCATGGAAGTAAGTGAAGATGTCTTTAATCATCAAAACCAAGCCAAAAATTGTCTAAGTCATGAAAACTCCTCACACCACCTTCAAACCTGCCCATGCTAGGTTGCCTTGAGCTCTTCATCCGGACAAGGTCTTGTCCACAATATACTCTCTGCCTATCATGTCTAAACCCGCCTAGGCACTTAGGCATGGATTTCATGCGAAGGGTATGTTTTGAAATGCCATTTTTTTATCCCACACGCATAAAATGAATGTAATTTATTAGTGAAAATCCTTTATATCAAGTCTTAATTTGATGTGTTTTTGTAGGTGATGGAGGATCCAAGGAGGTGAATGGAGAGAGCTCATACATGAGAATTTTGGAAGGTGAAGGATAGTTGCTCAAAGTTGTCATCATCACCACATGGAGGAGAGTTCTTACATCAACTTCATCTTATGCCGTGCATGGGAAGGAGGTCATCATCCAGAGTTGTCTATTTCATATGCATCCATCATATGCAAGAAGTCATGTACAAGACATCTTCCACCTCAACACTCCAAGAGTCTAGAGTCCTACAAGAACAACATCACAAGATGAGAGATGAGCATGATCATCAAAGTGATCGATGAGTTACATCAAAGACAACAAGAAGAAAATATTCTAAGTGAACATGAGGTGAACCAGACTAGTTCTTTTGAAGATGCTGAGGTGGCATGTACACATCATCAAGCCAATCGCATTCTGCCATGTCATTCATTCATGAGGGCCCACCATAAAGATGTTCCAAAGATGCTTATCACATTGAGAAATGTGCCTTGATTGCCTCTTTCATGTTCTAAAAATAGCAAATTTTGTAACAAACTGCCTTGTTGTCTCAATCTCAGTCGTTCATTGCTAAATCAATCTTGGCCCTTCATGTAATTCTTGAGCTCTATATAAGGCTCAATTCTCTCATTTGTAAAGATACAAAAGAATCATTAGAGGAAGATAGAGTAGGAGTAGATACTATGGCAATAGGAGTAGAGTAGAAATAACTCTTCAAAATCATTGAAGAGATATATGAGATTGTTGTAAAAAAAACACTTCTTAAGTCAATACAAGCTCATTATTGTTGTTTGCATGGTGATCTTGTACGATCAAGGAATGTTTGCATGGTTTCTTATTCTCCAAGATGGTTGAGATATGGTTCCAAGTAGCTTAGATGATAAAGTAGATAGAGTTCATTGATGTAATGGATATATGCAATGATATTTGATAAATTCCCATTGGTTCATACTTTTGATGGATTGTCGACGGTAAGTCATCATGTAAAGTTAGCCTGAACCACATCTCGCAAATAGTTAGATTGTTGATGCTCCTTCGAGTTGCGCCAGCTATGGGTACTTTAGAGTGTGTCAACAATATGAAAATCCTTGGTTTATCCTTTGGAGATTGCACCTATTTCATGTAGTTGTTGCTTGTCATGGCAAAGTGAAATTTGGTTTCTATGGAAATTTGTCTACCATAGCATCATTCATCACGTCATTGTCCTTAGATTAGTCTTCTTAACCCTTGCCTTTTTCCTTTTCTTTTTGTAGTTGATTAGAAGAAGTTCCATTTCACAAGGAAAGAGTACATATTTGAATGGAGTGATGAATAAATTCTGCATAAGTCCCTTTGTGTAAACAACATTGTCACATCATACCACCGAGGCTATCCATTACAAATCATGTACAAGGAACCTTGGAGCAGTCTTGTTTGATCACGTAGCTTAGCATTCAAGACACTTTGTTCAAGAGAGGATAGAGTACTTGGTGTTTTATTCTAATGTTGTTGCTGTCAAGAAAACATCATCAACAATTATCTCAAGAAAAAATGGAAACAATTCCATGAATAGACAAAGAGATAAGAAGAAAACTAAAAGAAAACAAGAATAAACTCAAAGAGAAAATGGGAGCAATTTATAAGAGATAAGATTTGATCATGAGTTCACAAAGGAAATAAAGTGAGAAAAAGGATGAGTTGACATGAAAAAATGTGATGAAAAATGGGCTTAAAATCAAGAAGAAAAGATAAAATTATGAGTTAATTCCTGGATCCAAAAATGAGAGGGCCACCTCTTTTTCCATTTAGGGTTACTTAGGTGACCCATAAGCACTATGGAGTGACCCAAAAGAATTATCAGTTGACCTAGAATAGGAGGATTTGAAATGGCTTGTTAGAAAAATATGACGATTGGAAACTCAAGTTGGGTGTTCAAGAAGATGGTTAAGGAGGAGAAAATGAAAGGGACATGTACCAAGAGTGAAACTACTGAGAGGAGTGTAATTCACCTCTATGTGGTTGTGATTAGGAAGCTCTTTATCATCATTAGACGATCATGTAGGCTTGACATGATTTTGGTACTTACAGTGTGTATTTGGCATATTTCTAAAGGAAAGTTACAATTACCTATGCCTTGATTAAACCTAACTCCACACATCCTCAAAAGGATCTAAATGCAATCTATAGATTCCCTATTCCTTATCTTGCATCAAACCAATAGGTGTAGTACTAAAACCTAGTTTAGAGTTATATTTGTGGTTTTGACCTCTAAATTTCTAAAACTAAATTTAATCATGGGCCCAAGCCAACTGAATCCAACTAGTACTCATTGACTAAAATGTGAAATATTAAAATTTGCACACTAGAGTGTTATATAAAAGGCTAAAACCTGATTAATTTTGATCATCTAGGATTTATCAAGAGGAGACATCTACACTTAGCATCTTCATTAAAAAAAAGTACTTAGCATTATTATCTACATTTGTATTTTGCTTGGCATATCTTCCAACTTGTGCAAAGTCATTAAATCAATCCAAGGGTTTGACTAAGGCAAAATAGGAGAGCAAGTTGCCTTCTATACCTAGCACAACAAAATCTACTAGTACTTATTAGAACCGCCATGTATAGAGAAAGTTCAAATTTTCATGACAATGTTGAATCTACATGTGAAAACTTTAAAATTGCAGGTGTGGGAATCAAATCTACACCTACAAGATTAACTCAAAACAAATAACAATAAATCGTGATACACTTACATTGTGCAAGGTGTGGATCCACATAACCATCTTCAATTTGTGGATGACACTTCTTTGATGGGAAACTCCACTCTTGAGGAAGCTATTGCTCTTAGGTGAGCTCTTGACATTTATATCAGTGTGTCTAGGTAACTCTTGAATGAACAAAAGTATTAAGTTTTCTTCCATATGAACCCTCATCTACAAGAACAAATTGTTAATATACTTCATTTCAAGGTTGCTTCTCCTCCTTTCAAATATTTGGGTACCCCTATTTCTCCTACTTGCCTTGGGAAAAAGACTGGAATGTTATGTGGGATTTTATTTAGCTTGTCAAATCAGCCATTGGACACATAGATAACTCTCTTTGGCTAGTTGTATAGTGCTTCTTATTTAACTTGTCAAATCAGCCATTGGACACATAGATAACACTCGTTGGCTAGTTGTATAGTGCTTCTTAAAGCCATTATTCAAGCTCTCCAAGTTTATATATTTATGGCTCTTGTGACTCCAAAATGCATCCTTCGTGATTTGGACATAGAAAGAGAGTTTCTTTGGGAAGGAAATTTAGAGAAAATGAAATGACATTTTCTTAATTTTGGGGTAAAATTTGTGAACATAAAGAGAGGTGGATTAGCTATGAGATCTTCTCTCCTTAACAATATCTCTCTTGCTGCCAAATTATATTAGAGATGGTGTGTGGAGGAATATGATTTATGGGGGATAATTCTTAAGCTCATGCACCTGAATTTGGAGAATTATGCTTTCATTTCTAGGATGCCAGCCCTTGGCAAGAGTTACCTTATATAGAAAACAATGAAGTTGGATAGTAATCTGATTAAAACTAGTATTTTTTAGATTGTTGGGAAGGGTTACCTTGCTCTTTTTTGGCATGATGCATGAGACCAAAACAATCTTCTTTGTGTGGAATTCTCTAACCTTTTTTAATTAAAACATGTGTTGAAGTTGTTGGAATTATGTTTCTGATTTTCAATATGAAGTCATGCAAGATGGTGTGAGAATTTGGAAATGGAAATCTTAAGATCTTTGGCTGGGTGAACAATTCCCTCTTCACATTAACCATTTAATTCATATTTAGCATCTCAAAAGGTCTCTTTGGATAACATTCAGATATCCTTGGATGTGGTTTGAAAGATAATGGGATTTACACATTGCAAACTGGCTATAAAACTCTGTTGACAGAAAACTGGTTTTGTTACCCAATATCATTATTAAGATGAAGAAAAACTACAAAACAAGATAATCTACTTTTAAAAGATATATAATGAAATAGAAGTATTTCTAAATTAAAAAATTGGGCATGCTATCTACTGTCTAGGTCAAATTCTACTATAACAAACTAAGCCTCTTAATAATAAAATCTATTTAGTCATTATTTGCTCTGAGATCCTGTGGAACCTTACCATGTTTTACTATATAATTGATAAGGCAAATTATCATAATAATAAGCTTTGAAAACAAAGTAAATTTCGAAAACTATGACGTTTGCATTCTTTTTTGATATTTGCTATGTTTAAGTCTCCATACAATTGACTGTTTTCCTTCAAGGATTGTGTTACAACTATACATTTCGTGTAAAGCAACGCAATGCAACTATTACCTCTACACTCTTTGGTTCTGTATCAAATAAATTTTCCTGTTCCTTACGTTAGTTTTCTCCCAAGCTTCTTTTACATTTAGGTTTTAACATGTTTACATCTAGATTTGTACAGTGCATCTGCTAAAGTTTTTAAAGGATTCATAGAGAACCGGAGATTATACACAGCTGCTTTTATGACTTCAACAACATTCATTATACTCAGAAGGAGAGAATATATTTTACAACCATAGAAAGGAATGAAAAAGAAAATGTAAAAAAATCTTGGCTTTATGTTGTGAGGGATTCTTGAGGAAAATACCAGATAAGAGAGATTGTACAGCTCTATCCCTTCCTGTTGAGAATGTTGCTACACTCGAAATCACTGCTTCTTTCTAAATTCTCCGAACGGTGCTTTTACTCTGAACAGACTTATAATAAGAGTCTCCATCTTTTAATATATTTATACCAGATCTCTCTAAAAAACCTGAGCAAACCTAGAAAAGGGAAAACAAGCTTATATTCATTAACATAAAAGCAGGAAAACAAGCTTATATTCATTACCATATAAGCAGGGCCTACGATGAAGAATCTTCTTACACTGTCAAGCTGTCATTATTAAATTATTACCGTTTTGAATGCCTGCTCCAAACGAAGGTTTAGGTTGTAGGAAGCATAGCTTGTGACAAGTATAGGTTGGCGAGGGTTCAATAGCCATTTAAAAGGTCAAATTTAAAGTTTTTTTAAATTTTAATTAATTTTAAAAATATGGGTGGAAACAGAAATGAAAGATATTATGAACAATCTGGAAAGGATGTTGTAAATCAGCAAGTGCACCATACAGAATCGGGCGGAAGGAATAAGAATCCTCACAGAAAAGATGGAGGAGCTGATGAAGGAGCTGAAGGAAGAACACATGACAGGGATGGGGAACAGAAGGACGTTGAGGGTAACCTGCAGAAAACTGGGAACAAACGTATATAGGGTAAAAGTGATGATCAGGGGGCCCGAGCTCCAGGACCTGGGGATGTAAAAGGAAATCTTTCCAAGAGGAGAATGACGAACTTCTGAGCTTTGCCAAACTTCATGAAGAATTTTACAAATAGGAGTTGGTTTCTGTTGAAACTCTTAAAAGTATGTGACCCTGTTGACGGGCTCGGAGAGGATGGGTGTATGGTGGGATATTGTATGTTTGCTGATAGTGTCTTGTATAGCTTTAATAGCTAGGCCTGTTTACCTGCTTTAGGTGTTTTTTTGGTCTTTTGACTGCTATCCTTTCATGTTTTTGATAATATAAGGCAAATAAACAAGGGGCCGAACCCTTACAAAAGGCAGAGAGGCCACAAAGGCAGCAAGCACAAAAAGTGCCTTAAACCAAATATATCCAATACATCAATTACAGTTATCCCAACATAAACAGCAAAACCAGCCGCTATAAACTAAGATCTTAAAAACAGAGTAGCAGAGTATCATCAATATAACAACAAAAACAAAGGAGGCAAATTCTCTCCTTACTGAGCCATGGATTTAATAATGTCATCCACATTCCTAGCAAGATCATCATTGTCAGCATTGACAGGCACCCCCAGGTTTTTTAGCACAGAGAGATTGAGGAAAATAGAGGTCCTGAGCACAATGGAGAGATTATGTTCCAGCTTCGCAATGCGAACCCTCTGGCCCGCAAGTTCAGCACCCAGACCATCATTAGTGTCCATAACATCCTCAACCTCTTCCACGAACATCTCACCCGCTTTGTCAGCATCATCAGCAGAGTCAGCAACATCCTCAGTGGTAGCCCCCATATCATGAGTCTCCTGCTTACCTTCATCATCTCCAGATATGTCCTGAACCTCCATATCCTTATCCTCATCACTCTAGGTGGATTCATCTGAACTGCTCTCAGAATAATCTATTAGCTTTGCTTGAAGAGCTAGTTTGCCAGTGATTCGCCTTGACCGCCTGACTCCAGAGGAGAGACCATCCTTACAAACCTTCACAGAAGAATGAGACTGGCTTCTCTAGCCCACCGAGGTCCTACCAAGATTTTTAGGGGTCCCAACCACAGCCTTCCCAGTGCTTATTTCACCAGCAACAATTTTTCTCTTTTTACCCTTCGTATTGCAGTAAGACCCAGAGTATCAACAGGAATTTCCTCAGGAGTGGAAAAATAAACTTCTTTAGTCTTAATAGGAACAGGGGAGGGCCCAGGTTCTTCAACACCAGGAATATCCTTAGGGTTAGAGGAGGGTTCCCCTTCCCCACTATTGGTTTGAATGGACTTAGAGGGTTCAAGGGCAAGATGGTGATTATAAAGACAGAGAATAAGGCCCTGATAAAGAGGGATAGGCTTCTTAGCAGGGTTTTTAGCCAGTTTAGCCCTAACCCTAAGGACAGAATGTTCAAGGGAAGAAAATAGATAAAACGGAAAGCTAATTTAAGCATTGCAATGGAAATGATTTAAGAGGGGGAGATGATAGTTATAAAACCTGGTGAAACGCCCCTCCAGGGTGAAATACTTCATGAATCCTTCCATATTTTATCTTTAGGGCAGCTTCTGGTTGTAGGGTTTTGAGGCCCCTTCAAAACCTATTTTACCTCTCTAATAAAAAACTAGTATAGATATCTTATATACATTTACTTAAAAATAAAGTTCAGAGATATAAGGGTTTTCTTCAACTCAACTAGATTAAACAAAGATTTCTTCGTGATCAAAGGGTATTCAATTGCTTAAAGTATTTTATCAAAATTAAATTCATGATAAAGAAAATAAAAAAGAAACACAAATCTAAGGTAGATATTAATACAAGGGCTTCCTTGTATTATTTTGACTATAATCTAAATCACAGAGAAAATAAAACTAAAAATCTAAGGCAGAAAAAACATATATTATGAATCTAGGGCTTCCTTGAATTATTTCTACTAAAACTTAAATCCACAAAGAAAATTTAAAAATACAAGTCTAAGGAAAAAATAAATATAGATCAACAATGCAATTACCAGGACTAACCAATTTTGGTGCACATTGTAATCTGCAAAATCCACAATTTCTTCTGCCAAAGAAAACTTTGTTAAAGCTAAATTAATCTTCAAATTCTTTATCCGTAAACGCGAAGTTTTCCAAAAGAAGGCTAGTAAAATAAATATATAGTTGTTTTTTCATATATTTATACGTTATATTTATATCTTTAATAATGTCCAATTTAATTTTTGTAGTTAATGCCTAGAGTTATAGAGTGTAATGACGTGAATGTGTCAACAAAAACTCTTTCCTTTAACATTAAATTTTATAGCCATTTACATGTAAAAATATTAATAGTTTATAATAAGCACAACATAACAAACATAAACTATAATTAAACTATATATATACTCAATAGAATAGTTGTAATGTAAAATAAAATAAATCAAAATAAATAATTTTTACTTTACTTTAAAGTTAATTTATTTTACTAGAACTATTCTATTTGCTACATATTTTATCTATTTTAAAGTTAAGGTTTTTGTATTTACAAATAAATGTGGGCTCTAAATAATTTTTCTTTCAACTATTATTTCATAAATATAAATATAAATATAAATATATATGAAGATTATAGTGTAAAATCTTATGAATTGTATTGGAATGTTTAAACTATTAATATTTTTTAATTCTAAAATTTAATTATTAAAAAAAAGTATAATATTATATGATGTTAATAGTATCATGTTTATAAGGGGAGACCTTGTGGTGAAATGGTGGGGCTTTTTGTCTGTAGTGCCAACAATCTAGGTTCAATCTTTACTATGTTATCAATTGAGGGGCCCTAGGATGATTTACCCCCTCATCCTAAATTTCCCTGATCATCTAGCGTAGGGAGTTTAGTGAGAAATTGAGAAGGGAAGGTCCTTTGTAGAGCTTTTAAGAGGCTTGGCCATGGAACCAACAATATGGTTGAGTATCAAGTGCTAATCTTGGGACTTCAAGTAAGCATTGAGATGGGTCTAAGCAAGCTAGCAATAGAAGGTGGCTCAACATTTGTGATTAATGTGATAAGGGTGAGGAGCACATCAAGTTTTTGAAATATAACACCATACTTGAAACGGTCATGGAGCTTTTGGGCAAGTTGGAACAATACATAGTTAACCATGTATTCAAGGAGGAAAATAAGGAGGTCAATGCATTGGACAACTTGGCAGTTAATTAGTTCAAGGAACTAGTTTTGGAAATGCCACCTAGCATAGTCACACATGGGTTTCACTCTTGTAGGATTGGTAATTATGGCATTTAATGTCTTCTCCAGTCTATCTTCACTGAAAAGAGACTTCAAAGCATTTTCAAAACCAAAAAGGATATTCTACTTTGCATAGTGCAATGGATTATGGGGGAGGATTTTTGTTGGTGGATCATTGATATAGAGTAAATAATGACATTTCATCAATTTTTGTTGCAACATTGTTGGAATTCAGGGAATTGGAGGATGTGGCAGTAATTGTGAAGGCTTTCATAAAAAAAAGATTCACGTGAGGTTTGGATGAGGTGTTAGTGATGACCAGGTATGGCAATGGTGTCCCACTTCTAGGTGATTTCCATAGGTTAAACCACAGCAGAGATTTGATGAAATGGTTTTCATTGCTTACTTCTAATAAGTTGACGTCTTTTGTAAGGAGGCATCAAAAGGTGGAGAAAGCAATTTATTTCCTAAAGCAGATCTTGTGAGTGAAGAAGGTACATGGTATAGAAGGGATGCAATGTTTCATTGGCATCGAGTAGGAGCGGGCCTAAGGAGCAAGGTTCCCATATGAGTATATATGTTTGAATTTTAGAAATGCATAGATGAATAGATAGTAGTAGTTCTTTCCTTTCCAGGTTTTTGTTTTCACCTAGGTTGACTCTATGTTAATAGAGCTTTTGTAAAAATTGATATACTATTTTTTTATTACTTTATAATACAAGGAGTATGTAGCAATACACACAACACTGAGAGGGGGGGTGAATCAGTGTTGTTTACAAATTTTAACACTTTTTACACCTTTTAATAAACTTAAATTCACAATTATAGAATTCTTCAGATAGATAAAAAATTATGCAAAGAATCAACACATAAAATTTGACACAAGAAATTTCCTGAGTGGAAAACCCTCCTGGGGTATAAAAACCACTCAACTGCCTCACTAGCTTAGCAAAAAATTTAGATCTACAACTGTCTCACTGACATTACAATTTTGTCTCACTGGCATATTGTACTTCTCTGCATGTCTCACTGACATTACAACATCAGAAATTTATTGAAAAGAACACATCAGGGGATTTCCCTGTTTCAATAATCACAATACCTTATTTCTCCCTTTTAAAAGAAGCAAATAAATGTATTTTTCCTCTACAACACAATTCCAAAATCAATTCACAATATTATAAACTCTCTGACTATAAAATTGAAAAAATTAACCTTCTCTGAAAATGATTATCTTTCAAAATTTCAATCTGCTCTGTAACACTTCAACCTTGATTTCATCATCCCATCAACAAAAATTAATGCTCTGCTCTTCAATCATAAAAACCTTTCAATCTGGATTACACCATTATACCTGCAAAAATTCATCTCATAAAATCTTTCATCTTCTCAAGAAGTTTCTCTCATCCTCAAAAACTCTCATAAAACTCATCAACTCAAACTCTCATTCTTCATCTCTTATCTGCAACTATTTATATCTGCCATTAAAAAATCTCTATTTACAAAATGAATTTCAATCAAACAATAATAAAAAAATTTGTTCAACTTCCACCATCATTTTCATTCATCTCACCTTCTCAAAAAAAAAAAAAAACTAAAACACCAAATATGAAGATTACATTCTTTTCATCTTCTCTGTCGTTGGAAACCTTCCAAATCTAACAAAAAATCTAAACAAACTTTCTAACTTCATTCTACAAGACTCCACATCTCTTGGGCTTCGCTGTCTCACTAGAATAGAAACAAAAAGCTTGATTTTCTTGCCTTTTTAAACACAGAAACCGTAAAATTTAAACTGTGTTAAATGGGGCTCCGTTTGAATCTCTACCATTCGATGAGAACACCCCCGCCAACTAATATTTAAAACTTAGCCGTTGATCAGCTTTTTGGCGCCCACATTTGAAGCTTGCACCGGCACTCAACCGAAACCTAGCACAAGGGGCCGGTAAAAACTATGAGCCAACACCCCTTTAAGTTGTCACTTAAGTGACTTTGACTGCTTCAGCCGATCAATAAACAATTAAAAGAAAAGTGCACTGACGTTTTAAAAAAGGCTTTTAAGGAAATTTAATTTAGGTCTTGTGAAACAAAGAACAACATAAACCACTATATGTGGCATTTGTCACTATAAACCACTTGTATGATAATTCCAAACAATGAAGTTTTACAACCTGAATACTGAGATAATTCCAAACCTTCAAACCACTGTGATTACACCAGTGTACCATAATTGCATGAAGACTAATCATAATGCCAACCTTTGCCACTTTCACTGAAAGATCAAAACTGAGAAGATCATGTCACTGATGAAGACCATGTCACTGAAAGATCAAAACTGAGAAGATCATGTCACTAATGAAGATCATGTCACTGATGTCACTACCATCATTTTGACATCAATGAAAAGACAATATACTCAACTGTGAAATATGCTACAAAACTCCCCCTTTTTCTTTGACATTGATGGCAAAACCATAACTCATTTCTCCCCCTTTTTGACATAAAAATGTCAAAGGCAAAAAAAATACCACAACCAATAGATTCCTATTCTTGTAAATGCAATCCTCAAAAAATTTGTCAAAACCAACACTTTACTTCATACTGCACAATACTGTAACACTGCCAACCAAAAAAAATGTACAAAAACTATATACAGACTATGTACAAATGAGATTCAGGACATCAAAATAATCTAGAAGACAACTCCCCCTGAATCTAATATCTCTGTAACTTACTGAAGAGAGACAAGAGACAGAACTCCCAGTCTCTATCTCAGAGTTTCAAATGTCTCCTTTGGCAAAGGCTTTGTGAAGATATCAGCCAATTGATCACTAGTATGCACATATTCCAAAGCAACTTCATTTTCAATCACCTTTTCCCTTAGAAAATGATATCTGATAGCAATGTGCTTAGTTCTTGAATGCATTATAGGATTCTTTGACATATTGATAGAACTTGTGTTATCACAAAGAATAGACACAGGCTTTTTAACCTCAACCTTAATATCAAGAAGTGATTGTACCATCCAAAGTACCTATGTACAACATGATGAAGTAGCAATGTACTCAGCTTCAGCTATAGATAGAGAAACACAATCTTGTTTCTTACTATGCCATGCAACCAATCTGCCACCCAGAAAGAAAGCTGCCCCACTTGTGCTTTTTCTATCATCAGGACACCCTGCCCGATCTGCATCTGTATAGGCAAGAAGTGTAAAATCATTGTGTCTAGGATACCATAAACTAAAATCAAGTGTACCCTTAATATATCTAAAGATTCTCTTAACAACATTCAAATGTGATTGTTTAGGACAAGCTTGAAATCTTGCAACCAAACAAACATCCTGCATAATATCAGGCCTAGAAGCAGTGAGATATAAAAGACTCCCAATCATAGATCTATACAGAGACTGTTCTACTTCAGGTGATTCATCATTTTTACTTAGCTTATGCCCTGTCTCCATAGGAGTACCCAAAGGTTTGCAATCATCCATTTGAAATCTCTTTAACATCTCTTTGGCATATTTATTTTGTGAGATAAATATTCCATTTTCAAGCTGAGATACCTGAAGACCAAGAAAGAAAGATAATTCTCCCAACATAGACATTTCAAATTCTGACTGCATAATGTTAGGAAATGAAGTACTCATATCATCATTGTTACTACCAAAAATGATATCATCAACATAAATTTCAACAACCAGAATATCTTCACCTTTGATTAAATAGTACAAATTACTGTCCACACCTCCTTTTGTGAACCCCTGTTTCTGCAGAAACTTATCCAGTCTATAATACCAAGCTCTTGGAGCTTGATTTAAACCATATAAAGCCTTTTTCAACCTATAAACATGATCTGAATTATCTTTATTCACAAAACCTTCTGGTTGTTCCATGTAGACTTCTTCTTCAAGATCTCCATTTAGAAATGCTGATTTTACATCCATTTGGTAAACTTGGAAATTTTTATAAACTGAAAAATCTAAAAACATTCTTATAGCTTCTAATCTAGCAATAGGAGCAAATGTTTCTTCAAAGTCAATACCTTCAATTTGTGAATACCCTTTGCAAACCAATCTGGCTTTGTTTCTAACAACTTTACCTTTATCATCAAGCTTATTCCTAAACACCCATTTTGATCCAATTTGACATTCTTACCTTCTGGTCTTGGAACAAGTTCCCATGTTTTGTTCTTTTCTATTTGGCTTAACTCCTCTTCCATGGCATTAACCCATGCTTCATCTTTGCTGGCCTCAACATAATTCTTTGGTTCCATTTCAGATATCAAACACACATGTGCTTGATTATGTGCAGCAGCAAGCTTTCCTTTTCTTGTTAACAGACCACTGTCCTTATCCCCAATGATCAACTCATGAGGATGATCTCTTTGAAAAGCCTTTGAAAGAGTCTTTGTCTTAACATCAACAGATTTTTCAGGATCTTCTTCCTCTTCCTGAATTTCTTCTTCCTTTTGTGAATGATGATCAACTTCATTGTCTTGAATCAACTGCATATAGGGCTGCAAATCCTCATCCACCTTAACATTAGTACTTTCAATTATTATTTTGAGCCTATTGTTAAAACACTTATATGCCTTGCTATGTGTAGAATAACCAAGAAATATGCCTTCATCACATTTAGACTCAAAACCACATAAGCTATCATTATCTTTCTTGATGTAACACTTACTTCCAAAAATTTTAAAATACCCAACATTTGCTGACTTACCATACCAAAGTTCATAAGGAGTATAATTTGACTTTACCCTTAATTGAACTCTGTTCAAAGTATATACAGCTGTATGAACAGCTTCTCTCCAATAGACATTAGGCAGATTTGCATCATGTCGTAAGGTTCTTGCCATCTCTTTTACAGTCCTATTTTTTCTTTCAGCTACTCCATTTTGCTGTGGAGTTCTAGGAGTGGAGAATTGCCTTCTTATCCCATGTTTTTCACAATACTCTTCAAATTCCTTTGAAGTGTACTCTCCTCCATTGTCTGACCTTAAACATTTTAGCTTGAAATTAGATTCCTTTTCAACCATTTTCTTGAAGATTTTGAATCTATCAAATGCCTCTGATTTATGCCTTAAGAATGTTACCCATGTCATTCTTGAAAAGTCATCAATGAAAAGCATAAAATATTTTTCTCCTCCCAAAGCTTTAGTCCTTGTAGGACCACACAAATCTGAATGTACCAGCTGCAGAGGTTTTGAAGTAAAATACTCCTTAGGCTTGAAACTAACTTTGGTTTGCTTACCCAGCTGACACTCTTTGCATATAGTATTACTTGGTTTTGAAATATGAGACATATTTCTGACATTGTGATTCCTGCTGATTCTCACAAGATTGTCAAAATTCACATGACCAAGTCTTCTATGCCACAACCAGCTTTCCTCAATTTGACCCATGAAACAGATATGGCTATCAACACTTTTAGTTTCTGAGTTATGAAGATTGTAGATGTTACCACTAGTCCTTAAACCTGCTGCAATAACCTTACCTGATTTCTTTTTAATCTCACATCCATGTGCATCAAAAACCACATTAAAACCATTGTCACATATTTGACTGACACTTAATAGGTTGTGCTTCAGTCCTTCTACAAAATACACATCATGTAGTGGTGTTTCATCATCAAGAAGAATTGTACCTTTGCCTTTGATCATAATGCAATCATTATTTCCAAACATAATAGAACCTTCATTAATGTCTTCAAACTTAACAAACTTATCTTTGTCCCCTGTCATGTGGTTGGAGCAACCACTGTCAATCACCCACTGTTCCTTCTTTTTGGCATGACAAGCAGCTTGTGCAATCATAACATCAAAGCTCTTATTGATTACCTTAGGTTTCCAAACAAGCAATTTCTTTTCAGAACCCAAATAAGACAAACCTGAAACAATATTTCTTGTTGTTTGCTGCATTTGCAATGAAGGTCTACAGAATTTGGCAATATGCCCAAAATTTTTACAATTGTGACACTTCAAACTTCTTAAAAACATGAATGGATTCCTTGGAAATAAATGCATTTCTCTTCTGACTCCAAATCTGCATTCACTGGCTTTATGTCCAACCCTGTTGCAACAAAAACAATATCCAGTAAAGTGAGCATTAGACCTGAAAGTATCACTTCTGTTGTAGTTTGTTGTCCTTATGATTGATTTGCCTTTTGAGAACATTGTCCCTCTTCAAATCCAAGACCTGATTTATCTTTGAATCCTTTTTGTCTATCAAGAAGATCATCAAGTTTATCACTACTTCTGCACATATCAAGTCTTCTTCTCAGACCAACAATTTCAGCTTCAACTGTATGACATTCCTTGTCCTTGTTATTCAACTCTTTGTCTTTATCATCAATAATTTTCTTACTTTCTTCAAGAGAAAGAATTAGATCAGTAATCTGTTTCTCATAACAAGTTAACTTATTATTCATGATATCATTTTCTTTTTGAAACTGACTTCTTTGTGCAATGATTTCCTTTTTAAGTTTCTTGACTTGACTTAATGCACACATCAATTCTCCTTCAAAATCAATAACAGCTTCACAACTGTTTGATTGTTCCTCACATTTTTCATTTTGAACTTCATTTAGAATAGCCATAAATAAAGTCTGTGCATTTTCATCAAGAAAATCATCTGAATCACTTTCAGACATATCAACATTTTTTATGAACAAACTTCTTTTCTTTCTGAAATTATTTTTCCTTCTAGAAACAAACTGTTTCTTTTTAAATTGCTTCTTGTTTTCATCTTCATCACTGTCTAGGTCTTTGTAAGGACACTGAGCTGCATAGTGTCTAATCTTTCCACACTCAAAACATTTGAATGGAAGCTTACATTTGTACTTACCAACAGATCCCTTCTTCAACTTGCTTGCAAGAGATATTTCTTGATCATCATCCAAATCTTCTGAATCAGAAATCTCCTTTTCTTTTCTGACTGATTTGAAAGCAGCTTCTTTGCTTGAAGGTATGTCATTACTAATTCTCATCTCATAAGCTGTGAAAGTGCCATGAAGTTCATCAAAGGTAACTTTGCTTAAGTCTCTTTCTTCAACTGCAGACACTTTGGATTCATATTTTGGATTTAAAGTCCTTAAGACTTTTGTAACAACTATCTTCTCTTCCAGTGTATCACCAAGTCCTCTGATAGCATTTACAATTTCTTGGACCCTTAGAAGATATTCTGCCACTTTCTCATCATCACTCATTCTGAGACTTTCAAATTTGGCTCTGTAGGATTGCAGTTTTGCTTCTTTGATTTTATCATCTCCTTGATAAATATTAGACAGTTTGTCCCATATTTCCTTGGCTTTTTTACACTCCATGATTTTGACAAGTATGTCATTGGTAAGACCACAACATAATGCATTTTTAGCCTTAGCATTATTTTCATATGCCCTTTTCTCATCAGCTGTGCTAGGAGGATTTGTAGCAGTGTATGCAGTAACAATGGTAGCATACACATCATACCCCAGAGATGACAAATATGACTCCATCCTGAATTTTCAAAAAGCAGTTAGAACCATCAAACACAAGTGCTTTATAATTAGAGTAACCTTCTTGACTTGCCATGATAAGTATTCCAGAAATATCATCTACCCAAGCTGATTAAGCTTTGACAGGGTACCAAGCTCTGATACCAATTGTAGGAATACACACAACACTGAGAGGGCGGGTGAATCAGTGTTGTTTACAAATTTTAACAATTTTTACACCTTTTGATAAACTTAACTTCACAATTATAGAATTCTTTAGATAGATAAAAAATTATGCAAAGAATCAACACATAAAATTTGACACAAGAAATTTCCTGAGTGGAAAACCCTCCTGGGGTATAAAAACCACTCAACTACCTCACTGGCTTAACAAAAATTTTAGATCTACAACTGTCTCCCTGACATTACAATTTTGCCTCACTGGCATATTGTACTTCTCTACATGTCTCACTGACATTACAACATCAGAAATTTATTGAAAAGAACACATCAGGGGATTTCCCTGTTTCAATAATCACAATACCTTATTTCTCCCTTTTAAAAGAATCAAATAAATGTATTTTTCCTCTGCAACACAATTCCAAAATCAATTCACAATATTATAAACTCTCTGACTGTAAAATTGAAAAAATTAACCTTCTCTGAAAATGATTATGTTTCAAAATTTCAATCTGCTCTGTAACACTTCAACCTTGATTTCATCATCGCATCAACAAAAATTAATGCTCTGCTCTTCAATCATAAAAACCTTTCAATCTGGATTACACCATTATACCTGCAAAAATTCATCTCATAAAATCTTTCATCTTCTCAAGAAGTTTCTCTCATCCTCAAAAACTCTCTTAAAACTCTTCAACTCAAACTCTCATTCTTCATCTCTTATCTGCAACTATTTATATCTGCCATTAAAAAATCTCTATATACAAAATGAATTTCAATCAAACAATAATAAAAAAATTTGTTCAACTTCCACCATCATTTTCATTCATCTCACCTTCTCAAAAAAAAAAAAAACTAAAACACCAAATATGAAGATTACATTCTTTTCATCTTCTCTGTCATTGGATACCTTCCAAATCTAACAAAAAATCTAAACAAACTTTCTAACTTCATTCTACAAGACTCCACATCTCTTGGGTTTCGCTGTCTCACTAGAATAGAAACAAAAAGCTTGATTTTCTTGCCTTTTTAAACATAGAAACCGTCAAATTTAAACTGTGTTAAATGGGGCTCCATTTGAATCTCTACCATTCGATGAGAACACCCCCGCCAACTAACATTTAAAACTTAGACGTTGATCGGCTTTTTGGTGCCCACATTTGAAGCTTGCATCGGTGCTCAACCGAAACCTGGCACAAGGGGCCGGTAAAAACTACGAGCCAACACTCCTTTAAGTTGTCACTTAAGTGACTTTGACTGCTTCAGCCAGTCAATAAACAACTAAAAGAAAAGTGCACTAACATTTTAAAAAAGGCTTTTAAGGAAATTTAATTTAGGTCTTGTGAAACAAAGAACAGCATAAACCACTATATGTGGCATTTGTCACTATAAACCACTTGTATGATAATTCCAAACAATGAAGTTTTACAACCTGAATACTGAGATAATTCCAAACCTTCAAACCACTGTGATTACACCAGTGTACCATAATTGCATGAAGACTAATCATAATGCCAACCTTTGCCACTTCCACTGAAAGATCAAAACTGAGAAGATCATGTCACTGATGAAGACCACGTCACTGAAAGATCAAAACTGAGAAGATCATGTCACTGATGTCACTACCATCATTTTGACATCAATGAAAAGACAATATACTCAACTGTGAAATGTGCTACAGAGTATCCCCCATGGATGCATTTACAGATAAAAAAACTAGTACCATGTTTTTCAAATCATAATTTATTGTAAACTAAAAATTGTTCAAAGTAAAAATAGCTCTACTCTACAAAATAAGTGGCAATGGAATTCAAAAAAGAAAAAAATGAGGCACAGGAAAAAGGATAGATGGAATTTTAAAAAGAAAAAACATGAGGCACATGAAAATGATAGAAGAAACAAAATAGAGAAGAAATTTTTTTTGGTAGAAATCAGCAAAAGACTATAGTAGATTAACATAAGAATGAAGAGAAAAACAAAGGAAGAGGGAAGAATAAAATAACACAAATAGATTTAAACAACATAACTACCGATGGCTTAAAAGGAGACAATTTGTAGAAAAGTAGAAGCCAAAACCCTACACTAGGGTTAGATCTAAATTCTACAAAACCAAATACAAGATCAAAAAAGAAAGACATGGACAAAATCAAGAAAAGAATTATCATATGTTGCTAGAGGAGTGAATAGGATCCCTTTGGGGAAACAAAAAATAAAGGAAACATTTTAGAATATCATATTTATTCTAAACAAATAGGAATTAGATAATACAAATTCTCATTTAAAAGGTTTGGCCTTTTTCATGAGTTGGGAAAATATTTCGTCTACATGGGATCAAATATGAAAATGGTGTAAAGAAAACTAGGGGTAGAACATGATTATCTACAATCTACCAATGTTATGTGAGTTTCTACCCAAAATGGAAAAAGAAATCTACTTATGAATAACCCTATGAAATTATAAGAGGACAAAGTTTATTTACCCTTTATAATTAAAACAGAGATGGAAAATAAGGGATATTATGATCCTTTTGGTTAAAATGGAGATAAATAAAGAATAATTATGAAAACCCCTTTAGAAAGGAGGAGTTATTATGTTTATTAAACCAATATTAATGACAACCTTTGTGAAAGGGTGTGATGGTTTAGAAGGCACCCCTTAAAAGGTTATATAAGGCATTTGTGTGAGACTTGGAAAGGGCATGGAGAACACTCAAGGAAGATAAGGAAAGAAAGGGAAGAAATCACAAATGAGAAGGATTATAGATTTGACAAGCGGTGAGCATTGGAGAAGGGGCTCACAGATTGTGTCCAACTCAATGTATAGAGTACACCTGAGATTGTCATAGCCAGGGCTTGTGTGTGCCCTTGTGTTGAGCATGGTTTGTTGAACATGGGTCTAGAGAACTTGTGTGTGTTTGTTTTCTTAAAAAGAGGCAAATGCTTGGGAAACACATGGTTGGTTCTAAATAAGAACTGGATTCCTCCTAGAAGTGTTCACTTGCTGAAAGGGGGTTGAATTTGTAATCCATTTTCCAGAGTGGCATTTGGAAGAACTTCTAGGATCTAAAAGATATGTATCTATTCCTTTCTATGATGGAAATTAATGAAGTACTAAACTTATTGTTAATAAAAGATATTGATGGGTTTTGATGTTAATATGATTATATGATTATGTTATCTAATTTGTTTTGTAAATGATTTACTTAAAAGTTCTTGTTTCTAGTATCTAAAAGATATGTATCTGGTAAACTTTTTAATGTTCCACGCGAATGCTTTTGCAAGAACACTTCAAACCCATGAGCTCGTTGGCCCAGCAAAGGCATAAAGCCATGTGAGCTCGTTGGCCCAGCGAAGGCGTAAAGCCTTGTGAGCTCGTTGGCCCAGTGGGGGTTTGAACTTTGGTGGCCGCCACTACAACCAAGCGACTTAACCACCGAACCACGTTATCATCGACAAAGTTCTTATTAAATTCTCACCTGTTGTGATTTACATTTGTTATTACATCTATTTTAACATCATTGAATATATTATTCTATCTTAAATCTAAATATTAACCATTTAATAGTGCTATTAAATAGTGCTATTAGGAAAACACTATTAGAAAAATAGGTTTTGATTACTCTCAGAGAGAGAGAGAGTATCTTCTAAGGAGAGGAGAATAGACCTTTGGTTTTGAACCATTCATTTATCATCTAAGTATTTAGTACTGTTGTCATGAAGGATTGTACTCGGTCAAGCAATAAGCTCAACAATCCCGTGAAATATTGGATCACTCTCAGACTGTGGGTTGTCTATGATAAGAATGAACCTCTGGAAGAGTTGACTCCCTTTAAAAGATCCTTGGATATGACATACATCATGGAAAAGAGATAGAAGGATGATTAAATAAAATTAAAATTAATCTAAAGGGGTGATGCACCAATGATTATATCCTAACCTGTAAGTTGATTCACAAATATTTCTCAATACTTCTGTTTCTACAACTCAAATTGAACAATCCTATCACATAAATATTTCATAGAAAGGCATGAAATCAATCTACTTTTTGCTGAAGGAAAACCAATGCTCTCACAACTTAAAAGTATAAGAATCATCCACACAATCTATAACATATGGTAAAATTTGCACTATTGTGTACTTGCTTCAATAGAATGAGACATAAAACTTAAAGGATTCAATTTAAAACACAGTAAATCTTTATCAAATCAGTCACAAGACAAGACACCTAAATCCAAGAAGAAGAACACCCAATTTTATTGGAAAATAGAAGGAAAACACTTCAATAACTATCAAATCTGCTAAAAAGTAAACTATTGTTGTATAAAAATCTATAAAATATATTGAGTTATGATATTCTGTCTCAGCAATGTGCAAAGGCTAGAGAAAAAGAAAGAACTGGGAAGAAAGCATAAGCTTTTCCTCCTATAATACAAAAATCTATCTCCAAAAGCAAAGGGAAGTGATCTCCTGTCTAACTGCACTCAACATGATGCATGAATAGGTTGGAAAAGACAACTCCTAGTTTCTGGGTGAGCAAGAGAAAAAAGCCTAATTATAAGATCCCACAACTGCTCCAAACTAAGCTATTCTTGCTTAGAACTCCTCCTCCCAAGGTGTTTGACCAAAAGATTGCCAAAATAGGCTTGTTTGACTCCAAGTCAAAAATAAAAGTAGAACCTCCTCTTGCATGAGTTTGACAATTCAGTTTGTCTTCACTTTACTCCCTTGCATGATTTGAGGGCAAAAATATATTGTTTTTGACAAATATTAAGGGTAATATGTTTGCATGGTTTTAGCTTAATAAGTGTTTTACAATTAATTTCTTGGTTTTGTGAAACAAATATTAGGGTAATTTATAGTTATTACCCTCAATAAGTGTTTAAAATACAATATTTTTAGCTTTAACTCATGCAAAAAGGAAAAAAGGGTTTACATGATTTGTACATTTATGCTTGAACTTCTCTTCCAACTTCACCAAAAAAAATCACAAGGTTTAGCCTATGAAAAGGCTTCAAACCATTCTATGATTTTTTCAAACTTTAATCATATCCTTTCCCTTTTGTTTTCAAACAATTATTATTTTCTTTTGATTTCCAAGGTTTAAAAAGTCTCTTAATAAAGTGAAAAGAGAATAATGACCACCTTATGACTCCATGTCTCCACAAGCTCATGCATTCTTCACTAGGCATCATGACTTGAAAGGCATAGACCATAGTCTCCATTTGATTTATGATGATCTCTTTTCTTAACAAAGTTAAAGGGAGACTAAGATGATCAGGCTAGGGCACAAAAAGATCGATCAAACCCTAAAAGAAATCATTTTGCTCTTATCCTTTTCATCTACTTTGAAGTGATGCACTACTGTGAGGGTTTCTTAGCTCAATTCAACTCCTGAAGGGTTTCTTCTGCTTCCAATGACTCTTCTTGCAACTTCTTTTGGTAAGCAAGGGTCATCTACTTTTCTATATAAGAACTATGAAAATAATTCTCTTCACCTTACTGTTTCCTTCTTCTTTCCACTAAAAATTGCGAGACATTTTTATTTCCTTGCCCTTTTTCTGTGGTTTTGATATATGGAAGAAAATACTTCATTATTTTTTTTCTACTCCTGTATGGTAAAAATTTGAGCTTTTGGCTTTTTCCTCTATTGTGATTCCATGGAAGTGTTTTTAAAAAGTATGAAAAGGCTCTATGCTTTCCTTTTTCTATATGAGATGGTAAAAAAATGCTTTATATGTTGTTTATTATGTAATCTTGCTAGGGCTTGAATGTGAAATGCATGTGAAGTTCTCTATTTTTTCTGCTCTTTACTCTTTTATATGATCCTATAGAAACACTGACCCTTGCTTTCTTTGATACAAACTATAGAATGTGGTCCTAAAACTATAGGGTTCTATGCATATTTCTTTGTATATCGTCTTTTATTTGAACAGCCAGTAAAGAGATCTCCGTGTCCTCTACAGAAAAATGCTTAAAAACTGATTTACTATGGTTCTCTTTGCTAAAAATTTGAGGAAAAAACCTTTGTCTTGCTGTAAGATGATTGAAAAGTGACTTCTCTAGTGCCTCTGCAAAATAAGACTACTTTCTTTGATTATTTTGGAAACCCACATACTTGTATCGTTGCTTTCATGGCATAATTTATTCTTCGTTATAGATGTTTTTTAGAACCATATTGATGGACTTAGCAACTATATCAATATTCCATGTATTGATTATGGTATGGCTCTTTAGTATCAGGATGAAGATTGTTTCCTTTCTCAATTTTATGAAATATGTAGGTTGCCCTATTTTTTGACAAAACCCTAATAGGGTTATATGGAAACTATGCCACCTTTGGAATAGCCATTGAAGGTCTTTTGTGGGAAAAGTGTGAAACCCCTGTATCTGTTCCTCTGGGAAAATATGAGCAATGTGTTTTTAGAAAGAAGAGCTAGGACTTCTTTTTTAAACTCTGTTGTATTTCTTTTCCTCTCTTTTGAAAGTTTTGGAACAAAATCTTACTCCTTGAGGGCTCTGTTCTCATCATAAATACTATTGTGACAGTACATTACTTGCAACCTTTTTGATGTTTCAATTGACTATTTTTTATGAACTAGTAAAAGGCTACTATTTCTGTTGTATGCTTTAATGACTATCCTCATGACTAATTTCTATCACTATCTCATTATTTTTAGTCATCTTTGTATAATGTTGTAGCTCCATAGTGTTTTACTATCTCATTCCTGAAGGCTTTATAATAGTGATAAACTACTGTCTTATCTACTGCACCTCCTCAATAGTCCAAACTTGCTTATTGCAATATGAATCACAAGAGATTCAATAAGACTCCAACTTTACAACCATCCAAAAGAAGAAATGATAAGAGCTATGAGAATAAAAGAAATGGAAAAGGAACCCAAAAGAATAAGAGCGGGTCTAGTAATGAGAAAAAGAATGGTAGTTTCAAAATAAATGAGGATAATACTGGAAAACCAGCAGAAAGGAGAGGACCTCCTCGAGGTTGTTTTACTTGTGGAGGTGAACATTATGCTCATCAATGCCCAACCAAGAACCAGAGTGGTTATCCAATAGGTAATGCCTTACCTACATAACAAGTAGCTTTCCAATAGATAATTCATGTAGCTCTTTATAATCACCAAGCAAAGTATCAGATCACACCCATAGAGGTGATTGGAATTTTTTTGGAATCCCTATCTCTATCTTGATTGATACTGAAACACCTAAAATTTTTATTTCTCCTAGAGTTTTGAATAAGTTTCCTAGAAGAGCTGGTTACATGGCTAAACCTTGGTTAGTAGAATATGCTAACCAATCTAAGACTCACGTAGAGCAATGTTTGTTTGAAGCTAAGATTGGTCTCTCTATTTTTTCAACAAAGGTGAACCTATACTAGCTCCCTTAGGTTCCTATGATGTTATCTTGGGAATGAGTTGGTTATGGAAGCTTGGAGCCAAGGTAGACTATTTTTATAAAACTATTGAATGCTTAGATGATATGGAAAATAAGGTCTTTTTTGATGGTATTCAAAGAGAGGTCAAGATTCGACCAATCTCTGCAAAGCAATTAAAAAGGCTAGTTGAAAAGGGTGTCAACTCTTTGTAGTAAAAATGGAACAAATTGAAGAAAGTCCTGGAAAACATAGTGTGTTTTTTGAAGAAAGGTTTCCATTTCTTCAAGATTTCAAATACCAATTGCAATAATTTTTTGCTAAAGGTTTGATTACACCTAGTGTTTCACCCTGGGGTGCACAAGTTATCTTTGTCAAAAAGAAGGATGAAACTTTGTGTGTATGTCTTGAATATCCTATCCTCAATAAAGAAATGATAAAGGATAAGGAACCATTACCACATATATATGATATGTTTGATCAAATGCATGAAGCTTATGTGTTTACAAAGTTCGAAGCTATCCTAGATTGAGCTATACCTAAGAAAGTGCATGAAGTACGCAGCTTTATGGGTTTGGCAAGATATTACCGAAAGTTTATTTTGAATTTCTCCAATATTGCCTGTCCAATCCCTTCCTTACAAAGAAAAGGGAAACATTATGCTTGGTCAAACAAATGTTAGGAGGTGTTTGATCTTTTAAAAGAGAAATTAACAATGACACCAATTCTGAGAGTTCCTAATCTTGAAAGTTAGTTAGAGGTAATAACTGATGCCTTGTTAGCATGCCTTGTTTAACCATAAGTATTACATTGTTTAAGTGGGAGGTTACCAAGCTGGTTATGCAGTTTCAACTGTCAACTTCATATAACTGTATAACCGTTGTAACTATCAAGATCATGAGAAGAAAGAAGAAATTATGGTTTTCAAAATTTCTTTACCTTTTATAGTAATCATAGCCTTCTGCAATTATTCTCTCTGTCTAAATCACTCCACATCTCTGTACAAAGTGATGAACATAGTAAAACCTATTTCCCCTGCATCTTCAATCATTCTGTTAAGACTATACATATATGTTCTCTATCATCTTTGTCTTTTCACACCATTCAAAAGTACAAACAAATATTCATTTCATCTCACCAGAAACCTTGTTTTACAGCCACCAACATCTAAAACAAACAATCAAGCACTCACGCTACATATTAAACTTACAAAGTCTGCATGGAGACTGTCAGAAACCAAAGCATCACTATAAAGAACATGCACCATGAACACCACTGTTACAATGTCACATCCACACTATCTCTTGTATATCAAGATAAAACATAAAGCAACTAAGAATTATCACTGTACTCTCTATGTCAGTTACCTACCATAGGATATCATATACTACAAACTCAATGCATCAATGCTTAACATGGTTTCAATTAAAATCCTTATTAAAAAGTTTCCTTCAAGTCGGACTTCCACCTTAATGAGGAATTAGATCATTGACATATACATTTTGATTTTATAGTCATATTTGTGTGAGCTTTATTAGAATACACATTCAAACCTTGATATACTCCTTTCAACATTGTACAAAAAATAAATGTTACTTTGTCACACATAACTGTAATACTATTTACCATTACTACACTCGTGAAAGCAATTTGAAATAAATGATAGTTGTTACTACAATAGTCCATTCAATAGTCCATAATTCAAATCTACATGAGATCATTCAAAATTGTCACTATTAAAATGTTAATACTGATCACTATCTACTATCATCAATGACTAAGACACTGGAGCAAGATTGAATCAAACCAACTTCAGAACACCAAATCATTGCACAAACAACATTTGATAATCACATTGCACCTTGAAAGATACTATACCCTATTGCAAAGCTTGCAACAATTATCTTTCTCTTCATTTCACTGTTTATTAAGCTTTGAATCCACATGAACACTACCATTGTATAATTTGACAAATAGATTGTTATCATGTCAGAGGAGAGGATATATAGCATGAATGGTACTATCAATACCTTGAAAGATGATAAACCAAGCAAGCAACTTCATCAAGTGAAGCATGACAGGTGAAGTATGAAGCATGTTGTACAAGTGAAGCATGATGACATGAACTCCATAAAAATAAAACATGATCAAAGATCAAGTCACCTTTGAATCAATTCAGTTAACTTTCTTTGTCATATTTAAACTTGTACAAGCATCAGAATGATCATAAATGATGATTCTAGGTGCATCAAATCAAACTCAATGGAGATAAATTGTAAACCACTTCATCATTAAGTATTGCATCAATACCAAACTAACCAAATACTTGAATGAATGAGGAAACCATCCAAAGACTATGAAAAACTTATTAGGATGTTAAATAATGAATGTTTAGGGGAAAATTGGATTTGTTAATCTTTTGATTTTAGATGTTTAAATCTGCCACTCCACTATACATTAGATGATCTAGGCTCGAGTGGTGAGCACTATCATACCCTAGGTCACTTGTAGATGTAGGGAATTTAATTATTAATTTTCCTTACTCTTATTTCCAATTACTCATTAAAACCCTAATTACACAAATACGGCAACAAATTGACGACAGACGAAAAAAGCTCTTGCAGACAAGAATAAAATACCAAATCACAGAATACCTATTTTTTGGGTTCCAAAGTGGAACAGTCGGGGACACTGGAGCGGGTGCCCAAGTCCAAGGTACCTACTTTTTTGGGGAATCTGGACCTCCTCCTGACATTGATCAGCTCTATAACTTTTATTTCTCAAGATCTGTCTGTGGAGGACACTAAAGCAAGCACCCAAGTCCTGGAAATGCTCTTATGTCTGACTTTTCTCCAGATCCTGAATCCCTGATGCTTGCCAAGCTTTCCTACAACTCCACTTTTCCCAAATGCAACACGTGTAACCTACAATCACAAGACTTGGTTTAGGGGTTGTGGTGTTTAGAGGCTTGCCTTAGTCAAGCCCCAAAGGACACTTAAGTCTTTGAACAACGTTGTTAGATAAAGAGTGCATTCCCTTGTGAGGCAGAGGCAAAAACCAAAGGAATCAATGATGAAAACACAATAATATGTCACCTTATAGTGAAGCTCTCATGGAGGAAGATGCTCTTCATGCCATGAGAGGATTGATGCTCAAATCTACAAATATCGACACAAAAAACATACAAGTCTACTCTTGCAACAAAACAGAAAGCCTTGAATCACCTTGAGAATGCTTAGAGTTCACAATGATCATCTAGTTTACAAATGAATGCCTAAACATGCTTATATATGCACCTACAAGCATTCCTGCCAAGATTTTAAAAATTAAACTTTACCATGTCAGCAAAAGAACCAAATAAAGGTCATAAATTGACACCCAAAAATTAGGGCTTCCCCAAAATAGGGTAGGACTAGGGCATGGGCACCCAAGTCCTCCCCCCTATTTTGGGTAGGGTACAACTCAAGGGGTCCACCTAGGTCCAATTTTCCATGGAACCTAGGTCTCATTCCATTGGGATGCCAAAATATGAACTAAAATGTCCTCAATGCATACTAAAGCCCCAGGAGCTAAAGCTTATGAGGGAAAAGCCCCCAAGGGGACATTTCCTAAAGTTACAATGAAACATGACACACTTCAATCAACAAACAATAATTAAATTGATACATACCACAATATTATTCCAATATTGACATATTTATTTTGCACATAAACAAAGTGTCAATAAACTCCTTATTATACCTCTAATCTTCCAATGAAATCTTTGAGTTTCTCTAAGTTATTTCCACTCCTACTGCATACATCCAAGGCTAGATCATGAAATACCTTTGAAAATCCTCCAAAGACTTTATTCTCACTGTGACTGAGAAAACATTATGTAGGTTTCATGTTGGTGATTCACAGTGACTGAGATACATGCTTCTTACTAAGCATTGTAGTCAAGGTAACTACACTGAGTATCCAAACTAATACTTTCAAACCTCTGACATGCATTCGTACGACTGTTAGCATAAATACCAAATCATTGTGAACTTGTATGCCAAACCTTTGAGAAGAAAACTATGAATAAAGATCACCATACTTTTTCTAAGGCAATAACCTCACACCAAACCATCACTTGATCTTTTACTAACCTTCTTATTTTCACCTTGGGGTAAAAGATATGACATTGAACATTTCCCCCTGACTCCATGCTACTTTTTATGCACTTGGAGATGCCTTTTATGCATAAAGCACATACATAGGTTCTTTTTGTTTTTGTTCATGTTTCCTCCTCTAAACAGATTTTACCTTTCCTCTTCCCTTATCAACATTAGATGATGCTTTTGTGATCAGACTATTAGTTTTCCTTGGAATTTCTTTCAAACCAAGGCTACAAAACTTTTATATATGTCCAAAGTTATTGCAATTGAAACATCTTAACTTGTTCATTATTCCAAGAGGACTTTTATATTTATATCTTCCATGTACCCAACAATTTCTTACTCATACCAACTTTATTACAGTTATATCAAACATTGTTATAGTCCTAGGATTTGACAAACTATAAGAATTCTTATCCTTATTCCATCCAAAATCATTTTTTGAGTGAGTTCTACAATCTCTAGCTCTATGACCATAAACATGACAAGAATAGCAATAACAATGAAACTAAGAGTAGTTGTACCTTATTGAATGGTATTGCTTGATAGGTAGAGGCCTTAAGAACCTATTTGTTCTTCTTCTTCTAGCATCAGCAACTTTATTTTTTGTTTTATCTTTAAGAGCAGCAACATGATGACTTAAATCTATGTTCTTCCTTGGTGCATTTCTAATTTTGGAGCACTATCCTTCTTCATAGTGTAGACCAGTAGTGTCCTTATGATTCTTTTGCTTCCTCAACAAGTCATTTAAGCATTTAGTACTCTTTTCAAATTGTAGATTCTTGTCCAACTTAGAAGATACCTTTTCCAATTCCTTTCTCAAAGAGACTATTTATAACTCTAGTTTTAGGCATTCATTAGTTTTAACTTCAAGATTAGATTTTGTAAAATTAACTACCTTTTTGCTTCTTCTACTTCAGTTTTTAGACTAATAACTAGTTTGTTAGACTCTTCAACTTGTACCTCTACCTCTTCAAGATCTAAAGAAACTTTTGCAAAATCTAAACATACCTTGTCCTTGGAATCTTTTTCTTGTTGAAGTTGGTCTACTAATTTCTGGCTCTCTTTTCTGAGTTTCTTGATTGTATCTAGAGCACACAAGAGTTCACCTTCTATATCAACCTCATGCTCCTATTCATCATACTCCTATTCATAGTCATCTTCACCCACAAAGATGCCTCCTTCTTCATCATCAATCTCAACAACAAAATCATCTTATCTTTTATCAAGTTCTTGTCCACCTACACTCACAATGAAGTTTTCCTTTTTATCAAAACTCTCAACTACAAGACCATTATGTTTATCACACTTTGTATCAACATTCAAGGGTGACTCATGTAACAAATCAATACTTGGCTTGACTGGGGCTTGTTTTACAACCTTTTGCTTAGCATCTTTCATTTTTCTATTTTTTTTACACTTTCCCATAGTACTCCACTATCAGGATCTCCTAAGTTGATTAAACTTTGAACAAGGAACCTAAGGCTCTGATACCACTTGTTGGAATACAATACCACTGAGAGGGGGGTGAATCAGTGGTATACCAATTTAAAATGACCTTGAATAAATATTTCACAACTTAAAAAAAAATAAAATGCAAGTTTTAGAATAGTTCAACTATCATGTGTTGCATCATACTTGTAAAGCTATCAAGCTTTATTGAACATAAAGAACATAAGTAAATTATAAAATTTGAAGACACCATAGAAACTCAAATGTTGAAAGATACACAAGACTGAATGTTTGAACATGTAGACAAAGTAGACCACAAATAATGAAAAACCATAACACAATTATTTATGAGTGAAAAACTGGTGCAGGGCACCTAGGAGCACCTTGGTTCCTAAAGTCATTTTGATTGCATTTTTTTGAAAGTTGTGGTTTTGTTTGTAATAAGGCTTTAGCCATGGATGTAAGGTCCTCTTGTGTGGTCAAGATGATTGGGGTAATCATATAAACCTCAATCATGCTTAGTCCACTTGGACCCTTGTTGCACCAATTAGGCCTATAAGGTCTAAGGATTGGTTTTTGAGTTTTTTTGTTGTTTTTGTGTTTTAATATGTTTTAAGGAGTGTGTTGATCATTGGAGATCCATTGGACAAGCCAAACAAATCAACCTCCTTATGTTAAGGCAAAACAACATAATTGTCAAAGTGTGTCATGTAGTATGTTGGTTCAAAAACCATTTTTGGCAGTTGAATGTTATTGGAGAAGTTAGACACCGACTTGGATCAGTTGAAAAAGATTGTAGTTCACTCCTGTACGGCAGAGGAGGTCTGGTACGGAGTTTTGGGTATTCAAACAATAGAAAATAGTCACTTTTTCCTGCTTTTCTTACTGTGTACGGCCTGTACGGACTTGTCAGGTGAGAAAATGTTATTTTTTTAAAATTTCTTGGAGTCAGGGTTCAAATGCAACTAGTTTGAGGTCTTGAAGTGGTCGGAGTCAAAAGATATCAAATTTTCTTTCAAGACTGGTCTAGAAACCTTATTTTCTAGGGCAGTCATAGAAATCCGGCCCTAGAATGTATTCCCATCTGTAAAAATTCATAAAAAATTGGTGAAATGCAGGCTAGGGATGTACTCTACAGGATTCCAAAAGCATTTGGTTGGGAGAGACTATTTTTGAATTTTAAGGTGATGCCCTAGGTCAAGTATTTCCTTGTATTTGACCAAATTTATGCTATTTGAAGTTGTAGATGATAGAATCCTGATAGGGTGAGTGAATGGATGGTGGTTTTGTGTTGTTTGGGTAGTAGAGGCATTCCAAATTCCTGCCCCTGATCTATGCACCCAATTTTAATCACTTGCTTTGTTACCTAGCCCTAAACTGATCAATTAGGCCTAGAGACCTAGTGAGCGTTCTGGATTGCTGGAGTAGAGTTGGAACAGGAGACTTGGAAGTTTGATAGGGTCCCTTAAAGGGTATCTAAAACCATCATTCACTTACCTAGTCATTTGGGATTGAAAACCTAGTTTGGAGGGCTAGTAGCCTTACTAGTCAAGGTATAGGTTGGAGAGTTTTGGGAAGTTGGGGATCAAACCAACTACATAGAAGGTGTTTATTGATTTGTCTTAAGGTGTTGGAGAAGCCTTGAAGGTTGAGTCATCACCCGGATATCAAACCCTTCATATACCCTTGAATGTGCCTTTGGTTGCTTGGTTGAAGGCTAGGTGATGTGGGTGAGTGGGCAAAGAACAATAGAGTAAACCCTTGTGTGTTGCTTCGCTTGTGCCACTCTGCATTAGGTGGTATCAGAGCCTCAAAGAGATGGGAGATAGAGAAGAAGAGGAGGAAATTCCTCAAAGAGTGACAAATGCCGAATTGGCAAAGATAGTGAGAGAGCAAGCAGCCAAGAACAAAAGGATGGAGGCTGAGATAGAGAAGTTGAAGAAAGACAAGGACAAGAAGAAGTAGCCAAAGGTCATCTTAGATTCAGATGAAGAGGATCAAGATGAAGAAAAAGAAGTGCCAATGGAAGAGCCACAAGGAGGCATGTCAGAGAGACAATTCCTAGATGCACTTGGAAAGTTGAGTAGGAAGGACACTAAGGCAGACTTACCTATGTTTCCTGGTAAGATGAACCCAGAGGAGTGCCTTAATTGGATTGAGGCAATGGAGAACTATTTTGAATGTGAAGAAGTGGCAGAAAATCAGAAAGTGAGGATTGCCAAATCAAGAATGAAAGGGCCAGCCTTGAGTTGGTGGAATTTTATTCAAAATGAAAGGGTAGAGGATGATAGGAATCCTATCTCTACATGGAGGAAGATGGTGCTTGAAATCAAGAAGCAATTTGTCCCTGAAGATTATGAGGTCAACTTAAACAACAAGTTGCACAACTTGAGACACAAGGACATGGACGTGAGCACCTACACAGCAGAGTTTCACAAGATGACATTGAAAGCCAAGATGCCTGAGAATAAAAAATAGAAGCTTGCAAGGTATCTCAATGGCCTTAAGTTCTCCATTCAAGATGAATTAACCCTCTTTAACTCGGAGACAGTCCATAAGTGTTTTCAAATGGCATTGAGGATTGAGGACAAACAAAGGAGAAAAGGTGATTCATCCATCAGAGGCAGAGGTAATATGAATTTCAGAGGTAGGGGCAGATTTCAAAATAGAGATAACTTTCCTAGATACCAAGAAGGCAGATCAAAAGAAGGCAGCCTAGGACAGGCTGACAGAAACAGTGCTTATAAGGGTCAGTTTAGAGGGAGAGGCAATGACAGAGGAAGAAGTGGGGGTAGGGGTCCCAATGTGTTTACTGGAAGGTGTTTCTCTTGCAATCAGATAGGACATCAGTCCTTTAGGTGCCAGGAGAAGATGGGAAACACTATTGCAAATCAGAAAGAGAGAAGGGTGCAACTCCTTCAAGAAGAGGACTGTCAAAGCACCACAAGTTATCAAACAGCCTCTTCCAAGTCTGTAGCACCTGAGAGTGGACAATGCATCATGTTTAACAGGTCACTCATCATGCCAGCCACCAAGGAGCAGCCCTAAAGGAACAACTTGTTCAGAACCACTTGCAAGGTGAAAGGAAAAGTTTTTAAGGTAATAGTTGATTCAGGTTCTTCTGAAAATTTGGCTTCTAATGAAATGGTGACTAAGTTTGGATTGGAAAGGATACCTCATCCTAACCCCTATAGAGTCTTTTGGCTAACCAAGGAACAACAAATTATGGTGAAAGAGCAATGTTGGGTTGAATTCAAGATAAGTGAATATCATGATAGGATTCTTTGTGAGATAGTGGATATGGATGCATGCCACCTTCTTCTTGGAAGGCCTTGGCAACATGACATAAGGGCCCAACATGATGGTAAGCAAAATGTGATTCATTTGTCCAAAAATGGTGAAAAGTTTACAATGACTCCTTTGATTGATGATTGTAAAGAGAAGGTCATTTCTAGTTCAGTTATGTTGGTAGGTGAAAAAGAGTTTTTGGCTAACCTCAAGGAAGAGAAAGTGCCATGTTTTGTAGTAGTTATCAAGCCCAAGGATGTAAATCCCAAGAAGGCCAAAGTGCAGCAACCTCTTAAGAGGATTGGACCAAAGGAAGTGGAAGAACTATTGGAAAGGTTCCATGATGTGATAGCCGATGAGAGTAAGGATGCCCTTCCACCAAAGAGGGAGATTAGTCATTGCATTGATCTCATCCCTAGATCCACCCTACCAAACCAAGCAGCCTACAAGTTGACCCCAGAGCAAAATCCCTAGATAGAGGGCTTATCAAGAGGAGTATTAGTCCATGTGCAGTACCTGCATTACTTGCACCCAAGAAGGAAGGTACATGGAGACTATGCATTGACTCCAGGGCCATTAATAAGATCACTATCAGGATAAGGGAGGGGTATGAGTGGAAAACTGCCTTCAAAACCAATGAAGGACTATTTGAATGGGTTGTCATGCCTTTTGGCTTATCAAATGCACCAAGCACCTTCATGAGATTGATGAACGAGGTGCTAAAACCTTTCCTTAACAAGTTTATTGTTGTGTATTTGGATGATATACTAATTTTTAGTGACAACAAGGAAGATCACATAAGACATATCCATCAAGTGCTCAGGAGACTTCAAGAGGAGAAATTGAGAATCAATCTTGAGAAATGTGTCTTCCTACAAGAAGAGTTGATATTTTTGGGGTTTGTCATCTCTAAGGGCAGCCTAAAAATGGATCCAAGCAAGGTGGAAGCCATTCTTAATTGGCCCACACCTACAACAGCCTCTGAGGTAAGGAGTTTCCATGGTTTGTGTAGCTTTTATAGAAAGTTCATTAGAGGGTTTAGTGGCATTTATGCTCCACTTGTTGACACCATAAAAGGGGGCAAGAAATGTGTGTTTGTATGGACAAATGAGGCCAACCAAGCCTTTGAACTGTTAAAGAAAAAAATATCAGAACAACTGGTCCTTGGTCTTCCTGATTTTGACAAGGTCTTTGTAGTAGAGTGTGATGCAAGTAAGAGGGCTGATGGGGGAGTCCTAAGTCAAGGTGGGAGGCTTGTAGCCTTCTTTAGTGAGAAGTTAAATGAGGCAAAACAAAACTACTCCACCTATGATCTAGAATTATATGCCATGGTTCAATCATTGAGGAAGTGGAGACACTACTTATTGCCAAATGAATTTATAGTTTTTACTGATAACCATGCATTGAGCTTCTTGAACAGGTAGCAAAAGTTAAATCACAAACATGTCAAGTGGATGGAGTACATCCAAGCATACACCTTCTCAATAAAACACAAGAAAGGAGGGGCCAATAAGGTAGCCGATGCCTTAAGTAGGAGGAATCTTGTTGTGCAAACTATTCAGTTGGAAAGTACAGGTATTCATGCTATTAAAGATCAGTATGCAGCAGATGAAGACTTCAAAGAACCATACCAATCTTGCAAAGCCATGACAGGAAGGTATAACACTGATTTTTCTAATTCTTTGATACAAGATGGATATCTTTTCAAGGGTAGCATGTTGTGTATCCCAAGAGGGTCTGTTAGAGAGAACATTATCAAGGAAAAGCACTTTGGCAACATGTCAGGCCACTTTGGCATTGATAAGACCCTAGAATTGGTTAGGAGATACTATTTTTGGCCAAAGTTGCCAACCGATGTAAGGAAGTTTGTTGAAAGTTGTCAAATTTGCCAAAGAGCAAAGGGGCATACATCAAATGCAGGTTTATACACTCCTCTACCTATTCCTTCAAAGACTGGGGATTCCATAAGCATGGACTTTGTACTTGGTTTGCCTAGGACCAAGAATGGACATGATAGCATCTTTGTAGTTGTTGATAGGTTCTCAAAAATGGCTCGCTTCATCCCATGTAAAACCACACATGATGCCTCACACATAGTAGGTCTCTTCTTCAAGGAAATAGTCAAGTTACATGGTTTACCTTTGTCCATAATCTCTGACAGAGACCCCAAGTTCATAGGACACTTCTGGAGGACACTTTGGAAGAGACTAGGTACAAACTTGACATTATCATCTGCCTATCACCCTCAGTCTGATGGACAAATAGAGGTGATTAATAGGTCACTTGGCAACCTCCTAAGATGCCTAACAAAGGAGCAGGGTGCTAGTTGGGATTCAATTTTGGCTCAGGCAGAGTTCTCATATAATGACATTGTCAATAGAAGCACCGGCCTGTCTCCTTTCCAAATTGTTTATGGCACTCACCCAAGGGGTATTCTGGAACTTAGGGAGGTTAAAGGACTGGAAAATAGTAATACTTTAGCTAAATACTTGGTTCAAGTGATGAAAGATGTCCATGAACAAGTAAAACAGAAGTTACAGTCCACTTCTCAGAAATATAAACAGTTTGCTGACAGAAGGAGAAGGGATTTACAGTTCAAAGAAGGGGATTTGGTAATGGTCCATCTCAAGAAGGAGAGACTCCCTGCAAGTAAATATACCAAGCTGCTCATGATGAAGATTGGGCCTTGTGAAGTCCTCAAGAAATGTGGAGAAATTGCATATAAAATCAGACTTCCGAAAGGCATTGCTTTGTCTCCAATTTCTAATGTTTTAGACCTTTATCCCTATAAAGGATCTGATCCTTAGACTACTGATGAAGAAGACCAAATTGATCAGACACTCCAAGAATTGATTCCTTCATCTCCTAATCACATTGAGTGCATTTTGGATAAGAGGATTGCAAAACAGACTAGGAGGCACACATACTATGAGTACTTGGTGAAGTGGCTCAATAAACCTCAAGAGGATGCCACTTGGATGAGTAGAGCAGACATTGAGAAGGCAGGTTTCACATTTGATAACATTCCTAACTCAAGAGACTTGAGTTTTGTTTGACAGTGGGTGTATGGTGTAGGGCACCTAGGAGCACCTTGGTTCCTAAAGTCATTTTGATTGCATTTTTTTGAAAGTTGTGGTTTTGTTTGTAATAAGGCTTTAGCCATGGATGTAAGGTCCTCTTGTGTGGTCAAGATGATTGGGGTAATCATATAAACCTCAATCATGCTTAGTCCACTTGGACCCTTGTTGTGCCAATTAGGCCTATAAGGTCTAAGGATTGGTTTTTGAGTTTTTTTGTTGTTTTAATATGTTTTAAGGAGTGTTTTGATCATTGGAGATCCGTTGGACAAGCCAAACAAATCAACCTCCTTATGTTAAGGCAAAACAACATAACTGTCAAAGTGTGTCATGTAGTAGGTTGGTTCAAAAACCATTTTTGGCAGTTGAATGTTGTTGGAGAAATTAGACACCCACTTGGATCGATTGAGAAAGATTGTAGTTCACTCCTGTATGGCAGAGGAGGTCTGGTACGGAGTTTTGGGCATTTAAAGAATAGAAAACAATCACTTTTTCCTGCTTTTCTTACTGTGTATGATCTGTATAGACATGTCAAGTGAGCAAATGTTATTTTTTTGAAAGTGCTTGGAGTTAGGGTTCAAATGCAACTAGTTTGAGGTCTTGAAGTGGTCAGAGTCAAAAGATATCAAATTTTCTTTCAAGACTGGTCTAGAAACCCTATTTTCTAGGGCAGTCATAGAAATCCGGTCCTAGAATGCATTCCCACCGGTGAAAATTCATAAAAACTGGTGAAATGTAGGCTAGGGATGTATTCTATAGGATTCTAAAAGCATTTGGCTGGGAGAGACTATTTTCAAATTTTAAGGTGATGCCCTAGGTCAAGTATTTCCTTGTATTTGACCAAATTTATGCTATTTGAGGTTGTAGATGATAGAATCCTGATAGGGTGAGTGAATGGATGGTGGTTTTGTGTTGTTTGGGCATGGTAGAGGCATTCCAAATTCTTGCTCCTGATCTATGCACCCAATTTTAATCACTTGCTTTGTAACCTAGCCCAAACTGATCAATTAGGCCTAGAGACCTAGTGAGTGTTCTGGATTTCTGGAGTAGAGTTGCAACAAGAGACATGGAAGTTTGATAGGGTCCCTTAAAGGGTATCTAAAACCATCATTCACTTACCTAGTCATTTGGGATTTTGTCAAGTTGTGTTGAGAAAACCTAGTTTGGAGGGCTAGTAGCTTTACTAGTCAAGGTATAGGTTGGAGAGTTCTGGGAAGTTGGGGATCAAACTAATTGCATAGAAGGTATTTATTGATCTGTTTTAAGGTGTTGGAGAAGCCTTCAAGGTTGAGTCATCACCCGGATATCAAACCCTTCATATACCCTTGAATGTGCCTTTGGTTGCTTGGTTGAAGGCTAGGTGAAGTGGGTGAGTGGGCAAAGGACAATAGAGTAAACCCTTGTGCCACTCTGCATCAAAAACCCTCATAGGGATAAAAAAGAACTCAGGAAAAATTGCCTCACTAGCTTCATAAAATTGCATTGATCATAGAACCTCACTGGCTACACAACATGCCTCATTGGAAAATACAACTACCTCACTGGCAAATACAACTACCTCACTGGCAAATCAATAGTGTCTCACTAACAAACATGTGCCCTATTGGTATAATGGTGTCTCACTGACAAACCATAAATATGAGAAAGAAAAACATAATTCGGGGGGTTACCCTGATTCTATACAACACATTACACTTCATAACCTTATATCTCCTTCTATCTATAGCCAATACAACCATTAGACATAACCTTTTCAAACACAATGATAGTATAAAGACATCAAGACTCTTTTATCCTCTGTGGACAAACATACCTTTAATACTACAAGCACCACACTTACAATCCCCTTGTATACTTCTAAACAGACTTCAATCTTCTTCCCTTTCAAAAATCACAGAATTGCTTCAAAACATGAGCATTATAGCAATGAATATGACCATACTGCTGTGTAGAATCCAATCAAATGACTTGCATCATCAGAACTATCATACAAAATGAGTTATCAAATTTACTGGCCCATCCAGTCATTCAGAGAACTACTAAAATAGTTAAGGATTTTTTATACTACAACTGCCTGTCATGTTTTTGATAAGGCAAATAATAGTTTAGAATTTGAAATGCTTTTAAATTCTAATTGTAGATCTTCCTCTTCGTGCTCTTTAAACTTTTAATCATAGTCATAGATGTATACATTGGCACCCGATGAATAATTTTACCTGTAAGCTTTGGCCGCTTTAGATATATAAGGCCAATTGAACTTACATTTTAAAACCCTCCAAAAGGTCACTTTGAACGACTTCCACCTACAATCAGAGGTCAACCTCAAAACATAATAAAAAGTAAATGTCTCATATGACAGGCAAAACTGAGTTTAAGGACCTTTTAGAATAAGAGATAGGGTTTAGGAATTCACCTAGAGTTTTAGAGCTTCAACAAAATTCAAACCCTAGTTTTAAAGCAGAGAGCATACGAAACCTTTACCATTTGAGATAAACTAATCTTGAACCTTCATATTCAGCTTCACCTTTATGAAATAATTCTTTGAATGTGACATATACTTAAACATATATGATGAATCAACACCAAATGATGAATGCAATGATGTGGTCAACAATTTGACTCTCTCTACATGAATAACACTTCCCATAGAATGAATGAACTCTATGCTCAACAACCTTGTACAGATTAGGGTCACACTTAAAGTTTTAACCATTGACCAACCAGAATGAACTATAAAGCATGACAAAAACTCTGAAGCATGAAATATGATGAATGAAGATCCAACTCCTGAGAGCACCAAGCACCTTATATGAAATGTATGAATAATAACACATTTGATGCCTTTGATCCTTTGATGAGCCTGTGGTCCTGTAGCAACATGAAGGAGATCAACAATGTATCAATTTATGACATCAGCACCTCTATGAATAATAAAGTTACTTTTGCATGCATATCAAATTGATGCCTAGATTCAAGGTGTCATGACATAGAGAAGAGAATGCCAATGTCAACATCCAACATCAAGCATGAACACATTGCATGGGAGATGGCCAAAATGACATCATCATAACCCTTGCTCATCATCGACTGAATCATCATCAT
This sequence comes from Cunninghamia lanceolata, assembly GCA_027924645.1. NCBI lineage: Eukaryota > Viridiplantae > Streptophyta > Pinopsida > Cupressales > Cupressaceae > Cunninghamia > Cunninghamia lanceolata. The sequence continues at coordinate 25,964,596 of BSBN01000078.1, read as the reverse complement.
GCCTTTTTGACATCAATGACAAGCCATCAACACTATTTATCTAGATTAGTATCTCATATCTAATTGCCTAATTTAATTTAAGATCTAATTATTATGTATTGCCTTATCATTCCATTAGAGATCTAAATTAATGTAAAGTGGTTTATTTTCCTTAAAATACTAAATCTATATTATTATTGTAATGGTGAGAAGTGCATCGCTGGCACATTTTTCCCCATTCATTATGAACTCGCCTTAATTGTTATCCCTACTTTAATGGTACATTGTGTGTGATAACTAAAATGTGACTCAAACACAACATGGGTGAGTCAAACTCCAAACAACACATGCACTGCACCCTTGCTAAAGGTGTCAATCAAATCACTTCTACCTTCTAAGGAAAACTAGCTAAGTGAGGGTGATTTGTACTAGTTACTCTCTTCACATGGAAGAAGGGCATCCTAGGTGAGAGTGGAATTGTTGATTTTGTGTACCTCATGATGAGACTGAAGATTTCCTTGATGTTTTCCTATGTCTATTGTTTGATTTGAAAATATTGTTTCTATGCCCTAATTAAACCAAGAGCTTTCTCGTGTTTTTTTTTGAATAAAAGTTGAATTTTGTATCCCTCATGGTAAAATTGAGGGCTTGAATGTTTGAAATTTTGCCTAAATGAATATATACACTTTTTTTTCCTAATTTTGATTTTGATGATTTAATTACTATTAAAAGGAAAAAAATATGGGAGTTATCTGGATTTTCCTAAAGCAATATAACTATGTTTTTGTGTGTTTTTCAAGCTTTAAAACTTCTAATATAAATTTGTAACTATGAGCTAAGGAAAATAGAAAATTTATTCTAAAAAGTAAATAAGTCTACTCTAACTTTATCCTATCAAGAGAAAGACAAGACAATATTTTACTTCCAAGAGAAAAATGTGAGCTAATTACTAATAAAGCAATAAAGAACCTATAATAATGGGAACCAATGCTAGGATATGTCCTCAAAGGTCCTATAACAACTATCTCCTCCTCTACAACAATGGGGTCCTCCTCTTAGTTATAAGGATAGAAAGGCGGATGTAAGGGAGTGAAAAATACCTTAGAAGCAATAACAAATTTGAAGGGAATATGGGGGACACGTGATCATTATTGTATTTATTAAACAATCTTATAAGATTGTTTACTTAAATCATAATTGCATTTAAATTTTATATCTGTACTTGTTATAGTGCCCATTTTTGTATGTGTTATTTTTGATTAGATGCTATTGTGAATTAATTTAAACAACTTGGCTAAATTGTTTAAATAAATTCTATAAAGATCCAATGAAATAATGTTATTTGAGATGTATGTACTTAATTAAATGCAATTGTGATTTAATAAACAATCTTATAAGAAATATCAATAACCTCTGCAGCGGATAGATCTCTATCCACCTAGATCTCCTCATAGGTAGCTCTAAGCCATGCAATGGGCTAAAAAATACCTATGTTCCTCCCTCTAGTCTACAATTGTTTGTAACTGGCCCACATTGGTAGCACGAGCTGCACATCAAGTACCATCTCTATGAAGATGTTATGTCTCGATATTTCATGAAATACCGTGTTTAGTCAATTTGAATGACAGAGATAATCATGTATGTATTAATATTTAATACATATATACACTATTAATATAATATATAATATATTATTTAGATAATTAGCAAGATATATTATTAAATATAAATAACAAATATAAATATTAATATTAATATTAATATAAATATTAATAGTAATATTAATATTAATATAGATATTACTATGTAATACTAACATAAGAAAATAATAAATATAATCCCAATTATAAAAGTAACTCCATATAAATAAAGTAACTTAGTATAAATAAAATAAAGATACAATGGTGATATAAAAACTAAAGACTAATACCATAAGGGGTACAATCATCTTTAAAGAAGTAGTACCCATATATATGGTGCGATTTCAGATACAATGAAATACAATCAAGCATTATTGTTTAACAAGGCAGCGATTATGTATGCAGCTGTAACTAAAAAAGTAGTAATTCATTATTAAAGGTGCATCAACAATTTACAAGGCTGCAATCTCTTAATAAATGAATGAGAATTATTTAAGGCATAACTTCTTGAAAGGTGATATAAAAACTAAAGAAAGACTAATACTGTAAGGGGTAAACATCACCCACATATACGGTGTGATTTGAGATACAGTGAAATACAATCAAGTATTATTGTTTAACAAGGCAACGATTATGTATGCAGCTGTTACTAAAAAAGTAGTAATTCATTATTAAAGGTGCAATGACCATTTACAAGGCTGCGATCCCTTAAGAAATGAATGAGAATTATTGAAGGCATAGCTTCTTCAACAGTTATATAAAAACTAAAGAAAGACTAATACAATAAGGGGTGTGATCATCTTTAAAGAAACAACACCCATATATAAGGTGTGATTTGGGATACAATGAAATACAATAAAGTATTATTGTTTAACAAGTCAGTGATTCTATATGCAATAGTTACTAAAAAGTAGTAGTTCATTATTAAAGGAGCAACAACCATTTACAAGGCTACCATTTACAAGGTTGTGATCCCTTAATAAATGAATGAAAATTATTTAAGGTAGAACTTCTTTAACACTAACTAGGGATTATGTTCTATATGATAGGCAACGATTCATCTAGAAAAGGTGTGACTAATAATAAAGTAAGGTGTCTCCAAGAAGGAATCCCATCCTTTCAAGAGGCATATGAGTGGTATAAGTAAAGGAGAAAAGACTATAAAGAAAATAAGAGGAGGTATCAATGAATACATTTGATTTTGGAATATGCAAACCAAAATAAATATAAATCAATCACCCTCACATATGTATATATAGCAGCAGATTGGAATTATCAATCAATCAAGTCATATAAATAATTGTGACACAAGAAGAGGATATATTGCCATCTCTGAACTAAACTATATTTATTGATCAAGAGGCATTTATAATTAATTGCCTTATTCAATTACAAGTAAAATATGTTGAGTTGGGCAGGGGTATAGAGGCAAGTAGGAAGGTTGATCCTTCTAGTCCACAAGAGATGATAGGTAGGAAGCATGCCCTCCATCATACTCTCATCAAGTTATGTTAAAGGGATGATAGGTAGAAAGCATGCCCTCCATCATGCCCTCATCAAGAGATGATAGGTAGGAAGTGTGCCCCCCATCATGCCCTCATCAAGAGATGATAGGTAGGAAGTGTAACTTCAATCATGCTCTCGCCAAAATGTGATAGGTGGGAATTGTGCCTTTAGCTTGAACTTGGTAGGGTGTGCCGCCACGGTGGACATAAGAGGTGATAGGTAGGAAGCGTGCCTTCCATTGTGCTCTAACTTGCAAGTATTCCTATGGGACCCATCTTAGGATCGCCTTGAGGATTGGATAAACATATGTTGAACTAAATATTATTTATGCTACATTAATTATGTTATGATGTATTGATTTCATTACTATATTCTAATTTATTGATATTTAATATTGTTAATGTCCCTTTCTAGTAGTTATTCTTGTGTGCAAGTTAAGAAATCAAGAATGTCCTAAGAGGAGACATTACACATGACTTGACCTATAAAGTCAAACCATGCCCGTATGCCGACTGCAAAATCAGAACAATAATCATGTCAAATATCTCATGAGGCATCATATATGATGCAATGGCATCCCGTATCCTCAATTTTGGGATTGCACTTTTTTTCTATTTTTTTGGCTTTGTGGTGTTACTGAACCTCTTGACAGTGTCTTGATTTTGGCTATTTCTATCAGCCACTACTGTTATATTAAATTTATATCCAAAGGTTGTATCCAGTTGGAGAAAGCATTAGAAGATTCTTAGTGGATGGACAAGATTAGAAACAACATTGAATTGCTATTAACATCTACAAGTCAGGACATCGTGATTTCTATTTCTTCTGGCTGTATCTTTGCTATTCTGGGCGTTTGGGCTCCTTGAAATAACAGTTTCATTTTCTGCATGGTTGTTGATAGCCATTCTTGGCTTGGCATTATACAAACTTGCTAATGAAAGTAACGGCTTAATTAGATCATGAATGCTGAAGCAATTGAGGGCAAATTCCATGATAGTTAGTGGCACGTCAGCGACGGCTTTTATTTCTTCAACAACAGATATCATTGTGCAGGTTGTGGTGGTCATCGTGGTATATCGATGCCGATATTCCTATTGACGCCGATATTCTTGTTGTGGCTGATAGGTAAATATGAGGGAGAATAGTGAGATGAAGAGTTGAGAGTTGTGTCTCTCTGCAAATTTAACTGGTTCTATGAGGCCGACTGTGTTGAGTCACCATACAATTTTGTAATGAACAATGATTAATATATATTTAGATAATCTCTTTTACATTAGTTCATGTCATTCCTATTGTAATTTCTATCTCTTTCATATTCCCTTCTTCCTATCATTTTCTATAGCATATGGTGATTGATTTATGTTGTGAAGTGTGCGGTGACTGGCAAGGCTCAGTGCCATCAAGTGGTATCAGAGCCCTAAAAGATCTGGGCAATAAAAGTTTAATGTGGGTTTTGATAGTTTGATTTTTTCTTAGGAAACCTGGAGTGTTATGTGTGTTTGGAGAGTTATGGGTTGTAGAAGAAACCTAGAATCCTAAAAGATATGGGCGCGTGAGCACTATGTGTGTTCCTGATTTTGATGGGTGTTGTCTATGAGTGTTGCAGTCTAATGAATGCTGTAGAGGCAGAAGATCACTAGCATGGTGGAAAATATGGACATGAGAGTTGCTGATTAATACAGTAACAAGAAAGGAGAAGCACCAAAAGACTGGGAAGAGAGAAAAGAGAGAAGCCCTAGGTGAGGTACAGAGGTGTTTTGTTGTGTGTGTACAGATCGCCGAAGGAGAGGTAATTTGCACTTGGATGTTGAATAAGAGAAATGGGTTTTTGTGTAAGAAAACCTGTGATAATCCCATATTGGAATAGATATTGGGATGAAGTAGAAAGAAGAAGGTACCGAGAGGGATTGGAAGAGATCTCGAGAAGAATGGAGATCTTGGAAAAGATTTATTTTCTTGACAAGGTTGTGACTGCACAAAGCAGACAAGGAGAGAAGAAGAAAGTTTTCATGGCACCTGAGGAGACATCATGGTCTCTTGATTTATTTTCTAATGATTTGTTTGAAGTTGTGAATACAGGTGTGAATAAGACTAAGGACAAGCCTTTGGAGGCAAAGAAAGAAAGGGCAAGAAGAGAGCCCGTCAATGGAGTTGGAGATAAGAGCAAAATAAGCTAGATTGCAACAATAGATGATAAAAGATAGTTTGTACCTGAAGGTGGAAAGAGGGCTGATCAAGAAAAGAAGAAAGCCTGTGAAGAAAGGGAGTTGGCAAGACATGCAACCAAGAATATTTGCAAATTGGGGCAGCAGACCAATGACAAGGTAAAAGTTTGTTTTGATTGTGTAAGTGGTAATGGGAATGTAGATGTGCAAGTTCAAAAGGAAAAGGGTAAATTAGTAGATCATGGGTATAAAATCCCATCTTCGCAAAAGAAATCAATTGTTGATGTGCAACAAAGAGGAGTGGTTTGTATTAACCTTTGTGACAGAAAAATGGCATCAAGGGTAGAAGAAGTTGACAACAAGAATACAAAGGATGTTGATGAGGACTGCAAACAATTTGATAAGGAAAAAGAAAAAGATTATCAAGTGACAGAAAATGACAAAAGTGTAGATCTTGAGAAGTTTGAAGTTGATCCTATTGATGTTCAAGGTAATTCTGAGTTCAATGCTATAGTTCATGTTGCTAAAGATGATAAATATAATGAAGATGAAAAGAAAACCATGTCTACAAAAGAGGATGAGTAACTGGATGTGCAAAACAGTTCAAAGGCAAATTTGGAAGGTGAAAGTGTAAAGGTGATTATAGTAGAGAAAGAAAGTGCAGAAGGTTCAATAAAAGAACCAGATGATGTAGAAGAGGCAAAAGACTTATTGTTACTTGATCACATTGCGGTCATAAAGATTCCAGAGGTAAACTCATTTGCACAGACCAAAGATAAGGTTTTATTTTCAGTTGAGATGATGTCCGTAGATGATTATGATGATGAGTCAGCATGGTGGAGATTTGGAGTTGATAAGGAGAATCAAAGGTGGAAGCATGTACAGAGGGAAAGAAGCCGACAAATGTAGATAACAAAATTTCAAAGGCAACAATACAAGCGTGGAAGTCCAGAGTTAATGAATTGGAAAGCGAGGAAAAAGAAAAGAGGAATTGTGGACCTCATGAGTAGGAGCTCATGAATTTTTCTGCCTGGGGAGTCTGATGCAGTGGCATCCCGTATCATCAATTTTGGGATTGCATTTTTTTTCTATTTTTTTGGGTTTGTGGTGTTGCTGAACCTCTTGACAGTGTCTTGATTTTGGTTATTTCTGTCAGCCACTGCTGTTATATTAAATTTCTCAATCCAAAGGTTGTATCCAGCTGGAGAAAGCATTAGAAGATTCTTAGTGGATGGACAAGATTAGAGACAACATTGAATTGCTATTAACATCTACAAGTCAGGACATCATGATTTCTATTTCTTCTGGCTGTATCTATGCTATTTTGGGCGTTTGGGCTCCTTGAAATAATAGTTTCATTTTCTGCATGGTTGTTGATAGCCATTCTTGGTTTGGCATTATACAAACTTGCTAATGAAAGTAACGGCTTAATTAAATCATGAATGCTGAAGCAATTGAGGGCAAATTCTATGATAGTTAGTGGCACGTCAGCGACAGCTTTTATTTCTTCAACAGCAGATATCATTGTGCAGGTTGTGGTGGTCATCGTGGTATATCGCCGTGGCAACAACTTCCTATTGTTGTATCGTTTTGCATGGATCCATTCGCATGGAGATAGAGGGGTCAACGTCTATAAAAAGAGGAGATTATCTATAGTAGAGGCGGATCGGGAGGGAGAAGGTCAATGATTGTGAATAGAGGAAGCCAATCCTTGATAGATAAAGATGAGGCGAGTTTTTTTTTTTTAAAAAGAGAGATTGGATGGTGTAAGGGCCAATATTCCTATTGACGCCGATATTCCTGTTGTGGCTGATAGGTAAATATGAGGGAGAATAGTGAGATGAAGAGTTGAGAGTTGTGTCTCTCTGAAAATTTAACCGGTTCTATGAGGCCGACTGTGTAGAGTCACGATACAATTTTGTAATGAACAACGATTAATATATATTTAGATAATCTCTTTCACATTAGTTCATGTCGTTCCTATTGTAATTTCTGTCTCTTCCATATTCCCTTCTTCCTGTCATTTTCTGTAGCATATGGTGATTGATTTATGTTGTGAAGTGTGCGGTGACTGGCAAGGCTCAGTGCCATCAATATATCAAATCAATATAAAGTAGACATCTAGTGTTCTACTCAAATCATGAAACATAAATCAATTCTTACCTCGGTCTCCATCCTGCCAGTTAGGATTGGTAGAGGCTGCCACCATGTCACTGGGACTCTTTTTCCCCAAGTTTTTCCCTTTCCAACTATTCTCCTCTACTTATTATGAGTTCAATTTCTATAACTAACGAAAATCTCTCCAAGTCACTAGATTCCTGCCTGAATCCCTTCCACTCTGCACTCTCCTTTCTCCACGTCACAGTACTCCTGCAATAAATACATTAAATTCATTCCAACCGCTCACTAACTCCACTTCATGGAGCTTAGTTGAGCTCAAAGCTTTGAAAATTCAAATCTTTAAAAATAATATATATATATATATATACTTGTTTGAACAAAGATAAATCACTTGCAAGGTCAATTATATTTGTGTTTTTTTCGAAATTCCCAAGTGATAAAATAACAATTGAACTGTTACGAAATGGAAACAATCAAAGTCTCATTGACACAACATGAATGAGATCAACCACACTAACTTAGAGATGAAAAGCAATGGATCAACTATGATGTTGATCACACTAAGACAAAATAAGAAATTGACTACATCATCATACAACGACAATGCTACTATGCAAATTACTAACATACTACGAAATCAAAAGGTATCCAAATATAAAAACAAAGACATAATACTTGTGTCTATGAGAGTTCTCAAAGCATGTTGTCTCTCCATTTTACCTAATGCAATTCCCTCTCTCCAGTAATACTCTCCCTTCTCCTCTGCAAGGGGAAAAGACTATTTCCTTTGTCCACCTCATTAGCAATCACAGTAGTTAGTCTATTAACCACATTATGTATAACATCAAATAAATATTTTAACAACAATAATCTTCAAGAAATATATATCTATTTCTGCATATCATAAATCAAAGTAAATTTATCTCATCAAGTTCATCTGCTAAACACAGCATGATAATCATAATTCAAAATGCATAATAAAAACGTCTAACTAATAATTAATTAAAAATTACATAATTAAGTTGACCAAAAATAGGGTGTCACAATTGGAAACATCGCCTAGACCTCCATTCTTCACTCTCCTAGTTTCGAATAGAATAATCCCACCAATCGAATTCATAGTGATTAAGCTGTTTCTGCATGATAATGTAGTCAGTGGTTTGGTTGCAGCCGTACATTGCCGAATTAAGGGGCCAAAAAAAGTTTAACCAGTAATATTAACATGTGCGGGTATAACCTAGTTGGTAGTGTCTTTGAATAGCAAAGACTTGATTTTTTTTTGTATAGCCTATTCACGTGAAACCATACAAGAGCACAGAAAAGTAGTTACAACGTTGAGTGAAAAATTGGAAATCCCAGTCAAAATCTAATTTAATAAAAGAGCATTGCGATTTTGATGTTCTAATGGAAAAATCTTAGATCCAAAATAAAAGAAAAGTTGAAACCAATTAAATATGATTCAGTTGTAGAATGCTTAGCATCCTGAAAGTCATAATGAATGTCACTCATATGCAATAAATTTCATTCACCAATAAATTGGTAGTCAAAAGTAAATTTTGCCCAATAAAAGTAGGACAAATATTTATTAATTGACTGTTTAATCATTAAAGTGGATGGTGTTTAAGTACAGTACAAAGATTCATCTAATCAAATTAGCAAAGACACATTCAAACAACTATCTTTAGCTTTTTAATTTGTTTATCACTTTCACATCATTTTAAAACAACTGAAAGACGTTTTGGGAGTAGGTAGTTGCACATCCACAAATGTTAAGTAATATCCATGTACTCAAACACCTATACACAATGTGAGATCTATTCTTGCAATGTTCAATGTCCCCTCCATCTCCAATGCTTTCTTTTCATCTATCAGTTTCAGAAGTTCAAGTCCAGCTTCATCACTTAATCCTTTAATGCAACCTTCTGAATAGTTGCCTGATTGTTGCTGGAGCTCGTGTACAAACTTGTTGGCATCTACATTAAACACCTTTCTCCACTGCAAAAGCAATGAAAATGCATAAAGTCGACTATGTAAAGAACTATCATACTTATTATATTAAAAATTTTGTAACTTACTTCTTCTATCCATCTCATGTCATACTCTATTTCAGGATAATTTAACCTCCTACATAACTGGTCACGTGTGATTAGCATAGCTTTGTCTGCGGACCTGCATAGTAATTATTTATATTAGGTATACAGTAAACTACATTCCACCAATACTAATGGTAAAATATGAAGGAGAGATGTTAGAACACTGACCTTACTGCAGCCTCAGCAATAAAATATCGACCTAAAATTAACACAAAAGTGAACAATATCAAATAAAATAAAATAGAATTTAAGATTCTCAATTTATAATAAATGTTTGAAAGCTTTGGATTAGAGTTTGCAAAGAAAATGATTTATTTGGATTGCAACCCCTGTAATCTGTTAACTTTTTGAAAGGATTTAGAATAAAATTTTCTTAAAATTTTTTAATGAACATACTACTTTTGAGTTAATAATGGGTCACAAATAATATGACTGGATTAGTTTTTTTTTTTTTTAATTTCTATCTTCAAATCTTTAAAAATATTAATAACCTATATTATTTTCTAAACATCAAAAATCTTTCTGCTTTTTACTTTTTTAATAAGAAACTCCTCAACAGTCAAGTAAATTAAAAAAAAAAAAACTTATAAACTCACCAAGGCTTACTTGGCGTTTATCCTCCTTAAGCCTGCAGAGAAATGGCATTCCAACATTATTAAAGAGATCTATGTAGTGAAAAATATTGTAAGTTGGACACTTCGGCAATCCATTATTATTGAACTCAAAACATCTTTAACAGCACCCAAAATTTGTTCAAATCAACCTTTTGAGTCCCCCCCCCAAAAAAAAACCACAGAGATATGGAATCACCTTAAATATGAGACACACAAAATGACCTGAACGATATAAAAATCTTTTAATTTTTCTTGAAGATAGATATAGTGTTCAATGTATTATTCTTTAATTAAAAGTTAACCGTCAAACAAAAGAAAAACAAAAGAGAAATAATAGAATACCATATATTGGCTTGCCAACGGCAACGACCACGGTCATCACTGACTCCAAAGAATCGGCCACTTTTCCTACCATTATCGTTTATGTTAGGCTTTCCATGAGATGTCTTAGGGTTAGGGTTTTCCATGCCATTATTACCACCACTTCCTGCAACTGTGTCTTGATCAACACTCCCTCTACTGAGATTCATTAGCATCCTTGCCGCGTGTTCAATATCATCCAATTCACAAGAATTCTCCTTGTGATTTTTTCTTTTTCTACCACTAAGCCTCACCTCAGCATTAGGATCTGCTATCTCAGAAGAAGTACTAGACTGAGCTTTAACTTGAGCATGAGAAATATTGGCATTAAGATTTTCCATTATTATAATGTCTGCACAATACAAGAAAGCAGTTAGCACTGCAAACGTATATGTCAATCATTCTATTCCTTATCCTTTAACTTGAGAAAGCTGGGGCCATTGATATATAATGGATAAGAGAGATTTCAATCTTTATCATACTAAAACAGTCTATGAGACTATCATATTACAAAGCACTGCTGAAGTAGTGAGAGATTGCTATCAGACATAACTCTGTTCTTGGCAACTTTTTTGTCTTCCAAAGTTTGACCTTTATAGTGATGATAGATAAAACAAACATGGATGAAAACAATTGGTGCTGTTAGTTTTCCTTTATGCTTATATCTAATATCCCTTTGCTTGTTTTTCTTTCTGTTCCAAACGAAAAATAATGCTGGGAAAATGACGGAGACCATATAGTCAAAAGTAATTATGATTTCTTGATTTGCCAAAGTCTTATGAACATTAAAGAATGATTGTAGGCCTCGGAAGAAATAACTAAATTTGTTTAAGAGGAATTAAATATTGTAGACAGAAAATGAGTAAACTATTTAGAAGGAATCAAATTCTAAATAAGATTAAGCCCTGTAACAAAGTTGAAGAAATTAAACTTATATTACCTGGTTATTGAAATTCAAAGAGATGATAGAAAAATTTAATTATGGTGAAAAATAATTTATTTATATAAATAAATAAGTTGAATAAAAGGTTATTGAAGAAATAAATATCCAATAATAATATTGTAAAGAAGAATATGTTTTACTCTTTCACTTTTATGTTTTAATGTTATTTTTGTGGATCTGGTTAACATATTCTTTTAGTATATAATTTCTTTTATAGGTGCACTGAATAACCCTGATTTTGAATTCAACATTGTATTATGTTTAATCCTCCACTTAATACCAACACCAATGTAATTCGTAGGACTTCTTCCTTCTTAGACTAGATCATACATGCGATCTCATCCTATAGACTAGATTGTGAGCATGATCTAGTCCTCTATATTTAAAATTTGAAATTCTAAATTTCAAAGCTAACAATCCCAATATATAGTTATTACTGATGAAGAAGATAAATGTTGAATACTTTTATCTTTACCTTTCTTCAACCCAGAGGGTGCTAATTGGGATGTAAATTCCAACATTTATCTTCTTCATTACTAATAACTATATATTGGGATTGTTAGCTTTGAAATTTAGAATTTCAAATTTTATCACAATGAGAACAATGCAATTTTCTCTTACCTTTACCATAAAATTACAAATCTTCATTCCTTTTCCCTTTCGATTTTTCTTTCCACCATGCTATTATTTGTTATCCTTGTTGCAATTGAAAGGAACTTCCTCCTTGTCCAACTCTAGATAGCCGACTTGGGCACAAGCCTCGTCGATATTTTGGGGTTTGGCCCTGAAGAATACCATTTGTAGATGATTAAACAAACCTCCCACATAGCTAATCAACACCTCATGCTCCATGATGTCCTTCCCAAGGTTAAGTGCTCTTTTTATTCTTTTGTAGGCTTGAAGACTTTTCCCTTTGCTTTCTTGAAATGATGCCACTACATCACTTATTCTTCTTCATGGAAAATGGGGTAAAACTAATTCTACAATAGCTCATTAAAATTATTTCAATTAGAGATTGGTGCATTTTCTTTAATTTTCAAAGAGTAAGCATAACTCCGATACCATGTGAGAGAATGCCCAAGATCCAACCTTATGAAAGAAGTCTGTTGAGTTGACCATCATTTCACTATCATTGAGAGAATGCACTAATTTCACCATCATTGAGTTTAATGACTATCTTTGCTTCAACTTTGACGAACCTCATGGATGATGATGGTTCTTGCTCAAGTTCACTCTTTTCAAGCTCACCTTCTTTTAAATCTACAAGATGTCTTGTAGAATGAATTGTTGAGATTATGAAATCTATCCATCCAGGATTATTTTGGACTCCCCATTTTGCCTATATCATGTTCTCAAGAATATGAAGTTTATCTTCAACATATGTAATCATTGCAAGTAGATTGTGTGCATAAACATTACCCATCAACATGCTTGCCAAAATTCTAAAATTGTGTCTAGGGTTGTGAATTTTGGGATATTATCCTAGAAAACTTTCATAATTGATTAGTAGAATCTTTCATTCACATATTTGATCACACACATCATTAATCTTAGTTTTCATTAGGTGTAAATAGTCAACATCCAAAATTATTTGTTTCTTTGTTTTGATCTTGCTAAATCAACCTAGGGGCTTCATTGTCATTGAGGAATTGGATTGCTATTCCCTCTATACATTGGAATATTGAACCAAAGGCACAATTAGCACAACATTAATCATAGACCTATATATATACATTTAATAAAATATTTTCTAAAGATTTGCAATGTAAATTTTGTGTTGAATGAAATCACACTACTTTTAAGATAAAATTACACTTGTCAAACAAAATCATCGGTGTGATCTAATCTAAAGCCTTGAGAATTTCTTCATCTATTTGTGATAGGGTTCTAATCATAAGTCTAGTTCTAGATTCTATATGTCAATTCCCTATCACACTATCAATACAATAAGCATCAACATCAATCCAATTACTAGGCAAGCCCTCTAATCTCTCTCATTTTCATTTATCATCTATTTATCTAGATTAGTATCTCATATCTTACTACCTAATTTAATTTAAGATCAAATTATTATGTATTTCCTTATCATTCCATTAGACATATAAATTAATGCAAGGTGGTTTATTTTCCTTAAAATACTAATATCTATATTATTATTGTACAGGTGAAAAGTGTATCCCTCGTACTTTTTTCCCTTTCATTTTGGACTCACCTTAATTGTTATCCCTACTATAATGGTCTAGTGTCTGTGATAACCAAAATTTTACATAGACACAATGCTAGTGAGTTAGACTCCAAATAGCACATGCATTGCACCATTGCTAAAGGCATCAATCGAATCACTCATACGTTCTAGGGAAAGCTATCTAGGTTAGGGTGATTTGCACTAGTTACTCTCTTGACATGGAAGAAGTGCACCCTGGGTGATAGTGGAGTTGTGTTGTATGTTTGAATGTTGAATTATTGTGTTTGTGAACTCATGATGAGACTGAGGGTTTCCTTAATGTTTTCCTATGTTTGTTGTTTGATTTGAAAATTTTTGTAACTTACTTCTTCTACCCATCTCATGTCATACTCTGTTTCAGGATAATTTAACCACCTGCATGAACGTGTGACTAGCATCGCTGTCGGAGGACCTGCATAGTAATTATTTATCAGGTATATAGTAAACTACTTGCCACCAATACTAATGGTAAAATATGGAGGAGAGTTGTTAGAACACTATCCTTGCTGCAGCCTCAGCAATAAAATATCGACCTAAAATTAACGCAAAAGTGAACAATAAAAAAAAATAATAGAATTTACGATTCTCAATTTATAATAAATGTTTGAAAGCTTTGGATTAGAGTTTGCAAAGAAAAAGATTTATTTGGATTGCAACCACTATAATCTGTTAAGTTTTTGAAAGGATTTAGGGTAAAAAAAATTTGGAATTTTTTTTATGAACATACTACTTTTGATTTAATAATGTGTCACAAATAACATGGCTGGATTATTTTTTTATTTTTAATTTTTTTTAGGGTAACTTTTATCTTCAAATGTTTAAAAAATATTAGTAACCTATATTATTCTCAAAACAACAAAATACTTTCTACTTTTTACTTTTTTAATAAGAAACTCCTCAACATTGAAGTAAATATATAAATAAAAAAAAATCCTTATAAACTTACCGAGGCTTACTTGACGTTTATCCTCCTTAAGCCTGCAGAGAAATGGCATTCCAACATTATTAAAGAGATCTATGTAGTGAAACATATTGTAAGTTGGACACTTCAGCAATCCATTATTATTGAACTCAAAACATCTTTAACAACACCCAAAAGTTTTTCAAATCAACCTTTTGAGTCCCAAAAAAAAATTAACCCACAGAGATATGAAATCACACTAAATATGAGACATATGAAATAACCTGAAAGATTGATATAAAAATCTTTTAATTTTTTCTTGAAGAAAGATAGTGTTCAATGTATTATTCTTTAATTAAAAGTTAAACAGTCAAACAAAAGAAAAACGAAAGAGAAATAATAGAATACCATTTATTGGCTTGCCAACGGCAACGGCCACGGTCATCACTGACTCCAATGAATCGGCCACTTTTCCTACCATTATCATTTATGTCAGGCTTTCCATGAGACGTCTTAGGGTTAGGGTTTTCCATGCCATTATTACCACCACTTCCTGCAACTGTGTCTTGATCAACCCTCCCTCTACTGAGATTCATTAGCATCCTTGCCGGGTGTTCAATATCATCCAATTCACAAGAATTCTCCTTTTGATTTTTCCTTTTTCTACCACTAAGCCTCACCTCAGGATTAGGATCTGCTATCTCAGAAGCAGGACTAGACTGAGCTTTAACTTGAGCATGAGAAATATTGGCATTAAGATTTTCCATTATTATAAAGTCTGCAAAATACAAGAAAGCAGTTAGCACTGCAAACGTACATGTCAATCATTCTATTCCTTATCCTTTTAAAAAAAGCTAGCACATCACTTGAGAAAGTTGGTGCCATTGATATATAATGGAAAAGAGAGATTTCAATATCCTTCATCATACTAAAAAACTCTATGAGATTATCATATTACAAAGCACTGCTGAAGTAGTGACCGATTGCTATCAGACAACTCTGTTCTTTGCAACTTGTTCGTCTTCCAAAGTTTGACCTTTCTAGTGATGATAGATAAAACAAACATTGATGAAAACAATTGTTGCTGTTAGTTTTCCTTTATGTTTATATCTAATATCCCCTTGCTTGTTTTCCTTGCTTGTTTTCCTTTGTGTTCCAAAGGAAAAATAATGCTTGGAAAATGAGGAAGACCATATAGTCAAAAGTAATTATGATTTCTTGATTTGCCAAAGTCTTATGACCATTAAAGAATGTTTGAAATAACTAAATTTATCTAGGAGAAATTAAATATTGTAGACAGAAAATGAGTAAAACTATTTAAAATCAATCAAATTTTAGGTTAGATTAAGCCCTATAACAAAGTTGAAGAAATTAACTTTATATTACCTCGTTATTGAAATTCAGGAATATGAAAGAAAGATTTAATTATGGTGAAAAATTATTCATGTTTATATAAATAAATAAGTTGAATAAAAGGTTATTGAGGAAATAAATATCCAATAATAATATTGTAAAGAAGAATATGTTTCACTTTTTCACTTTTATGTTTTAATGTTATTTTTGTGGATCGGGTTAACATATTCTTTTAGTATATAATTTATTTTATAGGTGCACTGAATAACCCTGATTTTGAATTGAACATTGTATTATGTTTAATCCTCCACTTCATACCAACACCAATGTAATTCTTAGGACTTCTTCCTTCTTAGACTAGATCATACATGCAATCTCATCCTATAGACTAGATTGTGGGCATGATCTAGTCCTCTAGATTTAAAATTTGAAATTCTAAATTTCAAAGCTAACAATCCCAAGATATAGTTATTACTCATGAAGAAGATAAATGTTGAATACTTTTATCTTTACCTTTCTTCAACCAAGAGGGTACTAATTGGGACGTAAATTCCAACATTTATCTTTTGCATGCCCATCTTTATCACAATGAGAACAATGCAATTTTCTCTTACCTTTACCATGGAATTACAAATCTTCATTCCTTTTCCCTTTGGATTTTTCTTTCCACCATGCTATTATTTGTTACCCTTGTTGCAAGGGAAAGGAACTCCCTCCTTGTCCAACTCTAGATAGCCTACTTGGGCACAAGCCTCGTCGATATTTTGGGGTTTGGCCCTGAGGAATACCATTTGTAGATGGTTAAACAAACCTCCCAC
Organism: Cunninghamia lanceolata; assembly: GCA_027924645.1. NCBI lineage: Eukaryota > Viridiplantae > Streptophyta > Pinopsida > Cupressales > Cupressaceae > Cunninghamia > Cunninghamia lanceolata. The sequence continues at coordinate 25,947,879 of BSBN01000078.1, read as the reverse complement.
ATAGATAATCAACACCTCATGCTCCATGATTTCCTTCCCAAGGTTAAGTGCTCTTTTTATTCTTTTGTAGGCTTCAATACTTTTCCCTTTGGTTTCTTGAAATGATGCCACTACATCACTTATTCTTCTTCATGGAAAATGGGGTAAAACTAATTCTACAATAGCTCATTAAAATTATTCCAATTAGAGATTGGTGCAATTTTTTTAATTTTCAAAGAGTGAGCATAACTCCGATACCATGTGAGAGAATGCCCAAGTTTCAACCTTATGAAAGAAGTCTATTGAGTTGACCATCATTTCAGCATCATTGAGACAATGCACTAATTTCACCATCATTGAGTTGACTGTAATTTCACCATCATTGAGTTTAATGACTACCTTTTCTTCGACTTTGAAGAACCTCATGGATGATGATGGTTCTTGCTCAAGTTCACTCTTTTCAAGCTCACCTTCTTTTAAATCTACAAGATGTCTTGTAGAATGAATTGTTGAGATTATGAAATCTATCCATCCAAGATTATTTTGGACTCCGCATTTTGCCTATCAATTCTAGTATCACGTTCTCAAGAATATGAATTTTATCTTCAACATATGTAACCCTTGCAACTAGATTGTGTGCATAATCTAGAGTCCTCCATATTGAAAATTGAAAATTATCAACTCCAAATTTGGCAATCCTAGGATATAATCATTAGCCATCAACATGCTTGCCAAAATTCTAAAATTGTGTCTAGGGTTGTGAATTTAGGGATATTATCCTAGAAAACCTTCATTATTGATTAGTAGAATCTTTTATACACATATTTAATCACACACATCATTAATCTTAGTTTTCATTAGGTGCAAATACTTAACATCCAAAATTCTTTTATTCTTTGTTTTGATCTTGCTAAATCAACCTAGGGGCTTCATTGTCATTGAGGAATTGGATTGCTCTTCCCTCTATACATAGGAATATTGGACCAAAGGCACAATTAGCACAACATTAATCATAGACCTATATATATGCATTTAATAAAATATTTTCTAACGATTTGCAATGTAAATTTTGTGTTGAATGAAATCACACTACTTAAGATAAAATTATACTAGTCAAACAAAATCATGGGTGTGATCGAATCTAAAGCCTTGAGAATTTCTTCATCTATTTGTCATAGGCTTCTAATCATAAGTCTAGTTCTAGATTCTATATCTCAATTCCCTATCACACTATCAATACAATAAGCATCCGCATCAATCCAATTACTAGGTAAGCCCTCTAATCTCTCTCATTTTCATTTATCATCTATTTATCTAGTTTAGTATCTCATATATTACTACCTAATTTAATTTAAGATCAGATTTTTATGTATTTCCTTATCATTCCATTAGACATCTAAATTAATGTAAGGTGGTTTATTTTCCTTAAAATACTAATATCTATATTATTATTGTACGGGTGAAAAGTCCATCCCTGGTAGTTTTTTCCCTTTGATTTTGGACTCACGTTAATTGTTATCCCTACTATAATGGTCTAGTATCTATGATAACCAATATTTTACTTAGACACAATGCTGGTGAGTTAGACTCCAAACAGCACATGCATCTGGGGAAATCTATCTAGGTGACAGTGATTTGGAGTAGTTACTCTCTTCACATGGAAGAAGTGCATTCTAGGTGATAGTGGAGTTGTTGTGTTGTATGTTTGAATGTTGAATTGTTGAGTTTGTGTACTCATGATGAGATTGAGGGTTTCTTTGATGTTTTCGTATGTTTGTTGATTGATTTGAAATATTGTTTCTATGCCTCGTAACAAAACTAGGGCTTCTTCAATGTTTGTTTTCAAACAAAAATTTAATGTTGTATGCCTCATGGTGAAATTGAGCGCTTGAATGTTTGAAACATTTGAAAGTTAAAAATGAACTTATAGTACAATTAATCCTAAGTGAATGCATACACTTTTCTTTTTCCAATTTTGGATTTTTGATGATCTAATTACTATTAAAAGGAAACATTTATGCGAGTTATATGAGTTTTCCTAATGCAATATAACTATGTTTTTGTGTGTTTTCCATGTTTTGAAGGTTCTAATATAAATTTGTAACTACTCTAAGAAAAATAGAAAATTTATTCTAAAAAGTAAATTACTCTACTCTAACTTTATCCTACCAAGAGAAAGACAAGACAATGTTTTACTTCCTTAAGAGCAAAATGTGAGTTAACTAGTGATAAATCAATAAAGAACCTATAATAATGGGCACCAATGCTAGGATATTTCCTCAAAGGTCCTATAACAACTGTCTTCTCTTATATAGCAATGGGATCCTCCTCTTGGTGATAGGGATAGAAAGGGGATGTAAGGGAGTGAAAAATGGCTTAGAAGCAATAATAAATTTTAAGGGAAAAAGGTGCACACATGGTCTTTGTACAAGCATAGAAAGATAGAGGGGATACTATGCATAAACTTGTGTAAGGAAAGAATACATGAAAAAAATCTCAAGGTCTACGAAGAAGCATGTAAAGAAGATTTTGTGAATGAAAGTGATGATAAACAATGAAGAATGAAGGGGTGTTTATAAGTAGAAATGAGAGGGAACAAAAGAAAAGATAATCTTAAAAGAAGTGGTTATTGTTGATGATGTTTTCTTGAAGATTCATCACCTTTTCACAACTTGGGAACCCCAAAAAGCAACTAACTACTAAAGCCAACAACCTAAACTACGGAAAGCAAACAAAACCAAATATCAACTAAACACAACAAAATTACTCTAAAACAACATAAAGGAAAACCTACTCTAAGAAAGCTATGTACAAAGAGTAGACATGACTCAAAAGATCCAAATATATACAAGACCTGACATGATTTCTCATAATGAAAAGCAACAATAAGGCACACATGATAGTTCATATTTTGGCAAATTTATCCTTAAACTTGGAAATATATTCTCTCACAATACAATCCTTGAACTCAGAAATTTTTTTGCACAAAATCAATAGTTGTGGCAACTCATTGGGAACATGATTAATCCATATATAGGTTGTCTTTCCAAAATTTCCATAGTCAAATTCAAATTCTTCAAATTCATTATCAAGAAATTCGTAATGATCAAATTCAAAATCTTTCCAATTAATAATAGGGAAAGATACAACTTGTTCTTCACATTCAAATGGATATTGGTCATCTTTAATGCACACGTTAGGAGGTCGAAGCTAGTGATGGATTATACCACTCGCATCCGCAACATGCGAATCAACACTATAATCAATAGTGGGCATATCAATATGAAAAGGTGAAAATAATTGAATTTCAAAAGCATGGAACATTTCACCTATTAGCTCATTGTGGATCTACAATAAAGGGCCTAGCATCAACTCGAATTGCTTCGTGTAGTTGAACTCCATTTCATCAGCTTGTTCTTCTTGAAACAACTTTGGCTAGAACTCCTTTTGTATTTCTTGGATGGAAGCATCTAGCACCCCTCTAAATTTTTGGTCACTGTCAGCCTTGTGAATGATGGTGTGTAACATATCCTTTTGACCACTTCCCTTTTCAAGGATGCTTACAATCTCTTGTAATTCATTCTCAATAATTTCCTCTAGTAATATGAAAGCATGAGTGGCAAGGAATTCTTCTTTGTCTTGAAATGAACTTGAATCACTTTCTTCTCTGTGTTTAATCCATACCTTGATCTTTACTTGTAATCTCTTGAATATTCTTTATCTCCATTTGAATTTCTTTAATATGTCCTTCCATCTTTTGAACAAGGCCTGTGAATTCATCTTCTAATACACTTGTGCTATCTTCACTAGTAGATGGAATAGAAGTTCCTTCTACTCTAGATGATTCCTCGAACTTCAATTGCGCCCTGGCTTGATGAATAGCCTCCCAAATTATCGAACATGTGAATTACAAATGATGGGCATTATGAATTCTACACCATTCGCATGGAAGTAGGTGATACCTTATGCTCAAGCCTTTCTCAATATGTAGTCTCTCTTTGATCATCTCTTTAAATCTTACAAAGTCTTCACTTTCACTTGACACCTCAGGTTCCACCATTGTACTAATAACTGGCTCATAAACTTGTGAAAAATAAATTCTTCCTTGCAAAGTTAAATCCATCCTTGACAAAAATGTAAAACAATATAGCTCCTTGTGATCATTTGTACCATGAATTCCGCATCCATCCCATGATGCAAAGTCGATCAAGTCAGCATTTCTTTGTTGAAGTTGTGCATTCAAACTCCGCCAAAGCTGAATTATGTCCACTTGAGGATCATATTGCTGCCCACAACCTTGAAATTGCTTCACACATGCTGAGAAATCCATCCTTATTTTGGTATTTTCTTAAATTTTTTTCTTTTTTTTGTAGTTTTCATTTTTCTACTTTTTTTGGATTTTCTGCATAAGACAAATCTTGAAATCTTGAATTCTTCCTTGAGCACTACACTTGGACAACTCCACCTCCTCCACATCACATTCTCCATACACCCTCTCTAAATCCGTCCATGCTTCTATAGCATTCAAAGGAAGTTAAATTATCATGGAAGTAAGTGAAGATGTCTTTAATCATCAAAACCAAGCCAAAAATTGTCTAAGTCATGAAAACTCCTCACACCACCTTCAAACCTGCCCATGCTAGGTTGCCTTGAGCTCTTCATCTGGACAAGGTCTTGTCCACAATATACTCTCTGCCTATCACGTCTAAACCCGCCTAGGCACTTAGGCATGGATTTCATGCAAAAGGGTATGTTTTGAAATGCCATTTTTTTATCCGACACGCATAAAATGAATGTAATTTATTAGTGAAAATCCTTTATATCAAGTCTTAATTTGATGTGTTTTTGTAGGTGATGGAGGATCCAAGGAGGTGAATGGAGAGAGCTCATACATGAGAATTTTGGAAGGTGAAGGATAGTTGCTCAAAGTTGTCATCATCACCACATGGAGGAGAGTTCTTACATCAACTTCATCTTATGCCGCGCATGGGAAGGAGGTCATCATCTAGAGTTGTCTATTTCATATGCATCCATCATATGCAAGAAGTCATGTACAAGACATCTTCCACCTCAACACTCCAAGAGTCTAGAGTCCTACAAGAACAACATCACAAGATGAGAGATGAGCATGATCATCAAAGTGATTGATGAGTTACATCAAAGACAACAAGAAGAAAATATTCTAAGTGAACATGAGGTGAACCAGACTAGTTCTTTTGAAGATGCTGAGGTGGCATGTACACATCATCAAGCCAATCACATTCTGCCATGTCATTCATTCATGAGGGCCCACCATAAAGATGCTCCAAAGATGCTTATCACATTGAGAAATGTGCCTTGATTGCCTCTTTCATGTTCTAAAAATAGCAAATTTTGTAACAAACTGCCTTGTTGTCTCAATCTCAGTCGTTCATTGCTAAATCAATCTTGGCCCTTCATGTAATTCTTGAGCTCTATATAAGGCTCAATTCTCTCATTTGTAAAGATACAAAAGAATCATTAGAGGAAGATAGAGTAGGAGTAGATACTATGGCAATAGGCGTAGAGTAGAAATAACTCTTCAAAATCATTGAAGAGATATATGAGATTGTTGTAAACAAAACACTTCTTAAGTCAATACAAGCTCATTATTGTTGTTTGCATGGTGATCTTGTACGATCAAGGAATGTTTGCATGGTTTCTTATTCTCCAAGATGGTCGAGATACGGTTCCAAGTAGCTTAGATGATAAAGTAGATAGAGTTCATTGATGTAATGGATATATGCAATGATATTTGATAAATTCCCATTGGTTCATACTTTTGATGGATTGTCGACGGTAAGTCATCATGTAAAGTTAGCCTGAACCACATCTCGCAAATAGTTCGATTGTTGATGCTCCTTCGAGTTGCGCCAGCTGTGGGTACTTTAGAGTGTGTCAACAATATGAAAATCCTTGGTTTATCCTTTGGAGATTGCACCTATTTCATGTAGTTGTTGCTTGTCATGGCAAAGTGAAATTTGGTTTCTATGGAAATTTGTCTACCATAGCATCATTCATCACGTCATTGTCCTTAGATTAGTCTTCTTAACCCTTGCCTTTTTCCTTTTCTTTTTGTAGTTGATTAGAAGAAGTTCCATTTCACAAGGAAAGAGTACATATTTGAATGGAGTGATGAATAAATTCTGCATAAGTCCCTTTGTGTAAACAACATTGTCACATCATACCACCGAGGCTATCCATTACAAATCATGTACAAGGAACCTTGGAGCATTCTTGTTTGATCACGTAGCTTAGCATTCAAGACACTTTGTTCAAGAGAGGATAGAGTACTTGGTGTTTTATTCTAATGTTGTTGCTGTCAAGAAAACATCATCAACAATTATCTCAAGAAAAAATGGAAACAATTCCATGAATAGATAAAGAGATAAGAAGAAAACTAAAAGAAAACAAGAATAAACTCAAAGAGAAAATGGGAGCAATTTATAAGAGATAAGATTTGATCATGAGTTCACAAAGGAAATAAAGTGAGAAAAAGGATGAGTTGACATGAAAAAATGTGATGAAAAATGGGCTTAAAATCAAGAAGAAAAGATAAAATTATGAGTTAATTCATGGATCCAAAAATGAGAGGGCCACCTCTTTTTCCATTTAGGGTTACTTAGGTGACCCATAAGCACTATGGAGTGACCCAAAAGAATTATCAGTTGACCTAGAATAGGAGGATTTGAAATGGCTTGTTAGAAAAATATGACGATTGGAAACTCAAGTTGGGTGTTCAAGAAGATGGTTAAGGAGGAGAAAATGAAAGGGACATGTACCAAGAGTGAAACTACTGAGAGGAGTGTAATTCACCTCTATGTGGTTGTGATTAGGAAGCTCTTTATCATCATTAGACTATCATGTAGGCTTGACATGATTTTGGTACTTATAGTGTGTATTTGGCATATTTCTCAAGGAAAGTTACAATTACCTATGCCTTGATTAAACCTAACTCCACACATCCTCAAAAGGATCTAAATGCAATCTATAGATTCCCTATTCCTTATCTTGCATCAAACCAATAGGTGTAGTACTAAAACCTAGTTTAGAGTTATATTTGTGGTTTTGACCTCTAAATTTCTAAAACTAAATTTAAACATGGGCCCAAGCCAACTGAATCCAACTAGTACTCATTGACTAAAATGTGAAATATTAAAATTTGCACACTAGAGTGTTATATAAAAGGCTAAAACCTGATTAATTTTGATCATCTAGGATTTATCAAGAGGAGACATCTACACTTAGCATCTTCATTAAAAAAAAGTACTTAGCATTATTATCTACATTTGTATTTTGCTTGGCATATCTTCCAACTTGTGCAAAGTCATTAAATCAATCCAAGGGTTTGACTAAGGCAAAATAGGAGAGCAAGTTGCCTTCTATACCTAGCACAACAAAATCTACTAGTACTTATTAGAACTGCCATGTATAGAGAAAGTTCAAATTTTCATGAAAATGTTGAATCTACATGTGAAAAGTTTAAAATTGCAGGTGTGGGAATCAAATCTACACCTACAAGATTAACTCAAAACAAATAACAATAAATCTTGATACACTTACATTGTGCAAGGTGTGGATCCACATAACCATCTTCAATTTGTGGATGACACTTCTTTGATGGGAAACTCCACTCTTGAGGAAGCTATTGCTCTTAGGTGAGCTCTTGACATTTATATCAGTGTGTCTAGGTAACTCTTGAGTGAACAAAAGTATTAAGTTTTCTTCCATATGAACCCTCATCTACAAGAACAAATTGTTAATATACTTCATTTCAAGGTTGCTTCTCCTCCTTTCAAATATTTGGGTACCCCTATTTCTCCTACTTGCCTTGGGAAAAAGACTGGAATGTTATGTGGGATTTTATTTAGCTTGTCAAATCAGCCATTGGACACATAGATAACTCTCTTTGGCTAGTTGTATAGTGCTTCTTATTTAACTTGTCAAATCAGCCATTGGACACATAGATAACACTCGTTGGCTAGTTGTATAGTGCTTCTTAAAGCCATTATTCAAGCTCTCCAAGTTTATATATTTATGGCTCTTGTGACTCCAAAATGCATCCTTCGTGATTTGGACATAGAAAGAGAGTTTCTTTGGGAAGGAAATTTAGAGAAAATGAAATGACATTTTCTTAATTTTGGGGTAAAATTTGTGAACATAAAGAGAGGTGGATTAGCTATGAGATCTTCTCTCCTTAACAATATCTCTCTTGCTGCCAAATTATATTAGAGATGGTGTGTGGAGGAATATGATTTATGGGGGATAATTCTTAAGCTCATGCACCTGAATTTGGAGAATTATGCTTTCATTTCTAGGATGCCAACCCTTGGCAAGAGTTACCTTATATAGAAAACAATGAAGTTGGATAGTAATCTGATTAAAACTAGTATTTTTTAGATTGTTGGGAAGGGTTACCTTGCTCTTTTTTGGCATGATGCATGAGACCAAAACAATCTTCTTTGTGTGGAATTCTCTAACCTTTTTTAATTAAAACATGTGTTGAAGTTGTTGGAATTATGTTTCTGATTTTCAATATGAAGTCATGCAAGATGGTGTGAGAATTTGGAAATGGAAATCTTAAGATCTTTGGCTGGGTGAACAATTCCCTCTTCACATTAACCATTTAATTCATATTTAGCATCTCAAAAGGTCTCTTTGGATAACATTCAGATATCCTTGGATGTGGTTTGAAAGATAATGGGATTTATACATTGCAAACTGGCTATAAAACTCTGTTGACAGAAAACTGGTTTTGTTACCCAATATCACTATTAAGATGAAGAAAAACTACAAAACAAGATAATCTACTTTTAAAAGATATATAATGAAGTAGAAGTATTTCTAAATTAAAAAATTGGGCATGCTATCTACTGTCTAGGTCAAATTCTACTATAACAAACTAAGCCTCTTAATAATAAAATCTATTTAGTCATTATTTGCTCTGAGATCCTGTGGAACCTTACCATGTTTTACTATATAATTGATAAGGCAAATTATCATAATAATAAGCTTTGAAAACAAAGTAAATTTCGAAAACTATGACGTTTGCATTCTTTTTTGATATTTGCTATGTTTAAGTCTCCATACAATTGACTGTTTTCCTTCAAGGATTGTGTTACAACTATACATTTTGTGTAAAGCAACGCAATGCAACTATTACCTCTACACTCTTTGGTTCTGTATCAAATAAATTTTCCTGTTCCTTACGTTAGTTTTCTCCCAAGCTTCTTTTACATTTAGGTTTTAACATGTTTACATCTAGATTTGTACAGTGCATCTGCTAAAGTTTTTAAAGGATTCATAGAGAACCGGAGATTATACACAGCTGCTTTTATGACTTCAACAACATTCATTATACTCAGAAGGAGAGAATATATTTTACAACCATAGAAAGGAATGAAAAAGAAAATGTAAAAAAATCTTGGCTTTATGTTGTGAGGGATTCTTGAGGAAAATACCAGATAAGAAAGATTGTACAGCTCTATCCCTTCCTGTTGAGAATGTTGCTACACTCGAAATCACTGCTTCTTTCTAAATTCTCCGAACGGTGCTTTTACTCTGAACAGACTTATAATAAGAGTCTCCATCTTTTAATATATTTATACCAGATCTCTCTAAAAAACCTGAGCAAACCTAGAAAAGGGAAAACAAGCTTATATTCATTAACATAAAAGCAGGAAAACAAGCTTATATTCATTACCATATAAGCAGGGCCTACGATGAAGAATCTTCTTACACTGTCAAGCTGTCATTATTAAATTATTAACGTTTTGAATGCCTGCTCCAAACGAAGGTTTAGGTTGTAGGAAGCATAGCTTGTGACAAGTATAGGTTGGCGAGGGTTCAATAGCCATTTAAAAGGTCAAATTTAAAGTTTTTTTAAATTTTAATTAATTTTAAAAATATGGGTGGAAACAGAAATGAAAGATATTATGAACAATCTGGAAAGGATGTTGTAAATCAGCAAGTGCACCATACAGAATAGGGCGGAAGGAATAAGAATCCCCACAGAAAAGATGGAGGAGCTGATGAAGGAGCTGAAGGAAGAACACATGACAGGGATGGGGAACAGAAGGACGTTGAGGGTAACCTGCAGAAAACTGGGAACAAACGTATATAGGGTAAAAGTGATGATCAGGGGGCCCGAGCTCCAGGACCTGGGGATGTAAAAGGAAATCTTTCCAAGAGGAGAATGACGAACTTCTGAGCTTTGCCAAACTTCATGAAGAATTTTACAAATAGGTGTTGGTTTCTGTTGAAACTCTTAAAAGTATGTAAACCTGTTGACGGGCTCGGAGAGGATGGGTGTATGGTGGGATATTGTATGTTTGCTGATAGTGTCTTGTATAGCTTTAATAGCTAGGCCTGTTTACCTGCTTTAGGTGTTTTTTTGGTCTTTTGACTGCTATCTTTTCATGTTTTTGATAATATAAGGCAAATAAACAAGGGGCCGAACCCTTACAAAAGGCAGAGAGGCCACAAAGGCAGCAAGCACAAAAAGTGCCTTAAACCAAATATATCCAATACATCAATTACAGTTATCCCAACATAAATAGCAAAACCAGCCGCTATAAACTAAGATCTTAAAAACAGAGTAGCAGAGTATCATCAATATAACAACAAAAACAAAGGAGGCAAATTCTCTCCTTACTGAGCCATGGATTTAATAATGTCATCCACATTCCTAGCAAGATCATCATTGTCAGCATTGACAGGCACCCCCAGGTTTTTTAGCACAGAGAGATTGAGGAAAATAGAGGTCCTGAGCACAATGGAGAGATTATGTTCTAGCTTCGCAATGCGAACCCTCTGGCCCGCAAGTTCAGCACCCAGACCATCATTAGTGTCCATAACAACCTCAGCCTCTTCCACGAACATCTCACCCGCTTTGTCAGCATCATCAGCAGAGTCAGCAACATCCTCAGTGGTAGCCCCCATATCATGAGTCTCCTGCTTACCTTCATCATCTCCAAATATGTCCTGAACCTCCATATCCTTATCCTCATCACTCTAGGTGGATTCATTTGAACTACTCTCAGAATAATCTATTAGCTTTGCTTGAAGAGCTAGTTTGCCAGTGATTTGCCTTGACCGCCTGACTCCAGAGGAGAGACCATCCTTACAAACCTTCACAGAAGAATGAGACTGGCTTCTCTAGCCCACCGAGGTCCTACCAAGATTTTTAGGGGTCCCAACCACAGCCTTCCCAATGCTTATTTCACCAGCAAAAATCTTTCTCTTTTTACCCTTCGTATTGGCAGTAGGACCCGGAGTATCAACAGGAATTTCCTCAGGAGTGGAAAAATAAACTTCTTTAGTCTTAATAGGAACAGGGGAGGGCCTAGGTTCTTCAACACCAGGAATATCCTTAGGGTTAGAGGAGGGTTCCCCTTCCCCACTATTGGTTTGAATGGACTTAGAGGGTTCAAGGGCAAGATGGTGATTATAAAGACAGAGAATAAGGCCCTGATAAAGAGGGATAGGCTTCTTAGCAGGGTTTTTAGCCAGTTTAGCCCTAACCCTAAGGATAGAATGTTCAATGGAAGAAAACAGATAAAATGGAAAGCTAATTTAAGCATTGCAATGGAAATGATTTAAGAGGGGGAGATGATAGTTATAAAACCTGGTGAAGCGCCCCTCCAGGGTGAAATACTTCATGAATCCTTCCATGTTTTATCTTTAGGGCAGCTTCTAGTTGTAGGGTTTTGAGGCCCCTTCAAAACCTATTTTACCTCTCTAATAAAAAACTAGTATAGATATCTTATATACATTTACCTAAAAATAAAGTTGAGAGATATAAGGGTTTTCTGCAACTCAACTAGATTAAACAAAGATTTCTTTGTGATCAAAGGGTATTCAGTTGCTTAAAGTATTTTATCAAAATTAAATTCATGATAAAGAAAATAAAAAAGAAACACAAATCTAAGGTAGATATTAATACAAGGGCTTCCTTGTATTATTTTGACTATAATCTAAATCACAGAGAAAATAAAACTAAAAATCTAAGGCAGAAAAAACATATATTATGAATCTAGGGCTTCCTTGAATTATTTCTACTAAAACTTAAATCCGCAAAGAAAATTTAAAAATACAAGTCTAAGGAAAAAATAAATATAGATCAACAATGCAATTACCAGGACTAACTAATTTTGGTGCACATTGTAATCTGCAAAATCCACAATTTCTTCTGCCAAAGAAAACTTTGTTAAAGCTAAATTAATCTTCAAATTCTTTATCCGTAAACGCGAAGTTTTCCAAAAGAAGGCTAGTAAAATAAATATATAGTTGTTTTTTCATATATTTATACGTTATATTTATATCTTTAATAATGTCCAATTTAATTTTTGTAGTTAATGCCCAGAGTTATAGAGTGAAATGGTGGGGCTTTTTGTCTGTAGTGCCAACAACCCAGGTTCAATCTTTACTATGTTAACAATTGAGGGGCCCTAGAATGATTTACCCCCTCATCCTAAATTTCCCTAATCATCTGGCGTAGGGAGTTTAGTGAGAAATTGAGAAGGGAAGGTCCTTTGTAGAGCTTTTAAGAGGCTTGGCCATGGAACCAACAATATGGTTGAGTATCAAGTGCTAATCTTGGGACTTCAAGTAAGCATTGAGATGGGTCTAAGCAAGCTAGCAATAGAAGGTGGCTCAACATTTGTGATTAATGTGATAAGGGTGAGGAGCACATCAAGTTTTTGAAATATAACACCATACTTGAAACGGTCATGGAGCTTTTGGGCAAGTTGGAACAATACATAGTTAACCATGTATTCAAGGAGGAAAATAAGGAGGTCAATGCATTGGACAACTTGGTAGTTAATTAGTTCGAGGAACTAGTTTTGGAAACGCCACCTAGCATAGTGACACATGGGTTTCACTCTTGTAGGATTGGTAATTATGGCATTTAATGTCTTCTCCAGTCTATCTTCACTGAAAAGAGACTTCAAAGCATTTTCAAAACCAAAAAGGACATTCTACTTCTCGTAGTGCAATGGATTATGGGGGAGGATTTTCGTTGGTGGATCATCGATATAGAGTAAATAATGACATTTCGTCAATTTTTGTTGCAACATTGTTGGAATTCAGGGAATTGGAGGATGTGGTAGTAATTGTGAAGGCTTTCATAAAAAAAAGATTCAGGTGAGGTTTGGATGAGGTGTTAGTGATGACCAGGTATGGCAATGGTGTCCCACTTCTAGGTGATTTCCATAGGTTAAACCACAGCAGAGATTTGATGAAATGGTTTTCATTGCTTACTTCTAATAAGCCGACATCTTTTGTAAGGAGGCATCAAAAGGTGGAGAAAGCAATTTATTTCCTAAAGCAGATCTTGTGACTGAAGAAGGTACATGGTATAGAATGGATGCAATGTTTCATTGGCATTGAGTAGGAGCGGGCCTAAGGAGCAAGGTTCCCATATTAGTATATATGTTTGAATTTTAGAAATGCATAGATGAATAAATAGTAGTAGTTCTTTCCTTTCCAGGTTTTTGTTTTCACCTAGGTTGACTCTATGTTAATAGAGCTTTTGTAAAATTGATATACTATTTTTTTATTACTTTATAATACAAGGAGTATCCCCCATGGATGCATTTACAGATTAAAAAAATAGTACCATGTTTTTCAAATCATAATTTATTGTAAACTAAAAATTGTTCAAAGTAAAAATAGCTCTACTCTACAAAATAAGTGGCAATGGAATTCAAAAAAGAAAAAAATGAGGCACAGGAAAATGGATAGATGGAATTTTAAAAAGAAAAAACATGAGGCACATGAAAATGATAGAAGAAACAAAATAGAGAAGAAATTTTTTTGGGTAGAAATTGGCAAAAGACTATAGTAGATTAACACAAGAATGAAGAGAAAAACAAAGGAAGAGGGAAGAATAAAATAACACAAATAGATTTAAACAACATAACCACCGATGGCTTAAAAGGAGACAATTTGTAGAAAAGTAGAAGCCAAAACCGTACACTAGAGTTAGATCAAAATTCTACAAAACCAAATACAAGATCAAAAAAGAAAGACATGGACAAAATCAAGAAAAGAATTATCATATGTTGCTAGAGGAGTGAATAGGATCCCTTTGCGGAAACAAAAAATAAAGGAAACATTGTAGAATATCATATTTATTCGAAACAAATAGGAATTAGATAATACAAATTCTCATTTAAAAGGTTTGGCCTTTTTCATGAGTTGGGAAAATCTTTCATCTACATGGGATCAAATATGAAAATGGTGTAAAGAAAACTAGGGGTAGAACATGATTATCTACAATCTACCAATGTTATGTGAGTTTCTACCCAAAATGGAAAAAGAAATCTACTTATGAATAACCCTATGAAATTATAAGAGGACAAAGTTTATTTACCCTTTATAATTAAAACAGAGATGGAAAATAAGGGATATTATGATCCTTTTGGTTAAAATGGAGATAAATAAAGAATAATTATGAAAACCCCTTTAGAAAGGAGGAGTTATTATGTTTATTAAACCAATATTAATGACAACCTTTGTGAAAGGGTGTGATGGTTTAGAAGGCACCCCTTAAAAGGTTATATAAGGCATTTGTGTGAGACTTGGAAAGGGCATGGAGAACACTCAAGGAAGATAAGGAAAGAAAGGGAAGAAATCACAAATGAGAAGGATTATAGATTTGACAAGCGGTGAGCATTGGAGAAGGGGCTCACAGATTGTGTCCAACTCAATGTACAGAGTACACCCGAGATTGTCATAGCCAGGGCTTGTGTGTGCACTTGTGTTGAGCATGTTTTGTTGAACATGGGTCTAGAGAACTTGTGTGTGTTTGTTTTCTTAAAAAGAGGCAAATGCTTGGGAAACACATGGTTGGTTCTAAATAAGAACTGGATTCCTCCTAGAAGTGTTCATTTGCTCAAAGGGGGTTGAATTTGTAATCCATTTTCCAGAGTGGCATTTGGAAGAACTTCTAGGATCTAAAAGATATGTATCTATTCCTTTCTATGATGGAAATTAATGAAGTACTAAACTTATTGTTAATAAAAGATATTGATGGGTTTTGATGTTAATATGATTATATGATTATGTTATCTAATTTGTTTTGTAAATGATTTACTTAAAAGTTCTTATTTCTAGGATCTAAAAGATATGTATTTGGTGAACTTTTTAATGTTCCACGCGAATGCTTTTGCAAGAACACTTCAAACCCGCGAGCTCGTTGGCCCAGCAGAGGCATAAAGCCTTGAGAGCTCGTTGGCCCAGTGAAGGCGTAAAGCCTTGTGAGCTCGTTGGCCCAGTGGGGGTTTGAACTTTGGTGGCCGCCACTACAACCAAGCGACTTAACCACCGAACCACGTTATCATCGACAAAGTTCTTATTAAATTATCACCTGTTGTGATTTACATTTGTTATTACATCTATTTTAACATCATTGAATATATTATTCTATCTTAAATCTAAATATTAACCATTTAATTATTAAATTGAGATTTAATTTACATTCCTTGTTAATAAATCTATCTTCAAAAGTGTGAGAGAAACATTAATTGTATTAGGAGAAAGGTTAATATTAGGTAAATTAATTCTTCTCCTTAGGTCAATGGATTTTATCATGATAAGAAATAGTGCTATTAGGAAAACACTATTAGAAAAATAGGTTTTGATTACTCTCAGAGAGAGAGAGAATATCTTCTAAGGAGAGGAGAATAGACCTTTGGTTTTGAACCATTCATTTATCATCTAAGTATTGAGTACTGTTGTAATGAAGGATTGCACTCGGTCAAGCAATAAGCTCAACAATCCCATGAAACATTGGATCACTCTCAGACTGTGGGTTGTCTATGATGAGAATGAACCTTTGGAAGAGTCGACTCCCTTTAAAAGATCCTTAGATATGACATACATCATGGAAAAGAGATAGAAGGATGATTAAATAAAATTAAAATTAATCTAAAGGGGTGATGCACCAATGATTATATCCTAACCTGTAAGTCGATTCACAAATATTTCTCAATACTTCTATTTCTACAACTCAAATTGAACAATCCTATCACGTAAATATTTCATAGAAAGACATGAAATCAATTTACTTTTTGCTGAAGGAAAACCAACGCTCTCACAACTTAAAAGTATAAGAATCATCCACACAATCTATAACCTATGGTAAAATTTGCACTATTGTGTACTTGCTTCAATAGAATGAGACATAAAGCTTAAAGGTTTCAATTTAAAACACAGTAAATCTTTATCAGATCATTCACAAGACAAGACACCTAAATCCAAGAAGAAGAACACCCAATTTTATTGGAAAATAGAAGGAAAACACTTCAATAACTATCAAATCTGCTAAAAAGCAAACTATTGTTGTATAAAAATCTATAAAATATATTGAGTTATGATATTCTGTCTCTGCAATGTGCAAAGGCTAGAGAAAAAGAAAGAACTGGGAAGAAAGCATAAGCTTTTCCTCCTATAATACAAAAATCTATCTCCAAAAGCAAAGCGAAGTGATCTCCTGTCTAACTGCACTCAACATGATGCATGAACAGGTTGGAAAAGACAACTCCTAGTTTCTGGGTGAGCAAGAGAAAAAAGCCTAATTATAAGATCCCATAACTGCTCCAAACTAAGCTATTCTAGCTTAGAACTCCTCCTCCCAAGGTGTTTGACCAAAAGATTGCCAAAATAGGCTTGTTTGACTCCAAGTCAAAAATAAAAGTAGAACGTCCTCTTGCATGAGTTTGACAGTTCAGTTTGTCTTCACTTTACTCCCTTGCATGATTTGAGGGCAAAAATATATTGTTTTTGACAAATATTAAGGGTAATATGTTTGTATGGTTTTAGCTTAATAAGTGTTTTACAATTATCTTCTTGGTTCTGTGAAACAAATATTAGGGTAATTTATAGTTATTACCCTCAATAAGTGTTTAAAATACAATATTTTTAGCTTTAACTCATGCAAAAAGGAAAAAAGGGTTTACATGATTTGTACATTTATGCTTGAACTTCTCTTCCAACTTCACCAAAAAAAACCACAAGGTTTATAATAATGTCTTTTTCTATCCTTAGCCTATGAAAAGGCTTCAAACCATTCTGTGATTTTTTCAAACTTTAATCATATCCTTTCCCTTTTGTTTTCAAATAATTATCATTTTCTTTTGATTTCCAAGGTTTAAAAAGTCTCTTAATAAGGTGAAAAGAGAATAATGACCACCTTATGACTCCATGTCTCCACAAGCTCATGCATTCTTCACTAGGCATCATGACTTGAAAGTCATAGACCATAGTCTCCATTTGATTTATGATGATCTCTTTTCTTAATAAAGTCTAAGGGAGACTAAGATGATCAGGCTCGGGCACAAAAAGATCGATCAAACCCTAAAAGAAATCATTTTTCTCTTATCCTTTTCATCTGCTTTGAAGTGATGCACTACCATGAGGGTTTCTTAGCTCAATTCAACTCCTGAAGGGTTTCTTCTGCTTCCAATGACTCTTCTTGCAACTTCTTTTGGTAAGCAAGGGTCATCTACTTTTCTATATAAGAACTATGAAAATAATTCTCTTCACCTTACTGTTTCCTTCTTCTTTCCACTAAAAATTGCAAGACATTTTTATTTCCTTGCCCTTTTTCTGTGGTTTTGATATATGGAAGAAAATACTTCATTGTTTTTTTTCTACTCCAGTATGGTAAAAATTTGTGCTTTTGGCTTTTTCCTCTATTGTGATTCCATGGAAGTGTTTTTAAAAAGTATGAAAAGGCTTTGTGCTTTCCTTTTTCTGTATGAGATGGTAAAAAAAATGCTTTATATGTTGTTTATTATGTAATCTTGCTAGGGCTTGAATGTGAAATGCATGTGAAGTTCTCTATTTTTTCTACTCTTTACTCTTTTATATGATCCTATAGAAACACTGACCCTTGCTTTCTTTGATACAAACTATAGAATGTGGTCCTAAAACTATAGGGTTCTATGCATATTTATTTGTATATCGTCTTTAATTTGAACAGTCAGTAAAGAGATCTCCGTGTCCTCTACAGAAAAATGCTTAAAAACTGATTTACTATGGTTCTCTTCACTAAAAATTTGAGGAAAAAACCTTTGTCTTGCAGTAAGATGATTGAAAAGTGACTTCTCTACTGCCTCTACAAAATAAGACTACTTTCTTTGATTATTTTGGAAACCCACATACTTGTATCGTTGCTTTCATTGCATAATTTATTCTTGGTTACAGATGTTTTTTAGAACCATATTGATGGACTTAGCAACTATCTCAATATTCCATGTATTGATTATGGTATGGCTCTTTAGTATCAGGATGAAGATTGTTTCCTTTCTCAATTTTAAGAAATATGTAGGTTTCCCTATTTTTTGACAAAACCCTAATAGGGTTATATGGAAACTATGCCACCTTTGGAATAGCCATTGAAGGTCTTTTGTGGGAAAAGTGTGAAACCCCTATATCTATTCCTCTGGGAAAATATGAGCAATGTGTTTTTAGAAAGAACAGTGAGGACTTCTTTTTTAAACTCTTTTATATTTCTTTTCCTCTCTTTTGAAAGTTCTGGAACAAAATCTTACTCCTTGAGGGCTCTGTTCTCATCATAAATACTATTGTGACAGTACATTACTTGCAACCTTTTTGATGTTTCAATTGACTATTTTTTATGAACTAGTAAAAGGCTACTATTTCTGTTGTATGCTTTAATGACTATCCTCATGACTGATTTCTATCACTATCTCATTATTTTTAGTCATCTTTGTATAATGTTGTAGCTTCATAGTGTTTTACTATCTCATTCCCAAAGGCTTTATAATAGTGATAAACTACTATCTTATCTACTGCACCTCCTCAATAGTCCCTTGACTTCTACTTAACATTGTTCTTCTATTCTTCATGTCAATGGATAAGATTGTTTCATGATATTTATAGCTTCACTAATCAGTTTTTTTTCCCTGTACTAGGACAATCATCATAATAATTGCTTTTGGACTATTTGAAACATCACTTTAATTGAATACCAACCATTTCAATGGTTAAAGACTCAATAGCAAGTTTACATCTCATTCACAACAAAAGTGGTAAATGTTTGTCCTATTTTCTTTTGCCTAGGCTACCTTTTTTATGTTGGAGTGGATGATATTGAAGTGGGGTAAACTAAAACAGACACCTCCTTTGCAATGTTCCATTCTACAACCTATTGCAATCATCTAGAACTGATCTCAGACTGTCATGACAATCATCTTCATTGGATTGTTAATTATTTCATCTCTACTCATTGTATATGACTATTCTCCTTTTTACCATAGTCATTCTTGATACTGAATGTCACTGCTACTACCTTTTGTTTTCTCTGTATCATGTCACTAGATTGACTATATCATTACATTGATGTTTCTCTTTGACTATTGATGTTGATTTCTCTTATCAAATGCAATTGGTTGTTCTTTAATATGTCTTTCGCTCTTCAAGAAGGCTTATTACCTTGTCATTGTTAAGGTGCCTTTACTCATGACTAGTCATCACCCTTATTGTAGTAAAAGACTGTTCACTATGCCCATATGAGATACTATACTATCTTGAATCATTGCTTATAGAGAGTCGTGGTTGGTTATGGTAGTGAATGACTCATTAGTAGAGTCGAGTAGAGAGGTAAGAGAGGTGGTTGTTTTTGGTTATAATAGAGATTCGAAGAGCTCAATTTTGGGAGCAGAGTTTAGGAGAGCATCAAGAGAGTTGACAGAAGGAAAATATCAGAATAGTGAAGGTTAGATATCTCAGTTGATAAACACTATCAGTTAATGACGAAAATCAATATCTGAGATCAGATCATTTCTTAGAAGGGAATTAGTTCAAGAATTTGAAGTGCAAGTTGACAAAGTCTAAGTGTCGCTAGTTTTCTCAATTGTGAACCGTGAATATTCCTCATGATTCTCTTATTGCAAATCAGGTTACTAGAAACTCTCATATATCAATAATTGTTTTTGGAGAACATAGGTATTCCCTATGAAATGTTGGTAGTTATATGAGAATTTAGATCATAGCTAAGTATATTAGAAGATTTACTTGCATCAAAGAACTCTTGGTCGATGTTGCTCATCTTATTGTTTCTAGTTAATAATATAACCTTTCTTTCGCTAAGAACTTAGAGTCAGTGTTATCATCTCTTTAATAATCGACAGTCATAGTACAATTTTAATGGCTGATACTTTTATATAAAGAATGTTAGCATAGCTCAAATTTTTTGTTCTTCATACTGAAAAAGGGCATGGTGTTCCTACAGTAAAGGTTTTGTCTAAAAGAAAACTTTAATGTTAGTTATCTCTAGAAGATGGTTTCAATTTGTATATAGATAAAGTCATGGGATAAATTTAGACAAAGATTTTAGGAGTATTTAGATACGGAAGATTCTCTATTTAAACAGTATAAACAGATTCTTTTTCTGTATGTATATATATTTCATAGGACACTACCTAAGAAAATTATGTATGACTTTATACTCTTATCTTTTCCCATAGACTTCTTTGTGGAGCAGTGCAAACAAGAAATACAAACTTATGCAACTGTTAGGGTTCTTTGATTATTGCATTCTTATGTTCTTATAATCCACAAGTCTAATATACTCATTGGGTGATAGAGGCTTCCTATTTTAGTGAAATCATATAGTCAGTAATGTTGAATAGCTAGTGGAATATATAATATAGTGTTTGAGTTACTCGAGAGGTTTTAGATATTGATATTGTTCCAATGACTTCATTGGTTATATTTATATAAGTAAAACAACTTAGACAGTAAACAAAAGTTGATGGCAACATAAAATAAGTCTTTTTAAGGAGACATTGAGTGAGATGGTTTTACTGCAAGTTTAGATGAAAGTACTTGTATACTATTGGTTTGACTTAGCTTATTTGTAAGAGAGAGAGATTCAGACATTGAATTCATGTGGATAGAAAACATAATTTAGTTCATCATCTTTTCGGAAATCAAACTAAACTTAGTAGAAGTTTAAACTTGAATTTATTCCTTTATCTTTATTTAAACTAATGTATACTTGTATACTATAATCTAGTCAAGGTTTGTGAGATTTAAATGACCTCGTAGCTGGAATAAGACTAGAAGATAATCCCTTTCTTTCTATATTCTTACTTTTTAAGATTAAGTTTTTTAGTTGTTCCATTGTCATGGAAAAGGGAAAGACAAAAACCCTAGATTAACCCAATGGGGTAAATTTCTCTAATTTACCCTTGTGGTTGCATGTTGTCTTAACTATTTAGATCAACGACGAAAAGGTGAGTTCCTTATTTATAATTGTTAGTTATATTTAGACATAAAAGAGATTTTTCCTATCCATTTATGTTTATTCTTGGTATAAAAGAAAACCTATTTGGTTGTTTACAAATGGACTTAAGTTATAAGTTTCAATAAGTCATGGATCTCACATGTTGGAAGGATGCAAGGAGATACCCAAGTGTAGATAGTGATTCCATAAGGTCTTTGGAACAATGACAGTGTCTTGAAAATCTGTCTAAGTCGGAAAGACTATATTTGAGTTAAATAAAACTCTATAGTTAAACCTAGATGACCAAGTCATATTGTAAGATGTGATAGTATCCAAGTTGAGTTGGAGGGTGGGTGGACATTACGACAATGTTCATTGATAATGTCTATTTTATATCAAATCTTTGGCCAAAGTAACGCATATGTCTTTGTGTTCATTGTCAGTTCACCATATTTGGATTACATAACTTATCAAAATGATCATAATTAGCTATAGGTTATCTACAGTTGTATGATGGATAGCATTATGTTGGATGCAACACTAGTTCTTGGATGACAAATAACTATTGGTTACCATATGTCTATACTCTTTGTGAAGGGTAGGGCCACTTCCAGAAAAGAGGTGTGCGTGGGACTGATAGTCTATGGTTGGAGGTAAAGTGCTAATAAGATTCTCTCCCTCTCTATAGTAGATGACTCACCAAGACTTACAATATGGGTGTCAAAATTCTAGATGCAGCATATATTTTGGATAAGTGACTTGTGTTTTTAAACTATGTAAATGTATATCATTGTATTGAAATGACAAGATGCCAACATTGTAAAATATATGATGTATATTTCAAGAAGGAATTTTTTTTTTTATGTATCTTGATTCTTTAATATTATTTCAAATAAAAAAAAATTCTATCTTTTTCACCTTATGTGTTTTTAAATCTCATGGTGAATATTTGATTTTAGTCTTGTTTAGGAAATGGTATGTTACATATGGTATCATAGCTAACTGGGTTCAATACATGGATCTTGGAGCTTGCTATGAGAGAATTAATCAACATTAAGAAGATGGCTAATGTCTGAAAATTGATTTTATGCCAGAATGGTGTGGAGAAGAACCAAGAAAACTGCTAGAAAGTATGTTCCCTAGCATTTTTCATGGTTAGTACTTAAGAAAGAACTTATCGAGGAAGTTAAATATAAAGAGCATATTAATTATGTTGAGGGTACATCCCTAGAGGATTCAAAGACTTTGTCTGATGCACTTAAGAAAATATGGCTAGAAAGGAAACAATATTTTGTACTAGCCAAGAATCCTACTATTTTTACTTGTGTAGTGAAATCTAGTAAACTGTTAGCTAGTCACAACATGTCATTTGAATGTGGTTGTGATGTGCCTATTTTAGGAAAAACATGAGATGGAGAAGTACCTGAATGTTCAACCACCCTCTAAGTTTGTTAATTAGAATATCCTTTAACCGATGGGGACATGTAGTCTTGTCGTGATTAATTATATAAATAAGAATGCCGTTACTCCTGAATAAATTATAATAAAAATGAGAATGTTTTGTACCAATTTGTTGGTTTTTTTGAGTTAATTATGTTTTGAGTTAATGAAATGTATTAAATTCAGAAAACTAATAGATAACTTCATATTCTCAGGTGTGATAAAAATGACAACATGATTCATACAAGAACAAACCAGGGTGAGAGTCAAGAAGACAATAATCCACTAGTAAATCTCATGGACAAATTGGATCAAATCCTAACCATGCTTGTAGAAACTAAGGAGAGACTAGGTAACTTCAAAAAGAAAGTAAGAGATCAGGAAAACCCTGAAAGGGAAAATGAGTTTCCTCATGGGATGAGCAAGGAAATTCACCTAGAGCATAGTGTGAATAGTGAGAACCCTAAAAACCATAGACCCCAGAAGGAAGCAAAGGATAGTCTTACCTTAGAATTTTCCAAAGATATGAAGAAATTCACTCCACTAAAGTTTGATGGAACAATGACTAAAGACGCAACTGAAGCTTGGTTAACAGCTATGGAAAAAATATTTTGAGATAAGAAATTACTCAAAATTAACCAAAGTGGTTTGGAGGGCCTTTCAATTGGTAGGAAAAACATCCACTTGGTGTATCAACATGAAAAAGGAAAAAGAGTTGAAGTCCAAACTTGCTTATCACAATATGAATCACAAGAGATTCAATAAGACTCCAACTTTACAACCATCCAAAAGAAGAAATGATAAGAGCTATGAGAATAAAAGAAATGGAAAAGGAACCCAGAAGAATAAGAGCAGGTCTGGTAATGAGAAAAAGAATGGTAGTTTCAAAATAAATGAGGATAATACTGGAAAACCAGTAGAAAGGAGAGGACCTCTTGGAGGTTGTTTTACTTGTGGAGGTGAACATTATGGTCATCAATGCCCAACCAAGAACCAGAGTGGTTATCCAATAGGTAATGCCTTACCTACATAACAAGTAGCTTTCCAATAGATAATTCATGTAGCTCTTTATAATCACCAAGCAAAGTATTAGATCACACCCATAGAGGTGATTGGAATTTTTTTTGAATCCCTATCTCTATCTTGATTGATACTGAAACAACTGAAATTTTTATTTCTCCTAGAGTTTTGAATAAGTTTCCTAGAAGAGCTGGTTACATGGCTAAACCTTGGTTAGTAGAGTATGCTAACCAATCTAAGACTCACATAGAGCAATGTTTGTTTGAAGCTAAGATTGGTCTCTCTATTTTTTCAACAAAGGTGAACCTATACTAGCTCCCTTAGGTTCCTATGATGTTATCTTGGGAATGAGTTGGTTATGGAAGCTTGGAGCCAAGGTAGACTATTTTTATAAAACTATTGAATGCTTAGATGATATGGAAAATAAGGTCTTTTTTTATGGTATTCAAAGAGAGGTCAAGATTCGACCAATCTCTGCAAAGCAATTAAAAAGGCTAGTTGAAAAGGGTGTCAACTCTTTGTAGTAAAAATGGAACAAATTGAAGAAAGTCCTGGAAAACATAGTGTGTTTTTTTAAGAAAGGTTTCCATTTCTTCAAGATTTCAAATACCAATTGCAATAATTTTTTTCTAAAGGTTTGATTACACCTAGTGTTTCACCCTGGGGTGCACAAGTTATCTTTGTCAAAAAGAAGGATGAAACTTTGTGTCTATGTCTTGAATATCATATCCTCAATAAAGAAATGATAAAGGATAAGGAACCATTACCACATATATATGATATGTTTGATCAAATGCATGAAGCTTATGTGTTTACAAAGTTCAAAGCTATCCTAGATTGAGATATACCTAAGAAAGTGCATGAAGTACGTAGCTTTATGGGTTTGGCAAGATATTACCGAAAGTTTATTTTGAATTTCTCCAATATTGTTAGTCCAATCCCTTCCTTACAAAGAAAAGGGAAACATTATGCTTGGTCAAACAAATGTTAGGAGGTGTTTGATTTTTTAAAAGAGAAATTAACAATGACACCAATTCTGAGAGTTCCTAATCTTGAAAGTTAGTTAGAGGTAATAACTGATGCCTTGTTAGCATGCCTTGTTTAACCATAAGTATTACATTGTTTAAGTGGGAGGTTACCAAGCTGGTTATGCAGTTTCAACTGTCAACTTCATATAACTCTATGACCGTTGTAACTATCAAGATCATGAGAAGAAAGAAGAAATTATGGTTTTTAGAATTTCTTTACCTCTATAGTAATCATAGCCTTCTGCAATTATTCTCTCTGTCTAAATCACTCCACATCTCTATACAAAGTGATGAACATAGTAAAACCTATTTCCCCTGCATCTTCAATCATTCTGTTAAGACTATACATATATGTTCTCTATCATCTTTGTCTTTTCACACCATTCAAAAGTACAAACAAATATTCATTTCATCTCACCAAAAACCTTATTTTACAGCCACCAACATCTAAAACAAACAATCAAGCACTCCCGCTACATATTAAACTTACAAAGTCTGCATGGAGACTGTCAGAAACCAAAGCATCACTATAAAGAACATGCACCATGAACACCACTGTTATAATGTCACATCCACACTGTCTCTTGTATATCAAGATAAAACATAAAGCAACTAAGAATTATCACTGTACTCTCTATGTCAGTTACCTACCATAGGATATCATATACTACAAACTCAATGCATCAATGCTTAACATGGTTTCAATTAAAATCCTTATTAAAAAGTTTCCTTCAAGTCAGACTTCCACCTTAATGAGGAATTAGGTCATTGCCATATACATTTTGATTTTATAGTCATATTTGTGTGAGCTTTATTAGAATACACATTCAAACCTTGATATACTCCTTTCAACATTGTACAAAAAACAAATGTTACTTTGTCACACATAACTGTAATACTATTTACCATTACTACACTCGTGAAAGCAATTTGAAATAAATGATAGTTGTTACTACAATAGTCCATTCAACGGTCCATAATTCAAATCTACATGAGATCATTCAAAATTGTCACTATTAAAATGTTAATACTGATCACTATCTACTATCATCAATGACTAAGACACTGGAGCAAGATTGAATCAAACTAACTTCAGAATACCAAATCATTACACAAACAACATTTGATAATCACATTGCACCTTGAAAGATACTATACTCTATTGCAAAGCTTGCAACAATTATCTTTCTCTTCATTTCACTGTTTATTAAGCTTTGAATCCACATGAACACTACCATTGTATAATTTGACAAATAGATTGTTATCATGTCAGAGGAGAGGATATATAGCATGAATGGTACTATCAATACCTTGAAAGATGATAAACCAAGCAAGCAACTTCACCAAGTGAAGCATGACAGGTGAAGTATGAAGCATGTTGTACAAGTGAAGCATGATGACATGAACTCCATAAAAATAAAACATGATCAAAGATCAAGTCACCTTTGAATCAATTCAGTTAACTTTCTTTTCATATTTAAACTTGTACAAGCATCAGAATGATCATAAATGATGATTCTAGGTGCATCAAATCAAACTCAATGGAGATAAATTGTAAACCACTTCATCATTAAGTCTTGCATCAATACCAAACTAACCAAATACTTGAATGAATGAGGAAACCATCCAAAGACTATGAAAAACTTATCAGGATGTTAAATAATGAATGTTTAGGGGAAAATTGGATTTGTTAATCTTTTGATTTTAGATGTTTAAATCTGCCACTCCACTATACATTGGAGGATCTAGGGTCAAGTGGTGAGTACTATCATACCCTAGGTCACTTGTAGATGTAGGGAATTTAATTATTAATTTTCCTTACTCTTATTTCCAATTAGTCATTAAAACCCTAATTACACAAATACGGCAACAAATTGATGAAAGACAGAAAAAAGCTCTTGCAGACAAGAATAAAATACCAAATCACAGAATACCTATTTTTTGGGTTCCAAAGTGGAACAGTCAGGGACACTGGAGCGGGTGCCCAAGTCCAAGGTACCTACTTTTTCATGGAATCTGGACCTCCTCCTGACATTGATCAGCTCTATAACTTTTATTTCTCAAGATCTGTCTGTGGAGGACACTAAAGCAAGCACCTAAGTCCTAGAAATGCTCTTATGTCTGACTTTTCTCCAGATCCTGAATCCCTGATGCTTGCCAAGCTTTCCTACAACTCCACTTTTCCCAAATGCGACACGTGTAACCTACAATCACAAGACTTGGTTTGGGGGTTGTGGTATTTAGAGGCTTGCCTTAGTCAAGCCCCAAAGGACACTTAAGTCTTTGAACAACGTTGTTAGATAAAGAGTGCATTCCCTTGTGAGGCAGAGGCAAAAACCAAAGGAATCAATGATGAAAACACAATAATATGTCACCTTATAGTGAAGCTCTCATGGAGGAAGATGCTCTTCATGCCATGAGAGGATTGATGCTCAAATCTACAAATATCAACACAGAAAACATACAAGTCTGCTCTTGCAACACAACAGAAAGCCTTGAATCACCTTGAGAATGCCTAGAGTTCACAATGATCATCTAGTTTACAAATGAATGCCTAAACATGCTTATATATGCACCTACAAGCATTCCCGCCAAGATTTTAAAAATTAAACTTTACCATGTCAGCAAAAGAACCAACTAAAGGTCATAAATTGACACCCAAAAATTAGGGCTTCCCCAAAATAGGGTAGGACTAGGGCATGGGCACCCAAGTCCTCCCCCCTATTTTGGGTAGGGTACAACTCAAGGGGTCCACCTAGGTGCAATTTTTCATGGAACCTAGGTCTCATTCCATTGGGATGCCAAAATATGAACTAAAATGTCCTCAATGCATACTAAAGCCCTGAGAGCTAAAGCTTATGAGGGAAAAGCCCCCAAGGGGACATTTCCTAATGTTACAATGAAACATGACACACTTCAATCAACAAACAATAATTAAATTGATACATACCACAATATTATTCCAATATTGACATATTTATTTTGCACATAAACAAAGTGTCAATAAACTCCTTATTATACCTCTAATCTTCCAATGAAATCTTTGAGTTTCTCTAACTTATTTCCACTCCTTCTGCATACATCCAAGGCTAGATCATGAAATACCTTTGAAAATCCTCTAAAGACTTTATTCTCACTGTGACTGAGAAAACATTATGTAGGTTTCATGTTGGTGATTCACAGTGACTGAGATACATGCTTCTTACTAAGCATTGTAGTCAAGGTAACTACACTGAGTATCCAAACTAATACTTTCAAACCTCTGACATGCATTCGTACAACTGTTAGCATAAATACCAAATCATTGTGAACTTGTATGCCAAACCTTTGAGAAGAAAACTATGAATAAAGATCACCATACTTTTTCTAAGGCAATAACCTCACACCAAACCATCACTTGATCTTTTACTAACCTTCTTATTTTCACCTTGCGGTAAAAGATATGACATTGAACATTTCCCCCTGACTCCATGCTACTTTTTATGCACTTGGAGATGCCTTTTATGCATAAATCACATACATAGGTTATTTTTGTTTTTGTTCATGTTTCCTCCTCTAAACAGATTTTACCTTTCCTCTTCCCTTATCAACATTAGATGATGCTTTTGTGATCAGACTATTAGTTTTCCTTGGAATTTCTTTCAAACCAAGGCTACAAAACTTTTATATATGTCCAAAGTTATTGCAATTGAAACATCTTAACTTGTTCATTATTCCAAGAGGACTTTTATATTTATATCTTCCATGTACCCAACAATTTCTTACTCATACCAACTTTATTACAGTTATATCAAACATTGTTATAGTCCTAGGATTTGACAAACTATAAGAATTCTTATCCTTATTCCATCCAAAATCATTTTTTGAGTGAGTTCTACAATCTCTAGCTCTATGACCATAAACATGACAAGAATAGCAATAACAATGAAACTAAGAGTAGTTGTACCTTATTGAATGGTATTGCTTGATAGGTAGAGGCCTTGAGAACCTATTTGTTCTTCTTCTTCCAGCGTCAGCAACTTTATTTTTTGTTTTATCTTCAGGAGCAGCAACATGATGACTTAAATCTATGTTCTTCCTTGGTGCATTTCTAACTTTGGAGCACTATCCTTCTTCATAGTGTAGACCAGTAGTGTCCTTACGATTCTTTTGCTTCCTCAACAACTCATTTAAGCATTCAGTACTCTTTTCAAACTGTAGATTCTTGTCCAACTTAGTAGATACCTTTTCCAATTCCTTTCTCAAAGAGACTATTTATAACTCTAGTTTTAGGCATTCATTAGTTTTAACTTCAAGATTAGATTTTGTAAAATTAACTACCTTTTTGCTTCTTCTACTGCAATTTTTAGACTAATAACTAGTTTGTTAGACTCGTCAACTTGTACCTCTACCTCTTCAAGATCTAAAGAAACTTTTGCAAAATCTAAACATACCTTGTCCTTGGAATCTTTTTATTGTTGAAGTTGGTCTTCTAATTTCTGGCTCTCTTTTCTGAGTTTCTTGATTGTATCTAGAGCACACAAGAGTTCACCTTCTATATCAACCTCATGCTCCTATTCATCATACTCCTATTCATAGTCATCTTCACCCACAAAGATGCCTCCTTCTTCGTCATCAATCTCAACAACAAAATCATCTTCTCTTTTGTCAAGTTCTTGTCCACCTACACTCAAAATGAAGTTTTCCTTTTTATCAAAACTCTCAACTGCAAGACCATTATGTTTATCACACTTTGTATCAACATTAAAGGGTGACTCATGCAACAAATCAATACTTGGCTTGACTGGGGCTTGTTTTACGACCTTTTTCTTAGCATCTTTCATTTTTCTATTTTGTTTACACTTTCCCATAGTACTCCACTATCAGGATCTCCTAAGTTGATTAAACTTTGAACAAGGAACCTAAGGCTCTGATACCACTTGTTGGAATACAATACCACTGAGAGGGGGGTGAATCAGTGGTATACCAATTTAAAATGACCTTGAATAAATATTTCACAACTTAAAAAAAAAAAATGCAAGTTTTAGAATAGTTCAACTATCATGTGTTGCATCATACTTGTAAAGCTATCGAGCTTTATTGAACATAAAGAACATAAGTAAATTATAAAATTTGAAGACACCATAGAAACTCAAATGTTGAAAGATACACAAGACCGAATGTTTGAACATGTAGACAAAGTAGACCACAAATAATGAAAAACCATAACACATTATTTATGAGTGGAAAACTGGTGCAGGGCACCTAGGAGCACCTTGGTTCCTAAAGTCATTTTGATTGCATTTTTTTGAAAGTTGTGGTTTTGTTTGTAATAAGGCTTTAGCCATGGATGTAAGGTCCTCTTGTGTGGTCAAGATGATTGGGGTAATCATATAAACCTCAATCATGCTTAGTCCACTTGAACCCTTGTTGTGCCAATTAGGCCTATAAGGTCTAAGGATTGGTTTTTGAGTTTTTTTGTTGTTTTAATATGTTTTAAGGAGTGTTTTGATCATTGGAGATCCGTTGGACAAGCCAAACAAATCAACCTCCTTATGTTAAGGCAAAACAACATAATTGTCAAAGTGTGTCATGTAGTAGGTTGGTTCAAAAACCATTTTTGGCGGTTGAATGTTGTTGGAGAAATTAGACACCCTTTTGGATTGATTGAGAAAGATTGTAGTTCACTCCTGTATGGCAGAGGAGGTCTGGTACGGAGTTTTGGGCATTCAAACAATAGAAAACAATCACTTTTTCCTGCTTTTCTTACTATGTATGATCTGTATGGACATGTCAAGTGAGCAAATGTTATTTTTTTGAAAGTGCTTGGAGTCAGGGTTCAAATGCAACTAGTTTGAGGTCTTGAAGTGGTCAGAGTCAAAAGATATCAAATTTTCTTTCAAGACTGGTCTAGAAACCCTATTTTCTAGGGCAGTCATAGAAATCTGGCCCTAGAATGCATTCCCACCGGTGAAAATTCATAAAAACTGGTGAAATGTAGGCTAGGGATGTATTCTATAGGATTCTAAAAGCATTTGGCTGGGAGAGACTATTTTCAAATTTTAAGGTGATGCCCTAGGTCAAGTATTTCCTTGTATTTGACCAAATTTATGCTATTTGAGGTTGTAGATGATAGAATTCTGATAGGGTGAGTGAATGGATGGTGGTTTTGTGTTGTTTGGGCATGGTAGAGGCATTCCAAATTCTTGCTCCTGATCTATGCACCCAATTTTAATCACTTGCTTTGTAACCTAGCCCAAATTGATCAATTAGGCCTAGAGACCTAGTGAGTGTTCTGGATTTCTGGAGTAGAGTTGCAATAGGAGACATGGAAGTTTGATAGGATCCCTTAAAGGGTATCTAAAACCATCATTCACTTACCTGGTCATTTGGGATTTTGTCAAGTTGTGTTGAGAAAACCTAGTTTGGAGGGCTAGTAGCTTTACTAGTCAAGGTATAGGTTAGAGAGTTTTGGGAAGTTGGGGATCAAACTAATTGCATAGAAGGTATTTATTGATCTGTTTTAAGGTGTTGGAGAAGCCTTGAAGGTTGAGTCATCACCCGGATATCAAACCCTTCATATACCCTTGAATGTGCCTTTGGTTGCTTGGTTGAAGGCTAGGTGAAGTGGGTGAGTGGGCAAAGGACAATAGAGTAAACCCTTGTGCCACTCTGCATCAAAAACCCTCATAGGGATAAAAAAGAACTCGGGAAAAATTGCCTCACTAGCTTCATAAAATTGCATTGATCATAGAACCTCACTGGCTACACAACATGCCTCATTGGAAAATACAACTACCTCATTGGCAAATACAACTACCTCACTGGCAAATCAATAGTGTCTCACTAACAAACATGTGCCCTACTGGCATAATGGTGTCTCACTGACAAACCATAAATATGAGAAAGAAAAACATAATTCGGGGGGTTACCCTGATTCTATACAACACATTACACTTCATAACCTTATATCTCCTTCTATCTATAGCCAATACAACCATTAGACATAACCTTTTCAAACACAATGATAGTATAAACACATCAAGACTCTTTTATCCTCTGTGGACAAACATACCTTTAATACTACAAGCACCACACTTACAATCCCCTTGTATACATCTAAACAGACTTCAATCTTCTTCCCTTTCAAAAATCACAGAATTGCTTCAAAACATAAGCATTATAGCAATGAATATGACCATTATGCTGTGTAGAATCCAATCAAATGACTTGCATCATCAGAACTATAATACAAAACGAGTTATCAAATTTACTGGCCCATCCAGTCATTCAGAGAACTACTAAAATAGTTAAGGATTTTTTATACTACAACTGCCTGTCATGTTTTTGATAAGGCAAATAACAGTTTAGAATTTGAAATGCTTTTAAATTCTAATTGTAGATCTTCCTCTTCATGCTCTTTAAACTTTTAATCATAGTCATAGATGTATACATTGGCACCCGATGAAGAATTTTACCTGTAAGCTTTGGCCGCTTTAGATATATAGGGCCGATTGAACTTACATTTTAAAACCCTCCAAAAGGTCACTTTGAATGACTTCCACCTACAATCAGAGGTCAACCTCAAAACATAATAAAAAGTAAATGTCTCATATGACAGGCAAAACTGAGTTTAAGGACCTTTTAGAATAAGAGATAGGGTTTAGGAATTCACCTAGAGTTTTAGAGCTTCAACAAAATTCAAACCCTAGTTTTAAAGCAGAGAGCATATGAAACCTTTACCATTTGAGATAAACTAATC
Organism: Cunninghamia lanceolata; assembly: GCA_027924645.1. Taxonomy (NCBI): domain Eukaryota; kingdom Viridiplantae; phylum Streptophyta; class Pinopsida; order Cupressales; family Cupressaceae; genus Cunninghamia; species Cunninghamia lanceolata. The sequence goes on along the minus strand of BSBN01000078.1, from coordinate 25,915,394 downwards.
TTGAACCTTAATATTCAGCTTCACCTTTATGAAATAATTCTTTGAATGTGACATATACTTAAACATATATGATGAATCAACATCAAATGATGAATGCAATGATGTGGTCAACAATTTGACTCTCTCTACATGAATAACACTTCCCATAGAATGAATGAACTCTATGCTCAACAACCTTGTACAGATTAGGGTCACACTTAAAGTTTTAACCATTGACCAACCAGAATGAACTATAAAGCATGACAAAAACTCTGAAGCATGAAATATGATGAATGAAGATCCAACTCCTGAGAGCACCAAGCACCTTATATGAAATGTATGAAGAATAACACATTTGATGCCTTTGATCCTTTGATGAGCCTGTGGTCCTGTAGCAACATGAAGGAGATCAACAATGTATCAATTTATGACATCAGCACCTCTATGAATAATAAAGTTACTTTTGCATGCATATCAAATTGATGCCTAGATTCAAGGTGTCATGACATAGAGAAGAGAATGCCAATGTCAACATCCAACATCAAGCATGAACACATTGCATGGGAGATGGCCAAAATGACATCATCATAACCCTTGCTCATCATCGACTAAATCATCATCATCCCTTTTTGACATCAATGACAAGCCATCAACACTATTTATCTAGATTAGTATCTCATATCTAATCGCCTAATTTAATTTAAGATCTAATTATTATGTATTGCCTTATCATTCCATTAGACATCTAAGTTAATGTAAAGTGGTTTATTTTCCTTAAAATACTAAATCTATATTATTATTGTAATGGTGAGAAGTGCATCGCTGGCACATTTTTCCCCATTCATTACGAACTCGCCTTAATTGTTATCCCTACTTTAATGGTACATTGTGTGTGATAACTAAAATGTGACTCAAACACAACATGGGTGAGTCAAACTCCAAACAACACATGCACTGCACCCTTGCTAAAGGTGTCAATCAAATCACTTCTACCTTCTAAGGAAAACTAGCTAAGTGAGGGTGATTTGTACTAGTTACTCTCTTCACATGGAAGAAGGGCATCCTAGGTGAGAGTGGAATTGTTGATTTTGTGTACCTCATGATGAGACTGAAGATTTCCTTGATGTTTTCCTATGTCTATTGTTCGATTTGAAAATATTGTTTCTATGCCCTAATTAAACCAAGAGCTTCCTCAATGTTTATTTTTGAATAAAAGTTGAATTTTGTATCCCTCATGGTAAAATTGAGGGCTTGAATGTTTGAAATTTTGCCTAAATGAATATATACACTTTTTTTCCTAATTTTGATTTTGATGATTTAATTACTATTAAAAGGAAAAAAATATGGGAGTTATATGGATTTTCCTAAAGCAATATAACTATGTTTTTGTGTGTTTTTCAAGCTTTAAAACTTCTAATATAAATTTGTAACTATGAGCTAAGGAAAATAGAAAATTTATTCTAAAAAGTAAATAAGTCTACTCTAACTTTATCCTATCAAGAGAAAGACAAGACAATATTTTACTTCCAAGAGAAAAATGTGAGCTAATTACTAATAAAGCAATAAAGAACCTATAATAATGGGAACCAATGCTAGGATATGTCCTCAAAGGTCCTATAACAACTATCTCCTCCTCTACAACAATGGGGTTCTCCTCTTAGTTATAAGGATAGAAAGGCGGATGTAAGGGAGTGAAAAATACCTTAGAAGCAATAACAAATTTGAAGGAATATGGGGCACACGTGATCATTATTGTATTTATTAAACAATCTTATAAGATTGTTTACTTAAATCATAATTGCATTTAAATTTTATATCTGTACTTGTTATAGTGCCCATTTTTGTATGTGTTATGGAATTTTTGATTAGATGCTATTGTGAATTAATTTAAACAACTTGGTTAAATTGTTTAAATAAATTCTATAAAGATCTAATGAAATAATGTTATTTGAGATGTATGTACTTAATTAAATGCAATTGTGATTTAATAAACAATCTTATAAGAAATATCAATAACCTCTGCAGCGGATAGATCTCTATCCACCTAGATCTCCTCATAGGTAGCTCTAAGCCATGCAATGGGCTAAAAAATACCTATGTTCCTTCCTCTAGTCTACAATTGTCTGTAACTGGTCCACATTGGTAGCATGAGCTGCACATCAAGTACCATCTCTATGAAGATGTTGTGTCTCGATATTTCATGAAATACCGTGTTTAGTCAATTTGAATGACAGAGAGAGATAATCGTGTATCTATTAATATTTAATACATATATACACTATTAATATAATATATAATATATTATTTAGATAATTAGCAAGATATATTATTAAATATAAATATAAATATTAATATTAATATTAATATTAATATAGATATTAGTATGTAATACTAACATAAAAAAATAATAAATATAATCCCAATTATAAAAGTAACTCCATATAAATAAAGTAACTTAGTATAAATAAAATAAAGATACAATGGTGATATAAAACTTAAAGACTAATACCATAAGGGGTACAATCATCTTTAAAGAAGCAGCACCCATATATATGGTGCAATTTGAGATACAATGAAATACAATCAAGCATTACTGTTTAACAAGGCAGCAATTATGTATACAACTGTAACTAAAAAAAAGTCTGCTAAACAAATTAAATAATTTTATGTTATCCCACACACTAAGGGAAGGTAAGAAAGTGGCGGATTGTTTAGCCAACCTAGCGGTGGATCAAGAAAGTGCCTCTGTAGTCTTCCTACATGGAGCAAAAGATATTCCAACCACCCTGTCAAATCTGAGTGCAAGTGAAACGGAAGAAGTGTCAGGCTGCCAATCTACTTCATCTTAATTGGCCGGAGCCTAAGCCTGAGGGAAATTGGTTTCCACGTCATCATGGTTTCAAACGGTGGCCTTTGTATGTTCTGGAGACCTCAAGCTATGATGTTATTTTTACGTTCTGTCATACGGATTGTCGCCTGTGAGGGAAGATGTGACTGGACATCTCTTCGGATTTCATAGTGGCTATGTTCAGCAACGGTCACCTGACATGGACCATTTATTTATGTCCTTTCATTTATTTCCGGCACAATTTGTCAAATTTAGCTTCTGACAAGTTCGTGGGAGGAGATTGGCTAGGATTTAATGTAGTTCAGTGCTCCGAGACCACTATGTATTTTTCTCCGTGTGGAGGGGCAGATGGCATTGCGAATCCCCTTTCTTATAAATACAGTCGTGGGAGATGACAAGCTTTAAATGTAATATTTATTTGAAGGCTTGTTTCATTACCTGACGGCGGCAGCAAGTTGGAGGAAATGTTTAGCAGTGGACGCGTGGCTTTATTCATGGTAGCCTCCTATTCGAGGTGTCCTCCTACTCATTTTGTCTGATGTATAATGATCCTTCGATATCTCCGTTGTATTTTGCCAGCTTTTATTCTCTATTTCTTCCTGTGGTCTTCCGCTGATTGATCGAAGGTGGAGCTTTCTACGCAGTTTCTTCCGGTTTTGCGTCTATATGGTAGTGGCACGGATGCTTGGGTGTTGGCGGATGTAGGCGACATCTGGGTTTAGTTTATGCTGTTCTGTTTTATGTTGGTGTTGGGTAGGACTGTTAGGGTCCTCGTTGCTGTTTATTTACTCTTCTTGAACTTGGTTTCGGCCGTGTCTTATGTAATATTTTTAAATCCTAATCTATGAGTCCCCCGCACCTTTATCTGTTTAAAAAAAATATAAAAAAATTCATTATTAAAGGTGCATCGACGATTTACAAGGCTACCATTTACAAGGCTGCAATCTCTTAATAAATGAATCAGAATTATTTAAGGCATAACTTCTTCAAAGGTTATATAAAAACTAAAGAAAGACTAATACCATAAGGGGTGCACATCACCCATATATATGGTGTGATTTGAGATACAATGAAATACAATCAAGTATTATTGTTTAACACTACAACGATTCTGTATGCAGCGGTTACTAAAAAGTAGTAATTCATTATTAAAGGTGTAGCGACCATTTACAAGGCTGCGATCCCTTAAGAAATGAATGAGAATTATTGAAGGCATAACTTCTTCAACAGTTATATAAAAACTAAAGAAAGACTAATACCATGAGGGGTGCGATTATATATGGTGTGATTTGGGATACATTGAAATACAATCAAGTATTATTGTTTAACAAGGCAGCGATTCTGTATGTAGCAGTTACTAAAAAGTAGTAGTTCATTATTAAAGGAGCAACGACCATTTACAAGGCTACCATTTAAAAGGTTGTGATCCCTTAATAAATGAATGAGAACTATTTAAGGCAGAACTTCTTTATCACTAACCAGGGATTATGTTCTATATGATAGGCAACAATTCATCTAGAAAAGGTGTGACTAATAATAAAGTGAGGTGTCTCCAAGAAGGAATCCCATCCTTTCAAAAGGCATATGAGTGGTATAAGTAAAGGAGAAAAGAGTATAAAGGAAATAAGAGGAAGTATTAAAGAATGCACTTGATTTTGGATTACGCAAACCAAAATAAATATATATCTAAATTAAAATTCAGATCTGCATAAATATAATATACAAGGATACATAGAACAGCTTATAAAAATATAAATCAGTCACCCTCACATATGTATATATAGCAGCAGATTGGAATTATCAATCAATCAAGTCATATAAATAATTGTGACACAACAAGAGGATATATTGCCATCTCTAAACTGAACTATACTTATTGATCAAGAGGCATTTATAATTAATTACCTTATTCAATTACAAGCAAACTATGTTGAGTTGGGCGGCAGGGGTATAGAGGCAAGTAGGAAGGTTGATCCTTCTAGTCCACAAGAGATGATAGGTAGGAAGCATACCCTCCATCATACTCTCATCAAGTTATGTTAAAGGGATGATAGGTAGAAAGCATGCCCTCCATCATGCCCTCATCAAGAGATGATAGGTGGGAAGTGTGCCCCCCATCATGCCCTCATCAAGAGATGATAGGTAGGAAGTGTGCCTTCCATCATGCTCTCGCCAAAATGTGATAGGTGGGAATTGTGCCTTGAGCTTGATCTTGGTAGGGTGTGCCGCCAAGGTGGACATAAAAGGTGATAGGTAGGAAGTGTGCCTTCCATTGTGCTCTAACTTGCAAGTATTCCTATGGGACCCATCTTAGGATTGCATTAAGGATTGGATAAATATATGTTGAACTAAATATTATTTATGCTACATTAATTATGTTATGATGTATTGATTTCATTACTATATTCTAATTTATTGATGTTTAATATTGTTAATATCCCTTTCTAGTAGTTATTCTTGTGTGCAGGTTAAGAAATCAAGAATATCCTAAAAGAAGACATTAAACATGACTCAACCTATAAAGTCAAGCCATGCCTGTATGCCAACTCCAAAATCAGAACAATAATCATGTCAAATATCTCACCAGGCATCATATATCAAATCAATATAAAGTAAACATCTAGTGTTCTACTCAAATCATGAAACATAAATCAATTCTTACCTGGGTCTCCATTCTGCTAGTTAGGATTGGTAGAGGCTGCCACCATGTCACTGGGACTCTTTTTCCCCAAGTTTTTCCCTTTCCAGCTATTCTCCTCTACTCATTATGAGTTCAATTTCTATAACTAACTGAAATCTCTCCAAGTCACTAGATTGCTGCCTGAATCCCTTCCACTCTGCACTCTCCTTTCTCCACGAACCAAAGTAATGTTTGCATTAAGGGAGATGTGATGGGATGTCATTCCTACTCCTTAGTCACAGTACTCCTGCAATAAATACATTAAATTCATTCCAACCACTCACTAACTCCACTTCATGGAGCTTAGTTGAGCTCAAAGATTTGAAAATTCAAATCTTTAAAAATAACAAATATATATATATATATATATATATATATATATATATATATATATATATATATATATATATATATATATATATATATATATAGATATATACTTCTTTGAACAAAGATAAATCACTTGCAAGGTGAATTATATCTATGTTTTTTTTAATAATTCCCAAGTGATAAAATAATAGTTGAACTGTTATGAAATGGAAACAATCAAAGTCTCATTGACACAACATGAATGAGATCAACCACACTAACTTAGAGATGAGAAGCAATGGATCAACTATGATGCGGATCACACTAAGCCAAAACAAGAAATTGACTACATTGTCATACAATGACAATGCTACTATGCCAAAAGGTATCGAAATAAAAAAACAATGACAAAATACTTGTGTCTATGTGAGTTCTCAAAGCATGTTGTCTCTCCATTTTACCTGATCCAATTCCCTCTATCCAATAATACTCTCCCTTCTCCTCTGCGAGGGGAAAAAACTATTTCCTTTGTCCACCTCATTAGCAATCACAGTAGTTAGTCTATTAACCACATTATGTATAACATCAAATAAATATTTTAACAACAATAATCATCAAGAAATATATATCTATTTCTCCATATCATAAAACAAAGTAAATTTATCTCATCAAGTTTATCTGCTAAACACATCATGATAATCATAATTCAAAATGCATAATAAAAACATCTAACTAATAATTAATTAAAAATAACATAATTAAGTTGTCCAAAAATAGGGTGTCACAATTGGAAACATCGCCTAGACCTCCATTCTTCACTCTCCTAATTTGGAATAGCATAATCCCACCAATCAAATTCATAGTGATTAAGCTGTTTCTGCATGATAATGCAGTCAGTGGTTTGGTTGCAGCTGTACATTGTTGAATTAAGCAGCCAAAAAAAGTTTAACCAGTAATATTAACATGTGCAACACTCCTTCTCTCATTGATGCAACTTGATGATGATCTTGAAGAGTAGATGATGATGAGGTGTTTTAACATGATGATCTTCTTTGAAAGTGATCCTAGGCACTTTCTCCTTAAGTCCATTGATGTTCCTACAAGACAAGATAAATAATATTAATCACTTTGTAAGATAAGAATCACTTTAAATATATAAACAACTAGTCATCAAGTTTAGGCACACATATAGGTAAAAGGGAGAACAAAAGAGCACCTAACAACATTTAGTCCCACATTTATCAATTAAAATGATTTCTAACAATTGCAAAGGTTTAAAGAAGTTAACCTCCCTCATGATGTTCATTCAAAAGGTGTTTTTCAATGCAAATTCTTACTTAGGCGCCAATTGAGTTATCATAAGGGTGCAAGGGCGCCTTGATCAATTTGGCCTTTATTTGCTACTTTAAGACTTTGAATGGTTAAACATGCTTAAAGTGTTTGTTTCTCTCTTGGTGCTCACCCATTAATGCAAATTTAGGAGATGAGTTAGAGGGACTTCTATCATCTAGGGATTCATCACCAAAAGGTCACTCATGCATTTTCCTTTAAGTCCAACACTTGATTATACCCCTGTGAGACTTGCCAAGGCACTGTAATTCAAAAAAAGGGTCAAAAAAAGCGGGTCCCCATTTGCAATGGGGCGATGTGTGATTTGGTCACCACAGGTATAACCTAGTTGGTAGTGTCTTTGAATAGCAAAGACTTGATTTTTTTGTATAGCCTATTCACGTGAAACCATACAAGAGCATAGAAAAGTAGTTACAACATTGAGTGAAAAATTGGAAATCCCAGTCAAAATCTAACTTAATAAAAGAAAAGTTGAAACCAATTAAATATGATTCAATTGTAGAATGCTTAGCATCCTATAAGTCATAATGAATGTCACTCATATGCAATAAATTTCATTCACCAATAAATTGGTAGTGATAAGTAAATTTTGGCCAATAAAAATAGGACAAATATTTATTAATTAACTATTTAATCATTAAAGTGGATGTGTTTAAGTAGAGGAAAAAGATTCATCTAATCAAATTAGCAAAGACACATTCAAACAACTTTCTTAAGATTTTTAATTTGTTTATCACTTTCACATCATTTTAAAACAACTAAAAGACGTTTTGGGAGCAGGTAGTTGCACGCCCACAAATGTTAAGTAATATCGATGTATTCAAACACTTATACACAACATGAGATCTATTCTTGCAATGTCAATGTCCCCTCCATCTCCAATGTTTTCTTTCCATTTATCAGTTTCAGAAGTTCATGTCCAGCTTCATCACTTAATCCTTTAATGCAACCTTCTAAATAGTTGCCTGATGTTGCTGGAGCTCATGTACAAACTTGTTCGCATCTACATTAAAAACCTTTCTCCACTGCAAAAGCAATGAAAATGCATAAGGTCAACTATGTAAAGAACTATCATACTTATTATATTAAAAATTTTGTAACTTACTTCTTCTATCCATCTCATGTCATACTCTGTTTCAGGATAATTTAACCTCTTGCATGGCTGGTCACATGTGACTGGCATAGTTTTGTCTGAGGACCTACATAGTAATTATTTATATCAGGTATACAGTAAACTACATTCCACCACTACTAATGGTAAAATATGAAGGAGAGATGTTAGAACACTGACCTTGCTGCAGCCTCAGCAAAAAAATATTGACCTAAAATTAATGCAAAAGTGAACAATATCAAATAAAATATAATAGAATTTAAGATTCTCAATTTATAATAAATATTTGAAAGCTTTGGGTTAGAGTTTGCAAAGAAAAAGATTTATTTGGATTACAACCCCTGTAATCTGTTAAACTTTTTCAAAGGATTTACAATAAAATTTTCTTAAAATTTTTTAATGAACATACTACTTTTGAGTTAATAATGTGTCACAAATAATATGACTGGATTAGTTTTTTTTTTTTTAATTTCTATCTGGGTAAGTGCAAGAAGATGGGGGGCCAAAAAGTGGCCAAATTAGTTTTAAAAAAAAATAGTTCAAAACGCGAGCGCGTTATAACGCGCTCGTGTTATGGCTTGGTAATGACGAGCCTTAGGCTCGTCAAAACCAAGCCATAATGCGAGCGCGTTATAACGCGAGCAACACGCTCGCGTTATGGCTTGGTAATGATGAGCCTTAGGCTCGTCAAAACCAAGCCATAACGCGAGCGCGTTATAATGTGAGCGCATTATAACGCGCTCGCGTTATTCTTTTCTTTGCATTTTTCCTTTTCCACAAAAGTTTGTGCTGTTTTTCATGTTTTAAATAACATGAGCGCGTTATCTTAAACTTCAATTTTTTTATGTTTAAGGCTATTAATCATGTATGTATGTATGCCTATATGTATGTATGTATGTATGTATGTATGCCTATATGTATGTATGTATCTATGTATGCCTATATGTATGTATGTATCTATGTATGCCTATATGTATGTATGTATAGTGTCGAGGGTAGAGGAGCGTAGAGATGAGAGTGAGCCAGATAGGGGAGGAGAGGGGTGGATAAGGATTGAGTAATTAAGGTTTAAGGTTAAGGGTTGAGCATTTAGGGATAGGATTTAGAGTTTAGGGATAAGGGATTAGAGTTTAGGACCTTGAGGGATTAGGGTTTAGGGTTGAGGCTTTAGGGATAGCGTTTAGGGTTAAGGGTCGAGGGATTAGGGTTAAGGTAGAGTGTTGAGGGTAGAGGGATTAGGAATAGGGTTTAGGGTTGAAAGTTTAGGGTTGAGGGATTAGGGTTTAAGGTATAGTTTAGTAGTTCTTGTGGATAGAGCTAGTAAACAATGGGAGATTATTTGCCTATTTAATAACAATATACCTCCCCCTTAAACCCCGAATGCTAATCCCTCAACCCTCAACCCTAATCCATCATCCCTCAACTCTAATCCCTCATCCCTAAACCCTAAATGCTATCCCTATTCCTAAACCCTCAACAGACTCAATACTATACCTTAAACCCTAATCCCTTATCCCTAAACCCTCCAACCCTATCCCTAATCCTTACAACTCCACACTCTACTTTAACCCTAATCCCTTGAACCTCAACCCTATCCCTAAACCCTTAACCCTCGAACCTCAACCCTCAACCCTCGACATCAAACCCTAATCCCTCAACCCTTAACTCTGATCCCTCAACTCTCAACCTTAACCCTAAACCCTAAACACTAAACCCTCAACCCTCAACATCAAATCCTAATCCCTCAACCCTTCACTCTAATCCCTCAACCCTAAACCCTATCCCTAAACCCTCAACACTATACCTTAAACCCTAATCCCTCAACCCTAACCCTAAACCTTGTCCCTAAACCCTAATCCATCAACCCTCAACCCTAATCCATCATCCGTCATCCCTTAACTCTAATCCCTCATCCCTAAACCCTAAATGCTATCCCTATTCCTAGACCCTCAACAGGCTCGATACTGTACCTTAAACCCTAATCCCTCTACCCTTGACACTCTTATTTAACCCTAATCTGTTGACCATTAACCCTATCCCTCAACCTCAACCCTCAACCCTCAACCCTCAACTCTCAACATTAAACCCTAATTCATCAACCCTAAACCCTAATCCCTCAAACCTAAACCCTATCCCTAAACCATCAACCCTGAACACTATACCTTAAACCCTAATCCCTATCCCTCAACCCTTAACCCTTAAAACTTAAACCCTATCCCTACACCCTCAACACTTGACACTGTATCTTAAGCCTTAAACCATCATCCTTAAAGCCTCAACCCTTAATCCTTAAACCTTCAACCCTAAACCCTATCCCTAATCCCTCAACCCTTGACACTCTAACCCTAACCTTGACATTAAATGCTAATCTGTCAACCCTAAACTCTAATCCTAAACCCTTAACCCTCAAAACTATACCTTAAACCCTAATCCCTCAACCCTCAACCTTAAACCTTATCCCTAAACCCTAATCCCTCAACCCTCAACCCTAATCCATCATCCCTCAACTCTAATCCCTCATCCCTAAACCCTAAATGCTATCCCTATTCCTAAACCCTCAATAGACTCGATACTATACCTTAAACCCTAATCCCTTATCCCTAAACCCTCCAACCCTATCCCTAATCCTTACACCCTCCACACTCTACTTTAACCCTAATCCCTTGAACCTCAACCCTATCCCTAAACCCTTGACCCTCAAACCTCAACCCTCAACCCTTGACGTCAAACCCTAATCCCTCAACCCTTAACTCTGATCCCTCAACTCTCAACCCTAACCCTAAACCCTAAACCCTAAACCCTCAACCCTCAACATCAAATCCTAATCCCTCAACCCTTCACTCTAATCCCTCAACCCTAAACCCTATCCCTAAACACTGAACACTATACTTTAAACCCTAATCCCTCAACCTAAACCCTAAACCTTGTCCCTAATCCCTCAACCCTCAACCCTAATCCGTCATCTGTTATCCCTCAACTCTAATCCCTCATCCCTAAACCCTAAATGCCATCCCTATTCCTAGACCCTCAACAGGCTCAATACTATACCTTAAACCCTAATCCCTCTACCCTTGACACTCTTATTTAACCCTAATCCCTTGACCATTAACCCTATCCCTCAACCTCAACCCTCAACCCTCAACACTCAACTCTAAACATTAAACCCTAATTCATCAACCGTAAACCCTAATCCCTCAAATCTAAACCCTATCCCTAAATCATCAACCCTCAACACTATACCTTAAACCCTAATCCCTATCCCTTAACCCTTAAAACATAAACCCTATCCCTATACCCTCAACACTTGACACTATATCTTAAGCCTTAAACCCTCAATTCTTAAACCTTCAACCCTAAACCCTATCCCTAATCCCTCTACCCTCGACACTCTAACCCTAACCTTGACATTAAACACTAATCCGTCAACCCTAAACCCTAATCTGTCAACCCTAAACCCTCAACCCTCAACACTATACCTTAAACCCTAATCCATCAACCCTAAAACCTAATCCATCAACCCTCAACCCTAAACACTATTAATAAACCCTTAACCCTTGACACTAGACCTTAAACCCTAATCCCTCAACCCTCAACCCTAATACCTCAACCCTCAACCCTAATCCCTCATCCCTAAACCCTAAACTCTATCCCTATTCCTAAACCCTCAACCCTCGACACTATACCTTAAACCCTAATCCCTTATCCCTAAACCCTAAACACTATCCCTCAACCCTTAACCCTTAAAAATTAAACCCTAAAACCTATCCATAAACCCTCGATGCTCAACACTATATTTTAAAACCCAATCCCTTAACCCTCTACCATAAAGCCTCAACCCTTAATCGTTAAACCTTCAACCCTAAACCCTATCCCTAATCCCTCTACCCTCAACATTCTAATTTAACCCTAATTCCTTGACCATCAACCCTATCCCTAAACCCTCAACCCTCAACCCTCAACTCTCAACATTAAACCCTAATCTGTCAACTCTAAACCCTAATCCGTCAACCCTAAACCCTAATCCGTCAACCCTAAATCCTATCCCTAAACCCTAAACCCTCAACACTATACCTTAAACCATAATCCCTCAACCCTAAACCCTAACCCTTATCGCTAAACCCTCAACCCTCAACATCAAATCCTAATCCCTCAACCCTAAACCCTATCCCTAAACCCTCAACACTATACCATAAACCCTAATCCCTCAACCCGAACCCTAAACCTTGTCCCTAAACCCTAATCCCTCAACCCTCAACCCTAATCTGTCATCCGTCATCCCTCAACTCTAATCCCTCATCCCTAAACCCTAAATGCTATCCCTATTCCTAGACCCTCAACAGGCTCGATACTATACCTTAAACCCTAATCCCTCTACCCTCGACACTCTTATTTAACCCTAATCCCTTGACCATTAACCCTATCCCTCAACCTCAACCCTCAACCGTCAACCGTCAACCCTCAACACCCAACTCTAAACATTAAACCCTAATTCATCAATCGTAAACCCTAATCCCTCAAACCTAAACCCTATCCCTAAATCATCAACCCTCAACACTATACCTTAAACCCTAATCCCTATCCCTTAACCCTTAAAACTTAAACCCTATCCCTATACCCTCAACACTTGACACTATATCTTAAGCCTTAAACCCTCAATTCTTAAACCTTCAACCCTAAACCCTATCCCTAATCCCTCTACCCTCGACACTCTAACCCTAACCTTGACATTAAACACTAATCCGTCAACCCTAAACCCTAATCTGTCAACCCTAAACCCTCAACCCTCAACACTATACCTTAAACCCTAATCCATCAACCCTAAAACCTAATCCATCAACCCTCAACCCTAAACACTATTAATAAACCCTTAACCCTTGACACTAGACCTTAAACCCTAATCCCTCAACCCTCAACCCTAATACCTCAACCCTCAACCCTAATCCCTCATCCCTAAACCCTAAACTCTATCCCTATTCCTAAACCCTCAACCCTCGACACTATACCTTAAACCCTAATCCCTTATCCCTAAACCCTAAACACTATCCCTCAACCCTTAACCCTTAAAAATTAAACCCTAAAACCTATCCATAAACCCTCGATGCTCAACACTATATTTTAAAACCCAATCCCTTAACCCTCTACCATAAAGCCTCAACCCTTAATCGTTAAACCTTCAACCCTAAACCCTATCCCTAATCCCTCTACCCTCAACATTCTAATTTAACCCTAATTCCTTGACCATCAACCCTATCCCTAAACCCTCAACCCTCAACCCTCAACTCTCAACATTAAACCCTAATCTGTCAACTCTAAACCCTAATCCGTCAACCCTAAACCCTAATCCGTCAACCCTAAATCCTATCCCTAAACCCTAAACCCTCAACACTATACCTTAAACCATAATCCCTCAACCCTAAACCCTAACCCTTATCGCTAAACCCTCAACCCTCAACATCAAATCCTAATCCCTCAACCCTAAACCCTATCCCTAAACCCTCAACACTATACCATAAACCCTAATCCCTCAACCCGAACCCTAAACCTTGTCCCTAAACCCTAATCCCTCAACCCTCAACCCTAATCTGTCATCCGTCATCCCTCAACTCTAATCCCTCATCCCTAAACCCTAAATGCTATCCCTATTCCTAGACCCTCAACAGGCTCGATACTATACCTTAAACCCTAATCCCTCTACCCTCGACACTCTTATTTAACCCTAATCCCTTGACCATTAACCCTATCCCTCAACCTCAACCCTCAACCGTCAACCGTCAACCCTCAACACCCAACTCTAAACATTAAACCCTAATTCATCAATCGTAAACCCTAATCCCTCAAACCTAAACCCTATCCCTAAATCATCAACCCTCAACACTATACCTTAAACCCTAATCCCTATCCCTTAACCCTTAAAACTTAAACCCTATCCCTATACCCTCAACACTTGACACTATATCTTAAGCCTTAAACCCTCATCCCTAAAGCCTCAACCCTCAATTCTTAAACCTTCAACCCTAAACCCTATCCCTAATCCCTCTACCCTCGACACTCTAACCTTAACCTTGACATTAAACACTAATCTGTCAACCCTAAACCCTCAACCCTCAACACTATACCTTAAACCCTAATCCATCAACCCTAAAACCTAATCCATCAACCCTCAACCCTAAACACTATTAATAAACCCTCAACCCTTGACACTATACCTTAAACCCTAATCCCTCAACCCTCAACCCTAATACCTCAACCCTCAACCCTAATCCCTCATCCCCAAACCCTAAACTCTATCCCTATTCCTAAACCCTCAACCCTCGATACTATACCTTAAACACTAATCCCTTATCCCTAAACCCTAAACACTATCCCTCAACCCTTAACCCTTAAAAATTAAACCCTAAAACCTATCCATTAACCCTTGATGCTCAACCCTATATTTTAAACCCTAATCCCTTAACCCTCAGCCATAAAGCCTCAACCCTCAATCGTTAAACCTTCAACCCTAAACCCTATCCCTAATCCCTCTACCCTCAACACTCTACTTTAACCCTAATCCCTTGACCATCAACCCTATCCCTAAACCCTCAACCCTCAACCCTCAACTCTCAACATTAAACCCTAATCTGTCAACCCTAAACCCTAATCCGTCAACCCTAAACCCTAATCCCTCAACCCTAAATCCTATCCCTAAACCCTAAACCCTCAACACTATACCTTAAACCATAATCCCTCAACCCTAAACCCTAAACCCTATCCCTAAACCCTCAACACTATACCTTAAACCCTAATCCCTCAACCCTAACCCTAAACCTTGTCCATAAACCCTAATCCCTCAACCCTCAACCCTAATCCATCATCCGTCATCCCTCAACTCTAATCCCTCATCCCTAAACCCTAAATGCTATCCCTATTCCTAGACCCTAAACAGGCTTGATACTATACCTTAAACCCTAATCCCTCTACCCTCGACACTCTTATTTAACCCTAATCCCTTGACCATTAACCCTATCCCTCAACCTCAACCCTCAACCGTCAACCGTCAACCCTCAACACTCAACTCTAAACATTAAACCCTAATTCATCAACTGTAAACCCTAATCCCTGAAACCTAAACCCTATCCCTAAATCATCAACCCTCAACACTATACCTTAAACCCTAATCCCTATCCCTTAACCCTTAAAACTTAAACCCTATCCCTATACCCTCAACACTTGACACTATATCTTAAGCCTTAAACCCTCATCCCCAAAGCCTCAACCCTCAATTCTTAAACCTTCAACCCTAAACCCTATCCCTAATCCCTCTACCCTCGACACTCTAACCCTAACCTTGACATTAAACACTAATCTGTCAACCCTAAACCCTAATCTGTCAACCCCAAACCCTCAACCCTCAACACTATACCTTAAACCCTAATCCATCAACCCTAAAACCTAATCCATCAACCCTCAACCCTAAACACTATTAATAAACCCTCAACCCTTGACACTATACTTTAAACCCTAATCCCTCAACCCTCAACCCTAATACCTCAACCCTCAACCCTAATCCCTCATCCCTAAACCCTAAACTCTATCCCTATTCCTAAACCCTCAACCCTCGACACTATAGCTTAAACCCTAATCCCTTATCCCTAAACCCTAAACACTATCCCTCAACCCTTAACCCTTAAAAATTAAACCCTAAAACCTATCCATAAACCCTCGACGCTCAACACTATATTTTAAACCCCAATCCCTTAACCCTCAGCCCTAAAGCCTTAACCCTCAAACGTTAAACCTTCAACCCTAAACCCTATCCCTAATCCCTCTACCCTCAACACTCTACTTTAACCCTAATCCCTTGACCATCAACCCTATCCCTAAACCCTAAACCCTCAACCCTCAACTCTCAACATTAAACCCTAATCTATCAACCCTAAACCCTAATCCGTCAACCCTAAATCCTATCCCTAAACCCTCAACCCTCAACACTATACCTTAAACCATAATCCCTCAACCCTGAACCCTAAACCCTCAACCCTAAACCCTATCCCTAAACCCTCAACACTATACCTTAAACCCTAATCCCTCAACCCTAACCCTAAACCTTGTCCCTAAACCCTAATCCCTCAACCCTCTACCCTAATCCGTCATCTGTCATCCCTCAACTTGAATCCCTCATCCCTAAACCCTAAACGCTATCCCTATTCCTAGACCCTCAATAGGCTCGATACTATACCTTAAACCCTAATCCCTCTACCCTCGACACTCTTATTTAACCCTAATCCCTTGACCATTAACCCTATCCCTCAACCTCAACCTCAACCCTCAACCCTCAACCCTCAACACTCAACTCTAAACATTAAACCCTAATTCATCAACCGTAAACCCTAATCCCTCAAACCTAAACCCTATCCTTAAACCATCAACCCTCAACACTATACCTTAAACCCTAATCCCTATCCCTTAACCCTTAAAACTTAAACCCTATCCCTATACCCTCAACACTTGACACTATATCTTAAGCCTTAAACCCTCATCCCTAAAGCCTCAACCCTCAATTCTTAAACCTTCAACCCTAAACCCTATCCCTAATCCCTCTACCCTCGACACTCTAACCCTAACCTTGACATTAAACACTAATCCGCCAACCCTAAACCCTAATCTGTCAACCCTAAACCCTCAACACTCAACACTATACCTTAAACCCTAATCCATCAATCCTCAACCCTAAACACTATTAATAAACCCTCAACCCTTGAAACTATAACTTAAACCCTAATCCCTCAATCCTCAACCCTAATACCTCAACCCTCAACCCTAATCCCTCATCCCTAAACCCTAAACTCTATCCCTATTCCTAAACCCTCAACCCTCGACACTATACCTTAAACCCTAATCCCTTATCCCTAAACCCTAAACACTATCCCTCAACCCTTAACCCTTAAAAATTAAACCCTAAAACCTATCCACAAACCCTCGACGCTCAATGCTATATTTTAAACCCTAATCCCTTAACCCTCAGCCCTAAAGCCTCAACCCTCAATCGTTAAACCTTCAACCCTAAACCCTATCCCTAATCCCTCTACCCTCAACACTCTACTTTAACCCTAATCCCTTGACCATCAACCCTATCCCTAAACCCTCAACCCTCAACTCTCAACATTAAACCCTAATCCATCAACCCTAAACCCTAATCCCTCAACCCTAAACCCTAATCCCTCAACCCTAAATCATATCCCTAAACCCTCAACCCTCAACACTATACCTTAAACCATAATCCCTAAACCCTAATCCCTCAACCCTAAACCCTAAACCCTATCCCTAAACGCAACAAAACTACTTTGCCTTATGTTAGGTTATTAAACCCATCATTTTTGACACTCTTCTCTTAAAGATATTTGAGTTGCAAGAATATGTCAGAAAAATGGCTATGAACTTTTTTAATGTTAGTAATGTTATATGGTATGTTTTTCTGGCCCATTTGGGGTTCATTATGCCAATAGGTGTACACACTATGAGAAAAGCTTTGCATATGGTACATCCACAGTGAGTAATTAACAGTTGAAATCAGAAGGATGATCATTATGAGAAAAGCTTTGCATTGGGGTACATCTATGTTTCTTGCTGTGCACCCCACACTTAGGAGAGGTATATTGTTATGAAACAAGCAAATAATCTCCCATTGTTTACTAGCTCTATCCACAAGAACTACTAAACTATACCTTAAACCCTAATCCCTCAACCCTAAACTTTCAACCCTAAACCCTATCCCTAATCCCTCTACACTCAACAGTCTACCTTAACTCTAATCCCTCGGCCCTTAACCCTAAATGCTATCCCTAAAAGCTCAACCCTAAACCCTAATCCCTCAAGGTCCTAAACTCTAATCCCTTATCCCTAAGCTCTAAATCCTATCCCTAAATGCTCAACCCTTAACCTTAAACCTTAATCACTCAATCCTTATCCACCCCTCTCCTCCCCTATCTGGCTCACTCCCATCTCTACCCTCCTCTACCGTCAACACTATACATACATACATATAGGCATACATAGATACATACATACATATAGGCATACATACATACATACATACATACATACATACATATAGGCATACCTACATACATGATTAATAGCCTTAAACATAAAAAAATTTAAGTTTAACATAACGCGCTCACGTTATTTAAAACATGAAAAACAACACAAACTTTTGTGGAAAAGGAAAAATGCAAAGAAAAGAATAACGCGAGCACGTTATAACGCGAGTGCGTTTTAACGAGAGCGCGTTATAATGTGCTTGCATTATAACGCGCTCGCATTATGTCTTGCTTTGGGAATCCCAAGCCTTGGGCTTGGGATTTGCTTTGGATTTCCAACCCAAAGGCTTGGAGTGCCTTATGAACAGTAACATATGTGTTTTTCCATATTCTTCAAGATTTTAGATAATTTTGTTCGTGCTAACCCTCAGATTTGCACGTGTTTCAAGGTCAAACAAATCAAACACCTGGGTAATGTTAGGCTTTCTCTTAGATATCTAACGATGTAATTTTTTTCACATTTTAACAATGTTAAGCCTTTCATCTTTAATGTTTTTTGTTTGTGTGTCCATTTTCGGGCAAAAACCACTGTTTGGTCTTTTTTTCATTGTAAATTAACTATTCATTGAAATTTAAAAAAAAATACATATTTAGAAACTAGACTCCATTCTACAAATATTAAAAAAATAAAAAAATAATTTTCGATTAGTTTTCAAAATTTATAGGGGTAGCACGGCCAAAATTCTATTTTTTAGGATGTGTCCACTTTGAAAATTGGTAAAAAATCAAATATTCATCAAATAATTATCAGAAAAATCGGGCATAAACTACATGCTATTAGCTAATTTCTCACTGAAGCGATTTTAAAAATACCAAAAAAAAGTTGACTTTTTGAGGGAGCCACAAAACATGCTATGTTATATTTTTTTGACACAAACAACACCAATTTCTGTGGCTCCCTCTTTTGAACCCCTTAATCTATGCCATTTTCAAAAAATAATAGTAGTTTAGAAAGTAGACTCGAAGCACTACGAACATTGTTTTGGTTGCATCTTTAAATTTTGAGTGTAACTATGCTCAATTTCTCATCCAAGGCTAGTATTTCCTGATTTCAGAAAAAAAATGGCCACTTAAGACCCCTTTTTGGCCCCCCATCTTCCTGCACTTACCCATCTTCAAATATTTAAAAATATTAATAACCTATATTATTCTCTAAACATCAAAAATCTTTCTGCTTTTTTCTTTTTTAATAAGAAACTCCTCAACATTCAAGTAAATTAAAAAAAAAACTTATAAACTCACCAAGGCTTACTTTGCATTTCTCCTCCTTAAGCCTGTAGAGAAATGACGTTCCAACATTATTAAAGAGATCTATGCAGTGAAACATATTGTAAGTTGGACACTTCGACAATCCATTATTATTGAACTCAAAACATCTTTAACAGAACCCAAAAAATTTTCAAATCAACCTTTTCACTCCCCCCCAAAAAAAAAATACCATAGAAATATGGGATCACCTTAAATATGAGACACACAAAATACCCTGAACGATATAAAAATCTTTTGATTTTTCTTGAAGATAGATATAGTGTTCAATGTATTATTCTTTAATTAAAAGTTCACCGTCAAACAAAAGAAAAACAAAAGAGAAATAATAGAATACCATATATTGGCTTGCCAACGGCAACGACCACGGTCATCACTGACTCCAATGAATCGGCCACTTTTCCTACCATTATCATTTATGTTAGGCTTTCCATGAGACGTCTTAGGGTTAGGGTTTTCCATGCCATTATTACCACCACTTCCTACAACTGTGTCTTGATCAACCCTCCCTCTACTGAGATTCATTAGCATCCTTGCCGTGTGT
Source organism: Cunninghamia lanceolata (assembly GCA_027924645.1). NCBI lineage: Eukaryota > Viridiplantae > Streptophyta > Pinopsida > Cupressales > Cupressaceae > Cunninghamia > Cunninghamia lanceolata. Next base: position 25,895,228 of record BSBN01000078.1, on the reverse strand, counting down.
TCAATATCATCCAATTCACAAGAATTCTCCTTGTGATTTTTCCTTTTTCTACCACTAAGCCTCACCTCAGCATTAGGATCTGCTATCTCAGAAGCAGGACTAGACTGAGCTTTAACTTGAGCATGAGAAATATTGGCATTAAGATTTTCCATTATTGTAAAGTCTGCACAATGCAAGAAAGCGGTTAGCACTGCAAACGTACATGTCAATCATTCTATTCCTTATCCTTTTAAAAAAAGTTAGCACATCACTTGAGAAAGTTGGGGCCATTGATATATAATGGAAAAGAGAGATGTCAATATCCTTCATCATACTAAAACAGTCTATGAAACTATCACATTACAAAGCACTGCTAAAGTAGTGAGAGATTGCTATCAGACAACTCTGTTCTTTGCAACTTGTTCGTCTTCCAAAGTCTGACCTTTCCAGTGATGATAGATAAAACAAACATTGATGAAAACAATTGGTCCTGTTAGTTTTCCTTTATATTTATATCTAATATCCCTTTGCTTGTTTTCCTTTGTGTTCCAAAGGAAAAATAATGCTGGGAAAATGAGGAAGACCATATAGTCAAAAGTAATTATGATTTCCTGATTGCCAAAGTCTTATGACCATTAAAGAATGCTTGTAGTCCAATGAAATAACTAAATTTATTTAGGAGGAATTAAATGTTGTAGACAGAAAATGAGTAAAACTATTTAGAAGGAATCAAATTTTAAGTTAGATTAAGCCTTGTAACAAAGTTGAAGAAATTAAACTTATATTACCTGATCATTCAAATTCAGGGAGATGACAGAAAGATTTAATTATGGTGAAAAATAATTCATTTATATAAATAAATAAGTCAAATAAAAGGTTATTGAAGAAATAAATATCCAATAATAATATTGTAAAGAAGTATATGTTTCACTCTTTCTCTTTTATGTTTTAATGTTATTTTTGTGGCCTTGGTTGACATATTCTCTTATAATATAATTTATTTTATAGGTGCAGTGAATAACCCTAATTTTAAATTGAACATTGTATTATGTTTAATCCTCCACTTCATACCAACACCAATGTAATTCTTAGGACTTCTTCCTTCCTAGACTAGATCATACATGCAATCTCATCCTATAGACTAGATTGTGGGCATGAGCTGGTCCTCTAGATTTAAATTTTGAAATTCTAAATTTCAAAGCTAACAATCCCAAGATATACTTATTAATCATGAAGAAGATAAATGTTGAATACTTTTATCTTTACCTTTCTTCAACCAAGAGGGTGCTAATTGGGATGTAAATTCCAACTTTTATCTTCTTCATGCCCATCTTTATCACAATGAGAACAATGCAATTTTCTCTCACTTTTACCATGGAATTACAAATCTTCATTCCTTTTCCCTTTGGATTTTTCTTTCCACCATGCTACTATTTGTTACCCTTGTTGCAAGTGAAAGGAACCCCCTCCTTGTCCAACTCCAGATAGCTTACTTGGACACGAGCCTCATCGATATTTTGGGGTTTGGCCCTGAGGAATACCAGTTGTAGATGGTTAAACAAACCTCCCACATAGACAATCAACACCTCATGCTCCATGATGTCCTTCCCAAGGTTAAGTGCTCTTTTTATTCTCTTGTAGGCTTGAAGACTTTTCCCTTTCCTTTCTTCAAATGATGCCACTACATCACTTATTCTTCTTCATGGAAAATGGAGTAAAACTAATTCTACAATAGCTCATTAAAATTATTCCACTTGGAGATTGGTGCAATTTTTTAAATTTTCAAAGAGTGAGCATAACTCCGATACCATGTGAGAGAATGCCCAAGTTTCAACCTTATGAAACAAGTCTGTTGAGTTGACCATCATTTCACCATCATTGAGAGAATGCACAAATATCACCATCATTGTGTTGATTGTAATTTCACCATCATTGAGTTTAATGATTATCTTTTCTTTAGCTTTGAAGAACCTCATGGATGATGATGCTTCTTGCTCAAATTCACTCTTTTCAAGCTCGCCTTCTTTTAAATCTACAAGATGTCTTGTAGAGTGAATTGTTGAGATTATGAAATCTATCCATCGAGGATTATTTTGGACTCCCCATTTTGCCTATCAATTCTAGTATCATGTTCTCAAGAATATGAAGTTTATCTTCAACATATGTAATCCTTGCAACTAGATTGTGTGCATAATCTAGAGTCCCCCATATTGAAAATTCAAAATTATCAATTCCAAAGTTGGCAATCCTAGGATATAATCATTACCCATCAACATGCTTGCCAAAATTCTAAAATTGTGTCTAGGGTTGTGAATTTAGGGATATTGTCCTAAAAAACTTTCATAATTGATTAGTAGAATCTTTCATATTTGTACTAGCTACTCTCTTCACATGGAAGAAGAGCATCTTAGGTGAGAGTGGAATTGTTGTGTTGTATGTTTGAATGTTGAATTGTTGATTTTGTGTACCTCATGATGAGACTGAAGATTTCCTTGATCTTTTCCTATGTCTATTGTTTGATTTGAAAATATTGTTTCTATGCCCTAATTAAACCAGGAGCTTCCTCGATGTTTATTTTTGAACAAAAGTTGAATTTTGTATCCCTCATGGTAAAATTGAGGGCTTGAATGTTTGAAAATTTGAAAGTTAAAAATGAATTTCTGATGCAGTTAATCCTAAATGAATACATACACTTTTTTTCGTAGTTTTGATTTTGATGATTTAATTACTATTAAAAGGAAAAAAAATATGGAAGTTATATGGATTTTCCTAATGCAATATAACTATGTTTTTGTGTGTTTTTCAAGCTTTGAAACTTCGAATATAAATTTGTAACTATGAGCTAAGGAAAATAGAAAATTTATTCTAAAAAGTAAATAAGTCTACTCTAACTTTATCCTATCAAGAGAAAGACAAGACAATATTTTACTTCCTCAAGAGAAAAATGTGAGCTAATTACTAATAAAGCAATAAAGAACCTATAATAATGGGCACCAATGCTAGGATATGTCCTCAAAGGTCCTATAACAACTATCTCCTCCTCTACAACAATGGGGTCCTCCTCTTAGTTATAAGGATAGAAAGGCGGATGTAAGGGAGTGAAAAATGCCTTAGAAGCAATAACAAATTTGAAGGAAAGATGGGGCACACGTGATCATTATTGTATTTATTAAACAATCATATAAGATTGTTTACTTAAATCATAATTGCATTTAATAAACAATCTTATAAAATTGTTTACTTAAATCACAATTACATTTAATTAGGTACATACATCTCAAATAACATTATTTCACTGAATCTTTATAGAATTTATTTAAACAATTTAGACAATTTGTTTAAGTTAATTCACAATAGCATCTAATCAAAAATTCCATAACACATACAAAAATGGGCACTATAACAAAATGTGGTGTATAAACAAGTACAGATATAAAATTAGCTATCCTCCGTGAAAGCCTAAACCCTCAAGCCGTAGTGGTGGCTACCATATAGACAACTTGTGCTACGAAGTTGCAGATCGTGAGTGACTATGACTACACAATTGTAGTCACCGAACTATACCCCTAAGCTCAGTCACCTCCATCCTTGAATCAAAACCCTACTACTGTAGGGGCAACCCAAGCTCGTAGCTGGCTCATCTCATCTAGTAAGCTCTAGACCCTAAAGCGGTTTAACCCTATGGCTGGCGTGTTGTGCACATCTAATCGTGACTGTAGAGCCTACACTCTTCTCACGGCATGATCTCGCTCAGTCCTAGCCTAGTCTCTCTCAAAAGTAATATCAATAACCTCTGCAGCGGATAGATCTCTATCCACCTAGGTCTCCTCACAGGTAGCTCTAAGCCATGCAATGGGCTAAAAAATACCTATGTTCCTCCCTCCAGTCTACAGTTGTCTGTAACTGGCCCACATTGGTAGCACGAGCTGCACATCAAGTACCATCTCTATGAAGATGTTATGTCTCGATATTTCATAAAATACCGTGTTTAGTCAATTTGAATGACAGAGATAATCATGTATGTATTAATATTTAATACATATATACACTATTAATATAATATATAATATATTATTTAGATAATTAGCAAGATATATTATTAAATATAAGTAACAAATATAAATATTAATATTAATAGTAATATTAATATTAATATAGATATTAGTATGTAATACTAACATAAGAAAATAATAAATATAATCCCAATTATAAAAGTAACTTAGTATAAATAAAATAAAGATACAATGGTGATATAAAAACTAAAGACTAATACCATAAGGGGTACAATCATCTTTAAAGAAGTAGTACCCATATATATGGTGCGATTTCAGATACAATGAAATACAATCAAGCATTATTGTTTAACAAGGCAGCGATTATGTATGCAGCTGTTACTAAAAAAGTAGTAATTCATTATTAAAGGTGCATCGACAATTTACAAGGCTACCATTTACAAGGCTGCAATCTCTTAATAAATGAATGAGAATTATTTAAGGCATAACTTCTTGAAAGGTGATATAAAAACTAAAGAAAGACTAATACCGTAAGGGGTAAACATCACCCACATATACGGTGTGATTTGAGATACAATGAAATACAATCAAGTATTATTGTTTAACAAGGCAGTGATTATGTATGCAGCTGTTACTAAAAAAGTAGTAATTCATTATTAAAGGTGCAATGACCATTTACAAGGCTGCGATCCCTTAAGAAATGAATGAGAATTATTGAAGGCATAGCTTCTTCAACAATTATATAAAAACTAAAGAAAGACTAATACAATAAGGGGTGTGATCATCTTTAAAGAAACAGCACCCATATATAAGGTGTGATTTGGGATACAATGAAATACAATAAAGTATTATTGTTTAACAAGTCAGTGATTCTGTATGCAATAGTTACTAAAAAGTAGTAGTTCATTATTAAAGGAGCAACAACCATTTACAAGGCTACCATTTACAAGGTTGTGATCCCTTAATAAATGAATGAAAATTATTTAAGGTAGAACTTCTTTAACACTAACTAGGGATTATGTTCTATATGATAGGCAACGATTCATCTAGAAAAGGTGTGACTAATAATAAAGTGAGGTGTCTCCAAGAAGGAATCCCATCCTTTCAAGAGGCATATGAGTGGTATAAGTAAACGAGAAAAGACTATAAAGAAAATAAGAGGAGGTATCAATGAATACATTTGATTTTGGAATATGCAAACCAAAATAAATATATATCTAAATTAAAATTCAGATCTGCTTAAATATAATATACAAGGATAGATAGAACAGCATATAAAAATATAAATCAATCACCCTCACATATGTATATATAGCAGCAGATTGGAATTATCAATCAATCAAGTCATATAAATAATTGTGACACAAGAAGAGGATATATTGCCATCTCTAAACTAAACTATATTTATTGATCAAGAGGTATTTATAATTAATTACCTTATTCAATTACAAGCAAACTATGTTGAGTTGGGCAGGGGTATAGAGGCAAGTAGGAAGGTTGATCCTTCTAGTCCACAAGAGATGATAGGTAGGAAGCATGCCCTCCATCATACTCTCATCAAGTTATGTTAAAGGGATGATAGGTAGAAAGCATGCCCTCCATCATGCCCTCATCAAGAGATGATAGGTGGGAAGTGTGCCCCCCATCATGCCCTCATCAAGAGATGATAGGTAGGAAGTGTGCCTTCAATCATGCTCTCGCCAAAATGTGATAGGTGGGAATTGTGCCTTGAGCTTGATCTTGGTAGGGTGTTCCGCCAAGGTGGACATAAGAGGTGATAGGTAGGAAGCGTGCCTTCCATTGTGCTCTAACTTGCAAGTATTCCTATGGGACCCATCTTAGGATCGCCTTGAAGATTTGATAAACATATGTTGAACTAATTATTATTTATGCTACATTAATTATGTTATGATGTATTGATTTCATTACTATATTCTAATTTATTGATATTTAATATTTTTAATGTCCCTTTCTAGTAGTTATTCTTGTGTGCAGGATAAGAAATCAAGAATGTCCTAAGATGAGACCTATAAAGTCAAACCATGCCTGTATGCCGACTACAAAATCAGAACAATAATCATGTCAAATATCTCATGAGCCATCATATATGATGCAGTGGCATCCCATATCATCAATTTTGGGATTGCATTTTTTATCTATTTTTTTGGGTTTGTGGTGTTGCTGAACCTCTTGACAGTGTCTTGATTTTGGCTATTTCTGTTAGCCACTGCTATTATATTAAATTTCTATCCAAAGGTTGTATCCAGCTGGAGAAAGCATTAGAAGATTCTTAGTGGATGGACAAGATTAGAAACAACATTGAATTACTATTAACATCTACAAGTCAGGACATCATGATTTCTATTTCTTCTGGCTGTATCTTTGCTATTTTGGGCGTTTGGGCTCCTTGAAATAACAGTTTCATTTTCTGCATGGTTGTTGATAGCCATTCTTGGCTTGGCATTATACAAACTTGCTAATGAAAGTAACGGCTTAATTAAATCATGAATGTTGAATCAATTGAGGGCAAATTCCATGATAGTTAGTGGCACGTCATCGACGGCTTTTATTTCTTCATCAGCAGATATCATTGTGCAGGTTGTGGTGGTCATCATGGTATATCGCCATGGCAACAACTTCCTATTGTTGTATCCTTTTGCATGGATCCATTCGCATGGAGATAGAGGGGTCAACGTCTATAAAAAGAGGAGATCATCTATAGTAGAGGCGGATCGGGAGGGAGAAGGTCAATGATTGTGAATAGAGGAAGCCGATCCTTGATAGATAAAGATGAGGTGAGTTTGAAAAAAAAAAAAGAGAGAGATTGGATGGTGTAAGGGCCAATATTCCTGTTGACGCCAATATTCCTGTTGTGGCTGATAGGTAAATATGAGGGAGAATAGTGAGATGAAGAGTTGAGAGTTGTGTCTCTCTGCAAATTTAACCGGTTCTATGAGGCCGACTGTGTTGAGTCACCATACAATTTTGTAATGAACAATGATTAATATATATTTAGATAATCTCTTTTACATTAGTTCATGTCGTTCCTATTGTAATTTCTGTCTCTTTCATATTCCCTTCTTCCTGTCATTTTCTATAGCATATGGTGATTGATTTATGTTGTGAAGTGTGCGATGACTGGCAAGGCTCAGTGCCATCAAGTGGTATCAGAGCCCTAAAAGATCTGGGCAATAAAAGTTTGATGTGGGTTTTGATAGTTTGATTTTTTCTTAGGAAACTTGGAGTGTTATGTGTGTTTGGAGAGTTAATGGGTTGTAGAAGATACCTAGAATCCTAAAAGATCTAGGCGCACGAGCACTATGTGTGTTCCTGATTTTGATGGGTGTTGTCTATGAGTGTTGTAGTCTAATGAATGCTGCAGAGGCAGAAGATCACTAGCATGGTGGAAAATATGGACATGAGAGTTGCTGATTAATACAGTAACAAGAAAGGAGAAGCACCAAAAGACTAGGAAGAGAGAAAAGAGAGAAGCCCTAGGTGAGGTACAGAGGTGTTTTGTTGTGTGTGAACAGATCGCCGAAGGAGAGGTAGTTTGCACTTGGAGATTGAATAAGAGAAATGGGTTTTTGTGTAAGAAAACTTGTGATAATCCCATATTGGAATAGATATTGGGATGAAGTAGAAAGAAGAAGGTACCGAGAGGGATTGGAAGAGATCTTGAGAAGAATGGAGATCTTGGAAAAGATTTATTTTCCTGACAAGGTTGTGACTGCACAAAGCAGACAAGGAGAGAAGAAGAAAGTTTTCATGGCACCTGAGGAGACATCATGGTCTCTTGATTTATTTTCTAATGATTTGTTTGAAGTTGTGAATATAGGTGTGAAAAAGACTAAGGACAAGCCTTTGGAGGCAAAGAAAGAAAGGGCAAGAAGAGAGCCCATCAATGGAGTTGGAGATAAGAGCAAAATAAGCCAGATTGCAACAATAGATGATAAAAGATAGTTTGTACCTGAAGGTGGAAAGAGGGCTGATCAAGAAAAGAAGAAAGCCTGTGAAGAAAGGGAGTTGGCAAGACATGCAACCAAGAATATTTGCAAATTGGGGCAGCAGACCAATGACAAGGTAAAAGTTTGTTTTGATTGTGTAAGTGGTAATGGGAATGTAGATGTGCAAGTTCAAAAGGAAAAGGGTAAATTAGTAGATCATGGGTATAAAATCCCATCTTGGCAAAAGAAATCAATTGTTGATGTGCAACAAAGAGGAGTGGTTTGTATTAACCTTTGTGACAGAAAAATGGCATCAAGGGTAGAAGAAGTTGACAACAAGAATGCAAAGGATGTTGATGAGGACTGCAAACAATTTGATAAGGAAAAAGAAAAAGATTATCAAGTGACAGAAAATGACAAAAGTGTAGATCTTTAGAAGTTTGAAGTTGATCCTATTGATGTTCAAGGTAATTCTGAGTTCAATGCTATAGTTCATGTTGCTAAAGATGATAAATATAATGAAGATAAAAAGAAAACCATGTCTACAAAAGAGGATGAGCAACTGGATGTGCAAAATAGTTCAAAGGCAAATTTGGAAGGTGAAAGTGTAAAGGTGATTATAGTAGAGAAAGAAAGTGCAGAATGTTCAATAAAAGAACCAGATGATGTAGAAGAGGCAAAAGACTTATTGTTACTTGATCACATTGCGGTCATAAAGATTCCAGAGGTAAACTCATTTGCACAGAGCAAAGATAAGGTTTTATTTTCAGTTGAGATGATGTCCGTAGATGATTATGATGATGAGTCAGCATGGTGGAGATTTGGAGTTGATAAGGAGAATCAAAGGTGGAAGCATGTACAGAGGGAAAGAAGCCGACAAATGTAGATATCAAAATTTCAAAGGCAACAATACAAGCGTGGAAGTGTAGAGTTAGTGAATTGGAAAGCGAGGAAAAAGAAAAGAGGAATTATGGATCTCATGAGTAGGAGCTCATGAATTTTCCTGCCTGGGGAGTCTGATGCAGTGGCATCCCGTATCATCAATTTTGAGATTGCATTTTTTTTCTGTTTTTTTGGGTTTGTGGTGTTGCTAAACCTCTTGACAGTGTCTTGATTTTGGCTATTTCTGTCAGCCACTGCTGTTATATTAAATTTCTATCCAAAGGTTGTATCCAGCTGGAGAAAGCATTAGAAGATTCTTAGTGGATGGACAAGATTAGAAACAACATTGAATTGCTATTAACATCTACAAGTCAGGACATCATGATTTCTATTTCTTCTGGCTGTATCTTTGCTATTTTGGGCGTTTGGGCTCCTTGAAATAACAGTTTCATTTTCTGCATGGTTGTTGATAGCCATTCTTGGTTTGGCATTATACAAACTTGCTAATGAAAGTAACGGCTTAATTAAATCATGAATGCTGAAGCAATTGAGCGCAAATTCCATGATAGTTAGTGGAACGTCAGCGACGGCTTTTATTTCTTCAACAACATATATCATTGTGCAGGTTGTGGTGGTCATCGTGGTATATCACCGTGGCAACAACTTCCTGTTATTGTATCCTTTTGCATGGATCCATTCGCATGGAGATAGAGGGGTCAACGTCTATAAAAAGAGGAGATCACCTATAATAGAGGCGGATCAGGACGGAGAAGGTCAATGATTGTGAATAGAGGAAGCCGATCCTTGATAGATAAAGATGAGGCGAGTTTTAAAAAAAAAAAGAGAGATTGGATGGTGTAAGGGCCAATATTCCTGTTGTGGCTGATAGGTAAATATGAGGGAGAATAGTGAGATGAAGAGTTGAGAGTTGTGTCTCTCTGCAAATTTAACCAGTTCTATGAGGCCGACCGTGTAGAGTCACCATACAATTTTGTAATGAATAAAAATTAATATATATTTAGATAATCTCTTTTACATTAGTTCATGTCATTCCTATTGTAATTTCTGTCTCTTTCATATTCCCTTCTTCTTGTCCTCCTCTATAGCATATGGTGATTGATTTATGTTGTGAAGTGTGCGGTGACTGGCAAGGCTCAGTGCCATCAATATAAAGTAAACATCTAGTGTTCTACTCAAATCATGAAACATAAATCAATTCTTACCTGGGTCTCCATCCTGCCAGTTAGGATTGGTAGAGGCTGCCACCATGTCACTGGGACTCTTTTTCCCCAAGTTTTTCCCTTTCCAACTATTCTCCTCTACTTATTATGAGTTCAATTTCTATAAGTATCCAAAATCTCTCCAAGTCACTAGATTCCTGCCTGAATCCCTTCCACTCTGCACTCTCCTTTCTCCACGTCACAGTACTCCTGCAATAAATACATTAAATTCATTCCAACCGCTCACTAACTCCACTTCATGGAGCTTAGTTGAGCTCAAAGATTTGAAAATTCAAATCTTTAAAAATAACATATATATATACTTGTTTGAACAAAGATAAATCACTTGCAAGGTCAATTATATCTGTGTTTTTTTCAAAATTCCCAAGTGATAAAATAACAGTTGAACTGTTACGAAACGGAAACAATCAAAGTCTCATTGACACAACATGAATGAGATCAACCACACTAACTTAGAGATGAAAAGCAATGGATCAACTATGATGTGGATCACACTAAGACAAAACAAAAAATTGACTACATCGTCATACAATGACAATGCTACTATGCAAATTACTGACATACTACGACATCAAAAGGTATCCAAATATAAAAACAAAGACACAATACTTGTGTCTATGAGAGTTCTCAAAGCATGTTGTCTCTCCATTTTACCTAATGCAATTCCCTCTCTCCAGTAATACTCTCCCTTCTCCTCTGCGAGGGGAAAAGACTATTTCCTTTGTCCACCTCATTAGCAATCACAGTAGTTAGTCTATTAACCACATTATGTATAACATCAAATAAATATTTTAACAACAATAATCTTCAAGAAATATATATCTATTTCTGCATATCATAAATCAAAGTAAATTTATCTCATCAAGTTCATCTGCTAAACACAGCATGATAATCATAATTTAAAATGCATAATAAAAATGTCTAACTAATAATTAATTAAAAATTACATAATTAAGTTGACCAAAAATAGGGTGTCACAATTGGAAACATCGCCTAGACCTCCATTCTTCACTCTCCTAGTTTCGAATAGAATAATCCCACCAATCGAATTCATAGTGATTAAGCTGTTTCTGCATGATAATGCAGTCAGTGGTTTGGTTGCAGCCGTACATTGCCGAATTAAGGGGCCAAAAAAAGTTTAACCAGTAATATTAACATGTGCGGGTATAACCTAGTTGGTAGTGTCTTTGAATAGCAAAGACTTGATTTTTTTTGTATAGCCTATTCACGTGAAACCATACAAGAGCACAGAAAAGTAGTTACAACGTTGAGTGAAAAATTGGAAATCCCAGTCAAAATCTAATTTAATAAAAGAGCATTGCAATTTTGATGTTCTAATGGAAAAATCTCAGATCCAAAATAAAAGAAAAGTTGAAACCAATTAAATATGATTCAGTTGTAGAATGCTTAGCATCCTGTAAGTCATAATGAATGTCACTCATATGCAATAAATTTCATTCACCAATAAATTGGTAGTCAAAAGTGAATTTTGCCCAATAAAAATAGGACAAATATTTATTAATTGACTGTTTAATCATTAAAGTGGATGGTGTTTAAGTACAGTACAAAGATTAATGTAATCAAATTAGTAAAGACACATTCAAACAACTGTCTTTAGCTTTTTAATTTGTTTATCACTTTCACATCATTTTACAACAACTAAAAGACGTTTTGGGAGCAGGTAGATGCACGTCCACAAATGTTAAGTAATATCTATGTACTCCAACACCTATACACAATGTGAGATCTATTCTTGCAATGTCAATGTCCCCTCCATCTCCAATGCTTTCTTTTCATCTATCAGTTTCAGAAGTTCATGTCCAGCTTCATCACTTAATCCTTTAATGCAACCTTCTGAATAGTTGCCTGATTGTTGCTGGAGCTCATGTACAAGCTTGTTGGCATCTACATTAAACACCTTTCTCCACTGCAAAAGCAATGAAAATGCATAAAGTCGACTATGTAAAGAACTATCATACTTACTTATTATATTAAAAATTTTGTAACTTACTTCTTCTATCCATCTCATGTCATACTCTATTTCAAGATAATTTAACCTCCTACATGACTGGTCACGTGTGACTAGCATAGCTTTGTCTGCGGACCTGCATAGTAATTATTTATATCAGGTATACAGTAAACTACATTCCACCAATACTAATGGTAAAATATGAAGGAGAGATGTTAGAACACTGACCTTGCTGCAGCCTCAGCAATAAAATATCGACCTAAAATTAACACAAAAGTGAACAATATCAAATAAAATAAAATAGAATTTAAGATTCTCAATTTATAATAAATGTTTGAAAGCTTTGGATTAGAGTTTGCAAAGAAAAAGATTTATTTGGATTGCAACCCCTGTAATCTGTTAACTTTTTGAAAGGATTTAGAAGAAAATTTTCTTAAAATTTTTTAATGAACATACTACTTTTGAGTTAATAATGGGTCACAAATAATATGACTGGATTAATTTTTTTTTTTTTAATTTCTATCTTCAAATCTTTAAAAATATTAATAACCTATATTATTTTCTAAACATCAAAAGTCTTTCTGCTTTTTACTTTTTTAATAAGAAACTCCTCAACAGTCAAGTAAATTAAAAAAAAAAAACTTATAAACTCACCTAGGCTTACTTGCGTTTATCCTCCTTAAGCCTGCAGAGAAATGGCATTCCAACATTATTAAAGAGATCTATGCAGTGAAAAATATTGTAAGTTGGACACTTCGGCAATCCATTATTATTGAACTCAAAACATCTTTAACAGCACCCAAAATTTGTTCAAATCAACCTTTTGAGTCCCAAAATAAAAAAAAAAACCACAGAGATATGGAATCACCTTAAATATGAGACACACAAAATGACCTGAACGATATAAAAATCTTTTAATTTTTCTTGAAGATAGATATAGTGTTCAATGTATTATTCTTTAATTAAAAGTTAACCGTCAAACAAAAGAAAAACAAAAGAGAAATAATAGAATACCATATATCGGCTTGCCAACGGCAACGACCACGGTCATCACTGACTCCAAAGAATCGGCCACTTTTCCTACCATTATCGTTTATGTTAGGCTTTCCATGAGATGTCTCAGGGTTAGGGTTTTCCATGCCATTATTACCACCACTTCCTGCAACTGTGTCTTGATCAACACTCCCTCTACTGAGATTCATTAGCATCCTTGCCGCGTGTTCAATATCATCCAATTCACAAGAATTCTCCTTGTGATTTTTTCTTTTTCTACCACTAAGCCTCACCTCAGCATTAGGATCTGCTATCTCAGAAGAAGTACTAGACTGAGCTTTAACTTGAGCATGAGAAATATTGGCATTAAGATTTTCCATTATTATAATGTCTGCACAATACAAGAAAGCAGTTAGCACTAAAAACGTATATGTCAATCATTCTATTCCTTATCCTTTAACTTGAGAAAGCTGGGGCCATTGATATATAATGGATAAGAGAGATTTCAATCTTTATCATACTAAAACAGTCTATGAGACTATCATATTACAAAGCACTGCTGAAGTAGTGAGAGATTGCTATCAGACATAACTCTGTTCTTGGCAACTTTTTTGACTTCCAAAGTTTGACCTTTATAGTGATGATAGATAAAACAAACATGGATGAAAACAATTGGTGCTGTTAGTTTTCCTTTATGCTTATATCTAATATCCCTTTGCTTGTTTTTCTTTGTGTTCCAAACGAAAAAAAATGCTGGGAAAATGACGGAGACCATATAGTCAAAAGTAATTATGATTTCTTGATTTGCCAAAGTCTTATGAACATTAAAGAATGATTGTAGGCTTCGGAAGAAATAACTAAATTTGTTTAAGAGGAATTAAATATTGTAGACAGAAAATGAGTAAACTATTTAGAAGGAATCAAATTCTAAATAAGATTAAGCCCTGTAACAAAGTTGAAGAAATTAAACTTATATTACCTGGTTATTGAAATTTAAAGAGATGATAGAAAAATTTAATTATGGTGAAAAATAATTTATTTATATAAATAAATAAGTTGAATAAAAGGTTATTGAAGAAATAAATATCCAATAATAATATTGTAAAGAAGAATATGTTTCACTCTTTCACTTTTATGTTTTAATATTATTTTTGTGGATCTGGTTAACATATTCTCTTAGTATATAATTTATTTTATAGGTGCACTGAATAACCCTGATTTTGAATTGAACATTGTATTATGTTTAATCCTCCACTTAATACCAACACCAATGTAATTCGTAGGACTTCTTCCTTCTTAGACTAGATCATACATGCAATCTCATCCTATAGACTAGATTGTGAGCATGATCTAGTCCTCTATATTTAAAATTTGAAATTCTAAATTTCAAAGCTAACAATCCCAATATATAGTTATTACTGATGAAGAAGATAAATGTTGAATACTTTTATCTTTACCTTTCTTCAACCCAAAGGGTGCTAATTGGGATGTAAATTCCAACATTTATCTTCTTCATTAGTAATAACTATATATTGGGATTGTTAGCTTTGAAATTTAGAATTTCAAATTTTATCACAATGAGAACAATGCAATTTTCTCTTACCTTTACCATGGAATTACAAATCTTCATTCCTTTTCCCTTTGGATTTTTCTTTCCACCATGCTATTATTTGTTACCCTTGTTGCAACTGAAAGGAACTCCCTCCTTGTCCAACTCCAGATAGGCTACTTGGGCACAAGCCTCGTCGATATTTTGGGGTTTGGCCCTGAAGAATACCATTTGTAACTGGTTAGACAAACCTCCCACATAGCTAATCAACACCTCATGCTCTATGATGTCCTTCCCAAGGTTAAGTGCTCTTTTTATTCTTTTGTAGGCTTGAAGACTTTTCCCTTTGCTTTCTTAAAATGATGCCACTACATCACTTATTCTTCTTCATGGAAAATGGGGTAAAACTAATTCTACAATAGCTCATTAAAATTATTTCAATTAGAGATTGGTGCATTTTTTTTAATTTTCAAAGAGTGAGCATAACTCCGATACCATGTGAGAGAATGCCTAAGTTTCAACCTT
This sequence comes from Cunninghamia lanceolata, assembly GCA_027924645.1. Lineage (NCBI taxonomy): Eukaryota > Viridiplantae > Streptophyta > Pinopsida > Cupressales > Cupressaceae > Cunninghamia > Cunninghamia lanceolata. Next base: position 25,880,130 of record BSBN01000078.1, on the reverse strand, counting down.
ATGAAAGAAGTCTGTTGAGTTGACCATCATTTCACCATCATTGAGAGAATGCACTAATTTCACCATCATTGAGTTTAATGACTATCTTTGCTTCAACTTTAACGAACCTCATGGATGATGATGGTTCTTGCTCAAGTTCACTCTTTACAAGCTCACCTTCTTTTAAATCTACAAGATGTCTTGTAGAATGAATTGTTGAGATTATGAAATCTATCCATCCAGGATTATTTTGGACTCCCCATTTTGCCTATATCATGTTCTCAAGAATATGAAGTTTATCTTCAACATATGTAATCATTGCAACTAGATTGTGTGCATAATCATTACCCATCAACATGCTTGCCAAAATTCTAAAATTGTGTCTAGGGTTGTGAATTTTGGGATATTATCCTAGAAAACTTTCATAATTGATTAGTAGAATCTTTCATTCACATATTTGATCACACACATCATTAATCTTAGTTTTCATTAGGTGTAAATAGTCAACATCCAAAATTATTTGTTTCTTTGTTTTGATCTTGCTAAATCAACCTAGGGGCTTCATTGTCATTGAGGAATTGGATTGCTATTCCCTCTATACATTGGAATATTGAACCAAAGGCACAATTAGCACAACATTAATCATAGACCTATATATATACATTTAATAAAATATTTTCTAAAGATTTGCAATGTAAATTACGTGTTGAATGAAATCACACTACTTTTAAGATAAAATTACACTAGTCAAACAAAATCATTGGCATGATCTAATCTAAAGCCTTGAGAATTTCTTCATCTATTTGTCATAGGCTTCTAATCATAAGTCTAGTTCTAGATTCTATATGTCAATTCCCTATCACACTATCAATACAATAAGCATCGACATCAATCCAATTACTAGGCAAGCCCTCTAATCTCTCTCATTTTCATTTATCATCTATTTATCTAGATTAGTATCTCATATCTTACTACCTAATTTAATTTAAGATCAAATTATTATGTATTTCCTTATCATTCCATTAGACATATAAATTAATGCAAGGTGGTTTATTTTCCTTAAAATACTAATATCTATATTATTATTGTACGGGTGAAAAGTGTATCCCTCGTACTTTTTTCCCTTTCATTTTGGACTCACCTTAATTGTTATCCCTACTATAATGGTCTAGTGTCTGTGATAACCAAAATATTACATAGACACAATGCTGGTGAGTTAGACTCCAAATAGCACATGCACTGCACCATTGCTAAAGGCATCAATTGAATCACTCATATGTTCTAGGGAAAGCTATCTAGGTTAGGGTGATTTGCACTAGTTACTCTCTTGACATGGAAGAAGTAGCTTATTCTCCAAGATGGTTGAGATACGGTTCCAAGTAGCTTAGATGATAAAGTAGATAGAGTTCATTGATGTAATGGATATATGCAATGATATTTGATAAATTCCCATTGGTTCATACTTTTGATGGATTGTCGACGGTAAGTCATCATGTAAAGTTAGCCTGAACCACATCTCGCAAATAGTTCAATTGTTGATGCTCCTTCGAGTTTCGCCAGCTGCGGGTACTTTAGAGTGTGTCAACAATATGAAAATCCTTGGTTTATCCTTTGGAGATTGCACCTATTTCATGTAGTTGTTGCTTGTCATGGCAAAGTGAAATTTGGTTTCTCAGGAAATTTGTCTACCATAGCATCGTTCATCACGTCATTGTCCTTAGATTAGTCTTCTTAACCCTTGCTTTTTTCCTTTTCTTTTTGTAGTTGATTAGAAGAAGTTCCATTTCACAAGGAAAGAGTACATATTTGAATGGAGTGATGAATAAATTCTGCAGAAGTCCCTTTGTGTAAACAACATTGTCACATCATACCACCGAGGCTATCCATTACAAATCATGTACAAGGAACCTTGGAGCATTCTTGTTTGATCACGTAGCTTAGCATTCAAGACACTTTGTTCAAGAGAGGATAGAGTACTTGGTGTTTTATTCTAATGTTGTTGCTGTCAAGAAAACATCATCAACAATTATCTCAAGAAAAAATGGAAACAATTCCATGAATAGACAAAGAGATAAGAAGAAAACTAAAAGAAAACAAGAATAAACTCAAAGAGAAAATGGGAGCAATTTATAAGAGATAAGATTTGATCATGAGTTCACAAAGGAAATAAAGTGAGAAAAAGGATGAGTTAACATGAAAAAATGTGATGAAAAATGGGCTTAAAATCAAGAAGAAAAGATAAAATTATGAGTTAATTCGTAGATCCAAAAATGAGAGGGCCACCTCTTTTTCCATTTAGGGTTACTTAGGTGACCCATAAGCACTATGGAGTGACCCAAAAGAATTATCAGTTGACCTAGAATAGGAGGATCTGAAATGGCTTGTTAGAAAAATATGACAATTGGAAACTCAAGTTGGGTGTTCAAGAAGATGGTTAAGGATGAGAAAATGAAAGGGACATGTACCAAGAGTGAAACTACTGAGAGGAGTGTAATTCACCTCTATGTGGTTGTGATTAGGAAGCTCTTTATCATCATTAGACTATCATGTAGGCTTGACATGATTTTGGTACTTATAGTGTGTATTTGGCATATTTCTAAAGGAAAGTTGCAATTACCTATGCCTTGATTAAACCTAACTCCACACATCCTCAAAAGGATCTAAATGCAATCTATAGATTCCCTATTCTTTATCTTGCATCAAACCAATAGGTGTAGTACTAAAACCTAGTTTAGAGTTATAATTGTGGTTTTGACCTCTAAATTTCTAAAACTAAATTTAAACATGGGCCCAAGCCAACTGAATCCAACTAGTACTCATTGACTAAAATGTGAAATATTAAAATTTGCACACTAGAGTGTTATATAAAAGGCTAAAACCTAATTAATTTTGATCATCTAGGATTTATCAAGAGGAGACATCTACACTTAGCATCTTCATTAAAAAAAGTACTTAGCATTATTATCTACATTTGTATTTTGCTTGGCATATCTTCCAACTTGTGCAAAGTCATTAAATCAATCCAAGGGTTTGACTAAGGCAAAATAGGAGAGCAAGTTGCCTTCTATACCTAGCACAACCAAATCTACTAGTACTTATTAGAACCGCTATGTATAGAGAAAGTTCAAATTTTCATGAAAATGTTGAATCTACATGTGAAAACTTTAAAATTGCAGGTGTGGGAATCAAATCTACACCTACAAGATTAACTCAAAACAAATAACAATAAATCTTGATACACTTACATTGTGCAAGGTGTGGATCCACATAACCATCTTCAATTTGTGGATGACACTTCTTTGATGGGAAACTCCACTCTTGAGGAAGCTATTGCTCTTAGGTGAGCTCTTGACATTTATATCAGTGTGTCTAGGTAACTCTTGAATGAACAAAAGTATTAAGTTTTCTTCCATATGAACCCTCATCTACAAGAACAAATTGTTAATATACTTCATTTCAAGGTTGCTTCTCCTCCTTTCAAATATTTGGGTACCCCTATTTCTCCTACTTGCCTTGGGAAAAAGACTGGAATGTTATGTGGGATTTTATTTAGCTTGTCAAATCAGCCATTGGACACATAGATAACTCTCTTTGGCTAGTTGTATAGTGCTTCTTATTTAACTTGTCAAATCAGCCATTGGACACATAGATAACACTCGTTGGCTAGTTGTATAGTGCTTCTTAAAGCCATTATTCAAGCTCTCCAAGTTTATATATTTATGGCTCTTGTGACTCCAAAATGCATCCTTCGTGATTTGGACATAGAAAGAGAGTTTATTTGGGAAGGAAATTTAGAGAAAATGAAATGACATTTTCTTAATTTTGGGGTAAAATTTGTGAATATAAAGAGAGGTGGATTAGGTATGAGATCTTCTCTCCTTAACAATATCTCTCTTGCTGCCAAATTATATTAGAGATGGTGTGTAGAGGAATTAGATTTATAGGGGATAATTCTTAAGCTCATGCACCTGAATTTGGAGAATTATGCTTTCATTTCTAGGATGCCAACCCTTGGCAAGAGTTACCTTATATAGAAAACAATGAAGTTGGATAGTAATCTGATTAAAACTAGTATTTTTTAGATTGTTGGGAAGGGTTACCTTGCTCTTTTTTGGCATGATGCATGAGACCAAAACAATCTTGTTTGTGTGGAATTCTCTAACCTTTTTTAATTAAAACATGTGTTGAAGTTGTTGGAATTATGTTTCTGATTTTCAATGTGAAGTCATGCAAGATGGTGTGAGAATTTGGAAATGGAAATCTTAAGATCTTTGGCTGGGTGAACAATTCCCTCTTCACATTAACCATTTAATTCATATTTAGCATCTCAAAAGGTCTCTTTGGATAACATTCAGATATCCTTGGATGTGGTTTGAAAGATAATGGGATTTACACATTGCAAACTGGCTATAAAACTCTGTTGACAGAAAACTGGTTTTGTTATCCAATATCATTATTAAGATGAAGAAAAACTACAAAACAAGATAATCTAGTTTTAAAAGATATATAATGAAATAGAAGTATTTCTAAATTAAAAAATTGGGCATGCTATCTACTGTCTAGGTCAAATTCTACTGTAACAAACTAAGCCTCTTAATAATAAAATCTATTTAGTCATTATTTGCTCTGAGATCCTGTGGAACCTTACCATGTTTTACTATATAATTGATAACGCAAATTATCATAATAATAAGCTTTGAAAACAAAGTAAATTTCGAAAACTATGACATCTGCATTCTTTTTTGATATTTGCTATGTTTAAGTCTCCATACAATTGACTGTTTTCCTTCAAGGATTGTGTTACAACTATACATTTTGTGTAAAGCAACGCAATGCAACTATTACCTCTACACTCTTTGGTTCTGTATCAAATCAATTTTCCTGTTCCTTACGTTAGTTTTCTCCCAAGCTTCTTTTACATTTAGGTTTTAACATGTTTACATCTAGATTTGTACAGTGCATCTGCTAAAGTTTTTAAAGGATTCATAGAGAACCGGAGATTATACAAGTTGAAACACAGCTGCTTTTATGACTTCAACAACATTCATTATACTCAGAAGGAGAGAATATAATTTACAACCATAGAAAGGAATGAAAAAGAAAATGTAAAAAAATCTTGGCTTTATGTTGTGAGGGATTCTTGAGGAAAATACCAGATAAGAGAGATTGTACAGCTCTATCCCTTCCTGTTGAGAATGTTGCTACACTCGAAATCACTGCTTCTTTCTAAATTCTCCGAACGGTGCTTTTACTCTGAACAGACTTATAATAAGAGTCTCCATCTTTTAATATATTTATACCAGATCTCTCTAAAAAACCTGAGCAAACCTAGAAAAGGGAAAACAAGCTTATATTCATTAACATAAAAGCAGGAAAACAAGCTTATATTCATTACCATATAAGCACGGCCTACGATGAAGAATCTTCTTACACTGTCAAGCTGTCATTATTAAATTATTACCGTTTTGAATGCCTGCTCCAAACGAAGGTTTAGGTTGTAGGAAGCATAGCTTGTGACAAGTATAGTTTGGCGAGGGTTCAATAGCCATTTAAAAGGTCAAATTTAAAGTTTTTTTAAATTTTAATTAATTTTAAAAATATGGGTGGAAACAGAAATGAAAGATATTATGAACAATGTGGAAAGGATGTTGTAAATCAGCAAGTGCACCATACAGAATAGGGCGGAAGGAATAAGAATCCTCACAGAAAAGATGGAGGAGCTGATGAAGGAGTTGAAGGAAGAACACATGACAGGGATGGGGAACAGAAGGACGTTGAGGGTAACCTGCAGAAAACTGGGAACAAACGTATATAGAGTAAAAGTGATGATCAGGGGGCCCGAGCTCCAGGACCTGGGGATGTAAAAGGAAATCTTTCCAAGAGGAGAATGACGAACTTCTGAGCTTTGCCAAACTTCATGAAGAATTTTACAAATAGGAGTTGGTTTCTGTTGAAACTCTTAAAAAGTATGTGACCCTGTTGACGGGCTCGGAGAGGATGGGTGTATGGTGGGATATTGTATGTTTGCTGATAGTGTCTTGTATAGCTTTAATAGCTAGGCCTGTTTACCTGCTTTAGGTGTTTTTTTGGTCTTTTGACTGCTATCCTTTCATGTTTTTGATAATATAAGGCGAATAAACAAGGGGCCGAACCCTTACAAAAGGCAGAGAGGCCACAAAGGCAGCAAGCACAAAAAGTGCCTTAAACCAAATATATCCAATACATCAATTACAGTTATCCCAACATAAACAGCAAAACCAGCCGCTATAAACTAAGATCGTAAAAACAGAGTAGCAGAGTATCATCAATATAACAACAAAAACAAAGGAGGCAAATTCTCTCCTTACTGAGCCATGGATTTAATAATGTCATCCACATTCCTAGCAAGATCATCATTGTCAAAATTGACAGGCACCCGCAGGTTTTTTAGCACAGAGAGATTGAGGAAAATAGAGGTCCTGAGCACAATGGAGAGATTCTATTCCAGCTTCGCAATGCGAACCCTCTGGCCCGCAAGTTCAGCACCCAGACCATTATTAGTGTCCATAACATCCTCAGCCTTTTCCATGAACATCTCACCCACTTTGTTAGCATCATCAGTAGACTCAGCAACATCCTCAGTGGTAGCCCACATATCATGAGTCTCCTGCTTACCTTCATCATCTCCAGATATGTCCTGAACCTCCATATCCTTATCCTCATCACTCTAGGTGGATTCATCTGAACTGCTCTCAGAATAATCTATTAGCTTTGCTTGAAGAGCCAGTTTGCCAGTGATGCGCCCTGACCGCCTGACTCTAGAGGAGAGACCATCCTTACAAACCTTCACAGAAGAATGAGACTGGCTTCTCTGGCCCACCGGGGTCCTACCAAGATTTTTAGGGGTCCCAACCATAGCCTTCCCAGTGCTTATTTCACCAGCAATAATCTTTCTCTTTTTACCCTTCGTATTGGCAGTAGGACCCCGAAGTATCAACAGGAATTTCCTCAGGAGTGGAAAAATAAACTTCTTTAGTCTTAATAGGAACAGGGGAGGGCCCAGGTTCTTCAACACCAGGAATATCCTTAGGGTTAGAGGAGGGTTCCCCTTCCCCACTATTGGTTTGAATGGACTTAGAGGGTTCAAGGGCAAGATGGTGATTATAAAGACAGAGAATAAGGCCCTGATGAAGAGGGATAGGCTTCTTAGCAGGGTTTTCAGCCAGTTTAGCCCTAACCCTAAGGACAGAATGTTCAAGGGAAGAAAATAGATAAAACGGAAAGCTAATTTAAGCATTGCGACGGAAATGATTTAAGAGGGGGAGATGATAGTTATAAAACCTGGTGAAGCGCCCTCCAGGGTGAAATACTTCATGAATCCTTCCATGTTTTTTCTTTAGGGCAGCTTCTGGTTGTAGGGTTTTGAGGCCCCTTCAAAACCTATTTTACCTCTCTAATAAAAAACTTGTATAGATATCTTATATACATTTACCTAAAAATAAAGTTGAGAGATATAAGGGTTTTCTGCAACTCAACTAGATTAAACAAAGATTTCTTCGTGATCAAAGGGTATTCAGTTGCTTAAAGTATTTTATCAAAATTAAATTCATGATAAAGAAAATAAAAAAGAAACACAAATCTAAGGTAGATATTAATACAAGGGCTTCCTTGTATTATTTTGACTATAATCTAAATCACAGAGAAAATAAAACTAAAAATCTAAGGCAGAAAAAACATATATTATGAATCTAGGGCTTCCTTGAATTATTTCTACTAAAACTTAAATCCGCAAAGAAAATTTAAAAATACAAGTCTAAGGAAAAAATAAATATAGATCAACAATGCAATTACCAGGACTAACTAATTTTGGTGCACATTGTAATCTGCAAAATCCACAATTTCTTCTGCCAAAGAAAACTTTGTTAAAGCTAAATTAATCTTCAAATTCTTTATCCGTAAACGCGAAGTTTTCCAAAAGAAGGCTAGTAAAATAAATATATAGCTGTTTTTTCATATATTTATACGTTATATTTATATCTTTAATAATGTCCAATTTAATTTTTGTAGTTAATGCCCAGAGTTATAGAGTGTAATGACATGAATGTGTCAACAAAAACTCTTTCCTTTAACATTAAATTTTATAGCCATTTACATGTAAAAATATTAATAGTTTATAATAAGCACAACATAACAAACATAAACTATAATTAAACTATATATATACTCAATAAAATAGTTGTAATGTAAAATAAAATAAATCAAAATAAATAATTTTTACTTTACTTTAAAGTTAATTTATTTTACTAGAACTATTCTATTTGCTACATATTTTATCTATTTTAAAGTTAAGGTTTTTGTATTTACAAATAAATGTGGGCTCTAAATAATTTTTCTTTCAACTATTATTTCATAAATATAAATATAAATATAAATATATATGAAGATTATAGTGTAAAATCTTATGAATTGTATTGGAATGTTTAAACTATTAATATTTTTTAATTCTAAAATTTAATTATTAAAAAAAAGTATAATATTATATGATGTTAATAGTATCATGTTTATAAGGGGAGACCCTATGGTGAAATGGTGGGGCTTTTTGTCTGTAGTGCCAACAATCTAGGTTCAATCTTTACTATGTTAACAATTGAGGGGCCCTAGGATGATTTACCCCCTCATCCTAAATTTCCCTAATCATCTGGCGTAGGGAGTTTAGTGAGAAATTAGAAGGGAAGGTCCTTTGTAGAGCTTTTAAGAGGCTTGGCCATGGAACCAACAATATGGTTGAGTATCAAGTGCGAATCTTGGGACTTCAAGTAAGCATTGAGATGGGTCTAAGCAAGCTAGCAATAGAAGGTGGCTCAACATTTGTGATTAATGTGATAAGGGTGAGGAGCACATCAAGTTTTTGAAATATAACACCATACTTGAAACGGTCATGGAGCTTTTGGGCAAGTTGGAACAATACATAGTTAACCATGTATTCAAGGAGGAAAATAAGGAGGTCAATGCATTGGACAACTTGGCAGTTAATTAGTTTGAGGAACTAGTTTTGGAAACGCCACCTAGCATAGTGACACATGGGTTTCACTCTTGTAGGATTGGTAATTATGGCATTTAATGTCTTCTCCAGTCTATCTTCACTGAAAAAAGAATTCAAAGCATTTTCAAAACCAAAAAGGATATTCTACTTTGCGTAGTGCAATGGATTATGGGGGAGGATTTTTGTTGGTGGATCATCGATATAGAGTAAATAATGACATTTCGTCAATTTTTGTTGCAACATTGTTGGAATTCAGGGAATTGGAGTATGTGGCTGTAATTGTGAAGGCTTTCATAAAAAAAGATTCACGTGAGGTTTGGATGAGGTGTTAGTGATGACCAGGTATGGCAATGGTGTCCCACTTCTAGGTGATTTCCATAGGTTAAACCACAGCAAAGATTTGATGAAATGGTTTTCATTGCTTACTTCTAATAAGTTGACGTCTTTTGTAAGGAGGCATCAAAAGGTGGAGAAAGCAATTTATTTCCTAAAGCAGATCTTGTGAGTGAAGAAGGTACATGGTATAGAATGGATGCAATGTTTCATTGGCATCGAGTAGGAGTGGGCCTAAGGAGCAAGGTTCCCATATGAGTATATATGTTTGAATTTTAGAAATGCATAGATGAATAGATAGTAGTAGTTCTTTCCTTTCCAGGTTTTTGTTTTCACCTAGGTTGACTCTATGTTAATAGAGCTTTTGTAAAAATTGATATACTATTTTTTTATTACTTTATAATACAAGGAGTATGTAGGAATACACACAACACTGAGAGGGGGGGTGAATCAGTGTTGTTTACAAATTTTAACACTTTTTACACCTTTTAATAAACTTAACTTCACAATTATAGAATTCTTCAGATAGATAAAAAATTATGCAAAGAATCAACACATAAAATTTGACACAAGAAATTTCTCGAGTGGAAAACCCTCATGGGGTATAAAAACCACTCAACTGCCTCACTGGCTTAACAAAAATTTCAGATCTACAACTGTCTCACTGACATTACGATTTTGTCTCACTGGCATATTGTACTTCTCTGCATGTCTCACTGACATTACAACATCAGAAATTTATTGAAAAGAACACATCAGGGGATTTCCCTATTTCAATAATCACAATACCTTATTTCTCCCTTTTAAAAGAATCAAATAAATGTATTTTTCCTCTACAACACAATTCCAAAATCAATTCACAATATTATAAACTCTCTGACTATAAAATTGAAAAAATTAACCTTCTCTGAAAATGATTATCTTTCAAAATTTCAATCTGCTCTGTAACACTTCAACCTTGATTTCATCATCCCATCAACAAAAATTAATGCTCTGCTCTTCAATCATAAAAACCTTTCAATCTGGATTACACCATTATACCTGCAAAAATTCATCTCATAAAATCTTACATCTTCTCAAGAAGTTTCTCTCATCCTCAAAAACTCTCATAAAACTCATCAACTCAAACTCTCATTCTTCATCTCTTATCTGCAACTATTTATATCTGCCATTAAAAAATCTCTATATACAAAATGAATTTCAATCAAACAATAATAAAAAAATTTGTTCAACTTCCACCATCATTTTCATTCATCTCACCTTCTCAAAAAAAATAAAAAACTAAAACACCAAATATGAAGATTACATTCTTTTCATCTTCTCTATCGTTGGAAACCTTCCAAATCTAACAAAAAATCTAAACAAACTTTCTAACTTCATTCTACAAGACTCCACATCTCTTGGGCTTCGCTGTCTCACTAGAATAGAAACAAAAAGCTTGATTTTCTTGCCTTTTTAAACACAGAAACCGTCAAATTTAAACTGTGTTAAATGGGGCTCCATTTGAATCTCTACGATTCGATCAGAACACCCCCACCAACTAACATTTAAAACTTAGCCGTTGATCGGCTTTTTGGCGCCCACATTTGAAGCTTGCACCGGCGCTCAACCGAAACCTAGCACAAGGGGCCGGTAAAAACTACGAGCCAACACCCCTTTAAGTTGTCACTTAAGTGACTTTGACTGCTTTAGCCGATCAATAAACAATTAAAAGAAAAGTGCACTAACGTTTTAAAAAAGGCTTTTAAGGAAATTTAATTTAGGTCTTGTGAAACAAAGAACAACATAAACCACTATATGTGGCATTTGTCACTATAAACCACTTGTATGATAATTCCAAACAATGAAGTTTTACAACCTGAATACTGACATAATTCCAAACCTTCAAACCACTGTGATTACACTAGTGTACCATAATTGCATGAAGACTAATCATAATGCCAACCTTTGCCACTTTCACTGAAAGATCAAAACTGAGAAGATCATGTCACTGATGAAGACCATGTCACTGAAAGATCAAAACTAAGAAGATCATGTCACTGATGAAGATCATGTCACTGATGTCACTACCATCATTTTGACATCAGTGAAAAGACAATATACTCAACTGTGAAATGTGCTACAAAACTGCCCCTTTGTCTTTGACATTGATGGCAAAACCATAACTCATTTCTCCCCCTTTTTGACATAAAAATGTCAAAGGCAAAAAAAATACCACAACCAATAGATTCCTATTCTTGTAAATGCAATCCTCAAAAAATTTGTCAAAACCAACACTTTACTTCATACTGCACAATATTGTAACACTGCCAACCAAAAAAAATGTACAAAAACTATATACAGACTATGTACAAATAAGATTCAGGACATCAAAATAATCTAGAAGACAACTCCCCCTGAATCTAATATCTCTGTAACTTACTAAAGAGAGACAAGAGATAGAACTCCCAGTCTCTGTCTCAGAGTTTCAAATGTCTCCTTTGGCAAAGGCTTTGTGAAGATATCAGCCAATTGATCACTAGTATGCACATATTCCAAAGCAACTTCATTTTCAATCACCTTTTCCCTTAGAAAATGATATCTGATAGCAATGTGCTTAGTTCTTAAATGCATTATAGGATTCTTTGACATATTGATAGAACTTGTGTTATCATAAAGAATAGACACAGGCTTTTTAACCTCAACCTGAATATCAAGAAGTGATTGTACCATCCAAAGTACCTGTGTACAACATGATGAAGCAGCAATGTACTCAGCTTCAGCTGTAGATAGAGAAACACAATCTTGTTTCTTACTATGCCATGCAACCAATCTGCCACCCAGAAAGAAAGCTGCCCCACTTGTGCTTTTTCTATCATCAGGACACCCTGCCCAATCTGCATCTATATAGGCAAGAAGTGTAAAATCATTGTGTCTAGGATACCATAAACCAAAATCAAGTGTACCCTTAATATATCTAAAGATTCTCTTAACAGCATTCAAATGTGATTGTTTAGGACAAGCTTGAAATCTTGCAACCAAACAAATAGCCTGCATAATATCAGGCCTAGAAGCAGTGAGATATAAAAGACTCCCAATCATAGATCTATACAGAGACTGTTCTACTTCAAGTGATTCATCATTTTTACTTAGCTTATGCCCTGTCTCCATAGGAGTACCCAAAGGTTTGCAATCATCCATTTGAAATCTCTTTAACATCTCTTTGGCATATTTATTTTGTGAGATAAATATTCCTTTTTCAAGCTGAGATACCTGAAGACCAAGAAAGAAAGACAATTCTCCCAACATAGACATTTCAAATTCTGACTTCATAATGTTAGGAAATGAAGTACTCATATCATCATTGTTACTACCAAAAATGATATCATCAACATAAATTTCAACAACCAGAATATCCTCACCTTTGATTAAATAGTACAAATTACTGTCCACACCTCCTTTTGTGAACCCCTATTCCTGCAGAAACTTATCTAGTCTATAATACCAAGCTCTTGGAGCTTGCTTTAAACCATATAAAGCCTTTTTCAACCTATAAACATGATCTGAATTATCTTTATTCACAAAACCTTCTAGTTGTTCTATGTAGACTTCTTCTTCAAGATCTCCATTTAGAAATGCTGATTTTACATCCATTTGGTAAACTTTGAAATTTTTATAAACTGAAAAATCTAAAAACATTCTTATATCTTCTAATCTAGCAATAGGAGCAAATGTTTCTTCAAAGTCAATACCTTCAATTTGTGAATACCCTTTGCAAGCCAATCTGGCTTTGTTTCTAACAACTTTACCTTTATCATCAAGCTTATTCCTAAACACCCATTTTGATCCAATGACATTCTTACCTTCTGGTCTTGGAACAAGTTCCCATGTTTTGTTCTTTTCTATTTGGCTTAACTCCTCTTCCATGGCATTAACCCATGCTTCATCTTTGCTGGCCTCAACATAATTCTTTGGTTCCATTTCAGATATCAAACACACATGTGCTTGATTATGTGCAGTAGCAAGCTTTCCTTTTCTTGTTAACAGACCACTGTCCTTATCCCCAATGATCAACTCATGAGGATGATCTCTTTGAAAAGCCTTTGAAAGAGTCTTTGTCTTAACATCAACAGATTTTTCAGGATCTTCTTCCTCTTCCTGAATTTCTTCTTCCTTTTGTGAATGATGATCAACTTCATTGTCGTGAATCAACTGCATATAGGGCTGCAAATTCTCATCCACCTTAACATTAGTACTTTCAATTATTATTTTGAGCCTATTGTTAAAACACTTATATGCCTTGCTATGTGTAGAATAACCAAGAAATATGCCTTCATCACATTTAGACTCAAAACCACATAAGCTATCATTATCTTTCTTGATGTAACACTTACTTCCAAAAATTTTAAAATACCCAACATTTGCTGACTTACCATACCAAAGTTCATAAGGAGTATAATTTGACTTTACCCTTAATTGAACTCTGTTCAAAGTATATACAGCTGTATGAACAGCTTCTCTCCAATAGACATTAGGCAGATTTGCATCATGTAGTAAGGTTCTTGCCATCTCTTTTACAGTCCTATTTTTTCTTTCAGCTACTCCATTTTGCTGTGGAGTTCTAGGAGTGGAGAATTGCCTTCTTATCCCATGTTTTTCACAATACTCTTCAAATTCCTTTGAAGTGTACTCTCCTCCATTGTCTGACCTTAAACATTTTAGCTTGAAATCAGATTCCTTTTCAACCATTTTCTTGAAGATTTTGAATCTATCAAATGCCTCTGATTTATGCCTTAAGAATGTTACCCATGTCATTCTTGAAAAGTCATCAATGAAAAGCATAAAATATTTTTCTCCTCCCAAAGATTTAGTCCTTGTAGGACCACACAAATCTAAATGTACCAGCTGCAGAGGTTTTGAAGTAAAATACTCCTTAGGCTTGAAACTAACTTTGGTTTGCTTACCCAGCTGACACTCTTTGCATATAGTATTACTTGGTTTTGAAATATGAGGCATATTTTTGACATTGTGATTCCTGCTAATTCTCACAAGATTGTCAAAATTCACATGACCAAGTCTTCTATGCCACAACCAGCTTTCCTCAATTTGACCCATGAAACAGATATGGCTATCAACACTTTTAGTTTCTGAGTTATGAAGATTGTAGATGTTACCACTAGTCCTTAAACCTGCTGCAATAACCTTACCTGATTTCTTTTTAATCTCACATCCATGTGCATCAAAAACCACATTAAAACCATTGTCACATATTTGACTGACACTTAACAGGTTGTGCTTCAGTCCTTCTACAAAATACACATCATGTAGTGGTGTTTCATCATCAAGAAGAATTGTACCTTTGCCTCTGATCATAATGCAATCATTATTTCCAAACATAATAGAACCTTCATTAATGTCTTCAAACTTAACAAACTTATCTTTGTCCCCTGTCATGTGGTTGGAGCAACCACTGTCAATCACCCACTATTCCTTCTTTTTGGCATGAAAAGCAGCTTGTGCAATCATAACATCAAAGCTCTTATTGATTACCTTAGGTTTCCAAACAAGCAATTTCTTTTCAGAACCCAAAGAAGACAAACCTGAAACAATATTTCTTGTTGTGTGCTGCATTTACAATGAAGGTCTACAGAATTTGGCAATATGCCCAAAATTTTTACAATTGTGACACTTCAAACTTCTTAAAAACATGAATGGATTCCTTGGAAATAAATGCATTTCTCTTCTGACTCCAAATCTGCATTCACTGGCTTTATGTCGAACCCTGTTGCAACAAAAACAATATCCAGTAAAGTGAGCATTAGACCTGAAAGTATCAATTCTGTTGTAGTTTGTTGTCCTTATGATTGATTTGCCTTTTGAGAACATTGTCCCTCTTCAAATCCAAGACTTGATTTATCTTTGAATCCTTTTTGTCTATCAAGAAGATCATCAAGTTTATCACTACTTCTGCACATATCAAGTCTTCTTCTTAGACCAACAATTTCAGCTTCAAGTGTATGACATTCCTTGTCCTTGTTATTCAACTCTTTGTCTTTATCATCAATAATTTTCTTACTTTCTTCAAGAGAAAGAATTAGATCAGTAATCTGTTTCTCATAACAAGTTAACTTATTATTCATGATATCATTTTCTTTTTGAAACTGACTTCTTTGTGCAATGATTTCCTTTTTAAGTTTCTTGACTTGACTTAATGCACACATCAATTCTCCTTCAAAATCAATAACAGCTTCACAACTGTTTGATTGTTCCTCACATTTTTCATTTTGAACTTCATTTAGAATAGCCATAAATAAAGTCTGTGCATTTTCATCAAGAAAATCATCTGAATCACTTTCAGACATATCAACATTTTTTATGAACAAACTTCTTTTCTTTCTGAAATTATTTTTCCTTCTAGAAACAAACTGTTTCTTTTTAAATTGCTTCTTGTTTTCATCTTCATCACTGTCTAGGTCTTTGTAAGGACACTGAGCTGCATAGTGTCTAATCTTTCCACACTCAAAATATTTGAATGGAAGCTTACCTTTGTACTTACCAACAGATCCCTTCTTCAACTTGCTTGCAAGAGATATTTCTTGATCATCATCCAAATCTTCTGAATCAGAAATCTCCTTTTCTTTTCTGACTGATTTGAAAGCAGCTTCTTTGCTTGAAGGTATGTCATTACTAATTCTCATCTCATAAGCTGTGAAAGTGCCATGAAGTTCATCAAAGGTAACTTTGCTTAAGTCTCTTTCTTCAACTGCAGACACTTTGGATTCATATTTTGGATTTAAAGTCCTTAAGACTTTTGTAACAACTGTCTTCTCTTCCAGTGTATCACCAAGTCCTTTGATAGCATTTACAATTTCTTGGACCCTTAGAAGATATTCTGCCACTTTCTCATCATCACTCATTCTGAGACTTTCAAATTTGGCTCTGTAGGATTGCAGTTTTGCTTCTTTGATTTTATCATCTCCTCGATAAATATTAGACAGTTTGTCCCATATTTCCTTGGCTATTTTACACTCAATGATTTTGACAAGTATGTCATTGGTAAGACCACAACATAATGCATTTTTAGCCTTAGCATTATTTTCATATGCCCTTTTCTCATCAGCTGTGCTAGGAGGATTTGTAGCAGTATATGCAGTAACAATGGCAACATACACATCATACCCCAGAGATGACAAATATGACTCCATCCTGAATTTCCAAAAAGCATAGTTAGAACCATCAAACACAGGTACTTTATAATTAGAGTAACCTTCTTGACTTGCCATGATAAGTATTCCAGAAATATCATCTACCCAAGCTGATTAAGCTTTGACAGGGTACCAAGCTCTAATACCAATTGTAGGAATACACACAACACTGAGAGGGGGGGTGAATCAGTGTTGTTTACAAATTTTAACACTTTTTACACCTTTTGATAAACTTAACTTCACAATTATAGAATTCTTCAGATAGATAAAAAATTATGCAAAGAATCAACACATAAAATTTGACACAAGAAATTTCCCGAGTGGAAAACCCTCCTGGGGTATAAAAACCACTCAACTGCCTCACTGGCTTAACAAAAATTTCAGATCTACAACTGTCTCACTGACATTACAATTTTGCCTCACTGGCATATTGTACTTCTCTACATGTCTCACTGACATTACAACATCAGAAATTTATTGAAAAGAACACATCAGGGGATTTCCCTGTTTCAATAATCACAATACCTTATTTCTCCCTTTTAAAAGAATCAAATAAATGTATTTTTTCTCTACAACACAATTCCAAAATCAATTCACAATATTATAAACTCTCTGACTGTAAAATTGAAAAAATT
Source organism: Cunninghamia lanceolata (assembly GCA_027924645.1). NCBI lineage: Eukaryota > Viridiplantae > Streptophyta > Pinopsida > Cupressales > Cupressaceae > Cunninghamia > Cunninghamia lanceolata. The sequence continues at coordinate 25,862,977 of BSBN01000078.1, read as the reverse complement.
AACCTTCTCTGAAAATGATTATCTTTCAAAATTTCAATCTTCTCTGTAACACTTCAACCTTGATTTCATCATCCCATCAACAAAAATTAATGCTCTGCTCTTCAATCATAAAAACCTTTCAATCTGGATTACACCATTATACCTACAAAAATTCATCTCATAAAATCTTTCATCTTCTCAAGAAGTTTCTCTCATCCTCAAAAACTCTCATAAAACTCTTCAACTCAAACTCTCATTCTTCATCTCTTATCTGCAACTATTTATATCTGCCATTAAAAAATCTCTATATACAAAATGAATTTCAATCAAACAATAATAAAAAAATTTGTTCAACTTCCACCATCATTTTCATTCATCTCACCTTCTCAAAAAAAAAAAAAAACTAAAACACCAAATATGAAGATTACATTCTTTTCATCTTCTCTATCATTGGAAACCTTCCAAATCTAACAAAAAATCTAAACAAACTTTCTAACTTCATTCTACAAGACTCCACATCTCTTGGGCTTCACTGTCTCACTAGAATAGAAACAAAAAGCTTGATTTTCTTGCCTTTTTAAACATAGAAACCGTCAAATTTAAACTATGTTAAATGGGGCTCCGTTTGAATCTCTACCATTCGATCAGAACACCCCCACCAACTAACATTTAAAACTTAGCCGTTGATCGGCTTTTTGGTGCCCACATTTGAAGCTTGCACCGGCGCTCAACCGAAACCTAGCACAAGGGGCCGGTAAAAACTACGAGCCAACACTCCTTTAAGTTGTCACTTAATTGACTTTGACTGCTTCAGCCGGTCAATAAACAACTAAAAGAAAAGTGCACTGACGTTTTAAAAAAGGCTTTTAAGGAAATTTAATTTAGGTCTTGTGAAACAAAGAACAACATAAACCACTATATGTGGCATTTGTCACTATAAACCACTTGTATGATAATTCCAAACAATGAAGTTTTACAACCTGAATACTGAGATAATTCCAAACCTTCAAACCACTATGATTACACCAGTGTACCATAATTGCATGAAGACTAATCATAATGCCAACCTTTTCCACTTCCACTGAAAGATCAAAACTGAGAAGATCATGTCACTAATGAAGACCACGTCACTGAAAGATCAAAACTGAAAAGATCATGTCACTGATGAAGATCATGTCACTGATGTCACTACCATCATTTTGACATCAATGAAAAGACAATATACTCAACTGTGAAATGTGCTACAGAGTATCCCCCATGGATGCATTTACAGATAAAAAAACTAGTACCATGTTTTTCAAATCATAATTTATTGTAAACTAAAAATTGTTCAAAGTAAAAATAGCTTTACTCTACAAAATAAGTGGCAATGGAATTCAAAAAAGAAAAAAATGAGGCACAGGAAAAAGGATAGATGGAATTTTAAAAAGAAAAAACATGAGGCACATGAAAATGATAGAAGAAACAAAATAGAGAAGAAATTTTTTTTGGTAGAAATCGGCAAAAGACTATAGTAGATTAACATAAGAATGAAGAGAAAAACAAAGGAAGAGGGAAGAATAAAATAACACAAATAGATTTAAACAACATACCACCGATGGCTTAAAAGGAGACAATTTGTAGAAAAGTAGAAGCCAAAACCCTACACTAGGGTTAGATCAAAATTCTACAAAACCAAATACAAGATCAAAAAAGAAAGACATGGACAAAATCAAGAAAAGAATTATCATATGTTGCTAGAGGAGTGAATAGGATCCCTTTGGGGAAACAAAAAATAAAGGAAACGTTTTAGAATATCATATTTATTCGAAACAAATAGGAATTAGATAATACAAATTCTCATTTAAAAGGTTTGGCCTTTTTCATGAGTTGGGAAAATCTTTCGTCTACATGGGATCAAATATGAAAATGGTGTAAAGAAAACTAGGGGTAGAACATGATTATCTACAATCTACCAATGTTATGTGAGTTTCTACCCAAAGTGGAAAAAGAAATCTACTTATGAATAACCCTATGAAATTATAAGAGGACAAAGTTTATTTACTCTTTATAATTAAAACAGAGATGGAAAATAAGGGATATTATGATCCTTTTGGTTAAAATGGAGATAAATAAAGAATAATTATGAAAACCCCTTTAGAAAGGAGGAGTTATTATGTTTATTAAACCAATATTAATGACAACCTTTGTGAAAGGGTGTGATGGTTTAGAAGGCACCCCTTAAAAGGTTATATAAGGCATTTGTGTGAGACTTGGAAAGGGCATGGAGAACACTCAAGGAAGATAAGGAAAGAAAGGGAAGAAATCACAAATGAGAAGGATTATAGATTTGACAAGCGGTGAGCATTGGAGAAGGGGCTCACAGATTGTGTCCAACTCAATGTATAGAGTACACCCGAGATTGTCATAGCCAGGGCTTGTGTGTGCACTTGTGTTGAGCATGTTTTGTTGAACATGGGTCTAGAGAACTTGTGTGTGTTTGTTTTCTTAAAAAGAGGCAAATGCTTGGGAAACACATGGTTGGTTCTAAATAAGAACTGGATTCATCCTAGAAGTGTTCACTTGCTGAAAGGGGGTTGAATTTGTAATCCATTTTCCAGAGTGGCATTTGGAAGAACTTCTAGGATCTAAAAGATATGTATCTATTCCTTTCTATGATGGAAATTAATGAAGTACTAAACTTATTGTTAATAAAAGATATTGATGTGTTTTGATGTTAATATGATTATATGATTATGTTATCTAATTTGTTTTGTAAATAATTTACTTAAAAGTTCTTGTTTCTAGTATCTAAAAGATATGTATCTAGTAAGCTTTTTAATGTTCCATCCGAATGCTTTTGCAAGAACACTTCAAACCCATGAGCTCGTTGACCCAGCAAAGGCATAAAGCCATGCGAGCTCGTTGGCCCAGCGAAGGCGTAAAGCCTTGCGAGCTCGTTGGCCCAGTGGGGGTTTGAACTTTGGTGGCCGCCACTACAACCAAGCGACTTAACCACCGAACCATGTTATCATCAACAAAGTTCTTATTAAATTATCACCTGTTGTGATTTACATTTGTTATTACATCTATTTTAACATCATTGAATATATTATTCTATCTTAAATCTAAATATTAACCATTTAATAGTGCTATTAAATAGTGCTATTAGGAAAACACTATCAGAAAAATAGGTTTTGATTACTCTCAGAGAGAGAGAGAGTATCTTCTAAGGAGAGGAGAATAGACCTTTGGTTTTGAACCATTCATTTATCATCTAAGTATTGAGTACTGTTGTCATGAAGGATTGCACTCGGTCAAGCAATAAGCTCAACAATCCCGTGAAATATTGGATCACTCTCAGACTGTGGGTTGTCTATGATGAGAATGAACCTCTGGAAGAGTTGACTCCCTTTAAAAGATCCTTAGATATGACATACATCATGGAAAAGAGATAGAAGCATGATTAAATAAAATTAAAATTAATCTAAAGGGGTGATGCACCAATGATTATATCCTAACTTGTAAGTTGATTCACAAATATTTCTCAATACTTCTGTTTCTACAACTCAAATTGAACAATCCTATCACATAAATATTTCATAGAAAGGCATGAAATCAATCTACTTTTTGCTGAAGGAAAACCAATGCTCTCACAAATTAAAAGTATAAGAATCATCCACACAATCTATAACATATGGTAAAATTTGCACTATTGTGTACTTGCTTCAATAGAATGAGACATAAAACTTAAAGGATTCAATTTAAAACATAGTAAGTCTTTATCAGATCAGTCACAAGACAAGACACCTAAATCCAAGAAGAAGAACACCCAATTTTATTGGAAAATAGAAGGAAAACACTTCAATAACTATCAAATCTGCTAAAAAGTAAACTATTGTTGTATAAAAATCTATAAAATATATTGAGTTATGATATTCTGTCTCAGCAATGTGCAAAGGCTAGAGAAAAAGAAAGAACTGGCAAGAAAGCATAAGCTTTTCCTCCTATAATACAAAAATCTATCTCCAAAAGAAAAGGGAAGTGATCTCCTATCTAACTACACTCAACATGATGCATGAACAGGTTGGAAAAGACAACTCCTAGTTTCTGGGTGAGCAAGAGAAAAAAGCCTAATTATAAGATCCCACAACTGCTCCAAACTAAGCTATTCTCGCTTAGAACTCCTCCTCCCAAGGTGTTTGACCAAAAGATTGCCAAAATAGGCTTGTTTGACTCCAAGTCAAAAATAAAAGTAGAACATCCTCTTGCATGAGTTTGACAGTTCAGTTTGTCTTCACTTTACTCCCTTGCATGATTTGAGGGCAAAAATATATTGTTTTTGACAAATATTAAGGGTAATATGTTTGCATGGTTTTAGCTTAATAAGTGTTTTACAATTAATTTCTTGGTTTTGTGAAACAAATATTAGGGTAATTTATAGTTATTACCCTCAATAAGTGTTTAAAATACAATATTTTTGCTTTAACTCATGCAAAAAGGAAAAAAGGGTTTACATGATTTGTACATTTATGCTTGAACTTCTTTTCCAACTTCACCAAAAAAAACCACAAGGTTTATAATAATGTCTTTTTCTATCCTTAGCCTATGAAAATGCTTCAAACCATTCTGTGATTTTTTCAAACTTTAATCATATCCTTTCCCTTTTGTTTTCAAACAATTATCATTTTCTTTTGATTTCCAAGGTTTAAAAAGTCTCTTAATAAGGTGAAAAGAGAATAATGACCACCTTATGACTCCATGTCTCCACAAGCTCATGCATTCTTCACTAGGCATCATGACTTGAAAGTCATAGACCATAGTCTCCATTTGATTTATGATGATCTCTTTTCTTAACAAAGTCAAAGGGAGACTAAGATGATTAGGCTAGGGCACAAAAAGATTGATCAAACCCTAAAAGAAATCATTTTGCTCTTATCCTTTTCATCTACTTTGAAGTGATGCACTACCATGAGGGTTTCTTAGCTCAATTCAACTCCTGAAGGGTTTCTTCTACTTCCAATGACTCTTCTTGCAACTTCTTTTGGTAAGCAAGGGTCATCTACTTTTCTATATAAGAACTATGAAAATAATTCTCTTCACCTTACTGTTTCCTTCTTCTTTGCACTAAAAATTGCAAGACATTTTTATTTCCTTGCCCTTTTTCTGTGGTTTTGATATATGGAAGAAAATACTTCATTGTTTTTTTTGTACTCCTGTATGGTAAAAATTTGTGCTTTTGGCTTTTTTCTCTATTGTGATTCCATGGATGTGTTTTTAAAAAGTATGAAAAGGCTCTATGCTTTCCTTTTTCTGTATGAGATGGTAAAAAAAATGCTTTATATGTTGTTTATTATGTAATCTTGCTAGGGCTTGAATGTGAAATGCATGTGAAGTTCTCTATTTTTTCTGCTCTTTACTCTTTTATATGATCCTATAGAAACACTAACCCTTGCTTTCTTTCATACAAACTATAGAATGTGGTCCTAAAACTATAGGGTTCTATGCATATTTCTTTGTATATTTTCTTTAATTTGAATAGTCAGTAAAGAGATCTCCGTGTCCTCTACAGAAAAATGCTTAAAAACTAATTTACTATGGTTCTCTTCGCTAAAAATTTGAGGAAAAAACCGTTGTCTTGCTGTAAGATGATTGAAAAGTGACTTCTCTACTGCCTCTGCAAAATAAGACTACTTTCTTTGATTATTTTGGAAACCCACATACTTGTATTGTTGCTTTCATTGCATAATTTATTCTTGGTTACAGATGTTTTTTAGAACCATATTGATGGACTTAGCAACTATCTCAATATTCCATGTATTGATTATGGTATGGCTCTTTAGTATCAGGATGAAGATTGTTTCCTTTCTCAATTTTAAAAAATATGTAGGTTGCCCTATTTTTTGACAAAACCCTAATAGGGTTATATGGAAACTATGCCACCTTTGGAATAGCCATTGAAGGTCTTTTGTGGGAAAAGTGTGAAACCCCTGTATCTGTTCCTCTGGGAAAATATGAGCAATGTGTTTTTAGAAAGAATAGTGAGGACTTCTTTTTTAAACTCTGTTATATTTCTTTTCCTCTCTTTTGAAAGTTCTGGAACAAAATCTTACTCCTTGAGGGCTCTGTTCTCATCATAAATACTATTGTGACAGTACATTACTTGCAACCTTTTTGATGTTTCAATTGACTTTTTTTTATGAATGAGTAAAAGGCTACTATTTCTGTTGTATGCTTTAATGACTATCCTCATGACTGATTTCTATCACTATCTCATTATTTTTAGTCATCTTTGTATAATGTTGTAGCTTCATAGTGTTTTACTATCTCATTCCTGAAGGCTTTATAATAGTGATAAACTACTGTCTTATCTACTGCACCTCCTCAATAGTCCCTTGACTTCTACTTAACATTGTTCTTCTATTCTTCATGTCAATGGATAAGATTGTTCCATGATATTTATAGCTTCACTAATCAGTTTTTTTTCCCTGTACTGGGACAATCATCATAATAATTGCTTTTGGACTATTTGAAACATCACTTTAATTGAATACCAACCATTTCAATGGTTAAAGACTCAATAGCAAGTTTACATCTCATTCACAACAAAAGTGCTAAATATTTGTCATATTTTCTTTTGCCTAGGCTACCTTTTTTACGTTGGAGTGGATGATATTGAAGTGGGGTAAACTAAAACAGACACCTCCTTTGCACTATTCCATTCTTCAACCTATTGCAATCATCTAGAACTGATCTCAGACTGTCATGACAATCATCTTCATTGGATTGTTAATTATTTCATCTCTGCTCATTGTATATGACTATTCTCCTTTTTACCATAGTCATTCTTGATACTGACTGTCACTGCTACTACCTTTTGTTTTCTCTGTATCATGTCACTGGATTGACTGTATCATTACATTGATGTTTTTCTTTGACTATTGATGTTGATTTCTCTTATCAAATGCAATTGGTTGTTCTTTAATATGTTTGTCGCTCTTCAAGAAGGCTTATTACCTTGTCATTGTTAAGGTGCCTTTACTCATGACTAGTATTCACCCTTATTGTAGTAAAAGACTGTTCACTATGCCCATATGAGATACTATACTATCTTGAATCATTGCTTATAGAGAGTCGTGGTTGGTTATGGTAGTGAATGAATCATTAATAGAGTCGAGTAAAGAGGTAAGAAAGGTGGTTGTTTTTGGTTATAATAGAGATTCGAAGAGCTCAGTTTTGGGAGGAGAGTTTAGGAGAGCATCAAGAGAGTTGACAGAAGGAAAATCTCAGAATAGTGAAGGTTAGTTATCTTAGTTGATAAACACTATCAGTTAATGACGGAAATCAATATCTGAGATCAGATCATTTCTTAGAAGGGAATTAGTTCAAGAATTTGAAGTGCAAGTCGACAAAGTCTAAGTGTCACCAGTTTTCTCAAGTGTGAACCATGAATATTCCTCATGATTCTCTTATTGCAAATCAAGTTACTAGAAACTCTCATATATCAATAATTGTTTTTGGAGAACATAGGTATTCCCTATGAAATGTTGGTAGTTATATGAGAATTTAGATCATAGCTAAGTATATTAGAAGATTTACTTGCATCAGAGAACTCTTGGTCGATGTTGCTCATCTTATTGTTTCTAGTTAATAATATAACCTTTCTTTCGCTAAGAACTTAGAGTCAGTGTTATCATCTCTTTAATAATCGACAGTCATAGTACAATTTTAATGGCTGATACTTTTATATAAAAAATGTTAGCATAGCTCAAATTTTTTGTTCTTCATACTGAAAAAGGGCATGGTGTTCCTACAGTAAAGGTTTTGTCTAAAAGAAAACTTTAATGTTAGTTATCTCTAGAAGATGGTTTCAATTTGTATATAGATAAAGTCATGGGATAAATTTAGACAAAGATTTTAGGAGTATTTAGATATGGAAGATTCTCTATTTAAACAGTATAAATAGATTCTTTTTCTGTATGTATATATATTTCATAGGACACTACCTGAGAAAATTATGTATGACTTTATACTCTTATCTTTTCCCATAGACTTCTTTGTGGAGCAGTGCAAACAAGAAATACAAACTTATGCAACTGTTAGGGTTCTTTGATTATTGCATTCTTATGTTCTTATAATCCACAAGTCTAATATACTCATTGGGTGATAGAGGCTTTGTATTTTAGTGAAATCATATAGTCAGTAATGTTGAATAGCTAGTGGAATATATAATATAGTCTTTGAGTTACTCGAGAGGTTTTAGATATTGATATTGTTCCAATGACTTCATTGGTTATATTTATATAAGTAAAACAACTTAGACAGTAAACAAAAGTTGATGGCAACATAAAATAAGTCTTTTTAAGGAGACATTGAGTGAGATGGTTTTACTGCAAGTTTAGATGAAAGTACTTGTATACTATTGGTTCGACTTAGCTTATTTGTAAGAGAGAGAGATTCAGACATTGAATTCATGTGGATAGAAAACATAATTTAGTTCATCATCTTTTCGGAAATCAAACTAAACTTAGTAGAAGTTTAAACTTGAATTTATTCCTTTATCTTTATTTAAACTAATGTATACTTGTATACTATAATCTTGTCAAGGTTTGTGAGATTTAAATGACCTTGTAGCTGGAATAAGACTAGAAGATAATCTCTTTCTTTCTATATTCTTACTTTGTAAGATTAAGTTTTTTAGTTATTCCATTGTCGTGGAAAAGGGAAAGACAAAAACCCTAGATTAACCCAATGGGGTAAATTTCTCTAATTTACCCTTGTGGTTGCATGTTGTCTTAACTATTTAGATCAACGACGAAAAGGTGAGTTCCTTATTTATGATTGTTAATTATATTTAGACATAAAGGAGATTTTTCCTATCCATTTATGTTTATTCTTGGTATAAAAGAAAACCTATTTGGTTGTTTACAAATGGACTTAAGTTATAAGTGTCAATAAGTCATGGATCTCACATGTTGGAAGGATGCAAGGAGATACCCAAGTGTAGATAGTGATTCCATAAGGTCTTTAGAACAATGACAGTGTCTTGAAAATCTGTCTAAGTTGGAAAGACTATATTTGAGTTAAATAAAACTCTATAGTTAAACCTAGTTGACCAAGTCATATTGTAAGATGTGATAGTATCCAAGTCGAGTTGGAGGGTGGGTGGACATTACGACAATGTTCATTGATAATGTCTATTTTATATCAAATCTTTGGCCAAAGTAATGCATATGTCTTTACGTTCGTTGTTAGTTCACCATATTTGGATTACATAACTTATCAGAATGATCATACTTAGCTAGAGGTTATCTACGGTTGTATGACGGATAGCATTATGTTGGATGCAACACTAGTTCTTGGATGACAAATAACTATTGGTTACCATATGTCTATACTCTTTGTGAAGGGTAGGGCCACTTCTAGAAAGGAGGTGTGCATGGGACTGATAGTCTATGGTTGGAGGTAAAGTGCTAAGGAGATTCTCTCCCTCTCTATAGTAGATGACTCACCAAGACTTACAATATGGGTGTCAAAATTCTAGATGCAGCATATCTTTTGGATAAGTGACTTGTGTTTTTAAACTATGTAAATGTATATCATTGTTTTGAAATGACAAGATGCCAACATTGTAAAATATATGATGTTGTATATTTCAAGAAGGAAATTATATTTTCTTTTATGTATCTTGATTCTTTAATATTATTTCAAATAAAAAAAAGTTCTATCTTTTTCACCTTATGTGTTTTTAAATCTCATGGTGAATATTTGATTTTAGTCTTGTTTAGGAAATGGTATGTTACATATGGTATCATAGCTAACTGGGTTCAATACATGGAGCTTGGAGCTTGCTATGAGAGAATTAATCAACATTAAGAAGATGGCTAATGTCTGAAAATTGATTTTATGCCAGAATGGTGTGGAGAAGAACCAAGAAAACTGCTAGAAAGTATGTTCCCTAGCATTTTTCATGGTTAGTACTTAAGAAAGAACTTATCGAGGAAGTTAAATATAAAGAGCATATTAATGATGTTGAGGGTACATCCCTGGAGGATTCAAAGACTTTGTCTGATGCACTTAAGAAAATATGGCTAGAAAGGAAACAACATTTTGTACTAGCCAAGAATCCTACTATTTTTACTTGTGTAGTGAAATCTAGTAAACTGTTAGCTAGTCACAACATGTCATTTGAATGTGGTTGTGATGTGCCTATTTTAGGAAAAACATGAGATGGAGAAGTACCTGAATGTTCAAACACCCTCTAAGTTTGTTAATTAGAATATCCTTTAACCGATGGGGACATGTAGTCTTGTCATGATTAATTATATAAATAAGAATGCCGTTACTCCTAAATAAATTATAATAAAAATGAGAATGTTTTGTACCAATTTGTTGGTTGTTTTGAGTTAATTATGTTTTGAGTTAATGAAATGTATTAAATTCAGAAAACTAATAGATAACTTCATATTCTCAGGTGTGATAAAAATGACAACATGATTCATACAAGAACAAACCAGGGTGAGAGTCAAGAAGACAATAATCCACTAGTAAATCTCATGGACAAATTGGATCAAATCCTAACCATGCTTGCAGAAACTAAGGAGAGACTAGGTAACTTCAAAAAGAAAGTAAGAGATTAGGAAAACCCTGAAAGGGAAAATGAGTTTCTTCATGGGATGAGCAAGGAAATTCACCTAGAGCATAGTGTGAATAGTGAGAACCCTAAAAACCATAGACCCCAGAAGGAAGCAAAGGATAGTCTTACCTTAGAAATTTCCAAAGATATGAAGAAATTCACTCCACTAAAGTTTGATGGAACAATGACTAATGATGCAACTGAAGCTTGGTTAACAGATATGGAAAAAAATATTTTGAGATAAGAAATTACTCAAAATTAACCAAAGTGGTTTGGAGGGCCTTTCAATTGGCAGGAAAAACATCCACTTGGTGTATCAACATGAAAAAGGAAAAAGAGTTGAAGTCCAAACTTGCTTATTGCAATATGAATCACAAGAGATTCAATAAGACTCCAACTTTACAACCATCCAAAAGAAGAAATGGAAAAGGAACCCAAAAGAATAAGAGCGGGTTTGGTAATGAGAAAAAGAATGGTAGTTTCAAAATAAATGAGGATAATACTGGAAAACCAGCAGAAAGGAGAGGACCTCCTAGAGGTTGTTTTACTTGTGGAGGTGAACATTATGCTCATCAATGCCCAACCAAGAACCAGAGTGGTTATCCAATAGGTAATGCCTTACCTACATAACAAGTAGCTTTCCAATAGATAATTCATGTAGCTCTTTATAATCACCAAGCAAAGTATCAGATCACACCCATAGAGGTGATTGGAATTTTTTTGGAATCCCTATCTCTATCTTGATTGATACTGAAACACCTGAAATTTTTATTTCTCCTAGAGTTTTGAATAAGTTTCCTAGAAGAGCTAGTTACATGGCTAAACCTTGGTTAGTAGAGTATGCTAACCAATCTAAGACTCACGTAGAGCAATGTTTGTTTGAAGCTAAGATTGGTCTCTCTATTTTTTCAACAAAGGTGAACCTATACTAGCTCCCTTAGGTTCCTATGATGTTATCTTGGGAATGAGTTGGTTATGGAAGCTTGGAGCCAAGGTAGACTATTTTTATAAAACTATTGAATGCTTAGATGATATGGAAAATAAGGTCTTTTTTTATGGTATTCAAAGAGAGGTCAAGATTCGACCAATCTCTGCAGAGCAATTAAAAAGGCTAGTTGAAAAGGGTGTCAACTCTTTGTAGTAAAAATGGAACAAATTGAAGAAAGTCCTAGAAAACATAGTGTGTTTTTTGAAGAAAGGTTTCCATTTCTTCAAGATTTCAAATACCAATTGCAATAATTTTTTGCTAAAGGTTTGATTACACCTAGTGTTTCACCCTGGGGTGCACAAGTTATCTTTGTCAAAAAGAAGGATGAAACTTTGTGTCTATGTCTGGAATATCATATCCTCAATAAAGAAATGATAAAGGATAAGGAACTATTACCACATATATATGATATGTTTGATCAAATGCATGAAGCTTATGTGTTTACAAAGTTCGAAGCTATCCTAGATTGAGCTATACCTAAGAAAGTGCATGAAGTACATAGCTTTATGGGTTTGGCAAGATATTACTGAAAGTTTATTTTGAATTTCTCCAATATTGCCAGTCCAATCCCTTACAAAGAAAAGGGAAACATTATGCTTGGTCAAACAAATGTTAGGAGGTGTTTGATCTTTTAAAAGAGAAATTAACAATGACACCAATTTTGAGAGTTCCTAATCTTGAAAGTTAGTTAGAGGTAATAACTGATGCCTTGTTAGCATGCCTTGTTTAACCGTAAGTATTACATTGTTTAAGTGGGAGGTTACCAAGCTGGTTATGCAGTTTCAACTATCAACTTCATATAACTGTATAACCGTTGTAACTATCAAGATCATGAGAAGAAAGAAGAAATTATGGTTTTCAGAATTTCTTTACCTCTATAGTAATCATAGCCTTCTGCAATTATTCTCTCTATCTAAATCACTCCACATCTCTATACAAAGTGATGAACATTGTAAAACCTATTTCCCCTGCATCTTCAATCATTCTGTTAAGACTATACATATATGTTCTCTATCATCTTTGTCTTTTCACACCATTCAAAAGTACAAACAAATATTCATTTCATCTCACCAAAAACCTTATTTTACAGCCACCAACATCTAAAACAAACAATCAAGCACTCACGCTACATATTAAACTTACAAAGTCTGCATGGAGACTGTCAGAAACCAAAGCATCACTATAAAGAACATGCACCATGAACACCACTGTTATAATGTCACATCCACACTGTCTCTTGTATATCAAGATAAAACATAAAGCAACTAAGAATTATCACTGTACTCTCTATGTCAGTTACCTACCATAGGATATCATATACTACAAACTCAATGCATCAATGCTTAACATGGTTTCAATTAAAATCCTTATTAAAAAGTTTCCTTCAAGTCGGACTTCCACCTTAATGAGGAATTAGATCATTGACATATACATTTTGATTTTATAGTCATATTTGTGTGAGCTTTATTAGAATACACATTCAAACCTTGATATACTCCTTTCAACATTGTACAAAAAAAAATGTTACTTTGTCACACATAACTGTAATACTATTTACCATTACTACACTCGTGAAAGCAATTTGAAATAAATGATAGTTGTTACTATAATAGTCCATTCAACGGTCCATAATTCAAATCTACATGAGATCATTCAAAATTGTCACTATTAAAATGTTAATACTAATCACTATCTACTATCATCAATGACTAAGACACTGGAGCAAGATTGAATCAAACCATCTTCAGAACACCAAATCATTGCACAAACAACATTTGATAATCGCATTTGAGCTTGAAAGATACTATACCCTATTGCAAAGCTTGCAACAATTATCTTTCTCTTCATTTCACTGTTTATTAAGCTTTGAATCCACATGAACACTACCATTGTATAATTTGACAAATAGATTGTTATCATGTCAGAGGAGAGGATATATAGCATGAATGGTACTATCAATACCTTGAAAGATGATAAACCAAGCAAGCAACTTCATCAAGTGAAGCATGATAGGTGAAGTATGAAGCATGTTGTACAAGTGAAGCATGATGATATGAACTCCATAAAAATAAAACATGATCAAAGATGAAGTCACCTTTGAATCAATTCAGTTAACTTTCTTTGTCATATTTAAACTTGTACAAGCATCAGAATGATCATAAATGATGATTCTAGGTGCATCAAATCAAACTCAATGGAGATAAATTGTAAACCACTTCATCATTAAGTCTTGCATCAATACCAAACTAACCAAATACTTGAATGAATGAGGAAACCATCCAAAGACTATGAAAAACTTATTAGGATGTTAAATAATGAATGTTTAGGGGAAAATTGGATTTGTTAATTTTTTGATTTTAGATGTTTAAATCTACCACTCCACTATACATTGGAGGATCTAGGGTCTAGTGGTGAGCACTATCATACCCTAGGTCACTTGTAGATGTAGGGAATTTAATTATTAATTTTCCTTACTCTTATTTCCAATTAGTCATTAAAACCCTAATTACACAAATACAGCAACAAATTGACGAAAGACAAAAAAAGCTCTTGCAGACAAGAATAAAATACCAAATCACAGAGTACCTATTCTTTGGGTTCCAAAGTGGAATAGTCAAGGACACTGGAGCGGGTGCCCAAGTCCAAGGTACCTACTTTTTCAGGGAATCTGGACCTCCTCCTGACATTGATCAGCTCTATAACTTTTATTTCTCAAGATCTGTCTGTGGAGGACACTAAAGCAAGCACCCAAGTCCTGGAAATGCTCTTATGTCTGACTTTTCTCCAGATCCTGAATCCCTGATGCTTGCCAATCTTTCCTACAACTCCACTTTTCCCAAATGCGACACGTGTAACCTACAATCACAAGACTTGGTTTGGGGGTTGTGGTGTTTAGAGGCTTGCCTTAGTCAAGCCCCAAAGGACACTTAAGTCTTTGAACAACGTTGTTAGATAAAGAGTGCATTCCCTTGTGAGGCAGAGGCAAAAACCAAAGGAATCAATGATGAAAATACAATAATATGTCACCTTATAGTGAAGCTCTCATGGAGGAAGATGCTCTTCATGCCATGAGAGGATTGATGCTCAAATCTACAAATATCGACAAAAAAAACATACAAGTCTACTCTTGCAACACAACAGAAAGCCTTGAATCGCCTTGAGAATGCCTAGAGTTCACAATGATCATCTAGTTTACAAATGAATGCCTAAACATGCTTATATATGCACCTACAAGCCTTCCCACCAAGATTTTAAAAATTAAACTTTACCATGTCAGGAAAAGAACCAACTAAAGGTCATAAATTGACACCCAAAAATTAGGGCTTCCCCAAAATAGGGTAGGACTAGGGCATGGGCACCCAAGTCCTCCCCCCTATTTTGGGTAGGGTACAACTCAAGGGGTCCACCTAGGTCCAATTTTCCATGGAACCTAGATCTCATTCCATTGGGATGCCAAAATATGAACTAAAATGTCCTCAATGCATACTAAAGCCCCAGGAGCTAAAGCTTATGAGGGAAAAGCCCCCAAGGGGACATTTCCTAAAGTTACAATGAAACATGACACACTTCAATCAACAAACAATAATTAAATTGATACATACCACAATATTATTCCAATATTGACATATTTATTTTGCACATAAACAAAGTGTCAATAAACTCCTTATTATACCTCTAATCTTCCAATGAAATCTTTGAGTTTCTCTAAGTTATTTCCGCTCCTACTGCATACATCCAAGGCTAGATCATGAAATACCTTTGAAAATCCTCCAAAGACTTTATTCTCACTATGACTGAGAAAACATTATGTAGGTTTCATGTTGGTGATTCACAGTGACTGAGATACATGCTTCTTACTAAGCATTGTAGTCAAGGTAACTACACTGAGTATCCAAACTAATACTTTCAAACATCTGACATGCATTCGTACGACTGTTAGCATAAATACCAAATCATTGTGAACTTGTATGCCAAACCTTTGAGAAGAAAACTATGAATAAAGATCACCATACTTTTTCTAAGGCAATAACGTCACACCAAACCATCACTTGATCTTTTACTAACCTTCTTATTTTCACCTTGGGCTAAAAGATATGACATTAAACATTTCCCCCTGACTCCATGCTACTTTTTATGCACTTGGAGATGCCTTTTATGCATAAAGCACATACATAGGTTCTTTTTGTTTTTGTTCATGTTTCCTCCTCTAAACAGATTTTACCTTTCCTCTTCCCTTATCAACATTAGATGATGCTTTTGTGATCAGACTATTAGTTTTCCTTGGAATTTCTTTCAAACCAAGGCTACAAAACTTTTATATATGTCCAAAGTTATTGCAATTGAAACATCTTAACTTGTTCATTATTCCAAGAGGACTTTTATATTTATATCTTCCATGTACCCAACAATTTCTTACTCATACCAACTTTATTACAGTTATATCAAACATTGTTATAGTCCTAGGATTTGACAAACTATAAGAATTCTTATCCTTATTCCATCCAAAATCATTTTTTGAGTGAGTTCTACAATCTCTAGCTCTATGACCATAAACATGACAAGAATAGAAATAACAATGAAACTAAGAGTAGTTGTACCTTATTGAATGGTATTGCTTGATAGGTAGAGGCCTTGAGAACCTATTTGTTCTTCTTCTTCCAGCATCAGCAACTTTATTTTTTGTTTTATCTTCAGGAGCAGCAACATGATGACTTAAATCTATGTTCTTCCTTGGTGCATTTCTAACTTTGGAGCACTATCCTTCTTCATAGTGTAGACCAGTAGTGTCCTTACGATTCTTTTGCTTCCTCAACAAGTCATTTAAGCATTCAGTACTCTTTTCAAATTGTAGATTCTTGTCCAACTTAGAAGATACCTTTTCCAATTCCTTTCTCAAAGAGACTATTTATAACTCTAGTTTTAGGCATTCATTAGTTTTAACTTCAAGATTAGATTTTGTAAAATTAACTACCTTTTTGCTTCTTCTACTTTAGTTTTTAGACTAATAACTAGTTTGTTAGACTCTTCAACTTGTACCTCTACCTCTTCAAGATCTAAAGAAACTTTTGCAAAATCTAAACATACCTTGTCCTTGGAATCTTTTTCTTTTTGAAGTTGGTCTTCTAATTTCTGGCTCTCTTTTCTGAGTTTCTTGATTGTATCTAGAGCACACAAGAGTTCACCTTCTATATCAACCTCATGCTCCTATTCATCATACTCCTATTCATAGTCATCTTCACCCACAAAGATGCCTCCTTCTTCGTCATCAATCTCAACAACAAAATCATCTTATCTTTTATCAAGTTCTTGTCCACCTACACTCACAATGAAGTTTTCCTTTTTATCAAAACTCTCAACTACAAGACCATTATGTTTATCACACTTTGTATCAACATTCAAGGGTGACTCATGTAACAAATCAATACTTGGCTTGACTTGGGCTTGTTTTACAACCTTTTGCTTAGCATCGTTCATTTTTCTATTTTTTTTACACTTTCCCATAGTACTCCACTATCAGGATCTCCTAAGTTGATTAAACTTTGAACAAGGAACCTAAGGCTCTAATACCTCTTGTTGGAATACAATACCACTGAGAGGGGGGTGAATCAGTGGTATACAAATTTAAAATGACCTTGAATAAATATTTCACAACTTCAAAAAAAAAAATGCAAGTTTTAGAATAGTTCAACTATCATGTGTTGCATCATACTTGTAAAGCTATCAAGCTTTATTGAACATAAAGAACATAAGTAAATTATAAAATTTGAAGACACCATAGAAACTCAAATGTTGAAAGATACACAAGACTGAATGTTTGAACATGTAGACAAAGTAGACCACAAATAATGAAAAACCATAACACAATTATTTATGAGTGGAAAACTGGTGCAGGGCACCTAGGAGCACCTTGGTTCCTAAAGTCATTTTGATTGCATTTTTTTGAAAGTTGTGGTTTTTTTTGTAATAAGGCTTTAGCCATGGATATAAGGTCCTCTTGTGTGGTCAAGATGACTCGGGTAATCATATAAACCTCAATCATGCTTAGTCCACTTGGACCCTTGTTGTGCCAATTAGGCCTATAAGGTCTAAGGATTGGTTTTTGAGTTTTTTTGTTGTTTTGGTGTTTTAATATGTTTTAAGGAGTGTGTTGATCATTGGAGATCCATTGGACAAGCCAAACAAATCAACCTCCTTATGTTAAGGCAAAACAACATAATTGTCAAAGTGTGTCATGTAGTATGTTGGTTCAAAAACCATTTTTGGCGGTTGAATGTTATTGGAGAAGTTAGACACAAACTTGGATCAGTTGAAAAAGATTGTAGTTAACTCCTGCATGGCAGAGGAGGTCTGGTACGGAGTTTTGGGTATTCAAACAACAGAAAATAGTCACTTTTTCCTGCTTTTCTTACTGTATACAGCTTGTACGGACTTGTCAGGTGAGCAAATGTTATTTTTTTTTAAATTTCTTGGAGTCAGGGTTCAAATGCAACTAGTTTGAGGTCTTGAAGTGGTCGGAGTCAAAAGATATCAAATTTTCTTTCAAGACTGGTCTAGAAACCCTATTTTCTAGGGCAGTCATAGAAATCCGGCCCTAGAATGTATTCCCATATGTGAAAATTCATAAAAAACTGGTGAAATGTAGGCTAGGGATGTACTCTATAGGATTCCAAAAGCATTTGGTTGGGAGAGACTATTTTTGAATTTTAAGGTGATGCCCTAGGTCAAGTATTTCCTTGTATTTGACCAAATTTATGCTATTTGAGGTTGTAGATGATAGAATCCTGATAGGGTGAGTGAATGGATGGTGGTTTTGTGTTGTTTGGGTAGTAGAGGCATTCCAAATTCCTACCCCTGATCTATGCACCCAATTTTAATCACTTGCTTTGTAACCTAGCCCTAAACTGATCAATTAGGCCTAGAGACCTAGTGAGTGTTCTGGATTGCTGGAATAGAGTTGGAACAGGAGACTTGGAAGTTTGATAGGGTCCCTTAAAGGGTATCTAAAACCATCATTCACTTACCTAGTCATTTGGGATTGAAAACCTAGTTTGGAGGGCTAGTAGCCTTACTAGTCAAGGTATAGGTTGGAGAGTTTTGGGAAGTTGGGGATCAAACCAACTACATAGAAGGTGTTTATTGATTTGTCTTAAGGTGTTGGAGAAGCCTTGAAGGTTGAGTCATCACCCGGATATCAAACCCTTCATATACCCTTGAATGTGCCTTTGGTTGCTTGGTTGAAGGCTAGGTGAAGTGGGTGAGTGGGCAAAGAACAATAGAGTAAACCCTTGTGTGTTGCTTCCCTTGTGCCACTCTGCATTAGGTGGTATCAGAGCCTCAAAGAGATGGGATATAGAGAAGAAGAGGAGGAAATTCCTCAAAGAGTGACAAATGCCAAATTGGCAAAGATAGTGAGAGAGCAAGCAACCAAGAACAAAAGGATGGACGCTGAGATAGAGAAGTTGAAGAAAGACAAGGACAAGAAGAAGTAGCCAAAGGTCATCTTAGATTTAGATGAAGAGGATCAAGATGAAGAAAAAGAAGTGCCAATGGAAGAGCCACAAGGAGGCATGTCAGAGAGACAATTCCTAGATGCACTTGGAAAGTTGAGTAGGAAGGACACTAAGGCAGACTTACCTATGTTTCCTGGTAAGATGAACCTAGAGGAGTGCCTTAATTGGATTGAGGCAATGGAGAACTATTTTGAATGTGAAGAAGTGGCAGAAAATTAGAAAGTGAGGATTGCCAAATCAAGAATGAAAGGACCAGCCTTGAGTTGGTGGAATTTTATTCAAAATGAAAGGGTAGAGGATGATAGGAATCCTATCTCTACATGGAGGAAGATGGTGCTTGAAATCAAGAAGCAATTTGTCCCTGAAGATTATGAGGTCAACTTAACAACAAGTTGCACAACTTGAGACAGAAGGACATGGACGTGAGCACCTACACAGTGGAGTTTCACAAGATGACATTGAAAGCCAAGATGCCTGAGAATAAAAAATAGAAGCTTGCAAGGTATCTCAATGGCCTTAAGTTCTCCATTCAAGATGAATTAACCCTCTTTAACTCAGAGACAGTCCATAAGTGTTTTCAAATGGCATTGAGGATTGAGGACAAACAAAGGAGAAAAGGTGATTCATCCATCAGAGGCAGAGGTAATATGAATTTCAGAGGTAGGGGCAGATTTCAAAATAGAGATAACTTTCCTAGATACCAAGAAGGCAGATCAAAAGAAGGCAGCCTAGGATAGGCTGACAGAAACAGTGCTTATAAGGGTCAGTATAGAGGGAGAGGCAATGGCAGAGGAAGAAGTGGGGGTAGGGGTCCCAATGTGTTTACTGGAAGGTGTTTCTCTTGCAATCAGATAGGACATCAGTCCTTTAGGTGCCAGGAGAAGATGGGAAACACCATTGCAAAGCAGAAAGAGAGAAGGGTGCAACTCCTTCAAGAAGAGGACCGTCAAAGCACCACAAGTTATCAAACAACCTCTTCCAAGTCTGTAGCACCTGAGAGTGGACAATGCATCATGTTTAATGGGTCACTCATCATGCCAGCCACCAAGGAGCAGCCCCAAAGGAACAACTTGTTCAGAACCACTTGCAAGGTGAAAGGAAAAGTTTGCAAGGTAATAGTTGATTCAGGTTCTTCTGAAAATTTGGCTTCTAATGAAATGGTGACTAAGTTAGGATTGGAAAGGATACCTCATCCTAACCCCTATAGAGTCTTTTGGCTAACCAAGGAACAACAAATTATGGTGAAAGAGCAATGTTGGGTTGAATTCAAGATAGGTGAATATCATGATAGGATTCTTTGTGAGATAGTAGATATGGATGCATGCCACCTTCTTCTTGGAAGGCCTTGGCAACATGACATAAGGGCCCAACATGATGGTAAGCAAAATGTGATTCATTTGTCCAAAATGGGTGAAAAGTTTACAATGACTCCTTTGATTGATGATTGCAAAGAGAAGGTCATTTCTAGTTCAGTTATGTTGGTAGGTGAAAAAGAGTTTTTGGCTAACCTCAAGGAAGAGAAAGTGCCATGTTTTGTAGTAGTTATCAAGCCCAAGGATGTAAATCCCAAGAAGGCCAAATTGCAGCAACCTCTTAGGAGGATTGGACCAAAGGAAGTGGAAGAACTATTGGAAAGGTTCCATGATGTGATAGCCGATGAGAGTAAGGATGCGCTTCCACCAAAGAGGGAGATTAGTCATTGCATTGATCTCATCCCTGGATCCACCCTACCAAACCAAGCAGCCTACAAGTTGACCCCAGAGCAAAATGCTGAAGTGGCAAGACAAATCAAAGACTTGTTGGATAGAGGGCTTATCAAGAGGAGTATTAGTCCATGTGCAGTACCTACATTACTTGCACCCAAGAAGGAAGGTACATGGAGACTATGCACTGACTCTAGGGCCATTAATAAGATCACTATCAGGATAAGGGAGGGGTATGAGTGGAAAACTGCCTTCAAAACCAATGAAGGACTATTTGAATGGGTTGTCATGCCTTTTGACCTATCAAATACACCAAGCACCTTCATGAGATTGATGAACGAGGTGCTAAAACCTTTCCTTAACAAGTTTATTGTTGTGTATTTGGATGATATACTAATTTTTAGTGACAACAAGGAAGATCACATAAGACATATCCATCAAGTGCTCAGGAGACTTCAAGAGGAGAAATTGAGAATCGATCTTGAGAAATGTGTCTTCCTACAAGAAGAGTTGATATTCTTGGGGTTTGTCATCTCTAAGGGCAGCCTAAAAATGGATCCAAGCAAGGTGGAAGCCATTCTTAATTGGCCCACACCTACAACAGCCTCTGAGGTAAGGAGTTTCTGTGGTTTGTGTAGCTTTTATAGAAAGTTCATTAGAGGGTTTAGTGGCATTTGTGCTCCACTTGTTGACACCATAAAAGGGGGCAAGAAATGTGTGTTTGTATGGACAAATGAGGCCAACCAAGTCTTTGAACTGTTAAAGAAAAAAATATCAGAACAACCGGTCCTTGTTCTTCCTGATTTTGACAAGGTCTTTGTAGTAGAGTGTGATGCAAGTAAGAGGGCTATTGGGGCAGTCCTAAGTCAAGGTGGGAGGCTTGTAGCCTTCTTTAGTGAGAAGTTAAATGAGGCAAAACAGAACTACTCCACCTATGATCTAGAATTATATGCCATGGTTCAATCATTGAGGAAGTGGAGACACTACTTATTGCCAAATGAATTTATAGTTTTTACTGATAACCATGCATTGAGCTTCTTGAACAGGTAGCAAAAGTTAAATCATAGACATGTCAAGTGGATGGAGTACATCCAAGCATACACCTTCTCAATAAAACACAAGAAAGGAGGGGCCAATAAGGTAGCCGATGCCTTAAGTAGGAGGAATCTTGTTGTGTAAACTATTCAGTTGGAAAGTACAGGTATTCATGCTATTAAAGATCAGTATGCAGCAGATGAAGACTTCAAAGAACCATACCAATCTTGCAAAGCCATGACAGGAAGGTATAACACTGATTTTTCTGATTTTTTGATACAAGATGGATATCTTTTCAAGGGTAGCATGTTGTGTATCCCAAGAGGGTCTGTTAGAGAGAACATTATCAAGCAAAAGCACTTTGGCAAAATGTCAGGCTACTTTGGCATTGATAAGACCCTAGAATTGGTTAGGAGATACTATTTTTGGCCAAAGTTGCCAACCGATGTAAGGAAGTTTGTTGAAACTTGTCAAATTTGCCAAAGAGCAAAGGGGCATACATCAAATGCAAGTTTATACACTCCTCTACCTATTCCTTCAAAGACTTGGGATTCCATAAGCATGGACTTTGTACTTAGTTTGCCTAGGACCAAGAATGGACATGATAGCATCTTTGTAGTTGTTGATAGGTTCTCAAAAATGGCTCACTTCATCCCATGTAAAACCACACATGATGCCTCACACATAGCAGGTCTCTTCTCCAAGGAAATAGTCAAGTTACATGGTTTACCTTTGTCCATAATCTCTGACAGAGACCCCAAGTTCATAGGACACTTCTGGAGGACACTTTGGAAGAGACTAGGTACAAACTTGTCATTATCATCTGCCTATCACCCTCAGTCTGATGGACAAATAGAGGTGATTAATAGGTCACTTGGCAACCTCCTAAGATGCCTAACAAAGGAGCAGGGTGCTAGTTGGGATTCAATTTTGGCTCAGGCAGAGTTCTCATATAATGACATTGTCAATAGAAGCACCAGCCTGTCTCCTTTCCAAATTGTTTATGGCACTCACCCAAGGGGTATTCTGGAACTTAGGGAGGTTAAAGGACTGGAAAACAATAATACCTTGGCTAAATACTTGGTTCAAGTGATGAAAGATGTCCATGAACAAGTAAAACAGAAGTTACAGTCCACTTCTCAGAAATATAAACAGTTTGCTGACAGAAGGAGAAGGGATTTACAGTTCAAAGAAGGGGATTTGGTAATGGTCCATCTCAAGAAGGAGAGACTCCCTGCAAGTAAATATACCAAGCTGCTCATGATGAAGATTGGGCCTTGTGAAGTGCTCAAGAAATGTGGAGAAAATGCATATAAAATCAGACTTCCGGATGGCATTGCTTTGTTTCCAATTTCTAATGTTTTAGACCTTTATCCCTATAAAGGATCTGATCCTTAGACTACTGATGAAGAAGACCAAATTGATCAGACACTCCAAGAATTGATTCCTTCATCTCCTAATCAGATTGAGTGCATTTTGGATAAGAGGATTGCAAAACAGACTAGGAGGCACACATACTATGAGTACTTGGTGAAGTGGCTCAATAAACCTCAAGAGGATGCCACTTGGATGAGTAGAGCAGACATTGAGAAGGCAGGTTTCACATTTGATAACATTCCTAACTCAAGAGACTTGAGTTTTGTTTGACAGTGGGTGTATGGTGTAGGGCACCTAGGAGCACCTTGGTTCCTAAAGTCATTTTGATTGCATTTTTTTGAAAGTTGTGGTTTTTTTTGTAATAAGTCTTTAGCCATGGATGTAAGGTCCTCTTGTGTGGTCAAGATGATTGGGGTAATCATATAAACCTCAATCATGCTTAGTCCACTTGGACCCTTGTTGTGCCAATTAGGCCTATAAGGTCTAAGGATTGGTTTTTGAGTTTTTTTGTTGTTTTAATATGTTTTAAGGAGTGTTTTGATCATTGGAGATCCATTGGACAAGCCAAACAAATCAACCTCCTTATGTTAAGGCAAAACAACATAATTGTCAAAGTGTGTCATGTAGTAGGTCGGTTCAAAAACCATTTTCGGCGGTTGAATGTTAATGGAGAAATTAGACACCAACTTGGATTGATTGAAAAAGATTGTAGTTCACTCCTGTATGGCAGAGGAGGTCTGGTACGAAGTTTTGGGCATTCAAACAACAGAAAACAATTACTTTTTCCTGCTTTTCTTACTGTGTATGATCTGTATGGACATGTCAAGTGAGCAAATGTTATTTTTTTGAAAGTGCTTGGAGTCAGGGTTCAAATGCAACTAGTTTGAGGTCTTGAAGTGGTCAGAGTCAAAAGATATCAAATTTTCTTTCAAGACTGGTCTAGAAACCCTATTTTCTAGGGCAGTCATAGAAATCCAGCCCTAGAATGTATTCCCACCAGTGAAAATTCATAAAAACTGGTGAAATGTAGGCTAGGGATGTACTCTATAGGATTCTAAAAGCATTTGGCTGGGAGAGACTATTTTCAAATTTTAAGGTGATGCCTTATGTCAAGTATTTCCTTGTATTTGACCAAATTTATGCTATTTGAGGTTGTAGATGATAGAATCCTGATAGGGTGAGTGAATGGATGGTGGTTTTGTGTTGTTTGGGCATGGTAGAGGCATTCCAAATTCCTACTCCTGATCTATGCACCCAATTTTAATCACTTGCTTTGTAACCTAGCCCAAACTGATCAATTAGGCCTAGAGACCAAGTGAGTGTTCTGGATTTCTGGAGTAGAGTTGGAACAGGAAACTTGGAAGTTTGATAGGGTCCCTTAAAGGGTATCTAAAACCATCATTCATTTACCTAGTCATTTGGGATTTTGTCAAGTTGTGTTGAGAAAACCTAGTTTGGAGGGCTAGTAGCCTTACTAGTCAAGGTATAGGTTGGAGAGTTTTGGGAAGTTGGGGATCAAACTAATTACATAGAAGGTTTTTATTGATATATCTTAAGGTGTTGGAGAAGCCTTGAAGGTTGAGTCATGACCCAGATATCAAACCCTTCATATACCCTTGAATGTGCCTTTGGTTGCTTGGTTGAAGGCTAGGTGAAGTGGGTGAGTGGGCAAAGGACAATAGAGTAAACCCTTGTGCCACTTTGCATCAAAAAATCTCATAGGGATAAAAAAGAACTCAGGAAAAATTGCCTCACTATCTTCATAAAATTCCATTGATCATAGAACCTCACTGGCTACACAACATGCCTCATTGGAAAATACAACTACCTCACTGGCAAATACAACTACCTCACTGGCAAATCAATAGTGTCTCACTAACAAACATGTGCCCTACTGGCATAATGGTGTCTCACTAACAAAGCATAAATATGAGAAAGAAAAACATAATTCGGGGGGTTACCCTGATTCTATACAACACATTACACTTCATAACCTTATATCTCCTTCTATCTATAGCCAATACAACCATTAGACATAACCTTTTCAAACACAATGATAGTATAAACACATCAAGACTCTTTTATCCTCTGTGGACAAACATACCTTTAATACTACAAGCACCACACTTACAATCCCCTTGTATACATCTAAACAGACTTCAATCTTCTTCCCTTTCAAAAATCACAGAATTGCTTCAAAACATAAGCATTATAGCAATGAATATGACCATACTACTATGTAGAATCCAATCAAATGACTTGCATCATTAAAACTATCATACAAAATGAGTTATCAAATTTACTGGCCCATCCAGTCATTCAGAGAACTACTAAAACAGTTAAGGATTTTTAATACTACAACTGCCTGTCATGTTTTTGATAAGGCAAATAACAGTTTAGAATTTGAAATGCTTTTAAATTCTAATTGTAGATCTTCCTCTTCGTGCTCTTTAAACTTTTAATCATAGTCATAGATGTATACATTGGCACTCGATGAAGAATTTTACCTGTAAGCTTTGGCCGCTTTAGATATATAGGGCCGGTTGAACTTACATTTTAAAACCCTCCAAAAGGTCACTTTGAACGACTTCAACCTACAATCAGAGGTCAACCTCAAAACATAATAAAAAGTAAATGTCTCATATGACAGGCAAAACTGAGTTTAAGGACATTTTAGAATAAGAGATAGGGTTTAGGAATTCACCTAGAGTTTTAGAGCTTCAACAAAATTCAAACCCTAGTTTTAAAGCAAAGAGCATATGAAACCTTTACCATTTGAGATAAACTAATCTTGAACCTTAATATTCAGCTTCACCTTTATGAAATAATTCTTTGAATGTGACATATACTTAAACATATATGATGAATCAACACCAAATGATGAATGCAATGATGTGGTCAACAATTTGACTCTCTCTACATGAATAACACTTCCCATAGAATGAATGAACTCTATGCTCAACAACCTTGTACAGATTAGGGCCACACTTCAAGTTTTAACCATTGACCAACCAAAATGAACCATAAAGCATGACAAAAACTCTAAAGAATGAAATATGATGAATGAAGATCCAACTCCTGAGAGCACCAAGCACCTTATATGAAATGTATGAAGAATAACACATTTGATGCCTTTGATCCTTTGATGAGCCTGTGGTCCTGTAGCAACATGAAGGAGATCAACAATGTATCAATTTATGACATCAGCACCTCTATGAATAATAAAGTTACTTTTGCATGCATATCAAATTGATGCCTAGATTCAAGGTGTCATGACATAGAGAAGAGAATGCCAATGTCAACATCCAACATCAAGCATGAACACATTGCATGGGAGATGGCCAAAATGACATCATCATAACCCTTGCTCATCATCGACTGAATCATCATCATCCCTTTTTGACATCAATGACAAGCCATCAACACTATTTATCTAGATTAGTATCTCATATCTAATTGCCTAATTTAATTTAAGATCTAATTATTATGTATTGCCTTATCATTCCATTAGACATCTAAATTAATGTAAAGTGGTTTATTTTCCTTAAAATACTAAATCTATATTATTATTGTAATGGTGAGAAGTGCATCGCTGGCACATTTTTCCCCATTCATTATGAACTCGCCTTAATTGTTATCCCTACTTTAATGGTACATTGTGTGTGATAACTAAAATTTGACTCAAACACAACATGGGTGAGTCAAACTCCAAACAACACATGCACTGCACCCTTGCTAAAGGTGTCAATCAAATCACTTCTACCTTCTAAGGAAAACTAGCTAAGTGAGGGTGATTTGTACTAGTTACTCTCTTCACATGGAAGAAGGGCATCCTAGGTGAGAGTGGAATTGTTGATTTTGTGTACCTCATGATGAGACTGAAGATTTCCTTGATCTTTTCCTATGTCTATTGTTTGATTTGAAAATATTATTTCTATGCCCTAATTAAACCAAGAGCTTCCTCGATGTTTATTTTTGAATAAAAGTTGAATTTTGTATCCCTCATGGTAAAATTGAGGGCTTGAATGTTTGAAATTTTGCCTAAATGAATATATACACTTTTTTTCCTAATTTTGATTTTGATGATTTAGTTACTATTAAAAGGAAAAAAATATGGGAGTTATATGGATTTTCCTAAAGCAATATAACTATGTTTTTGTGTGTTTTTCAAGCTTTAAAACTTCTAATATAAATTTGTAACTATGAGCTAAGGAAAATAGAAAATTTATTCTAAAAAGTAAATAAGTCTACTCTAACTTTATCCTATCAAGAGAAAGACAAGACAATATTTTACTTCCAAGAGAAAAATGTGAGCTAATTACTAATAAAGCAATAAAGAACCTATAATAATGGGAACCAATGCTAGGATATGTCCTCAAAGGTCCTATAACAACTATCTCCTCCTCTACAACAATGGGGTCCTCCTCTTAGTTATAAGGATAGAAAGGCGGATGTAAGGGAGTGAAAAATACCTTAGAAGCAATAACAAATTTGAAGGGAATATGGGGCACACGTGACCATTATTGTATTTATTAAACAATCTTATAAGATTGTTTACTTAAATCATAATTGCATTTAAATTTTATATCTGTACTTGTTATAGTGCCCATTTTTGTATGTGTTATGGAATTTTTGATTAGATGCTATTGTGAATTAATTTAAACAACTTGGCTAAATTGTTTAAATAAATTCTATAAAGATCCAATGAAATAATGTTATTTGAGATGTATGTACTTAATTAAATGCAATTGTGATTTAATAAACAATCTTATAAGAAATATCAATAACCTCTGTAGCGGATAGATCTCTATCCACCTAGATCTCCTCATAGGTAGCTCTAAGCCATGCAATGGGCTAAAAAATACCTATGTTCCTCCCTCTAGTCTACAATTGTCTGTAACTGGTCCACATTGGTAGCACGAGCTGCACATCAAGTACCATCTCTATGAAGATGTTATGTCTCGATATTTCATGAAATACCGTGTTTAGTCAATTTGAATGATAGAGATAATCATGTATGTATTAATATTTAATACATATATACACTATTAATATAATATATAATATATTATTTAGATAATTAGCAAGATATATTATTAAATATAAATAACAAATATAAATATTAATATTAATATTAATATAAATATTAATAGTAATATTAATATTAATATAGATATTAGTATGTAATACTAACATAAGAAAATAATAAATAGAATCCCAATTATAAAAGTAACTCCATATAAATAAAGTAACTTAGTATAAATAAAATAAAGATACAATGGTGATATAAAAACTAAAGACTAATACCATAAGGGGTACAATCATCTTTAAAGAAGTAGTACCCATATATATGGTGCGATTTCAGATACAATGAAATACAATCAAGCATTATTGTTTAACAAGGCAGCGATTATGTATGCAGCTGTTACTAAAAAAGTAGTAATTCATTATTAAAGGTGCATCGACAATTTACAAGGCTGCAATCTCTTAATAAATGAATGAGAATTATTTAAGGCATAACTTCTTGAAAGGTGATATAAAAACTAAAGAAAGACTAATACCGTAAGGGGTAAACATCACCCACATATACGGTGTGATTTGAGATACAATGAAATACAATCAAGTATTATTGTTTAACAAGGCAGCGATTATGTATGCAGCTGTTACTAAAAAAGTAGTAATTCATTATTAAAGGTGCAATGACCATTTACAAGGCTGCGATCCCTTAAGAAATGAATGAGAATTATTGAAGGCATAGCTTCTTGAACAGTTATATAAAAACTAAAGAAAGACTAATACAATAAGGGGTGTGATCATCTTTAAAGAAACAACACCCATATATAAGGTGTGATTTGGGATACAATGAAATACAATAAAGTATTATTGTTTAACAAGTCAGTGATTCTTTATGCAGTAGTTACTAAAAAGTAGTAGTTCATTATTAAAGGAGCAACAACCATTTACAAGGCTACCATTTACAAGGTTGTGATCCCTTAATAAATGAATGAAAATTATTTAAGGTAGAACTTCTTTAACACTAACTAGGGATTATGTTCTATATGATAGGCAACTATTCATCTAGAAAAGGTGTGACTAATAATAAAGTGAGGTGTCTCCAAGAAGGAATCCCATCCTTTCAAGAGGCATATGAGTGGTATAAGTAAAGGAGAAAAGACTATAAAGAAAATAAGAGGAGGTATCAATGAATGCATTTAATTTTGGAATATGCAAACCAAAATAAATATATATCTAAATTAAAATTCAGATCTGCTTAAATATAATATACAAGGATAGATAGAACAGCATATAAAAATATAAATCAATCACCCTCGCATATGTATATATAGCAGCAGATTGGAATTATCAATCAATCAAGTCATATAAATAGTTGTGACACAAGAAGAGGATATATTGCCATCTCTGAACTAAACTATATTTATTGATCAAGAGGCATTTATAATTAATTGCCTTATTCAATTACAAGTAAACTATGTTGAGTTGGGCAGGGGTATAGAGGCAAGTAGGAAGGTTGATCCTTCTAGTCCACAAGAGATGATAGGTAGGAAGCATGCCCTCCATCATACTCTCATCAAGTTATGTTAAAGGGATGATAGGTAGAAAGCATGCCCTCCATCATGCCCTCATCAAGAGATGATAGGTGGGAAGTGTGCCCCCCATCATGCCCTCATCAAGAGATGATAGGTAGGAAGTGTGCCTTCAATCATGCTCTCGCCAAAATGTGATAGGTGGGAATTGTGCCACCAAGGTGGACATAAGAGGTGATAGGTAGGAAGCATGCCTTCCATTGTGCTCTAACTTGCAAGTATTCCTATGGGACCCATCTTAGGATCGCCTTGAGGATTGGATAAACATATGTTGAACTAAATATTATTTATGCTACATTAATTATGTTATGATGTATTGATTTCATTACTATATTCTAATTTGTTGATATTTAATATTGTTAATGTCCCTTTCTAGTAGTTATTCTTGTGTGCAAGTTAAGAAATCAAGAATGTCCTAAGAGGAGACATTACGCATGACTCGACCTATAAAGTCAAACCATGCCCGTATGCTGACTACAAAATCAGAACAATAATCATGTCAAATATCTCATGAGGCATCATATATGATGCAGTGGCATCCCGTAGCCTCAATTTTGGGATTGCATTTTTTTTCTATTTTTTTGGGTTTGTGGTGTTGTTGAACCTCTTGACAGTGTCTTGATTTTGGCTATTTCTGTCAGCCACTACTGTTATATTAAATTTCTATCCAAAGGTTGTATCTAGCTGGAGAAAGCATTAGAAGATTCTTAGTGGATGGACAAGATTAGAAACAACATTGAATTGCTATTAACATCTACAAGTCAGGACATCGTGATTTCTATTTCTTCTGGCTGTATCTTTGCTATTTTGGGCGTTTGGGCTCCTTGAAATAACAGTTTCATTTTCTGCATGGTTGTTGATAGCCATTCTTGGCTTGGCATTATACAAACTTGCTAATGAAAGTAACGGCTTAATTAGATCATGAATGCTGAAGCAATTGAGGGCAAATTCCATGATAGTTAGTGGCATGTCAGCGACGGCTTTTATTTCTTCAACAACAGATATCATTGTGCAGGTTGTGGTGGTCATCGTGGTATATCGACGCCGATATTCCTATTGATGCCGATATTCTTGTTGTGGCTGATAGGTAAATATGAGGGAGAACAGTGAAATGAAGAGTTGAGAGTTGTGTCTCTCTGCAAATTTAACTGGTTCTATGAGGCCGACTTTGTTGAGTCACCATACAATTTTGTAATGAACAATGATTAATATATATTTAGATAATCTCTTTTACATTAGTTCATGTCGTTCCTATTGTAATTTCTATCTCTTTCATATTCCCTTCTTCCTGTCATTTTCTATAGCATATGGTGATTGATTTATCTTGTGAAGTGTGCAGTGACAGGCAAGGCTCAGTGCCATCAAGTGGTATCAGAGCCCTAAAAGATCTGGCCAATAAAAGTTTAATGTGGGTTTTGATAGTTTAATTTTTTCTTAGGAAACCTGGAGTGTTATGTGTGTTTGGAGAGTTAATGGGTTGTAGAAGAAACCTAGAATCCTAAAAGATCTGGGCCCGCGAGCACTATGTGTGTTCCTAATTTTGATGGGTGTTGTCTATGAGTGTTGCAGTCTAATGAATGCTGCAGAGGCAGAAGATCACTAGCATGGTGGAAAATATGGACATGAGAGTTGCTGATTAATACAGTAACAAGAAAGGAGAAGCACCAAAAGACTGGGAAGAGTGAAAAGAGAGAAGCCCTAGGTGAGGTACAGAGGTGTTTTGTTGTGTGTGTACAGATCGCCGAAGGAGAGGTAGTTTGCACTTGGATGTTGAATAAGAGAAATGGGTTTTTGTGTAAGAAAACCTGTGATAATCCCATATTGGAATAGATATTGGGATGAAGTAGAAAGAAGAAGGTACCGAGAGGGATTGGAAGAGATCTCGAGAAGAATGGAGATCTTGGAAAAGATTTATTTTCCTGACAAGGTTGTGACTGCACAAAGCAGACAAGGAGAGAAGAAGAAAGTTTTCATGGCACCTGAGGAGACATCATGGTCTCTTGATTTATTTTCTAATGATTTGTTTGAAGTTGTGAATACAGGTGTGAAAAAGACTAAGGACAAGCCTTTGGAGGCAAAGAAAGAAAGGGCAAGAAGAGAGCCCGTCAATGTAGTTGGAGATAAGAGCAAAATAAGCCAGATTGCAACAATAGATGATAAAAGACAGTTTGTACCTGAAGGTGGAAAGAGGGCTGATCAAGAAAAGAAGAAAGCCTGTGAAGAAAGGGAGTTGACAAGACATGCAACCAAGAATATTTGCAAATTGGGGCAGCAGACCAATGACAAGGTAAAAGTTTGTTTTGATTGTGTAAGTGGTAATGGGAATGTAGATGTGCAAGTTCAAAAGGAAAAGGGTAAATGAGTAGATCATGGGTATAAAATCCCATCTTCGCAAAAGAAATCAATTGTTGATGTGCAACAAAGAGGAGTGGTTTGTATTAACCTTTGTGACAGAAAAATGGCATCAAGGGTAGAAGAAGTTGACAACAAAAATACAAAGGATGTTGATGAGGACTGCGAACAATTTGATAAGGAAAAAGAAAAAGATTATCAAGTGACAAAAAATGACAAAAGTGTAGATCTTCAGAAGTTTGAAGTTGATCCTATTGATGTTCAAGGTAATTATGAGTTCAATGCTATAGTTCATGTTGCTAAAGATGATAAATATAATGAAGATGAAAAGAAAACCATGTCTACAAAAGAGGATGAGTAATTGGATGTGCAAAACAGTTCAAAGGCAAATTTGGAAGGTGAAAGTGTAAAGGTGATTATAGTAGAGAAAGAAACTGCAGAAGGTTCAATAAAAGAACCAGATGATGTAGAAGAGGCAAAAGACTTATTGTTACTTGATCACATTACGGTCATAAAGATTCTAGAGGTAAACTCATTTGCACAGACCAAAGATAAGGTTTTATTTTCAGTTGAGATGATGTCCGTAGATGATTATGATGATGAGTCAGCATGGTGGAGATTTGGAGTTGATAAGGAGAATTAAAGGTGGAAGCATGTACAGAGGGAAAGAAGCTGACAAATGTAGATAACAAAATTTCAAAGGCAACAATACAAGCGTGGAAGTGCAGAGTTAATGAATTGGAAAGCGAGGAAAAAGAAAAGAGGAATTGTGGACCTCATGAGCAGGAGCTCATGAATTTTTCTGCCTGGGGAGTCTGATGCAGTGGCATCTCGTATCATCAATTTTGGGATTGCATTTTTTTCTATTTTTTTGGGTTTGTGGTGTTGCTAAACCTCTTGACAGTGTCTTGATTTTGGCTATTTCTGTTAGCCACTGCTGTTTTATTAAATTTCTCAATCCAAAGGTTGTATCCAGCTGGAGAAAGCATTAGAAGATTCTTAGTGGATGGACAAGATTAGAGACAACATTGAATTGCTATTAACATCTACAAGTCAGGACATCATGATCTCTATTTCTTCTGGCTGTATCTTTGCTATTTTGGGCGTTTGGGCTCCTTGAAATAACAGTTTCATTTTCTGCATGGTTGTTGATAGCCATTCTTGGTTTGGCATTATACAAACTTGCTAATGAAAGTAACGGCTTAATTAAATCATGAATGCTGAAGCAATTGAGGGCAAATTCCATGATAGTTAGTGGCACGTCAGCGACGGCTTTTATTTCTTCAACAGCAGATATCATTGTGCAGGTTGTGGTGGTCATCGTGGTATATCGCCGTGGCAACAACTTCCTATTGTTGTATCCTTTTGCATGGATCCATTCGCATGGAGATAGAGGGGTCAACGTCTATAAAAAGAGGAGATTATCTATAGTAGAGGCGGATCGGGAGGGAGAAGGTCAATGATTGTGAATAGAGGAAGCCAATCCTTGATAGATAAAGATGAGGCGAGTTTTTTTTTTTTTAAAAAGAGAGATTGGATGGTGTAAGGGCCAATATTCCTATTGACGCCGATATTCCTGTTGTGGCTGATAGGTAAATATGAGGTAAATATGAGGGAGAATAGTGAGATGAAGAGTTGAGAGTTGTGTCTCTCTGCAAATTTAACCGGTTCTATGAGGCCGACTGTGTAGAGTCACGATACAATTTTGTAATGAACAACGATTAATATATATTTAGATAATCTCTTTTACATTAGTTCATGTCGTTCCTATTGTAATTTCTGTCTCTTTCATATTCCCTTCTTCCTGTCATTTTCTGTAGCATATGGTGATTGATTTATGTTGTGAAGTGTGTGGTGACTGGCAAGGCTCAGTGCCATCAATATATCAAATCAATATAAAGTAAACATCTAGTGTTCTACTCAAATCATGAAACATAAATCAATTCTTACCTGGGTCTCCATCCTGCCAGTTAGGATTGGTAGAGGCTGCCACCATGTCACTGAGACTCTTTTTCCCCAAGTTTTTCCCTTTCCAACTATTCTCCTCTACTTATTATGAGTTCAATTTCTATAACTAACCAAAATCTCTCCAAGTCACTAGATTCCTGCCTGAATCCCTTCCACTCTGCACTCTCCTTTCTCCACGTCACAGTACTCCTGCAATAAATACATTAAATTCATTCCAACCGCTCACTAACTCCACTTCATGGAGCTTAGTTGAGCTCAAAGATTTGAAAATTCAAATCTTTAAAAATAACATATATATATACTTGTTTGAACAAAGATAAATCACTTGCAAGGTCAATTATATCTGTGTTTTTTTCGAAATTCCCAACTGATAAAATAACAGTTGAACTGTTACGAAATGGAAACAATCAAAGTCTGATTGACACAACATGAATGAGATCAACCACACTAACTTAGAGATGAAAAGCAATGGATCAACTATGATGTTGATCACACTAAGACAAAACAAGAAATTGACTACATCATCATACAACGACAATGCTACTATGCAAATTACTAACATACTACGACATCAAAAGGTATCCAAATATAAAAACAAAGACACAATACTTGTGTCTTTGAGAGTTCTCAAAGCATGTTGTCTCTCCATTTTACCTAATGCAATTCCCTCTCTCCAGTAATACTCTCCCTTCTCCTCTGCGAGGGGAAAAGACTATTTCCTTTGTCCACCTCATTAGCAATCACAGTAGTTAGTCTATTAAACACATTATGTATAACATCAAATAAATATTTTAACAACAATAATCTTCAAGAAATATATATCTATTTCTGCATATCATAAATCAAAGTAAATTTATCTCATCAAGTTCATCTGCTAAACACAGCATGATAATCATAATTCAAAATGCATAATAAAATCGTCTAACTAATAATTAATTAAAAATTACATAATTAAGTTGACCAAAAATAGGGTGTCACAATTGGAAACATCGCCTAGACCTCCATTCTTCACTCTCCTAGTTTCGAATAGAATAATCCCACCAATCGAATTCATAGTGATTAAGCTGTTTCTGCATGATAATGCAGTCAGTGGTTTGGTTGCAGCCGTACATTGCCGAATTAAGGGGCCAAAAAAAGTTTAACCAGTAATATTAACATGTGCGGGTATAACCTAGTTGGTAGTGTCTTTGAATAGCAAAGACTTGATTTTTTTTGTATACCCTATTCACGTGAAACCATACAAGAGCACAGAAAAGTAGTTACAACGTTGAGTGAAAAATTGGAAATCCCAGTCAAAATCTAATTTAATAAAAGAGCATTGCGATTTTGATGTTCTAATGGAAAAATCTCAGATCCAAAATAAAAGAAAAGTTGAAACCAATTAAATATGATTCAGTTGTAGAATGCTTAGCATCCTGAAAGTCATAATGAATGTCACTCATATGCAATAAATTTCATTCACCAATAAATTGGTAGTCAAAAGTAAATTTTGCCCAATAAAAGTAGGACAAATATTTATTAATTGACTGTTTAATCATTAAAGTGGATGGTGTTTAAGTACAGTACAAAGATTCATCTAATCAAATTAGCAAAGACACATTCAAACAACTGTCTTTAGCTTTTTAATTTGTTTATCACTTTCACATCATTTTAAAACAACTGAAAGACGTTTTGGGAGCAGGTAGTTGCACATCCACAAATGTTAAGTAATATCCATGTACTCAAACACCTATACACAATGTGAGATCTATTCTTGCAATGTTCAATGTCCCCTCCATCTCCAATGCTTTCTTTTCATCTATCAGTTTCAGAAGTTCAAGTCCAGCTTCATCACTTAATCCTTTAATGCAACCTTCTGAATAGTTGCCTGATTGTTGCTGGAGCTCGTGTACAAACTTGTTGGCATCTACATTAAACACCTTTCTCCACTGCAAAAGCAATGAAAATGCATAAAGTCGACTATGTAAAGAACTATCATACTTATTATATTAAAAATTTTGTAACTTACTTCTTCTATCCATCTCATGTCATACTCTATTTCAGGATAATTTAACCTCCTACATGACTGGTCACGTGTGACTAGCATAGCTTTGTCTGCGGACCTGCATAGTAATTATTTATATTAGGTATACAGTAAACTACATTCCACCAATACTAATGGTAAAATATGAAGGAGAGATGTTAGAACACTGACCTTACTGCAGCCTCAGCAATAAAATATCGACCTAAAATTAACACAAAAGTGAACAATATCAAATAAAATAAAATAGAATTTAAGATTCTCAATTTATAATAAATGTTTGAAAGCTTTGGATTAGAGTTTGCAAAGAAAAAGATTTATTTGGATTGCAACCTCTGTAATCTGTTAACTTTTTGAAAGGATTTAGAATAAAATTTTCTTAAAATTTTTTAATGAACATACTACTTTTGAGTTAATAATGGGTCACAAATAATATGACTGGATTAGTTTTTTTTTTTTTAATTTCTATCTTCAAATCTTTAAAAATATTAATAACCTATATTATTTTCTAAACATCAAAAATCTTTCTGCTTTTTAATTTTTTAATAAGAAACTCCTCAACAGTCAAGTAAATTAAAAAAAAAAAACTTATAAACTCACCAAGGCTTACTTGGTGTTTATCCTCCTTAAGCCTGCAGAGAAATGGCATTCCAACATTATTAAAGAGATCTATGTAGTGAAAAATATTGTAAGTTGGACACTTCGGCAATCCATTATTATTGAACTCAAAACATCTTTAACAGCACCCAAAATTTGTTCAAATCAGCCTTTTGAATCCCCCCCCCCAAAAAAAAACCACAGAGATATGGAATCACCTTAAATATGAGACACACAAAATGACCTGAACGATATAAAAATCTTTTAATTTTTCTTGAAGATAGATATAGTGTTCAATGTATTATTCTTTAATTAAAAGTTAACCGTCAAACAAAAGAAAAACAAAAGAGAAATAATAGAATACCATATATTGGCTTGCCAACGGCAACGACCACGGTCATCACTGACTCCAAAGAATCGGCCACTTTTCCTACCATTATCGTTTATGTTAGGCTTTCCATGAGATGTCTTAGGGTTAGGGTTTTCCATGCCATTATTACCACCACTTCCTGCAACTGTGTCTTGATCAACACTCCCTCTACTGAGATTCATTAGCATCCTTGCCGCGTGTTCAATATCATCCAATTCACAAGAATTCTCCTTGTGATTTTTTCTTTTTCTACCACTAAGCCTCACCTCAGCATTAGGATCTGCTATCTCAGAAGAAGTACTAGACTGAGCTTTAACTTGAGCATGAGAAATATTGGCATTAAGATTTTCCATTATTATAATGTCTGCACAATACAAGAAAGCAGTTAGCACTGCAAACGTATATGTCAATCATTCTATTCCTTATCCTTTAACTTGAGAAAGCTGGGGCCATTGATATATAATGGATAAGAGAGATTTCAATCTTTATCATACTAAAACAGTCTATGAGACTATCATATTACAAAGCACTGCTGAAGTAGTGAGAGATTGCTATCAGACATAACTCTGTTCTTGGCAACTTTTTTGTCTTCCAAAGTTTGACCTTTATAGTGATGATAGATAAAACAAACATGGATGAAAACAATTGGTGCTGTTAGTTTTCCTTTATGCTTATATCTAATATCCCTTTGCTTGTTTTTCTTTGTGTTCCAAACGAAAAATAATGCTGGGAAAATGACGGAGACCATATAGTCAAAAGTAATTATGATTTCTTGATTTGCCAAAGTCTTATGAACATTAAAGAATGATTGTAGGCCTCGGAAGAAATAACTAAATATGTTTAAGAGGAATTAAATATTGTAGACAGAAAATGAGTAAACTATTTAGAAGGAATCAAATTCTAAATAAGATTAAGCCCTGTAACAAAGTTGAAGAAATTAAACTTATATTACCTGGTTATTGAAATTCAAAGAGATGATAGAAAAATTTAATTATGGTGAAAAATAATTTATTTATATAAATAAATAAGTTGAATAAAAGGTTATTGAAGAAATAAATATCCAATAATAATATTGTAAAGAAGAATATGTTTTACTCTTTCACTTTTATGTTTTAATGTTATTTTTGTGGATCTGGTTAACATATTCTTTTAGTATATAATTTATTTTATAGGTGCACTGAATAACCCTGATTTTGAATTCAACATTGTATTATGTTTAATCCTCCACTTAATACCAACACCAATGTAATTCGTAGGACTTCTTCCTTCTTAGACTAGATCATACATGCAATCTCATCCTATAGACTAGATTGTGAGCATGATCTAGTCCTCTATATTTAAAATTTGAAATTCTAAATTTCAAAGCTAACAATCCCAATATATAGTTATTACTGATGAAGAAGATAAATGTTGAATACTTTTATCTTTACCTTTCTTCAACCCAGAGGGTGCTAATTGGGATGTAAATTCCAACATTTATCTTCTTCATTACTAATAACTATATATTGGGATTGTTAGCTTTGAAATTTAGAATTTCAAATTTTATCACAATGAGAACAATGCAATTTTCTCTTACCTTTACCATAGAATTACAAATCTTCATTCCTTTTCCCTTTCGATTTTTCTTTCCACCATGCTATTATTTGTTATCCTTGTTGCAACTGAAAGGAACTCCCTCCTTGTCCAACTCCAGATAGCCTACTTGGGCACAAGCCTCGTCGATATTTTGGGGTTTGGCCCTGAAGAATACCATTTGTAGATGGTTAAACAAACCTCCCACATAGCTAATCAACACCTCATGCTCCATGATGTCCTTCCCAAGGTTAAGTGCTCTTTTTATTCTTTTGTAGGCTTGAAGACTTTTCCCTTTGCTTTCTTGAAATGAAGCCACTACATCACTTATTCTTCTTCATGGAAAATGGGGTAAAACTAACTCTATGATAGCTCATTAAAATTATTTCAATTAGAGATTGGTGCATTTTTTTTAATTTTCAAAGAGTAAGCATAACTCCGATACCATGTGAGAGAATGCCCAAGTTTCAACCTTATGAAAGAAGTCTGTTGAGTTAACCATCATTTCACCATCATTGAGAGAATGCACTAATTTCACCATCATTGAGTTGATTGTAATTTCACCATCATTGAGTTTAGTGACTATCTTTGCTTCAACTTTGACGAACCTCATGGATGATGATGGTTCTTGCTCAAGTTCACTCTTTTCAAGCTCACCTTCTTTTAAATCTACAAGATGTCTTGTAGAATGAATTGTTGAGATTATGAAATCTATCCATCCAGGATCATTTTGGACTCCCCATTTTGCCTATATCATGTTCTCAAGAATATGAAGTTTATCTTCAACATATGTAATCATTGCAACTAGATTGTGTGCATAATCATTACCCATCAACATGCTTGCCAAAATTCTAAAATTGTGTCTAGGGTTGTGAATTTTGGGATATTATCCTAGAAAACTTTCATAATTGATTAGTAGAATCTTTCATTCACATATTTGATCACACACATCATTAATCTTAGTTTTCATTAGGTGTAAATAGTCAACATCCAAAATTATTTGTTTCTTTGTTTTGATCTTGCTAAATCAACCTAGGGGCTTCATTGTCATTGAGGAATTGGATTGTTATTCCCTCTATACATTGGAATATTGAACCAAAGGCACAATTAGCACAACATTAATCATAGACCTATATATATGCATTTAATAAAATATTTTCTAAAGATTTGCAATGTAAATTTTGTGTTGAATGAAATCACACTACTTTTAAGATAAAATTACACTTGTCAAACAAAATCATCGGTGTGATCTAATCTAAAGCCTTGAGAATTTCTTCATCTATTTGTGATAGGGTTCTAATCATAAGTCTAGTTCTAGATTCTATATGTCAATTCCCTATCACACTATCAATACAATAAGCATCAACATGAATCCAATTACTAGGCAAGCCCTCTAATCTCTCTCATTTTCATTTATCATCTATTTATCTAGATTAGTATCTCATATCTTACTACCTAATTTAATTTAAGATCAAATTATTATGTATTTCCTTATCATTCCATTAGACATATAAATTAATGCAAGGTGGTTTATTTTCCTTAAAATACTAATATCTATATTATTATTGTACGGGTGAAAAGTGTATCCCTCGTACTTTTTTCCCTTTCATTTTGGACTCACCTTAATTGTTATCCCTACTATAATGGTCTAGTGTCTGTGATAACCAAAATTTTACATAGACACAATGCTGGTGAGTTAGACTCCAAAATTTTACATAGACACAATGCTGGTGAGTTAGACTCCAAATAGCACATGCACTGTACCATTGCTAAAGGCATCAATCGAATCACTCATACGTTCTGGGGAAAGCTATCTAGGTTAGGGTGATTTGCACTAGTTACTCTCTTGACATGGAAGAAGTGCACCCTGGGTGATAGTGGAGTTGTGTTGTATGTTTGAATGTTGAATTATTGTGTTTGTGAACTCATGATGAGACTGAGGGTTTCCTTAATGTTTTCCTATGTTTGTTGTTTGATTTGAAAATTTTTGTAACTTACTTCTTCTACCCATCTCATGTCATACTCTGTTTCAGGATAATTTAACCACTTGCATGAACGTGTGACTAGCATCGCTGTCGGAGGACCTGCATAGTAATTATTTATCAGGTATATAGTAAACTACATGCCACCAATACTAATGGTAAAATATGGAGGAGAGTTGTTAGAACACTATCCTTGCTGCAGCCTCAGCAATAAAATATCGACCTAAAATTAACGCAAAAGTGAACAATAAAAAAAAATAATAGAATTTACGATTCTCAATTTATAATAAATGTTTGAAAGCTTTGGATTAGAGTTTGCAAAGAAAAAGATTTATTTGGATTGCAACCACTGTAATCTGTTAAGTTTTTGAAAGGATTTAGGGTAAAAAAAATTTGGAATTTTTTTTATGAACATACTACTTTTGATTTAATAATGTGTCACAAATAACATGGCTGGATTATTTTTTTATTTTTAATTTTTTTTAGGGTAACTTTTTTTTTCAAATCTTTAAAAAATATTAGTAACCTATATTATTCTCAAAACAACAAAAAACTTTCTACTTTTTACTTTTTTAATAAGAAACTCCTCAACATTCAAGTAAATATTAAAAAAAAAAAAAAATCCTTATAAACTTACCGAGGCTTACTTGACATTTATCCTCCTTAAGCCTGCAGAGAAATGGCATTCCAACATTATTAAAGAGATCTATGTAGTGAAACATATTGTAAGTTGGACACTTCAGCAATCCATTATTATTGAACTCAAAACATCTTTAACAGCACCCAAAAGTTTTTCAAATCAACCTTTTGAGTCCCCAAAAAAATTAACCCACAGAGATATGAAATCACACTAAATATGAGACACATGAAATAACCTGAAAGATTGATATAAAAATCTTTTAATTTTTTCTTGAAGAAAGATAGTGTTCAATGTATTATTCTTTAATTAAAAGTTAAACAGTCAAACAAAAGAAAAACGAAAGAGAAATAATAGAATACCATTTATTGGCTTGCCAACGGCAACGGCCACGGTCATCACTGACTCCAATGAATCGGCCACTTTTCCTACCATTATCATTTATGTCAGGCTTTCCATGAGACGTCTTAGGGTTAGGGTTTTCCATACCATTATTACCACCACTTCCTGTAACTGTGTCTTGATCAACCCTCCCTCTACTGAGATTCATTAGCATCCTTGCCGTGTGTTCAATATCATCCAATTCACAAGAATTCTCCTTTTGATTTTTCCTTTTTCTACCACTAAGCCTCACCTCAGGATTAGGATCTGCTATCTCAGAAGCAGGACTAGACTGAGCTTTAACTTGAGCATGAGAAATATTGGCATTAAGATTTTCCATTATTATAAAGTCTGCAAAATACAAGAAAGCAGTTAGCACTGCAAACGTACATGTCAATCATTCTATTCCTTATCCTTTTAAAAAAAGCTAGCACATCACTTGAGAAAGTTGGTGCCATTGATATATAATGGAAAAGAGAGATTTCAATATCCTTCATCATACTAAAAAACTCTATGAGATTATCATATTACAAAGCACTGCTGAAGTAGTGACCGATTGCTATCAGACAACTCTATTCTTTGCAACTTGTTCGTCTTCCAAAGTTTGACCTTTCTAGTGATGATAGATAAAACAAACATTGATGAAAATAATTGTTGCTGTTAGTTTTCCTTTATGTTTATATCTAATATCCCCTTGCTTGTTTTCCTTTGTGTTCCAAAGGAAAAATAATGCTTGGAAAATGAGGAAGACCATATAGTCAAAAGTAATTATGATTTCTTGATTTGCCAAAGTCTTATGACCATTAAAGAATGTTTGAAATAACTAAATTTATCTAGGAGGAATTAAATATTGTAGAGAGAAAATGAGTAAAACTATTTAAAAGCAATCAAATTTTAGGTTAGATTAAGCCCTGTAACAAAGTTGAAGAAATTAACTTTATATTACCTCGTTATTGAAATTCAGGAATATGAAAGAAAGATTTAATTATGGTGAAAAATTATTCATGTTTATATAAATAAATAAGTTGAATAAAAGGTTATTGAGGAAATAAATATCCAATAATAATATTGTAAAGAAGAATATGTTTCACTCTTTCACTTTTATGTTTTAATGTTATTTTTGTGGATCGGGTTAACATATTCTGTTAGTATATAATTTATTTTATAGGTGCACTAAATAACCCTGATTTTGAATTGAACATTGTATTATGTTTAATCCTCCACTTCATACCAACACCAATGTAATTCTTAGGACTTCTTCCTTCTTAGACTAGATCATACATGCAATCTCATCCTATAGACTAGATTGTGGGCATGATCTAGTCCTCTAGATTTAAAATTTGAAATTCTAAATTTCAAAGCTAACAATCCCAAGATATAGTTATTACTCATAAAGAAGATAAATGTTGAATACTTTTATCTTTACCTTTCTTCAACCAAGAGGGTGCTAATTGGTACGTAAATTCCAACATTTATCTTTTGCATGCCCATCTTTATCACAATGAGAACAATGCAATTTTCTCTTACCTTTACCATGGAATTACAAATCTTCATTCCTTTTCCCTTTGGATTTTTCTTTCCACCATGCTATTATTTGTTACCCTTGTTGCAAGGGAAATGAACTCCCTCCTTGTCCAACTCTAGATAGCCTACTTGGGCACAAGCCTCATCGATATTTTGGGGTTTGGCCCTGAAGAATACCATTTGTAGATGGTTAAACAAACCTCCCACATAGATAATCAACACCTCATGCTCCATGATTTCCTTCCCAAGGTTAAGTGCTCTTTTTATTCTTTTGTAGGCTTCAAGACTTTTCCCTTTGGTTTCTTGAAATGATGCCACTACATCACTTATTCTTCTTCATGGAAAATGGGGTAAAACTAATTCTACAATAGCTCATTAAAACTATTCCAATTAGAGATTGGTGCAATTTTTTTAAGTTTCAAAGAGTGAGCATAACTCCGAT
This sequence comes from Cunninghamia lanceolata, assembly GCA_027924645.1. Classification (NCBI taxonomy): domain Eukaryota; kingdom Viridiplantae; phylum Streptophyta; class Pinopsida; order Cupressales; family Cupressaceae; genus Cunninghamia; species Cunninghamia lanceolata. Next base: position 25,819,319 of record BSBN01000078.1, on the reverse strand, counting down.
ACCATGTGAGAGAATGCCTAAGTTTCAACCTTATGAAAGAAGTCTATTGAGTTGACCACCATTTCACCATCATTGAGAGAATGCACTAATTTCACCATCATTGAGTTGACTGTAATTTCACCATCATTGAGTTTAATGACTATCTTTGCTTCGACTTTGAAGAACTTCGTGGATGATGATGGTTCTTGCTCAAGTTCACTCTTTTCAAGCTCACCTTCTTTTAAATCTACAAGATGTCTTGTAGAATGAATTGTTGAGATTATGAAATCTATCCATCCAGGATTATTTTGGACTCCCCATTTTGCCTATCAATTCTAGTATCATGTTCTCAAGAATATGAATTTTATCTTCAACATACGTAACCCTTGCAACTAGATTGTGTGCATAATCTAGAGTCCTCCATATTGAAAATTGAAAATTATCAATTCCAAATTTGGCAATCCTAGGATATAATCATTAGCCATCAACATGCTTGCCAAAATTCTAAAATTGTGTCTAGGGTTGTGAATTTAGGGATATTATCCTAGAAAACCTTCATTATTGATTAGTAGAATCTTTTATACACATATTTAATCACACACATCATTAATCTTAGTTTTCATTAGGTGCAAATACTTAACATCCAAAATTCTTTTATTCTTTGTTTTGATCTTGCTAAATCAACCTAGGGACTTCATTGTCATTGAGGAATTGGATTGCTCTTCCCTCTATACATTGGAATATTGAACCAAAGGCACAATTAGCACAACATTAATCATAGACCTATATATATGCATTTAATAAAATATTTTCTAATGATTTGCAATGTAAATTTTGTGTTGAATGAAATCACACTACTTAAGATAAAATTATACTAGTCAAACAAAATCATGGGTGTGATCTAATCTAAAGCCTTGAGAATTTCTTCATCTATTTGTCATAGGCTTCTAATCATAAGTCTAGTTCTAGATTCTATATCTCAATTCCCTATCACACTATCAATACAATAAGCATCCACATCAATCCAATTACTAGGTAAGTCCTCTAATCTCTCTCATTTTCATTTATCATCTATTTATCTAGTTTAGTATCTCATATATTACTACCTAATTTAATTTAAGATCAGATTTTTATGTATTTCCTTATCATTCCATTAGACATCTAAATTAATGTAAGGTGGTTTATTTTCCTTAAAATACTAATATCTATATTATTATTGTACGGGTGAAAAGTCCATCCCTGGTAGTTTTTTCCCTTTGATTTTGGACTCACGTTAATTGTTATCCCTACTATAATGGTCTAGTGTCTATGATAACCAATATTTTACTTAGACACAATGCTGGTGAGTTAGACTCCAAACAACACATGCATCTGGGGAAAGCTATCTAGGTGACAGTGATTTGGAGTAGTTACTCTCTTCACATGCAAGAAGTGCATTCTAGGTGATAGTGGAGTTGTTGTGTTGTATGTTTGAATGTTGAATTGTTGAGTTTGTGTACTCATGATGAGATTGAGGGTTTCTTTGATGTTTTCATATGTTTGTTGATTGATTTGAAATATTGTTTCTATGCCTCGTAACAAAACTAGGGCTTCTTCAATGTTTGTTTTCAAACAAAAATTTAATGTTGTATGCCTCATGGTGAAATTGAGGGCTTGAATGTTTGAAACATTTGAAAGTTAAAAATGAACTTTTAGTGCAATTAATCCTAAGTGAATGCATACACTTTTCTTTTTCCAATTTTGGATTTTTGATGATCTAATTACTATTAAAAGGAAACATTTATGCGAGTTATATGAGTTTTCCTAATGCAATATAACTATGTTTTTGTGTGTTTTCCATGTTTTGAAGCTTCTAATATAAATTTGTAACTACTCTAAGAAAAATAGAAAATTTATTCTAAAAAGTAAATTACTCTACTCTAACTTTATCCTACCAAGAGAAAGACAAGACAATGTTTTACTTCCTTAAGAGAAAAATGTGAGTTAACTAGTGATAAATCAATAAAGAACCTATAATAATGGGCACCAATGCTAGGATATTTCCTCAAAGGTCCTATAACAACTGTCTTCTCTTATATAGCAATGGGATCCTCCTCTTGGTGATAGGGATAGAAAGGGGATGTAAGGGAGTGAAAAATGGCTTAGAAGCAATAATAAATTTTAAGGGAAAAAGGTGCACACATGGTCTTTGTACAAGCATAGAAAGATAGAGGGGATACTATGCATAAACTTGGGTAAGGAAAGAATACGTGAAAAAAATCTCAAGGTCTACGAAGAAGCATGTAAAGAAGATTTTGTGAATGAAAGTGATGATAAACAATGAAGAATGAAGGGGTGTTTATAAGTAGAAATGAGAGGGAACAAAAGAAAAGATAATATTAAAAGAAGTGGTTATTGTTGATGATGTTTTCTTGAAGCTTCATCACCTTTTCACAACTTGGGAACCCCAAAAAGCAACTAACTACTAAAGCCAACAACCTAAACTACGGAAAGCAAACAAAACCAAATATCAACTAAACACAACAAAATTACTCTAAAACAACATAAAGGAAAACCTACACTAAGAAAGCTATGTACAAAGAGTAGACATGACTCAAAAGACCCAAATATATACAAGACCTGACATGATTTCTCATAATGAAAAGCAACAATAAGGCACACGTGATAGTTCAGATTTTGGCAAATTTATCCTTAAACTTGGAAATATATTCTCTCACAATACAATCCTCGAACTCAGAAATTTTTTTGCACAAAATCAATAGTTGTGGCAACTCATTGGGAACATGATTAATCCATATATAGGTTGTCTTTCCAAAATTTCCATAGTCAAATTCAAATTCTTCAAATTCATTATCAAGAAATTCGTAATGATCAAATTCAAAATCTTTCCAATTAATAATAGGGAAAGATACAACTTGTTCTTCACATTTGAATGGATATTGCTCATCTTTAATGCACACGTCAGGAGGTCGAAGCTAGTGATGGATTATACCACTCGCATCCAAACATGCGAATCAACACTATAATCAATAGTGGGCATATCAATATGAAAAGGTGAAAATAATTGAATTTCAAAAGCATGGAACATTTCACCTATTAGCTCATTGTGGATCTTCAATAAAGGGCCTAGCATCAACTCGAATTGCTTCGTGTAGTTGAACTCCATTTCATCAGCTTGTTCTTCTTGAAACAACTTTGGCTAGAACTCCTTTTGTATTTCTTGGATGGAAGCATCTAGCACCCCTCTAAATTTTTGGTCACTGTCAGGCTTGTGAATGATGGTGTGTAACATATCCTTTTGACCACTTCCCTTTTCAAGGATGCTTACAATCTCTTGTAATTCATTCTCAATAATTTCCTCTAGTAATATGAAAGCATGAGTGGCAAGGAATTCTTCTTTGTCTTGAAATGAACTTGAATCACTTTCTTCTCTGTGTTTAATCCATACCTTGATCTTTACTTGTAATCTCTTGAATATTCTTTATCTCCATTTGAATTTCTTTAATATGTCCTTCCATCTTTTGAACAAGGCCTGTGAATTCATCTTCTAATACACTTGTGCTATCTTCACTAGTAGATGGAATAGAAGTTCCTTCTGCTCTAGATGATTCCTCGAACTTCAATTGCACCCTGGCTTGATGAATAGCCTCCCAAATTGTCGAACATGTGAATTACAAATGATGGGCATTATGAATTCTACACCATTCGCATGGAAGTAGGTGATACCTTATGCTCAAGCCTTTCTCAATACGTAGTCTCTCTTTGATCATCTCTTTAAATCTTACAAAGTCTTCACTTTCACTTGACACCTCAGGTTCCACCATTGTACTAATAACTGGCTCATAAACTTGTGAAAAATAAATTCTTCCTTGCAAAGTTAAATCCATCCTTGACAAAAATGTTAAACAATATAGCTCCTTGTGATCATTTGTACCATGAATTCCGCATCCATCCCATGATGCAAAGTCGGTCAAGTCAGCATTTCTTTGTTGAAGTTGTGCATTCAAACTCTGCCAAAGCTGAATTATGTCCACTTGAGGATCATATTGCTGCCCACAACCTTGAAATTGCTTCACACATGCTGAGAAATCCATCCTTATTTTGGTATTTTCTTAAATTTTTTTCTTTTTTTTGTAGTTTTTATTTTTCTACTTTTTTTGGATTTTCTGCATAAGACAAATCTTGAAATCTCGAATTCTTCCTTGAGCACTACACTTGGACAACTCCACCTCCTCCACATCACATTCTCCATACACCCTCTCTAAATCCGCCCATGCTTCTATAGCATTCAAAGGGAGTTAAATTATCATGGAAGTAAGTGAAGATGTCTTTGATCATCAAAACCAAGCCAAAAATTGTCTAAGTCATGAAAACTCCTCACACCACCTTCAAACCTGCCCATGCTAGGTTGCCTTGAGCTCTTCATCCGGACAAGGTCTTGTCCACAATATACTCTCTGCCTATCTCCTCTAAACCCGCCTAGGCACTTAGGCATGGATTTCATGCGAAAGGGTATGTTTTGAAATGCCATTTTTTTATCCCACACGCATAAAATGAATGTAATTTATTAGTGAAAATCCTTTATATCAAGTCTTAATTTGATGTGTTTTTGTAGGTGATGGAGGATCCAAGGAGGTGAATGGAGAGAGCTCATACATGAGAATTTTGGAAGGTGAAGGATAGTTGCTCAAAGTTGTCATCATCACCACATGGAGGAGAGTTCTTACATCAACTTCATCTTATGCCGCGCATGGGAAGGAGGTCATCATCCAAAGTTGTCTATTTCATATGCACCCATCATATGCAAGAAGTCATGTACAAGACATCTTCCACCTCAACACTCCAAGAGTCTAGAGTCCTACAAGAACAACATCACAAGATGAGAGATGAGCATGATCATCAAAGTGATCGATGAGTTACATCAAAGACAACAAGAAGAAAATATTCTAAGTGAACATGAGGTGAACCAGACTAGTTCTTTTGAAGATGCTGAGGTGGCATGTACACATCATCAATCCAATCGCATTCTGCCATGTCATTCATTCAAGAGGGCCCACCATAAAGATGCTCCAAAGATGCTTATCACATTGAGAAATGTGCCTTGATTGCCTCTTTCATGTTCTAAAAATAGCAAATTTTGTAACAAACTGCCTTGTTGTCTCAATCTCAGTCGTTCATTGCTAAATCAATCTTGGCCCTTCATGTAATTCTTGAGCTCTATATAAGGCTCAATTCTCTCATTTGTAAAGATACAAAAGAATCATTAGAGGAAGATAGAGTAGGAGTAGATACTATGGCAATAGGAGTAGAGTAGAAATAACTCTTCAAAATCATTGAAGAGATATATGAGATTGTTGTAAACAAAACACTTCTTAAGTCAATACAAGCTCATTATTATTGTTTGCATGGTGATCTTGTACGATCAAGGAATGTTTGCATGGTTTCTTATTCTCCAAGATGGTTGAGATACGGTTCCAAGTAGCTTAGATGATAAAGTAGATAGAGTTCATTGATGTAATGGATATATGCAATGATATTTGATAAATTCCCATTGGTTCATACTTTTGATGGATTGTCGATGGTAAGTCATCATGTAAAGTTAGCCTGAACCACATCTCGCAAATAGTTCGATTGTTGATGCTCCTTCGAGTTGCGCCAGCTGTGGGTACTTTAGAGTGTGTCAACAATATGAAAATCCTTGGTTTATCCTTTGGAGATTGCACCTATTTCATGTAGTTGTTGCTTGTCATGGCAAAGTGAAATTTGGTTTCTAAGGAAATTTGTCTACCATAGCATCGTTCATCACGTCATTGTCCTTAGATTAGTCTTCTTAACCCTTGCCTTTTTCCTTTTCTTTTTGTAGTTGATTAGAAGAAGTTCCATTTCACAAGGAAAGAGTACATATTTGAATGGAGTGATGAATAAATTCTGCATAAGTCCCTTTGTGTAAACAACATTGTCACATCATACCACTGAGGCTATCCATTACAAATCATGTACAAGGAACCTTGGAGCATTCTTGTTTGATCACGTAGCTTAGCATTCAAGACACTTTGTTCAAGAGAGGATAGAGTACTTGGTGTTTTATTCTAATGTTGTTGCTGTCAAGAAAACATCATCAACAATTATCTCAAGAAAAAATGGAAACAATTCTTTGAATAGACAAAGAGATAAGAAGAAAACTAAAAGAAAACAAGAATAAACTCAAAGAGAAAATGGGAGCAATTTATAAGAGATAAGATTTGATCATGAGTTCACAAAGGAAATAAAGTGAGAAAAAGGATGAGTTGACATGAAAAAATGTGATGAAAAATGGGCTTAAAATCAAGAAGAAAAGATAAAATTATGAGTTAATTCATGGATCCAAAAATGAGAGGGCCACCTCTTTTTCCATTTAGGGTTACTTAGGTGACCCATAAGCACTATGGAGTGACCCAAAAGAATTATCAGTTGACCTAGAATAGGAGGATTTGAAATGGCTTGTTAGAAAAATATGACGATTGGAAACTCAAGTTGGGTGTTCAAGAAGATGGTTAAGGAGGAGAAAATGAAAGGGACATGTACCAAGAGTGAAACTACTGAGAGGAGTGTAATTCACCTCTATGTGGTTGTGATTAGGAAGCTCTTTATCATCATTAGACTATCATGTAGGCTTGACATGATTTTGGTACTTATAGTGTGTATTTGGCATATTTCTAAAGGAAAGTTACAATTACCTATGCCTTGATTAAACCTAACTCCACACATCCTCAAAAGGATCTAAATGCAATCTATAGATTCCCTATTCCTTATCTTGCATCAAACCAATAGGTGTAGTACTAAAACCTAGTTTAGAGTTATATTTGTGGTTTTGACCTCTAAATTTCTAAAACTAAATTTAAACATGGGCCCAAGCCAACTGAATCCAACTAGTACTCATTGACTAAAATGTGAAATATTAAAATTTGCACACTAGAGTGTTATATAAAAGGCTAAAACCTGATTAATTTTGATCATCTAGGATTTATCAAGAAGAGACATCTACACTTAGCATCTTCATTAAAAAAAGTACTTAGCATTATTATCTACATTTGTATTTTGCTTGGCATATCTTCCAACTTGTGCAAAGTCATTAAATCAATCCAAGGGTTTGACTAAGGCAAAATAGGAGAGCAAGTTGCCTTCTATACCTAGCACAACAAAATCTACTAGTACTTATTAGAACCGCCATGTATAGAGAAAGTTCAAATTTTCATGAAAATGTTGAATCTACATGTGAAAACTTTAAAATTGCAGGTGTGGGAATCAAATCTACACCTACAAGATTAACTCAAAACAAATAACAATAAATCTTGATACACTTACATTGTGCAAGGTGTGGATCCACATAACCATCTTCAATTTGTGGATGACACTTCTTTGATGGGAAACTCCACTCTTGAGGAAGCTATTGCTCTTAGGTGAGCTCTTGACATTTATATCAGTGTGTCTAGGTAACTCTTGAATGAACAAAAGTATTAAGTTTTCTTCCATATGAACCCTCATCTACAAGAACAAATTGTTAATATACTTCATTTCAAGGTTGCTTCTCCTCCTTTCAAATATTTGGGTACCCCTATTTCTCCTACTTGCCTTGGGAAAAAGACTGGAATGTTATGTGGGATTTTATTTAGCTTGTCAAATCAGCCATTGGACACATAGATAACTCTCTTTGGCTAGTTGTATAGTGCTTCTTATTTAACTTGTCAAATCAGCCATTGGACACATAGATAACACTCGTTGGCTAGTTGTATAGTGCTTCTTAAAGCCATTATTCAAGCTCTCCAAGTTTATATATTTATGGCTCTTGTGACTCCAAAATGCATCCTTCGTGATTTGGACATAGAAAGAGAGTTTCTTTGGGAAGGAAATTTAGAGAAAATGAAATGACATTTTCTTAATTTTGGGGTAAAATTTGTGAACATAAAGAGAGGTGGATTAGCTATGAGATCTTCTCTCCTTAACAATATCTCTCTTTCTGCCAAATTATATTAGAGATGGTGTGTGGAGGAATATGATTTATGGGGGATAATTCTTAAGCTCATGCACCTGAATTTGGAGAATTATGCTTTCATTTCTAGGATGCCAACCCTTGGCAAGAGTTACCTTATATAGAAAACAATGAAGTTGGATAGTAATCTGATTAAAACTAGTATTTTTTAGATTGTTGGGAAGGGTTACCTTGCTCTTTTTTGGCATGATGCATGAGACCAAAACAATCTTCTTTGTGTGGAATTCTCTAACCTTTTTTAATTAAAACATGTGTTGAAGTTGTTGGAATTATGTTTCTGATTTTCAATATGAAGTCATGCAAGATGGTGTGAGAATTTGGAAATGGAAATCTTAAGATCTTTGGCTGGGTGAACAATTCCCTCTTCACATTAACCATTTAATTCATATTTAGCATCTCAAAAGGTCTCTTTGGATAACATTCAGATATCCTTGGATGTGGTTTGAAAGATAATGGGATTTACACATTGCAAACTGGCTATAAAACTCTGTTGACAGAAAACTGGTTTTGTTACCCAATATCATTATTAAGATGAAGAAAAACTACAAAACAAGATAATCTACTTTTAAAAGATATATAATGAAATAGAAGTATTTCTAAATTAAAAAATTGGGCATGCTATCTACTGTCTAGGTCAAATTCTACTATAACAAACTAAGCCTCTTAATAATAAAATCTATTTAGTCATTATTTGCTCTGAGATCCTGTGGAACCTTACCATGTTTTACTATATAATTGATAAGGCAAATTATCATAATAATAAGCTTTGAAAACAAAGTAAATTTCGAAAACTATGACATTTGCATTCTTTTTTGATATTTGCTATGTTTAAGTTTCCATACAATTGACTGTTTTCCTTCAAGGATTGTGTTACAACTATACATTTTGTGTAAAGCAACGCAATGCAACTATTACCTCTACACTCTTTGGTTCTGTATCAAATCAATTTTCCTGTTCCTTACGTTAGTTTTCTCCCAAGCTTCTTTTACATTTAGGTTTTAACATGTTTACATCTAGATTTGTACAGTGCATCTGCTAAAGTTTTTAAAGGATTCATAGAGAACCGGAGATTATACAAGTTGAAACACAGCTGCTTTTATGACTTCAACAACATTCATTATACTCAGAAGGAGAGAATATATTTTACAACCATAGAAAGGAATGAAAAAGAAAATGTAAAAAAATCTTGGCTTTATGTTGTGAGGGATTCTTGAGGAAAATACCAGATAAGAGAGATTGTACAGCTCTATCCCTTCCTGTTGAGAATGTTGCTACACTCGAAATCACTGCTTCTTTCTAAATTCTCCGAACGGTGCTTTTACTCTGAACAGACTTATAATAAGAGTCTCCATCTTTTAATATATTTATACCAGATCTCTCTAAAAAACCTGAGCAAACCTAGAAAAGGGAAAACAAGCTTATATTCATTAACATAAAAGCAGGAAAACAAGCTTATATTCATTAACATAAAAGCAGGAAAACAAGCTTATATTCATTAACATAAAAGCAGGAAAACAAACTTATATTCATTAACATAAAAGCAGGAAAACAAGCTTATATTCATTACCATATAAGCAGGGCCTACGATGAAGAATCTTCTTACACTGTCAAGCTGTCATTATTAAATTATTAACGTTTTGAATGCCTGCTCCAAACGAAGGTTTAGGTTGTAGGAAGCATAGCTTGTGACAAGTATAGGTTGGCGAGGGTTCAATAGCCATTTAAAAGGTCAAATTTAAAGTTTTTTTAAATTTTAATTAATTTTAAAAATATGGGTGGAAACAGAAATGAAAGATATTATGAACAATCTGGAAAGGATGTTGTAAATCAGCAAGTGCACCATACAGAATAGGGCGGAAGGAATAAGAATCCTCACAGAAAAGATGGAGGAGCTGATGAAGGAGCTGAAGGAAGAACACATGACAGGGATGGGGAACAGAAGGACGTTGAGGGTAACCTGCAGAAAACTGGGAACAAACGTATATAGGGTAAAAGTGATGATCAGGGGGCCCGAGCTCCAGGACCTGGGGATGTAAAAGGAAATCTTTCCAAGAGGAGAATGACGAACTTCTGAGCTTTGCCAAACTTCATGAAGAATTTTACAAATAGGATTTGGTTTCTGTTGAAACTCTTAAAAGTATGTGACCCTGTTGACGGGCTCGGAGAGGATGGGTGTATGGTGGGATATTGTATGTTTGCTGATAGTGTCTTGTATAGCTTTAATAGCTAGGCCTGTTTACCTGCTTTAGGTGTTTTTTTGGTCTTTTGATTGCTATCCTTTCATGTTTTTGATAATATAAGGCAAATAAACAAGGGGCCGAACCCTTACAAAAGGCAGAGAGGCCACAAAGGCAGCAAGTACAAAAAGTGCCTTAAACCAAATATATCCAATACATCAATTACAGTTATCCCAACATAAACAGCAAAACCAGCCGCTATAAACTAAGATCTTAAAAACAGAGTAGCAGAGTATCATCAATATAACAACAAAAACAAAGGAGGCAAATTCTCTCCTTACTGAGCCATGGATTTAATAATGTCATCCACATTCCTAGCAAGATCATCATTGTCAGCATTGACAGGCACCCCCAGGTTTTTTAGCACAGAGAGATTGAGGAAAATAGAGGTCCTGAGCACAATGGAGAGATTATGTTCCAGCTTCGCAATGCGAACCCTCTGGCCCGCAAGTTCAGCACCCAGACCATCATTAGTGTCCATAACATCCTCAGCCTCTTCCACGAACATCTCACCCGCTTTGTCAGCATCATCAGCAGAGTCAGCAACATCCTCAGTGGTAGCCCCCATATCATGAGTCTCCTGCTTACCTTCATCATCTCCAGATATGTCCTGAACCTCCATATCCTTATCCTCATCACTCTAGGTGGATTCATCTAAACTGCTCTCAGAATAATCTATTAGCTTTGCTTGAAGAGCTAGTTTGCCAGTGATTCGCCTTGACCGCCAGAGGAGAGACCATCCTTACAAACCTTCACAGAAGAATGAGACTGGCTTCTCTAGCCCACCGAGGTCCTACCAAGATTTTTAGGGGTCCCAACCACAGCCTTCCCAGTGCTTATTTCACCAGCAACAATCTTTCTCTTTTTACCCTTCGTATTGGCAGTAGGACTCGGAGTATCAATAGGAATTTCCTCAGGAGTGGAAAAATAAACTTCTTTAGTCTTAATAGGAATAGGGGAGGGCCCAGGTTCTTCAACACCAAGAATATCCTTAGGGTTAGAGGAGGGTTCCCCTTCCCCACTATTGGTTTGAATGGACTTAGAGGGTTCAAGGGCAAGATGGTGATTATAAAGACAGAGAATAAGGCCCTGATAAAGAGGGATAGGCTTCTTAGCAGGGTTTTTAGCCAGTTTAGCCCTAACCCTAAGGACAGAATGTTCAAGGGAAGAAAACAGATAAAATGGAAAGTTAATTTAAGCATTGCAACGGAAATGATTTAAGAGGGGGAGATGATAGTTATAAAACCTGGTGAAGCGCCCCTCCAGGGTGAAATACTTTATGAATCCTTCCATGTTTTATCTTTAGGGCAGCTTCTGGTTGTAGGGTTTTGAGGTCCCTTCAAAACCTATTTTACCTCTCTAATAAAAAACTAGTATAGATATCTTATATACATTTACCTAAAAATAAAGTTGAGAGATATAAGGGTTTTCTGCAACTCAACTAGATTAAACAAAGATTTCTTTGTGATCAAAGGGTATTCAGTTGCTTAAAGTATTTTATCAAAATTAAATTCATGATAAAGAAAATAAAAAAGAAACACAAATCTAAGGTAGATATTAATACAAGGGCTTCCTTGTATTATTTTGACTATAATCTAAATCATAGAGAAAATAAAACTAAAAATCTAAGGCAGAAAAAACATATATTATGAATCTAGGGCTTCCTTGAATTATTTCTACTAAAACTTAAATCCGCAAAGAAAATTTAAAAATACAAGTCTAAGGAAAAAATAAATATAGATCAACAATGCAATTACCAGGACTAACTAATTTTGGTGCAAATTGTAATCTGCAAAATCCACAATTTCTTCTGCCAAAGAAAACTTTGTGAAAGCTAAATTAATCTTCAAATTCTTTATCCGTAAACGCGAAGTTTTCCAAAAGAAGGCCAGTAAAATAAATATATAGTTGTTTTTTCATATATTTATACGTTATATTTATATCTTTAATAATGTCCAATTTAATTTTTGTAGTTAATGCCCAGAGTTATAGAGTGTAATGACGTGAATGTGTCAACAAAAACTCTTTCCTTTAACATTAAATTTTATAGCCATTTACATGTAAAAATATTAATAGTTTATAATAAGCACAACATAACAAACATAAACTATAATTAAACTATATATATACTCAATAAAATAGTTGTAATGTAAAATAAAATAAATCAAAATAAATAATTTTTACTTTACTTTAAAGTTAATTTATTTTACTAGAACTATTCTATTTGCTACATATTTTATCTATTTTAAAGTTAAGGTTTTTGTATTTACAAATAAATGTGGGCTCTAAATAATTTTTCTTTCAACTATTATTTCATAAATATAAATATAAATATAAATATATATGAAGATTATAGTGTAAAATCTTATGAATTGTATTGGAATGTTTAAACTATTAATATTTTTTAATTCTAAAATTTAATTATTAACAAAAAGTATAATATTATATGATGTTAATAGTATCATGTTTATAAGGGGAGACCCTGTGGTGAAATGGTGGGACTTTTTGTCTGTAGTGCCAACAACCCAGGTTCAATCTTTACTATGTTAACAATTGAGGGGCCCTAGGATGATTTACCCCCTCATCCTAAATTTCCCTGATCATCTGGCGTAGGGAGTTTAGTGAGAAATTGAGAAGGGAAGGTCCTTTGTAGAGCTTTTAAGAGGCTTGGCCATGGAACCAACAATATGGTTGAGTATCAAGTGCTAATCTTGGGACTTCAAGTAAGTTTGAGCTATTGAATTAGAAAAAAATCGTAGCTATTCTTAGATCTGCTTTATGAGGGCTGTGAGTCTAACTGTACCTGGAATCATTTCAAATTCCTTTATCTTTCATCAATCTTCAGGCCGTTTCTTCCCTTTCTGCATAGGCATTGGGTATAAAGCATCAGCAGTACAAAAAGACGCATCCATAGTGTCAACACAGATTTAACGGGTATCGTAATGATAAGGTTAGGGTTGTGCCAAGAGCCACGCACAGGTTATTTGCTCAAACGTCTGCAATTGAAGTTCTTTTTGTTCGAGAAACTTGGTTAGCGATTTTGCCTGAGATTCTATTTTTTTGTTTTTATTGCTTTTGGTATTATTTATTAGTGGACCGATAATATCAGGTAATGCTGCAAGTTTTAATGCTAGGGCGTGATAGGGAGGAGGTGATTTAGGTAGTTCGCTGCCGTTGCCTTATTATCATTCACTTTGAATGAAAGTTTCTGAAGCCTTTTCATTCGCCATTCATCCAGTATTATACGATGTTTCCTTTGACCAGCCCACTCCATAGCTTGGGTTATCAAAATCTTGCTGGCCTACAAACAATTAATTATCATCAATTAGAGCGAATTATACCATCCTGGGTAGATAATCAAGGTTGCAGTGTTGGAATGAATTCATTGGCTCAGTGTTTTGTCTATTTTGTCATGCATCGATTACTACTGCTCTCATAGGGCATCTGGCTGGTATAATGCCGTAAGAGATTAGGTTTCCTGTATGCTAAACATTAAAATCTAAAAGTTAGTCAATTTTATCTGTAGATCACCCTTGTCTTGGCTGGCGCACTTCTGAAAAGTTGGGGTGTCCTCAAGATAGCCAGCGAAGGCAAGATGGTCACAATGCAATTAACTGTTGGTGGTGTAATGTAATAATGGTTACAAATGTGGACATTCATATTGTGATTTAGATTGCGTAATCGATATTTATATTAGAAAATGATGTTCTTAATATACTGTAGAGTCTAGACACTCAACCAATAGGATTCTGTCGATCATAGCAAATATACTAGGTAGTTTTCCAACACATTTAGTTCTCTGATAGAGGATTGGACCAGGCAGCAAAAAAAACCTCCTTAGTGTCATTTGGCATGGGGTGCTTCTACAGATCTCTTTTGACACTGGTAAGCATTGAGCACTCCTACAGTTCTCCAGTGAGTTTACAATTCTTATAATAATTATAGAAATCATGGATTAACTATTGTATTAATGGCTTTAAAAAACTAATTGTAATAACATTCAGTTAGCTAATAAACATGGCTAACAATGCAACCATAGTTAATGTTTTTGATAGGCATTTTTAAACCTCTAGGGTTTTTGTAGCCAACCAGATCTAGTCACAAATGCCACAGCCATTTTTAAGACTTTTTATTTTGATCTTGGACATAAACTTTCTTTGTGGCTAAAGCTTTCCAATGAGTTGGAACTTGGTAACATCTAGCCTTAAAAATTTATATTATTCAGACATCATAAATAGGGGTCATACTCAAAAAGGTAAGGGGAACCTTTGTTATTCACTATCTCGCACCAGTAGTATATTATTCAGTTATACATAAACTTGAGACATTTTGAGCATATTTATTAGTGTCAATTATGACAGACATGGCACCTCTTAAATGCCTGGACTCTATTCGATTGTTCTGTCTTAAAGGTTAGAGTATTGTGTTACTTTGATATTTACTTAATCTCTTTTAAGAGTTTTGTATAGTTTTGATACTTACCTAAGTCTCTTTTAAGTGCTTTGATTGTAATGAAGTCTCATGGGCCTGCTAAGCTTGCATAATTTCCAAATTAGGTTCATTGGCAAGGGACTTTATAAACTTTTAAGCAAATGCAGTTTATAGGTTTAAGACTAATCTACAACCATCTTCATAGGTAGAATGTATTTTGTCAGTATGCATAATAACTGCGTAGAATATGATGTACTTCACTGAGAAGAGGTCACATTTTGGAGGTAGAAATAGAGTTTTCTTATTTTCCGTGCATTAAGATTTATCGTTTCAATTCTAGTCTGCAGAAACCCGTCATTGTTAATTTAGGTTAGTTGTGCTTCTTGTATGCATTTCATTTGATTGGCTTAGATTAACCCTAAGGAATGTTTATTTTCTTTACAATATGTTTGAATGCATGTGTATATGTATAGTGTTCAATGACCTTGGTATATTAATAGTAGTATCATTAATATCAATGTTATTATTAGTATCATTATTATAATTATAATAATTATTATTATTATTATTCCAAAAGTATAGTTGATTGTTTAAAAGCCAAATAAAATTGGGAATTTAGAATAATGTTGCCATTATTTATTTGATTAAAAGAAAATCGTTGTGATTATATATTATGGTTAATGAAATTTAATTTAGATTGACATCGGTTTTAATATGGTTTCTTCATTTTGTTAAGATAATGGATTAAGGATTAGGTATATAATTATTGTATTGGAAATTTGATTTAAAGGTATTAGATAATTAGTTAGTGTGAATTGAAATTGTATGAAATGGTCAAAGTGTAAGTTGTCAAGGGTTCATTTCCAGAGGCCAAGGTTGTTGTGTTTCGACTTCATGTAATGTGTTGATAAGTGTCCTGAGTTATTGAAGTCATGTCGCCTTTTGTCATGTATAAGGAATTTGGTTATGGTGTTGTGAAAGAATGTAAATATTCTAAATGCATCATGATGTGTAGAAAGGCTCTTCATGAATGTTGTGATTTATTTATTTGTTTGGGATGTTGTGTTGGATTAGACAATGGGGAGACGTCGGTATTCATGAAAAAGTATTTTTCTTATGAGTTACTTCATTGGAAGTCATGGAAAATGTATTAAGAGTTTGTCCTTGAAATTAAGTTGATATGCAAGATGGTGAATGCCTTGCATTATTACATATATATGTTCATATCAGAATAATTGTTATGCAAGATGGTTAATGCCTTGCATGGTTCATGTATCATCATCGTCATGATGATGTTTGCTATGTTTGTTGAGTAGGGTCTTCTAGATGCAGGTAGGGGAGTGGCTCTCAATGGGGGCCGGAGCCCAAAATAGCGTCCAGGACAACCCATGTGGGAGTTTGATAACTCAGTGATAACCTAAATAATGAATTAGGGGGTTGGGTAGTTAAGCACACTAAACAAGATAAGTGGATGCCTCACTCATGGCTCAAGTGCTTGTTTAGGCTTGAGATGAGATGAGAAGGCCTAGAATGGCAAGATCAACTACCTTGTCCTCATGAAAGGTATGTTGATTCCGCATGAGCGTTGTATGGGGGCCGGGAGTCGGGAGAGGCTACCAGGACAACCCAAGATGGGGGCTGGGGCCTAGGAAGGCTTACCAGGACAACCCATGACAAGCCATGTGATGACACTTCTCCCTACTGCAGCCTAGCATTCCCTAGTTGTACTCTCCCCATTCGTTATGTGTTGCCTCTAGAAGTTAAGTTAAGTTAAGTTAAGTTAAGTTGTGTTGTATTGTTATTGCCATGTGTTGTATTGGCGTTTGGTCGTCCCTTGTTCTTGTTTGTCTTTCGTCTACCTGACTGTTATTGTTTGGGACCTCATGTTAACTCCTAGCTCAGGGGGTGGACCTTAGGGTTCCACATGGTTAGGTGGAAGAGCTTTATTATCCATTGGTTATTCCTTGTCAAGTTCATATGCAGAAAAGATTTATTCCAGTTTTCAGACAATTGTACTTGTACCAGTTGATGAAGATGTAAGTGTATAATCTTGTACCGGATTTGTGCAACAGAACATTCATTGTGTATGTAATTCTGATGTAGTCTGAAAATGGCAATGTAATGATGTCATGATGTACTCATGTGTAAGGAAAGCATTTCAGTTGTGTATTTGATCATGTAGATTACATTATTTGACGATATGCAATGAATATGAATGAGTTATTTAATTGTGAGTTGGATTTAGATCAGTTACTAATGCATGTAAGATTATGTTAGTTAAATTGTTAAGTAATGCAGCCTTGGGAACTTGGAGAACATGTAGAATGTTTGATGGTGTAATTAAGAATGTTAACATCACTTGTTATCTTAAACATTTAAAAAAAAAAGTTCCTGTTCCATATAGCATGAATGTAAATTTCTCTAAGGTGTTCAAGGCGGGGCATTACATGAAGTTTATCTTCAACATACATAATCATTGCAACTAGATTGTGTGCATAATCTAGAGTCCTCCATATTGAAAATTCAAAATTATCAATTCCAAAGTTGGCAATCCTAGGATATAATCATTACCCATCAACATGCTTGCCAGAATTCTAAAATTGTGTCTAGGGTTGTGAATTTAGGGATATTATCCTAGAAAAATTTCATAATTGATTAGTAGAATCTTTCATTCACATATTTGATCACACACATCATTAATCTTAGTTTTCATTAGGTACAAATATTCAACATCTAAAATTCTTTGTTTCTTTGTTTTGATCTTACTAAATCAACCTATGGGCTTCACTGTCATTGAGGAATTGGATTGTTCTGTTAGCATAACTATTACATTGTTTACCTAATAACTACATTGTTTAGTAACTTGTAACTACATTGCATAGTTATATCAGTTATATCTGCAGTTACACCTGTGCATAACTATCATTTACTGTTATATATACACTTGATGTATTCTCCAACATCATCGAATACATTTACACTTCTTCTGCTTTACCATTAAATGGTATCAAAGCCAGGCTAGGAGCCCCAAGCACCTGCAATGTGGCTTAAGGGGGGGTGTTGGAAGTAAGCCACACTCGGACCGACAATGGGCTAGCCACAAGGGGCCAGTATTCGATGATGTTGGAGAATACATCAAGTGTATATATAACAGTAAATGACAGTTACGCACAGGTGTAACTGCAGATATAACTGATATAACTATGCAATGCAGTTACAAGTTACTAAACAATTTAGTTATTAGGAAAACAATGTAATAGTTACACTAACATTCCCCCCCTTATTACATTGTTTTTACAAATGTACCCCCTAAACAGTTTAAATTTGATCCTACCAAGAGATTTGGTGAACATATCTGTGATCTGAGAGTCTGTAGGGCAGTACTAGAGCTCGATGTGGTGGTTCAAAACTTGGTCCCGAATGTAATGACATTCGACCTCAATATGCTTAGTGCGCTCATGGAAAACTAGATTCTTCACAAGTTTTAACACACCCTGATTGTTGCAATGAAGAACTGGTGACTTTTCTTCAGGAATGTCCATATCTGCCAGAATGTGATGTAACCAAATCACATTGCACACAGCTCCTCTTGCGGCGCGATATTCAGCCTCAGTGGATGAAAGAGCAACAACAGTTTGCTTCTTACTAACCCACGAAATTGGCCCAGATCCAAGATGAAAAACATAACCTGAGGTGGATTTCCTGTCATCTATAGATCCTGCATAATCCAAGTCTGTATATCCCTATAAGAAGAACTGAGTGTTCTTCTTATATTCCAGACCATAATCAACTGTGCCTCGGATATATCTCAACACATGCTTTGCTGCAACCCAATGACACTTCTTTGGTTCCTGCATGAATCTGGCAAGATAGCTTACATCAAAACACAAGTCTGGTCTGGTGTAGGTCAAGTAGATAAGGCTCCCAACCAGCTGCCTGTAGAGAGTGACATCTACTTGAGGTGAATCCTGGAAACGAGATAGTTGCAAACCTTTCTCCATTGGAGTGGACATAGGCTTACAGTTGACCATTCCGTACTTTTCCAGGAGTGTCTTGGCATATTTCATTTGGGAGATGAATATGTGGTTCTTCTTTTGCCATATCTCCAAGCCAAGACAATAATGAAGTAGCCCCAAATCTGTCATGTCAAAGGAGTTCTTGAGATCATTCTTGACATCATCAACGAGACTGTCTGAGTTGCCAGTGAGAATAAGATCGTCCACATACACAACCAGAATGACAATCTCTGTGCCTACCTTCTTAATATACAAGTTAGGATCTAAGGGGCTACGAGTGAATCCATGCTGCAATAGGTGACCATCAATCTTGATGTACCATGCCCTAGGAGCTTGCTTAAGGCCATAAAGAGATTTGATAAGACGACATACCTTGTGTGGATGATGTTCATCAACAAATCCTTCTGGCTGGGTCATGTACACTTCTTCTTTGAGATCACCGTTTAAGAAAGCACTCTTGACATCCATCTGCTGAAGCTTCCATCCCTTCTGCACTGCCAATGCACAGACCATTCTGATGGTTTTGATCTTCGCAGTGGGTGCAAAGGTCTCTTCATAATCAATGCCTTCCTATTGAGCATATCCCTTTGCTACAAGTTGTGCTTTGTACTTGTCGATAGATCCATCTGCCTTGTACTTTGTTTTGAAGATCCATTTGCAGCCAATGGGTTTCTTCCCTTCAGGCAGATCGACAAGTTCCCAAGTATGATTTTGCATCAGAGAATCATACTCTGCATCCATAGCCTTCTTCCACTGATGTTGGCTTAAGGCCTCTCGAACTGTGTCAGGTTCAGTGCTGTCAACAACAGTACTCATGAGCGCAAGATTCACTTCATTTCTTGTTTGACTCCTGGTTCTGACTCTTGACGAAGTGTCTAGAAGAGTGTGCAGGTTAGAGTCCCTGATTGTACTTTGGACCCACTTTGGAGGTTGACTGTGCTGCTGCTGGTGTGGAATGTTTTCTAGAGGGCCCAAATCAACATACAACTCTCCTTGTAGTTCACTGTCTCTGTGAGAGTCTTCCATATGCTCATCATCTGATTGTGAGAGCAATTTATGAGAAGTAGGAGGCTGTTGCGTTTCTTTCTGTGATAAGGAATCGAATGACGATTCATCACATACCACATCTTGACTCTCATGTATCTTCATTGTCTCAGGATCTATGAGACGATAAGCTTTTGATGTAATACTATATCCCAACAATATACACTGAAGTGTCTTAGGATCAGTCTTCTTTCTCCTATTGGTAGGGACATGCATGTAGGCATTGCAACCAAACACCCTTAGATGAGAAATTGAAGGCTTTTGTCCAGTCCATACCTCTTCCGGTGTCTTGTGTTGCAGAATCTTTGTTGGTGCCCTATTGATGAGGTATACAGCTGTCCGTACTGCTTCTGGCCAAAATCTTTCCTCCAACTTGGCTGTGGAGAGCATGCATTGAGCCATCTCCATGACACTCCGATTGCGATGTTCTGCAACTCCATTCTGTTGGGGTGTATAGGGAGCAGTGAGGTGCTGCTTGATGACATGATGCTTCAGGTATGCCACGAACTCCTTGGAGGTGAATTCCCCCCTTGATCTGACCGGAGGACAAGAAGAGACTAGCCGGCTTCTTTGACAACTTGCTTGTGAAAGTCCTGAAAGGTGGCAAAGGCTTCATCTTTCTTCTTGAGAAAATATACCCAGGTCTTTCCGGAGAAGTCATCCACGAACAACTGGAAGTACTTATGGCCTAAAAATGAAGCAGGCATGGGTCCGCACAGATCAGTATGTACCAACTCAAGGTGATGTGTAGCATGGAAGCTACTACCCTCGAACGGATCCCGATGTTGTTTACGTGCAAGGCATCTAGGACATATAGGCAATGAATTTGAAATTGGAGGAAGACCTCTTACCATTTGTTTGGAGCTAAGCTGATGCAAGGAGCTGACTGAAAGGTGCCCATAGCGATAGTGCCAGAGTCCCATAGATTCTATTATGGAGGCTGCCATAGCTATTGTAGGGGAGGAGACAACATCTAATGCAAACAGTCTATCCTTCATAAATGCTCTAGCAAGTATCATACCTTCTCTTGAGATTATATAGTTCTTGACCCCATCCTTCACCTGGAACTCAGCTTTCAGTTTGTGGTTCAAAAGCTGACTGACAGAGAGCAGGTTTGTTGTCAAACCAGGAACATACAGCACCTTGGTGAGGGTACAACGGCTTGTCCCAAGAGGAATGATGACCTTGCCTATACCCTCTGCAACATACTCCTTATTGTCAGTAATTCGAGCTCTATCTCCAGTAGGTTGTTCTGTCAGTGCATCGAACAGCTCATGATTGCCTGTCATATGCTTGCTGGCACCTGAGTCTATCAACCAAATATCCCTCGTGGGCTGCGAGGTTTGGGAGACAAGGACTAGATTGTGATGAGTACCGCAGTTGGCTATTTCTGGTTCATCTTCTTCTGATGCATCATCTTGTTGGGCTGCTACATTTCCTTTGTGCCTTCTGTGATGATGACGGTGTTTGGATGGCTGAGTATCACTGCAACCAGAAAAGCCTTCTTTGCTTGAATTGCCTTTTGTTAAGGCATTATACCAACAGTTGATAGTGTCATGATTGTTCTTGTTGCATATATGACACCATCAGTTTGCCTTTGGAGGCTTCGACTGTTGATGTTCTTGTTGTTTCTGTGGCTACTTTCCATGAAACTTCTGACCTTTTGATTATCTGGAGATCAGGGCCTTATCTTCCAGTTCGCCTTGAACAGATTGAATGGCTTCTTCTTGCTGCAACAGATTCACCAATTCATCATATGAAACATCTTTCTTGGTGATGTTCAGCGTGGTGACAAAGATTTTGAACTGAGATGGTAGTGTTCGAAGCGTAATTGGGACAAGTAGTTTGTCCTCCACCTTTTCTCCAAGTGCAACAAGCTTAGCTCACAGTTCAGATACCTACCGTAAGAATTCCTCAACTTTCTCGCCAACATGCATACTGAGTGTATGTAGCTTGGACTGTAGATGGAGGATCTTCATCTGGTTCTTCACTTGGTAGATTATGGAGAGAGAATCCCATGCCGCCTTTGATGTTGTTGCATCCTGAATGTGAGGTTGAACTTCATCGGTGATGCTAAGTGTTATCAACATCAATGCTTTGGCATCGGCCTTGTCAAACTTCTACCTTTCATTTGGGTCTGTTGGTCTGGTTATGTCACCCTTGACAATTCCCAATAGCTCCTCAAAAATGAGAATAGTCCGCATCTTTGTCTTCCATGCGGCATAATTTGGCCCTTTCAAAAGTTGAGCATCAGAAAGAAGCAATTTCGGGGCAGACATTTTTCAAAAAACAAAATAATCTAGACAACAAATTTATCATTATTTTATTTGACAGTACATTCACTTTGAAGAGGAAATAGTGGCACGGAGATGAGCGCGATAGGCCTGTGCTATGAGACGGGGATGCTTTGGTGTGTGTTCTACCTCATCTTCGTCATCAGCATCATAACCCTCGTCTAGTTTCGTTCTAATCTTCCTTGCTTGACATTGTACATCAAATAGAAAGTAATCTAGCAATCCTTGCCTAAACAATTCATTGAATTGGAGATTACCGGTGTTTTGCAGGGCATCTAGAAGTACAAAGTAGAAGCCTGAGCTTTCTGAAACAACACGTCTGCCTTGAGGTGGCTCATTTGCATGATTACTGGCCACACTGCTGGCATCTGGTGCGTTGGACATCCACAGATTTGCAAGCTTTCCCTTGCTCAATTCTTATGTGCCTGCAAATGGTCTCCAGGCTCAACACCAAACTCCACACCAAACTCCACGCTCTTTTCCAATGCTATTTGGTTTGGGTGCCATAATCAATCGGGCCTTCTAACTTTGCTGTGCTCCTTGCATTTTCTGCCAACTACCTCTATAGCATCTTCAAGTCCATAGATGAAGAAATGACTTCAATGTTGATGGGCCTGCTACTTGGGCGCTTCCTCTCAATGCTATTGGGACTGCAACTTGGTCAGCAACTACATCTCATACAATAAACTTGAAAGCATCATCATTCAACAACTACTTCTCATGCAATGCTATCAAGAAGGTGATGGTGGCAAACTTGCTACAGCTGGAGTCGAACACAGACTACGCCTCAGTGAAATGCCTTCAATACATAGACAACCACAGAAACTCACAGTCTGCACTGTGCCTCCTGCACCTCAGCGAAACTGCTCTAACACCATTTAATGGTAAATCAGAAGAAGTGTAAATGTATTCGATGATGTTGGAGAATACATCAAGTGTATATATAACAGTAAATGATAGTTACGCATAGGTGTAACTGCAGATATAACTGATATAACTATGCAATGCAGTTACAAGTTACTAAACAATGTAGTTATTAGGTAAACAATGTAATAGTTACGCTAACATTCCCCCCTTATTACATTGTTTTTACAAATGTACCCCCTAAACAATTCAAATTTGATCCTACCAAGAGATTAGGTGAACATATCTGCGATCTGAGAGTCTGTAGGGCAGTACTGGAGCTGGATGTGGTGGTTCAAAACTTGGTCCCAAATGTAATGACATTCGACCTTAATATGCTTAGTGTGCTCATGGAAAACTAGATTCTTCACAAGTTTTAACACACCCTGATTGTCGCAATGAAGAACTGGTGACTTTTCTTAAGGAATGTCCATATCTGCCAGAATGCGATGTAACCAAATCGCTTTGCACATAGCTCCTCGTGCGGCGCGATATTCAGCCTCAGTGGATGAAAGAGCAACAACAGTTTGCTTCTTACTAACCCACGAAATTGGCCCAGATCCAAGATGAAAAACATAACTTGAGGTGGATTTCCTGTCATCTATAGATCCTGCATAATCTGAGTCCGTATATCCCTGTAAGAAGAACTGAGTGTTCTTCTTATATTCTAGACCATAATCAACTGTGCCTCGGATATATCTCAACACATGCTTTGCTGCAACCCAATGACACTTCTTTGGTTCCTGCATGAATTTGGCAAGATAGCTTACAGCAAAACACAAGTCTAGTCTGGTGTAGGTCAAGTAGATAAGGCTCCCAACCAGCTGCCTGTACAGAGTGACATCTACTTGAGGTGAATCCTGGAAACGAGATAGTTGCAAACCTTTCTCCATTGGAGTGGACATAGGCTTACAGTTGACCATTCCATACTTTTCCAGGAGTGTCTTGGCATATTTCATTTGGGAGATGAATATGTGGTTCTTCTTCTGCCATATATCCAAGCCAAGACAATAATGAAGTAGCCCCAAATCTGTCATGTCGAAGGAGTTCTTGAGATCATTCTTGACATCATCAACGAGACTGTCTGAGCTGCCAGTGAGAATAAGATCGTCCACATACAAAACTAGAATGACAATCTCTGTGCCTACCTTCTTAATATACAAGTTAGGATCTGAGGGGCTACGAGTGAATCCATGCTGCAATAGGTGACCATCAATCTTGATGTACCATGCCCTAGGAGCTTGCTTAAGGCCATAAAGAGATTTGATAAGATGACATACCTTATGTGGATGATGTTCATCAACAAATCCTTCTAGCTGGGTCATGTACACTTCTTCTTTGAGATCACTATTTAAGAAAGCACTCTTGACATCCATCTGCTGAAGCTTCCATCCCTTCTGCACTGCCAATGCACAGACCATTCTGATGGTTTTGATCTTCGCAGTGGGTGCAAAGGTCTCTTCATAATCAATGCCTTCCTGTTGAGCATATCCCTTTGCTACAAGTCGTGCTTTGTACTTGTCGATAGATCCATCTGCCTTGTACTTTGTTTTGAAGATCCATTTGCAGCCAATGGGTTTCTTCCCTTCAGGCAGATCGACAAGTTCCCAAGTATGATTTTGCATCAGAGAATCATACTCTGCATCCATAGCCTTCTTCCACTGAGGTTGGCTTAAGGCCTCTCGAACTGTGTCAGGTTCAGTGTTGTCAACAACAGTACTCATGAGCGCAAGATTCACTTCATTTCTTGTCTGACTCCTGGTTTTGACTCCTGACGAATTCTATGGTTGTCTATGTATTGAAGGCATTTTGCTGAGGCGCAGTCTGTGTTCGACTCCAGCTGTAGCAAGTTTGCCACCATCACCTTCTTGATAGCATTGCATGAGAAGTAGTTGCTGAATGATGATGCTTTCAAGTTTATTGTATGAGATGTAGTTGCTGACCAAGTTGCAGTCCCGATAGCATTGAGAGGAAGCACCCAAGTAGCAGGCCCATCAACATTGAAGTCATTTCTTCATCTATGGACTTGAAGATGCTATAGAGGTAGTTGGCAGAAAATGCAAGGAGCACAGCAAAGTTAGAAGGCCCGATTGATTATAGCACCCAAACCAAATAGCATTGGAAAAGAGCGTGGAGTTTGGTGTTGAGCCTGGAGACCATTTGTAGGCAAATAAGAATTGAGCAAGGGAAAGCTTGCGAATCTGTGGATGTCCAACGCACCAGATGCCAGCAGTGTGGCCAGTAATCATGCGAATGAGCCACCTCAAGGCGGACGTGTTGTTTCAGAAAGCTTAGGCTTCTACTTTGCACTTCTAGATGCCCTGCAAAACACCGGTAATCTCCAATTCGATGAATTGTTTAGGCAAGGATTGCTAGATTACTTTCTATTTGATGTACAATGTCAAGCAAGGAAGATTAGAACAAAACTAGACGAGGGTTATGATGTTGATGACGAAGATGAGGTAGAACACACACCAAAGCGTCCCCGTCTCACAGCACAGGCCTATCGTGCTCATCTCTGTGCCACTATTTCCTCTTCAAAGTGAATGTAATTTCAAATAAAATAATAATAAATTTGTTGTCTGGATTATTTTGTTTTTTGAAAAATGTCTGCCCCGAAATTGCTTCTTTCCGATGCTCAACTTTTGAAAGGGCCAAATTATGCCGCATGGAAGACAAAGATGCGGACTATTCTCATTTTTGAGGAGCTATGGGGAATTGTCAAGGGTGACATAACCAGACCAACAGACCCAGATGAAAGGTAGAAGTTTGACAAGGCCGATGCCAAAGCATTGATGTTGATAACACTCGGCATCACTGATGGAGTTCAACCTCACATTCGGGATGCAACAACATCAAAGGTGGCATGGGATTCTCTCTCCACAATCTACCAAGCGAAGAACCAGATGAAGATCCTCCATCTACAGTCCAAGCTACATACACTCAGTATGCATGCTGGCGAGAAAGTTGAGGAATTCTTACGGTGGGTATCTGAACTGCGAGCTGAGCTTGTTGCACTTGGAGAAAATGTGGAGGACAAACTACTTGTCCCAATTACGCTGCGAGCACTGCCATCTCAGTTCAAAATCTTTGTCACCATGCTGAACATCACCAAGAAAGATGTTTCATATGATGAATTGGTGAATCTGTTGCAGCAAGAAGAAGCCATTCAATCTGTTCAAGGCGAACTGGAAGATAAGGCCCTGATCTCCAGACAATCAAAAGGTCAGAAGTTTCGTGGAAAGCATCCACAGAAACAACAAGAACATCAATAGTCGAAGCCTCCAAAGGCAAACCGATAGTGTCATATATGCAACAAGAACAATCATGACACTATCAACTGTTGGTATAATGCCTTAACAAAAGGCAATTCAAGCAAAGAAGGCTTTTCTGGTTGCAGTGATACTCAGCCATCCAAACGCCGTCATCATTGCAGAAGGCACAAAGGAAATGTAGCAGCCCAACAAGATGATGCATCAGAAGAAGATGAACCAGAAACAGCCAACTGCGGCACTCATCACAATCTAGTCCTTGTCTCCCAAACCTCGCAGCCCACGAGGGATATTTGGTTGATAGACTTAGGTGCCAGCAAGCATATGACAGGCAATTATGAGCTGTTCGATGCACTGACAGAACAACCTACTGGAGATAGAGTTCGAATTGCTGACAATAAGGAGTATGTTGCA
Source organism: Cunninghamia lanceolata (assembly GCA_027924645.1). Classification (NCBI taxonomy): domain Eukaryota; kingdom Viridiplantae; phylum Streptophyta; class Pinopsida; order Cupressales; family Cupressaceae; genus Cunninghamia; species Cunninghamia lanceolata. Next base: position 25,792,700 of record BSBN01000078.1, on the reverse strand, counting down.
GATGGTATAGGCAAGGTCATCATTCCTCTTGGGACAAGCCGTTGTACCCTCACCAAGGTGCTGTATGTTCCTGGTTTGACAACAAACCTGCTCTCTATCAGTCAGCTTCTGAACCACAAACTAAAAGTTGAGTTCCAGGTGAAGGATGGGGTCAAGACCTGTCTAATCTCAAGAGAATGTATGATACTTGCTAGAGCATTTATGAAGGATATACTATTTGCATTAGATGTTGTCTCCTCCCCTACAGTAGCTCTATCAGCCTCCACAATGGAATCTACAAGACTCTGGCACTATCGCTATGGGCACCTTTCAGTCAGCTCCTTGCATCAGCTCAGCTCCCAACAAATGGTAAGAGGTCTTCCTCCAATTTCAAATTCATTGCCTATATGTCCTGGATGCCTTATAGGTAAACAACACCGGGATCCGTTCGAGGCTAGTAGCTTCCATGCTACACATCGCCTTGAGTTGGTACATACCGATCTATGTGGACCCATGCCTACTTCATTTTCAGGCCATAAGTACTTCCAGTTGTTCGTGGATGACTTCTCCCAAAAGACCTGGGTATATTTTCTCAAGAAGAAAGATGAAGCCTTTCCCAACTTTCAGGACTTTCACAAGCAAGTTGTCAAAGAAGCCGGCCAGTCTCTTCTTGTCCTCCGGTCAGATCGAGGGGGGGAATTCACCTCCAAGGAGTTCATGGCATACCTGAAGCATCATGGCATCAAGCAGCACCCCACTGCTCCCTATACACCCCAACATAATGGAGTTGCAGAACGTCGCAATCAGACTGTCATGGAGATGGCTCGATGCATGCTCTCCACAGCCAAGTTGGAGGAAAGATTTTGGGCAGAAGCAGTACGGACAGCTGTATACCTCATCAATAGGGCACGAACAAAGATTCTGCATCACAAGACACCGGAAGAGGTATGGACTGGACAAAAGCCTTCAATTTCTCATCTAAGGGTGTTTGGTTGCACTGCCTAAATATGAGACACACAAAATGACCTGAAAGATTGATATAAAAATCTTTTGATTTTTTCTTGAAGAAAGATATAATGTTCAATGTATTATTCTATAATTAAAAGTTAAAACAGTCAAACAAAAGAAAAACGAAAGAGAAATAATAGAATACCATATATTGGCTTGCCAACGGCAACGGCCACGGTCATCACTGACTCCAATGAATCGGCCACTTTTCCTACCATTATCATTTATGTTAGGCTTTCCATGAGACGTCTTAGGGTTAGGGTTTTCCATGCCATTATTACCACCACTTCCTGCAACTGTGTCTTGATCAACCCTCCCTCTACTAAGATTCATTAGCATCCTTGCCGTCTGTTCAATATCATCCAATTCACAAGAATTCTCCTTCTGATTTTTCCTTTTTCTACCAGTAAGCCTCACCTCAGCATTGGGATCTGCTATCTCAGAAGCAGCACTAGACTGAGATTTAACTTGAGGATGAGGAATATTGGCATTAAGATTTTCCATTATTGTAAAGTCTGCACAATGCAAGAAAGCAGTTAGCACTGCAAACGTACATGTCAATCATTCTATTCCTTATCCTTTTAAAACAAGGTAGCACATCACTTGAGAAAGTTGGGGCCATTGATATAATGGAAAAGAGAGATTTCAATATCCTTCATCATACTAAAACAGTCTATGAGACTATCATATTACAAAGCACTGCTGAAGTAGTGATTGATTGCTATCAGACAACTCTGTTCTTTGCAACTTGTTCGTCTTCCAAATTGGTGCTGTTAGTTTTCCTGTATGTTTATATCTAATATCCCTTTGCTTGTTTTCCTTTGTGTTCCAAACGAAAAATAATGCTGGGAAAATGAGGAAGACCATATAGTCAAAAGTAATTATGGTTTCTTGATTTGCCAAAGTCTTATGACCATTAAAGAATGCTTGTAGTCCAACGAAATAATTAAATTTATCTAGGAGGAATTAAATATTGTAGACAGAAAATGAGTAAAACTATTTAAAAGGAATCAAATTTTAAGTTAGATTAAGCCCTGTAACAAAGTTGAAGAAATTAACCTTATATTACCTCATTATTGAAATTCAGGAAGATGACAGAAATATTTAATTATGGTGAAAAATAATTCACTTATAAAAATAAATAAGTTAAATAAAAGGTTATTGAAGAAATAAATATCCAATAATAATAATGTAAAGAAGTATATGTTTCACTCTTTCACTTTTATGTTTTAATGTCATTTTGTGGATCTGGTTGACATATTCTCTTAGTATATAATTTATTTTAGAGGTGCAGTGAATAACCCTAATTTTTAATTGAACGTTGTATTATGTTTAATCCTCCACTTCATACCAACACCAATGTAATTATTAGGACTTATTCCTTCCTGGACTAGACCATACATGCAATCTCATCCTATAGACTAGATTGTGGGCATGATCTAGTCCTCTAGATTTAAAATTTGAAATTCTAAATTTCAAAGCTAACAATCCCAAGATATACTTATTACTCATGAAGAAGATAAATGTTGAATACTTTTATCTTTACCTTTCTTCAACCAAGAGGGTGCTAATTGGGATGTAGATTCCAACATTTATCTTCTTCATGCCCATCTTTATCACAATGAGAACAATGCAATTTTCTCTTACCTTTACCATGGAATTACAAATCTTCATTCCTTTTCCCTTTGGATTTTTCTTTCCACCATGCTATTATATTTTACCCTTGTTTCAAATGAAAGGAACATACCTCCTTGTCCAACTCTAAATAGCCTACTTGGGCACAAGCCTCATCAATATTTTGGGGTTTTGCCCTAACGAATACCATTTCTAGATGGTTAAACAAACTTGCCACATAGATAATCAACACCTCATTCTCCATGATGTCCTTACCAACGTTAAGTGCTCTTTTTATTCTTATGTAGGTAAAACTAATTCTACAACAGCTCATTAAAATTATTCCACTCGGAGATTGGTGCAATTTTTTAAATTTTCAAAGAGTGAGGATAACTCCGATACCATGTGAGAGAATGCCCAAGTTTCAATCTTGACCATCATTTCACCATCATTGAGAGAATGCACTAATTTCACCATCATTGAGTTTTATGACTATCCTTGCTTTAACTTTGAAGAACCTCATGGATGATGATGCTTCTTGCTAAAGTTCACTCTTTTCAATCTCACCTTCTTTTAAATCTACAAGATGCCTTGTAGAACAAATTGTTGAGATTATGAAATCTATCCATCTAGGATTATTTTGGACTCCCCATTTTGCCTATCAATTCTAGTATCATGTTCATAAGAATATGAAGTTTATCTTCAACATACGTAACCCTTGCAACTAGATTGTGTGCATAATCTAGTGTCCTCTATATTGAAAATTCAAAATTATCAATTCCAAATTTGGCAATCCTAGGATATAATCATTACCCATCAACATGCTTGCCAAAATTCTAAAATTCTATCTAGGGTTGTGAATTTAGGGATATTATCCTAGAAAACTTTCATTATTGATTAGTAGAATCATTCATTCACATATTTGATCACACACATCATTAATCTTAGTTTTCATTAGGTGCAAATACTCAACATCCAAAATTCTTTGTTTCTTTGTTTTGATCTTGCTATATCAACCTAGGGGCTTCATTGTCATTCATGAATTGGATTGCTCTTCCCTCTATACATAGGAATATTGGACCAAAGGCACAATTAGCACAACATTAATCATAGACCTTTATATATACATTTAATAAAATATTTTCTAACCATTTGCAATGTAAATTTTGTGTTGAATGAAATCACACTACTTAAGATAAAATTACACTAGTCAAACAAAATCATGGGTGTGATCTAATCTAAATCTTCGAGAATTTTATCTATTTGTCATAGGCTTTTAATCATAAGTCTAGTTCTAGATTGTATATCTCAATTCCCTATCACACTATCAATACAATAAGCATCCACATCAATCCAATTACTAGGTAAGCCCTCTAATCTCTCTCATTTTCATTTATCATCTATTTATCTAGATTAGTATCTCATATATTACTACCTAATTTAATTTAAGATCAAATTATTATGTATTTCCTTATCATTCCATTAGACATCTAAATTAATGTAAGGTGGTTTATTTTCCTTAAAATACTAATATCTATATTATTATTGTACGGGTGAAAAGTGCATCCTTGGTACTTTTTTCCCTTTCATTTTGGACTCACCTTAATTGTTATCCCTACAATAATGGTCTAGTGTTTGTGATAACAAAAATTTTACTTAGACACAATGCTTGGTACTTTTTTCCCTTTCATTTTGGACTCACCTTAATTGTTATCCCTACTATAATGGTCTAGTGTCTGTGATACCAAAATTTTACTTAGACACAATGCTGGTGAGTCAGACTCCAAATAGTACATGCACTACACTATTGCTAAAGGCATCAATCAAATCACTCATACCTTTTGGGGAAATTTATCTAGGTGATGATGATTTGGACTAGTTACTCTCTTGGCATGGAAGAAGTGCACCCTGGGTGATAGTGGAGTTGTGTTGTATGTTTGAATATTGAATTATTGAGTTTGTGTACTCATGATGAGACTGAGGGTTTCCTTAATGATTTTGTATGTTTTTTGTTTGATTTGAAAATTTTTGTAACTTACTTCTTCTACCCATCTCATGTCATACTCTGTTTCAGGATAATTTAACCTCCTACATGGTTGGTCACATGTGACTAGCATAGCTTTGTTGGAGGACCTACATAGTAATTATTTATCAGGTATACAATAAACTACATGCCGCCAATACCAATGGTAAAATATGGAGGAGAGATGTTAGAACACTGACCTTGCTGCAGCCTCAGCAATAAAATATTGACCTAAAATTAACTCAAAAGTGAACAACAAAAAATAAAATATAATAGAATTTAAGATTCTCAATTTATAATAAATGTTTGAAAGATTTGGATTAGAGTTTACAAAGAAAAAGATTTATTTGGATTGCAACCACTTTAATCTGTTAACTTTTTGAAAGGATTTAGGATAATTGTTTTTTAGAATTTTTTTATGAACATACTACTTTTGACTTAATAATGGGTCACAACTAACATGGCTGGATTATTTTTTTATTTTTTATTTTTTTAGGGTAATTTTTATCTTGAAATCTTTAAAAATATTAGTAACCTATATTATTCTCAAAACAACAAAAATCTTTCTTCTTTTTACTTTTTTAATAAGAAACTCTTCAACCTTCAAGTAAATAAAAAAAATAAAAAATAAATCCTTATAAACTCACCGAGGCTTACTTGGTGTTTATCCTCCTTAAGCCTGCAGAGAAATGTCATTTCAATGTTATTAAAGAGATCTATGCAGTGAAACATATTGTAAGTTGGACACTTCAACAATCCATTATTATTGAACTCAAAACATCTTTAACAGCACCCAAAAGTTTTTCAAATCAACCTTTTGAGTCCCAAAAAAAATTAACCCACAAAGATATGGAATCACACTAAATATGAGACACACGAAATGACCTGAAAGATTGATATAAAAATGTTTTGATTTTTTCTTGAAGAAAGATATAGTGTTCAATGTATTATTCTTTAATTAAAAGTTAAACGGTAAAACAAAAGAAAAACAAAAGAGAAATAATAGAATACCATATATTGCCTTGCCAACGGCAACGGCCACGGTCATCACTGACTCCAATGAATCGGCCACTTTTCCTACCATTATCATTTATGTTAGGCTTTCCATGAGACGTCTTAGGGTTAGGGTTTTCCTGCCATTATTACCACCACTTCCTGCAACTGTGTCTTAGGGTTAGGGTTTTCTATGCCATTATTACCACCACTTACCTTATATTACCTCTTATTGAAATTCAGGAAGATGACACAAAGATTTAATTATGGTGAAAAATAATTCATTTATATAAATAAATAAGTTAAATAAAAGGTTATTGAAGAAATAAATATCCAATAATAATATTGTAACGAAGTATATGTTTCACTCTTTCACTTTTATGTTTTAATTACATTTTGTGGATCTGGTTAACATATTCTCTTAGTATATAATTTATTTTATAGGTGCAGTGAATAACCCTAATTTTGAACTGAACATTGTATTATGTTTAATCCTCCACTTCATACCAACACCAATGTGATTATTAGGACTTCTTCCTTCCTAGACTAGATCATACATGCAATCTCATCCTATAGACTAGATTGTGGGCATTATCTAGTCCTCTAGATTTAAAATTTGAAATTCTAAATTTCAAAGCGAACAATCCCAAGATATACTTATTACTCATGAAGAAGATAAATGTTGAATACTTTTATCTTTACCTTTCTTCAACCAAGAGGGTGCTAATTGGGATGTAAATTCCAACATTTATCTTCTTCATGCCCATCTTTTTCACAATGAGAACAATGCAATTTTCTCTTACCTTTACCATGGAATTACAAATCTTCATTCCTTTTCCCTTTGGATTATTCTTTCCACCATGCTACTATTTGTTACCCTTGTTGCAAGTGAAAGGAACTCCCTCCTTGTCCAATTCCATATAGCCTACTTGGGCACAAGCCTCATCGATATTTTGGGGTTTGGCCCTGAGGAATACCATTTGTAGATGGTTAAATAAACCTCCCACATAGATAATCAACACCTCATGCTCCATGATGTCCTTCCCAAGGTTAAGTTCTCTATTTATTCTCTTGTAGGCTTGAAGAATTTTCCCTTTCCTTTCTTCAAATGATGCCACTACATCACTTATTCCTCTTCATGGAAAATGGGGTAAAACTAATTCTACAACAGCTCATTAAAATTATTCCACTTGGAGATTGGTGCAATTTTTTAGATTTTCAAAGAGTGAGTATAAATCCATACCATTTGAGAGAATGCCCAAGTTTCAACCTTATGAAAGAAGTCTATTGAGTTGAACATCATTTCACCATCATTGAGAGAATGCACTAATTTCACAATCATTGAGTTGACTGTAATTTCTCCATCATTGAGTTTAATGACTATCTTTTCTTCAACTTTGAAGAACCTCATGGATGATGATGCTTCTTGCTCAAGTTCACTCTTCTCAAACTCACCTTCTTTTAAATCTACAAGATGTCTTGTAGAGTGAATTGTTGAGATTATGAAATCTATCCATCCAGGATTATTTTGGACTCCCCATTTTGCCTATCAATGCTAGTATCATGTTCTCAAGAATATGAAGTCTATCTTCAACATACGTAATCCTTGAAACTAGATTGTGTGCATAATCTAGAGTCCCCCATATTGAAAATTCAAAATTATCAATTCCAATGTTGGCAATCCTAGGATATAATCATTACCCATTAACATGCTTGCCAAAATTCTAAAATTGTGTCTAGGTTTGTGAATTTAGGGATATTATCCTAGAAAACTTTCATAATTGATTAGTAGAATCTTTCATTCACATATTTGATCACACACATCATTGATTTTAGTTTTCATTAGGTGCAAATAGTCAATATCCAAAATTTTTTGTTTCTTTGTTTTGATCTTGCTAAATCGACCTAGGGGCTTCACTGTCATTGAGGAATTGGATTGCTCTTCCCTTTATGCATAGGAATATTGGACCAAAGGCACAATTAGCACAACATTAATCATAGACTTATATATATATATATTTAGTAAAATATTTTCTAAAGATTTGCAATGTAAATTTTTGGTTGAATGAAATCACACTACTTAAGATAAAATTACACTAGTCAAACAAAATCATGTGTGTGACCTAATCTAAAGCCTTGATAATTTCTTTATCTATTTGTCATAGGCTTCTAATCATAAGTCTAGTTCTAGATTCTATATCTCAATTCCCTATCACACTATCAATATAATAAGCATCCACATCGATGCAATTACTAGGTAAGCCCTCTAATCTCTCTCATTTTCATTTATCATCTATTTATCTAGATTAGTATCTCATATATTACTTTTAATTTAAGATCAAATTATTATGTATTTCCTTATCATTCCATTGACATCTAAATTAATGTAAGGTGGTTTATTTTCCTTAAAATACTAATATCTATATTATTATTGTACAGGTGAAAAGTGCATCCTTGGTACTATTTTCCCTTTCATTTTGGACTCACCTTAACTATTATCCCTACTATAATGGTCTAGTGTCTGTGATAACCAAAATTTTACTTAGACACAATGCTTGGTACTTTTTTCCCTTTCATTTTGGACTCACCTTAATTGTTATCCCTACTATAATGGTCTAGTGTCTGTGATAACCAAAATTTTACTTAGACACAATGCTAGTAATTCATGTTGTGGCCTAATCACACATCGCCCCATTGGAAATGGGGACCCCCTTTTTTTTGAGCTTTGATGCTTTGCATTTAGTTTGAATGGTGTCTTGGGTTTGTTTCCTCTGCCAATCTAACAATAAGTATCTCTACTAGAAGGTATTGCTTTATAACTGGAAGTCTCATCTAGAAATGAAGAGTTTTGATCAAATTCCATCCAAATAATGAACATTGAGACCAATCGTAATATATGTTTGAGATCCTGAAAATGACTAAGTCTGGTAGCCTGATATCCTGAAATCCTAAAAAATTGAGTAAGTCTGAAATATGGTGGATCCTCCAAACTCTAGATTTTGCATGTTAAATCTGGTGGATTCGAGACCTATCTCAAACATCCTGAAAGGTATATTGAAAAATATTTAAAGTATAAGAAATTATACTTAAATATATTTTTTAATACACCTTACCATAAAGGACACTAAAAAAATGGCTAAGTATTGAAGGAAGCACAAAATCCTTGATCAGTGCACCAAGATATGTAGAGGGCGCAAAATCTTGATGAAATGCACCACATTTAACCATAGCATGAAATCATGAACCAATGCGACTTAACCAATGTGCCTTACGCAATGCATCCAAAATGAAAGGATTTTGATCATCAAAGAGAGATTTCAACTAGAGCTCAAAATCTAGAACCAATGCGCCTTAACCATTGCTCCATTTTGAAGAAGGTAAAGTGAAGATTTAAATGTCATTTGATGAGGATCCAAAACATGGAACCAATGCGCCACATCTAGTACGCCCAAGATGAAAGGTTTGTTTGATTGCCAAAGTGCATTTTTAAACTAGAGTCTAAAATCCTTAACCAATGCGCCAGACTGGATGGTGTTAGATTGCAAGTTTCATAAGACTTTTTAACCGAAGATCAAAATTGCTAACCAATGCGCTCAAGATGGAGGTTGTTCTTTTGATTGTTAAAGTGCAAATTTTATGTGATTTTAAGAGGAGACCAAATTTTCTATCTGGTGTGCCATTGGTAAAGATGGTTTAACTTAAGGTTTTTGGACATACTTCAACTGGAGTCCAAAATGCTGAACCAATGCACCCAAGTTTGAGGATTCAAAATCCTTATCTAATGCGACCAAGGTGAAGAGGAGTCCATCTTGATGGTGGAAATGCAACTTTAAAAGGAATTTCAAAAACATTGATGTAATGTACTCCATCCAATTTACTTGAAGGAAGATGTTGATTGAATTCTAAATGCAATTTTTAAATGGAGAGCAAAACCTTTAACCAACGTACCAAGATGGGGTAGTCTTTGTTGATCATTTAAGATGAGATTTTAACCAGAGCATGAAATTGTTAATCAATGTGACCAAGGCAAAAGGCTAGTTTGATGGAAGAATTGTAAGTTACAAGATTAGGAATCAAGATGCTCATCCAATGTGACTCATCTAGTGCTTTCAAGGAAGAAGAGAGGTTTGTCTTAAAGTTAAGATCAAGAAGCAATCTAAACCTTCAACCAATGTGCCCAAGTTGAGGAAGCTTGTTTTAGTGGTAAAATATAAATTTTGTGTAGTTTTTAAGGGAGAACAAAATGATAAACTAAAGCACCACAACCATTATAGTGATGAAGAAGTCTAGTATGTTAAGATAAGGATTCAAAAACATCAACCAATGCATCACCTCAAGATAGGGATAAAAACAAGGGACAGTGAAGTTTTAAAGACTTTTCAAGAAGCTATCAACATGTTGATCCATTGTGTCTCAAACATTGTGCCAATATTGAAAAGAAAAGCAAAATCTTGAAAGTCATTTCAATAGGATTCAAAATCCTCAACCATTGCACTCTACCCCATGCGCCACTTTGGATGAATTTATGAAGTTTAGACAAGCATAAGAAGATTCAAAAACCCCATCCAAAGTGCCTCATCCAATCCACCATGTTCCTGAAGATGAAGTGAAGGTTTCAATGAGTTTCAAGGAGCGATTAAAATGCTTAACCGGTGTGCCACATTCATTGTGCCAAGGGTGATGAGGGTAGAGTGGTGTCTTTCAAAGAATTTGTCAAAGAGAGATCAAAATCATCAACCAAAGCATCACATTCATTGCATCCTTATAAGAGGGTTAAATTCAAAGTGTTGAGAGCACTCACGGAGGATACAAAAACCTCAACCAAGGCACCAATACCCAGAGGATCCAAAATTGCCAACCAGTGCACCCATGTTAGAGGAATCAATTTTGGTTGTTAGAAGGTAATTTCTATGTGAAGGAGAAATTTTTATTGCTTGAAGTCATTGAAATATCAAAAGGGAAGTCAATTTGATGATAAGGGTTATTGAATGCTTATACATGCTTCTTATATGCTATGAAATCTGATGTTATCGATTGTTTGATATGATTGTTTTCTCTATTTTGTAGGAGCTTGGATTGAGCTAAGAAGTCACCTAAGGAGCTAACATCTGGAGTCACCTTCATTCAAGGAATTCAACAAGTTTCCTTGTGGGAGAAGACATCATGTAGCTTCTCCAAGTGATCACTTCAAGTTCAACAATCCGACACTCTTCATCTTCATCATTATCAAGCATTCCAAAGGCATCTATAAGGTTTCAAGTTCCTCTGGTACATTCAAGCCTCCTTGAGAAGTCATCTACTCTACATATAAAGAAGGTGTTATCATCAATATCTACACTTCAAAGGGTCACTTCAAGATCATCAAGTTCCACATGCTTCATTATCTGCATTATGTTCAAAGACACTTCATCCATCAAACTTCAAGTTCTTTCACAATCTTTGAGTCCAAAAGAGATCTCCTTCTCTGATTCATCAATGAAGCATCATCATAATCTACTCTTATCATCATCATCTACTCTTACATGAAGGAAGCAGCATCATTATCATATACATTACCCTTCATGAAGAAGCATCAAGGAAGATCATTCCTACATCCTGCAAGAAGAAACATCACAGTGTTAGTCAAATGAAGCAACAAATATCATATGCATCTAGTTTACATGAAGATGAACAAGGCAAGATCAACAAAGTATTCTCAAGCTTACAAGTTGAAAGCAATCACATTAAAGACATCACAAGATGATGCAATTTGGGAATATGTTAAGGTGGCACCTATGTGGTAGACACTCATCATCAAGCCAATCACAATTTTCCACATCATTCGACAAGCAAGAAGACAGAGAGGATGTCTATGTGGAAGATGCTCCAAAGATTCCATCTTATCCTTATTTTCTTGGAAAGTGTACCTTCATTACCTCTCTTCTATACTAAAAATAACATGTTGTTGTAACTACCTATTGAGGTGGCATGATTTGAGCCATTGGCTACGTGAATTGATCCTAGCCATTCATTGTAAATCTAGACCTCTATATAAAGGCCTTGTTGCCTCATTTGTAAAATTATTAGATAGTAGATCAGTCATTAGTTTTTTAGTGGAATTCATTTGGTGTTAAGTGTTATCTTGTGGAATAACATGGTTTCTTGTATCTTGATGAAGTGGAGAGATGTTTCAAATTAGATTAGAAGTAGATTAGAAAATCTTTGATGTAATGTATGTATGTATTAAATATTTGATCAACTCCTAGCTCATGCTTTTAACATTCATCACTGGTGAAGTGTTGTGTAATGCTAGTCTGAGCCTTATCATTTGCTTAATTTCGATTGTGGGTACTTATATAAGCCTTCATGATTTGAAAACCATTCGCATACCTTAGGAGATTGCACCAACTTCATGTAGTTATAGGCATCCTTGGTGAAGTGGAGTTAGGTTGATTCATGAGTTTGTCTATTCATGCATAATCATTGCTTCATTGACCTTAAATTAGATCCCTAAACCTTATCTTTTTCCCTTTTTTTTTATCATTGATTCATTATATATACTTCATCCACACTCAATGGATAAATAAACTAAATGAAAGAAGAAGAATCCAACGTAAGTCCCTTTGTGATAATCAGCAAGATCACATGTAATTACTGAGTTCATCCACTATAAATTATAAGAAAGGAACCTTCGAGTTGTCTCGATTGATCACATCATTTAGCATTCGAGAGACTTTATTCAAGAGAGAGTGAGATACTCTAGTGTTTTACTCTATTGTTGACTTGTCTAAAAATAATCATCAACATTTTTGGCGCTAGAAGGAGGGCTAAAATATGGACATTCTTCATTTCAAGTAGAGCAATAAGATACTCCGAAGTGGTGGATTGAGGTTTGAAGTGACCTTTCAACGAAAATTTGAGATTTCAATATTTCTTATAGTTCAGAAAATACAAAAAAAGTAGAAAATTTCAAAAAAATACAAAAAACTAGAATAGTTCATAAATCCAAAAAAAAAGCAAAAAATCAAAACATACAAAAAAATTAGAAGATGAATTTCCCAACCATGGATTCAAGTTTGAATATGCAGCAAGTTGTTGGGTATGATCCTGCAAATTCAACTCGAATTATTCTCCAACTATGGTGGTCATTGAATGAGCATCTTGGTGGCAAGAGTTTGAAGGACTTCGAGTGCAAGTATGGATGTCGTATTCATAATAAAAATGATCATAGAGAAGCAAATTGTATAACATTCTTATCATGGATGGACTTATAAGTGCAAAAGAAAATTTCATTCTTACAAGTACATGAGACGGTAGTATTTTTAAAGATACATCCTAATACTCCTGTCAGTGGTGAAGCATTCAAGAAGCTGAAAGAGAAAGTCAAGAAGGAATTAAAGAATGACAAGAATTTAAGTGTTGACGACATACTGCTTCCTAGAAATTGGTGTAGGGTGCATGATATAGATCATTTGGAATATACTTGTGAGAAATGCTAGGAAGCAATTCATCAAGACATGCAGGAAGTAGAAGCTGGTGTACCTATTAAGGAAGAAGTCTTTACTACAAAGAATCTTTATAAGCAATGTACTAGTGAGAAGGAATATGAATATGAGTTTATCAATCTTGAAGAGATAGAAGCATTTGGACAAAGGTTATCAAAAGCATTAGAAGATTATAAACATGGTTTAGAAGATGTTAGAGCACTTGAAGCAGTAATTGAGAAAGAGAGAAGATCAAGCTTGTGAAACTGAATTTGACGAAGGCAAGTTTCTTGAGGAATATACATCTACATTACATCAAGAGATCCTCGAGAATGAGCTACAAGAATTACAAAAGACATTGTTAGAAGATCATGAATTGGAGGCACTGCAAAGGAATTTAGAAGTCATCATTCAAGAATATGCTGACGAAGAGCCTATGAATAGACAAGAGCAATTTGGGTTGATGCTTGATGCTGCCATGATTAGACAAGAAGATATCAAACCAATGAAGAGAATGACAGTTGAAGAACATGCTGTTGCTATGGATGCTGAGATCAAGAAGCTGTTGACACCTTTGCTTGAGATCACAAAGGAGCTGGATGATGAGATCATGCAGTATCAAGAAGATGAGAAGTTCATCAACCATCAATAGGGACCTCCTGATGGATGTACAGAGTGCGATCAAATGCTTGGTAGGCCATGTCTCATTGAAAATAGCGAGCATCAGGTTGTATCTTTCCCTCCTATTGATTGGAAGAATTTTGAATTTGAACATCATGAACTTCTAATTGATAGCATTGATAGCAATGATAGTAATATTGTTCTTGAACATGTTGAACATGATTTTGATTATGGTGGATTGGGTAGAACAACCTGCATTTGGATAAATCATGGTCCCAATGAGAATCCTCAATTAATCATAATACTGCCAGAATTGTTTCCTACATTTGAGGTCTATCCCCTGAAGGATCTGTGGGCTGAATTCAAGAATGAATTTGCCTAGTTGCGAACTATCATTGTTGCATCATTGCTGCTGTACATACTAGAAAACCATGCTAGGGCATGTATATACTTGGTGTCCTGGGTTGTATCTCTCTGTTGCTTGTACATAGCTAGGTTAGTGTAAGGTTTTCATTTCCTATCACGTCATAGAGTAGATTTTCTTCCTTGATGTCATTTGAGTCAAGTGTTGGTTTGCTTAGAATAGTTCGCTTTCATGTTGCTTGCTTGTTGTTGTACACTTTCCTTAGTTGTTGCTTGCTTTCGTAGATTAGGTGTGAGTTGCTTTTTTAGTTTGTTTGTTGTGTCGGGGTTTCTTATTTGTAAGAGGGTGATTTTATCTTAAGCACACACTTTAGTTTCAATTTAGGATAACATGTTGGTTCTTTTCTTAGACATCCATTCATGAAAGTCTTAGAGTCTGAGGATGTTTTTTCAATTTATCATCTTGTTAGACCTTGGACTTGACTTGGAAGTTAATCATATATTGTGTCTTGACATTTCTATCTTTGGATCATAATGTTTTAAAATGCTAAATCTAAATTTTATGAATTCTTATGTCTTCTATTGAGAAACATGGATCATGACTGATGGATTTCTCGTGGATTCGATCGCTAGTGTCAAATAGCAGGACTACTTGCTCATGGAGGATAAGTCATTTGTTTAGTATTACTTGAAGTATTTTGAGATCTTATACTTTACACACTTAAAACTCCTAAAGTACCTAAAGGAGTCTCTGTGAACTTACATTAAGTGAAAAATCTAAAGGTCCACCTTTGCCGCCATCACAAGTCCACACCTGCTAGCTGAGTTATCAACATAACTCATGCCATCAAAAAGCATGTGTTGCAAGGGTAGCGGTACTGCATTGTACTCTATCACATTTAAGATTAATAGAATATCAAAGAATGAACCAAAGAAATGTAAAATCACAAATCACACACTATAATTAAGTTAGATGGACAACCAAGTAATCTTTACCAGGGCTATGGATGCCTGACCGGCAGTGAGGCTCTGCTCGAGTGGAATTGTGAGACAAACCCATTAGGGCTATAGATGATCACTGGCAGTGGGGCAATGTCCAGGTAGTTCATGAGGTGTGTACTAATCAGGTAGCCTAATGTAAAGGAGCTTAGATGATCTTAGTTGCTAAGGGATGGAAAGGAACTCATATGCACACACTTGGATCCTTGGAATATGAATGGTCATGTTGGCAGTTGGTTTTGATTTCCCAATCATATAGTTTTGTTTATTTGGTCTAGTGTGTGGGGGTACATGGAAATGTTGAAACTTGACATTTGTTTATCTTTGGAAAATTTAAGAAGCTATTTTAATTGAAATCTATCTTTAATCACACATCAGAAGGTGTCGTGTCTTGATCCAATCTATGCTGCTTTTCCTTTTTGAGTTCGTTGTCTAGCTGGTTGATTGGTAGAAGAGGAGTGTTTGAAGGTTCTGGGTCTAGATTGAGTCTTTCTCTCTAAAATGTTTAAAAACATTAATCCAGGTTGACGCTAGATGTTATGACCTAATCACACATTGCCCCATTGCAAATGGGGACCCCCTTTTTTTGAGCTATGATGCTTTGCATTTAGTTTTGGATGGTGTCTTGGGTTCATTTCCTCTGCCAATCTAACAATAAGTCTCTCTCCTAGAAGGTTTTGTTTTATAACTAGAAGTCTGATCTAGAAATGAAGATTCTTGATCAAATTCCATCCAAATAATAAACACTGAGACCAATCCTGATGTATGTTTGAGATCCTGAAAATGACTAAGTCTAGTAGCCTGATATCTTGAAATCCTAAAAAAATGACTAAGTTGGAATTTGGTGGATACTGCAAATTCTAGATTTTGCATGTTAAATCCGGTGGATTCAAGAGCTATCTCAAACATCCTAAAAGGTATATTGAAAAATATTTAAAGTATAAGAAATTATACTTAAATATATTTTTGAATAGACATTACCCTGAAGGACACTGAAAAAATGGCTAAGAACTAAAGGAATCACAAAATCCTTGACCAGTGCACCAAGATATGTAGAGGGCACAAAATCTTGATGAAATGCACCACATTTAACCATAGCATGAAATCATGAACCAATGCGACACAACCAATGCGCCTTAAGCAATGCGTCCAAAATGAAAGGATTTTGATCATCGAAGAAGAGATTTCAACCAGAGGTCAGAATCCAGAACCAATGCACCTTAACCATTGTGTCATTTTGAAGAAGGTAAAGTGAAGATTTAAATGTCATTTGATGAGGATCAAAAACATGGAACCAATGCGCTACATCTAGTGTGCCCAAGATGAAAGGTTTGTTTGATTGCCAAAGTGCATTTTTAAACTATAGTCTAAAATCCTTAACCAATGCACCAGACTGGATGGAGTTAGATTGCAATTTTCATAAGAGTTTTTAACCAAAGATAAAAATTGCTAACCAATGCACTCAAGATGGAGGTTGTTCTTTTGATTGTTAAAGTGCAAATTTTATGTGATTTTAAGAGGAGACCAAATTTGCCATCTAGTGCGCCATTGTTAAAGATGGTTTAACTTAAGGTTTTTGGACATATTTCAACTAGAGTCCAAAATGTTGAACCAATGTGCCCAAGTTAGAGGATTCAAAATCTTTATCTAATGCAAACAAGGTGAAGAGGATTCCGTCTTGACGGTGGAAATGCAACTTTAAAAGGAAGTTCAAAAACATTGATGCAATGTGCTCCATCGGATTTACTGGAAGGAAGATGTTGATTGAAGTCTAAATGCAATTTTTAATTGGAGAGCAAAACCTTTAACCAATGCACTAAGATGGGCTAGTCTTTGTTGATCATTTAAGATGAGATTTTAACTGGAGCATGAAATCCTTAACCAATGCGACCAAGGCAAAAGGCTAGTTTGATGAAAGAATTGTAAGTTGCAAGATCGGGAATCAAGATGCTCATCCAATCTGACTCATCCAATGCTTTCAAGGAAGAAGAGAGGTTTGTCTTAAAGTTAAGATCAAGAAGCAATCTAAACCGTCAACCAATGCGCCCAAGTTGAGGAAGCCTGTTTTGGTGGTAAAATGTAAATTTTGTGAAGTTTTTAAAGAAGAACAAAATGATCAACTAAAGCACCACCGCTGTTATAGTGATGAAGAAGTCTAGTATGTTAAGATAAGGATTCAAAAACATCAACCAACGCGTCACCTCAAGATAGGGATAAATGCAAGGGACAGTGAAGTTTTAAAGACTTTTCAAGAAGCTATCAACATGTTGATCCATTGTGCCAATATTGAAAAGAAAAGAAAAATCTTGAAAGTCATTTAAAGAGGATTCAAAATCCTCAACCGTTGCACTCTAACCCATGTGCCACTTTGGATAAATTCTATGAAGTTTAGACAAGCATAAGAAGATTCAAAAACCCCATCCAAAGTGCCTCATCCAATCCACCATGTTCATGAAGATGAAGTGAAGGTTTCAATGAGATTCAAGGAGAGATTGAAATGCTTAACCGGTGTGCCGCATTCATTGTGGCAAGGGTGATGAGGGTAGAGTGGTGTCTTTCAAAGCATTTGTCAAAGAGATATCAAAATCATCAACCAAAGCGCCAAATTCATTGTATCCTTATAAGAGGGTTAAATTCAAAGTTTTGAGAGCACTCACGGAGGATACAAAAACCTCAACCAAGGCACCAATACCCAGAGGATCCAAAATTGCCAACCAATGTGCCCATGTTAGAGTAATCAATTTTGGTTGTTAGAAGGCAATTTCTATGCGAAGGAGAAATTTTTAGTGCTTGAAGTCATTGAAATATCAAAAGGGCAGTTAATTTGATGATAAGGGTTGTTGAATGCTTAAACATGCTTCTTATATGCTATGAAATCTGATGTTATCCATTGTTTGATATGATTGTTTTCTCTATTTTGCAGGAGCTTGGATTGAGCTAAGAAGTCACCTAAGGAGCTAACATCTGGAGTCACCTTAATTCAAGGAAGTCAACAAGTTGCCATGTTCGAGAAGACATCATGTAGCTACTCCAAGTGATCACTTCAAGTTCAACAATCTGACAATCTTCATCTTCATCATTATCAAGCATTCCAAAGGCATCTATAAGGTTTCAAGTTTCAATACATTCAAGTCTCCTTGAGAAGTCATCTACTCTACATATACAGAAGGTGTTATCATCAATATCTACACTCCAAAGGGTCACTTCAAGATCGTCAAGTTACACATGCTTCATCATCTGCATTATGTTCGAAGACACTTCATCCATGAAACTTCAAGTTCTTTCACAATCTTCGAGTCGAAAAGAGATCTCCTACTCTGATTCATGAATGAAGCATCGTCATCTATTCTACTTCATGTCATCATCATCATCTACTCTTACATGAAGGAAGCAACATCATCATCATATACATTACCCTTCATGAAGAAACATCAAGGAAGATCATTCCTACATCCTGCAAGAAGAAACATCACAGTGTTAGTTAAATGAAGCAACAAATATCATATGCATCTAGTTTACATGAAGATGAAAAAGTCAAGATCAACAAAGTATTCTCAAGCATACAAGTTCAAAGAAATCAAATTAAAGACATCACAAGGTGATGCAATTTGGGAATATGCTAAGGTGGCACCTACGTGGTAGACACTCATCATCAAGCCAATCACAATTTGCCACATAATTTGACAAGCAAGATGACAGAGATGACATCTATGTGGAAGATGCCCCAAAGATTCCATCTTATCCTTATCTCCTTGGAAAGCATGCCTTCATTGCCTCTCTTCTGTACTAAAAATAGCAAGTTGTTGTAACTACCTACTGAGGTGGCATGATTTGAGCCATTGGCTACGTGAATTGATCCTAGACATTCATTATAAAGTTGGACTTCTATATAAAGTCCTTGTTGCCTCATTTGCAAAATGATTAGATAGTAGACCAGTCATTAGTTTTTTAGGAGTAGAATAGGAGAGACTCTTGAAATTCTCTGAGAGGACTTGAAGTTGTTGTCAATATTTCTCAAGAATAATGCAAAACATTGGAATTCATTTGGTGTTAAGTGTTATCTTGTGGAATAACATGGTTTCTTGTATCTTGATGAAGTGGAGAGATGTTTCAAATTAGATTAGAAGTAGATTAGAAGCTCTTTGATGTAATTTATGTATGTATTGAATATTTGATCAACTCCTAGCTCATGTTTTTAGCATTCATCGCTAGTGAAGTGTTGCATAAAGCTAGACTGAGCCTTATCGTTTGCTTAAGTTTGATTGTGGATGTTTGTTTGAGCTGTGCCGTCCAATGGGTGCTTATATAAGCCTTCATGATTTGAAAACCATTCGCATACCTTAGGAGATTGCATCAACTTCATGTAGTTGTAGGCATCCTTGGCAAAGTGGAGTTAGGTTGATTCGGGAGTTTGTCTATTCATGCATCATCATTGCTTCATTGACCTTAAATTAGCTCCCTACACCTTATCTATTTTCCCTTTTTAATCATTGATGCATTATATATACTTCATCCACACTCAAGGGATAAATAAACTGAATGAAAGAAGAAGAATCCAATGTAAGTCCCTTTGTGATAATTAGTAAGATCACATGTAATCACTGAGTTCATCCACTATCAATTATAATAAAGGAACCTTGGAGTTGTCTTGATTGATCACATCGTTTAGCATTCAAGAGACTTTATTCAAGAGAGAGTGAGATACTCCAGTGTTTTACTCTATTGTTGACTTGTCTAAAAGAAATTATCAACAAGTCAGACTACAAACAACACATGTACTGTACCATTTCTAAAGGCATCAATCGAATCACTCATACCTTTTGGGGAAAGCTATCTAGGCGAGGGTGATTTGGACTAGTTACTCTCTTGGCATAGAAGAAGTGCACCCCAGGTGATAGTGGAGTTGTGTTGTATGTTTGAATGTTGAATTATTGAGTTTGTGTACTCATGATGAGACTGAGGGTTTCCTTAATGTTTTCTTATGTTTGTTGTTTGAATTGAAAAGTTTTGTAACTTACTTCTTCTACCCATCTCATGTCATACTTTGTTTCAGGATAATTTTACCTCTTGCACGGTTGGTCACATGTGACTAGCATAGCTTTGTCGAGGACTTGTATAGTAATTATTTATCAATTGTACAGTTAACTACATGCGACCAATACTAATGGTAAAATCAGGAGGAGAGATGTTAGAACACTGACCTTGCTGCAGCCTCAACAATAAAATATCAACCTAAAATTAATGCAAAAGTGAACAATAAAAAATAAAAAATAATAGAATTTAAGATTCTCAATTTATAATAAATGTTTGAAAACTTTGGATTAGAGTTTGCAAAGAAAAAGATTTATTTGGATTGCAACAACTATAATCTATTAACTTTTTGAAAGGATTTAGGATAATTTTTTTTCGAATTTCTTTATGAACGTACTACTTTTGACTTAATAATGGGTCGCAAATAACATGGCTAGATAATTTTTTTATTTTTTTATTTTTTAGGGTAATTTTTATCTTCAAATCTTTAAAAATATTAGTAACCTATATTATTCTCAAAACAACAAAAATCTTTCAGCTTTTTACTTTTTAATAAGAAACTCCTCAACATTCAAGTAAATAAAAATAAAAAAAATCCTTATAAACTCACCAAGGATTACTTGGCATTTATCCTCCTTAAGCAATCCATTATTAAAGAGATCTATGCAATGAAACCTATTGTAAGTTGGACACTTCAGCAATCCATTATTATCGAACTCAAAACATCTTTAACAGCACCCAAAAATTTTTCAAATCAACCTTTTGAATCCCAAAAAAAATTAACCCACAGAGATATAGAATCACACTAAATATGAGACACACAAAATAACCTAAAAGATTAATATAAAATCTTTTTATTTTTTCTTGAAGAAAGATATAGTGTTTAAGGTATTGTTGTTTAATTAAAAGTTAAACAGTCCACAAAAAGAAAAAGAAAAGAGAAATAATAGAATACCATATATTGGCTTGCCAACGGCAACGGCCACGCTCATCACTGACTCCAATGAATCGGCCACTTTTCCTACCATTATCATTTATGTTAGGCTTTCCATGAGACGTCTTAGGGTTAGGGTTTTCCATGCCATTATTACCACCACTTCCTGCAACCGTGTCTTGATCAACCCTCCCTCTACTGAGATTCATTAGCATCCTTGCCGTCTGTTCAATATCATCCAATTCACAAGAATTCTCCTGCTGATTTTTCCTTTTTCTACCACTAAGCCTCACCTCAGCATTAGGATCTGCTATCTCAGAAGCAGGACTAGACTGAGCTTTAACTTCAGCAGGACAAATATTGGCATTAAGATTTTCCATTATTGTAAAGTCTGCACAATGCAAGAAAGCAGTTAGCACTGCAAACGTACATGTCAATCATTCTATTCCTTATCCTTTTAAAAAAAGCTAGCACATCACTTGAGAAAGTTGGGTCCATTGATATATAATGGAAAAGAGAGATTTCAATATCCTTCATCATACTAAAACAGTCTATGAGACTATCATATTACAAAGCACTGCTGAAGTAGTGAGAGATTGCTATCAGACAAATCTGTTTTTTGCAACTTGTTCGTCGTCCAAAGCTTGACCTTTCTAGTGATGATAGATAAAACAAACATTGATGAAAACAATTGGTTCTGTTAGTTTTCCTTTATGTTTATATCTAATATCCCTTCGCTTGTTTTCCTTTGTTTTCCAAAGGAAAAAAATTGATGGGAAAACGAGGAAGACCATATAGTCAAAAGTAATTATGATTTCCTGATTTGGCAAAGTCTTATGACCATTAAAGAATGCTTGTAGTCCAACGCAATAACTAAATTTATCCAGGAAGAATTAAATGTTGTAAACAGAAAATGAGTAAAACTATTTAGAAGGAACCAAATTTTAAGTTAGATTAAGCCCTGTAACAAAGTTGAAGAAATTAAACTTATATTACCAGGGCATTGATATTCAAGAAGATGACAGAAAGATTTAATTATGGTGAAAAATAATTCATTTATATAAATAAATAAGTTAAATAAAAGGTTATTGAAGAAATAAATATCCAATAATATTATTGTAAAGAAGTATATGTTTCACTCTTTCAATTTTATGTTTTAATGTTATCTTTGTGGATCTGATTAACATATTCTCTTAGTATATAATTTATTTTATACATGCAGTGAATAACCCTAATTTTGAATTGAAGATTGTATTATGTTTAATCCTCCACTTCATACCAACACCAATGTAATTCTTAGGACTTCTTCCTTCCTAGACTAGATCATACATGCAGTCTCATCCTATAGACTAGATTGTGGGAATGATCTAGTCCTCTAAATTTAAAATTTGAAATTCTAAATTTCAAAGCTAACAATCCCAAGATATACTTATTACTCATGAAGAAGATAAATGTTGAATACTTTTATCTTTAGCTTTCTTCAACCAAGAGGGTGCTAATTGGGATGTAAATTCCAACATTTATCTTCTTCATGCCCATCTTTATCACAATGAGAACAATGCAATTTTCTCTCACCTTTACCATGGAATTACAAATCTTCATTCCTTTTCCCTTTGGATTTTTCTTTCCACCATGCTACTATTTGTTACCCTTGATGCAAGTGAAAGGAACTCCCTCGTTGTCCAACTCTAGATACCCTACTTGGGCACAAGCCTCATCGATATTTTGGGGTTTGGCCCTGAATAATACCATTTGTAGATGGTTAAACAAACCTCCCACATAGCTAATTAACACATCATGCTCTATGATGTCCTTCCCAAGGTTAAGTGCTCTTTTTATTCTGTTGTAGGCTTGAACACTTTTCCCTTTCCTTTTTACTTTCCCTTTTCCTCTCTTCAAATGATTCCACTACATCACTTATTCTTCTTCATGGAAAATGGGGTAAAACTAATTCTACAAAAGCTCATTAAAATTATTCCACTTGGAGATTGGTGCAATTTTTTAAATTTTCAAAGAGTGAGCATAACTCCGATACCATGTGAGAGAATGCCCAAGTTTCAATCTTATGAAAGAAGTCTGTTGAGTTGACCATCATTTCACCATCATTGAGAGAATGCACTAATTTCACCATCACTGTAATTTCAACATCATTGAGTTTAATGACTATCTTTTCTTCAACTTTGAAGAAACTCATGGATGATGATGCTTCCTGCTCAGGTCACTCTTTTCAAGCTCACCTTCTTTTAAATCTACAAGATGTCTTGTAGAATGAATTGTTGAGATTATGAAATCTATCCATCTAGGATTATTTTGGACTCCCCATTTTTCCTATCAATTCTAGTATCATGTTTTCAAGAATATGAAGTTTATCTTCAACATACATAATCCTTGCAACTAGATTGTGTGCATAATCTAGAGTCCTCCATATTGAAAACTCAAAATTATCAATTCCAAAGTTGGCAATCCCAGGATATAATCATTACCCATCAATCATGGGTGTGATCTAATCTAAAGCCTTGAGAATTTCTTCATCTATTTGTCATAGGCTTCTAATCACAAGTCTAGTTCTAGATTCTATATCTCAATTCCCTATCATGCATTATCAATACAATAAGCATCCACATCAATCCAATTACTAGGTAAGCCCTCTAATCTCTCTCATTTTCATTTATCATCTATTTATCTAGATTAGTATCTCATACATTACTACCTAATTAAATTTAAGATCAACAATAAGCAAGAAATATTTGGAATCAGTAAAGTTAGTATCTCATACATTACTAAAGTTTGATGGAACAATGACTGAAGACGCAACTGAAGCTTAGTTAACAGATATGGAAAAAATATTTTGAGATAAGAAATTACTTGAAATTAACCAAAGTGGTTTGGAGGGCCTTTCAATTGGTAGGAAAAACATCCACTTGGTGTATCAACATGAAAAAGGAAAAAGAGTTGAAGTCCAAACTTGCTTATCGCAATATGAATCACAAGAGATTCAATAAGACTCCAACTTTACAACCATCCAAAAGAAGAAATGATAAGAACTATGAGAATAAAATAAATGGAAAAGGAACCCAGAAGAATAAGAGCGGGTCTGGTAATGAGAAAAAGAATGGTAGTTTCAAAGTAAATGAGGATAATACTGGAAAACCAGCAGAATGGAGAGGACCTCTTGGAGGTTGCTTTACTTGTGGAGGTGAACATTATGCTCATCAATGCCCAACCAAGAACCAGAGTGGTTATCCAATAGGTAATGCCTTACCTACATAACAAGTAGCTTTCCAACAGATAATTCATGTAGCTCTTTATAATCACCAAGCAAAGTATCAGATCACACCCATAGAGGTGATTGGAATTTTTTTGGAATCCCTATCTCTATCTTGATTGATACTGAAACAACTAAAATTTTTATTTCTCCTAGAGTTTTGAATAAGTTTCCTAGAAGAGCTGGTTACATTGCTAAACCTTGGTTAGTATAGTATGCTAACCAATCTAAGACTCAGGTAGAGCAATGTTTGTTTGAAGCTAAGATTGGTTTCTCTATTTTTTCAACAATGGTGAACCTATACTAGCTCCCTTAGGTTCCTATGATGTTATCTTGGGAATGAGTTGGTTATGGAAGCTTGGAGCCAAGGTAGACTATTTTTATAAAACTATTGAATGCTTAGATGATATGGGAAATAAGGTCTTTTTTGACGGTATTCAAAGAGAGGTCAAGATTTGACCAATCTCTACAAAGCAATTAAAAATGCTAGTCGAAAAGGGTGTCAACTCTTCGTAGTAAAAATGGAACAAATTAAAGAAAGTCCTAGAAAACATAGTGTGTTTTTTGAAGAAAGGTTTCCATTTCTTCAAGATTTCAAATACCAATTGCAATATTTTTTTGCTAAATGTTTGATTACACCTAGTGTTTCACCCTGGGGTGCACAAGTTATCTTTGTCAAAAAGAAGGATGAAACTTTGTGTCTATGTCTTGAATATCATATCCTCAATAAAGAAATGATAAAGGATAAGTAACCATTACCACATATATATGATATGTTTGATCAAATGCATGAAGCTTCTGTGTTTACAAAGTTTAAAGCTATCATAGATTGAGCTATACCTAAGAAAGTGCTTGAAGTACATAGCTTTATGGGTTTGGCAGGATACTACCGAAAGTTTATTTTGAATTTCTCCAATATTGCCAGTCCAATCCCTTCCTTACAAAGAAAAGGGAAACATTATGATTGGTCAAACAAATGTCAGGAGGTGTTTGATCTTTTAAAAGAGAAATTAACAATGACACCAATTCTGAGAGTTCCCAATCTTGAAAGTTAGTTAGAGGTAATAACTGATGCCTCAAGAGATAGATTAGGGGGGTTGCTTATTTAGGATAGGCGAGTAATAGCCTATGAGAATAGAAAGATTAAATATTATGTTGAGAATTATGCTCCACATGATTTATAATTGGTAGTAGTTATGCATATTTTGAAAGTATGGCATCACTATCTGTTAGGGAAAACCTTTTTGCTAAAATCAGATCATCAAAATCTTAAGTATATATTTTCTTAACCACATCTTAATGCTCGACAAAGGAGATGGTTAGAATTGATATCCAACTAAGACTTTGAGATAAGTTATATCAAATGAAAAGAGAACAGAGTAGCAAATGCTTTGAGTCGACAGAGACATATTTCATCACTTGTCTCTATTCATGTAAACTTCAAGGATTTAATGTTGAAAAAATTATTAGGTGATGAATAATATGAGCAGGTCAAGTAAGCTCTTATGGTAAATCCTAAAGATTCAATGTATGATGGGTTTCATTTTGAGTCTGATGGAGCACCAGTATTAACCTTGCAAATTTGTTCAAGAAGTGTTTAGATAGCACGAAGTTCCTGAAAAGATTATCTTAGATAGAGAAGCGTATGTGACATCAAGGTAAGGGAAAACTATTTTTTCTTCACACTAGGAACTATTTACTTAATATGAGTACATCTTATCATCCTAAAATAGATGGTCAAACTTAGAGAGTTAACCAGGTTTTGGAGGATTTGTAAAGAATGTATTGCATGGATCAACGATATTAATGGCAAGAGTACTTACCACTTGTGGAATTTGCTTATAACAATTCCTATCTTTTTCTATCACAATGGAACCATTTGAAGCTTTTTATGGAAGAAAATTCCAAACTCCTATAAATTGGGATAAGCTAAAAGATAGGATTAGCATTGGTCCAGAATCGCTAGCTGAAATGGAAGAAAAGGTTAAATTCATCAGAAAAAGCTTAGCAGAAGCCAATGATAGATAGAAAAGTTATGTTGTTACAAAGTGAATATAAAGATAATTCTCTATTGGAGAGAAAGTTCATTTGAGGGCCAAACCTCAGAAAAGTTCTATAAAATTAGAAAGTCTTTCAAATTAGCTCCTCGTTACATAGAACCCTTCAAAATTCTTGAAGTGATCAATCTAGTTGCCTACAAGATGTCTCTACCACCAACCTTATCTAGAATGGACAATGTTTTTTATATTGTTATCTAAAAAAGCATATTGTAGGAGGTAACCATATCCTA
Source organism: Cunninghamia lanceolata (assembly GCA_027924645.1). Lineage (NCBI taxonomy): Eukaryota > Viridiplantae > Streptophyta > Pinopsida > Cupressales > Cupressaceae > Cunninghamia > Cunninghamia lanceolata. Next base: position 25,766,117 of record BSBN01000078.1, on the reverse strand, counting down.
AATTGGAATGCATTACAAACACAAGACCCAAGAGTGATCACAATCGAGCCTCTCAAAGTGCTCAAAATGTACAAGCTCCACTTGCATAACATAGAGGGTATGTAGTACAAGGCCCAATGGGACCAGTATCAAGAAGATAATGCTACATGGGAGGATTTCTATGAGTTGTTTTAGAAATTTCCTCATTTATTTCATACTTTTAGTAGCTAAACAAAAAATTGTTATATATTTTGAATTGTTACATTGAATCATCGAGGACAATGAATCTTATGGGGAGAGATATGTTACATCCATCTTTTTGGCTTTGATTTTACTTTTTTACTTTTATGTGAATAGAAGTGAGTTTATGGAATATGATTTGACATTATGTTAAATGTTAGAGTAAATCATTGATTATATTAGATATTAGTGCATGTGATTAAGTATAATGCATGTGATTAATTGATTCATTAATATACATTATGAAAATTTGATTTGTTATTCATAAGATTTATGAATGAACTAACGATGCACTAATCATGATTTGGTAATTGTGAGTTGTATGTAGAAAAATAGGTTTTGATTACTCTCAGAGAAAGAGAGAGAGACAATATCTTCTGAGGGGGAGAATAGACCTTTGATTTTGAACCGTTCATTTGCCATCTAAGTGTTGCTTACTTTTAATTAGTAAACCCTTGACAATTGAGGTAAGTTGTGTTTTTCAAAGCAGTTTAAGTTTGTTGGTCAACTCAACAAGTTGTCGACGTCATTTAGAATCCTTTTGAAGTTTTATCTCATCAACCTTGTCATTTTGTGAAATCAACATTGTTGATGTTGAGCAAGTCATTTTGTGACTAGCGTGACTTTCCATCAAACATGTCAATCTTTATGTTGTAAACAAGATCACGTTTGCATTTTCATTGGTGTGGTTGGAAGAAATGTTAGCGTGTTTCATGTTATATTTAGAACGTCAAATATTTCTTTTGTTGTCAAAATGAAATCGATGATTTTTTCTTTTAGGTCGTGAAGGGGAGATGAACTCAACCCATTCACATTTGTGTATAAGTTTACATAAAAACATTGTTATTATTCCTATTGATATTAATATCTATGTTCATAGACTATTATTATATGTAGAACTTTGAGTGGTTAGAACAACTTTGATAGTGGGATAATTGTTAACAACCTCTATTATAATGAAGCATTCATTAATAACCATCTTTGATAATATTGAATGCTTTTCAGAGAGAGTCATTGTTGTGTGAGGAGTGGTAATTATTAACCACATACTCCTCTAACTTTGCATGTCCAACTAAGAGCCTTCGTGGGCTAATTTAGTGGAGATACTCATGGCTTCTTGAGTCAATTACAATTTTAAGAGTGGCATCTTTATGATAGAGAGTTGTGGTTAGCTACGACAGGGAACAACTCATTGGTAGAATCGGGCAGAGAGGTAAGAGAGGTGGTTGGTTTTTGTGATAATAGAGATTTGAAGAGCTCAATTTTGGTAGCAGAGTTTAGGAGAACATCAAGAGAGCCGAGAGAAGGAAAATCTCAAAACATTGAAGGTTAGATATCTTAGTTGATAAACACTATAAGTTAATGGGGGAAATTGATATCTGAGAATGGATCATTTCTTAGAAGGGAATTAGTTCAAGAAATTGAAGTGCAGGTCGACAAAGTCTAAGTGTTGCCATTTTTCTCAGGTATGAATCATGCATATTCCTCATGATTCTCTTATTGCAAATCAAGTTACTAGAAACTATTGTATATCAATAATTGGTTTTGGAGAATGTAGTAATTCCCTATGAAATATTGGTAGTTATATGAGCCTTTAGACCATATCTAAGTATATTAGAAGCTTTACTTGCATCAGAGAACTCTTGGTCAATGTTGCTCATCTTATTGTTTCTAGTTGATAATATAACATTTTTTTGCTCAGAACTCAGAGTTAATGTTATCATCTCTTTAATAGTCTACAGTCATAGTACAATTTTAATGGTTGATACTTGTATATAAAGAATGTTAGTATAGATCAGTTTTTTTGTTCTTCATAGTGAAAAAGGGCATGGTGTTTCTGTAGGAAAGCTTTTGTCTGAAAGAAAACTTTATTGATAGTTATCTCAATCACCAAAACAAGATTCTATTCAAGATCCATCTTAATCACTGTCCTTCCTCCAACCCCTAATAAATAATTGAATTGGGCCCTTCCTCCATCCCTAGGGCTCTCGAGAGGTAGGATCCACCTGCCTCTTATTCCCTCTCCTTTTCAGTCGAGTGCCAGCAGCAGAGCTGGCCATTGGGCCGCAAATATTAAGAAGGGCCAATATCAGCAGCGGCTATTTAAACCCCCGGGGGGGCATTCCAATAATAGGTTGTGGCCCCTGATATAACTTCCTCTCCCAGGCCTACGATATAATAGGTTGTCCCCAATTGATAGTTGCCATGGCAAGAATTAATAGGAACAATTAATGCCGTAGGGCCCAACGGCCATTGAATTTAATGGGTTGTTCCCATCATCTAATCCCAACCCAACCTGACCCTTATATTCAATCCAGGAATCCATTGGGGTTGAAGTCTGGTTGTTCCACCTACAACTAGAAATTGGGAACATCCCACTTTATAATAGGCTCCGTATTGTCATAGTAGAGGTAGTGCAGGGCATGTTACATATAGAATCTGGTGTACCAGTCATCTATCAAATGCCACTTTCTTCAGCTATCTCTTCCTGAGGAACTACACCCCCCCCACTCGGCCCTAACCTAAAAATGCCTTTGATGCCTTTGACCCTTTGATGGTTCTGTGGTCCTAAAGGAACATGGAGATCAATAATGTATCAACCAAAACATGACTATTTGAAGCACCATGAAGGAGATCAACAATGTATCAATTTTTGACATCAAGACCTCTATGAAGAACAAAGTAACTTTTGCATGCATATCAAATTGACACCTAGATTCAAGGTGTCATGAAGAACTCATGACTACCCAACTAACATAGAGAAGAGAACACCAATGTCAACATCCAACATCAAGCACGAACACATTGCATGGGAGATGACCAACATGACATCATCATAACCCTTGCTCATCATCCACTGAATCATCATCATCCCTTTTTGACATCAATGACAAGCCATCAACAATCCCCCCTTTGCCATTGACAGAAAAAACCAATTTTCTCTATCCCACTTTGAGAACAAATGACAAAGGATTCTCAGAGCATCACTCCCTCTACAAATGAAATCCATCAAACATGGTTGATCTAGAGTAGTAGTGACACCAAAGTATTAACAAGGTAAATGACAAGAGGAAGAGTACTGTCACTAGAGATTTGCAACATTTACAAGTTGATGACCAACATTATCTATATACTAACAAAATAATTCACTTACGTGAATTAATCATGAAGGATACTGTGAAAAGGATACTTCATGTTATCATTGTTGCAGCTTTACCAAACTATTTAAATCAATCCTTCACAGGCTTTTGGACATTGCATTTCATTTCTCAACACAAACAACCATATCAAACCTATTCTTTCAGTCACTGCAATGTAATTATCAAGCTATGCAAGGCAAGCATGATACTCCCCCAATGAGAACTGACTAATTTACAAAAGCAATCAAAAGAAACACTTGTATGAAATCATGAGTAAGTCATTGACTGTCATCAATACCAAAGTGTCATCAAGACATAGGGTTACTCTATTTCTTTACATATCACAGACCTTATAGATCAAACTTCCACTACTAGTAATCTTACATAGATTAGAATAATCTCTACAAAGAACCATACTGATATGATAGTGACATCAACAACAATATACTCCCTCTCTATGCATAACTTTTAAGATCATGAGAAGAAAGAAGAAATTATGGTTTTCTGAATTTCTTTACCTCTGTAGTAATCACAGCCTTCTGCAATTATTCTCTCTATCTAAATCACTCCACATCTTTGTACAAACTGATGAACATAGTAAAACCTATTTCCCCTGCATCTTCAATCATTCTATTAAGACTATACATATATGTTCTCTATCATCTTTGTCTTAGAAATGAGAATTTATCTTTATCTTTTCACACCATTCAAAATTAGAAATAAATCTTCATTTCATCTCACCAAAAACCTTGTTTTACAACCACCAACATCTAAAACAAACAATCAAGCACTCCCGCTGCATATTAAACTTGCAAAGTCTGCATGGAGACTGTCAGAAACCAAAGCATCACTATAAAGAACATGCACCATGAACACCATTGTTATAATGTCACATCCACACTGTCTCTTGCATATCAAGATAAAACATAAAGCAACTAAGAATTATCACTGTACTCTCTATGTCAATTACCTACCTTAGGACATCATATACTACATACTCAATGCATCAATGCTTAACATGGTTTCAATTAAAATCCTTATTAAAAAGTTTCCTTCAAGTCGGACTTCCACCTTCATGAGAAATTAGATCATTGACATATACGTTTTGATTTTATAGTCATTTTTGTGTGAGCTTTATTGGAATACACATTCAAACCTTGATATACTCCTTTCAACATTGTACCAAAAACACATGTTACTTTGTCACACATAACTGTAACATTGTTTATCATTAGTGCACTCCTAAAAGCAATTTGAGATAAATGACAGTTGTTACTACAATAGTCCATTCAACAGTCCATAATTCAAAGCTACATGAGATCATTCAAAATTGTCACTATTAAAATACTAATACTAATCACTATCTACTATCATCAATGACTAACACATTGGAGCAATATTGAATCAAACCAACATCAGAACACCAAATCATTGCACAAACAACATTTGATAATCACATTGCACCTTGAAAGATACTATACCCTATTGCAAAGCTTGCAACAATTATCTTTCTCTTCATTTTACTATTTATTAAGCTTTGAATCCACATGAACACTAACATTGTATAATTTGACAAATAGATTGTTATGATGTAAGATGAGAGGATATATAGCATGAATGGTACTATCAATACCTTGAAAGATGATAAACCAAGCAAGCAACTTCATCAAGTGAAGCATGACAGGTGAAGTATGAAGCATGTTGTGCAAGTGAAGCATGATGACATCAACTCCATAACAATAAAACATAATCAAAGATCAAATCACCTTTGAATCAATTCAGTTAACTGTCTTTGTTATATTTGAACTTGTACAAGCATCAGAATGATCAGAAATGATGAGTTTAGGTGCATCAAATCAAACTCAATGGGGATAAATTGTAAACCACTTCATCATTAAGTCTTGCATCAATACCAAACTTACCAAATACTTGAATGAATGAGGCAACCATCCAAAGACTATGAAAAACTTATCAAGATGCTAAAGAATGAATGTTTAGGGGAAAATTGGATTTGTTAATCTTTTGATTTTAGATGTTTAAATCCACCTCTCCACTATACATTGAAGGATCTAGGGTCGAGTGGTGAGCACTATCATACCCTAGGTCACTTGTAGATGTAGGGAATTTAATTATTAATTTTCCTTCTCTTATGTCTAATTAGTCATTAAAACCCTAATGACGCAAATACGACAACAAATTGATGAAAGACAAAAAAAGCTCTTGCAGACAAGAATAAAATACCAAATCATAGAATATATGTTTTCTGGGTTCTGAAGCAGAACAGTCAGGGACACTGGAGCAGGTGCCCAAGTCCAAGGTACCTTCTTTTTTGGGGAATCTAGACCTCCTTCTGACATTGATCAACTCTGTAACTTTTATTTTTTGAGATCTATCTACAAAGGACACTGGAGCAAGCACCCAAGTCCTGGAAATGCTTCTATGTCAGACTTTTCTCTAGATCCTGAATCCCTAATGCCTACCAAGTCTTCCTACAACTCCACTTTTCCCAAATGTGACACCTGTAACCTGCAATCACAAGACTTGGTTTGGGGGTTGTGGTGTTTAGAGGCTTGCCTTAGTCAAGCCTCAAAAGACACTTAACTCTTTGAACACCATTGTCAAATAAAGAGTGCGTGCCCTTGTGAGAAAGAGGCAAAAATTAAAGGAATCAATAATGAAAACATAATAATATGTCACCTTGTAGTGAAGCTCTCATGGAGGAAGATGCTCTTTATACCATGAGGGGATTGATGCTCAAATACGCAAATATCAACACACAAAACATACAAGTCTACTCTTGCAACACAATAGAAAGCCTTGAATCACCTTAAGAATGCCTAGAGTTCACAATGATCATCTAGTTTACAAATGAATGCCTAAACATGCTTATATATGCACCTACAAGCATTCCTGCCAAGATTTTTAAAATTAAACTTTATCATGTCTATAAAAGAACCAAATAAAGATCATAAACTAAAACCCAAAAATTAGGGCTTCCACAAAATAGGGTAGGACTAGGGCATGGGCATCCAAGTCCTCCCCCCCTATTTTGGGTAGGGTACAGTTCAAGGGGTCCACCTAGGTCCAATTTTCCATGGAACCTAGGTCTCATTCCATTGGGATGCCAAAATATGAACTAAAATGTCCTAAATGCATACTAAGGACCTGGGAGCTAAACCCCATGAGGGAAAAGCCCCCAAGGGGACATTTTCTGATATTACAATGAAATATGACACACTTCAATCAACAAACAATAATGCAATTGATACATGCCACAATATTATTCCAATATTGACATATTTATTTTCCACATAAACAAAGTGTTAATAAACTCCTTATTATACCTCTAATCTTCCAATGAAATCTTTGAGTTTCTCTAAGTTCTTTCCACTCCTGCTGCATACATCCAACTCTACATCATGAAATACCTTTGAAAATCCTACAAAGACTTTATTCTCACTATGACTGAGAAAACATTATGTAGGTTTCATGTTAGTGATTCACAGTGACTAAGAGACTTGCTTCTTACTGAGCATTGTAGTCAAGGTAACTACACTGAGCATCCAAACTAATACTTTCAAACCTCTGACATGCATTCATACCACTGTTAGCATAAATACCAAATCATTATGAACTTGTATACCAAACCTTTGAGAAGAAAACTATGAATAAAGATCACCATACTTTTTCCAAGGCAACAACCTCACACCAAACCATCACTAGATGTTTTACTAACCTTCTTATTTTCACCTTGGGGTAAAAGATAAGACATTGAAAATTTCCCTCTGACTCCATGCTACTTTTTATGCACTTGGAGATGCCTTTTGTACATAAAGCACATACATAGGTTCATTTTGTTTTTGTTCATGTTTCCTCCTCCAAATAGATTTTACCTTTCCTCTACCCATATCAACATTAGATGATGCTTTTGTGATTAGACTATTAGTTTTCCTTCGAAGTTCTTTCAAACCAGGGCTACAAAAATTTTATATATGTCCAAAGTTATTGCAATTGAAACATCTTAACTTGTTCATCATTCCAAGATGACTGTTATAGTTATATCTTCCATGCACTCAACAATTTCTTGCTCATACCAACTTTATTACAGTTATAACAAACATTGTTATAGTCCCAGGATTTGATAAACTATAAGAATTATTATCCTTATTCCATCCAAAATCATTTCTTGAGTGAGTTCTACAATCTCTAGCTCTATGACCATAAACATGACAAGAATAGAAATACCAATGAAAATGAGAGTAGTTGTACCTTATTGAATGGTATTGCCTGATAGGTGGAGGCCTTGAGAACCTGTTTGTTCTTCTTCTTCCAACATAAACAACTTTATTTTTTGTTTTATCTTCAGGAGCAGCAACATGATGACTTAAATCTATCTTCTTCCTTGGTACATTTCTGACTTTGGAGCACTGTCCTATTTCATAGCGTAGACTAGTAGTGTCCTTATGATTCTTTTGCTGCCTCAACAAGTCATTTAAGCATTCAGTACTCTTTTCAAACTGCAGATTCTTGTCCAACTTAGAAGATACCTTTTCCAATTCCTTTCTCAAAGAGACTATTTATAACTCTAGTTTTAGGCATTCATTAGTTTTAACTTCAAGATCAGATTTTGTAAAATTGACTACCTTTTTGCTTCTTCTACTTCAGTTTTTAGACTAATAACCAGTTTGTTAGACTCTTCAATTTGTACCTCTGCCTCTTCAAGATCTAAAGAAACTTTTACAAAATCTAAACATACCTTGTCCTTGGAATCTTTTTCTTGTTCAAGTTGGTCTTCTAATTTCTGGCTCTCTTTTTTGAGTTGCTTGATTGTATCTAGAGCACACAAGAGTTCACCTTCTATATCAACCTCATGCTCCTATTCATAGTCCTCTTCACCCACAAAGATGTCTCCTTCTTCATCATCAATCTCAACAACAAAATCATCTTCTCTTTTATCAAGTTGTTGTCCACCTATACTCACATTGAAGTTTTCATTTTTATCAAAACTCTCAACTTCAAGACCATTATGTTTATCACACTTTGTATCAACATTCAAGGGTGACTCATGCAACAACTCAATACTTGACTTGACTGGGGCTTGTTTTACAACCTTTTTCTTGGCATCTTTCATTTTTCTATTTCGTTTACACTTTCCCATAGTACTCCACTATCAGGATCTCCTAAGTTGATTAAACTTTGAACAAGGAACATAAGGCTCTGATACCACTTGTTGGAATACAATACCACTAAGAGGGGGGTGAATTAGTGGTATACCAATTTAAAATGACCTTGAATAAATATTTCACAAATTTAAACATATAAAATGCAAGTTTTAGAATAGTTCAACTATCACGTGTTGCATCATACATGTAAAGCTATCAAGCTTTATTGAACATAAAGAACATAAGCAAATTATAAAAGTTGAAGACACCATAGAAACCCAAATGTTGAAAGATACAAAAGATTGAATGTTTGAACATGTAGACAAAGTAGACCACAAATAATGAGAAACCATAACACAATGATTTATGAGTGGAAAACCCTCATAGGGATAAAAAAGCACTCAGGAAAAATTGCCTCACTACCTTCATAAAATCACATTGATCATAGAACCTCACTGGCTACTTTTTGTGCCTCACTGGAAAAGCCTCATTGGCTACACAACATGCCTCATTGGCAAATACAACTACCTCACTGGCAAATCAATAGTGTCTCACTGACAAACCATAAATATGAGAAAGAAAAAGATAATTGAGGGGGTTACCCTAATTCTATACAACACATTACACTTCATAACCTTATATCTCCTTCTATCTACAACCAATACAACCATCAGACATAACCTTTTCAAACACAAGGATAGTATAAACACATCAGGACTCTTTTATCCTCTATGGACAAACATACCTTTAATACTACAAACACCACACTTACAATCCCCTTGTATACATCTAAATAGACTTCAATCTTCTTCTCTTTCAAAAATCATAGAATTGCTTCAAAACATAAGCATTACAACAATGAATATGACCGTAATGCTGTGTAGAATCTAATCAAATGACTTGCATCATCAAAACTATCATACAAAACAAGTTATCAAATTTACTGGCCCATTTGGTCATTCAGAGAACTGCTAAAAGAGTTAAGAATTTTTTATACTGCAACTACCTTTCATGTTTTTGACAAGGAAAACAACAGTTTGGAATTTGAAACACTTTTAAATTCTAATTGTAGATCTTCCTCTTCATGCTCTTGAAACTTTTAATCATAGTCATAGATGTATACATTGGCACCCAATGAAGAATTTTACCTGTAAGCTCTGGTTGCTTTAGGTATATAGGGCTGAACTTACATTTTAAAATCCTCCAAAAGGTCACTTTAAGCGACTTCCACATGCGATCAAAGGTCAACCTCAAAACATAATAAAAAGTAAATGTGGCATATGACAAGCAAAACTGAGTTTAAGGACCTTTTAGAATAAGACATAGGGTTTAGGAATTCACCTAGGGTTTCAGAGATTCAACAAAATTCAAACCCTAGTTTTAAAGCAGAGAGCATATGAAACCTTTACCATTTGAGATAAACTAATCTTGAACCTTAACATTCTTTGAATGTGACATATACTTAAACATATATGATGAATCAACACCAAACTATGAATACAATGATGTGGTCAACAATTTGACTCTCTCTACATGAATGACACTTCCCATAGAATGAATGAACTCTATGCTCAACCACCTTGTATAGATTAGGGCCACACTTCAAGTTTTAACCATTGACCAACCAAAATGAACCATAAAGCATGACAAAAACTCTAAAGCATGAAATATGATGAATGAAGATCCAACTCTTGAAAGCACCAAGAACCTTATATGAAACATATGAAGAATAACACCTTTGATTCCTTTGATCCTTTGATGATCCTGTGGTACTGAAGTAACATGAAGGAGATCAACAATGTATCAATTTCTGACATCAGCACCTCTATGAAGAATAAAGTAACTTTTGTATGCATATCAAATTGATGCCTAGATTCAAGGTGTTATGAAGAACCCATGATTACCCAATTGACATAGAGAAGAGAACACCAATGTCAACATCCAACATCAAGCACGAACACATTGCATGGGAGATGGCCAAAATGACATCATCAAAACCCTTGCTCATCATCCACTGAATCATCATCATCCCTTTTTGACATCAATGACAAGCCATCAACACTATTTATCTAGATTAGTATCTCATATCTTGTTGCCTAATTTAATTTAAGATCTAATTATTATGTATTGCCTTATCATTCCATTAGACATCTAAATTAATGTAAAGTGGTTTATTTTCCTTAAAATACTAATATCTATATTATTATTGTAATGGCGAGAAGTGCATTGTTGGCACATTTTTCCCCATTCATTATGAACTTGCCTTAATTGTTATCCCTACTTTAATGGTACATTGTGTGTGATAACTAAAATGTGACTCAAACACAACATGGGTGAGTCAAACTCCAAACAACACATGCACTGCACCCTTGCTAAAGGTGTCAATCAAATCACTTCTACCTTCTAAGGAAAACTAGCTAAGCGAGGGTGATTTGTACTAGTTACTCTCTTCACATGGAAGAAGAGCATCCTAGGTGAGAGTGGAATTGTTGTGTTGTATGTTTGAATGTTGAATTGTTGATTTTGTGTACCTCATGATGAGACTGAAGATTTCCTTGATTTTTTCCTATGTCTATTGTTTGATTTGAAAATATTGTTTCTATACCCTAATTAAACTAGGAGCTTCCTTGATGTTTATTTTTGAACAAAAGTTGAATTTTGTATCCCTCATGGTAAAACTGAGGGCTTGAATGTTTGAAATTTTGAAAGTTAAAAATGAATTTCTGATGTAGTTAATCCAAAATGAATTTCCTAATTTTGATTTTGATGATTTAATTACTATTAAAAGGAAAAAAATATGGAATTTATATGGATTTTCCTAATGCAATATAACTATGTTTTTGTGTGTTTTTCAAGCTTTGAAATTTCTAATATAAATTTGTAACTATGAGCTAAGGAAAATAGAAAATTTATTCTAAAAAGTAAATAAGTCTACTCTAACTTTATCCTATCAAGAGAACGACAAGACAATATTTTACTTCCTCAAGAGAAAAATGTGAGCTACTTACAAATAAAGCAATAAAGAGCCTATAATAATGGGCACCAATGCTGGGATATGTCTTCAAAGGTCCTATAACAACTATCTCCTCCTCTACAACAATGGGGTCCTCCTCTTAGTTATAAGGATAAAAAAGGGGATGTAAGGGAGTAAAAAATGGCTTAGAAGCAATAACAAATTTGAAAGGAAGATGGGGCACACTTGATCATTATTGCATTTATTAAACAATCTTATAAGATTGTTTACTTAAATCATAATTGCATTTAATAAACAATCTTATAAGATTGTTTACTTAAATCACAATTGCATTGAATTAGGTACATATATCTCAAATAACATTATTTCACTAGATCTTTATAGAATTTATTTAAACAATTTAGCCAAGTTGTTTAAATTAATTCACAATAGCATCCAATCAAAAATTTCGTAACACATACAAAAATGGGCACTATAACAAAATTTGGTATATAAACAAGTACAGATATAAAATTAGCTATCCTTCGTGAAAGGGTAAACCCTCAAGCCCTAGTGTTGGCTACTAAATGGACAGCTTGTGCTACGAAGTTGCAGATTGTGAGTGACTGTGACTACACAATTGTAGTCACCGAACTGCACCCCTAAGCTTGGTCACCTCCATCCTTGAATCATAAACCTACTACTGTAGGGGCAACCCGAGCTCATAGTTGGCTCATCTCATCTACTAAGCTCTAGACCCTAAAGTGGTCTAACCCTATGGCTGGCGTGTTGTGTGCATCTAATTGTGACTGTAGAGCCTACACTCTTCTCATGGCATGATCTTGCTCAGTCATAGCCTAGTCTCTCTCAAAAGTAATATCAATAACCTCTGCAGTGGATAGATCTCTATCAACCTAGGTCTCCTCATAGGTAGCTCTAAGCCATGCAATGGGCTAAAAAATACATATGTTCCTCCCTCCACTCTATAGTTGTTTGTAACTGGCCCACATTGGTAGCATGAGCTGCACATCAAGTACCATCTCTGTGAAGATGTTATGTCTCGATATTTCATGAAATACCATGTTTAGTCAATTTGAATGACAAAGATAATCGTGTATGTATTAATATTTAATACATATATACACTATTAATATAATATATAATATATTATTTAGATAATTAGCAAGTGCCACTTAGTGGCCAATACCTGCCTTGTAGTGTTGTTATTATAGTATTTGTTTAGTTGTAATTTTTTTTGTTGATTAGCTATTGGTTGTATATAGTATTTGTTTAGTTGTAATTTTTTTGTTGATTAGATATTGGTTGTATAGACAAATTGCATTCCAATAATTAAAAACTTAATTTTTGAAGAGTGTTTTTTTCTTAAAGATACAACTGAGTGACTTAACCACCGAACCAGCTATTGTTTTTTAAGAGTGTTAAAATATATTAGGTAAATAAAATTAAAATCTCAAAAATAATCTAGGACTAAAATATTTCTTTAACTATAAAACTAAACTTTACAAAGCCTATGAAATAACACGAATATTTCTTTAAAATGTACTAATACATATTTTTCGTGATACTAGATTTTTAACTTTTGACTAAATAAAATTGAAATCCTAGATTCTTAACTCTTGAGTAAATAAAATTGAAATCCCCAAAATAATCTAATTTCATAAAATAAAATGTGTAGAAGCCTGACCTTAATTGGGTGTGGAAAGATTTGAAATGTTTGCCTAACACATTAACACATTAAAATGTAATAATATTGAATACTATTACAATTTAAAATTCATTAAAATATTGCAAGTTTGAAGAATAATTACACAATATAATAACAATAGCAATATTGATATTTAGATCACTACACTTAGTCACTTAATTTTTTGTTTAAGTAATAATAGTAAGTACTTTTAGAGAACTTTTGAGTAAGTACTTTTAGAGAACATATTTAAAATGTAATAATATTGAATACTATTACAGTTTAAAATGTATTAAAATATTGTAAGTTTGAAGAATAATTATACAATATAATAACAATAACATATTCATAATTAGATCACTACACTTAGTCACTTAGTTTTTTGTTTAACTAATAATAGTAAGTACTTTTAGAGAACATGATTTTAATTATTTGAATTAATCTAATATTGTGGTTTAGTAATAATTTTTTCTAAAATAAAAAATTGTTACCATTTCAAATTTGTAACTATTGTATTTCTAGAACTAAATTTATAAGGAAAAATTTATGTGAACTCATTTTGAAATGTCTTGGGTAAATAAAATTGAAATCTCAAAAATAATTTAATTTGGTAAAATTAAAATAACACTAAAATATTTACTTAGCTATAAAACTAAACTTTACAAAGCCTATTAAATAACACAAATATTTCCTTAACTATAAAACTAAACTTTGCAAAGCCTGCGTATTTGTATTATGTGGAGATTTGAAATGTCTACTTAAGATATTATAATGTAATAATATTAATACTATGATAATTTAAAATGCATTAAAATATTGCATGTTTGAAGAATAAAATAAAAAATGTAATAAATATTTTTCATGATAGATTTTTAACTTTTTAGTAAATAAAATTGAAATACTAGATTTTTAACTCTTGAGTAAATAAAATTGAAATCCCAAGAATAATCTAATTTCATAAAATAAAATGTGTAGAACCCTATATTTTTAATATTATTATTAATATTATAACTTTGTCCTTTGACAAAAAGTAATTTTTACATTTAGCTAATGAATCAAAAATTAAATTCATAAAAATTGATGATTCTTCCCTCTCATAATTATCGCCATCCATTTAGGCATGACTTAACTAGTGGGAGACAAAATTTGTGTTCATAATTTGTTTACTTGCCACATTCTCCCCTCAAACCAAAATTCTCTCCATCTTTATAGTTTTCTTGTTGTACTCTCTGACAATCTGCAGAGAAGAGGTCATTTTTTTTCAACCAATGACAATATAGATAAATCATTTTTCAATAATTTTTTGTTAAAAATTTATCATGTTGACATAGGAAAAGTACAAATTTAAATCAAATTTGCCCGACAAGAAAAATAATCCTATCTTTTGATTGGTTTGCAATCAATAGATTAATAACTAGATAAGTTTGAACTCATTGCAATAGTCCCCTTTACTAATAAAGATACAATGGTGATATAAAAACTAAAGACTAATACCATAAGGGGTACAATCATCTTTAAAGAAGCAGCACCTATATATATGGTGTGATTTGAGATACAATGAAATACAATCAAGCATTATTGTTTAACAAGGCAACGATTATGTATGCAGCTGTTACTAAAAAAGTAGTAATTCATTATTAAAGGTGCATCGACCATTTGCAAGGCCACCCATATATATGGTGTGATTTGAGATACAATGAAATACAATCAAATATTATTGTTTAACACTACAGTGATTCTGTATGGAGTGGTTACTAAAAAGTAGTAATTCATTATTAAAGGTGCAATGACCATTTACAAGGTTGTGATCCCTTAATAAATGAATGAGAATTATTGAAGGCATAACTTCTTCAACGGTTATATAAAAACTAAAGAAAGATTAATACCATGAGGGGTGCGATCATCATTAAAGAAGCAGCACCCATATATATGGTGTGATTTGGGATACAATGAAATACAATCAAGTATTATTGTTTAACAAGGCAACGATTCTGTATGCAGCAGTTACTAAAAAGTAGTAGTTCACTATTAAAGGAGCAATAACCATTTACAAAGTTATGATCCCTTAATAAATGAATGAGAATTATTTAAGGCAGAACTTCTTTAACACTAACCAGGGATTATGTTCTATATGATAGACAACTATTCATCTAGAAAAGGTGTGACTAATAGTAAAGTGAGGTGTCTCCAAGAAGGAATCTGTAAAGACCCGACTTATCCTAAACCGATTAATATTAAACTCTAAATTCAAAAATACTGAGGAATAAACTTTTTGATCTAACAGATGTAAGAAATGAGAATTTTTTTTCTAAGAAGTGCTAAATGCATGTTACAGAGATGGGACGACTTGAATTTAGTTTTCTAAAACCATCAAGTCCTATAAGATCACCAATTTTAATTCTAGTGAAGAGGGAGTACATTATGAGAGAAGGTACATTATGTAAGATAACCTAGAAGAACAACGGATCGGTTCATACCTTAAGTCATGCATTACATCCTGCATTCATTTCCGATAGCTTGCTTCTCCTCCAGCAACTATATCCTTATCATCTACACAAAATTAACTGAACAATCTTATGTTAACACAACTCAATAATCACTACACAGAGAATTAAGATCATGATGCTAATTGTAGGACACCCTACATCCAGGGGACCTCTGTACTGGGGGCATCCTTCGCCATCCAGACTGCCTACATACCCTGTATCCACGAGATCAAGGCCCCCTCCTTCGGATGTGACTAACGCGGGGAATGCGAACATACTACTTTTGAGTTAATAATGGGTCACAAATAATATGACTGGATTAGTTTTTTTTTTTTTTAAATTTCTATCTTCAAATCTTTAAAAATATTAATAACCTATATTATTCTCTAAACATCAAAAATCTTTCTGCGTTAAAAGAAAAAAAAACTTATAAACTCACTGAGGCTTACTTGGCGTTTATCCTCAAGCCTGTTGAGAAATGGCATTCCAACGTTATTAAAGAGATCTATGCAGTGAAACATATTGTAAGTTGGACACTTCGGCAATCCATTATTATTGAACTCAAAACATCTTTAACAGCACCCAAAATTTTTTCAAATCAACCTTTTGAGTGCCAAAAAAAAAAAAAAAAACCACAGAGATATGGAATCACCTTAAATATGAGACACACAAAATGACCTGAACGATATAAAAATCTTTTGATTTTTCTTGAAGATAGATATAGTGTTCAATGTATTATTCTTTAATTAAAAGTTAACCGTCAAACAAAAGAAAAACAAAGGAGAAATAATAGAATACCATATATTGGCTTGCCAACGGCAATGACCACGGTCATCACTGACTCCAAAAAATCGGCCAGTTTTCCTACCATTATAGTTTATGTTAGGCTTTCAATGAGACGTCTTAGGGTTAAGGTTTTCCATGCCATTATTACCACCACTTCCTGCAACTGTGTCTTGATCAACCCTCCCTCTACTGAGATTCATTAGCATCCTTGCCGTGTGTTCAATATCATCCAATTCACAAGAATTCTCCTTGTGATTTTTCCTTTTTCTACCACTAAGCCTCACCTTAGCATTAGGATCTGCTATCTCAGATGAATTACTAGACTGCGCTTTAACTTGAGCATGAGAAATTGTAATGTCCCCTTCTAGCAAGCCAAAATTTCTGTAATCTTGCAAACAATTTCAACTTGTAAAGAGCACATTAGTATTCTATCTTTTTCTTTTAATATTTAACTATATATTATTTCTTTCACAACTATATGCTTTTCTTGTTTATACTTCATGAATTACCTTGGGTGAGATAACCTTAAGCCCATTAATCATTCTTTCCAACTCATGGGGGAAGATACTTAAGGATGTAATGTCACCCCAATCCTCATGGGTCCATCATTATTCCTTCAATTCTCTAATTGAAGGCCTAATCCTTCGATTCTCTAATCGAAGGCCTATTATTCTTTGGTTCATCAACCAAGGCCTATTAGTCCTTGGTTCTTTAGCCAAGGCCTATTATTTCCTTGGTTCTCTAACCAAGGCCTCTTATTACTTGGTTCTCTAACCAAGGCCTTTTATTCCTTGGTTCTCCTACCAAGGCCTTCCCTTCAATACTAGATTGAGGGCTTCATTCCTTGGTTCTCTTACCAAGGTCTACCCCTTCAATACTAGATTGAGGGCTTATTATCTTCCTTGATTCATCAATCAAGGCCTATGATTTATCCCATGAATTGGTCAACTACAATCCTTGTTTTCCATCCCATCTCTATGGTGAAGATGATTAATGTTTAAGGACTATTATCTACCCCTTGGGTAATCATGCCTTTATAATTCTATTTCATATTCATAACTATGTACTTATAACCTTTTTGTACTCATTATCTTATTTAAACAAGAATCATGCATTTATGTAGGACATCTATTAGTCTCATATTTACTTGAGTTTATAAGACCTCTGCCTTTATATTTCATTCATAATGGATCATCTTTTCTTACTTATATGCAGTTCTAAGACTAATCTCATATTGTTATTTTCATACATGTAGATTCCAATTAAACCATATATATATAATTCTATTATAATATTTATTATAATCTCTATATTATATTATATATGTGTGTACTATGCAAAATTTATATTTTATAATGATAATAATATTTAATCACTAATATTGATATTTGTTAATAATATATTATTTATAATATTGCTTTCTTATATTACTCAATTTATTACTTAAATCTATATTTTAATGTCATTCATATTATAATCCCTTTAATTAATATCATTCCGTATAAAAAAAATAATGAAATAACTTATAGATATTAATTTATTTATTTCTTTGGGAATATAGGTGTAGCATACTTATCTTATTTTCCCCAGCAATTAATCATGTCTGTAATTCAAACTCATAAATTATTAATTTTATATCTGCTTCCATTGTATTTTTCTGTTTTCCTCCATTGCTTCCTCCACTCTCTACCTTTATATTTTCTTAAATGGTCAATGACTACCTTTTCACAAAGGTCATGTCTTTTTATAAATATATTAGTTACTGCTGCCTTTTGTCTTAAAGGCAATCTAATATATTATATAATGTATGATTTACATTCATTTATATAAATGTGTTTATTATATTATAATGATAATAGTAATTAATATTAATATTAATTTTAACATTTATATTTATTATTATATATTATTATATAATAATAATAATATGCTATTTTAATATTAATATTTATATTTGTATTGGTTATTTATAAATATAATATATCGGTTGATATTTAAAATATTTATAGATACTATCATACAATATTATATATATTTATTAACGGCCATGGCCAGGATATTTAATATGACATTTTAAATCTTTAATTTAAACAATGCCTTAATATGGGGACATGACAGAAATATTGGCATTAAGATTTTCCATTATTATAAAGTCTGCACAATGCAAAAAAGCAGTTAACACTGCAAACGTATATGTCAATCATTCTATTCCTTATCCTTTTAAAAAAAGATAGCACATCACTTGAGAAAGCTGGGGCCATTGATATATAATGGATAAGAGAGATTTCAATCTTTATCATACTAAAACAGTCTATGAGACTATCATATTACAAAGCACTGATGAAGTAGTGAGAGATTGCTATCAGACATAACTCTGTTCTTGGCAACTTGTTCGTCTTCCAAAGTTTGATCTTTATAGTGATGATAGATAAAACAAACATTGATGAAAACAATTGGTGCTGTTAGTTTTCCTTTATGCTTATATCTAATATCCCTTTGCTTGTTTACCTTTGTGTTCCAAACGAAAAATACTGCTGGAAAAATGACGAAGACCATATAGTCAAAAGTAATTATGATTTCTGGATTTGCCAAAGTCTTATGAACATTAAAGAATGCTTGTAGGACATGGAAGAAATAACTAAATTTGTTTAGGAGCAATTAAATCAAATTTTAAGTAAGATTAAGCTTTGTAATAAAGTTGAAGAAATTAAACTTATATTACCTGGTCATTAAAATTCAGAGAGATAATAGAAAGATTTAATTATGGTGAAAAATAATTTATTTATATAAATAAATAAGTTGAATAAAAGGTTATTGAAGAAATAAATATCCAATAATAATATTGTAAAGAAGTATATGTTTCACTCTTTCACTTTTATGTTTTAATGTTATTTTTCTGGATCTGGTTAACATATTCTAGTAGTATATAATTTATTTTATAGGTGCATTAAATAACCCTAATTTTGAATTAAACATTGTATTATGTTTAATCCTCCACTTCATACCAATACCAATGTAATTCTTAGGACTTCTTCCTTCTTATACTAGATCATACACACAATCTCATCCTATAGACTAGATTGTCGGCATGATCTAGTCCTCTAGATTTAAAATTTGAAATTCTAAATTTCAAAGCTAACAATCCCAAGATATACTTATTACTCATGAAGAAGATAAATGTTGAATACTTTTATCTTTACATTTCTTCAACCAAGAGGGTGCTAATTGGGATGTAAATTCCAACATTTATCTTCTTCGTGCCCACCTTTATCACAATGAGAACTGTTGATGCATAAATCTATGGGTGTAATCTAGCAGCAACATGGGAAACTCTGAGATGTGGGATTGCTCCTCAGAGTGACCTCTAGATGTAACAACATGGGAAACTCTGAGATGTGGGATTGCTCCTCAGAGTGACCTCCAGATTTTAAGGAAGTTGGCTCTTTCGTTCTTCAACGGGGGTTTTGAGAAAAAGTTCAGAAAGGAAACTAGATTGCAGAAAACAAATGCCTAACCTATGGCAATCTGCCAGATTTGAAACAATTAATTGCATAGTGTCTAACTTTGAATGATTTGACTGGAATTAAAGAGCATCAATGCATGACTAAACCCAGTTTAAGAAACATGCTTAACAGAGGTAGAGAAACATAGAAATTAAAAGCAAGAAATAGAGATATCCTAGTATGCACAGAACACCATCTCATTATTTGAATAACTAGTTAACGAGGCAAAAGTTGCTGCACAAAATAACTATTACATTCTCATAAAGAGAGAATTGCAAATGCAAAAAGAAAGAAAATCTACTGCTACTCCAACTCTCTGATCTGTAGAAATGTAGAACTTTGAATGTGTCTAAAGAACTCTCTAAACTATGTCTCAGATCTGCCCATTTATAGCTTGAAAGACTCAACAAAATCTCAACTGTCTCTCTAAAAATCTGCAATTAAAACTCTGCAAAATCCGTTATCAAATCCAGCACAAATCTGTTATTTGAAACTGAACTGTTGCTTCTGTCTTGCCCATGGCTGAAAAAATATCTCTGTGGCATGAATAAAAATCGTGCCGACACCGCTTTCATTTCTTCCCTGTAGCTTACTTATAAAAAATGAAAGTGGCTGCTCATTTAGGGTTTCATATCTTTTATCTACCTCCCGTGAGTTAAAAGTCTCTTTTACCTTCTCGTGAAAAAGTTACCTAATATCTTATTTCATAAAACATTATTTTACAAGCAGAGGGACCCACCATTTAAAATGAGAGGCTATATAAAATATTCTATTTAAAACTTACCTCTCCCGTAAGCTTAGAATATGAGAAACTTTTCTATTTAAAACTTACCTCTCCCGTAAGCTTAGAATATGAGAAACTTTTATATTTAATAAGTTTCACTTATTAAAGGGAGTGCCCACATCATATTTTATACTCTATAAAAGCTCAGCTCCTTTACAAAATAGAATGGCTTTATATGACTTTTAAATGTGTATTAAATGAAACAAAGCTTTATTTCCTGTATTCTGCTTCAGCCACGTGGTGGCCTCCGTAGCATTCTTTTCCTCTATCTGCTGCGCTTCACCTACATGGAGCATTCCAGTTAATTTTGAGTTGCAACAACTTTTACTGTCTTTCATTGCCTCGGGTGCTTACATCTGGCAACCTCCGCAAGGTTTTGAGCTGCTCTTTGAATGCTTCGGGGCCATTGATCTTCTTTTGATAGTATGGATATCACTATGCTTCATCATTTACTGTGTTTCTGTATGTGGATAGCCGGTGCTCATTATAATAGCTTGGTGTTGAGTGACAATACTTATATTGAATGGCCTTATTGTTGAACACATGAAACAAATGAAGGTGCTGGAAATCACCTGCGTCAAACAGCATTCAATGTAGAAGTTTCTCCCATCTGCAGCATTTAAAATAGAAGCTTCTCACCGGCAATTTTCTTCCACCGACCCCAATCTAATCTCACCCTCCATCTGTCAGATTTTATGCATGGTTTTTGACTGCAAAATATTTCTAGAGAAGTCTAAGACCTCTATTTATAGATGCGTGTGTAATCTATCTCTGTAAGTAAGAAGTAAGAAGAAAATAGAAAGGTTCTGTTTATTGTGCAGTAGCGATCAGTATTTGGGCTCTTATATTATATATTGCTGTGTGTTCATAGTTCTCTGGTTTTTTATTTTTTGTTGCATGAGCACGTTTTATGTACTCTATTTAGCTCTATTTTCTTTGGTTCCTTTTCTCTGTTATTGTTTCCACTGTTGTATTGAATATTATTACTGTCATCACACACATCCTCTGGACAGAAAGGCCTAACAACTGGTATCAGAGCCAGGCTGTTGGAGGATTTGGTGTGCGTAGGGCTTCGTTGAGCAGGCATGGAGGCAGCAGCAGTGAGCGATATGGAAAAGTTAAACGGGGCTAATTTTGCCCTATGGAAATCCCAAATGGAAGATATACTGATTCTTAAAGATCAGTATTTGCCAATTGAGGGAATATCAAAGAAACCCACAACGATGGCGGATGAAGATTGGAATAAGCTGGATAGAAAGGCGATTGCAACCATCCATCAATATCTAGCTAAAAATGTGTATTTTAATGTTGGCGGAGAGACGACAGTAGCAAAACTATGGCAAAAGCTTCATGATCTATATGAGAAGAACACGGCATCAAATAAGGTGTTCTTAATGAAGAGGCTATATAATCTTAAGATGAAGGAGGGTGCTTCGGTTGCAGAACATTTGAATGAATTTAATATTATTACTAGTCAGCTTGCCTCTGTTAGAATTGTTTTGGATGATGAAATTAGAGCTATTTTACTAATGTGTTCTATGCCAGACAGCTGGGAAAATTTGATCGTTGCTATGAGCACTTCAGCACCTGCAGGAACCCTGAAGTTTGATGATGTTAGCAATAGCATAATGAATGAGGAGCTATGACGAAAGTCAATTTTAGAAAACCAGGGAGGAGAAGCTCTAGCCCTAGCTGATTGTGGTAGGAGGATTGATTGAGGCCATCTAGGACACCCAAGATCGAGAGGCCGATCCAAATCAAAAAGGGGTAGGATCACTTGTTATCATTGTGGAAAGCCGGGGCATGTGAAGAGAGAGTGTCAAGTTTGGAAGTGAAGCCAGAAAGATCAAAATCAGAAGCCAACTAGCACAAATGAAGGTGAGACCACTGTTGTAGCTACGGATGGAGATGTTTTACTTACTTTTTTAGGAGAAGATGTATGCCTATATACCTCTAGCAGTAGCTTTGATTGGATCCTTGACTCTGGGGCATCTCACCATGTAACTCCGTGCAAAGAGAATTTTGTTGCATATAATCCTGGTGATTATGGTAGAGTGCATTTGGGAAATAATCATTTTTGCAGCATTGTTGGAGTGGGAGATGTCAAGATCAAGACGAAGGAAGGACAAGATATCCTACTAAAAGAGGTTAGGCATGTACCAGAAATGCGCATGAGCCTAATCTCTGTGGGACAATTGGATGATGAAGGCTATTTTGTAAGCTTTGAAAAAGGTGGATGGAAAATCAGCAAAGGAGCATTGGTCGTGGCTAAAGGACCCAAGACGAGGACTTTGTATACATTGACGACAATGATAGAAAGATCAGATATGGCTACTGCTGCAAAAGAGGGAAACTCAGCAAATCTATGGCATAGGCGCTTGGGTCATATGAGTGAGAAGGGCCTAAAAATCCTCATGGGCAAAAATTTTCTACCAGGTTTGAAATCTTATAATCTTGACCTTTGTAAGCATTGTATTTATGGTAGGCAACCAAGAGTTTCATTTCTTAGAGGTGGCCATGAACGGAAGGAAAATTTGTTAGAATTGATACACTCAGATGTATTTGGGCCTGTTAACATTAAATCATTAGGAGGAGCATCATACTTTGTAACATTCATAGATGATGCATCTAGAAAGGTTTGGGCCTACCCCATGAAAAGGAAAGATGATGTATTTCAGATATTTCAAAAGTTTCATGTTGCTGTTGAAAGAGAGACTAACAAATTGCTCAAGTGCTTGAGGACAGACAATGGTGGAGAATACTGCTCAAATGCTTTGAAGGAATATTGTAACAGGTTTGGAATTAAGCATGAGAAGACTATCCCTAGTACTCCTCAACAGAATGGTGTTGCAGAAAGGATGGATCGCACTATCTTGGAGAAAGTGAGGAGTATGTTGTCAAATTTCGGTTTAGAAAAGCATTTTTGGGTAGAAGCGGTGAGGACAGCGTGTTATCTCATAAATCGATCTCCTACTACAGCCTTGGACGGCTGCATTCCTGAAGAAGTTTGGACTGGTAAGAAGGTGAATTATTCTCACTTGAAAATCTTTGGATGTGAAGCATTTGTGCATATTCCCAAAGAGAATAGAACTAAGCTAGATGATAAATCTATGAAATGCATTTTCTTGGGATATGCAGACGGTGAATTTGGTTATCGTTTATGGGATCCAGTTAAACATAACTTTATTAGAAGCAGGGATGTTATATTTAATGAGTTAGAGATGTTTAAGAGGACTACATGTAATTTGGAGGTCAAGAAAGTTGTTGATAGGTTTGAAGAAGAACAAGAAAATATCCCACCAATGCAAGAACATGGGCACCAAGATCAAGAGTATGATGAACAACAAGAAGAGAATGTGGAACAACAAGAAGAAGAAACGTTGCAGGAGCCTTTACAAGAGATTCAACCTGAAAACACAACACCACAGTTGGTTCGCAGATCCACTAGGCCTCATAAGCCTTCACAAAGGTATACATCCTCAGACTATATTTTGTTAACTGATGAAGGTGAACCTGATGATTTTCAGGAAGCTTGTAAAGATGAGCATAGCAAAGAATGGAAGAAAGCGATGGAGGAAGAAATGAACTCCTTGCTGGAAAATAGAACTTGGGAGTTGGTAAAGCTTCCAAAAGGAAGAAAAGCTCTACAAAATAAATGGGTGTACAAGATCAAGCATGTGGGTGACGAGAAGAAGGAAAGATACAAAGCAAGGCTAGTAGTGAAGGGATTTGCTCAGAAAGAAGGTATTGACTTCACTAAAATATTTTCACCTATTGTTAAAATGACATCCATTAGAGTTATTCTTGGTCTTACTGCTGCTTTAGACTTGGAGTGTGAACAATTAGATGTAAAGACAGCCTTCCTTCATGGGGATTTGGAAGAGGAGATTTACATGGAGCAGCCAGAAGGATTCAAAATAAAAGGTAAAGAGAACTTGGTTTGCAGATTGAAGAAGAGTCTCTATGGGTTGAAATAGGCACCTCGCCAATAGTATAAGAAATTTGATTCATTTATGTTGAAGCATGGTTTTAATAGACTAGAGGCTGATCATTGTGTCTACATCAAGAGATATGATCAAGGAGATTTCATTATATTATTGTTATATGTGGATGATATGTTAGTTGTTGGACAGGATAAGAATATGATTAACAGGTTAAAGAAGGATTTGGGTAGTCAGTTTGCAATGAAAGATTTGGGTCTAGCACAACAAATATTAGGCATGAAGATCATTTGTGATAGAAAGGAGAAAAAATTGTGGCTGTCACAAGAAAAATATATTGAAAAGGTGCTAGACAAATTTAATATGAGGGATGCCAAGCCAGTTGGTACATCTCTTGCTTCTCATTTCAAATTGAGTGCCGATTTATGCCCTTGTGATGACAAGGAGAAGGAGGAAATGAAAAAAATTCCTTATGCTTCAGCTGTTGGTAGCTTGATGTATGCCATGGTATGCACTCGTACGGATATTGCACATTCAGTGGGAGTAGTGAGCAAGTTCCTTGCAAATCTGGGCAAACAACATTGGCAAGCAGTAAAGTGGATTTTCAGGTATCTCAAGGGTACTAGTCATTATTCTTTATGTTTTGGCAATACTGATATGGTGCTTGAAGGATTTACAGATGCAGATATGGCTGGAGACCTGGACACTAGAAAGTCCACCATTGGTTATTTGTATACATTTGTAGGTGCTGCGGTATCTTGGGTATCCAGGTTACAACAAATAGAAGCTCTCTCCACAACAGAGGCAGAGTATATAGCTGCGACAGAAGCTTGCAAAGAGACGTTGTGGATGCAGTGATTCCTAGGAGAGCTAGGAATAAAACAAGACAAGTATGTGCTATATTGTGACAGTCAGAGCGCCATGCATTTGGTGAAAAACTCAGCTCTTCACTCACGAACCAAACATATTGACTTGAGATATCACTGGATTCGGCATGTGTTGGAGGAAGGACAATTATCCTTGGAAAAGATCCATAAAGATAAGAACCCTGCTGATATGCTCACTAAAATTCTGCCAAGAGAAAAGCATGAGCTATGTAGAGGCATGGTAGGCCTGGGGGTGACTTGATGATTACCACTTATTCAAAACCCTTCATTTGCTTCAAGTGGGAGAATGTTGAACACGTGAAACAAATGAAGGTGCTGGAAATCACCTGCGTCAAACAGCATTCAATGTAGAAGTTTCTCCCATCTGCAGCATTTAAAATAGAAGCTTCTCACCGGCAATTTTCTTCCACCAACCCCAGTCTAATCTCACCCTCCATCCGTGAGATTTTATGCATGGTTTTTGACTGCAAAATATTTCTAGAGAAGTCTACGACCTCTATTTATAGAGGCGTGTGTAATCTATCTCTGTAAGTAAGAAGTAAGAAGAAAACAGAAAGGTTCTGTTTATTGTGCAGTAGCGATCAGTATTTGGGCTCTTATATTATATATTGCTGTGTGTTCATAGTTCTCTGGTTTTTTATTTTTTGTTGCATGAGCACATTTTATGTACTCTGTTTAGCTCTGTTTTCTTTGGTTCCTTTTCTCTGTTATTATTTCCACTGCTGTATTGAATATTATCACTGTCATCACACACATCCTCTGGACAGAAAGGCCTAACAACTTATTTACTTGGCCGCACATATTACTGAGTCAGGACTTCCTTATAGTTGCACAGTGATTCCATGCGCTGCGCCTTGTCTACCAGAGACCACACCTCATAATCGTCATTCTACTTAATGGCAAGCATGAAGATGCGTAACTTGTGCCATTTTTTAGACTATGCTTCTTCCATATGCTGGCCGCAGATATTACTTTGGTGATATGCCATTTGAATGCTTCGGGCTGTGACATAAACTAAAGAGAGGCCGTGGCTCTACCGAGACCTCACCATGCTTGTTGTGACTGAGCTTCACTTATCAATCTTCCTTGGTTTACTCTTTGAAAATGCCTTGCCATGATCCGCATCGATCTTCATAGACCGAACTTTCGGAACTAGAAACAGCGCCCTTGAAAGCTGATGCTATCGTGTTGATGTCTATATGGAGTATGCATCATTCTTAATCATAGACCAAGCCTTGCCAACCTTGTCTTGGTTGAAAGCAATGTCTTTATCTGATTATCTAGTTCGAATACCTTCCTAGCTGTGTTTATATCTCATAGATTTGGTGCGATGCTCTTGATCTAAAACTGTGCAAAGTTTGAAAGGCTGTGTGGTTATTCGCTCAGGCTGAGCTATCTCTGATATAACCTTGGTAATGGTTGCACTTTGTCACTTCTTAGTGATGTGCCATGTCTTCATGTTGTTTCCTAGTAGATATGCTACGTTCCTCTTCTACTTAAATGGTTGAGCTTTAGATACATTCCTCTACCCTTTAAAACGCAGCGCTGCTTCATTTGGCTGTACTCTGAGACTTTTTATATGACGGAGCCGCTACGTTTTACAATAGTGCCTTATCTTTATATAATGGACTGTGGTTATATTTTTAAGGCTGCGCCACTCCTGAGACAGCGTTTTTCTTACAGAGACCGCACCTCATTTATGCTGGGCCGCGCATATTGATTTGGCTGCATCAGTCCTCGTTTATTATGTCCCGTGCTAAATGTTGAGACTTCATTCTGAATAGGCATCTTCAGAATTACATAGACTGTGATGCCTTGTTTCTCATTGACATTGTAGCATATAGACTAGTACACTTATCTTGAGTATGGGAAGAATAACCAGTTTCAAAATTTGAATTGGACTCTTTGCCGGGTCCTCAACACCTTCCTTAATCAAGACTTGTGCCATAACCTGAATACTCCCTATGGAGACTATTATCAATAAGAGATCAAGGACTTACATCTTAATCTTAGATTCAACATGATATTGAAAATTTTTAAAATAGTGTGCAAAATTTTGGACAACAAGAACAATGCAATTTTCTCTTACCTTTATCATGGAATTACAAATCTTCATTCCTTTTCCCTTTGGATTTTTCTTTCCACCATGCTATTATTTGTTACCCTTGTTGCAAGTGAAAGGAACTCCCTCCTTGTCCAACTCCAGATAGCCTACTTGGGCACAAGCCTCGTCGATATTTTTAGGTTTGGCCCTAAGGAATACCATTTGTAGATGGTTAAACAAACCTCCCACATAGCTAATCAACACCTCATGCTCCATGATGTCCTTCTCAAGGTTAAGTGCTCTTTTTATTCTTTTGTAGGCTTGAAGACTTTTCCCTTTCCTTTCTTCAAATGATGCTACTACATCACTTATTCTTCTTCATGGAAAATGGGGTAAAACTAATTCTAGAATTGCTCATTAAAATTATTCCACTTAGAGATTGGTGCAAATTTTTAAATTTTCAAAGAGTGAGCATAACTCCGATACCATGTGAGAGAATGCCCAAGTTTCAACCTTATGAAAGAAGTCTGTTGAGTTGACCATCATTTCACCATCATTGAGAGAATGCACTAATTTCACCATCATTAAGTTGACTGTAATCTCACCATCATTGAATTTAATGACTATCTTTGCTTCAACTTTGAAGAACCTCATGGATGATGATGGTTCTTGCTCAAGTTCACTCTTTTCAAGCTCACCTTCTTTTAAATCTACAAGATGTCTTGTAGAATGAATTGTTGAGATTATGAAATCTATCCATCTAGGATTATTTTGGACTCCCCATTTTGCCTATCAATTCTAGTATCATGTTCTCAAGAATATGAAGTTTATCTTCAACATACATAATCCTTGCAACTAGATTGTGTGCATAATCTAGAGTCCTCCAGATTGAAAATTCAAAATTATCAATTACAAAGTTGGCAATCCTAGGATATAATCATTACCCATCAACATGCTTGCCAAAATTCTAAAATTGTGTCTAGGGTTGTGAATTTAGGGATATTATCCTAGAAAACTTTCATAATTGATTAGTAGAATCTTTCATTCACATATTTGATCACACACATCATTCATCTTAGTTTTCATTAGGTGTAAATACTCAACATCCAAAATTCCTTGTTTCTTTGTTTTGATCTTGCTAAATCAACATAGGGGCTTCATTGTCATTGAGGAATGGGATTGCTATTCCCTCTATACATAGGAATATTGGACCAAAGACACAATTAGCACAACATTAATCATAGACATATATATATACATTTAATAAAATATTTTCTAAAGATTTGCAATGTAAATTTTGTGTTGAATGAAATCACACTACTTTTAAGATAAAATTACACTAGTCAAACAAAATCGTCAGTGTGATCTAATCTAAAGCCTTGAGAATTTCTTCATCTATTTGTGATAGGGTTCCAATCATAAGTCTAGTTCTAGATTATATATCTCAAGTCCCTATCACACTATCAATACAATAAGCATCAACATCAATCCAATTATTAGGCAAGCCCTCTAATGTCTCTAATTTTAATATATAATCTATATATCTAGATTAGTATCTCATATCTTACTACCTAATTTAATTTAAGATCAAATTATTATGTATTTCCTTATCATTCCATTAGACATCTAAATTAATGCAAGGTGGTTTATTTTCCTTAAAATACTAATATCTATATTATTATTGTACGGGTGAAAAGTGCATCCCTGGTACTTTTTTCCCTTTCATTTTGGACTCACCTTAATTGTTATCCCTACTATAATGGTCTAGTGTCTGTGATAACCAAAATTTTACATAGACACAATGCTAGTGAGTCAGATTCCGAACAGCACATGCACTGCACCATTGCTAAAGGCATCAATCGAATCACTCATACGTTTTGGGGAAAGCTATCTAGGTGAGGGTGATTTGCACTAGTTACTCTCTTGAAATGGAAGAAGTGCACCTTGGGTGATAGTGGAGTTGTGTTGTATGTTTGAATGTTGAATTATTGTGTTTGTGTACTCATGATGAGACTGAGGGTTTCCTTAATGTTTTCCTATGTTTGTTGTTTGATTTGAAATTTTTTGTAACTTACTTCTTCTACCCATCTCATGTCACACTTTGTTTCAGGATAATTTAACCTCCTGCATGGACATGTGACTAGCATAGCTTTGTCGGAGGACCTCCATAGTAATTATTTATCATGGAGGAGAGATGTTAGAACACTGACCTTGCTGGAGCCTCCGCAATAAAATATCGACCTAAAATTAACGCAAAAGTGAACAATAAAAAATAAAATATAATAGAATTTATGATTCTCAATTTATAATAAATGTTTGAAAGCTTTGGATTAGAGTTTGCAAAGAAAAAGATTTATTGGGATTGCAACCACTGTAATCTATTAACTTTTTGAAAGGATTTAGTATAAATTTTTTTTGGAATTTTTTTATGAACATACTACTTTTGACTTAATAATGTGTCACAAATAATATGGCTGGATTATTTTTTTATTTTTATTTTTTTTAGGGTAATTTTTATCTTCAAATCTTTAAAAATATTAGTAACCTAAATTATTTTCAAAACAACAAAAATCTTTCTACTTTTTACTTTTTTAATAAGAAACTCCTCAACATTCAAATAAATTTAAAAAAAAAAAAAAAATCCTTATAAACTCACTGAGGCTTACTTGACATTTATCCTCCTTAAGCCTACAGAGAAATGGCATTCCAACGTTATTAAAGAGATCTATCTAGTGAAACATATTGTAAGTTGGACACTTCAGCAATCCATTATTATTGAACTCAAAACATCTTTAACAGCACCCAAAAGTTTTTCAAATCAACCTTTTGGGTCCCAAAAAAAACTAACCCACAGAGATATGCAATCACACTAAATATGAGACACACAAAATGACCTGAAAGATTGATATAAAAATCTTTTGATTTTTTCTTAAAGAAAGATATAGTGTTCAATGTATTATTCTATAATTAAAAGTTAAAACAGTCAAACAAAAGAAAAACGAAAGAGAAATAATAGAATACCATATATTGGCTTGCCAACGGCAACGGCCACGGTCATCACTGACTCCAATGAATCGGCCACTTTTCCTACCATTATCATTTATGTTAGGCTTTCCATGAGACGTCTTAGGGTTAGGGTTTTCCATGCCATTATTACCACCACTTCCTGCAACTGTGTCTTGATCAACCCTCCCTCTACTGAGATTCATTAGCATCCTTGCCGTCTGTTCAATATCATCCAATTCACAAGAATTCTCCTTCTGATTTTTCCTTTTTCTACCAGTAAGCCTCACCTCAGCATTGGGATTTGCTATCTCAGAAGCAGCACTAGACTGAGCTTTAACTTGAGCATGAGGAATATTGGCATTAAGATTTTCCATTATTGTAAAGTCTGCACAATGCAAGAAAGCAGTTAGCACTGCAAACGTACATGTCAATCATTCTATTCCTTATCCTTTTAAAACAAGGTAGCACATCACTTGAGAAAGTTGGGGCCAGTGATATAATGGAAAAGAGAGATTTCAATATCCTTCATCATACTAAAAAAGTCTATGAGACTATCATATTACAAAGCACTGCTGAAGTAGTGATTGATTGCTATCAGACAACTCTGTTCTTTGCAACTTGTTCGTCTTCCAAATTGGTGCTGTTAGTTTTCCTGTATGTTTATATCTAATATCCCTTTGCTTGTTTTCCTTTGTGTTCCAAACGAAAAATAATGCTGGGAAAATGAGGAAGACCATATAGTCAAATGTAATTATGATTTCTTGATTTGCCAAAGTCTTACGACCATTAAAGAATGCTTGTAGTCCAACGAAATAATTAAATTTATCTAGGAGGAATTAAATATTGTAGACAGAAAATGAGTAAAACTATTTAAAAGGAATCAAATTTTAAGTTAGATTAAGCCCTATAACAAAGTTGAAGAAATTAACCTTATATTACCTCATTGTTGAAATTCAGGAAGATGACAGAAATATTTAATTATGGTGAAAAATAATTCATTTATATAAATAAATAAGTTAAATAAAAGGTTATTGAAGAAATAAATATCCAATAATAATAATGTAAAGAAGTATATGTTTCACTCTTTCACTTTTATGTTTTAATGTCATTTTGTGGATCTGGTTGACATATTCTCTTAGTATATAATTTATTTTAGAGGTGCAGTGAATAACCCTAATTTTTAATTGAACGCTGTATTATGTTTAATCCTCCACTTCATACCAACACCAATGTAATTATTAGGACTTCTTCCTTCCTGGACTAGACCATACATGCAATCTCATCCTATAGACTAGATTGTGGGCATGATCTAGTCCTCTAGATTTAAAATTTGAAATTCTAAATTTCAAAGCTAACAATCCCAAGATATACTTATTACTCATGAAGAAGATAAATGTTGAATACTTTTATCTTTACCTTTCTTCAACCAAGAGGGTGCTAATTGGGATGTAAATTCCAACATTTATCTTCTTCATGCCCATCTTTATCACAATGAGAACAATGCAATTTTCTCTTACCTTTACCATGGAATTACAAATCTTCATTCCTTTTCCCTTTAGATTTTTCTTTCCACCATGCTATTATTTTTTACCCTTGTCAAAGATGAAAAGGGATATAACTAAGTATGTAACAAGGTGTAGAATCTGCCAAGTGGCTAAGGGACATTCGTAGAATACAGGATTGTATATGCCCTTACCAGTACCAGCTGCACCATGGATAGATTTGAGCATGGACTTTGTGTTGGGACTTCCACATACTCAACGAGGTAATGATTCCATTTTTGTAGTTGTTGATAGGTTCTCCAAGATGGTTCATTTTACTGCCTATAAGAAAACTAACGATGCAACGAGGGTAGCAGAGTTATTTTTTTCAGAAGTTGTTAGACTACATGGTGTTCCAAAGACTATTACCTCTGACAGGGATACCAAATTCCTCAGTCATTTCTGGAGGACTTTATGGAAGAAGATGGGGACCAAGTTACAGTTTAGTAGTGCCTATCATCCTCAAACAGATGGGCAAACAGAGGTAGTTAATCGGAGTCTGGGAAATTTGCTGAGGTGTATTGTTGGAGAAAAGCCAAAACAATGGGATTTGGCATTACCCCAGGCCGAATTTGCCTATAATAGTTCTGTTAACTGATCAACAAGAAAGTCCCCTTTCCAGATTGTGTATGGCAGGAATCCCCAGGGTGTTCTAGATTTGGTACAGCTACCAATGAAAGATCAGGTCAGTGATGATGGGGAAGCATTTGCAGAACACCTTCAACAGTTGCAGCAAGAAGTGAGACAGAAGTTGCAGGACAGTAATGAGAGGTATAAGAATTCAGTGGATCCTAGTCGGTGACAACAGATATTCAGTGAAGGTGATTTAGTGATGGTATATTTGAGAAAAGAGCGGTTTCCTACTGGAACATATCACAAGTTGAAGTACAAGAAAATTGGTCCTTGCAAATTTACAAAGAAGATCAAGATAATGCATATGAGGTCAGTTTACCAGATGATCTCGCTATTTCTCCCGTGTTTAATATTTATGATTTATATGCATTCCATGGTGAGGATGATGCTGAAGATAGTCAACCAGAGGTGTCATGGCACAACCACATTCCCCATAAGAAGAAGGAAAAGATTGCACAGATTCTTGATAAGAACACTATCTCCACTCGGCACGGGCGTTACAACAAGTATTTAGTACAGTGGGAAGGATTGCCACCAACAGATAGCACATGGATTACAGAGTGGGAAGTGCAGAGGTTAGATCCCATCAAATGGCAGCAGTTTGAAGACACTCACTTGTAGGAGCTGCGTTCTTTTCAACCAGAGGAGAATGATGCAGGGACTTCCGGAGGTCATAACTTTTGACTCGGATGTGGGTTTTCTACAAAATTTTACAGGTGGCTGCGTTATGAGGTGGCCAGTGGTTTCCCAACCCACCCTAGTTGGTTGGACCTTGTCTTGGCACTTTTTCGGGGCTTCAAACTTTCATCTTGGCCCTCAAAATGGCAAATTAGTGTTTTTTTCTAGTTTTCTAAAAGTTGCCTTTTTTAATAACTCGAAACTCATGTTTCGAATTTAGGATGTTAGTTGGTTTTTCATCCTACCTTAGCTTTTTGAGCTTTTTGGGAAAAAACTGGATTCTCAAGATATGATTGTAAAATTACCTAAAATGGCAAAATCTGACAATTGTCGAAATCTGCCAAAAAAGGTAATTTTTTTTTTTTTTTGGTTTTCTTAGATATAAGAGAGTTTTCTCTCATTGTAGCGGTAGAATTGAGGAATAGAAATTTTGTTATGTTTCAGCTTCCAAATTTTTGTCTCTCATGTTTAATGGCACAATTCTGTTGAGTGTATGTTGTGTGCTGCATCAATTATTGTTGTTCGCATGGTGATCTTGTATGATCAAGGAATGTTCGCATGGTTTCTTATTCTCCAACATGGTTGAGATATAGTTCCAAGTAGCTTAGATGATAAAGTAGATAGAGTTCATTGATTTAATGGATATATGCAATGATATTTGATAAATTCCCATTGGTTCATACTTTTGATGGCTTGTCGATGGTAAGTCATCATGTAAAGTTAGCTTGAACCACATCTTGCAAATAGTTTGATTGTTGATGCTCCTTCGAGTTACACTAGCTGTGGGTACTTTGGAGTGTGTCAACAATATGAAAATCCTTAGTTTATCCTTCGAAGATTGCACCTATTTCATGTAGTTGTTTCTTGTCATGGCAAAGTGAAATTTGGTTTCTAAGGAAATTCATCTACCATAGCATCATTCATCATGTCATTATCCTTAGATTAGTCTTCTTAACCCATGCCTTTTGCTTTTTCTTTTTGTAGTTGATTAGAAGAAGTTCCATTTCACAAGGAAAGAGTACATATTTGAATGCAGTGATGAATAAATTCTGCATAAGTCCCTTTGTGTAAACAACATTGTCACATCATACCACTAATGCTATCCATTGCAAATCATGTATAAGGAACCTTGGAGCATTCTTGTTTGATCATGTAGCTTAGAATTCGAGAAGCTTTGTTCAAGAGAGGATAGAGCACTTGGTGTTTTATTCTAATGTTGTTGCTGTCAAGAAAACATCATCAATAGTTATCGTAAGAAAAAATGGAAACAATTCCATGAATAGACAAAGAGATAAGAAGAAAACTAAAAGAAAACAAGAATAAACTCAAAGTGAAAATGGGAACAATTTATAAGAGAGAAGATTTTATCATGAGTTCACAAAGGAAAGAAAGTGAGAAAAAGGATGAGTTGACATGAAAAAATGTGACGAAAAATGGGCTTAAAATCAAGAAGAAAAGATAAAATTATGAGTTAATTCGTGGATCCAAAAATGAGAGGGCCACCTCTTTTTCCATTTATGGTCACTTAGGTGACCCATAAGCACTATGGAGTGACCCAAAAGCATTATCGGTTGACCTAGAATAGGAGGATTTGAAATGGCTTGTTAGAAAAATATGGCATTTGGAAACTCAAGTTGGGTGTTTAAGAAGATGGTTAAGGAGGAGAAAATGAAAGGGACATGTACCAAGAGTGAAACTACTGAGAGGAGTGTAATTCACCTCTATGTGGTTGTGATTAGGAAGCTCTTTATCATCATTAGACTATCATGTAGGCTTGACATGATTTTGGTACTTATAGTGTGCATTTGGCATATTTCTAAAGGAAAGTTACAATTACCTATGCCTTGATTAAACCTAACTCAACACATCCTCAAAAGGATCTAAATACAATCTATAGATTCCCTATTCCTTATCTTACATCAAACCAATAGGTGTAGTACTAAAACCTAGTTTAGAGTTATAATTGTGGTTTTGACCTCTAAATTTCTAAAACTAAATTTAAACATGGGCCCAAGCCAACTGAATCCAACTATTACTCACTGACTAAATTGTGAAATATTAAAATTTGCACACTAGAGTGTTATATAAAAGGCTAAAATCTAATTAATTTTGATCATCTAGGATTTATCAAGAGGAGATATCTACACTTAGCATCTTCATTAAAAAAAGTACTTAGCATTATTATCTACATTTGTATTTTGCTTGGCATATCTTCCAACTTGTGCAAAGTCATTAAATCAATCCAAGGGTTTGACTAAGGAAAAATAGGAGACCAAGTTGCTTCTATCCCTAGCACAACAAAATCTACTAGTACTTATTAGAACCACCATGTATTGAGAAAGTTCAAATTTTCACGAAAATGTTTAATCTACATGTGAAAACTTTAAAATTGCAAGTGTGGGAATCAAATCTACACCTACAAGATTAACTCAAAACAAATAACAATAAATCTTGATACACTTACATGTGGATCCACATAACTAGATTCAATTTGTGGATGACACTTCTTTGATGGGAAACTCCACTCTTGAGGAAGCTATTGCTCTTAGGCGAGCTCTTGACATTTATATCAATGTGTCTAGGTAACTCTTGAATGAACAAAAGTATTAGGTTTTCTTCCATATGAACCCTCATCTACAAGAACCAAATTGTTAATATACTTCATTTCAAGGTTGCTTCTCCTCCTTTCAAATATTTGGGTACCCCTATTTCTCCTACTTGCCTTGGAAAAAAGACTGGAATGTTATGTCGGATTCTATTTAGCTTGTCAAATCAGCCATTGGACACATAGATAACTCTCTTTGGCTAGTTGTATAGTGCTTCTTATTTAACTTGTCAAATCATCCATTGGACACATAGATAACACTCTTTGGCTAATTGTATAGTGCTTCTTAAAGCCATTATTCGAGCTCTCCAAGTTTATATATTTATGGCTCTTGTGACTCCAAAATGCATCCTTGGTGATTTGGACATAGAAAGAGAGTTTCTTTGGGAAGGAAATTTAGAGAAAATGAAATGACATTTACTTAATTTTGGGGTAAAATTTGTGAACATAAAGAGAGGTGGATTAGGTATGAGATCTTCTCTCCTTAACAATATCACCCTTGCTGCCAAATTATATTAGAGATGGTGTGTGGAGGAATACGATTTATGGGGGACAATTA
Organism: Cunninghamia lanceolata; assembly: GCA_027924645.1. NCBI lineage: Eukaryota > Viridiplantae > Streptophyta > Pinopsida > Cupressales > Cupressaceae > Cunninghamia > Cunninghamia lanceolata. Next base: position 25,729,485 of record BSBN01000078.1, on the reverse strand, counting down.
CCTGAATTTGGAGAATTATGCTTTCATTTCTAGGATGCCAACCCTTGGCAAGAGTTACCTTATATAGAAAACAATGAAGTTGGATAGTAATCTGATTAAAATTAGTATTTTTAGATTGTACGGAAGGGTTACCTTGCTCTTTTTTGAGATGATGCATGAGACCAAAACAATCTTCTTTGTGTGGAACTCTCTAACCTTTTTTAATTAAAATATGTGTTGAAGTTGGTGGAATTATGTTTCTGATTTTCAATATGAAGTCATGCAAGATGGTGTGAGGATTTGGAAATTGAAATCTTAAGATCTTTGGCTGGGTGAACAATTCCCTCTTCACATTAACCATTTAATTCATATTTAGCATCTCAAAAGGTCTCTTTGGATAACATTCAGATATCCTTGGATGTGGTTTGAAAGATAATGGGATTTACACATTGCAAACTGGCTATAAAACTCTATTGACAGGAAACTGGTTATGTTATCCAATATCATTATTAAGATGGACAAAAACCACAAAACAAGATAATCTACTTTAAAAAGATGTATAATGAAATAGAAGTATTTCTAAATTAAAAAATTGGGCATGCTACCTACTGTCTAGGTCAAATTCTACTGTAACAAACTAAGCCTCTTAAATATAAAATCTATTTAGTCATTATTCGCTCTGAGATCCTGTGAAACCTTACCATGTTGTACTATATAATTGATAACGCAAACTATCATAATAATAACCTTTGAAAACAAAGTAAATTTCGAAAACTATGACATCTGCATTCTTTTTTGATATTTGCTATGTTCAAGTCTCCATACAATTGACTGTTTTCCTTCAAGGATTGTGTTACAACTATACATTTTGTGTAAAGCAACGCAATGCAACTATTACCTCTACACTCTTTGGTTCTGTATCAAATAAATTTTCCTTTTCCTTACGTTAGTTTTCTCCCAAGCTTCTTTTACATTTAGGTTTTACCATGTTTACATCTAGATTTGTACAGTGCATCTGCTAAAGTTTTTAAAGGATTCATAGAGAACCGGAGATTATACAAGTTGAAACACAGCTGCTTTTATGACTTCAACAACATTCATTATACTCAGAAGGAGAGAATATATTTTACAACCATAGAAAGGATTGAAAAAGAAAATGTAAAAAAATCTTGGCTTTATGTTGTGAGGGATTCTTGAGGAAAATACCAGATAAGAGAGATTCTACAGCTTTATCCCTTCCTGTTGAGAATGTTGCTACACTCGAAATCACTGCTTCTTTCTAAATTCTCCGAACGGTGCTTTTACTCTGAACAGACTTATAATAAAAGTCTCTATCTTTTAATATATTTATACCAGATCTCTCTAAAAACCCTGAGCAAACCTAGAAAGGAGAAAAACAAGCTTATATTCATTCACATATAAGCAGGAAAACAAGTTTATATTCATTACCATATAAGCAGGGCCTACGATGAAGAATCTTCTTACACTGTCAAGCTGTCATTATTAAATTATTACCGTTTTGAATGCCTGCTCCAAACGAAGGTTTAGGTTGTAGGAAGCATAGCTTGTGACAAGTATAGGTTGGCGAGGGTTCAATAACCATTTAAAAGATCAAATTTAAAGTTTTTTAAAGTTTTAATTAATTTTAAAAATATGGGTGGAAAGAGAAATGAAAGATATTATGAACAATCTGGAAAGGATGTTGGAGATCAGCAAGTGCACATACAGAATAGGGCGGAAGGAATAAGAATCCTCACAGAAAAGATGAAGGAGCTGATGAAGGAGCTGAAGGAAGAACACATGATAGGGATGGGGAAGAGAAGGATGTTGAGGGTAACCTGCAGAAAACTGGGAACAAAGGTATATAGGGTAAAAGTGATGATCAGGGGCCGAGCTCCAGGACCTAGGAATGTAAAAAGGAATCTTTCCAAGAGGAGAATGACGAACTTCTGAGCTTTGCCAAACTTCATGAAGAATTTTACAAATAGGAGTTGGTTTCTGTTGAAACTCTTAAAAGTATGTGACCCTGTTGACGGGCTCCAGAGGATGGGTGTATGGTGGGATATTGTATGTTTGTTGATAGTATCTTGTATAGCTTTAATTGCTTGGTCTGTTTAGCTGCTTTAGGTGTTTTTTTGTCTTTTGACTGCTATTCTTCCATGTTTTATCTTTAGGACAGTTTTGGTTGTAGGGTTTCGAGGCACCTTCAAAACCTATTTTATCTCTCTAATAAAAAACTAGTATAGATATCTTATATACATTTACCTAAAAATAAAGTTGAGAGATATAAGGGTTTTCTGCAACTCAACTAGGTTAAACAAAGTTTTCTTCATGATCAGAGGGTATTCAGTTGCTTAAAGTATTTTATGAAAATTACATTCATGATAAAGAAAATAAAAAAGAAACACAAATCTAAGGTAGATATTAATACAAGGGCTTCCTTGTATTATTTTGACTATAATCTAAATCACAGAGAAAATAAAACTAAAAATCTAAGGCAGAAAAAACATATATTATGAATCTAGGGCTTCCTTGAATTATTTCTACTAAAACTTAAATCTGCAAAGAAATTTAAAAATACAAGTCTAAGGAAAAAATAAATATAGATGAACACTGCAATTACCAGGGCTAACTAATTTTGGTGCACATTTTAATCTGCAAAATCCACCATTTCTTCTGCCAAAGAAAAGTTGTTTAAAGCCAAATTGATCTTCAAATTCTTTCTCTTTCCAAAAGAAGGCTAGTAAAATAAATATATAGTTTTTTTTATATATATTTATATGTTATATTTATATCTTTAATAATGTCCAATTTAATTTTTGTAGTTAATGCCCAGAGCTATAGAGTGTAATGACGTGAACGTGTCAACAAAAACTCTTTCTTTTAACATTAAATTTTATATCTATTTACATGTCAAAATATTAATAGTTTATAATAAGCTCAACATAACAAACATAAACTATAATTAAACTATATATATACTAAATAAAATAGTTGTAATGTAAAATAAAATAAATTAAAATAAATAGTTTTTACTTTACTTTAAAGTTAATTTATTTACTAGAACTATTCTGTTTGCTACATATTTTATCTATTTTAAAGTTAAGGTTTTTGTATTGACAAATAAATGTGGGGTCTAAATAATTTTTTTTTCAACTATTATTTCATAAATATAAATATAAATATAAATATATATGAAGACTATAGTGTAAAATCTTATGAATTGTATTGGAACATTTAAACTATTAATATTGTTTAATTATTCTAAAATTAAATTATTAAAAAAATTATAATATTATATGATGTTAATAGTATCATGTTTATAAGGGGAGACCCTGCGGTTAAATGGTGGGGCTTTTGGTCTGTAATGCCAACAACCTTATAGAGCTTTTAAGAGGTTTGGCCATGGAACCAACAATATGTTTGAATATCAAGTGCTAATCTTGGGACTTCAAGTAAGCATTGAGATGGGTCTAAGCAAGCTAACAATAGAAGGTGGCTCAACATTTGTGATTAATGTGATAAGGGTGAGGAGCACATCAAGTTTTGGAAATATAACACCATACTTGAAACGGTCATGGAGCTTTTTGGCAAGTTGGAACAATACACAGTTAACCATGTATTCAAGGAGGAAAATAAGGAGGTCGATGCATTGGACAACTTGGCAGTTAATCAGTTCGAGGAACTAGTTTTGGAAACGCCACCTAGCATAGTGACACATGGGTTTCACTCTTGCAGGATTGGTAATTATGGCATTTAATGTCTTCTCCAATCTATCCCACTCCACTATGATGATATGACAATCGAAGTAGGAGATAATAATGTTACAAACACTGAGAGCATCCTATTCCAGTGCATTCAGAGTTAAGATGCTTTTATTTGAAGTAAATAATGCTTTGATGTTAATTATCAACTGTTTGAGCTCTGAAGCTATTAAGAAGCCATGGACACCCCAATCAGGCTTACTTGTTTGTAGAGGCAAATAGCCTTTCTTGGGGAGGTGACTGAAAAGAGACTTCAAAGCATTTTCAAAACCAAAAATGATATTCTACTTCTCGTAGTGTAATGGATTCTGGGGGAGGATTTTTGTTGGTGGATCACCAATATAGAGTAAATAATGACATTTCGTCAATTTTTGTTGCAACATTGTTGGAATTCGGGGAATTAAAGGAGGATGTGGCAGTAATTCTGAAGGCTTTCATAAAAAAGAGATTCTTCTGAGGTTTGGATGAGGCGTTAGTGATGACCAAGTATGGCAATGGCGTCCCACTTCTAGGTGATTTCCATAGGTTAAACCACAGCGGAGAGTTGATGAAATGGTTTTCATTGCTTACTTCTAATAAGCCGGCATATTTTGTAAGGAGGCATCAAAAGGTGGAGAAAGCAATTTATTTCCTAAAGCAGATCTTGGGAATGAAGGAGGTAGATGGTATAGAATGGATGCAATGTTTCATTGGCATCGATAGGAGCGGGCTGAAGGAGCAAGGTTCCCATATTAGTATATATGTTTGTATTTCAGAAATGCATAGGTGAATAGATAGTAGTAGTTCTTTCCTTTCCAGGGTTTTATTTTCACCTAGGTTGACTCTATGTTAATAGAGCTTTTGTAAAAATCGATATACTATTTTAATTACTTTATAATACAAGGAGCATCCCCCATGGATTCATTTACAGATTAAAAAAATAGTACCATGTTTTTCAAATCATAATTTACTGTAAACTAAAATTTGTTCAAAGTAAAAATATCTCTACTCTACAAAATAAGTGGCAATGGAATTCAAAAAAAAAAAAAATGAGGCACAAGAAAAAGGATAGATGGAATTTTAAAAAGCAAAAACATGAGGCACAAGAAAATGATAGAAGAAACAAAATAGAGAAGACAAAATTTTTGGTAGAAATCGGCAAAAGACTATAGTAGATTAACACAAGAATGAAGAGAAAAACAAAGGAAGAGGGAAGAATAAAATAACACAAATAGATTTAAACAACATAACCATCAATGGCTTAAAAGGAGACAATTTGTAGAAAAGTAGAACCCAAAACCCTACACTAGGGTTAGATCAAAATTCTTCCCCTTCAAAAATTAAATTGTGGAGACCAAATGAAATAGAATATAAGGCCCTAACTGACCAGATACAAAACCAAATACAAGATCAAAAGAGAAAGACATGAACAAAATTAGGAAAAGAATTATCATATGTTGCTAGAGGAGTGAATAGGATCCCTTTAGGGAAACAAAAAATTAAAGGAAACTTTTTAGAATATCATATTTATTCGAAACAAATAGGAATTAGATAATACAAATTCTCATTTAAAAGGTATGGCCTTTTTCATGAGTTGGAAAAATCTTTGGTCTACATGGGATCAAATATGAAAATGGTGTAAAGAAAACTAGGGGCAGAACATGATTATCTACAATCTACTAATGTTATGTGAGTTTCTACCTAAAATGGAAAAAGAAATCTACTTATGAATAACCCTCTGAAATTATAAGAGGATAAAGTTTATTCACCCTTTATAATGTCCCTTACGAAAATGCTCAAATAACAAACATAAAAAACGTTGATACTGTTGTAATGACCTTTATGAGAAGCACAAATAATAGACATAGAAAAATGCTCTAACAATTATTATTATTTTTAAATGTTTTTTAATAATTTTTTCTGACAACATACTTTCAAATGGAAATCTAGCAAACTGATACAACTTACTAGATATTCTAGTATTCAAACTACACACCACTGAAGATCTTATTGACAGTTTAGAACTCGTATTGCACCTTGAGGGTTTTTGTTGTCACGATGATTAATATTCATGTTTGAAGGGTTTCATTCCCAAAGCACAACTATTGAAACACCGTACCCAGCCTAGGAAAGAAAATAGTTTGTTTGCAATATTCAAAATGATGTTCTTTCTTATTTCCCAGCACTAGTTTAAAATCTTCAATTTAGGAGATCCCAAATTAATGGCAATCAGTTCCATAATTGGTGGTTTCTAACTGATAATCAACTCTCATAATTCGCTGGCAGCTAATTGATAAATCAGTCCCTCAAATTAAGGCAGTCAACTGGTAGGTTAACTGGGCAGTTAATTGACAGGTGTGAGACCAACCCATCTTATTATTCCACTATTCAAGTATCCTAGCTAAGAGTCCTAGCTGTTGCTCAATTGGAAGACAAAAAGACACAACTGCCTTATTTAAAATGAAAACTGAATCCTAATTGAAAATTTTATCTTATCTAACAACTTGTAGTTTTGTTCGATTCTTTAATATCTTTGCTTTATTATTGTATTATTATTACCACTATATATTCTAGAAAACTCTTGCAAGGATTATAAATTATGGTGATTATAATGTGTATAGATTATAAATGCATAATTCCTATTTGTAATTTTTGATACATTATATTTGTATTAAAAATTTCATACAAGTTTGTACATATATAACACTCCAAAGTCCTAAAGTTGTTAGCAGATAAGAGAGACGAGATGGATCTCTTGAAACATAGCATATCAATGCAATTTAACTTCCTGTTGGCAAAGACCTCCCCAATTTGCTTGTCAAACAATATTGTCGAGGTGTATCACACCATACTAAGTGCATTATCTACCTTACAAACATTATTTTATGTTTCTGTTTGTTGGTTGTGATCATGAGTGAGACATTGTTAACTTTGGAACTGTCTTTTGTACATACACAATCATAAACAGAATCAACATTATTCAGACCATTTCTGGTTGTAGTTCAGTATTTGCTACCCTCCCGGTCTGCTCTCAACAAGGCTTTGATTATACAATTAGTAGGAAGATCCTCTAGATCCTTATGTCAATCAGTAATTAAGAATGTGTGAATGGCTACATACTTCAAGTACATAAAAAATGGGACCTCCATTATGCACGCTTTAAAAAGTCTCAGTATTTTAATAGTTGATGTAGTGCTCTGTAGCATCAACAAGCATTTTGCATTTGCCATTATTCTTGTTAAAAATTTATATATAGGAACCTTTCTTGTGATCAAATGCCATGTGATTTGTTGGCAAGGCAAGATCGGTCAGTCAAGCTCCTTATTTTATACGTTCCATTTTCATTGATCTTTTAGCATAAGAATATTATATTACCCCATTCATCTTTAGTATAGTCAACAATTAGTTGTATTCTTTTTCTTGTGTTAGTTGTATTAGGGTAGAAATATAGGTTTTCATTTTACTCAAAATATTACATTCCGAGAAGTATGTTGAGATAGAAACCCTATTGGGTGTGAATATGATACTTAGAAGACAAACATTGTAGGTTTAAGGTAGAATTTGTTTTACTTGAAAGATTCCTAATGGAACAGTGTTGTTAGACATTATGGAGACTCTTCAGCTTTAGTGATAATGATATAATAGTAGGAATCATTTCATATCAGACAATTTACTTAATAACATTAATGTTTGGAAAACTCTGTGCCTTGTCGACTTATATGGTTATCAACTATCCTATGCATGCATATAATAGAGCACATCTATCATGCAAACTTTGTTTTGGTTTTCCCTGGTAATTGAAAATTGCAAATACATTCCCATATTTGTCATGCCTTTTGGCACTTTCACAGCTGTTTGGGTTTAGTCTTAAACATCATCTGTAAGTAGTGAAGCTTGGGATGTGCAGGACTGTTACTAGTTGTCGTTTAATTTTGAAATGTTTAGAAGTTAAATGTCTGCATTTTAGCGGGTGCCTTTGTACAACCAGTATGCTTGTAATATCATATATCATAGAGAATTATCATTCTTGTCATTGCTGGTGTAGACATTCAGTTTCTGTGAGGCAATACATATGGAACAAATTAGTTGGTTTGCTTAAAAGTTTCTAAGGACTTTTCAACAAAACCCATATGATCATACCATGCAATCATGGCATTCCATGACACTACATTTCTTTTAGGCATTTTGTGAAACAGTTCACGTGCCTTGTCTATGCAACTACATTTTGCATGCATGTCTACCATGGCACTTGCAATTACAACATCTGACAAGAATTCCCCTTCTGTTATGCTTTTAGGGTTGTTCCCTCATTATTTCTGGAAATCTAACACAGTGCGCATTATTATAGTGGAAGCCTTATTTTTTAGATGACTTCATTTAGCATCACCAATAATCTCCACAAGAACATTGTCCCTATTAAAACGATGGAAACGGTTCACATCTCACAACAATTTCTCTTGTGACAATCTTGGAGATAAATTTTGTTGCCGTGTGGTAGTCAGCACATACTCAAAAGCTCTTAACAACTCTAATAGTTGTTCCATGGGGCATGTTTAACAAACCAAATGCAATTGCTAATTTTCACCATGGTGGCAGAGAAATAATTTCTTTTCCTATTCTTGCACAACATTAAGTAGATATCTTGAGTCTAGAAAATTTCTCCAACCTTGCATAGATCTCCTTTGTCTACGGATGTGATCTATCTCAGACACAAAAAACATGTACCATTTTATGCCCTTAAACCCAACTGCATCCAGGGATCTTTTATATAGAGAATCTAAAGATTCAAATAACACAATGGAAACCAGAACACCCTCAACTAAATTTCATATTCATTCAAATGGAATGTGATCTTCATGGAGAGTGTCCCATTTTCATTGATGTGTCTCACCCCTTCAAAAACCATGCTTTCATTTGTACAAACTTGAATCAAATTTGAAAAAACTCTGCAATGAAATGAGACATGCCAAGAAGCTTAGTTGCACACAATTTCATCTCCACTGTAAATTCTTTGCATGCCACAACATTACAAAGTACAGTGCCTGTGTATGATCTTTCTCATGGAATATATTTTGGAAGGAAATTTGATATGATGGTGTAGCCTATGAACACTCCTGTGTACACCATACAAATGCTTGTGTTGGACTAATAAGTACCTACACCTAGCTGCTCATGTCTGTTTATAATATTTCATAGCCCTCACTTCCTATGCTAAGCTTGTAACTATTACACAAGTATACAAGATGCCATGCAAGCATGTTTTCCATGTGAGATTTCCTCAAATCTTACCTACTTTATCAATGTGTTTACTATCTTCAACATTGTTTTTTTGTTTTGCACACCCTTGTCCAAATGGATAATTTCCAACAGAATCCTATGGATGAAGCATATTCTCTTCCATTAGCAGCTAACACATGTTATGTTTGCATGGTAGCCAATCCAAATCTGTTTGAATGTTTAAAAATGCCACACCAAATTTATTGGTCATGTTGTTTGCAACAGCTACAAAGGCTTGTAAATGCTATGCAAGCACTTACAACACAATAAGAAGCTTGGAGTGAGACTTTCGAAATGGGCCTACTTCTATCCATTTAAAACAAAATGAAATAAATTCATTTTTTTATATCCCATCAATTAGAAAGAGCCCATCATAGAGTCATTCCAGTGGGAAGAGAACTACTCTACGATGTGTGATGGCCTTTTATTTAAATGTATAAATCCATTTCATTCAATATTTACCCTCTGCACTTTAATATTTACGGGTCTACAATAAAATTTAAATCCAAGCCAAAATTTCTCCCATAAAACATTAACTCTCTTCTTTTGCATTATGTTTGAGATGACCCATAAATATTTCATTTTTAATTCTTTCCTTTTGAACATTATTTATTCCATTCTCACCCTTGATGATAAATAGGGTCAGGATTCTATACGGCTCAACACTACATGTACACAGTTGCAACCTGCTCATACATATGGGGATTATATATGCCTCTCCTGAGTAGCACAACTTTTCTCATACCTCTCCACTTAACGTTGGTTTACATGGTATCTTGTGGCTCCATGGATGCCTACAGACCTCTCGCTTCTTCTAACATCTATTCTACCTCACAATATATCTGTGATAGCATACATTTCTTTACTCTAAACTGTAACTTTACGTGCTCTGCCTATGTACTGGGTCTGCATTTATAGAAACGAACATATAGTTCTTAACATTTTTGTTTTTATACTCCCTATTCTTGTGCACAATATTTCATTTTGTTTCTAATGTGGTAGAACTCTATCAATAATTTGTTCCAAAACATGTTCTTCCGCTAGGAAGCGTCACATGTCCTATCAAAGGTAAGCAAGCAATCAACCTCAAATAATATAGATACCACCAGTTCATTTTTAAGTTTATATTTTTTTCTTTGACTTGTGTGTTTCAGTCATTATATTAATCACAATTTTTTCTCAAACATTTATAAATTAGGCGTGGCTTACCATACAAACAAATTTGGCAGTATTAAATATTTATTAATAGAATAAAGAATGATAAATTTTTTGGATTCCCATCTTTTATATTCCTTTTCTTTGTGAAAGATAACCTTAATCAACTTTTGGATCTGGTTTAATGATTGCAATAGATAAACAACTACATGAGATTCATTTCAAGGAAGGATTTAGACTTCTCACCCTTCATATTCTTTCACCTTTCACCTGGTCAAAGATTATACAGCGCTTGATTTGTTAATATAGTGGAATCATCTTAATAAAGTTGAATAATGAAAGTAGTTTATGATTTAGGCATTACTGTAAGATTGTTATCTACTTAATTTTTTTCATTGCCAACCATTTTAAAATAAATAATGTTCAAAACTTTCACCCTCTAAACTCTTTTTACTTAATTTTTTTTAACATATTTACGTCTTGAATTTTTTTTTAACATATAATGCCAAGTAAGATTGAAATTGGAATGTGCACACTGTTTAGGCTCTTGGTAATCTGTTTAAATTCTTAGTAGGCTCTTACTACAATCTATAATAAGTTGTCCTTATCTCACAATTCTTACTAAATAGTGTGTGTTATGAATGATGAAAGTTTATAACAAAGGATTGCAATCCCCCTTGTATTAAAGATACCTTTGTGCTTCCAATTGAACAGGGCAAAACTTACATGCTGAGAATAGTCAACGCTGCCCTGAATGAGGAACTCTTCTTCTATGTGGCAAGTCACCACCTCAAAGCAGTGGAGGTGGATGCAGTGTACACCAAGCCCTTTGAGACCAAACCTGTGGTAATTGCTCCAGGTCAAAATCCTACCAAAAAAACATGTGATTGTTAACCTCTTATGGTCTAATCAGAGAAGTGACGTTGGAGAGGAATTTCAAGATGTTGATACTCTGAATGGGGAGCTAATCTGTAACTGTGATGAGCCTTAGTCCAAATGATGTAACTATCCAACACCATATAAAACTGAATTCCAATATCATTTACATTATACAGGGGCCAAAGAAAATACTTTTTGCAACACTTGTACAATTTGAAAAAGTGTTGCATAGACACCATTTTCCATGGGGTGCACAATGTTGTGCTTCACTATTGCTAAATCCAAAATTAGAGATAGATTTACTATCTTGATAAATTGTTACGAGATAGATATTACGTGCCCTCTCAAACTGGGACTGGTTATTACTGTGTAACACTATAACCGTCGATGGATACAATTTCTTGCAATAAGCATATGCTAATTTAATAAGAGGAGTTGTTAATATCTTTATAGTCATAAGGGTTAGTTTGTTAAAACTGACATCATGGTATCACTAATCATTATGCAATGATGCTTCTTCAATCCATATTTCATCAATTTTGTTTGAAGACAATTATAGTTTATTTGTCAATTAGTCTGTTCCCTTAAATAAGAGCCAATGATTCTTTCACCATAGAAAGTGACATCACGGTATTATTAATCTGCTTTTCTTGATCTCTCAAAAATCAAAATTAAAAAGTAACATAAATGCAAATTGTGTTTAGATATCTATCTTTATTCTTGATTTGCCCTTTAGTACTGCTAAACCTCCTCTACGCATTTTCCTTATATCTGATATAACCCACTCAGAGTGAACAACACAAATTAAGAACAAATGATAAGATTGGTGTCATTAATCATATGTGCATAATCTCAACAAGAAATGGAAACAACTACAATTTAATATGCAGTTGCATGTATGGCTATGTAACTAACCATGGGATGTTATTGTAGAACATTGTTCACTTCAATACACACTTTAGTTGTTAGAGCATTACCCTTTTGTGTTGTTAAATAGGTTTGAACAACCGCTTCTTCAATGTACATTGATGCTGTAAAAAAAACTCCTTATGGGTCTCCTTTTAAGTAGTTATTGTTATATTCCAAGCATTATAAGGTTGATTGCACTATTGGAAAACTATTTGCATCTGTTGGCACCATAACTGTTGCTCTTGTCTAGTCTTGCTTTCCACAACATAAATCACCCATCCCCAAGGAGTTCTCATCAAAAGTGCATGTATGTAAACTTGGTGCAAAGCCCACCATTGAAGTATTTCTGCACTCTAATTTACAAGAATCATGATGTCTACTCTCTCTTTCAGTTGATCTTGAACATGCAATTCTCTCCAAACACTGCTTTTCACACAATTCCTTGGATTTTTCAAATCTAATTAATTTGTACACATCTGTTTTTTCCCCTGTTCTAATCTTGCTTTATGCTGGCAGCGTTTGGCAGGGACTCCATTCATGGTTAAATTTGGAATCCCATTACAAAGGATTGCCAAAGTTGCAAATTTATGGAAGGTAATGAAAATTTCTAAACATAAATTTCATCTGCAAACACAACAATTTTTCCTGAGCACTCCATTCATGGTTTAATTTCGAATCCCAATACAGGTGACCGCTTGCAACACAGGCCATAAAAATAGCATCACAGTATCAATGAAGTCTTGTGCATGGAACTGGTGTTGCAGGTTCCTGCGTTGCTTCATAGAAACTTGGAAACTTATAGTGAAAATCTACAAACACTGTTATGTACGAATGTTACTCAATTCAAATATAAATTGCTATTGTACTTTTTAAAAGGTGTTCTTCTCTTCAAGTGCTCTACTTTCATTTGTTGTGATTTGACAATTAATTTCTCAAATATCTTACTCAAAGCCTTTTGAACTATTCAATTATGTTTTAACTCTGTCATATGTTTTGGAATATCTGCATTGTTTACTGCTGGAACTGTTAATGCTAAGATAATCTTCAAATATCTTTTTTAGCATTTAGAAGACATATGTTGCAATGCATGCATGTTAATTGCTGGTTACCTGCTTAAACTGAAATACTTGTAGATGCAAATTTTAAAAAAACATGTAACAAATAGTCCAACAACCTTTTTACACACAAGAACAAAAAATGCCGATGGCTACAACACATACAAACAAAACATTGTTTGCATGGATTGTTTAGAAGCCTCAACACAATGATAGCAGCGATAATTCTACCTTTAAACACACAATCTCAGCTACTTCCCATGCCATTCCTTGCTTTGTGCAGTAGCAGAAGTCCCTGCCAAAGGCTGCCAGCATAGAGCGTGAAAAGAATATGGGGAAAAATAGATGTGCAAAAGTTCAGCAGATTTGGAAAATGCAACTGTACGAAAAGCAGTGTGTGAAGGAAATGTATATGGTCACGAAGCCTGCTTAGAATGGAAGAATTATTTCTACGATTTGGAGCTGAGATGGTCAATTTACATGGTTTGAGAAATATCATCTTTAAGAATCTTTCAACTGTTACATACAAAATCATTGTACTGCTTGGTAGTAAGAAAATCCATGGAATTTGATTCCTAAGGCTAGTTTGTGACTGACAAAGGAGTATACATTCCTTTCTTCTTGTTGATTACTTTGCTATGGCACATGCAGTACAAGATTTGATGTGTTTTGCAATCTCTGACCTGAGATGTGGCCAATAGAAATACTTATTTAAAACTGGGAGGGTTTTCTCTACTCCAAAAGGACCTACAACTTTGTTGAAATGAGCTTCTCATATGAAGTTTTGACGTTCTGCATCATGCGGTACAAACAAGTGTCTTATGTGATGCAAGAGCCCATCCTATGAGTAGTAATCTGAAATTGACATATAGCATGCAATGCTTGATATATTTATGCAAAAGCTGAAATTGATTTGCAAAATTTTGGCCAAGTATTAGTCTCATGTCCATACACATGAAAGCACACAGTAAAAAGATTTGGATCGAGGCATGCTAAAACAATATAGTATATACTACTGGATTAGCACACCCCTTCATATGCCTTAAGCTCAAGTGGAACCATTGAAGATATGAAGACCATTTTTATGCTTCTCTTGTTAGTGTGTGCTATGCATCTGCATGAACTACATCTGTCTTATCTTATTAAGTAGTAGGGATGCCACTCGGAGCACTTCTTGGCTACCTGTCTCATTTAGACTGGATTCAAGAAGCAGCATTGCATAATGATTATTAATAGCATGATGTTAGTTTTTACAGACTAACCCTTATCACATATTAACAACAACTCTTATTAAATGTAGCATATGCTTATGACAATAAATCATATCCATAAAAAAATTAATTTGAGAGGTCAGGTAATATCTCCGTAAAGGCTATGGATTTTTCTTTTGGGTATGACACTCTTAGCATTTAATTTGTCCAATTATCAATGCATCACTGTTGTTGGATTTCTACACCTGCACAGTCTATACCATAGTTGGAAGACTCTTTGGACTCATTGTGGACTCTCCAGGACTCGCGAGTGCCTGGGCTGGCCGAGTCACCATCAATAATACTCTATTAAAGACAGTTCAACTCTCATAATTATTCACACCAAGAGAATGGAGTCCACAATGGAGATTGTTCCAGTGCCTCTCATTCTATGTTCTACTTTCCTCGCCACTATACTGTTTGTGCTCCTAGCCAAGACTATGAACATTAGGAAAAGAAAAAATGTCATCAGGAATTCGATATCGCCAATAGTGACAAGTCTCATCATCAAAGGTGTTCGAAGTTGCAGATTCTGTCCTATTTAAAATAGCTTTACCATAGCTCTCTCCAGCTTCTAGCTTGGATACACGAAGGTTCCTTGAACTGCTAGAAGGAGATCTAAATGATGAGGGAATAAATTCTGCTGCATTTGGATTTAAAGTTGTTTGCTTAGTGTTTGACCCGCCTTTTGTAGATGAACTCATTTTTTGTACTAAGATTGAAATACGTGACATGGAGCACATGGAGAGCCCCCTTGAATGAAAATATTATGCCTTTACTTGGAAAAATGTGATGACAAATTAAATCCAGTTCTGTGCACAAAATTGGGTAATATTAAAACCACTTTCTGGCAAGAGCAAGAGCAAAAGGGCTAAACAATCAATTTATAAAAATAAAAACAATTGCTGAGATATCATCGCAATAAAAACTCAAGCTAAATCGAGCTTGCATGATATTCCACCAGGTTGGCTATGAATAAAAATTCACAATGGCACAAAGTGACAGGACATCCACAATTCAAACATATGAGGTAAATATGAATACAAGAAAAATGAAGCCTCCCACCATCTGTGGAAGTCCAAGTTTACAGTCAACTCCCACAAAAAAATGATACGAGTGGAAAATTACATCAAAAAGGGCACATTCTTAAAAAAAGATGTCTTCCTACAAAGATATGGAACCATATCATTGCAGCACACACACAAATAATACAACCATGTGCAAGTCAACTCTTATAGTGACATCATTATGCAATAAATATTTGTCCAAAATCTCAATGACCTATGTAAAATAAAACAATAGCCAGCTCAAAGTGGCTATTATGAACCAACTTGATTCACAACTAGTCATCCTAAATCAGTTGTTAGGAACCTTATATGTTGCGAATCCTTACATAATTAACATCATTTTACCAATCACACTCTCTTGTAAGCTTCCAAATAGCATGTGAAAAAAACGCATTTGTATACACCCAAAAGAAAATAATCACTAGTAAACAGTATAATGGGTTAGCTAGTAGGCACCCACAAGTAATGGCAGAAAAGAAAGTTAATCAAGAGGGGAAAAAAAAAAGAAATTTTCCTACAGGAAAGAATAAAGAATTAATTTAAGGCACTTTTTTATTCTCTCTGTCACTCTCACCCAAAATTTAATTTTCTAAAATTTTATCTTTCTTTAGAATGTGATGCTTAAAATTGTTATAATTTTGTTGGGATATTAAAGAAATGAGAATCAATGGATCTGTGTATGTCAAATATAGAATGAAAAACAAAAAGAAAGGAATAAAAGATTAAATAGAATCCAGGAAACTTTATGGAAAGCCCAATAATTTCATCAGAACTTTCCAAGGCAGTAGGAAAAGTTATAGAAGCTTGATCTTCACCAAACGCATTAAATAACAGTAAGGTTGTACTCAGGGTCAAACATCTGGCACTATAAATAATTATCACACATTCTTCACAAACAAGTTGAATCCATATTTACCCAGAACTGCCAAGTGCCAAGGAGTATCCAAAAGAATCATGGCAGCAATACAAATATTTGTAACAGCAAAATAAATTAGTAAGTCTTCTTTGACAGCCAAATATATGGAAATCATGCAGTTCAAAATAAGGGAGATACACAGTGAAAACTAGTAGAGCTCTCCATATTTCTCTAACATTGAATGACACATATCATGGATTCACTTTGCAAAAGCAGTAAGCACTACTTATTATTGTCAAGTTAAAAAATAAATCGTTCTTCTAATGGCACTGTGTTAGAGAGACTCCAACAGACACCCCAGTTCTTCAATCAAAGCGTTCCACTAAAACCATTGGTATAGAAGGACCTAGAATTTTGGACTTTCCATTCAAACACCTTATTTGGATTTAAAAGCTGATTTGGAGAATGTTCTTGTCACAGCCATGGTATTACCCTACGGATAACATTTGATATCTGTGCACAGCATCAAACATGCAGAAAAAAACCATATAAAGATATTGAAAAGGCTGCAAAAACGAATGTAATAAAACAAAGAGATCATGAAAATTTGAAAATTAGGTTTTCACAATCTGTTGAAAATAAATTTGTAAAGCTTTTCTTACAATTGTGTAAAAATCTATATACAATTTTACCAAAAACTTTACAAATTTAAAACTATAAATGAGCGAACAAAGCAAGAGTGACTTGTTGATCCATTTCAAACATTTTTTAAAGTAAGAAAACAACTTGAATTTATTTGGTCTAATAAGCCCCCCAACATGCATCATTGATGATTTTCAGGTTTGTTGTGTGAAATCAATAGCTTGCTCTGTTAAAATTGCAGTGACCTGAAAAAGGTTTTTTGAACTGAGATTCTGATTGTTGAACAGTTGGTTAGAGAACTCATGACCACCAATTGGAGAAAGAACAACTAGTTTTAACAAACCTTCATGAGCAGAGACTGTGGTTCAGGTTTTGATGAGACTCCCCACACTCTCAATGCTTCACATTCAACTGATGTGTCCAAAGATGACATTACTCTCGTAAGAGCCCACCACACAAATGGAGCTGCTAAAAATGCATATGTTGCTACAAACAATGCTCTTACTACCATTAGTGTAGAATGGAAAAGCCATGACAATGAATGACCCAAATATACCCAACCAAGGGGTAAAGAGTGGTAAAGCTGGGAGTAGGAATGCATTTTTTAGAACCACCCCAAATGACATGGAACCTAATAAGTAAAGAAGCCAGGCCATCATAGGGTGAACTATTCTAAGAACAAGGAAAAATGGTAGTAGATAACTTCCCAACATACTCGTGAGAACCAATAGTTTAAGGGAATTAGCGTAGAGTAAGAAACGCTGCTTAGGTTTCATGAGGCAAAGCTTCGACAAAGAGGGATGGAAACCCTTAAAAGCAATTATAAAAGCAATTATAGACACAGCCATGGTGACCAGGTAAATGAGTGTCTCTGGGAGAATCAAAGGCATCTTCGTACCATAGGTGCAAAGAACTCATCTGTTAGATAAATGCACATTCAATAATAAAAAAAATGATAATCAACTGTACCAGGTAGGCAAGCTTTCCTTACCTTATTGTTTGAAACCTCTACTCACGCCAAGAAAGTTCTAGGGGCAGAATAGGCCATGACCACCAATACGATGGCTTCAACCAAGGCGCACTAGGAAAAATGATGACACTATTTGGTCCACAAGGTACATGCCACTTCAACTTCAAATCTGCAAAACAGAACAAATTCCATCACTTTTGAACTCACCATCCTCGTCAAATTACTCCTATAGTCCTCACTGAATCCAGGAATAAAAAGTATCATTTTACTGATTTATGTTTTGTTTATCCAAAATTGGAAATCTCTGCACCTAAGAAAGAGATTGTGAGATGAAATATGGTGTGGATGCAACCTTGTAATTAATAATTATTAATACAATTCTCCCTCCCTAGTTGGCATTCAATTTATTGAGAAAGTCATCAAAATTCAGAAATTTTAATAAATAGTGCGCAACACTATAACAAACTTGGCACAAGCTAATGTACAAAGCGTAACAATTAGAACATGGTGCAAGCCATTTTAAGATCTCATGCACATGAAAAAACAATGCACAAGCATTTAAAATTAATGTAGAAGTAATTAAGAGATAGCATGAGGCATATTAAAAATGGCGTGCCCATAGAAAACCATGGTGTAGTAGACAAGTAGAAGTATTTACAATAAGAAAAAATGGTGCAAGAGAATGATGGCTCTATGTTTCAAAATATGGAGGAATAAGTTAAAATCAAGTGTGACGCAGCCCTAAGGAGTTGAAAAAGGAGTAACCATGTATAGCTGGACAAAAGCATTATGTCTTGTCCATGAAAAGACAACACAGTAGAATATATGGTGTAGCCATATATCAAGGATGTAGCAGCACTTCAGATGGGCTTAAACAGCACACACTAGGCTTTGACTTGCTTAGGTGGCTGGTGGGCGCCTTCTCCTATTAAGAGATTAAGAAAATAGAGTAAGAGAAAGGCCCAACAACCACCTAAACAAGTCAAAGCTTAGTGTACACTGTTTAAGCCCAGCGTAGCACCTCCTATCACCATGGATCCTACAACCACGGTGTAAACAAATAAAACCCTACGTAGGCATATGAATGCCAATCATTATACAACCAATTGAAGCCCTACAACAAAGGATATAGTCAAAAGGATAGTATTTCTAGTGCACCATGAAATAGGCCATATCAACATTGTGCAACACATTGGAACATTATGCATGGCGTAGAAGGATGTGCAAACTTTAGAAGAAAAGCTTAGGCAAACAAGACCTCGCATAGCCACCATCAGATGCCAAGTAAATCATATGGTTCTGCAACATAGAATGAATTTATGAGGTCTTGTCAAAATGAAGGTACGAGATTTTTTAAATCCAGTAGACATCAGCTTCAATCTTCTAGGTGATTTCCATAGGTTAAACCACAGCGGAGAGTTGATGAAATGGTTTTCATTGCTTACTTCTAATAAGCCGGCATATTTTGTAAGGAGGCATCAAAAGGTGGAGAAAGCAATTTATTTCCTAAAGCAGATCTTGGGAATGAAGGAGGTAGATGGTATAGAATGGATGCAATGTTTCATTGGCATCGATAGGAGCGGGCTGAAGGATCAAGGTTCCCATATTAGTATATATGTTTGTATTTCAGAAATGCATAGGTGAATAGATAGTAGTAGTTCTTTCCTTTCCAGGGTTTTGTTTTCACCTAGGTTGACTCTATGTCAATAGAGCTTTTGTAAAAATCGATATACTATTTTAATTACTTTATAATACAAGGAGCATCCCCCATGGATTCATTTACAGACTAAAAAAATAGCACCATGTTTTTCAAATCATAATTTATTGTAAACTAAAAATTGTTCAAAGTAAAAATATCTCTACTCTACAAAATAAGTGGCAATGGAATTCAAAAAAAAAAAAATGAGGCACAAGAAAAAGGATAGATGGAATTTTAAAAAGCAAAAACATGAGGCACAAAAAAATGATAGAAGAAACAAAATAGAGAAGACAAAATTTTTGGTAGAAATCGGCAAAAGACTATAGTAGATTAACACAAGAATGAAGAGAAAAACAAAGGAAGAGGGAAGAATAAAATAACACAAATAGATTTAAACAACATAACCATCAATGGCTTAAAAAGAGACAATTTGTAGAAAAGTAGAACCCAAAACCCTACACTAGGGTTAGATCAAAATTCTTCCCCTTCAAAAATTAAATTGTGGAGACAAAATGAAATAGAATATAAGGCCCTAACCGACCAGATACAAAACCAAATACAAGATCAAAAGAGAAAGACATGAACAAAATTAGGAAAAGAATTATCATATGTTGCTAGAGGAGTGAATAGGATCCCTTTAGGGAAACAAAAAATAAAGGAAACCTTTTAGAATATCATATTTATTCAAAACAAATAGGAATTAGATAATACAAATTCTCATTTAAAAGGTATGGCCTTTTTCATGAGTTGGAAAAATCTTTGGTCTACATGGGATCAAATATGAAAATGGTGTAAAGAAAACTAGGGGCAGAACATGATTATCTACAATTTACCAATGTTATGTGAGTTTCTACCTAAAATGGAAAAAGAAATCTACTTATGAATAACCCATGAAAATGGTGTAAAGAAAACTAGGGGCAGAACATGATTATCTACAATCTACCAATGTTATGTGAGTTTCTACCTAAAATGGAAAAAGAAATCTACTTATGAATAACCCTCTGAAATTATAAGAGGATAAAGTTTATTTACCCTTTATAATTAAAATAGAGATGGAAAATAAGGGATATTATGATCCTTTTGGTTAAAATAGAGATAAATAAAGAATAATTATGAAAACCCCTTTAGAAAGGAGGAGTTATTATGTTTATTAAACCAATATTAATGACAACCTTTGTGAAAGGGTGTGATGGTTTAGAAAGCACCCCTTAAAAGGTTATATAAGGTATTTGTGTGAGACTTGGAAAGGGCATGGAGAACACTAGGGAAGATAAGGGAAGAAAGGGAAGAAATCACAAAGGAGAAGGATTATAGATTTGACAAGTGGTGAGCATTGGAGAAGGGGCACACAGATTGTGTCCAACTCAGTGTATAGAGTACACCCAAGATTGTCATAGCCAGGGCTTGTGTGTGCACTTGTGTTGAGCATGTTTTATTGAACATGGCTCTGGAGAACTTGTGTGTGTTTGTTTTCTTAAAAAGAGCTGAATGTTGAAAGGGAGTTGAATCTGTAATCCATTCTCTAGAGTGACATTTGGAAGAACTTCTAGTATCTAATAGATACGTATCTATTCCTTTCTATGATGGAAATTAATGAAGTACTAAACTTAATGTTAATAAAATATATTGATGGGTTTGGATGTTAATATGATTATATGATTATGTTATCTAATTTGTTTTGTAAATAATTTACTTAAGAGTTCTTATTAAATTACCACCTGTTGTAATTTACATTTCTTATTACATCTATTTTAACATCATTGAATATATTATTCTATCTTAAATCTAAATATTAACCATTTAATTATTAAATTGAGATTTAATTTACATTCCTTCTTAATAAATCTATCTTCAACAGTGTAAGAGAAACATTAATTGTATTAAGAGAAAGGTTAATATTAGGTAAATTAATTCTTCTCCTTAGGTCAATGGATTTTATCATGATAAGAAATAGTTGTCTTAGGAAAACACTATCAATCCATGCATAATTGCTAATTTATATTTCTTTATCAATTGATGTTGGAGGAAGTGGTTCTTTAGAGATATTCATGTGATAATTTTAAATTTTCTTAGCTGTAAAACATTTCTTAGGCAGGCACGAACAAATTATGTCTCTAGGATGAAACATAAGTTTATTATATGTAATCTATTTACATGATATCAAGACCTTGATGATTAAGCATTACATTAAATGTGAAACATAAAATTCCTTAGGTCTTTTAGATTTATAAGTTCTAAAATGAGAAGGTACATAAGTATCATTACGTGAAACACAAAATTCCTTAGGTCTTTTAGATTTATAAGTTCTAATATAAGAAGGTACATAAGTATCATTACACTAAATAACAATAAACTTTGTAGTAAATTATTGATTGTTCACATTGTTACATCCCTAATTTTAGCTTTGATTTTACTATTTACTTTTACGTGACTAGAAGTGAATTTATTCAACATGATTTGATGTTATGTTATAATGTTAGAGTAAATCATTGATTATATTAGATATCAGTGCATGTGATTAAGTATAATGCATATGATTAAATGATTCATTAATTTATGTTATGAGAATTTGATTTTTTATTCATAAAATTTATGAATGGACTAATGATGCATTGATGATGATCTAGTAATTGCAAGTTGTATGCAGAAAAATAGGTTTTGATTACTTTCGGAGAAAGAAAGAGTATCTTCTAAGGAGAGGAGAATAGACCTTTGGTTTTAAACCATTAATTTGTCATCTGAGTATTGAGTACTATTGTCATGAAGGATTGCACTTGGTCAAGCAATAAGCTCAACAATCCCGTGAAACATTGGATCACTCTTAGACTATGGATTGTCTATGATGAGAATGAACCTCTGGCAGAGTTGGCTCCCTTTAAAAGCCCCTTAGATATGACATACATCATGGAAAAGAGATAGAAGGATGATTAAATAAAACTAAAATTGATCTAAAGGGGTAATGTACCAATGATTATATCCTAGTTGCTAGGTGAGCAAGAGAAAAAAACCTAAATATAAGAGCCCACAAATGCTCCAAACTGAGATATTCTAGCTCATAACTCCTCCCAAGGTGTTTGACCAAAAGATTGTCAAAATAGGCTTGTTTGACTCCAAGTCAAAAATAGAAGTAGAACCTCCTCTTGCATGAGTTTGACAGTTCAGTTTGTCTTCACTTTACTCCCTTGCATGATTTGAGGGCAAAAATATATTATTTTTGACAAATATTAAGGCTAATATGTTTGCATGGTTTTAGCTTAACAAGTGTTTTACAATTATCTTCTTGGTTTTGTGAAACAAATATTAGGATAATTTATAATTATTACCCTCAATAAGTGTTTAAAATACAATATTTTTAGCTTTAACTCATGCAAAAAGGAAAAAAAGGTTTACATGATTTGTCCATTTATGCTTGAACTTCTCTTTCAACTTCACAAAAAAAACCACAAGGTTTATAATAATGTCTTTTGCTATCCTTAGCCTATGAAAAGGCTTCAAACCATTCTGTGAATTTTTCAAACTTTAATCATATCCTTTCCCTTTTGTTTTCAAACACTTATCATTTTCTTTTGATTTCCAAGGTTTAAAAAGTCTCTTAATAAAGTCAAAAGAGAATAATGACCACCTTATGACTCCATGTCTCCACAGGCTCATGCATTCTTCACTAGGCATCATGACTTGAAAGTCATAGACCACAGTCTCCATTTGATTTATGATGATCTCTTTTCTTAACAAAGTAAAAGGGAGACTTAGACGATCAGGCTAGGGCACAAAAAGATCGATCAAACCCTAAAAGAAATCATTTTGCTCTTATCCTTTTCATCTACTTTGAAGTGATGCACTTCCATGAGGGTTTCTTAGCTCGTTGAAACTCCTCAAGAGTTTCTGCTGCTTCCAATGACTCTTCTTGCAACTTCTTTTAGTAAGCAAGGCTCATCTACTTTTCTATATAAGAACTATGAAAATACTTCTCTTCACCTTACTGTTTCCTTCTTCTTTCCACTAAAAACTGCAAGACATTTCTATTTCCTTGCCCTTTTTCTGTGGTTTTGATATATGGAAGAAAATACTTCATTGCTTTTTTTTTGCTCCTATATGGTAAAAATTTGTGCTTGTGGCTTTTTCCTCTACCATGATTCCATGGAAGTGTTTTAAAAAAGTACGAAAAGGCTCTGTGCTTTCCTTTTTGCTGTATGAGATGGTAAAAAAAATTGCTTTGTATGTTGTTTATTATGTAATCTTGCTAGGGCTTGAATGTGAAATGCATGTGAAGTTCTCTATTTTTTTTTGCTCTTTACTCTTTTATATGATCCTATAGAAAAATTGAGTAAAAAACCCTTGTCTTGTTGTAAGATGATTGAAAAGGACTTCTCTACTGCCTCTGCAAAATAAGACTACTTTCCTTTAATTATTTTGGAAACCCATATACTTGCATCATTGCTTTCATGGCATAATTTATTCTTGGTTACAGATGTTTTTTAGAACCATATTGATGGACTTAGCAACTATCTCAATAATCCATGTCTTGATTATGGTATGGCTCTTTAGTATCAGGAAGAACCTTGTTTCCTTTCTCACTTCTGAGAAATATGTAGGTTGCCCTATTTTTTGACAAAACCCTAATAGGGATATATGGAAACTATGCCACCTTTGGAATAGCCATTGAAGGTCTTTTGTGGGAAAAGAGTGAAACCCCTATATCTGTCCCTTTGGGAAAATATGAGCAATGTGTTTTTGAAAAGAACATTGAGGGCTTCTTTTTTAAACTCTGTTGTATTTCTTTTCCTCTCTTTTGAAAGTTTTGGAACAAAATCTTACTCCTTGAGGGCTTTGTTCTCATCATAAATACTATTGTGAATGTACATTACTTGCAACCTTTTTGATGTTTCAATTGACTATTTTTTATGAACTAGTAAAAGGCTACGATTTCTTTTGTTGTATGCTTTTATGACTGTCCTCATGACTAATTTCTATCACTATCTCATTGTTTTTAGTCATCTTTGTATAATGTTACATATCTTCATAGTGTTTGACTGTCTCATTTTTGAAGGCTTTATAACACTCATAAACTACTGTCTTATCTACTACACCTCCTCAATAGTCCCTTGACTTCTACTTAACATTGTACTTTTGTTCTTCATGTCAATGGATAAGATTGTTCCATGATATTTACAACTTCATTAATTAGTTTATTTTCCATGTACTAGGACAATCATCATAATAATTGCTTTTGGACTATTTAAAACATCACTTTAATTGAATACCATCCATTTCAATGGTTAAAGACTCAATAGCAAGTTTACATCTCATTCACAACAAAAGTGGTAAATGTTTGTCCTATTTTCTTTTGCCTAGGCTACCTTTTTTATGTTAGAGTGGATGATATTCAAGTGGGGCAAACTGAAATAGACACCTCCTTTGCACTGTTCCATTCTTCAACCTATTGCAATCATCTAGAACTGATCTTAGACTGTCATGACAATCAACTTCATTGGATTGTTCATTATTTCATCTCTGCTCATTGTATATGACTATTCTCCTTTTTACCATAGTCATTCTTGATACTAACTGTCACTGCTACTACCTTTTGTTTTCTTTGTATCATTACATTGATGTTTGTCTTTGACTGCTGATGTTGATTGCTCTTATCAAATGCAATTATTTGTTCTTTAATATGTCTGTGGCTCTTTAGGCAGGCTTATTACCTTGTCATTGTTAAGGTACCTTTACTCATGACTATTCATCACCCTTATTGTAGTAAAAGATTGTTCACTATGCCTAGATGAGATACTATACTATCTTGAATAACTGCTTTCCTATACTTTTCACTATTTCATGCAAACATGTATCTTCTTTTTTCACTGTCTGGTCTATCTAGTGACTACACAACATTTCCATGCTTGATAGAGTTTCAATAACTTTCAGCAGTATGCATAAGGTAGTTCAATGAAAGTTTTGTATGACCTTATGCCTGTCTTAGACTCCTAGAGTGATGAGTACCTTTCGTAGTCCCCTTGAGTATCTTGACTGATGATTTCCTTTGTATGATGGACTTCTCCACTTTCATGAGACAATCGCTCTCTCCTGGTGACTGCTACATATGATTGTGCCTTGATGATGGACATGAATGTCCCATATATTATGACTATTCTACTAATAGTACTGTCACTTCATTATTACATTGCTGCTCTAAATGACTATTGACAGTCACCCGTTTTCTCTTTATCTTTGTATTGTACATTGTGCCTCATGATAGTCCTTGCACCTTGTAATTATGACTGTTGTCCTCAAATGTCATTAATGACTTGTCTTCAAGTACATGTATCTACACATCCAGCAAACTAGTTAGAGAAACATAGAGGCTTAGTAGCCCCTCCTTTGATTTGTTTGATCTTTACTTTTGCATCCTTTTATAGCTGTATGATTGCATTTGGGATTTGCTGATCTCTCATATCTTCTTGATTAGATGTTTATGTAAGATAACAAGTACATTCTGATATTATTGTATATGGAAGCGAAAAAGGGACCCTGAGCTCTAACATTCCTCCTCATTTTCTTTTGCAGGCCCCCTTGAAGATATCAACGAGGGAACTAAAGATGATGCTATCAGCAATAGGATTCATTAATCAGGCAATGATGGGTCCCTTTTTCCCTTTTATATGTTTGCTCCTTTTGTTTCAGATGTACTTTCTCTCTTTCATTTCATCATATACAGTTAATCCCATGACTTGTGTGGGAGCATATAAATACTTTACTTCTCATGAATATGAACAACTATTTTATGCAATATTTTTTTTATATTGCTTCTTCTTTGTGAATCAATTGCATAAAGATAAACTAAAAATGATTGCATGATATAGATGTCCATAATCATGAATGGATTTAGTAATATTTATGTACCTTTTTCATTCAATAATGTATCAACTGTAAAGAATGAATAATGGAAATAAATTGCAACACATAGATTAGCTTTCCTTTCTCTTGCTAGTCCTAGCATATCTCTTGCTTTGTTGGAGTGTCCTTCCCATCTTATCTAGCTCATGTAGTAGATCTTACTGATCTGCTACATGATTCTAGTAATGGTTATCACCAAAATGGTCCTCCACCAGGATAGTAGGCCTTCTAGGGGTAACTAAGAATCTTGAACCTTCTCCTCCTTTCCCCTTGAACCTATCTACTTCTTCAAAGCAATAAAAGTAAATGTTATTACAGCCTGACCTAATTCAGCTGAAAAGCACAATTGGGTGACAAGTACCTTCAATTAGTAAACACTTGACGATTGAGGTAAGTCATATTTTTCAAAGTGGTTTAAGTTTGTTGGTCGACTCGACAAGTTGTCGATGTCGTTTAGAAACCTTTTGAAGTTGTCTTGTCAACCTTGTCATTTGGTGAAATCAACATTGTCGATGTTCAGTAATAGTCATTTTGCGACTAGCACAACTTTCTATCGAACACGTCAATCTTTACATCATAAATGATATCATGTTTGCATTTTCATTGGTGTGGTTGGAAGAAATGTTAGCGTGTTTCATGTTATGGTTATAACGTCAAATATTTCATTTGTTGTCAAAACAAAATCGATGAGTTTTGCTTTTAGTTCGTGAAGGGGAGATGAAATCAAACCATTCACATTTGTGTATAAGTTTATGTAAAAATATTTTTATTATTCCTATTGATATTTGATGTAGCACACAACATACACTCAATACATTTTCGCCATTAATCACGTGAAAGCCAAATATCTGAAGACTGGAACATAAAAACTTCTATTCATCAACTCTGCTGCTACAATGAGAGAAAACTCTCTTATATCCAAGAAAATGAAAAAAATCAAAAGATTACCTTTTTTGGCAGCTTTTGACAATTGTTAGATTTTTCCATTTTAGGTAATTTTACAATCATATCTTGAGAATCCAGTTTTTTCCCAAAAAACCCATAAAGCTAAGGTAGGACGAAAAAACAACTAACATCCTAAATTCGAAACATGAGTTTTGAGTTATTAAAAAAAGCAATTTTTAAAAAACTAGAAAAAAACACTAATTTGCCATTTTGAGGGCCAAGATGAAATTTTCTAGCCCCAAAAAAGTGCCAAGATGAGGTCCAACTGACTAGGATGGGTTAGGAAACCACTGACCACCTCATAACGCATCCACCTGTAAAATTTTGTAGAAAACCCACATCCGAGTCAAAAGTTATGACCTCCGGAAGTCCCTGCATCAATATTAATATCTATGTCCATAGACGATTATTATATATAGAACTTTGGAACAAGTTTGATAGTGGGTTAATTGTTAATGACCTACATTATAATGAAGCATTCATTGATAACCATCTTTGATAACATTGAATGCTTTTGAGAGAGAGTTGTTGTTGTGTGAGGAGTGGTAATTATTAACCATGTACTCCTCTAACTTTACATGTCCAACTACGGGCTAATTTATTGGAGATACCCATGGCTTTTTGAATTGATTAACTATTTTAAGAGTGGTGTCTTTATGATAGAGAGTCATGGTTGGTTATGGTAGTGAATGACTCATTAGTAGAGTCAGGTAGAGAGGTAAGAGAGGTGGTTGTTTTTGGTGATAATAGAGATTCAAAGAGCTCGGTTTTGGGAGCAGAGTTTTGGAGAGCATGAAGAGAGTCGACAGAAGGAAAATCTCATAATAGTGAAGGTTAGTTATCTCAGTTGATAAACACTATAAGTTAATGAGGGAAATCAATATCTAAGAATAGATCATTTCTTAGAAGGGAATTAGTTCAAGAATTTGAAGTGCAGATCGACAAAGTCTAAGTCTCACCAGTTTGGTGAAGTATGAACTATGAATATTCCTCATCATTCTCTTGTTGCAAATTAGGTTACTAGAAAGTCTTATATATCAATAATTGTTTTTGGAGAACATAGGCATTCCCTATGAAATGTTGGTAGTTATATGAGACTTTAGACCATAGTTGAGTATATTATAAGCTTTACTTGCATCAGAGAACTCTTGGTCGATGTTGCTCATCTTATTGTTTCTAGTTAATAATATAACCTTTCTTTTGCTAAGAACTTAGAGTCAGTGTTATCATCTTTTTAATAGTCGAGAGTCATAGTACAATTTTAATGGTTGATACTTTTATATAAAGAATGTTAGCATAACTCAATTTGTTTGGTCTTCATAGTGAAAAAGGGTGTGGTGTTCCTGTAGTAAAGGTTTTGTCTAAAAGCAAACATTAATGTTGGTTATCTCTAGAAGATGGTTTCGATTTGTATATAGATAAAGTCATGGGATAAATTTAGACAAAGATTTTAGGAATATTTAGATACAGAGGATTCTCTATTTAAACATTATAAACATATTCTTTTTCTGTATGTATATATATATTTTATAAGACACTACCTGAGAAAATTATATATGACTTTATACTCTTATCTTTTCCCATAGACTTCTTTGTGGAGCAGTGCAAACAAGCAATACAAACTTACGCAAGTGTTAGGGTTCTTTGATTATTGCAGTCTTATGTTCTTATAATCCACAAGTCTAATATGCTCCTTGGGTGATAGAGGCTTCCTATTTTGGTGAAATCATATTGTCAGTAATGCTGAATAGCTAGTGGAATATATAATATAGTCTTTGAGTTACTCGAGAGATTTTAGATATTGATATTGTTCTAATGACTTCATTGGTTATATTTATATAAGTAGAACAACTTAGACAGTAAACAAAAGTTGATGGAAACATAAAATAAGTCTTTTTAAGGAGACAATGAGTGAGATGGTTTTACTACAAGTTTAGATGAAAGTACTTGTATACTATTGCTTCGACTTAGCTTATTTGTAAGAGAGAGAGACTCAGACATTGAAATCATGTGGATAGAAAACATAATTTAGTTCATCATCGTTTTGGAATTCAAACTAAACTTAGGAGAAGTTTAAACTTGAATTTGTTCCTTTATCCTTATTTAAACTAAAGTATACTTGTATACTATAATCTAGTCAAGGTTTGTGAGATTTAAATGACCTCGTAGCTGGAATAAGACTAGAAGATAATCTCTTTCTTTCTATATTCTTAATTTTTAAGATTAAGTTTTTTTGTTATTCCATTGTCATGGAAAAGGGAAAGATAAAAACCCTAAATTAACCCAATGGGGTAAATTTATCTAATTTACCCTTGTGGTTACATGTTGTCTTAACTATTTAGATCAACAACGAAAAGGTGAGTTCCTTATTTATGATTCTTAATTATATTTAGACATAAAGGGGATTTTTCCTATCCATTTATGTTTATTCTTGGTATAAAAGAAAACCTATTTGGTTGTTTGCAAATGCACTTAAGTTATAAGTGTCAATAAGTTATGGATCTCACATGTTGGAAGGATGCAAGGAGATACCCAAGTGTAGATAGTCATTCCATAAGGTCTTTGGAACAATGACGGTGTCTTGAAAATCTGTCAAAGTCGGAAAGACTATATTTGAGTTAAATAAAACTCTATAGTTAAACGTAGTTAACCAAGTCATACTGTAAGATGTGATAGTATCCAAGTCGATTTGGAGGGTGGGTGGGACAACGTTCATTGATAATGTCTATTTTATATTGAATCTTTTTCCAAGGTAATGCATATATCTCTGCATTCATTGTCAGTTCACCATATCTGGATTACATAACTTATCAGAATGATCATACTTAGCTAGAGGTTATCTACGGTTTTATGACCGGTAGCATTATGTATGATGCAACATTAGTTCTTGGATGGAAAATAACTGTTGGTTACCTTATGTCTATGCTCTTCGTGAAGGGTAGGGCCATTTCCAGAAAAGGAAGGTGTGCGTGGGACTGCTAGTCTATGGTTGGAGGTAAAGTGCTCAAAAGATTCTCTCCCTCTCTCTCTAGTAGATGACTCACTGAGACTTACGATATGGGTGTCAGAATTCTACATGCAACATATCTTTTGGATAAGTGACTTGTGTTTTTAAACTATGTAAAGCACCTTGAAACATCAGGAAGCAAGTTTGGAATAAGGTGCCCATTCATGTTTCAAACATCCTCACTGAGTGCCTAAGCATGATGAGAAAGTTTAAATCCATACATTGGCGCCTAAGGGTTTTACAATCAACTAGAAATGAGGAGGTAAGTCATGGGCACACTAGCTTGAAGGGAGTTTCTAAGTCACTGGTAGATGGTGCCCAAAAGCAAGGATGCCTCTTAAGGGTTTAAATATAGGGTGAAACCCTTAACATCAAAGAGTTAATTTCAATAAAGTCTAGGCACTTTCTCTAGTTCATATCACTTCATTTTTGCGCCCTGGGATAAAATCACTCAAATCCATATCTAAGGGTAGGTGCTTGAAGTATAAAGTCATTCCGATGCATGATTGATCATTCTAATTCTTTAAAATTGCAAGTTCAAAGCTTCAAAAGTTAGGGTGCTCATTTTTACCTCTGTAGACCTTCATTGGCGCCCTAGAAAGGAACTTTTAAATTTGCATCAATGGGTGAGCGCCAAGAGAGAAACAATCACTTTAAGCGTGTTTAACCATTCAAAGTCTTAAAGTAGCAGATAAAGGCCAAATTGATCAAGGCACTCTTGCACCTTGATGATAACTAAATTGGCGCCTTGAGTAAGAATATGAAGTACCATGGATCTACATCAAATTTGGCACCTTCATTGAAGAGTCTTTAAGAAACCTCAAAAGTAGCGCTTAGTGTCCAAAAGACTTAAAAGCCTTGAAAATTTGCAAGAAATTCATTTAGGAGTGGGCGCTTGGGATAAAGAGGCCTCCTGAGGCATGTTTTATGGGTTGAAAACTTTAAAAATGTCAAGAAGATATCCAAACATAGCTAGGCGCCCATTCTTACCCCTGCCACCTAGATTGGTGCCTAGGTTGAAATTGCACTAAAGACACCTTTCAAATGAACCTTATAAGGGGGATTGACCTTTTTTAAACCCTTTTAATTGTTTGAAAATACTTTAAGTGATGAATGTGGGACTAAATTGTATTAGGTGCCCTCTGCTCCTCCAAATTAGCTAGATAGGCGCCTAGACTTGAAAAGACTTACTTGCCTATTTAAAGTTATTTCTTGTGTTGTAAAGTGATTAATATTGTTTATTTTGTCTTGTAGGGATACTCATTCAAGGAGCTAGTGCTTGGAGTCACCTTTAAGGAGTCATCATCATGTAGCTGATCATCAAGAGCAAGTACCTAATTCACCTACAAGTTGCAAAGGGAACAGCACTCTAAAAGATCACACCTCAAGTTTTCTACATCAGTGACATCATGTTAATCATATCAAGTTCAAGTGTACTTCATCCAAGCTTCAAGTCAAGATCTCTCAATCTTCAAGCTTCAAAGTCTACATTCAAAGAAGGTGTTATTATCTAGATTTCAAAGGGGCTACTCCAAAGATCATCATGAAGGATTCTTCATCTTCAAGTTGCCTCATGATTGAAGGACACTCATCCATTCTATTTCAAGTTCCATTCAACCTTCAAGTCCAAGAGAGAGTCTTCTACTCCATGTCATTAATGAAGCTTCATCATCTACTTTGAGTTATGAAGGAAACATCATTAGCTTCATTACCTACTCACTCTTCAAGAAGGAGCATCATCAAAGAAGATCATCATATCAACTTACCTGCAAGAAGAAGAAAGAATCATGAAGTTAATCAAGTGAAGCAACAAGTATCATACATCCAGTCTACAAGAAGAATGAACAAGGCAAGATCTACAAGATGTATTCCTAAACATACAAGTTCAGGCAATCATATTGAATACATCACACAAAGATGATACAATTTTCAAAGTATGCTAAAGTAGCATCTATGTGGTGAGTACACATCATTTTAAATGTATTAAATGTATCATTTAATAAAAGAAGTTAAAGGGATTCCTATGTGGGGGATATTTTAAATGATTTCACCTTACGTTATCACATTGGAAAGCGTGTCTTCATTGCCTCCCTCTTTTGTACTAAAAATAGCAAATTGTTGTAACTACCTCTGAGGTGGCACGATCTAGACCCTTGGCTATCAAATTGATCCAGGCCATTCATTGTAATCCTGGACACTATATAAAGGTCTTGTTGCCTCATTTGTAATGGAGTAGTTCATATAGATTTAGATTGTAGGCAAGTAGGAGTAGAATAGGAGAGACTCTTGAAAATTCTCTAAGAGGATTTGAAGCTGTTGTAAATATTTTCAAGATTAATGCAATGGACATTGGAGCTACTTATTTGGTGTTAAGTATTATGTTGTGGAGTAACATGGTTTCCTGAATCTTGATGGAATTAAGAGATGTTTCAAGTAGATTAGAAATAGATTAGAAGTTCTTTGATGTAATGTATGTTGTACTGAATATTTGATCAACTCCTAGCTCATGCTTTTAACATTCACCGCTAGTGAAGTGTTGTGTAAAGCTAGTCTGAGCCTTATTTGTATAAGTTCGATTATGGATGCTTGTTTGAGGTGTGCCATTTAAAGGGTGCTCATATGAACCTTCATGATTTGAAAACCATTCGCATAACCTTGGGAGATAGCACCAACTTCATATAGTTGTAGGCATCCTTGGCGAAGTGAAGTTAGGTTTAATTGAGGAGTTTGTCTATTCAAGCATCATCATTACTTCATTGACCTTAGATTAGTTTTCTGAACCTTTATCTTTTTCTATTTCTTTATGATTGAGACCTTGTACATAAATCATCCACACTAAAAGAGAGATAAGTTGAATGAAAGGAGAAGAGTCTGCGTAAGTCCCTTTGTGATTATCAGCAAGATCACATGTAATCACTGAGTTAACCCATCATGAATCATAAAAGGAACCTTGGAGTTACTTCACTAGATCACATAGTTCAGCCTTTGGAGAACTTTATTCAAGAGAGAGTGGGATACTCTAGTGTTTTACTCTATTGTTGACTTGTCTAAAAACAAACATCAATAAGTAGCTTCAAACTATGAAAATTCAAGTGTCCATACCTAAGATGCCACAATCAACTTCTGTCTTCATATGCCATATTGGCAAGATTACTATGATGCTCCCTAAACTTCAATGGGAACATTCTATTTTTTGTCATAGGCACAACTATAACAACCCTACTGCTTTGACTCTTATCATAGATGATACATTGCTGATTGTCAAACAACACCTTGTAGTTCTTGTCACACAATTGTCCAACACTCAATAAATTATGCTTCAATTGTGGAGAGTAATAAATATTATTCACACATTTCTTACCTTATTTTGTATTTACCTCCATAGCTCCTTTAGCTACAACCTCCAAGGACTTGTCATCTGCAAGCTGAATTTTAGATTTGAAACTTTGATCCATTGTAGAGAAAAGCTCATGATTCCCTAACATGTGGTTAGAACAACATGAGTCTAAATACCAAACCTCTTTAGAACTATTTTCAGCTTTGTTATATGATAAGAATAAATTATTAGGAGAAGCCTCTTCATCCTCATTAGCATAATTAGCACTTCTATTGTTGTTACCTTCTTTTAATCTACACTCCCTTTCAAAGTAGCCATACCTATTTCAATGATAGCACTGAATATTTCTCTTATCAAATCTGCCTCTACCTCTTCCTCTATTTCCTCTTGAATAATTTTGATTCCATTCATGTCCTTGGTTGCTTTTACTACTGGAACCTTCTTTTTTGTGCAATTTGTTATTTTGAAGAAAAAGCCTTTTCATCACTTTCTCCAAATGAATATCTCAATCTTTCTTCATGAGACATAAGAGAGCCAACAAGATGATCAAACTCAAGAGTAGTTAAATCCTTGCTTTCTTCAAAGATTATAGCAACATGGTTCCACCTTGGGGTTAAAGACCTCAACACCTTTTTAACCACAACCTTTTTATCCACAGTTTCTCCAAGTGTAGCCATTTTATTGACCACATCTTTTACTCTCACACAATAGTCATTCACACTTTCAGCTTCTTGCATCTTTATATTCTCAAATTCCCTTTTCAATGTTTCTAGCTTGACAACTTTGACTTGATCACTACCTTGATAAGATTCTTGTAGAGTCTTCTAGGCATCCTTGGCTGCCTTTGCACCTACAATTCTTGGAAATAAGCTCTTATCTAGAGCTCTTTGAATATGAAATAAAGGTAAAGAGTTCTTCTTCTTACTCTCCATCTTGGATGTTCTATCATTTTTTGCAAGAGTGGTCCAATCAGCTAGCTCATCATAACCTATTTCTACAATTTCCCATTAATCTTTCCCTATCAAAAGAGTCATCATCTTGATACTCCAATATTCATAATCAGTTACATTAAATTTAGGAACAAGGAAAGAGTTAATATTTGCCATGATCAATTGTTAAAGAGATCACAAACGCAAAATATTAAACCCATAATTTTAATCTCGCTCTA
The DNA here is from genome assembly GCA_027924645.1 of Cunninghamia lanceolata. Taxonomy (NCBI): domain Eukaryota; kingdom Viridiplantae; phylum Streptophyta; class Pinopsida; order Cupressales; family Cupressaceae; genus Cunninghamia; species Cunninghamia lanceolata. The sequence continues at coordinate 25,694,656 of BSBN01000078.1, read as the reverse complement.
ATACCAAATAAAGATTCAGAAATGAATTCAGAAAAAAAAAAACATAATTAAATCAACTTACAGCAAAGGGCGCAAAGGGCACAAAAGATCTCCATATACAAAAATCACACAAAGAAAAATATATTATTGAATTGACTATTCTCTGTGATACACTACATTCTATCTGCTATGAAAAACAAAGATAACACTAAAAACAGCATACCAAAATATATAGCCACACACAACTAAAAATAATGAAAAACTACTCTATCACATGTAGAGGTGCGGAGTGTGCACAACACCTAAAAATAACAAAAAAATCCAAAAAGATTTCAATGCTGGACATGCACAAAGCATGCAGCACCTACTCCCTCTAAAAATAGATGCACATTAGTAACCATAGCTACAGAGCATCAATTACCAACAAAAACAAACATTGATGAAAACAATTGGTGCTGTTAGTTTTCCTTTGTGTTTATATCTAATATCCCTTTGCTTGTTTTCCTTTGTGTTCTAAAGGAAAAATAATGTTGGGAAATGAGGAAGACCATATAGTCAAAAGTAATTATGATTTCTTGATTTGCCAAAGTCTTATGACCATTAAAGAATGCTTGCAATCCTTGGACGAAATAACTAAATTTATTTAGGACAAATTAAATATTGTAGACAGAAAATGAGTAAAATTATTTAGAAGGAATCAAATTTTAAGTAAGATTAAGCCTTGTAACAAAGTTGAAGAAATTAAACTTATATTACTTGGTCATTGAAATTTAGGGAGATGATAGAAAGATTTAATTATGGTGAAAAACAATTTATTTATATAATTAAATAAGTTGAACAAAAGTTTATTGAAGAAATAAATATCCAATAATAATATTGTAAAGAAGTATATGTTTCACCCTTTCACTTTTATGTTTTAATGTTATTTTTGTGGATCTAGTTAACATATTCTCTTAGTATATAATTTATTTTATAGGTGCATTGAATAACCCTAATTTTGAATTGAACATTGTATTATGTTTAATCCTCCACTTCATACCAACACCAATGTAATTCTCATGACTTCTTCCTTCCTAGATTAGATCACACATGCAATCTCATCCTATAGACAAGATTATGGGCATGATCTAGTCCTCTAGATTTAAAATTTGAAATTCTAAATTCCAAATCTAACAATCCCAAGATATAGTTATTACCAAGGAAGAAGATAAATGATGAATACTTTTATCTTTACCTTTCTTCAACCAAGAGGGTGCTAATTGGGATGTAAATTCCAACATTTATCTTCTTCATGCCCATCTTTATCACAATGAGAACAATGCAATTTTCTCTTACCTTTACCATGGAATTACAAATCTTCATTCATTTTCCCTTTGGAGTACGCAAGACACTCAGAGGGGGAGTGAATCAATGTCTTATATAACAAACATATTTTTGGAAACACCTAATTAACTTTTACCAACTGTGAACTTCAACCTTGAATGGTGAAAGCAAGACATTCATTTAAGAACTAGGATGAACTGTCAAACCAACTTGTGAGCATGTAAAGACAAAACAATTGTTTGTGAACTATGAGGAATCGTATAACAGTTAAATTATGAAATAATGAACAAAAAACTATGAGAAGAACAAGTAACCATAACACAGAGATTGTCCTGAGTGGAAAACCCTCCGGGGCATAAAAACCACTCGAAAAAATGCCTCACTGGCTAAAGAATATTGCCTCACTGGCTAAAAATGTTGCCTCATTGGCATTTACAGTATTGCCTCACTGGCATCTTTAGTGAATCTCACTGACATCTTTAGTGAATCTCACTGATTACAGGCTTCACTAGCTAAAAAAATGCCTCACTGGCAAAAGTCTTTTTTGTCTCACTAACTTGACCTTTCAACACATATTTCAATCATAAAAAAAAAGAGGGACACTTTGTTTCACTAAATCTCAATACAACAACTCTGATCCAACTTCATTGATAATGCATTTAGTCATTTGTCCTCAGCATTACATCAGGTGTACACATAACCACACAACTTCTTCATACAAGTGTACCTCCAAGACTTCATATCACATTAGACAACTCAAATACACATCCTTCTATAAAGAAATTCCTCTATCAGTTTACCATGACAAACACATACAGCTCTGTCAATCAAGTCTTTATAATCAATCAATACAATATGTCAGCATTGTCTTCAAGAACAAAACAAAACTTAAGGCAAATATACATACCCTCTCATCATCTTTTACATTCTCTGTCTGTATTCTATTTTCCTCAGCAGCATTCACCAAAACCTCGAGAAAAAAAAAAACTCTAACATCAAGCATAATCCTCTGTCATTCTGTGCATTGTCTTCTTTTCTTTTTCTCACAGTTCATCATTACTTCTGTAATCTTAATTAATCTTCACTATCTCTACACTTGCAATACTCATACTCAGAAGGGTCTCATTTTAGCATTCTTGAATCCACACTGCACTCTCTTCAATCTTCGTATAGATCCACAAAGTCATTTTCCTGACCCTGGACAGTCGGTACAAAAACTGTTACAAAGTAGTTAGGGCTTCAAAGTTCAAACTGCCCGTCAATGTTGATGCTCATGTAAGAGTCCCTTGAAAGCTTTAAAAAAAATGTAAATATTTACCCTTGATTAAAGTCTTCATGCCCCATTAACATTTAATAAAGACCTTTGATCTATCTTTACCACTCGTTGCATGGGCATTAAACCTGAAGAGCCAATGTCTTTAGCAAAGGTGTTCGGTCAGCATATAAAGACCCTTCAATAGGTCACCCTTAAGTGATATATGAGTTATAATAACAAGTCACTTACAAAACAAAACAAAAAGGCATGCTTTGTTGATGGTCTCCATAGAATAAAGAGTCTTTGCTTTAGGCTGCATAGGATTTTAAAAATGTTTATAGGATTTTAGGAACTTGAGAACATAAGTCTTAAAATGAAATCAACTCTATCCTTGTCACAAAGTATCATCACCTTAATTCACCTTTCCTAAAACAACATGGTCAACGCCAAGCTATGAATACAAACTCTTTAGACATGAACTCCACACTTTATTGTCCTACAGATTGAATATGAAGCATCAAACATCATCAAATATGAACTGAGTATAACACACGTAACATCTTGTGCACTTGCCCATTGCTTTGTAGCAATCACCACACCAATCTTGTCAAGTGCCTTGAGCTGTTTGACATCACTGCCAACCAATAATGCCAATTGGGGCAACAAAACTCCCCCTTTGGCATTGATGTCAAACTACAAAATTGAACCATAAACCTCATCAAATAAACCTCATCAAATGCTATCACCAAAAATACCACTGATAAATATGAGCTCAACCGGCTCAACCAGTATCGAATATTTGAACTGTTTGAACTGAGTCTTCAACCTGTATCGAATATTTGAACTGTTTGAACTAAGTCTTCTCCCCCTTTTGACAACAATGCCAAAGGCATAGTGTGAGAGAGAAAGAAATAAGCATTTGTATAAAGGACCAGTAATCAAAGACAATATACTGTGCACAACAACTGGCAGTATCAAATCAAGGAACAATAATGCAAAGAATAAGTACAACTGCCATCAGAACAGTCAGAATAGAAATAGCATCAGAATACAATGAGCAAATCTGAAAAAAGACTTCCAATCATCATGCCAACTGTCATATAGAACTGAAAACCATCAGGGATCAAAAAATATACAAGAAACTCCCCCTATGTGCATACACCAATGTCACCTTATCTCATTGGTATGGAGTCCTAGTACCTTCTGACTATGCATTTGAATGTATGGAGAGATTTATTAATATCGGTACTGGCCTCTGAAGATTTCACTACCCCTTATATTGACTTACAAACCTGTAAATACCTTGAACAGTCATCTGCACACCTCAAATATGACTATATAAGATATTGAATGGTCTTTGTAAGTTTCCAAAACCCTGAACAAGTAAGTCTCACAGAACTAACAATCTCAGGTATATAGGACTATTTGTCAATACTCATAAAATTGTCAATCCTGCAGTACCAAGTACTATCAATCCTGCAATATCTGTCACTCCATAGTTGCATACCAATCAAACATTACATAATATTGTGCAGAAGTATATCACTAAATAGCTGTCCCCATTTTCACCAGTTATCAGAAACCTATTTCGGAGCAACTGTAAACTGTCACAAATGAAATCATTAGTTACTTTGACTAAATTAAACTATCACTGTTCTTGCAAACTTTCACTTTTACTGCAGATAATAATGTATCAGCTTGTTGAAATAAGCACTGTTCATATTATGCAGTCTTTCATTATTAAGATAGTCATTTGACAAAGACACTTGATTTCAACTTAATCATGCCCTGCATACTATGCTTTAACCTGTTCTCATAACTATATATACTGTCACATTTCATTGTTATACTTTTCATGTCACTTTAGTACTAACATATAAAAAGTACATTGTACTGTACTAAGCCTGCCACTCTGTCAAATGGTTGTCTTGTATACTTCCTGCATACTCAACTCAAAATAGACTATGTTCTCATACAAATTACAATCAAAGCCAAATCCAATTCAAGATATGCATTTAACACCAAAGACCATCATTATGATTCCATGCAACTGATCATCCAGCATGCTTTGACATCAATTAGGGATGATCTGCCATGCAAACCTTCATAGTTTGAGGATCTCCACATTGTCATCTAATCTCAATCTTCTTTAATCTTAAACAAAACTATTTGAACACCTATCAAGATATATATCACGGTTGTCATCCACTATCCATATCTGTCCTTTTGTCACCAATGACAAACACATCAACACTCTATGGTCACTGTCAAAAGACAATCAACCCAAGTCCTTCAACTCTTTAATACTTGGAACTCCTGCAATCTTTGATTTGTCTGCCCTTGTCTTCTTTGGAACATATCAACCATAAAAGATTAAAGAAGAACAATAAACATTGATAATGAAATGAAGTGACACTATCACCTTGTAATAAAGAACTAGGTACCCAATGACAAACTTCATTACCTCTGGCAGAAAGAAGAAACATCTCAAGAAATACTTTCTCAAATCTATGGTTTGTTTCCAAGAGATTTGAATAACATCTCAAAGAGCATCTCCCCCTTAACTCAAGCTATTCTTCATGCAATTGGTCATCACTGTAACACTTGTGCATACCAGTGAATTGGGACAAACATAGCATTAAAACTCTTTGCACTTATACCTGATCAAAAAATTTGTAAATACCACTGCTCCTTTCTGCATAATGAAGACGACACTGTCAAAACAATCAGTTACCATAACTCACTGTACACATTCAACTGCACTGACAAACAAGATTAAATGACTGTTACTACAAACTGACTGTCACTGCAATCATAAACACCATCAGACTGTCACTGTCTGTCAAGGCACTGCAACACTGTGAACCACATAATGTACTGTCACACAAAGAATGTAATATTCACTATCACCAAATTATGCATGGACTAAACATGAATATCATTGATTCAACTAAATTGCTATAAACATTAGAACTAGTTTACTTCCCCATCTATCATGAACCGCTGTTGTACCTCTGTACTTGTCTCTATCCTGGTGATAAGAAGTGCCAACTAAGACATTGTTTTATATCATTGTTTCCAAACATTCATTTCCAAAGGAAACCAAAAATTTGTTCAACTGTGTCATCCCAAAATGTTATCTATAGTCAAAAACACAGTCATCTGTCCATTGATCACTTTGCTTTAAAAACAAAAACTATCAGTTACATTGATGGAGCTACATTCTGCTCTAAAACAAGAATGCTGGTAAAGGATGCAGAGACTGTTGGGTTGCAGAATCAATTATTACTCCTCCTGTCAGCACTTATTATGACTTCATTTGTTTAAGACCATATCAAGAGCTCCAATACTACCTATATGCACTTAGCAAACCCTAACTTTTCATCAAACTCTGTACACAATATACTATAGATGATCAAGCATGCACTTCCCCTACATGTAACAATATCTTGTTTGTTTGAAGTTAAGCCCAAACATTGTACCAAATTTCATAAACTGTCTGAGACAAAGTACTGTGTGAGACAACTAACATCACTATTTTAGTGACAACATCACTCTCATTTTTTATTCACTGTCTCATGGCAAAGAGTACTGTCCTGTCAGTATCATGACATGAAATTACTGTCCTTTACAAACATTTTGCTTATCTTACTTCTTGGGGATGAGAGATAAATACTATAAGCATCTCCTAAACACTGAAGTCATTCCAAAAACCTGTCACATGTTCTTTTGACATCATGGATAAAGGTGGGGATCTCCTAACATAGTCTATAACAAGGCATTACTCATGACACTATGACTCGCCCTAGCTGACTATTTTATGATTCAAATTGCCTTGATGATGCAATCACTGATACAATCACTACTCCAAATCCTAATCATTGATATTGGGCATTATATATTCATTGCAAATGAAGTCAGAGAACAAATATAGCTTAACATAGGCATTGGCATACCCTATAAATTCTTCAAAGAATGATCATATATGGTTTGAAACAACCACTCACCTTTGCCATCTTAAATGATTACCATTAATGACAACCAAATCTCCTTTATTCAATCTCCTGATAAGATATGCATGTCTAATCAATTATGGGGCTGAAAGATAACACATTAACTAACTCCCCCTCAAGTTCATGCTACCTTTTATGCACTTATGGATGGAACTTAAGCAGCATGCCCAAGCTGCTTTTCCTCTTTTTGTTTCTTTCTCCAAACTGTTATGGTCCTTGTTTTCTTATGATGGCCAAATGATTTTACCATATTAGTCTTACAAATGTTTGTAACATGTCCAAGCCTATGACATTTAAAGCACATGACTTTTTTTCTTCTACTTGACCAATCAAAAGCATTCTTATTATACCCCTTTTTCTTCCCATGCATCCAGCAATACTTTACCTTATGACCATAATTATGGCAAGAATAGCAATAACCATAAAACTGAGGGTAGTGGCAACTTACAGAATGATATTGCCTGAGAAATAATGATCTTGAGTGCCTGTTTTTACTTCTTCTATCAGCAACTTTGTCTTTTTCTTTCTTCTTGGCTTCATCCTCGGGAGTGGCAAAGTAAGTGGTCAGGTCTATTTTCTTCCTAGGTCCAAGTCTTGTCTTGGAACATTATCCTTTCTCATAACCCAACCCAGTAGTATCCCTGCAATACTTTTGCTTGCTTAACATGTTATTCAAACAATTAGTACTCTTTTTAAATTGCAGATTCTTGTCTAACTCAGAAGATGCTTTTGCTAATTCCTTTCTCAGAGAAACAATGTCTAACTCTAATCTTAGACATTCATTAGTTTTGACTTCAAGATCACATTTCACAAAATCAACTTCTCTTTTTGCTTCTTCTACTTCAGTTTTTAGACTAATAATCAGTTTATTAGACTCTTCAACTTTTACCTTTAAGTCAATAATCTGATTTCTTGTCTCTTCAAGCTCTAAAGAAACTTTTGTAGAATCTAAACATACCTTGTCTTTGGAGCCTTTTTCTTGTTGAAGCTGGTCTTCTAATCTCTGATTCTCCTTTCTAAGTTGATTGATTGTATCCAAGGCACACAAGAGTTCTCCTTTTAAATCAATCTCACAATCTAGTTCATCATACACTTGTTCATATTCATCCACAAATATGTCTCCTTCTTCATCATCAATTTCAACTACAAAATCATCAAGTTCTTGTCTACTAACATTCACATTGTCAAGACTCTTAATTGCAGGACTAATTTCTTTATGACATTTTGTATCAACAATCATGGTTGACTCATGCAACAACTCATTACCCGAGGCTTGCTTTTCAACTTTTTGATCAGTATCTTTCTTTTCTATATTTGAGGCCTTATTTCTATTCTTTTTACCCATTGTACTTCACTTGCCAGGAACCCTTAAGTTGGTTAGACTTCTTGCAAGGGTCTAGCTCTATTACCACTTGTTGGATTATGCAACACACTAAGAGAAGGGGTGAATCAGTGTCTTATATAACAAACATATTTTTGGCAACACCTAATTAACTTTTATCAACTGTGAACTTCAACCTTGAATGGTGAAAGCAAGACATTCATTTAAGAACCAGGATGAACTGTCAAACCAACTTGTGAGCATATAAAGACAAAACAATTGTTTGTGAACTATGAGGAATCGTATAACAGTTAAATTATGAAATAATGAACAATAAACTATGAGAAGAACAAGTAACCATAACACAGAGATTGTCCTGAGTGGAAAACCCTCTGAGGCATAAAAACCACTCAAAAAAATGCCTCACTGGCTAAAGAATATTGCCTCACTGGCTAAAAATGTTGCCTCACTGGCATTTACAGTATTGCCTCACTGGCATCTTTAGTGAATCTCACTAATTACAAGCCTCGCTGGCTACAAAAATGCCTCACTGGCAAAGGTCATTTTTGTCTCACTAACTTGACCTTTCAACACATGTTTCAATCATAAAAAAAATACAGAGGGACACTTTGTTTCATTGAATCTCAATACAACAACTCTGATCCAACTTCATTGATAATGCATTCAGTCATTTGTCCTCAGCATTAGATCAGGTGTACACATAACCACACAACTTCTTCATACAAGTGTACCTCCAAGACTTCATATCACATTAAACAACTCAAATACACATCCTTCTATAAAGAAATTCCTCTATCATTTTACCATGACAAACACATATAGCTCTGTCAATCAAGTCTTTATAATCAATCAATACAATCTGTCAGCACTGTTTTCAAGAACAAAACAAAACTTAAGGCAAATATACATACCCTCTCATCATCTTTTACATTCTCTGTCTGTATTCTATTTTCCTTTGCAGCATTCACCAAAACCTCGAGAAAAAAAAAACTCTGACATCAAGCATAATCCTCTATCATTCTGTGCATTGTCTTCTTTTCTTTTTCTCACAGTTCATCATTACTTCTGTAATCTCAATTAACCTTCACTATCTCTACACTTGCAATACTCATACTCACTATCTCTACACTTGCAATACTCATACTCAGAAGGGTCTCATTTTAGCATTCTTGAATCCACACTACACTCTCTTCAATCTTCGTATAGATCCATAAAGTCATTTTCCTGACCCTGGACAGTCGGTACAAAAACTGTTACAAAGTAGTTAGGGCTTCAAAGTTCAAACTGCCTGTCAATGTTGATGCTCATGTAAGAGTCCATTGAAAGCTTTAAAAAAATGTAAATATTTACCCTTGATTAAAGTCTTCATGCCCCATTAACATTTAATAAAGACCTTTGATCTATCTCCCTTGATTAAAGTCTTCATGCCCCATTAACATTTAATAAAGACCTTTGATATGTCTTTACCACTCATTGCATGGGCATTAAACCTGAAGAGCCGATGTCTTTAGCAAAGGTGTTTGGTCAGCATATAAAGACCCTTCAATAGGTCACCCTTAAGTGATATATGACTTATAATAACAAGTCACTTACAAAACAAAACAAAAAGGCATGTTTTGTTGACGGTCTTCATAGAATAAAGAGTCTTTGCTTTAGGCTGCATAGGATTTTAAAAATGTGTATAGGATTTTAGGAACTTGAGAACATAAGTCTTAAAATGAAATCAACTCTATCCTTGTCACAAAGTATCATCACCTTAATTCACCTTTCCTAAAACAACATGGTCAACGCCAAGCTATGAATACAAACTCTTTAGACATGAACTCCATACTTTATTGTCCTGAAGATTTAATATGAAGCATCAAACATCATCAAATATGAACTGAGTATATCACAAGTAACATCTTGTGCACTTGCCCAATGCTTTGAAGCAATCACCACACCAATCTTGTCAAGTGCCTTAAGCTGTTTGACATCACTGCCAACCAATAATGCCAATTGGGGCAACAATCAACACCTCACGCTCCATGATGTCATTCCCAAGGTAAAGTGTTCTTCTTATTCTCTTGTAGGCTTGAAGACTTTTCCCTTTCCTTTCTTCAAATGATGCCACTACATCACTTATTCTTCTTCATGGAAAATGGGGTAAAACGAATTCTACAATCGCTCATTAAAATTATTCCACTTGGAGATTGGTGTAATTTTTTAAAATTCTGAAGAGCGAGCATAACTCTGATACCATGTGAGAGAATGCCCAACAAGTTTCAACCTTATGAAAGAAGTCTCTTGAGTTGACCATCATTTCACCATCATTGAGAGAATGCACTAATTTCACCATCATTGAGTTGACTATAATTTCACCATCATTGAGTTTAATGACTATCTTTGCTTCAACTTTGAAGAACCTCATGGATGATGATGTTTTTTGCTTAAGTTCACTCTTTTACAGCTCACCTTCTTTTAAATCTACAAGATGTCTTGTAGAATGAATTCTTGAGAGTATGAAATCTATCTATCTAGGATTATTTTGAACTCCTCATCTTGCGTATCAATTCTAGTATCATGTTCTCAAGAATAAGAAGTTTATCTTCAACATACATAATCCTTGCAACTAGATTGTGTGCATAATGTAGAGTCCTCCATATTGAAAATTCAAAATTATCAATTCCAAAGTTGGAAATCCTAGGATATAATCATTATCCATCAACATGCTTGCCAAAATTCTAAAATTGTGTCTAGGGTTGTGAATTTAGGGATATTATCCTAGAAAACTTTCATAATTGATTAGTAGAATCTTTCATTCACATATTTGATCACACACATAATTAATATTAATTTTCATTAGGTGTAAATACTCAACATCCAAAATTCTTTGTTTCTTTTTTTTGATCTTGCTAAATCAACCTAGGAGCTTCATTGTCATTGAGGAATTTGATTGCTCTTCCCTCTATACATAGGAATATCAGACCAAAGGCAAAATTAGCACAACATTAATCATAGACCTATATATATATATATATACATTTAATAAAATATTTTCTAAAGATTTGCAATGTAGATTTTGTGTTGAATGAAATCACACTACTTAAGATAAAATTACACTAGTCAAACAAAATCATGGGTGTGATCTAATCTAAAGCCTTGAAAATTTCTTCATCTATTTGTGATAGGCTTCTAATCATAACTCTAATTCTAGATTCTATATCTCAATTCCCTATCACACTATAAATACAATAAACATCCACATCAATCCAATTACTAGGTAAGCCCTCTAATCTCTCTCATTTTCATTTATCATCTATTTATCTAGATTAATATCTCATATCTTACTACCTAATTTAATTTAAGATCAAATTATTATGTATTTCCTTATCATTCCATTAGACATCTAAATATATGTAAGGTGGTTTATTTTCCTTAAAATACTAATATCTATATTATTATTGTACAGGTGGAAACTACATCCCTGGCACTTTTTCCCTTTCATTTTGGATTCACCCTATTTGTTATCCCTACTGTAATGGTTCATGTCTATGATAACCAAAATTTTACTTAGACACAATGCTGGTGAGTCAAACTCCAAACAGCACATGCACTGCACCATTGCTAAAGGTATAAATCAAATCACTCATACCTTCTGGGAAAAGCTATCTAGGTGAGGGTGATTTGGACTAGTTACTCTCTTGGCATGGAAGAAGTGCATCCTCGGTGATAGTAGAGTTGTGTTGTATGTTTGATTGTTGAATTATTGAGTTTGTGTACTCATGATAAGATTGAGGGTTTCCTTGATGTTTTCCTATGTTTGTTGTTTGATTTGAAATTTTTTGTAACTCACTTCTTCTATCCATCTCATGTCATACTCTGTTTTAGGATAATTTAACCTCCTACATGGTTGATCATGTGTGACTAGCATAGCTTTGTCCGATGACCTACATAGTAATTATTTATCAGGTATACAGTAAAGTACATGCCACCAATACTAATGGTAAAATATGGAGGAGAGATGTTAGAACACTAACCTTATTGTAGTCTCAGAAATAAAATATCGACCTAACACAAAAGTGAACAATAAAAAATAAAATATAATAGAATTTAAGATTCTCAATTTATAATAAATGTTTGAAAGCTTTGGATTAGAGTTTGCAAAGAAAAAAAATTATTTGGATTGCAACCACTGTAATTTGTTAACTTTTTGAGAGGATTTAGGATAAATTTTTTTTTGAATTTTTTTCTGAACATACCACTTTTGACTTAATAATGGGTCACAAATAACATGGCTGGGTTATTTTTTAATTTATTTTATGGTATTTTTTTATCTTCAAATCTTTAAAAATATTAGTAACCTATATTATTCTCAGAACAACAAAAATCTTTCTGTTTTTTATTTTTTTAATAAGAAACTCCTCAACATTCAAATAAATTAAAAAAAAAAAAATCCTTATAAACTCACCAAGGCTTACTTGACGTTTATCCTCCTTAGGTCTGCAGAAAAATGGCATTCCAGCCTTATTAAAGAGATTTATGCAGTGAAACATATATTATGTTGGACACTTCAGCAATCCATTATTATTGAACTCAAAACATCTTTAACAGCACCCAAAATTTTTTCAAATCAACCTTTTGACTCCCCAAAAAAAAATTTAACCCACAGAGATATGGAATCACACTTAATATGAGACACGAAATGACCTGAAAGATTGATATAAAAATCTTTTGATTTTTTCTTGAAGAAAGATATAGTGTTCAATGTATTATTCTTTAATTAAAAGTTAACAGTCAAACAAAAGAAAAACAAAAGAGAAATAATAGAATACCATTTATTGGCTTGCCAACGGCAATGGCCACGGTCATCACTGACTCCAATGAATCGGCCACTTTTCCTACCATTATCATTTATGTTAGGCTTTACATGAGATGTCTTAGGGTTAGGGTTTTCCATGCCATAATTACCAACACTTCCTGCAACTGTGTCTTGATCAACCCTCCCTCTACTGAGATTGATTAGCATCCTTGCTGTGTGTTCAATATCATCCAATTCACAAGAATTCTCCTTGTGATTTTTCCTTTTTCTACCACTAAGCCTCGCCTCAGCATTAGGATCTGCTATCTCAGAAGCAGGACTAGACTGAGCTTTAACTTGAGAATGAGATATATTGGCATTAAGATTTTCCATTAATGTAAAATCTGCACAATGCAAGAAAGCAGTTAGCACTGCGAACGTACATGTCAATCATTCTATTCCTTATCCTTTTAAAAAAAGCTAGCACATCACTTGAGAAAGTTGGGGCCGTTGATATATAATGGAAAAGAGAGATTTCAATATCCTTCATCATACTAAAACAGTCTACGAGACTATTATATTACAAAGCACTGCTGAAGTAGTGAGAGATTGCTATCAGACATAACTCTGTTCTTTGCAACTTGTTCGTCGTCCAAAGTTTGACCTTTCTAGTGATGATAGATAAAACAAAAATGATGAAAACAATTGGTGCTGTTAGTTTTCCTTTATATTTATATCTAATATCCCTTTGCTTGTATTCCTTTGTGTTCCAAAGAGAAAAAAATGCTGGGAAAATGAGGAAGACCATATAGTCAAAAGTAATTATGATTTCTCGATTTGCCAAAGTCTTATGACCATTAAAGAATGCTTATAGTCTAACAAAATAACTAAATTTATCCAGAAGGAATTAAATATTGTAGACAGAAAATGAGTAAAACTATTTAGAAGGAATCAAATTTTAAGTTAGATTAAGCCTTGTAACAAAGTTCAAGAAATTAAACTTAGATTACCTGGTCATTGAAATTCAGAGAGATGATAAAGATTTAATTATGGTGAAAAATAATTCATTTATATAAATAAATAAGTTAAATAAAAGGTTATTGAAGAAATAAATATCGAATAATAATATTGTAAAGAAGTATATGTTTCACCCTTTCACTTTTATGTTTTAATGTTATTTTTGTGGATCTGGTTAACATATTCTCTTAGTATATAATTTATTTTATAGGTGTATTGAATAAGCCTAATTTTCAATTTAATATTGTATTATGTTTAATCCTCCAATTCATACCAACACCAATGCAATTCTCAGGACTTCTTCCTTCCTAGACTAGATCATGCATGCAATCTCATCCTCTAGACTAGATTGTGAGCATGATCTAGCCCTCTAGATTTAAAATTTGAAATTCTAAATTCCAAAGATAACGATCACAAGATATAGTTATTACCCATGAAGAAGATAAATGTTGAATACTTTTATCTTTACCTTTCTTCAACCAAGAGGGTGCTAATTGGGATGTAAATTCCAACATTTTATCTTCTTCATGCCCATCTTTATCACAATGAGAACAATGCAATTTTCTCTTACCTTTACCATGGAATTACAAATATTCATTTGTTTTCTGTTTGGATTTTCCTTACGTTACATTACCCTTGTTGCGAGTGAAAGGAACTCCCTCCTTGTCCAACTCAAGATAATCTACTTGGGCACAAGCCTCATAAATATTTTGGGGTTTGGCCCTGAAGACTACCATTTATAGATGGTTAAACAAACCTTCCACATAGCTAATCAATAGCTCATGCTCCATGATGTCATTCCCAAGCTAAAGTTTTGTTTTTATTCTTTTGTAGGATTCAAGACTTTTCCCCTTTTTCTTTCCTCAAATGATGCCACTACATCACTTATTCATCTTCATGGAAAATGGGGTAAAACTAATTCTACAATAGCTCATTAAAATTGTTCCACTTGTAGATTGGTGCAACTTTTTAAATTTCCAAAGAGTGAGCATAACTCCCATACCATGTGAGAGAATGCCGAACAAGTTTTAACCTTATGAAAGAAGTCTCTAGTGATTTGGAGACATTTGATAAAGGCTAAAGTAAACCTCCAAATTATGAAACCCATTGATTGAGCTATTTTGCACTAGTTTCACCATCATTGAGTTTATTGACTATCTTTTCTTCAACTTTGAAGAATCTCATGGATGATGATGCTTCTTGCTCAAATTCATTATTTTCAAGCTCAACTTCTTTTAAATCTACAAGATGTCTTGTAGAATGAATTGTTGAGATTATGAAATCTATCTATCTAGGATTATTTTTGACTCCACATGAATAATATCAATTTTATTTTCAACATACGTAATCCTTGCAACTAGATTGTGTGCATAATGTAGAGTCCTCCATACTGAAAATTCAAAATTATCAATTCCAAAGTTGGCAATCCTAGGATATAATCATTATCCATCAACATGCTTGCCAAAATTCTAAAATTGTGTCTAGGGTTGTGAATTTAGGGATATTATCCTAGAAAACTTTCATCATTGATTAGTAGAATCTTTCATTCACATATTTGATCACACACATCATTAATCTTAGTTTTCATTAGGTGTAAATACTGAACATTGAAAATTCTTTATTTCTTTTTTTTGATCTTACTAAATCAACCTAGGGGCTTTATTGTCATTGAGGAATTTGATTGTTGTTCCCTCTATACATATGAATATTGGACCAAAGGCACAATTTTCACAACATTAATTATAGACATATATATATATATATATATATATATATATATATATATATATATATATATATATATATATATATATATATAATATAATATTTTCTCAAGATTTGCAATGTAAATATTGTGTTGAATGAAATCACACTACTTAGGATCAAATTACACTAGTCAAATGAAATCATGGGTGTGATCTAATCTAAAGCCTTGAGAATTCTGTTATCTATCTATGGTAGGCTTCTAATCATAAGTCTAGTTCTAGCATAAGTCTAGTTCTAGATTGTATATCTCAATTCCCTATCACACTATCAATACAATAAACATCCACATCAATCCAATTACTAGTTAAGCCCTCTAATCTCTCTCATTTTCATGTATCATCTATTTGTCTAGATTAGTGTCTCATATATTACTTCCTAATTTAATTTAAGATCAAATTAATATGTATTTCCTTATCATTCCATTAGACATCTAAATTAATGTAAGGTGGTTTATTTTCCTTAAAATACTAATATCTATATTATTATTGTAAGGGTGAAAAGTGCATCCTTGGCATTTTTTTCCCTTTCATTTTGAAGTCACATTAATTGTTATCCCTACTATGATGGTCCAGTGTCTGTGATAACCAATATTTTACTTAGACACAATGCTGGTGAGTCAGACTCCAAACAGCACATGCATTGCACCATTGCTAAAGGCATCAATCAAATCACTCCTACCTTCTAGGGAAATCTATCTAGGTGATGGTGATTTGGACTAGTTACTCTCTTCACATGGAGGAAGTGCATTCTGGGTGATAGTGGAGTTGTTGTGTTGTATGTTTGAATGGATAATTGTTGAGTTTATGTACTCATGATGAGACTGAGGGTTTCCTTGATGTTTTCATATGTTTGTTGTTTGATTTGAAATATTGTTTCTATGCCTCGTAACAAAACTAGGGCTTCTTCAATGTTTGTTTTCAAATAAAAATTGAATGTTGTATGCCTCATGGTGAAATTAAGGTCTTGAATGTTTGAAACATTTGAAAGTTAAAAATGAACTTATAGTGCAATTAATCCTAAATGAATGCACACTTTTCTTTTCCCAATTTTGGATTTTTGATGATCTAATTACTATTAAAAGGAAACATTTATGCAAGTTATAATGCAATATAACTATGTTTTTGTGTGTTTTCCATGTTTTGAAGCTTCTAATATAAATTTGTAACTACTCTAAGAAAAATAGAAAATTTATTCTAAAAAGTAAGTAACTCTACTCTAACTTTATCCTATCAAGAGACAGACAAGACAATGTTTTACTTCCTTAAGAGAAAAATGTGAGTTAATTAATAATAAATCAAAAAAGAACCTATAATAATGGGCACCAATGCTAGGATATTTCCTCAAAGGTCCTATAACAATTGTCTTCTCTTCTATAGCAATGGGGTCCTCCTCTTGGTGATAGGGATAGAAGGGGGGATGTAAGGGAGTGAAAAATGGATTAAAAGCAATAATAAATTTGAAGGGAAAAAGGTGCACATATGGTCTTTGTACAAGCATAAAAAGACGGAGGGGATACTATGCATAAACTTGGGTAGGGAAAGAATACATGAAAAAAATTTCCTAAAGAGAAAGCTTTGAAGCTTTGCAAAAACTAAAACTAAAATAAATAAACTAAGAGACTCAAACGCCTATGAAGAAGCTTGAAGAAGATTGTGAAGAATATTGTGATATTTCTCAATGAGAAGAGGATTTCTATTTTTCTATGAGATATCTAAACTAAAACTTGAAAGAAAAAGGCTCAAGGTCTACGAAGGAGCATGTAAAGAATATTTTGTAAATGAATGTGATGATAAACAATGAAGAATGAAGGGGTATTTATAAGTAGAAATGAGAGGGAACATAAGAAAAGATAATATTAAAAGAAGTGGTTATCTTAAGAAAAATGGAAATAATTCCATGAATAGACAAAAAGATAAGAAGAAAACTAGAAGAAAACTAAAAGAAAAGAAGAATAAAGTCAAAGAGAAAATGGGAACAATTTATAAGAGATAAGATTTGATCATGAGTTCACAAAGGAAAGAAAGTGAGAAAAAGGATGAGTTGACATGAAAAAATGTGAGGAAAAATGGTTTTAAAATCAAGAAGAAAAGCTAAAATTATGAGTTAATTAGTGCATCCAAAAATGAGAGGGCCACCTCTTTTTCCATTTAGGATCACTTAGGTGACCCATAAGCACTATGGAGTGACCCAAAAGCATTATTGGGTGACCTAGAATAGGAGGATCTGAAATGGCTTGTTAGAAAAATATGATGTTTGGAAACTCAATTTGGGTGTTCAAGAAGATGGTTAAGGAGGAGAAAACAAAAGGTACATGTACCAAGAGTGAAACTACTAAGAGGAGTGTAATTCACCTCTATGTGGTTGTGATTAGGAAGCTATTTATCATCATTAGACTATCGTGTAGGCTTGACATGATTTTGGTACTTATAGTGTGCATTTGGCATATTTCTACAGGAAAGTTACAATTACCTATGCCTTGATTAAACCTAACTCCACACATCCTCAAAAGGATCTAAATGCAATCTATAGATTCCCTATTCCTTATCTTGGATCAAACCAATAGGTGTGTTACTAAAACCTGGTTTAGAGTTATAATTGTGGTTTTGACCTCTAAATTTCTAAAACTAAATTTAAACTTGGGCCCAAGCCAACCGAATCCAACTATTACTAGCTAACTAAAATGTGAAATATTAAAATTTGCACACTAGAGTGTTATATAAAAAGGCTAAAACCTAATTATATTTTATCATCTAGGATTTATCAAGAGCAGACATCTACACTTAGCATCTTCATTAAAAAAAGTACTTAGCATTATTATCTACATTTGTATTTTGCTTGGCATATCTTCCAACTTGTACAAAGTCATTAAATCAATCCAAGGGTTTGACTAAGCCAAAATAGGAGAGCAAGTTGCTTTCTATCCATAGCACAACAAAATCTACTAGTGCTTATCAAAACCATCACGTATAGAGAAAGTTCAAATTTTCACGAAAATGTTGAATCTACATGTGAATACTTTAAAATTGCAAGTGCGGGAATCAAATCTACACCTACAAGATTAAATCAAAACAAATAACAATAAATCTTGATACACTTACATTGTGCAAGGTGTGGATGCACATAACCATCCTCAATTTGTGGATGACACTTCTTTGATGGGAAACTCCACTCTTGAGGAAGCTATTGCTCTTAGGCGAGCTCTTGACATTTATATCAGTGTGTCTAGGTAACTCTTGAATGAACAAAAGTATCAGGTTTTCTTCCATATGAACCCTCATCTTCAAGAGCAAATTCTTAATATACTTCATTTCAAGGTTGCTTCTCCTCCTTTCAAATATTTGGGTTCCCCTATTTCTCCTACTTTCCTTGGGAAAAAGACTGGAATGTTATGTGGGATTCTATTTAACTTGTCAAATCAGCCATTGGACACGTAGATAACTCTCTTTGGCTAGTTGTATAGTGCTTCTTAAATCCATTATTCAAGCTCTCCAAGTTTATATATTTATGGCTCTTGTGACTCCAAAATGCATCCTTGGTGATTTGGACATAGAATGAGAAAGTTTCTTTGGGAAGGAAATTTAGAGAAAATGAAATGACATTTACTTAATTTTGGGGTAAATTTGTGAACATAAAGAGAGGCGGATTAGGTATGAGATGGCTCTTGCTGCCAAATTACATTGGAGGTGGTGTGTGGAGGAATACGATTTATGGGGGATACTTCTTAAGCTCAAGCACCTAAATTTGGAGAATCATGCTTTCATTTCTAGGATGCCAACCCTTGGCAAGAGTTACCTTATACAGAAAACAATGAAGTTGGATAGTAATCTGATTAAAAATAGTAATTTTTAGATTGTGGGGAAGGGTTACCTTGCTCTTTTTTGGGATGATGCATGAGACCAAAACAATCTTCTTTGTGTAGAATTTTCTAACCTTTTTTAATTAAAATATATGTGTTGAAGTTGTTGGAATTATGTTTCTGATTTTCAATATGAAGTCATGTAAGATACTCTAAGGATTTGGAAATGGAAATCTTAAGATCTTTGGCTAGGTGAACAATTCCCTCTTCACATTAAGCATTTAATTCATATTTACAATCTCAAAAGGTCTCTTTGTATAACATTCAGATATCCTTGGGTGGGGTTTGAAAGATAATGGGATTTACACATTGCAAACTGGCTATAAAACTCTGTTGACAGAAAACTGGTTATGTTATCCAATATCATTACTAAGATGGAGAAAACTACAAAACAAGATAATCTACTTTAAAAAAATATATAATGAAATAAAAGTAGTTAACTTCTAAATTAAAAAAATGGGCATGCTATCTACTGTCTAGGTCAAATTCTACTGTAACAAACTAAGCCTCTTAATTATAAAATCTATTTAGTCATTATTTGCTCTGAGATCCTGTGAAACCATACCATGTTTTACTATTTAATTGATAACGCAAATTATCATAATAATACCCTTTGAAAACAAAGTAAATTTCGAAAACTATGACATCTGTATTCTTTTATGATATTTGCTATGTTTAAGTCTCCATACGATTGACTGTTTTCCTTCAAGGATTATGTTACAACTATACATTTTGTGTAAAGCAACGCAATGCAACTATTACCTCTACACTCTGTGGTTCTGTATCAAATAAATTTTCCTGTTCCTTACGTTAGTTTTCTCCCAAGCTTCTTTTACATTTAGGTTTTACCATGTTTACATCTAGATTTGCACAGTGCATCTGCTAAAGTTTTTAAAGGATTCATAAAGAACCAGAGATTATACAAGTTGAAACACAGCTGCTTTTATGACTTCAACAACATTCATTATACTCAGAATGAGAGAATATATTTTACAACCATAGAAAGGAATGAAAAGGAAAATGTAAAAAAAATCTTGGTTTTATGTTGTGAAGGATTCTTGAGGAAAAAACCAGATATGAGAGATTCTACAGCTTTATCCCTTCCTGTTGAGAATGTTGCTACACTCGAAATCACTACTTCTTTCTCAATCTTGGAATTTATGGCTTCTAAATTCTCCGAACGGTCCTTTTACTCTGAACAGACTTATAATAAAAGTCTCTATCTTTTAATATATTTATACCAGATCTCTCTAAAAAATCTGAGCAAACCTAGAAACGAGAAAACAAGCTTATATTCATTAACATATAAGCAGGAAAACAAGATTATATTCATTAACATATAAGCAGGGCCTACGATGAAGAATCTTCTTACACTGTCAGGCTGTCATTATTAAATTATTACCGTTTTGAATACCTTCTCCAAACGAAAGTTTACGTTGTAGGAAGCATAGCTTGTGACAAGTATAGGTTGGCGAGGGTTCAATAACCATTAAAAAGGTCAACTTCAAAGCTTTTTAAAATTTTAATTAATTTTAAAAATATGGGTGGAAACAGAAATGAAAGATATTACGAACAATCTGGAAAGGATGTTGGAGATCAGCAAGTGCACCATACAGAATAGGAGTTGAAGGAAGAACACATGACAGGGATAGGGGAAGAGAAGGACGTTGAGGGTAACCTGCAGAAAACTGGGAACAAAGGTATATAAGGTAAAAAGGGTAAAAGTGATGATCAAGGGGCCGAGCTCCAGGACCTCGGGATGTAAAAAAAAATCTTTCCAAGAGGAGAATGATGAACTTCTGAGCTTTGCCAAACTTCATGAAGAATTTTACAAATAGGAGTTGGTTGCTGTTGAAACTCTTAAAAGTAATTGACCCTGCTGATGGGCTTTGGGAGGATGGGTGTATGGTGGGATATTGTATGTTTGCTGATAGTATCTTGTATAGCTTTAAGATTTAGGCCTGTTTAGCTGCTTTAGGTGTTTTTTTTGTCTTTTGACTGCTATCCTTCCATGTTTTATCTTTAGGGCAGCTTCTGATTGTAGGGTTTCGAGGCCCTTCAAAACCTATTTTACCTCTCTAATAAAAAAATAGTATAGATATCTTATATCCATTTACCTAAAAAAAAAGTTGAGAGATATAAGGGTTTTCTGCAACTCAACTAGGTTAAACAGAGATTTCTTCGTGATCAGAGGGTATTCAGCTGCTCAAAGTATTTTATTAAATTTAAATTCATGATAAAGAAAATAAAAAAGAAACACAAATCTAAGGTCGATATTAATACAAGGGCTTCCTTGTAGTTTTTTGACTATTATCTAAATCACAGAGAAAATAAAACTAAAAATGTAAGGCAGAAAAAACATAGATTATGAATCTAGGGCTTCCTTGAATTATTTCTACTAAAACTTAAATCCGCAAAGAAAATTTAAAAATACAAATCTAAGGAAAAAATAAATATAGATCAACACTTCAATTACTAGGGCTAACTAATTTTGGTGCACATTTTAGTCTGCAAAATCCACCATTTCTTCTGCCAAAGAAAAGTTATTTAAAGCCCATTTGATCTTCAAATTCTTTCTCCTAAACCTGAAGTTTTCCAAAAGAAGGTTAGTAAAATAAATATATAGTTGTTTTTTTATATCTTTATATGTTATATTTTTATCTTTAATAAGGTCCAATTTAATTTTTTTAGTTAATGCCCAGAGGCTATGGAGTGTAATGACATGAACATGTTAACAAAAACTCTTTCCTTTTACATTAAATTTTATAGCCATTTACATGTCAAAATATTAATAGTTAATAATAAGTACAACATAAAAAACATAAATAAAACTTTATAATTAAAAAATATATATACTAAATAAAATAGTTGTAATGTAAAATAAAATAAATCAAAATAAATGGTTTTTATTTTAATTTAAAGTTAATTTATTTTACTAGAACTATTCTATTTGCTACATATTTTATCTATTTTAAAGTTAAGATTTTTGTATTTACAAATAAATGTTGGCTCTAAATAATTTTTCATTCAACTATTATTTCATAAATATAAATATAAATATATATGAAGATTATAGTGTAAAATATTATGAATTGTATTGGAACATTTAAACTATTAATATTGTTTAACTAATATAAAATTTAATTATTAAAAAAAATTATAATATTATATGATGTTAATAGTATCATGTTTATAAGGGGAGACCCTGTGGTAAAATGGTGCGGCTTTTTGTCTGTAGTGCCAACAACCCAAGTTCAAACCTCGTCTTTACTATGTGATAAGGGTCTAAGCAAGCTAGCAATAGAAGGTGCCTCAACATTTGTGATTAATGTGATAAGGGTGAGGAGCACATCAAGTTTTGGAAATATAACACCATATTGAGATTGGTCTAAGCAAGCTAGGAATAGAAGGTGCCTCAACATTTGTGATTAATGTGATAAGGGTGAGGAGCACATCAAGTTTTGGAAATATAACACCATATTGAGATTGGTCTAAGCAAGCTAGCAATATAACACCATACTTGAAACAGTCATGGAGCTTTTGGGCAAGTTGGAACAATACACAGTTAACCATGTATTCAAGGAGGAAAATAAGGAGGTCGATGCATTGGACAACTTGCTAGTTAATCAGTTGGAGGAACTAGTTTTGGAAACACCACCTAGCACAGTGACACATGGGTTTCACTCTTGCAGGATTCTTAATTATGGCATTTAATGTCTTCTCCAATCTATCCCACTCCACTATGATGATATGACATTCAAAGTAGGAGATAATAATGTTACAAACATTAAGATCATCCTATTCCAGTGCATTCAGAATTAAGATGCTTTTATTTGAAGTAAATAATTTCTTTGATGTTAATTATCAACTGTTTGAGCTCCAAAGTTATTAAGAAGCCACGGACACCTCGATCGGGCTTACTTGTTTGTAGAGGCAAATGGCCTTTCTCGGGGAGGTGACTGAAAAGAGCCTTAAAAGCATTTTCAAAACCAGAAATGATATTCTACTTCTGGTAGTGCAACGGATTATGGGGGAGGATTTTTGTTGGTGGATCACCGATATAGAGTAAATAATGACGTTTCCTCAATTTTTGTTGCAACATTGTTGGAATTTGGGGAATTGAAGGAGGATGTGGCAATAATTGTGAAGGCTTTGATAAAAAAGAAATTCTTGGGAGGTTTGGACGAGGTGTTAGCGATGACCAGGTATGGCAATGGTGTCCCACTTCCAGGTGATTTCCATAGGGCAAACCACAATGGAGATTTGATGAAATGATTTTCATTCCTTACTTCTAACAAGCCAGGGACTTTTGTAAGGTGGCATTAGAAGGTAGAGAAAGCAATTGATTTCCTAAAGCAGATCTTGGGAATGAAGGAGGTAGATGGTATAGAATGGATGCAATGTTTCATTGGCATTGAGTAGGAGCGGGCCGATGGAGCAAGGTTCCCAAATTAGTATATATGTTTGTATTTCAGCAATGCATAGGTGAATAGATAGTAGTAGTTCTTTCCTTTCCAGGTTTTTGTTTTGACCTAGGTTGACTCTATGTTAATAGAGTTTTTTTATAAAAATGTATTTACTATTTTTTTATTACTTTATAATACAGGGAGCATAACCCATGGATGCATTTACAGATAAAAAAATAGTACCATGTTTTTAAAATCATAATTTATTGTAAACTACAAATTATTCAAAGTAAAAATAGCTCTAGTCTACAAAATAAGTGGCAATGGAATTTACAAAAGAAAAAAAATGAGGCACATGAAAAATGATAGATGGAATTTTAAAAGCAAAAACATGAGGCAAAGAAAAAGATAGAAGAAACAAAATAGAGAAGACAAAATTTTCAGTAGAAATCGGCAAAAGACTATAGTAGATTAACACAAGAATGAAGAGAAAAACAAAGGAAGAGGGAAGAATGAAATAAAACAAATAGATTTAAACAACATAACCACCAATGGCTTAAAAGGAGACAATTTGTAAAAAAGTAGAAACCAAAACCCTACACTAGGGTTAGATCAATATTCTTCCCCTTCAAAAATTAAATTGTGGAGACCAAACGAAATAGAATATAAGGCCCTAACTGGCCAGATACAAAACCAAATATAATATCAAAAAAGAAAGACATGGACAAAATTAGGAAAAGAATTATCATATGTTGCTAGAGGAGTGAATAGGATCCCTTTGGGAAAAGAAACATAAAGGAAACTTTTTAGAATATCATATTTATTTGAAACAAATAGGAATTGGATAATACAAATTACCCTTTAAAAGATATGGCCTTTTTCATGAGTTGGGAAAATCTTTGGTCTACATGGGATCAAATACAAAAATGGTGTAAAGAAAACTAGGCGCAGAATATGATTATCTACAATCTACCAATGTTATGTGAGTTTTTACCCAAAATGGAAAAAGAAATCTACTTATGAATAACCCTATGAAATTATAAGAGGATAAAGTTTATTTACCCTTTATAATTAAAAGAGAGATGGAAAATAAGGGATATTATGATCCTTTTGGTTAAAATGGAGATAAGTAAAGAATAATTATGAAAAACCCTTTAGAAAAGGAGGAGTTATTATGTTTATTAAAAGAATATTAATGACAACCTTTGTGAAAGGGTGTGATAGTTTAGAAGGAAGATAAGGAATGAATGGTAAGGCATCACAAAGGAGAAGGATTATAGATTTGACACGCAGTGAGCATTGGAGAAGGGGCACACAGATTGTGTCCAACTTAGGCTATAGAGTACACCCAGGATTGTCCTAGCCAGGGCTTGTGTGTGCACTTGTGTTGACCATGTTTTGTTGAACATGGCTTTGGAGCACTTGTGTGTGTTTGCTTTCTTAAAAATAGCTAAATACTTGGGAAACACATGGTTGGTTCTGAATAAGAATTGGATTCCTCCTAGAAGTGCTCACTTGTTGAAAGGGGGTTGAATCTGTAATATATTCTCCAGAGTGACACTTGGAAGAACTTTTAGGATCTAAAAGATATGTATCTATTCCTTTTTATGATGGAAATTAATAAAGTACTAAACTTATTTTTAATAAAAGCTATTGAAGGGTTTTGATGTTAATATGATTATGTGATTATGTTATCTAATTTGTTTTGTAAATGATTTAGTTCAGAGTTCTTATTAAATTATCATCTGTTGTAATTTACATTTGTAATTACATCTATGTTAACATCATTGAATATATTATTCTATCTTAAATCTAAATATTAACCATTTAATTATTAAATTAAGATTTAATTTACATTCTTTCTTAATAAATTTATCTTAACAGTGTAAGAGAAAAATTAATTGTATTAGGAGAAAGGTTAATATTAGGTAACTTAATTCTTTTCCTTAGGTCAAGGGATTTTATCATCATAAGAAATATTGCTCTTGGGAAAACACTATCAATACATGCATAATTGTTAATTTATCTTTCTTTATCCATTGATGCTGGAGGAAGTCATTCTTTAGAGAGATTCATGTGATATTTTTAAATTTTCTTAGCCGTAAAACATTTCTTAGGTAGGCATGAACAAATTATATCTCTAGGATGAAACATAAGTTTATTATACATAATCTTTTTTTTCTTCTCTAACTTTCTCAGTTCAAGGTAATTTGTTGCTTATGCAGATCTATTAAGGTGTACATGATATTAAGACTTTGATGATTAAATATTACATTAAATGTGAAACATAAAATTCCTTAGGTCTTTTAGATTTATAAGTTCTAAAATGAGAAGGTACATAAGTATCATTACACTGAATAACAATAAACTTTGTAGTAAATTCTTGATTGTTCACATTGTTACATCCCCAATTTTGGCTTTGATTTTACTATTTACTTTTACGTGAATAAAAGTGAATGTATGGAACATGATTTAACGTTATGTTATAATGTTAGAGTAAATCATTGATTATATTAGATATCCATGCATGTGATTAAGTATAATGCATGTGATTAAATGATTCATTAATTTACGTTATGAGAATTTGATTTGTTATTCATAAGATTTATGAGTGGACTAATGATGCACTTGATCTGGTAATTGCAAATTGTATGTAGAAAATTAGGTTTTGATTACTCTCAGAGAAAGAGAGAGTATCCTCTAAGGAGAGGAGAATAGACATTTGGCTTTGAACAGTTCATTTGTCATCTAAGTATTGAGGACTGTAGTCATGAAGGATTGTACCCTATCAAGAAAGAAGCTCAACAATCCCATGAAATATTGGATCACTCTCAGATTGTGGGTTGTCTATGAAGAGAATGAACCTCCGAAAGTGTCAGCTCCCTTTAAAAGCCTCTTAGATCTGATATACTTCATTGAAGAGAGATAGAAGGATGATTAAATAAAACTAAAATTGATCTAAAGGGGTGATGCACCAATGATTATATCCTAACTTGCAATTTGATACACAACATATTCCCACAACTCAAATGGAACAATCTTATCACATAAATATTTCATAGAAAGGCATGAAATCAATCTACTTTTTGCTAAAGGAAAACCAATGCTCTCACAACTTAAAAGTATAAGAATCATCCACACAATCTATAACATGTGGTAAAATTTGCACTATTGTGTACTTGATTCAGTAGAATGAGATAGAAAACTTAAAGGTTTCGATTTAAAATACACTAAGTCTTTATCAGATCATTCACAAGACAAGACACCTGAATCCAAGAAGAACACCTAATTTTATTGGAAAATAGAAGGAAATCACTTCAATAAGTATCAAATATGCTAAAAAGTAAACTATTGTTGTATAAAAACTTGTAAAATATATTGAGTTATGATACTAAATCTGTCTCTACAATGGCAATGGCTAGAGAAAAAGAAAGAACTGGGAAAAAGGTATAAGCTTTTCCTCCTATAATACAAAAATCTATCTCCAAAAGCAAAGGGAAGTGATCTCCTGTCTAATTGCAATCAACATGATGCATGAATAGGCTGGAAAAGACAACTCTCAGTTGCTAGGTGAGCAAGAGAAAAAAGCCTAAATATAAGAGCCCACAACTACTCCAAACTGAGCTATTCTAGCTTAGAACTCCTCCTCCTAGGGTGTTTGACCAAAAGATTGCCAAAATAGGCCTGTTTGACTCCAAGTCAAAATTTATAATTATTACCTTCAATAAGTGTTTAAAATACAATATTTTTAGCTTTAACTCATGCAAAAAGGAAAAAAGGGTTTACATGATTTGTCCATTTATGCTTGAACTTCTCTTCCAACTTCACAAAAAAAATCACAAGGCTTGTAATAATTGTAAGAGTCAATGTAACTCAGCAAGCCAGGATCACCTACAATCAAAACAACCTTCCACACAAAGATAACAGAGAAGAAATGCTAAAACAATGGAGAAAAGAATCTATACAAAGATCATATGAAGCTGTATGAAATACAATGAGTGAGCCTTGCTTATAAAGGCAAGGTGAGAGATAGAAAGGTGGACTGGAAAGTAGAGATATTCCTATGACATGTGTCAATTAGAGGATGATAACTAATTGCACATGTGGAGGATAAGACAACTCAATCCAACTATCAACAACTCAAAACACAACTAGACTCAACTAGACATCTAGAAGACTCACTATGTCAACTTAACATGTGTGAATTATATGTTCACACCAACACCCCCCCTTAAGTGCAACTTAGGGAGTTGTTGACTAAAACAAAGATACAATTATTGATGGGTCCTAGATACTAGGCCATGTTAGGTACCCATGTACAACAAATCTCAAGTGGAGAAAAGGATAAAACCTCATAGGACAAAACTCCTCTCCAAAGATGAGAATGTAAAAAACAAATGAAAGATGTGATGGAAGGAGGACTCAAAACCCCCCAAGAATAACATCCAACACATATATACAATCAAGTACCCCCCATAGGAGAGTAAGTGTGAGACTGTAGGTCCCCCCCACAATGAAGTAGCTCCTATGTCGATGGTGAATGCCTGAACAAGAATGCTAAAGAGAATCCAAAGCCTACAAACAACATTCTTTCCATTAGGAAGAAACAAGTCTAACGACTGATGTCGAAGAAACTCCATCTCAAGGTATGAGGGAAAAAGCCTCATGATGTATTCTATCTCTAAAAACTGTTCAAGTGTCCACATGTCACAACCAAAAGATGCCACACAATTAGGTGACAATCCAGGACAAGATGAAAACTCAAGATCATCAATCTCCAAAGAAAAATAATCCTCTGAATGATGCTCAAGATAGTCCAACTCAATGCCAAACTGTGACAAGTGAAGAAAAGATGAAAGTGCTATCTCATATGAAGTAGGATCAACTCCTTTAAAGAAGAGATGAATGTCATCAATGATGTCCTCCAAGTCATCAAGACCTCACAAAATAAGTCTAAAATACCTGTCAAGTACTCATCCCACAAACCTGTATCTGGAAGACAAATAATATCCTGCTCAACTGAAATGCATGAAGCTATGTCAATGCCAATCTCTGTAGAAGTAGAAGGAGGAAGCTCAAAACTAGTCTTAGGAACCAAAGTAGATGCGAGAACACCAAGATTCAAGTGCCCAAACTTCTCCTTACAAACATGATTCACACTTGATGCATGAGTGTGAATAGTAAACAATGGATCTACATCATCATTACAAACAAAATGGAAGAAAGTATACAAGCAAGATGCATGATCATCCATCCCAACAACAATGATATCTATGCTCTTCAAGTCCCGTATGATCATAGAATCAGGTGTGAACTCAACTATCTTCCCTGCACCATAATGAGTAATCTGGTAGATGGAAAGGAGATTGGTTGTCATGGAAGGTACACACAACACATTGTTGAATGTATTCAGACCAACATCAATGTTTTCTTTGCCAATTGAATGCATGCATGTATTATTACCCATCAAAATAGGTGGCAAAGTACATGACTTAAATGAAGAGAACTTCCCCTGTGAAGATGCCATATGATGAGAAGCTCTAGAATCAAGAAGCCATCTCTCTGACTGTAGACTTCTAGAAGCAAAGAGTGCTTGTCCTTTTCCTTTGTCTATCCCATAAGCAATACCTGCTATCCCTATAGATGTAGATGATGATGGTGGCAAAGAAGAAGACTTGGGTAAAACTATTGTTGATGGAGAATACTCAATGTTATGTTTTTGAAGAAGTTGTGACATCTCTTCAAACTTTTTCTCATAACATTTAGTCTCATCATGACTCAATTGCTTACAATAAGAACACTTTGGCTTCTTCTTCTTATTGGACTCCTCTTTGGAAGAAGAGTTAGGGGTTTTCTTTGATTCTTTCTCTTTCTCATTAGACTTTGAATCTTTTTGTTTCTTTCCCTTGTGATGTGAAGCCTTAGGATCTTTTGTGCTTTGTGTTGTAACTAGAGCCTATTTTCGAGGAGACTTCAATATGCCCATGTGTAGTAGCTTGGCTTGTTCTCTTGTGAGTTGTGCAGAAAACTCTTCAAGTGAAGGCATTGTAAACTTACTACCAAAGGTATCCATTGTAGCATAAAAGGTAGAAACATAAACTAAATATGTAGGACCCAATTTTGCAAGAATGGATAGAATCAATTGTTCATCTTCTTTCTCAAGACCACACTGCTTGAGTTGCAAACTGAGAGACTTAAACTTGGTGAAGAAGTCTTCAATTTGATCAAAATCTTGAGGATTAAGTGCAATTATCTCATTCTCCAATTTGAACCTTCTTATTTTATCTTGCTTGCCAAAGAGATTGTCCAATGTTGTCCATATCTCATTTGGTGTTGTACAAGACTCAACATGAAATCTTACATCTAGAGAAATAGAAATACAAAGTGTGTCATAAGCCTCATCTCTTCCATCTAACCATTTTCTTCTCTCGATAGCACCTATGGGTTCATGATATGTGCCTAAAGTTATTCTACGTAACTTTTGTTTATACAATACATACTCCATGTTTTTCTTCCATTGAAGATAATTATATGGAGTTAAAAGTGGAAATTGAGGCACATCCATTATGAAAAAGATAGACAACAAGACAACAACACCCCTTTACTATGTAAGAGAGCCTCCCCAATTTGTTGTGGCACTTTATACTTAGTGCATTTTACAATTGTCCTCAAGGGATGAAAATTGGGAAAACAAAAAAATCTCTTAAAGAAGAGATCCAAGTGAGATTACAATCACTCACAATGATGTATTACAGCAAACAAATCCTCTCAAAATAAATTTCACCTCCTCAAGTTTCAAAATGTCCAAGTTATCACTCAAATGCCAAAAAATTGATAAATGAAATAAAATAAACCTTGAGAAAAATATGAGAAAAGTGCATAGATGGCTTTGTAAAGCTCATTAACACCTTTCCAATGCCACTTGAATTGTAAAAATCAGAGTTTGTGGTAAAAAGTTATGAGCTCGGAGCCAAAAAGAGTGATCTGTATTCAACCTAAAATAAATGCTACCAAATAAAAAAATCTAAGAAAATGATTGACACCACTATGAAATGCTCTCTTTCAGCTTTCCGTTGATATCTCATTTGCCTAATTTCGACACCATAGGCAAATGTTATGCAAAAAGAAAAAAAACCCTACTTTAAGACTTTGAGGGGCAAAACAGACCCCCTGGTAGAATATTCCTTGTCCTGACAAAATATTCACCTGTTGCAAAACCACTCTCAAAAAAGTAGAAAATAGTCTGAATGGGGAAAAAACTCCCAATTTGCCCGCAAAACCACCAGTGAGGAAAAACAAATTGCTAGTCTGGGTGAAAACCACCAACTGCTAAACTTAGAAAACCGTGGCATAGAAAATGGCCAATGATATCTTGATTTGACCACTGCAAAAAGTTTGAAGTGGAGACCACCAAAGGTGGATCTAAAACTACTGATGACTGATTGTTTAAACCTGTGAATGTTGACTGATGAAGATTCCTGGTTGTAACAAAGATATTCGCCAAACTTCAAGTACCGACTACAACCATTTGAAGTCTGCGAATATAGATTGAAAGGCTGTGGGGGTGGGAGGGTTACCCCTTCATGATGGAAATATTAATCCACTACTACTAGAGATCTATGAAGACTATCAATGGGAAATCTACTAACTGCCAATTGCAAAGTGAAACCGTTGGTGATATTACGTTGACCAGGTTTTAACAACTGTTGCTGCCAATCTCAAATGAAAAACACTGCAGAGACAGACTAAGAGTTTGTAGATTGCTGAGGGTCATAGATTTAAAGATGCAAGCCATCGACCACTGTTGCCAAAAACAAGCTAACTGTAGTGAATATTGACCACCTATAGTGAAGTCTTTTAGACCTGCAAATAAAGATATATACCTCCGTTGACTACAAAAAGTGGGTGAAAGACCACTGGGTTCAACAAATTGCCGAGACCGATGTTTGGGTGGAGTGAAGACTCCCACTGGTGGAGTTGAAATGGAAACCACCAACTGCTAGTAAAACTGCCAAGATTTGAAAACTTCTGCTGATTGAAGAGAACATGCTGATGAGATTTGAGGATTCCCACTATTGAAACAATTTGTAACTGGTCGCTTGATTCACCGGGCCGTTGACCAAAACCGTCGATGAAATTGGACGACCTGCAAATAAAACAAAATATCCAATAGTGGTCTAAGATGTTGCCGGAGATAACAATAAATGGCCAAAGTTATCACAAGGCAAATTTTGGTAGATTTGTGAAAAACTGCTTGATCTCACACAATGCCGAAGGAAACAGATGAATGTCAATTTTAATACATGGTCACTGAATTTCCAAAGGCCACCAAACACAATTAAATGGAGATCGCCAAAGAAGATGTGGCCGTCACTGGTCTTTGATTTGGGCTTATAGACTGCCAGATCTGTATGCCTTCTACTACTGGAGATCAGAGAAGAGTGTAAATAGATGCCGATTAAAAGCTGGTTGACATAAGATTGAAGGTGACCACCAAATTAAGACTGTAGATCTACCAACTATTGGGCGATCATCACCGAAAGCAGTGATCTGCAGACCTCTAGTAAATGCCGACATAAGTTTTTAACAGCCATCTGAGCTAATGCAAACTCAAACCAGTGCTACTGTTACAAACGCCGAAAGTATGACCATATGATTGTACGTCACAAGCACGCAGATCTGATGCAGTCCTTGCACAATGTTGATTGTATGGATTTCACCAAGAGTAACTAGGGGTAAAAAAATTTTGCCAAAATTTTTTATGATGAAATTTGACATTTGGACAACTGATTTATACTAATTTGGGCCTCCTGATCACGACAATGATATCTATTTTTCTCTAGAATGCTCCTAACACATAGCTCCTAGCAAAACCTCTCCAATTAGGGAAAGAAATTATAGATCAGGCTCTGATACCATGTAAGAGTCAATGTGACTCAGCAAGCCAGGATCACCTGCAATCAAGACAACCTTCCACACAAAGATAACAGAGAAAAAATGCTAAAATAATGGAGCAAAGAATCTATACAAAGATCATATGAAGCTGTATGAAATATAATGAGTGAGCCTTGCTTATAAAGGCAAGGTGAGAGCTAGAAAGGTGGAGTGGAAAGTGGAGATATTCCTACAATATGTGTCAATTAGAGGATGATAACTAATTGCACATGTGGAGGATAAGACAA
Organism: Cunninghamia lanceolata; assembly: GCA_027924645.1. NCBI lineage: Eukaryota > Viridiplantae > Streptophyta > Pinopsida > Cupressales > Cupressaceae > Cunninghamia > Cunninghamia lanceolata. Next base: position 25,661,736 of record BSBN01000078.1, on the reverse strand, counting down.
CTCACTCCAACTATCAACAACTCAACACACAACTAGACTCAACTAGACATCTAGAAGACTCACTAAGTCAACTTAACATGTGTGAACTATATGTTTACACCAACAATAATGTCTTTTGCTATCCTTAGCCTATGAAAAGGCTTCAAACCATTCTCTAAATTTTTTAGACTTTAATCATATCCGTTCCCTTTTGTTTCCAAACACTTATCATTTTCTTTTGATTTCCAAGGTTTGAAAAGTCTCTTAATAAATTCAAAAGAGAAGAATGACCACCTTACGACTCCATGTCTCCACGGGCTCATGCATTCTTCACTAGCATCATGACTTGAAAGTCATAGATGACAGTCTCCATTTGATTTATGATGATCTCTTTTCTTAACAAAGTTAAAGGGAGACTAAGCCAATTGGGATAGGGCACAAAAAGATTGATCAAACCCTAAAATAAATCATCTTTCTCTTATCCTTTGCATCTTCTTTGAAGTGATACACTGCCATGAGGGTTTCTTAGCTCATTGCAACTCCTGAAGGGTTTATACTGCTTCCAACGACTCTTCTTACAACTTCTTATGGTAATCAAGGTTCATCTACTTTTTTGTATAATAACTATGAAAATACTTCTCTTCACCTTACTGCTTCCTTCTTCTTTCCACTAAAAATTGCAAGACATTTATATTTTCTTGCCTTTTTTATAGTTTTGATATATCGAAGAAGATACTTCATTGTTTTTTTTCTACTCCTGTATGGTAAAACTTTGTTCTTTTAGATTTTTCCTCTGTTATGACTCCATGGAAGTGTTTTAAAAAAGTATGAAAAGGCTCTGTGCTTTCCTTTTTGTTGTATGAGATGGTAAAAAAACTACTTTATATGTTGTTTATGATGTAATCTTGCTAGGGCTTGAATGTGAAATGCATGTGAAGTTCTCTATTTTTTCTGCTCTTTACTCTTTTATATGATCCTGTAGCAACACTGACCCTTGCTTTCTCTGATACAAACTATGGAATGTGGTCCTGAAACTATGGGGTTTTATGCATATTTCTCTATATATGGTCTTTTATTTGAACAGTCAGTAAAGAGATCTTGGTGGACCCTCTCCAGAAGAATTCTTAAAACTGATTTACTATGGTTCTCTTTTCTGAAAAATTGAGGAAAAAACCCTTGTCTTGCTATAAGATGATTGAAAAGTGACTTCTCTGCTACCTCTACAAAATAAGACTACTTTAGTTTGATTATTTCGAAAACCCACATACTTGCATCGTTGCTTTCATGGCATAATTTATTCTTGGTTACAGATGTTTTTTAGAACCATATTTATGGATTTAGCAACTATCTCAATATTCCATGTATTGATTATGGTATGGCTCTTTAGTATCAGGAAGAAGCTTGTTTCCTTTCTCACTTCTAAGAAATATCTAGGTTGCACTATTTTTTGACAAAACCCTAATAGGGTTATATGGAAACTATGGCACCTTTGGAATAGCCATTGAAGGTCTTTTGTAGGAAAAGTGTGAAACCCCTATATCTGTCCCTCTGGGAAAATATGAGCAATGTTTTCTTGAAAAGAACAGTGAGGGCTTCTTTTATAAACTCTATTGTATTTCTTTTTCTCTCTTTTGAAAGTTTTGGAACAAAATCTTACTCCTTGAGGGCTCTATTCTCATCATAAATATTGTTGTGATTGTTCATTACTTGTAACCTTTTTGATGTTTCAATTGACTATTTGGTATGAACTAGTAAAATGCTACTATTTCTTTTGTTGTATGCTTTTATGACTGTCCTCATGACTGATTTCTATCACTATCTCATTGTTTTTAGTCATCTTTGTATAATGTTGTCTCTTCATAGTGTTTGACTATCTCATTCCTCAAGGCTTTATAATAGTCATAAGCTACTGTCTTATCTACTACACCTCCTCAACAATCCCTTGACTTCTCCTTGACATTGTTCTTTTGTTCTTCATGTCAATGGATAAGATTATTCCATGATATTTACAGCTTCATCAATCATTTTTTTTCATTGTATTGGGACAGTCATCATAATAATTGCTTTTGGACTATTTGAAACATCACTTTAATTGAATATCATCCATTTCAATGGTTAAAGACTCAATAGCAAGTTTACACCTCATTCACAACAAAAGTGGTAAGTGTTTGTCCTATTTTCTTTTGCCCAGGATAACTTTTTTTTTTTATGTTGGAGTGGATGATATTCAAGTGGGGCAAACTAAAATAGACATCTCCTTTGCACTGTTCCATTCTTCAACCTATTGCAGTCATCTAGAACTGATCTTAGACTACCATGACAGTCATCTAGAACTGATCTTAGACTGTCATGACAGTCATCTTCATTAGATTGTTTATTATTTCATCTCTACTCATTGTATATGACTGTTCTCCTTTTTACAACAGTCATTCTTGATATTGACTGTCACTGCTACTACCTTTTGTTTTTTCCATATCATGTAACTAGCTTGATTGTATCATTACATTGATGTTTGTCTTTGACTGCTGATGCTAATTGCTCTTATCAAATGCAATTGGTTGTTCTTTAATATGTATGTGGTTCTTCAGGCAGGCTTATTACATTGTTATTGTTAAGGTGCCTTTACTCATGACTATTCATCACCCTTATTGTAGTAAAAGACTATTCACTATGCCTAGATGAGATACTATACTATCTTGAATCATTGCTTTCCTATACTTTTCATTATTTCATACAAACATGTATCTTCTTCTTTCACAGTCTGGTCTATCTAGTGACTACACAACTTTTCCATGCTTGATAAACTTTCAACAACTTTCAGGAGTATGCATAAGGTAGTTTAATGAACGTTTTGTATGACCTTATCACCCTCTTAGACTCCTAGAGTGGTGAGTACCTTTTGTAGTCCCCTTAAGCATCTTGATTGATGATTGCCTCTGTATGATGGATTGCTACACTTTCATGAGATAGTCCCTCTCTCCTGGTGACTGCTAAATATGATTGTTCCTTGATGATGGACATGACTATCCCTTATATTATGACTATTCTACGAATAGTACTGTCACTTCATTATTACATTGCTGCTCTATATGACTATTGACAGTCACCCCTTTTCTCTTTATCTTTGCATTGTACATTCTACCTCATGACAATCCTTACAACTTGTAATTATGACCACTGTCCTCAAATGTCATTAATGACTGGTCTTCAAGTACTTGTACCTGCACATCCAATAAACTAGTTAGAGAAAACATAGAGGCTTAGTAACCCCTCATTTGATATTGTAAAAAGCCTCCAAAGGCTAGAATAGTGCTGCTTATACCAGAATAACAACTTTGAAGATTGAAAAACTTCTCTAAAAACACTTTCAGAGTCTCACTGGGCTTGCCAAAAATTATTATCAATCAGATATGCACCCTATGCTAGGTTATTCAACTTAACTATCTGTTGACACATGGGATCACTCCTAGGCCTGTGGGTTGCCTAAACTCAGAGTGAACCTCCAGAGTGAGCTGGTTCTCCTGATGATTCTTCTAGTCTAACTGACTTGCTGAGGGAAAAGGTGAGAAGGTAACTAGAATCAAAACTAACTTAAACAAAATTCTAATCAATCTGATACTTTTTACCCACAAACAACCCTTCAAACATAAACTTTCACAATTCAACCTAAATCATACAATTCAAAAGTAATTTATATGAAGGTTCTCTCTGAACTCAACAGACAACTAAAATTATTGGACAATAATTTCACAATAATGAGACATGACAGAGGATAAAATATTTATTACCACAGTTAGACATCAAATCAATCTTGCAATTATGAGGCAAAAGATGTGAAACGGGAAGGCTCTGTTATAATGGATTGGATACACATAAAAACTTGTAAATACTGAGTCAAAAATAAGTCTACAAACTCTCTGCCTATGTTTAAGAGAGAAAAAATAATAATCTCCAACTCATGAGAAAGAGCTACCTTTCTCCAATATATCCTATCCAAAAGATCTCCAAGATAAAAAGCTGGAAAAAATCCTAAAAATAGTCATGCAAATCCATTTTTGAGCTCCTCAAAAAAGCCTAAAAAGAAGCCTTCGAATTGCCTCCAAGCAGGTTACCAAAACTGTCAAAAAGACCTCCAAGGTGATCCCACCAAAAAAGATGCTTTGTCTACCCAAAAAAAGCTCTATTTTTGTCCATATCTACCCCAAAAGAAAGCAAATCTAGAAAATAATATTTGTTTTGCTTTATTTGTTTTAACTGCATATAAATAACAATCACTAAAGTAATTTATAAAAATGTTTCTTTAATGATGTTTCACAATGGATTGTAGTTTTATTCTCCTATTTTTTCTTGATTTGGAACCTGTTACTTTGGATAGGACAAAATGGTTGGATTTCAGAATCCAAGATGACATGTTGTTTAGAGGAAACTAGTTGTGCATTCTGAGAAGTTCCATCAGAGAGAACCTGATTAAGGAGAAGAATAGTGGGGGATTAGCTGGACACTTTGGTCGAGCTAAGACCATTGCTATTGTTGGTGAGAATTATTATTGGCCACAGTTGCAGAAAGATGTGAGGAAATTTGTGCAGAGTTGCAGAGTCTCAGAAATAGTTGTTTTGCGACTAGCTTGACTTTATGTCAAACACATCAATCTTTATGTTGTAAACAAGATCACATTTGCATTTTCATTGGTGTGGTTGTGATAGAACCATATAATTTTTTTCATGTTTATGGTAATTTTGTTCCCAGCTCTATGTCACTTGATCATACAATTTCCAAAATTAGGGTTTCTCTGCTAAAAAAATCTTTTGAGTAAGCTGAATTTGCTAAAACCTTGAACCGTCATAGTATGAAGTCATGTAAACATCCACATTTGATCTAATTCTTCAGTGACTACTTATTTCATGTCACTATCCTTTAAAGTTTTCCTTCATGCCTTCCCATAATGTTGTTTACTAGCCCCTCGCCAAGTAGTTACCATCTGTAGCCCACACCTAGAAAGAAAATTATCTTAAAAAAGAATTGACCCAATTGGCCATCCTTCTCCTAAAGCGGTAGAAGTGGTACACATGTCAAGGTCTACTCCTACTAACTAGTTTTGCCAGGTGGCGCTAGCGGATTCATTTCTACCAATCTACCCACAAACAGATACAAAGGAAGCTGGCCTCAACAGAAACACATAAAGGGTGACAACTGGTCGAGGACCATCCAGGATGGCAAGGAGGTGGGTCCTGGGCATTACAAAATGATTTCTCTTTGATTCTGACATTCTGCCATACTCCATCAAAGGATTTTTTGAGCGACCACGGAATGACAAAATCTAGATGTGTGTCTTTCTGAGTGATGGGATCATTACATTAATGGCAAGGGTCTGACATGGCATGAAACATGATTGCTTTTTCAAGAAGTGTTCCATTCAAGATTGAGATTCGACGGTTATCCCCAATTCTGCCAAGATCATATCCTTCATACACAGAATGATAGGTATTGTCTTAACTGCATTGTAAGGACTTCTCCTCAGGATCACGACTAGAAAAGGCTATCCAGATGGCATGATACTATTGAAAGAAGCAAGCAGTAAGGTCTGACCTGGAATAAGATCAAATCAGCACCGTCAAGTTGCACTAGCTAAGATTGAGATCAATGTCCTAGATTCAAAGTTATAACAAAATGATTTGTTGGTGCTGGATCTGACTAGGCTTCATTACAAAGCATTAACTGCTTAGGTGTGTGAAGGGTCTCCATCACTGCCACTTCAAAGGAATTTGATAATAGAATAATTTGTCTTATTCAAGATCAACCTTTGGAAATCTGTGCCTCTACCATGATTGACATTTCACCTACTGTGTGATGAAATTTAATGTGATGATAGTCCTTAATTAGGGGAACCAAGACACCTGATTTAGAAAAATTCAATGCGCAAAGTGATATGTGAAGTTATGAGGAATTATGAAATCCAATCTTTATGTTCACTTATGGTAATCTTTAAGAGATTTCCATTTATGGTAGGAATGATTCGAAGTGACTAGAAAATTAATACACTATAGATGTGCAGATGTATGCTTACATCCTAGAATTTCTATAAAAAGGCAAGTGCTGATGTTACCATTCATACTATTTAAAACATTCTGATAGTATGGCTTTCCCCTGTTCTATAGGATTTTCTTCCCTATTTTCATGGCTCTTGATCTGTCCTTATAGAATTAGAAAGATCTGGAATTATCTCGTCTGGGATAGGTGGTACAGGTAAAAGTAGAGATTAGCAGTAGGGTCCATTGTAGCTCAATGATTTCTTCTCCAATCTCTTATCTCATCTGATGGAGAGTTTTGAGGGGTATTCTTCCTTCTCTAGTAGTTCCTTATTTATGTGAATTGGCAGATTCCCTTCTAAAGTAGAGACACTTCTCAGCTTCCTCTACCCCTCCCTTACATCTAATTTTCCTAATAGAGCATTAACTTTAGGTGTAAGGAGTTTGTCCCCTAGAAAAAATAGATAAGGGATAGGAGAAGAATTGTTGTTGTTGCTATTGTTCTCTTGGCTTGGCTCCCAGTACTTTTCAAGCCAACTAGGTGTGGATTCCCAAAGTTTCTGCTTGATTGAAGTTGCATGATACTTCTAGAATTAGAGGGCAAAATCTCACCCATGCAATGGAACCTAGAAATAGTGAAGGAGATCCTATCATCCTGGGTTTCCTTTCAATATTGTTCCTTGCATGTTTTCTCATCCCTTGGTGTATAGTTTGAAAAGGCAGAGCAACAAAGGATCTCATTAAACACTTTGATGGCATTTGAGGAGTGCTTGGCTCTAACGGCCTCCTACAATGCATCCATCAACAAAAGCTCGGCTTGTTTTCCTGCCAACATGGAAACAGAGCATATAGTTATGGAGTGGTTACACCAGCCTCTTCTTGTAGCTACATTTGTTGCTTACAAAACAATTTGAACTTCTTTTCTCATAAGCCTGAAGCTTGTTGCTCCCTTATCTCTATAAAAGGGAATTCAGGGCTTATGAAAAAGCATTGGTTCGAGGTCATGTTTCCAAACTTAGTCTAAAATAGGGATCAATCTAGTCAGGGAGGAGTTGTAAATAAGTTTGTTTTCTACTAATAGAATTAGTTGTCTATTTTCAGGTTTCTATTTTGAGTCTCTTTTGATTTCTTCATAGAGATATCGAAGGCTATGATGCAAGTTATTAAATAGTTTATTTTACAAATCTTGTTGAGTCTTGGAGTATACTATCTCCTACTTCATGTATACAATTTCACATTATGAATATATATTTGGTTAAGTATCATTTTTATTCATCGTCACAGTGTTGAACCTATGCTGGCATATTTCTCTTATGGTATTTACTCAAGTAGTAATATAAAATTGCTATTAGAAAATATCAAATGTGATTATGGTTTACAGGGATAACTAAGTATGGTTGAATCCAAAACTAGTAGAGTATCTTCAATGTAAGGCATTGTTATACCTTTATAGTAAACTAAGGTTTGTTACATCATAGCTTGTTTAGTTTTTATCATTTTAATCATTTTGACTCTTTTGCCCTTAGATAGGCACTGAACTATTCATGGATACTATACTAAACTTATGCCCCTTTGATTATCCTCAAAAGATTTTAAAATCAATCCAAATATTTTCCTTTCCAACAATAGGCTTTTAGGGTATTTATTTTGATTAAGTTAAGTTTTGGATGTTCCTCTGCAAAGAATAGGATAAGAACTTAAAGAATCTAGCCCATTCCTTTACATTATCATACATTCTTTCAAGCAATTTATGAGGAACATATCTATGATAGGAACAGTGTTGACAAGATAATATCTCAAGAAAACCCCATCCATTTGAGTAGAACATTGTTTTCCCCAAGAAAAGAAGACATCAATTAAGGAGAAATAGCCAAAAAATTATAAATAAATCCAACTACAAAGGAACACCCTCCTTGGTTTCATAGAGCCTAAAGTGCAGAGGAAGAAAAGGGGGATTGAGAAAGCCTTCTCTCCCTAATCTCCTATTCGTTGGCCAATCCCTCAAGGCATATCAATCATTAATAAGTGGTTGTTTTATAGATTTGCTGCAAGAATCAGGTAGGGAATTTAAAAAAACCAATAGATTGGTGACTCTACTGGGGACTCTTGCATAAAAGTTCTAAGTACTAAGTGCAATAGATTGTCATAGGTTTTTTAGAGTTTGCATAAAATTTGTGTTCATTATTTTTCCCTAAACAGGTGGTGACTCTACCATATTTTGAGATAGATGCAGAACTGTTACATGAAGTTTTATGCATCAGAATGTTCCATATAACTCTACTGTGAAACAGGATTCAAAGGGGTTGATTTTGAAGAAGAAATAATATATTCCTCTATGAATCAGAGGTGGCAACTCTATAAGAAGGGATTTGATGATACAGTCTAGTGTTATTGATTTTTCTTGAAAATCAAAGCATAATTTGTACCAGAAGCAAAAAATTATTTTCAGGTATTTTACCAAGCTTAAAAATATTTCCTAAAAAGTTTACAGATGTATAAACAATAACCACATTTTTTTTATCAAAGTGGATTTGTCATGGAAAGATATAGGACTATTAATTTCAATAGTATTTATGGGTTTCCAAATCATATGCCCGATGAAGTTAGAAGTTAGATAACCAAGTTCAATAATGATAGATTCAAAATAGCTAGCAACCATTTACAAGAATTGTGTGACTTAATGGGAGATTATGAAATAGATCATGAAGACATAGTCATAAAGTTGTTTGTTCAAAATTTTAGGCGAGAAGTTAGAGATTGGTTTGCATATCTACCTAATCAGTCTATATTTTCTTGGCAAGATTTAAGGTTTTCTTTCATGGAATAGTTTGGGGAAAGAATAGATGTAGTTTATTTAATTAAAGAACTCATGCAAATTGAAAAGGAAGATAAGGAATCAGTCCCAGCTTTCAATTTAAGATTTTTTAGAATAGTGAGGGAAATTACTGAAAATATCAGACCCAATGAGGCTATGTGTTTGATCATATATTTAGGTTCATTCAATAAAAAAGACAGTTATTGACTTAGAGATAAGAACCCTACTACTATGAGGCAAGCACATTCCTTATCATAAATATGGAAAATAATTTGAACCATGCAAAGAGAAAAGGTTGTGAGTTTATAGAAAATGGGTATCAAAGGAATAATGGAGCCATTTGTTCCCTCATTTACCAAAGGGAAGATAAAATGGGCTATTCTGACAAACCCTTGTCAAAATAATCGATCCATGGCACTCAGTATACTAAAGGGGATAGGGACTATGATCAAAATAGAGGATTTTTAATTTTTTGTAATCCTACTACTCATTTTTCCCCTTAGTATCAAAATAAGAAGAAATCCCCAGAGCCTTACAAAGCAGATTATGAGGTACTGGACACCACAATACAAAAGGATATATCAATTAAGGAAGTTCCTTTGACTTATAAAAGAATGACAAGTTGTGAAGATATATCCCCTATTTGTGAGGAAATCTATTCTACATCAAAGTCTCCTAGGGAAGTAGCTTGTTTTGAGTCCGAATATCAGGAGGGATTGATCCTTGTTAATCATATAGAAAATAGTGAGCAATTATCAGAATGCTCACATCAAAATAGTAGGGGTTATGAATTAGATAATGATGTATGCTCTCAGAGAAGTGATATTAGAGATTGTGCAGATGAAATGCATATAAGAGACAACCCATTATATGAGGGACCTGTGGATTTATTAGTAAGAGAAGATATGGAGCCCTATAAATGCATAGAAAATCCACTATTTGAAAAGGATCATGAAGGAACTAATGAAGCAATATTGGTTCAACATACAAAGAAATGTAGGGGGATAAGCATTGAGTTAATAGATCGGGACCTAAATTTTTAGCCTGGTAATGTCTCCATTTCCTATATTCATCATCAAGATGAAAAGCCATTTGAGAAGGTAGAAAATAAAAAGCAGAGTATCAAATTTCCACGGCGAAGAAAAATATGATTGTTTCAGATTTGATATTGATATAGGAGAATTTTAGAACTCCCCTACTACCAATTATAAAATGGATTATGATTGCTTCTATTTTTCAGATTTATGCAAAAGGCAGAAATCAAGAGATGATAACATTTTCACATGGTTAGAAACAATTGAACCATGTGCTAAATCTTTTTTTGATGGAAATATATATCATTTATCCGTGGTCCAGAATAGTGAAGGAAATCATGGAGAAAATAAAAATAACGGTCCAACAAGCTATCCAAATATCTTTGTCAAGAGAAGGTTGGATTTTAATGAATTTCTCCAATGCAATTTAATAGTCATTAGAGAATAGAATGTTTGATAGAGGTAGGCTGAGTTTTTTTCTCTACATAATGACCTCAGGTCATTATGTGTATGGTCTGCTCCTCTAGATTTCTTCTGTGATCTTGCTCTATTCATAATTGAACATGTGTCGCCAACTAGAGCCACTGATGGAACCATATAAATTTTTTCATATTTCTGGTAATTTTGTTCCCAGGTCTATGTCAATTGATCATAAGATTTCCAAAATTAAAGTTTCACTACTAGAAAAAATACTCTGAGTAAGCTGAATTTGCTAAAACCCTAAACCCTCCAAGTACGAAGTCATGTAAATGACCACATTCGATCTAATTCTTCAGTGACTTCTTATTTCCTTTAACTATCCTTTAAAGTTTTCCTTCATGCCTTCCCACAACGTTGTTTACCAGCCCCTCACCAAGCAGTTACCATTTGTAGCCCACACCTAGAAAAAACTTTATCTTAAAAAAGAATCGACCCAATTGGCCATCCTTCTCCAAAAGTAGCAGAAGTAGTACATGTGTCAAGGTCCAATCCTACTAACCAATTTTGGTAGGTGGAACTAGAGGATTCATTTCTACCAATCCACCCACAAAGAGATACAAAAGAAGTTGGTGATGGGGAGTGCATAGAAGAAACCATAGAATGGGCCCTAATTACCTCACAGTTGACAAGACTTCACACATGAGCCACCGATACATCACCATCGACCAGACAACCACCAGTCAGAATGCCTTACTAAAGTCTCTCCGTCGGTCCACCATACACCAATGGTTCCACTTCACTCTACCTTTGGTGAGACCCACCTCGTCGGTGAGCACTTATAGGCCCTGGTTGATGCGCCAATGAAACAACATCCTCAGTGAGACTTTCACTATCGGTTGGGCTTTCTCGCAAGTTACCGACAAACTGATCACTCTAATGTCTCTTCCGACCTCCGCTCATCAGTGTGATAATTGCTATTAGCCATCTTAGGGTTTGCTAGGCTGATACACTGATACGCTGTCGCACAGTCTTCCTTCTCTAAACCCTAGCACATGGAGATGCTAGGTCAACCTACTATGCGAAACATACTGTTTGGATCCTTTGCACCGCCAAACAATGGAACAAAACACAAAATGAAAACAAATATTTATACAACAAAGCCATTGCACTAATTTTGATAGAAATCTCACCAGTGGAATGCTTCACGATGATATACAACAACAAAATGGAAAGCACAGAGAGAATGGAAATCTACATCTATACAAATTGTAATTACAGGAAATAGAAATCAAATTGATGGAGCAGAATGATTCTATTTCTCCTTAGCACAATCACAATTAGATTTGATCACACTCTTTCTCTAATATGATTACAATGAAAATGATATCCACATTTGGTTCCATCCTCGGGGTTTATAAAATCACCCTGAGGAAAACCAAACCCGATTCCAAGCGGTTGGGAGACCAATTCCAAGTGGTTGGGAGTCAACCATCTAAATAGCCTCCAACTGCCCTACTGCCCTATTTTGGCATTATACGGTTACAATTTTACAAATGTCCCCTAAGTCACTTGGGACTTACAAAATGAACCTAGATAGAAACTGAAATGAAAATCCATTGGTCAAATAGACTTTATTACAAAAGAAAACATGATTTTCTAGGTGCTCCTGCACCATACTCCCCAGGTAAAAGTTGTCTCAAGTCCTCTTAGAGACTAACAGCTGCAAATCACCACCCTACTTTTTGATGTCTTCTTCTAGCATCCATGTGGCCTATGAGTCTGGAAGTCCTTGCCATTTGACTAAGTACTCAAAATATGTCTAATTTCTGGTCTTCTTGGCTGTCCTACTATCCAAGATGCACTCCATCTTCAGTGGTTCCTTAGGTAGTAAATATTTCACCCACTCTACATTATCTTGGATAGAATCTGCTGTCCCTTCTCCTATATTAGGACTCCTATATAATGTCAGATCAACAACATTGAATATAGGTGAAATAGAAATATCATCAGGGAGTTCAATTTTGTAAGCATTAAAACCATATTTCTCCAGAATCGGACAAGGTCCAATTTTTCTCATCATCAACTTGTTGTGTTTTCCTATGGGTAGTTTGTTCTTGTTGAGATGAACCATGACCATATCTCCTATTTGATACTACACATCCCTTCATATTTGATCCACTCTAGCCTTGATCTTCTGACTATTCTGTTGTAGAGTATCTCTGACGTGTTGATGGATCTTTTTTATAGCCTCTGCAAATGTATCAACATGTCCACTCCTTTTGTCCAACCCTTGAACATCTCTTAATTCAAAAATTCCTCTAGGAGGACTACCATAAACAACTTCAAAAGGACTTAGACCTATACTTATGTTTGTAGAATCATTATAGGCATACTTTGCTTGTGGGAGTACCACATCCCAAGTACTGCCATGTTCTCTTACCAAACATCGCAGTAGATTGCCTAATGATCTATTCACAACCTTAGTTTGGCCATCAGTTTGAGGATGATAGGCTGAACTAAAAGACAAATTTCTACCCAATCGTTTCCACAAGGTTCTCCAAAAATGTCCCACAAATTTGCTGTCTCTGTCAGATACAATACTCAAAGGCAATCCATGAATCTAGAAAATTTCTTTAAAGAACAAACCTGCAATGTAACTAGCATCATTGGTGGTTTTACAAGGAATAAAGTGTGCCATTTTGCTAAATATATCTACCACAACAAACACACTATCATAGCCTGTCCTTGTCTTGGGCAATCCCATCACAAAATCCATACTCAAACTTTCCCAAGGTCTATTTGGTGTGGACAAAGGTTGGTACAATCCTGCATTGGTTGAGACTCCCTTTGCTTTCTAGCAAATGACACAACTTTCAACAAACCTTCTGATATCAAATTGCATCTTTGGCCAAAAATAAAATCTTCTTACAAGATCTAGGGTCTTATTGAGCCCAAAATGTCCTCCTAAACCACCACTATGTTTTTCCTTCACAATATTATCCCTCATTGAACACTTAGGGATACTTAGTTGACTACCTTTAAACAAAAGTCCATCATGCAATGTATAATCTAAAAATTCATTGTGGAAATCATTGACAAACTCACTGCATACCTTGTAAATCTCCTTGAAATCTTGGTCCTCTTCATACAACCCTTTGAGTGACTCAACATCCATGCTTTGTAGCTGCACTTCTTGCACTGTCAACACCCTTCTGCTTAAAGCATCAGCAACCTTATTGGTTATTCCTTTTTTATGCTTGATGATGAAGGTGTATGCTTGAAGACTTTTCACCCATTTCATGTGTCTATGGTTGAGTTTTTCCTATCCATTTAAAAAACTAAGAGCATGATTGTCAGTGTATACATTAAATTCTTTAGGAAGCAAGTAGTGCCTCCATTTTTCCAGAGCTTGTACCATAGCATACAACTCTCAATCATAAGAGGAGTACTTCCTCTTGGATTCATTTAACTTTTCATTGAAGAAGGCTACTGGTCTACCTTCTTGGCTCAACACTGCTCCTATGGCCAACCCACTTGCATCACATTCAATTGTGAAAACCTCATTGAAATCAGGTAACACTAAAATAGGGAATTTAGCATTTTTCTGTTTTAGACTCTCAAAGCTCCTATCTGCTTCTCTCATCCACACAAACTTCATCTTACCTCCACCCTTGATGGTCTCCAACATAGGTGTACAGATGTCACTGTAGTTCTTAATGAATTTCCTATAAAATTTGGTCAAACCATGGAAACTTCTGACCTCTTCTATTGTCGTGGGTGTAGGCCAATTCAAAATAGCTTCTACCTTGGAAAGATCCATTTTCAAATCACCCTTACAGATGAGAAAACCTAGGTACACCAATTCTTGTTTCATGGAGTCACACTTTTCCAAGTTTATCAGTAACCTTTGATCTTGCAGTCTCTTCAAGACCATCTCCAAATGTTTGAAGTGCTCTTCCTTGCTCTTACTAAACACCAAGATATCATCAAGGTAGACTACCACAAATTTCCCTATGAATTCTTGTAACACCTCATTCATTAATCTCATAAAGGTGCTAGGGGCGTTTGAAAGACCAAATGACATCACAAGCCACTCATACAACCCTTCATTGATTTTGAAAGCTGTCTTCCACTCATCCCCCTCTCTTATCCTCATCTGGTGATACCTAGTCTTCAAGTCTATCTTAGAGAAATAGGTAGCACCTGCAAAACAATCCATTAGATCTTCTATTCTAGGAATAGGAAACCTATACCTGATGGTTATCCTATTTATTTCCCTAGATTCAGTACATAGTCTCCATTTCCCATCCTTCTTTGGTTCTAAAATAGTAGGTACTGCACATGGGCTAAGACTCTTCCTTATTAGTCCTTTGTTTAGGAGTTCTTGAACCTGATTTGCTATCTCTTCATTTGGATGTGGGGTCATTTTATATGCTACCTTATTAGGAAGTACTACTCCTGGTACGAGATCTATCTGATGGCTAATGTCTTTGATTGGTGGTAGGGAATCAGGTATATCCTTTGTAATCACTGCTTTGTAACTCTCAAGCAAATCTCTGACCTCCTTAGGTCCTACTTCTCTCACACTTTTCTTCTTTACCCCCTTAGGCTTCACAATCAAAGCAAAACCTACTCCATCACCTTCCTTTAGTGTATCCATGAATTCTTTTTCTCCTACCATCATTACACTAGACCCTACATGCTGTGGATCCTCTTCTACCAATGACTGTATCCCATAAGTCACACCATCCTTTTGGAATAAGTAAGCATTCTTTTCTCCATCATGATGAGCCTTCCTGTCAAACCGCCATGGTCTGCCTAACAAAAGATGGCAAGCATCCATTGGAAGGATGTCACACAAAATTTTATCTCTATACCCCCCAATACTAAATTCTGCCCATGCTTGTTCATTGATGAGTATGTGCTGCCCCTTATTCAACCAACTGACTTTATATGGACTGCTATGGGTATCTTTTCTAGATTCAACTTATTCATTGCTTCTAAAGATATTACATTATCAGTAGAACCATAGTTAATAATAACTTTACAAACCTTACCTTGGATCTTATAGTTGATTCTAAAGAAAGCCTTTCTTTGCAATGGTTCAGTCTGCACTGGTTCCTTGAGTAGCATCCTCTTGATCATCAGATTTTCTCCTATTTCAGATGCTAGATTCACTTCAGGAGATGTCACACTCCTTGCATCTTCTTGAATCAAAGTGGTTCTCTTCTCACCACCATGAGAAGTTGAGGCCTTCTCTAGACACTTGTATGCTGAGTGCCCTATCTGATTGAAGTTATAACATCTCATATTGGAGAACTTAGATCCTCTACCTGATCCATTTGTCCCACCTCTTCCATTAGGCCTTCTTCCTTGGTAGCCTCCTCTGCTACTTGAGTCTCCAACTTGCTCTTCTTGGCTAGATTCACCACTAGGCCTCTGGTTAGGACTTCTTCCTCCAAAACTACCTTTACCTATGAAATTCCTTCCACCTCTACCTCTATTATTCTGCTCACTCTTCCTCTTTATCTTCTCTTTAGCCCTTAAGGCCATTTGGAAACACTTGTTCACTATTTCTGGTGCTAAGATACTGATCTCATCTTGGATGTTTATCCTTAGGCCATTCAAATACCTTGCCACTTTATCTGACTCTTCTTCTTGTCTCTTTGATTTGAGACTAAGTTTATGAAACTCTTGTGTGTATGCATTCACATCAAGGTCTCTCTATCTAAGATTCTACAATTTCTTATACATCTGTATGTTATAGTTTAGAGGTAAGAATTGTGCTTTGATTTTAGTCTTCATCCTTTCCCAGGAGGTTATGATATTCTTCCCCTCCTTGACTCTCTCTCCTTGCTCATAATTCCACCATGCAAGAGTAGATCCCTTCAATCTTGCCTTTGTCAACTTAACCCTTTTATCATCATGGACTTCTTTGTATTCGAAATGATTGTTCAATGCCTCAATCCAGTCAATCACCTCTTCAGCTTCCATACTTCCACTTTACATAGGTAACCTATCTATGGTATCCCTATTGATTGACTTCAATGCATTTACAAATGCCCTCTGTTCTGCCGGTATCTCCTCTGTCTTTTTATTTGTTTTAGTAATTTCTACATCACCTTCATCGCTGTCACTTTCATCTTCTCTATCTTTGCTTTTGGACTACTTGTACTCTCCCAACTTGGAGTCAAGCATCTCCTTGATGAGCTTTTTTACAACATCCTGCGACATACTTTTGAGAGGCATCCTCTCTTCCTCTATCTCACTTTCTCTGTCTGACATAAACATTCACAAACAACACCCAAACACCAATACTCCTGCAAATCCTCAATTAGACTTGTCACCCAAATCTTTAACTGCTTTGATACCAATATGATGGGGAGTGCACAATGGAAATCATAGAACGGAACCTAATTACCTCACAATCGGCAAGACTTCACACACGAGCCACTGATACATCACCATTGACCAGACAACTACTAGTCAGAATGACTTACTAAAGTCTCTCTGTCGGTCCACCATACACTGATGGTTCCACTTCACTCTACCTTCGGTGAGACCCACCTCATCAATGAGCACTTATAGGCCCTGGCCAATGCATCGATGAAACAACATCATCGGCGAGACTTTCACTATCAGTCAGGCTTTCTCCTGAGTTGCCGACAAACTGATCACTCTGATGTCTCTTCCAACCTCCACTCGTCGGTGTGACAATTGCTATCGGCCACCTTAGGGTTTACTATGCCGATATGTTGATACACCGTCACACAGTCTTCCTTCTCCAAACCCTAGCACATGGAGATGCTAGGTCAACCTACTATGTGAAACACACTGTCTAGATCCTTTGCACCGTCAAACAATGGAACAAAATAGAAAATGAAAACAAATATTTATACAATGAATCAATTCCACTGATTTTGACAAAAATGTCACCAGTGGAATGCTTCATGACGACATATAGCAACAAAATGGAAAGCATAGAGAGAACGGAAATCTACAGCTATATAAATTGCAATTATAGGAAATAGAAATTGAACTGACAGAACATAATGATTCTATTTCTCCTTAGCACAATCACAATTACATTCGATCACACTCTTTCTCTGATCTGATTACAATGAAAATGATATCCACATTTGGTTCCATCCTTGAGGTTTATGAACTCGCCCTGAGGAAAACCAAACCCGATTCCAAGTAGCTGGGAGACTAATTCCAAGCAGCTTGGAGACAACCATCTAAATAGCCTCCAACTACCCTACTACCCTATTTTGCCATTATACGGTTACAATTTGACAAATGTCCCCTACGTCACTTGGGACTTACAAAATGAACCTAGACAGAAACTGAAATGAAAATGCATTGGTGAAATAGACCTTATTACAAAAGAAAACATGATTTTGTAGGTGCTTCTGCACCAGCTAGCCTCAGTGAAAACATAGAAAGGGTGACAACTGGTCAAGGACTATCTAGGATGGCAAGGAGGTGGGTCCCAGGCATTACAAAATGATTTCTCATTGATTCTGACATTCCGCCATACTCCACCAAAGGATTTTCTAAGCGACCGCGGAATGATAGAATTTGGACGTGTGGCATTCTGAGTGATGGGATCATTACTCTAATGGAAAGGGTCTGACATGGCATGAAACGTGACCACTTTTTTGAGAAGTGTTCCATTCGAGATTGAGATCTGATAGTTATCTGCTATTCCACCGAGATCATAACTCTGACCATATCCTTCATACAGTGAATGACGGGTGTTGTCTTACCTACGATACAAGAAGGACTTCTCCTTGGGATCATGGCTAAAAAGGATGTCCAGATGGAAGGATACTATTGAAAGAAGCAAGTTGTAAGGTCTAACCTAGGAATAAGATCAAATCAGCATTGTCAAGTTGCACCAGCTAAGATTGAGATCAACGACCTAGATTCAAAGTTATAACAAAAGGATTTGTTCTCACTGAATCTAAATAGGCTTCATTACAAAGCATTAACTGCTCAGGTGTGTGCAAGGTCTCCATTACCACTACTTATGAGGAATTTGATAATAGAATAATTTGGCTTATGCAAGCTCAACCTTTGGAAATCTATGCCTCTACCATGATTGACATTTCACCTGCTGTGTGATGAAATTTGATGTGATGATACTACTTAATTGGGGGAACCAACACACCTGATCTTGAAAAATTCAATGCAAGAAGTGATATTTGTAGTTATGCAGAATTATTAAATCCAATCTTTCTGTTTGCTTATGGTAATCTTTAAGAGATTTCCCTTTATGGCAGGAATGTTTCGAACTGACTAGAAAATTAATAGACCATAAATGTGCAGATGTATGCTTACATCCCATAATTTCTATAAAAAGGCAAGTGATAATGTTACCATTCATACTATTTAAAACATTATGACAGTATGGCTTTCCCCTATTTCTATGTGCTCTATTTGCTCCCCTATTTTGTAGGATTTTCTTCCTTTTTCTCATGGCTCTTGATCTGTCCTTATAGAATTAGAACGACTTTTAATTATCTCCTCTATAATAGGTGGTGCAGGGAAAATTAGAGATTAGTACCAGTGTCCATTGTAGCTCTGTGATTTCTTCTCTGGTCTTTTATCTCATCTAACAGAGGGTTCTGAGGGGTATTCTTCCTACACCAATAGTTCCTTATTTCTGTGAGTTGGTAGATTCCCTTATGAAGTAGAGAAGCTTTTCAGCTTCCTCTACCCCTCCCTTACATCTAATTTTTCTAATAGAGCATTAACTTTAGGTGTAAGGAGATTGGCCCCCTAGATAAAATAGATAAGAGATAGGAGAAGAATTGTTGTTGTTGATGTTATTCTCTTGGATTGGCTCCCAATACCTTTGAGGCTAGTCAGGTGTGGATTCCCCAAGTTTTTGCTTGGTTGAAGTTGCATGATACTTCAAGCCTTGGAGGGAAAAATTTCACCCATGAAATGGATGGTGAGATGTCGTTGTACCTCATCATTTAATCTATTTTTAGATGTCAATAATCTAGGGGATGTGTCCTCAACTATTTGCAACTAGGGATTCTACAGTTATTAGTTTTTCTAACTAATCTGAACTGCTTCTACTAATTTGAAAATATTAACCTATCTACTTACTAAATGAATTCAAGAAACGCTGAAACAAAATAAAATAGGAAATTACTTAAATCAATCTTGAAAATAGTAACATGCATCTATCTATCAAAATCAATAAATACTTTTCACAACAAAATGTAAAGTAATAAAACAATGGTACAAGCCTTCTGCATGTGTGATGAAAGTGGGCCCTTGTTCCACACCCTTAGGGTTGAAGGCTACAGTAGAAAAATCAGCACAAAAGAAGATCACAACTAGATCTAGTCTAATTCATTCACTTTGCGTTCATAAAAATATTGCTATCACAGAACTAAGATTACTAAGAATCAGAATAATTCAATCATTGTATATATCTTCTACCATTTCTACAAGTATATATCAAAAAGAATGATGACCGATCACTGATCTTATCTACTAGTTCCTCTATGAGATGACATCCATCACTTTTACACTAGCTATCTAACTATGGAAAATAATCATGCAATAAAAAAGACTAAGTGGAACAGAAGTCCACTCATGATTCTAAGTTTGAGTCTTAATACATTTGGGCATCGAGGCCCTGAAAATGTGGATGTTGGATTAGTTCCATCTGTAACTTATACAAAAACTTTGAAAAGATAAAACTCTAGCAGTTTAACTAAAGATGACCCTTCACCACTTAGGGGATGATTTGAGTGAAATGAGGGGTGTTAAGATCACTACTGAGAGTGCCTAATCGGTAGCTTATGTTGGAAATATGCCCTAGTCTTAGGAGGTGCCGGAGATAATTGTTCCTGTCTACAGCTTTGGAGATATGTCTGTAGCACTGGAGATATCTTTGTAGCTCTGGAGATATCTTCATAGCTCGAGAGATGTCTGTAGCTTCCTTTGTTCAGCTCCAGAGATGCTTTCCTTATTACTTCAAAACTTCAGGTGTCATGGTACTCTGGTATTGTCTCCAGAGATCGTTGAAGACTATCTCTAGAGATGCACAAAATTGTTGTTCCTTGCATCTACACCTGTTGATTCAAAAAGAGAGAAGTTTTGCATTTATCCAACAATTCCATGCACATTAGTTACTCAATCAGAAATTATAATCTTAAGTAATCTATCTCAATTAATCATTAACTAGAATGATCTTGCAAACTTATTTGGGAGCAGACATTAGGAAAGATATACTTAGGAAGGAGAAAAAGTGAGGTAAAAAGATGTATTCCATGGGTGCAAATTGGCACTCATCATCCCCCCATACCTAAGGTTTGGCAGGTTCTACTTCTCACATTCTGGATTTATTCTAGCAAAGCAACTTGTCAGTCAAGTTATAATCCTATGCACAGGTGGTCCAGGTTGTCCGGCTAGTATTACCATTGCCTCTGTATTGATTAGCCTGCTTCATCCAGTCCTGCAATTTCTCATCTTCCATATGTTCCGCCCAGACAGGGAGTGGTTCAATTATTAGAGGGGGCCTGAACCATCCGCCTATCCATTCTTGCTTATGGTTATCCATCATTTTGGATATAAACTTTACTTTTCTCATGAATAATCTTAAGTTTGCAAGGGTGACCACCTCTCTCATTTTCTGCTCCGGGGTCAAAATGTTCCATCTCTTCTTTGCTATGGCAAGCACTGGGTTTCCTGAATTAATCATGAAAAGACCAAAATTGATGGAGCATTCTTGCAAACTTTAATCTATTTTTAGATGTCAATAATCCAGGGGCTGTGTCCTCGGCTGTTTCAGTATCTTCAACCAGGTCAGATAGAACTAAAGAGAATTTCCTCTGCAGTACTCTTTCTTGTAAGAACATGGAATAGCTGGCACTTGGAGGTCTATAGGATAGATTTTCTGAAGAAAGGGAGTCCATTTCAATGATTTTGCCTTCCAAAGTTGCTATTCTTTTTGTTTTGGCAGTGACTGCCCTTTGTAATTGTAACATAGGCTTGGAAGCCTCATATTCTCTACACCTCTTCTCCCAATGGAACAGGGCTTTGGGAATGTCAATGGGGATTGGACCCACATAGGCATATGTTTGTATTTCCTTCTCATTGGTTGCCCTTGGACCAACCAATTCTTTAATATATTCCTCCTGGTCATCTAGTCTGTTATTGGCCGAAGTTAACTATCTATCCTGGCTTTGTACTTTCTCAATCAATACTGCCATTATTGTGAGGCTATTGTCCTAGCCCTGGTGAGCTCAGAAACACTCTGTGCTTTCTCTTTCTCTTTTTCTTCCAATAGTTTGGTTGCCTCAATTTTCTTTGCCTCCAACTCCGCCTCTTTCTCAATTCTCTGGGCCTCTAATTGTACCTCTTTCTCCTGGATGATCTTGTCTTTGCTTCGGAGTTCTGTTTGTAGATTTACAATGATTTGTTTTTGCTCCATTTCCACCTCTACTCTGACCTTCTTGAGGTTAGTAATAATCAGATTCTTCCCCCAGAGTAATCTCTTTAAATTTTCAATTTCTTCCATCAATTTCTGTTCTTTTGAAATTTCTACATCCTCTTGATCAGAGAGATGAGAGAAGGTTTCTGCTCCTATTGCTATTTCTATGGCTATTAGCTGATCATCAAGGTTTTCCATGGCCATTTGCCCTGTACTGCCAACTATACCCATTTGCCCTATTTCTTCTTCTTCTTCAGACTACCTGTCCTGAGGGTCCTCTTGGGGTTCCTCTCCTTTTGCTGGTACCAATGAAGGCCCAACCTTATCCTCACATGCTCTAAAACTGAGGAGTACCTTAGCGAGCAGGGCAGTATCCTTTTTAGCCTGTGAGAGTTGTCTCTTCCTTTTGCCTCTCCAAAGAAAAGGTGGGGTAGGTGCTTCTAGAGTAGGCCTCTCTTCCTCCGAATCTAAGGAAATAGTATAAGTTTTTATGTGTTCTATCTCCGGAGCACATGATGGTGTTTGGGGAAACTTCCCTTTGTTTCCTCTTCCTGACCAGAGGGATCTCATCTGAATCATGAGATGGTTCTTCAGCCCACCAAGTTCCCTCTATTCTCTATCCTAACCTTCCCTCTATTAATTCCTTAAGGAAAAATTCCTTAGTTAGAGTCATCTTTCTCCTAACTGATCAAGTCATATATAGGGTTTGTTTAGGAGCAGGTTCTACAATTTCTTTACCTTTCTTCTTTTTGTCAGGAAGAGGGGCTACAGATGAAGTTTTCTCCTGTGAGGGTTTCTTTCCATTGTGAACAGCTATGGAGGAGGCTGAAGACTCAGTTTCCTCTTCTTGGTGGGTACAAGGACTCTCACATCCTGGTTGTGCCATTTCTAGTCCTCTATTCTGGGAAGTCTGGTCAAGAAAGTTTTGCCATAATTCCTCCCCATTGGCCTGAGACAAGAAGTGGTGTTTAACTACAAGAAAGATGAGACCATGATGTTTCATGGGACCCTTATCCTACTGATATTTCTCTGCAGTTGCCTTGATGGCAGAATACAGGAAATTGGGAATGTTTCTGCTATACTCAGGGTGTCTATTTCCATGTCTTAGAAAAATCAGCATTTTCATGATTGGCCTTAAAACTAGAGAGAATTGACCATCACAAGTAAAGCATTTCATTAACCAGGTGGCAACTGATGCCCAAGGGTTTGGAAGTGTGAACCTTAGAATTCCTTTGACTTCATTTTTATTCGAATGCAATTGAATAGCAGGTTCACCATGAACAGAGAAATTTTTAATCAAATTAGTGTATAAGGTTTTCAAGTGATAAAACCTCTCACCTTGTTCGGGATGTCCAGAAATGTGGCTAATAGTGGCTGAGGAGAAATTGATTTGTACTCCTCTGATAGCTGTCTAATTGTCCCTTAAATTTCTATGGAATTCATCCACAACATCTTCCTGAAACCCTTCAAATTTTTCTAGGAAGTCTAACCATCCTGTAGCTCTTAGAACATTTGTTGTGGCTTCATCCTCCAGAAGACCCGCAACACTTTCTAGCTCAAACTTCTTCTTGACCCCCATTACTAAATTAGTTCCACCTTCTGTGCTTAATTTCTCACCTCCTCAATCTGCAATTTATCCTCTCCTCTTATCTCTGTAGGCTCTGGAGGACTATTCAATTTGTTTTGTAGGCTCCGGAGGACTGTTCAATTTACTCTGTTCTTAGGGTACTTTGGAGGTTCGAATGAGGAATGTTATGTTTCTCAGCTTAGGTTTTAATGTGTTTGTCATGCCATTGCTTCCTTTGATACTGAACCAGTTCTGTTTGTTGAATGGCTTCTATCCGAATTTCATCTAACTCATTGAGCTGAAGAATTCTATTTTGTTGAGCAATAGACAATAGTAGACCAATATCCAATGTAGTTTTAAGTGTCTGGAGTTCAAATTCTATAGACAAAATAGGTTTTTTCTCATAAATTCATATGGTGAGAATTTTGTTGTGGACTTCCAAGTGGTTTTGTAAGCCCAAACTGTTTCAGGTAATCTGCTAGTCCAATCTTTTCTATTCATTACTACTGTCCTTGTCAGAATATTTTCAAGTTCCCTATTGGTTACTTCTACTTGCCCATTCACTTGAGGATGGTAAGGTGAAGATTTTATGTGTTTGACTTGATATAAATTTGTGAGTGCTTTAATTACCTGTGAAGTAAACTAAGGTCCTCTGTCTGAAACTATTGAGCTTGGGGCTCCAAATCTTATTGTAGAGGAAATCAACAACTTTTTCTTCTCTTCCAAATTATAATGCTTGAACCTCAGCCCATTTTCTAACATAGTCTATGCATACTAGAATGTACTCCTTGCCTAATGATGGTGGGAAAATTGGTCCCACAAAGTCTAAACCCCACTGCTCAAATGGTTCCATCATGACTTCAGGATGCAGTAACATTTCTTGGGTAAAGGTTGGTTGTCCCATCCTTTGGCACTGGTCATAGTGCTCCACATACTTCTTTGTATCCTTATGAAGAGAGGGCCAGTAGTAACCAGCTTTGAGGATCTTGTGGACTGTGCTATGGTAGGAGTAATGGTCACCAGAGGGTTCATCATAACATGCTCTCAACACATCAAAAATCTCATCAACTTTTAAACACCTGCGTAGAATGAAATCAAGACCACATTTAAATAGTAAACCATTCAACCATTTGTAAGATAAACTTTCTTTAACCAAGTGTTTTCTTTGTTTTGAGGTAAAATGGGATGGATACGAGCCTGTAGCTAAAAGATTAGCTATGTCAGCAAACCAAGGTGCAGTAGAAGATATAGCAAAAAGATGTTCATCTGGGAACTTGTCCTCCACTGGTTGGTTTTCTCTTCCTTTATGCAATCTTGACAAAAAATCAGCAACCAAATTAAACTTTCCTGGATTATCAACTATGGTAATATCAAATTCCTGCAATAACATTAACCACCTGATGATCCTTGCACTTATTACTGGTTTATTCATTAGGTACTTGATGGCTACATGATTAGTGTGCACAAATATCTTATATCTAGTGATGTAATGCCTGAATTTGTTTATAGCATAGATGATTGCCAAGAATTCTTTTTCAGTTCTGGTGTAATTTCTTTCTGTAGGGGTAAGGTTTTTGTTGATGTAATAAATGGCATGCATACCTTCTCCTTCCTCCTTTTGTCCTAAAACTACCCCAATGGACTCATTTAAAGCATCAATCTGTATGTGAAATGGCAAAGTCCAATTAGGTCCTTTTAAAATTGGTGTGACAGTAAGCTTTTCTTTCAAGGTCTCAAATGCTGATTGAAATTCTTCTGTCCATAGAAATTATGTGTCTTTGTTAAGTAGGGTAAATAGGGGGGCAGCTATTCTGTTGAAATTTTCTATGAATCTCCTGTAGTAGCTTGCATGACTCAGAAAACTTCTAACATCTGTTTGATTTTTAGGTGAAGGCAACTGTGTGATCACTTCTATCTTGTTTTGATCCACATTGATCCCCTTTTCTGAAATGTGGTGTCTTAAAACAATTCCTTCCTCTACCATCATAAAGTACTTTTCATGGCTAAGGGATAATTGATTTTTTTGACAGCATTTTAGTACTTTCTCAAGGTTTGTGAGAGCTTCTTCAAAATTATCCCCATACATAGTAAAGTCATCCATATATACCTCCATGCATTCATTAGCTAGTTCAGCAAATATAGCTAAAACAAGTCTCTAAAATGTAGCTGGGGCATTGCATAGTCTGAAGGGAAGAACTTTGTACACAAAAGTTCCCCAAGAGTAGGTGAAGGTAGTTTTGTCCTGATCTCCAGGTGCTACTTCAATTTGATTATACCCACTGAATCCATCTAGAAAAGAAAAATACTTTCTCCTAGCAAAGTTGTCTAGTACTTGGTCAATGAATGGTAAGGGGAAGTAGTCCTTCTTTGTGGCCTTGTTGAGTTCTCTATAATAAATACACACCCTCCATTTCCCATTCTTTTTAGGCACTATGACAAGGGGTGAGACCCATTGACTATCTGAGATTGGATATATGAAGCCTGCTTGAAGTAATTTTTCTATTTCAGTTTTGACAATGTCCTTTGAAGCAGGATTCAATCTTCTTTGGGGCTGTCTAACAGGTTCAACATCCTTAATGTATATATGATGGGTACAGATTTCATGAGGTATGCCTTTCATGTCTTGGTATTCCCATGCAAAGTTTGTTGAATGGCAAATCAGAAGTTGGATGAGTTTTTCTTCCTTATTGGCTATTAACTGAGTATTGATATTAAGTGTTTTCCCTAGTAAAATCATGACCTATTTTGTGATTTGTTCCATAGAAGTAGTTAATCCGCACATTGGAGTCATGGGATTGAGAGGACAAGAATGTGGAAGCAACATGTGGAAAGTGGCTTAGTCTTTGTAAAAGGTTTCCCCACAAGGAATGATGTTGGCGAGGGTACAATGAGAAGAAGTAAGAAGTTCTCTCCTAGAGTCTTGGGCAAGTTCCATCACATCCTCATTGATTAGGATGTGAGTAATGTCTTCTATTGTACAATAGTATATTTCTTCCTCTAACTCTCTCAGATGTTCCTTGATGGTTACCATAGCTACTGAGGCACTATTGTCATTGTTCTCTAGCTCATCCACCCATACTCTTCCTATATAATGCATTGAGGGTTTAGCTAGATGATACAGAGATATTTTCTTCAGATCTATTCCGTTAGAAATGACCATATCCCCAGTTTGATAATCAATAGATGATGTTGCTGTAGCGAGCCATGATCTTGCTAAGATCAGTGGATAAGCATTTCTTTGGTTTCTAGGTTCTAATATCAGGAAGTCCATTGGAAATTCCCATGAATCTATCACAACTGGTACATCAGTGATTACTCCTTTTGGAATAGCTAGTGACTGGTCAGCAAGTTGAAGAATTGTAGTTGTGGATTGGATACCTGATAGAGATAATTTGTCCATTGTGTGAACTATCATCACATTAATTACTGCTCCCAAATCAACCAGAACATTTGAAATTTCTACCCCTGAGATGAAAACAATTATGACAGGATTTCCAGGGTCTCCATTATTTGGAAGGAGAATTTCTCCCATTAATAGATCTACCACTTTTCCTTCCACCTGTATTGTGGAGGGAAAGTTTTTCTTCCTACCCTGCATTTTGATACAATGTTGTTTAATGAACTAATTTAGTTCTGGAACATCTTTGATTGCCTAGAGAAGGGGAATTTCAAAGTTTAGTTGCTTGATTTCTTGTAAAAGTTCTAATTCCAGGTTGGTTTGGATTATTTTTTGTAAGATCTTTTTCTGGGGAACATACTGTTTAAGCCATTCTAGATATGGTGCTAGTTTTTCCATCCTTGGAGCATCTTCGAAGCTCTTGTCAGAACTGTGTTTAGGAATGTTCTCTGGAGTCGGTCTTTTAGGAGCAACTTCGGAGTTGTCCAAGGATAATTCTTTTAGCACTTTTTCATTAGTAATCTCCTCTGGAGGTTGAGTGGACAAATTTTTAGGTTCCTCATCATTGGTTACTTCAACTATAGTTGGAGGAGATGGTCTTGGGAATGCTTTCCTAGAATGTAGCTGGAGATTATTTGAATATATAGCATTAATTCTAGCCAGATTTTCTTGCTCTGTCATGTAAACAGTTACTCCCTATTTATTCCATGGGTTTGGTATAGGTTGAGCTGGTAAAGCAGGTTGGCTAACTGGTTCATTTTGTACTTGACCTTGTGTGTTGGAAGGTCCATTTAGAAAAGCTTGTTGTTTGGGTGTCTACTTTATATATCTTCCTTTCAAATCTCTAGCTTTAACCATACAAATCTATCCTAAAAACTATTTTAACTCAGTTTCCCTAATTAACACAATACATCCCCAGCAACGGCATGAAAAATGGTGAGATGTCATTGTATCTCATCATTTAATCTATTTTTAGATGTCAATAATCTAGGGGCTATGTCCTCGGCTGTTTACAACTAGGGATTCTACAGTTATCAGTTTTCCTAACTAATCTGAACTGCTTCTACTAATATGAAAAGATTAAGCTATCTACTTACTAAATGAATTCAAAAAATGTTGAAATAGAATAAAACATGAAATTACTTAAATCAATCTTGAAAATAGTAACATGCGTCTATCTATCAAAATCAATAAATACTTTTCACAGCAAAATCTAAAGTAATAAAACAATGGTACTAGCCTTCCACCTGTGTGGCAAGAGTGGGCCCTTGCTCCACACCCTTAGGGCTGAAGGCTACAGTAGAAAGATCAGCACAAAAGAATATCACAACTAGATCTAGTCCAATTCATCCACTTTGCATTCATAAAAATATTGCTATCACAGAACTTAGATTACTAAGAATCAGAATAATTCAATCATTGTATATATATTTTACTATTTCTACAAGTATATATCAAAAGAATGATCACTGATCATTGATCTTATCTATCAGTTCCTCTATGAGATGGCATCCATCTCTTTATTACACTAGCTATCTAACTATGGAAAATAATCTTGCAATAAAAGAAGACTGAGTGGAAAAGAAGTCCACAAAGAATTCTAAGTATGAGTGTTAATACATTTGGGCATTGAGGCCCTGAAAATGTGGATATTGGATTAGTTCCATCCATAACTTATGCAAAAACTTTGAAAAGATAAAACTCCAGCAGTTTAACTAAAGATGACCCTTCACCACTCAAGTGATGATTTGAGTGAAATGAGGGGTGTTAAGATCACTACTAAGAGTGCCTGATCAGTAGCTTATGTTGGAAATATGCCCTACTCTCAGGAGGTGCCGGAGATAACTGTTCCTGTCTGCAGCTTCGAAGATATGTCTGTAGCTCCAAAGATATCTCTGTAACTCTAGAGATATCTCCGTAGCTCCAGAGATATCTCCATAGCTCTGGAGATGTTTGTAGCTTCCTTTGTTAAGTTCCAGAGATGTCTGTAACTTCCTTTGTTTAGCTCCGGAGATGCTTTCCTCATTACTTCAAAACTTCATGTGTCATTGTACTCTAGTATTGTCTTCAGAGATCATTGAAGACTATCTCCAGAGATGCACAAAATTGTTGTTCCTGGCATCTACATCCATTGATTCAAAAAGATAGAAGTTCTACATTTTTCCAACAATTCCATGCACATTAGTTACTCAATTAGAAATTATCATATTAAGTAATCTATCTCAATTAATCATTAACTAGAACGATCTTGCTAACTTATTTGGGTGCAGACATTAGGAAAGATGTACTTAGGAAGGAGAAAAAGTGAGGTAAAAAGATGTATCCCATGGGTGCAAATTGGCACTCATCAATGGAACCTAGAAATAGTGAAGTCGATTTTGTCATCCTGGGTTTCTTTTTTATATTGTTCCTTGCATGTTTTATCATCCCTTGGTGTGCGGTTTGAAAAGGCAGAGCAATAAAGACTCTAATTAAACACTTTGATGGCATTTGAGGAGTGCATGTCTCGAACGGCCTCTAGGAATGCATCCATCATCAAAGGCCTGACTCTTTTTCCCGCCAACATGGAAATAGATCATACAGTTATGAAGTGGTTACACCAGCCTCTTCTTGTAGATGCATCTATTGGTTACAAAATAGTTGTTACTTATTTTGTCATAAGCCTGAAGCTTGTTCCTCCCTTATCTCTATAAAAGGGAATTCAGGGCTTATGAAAAAGCATTGGTTCGAGGTCATGTTTTTAGACTTAGTCTGAAATAGGGATCAATCTAGTTAGGGAATAGTTGTATATAAGTTTATTTTCTACTAATAGAATTAGTTGTCTATTTTTAGGTTTCCATTTTGAGTCTCTTTTGAATTTTTGATAGAATATCGAAGGCTATGATGCAAGTTACTAAACATTTTATTTTATAAATCTTGTTGAGTCTTGGAGTATACTGTCTCCTACTTCATATATATAGTTTCACATTATGAATATATATTTGGTTAAGGATAATTTTTATTCATCATCACAGTCTTTCCTATGCTGGCATATTTCTCTTATGGCATTTACTCAAGTAGTAATATAAAATTGCTATTAGAAAATATCAAATGTGATTCTAGTTTATAGGGATAACTAAGTATGGTTGACTCCAAAACTAGTAGTGTATCTTCAATGTAAGGCATTGTTACACCTTTACAGTAAACTAAGGTTTGTTACATCACAACCTATTTAGTTTTTATCATTTTAATATTTTTGACACTTTGGTCCTTGGATAGGCACTGATCTATTCATGGATACTATATTGAACATATACCCCTTTGATTATCCTCAAAATATTTTAAAATCAACCCAAATATTTTCCTTTCCAGCAATAGGCTTTTAGGGTATTTATTTTGATTAAGTTAAGTTTTGGATGTTGCTTTGCAAAGAATATGATAAGAGCTTAAAGAATCTAGCCCATTCCTTTAGTTTATCATACATTCTTTCAAGCAATTTATGTGGAATGTATCTGTGATAGGAACAGTGTTGACAAGCTAATATCTCGTGAAAACTCTATCCATTTGAGTAGAACATTGTTTTCCCCAAGAAAAGAAGACATCAGTTAAGGAGAAATAACTAGAGAATTAGAAATAAATCCCTCTACAAAGGAGCACTCTCCTTGGTTTCACAGAGCCAAAAGTGCAAAGGTAGAAAAGGGGGATTGCCTTCTCTCCAAAATCTTCTATTCATTGGCCAATCCCTCAAGGTAGAACAATCATTAATAAGTGGCTTATTTATAGATTTGCTGCAAGAATCAGGTTGGGAATTGAAAACAACCAATAGTTTGAAAGAAATGTTAGCGTGTTTCATGTTATAGTTATGACATCAAATATTTCATTTGTTGTCAAAATGAAATTGACGAGTTTTTCTTTTAGTTCATGAAGGGGAAATGAACTTAACCCATTCACATTTGTGTATAAGTTTATGTAAAAATATTGTTATTATTCCTATTGATATTAATATCTATGTCCATAGACTGTTATTATATGTAGAAATTTGAGTTGTTAGAATAGGTTTGATAGTAGGTTAATTGTTAATGACCTCGATTATAATGACGCATCTATTAATAGCCATCTTCACTAACATTGAATGATTTTGAGAGAGAATTGTTGTTGTGTGAGGAGTAGTAATTATT
Organism: Cunninghamia lanceolata; assembly: GCA_027924645.1. NCBI lineage: Eukaryota > Viridiplantae > Streptophyta > Pinopsida > Cupressales > Cupressaceae > Cunninghamia > Cunninghamia lanceolata. The sequence continues at coordinate 25,630,883 of BSBN01000078.1, read as the reverse complement.
AACCACGTAATCCTCTAACTTTGCATGTCCAACTAAGAGCCTTCGCGAGATAATTTAGTGGAGATACTCATGGATTTTTGAATTGATTAACTATTTTAAGAGTGGTATCTTTATGATAGAGAGTCATGGTTCGTTATGGTAGGGAACGACTCATTTGTAGAGTCAGGTAGAGAGGTAAGAGAGGTGGTTGTTTTTGGTGATAATAGAGATTTGAAAAGATCAGTTTTGGGAGCAGAGTTTAGGAGAGCATCAAGAGAGTCGAGAGAAGGAAAATCTCAGAATAGTGAAGGTTAGTTATCTCAGTTGATAAACACTATAAGTTAATAAGGAAAATCAATATCTGAGAATGGTTCATTTCTTAGATGGGAATTAGCTCAAGAAGTTGAAGTGTAGGTCGACAAAGTCTAAGTGTCACTAGTTTTCTCAAGTATGAATCATCCATATTCCTCATGATTCTCTTATTGTAAATTAGGTTACTAGAAACTATTATATATCAATAATTGATTTTGGAGAACGTAGGCATTCCCTATGAAATGTTGGTAGTTATAGACCATAGCTAAGTATATTAGAAGCTTTACTTGCATTAGAGAACTCTTGGTCGATGTTGCTCATCTTATTGTTTCTAGTTAATAATATAACCTTTCTTTTGCTAAGAACTTAGAGTCAGTGTTATCATCTCTTTAATAGTCGCTAGTCATAGTATAATTTTAATGGCTGATACTTTTATATAAAGAATGTTAGCATAGCTCAGTTTTTTGTTCTTCACAGTGCAAAAGGGCATGGTGTTCCTGTAGAAAAGGTTTTGTCTAAAAGAAAACTTTATTGTTAGTTATCTCTAGAAGATGGTTTCTATTTGTACATAGATAAAGTCATGGGATAAGTTTAGACAAATTTTAGGAATATTTAGATACAGAGGATGCTATGTTTAAACATTATAAACATATTCTTTTTCTGTATGTATATATTTCATAATATACTACCCGAGAAGATTATATACGACTTTATACTCTTATTTTTTTGCATAGACTTCTTTGTGGAGCAGCGCAAACAAGCAATATAGACTTATGCAAGTCTTAGGGTTCTTTGGTTATTGTATTCTTATGTTCTTATAAGCTACAAGTCTAATATACTTGTTGGGTGATAGAGGCTTCCTATTTTGCTGAAATCATATAGTCAATAACAGTGAACAACTAGTGGAATATATAATATAGTCTTTGAGTTAATTGAGAGGTTTTTGATATTGATATTGTTCCAATGACTTCATTGGTTATATTTATATAAGTAGAACAACTTAGACAATAAAATAACGTTGATGGAAACATAAAATAAGTCTTTTTAAGGATACATCAAGTGAGATGGTTTTACTACAAGTTTAGATGAAAGTACTTGTATACTGTTGCTTCGACTTAGCTTATTTATAAGAGCAAGAGACTCGGACATTGAAATCATGTGGATAGAAAACAAAATTTAGTTCATCATCTTTTTGGAATTCAAACTAAAACTAGGAGAAGTTTAAACTTGAATTTGTTCCTTTAGCTTTATTTAAACTAAAGTATACTTGTATACTATAATCTAGTCAAGGTTTGTGAGATTTAAATGACTTCGTAGTTGGAATAAGACTCGAAGATAATCTCTTTCTTGCTATATTCTTACTTTATAAGATTAAGTTTTTTTGTTATTCCATTGTCATGGAAAAGGGAAAGACAAAAGCCTTAGATTAACCCAATAGGGTAAAGTCATTTAATTTACCCTTGTGGTTACATCTTGTCTTAACTATTTAGATCGATAATGAAAAGGTGAGTTCCTTATTTATGATTGTTAATTATATTTAGTCATAAAGGAGATTTTTCCTATCCATTTATGTTTATTCTTGGTATAAAAGAAAACCTATTTGGTTGTTTGCAAATGGACTTAAGTTATAAGTGTCGATAAGTCATGGATCTCACATGTTTGAAGGATGCAAGGAGATACCCAAGTGTAGATAGTCATTCCATAAAGTTTTTAGAACAATGACGGTGTCTTGAAAATCTATCTAAGTTGAAAAGACTATATTTGAGTTAAATAGAACTCTACAGTTAAACCTAGTTGACCAAGTCATAATGTAGGATGTGACAGTATCCAAGTCAAGTTGGAGGGTGGGTGGACATTATGACAACATTCATTGAGAATATCTATTTTATATTGAATCTTTGGCCAAAGTAATGCATACGTCTATGTGCTCATTATCAGATCACCATATCTAGATTGCATAACCTATTAGAATGATCATACTTAGCTCAATCCTTAATGCAGACCACAAACACAATAGGCATGCAATCCAGAGACCTCCACAAGCACAATGAAATCAACAAGAACAATCACAGCACCTCAAATCACTTGAATCACTTGCGTCTTCATACGGGAACTTAAGAAAACTAACTGTCACGATTGTCACACTAGAAAGATTGCTTGTGAACCTCCAAACCATGAACCACTTGAGTTGAGGATACACACCAACATCCCAAACATACCTCTAGAACCATAGACCATAATATTCCAATGTGGAGCAATCCAGACCAAATTATTGTCACTTTGTTACCTCTAAACAACTGTAAAACCTATTTCTACTCAGATGACCATAACTTCACCAATCCTCCATGCAGACCTCCCAAGTCTTAATTGGAGAAACTTCAGACAATCCTCTACAAATCCCTTTAATCCATCTTTGTCTCACTAGGAATGCAAAGCAATGTACTTTACTGAACTGCATTGTCTTCACTATCTCTAACAAAGATATATGTTGACATCAATGACAACACATCATAGGCACCTATTTGCAACAATCTCCCCCTTTTTCATTGATGGAAACATATGATGTTAAAAGTTGATTCAACCATCAAGACGAGGACTTCTCCCCCTTTCTCTTATCACACTTACAACAACTTTCTTCACTATTACCCCTTTCACCAGCAACTACTTCCAAGTTTTTCACATGACTTCTCTCCCCCTTTGACATCAATGGCAAAGGGCACATTTTTGCGATCATCTTTCCCCCTTTTTGTTTCTTAGATAAAAAAAACAAAACTCTCAAATTAACATATTGACTACTCCCCCTAAGTAGCATCCCCTTAACACCAATCTGAATCATAAGATATGACTCCGAGTTCAACCAAATTGATGCACACTAGTGCACCTTAGTTCTGGATAGGAAGGGTAATAATCCCTAGCTTCACACTGAGATACTCAAAAGTTTCCTTAGGTAGAGACTTAGTCAAGATATCAACAATCTAATCCTTTGAAGAAACAAACTCCAATATGACTTCATTCTTATTTACCTTCTCTCTCAAAAAGTGAAACTTGATGGATATGTGATTTGTCTTTGAATGCAACACCAAATTCTTTGATATGTTTATTGCACTTGTATTTGTTGCAAATATGTGCCTAAGCAGTGTTGTCATTGATCTCAGCATATCCTTGTTGTCATTAGTGTCAACTGTATCCTATTTTGCTGACTGTATAGAAGACCAGATTCTTGAGGATATTGAGAAAATTAATGAGGATCAATGTATGCAGACCATATGGCTGAGTAGAGGATTGTCTGATGAAGCTCCAGTTAAGTTTTGAAGGGTTCATATGAAGATTTAAAAAAGCTATGACCATCTAAGTTGTTTGTAGTGTTCATAAGAGATAGAGTGATACGAAAGAAGTCTGGATTGTTCTAGATATGTCAAGTGATGATCTGTGAATCTAAAGGCATGTTTTGAAAGTTAGTGTGTATCATCCATTCAAGTGGTTCATGGTTTGGAGCTCCATAAGCAATATTTCTAATGTGACAGTCATGACAGATAGTGTTCTTAAGGTTTCGGAGAAAGATGCAAGTGATTCTAATGACTTGGAGGAGTGTAGATGTTTTTATTTAATTCAATGTGCTTGTGGAGGTCTCTGGATCATGTGACTACTATGTTGGAGGTTCGTATTGAAGTTTGAGCTTTCTATTGAAGATTTCCCCTTTGGTGTTGATGTTCTTTCCAGTCTTGGCTGACTGGATGATTCAAGTATGTTGCGGATGATGTAAGAGCAATTCTCTGGAGTGTGGCATGTTGTTGGAGGTAGATTCAAGTCTCAGATATGTTTGGCCGACAGTATAGTGATCCACATTAAGTCTAGCTGACCTTGATGTTTATTCCAATGTTGATGAAGCATATAAAGGTGTGTAGTTGAAGTATGGAAAATCATCCTTGTGCGAAAATAATAAAATCAAAAGAAAGGATCAAAGGCAGGGTAGAGCAGAGGAGAAGCAGAAGAACAAGAGATGTCAAGGATGAAGAATTACATAAGAAGTAATGGGGTAGAGAAGAAGTTTATGAAAGCATTTCATTGTAACTGAACTAGGCAGGAAGTAGATGCTATTTATCAATTAATTCTTTCTATACTAATCACAAAGCCTTTCTTGAGCAGTGAGCTCTAGGTAGTGAGCCTGAAGGCATGTGCCTTCTCTTTTCATTTAAGTACTTTTAATAGGGTACAAATCTTGTGGGCTAACCCCCACCGTGGTTTTCCCTTAACCGAGTTTCCATGTAAAATTTTTGGTGTTATGTGTGTTCAATCTATTTCTGCTCTTGTGTTATTGATTCATGCTTAAATGTTTATTTAATTGAAAGTTGTAAAAGAAGGTTAAAAGTAGAAAAGATTAATATTTGAGGGACAAATGATTCACCCCCCTCTCTCAGTTGTCTAGACTAATTCCAACAATTGGTATCAGATCAAGGTTCCTCTAACAGAATCTTAATTGGTCGAGGAGATCCAGGATGCCAACTTACAAGAAGGATAGTCTGAGATTCGATGGAACAAATTACTCTGTTTGGAAGAGTCGCATGTAATGCCATTTACAATGCATGGGTGATGCTTATTGGGTGATAACCAAATATGAGTATAAACCTCCAGAGAAAGGTCCTTCTACTCTAGATCAAGTCAAAGATGCAAAAAATAGCCTTCTAGCTAAAGAAGCCTTATTGAGTGCCCTGACTAATTCAGAAATGTCAAATGTCTTTGGACTAAAAACTACTCATGAAATATGGAAGAAATTAGGGAATCTTTATGAAGGTGATGAATATGTCAAATGTGCCAATCTACAAAGTCTGAGAGGAAAATTTGAAAATCTGAGGATGAGTGAAGATGAGAACATCACAATCTACATGCAAAAGATAAATGAACTTGTGTGTGGTATCAGGTGTGCTAGTGGAACTTTGGAAGAATCATAAATTGTTGCAAAAGTGCTCATATCATTACCTAATTCATACAAACATAAGGTTACTGCTATAGAAGAAATAAGGGCTATCTCAAAAGTTACAAGAGATCAGTTGGTTGGCAAAATTTCAGCTTTTGAATTAAGTAAGTTTGGTGATTCTCTTCCTAAGTCTGAATCTACATTTAAGGCTAGTGCATATGGAAAACAAAGATATGATCCAGGTGAAAACTCTTCAGCAAGGTCAAACAAATTTGGGAAGACAAGGAAGGATCTTGAAGATGATGAAATTGAAACTGTAGATCTTGACGCTCTTATTGCCAAAAGAATGCCAAGAGGATTTGGTAAGTATGAAGGAAAGCTCCCATTCAAATGTTTTTCTTGTAATAAGATTGGTCATTTTGTCTCAAGATGTCCAGAGAGGTTTTCAAAACCAAACCCTAATAGATATCAAGGTAAGAAGAATTGTTACTATGTCCAAAAGGCTGGAGAAGGAGTCATAGATGATGAATCTGATCATGGAGGTGCCACTGAAGATGATTGGGTATTCATTGCCAGCAAAGAAGAAGATCTGGTGTTTGCTGATTCTAATAGCTGTGTAAATATGGAAAGTACCTTGGCTACTCAGGTTGTTGAAAAGGATGAATGGGTGATTGATAGTGGATGTTCTCATCATATGACTGGTGATAAAAGTAAGTTTGTAAGCTTTGAAAATTATGAAGGAAGATTTGTGAAATTTGGAAATAACTCAGCTGGTAGAATCTGTGGTAGAGGATCCATCTATTTTGATGGTAAGAACAACACAAATGATGTTTTGTATGTGGAAGGACTAAAGCATAATCTTCTCAGTGTTGGAGAGTTGGTTGACAAGGGTTATGATCTTTGATTCAAGGATGGTAAATGCAGAATCTTTGAAAGCTCCAAAACTAAAATTGCATCTGGTACACAAACTAGAGGTAACCTTTTTCAATTAAGTAGCTCTGGGAAAAGTTATTTGATTGCATAGATAGATCAAAGCTGGTTGTGGCATAGGAGAATGTGTCATGTGAATTTTGATAACATTGTCAAGAGAAGTTCTACTCAGGATGTGAGAGATCTTCCAAGACTTGTGAAACTTGATAGCATGTGTAGACAATGTTAATTGGGTAAATAGAACAAAACATTATTCAAAAGTAAAGAACAATTTTTAAGTGGGCAATTGGAACTTGTGCATACTGATCTATGTGGTCCTACTAGAATTAGGAGTGTGCATGGAGATAGATATTTTATGTTGCTAATTGATGATTACTCCCAGATGATGTGGGTAACCTTCATAAAGGAAAAAATATAATCTCTTAACAAATTCAAAGTGTTCAAAGCTATGGTGGAAAATGAGATTGATGTGAAAGTAAAGTGTCTAAGATCTAACAGAGGTGGAGAGTTTACCTCTGATGGCTATTAAGTCATACTCTGCTCATCTCAAAGTCAAAAAACACTAAAGCTCAGCTTTACACTACTCCAAACAGTACCAAAAACAAAAGCAAACCAAACTGAAAATAATCTAGAAGGCCCTGGTGGCCAAAGAAACCTATGCAACAACACTTAGGGAAACAAAAAAAATTGAAAGTAAATGTGCATGGAGCACTTATTAAATACAACACTACTCTACTTATGATACAAGGTAGTACTTATCTTTAGAGGAAATGTTTGAGGTGGATCCCATTAACTAAATAGATCTGGTCAATAATAACCAGCTTGCATCAACTTCAAGGTAGTTGTCCTTGCTACAAAATGACCTCTTGAAGTTCCATTGTGAAACTCTTCTAAGAGTCTATCAACTAGATCTGGTTCAATGCATCTTAGAAACACACCATTAAAATATCTACTATACAAAATACCTTCAATGATAGCATAAGGAGTAGCTTGTAACCTAAAATACCTTCTTCTTGCCCTATCCAATCCTTCGGGGCATTCACTAGTCTGCAGATAGTGCATCATCTATTGCACCCAGCTATTTGTTGGAGTTGGTACAATGGCTGGTTCACTATTATTCAGTACTATTTCTGCATTCTCTTCATGTTCTTGGTTGTGCTCTCCATTTCTAGCCAGCTACTTACATAAACACATGCCCCTAATTATCTTAGGTACCTTAATATTAACATCAAACTCCATAACATTCGTTATCCAACCAGCCCTTTTATCATTTATGTCTCTATTAAGTAGAAAGCTCTTAATAGTTGGGTGAGTAACCATCAAATGAATTATATTATTGGATATCATATGTCTAAATTTCTTGAGGCTTGTAACAATAGCAAAAACATGCTTCTCAGCAAAAGAATACTTTACATCGTAATCATGTAATACCTAGCTGAAAAATGCCACTGGCTGCTCCAAGCTTTCATCATTTTGCTCACACAACATTACTAAAATGGTATCTATACCCCTAAAATAATATAAAATAAAATATTTCTTGTAATTAGGATTAATGAGGGTAGGGGCAGTAGCGAGACCTTCTTTGATCTACTCAAAGCCTCTCTTTCCTTCCTTACTCCAATTGAAAGGTATGTTCTTCTTTAGCGTGGCAGTGAGAGGTTGTAACAAAGCAATACTATTTGGAATAAATCTTCTCACAAAATTAATTCTACCAAGAAAGATTTACAAGCCTTTCTTATGTACAGGCAGTGGTAAATCTAGAATTGTAGACACTCTTTCAGGGTAAATTAAAATACCATGCTTTTAAACAATATAGCCAAGGAGTTTATCTTCATGAATTGAGAATATGCATTTTTTGGATTCAAGAAAACTCCAAACTCTTTGCATATCTAAAAAATCTGCTTCAAATGGTCAAAATGATCATTAGCATCCTTTGAAAAAACTATTATATCATCTAAATAGACCAGCACTATTCTATTCATAAGGCCATATCCATTGCCCTCTGAAAGGTTGCCGTGGCATTGGACAAACTGAATGGCATCTTCTGGTAGGCCACAGTGCCCCACTTGGTTGTAAATGCAGTTTTATATTGGTACTCTTCCTTCACCAAGATGTGGTTATAGCCTAAATATCCATCTAACAAGGAAAATCTATCAAAACCAGAAACAATTTGTAAAATTTGCTCCATTGAAGGAAGGGGGTAGTGATCTTGTAAAGATGTCTTATTGAGATCACAAAAATCGACACAAAATTTAATTTCTCCATTCTTCTTTCTAACTGGTACCAAGTTGGAGACCCAGGATGTATGCTTTATAGGGAATATTATACTTCTCTCAATCAACTTGTTTAGCTCAGCTTTCATTAGATGCTTAAGTTTTGGGTTAAGGGGTCTTTGCTTCTGCCTAACAGGCTTGATATTAGGCTCTAATTTAATGGTATGTTGGGCTAAAATAGGATCAAATCCCCTTAAATCCTTATATTCCCACATAAAAACATTAGAAAACTCTTGAGATAACTAAACAAAAGACTGATGTTGTATTTCAGTACATACCTTTCCCAATTTCAATAGTTTATCCTTGACTATCTCCACTATTTCATAATGCTCTTGCTTTACAGTCATGCTACATTTGTCTTTTGTAAACTGATCATCTAAATTAAACACTGATTCTAGTGTCACCAGACCCTTGGGCAACTTGTTAGATTTCAGTTGCACAATCTGATTATCAAATTGTTGCTTGTATTTCTACTAATTTTTAGCTACAAATTCAACTTCTGCATTCAAAAAACTCAATATTTGCTCATCGCTGTCAAAACATTGCCAACAAACACCATTGTCAGGTACAGACAGTCTAAAAACCACTTTCACATATGGTTGTACCTCTATGTTATGAATCTAATCCAAAATCTCAAATTGAGATCCCAAAGCAGCAAGCTTATATGAATATTTATTTTGATTTTTGGGAATTGAAAGTAGATTAAAAGGATCAAAATTTTCAATTGAGTCTTAAACTTGATGATTGTACTTTTTGAACAAGTCATTCTTAGTAACAATCAAATTTCTAACTTGGTTTACAATCAACTCAGAATCACCATAAATTTGGATAGATTTTATACCCCTTTTCTGTGCCCACTCCAAGCCATGAATTAGGGCTTCATACTCAACCACATTGTTTGTGAAGCTGAAAGTAAACCTCAATGTTGCATAGTACTTGTCTCCTTGAGGTGAAACTAACATAGTCCCTACACCAGATCCTATTTTGTTCCTTGATCCATCAAAGTACAACTTCTAAAGCTGATTTTCTTGTTGTTCAGACTACCTTTGGTCCTTAATCAGATTAGGAATCAATGCATCAGGTTCATATATCATATAAATGCCTAATCCTACCTCATGAGTGTGATAGAAAGGGTCATCTTCATGATCTTTAGCTGCCCAATCATCTTAATTTATATCCTCCATAGGTGCACTAGGATCTAGGCTCATGGATTGATCTTGCTACCCATGGGTGATGTAGAGGTTAGCATTTATTGGGCTGGGGACATAGGGCTCAACATGATCCTTTGAAAGTGGTTTAAATTGTATGGTTACTCTCATATCATATCATGTTCTAAAGAACAAATGGGACCAATCAGAAGATAAAAATCCACCTAATTTAGCAGTAAATTCTCTAGAAAGGCAAATAAAAAAGTGAGGTGGCAAGTCTATGTTATGAAGGTCCTGATGGATTGCAAAATTAGTACAAACATGCAAGGTAAGTGGTAGATTTCTAATTATCCCTGTAGTATTAACAGCAGACCCGTCCAATTGGACTACTCATTTTTGAGAGGGGCTCATAAACTAATCCCAATTTATTAGTTAGACTCTTGGGCATAATAGAACTACTTGCTCTAGAATCTATCATGCAGTTATGAACAAGTTTGTCACCAATAATGAGACTTAGGTAAAAAGGTGGAGGTTTTACCTCTTTGGTTGGTTGTTCACTCTTAAATTCTAAGTTGTTGGCAAGTACAACCTTGGCCTTTTCTTGATTAGAACAATAAGAAATTGAAAGTTCAACCAATGCATCTTGTAACAAATTCCTTTGGCCAGGAATACGCAATGCATCCATTACTGACATATTCACTATAGCTTTCTTAAGGTGATCCACTATATTGAAAGATACATGACTTACCTTTTGTTGTCCTTTAACAGTGGAAGCAACATTCTGCCTTTGAAAAAGCTGTGATTGTACTTTGGACTGATCTTTTCTTGGTACAGTTTGATTTCTTTGCTGAATTTGCACCTTTGGTTGTGCTGTAGGAATAGTCTGTGATGAAAAAGCTTGAAATTTGTCCTTGACAGGTTGCTGTGGTACATTTTCTTGCTGTCCCAAGTCAACAACCCTCTTTTTTGACCTTGTGTTGGCTGAAACAGGTGTATTTTGCTGATTTTGGCCTTGAGGGTAACTTCACCACAGAATCAGTATCTTGCTAGTTCATTAAGGCCACATCAACATTATTTTGTTGAGCTGAAACTTAATTAGAGATAGTTCCTAAACTTGCATAACTATTTTTCACCATAAGAGCTTGATTCCTTACACCATATATACATGCAGGTTGGTTATGGGGTTGGTGACATGGATAACACCATTCACTATCTTGTGCCAAGTTGTTCTGAGTGGGTGCAAGTTCTTTCAAAGTGCTAGTAACATTGGGATTATAGGATTGGAAGGGTCGAGGGTTATAATTCTTTCTTTGGCCCTGAGGATCTACTTGGAAAGGTAGTTTATTTGGCTGATTAGACTGATAAGGAGCTTGGTATGGCTTATGTTCTTGACTGATTTGCCTCTTGAAATTAACAAACTCATTCACCATATTTTTTGGTGTGTTTTTAAGCTCTTGGAATTCTTGGACTGGAATAGTGGTTTCTTGGGCTGCGACCTGGTGTCCTATTGCTAGAATTGCTGAGACAACAGCCAAAGGGGGAACTACCATGGGTACAGGTGGCTAAATCTCCAGAAATATGGGTAAAGGAGGCCTTGGGGCTATTTTCTGTGCTTGGATAAGGCAATTTTCTACTTTAACAACAATTTCAAAAGCATTGGGAAGGGTAGATCCACCCATAGATTGGATCATTACAGAAATTCCACTATTCAAAGCCTTAAGATAAAATAAAAATGCATGCCTTGGCAAAGGCTTTACCATTGCGGGGATCCTATCCCAAGTCCTCTGAAATTGGTAATTTAAATTTGCGATGTATTCATGGGGGCCCTTTTGATGGTGCTTAAAGGCTCCAGGAATGAGAGGTGATTAGATTTGTCCTTTAAATGCTTGTGCAATCCATCTCCCAGTTGATCTCATGTTGTAATTGAGTTCTCTGCAAGACCTCTGAACCATTGCAAAGCTTTACCCTTTAGTGATGTAGTCAATAATTTGATTGCTACATTTTCTTCAAGAACATTATGCATTGAAAATAGTGTTGCCACATCTTGAATGTTCTCAACAGCTATAGTGTGATCTTCTATGGTGAAATATGGCAGTCCTTTGAGGGTTGCAATTGGAATATCATCATGTTGGGAAAGTTGTAATAGGCTAACTCCATTAAAAGGTGCAAATGTGAACTGCCTAGCCATTATGGGTAACTGTACTATCAACACTGGACTCCTGCTTCTTTGTAATGGAGTCAGAGGATCAAGTCTCAAAGGTGTTGATTTTGACCTCTTTGATGAATCAACTACTCTACTTGCTGTCCTACCCCTTTTTCTTGGCAGAGACAGCTGCAAATAGTCCAATGAATCAGAATTAGATTTGGTTTTCATAAGCTAGAAACACTAATTTGCATGCAAGACCAGAGAAAATGAGTCACCATGTATAGATGGCAAAAGGAACAAGTCAAAATACATGGCTATATCAGCCACTACCTATACCAAAGAAGCCATGGGATGATATTAGTATAAATTTTTTTCTTAGTTTACCAAGGACACAAAGAGGACATGATTCCATTTTTGTGCTAGTGGACAAATTCTTGAAGATGACACAATTCATTTCATGTAAGAATATTAATGATGATGATCATATTACAAAGTTATTTTTCAAGAAGGTGGTGAGACTCCATGATCTACCTAAGACCATAGTTTCAGATTGAGATACCAAGTTTGCTAGTTATGTCTGGAGAACATTCTGGAAGAAGTTGAAGACAAATTTGAATTTCAGTTCTGCACACCATCCACAGACTGATGGACAAATGGAAGTGGTGAATAGGAGTTTGGGTAACATCCTACTATGCTTAGTAGGAGATAAGCCCAAGGAATGGGATTTTATTTTACCACACACACAATTTGCTTACAATAATTCTATCAATATGAGCATAGGTAGATCACCATTCTAGATTGTCTATGGGAGTAGTTCAAGAAATGCTTCAGAGTTAAGGAAGTTGGACAAAGTAGAAAAGGCAAGTGTTTAAGCTAAAGGCTTTGCAGAGCATCTAAAGAATTTGCATAAAGAAGAGAGAAAGCACATTAATAAGATAAATACTTAGTACAAGGCTAAGGCAGATCAAAAGAGGAGATATAATGGGTTTCAAGTAGGAGATGAAGTCATGGTTCACATGTGAAAAGAAATGTTTCCAGTTGGAAGAAATTTGGATCATGCAAACTATGGAAAAAACATGACTCAGAAAATGCATGAGGTAGATCTGCTGAGTGGGATCAATATTTCATTTGTGTTCAATATTGCTAATTTAATAGAATAACATGAAGGTGGCACAAAGGATGGAACAACAGAAGAATAGTGGAGTATTCCGGCATCTATTTCAATGGAGGAGATAGAAGAGATATTGGATAGCCATGTAGAAAGAAGTACTCAGAACATGTAATGTGAAGAATAGCTGATGAAATAGAAAGGAAGGCCTATAAAAGATTCTTCTTGGTTGTCTAATGTAGAGGTTTACCATTTGGGTTTTACTCAAACAAACACCTGAGACATGACAGGGTCACTTCTCAAATTACCGTAGGCGTCTGATGCAGGAGCATTCAGTGGTGTAAAGACAATCTTGCATTACCGAAAAAGATGATTCAAAATTATTGAAATTATTTTTATTTCTTTCCATAATTAGTATTTCTGGTTCCATAATCACCTGAATAATGATGTAGGACTTTTAGTTTTTCCAAATTGCTAAAAATAGCAAACTGCTATTTTTCGAAAGTTTAATTGTTATTTCTGGAATGTTTGCATTTGGGCACGGATTAAAGAGAAAATTTACAGGAAGCTTCGTAAATAAAATATAAGACCTTTGATGAAGGAATCAGGCAAAGATCATCTGTGAGATGAATGACATTAAAGTTTTTGTTATTTGAAAAGCCCCTAAAAATTTCTGAAATTAGATGAGGCACTAAAACATCCCATAACACCTCAAAAAGTTGATGGAAATATGTTTACAAATTTATGAAGTGATAGTTCACTTCATGAGCTTTCTGAGACTTAAAATAGTTTGTCAATTGGACTCCCGTATCAAAAGTTATGCTTCCCATAAGTTGATCTACTTTTGGAGGGATTTGCAAATTTCAAAATTTAGCTAGAGGCTGCCAAAAATGGCTATTTATGATTATTTTCAAGAACCTTGGGGGTAGTAGTGTAAAGGGGGAAAGTGTAGAGTCAATAATAGGTGGGAAAAAAGAAACCCTAGATGATTTGGAGTTATAGAAGGTGGAAGATTCTAGAGTCTTTGAGATAAGGGAGCTATAATGTGTTGCATCCTGTGAAGGATTTATCCTCTGATTATATTTGAGCTTCTATAATATAATGATTTGTCTAAATCAATAAAAAGATATTCTATTGTCTGTGTGCAATTTCTAGAGAATCAATGGAGGTTTTTTGCTTGAGATAAGCAAGAGTTCGAAAGATTTTAAAGATGCCAAGATACAAAGGGCACTGTAGATGCCAGTCTAGTATTTGTTAGTAGTCAAACAAACAAAAAGGTTGCAAACAAAGTCAAAGATACAAGCTATGAATTAAGTCTTGGCCGCAGCCACCGAAAAAAGATAAAAGAGTTTGAAAACGCAGTTTGAAAAAATAAAATCATTAAAAGGAGGAAATCACAGTAGAAGATTGTAGGAAGAATAGGTATTTGATTGGACCACAACCAAAACCTATAAAAAAGAGAAGTTGTCAAAGAAGGATTACAAAGTTCATGTTTGAAGACTCCTGTAGCAGAAGATTAGATTGATTTGCAAATAAGTATCTTTGGAAAATCACATTAGGATTTTTGAACACAAAGAGGTTGTATAAGGCAGTTAGCAATGAATTGAGAAGTCTAAGATATCGTAGAAGAAGTGAAGGCCCACAAAGCCATTGGAAAACAAAAGTAATATCATTGTAGCAACAATTTAGTACAACAACACGATGAAGAATATGTCAGCAATGGAGAATTATTTTCAAAAAAAAGTTTTTTTTAGATCAGCTGGCAAAGACATTATGGAAATATAGTTTGTGAATACTGAAGCATTTAATGGTCAAAATTGAGAGGGAGCATTGGTGATTGATTTCTGCTTAGAACATCACTAATTATTGTATTTTGTTAATTAATTAAAAAGATAAAAGTTGTAATTAGAAATGTTTAGAAGAAACTAGTAAGGGTCTTGTAGTATGTTTCTAGAAAGAATAGATAATCTAGAGGAGTTAGGATAAGGATTGGAAGCTTCCAGATAAACAAGAAACATTAAATATTGTATATTATATTATTTGAGAAGATGTCTATGAATAGAGGTATCATTTAGTGAGTTTCTTATTAAACAATAGAAATTGCTTTGGTTGCCAAACAATAGATTTCTGAATGCTATGTGCATTTCTGTATTTGTATTTGTGTATTTTATATGTAATTCATATTTGTGTGTCATATAGATTTCTTATCCACCGCCAACAATTTTATGATAATCAAAGTGCCTTACAAATTTCTAATAATCCAACTTTTCATGCTAAAATTAAACATTTGAAAATTTATCTTCATTACATTCAAAATCATATTCAAGCTCAATTTGTTAATCATTCAAATAAGCATTCTTCACATCCATTTTATGAACAAACTGTTGGTAGAAAAAACAGGGGAGATGGGTAGAATGTTGTTCTCAGATGCAATGCTACAGCAATAATGAACAGCAAAAAACAAATGCAAACAAATAGGAAACCAAACACACAAAAGACAGCAATATATTTATATATATATATTTTCCTTCAACTAGAATACATTCATTACTTCATCCACATTACAAATTCAGAGGAGCTGCTCTGTTTCCATACTCTGCCCCAATCTCTGGAGCTGTACACTGTATATCCGGAGCTGCCTATGCGAACTCCGTAGCTGACTACTGTTGCTGCTGCAACATTCCTCTCTGCTGTTCTCCTTCTACTGTTCTCTCCTGCAACCTTCTAATTCCTCTGCTGCTGCAGGATGTTCTCATTTGTCCTCTCTGCACATTACATTTTCCCTCTCTTTTGTCTCTTCTACATATGCCCAGCAAAATGGGCGCTCAACAATTTCAAATTCAAATGCACCTACCTCATTAATTTCTGGCAGGCCAACGGTGTGGATGGAGGAAGTGGGAGATCCCCAGGTCTGACGTGGGGGCAGTCAGCAATAAATGTCTGATGGAGGATTAAATTTCCAACACTCCCCCTTAATCTGAAGTCAGACGTCAGTTTGCAATTTTCATTCTGGAACTGATCTCTGGAGATATACACTTGCCTTTGCCTTTCTAGAGCAGATCTCTGGAGCTCTTTCTATCATGCTGCATCATCTCCGGAGCTGCCCTCTGCATCTACGGAACTCCCTGTCTGCATCTCCGGAGTTGACTTCCCTTTTCAGCATCTCCGGAGCATCTCAGGAGCTGACTCTCTGCAACTCCAGAGATCCTTTTCTACATCTCCAGAGCATCTCCGGAGCTGCACATACATTCCAGAGTTGAATCTCTGGAGCTCTCTTGTTGTCTTTCCAGATCTGTACCTCCGGAGCTGTTTTCTTTGTAGGACTGCACACCTCCGTAGCTGTCCTCTTTCCAGGGCTGCACACCTCCGGAGCTATCCATAATGCCGAGCCTATCTCTTAGGCATTCAAAGGAATCTTTCAACAATGCTTTTGTGAAAATATCAGCAAGCTGCTACTCAGATCTGCAATACTGCAACTCAATCTCTCCTCATTCTACCAACTTCCTAATGAAGTGATAACGGATTTCAATGTGCTTGCTTCGTCCGTGGAAGACTGGATTCTTTGTCAGGGCTATTGATGAAACATTGTCACAATGAATGGTTGTACCATCTTCTTGCTGCTCATATAAGTCTGCAAGAATCCTCCTCAACCAAATAGCCTGACATGCGGCTACATTTGCAACAATATACTCAGCTTCTGCTGTCAAGAGAGAAACAATGGGCTGCTTCTTGGATGCCCATGATATCATGCCTAAACCCATGTGAAATACATAGCCAGATGTACTCTTCCGGTCATCAACGTTTCCTTCCCAATCACTATCCGTGAAACCAACCAACTTAAACTCATCAGAAACATCATACAAAATGCCATAACCTGTTGTACCATTGACATACCTTAGGATCCTCTTTCCTGCTTGCCAGTGTGTGTCCTTAGGCTTCTCCATGAACCTAGAAATTAGGCTTACATCATACATCAAATCAGGCCTAGTTGCTATCAAGTACATGAGGCTTCCAACCATGCTCTTGTAGAGAGTTGGGTTTACTTCCCTGCTGCTGTCCTCTTTACTCAACTTCAGACCTGTGGCTATTGGTGTAGGGGCAGGTTTACTGTTTTCCATTTTAAACCTCTTCACAATCTGTTTGGCATAGTTAGTTTGCGAAATAAATATGCCATGCTCTGTTTGCTTGACCTCAATGCCAAGGAAAAACTTCAGCAGACCTAAGTCTGTCATCTCAAACTCATTCTTCATTGCCTCTTTGAAATCAGCAATGAAAAGATCACTATTGCCAGTAAAAATTAGATCATCTACATACAAAATAGCAATCAAAATTTTACCTTCAGCTGCTTTGATGTAAAGAGTGGGCTCACTACTGCTTTTTCTAAAGCCATTGCTCAACAAATATGAGTCAATTCTGCTGTACCATGCCCTAGGTGCTTGTTTTAGCCCATAGAGGGCTTTTCAGAGCCTGTATACTTTGTCCTCTTGCCCTGGGACTTCATAGCTAGGTGGCTGCTCCACATACACTTCCTCTTTCAGCACTCCATTCAAGAAGGCTGACTTTACATCCATCTGAAACACCTTCCATCTGTGTTGGGCTGCTATTGCAATGACTACCCGAACTGTTTCCAGCCTTGCAACTGGTGCATAGGTCTCATCATAATCTCTTCCAGGCTGCTGTTTGTATCCTTTGACAACTAGCCTTGCCTTATGTCTTTCAATCTTTCCTTCAATAGTTGACTTGGTCTTGTAGACCCACTTAACTCCAATCACTTGTTTACCCTTGGGTAAATTAGTTAGCTGCCATGTGTCATTCCTCACTATGGCATCTAATTCTTCATCCATGGCCTTACATCATTTCTCCTCTTTCACTGCTTCTTCAAAGTAGATTGGATCACTAGAAGAAAACAATGCAAAATTCAAATCTTCATCCTCATCAGCATACCTTGTGCTGTCATAAATCTCCTTCACACTCTTTGTCCTCCATGGCATCAATGATGTGAGTGTGGGGTCTGAATTGCCTCTGGAGCTACTGCTGTTCGGACCTCCAGAGCTACTGCTGTGACGACCTTCAGAGCTACTGCTTTGACCTCCAGAGCTGCAATTCTGATGACCTCCGGAGCTACAGTTATAACGTCCTCCGGAGCTGCTATTCTCTAGAGTTGCAGACCTCTGGAGCTGCTGATCTCCAGAGCTGCAATGTTGCTGTCTACCTCCGGAGCTGCAATGTTGCTGTCTACCTCTGGAGCTGCTATGCTGAGCATCTCCGGAGCTGCTATTTTCTAGAGCTCTAGGGTAGTTTCTCCCGAAGCTAACGCTTTCCATAGCTCCTCCAGAGTTGCTGTCCTCCAGAGCTTCTTCATCTTCAAGGGGCATTGTTACTGAAATGCCCGTGGTGCTGTCCACCATTCCATCCCATGCTTCATTCTCTATGAACTCAACATCCCTGCTGATCACAAGCTTTTTGGTGACGGGATTAAACAATTTGTAGGCTTGTGATTCTTCACTATAACCTGTGAAGATACATTTCTCACCTTTATCATCAAATTTCTGCCTCTTCTCTTTAGGCATGAATGCATATGCCACACACCCAAAAATTCTTAGGTGCTCAACTATCCATTTGCAGTTTGTCCACACCTCTTGTGGAATCCTATCGCGTACGGCCTTTATAGGACACCTATTAAATAGGTACACCGCTGTTGCTACAGCTTCACCCCAATAATCATTTGACAGTCCCTTTTCCTTCAGCATGCTTGCTGCCATCTCTGTGATGGTTCTATTTTTCCTTTCAGCAACTTCATTTTGCTATGGAGTATACCTGGTAGTGAATTGTTTATGAATGCCTTCATACTTGCAGAAATTTAGAAATTGTTTGGAGACATACTCTCCTCCTCTATCTGTTCTTAGGGCCTTGATATGTCGGCCGCTTTGCTTTTCAGCCGATGCCTTAAACTCATTAAACTTCTCAAAAGCCTCAGATTTGTTCTTCAAGAAATAGATCCATATTTTTCTACTGTAATCATCAATGAAGGTCATGAAATATACATTCCCACCTAATGTGGGAGTCTTCATAGGGCCACATAAATCTGAATGCACCAACTCCAAAGGTGCTTTTGCCCTTCTAGAATACCCTGATTGAAAGGGTTGTCTATGCTGCTTTCCTAGAATGCAGGCTTCACATTTGCCATCGGGCTCTACAATGTTCGGTAGCCCTCTAACCATGCCTTTCCTAGACAATAAACTTAAACCAAAAAAGCTTAAGTGCCCATACCTTAAATGCTAGAGTTTGAATGGGTCTTTGATGATGGTCTTGAATGCTATTTGTTGTCCCACTGCTGTGAGCGCTGGAGATAGTGTAGGAAACTGCGCTAAAGATAGCACCGGAGTTAGTGCCGAAGATGGCACCAGAGTCAGTGATAGGGGAAACATTCTGTTTCTCGTCATCTGCACTGCTACAATCACTTTCTTACTACCTCCTCTATCAAATATGGTGCACCCTCCATTTTCCATGAAGATTCTATAATCGTTTTGGACCATCTGTCCAATGCTTAGTAGATTATGCTTTATGCCAGGGGCATAATAGACATCATGGATCTACATTTTCTCACCTTGCTTGCTGAGGACTGTTATGATGCCTCTTCCTATGACAAGAACCTTTTGACTATTTCCCATCATGATTTCAGACTTGACATTTCTGTCAATTGAGGCAAACAGGTTTTCATTACCACTCATGTGGTTGCTACATCCGCTATCCAAATACCAGACTTCAGAGCTGCTCTTCTCAGCAAGGTTGCACACAGTAAATACCTTGGATTGTTTCTCATTTTCAGCCCGATTCTCATTTGCTACATTAGCATTTTGGCCTCCATGGTCTTGTTGTTTCTTTCTACACTCACTAGCATAATGGCCGAATTTATGACAGTAATAGCATTGAATATTACTCTTGTCATACCTTTGATTCGAACTGTTGTTCTTCTTCATTCCTTGATAGCTTGGCTGTGAGCTGCTTGCCTCTTCTTGGCTATTTGAAACTCCTCTTCCGGAGTTGCTTCTTCCTCTACCTCTTTGACCTTTACCTCTGCTGTTTCTTCCTCTTCCCCGACCTCTTGCATTGGTCTAAGATTTGAAGGCTTGCTCGAGGGAAGGAGCGGATCTATTCAACCGCTGCTCATGGCTTTATAGAGAGCCCATCAACTCATCCACTGTCATCTTGGACAGATCCTTTGTCTCTTCTATAGTTATGACTATAGGGTCAAATCTAGAAGGTAGACTCCTTAGGATTTTCTCAACAATCCTTTATTCATCCATGGTTTCTCCATTTATCCTTAGCTGATTCAGCATGGTAGAAACCCTGGTGTGAAAGTCTAAGATAGACTCACTCTCCTTCATCTGAAGCATCTCAAAATCTCTTCTAAACAGCTGGAGCTTGACTGACCTCACTTTGTCAGTTCCCTTGTAGCTGTTCTGCAGTATATCCCAAGCTTGCTTTGAATAGTTTGCTCCTACAATGCAGGGGAAAATAGCCTCTGTCAAGGCTGCCTCAACTAGACTGAGGGCTTTTGCATCTTTCATCCTGTTGGGTCTCGAAAATGTAGGTTGTGGATTCTAAGGGGATGCCAAGCCCTATGGTCAAATCTACAACGTTTTTGAGCCAATGACTGGAGTTTGACCTTAACGATCAACTTCTCCCTACACTTCAGGTCCTGCTACAACCTAGGCGGGTGAACCTTCAATTTTCAAAGCAGGTTGTATGATTAAATCGATGTTGGTTTGCTGCTAGTTTATCTGATTACACTGGCATACTTGTAAATCAGATGAAATACTATAAACTATTTCTAAGGAAAAGTAAATGATTTAATCTAAATTTTAACAGAAATAACAAATAACATGAAATGAATCTACAACAGAGCAAAGATTTTAAATGTAAAATAAATCAATAATTAGACTGGTGCTTTGTCTGTTTGGGCAACGGAGTCAGGATATCAACAACAAATAACTTGTATCAGGTAATAACTCGATCTGATTGGCACATACAACAGTTTGCAACTTGTATAAACGTGCAAGGAAGAAATTATTAACTCATTCTTAATAATCCAAAGGACATAATTGAATCAAATGCAAAATATCAAAAAGGATTTTAATCTTTCCGGAAAGAACCAATTTAAATTTGCAAATTGACAAATTAGATCAACTCTGGAGACAAATTAATAACCCTAATCAATTAATCGTACTTAATAATCCATTCAACATTCTAAGATTACTATAATTGATGAGAAAGGATTTAATTCTACTTGAGAAACCAATCAAATCAACTATACTAAATTAGCAAATGTAATCAGACAATTTGAACATATCCTTAACATATTCAAATTGAATAATCAGAAAATGAATGAAATGGAGATAATTAAATTGATTGAATTAAAAACAACAAACAGATGATACTGTCACAGTGTATTTCAAATTTGAATCCTCAACTGCTGCCTCAGAATGGATCACGCACCATTGTCTTTCTCAGAATGAAATTTGCATAGAAGGATCAAATTGGCCTTAGATTGAATAAATCTAACCTAATCTAACCCTAAAATATTTCAAATGCGTTTTTGTAAAGTCTAATCCTAACCTAATTTCTAACTCCCTATTCCAGGTCCTGGGATCTCTATTTAAAGAGATGCAACAAGCCTCAGACCCATTACATTCATTTTGTAGTTTAAAAAACTAACATAACAGATATATGGTTTTAAGTAATAAGAAAATAAATCAATCATCTATTTAATCTTCATGATTGCATTCTTTCGTCTCCAGCTTGAAACACTCGATGATTATCTTAGGTTGAAAATTAATCTTCCCGAGCCGCTTCATTTAACCGCCAGTTGAGAACTGCTTAAACGTAATAAAAAATCCTGCATAGAAAACAAATTATTCATCAGATAAACAATATATAAATATATCATTTACATTGAACCTTAGGACCTATGGCGTGCCGTATCATTTCCTTATTTCCGTTGTATATTTGCTCAGTGACATGTATTTAGGGTTTCATCAACGGAACAATGTATTTCATTCGTCACTTTATCATTTTCCAATGTTAATAATAATTCGCCTCGATATTCCCTTTTAAGTTTAACAAATATTTTGGCATGACTTTTATTTTGATTAATTTTAACATATGACTTTTGCCGTCACAAAATAAAATATTTAAGGAGTTTCGTTTGGCAAATTAAATATTTTATTTTAATCTTCATCGCCTTTGATAACAAAATATTCAGTATTAATCTTCACTTTATTTCTTTATATTTACCCACATATTTTTCACTTAAGTTAGGCAAAATTCACTCGAGTGAAAACAATTATAGCTCCTCGGTGAAAATATTTACCAATTGTTCTTCCAAAAATATTTTCTAGGTAAAATAGTTACCTATTTAATTAATCCCTCCCATATCTTATTTCAGGATAAAAATATCAAAATTTCCTTTTTTGGATCCGGTTAAATCTTCAGAAAAATAATTCCTCTCCGAGTGAAAACAATTCTCTACTCTGATATTTAAAACCTATCCACTATCCAATGATATTAGGCTCGGTTACAAAGATATTTACAATCATAAGCTAATTCTAAAAAAATATTTAGCCTTTGAGAATTTTATTTATAAATCCTAGCTCATTTCCTTATTTCAGGATGAATTTCTGCACTTCCTTTTGAGCGTCTTTTCTACATGATTCCACTCACCACTTTTCTTCTCTGCTTGCCTTACCCGAACAAAAATAAGGTTCTTTCAGTGGTCAGGGTAATTGCTAAGTGGTAGCACATGATTTTAGGGTGACATTTCATGTCCTCTCATTTATAATGATATATGTTAAAATAATCATATTGTTTTGGAAATGATTGTGTTTATATTGATTGATTTAGGGGTGTAACTATGCAAATGTTGTGAATTGAATTTTATTTATTTTGAGATTAAATATCACGTCAACTTTATATTTGGTTTCCCAATCTAAACTATGTAAAAGTTGATATTTATATTCACTGTATTTTATATGAATTTTATCCTTGAGAGAAATTATTGGAGGACAAAGCTTTATCATATCCAAGTTCTGAGTAGAGTATATCCGTAGCTAATTTTTTTTGCATCGTTATTGTGATCATCTGCTGCTGCTATCATGAATACCATGAACATGCTCTTCCATCCTGATTTAATATTGTTGACACGTGATAGAACCATTTGAGAAACACATCGGATAACTAATTCCCTGATTTCAATGGAACTACTCTTTTGAATCACAATTATGAATGGTTTCATGAATTCATTCTAAAAATTATAATTTGCAAGCTCCTCGCGTTCTAAAAACTTCATGGCTAGCTGCCGTAGAGAATCCATCACAAAAATAGCAACAGAGAGATTTTCTGAGCATCGAACGGTGACAAAGAAACTCGAAAACACATTCCAGATACGAGACCCAACCAACCTGATGCGGTTCATATTGTAATGTGCAATTTCCACAATCTTGGTGAGGATGAAAACTTGAGGGTCAGTAGGAGAGCGCAGCTTTTCTATTGAAACCTTACAGAGGGCCTTTAGAAAATCAACTATTGCCTCACTATTCAACCTCTCACTATGAACAAATATGCAATTCATCTTAAAATTACCAATCTGTTCAAGCATGTTCGAGTTGGAAACCAAATTATTCATCTGCTCTGGGGTTACTATTCCTAAAGCATGCCCCCCAACGCCAACACTGTCATATGATCCCCGTCGAGCAATTGTACCTGCTGTTACTGTATGTTGGAGCTGACCTGCTCCCTTTCTTTTTTGTGCATGGAAAACAGAGGACAATGGATGCTTTATCTTTTCTAATTCATTTTGAGGCACTGAAAAAAAAAATGTGGCATCTGGAGGAGCACCCTCTCCCAACAGGTGCAATTGCTCAAAACGAGAGAGACATGTTAAAATATGCTCCCAGGCCTCTTGGAGATAGTTACCATCTTCGTCAGCAATAGTGATAATGGCCTTTAGGGCACCAATATTCTTCTGCTTAATGTCAGCAGCCGAGTGGAGAGATGTGAACTTTGCAAGTAAAGTGACAAAAGCATCGCATTGAGTTTGCATACCCATGACAGCTGTAGCCTGAATTGCATAACGGAAGCCTTGAAGACACTCAAATGTTGACACTTCATCATCAGTTTGGCCCAGAGTAACACTAAATGCTGCTAGCATTGGAGCCCAGCGAACCTCCAACATGAACCTCAAGATTTCTACATCTGTGGCAGCATTATAGACTGACTCAGATTTTCCAGTCTATGCTTTATATGTCTAATAAGCTCGTCATTCTTCTACAGTATTTTCTCTTCCCTTTTGTCCCAAGGCTATCGTTAGCACCTCCAGTTATCTTCTTCTCATACTGGGCTAGGCGCTGGCCCCACCCTAACCTAGGTCTCTTGCGAGGTGACATCTGGCTTCCATCATCGCGACCTCCATCGACCATATAATTGACAGGAGATGAGAGAGGAGAATGCCAAGGTCCCAAAACATCTGAAAACCCTTGCACACGAACAGCTGATTCTTTCAGATATCCATTGGCAAAAACAGGTGTTCGCTCTAGCATTGCTGGAGGTGCCATTCTATCACCTTGCCTCCTTTCTTGATAAGACCTCATATGATAACTGATGCCCCCAGTTGAATCTCCACTCCCGCCATTACCTTCTTGCTCTTGCCTTGGTTCACCATCTTTGTGAATGCTTAAAGTGGCTGCAGGCTCATAACTTATACCTGTTCTCTTGTGTAAGTTAGACCTCCCCCATTTCTTGTCCCTATAGTCCATTTCAAATTTCTATGGATAGTCCCATTCACTACATCTTGAGTGTTCTCGTGCTAAAATACCTTTTCCTGAATAGCCATGATGAGAAACCTGTGTTAATGAGGAGATTCTTGATTGCATACACAAAGGAGAGCTAGGTTTAGGTGAAGGTGCACCACTGAGCCCGAGCCTCGGACTTGGAGAGACAACTCTGCCTGTCGAATTCCCAGTATGTGATCCAGGCTCTTAAAGCTTTTACTTCTAGAAACAACATCATCATGCCACCCATTGCATGATACTTCACTGTTGTGGGCAGGGTTTCAATCTTCACTAAATGGTCATTTTGATCAAGTTGGAGAATTTCAAGCGTTGGACAACAGGCTTGAGAAATTGAAATCCTCGTCACAAGTGTCTGGCTTAAATTTATCAACTTGATCTCCTTCATTGAATACCCATGCCCGAAATCTAGCTCGCTGATAGGGCAGTCACAAATCTTCAAAATTTTGAGATTGGTATGTTGCCAAATTGGCAAAGATTTGACTCCTGAGGATTTAATGCATAACCATTCTAAAAGATTTAGATGCTCAAGAGATGGTGGTAAAGATTCCAAATCGATGCAATCGATTATGGAGAGACTATTCAAGGTGGACAAGTCTCCAAGAGAATCGGGCAAGCTTGTCAATAGTGGGCTCCCAATTGTCAGCACTTGTAATTTGCTCAGTTGATCGATGTTACTTGGTAAATCCAGTAGATTGGTATCTTGAAGATGTAGCTGCCTTAAAACACGCATGATTTGTGATATTAGGTAACTCCTGCAATTTAAGGCATCTTGAAAGGTACAGATTCTCAAGACTTGTGATGTTTTACAGATTCTAATGTCAGATTAGAAAGCAAGCTTCGTACAACCTAATAAATCCAGGTATTGCAAGTTTATCAATTGCTTAAAGGAATGTGGCAACATCCTCAAATCCTCGCAAGAAAACAAATCCAGATACCTCAGGTTCGTTAACTCCCCAAAACCAGTGGGAAGGGATGAAAGAGTTTTACAATGCCGTAGCTCAAGATGCTCCAGTGATTGAAGAAGACAAAACTCCTCTGGCAGTCCTTGAATGCGAAACTTGTCTCCCATATAACCTATCAAGGCTATCTTTCTCAGATGTGTCAGCTCTGATATCGAAGGTGGAAAGCTCTCAAAACTACTGCCCCATGAACTAGAAATGATCAGCTCCCTCAACCCTAAAGGAGGATTAGCATTGTGTTTCCAAAACTCTTTCAATCTCAAAGTGCCATAAAGCTCTAGGACTCTTAAGCTCTTCAATGAAAGCCATGGCAGAAGGCTTGAATGATGAAATTCAAACCAGCGAAGCCAGATGAGGTTTTCTGATAGTGTGACGTACTCTTGGGAGAAATCATTTCCTATAACAACAAGGAAAGATAATCCAATTGAGGATGCAGGTGTGGGCTTCAATGGTCTACTTGATTTTTCTGCAAGTCCTAATCCAAGTGAAGAAGGAGAAGGCAGCTTCAATGATCTGCGAGATTTCTCAAGGTGTATGTTTACACGTGGGGATTCACGAAGGGGCACGCATGTCCTACTAGATTTTTCAATGTGTTTTCCTACAACTGGGGATCCAAGAACGGGCTCCCTAGGAAGGGGCTTCAAAGGAATGCGTCTAATAAAGTTACTTCAGTGAAGAGTCTTTTTGCTTTCTTCAACAGTCTTTTTGGTTTCTTCAAAAACTTGTTGAAGTGAGGATCCAAGAAGGGGCTCCCATGTTTTACTTGATTTGTCAACCTGTTTTTCTTCAGGTGAAGATGAAAGAAGAGGCTCCCGTGTTATGCTTGATTTTTGAATCAAAATTTCGTTGAATGAGGATGGAGGAAGGGGTTTCAATGATCTTCTTGAGTGTTCAATAAGCTCCACGAAATTTTCAAATGGCGGCTGGTAGTAAGCAGAATAGGTTGGGAACTCTCCGTGTGCAGAGCATAAAATGAATTGAGCAGTTACGGCCATTATCCCCCGAATCGCCATTTTATCCTTGGTCTGAAATGCTTGCTTCTGAATTTTTTAAAACCATCTTTTTTCACTTTTACTGCTTTTTCCTTCATTCCCAAATAAGTGTGCAAAGCATCCCATATTCTCCAACATGATATAATACTACTAAGATAGAAAACAAAGAATGTAATTTGTTGCTGTAAAAAAGGTGTCCATGCTACACATATACCTTCCCCTTCACCATCATTGTCCATTTGCAGGTCTCTCCTGAATCATTCTTGACTCTGTTGTAACCAACCAATGCTTTTCGAAATCAGAAAAACAACACAAATATAACTTGTGGCCTCTGCGCGATACATATGACTAAAGAATTCTTCATATGATTGATATTTCATTTTAGTCTAACAAAATTTTAGAGCACGAGGTTTATGAAATTTTGAGGTGCTACACTCAAGTTAATCATCACGGGACCTTAGAAAGTCAATTTAAAAAAAAATAAAAAAATTACTAGAAATTTTCAGTTCCAACATAGGCTCCATCTGGGGATGTATGGCCCTTGTGGGCATAGCAAGATCCTAGATTTCTGGGAGGAGCAGGCTAGTGCCTTATTCATTGGGCGACAGAGTCTATTTTTGCCCCAAAATTGATATGGTCAAAAGACCATATCAGAAAAGAAAATCCATGTCTTTCCCCTGTCATATAGTTTGTTTTCATCACGCTGTAATGAGACAAATCTAATCATATTACTAAGATTTGCATGATTTGGTTCATTGATGTTGCTATACTCTTCATGATTATGCATTTGAAAATCATACGCAATCTGAGAACTCCCAAATGATAGGTCAAACCCATTTTTATCATGATTTTTTAAGTAACAACAATCGCTATCATCCCCCAAACGATAATTCTCTATATGAACTGAAAAATAGGCAAAATCAGACAGTATTTGATATTCACTTTTTTCAATGTTAGCATCATCTAATGGTATTATATCAGATTCAAAGTCGTCACCACTACTTTCAACACTATATGTATTTTCCTCATACAACTGTGATACCCAGACTTCATTATTACAAGGTTTGATAGAACTTTTCTCTGGATAATCATTGCTATGAAACTCATAATCACTAGATGTTTCTACCTCAACTGAATATGATCCTGATGTTATCCTTTCACTCCAATCGTATGGTCTATGCAAAGTATCCTCACTGTCAAAGCATATGTATGTTGGACATGGTATTCGAGTATCCTCCTTGTGTGCATATTTCTGATATTCTATAGTGAGTAATTCTGAAATTTGCTCACTGTTAAGTGAGCATATTTCTTCGTCCATCATGTTTCCAACATTTTCTTCATCTCTTTCAACATTACCACAATGCTCAAGATCATTAAAATCAGATACACTTATTTTGTCAGCATGTTTACAAGACAACACATCACTTTGGTTATCTGAGGGCACTTCATCCCTCTCATAATTTAAATCTAAATGCACATGAAATTCTTGTTCAGGAATATCTTGGCAAAGTATCACCTCATCTTCTTTTACTATGTTATCATACAATGGATTTGAACAAACCTGAAAATTATCCTCAGACATGTATATTTCCTCCTCATTGTCATCTTGTCCTGATTGCAAATACTCATTCCCCTCTTCTTCCCAACACTGTTGGTTATTTTCCTCTTCCTCCCAACACTGTTGATCCGTATATGGCGGTGCATGGGTGGGTAAAAACTCTGTCTTATATAAAGACTGATAATAAGCATTGCGATGCGGCATATATTGTTGGTATTGCGGAGTATAGTGTTGTCCTAGTGGTGAATAATATTGAGGAATATTACTTGCATTTATAAGCTGGGGCTCTTGTGGTGGCTTATTATATTGAATAGGGTTAAGGTATGGATCATGAGGTATTCTTGAAGCGTATGTGTTCTGTGAAGGTGCATGTGAATCAACATCACCACTCTGTTTATGTGGAAGGATAGGTTTTGGTGGTTCTAATACTTGGAGGCCCAATTGTGTCAGTTGTTTATCCAATCCTACTATTTGTTTATCTAGTTCTTTGCTTCTTTGTATCATCTGTGATCTCTTGAGTTGTTGTTCTCCCCATTCTAGATACATTTCTAATTCCTAATCAGTCATGCTATCAAGGTCAACAACAGTTTGATCAATAAACTTTTCCTCATCATGCGGGCTGTTATAGTCATTATTTTCATTTGCATACCCATCATTTAATGGTTCTTCTTCATGTCTCCTTGGTTCAAAGAATGCATCTAAAAGGGGTATGTTTTTCATGTTCGGTCAATTTTATTTTCGGAGTCGCCACCTCTTGTGAGAAGAGGAAAATTAAAATACTTTTCTTCCCAGCGGAGTCTTTTAATTAAAACTTTGGATTGACTCTATGACAAATGGCTTTAGATTTTTAGGCGAACTGTTCCCAGTAGAGTCACCAGTTTGTTGCGACTCGGATGGGAAAAACTTTAGAATTTCTGGCTAATACTTTCACTTGACTCCGCAGTAGAGTCGCCAATTTGTTGGGTCTCGAAAATGCAGGTTGTGGATTCTAAGGGGATGCCAAGCCCTATGGTCAAATCTACAACATTTTTGAGCCAATGACTGGAGTTTGACCTTAACGATCAACTTCTCCCTACACTTCAGGTCCTGCTACAACCTAGGCGGGTGAACCTTTGATTTTCAAAGTAGGTTGTATGATTAAATCGATGTTGGTTTGCTACTAGTTTATCTAATTACACTGGCATACTTGTAAATCAGATGAAATACTATAAACTATTTCTAAGGAAAAGTAAATGATTTAATCTAAATTTTAACAGAAATAACAAATAACATGAAATGAATCTACAACAGAGCAAAGATTTTAAATGTAAAATAAATCTATAATTAGACTGGTGCTTTGTCTGTTTGGGCAACGGAGTCAGGATATCAACAACAAATAACTTGTATCGGGTAATAACTCGATCTGATTGGCACATACAACAGTTTGCAACTTGTACAAATGTACAAGGAAGAAATTATTAACTCATTCTTAATAATCCAAAGGACATAATTGAATCAAATGCAAAATATCAAAAATGATTTTAATCTTTTCGGAAAGAACCAATTTAAATTTGCAAATTGACAAATTAGATCAACTCTGGAGACAAATTAATAACCCTAATCAATTAATCGTACTTAATAATCCATTCAACATTCTAAGATTACTATAATTGATGAGAAAGGATTTAATTCTACTTGAGAAACCAATCAAATCAACTATACTAAATTAGCAAATGTAATCAGACAATTTGAACATATCCTTAACATATTCAAATTGAATAATCAGAAAATGAATGAAATGGAGATAATTAAATTGATTGAATTAAAAACAACAAACAGATGATACCGTCACAGTGTATTTTGAATTTGAATCCTCAACTGCTGCCTCAGAATGGATCACGCACCATTGTCTTTCTCAGAATGAAATTTGCATAGAAGGATCAAATTGGCCTCAGATTGAATAAATCTAACCTAATCTAACCCTAAAATATTTCAAATGCGTTTTTGTAAAGTCTAATCCTAACCTAATTTCTAACTCCCTATCCCGGGTCCTGGGATCTCTATTTAAAGAGATGCAACAAGCCTCAGACCCGTTACATTCATTTTGCAGTTTAAATAACTGACATAACAGATATATGGTTTTAAGTAATAAGAAAATAAATCAATCATCTATTTAATCTTCATGATTGCATTCTTTTGTCTCTGGCTTGAAACACTTGATGATTATCTTAGGTTGAAAATTAATCTTCCCGAGCCGCTTCATTTAACCGCCAGTTGAGAACTGCTTACGCCAGTTGAGAACTGCTTAAACGTAATCAAAAATCCTGCATAGAAAACAAATTATTCATCAGATAAACAATATATAAATATATCATTTACATTGAACCTTAGGACCTGTGGCGTGCCGTATCATTTCCTTATTTCTGTTGTATATTTGCTCAGTGACATGTATTTAGGGTTTCATCACCGGAACAATGTATTTCATTCGTCACTTTATCATTTTCCAATGTTAACAATAATTCGCCTCGATATTCCCTTTTAAGTTTAACAAATATTTTGGCATGACTTTTATTTTGATTAATTTTAACATATGACTTTTGCCGTCACAAAATAAAATATTTAAGGAGTTTCGTTTGGCAAATTAAATATTTTATTTTAATCTTCATTGCCTTTGATAACAAAATATTCAGTATTAATCTTCACTTTATTTCTTTATATTTACCCACATATTTTTCACTTAAGTTAGGCAAAATTCACTCGAGTGAAAACAATTATAGCTCCTCGGTGAAAATATTTACCAATTGTTCTTCCAAAAATATTTTCTAGGTAAAATAGTTACCTATTTAATTAATCCCTCCCATATCTTATTTCAGGATAAAAATATCAAAATTTCCTTTTTTGGATCCGGTTAAATCTTCAGAAAAATAATTCCTCTCCGAGTGAAAACAATTCTCTACTCTGATATTTAAAACCTATCCACTATCCAATGATATTAGGCTCGGTTACAAAGATATTTACAATCATAAGCTAATTCTAAAAAAATATTTGGCCTTTGAGAATTTTATTTATAAATCCTAGCTCATTTCCTTATTTCAGGATGAATTTCTGCACTTCCTTTTGAGCGTCTTTTCTACATGATTCCACTCACCACTTTTCTTCTCTGCTTGCCTTACCCGAACAAAAATAAGGTTCTTTCAGTGGTCAGGGTAATTGCTAAGTGGTAGCACATGATTTTAGGGTGACATTTCATGTCCTCTCATTTATAATGATATATGTTAAAATAATCATATTGTTTTGGAAATGATTGTGTTTATATTGATTGATTTAGGGTGTAACTATGCAAATGTTGTGAATTGAATTTTATTTATTTTGAGATTAAATATCACATCAACTTTAAATTTGGTTTCCCAATCTAAACTATGTGAAAGTTGATATTTATATTCACTGTATTTTATATGAATTTTATCCTTGAGAGAAATTATTGGAGGACAAAGCTTTATCATATCCAAGTTCTGAGTAGAGTATATCCGTAGCTAATATTTTTTCATCGTTATTGTGATCATCTGCTGCTGCTATCATGAATACCATGAACATGCTCTTCCATCCTGATTTAATATTGTTGATACGTGATAGAACCATTTGAGAAACACATCGGATAACTAATTCCCTGATTTCAATGGAACTACTCTTTTGAATCACAATTATGAATGGTTTCATGAATTCATTCTGAAAATTATAATTTGCAAGCTCCTCGCGTTCTAAAAACTTCATGGCTAGCTGCCGTAGAGAATCCATCACAAAAATAGCAACAGAGAGATTTTCTGAGCATCGAACGGTGACAAAGAAACTCGAAAACACATTCCAGATACGAGACCCAACCAACCTGATGCGGTTCATATTGTAATGCGCAATTTCCACAATCTTGGTGAGGATGAAAACTCGAGGGTCAGTAGGAGAGCGCAGCTTTTCTATTGAAACCTTACAAAGGGCCTTTAGAAAATCAACTATTGCCTCACTATTCAACCTCTAACTATGAACAAATATGCAATTCATCTTAAAATTACCAATTTGTTCAAGCATGTTCGAGTTGGAAACCAAATTATTCATCTGCTCTGGGGTTACTATTCCTGAAGCATGCCCCCCAACGCCAACACTGTCATATGATCCCCGTCGAGCAATTGTACCTGCTGTTACTGTATGTTGGAGCTGACCTGCTCCCTTTCTTTTTTGTGCATGGAAAACAGAGGACAATGGATGCTTGATCTTTTCTAATTCATTTTGAGGCACTGAAAAAAAAAATGTGGCATCTGGAGGAGCACCCTCTCCCAACAGGTGCAATTGCTCAAAACGAGAGAGACATGTTAAAATATGCTCCCAGGCCTCTTGGAGATAGTTACCATCTTCGTCAGCAATAGTGATAATGGCCTTTAGGGCACCAATATTCTTCTGCTTAATGTCAGCAGCCGAGTGGAGAGATGTGAACTTTGCAAGTGAAGTGACAAAAGCATCGCAGTGAGTTTGCATACCCATGACAGCTATAGCCTGAATTGCATAACGGAAGCCTTGAAGACACTCAAATGTTGACACTTCATCATCAGTTTGGCCCAGAGTAACACTAAATGCTGCTAGCATTGGAGCCCAGCGAACCTCCAACATGAACCTCAAGATTTCTACATCTGTGGCAGCATTATAGACTGACTCAGATTTTCCAGTCTATGCTTTATATGTCTAATAAGCTCGTCATTCTTCTGCAGTATTTTCTCTTCCCTTTTGTCCCAAGGCTATCGTCAGCACCTCCAGTTATCTTCTTCTCATACTGGGCTAGGCGCTGGCCCCACCCTAACCTAGGTCTCTTGCGAGGTGACATCTGGCTTCCATCATCGCGACCTCCATCGACCATATAATTGACAGGAGATGAGAGAGGAGAATGCCAAGGTCCCAAAACATCAGAAAACCCTTGCACACGAACAGCTGATTCTTTCAGATATCCATTGGCAAAAACAGGTGTTCGCTCTAGCATTGCTGGAGGTGCCATTCTATCACCTTGCCTCCTTTCTTGATAAGACCTCATATGATAACTGATGCCCCCAGTTGAATCTCCACTCCCGCCATTACCTTCTTGCTCTCGCCTTGGTTCACCATCTTTGTGAATGCTTAAAGTGGCTGCAGGCTCATAACTTATACCTGTTCTCTTGTGTAAGTCAGACCTCCCCCATTTCTTGTCCCTATAGTCCATTTCAAATTTATATGGATAGTCCCATTCACTACATCTTGAGTGTTCTCGTGCTAAAATACCTTTTCCTGAATAGCCATGATGAGAAACCTGTGTTAATGAGGAGATTCTTGATTGCATACACAAAGGAGAGCCAGGTTTAGGTGAAGGTGCACCACTGAGCCCGAGCCTCGGACTTGGAGAGACAACTCTGCCTGTCGAATTCCCAGTATGTGATCCAGGCTCTTAAAGCTTTTACTTCTAGAAACAACATCATCATGCCACCCATTGCATGATACTTCACTGTTGTGGGCAGGGTTTCAATCTTCACTAAATGGTCGTTTTGATCAAGTTGGAGAATTTCAAGCGTTGGACAACAGGCTTGAGAAATTGAAATCCTCGTCACAAGTGTCTGGCTTAAATTTATCAACTTGATCTCCTTCATTGAATACCCATGCCCGAAATCTAGCTCGCTGATAGGGCAGTCACAAATCTTCAAAATTTTGAGATTGGTATGTTGCCAAATTGGCAAAGATTTGACTCCTGAGGATTTAATGCATAACCATTCTAAAAGATTTAGACGCTCAAGAGATGGTGGTAAAGATTCCAAATCGATGCAATCGATTATGGAGAGACTATTCAAGGTGGACAAGTCTCCAAGAGAATCGGGCAAGCTTGTCAATAGTGGGCTCCCAATTGTCAGCACTTGTAATTTGCTCAGTTGATCGATGTTACTTGGTAAATCCAGTAGATTGGTATCTTGAAGATGCAGCTGCCTTAAAACACGCATGATTTGTGATATTAGGTAACTCCTGCAATTTAAGGCATCTTGAAAGGTACAGATTCTCAAGACTTGTGATGTTTTACAGATTCTAATGTCAGATTAGAAAGCAAGCTTCGTACAACCTGATAAATCCAGGTATTGCAAGTTTATCAATTGCTTAAAGGAATGTGGCAACGTCCTCAAATCCTCAGAAGAAAACAAATCCAGATACCTCAGGTTCGTTAACTCCCCAAAACCAGTGGGAAGGGATGAAAGAGTTTTACAATGCCGTAGCTCAAGATGCTCCAGTGATTGAAGAAGACAAAACTCCTCCGACAGTCCTTGAATGCGAAACTCGTCTCCCATATAACCTATCAAGGCTATCTTTCTCAGATGTGTCAGCTCTGATATCGAAGGTGGAAAGCTCTCAAAACTACTGCCCCATGAACTAGAAATGATCAGCTCCCTCAACCCTAAAGGAGGATTAGCATTGTGTTTCCAAAACTCTTTCAATCTCAAAGTGCCATAAAGCTCTAGGACTCTTAAGCTCTTCAATGAAAGCCATGGCGGAAGGCTTGAATGATGAAATTCAAACCAGCGAAGCCAGATGAGGTTTTCTGATAGTGTGACGTACTCTTGGGAGAAATCATTTCCTATAACAACAAGGAAAGATAATCCAATTGAGGATGCAGGTGTGGGCTTCAATGGTCTACTTGATTTTTCTGCAAGTCCTAATCCAAGTGAAGAAGGAGAAGGCAGCTTCAATGATCTGCGAGATTTCTCAAGGTGTATTTTTGCACGTGGGGATTCACGAAGGGGCACGCATGTCCTACTAGATTTTTCAATGTGTTTTCCTACAACTGGGGATCCAAGAACGGGCTCCCTAGGAAGGGGCTTCAAAGGAATGCGTCTAATAAAGTTACTTCAGTGAAGAGTCTTTTTGCTTTCTTCAACAGTCTTTTTGGTTTCTTCAAAAACTTGTTGAAGTGAGGATCCAAGAAGGGGCTCCCATGTTTTACTTGATTTGTCAACCTATTTTTCTACAGGTGAAGATGAAAGAAGAGGCTCCCGTGTTATTCTTGATTTTTGAATCAAAATTTCGTTGAATGAGGATGGAGGAAGGGGTTTCAATGATCTTCTTGAGTGTTCAATAAGCTCCACAAAATTTTCAAATGGCGGCTGGTAGTAAGCAGAATAAGTTGGGAACTCTCCGTGTGCAGAGCATAAAATGAATTGAGCAGTTACGGCCATTATCCCCCGAATCGCCATTTTATCCTTGGTCTGAAATGCTTGCTTCTGAATTTTTTAAAACCATCTTTTTTCACTTTTACTGCTTTTTCCTTCATTCCCGAATAAGTGTGCAAAGCATCCCATATTCTCCAACATGATATAATACTACTAAGATAGAAAACAAAGAATGTAATTTGTTGCTGTAAAAAAGGTGTCCATGCTACATATATACCTTCCCCTTCACCATCATTGTCCATTTGCAGGTCTCTCCTAAATCATTCTTGACTCTGTTGTAACCAACCAATGCTTTTCGAAATCAGAAAAACAACACAAATATAACTTGTGGCCTCTGTGCGATACATATGACTAAAGAATTCTTCATATGATTGATATTTCATTTTAGTCTAACAAAATTTTAGAGCATGAGGTTTATGAAATTTTGAGGTGCTACACTCAAGTTAATCATCACAGGACCTTAGAAAGTCAATTTAAAAAAAAAAAAAAAAATTACTAGAAATTTTCAGTTCCAACACATCTTAGTTTCCTTCAACTGATTTCTTTGAGCATTCGTTAAAGCTGCATAGGCTGCTGGGTCTGTGATGTCTGTGAACCCATTAGTGACCAAATCCCATAGGTCATTCACAACCAGAATTGTCTTCATTTTCTTAGACCAAATATCATAGTTCTACCCATCAAAACTCGGTGGCTGCTGCCATCCTTTGTTGTCCCCACCTGCCATGAATGCCTAGACAAACTAGGGCTTATAAAACACCCACACAAACTTGACTGCCCAGAAAAACAGGGCTTTGATACCAAATGTTAGCAGAAAAAACAGGGGAGATGGGCAGAATGCTGTTCTCAGATGCAATGCTATAGCAATAATGAACAGCAAACAACAAATGCAAACAAACAGGAAACCAAACACAGAAAAGACAGCAATATATTTTTATATATATATTTTCCTTCAAGTAGAATACATTCATTACTTCATCCACATTACAAATTCAGAGCTGCTACTCTGTTTTCATACTCTGCCCCAATCTCTAGCGCTGCACACTGTATATCCGGAGCTGCCTGTGCGAACTCCGTAGCTGACTACTGTTGCTGCTGCAACATTCCTCTCTACTGTTCTCCTTCTGCTGTTCTCTCCTGCAACCTTCTAATTCCTCTGCTGCTACAGGATGTTCTCATTCATCCTCTCTGCACATTACATTTTCCCTCTCTTTTGTCTCTTCTACATATGCCTAGCAAAATGGGTGCTCAACAATTTCAAATTCAAATGCACCTACCTCATTAATTTCTGGCAGGCCAACGGTGTGGAAGGAGGAAGCGGGAGATCCCCAGGTCTAACGCGGGGGCAGTCAGCAATAAATGCCTGACGGAGGATTAAATTTCCAACACAAACAACTAATAGAATTCAATTTTTTTTTAAAGTGAATAGACTACAAATATAAACATTACTTTAAAATTCCTTTCACTAGTTACCTCTTCTATAAGTCTCGTGTCATAATCTGTTTTAGGATAATTTAACTTTCTGTCAGCTGGGATGCGGGTAACTAGAATAGCATTGTCTGAAGGCCTGCATGGTAATAGTTTGGATCACATAAGTGGCAATAGTTTTTAGAGTACTAACCTTGCTGTAGCTTCAACAATGAAATAGTGACCTTAAAATTAAAAAATAAATAGAGTTACGAGTATCTATTATAATTTTCTCAAAGATTTAGGCATATAAGTTTTTTTTAAAGATTGAGCACATAACATAGTTTAATCAGATTTCCTGTCAATTATCTTGATCCAAACGATAAAGAGTTACGAGTATCTATTATAATTTTCTCAAAGATTTAAGCATATAAGTTGTTTTAATGATTGAGCACATAACATAGTTTAACCGGATTTCCTTGTCAATTATTTTGATACAAACAGTGACTTATATAAGTCACAAATATTTACTCAAATTTTTCTTACCTGTTTTTTCTTTGGAATATTTAAAAAACATTAAATACCATATTCATAATCATAAAACAAACAAATGTCTTCCTCCTGTCATCATTTTATATAAAATATCTTAACTTTAAAGTAATAGCAATGTGAGAAGCTATATGCATTCACCAAGGTTTATTTGACGCTTTTTTTTCTTAAGCCTGTCAAGAAATATAGCCCAAATTAATTAGATCCCTATTTTATGTAATAAATACAAAAATCAATAATAATAGTGAAGATTTTTAAGCACACAAATATGACAGCAAATAAACAAAAAACCATAAAAGGATAGATGCAGACATAGAGAATAATCTTTTATTGCTGTTGATAAAAACTAGAGAGCTACAGCTCTTTATTACATTATATATATCTTTGCTACAAAGGAATCTAAATAGAAAAAACAGAAAATAACAAACCAAAGATAGCATGATTTACATGCATCATCATGCAACACAAAAGTTGCCAAATTCCTAAAAGTATCTAAATGAAACTAACTAAGAAAATAGAAATACTAAAATGGAAACTGCACATGTGGCTGTGCCACATCAGTTATCCAACAAATAGCCCATATTTATTGAATACAGATCATATTTACAATGCACACAGGATTTTCAAACAGCTTTACAGTCCCACTAAATAACCTAAAGAGGAGACACATTATGATAATCATGGAAAATTGTAAATGTTTTTTGGGTGATCAACGAATTATTCCAATAGACTACCACAGAAGTAGTACACAACAAAATGAATAGAATACCATATATGGGCTTTATAACGTCCACTTCTCTGGTAATCACATACTCCAATGGCTTGGCTTTTTTTTCTAGGCCTGCCTCTCCCATAATTGCCATTTTGATTAGCCTGAGCTCTAACATTTTTACCATTATCATTTATATCAGCCCTTTCATGAGAGACCCTAGTTTTAGGGTTTTCTATGCCATTGTCACCGACACTTGCACCATGATGGCATATGTCTTTCTAACCTTCTCTCTTCTAATCCTGAGCAGCACTTCAGCTTCTGGTTCATCTTCATCCTTCAATTAAAAATAATTCTTCTTTTGCTTTATATATTTGTCTACCAGAACCTCACCAGATAGAAAACCAAGCAGTAGGGTTTTCTATCTCAATAGGGAAACCAGACAGGGTTTCAACTTGAGCATGAGAAAGTCTCATATTATGATTTACCATTTGAGGGTGACTGAAACTGATGTTAGTTCCAACTTGAACATGACCTGCATGATGGGTATCCTCCTCTGGCAATTTACTACGTTTAAATACCACTGGTTTATGTTTAATCAGTGTGAGAGACACAATAACACTTTTTTCTTCATCCTGTGATGTCCATGAGTAAAATGCACTGCAATTAGAATACTCGTCCAATACGATAAAAGGGACGAAGAAATTTCAACTACTTACAGTGAAGGAGACATCACTACTAGCATAGAATGGTTTGGTTGTATGGGCTACATGGTGACCTTCAGTATCATTACTAGAAGAGGCCATTATTCCAAAGGCTGCACAATCTAAGCAAACAAGTTGATACTGAGCTTCTTTTCTGTAAAGTATATTCCTTGTTGATAAAATATAGATTCGGAAAATATATTATATCTATTAAACTGGAAGTATTACAATTTATAATGGGATGCTAACATTAACAAATCCACAAATAACTCAACAGATCCCTAAACTAAGTCCTAGAATAGTGGATCTTACAACACAACTAAGATTGGTGGCCTAGTCAACTGAGACACGTGTTCTAGTTTATTCATTATTTCTAACACTCCCCCTTAATGAATAAACTACACTAATTTTCATTTCGATTACAATTACAATATAACTTTCATCTGCAAACAATTATTCTTGCTGGCTGTCATTGCACATTGCCGAAGGATCTATGCCAGTGTTAAACAAACCTAGGCTTTAACTTGACAACCATTTCATTGTTGGCTGCCTATAATTTGCCGGAAGGGTCTCATTCCATGTTGCATTTCTTGCAATACTGTCTACCTCATATGTAGACTTCTGCCATAAGCAGACCATATTTTCAAATATGGGCGAGGTCATCCCATAACACCTCGGCTTCAATCACCTCTCCACAGATCGGTGGCATGGCTCCTAACCATGGCTTATGCATTCCTTTCCTTGGCACTCTTCACATTTTCCTATTCTTATCCTTGGCACTTCCGATCAGTCACTTATATTTCCGTGACATTTACAATGCAGATATTACACTGCTTACATAGGTTCTTTACATGAACCTCTCAGTGCAACCCTGACAGAGAAGAATATGAAAAAACCAGTCCAAATAGACAATAACAAATTATAAAAAAACCTGAAAACATAAAAACTGAAATAAACAGAAGAGACTTATTTCCATTCTGAGCTAGAAGATAGAGCAGCAATGAGACTGCCCTGAGTCCTTAAATCTGATTTCCAAACCAGCCCACAATCTAATACACTAACACACAAACAGCTAACACACTTTTCTTTGAACTCTCTTTTCATAGGGCAGCCATCAAACCTAGCTTTCTCTCATAGACACACTACATCATAATCCTGAGCCATCCCCTGAGGGAGTTAGGCTCAGACCTGCTCTCATACCATGATAAAATATAGATTGGGAAAATATATTATATCTATTAAACTAGAAGTATTACAATTTATAATGGGATGCTGACATTAACAGATCCACAAATAACTCAACAAATCCCTAAACTAACTCCTAGAATAGTGGATCTTACAACACAACTAAGATAAGTGGCCTAGTCAACTGAGACACGTGTTCTAGTTTATTTATTATTTCTAACACTTGTGAGCGAAGAACATAGAACGAGTCATAAATAAATATTACAAAATATAATTTGTTTTATCTTCAAAGAGAAATTAATTAAAATGATTAATAAGAAAACTTAGCCTTGTATAAAGAAAGGCTATAAATAATTATATAATAGATATAGCATTTCTACAAGTTATGATAGTAAATAATTGTGTTTTCAGATTTCTTTGAAAACACAGAGGATGCAGGAGTGGATGAGGATGAAATCGTTGTGCAGGTAGTTCTTCCAGGTGATGGCGAAGCCGCTGTGGATCCGGCTGGTGGGGACGGTGTTGCATAGTCTCTCTCGGTGGCTGGTGGTATGGGTGTATTATCATCTATCTTTTGGCTTTTCTCTTATATACTGAAGGTGGTTCTCTTTTTTGGGTTATAGCACATGTCGTTTGGCACTCCTCCTGTGCGTTCTTATACTTACTTTGCCCAGTCAGGGCCTTCTTTTGTGTCAATCTCTTTTTGAGGCGTCCTTTGGGCAGCTGGTTGCCTGATGTGTAAACTCTAATATTCTAATATATAGGTGGTCTATCACCTTTCTCGTTGAAAAAAAAAAAATG
The DNA here is from genome assembly GCA_027924645.1 of Cunninghamia lanceolata. NCBI lineage: Eukaryota > Viridiplantae > Streptophyta > Pinopsida > Cupressales > Cupressaceae > Cunninghamia > Cunninghamia lanceolata. The sequence continues at coordinate 25,590,163 of BSBN01000078.1, read as the reverse complement.
TTTTACCTTGGATCATGTTATGTTATTATCATTCAGATGAAGCATAGTTAATACAGAAATGTAGATTGCAATATTTGCTACCTAAAAGGAAGAGAAGAGGTGAGACGGAAGGGAATGAGACTTAACAATAAAGAAATTAAATCAAGTCAAAACTAGATCTTATAAAATTATTATAAAAGAAAAAAAACATAAAAAGAAAGAGACAAGAAAAATGAAGGGTTTTGGGATCCCTTTAAAACCTACTTTCCTCTTAATGAAAAATAATATACTCACAACAATCTAAAAATATAATATAATAGACATCTAAAAGAAAGCTTTTGACTTCTGGGAGAAAAATAAAATAAAAACATACAAATCTAATAGAATAAAAAATACAATCATAATATAACTATAACTAGCATACCTATCTTTCAGGTGCAGGCTGCATTCTAAGAGATGAATAGGGAAACCTTATTTGAGCACTTCCAAGTGACTGGTAGGAGGGTATATTCTAGGCCATCCTGGCTGGCCTCCAAAAGTGCAGGGAAAAATAGATCTCAAGTCTGGACATTGAAGGACATTGAAGGTGACACAAATTTGTATCAATTCCATCACAACAAGGAAAATTCTAAACTGGAAACTTAAGATTATTGGGGAATCTATTTAGAATTGCTTGTCCGCAATTGTAGATTACACTATCGCTCATTGTTATAGACAGGCGAACAAGGAAGCATATCATCTAGCAAATTTTGCATTCACCTAGGTACCGCCGAGGTCTTTGGGTCTTTGGCTCTTCTCCAGATCTCTAGGGGTTGGATCTCTCACACTATCAGACATTGATGATTGGGCACCTTGTCCTAGTAGGGCATACTATTTTTTTTATAATTTTTTCTCGTGGGAACTGTTTCTTAACCGTATTTATACATCAAAAAACTAGTATACCTATCTTTAGAGAAATCCATTTAAAATAGGTCAAGACATTCTTTTGATGTCCCTATTTTTTTAATTGCTTTACTATGTTTTTATTCTTTTATTTCAACACATTAATTTGCTCCTTTTTTATTTGATTTCACTAATAAAATATAGTTATAAAATATTATTTTACAACACTATATTCAACCCTAATAAAATATAATTATAAAATATTATTTTAGGGCCCTATATTTTTATAAAATAGTAATGATACTTTTATTTTTTCTAAAGATAAAGAATTGTTTATCATTTCAAATTTGTAACCAAAGTAAATTTATAAGGAAAAATTTATGTAAAGAACCCTAACCATATTTTGGTGTGGAGAGATTTGAAATGTATTGAGTAAATAAAATTGATATCTAAAAAATAATCTAAGTTCCTAAAATAAAATAACACTCAAATATTTCTTTAATTATAAAACTAAAGTTTACAAAGCCTATAAAATAACACTAAATTATTTCTATAACTATAAAAAAAACTTTAGAAAGCATCCATATTTTATCTTGTAGAACCCTAACCCTAGTTGGATGTGGGGAGATTTGAAATGTAGTGAAAATAACAATAAATTAAATTTCATTTTGCAAGAAAACAAAAGAAAATTAGTTGCACTTACCATTCAAATAACTTTTCCATTTATGCAGTATTCTTTTGCTTTTCTATTTGATTTGATATTTTTATTTATGTAAATTATTTATTTTATGTGGGTTTTATTGTTATGTGCATTTATTTCATAAAAACATGTCGTTACATATTTTAAATTTAATTCAATTTAAATGGTACCAAAAAATTAATTATAATTAAACTAAAATAAAGTAACTATAGTTATTTTTCTTTTCTAGCCTTCATTAAGCTAAAGTAAATAATTTACCCTACTATTAACTTTCATATTTTTCTTTGTGGGACATCGAGATAATTTTCAATAATTTAATCCAAATCATAACAAAAACTTAATTATAATTTTTTAATGGAATTCAAAAATCTAAAACAAAGTCATTAAACTAAATATTAATTTTGCTTTGTGAATTTTCAAGATTGAAGAACGCTAAACCTAGCTCCCATTAAACTAAATTAAATAATTTACCCTCTTGTTAATGTTAGTGTATATATATTTTCATATATATTATACACTTAGGCATAAGCCTACTTAAATGTGCCTTCACATAAGCATGTCTCATTGAGGTGTCAAGTTTGTTGGGCATTTAGGATATGTATCATCAAGTTACCCACTAACTAGCCACTCATGCTAGTTTGTATGGAAGCAACTTGATCACTCTTAGTGTGGAGTCTTTCTCTCAACTAATAACTGCCTCTCCTGTCATATATGTTTTTGTTTATTTGCCTAATCAAATACTTCAAACTTGTAATAAACACTTGTCTTTTCAATTCTTAGTCCTTATATGTGTTAAGTCAAAAATGTCCCCTTGGAGCCTTTTCCATCTTAAGGTTTAGCTCCCAGGTCCTATTTATGCATTTAGAGTATATTGCATGATAATTTGACATCTTGATGATAAAACCCTAAAGTTTCATGGCAAATGGGATCTAGGGGATGCAGTTGACATAATTCTTGCCTGAAATAGGGAGAGGACTTGGGTGCCTGCACCCTAGTCTTGGCCTATTTTAGGTTAGGACCAATTTTGGAGTGTTGGTTTATGACCATTATTTAGGTCCTATGCCGACACTGTAAGTTTGAATTATGAAATTCTTATTGGGAATGTTTGCAGTTGCATATATAAGCATGATTAGGTTATCATTTGAAAACTAGATGGCAATTGTGAACGTTATGCATTCTTGTGTTTAGAGCATTCAAAGTATTCATTGTGTTGCAAAGTAGAGCATTGTTATTGTCTTTGTGTTTGTAGATTTGGCATTCATCTCCTCATGGCATGAAGAGCATATTTCTTCCATGAGATCTTCACTACAAAGTGATGTCATTTATGTTTTCAATCATTTATCATTTAGATTTTTCCTCTATCCTGTAGGGATATAGAACGGTATTCGGAAGACTTGAATGTCTCTCTAGGGATTGAATAAGGCAAGCCTCTAAACACTACAACCCCCAATGCATTTTTCTATGATTGCAAGTTACAAGTTGTAGGAGAAGAAAAAGTGGAGTTACAAGAGAGTAGTATAGACTATCGAAATTGTAGATCAAAAGAGAAAATAGAGACCTCCAAACTAAGGCACCTACTAATTAGTCCTCAGGATCTCGCAATAGGAATATCTCTGGAATAGCAGGAATTGGTTGTAGACAAGATTCCTAGATCCTGATAAAAATGGTGGCACTGGACTAGGGTGCTCGCTCATTAGTCCCTGACTTTTCCATTTTCTAAACTTATTATTCTAGTATGCATTTTATTGTCATTTGATATCTCTATATGATAATTTTCTGTAATTTGTCTGTTTCCTTCTGAATTTGCATAATTAGGGGTTTGAGCATAATTGGACTTAATTGAACAACAAAATCACATAATTCCAATATTCCCCATATGTTTTGAGTGATCGAAGGCCTATAGTAGACTCCCTACTCAGTTGATGTCCATGAATGTTTAGTGGAGAAAGGATGATTTACACAAACTAGCAAAATCAACCCTAAACTAAATCTCCCTCATTTTTCCATACTAAACATTTTGGTGAGCCCATATTTTTGAACTTTTTTGCACCTTGCTAAGTGTTGTGCTTCAGATTTACATTCATTTCATTCATTCATATCATTATTTATCTTATTGCATTTACAAATTACAAAAAAATTTCAAAATTTTGAAAATTGGCATTTTTAGCTTGCATTTTAAAATAATTTAGATTAATTGGTATTGAATTTTGTTAGAGTAAATGCATATTTACTTAAGTTTTACTTAGGTAGACTATAGTTTAGTTGCATTTAACTAATTAGGGTAGTTGTGTTTCCTGTATTAGGAAGTTCCATCCCTGTCACCTATTTTCATGGCTTTTAAAAGCCTATACCATATGTAGATTATTCATCTCATTCTCAATGCATTTTCTCTTCAGTGAAATATTTTCTATCTTGTGAAGGTTTTTTATTGTAGTTGGGCATCTTGGGTGTGTTGCTTTCACATTGTATCAGAGCCACCCAATCTGCAAATTCTTCCAGAGAGCTTCGGTCGGAGACTTTGAGATCGATTGGAGATCATTCAGCATTTGGAAAAAAAAATTCAAGTTGCCTATTTTCTATTTTGCCTGGAACCTCTTGGCATTAAATTTCTTGACCATGGCATTTGTTCCATTGTGGCATTACTGATAAGCCGTCAAAGTTCTTTTTGTGAGGTATTGAAGGCATTTTTTGGAGAAGAGGTGACAATTCTGCAGGTCGAGTTCTCATTTTTAGAGGTCAAAAATCATTTCCAGTACTGCATTCCTTATGTGAGGAGGCATGAATTTCCTCACTGTAGCCCGAAAAGGCCATGTGAAGCCAAGTTGCCTGAATTTATGAACTTAGTTTTGTGCTGTGATTTTTCTTTGCTGAGAGGAAGATGTCTTTGTGAAAGGAACGTCTGCAGGAGTGTTGTGTAGTTTTTTTAGCAAACATATATACATATAATTTTGATCAGACTTTAATAGTTTGTAAAGTTTAAATCAAATATTTATCTAAGGTTTCATGCTATGTGTGTGGAGGTGGGCCCATTTGGGCAATGTAGCAAACTTGATCAAAGCATCTTAATCTCACATTGGAGGCATAGAAATATCCTTGGTTCTTTTATAGCATGACACTCACATGGTTATTGTGAACAAAGGTTCACGTGTCCAAGTTGTTGATGTAGTGGACCCTCTGTGCACTGTAGAGTTGGTGACTGAGCCTTGTGGAGTGTTTGCCAAGTGGCCAAAAATTGATTGCGGGTCAAGGTGCATAAATATAATTTTTTCTCAAATCCTTTTTTTAAAATCTGCTATTTGGTTGGAAAATTGGTGAAAAATAATTTCTCAAGGCTGCATTTTTTGGAGGTTTTTATCAGTTGGTTTAATTTTGCCTTTTAGTGCTATCTTTGTCATGGATACTTCTAGAACCATTGAATTGTTAACTCCCCATAATTGGAGGCTGAGTTAAACTCTCTTATCCCTGAAGCATTTCCTACTATTGATGACTTCCTAGTGAAATTCAAATCAGTAAGGTCACAACTAGTATGATGTGGAAAGGGAAAAACTGATAAGGAGTCCATTTTTTTTATTCTATCTAAGTTAAGAGGCCCTTTTGTTGTGTTTTCCTCTAGCTTTTACTCAACAATGGATGCCTTAGGTAGAGAATTCTAGATGCCCTTTTTTAAGACCTTCTATGATTGGTTAACAAGGGAGCAAGCCAAACTTGTCTAGTTGGAGGGGGTCCCTAATAATCATGCATTGGTTGTACATGGTTCACATATTAATGGGAAGAAGAAACCTCAACCTAAAATAGAGTCAAATGAGACCTCCACCAGTACAAAAGAAGAAAAGCCAAAGAAGGAGAAACTCAGTTGCATATATTGTAAAAAGAAGGGGTACGATAAGCATTATTGTTACACAAAGAAGATATATGAGCTCTCCCACCTTCTTGAAAAAAATAATATCCCACTGCCATCCTATATGACTCCTACAACATCTACATCTTTATCTTCTCCATCCACCAAGCCCACACAGTCTAGTAGTACAAACATTACAAATAGTAAAGAAGATAAGCACTACATGGGTAAGGGACATGGAATGGTCACTTCTACAGTTGATTCCCAGTGTGACAGATGGTTCCTAGATTCTGATGCATCTCATCACATGAGTTCTTCACCCTATCCTTTCATGGTTCTGTACCCTTTCAACACTTCCAAAATTTTGTTGGGGAACAATAAGTGGTTGGATGTTCGGGGGACATGCACTGTTGATATTGGTGATGACTTCTTTCGGGATGTACGGTGCATTCTAGAGTTGCACACAAATCTTCTATCTATATACTAGATAACACATGGTGAAGTCCCTAAGATTGTGGAGTTTATATCTGATTATGTGTTTATCAGAGAAGCTGATTCTGGAAAACTCATTGCTATAGGTAGTGCTGATCATGAGTCTAGACTGTATAGCTTCTCTCACTTTGTTAAGGAGGATGACTATGTACCTCGACACCCTTGGCCAATGTTTATAGTAATATTGGTCATCTACATTTTGGGGTACGTCAGACTCATGTTGATTCTATCCCTATTACTTGAGAGGTTGATTTTCCAGCCCAACAGACTACCTTTGATCCCATAGATCTTCTTTTGTTGGATGAGTACTTAGCAGGCATCTCTAATTTGTTTGTAGAGTCTCACCTTATAGATTTGGGAGATTCACTTGAGGGGATTTCTCTCCTCTTTGATGATAGTTACATCATGCCAGTTGATTCATTAAGATTAATTTTGGAGGTTGACTTGGATGTGCCTTCTCTTGATTTGTCACATTTCTTGGTTGTGGTTAACCATGATCATGTGATGGATTGCTCTATTTGGAGACTTACTTCCCCTTCTTAGTTGGATATGGACTGGTTCCTTCTTCTTCTGGTGGACCTATTTCTTCCTAAGGGAAGAGGTTTTAGTTGCAGACACTGGATCATCTTCAGTCTTCAGGCATCCTTCATCAATATTGGAGCTTCTTCATTGTGGAGGGACTATATAGTCTCTCTCTTTCCCTCTTATGGGGTGGGGGGCATTGATTGTATATATAGGATGTATGTAGTACTTGGGGGGATGTGATTAAGTCCTCCATTCACCATCCACCATGCATCATTTTTTGTTTTTCATTCTCTCTTTTGGGGAAGGATTTTTTCCCATAGGGTTTTTCTCCTATTCTCTGGTTGTGAGAGATTTTGTTTTTGCATTGTAAATAGGTACCTAACATGGTTGTGTAGCTAGGACCCATATTACATCTTCATTCTCCCTAAGTTGCTCTTAAGGGGGGGTGTTAGAGTAAATGCATATTTACTTACGTTTTACTTAGGTAGACTATAGTTTACTTGCATTTAATTAATTAGGGTAGTTGTGTTTCCCATATTGGGAAGTTTCATACATGTCACCTATTTTTCATGGCTTTAAAAAGCATGTACCATATGTGGATTATTCATCTCATTCTCAATGCATTTGCTCTTCGGTAAATATTTTCTCTCTTGTGAAGGTTTATTTCTGCAATTGGTCATCCTGGGTGTGTTGTTCTCACAAATTTCAATAAATTTTGATCATTATCATTAGACCTAATTTTAAATATAGAAATTTTCCATTCACCTTTCATTTAGATTACATTTTCATGCTTAAATTGTTAAAAATTGCTTAACAATGTGCATTTCTCCATATAACCTAGTTTTGCATTAGCTAGGGTTTGTAGTCAAAATCTTGTTTTAGATTTTACTACCCTTTTAAAACACTCATTAGGACTGATTTCTAAATGTAGTGTTTCATCATAGTGATTATCTTGCAAAATTTCATGCCTAGGGTTTGAAAACCTTGATTTTTCACTAGATTTTGGCCTTATCACCTCTCTAGATTTGCACCATAGGCATGATGTAAAGGATTTTTATATACTAATTGGTTTTTATCAAGGTTATTATCTTCTTTCCCTCATAAAATTATTTACAACACCATTTTATTGGGCTCTTACAGTGGAAATTTGGTGAAAATTTACATATTTTGACTGTATTTTCCCTAGGGTTTGGCCTAAATTTGCACTCCAAGCATGTTATGATGAATTTCATGATTTTATATGACTGATATTACTACTATAATCTACTGAACCTCCTAAAATTCTTTACAACACCCTTTGTATTGGGTCTTTGCATTGAAAATTTGTGAAAAATTGCATACTTTAGTATATTTTCACTAGGTTTTGACTTGTCATCACCCTAGGTTTGCATCAAAGCATGTTGTGAAGGATATTATTTCTTTATTGGTCTAACATCAGATATATTATTTTCTTCCCCCAATCAATTTCCTTACAGTGCTTTTTCTTTCACTTGTTTGCATTGGAAAAAGTCAAACAATCAAAGCATTTTGGATCTTAAACATATCTTGTTCCTTGCATTTGTTCTATTAGTTTTTGCATTAAGCATTGCATGCTTTTGTATGAGTATTATAAATTTTTGACCTAATAAGAATATCCCTTTAAGAAAAAGCATAAGACACATGGGATCTAGTGCTTTCGAAGAAAATGATATTCCTACCTTTGAAAATCTATTGAATACATTCTTTACAAAAGGAGAGACACAAATTTTGCAAGATATTATACCCCATACAACCACTATGGATGATCAATTATTTGATGATGTTGAAGAAACTATTGAAGAATTTGTACATGTACCTGATGAGCAAATAAACAAGTTTGATAAAGAGTTATCAAATTTTCAAACATTTGTTGAAACTGAAAGGATAGCGGAAGGTGTCCCTGTGATCTACCACATAAGAGAGATGATAAAAGAAGGACAAGATGGTATTAATGTTATTTAAGGTTTAACACATATTGTACATAATAATGTCATGATAGTTATTGAATGTGCAAATGGTATCAAAAACATATCGTCTCTGTCTCATATGCAAGTATCGACACCTATACCAACCACTAAAGTGTCTACATTTACATCAACAATTTTAACAACTAATGAAAATGCTTGTAGTAATGCTACCATGGGTATTGGAGTATCTAATGGAAGTAGTTCACAAAATTACAAAGTTATGGGATCTAATTATCAGAACTTGGTTTCTAAGGGGACCTCTTCTAGGAATGCTTATTCCCAACCGCCTCTCTATCCCACCTATTCTCAGCCACCTACTACATATAACTACTCACAACCACCTTCCACCTATCACTATGTCCAGCCACCATTGAACTATTCATGGCCTCTGCTTATAAAAAATTTGGCTCATTCACCTCCTCACTTTGGTTCTAATTCCTTGTAGCAAACCACATCTCCCAATGATGCCATCTTAAATAAACTTTTGCAAGGCATGACCTTTTTACAACAAAAAATGACAAATTTGACAAATTCTTCACAATCTAATTTATACCAACTTATCATGCCCGTAATCCTCTATCTTATGCAATTTTGAGAACTCCTATGCCTGAGAGGTTTGAGATCCCTTGCATTGAAAAATATGGTAGAAAATGTGATCATAATACTCATGTGGTAGCATTCACAACTATGTGTAGAGATTTCTACTTTAAAGAGGACTTGTTAGTAAAACCTTTCCCATGATCTCTCAAAGATACTACTTTAGAATGGTTTTCCTCTTTACCTCTGAATTCAATAAACTCTTTTTCCCAGTTAATTGATCAATTTTTCCAACATTTTTAAGAAAACATTAGATCTCAAGTGTCTTTGATTAATTTAGTTCATTGCAAGTAAGGTCCAAAAGAAAAGTTAACTAAGTTTATTAGTCAGTGTCAATCTCTTTATGCACAAATCCAATATCAGAAGAAAGATGAGGATGTTTGAAAGGTGTTTATTACAAATCTACAACCTAACATCCATGATAAGATCCTCTTGATGAAGTATATCTCCTTTAAATATTTATGCACCACCCTTTAACTTTCATCTAGTCAGTATGAAAACCAAAACTCATCGGCTCAAGTTGGTCAATCTGTGGGTGGACCATCATAAAACAACTTTAAGAGGAATAATATTAATAGGAGTTTAATCATGATTAATAGACCAAATTCGAATAACTTTGCTCAAGTGTCTTCTCTCACTAATCTAAAGAAGGCACTATATCAGCAAAGAAAGTTTACTATAATATCTGAGTCTTATCATTCTATCATTAATCAAGCTATGACTAATAATCTTATGAATCTTCCCCTGATTAAACCTTTGGATCCCAACAAACCTCAAGGACCTTACTTTGATGCTAATGCCTTTTGTCATTATCATCGGACATAAGGACATGATACTGAACGATGTATGTGTCTTAAACATGAAATACAAGACCTCATTGACTTGAATGTGATATAGATATCAGGTGTGAATGACAATGGAAATAAGTCAATTGCTCTTTCGAATCAGAATTTGCAAATCTTTACTAATCCTTTTCCTAAGCATAATGATAATAATATGATGGAATAGGGTATAGTGGAAGTAGATGATGATGATTACTTAGAATATGACACATCATGGGCATAATAGAAGTGGATAAGGAAAAGTTGGACAACCCTCCTTGTCCACACAGAAAAGGAATTTATGATGAGGTTCCTCCTCTATTATCCTTACAAGGATTGGGAGATAACCAAAATGCATTAGAAAAACAAATGGAACAACCAATACAAACAACTATATAAAAAAAGAGTGAGATAGTGCAAGATGATTCTTATCACTATCATAGACGAAATCAACAATGAAAACTTGCTAAAAATTGGAAAAGAGAAAGACAAATTATCATCAATTGGAAACAATAGTGTTTCTCCTCCTTACAAGAAACAAAAGGTCTCACTTACACAAGGATTTGAGAAGCAAGCGTTACATGGATTTTTTGACTACAAACAAGACTCTCATAAGAACCACTCGACCTTTACATAAAACATGATTGAGTACCTCTCCAAGAGGTTCACAAGTTCTAAAATTTAGTACGATGGTAATTACAGGTAAGTATTTCTAACTCTTTATCTCTCGTGATGTGTTAAGTGTTGTTTAGGCCTCCTAGGATGACCCTTGATTCTCTTGTAAGGTCTAGGCTACTAGGAGACTACCTCTGTTGTGACCCTTCTTCTATTTATCATCATTCTTCTATATTGTTTCTCCTCTATTTTCATTGTTGTGTGTTGTGTCTTATGAACATAGTGTTGTGGTTGGTGACTTGGGGGCACCCTCCTATGTGATTGTCCCTAACGCACTTATTTCTCCTCTGTCGATTTATGGTTTCCCATCCTCTAGTGTTTCTATCTAGAGGGTAGATGATGAAAAACATATTATACTGATACAAACCTATTGTCCCTTTAGCAAGAAATCAAAAATTAGACTCAATTCCTACATGACAATGGGGTTGTTATATATTATCTGACACTTGGTGAGTAAAATCACTCCATGTGATCTTGATGGTGTCTTATCACACTTACAAAACATAACAATACTTCTGCTCCATACACTTTGTCTATCTTGAATCTTGCATCATGCATTGTTGTTTATCATGATTATATGGACACTAGCAGTTTTTCTTGAAGGAATGTGTTTGTGAGAACATTTAGTAATCGTAAAGTACATGTCACCTCTGTGGGGCATGGGCTTTGTGAAAGCTCGTGTTCCCTTGTGTGTTTTCTTCCTACCTTAATATGCTTAATATCGATACCCAATATCAATGATGTTAAGGTGGGGGCATATATAACGTAAGCTATCTATTCTAGATGTTAGCAATGTGCTTGTTCTTAGGTACAGTCTTAAAGACTGGTGGGGATGAGTCCCTCCTGTACTCTGATATTCTTTTGAAATCAACTTACAGTCATATAAGCTCTCTATGGAGGTGGGATATCACATCCTTTTCTTAAGCCCTCTACGGAGGTGGGGATAGTGTATTTCTCATGGAGAGTGCACATCCTATAATTTTCTAAAAGTCCTCTACAGAGGTGGGGAGTGGTTCTATGACTAATGCAACCCTTAAGTGTGTTTTTGGTGATTGTTGTGGTGAATCCCAATCATCGGTGTGTGCCTATAATGTGCCTGAGATAGTGATGAACCTAGAAATATGAACACTCCATCGCTCATCTACCGTGTTTTCCAAGTGTGTGTGTGTGTATTGCATGTTTGTTCCCAAGCATAGTCTTAAAGACTGGTGGCAATGAGTCCCTACTATGCTTTAGGATTTGTATGGTGTGTTTGATTTGCATGGCATTCTTGATTTGTATTGCATGTCTATTATTTCATGATGCAGTTTAAAGATCAGTGGTGATGAGTCCCTCTTGCATTATGGGTAGTGTGTTTACCTTCCTTGTACTTCCATCTACATTTCATATATATGAGAAAAAGAAAAAGAAAATCATCACTGCCTTCCCTGCATTCACTGTGTTTTGCATGTCTTCAATCTTTTATTCTCCATGCCTTGCATGACTGTAATTGTCTTCTCTATGTTTTGCATGCCTATTACTTTCTTTTCTATGATTGGCATGTCTTCTATGTGATTGGCATGCCTTCTTTGTGCTTGGCATGTTTGCTGTGTTTGTTGATCATACTTTAACGCATATATTTTCATTGCATTTATACATACATTAAAGTGGGGGCTAAATGTTATGTCAAAAAATGTCCCCTTGGGGACTTTTCCATCTTAAGGTTTTACTGTTGAGTCATGTTTATGCATTTAAAGCATCTTGCATGATAATTTGACATCCTCCTAAGAAAACCCTAAAGTTTCATGGCAAATGGGACCTAGGGGATGCACTTGACATAAGTCCTTCCTAAAATAGGGGGAGGACATGGGCACCCGTGCCCTAGTCCTACCCTATTTTAGAACAGGACCAATTTTGGAGTGTCAGTTTATGAAATTATAAAATTCTTAGTGGAAATGTTTGTAGTTGCATATATAAGCATGATTAAGTTATCATTTGAAAACTAGATGGTGATTATGAACTTTATGCATTCTTGTGATTAGAGCATTCAAAGTAAATTCATTGTGTTGTAGAGCAGAGCATTGTTATTGTGTTTGTGTTTGCATATTTGGCATCTGTCTCCTCATGGCATGAAGAGAATCTTCCTTCCATGAGATCTTCACTACAAGGTGATATCATTTGCCTTTTCAATCATTTATCATTTGGATTTTGCCTCTATCCCTTAGGGATACACACTCTTTATCTGATAACGGTGTTCAAAAGGCTTGAATGTCTCTTCGAGGCTTGACTGAGGCAAGCATCTAAACACCACAACCACAACCCATTTTCCTATGATTGTAAGTTATAGGTTGCAAGAGCAGAAAAAGTTGAGTTGTAGGAGAGTAGTACAGACTGTCAGAATTGTAGATCAGAAGAGAAAATAGGGACCTGGACTCGGGCGACCACTCATTAGTCCTCCAGATCCCACAACAGGAAATTCTCTAGAACAATAGGAATAGGTTGTAGACAAGATTCCTAGATCTTGATAGAAATGGTGGTACTGGACTAGGGTGCCCGCTCATTAGTCCCTGACTTTTCCATTCTCTGAACATCAAAATCTGGTACACATTTGATTGTCATTTGATATCTCTATGTGTGATCATTTTTCATAATTTGTCTGTTTGCTTTTGAATTTGCATAATTAGGGTTTTGAGTATAATTGGACTAAATTAAACAACAAAGTCACAAATTTGCAATTTTCCCTATGTTCTGAGTGATTGAAGGCTTATAGTAGACTCCCTACTCAGTTGAAGTCCTTGAATTTTTAGGGGAGAAAGGAGGATTTACACAAACTAGAAAAATCAACCCTAAACTAAACCCCCCTCATTTTTCCATACTAAACAATATGGTATTAGAGTAAGTTGAGTTCATTGTTGGTTCATTTGTTTTCAAGTCTAACTCATCTACAGTTGTGCAGAATTTGACCGAATTGGCCTCATCTCTACCTTGTAACACCCAATTTAGTTTTCACCCTAAAAACTACGTTGAACCAAAGGTATTTTTTTTTAAAAGTTTAAAAGAAGAAAATGATAAATTATTTTTCATTTTAAAACAAAGAAATTCATTCATCAACTAATTAATAATCATGAAATTATAAGTTACACAAAGGGGTTTATCCATCTACAACATTATACAATATGATGATAAAGGTTATTAAGAACATTTTCAAAATAGAAACTTACCAAAGTCACTATGTCTCGATTGTTGACCATCCTAATTCAAGTCTCGGAAACCCTCTGGAATATAGAAGAGAAAGTATCTTCAAGGAGCTTAACCTCCAACCACAGACCATCAGTCTCCCACACTCCTTCCTACCTAGAAGTGGCCATACCCTAGTCAAAGAGGATAGACTTAGGATAACCAATGGTGTTAGCTATCTGAGTACTGGTGTTGTGACCGATGTAACTTGTTATCATGCAATCCTCTAGACACCCTCTAGTCAAGCATGACCACTCCACAAGCTACCCCATCTAGTCATGATGAACTATCAATGCACTAGAGGTAGGTGCACTACCTTGGCCAAAGGATTTGATTATGACTACCCTTGTGTCAACACAAGTAGTAAGTTCACCCACCCCAACTTGACTTGAATTAATCGCAATCCTACAGTTGTATATGTATAAGTATAATAAAATAACGATGGTAATCTTTTGGTTTTTCAACTCATCATGCTTTAACACATGGCAGTTAGGTTTACTTCTCACTTTTGGGCTCTTGGAGACATTTCGTCCATATGTTAGAGGAATGGGAATCTAGCTTACAAGTTAATCAGATAATGCTATTAGTTTATTGGTTGATCTTTAAGTTGGTCCTCTACTTAAAATTATCCTGTCTAGAGAGGACACTAAACTAACAAAATAAGCTCGGAAGAGCTTTAACAATAAACCAGTTATTGAGTTCAAGTAATCGAAGTCCCATAGTTAAAGTTTGAGTACTCTTGCAAGTCTTCTTCGACCTATCAATTCCTCGACATAGCTTAATCTTTATATCATACTAAGCATTTAACAATCCTAACTCATTGTTTCTATTTGGAAGAAGAATGAATGCAAGTTTTAATTAAATACTTAACTATTGATCCATTGTGTCTGCTCTAAAACTTCATTACTTAACATGTTCGATAGTTTTAGACCAAATAATGATTCTATACCCTCTTTCGGTGACACATCAGCATGAATGATATTAAAGTAGAAAGAATTATATTCATTATAAAAGATGATCTAAAACTAGATATCTTTCATAGCATGAAAGGAATAACTCTAATTTCAACTAGCTAATATAGATTCTTAACTTGTGGAAGATCGAGTAGCTACACAACCTATGACATACATTCCACACCATTGTTTCCCATTTTGTCAATGAAATTACACATTCTTTAAGTCTTTCATAAAACTAGTTGCTTTTTGGATATAAGAAGACCAAATATATATATAGTCGGCAGGCCAACCAGTGATGCTTCTAACTTTGACAAACATTAGAAAACCATATCTTAAGATATCTTTCTTGCTGACAGTTGACCAAGATTCAAACTGCAACGTGCTCACCACATAACCCATTTATTTCTTATGATAAGCGGACACAGCTACATGGTTTAGTCGACCATTGTAAGATGCTTTGGGAAAACAAGTATCTTACTACTGTGAAGTTTAAGACTGTGGTGTTGCTCAGGGAAATAGCATTGTTTTTGTTTTAAAAGAAGTGTAAAATACAAGTCTTTAAGTGTGTAAATAGACCACACATTACATCATCAGTAAAACATTAAATTCCTTCTTATTACATGATGGTGCCATTCCTATTATGGCATTCAAGTTTAATCATGACAGTGTGGTAAGAGAGAAGAGATGGAACCTGAAGGAAAGCTTCGGTGATTGTTTAAAAACTAGTCCAAATCTCATTCGCTTCTCACCCGATCACATGCTCTTTCCTCTTGGCCTCCTATTAGCTTCTCTTCCCTGTTCTATCTCCCAAAAACCATCTTTCTTTTACTCTTAAGACAGTCCCAAAAAGAAAACTAACTTATCTCTAACTAATCCGCACCCTATAAACTTGGTAACTACCAAGCATGGCTATCTATCTACCTCCTTCCCGTGGCCACTAATACAAAATTGGTTTTATCTTCCACTAACTTTGCAGCTAATCGGCAAGGTGGATCTATCAATTGGTGAGGTGGCGGTTTTTGTTTTAGACATAATGCCACACTAACTCTAACAAAATCTTGGGCTTAGATAGATTGCACGACTTGGGATAATTGTTGAGCTGACGACCAATCATTTAAGTTTGAAGCTCGAGAATGAATAAAATGTTATGGGATTAAAGACATCATAATAGCGACTTGAGTGAAACCCTTTGAGCTATTGCCCATTAACTAGCACCATTAAAGAATAAAAGAATTGTTCCTTAATAACTATTTAAATATAAATATGATTTTATATATTACCCTTACCAAATGACCCATGGTATTACACTTGACGATCTCATAGCTTTAAAACATTATTTAAACCTTTTATTATATGACGATAACCCACAATAGAAATAATTCTACATCCCAAGAAATCCTCAACTAAACATTTACATCATATGCTCGTAGAGCTTTATGACAATGATGATGACTGGAGCATAAACACAATACGAGGTTTGGGGTCGACTTTACACACAACTTTCGACTTTTACGCAGAACTACTAAACAAGACACAACATACAACTCATTCTCAAGTGTATAGATTTATATATATAAATATATATCAGTCGTCCATATTTGGTGACATGTTTCAGAGTATTATGACACAGATGTCGATTACCCATACTCATCACGACAACTATAAAAGGAAGAGTGACCTATTCTTATAAACCTTGACATTCTCATCCAAAATGGACTTAACCCAAAATCAATACTTATCTCAAGGCAACTAGGTTTATCTACCTGATGTTCATTTTCAGTGGCAAACACACATTGGTTATTCTAGATTCTATTCTCTCTTTCTCGAATATACTTTCTCTTCGTCTTGCTTCTTGGTGAACATGTTCCATCTATTCCTACCATTAACAATCTCACATACAATTTGTGGTCAGAGTACCAATGTTCTGATCAAAACACATTTACATCAAATCATTTTATTTTCATATTGGAAAGACATTTTAATTCATAACATTAGATTGATCATAATCAAGTAGAAATCCATGATTTCATAAAATTAATCTTTTCTAATTATATCATCATTTTCTATGATGTTAAATATATTCACATGACTGCCCTATTTAAAAAAAAAAGTAAATAGTAATACTGAATACAAAAAGGGGATGTAACGTATCCTTCCCCTATAGATTCATCGTCCTCAATGATTGAGTTTATCAAAAAATATTTTTAACATAAAAACAAGATTTTATACCTTAACAATAATGTTTTTGAAAAGATAAGGAAATCTTTGGTGGATGTCATTATAGTCTTCCCAAGTGGCGCTATCCTCGTCATATTGGTCCCACTAAATTTTGCATTGTAAGACCTCTCGATTATGAAAAATGGAGTTTACGCATTTCGAGTACCCTAAGTGGCTCGATCACAACCACTCCTGGCTCTTGTATCTGTAAGGAATTCCATTTAAGAATGTGGTTATTACCTAAAAAATATTTCTTTAGGTAAGAAACATGAAAAATATTATGCATTTTAGACAAGGCTGGAGGTAGAGCAATTTTGTAGGCCACTGGATTGATAATCTCAAGGACTTCAAAAGGTCTGACATATCAGGGAGCCAACTTTGATGATTTACCAAACTTGATTGATCTTTTATGGGATTTAACTCACAAAAGAACTTTCTCTCCAATAGAAAATTGTCTAGGCACCTGTTTGCGATCTGCGTAACTTTTTTGCCTATCATTGGCTTCCGCCAACCTTTTCCTAATCATTTTCACTTTTTCAACCATATCTTCTAGCATTTCTTGTCTAATGCTTATCCTATCTTCTAGCTTGTCCTAGCTTATAGGAGTTCTGCATTTCCTTCCATATAATGCTTCAAATGATGCCATCTTAATGGCAGAATGATAGGAATTATTATAGGCAAATTCAACAAGAGATAAATACTCCTCCCATCTGTATTGCTGGTCCATGCAATACATTCTTAATAGATCCTCTAGGACCTGGTTAACCCTTTTTGTCTATCCATCAGTTTCAGGATGATAAGCGGTGCTCACATTGAGTTTAGTCCCTAGTGCTGAAAATAAAGTTTGCCAAAACTGGGAGGTTATTCGAGCATCTCTATTAGATATAATCTTTTTAGGTACCCCATGCAATCTAAATATTTCTGGAACAAACTTATGGACCAAAATATGAGCTCCATCCATCAAATTTCTAGGAATGAAGTGTGCTACTTTCATTAGTTTATCTACTACAACCAAAATTGCATCATGTCTATTCTGGAATATCATGCGGGTATGACAATCTGGTAGGATGTTGGTGTTCTTCCTTCACTCTCTGACATTCCAAGAAACTTGCCACAAACCTTTCAGTGTCACTTTTCATTCCTTTCTAGAAGTATAACGATTTGACATCAGCTAAAAGTTTTGTAACTCATGGGTGTCTGGAATAAGGTGCACAATGTACTTCCTTCCATACAAGGTTTGCTAATTCTATAGAATTAGGAACGTAGATTCTTCCCTTAAATCTCATTAATCTGTCTAACTCAAAATGGAATCAATCATATCTTGGATCTTTGGGGTTTATTTGCAGAACTTGCTTCACCTATTCATAATATTTGTCTCTAGGTAAACTTTGCAATACCAGATCTTTAAAATTAGCATGAATTGAAATTATAGAAGCAATGTGTCTTCTTCTGCTTAAAGCATCAGCTACTCAGTTTTCTTTACCTTTTATGTAATTAATCTCAAAATTGTAATCTAATATTAGTTCTAACCACCTCCTTTGTCTTGCATTGAGATGAGGTTGTGTAAATATGTAACGAAGACTTTGATGATGTGTTTTTAGTATAAAAGTCTTTCCCAACAAATAGTGTCGCCACATCTAAAGGGCATGAGTCACTGCCGCCAATTCTAAATCATGAGGAGCATAATTCTGCTCATTGTTTTTCAATTTTCTTGATTCATAGACTATTACACGCATACCTCCTAACCCTTCTCCAGAGGCATCAGTAATAACCTCAAATTGCCCTTCAGGATTAGGGACTTTTAGAATTGGTGCTGTTGTTAAGTTTTCTTTTAATAAATTGAATGCCTTTTGACATTCACCTATCCATACAAACTGCTTTCCTTTTCTCTACAAAGAAGTAATTGGGCTATCAATACTTGAAAAATTCAGCACAAATTTCCTATAATACCAGGCCGAACCCATAAAACTTTGTACTTTCAAAACATTGGAAGGTATGGGCCATTCCATAATAGACTTTATTTTTGCTGGGTCAACTGATATCCCTTCTGCTGATATAGTGTGTCCCAAATACTGCACTTCTTTCTGAAAGAAAGTGCATTTCAAGAGTTTCGCATACAACTTGTGTTCTCTTAAATGTTGCAAAACAAGTTAAAAATGTTGTCTATGCTCCTCATTTTTGAAATATATTAGAATATCCTCTAAGAAAACTAGGACAAATTTATCAAGGCAGTCTCTGAAAATACTATTCATGAGATTAATGAAAGCAGCAGGTGCATTAGTCAACCCAAATGGCAACACGATAAACTCATAATGACCATATCTTGTTCTAAAAGTAGTCTTATGAATGTTTTCATCTTTTAACCTTAGCTGATGGTATCTAGATCTCAAATCTATCTTAGAAAATATTGTTGCACCATGCATTTGGTCGAATAAATCATCAATACATGGTAGTGGATACTTATTCTTTATCATTGCCTTATTTAGCATCCAATAATCTATACACAATCTAAGGGTTCCGTCCTTTTTCTTGACAAAAATAACCAGAGCTCCCCATGGTGATACACTTGGCCTAATTCGACCATTAGTCAATAGCTCCTATAGTTGAGCCTTCAATTCCATAAGTTTAGTAGTGGTTGTTTTGTACAAAGCTTTAGATACTGGCTCAAATCCTAGTTTAATATCTATGGCAAAGTCAAAGGTTCTTTTTAGAGGCAAGCCCCCCAACAGTTCCTCAGGAAATACATCTCTAAAATTATGAAGATAAGGGTATTTTTCCTCAAAAGTTTGCTTCTCTAAAGCTTCCTCTACTAGGTCCATTTTGACTACAAAAAGTTGACATCCCTTACACCTAGCCCATTTTAATTGTTTTCATGAAATAGACCTAATTTCTATTTCCCTTTGAATACCCTAAAAATTAACTTTGTTTCCTTTATCATGCAAACATTCAATTGTTTTTTAAAAATAATCCACCTTGGCCCTATGTTTCCACAACCAATTCATTCCTAAAATGATGTCGTAGGACCCTCAAGGTGCCACATATAAATTTACCTCAGTGGAAAAGTTTGAAATATCAATCTTAGCTTCAAACAAACATTGCTCTACCTAAGCCTTTGAGTGATTTGCATATTCAACTGTCCACAGTTTTGACATAAAACCAGCTCTTCTAGGAAGTTTACTTAACACTCTAGATGACACAAAATTTTCTGTTGCACCAGTATCAATCAGAATAGAAACATGGACTCTAAATAAAGTACCTGTCATCTCAATGGGAGTAATCTGATACTCAACTTATCGATTGTCAAGGGCGGCGTGAATCCTTTGTTGAAATGCTTCCTACTGCAAAGGAATTATCATGTTCCTATGCTACCCATTCTACTTTTTATTAGGATAATGGTTGACATAATGATCTCCACCACATGAAAAACAACCTCCAATTGGTCCTCTCTTCTCGGATGGTCTACTCATAGCATCATCATTCCTCTTGTTACCTTTTGAGTCACCCTTGTTTATTTATGTATCAGTAATATTTCTTAAACAAGAGTCAGTTTACCGTACTATATTTTTGGTCATACCTTTGCTTTGTAAATCGACTCTTAGTCCTTCAAATTTTACTCGTGTGTCGTCTTTGTATAAAAGGTTTGAACCTTTGAACCTGAACCATTCTCAAAGCTCAAAGTTCAATGGTTCAATATGTCTGAAGTGTCATATAAAGCAAGCTGCCTTTTTTCTTGTCTTAAGCATCTTTGTACTTTCGGGTTGAACTTGAACCTTCCGCGCGTACTCTATAGCGGGGTTCAAGGTTCAATGATTCAATAGTCTTAAGGTTCAGCACTCATTGTCTTCTTATGAGTTGGGTCACGCAGTTTCCTTGTCTACTAATATATCGTTGAACCTTCTGCTTGTACTCTGCTACGAGGTTCAATGGTTCAAAGTTCAATAGTTCACTGTTTTATAATTGGAAACTTTTTACCAAAGCTGTGTAACTTTTGTTGGTCTACATAACCCTTGTGTCGTTGAACCTTCGTATTGAACCATGTCTTCACAAGTTCAACGGTTCATGAGTCAAGTCCCTGTTTCCGTAAGTCAATCTTTTGCCTACCTATAAAGTCCAGTTGGCATGTTCGAACCATCACATTGAACCACCGCGTTGAACCATGTCCTAAAGGTTCAATGGTTCAATAAGTTCAAAGATTTGGTAATTTTGGTCCCATTTGCTCCCACGGCTTTCTAGGTCAAATTTAGCGGGAAAGTTGGAGGAAAATTTGTCAGAAACTCATCATGAAACTGAGAGCTCTAATTTAGCGGAGACTATGGATAATCATTGTACTTCATGATGGCACAGGAACATTACTTGTTATTAATGAAGAAATCAGAGTTCACGTCTTTTCAAATATTTTTGGCACGTATTGTTCTGAGCGATAATTATTCATTCTGGTAAGTGCCATTATTAACCAAGAACAAGCTAATTTTAACAAGAAAATATACTGTGCAATGTGGAGAAGGATAGCGCTGGAAGTGTAAGGCTCTCATTATTCAAGTTTTCATAGTGAATTCAAATATCCTGAAGGTGAGTTTTGTTTCCCATGTGCTATTCCAAATTCTTATACTGGAAAGAAGAGCCTCTGGAATTTCTGTTATTTTCAAAATTTGAAGTGTTTTATTATAATTGTCCAAGTATGTCTTTGAAATCTACATTTTTGGGAGACAAACATGGCCCTGGTCTCACTTACTCTCACTCAGAATTTGGAGATACTGCATTAGTTCAATATGATTTAGAGGAATTCATAGGAAGAACTAGAAACCCTAATCAAACCCCCACAATGAAGAAAATTGTGGACAGTGGTTTAGTTGAAGCCACAGCCTTTCCTCAGGCTATATTCTGCCCAGAGTTGGTTCAAGAGTGTATGAACAGATACGATCCCCAACACAGGTGCGTCAGAAAAGCCAACGAGGATGTGTTATTCCATGTTAACAGACAAACCCTCATGTCTATGATGAAGATACCGCCTAAGGAGGCGTATTCCAGTCTTGACATTACTGCCTCCAATGGGTATTTCTCAGAAAAGAGACCAACTTACAAAAGTGTAATAGCAAGGAACTGGCTACTAAAATTTCAAAAGCACGGTTCAAGGCTGCCTAGGCCCCTTACTAGAGATCATTTGATACAGGAAGTAAGGGATATTGTGGTGTTGTTGCACAGACTGAGAGGCAATCAGCATGCCTATTACTAGGAGGACTGGATGTACTTTTTCATACAAGTCATCCTTCAAGGCGAACAATATTTGGATTGGGCTGAGATAGTGGCCGACTGTCTACATCAGAGTTTAAATAATCGTTTGGGTAATAGGGATTTCTATATGTCTTCATATCTATTCTACTGTTTAGCATCCACAAGAGATTGGTTTGACTTGCCTCATGAGCCTTTAGATGAGAACAGTAAAATTTATGAATATTATTCACAGTTGCAAAGAAAAAATTGTTATGAAAATTATAAAAGGATTAATGATGTCTTCACTGGAAAGATGACCTATGAACTGGCAAGCAACCCGGGTAAGAGAATGACCAGTGAAGCAATGCAACTGATCAGTATCTACGGTAGCTTTTTCATCCAATTTTTTGAGTTTACTTATATCAGAGTTGGAGGATTTGATGGTGAACTTGTGAAGTTGCCTAGGTATGTATTTGATTGTTTTGTACTGATGGAGGTATGTCGGCAATTGGCACATGTTGATAAGAAATTCCCATCAAAAAGGGGTTGTGGTATCACTTTTCCTATTGAACTTGGGCATTATTCATGCCATTCAAAGTCTGATGCCTTGAATTTGGAGGTGAACCTCAAAAGATTCAATTTTCAATTCTTCACTGCTAGGGCTCAATTCGACAACAAATGGTTTGTCAAAGATAACCTAGATTCTGGAACAGGGCACTCACACCTTCCTAAGCTGGAAGATTATTGGGAAGACTATCCAGATGAATTTGAGGTTAGGAGAAGGTTGTGGTGTAGACTTTCTTTGGGGCAGATAATTACCCTTAATTTAAACATGGATGTTTCTAGAATTTTTAATGGTGATGAACAAGTGGTTGATCCACAATTTGAGAAGGTAGAACACTTACCCACTCCAGAGGTGGACTGGAGCAAGAAAGAGGAAGACAGAATTGAAATTAAAACCCTTCCTATGATAAGGAGGACTGAGAAATGGTTGAGAGAAAAGAGATAGGAAGGGCTTCAGAGTAAAACTGTCCAACAATTCTCTTCAATGGTCGCATCATCGCTTCCCATGGACTCTTCTAATCAACCCCTTGCTATCTGTGGTGTAGGTTCATCCAAGCCATCGACTGAGAAAAGCCCTATCTTCAAGAGATCCAGAAGAGTCCTCATAGATAT
The DNA here is from genome assembly GCA_027924645.1 of Cunninghamia lanceolata. NCBI lineage: Eukaryota > Viridiplantae > Streptophyta > Pinopsida > Cupressales > Cupressaceae > Cunninghamia > Cunninghamia lanceolata. The sequence goes on along the minus strand of BSBN01000078.1, from coordinate 25,566,893 downwards.
TCTCCCGTCTCGTGTTACCATGTTGAGGACAAAAGGGAAAAGAAAGAAGCAGACTTCTGAAACTATAATTGTTGATTTAAATTCAGAGGAAGAATCAGAAGAGCCTATGGGTGACAAAGAGGCAAGCCCAAACAGAACAGAGGCAGTTGACACTGGTTCATAGTCAGAGGCCTTTGTGGAGACCCCTGAGGTGTTAATGATTTCAAATGAACCCTCTGATGGAGAGAAGCCCAGGAAGACAATCTCGGCCCCTGCACCAAAGTGGTTGGAGAGCTCCATAGCTAACAAAAAGAAAGTGATTCCTTTTGTTCTCCCTTTAGAGGACATGGTAAGTAAATGTCTGGGGAAGACCCCCAAGTCCAAGAGACTCAAAACAACATCCAGAATAACTATTGACCCAAACACTGGTAATTGGAGTGCAGAAATAGCTAAGCCAGTGACTGAGGAAGAAGTTCAAGATCCTACAGTGCATGATTTCACTGTGGAGAGGGTAGATCTCGGTACTACCTCCAGAGCTGTAGATGTGCACCACCTTGAAGCTTCCACTAAGAGAATGGTCAGTCGAACAATGAAAGATGAAAAGGACAAAAGAGAGTTGAAACAAGCTCTGCGTTCAATGGTAGAGTACATTGAGGCCATTAGCAATCCTAACCCACAGCTGATCTCACAGGTCCCCTTGTCTTTCAACCCGAAATCACCTGTCAATCAAAAAATGTTAGATCAAGTTCATAGAAGCAAAATGGTCTCAAAAACATTTGACAACTAGTTGGACAACATAGAACAAAAAGGAACTGAATATATTCATGAACTCAAAAATATATATGATCTGACTACTGCCACTGTTGAAGATCTTAAAGCACAGGTTGCTGTTTGGGCAAAAGACGAAGGTAAGTGGACAAGTGTAGTAGACCAAATAGAGGAAGTTCAGAAATATGGGCTGGAGATGTTTTTGGTAGAAAAGAACTTGACTGGTGTGGACGAGGATTTGTTATATGTGAACAAGAAGAATATTGAATGGAGGAACTCCATATCTCGACAAGGACGCTTTAAGCTCACAAAGCTAATTAAGAAGATAACAGAATTCACCCAATCACTGCAAAATGATTTGCAGTGTATCGAGGTTAAATACTTAAAAGATGATGGAAACCCTGTGGAAGATGTTGAAGCAGTGGTTTAATCTTTTAGAGATAAAATCAACTTTGTTAAAGAAAATGATAATATTTTGATTGAGGATTTCTCTAGGGTTTCTAAAATCGAGTCACTGCTCTATCTCTGCATTGATGCACTCCTAGAACACAGGGCAAGGTTTGGGAAAATACGAAGGGAAAAGGAAGTTTGGAAATCAAGAATGAAGCATATAGGTATACCAAACTTCCCTAAAATTTAGGAGTTTGTTGCTGCCTTTCAGGAGTGGAAGACCCAACATGCTTTGTAGGCTACCAATAGCAAATCAGGAGATGCTGATCTGTTGCTCTAGTCATAACCTCATTGGTTCGTTCTCTTTCAGTTCCTTTATTTATGTTATTTCCAGTAATCTTGATCTTTTATAATCAGTTGTTAAAAACTAAATCCCGTATGGGTCAGAGTTATGTTAACTCTGGGTTTAATTTTCTCAAGGACACAGTTAAGGCATTCATATATATATGTTTTTATATTTTGAAAAGGGGGATTTTTTTTTTGAGAAAAGGAACGAAGAAGAAAGTTTTTGGGGGGACTGAACGGTTGATATTTTAGATTACGTGATAATTGTCTAAATAATTTTCATCTGTGAATGAGAAGAAGAAACAATTACTGCCTATTTTAGATCTGTGCGTCTGAATGTGTGGAATTAGATTTTCTGTGTAAAATCTCCTTTCATCTAGTAATTGCTCTTTATTTAGACAATTCATCATATGTGTTCAGTTCTTTATTGATTCAGCAAGTTTGTATGAATGTATTCATCTATTTGAACGTATCAAAGTAGAATCTGTGCATTCTATCTTGTTACTGTATAAATTTATTGCGTTCATGACATGGTTATGTATGAATGTTAGTCTGCCTTAAGCATTTTCTGGTTAAAAATGCATTTGGTTAGTTGAATAGGTTAAATTCATTGAAAATCTTAAAGGGAGTTGTACCTAAATTCAGAGGGGAACTAATTTAAAAGGTTCACCCATTTGTTGTTTAACTCATTTGTTCTTTAAAAGAGGGGTATAGAGTCAAAATAAATTATTTTCAGGATAAGCACAAATCCGTTAGCCAACACCTCTTAAAATTGTCATTTTTCTTAAAGTCTTCATTTCTTTGCTCATTACCAAATCCTCCTTTATTTTTCCAATTTCCTTTATCATACCTGTTGTTTCCATATCCTTTGTCATTCTTCTTTTTATATGTATGTTCATTGAAGTTCTTATCAAATCTTGTACACTTCTTTTCACAATAAGCAAAAATGGATTTGATCTTCCGTTCCTCCTTAATTGCTTTCTCATACACTTGGTCCATTGAGTTTGGACCATGCACCTCCACCTCTCCTCCAATCTGAGGATTGAGCCCCATAATGAATTTCCTTATCCGAAATCTTTTATCCTTTTGATACTGAGGAACATACTTCAACAATCTAGTGAATTTTTCCGCATATTCAACCACGGACAAATCACCTTGCCGAAGATTTTGGAAATCTGTTAGCTTTTGATCAAAGTAAAGCTATGGTAGCCACCTTTTTCGAAAGAGTTCCACAAATTCATTCCATGTCACCTTCAAGGGGCTTAAATCCAGCTCCATCTTTTTGTTCATCCACCAGATGGATGCTTCTCCCGATAGCTGATATGCTGCCGAAACTACCTTTTTAATCTCAGAATAATTTCTGATTTCAAAGTACTTCTCCATTTCAGTAAGCCAAGCTTCTGCTGCATCACCAATTTTTGTTCCATCAAATTTGGGAGGAATAATCTTTTTCATATCCTTAGATAATTCTAGTACAAGTTTATCTTTTGTCTCCCTTTGAGATTCACTATTCTCTTGATTCTCACTTGACGTGCCATGCTTTTGTTGCCTACTTTTACTCGCATTATTAGAATACTCATTTTCTCCCTCCATGTTCTTAGTTTCATTCACTTTCTTTTCCAATTTTCCCAACCTTTCCTTAGTTTCGGCAAGCATATTAAGAATTATGTCCAATTTATCAGTGGAGTTAGCTTGAGAGTTGTGACCTTCCTGATCTTCTCTCTCATTAAACTTTGATTGATCTATGTTTATTTGTTTTCTCACCTGATTTAGCAAGTATTAATCACTTCTATGATTTATCATTTAGAATATTATCAAAACATATCAGTTGCTCATAACCATAGTTATCTCAAGCAAAATTGTCTTTATTATATTTTGCACAATAGTATGCACATTCTTTAAGGACAGACACATTTCAAGTTTCACTCAGTATTTACAAGAGGGGTGTAACCTAAGGATTCATTATTTGACACATATTCACAGGGTGTATAACCCCCAGATTCGCTTTTGGATGATAGTACAATGATTTCAGCTCTAGGTGGTATATGGGAATCCCTAGTGATCATTGGTACACTAATAGGGTAGGAATTGATCATAATTCGAGCTGCCATCCTAGATGTCTCTAGAAGTTCCCTTTTCATTCATTTGAGTCATGATAGAGCATTGGCAAAAGTTTCCATATCATCTAGCCAAATGTCATTTTCATCATTCATTTTCTCAAAAGTCTTAATCATCGCAAGATGTCGCTGCTTAACTTGCAGGTAACATTCTTTACCAGCGAAGGACTTCCTTGTAGTTTTCCTGATATGTACCAGCCTGGCACAGTAAAACAAATCATTACCTACCTGCATAATGTTGATTCTTAATCAGCTTAGTGGACTCGTCAGCCCTAGTTTTGAGCCTGGTTAGCTCTGATACCATATGTAATACCCAATTTAGTTTTCACCGTAAAAACTACGTTCAACCAAAGGTAATTTTTAAAAAAAAAGTTTAAAAGAAGAAAATGATAAATTATTTTTCATTTTAAAACAAAGAAATTCATTAATCGACTAATTATTAATCATGAAATTATAAGTTACACAAAGGGGTTTATCTATCTACAACATTATACAATATGATGATAAAAGTTATTAAGAACATTTTCAAAATAGAAACTTACCAAAGTCACTACATCTTGATTGTCGACCATCCTAATTCAGGTCTTAGCAAGCCTCTAGAATATAGAAGAGAAAGTATTTTCAAGGAGATTAACCTCCAACAACAGACCGTCGGTCTCCTACACTCCTTCATACCCAGAAGTGGCCCTACCCTACTCAAAGAGGATAGACTTATGATAACCAATGGTGTTAGCCATCTGAGTATTGGTGTTGTGACCTACATAACTTCTTATCATATAATCCCTTAGATACCCTCTAGTCAAGCCTGACCACTCCACAAGCTACACTGTCCAGTCATGGTGAACTATTAATGCACTAGAGGCAGGTGCACTACCTTGGCCAAAGGATTTGAATATGATTATCATTGTGTCAATGCAAGTAGTAAGTTCACGCACCCCAAATCAACTTGTATTAATCATAATCCTACAGTTGCATATGTATAATTATAATATAATAACCATGATAATCTTTTGGTTTTTCAACTCATCATGCTTTAACGCATTGTAGTTAGGTTTACTTCTCACTTTTGGGCTCTTGGAGACATTTCTGTCCATATGTTAGAGGAATGGTATTCTGGCTTACAGGTTAATTAGATAATGCTATTAGTTTATTGGTTGATCTTTAAGTTGGTCCTCTACTTAAAATTATCTTGTCTAGAGAGGACACTAAACTAACAAAATAAGCTTGAAAGAGGTTTAACAATAAACCAGTTATTGAGTTCAAGTAATCGAAGTCCCAGAGTTAAAGTTTGAGTACTCTTGCAAGTCATCTTCAACCTATCAATTCCTCGACATAGCTTAATCTTTATATCATACTAAGCATTTAACAATCCTAACTCGTTGTTTCCATTTGGAAGAAGAATGCATGCAAGTTTTAATTAAACACTTAACTATTGACCCATTGTGTCTGCTCTAAAACTTCATTACTTAACATGTTCAACAGTTTTAGATCAATTAACGATTCTATACCCTCTTTCAGTGACACATCATCATGAATGGTATTAAAGTAGAAAGAATTATATTCATTATAAAAGATGATCTAAAACTAGGTATCTTTCGCAGCATGAAAGGAATAACTCTAAGTTTGACTAGCTAATATAGATTCTTAACTTGTGGAAGATCGAGTAGTTACACAAGCTATGACATACATTCCACACCATTGTTTCCCATTTTGTCGACAGAATTACACATTCTTTAAATCTTTCATAAAACTAGTTGCTTTTTGGATATAACAAGACCAAATATCTATATAGTCAGCAGACCAAACAATGACGCTTCTAACTTCAACAAACATTAGACAACCACAGCTGAAGATATCTTTCTTGCTGACAGTCGACCAAGACTCAAACTGCAACGTGCTCACCACATAACCCTTTTTTTTCTTATGATAAGCGGACACAGCTACACGATTTATTCAACCAACATAAGATGCTATGGGAAAACAAGTATGTTACTACTGTGAAGTTTAAGACTGTAGTGTTGCTCATGGAAATAGCATTTTTTTTTAAAGAAGTGTAAAACACAGGTCTTTAAGTGCATAACCAGAGCACACATTACATCATCAGTAAAACACTAAATTCCTTCTTATTACATGATGGTGCAATTCTTATTATGGCATTCCAATTTAATCATGACAGTGTGGTAAGGGAGAAGAGATGGAACCTGAAGGAAAGCTTCGGTGACTGCTTAAAAATTGGTCCAAAGCTCATTTACTCCTCACCCAATCACATGCTCTTTCCTCTTGGCCTCTTGTTAGCTTCTCTTCCCCATTCTATCTCCCAAAAAATGTCTTTCTTTTTGTCTTAAGATAGTCCCAAAAAGAAAACTAACTTCTCTCTAACTAATCCACGCCCTATCAACTTGGTAACTACCAAGCATGGCTACCTATCTGCCTCCTTCATGTAACCACTAACACATAATTGGTTTTATCTTCCACTAACTTTGCAGCTAACCAGCAAGGTGGAGCTATCAATTGGCGAGGTGGTGGTTTTTGTTTTGCACATAATGCCACATTGACTCTAACAAATTCTTGGGCTTAGTTCAATTGCTTGACTTGGGATAATTGTTGAGCTGACAACCAATCATATAAGTTTGAAGCTATAGAATGAATAAAATGGTATGGGATTAAAGACATCATAATAGCGACTTGAGTTAAACCCTTCGAGCTATTGCTTGTTAACTAGCACCATTAAAGAATAAAAGAATTGTTCCTTAATAAGTATTTGAATATAAATATGATTCTATATATTACCCTTACCACATGACCCATGGTATTACACTTGATGATCTCATAGCTTTAAAACATTATTTAAACCTTTTATTATACAATGATAACCCACAATAGAAATAATTCTACATCCCAAGAAATCCACAATTAAATGTTTACATCATATGCTTGTAGAGCTTTATGATGATGATGATGATTAGAGCATAAACACAATACAAGGTTTGTGGTCGACTTTACACACAACTTTCGACTTTTACATGAAACCACTAAACAAGACACAACATACAACTCATTCTCAAGTGTATAGGTTTATATATATAAATATATGTCGGTCATCCATATTTGGCGACATGATTCAGAGTATTGCAACACAGATGTCGATTACCCATACTAATCATGACAACTACGAAAGGAAGAGTGACCTATTCTTATAAACCTTGACATTCTCATCCAAAATTGACATAACCCAAAATCAATACTTATCTCAAGGCAACTAGGTTTATCTACTTGATGTTTGTTTTCTGTGGCAAACACCCATTGGTTATTCCAGAGTTTATTCTCTCTTTCTCGAAGATACTTTCTCTTCTTCTTGCTTCTTGGTGAACATATTCCATCTATTCTTGCCATTAACAATCTCACATACAATTTATGGTCAAAGTACCAATGTTCTAATCAAAACACATTTACTTCAAATCATTTTATTTTCATATCGGAAAGACATTTTAATTCATAACATCAAATTGATCATAATCAAGTATAAATCCATGATTTCATAAAATTAATCTTTTCTAATCATATCATCATTTTCTATGATGTTAAACATATTGACATGATTGCACTCTTTAAGAAAAAAGTAAATAGTAATACTGAATCCAAAAAGGGGATGTAACATACCTGTAGAGAATTGTGGTCATGCAAGCAGGCATGTCCCTATTTTCTACTCATGGCTAAGTGGTAGAAGTCAACACCCCTATTTGAAAGCCCTCTGGATGACATAGGTTTTTTCTAATGTCCTCCAGAGATGGATTTACTTGTAGAGGGAGAACTTCATGTTTGCCATTCCAAAACTAGGCATCGCAAGGCAAGAGTAGGCCCATGTTGAGGGTCAATATGGGAGTTTGGAGCCATTGAAGTCGAGATGCAACCCACAAAAGGCATCATTTTTTCCTATGAAGAGGCTAACACCCTTGTTCCCTATGGTGAAGGGTATTGCCTAGTGTGAAGGAGGCATGTACCTCCTTAACCCACATTTCTTTGATTAGAGGCATCTAATTTCTACACATTGAAATCTCTCTTTTGATAGGAAACCTCTATTTTTTGTTTGATTACTATAGAAAGAAGGAAACCTATTGAAAGCCTTTGCAAAGAGGCACAAGTAGCACATAGTCTACATTTTAGGGATTTTCTTGCTCTAGGATGCCCAAATCAATGGGTTTGACAACAAATGGTTGAGAAACACCATTTCTTGGAGGCTCATCCTTTTTTTGAGGGCATTTATCTATGCAAAGAGGTGTCTTGTTGAGAAGAGATCATTCCCTATTTGAACTTGTTTATTGTTTTGTGGCTAAGCCACGGGCTAGAAGGAGAAAGAGAGGCCAAAATCCTTGTAGATCTAATCAATTTGGTCAAGGTGCCTCAGTTTGAAGATTGTAGAGATTTTTTTTGGCTTCTTCCAACTGATGCCTTCTATCCCTATGCATAGATCTAGCCGCCATTGGTTTCCCCCTTCATTTTGTGTTTTTCCCTCATGCCCTTACATTTTTGTTTTTTATGAATTATGCTTTCATATTTAAAACAAAATAGGCATTTAAAACTATGTTTTAGAAGGGGTAATTTATAATTAGGGCAGATTTGGATATTCCTTGCATTCCATTCATCTCCCTAATATTGTTTTCTTCATGTATGTTATTTTAAAAAACTGAATTCATTGGGCATAATATCGTACTCAACTTATAAAGTGGTGATTTATGCTCCAATCACACTAATTAAAAAACACCACTAAGTACCACATTTGAGGGGAAAAATACACAAAGGGGATTATCCATGTTTGGGCAAAGCATTAGGTTCTTTTAAAAATTGCTAGTGTTAAATCAAATCTCTCTTGAAATAGGCTAAGTGTTAGGGTATGATTTTTACCATCCTACTTAGTCCTATAACACTGCATGATAAAGTGGCTGATTTAAGGTGTGATAAATTAAGTAATTTAAGGTACAAAATCTTCAAGGGGGTCTACAACTAAATTCCTATGGAATCTTTAGAAAATTTTTAGGTAAACAAATGGGTTCTTCACTCTAGTGCAATTAATCACATGTCTCCTTATCTGGATGTCTTTATGTCAATCGATCCTTCTAACACCTCCAAAACTTTGATTGATGATTGTTATTATACTATTTATGGACAAGGAATAGTACAAGTAGGAAATGGATACATCCACAATGTTTTATTCATTCTTGGCTTGATAAGAAATCTGGTTTTCATGTATCAACTCACATGTTTAAATAAGACAGTTAAATTCATAGCCACTATAGATTTAATTCAAGATTCTCAGAGTCAACAAATTGTTGTAATTAGGAAGATTTGTCAGTTGTCCTGCAACTTCATATTTTCTCACTTTACATCTTGTGGGGATGATACTCCTATTGGCACTTCAAAGCCTAGTGTTACTTCTATATGAACTTCCTTTGGGTTTGTATAACAAGGTCTTTTTAACTTTTCTTGATTGAACAATTCTTTTCGTTTGTTCTAGATTGGATTTTGATTGTACCTATTACTACATCAGAATCATGTGTTTTTTCTTCATGAACTTCCAATAATTCTTGACAATAGGCTTGTCTTCTCTTTTGATAGTACCTGCATCACTTGCTACATGAGATTCTAGAGATGCTTCCCAGTGAGCATCCAAAGATTATTTCTAGTAGATGTTCTTGCTCCCTCGCTACATGATATTGTATATACACTTCATAGAGAGCATCTAGTGATTATTTCTAGTAGGACATGATCTAGAGTAGTTGGTTAGAATTCAGATAGTTAATCCTTCTTAGGGGGTGCCTTCTAGTTCTTCTTATCTCTCTTTTGGAGGGTAGTTTTTCCCACTGAGATCGATCTTTACAGAATATAGAGATCGATCATCGATTGCATTGTACCTAGGTACCTCATCAGGCCTAGTTGCTATGACCCAATTTTATATTTGCATTGTACATGGGTACCTCACTAGGCTTTGTAGTTGGGACCCATTTCATTTGTACCCATGTAAGCTATACTTAAGGGGGGTTTTAGTGTATATATTTTTTCATATATATATCGTACACTTAAGCATAAGCCTACTTACATGTGCCCTTACACAAACTTGACACATGCCTCATTGAGGTGTCAAGGTTGTTGGATGGTTAGGATAGGTGTCATCAACTCATCTACTAACTAGCCACTCACACTAGTTTATAGGGAGCCAACTTGATGATCACTCTTATTTGTGGAGTCTTTCTCTCAACTAATAACTACCTCTCATCTCTTATATGTATTCGCTTATTTGCCTAATCAACTACTTCAAACATGCAATCAACACTTGTCTTTTTCATTCTTAGTTCTTGTAGTTAATTTTCTTTGTGGTTTTCAAAGATTTTCTTATGAAAGATAAATATTAAATAAATTATAATATATAGGTTCCATAATTTAAGTTGCACTTTAACTATAATTTTCTTCTTATTTTAATGAGTATCATGTAAATAGAATAAGACTAAATAATATGCAATTGTAATCTAATGATGCAGGAGCATCCAGTGGTGTAAGGGCAATCTTACATCACCCAAAAAAAATGTATTTCAAAATTGTTGATGTTCTACCCATTTCTTCTCAAATCTGTGGTTCTGGTCCCATAATCGCCTGAATAATAATGTAGAACTTTCAGTTTTCCCAAACTGCTAAAAATAGTAAATTGCTATTTTTATAAAGTTTGCGTTTGGGCATAGAATGAAGTCAAAATTTATAGGAAGTTACATAACAAAAATATAAGACCTTTGGCGAAGGAATCACACAAAGATCATTTGCAAGCTGAAAGATATTAAAGTTTCCATTTCCTGAAAAATGCCTGAAAATTATTCAAACTCAGGTTTGAGGCACTAAACAGCCCCATACGGGCCCAAAAATAGCCAGAACCAGCAAAGCTGGTTCTTAGCACGTAGAGCACTCCACAAGCTTTTTGAAGCATAAAACAGTTCGTCAATCAGAGTCCTGAATCAAAAGTTATGGCTTCCGAAAGTTGACCTATTTTTGGAGGGAGATGCAAAATTTGAAATTAGGTTGTTGTCCACTAAAAAGGCTATTAATAACCATTTTTGGGAACCCTGGGTAGGAGAAGAGTGAAGGAGGCAAGCGTAGAGTCAAGAATAGGTAGGAAAACATAAACCCTAGCTGATTTGAGGGTTACAGAAGGTGAAAGATTCTAGAGCCTAGTGATTGTAGCTATAGTGTGTTGCAGCCTATAGAGGACTGATTCCTCTGATTGTAATTAAGCTTCTGTAATGTAATGAGTTGCCCAGATCAATAAAAGAAAGTTCTATTCTCTGTGTTCAATCTCTATTATTGTGTGTTTTATGATTTACCCCCTTCATCATCTAACCTTAATCAATAATATCATTATATCACTTCATAAATTAATTTTAAAAGAAAAAGACAAAGGAAGATGGTTGCATAGTGCCCTTACCGATTAAACTTGTCTCCTTATAAAAATTCTTCTCCCAATTCAATTTTCTTTATTTTTATTTGATTTGATTTATCTCAAATTTATGTTTGAGTACTACTTAAATTTATACACATTATTTTATTGGCTATAATTTTATGTTCATTGATTTAACAAACTATGTTAGTTATATATTTATAATTATTTTAAAAAATATGTGTAGTTATTTAAAAAAACTATCTTAGCTCTATTTTATTTTTAAATTTACACAATCATTTCTCTTAATGCCACTAGATAACTCCTCTCAATATTTTTATATGTTGGTTCTTTAATCATATTTGTTAACACATTCACTCCATTACACTCCACCCCTTGTTGTTACTGTAGTTACACCTCTCGTCACAATTACATTATTTGTACATTTTCATTTGTCTTACTTATAAGAAATAAGGTGGCACGCTAACTTGAATGTTCACATTACAAATTATATTTTGTGTGTATGGAAAAATATGGAATTAAAATAAAGGAGCAATATGCATAAAAGTACCTATTCCATTTTCAACATAACTCAAGAGCTAAAGTAGTGATATAGAAATAACAAACAACATTATCTTAATATCCCTTATTGCAATGAAAATGATAGATATGTTCCAATGATATTTGATAATGCTTTAATATGTTGATTGGTCACCTTGATAAAATAACCTTACATTCTAATTATGGATGATAATGGTTTGGTTGATGTTTTATTTATAGATGCTTGAATGATAGGATGAATGGCTAGGATTAAAAGGTGTAATGGATGGCTGAGATTTGATGACACGACATTAGGGAAAGGATGGAGGCTTCTAGGTCATATCTTTATGTGAATGGTTAAAAATTAGAGATGTAGTATGAAATGAGTGTCTAGGATGAAAAGTTAGGTCAAATTTTGTGCAAGTGTCCAAGTGAAATGAACCATGATAGTGAATAGCTAGACATGTGACAAGGGGATAAGGATGAAGACAAATGGAAAATAACTAATTAAATAATAGAATTGTTTAATTAATTATTGGAGAAGGATAATGTATGAGGATAAATAATTAAATATAATTAATTTAATTGATTTGGCTAGGGATAATAGCGGATTTAATTAATTTGGGAATTATGTTAAAGGGTTTAATTAAATAATATTAATAAATATTTGATTACCTAAATGATAGATGGGAACATGAAAGGGGTCAAGGAGAAATGTGTCTCAAGGTGACATATAGACAATTTTAGGTGTCTACATTTTTCACCTTTTTGAGATGATGTTGTCACTAGGAGAAGTAACATCATTTCAAAGAAGATAAGGTATTGATGGAAATGGATGGAAAAAGATGGCCCAACCACTTAAAAGAGTGACAATGAGGAATGATGTAGAGATAAGATGTCCCCTAAAGAGGATAGGTGGGTTGGAAGAATATGGGTAGACTCTCAAAGTGGATGAAAAATACGTTATGTTGCATCATGTGAAAAACCTTACAGTTTAATATAGCACTAGTTATTATGCGCCAAAGTATAAAGACCAAGGTGACAATGTGTCTCATGCATAAAGGACTGATTTAAAAAAACAAAAGGTCACAAGAAAACATATACCTTAAGGCACTATGATGTGGAAGACCATGATGTCATTTGTAGCAAGAAGTTGCAAGGACTTGATTCAAATGCAAGATAAAATGATTTAAACACATACAAGTAAGAAAATAAGCATGCACAAATGATTCAAAAATAAACAAGGTATTTTCCCTTGCCAAGATGAAAATTAATGATTGATTGATTGATTGATGAGGATTGTGTTGTGGGAATGATATGTCTCAAGAAGAATGAAAGGATTAAGGAACAATATATCTTGTTGATGATTGATGAACAATATCTATAAGCCAATTTCCATCATTATAGATCCATCGCTTGCACTTGGAGGACTTGTATTGATATTTTTATCAAATATGAGCATGCTACAACCATATAAGGTTTATGACAGTTAGCTACAAAAATCATTAGGGTCTGATATACAGTGATATTGTATGCACATTGAGATCACATGAAGCCTTACTAAGGCTCGGGTGATTAGTGGCATATCTTCCATCATTGCATCTTTGTTTGTATGAAGTTTGGACAACATTTGACACTAATTTTGTGAAGATATCAAGTCTGATATGACTAATATTATGATTGTAATTTCATGATAGTAGTACATTTTGTGATATGATTCCATTCCCAATCAATAATAATGCAAGAAGTTTGATGGTTTTGATTTATGGTGACTTGTATTGATGTTTTACATTGACTTGTCTAAGAAATCTTATCTAAAATTGATCAATATTTTCATTCATATATAATAAGTTCTCTTATAATGTATTATGAACATTTTTGCTAATGTATAGAAGATTTATCTTTTCATTTAAGTTATGTGAATAACTTGGTTTTTACTTCAGTAATTTTAGTTTTTGGAATGTGTACTTTATAGCTTTCTAAATCTCTCCATTCCATAATGTTGTAGATTATTAATGAAAAACTCATCCATCTTCCACCTATTCTCCTTGTTGACACTACCAAACCATTATCCTCTTCTTACAACCTGAAGGCCTTCTTTCAATATCACTAAACATCAGAGCATGATACCGAATGATGCATGCATCTCAAGCATGAAGTGCAAGACCTCATCAACTCTAATGTTATTCAACTGGTCGGTGGGAATAAAAAAGGAAATAAATTTATAGGCTTACTGAATCAAAATTTACAAATTTACTCAAATCCACTATCCCACTATGTAGCTAACCTTCTGGAACCATCTGTTGATAGAGTACCTACTTCCATAAATTCTAATCACCAAGAAAAAAATCCTAGATAACCTAGTTTCCATGGTAGAGGCTCACCCTCGCCGATAGCAAGCCAAACCCAAGCCAATCATCTGCTTCACCTACATTAATGCCTCTATTCATGTATTTGATGGTCCTCTTTACATTACCACCAAGATTAATGGTAAACCCACAAGGGGGGTACTTGTTGATCTTGTATGCCTGAAAAATGTAGTTATGGAAGAGTTCCTCTATGTGCATGAGTTGCATTGAAATAAGTACAAGAAATTAGAAATCTTAGTCAAAGTGCATAATAGTTCCACTCACTTTACTCTTGATGCATTGACCCTTTTTATCTAGATCAGACCAAAAGTCCTAGATGTGTCTTTTTTCATCATTCCAACTTCAAACCAATTTCATGTGAAGTTGGGTCATCCATGACTAACTTCCATGAAGGCGGTCCCGTCTGTAATCCATATGTATCTAAAATTTCTATTTCAAGGACCAGTTGAGCTTATTTGGCCTCACAATGATATTATATTTCTCTCTTATCATAAATTCAAAGCAAGATGAATTTCTCAATTCCTCCTACCATGCTATCACGACTTCTACCTTTAGGACCCCTCAATCTTCTATGGCTGTGATAGTAGTTCCCCCTATTCCACAAGTAGTGGACAAACCACAACTCAAATCAAGAGTCCTTCCCCAATTTCAAGCTTTTGGTTGAAAGTACTACTAGGAGAAAATGTATGACTCTAAATTTGGATATAAAGAAAGCATTTGATAGAGTGGATTAGAGATTCTTGTTGAAAGTTATATAATTTTTTTGTTTTTGCAAACAATGATTAGACTACATTTTAGTCTAATAGAGAATCTACGATATTCAACATTAGGTAATGGTAGTCCACAGGGTTTGTTTGAGAGAATACCTTAAAAAATGGAAAAAAGATCATTTTAAGAACATTGTTGAAGAAAAAGTGACATTAGAAAAAGGAGGAAAAACTAAGAGAAGAGGTAATCCAAAATGGGATGAATCAAGAAAGATGTAAAAGAGAAAAAGAACTAATGGATCAATATTTAGAAATTTTGGAAATGGAAGAGATTTTTTGGAGACAAAAATTAGGGGAAATATGGCTTGAAGATAGGGACAAAAACATAAAAAATTTCCACAGCTCCACAAAAGCTTAGAAAATGTATAACAAAGTTATAAGGATAAAATTAAAAACTAGTGAAGTAATAGAGAAGGACAAGAAAATCAAGGAAGAAGTTGTTCTCTACTTCACAATATTATAAACAATCAGGAAGGGTCAGATTTGAAGCACTAAAAGAGCATCATGGAAAAGAAAGCAATACCTAGGTGTATTTGACGCTTTTCTTTATTAAGCTTGTCAAGAAATATAGCCCAACTTAATTAGATCTGTAGTTTATGTAATAAATACATAAATCAATAATAATAGCCCATATTTATTGAATATAGATCATATTCACAATACACACAAGGTTTTCAAATAGCTTTACAGTTCCACTAAATAACCTAAAGAGGAGACACATTATGATAATCATGGAAAATTATAAATGTTTTTTTTTGGGTGATTAATGAATTATTCCAATAGACTACCACATAAGTAGTACACAACAAAAAGAATAGATTACGATATATTGGCTTCACAACATCCACTTCTCTAGTAATAAGAGACTCCAATGGGTTGGCCTTTTTTTCTAGGTCTACATCTCCCATCATTGCCACTATGATTAGCCTGACCTCTACGTCTTTTACCATTATCATTTATATCAGCCTTTTCATTAGAGACCCTAGTTTTAGGGTTTTCTATGCCATTATCACCAAGACTTGCATGATGATGGCATATGTCTTTTTGAACCTTCTCTCTTCTAATCGTGACTAGCACTTTAGCTTTAGGTTCATCTTCATCCTTCAATTCAAAATAAGTCTTCATTTGCTTATATATTTGTCTACCAGAATCTCTCTAGATAGAAAACCCAGCTTTAGGGTTTTCTATCTCAATAGGGGAACCAGATAGGACTTCAACTTGATCATGACAAAGCCTAATATTATGATTTACCATTTTAGGTTGACTAGAATTGATGTTAGTTCCAACTTGATCATGACTTACATGATGGGATCCTCCTCTGGAAATTTCCTATGTTTTAATACCATTGGTTTATGTTTAATTAGTGTGATAAACACAATTACCCCTTTTGCTTCATCTTGTGATGTCCGTGAGTAAAATGCATTGTAATTGATATGTTTTTCCAATACGACAAAAGGAAAGAAGAAATACTCATCCAATATGATAAAAGGAAAGAAGAAATTTCAACTATTTATAGTGAAGGAGACATCACTACTAGCATAGATTGGTTTGGTTGTACAGGTTGTTTGAATATTGTGGTAATTTCTACCAGCTGAAGGTTAGTTTTTTTTTTAATTTTTGTCAGCTATGTTTGGTAGTTTCTAGAAATTTATTATAAATGTAAGATAGCTATTGTTGGCTATTCTAGAACCTTCACATCACATCTAAACCTATCTATAAAAGAGTTGTCTATAAATTGTTTTATGTAAGAGAAATAAATATTTATTTGGTGCAATAGCATTGTTCATGGTTATTGTTCTATATTTTTTGTTTATTACTCTTCTATCTCTACCCACCTACAGGTGGTATCAAAGCCATATTTTTGTGAGATCTAGGGTTAAGGTTTAAACCTATGTGAATGGTTTATCATATCATAGATCTAATGTGGGTTTGTTTCAGGTGATAGTGTTTCGTAGAAAGAAGTTTGTTATAGGAGAAAACAAAATATGATCTGGAGGAAGGTACATGTTTTTGAAAAGGAAATCAAGTCGCTATTTTTGGAGGCTGCCAATCTAGAGATTGCTCATTTTTTAGCCACAGTTGTCAAGCAACCAAAACTAGAGGAAGCTGACAGAAAGGAAGAGATATTGCAGCCAAAAGGAGACTATAGTCAAGAAAAAATGGAGGAAGTTAGCAATCCAAATTTAATCTATCGCAGATTACTCAAGAAGACCAAATCTAGGATTTATAGATATTATTTACAAACATGGCATTAGATATTTTGTAACCTATAATTCCAATATTTTCTGCAAAAATTATGATAATTTGTCACACAAAATGAAATCGATACTTTGTTCATAAGATTTATCAAAGATAGTTGAAAAAGGTTACACAGAACCACTTGATGAGTCTACTTTAAGTACTGATGAAAACAATGAGCGTAGTGAAAACAAGAAAAAGAATATACTTGGGCTTTGCAGATAATTGGACAAGGATTGGATGATTCAATTGTTTGAAGGATTGAGCTAGCCACTACAGCCATGCAATCATGTGACATTCTAGAAATGACATATCAAGATTTAAGTAAGGTAAAAGTTGTATAATTAAAAGCAATTAGGAGAGAATTTGAAAACCTGCAAATGAAATATTCTAATTCAGTAGATCAATTTTAAATTTGTGTTATGAATTTGCTTAATCAAATAAGGATTAATGGTGATGAGCTAACAAATCAAAAGGTTGTAGAAAAGATTTTAAGAAGTTTGCCTATTAAATTTGATGCTATTATGGTGGCAATTAAGGAATCTAAGGATTTGTCACAATATTCTATAGATGAGTTGTTTGGTTCCATAAAAATCATGAGTACAGGTTGAACAAGAATAATAATATCTCATTGGAGAATGCATTCAAAGAACAAATGACATTTTCCAGAGGCAAAGGAAAAGGAAATTCAGGATTCAAAGGAAGAGGAAGAGGAAGAAATAATTACCAAAGAGAAGAAAGGAGTCCAGTTCTAAGAGGAAGGAGAAATCAAAGTTACGATTCAAGGGGATGCAATAACAATCAAGCATCACAAATGTATGAAAAATCAAATGTTCAATGTTATTATTGCAAGAGGTATGGTCAATTTGCAAATGAGTGTCAAAAGAAAGAAGTAGATATGGGAAAGTAAAATGCAATTTTTTTTTAGAGTAGTTCTGAGACATTGTCTATTACATGTCATGTAGCTCAAGAAATATCAAGTAACATTTGGTTTCTAGATAGTGGTTGTAGTAATCAGATGACATGAAATAAAGATTTGTATGGAAGTTTGGATACTTTAGTGAAATCAGAAATTAAATTGGGTAATGATAACATAGTTGAAGTCATGGGTAAAGCTGCAATTAATGTGATAACAAAGCTTGATAAGAAGATCATTCTTGATGTTTTTTGTACCTGATTTGAAGCATAATCTAATAAGTGTGTGACAATTTATATTCAAAAGGGTTATAAAGTAGTTTTTAAAAATAATGTGTGCACTATACTTGATATTCCTCCCAGTAATATGGTGATTGCAAAGGTTCAAATGACAAATAATAGAATGTTCCCACTTCATATGAAAAATGAAATGGAGGAGATTGAAGCAAGTTTCAAGGCATCAAGTCAAGATCAAGCATGGGTATGACACTTGAGGTATGTTCATCTAAATTTCAAAGGATTGTGTTTATTGAAAAGAAAGGAAATGGTAAGAGGTTTATCCCCTATTGAGGCACCATTAAGTCCATGTGAAAGTTGTATTTTGGCTAAGCAACATAGAGAGTTTTTCAAAAGGATTGTCATATAGAGCATGGGCACCTTTAGAAATTGTGTTTACATATTTATGTGGCCTAATGCAAACACCATCATTAGGGGGAACATTTATTTTCTAAAATTCATTGATGATTTTAGTAGGAAAACATTGGTTTATTTTCTCAAATATAAATTTGAGGCATTTGGAAAGTTCAAGGAGTTCAAAGCATTGGTTGAGAAACAAAGTGGCCTATCCACAAAGGTATTGAGATCAAATAGAGGAGGAGAATACAAGTCAAATGATTTTTTGGATTATTGAAGGTATCATGGAATAAAGAAGTAGTTTACTAGAAGTTACACACCTTAGCAGAATGGTGTTGCAGAAAGAAAGAATTGAATAATAATGGAGATGGAAAGGAGCATGTTTAAAGGCAAGAACCTACCTAATGAATATTGGGCTGAAGCAATATCATGTGTAGTTTATATCTTGATTAGACATCCAACAAAGAGTTTGAGGGACAAGATTTGACAATAAGCATGGAGTGCTAAGTATCATAGTGTTTCTCATTTCATAATATTTGGTTGTATTGCATTTGCATATGTGCCCAAGGAGACAAGAAGTTGGATGATAAGAGTGAAAAATGTATCTTTATTGGTTATGATAACCAATCTAAGGCTTATACGTTGTTTAATCATATAATCAAGAAAGTCATTATAAGTAGAGATGTTGTGTTCAAAGAAGAAGAGTCTTGGGATGGAAGTATAGACAAGATAATTACAGGTGCTCTAACAATACCATATGATGATCAAGAAGGAAAAGATTAAGAATACCAAGGAGATCCATCAAATGAATAAGGAGGAACCCCATCAAGAAGTCCACAAAGAGATAACACACAAAGGGAAGTTGAACAAGGAGATTCATCAAGTCCACAAGTAAGTAATGAATCAAACCCTACACTTGCATCATTATTACCAAGGCTTAAAACAAAGAAAACTAGAAGTTTACAAGAAATTTATGATCAAGGAGATATGATAGATTTGCAATCAAAGTTTTCTTTATTTTCTCAAGATCATATATATTTTGAAGATGCAATTAAGCAAGAACATTGGATTAATGCAATGAATGATGAAATGGAATCCATTGGGAAGAATGATACATGGTAATTAGTTGATTTACCTAAGGATGTAAATAATGCATAGGTGTGAAATGGGTTTATAAAACTAAGTATAAAGCAAATAGAGAAATTGATAAATATAAGGCAAGGTTAGTATCTAAGGAATTTACACAAGAATATGGAGTTGATTACAATGAAATATTTGCTCCCGTAGTAAGACTTGATACAGTTAGATTGGTACTAGCTATTACAGCTCAAAACAATGGGAAGGTCTACCAAATGGATGATAATCAGCTTTCTTGAATTGTTATCTAGAAGAAGAAGGTTATATGTAGTAGCCACCTGCATATGAAGTAAAAGGATATGAAAACAAAGTTTACAGGTTGAAGAATGCACTTTATTGATTGAAACAAGCACCAAGAGCATGGTATAGTAGGATAAATTCATACATGATAAATAATGGATTCAATAGAAGTACTAGTGAGTATACTCTATACACAAAAGTCAATAAGCAAGGTCATATTTTAATTGTTTGCTCATATGTTGATGATTTGATCTTTACATGAAGTCTTTCTATAGACATGTTTAAATCTACAACGACAAAAGAATTTGAGATGACAGATTTAGGATTGATGAAATATTTTCTTGGTATTGAAGTCACACAAAATGATAATGGGATTTTCATTTGTCAAAGTAAATATAAAAAATATGTATTGAAAAGGTTTAGAATGATAAATTGTGGTCCAATTTCTACTCATGTAGTAATAGTCACAAAACTAAGTAGAGAAGATAATGAGATGGATTTTGACACAACAATATTTAGAAAACTTGTTGAAAATTTGATGTATCTCACAGCAACTAGACTGTATATCATGTATGGAGTTAGTTTGATTTATAGATTCATGTATTCACCTAAGAATTCACATTGGGAAGCTAGATAGAGAATACTAAGGTACATTGCAGGGACTATGAATTATGGCATATTGTATTCTCCTTCAAATAATTTTTAGTTGATTGGATATATAGATAGTGACTTTGCAGGGAGCATTGATGATAGGAAGAGTACATCTAGATATGCATTTCATCTTCGAACATGTGTTGTAGCATGGACATCAAAGAAACAACCTATAGTGACAATTTCTTTAGCAGAAGTAGAGTATGTAGCAAGTACATCAGCAACATGCCAAGTAGTATGGATGTGAAGAGTCCTGAAGAATCTATTGCATGAGAAAGAAGAGTCTACTACAATCTATTGTGACAACAAGTCCACCATTGCATTATCAAAGAATCATGTCTTCCATAAAAAGACCAAACACATTGATACTAGATAACACATTATTCGGGAGCTGATAAACAATGGAGAAATTAGTCTAGAGTATTGCAGATTTGAAGAACAACTTGCAGACATATTTACAAAAGCATTAGCACAAGAACAATTTGAGTATTTGAGGAGTCTTGGGTATTGTAAATATTGATGTAATTAGTGGTAGAAACAATCTCCACCAAGAAAAACTCCTAACAAAAACAATCAAGAAGGCCCAAAGGACAAGAGAATAGTTCCCTCCTTAAGTCACAACATAGTCCAATCAAGAGGAGAGTTCACAGCTCTCCTTAGAAATCATGAGAATCCTCATTTTGAATGTTAGGAGCCTTAATGTCCCTAAAAAGAGAAACCTCACCAAGCTTCAAATTGATGAGGAAAAACTAGATATCATCCTTCTTCAGGAGACTAAGCTTTCAAATGAAATTAATGATCAAGTCTTTAAAAGATGGAGGGGTTGGACCTTTGACTCAGTGGCTGCATGTGGTGCTTCAAGCAGGATAGTGATAGGTTGGATAAATCACCTTCATCTATTGGAAGTGTTTGAAAAGAACGACCATTTATTTATTGGTAAGTTTCCATCTTTGATCACATGCTTAGATCTTTGGGTCGCAAATGTCTATGCTCCTACTAATTTGGCCCAAAAGAGGTAGGTTTGGGGAAACCTTTCCCTATGGTTAAGTTATCTAAAAAGGAAGAGAATTCCTTTTGGAGGACACTTTAACTCAATTCTAGATGATTCAGAAAAAAAGGGAGGCATTTCATATCCTCCTAGATCCTAGTAGGACTTCAAAGAATTCTTAAACAAGAACCTTCTTCTAGACTGCATTCCTAAAAATGGGAAATATACATGGACTAACAGAAGAAAAGACTTTTGCAAAATAGTTGAAAGCATAGATAGATTTCTTTTATCACCATAATGTTATAACCTCAATATTAGCTATGAAGTTGAGATCCTACCATTAGTTAGATCGAACCATTTTCAGTCAGGCTAAGAATTGAGCTTGATTCCTTACCAGGCAAGAAAAAAATCAGATTCTAGATCATGTGGTTTAGGTACCTCTACTTCATTCAAAATATCCATTGGTGGAAGCAAGCCCCTTTTGTGAAGGGCTCCAACGTGTTTTAGCTAGTGAACAAGCTCAAATTTATGAGAAATAAGGTATTGGATTTGAATAGATCCCAATTTAGAAACATATTTCTAGAAAAACATAGACTCCATTAGGAGTTGAGGACTCTGGCAAAGCACATCATTAGAAATGAAATGGATGCTTTGTCATATCATCTAGAGAAGAGCCTCTGAATTGAGATGGAGGTAGTTAAGAGAAGAAATTTTTTGGAGGCAACGATCGAAGGAATTATGGCTCAAAGAAGGGGGCAAGAACACATCCTTCTTCCACTTGTTAGCTAAAGTATGTAAGGCTTCAAATTCCATTAAATCAATTTAGGTGGATGTTGATTGGTCCCTCATAGATGTGGAAGACATTATAGTTGCAGCAAGAGGCTTCTACAGTACCCTTCTTTCTAAAAGCATCATCCCTATTAGGGATGATGGCTCATGTCTTAACTTTGTTCCTAATTTTGTTAATGAGCAACACAACCTGTAGTTATTGAAAGAGTTTACTATTGAGGAAGTCAAAGCTGCTATCTTTTCAATTCCAGGAGAGAAGGCTTCGAGCCCTGATGGATGGACTGTGATTTTCTTTCAAAAATGCTAGGACACGGTGAGTAGAGATGTCTTTCTGGCAGTGGAAGAATCAAGGAAATCCAGGAATATGCTCAAAGAAATTAAATCCACATATCTCATGCTTATTCCAAAAACAAAGTCTCCTCAAAGGTTTGAAAAGATCAGGCCAATTTCTCTTTGCAATTTCATATCCATGATTATCTCCAAAGCCTTAACATTGCATCTAGCCAGCTTCCTGCCTTATCTAATCTCAGAGGAACAAGGTGGTTTTGTACTAGGGAAAGAAACTCTAGAGGGTGCCAATTTAACCCATGAAAACCTTCATTCCCTCAATAAGGATAAAGAGGCAGCTATGATTATCATTAGATATGTCTAGGGCTTATGATAGGGTGGATTGGAGTTTCCTTTCATCCATGCTTAATAAGTTGGGATTTTCAAAAGATGTCATTAAATGGATCTCCTATTGTATTTTAGGCTTGGAGGTTTCAGTGTTAATCAATGGTAAGGAGTTAGAGACATTCAAGCCCTCAAGAGGATTGAGACAAGGAGATCCAATATCCCCCTACCTCTTCATTATTATGTCAAAGGCTCTCACATGGGCAATTAAGGAAGCCAAACAAAACTTTGAATGGCAAGGCATCAGACTTAAAGGTATTCAAGATTCCTATACACATGCTTTATTTGTTCCTAATACAATCTTGTTCAGGCAAGCTTCAGTACATGAACCTAGATCCATCATGAAAACAATTAACAAGTACTATCTTATCTCTAGTCAACTTGTCAAATGTCATAAGTCAGTGGTCTATATTTTTAATGTGCCTCAGTATTTACAGGATGAAATTAGCGAAATTTTAAGTTTTAAACTACAATCCCTGCTAGGCATCTATCTCAGTCTTCCCCTATTCAATGGAAGATATAAGAATACTCTATGGAAGAAAGTACTAGGAAATTTGAATTCTAAATAAGCAAATTGGAAAGGCTATAGGTTATCTCTTATAGGCAGAATTGTGATGATTAAAGATGTGTTAGTTGCAATCCCAATCTACATGATGTCCATTTTTCAAATACCTAAAGGGATTAATTCAAAAATTGAAATGACCTATAAGTA
Organism: Cunninghamia lanceolata; assembly: GCA_027924645.1. Lineage (NCBI taxonomy): Eukaryota > Viridiplantae > Streptophyta > Pinopsida > Cupressales > Cupressaceae > Cunninghamia > Cunninghamia lanceolata. The sequence goes on along the minus strand of BSBN01000078.1, from coordinate 25,543,226 downwards.
GTTCTTGTGACAAGGCACATTTTAGGAGAAGAAAATTCACCTTTTGGTGTGGGATAAAGCATGTAAGCCTAAGGATGAAGGTGGGGCAAGAATACTGGATCTGACTATTCAGAATCAAGCACTAGGGGCTAAGTTGGCATGGAGTCTAAATAAAAAATCCAATTCAAAATGGGCTCATCTAATAAGGCAAAGTATCCAAACTCATGGGCAAATGAGAGAATTTTCATAGTTAAAAACCCAACAAGGGGGTCAGCAATATGGAACTTCATAATTAAAAGCAGAGACATTCTTCTACTGAAATTGTCTTGGGTCATTCATATTGGGGAAAAGGTAGACTTCTCAAAGGTTTCCTGGGGTGGCGAGCCCAAGCTCTTAGGAAGGATAGACCTCATAGAAGCTAGAGTTTTCCTTTAGTCAAACTGGGGCTATAAGGTGAAAGACTACTGGTAGATTATGAAGAGACGTAATTCAGTCTCCTTGGTTTGGAAGAGTACTTGGGATTGTAAGTTCCCCAGTGAATAGAAAGCAATCCTTAGTCAACTTCTGAGGAAAAGAGTGGTGATTTTTTCCAACAAAGAAGATGAACTAATCTAGATGGGGTCTAAAATGGGATCTTACTCGGTCAAATATGGCTATAGGTCAGTAATGGACAAGGTAGATTTGCATTGGCTAACAAAACTATGTTGGAGCAATGCCTTATTGCCTAAGGCAGGAGCCTTCTCTTGGTGCACTCTTCACAACATAATCTTGATAGGAGACAGAATCAAAAGGTTAGGATTTGGTTCTAATTTTCTCTACATCTTCTATGGGAGAGAAGAAGAATCGGTGGATCATGTATTACTACACTACCCATTCAATAGAGAATGTTGGCTCTAGTTCTTCAGGAAATTAAATTGGCTCAGCCCTTTCTCAAAGACCCTAAATCAAATGTTTAAGAATTGGCCACTCCTATTCATGGATTCCTATTTTGCTTGCTTGTGGGAATTATAACCATCGATGATTGTTTGGCATTTGTGGAGGGAGAGGAATCATTGCATTTTTAGAAAGGAAGATGCCTCTATGAAACATGTTTGTTATAAGTTAGAGGTATCCATCTCTGATCTGGTGGTGTCTAATGTTTGGCATTCATGTTCCAGGAAATCAATATGGTCAAAATGGGATGCCAAAATTGGTCCCTAACAGATAAATCTAGTGTTGGTGGATAGATTGGTGTTTAAAACTCAATTGTTAATAGAGATCAAGTCAAATAGATTCCTCGTACACTACTTCTCTTCAACCTAAATTTTGATAGAGCATGCATGGTAATCCTGGGCTTTTAGGTTTAGGTTGTGTCATCAGGGAGGATGGTTCTCTTCTAGTAGCCAAAGTGACAAAGATTCCAAAAGGATCAAACAATGAAGCCGAAGCATGGGCCTTAGTGCATGGACTCCAATTGGCAGTCGAGATGGGTCTAAAAAACATCTAGATCGAGGGTGACTCCCTGATCATGGTGAATGCCATAAAAGCAAAAGGTTTAGACAACTAGAAATTAAATTATATCCTACAACATGCCATTTCTTTGATCAACAAGCTTCATAACTTTTTTTTTATTTCTCATACCCTCAGAGAAGGCAATAAGGTGGTGGACTTTCTAGCTAACTTAGCTATTGAACAAGACACCAAGGCTACAATCTTCCTACCTGGAGGTCTTTGTCAATCAAGCTCCTTGACCAAACTCCTTATAGATGACCTGGCATCGCTCCTCTCCAAGTAAAATTGTCCTGTATAGGTGTATCTTGTTCGTTGGTCACTTCTCCCACTGCAAACTTTCTTGCAGATCTTTTTGTCGTTCGTTGGTTGAGCTTTAATTAGCTCACTCTGCTGACACGAGTGATCTAGGATACATCCGTTGGCCAGCTTTAGACTATAAGCTGACTAGCCAGTTCATGTCTCTTCATTGGTTGGGTAGTTATCTTTGGGGTTCAGGCTTCCTCTCTTAGTCATTTTCTCACTTGCTAATGTGATTTGCAATTATTACTTCTTTTGATGGTTGCATTTGAATGATGGTGGGCTTCCTTTCTACTTTTAGGAGGCTTCCTTCTTCGACATGTCCTCATCTTTGTACTCAGGTTTTAATAGAAAATGTGCCTACAGATCTTCTCCTTATTTTTTATGATCTCATGATTTCAATAGTGTCACATTCAGGACAACTTTGGGATCCAAAACATCACTTTTAATTATCTTCTAAAGGACGATGCCTAATAAGGCAACACTGGCATATAGATCATCAACAATGTTTTTTTCTCCCTTGTTTTAAGCTCATCTAACTGGCTTTTGTCTTAGGCAATTATGGCAGATACTCAGCTAAACTAGAGGCTCTTCCTTCTAGCCTTTGATTGGGAGACCAAGATTAGGGGGAGGGTCAAGTCTTCGGACTTGATTAATCTTCTAGATTGGGACTGCACTCTTATGCAGTTCTTAGTGTGAAATATTGTTGGGCACGCCTGGATTAGAGGATATATGGATCTCATCCTCAACTACTTATACATCTCTCGAACATAATGGATCTAGTTCTAGATGGTGACTATGTGCATGCCCTAGCGTCTAGTCTATTTTACAACAATATTTATACAATGGACAGATGGGAAACTGTGATGGCGACTTATAACATGGACCAAGGGGATGCATTAATAGAAGACCTTTTTAATCTTAATACTCTGTATTCATCTCTTCCCCACTAGGCTATCTACAGGGCTTTGCAATCTAGCCTAAAGTCCCTAAGTAGTTATGAAATTGACAACAAACTGGGCTCTTACAGTTTTCCCATCTCTAAGAAAAAGGCACAACGAATTAAGGAAGTCTTCACTGCTATCAGATTTCTTAGACTTCATGCACCCATTATGGTGCCACTCATTCCTAGGTATGCTTTAGAAGATCTGGAGGAGGAGAATGAACCTACAGTTGCTACGGATTTGGAGCCTGAATATGGCCTTGCTCACGGTGGATCCTTGCACAGGTTTTTTGGTTGCAGTTTAGCAGTCGATGGTCATCTTCCTATTTCATGTTTTGGCTTGGGGCTTTGGTGGTATGGACTTGTCATGCTTTTCAGGGATGCAGGTTGGTGGTGTAGTGCTAGTCTCCCCTACTCTGTGTTTAGGAATGTGGGCAGTTTTGCTTTCTCCATTTGGTTTTATTTAAGCAATATCTAGTTATTTAAGAACTGGTTTAAAAACTGCTATATGATGGGCTCAGTTATGGGCTATGCTATGTTTTAATTCTGTGATTTGGTCTGGGCTTGACACCCTTAAACTTTAGTATTTCTTTTATGCTTAATATTAATCTATGAGTGTCCCAACACCTTTTTCTATTAAAAAAAATAGTGGTAAAAATTATGGGGGAGTATTAGAATATTCTGGTAATTCTTACTAGCTATAGATTAGTTTTGTTTTTTATTTTTATCTGTATTTTCTACAAAATTATTTTAAATGTAAGATAGCTATTGTGGGCTATTCTAGAACGTTCACGCTACATCCAAACTTATTTATAAAAGAGATGTTTGTAAATCATCTTATGCAAGAGAAATAAAGATATGTTTGGTGCAACAGCACTGTTCATGGTTCTTGTTCTCTTACATGGGTTACATGGTGACCTTCAGTATCATTAATAGAAGAGGCCATTATGTTGTAAATATTAATCCTTCATCAGTGTTCATTTAATACTGTCAGCCCCTACGTTAGACTTGGGGATCTCCCGCTTCTCCCTTAGCACTGTTGGCCTGCCAGAAGTTAATGAGGTAGGTGAATTTGAAATTCAAATCATTAAGCGCCCATTTTGCTAGGCATGAAACAAGAGACAAAAATGAGGGAAGCTAGTTGTCGGCAGACAGAGTAGAGCATGAGTTAACCTGCAGTAGCAGAAGAATATCAGTGAGAATAGTAGAGAGAGGAATGTTGCAGCAGCAACGGTAAGGCAACTATGGAGTTCCAGGCAGCTCCAGACATATAGTTTGCAGCTCCAGTGATTGGGGCAAAGTAAGAAAATAGAGAAGTAGCTCTGACTTTAGTTTGTACATGAAATTTGTATGTAACCTAAAGAAGGAATATATAGAAAGATATATTGTTGTCATCTGTCTCTCTCTCTTCTGTATATTTATTTTATGATGTCCATCATTACATTGCTATAGCATTGGGTTCTTGTATTTTTCTAGTGGTTTGTTTTCTACCTTCCCTGCTCTCCCCCTTTTTATGCCAACATTTGGTATCAGAGCATTGTTTATCTTTTGTGCTCTCCATATTTCTGTAGAAATCCTTTGGACAACCATTTGCCTGCCAACAAGTAGTATCAGAGCCCTATTTTTCTAGGCAGTTAGAGTTTTGTGGGTATTTCATATAAGCCCTAATGTGTCTAGGCATCATCAGCCTTCTCAAATTTGAGAAGCATGGTAGGTGGGGATAGCAAAGGATGGCAATAGCCACCTACTTTTGATGGGCAGAATTATGATATTTAGTCTAAGAAGATGAAGACCATTTTGGTTGTGAATGACCTATGGGATTTGGTCACTAATGGGTTCACAGACATCACAGACCCAGCAGCCTATGTAGCCCTAACGAATGCTCAAAGAAACCAGTTGAAGGAAACTAGGATAAAAGATGCAAAAGCCCTCAGTCTAGTTGAGGTAGCCTTGACAGAGTCTATTTTCCCCTACATTACAGCAGCAAACTACTCTAAACAAGCTTGGGAGATATTGCAGAACAGCTACAAGGGAACTGACAAAGTGAGGTCAGACAAGCTCTAGTTGTTTATAAGAGATTTCAAGATGCTTCAGATGAAGGAGAGTGAGTCTATTTTAGACTTTCACACCAGGTTTTCTACCATGTTGAATCAGCTGAGGATAAATGGAGAAACCATGGATGAACAAAGGATTGTTGAGAAAATCGTAAGGAGCCTACCTTCCAGATTTGACCCTATAGTCATCACCATCGAAGAAACTAAAGATCTGTCCAAGATGACAGTGGATGAGTTGATGGGCTCTCTACAAAGCCATGAGCAGCGGTTGAATAGATCCACTCCTTCCCTTGAGCAAGCCTTCAAGGCTTAGACCAATGCAAGAGGTCAGGGAAGAGGAAGAAACAACAGAGGTAAAGGTCAAAGAGGTAGAGGAAGAAGCAACTCCAGAAGAGGAGTTTCAAACAGTCAAGAAGAGGCAAGCACCTCATAGCTAAGCTATCAAGAAAGGAAGAAGAACAGCAGTTTGAATTAGAGGTATGACAAAAGTAATATTCAATGTTATTAGTGTCATAAGTTTGGCCATTATGCTAGTGAGTGTAGAAAGAAACAACAAGACCATGGAGGCCAAAATGCTAATATAGCAAATGAGAATAGGGCTGAAAATGAGAAACAGTCTAAGGTATTTATAGTGTGCAACCTTGCTAAGAAGAGCAGCCTTGAAGTCTAGTATTTGGACAGCAGGTGTAGCAACCACATGAGTGATAATGAAAACTTGTTTACCTCCATTGATAGAAATGTCAAGTCTAAAATCATGATGGGGAATAGTCAAAAGGTTCCTATCATAGGAAGAGGCATCATCACAGTCCTCAGCAAGCAAGGTGAGAAAATGCAAATCCATGATGTCTACTATGCCCTTGGCATAAAGCATAACCTACTAAGCATTGGACAGATGGTCAAAAACAGTTATAGAATCTTGATAGAAAATGGAGGGTGCACTATATTTGATAGAGGAGGCAGCAAGAAAGTCATTGCAGCAGTGCAGATGACAAGAAATAGAATGTTTTCTCTGTCACTGACTCCGGTGCCATCTCCGGTGCTAACTCCGATGCTATCTCTAGGCAGTTTCCTGCACTATCTCTGGCGCTCACAGCAGTGGGACGGCAAACCGCCTTCAGGACAGTCATCAAAGACCCATCCAAACTTTGGCATTTAAGGTATGGGCACTTAAGCTTTTCTGGTTTGAGTTTATTGTCTAGGAAAGGCATGGTTAGAGGGCTACCAAACATTGTAGAGCCCGATGGAAAATGTGAAGCCTGCATTTTAGGAAAGCAACACAGGCAACCCTTTCAATCAGGGTATTCTAGGAGGGCAAGAGCACCATTGGAGTTGGTGCATTCAGATTTATGTGGCCCTATGAAAACTCCCACATTAGGTGGGAATATATACTTCATGACCTTCATTGATGATTATAGCAGAAAAATCTAGATTTATTTCTTGAAGAATAAATCAAAGGCCATTGAGAAGTTCAAGGAGTTCAAGGCATCAGCTGAAAAGCAAAGCAGTTGGCATATCAAGGCCCTAAGAACAAATAGAGGGGGAGAGTATATCTCCAAGCAATTTCTAAATTTCTGCAAGTATGAAGGCATTCATAAATAGTTCACAACAAGGTATACTCCACAACAAAATGGAGTTACTAAATAGAAAAATAGAACCATCACAGAGATGGTAGCAAGCATGCTGAAAGTAAAGGGACTGTCGATTATTGGGGTGAAGCTGTAGCAACAATGGTCTACCTATTGAATAGGTGTCCTACAAAGGAAGTACATGATAGGATTCCACAAGAGGCGTGGACAAACAGCAAATGGACTATTGAGCACCTAAGAATCTTTAGGTGTGTGGCATATGTATTTGTGCCTAAAGAGAAGAGGCAGAAATTTGATGATAAAGGTGAGAAATGTATCTTCATCGATTATAGTGAAGAATCACAAGCCTATAGATTGTATAACCCCATCACCAAAAAACTTGTGATCAGCAGAGATGTTGAATTCATTGAGAATGAAGCATGGGATGGAATAGTGGACAGCACCATGAAGAAGCTCTGGAGGACAGCAACTCCAGAGGAGCTATGGAGAGCAGCAGCTCGGGGAGAAATTACCGTGGAGCATTAGAAAACAGCAGCTCCGGAGATGTTCAGCAAAGTAGCTCCGGAGGTAGACAGTAGCATTGCAGCTCTGGAGATCAGCAGCTCCGGAGGTCTGTAACTCCAGAGAATAGCAAATTCGGAGGACATTATAACAGCAGCTCCAGAGGTCAGTACAGCAGCTCTGGAGGTCATCAGTACAGCAGTTCTGGAGGTGACAAAAGTAGCAGCTATGGAGGTAATTCAGACCCCACACTCGCATCAATCATCCCATAGAGGACAAAGAGTGTGAAGGAGATTTATAACAGCACAAGGTATGCTGATGATGATGAGGATTTGAATTTTACATTATTCACTTATAGTGATCCAATCTACTTTGAAGAAGCTGTGAAAGAAGAGAAATAGTGTGAGGCCATGGATGAAGAATTAGATGCCATAGTGAGGAATGACACATGGCAGCTAACTGATTTACCTAAGGGTAAACAAGTGATTGGAGTTAAGTGGGTCTATAAGACCAAGTCTACTGTTGAAGGAAAAGTAGAAAGACATAAGACAAGGCTAGTTGTCAAAGAGTACAAACAACAGCCTGGAAGAGATTATGATGAGACCTATGCACTAGTTGCAAGGCTAGAAACAGTTCGAGCAATCATAGCAATAGCAGCCCAACATAAGTGGAAGGTGTTTCAGATGGATGTAAAGTCAGCCTTCTTGAATGGAGTGCTGAAAGAGGAAGTGTATGTGGAGCAGCCACCTGGCTATGAAGTCCTAGGGCAAGAGGACAAGGTATACAGGCTCTGGAAAGCCCTCTATGGGTTGAAACAAGCACCTAGGGCATGGTACAGCAGAATTGACTCATATATGTTGAGCAATGGCTTTAGCAAAAGCAGCAGTGAGCCCACTCTCTACATCAAAGCAGCTGAAGGTAAAATTTTGATTGTTGTTTTGTATGTAGATGATCTGATTTTTACTAGAAATAGTGATCTTTTCATTGCTGATTTCAAAGAGGCAATTAAGAATGAGTTTGAGATGATAGACTTAGGTCTGCTAAAGTATTTCCTTGGCATTGAGGTCAAGCAAACAGAGCATGGCATATTTATTTTGCAAACTAACTATGCCAAATAGATTGTGAAGAGGTTTAAAATGGAGAACAGTAAACCTGCCCCAACACCAATAGCCACAGGTCTGAAGTTGAGTAAAGAGGACAACAACAGGGAAGTAAACCCAACCCTCTAAAAGAGCATGGTTGGAAGCCTCATGTACTTGACAGCAACTAGGCCTAATTTGATGTATGTTGTAAGCCTGATTTCTAGGTTCATGGAGAAACCTAAAGACACACATTGGCAAGCAGGAAAGAGGATCCTGAGGTATGTCAATGGCACAACAGGTTATGACATTTTGTATGATGTTTCTGATGAGTTTAAGCTAGCTGGTTTCACGGACAGTGATTAGGCAGGAAATGTTGATGACCGGAAGAGCACATCCGACTATGTATTTCACATGGGTTCAGGCGTGATTTCATGGGCATCCAAGAAGTAGCCCATTGTCTCTCTCTATAGCAGAAGCTGAGTATATTGCAGCAAGTGCAATAGCTTGTCAGACTATTTGGTTGAGGAGAATCCTTGCAGACTTGTATGAGTAGCAAGAAGATGATACAACCATTCGTTGTGACAATGTATCATCAATAGCCCTGACAAAGAATCTAATCTTCCATGGATGAAGCAAGCACATAGAGATCTGTTATCACTTCATAAGGGAGTTGGTAGAATGAGGAGAGATTGAGTTGTAGTATTGCAAATCTGAGCAATAGCTCGCTGACATTTTCACAAAAACATTACCAAAAGATTTGTTTGAACACCTAAGAGATAGACTAGGCATTGTGGACAGCTCCAGAGGTGTTTAGCCCCAGAAAGAGGATAGCTACAGAGGTGTGTAGTCCTACAAAGAAGACAGCTCTAGAGGTTCAGATCTAGAAAGATAGCAAGAGAGCTCCAGAGATTCAACTCTAGAATGCATGTGCAGCTCTGGAGATGCTCCGAAGATGTAGAAATGGAACTGTGGAGTTGCAGAGATTTAGCTCTGGAGATGCAGACAGGGAGATCTGGAGATGTAGAGGGCAGCTCCGGAGATGTTGTAGCATGACAGAAAGAGCTCTGGAGATCTTCTCTGGAAAGGCAAAGGCAAGTGTATAACTCTGGAGATTAGTTCCAGAATGAAGATTGCTGATTAACGTCTGACTTTAGATTAAGGGGGAGTGTTGGAAATATTAATCTTTTGTCAGTGTTCATTTAATGCTGTCAACCCCCGCATCAGACCTGGGGATCTCCCGCTCCTCCCTCAGCACCGTTGGCCTGCCAGAAGTTAATGAGGTAGGTGAATTTGAAATTCAAACCGTTGAGCACCCATTTTGCTGGGCATGAAACAAGGGACAAAAGGGAGGGAAGCTAGTTGTCGGCAGACAGAGTAGAGCATGAGTTAACCTGCAGTAGCAGAAGAATATCAGTGAGAACAACAGAGAGAGGAATGTTGCAGCAGCAACAGTAAGGTAGCTACGGAGTTCCAAGCAGCTCCAGACATACAGTTTGCAGCTCCAGTGATTGGGACAGTGTAAGAAAATAGAGCAACACTCTGACTGTAGTTTGTACATGAAATTTATATGTAACCTAAAGAAGGAATATATAGAAAGATATATTGCTGTCATCTCTCTCTCTCTCTCTTTTGTATATTTGTTTTATGTTGTCCATCATTACATTGCTGTAGCATTGGGTTCTTGTATTTTTCTGGTGGTTTATTTTCTGCCTCCCCTACTCTCCCCCTTTTTCTGCCAACATTTGGTATCAGAGCATTGTTTATCTTTTGTGCTATCCATATTTCTGTAGAAATCCTTTGGATAGCCATTTGCCTGCCAACACATTATTCCAAATGTTGCACTTTTATTTTTATCGGTAGTTTCTACAAATTTATTTTAAATGTAAGATAGTTATAGTCGGCTATTGTAAAACATTCATGCTACATCCAAACCTATCTATAAATAGATGTCTGTAAATCATCTTATACAAGAGAAATAAAGATATGTTTGGTACAGAAGCACTGTTCACGGTTATTGTTCTCTTACATGGGTTACATGGTGACCTTCAATATCATTATTAGAAGAGGCCATTATTCCAAAGGTTGCACTTCTATTTTTATCGGTAGTTTTTATAAATTTATTTTAAATGTAAGATAGCTATTATCGGCTATTTTAAAACCTTCACACTACATCCAAACCTATCTACAAAAGAGATGTCTGTAAATCATCTTATGCAAGAGAAATAAAGATATGTTTGGTGTAGCAGCACTATTCACGGTTATTGTTCTCTTAGATGGGTTACATGGCGACCTTCAGTAGCATTACTAGAGGAGGCCATTATTCCAAAGGTTGCGCAATGTAAGCAAACAAGTCGATACTGAGCCTCGTTTCTGTAAAGTATATTCCCTTGTGAGTGAAGAACATAGAACGAGTCATAAATAAATATTACACAATATAAGAGTCATAAACAAATATTACACAAAATAATTTATTTTATCTTAAAAACAAAATTAAAATGATTAATAAGAAAACTTAGCATTGTATAAAGAAAGTTTATAAATAATTATATAAGAGAGAACATTTCTACAATCTATGATAGTAAATAATAGAGTTTTCAACTTCTTGGATCATAATATAACTATAACTAGTATATATGTTTTTAGAAAAATCTATTTAAAATAGGTTAAAAGATATCCTTTTGAGGTGGCTATTTTTCTAATTGCTTCAATATGTTTTTATGGTTTTATTTCAACATATTAATTTGTTCCTTTTTTATTTGATTTCACTAATAAAATATAGTTATAAAATATTATTTTACAACACTAAGCCCTAATAAAATATAATTATAATTTTTTTTTTCTAAAGATAAAGTATTGTTTGAAGTAAATTTATAAGGAAATATTTATGTGAAGAATCCTAACCATATTATGGTGTGGAGAGGTTTGACATGTCTTTAGTAAATAAAATTGGAATCCCAAAAATAATGTAATTTTGTAAAATAAAATAACACTAAAATATTTTTTTAATTTTAAAACTAAACTTTACAAAGCCTATAAAATAAGACTAAAATATTTCTTTAACTATAAAACTTAACTTTAAAAAGGCTTCATAGTTTTATTTATGTATAGAACCCTCACTCTAGTTGGATGTGGAGAGATTTGAAATGTTTGCCTAAGATATTAAAATGTAATGCAGCAACATCCCAATAAAAACAACAATAAATTAAATTTTATTTTGTAGAAAACAAAAAAAATTAATTGCACTTACCATTCAAATAACTTCTTCACTTCTGTAGTATTCTTTTGCTCTTTTTATTTGATTTGAATTTTTTTAATATACAAGTACGTAACTATTCCATTTGATTTGATACTTTTATTTATATAGATTATTTATTTTATGTGGGCTTTATTGTTATGTGTATTTATTTAATAAAAATTATGTTGGTTATATATTTTAAATTTAATTCTTATGTGTATTCATTTAATAATAGCACGTATGTTATATATTTTAAATTTAAAACACTTTCTTCATAATTTTAAAAAAAATATGTGAATTCTATTTAGTTTTTTTTTGTATGCAATCACATTCATCCCCTTAATGCCATTGTATAACCATCTAGATGTAACAAACAATATAAAGTTGGAGACCAAGATTCTAATCCCCCCAAGGACATCTATAGTTTGTTTGCAGCAAGTTAGTTCCAAAAAAGTTGTTTGTGACATCTCTAAGTACATTAGTTTCATATACAAGAATTTGAACCCTTTCAAAAACACATTGATTCATAGCTCCTATCAAAAAGACTTCCCCATAAATAAAAAACAAACAATATAACTAAACAAAACAAAACTATGATATTACACTAAATACTGATGCAAAATAATACAAAGCTTCGACCATTGATAGCAGAGATTGTCCGCCACAATGAGTTGGTCTCAAAGAAATAAAATCTGTTTGTTCATTTGGTTCATCTGGCCAGAATAGGGCCTTTTCACTATAATATGTTTGATGGACACCTCATTTTTAGTGTTCTTGTTGTTTTCTGTATAAATTTTTTATATATCAATGGTATGGGTGATTTTTCAATTTAAAAAAAAATAAAAATTATTTCTCTGGCTCTAAATATAGAGCTCTAAATTCTTAAAGATATATTCTTAAATAATCTTAAAGGTGCCAAATTTTCCTACTCCTCCATACTAGCCTCCTCCCGTTCAGTAGGTACTCTGGGGAGTGTAAAATCTTTTACTCTCTAATTACTATAACATTATTTATCGCCTTCTAATTTGTACGTTAAATATATTACATTTTTTCTCTAACCGAAAAAGGTGGCAAAGCAGCCATAGATTAATAAAAGTGTTTATACATAGAGTATCGGTGAGTCCAGAACTAGACGAAAGCCAAAACATTAACAAGAACGGCCCTTAGACGACTAGATTTAACAATATAATAAAACAAAAAAGGAAAGACCAGACTAAACTACATATATTTCTTCCATAATCTCTAAACTATTTCTTACTCACCCTACGCTTCAGTACATATAGCATTGTTCATGCTAACCTTCACCATATTCTGCTACTCACCTTTTCAACCAATTGTTATTTGAAAAAGGTATGTTCTTTCACCTTTCGACCAAGCTTTATTTTGAAAGGATGTGCCATCCTCAAAGGATATGATCATTTAATTTAGACTTCCTTCCGCCATTGTAGGTACCTTAGCAATCATTCTCATCCTAAAAATTGGAAACATACAGTCTAGCTGACTATTTCAGCATGTCAAAGAAATAAAACAATCTCATGTCTTGGCAGGTAGGGGAGGTTTAAAGGCTGTCTAGAAAATAAATGCTACAACAATGTATGGACAGCAAGAACAAACACAAAAGAGAGATAGAGATAATACACAAACAAACAACAATATATATTATATTTTCCTCTTTCAAAATTACATTCAAAACTTCATACACATTCAATGGCAGAGCTGCTGCTCTATTTTGCTGATATGCCCCAATCACTGGAGCTGCTTATTATTCACTTCTCACTGCTACAATATTCTCTTTCTACTGTCTTCTTCATGTTGGTCTCTTGTTTTCTACTAGAACATTTCTACTGTTGTGGCTGGCTTTTCTTTTGCTGTCTTTTTTCTCTCTAACTCTCTGTTGTTGCTGCAGGTTATCACTCTTACTCATCCGGTCAACTACTTTTTCCCTCCTATTTGTCTCATTCCATGCAAGACAAAAGTTGCACTCAAACTCTTCTCTCAAATTCAAAACTACCTACCAAAATTAATCCTGGTAGGTGCAAATGGCTAGAGCAGATTTGAGGAGATCCCCAAAACTGATGCGGGGGCAGGCTACAATAATTGGTCTGATGGAAGATTAATAACTTCTAACACTCCTCCTTAATCTAAAGTCAGATGTCATTCAACAACTTTCTTTCCGGAATTGATCTCTCTAGTTATACCTTTGCATTTGCCTTTCCGGAGCATATTTCTGAAGCTATTTCTAATTTTCTCAATCACCTCCAAAGCTCTTCTCTACATCTCTAGAGCACTTTGTCTGCATCTCTAGAGCTGACTCCCTACATCTTTGGAGCTCTGTTTCTGCATCTTTGGAGCATGTCCAGAGCTACACATACCTTCCAGAGTTGAACCTCTAGAGCTTTGTTGTTTTCTTTCTGGAGCTAAATCTCCAAAGCTACCTACTTTCTAGGGCTTCACACCTCTAGAGCTATCAACAATGTGAAGCCTATCTCTTAGGTGTCAAAGGAATCTTTTGGCAATGCCTTTGTAGAAATGTCAATGAGCTACTACTCAGATCTGCAATACTGTAACTCAATCTCTCCTCATTCTACCAACTCCCTTATGAAATGATAACAGATCTCAATGTGCTTGCTTTGTCCATGGAAGATTGGATTCTTTGTTAGAGCTATTGAGGAAACATTGTCACAATGAATGGTTGTACCATCTTCTTGCTACTCATTCAAGTCTGCAAAGATCCTTCTCAACCAAATAGCCTGACATGCTACTATATTTGCTGCAATATACTTAGCTTCTACTGTAGAGAGAGAGACAATGGGCTGCTTCTTAGATGCCCATGATATTGAAGAAATAGTAAATTCTTTATTCGTTTATTTGATGATATGTAGATACAAAACAATGTATATAAACTCTGAGGGAGTTGACAGTTAGGGGTAGTTATATGGTTATACCGAACTACTAATCGAATAGAACCATAACAATGTAATATGTCAACATTCTCCCTTATTACATTGTTCCTACAATAGTACCAAGGTACCCCCCTTAATGCTAAAATACTCAACAAAGCTGATTACATAATATGAATACATATTTTATAGAAGATCTTCTCCCAAAGAATAAATCTTGAACCAAGCGGGGCTCCATCATGCTGTCTCATCTACCCTCAGAAAGGCGTAGCTTCGAGCTATGTTCTTGAGCTCTTTAGTCCCAAGCTCTCAAATCATAGAGTCTTGAATTATTTGACAATGAACCCTAAGAGATATGACAGATCTCTGCCATTGTCTAGTGACCGTGAAAGGGTATAATTCAAGATCATATACTCTTTAAAGCTCGCTGGACAACAATCCATATTGAGCTCAACACCAAATCCCAAACTTGTCTCCAAAACAAAATATTCACAAAACATACATTCTTCAAATTTGTCAGCTCCGTCAGCATCAACAAAGAAAAACAAAACAAACAAAACTAGAAAAGCTTCTCATGCAAATCATCATCTCAAAGAGAGAAGCTAACTTGAGATGATGAAAAACCTCCATCCTCTGATGCCGCCTACCTCCAATATGACCCTGTTACACTTTAACCAACTCATGTCTTGGATGAGTCTTTGGAGGCCTTATCAGGAATGGAAAAGGTGTCATTGAAATCATAAGTGATCTTTGACATATGTGCATTCATGATGATAATGTCAATTGGAACTAATGATAGACCTATACACTAATCAACCTTATACCTCCATAAACACACCTTTATTTTTATGAATAGAAAGAATATTTTCTTTCCTCACTCAAAAAAGATATCTAAAACGCAGACAGTGTTTAGTGGATATAAAATGACTAGAATACCCCTTTTCACACATTTATATGCAAGGTTTGTTGAATACTTACCCAACATCAACTCAACATACATGTCTAGGATACATGCTAGATCTCTCCAAAACTTACATAATCATAGCTAACATCACCAATCAGAGTAACTAATTTTCCTTCACCTGTAGCAATGAAGATTGGACAATATATATAAGCACTTCTTTGAAATGATCTAAAGCTTCAAACTGGTTCAACTACAGTTGCTTTACATGTCACTTAATCATAGGTTGACATCATTGTAAAATGTTCTTTAGAGATATCCAATACCAAGGATGCCTTAGAAACTCTTTCTTCCTATCTAGGTTGAACTCTTCACAACGTTGACACAAATACCTCCTTGATTTTCTTTTTCAATGCATCTTTTGTCTTTACACACAACACTATCAACATTTTTAAATAATTCCAAAGTTTTATGAAATGCTTCCTACACTTGCAAACCCAAACTCACATTTCTCACACCATTTCCATTCACTAATGTGGCACTTACAGAAGTAGAAAGATTAATTAAAAACTTATAGTTGTTCTCAATGCTGTGGGTCGTATTTAAAACCACTGTTCTTTGAAGCAATCCAACTTATTTCACCAATATGCATATCTTAGCATTTTTAATTGAAGATGATGCAGTGAATTAAAATAAACAAAAATAGGTCACAACTCAACATTCTGCTCAGCAAATCTCTAACGCCACCATTACCATTCTCTCCAAGCAGTAATGAATAGGATGTTGACAATGATTTAGAAACTAGAATTCACAACAATCTAATCTTCAACACATTATTATTTAGAAACTACAATTGACAACAATCTGATCTTCAAGACATTATTATTTGAATACAATCTTAAATGCTACTTCTTCATAGTGGAAAGATCATTGAGTAGTAGGTCTGCTTGCTCTATAAGAACCATAAGAACACCACTTTCTCTAGGCTGAGGAACATCTTCAACAAATGTGTTGTGAAGGTATGTAATGCACTATGCAGGAGTATCTTCCACAATTCTCAACTTCCCATCATATCTTATGCATTAGTGGTTGTGCCTTCTATTCTATTGCCTGCGTCCACTAGATTATATGTTGTCTCCTTCACACATGGCACCAACCATATCAATGAATCACCTTTATAGAACCTTCAACAACGCAGCAATACATCTTTATTCACATGAATAGAGATAGGTAATGCTCTTCACACAAATATCTACCACCCTGATAGTTTGAGTCTTCTATACGTTGCAATCCATGAGGCATTGCCTCTTATCCTCGCACAGACACAAGAATGAAGTGCACTTTGATACCAACTGAAGAAACAGTAAATGCTTTATTCATTTATTCGATGATATGTAGATACAAAACAATGTATATAAACTCTGAGGGACTTGACAATTAGGGACAATTATATGGTTATACTAAACTACCAACTGAACTGAATGATAACAATGTAATATGCCAATAGATATCATGCCATAACCCATGTGAAATACATAGCCGGATGTGCTCTTCCGGTCATCTACATTTCCTACCCAATCGCTATCCATGAAACCAGCCAACTTAAAATTATTAGAAACACCATACAAGATGCCATAACCTAATGTGCCATTCACATATCTTAGGATCCTCATTCCTTCTTGCCAATGTGTGTCCTTAGGCTTCTCCCTGAACCTAGAAATTAGGCTTACAACATACATCAAATCAGAACTAGTGGTTGTTAAGTACATGAGGCTTCCAACCATGCTCTTGTAGAGGGTTGGATTAACTTCCTTGCTACTATTATCTTTACTCAATTTGAGACCTGTATCTATTGGTGTAGGGGCAGGTTTACTATTTTGTATTTTAAATATCTTTACAATCTATTTGGCATAATTAGTTTGTGAAATAAATATGCTATGCTTTGTTTGTTTCAACTTAATGCCGAGAAATACTTTAGCAGACCTAAGTCTATCATCTCAAACTCATTCTTCATTGCTTCTTTGAAATCAACAATGTAAAGATCACTATTGCTAGTAAAAATTAGATCATCTACATACAAAATGACAATCAAAATATTACCTTCAGCTTCTTGGATATAAAGAGTGGGCTCACTGCTGCTTTTGCTAAAGCCATTAGTCACTAAATATGAGTCTATTATGTTGTACCATGCCCTAGGTGCATGTTTCAGCCCATAAAGGGCTTTTCAGAGCCTATATACTTTGTCCTCTTGACCTGGGACTTCATAGCTAGGTGGCTGCTCCACATACACTTCCTCTTTCAGCACTCCATTCAAGAAGGCTAACTTTACATCCATTTGAAACACCTTCCACTTGTGTTGGACTGCTATTGATATGACTATCTAAACTATTTCTAGGCTTGCAACTGGTACATACGTCATAATCTCTCCCAGGCTATTGTTTGTACCCTTTGACAACTAGCCTTGCCTTATATCTTTCAATCTTTCCTTCTATTTAGTGGAAAATTGGATTCATTAATCTTTTGTTGTTTAGATGTTTAAATCCACCTCTCCACTATACATTGAAGGATCTAGGGTCAAATGGCAAGCACTATCATAGTCTAGAGTCACTTTTAGATGTAGGGAAACTTTGATTAGGGAATTAATTATTAATTTTTCCTTCTCCTATGCTCAATTGACCATTAAAACCCTAATTATGCAAATATGACAACAAATGAATGAATTATAGAAAAAGCTCTTGCAAATAGGAGTAAAATGCCAAATTACAGAATACCTATTTTCAGGGTTCTAAAGCATAACCATCGGGGACACTGGAGCGGACACGCAAGTTGAAGGTACCTAATTTTTTGGGAAATCTAGACCTCCTTCAAACACTGATCATCCCTGTAACTTTTATTTTGTAGAATCTATCTGCGAAGGACTCTAGAGAAAGTGCCCTAGTCCCGGAAGTGCTCCTTTGTCTGACTTTTCTTCAGATCCTGAATCACTGATGTCTTAACAATCTTCCTACAACTCTACTTTTCTTGGATGCAACACCTACAACCTACAATCACAACACTTGGTTTGGGGGTTGTGGTGTTTAGAGGTTTGCCTCAGTTAAACCCTAGAGGACACTTAAGTCTTTGAACACTGTTGTCCGATAAAGAGGGCATGCCCTTGTGAGGTAGAGGCCAGAAAACTAATGGAATCAATGATAAAAACACAATGATATGTCACCCTGTAGTGAATCTTTCATGAAGGAAGATACTCTTCATGCCATGAAGGAATTAATGCTCAAATCTACAAATATCAACAAACAAAACACACAAGTCTGCTCTTGCAACACAATAGAAAGCCTTGAATCACCTTGAGAATGCCTAGAGCTCACAATAACAATATAGTTTACAAATGAATGCCTACATATGTTTATATATGCATCTACAAGCACTCCCACCAAGATTTTAAAAATCAAACTTTATCATGTCAGCAAAACAACCTTCTAACTGTCATAAATTGACACCTGAAAAATGGGGCTGCCCTAAAATAGGGTAGGACTAGGGCACGGGCACCTAAGTCCTCCCCCCTATTTTAGGTAGGGTACAACTCAAGGGGTCCACCTAGGTCCTATTTGCCATGGGACTTAGGTCTCATTCCATCAGGATGCTAAAATATGAACTAAAATATCCTAAATGCACTCTAAAGACCCGGGAGCTAAACCTTATGAGAGAAAAGCCCTCAAGGGGACATTTTCTGATGTTAGATTTATCCCCCACTTTAATGTATGTATAAACCCAAGGCCAATGCATGTATTAAAGTAAGGTCACAAACACAGCAAACATACCAAGGATGGAGAAAACACGCCAATCACATAGAAAAAAGGAACAGACACACATAGAAGACATATTAACCCATGGAAGATAGAAATGATATCTTTTACTTTTCTTTTCTTTTTTCTCATATATATGAAATGTAAATGCAAGTACTGGAAAGTAAACAAATCTCCCAAAATGTAGGAAGCACTACTCGATGGTGATGGTCTTTGCATATGGGGCAACACACATGCAATACACGTAAAACCTCCCAAAATGCATGAAGCACTACTCAAGGCATTGGTCTATGCATATGGGGCAATAAAAATGCCATACAAAACAAGCACGCCAAAACACACACTTGAAGACACGGAGAAAACATGGAAGACAAGCGATGGAGTGTACCTATTTCTAGGTCCAACACCATCTCAGGCACATTACAGGCACACACCGATGATTGGGATTTGCCACAACAATTGCCGAAGACATGCTTAAGGGTTGAGTTAGTCACATAACGGCTCCCCACCTTCATAGAGGACTTTTGAAAATGATAGGATGATGCAATCTACTTTGAGAAATACACCATCCCCGCCTCCGTAAAGGGCTTAAGAAAAAGGATATGCTTGATATCCTACCTCCACAGAGGGCTTACATGATTGATTGATTGATTACAAACAAACTCAAGAGCGCAGGTCACTGCATCTGAGGTCAAACACATTGCTAACATCTATAACAGACAACTTACCTTATATGCCCCCACCTTAAGGTGGTTGATATCAGTTATCGATATCAAGCATGTTAAAGTAGGAAGAAAACACACAAGGGAACACTGACTTTCACAAAGCCCATGCCCCCTGGAGGTGACAAGTACTTTATGATTACCAAATGTTCCCACAAACACATCATTGCAAAAAACATGTTAGTGTCTACAAGATCTTAATAAACAACAACATCAATGCATATGATTAACCACACAAAGAGCCAAGGTTATACAATGAGTTTGAAATTCAAGGATAACTAGGGGCTATATCATGAAGCTCTCTGAATCGAGTACTACCAAGGCTAGATTCAAAGGTAAACAAAGGTCCATGAAGCAGTGGTATTGTTAAGGTTTGTAAATGCGATAGAAACATCATGAAATTCACTACATGGAAAGTACAAGTACTTCTAGTAGCCAAGCGTCGAATAAAATATACAACCCCATCGTCATATTAGGAACTATGTTCATTTTTTTATTTCTTTCAAAAGGGACACTAGGTCTGCATCAGTATAAATGTTTGTCATCATCTTCCTACTAGATGGAAACACTAGAGGAAGGGAAACAATAAATAAGAGAGGAGAAACAAGTGTCTTAGGGAGAATCACATAGGAGGGTGCCCCCAGGTAACCAACCACGATGCTATGTTAGTAAGACAGAACATACAACCATGAAATTAGAGAGGGAGGCAATATAGAAGAATGATGATACAAGTAGAAGAAGGTCACAACAGAGGCGGTCTCCTAGTATCCCAAACCTTATAGAAGAATCTGAGGTCATCCCAAGAGGCCTAAACAACACATAACACATCATGGGGGAAGCACATCACGAGAGAGATAAAGGGTTTGAGATACTTACCTATAGGGCCCCTTCTAGGCTAGAAATTGTCTATAAGCAAATCGTCATCATCATCGTCCCATTCCCTAATGATGGAGGATAGTGGGACATATTGTACCATAGCCAAAATCATATCTTGTTCATCATGTTGTTCATCATTAGGATTGTCTTTGTTTGGTTGAATGTTAGGATTGATGTTTTCTTGTTGAGAGGAAAGGTTTATAGCATATTCTTGTCTTCTTCTCCTTCTTTCTCTTGTTTTTTTGTTCTGTTTTGTTTTACCACTTATCTCTTGTAAGATAGGGCTATCCTATTTCATAGGCTTATGTAAATTAGAAGATGAAGCACTGGGATCAAACCTCATTTGTCACGGTGGAACACTTTGTTGTTGATAATGATCTCCTAATTCTTGTAAGGATTTCGAGGAAGGAACCTCAACATAGGGACCTTGTCCTTTTGGTCTAAAGTGCTCTTCACATGCCGGTCATTTTTCTTTTGTCATTTATTGTGTAGGAGGACTAGGTACTTCAGTTTTATCCCAAAAGTAATTCAATTTGTAATGTTTTTCTTGAACCAAAGGTTTATACTTGTTCCAAGGGATGGTGATTATGCGGCCATCCATAGGGAATTTCAGACAATGGTGTATTATTAAAGGGATAGCTTTCATTTATTTTAGTCACAAATGTCCCAGTTTAATGTGAAAGAGGTCAGAAATGGGGAAAATATCGAACCATTGTTTGATAAATTTTCCGGATAATGTTACTAACAAAGATATCTTACCCAAAGGCTTCATAAAGGTTCCCTTATGCATTTTAATCATCATGCTTGAAAGATCATAAGAACCTTGCATTAATTGATGTGAAAAGAGGAAATCCTTAGTGGCAATATTAGTCATGCAATTAGGATTGATAAGAGTTCTATTCACAGGGTTTTCCATTATTTTCACAGTTATGTAAACAGGTCCTTCTTTTTCTCCATTTGTTCTATCATGAGGTGTAAAGACAATTTCAGGTTCAGGAACTTTTCTTTTCATGTAAGGTCTAGGAGGGAACCTATTGTTTCTATTATGATTAGAGGCCATGATTTTATGCTCAAACTAATGTCAAATCAGATTCTGAAAGATTTTTACAATTAGTGCAAAAGATAAGAGCAAAAGTAGCCAAAAATGCTTGATTTTTCAATGCTTTTCAAATGCAAATGAATGAATCAAAGGATGCTATGAGAATTTAAGTCAAGGGAAGAAAGTTATATGTCTGAAAGGAGTCTAAAATAGCAATAAGTTCTCTCTCAACACACTCTTGATGCAAATTTAAGAGAATGCGAAGTTGATTATAGTGAAAATATGCCAAAATAGGCATTTTTTTCACCAAAATTCAATGCAAGATAGCATAACAAAGGGTGTTGTGAGGAAAATGATGATGGGAAGAAAATAATATCAGTAATTACAGCCACTTGATACAAAAATATCCAACACAACATGCTTTTAGTGCCACTTAAGATAAAATCCTAGTGAAAATATAGCAAAAATAGGTTATTTTTCACGGTTTTTCAATTCCAAGATATAGAAAAGGAGGTATTGTAAGAAATTTTACTAGGGAAAAAAATTAATACTAATAATATCAGTCAATGCAATCCACAAAATTGATCACAACACAATTGGAGTGCAAACTAGGTCCAACCCTAGGGCCAAAATAGTCAAAATGTGTAGTTTTTTACAAAATTTTCACTACAAGAGCCCGTTAAAAGGGTGTTGTGAAGTTTTTTATGAGGGGAAGAAAATTATTACCCTGATAATAGTAAATTAATGCAAAAATATCTTTCACAACACACTTGTAGTGCAAGTTTGGAGAGTCGATAAGGCCAATTTTAGTGAAAATTATCGTTTCTGAAGCCCTAGGTTTGAAATCTTGGGACAAAAATCTATTTGAATGATTTAATGTATGATTTATGATGGAAATTAAATACTCTCATATTTTAATATGATTTTTAAGCTTAATAATGCAAAATGCCCATACAAATTTAATGAAATTGCACCAAAATTGCTAGTTTTTCTTGAAATTTTCAATGCAAAAATGCCAATAATTTAAATATAAATATAAATTCACACTAAAGTACAAGACTAAAGCCAAATAAAAATTTGAATGAGCCTCTAAAACCAGTAGAAAAATATGATAAAAGATTTTTCCTACAAACCCTAGATTTTGGAATTATTAGGTTATCTAAAAATTGTCAAATTTTCCACAAAACCCTAGGAATTAAATGATGAAAATGCAAAGAAAGATTTTAAATTTTTTTATTTTTTTGTAGTTTGTCATATCTGATGTAAAAATCATGAATTAGGAAAATTTATGAAGAATTGACACAATTTAGTAAGCCCAACAATGCAAATTTTTTTGTATTTTTCCAATTTTTCAACTTTAAAAAAAAAAAAAAAATTCCCAATGCAATAAAGTAAATGCCTATATGAATGAATGAAATCACACCAAATCTATAAACAAACACTCAAAAAGTTTCAATTTAAGTTTAAAGACATGGGTTCACCAAAATGTTTAGTGGAAAATTGGATTCGTTAATCTTTTGTTGTTTAGGTGTTTAAATCCACCTCTTCACTCTACATTGAAGGATCTAGGGTCAAATGGCAAGATCTATCATACCCTAGAGTCACTTTTAGTTGTAGGAAAACTTGGATTAGGGAATTAATTATCAATTTTTTCTTCTCCTATGCTCAATTGACCATTAAAATCCTAATTACATAAATACGACAACAAATTAATGAATTACTCTTGTAGACGGGAGTAAAATGCTAAATTACGGAATACCTATTTTCAAGGTTTCAAAGTGGAACAGTCGTGCACATTGGAGTGGGCACCCAAGTCCAAGGTACTGACTTTTTCAGGGAATCTGGATCTCCTTCAAACACTGATCAACCCTGTAACTTCTTTTTCCATAATATGTCTACGGAGGACACTGGAGTGAGCGCCCTAGTCCTGGAAGTGCTCCTTTGTTTGAATTTTCTTCAGATCTCAAATCCTTGATGTCTTCCCAGTCTTCCTGCAACTCCACTTTTCTTGAATATGATACCTGCAACCTGCAATCACAAGACTTGGTTTGGGGGTTGTGGTATTTAGAGGTTTGCCTCAGTCAAACCCTCGAGGACACTTAAGTCTCCAAACACCATTATCAGATAAAGAGGGCATGCCCTTGTGAGGCAGAGGCCAAAAACCAAAGGAATCAATGATAAAAACAAAATGATATGTCACCTTGTAGTGAAGCTTTCATTGAGGAAGATGCTCTTCATGCCATGAAGGAATTGATGCTCAAATATGTAAATATTAACACACAAAACACACAAGTCTACTCTTGCAACACAATGCCTAGAGCTCACAATAACAATCTAGTTTACAAATGAATGCCTACATATGTTTATATATGCATCTAGAAGCACTCCTGCCAAGATTTTAAAAATCAAATTTTACCGTGTCAGCAAAACAACCTTCTAACAGTCGTAAGTTGACACCTAGAAATTGGGACTGCCCTAAAATAGGGCAGGACTAGGGCGCAAGCGCCTAAGTCCTCCCCCCTTTTTTAGGTAGGGTACAACTCAAGGGGTCCACCTAGGTCCTATTTGCCATGGGACTTAGGTCTCATTCCATTGGAATTCTAAAATATGAACTAAAATGTCCTAAATGCACTCTAAAGACCCAAGAGCTAAACCTTATGAGGGAAAAGCCCCAAGGGGACATTTTCTGATGTTACACCTTTAATAGTAGACTTGGTCTTATAGACCCACTTAACACCAATCACTTGTTTACCCTTGGGTAAGTGAGTTAGTTGCCATGTGTCATTCCTCTCTATGGCATCCAGCTCTTCATCCATGGCCTTACACCACTTCTCTTCTTTCACAGCTTCTTCAAAGTGCATTGGATCACTACAAGAAAATAATGTAAAATCCAAATTATCATCCATATTAGTATACCTTGTGCTATCATAAATCTCTTTCACACTCCTTGTCCTCAGTGGTATCAATGATGTGAGTGTAGGGTTTGAATTACCTCTAGAGCTGTTGTTGTTCTGACCTTCAGAGCTACTGTACTGTTGACCTCCGAAGCTACTACTCTACTAAACTCTAGAGCTTCAGATCTCTGGAGTTACAGACCTCTGGAGCTATTGATCTTCAGAGCTACTATGCTGTTGTCCACCTTAGGAGCTTCTCTATTGAACACCTCCAGAACTACTATTCTCTAATGCTCTATGATAGTTTCTACCTGTGCTGCTACTCTCCATAGTTCCTCCAGAGTTACTGTCCTCTAGAGCTTCTTTTTCTTCAAGGGGTATTGTGACTAAAATACCTGTGGTACTATCCACTGTTCCATCCCATGCTTCATTCTCGATGAACTCAATATCCCTGCTGATTACAACTTTTTTGGTGATGGGATTATACAGTCTGTAGGCTTTTGACTCTTCACTATAGCCTATGAAGATACATTTTTCATGGTTGTCATCAAATTTTTGCCTCTTCTCTTTAGGCACAAATGCATATGCCACACACACAAAAATTCTTAGGTGTTTAACACTCTATTTGTTGTTTGTCCACACCTCTTGTGGAATCCTATCACGAATAGCCTGTGTAGGACACCTATTCAATGGGTAAACTGTTGTTGCTACAAATTCACTCCAAAAATCATGCGATAGTCCTTTTTCTTTTAGCATGCTTGCTACCATCCCTTGAATGGATTTGTTTTTCCTTTCAGCCACTCCATTTTGTTGTGGAGTATACCTAGTTGTAAATTGTTATTCTATGCCTTCATTCTTGTAGAAATTTAGAAATTCCTTAGAGATATACTCTCCCCCTCTATCTATTCTTAGAGCTTTGATATAGTGGCCACTTTTCTTTTTAGTTGATGCCTTAAAGCACTTGAATTTCTCGAAGGCTTCTAATTTGTTCTTCAAAAACTAAACCCAAAATTTTCTATTGTAATCATCTATGAATGTCATAAAATAAGTATTTCTAGCCAAGGTGTGGGTTTTCATGGGACCACACAAATTTAAGTGCACCAACTCCAATGGTGCTTTTGCTCTCCTAGAATACCCTGATTGAAAGGGATGTCTATGCTACTTTCCTAGAATGTAGGCTTCACGTTTTCCATTGGGCTCTACAATGTTTGGTAGTCCTCTAACCATGCCTTTCTTGGACAATAAACTCAAACCAGAAAAACATAAGTGCCCATACCTCAAATGCCACAATTTGGATGGGTTTTTGATGATTGTCCTAAAGGTAGATTGCAGTCCACTACTTTGAGTGCCAGAGATAGTGCTAGGAATTGCATTAGAGAGAGCATCAGAGACGGCACCAGAGACTCTATGTGTATTCTAAGAGGAAACATTATGTTTCTTGTCATCTGTATTGCTGCAATCACTTTCTTACTGCCTCCTTTGTCAAATATTATGCACTCTTCATTTTCCATCAAGATTTTATAACCATTTTGGACCATCTGTCCAATGCTCAATACGTTATGTTTTATGCCAGGGGCATAATAAACATCCTGGATCACCCTCCTTTCACCATTCTTAGACTAAATGTTGATTGTACCTTTTCCCATGACGGGAACTTGCTCATTGTTTCCCATTTTTATTTCAGTCTTGATGTTGCTATCTATGGAGGCAAAGAAGTTTTTATTTCCACTCATGTGGTTGATGAAACCATTGTCTAAGTACCATACTTCATCACTACTCCTCTCAGCAAGGTTGCAAACAATAAAAACATTTGACTATTTTTCATTTTCAGCCTTGTTCTCATTTGCTACATTAGCATTTTGGCATCCATGATCATATTGTTTCTTTCTACACTCACTAGCATAATGACCAAACTTATGATAGTAATAACATTGAACATTGCTTTTGTCATACCTCTGATTAAAACTATTCTTCTTCTTTTCTTGATAGCTTGGCTATGAGCTGCTTACCTCTTCTTGGTTGTTTGAAAATACTCTTTCGGAGTTGCTTCTTCCTGTACCTCTTTGACCTCTACCTTCGCTATTTCTTCCTCTTCCCCTACCTCTTGCATTGGTTTGAGTCTTGAAGGCTTGCTCAAGGGAAGGAGTAGATCTATTCAGCCACTGCTCATGGCTTTGTAGTGAACCCATCAACTCATCCACTATCATCTTAGATAGGTCCTTAGTCTCTTCAACGGTTATGACAATAGGGTCAAATCTAGAAGGTAGACTCCTAATGATTTTCTCAACAATCCTTTGTTCATCCATGGTTTCTCCATTTATCCTTAGTTGAATTATCATGGTAAAAACCTTAGTGTGAAAGAATGAAATAGACTACTCTCCTTCATCTACAGGGTCTCAAAATCTTTCCTAATAGCTAGAGTTTCACTAATCTCACCTTGTCATTCTGCAATATTTCCCATGCCTATTTTAAGTAGTTTGTTGCTGCAATGTGGGGGAAAATAACCATTGTCAAGGCTACCTCAATTAGACTGAGGGCTTTTGCATCCTTCATTCTTATTTCCTTCAATTGGTTTCTTTTAGCATTAGATAGGGTTACATAAGTTGCTGGGTCTATGGTGTCTGTGAACCCATTGATGACCCACTCCCATAGGTCATTAGCAACCAATATTGTCTTCATCTTCTTAGCCCATATGTCATAGTTTTGCCCATCAAATGTAGGTGGCTATTGCCATCCTTTGCTATCACCACCTACCATGCTTCTCTAATCTAAGAAGGCTGATAATGCCTAGACAAACTAGGGCTTATATAAAACACCCACAAAAAGTTTCTAATTGCGTAGAAAAATAGGGCTCTGATACCACTTGTTAGCAGGCAAGGGAGGTTTAAAGGCTATCTAGAAAAGTAATGCTACAACAATGTATGGACAGCAAGAACAAATACAAAAGAGAGATAGAGACAATACGCAAACAAACAACAATATATATTATATTTTACTCTTTCAAAATTACATTCAAAACTTCATACACATTCAATCGCAAAGCTGCTGCTCTATTTTCCTGATATGCCCCAATCACTAGAGCTATTGAACATCCACTTCTCACTATTGTAATATTCTCCTTCTGTTGTCTTCTTTCTGCTATTCTCTTGTTCTCTATTGGAACATTTCTACTGCTACTACTAGCTTTTCTTTTTCTATCTTTTTCTTGCTAACTCTTTGTTCTTCTACTAATACTACGGGTTATCACTCTTACTCATCCAGTCAACTACTTTTTCCTTCCTATTTGTCTCATTCGATGCAAGCCAAAAGTGGCACTCAAACTCTTCTCTCAAATTCAAAACTACCTACTAAAATTAATGCTGTCAGGTGCAAATGGCTGGAGCAGATTTGAGGAGATCCCCAAAACTGACGTGGGGGTAGGGTGCAATAAATGGTCTGATAGAAGATTAATAACTTCCAACAATGTGCTCCATTTTGAACTTGAATTTCCACATCAATACCAGCTCTTCAAACCATGTTCTTCTTCCCTATGACAAGCGTGCCTTGAACTAGTAGGCACATACCTCACCCTTGTAATGCCTCTTGAGCAACACTAAAATAATGTGAATGTCAAGGTCTGCTCTTGAGGTATTAGGCTGTGGAAGTCAAAGGAGTATTTAGGACTAAATATCTCTGAAAAGATTCAGGCTATGATATCAATATATTTCTCTATTCTTCTTTCACTATCCTCCATCAGTATCGATTGAGTCAAATGTTCTAGTTCACCCTTTACCACTACTCATAGCTCTACTCTAAAACATTGAAAAACTTCTTTGTTCATGTTTGTAATGAATGATAAGGATGAACACCAACAATGCATAGTGAAAAATATATATAATCAGAGTCAACACCTACAAGGAACAATCAAATATCCCTTCACTTTGTTAGCAAGTATAAGCTTTTGTTTGTTATGGGGTTTTATGTTGGACTTTTCGCATGATACGCATGTCTAGGAACGATCAATGGGGGATTGCATCATGATGGAGCTGCAAAGTTTTTCTGACAAGAGGTAATCCTAGGAGGCTCCCACTCCTAGACCAGCCACAACCTACACAGAGGGTGCAAATCTATATTCTCATGTTGCCTACATGTATTGCTTAGTGGTGTATCTACTCCTACTAGCCCTCCCATTTCCTAGGGAGAGTTTCCTTCCCATTGGATTGATTGTTGCATTTACTTTAGAAGTGACTAGCTTTGGCTCCCTTTTAATTCCTATCCCATCTGGTTTATACCATCTCTGAATTCCCCCTCTCTTCATATATTTGAAATTGATAGCTCTTCTTTATTGCAAAGGGTGGTGTTCAGATCTCCAAAGATAGTAGAGATGAGGTGGAGGTTATTTCACGTCTGTGTGAATTTTTTGCTTAGTCCCCCCTCTAAATTTTTAAAGAGGGAATTATGTAATTTCACACTCACACCATTTTTGCAGCCTCCTCTCTCTAGGATCTCTCTTTGCCTTCCTCTCAAGTGTCTATCTTGTTTGGCTCTTTTGTGCAAATGTGCAGATCTAATGGAGGGAGAAGTAGCAATTTTTAGGTTTTCTTTCCAGCCCTACAATTGGGAACCATTTGTCAAGGGTTTTGTGATAATTCTTGATTTAAGTCAAATCTTTGAGGTTGATTGTCTGCTCACTGAGTTTGCGATAAGACACATTTGCAACCAAAGGTGGTTAGATGGTCAACTTAAAAGGGAGATGAGCTAGTCAAATGTGGTCTCAATTTTCTTATCCAATCCATTGGAAATTACCCTTGATGCCAAGTACATGTTACCCATATGTTACCCATAGCCATGGGAATGGCGAATAAGAAGCTCTTTAGCATGGACCACTAGAATAATGCCCTTCAAAACTATGATATTATGGTATGAGATGCATGGGTTGGTGGCCTCTTCGCTATCAACCAAATCCATTCTTCTAGGGCCATGGAATTCCTCTACAGGACAATGCAGAGAGGATTGGGATGTTGGTGCATTAACGAGCTAGAGAGGGCTACTAAAGGTCATGCCTTCTCAGTACCAAAGTAGATGAGGGTAAGGTGTAAAGAACTGTTTGTGGCCATATGGTTCTTGCATCTTCATGCTATGGATATGGCCCATCATATTCCAAGGAACCTAGATGATATGGAGCTAGATTCCAATACCAAGGTGGAGTCAGATCAGAATGAGGATGATGAGATTGGTGTCAACGCTAGCAGGGTGGCAGGCTCGGTGGATATGAGTGGTGGTTAGGCAGTGATTCGTTTACCATCTTTTTTAGTTTTTTTGGTTTTTAGCTATACATACCCATCTAGCTATGTATGTTAATATTCTATATCTTCTTATCTACCAAACATAATATTCTTGGTTAATTATGAACTTATATAACAATGTTTTTGAATTATTAATATAGTCTAGTGTTTATCACCTTTTAAAAAAAACTTTGTACTCTCAGTCTTTGAGTTTGAATGGAAAGAAAACCTTCATTGTGTGTAGATGACACCAACCACAATCTAAGTATGAAACAACGAAAACTTCTAAGGAGAATACTAATGGCATTGTTGTTGTAGAGGTAGTGATTTAAGGTGGTAGTAATTCAAGATATCTCTCACATCAATACTGGCATCATGAGAAGCATTAAAGATATCAAGCTATTGATCAATGACTTAATTTGAGAAATCCTAGTTGGATCCATATATTCTTATCTAGAACCATTCATACCCATCATTTCCATCATCCTTTATAAACTATCCTTGTATTCAAACCTTTTTATTATTAATGTAGATATTTTAATAAATGCTCCAGGAAAGGATTGATACATACTTATCAAGTTTGTAGTATTTTGAACCAAATTTGTCTTTACAATGCTATTTGAGTCCAATCCAAATGAAATGAAAAACTTTAGGAAGTGAAGCCAACAACTCTATAAAACTTGATTGTTATAGAGTGAAGTTTAGAAAATTATTCAATTTGTGTTGTTGAATGTTTTATGTCAATGTTGAATGGAGCTTGAACATGATATACTTATTCAATCTACCTTTATTACGTTATCTCTCTTAAGTTATAGTTTCTTTCTCATGTGAAGTGGCAGATGTAAGAAGATTATGAAAACCAATTATATCAAGTTTGAAGTTAGGAATGAATGTGATGACTTTTGAAAACTAGTTCAAAATAGGATATTTAGAGTTTTCAAAATAGGATAATTAGTTAATCCTAACATGGGTTAGTCACAAGGGTTGCTATTCTCCCACCCTTAAAATTATAAACTTTATATTTAAGCATAATAAAAGAGAATGGATGTCATAAAGTTGTTTATATAATATGGGTGTGTCTTAATGCTTATATCATGGTCTTATCTTCTTTTGGATACATGATTAGGCCTATAGACAATTGGTTGTTCTCAATAAGGTCACAGTTTGTGGTTACACATTAGTGGTTTGGTATGTTGAACCATATTTATTTTACATGCTTTGTTGTGTTCTATTTCATTCTTCAACAATTAGTGATTGTCCAAAAAAATAGACACATCCTACACATCCTTTTTGCACTCATCTAGTCTTATTTACATATTTTTATGGAAGAAGGAATTAAGGATAAGAATCTAGGTCCTCATAAAATGACACGTGGAACCAATAATTGGAAAAGCTAATTTAGCAAGGAAGTGGCAGTTTGTTCTAAATATCGAAATCAAAAGAATAAAAGGGCCACTCACCTAAGAAAAGTTAAAATAAAGACCACAATAATGGATATAGGGTATGGTTTGAATTCCAAATTGGAAAAATGCTAATTGTGAGCTAGAATATGTGCTAGTTATGGTTTATAGTTAATAGGACCAGGTGAAGGATTAGTTTCTACATCAAAATCACATATAATCCTTTAAGATTACAAGAAAACATGATAACATTGGTATTAGGATATCCATACTACTAAAATTCCAATCCTAAATTAAGATGGAGATATTAAAGAGGCAAACATGGTAGCAAATATTAATAACAATTAATGTCACAAGTGTAGATAAATTAAAAAGCATCGAGAGTTGGCATAAAAGTGTTTATAGATATAGGTCTAACACCAAGGGGGAGGTGCAAGATTTATAAGAGCTTTTCAACATTATCTCCACCAAATAAGGACATTCAAGAGACTTCCCAATAAATGACAAAGTGATACATGTGTGGAGGAAGATTCATATTCGTTAACATATGTTTCATGTTTTAGTAGTAATTATATATAAAAAAAATGAAGCTAATTTTCACTAGGTTGGGTGATCATTGCATGTGACCATTTATCTACTATTTATCATTTACATAGGCATTCTATAGTTAGAAATGAGGTGACTAGTAGTGTGAATTTTTTGAGATGTCACTCTGTAGTTAGTTGAGTTAGTCTGTGGATTGGTAGATGGTGGGCCCACAACCCATAGGTCTTAGGATGATTTTTTCCTTTAATATTGGTACACTATGACACTATTGTTGGAGTGAGCTAGTTGGTACAAATAATATTTCTATAAGATGTGAAATTGATTAGTTTTCGTTAGGTTCAAAAATGGCGACATGTAAAATTTTAAGGGGGGGAGATAACCTCAATACTACTTCAATAAATAAAAATAAAAAATTGTATAGTTGTACTAATTCTTCTCCATTACATACAGAATCTAACAAGACCAAATATTAATAGATTCCAAAGAATCCTACTTTATAGGAATGATTCATAATATTTCCTCTCCCTATGTACCTCTAGTTATTTCCTTTTGAAGGAAATCCCCAACAATACTTATGGTCATCAATGTGAGGGTACCCTCTTTGTTCTAGCCAAATGATCAACTTAAAATTAATTGAACAAAAACTTCATCCCTGCATTAAAATAAAATTTAGTTAACCTAGTTCCTTATAAGGGTTAGAGCTAATATTTTTCTATGAAGTGTTTTTTGTAGGTGGTAACTATTTGCTACTATTCTTTTGTTTCTTAGGATGAATTGTAGGATTTCTTTTGTACCGTATTTTGTTTTATTGTACTTTGTTATTGGATTTAACCAACCAAATAACCTTGTACATGTGTTCTATAAGTATTGTATAGAATTGATATCCTTACAATGTTATATCATTAATTACCTATAAGTCTATGACAAAGAGATATACATTGAAAGATGATTTGACTAGATGACATTGCAACCTTGTTGGATTCAAAACTTGTCCCAAAACATTGTTTTCAATGACTATTTGAAATAATATGAACTCTATTTGAGAGTAATTGTGTACTTGTTTCCATTCCATTGTATTTGGTATATGAAAAGGGGATATTCATGTAGTATGAATGCATGAATATCATCTTGGAATGTATTTTTAGTATATTGTACTTAATGATGAATGACTACATAGT
This sequence comes from Cunninghamia lanceolata, assembly GCA_027924645.1. Taxonomy (NCBI): domain Eukaryota; kingdom Viridiplantae; phylum Streptophyta; class Pinopsida; order Cupressales; family Cupressaceae; genus Cunninghamia; species Cunninghamia lanceolata. The sequence goes on along the minus strand of BSBN01000078.1, from coordinate 25,510,535 downwards.
ATGGGATATGCATGTCATTCACTAAGTGATATATGATTACATGGTAATACTTTTGTATATTTTATGTTGAAGTGATACCTAAAAGATTAAAATATTTATAATAAAGATAAGGTTACACATTAATGATCAAATTTAAAAGATTATTTGATAGGAGATTTATTATATACACTTGTATTATCTTCCCAAGTATAAATTCATGATCTCTTTCATGTGAAAATGTACAAGTATAGTTCTAATCATGTTATTGATTAACAAAGTATTTCTATGGGATTTAATTGTGCTTTCAATTAAAGCAGAATAGTTATATGGAAGATCTAAAATTTGAGAAATATGATTATAAATTAAGTAGATTCATTGTGATATTGATAATGTTACTTGACTAATTATTTTTGCTAGAAAATGTTGTAGATTCAACTTGTGCTATTGAGGACAACAACTGATTTACAGGGGGAGAAATGTTATGTGATTTTTTCTCAAAAATGGAAAAGAAAGATTTTTATGAATAATACTCTAAAATTATAAGAGGATAAAGTTTATTTACCCATTATAATTAAAAGGGAGATGCAAAATAAAGGACATTATGATCCTTTGGTTAAAAGCAAGATAAATAAGGAATAATTATGAAAAACCCCTTTTAAAAGGGAGGAGTTATTATGTTTATTAAACCATTATTAATGACAACCTTTGTGAAAAGGTGTGATGATTTAGAAATCACCCTTATAACGTTATATAAGGCATTTGTGTGAGATTTAAAATGGGCATGGAGAACACTCAAGGAAGATAAGGAAAGAAAGGTAAGATATCATGAAGGAGAAGGATTATAGATTTCATAGAGGAAAGTACATAGGAAAGTATAGAGGAAAGTATAAAGCAAAAGAATATAGGAATCAGAGGGCACAAAAGAGTGAGTATTAGGGTCTTTGGTTGGGCACTAAGCATTTATAGAAGGGGTACATAGAGTGTGTCCAACTCGAGGTACAACATACAGCCGAGAGTGCCCTAGCTAGGGTTGTGTTTGTTTTATATCATGAGGCATGGTTGGTTCTGTGTAAGAATCAGTTCCTCTAGGGGTGCTTCTTTGTTAGAAATAGAGAGGGCCTATGATCATTTCTTCAAGTGTTCTATAATAGTATCTTAGTGCTTCACAGATTGGCGAGATATATTTATTACAGAAAATGTTACAAATGTTGCATTGATTAAATTATTGTTGTAAATTGATGTTATTAAAGTTTATTGATGAAATATTTGACTGTACAATGTCATTTTCTATGTTTTAACATTTATTCAATATATGGAAAATAGATTAATTTATTTCTATTTCAAATAATTTACCTTAAAGTGCATTAAATATTATATGAGGACTTTATAGTTGTTAATCTAAAAATAACTTTTTTGTAACTGAATGGTACTTGGGTGAAAAGGAGATTACACTCCATCTATTGTGAGTTGCGGTAGGTTCTACTGATTGCCCTATACCTTGCCAACATCATCCCCACTTTTTGAAAATTTGTCTTGTCCTCAAGACATGCGACATCAGTTGCCAGGTAGGATATTTTTTAGATCACCTTGAGTTATTGTAGAGTTGTGTCCCATTGCTTTTTAGCCTACTGCAATAATTGTATGTAGCCCTATATCTGTATGTGTATTATTTCTTCGTCAGCCAAACTAGAAGAGATCTAAATTTTCTATGTCATTTGCTTGGCCTCTACTAACAACCCTATTAAGTGTGTAAACCATAGACTGACTACTTCACTCAGCTTCTTGATCTATGCTTTGATTTGTTCCTGCTGATCTTGAAGTTGTTCCAGTTGTGTACAAGTATTCTCCACCTATGCCCATACTGCCCCATTCATATCCTTTAGTGGATCATATGTCACTGCAATTTATATCACTTGTGCCTGTAGGTGATCTATCTAGTCCTTGATGTTCTTTCTTGTAGTAGGACACTATAGAGAAAATTAGTAGAGGACATTAACTTCCCCTATTGCCTATTACAAGTTATTTATTTGGTTCTCTAGTTGGGTATGTGTTGTCATACATTTCTTAGTGGCATCTGTCATTCTTTCTTTGTCATCTTGTCTTTGACATGTTGCCTTATTTTTGTGTCTTGATATTGTTGCATTTCTACTTGTAGACTACTTACCAATTTCTTGAGTTATTGTGGTAGTGGTAATGTTGTGTCCCTTCTTGAATTTGGCAACTAATTTTGTATTGTTTTTATAGCCTCCTATCTAGTTGTAATGTATTGTCCACATATTGTAAAATTTCCTATCTTTCTATAGCATGGAATATATCTCTCAATTCCAACTTCTGAATAGGTAGTGTCCCTGATACATTTACTTGAGATCCTAGTAGTGGGAGTTGTAATAGCTACGGTGATACTAGTGGTTGTATCTATTTTTGTTGAGCCGGGAAATATTTAAGAGATTAAATGGTGGAGGCAATTGGTGATTTCCTGGATGATTGTCTATCTAATGTTCTTATTTCTCCTCTTCCTCTTGTTGTTCATCATGTTACAAAGAGTTAATTTCTTGTTCTTGTTCATTTTTCTCCTCCTGCAATGCATCATATACTTTCTTTATTATCTCCTCTATTTACTCATGTAATTTCTTTTTCTCTTCTTCTATGATGGCCATCAGGGTATCCACCATCTATTTTGTACACAATTTTGTGTCTTGCATTTATGCCAATCTATTCCTATTCTATGAAGATAGATGGGTCTATCTCATCTATGGGTTTTGCCTTATTTTTTCTTCTATTCCTAGGTCTTTCTCCCTTCTTTTCCCCATTGCATCTATTATCTCTTGAGGGTAAGACTCCTGATTTCCTAAAGTGAATTGTCACTCCTCCACATGTAACATATGACTACCTTTTCTATTATTTTATTATTCTCCAAATAAACTTGATTGTACATGTCTATTATAGCTTTTAAACTCAACCACGGTGTTGGATGGCATTAACTATTGCCTCCAACTTCATTATTGGCTCTTCTTCTTATTGTTGCTCTATTTGTTCTTCTTCTTCTTCTACATCCAGCATTGTAACTTTGGCTTTCTTCTTGTGTGGTAGTTTTATTAATTCCTCTTGAGTTCCTTCTCCAATTCCCTTTTTTGTAGATACATGTATCATGCTTCTCTTTACAGCTTACTTCATTCTTTTAATAGCTTTCATCTCTACACTCAATTGTAGGAAAATCTCTTATGCTTCTTTTTTCTTTGATTCTTTCCTACTTTGTTGTGGAGTGGACACAATTTGTGTCGATGACTAGTTCTGTTGTTGTTTGTGTTCTTGTTCTTGCAAATTGTCTTCTCCCTAACCTCCTAGGTTGCGGAGTCTTGTTTGTGCTAGCATGTGGTAATGTTGTGTGAGGATATGATAGTGATGTGGTGGTTTGCAAGGCTGATGAATTCAATTGTTATGAAATTCCCCACTTTTCATGTAACTTCTTATTTTTCTTTACTTTCTCTTCCACCTCCTTTTTTTGTTGTTTATCTATAAACTACTTATATGTCATAAATTTTTCTGCATTCGGATCCTTTGGTTTGGTCTGTAGATTTTTGACATATGTTTGTATCTCTTCCTTTGTAACTTTATAGGGTAGTTTAGGCATCTAGGATGTCTTAGGCTCTACCACCTCCATTTATGTATAATCCTTATCTACCATGAATTTTATATGATTTATGTATTTCTTAACTTATTCATAAGGGATCCTTTACCTATATTTCATTTTAGTTTAGAATGCCTTGAAGAAACCCCAGTATGTCGCAGTGAATGATGGTTTATCTTTGAAAAATTTTCCATATGTAATTTTCTTGGCAGTTGAGATGGTTGTTTTCCATATCTTTCCATCATAATTGGGTAAAGAATTCATGAAGTAAAAATCAAGGCATATAATGAGTGTTCCATTCCTAAAGAACTATAATGTGAGATCTTTATTTTTTGTAGATTCTTTGGAGCAGTTGCTCCCTCAGCACTTCACACAACTTGAAGTTCTTCCCATCTACGAACATTTGATATACAGTGTGGATGGTCATTCTAGTCACATAATCCTCATGGTTTGCACAATAAAATTTGTATGCAATCCCCATAAACATTTTTTATTTTTATTTAGAGCACTTACATTCTATTAAGGAAAAGCATAATAGAATGTATAAAGGGATAGAGGAAATTGGTTAGGCCATGAAAGTTGAATTGTCCCTTGGTGACTCTACCATAGATTCCCACTACTATGAGGATGCGCTGGAGGAAGATCTAGTGGAAATTCATCCTCAGCCAAAATATATGAATTGTAAGAAATGTAAAAATTGTGATAGGGATACTTTGGAGCTGTATAATTTTCCTTGACCCCTCTTATACTATCGCAAAACTAAAGTATATATTAATAGATTAAATCTCAAAAACTAATGCTCGTTAATCTTAGTGTCATGTGAAAGTATATAAGAAAGGGTTGTGATAATTTGCCCCTAACCATTAGTTTTGCATTTTGGTCATGTTATGTTTACATCATATATGTTGAAAGTTTTTTTGGTGGCAACAATGTGTATATCCCATATGGACTTACTAGGTTGTGACAATATAATAGGAAGAATTTAGATATACGTTGTGTTGATTTCTTTGCTAGCATTGAAAGTCAATTTCTCTTATTACATCTTTTTAGTATGTTGTAGTATGCATAATAAATTAGGATGGTTTAAAAAATTAGAATGAATCTAGTGAGCTCCTAACTACTAGTATCTAAGTAGAAATACTCTTTTTTGTAGCTCCTAGGTGCCTTACCCAAATTTCTAAGAATAAAAAAACATAAATTTATCTTCTGAATAAAAAGAAGTAAAATGTATATAATTGTTACTAAATTTTGCTTGCAGCTCAATTTAGTAAGGCTTTAACAAGTAGTTGTTAAAAGGGGTAAAGAATTTTTTTTTATACATGAGCAATCTAATCAACATTAGCTCTCTTGGTGAAGGATTTTCAATATTGATTTATTGGGGTCATGTAACAATTCGAGTTGAGATGTTGCACAATCCAGATAAATCAAAAAAATAGGATTCATTAAGAATGTAGACACTCAAAGGATATCAGGTTTTGAAGCTAAACTAATCTCTGCAGTTTATGTTTCAAGTATGTTATTTCTGTTGATTCAGTGCAAGACAGTGCAGTTTAGAAAAGAGGTATTAATAAACTATCAATTCTTCATGATATAAACATATGTTTCAAATAAAGTTTAGTTGTTCCTTGTTATATAATTGATTCATAAAGAAAATAACACATAAGTCATTACATAATATGAAATAGCTAATTATATTCAAAAGAAATGTTTAAGGTGTCCCACACAAGTCATGGGAATGACTTAGGAAAGATTCAACATAAAACTAAATTATACATTTGAAGAAAGAAAAGAGCATATGAAGAGAATAGGGACCTATCATTGCCTATGAATGATGAATCCCAAGGTTGATCAAGTGCATCTTCGGTGCCCTCCATCCAGTAAGCTCCAGAAATACCTGTAGGAGATAGTGTTAGAGCTTGGGGTTCCAATTCTTTTCACATACAATAGAAACAAATATATAGTCTACTTTTATGAAGCATCAAATTGAGATGTTCATTTATTACAAATATATATTCGAGAGATACATATACTAGATCAGAAGATAAATCCAGAAATAGAAGCATCATGTCCTATAAATCAAGGTATGTTTTATATTCTAACATGTTGAATGTATAGGTTTAGGTAAAGTGTGATAAGATACAAAATTAGAGCATATGGAGGAAATGTGGCTCCCACAAGGGTTGAACTCATCATGTTGTTCTATTCTTAACTAATTAGTTGTTTCATAGTGTTCAACAACCTTTTTAGTCATACAACACTGAAACAAGAAATCAAAGACAATCTATAGAAGCAGCTAGGTTATGTGCCAAGAGCTATAAACGACAATAAAAAGCTATCAGGGATGGTGCCAATACAAGAAGGATGGAAGAAGTCTGATAGATTTTTCATGATGAAGACATGAGGGGACAATCATCAAGGAGGACCCTGCAAGCATAGAAGCTCTGTATAGGCATTGAAATAGGGATGACAATGTAAAGACTTTGAGCTTAAAACATATTTTCTTACTAACATGAAGGGCAGTCCTTAGCAGAGCACATTCTTTTTTTAGACATAACAATTAACAATCACATCCATATTATGGACAGTCATGTGTTGATAAAGGTTAAAAGTGGACAAAGGGATAGTATAGATATATAGGAGGGTAGATCCTGAGATGATGAACTAGTTCATAGTTGAAACACCAAAGCATGTGCAAGAGCCTCCAAACCTGTAGGCATAGGACACCAATTGCAATACATGTATAGTGCCAGTGTGAAAAGAATATAGTCATAATGAAGCAGCCATTATGAAAGAAGAACAATATCAAATGCAGCCCAAGGACAACAAGATGTACCAATCCTTCATAGGATAAAAGGTAAGCACTGTCTTTCTTTAAGCCCTTATACTGTTAGAAGTAAAAAATTGTGCAAGAGTCAAAAGTACAGTCTTAAAGAGGAGTAGATGAAGGATGTATTAGAAGTCTTCAAGGTATGTTGTCAGTTATAGATATGCATATCACATATACATAAACAAGTGACAGACTATTTGAAAGTTGTAGATATACAAAGATGAGACCCTGAACAAACAATTCAACTGGACAAAGTATCAGTCTTGATAGAGAAGTATACCTTCAAGACTATCCTATCCACATTGAATTCATTATATATCTTAATAAGGAAAGAACATTAGGAATGAGGATTGTCATAGTTACCCCTCACTACCAGAGATCTATGGAAGAGCCTATTACCTGTCAAGGTAAGTAAAATACATCTGATCTCTCAGTTTACATGATTGTTCTCTCATAAATAAACAACATATACATTTATTATGCATGAGAGACTATGTTCTAGTAAATACACAATGATAAAGATGATACTACTTTTCATAGCAACAAGATAAAGCAAATAGGCAAATCTGTAAGAGATAGTTGCGGTCTTCTTTGGGAACAACAATCATAGTATTAAGTGTCAAATAGCATGAGAAGATGATAGGTAATGAATACAATATTCTATATTTAGCCAAGAATAGATAAACATAATTGAAGTGTAATTATTCAGTGAACGCTACCAGAAATACAAAGAAGAGAACATAAGAATGTATGTCCCTCATAGACAAAGGGTAAATGTGCTACAATCAAGATGAGAATAAAAAATAGGAGACAATTGAGGCTGATTAACCTGATAAAGGGCTTCACTTTTTCTTCGAAAAGTTTAGTCACCATTCCATGATCGTGGCATGCCACTGTGAAGGTAGAGGCTGGAAGTTTTGGGGAAATAGTAATTTTAAAAGAAAGCTTTGGGACCGCTCAATATTTGAAACACCAAAGCATGTGCCAGAGCCTCTAAACTTGTAGGCATAGGACACCAACTGCAATACATGTATAGTGCCAATGTGAAAAGAATATAGTCATAATGAAGTAGCCATTATGAAAGAAGCAAAATACCAAATGCAGCCCAAGGACAACAAGATGTAACAACCATTCATAGCATAAAAGGTAAGCACTATCTTGTTTTTGAATCCCTTATACTGTTAGAAGTAAAAAATTGTGCAAGAGTCAAAAGTACAGTCCTAAACAGGAGTAGATGAAGGATGTATTAGAAGTCTTCAAGGTATGTTGTTAGTTAAAGATCTGCATATGAGGTATACATAAACAAGTGACAAACTATTTGAAAGCAGTAGATATACAAAGATAAGAGCCTGAACAAACAAGTCGACTGGACAAAGTATCAGTCTTGACAGAGAAGTATACCTTCAAGACTATCCTAGCCACATTGAATTCATTATATATCTTAATAAGGAAAGAGCATTAGGAATGAGGATTTTCATAGGTACCCCTCACTGCCAGAGATCTATGGAAGAGCCTATTACTTGTCAAAGTAAGTAAAATACATCTGATCTCTCAGTTTACATGATTGTTTGCTCATAAATGAACAACATATACATTTATTATGCATAACAGACTATGTTTTGGTAAAGACACAATGATAAAGATGATACTTCTTTTCATAGCAATAAGGCAAAGCAAAGAGGCAAATCTGTAAGAGACAGTTATAGTCTTGTTTTGGAACAACAATCATAGTATTAAGTGTCAGATAGCATGAGAAGGTGATAGGTAATGAATACAATATTCTATATTTAGCCAAGAATAGATAAACATAATTTAAGTGTAATTATTCAGTGAAAGCTACTAGATATACAAAGAAGAGAACATAAGAATGTAGTTCCCTCATAGACAAAGGCCAAAGGTGCTACAATCAAGATGAGAATAAAAAAGAGGAGACAATTGAGGCTGATTATCCTGATAAAGGGCTTCACTTTTTCTTTGAAAAGGTTAGTCACCATTCTATGATCATGGCATGCCACTGTGAAGGTAGAGGCTGGAAGTTTTGGGGAAATAGTAATTTTAAAAGAAAGCTTTGGGACCGCTCAATCTAGCTCAATCCAGTTGAAGTTCTTTCACTCAAACTTGATGATGGAGAGTCTTTTCAGTGGAGCAAGGTAACAACATCCATTTATAATATTATATTGGAGAAACTCTACTATGATCACTATGGAATGATACGCATACAATGAAGTGGTAAATACTCTTGTAATTTGAAATTTAAGGAAACAATCTATTATTGATATAGACCACAGCAGGTGCAACGGTTTGTGCAAGATAGGAGTGGGAACAAAGTAGCTACATTAATAGGAAAGTAGGATGATAGTATGTATTTTGTTCTTGGTGATGTGACAACAAAGCTGAAAGGATATGACCCAATGTCTAAATCTTGTTTGCTATGGAAATAGAACAAGTCTTTGAGTAATAATAATAGATATAAATTAACGCCTTTTGCAATAGGCCTTAATGAGTTAACACTAGATCATAACAAAAACCTTTCATCAATGGAGTCAAGGCTAAGGTCATATCAATGACATCTAGAAAATGGTGAATATGATTTGGCAGATGTAGAAAGGTTGAGGCTAGAATAGTCACAATGACAGTCAAGGAAACTTCAAGAAAGAAGATGCCAACCATGGTGGTTCCAAAAAGAGAAAGGAAAGGACACATATGAGTATATTGTTGGGTACTAGGAGGCTAGAGATCAAAGTAAATGGGAAGGATTTCCTAATATTTTTGATCAGACAATTTATGATATGCCTATTGATTGAAAGAAGGTTTTTTGCAATCGGAGGTCCAATGCTACCCATGTTCATTACAGGTCAAAATTCAAATTGACTATCAAATATTTTTTATGTAGTCAAGGAAACATCTCTATGGGGAATAAGAAACATTTTAGTTGGCTTGCTGCCAACCTTTCCTTTTCAATGTAGAAGGATGATATGACAATACATATGTTTTTTACAATTTTTTAAGCAACAAGCACAGATAGGAGGAAGAGGAAAGATCATAAAACCTTAACTGTGAAGATTTTTAGGGATAAGAAGTATATCAATGGATAGAAACCACTGTATCTGCAAATAATATGCTAGAAATGAACAAGAGCAATGAAATAAAGAGACATTTTCAACAGTTTCCTTGAATATAGAGCATCTTGAAGATTCCATGCACAAAATGTGCTAAAAATGACATAAAGAGAATCTTACCAGCAAAGCAGAGAGAAAAAACTCTAGAGGCCTAAAATGGCTTCAAGCAAACTTTCAAACCCTAGCAGCCTCAAACCCTTTGGCGGCGCGACATAGCATCCTTCAAAGAAAAATAAAATGAAAATGAAGATATTTTAGGGTTCATTTTTCCTTTTGGCTAAGTCGCCTAGCTCAAGTATGGGCTTTTATGTCTTTATTTTATAAAAAATATTATTAGCCAAATGCCATGGGATCAAAACTTGTGCTAAGTATCAAACCTATCAATCATGACAGAGGCTTGTGAGTTGGAGGATGATTTTTTGCGAGTCATAAGGTTAATAATAATGTTTTGTGATTATCATTAATTGATAATCAAGCCTTCTTCTAAATTATTAATGTGGTTAAATTACCCCCTTTACTGAGCTATGTGAACAGATTTTATTGAATAGATAGTTGTGAATTAAGCTGTCCCTTCTAATATCATTTGATGCATCACCTTATAGAAGTAGCTTTTTCTTTAAACAGTTACACTTTTACCCTTTTCCCTCAAAATTCCATTAGTTTCTAGAAAACATCAAAAGGGGAACCAACCCATAATTTGGTGGTTCATTCTCACAAAAGGTCACCCACAGCCTGAGTATGATCCCATGTTGCACAGAATTCCTAAGTTTTACACTTAGCAATTAGAGTACAATCCAATGACAATATTTTTTCACACACCCAATGGGACATATTGGACTGTGTCAGTCCAAAACTATGCTCATATATCACTATTATTCAGGGTGTGTGGCAATGATCTGAGCCTTTGGAGGCAAGAAATCAACACATCTTGCAACTTTGAGTGACATTTCTACTAGTTTTAGTATGATTAGGTGCTGATTTATTTCAAATATTTTTGAGTTTTGTTTGTTTTCATCTTTTGAATGAATAAGCATGTCTATGTTTCATGGGAACATGTTATATCATTCATCATATCATGAAAATGTTGTTAATTCACCCTCTTATCAGTGATATCAAAACAATCATACTACTGGTTTTAGTCCAAATTTCATGACTTTTTAAGAAAACCAACATGCTCAATATGATTACCACCTGCCCACCCATGCTCAAGTTCCATATCAGCCTATATTTGTTCAAAATCAGCCCCAAGAAACCTATTTTTTAAACTAGCATGGCTATCAGCACGATCCAACTCCAAACTTTCTAGACATGATTTTCAGGGATATAAGATTGTACTTCGAAAGGTAATCGAGTGAGACTAAAGAAAATCAAGGGTATGAAGGAGATCAAGAATATGAATGACAACAAAAGGAGTTGGCTTATCAAGCCTATCTTTAGGAGCAGGAGCTGGAGACACAAATGATACAATTTGAGAGGGATATTCTTGTAAAAGAGGAGTAGATGAAGCTTTTTGTTTGCTCAAACACAAAGGTATGAGGTCCAAATAGCTCCATTCATTCCAAATCAACCTATTCAAGAAGAAGTTTGAGAGCATAAGTTTCTATGTTTCAAGCAAAGTGAGCCTCTTAACCCTCCCAAGGTCAAGATTCCAAGTTTTAGAGATCCTTTATCATTGCAAGAAGCTATGTTGGCACAATATGAATTTGTTATTCTTCAATACCAACCACTTCAAGAGCCTTTTTATCTAATTTAAACTCAAGAAAATCTCCAAGTTTCCCTATCGGATGAATCCGATTGTCTTATCACTATTTGCCTTTATAAGGGTGGACCTATTGTCTTTCAAGATAGCTCACTCACCATGAAGGAAGTTAGGAATATAAATTTAATGCATACAACTATGGAGCAATATCAATTAGAATAGAAGAAGATTAAACAAGGAAAGAATCTCAAGATGAATCTTTGTATGTTTTAACTAATGAGCTTCTTTGTTCTGTTGAAAATGATAACATGTTGTAACTCTTGTCTCAAAAAATCAGCTAGGACAACATGATGAAAAAGTAAAAGAGGCAGATCAACAGGAGCATTACATAGTTTGGTTTAATGAATTACCTTCTTTCATGGAAAATTGTGAAGAAAGTGTAGAGGAGTACAAAGGTGAACCTTTTGTGGAGTCTAGAAGGTTTGATGAGAGCTGCCATGAGGTAAAAAACAATCCTCTTTTATCAAAAATCTGAGAAGAATGTGATTAAGATTCATTTGGAACGATCTTGAGTCCTTTACATCAAACTTACATGGCAAACAAAATCACGTTGAACATATTTTTGTGAAAGAAATAGAGGTTGAATCTCAGGAGCTAGCTAATTTGTTTGATGAACTTCTTGAATTTGTAGATGAGAATCAAGATAACACATGCATACTATTAGTGCATGCATAAGCATTTAAATTTGTAGGCAATTTTCAAAAAATAATATTCAATCGGCTTCAAAAGGTGCAAAAATCAAGTGTATGCATCTTGAATGCATATCGGGTTTGTATAAGCATTGAGGAATCTGTCGCAGATTTCAGGAACATTCCCTGCATGTATGTGAGGGTTTACATGTATATTTGTGTTGTATGTTTAGACATACAACGGCTAGATACAATGGAAACATGCAAGGTATATATACAAAGAGGCTGACATGCATTTGCTATAGTGAAGGAGATCATTGGTCAAACAAGCACATCAGCAGCCGAGCTAAGGATCTCCCTGATGGTTGATGCAAAGTCAACATACAAAAAGGGGAGATACATTTGGTGGGGTCCACCTCACATACAAAGGCTTTGTATCTTGTATAGAAGTCGCATTGTATGTTTGTGATATACAAGGTAAGGATACAAGGAAAAAGAGATGCAACCTAGACGTGAAAGGAAAGGTTTCCTGTAGCGAATAGGTGTCTGGGGTCCATGGCTTGTACATTGTACATTGTTTGTTTGATATACAAAGCGATGATACAAAAGATGAGATGCAAGCCAAATTTTAAGGGTATTTTCAATTTGATTGATAGATTAGCTAGAATCCATGGTTGTATATTGCATTTGTATATGCAATATACAAGGAAATATATGCAAGGGGAAGATGCAAGTTAGACCCGATAATGATTGTATTCTGTCTTATAGAGCTTTGGGGTCCACCTTTTATATTGGTGATTGTATGTATATACAATCTCATACATACAACCATAGATGCAAATGGAAATACATTGGATCACCGATGGAGATACAAAGGCCAATTCTTAGCAGTAGAGAACCAGTCAGTGGCTACCACATGTCCCAAAAGTGATTGTATATACATGAAAATGCATATACAAGGATTTGAAGGTAGAAAAGGGCAAGGTGGGTAGAAAAGGCAAAATGTATGTTTGTGATAGGAAAAGTCAAAGGGGTAAAACTGTCTACGTAGCACATTTTGATTGGTTGTTGACTTTTCAAGCAATTTGCGGCCGCAAATCTCAGTGATAGGGAGATTATCAACGTCCATGTTTTAAAACTTTAGTGAAGGATTTTTCCTATGAATCCACAGTAGCATTCTAGGTGGGAAAATTTCTAAGCACATAGCTGCTGCATTTCCAAGAGGTCGTGGGTAGGTAAGCCATTGATGGTGAGTTGCAGAGAGGTATGGGTTTGATTGACCGGCCAACTACCAAATTCATGAGGAAAATCTTTAGGCGGTGGTGTAGATCCTGATTTCACCTGCTTCTCTCCTCTTTATCTCCTACCGCATTGAATATTTTAGGCACCATTTCATGGTACAATGTATCTGGCAAAATTTTGAGTTGACCCTGTGTTAATTGTTGAGTATAAAATCTTGTTATAAAATGCAAACTGTGTTACTCATTGAGGTTGTTGAAGACTTTGGCAAATTTTTTGGAAAATAACGAAGAACAAAGCCTTTCTTGGTTGTTTTATCTCTGTTGGAGTTTATGAGTTGACTTTAAATGCACCTTTCACAAATTTTTAGTTTCATTGTTGTTCTATATGAAAAATGCATTGTTGCATGTGTTTAGTTGCTTGTCTCCATTTGTTGTATAAATAGCTTCTTTTGAATCTGGTTGCTAAGGGTTACTAAGATTCTAGAATACAGATGTACTGTATTGCATGCTTGATCTATGACTTCCATTCAAGGAGTGGATTAAATTGTTTTAGGTCAAGTATGGAGAAGAATGTATGTCAGCAGAGATATTTGAAAGTAGAGGTAGCTAAATACTCAGTCTTGGGTGGTGTTTGTAAGGCAAGCACCAATCTGACCCCTTGAAACTTGAATGCCAGTGTAAACCATTCACTTGTATATGTCTAGTTGACTCCTTGCCCTAAGATAGGCACCAGTCTGCTCCCTATGTAGTAGTTATGATCCAAAACCCCCTGTCTTGCATCCAAAATATAATACCAATCCTTTTAATGTTCCAACCTATTAGTTTGTAGGAGTAGGAATAGGAACCCTGGATACGCTCATGCCTAACCAGTTAGATATGTCCAAGAAAATTGCCAACCTTGTGATTTATCATGCAAATCTTGGTCCATACATGAGAGTATTTTGTCTTCTATTGTAAAGCTAAATCTTCTATCATTGGGCCAGTCAAAGATCAAATCTTTAGCTATAGGGATACCCCCCTTGGTGTGGTAGAACCAAAAGTGAAGGGGAGGTAGCTCACACAACCTCCTATATTTGTTGGCCGAATCTACCTGTGCATTGGAATTGGCAAACCCTCTGCCGATTTGGAGAGAAAGACCCAACACACACTAACATTAGTGCCTAGTTTTGAGCAACAGAGTGATAAAACTCATCTAGATTTAGTATGAGATAATAAATTTGATGAGAACATTTTCTCTAGTATCACAGAAGGTTTTTTCTCTAACATTGATGATGATTTGATGCCATGTGAACCACTAGTATGTGATTAGCCTATTCAGGTGAAAGAAGTAGTCATTTCTTCATTACTTGATGATCGATCGACATCTCCTTCCAATCTAGTTTAAATTGTGATAGACGATGTAACAACAGATCTCAATCAAGAAACTAGGAGTATTAGCCAAAGGTTCATCCTTCCAAGAGGATGTCCAATCAGGGATTTAGTTGGCAAAGAGATAAATAAGGAGACACATGCTACTATTGTACCCAAAGAGGAAATTGCATCCTTAGAATAGTAGAACCAAATCACCTATTCACCCCATAACAACAGTATCTATGATTAGGTAACTTATATGGTGAGTGGGTTTGTTTTTATTCTTTAGAGAGTTTTGCAACATTCTATAGGGTATATTCTTATGAATAATATCTTATCAATAATAAATCACCTTGTTGAACACCATTTCTTAATCAGAAAGGGAAGATTTTTCCCAATACTAGTTAATGGTTTTGTTTGTGTTATCAATCAGATATGCACCCTATGCTAAGCTATTGACATAGCTATCTGTTGAAACATGGGAACCGTAGGCCTATGGGTTGCTCAAACTTGGAGTAAACCTCTAGAGTGAGTTGGTTCTCCTAATGATTTTTTCCTAATCTAAATGTTTTTCTGAGAAAAAGGTGAGAGGATGAACTAAAGTAGAACTTAAATTCTAACAAATGATACCTCTAAACTTTAATCTATCTAAATACTTTCACCCACAAACAGCCCTTTAAACATAATCTTTGACAACCTCACCTAGAACATATGATTAAAAAATAATTTATATGAAGGTTAAATCCGAACACAACATATAACCAGGAACATATGGAATATTGATGCAGAGCATCTAGGACAGTAGTAGCATGATCATAACTTCACATGCAAAGATCACTCAAGACAGCCTTCAACACCATCTCCAACTTACTCTTGACACACACACAATGAAGGAGGACTCCAATCACCTTCCAAGATGCCAACTTCATCAAGGTTCCATCTAGATTTCTTGTCAAATCACTATACAAGGTCTGCAGGACAACAGCCTTACCAAAGTCTTCAAAGACAGTCATAACACTTCACTGCTCCATTGTGTATACACTCACCATGTCTTCTTTGTGAATATCTCTATTGAGACCCACTCAAACTCATGCAACTTGTCAACCTCTCACATGCATACATATCTAATGCATTCATTGACAAAACCATACTAAACCAACTTACCAAGTTTCTTCCTTATGACTACTGCCCTCTACTCCATTTCAACACATAATTCTATAGGGTCATTTATAGGTTAAACTCAGACCACACCATCCTCCTGCCTCCCAATCCTTTTCAAGAACATGCATTGATTAATATGCAACCCATTCCATTGGGCAAGAACAAAAAAATGTCAATGAAATGGGCAAAAATCCATGGGACTGTCAAAAGAACCTTAACTAGGTTTTCAAACCTATTTTCAGAGGAAAGAGAAATGTAGAGACCAATAAGAAGGTCAAAATCCCAAATCTGTTGCACAAGATAGGTGACTCTCCACCCTAACCAGCCATCTAAGGCATCCCCTACTACACAGCTGTACAAGTACGCTGAAAATAGTGAATTACTAACTATGAGAGCAGTTAAGAGGAAAACAAGAATTTCTTTCACCCAATCTTGTGTCAAGTCTCTAAACAAAGCTTAAATCAAAGGTAGTTCAAACCTCTTTCCATCCATCCCCAACTTGTGCCATGAAAATACCGTACATGTACGAAAAACTGTAGAAAACAATGATTTTCAAAGGAAACAGCAAATTCAGAAAAAAAATAGTTTTAGAGAAATTAGCAATATCTTCCATCTAGATCATCATCAAGATCCCAAACTAGTCTCAAATCAAAGCTAACATAGTCTATTTTCCATCCCATGTACTATTAGTGTCTGATGAGTCCGTACAGGCGTGGGTACGGCCTGTGGGCATCCAAGAAAAATAGAAAAAATAGAGAAAAGCATAAAATAGAGCTTCTTCTTGTCTTTTTTTCCAATCTAATGAATGAATACTGCTCATTATCACCTTCCTTGGCTTAAACAATGTATGGGGAGAAGTGGAGATCGATCCAAGTGCCACCCTTGTGCTTTCTTCATGATTTTTCTTGCTTTGAAACTGCAGAAAATGAAACTGTTTTCTATTTTTAGAAGCTGCCTTTTCTTTAGGACAACAATGAATGTTTTTGGTTTAGAATGTTTTTCTAAACATTTGCTTTCTAATCTATCTACACACCTTTCTATCCTTGACATGCCTCTAAAGGCTTACCACATTAAACTTAAATGACTAACCTATTTAAAATTTAATGACTCCCTAAGACTGCCTATGCAATATGACTATCCTAACTAGGACTTGCAACAAGACAATAGTAGAATCTATCTATTTGGACATAGTCCATTACAAGAATGGCATTCAAGCCTTAGACAACATTGAAGATGGTCTTATAGACCTTATTTAACCAAACAACTACTTGTAAATCTAATCAAAACCCTGAAGTCTATAATTCTCTTGCACCATACTCCCCGACATGATGAAAACTCTTGTCCAAAGAGTTAGGGGATCTGCTCCAAATGTTCTTCAACCGTGGTGAAATGTTCCTCAAACTAGAAAACATGAACTCTCCCAGAGTTATCTTTCTCCTTCTCCAACCTGCATGGCTCCTGTAAACAGTGTTAGAAACATAAAACTTGTTGTGGTGTCCTTGCCTAGGACCTTCCTGCTCCAATGCTTCAGCTCTTCTCAACTGGAGGCTCTGATTCATTCCTCCCTGTACCTTTTGTTGTTTGCCTACCATCTGTTGACTCCTTATAGGACATTCAATGTCCCCTACCTTAACATAACTCAAGTCCCAAGCCTACTGCTCTCTAGGACTATCATCCACCTTACTCTGTTGCAACTATTGCTGCTGTGTGCAATCATCCTTAACCTGCACATTCAACTTCAATTTCTGTCCAAAGAAAATTGTAACCTGTTCCTTCTTCTCCTCACAAGGTAAATGAATCAGTTTGAACTTCTTACCATCTTTGTTCACCACATACGTATTAGTATACCCATCATGAATTATCCTTCTCAAATACTTCCATGGTCTGCCCAAGATTACATGCCCACATGTCATAGGAATAACATCACACAAAACATAGTCTTGATATGGACCAATTGTGAAATCAACATAAGCCTTCTTAGTGACCATTACCTGCTGCTCTTGACTCATCCAAGTGACATGGTAAGGACTGGGATGATCAAAAGTCTTCAACCCCAACTTATTCACCATTTCCCAAGAAACTAAGTTATCATGAGAACCTGAATCTACAATCAACTTGCATATCTTGCCATGGCTTAAACAATTAGTTCTAAAAATAGATACCTGTGGTGGTTGCTGCATCTTACCTCTTTCCACCATGAGCATCTCTCCATCCATCATTGGAGAGGCTGATGATATTTTTGGTTCTTCTGGATTCTCCTCCTCTTGTGCCAAGTGAACTCCTTTATCCTTGGTCTTGTCAACACCATCCTTCTTAGGACAGTTGAAAGATGTGTGTCCCACCTCATTGCAGTGGTAACATCTACCTATAAACACTCCTCTTCCTGATCCAAATCTACCTCCACCTCTATATCCACCTCTCTATTCTGTAGACAACTCCTTACCCTTCTCATTGCTGTTCTGAACTTCATTAGTAGGTTTACCCCTACCTCTAGTTCCTCTTCCATAACCTCCTTGCCTTTCTTGCTTCCTCTTCACTCTCTCTTCAGCCCTGATGGCTAACTAAAAACACTCACCAAGTGTTTTTGGTACTGCCAACCCAATCTCATCCTACAAGTTATACCTAAGCCCACTAAGGTACCTTGCTACTTTATCTTCTTCATCTTCTAGCCCTCCTCTGATACTAAGCTTATGAAATTGCTCAGTATAGGACATAACATCCATGTCCTTCTATTTCAGATTCTGCCTCATCCTCTTTGTCTAAATGGAGTAATCAGATGGAAGGAATTGGTCTTTCATCATGTCCTTCATCCTACTCCAAGAAGTGATTTTTGATGCACCTCTAGCCATTCTCTCTGTCTGCACACTACTCCATCAGGTAAGTGTTGTTCCTCTCAGTTTTGTCTTTGCAAACTTAATCTTTTTCTCATCACTCATCTCCTCATATTAAAAAAAAAAATTCAGGGCATCTATCCACCCTAAAACCTCTTCACTATCCATTTTCCCCTGATAGATAGGTAGCTCTATGTTTGCCTTAGTTCCACTTCCTTGGACTGCCTTTAGCAATCTTACAAACTTCTTTCCTTCAGCATCTAACTCATCCTCAGGAGGATTCTCATCTGCATCCTCATCTTCTTCTAACTCATTTTGTTCATCCTTTCTTGGATTCTTCTCTAATTCTTCCAATCTTGCCAAGATTGTTGCATTTTCTCTTCTCACTTGCCTCAGCTCTCTGTCTCTAGCAGCATCCTGTTCTCTTCTATCCCTTAGCTCTTTCTCTCTTGCCTCTAAGGCTTCTCTCAGCTCAGCATTCTCTCTTGCCATCTGGTTCTTTGGAGGCATCTTCACAACTCTCTCACAAACCTTATCTTCTTCACCAGATCCACAACACCTTCAAGGATCTACTAGCTAGCTCTGATACCAAAAATGATGCAGAGCATCTAGGACAACAGTAGCATGATCATAACTTCACATGCAAAGATCACTCAAGACAGCCTTCAACACCATCTCCAACTAACTCTTGACACACACACAATGAAGGAGGACTCCAATCACCTTCCAATATGCCAACTCCATCAAGGTTCCATCTGGATTTCTTGTAAAATCATTATACAGGGTTGCAAGACAGCAGCCTTACCAAAGTCTTCAAAGACAGTCATAACACTTCACTGCTCCATTGTGTATACCTTCACCATGTCTTCTTTGTGAAGATCTCTATTGAGACACACTCAAACTCATGAAACTTGTCAACCTCTCACATGCATACATATCTAATGCATTCATTGACAAAACCATACTAAACCAACTTACCAAGTTTCTTCCTTATGACTGCTGCCCTCTACTCCATTTCAACACATAATTCTATAGGGTCATTTATAGATTAGACTCAGACCACACCATCCTCCTACCTCCCAATCCTTTTCAAGACCATGCATTGATTAATATGCAACCCATTCCATTGGGAAAGAATAGAAAAATGTCAATGAAATGGGCAAAAATCCATGGGACTGTCAAAAGAACCTTAACTAGGTTTTCAAACCTACTTTTAGAGGAAAGAGAAATGCAGAGACCAATAAGAAGGTCAAAATCCCAAATCCATTGCACAAGACAGGTGACTCTCCACCCTAACCAGCCATCTAAGGCATCCCCCACTACACAGCCGTACAAGTACGGATAGAAACTGAAAACAGTGAATTACTAACTGTGAGAGTAGTTCAGAGGAAAACAAGGATTTCTTTCACCCAATCTTGTGTCAAGTCTCCAAACAAAGCTTAAATAAAAGGTAGTTTAAACCTCTTTCCATCCATCCCCAACTTGTGCCATGAAAATGCCGTACATGTACGAAAAACTGCAGAAAACAGTGATTTTCAAAGGAAACAGCAAATTCAGAAAAAAAACAGTTTTAGAGAAATTAGCAATATCTTCCACCTAGATCATTATCAAGATCCCAAACTAGTCTTAAATCAAATCTAACACAATCTATTTTCCATCCCATGTACTATTAGTCTCTGATGAGTCCGTACAGGCGTGGGTACGGCTTGTGAGCAGCCAAGAAAAACAGAAAAAATAGAGAAAAGCATAAAACAGAGCTTCTTCTTGTCTTTTTTTCCAATCTAATGAATGAATACTTCTCATTATCACCTTCCTTGGCTTATAAAATGTATGGAGAGAAGTGGAGATTGATCCAAGTGCCACCCTCGTGCTTTCTTCATGATTTTTCTTGCTTTGAAACTGCAGAAAATGAAACTGTTTTCTGTTTTTAGAAACTGCCTTTTATTTAGGACAGCAATGAATGTTTTTGGTTTAGAATGTTTTTCTAAACACTTTCTTTCTAATCTATCTACACACCTTTCTATCCTTGACATGCCTCTAAAGGCTTACCACATTAAACTTAAATGACTAACCTATTTAAAATTTAATGACTCTCTAAGACTGCCAATGCAATATGACTGTCCTAACTAGGACTTGCAACAAGACAATAGTAGAATCTATCTATTTGGACATAGTCCATTACAAGAATGGCATTCGATCCTTAGACAACATTGAAGATGGTCTTATAGATCTTATTTAACCAAACAACTACTTGTAAATCTAATCAAAACCCTGAAGTCTATGATACTCCTACACCAAATATCTACACACAGTTTTATAGTAATGAGACATAACAAACAACATAGTATTATGGTCACAACGAAACATCAGATCAAAGCTGTAAATATGAAGCAAACAGATGAAATAGGAAAGATCTACTATATTGAACTAGAAGGAGTACAAGAAAATCTAAAACTAAGTCAAAGTCTATTTACAAACTCTTTGATTGTTCTCAAGAGAGAAGAAATGATGATCTCAACTGCGCCCAAGAAACACTAAGTTTTCTCCTATTTTGCCTTCCAAAAAATCTCAAAGGAAAAAGATGAGAAAAGCTCCCCAAAATAGTCATCTCGATCCATCTTTGAGCTCCATAAAAAAGCATTTAAAACTGTGCATAAAATGTTCCCAAACTTGGTCTAAAAGCTGCCAAAATATTCTGTCAAGTGGCCCCCAACAAAATTGCCTTTAAATAATGCTTTATTTGCTCAATAAAATGCTCAAATATGCCCAGATTTGTCTTACTTCACCAAGAAGAAAAAACAATCAAATCTATAGAAGATTCTAGCTATATTCTCTTTGCTTTAACTGCATAAATAATGAATATTTACAAGCAATTTATAGAAACATTGCTTTAAATATTGTTTTTCGAATGGTTTGCAGTATTTTCTCCTAATTCATCTCGATTGGGTTCCTTACAAGGAATATTACAAGGATCATATATTTCTATTTTGGCATTTTGATTTTTCATAAAATTATAAAAAATTGGAAAAATAAAAGTCCTTTAAGGTCTGCCCCCATTTGATTTTGCAAAGAATTCTAAGGTACACTAATGTTAAATTGCCCTCAAAGGTGACAAAGGGGACTAAAGGCATAAAACCTAGGCACTTAAATGTGCAAAGGGACAAAGATATCCTCAGGGTATTAGACAAAGCATATGAAAATATATTTGATGTGATGAAATACCATCGAACTTAGGGTATTTTGCTAACCCTAATAAAAAACCATGATGCCCTAGAATCTCAGCTCATTTCACACTTGACTTTTGATGGAAAAACTCTACATTCAGCTATCACCATGGATGAGGGTTTCGAGCCTGATCTTGCATCTCTCTGCCACTTCTGAAGGATTTTTTAATGACTCTTTACTAATTTTGAAAGATAAGACTACCCTCTGCACATATATGATCCATTCTTCTTTATTTTTGAGGCAAAAATTTTCCTTAACGGCTACGACTGCATGCTTCTCTAAGGCATTCTTTGTGTCTTTACTCTCTATTTTCTCCTTCTTTGTCTTCAGGCTGCTTTGGATAACACTTCTAAGCTGATTTGAGTTATTGAAAAAAACAAAACTCGTAGCCTTCATGTTCTCATTCCTACTTAGAAACAAAAGGTAAGCTTTCCATTCATGATCTCTACATACTCTTCTTCATCTTTCATCTTTGGCAATGACTATAAAAGCATGAAATGATTTCTTATGTATTGCTCTTTTCACCTGCATACTGGGCTGCGACTATGGTGGAAAAACAATGGTCTTTTAAGAACTTTTTCTTGTTAAAGATGAACTCAAAACTTAATACTTTCTATTTTTAGCTACAATTTTAGTTGAAACTTGAAGTGGGATCGACTTACTTATGAGAAAAAGAAAACCTCTCTATTACTTCCCATGGATTTTCTAGTATCTCCAAGGTATCTATGACTCTCATAATGAAATATGATATGGGTTATGTCATTCTTGTGAATAAAATGCATCCTTTGGCTGCTAACTTGTTGGCACAAAAATGAATTTTCTCCATTCATTCTCTATATGAAATCATACTTTTTCTTTTGTATCTAAAACTTGTCCACATATTATGATAAGGGTTTGTTGAAAAACACTCTCAGGCAGCCACTCAAACTGGGTCCCCTCCATTTCCATGTCTCATCGGTGGCACCATGAGTGTCTTTAGAATGTGTACCTTAGTCATTTCCAGTCTCCATGGCATCTCCCACAGCTTTGAAATGATGGATTGTCTCCTTCGTATGTAATTATTGATTGCTTCTTAACATTCGTCAGCTACCCTATATGCTTAATGTTCCTTTGACTATGCTAAAGTCTCTTTGAATGTTATCTTATAGACTGGTTTTTCTTGGATTCTATGTGACAGTCGTATAATGTATTGCTTCTTTAAATTGAGTCATGACAATATTATGAACACAGTCACTCTATATAACTGCCTCTAGACTAAAACATGCATTCCTTCATGAAGATCTATGCTTATCATTGTGTCTTCATAGGTGGCTATCACATATATCTTTGAATCATGCTATAGTTGCACTTGGTTTTAAAAAGGTAGAAATTCATATTAGATAGGCTAAGCCTATATATGAAACCTTTCATTATGAGCACTCCATGGACGTTTCTATGTATAGTATCACCTATATGGCTATTTCATTCCATGCATTTTACTCACATGCCTACTATAGGTTTTGTCCTTCCTAAATGACTGTCATATTACATTTGTTTTGACTATGGTTTGTTTTTTGTAGGACTATTACCCTTAACTGAATTGATATCTTGCATAGCTTGTATGCTATCTTTGTTTCTATACTCACATGACATAACCATCTCATGTAACTATGTGGTAGCCTATATATAAATGGAAACTATATGTATGTTGTCCTCCTATAAATAAAAATGGACATTGAAACTTTATGACAACATTCTCTTCTGTTATTTTATAACTGGAATACACATGATATATGAGCCTTTATGTTTATATTAGTGTGTCTACACTTGGTATGTCTTTCACTATAACATGGCATATTTACTTGCAGTCTAGTTCAATATACTATCAAATGTACCCACATTCATACCATATTAAATGGTTGTGATTCCTTTACCTCACTGTAGGATGGATATTCTTGAGTACAACTTTTAACTATATCTTCATGACATCAGTTTGATCACTCATATATGACAAGGATGCTCATTTTTTGACAATTGCTACTTCCTTAATAGCTGCAATATATATCCTTAGATGATGTAGTTCATGATTGAACTCACTTGGGCATACATTGAAGACTCCATAAAACTCCTTTCTCATGCCAGTGACTTGGCATAGATCACTATAGTTGATTCTATTTCATAGTTGTCAAACTATTGTCTTTTCTTCTTGCTCCATGATTTCCATTCATACCAGACAGTTGTTCTATTGCATTTGAAAAATAACTTGATACTCTATGGCTCTTACTATTCTAGTATTATGATTTAAATGCATACAAAGGACAATAGGGTGATATTATGAAAACAAACAATAATCAATGGATATTTTAATGTTGGTCATACCTGTACTCAGTTTCCTATTTCATTGATCTATCTTGGACAAGTTACTCACTGTAGTCCATGGTTACCCCCTCATCATTTGAGTTGATGATCATACAAGGGCAATGACATTTAAAGTTCATGTACTCTATAAAGTATTCATTTCAGTTGATATGCTCCTATTTGTATAACATGAATAAGTATCCCTATATCATTTCCCTTGCGATTCAGGGGTAGAACGCTGAGCTCTACCCTTGTGGGAGCCCACTTTACACAACATACTGAAATGGTCTTCAAAACAACAACATGATATTACCTATACATGTACATGAAACAAACAAATTAGTTTTAAAAATAGTACTGCTCAATGATGTTTCATTTCTCTTCATCTCCCGCCTATGGATGATTTACTTTCTGATCTTGTACATCATAGACAATATATTATGCTCCTATTCTGTCTGATGAAGTATATAGAAAATATCATATCATTAGCTCTAACTTTTCTTTTTCCATCACTATAGGTCTAGGTACATACGAAGCTTGGAAACAAAGAATAGCTGCAAGAAAATCAAACTAACTCCAACAAGCACAGGAAATGATTGATATGCCCTATTTAATATGCTTCATTACTTTCTTTACTTTATAGCTCCATAGTAGAATGTGTTTGATGTATTGGCTTAGCTATTCCCACCACTTGTGTGGGACACTTAATCTGCCTCGCTTTCATTCAATGCAATGTTTATTCCATTTGTACTTCATTTGTAAAATTGAATGATCATTGTAATGAAATGAAATGAAATAACTTGTATTATTGATGAATACTCAACAAAGAATTAAATGATGAACTAAAATTATTTTCTCCTATGTCATAAAAAAGCATGATAAAAATTGAACCTTTCAAGTACCTCAACTATGCAAAACAAGATAACAGGCAAATGTTAAAACTTTCTCATCTAAAATGAACTGAATGCACTCCAGCTCTACCAATTTGAGCTGTAGAGAAAAATTGGTAACAGTTTGACAATAACCATTGCTGGTTAGTATAGGTTAGGGTAAGTTTTCTTTCTAGTTAATAAATGTTGTTTGTACGTCATTAACGTCTTTCAAGAAGTGCTATTGCATAGTTTGTTGGCCATGTTCAGAGCCAGTTTGTTTGCTTTTAGTTTTGTTTTTCTACTATTTGAAGTTTGGAAGCTGAGTTACAGAGGCTTTTCTAAGTATTTTAGGCAAGAAGAGACTCACATGCCCAATGGATATAGAAAGCTACTAATCCTATTTGTTTAGCAGGCAAACACCCCTAAGAATTTGATAGAAATGTTACTAAATTTTGCTTGCAATTTAATTTAGTAAGGATTTACCAAGCAGTTGTTAAAAGGGGCAAACAATTTTTTTTGATACATGAGCAATCCAATCAACATCGGCTATCTTGATGAAGGATTTCTAGTATTGATTTATCCGAGTCATGTAACAGTTCAAGTTGAGCTATTGCACAATCTAAATAAATCAATAAAAATAGGCTTCATTAAGAAAGTAGACATTTAATGGATATCAAGTTTCAAAGCTAAATTAATCTCTGTAGTTTATGTTTCAAGTATGTTATTTCTATTGATTTAGTGCAAGAGAGTGCAGTTCAGAAAAGAGGTATTTATAAACTATCAATTCTTCATGATATAAACATATGTTTCAAATGAGGTTCAGTTGTTCCATGTTATGTAATTCATTCATAAAGAAAAGACACATAAGTCATTACATAATATGAAAGAGCTAATTATATTCAAAAGAAATGTTTAAGGTGTCCCACAGAAGCCATCGAAATGACTTAAATATACAATATAAAACTAAATTATGCATCCGAAGAAAGAAAAGAGCATATGAAGAGAATAGGGACCCGTCATTGCCTGTGAATGACAAATCCTAAGGTTGATCAGGTGCATCTTCAACTAATCAGGTTGATCAAGTGTGATAACATATGAAATTACAGCATGTGGAGGAAATGTGGCTCCCACAATGATTGAGCCCAGCATGTTTTTCTATTCTTACCTGATTAGTTGTTTCACAGTGTTCAACGCCCTTTTTAGTCATACAACGCTAAAAAAGGAAATGAAAGACAATGTATAGAAGTAGCTAGGTTATATGCCAAGAGCTATAAAGGATAGTATAAAACTATTAGGGATGGTGCTAGTACAAGGATAGATGAGGTTTGACAGAGTTTTCATGATGAAGAAATGAGGGGATAGTCATCAAGTAGGACCCTACAAGCATAGCAGCTATGTATAGGCATTGGAATAGGGATGACAATGTAAATCCTTTTAGCTTAAAATGTATTTGCTTACCAACATGAAGGGCAGTCCTTAGCATAGTGCATTCCTCTTTTAGACATAACAATTAACAATCACATCCATATTATGGACAATCATGTGTTGATAAAGGTTAATAGTGGACAAAGGGATAGAATAGATATACAAGAGGGTAGATCTTGAGAGGATGAACTAGTTCAATAGTTGAAACACCAAAGCATGTGTCAGAGGCCTCTATACCTATAGGCATAGGACACAAACTGCAATACATGTATAGTGCTAGTGGGAAAAGAATACAATCATAATGAAGCAGACATTATGAAAGAAGTACAATACCAAATGCAGCCCAAGGACAAAAAGATGTAGGAATCCTTCATAGCATAAAAGGTAAGCATTGTCTTGTTTTTGAAGCCCTTATACTGCTAGAAGGAAAAAATTTTGCAAGAGTCAAAAGTATAGTCCTAAAGAGGAGTAGATGATCGATGTACTAGAAGTCTTCAAGGTATGTTTTTAGTCAAAGAAATGCATATGAGGTAGACATAAACAAGTGACAGACTATTTTAAAGACCATATAAACAAAGATGAGAGCCTGAACAAATAGGTCAACTAGAAAAAGTATCAGTCTTGATAGAGAAGTATACCTTCAAGACGGTCCTAGCAACATTGCATTCATTATATATCTTAATAAGGAAAGAACATTAGGAATGAGGATTGTCATAGTTACCCCTCATTGCTAGAGATCTATGGAAGAGCCTATTACTTGTCAAAGTAAGTAAAATACAACTAATCTCTTAGTTTACATCATTGTTTGCTCATAAATGAACAACATATACATTTATTATGTGTAACAGACTATGTTCTAGTAAATCCACAATAATAAAGATGATACTACTTTTCATAGCAACAAGGCAAAGCAAATAGGCAAATCTATAAGAGATAGTTGTAGCCTTGTTTTGGAACAACAATCATAGTATTAAGCGTCAGATAGCTTGAGAAGGTGATAGGTAACCAATACAGTATTTTGTATTCAACCAAGAATAGATATACATAATTGAAGTGTAACTATCCAATGAAATCTAATAGATATACAAAGAAGAGAACATAAGAATGTAGGTCTCTCATAGACAAAGGACAAAGGTGCTACAATCAAGATGAGAATAAATAGGAGACATATGAGGTTGATTATCTTGATAATGGGATTCACGTTTTCTCTCAAAAGGTCAGTCACCATCCCATAATCGTGGCATGCCACTGTGAAGGTAGAGGATCGAAGTTTTTGGAGAATAGTAATTTTAAAAGAAATCTTTGGGGCCACTCAATCCAACTCGACCCTGTTGGAGTTCTTTCACTCAAACTCGATGATGGAGAGTATTTTCAGTGGAGTAATTTAACAACATTAATTTATAATATTATTTTAGGGAAATTGTATTGTGATGACTATGGAACGATACACATATAAGGAAGTGGTGAAAACTCTTGTAAGCTAAAATTCATGGAAACAATCTATTATTGTTTGTAGCCCACACCAGATGCAAGGTTTTGTGGAAGATAGGAGTGGGAACAAGGTAGCTACATTAATATGAAAGTAGGATGACAATATGTATTTTGTTCTTGGTGATGTGACAACAAAGCCCACAGGATATGACCCAATGTTTGATGCTTGTTTATTGTGGAAATGGAAGAAGTCTTTAAGTAATAACAATAGATACAACTCAACACCTTTTGTAATAGCCCTTAATGAGTTAACACTAGATCTTAAGAATAACCTTCCACCAACTGACTCAAGGCTAAGGCCAGATCAATGACATTTAGAAAATGGTGAATATGATTTGGCAAATGTAGAAAGGTTGAGGTTGGAATAGTCATAATGACAGTTGAGGAAACTTTAAGAAAGAGGATGGCAGCCATGGTGGTTCTAAAAAGAGAAAGGAAAGGACAGATGAGTATATTGTTGGGTACTGGGAGGCCATAGATCAAAGTAAATGGGAAGGATTTCTTTATATTTTTGGTCAGACAGTTTCTGAGACTCCTATTGATTGAAATACGTTTTCTTTCACTTGGAGGTCCAATGCTACCCATGTTCATTACAGGTCAAAATTCAAATTCACTATCGAATATTTTTTATGTAGCTGAGGAAACAACTTTATGGGGAATAAGAAGTATTTCAGTTGGCTTGATGCAAACCTTTCCATTTTAGTGCAGAAGGATGATATGACTATATACATATGTTTTTACAATTTTTGAAGTAGCAAACATAGATGGAAGGAACAGGAAAGATCATAAAACCTTCATTATGAAGAGTTTTAGGGATAAGGAGTATATCAATGGATAGAAACCACCATAGCTACAAAGAATATGCTAGAAATGAACAAGAGCAATGAAATAAAGAGCTATTTTCAATATTTTCCTTGAATACAAACATCCTAAAGATTCCATGCATAGAATGTGCTGAAATGACATGCAGAGAATCTTACCAGCAAAGTGGAGAGAAAAAAACTCTAGAGGCCTGTAATGGCTTCAAGCAAGCTTTCAAACCCTAATAGCCTCAAACCCTTTGCTAGCATGGTAGAGCATCCTTCAAAGAAATAGAAAATAAAAATGAAGACATTTTAGGGTTCATTTTTCCTTTTGGATAAGTGCCTTAGCCTGAGCATGGGATTTTCTGTCTTTATTTTACAAAAATCATTATCAAACAAATGCCCCAGGGTCAAAACTTGTGCTAAGTATCAAACCTAGCAATCATGATAGGGGCCAGTCAGTTGGAGGATGATTTTTGGGGATTCATAAGGATAATAATAATGTTTTGTGATTATCATTTACTTTGAGCCTTAAATCAATGACAAAATTATTGCAGGGGGTCAATGATGCATGATGAATGCATGAAGGTCAAAGTGAGTTATAAGGGGTTTGTGTTAGTTATTTTTATTGACCAAGGGGGTATTAGAAAAATTGAAAAAATATTTAGATTCCCCTTGAGTTTTGCATGAGATTGAAGAAAAAGAAAATATGTGAGCAAATATTAAAGTAATAATTTATAAATTATTTTAATATTTGTCATGAGAGTGCAAAATTGAACAAACACACAACACCTATTAAAGTTAGTCATAACTGACTACTTTAATATTTGTTCCAATTTTTTATCCTTGTCCCAAAATCATGTAGAAACTCAAGAGGGGTGAAACTAACACTGTTTTCTTGCAAACTTAGAGCAATGGAGTGTTTTTCCTTGATTTATGGTCAAGAGGAGCTATTTTTGGAGTGCTTTTTCAGTTGATTGATTGAGAGGGATAGTTTGGAGCTATTTTAGCTTGTTTTGGAGTAGTTGAGACACTTCTTTTGAGAGTTTTTCTATTGTGCTCATGAGAGAGATATTTTGGAGTGGAATTGATTGTAGTTGACTCAGGAGAGTCACTTGGAGGTGCTTTATGGTATTATAGAGGAAAAACTTAGTTTTTTCCCTTAGTTATGGATTCTATGCTTTTTTTTTTACACATTGCAGAAAAGCCATACAGTTTTGTAACTCATTTTTTCTAGATTTATAGACAATAGCTGGTTTACAGGTTATATCCTTGTCATTTTTTGTAGTATTTTCCTTCTATTTGTTTAAAAGATTAATATTTACCTTCTCAAATCCATGTGGGTGTCTTCATGAATGATTTTGATAGAATTAATGCATTTTAAAGAATCAAAACCTTTAATTTCTGTCTCATTCATTGTTGTATATGGACAAAAAAGCAATTCATATCAGAAGTCTTAGGTTGTGGTAATGTTTATTCTACATTCAAAGTTGTGAAACTTAGTTTAACTTCCCAAAAGACTGATAATCAATCCTTCTTCTGAATTATTAATGTGGTCAAATTGCCTGCTTTAGTCAGCTGTGTAAACATATTTTATTGAAATGATAGTTGTAAATTAAGCTGTCCCTTCTAATATCATTTGGTGCATCACCTTATAGAAGTAGCTTTTGCTTTAAACAGTTACCCTTCTACCCTTTTCCCTCAAAATTCCATTAGTTTCTAGAAAACATCAAAAGGGGAACCGTCACATAATCTGGAGGTTCATTCTCACAATAGGTCATCCACATCCTAAGTTTGATCCTATTTTGCAAAGGATTGCTGAGTTTTACACTTAGCATTTAGGGCATAATCTAGTGACAACAATAACTTAGATAATCTTTAGAAAGATAAAAATAAAATCTCACCAAAGTGTTGTAGCTCAATTGGTTGTGCACAATTGGTGAGGGTGATGGTATGTTCCTCGATTATACCATCCACCAAGGTTCAAATCCCCTAAATGTGCAAAGATGAGGTTTGGATCATGCCCTAAGTAACTTTGGCTGAATGGATACCCCTCAATGCTTGGCTTTTAGCCAAAGTGATATCAACTTAGATTTATGTAATGGATATCCCTCAATCCTTAGCTCTTAACCAAAAATATATCAACTTAGATTTAAGGAATGGATAACCCCCTAATCCTTGGATCTTAGCCAAAGAGACATCAACTTAGATTTATGCTCCCAATATCAACTAGTTGCAAAAAGAATAATCTGAAAATAGTTAGAAATCTATTCAAAAAAACAATTGATCTCTATCCTATGAATTAATTCAAATATAACATAAAAGTACAAATTACACCAAATATTTAATTGGCATATTAACAAGAAGGTTGCCTCTATAAAAAGGAAAAGTTTAACCAATAGTGACTTCAAATTTAATTAAGTAAAATTGGTAGAAATTCAAACTATTAATGGGTGTTGCCTATATAGTTTATGCATAGCCAGCCCGATACCATGAAATGAATCAAACTCACTGCCCATGGTTAACCAATTGAAAACATTTCTTGGACCTCCATTATTCAATCTCCTAATTTTGAATAGAATAATCTCACCAATTGATTTCATAATGATTAAGTTGTTTCTGCATGATAATGCAGTCAGTGGTTTGATTGCAGCTACATTGATGAATTAAGGGGTTGGAACAGTTTAACCAATAATTTGTTTTAAAAGAAAGGTGGAGACCACCAGACATATATATATTGATATTGAAAAGAGCTTATAAAATTTCTCTTAATAATGTTGGGTCGTAATTACAAAGACCTTTGAAACAATGAGTCTAAAAAGATAAAAAAAAACATGCAAAAACATCGCCAATGAGACAGAGCAGGAGACCATTCAACATTCAAACAAAAAACAAACATCCTCCAACACACCAGCGCCACCACAAATAGCCACCGCTTACCCCTCCACCTTGGACACTTCACCACTAGATGCCTCCTCACCCATCACCTGTGGCAAACCACCACGGCCTCTGGCTACTTAAAGCTGGGACTAGTTGGTATCTTCCATTTCCACCTCATCATCATCATCAATGCTAACCACTATCTCCTTAGGCATGTGAGGTGCCTAATTTGGAGCATGCCCTTGCAGGAGCCTTATGGAAATGAAGACTTCACGACACCTGGTAGCCAGCTCCCCCAGCAAATTTTACATATGAGCCTTCAAGGATCTCTCTAAACCTACCATTCACCCACATGAGAGGCCCTTCTGCACTACTTGGAACAAATATTCAACAGCTAGGGATGTTTACAATGGCTCTATAGGAAATATGTCACTGATTAGAGCATCACTATTATTAATGTCATATCTAGCCCGAGCAACATTCCATCTTTCAAGGTTGTAAATCTAACCCGCAACCAGTCTAATAGCTATATCGTGGACATAGTGGTTATCTTGCACTATGTCCATCATATCGGATAACAGCTACAACACCAAATCAGACCAATGTAGACTTCTCTCCTTTCTCCCTTAAATCCAACATTGTTCGCAAATATTCCTAACTACAAATTACACAAGGGTGCAATCACTTTCGAAGACCAGACAAAAATCCATCATCCTTATACACCCAACTATCTTTGGCTCCCATTGAAATGGTGAGAATGACAAACACCAGTTGAAGTCACCATGCTCCATTAGAAATTCTGTAAAAGGAAAACAACAAAGAGATGAAATATACAATATCACCAAGAATGGTGAAACATAAGGAATTAGCATCGTAAATAGACTGGTAAGCTTGGTGACACAACCAATTGGTAATCCATCTGGCATCGTGCATCATCCCCAAACTGGAAATTACATAAGCTCCACTTTCACTACGCTTAAATGAATTAGTGACAAAATAGGGAATAGTGCTATGGGCGTACACCTCCTTACAAAGCCTATAGCAATTAAGAGATATCTTCCAATCTTGGCCTTAAATGTCAGAGTAGAAACCATTTCTTTTCCATCATATCAGCTTAAATGAACATAATAATCATACTGGGCTCTTCAAGTAGCGACCTTATATAATGAATAGTTAGATTGTCCTAACTAGGAGAGAGTGCCACGTGTTCCAAATTGAATTCAAATCGCCAACCATTAATGATAAAGTCTGTCTGATTAAGCCACCATTAAATCCTTTCTAGCTGTATCATTGTACACCAAGCCAAACATCCCATCCATTTTGCCTGAGCTGGCTGAGTTAACTCACTATGACTGTGTGGAATTAAAGTAGGTCTCAAAGATTAGGCCCCTTTCTTTGGTTGGACATGACCAAGTATGTCCATCCAAGTAGATTCGGTCTAGTCATCTCCACCGAGGTGTAAAAGTTGCTAGTTGTGCTAGTTAGGCCATGCCATGCCACGACATGCCACCCCTCTGCCACCACCGCCAACTGCCACTTTGTGGATGCCCGACTAGATACTAGAACTAATTGTGTTAACTAATAACTAGAAGATTGATCTTCCTCAATACACTTAAGTAGAGTCTCTGGGATTTGTACTTTTGAAGGATCGTAGGTAATCTCATCCTGTGGTTCATCTATGCCTCTATTTTCTAGAAAATCTGCCACCTTATTAGCTTCTCTGTAAGCTTTTGAGACCTAAAAAGTTTTCAATTTATCCATTAAGGGCCATACTTGGATAAAAATATAACCTATTTTCTAGTTCTCCATCCCCTTCATCTTTATGGCCCTAATAGTATTCAGTGAGTCACCTTCAATCCACATGTTTTTGAAACCATCATCTATAGCTAACTAAAGTTCATGAAGAAGAGATAAAGCTTCTGTTGTATTGTTAGTTCCTTCCAAAATATGCCTGACAATCTAGGATTTCCACAGCTAGCACTATCAAAGTTCAATTTGACAAATGATTTCATTGGAGGCAACCATTTAACTGTATTCCTATCTACCTTCTGCTTGTTCTTTGAGTCGATCAATTCACCAAGGATAGTTCTAAGATTTTTCCAATTTTTTACCATCTTATAAATCCAACTAATCCAAGTAGAAGAAAAGCTTCCCAAACTAATAATCTTTTCCTTAACAACCTTTGAAATAGCTATTTCCAATTCTTTGCAAACCTCTTGAACCAACTTCAAATTTTTCCTAAAAATTTTGAAGTTCCTCTCCCTCCAGATATGCCATATAATCATAGAAGGGCTAACTACCCACAAACTCTGTAGAGTGCCTTTTGGATGTAGGATTGGCAAGCTAGTAAAAAATTGGAGAAAATTCTCTGGGAGTGGAGACATCCATTCAAGATTTTAGAAAAAGCCAATTCCAGCATTCTCTACTAAAACTGCAATGTAAGAGAAGATGATCCAAACTTTCTTCCATTTCTCTACACAACACACATTTGAAATTCGATCCTAGAGGCCATTTCTCAAGCCTATTTCCTATGAGGATCCGCTTGTGAAGTGCTAGCCAGGAGTAATCCCCTGCCTTTGGTAAGACCTCATCCGACCAACATAAATGCATAGACCACTCTACAAAATGCATTGTTGTCAAAGATTGATACCCTTCATTGAGCTTATAATTTCTAGAACCCTCCATATTCTAGATTAATTCATCTTCCTATCCTATCAAAAAGACAATTTTTGATTTTAAAACTGTTTTAAGAGTCTATTTTTTGTGTTGTGGAAAGTCACAATCTTGCATACTCCTCCATTTCACTTTACATGGAAGTAAAGACAAAATTGGGCAGTAGTAATCTCAAACTTTTACACCCCAATGAAGCTTTAGATAAGCTTTTGCTTCCTTCAAGTCCTTTCTTTCTAACAATTTGGGCCAATCATTCTAGGAGTCATCCTAGAAATGAGCCTTTGAACCATTATGAATGGTCCATGAAAGGATGGGTAGAATCACTTCCCTACTACAAATGATGAAATTCCACACTGATGATCCTTTCAGTGGATTACTTACTATGAAGATCTATTCTTTATCCATACTATCCAAGTATTTATTTTGCATCAATTTCACCCACTTCGATTGAGGCTTCATGGTTTAACTAGTAATATTAACATATGAATGTATAACCTAGATGGTAGTGTTGTTAAATAGAAAACACTTAGTGCAATAATAAATTTCAAGGGAAAACAGGGCACACGTGATCTTTGCGCAAGCAGAAAAAGATACACTGTTAAAACAATAAACATAGTCATTACCCATCACCATCATTGAGTTGAATATCTATATTTTCTTTAACTTTTAAGAACATCATGGATGATGATGCTTCTTGCTCAAGTTCACTATTTTCAAGCTTATCTTCTTTTAAGTCTACAAGATGTTTTGGAGAATGAAAATCTCCAGATTACCATACTAGGAAATTATCAAGATTATGAAATCTACTTATCTAGGATTCTTTTGGACTCCCCATCTTGTATATCAATTATAGTATCATGCTCTCAATAATATCATGTTTATCTTCAATATAAGTCATCCTCACAACTTGATTGTATACATGATCTAGAGTCCTCCATATTTAAAATTCAAAATTCTCAATTTTAAAGTTGACAATCTTATGATATAGACATTACCCATCAACATGCTTCTCAAAAATTTTAAATTCTGTCTAGGGTTGTGAATTTATGGATATTATCCTAGAAAAATTTCTTTATTGTTTAGTAGAATCTTTTATTCACATATTTGATCACTCAATGTCATTAATCTTATTTTTCAATAGGTGTAAATACTTAACATCCGACATTCTTTGTTTCTTTGTTTTGATCTTGTAAAACCAACCTATGGGCTTCACTATCAGTGAGGAATTTGAATATTATTGTAAGGGTTAAAAGTGTATCCCTGACACATTTTTCCCCATTCATTATGAACTCACCTTAATTGTTATTCCTACTTTAATGGTACATTGTGTGTGGTAACCAAAATATGACTCAAACACAACATGGG
Organism: Cunninghamia lanceolata; assembly: GCA_027924645.1. Taxonomy (NCBI): domain Eukaryota; kingdom Viridiplantae; phylum Streptophyta; class Pinopsida; order Cupressales; family Cupressaceae; genus Cunninghamia; species Cunninghamia lanceolata. The sequence goes on along the minus strand of BSBN01000078.1, from coordinate 25,474,940 downwards.
TGAGTCAGACTCTGAACAACACATGCACTACACCCTTGCTAAAGGTCTTAATCAAATCACTTCTACCTTCTAAGGAAAACTAGCTAAGCGAGGGTGATTTGGACTAGTTACTCTCTTAACATGGAAGAAGAGCATCCTAGGTGAGAGTGGAATTGTTGTGTTGTATGTTTGAATGTTGAATTTTTTATTTTATGTACCTCATGATGAGGCTGAGGATTTCCTTGACATTTTCCTATGTCTATTGTTTGATTTCAAAATATTGTTTCTATGCCCTGTAATGAAACTAGGAGCTTCCTCGATGTTTATGTTTGAACAAAATTTGAATTGTGTATCCCTCATGGTAAAATTGAGGGCTTGAATGTTTGAAACTATGAAAGTTTTATATGAATTTGTAGTGAAGTTAATCCTAAATGAATACATACCCTTTTTTTCCTAATTTTAATTTTGATGATTTAATTACTATTAAAAGGAAAAAATTATCCAAGTTATATGACTTTTCCTAATGCAATATAACTATGTTTTTGTGCGTTTTTCAAGCTTTGAAGATTATAATATAAATTTGTAACCATGAGCTATGGAAAATAGAAAATTTATTCTAAAAAATAAATAATTCTACTCTAAATTTATCCTATTGAGAGAAAGACAAGACAATACTTTACTTCCTCAAGAAAAAATTGTGAGCTAATTACTAATAAAGCAATAAAGAACCTATAATAATGGGCACCAATGTTAGGATATGTCCTCAAAGGTCCTATAACAACTATCTCCTCCTCTACAACAATGGGGTCCTCCTCTTGGTGATAGGGATAGAAAGGGGGATGCAAGGGAGCAAAAAATGGCTTAGAAGCAATAACAAATTTGAAGTGAAGATGGGGCACATGTGATCATTGTACCATTTATTAAACAATCTTATAAGATTGTTTACTCAAATCACAATTGGATTTAAAAAACAATCTTATAAGATTGTTTACTTAAATCACAATTGCATTTAATTAGGTACATACATCTCAAATCACATTATTTCATTAGATCTTTATAGCATTTATTTAAACAATTTAAGCAAGTTGTTTAAATCAATTCACAATACCATCTAATAAAAAAATCCATAACACATACAAAAATGGGCACTATAAGAAAATGTGGCATATAAACAAGTACAGATATAAAATTAGCTATCCTTCATGAAAGCCTAAACCCTCAATCCCTGGTGATGGTTGATGTATAGATGATTCGTGCTAAGAAGCTATAGATCATGAGTGACTATGACTACACAATTGTAGTCCTCAAACTGTAACCCTAAGTTTGGTCACCTCCATCCTTGAATCCAAAACCTGCTATTGTAGGTTGGAAACCTGAGATCACAGCTGGGTCATCTCATCTAATAAGCTCTAGACCCTGGGGTGGTCTAACCCTATGGATGGCATACCATGTGAATCTAATTGTGACTGTAGAGCCTACACTCTTCTCACAACATGATCCCACTTAGCCCTAGCCTAGTCTCTCTCAAAAGTAATAGCAATAACCTATGTAACAGATAGATCTCTATCCACCTAGGTCTCCTCAAAGGTAGCTCTAAGTCATGCAATGGGTTCAAAAATACCTATGTTCCTCCCACCAATCCATAGTTGTCTATAACATTCCCAAATTGGTAACATGAGCTGCACATAGGTACCATCTCTCATGAAATACTGTGTTTAGCCAATATAAATGATAGAGATAATTACGTATGTATTAATATATAATATATATATATATAATATTTAATAATAATATTATATAAATTTATTTAATATAATATATAATATATTATTTAAATAATTAACAAGATATATTATTAAATATAAATAACAAATATAAATATTAATATTAATATTAATATAGATATTAGTATAAAAAATAATAAAAAAGTAACTCCATATAAAAAAATAAGTTCATATAAATAAAATAAAGATACTAAAAAGGACAATGGTGATATAAATTATAAATAATGGCTAATACCATAAGAGCTGCAATCATCTTTAAAGAAGCAACACCCATATATATGGTGTGATTTGAGATACTATGTATTATTGTTTAACAAGGCAGTTATGCAGCGGGTACTAAAAACTAGTAATTCATTATTAAAGGTGCAGCGACCATTTACAAGGTTGTGATCCCTTAATAAATGAATAAGAATTATTTAAGGCAGAACTTCTATAACACTAATTAGGGATTATGTTTTATATGATAGACAACTATTCATCTAGAAAAGATGTGACTAATAATAAAGTGAGGTGTCTCCAAGAAGGAATCTCATCCTTTCAAGAGGCATATGAGTGGTATAAGTAAAGGAGAAAAGAGTATAAAGAAGATAAGAGGAGGTATCAAGGAATACATCTGATTTTAGAATATGCAAAGAAAAATAAATATATATTTGAATTAAAATTTAGATCTCCATAAATATAATATAGAAGGATATATAGAACAGCATATAAAAATATAAATTAGTCACCATCACATATGTATATATAGCAGCAGATTGGAATTATCAATCAATCAAGTCATATAAATAATTGTGACACAGCAAGAGGATATATTGTCATCCCTAAACTGAACTATATTTATTGATAAAGACGTACTTATAATTAATTATCTTATTTAATTACAAGCAAACTATGTTGAGTTACGTAGGGGTATAGAGGCAAGTAGGAAGGTTGATCCTTCCAGTCCAGAGAGATGATAGGTAGGAAGCATGCCCTCCATCATGCTCTCATCAGGTTATGTTAAAGGGATGATATGTAGGAAGTATGCCCTCCATCATTCCCTCATCAAGAGATGATAGGTGGGGAGAGTACCCCCATCATGTCCCCATCAAGAGATGATAGGTAGGAAGTGTGCCTTCCATCATACTCTCATCAAGATGTGATAGGTGGGAAGTGTGCCCCCCATCACACTCTTGAGCCTTGAGCTTGATCTTGGTAGGGTGTGCTACCAAGGTGGACATAAGAGGTGATAGGTAGGAAGTGTGTCTTTCATCATGCTCTAACTTGCGAGTATTCCTATGGGACTCATCTTAGGATCAGCATGAGGATTGGATAACTATATGTTGAACTAAATATTATTTATTCTACATTAATTATGTTATGATGTATTGATTTCATTACTATATTCTAATTTATTGATCTTTAATATTGCTAATGCCTCTTTCTAGTACTTATTCTTGTGTGCAGATTAAGAAATCAAGAATTCCTAATTGACTCGACCTATAAAGTCAAGCCATGCATGTTTGCTGACTACAAAATCAAAACAATAATCATGTCAAATATCTCATCAGGCATCATATAAGAAATCAACATAAAGTAAACATCTAGTGTTCTACTCAAATCATGAAACATAAATCAATTCTTACCTGGGTCTCCATCCTGCCAGTTAGGATCAGTAGGGGTTGCTGCCACATCATTGAGACCTATGGGGGCATAGAAGCATCTTCTCTACTTGAGTCCCATCTCTTGGATCAGCTAGGCACACTGCTCACAATCATAGGTAGTTGTGACACTTGATGATGAAGCCTAGGCCTCTCCTCCACAATGCCACTACCCTTCTCTTTTTTCCAGCACGTTCCTATTGTTTCTGGCACAAGTGCCTCCTCTCTTCCTCCCTCTCCTCCTCTTCCTCTCCTTAGATTTTTTTAGAAAAACATTTTTTTTACCCTGCAGGATGATTTTATTTATCTGACAACTAATTTTGTAAGATGTGGTAACTAACACTATGTCTTGTAGATTCCTAAACTGGGGGCTTCAAACTCTCACTTGATTATAATTTGTATCCTCTATAGTATTATTTTGGGTATCCTTGTCATGCTTATTTACTCTCAGTACTTTATTTAATATACTTCAGCATGCATATGAATGTAGTGTCATATGCCCGCTAAAGTGAGGGCTAAATGTAATGTCTTAAATTGTGATTACCCATAATTTCACACTATGTTTGGTACTCAGTTTAGTGTTCATGCCTCTAGTGTGTTTTAGGATCATTTCCATCCTTATCCTTACCCTTGACCTATGAGAGGTACCTTGGAGTTGCTTTGACCATTTTCACTTGCCATATCAAGAAATAGTAAAAATACCTAAATCCTGGTGTAGTCCTAAGTTCATCAAACATTTCAAAAACTACATTTGTTAAGACTCTAGTGCTAAGCATAGATGTTTGTGCCATGTGTAGGCATTTCAATAGCCTTTGTCAGTCTTTATATCATTTTTAAAAATTGACTTTTCACTTGCGCAAATCACCATGATTTTCCTCATTCTTATCCATACCCAAATGACTCTTTGCCTTGATTTTTTGCCCTTGATCTCTCTCTATATAAAAAAGTTGGTTTGTCATTGCAGAGGATTGATTCTTTTTCATAGTGAAGCTCTACCAAGAATGAGATCAATTATACTTTCATGAACAAAGCTCTGCAAATATTGAGATTACAACACCATTGAAGTTTATTGTATCAAACACTATCATGCCCTTATCATTAAAGCTCAACAGACTCCCAGGGATTTCTATTGAAACCATTGCCTACTGAGAAACTTTCACCTCCTCTCTATGAGGTGATAAAGTTTAAGTAGTTCTTGTTGTTTGTGCTTTGATCATTTACAATCCTATTGAATATTATTACACATCTGTCATGGGTTGAACACACACACATCTCTAATTTTATCTCTTGCACATAGGGATATTGCGTAAATATGCTCTAATTCATTGAGTAGGGTTTAATATATTTGATATTTCATTTCTTGCTTGTCACTGCTTACCACTATTTTAGATATACATAAAGTACAAGTGCACACGCTCTTATAATTTATAAATCTAGCTGTCGTTGAGGTGGAAATAATGAAAATGGGGTTTGACTAAGGCAAACTCCTATACAACCCAATCCTTTTACCCTGTTCTATTCATTTGCAAGTTACTTTTAGAAGTTTAACAACCTAAGGGAAGACTAGAAAGGCTAACATGAAAGTTGAGAAATCAAGATTTGAGTTGTACTACACTATACAAACAACACTAAGCACTAGTACCTTGGACAATATCTTTTGTACTTTGGTGCCAGGTTCTTCTATGACCTACTTTTTTAATTATTGTACTCTGTTATGTAAAATAACTCTTCAGTTTCTATATTTGCTTAAATTAGTTAGTATAGTAGCATATTTTCCATTCCAATAGCAACAAAGGGATAGAATCAAGATAAACTTGCTCTTCCTTTTAGGACAACAACAAGGTAGACATCTTTAGTGATTCATATCCTAATGTTAAGTAGAAGATTGATCTGATTATGTGTAGATTAATTAGAACCAATTTTTATACTTAACACATATCTACAAGTACAAATATATAAAATTGAATCCCAAGGAAGAATAAATAATTATGTTTATCTTCAAGAATATAATGAATCTCAGAATAACTTTAATGGAGCACCAAAAGATCAATTCAACATAACTATGAAGTTCACTATTATATTCATAGTGACTCTCATGTGAGTCAAACATTATTAGATAATAGTAATCAATAGAAAAATATTTATAACATAGAATAACTTGTAGGTCATATTCAAATGAACTTTAATCCCTAAGTTTGTAGACCCTAAAATGGTTGATAGAAATCTAAACCCAAAGTTCAAATAGTAAAAATAATGAACTCAAGAGCATATAGAAAAATATCTCCTGCTCAAAGGATAAAACAACGAATTCAGCGAAAAATTTATGCACAGTTACTACTCAAGGTTTACAACTACTGATGTCACAAAGGTTACAACAGTTGAACCACAATGCCACATTATGGTCTATTGTGAAATTCAAAACATTTAAAGACACAAAACTTCACAAACAATTACACTCTATTTATTTTTAGATAGAAATGTGAATAAACACAACATAGTTGACACACTATGATGTAATTCAATATAGTCGACACAAATTTTAGTCATAATGATAGGGATAGGGTTTAATATAGTCCAATCTTAATAACAATAGAATGACTATGGAAATACTAACACAATCATGCCACAATACTAACACATTTGGGTATGAAGTAAATACCACATCCGAGCCACAAAAAATATCACTTTTGGCTATGAAATAGATAACATGGTCATGTCATATAATAAATCATAATGGCTATAAAATAGATAACACAGTCAAACCATAACGTCCTCAATGACTATGGATAAAATAAAACACAATAGGTGCATAATATAATACATGTTGACTGGTGTATATGCCTAAAAATGACACGATTCAACTAAATAAATATTCTAAATATTTATTCCATTCCTCTACCAATTAAATAAATATTCTAAATTTATTTAAGTGGTTCACTATTCCATAATTAAATAAATTCAATTTATTTAATTAAAATTCCTAAATTCTTCTAATGTCTCACACAATTAAATAATCCTACATTATTTAATTAATCCAAATTCTCCTATCCTAAGTTCTAATTCCAAAAATTCACCTCACACTTACACCTCATCTTTCCACCTCACCTTGTCCACCTCATCGGGTTGCACATATAATTAAATCTATTAAATATTTAATTACCTATTTTCCCCCTCACCTACATGGCCTATTTCTTCTCAAATCAAAAGTTAGTTAACTAATCAATCAAAAGTGTTAACTAACCAGTCAATTGAGTTAATCCCTCAATCAAACCAGTCAATTCCATAATCCATTCTTCCAACTGACTAATCAGGTCTATTAACTGATCAGTTAATGGAGTTAACTCTCCAATCAATTTTGTCAAGTCCCCTATTTCATGATGGAGATGAGACACTTGTCATATTTCTACTAGTTGCACATTCCTCAACCATCATCAACCATTGATCTTCATATCTCCTCTCAACCATTGATTCTCATTCTTCTGAGTCTATTAAAGAAACCTCATCCCTCCATTCTAACCATCCAGGCTATTCGTATTGTTACTCTACAGAAAATCAACCGCGCACCTTTAGCACCCCAATACTATTTGCTTGAGATCACCATTATTGCTTTGAAGCTCATCTTCTTGGCATATTCATTATCACATCCATTTACTATCGACATCCTACAACATAGCTAAAAGAGTGCACTCATTGAGGGCCTACTTCATCAGCAAAGGATGATTGTAATAGGCAAACAACAGAAGCTTCGAAACAAAGAAAGGTTTGCACTATATTGTTCATTGCTTCATTTCATTGAATCTTTCTTGTTTTCATTATTTTGTTGATGTTTGGGTTTGATATTGTTCATTTGATTAATCCACATTTTACCCTAACATTTTTGGTGCCCACTGTGGGGCCTTTGCCCCTTTATCTCATCAAAATTTGAGTTTTTTTGAAGGCAGGTTCCATATTGGTCACGCACAGGCATGCATAGGTTACTTCGGCGCATTTGAACATTTCTACAGCACATATACCCATTTCTGTGACGCTTCTATTATTTATGCGCTTCTGTGTATTCTTACTGCACTTTTACGCACTGTTACGACACTTTTGTTATTATTGCGCATATGTTCATTTTTGCTACACTTTTGACCACTATTACTGCGCATTCATAATTCTAGTGCATCTATTCATTTTTGCTGCACTTTTGAGCACTGTTACGGTGCATTCACTATTACTGCGCATTTATTCTTTTATGTTGCACATACGTGTACTGTTATGGCGCATTCATTATTGCTGCGCTTCTGTTGATTATTTTTGCTCATTTAATCACTGAAGCTACACTTTTGTAATAGACTAAGGTTTTAGTACTTTTCTAGGAGAATTTGCTAACGCTAACCTTTTCACAGGTGTTTGCTGGAGCTATTTTGCAGGATAGGCTTGGGTTTAGTTCCATATAGTTGCATTTAAATAGTTCACACTTCACTTTCTAAGGGATAGTAAAACTAATGTTCATTCAAATCCTCACCTAGCTCTAATTAGGGAAGAAGTAACTGGATCATTTCTTTCTTGCATTGCAACACTTTCCAAGTTATTGCTATCTGAGATTAAAACTGAACTCACCATTGATCTTGGGGTTAAAATGAACTACTGCTATCTTGTTGGAACAAAACTTCAAAGTTAACTATTTTGTGCTACAAGGATTAAAACTGAATTCACCATTGATCTTGGGGTTAAAATGAACTACTACTATCTTGTTGGACCAAAACTTCAAAGTTAACTATTTCGTGCTACGAGGATTAAAACTGAATTCACCATTGATTTAAGGGGTTAAAATTGAACCAATGCTATATTGCTAAAATCACTTCAAAGTTCTGTGCTTGCCCAAGTAGATTAGCCCATTTAGTTTTTCTACTTTTAACTAGGTTGGATTAATAAGTGTATTATGTGCTTGATGAATGACAATAGGCTTATGCTCTCCCCTTTTCTGGGTGATCAGAGTGCTAGACTTGTCATTCTATTTGTTTAACATTTAGGAGGGGCCTGCCCTTGGATGCATACTTGTCCAAGTGGGAATGACCCTGAGTGGTAATAGGCTAAAGCCAAGCCCTACCAAGCCACTTAAATTGTGCTTGAGGTGAAAACTTCCTGCAACAAGTGCTGCTATGTTACACCGACGGCCAACCTCCCCCAAAACCCTCTCAGGCGCAACCCTTTGAGGTTGGGAGACTCCACAACAAAGAGTAGTGCCGCCGCATGTGTAACCACTTGAACGGTTGCCCGCATTAAATACCCCTTGTTCTAGTGGCCAAAATCCCTTATAATCCATTTCTCACCTAGGATCTTTGTGCTTGCTTTTGTTCAGTTTAGTCAAAAATAGATCCAGAAAAACTACAAAAGCAATGGAAAACTATAAAATATTCTTTGTGCTTGCTATGTTTTCTTGCTGTTAATTCATAAAATCAGATCAAGAAGGCCTTTTCCAGCCAAGAATACCAAAAAAACATCAGAAAAATCCAAAATTTTGCCAAAAAAAAATAGAGCTGCGCATTTACCTATTTCTGCTGCGCATTTGTAGCGACTTGTTGCGCATACATACAGACTTGCTGTGCATTTATAGACTGTTGCTATGCATACATACTTCACCAGTGCTGCGCATTTACTACGACTTCCTACGCATACATCCATTCCTGCTGTGCATTTGTTTCTGCGTATACATGACAGTGAGCATTTGTACTATTTTTAAGGAAATATTTTTACCTGTTTGGAGCACCCATTTTAGCCTAGCTTCACATTTTGAGATTAGATTTAACCTTCCATCAATCTTCATCCATTTCACCCAAAGTCTCTCTCTTTCATCAATCGTCCCATTCACTTTCTGTCCAAACACCTCTTGTCGCAAAGTCAGTCTATCCCATACTGGTTCGACATAGGTCCTTTCTTTGTATCATTGGTGAATTCACGTAAGCCTAGTAGGTCATAGTACCTTTTGCTAGTAGTCTTGTTGAACGACTAGGCCCTACACATTAAGACCGGTATCGACTACCCTTACTAGTAGCTAACGTCTTGTGTCAACCATCTTACTTGAAGTCATTGAGTGAGAAAATCCTTTGTCCAAGCCTTGTCCTAGGTATCCCATTCACAATAGTCTTAGTCGGCACCTGGCAAAAATTTCTAATCCTAGTCCACTTAATCCCACATCACCTTGCATGATTCTTACTTGACCCCAGTACAAAAAGCAGCTAGAAATGGTTAGTTCATCCAATCCTATCGTTACACCCCATGATAGTGACGAAGAAATATCTTATGACGATTATCAAGAAAATGTCCAAAGTCAGAAATTCCAATGCCTAATAGAGAGGGCACTTCATGAAAACTCCCATAAGTATTTCTATCACCTTGCTAGTCTCGGAATTAAACTCCCCGCAGACTTTGATATAAGATCAATCATGCAAAATATAGACAATGATCATGAAAGGGGTATGAATGACACAGACCAACATGCAAATGAAAGAGAAAGGAATACTATAGACCCAAGTGCAACTGATAGAGGGCAGAGACCCATCAATCAAACTGCTCCTATGGAAGACGTGAGAAAACAAATTGAAAGTCTAAAACGAGAAATATCCGACCTTAAGACCAGTACACATACCAAGAACTACTCCTTGGAAGATATAGCTCCGTACCCTTTTGACAAAAGTTTGGTCATCAAACCATTCCCCTATCAGTTCAGAGTCCCAAAGTTTGACAAATACAAAGGAAAGGGGGACCCTAGAGATCATATCCGGGAATTCAATGCAGCATGTTTAGAAGTAGCTCACAACAAGACTTACTTGATGAGACTATTCCCAAGATCTTTAGGTGGTCAAGCTATGGAGTGGTTCTTGCGTCTCCCACCAGGAATCAGAACTTTTGATGAACTTGTTAATAAATTTATAACACACTTCTCGTATAACATTGAACATGAGGTATCCATGCTAGATCTATGCAACACCAAAAAAAAGAGTGGTGAGTCATTCACCACCTTCTTACAATGATGGAGACAATTAGCTAGCAAGTGTTCTTATGATATACCTAAGAAGCAACTATTGGAGATGTTTATCCATAATTTGAATACTGATCTTAGCTATCAAATTTAGATACAATGCCCTACATCATTCTCAAAAGTCATTGAAATGGGCTTATTCATCAAAAAGGCTATGATCACTAAATGAGGTATCAAGCTATATAAGGACACGCCTAATTCCAATTACACAACAGATAAATCAATGTTTTGGACCAAGAACAAGAATGTGGTCAACGACAGGGTAGTTGATGCCAAGGTGGTAGCTCCTAAACAACAACCCATATTCACTCTTAAGGAAGAAACAAATGATCGTCCATCCAACAGACCACCCTCTCGAGAGCCTAGACCTTGGTTCAGTTCAAATCCAAGGAGAAAATTCACACCATTGGGTGAGTCTCAAGAGTCTGCACTAAGGAAGTTGTTGGCTAACATCAAAATTTATCTACCACCAACATGTGATTACGAGCCTATAGTCAAACCTCCCTACTGGAAGGACACAGACTATTGTGAATATCATCGAGGAAGGGGGCATACAACTAACAATTGCATCCACCTCAAAAATGTCATACAAGATATACTAAATCAGAATCAGGGAGGGACACAACAGCACACCTCCAATGAAACTCATGTGGCCTACAGGGATCCACTTCTAAATCATAACAGGCCATATAACAACCACAACAACAACAACAATGGCCACAACAACAACATCAACAACAGTAATGACAACAACAATAATCGCAACCAGTCAAATCAGAACAATGGGACTAGTAATGCTAACTATGCAAGTGTCCCATTTGACTACACCATAAACTACATTTCTGAGCACATCCCATAGGTCAATGTCATCTCACCCAACCAACAACCAAGACCTAACAGAACTAGTTGTAGTATAATTACCTGCAGTGGTAAAGTCATGCTCAACACCATCCCTCCATGGTTGTCACTATCTCCATCCACCTTCCGTCAGTATAATGTCATTGACCAGTTACAGAAAACTTTGGCTCACATATCTATATTGGAGCTATTACGTCTATCTCCTTCTCATAAGGAGATTCTTGAGAAAGCCTTAGTGGAAACCACTGTCCCCACTAACTTGGCCCAAGAGAAGTTCTAGACCATGGTAGGCAATCTGACATCCTCCAACTCCATATCGTTTACTGAGCAAGATGACCTTTCTGTATCTCAACCCCACAACACCCCTCTGCACATTGTCGCTTTCATACACAAGCACTGCATCAAGAGGGTTCTCATTGATAGGGGTGCCGGTTTAAATATTTACACATTGAAGCTAGTCCTTGCACTGGGGTTCTCCGAACATGCAGTTGATCCAAGGAGGAAAATTACCATCAAAGCATATGACGAGGAAGAAAGAACCACAAAGGGAATAGTTGTCCTACCCATTCAAGTGGGACCGGTAATAAAAGATGTGGTGTGCCAAGTCCTTGATTGGGAGCTTGCTTATAATATCCTACTAGGGAGACCATGGATTCACGCCATGAAGGTTGTCCCGTCAACCTATCATCAATGCATTAAGTTCCCGCACAATGGCAAGCAGGTCACCATTCAAGGTGACCTGACCCCTACCAACACTGCAATTCTTTCCGTGCAAAACCTAAATGTGTCATACCCAACAATAGAGCATACATTTCCCCTACCCTGCAATAGGACCATATCGTAGAAGCTTCTTCCTCAAGACCCAAAGCACAGAAGGTTACCATAAAAGAAACCGGAGTGGGAGAGTACTCAATTGAGCATAGTCTCAATCTTGCCACATTGCCTTTATCTGCTAAATATTTTGGCCAACCGAGACATTTTCCAAAGCCATCTGCTCCTCCCGAAGCCCTCACGACTCCCTTTGTAAAATGGGGGACCTTATCTGATGAATCAGAGGAATGAGATCTCCTGCAATGGCTTTATGCGGAAGAAGAAAACACACCCCTGGTCTCGCCTAGAATTCCAATAGAACTCTATGGATGAGGTGAGACTATTCTGCATAGAATGGGGTATGAGAGACAAGGCCCCATCAGCCTTAGAAAAGAAGGAATCATTGAACCTATTCAACCTTCTTCATCCTCATCAGCTAGAAACACAACTGGCCTAGGATACAAATGCAAGGGTAAAGCCAAGGAAAATGCCTGTCTTGTGGAAACAATCCAAACACTCCAAGTGGACAGTGATAGATTCAAATGAGTATGAGTGGGAGGAGCTAACAGAGCACTCCTATGATGACAAAGAAGTCAACACCATCCAAAATCTTAGCCCCTACCATGAGGGACAAACACAATGGGACAGACCACTAGAGTCTGATTTGCCCACCCCTAAGATTATGGCTTTTGAGGAAAGTTTAGATTCCATTGCGATAAACAACTTGGAAGAAAGTACCACCTTGAACACTACCCCTGTCAATGCTCCTAACATTTCCATTTACACCATCAATGAATCAGGTCTCTCATCCAACTCCCTTCCCCTCTTGCAACTTGAGCTTATTGACTGGGATCTGCAAGGAACCCCCCAATTAGATATGTTCCAGAATGATGATGCTTACATTGATTATATGGAACTTAGGGACCACTTACCAAAGGGAGATCATAAAACTAGTTTTGCTATCGAACTGAATACCGTGGCTTACTTCGGGGAGGGTACCAAGCCTTCCAGTCGCAAAAACATCAAGATCAAAAATGGATCTGACAGTGAAAACCACCTTGCGGCAGTGTCAGATCACAAAATAGTAAAAAGAAAGGATGCATCTGATGGTGAAAACCCAACTGTGGCACCTGACGATGGAATGCTTGACACTCTCCCTAGTGATATGTACCAGGAAAGGTCACAGATTGTGGTGGAGCCGACAGAGCCCATGAATATTGGAACAGAAGAACAGCCCAAGATTATCCACTTTGCCAAATCTCGTACACCACCAAAGAAAACCAGGTTTATACCATTCTTTAAGAAGAAGAGAGGCAACCTTGCTTGGTCATATGCAGACATGCCAGGATTAGACCCAAACTTAATTCTACATCATTTGCCATTGGATCCAGGAGTAAAACTAGTAAAGCAGAAGCTGAGAAAAATGCATCCTCACGTAGCACTTTTGGTCAAAGAAGAACTCAAAAAATTGTTAGATGTGGGGTTCATCAGAGCCATAGATTACCCAGAATGGATATCCAACATTATGCTAGTGTCTAAACCAGATGGCCGAGTTTGACTATGCAATGATTTTTGAGACTTAAACGAAGCATGCCGCAAGGATGACTTTCCATTGCCAAACATTGATATCATAGTCGACCTAACTGCAGGACATACAATGCTATCACTCATGGACGGATTCTCAGCGTATAATAAAATCAAAATAGCACCAGAGGACCAACATAAAATAGCTTTTACTTGCCCCTGGGGTACCTTTTGATGGAATGTCATGCCATTTGGGCTGAAAAATGCAGGTGCTACATATCAGTGGGCTATGACAACTATATTTCATGACATGATGCATGTAACTATGGAGGACTATGTTGACGATATCTTAGCAAAATCTCTCACAAGGGACTCACACCTGGATGTCCTAGAAAAAGTATTTCGATGATTGGACCAATTCAAAGTCAAACTAAACCCAAAAAAATGTGTGTTTGGGGTAACTTTAGGCAAGCTGCTAGGCTTCATCGTGTCAGCAAATGGAATAGAGGTAGACCCTACCAAGGTCAAAGCTATAATGGACATGCCACCGCCCAAGACTCTAACTCAGTTGAGATCCCTACAGGGCAAGCTGCAGGCCATCCGCAGGTTCATATCACAGCTAGCAGACAAGTGCCAACCTTTCAGCCACCTCCTGCATAAGAACATTCCATTTAGATGGGATGAGCGGTGTGAAGAAGCATTCAACAAGCTAAAGGAGTACCTTATGAATCCACCCATACTCATGCCTCCAATCCAAGGAAAACCTTTAATTCTCTACATATCTGCTACACCCACTGCTCTTGGAGCTCTTCTAGCGCAGCAAGATTACGAGAACAAGGAAAGAGCGGTATACTACATTAGTCAAACCTTAGTGGGCTACGAGTTGCAATACTCACAAGTAGAAAGATCATGCCTTGCGGTGGTTTTTGCTTCACAAAAACTCTAACATTACATGCTGGCACATCCTGTCAAACTCATTGCAAAAATTGACCCACTGAAGTATCTCCTCAGCAAAGCAGCTCTCAGAGGTCGACTAGCAAAGTGGGTAATACTTCTCAGTGAATATGACATAGAATATGTGGACAGAAAAACCATCAAGGGACAAATCATAGCTGACCAACTAGCCGATGCACCATTACAAGACACCTCACCAATGCAGTTTGAGTTTCCCTATGAGTCTTTATTCACTCTATCAACATCTCCTTGGAAACTCTACTTTGACGGGTCTTACACCAACCATGGATCGAGGGCCGGTATCCTATTTATCACTCCTCAAGGCGACACAATTCCGAAGTCCTACCGGTTGTTATTTCCATGCACAAACAACATAGCAGAATATAAAGCCTTGGTAATTGGTCTCAAGATGGCCACTGAGTGGAAAATCCAAGCACTATATGTCTACAGTGATTCTTAGCTTATCATCAATTAGGTCAATGATGAGTATCAAACCAAAGATGAGAAGCTCATCCCATACAAATGGATGGTCGATGACTTCAAAGAACACTTTGGGACCACCTCCTTTGAGCAAATACCCAGGATAGAGAACAAAGCAGTGGATGCAATGGCTACCACAGCCTCTCTTCTAGAAATACCTTAATATGAGTCATGGTATGAGTTCTTAGTGGAAGCCATCTGGCAACTGGCTTATGATCTCCTTCAAACCCATTCCATCTGTCTCCTAGTCAGATCTAATTCACCTTGGTATGGTAAAACTTACACTTACCTCAAGGACAATATTCTCCCACCTGACCTCTCTTCCAACCAAAAATGAACTTTCATCTAACAAACCTCTTGCTACACCATCATAGCTGATACCCTTTACCGACGTGGTCTGGATGGTACTTTTCTCCGTTGTTTAGAACAAGAGGAATCCATAATTGCCTTGTGAGACATACACGAAGGGATCTGCAGAACACACTCCAGCGGTCCTTCCTTAGCCAAGAAACTCATGTGTCTGGGTTATTACTGGCCCAACATGGAAATGGATTCCTATCAGTTCGTCAAAAAGTGCAAATAGTGCCAAATACACGGGAACCTAATCCATGCACCTGCTCAAGAGTTGAGACCTTTAATGACACCCTGGCCTTTTTGCTAGTAGGGACTTGACCTTGTGGGAACGATTCATCTACCCTCTTCCAATGGCCACAAATTTATCATAACCACCACTGAGTATTTCACAAAGTGGATTGAGGCCGTTCCCCTCACCACCGTCACAGGTAAACAAATTTCCTCTTTCATTCTGAATTACATTATCTGTTGATATGGCATTCCTTCATCTATCATAATGGATAATGGAAGACCATTCAAAAATCAGGATGTCCAGGAACTCTATGAGCATTTCAAAATCCAACATCATTTCTCCACTCCATACTACCCCTAGGGTAACGGCCAAGCTGAGGCATTGAACAAAACCATTTTGAAAATCCTAAAGAAAACTATCAATGATGCTGGCCGCAACTAGCATGTCCAACTCAATCCCACGCTATGGGCCTATAGAACCAGTATACGTACTCCCATAGGGGCTACACCCTACGCCCTTGTTTATGGTTTCAAAGCCATCCTCCCCATTGAAGTCAAGTTACCATCCCTCAGGGTGTCGTTGAAAGGTCCTATATCAGATGAAGAATATAGAGTCTCCAGGTTACAAGAACTAGAGCTACTAGAAGAAAGGCGCCAGAAAGCCTTTGATCATCTCAAAGCATATCAATAGATGATGTCAAGAAGCTATAACCACAAGGTTCGCCCAAGATGCTTTAAGGTTGGGGACCTCATTCTCAAAGAGAATCCTCGCAATCAACAAGATAGAGAAAAGAAAGGCAAGTTCGAACTTAACTGGCTTGGGCCCTATGTGATTGTAGCTTTTTACGGATCAGAGGCATATCAGTTGGCCACTTCAGAGGGTGAGTTGTTCGATGATCGAATCAACAGCATGCACCTTCACCGCTTCTATACCTAGGAGAACCCCAATGCAAGGGGGCCACAATAACATCATAAAAAAATACAAAAAAAAAAAAATCAAAAAGTTGAAAAGCGAAAATACAAAAAAAATAGAAAAAATAGAAAGCTTACAAAAAAATCATCCTTTGGTGAGAACTTGGCAAACAGGTGCCTTCGATAGGTATCATGATGAAAACCTAGCAAACAGGTGTCATGTTTACTTTCTAGCTTCTCGTGCAAATAAAAGCAAGTGATGAAAACTTGGTAAACAAGCGTTACTTGTGATAAACTACCTTCTCCATCTTTGGGAATCCAATCACCTTGAGTCCATTCCTCCTTCACTCATTTCCCATTCAACCCATATTTGTCCCACAATAAACACTTGACAGTTACCTATCATGGCTTGATCCTCTCCTTTTGGCCTTGTCAACCAAGGTTTTGACCCATATCATCTCCTCAGTGTGAGCCTGGCATAGTGTCCCTCATCAGTGTCCATGGTCCAAGTCCGTGAACTACATTGCCTCTACACCGTCACGTAGGCAAGGCCATTATTCTAATGCACCCCCGAGGCTCCCATGGTCCCATTCATCCCCTTTCTTGTCTTCTTTCTTGTCATCTTTCTTCTAGTCCATCCATGGTCCATTAGGGTTTACCCTGAACTACGTTGCCTCTGCGTCGTCATGTAGGCAAGGCCATTTAGTAATGTGCCCCCAAGGCAATAGGTCAGTCCCTTAGGGTCCATCTCCTTAATAAGGATTGTGCAATCTTCTCACCAAGCAAGCAGGTACAAGTAGAACCCACGCTTCAAGAAGGAATCTTGACTATGAACAGCTTAACCTATTCAAA
This sequence comes from Cunninghamia lanceolata, assembly GCA_027924645.1. Taxonomy (NCBI): domain Eukaryota; kingdom Viridiplantae; phylum Streptophyta; class Pinopsida; order Cupressales; family Cupressaceae; genus Cunninghamia; species Cunninghamia lanceolata. The sequence continues at coordinate 25,457,538 of BSBN01000078.1, read as the reverse complement.
CACCAAGCAAAGTACCCAAGGCCCTCTAAATGATTTTATACAAATTACAGCAAGAAAATGAACACATATAAATGCAAGAATGTTTTATGGTTTGAAATCATGGTTAAGTTATAGCGTCTTGATGTTTGTTATCACATCCTCCTATGCTACTCAAGGATGCCAAAAGCTAGAGATGCTATGATGGGGGCATGATCATTTTCTTTGTTTTCTATCTATGGATTCCGCTTTAGTAATGTGACACCTTGTCTAAGGACATGATCGGCAAAAGATCATCGAGGACATCAAAGGTCTAACATGAATGGGGGCAATCCTTGTTTGTTGAAATGCAAGAAGTACTTAGGTCATCTAGATTCAATTTTGACTAGATGCTTATATTTTCTTGCCAAATCACAATCCATGTAAGTAGTACTCAGGTCATCTCGGTTCAATTATACCTAGATGCTTGTATTCACTTACAACATTTCAGAAAATGTCCCAAAAATAAATTGCCCAATGATGAAATAAAGCACTTTAAAAGCAACGCATCCATCCTATATCCATATACACATTCATTTATCCATATCCCATACAATCCTCATTACCCAAAACCTACAGAGTAACAATATCAAATGAAGTTTCTAAGTCATTCTGTCAAAAACCATTCTTCTGTCTATCCTCTTATTATTCTTGTGTCGATAGAGTACATTTGGACATCACAAAAACATAGCATATAGGTGCATATCATATCACATTTAAAGCTAGTCATGAACATGATTGAGTTAGTTGCATACATAACACAATGCATTCGGTCATCCCTACATCATCATCATATCACATCCTAAAGCAAAGAAAATTAAAAACATAGCTAAGTGCATCATATACAAAGCTGCATAATCACATAGTACTCATGTTGCATTTACATACATTTGAAACATTAGATCATATAGATATCAAAAGCATCTCATATAGCATCAGATAGAACGTCTAAGTATGCACGTACATTGCATCATACAATAGAAGCAAATCATCATCTCATAACATACACAATAGATCATAAAGCTACATCATCATATATACCATCATGAAAAGAAGTCCAAATGTACAATATCATCATCACTGTCTCTGAATCAAAATGTCGTCTACAATATACATCCAAAAGGATGGTGATACATGTCCCAAAAAGTACAAAATCTGGTGTAAGTCTACCCTTGCTGCTATGGGCCACCACTGCCAGCTCCTGACTGCTGGGGACCCATCACAGAAGCCCTTGATAGTGATGGACCGGCTCTATGAGTAGCCCCTAACTGACTCCTAAAACTCAGAGCCCTCTGACTCACTGACACTACCCCATGGTACAAGCCCCAGTAGTACTGTGCTCTGGCAAGCTCTACCTGCACCTATGCCAACTGTGTCTGTAACTGGCCTACCTGTGCCTGTGCCTACTACACTTGCCCAACCAAAAAGGAGCTAGCTGCATCTGTCCCCATGGCTACTATTGCAGCGTCCCACTCCACACGGATAACATGTAACTGTGCATCTACCATATCCCTCCCGCGAGTCAGCCCAGCAATCACCGCTGCATCTGTCTCCCACCGGCCGTCGGCCCTCCTAAGCTGTGCCCACAACTCTCTCACCTATCCCCTCAGGCTAGCTATAGCCCTCTCATGAGCATCTCCCTGCATTGGCCCCTGTGCTACCTCTACTTGTCCTGGCCCCTGTGGCTGGGGCACCTGCTGCTATGGTACTTGCTAGGGTGGCGGCATCTGCGCCTGCTGTGGTATCTGCTGCTGTGCAACCTATCCTGGTTCTGCCTACTCTACCTGGGCTATCCTTTGCCACTGTCTCAGACTCTCTCCATCTCCACCACCCCGTCCTCCTCGACCCTGTCCTCCTCTACCTCCCCTCCGACCCAAGCCAACCTGTCCCTCCTCTGAATCGGCCTCGTCAATACGAGGCACCAACATGCCAGGTCTTGAGTATCTCAGGAAGGGATGTACCATCAGCCAATCCTCGTAGTCCTGTGTCATCCCGACATCCACTATCTCTTTCCTCATATCCCATGCCACATAAGGAGTTTACCAGAACTCTGCAAGGGCCTCCTCATATGAAGCCATCAGCCCCCATCGGACCCTCTCTACATGTGTCCGTGCGAACAATGCCTGTCCCTATGGCATACCCTACCTCCTACCAAACTGTCGCAGCACCCGGCCCACCATCTACCTCTCCAGTATGTGTCGTGTCTGGCCTATCAGCCACCTTGTCTGAAAATAGTATGGCAGCTCATCTCCCTCGTCATCCTAGGGCTCACAATCTAGATATGGTCACCACACGACCATGTCTACCCCATCCAAAGTGTGCCTCTAGTAATCTAACTTCCCCAGCCTATGCTGGGAAATCACTCCTGCATAGCCATAATTGTATGGCTCCCCTCGCTGCCTTGCAAACATACATATCAACCTCGTCACCACTATGTGCTCCCACAGCCAAATATGTAGTAGTAGTACCCTAGCTGATAGACTCGTACTACGGTGGTACACCACCTGGTGCATGTCATGGTATAGGTGGGCCAATATGCAAACTCCCCATGCATATTGGGTGCCCTCAATCAGCATCCCCTCCATGATCCTGCCCCATCCAATGGGGAACCCATGCGATCTCCTATCGATGCATACAATGCCTCTGATCAACCCAGCCCCAATCCTAGGGAAGTAGTCATAACAGTTGAATATATCATGCCATGGGATGACCTGTCCAACCAACTCAAAGTCATCAAACACTCACCTGCACTCGGTGAGTCCTGCATCCCGTTGTGCATCATACTCTACCAACTCACTGACAATAGGTAAATGCAGTATCCTGTAGACGTCCTCTAGAGTCATGGTCATCTCTCCAGTTGGAAAGTGGAAGGTCCCATCCTCACTATGGAATCTCTCCACGGCAGCTGTCAATAGTCCTCGGTTCGCCCGCACCTCGGGCATGAAGCAAATGTAATCCAAACCCATGGCACCAAGTGCCTCTCTGTCAATCTCTGTGAGCATATACCTCTACAATAAAGGCATAGGGAATGTCTCCCTAGACTACAATGTGTCTCATATCTCCTCCTGCAAGCACGCAAAGCAAAGCATCAGTCTAAAGCCACATATACCATACTCCACATATCTATTGAACTATATCAACTAAACTTAGCATTTCAAATTGATCAAAACAGCACACTACATCTCTTGACTAGATTCCTACAATCTCGGAGATAGCTCATCGATTGCCGCATCAAACAGGATGCTCATCGAGTCAATTTTGCTAAGTAATTTGCTATCTCAAAGCAAATGCACCACTACAGGTGGTAAAAGCACTATTTCTTCACAGATGCGCCGCTACAATCGGCATATGCACCGCCTAACACATATGCGCTGCCTAACATAGATGCGCTACTCAAATCGACAGATGCACCACCGTATCATGGAAGCACCACCAAATTGCACATATGCGCAGCTTTCACATATGCACCACTACATTCAACGTATGCGCTGCCTAAATACAAAAGCGCTGCCTAACTACAAAAGCGCCGCTAAAATGCGCAGATGCACAACTTTAGTAGATGTGCTGCTCAAATCAACATATGCACGGTGAAACTACAGATGCGCCATTTTGTGCTGCATATGCACCGTTCTGCACTTCGGTGCATATGTTTGACCTCTTTCCTCTTTGCATTTATGACACCCTAATGTGACTCTAGGGAAAAATTTTCAAAGCACATACCAGGGGTCCTGCCTCTGCTGGCCACCCGAATCGACAGACTCACTCAAAGCGGTGCTCCTCACGTGGAAGGTCTGCTGCTCTGGCTACCATGCTACTCCAAGTTTGCTCTAAGCTCTCTATCTCCAATCCAGATCAAACAAGTGTACAAATGAGTAATCTTGTGGACCCAGCTCCTATTTATAGCCTACAAACCCTAATTCTGGCTAGGTGATGACTGTGACTACTTCCCACATCTATTTTTCCTCTAGTTTTCTTCCCATTTCCTGAAAACGTGTCTCTTTTCCTCCATCCTAACCTATCCCCTTCGTCTTTGTGAGATTGTCTGTCTCCGAATCTTTTGCCCTTTTCCCATCCAATCTCCCGAGGGGGCATCCTGTCATCATTAAACTTGTACCAGGGGCAAACTGTGGCATGTATCACTGTTAGACTATTGATTTCTTTGAAACAATGCTACAAATAGCATTGCATCAAAGAGGGGCAAAATGTATACACCTAAAAATGACACGATTCAACTAAATAAATATTCTAAATATTTATTCCATTCCTCTACCAATTAAATAAATATTCTAAATTTATTTAAGTGGTTCACTATTCCATAATTAAATAAATTTAATTTATTTAATTAAAATTCCTAAATTCTTCTAATGTCTCACACAATTAAATAATCCTACATTATTTAATTAATCCAAATTCCCCTATCCTATGTTCTAATTCCAAAAATCCACCTCACACTTACACCTCATCTTTCCACCTCACCTTGTCCACCTCATTGGGTTGGACATGTAATTAAATATATTAAATATTTAATTACCTTTTTTCCCCCTCACCCACATGGCCTATTTCTTCTCAAATCAGAAGTTAGTTAACTAATCAATCAAAAGTGTTAACTAACCAGTCAGTTGAGTTAATTCCTCAATCAACCCAGTCAATTCCATAATCCATTCTTTCAACTGACTAATCAAGTCTGTTAACTGATCAGTTGATGGAGTTAACTCTCCAATCAATTTTGTCAAGTCCCCTCTTTCATGATGGAGATGAGACACTTGTCATATTTCTACTGGTTGCACATTCCTCAACCATCCTCAGCCATTGATCTTCATATCTCCTCCCAACCGTTGATTCTCATTCTTTTGAGTCTATAAAAGAAACCTCATCCCTCCATTCTAATCATCCAGGCTCACTACTTATCATTGGTTGAGAAGAGTTTATCATACAAATGAAGTTCATAGTTTTCATAGTGATTCACAATCGATAACCCTTGGTTTGTTGAGAAAACAAATAAACCTTTAAATCTCTTCTCTAAGATAAAGCACTCATATCCACATCATTGTATTGGTATATAAACCAAATCAAATATATATGTGATAAGAACATTGTGAAAACATACCAATACATAAATGGTTTTCCTTCCTATTGAGACATGGATGAACTAGGGCTTGAACCTAGGACCTTCCATTCACTACTGGAGTGCTCTACCACTAACCTACTAGGCCCTCTTGGACTAGTCCATCGTCAGTCTAGGTGTGGATTATTTCAAACAACAACACCCTCCCTTAAGCCATACCTCTCATGTGCTTGGGGCTCCTAGCCTGGGCCTAGCTCTGATACCATGTTGAGACATGGACCAACTAGGACTTGAACCTAGGACCTTCCATTCACTACTAGAGTGCTCTACCACTGAGCTACTAGACGCTCTTGGACCAATCCATCATCGATCTAGGTGTGGCTTATTTCCAACACCAAATCATGGAAGCCTTACAAAAGCTATTTGCCCAATCTTCCTTGAAAAATCTTCCTCCTTGACACTAGAAGAGCTCTTGCCAACATAAATTTGCCTAGATGACTTAGTGGATGCACCCCAATCTTCAAACTCCACATCAGTCTCACTAGTTGTGTCACTTGACATTTCAAACTCCGCATTACTGCTTAAAATCCCAACCATGCTAGTAAAAGCCATATGCATGTTAAGATTGGCCATAAACTTGTTTCAGACATCCACAAACTCTTGGTCGCCATCATCTAGCTTAATCAAATTATCCTTCATTCCCACAAAAGCCTCATTCGCAGCGTAAACCCTAACAAGACCATCATAAATCCTAATGGAAGTGGGGTATTCTGAGTTAGAGTCATCAGAATTACTATTCCATGAATCACTAGAACTTTGATTGAAACCTTGATCCTGATTGCTAACCAATCCAAGATCATTTTGTGGTGAAACTGAATGCTGCTCTTGCTACTGAGCAATCCCTAATCTAGAAGATTCAAATTTAACCTCAGACCACGTAGATCCCATCCTACCCACCAGCCTATATGAGCACTCCTTTTGGTAATCCTCTTCACCACCACCATAGCGAGGAAAACTATCCAGAGGCTTACACTCATCCTCATCAAAATTATGACCAATGTTTACAGAGTTCAGAAAATAGGATACCTTTTTCTCAAACCCTCATTGTGGATTATTGCCAACCCCCTACCTACCTCTGGCAAAATCAACATCACAACTGCCAAGCCACCTAGTGCCATAACCCTTTGCCTCCTCTGTAGTGCTCCTCCCACCAGGGTGAGTGGGCGGCATCATGCACTCATCCTTGGATAGCCCTGTAGCCACTCTGGCATTAACACTACCCTCTCCAGCACCAAAGCACCCAAAACTTGGGTGGGTTCCATAACCACTACCACTCATAATGACTTTAGCAGGCAAATCATCTATTTCCATTGGAAAATTAAATCTAACATTTTTCTTTACAGACAAACCATTCCTTAAACACATTGTGTTTGAATCTACAACCTCCTGCTGCAACTTGAAAAGAGAAACTTGATTATCAGCAAAATAAAATATTTCTTTTACCTCTTCCTCTTCTCCAGACTAAGCCACAACACTTTTTATTTCTTGCATCTTCTCCATGTCACTGCCAGGTTCCAACATACCAAGAAACTCCTCAATAATAGAATCACCTTCATCATTTAATTCATCTAAAAACATTTGATGAATAGCCCCCACTTCATTAGGACTCTCTTCATGGCCATGGCACATAGACATGAGAGCTTGAACCCAATCATCCCAGTTGGGACACTCTTCCATATGTACTTCATCCATAGTTCTGAAAAATTCTTCAGCGATCTTCAAGGAACTGCTTCACCACCAAGCTTCTTCACTTGGCTCTGATACAAATTGTTGATTTAAAACACAGAACAAAAAGAAAGAAGTTGCAGAAAAAGAACAAAAGTGAAACAAAACACACAGAGATAAAAACACACATAAATTTTAAAGTGGTTCACTAGAATATCTGGCTACGTGCACTATGAACAAGGGAAACTCTCTTAATTAAAACTTTTTTTTTACATTCACTTCGAGCGCTCTCTCACTCTCCAATTTCATCTCTAAACTTCATCTAACTCTAACTCTATATAAAGAAGATGTCAATAGAATATGGCTTTCACCGTGGAAGACAAATGGTTTTAAGAAGCTACAATTACAAGAGGAAACTAATGCTTCAGTCCTACACAGCATATTCTCTAAATTTATCTAGACCACCGTTCCAAGATGAACTTGGCTTCACATGTAGCTTCACACATCCAATTTGTAGTGTCTCTGCCTCCTCCTTGTTTTTTCTGCCTCCTATTTTTCCCTTGAGTTTTTCTATTTCCAATTGTTCTTCTCTACTCATTATGGGTTTGATTTCTATAACTAACCAAAATCTCTCCAAGTCACTAGATTCCTATCTGAATCCCTTCCACTATACCCTCTCCTTTCTCCACAAACCAAAGTAATGTTTACATTAAGGGAGATGCAATGGGATGTCATTCCTACTCCATAGTCACAGTACTCCTACAATAAATGCATTAAATTCATTCGAACTATGCACTAACTCCACTTCATGGAGCTTAGTTGAGCTCAAAGATTTGAAAATTCAAATCTTTAAAAATTATATATATATACTTCTTTGAATAGAGATAAATTACTTGCAAGGTAAATTATATCTATTTTTTTTTATAATTTACGAGTGATAAAAATAATAGTTGAATTGTTATGAAATGGAAACAATCAAAGTCTCATTGATGCAACTGGAATGAGATCAACCACACTAACTTAGAGATGAAAAGCAATGGATCAACTATGACATGGATCACACTAACCCAAAACAAGAAATTGACTACATTATCATACAATGACAATGCTACTATGCAAATTACTGACATACTATGACATCAAAAGGTATCCAAATACAAAGACAATGACACAATACTTCTATTTTTTTGAGTTCTCAAAGCATGTTGTCTCTCCAATTTACCTAATCCAATTCCCTCTCTTAGGTGATACTCTCCTTGTCTATGAGGGGAAAAAACTAGTTCCTCTGTCCACCTCATTAAGAATCACAGTAGTTAATTTATTAACAACATTATGTATAATATGAAATAAATATTTTAACAACAATAATCATGAAAAAAGAGACTCAAAAACCAAAAATTTGAATTGGTCCAAATGGGACTCCATTGTCTTAAGAAAGTGGAAGTTACTAGATAGAGATAACATAGGTGGCTTTGTTATGGCAAGAGCTCCATCGGTCTCCAGAGAGAAGGTTAAATGGTTACCGCCTACAGCCCCGTTCATTAAGTTAAATTTTGACAGTGCGTGTAGGGGCAACCCTGGAGTCTCAGGCATGGGGTGTGTCCTTAGAGGAGAGGATGGCTCTTTGTTAGCCGCCAAAGCATCAAATATCCCAATAGGTACAAACAATGAAGCCAAAGTTTGGGCTCTGGTACATGGGTTGCAATTGGCGGTCATGTTTTGAGTTAAGCATATATGGATAAAAGGTGATTCTATGATTATTATCAATGCCCTTAAAGCTAAAGGCTTGGACAACTGGAAGCTAAACTATATATTTCAACAGGCTTTTCCCTTGCTTAAAACTTTCGAGGACTTTAGGATTTCGTACACTCTGAGGGAAGGAAACAAGGTTTCCGACAGACTTGCCAACATGGCTATATATCACACCATGGCCACAGACATTTTTATTCCAGGCCAGCTTAGTCAAAACAGCCACGTGGGCAAGCTCCTACAAGATGATTTAAAGGCTGCATTCCCCTCTTAGGCTGAGCTACCTAGGCAGTATATTTGATTGGTTTTCCCCTTTATGACAAGATGTGTGTCACCTTCACTCCTTTATTGCAGTGGGTGCATTTAAAGGCATACAGGATAGGCTGGAGGCAATTAGGAGGGATTCACTGCTCCTGTCATGTCGAAGTGTTCAAAAGGTCGCTGCAAATCCTTTCACCAATGGGAAGATTGCCTATGGGATCTGAGCACGCCTCCTACTTCTACGTCCTCTCTGTTTCAAATAAGTAGATGGGGTCTATTAATGGGATCTTTAATGCTCCTGACATGTCCTAGACTTCACAAGACCTTAGCTTGTCTTTTCGCCAATGGGCAGTCTGCCTATGGGATCTGATCTTACCAGCCTCTGTCCTCCATCGCCATCGTATCTGATAGAAAGATGGGACATCTTTAATGATATCTTCAATCATGATAGCAGTCCTGTCCTATGCGTAGAAAGTTGGAGCATTTAGCAGAAGAAGTTTCTGGTGATCTCTTTTCATTCACAACCATAACGGCCCATCTTGTTTCTGTCCCAGTGATGGTGTATGTCTGATCGTTGCTTTTGTTCATTAGCTGGAATATCATCATCAGCCTTGCCCTAATTTCTCTCCCTGAGTGTCTTGTTTACTCTGATGACGTGCTGAAGGCTGACATCGACAAGACCTATATGATCGGCGCAGGGTTCAGACAGTACTCCGATGGATGTGTGTCCTACCGATGGAGGCTTTCTTTCACTTCTTCAACCCTCTAGTTGGGTTTGAGGGGTGATGTGATAGTTCTGCTGACTTTGAAACTTGCTTAGACTGCCAATGATTCTTTGACATGAGATGTCTGTTCTTCTTATTGCGGCGTCAGTTAGTCCTTTTACAAGGCGTTGCAAAACTTCCTCCAGAAGGGTAGTTGTGGAGCAGTTGGTGTAGGTTGTGCTCCTAGGTGACCTGGAGTTTGCTTTGACTCTCGATGCAGCTCAATGATGGGGATGGCCTCCTCTTTAGTTTCTTGTTTTTGGCCTCTATTGTCTCAACAGGCTACTCCAGGGCCTTCTCAGATGTCTATTTTTTGCTGTAGTTTTTCTTTGTATAAACCTTTACCTATTTTTAATGAATTGGTTTGGGTGGCTTGCCACCTTTTTCTTTTAAAACAAAAAAAAATAATCATGAAAAAATATATATCCATTTCTGCATATCATAAATCAAAGTAAATTTTTCTCATCACATTCATCTGCTAAACACAACATGATAATCATAATTAAAAATGCATAATCAAAACATCTAACTAATAATTCATTAAAAATAACATAATTAAGTTGTCCAAAAAGAGGGTGTCACAGTTAACCAATTGAAAACACCGCCTAGACCTCCATTCTTCACTCTCCTAATTTCAAATAGAATAATCCCACCAGTCGAATTCATAGTGATTAAGCTGTTTCTGCATGATAATGCAATCAGTGGTTTGGTTGCAGCTGTACATTGCTGAATTAAGGGGCCAAAAAGAGCTTAACTAGTAATATTAACATGTGTACGTATAACCTAGTTGGTAGTGTCTTTGAAAAGCAAACACTTCATTTTTTGGGTATAGCCTATTCACATGAAACCATACAAGAACATAGAAATGTACTTACAACGTTGAGTGAAAAAAATGGAAATTCTAGTCAAATCTAACCTTAAAAAAAAAAGCATTGTGATCTTGACATTCTAATAGAAAAATCTTAGATTCAAAATAAAAGAAAAGTAAAGTTGAAACCAACTAAATATGATTTAGTTGTGGAATGCTTAGCATCCTATAGACCATAATGAATATCATTCACATGTAATGAATTTTATTCACCAACAAATTGGTAGCCAAAAGTAAATTTTGGCCAATAAAAATAGGACAAATATTTATTAATTGACTGTTTAATCATTAAAGTGGATGGTGTTGAAATAGACTACAAAGATTCATCTAATCAAATTAGCTAAGACACATTCAAACAACTGTCTTAAGCTTTTTAATTTGTTTATCATTTTCACATCATTTTAAAACAATTGAGCACGTTCAAAAATGTTAAGTAAAATCCATGTATTCAAACACCTATACACAACATGAGATCTATTCTTGCAATGTCAATGTCCCAAAATCCATGCATTAAAACACCTATACACAACATGAGATCTATTCTTGCAATGTCAATGTCCCCTCCATCTCCAATGTTTTCTTTTCATCTATCAGTTTTAGAAGTTCATGTCTAGCTTCATCAATTAATCCTTTAACGGAACCTTCTGAATAGTTGTTCGATTGTCGTTGGAGCTCCTTTACAAACTTGTTCACATCTACATTAAACACCTTTCTCCACTGCAAAAGCAATGAAAATGCATAAGGTCGACTATGTAAAGAACTATCATACTTATTTATTATTTTAAAATTTTTGTAACTTACTTCTTCTATCCATCTCATGTCATACTCTGTTTCAGGATAATTTAACCTCCTACATGGTTGGTCACGTGTGACTAGCATAGCTTTGTCCGAGGACCTGCATAGTAATTATTTATATCAGGTATAAAGTAAACTACATGCCACCAATACTAATGGTAAAATATGAAGGAGAGATGTTAGAACGCTGACCTTGCTGCAGCCTCAACAATAAAATATCGACCTAAAATTAACACAAAAGTGAACAATATCAAATAAAATATGATATAATTTAAGATTCTCAATTTATAATAAATGTTTGAAAGTTTTGGATTAGAGTTTGCAAAAAAAAAGATTTATTTGGATTGCAATCCCTATAATCTGTTAACTTTTTGAAAGGATTTAGGATAAAATTTTCTTAGAATTTTTTTATGAAAATACCACTTTTGACTTAATAATGGGTCACAAATAATATGGCTGGATTATTGTTTTTTTTTTTTTTTGTAATTTTTTTGGTAAGTTCTATCTTCAAATCTTTAAAAATATTAGTAACCTATATTATTCTCAAAACAACAAATATCTTTCTGCTTTTTATTTTTTAAACTCCTCAATATTAAATAAATAAATAAAATAAAAAAATCCTTATAAACTCACCGAGGCTTACTTGACGTTTAACCTTCGTAAGCCTGCAGAGAAATGACATTCCAACATTATTAAAGAGATCTATGCCGTGAAACATATTGTAAGTTGGACACTTCAGCAATCCATTATTATTGAATTCAAAACATTTTTAACAGCACCCAAAAAATTTTCAAATTAACCTTTTGAGTCCCCAAAAAAATTAACCCATACAGATAAGGAATCACCCTAAATATGAGACACACAAAATGACCTGAAAGATTGATATAAAAATCTTTTGATTTTTCTTGAAGAAAGATATAGTGTTCAATATGACCTGAAAGATTGATATAAAAATCTTTTGATTTTTCTTGAAGAAAGATATAGTGTTCAATGTATTATTCTTTTTATTAAAAGTTAACCGTCAAACAAAAGAAAAACAAAAGAGAAATAATAGAATACCATATATTGGCTTGCCAACGGCAACGGCCAAGGTCATCACTGACTCCAATGAATCGGCCACTTTTCCTACCATTATCATTTACGTTAGGCTTTCCATGAGATGTCTTAGGGTTAGGGTTTTCCATGCCATTGTTACCACCACTTCCTCCGACTGTGTCTTCATCAACCCTCGCTTTACTAAAACTGATTAGTATACCAGCTACGTGTCGAATATCATTCCAATCACAAGAATTCTCCTTGTGGTTTTTCCTTTTTCTACCACTAATCCTCACCTCAGCATTAGGATCTGCTATCTCAGAAGCAGGACTAGACTGTGCTTTAACTTGAGCATGAGAAATATTGGCATTAAGATTTTCCATTATTGTAAAGTCTGCACAATGCAAGAAAACAGTTAGCACTGCAAACGTATATGTCAATCATTCTATTCCTTATCCTTTTAAAAAAAGCTAGCACATCACTTGAGAAAGTTGGGGCCATTCATATATAATGGATAAGAGAGATTTCAATAGCCTTCATCATACTAAAACAGTCTATGAGACTATCATATTACAAAGCACTGCTGAAGTAGTAAGAGATTGCTATCAGACATAACTCTGTTCTTTGCAACTTCTTCGTTTTCTAAAGTTTGACCTTTCTAGTGATGATAGATAAAATTGAGGATTCAGAAATGAATTCAGAAAAAAAACATGATTAAATCAACTTACAGTAAAGGGCACAAAAGATCTCCATACAAAGAAATTACATAAAGCAAAATATATTATTGAATTGACTGTTCTCTGTGATACACTACATTCTGTCTGCTATGAAAAACAGAGATAACACTAAAAACAACACACCAAAATATATAGCCACACACAACTAAAATAATGAAAAACTACTCTATCACATGCAGAGGTGCGGAGCATGCGCAGCAGCTAAAAATAATAAAAAATCCAAAAAGATTTGAAAGCTGGACATGCACAAAGCATGCAGCACCCACTCCCTCTAAAAATAGATGCACATCAATAACCGTAGCTGCAGAGCATCAATTACAAACATACTCCCCCTTGATGCTGAATGGGCTCACAATATAGTCTTGGAGCATCAGAAACTGAATCTTTGCGACTGCCTTTGTAAAGATGTCTGCAAGTTGTTCTTGAGTCTTTATATACCTCAATTCTACTTCTTTCTTCTAAACCAAATCTCGAATGAAATGATATTTCAAATCAAAATGCTTTGCCCTACTATGATGGATAGGATTTTTGGCTAACTTGATTGCACTCATGTTATAACAAAAAATTATTGTAGGCTGAATCTGTTTCTACCCAATCTCTTCTAGAATTTTTCTAAGCTATAATGCTTGAGTACATGTGGAAGTGGCAGAAATATACTCTACTTCTGTAGATGAGAGAGCAACTATACTTTGCTTCTTTGAACTCCATGTGACCAAACCCGAACCAAGTGAAAAACAATTGCCAGATGTAGACTTTCGGTCATCCAAACTACCTCCCCAATTAGAATCACTAAAACCAACAACTTTAAATCTTTTAGAAGTGTAATAATGAATACCAAGGCTTGTAGTACCTTTCACATACCTCAATATCCTCTTGGCTGCCTTCATATGAATTTCAGATGGCATTGTCATATACCTTGAAACTAGAGAAACTGAATAGGCAATATCTAGTCTTGTGTGGGTTAGAAACATCAAACTTCCAACAATACTTCTATAAGTTGTCTCATCAACTATTTTAGCACCATCATCTCTACACAACACAACCCCATCAGCAGTTGGAATGGAGGCTAGTTTACAATCAACCATATCAAATTTTTTCAACATATCTTTTGCATACTTTGTTTCACAAATGAAAATTTCATCCTCACTTTGGTAAACCTCCATTCCTAGAAAGTATTTCATGAGGCCTAAATCTTTCATTTCAAACTCATTCATCATAGCAATTTTGAATTCATCCTTCATCTTAGAACTAGTACCCATATACAATAAATCATCAACATACAAACTGACAATAACAATATTATTACCTTCTTGTTTGTAGTAGAGGGTAGGCTCACTTTTACTTCTCTTGAAGCCATTTTTCTGAAAATATCCATCAATTCTAGCATACCAAGCCCTTGGTGCTTGCTTGAGGCCATACAAGGCCTTCTTCAACCTATAAACTTGATGTTCTTTACCTTGCACTTCAAAACCTTGTGGTTGTTCTACATAGACTTCCTCATCTAAGTACCCATTCAAGAAGGCACTTTTCACATCCATGTGATGAATCCTCCATTTCTTTTGAGCTACTAGTGAAATCATCATTCTAATAGTCTCTCATCTTGCTACTGGTACAAAAGTCTCCTCATAATCTATCCCATACCTCTGTGTTAATCCCTTAGCAACTAACTGTGCTTTGTGTCTTTGAACACTCCCATCACTATTATATTTAGTCTTGTAGACCCATTTAGTACTAATCTTTTTCTTGTCATGTGGAAGCTCTGTAAGCTCCCACATATCATTTTTATGAATAGAATCTATCTCTTCTTGCATTGCTTGCACCCGAACATCATTAGTAGACACATCTTCAAAACATGATTGTTCAAAATTAGCTTGTGAAAGTAAAGAAAAATTTACGGTATCACCTCTTGGATTCTCTTCATGTGCTTGTCCTGTACTCCTTTGATAAATACAACTTAGACTTCTTATCTTCCTTGTAGAACTAGAACTTGAAGCTGGACTTGCATTTGGAATTGAAGAACTAGATGAGGGACAATTTGGTGGAGTTTTAACAATTGAAACTGAAGTATTAGTAGGCTGCTCACAACCAATATCATCAATAATACCATCGTTCAAAACAGATTTGGGCTTATAAACATGGTCTTTTTGATGACCATAAACTCCCCCTTTATCAAAAATCACATCTCTTGACACAACAATGTTGTTAGTGAGAGGATTATACAATCTATAAGCATTGCTTTGCTCACTATACCCAACAAAAATGTATGATTCACTCTTTGGATCTAACTTTTGTCTTTTCTGATCAGCTACATGAACATAGGCTAAACAACCAAAAACTTTGAAATGATTAACATTAGGCTTTTTCTCATACCAGGCTTCATAAGGAGTCATATTGTCAAGTGCACTAGTGGGACTTCAATTGAGAATATATACTGTAGTAGCAACTGCATCACCCCAAAAAACATTGCCTGATCCCTTGGTTTGTAACATACTCCTTGCCATTTCCACCACTACATGATTCTTCCTTTCAGCTACACCATTTTGTCGAGGAATGTAAGAGGTGGTAAGCTATCTTTTGATGCCATTCATATTGTAATAGTCCATAAAATCTTTTGAACAAAACTCTCCTCCATGATTAGTCCTTAAGCACTTTATGTTGTAGCCACTTTCATTTTCCACAAGGGCTTTAAACCTTCTGAAATTGTCAAATGTTTCATCCTTGGTCTTAAAAAAATAAACCCAACACATTCATGAATAATCATCAATAAAAGTAATGAAATATGTTGACTTACCCAAACTCTTTGTTTCCTAGGACCACAAATATCAGAGTGAACTAGCTGAAGTGGATAATGGGCCCTCCATGTATTATCTTTTGAAAATTTCTTTCTTGCATGTTTTCCTTTATCACATCCTTCACACACCTCATTGTACTCTTCAACTGTAGGCATACAATAAACTAAATCTTTTGATGTTAGTAGCTTCAAACTATGAAAATTCAAGTGTCCATACCTAAGATGCCACAATCAACTTTTGTCTTCATATGCCATATTGGAAAGATTACTATGATGCTCCCTAAACTTCAATGGGAACATTCTATTTTTTGTCATAGGCACAACTATAACAACCCTATTGCCTTGACTTTTATCATAGATGATACATTGCTGATTGTCAAACAACACCTTGTTGTTATGGTCACACAATTGTCCAACACTCAATAAATTATGCTTCAATTGTGGAGTGTAATAAATATTATTCACACATTTCTTACCTTCTTTTGTATTTACCTCCATAGCTCCTTTAGCTGCAACCTCCAAGGACTTGTCATCTGCAAGCTAAATTTTAGATTTGAAACTTTGATCCATTGTAGAGAAAAGCTCATGATTCCCTGACATGTGGTTAGAACAGCATGAGTCTAAATACCAAACCTCTTTAGAACTATTTTCAGCTTTGTTATATGATAAGAATAAATTTTTAGGAGAAGCCTCCTCATCCTCATTAGCATAATTAGCACTTCTATTGTTGTTACCTTCTTTTAATCTGCACTCCCTTTCAAAGTGGCCATACCTATTACAATGATAGCACTGAATATTTCTCTTATGAAATCTGCCTCTTCCTCTTCCTTTGTTTCGTCATGAATAATTTTGATTCCATTCATGTCCATGGTTTCTTTTACTACTGGAACCTTCTTTTTTGTGCAATCTGTAATTTTGAAGAAAAAGCCTTTTCATCACTTTCTCCAAATGAATCTCTCAATCTTTCTTCATAAGACATAAGAGAGCCAACAGGCTGATCAAACTCAAGAGTAGTTAAATCCTTTCTTTCTTCAAAGATTATAGCAACATGGTTCCACCTTGGGGTTAAAGACCTTAACACCTTTTTAACCACAACCTATTTGTCCATAGTTTCTCCAAGTGTAGCCATTTTATTGACCACATATTTTACTCTCACACAATAGTCACTCACACTTTCAGCTTCTTGCATCTTTAAATTCTCAAGTTCCCTTTTCAATGTTTGTAGCTTGACAACTTTGACTTGATCACTACCTTGATAAGATTCTTGTAGAGTCTTCCAGGCATCCTTGGCTATCTTTGCACCTACAATTCTTGGAAATAAGCTCTTATCTAGAGCTCTTTGAATATGAAATAAAGGTAAAGAGTTATGCTTCTTACTCTCCTTCTTGGATGTTCTATCATTTTTTGCTAGAGTGGCCCAATCAGCTAGCTCATCATAACCTATTTCTACAATTTCCCATTAATATTTTCCTATCAAAAGAGTAATCATCTTGATACTCTAATATTCATAATCAGTTCCATTAAATTTAGGAACAAGCAAAGAGTTAAGATTTGCCATGATCAATTGTTAAAGAGATCACAAACACAAAATATTAAACCCATAATTTTAATCTCGCTCTGATACCAAATGAACATTCAGAAATGAATTCAGAAAAAAAACATAATTAAATCAATTTATAGCAAAGGGCACAAAAGATCTCCATACACAAAAATCACACAAAGAAAAATATATTATTGAATTGACTATTCTCTGTGATACACTACATTCTATCTACTATGAAAAACAAAGATAACACTAAAAACAGCATACCAAAAATATATAGTCACACACAACTAAAAATAATGAAAAACTATTCTATCACATGCAAAGGTGCAGAGTGTGCACAACACCTAAAAATAACAAAAAAATCCAAAAAGATTTGAATGCTGGACATGCACAAAGCATGCAGCACCCACTCCCTCTAAAAATAGATGCACACTAGTAACCATAGCTATAGAGCATCAATTACCAACAAAAACAAACATTGATGAAAACAATTGGTGCTGTTAGTTTTCCTTTGTGTTTATATCTAATATCCCTTTGCTTGTTTTCCTTTGTGTTCTAAAGGAAAAATAACGCTGGGAAATGAGGAAGACCATATAGCCAAAAGTAATTATGATTTCTTGATTTGCCAAAGTCTTATGACCATTAAAGAATGCTTGTAATCCTTGGACGAAATAACTAAATTTATCCAGGAGGAATTAAATATTGTAGACAGAAAATGAGTAAAATTATTTAGAAGGAATCAAATTTTAAGTAAGATTAAGCCTTGTAACAAAGTTGAAGAAATTAAACTTATATTACCTGGTCAATGAAATTTAGAGAGATGATAGAAAGATTTAATTATGGCGAAAAATAATTTATTTATATAATTAAATAAGTTGAACAAAAGTTTATTGAAGAAATAAATATCCAATAATAATATTGTAAAGAAGTATATGTTCCACCCTTTCATTTTTATGTTTGAATGTTATTTTTGTGGATCTGGTTAACATATTCTCTTAGTATATAATTTATTTTATAGGTGCATTGAATAACCCTAATTTTGAATTGAACATTGTATTATGTTTAATCCTTCACTTCATACCAACACCAATGTAATTCTCAGGACTTCTTCCTTCGGAGATTGGATCATACATGCAATCTCATCCTATAGACTAGATTATGGGCATGATCTAGTCCTCTAGATTTAAAATATAAAATTCTAAATTCCAAATCTAACAATCCCAAGATATAGTTATTACCGAGGAAGAAGATAAATGTTGAATACTTTTATCTTTACCTTTCTTCAACCAAGAGGGTGCTAATTGGGATGTAAATTCCAACATTTATCTTCTTCATGCCCATCTTTATCACAATGAGAACAATGCAATTTTCTCTTACCTTTACCATGAAATTACAAATCTTCATTCATTTTCCCTTTGGATTTTTCTATCCACCATGCTAATATTCATTACCCTTGTTGCAAGTGAAAGGAACTCCCTCCTCGTCCAACTCTAGATAGCCTACATGGCCACAAGCCTCATTGATATTTTGGGGTTTGGCCCTGAGGAATACCATTTCTACCTAGTTAAACAAACCTCCCACATAGGTAATCAACACCTAACACTCCATGATGTCATTCCCAAGGTAAAGTGCTCTTTTTATTGTCTTGTACGCTTGAAGACTTTTCCCTTTCCTTTCTTCAAATGATACCACTACATCACTTATTCTTCTTCATGGAAAATGGGGTAAAACTAATTCTACAATCGCTCATTAAAATTATTCCACTTGGAGATTGGTGCAATTTTTTAAAATTTGAAGAGCGAGCATAACTCTGATACCATGTGAGAGAATGTCCAACAAGTTTCAACCTTATGAAAGAAGTCTCTTGAGTTGACCATCATTTCACCATCATTGAAAGAATGCACTAATTTCACCATCATCGAGTTGACTATAATTTCACCATCATTGAGTTTAATGACTATCTTTGCTTCAACTTTGAAGAACCTCATGGATGATGATGGTTTTTGCTTAAGTTCACTCTTTTCAAGCTCACCTTCTTTTAAATCTACAAGATGTCTTGTAGAATGAATTCTTGAGAGTATGAAATCTATCTATCCAGGATTATTTTGGACTCCCCATCTTGCATATCAATTCTAGTATCATGTTCTCAAGAATATGAAGTTTATCTTCAACATACGTAATCTTTGCAACTAGATTGTGTGCATAATGTAGAGTCCTCCATATTGAAAATTTAAAATTATCAATTCCAAAGCTGGTAATCCTAGGATATAATCATTATCCATCAACATGCTTGCCAAAATTCTAAAATTGCTTCTAGGGTTGTGAATTGAGGGATATTATCCTAGAAAACTTTCATAATTGATTAGTAGAATCTTTCATTCACATATTTGATCACACACATAATTAATCTTAGTTTTCATTAGGTGTAAATACTCAACATCCAAAATTCTTTGTTTCTCTATTTTGATCTTGCTAAATCAACCTCGGAGCTTCATTGTCATTGAGGAATTTGATTGTTCTTCCCTCTATACATAGGAATATCAGACCAAAGGCACAATTAGCACAACATTAATCATAGACCTATATATATACATTTAATAAAATATTTTCTAAAGATTTGCAATGTAGATTTTATGTTGAAGGAAATAACACTACTTAAGATAAAATTACACTAGTCAAACAAAATCATGAGTGTGATCTAATCTAAAGCCTTGAGAATTTCTTCATCTATTTGTGATAGGCTTCTAATCATAACTCTAATTCTAGATTCTATATCTCAATTCCCTATCACACTATAAATACAATAAACATCCACATCAATCCAATTACTAGGTAAGCCCTCTAATCTCTCTCATTTTCATTTATCATCTATTTATCTAGATTAATATCTCATATCTTACTACCTAATTTAAGTTAAGATCAAATTATTATGTATTTCCTTATCATTCCATTAGACATCTAAATTAATGTAAGGTGGTTTATTTTCCTTAAAATACTAATATCTATATTATTATTGTATCGGTGAAAACTGCATCCTTGGCACTTTTTTCCCTTTCATTTTGGATTCACCTTAATTGTTATCCCTACTGTAATGGTTCAGTGTCTATGATAACCAAAATTTTACTTAGACACAATGCTGGTGAGTCAAACTCCAAATAGTACATGCACTGCACCATTGCTAAAGGTATCAATCGAATCACTCATACCTTCTGGGGAAAGCTATCTAGGTGAGGGTGATTTGGACTAGTTACTCTCTTGGCATGGAAGAAGTGCATCCTGGGTGATAGTAGAGTTGTGTTGTATGTTTGATTGTTGAATTATTGAGTTTATGTACTCATGATAAGACTAAGGGTTTCCTTGATGTTTTCCTATGTTTGTTGTTTGATTTGAATTTTTTTTTAACTTACTTCTTCTATCCATCTCATGTCATACTCTATTTTAGGATAATTTAACCTCCTACATGGTTGATCATGTGTGACTAGCATAGCTTTGTCTGAGGACTTACATAGTAATTATTTATCAGGTATACAGTAAAGTACATGCCACCAATACTAATGGTAAAATATGGAGGAGAGATGTTAGAACACTGACCTTGCTGCAGTCTCAGAAATAAAATATCGACCTAAAATTAACACAAAAGTGAACAATAAAAAATAAAATATAATAGAATTTAAGATTCTCAATTTATAATAAATGTTTGAAAGCTTTGGATTAGAGTTTGCAAAGAAAAAGATTTATTTGGATTGCAACCACTGTAATCTATTAACTTTTTGAAAGGATTTAGGATTAAAAAATTTTTGAATTTTTTTATGAACATACCACTTTTGACTTAATAATGGGTCACAAATAACATGGCTGAATTATTTTTTCATTTATTTTATGGTAATTTTTATCTTCAAATCTTTAAAAATATTAGTAACCTATATTATTCTTAGAACAACAAAAATCTTTCTGTTTTTTACTTTTTTAATAAGAAACTCCTCAACATTCAAATAAATTAAAAAAAAAAAAGATCCTTATAAACTCACCGAGGCTTACTTGAGGTTTGTCCTCCTTAGGCCTGCAGAAAAATGGCATTCCAGCCTTATTAAAGAGATTTATGCAGTGAAACATATATTATGTTGGACACTTTAGGAATCCATTATTATTGAACTCAAAACATCTTTAACAGCACTCAAAAATTTTTCAAATCAACCTTTTGACTCTCCAAAAAAAATTTAACCCACAGAGATATGAAATCACACTAAATATGAGACACAAAATGACCTGAAAGATTGATATAAAAATCTTTTGATTTTTTCTTGAAGAAAGATATAGTGTTCAATGTATTATTCTTTAATTAAAAGTTAACAGTCAAACAAAAGAAAAACAAAAGAGAAATAATAGAATACCATTTATTGGCTTGCCAACGGCAATGGCCACGGTCATCACTGACTCCAATGAATCGGCCACTTTTCCTACCATTATCATTTATGTTAGGTTTTACATGAGATGTCTTAGGGTTAGGGTTTTCCATGCCATGATTACCAACACTTCCTCCAACTGTGTCTTGATCAACCCTCCCTCTACTGAGATTGATTAGCATCCTTGCTGTGTGTTCAATATCATCCAATTCACAAGAATTCTCCTTGTGATTTTTCCTTTTTCTACCACTAAGCCTCGCCTCAGCATTAGGATCTGCTATCTCAGAAGCAGGACTAGACTGAGCTTTAACTTGAGAATGAGATATATTGGCATTAAGATTTTCCATTATTGTAAAATCTGCACAATGCAAGAAAGCAGTTAGCACTGCGAACGTACATGTCAATCATTCTATTCCTTATCCTTTTAAAAAAAGCTAGCACATCACTTGAGAAAGTTGGGGCCATTGATCTATAATGGAAAAGAGAGATTTCAATATCCTTCATCATACTAAAACAGTCTACGAGACTATCATATTACAAAGCACTGCTGAAGTAGTGAGAGATTGCTATCAGACATAACTCTGTTCTTTGCAACTTGTTCGTCGTCCAAAGTTTGACCTTTGTAGTGATGATAGATAAAACAAAAATGATGAAAACAATTGGTGTTGTTAGTTTTCCTTTATATTTCTATCTAATATCCCTTTGGTTGTATTCCTTTGTGTTCCAAAGGGAAAAAAATGCTGGGAAAATGAGGAAGACCATATAGTCAAAAGTAATTATGATTTCTCGATTTGCCAAAGTCTTATGACCATTAAAGAATGCTTATAGTCTAACAAAATAACTAAATTTATCCAGGAGGAATTAAATATTGTAGACAGAAAATGAGTAAAACTATTTAGAAGGAATCAAATTTTAAGTTAGATTAAGCCTTGTAACAAAGTTCAAGAAATTAAACTTAGATTACCTAGTCATTGAAATTCAGGGAGATGATAAAGATTTAATTATGTGAAAAATAGTTCATTTATATAAATAAATATGTTAAATAAAAGGTTATTGAAGAAATAAATATCTAATAATAATATTGTAAAGAACTATATGTTTCACCCTTTCACTTTAATGTTTTAATGTTATTTTTGTGGATCTGGTTTGTTGCAAGTATGAGGTTATCCAGTGTTGTCATTGATGTCAACATACTCATATTGCATTGACAAGAAGGATTTGATAAGCTGTGTGCTGAGGATATTGAGAAAATTAGCCTCAGTCAGAAACAGTGAAGAACAGTGATGAGAAGAAGGTAAATGTACTGTATAGGATGAGAACCGGAGGATGCGGATTAAAGGGTTAGTAGATATGAGTCTTGAGATGCTACAGTTAAGATTTCAGAGGTCCGCATGAAGATCTGAAGGAGTTGTGGCTGCCGGTATAGAACCGGGTCCGGCAAGTATCCGGAGGTGTCAGAGGATCACAAAAAGGTCCGGTGAGGTCCGGAATTGTATTACCCTAATCTGCGGATTGGAAGGAGTGTTTAGGATGTCCTTGTGATGTGTCATCCTGATTTGTGTATGATTTGAAGGTCCGGAAGTACCTCTTGCATTATGACAGTGGCGACAGACTGTGTTCTTGAAGTTCCGGATGAGGAAGACAAGAGATCCCAGTAAGCAGAGGAAGTGCGGAAGTATCCGGACATTCAGACAGGCTTGTGAAGGTTCTTGGATCATGGTTAGGTTGTGCTGTTGGTCCGCATTGATGGTAGAGCCCGGAATTGAAGTTATTCTTCCGGATGAAGTTCTTGCTCTGTGTAGCCAACCGGATGAGTTGTTCATCCTGCGAATGTTCTTGTGAAGGCCGACTGGATGTGTTATTCATCTTGCGGATACTTCTATGGTTGTTTGCCAACTTAGATGTTTGTTCCTAAGTCGATGTCTTGTATAAATAACGGTTTGTGAGTTCATTTCAGTGAGTGGTGTGAGGATGAGTATGGCATAGCGAAGAAACGTGCGAAAAGCAGAGCAGAGATTGTTGGGCTTAATTGGAACTGATCCGGACATGATAGAGATGTCATTCTCCAGTTCAAGACTGTGATTTTCATCACTTTGTAGACAGTGTGTCTCCTTGTAGGCAGTGGGCCTCTTTGTGAGCAGTGTGCTCGGGCAGTGAGCCCTTATTGGCATGTGCCATTCATTTTTCTTTATTCTTCTAACAGAGAATAATTCTTGGGTTAATCACCCCGTGGTTTTTCCCTTAACCGGGTTTTCCACGTCAAAATCTTGGTGTTCAATGTGTTGATGCTTATCTGCTCTTGTGTTTATGTATTATGCTTCCATAGATGATTATTTGATATGCTGCTAACTAACAACAGTAAGTTAAGTGTTTGAATGACAAGAAGTTTTATACAACTGATTCACCCCCCCCTCTCAGTTGTATGCCCTAAATCCAACAATTGGTATCAGAGCCAAGTTCCTCTGACAAGAGCCTAACTGCTTGAGGAGATCCAGGATGTCGTCATACAAGAAGGATAGTCCGAAGTTCGATGGTACCAACTTCACTCTCTGGAAAGGTCGCATGAAGTGTCACTTGGAATGCATGGGAAAAGCATACCTGGGTATGATTTCAAAACCATATGTACCTCCACAAGGTGGTCCGACAACTCTGAATGAAATCACAGAAGCTGAAAACAATCTGCGGACCAAGGAAGCTCTTCTAAGCGCATTGAATGACTCAGATCTCTCGAATGTCATTGACCTACCCACTGCATATGAGATCCTAACTAAACTGGAACTTCTGTATGAAGGAGATGAGTTTGTCAAAAGTGCAAGGTTGCAAAGTCTGAAAGGGAAATTTGAAAGATTGAAAATGAGAGATGATGAAAACATCACTACCTTTATGCCAAGAGTAAATGAGCTGGTATGTGGAATCAGAAATGCTGGTGGAACTTTAGATGAAAATGAGATTGTCTGCAAAATCCTAAGATCCCTTCCTGCTGCCTACAAAATCAAAGTTGCTGCCATTGATGAATTCAGAGCCCACACAACTGTCACAAGAGAACAACTGGCTGGCAAACTAGCTGCATTTGAAATGACCGAGTTTGGAGATGATCCTCCCAAGACTGAATCTGCTTTCAAAGCCAGTGCCTATGTGAAAGGCAAACAGAGATTTGATCCGGGTGAAAACTCATCAAAGAAAATGTCATGGTATGATCAAGCAAGAAGAGACATGGAAGAAGAAGAAGCAGAAACAGCTCAACTTGAAGCCCTCATTGCAAAGAGACTGCCAAGAGGATCCGGTAAGTATGAAGGAAAACTACCCTTTAAGTGTTTCAACTGCAATAAGATTGGTCATTTTGCCTCAAGATGTCCGGAGAGATCTGCAAGGTCTAATACTCACAGACAAAGGTTTCAAAAGAATTGCTATTATGTTCATGAAGAAGATGACAATGAAGGAGTAACAGATGATGAATCAGAACCAGGAAGCAAATCCGGAAATGAGTGGGTGTTTATAGCCATCAAGGAAGAAGATTCCTTGCTCTCTGAATCTGTCAATCACAAAGTTGTTGAAAAAGCCTTGGCTGCTCAAGTGGAAGAAAAGGATGATTGGGTTATTGACAGTGGATGTTCTCACCATATGACTGGTGACAAGAATAAGTTCTTAGACTTGGAAAGATATGAAGGAGGAATGGTAAAGTTTGGTGACAATTCTGCTGGCAGAATCAGAGGTAGGGGAACTATTTCCTTTGATGGTAAGAGCAAAACAGGAAATGTACTGTATGTTGAAGGATTGAAGCACAATCTTCTCAGTGTTGGTCAGTTGGTGGACAAAGGCTATGATCTCCGGTTCAAGAATGGAAAATGCAGAATCTTTACAAGCTCCGGAACTGAAATTGCATCCGGTACTCAGACAAGAGGTAACATCTTTCATCTGGTTGGTTCAAATAAAAGTTGTTTGTTTGTTCAAATTGATCAGAGTTGGTTATGGCATAGAAGAATGTGTCATGTAAATTTTTATAACATCATCAAAATAAGCAACACTCAGGCTGTGAGAGATCTTCCAAAATTGATAAAACCTACAAATAGTGTGTGTAAAGAATGTCAGTTAGGCAAACAAAGCAGAGTCTCTTTTAAAAGCAAAGATCAGTCTTCTACCGGATTGTTGGAATTAGTACATACTGATCTATGTGGTCCGACAAGAATCAAGAGTCTGCAGGGGGATAGATATTTCATGTTGTTAATTGATGATCATTCCCGGATGATGTGGGTTACCTTTCTAAAAGAAAAATCAGAAGCTTTTGAGAAGTTCAAAATCTTCAAAGCTATGGTGGAAAATCAAACCGGATTGAAACTAAAGTGTCTAAGGTCTGATAGAGGTGGTGAATTTACATCTGGTGAATTCATTGACTTTTGTGAGAAACAGGGTATAAGGAGACAGTTGTCTGCTCCTAAGACTCCACAGCAGAATGGAGTAGTTGAGAGAAAGAACCGGACCATCCAGGAAGCTGCTAGGACAATGATGTTGGAAGGAAATGTTCCTCAAATGTTTTGGAAAGAAGCTATCAGCACTGCAGTCTACACTCTCAATCGAGTTCAAATCAGAAACAACACCGGTAAGACCCCCTATGAACTCTGGTTTGGCATCACTCCTACTGTGAAATATTTCAGAGTATTTGGTAGCAAGTGTTATATTAAAAGAGATGAAGA
Source organism: Cunninghamia lanceolata (assembly GCA_027924645.1). Lineage (NCBI taxonomy): Eukaryota > Viridiplantae > Streptophyta > Pinopsida > Cupressales > Cupressaceae > Cunninghamia > Cunninghamia lanceolata. The sequence continues at coordinate 25,431,093 of BSBN01000078.1, read as the reverse complement.
TCTAGGAAAGTTTGATGCTAGAAGTGATGAAGGAATTTTCTTGGGCTACTCCACTCAAAGCAAAGCATACCGGTGTTACAATAAGAGATTGAGGAAGATGATAGAAAGCACCAATGTAAAGGTTGATGAAGGAATTGAGAAGCCTTCAAGATTTTATGAGTTTGATGAAGATGACCAAGACAGTGTTCAAGGACCTCAATCCTCTCTAGTGAGACAGAGTCAGCCTGATCCGGTAAATCAGGAAGAAGAGATAGGTTTGAATGAGCCTGATCAAGAAACAGCAGTGATGGATACTCCCAAAATTCCAAGGTATGTAAGACTGAATCACTCTGAAGATCAGATCATAGGTGACAGAAGCAAAGGTGTACAAACTAGAAGGAATATTGCTCAAAATCAGAATGAATGTTGTCTGATTTCAAAGATTGAACCTAAAACAATAAATGAAGCCTGCAATGATGAAAATTGGACCAAAGCAATGGAAGATGAATTGATGCAAATTGAGAAAAATCATACTTGGGATCTTGTTCCCAGACCTAGAGACAGGAATGTAATTGGAACCAAGTGGGTCTTCCGGAACAAACTAAATGAAGCTGGTGAAGTAATCAGAAACAAAGCTAGATTGGTCTGCAAAGGCTACTCTCAAATAGAAGGAATTGACTTTGAAGAGACTTTTGCTCCGGTAGCAAGAATTGAAGCAGTCAGATTACTTCTTGCATTTGCTGCCTTCAAAGACTTCAAGGTATATCAGATGGATGTCAAGTCTGCCTTCCTAAATGGTGATCTAGAGGAAGAAGTCTACATTGAACAACTGGATGGATTTCAATTGTCTGATAATAATGATATGGTCTGCAAGTTGAAGAAAGCTTTGTATGGATTGAAGCAAGCCCCAAGAGCATGGTATGAAAGGTTGGATAAGCATCTTGTTCAGATTGGATTCAACAAAGGTACTGCTGACAGTAACTTATATTTCAAAATTGATCATGAAAACATTCTGATTGTTGAAGTGTTTGTGGATGATATCATTTTTGGAGGAAGAGATAGTATGTGCAAAACTTTTGCAAATCAGATGAAAAGTGAGTTTGAAATGTCTATGCTTGGTGAAATGAATTTCTTCTTGGGTCTGCAAATTACTCAAACAAAAGAAGGGATCTTCATTTCTCAGACCAAATATGTGAAAGAATTGTTAAAGAAATTTGGTATGGAAGACTCAAAGCCTATGAACACTCCTATGGCAACCGGATGTAAGTTAAGCAAAGATGATGATTCTCCAAAGGCAGATCAGACAAAGTATAGATCAATGATTGGTGGATTGTTGTATCTCACTCAAACTAGACCAGATATAATGCAGGCTGTTGGTCTTGTGGCAAGATTCCAGGCTGATCCTAGAGAATCTCATGTTATGGCAATCAAAAGAATTTTTAGATACTTGAAAGGAACAGTTGAGTATGGTCTATGGTATCCTAGAGATCCAGATTTCTCTCTTCATGCTTACACAGATGCAGATTGGGCAGGAGATGTGGATGACCGGAAGAGCACTAGTGGTGGAGCATTCTTTTTGGGGAAGAGATTGGTTTCTTGGCTAAGCAAGAAACAAGATGCAATATCTCTGTCTACAACTGAAGCAGAATACATTGCAGCAGTAGGTAGTTGCACTCAAATCTTATGGATGAAGCAGATGCTAAGAGACATCAAAGTTGAATATGAGAAGCCTATCACAATTTTCTGTGATAATTCAAGTGCAATTAATATCTCCAAGAATCCGGTATTGCATTCTAAGACTAAGCACATATCTATTAAATTTCACTTTTTGAGAGAACAAGTAAACAAGGAAGAAGTCAGATTGGAGTATGTTCCCTCCAAGGATCAGATTGCAGATATCTTTACAAAACCTCTTCCCAAAGACTCTTTTGAATATCTCCGGGAGAAGTTAGGGGTCATGGCCCCTCCGGTGATGAACTAAGATGCACTGATGTGCATCAGTCCGGTGGCTATCACAGTCATACCTTGTGATCCGGACTAATGGGGAGCTGCAACTAAGGGGGAGCAGCTAGTATGATTCTGATGCATGAGAATTGCAAGTATGAGCCCTTTGCCATTGATGTCAAAGGGGGAGAGAAGACATGTGAAAAACAAGTGGCTGATGATCAAAGGGGGAGCAGTAAAGGAAGAGAAGACATATGAAAAGTTGAAGTTCTTGTCTTAATGGTTTTTCACATCATATGTTGCCATCAATGACAAAGGGGGAGATTGTTGCAAGTATGAGGTTATCCAGTGTTGTCATTGATGTCAACATACTCATATTGCATTGACAAGAAGGATTTGATAAGCTGTGTGCTGAGGATATTGAGAAAATTAGCCTCAGTCAGAAACAGTGAAGAACAGTGATGAGAAGAAGGTAAATGTACTGTATAGGATGAGAACCGGAGGATGCGGATTAAAGGGTTAGTAGATATGAGTCTTGAGATGCTACAGTTAAGATTTCAGAGGTCCGCATGAAGATCTGAAGGAGTTGTGGCTGCCGGTATAGAACCGGGTCCGGCAAGTATCCGGAGGTGTCAGAGGATCACAAAAAGGTCCGGTGAGGTCCGGAATTGTATTACCCTAATCTGCGGATTGGAAGGAGTGTTTAGGATGTCCTTGTGATGTGTCATCCTGATTTGTGTATGATTTGAAGGTCCGGAAGTACCTCTTGCATTATGACAGTGGCGACAGACTGTGTTCTTGAAGTTCCGGATGAGGAAGACAAGAGATCCCAGTAAGCAGAGGAAGTGCGGAAGTATCTGGACATTCAGACAGGCTTGTGAAGGTTCTTGGATCATGGTTAGGTTGTGTTGTTGGTCCGCATTGATGGTAGAGCCCAGAATTGAAGTTATTCTTCCAGATGAAGTTCTTGCTCTGTGTAGCCAACCGGATGAGTTGTTCATCCTGCGAATGTTCTTGTGAAGGCCGACCGGATGTGTTATTCATCTTGCGGATACTCCTATGGTTGTTTGCTGACTTAGATGTTTGTTCCTAAGTCGATGTCTTGTATAAATAACGGTTTGTGAGTTCATTTCAGTGAGTGGTGTGAGGATGAGTATGGCATAGCGAAGAAACGTGCGAAAGGCAGAGCAGAGATTGTTGGGCTTAATTGGAACTGATCCGGACATGATAGAGATGTCATTCTCAAGTTCAAGACTGTGATTTTCATCACTTTGTAGACAGTGTGTCTCCTTGTAGGCAGTGGGCCTCTTTGTGAGCAGTGTGCTCGGGCAGTGAGCCCTTATTGGCATGTGCCATTCATTTTTCTTTATTCTTCTAACAGAGAATAATTCTTGGGTTAATCACCCCGTGGTTTTTCCCTTAACCGGGTTTTCCACGTCAAAATCTTGGTGTTCAATGTGTTGATGCTTATCTGCTCTTGTGTTTATGTATTATGCTTCCATAGATGATTATTTGATATGCTGCTAACTAACAACAGTAAGTTAAGTGTTTGAATGGCAAGAAGTTTTATACAACTGATTCACCCCCCCCCCTCTCAGTTGTATGCCCTAAATCCAACATGGTTAACATATTCTCTTAGTATATAATTTATTTTATAGGTGCATTGAATAAGCCTAATTTTGAATTTAATATTGTATTATGTTTAATCCTCCAATTCATACCAACACCAATGCAATTCTCAGGACTTCTTCCTTCCTAGATTAGATCATGCATGCAATCTCATCCTCTAGACTAGATTGTGGGCATGATCTAGCCCTCTAGATTTAAAATTTGAAATTCTAAATTCCAAAGATAACGATCACAAGATATAGTTATTACCCATGAAGAAGATAAATGTTGAATACTTTTATCTTTACCTTTCTTCAACCAAGAGGGTGCTAATTGGGATGTAAATTCCAACATTTTATCTTCTTCATGCCCATCTTTATCACAATGAGAACAATGCAATTTTCTCTTACCTTTACCATGGAATTACAAATATTCATTTGTTTTCTATTTGGATTTTCCTTTCCACCATACTACTATATGTTACCCTTGTTGCGAGTGAAAGGAACTCCCTCCTTCTCCAACTCAAGATAACCTACTTGGGCACAAGCCTCATCAATACTTTGGGGTTTGGCCCTGAGGACTACCATTTATAGATGGTTAAACAAACCTCCCACATAGCTAATCAACAGATCATGCTCCATGATGTCATTCCCAAGCTAAAGTTTTGTTTTTATTCTTTTGTAGGATTCAAGACTTTTCCCCTTTTCTTTCCTCAAATGATGCCACTACATCACTTATTCTTCTTCATGGAAAATGGGGTAAAACTAATTCTACAATAGCTCATTAAAATTATTCCACTTGTAGATTGGTGCAACTTTTTAAATTTCCAAAGAGTCAGCATAACTCCAATACCATGTGAGAGAACGCCGAACAAGTTTTAACCTTATGAAAGAAGTCTTTGGTTATTTGGAGACATTTGATAAAGGCTAAAGTAAACCTCCAAATTATGAAACCCATTGATTGAGCTATTTTGCACTAGTTTCACCATCATTGAGTTGACTATAATTTCACCATCATTGAGTTTAATGACTATCTTTTCTTCAACTTTGAAGAACCTCCTGGATGATGATGCTTCTTGCTCAAATTCACTATTTTCAAGCTCAACATCTTTTAAATCTACAAGATGTCTTGTAGAATGAATTGTTGAGATTATGAAATCTATCTATCCAGGATTATTTTGGACTCCACATCAATAATATCAATTTTATCTTCAACATACGTAATCCTTGCAACTAGATTGTGTGCATAATGTAGAGTCCTCCATACTGAAAATTCAAAATTATCAATTCCAAAGTTGGCAATCCTAGGATATAATCATTACCCATCAACATGCTTGCCAAAATTATAAAATTGTGTCTAGGATTGTGATTTTAGGGATATTATCCTAGAAAACTTTCATCATTGATTAGTAGAATCTTTCATTCACATATTTGATCACACACATCATTAATCTTAGTTTTCATTAGGTGTAAATACTGAACATTGAAAATTCTTTATTTCTTTTTTTTGATCTTACGAAATCAACCTAGGGGCTTCATTGTCATTAAGGAATTTGATTGCTCTTCCCTCGATACATATGAATATTGGACCAAAGGCACAATTGTCACAACATTAATGATAGACCTATATATATATAATAAAATATTTTCTCAAGACTTACAATGTAAATATTGTGTTGAATGAAATCACACTACTTAGGATCAAATTACACTAGTCAAATGAAATCATGGGTGTGGTCTAATCTAAAGCCTTGAGAATTCCGTCATCCATTTGCAATAGGTTTCTAATCATAAGTCTAGTTCTAGAATAAGTCTAGTTCTAGATTGTATATCTCAATTCCTTGTCACACTATCAATAGAATAAACATCCACATCAATCCAATTACTAGGTAAGCCCTCTAATCTCTCTCATTTTCATTTATCATCTATTTGTCTATATTAGTGTCTCATATCTTACTTCCTAATTTAATTTAAGATCAAATTAATATGTATTTCCTTATCATTCCATTAGACATCTAAATTAATGTAAGGTGGTTTATTTTCCTTAAAATACTAATATCTATATTATTATTGTAAGGGTGAAAAGTGCATCCCTAGCATATTTTACTTAGACACAATGCTAGCAAGTCAGACTCCAAATAGCACATACACTGCACCATTGCTAAAGGCATCAATCAAATCACTTCTACCTTCTGGGGAAAGCTATCTAGGTGATGGTGATTTGGACTAGTTACTCTCTTCACATGGAGGGAGTGCATTCTGGATGATAGTGGAGATGTTGTGTTGTATGTTTGAATGGTTAATTGTTGAGTTTGTGTACTCATGATGAGACTAAGGGTTTCCTTGATGTTTTCATATGTTTTTTGTTTGATTTGAAATATTGTTTCTATGCCTCGTAACAAAACTAGGGCTTCTTCAATGTTTGTTTTCAAATAAAAATTGAATGTTGTATGCCTCATGGTGAAATTAAGGTCTTGAATGTTTGAAACATTCGAAAGTTAAAAATGAAATTATAGTGCAATTCATCCGAAATGAATGCATACACTTTTCTTTTCCCAATTTTGGATTTTTCATGATCTAATTACTATTAAAAGGAAACATTTATGCAAGTTATAATGCAATATAACTATGTTTTTGTGTGTTTTCCATGTTTTGAAGATTCTAATATAAATTTGTAACTACTCTAAGAAAAATAGAAAATTTATTCTAAAAGGTAAGTAACTCTACTCTAACTTTATCCTATCAAGAGAAAGACAAGACAATGTTTTACTTCCTCAAGAGAAAAATGTGAGTTAATACTAATAAATCAATAAAGAACATATAATAATGGGCACAAATGCTAGGATATTTCCTCAAAGGTCCTATAACAATTGTCTTCTCTTCTGTAGCAATGGGGTCCTCCTCTTGGTGATAGGGATAAAAAGGGGGAGGTAAGGGAGTGAAAAAAGGATTAGAAGCAATAATAAATTTGAAGGGAAAAAGGTGCACATATGGTCTTTGTACAAGCATAAAAAGACGGAGGGGATACTATGCATAAACTTGGGTAGGGAAAGAATACATGAAAAAAATTTCCTAAAGAGAAAGCTTTGAAGCTTTGCAAAAACTAAAACTAAAATAAATAAACTAAGAGACTCAAGCGCTTATGAAGAAGCTTGAAGAAGATTGTGAAGAATATTGTGATATTTCTCAATGAGAAGAGGATTTCTATTTTTCTATGAGATATCTAAACTAAAACTTGAAAGAAAAAGGCTCAAGGTCTGCGAAGAAGCATGCAAAGAAGATTTTGTGAATGAATGTGATGATAAACAATGAAGAATGAAGGGGTATTTATAAGTAGAAATGATAGGGAACATAAGAAAAGATAATATTAAAAGAAGTGGTTATCTTAAGAAAAATGGAAACAATTCCATGAATAGACAAAAAGATAAGAAGAAAACTAGAAGAAAACTAAAAGAAAACATGAATAAAGTCAAAGAGAAAATGGGAACAATTTATAAGAGATAAGATTTGATCATGAGTTCACAAAGGAAAGAAAGTGAGAAAAATGATGAGTTGACATGAAAAAATGTGAGGAAAAATGGTCTTAAAATCAAGAAGAAAAGCTAAAATTATGAGTTAATTAGTGCATCCAAAAATGAGAGGGCCACATCTTTTTCCATTTAGGGTCACTTAGGTGACCCATAAGCACTATGGAGTGACCCAAAAGCATTATTGGGTGACCTAGAATAGGAGGATCTGAAATGGCTTGTTAGAAAAATATGACGTTTGGAAACTCAATTTGGGTGTTCAAGAAGATGGTTAAGGAGGAGAAAACAAAAGGTACATGCACCAAGAGTGAAACTACTAAGAGGAGTGTAATTCACCTCTATGTGGTTGTGATTAGGAAGCTATTTATCATCATTAGACTATCGTGTAGGCTTGAGATGATTTTGGTACTTATAGTGTGCATTTGGCATATTTCTATAGGAAAGTTACAATTAGCTATGCCTTAATTAAACCTAACTCCACACATCCTCAAAAGGATCTAAATGCAATCTATAGATTCCCTATTCCTTATCTTGGATCAAACCAATAGGTGAATTACTAAAACTTGGTTTAGAGTTATAATTGTGGTTTTGACCTCTAAATTTCTAAAACTAAATTTAAACATGGGCCCAAGCCAACTGAATCCAACTATTACTGGCTGACTAAAATGTGAAATATTAAAATTTGCACACTAGAGTGTTATATAAAAAGGCTAAAACCTAATTATATTTTATCATCTAGGATTTATGAAGAGCAGACATCTACACTTAGCATCTTCATTAAAAAAAGTACTTAGCATTATTATCTACATTTGTATTTTGCTTGGCACATCTTCCAACTTGTACAAAGTCATTAAATCAATCCAAGGGTTTGACTAAGCCAAAATAGGAGAGCAAGTTGCCTTCTATCCATAGCACAACAAAATCTACTAGTGCTTATCAAAACCATCATGTCTAGAGCAAGTTCAAGTTTTCATGAAAATGTTGAATCTACATGCGAATACTTTAAAATTACAAGTGCGGGAATGAAATCTACACCTACAAGATTAAATCAAAACAAATAACAATAAATCTTGATACACTTACATTGTGCAAGGTGTGGATGCACATAAGCATCCTCAATTTGTGGATGACACTTCTTTGATGGGAAACTCCACTCTTGAGGAAGCTATTGTGTGCAAGGTGTGGATGCACATAACCATCCTCAATTTGTGGATGACACTTCTTTGATGGGAAACTCCACTCTTGAGGAAGCTATTGCTCTTGGGCGATCTCTTGACATTTATATCAGTGTGTCTAGGTAACTCTTGAATGAACAAAAGTATCAGGTTTTCTTCCATATGAAACCTCATCTTCAAGAGCAAATTCTTAATATACTTCATTTCAAGGTTGCTTCTCCTCCTTTCAAATATTTGGGTTCCGCTATTTCTCCTACTTTCGTTGGGAAAAAGACTGGAATGTTATGTGGGATTCTATTTAACTTGTCAAATCAGCCATTGGAGACATAGATAACTCTCTTTGGCTAGTTGTATAGTGCTTCTTAAATCCATTATTCAAGCTCTCCAAGTTTATATATTTATGGCTCTTGTGACTCCAAAATGCATCCTTGGTGATTTGGACATAGAATGAGAAAGTTTCTTTGGGAAGGAAATTTAGAGAAAATGAAATGACATTTACTTAATTTTGGGGTAAATTTGTGAACATAAAGAGAGGCGGATTAGGTATGAGATGGCTCTTGCTGCCAAATCATATTGGAGATGGTGTGTGGAGGAATACGATTTATGGGGGATAATTCTTAAGCTCAAGCACCTGAATTTGGAGAATTATGCTTTCATTTCCAGATTGCCAACCCTTGGCAAGAGTTACCTTATATAGAAAACAATGAAGTTGGATAGTAATCTGATTAAAACTAGTATTTTTTAGATTGTGGGGAAGGGTTACCTTGCTCTTTTTTGGGATGATGCATGAGACCAAAACAATCTTCTTTGTGTAGAATTCTCTAACCTTTTTTAATTAAAATATATGTGTTGAAGTTGTTGGAATTATGTTTCTGATTTTCAATATGAAGTCATGTAAGATAGTCTAAGGATTTGGAAATGGAAATCTTAAGATCTTCGGCTAGGTGAACAATTCACTCTTGACATTAACCATTTAATTCATATTTACAATCTCAAAAGGTCTCTTTGTATAACATTCAGATATCCTTGGGTGGGGTTTGAAAGATAATGGGATTTAACATTGCAAACGGGCTATAAAACTCTGTTGACAGAAAACTGGTTATGTTCTCCAATATCATTACTAAGATGGAGAAAACTACAAAACAAGATAATCTACTTTTAAAAAATATATAAAGAAATTAAAGTAGTTAGCTTCTAAATTAAAAAAAATGGGCATGCTATCTACTGTCTAGGTCAAATTCTACTGTAACAAACTAAGCCTCTTAATTATAAAATCTATTTAGTCATTATTTGCTCTGAGATCCTGTGAAACCATACCATGTTTTACTATTTAATTGATAACGCAAATTATCATAATAATACCCTTTGAAAACAAAGTAAATTTCGAAAACTATGACATCTGTATTCTTTTATGATATTTGCTATGTTTATGTCTCCATACGATTGACTCTTTTCCTTCAAGGATTGTGTTACAACTATACATTTTGTGTAAAGCAACGCAATGCAACTATTACCTCTACACTCTTTGGTTCTGTATCAAATAAATTTTCCTGTTCCTTACGTTATTTTTCTCCCAAGCTTCTTTTACATTTAGGTTTTACCATGTTTACATCTAGATTTGTACAGTGCATCTGCTAAAGTTTTTAAAGGATTCATAGAGAACCAGAGATTATACAAGTTGAAACACAGCTGCTTTTATGACTTCAGCAACATTCATTATACTCAGAATGAGAGAATATATTTTACAACCATAGAAAGGAATGAAAAGGAAAATGTTAAAAAAAATCTTGGCTTTATGTTGTGAAGGATTCTTGAGGAAAAAACCAGATAAGAGAGATTCTACAGCTCTATCCCTTCCTGTTGAGAATGTTGCTACACTCGAAATCACTACTTCTTTCTCAATCTTGGAATTTATGGCTTCTAAATTCTCCTAACGGTCCTTTTACTCTGAACAGACTTATAATAAAAGTCTCTATCTTTTAATATATTTATACCAGATCTCTCTAAAAAACCTGAGCAAACCTAGAAAGGAGAAAACAAACTTATATTCATTAACATATAAGCAGGAAAACAAGCTTATATTCATTAACATATAAGCAGGGCCTACGATGAAGAATCTTCTTACACTGTCAGGCTGTCATTATTAAATTATTACCGTTTTGAATACCATCTCCAAACGAAAGTTTACGTTGTAGGAAGCATAGCTTGTGACAAGTATAGGTTGGCGAGGGTTCAATAACCATTAAAAAGGTCAAATTTAAAGTTTTTAAAAATTTTAATTAATTTTAAAAATATGGGTGGAAACAGAAATGAACGATATTACGAACAATCTGGAAAGGATGTTGGAGATCAGCAAGTGCACCATACAGAATAGGAGCTGAAGGAAGAACACATGACAGGGATAGTGGAAGAGAAGGACGTTGAGGGTAACCAGCAGAAAACTGGGAACAAAGGTATATAGGGTAAAAGTGATGATCAAGGTGCCGAGCTCCAGGACCTGGGAATGTTAAAAAAAATCTTTCCAAGAGGAGAATGATGAACTTCTGAGCTTTGCCAAACTTCATGAAGAATTTTACAAATAGGAGTTGGTTGCTGTTGAAACTCTTAAAAGTAATTGAGGCTGCTGACGGGCTTTGGGAGGATGGGTGTATGGTGGGATATTGTATGTTTGCTGATAGTATCTTGTATAGCTTTAATATTTAGGCCTGTTTAGCTGCTTTAAGTGTTTTTTTTGTCTTTTGACTGCTATCCTTCCATGTTTTATCTTTAGGGCAGCTTCTGATTGTAGGGTTTCGAGGTCCCTTCAAAACCTATTTTACCTCTCTAATAAAAAACTAGTAAAGATATCTTATATACATTTACCTAAAAAAAAGTTGAGAGATATAAGGGTTTTCTGCAACTCAACTAGGTTAAACACAGATTTCTTTGTGATCAGAGGGTATTCAGTTGCTTAAAGTATTTTATTAAATTTAAATTCATGATAAAGAAAACAAAATAGAAACACAAATCTAAGGTCGATATTAATACAAGGGCTTCCTTGTATTTTTTTTGACTATTATCTAAATCATAGAGAAAATAAAACTAAAAATCTAAGGCAGTAAAAACATAGATTATGAATCTAGGGCTTCCTTGAATTATTTCTACTAAAACTGAAATCCGCAAAGAAATTTTAAAAATACAAATCTAAGGAAAAAATAAATATAGATCAACACTTCAATTACCAGGGCTAACTAATTTTGGTGCACATTTTAGTTTGCAAAATCCACCATTTCTTGTGCCAAAGAAAAGTTATTTAAAGCCAATTTGGTCTTCAAATTCTTTCTCCGTAAACCTGAAGTTTTCCAAAAGAAGGTTAGTAAAATAAATATATAGTTGTTTTTTTATATCTTTATATGTTATATTTTTATCTTTAATAAGGTCCAATTTAATTTTGTAGTTAATGCCCAGAGGCTATGGAGTGTGATGACATGAACGTGTTAACAAAAACTCTTTCCTTTTACATTAAAATTTATAGCCATTTACATGTCAAAATATTAATAGTTAATAATAAGTACAACATAAAAAACATAAATTAAACTTTATAATTAAAAAATATATATACTAAATAAAATAGTTGTATTGTAAAATAAAATAAATCAAAATAAATGGTTTTTATTTTAATTTAAAGTTAATTTATTTTGCTAGAACTATTATATTTGCTACATATTTTATCTATTTTAAAGTTAAGGTTTTTGTATTTACAAATAAATGTTGGCTCTAAATAATTTTTCTTTGAACTATTATTTCATAAATATAAATATAAATGTAAATATAAATATAAATGTAAATATAAATATATATGAAGATTATAGTGTAAAATATTATGAATTGTATTGGAACATTTAAACTATTAATATTGTTTAACTAATATAAAATATAATTATTAAAAAAAATTATAATATTATATGATGTTAATAGTATCATGTTTATAAGGGGAGACCCTGTGGTGAAATGGTGTAGTTTTTTGTCTGTAGTGCCAACAACCCAAGTTCAAACCTCAACATTTATGATTAATGTGATAAGGGTTAGGAGCACATCAAGTTTTAGAAATATAACACCATATTGAGATCGGTCTAAGCAAGCTAGCAATAGAAGGTGGCTCAACATTTGTGATTAATGTGATAAGGGTAAGGAGCACATCAAGTTTTGAAAATATAACACCATAACACCATACTTGAAACAGTCATGGAGCTTTTGGGCAAGTTGGAACAATACACAGTTAACCATGTATTCAAGGAGGAAAATAAGGAGGTCGATGCATTGGACAACTTGCCAGTTAATCAGTTGGAGGAACTAGTTTTGGAAACACCACCTAGCACAGTGACACATGGGTTTCACTCTTGCAGGATTCTTAATTATGGCATTTAATGTCTTCTCCAATCTATCCCACTCCACTATGATGATATGACATTCAAAGTAGGAGATAATAATGTTACAAACATTGAGAGCATCCTATTCCAGTGCATTTAGAATTAAGATGCTTTTATTTGAAGTAAATAATTTCTTTGATGTTAATTATCAACTGTTTGAGCTCCAAAGTTATTAAGAAGCCATGGACACCTCGATCGGGCTTACTTGTTTGTAGAGGCAAATGGCCTTTCTCGGGGAGGTGACTAAAAAGAGCCTTCAAAGCATTTTCAAAAATAGAAATGATATTCTACTTCTAGTAGTGCAATGGATTATGGGGGAGGATTTTTGTTGGTGGATCACCGATATAGAGTAAATAATGACGTTTCGTCAATTTTTGTTGCAACATTGTTGGAATTTGGGGAATTGAAGGAGGATGTGGCAATAATTGTGAAGGCTTTGATAAAAAAAAGATTCTTGGGAGGTTTGGATGAGGTGTTAGCGATAACCAAGTATGGCAATGGTGTCCCACTTCTAGGTGATTTCCATAGGGCAAACCACAATGGAGGTTTGATGAAATGATTTTCATTCCTTCTAACAAGCCAGGGACTTTTGTAAGGAGGCATTAGAAGGTAGAGAAAGCAATTGATTTCCTAAAGTAGATCTTGGGAATGAAGGAGGTAGATGGTATAGAATGGATGCAATGTTTCATTGGCATCGAGTAGGAGCAGGCCGATGGAGCAAGGTTTCCAAATTAGTATATATGTTTGTATTTCAGCAATGCATAGGTGAATAGATAGTAGTAGTTCTTTCCTTTCCAGGTTTTTGTTTTGACCTAGGTTGATTCTATGTTAATAGAGCTTTTATAAAAATGTATATACTATTTTTTTTATTACTTTATAATACAGGGAGCATAACCCATGGATGCATTTATAGATAAAAAAATAGAACCATGTTTTTAAAATCATAATTTATTGTAAACTACAAATTATTCAAAGTAAAAATAGCTCTAGTCTACAAAATAAGTTGCAATGGAATTTAAAAAAGAAGAAAAATGAGGCACATGAAAAATGATAGATGGAGTTTTAAAAGCAAAAACATGAGGCAAAGAAAAAGATAGAAGAAACAAAATAGAGAAGACAAAATTTTCAGTAGAAATCAGCAAAAGACTATAGTAGATTAACACAAGAATGAAGAGAAAAACAAAGGAAGAGGGAAGAATAAAATAAAACAAATAGATTTACACAACATAACCACCAATGGCTTAAAAGGAGACAATTTGTAGAAAAGTAGAACCCAAAACCCTACACTAGGGTTAAAATTAAATTGTGGAGACCAAACGAAATAGAATATAAGGCCCTAACTGACCAGATACAAAACCAAATATAATATCAAAAAAGAAAGACACAGACAAAATCAGGAAAAGAATTATCATATGTTGCTAGAGGAGTGAATAGGATCCCTTTGGGGAAAAAAGTAAAAGAAACTTTTTAGAATATCATATTTATTTGAAACAAATAAGAATTGGATAATACAAATTACCCTTTAAAAGATATGGCCTTTTTCATGAGTTGGGAAAATATTTGGTCTACATGGGATCAAATACAAAAATGGTGTAAAGAAAACTAGGGGCAGAATATGATTATCTACAATCTACCAATGTTATGTGAGTTTTTACCCAAAATGGAAAAAGAAATCTACTTATGAATAACCCTCTGAAATTATAAGAGGATAAAGTTTATTTACCCTTTATAATTAAAAGAGAGATGGAAAATAAGGGATATTATGATCCTTTTGGTTAAAATGGAGATAAGTAAAGAATAATTATGAAAAACCCTTTAGAAAAGGAGGAGTTATTATGTTTATTAAAAGAATATTAATGACAAACTTTGTGAAAGGGTGTGATGGTTTAGAAGGATCCCCTTAAAAGGTTATATAAGGCATTTGTGTGAGACATGGAAAGGACATGGAGAACACACAAGGAAGATAATGAATGAATGGTAAGAAATCACAAAGGAGAAGGATTATAGATTTGACAAGCAGTGAGCATTGGACAAGGGGCGCATAGATTGTGTCCAACTTAGACTATAGAGTACACCTAGGATTGTCCTAGCCAGGGCTTGTGTGTGCACTTGTGTTGAGCATGTTTTGTTGAACATGGCTCTGGAGCACTTGTGTGTGTTTTCTTTCTTAAAAATAACCAAATGCTTGGGAAACACATGGTTGGTTCTGAATAAGAACTGGATTCCTCCTAGAAGTGCTCACTTGTTGAAAGGGGGTTGAATCTATAATATATTCTCCAGAGTGACATTTGGAAGAACTTTCAGGATCTAAAAGATATGTATCTATTCCTTTTTATGATGGAAATTAATGAAGTACTAAACTAATTTTTAATAAAAGCTATTGATGGGTTTTGATGTTAATATAATTATGTGATTATGTTATCTAATTTGTTTTGTAAATGATTTACTTAAGAGTTCTTATTAAATTATCATCTGTTGTAATTTACATTTGTAATTAGATCTATGTTAACATCATTGAATATATTATTCAATCTTAAATCTAAATATTAACCATTTAATTATTAAATTGAGATTTAATTTACATTCATTCTTAATAAATTTATCTTCAACAGTGTAAGAGAAAAATTAATTGTATTAGGAGAAAGGTTAATATGAGGTAAATTAATTCTTTTCCTTAGGTCAAGAGATTTTATCATGATAAGAAATATTGCTCTTAGGAAAACACTATCAATACATGCATAATTGTTAATTTATCTTTCTTTATCCATTGATGCTGGAGGAATTGGTTCTTTAGAGAGATTCATGTGATATTTTTAAATTTTTTTAGCCGTAAAACATTTCTTAGGTAGGCGCGAACAAATTATATCTCTAGGATGAAACATAAGATTATTATACATAATCTATTTTTTCTTCTCTAACTTTCTTAGTTCAAGGTAATTTGTCGCTTATGGAGATCTATTAAGGCATACATGATATCAAGACCTTGATGATTAAACATTACATTAAATGTGAAACATAAAATTCCTTAGGTCTTTTAGATTTATAAGTTCTAAAATGAGAAGGTACATAAGTATCATTACACTGAATAACAATAAACTTTGTAGTAAATTCTTGATTGTTCACATTGTTACATCCCCAATTTTGGCTTTGATTTTACTATTTACTTTTACGTGAATAAAAGTGAATTTATGGAACATGATTTAACGTTATGTT
Source organism: Cunninghamia lanceolata (assembly GCA_027924645.1). NCBI lineage: Eukaryota > Viridiplantae > Streptophyta > Pinopsida > Cupressales > Cupressaceae > Cunninghamia > Cunninghamia lanceolata. The sequence goes on along the minus strand of BSBN01000078.1, from coordinate 25,415,239 downwards.
ATAATGTTAGAGTAAATCATTGATTATATTAGATATTCATGCATGTGATTAAGTATAATGCATGTGATTAAATGATTCATTAATTTACATTATGAGAATTTGATTTGTTATTCATAAGATTTATAAGTGGACTAATGATGCATTGATCATGATTTGGTAATTGCAAATTGTATGCAGAAAATTAGGTTTTGATTATTCTCAGAGAAAGAGAGAGTATCTTCTAAGGAGAGGAGAATAGACCTTTGGCTTTGAACTGTTCATTTGTTATCTAAGTATTGAGTACTATTGTCATGAAGGATTGCACCCTATCAAGCAAGAAGCTCAAAAATCCTGTGAAACATTGGATCACTCTCAGACCGTGGGTGGTCTATGATGAGAATGAACCTCTGAAAGAATCAGCTCCCTTTAAAAGCCTCTTAGATCTGATATACTTCATGGAAGAGAGATGGAAGGATGATTATATAAACTAAAATTGATCTAAAGGGGTGATGCACCAATGATTATATCCTAACCTGCAATTTGATACAAAACATGTTCCTACAACTTAAATTGAACAATCTTATCACATAAATATTTCATAGAAAGGCATGAAATCAATCTACTTTTTGCTAAAGGAAAACCAATGCTCTCACAACTTAAAAGTATAAGAATCATCCACACAATCTATAACCTTTGGTAAAATTTGCACTATTGTGTACTTGATTTAGTAGAATGAGACAGAAAACTTAAAGGTTTTGATTTGAAACACACTAAGTCTTTATTAGATCATTCACAAGACAAGACACCTAAATCCAAGAAGAACACTTTATTTTATTGGAAAATACAAGGAAAACACTTCAATAAGTATCAAATATGCTGAAAAGTAAACTATTGTTGTATAAAAACTTGTAAAATATATTGAGTTATGATAATGAATCTATCTCTACAATGTGTAATGGCTAGAGAAAAAGAAAGAAGTGAGAAAAAAACATAAGCTTTTCCTCCTATAATACAAAAATCTATCTCCAAAAGCAAAGGGAAGTGATCTCCTGTCTACCTGCAATCAACATGATGAATGAACAGACTGGAAAAGACAACTCTCAGTTGCTAGGTGAGCAAGAGAAAAAAGACTAAATATAAGAGCCCACAACTGCTCCAAACTGAGCTATTCTAGCTCAGAACTCCTCCTCCCAAGGTGTTTGACCAAAAGATTGCCAAAATAGGCCTATTTGACTCCAAGTCAAAAATAGAAGTAGAACCTCCTCTTGCATGAGTTTGATAGTTCATTTTGTCTTCACTTTACTCCCTTGCATGATTTGAGGGCAAAAATATATTATTTTTAAGAAATATTAAGGGTAATATGTTTGCATTCTTTTAGCTTAATAAATGTTTTACAATTATCTTCTTGGTTTTGTGAAACAAATATTAGGGTAATTTATAATTATTACCCTCAATAAGTGTTTAAAATACAATATTTTTAGCTTTAACTCATGCAAAAAGGAAAAAAAGGGTTAAATGATTTGTACATTTATGCTTGAACTTCTCTTCTAACTTCATAAAAAAAACCACAAGGCTTGTAATAATTGTAAGGGTCAATATGACTCGGCAAGTCAGGATCACCTATGATCAAGACAACCTTCCACACAAAGATAATAGAGAAGAAATGCTAAAACAATGGAGCAAAGAATCTATACAAAGATCATATGAAGCTGTATGAAATACAATGAGTGAGCCTTGCTTATAAAGGCAAGATGAGAGCTAGAAAGGTGGAGTGGAAAGTAGAGATATTCCTGCAACATGTGTCAATTAGAGGATGATAACTAATTGCACATGTGGTGGATAAGACAACTCAATCCAACTTTCAACAACTCAACACACAACTAGACTCAACTAGACATCTAGAAGACTCACTAAGTCAACTTAACATGTGTGAATTATATGTTCACACCAACACCCCCCCTTAAGTGCAACTTAGGGATTAGTTGACTAAAACAAAGATACAATGATGGATGGGTCCTGGCTACTAGGCCATGTTAGGTACCCATGTACAACAAATCTCAAGTGGAGAAAAGGATAAAACCTCATGGGACAAAACTCCTCTCCAAAGATGAGAATGCAAAAAACAAATGAAAGATGTGATGGAGGGAGGACTCAAGACCCCCCAAGAACAACATCCAACACATATATACAATCAAGTACCCCCCATAGGAGAGAAAGTGTGAGACTGTAGATCCCCCCCACAATGAAGTAGCTCCTATGTCGATGGTGAATGCCTAAAGAAGAATGCTGAAGAGAATCCAAAGCCTACAAACAACATTCTTCCCCTTAGGAAGAAACAAGTCCAAAGGCTGATGATGAAGAAACTCTATCTCAAGGTATGAGGGAAAAAGCCTCATGATGTATTCTGTCTCTAAAAATTGCTCAAGTATCCACATGTCACAACCAAAAGATGCCACACAATTAAGTGACAATCCAGGACAAGATGAAAACTCAAGATCATCAATCTCCAAAGACAAAGAATCCTCGGAGTGATGCTCAAGATATTCCAACTCAATGCCAAACTATGACAAGTGAAGAAAATATGAAGGTGCTATCTCATATGAAGTAGGATCAACTCCTTCAAAGAGGAGATGAATGTCATCAATGATGTCCTCCAAGTCATCAAGATAGGACTCACAAAACAAGTCTGAAATACCTGTCAAGTACTCATCCTAGAAACCTGTATCTGGAAGACAAACAATATCCTGCTCAACTGAAGTGCATGAAGATATGTCAATGCTAATCTCTGTAGAAGTAGAAGAAGGAGGAAGCTCAAAACTAGTCTCAAGAACTGAAGTAGATTCAAGAACACCAAGGTTCAAGTGCCCAAACTTCTCCTTACAAACATGATTCACACTTGATGCATGAGTATGAATAGGAAACAATGGATCTACATCATCATCACAAACAAAATGGGAGAAAGTATACAAGCAAGATGCATGATCATCCATCCCAACAACAATGATGTCTCTACTCTCCAAGTCTCGTATGATCATAGAATCAGGAGTGAACTCAACTGTCTTCCCTACACCACAATGAGTAATTTGGTAGATGGAAAGGAGATTGGTTGTCAAGAAAGGTACACACAACACATTGTTGAATGTATTCTGACCAACATCAATGTTTTCTTTGCCAATTGAATGCATGTATGTATTATTACCCATCAAAATAGGTGGCCAAGTACATGACTGAAATGAAGAGAACTTCCCCTGTGAAGATGCCATATGATGAGAAGCTCCAGAATCAAGAAGCCATCTCTCTGACTGTAGACTTGTAGAAGCAAAGAGTGCTTGTCCTTTTCCTTTGTCTATCCCATAAGCAATACCTGCTATCCCTATAGATGCAAATGATGATGGTGGCAAAGAAGAAGACTTGGGTAAAACTGTTGTTGATGGAGAATACTCAATGTTATGTTTTTGAAGAAGTTGTGACATCTCTTCAAACTTTTTCTCATAACATTTAGTCTCATCATGACCCAATTTCTTACAATAAGAACACTTTGGCTTCTTCTTCTTATTGGACTCCTCTTTGGAAGAAGAGTTAGGGGTTTTCTTTGATTCTTTCTCTTTCTCATTAGACTTTGAATCCTTTTGTTTCTTTCCCTTGTGATGTGAAGCCTTAGGATCTTTTGTGCTTTGTGTTGCAACTAGAGCATGTTTTCTAGGAGACTTCAATATGCCCATGTGTAGTAGCTTGGCTTGTTCTCTTGTGAGTTGTGTAGAAAACTCTTCAAGTGAAGGCATTGTAAACTTACTACCAAAGGTATCCATTGTAGCATAAAAGGTAGAAACATAAACTAAATATGTAGGACCCAATTTTGCAAGAATGGATAGAATTAATTGTTCATCTTCTTTCTCAAGACCATACTGCTTGAGTTGCGAACTAAGAGACTTAAACTTGGTGAAGAAGTCTTCAATTTGATTAAAATCTTGAGGATTAAGTGCAATTATCTCATTCTCCAATTTGAACCTTCTTATTTTATCTTACTTGCCAAAGAGATTGTCCAATGTTGTCCATATCTCATTTGGTGTTGTACAAGACTCAACATGAAATCTCAGATCTAGAGAAATAGAAAGACAAAGTGTGTCATAGGTCTCATCTCTTCTATCTAACCATTTTCTTCTCTCGATAGCACCTGTGGGTTCAGAATCTGTGCCTAAAGTTATTCTATGTAACTTTTGTTTATACAATACATACTCCATGTTTTTCTTCCATTCAAGATAATTATATGGAGTTAAAAGTGGAAATTGAGGCACATCCATCATGAAAAAGAGAGACAACAAGACAAAAACACCCCTTTACTATGTAAGAGAGCCCCCCCAATTTGTTGTGGCACTTTATACTTAGTGCATTTTACAATTGTCCTCAAGGGACCAAAATTGGGAAAACAAAAAAATCTCTTAAAGAAGAGATCCAAGTGAGATTACAATCACTCACAATGATGTATTATAGCAAACAAATCCTCTCAAAACAAATTTCACCTCCTCAAGTTTTAAAATGTCCAAGTTATCACTCAAATGCCAAAAAATTGATAAATGAAATAAAATAAACCTAGAGAAAAATCTAAGAAAAGTACATAGACAGCTTTGTAGAGCTCGTCAATACCTTTCCAATGCCACTTGAATTGTAAAAATTGGAGTTTGTGGCAAAAAGTTATGAGCTCGGAGCCAAAAAGAGTGATCTGTCTTCAACCAAAAATAAATGCTGTCAAACAGAAACATCTATGAAAATGATTGACACCACTACGAAGTGCTCTCTTTCATCTTTCCGTTGATATCTCATTTGCCTGATTTTGACACCATGGGCAAAAGTTACGCAAAAAGAAAAAAAAAGCCCTACTTTAAGACTTTGAGGAGCAAAACAAACCCCCTGGCAGAATATTCCTTGTCCTAACAAAATATTCTCTTGTTGCAAAACCACTGTCAGAAAAATAGAAAATAGTCTGAATGGGAAAAAAACTACCAATTTGCCTGCAAAACCACCGGTGAGGAAAAAAATTGCTAGTCTGGGTGAAAACCACCAACTGCTAAACTTAGAAAATCATGGCATAGAAAATGGCCAATGATATCTTGATTTGACCACTGCAAAAAGTTTGAAGTGGAGACCACCAAAGGTGGATCTAAAACCGCTGATAACTGATTGTTTAAACGTGTGAATGTTGATGGAAGACTCTTGGTTGTAACAAAGATAACCGCCAAACTTCAAGTGCCGGCTGCAGCCATTTAAAGTCTGCGAATATAGATTGAAAGGCCGTGGGGGTGGGAGGGTTACCCCTTCATGCTGGCAATATTAATCTACTGCTGCTAGAGATCTGCGGAGACTGTCAACGGGAAATCTACTAACTACCAATTGCAAAGTGAAACTGTTGGTAATATTATGTCGACCAGGTTTTAACAACTGTTGCTGCCAATCTCAAATGAAAAACACTGCAGAGATAGATCGAGAGTTTGTAGATTGCTAAGGGTCGCAGATTTAAAGATGCAAGCCATCGATCACTGTTGCCAAAAACAAGCTAACTGTAGTGAATATTGACCGCCTATAGTGAAGTCTTTTAGACCTACGAATAAAGATATATACCTCCGTTAATTGCAAAAAATGGGTGAGAGACCGCTAGGTTCAACAAATTGCCGAGACCGATGTTTGGGTGGAGTGAAGACTCCCAACGGTGGAGTTGAAATGGAAACCACCAACCACTGGTAAAACTGCCAGGATCTGAAAACTTCTGCTGATTGAAGAGAACATGCGGATGAGATTTGAGGATTCCCACTATTGAAATAACTTGTAACTGGTCGCTTGATTCACCGGGCCATTGACCAAAACCATCGATGAAATTGGATGACCTACAAATAAAACAAAATACCCGATGGTGGTCCAAGATGCTACCAGAGATAAGAATAAATGGCCAAAGTTATCACAAGGCAAATGCCGGTAGATTTGTGAAAAACTGCTCGATCTCACACAATGCCGAAGGAAACAGATGAATGTCGATTGTTAATACATGGTCATTGAATTTCCAAAGGCCGCCAAACACAATTAAATGGAGATCACTGAAGAAGATGTGGCCACCACTGGTCTTTGATTCGGGCTTATAGACTACCGGATCTGTATGCCTTCTACTGTTGGAGAGCAGAGAAGAGTGTAAACAGATGCCGACTGAAAGCTGGTTGACATAAAATTAAAGGTGACCAGCGAATTAAGACTATAGATCTGCCAACTATTGGGTGATCATCGCCGAAAGCAGTGATCTAAAGACCTCTAGTAAATGCCGACCAAATGCCGACATAAGTTTTTAACCGCCATCTGAGCTAATGCAAACTCAAATCGGTGCTGCTGTTACAAATGCCGAAAGTACGACCATATGATTGTACGTCACAAGTACACAGATCTGATGCAGTCCTTGCACAACATTGACACAATGACGGTACGATTGTATGGATTTCACCAAGACTAACCAGGGGTAAAAAAAATTTTGCCAAAATTTTTTATGATGAAATTCGACATTTGGACTACTAATTTATACTGATTTGGGCCTCCTGATCACAACAGTGATGTCTGTTTTGCTCTAGAATGCTCCTAACACATAGCTCCTAGCAAAACCTCTCCAATTAGGGAAGGAAATTGAAGATCAGGCTCTGATACCATGTAAGAGTCAATGTGACTCAGCAAGCCAGGATCACCTGTAATCAAGACAACCTTCCACACAAAGATAACAGAGAAGAAATGCTAAAACAATGGAGTAAAGAATCTATACAAAGATCATATGAAGCTGTATGAAATATAATGAGTGAGCCTTGCTTATAAAGGCAAGGTGAGAGCTAGAAAGGTGGAGTGGAAAGTGGAGATATTCCTACAATATGTGTCAATTAGAGGATGATAACTAATTGCATATGTGGAGGATAAGACAACTCACTCCAACTATCAACAACCCAACACACAACTAGACTCAATTAGACATCTAGAAGACTCACTAAGTCAACTTAACATGTGTGAACTATATGTTTACACCAACAATAATGTCTTTTTCTATCCTTAGCCTATGAAAAGGGTTCAAACCATTCTCTAATTTTTTTAGACTTTAATCATATCCGTTCCCTTTTGTTTCCAAACACTTATCATTTTCTTTTGATTTCTAAGGTTTTAAAAGTCTCTTCATAAAGTCAAAAGAGAAGAATGACCACCTTACGACTCCATGTCTCCATGGGCTCATGCATTCTTCACTAGCATCATGACTTGAAAGTCATAGACAACAGTCTCCATTTGATTTATGATGATCTCTTTTATTAACAAAGTTAAAGGGAGACTAAGCCAATCGGGATAGGGCACAAAAAGATTGATCAAACCCTAAAAGAAATCATCTTTCTCTTATCCTTTTCATCTTTTTGAACTGATACACTACCATGAGGGTTTCTTAGCTCATTGCAACTCCTAAAGGTTTTTTGCTGCTTCCAACAACTCTTCTTACAACTTCTTATGGTAAGCAAGGTTCATCTACTTTTTTGTATAATAACTATGAAAATACTTCTCTTCACCTTCCTGTTTCATTCTTCTTTCCACTAAAAACTGCAAGACATTTATATTTTCTTGCCTTTTCTATAGTTTTGATATATGGAAGAAGATACTTCATTGTTTTTTTCTACTCCTGTATGGTAAAACTTTGTTCTTTTGGATTTTTCCTCTGCTATGACTCCATGGAAGTGTTTTAAAAAAGTATGAAAAGGCTCTGTGCTTTCCTTTTTGTTGTATGAGATGGTAAAAAAACTACTTTATATGTTGTTTATGATGTAATCTTGCTAGGGCTTGAATGTCAAACGCATGTGAAGTTCTCTATTTTTTTTGCTCTTTACTCTTTTATATGATCCTGTAGCAACACTGACCCTTGCTTTCTCTGATACAAACTATGGAATGTGGTCCTGAAACTATGGGGTTTTATGCATATTTCTCTATATATGGTCTTTTATTTGAACAGTCAGTAAAGAGATCTCGGTGGACCCTGTACAGAAGAATTCTTAAAACTGATTTACTATGGTTCTCTTTTCTGAAAAATTAAGGAAAAAACCCTTGTCTTGCTATAAGATGATTGAAAAGTGACTTCTTTGTTGCTTCTGCAAAATAAGACTACTTTAGTTTGATTATTTCAGAAACCCACATACTTGCATCATTGCTTTCATGGCATAATTTATTCTTGGTTACAAATTTTTTTAGAACCATATTGATGGATTTAGCAACTATCTCAATATTCCATGTATTGATTATGGCATGGCTCTTTAGTATTAGGAAGAAGCTTGTTTCCTTTCTCACTTCTGAGAAATATCTAGGTTGCCCTATTTTTTGACAAAACCCTAATAGGGTTATATGGAAACTATGGCACCTTTGGAATAGCCATTGAAGGTCTTTTGAAGGAAAAGTGTGAAACCCCTGTATCTATCCCTTTGGGAAAATATGAGCAATGTTTTCTTGAAAAGAACAGTGAGGGCATCTTTTATAAACTCTATTGTATTTCTTTTCCTCTCTTTTGAAAGTTTTGGAACAAAATCTTACTCCTTGAGGGCTCTATTCTCATCATAAATATTGTTGTGACTGTTCATTACTTGTAACCTTTTTTATGTTTCAATTGACTATTTGGTATGAACTAGTAAAATGCTACTATTTCTTTTGTTGTATGCTTTTATGACTGTCCTCATGACTGATTTCTATCACTATCTCATTGTTTTTAGTCATCTTTGTATAATGTTGTCTCTTCATAGTGTTTGACTATCTCATTCCTCAAGGCTTTATAACAGTCATAAACTACTATCTTATCTACTGCACCTCCTCAACAGTCCCTTGACTTCTCCTTGACATTGTTCTTCTATTCTTCATGTCAATGGATAAGATTGTTCCATGATATTTACAGCTTCATCAATCATTTTTTTTCCTTGTACTAGGACAGTCATCATAATAATTGCTTTTGGACTATTTGAAACATCACTTTAATTGAATATCATCCATTTCATTGGTTAAAGAATCAATAGCAAGTTTACAGCTCATTCACAACAAAAGTGGTAAGTGTTTGTCCTATTTTCTTTTGCCTAGGATAACTTTTTCTTATGTTGGAGTGGATGATATTCAAGTGGGGCAAACTAAAATAGACATCTCCTTTGCACTATTCCATTCTTCAACCTATTGTAGTCATCTAGAACTGATCTTAGACTATCATGACAGTCATCTAGAACTGATCTTAGACTATCATGACAGTCATCTAGAACTGATCTTAGACTGTCATGACAGTCATCTTCATTAGATTGTTCATTATTTCATCTCTACTCATTGTATATGACTGTTCTCCTTTTTACAACAGTCATTCTTGCTACTAACTGTCACTACTACTACCTTTTGTTTTCTCCTTATCATGTAACTAGCTTGATTGTATGATTACATTGATGTTTGTCTTTGACTGCTGAAGGTAATTGCTCTTATCAAATGCAATTGGTTGTTCTTTAATATGTATGTGGCTCTTTAGGCAGGCTTATTACCTTGTTATTGTTAAGGTGCCTTTACTCATGAATATTAATCACCCTTATTGCAGTAAAAAAATGTTCACTATGCCCAGATGAGATACTATACTATCTTGAATCATTGCTTTCCTATACTTTTCACTATTTCATGCAAACATGTATCTTCTTCTTTCACTGTCTGGTCTATCTAGTGACTACACAACTTTTCTATGCTTGATAAACTTTCAACAACTTTCAGGAGTATGCATAAGGTAGTTTAATGAAAGTTTTGTATGACCTTATGACCCTCTTAGACTCCTAGAGTGATGAGTACATTTTGTAGTCCCCTTAAGCATCTTGATTGATGATTGCCTCTGTATGATGGACTGTTCCACTTTCTTGAGATAGTCCCTCTCTCCTGGTGACTACTAAATATAATTGTTCCTTGATGATGGACATGACTATCCCTTATATTATGACTATTCTACTTATAGTACTGTCACTTCATTATTACATTGCTGCTCTATATGACTATTGACAGTCACCCCTCTTCTCTTTATCTTTGCATTGTACATTCTACCTCATGACAATCCTTACAACTTGTAATTATGACCACTATCCTCAAATGTCATTAATGACTGGTCTTCAAGTACTTGTACCTGCACATCCAACAAACTAGTTAGAGAAAACATAGAGGCTTAGGAACTCCTCATTTGATTTGTCTGATCTTTACTTTTGCATCCTTTTATAGCTGTATGATTGCATTTGGGAGTTGCTGATCTCTCATATCTTCTTAATTAGATGTTTTTGTAAGATAACAAGTACATTCTGATATTATTGTATATGGAAGTGAAAAAGGGACCTAAGCTCTAACATTCCCCCTCATTTTCTTTTGCAGGCCCTTTGAAGATATCAACGAGGGAACTGAAGATGATGTTGTCACTAGCAGGATTCGTCATTTAGGCAATGACGGGTCCCTTTTTTCATTTTATATGTTTGCTCCTTCTGTTTCATATGTACTTGCTCTCTTTCATTGCATCATATACAATTAATCCCACGCCTTGTGTGGGAGCATATAAACACTTTTCTTCTCATGAATATGAACAACTATTTTATGCAATGTTTAATGTATATTGTTTCTTCTTTGTGAATCAATTACATAAAGATAAACTAAAAATGATTGCATGATATAGATGTTCATAATTGTGAATGAATTTAGAATTATTTGTGTACCTTTTTCATTCAATAATGTATGAACTATAAAGAATGAACAATGGAAACAAACTGCAATACAATCTGCAACACAGATTAGATTTCCTTTCTCCTACCAGTCCTAGGATATCTCTTACTTTGTTGGAGTGTCCTTCCCATTTTATCTGGCTCATGTAGCAGCTCTTACTCAGCTGCTACATGATTCTGGTAATGGTTATCACCAGAATGGCCCTCCACCAGGATAGTAGGCCTTCTAGGGCTGACTGAGAATCTTAAACCTTCTTCTACTTTCCCCTTGAACCTATCTACTTCTTCAAAGCAGAAAAAGTAAATGTTGTTACAACCTAACCTAATTTGGGCTGAAAAGCACAATTGGGTAACAAGTACCTTCAATTAGTAAACCCTTGACGATTGAGGCAAGTCATGTTTTTCAAAGTGGTTTAATTTTGTTGGTCAACTTGACAAGTTGTTGACGTCATTTAGAATCTTTTTGAAGTTGTCTTGTCAACCTTGTTGTTTTGTGAAATCAACATTGTTGATGTTCAGAAATAGTTGTTTTGCGACTAGCACAACTTTATGTCAAACACATCAATCTTTATGTCATAAACAAGATCACGTTTGCATTTTCATTGGTGTGGTTGTGATAGAACCATATAATTTTTTTCATGTTTATGGTAATTTTGTTCCCAGCTCTATGTCACTTGATCATACAATTTCCAAAATTAGGCTTTCTCTGCTAAAAAAAATCTTCTAAGTAAGCTGAATTTGCTAAAACCTTGAACCCTCATAGTATGAAGTCATGTAAACATCCACATTTGATCTAATTCTTTGGTGACTACTTATTTCATGTCACTATCCTTTAACATTTTCCTTCATGCCTTCCCATAATGATGTTTACCGATCCCTTGACAAGTAGTTACCATCTGTAGCCCACACCTAGAAAAAATTTATCTTAAAAAAGAATTGACCCAATTGGCCATCCTTCTCCTAAAGTGATAGAAGTGGTACATGTGTCAAGGTCCAGTCCTACTAACTAGTTTTGCTAGGTGGCGCTAGCAGATTCATTTCTACCAATCTACCCACAAAGAGATACAAAGGAAGCTAGCCTCAACAGAAATGTAGAAAGAGTGACAACTGGTCGAGGACCATCTAAGATGGCAAGGAGGTGGGTCCCAGGCATTACAAAATGATTTCTCTTTGATTCCAACATTCTGCCATACTCCATCAAAGGATTTTCTAAGCGACCACAGAATGACAAAATCTGGATGTGTGGCTTTCTGAGTGATGGGATCATTACATTAATGGCAAGGGTTTGACATGGCATGAAACATGATTTCTTTTTCAAGAAGCGTTCCATTCAAGATTGAGATCCGACGGTTATCCCTAATTCTACCAAGATCATATCCTTCATACACAGAATGACAGGTATTGTCTTAACTGCACTACAAGGACTTCTCCTCAGGATCATGACTGGAAAAGGCTATCCAAATGGCATGATACTATTGAAAGAATCAAGCAGTAAGGTCTGACCTAGAATAAGATCAAATCAGTACCGTCAAGTTGTGCTAACTAAGATCAAGATCAATGGCCTAGATTCAAAGTGATAACAAAATGATTTGTTGGTGCTAAATCTGACTAGGCTTCATTACAAAGCATTAATTGCTCAAGTGTGTGAAGGGTCTCCATCACTGCCGCTTCAAAGGAATTTGATAATAGAATAATTTGGCTTATTCAAGATCAACCTTTGGAAATCTATGCCTCTACCATGATTGACATTTCACCTATTGTGTGATGAAATTTAATGTGATGACAGTGCTTAATTAGGGGAACCAAGACACTTGATCTGGAAAAATTCAATGCACAAAGTGATATTTGAAGTTATGAGGAATTATGAAATCCAATCTTTATGTTCACTTATGGTAATTTTTAAGAGATTTCCATTTATGGTAGGAATGATTCGAAGTGACTAGAAAATTAATACACCATAGATGTGCAGATGTATGCTTACATCCCAGAATTTCTATAAAAAGCCAAGTGCTGATGTTACCATTCATACTATTTAAAACATTCTGATAGTATGGCTTTCCCCTGTTCTATAGGATTTTCTTCCCTATTCTCATGGCTCTCGATTTGTCCTTATAGAATTAGAAAGACCTAGAATTATCTCATCTGGAATAGGTGGTGCAGGGAAAAGTAGAGATTAGCAGCAGGGTCCATTGTAGCTCAGTGATTTCTTCTCCAGTCTCTTATCTCATCTGATGGAGAGTTCTGAGGGGTATTCTTCCTTCTCTAGTAGTTCCTTATTTATGTGAATTGGCAGATTCCCTTCTAAAGTAGAGACACTTCTCAGCTTCCTCTACCCCTCCCTTACATCTAATTTTCCTAATAGAGCATTAACTTTAGGTGTAAGGAGATTGTCCCCCAGAAAAAATAGATAAGGGATAGGAGAAGAATTGTTGTTGTTGCTATTGTTCTCTTGGCTTGGGTCCCAGTACTTTTGAGGCCAACTAGGTGTGGATTCCCCAAGTTTCTGCTTGATTGAAGTTGCATGATACTTCTAGACTTGGAGGGCAAAATCTCACCCATGCAATGGAACCTGGAAATAGTGAAGGAGATCCTGTCATCCTGAATTTCCTTTCAATATTGTTCCTTGCACATTTCTCATCCGTTGGTGTATAGTTTGAAAAGGTAGAGCAACAAAGGATCTCATTAAACACTTTGATGGCATTTGAGGAGTGCTTGGCTCTAACGGCCTCCTACAATGCATCCATCGACAAAAGACCGGCTCGTTTTCCTGCCAACATGGAAACAGAGCATACAGTTATGGAGTGGTTACACCAGCCTCTTCTTGCAGCTGTATTTGTTGCTTACAAAACAATTTGAACTTCTTTTCTCATAAGCCTGAAGCTTGTTGCTCCCTTATCTCTATAAAAGGGAATTTAGGGCTTATGAAAAAGCATTGGTTCGAGGTCATGGTTCCAAACTTAGTCTGAAATAGGGATCAATCTAGTCAGGGAGGAGTTGTAAATAAGTTTGTTTTCTACTAATAGAATTAGTTGTCTATTTTTAGGTTTCCATTTTGAGTCTCTTTTGATTTCTTCATAGAACTATTGAAGGCTATGATGCAAGTTACTAAATAGTTTATTTTACAAATCTTGTTGAGTCTTGGAGTATACTATCTCCTACTTCATGTATACAATTTCACGTTATGAATATATATTTGGTTAAGGATCATTTCTATTCATCATCATAGTGTTGAACCTATGCTGGCATATTTCTCTTATGGTATTTACTCAAGTAGTAATATAAAATTGCTATTAGAAAATATCAAATGTGATTATGGTTTACAGGGATAACTAAGAATGGTTGAATCCAAAACTAGTAGAGTATCTTCAATGTAAGGCATTGTTATACCTTTACAGTAAACCAAGGTTTGTTACATCATAGCTTGTTTAGTTTTTATCATTTTAATCATTTTGACTCTTTTGCCCTTAGATAGGCACTGATCTATTCATGGATACTATACTAAACTTATGCCCCTTTGATTATCCTCAAAAGATTTTAAAATCAATCCAAATATTTTCCTTTCCAATAATAGGCTTTTAGGGTATTTATTTTGATTAAGTTAAGTTTTGGATGTTCCTCTACAAAGAATAGGATAAGAGCTTAAAGAATCTACCCCATTCCTTTACATTATCATACATTCTTTCAATCAATTTATGAGGAACATATCTATGATAGGAACAGTGTTGACAAGATAATATCTTAAGAAAACCCCATCCATTTGAGTAGAACATTGTTTCATAAATAAATCCAACTACAAAGGAACACCCTCCTTGGTTTCATAGAGCCTAAAGTGTAGAGGAAGAAAAGGGGGATTGGGATAGCCTTCTCTCCCTAATCTCCTATTTGTTGGCCAATCCCTCAAGGCATATCAATCATTAATAAGTGGTTGTTTTATCAATTTGCTACAAGAATCAGGTAGGGAATTTAAAAAACCAATAGATTGGTGACTCTATTGGGGACTCTTGCATAAAAGTTTGAAGTACTAAGTGCAGTAGATTGTCATAGGTTTTTTAGAGTTTGCATAAAATTTGTGTTCATTATTTTTCCCTAAACAGGTGGTGACTCTACCATATTTTGAGATAGATGCCGGACTGTTACATGAATTTTTATGCATCAGAATGTTCCATATAACTCTACTGTGAAATAGGATTCAAAGGGGTTGATTCTGAAGAAGAAACAATATATTCCTCTATGAAGTAGAGGTGGCGACTCTATAAGAAGGGATCTGATGATGCAGTCTAGTGTTATTGATTTTTCTTGAAAATCAAAGTGTAATTTGTACCAGAAGCAAAAAATTATTTTCAAGTATTTTACCAAGCTTAAAAATATTTCCTGAAAAGTTTACAGATGTATAAACAATAACCACACTTTTTTTATCAAAGTGGATTTGTCATGGAAAGATATAGGGCTATTAATTTCAATAATATTTATGGGTTTCCAAATCATATGCCTGATGAAGTTAGAAGTTAGATAACCAAGTTCAATAATGATAGATTCAAAGTAGCTAGCAACCATTTACAAGAACGTGTGACTTAATGGGACATTATGAAATAGATCATGAAGATGTAGTCATAAATTTGTTTGTTCAAAATTTTAGGTGAGAAGTTAGAGATTGGTTTGCATATCTACCCAATCAGCCTATCTTTTCTTGGCAAGATTTAAGGTTTTCTTTCATGGAATAGTTTGGGGAAAGAATAGATGTAGTTTATTTAATTAAAGAACTTATGCAAATTGAAAAGGAAGATAAGGAATCAGTCCTAGCTTTCAATTTAAGATTTTTTAGAATAGTGAGGGAAATTACCGAAAATATCAGACCTAATGAGGCTATGTGTTTGATCATATATTTAGGTTCATTCAATAAAAAAGACAGTTATTGACTGCGAGATAAGAACCCTACTACTATGAGGCAAGCACATTCCTTAGCATAAATATGGAAAATAATTTGAACCATGCAAAGAGAAAAGGTTGTGAGTTTATAGAAAATGGGTATCAAAGGAATAATGGATCCATTTGTTCCCCCATTTACCAAAGGGAAGATAAAATGGGCTATTCTGACAAACCCTTGTCAAAACAATCAATCCATGGCACTCAGTATACTAAAGGGGATATGGACTATGATCAAAATAGAGGATTTTTAATTTTTTGTAATCCTACTACTCATTTTCCCCCTCAGTATCAAAATAAGAGGAAATCCCCAGAGCCTTAGAAAGCAACTTATGAGGTACTGGACACCATAATACAAAAGGATATATCAATTAAGGAAGTTCCTTTGACTTATAAAAGAATGACAAGTTGTAAAGATATATCACCTATTTGTGAGGAAATCTATTCTACATCAAAGTCTCCTAGGGAAGTAGCTTGCTTTGAGTCCAAATATCAGGAGGGATTGATCCTTGTTAATCATATAGAAAATAGTGAGCAATTATCAGAATGCTCAAATCAAAATAGTAGGGGTTATGAATTAGATAATGATGTATGCTATCAGAGAAGTGATATTAGAGATTGTGCAGATGAAATGCATATAAGAAACAACCCATTATATGAGGGACCTGTGGATTTATTAGTAAGAGAAGATATGGAGCCCTATAAATGCACATAAAATCCACTATTTGAAAAGGATCATGAAGGAACTAATGAAGCAATATTGGTTCAACATACAAAGAAATGTAGGGGGATAAGCACCGAGTTAATAGATCAAGACCTAAATTTTTAGCTTGGTAATGTCTCCATTTCCTATATTCATCATCAAGATGAAAAGCCATTTGAGAAGGTAGAAAATAAAAAGCAGAGTATCAGATTTCCATGGTGAAGAAAAATATGATTGTTTCAGATTTGATATTGATATAGGAGAATTTTAGAACTCCCCTACTACCAATTATAAAATGGATTATGATTGCTTCTATTTTTTAGATTTATGCAAAAGGCAAAAATCAGGAGATGATAACATTTTCACATGGTTAGAAACAATTGAACCATGTGCTGAATCTTTTTTTGATGGCAATAGTGAAGGAAATCATGGAGAAAATAAAAATAACGGTCCAACAAGCTATCCAAGTATCTTTGTCAAGAGAAGGTTGGATTTTAATGAATTTTTCCAATGCAATTTAATAGTCATTAGAGAATAGAATGTTTGATAGAGGCAGGCTGAGTTTTTTCTCTACATAATGACCTGGGGTCATTATGTGTATGGTCTGCTCCTCTAGATTTCTTTTGTGATCTCGCTTTATTCATAATAGAACATGTGTCCCCAACTAGAGCCACTGATGGAACCATATAAATTTTTTCATATTTCTGGTAATTTTGTTCCCAAGTCTATGTCACTTGATCATAAGATTTCCAAAATTAAGGTTTCACTACTAGAAAAAATACTCTGAGTAAGCTGAATTTGCTAAAACCCTGAACCCTAAAGTATGAAGTCATGTAAATGACCACATTCAATCTAATTCTTCGGTGACTGCTTATTTCCTTTCACTATCTTTTAAAGTTTTCCTTCATGCCTTGCCACAACATTGTTTACCAACCCCTCACTAAGCAGTTACCATTTGTAGCCTGCACCTAGAAAAAACTTTATCTTAAAAAAGAATCGACCCAATTGACCATCCTTCTCCAAAAGTAGCAGAAGTAGTACATGTGTCAAGGTCTAGTCCTACTAACCAGTTTTGGTAGGTGGCACTAGAGGATTCATTTCTACCAATCCACCCACAAAGAGATACAAATTAAGCTAGTGATGGGGAGTGCATAGCAGAAACCATAGAATGGGCCCTAATTACCTCACAATCGACAAGACTTCACACATGAGCCACCGATACATCACCATCGACCAGACAACCACTGGTCAGAATGCCTTACTAAAGTCTCTCTGTTAGTCCACCATACACCGATGGTTCCACTTCACTCTACCTTTGGTGAGACCCACCTCGCCGATGAGCACTTATAGGCACTGGCTAATGCGCCAATGAAACAACATCCTCGGCGAGACTTTCACTATCGGTCAGGCTTTCTCCCAAGTTGCTGACAAACTGATCACTCTAATGTCTTTTCTGACCTCCGCTTGTCGGTGTGACAATTGCTATCAGCCACCTTAGCATTTGCTAGGCTGATACACCAATACACTGTCACACAGTCTTCCTTCTCTGAACCCTAGCACATGGAGATGCTAGGTCAACCTACTTTGTGAAACATACTGTCTGGATCCTTTGCACTGCCAAACAATGGAACAAAACAGAAAATGAAAACAAATATTTATACAATGAAGCCATTCCACTAATTTTGATAGAAATCTCACCAGTGGAATGCTTCATGACGACATACAACAACAAAATGGAAAGCACAAAGAGAACAGAAATCTACATCTATACAAATTGTAATTATAGGAAATGGAAATCAAATTGATGGAACAGAATGATTCTATTTCTCCTTAGCACAATCACAATTAGATTCGATCACACTCTTTCTCTGATCTGATTACAATAAAAATGATATCCACATTTGGTTCCATCCTCGAGGTTTATAAAATCACCCTGAGGAAAACCAAACCTGATTCCAAGTGACTGGGAGACCAATTCCAAGTGGCTGGGAGACAACTGTCTAAATAGCCTCCAACTGCCCTACTGCCCTATTTTGCCATTATATGGTTACAATTTGACAAATGTCCCCTAAGTCACTTGGGACTTACAAAATGAACCTAGATAGAAACTGAAATAAAAATGCATTGGTCAAATAGACTTTATTACAAAAGAAAACATGATTTTCTAGGTTGTCTTGCACCATACTCCCCAAGTGAAAGTTGTCTCAAGTCCTCTTAGAGACTAACTGCTACAAATCACCACCCTACTTTTTGATGTCTTCTTCTAGTATCCATGTGGCCTCTGAGTCTGGAAGTCCTTGCCATTTGACTAAGTGCTCAAAATATGTCTGATTTCTGGTCTTCTTGGCTGTCCTACTATCCAAGATGCACTCCATCTTCGGTAGTTCCTTAGGTAGTAAATATTGCACCCACTCTGCATTGTCTTGGATAGAATCTACTGTCCCTTCTCCTATATTAGGACTCCTATATAATGTCAGATCAACAACATTGAATATAGGTGAAATAGAAATATCATCAGGGAGTTCAATTTTGTAAGCATTAGAGCAATATTTCTCCAGAATCAGACAAGGTCCAATTTTTCTCATCATCAACTTGCTATGTTTTCCTATGGGTAGTTTGTTCTGGTTGAGATGAACCATGACCATATCTCCTATTTTATACTACATATCCCTTCATCTTTGATCCACTCTAGCCTTGATCTTCTGACTATTCTGGTGTAGAGTATCTCTGACATGTTGATGGATCTCTTTTATAGCCTCTGCAAATGTATCAGCATGTCCACTCCTTTTGTCCAACCCTTGAACATCTCTTAATTCAAAAATTCCTCTAGGAGGACTACCATAAACAACTTCAAAAGGACTTAGACCTATACTTATGTTTGTAGAATCATTATAGGCATACTCTACTTGTGGGAGTACCACATCCCAACTACTGCCATGTTCTCTTACCAAACATTTCAGCAGATTGCCTAAGGATCTATTCACAACCTTAGTTTGGCCATCACTCTGAGGATGATAGGCTGAACTAAAAGACAAATTTGTACCCAATCTTTTCCACAAGGTTCTCCAAAAATGTCCCACAAATTTGTTGTCTTTGTCAGATACAATACTCAAAGGCAATCCATGAATCTAGAAAAATTCTTTAAAGAACAAACCTGTAATGTAACTAGCATCATTGGTGGTATTACAAGGAATAAAGTGCACCATTTTGCTAAATCTATCTACCACAACAGACACACTATCATAGCCTGTCCTTGTCTTGGGCAATCCCATCACAAAATCCATACTCAAAATTTCCCAAGGTTTGTTTGGTATGGACAAAGGTTGGTACAGTCCTGCATTGGTTGAGACTCCCTTTGCTTTCTGGCAAATCACACAACTCTCAACAAACCTTCTGATATCAAATAGCATCCTTGGCCAAAAATAAAATCTTCTTACAAGATCTAAGGTCTTATTGAGCCCAAAATGTCCTCCTAAACCACCACTATGTTTTTCCTTCACAATATTATCCCTCATTGAACACTTAGGGATACTTAGTTGACTACCTTTAAACAAAAGTCCATCATGCAATGTATAATCTAAAAATTCACTATGGAAAGCATTGGCAAACTCACTGCATACCTTATAAATCTCCTTGAAATCTTGGTCCTCTTCATACAACCCTTTGAGTGACTCAACACCCATGCTTTGTAGCTGCACTTCTTGCACTGTCAACACCCTTCTGCTTAAAGCATCAGCAACCTTATTGGTTATTCCTTTCTTATACTTGATGATGAAGGTGTATGCTTGAAGACTTTCCACCCATTTCATGTGTCTATGGCTGAGTTTTTCCTGTCCATTAAAAAAACTAAGAGCATGATTGTCAGTGTATACATTAAATTCTTTAGGAAGCAAGTAGTGCCTCCATTTTTCTAGTGCTTGTACCATAGAATATAACTCTCAATCATAAGAGGAGTACTTCCTCTTGGCTTCATTTAACTTTTCATTGAAGAAGGCTACTGGTCTGCTTTCTTGGCTCAACACTGCTCCTATGGCCAACCCACTTGCATCACATTCAATTGTGAAAACCTTATTGAAATTAGGTAACACTAAAACAGGGAATTTAGCAACTTTCTGTTTTAGACTCTCAAAGCTCCTATCTGCTTCTCTCGTCCACACAAACTTCATCTTACCTCCACCCTTGATGCTCTCCAACATAAGTGTATAGATGTCACCATAGTTCTTAATGAATTTCTCATAAAATGTGGTCAAACCATGGAAACTTCTGACCTTTCCTATTGTCATGGGTGTAGGCCAATTCAAAATAGCTTCTACCTTGGAAGGATCCATTTTCAAATCACCCTTACAAATGATAAAACCTAGGTACACCAATTCTTGTTTCATGAAGTCACACTTTTCCAAGTTTATCAGTAACTTCTAATCTTACAGTCTCTTCAAGACTATCTCCAAATGTTCAAAGTGCTCTTCCTTGCTCTTACTAAACACCAAGATATTATCAAGGTAGACTACCACAAATTTCCCTATGAATTCTTGCAACACCTCATTCATCAATCTCATAAAGGTGCTAGGGGCGTTTGAAAGACCAAACGACATCACAAGCCACTGATACAACCCTTCATTGGTTTTGAAAGCTGTCTTCCACTCATCCCCCTCTCTTATCCTTATATGGTGATACCCAGTCTTCAAGTCTATCTTAGAGAAATAGGTAGCACCTCTGAAACAATCCATTAGATCTTTTATTCTAGGAATAGGAAACCTATACCTGATGGTTATCCTATTTATTTCCTTAGAATCAGTACACAGTCTCCATTTCCCATCCTTCTTTGGGGCTAGAACAGTACGTACTGTACATGGGCTAAGACTCTTCCTTATTAGTCCTTTGTTTAGGAGTTCTTGAACCTAATTTTCTATCTCTTCATTCAGATGTGGGGTCATTTTATATGCTGCCTTATTAGGAAGTACTACTCCTAGTACAAGATCTATCTGATGGCTAATGTCTTTGATTGGTGGTAGGGAATCAGGTATAGCCTTTGCAATCACTCCTTTGTAACTCTCAAGCAAATCTCTAACCTCTTTAGGTCCTACTTCTCTCACATTTTTCTTCTTTACCCCCTTAGGCTTCACAATCAAAGCAAAAGCGACTCCATCACCTTCCTTTAGTGTATCCATGAATTCTTTTTCTCCTACCATCATTACACTAGACCCTACATGCTATGGATCATTACCAATGACTGTATCCGATAAGTCACACTATCCTTTTGGAATAAGTAAGCATTCTTTTCTCCATCATGATGAGCCTTCCTGTCAAACTGCCATGGTTTGCCTAACAAAAAATGGCAAGCATCCATTGGAAGGATGTCACACAAAATTTTGTCTCTTTACCCCCCAATACTAAATTCTACCCATGCTTGTTCATTGATGAGTATGTGCTGCCCCTTATTAAACCAACTGACTTTATATGGACTGCTATGGGGTATCTTTTCTAGATTCAACTTATTCATTGCTTCCAAAGATATGACATTATTAGTAGAACCACAGTTAATAATAACTTTACAAACCTTACCTTGGATCTTATAGTTGATTCTAAACAAACCCTTCTTTGCAATGGTTTAGTCTACACTGGTTCCTTGAGCAGCATCCTCTTGATCATCAAATTTTCTCCTATTTCAGATGCTAGATTCACTTCAGGAGATGTCACACTCCTTGCATCTTCTTGAATCAAGTGGTTCTCTTCTCACCACCATGAGAAGTTGAGGCCTTCTCTGGACACTTGTATGTCAGGTGCCCTATCTGATTGCAGTTATAACATCTCATATTAGAGAACTTGGATCCTCTACCTAATCCATTTGTCCCACCTCTTCCATTAGGCCTTCTTCCTTGGTAGCCTCCTCTGCTACTTGAGTGCCCAACTTGCTCTTCTTGGCTAGACTCACCACTAGGCCTCTGGTTAGGACTTCTTCTTCCAAAACTGCCTCTGCCTTTGAAATTCCTTCCACCTCTACCTCTATTATTCTACTCACTCTTCCTCTTTATCTTCTCTTTAGCCCTTAAGGCCATTTGGAAACACTTGTTCACTGTTTCTGGTGCTAAGATGCTGATCTCATCTTGGATGTTTATCCTTAGGCCATTCAAATACCTTTCCACTTTATCTGACTCTTCTTCTTGTCTCTTTGATCTGAGATTGAGTTTATGAAACTCTTGTGTGTATGAATTCACATCAAGGTCTATCTGTCTGAGATTCTACAATTTCTTATACATCTGCACGTTATAGTCTAGAGGTAAGAATTGTGCCTTGATTTTGGTCTTCATCCTTTCCCAGGAGGTTATCATATTCTTCCCCTCCTTAACTCTCTCTCCTTGCTCATAATTCCACCATGCAAGAGCAGATCCCTTTAATCTTGCCTTTGCCAACTTAACCCTCTTATCATCAGGGATTTCTTTGTATTCGAAATGATTGTTCAATGCCTCAATCCAGTCAATCACCTTTTCAGCTTCCATACTTCCACTATACATAGGTAACTCATCTATGGTATCCCTATTGACTAACTTCAATGCATTTACAAATGCCCTCTGGTCTACTGGTATCTCCTCTGTCTTTTTATTGGTTTTAGTAATTTTTGCATCACCTTCATCGCTGTCACTTTCATCTTCCCTATCTTTGCTTTTGGACTGCTTGAACTCTCCCAACTTGGAGTCAAGCATCTCCTTCATGAGCTTCTTTATAGCGCCTTGTGACATACTTTTGGGAGGCATCCTCTCCACCTCTGTCTCGCTTTCTCTGTCTGACATAAACATTCACAGACAGCACCCAAACACCAATACTCCTGCAAATCCTTAATTAGACTTGTCACCCAAATCTTTAACTACTTTGATACCAATATGATGGGGAGTGCACAATGGAAATCATAGAACAGACCCCAATTACCTCACAATTGGAAAGACTTCACACACGAGCCACTGATACATCACCATTGACCAGACAACCGCTGGTCGGAATGACTTACTAAAGTCTCTCTATCGGTCCACCATACATTAATGGTTCCACTTTGCTCTACCTTCGGTGAGACCCACCTTGTCAATAAGCACTTATAGGCCCTGGCCGATGCGTCAATGAAACAACATCGTCGGTGAGACTTTCACTATCAGTCAGGCTTTCTCCTGAGTGGCCGACAAACCGATCACTCCGATGTCTCTTCCAACCTCCACTCATCGGTGTGATAATTGCTATCGGCCACCTTAGGGTTTGCTATGCTAATACACTGATACATTGTCACATAGTCTTCCTTCTCTGAACTCTAGCACATGGAGATGCTAGGTCAACCTACTGTACGAAACACACTGTCTGGATCCTCTGCACTGCTGAACAATGGAACAAATTAGAAAATGAAAACAAATATTTATACAATGAAGCCATTCCACTGATTTCGACAGAAATATCACCAGTGGAATGATTCACAATGATATATAGCAACAAAACAGAAAGCATAGAGAGAACAGAAATCTACAGCTATACAAATTGCAATTACAGGAAATGGAAATTGAATTGACGGAACATAATGATTCTATTTCTCCTTAGCACAATCGTAATTACATTCGATCACACTCTTTCTCTGATCTGATTACAATGAAAATGATATCCACATTTGGTTCCATCCTCGAGGTTTATAAACTCGCCCTGAGGAAAACCAAACCTAATTCCAAGTAGCTAGGAAATTGATTCCAAGCGGCTCAGAGACAACCGTCTAAACAACCTCCAACTACCCTACTACCCTATTTTGCCATTATATGGTTACAATTTGATAAATGTCCCCTAAGTCACTTGGGACTTACAAAATGAACCTAGATAGAAACTGAAATGAAAATGCATTGGTCAAATAGACCTTATTACAAAAGAAAACATGATTTTCTAGGTGCTCCTGCACCAGCTAGCCTCAGTGAAAACATAGAAAGGGTGACAACTGGTCGAGGACCATCCAGGATGGCAAGGAGGTGGGTCCCGGGCATTACAAAATGATTTCTCTTTGATTCTGAGTGATGGGATCATTACTCTAATGGAAAGGGTATGACGTGGCATGAAACTTGGCCACTTTTTCGAGAAGTGTTCCATTCAAGATTGAGATCTAACAGTTATCTACTATTCCACCAAGATCATAACTCTGACCATATCCTTCATATAGTGAATGATGGGTGTTGTCTTACCTACACTACAAGAAGGACTTCTCCTTGGGGTCATGGCTAAAAAAGGATGTCCAGATGGAAGGATACTATTGAAAGAAGCAAGTTGTAAGGTCTGACCTGGGAATAAGATCAAATCAACATTGTCAAGTTGCACTAGCTAAGATCGAGATCAATGGCCTACATTCAAAGTTATAACAAAAGGATTTGTTGGCACTGAATCTGACTAGGCTTCATTACAAAGCATTAACTGCTCAGGTGTGTGTAAGGTCTCCATCGCCACTGCTTATGAGGAATTTGATAATAGAATAATTTATCTTATGCAAGCTCAACCTTTGGAAATCTGTGCCTCTACCATGATTGACATTTCACCTACTGTGTGATGAAATTTGATGTGATGATAGTGCTTAATTGGGGGAACCAACACACCTGATCTTGAAAAATTCAATGCAAGAAGTGATATTTGTAGTTATGCAGAATTATGAAATCCAATCTTTCTGTTTACTTATGGTAATCTTTAAGAGATTTCCCTTTATGGTAGGAATGTTTTGAATTGACTAGAAAATTAATACACCACAGATGTGTAGATGTATGCTTACATCCTAGAATTTCTATAAAAAGCCAAGTGCTAATGTTACCATTCATACTATTTAAAACATTATGATAGTATGGCTTTCCCCTGTTCCTGTGTGCTCTATTTACTCCCCTGTTTTGTAGGATTTTCTTCCTTTTTCTCATGGCTCTCGATCTATCCTTACAGAATTAAAATGACTTGGAATTATCTCCTCTGGAATAGGTGGTGCAAGGAAAATTAGAGATTAGCAACAGTGTCCATTGTAGCTCTGTGATTTCTTCTCTGGTCTTTTATCTCATCTAACAGAGAGTTCTGAGGGGTATTCTTCCTACTCCAATAGTTCCTTATTTCTGTGAGTTGGTAGATTCCCTTATGAAGTAGAGAAGCTTCTCAGCTTCCTCTTCCCCTCCCTTACATCTAATTTTCCTAACAGAGCATTAACTTTAGGTGTAAGGAGATTGGTCCCCTAGATAAAATAGATAAGGGATAGGAGAAGAATTGTTGTTGTTGATGTTATTCTCTTGGATTGGCTCCCAATACTTTTGAGGCTAGCCAGGTGTGGATTCCCCAAGTTTTTGCTTAGTTGAAGTTGCATGATACTTCAAGACTTGGAGGGAAAAATCTCACCCATGAAATGGATGGTGAGATGTCATTGTACCTAATCATTTAATCTGTTTTCAGATGTCAATAATCTAGGGGATGTGTCCTCAGCTGTTTGCAACTAGGGATTCTACAGTTATCAATTTTCCTAACTAATCTAAACTGCTTCTACTAGTTTGAAAAGATTAACCTATCTACTTACTAAATGAATTCAAGAAATGCTGAAACAAAATAAAATAGGAAATTACTTAAATCAATCTTGTAAATAGTAACATGCATCTGTCTATCAAAATCAATAAATACTCTTCACAATAAAATGTAAAGTAATAAAACAATGGTACTAGCCTTCTGCATGTGTGGTGAGAGTGGGCCCTTGCTCCACACCCTTAGAGTTGAAGGCTACAGTAGAAAGATCAGCACAAAAGAATATCACAACTAGATCTAGTCCAATTCATTCACTTTGCGTTCATAAAAATATTGCTATCACAGAACTAGGATTACTGAGAATCAGAATAATTCAATCATTGTATATATCTTCTACTATTTCTACAAGTATATATCAAAAAGAATGATGACCGATCACTGATCTTATCTACCAGTTCCTCTATGAGATGACATCCATCACTTTTACACTAGCTGTCTAACTATGGAAAATAATCATGCAATAAAAGAAGACCGAGTGGAACAAAAGTCCACTCAGAATTCTAAGTTTCAGTCTTAATACATTTGGGCATCGAGGCCCTAAAAATGTGGATATTGGATTAGTTCCATCTGTAACTTATGCAAAAACTTTGAAAAGATAAAACTCTTGTAGTTTAACTAAAGATGACCCTTCACCACTAGGTGATGATTTGAGTGAAATGAGAGGTGTTAAGATCACTGCTGAGAGTGCCTGATCGGTAGCTTATGCTGGAAATATGCCCTACTCTCAGGAGGTGCTAGAGATAACTGTTCCTGTCTACAGCTTCAGAGATATGTCTGTAGCTCCGGAGATATCTTTGTAGCTCTGGAGATATCTCCATAGCTCCGGAGATGTCTGTAGCTTCCTTTGTTTGGCTCTAGAGATGTCTGTAGCTTCCTTTGTTCATCTCCAGAGATGCTTTCCTTATTACTTCAAAACTTCAGGTGTCATGGTACTCTGGTATTGTCTCAAGGGATCATTGAAGACTATCTCTAGAGATGCACAAAATTGCTATTCTTGGCATCTACGCTTGTTGATTCAAAAAGAGAGAAGTTCTACATTTTTCCAACAATTCCATGCACATTAGTTACTCAATCAGAAATTATAATCTTAAGTAATCTATCTCAATTAATCATTAACTAGAATGATCTTGCTAACTTATTTGGGTGCAAACATTAGGAAAGATGTACTTAGGAAGGAGAAAAAGTGAGGTAAAAAGATGTATTCCATGGGTGCAAATTGGCACTCATCATCCCCCCATACCTAAGGTTTGGCAGGTCCTCCTACTTCTCACATTCTAGATTTATTCTGGCGAAGCAACTTGTCAGTCAAGTTATAATGCTATGCATAGGTGGTCCAGGTTGTCTGGCTAGTATTACCATTGCCTCTGTATTGATCAGCCTGCTTCATCCAATCCTGCAATTTCTCATCTTCCATCTATTTCACCCAGACAGGGAGTTGTTCAATTATTAGAGGGGGCCTGAACCATCTGCCTATCCATTCCTACTTATGGTTATCCATCATTTTAGATATAAACTTTACTTTCTCATGAATAATCTTAAGTTTGCAGGGGTGACCACCTCTCTCATTTTCTACTTCGGGGTCAAAATGTTCCATCTCTTCTCTACTATGGGAAGCACTAGGTTTCCTGAATTGATCATGAAAAGACCAAAATCGATGGAGCATTCTTGCAAACTTTAATCTATTTTTAGATGTCAATAATCCAGGGGCTGTGTCCTCTGCTATTTCAGTATCTTCAACCAGGTCAGATAGAACTAAAGAGAATTTCCTCTGCAGTACTCTTTCTTGTAAGAACATGGAATAGCTAGCACTTGGAGGTCTACAGGATAGAGTTTCTGAAGAAATGGAGTCCATTTCAATGATTTTTCCTTCTAAAGTTGCTATTCTTTCTATTTTGGCAGTGACTGCCCTTTGTAATTGCAAGATAGGCTTGGAAACCTCATATTCTCTACACCTCTTCTCCCAATGGAACAGGGCTTTGGGAATGTCAATGGGGATTGGACCCACATAGGCATCTATTTGTATTTCCTTCTCATTGGTTTCCCTTGAACCAACCAATTCTTGAATATATTCCTACTGGTCATCTAGTCTGTTATTGGCCCGAGTTAACTATCTATCCTGGCTTTGTACTTTCTCAATCAATACTGCCATTATTGTGAGGCTATTGTCCTAGCCCTGGTGAGCTCAGAAACACTCTGTGCTGCCTCTTTCTCTTTTTCTTCCAACAGTTTGGCTGCATCAATTTTCTTTACCTCCAACTCTGCCTCTTTCTCAATTCTCTGGGCCTCTAATTCTACCCCTTTCTCTTGGATGATCTTGTCTTTGCTTCAGAATTCTGTTTGTAGATTTGAAATGATTTGTTTTTGCTCCATTTCCACCTCCACTCTGACCTTCTTGAGGTCAGTAATAATCAGATTCTTCCCCCAGACTAATCTCTTTAAATTTTCAATTTCTACCATCAATTTCTATTCTTTTGAAATTTCTACATCCTCTTGATCAGAGGGATGAGAGAAGGTTTCTGCTTCTGTTGCTATTTTTGTGGTTATTGGCTGATCATCAAGGTTTTCCATGGCCATCTGCCCTGTACTACCAACTATACCCATTTGCCCTATTTCTTCTTCTTCTTCAGACTACCTGCCCTGAGGGTCCTCTCCTTCTGCTGGTACCAATGAAGGCCCAGCCTTATCCTCACATGCTCTAAAACCTAGGAGTACCTCAGCAAGCAGGTCAGTATCTTTTTCAACCTATGAGAGATGCCTCTTCCTTTTGCTTCTCCAAAGTAAAGGTGGGGCAAGTGCCTCCAAAGCAGGCCTCTCTACTGTCCTTGTCAAAATATTTTCAAGTTCCCTATTGGTTACTTCTACTTGCCCATTCACTTGAGGATGGTAAGGTGAAGATTTTCTGTGTTTGACTTGATATAAATCTGTGAATGCTTTGATTACCTGTGAAGTAAACTGAGGTCCTCTATTTGAAACTATTGAGATTGGGGCTCCAAACCTTAAAAAATCCTTATTGTAGAGGAAATCAACGACTTTTTCTTCTCTTGCAAATTGTAATGCTTGAACCTCAGCCCATTTTGTAACATAGTCTGTGCATACTAGAATGTACTCCTTGCCTAATGATGGTGGGGAAATTGGTCCCACAAAGTCTAAACCCCACTACTCAAATCGTTCCATCATGACTTGAGGATGCAGTAACATTTCCTGGGTAAAGGTTGGCTGTCCCATCCTTTGGCACTGGTCATAGTGCTGCACATACTTCTTTGTATCCTTATGAAGAGAGGGCCAGTAGTAACCAGCTTTGAGGATCTTGTGGACTGTGTTGTGGAAGGAATAATGTCCACTAGAGGGTTCATCGTGACATGCTCTCAACACATCAAAAATCTCATCAGCTTTTAAACACCTACGTAGAATGAAATCAAGACCACAATTAAATAGTAAACCATTCAACCATTTGTAAGATAAACATTCTTTAACTAAGCATTTTCTTTGTTTTGAGGTAAAACGGGATAGATACAAGCCTGTAGCTAAAAGATTAGCTATGTCAGCAAACCAAGGTGCAGTAGAGGATATAGAAAAAAGATGTTCATCTGGGAACTTGTCCTCCACTGGTTGGTTTTCTCCTCCTTTATGCAATCTTGACAAAAAATAGCAACCAAATTAAACTTTCCTGGATTATCAACTATGGTAATATCAAATTCCTGCAATAACATTAACCACCTGATGATCCTTGCACTTACTACTAGTTTATTCATTAGGTACTTGATAACTACATGATTAGTGTGCACAAATATCTTATATCCAGTGATGTAATGCCTAAATTTGTTTATAGCATAGATGATTGCCAAGAATTATTTTTTAGTTTTGGTGTAATTTCTTTCTGTAGGGGTAAGGTTTTTGCTGATGTAATAAATGGCATGCATACGTTCTCCTTCCTCCTTTTGTCCTAAAACTACCCCAATGGACTCATTTGAAGCATCAGTCTGTATGTGAAATGGAAAAGTCCAATTAGGTCCTTTTAAAATTGGTGTGACAGTAAGATTCTCTTTCAAAGTCTCAAATGCTAATTGACATTCTTCTGTCCATAGAAATTATGTCTTTATTAAGCAGGGTAAATAGGGGGCAGCTATTTTGCTGAAATTTTCTATGAATCTCTTGTAGTAGCTTGCATGACCTAGAAAACTTCTAACATCTATTTGATTTTTAGGTGAAGGCAACTGTGTGATCACTTCTACCTTGTTTTGATCCACTTTGATCCCCTTTTCTGAAATGTGGTGTCTTAAAATAATTCCTTCCTCTACCATCATAAAGCACTTTTCATGGCTAAGGGATAATTGATTTTTTTGACAACATTTTAGTACTTTCTCAAGGTTTGTGAGAGCTTCTTCAAAATTATACCCATAAATAGTAAAATCATCCATATATACCTCCATGCATTCATTAGCTAGTTTAGCAAATATAGCTAAAACAAGTCTTTGAAATGTAGCTGGGGCATTGCATAGTCTGAAGGGAAGAACTTTGTAAGCAAAAGTTCCCCAAGAGCAGGTGAAGGTAGTTTTGTCCTGATCTTCAGGTGCTACTTCAATTTGATTATACCCACTGAATCCATCTAGAAAAGAAAAATACTTTCTCCTAGCAAAGTTGTCCAGTACTTGGTCAATGAATGGTAAGGGAGAGTAGTCCTTCTTTGTGGCCTTGTTGAGTTCTCTATAATAAATACACATCCTCCATTTCCCATTCTTTTTAGGCACTATGACAAGGGGTGAGACCCATTGACTGTTTGAGATTGGATATATGAACCCTGCTTGAAGTAATTTTTCTATTTTAGTTTTGACAATGTCCTTTAAAGTAGGATTCAATCTTCTTTGGGGCTGTCTGACAGGTTCAACATCGTTAATGTATATATGATGGGTATAAATTTCATGAGGTATACCTTTCATGTCTTGGTATTCCCATGCAAAGGTTGTTGAATGGGAAATCAGAAGTTGGATGAGTTTTTCTTCCTGATTGGTTGTTAACTGAGTATTGATATTAAGTGTTTTCCTTGGTAGAATCATGACCTGTTTTGTGATTTGTTCCATAGATGTAGTTAATCTACACATTGGAGTCATGGGATTGAGAGGACAAGAATGTGGAAGCAACATGTGGAAAGTGGCTAAGTCTCTGTAAAAGGTTTCCCCACAAGGAATGATGTTGGTGAGGGTACAACAAGAAGAAGTAAGAAGTTCTCTCCTAGAGTCTTGGGCGAGTTCCATCACATCCTCATTGATTAGGATGTGACTAATGTCTTCTATTGTACCATAGTATATTTCTTCCTCTAACTCTCCCAGATGTTCCTTGATGGTTGCCATAGCTACTGAGGCACTGTTGTCATTGTTCTCTAGCTCATCCACCCATACTCTTCCTGTATAATGCATTGAGGGTTTAGCTGGATGATAAAAAGATATTTTCTTCAGATCTATTCCATTAGAAATGACCATATCCCCAGTTTGATAATAAATAGATGTTGTTGCTGTAGCCAGCCATTATCTTCCTAAGATCAGTGGATAAGCATTTCTCTGGTTACTAGGTTCTAATATCAGTAAGTCCATTGGAAATTCCCATGAATCTATCACAGCTGATACATCAGTGATTACTCCTTTTGGAAAAGCTACTGATTGGTCAGCAAGTTGAAGAATTGTAGTTGTGGATTGGATACCTGATAGAGCTAATTTGTCCATTGTGTGAACTGTCATCACATTAATTACTGCTCCCAAATCAACCAGAACATTTGAAATTTCTACCCCTGAGATGAAAACAATTATGACATGATTTCCAGGGTCTCCATTATTTGGAAGGAGAATTTCTCCCATCAATAGATCTACCATTTTTCCTTCCACCTATATTGTGGAGGGAAAGTTTTTCATCCTACCCTGCATTTTGATAAAATGTTGTTTAATGAACTGATTTAGTTCTGGAACATCTCTAATTGCCTGGAGAAGGGGAATTTCAATGTTTAGTTGCTTGATTTCTTGTAAAAGTTTTGATTCTAGGTTGGTTTGGATTGTTTTTTGTAAGATATTTTTCTAGGGAACATATTGTTTAAGCTGTTCTAGATATGGTGCTAGTTTTTCCATCCCTGGAGCATCTCCGAAGCTCTTGTCAGAATTGTGTTTAGGAATGTTCTCTGGAATCAATCTTTTAGGAGCAACTCCAGAGTTGTCCAAGGATGATTCTTTTAGCACTTTTTTGTTAGTAATCTCCTCCAAAGGTTGAGTGGATGAATTTTTAGGTTCCTCATCATTGGTTACTTCAACTATAGTTGGAGGAGGTGGTCTTGGGAATGCTTTCCTAGAACGTAGCTGGAGATTATTTGAATATATAGCATTAATTCCAGCTAGATTTTCTTTCTCTGTCATGTAAACAGTTGCTCCCTGTTTATTCTGTGGGTTTGGTATAGGATGAGTTGGTAAAGGTGGTTGGCTAACTAATTTATTTTGTACTTGACCTTGTGTGTTGGAAGATCCATTTAGACAAGCTTGTTGTTTGGGTGTCTGCTTTATATATCTTCCTTTCAAATATCTAGCTCTAACCATACAAATCAATCCTAAAAACTATTTTAACTCAGTTTCTCTAATTAACACAATACATCCCTAGCAACAGCAAGAAAAATGGTGAGATGTCATTGTATCTCATCATTTAATCTATTTTTAGATGTCAATAATCCAGGGGCTGTGTCCTTGGCTATTTGCAACTAGGGATTCTACAGTTCTCAGTTTTCCTAACTAATCTAAACTACTTCTACTAATTCGAAAAGATTAACCTATCTACTTACTAAATGAAATCAAGAAATGCTAAAATAGAATAAAACATGAAATTACTTAAATCAATCTTAAAAATAGTAACATGCATCTATCTATCAAAATTAATAAATACTTTTCACAACAAAATCTAAAGTAATAAAACAATGGTACTAGCCTTCCGCCTATGTGGTGAGAGTCGGCCCTTGCTCCACACCCTTAGGGCTAAAGGCTACAGTAGAAAGATCAGCACAAAAGAATATCACAACTAGATCTAGTCCAATTCATTCACTTTGCATTCATAAAAATATTGCTATCAAAGAATTGAGATTACCAAGAATCAGAATAATTCAATCATTGTATATATCTTATGCTATTTCTACAAGTATATATCAAAAAGAATGATGACTGATCACTAATCTTATCTACCAGTTCCTCTATGAGATGGCATCCATCTCTTTATTACACTAGCTATCTAACTATGGAAAATAATCTTGCAATAAAAGAAGACTGAGTGGAACAGAAGTCTACAAAGAATTCTAAGTTTGAGTGTTAATACATTTGGGCATCGAGGCCCTGAAAATGTGGATATTGGATTAGTTCCATCCATAACTTATGTAAAAACTTTGAAAAGATAAAACTCCAATAGTTTAACTAAAGATTACCCTTCACCACTCAGGTGATGATTTGAGTGAAATGAGGGGTGTTAAGATCACTGCTGAGAGTGCCTGATCGACAGCTTATGTTGGAAATATGCCCTACTCTCAGGAGACGCTGGAGATAACTGTTCCTGTCTGCAGCTCCAGAGATATGTCTGTAGCTCTAGAGATATCTCTGTAGCTCCAGAGATATATCTATAGCTCTAGAGATATCTTCATAGCTCCAGAGATATCTCCGTAGCTCCGAAGATGTTTGTAGCTTCCTTTGTTCGCTCCAAAGATGTCTGTAACTTCCTTTGTTTAGCTCTAGAGATGCTTTCCTCAGTACTTCAAAACTTCATGTGTCATTGTACTCTGGTATTGTCTCCGGAGATCATTGAAGACTATCTCTGAAGATGCACAAAATTGTTGTTCCCGGCATCTACACCTGTTGATTCAAAAAGACAGAAGTTCTGCATTTTTCCAACAATTCCATGCACATTAGTTACTCAATCAGAAATTATAATCTTAAGTAATCTATCTCAATTAATCATTAACTAGAATGATCTTGCTAACTTATTTGGGTGCAAACATTAGGAAAGATGTACTCAGGAAGGAGAAAAAGTGAGGTAAAAAGATGTATCGCATGGGTGCAAATTGGCACTCATCAATGGAACCTAGAAATAGTGAAGGCAATTCTATCATCCTGGGTTTCCTTTTGATATTGTTCCTTGCATGTTTTATAATCCCTTGGTGTGCGGCTTGAAAAGGCAGAGCAATAAAGACTCTAATTAAACACTTTGATGGCATTTGAGGAGTGCATGTCTCTAATGGCCTCCAACAATGCATCCATCATCAAAGGTCTGACCCTTTTTCCCGCCAACATGGAAATAGATCATACAGTTATGAAGTGGTTACACCAGCCTCTTCTTGCAGATGCATCTGTTGGTTACAAAATAGTTGTTACTTATTTTGTCATAAGCCTGAAGCTTGTTGCTCCCTTATCTCTATAAAAGGGAATTCAGGGCTTATGAAAAAGCATTGGTTCGAGGTCATGTTTTCAGACTTAGTCTGAAATAGGGATCAATCTAGTCAAGGAATAGTTGTAAATAATTTTGTTTTCTGCTAATAGAATTAGTTGTCTATTTTTAGGTTTCCATTTTGAGTCTCTTTTGATTTTTTGATAGAACTATCGAAGGCTATGATGCAAGTTACTGAACAGTTTATTTTATAAATCTTGTTGAGTCTTGGAGTATACTATCTCCTACTTCATATATATAGTTTCACATTATGAATATATATTTGGTTATGGATAATTTTTATTCATCATCATAGTCTTTCCTATGCTGGCATATTTCTCTTATGGCATTTACTCAAGTAGTAATATAAAATTACTATTAGAAAATATCAAATGTGATTCTGGTTTATAGGGATAACTAAGTATGGTTGACTCCAAAACTAGTAGTGTATCTTCAATGTAAGGCATTGTTATACCTTTACAGTAAACTAAGGTTTGTTACATCACAACCTATTTAGTTTTTATTATTTTAATATTTTTGACTCTTTGGCCCTTGGATAGGCACTGATCTATTCATGGATACTATATTGAATATATACCCCTTTGATTATCCTCAAAATATTTTAAAATCAACCCAAATATTTTCCTTTCCAGCAATAGGCTTTTAGGGTATTTATTTTGATTAATTTAAGTTTTGGATGTTCCTCTGCAAAGAATATGATAAGAGCTTAAAGAATCTAGCCCATTCCTTTAGTTTATCATACATTCTTTCAAGCAATTTATGAGGAATGTATCTATGATAGGAACAGTGTTGACAAGCTAATATCTCATGAAAACTCCATCCATTTGAGTAGAACATTGTTTTCCCCAAGAAAAGAAGACATCAGTTAAGGAGAAATAACTAGAGAATTAGAAATAAATCGATCTACAAAGGAACACCCTCCTTGGTTTCACAGAGCCAAAAGTGCAATGGTAGAAAAGGGGGATTGAGAAATCCTTCTCTCCAAAATCTTCTATTCATTGGCCAATCCCTCAAGGCAGATCAATCATTAATAAGTGGCTATTTTATAGATTTGCTGTAAGAATTAGGTTGGGAATTGAAAACAATCAACAGTTTGGAAGAAATGTTAGTGTGTTTCATGTTATAGCTATAACATCAAATATTTCATTTGTTGTCAAAATGAAATTGATGATTTTTTCTTTTAGTTCTTGAAGGTGAGATGAACTTAACCCATTCACATTTGTGTATAAGTTTATGTAAAAATATTGTTGTTATTCCTATTGATATTAATATCTATGTCCATAGACTGTTATTATATGTAGAAATTTGAATTGTTAGAATAGGTTTGATAGTAGGTTAATTGTTAATGACCTCCATTATAATGAAGCATCCATTAATAGCCATCTTCAATAACATTGAATGATTTTGAGAGAGAGTTGTTGTTGTGTGAGGAGTGGTAATTATTAACCACGTACTCCTCTAACTTTGCATGTCCAACTAAGAGCCTTCGCGAGATAATTTAGTGGAGATACTCATGGCTTTTTGAATTGATTAACTATTTTAAGAGTGGTGTCTTTATGATAGAGAGTCATGGATCATTATGGTAGGGAACGACTCATTAGTAGAGTCAGGCAGAGAGGTAAGAGAGGTGGTTGTTTTTGGTGATAATAGAGATTCAAAAAGATCAATTTTGGGAGCAGAGTTTAGGAGAGCATCAAGAGAGTCGAGAGAAGGAAAATCTCAGAATAGTGAAGGCTAGTTATCTCAGTTGATAAACACTATAAGTTATAAGGAAAATCAATATCTAAGAACAGATCATTTCTTAGATGGGAATTAGCTCAAGAAGTTGAAGTGCAGGTCAACAAAGTCTAAGTGTCACTAGTTTTCTCAAGTATGAATTGTCCATATTCCTCATGATTCTCTTATTGCAAATTAGGTTACTAGAAACTAGTATATATCAATAATTAATTTTGGAGAACGTAGGCATTCCCTATGAAATGTTGGTAGTTATAGACCATAGCTAAGTATATTAGAAGCTTTACTTGCATTAGAGAACTCTTGGTCAATGTTGCTCATCTTATTATTTCTAGTTAATAATATAACCTTTCTTTTGCTAAGAACTTAGAGTCGGTGTTATCATCTATTTAATAGTCGCTAGTCATAGTATAATTTTAATGGCTGATACATTTATATAAAGAATGTTAGCATAGCTTAGTTTTTTGTTCTTCACAGTGAAAAGGGGAATGGTGTTCCTGTAGAAAAGGTTTTGTCTGAAAGAAAACTTTACTGTTAGTTATCTCTAGAAGATGGTTTCTATTTGTACATAGATAAAGTCATGGGATAAGTTTAGACAGATTTTAGGAATATTTAGATACAGATGATGCTATGTTTAAACATTATAAACATATTCTTTTTCTGTATGTATATATTTCATAATATACTACCCGAGCAGATTATATATGACTTTATACTCTTATTTTTTTGCATAGACTTCTTTGTGGAGTAGTGAAAACAAGCAATACAGACTTATGCAAGTCTTAGGGTTCTTTTGTTATTGCATTCTTATGTTCTTATAAGCTACAAGTCTAATATACTTGTTGGGTGATAGAGGCTTCCTATTTTGCTGAAATCATATAGTCAATAACAGTGAACAACTAGTGGAATATATAATATAGTATTTGAGTTAATTGAGAGGTTTTTGATATTGATATTGTTCCAATCACTTCATTGGTTATATTTATATAAGTAGAACAACTTAGACAGTAAAATAAAGTTGATGGAAACATAAAATAAGTCTTTTTAAGGATACATCGAGTGAGATGGTATTACTACAAGTTTAGATGAAAGTACTTGTATACTATTGCTTTGACTTAGCTTATTTATAAGAGCAAGAGACTCAAACATTGAAATCATGTGGATAGAAAATAGAATTTAGTTCATCATCTTTTTGGAATTCAAACTAAAACTAGGAGAAGTTTAAACTTGAATTTGTTCCTTTAACTTTATTTAAACTAAAGTATACTTGTATACTATAATCTAGTCAACGTTTGTGAGATTTAAATGACCTCATAGTTGGAATAAGACTCAAAGATAATCTCTTTCTTGCTATATTCTTACTTTATAAGATTAAGTTTTTTTGTTATTCCATTGTCATGGAAAAGGGAAAGACAAAAGCCTTAGATTAACCCAATCGGGTAAAGTCATCTAATTTACCCTTGTGGTTACATCTTGTCTTAACTATTTAGATCGATAATGAAGAGGTGATTTCCTTATTTATGATTGTTAATTATATTTAGTCATAAAGGAGATTTTTCCTATCCATTTATGTTTATTCTTGATATAAAAGAAAACCTATTTGGTTGTTTGCAAACGGACTTAAGTTATAAGTGTCGATAAGTCATGGATCTCACATGTTTGAAGGATGTAAGGAGATACCCAAGTGTAGATAGTCATTCCATAAGGTCTTTAGAAAAATGACGGTGTCTTGAAAATCTATCTAAGTCGAAAAGACTATATTTGAGTTAAATAGAACTCTATAGTTAAACCTAGTTGACCAAGTCATACTATAGGATGTGACAGTATCCAAGTGAAGTTGGAGGGTGGGTGGACATTATGACAACATTCATTGAGAATGTCTATTTTATATTGAATCTTTGGCCAAAGTAATGCATACGTCTCTGTGCTCATTATCAGATCACCATATCTGGATTGCATAACCTATTAGAATGATCATACTTAGCTCAATCCTTAATGCAGACCACAAACACAATAGGCATACAATCTAGAGACCTCCACAAGCACAATGAAATCAACAAGAACAACCGTACCACCTTGAATCACTAGAATCACTTGCATCTTCATACGGGAACTTAAGAAAACTAACTGTCATGATTGTCACACTAGAAAGATTGCTTGCAAACCTCGAAACGATGAACCACTTGAGTTGAGGATACACACCAACATCCCAAACATACCTCTAGAACCATAGACCATAATATTCTAATGCGGAGCAATCCAGACCAAATTCTTGTCACTCTGTTACCTCTAAATAACTGTAAAACTTGTTTCTACTCAGATGACCATAACTTCACCAATCCTCCATGTAGACCTCCCAAGTCTTAACTGAAGAAACTTCAGACAATCCTCTACAAATCCCTTTAATCCATCTTTGTCTCACTAGGAATGTAGAGCAATGTACTTTACTGAACTGCATTGTCTTCACTATCTCTGACAAAGATATATGTTGACATCAATGACAACACATCATAGGCACCTATTTGCAACAATCTCCTCCTTTTTCATTAATGGAAACATATGATGTTAAAAGTTGATTCAACCATCAAGATGAGGACTTCCCCTTTCTCTTATCACACTTACAACAACTTTCTTCACTATTACCCCTTCACCAGCAACTACTTCCAAGTTTTTCACATGACTTCTCTCCCCCTTTGACATCAATGGCAAAGGGCACATATTTGCAATCATCTCTCCCCCTTTTTGTTTCTTAGATAAAACCAAACGAAACTCCCAAATTAACATATTGACTACTCCCCCTAAGTAGCATCCCCTTAACACCAATCTGAATCATAAGATATGACTCTGAGTTCAACCGAATTGATGAACACTAGTGCACCTTAGTTCTGAATAGGAAGGGTAATAACCCCTAGCTTCACTCTGAGATACTCAAAAGTTTCCTTAGGTAGAGGCTTAGTGAAGATATCAACAATCTAATCCTTTGAAGAAACAAACTCCAATCTGACTTCATTCTTATTTACCTTCTCTCTCAAAAAGTGAAACTTGATGGATATTTGCTTTGTCTTTGAATGCAACACTAGATTCTTTGATATGTTTATTGCACTTGTATTTGTTGCAAATATGTGCCTAAGTAGTGTTGTCATTGATCTCAGCATATCCTTGTTGTCATCAGTGTCAATTATATCCTATTTTGCTGACTGTATAGAAGACTAGATTGTTGAGGATATTGAGAAAATTAATGAGGATCAATGTATGCGGACCATATGGCTGAGTAGAGGATTATCTGAAGAAGCTCCAGTTAAGTTTTGAAGGGTTCGTATGAAGATTTAAAAAAGCTATGGCCATCTAAGTTGAACCAATTTTGTAGTGTTCAGAAGAGATAGAGTGACAGGAAAGAGGTCTGGATTATTCTGGATATGTCAAGTGATGATCTGTGAATCTAAAGGCATGTTTTGAAAGTTAGTGTGTATCATCCATTCAAGTGGTTCATGGTTTGGAGCTCCGTAAGCAATCTTTCTAATGTGACAGTCATGACAGATAGTGTTCTTAAGGTTCCGGAGAAAGATGCAAGTGATTCTGATGACTTGGAGGAGTGCAGATGTTTTTGTTTAATTCAGTGTGCTTCTGGAGGTCTCTGGATCATGTGACTACTATGTTGGAGGTTCGTATTGAAGTTTGAGCTTGCTATTGAAGATTTCCCTCTTGGTGTTGATGTTCTTCCCAGTCTTGGCCGACTGGATGATTCAAGTATGTTGCGGATGATCTAAGAGCAATTCTCTAGAGTGTGGCATGTTGCTGGAGGTAGATTCAAGTCTCAAATATGTTTGGCCGACAGTATAGTGATCCACATTAAGTCTAGCTGACCTTGATGTTTATTCCAAGGTTGATGAAGCATATAAAGGTGTGTAGTTGAAGTGTGGAAAATCATCCTTGTGCGAAAATAATAAAATCAAAAGAAAGGATCAAAGGCAGGGTAGAGTAGAGGAGAAGCAGAAGAACAAGAGATGTCAAGGATGAAGAATTATAGAAGAAGTAATGAGGCAGAGAAGAATTTTATGAAAGCATTTCATTGTAACTGAACTAGGCATGAAGTAGATGCTATTTATCAATTAATTCTTTCTATACTAATCACAAAGCCTTTCTTGAGCAGTGAGCTCTAGCTAGTGAGCTCGAAGGCATGTACCTTCTCTTTTCATTTAAGTACTTTTAATAGGGTACAAATCTTGTGGGCTAACCCCCACCATGGTTTTCCCTTTACCAGGTTTCCATGTAAAAATTTTGGTGTTATGTGTGTTCAATCTATTTCTTCTCTTGTGTTATTGATTCAAGCTTAAATGTTTATTTAATTGAAAGTTGTAAAAGAAGGTTAAAAGTAGAAAAGATTAATATTTGAGGGACAAATGATTCACCCCCCTCTCTTAGTTGTCTAGACTAATTCCAACAATTGGTATCAGATCAAGGTTCCTCTAATAGAATCTTAACTGGTCAAGGAGATCCAGGATGTCAACTTACAAGAAGGATAGTCTGAGATTCGATGAAACAAATTACTCTGTTTGGAAGAGTCGAATGCAATGCCATTTACAATGCATGGGTGATGCTTATTGGGTGATAACCAAATATGAGTATAAACCTCCAAAGGAAGGTCCTTCCACTCCAGATCAAGTCAAAGATGCAAAAAATAACCTTCCAGCTAAAGAAGCCTTATTGAGTGCCCTGACTAATTCAGAAATGTCAAATGTCTTTGGACTAAAAACTGCTCATGAAATCTAGAAGAAATTAGGGAATCTTTATGAAGGTGATGAATATGTCAAATGTGCCAATCTACAAAGTCTGAGAGGAAAATTTGAAAATTTGAGGATGAGTGAAGATGAAAACATCACAATTTACATGCAAAAGATAAATGAACTTGTGTGTGGTATCAGGTGTGCTAGTGGAACTTTGAAAGAGTCATAAATTGTTGCAAAAGTGCTCATATCATTACCTGATTCATACAAACATAAGGTTGTTGCTATAGAAGAAATAAGGACTGTCTCAAAAGTTACAAGAGATCAGTTGGTTGGAAAAATTTCAGCTTTTGAATTAAGTAAGTTTGGTGATTCTCTTCCTAAGTCTGAATGTACATTTAAGGCTAGTGCATATGAAAAACAAAGATATGACCCAGGTGAAAACTCTTCAGCAAGGTCAAACAAATTCGGGAAGGCAAGGAAGGATCTTGAAGATGATGAAATTGAAACTGTAGATCTTGAAGCTCTTATTTCCAAAAGAATGCCAAGAGGATTTGGTAAGTATGAAGGAAAGCTCCCATTCAAATGTTTTTCTTGTAATAAGATTGGTCATTTTGCCTCAAGATGTCTAGAGAGGTTTTCAAAACCAAACCCTAATAGATATCAAGGTAAGAAGAATTGTTACTATGTACAAAAGGCTAGAGAAGAGGGAGTCATAGATGATGAATCTGATCATGGAGGTGCCACTGAAGATGATTGGGTATTCATTGCCAGCAAAGAAGAAGATCTGGTGTCTACTGATTCTAATAGTTGTGTAAATATGGAAAGTGCCTTGGCTACTCAGGTTGTTGAAGAGGATGAATGGGTGATTGATAGTGGATGTTCTCATCATATGACTGGTGATAAAAGTA
Organism: Cunninghamia lanceolata; assembly: GCA_027924645.1. Classification (NCBI taxonomy): domain Eukaryota; kingdom Viridiplantae; phylum Streptophyta; class Pinopsida; order Cupressales; family Cupressaceae; genus Cunninghamia; species Cunninghamia lanceolata. Next base: position 25,373,508 of record BSBN01000078.1, on the reverse strand, counting down.
AGTTTGTAAGCATTGAAAATTATGAAGGAAGATTTGTGAAATTTGGAAATAACTCAGCTAGTAGAATCTGTGGCAGAGGATCCATCTGTTTTGATGGTAAGAACAAGACAAATGATGTTCTGTATGTGGAAGGACTAAAGCATAATCTTCTCAGTGTTGGAGAGTTGGTTGACAAGGGTTATGATCTTCGATTCAAGGATGGTAAATGCAAAATCTTTGAAAGCTCTAGAACTGAAATTGCATCTGGTACACAAACTAGAGCCTTTTTCAATTAAGTAGCTCTGGGAAAAGTTGTTTGATTGCACAGATAGACGAAAGCTGGTTGTGACATAGGAGAATGTGTCATGTGAATTTTGATAACATTGTCAAGAGAAGTTCTACTCAGGCTGTGAGAGATCTTCCAAGACTTGTGAAACCTGATAGCATGTGTAGAGAATGTCAATTGGGTAAATAGAACAAAACATCATTCAAAAGTAAAGAACGATTTTGAAGTGGGCGATTGGAACTTGTGCATACTGATCTATGTGGTCCTACTCAAATTAGGAGTGTGCATGGAGATAGATATTTTATGTTACTGATTGATGATTACTCCTAGATGATGTGGGTAACCTTCATAAAGGAAAAAATAGAATCTCTTGAGAAATTCAAAGTGTTCAAAGCTATGGTGGAAAATGAGATTGGTGTGAAGGTAAAGTGTCTGAGATCTAACATAGGTGGAGAGTTTACCTCCGGTGAGTTTGATACATTCTGTAAAAAACATGGAATTAAAATATAGTTATCTACTCCTAGAACTCCTCAGAAAAATGGAGTGGTGGAAAGAAAGAACCAGACCATTCAAGAAGCTGCTAGGACCATGATGATGGAAATAAATGTTCCACAAGTTTATTGGAGAGAAGCTCTGAGTACTACTATCTACACTCTCAACAGGGTGCAGATCAAAGGTAATGTTGATGACTGTTTTGATGCAATCATAACAATAAGTTAAAATTCACATATAATGAACTGAAACTATACTTGAAAGATAAGAAGGAATCATTTGAGATTCAACTAATCCCAAGTCTACAATGGTTCAGTTGGTCAATGTGAAGCTGTAATGTTCAAGGGGCCTTACGTAGTTTAGGTTTGTTTGATGGCTTACTAGACTAAGAATATGCAAAGAGGTCATAGATTTCAACAAGTATTCTGTTCATTATATGTGAATTTTAACTTATTGTTATGATTACATCAGAACAGTCATCAACAGTTTTCTGGCGCTAGAAGGAGGGCCTACCTAAGTTAGGTTTCATTTCAAACTGGCTAACGACAGTAACAGAGTGACTAGGTCTAGGTCCAGTTCAGGAGATATATTTGTGCAACTACCTGATACAAGGCGAAGTAAAAGCCCTTTAATTTGGAATCCAAAAATATCGCAAGCAGGAAGTTCATCTGGAACGCCTCCTGGGTCACCTTTTAACATCCGTAGTATTGTAAGTCCTGACAGATCACTGTTCAGATCTTTAAATCTTGGTTCAGGCACTCCTGGAGGTCTCAATCCTCCTCTAAATCCTAATCCACCAATCAATCCAGGTATTTCTGCAAGTTCAAGTCAAGCTCAAACACCTACAATGGCTTATTTCGATGTTAATTCTCCCATATTCTTCAATGATTATCATGACATGCCAAAAAATCCGGAAAAGATATGTCCCAAATACCAGTTGCATCAAGACCCAGAAGATCATATTAGAATATTTAAGGAAGCATGTTTTAGGGCTATGTTAGAGCACGAGGATGTTGTGTGTAGATTGTTTCCTTACACCTTTAATGAGCAGGCCTCTAGCTGGTACGTAAACTTACCCAATGGTTACATTTCTTCCTGGGCACTTATGGAAGAAGCTTTTCTGTCAAGATTTAGAGGACCCATTGACCCTTGTGCTTTGTATCATAAATTGGCTGCTATAAAACGAGGTGAGGGAGAGCTAATTGATAATTTCAATGACAGATTTCAAAAGGCCTATTCTAGGTTGGTAGCCCCTTATACCATAGATGATGCTCCCTTGTTGGCTATGTACTATGCTGCCTTAGATCCTTTAACTACCATGTTTGTCAAAAGAAAACCTGACATAGATTCAATATCCAAAGCCTATAAAGAGGCAGCCTCAGTGAACCAAGAAATGAGACATACAACTTACAGTCCATTTGGAGGAAATTTTGGGATGCAGAATCAAGCACACCCATGGAATGGAGTCCCTGTGCAGCATGCTCCACTAGTAAATCCGTTTCCTTCTTACACACCTATGTATAATCCTACTCCAATACAAGCTATAACTCCTTACACGGCTAGTACTTCCAATAACAGTCAAAATAATGGTCAGCCTTTCTTCCAACTCCCTAGGGATGTAACTGCGGCAAAAGCATAAGAGGATAGGGAAGAAATCAAAGAGATTACTGCACATTTGAAAAGATTGACAACCGAAGTGACACAGCTAAGAAATGAGAACCTCTATGGAAGAAGCAACCAAAACTACAATCCACATCAAAATCACAACCAAGGCCAAAATCAGAATTATAGTCTCAACCAAAACCAGCAGTACAATCAGAACCAAAACTACAATCAGCATCAAGGCCCCAGTCAGGGGCAACCAATGCAAAATAGGGGGCCAATGATAGATAATAGGACCTGGGGCAATAATAACAAAAATCAGAATCAACCTAGGCCACCCAAGACATGGAACACTGGGCCCAACAACGGTACTCTGGCTTCTCCTTTTGAGAATACAGATAATCATGGTGCAAAACAAATAACTAGCATACAAATGGCCAGTACAACACCCAAAAATTGGTGCAGATTTCACAATACCAATGCCCATGCTGAGCATGACTATCCACAGTTCCACTTGGCAGCTAGTATTTTCAACGTAGATGTACAGCCTCCTACCTCTGAATTTCTCATTCCTAAGGGTAATGAGGTAGTACCCTCAGAATATGACACAGCATTAGTCTTAGAAACGTTTACCTTTGCAACTGCAGAAGAGAAAGAGGATGAATTGCTAGAAGGTGAACCATACTATTGTGAAAGTCTTTATCCTGAATCAGCCTTTGTGTTAAATGCTTTTCAGTTTCCTTTTGAATCTGAAAACGAGATATTAAATGAAACAGAGGAGGTGCAGGCCTTTCAACAGACAAATAAAAGCCACACCTACAATTTGAGGAACAACCCTAGGCCGGGAGGACCTTTCACCACTTCCACTCCCCCGAATAACATCAATACACCTCCAGATTAGAATGCTAGCAACAATCCTGCCATACTTAAAGCTAGTCAGCACACAAATAATGGAACAGCAGTGCAAAAGGATCAAACAAGTAAGACAGAAACAATAGAGACAACAAGACTAATGAATTACTTATCAGAGGAAATAAAGAAAATTAAGGTCAGCATACCTCTAAATGAATTATTGAGGACCCTAGGGATCAGAAATGCTTTTTTAAAATCCCTGGACACATCCATGACAAACAAGGTGTCTGCTGATATAACTGTTCCTAATAGTGATTCACCACCTAAGGAGAAAGGTAAGAAAGTTGAGCAGCCTTCCAATACAAATGTGGTAATACATGCGGATAAGAGGGATACTCAACCTTTCTTGTTAACTGTTAGGTTGTGTGGGAAGAATATACACAATTGCATGGTAGATTCTAGTGCTTCAGCCAACGTAATGCCCTTAGGAATATGTAAAACTCTCGGGCTGACTCCCACCAAATCTGCCAAGGTTGTCACGCAATTAGATAAGACCGAGGTTAGCGTGATAGGAGAACTCATGAGCATACAAGTGCAGTTAGCTTCAGACCCTAGGGTAAGCCAAATCATTGACATTCAAGTAGTGGATATACCCATAAATTATGGAATGTTGCTAAGTAGGGATTGGTCCAAAACATTAAACGGATATATGGCTACTGACTTTTCACACGTGGTTACCATGGAGAGGCATCCCAAACCAGATCAGAATAGGGGCAGAGCCCAGAATGAAACATATGATAACAGAGTATAATCGAACTAATGAAATATTATATGCTGCTGTTGAACCAAGTGTCTATAGAATTACCAACAATGGGATGCAGATTGAAGAGGTTATGATGTTAAACATTAGAAAGAAGTGTGTCAGCAATAGAACAGCACTATTCATTGAGTCTGACAGAAATTCTTCAGATGAGGAAAACAATGCAATAGACAAATTTGGTTGTGCCATTAGACGAGAGGTGGAAGAGTGCGTTACACACAATCTCCCAGTCCAATGTAAGTTATATAAAAATAGGTGTAGAGTCCATGATAGGCAACATTCTGAGGAGAGTTGTGAAATATGCAAAGACATCATTGAATATGAATACAAAAAGTGCATAGGGAGGGTAGAATCACAAGAGAAAAATGAGAATCCTGATCCGACACAGAGATATGTTCAGGATAATATAGATGCCTTGATTCCAGATTTAGGAAAAAAAATAGAGGACGAGGGTAGTTATCTTTCTGAGTTGCAAACTACAAACACACATATGCAAGATAACCAAACGGAAAAACCCATGAATAAACAAGACAAAACCCCACAAGCAATAAAAGGGACAAGGTATGCCAAGGTAAAAGATCAGAAAAGTAAAGATGGCATGTGGACGTTAAAATGTGATGGGTCCAAATCAAAACAGGGCGCAGGTGCAGGTATTGAACTCATAAATCCTCAAGGTAAATCACATTTGGCAGCATATAGATTACAATTTTCCTGCACTAACAATATTGCTGAATATGAGGCCCTAATTTTAGGACTTGTCATGGCCATCAAGAAAGGGGTAAAAACCATCAGAGTATTTTCAGACTCTGAATTAGTAGTCAGACAAGTGAGGAAACTATATGCCTACAATTATAAGAAGATGATTAGTTACAGACATAGAGTTTGGGGTTTAATGGATTCATTTGATGCTTTTAACATAGAGCATATTCCTAGAGAGCTGAACCACAGACCAGATGCGTTAGCAGTTGCTGCTAGTACATTAGAACCATTGACACTGTCAGGATTAAGACGATTTGCTATTGAGCTAATTAACGTGCCCAGTATACCAGACAACGTTACACACTTTCAGGTATTTGGAGAAGATCAGCAAATTATTAATTTTCTAACTTGTAATGAGGCATTTGAGGCCCAAATCATTGATGAACAAGAAAGACCTGAAGTAACATGGGATGAAGAAGATATGATCAACTTAAAGAGCAACTTCTTGCCAAAAGGAGTAATTGAATTAGAACACATCTTTGACTTCGATGGAATAATAAGACAGAAAGACTTACCCAAAACAGAAGGGGGTAAGTGTGATTTACATAACTTAGGGACTGAGCTAAATCCACAAAATGTACTAATTGGGAAAGCTTGCTCTGAGAAAATCAGAAAAGAGGTTCTGGACGTTCTAAAAAAATATAAACATGTCATAGCATGGACTTATGAAGACTTGAAAACATTCGATGAGTCCATCATAACTCACGTAATACCTTTAAGAAAAGAAGTCAAACCATTTAGGCAGAAACAGAGGCCTGTAAATGCCATTCTGGAGCCTTTAATCTTTGAGGAAGTTAAAAAACTACTGTCCGCTGGAATAATTTTTCCAGTCAGACATTATGTCTGGGTAGCTAACTTGGTACCAGTGAGGAAGAAAAACGGAGACATCAGGTTGTGCGTAGACTTTAGAAATTTGAACAAGGCTTCTGAAAAGGATAATTATCCTTTGCCCCCAATAGACGAAGTACTGCAAGCAGTAAATGGCGCAAAGATGATGTCTTTTTTAGATGGTTTTTCAGGTTATAATCAGGTTTTAATTGACAGAGAAGATAGACTAAAAACCACCTTCACTTGCAAATGGGGAAATTATGCGTATAGACGAATGCCTTTTGGTCTAATTAATGCAGGTGCCACTTTTCAGAGGGCCATGGACGTTGCTTTTCGTGGATTATCAGGTAAGTGCATTGTTGTGTATGTTGACTTTTTCCCAGACTGGATGCTTATTCCCAGATTTCCCTACAAGGTAGCCATCAGTGATCAACAGGATCTCTGGGCCAGGGACCAACAGTGTAGGAGATAGACTCTATATTTTATCTCCTCTTCTTCTTCAGGATCTACAAGACCTAGGGGGGTATTCCCTACTCAACATCCATGAGGGTATGCATACAAGGCTGGGATGCTGACAGAAAGCAGATAAGTCCTCCTGTAAGTAGACCAAAACTGAAAGATAAGAGCAAAGGGGCTAGCTTTGGGCCTATTTGCAGTTGTAGACAGAGGACTGAGGATCCTAAAACTAACTCTAATGTCCTAATGGTTGTTTTAGATTTTGATTTGGATTTTAAGTTTGGATGCAAAGTTGGATATGGTTGTAACACAAACACAAAGCAAGATTGGTGCCTATCCAGGGCCTGGAGTCAGTAGACATACACCTGTGAATGATCAGCATGAACAGCTAAAACTGGATTTCAAGGGGATATATGTGGTACCTACCTTACAGGTATCTCCCAATATAGAGTGTTAAGTTATCTCTACTTATGGTATCCCACTGCAGTATACCCTTCCCAATGTTCAACCTGAAAATAGTTTAATCTACCCCTTGAGCAGAAGTTAAAAGATCAGACATTCAACATAGGAATTCTATGCTCTAGAATCTAAACATTACCCAAACATCCAGATTCAGAAGAAGAATACATGCAATACTGGAGACGAAATTAACACAACACATGCTAAGATAGCATTTCTCATATAAGATCAATCATGAAATCAGTGAGTTCATGCCAGAAACATACAACAAGAGATACATAAACTCACAGGTAAGCTGTACAGAGCAACCAGATCAGCTTGTTATGCATTACAGAGCCAAAAATCTTCAACTTTCAACAACCTTCAAATGAGCAACACAACCTGCTTATAACAGCCAGGTAGGTGCTCAGCAATTAATTACATGGTTGACCAAAAATCCCGCCAGATACACAGTATCAGGAAAATGGCGCTCAAACACTACCAGATTGGCGCCCAAACATGAATGCAGCAGGTAGGAGAGGAGACAGGAAGATATCTCGAGCCCTGCGCCACTGTCCGCTGATGTACACCTTCAATCGGGTACCAGATCCGCCCACGCCATCGCCCATACCTCTGTAACAATCGCCATTGATGGCGCACCAACCCACGGCCTCGGGAAGAACATTAATTCTGCATCGCAACCATTTCCCGCCGAGATTCATCATCATGATATTTGAAAACGCAGGATATCAATTATCCCACATGCACCACGCAGCAACCTCTTTAACACTTTATATACTAGGTCATGAGCATATATGATGTCGGTGCTTTTGCTCCTGACGACACTAGTATAAGACTTCATCATCATCATCCTCCAGCAGCATGATATCCTGTTGCCCGAAATATCACCTTGACGTCAGCATCATATCGCAATACAATCTGCATGATAATTGCCTTCATCGGCACAACCTGATCCATCGGAGGAACATCCTCCTGCTGAGCTTATACCAAAAGTCTGGCCGATGAACATCCTGATGACGTCATCATCATATCCTGCTGACGTCATCATCATATCTGCCTACTGCGCACCTCCTTATATCCAGATGATGTCATCATCATGTTTGCAAATATCGGGGGATCTCCACAAGATGATCTGTGTTAGAAATATGACCCCCCCGGACCTCGATGATGTCATCATCATATTAACATCAGGATGATATTCGGAAGACAACCGAATATTTGGAAATATCATCCTAATGCACAAATATCAGGTTGCACTGTAGCTCCACTATAAGATCGGGGCGATAGACGAATATGATGATGCTTGAAAAGATCACCCCCACTAGATAATGCACGAAGCCGGCAGGCGGATATCTCCTTGATATCAGCATCATCATGACACTGGAACAAACATACATCCGGATGATATTCAAAAATGAAAATATCACCCCCTCCTTCGGAAATATCATGATGCAGATAGGCAGAGAAATAGATATCACCCTGTTATAAGAATGACATCAGCATCATCAGGATGACAGAACAATGAACAAGTGATACAACATCATCAGGATGATATTGACTAAGATCATCCTGACGTTCAAAATATGATGACCCCAGTGAATATCGGGTCACACTGAGAACTCTTCAACAACATCATCAAGATGATCATAACCAAGATCACCCGATGATAAAGATATCACCCTGGCAAAATATCATGAAGGCAGAAAATATGATGACCCTCGCAAGCAACACGGTGATAACTGGAAATATGATGATGATGATGACGACCCTTAAGAAAAAACAAGTCAGGTCGAACAACTTAGAGAATAACCCCTTCAGAATATCAGGGCAACATCATCATCATGTTTGGGCAAGGTGATAATTGGAAGATCACCGGATACTTGAGAAATCACCCCCGCAAGCAAATCAGGGCGCACTGTAGCTCATCAGCAGGATCAGGATAATAACCAAACATCACCCGATATTGAAATATGATGATGACGATGAGAAACCTGTCGACGGAGAACATGATGATGCTGACCTTCATCGAAACAAAGATGATGATGATGACCTCCTCCTCAGGAAAATATGATGCTGCAGCTGAAAAATGCTGAGGAGGTCCAACACTTAGAAAAAATGGGCAAGAAGATAAAGGGTTCAAATGAAGAAACCCCCTGATCATGAAAAATCAACCCCAGGTCAAAATGAGTGCTAACAGTGGCTCCGAATGGGGACGTGCAGGTGAAAACCTGTAGCGAGAACCAGATCTCCCGGCAGACCAGACAAAAAGCCAAAAAATGCGAGCTGTACAAGGAATTTACACTACATACATATTTTTACAAATGTGCACAGCAACCAGTTATTCATGCAAAATAGAACTTAAGGAATTGGCCATGCACAGGCAATTCCAGAACTTCACCATCTAGGGCCTAGAGGAAATAAGAATCCTCCCCATGAGTATTACAAACCTGATATGGGCCCATCCATAAGGGTTGAAATTTACCATGTTTACCCTTTTCCTGACCTTTAGCATTCCAAATGAGCACCAGATCATTGACTTGAAACTTCCTTTTTGTAGTTCTTCTGTCAAACTGATATTTCACATCTTGTTGTCTTTTGAGATTGATCTGGTGGGCTTTCCTTCTGTCTTCATCCAATGCAACCAGCTGATTCACTCTTTCTGTCATGGAATCTTCAATCTCCTCATCATTTTCCTGAATGAATCTGTAAACTGGTAGGAGATTGTTTATGGGCAGTCTAGCTGATGCACCATATACTAGCTCAAAAGGTGACTTCCCAATAGCCCTTTTCACTATCACTCTGTCAGCCCATACTGCTAAGTTCAACTTTGAGTCCCAAGCTCTCTTGTTCTTGTCCAGTATCCTCTTGATAATTTTCATGATGCTCTTATTGCTTGATTCTGCTTGACCATTTCCTTGTGGGTGATATGGTGATGTATATGACAGATTTATCCCATACCTGTTGCAAAAATCAACAAATTCACCTGATCTGAAGCACATAGCATTATCAATGATTATCTTAAATGGTACTCCAAACCTGATGATGATGTTTTCTAGTATGAAATCTGTCACCACCTTACTTGTAGCTCTCTTAGTTGGAATGGCCTCAATCCATTTGGTAAAGTAATTAGTTGCCACCAAAATCCAATTGTGTCCCCCACTTGATTTGTCTGCAATTTCCCCTATGAAGTCAATTCCCCATTGCTGGAATGGAGCATCCACAGTTACAGTTCTGAGGGGTAAAGCACCATCATATTTCAGCTTTCCTGAAAATCTTTGGCAAGGGTCACGCTTTCTCACTAACTTTTGTGCATCTGAAAAGAGAGTAGGCCACCAATATCCTGCCCTGAGAATTTTATGAGCTGTTGTTTGGGCAGTATAATGTCCACCACACAATCCTTTATGCATATCAATCAAAACATTGTTAGCCATATCCTCATCCACACATCTCAGCAGCACACCATCAGGGTTTTTCCAGTATAGCTCACCTTGAACAATAACATATCTGATTGCATGTAACTTTAAAGTCCTCTTTTGATTGTCACTGAAATGGGAAGGACAATTCAGATTTTGCAAGTAATAGATAATATCCTTGTACCATTCAGATCCTGATACATTTACACTCTCATCTTGGACTGCATTAACTTGGCATGCTTCCAAGTTTGACTGTGCCATCATCTTGGCTAATCCTTGTCCTCTTATCAACTTAGTAACTTGTATGTCTATGTTGAACTCTTGCAGTTTGTTTATCCATCTGCACCTTCTTCCAGTCACCTCCTGCTGAGTGAATATATCTTTGACTGCTGCATGAGGTACATATGCAATTATATATGACCCTACCAAGTATGGTCTGAAACTTTTGATGGCTCTGACCAGTGCATATGCCTGTTTTTCCATAATATCATACTTCAACTCAGAGGCCTGCAAGGACATACTGAAAAAAGTGATGGGCTGTTCAAAACCATCTTCATTTTTCTGTAACAAACATGCAGCAACAGTATGAAAGGAAGCAAATGAAAATACTTGGAATGGCCTAGAAAAATCAGGAGATTTAAGAATAGGGGCCATCTTGATTGCCTCTTTGATATTCTGAAATGATTCTATTGCTTCCCTTTCCCAGTTGACAGTTGCATCCTTCTTCATCATCTTGGAAATGTTCCTTGTGGTTTCTGCAAAGTTGGGAACAAATCTCCTAACAAAATTTATCTGTCCAAAGAAGGACTGAACTCCTTTCACAGTTTTTGGCATTTGAATCCTGTCAATAGCAGCCACTCTCTCTGGATCTATCCTGATTCCATCCTTGGAAACAATATGTCCCAGAAGCTTTCCTTCAACTACCCCAAAGGCACACTTCTTTGGATTTAAAGAAACACCATATTCTAGTGCTCTTATGAAAATCTGCTCCAGATGCAAACAATGCTGCTCTTCTTTCTTTGAGTAAGCAGTCAGGTCATCCTGATATACAGCCAGGATTGAATCAATCAACCCTGCAAAAGCAACATCCATTGCTCTTTGAAATGTAGCACCTGCATTTGTTAGTCCAAATGGCATTCTAACATACACATAAGTTCCCCATGGAGTGGTAAAGGCAGTCTTATATTGTTCTGATTCCTTTACCTTTACCTGATTATATCCTGAAAATCCATCCATCATGGATAGGAGTTCACAACCAGTCACTCTCTGCAACATAGCTTCCATATTAGGCAGTGGATAGTTATCCTTCAAAGAGGATACATTCAAGTTCCTGAAATCAACACAAAGCCTAATATCACCGTTCTTTTTTTTGACTGGGACAAGGTTAGACACCCAAGTTGAATGTCTGATTGGCACAATTATTCCAGCTTCCCTGAGCCTTTTGAGTTCTTCTTGCATCTTGGGAGCTAAGGTAGGATTAATAGGTCTTTGCCTTTCTCTAAATGGCTTAGCTTCAGGCTTCAATGGGATCTCATGCTGGAATAAGTCTTCCCTATAGGCTTTTAGGTCCTCATATGACCAAGCAAAAACATGTTTATACTTTTTTAGTAATGCAATCAGCATACTTCTAATGTGTGGTTTGAGCTGTTTACCAATATATACCTTCTGAGGGGCCTGAGATGTCCCCAAATTTATTTCCTCTAAATCCTCCTTATTTGTGGGGGATGTCCTTGTGACCATTTTATCTCTACTGTCCAAAACTCTTTCCAAAGCTACCAACCCTCTAGGGATTTTATTAGTCCTCAACTGAATGATCTCTTTTCCCACAAGAGTTTCTTTTCCATCTACAATCTCTACAAAAGCTTGGAAATCAATCTGTTGATTCTCATATTCATCTATGCAGTGCAAAAATTTCAACAAATCCCTATCATCATCAAACACTTGCCAACTGCATATATTTTCTGGTACTGCAGGCCTAGTTTTAATTTCTACATTTGTAACACCTGACAGAGTGATGTCATCTGGCCTTATTGCAACATTGGCTAAGAAATCAGCCATAACATTTTTTGACCTTTCTACCCAGCCTATTGAAAATGCATCAAATAATTCAATGGTATCCCAAACAGCATGCTTGTATTGTTTCAATCTTTTATTTTTTGCAGCATACTTATTTCTGATTTGGGATACAATCAGCTCAGAATCCCCAAATACTCTTAACATCTTAATTCCATGTTTGAGAGCAATATTTAGGCCTAAGAGTAAAGCCTCATATTCTGCAATATTGTTTGTGCAATCAAACCTCAACAAGAAAGAGAATTTGAGGAGCTTACCAGTTGGAGACAGGAAAACAACTCCAGCTCCAGAGCCTTCTTTCGCACAAGCTCCATCGAAAAACATGGTCCATAAGCCTTGCTGATCCAGCTCTTCAATGCAGACATTTTTCTTTTTATCTTCTGTATCATCTGAGACAACCTTGAAGTTATCACAGTCAGTGTCTACAAAGCATACTTGTTCATTTGCTTCTTGGTCTTCCACTGTCTCTGATGATCTTTGTTCTCTGATTAACTTGACATCCCTGCCATTCATTGGAATCATGGCATATGACAGGTCCAGCTACATACTTCCACCAATTAGTGCTGCCCACCTTCTTGACAGCAACATACCATACTGTGGCTTGATGTCAACCACTGTTATATTCATTTTATATCTTTTTTCAGGAAATGCTGTCAGTTTGAAATCTACATCCTTCATGATTCCAATAACTGGTACCTCTCTGGCATCCATAGCATAACACTTTCCACATGCCTTGTCAATTTTTAATCCAGTTTGTTGCATGATAGCCAAAGGCATGACATTTGTAGATGCTCCAGAGTCAAGCATACAATTTCTAATTATTTTTCCATTTATAACCAGGGAAACATAAAATGGTTCCACCTGTGAAGGACACTTTGTCATGGTCATTCCTAAATAGACTTCAGGAGTCTCATCTTCTTCATTACACATGACATGTTTCTCACCCTGGGTCTGATCATTTTGTTTAGTTTGAAAAGGTACCCCTGAGATTAGGGATATTGTCCTATTCTTGATCTCTTCCACTTTCATGAGTTCCATAAGTGGAACAGAGACCTTTACCTGAGAGAGGATCTGAGCTATATCAAATGGAGCATGGTTTTGTACAACAGTTGTAGCTTGCTCCACAATCTTGTTTTTATCCTGAGCTGATTTAGTTTTCATTTTCATAGTTCCCTGATCATCATTCTTGTCTTGGGAACCTCTACTTTGATCTTCAGCCTGAGGGATTTTGTTTTCTGGTCCTTGAGATTCATGACCTGTTCTATGTTTAAAGTTCTGTTTATTATTTACCCACTACCTTTTTTGTGGTTCAGTTCCTTTATGACCATGCACCAGCTGACCTGCAGAAATATCTTCTGGCTGATGTGGGCTGCCTACTTGATTTTTACCTCTGAGATTGTAGTTGCTTTTGACTTGAGCAACTGCTGCAGCTGTGAAGGCTCTAATTTCCTCATCAGAAGGTCATTGTAAGTTACTCAGAAAATTGTGTGAGTTCTGAGCATACACATAGTTATCTTCATTATCTTCATCATATGGGGACTGTTGGCAGGCCTGAACTTGATGATCTGTATTGTCATCAGCATCATAAAGAGTGTATCCATTGCCTATGGACATCATATTAACATCATCATCCTGCACATGATGTGGCTCATTGCATTCATTACAGGATGTAGCATTATCATACAAGGATTGAGCAATCATACACTGTGACTGTGAATGTGGCATCTGACAAATTATACACCACGGAGCATCATCAGCAATATTTATAGTTTTCTTTAGGGGATCAGGAGTTTCTTTGACATGTTGAGCCCTCTGATTTGTGTTGTTACGTGGGAATACAGGCTTACCATCATGCCAATTGGTGTTATAATGCATATCATGTAATGATGGCCTCTTTTCCTGCCTTTGATAGACTTGCCTATCAGGACCCATCCCTTTTTCACTTCTAGCTAATCTATAGCTTAGGTCCTTAACAACATTTGCTAGTTTGTCTATCTTATCTTCAGGAGCAGACGTACTACCTTGAGTGTTCTGAGGCTTGTTTGGATTCTGCAGAATTTTTATATCATCCCTTCTATTTGTTTTGCCCGATGCTTTCCTATTGTTTTCAATATTTACTGCAATTCTAAAAGCATCCCTGAGAGTGGCAGGACCTTTATCTCTTAGTCCATATGCAGTCTTTGCATCAAAGGCATTGATATACAAAATTATGCACATTGGTTCATTTGGCCTCATGTGATGTGGCAATTTGTTCAACACTTTAGTAAATCTTGCATTAAAGTCTGCAACCTGCTCATTTGACCCTTTAGTGATACTGGTGAACTCATTTACAAAAAAGCTAGGGTCAGTTTTATCACCATATTGCTCCTTGAATATCCTTTTAAAATCATCCCATGATGAAATACTCCGGTCAGGCAGATTCCTGTACCATTCTCTTGCCTCATCTATTAAGGATTGCATGAATGACTTCATGAAAACATCCTCATGCTCAACCTCAAAATTATCAATGACATTTTGAAAGGCCTTTAGATGATCTTCTCCTGACACTGTGTTGTTTCCTGAAAATTTAGGCACTTGCAGCCTCAGATGCTTGTCAATGGGGTTAGGATACCCAGGAATACCATCAAACACCAGCTGCCTGAATCTATCTAGCTGCATGGGCTGTTTGTTTGGCTGATTAACATTAACATTTCTGTTTGCATTCTGGTTTCCTGCGTTGTTCAGTGGTATCCTAGCACCATTCACATTTTGTCTCTCATCATGATGCTGATGTTGCATTTCATATCTTTGCTGATATCTTTGCACATTTGCATTCTCTAGGGTAGGAACTGAATCATTTTGGGCAGTTCTTAAGGCTTGCACTTTCTGCTTCATATCATCTCTGATTTTCATGGCTTGTAGGTATTCTAGTTCTGCTCTTAGACTTCTGATTTCTTCAGCCAATTGTTCATCCTTAGGTCTGGAGGTAGATGGTCTCATACCATTTTGGTCATCATCTTCTTCATCCCTCAGAGACTCTGCCTCTTCAAACCTTTCACTTGGGTCTAGAAAAGGGTGTTCTTGGAACACCTCTGACCTCATTCTCATGCTACCACCCTGTTGCCTCTCATATGCACCTTGAATATCAGCTTCTGCATTTGAAAAATAAGGCGCATGCTGTCCTGATGGCCTAGGGTTATCTTGTGTATCATCACCTTTTCTGGGGAAGCTCTCATGACTAACTGAGACAGTTCCCTTTCTTCTGTACATCATTCTTTTTGTTACTGGTAACTCTTCAAATAAAGGATTTTGTTGGGATCTTCTCCCATGCATATAAATTTTACTTTGACCGGTTGGGAGATTACTTCGGAGTCGCCACCTATTACTAGGAACTGTTTTCTTCTGAAAACCAGGGTTCTTTCACAAGGGTCCCCAGCAGAGTCGCCAATTTCTGTTGACTTTTTCCCAGACTGGATGCTTATTCCCAGATTTCCCTACAAGGTAGCCATCAGTGATCAACAGGATCTCTGGGCCAGGGGCCAACAGTGTAGGAGATAGACTCTATATTTTATCTCCTCTTCTTCTTCAGGCTCTGCAAGACCTAGGGGGTATTCCCTACTCAACATCCATGAGGGTATGCATACAAGGCTGGGATGCTGACAGAAAGCAGATAAGTCCTCCTGTAAGTAGACCAAAACTGAAAGATAAGAGCAAAGGGGCTAGCTTTGGGCCTATTTGCAGTTGTAGATAGAGGACTAAGGATCCTAAAACTAACTCTAATGTCCTAATGGTTGTTTTAGATTTTGATTTGGATTTTAAGTTTGGATGCAAAGTTGGATATGGTTGTAACACAAACACAAAGCAAGATTGGTGCCTATCCAGGGCCTGGAGTCAGTAGACATACACCTGTGAATGATCAGCATGAACAGCTAAAACTGGACTTCAAGGGGATATATGTGGTACCTGCCTTACAGGTATCTCCCAATATAGAGTGTTAAGTTATCTCTACTTATGGTATCCCTACTGCAGTATACCCTTCCCAATGTTCAACCTGAAAACAGTTTAATCTACCCCTTGAGCAGAAGTTAAAAGATCAGACATTCAACATAGGAATTCTATGCTCTAGAATCTAAACATTACCCAAACATCCAGATTCAGAAGAAGAATACATGCAATACTGGAGACAGAATTAACACAACACATGCTAAGATAGCATTTCTCATATAAGATCAATCATGAAATCAGTGCGTTCATGCCAGAAACATACAACAAGAGATACATAAACTCACAGGTAAGCTATACAGAGCAACCAGATTAGCTTGTTATGCATTACAGAGCCAAAAATCTTCAACTTTCAACAACCTTCAAATGAGCAACACAATCTGCTTATAACAGCCAGGTAGGTGCTCAGCAATTAATTACATGGTTGACCAAAAATCCTGCCAGATACACAGTATCAGGAAAATGGCACTCAAACACTACCAGATTGGCGCCCAAACATGAATGCAGCAGGTAGGGGAGGAGACAGGAAGATATCTCGAGCCCTGCGCCACTGTCCGCTGATGTACACCTTCAATCAGGTACCAGATCCGCCCACGCCATCGCCCATACCTCTGCAACAATCGCCATTGATGGCGCACCAAACCGCAGCCTCGGGAAGAACATTAATTCTGCATCGCAACCATTTCCCGCCGAGATTCATCATCATGATATTTGAAAACGCAGGATATCA
Organism: Cunninghamia lanceolata; assembly: GCA_027924645.1. Taxonomy (NCBI): domain Eukaryota; kingdom Viridiplantae; phylum Streptophyta; class Pinopsida; order Cupressales; family Cupressaceae; genus Cunninghamia; species Cunninghamia lanceolata. The sequence goes on along the minus strand of BSBN01000078.1, from coordinate 25,356,778 downwards.
ATTATCCCACATGCACCACGCAGCAACCTCTTTAACACTTTATATACTAGGTCATGAGCATATATGATGTCGGTGCTTTTGCTCCTGACGACACTAGTATAAGACTTCATCATCATCATCCTCCAGCAGCATGATATCCTGTTGCCCGAAATATCACCCTGACGTCAGCATCATATCACAATACAATCTGCATGATAATTGCCTTCATCGGCACAACCTGATCCATCGGAGGAACATCCTCCTGCTGAGCTTATACCAAAAGTCTGGCCGATGAACATCCTGATGACGTCATCATCATATCCTGCTGACGTCATCATCATATCTGCCTACTGCACACCTCCTTATATCCAGATGACGTCATCATCATGTTTGCAAATATCGGGGGATCTCCACAAGATGATCTGTGTTAGAAATATGACCCCCCCGGACCTCGATGACGTCATCATCATATTAACATCAGGATGATATTCGGAAGACAACCGGATATTTGGAAATATCATCCTGATGCACAAATATCAGGTTGCACTGTAGCTCCACTATAAGATCGGGGCGATAGACGAATATGATGATGCTTGAAAAGATCACCCCCACTAGATAATGCACGAAGCTGGCAGGCAGATATCTCCTTGATATCAGCATCATCATGACGCTGGAACAAACATACATCCGGATGATATTCAAAAATGAAAATATCACCCCCTCCTTCGGAAATATCATGATGCAGATAGGCAGAGAAATAGATATCACCTTGTTATAAGAATGACGTCAGCATCATCAGGATGACAGAACAACGAACAAGTGATACAACATCATCAGGATGATATTGACTAAGATCATCCTGACGTTCAAAATATGATGACCCCAGTGAATATCGGGTCGCACTGAGAACTCTTCAACAACATCATCAGGATGATCATAACCAAGATCACCCGATGATAAAGATATCACCCTGGCGAAATATCATGAAGGCAGAAAATATGATGACCCTCGCAAGCAACACGGTGATAACTGGAAATATGATGATGATGATGACGACCCTTAAGAAAAAACAAGTCAGGTCGAACAACTTAGAGAATAACCCCTTCAGAATATCGGGGCAACATCATCATCATGTTTGGGCAAGGTGATAATTGGAAGATCACCGGATACTTGAGAAATCACCCCCGCAAGCAAATCAGGGCGCACTGTAGCTCATCAGCAGGATCAGGATAATAACCAAACATCACCCGATATTGAAATATGATGATGACGATGAGAAACCGGTCGACGGAGAACATGATGATGCTGACCTTCATCGAAACAAAGATGATGATGATGACCTCCTCCTCAGGAAAATATGATGCTGCAGCTGAAAAATGCTGAGGAGGTCCAACACTTAGAAAAAATGGGCAAGAAGATAAAGGGTTCAAATGAAGAAACCCCCTTATCATGAAAAATCAACCCCAGGTCAAAATGAGTGCTAACAGTGTATATGGATGATTTAACTGTGTATTCCAAGGATGCATCCACCCACACTGAGGACCTCAGAAAAGTACTCCAGCGATGTGAAAGGTATGGGATTTCCCTTAATCCTAAGAAATGTATATTTGGCGTAACTAAAGGTAAATTATTAGGCCATGTCATTTCTGAAAATGGAATTTCAATTGATCCGGATAGAATAGAATCCATAAAAAATTTGCAAATACCAAACAGTAGGAAAGAATTGAAATCATTTTTTGGTAAAATTAACTTTTTTCGGAAGTTTATAACAGGTTTTGCAGAGATTGTGCAGCCGTTGAATGCCATGTTAAAGAAAGATGCACAGATGGAATGGACGCCAGTGGCCAAAGCCGCATTTGAAGATATCAAGGAGGCAATTTCTAATGCCCCTGTATTGGCAAGTCCAGACTACACAAGCCCATTTTACATCTACTCCTTTGCATCTTCTCATTCTGTCGCTGCTGCCTTGACACAGAAAGGTGAAAATAATGAAGAGAGGCCCATAGCATTTATGAGTGCGCCTTTGAAGGATGCACAGCTGAGGTATCTAGATATCGAAAGACAGGCATTCGCATTAGTAAAGGCTGTGAAAAAATTTAGACACTATATTCTGCGCAGCCAGATTAAAGCCATAGTACCAGACGCAGCAGTAAAGATGTTGCTGATGCAAAACGAGCCTGGAGAAAAAAGAGCCAAATGGATCACCACACTGCAAGAATTCGGCATGGAGATCATTCCTGCAAAGCTGGTCAGAGGGCAGGCGCTGGTGCAGACAATAGCAAACATGGATCCAAATCTGATAAAACAGCAATATGTATTGAATTCCCAAGACGCATCAGGCTGGTACGATGATTTAAGCACCTTCCTGATAGCTGGAAAGTACCCAAGCAAGATGAAGGCTTCTCAGAGGAGAGCTTTGAAGATTAAGGCACAGCATTATATGGTGCAAGGAGGTCTTCTATTCAGGAAGAACCATGATGGAATTTATCTGAGATGCATAAATAGAACTGAAGTTGATAAAGTGTTGACTGAACTACATGACAAGTACGGAACCGGCCATGGTTCCCATTTAGCTACAACACACAAAATACTGAGAGCGGGCTATTACTGGCCCACTATATTCAAAGATACTAAGAGTCACATCAGAAGCTGCCACACCTGTCAGACTGCAGCAGACAAAGGAAGAAATCTGGCCAATCCACTGCAACCTGTGATCGAATCCAGACCGTTTGCACAATGGGGCTTGGATTTTATCAGAGTCATCAATCCCCCATCTTCTGCAGGACACAAATTTATATTGACGGTAACGGACTATTGTACAAGGTGGACTGAGGCCACCTGCTGCAAGTTTTCCACAACTGAAGTAGTTATCAAATTCCTTGAAGAAAACATTATCACCAGGTTTGGAACACCCTATTCATTGGTATGTGATAACGGCCATGCTTTCTCTTCTTTAAAATTTTCTAAATGGGCATTTGAATATGGGATTATTCTAAGGTTTTCTTCGAATTATTACCCTCAAGGTAATGGACTGGCTGAATCAACAAACAAAATTTTATTAGACATCATCAAGAGGTTAATTGCCAAAAGTCCTAGAGAGTGGAATACCCTATTAAGATATGCATTATGGGTAGATAGGACCAAGTTTAAAACAGCTTTAGGTAGCACACCTTATCACTTAGTTTATGGGACTGATCCCATACTTCCGGTTAATCTGAGAATACCAACCTGGAAGTTTGCCAATGAATATCTAGGCTTTGATAACCATAGGGAGGCCAGAATAGTGCAAATGTTACAACTAGAGGAGAAAAGAGGTCAAGCCCTCGAGAAGTTTGCCAAACACCAAGCAGTTGTTAAGAGGTGGTTTGACAAAAGGGCAAGAGTCAAAACATTTAGGATATCAGACTTAGTGTTGTGCTGGGACAAAGCACATGAAAAGAAAGGAAGCCATGGAAAATTCGATAAATTATGGCTGGGTCCATTACAAATCTCAGAAATAATAGGAGATAACACCTTTAGACTTAAGACCTTGACTGGAGAAGATGTGCCATTACCAGTTAATGGCCAGCATTTGAAACACTACTTCCAGGCTTGAAGGTCAGGATGAGGCAGTCCTTTCTTTCTTAAATGTAAAATGCTGTAGATAATGTACAGTTCTTCTTTTGCTGTTTTCTTCTTGGGTTGGCTGTTTGTATAGCTTGTCTTCTGTTTGTTTTTGCTTTTTGTTTCTGTCTGTTTGTACAGTTTTTTCTGTTGTTGTGATGTTTGTACAGCCTGTTTGTTTGGTTTGTTTGCTGTCTCCTCAGTAGGGATCTTTATTTTACTGTAGAGTATTAAGGAGCAAAACCAGCAACCATTCAAAATAGTATATAATTTAGGATATTCAGGTTAACCATTTGCAATTTACACATAATTTGTCACTGTCATGAATGTAGAGAGTTGTTCATCTTCTGAAGTTTTGTATTCAATAAATGTGATTAAGAATTCGAAGCAGGTTTCTCACGATGACACACCTAAAATCCTTGGGTTTGTTGAACATACTAGTGTAGATATTAGGTGAAAAATTAGAGGTCACCCTTGCTACCATTACAATTCTTAGCTTAATTTCAGCAAGTGCCCACTCCTTTCATCATGAAGTTACAAATTGCTATATCTTATGAAATCTTTCAAAATTAGAAAACAAAAAAATAAATAAATAAATAAATAAAGCGGATTATACTGAAAATCTGGATTAATCCATCTAAGTAACTCTACCGGGGCTATGGACGCTCGCTGGCAGTGGGGCTCTACTTAGGAGAATTGTAACGATAACCTTGCCGGGGCTATAGACGCTCGCTGGCAGCAAGGCTCTATCCGGTCGGCTATGAGGGAATATCCTCACCTATGTAGGCTAATGTCAGTCACTGGTTTGTTTAACCGATCTTCAAGATGAGGATAATTAATCACATGCACACAACTAAACTGAAAATGGAAATTCATGCATCTTTATTGAATACCTTGAGTCTCAAGCTGAATAGTAATTTGCAGGAAAGATAGTTGGAAGTTATGAGTTCATTTCATCTAGTTTCCTTGAACACTCTGAATTTAATTGTTTTGTTTTGGTTGCTAGTTGTTGTGATGATCACAACACGCCCCATTATGCTCCTTAGCAAAATGGGGACCCCTGCTGATGTTTTGCTTTTTGTTTCTGCTTGTGTTTTTCTGCTTTCTGGCAGTTTGGTAAAAATGAAGGTCAGGTGCATCATCATCATGATATTGGATGAGGTAGGTCATCATCATGAGGTCAGTTTGTCAAAGTTCATATTTTGTTTCTGTGACCTCATATTTAGAAAGAGCTTGAAATTCCATGCAGGTTTGCCTTTTACTTCACTTGAAAATTTTTCCATATGTGAAAGTTATGCACGGTCAAAGTTTTGGTCAAACCTGATATTCGCAGGAGGATCATCATATTTTTATATCCTAAGTCATGTTGTCAACATCATCATGATCTTGGTCTATCACCTGATAAAAATCATGCAGTCGCAACATCCAGACGTCAATCTTAGGTGGCAGTGCTTTTTACCCATCAAATGGCCTTATGCGCATTATGCATCATCATGATATTTTTTTAGGAGGGTCATACGTTATAAACTCGGTTTTGGTTACATGAAGAACATCATCATCATGATATTTGAACCCCCCCCCGATAATATCCTGAGGTTCAAATATCATGATGACATCAACTTTAAGTCAAGGTAAGTTCCCCGTCGAGCGGTCTTTGTATCGCAAGCATCATCATGATATCTTTTGCATCACCTAAAATTTAAACATCATGATGATAATATCGGATCACCTTGACTTAGAAAATTCATCATCAGCATATTTGCATGTGCATGCTATAAACCTATCGGAGCGTCATCATCATGATATTTGCTGAAATTCGAATGATGATGATGACGACTTTATATCCTCCTGACCTCCTTCTGCATAATCATGATCATCATCCTGATCTTTCACAAGAGGGTCGTATTCGCTGAAATTCGCTAAGTGATGGAGACATCATCATCATAATTCGATAAAGAGGATCATCATGTTCATATCCTCCTGATCATATTTTACAATATCACCCTAGCACAAATATCATGATGACCTCAACTCATCCTTGTGCTCTGAAAACGAAATATGATGATGATCATCATCATCCTGATCTTTCGAGAGGGTTACCTTGGCCGCAAAAAGGATCATATTACATTCATCATCCTGATCATGCTCCTTAGGTGACCCGATATCATAATTATCCCCCTGATCTTAACCGAACATGATGATGACATCATCCTTAGCATTCCAATGAAGCCCAAATATCATGATGACGTCACCATCATTTTCCTTTCCTCAGCAGCATGATCATATTCATATCCTCCTATTCTTCTTCAACATGATGATGATGAGGATGATGATGATGTTATTCTTTTCCCCGATATACAAGAGCGAAACATCCTGATGACGTCATCTGGACCTTCAGGAGGGAGAGCGTCATATTTCCGGAATATCATGATGATGAAGTGAATGTCGGCCAACATGTTTTTTTTGACGCGCCGATAGCGATAGTCATGCCGATGGGCGGGAAATGAAGCGGTGGAATTTTAAAGTGTTTTTTTTGGCGCCTGTGGCATTCTCCCGGTCAGCGATGGTTGACCCGATGAATCTTGAGCAGTTTGAGCGCATTTTGGACGCGTTTTGAGGAGTTTTCTGGATCCAATTTCCACAATCTTGCGCAGTCACCTGGGTTTAAACGCTTATTTTAATTTCATGCTGCTTATGTGATAAATGAAATACTTATTGCTTGTCTTGTCTTGCAGGCTTGCAGTTGAGGAAGCAGCTAGAAAGTCAACACAGTGATCTCATAGAGGCAGAAGATCTGATCTCAGGAGCAAGAAGATAAGGATGAAGTGCGAAAAAGTCAAGGCCATTCAAGTAAAGGACAGAGTTGCAGCTGGAGGTATTACTACAACAGACAAACAGAAGTTATTACCCAGCTACCGGAACTTCTCAGAAGGGGCAATATTTCGCCCAGATTTGACACTGCTCAGAGATATTTTTTGAGAACTGGTTCACCTGTATTTATTGCTGTAACCAGGGGTTTGAACCAGGGGTTTGATTAGGTTTTTGCTGTAGTGAGGACAATCAGAATGTCTTTATATTGTGCCTCTCTACACTGTAATACTTTACAACAGGGATTTTAGGAAAACAACAGTGGCTACAACAGTTTTTTTCTTTAGAAGCATACAGCAAGTTAGCATAGTTTAGAGTAGAAGAAGGAGGTCACCTATTTGTCTGCAGTAAGGTGCGCGTGGAATGTCTGGCTGCCTTACTGTATCTGTAAAGCTTGTAAGTTCTCTATAGTATGATCAATGAAACTAAGAGTCATTCCTACATTGTAAATCATGTATGACTATTCGTTTCTAATACAATAGAATCTGGAGTTCTGCATCTATCTTCTGAGTGTTCTCCTGCTCTTCTTTGTGTTTTGAAATATTTCCTTTGAGAGCTTGCAATTTTAAATGTATGTTTGTGAAAATGCTCAGAACTTACATTTAGGGTTTTTACTGTGGATTTGATCAAATTACTGTGGTATTTACATAGTGCATAACAGAAACAATTAGATCCTTAGGTAGATTAAATGAGGTATAGATTAGATCTTTCTAACTTTTCCCAACCCATCTGAAATATTTAGCTAAAAACGTAGAAATCTAAAGGAAATTGTCTCAAATTTGAAGAAGTATGCATAACAGAGCTATAAGTAGACAGTTTTCATAAATAGATAAAGAAGAAAGCTGCAAAAAATTCAAGAAAACCATCTGAAACTTGTAGCCCAGTAACACTTGTATGCAAATGAACAGAATACTTGTTGAAATCTATGACCTCTTTGCATATTCTTAGTCCAGTAAGCCATCAAACAAACCTAAACTACGTAAGGCCCCTTGAACATTACAGCTTCACATTGACCAACTGAACTTGACCAACCGAACCATTGTAGACTTGGGATTAGTTGAATCTCAAATGATTCCTTCTTATCTTTCAAGTATAGTTTCAGTTCATTATATGTGAATTTTAACTTATTGTTATGATTGCATCAAAACAGTCATCAACAGGTAATTCTTGTAAGACTCCTCATGAACTCTTGTTTGGTCATCCTCCTACTATAAGATATTTCAATGTTTTCAGTAGTAAATGCTATATCAAAAGAGATGAGGATCTAGACAAGTTTGAAACAAGAAGTGATGATGGAATTTTTCTGGGCTACTCTACTCAAACCAAAGCATATTGGTGCGAGGTTGAAAAATATTGTTGAAAGTGTTAATGTCAGAGTTGATGAGAGAAAAGAAGAACATTCAAGGTCTTGTGGATATGATTTAGATGATCAAGATGAAAATCCAAGTCAAGGAAGGCAAACTCAAAGCCAGACTTAGATGGAGATTGATCCGGAAAGCTCAGTAACTTAAGAGGATAATGAAGAAGTTGAGGAACAAGTTCAAGAAATAGAGGTTCAAGCTAATCTCAAAACTCCCAGGTATGTAAGAATGAATCATCCTAAAAATCAGAACATAGGAGACAAAAATAAAGGTGTTGGAACTAGAAAAGGAATTTTTAAAGATCAAGAAGAGATTTGTTTGATTTCAAAGATTGAACCAAAATTAGTAAGTGAAGCGTACAATGATGAAAACTAGGTAAAAGCAATGGAAAAAGAATTAATGCAAATTGAAAAGAATCACACCTCGGATCTTGTTTCTAGACACAAGTACAAAAATGTGATTGGAACTAAATGGGTCTTTCCAAAAAAACTAAATGAAGAGGGTGAAGTTGTAAGAAACAAAGCAAGGTTAGAGTAGAAAGGATATTCTCAAGTGGAAGGAATTGATTTTGAAGAAACTTTTGCTCTGATGGCAAGAATAGAGGCAATGAGATTATTTCTTGCATTTTCTAGTTATAAAGATTTCAAGGTCTATCAGATGGATGTCAAGTCAACATTCCTAAATGGAGAACTAGAAGAAGTCTATATTGAGCAACCAGAAGCATTTTAGTTGTCTAATAAAAAAGATATGGTCTGTAGGTTGAGGAAAGCATTAGATGGACTTAGACAAGCCCCAAGAGCCTAGTATGCAAGATTAGATAAGTATCTATTAAAGCTAGGATACATCAAAGGCACTACTAACAATAATCTTTACTTCAAGATTGATCATGAGAATGTTATAATTGTTAAAGTATTTGTTGATCATATCACTTTTGGTGGAAATGAGAGCATGTACAAAACATTTGCTGATCAAATGTAAAGTGAATTTGAGATGTCCATGTTTGGTGAGATGAATTTCATTTTAGGTCTGTAAATCACTCAGTCAGATAGAGGTATCTTCATATCTCAGTCCAAGTATGTGAGAGAATTGTTGAAGAAGTTTGGAATGGAAGACTCAAAGGCAGTAAGTACACCTATGGTAACTGAATGCAAGTTGAGTAATGATGATGACTCCCCTAAGGCAAATTATTAAAGATATAGATCAATGATTAGAGGACTACTCTATTTGACTAAGACCAGACCTGATATCATGAATGCAGTTGGACTTGTCACTAGATTCCAAGCTGATCCTAAAGAATCCCATGTTGTAGTAGTCAAGAGAATTTTTAGATATCTCAAAGGGACAATTGATTATGGATTATGGTATCCAAAGGATAATGACTTCACTCTACATGCTTATATAGATGCTAATTGGACAAGAGATGTGGATGACAGAAAAAGCACTAGTGGTGGTACAATATTCTTGGGAAGTAGATTTGTTTCTTGGCTAAGCAAAAAGTAGGAGGCAATTTCCCTATCTACAACAGAGGTGGAGTATATAGCAGCAGCAAACAATTGTACTCAAGTTTTGTGGATGAAACAAATGTTGAAGGACATCATAGTTATGTTTGAGAAGCTTGTCACAATCTTATGTGATAATTCAAGTGCAATAAATATCTCAAAGAATCTGGTGTTGCATTCAAAGACAAAGCATGTATCCATCAAGTTTCATTTCTTAAGAGAGAAGGTAAATGAGAATGAAGTCAAGTTAGAATTTATATCTTCAAAGGATCAGATTGCAAATATTTTCACTAAGACTCTTCCCAAGGATACTTTTGAGTATCTTAGAGAGAAGTTAGGGGTCATTACCCCTCTTGATAAGAACTAAGTTGCACTAAGGTGCATCAGTCTGGTGGAGTTCATAGTCATATCTTGTGATCTAGATTGATGTTAAGGAGATACTACTCAAGGGAAGTAGTCAGTATCAAAATCTTGGGATTGGAAAAGATTGTAAATATGTTCCCTTTGCCATTGATGTCAAAGGGGAGAGAAGTTCATGTGAAAAACTAGTTGCTGTTGAAAGGGGGAGCAGTGAAGAAAGTGATTGCAGAAGTAATAAGAGAAAGAAGGAGAAGGTCTTGTCCTGATGGTCAAATCAAAATTTCACATTATATGTTGCCATCAATGACAAAGGGGGAGATTGTTGTAAATATGTGCATAAGCAGTGTTGTCATTAATGTCAACATATCCTTGTTTCCATTAGTGTCAACTGTATCCTATTTTGCTTCCTATATAGAAGACTGGATTGTTGAGGATATTGAGAAAATTAATGAGGATCAATGTATGTGGACCATATGGCTGAGTAGAGGATTGTCTAAAGAAGTTCTAGTTAAGTTTTGAAGGGTTCATATGAAGATTTAAAAAAGCTATGGCCATCTGAGTTGAACCAGTTTTGCAGTGTTCAAAAGAGACAAAGTACCAAGAAAGAGGTCTAGATTGTTCTGAATATGTCAAGTGATGATCTACAGATCTAGAGGCATGTTTTGGAAGTCAATGTATATCATACATTTAAGTGGTTCATGGTTTGGAGGTATGCAAGCAATCTTTCTGATGTGACAGTCATGACAGATAGTGTTCTTGAGGTTCCAGAGGAAGATGCAAGTGTTTCTAATGACTTGGAAGAGTGCAGATGTTTTTGTTAAATTCAATCTGCTTGTGGAGGTCTCTGGATCACATGACTGCTATGTTAGAGGTTTGCATTGAAGTTTGAACTCCCTATTGAAGATTTCCCTCTTGGTGTTGATGTTCTTCCCAGTCTTGGCTGACCGAATGATTCAAGTATGTTGCGGATGATCTAAGAGCAATTCTCTGGAGTGTCGCATACTGCTGCAGGTAGATTCTGTTGGCAAGAGACACTATATGGATTCATGGTTGTTGTCATTGATGGCAACAAAGGTCATCCCACATATCCGCAAGTCATGATGTGTCTCTACCGGAAGTCAGAATAAAGATTGTTGTGGTCCGGTGAACAAGAACAGAGCATGTGGCAAGGTCCGACAGATTGATCCGGATCTCTTAGAGGAAGTGTCTTGGTGCAGTGCGGATTTGGGGAAGTCAAGAGGACTACCTTGAGTAGTATATTCCAAGGATTTAGCCTCCGGTGATGGACAAGGAAAAAGATATGAATAGTTGAGTACCGGATTCCTGAGAGACAGTGAAAACAGAGGAAGAACTGACTGACAGAGTATCAGACTACTTTCCGGATGTGTTACTATTGATGATAAAGGTTGTGAAGGCATGAATCATTTTTGGCCGACATGATTAATGATATCTACAAGTATATGCTTGATCCACATTGCTTGGTGAGCAAGGATTCAGCCGACAGAACAAAGTTTGTAAGAAACTAGACTGTTCCGGATGCTGACTAGAAAGGTGATGAAATTACTTGTGCGGATATATATAGAGGATGGATTTAGTTGTGAAGTGTGTGAATGAATTAATATATATGCGAATAAGTCCAGAACAGAGCAGAGGTAGCAAGAAAGATCCGGTATGTGAAAGGATAGCAGAATAAAGAACAGAGGAAAGATGAAGTGCAGCAGATCAGTGTACTGAGCGTAACCGGAACTGAACTCCAGCATATGCAGATGCTTCCAATCAGTTCAAGACTGTGATTCTTATCACTTTGTAGACAGTGTGTCTTCTTGTAGGCAGTGGGCCTCTTGTGAGCAGTGTGCTCGGGCAGTGAGCCCTAATTGGCAAGTGCCATTTTGTAATTTCCTATTCTTCTAACAGAGAATAATTTTGGGTTAATCACCCCGTGGTTTTCTCCCTTAATAGGGTTTCCACATCAAAAATACTGTGTCATGTGTTTCTTATTTCATGGTAATGTTTTTGTGTTTGATTCAATGCTGCATCAATTAATAAGAAAGTTCAGAAAGAGAAATAATTAGGATAACTGATTCACCCCCCCTCTCAGTTATCAACAATTGGTATCAGAGCTAAGTTCCTCCTAATAGAGCCTAACAGCTTGAGGAAGATCTGGAAGTTCAAATGGATGCATATGGTTTAAGGGAGCAACTCAAGACTGCCCTTGAGGATCTTAAACAGTCAAATTCTGAAGTCAATGAATTAAAAGAAAGACTCAAACAGGCTGATGAATTCATGAGAGAATTAAAAGACAAATTAAGTCTCTCTATGAAAAAGAGAAAGGAGCTGCTCCAACAGTTGGCAAGACAAAGTGAAGAAAGCAATACAAATGAAGAATTGACTGAGCAAACCAAGTTATGTGAAAAGTTATCAAAAGAAGTCATTATGTTAAGACATGAAATGGAATCAGGAACTATAAAGTTTACTCAAGAGATTGAAGAAAAAAGAAAGGCTGAAGACAATCTAAGACAATCTCTTAAAGAAAAATCAGAAGAATGCCACCAAATGGACAGGATTATCAGACATCTTGAATCTGATCTTGAAGATGCCAAAGATAATGAAGAAAAACTTGAGGATCAAATTGCCTCTCTCAAAAGAGACCTTCAAACAGCAAATGAATATAAAGAGAAATTCAAGATAAGTTCTGCTCAACTTGAAGTTCTTCTTGGAAGTCAAAAGAGGACAGATGACAAGTATGGTTTGGGATATGAGAAAGGAGAAAGCTCCGGATCCGGTCAAAAGAATCTTGGATCAGAAAATCCAAGGAGCAGGCCTAGAAGACCTCCGGTAAGACAGCCAAATGCTCAAAGATATCCATCTTTCAATGGATACTGCCACAGCTGCAACCACTTTGGTCACAAAGCTAATCAGTGCAGAAAGAGAATGAATCAGATTAATTCATCCTTCTCCGGATAGTGCTTCAACTGCAAAAGGTATGGACACAAATCCCATGAATGCAGAATTATGCAAGTAAACAAATCATTCAAAGGTAGATGCTTTACATGCAATAGAGTAGGTCATATGGCTAATCAATGCAGATCAAGAGGATATCAGTCAAATATGCAAAGAAATGTTATTTGCCAAATCTGCAATAGGTCCGGTCATAATGCTAAAGTCTGCAAAAGCAAGAATCAGGACAAAAGAGGTCCGGTGTATAATCAGAATCAAGACAAGGGTAAACAAAAGATGAATGCGGATGAAGTTAGGAATCAGATGAGCAAGATTTGGGTGAAGAAAAGTTTAGAGAATGTAGAGGTTGGATCCACACCAGACTCTGGTGCTGATATTTCTTCCAGAAATTAAAAAGTGAGCTCTGGCTCAGGGGGAGACTCAAAGAAAATCCTGTTCCCCTAGCCAATCAAGTGGTGCCGGATGTGGTACAAGATGCGGAGTAAAGGGTTTAAATATATAAGTCTTGAGATGATCCAGATAAGATTTCAGAGGTCCGCATGGAGTTATGAAGAAGCTGTGATCGATCAAGCAAGACCTGTTCCGGGAGATGCTCCGGTATGACAGAGGATTACTAAAAGGTCCGGAGAGATCCGGAAGTGCACTATCTTATTCTGCGGATTGGACAGAGTGTTTGGGATGTTCTTGTTATGTGTCATCTCGATTTATTCATGATTGAAAGATCCGCATGATGTTCATAGATCAGGGACTGATCCGGGATACTCCAGGCTATCCGGACAAGGCAAACCAGAATAATATAGGTGAAGCATTTATTGCAGACAGATATTAGGGTTTGCAGAGCAATATAAGGGATTTCTCAAAAGTCATTTGCTCATTCTGCACTCAAGAAGAAGCGAAAAGTGGAGCTCTGCAACAAGATTCATCAAGCACACCAAGGATCTCCTGCCGAAGTCATTGCATAAAGAAATCAATCCAACCACTCCGTGCAAACCGAAGGCGCATAAGGTATTATCCGTTTTTCATTATCTCACTGCAAATCTTTGAAGAATGGCTACTCCAAATATAGTTAAGATCTCTGATAGACCTCGCCCCACATTCAAGAAACATCCTTACAAATCATTGGAGGTAGATCCACTAGGAGCCTTCTCTAGTGTTCCTCATGGTGTATTGCATACGGAAGATATTAGGGTTTACATCCATGCGAATCTTGAAGACTTTGGAGAATCAAAACTGATGGATATCTATCACAAACAATTGATAGATGACTCCTTTGAGATCAAACCTCAGTATAAAGCCATCCGGGACAAACACTTTGCACAGTGCATTCATTTCCCCTGTTTTGAAGAAGATGAATGGGTCTGGTATGTACTAAGTAGAGTACATGACAACTTCCTATGGTTGAACAAGCCCTTCAAGATCACCAAGGATGCAATTAGGGCTGTAACCGGTCTGCACTCATCCGGTGGATTACCTGTTCTCAAATCTGTCAAAAATCAGACAGTCAGTGATGCAACCGGATCCAAGTTTGACAAGAGAGCTATGACAGTTGATGACATCACTGAACCGGATGTCAAATTTGCAGCTATGATAATTGGTTACAAAATCTATCACTCCAGTAGGGAAAATTCAGTACCGGGAACTGCAATCTACACAGCTTATCAAATGTTAAAGGAGAATGCAGACTATGACTTGTGTGAGCTTCTTGTGAACCAACTCTTTGAAAATTTGTAGAAGATCAAGAAGGACAAGAAAAACTCCTTCAAGTATGGCAATCTAATCCTTTGTCTATTCTTTTACTACATGAATGAGCTTCCCGGATCCAGTGGATGGATATGGCAGAATGACAGACCGGTTGCCATCCAAATCAGAGACTATTTGCATGGACTTGGGGATGCAAAAGCAAGAAATACAGCTCTATGGGGATACTTCAAGAACTTCCAAAGCATGATGCATGCAAGAGAAAGAATACCCCAATCCCTTGTTGAAAAATACAAAGACACAGTATGCTTCATGGTAGAAACAGATCAGTGTCTGATGGAGGTAGTGGAGCCAAGGACTGTCTGGATCATGCCCATGGGGTATGAAGTGGATGAACAGATAGTAGAGCTACATGTTCAACACATGCTAAGCCAGCCCAAAGATCCTAAGGCAGAAAGGTTTGGAACCTTTGAGGAACTGATTATAAAGATACATGTAGAACTCAGGGAACCAGAGATAAAAAGGAAGGTAAGAAAAGAAGTTGAGCATATTGCTCAAGGCCTAGGCATCTCAAAAGAGGCACTTGATGCCAGCCGGGAAAAGAGGAGGAAGGCTGAGGAAGAAGAGAAAAGTAAAGAAAGTGTTCCGGTTGAAACTCCCACCCGGACCAGATCATCAAAAAGATCTGCACCTCCCACAACCAAAAGTTCAAAACCGGAAGTCCAGGCATCCGGTAAAAGATCCAAGACAAAAGCCACAAGGGCTTATGAAAGCCAAAAGGATGAAGAGGAAACAGAGTCAGATGAGGGAGTAAAAGAAATAAAGAAGCAGAAGAAGAAAGGATCCGGTAAACCCTCCACAGGCCAAGACAAGGATGAAATGGCAGAGGTATCTATTGAAAAGCCCACTCTGTCTCTGGAGAGTGTAATCAAGTCAGTTATGGTAGATGGAAACCTTCAACTAATGACTGAATTTTATGATGACTACAATGAGGCTGACCAAAAGATTCTGCAGGAAGCCACAGTCAAATATCTGAACATATACAATAAGGCTTTCATTGAGATCATATCTCTTATTCCTAAAAGCCTAGAAAAGGAGTTAGAAATAAGAAAGAATAATGCTCATGCAAAAGATCTTGAGATCCGGGAGCAGATAGCTATTCAGCTATATCCTCAAATTGATCCCAAGACAATGAACATTATCTTCAAAGACTGCAAAGATGAGTTCAGAAGTAAAGCCAGGATGAATCAACTCATGCTTGGTGAGATTGACAAAGTGGCCCAAGAGACAGAAGAGATCCTCCGGAAGGCCTTCAAAAGGTTCAATCTTCCTGTTGTAGAGGACTTAGGTGCAGAAACAGCTGCGGATTTGGAATCATCTGTTCCGGAAGAAGTGGGCCCTGAACAGACAAACATCTCTCCTCCGGTTTCCCCTACAGTCTCCAGATCCAAAGAAGAAGAGAAATTACAGGAGAAGGAAGCAGGGGTGAAAGATAAAGAGGTTGACAGTTCCAAGACTGGAGAAGAAAAGAAACATCTGTCTCCAGCAAGAGACACTGCACAAACTGTTCAACAATTTTTGAGCAAAGCCACTGTAGAAATTGATGAACCGGACCTGCTAAAAGGACCATTAGATTTTGACTCTTTGTCACCGGTTCAAACAATGAAAATAGCCTCATTTGCAAATGAGAAAGTCAAAGAGAAGCTGCTGAAATCTCACATGGAAGACTGTGAGCTTATGGAGGTAGCATCTGGAGTGCTAGAAAAGATCATGCCATCCTTTCAAAAGGATCCCACAGCCTCCTCTTCCGGTAATCTCAAAACCTTAGTCAGCAGTGTTAGTACACATTTTGAATCTCTAGAAAAATCTGCTGAAGAAAAGGTCCGGAAGGAATTTTTGGATAAAAGATTTTCAGAAGTATTAGAATTAATCTCTAAAGATAGGAAGATTGTGAGTATTGGAATAAAGAGCTTAGAGAATGCTCTTAAGGATGGCGGTGACATTTACAAATTTTGTATATCCTGGTCAAAGGCAACAACAACAATTGATAAGAAAATAAAAGAGGAACAGGACAAGCTACAAAGCTTATCTCAAAGTTTTGATCCTCTCTCTTCCTCCATAATAAATCAAGAATGTCAAACTATTGCAGTCTTGAATGAAATAAAGAATCTTGAGAAGGAAAGGAAGAATATCACTAACCGGATGGGAGAACTTAGAAGGATTATAATCCCTAAGTTGGAAACTATGCATGAGGCCATTAGTGATGCTCAGACCACCGCCCAAACAAATGATCCGACAGATCTCAAGCGGGTAGAAGCTTTTGCATTTTTGTTGAGTGGTCACATTTCAATTTTGGATAGAATGAAGCAAAGTTGGGCTACAGAAATGATCCAATTGCAGACATCCTTTGCAGACATTCTTCAGTATATGTGAGTATGTAAATATGCGGTTATGTATAGAAAATTTTTGAAAATTTTGGTGTGCGGACCCTACCCTTTGCCATTGATGTCAAAGGGGGAGTGAGGAGCAGTGAAAAATGAGGAATCCAATTAAGGGGGAGTTCCGGAAATTGTATATAAAGACAGAGCATCAGCAAAGGGGGAGCATAGTGTAAACACTTAGTCATTTTTCACTAAGTGTTGCCATCAATGCCAAAGGGGGAGATTGTTGGCAAGAGACACTATATGGATTCATGGTTGTTGTCATTGATGGCAACAAAGGTCATCCCACATATCCGCAAGTCATGATGTGTCTCTACCGGAAGTCAGAATAAAGATTGTTGTGGTCCGGTGAACAAGAATAGAGCATGTGGCAAGGTCCGACAGATTGATCCGGATCTCTCAGAGGAAGTGTCTTGGTGCAGTGCGGATTTGGGGAAGTCAAGAGGACTACCTTGAGTGGTATATTCCAAGGATTTAGCCTCCGGTGATGGACAAGGAAAAAGATATGAATAGTTGAGTACCGGATTCCTGAGAGACAGTGAAAACAGAGGAAGAACTGACTGACAGAGTATCAGACTACTTTCCGGATGTGTTACTGTTGATGATAAAGGTTGTGAAGGCATGAATCATGTTTGGCCGACATGATTAATGATATCTACAAGTATATGCTTGATCCGCATTGCTTGGTGAGCAAGGATTCAGCCGACAGAACAAAGTTTGTAAGAAACTAGACTGTTCCGGATGCCGACTAGAAAGGTGATGAAATTACTTGTACGGATATATATAGAGGATGGATTTAGTTGTGAAGTGTGTGAATGAATTAATATATATGCGAATAAGTCCAGAACAGAGCAGAGGTAGCAAGAAAGATCCGGTATGTGAAAGGATAGCAGAATAAAGAACAAAGGAAAGATGAAGTGCAGCAGATCAGTGTACTGAGCCTAACCGGAACTGAACTCCAGCATATGCAAATGCTTCCAATCAGTTCAAGACTGTGATTCTTATCACTTTGTAGACAGTGTGTCTTCTTGTAGGTAGTGGGCCTCTTGTGAGCAGTGTGCTCGGGCAGTGAGCCCTAATTGGCAAGTGCCATTTTGTAATTTCCTATTCTTCTAACAGAGAATAATTTTGGGTTAATCACCCCGTGGTTTTCTCCCTTAACAGGGTTTCCACGTCAAAAATACTGTGTCATGTGTTTCTTATTTCATGGTAATGTTTTTGTGTTTGATTCAATGCTGCATCAATTAATAAGAAAGTTCAGAAAGAGAAATAATTAGGATAACTGATTCACCCCCCCTCTCAGTTATCAACAGATTCAAGTCTCAAATATGTTTGGCTGATAGTATAGTGATCTACATTAAGTCTAGCCAATTTAATGTTTATTCCAAGGTTGATGAAGCATATAAAGGTGTGTAGTTGAAGTGTGGAAAATCATCCTTGTGTGAAAATAATAAAATCAAAAGAAGGGATCAAAGGTAGAGAAGAGAAAAGGAGAAGCAGAAGAACAAGAGATGTCAAGGATGAAGAATTAGAGAAGAAGTATATGGGGTAGAGCAGAAGTTTATTAAAGCATTTCATTGTAACTGAACCAGGCATGAAGTAGATATTATTTATCAGTTAATTCTTTTTGTACTAATCACAAATTCTATAGGCAGTGAGCCTCTCTTGAGTAGTGAGCTCTGGGCAGTGAGCCCAAAGGCATGTGCCTTCTCTTTTCATTTAAGTACTTTTAACAAGGTACGAATCTTGTGGGCTAACTCCACCATGGTTTTCCCTTAACCAAGTTTCCACGTAAACATTCTTGTGTTACGTGTTCAATCTATTTTTACTCTTGTGTTACTGATTCATGCTTAAATGTTTATTTGATTGAAAGTTGTAAAAGAAGGATAAAAGTAGAAAAGATTAATATTTGAGGGACAACTTATTCACCCCCTCTCTCAGTTGTTTGGACTAATTCCAATAGCATTATCATAGAAGATTGTAATAGGCTCTTCAAACACAATTCTAATATCCTTCAACATTTGCTTCATCCACAAAACTTGAGTACAATTACTTGTTGCTACTATATAGTCTACATCTATAGTAGATAGAGATGTTGCCTCCTACTTTTTGCTCAACCAAGAAACCAATCTCTTTCCCAAGAAAAATGTACCACCACTAGTACTCTTCTTTTCATCCACATCTCCTACCCAATTAGCATCTGTATATGTATGAAGAGTGAAATCATCATCCTTAGGATACCATAAGCCATAATCAAATGTCCCCTTCAGATATCTAAAAATTCTTTTGACTACTACAACATGAGATTCTCTAGGATCAGCTTGAAATCTAGCAACAAGGCCAACTGGATTCATAATATCAGGTTTGGTTTAAGTCAAATAAAGTAGTCCCCTAATCATTGATCTATACCTTTCTGATCCACCTTAAGGGAATCATCATCTTTACTCAACTTGCATCCAGTTATGATAGGTGTACTCACTAGTTTTGGATACTCCATTCCATAGTTTTTCAACAACTCTTTCACATACTTAGACTAAGATATGAAGATGCCCTTGTCTGACTGAATGATTTGTAGACCTAAGAAGAAATTTATTTCACCAAATATGGACATCTCAAATTCACTTTGCATCTAATCAGCAAATTTTTTACACATTCTCTCATTTCCACCAAAGATGATATCATCAACAAATACCTCAACAATCAAGATGTGTTCACGATCAATTTTGAAATAAAGATTATTGTTAGATGTGCCTTTGCTAAAACCTAACTTTAGCAAATACTTATCTAATCTTGCATACCAGGATCTTGGGGCTTGTTTAAGTCCATACAATGCTTTCCTTAATCTGCAGACCATATCTCCTTGATCAGATAGCTGGAATCTTTCCAGTTGCTCAATATAGACTTCTTCTTCCAACTCTCCATTCAAGAATGCTAACTTGACATCCATTTGGTAAACTTTGAAATCTTTGTAAGAAGCAAAGGCAAGAAATAATCTGACTACTTCGATTCTTACCACTAGAGAAAAAGTTTCTTCAAAATCAATTCCCTCTACCTGAGAATAACCTTTGCACACCAATCTTGCTATGTTTCCCACAACTTCACCATCTTCATTCAATTTATTCTGGAAGACCCAATTAGTTCCAATTATATTTTTATTTTTAGGTCTAGGAACAAGATCGCAAGTATGATTCTTTTCAATTTGTATTAATTCTTCTTCCATTGCTTTTACCCAACATTCATCATTAAAAAGATTCATTCACTAATTTTAGTTCAATCTTTGAAATCAAACAATACTCCACTTGTTCTTTAGCAATTTTTCTTCTAGTTTGAACACCTTTATTTTTATCTCCCATGATCTGATCTTTAGAATGATTCAACCTTACATACCTAGGAGTTTTGGGATCTTTTTGAACTTCTAATTCTTGAACTTGTTCATCAACATTTGCACTAGCTTCTTGAGTCACTGGATTCTCTAGGCAAATCTGAATCTGAGTTTAAGTTGAAACCTTCTTTCCTTTATTTGGAATTTTATTTGATCATCTGATTCATAGCCACAAGACATGGAAGGTCTCTCCTTGCTTTCATCAACCTTGACATTATCACTTTCAACAATCCTTTTCAATCTCTTGTTAAAGCACAGGTATGTCTTGCTTTAGTTAGTATAACCCAGAAATATTCCTTCATCACATCTTGCATCAAACTTACCTAGATCTTCATCTCTCTTGATATAGCATTTACTACCAAAAATTCTAAAGTATTTCACAGTAGGAGCATTACAAAACCATAGTTCATAAGGTGTTTTACCAGTATTTCCTTTAATCTGCACCTGGTTAAGAGTGTAGACAACAGTACTCACAGTCTCTCTCCAATAGAGATGTGGAACATTTGCTTCCATCATCATGGTTCTAGCAACCTCTTGAATAGTCTAATTCTTCCTTTCCACAACTACATTCTGTTGACGAGTCCTAGGAACAGATAATTGTCTTCATATTCCTTGCTTTTCACAAAATGCATTAAACTCGTTGGAGGTAAACTCTCCACCTTTGTCAAATCTTAGACACTTTATCTTCACACCAATTTTATTCTTCACCATAGCCTTGAACACCTTGAATCTATCAAGAGCTTCTGATTTCTCTCTCAAGAAAGTGACCTACATCATCTAGGAGTAATCATCAATTAGTAACATAAAGTATCTGTCTCCTTGCAAACTCCTAACTATGGCTAGACCACACAAATAAGTGTACACAAGTTCCAACAATCCACTTGAAAATTGTTCTTTACTTTTGAATCTAGCTCTATTCTGTTTGCCCAACTGACATTCCTTACACATGCTATTAGCAGGTTTCACAAGCTTTGGAAGATCTCTCACAGCCTGAGTAGTACTTATCTTGACAATATTATCAAAGTTTACATGACACATTCTCCTATGCCATAACCATCTCTGATCAATCTAAGCAATCAAACAAATTCTACTAGTACCACTTAAATAAAAGATATTACCTTTAGTTTGTGTACTAGATGCAATCTCAGTTCTGAAGCTTCCCAAAATTTTGCATTTTGCATCCTTGAATAGGAGATCATACCCTTTGTCAACCACTTGTCCAATAGTGAGAAGATTATGCTTCAACCCTTCTACATACAAAACATCATTAGTGTTATTCTTACCATCAAGAGAGATGGGTCATCTGCCACAGATTCTACCAACTGAATTGTCTCCAAACTTCACAATTCCACATTCATATCATTCCAAACTTACTGTGATTAGGAAATCTGAAATCAAAGGTGAAACACAAAACTAAATGCATACAAACAAGAAGCTATACCTTGAAAAGAAGACCCAATCTCATCAAAGGGGAAGGAGCTTTGCACATAAGAGCTCCTAAGATATACCCCAGATAAGTGAAAACAAATGTGAAATGCTCTATCCCAATTGCAACTCACAAGCTAGCTCATTAGATATTTTGGCATGGTAACATTACATGAAAATTGAATCGATAAATGGGTTGGAGGATGTTGTATTTATAGGCATTTTTGAGAGGTTTTGATCCAAGGGTTGAGATTTGTTGATGATTACAATATACAGCCTTCTAGCCCTTCTTCTAGCGCCAGAAAACTGTTGATGACTGTTTTGATGCAATCATAACAATAAGTTAAAATTCACATATAATGAACTGAAACTATACTTGAAAGATAAGAAGGAATCATTTGAGATTCAACTAATCCCAAGTCTACAATGGTTCGGTTGGTCAAGTTCAGTTGGTCAATATGAAGCTGTAATGTTCAAGGGGCCTTACGTAGTTTAGGTTTGTTTGATGGCTTACTGGACTAAGAATATGCAAAAAAGATCATAGATTTCAACAAGTATTCTGTTCATTTGCATACAAGTGTTACTGGGCTGCAAGTTTTAGATGGTTTTCTTGGATTTTTTGTAGCTTTCTTCTTTATCTATTTATGAAAACTGTCTACTTATAGCTCTGTTATGCATACTTCTTCAAATTTGAGACAATTTCCTTTAGATTTCTACGTTTTCAGCTAAATATTTCAGATGGGTTGGGAAAAGTTAGAAAGATCTAATCTATACCTCATTTAATCTACCTAAGGATCTAATTGTTTCTGTTATGCACTATGTAAATACCACAGTAATTTGATCAAATCCACAGTAAAAACCCTAAATGTAAGTTCTGAGCATTTTCACAAACATACATTTAAAATTGCAAGCTCTCAAAGAAGATATTTCAAAACACAAAGAAGAGTAGGAGAACACTCAGAAGATAGATGTAGAACTCCAGATTCTATTGTATTAGAAACGAATAGTCATACATGATTTACAATGTAGGAATGACTCTTAGTTTCATTGATCATACTACAGAGAACTTACAAGCTTTACAGATACAGTAAGGCAGCCAGACATTCCACGCGCACCTTACTGCAGACAGACAGGCGACCTCCTTCTTCTACCTCTAAACTATGTTAAGCTAACTCACTGTGTTTTCCTACAATCCCTGTTGTAGACCCTAAAAATCCCTGTTGTAGCCCCTATTGTAAAGTATTACAGTGTAGAGAGGCACAATATATAACATTTTGATTGTCCTCACTACAGCAAAAACCTAACTGAACCCCTGGTTCAAACCTCTGGTTACAGCAATAAATACAGGTGAACCAGTTCTCAAAAATATCTCTGAGCAGTGTCAAATCTGGGCGAAATATTGCCCCTTCTGAGAAGTTCTGGCAGCTGGGCAATAACTTCTGTTTGTCTGTTGTAGTAATACCTCCAGCTGCAACTCTGTCTTTCACTTGAATGGCCTTGACTTTTCGCACTTTATCCTTATCTTCTTGCTTCTGAGATTGGATTTCCTTCCACCATGAGGTCACTGTGTTGACTTTCCAACTGCTTCCTCAACTGCAAGCCTGCAAGACAAGACAAGCAATAAGTTTCACATTTATCACATAAACAGCAGGAAATTAAAATAAGTGTTTAAATCCAGGTGACTGCGCAAGATTGTGGAAATCGGATCAGAAATCCTCCCAAAACGCGTCAAAAATGCGTTCAGACTACTCAAAATTCACCGGGTCAACCATCGCTGACCGAAAAAATGCCAGAGGCGCCAAAAAAACACTTTAAAATTCCACCGCCTCATTTCCCGCCCATCGGCATGATTATCGCTATCGGTGCGTCAAAAAAAACATGTTAGCCGACATTCACTTCATCATCATGATATTCTGGAAATATGATGCTCTCCCTCCTGAAGGTTCAGATGATGTCATCAGGATGTTTCGCTCTTGTATATCAGGGAAAAGAATAACATCATCATCATGCTCATCATCATCATGTTGAAGAAGAATAGGAGGATATGAATATGATCATGCTGCCGAGGAAAGGAAAATGATGGTGACGTCATCATGATATTCGGGCTTCATTGGAATGCTAAGGATGACGTCATCATTATGTTCGGTTAAGATCAGGGGGATAATTATGATATCGGGTCACCTAAGGAGCATGATCAGGATGATGAATGTAATATGATCCTTTTTGCGGCCAAGGTAACCCTCTCGAAAGATCAGGATGATGATGATCATCATCATATTTGGGGCTTCTGTCGAACCTAGAATAAGACGTCATCATCATATTTGGGAACCGGATCGTACTTCGGAAAATATCCTGTTGAAAGAAAATGTGATGATGATGATCATCAAGATATTTACTTCTTCGTTTATCAGATCGGGATGACGTCATCATGATATTCAGAGCCTTCGTTAAACTTAGAACATGACGTCATCATGATATTTCGTTTTTAGAGCACAAGGATGAGTTGAGGTCATCATGATATTTGCACTAGGGTGATATTGTAAAATATGATCAGGAGGATATGAACATGATGATCCTCTTTATCGAATTATGATGATGATGTCTCCATCACTTAGCAAATTTCAGCGAATACGACCCTCTTGTGAAAGATCAGGATGATGATCATGATTATGCAGAAGGAGGTCAGGAGGATATAAAGTCGTCATCATCATCTTTCGAATTTCAGCAAATATCATGATGATGACACTCCGATAGGTTTATAGCATGCGCATGCAAATATGCCGATGATGAATTTTCTAAGTCAGGGTGATCTTATATTATCAGCATGATATTATAAGATTAGGCGATGCAAAAATATCATGATGATGCTCGCGATACAAAGACCGCTCGACGGGGGAAACTTATCGTGACTTAAAGTTGACGTCATCATGATATTCGAACCTCAGGATATTATCGGGGAGGCGTTCAAATATCATGATGATGATGTTCTTCATGTAACCAAAACCGAGTTTATAACGTATGACCCTCCTAAAAGAAATCATGATGCTGACAATGCGCCTAAGGTTATTTGACGGGTAAAACATACTATCACCCAAAATTGACGTCCGGATGTTGCGACTGCATGATTTTTATTGGGTGATAGACCAAGATCATGATGATGTTGACAACATGACTTAGGATATAAAAATATGATGATCCTCCTGCGAATATCAGGTTTGACCAAAACTTTGACCGTGCATAACTTTCACATATGGAAGAATTTTCGAGTGAAGTAAAAGGCAAACCTGCATGGAATTTCAAGCTCTTTCTAAATATGAGGTCACAGAAACAAAATATGAACTTTGACAAACTGACCTCATGATGATGACCTACCTCATCCTATATCATGATGATGATGCACCTGACCTTCATTTTTACCAGACTGCCAGAAAGCAGAAAAACACAAGCAGAAGCAAAGAGCAAAACATCAGCAGGGGTCCCCATTTTGCTAAGGAGCATAATGGGGCGTGTTGTGAACATCACAACAAGATTGATTTGGGAGATCAATGGTGGAGGATGAAGATGATGTGGAGGGCCCAGATTTCATCTTGGAAGAATGGAGGGCTAGGAATAAATATGAATCTTATATTCATTTTGGGAAAAGGGTGAATTAAATGAGTATGGGTGAGATGGAATATGTGTGAATTAAAAATTCACATGGGGAAGGGTAAAATGAATTAAAAATTTATTTGGGGATAAGTGGACATATGTAAGGTATGGCATGGGTAAGGGGTGTAAGATATATTAATTGTGATGTCAGATATATTTCAATTTTTTATTTGGAGGATGTGGGGAAGGGTGTTAAACTAGGTTTGACCACTTAAATGAGGGGTTAAAATTAATTAAATATAGGTTTTATTTAATTAATCCTAAGGCTAGGATGAGGTAGGCTAGGGTAGGCAATTAAATAATAGCTATTTAACTACCTAGGGTAGGGATAGGTCAATTAATAGGATGAATTAATTAGTTAAACATGATTTAGCTAATTAATTGGATTTAGTGAGGGAGAAATTGACCAAATAAATATTGCATATTTTTAAAATCAATTGGCTAAGGTTTGAACTATTGAATTAAAAAAATTAATCCAATTGTTAGGGATAGAATGATGAAAAATTAGGTGATGAAAGGATAATTAATTAAATAAAAATTTAATTAATTGATTAGAAGAGAAATTGGTATGTTTAGGGATGTCGGGAGTCAGTTTAACGATGAAGACAATTTTAGGTGTCTACATTTTCCCCTCTTTGACATGGCGTTAGGACCTAGCAGGGAAGTGGTGTCAAGTCAAAGAAAAATATGCCCCAGATGGGTGAGGTATGCCCCTCGAGAGGTCGATGGGAAAAATTAAAAAAGTTTAGGGTGACCTCTCGAAACGATGTGACGAGAGTGAAAGTTGGATAGAGGATGGAAAAAGAAGATGATAGGAAGAAAAAAGGAGGAAAAAGGTTGTGATCTGCACCCTAGAGGGGAAAAAGCATGGTTAGAAGGATGACATGGCTTACTATATTAAGACTAGTGGGCCCTAAGAGTGCCACATTTGCACACATTGACCTGGTGAGAAGAAAGAACAAAGGAGAGATAGTAGAGCGCAACCCCCAATTCCTTCAACTCACACATTTCCAAGCATTTTTGATCATTTGGTCAGGCACTGGAGGCTAGACCCTAGGTAGGGCCTAACCCTAGATTTGTGATTTTTTTATTTTGTCGCAATTTTTTGTGTTCGGGAATTGAGTTTTGGGATTTTGGCGCTATCGAAAGATCGCGCAGTGTGAAAAATAAGTGGATTAGCACAATCCTCTAGATTAGAGCTATTCGCTAGGGTAGAATAGAGGTGGATTGTCGCCATGTGTTTAGTTTTTTGGCGCTATCTTCTATAGTAGCACAATGTGTGAAAGAGTTAGGGTTTTGGCATTTTAGCACCAAATGGGTGTTAGGGTAGCACTATGTCCTTGATTAGTGTTGTTTTAGGTAGTGGCACTATATGTTGTTTTAGCGCTATGTAGAGGATCAACGTAATATGTAAAATATGCGCTATCAGGAGAATTGGCACTATTCATTAGATTAGGACCAAGTGGTAGGGTGGTGCCATTTGTGAACATGGTGCAAAGTGGTTTGCACAGTGGTGATATTATCTGTAATAGCACCATGAGGAAAAGTGGTAGTGCTATTGTTAACAATGGAACAAAGTATGGTCTATTGTGGCGCCAAATGAGTTTGGCTTTCAACATTAGAAGAAAGGGGTTGATTTGGAAAAAAGATAGGTAGATTTTTTACCAGAATTTTGTGGATGAACAAGATCTTTTATAGTGTCCTTACGGGAGTGACACATGCCATCTATGATGGCACTATTCGACCAGTTTGATGATGCCACCCAGGCCCGACTAGTGAGGTTGGGACTCTTGACAGCTGCATCAATGCCAGTACTGCGAGCTCATAGAGCTCTGATGACTGCAGTTATGGAGTGGTATTGATTGGAAACTTGTACATTTTTGCTCCCAACCGGAGAGATTACTATCACTCTTGAGGATGTTTATCGCATCCTCAAGCTACCTATTCATGGCCATCAGGTGAGATATGACACGAGGAGGGGAGGGAAGGCTTTGATCAGATTGTTTGGCCAGGATCACATGGCTTTGTCAGTAGATGAGTGGGAGATGAGTTATGAGGGGTCACTAGTGGCAGGTGCAAACCACTTTGCCTTATTCCTATGTGCATTGATTAGTGGTGTAGTGATGCCTGATAAGAGGGGCAAGAGATTTCCAGCTAGCTGGGGAGAGATGATCGAGGGGATGGTCAGACATGAGACCATGTACGCCTGGGGACCGGTGATGCTAGTGCAGTTGTATCATGAGATGCATATAGTCGTCTATCAATATGATTCGGCCTTATCAGCTGGGGTTACTTTGCTACATGTGTGGATCTAGGAGCATATTGCAGTCACTCAACTGAGATGTGGGTACTATCGCCGCTCGTTCAAGCCCTTTGTGTTCCTGTATCGGGATACTAAGTACACATATACTGAATAGGTTCGGTATTGGAGACGAGTGCTGGATGATGTCATTAAAGTTACATGGTGACCCCACATGGGAGTGGAGCCATGGCCAGACGATGATGTACACATGTTGTTTACTTTCTAGAAGCATTATTTGATAGGTCGTGGAGAACATATGATCGACATGTATCTATTGTCGTGGGTTATGTGACATTTTGGATTGCAGCAGGATACTCCACAGAAGATGGCCATTTTTTGCATGGACCTGTCGAGATGCGTGTTATTGGCTTGTAGCCATACAACTGCAGATTGCCCTAGAGGACTTTGTGGCTTTACAGCTGTTACAGTGGGATTGGCAGAGTATTATCAGGGATGCAGGCACTACTCTTGCATATGAGACATAGTGGCAAATGTGGCGACCGACTTGGTTCAATGACCCATCAGATGAGGTAGTCCCTATAGAGGAGGCGACAAGTTCAGGGGATGAGGAGTTGGAGGATGATGGGGATGATGATTCTGATGGAGATGATTTCTCAGAGGAGGGTAAGGAGATCATTATAGACTACATTGTGGAGGTGGGAGGGAATGGAGAGGAGAGGGAGATTGGGAGGGATGGGCAACCGATGGATGTACTAGCAGTAGCGGCAGCTGGATAGGTACCCCAGTAGCAGGGGAGATAGCTGGTACCTATACAATAGGTGCCTGTTGAGCAGGTTCAGATTGGAGTAGTGCGATGGAATGGAGGGCCTCGACAACACGGGGGACAACCGAGGGTGGATAGGGGTGTTCTACCCCCACCGCAGGTATCACAGCAGCAACAAGCTATTGCAGCCAGGTAGTAAGCAGAGGTGAGCACCTCAGGGGCAGGTGGAGAGTTAGGGCTTCAAGGGTTGACCTCTCATCGATGGCCTCAGAGTGGAGAGGAGAAGGTGGAGACTCTGTGGGCACAAGTAGCTAGCCTGCAGGAGACTTTGGAGAGCCGTGAGGTAGAGTTGGTGCAGATGCGGGGGATAGTGGCATTCTTAGATGGTACAGATGGATAGATGACTGCATTGCGGGCACAGTTAGCCGAAGCTCAGGGTGATATAGCTACTTTGACAAGGGAGTGAGATGCGGCACTTGTGAGAGCCCAGCAAGAAGAGGCTACAGTGAGTAGCATATAGGTCTGCAGTGCCGGTATGGCCCTAGTTTTGACATTGATGTAGACATAGTTGTCTCCGGCACAGGGATAGTTGTTAGAGGCCAGTCGACGGGTAGATTATTATTGGGTTCTCTATCATGCGGCAGTGCTAGTAGCACAGCGTGCAGCAAGCTATAGTGAGCTCAGTGGGGCCAAGTCATTTAGGTCACACAGATCTAGATCAGTTCATTTTGTCTAGCAGGTGATGGGTCCTCCAACACATGTGCCCCAATATGTTCCACAAGTTCAGGTTTGGCCACAGCCATGGCCACAGCCATAGCCACAGCCATAGATAGGGCCATAGCCACCACCAGGGCTAGGATCCCCACTGCATCGGAGAGAGGGTCCTCTATGTGATAGTGTATCATTTTAGCCCTTAGAGGCATTGTATCAGAACATTATATTTTTTTTATGGATATACATGAGTGATGTAGATTTTTGCGATGATGATATATGATATGATGTTGTTTGATGGCTTATTTGTTTATTTATGATGCTTTTATATGGTGATGATGATGCTTATGTTGATGGATGCAGTATGCTTTATGGATTATATGCTATGGATGTGTTTATGCAATATATAATTTTTGATGTTATGGATGTACCTATTGATGTAACCTGGTGGATGTAATGATGGTTTAGTTGTTTTGATATATGCATATTTATGATCTATGGACTTATGATGGATAATGCAAAATAAATGTTTAGAATAATAAACATTTATTATAGATGTAAAATGCAATGCAATGGAAATGTATGTTTATCTTAATAAACACATGTTATGTATGGAAAATATGGATATGCAACTAGATGATTATAAAATGCAGCTAAATGATTATGATTGTGATTATGTAATGTAACTAAGTGATTATGCTATGCAAGTAAATGTAACTAAATGATTATGAGATGATATATGGAATTCATTGTGAATGTGATGATTTATGATTTTACAATGCACCTATGTGATTACAAACTAAATGATATCTAATGTGCAACCAAATGATTCTAAAATGGACCTAAATGAAATGCAAATTAAATGATTATGATATGGAAACTAAATGACTCTAAAATGCACCTAAATGAAATGCAAATTTAAATGATTATGATATGGAAACTAAATGACTCTCAAATGCACCTAAATGAAATGCAAATTTAAATGATTATGATATGGAAACTAAATGACTCTAAAATGCACCTAAATGAAATGCAAATTTAAATGATTATGATATGGAAACTAAATGACTCTAAAATGCACCTAAATGAAATGCAAATTTAAATGATTATGATATGGAAACTAAATGGTATGTGGGATCGAAACAAATTAGGTGGTATGTGAGAGGCAAACTAGGTGATATGTGAGATCCAAACTAGGTTATATGTGAGAGGATTAAGTCTTGATACACATGATTTTCTTTGTTGGACCCTGGGTGGTGGGGCTGTGTGATAGGGGAATAGAGCAGATGGATGGGGTATGGGTATGATTCACTGCGGCTAGATTTTGGGGGGGGGAGTAGGATGGTTAATGAGGGAGTGGTTAGGTCATGACACCACGTCATTGAGGGGGGATATGGTTTGGTTTGGGATGTGTTGAGTGGAAATAAGTTGGAGGAATGGAATTAGTAAGGGAAGTTGGGAGGGGTGGGGGGGAGGGGGTAGGTTAGGTGGTTACAAAATCTAGGCCCAGATGGTAGAGTTGAGTAAATGATTAGGATGATGATTTGAGCTAGTAACAGTAGTTGCATAATATTTATTAAGAGCATTTCTTAGTTTACTATAGCAATGTAGGATACAGTTCACAAAGGTATGAGATGACCTAGGTGATGATATATATCCCACAATTGCATGAACTAGACCCGCAAACAATTGGTTGATTTCATGTGTGCCCAAGGTAGTATAACCTTGCCTGTCCTAGGAAGGGGACTCATAGTGATGAGTGCTAATAGTACATATAAGGTTTTGATGCCTGTATATGCAAATGAGGCACATCATACTAGAACCAACCCAGGCTTCAAGATATGAATACTATTCTTGGAGTAATGAAACTAACCCAAAAGCACAACATATAGAAACAATGACCTTGTCTATTCCAGGTGTTGTCCGCCACTTACCATGATATAGTGAGATCAAGGTAGCTTGGGAAATGACCTAGAGTGAGACAAAAAAGATAAAAATCAATAATCAAAAAGACCAAAAAAAAGATACAAATAACCTTTGTGTGTTCTTACCAAGATACGTGATCATAGAATGATAGATTCTTGTCCATTGTAGGAATGATATATCCTAGGATGCAAATCAGTTGGATTTTGTTGGATAATTTTCAAAAGGTGGGCAAAAGGATAGTTAGGCCATGTGTAGGATTATAGTTGGTATGTTGATTGATGATTTTTTGCGTTAGGGACTATGCTTCAAGTGTGTACTTAGCATGTGTATCATTTATTTGGTCTAACAAGCTCAGTGAATGGGGATCATCCAAACTCCCTTATGTACCTGAGTACTGGAAACTTCCTTCATATTCCAAACCGCCTACATACCCTGTGTCCACGGGATCAAGGTACTTTCAAGATGCTGGCGAGATGAATATGTAGTTTTGGTAAGACTTGATGATGTGGGAATGCTTTAGGATTAGTGTGATGTTGAGAGATGATAGAGGTTGATGGTCATGACTTACAACGAGATCGATGTATGGGTGATTTATAGTGAACAGTTTTTTGATTTTTTTGATTTTTTGTATTTTTTGGATTTTTGGATTTTTGTATTATTTTTTGATTTTTTGATTTTTTGTATTTTTTGTATTTTTTTATTTTTGTATTTTTTTTGGGTTTTTTGATTTTCATTTGTACATAAAGAAGCTTACAAGGATCCTCATTCCATGGATTAGCCTTTGGATGGGATAGTGCGGGATGGGCGATAGGACTTGATGTTTCAGAATTCCAAGCCATGGGATGCATGCAAGATGGAGTGTTGTGACGGAAAGAGGACTTATTAGATGGTAGAACCGGCCACTACACATGGCATTGGAAACACGTTTTCACCATGGTACTTATCCAAAGCATCACCGAAGTGATTTTCACCATTGGAAGTCTTTATTGCACTCAGAATTTTCTTGATTTTTTTTTTATTTTTTTGATTTTTTGATTAGGGTACTTGATGGGTTATGCATAAAATTTATTCAGATGTAGAATGTTCATAGGCTCATCCAGAGGTTGCCCCTTAGGTGTTGCAAGCTCGTATACTCCTGATCCATAGTTGGCTATGATGACATAAGGCCCCAGCCAATTGGGTACAAACTTGCCTTTCTTAGGGCGCTCCTGCAAGTTTTTCTGGTTTTCCATGAGGACAAGGTCACCTACTTCAAATTTTTAGTTTCTGATTCTCTTGTTATAGCTTCTTCTGAGGTGATTTTGATAGGCCTGTAGCTGATTCAATGCATTTAGACATTTCTCATCTAGTAGTTCTAGCTGATGCAACCTTGCGACCTGGTATTCCTCATCATTGATTATATTTTGCAAGGATACTCTTAAGGATGGGAACTTGACCTCAATAGGTAAAATGACTTTGGATCCAAATATAATGAAATCTGGAGTGGCTCCTATGGGGGTGCGGATGCTTGTACAATAGGCCCATAGGGTGGGGTTGAGCTGGAGGTGCCAGTCATGGCCTGCTTCATTAACTATTTGCTTTAGAATGTGGAGGATGGTTTTATTTGAAGCTTCTGCTTAACTATTTCCTCGAGGGTAATATGGAGTGGAGAAGTGTTGGATTTAGAATTTTTTGCACAAAGTGTTGACTTCCTGGTTCTTAAATGGTTTTCCATTGTTAGTGATGATGGAATGAGGGATACCATAATGACATATGATATAATGGAGGATGAGCTTGGATATTTGGGTTCCAGTGGTTAAGGTGAGTGGTATTGCTTCCACCCATTTATTGAAGTATTCGGTAGTTGTGATGATGAAGTTATGGCCATTGGATGATGGTGGATGTATCTTGCCTACGAGGTGGAGTCCCCATTGTGAAAATGGCCATGGCGTCGTGATTGGTTGCAATTCCTGTCTTGGTGCATGAATGATATCTCCATGTTGTTGACATGGTAGGCATTTTTTTATGAACTTGTAGGCAACTTGTTCCATGGTTGGCCAATAATATCTGGTCCTCAGGATCTTTTTAGCAAGAGTGGGTCCACATGAATGTACCCCACAGATGCCTGCATGTACCTCTTGTAAGGTCACTTCAGCTTCCCTAGAGTCTAAACATCATAAAAGTGTGCCCTCAAGACTCCTTTTGTATAGGGTATCTCCTACAAGGGTGAAGCGGGAGGCTTGGTGGATGAACAATTTTTGTTGTGAGGTAGATAGGTTAGGAGGAATGATGTTATCATGGAGATATAGATAGGTTTCTTGATAGCATAGGGATAAGGGACCAATGACTTCATACACTAGCTTTGATTGGGGAACATCATATGCTGGAATAGGGAGCTCCTCTATTAAGAATTTGCACTTTTTTCTGTCCTTTCTCATGTCGACTAGGGACCCAATGGTGGCCATGGCATCTGCAGCTTTGTTGTTTAGCCTTGGGATCTGCTCAAAGTGGATGTCATCAAAATAGTCTTTAAATTCATCGACCATATTTTTGTAAGGTAGTAGTTTATCATCCTTGGTCTTGTACTCATTGTTTACTTGTCGGATGACCAGTTGAGAGTCTCCATACAATGTCAGCTTCTAAATTCTCCATTTGATTGCCATTCAGAGACCTATGATAAGGGCCTCATACTCTGCCATGTTGTTGGTACATGGGAATGTGATTTCGAAGGACTTGGGGATGGTGTCACCTTGAGGGGTAACAAACAGGACACCTACCCCTGAGCCTCTGTGTGTGTATGATCCATCGAAGTACATTTTCCATGTTTCTGTTGCTGGTGTTATATTCAAGATGGCTTCATCAAGGAACTCTACCAATGTAGGATGTTCTGCAGGAATGGGTGCTTCAGCGAGCTGATCAGTGATAACTTGTCCTTTGATGGCTTTTCTCTCAATATATTCAATGTCAAATTTAGTGAGGATCATGACCCATTTTGCCATTCTCCCAGTAAGAGCAGATACTTTAGTGGATTGATCTTGGCGATGAGGTTGGTTTTGTGATTGTGCATGTAGTGTCTTAGTTTTTGTGAAGTAAAGACCAGGGCTAGACATGCTCATTCAATTGGTGTATAGTTTAGCTCATAGGATATTAGGGTGTGGTTGATGTAATAGATGGCTCTTTCCTTTCCTTGCTCATCATGTTGTGCTAATAAGGCTCCAATAGCTATCTCTGTTACTGAGATATATAATAGGGGAGGTTCTCCTTTCCTTGGTGGAGTTAGAACAAGGGGATTAGCTAGGTATTCTTTTAGTTCATCAAAGGTAGCTTGACACTGATTGTTCTAGACAAAAGCTATATCTTTTCTGAGTAGATGCTGGAATGGTTGACATTTATCAGAAAGTTGAGCAATAAACTAACAAATGGACTGGAGTTTCCCTTGAAGACTTCTTAGCTATTTTAATGTTTTTGGAGGAGGCATTTTAGTGATGGCCTTGAATTTTGCGAGATCTACCTCAATTCCTCTTCTGGAGACTATATATCCCAAAACTTTTCTGGAGGTGACCCCGAAGACACATTTCTTTGGATTCGGGTGAACATTGTATTACTCTAATCGGTCAAAGATCTTTGCCAATACATCTAGGTGTTCCTCACTTGTCTTTGATTTTCCTAGCAAGTCATCGACATAGTCTTCCATGATGTGGTTGAAAAGATCATGGAAGATGACAGTCATGGCTCGTTGATATGTGGCTCTAGCATTCTTTTAGGCCAAAAGGCATTACCACCTAGCAGTATGTCCCCCATGGACATATGAAGGCTATCTTATGTTGGTCCTCTTCTATGATCCTGATTTGATTATACCTTGGAAAACCATCCATGAGGGATAACATCTCGTGTCCTACCGTGAGATCCACTCTCATGTCAATGTTTGGTAACGGGAAGTCATCCTTCAAGCAGGCTTTGTTAAGATCTCAGAAGTCGTTGCAGCAGTGGATTCAGCCATCTGGTTTGGCTACTGGTACTAGGTTGGAAACCCATTTGGGATAATCAATTGGTCAGATGAACCCGATGTCCAATAGTTTCTTCAATTCTACTTTGACTAGGAGGGCCACTTGGGGGTTCATTTTTCTAAGTTTCTGTTTCACTGGTTTTGCATCAGGGCATACTGCAAGGTGATGGATGACCAAAGCGGGATTGATCCCTGGCATGTCTGCATAAGTCCATGCAAAATTATGATTTCTACTTTTGAAGAAGGTCAAGAAATTTTCCTACTCTTTTGCACTGAGAGATTCAGCCCCGAAGGTGATTTTCGGCTCTTCTTCCATCCCAAGATTCATCTCTTGGGTTGGCTCTACAGGACAAGTGATCTGTCAGGATATACTTTGTTAATCTCGGGAAGACCCATGTTTCCATCTCCTGGAATCTCATGGAGGTTTTCACCAAGAGATACATCTTTTATTTTTACTGTTTTGGGATCTAACACTGCCACGGAGCAGTTTTCACCAAAAGATCCATGTTTGATTTTTTATATTTTTGTGACTGGAAATAGGGGTTGTCTCCCCAAAATAGGT
Source organism: Cunninghamia lanceolata (assembly GCA_027924645.1). Taxonomy (NCBI): domain Eukaryota; kingdom Viridiplantae; phylum Streptophyta; class Pinopsida; order Cupressales; family Cupressaceae; genus Cunninghamia; species Cunninghamia lanceolata. The sequence goes on along the minus strand of BSBN01000078.1, from coordinate 25,321,346 downwards.
ATCCATATCGAGTTCCATGATGTATCCTGCTATGTGATCTCCTAGGTGGAAGTGATCTCTAACCCCCATCATTTCAGCGATGGTTTCATTATTTGGTGCTACATCAAAGACAGGAGGTCCTTGTTGGTCCCAGTCTATGAAGTTTGGGTATACAAGGGGTAAGTCATTGGATGAAAAGGCTAGGGTGGTGACTGTGTATATGGTGCATATTGATGAGTCAAAGAAATTAGTGAAGTCACTAAAGGACTCTTGATGGCCCGTTTTGTTGACATTATCAACTTCAAGGGAGATTGTAGCAACCTTGGCTAAAATACATTCACCGGTAGTGAGCATACATTGTCATTGACCATATCCTAACCATTGAGTATATAGATTTCTTGTCACTTGGACTAGTTCCATGATCCCTTGTTCATGAAGGCCAATACTGCCTTGTCCTTTATAGCCCATGTTTTTGACAATTTCTGACCCTTTACCATAGATTTCTATTGGTATGGTGGGAGCTTCTTGCTCAGTTTCTTCATCCTTATATAGCCAGGATGATATGTATTCGAGCACATCTTGATCCAGGAGATGTTTTTTCTCAAAGATGGGTGATGGTTTACACTTGATGATGACTTTGTTGGCTTCTTCTGTCTTTGGGATGCCAAACATTATAGTGTTGGGTAATGTTCCCACACAAAAGGTACCATGTAGGTCATATTCCTCACATCCCATGTCACTGAGCTTGATCTTGACCTCGGGCAATGGCAATGTTGGTGGGGTTGATGTATGAGGTGGAAGTTGTGGGATTGGCTTTGGTGATGGCTTTGTTATATGGATAGAAGGTGTGGTCATGGCCCTCCAAGAAATTGTAATATTGGAAGGGGCAGGGATCGACATAGATAGTTACTTCTGTGCCATTGTGAGGGAAGTTAAGGCATTGATGGAATGTAGAGGGGACTACTTGCATGGCGTGGATCCATGGTCGGCTGAGAAGAATGTTGTAGGGGAGATCAAGATCAAGGACCTAACATTTTGTTTCCATTATCTTTTGTCCCACTTGAATAGGGAGCTTGATAGTACCCTCAGATAGTCGTTCAGTGTCATCATACACTTTGATTGTTATGCACTCACTGGTATCTACAATGACATCTGAGTACCCCAGGTGTTTTAGTAATTTAAAAGTGCATATGTTTAGGCTGAATCCACCATCTATTAAGACTCTCTTGATGATATGCTTGTGGATACAGACTTTGATATGCAAGGAGTCATTATGTAAATGTTCAGAAGTGAGAAGATCCTTTTCTAAAAATGTGAGATGATGAGGTGCTGCGATATGGTCCACCATGGACTGGAACTGATTCACATTCAGGTTGGCAGGAACTTGGGTTTCCAAGAGTGCTTTTTCAAGGACTTCTTTATGGAGAGGTGACGTGTGGAGCAGCTCAAGTATGGAGATTTGTGTAGGGGTCTTTCCTAGATGTTCTAGGAGGTTGTACTAATTAGTAGGTGATAGACGTGTGGTTGGACAAGGGGGTAGTGAGTCAGATGTGGAGACAGGAGTTTGACTAGTGGTAGGGGCCGTACGGATGGATATGTGGCCATGGCGAGTTGTGATGATACAATCGGGTGCTTGAGCCTGAATGGTAATTATGTTGACATGGTTAAATGATGGTTCTATCCACCCTACAATAGAGTCATAGGATGCAGGTGGTGGGGTGACATTGTAGGCTTGATTAGATGAGGAGGCTTTGTTGTGATTGGGTAGTGGATCCTTGTAATCTCTAAGATTAGCATTTGGAAATGGTTGGGTGCTTTGATCAAGGATGACTTGATTTTGATCTATGAGGTCTTGCACGCAATGTTTCAATTTCATGCAGTCAGTGGTTTTATGGCCCACAATGTGGTGGTAGTCACAATAATCATTTTTGTTGTACCACGCAACTTTGAGCTCATTCTCTTGACAGGGTTTAATAGGTGGGAGAGTTATCAAACCTTTCTTTAGACATCTGTCAAGGATATCCTCGCTGGGTTCCCCTAAGGGTGTGAATTGTCTTTGAGGTTTGTTTTGTTTAGATTGTCCCCTTGGGTTATTTACATTGGTGGTATATGTATTAGCGGGTGTTTGATTTTGTACATGTTAGATAGCCTTCACATTAGTGACATCATTGTTCAAGGTGTTTTTGTGCTTTCCCAATAGCATGGCTTGTCATTTGATTGTGTGTTGGTGTTGTTGTTTGTATTGGGGGCGTTGATATGGAGTTTGTTGTTGTTGCTATTGTTGTTGTTGGACTTGTTGTCATATATTTTGATGGAGCCCTTGGTGATGAGGGCCCTTTCTATGGTAGTACCTTTGTCAATGACTTCTTCAAAGGTAGACATGCAAAGGATCTGTAGATGGAACCCTATTTCTTGATTGAGGTTGGTCACAAACATGGTAACTAGTTATTTTTCAGGAATTGGCCAAGGGAGTTTTCTTGCTAAGCTTCTCCACCTTTGCAAGAAGGAAGCAAAAGATTCTCCATTCTTTTATTTTGTGTTGCAAAGGTCTATCATAGATATTTCATGTTTCAAGTTATAGGAGAAATGGTTGACAAATTTTTTCACGACCTCAGGAAAAGACCTAATGCTCGGGGGAAGATGTGTGAACCACTCAGCAGCTTGACCACCTAGGCTTCTTGGAAATAGTCTCATTAGATATGTATTGTTGTTCGAGACTTCTAAGCAAGTGAGGTAAAACTCCCTAAGATGATTCCTAGGGTCTCCCTTTCCCTTGTATTTATCAAATTTGGGTGTTTCAAATTTTTTGGGGAAAGGGGGCATGTATAATGTCTGATCAAATAGATAGGGACAAATATCCTCAAAAGAGTAATGCTTGTGTTTGCCCCTAGTGTGTATATCATCTTCCTTTTGAATCAAGGTTTGTACAATGCTTGTTATGTCCAAGGTTGGTGGTGGTTGTGGTGTGTAGGTTTGCTAATTGATGAGATGTTGGAGATTGGGTGGGATTTGATGTTGGAGGTTTTGGGAGGTCATGTTTTGGTACTATGGGTGGTTTTTTGGTTGAGTTGTGCAAGATGTTGTTGATAAGCGTAGAGTTGTTGGAGAGTATGTGGAGCCATTTGGGGATTGAGATTATGTTGTGTTGATGATGCTACGGGGTTCTATATATACGTGAGATTAGATGGATTGACATTGGATAGGTTGACGTTGGATGGGTTGACATGAGATAGATTGAAGTTAGATGGGTTGGTCGTCTTGTAAGGTGGTTGTGAATAGAATTATCTTATGTAGGCTATGGTTTGAGGGTTGAGTGGAGAGATACTTGTGAAGGTACTTGTATGTGTGAGGTTTCCTTGGATGCCCAAGGTGATTTGCGGAATGGAAGAGGTTACGTTAGTTGTGCTAGTGGATGTGGTGATGGGTTGGGAGGTGGTAGGGTTGGAGACACTTGTGGGAATCGTAGATGTGGTAACATTAGAGCTTGTGGGGGTGGCAGATACAGTGGGTGTTGATGTTTGAGAGATGATAGGTTGGGTGTTTGATGTAGATGGTTGGGAGGATGTGGTAGGATTGATGTTAGAGGTGGATGGTTTAGATGATGTCGTGTTGTGGGGTGGTTGGGCACCAATTTTGAGGAGGTAGTCAAGATATCCATTTGTATCCGACCATAGGATTTTGTCAAGCAAGTCCATGTTGTCAGCATCTTGTGTAAAGTTCAAGACATCTTGGTCATCTTGGCTAAGGGTGGGTGGTTGTTGTGGTGGTGGTGGTTGCAAGAAATGGAAGGGGTTTTCATTGGCGTTGTATGTCAGGATTTGAAAGACCGAAGGTAGGTTCTATGTTTGGTTGATTGGTGGGTTGTTGTCATTGGTATTAGGCATTCCTATGCCCATGTATTGTCCAGAGTCTACCATTTCTTGATTCTTCTTTTGTTGTGATCTAGTTATGGGCATGCAAATTATGGATTTGATTTAGAGGTGGAGTGAAATGGGGATGGAGACCTTAGAGAATCTGGATTGATTTGTTGGACCCAAAGATGGATATGGTAGTGAGATGGAGTAGAGAAAAAGATGAAGGGGTGATTGTAGTGTGATGAAAGATGATAAGTCTTCACAAAAGTGTTAATCTAAGGATGATAAGAGTAGACAATATTGACTTTTTACACAAATTTGGACCAAAAGGTAGATGATGGATGATGTTTGCTTCGAGGATGATTTGATGGAAGGGATTTTGATGTTGATTTTGATGTTTGCTATGAGAAATTAGGATGATGTTATTGAAAAAGGATTTTTGAAGGTCAACGGATGAGCTCAAGTAAGATCTAGATTTGTGTCGCACAAATGGATGTTTCTCTTTGTTTGGGGTAGACTAATGACCTTACACAAAGAAGGATGATTATTTTACTTGAAAGGTTGACTAATGACTCTCCAAGCAAAATATGATATAAAAGATGAAATCTAGATCTAGCTTTAGCTCAAAGGGATGATGGGTTTTTAGTTGATGATTTTTTTAATGGGTGTTTTGATTTTGAAGATTTTGGATGTGTTTTTGATGAGAGAGGTGAAAAGATCTTGGGATGACTTCTTGTGACAAGGATATTTGTTTGGTCTCAAAAGGTATGCAAAGATTAATGAGGATGACTGGTTATAGAATTGAATGGATTATGATATAGAAAAGGGTCCAAGAATGATAACGATTGATTCTCTAAGGTCAAAATGAAGGTATGATTTGGAAAATTTGAGGAGAAAATGGATGGGGTACTGATGGATTTTTGGAAGGTGAGTATGGTTTATGGCACAACAAGTTCTAAAGATCATAATGGAATTTTCTCTAGTTTCAGGAAAGTTAATCTACAAATAGCGCTAATTCACAGGAGAAATGGCGCCCAAAGCAGATAGAGATGGTGCTGAAATAGGGCAGTGTTGGTTGAGGCTCTGAAAAAATAGATTTTGATGGCAAATTTGGATTTGTTTTGATATGAAGTCTGATCAAATGATTTTTATTATCTCTTGGCAAGTTTCTTTGAAAACAATTTAAGCACAATAACACACAACAATCAAGATTTTGTATGTGAAAAGACATGTGATTTTGTTAAACAAGAACTTTAAACAACCTAAGGTGAAGATAGGATAGTATTTGTTGAATCCCCTAGCTGTACCTATTCAATGCAGGTAGCTCCAGGATCTTGGTAGCACCGGCTGCCCCTTACAGTGCACTCACTTCTCACGCATACCAAGATCTAGGTTTCCATGAAGGCTTGTCCCTCACCAAACCTTAGGATTGTCCCTGCTACCTCAGCTAAGAACCACATGAATTGGGGCTGCTTTAAAGGTTTCCTTTCTGCATCAACAAATAGAAGGTTTTTGGCTTGCTAAAGCAAAGGTTCATAGTAAGTGCATTCATTCAAGTGGCCATACATGCGGTAGTGCTACTCTCTATTATGGAGTCTCCAAGCCTCCAAGGGTTACACCTTGTAGGGTTTTGGGGGAGGTTAGATGTCGGTATGATGCAACAACACCTGTTGCTTGTGACTTTTGTCACAAACACATTATTTTATATAGCGGCTCAAAAGAGCTTGGCTTTACCTTGTTGCCGCTTGGGTCGTTCCTACCTTTTGAAGTGGGGTGGTAGGCCCTCTAAAGATTAACAAAAGCACCACAACCACAAAAATACTTTTGATCCCAAGTTCATACAAGGATGCGAGGGGAGAGCATACGTATATTTTGTGCCTATGTCATGCTAAACAAGGTTCATTTTAGTTCTTTGGATTATGTTAGGTGTGATTTATGCAAGTGTTGTGAGAAGCTTTTGATTCGCAAGGTCACCAATGGTGCGAGGGAAGAGCATACACTTTTCACACTACAAACATAATCATGAAAACACTTCACGCAAATTTGATTTGTTTTCTTGCTTAGATGAGTGAAGAATGCAGATTGTTGTTCTTTTTAATCCAATGAGTTTATTGATCCACTTTGTGGTTATTTTTAAAGCCCAAAATCAAAATGTTTGTGGATTTGTTGGCAAACACTTCTGAATTTTAGAGTACCAAATTTAAATGTTGTTTAAGCTATGGCACACAAAGATTTGTTTGTTGGTTGTTGATCAATTTTTATTACACCAAATCGAAATGTCTATTTCTAAGCTAACATGCAAGGGTTTCTTTTAAGTCCCAATTAAAGTGTTTTTTTTAAACTAAAGATAAACATCAGGTGCAAAAAATTGTTAGTGTCCTGTAAAATGATGGTGATGACCTATAAACAACTTATCAATCCTTGCACATAACACAAAGTTAGCCTGTAAAAATAATGTTAAAATAGAGACCAAATAGCGCCACTATGGACTGTAATGGCGCTATTGACAGAAACTAACAAAAAGACCTGACACCCTCGACAATAGTGTCGATATATGTACAGATAGCACTGATTTAAAAATATGTACTAAAACTATATACATAATATGTCAAAATAGAATATCGCACTAAAACATTATACATAAGGCTCTAAGATAGTAAATAGTGCTAAAACATTGTACATAATGCGCTAAAACAAGAAATAGTGCTAATATGGCTATGACAAAGCAACACTGTGAGTGCGGTTAAGGGGTCTGGTTACAATTAAAAATAGCACCATTCTAGGTTTTGATGGCATCGATACGAGCTTGAACTTGTCAATCCTACAAAATAGAGGCCTTCCTAATCAAACTAGATGGTTAGACTGTAAAAAGAAGGACCTGGTTAGTCTTGTTAGCCTAATGAATGGAAAACAAGACAAGATAAATGCCAAAATATGTGCTTGTTTCTTTAGGAAAATTTTGGCATAACCTCCCCCTCTTCATTCAAGATTCCTACAAAAATAGAGTACAAAAATCCCAAGAAAACAGTAGGAAGACAAAGAAAATTAGACAGATTTGTGAGTGAAAGTTAAGAGAAAAAGTGTTCTGCCAAATAGTGCTAAAACAACATATAGCACTAAAATGCACCAAAGATGGTACCACTACATAGGTAGATAGGGGCAGACCTGCAAAAGCATGTATCAAACACAAAAAATCACAAAATTTGATTAGATTTAAACCTTGTGGGTCCCACCAAGCATGCCGATGTGATTAGGAAATCCAAAATCAAAGGTGAAACACAAAACTAAATGCATACAAAAAAGAAGCTATACCTTGAAAAGAAGACCCAATCTCATCAAAGGGGAAGAAGCTTTGCTCCCAAGAGCTCCTAAGATATAGCCTAGATAAGCGAAAACAAATGTGAAATGCTCTATCCTAACTGCAACTCACAAGCTAGCTCATTAGATATTTTGGCATGGTAACATTACATGAAAATTGGATCGATAAATGGGTTAGAGGATGTTGTATTTATAGGCATTTTGGAGAGGTTTTGATCGAAGGGTTGAGATTGATTTGGGAGATCAATGGTGGTGGATGAAGATAAAGTGGAGGGCCCAGATTTCATCTTGGAGGAATGGAGGGCTAGGAATAAATATGAATCTTATATTCATTTTTGGGAAAAGGGTGAATTAAATGAATATGGGTGAGATGGAATATGTGTGAATTAAAAATTCATTTGGGGATGAGTTGACATAAATAAGGTATGGCATGGGTAAGGGGTGTAAGATATATTAATTGTGATGTGGGATATATTTCAATTTTTTATTTAGAGGATGTGGGGAAGGGTGTTAAACTAGGTTTGATAACTTAAATGAGGGGTTAAGATTAATTAAATATAGGTTTTATTTAATTAATCCTAAGGCTAGGATGAGGTAGGCTAGGGTAGGCAATTAAATAATAGCTATTTAATTACCTAGGGTAGGGATAGGTCAATTAATAGGCTGAATAAATTAGTTAAACATGATTTAGCTAATTAATTGGATTTAGTAAGGAGGGACAAATTTACCAAATAAATATTGCATATTTGTTAAATCAATTGGCTAAGGTTTGAACTATTGAATTAATAAAATTAATCTAATTGTTGGGGATATAATAATGAAAAATTAGGTGATGAAAGGATAATTAATTAAAAAAAATTAATTGATTGATTAGAAGGGAAATTGGTATGTTTAGGGATGTCAGGAGTCAGTTTGACGATGAAGACATTTTTAGGTGTCTACACTTACAAACTTACTTTTGTCACTAGTCATATGATGAGAACATCCACTATCAATCACCCATTCATCCTTTTCTTCAACATGAGTAGCCAAGAGACTTTCCACATTCACACAGCTAGCAGATTTAGTAGACACCGGATCTTCTTCTTTGATAGTAATGAACAGTCGTTCAGATTCATCAACTATGACTCCTTCATTAGCAGCTTCTTGGACACAGTAGCATTTCTTCTGAACCCTAGGTCTATTAGGGGTTGGCTTTGAAATCCTCTCTAGACATCTTGAAGCAAACTGACCAATCTTATTGCAAGCAAAACATTTGAAAGGCAACTTTCCTTCATACTTACCGAATCCTCTTGGTAATCTTTTGGCAACAAGGGATTCAAGTTATTCAAGCTCAGATTCATCTTCTTCAAGTTCCTTCCTTGCCTTCTCATATTTGGTTAGTCTTCTTGAAGAGCTTTCACCCAGATCAAATCTTTGCTTTTTGAAAACACTGGTTTTAAATGTAGATTCTGATTTAGGAAGAGAATCACCAACCTCACTCATTTTAAATGCTGAAAGCTTGCTAACCAGTTGATCCCTTGTAACATCTGTCATAGTCCTGATCTCCTCAATAGTAGCAACTCTTTGCTTGTATGAAGCAAGTAAGGATCTAAGTACCTTGCCAGCAATCTCTAATTCTTCTAATTTTCCACCAGTACACCTGATACTACACACAAGTTCATTCACCTTCTGCATGTAGGAAGTGATGTTTTCATCTTCACTCATCCTCAAACATTCATATCTACTCTTCAGGATCTGTAGCTTAGCACATTTGACATATACATCACCTTCATATAGAGTTTCCAACTTCTTCTAGATTTCATGAGTAGTTTGCAATTCCAAGACATTTGTCATTTCTGTATCAATCAAGGCACTCAACAATGCTTCCTTAACCCAAATGTTGTATTCAATTTCTTTGATTTCATCTGGAGTTGTAGGACCATTCTTGGGAGGAGTATACTCATTCTTACTTATCAACCAAAAAGGATCACCCATGCATTGCAAATGACACTCTATGCGATTCTTCCAAAGAGGGTAATTTGTTCCATCAAATCTTAGACTATCCTTCTTGTATGTCGACATCATACATCTCCTCAAGTGGTCAAGCTTCTTTTAGAGGAACTAGCTATGATACCAATTGTTGAAATTAGGGTAGACAATTGAGAGGGGGGGTGAATCAATTTTCACAAAACTTTAAATTTTGTTGCATTTAATCTTCTTTACCACTTATTAATAGATTAAAGATATAACCATGAAAGGATGAATCAAAAACACATGAGCAAAGTCACAATCAACACACATAACACCAGGATTTTTACGTGGAAACCTAGTTAAGAGAAAAACTACAGTGGGGATTAACCCACAAGATCTATTCTCTATTCAAATAATAGAAAAAAGGGAAGGCACCTGCCTTCAGGCACACTACCCAGAGCTCACTACTCCAACAAAGTCATTGTCTACAAAAGTATTTACATAGTTAACCTTGAAAGGTTGAATTGAGAAATATCATCTTCTCCATGCCAAGGTTTAGTTCCATTGAAGCTCACAACACCTTTGCTCTATCCCCAAACACTTCTTCTCTACCTCCACATCTTCACACACATGGGCACATTTACATGACTTCATTATACTTATCTATACATGACATCGACTTTAGAATGAACATCAAAGTTGACCTTACAATCATCTATTTCGAACATTCTCCAAGAGAGAAATTATGAGAAATTAAAATGACTTAATACAAAATGTTACATGCGGATTACTACACTATCAACCAAACATAGATGGGACTCAAATCTTTCTCAAACAACATGCCACACTCCATAGAACTTCTCTTAGATCATCTGCAACATGCATGAAGCATCCAGTTGGCCAAGACTAGAAAGAATAGTAATACCTAAGTAGAAATATTCAACTACGAGCTCAATCCTTAATGTGGAGCACCAACACAATAGGCATATGATCCAGAGACCTCTACAAGCACAATGAAATTAATAAGAACAACTGCACCACCTAAAATCACCAGACTCACTTACATCTTCATATGGGAACTTAAGAACACTAACTGTCATGATTGTCACACTAGAAAAAATTGCTTGTGGACCTCCAAACCATGAACCACTTGAGTTGAGGATAAACACCAACATTCCAAACATACCTTTAGAACCACATACCATAGTATTCTAATACAGAGCAATCCAGACCAAATTCATATCACTCTATTACCTTTGAACAACTGCAAAACCTAGATCTACTTAGATGGCCATAACTTAACCGATCCTCCATGTGGACCTCTCAAATCTTAACTGGAGCAACTTCAGACAATCCTGTACAAATCCCTTTAATCCACAGACTTTGATCTTCATCTCATTGGGAATCCAGAGAAATCTACTTTACTAAACTGTATTGTCTTCACTGTCTCTGACAAAGAGATATGTTGACATCAATGACAACACATCATAGGCACATATTTGCAATAGGAATATCCTTTAATCGATAGGGACATGTAGTCTTGTCACGATTAATTATATAAAAAAAATGTCATTAATCCTGAATAAATTATAATAAAAATGAGAATGTTTTGTACCAATCTATTGGTTGTTTTGAGTTAATTATGTTTAGATTTAATGAGACACATTAAATTCAGAAAACTAATAGATAACTTAATATTCTCAGGTGTAAGAAAAATGACAACATGATTCATACAAGAAAAAACTAGGGTGAGAGTCATGAAGAGAATAATCCACTAGTTAATCTCATAGACAAATTGGATCAAATCCTAACCATGCTTCCAAAAACTAAGGAGAGACTAGGTAACTTAAAGAAAAAAGTAAGAGATCAGGAAAACCCTAAAAGGGAAAATGAGTTTTCTCATGGGATGAGTAGGGAAATTCAGCTAGAGCATAGTGTGAGTAGTGAGAACCCTAAAAACCATAGACCCCAAAAGGAAGCAAAGGATAGGCTTGCCTTAGAATTTTCCAAAGATATGAAGAAAGTCACTACACTAATGTTTGATGGAACAATGACTAGAGATGTAGCTGAAGCTTGGTTAACATATATGGAAAAATATTTCGAGATAAGAAATTACTCGAAATTAACCAAAGTGGTTTGTAGGGCCTTTCAATTGGAAGGAAAAGCATCCACTTGGTGTATGAACATGAAAATAGAAAAAAAGTTGAAGTCCAAACCTACTTATCGCAACATGAATCACAACAGATTCAATAAGACTAAAACTTTAAAACCATCCAAAACAAGAAATGATAAGAGCTATGAGAATAAAAGAAATGGCAAAGGAACCCAAAAGAATAAGAGTGGGTCTGATAATGAGAAAAAGAATGATAGTTTCAAAAGAAATGAGGATAATACTGGAAAACCAATAGAAAGGAGAGGACCTCTTGGAGGTTGTTTTACTTGTGGAGGTGAACATTATGCTCATCAATGCCCAACCAAGAACTAGAGTCATTAGCTGAGAGGTAATGCTTTGCCTACCCAACAAGTAGCTTTCCATTAGATGATTATTGTAGCTCTTTATAATCACCAAGCAAAGTATCAGATCACACCCATAGAGATGATTGGTATTTTGTTTGGAATCCCTATATCTATCTTGATTAATACTAAAACAACTTAAAATTATATTTCTCCTAGAGTTTTGAATAAGTTTCCTAGAAGAGCTGGTTACATGGCTAAACCTTGGTACATAGAGTATGCTAACCAATCTAAGACTCGGGTAGAACAATGTTTGTTTCAAGCTAAGATTGGTATCTCTAGTTTTTCAACAAAGGTGAACCTATACTAGCTCCCTTAGGTTCCTATGATGCTATCTTGGGAATGAGTTGGTTATGGAAGCTTTGAGCCAGGCTAGACTATTTTTCTAAAACTATTGAATGCTTAGATGATATGGGAAATAAGGTCCTTTTCCATGGTATTCAAATAGAGTTCAAGATTTGACCAATCTCTACAAAGCAATGAAAAAGGCTATTCAAAAAGGGTGTCAACTCTTCATAGTCAAAATGGAACAAATTGAAGAAAGTCCTAGAAAAGATAGTGTGTTTTTTTGAAGAAAGGTTTCCATTTCTTCAAGATTTCAAGGATATTTTTCTAGAAGAACTTCCAGGTTTACCACCCAAAAGAGTCTTTCATTTTTCAATTGACATAAATCTAGGAGCTGAACCAATATCCAAAACACCTTACAATATGACTACTATGGAATTGATGGAATTAAAATCCCAATTGCAAGAATTGTTGGCTAAAGGTTTGATTACACCTATTGTTTTGCCATGGGGTGTACCAATTATCTTTGTCAAAAAGAAGGATGAAACTTTACGTCTGTGTATTGAATATCGTATCCTTAATAAAGAAACGATAAAGGATAAGTAACCATTACCACGTATATATGATCTTTTTTTATCAAATGCATGAAGCTTCTATGTTTACAAAGATCAAAGCTATCCTAGATTCACCTATACCTAAGAATGTGCATGAAGTACGTAGCTTCATTGCTTTGGTAGGATACTACTGAAAGTTTGTTCTCTAATCCCTTCCTTACAAAGAAAAAGGAAATGTTTTGATTGGTCAAACAAATGTCAGGAGGTATTTGAGATAAGTTATATCAAAGGAAAAGAGAATAGAGTAGCAGATGCTTTGAGTTGGTAGATACATATTTCATCAATTGTCTCTATTCATGCAAACTTCAAGGATTTAATGTTGTAAAAATCATCAGGTGATGAATAATATGAGCAGGTCAAGTAAGATCCTATGGTAAATCCTAAAGATTCAAGTTATGATGGGTTTCCTTTTGAGTTTGATGGAGTACTAGTATTAACCTTGCAAATTTGTTCAAGAAGTGTTTAGATTGCACAGAGTTCCTTAAAAGATTATCTGAGATAGAGAAGCATGTGTGACGTCAAGGTGAGGGAAAACCTTTTTTTATTAACACTAGGAACTATTTACTTAATGTGACTATAGCTTATCATCCTAAAATAGATGGTCAAATTGAGAGAGTTAACCAGGTTTTGGAGGATTTGTAAAGAATGTATTGCATGGATCAACAATATAAATGGGAAGAGTATTTACCGCTTGTGGAATTTGCTTATAACAATTCCTATCTTTTTACTATCAAGATGGCACCATTTGAATCTTTTTATGGAAGAAAATTCTAAACTCCTATAAGATGGGATAAGCTAAAAGATAGGATTAGCATTGGTCTAGAATTGCTAGCTGAAATGGAAGAAAAGGTTAAGTTGATCAGAAAAAGTTTAGCAGAAGCCAATGATAGATAGAAAATTTATTCTATTACAAAGTGAATATAAAGACAATTCTCTATTGGAGAGAAAGTTCTTTTGAGGGTCAAACCTCAGAAAAGTTCTATAAACTTGGAAATTCTTCCAAATTAGCTCCTCATTACATAGAACCCTTTGAAATTATTGAAGTGATCAATCCAGTTGCCTACAAGATGTCTCTACCACCAAACTTATCTAGAATGGATAATGTTTTTCATATTGTTATCTGAAAAAGTATATTGTAGGAGGTTACCATATTCTAAATTGGAATGCATTATAGATTCAGGACTTAGGAGTGATCACAATCGAGTCTCTCAAAGTGCTCAAAACACAAAAGCTTCACTTGTGTAATAGAGAGGATATGTATTACAAGGCCCAGTGGGACCAGTATGCAGAAGATAGTGCTACATGGGAGGATTTCCATGAGTTGTTTTAGAAATTTCCTCATTTATTTAATACTTTTAGTAGATAAATAAAAAATTATTTTATTTTTTGAAATGCTACATTGAATCATCGAGGACGATGAATCTTATGGGGAGAGATATGATACATCCCTAATTTTGGCTTTGATTTTACTTTTTACTTTTATGTGAATAGAAGTGAATTTATGGAATATGATTTGACATTATGTTATAATGTTAAAGTAAATCATTGATTATATTAGATATTAGTGCATGTGATTAAGTATAATGCATGTGAGTAAATGATTCATTAATTTACGTTATTAAAATTTGATTTGTTATTCATAAGATTTATGAATGAACTAATGATGCACTGATCATGATCTGGTAATTGCAACTTGTATGCAAAAAAATAGGTTTTGATTACTCTTGGAGAAAGAGAGAGAGAGAGTATCTTCTAGGGAGAGGAAAATAGACCTTTGGTTTTGAATCGTTCATTTTCCATCTGAGTATTGAGTACCTTCAATTAGTAAACCCTTGATGATTGAGGTAAGTTTTGTTTTTAAAGTGGTTTAAGTTTGTTGGTCAACTCAACAAGTTGTCGACGTCATTTAGAATCCTTTTGAAGTTTTATCTCATGAACCTTGTCATTTTGTGAAATTGACATTGTTAATGTTGAGTGATAGTCATTTTGTGACTAGCGTGACTTTCCGTCAAACACGTCAATCTTTACATTGTAAACAAGATCATGTTTGCATTTTCATTGGCGTGGTTGGAAGAAATGTTAGTGTGTTTCATGTTATAGTTATAACATCAAATATTTCTTTTGTTGTCAAAATGAAATTCACAATTTTTTCTTTTAGTCAAGAATGTGAAGTGGATATGAACTCAACCCATTCACATTTTTGTATAAGTTTACGTAAAAACATTTTTATTATTCCTATTAATATTAATATCTATGTTCATTGACTATTTTTATATGTATAACTTTGAGTGGTTAGAAATTGGTTTGATAGTGGGTTAATTGTTAACAACATCCATTATAATGAAGCATTCATTAATAACCATCTTTGATAATATTGAATGTTTTGAGGGAGATTCATTCTTGTGTTAGGAGTGGTAATTATTAACCACGTACTCCTCTAACTTTGCATGTCTAACTAAGAGCCTTCATAGGCTAATTTAGTGGAGATACCAATGGCTTCTTGAGTCAATTAACTATTTTAAGAGTGGTATCTTTATGATAGAGAGTCATGGTTAGTTATGGTAGGGAACGAATCATTTGTAGAGTCAAGTAGAGAGGTAAGAGAGGTGGTTGTTTTTGGTGATAATAGAGATTCGAAGAGCTTAGTTTTGGGAGCAGAGTCTAGGAGAGCATCAAGAAAGTCGAGAGAATGAAAATCTTAGAATAGTGAAGGCTAGATATCTCAGTTGATAAACACTATAAGTTAACGAGGGAAATTGATATCTGAGAATGGATCATTTCTTAGAAGGGAATTAGAACTCAAGAAGTTGAAGTGCAGGTTGACAAAGTCTAAGTGTCGCCAATTTTCTCACATATGAACCATGCATTTTCCTCATGATTTTCTTATTGCAAATCAGGTTACTAGAAACTATTATATATCAATAATTGTTTTTGGAGAATGTAGGCATTCCCTATGAAATGTTGGTAGTTATACAAGCCTTTAGACCGTATCTAAATATATTAGAAGCTTTACTTGCATCAAAGAACTCTTGGTTGGTGTTGCTCATCTTATTGTTTCTAGTTGATAATATAACATTTCTTTTTCTCAAAACTTAGAGTCAATGATACCATCTCTTTAATAGTCAACAGTCATAGTACAATTTTAATGGTTGATACTTGTATGTAAAGAATGCTAGCATAGATCAGTTTTGTTGTTCTTCACAATGAAAAAGGGCATGGTGTTCCTATAGGAAAGGTTTTGTCTAAAAGAAAACTTTATTGTTAGTTATCCCTAAAAGATAGTTTCAATTTGTATATAGATAAAGTCATTGGATAAATTTAGACAAAGATTTTAGGAATGTTTAGATAGAGAGGATTCTCTATTTTTTGGATTGTGTATCAAGCACTAATATTGATAAAAAAGGATTACCATTTTTTACATCAAAAGGGGCGGGAAAAGCCACATCAAAAAGCTACTAACATTAATCTAGAATCTACTATCTTCCTAATATATACAAAGTTTTAGAGATTTCAAAACTAAACTATATACTAGGAAGGGGATCTTCTTGCCATCTACATGTTCAGATTTCACTTTATACTCTTGATCTTAGTATCATTTAATATCCAATTCTTGAGTTCTGTCATTCAACATCTCTACCATCCAGCTATATAGGCTGCTGCTCTGCATTATTCAACCTGTTATTTTGACCCAAAGTTTCTTCCAAGCCAGATCTGTATTGTTCTACTATCTGTGCATCTTCTGCTACTTCAATATATTGATAATACCATCCTTGGCTATCATTAATTTCAGTTCCATGCCTTGATTAATCCATATCAATTCTATTGAATTCTAATCTTAGGTCATCATACTAGTTTCCTTCTTTATCCCAAATGTGCAGTCTATTGTCACTATGATCAAGGGAGTCAAATGTAGGAAAGGCTCCAATCTTAGGTGAATTCCTCAACTAATCCATATTCAGGCTATAGTTCTGACCTGTAATCTCAAATTATTTGTAAAGCTCACTTTCAGCTTTCTCCAAATGTTTCATCTTGTTGTATAGTTTTTGAAAGTCTATATAAGAGTTTCAAAATTCATCCATGAATTTCCTTGGCCTTTTTGTATAGAAATTTGTTTCTTTAGTGCCCTCCTTATAACACATTGTACCTGTTTCAATTAACTCTTTGAACATTCCAAGAAGATCTCCATTGTTACCATTACCTTCAAAAAAAGTTAAAAATAGTGAGATCCTGAAGAATCCCAGTGAGTCCTCTTTCCTTGCCAAGAAGACTTTCTGCATTCCTTTTCTTCCATAGGAACCATAGAATTTTAGAAGACATAATAAACCAAAAATAGTTACTTTTTACATTAAGACCTTTGATATAACTAGATAGGATTCCTTGTATTACAACATTGGCTGAAGAAGACCATTTATCAATATTACCCATAAAGAAGGACTAGACATATTTGGCATAAAGACAATAAAAAAATTATGACTCATAGATTCCAACTCAATGTATAGAGGGAAATTCATAGTTTCAAGTCATAGATTCAACTTATTTAATAACATTATCCATTTTAAGGAAGTTTTCTTAGGTTCAAGGATTTTGGACCACAACAATTTAAAGGTTTTCTTGAATTCTTCATCTAAAAAGGAGTCAACCTAGGAGAGATTGATGTGATGAAAAATATCTTTTGTTTTTGTCAACATTTTATAGATCATCTTTGGCTTGATTTGAGTAAGGGGAGTTCTATCTTCCCAGTTCACCTTCATCAAATACTCTTCTTCCTCAAAATAATTAATACTGGTCAACTTATTAAACAAAGCTTTATTAATGGTAGAATATGTTCAAAAAAATTTACTGTTTAAATGAAACTGATTTTCTATTTGGTCCCACTTTTTGGGGAAACCTTGCATAAACAAGTCTGTAGGAGTTGATAAGCCTTTATCCTTACATCTTTTTGTTGATCATCCTTGGAGTAAGCCTAGAGGCTTATATTTATGATACGCATTCCACCATAATGATCTTTGCCCCCATATACCTCCATTGTTCCAATCAATAGCTTCTCTATCCTTAATTCGATGCTTTAACATTTCCCATGCCATCAAAATACTAGAAAAAACTATAGATCCTCCTAGTTTAGTAAGAGTCTCCCCAAGCAGTGCATCATAGAAAGCAATTGTACCCCAGGATTTCTTTTTAATAGGGACAACATTACAGATGTTAAGGCTGATTAAAAATTTCCATGGTTCTTCCACTAACAAAGCATTAGTGATCCATTTAGAGCTTAAGGCCAAACCTTGGACTTTTGAGTTTTTAAGCCTAACCCTCCAAGATCTTTACTGACAAAACACCAATCCCATTTTACTGACACATTACCAATCCCATTTTTAAGGATTTCCTTTACTATCTGATCATAAAAATTTCCTTATGAATCTATGGATGACCTCAAACTGGTAATTTACAAATAACCACATAGAAGAATAGAAAATTGAGTATAAAAAAAGTATTTTTTGATAGACTTGCAATCTTCCAGCCAAAAAAGAGATGTAATTTGTTCCAATTTTTTATCTTTTTCTCAATCTTTGCAAAGAACCAATGCCACATTGCTTTAAGAGATGGATTGACAGCAAATGGAATTCCAAGAAATCTAACTTGCATTGAAGGCCCTCCCCTCTACCATTTGTCTTTCTTAAACGAATTAGGGATATTTTCCTCCCAAGAAAAAAAATAGATTTATTATATGAGATTTTTGCACTTGAAGCCAAGCCAAAAATTTCAAGTCTTCTTTCCAGACTTTCTAATTCTTCTTTTTCTACTCTAAGAAAGAGAGTAGTATCATCAGCAAACTTGTTGATCATGATGTTAGTCATAAACAAACATAAAATAAAAAGTACACATTAACCTTTATTCATCTTGAAAGATATGATGAATTTAGAGAATTCATGATCCCAAGTCTCCAATGATTAGGTCTTAATCTTCTGATGTTACTCAGAGGTTGATGTGTGCTGCTATTTCCATTTTGGGGCCTTACGTGAATCTCATCTGTAAGATAATGTTTCCTATAACGATGCAACACAGATAGTTATCCTACACAAGATATGCTTCAAATATTGTGTCTACTTTTAAATCTTTGCATGATATTTATCATTTTGACATGCTTTAACCTCAAATATGCTGAATATGTTCAGTTATCTATGGGATGTCTGCATATTTGTATTATTTGCTTAAGATTGTCAATTATTTACAATTATGATGATGAAATTCTCTGAAATTGAAAGAAAATAAAAAGAATACTTCAAACGAAAGTTGAACCTTTAGCTATTGAGCCACATATACATCAGATACAATCATGAAGAGAAGAAATCAAACCATATGTTCACTAGGACATTCCACAGCTAGATACAGTCAATGCTAACTTCAAAGGAAAAGCTATGAAGACAACACATGCAAGCTGATATGCACTCCAAGGGATGCAACAAATCAAAGCATGTATCAAGAATTCATACACTGATGACTCAAGATTTATTATGGATTGTAATCAAAAGATTCTTCTCATTCATTAGGTATGCAAGAACATATATGTATACAACAACTTTGAAATAAGCCCTGAATATTTCAACAAACAGATTTCAATTAAGTTTTGAATGTTTTAAAATGAGGCATCCCCACACCTTTTATAGAACAAAGTGAGGGAGCAGTTACAATTGCTCTACGATCAGGATCTATCTATTATGATCTATGGTTCACATTTCATTGACCAAGTCAACTCTTTCCACGTGGCATAGGTTGCCAGCTGGCAACCTATGCCATGTGGAAAGAGTTGACTGGCAACCATCTAGACAACTTATTTTCTTAAGTATCAGATGCTTATGTCTTTTCTTGGTAATGCATCTTCATCTACTCTTTATCCTTCAAGTTCCTCATTTCCATCATCAAGAGCATCAGGATCATCGCTTCCAAAATCTTCATCATCCTGATGACCTTCTTCTTGTGCATGGACCTGCATGGATGTCTGGATATTTTCATAAGATTGCACTATCTTTTCTACTTCCCCACCATCCTGAAGTCTTGCTTTAGTTATGGCGTGTTTGTGTATCTGGTATTTGCCTCAGAGAGTATCTAATTTACTCCCCCTACTGCTAGATGTTTCATTGTAATTTTCTAATTTGACTTTGATCCTCATGATTTTGTCCATGACTTCTTCTGTCAGGTGATTTAAAGGGTCATCAGCTACTAGCTAGAAATTTTTAAGCAGAGCTTTAATAGTAAACTCTTCATCTTGATTCTCAATCTTCCCCTCTATTTCATCTTCCAACATGTCCAAGACTTCTGCCTCATATGATATCATGTCATGCAACTTCATACTGATGTCTCTCAATTTGTTGTTGCATCTTTGGAGCACATCACATTCAAATCAGATGTCTTTGTACCATATATCAATCAAAATGGAAGTATTATTATTCAATACTTGGTTATTTATGAGAATCTAAGGATCAATCCTCTTCATTTCACCTAAAGCACTCAATGCTTTCTCTAACTGAAAGGACCTTCTTCCTGTCTCCATCTGTAACTAGTCGACCTTCTTCCTGGAGATGCCTAATGAATTCCACCTCTTCAATAAGGATTTCACTATTTCCTTTGCTCCATCAAATGTATATAACATCCATTTCCTCATTATTGATGACTCATGTTTCATCAGATCAAATTTATTTACCTCATCTTGAGAAATAGTAGTCAATGGGACTGCATGATCACTTGAAATAGCATTTGGGTTAGTTAACCCTTTTATATAGGCATGAAGCTGAGCAATGTGCTCTTTATGTTGCTTATTCTTCTCTTTCCCTCTCTTCACCCTCTAAGTTAATCAATCAAATATATCTTTACCATCTTGGCCTTATTGATCCTCATTGGTAAATCCCAAATCTATTGTACTAATCTGGAATTCATCTAGAGTGATCTTGCCTTTTTCTTTGTCAGCTGTAGGAACGACTACTTGTGCAGTCCTCTTGCCCGTAATAGGATCTCTTCTTATTGTAGAAGTTATTCTAGCCTTCCTCTTAGGCTTTATTAAGGTTTCTGAAAACAATGTAGATACATCAAATTCTTATGCTTCTATACCTGATTCTGCACCAATTTCTTTCTCAAGCCACTGAGGAATTTGATCCTTTGATTATTGGTCTCCATCATCATCATCATGATCACCCTGATCTCTGGTATCCACCATCATGTTCAATGGGGAGGGTAATTTTCTTATCTCTTCCTCATGATGCTCCTCATGAACGTGATTTTTAGGTATATCGTCCTATTGAGGAATTTCTTTTTCTAGAGAGTGATCTTGCTGATCATCTGCATGTTTATCATGATCCTGATCTTTTACTTCCTCCATGGGTATCTCGTCCACCTTAGCATTTTCCTCTTCCTGAGGTATGTTAGTATCCGTGGATGTTATTTTATATATCTTAAGGTCATCCACCTAATCTGTAGCTATAATTAGCTTTGAATATATGTTAATTACCTCTTGAGCCTTGTGGTCGTCAAGACCTGATATCTCTTCATCTTCTTTGTCCTTTGGTGGGACTTCCACTACTTTGGGCTCAGTTGATGCATCCTGCTATTGCTGACCCACACTTGGAGCTTTTCTCTCCACTTCTTTCTGTTTGAGTTCTTTAATATTCTCTACCTTCTCAAGTGCACCTACCATATCCTTAGGATTTACATCCTCTACATATGTCAAATCTATAACTGCAGGACTTGTTACCTGATCAACTAAGGCATCCAACCTTATTTGTTGTGTAATATTCTCCAGGCTCTTTTCCTTTTTTGATTCTATTTGCTTCATCTCCCCTAATACTACCCAGACTGATGGGGTTCCATAAGGAGTTATTTGGGTGCCAGCAACAAGGGTTTCCATTCTTTGTGAGGCTACATCCTTCACCACCTCATCATCAGATAGGTCCAGTATCTCATCTAATGAGACTAGACCACTTTGAACTGACTTAGAGGCTTCTTTCATTTGTTCTTCTGCTTGTTTAGTTTTAAACTTTACAATGGTGGGAAGTGGAACATTATGCTGCAATTCCCTATTGAATACTTCTCCACCTGCCCCTCTTAGCATTACAGGGTTTTGTTTCATTTCACCTCTCATTGAAGTTCTTGGTTTCTTAGGTGTAGTTGCTATCACCTCAGGTGCTTTTCTTTTTCTGGTAAGGGGTTCAACATTTTCTTCTTCCTCTTCCAGTTCCTCATCAAGAGGTATCCTCTTTTATTTGCTTATGTGAGGCTTGACCCTCCTCATATGTTTCGGTAGGTTGTGTAGGTGGCCTCTAGATCTTTTTAGTTTTTTGCTTATCTATTGGAGGCGGTGCTGATGATGCTAATGCCAGTCCTGATGTTGATGCATCTTCAGTTGGCATTATCACTCTTTCAATTATGACCCCTTTTGGCTCAGCATCAATTTTCTTCACTCTTGGAGGTCTCTTTCTTTTCTTAGGAGGTGGTACTCTCTCTCCTTCAGACTTCCTCTTCTCATTCAAGAAATCATCATATTCATCTTCATAAATCTCTTGTCTTTTCTTCTTATTGTCCACTGTGATGGCAACACCTCCTTTCTTCAGTCTATTTATCTAGTCACTGACCCATAATTGGGTCAATTGCATGGTGAGATCCGTTGCTGAGATGGTATCATTGTATACCTTTTTCTCCTCATATTCATTAGCCATTACCTTTCCATCATCTTTCTTCAATTGTGTCGTGATGTAAATGCAATCAAAGGTCTTGATCTGGTTGAGTGTAAGCCTTTGATATCTTCTTCTTCTGGCTTCAACTTCATCTTCACAATCTACCCAGAAGTCCTCAAGATGCCTTCAATGGATGGGCTTCCGCATGATCCTCTGCATCCTCCCATATGGATCATATGATCTTGTTATTGGAAATGGCTGGAAATTCATCAGAGTTAGGCCAGCTATGGCCTTCTTATTATTCTTAGAATCTGGGCACATTGATGGTGATAGGTTGTCATTGATGTCAAAAAAGGTGTCCTTAGTTTGTTTGATGTCATGAGGACTTGTTTGATTAGGTTTTGCCTTCAATCATGTCTTCATATGTCCTTTGGTATGTGAAGTCACAAGGTGATTTGTTTGGGGTTGTCAAGTGTTGACAAATGCTCATCATCCATAGTTATGTAGTGTGAAATGATGACCTTCATAAGTTCTTGTTGTTGGAGTTTATTGTCCTACCCACAAGAGATTGATCTCAAGAAATTTAGAGTATGTTTGGACAGAGTATGCTTAGAAGTTGTGTTCATTCAATATTTTATGATGCTTGGTGGTCATCTCAGGATGTGCTCATCAAGGCAAGGTTGTTGGTGATATATTATTGTTATTGTGCCCCAAGGTTGTAACAGGTTGATTTCTTTATTCTGATGGCAGTTTTGGTGGTTTAGAATATTCAATGATGGTCCTTGTCCATATCATAATTATGTTTCAAAAGGAACAAGCTTATCATTTAGATTTACATGGTGTTTGGTTGTAAAAGTTGGTTGTCAGATGGTGACTTGGTTCATAGGTTCCTTTAAAGTGTTCACATGCTTCAGAGGACAACAGGGATGCATTGATGTACTTTGTTTGTAGTAGATCTCATTATGATAGAGGTAGAGATTAAGAAATAGGAGTTTTCATTCATCAACTATTCTAAAGTATTGAAGTTATGTATTCATGCAAGATGTGATCTATGCTTTATGACAGTAGGTGTTATTTCATCTATGGATAGTTGTAGAAAAATTTATTCAGATTCTATTGACACAAGTTTTCTTGTTTTGTACTCCTAGTTGAAGCTTAAACTTCAATGTGTTGTTTACATAACACATTTTTTGTGCTCCTCTCTGCCCGTCAACCAAACATGCTCTTTATGTTTTAAACCATTGTTGACTTATTATAGCAGGTTGACAACTTAATGTGCACTGTCTGGAGGGTTTTAAGTCATTGGTGTGACCGGTCATGTCTCCTAGGAATACCGACGATCACATGTTTGCAAAGATTTCGATTGGTGCCAAAAACAATCAATGGTAATGTTTAAATGTGTTGAAGAGCGTGAAAGGTGGATCAATGATCATGTTTAAACTTTGTGACCTTTTTCCACTGAATGCACTTGGATGTGCTCTTGGCTGTCAAGATAACCATTGACTATAAATAAAATGTTTTTCTAAAGCTATTTTTAGCTATTCAGTGGCAGTTTATCTGTTGGAAGTTTTTAAAGTATTTTTTTAGGGATTCCATTCTATTTTTTAATCTCCCGTGGCAATAGAGATAATATAGAAGATTTTTATTTCCAAGAAGGCATTTTATTGAGTAAAGCTTTAATTCTTTTTTTAAGAATCTTAAGGTTTCATATTTGATTTTAATGAAGATAATGTCTTTTTTTGAGAAATGAATTTGGAATGGAGGAAATTTTTATTGGGCAGATTATTTTTTGTCATTTACAGAGAATGGTTTCTTGAAGAATATCAAAGTTTTTTTTTAGAGTGAAAGAGATTTTGCAGAGATGGAAGATGAAGTTACTCAGATGCAAGGAAATATAAAAAGTTATTTTTTTGCTCACAGAATATGAAGAGTCTTGGATGAAAAAGATATTTTCAAAGAGAAGATGAAAAGATTGAAAAGTCTATGCAGAGATTTTTTATATACAAGGCAAAATGATTTTTGAAGTTATTGACAGGAGAAAATTAATTTATTCTCAAAGATTAATTGTTTTCTTGTAGATGAAAATATTTTGCAGATTGAAAAGTCAATTGAGGGAGATCAACATTATGAGAAAGATTTTGTTTTTCTCACACAATAAATGTCTTATACAGAGAAGATGCAATTTAGAGATGATGATAAAGCAATCAAGTTTTGAAGATGGAAGATCAAAAGTTTTTAAATGAGGTTTATTTTGAGATTTGAATGGGCACAGGGGAAATGAAAAGATTTTTTCTTGCAGGTGAAAGGTTATTCAATTTGTATAAAATTGTTTTTCAGGTGCATTCATGATTGGTCTTGGGAGACAGAGATGAAAAATACAGATGATGAGAGATTGAATACATATAGTGTGTGTAAGGTTGCAGATCTATAATGAAGACAATTTTATGAAGATTCTACAATTGAGATATAATTTCCTGATCAGGTGATTTAGATAATTTATGGATAAAAATATCAGAGCATTGGAATGAGGAAATATATGTTGCAGATGAGTTGATTTGAATGGTGCAAATAAGATTGAGCAGCAATCACTTCTTGCACATGAGATTTTTAGTTCTGATTGATTGAGAAATGCCAATGAGGCACAACGGTATGCCAGTGAGGCACACAGTATGCCAGTGAGGCTTGTAGGTTAGTAAGACCTTTCAATTGTCAGTGAGACATAATATTCAGCCAGCGAGGCTTTGTAAGAAGTTTTTTAAGTTAAGCCAGTGAGGCACTTCATAAGTGGTTTTTCTACCCCGAGAGGGTTTTCCACTCGAGAAATTTCTGTGTTATAATTTGTCTCTATGTGTGCATATTTGTGTTTTGTTGATAAGTTTTTGGTTCACATCTTTCACTATCAGTCTTGTGCATATGAGCTCAACAGATCATTAATGTCTTTCTTTCTACTTGTCTTGTAAAGTTTGCAAAAAGTTAAGAATTTACACAACACTGATTCACCCCCCCTCTCTGTGTTGTCATTGACTCCTACAATTGGTACCAAAGCCTAGGTTCCCTTTTTGAAGTCTAATAGGCTCAGGTAGGTCCTGGGAGTGGAGTAAAATGGGTAAGAAGAAAAGAATTAATATCTCAAATAGAGAAAAGAGAGATGCTGATCAAAAGATGGTATAACAAGCCTCAATTAAGCCTAGCATTGATTTGTTGAATATGTCATCCCTGATAATTGATACAAAGAATGATCCAGTAATTAAGAATTTTGATAAAAAGGAAGAAATTAATGTGAATGATGAAGAAATAGGTCTCTTTGTGGATGAAGTTGATTGTGAAGTTGATTTTGAAGGAGAGCTTCTATGTGCCCTGGATACTATCAAGCAACTTAGTAAGGAAAACAGGAGATTAAAAGACCATCTTAAACAAGAGAAAGAATTCAAGGATAAAGTTGTTTTAGATCTTGAAGATGCTAGAAACCTGATTATAGATTTGAGGAATCAAGCAGGTGAATTAGATAAATTAATCACCAGTTTGAAAATAGAGGTTGAGGAAGCTAAGAGAATAGCTAATGTAACAAAGTTAGAGTTAGAAGCTAAATCAGTTGAATGTCAAAAGATTGAAAGAGAAATAGTTTCTTTGAAAAAAAATCTTGAGGATGTTAAGAAGCAAGTAGAAAAGAATCTAAAATTTGAAGAGTACAAGCAAGTTACATGAGTTGTTGGGCAAACAAAAGCATCATAATGACACTATTAGTTTAGGATTTGAAGAAGGAGAATGTTCCAAAGCTAGAGAGACTCCTAGAAGGAAAATTGATTTTCCTGCCACAGAAGGTAAAAGGAAGAGTGAAACTGAACAGAAAACCAGAAATGAATTTGTGTACAATCAAAGAAGGAATTTCAGAAAAAATGCCCCTGTTAGACAAGCATACATATATAGGTATAATTATTCTTTTAATGGTTATTGTTATGCTTGTAATCAATTTGGTCACAAAGCAGTTGATTACAGAAGGAATACCAACCTTGTATGTTATAAGTGCAATAATGTTGGTCACATTCAAAGAAACTGCAAAATGAATAGAAGGTATGATCCTACTTGGAGGCATAATATAAAACTTCAGGGGATGTTAAAAAGGTATTATCATTCATTTGATTATGATTTTGACATAGTTTGTTATAATTGCAACACTCTTGGACATAAAGCACAGAGTTGCAGAATGTATGCTTCGCCTGATTTGAAAAAGTTGAAATGGAAAGAGGAAGAAAAGGTTTGGAGGAAGAAAGCACCTCTAAAAATTTGGAAGCAGAAAGAAAGTAAAGAGAAGTCAGAATCTTAGCTTGTGCATCTTACACAAGTCATTTCATCTATTGCATAACATAGCATGAAGTAAGGGGGAGCTACCAAATGTTCTATCAGTTAACCCCAAGAAGTTTTAGGAAGGAGATCATTTGATATGATGATCTTATCTGTCTATCATTCTTGCCATGCTTTGAAATAGTTGATGATGATGTTGCTAACAATGTTGATGTTTAGTATTTGACAGTGTGTTGTAAATAGATGTGCAGAAACAATAGGATAGTCTTCATTTATTCAGATGGTCTTAATTCTTCGTCATGTCAGAAAAGGTGTGCAAGAATATTTTGGTTGTAGGATGATAGTTCATATCAAGGAGTCAGTTTGATGATTATATCTATTACTCTGTTGAGTTATGTTTTATGACATGTATCATGGAGCTTTCAGGTGATTTGAAGATATTGTCAAAAGAAGATGATAAACTAGAGATATTAAGGAGTTTTCTGATGTGATAATTTGACATGTTCTTTGTTGTTCTTCCTCATTATTATGATTCAGAAAGGTATGTGCAAATTGTGTGCCTCCAGTTTTGAAGTGGTAAGAGATATGTCTTCTTCATCCTCATTTTAGTATTGTGTCAAAAAGGTGTTTGATGGTGCCATGATTTTTCTTAGCATGGAAGGTTGGATGTCAGTAACTGGATGGTATATTTCAGGTTGATATTGTTGCTGAAGGTTTTTATGTTGATTATTCTTGTCAGTGATTTGTTTGTAAACTTTAACACAGGGGAGGCAAATAGATTCATTGGAGATTTGTCATGTGGGTCAAAAAGTGTTGTTGATTGAAGAAGGATTGTTGTTTTGAAAGTTTGTCTTTCAATCACATGTGATATCATCAGGAGTGTGTTAGTCTTCATCTTTAGAATGGTATTGTGCAAGTTTCATGGTATCTTTTTTCTCTCAAGTTTGAATTGTTGATGTTCAGGAAAAGTTTAGCAAATTTACATTCAGTACCTTCAATACTTTGAAAAGACAAGTGGTATTAATTTTTTGGTTGAAGATAACAAGATAACAGGAGTTTATGTCTTCAAGGTGCTCATAATGAAATGTAATTATAATTGTTATGATCATGCTATAACATTTTTTAGTGGAGTTGTTCTTAGGGGGAGTTAATTTAGGCTTTGTCATCCGATGTCAAAAAGGGGGAGAAAGAGAAATTGAATCATGATGTTTTGCCACCAATGACAAAGGGGGAGATTGATGGTGATAGGTTGTCATTGATGTCAAAAAAGGTGTCCTCAGTTCGTTTGATGTCATGAGGACTTGTTTGATCAGGTTTGGCCTTCAATCATGTCTTCATATGTCCTTTGGTAAGTGAAGTCACAAGGTGATTTGTTTGGGGTTGTCAAGTGTTGACAAATGCTCATCATCCACAGTTATGCAGTGTGAAATGATGACCTTCATAAGTTCTTGTTGTTGGAGTTGATTGTCCTACCCACAGGAGATTGATCTCAAGAAATTTAGAGTATGTTTGGATAGAGTATGCTTAGAATTTGTGTTCATTCCATATTTTATGATGCTTGGTGGTCATCTCAGGATGTGCTCATCAAGGCAAGGTTGTTGGTGATATATTATTGTTATTGTGCCCCAAGGTTGTAATAGGTTGATTTCTTTATTCTGATGGCAGTTTTGGTGGTTTAGAATATTCAATGATG
Organism: Cunninghamia lanceolata; assembly: GCA_027924645.1. Taxonomy (NCBI): domain Eukaryota; kingdom Viridiplantae; phylum Streptophyta; class Pinopsida; order Cupressales; family Cupressaceae; genus Cunninghamia; species Cunninghamia lanceolata. The sequence continues at coordinate 25,293,175 of BSBN01000078.1, read as the reverse complement.
TTTTCAGATGATGGTCCTTGTTCATATCATAATTATGTTTGAAAAGGAACAAGCTTATCATTTAGATTTACATGGTGTTTGGTTGTCAAAGTTGGTTGTCAGATGGTGACTTGGTTCACAGGTTCCTTTAAAGTGTTCACATGATTCAGAGGACAACAGGGATGCATTGATGTACTTTGTTTGTAGTAGATCTCATTATGATAGAGGTAGAGATTAAGAAATGGGTGTTTTCATTCATCAACTATTCTAAAGTATTGAAGTTATGTATTCATGCAAGTTGTGATCTATGCTTTATGACAGCAGGTGTTATTTCATCTATGGATAGTTGTAGAGAAATTTATTCAGATTCTATTGACATAAGTTTGAAAATCTTCTTGTTTTGTTCTCCTAGTTGAAGCTTAAACTTCAATGTGTTGTGTATATAACACATTTTTTGTGCTCCTCTCTGCCCGTCAACCAAACATGCTCTTTATGTTTTAAACCATTGTTGACTTATTATAGCAGGTTGACAACTTAATGTGCACCGTCTAGAGGGTTTTAAGTCATTGGTGTGACCAGTCATGTCTCCTAGGAATACCGATGATCACATGTTTGCAAAGACTTCGATGGGTGCCAAAAACAATCAATGGTAATGTTTAAATGTGTTGGAGAGCGCGAAAGGTGGATCAATGATCATGTTTAAACTTTGTGACCTTCCTCCCCTGAATGCACTTTGACATGCTCTTGGCTGTCAAGATAACCATTAACTGTAGATAAAATGTTTTTCTAAAGCTATTTTTATCTATTCAGTGGCAGTTTATCTGTTGGAAGTTTTTAAAGTATTTTTTAAGGGATTCCATTCTATTTTTTATCTCCTGTGGTAGTAGAGATAATATAGAAGATTTTTATTTCCAAGAAGGCATTTTATTGAGTAAAGCTTTAATTCTTTTTTTAAGAATCTTAAGGTTTCATATTTGATTTTAATGAAGATAATGTCTTTTTTTGAGAAATGAATTTGGAATGGAGGAAATTTTTATTGGGCAGATTATTTTTTGTCATTTACAGAGAATGGTTTCTTGAAGAATATCAAAGTTTTTTTTTAGAGTGAAAGAGATTTTGCAGAGATGGAAGATGAAGTTGCTTAAATGCAAGGAAATATAAAAAGTTATTTTTTTGCTCATAGAATATGAAGAGTCTTGGATGAAAAAGATATTTTTAGAGAGAAGATGAAAAGATTGAAAAGTTTATGTAGAGATTTTTTATATACAAGGCAAAATGATTTTTGAAGTTATTGACAAGAGAAAATTAATTTATTCTCAAAGATTAATTGTTTTCTTGTAGATGAAAATATTTTGTAGATGAAAAGTCAATTAAGGGAGATCAACATTATGAGAATGATTTTATTTTTCTCACACAATAAATGTCTTATACAGAGAAGATGAAATTTAGAGATGATGATAAAGCAATCAAGTTTCGAGGATGGAAGTTCAAAAGTTTTTAAATGAGGTTTATTTTGAGATTTGAATGGGCACAGGGGAAATGAAAAGATTTTTCTTTGCAGGTGAAAGGTTATTCAATTTGTATAAAATTGTTTTTTAGGTGCATTGATGATTGGTCTTGGGAGACAGAGATGAAAAATACAGATGATGAGAGATTAAATACATATAGTGTGTGTAAGGTTGCAGATCTATAATGAAGACAATTTTATGAAGATTCTACAAATGAGATATATTTTCCTGATCAGGTGATTTAGATAATTTATGGATAAAAATATCAGAGCATTGGAATGATGAAATATATGTTACAAATGAGTTTATTTGAATGGTGCAAATAAGATTGAGCAGCAATCACTTCTTGCACATGAGATTTTTAGTTCTGATTGATTGAGAAATGCCAGTGAGGCACAACAGTATGCCAATGAGGCACACAGTATGCCAATAAGGCTTGTAGGTCAGTAAGACCTTTCAATTATTAGTGAGACATAATATTCAGCCAGTGAGGCTTTGTAAGAAGTTTTCAAAGTTAAGCCAGTGAGGCACTTCATGAGTGGTTTTTCTATCCCGAGAGGGTTTTCCACTCGAGAAATTTTTATGTTATAATTTGTCTCTGTGTGCATATTTGTGTTTTGTTGATAAGTTTTTGGTTCACATCTTTCACTATCAGTCTTGTGCATATGAGCTCAATAGATCATTAATGTCTTTCTTTCTACTTGTCTTGTAATGTTTGCAAAAAGTTAAGAATTTACACAACACTGATTCACCCCCCCTCTCAGTGTTGTCATTGACTCCTACACACATGTACCAGCCCATTGTAACTAGAAACAATGCTGGTGGAAGCTTGTTGTTAGCTTTGTATGCATCCAGTATTGTAGATACTTGTCTCATAAACTCCATTAAGACAACTGCATCTGTAGGGTATCTTGGGAGCATGAGAGGCTCTCCCTCAAAGCCTTCAATTTTGATGTAAGAGAAAATTGCAAATTGAATAAACCAGGTTCCATGCCTGTATATGACTTCTTGAGCTTCCATGCTCAGTCTTTTAGTCTCGTCCTCCTCCATTGTTCCTACCAGATGCATAGAGAATGCATCGTTCACTAGTTTGTAATCTTGGAGGTAATTTACTCTTTGCAGCTGGGGATGATGATCCCATATATGTGCATCATTTGTTGTGCCACCAATTCTCCCAACTATAGTCAATGCATCGAATGTACCCTTGTAGTCACATAAATAAACTATGTATGAGGTCATGTAGAAGGAACAAACTGGACCTCCTAGGTTCATCAGCTACTCATCTAGAGCATCACTTATCATCTTAGCCCACATTGGCTTGTTATCTGTGTAAAGGCACATCAGGATGACTGCATACATCTAGTTCTTAAAACTTCCAGCATCAGGCTGGCCTGTCACTCTACTGAGCAGGGCTATCATGTACTGGTATTCATTGTCAAAGTCAAATTTATATAAGTGTACTGAAAGTTTAGTTGCTGCAGGATAAGGACTATTCTTCACCCTCCATTGGTACATTTTCTTTCTAGCAGACTTCTTGTTAGTCTCATATTCTGCTTCTGATTTCTTCAAATCTATGTTGGCAACCTTCTTGCCCAATGGCAAATTGAATGTAGCAACAAGACCCTTGATAGATAGATTAGCATATACTCTGCCATGTTTCTTTACCCTCCTTGTTTGTGGGTTATAGTTTCTTGCACATTTAATGACTAGCTCAAGAGATTCCATGGAATAGGGGAAACTAGCTGCATTCCACATTCTAGATACAAAAACTGCATCTAGCAAGGTGTTGCTACTCTTTTCATCGCTCATTTTAGCTGACCATGCAGCTAGATCTATATTTCCTTGGTGCGTATCCGTAATGGCACCATATTTAAACTAGACACCCCTGGGTTGAGCAAACATGGGCTTTAGAATTTCTACCTCTGTCTTAGCCAACCACTTATCCGCCATGGATGCCTATAATTAACAAAACTCGTCTTACACTTGATATCTTACAAACATGCATATACGTCATATCTTCATTATTCATCATGCATATTATACTTTTCAATATCTTATTTATCCTGATATGCATAATTTACAACTTCAAACTAGTAGAAATTATACCACCTGGACATGCAGAACATGAGAACAATAGGGTTTCAATCACTTACCTGATGTGTTTATCTTCTTAATTATGCTGATAATTGTGCGAAAGGAATTCAAATACCCGCAATGCTTATGTATCCTGTTCTGGTACAAGCTATATGCATCCGCAGGTAGTCTTATGAAGGTTTGCAAGCTGTGCTTTGTAAAACTTGTTTTATCACAAGATAAGTGTAAAATGATTCTGTGAATCCATCTTTAACCTTCTCTTTAAGGAAAATTAGGGCAAATTAGGGCAAATTAATTGAAACAGCCAATTTTCTGTACAAAACTTTCGTATCTCGCCAGGTGTATAAATCACATTCGTAATCAGCGGGAACCACCTACCACATTTATGGCATTTAATGTCATGGCGATAAAAGGGGTGGGATGATCTCTAAAGATCAGGTGATGTTCTGAATATAAGTTGATATTCATAATATGGCCCTCTATGTGTAATATGATCATCCGCTCTTGAGCGGGAAAGCCCATGTCGAAACATCGGGTGATGTTTAAAAAAAATGTCAGGTGATGTTAAAGATGAAGATCCCCATACTAAAATGACCTCCTTTTTTGTAATATTAGGATGACATCATCAAGATAATGACTTGGTTCATCGTACGAGCATCATGACTTCATCATCATGTTATGTAGGAAGGATCATTTTGAAAATATACCTCTGTGACGTAAAAGGATGATGATGTCATTATGTTGTCCATTTCTTGTCTATCGGGATTGGATGATGTCATCAGGATAAATGACTCTATGGTGATATTTCGTGACAAGATGATATTTGAAAGATATGGTGATATTTTGAATATGAGGTGATATTCAAAATATGACCCTCGTAAAATATATGATGTTGTTCTATGGGTAAATATCACCACCACTTAAAATTGACATCTGGATCTCCAGATAAATGATTTATCAGGTGATAAAATAGGATCAGGGTGATCTTTCATACTATGACAGATGTTAAGAAATATGATCCTCCCCTCAAAATATCATGTTTGACCAGGACTTTGACTCACCGTAACTCTTGTTCTTTAAGGAATATCAGGGTGATTCAAAAGGCAAACCTGCATGAAATTTTGTAATCTATCTAATTGTGAAGTTATTGTCATGAAATATTAACTTTGAAAAACTGACCTTATCATGATGACTTACCTAGTCCCCTTTATGCAGGATCATCTGTAGTGACTTACTTTTACTAGACTGCCAGCAAGCAAAAAACGCAAGCAAAGACAAACAAAAGGTTAGGTCCCTGTTTTGCCAAGTCAAAATGGGGTGTGTTGTGTAACCACACAACAACTTGCCACCAAAGAAAACACTAAAATTCCAATGATTCAAGTGATGTGGACACATTAAAACATAGCATTCTAACTCTTTCTAAGCATAAGCATCATAATCTTTCTGAATGATAAAATGTCCTCATGGTAACAATGCTAACAAAGGATCAGTAGTGTGCAAATGATTAATTATCCTCATCTTGAAAGCAAGTTGTAAACATGAGTAACTGATGTTAAGCTACATAGTTTAGGAGCATCCCTCATAGCCAACTTGGATATAGCCTTGCTGCCAGCAAGCGTTCATAGCCCCGACAAGGTTATCTATACAATCCCCCTAAGTAGAGCTCCACTGCTAGCAGCCATCTATAGCCTCGGTAGAGTTAGTTAGATGGCCTAATTTTATTATATTTTAGATTTTTTTACATTTATACTTCATATATCTGATGCCATCATGTAAGCTCAGAATGCAAGGTATGGTCACTTGCTATTTTAGGTTGGAGATTGCATTGGTAGCAAGGGAGTCCCTTTAGATTTTTCACTTAATACCTATACTTGTAATTTCAAATAAGCCAAGGCTGTTAGGTGAGTCATTGTGAAGAAATCACTTTGGTTAGGAAAAGGCACCCTAATGAAAAGATATCACAGACTTGATCATGATGACTTTCTCAAAGGGGGTCACAACCTATATATAAATGTGTTCTTATCACTTGAATCTTAACAATTTTGTTATTTTCTGGGGTGATGACCTGCATCATCCTGACTAAACAAAACAAAACTCAACTAGCAAGCAAAGCAAAAAACAAAACAAAACACTATACAAATATACATTATGATACACATGACTGACATGAAGCTACTTAGGCTTGGAAATAATGTTTGAGGAATTGTCTATTAACTGGTAATGGAACATCCTCACCTATCAAGTTCTTAAGCCTGAAAGTGTTGTCTCCTAATATCGCAGAAATTTGGAAGGGACCTATCCGTAATTTATCAAACTTACCATGGTCTCCTTTCCTCTCATGGGCTTTATCCCACATCAGGACTAAATCAGATATCTTGAAGGCTTTAACTTTGGCTCTCTTGTCAAACTAGCATTTGATAATAGCCTGATGTTTGGCAAACTAATCAATTGCCTAACTTCTTTTCTCTTCTAGGTGCATCAGCTAAAGCAACCTAACTTCTTGGTTATTGTCTATGTCTAGGTATTCTTGGGCAAACTGCAACGTAGGAATCTTCAGGTTAATAGGGAGGATGGGATCCACCCCATAGACTAAATGATAAGGTGCATTTCCTAATGCAGCCTTGTTTCTAGTTCTATCTACCCATAAGGCATATTTTAGAAGTGTATTCCATTCCCTAGGGTTCTTGTCTACTAACTTCTTTATGATATTCAACAAATTTTTTTTAGTGGATTCTGCCAATCCATTCCCTTGGGGATAATAATTAGATGAGAACTTCAGTATGATCCCATAGTCAAAGGCCCAACTTGACAATTTGGTTGAAGCAAAAGCAAAGTTGTTATCACTTACCAGGGCATAGGGAACCCCATACCTGGTGATTATATTACTTTCCAAAAATCTGATGACATATTTTGCGCTGCAAGTCTTGCTGCTAGTGGCTTCAATCCACCTGGTACAATAATTAGTAATTGTTAAAACATACCTATGGCCTTATGATGATGGAGGATTAATTGGTCCTATGAAATCCATGCCCCATTGTGCAAATGGGCATGCTTCCATCACTGGTTGCAAAGGTTGTGCAGCATATCTTTCTCTGTTGGCAGCAACCTGACATACATGACAACATTTAATGTGCTTAGTAGTATCCTTAAAAATTGTAGGCCAATAATATCCTGCTCTGAGGATAGCATGTGTTGTAGCCAAGGATGAGCCATGTGTTGTACCAAACTTGTCATGTAATTCTGATAAAACTTTATCTGCTTCAGGCTTCTCTAGGCATCTTAGGTATATTCCTTCATAACTTTTCTTGAAAAGTACTCCTACTTTCATCATGTACTTCTGGGACTTTATTTTCAGGGCTCTTCTTTGTGAAGCCTGCAGTCTTGGAGGACATTTTCTAGTAATCAGGATATGCCTAATATCTGAGTACCACTCTCCACTGTCCTTAGCATTGATAGCATACTGCTAACTCATTATGTTTGGATCAATCTCTGATATCATTTGGCTTAAAGCCTGTCCTCTCACCAGCTTCATGGGTGTGATATCCATGTCATATTCTTTTAGTATAGTGATCCACTTAGCTCTTTTCTCACCAGGCTCACTTTGCATTAACAACATCTTCACTGCTGCATCAGGTACCACAAAAATCACTTTGCTTCTCAAGATATAATGCCTAAATTTCTTTACCACTCTGACCAAAGCAAGTGCCTGCCTTTCAACATCTACATATCTCAGTTCAGCATCTTTGAAAGGACAGCTCATGAAGGCAATTGGTTTTTCTTCTTTTTCTTCATTTCTTTGAGTTAGCACTGTTACAGAGGTATGTTCTAAAGCAAATGAATAGATATAGAAGTCTCTAGTGTAGTCTGGACTGATGAGGACAGGAGCATCAGAAATAGCTTTCTTTATGTCTTCAAAGGCTACTCTAGCTTCTGATGTCCACTCAATCTTTGCATCCTTTTTCAGCATAGCATTTAAAGGTCTAACTATTTCAGCAAAGCCAGTGATGAACTTCCTGACAAAATTTATCTTTCCAAAGTAAGATTTGAGTTCTTTCTTGCTTCCAGGAAGCTGTAATTTCATGATGGAGTCCACCCTGGCATGATCAATGATAATACCATTTTCAGTTATCAGGTGGCCCAGTAACTTTCTTGTTGTTACCCCAAATATACACTTCTTGGGGTTTAGGGATATCCCATACTCTTCACATTTCTTCAATACATTTCTGAGATCTGCTACATGGTTTCCTCTATCTTTAGAGAATACTGTTAAGTCATCCATGTATATGACTATGCATTTTCCTATTAAGCCTTTGAAGGCTATGTCCATTGCTTGCTGGAATGTTGCTCCAGCATTTATTAGCCTTAATGGCATATGTCTATAAGTAAAAATCCCCCACTTTGTGGTGAAGGCAGTTTTTAGTCTGTCAATTTTGTCAACCATGACCTAATTGTAGCCAGAGAAACTATCCAGGAATCACATCATTTTGGCTCCATTTATAATCTGCATAACTTCGTCTAAGGAGGGTAAGGGATAATTGTCCTTCTCCGATGCTCTGTTCAGGTTCCTAAAGTCCACACATAGCCTAATGTCTCCATTCTTCTTTTTCACTGGGACTAGATTGGCTACCCAAGTTGAGTGTCTCATAGGAAATATGATCCTGGCATTTGACAACTTCTTAACCTCCTCAAAAATTATAGGCTCCAGCAAAGCATTGACTGGCCTTTGCTTCTATCTAAAAGGTTTAGCATCTGGCTTGAGTGGTATAGTGTGAGTTATGACTGATGTGTCATATGTCTTCAACTCATCATAAGTCCATGCAATGACATGGATGTAATCTTTAAGTTCCCGAGTTATTCCTTCTAACTCTTCCGGTGTGCAAACTTTACCTATCAGAACATTTCTCTTGTCATCATTCTATCCAATATTCACTTGTGAATATTGTCCTCCATCAGCTTTTGGAAGATCCTTTTGCTTTAGCAGATTATCCAGATCAAATGCTCTTTCTAGCTCTATCATCCCTTTTGGAATCTTATTACTGGGCAACTCTAATATTTCTTCCTCTTCCCAGACATGCTCTTCCATATTGTTCTCATCTATGATTTGAGCATCAAATATATCCTTGTTAGAGATAAAATCCAGGATATGCTGATCATCATCAAAAACTTGGAGATTAGTAACATTATCAGGTACTGATGGCACTAATACCAACTCTACTAAAAATCTCTTTAGGCCTGATATTGACAAGGGTTCTAATGTACTGGCAACTTGTTCTAAGGCATCTTCCCTATGGTTCTATTCTCTGGGTATGTGGGTGATATTAAATGCGTCAAAGTCTTCAATTAAATCCCACACTCTGTGTCTATAATTTGACAATTTCTTATAATTGCAAGACTAAATTCCTCTTACGTGTCTGACAACTAATTCTGAGTCTCCAAAGACATGTAGAATTTTTACTTTCTTCTTAAGAGCAAACAGTATCCCATGAATCAGAGCTTCATACTATGTCACATTGTTAGTGCAAGGGAACTGTAATCTGTAGGCTGCTAAGTAGGACTTTCCTAATGGATCAATGAGATCAATCCCTATTCCAGCTCCTTGTTTGGACTTGGATCCATCAAATCTAAGGATCCAAGGCTTATCCTCAGTAGGAGGCCTACTTGAGCTGTCTCTCTTCTTTGCAGCTCTGGCAACTGTTCCACCTAATATTCACTTTAATTTAGGAATTTCAGCATTCTCAGATTTCATCTTTCCTTTCTTTTGTGAAGCTAAGGTCTCTTCCCTCTTTTCATCATCAGGAGGATGATCTTTTGAACTAGGCATAGTATTTCTCTTTAAAATATGTAGGCATAGTGAACAAGTAGTCTCTAAGTGAGGTGCCTCATGCAATCTACACCATCCTTCAGTCAGTGCATCTTGTGGAGGTCTCCCATGTTCTATCATCCTTTTAATTTCTTCTGATAAAAACTCTTCAAATATGGTCAAATTACTACCTCTGTCTTCATCAGATAGTTCATAATATGACTCCATCAAACAATCACTCCCTGGGGTGATTTTCTTATTTCTTTTACCATTATTTTCATTACATACCAGGATTTCTTCTATTTTCTGGATAAAATCCTCATCTTGACTCATATTTTCTCCTGTTCCTACAGCAGACGAACAAGAATCAATATGATCATCATCACTATATGTGGAACTTACCTCTGATGATGATGTCGCCTCTCCGCATGTTTGTTCGAGCTTCATCATGTCAATGCAGGCTTCACAAGTTTTCTCAAAATGTGCTTCATCATGTAATCTGCACCAACCATCAATCAAAATATCATGAACAGGTATATCCAATAATTGACAGTGTTTTACCTACTTGGACAAGTATATTTCAAATCTCTTGAAATGATCTACTTTTGTTTCATCTCCATGATCATGACCAAATCCTAAAACTTCAGCATCATTGTCATGAGGATGATCATCAGGAACATGATCATCATGAAAATCATACATCAAGACCTCCTCTATCCTGACAGTCTGAGGTCTAATGGATTAAACTCCAGGTTCAACATCATGTACATGATCTCATTTGTTTTGTTGTATTTGGTGATCATGTGTTTCATTCTTGGTTTAGCATCTACCCTTATTTGGTTTGGTATCCCCTTCCAGGGTAGCCACATATGGCTGAAGTCGGTAGACATATATCCATTGAGGGTTTTGGACCAATCTTTGCTAAGTAGCATTCCATATGTACCAGGTATGTCAACTACCTGAATATCAATATAGTACTAGATCCTAGGGTCTAATGCCAGTTGCATGTGAGTGTGAGTCAACTCCCCTATTACATTAATCTCTATTTTGTCTAGTTGCTCACCTTCTTCAAAGATTTAGTAGGATGCAGGCCTAAAGCATTGCATATGGATAAGGGCATGACATTGGTGGATGCTCCTGAGTCTACTAGACAATTATGCAAATTCTTACCAAACATTTATATGGTAAGGAGGAATGGAGGTGATTCACTTTTATCTCTATACAAGGTCATGTGAGAGGTCTCTGTAGCTTGGACAGTAGTTGGCACTTTATGTTTGACAGTGTTATCTTTAGTAGCATGATCCCTATTGCTAGGCTGACCTTGGGGATGACTATCCTCTCTAGGAGCAGGATCATCTAGTGATTTCATGAATGCCTTCTTAATTGCAAGAGTTTTCAACAACTCTGATAGAGACAGGCTGATCTTTACTTTCTTCATCTCATCTGCTAGATATGTGACTAATTTGTCAGATTCATGAGGTAGGCGAATAGCTTTTGATGCTGTGTTATGTGGTGATAGATACTGTGCATTTACTTTTGGAAATCCTAGATTGTTACTTGCCTTGGGATTAGGAGGTGTGTTAAAATTATTCGGAGGCAAGGAACTGCTTAATGAACCAGTAGGTCTATTGGAATTACTTCTCAGATTATAATTGTGTTTACCCTGATATTGCTGCTGGTAAGCATGCACTTCTTCAAGCTCATTTGATGGCTCATTTTCATCTTCAAAGGGGAAAACATAATTTGACTCAAAAGCCATGGCTGATTCTTCACATGTCTGGGTGTAGTGTTGTTGAGATGACACAGTCTACTGATAAGGCTAATCAGTATAACTTTCTAATACAAATGCCGAGTCATATCCACAAGGGACAATCTCATTTCCCTCTATTTGAGGTGGATTTCTAGAAGTATTAGACACTTATATCTAGAAAATACTAGAAGCAATTCTAAATTATGGACAGTCCAATTTTGCATGAGCATTTGTATTGTGTATTCTACACCAATTGGTGAGGGCTGCCTCAGCAAGATTGACTCTAGTAGTCTGTTTAGCTTCAGTAGGTGGCTGATTATCTAAAGGTGATGGTAATGAACCATTATTTGGCCTGGAGTTCCATACTCTAGGCTGTCTAGGGGGATTGTACCACTGTTATTGTTGTAGTTATTGTTGTTATACCCCCTATCAGGATAAATAGGTCTGTCATTGTTATAGCCTCTATTTTGGTTAGGCTAAGAGTAGAAATTCTGATTTCTCAGATGAGTGACCTCTGTAGTTAGTTTTCTTAGCTGAGCAGCGATTTCTTTGATTTCTTCTTTCTCCTCTTCAGCTTTAGCTACCACATTTTCCGTTAAAGGCTTGAAAAATGAGGATCCATTATTGTTCTGATTATTCTAGTCTATAACCTGAGGCACCTGTGTCTGACTTGGATACTGTGGCACTTGACCATTTCCATTAGGAGGAGGAGGCATGATGCTCAATGGAGATATCTGTAATGGTATTGGCATTACTTTTGGAGGCATCATGGCTCCATTATACTATGGCTAGGGAGGATATCCTGGATAACCAGGAAGTGTAGGAAAGGCTATGTTTGGTGTAGGAGCAGGGACTAACTACTGATTGACTTTGATAGCTTCTTGGAAAGCTCCTGTCAAAGTTGTGATTTCAGGATGTGCTCTCCTGATGAACAGGAAGTCAATGGATCTAAAGCTAAATAATAGATACTCCTGGCAATAGCATCTGCTACTACATATGGGGCAACTAACTTGGATAACAGTTTTTGGAACCTAGCGTTGAAATTGGCAATAGGTTCACCTTTAAACCTTTTGATTGTAGCGAATAGGTGATAGTTCATTGAAGGATCAATTGGTAGTTTGAACCTATCTATGAAAGCTTTCTCTAGAACATCCCATGAACCAACAGAACCTTCACAGAGACTAATATACTAATTATAAGCCTCTTCCCCTAAGGAAAAAAGGAAATAGTCTACATACAACATCTTGATGCTCTATTCTGGCCCTACAACAAGCTTCTTTGAAAGTTCTGATATGATCATCTGCATCCTGATAAGGATGTTATTTTGGACAGAGTTTGTCTAGATTCTTTGGCAAAGCATGATATGCCGTAAAGGTCAAAGGTGACTCTGCTGTAAAGAATGACATTGCAACTGGAGGAGGTTGAGCCCGTGGTACAGTTAGCTGAGGTTGGACCCAGGGTTGAACCTGAGGTTGAGGTTGGACAGGAGGTGTCACAGATATGCCACAAGGTATTTGTAAACCAATAGGAGTTACAGGAGGAGGCTTTGGTGATGCTCCTGATGCACTAGACCCTGGAGTGTGATGGATGTCTACAGTTCTAGGTCTAAAACCCCTGATAGGTAATTCGTCAAAAATTCTAGTGGATCTAGACCTGGTATTTGGCCTGGGAGCCAGGATGTCTCAAATTTAAGCAAATCAGCTGGAAAACTATAAAGATTGGCTGGAATTTACCAGCAAAGGTTGTATTTATGGTCAGAAAAGTATACTAACTAGATATTTATGGAATATTTGCAAAGATACTGTAAATATGAAGTGGTATTTGAAGTTTGTGTCACAAGCGGTAGGATATCAAGTTTTTATGTTAACTACCTCAAAGATTTAGGTAAATTTACATGAGACAAGGTCTACTTCTGCAAATTTATGATGATCAGTTGTAAAGCTTGCAATATTTATGATTGATCTCAAAAACTTCACACAGGATTAGCATGTACAAGCTTAGGACAACAAATATTTGCATCTAACTTAGAAATTTAGTGGTGTCTAAGTGTTACCTTACGATCTTTATCAACACCTGAAGTGCTGATGATGATCCTTTAGCTTCAGGCCCTCCTTCTAGCACCAATTTATGTTGATCATGATATTAGTCATAAAAAAACATAGAATAAAAGTACACATTAACCTTTATTCATCTTGAAAGATATAATGAATTCAGAGAATTCATGATCCCAAGTCTCTAGTGATTAAGTCTTACTCTTCTGACATTACTCAGAGGTTGATGTGTGTTGTTGTTTCCATTTTGGGGCCTTACATGACTCTCATCTATAAGATAATGTTTCCTGTAATGATGCTGCACAGATAGTTATCCTACACAAGATATGCTTCAAATATTATGTCTACTTTTAAATATTTGCATGATATTTATCATTTTGACATGCTTTAACCTCAAATAAGATGAATATGTTTAGTTATCTATGGGATGTCTGCATATTTGTATTATTTTCTTAAGATTGTCAATTATTTGCAATTATGATGATGAAATTCTCTGAAATTGAAAGAAAATAAAAAGAATACTTCAAATGAAAGTTGAACCTTCAGCTATTGAGCCACATATACATCAGATACAATCATGAAGAGAAGAAATCAAACCATATGTTCACCAGGACATTCCACAGCTAGATACAATCTATGCTAACTTCAAATGAAAAGGTATGAAGACAACACATGTAAGCTGATATGCACTTCAAGGGATGTAGCAAATCAAAGCATGTATCAAGAATTCATACACTAATTACTCAAGATTTATTATGGATTGTAATCAAAAGATTCTTCTCATTCATTAGGTATGCAAGAACATATATGTATACAACAACTTTGAAATAAGCCCTAAATATTTCAGCAAACAGATTTTAATTAAATTTTGAATGTTTTAAAATGAGGCATCCCTGTACCTTTTATAGAACAAAGTGAGGGAGCAGTTACAATTGATCTACGATCAAGATCTATCTATTACAATCTATGGTTCATATTTCATTGACCAAGTCAACTCTTTCAATGTGGCACAGGTTGCCAACTGGCAACCATCTAGACAACTTATTTTCTTAAGTATCAGATGCTTATGTCTTTTCTTGGTAATGCATCTTCATCTACTCTTTATCCTTCAAGTTCCTCATTTCTATCATTAGGAGCATCAAGATCATCGCTTCTGAAATCTTCATCATCCTGATGACCTTCTTCTTGTACATGGACCTGCATGGATGTCTAGATATTTTCATAAGATTGCACTATCTTTTCTACTTCCCCACCATCCTGAATTCTTACTTTAGTGATGGCGTGTTTGTGTATCTGGTATTTTCCTCAGAGAGTTTCTAATTTACTCCCCCTGCTGCTAGATGTTTCATTGTAATTTTCTACTTTGACTTTGATCATCATGATTTTGTCCATGACTTCTTCCATCAGGTGATTTAAAGGGTCATTAGCTACTAGTTGGAAATTTTTATGCAAAGCTTTAATAGAAAACTCTTCATCTTGATTCTCAATATTCCCCTCTATTTCACCTTCCAAGGTCTCCAAGACTTCTGCCTCATATGACATCATGTCATGCAACTTCACACTGATGTCTCTCAATTTGCTGTTGTATATTTGGAGCACATCACATTCAAATCGGATGTCTTTCTATCATATATCAATCAAAATAGTAGTATTATTATTCAATACTTGGTTATTTATGAGAATCTAAGGATCAATCCTCTTCATTTCACCTAAAGCACTCAATGCTTTCTCTAACTAAAAGGACCTTCTTCCTGTCTCCATCTGTAACTTGTCGACCTTCTTCCTAGAGATGCCTAAAGAATTGCACCTCTTCAACGATGCTTTCATTATTTCCTCCACTCAATCAAATGCAGATAACATCCATTTCCTCATTATTGATGACTCATGTTTCATGAGATCCAATTTATTTACCTCATCTTCAGAAATAGTAGTCAATGGGACTGCATGATCACTTGAAATAGCATCTGGGTCAGTTAACCCTTTTATATAGGCATGCAGCTGAGCAATGTGCTCTTTATGCTGCTTATTCTTCTCTTTCTCTCTCTTCACCCTCTGGGTTAATGAATCAATTATATCTTTACCTTCTTGGCCTTCTTGATCCTCATTGGTAAATCCCAAATCTACTATACTAAACTGGAATTCATCTAGAGTGATCTTGCCTTTTTCTTTGTCAGCTGTAGGAATGGCTACTCGTGCAGTCCTCCTGCCCATAATAGGATCTCTTCTTATTGCAGAAGTTATTCTAGCCTTCCTCTTAGGCTTTATTAAGGTTTCTAAAAACAATGTAGATACATCAAATTCTTGTGTTTCTATACCTGATTTTGTGACAATTTCTTTCTTGAGCCACTGAGGAATTTGATCCTTTGACTGTTGGTCTCCATCATCATCATCATGATCACCCTGATCTCCAGTATCCACCATCATGTTCGATGGGGAGGATGATTTTCTTATCTCTTCCTCATGATGCTCCTCATGAAGGTGATCTTTGGGTATATCCTCCTGTTGAGGAATTTCTTTTTCTACAGGGTGATCTTGTTGATCATCTGCATGTTTATCATAATCCTAATCTTTTACTTCCTCCATGGGTATCTCATCCACCTTAGCATTTTTGTCTTCCTGAGGTATGTTAGTATTTGTGGATGTTATTTTATTTATCCTAGGCTCATCCACCTAATCTACAGCTATAATCAACTCTAAATCTGTGTTAATTACCTCTTGAGCCTTGTGGTCATCAGGACCTGATATCTCTTTATCTTCTTTGTCCTTTGGTGGGACTTCTACTACTTTGGGCTCAGCTGATGCATGCTGTTGTTGCTGACCCACACCTGGAGCTTTGCTCTACACTTGTTTATGTTTGAGTTATTCAATATTCTCTGCCTTCTTAGGTGCAGCTGCCGTATCCTTAGGATTTACATCCTCTACATATGTCAAATCTATAACTATGCGACTTGTTACCTGATCAACTAAGGCATCCAGCCTTATTTGCTGTGCAATGTTCTCTGGGCTCTTTTCCTTTTCTGATTCTATTTGCTTCATCTCCCCTAATACTGCCTAGACTGATGGAGCTCCACGAGGAGTTATCTGGGTACTAGCAGCAAGGGTTTCCATTCTTTGTGAGGCTACATCCTTCACCACCTCATCATCAGATAGGTCAACTATCTCATCTAATGAGACTAGACCACTTTGAACTGCCTTAGAGGCTTCTTTCATTTGTTGTTCTACTTGTTCAGTTTTAAACTTTACAATGGTGGGAAGTTGAACATTATGCTGCAATTCCCTATTGAATACTTCTCCACCTGCCCTCTTAGCATTACAGGGGTTTGTTTCATTTCACCTCTCATTGAAGTTCTTGGTTTCTTAGGTGTAGTTGCTATCACCTGAGGTGCTTTTCTTTTTCTAGTGAGGGGTTCAACATTTTCTTCTTCCTCTTCTAGCTCGTCATCAAGAAGAATATCCTCTTTTATTTTCTTATGTGAGGCTTGACCCTCATCATATGTTTCAATAGGTTGTGTAGGTGGCCTCTGGATCTTTTTAGTTTTTTGCTTATCCATTGGAGGTGGTGCTGATGATGCTAATGCCTGTCATGATGCTGATGCATCTTCAGTTGGCATTATCACTCTTTCAATTATGACCCCTTTTGGCTCAGCATCAATTTTATTACCTCTTGGAGGTCTCTTCCTTTTCTCAGGAGGTGGTACTCTCTCTCCTTTAGACTTCCTCTTTTCATTCAAGAAATCATCAGATTCATCTTTAGAAATCTCCTGTCTTTTCTTCTTATTGTCCACCGTGATGGCAACACCTCCTTTCTTTAGTCTATTTATCTGGTCATTGACCCATACTTGGGTCAACTACAATGTTCTGCTTGTAAATGGATCTAAGAAGATGTCCTCCTACATGATGAGATCTGGTGCTGAGATGGTATCATTGTATACCTTTTTCTCCTCATATTCATCAGCAATTACCTTTCCATCATCTTTCTTCAATTGTGCCAAGATGTAAATGCAATCAAAGGTCTTGATCTGGTTGAGTGTAAGCCTTTGGTATCTTCTTTTTCTAGCTTCAACTTCATCTTCACAATCTGCCCAAAAGTCCTTAAGATGTCTTTGATGGATGGGCTTCCGCATGATCCTCTGCATCCTCCCATATGGATCATATGATCTTGTCAATGGAAATGGCTGGAAATTCATCATAATTAGACCAGCTATGGCCTTCTTAATATTCTTAGAATCTGGGCACATGTACCAGCCCATTGTAACTGGAAACAATACTAGTGGAAGCTTGTTGTTAGCTTTGTATGCATCCAGTATTGTAGATACTTGTCTCATAAATTCCATTAAGACAACTGCATCTGTAGGGTATCTTGGGAGCATGAGAGGCTCTCCCTCAAAGCCTTCAATTCTGATGTAAGCGAAAGTTGAAAATTGAATAAACCAGGCTCCATGCTTGTATATGACTTCCTCAGCTTCCATGCTCAGTCTTTTAGTTCTATCCTCCTCCATTCTTCTTACCAGATGCATCGATAATGCATCATTCACTAGTTTGTAATTTTGGAGGTAATTTGCTCTTTGCAGCTGGGGATGATGATCCCATATATGTGCATCATTTGTTGTGCCACCAATTCTCCCAACTGTATTCAATGCATCGAATGTACCCTTGTAGGCACATGAATAAATTATGTATGAGGTCATGTAGAAGGAACAAACTAGACCTCGTAGGTTCATCAACTGCTCATCTAGAGCATCACTTATCATCTTAGCCCACATTGGCTTGTTATCTATGTAAAGGCACATCAGGATGACTGCATACATCCAGTCCTTAAAACTTCCAGCATTAGGCTGGCCTGTCACTCTGCTGAGCAGGGCTATCATGTACTAGTATTCATCATCAAAGTCAAATTTATATAAGTGTACTGGAAGTTTAGTTGCTGCAGGATAAGGACTATTCTTTGCCCTCCATTGGTATATTTTCTTCCTAGCAGACTTCTTGTTATTCTCATATTCTACTTCCAATTTCTTCAAATCTATGTTGGCAACCTTCTTGCCCAATGGCAAACTGAATGTAGCAGCAAGACCCTTGATAGACAGATCAACATATACTCTGCCATGCTTCTCTACCCTCCTTGTTTGTGGGTTATAGTTTCTTGCACATTCAATGAATAGCTCAGGAGATTCCATGGAATAGGGGAAACTAGCTGCATTCCACATTCCAGATTAAAAAACTGCATCCAATAAGGTGCTGTTACTCTTTTCATCGCTCATTTTAGCCGACCATGTAGCTAGATCTATATTTCCTTGGTGCGTATCCGTAATGGCACCATATTTAAACTGGACACCCTCGGGTTGAGCAAACATGGGCTTTAGAAATTCTTCCTCTAACTTAGCCAACCGCTTATCTGCCATGGATGCCTGCAATTAACAAAACTACTCTTACAATTGACATCTTACAAACATGCATATACGTCATATCTTCTTTATTCATCATGCATATTATACTTTTCAATATCTTATTTATCCTGATATGCATAATTTACAACTTCAAACCAGTAGAAATCATACCACCTAGACATGCAAAACAAGAGAACATTAGGGTTTCAATTACTTACCTAATGTGTTTATCTTCTTAATTATGCTAATAACTATGTGAAAGGAATTCAAATACCCGCAATGCTCACGTATCCCATTCTGGTACAAGCTATATCCGTCTGCAGGTAGTCTTATGAAGGTTTGCAAGCTGTGCTTTGTAAAACTTGTTTTATCGCAAGATAAGTGTAAAATGATTCTGTGAATCCATCTTTAACCTTCTCTTTAAGGCAAATTGGGGTAAATTAGGGCAAATTAATTGAAACAGCCAATTTTCTGTATGAAACTTCTAGATCTCACCAGGTGTATAAATCACATTCGTAATCAGCGGGAACCACCTACCACATTTATGGCATTTAATGTCATGGCGACAAAAGGGGCGGGATGATCTCTAAAGATCGGGTGATGTTCTGAATATCAGGTGATATTCATAATATGGCCCTCTATGTGTAATATGATCATCCGCTCTTGAGTGGGAAAGCCCATGTCGAAACATCGGGTGATGTTTAAAAAAAATGTCAGGTGATGTTAAAGATGAAGATCCCCAACTAAAATGACCTTCCTTTGGAATATCAGGATGACGTCATTAGGATAATGACTTGGTTCATCGTAAGAGCATCATGATGTCATCATCATGTTATGTATGAAGGATCATTTTGAAAATATACCTTCGCAAGGTAAAAGGATGATGATGTCATCAGGATAAATGACTCTAGGGTGATATTTCGCGACAAAATGATATTTGAAAGATAGGGTGATATTCTGAATATCAGGTGATATTCTGAATATCGGGCGATATTCAAAATATGACCCTCGCAAAATATATGACGTTGTTCTATGGGTAAGTATCACCACCACTTAAAGTCGACATCCAGATCTCTGGATAAATAATTTATCAGGTGATAAAATAGGATCAGGCTGATCTTTCATAATATGACTGATGTTAAGAAATATGATCCTCCCCTCAGAATATCATGTTTGACTAGGACATTGAGTCACCATAACTCTTGTTCTTTAAGGAATATCAGGGTGATTCAAAAGGCAAACCTGCATGAAATTTTGTAATCTATCTAATTATGAAGTTATTGTCATGAAATATTAACTTTGAAAAACTGACCTCATCATGATGACTTACCTAGTCCCCTTTATGTAGGATCATCTGTAGTGACTTACTTTTACTAGACCGCCAGGAAGGAAAAAAAGAAAGCAAAGCCAAACAAAAGGTTGGGTCCCTATTTTGCCAAGTCAAAATGGGGTGTGTTGTGTAACCACACAACAAAACTGTACACTCAAAAGTCTATCACCATTGGGCAATGTTATCTCTTTAATTTCCCCTTCTATTATTTTTGATCTCAGTATGAAATGGAGAGCTTCTGAGGCTAAAACAAAGGAGGGAGCAAGGGGACACCCTTGTCTAATAGATCTCCCCATCTTAAATGGGGCAGAGAGTTCCCCATTTACTTCAACTTGGGCTGATGCATCCATAAACACCATCCTAACCATTCTGATAAAGGAGTCTAGTAATCTAATAGTTCTGAGCATCATAAGAATAAAGGACCACTCCATTCTGTCATAAGACTTTTCAAAATCCAACAATAGGATCCCTGCTTCCTGATTGGAATCTTTTGCCCAGTGGAGGGCTTCCTAACTTGTTATCAAATTTTCAAATATATGTCTTCCTTTAATTAATCTAGTTTGAGTGGGACTTATAATTTTAGGAAGGATGTCCCTAAGTTTTAATGCCAGTACCTTTCCTATAATTTTGTATGAGACATTTAGGAGAGTTATAGGTCTCCAATTTTTTATTTCAGTCCTGTCACCTTCTTTTGGAATATGTTTTATTACACCCTTATTTACTTCCTCTCCTAAAGTCCCTTTCTTTATGGCCTCAGAATATAAGTCAAAAAGGTCATCAGTTACCCAATCAATATTTGCCTTGTAAAATTCCACTCGCAACCCATCAATCATAGGGGACTTATTGTTGCTCATTGTTCTGATGGCTTTTTTTGGTCTCATCCTTATTGATTTTTGGTCTAGCTTCTCCTTCATGTCTAGAGTTAGCTTGGTCATACAGACTCTACTACAAAGGTCTTGAGCATCCTTGATACCTTATTTATGATCCTCTACCTTAAATAGGGCTTCATAATATTTTCTAAATGCTTCCAAAATTTGCTTTTGAGTGCTAAGGGTTGTTCCATTTTCCATAATAACTTCTATGTTTTCTTTTAGATTTTTTTGCTTCAGCAAATTGAAAAAGTATTTTGTACCTTTATCTCCATCCTAGAGCCAATTGAGTTTTTCCCTAACCTTAGCCCCTTGCACCCTCCTTATTTGAACTTTTCTCAGTTGATATTTTATTTCCCCCATTTGCAGATTAAGATCTTCATTTAATGTTTCATTTTGTAGTTTCTCTTCTATCTGAAGAAACCTTTCCTGTAACAATAGTTCTTCTCTTTTCCTATCTAAAGCATATTTCTTACCAACAACTTGGAAGAGAGCCTTGTAGGCCTCAGTGAGTTTACCCCAGTATCTAATATTCCCTTGGTCTTCATATTTGGTTTTACAGATGTTTCTAAAGGTAATGATCCCATGTCTGCAGTCCTCATCCTTTAGGAGTTGACAATTTATTTTAAATAAAGAATCCTTACAGTTTCTTCTCCTTTGCTCTTTTCTTTTTTAAAAACAAAGCAGTAAAAACTTTATTAGAAATCAGAAAAGAGAATTACAATAATAACCAAGGGACCCAGCCCCAGAAAATAAGGCAAAAACCCCACAGCATAAAACAACATCAACTATCCCCATGTATCCTCCTATCCTCCTCCAAGAACCGGTCTAAATCTAGATGCAACTCAGGGTTAACCTGATCCCAATCCTCAACCTTCCAACCACTATCATGCTTAGAGGCCCATTTGGCCAAGCAGTCAGTAGCTTGATTCCACTCCCTTAGGATGTGAACAAAGGATGCTTCCTCCATCCGAGAACTAACCTGAAGAATCCGCTGAACCACCAAAGCCAGCTGCCAATTAATATCAGATATCTTTCACTCATTCAAGAGATAAATCAAAATCTGTGAATCAGCTTCACATATAACTTTTCTCCATCCCAAAGCAAGGGCCCTCTCAATAGTATGTAGAATTGCCAAAGCCTCCATGAAGTTAACAGTCTTCACCCCCTCATGTATAGAGAACAGAAAAATCACTGACCCAGCTGAGTCCCTACCAACTCCACCAATTCCAGTAGGCCCAGGATTGCCCCTAAAAGAACCATCAGTATTGATCTTTAAAAATCCATTGGGAGGAAGTAACCACCTTCCAACCCATTGAACCCTCTTTTTCACATGCCTACAGTTCCTGGAACTAACAAAAGAAGAATGAATTTCTTGAAGACCCAGTCTGGCCACCAACTCATCATCACCTCTCTCCAAGGGGAAAACCACATCACATTTAGCTGAAATTGACTCCTGCACCATTCCTAGCATACACAGCCAAACTTACTGACCCACTAACTTCTGATCATGAAAAATTTGGTGGTTCTGCTCCAGCCAAATCTGCCAAAGCAGAATGGTAGGACCCACAAACCAAACTTCCTGCAAAAAGGAAGCCATAGAAGGAGGTCTTCCCATACTATCCCAGAATTCAACCAAAGAGCACGCATGAATACAAGGAAGCTTCCACACCTCCCACCACCAATGCCAAAGCTACACAACAGAGGGGTATCAGAAGAACAAATGTGAAGAATCCTCTTCCGCTCCCCCACACAAAACACAAATGGAAGGTCCTTGAAATCCCTGTTTACGAATGTTATCCTAGGTCAAACACCTATTCCAAGCCAAAGTCCAAACAAAGTAGTTGCATTTAGGCCACGAGAATTTATTCCACACCCTTTTCCACCAATGAACCTCTACCCCAGTTAGCTTATGAGCCAATAACACCTGATAACCAGAAGCAACAGAGTAAACCCCCTTAGGATTATGGGTCCAAGAAAGAATACCCTCTTCTAGAAGAGAACTACAACTCCTACTATGAAGAATCTTGTGAAGCTCAGCACTATCTTCCGCAAGTCCCAAATCTGGCCACACTGCGGGATCCTTCCAATGAGCTACCTCCAACTGACCAAAAGAAGCAACAGACTTGAAGTCACTCACCCTAGCCCAGCCAGCCTTGAGAAATCTTTGGCATAAAGGAAGAAGGTTGGGGAACTGAGAAGTAAGTGGAGGGAATCCATCCCAAGAATCTGACCAAAAGAGAGCTTCAGTTCCCCATCTACAAATCCAAAATAAACCTTCCTTGATAAGCTTTGCACCGTTCTAAAGAGTATTCTAAATCACTGAACCTTTCCCCTCAAGAGGGTAGCGAGGGAGATCCTACCGAGGAATCCCCAAGAAATACTTATGAGATAATATCCTAGCCCATGGATGATCCTATTCCACACACCATCTCCAAAATAGCTTAGCAGCCATAGCCACTCCGGATAACGTAGACTGTCGAAGACCAAGACCACCAAATTGCTTTGGGCTACACACAACATCCCACCTGACCAGGCTCCACTTGGAGGATGACAAACTTCCTACCCATAAGAACTACCTTGCAAGAGAATCAAACTCCCTCAGAAAACCCATCAGAGCCACCTGGAGCATACATCTGTAGGTAGGAAGAGCCTGCACCACCGACTTGAGAAGCTGAACCCGCCCCGCAAAAGACAACCATCTAAGGGTCCAATGATTAACTTTTGCATGGAGCTTATCAATAATATTCTGCCAAGAACCCTTAGGAAGATGGTGAACAGAAATTGGGAAACCCAGATATGTCAAAGGGAGAACCCCTATCTGAAACCTCAAGATATTAGCAATTCTTCTCTGAATGGGGGTTGGTGTATTGAACAAGAATATGGATGACTTCTCCTCATTAATCAATTGTCCTGAAGAAACAAGATATATGTCCAACACCTACCTTAAGTTAGTAGCTTCCCTAACAGTAGCCATCCCCATCAGGGCAGTATCATCAACAAACTATAAATGAGATTGCAGAGGCAAGTCTCCACCCCATCGCCAACCCTGAATGGTGCCAAGCTCCACCCTTCTTTTCAAAAAACATCCAAGGCCTTCCACAAGAAGCAGAAAAAGATACAGAGAAAGAGGATCCCCTTGGCGCAAGCCCCTTGAGGCACCAAAAAGTTTAGAATGATCTCCATTTATCAAAACTGAGAAGGAAATAGACGTGACACAACTCATGACCCATTGGATCCACTCCTCACCAAAACCAAAACAAACAAGGATCTTTTGCAAAAAAGACCATCTAACCCTGTCATAAGCCTTATCCATATCCAGCTTAATGAAAATAGCCCTCTCGTGGGAGTTGTCCATGGTGTGGATGGTCTCTGTAGCAATGACAACCCCGTCAAGAATTTGTCGACCCGCCACAAATCCACTCTGTTCCTCTGAAATCAGCACTTTAAGCCACTTCTTCAATCTCTCAGCCAATAACATAGAAATGATTTTGTAAGCCACATTGCAAAGAGAGATAGGCCAGAACTGAGATAACCTATCAGCCCCTTCACACTTGGGTATGAGAGCAAGGAAGGTGGAATTCAGAGCATGAAGCATCTGCTTATTCCCCTGGGACTCAAGGACAATTGCTAGAAGATCCAACTTTATGATATCCCAAAACTCTTAAAAAAATTCAATCGGGAAACCATCGGGACTAGGAGCTTTACCCTTCTTCATCTGAAACACAATCCCCTCCAGCTCATCAAGAGAGATATCTTTCATCAAATACTTATTTGCCTCCCTGGAGACTAACTGAGGAATACAAGAAAGAACCTGTGCTTCCTCAACAGAGCGCCCTTGTGAATCCTCCCTAAATAAAGTAGCAAAATACTAAGATGCCATAGCAAAGATTTCTTGAAATGAGGCAAGACATTCACCCTTATCATTCACCAGAAAAGGAATGGAATTACCATGCCTCCTGTCCTTCATAGAATTGAAGAAGAAGGCAGTGTTTTTATCATCTTCCTGTAACCATTCAACCCGGGGCTTTTGCTTCCAATAGATTTCTTCCCGCAATTCAAATTCCTCAACCACTTTCAAAGTCTTAGCCTCCTCCCTTAGAAGATCCTCAGAGGTCCCATTCTCACGAATCAACCGCATAATATTATTCAACTCCTCCTGGGCAGCAACCTTAGCATGCAAGATATTACCAAAACATCACCGATTCCACCTTTTAAGTTGATATTTGACAAACTCAAGAAGCTTGGAGAATGTATACATTGCCGTACCAAAAATTGGTCTACCAATCTGCCACCACTCAGCCACATGTTCATGAAGAGTAGGATCCCATAACCACATAATCTGGAACTTGAATGAGGGAGAATGAGGCCCCTGAGCAGAGATAATACTAAACTTAATAGGCCAATGATCAAAACCTCTCCAATCAAGAATTTCAGATCGTGTGGACCATAAGTCTCCAACCCAATAACAGGAAACCAAGAATCGATCAAGCCTCTCAGCAACACAACTCTCACCAATTCTCCTATTATTCCAAGTGAAGTGACCATTACTTGGTAGAACATCAATAAGATTTAATTCAAAAATGCTATCTCTGAATAATAGAGCAGAACGCTCCAACCTAGGAATACCACCTATTTTCTCAGACAACTCCACAATAGCATTAAAATCACCAGCCATAACCCACGGATGGTAAGGAGCTAAGATACGAACAAAACAAAGATGGGACCATAGAAGTTGTTTACCCAAAAACTCAACAAGAGCATACACATTAGAGAGGAGAATACACTCACCAGTCTCATACCAAGAGGCGACTAGGGATATAGAGGATCTAGAGGACATCCACCAGAGAGGGAAAATCTTTCGAGGGTTCCAAAAGCAAGCCACCCCTCGAAAAGCACCAAGAGCCCCCATACACTGGCATTCACCATATTTCCACAACTTAGGAGCCATGGCCAACATATTATCTACAAATAATTTAGTCTCTTGAAGAAAAAGAACATCTGGAGAATGATTCCTAACCAAATCACGAACAATTTTTTGTCAAGGGCCACTTTTTAAGCCCCTTACATTCCATGAGAGAACAATCATTTCTGGAGGCATGAAAAATGTGAATCCAGAGTCTTGACTGACCCTGACTCCACCAAAGTTTCCCCAGTTAATTTAATCTTCTCCATATCCTTCTTCCTTCCCAGCTTGGAAATCCTGTCACCAACCCCTTTCTTCAGTTCAATTTGCTGAATACCCAAATGAGAGGAGGCCAAAGAGCTCTGCCCCACATTCTTGCCTCCTTTCAGGGGCAATGGGGAACCACCTCCACCACTCTTCGAAGCTCCAATAGAAGATTCTTGTTCAGTCTGGACAATCAATTGTTAATCCATATCCATCTGCCCAATCCCAATCTCTTGCACAACCTGCATGGCCTCCAATGGTGGCCCATCCTGTCCTATACCCAAAGTTCCCTGATCCAAGTTCAGCAACCCTGGATTCACTTCCCCTTGGCTGAGATCATCTAGCACCTCAAACCTATTAAAAGTTTCATCAACCTGCCTCTCCCTCAAGGTCCGCTTCTGGCCCTGATTCCTATTGCGAGCCTTGACAGGGACATAGCCATCATCTCCATTACCATCACCTGGAATAGGCTCCTTACCATTATCAGCCCTAGGTGGATTACGAGAAGGCTGAGAAGGTTGGGGCACCACAGGCTTAGCCCTAGGGCACCTATGCTGCAAGTGACCATATTCATGACAAAGATGACACCGAAAAGGTAGGGTTTTGTAATCTAGCTATTGCACCCAAGTATATGATCCAGTACTCACTTCAATAGAATCTGGCAGTGGCTTGCTTAAATCAATTTCTACAAAGATACAAGCAAAAGTCATTACCTTTTTATACTATATCTGTTGTGAAGACCCAACAGGTTTACCAAGCATTGAAGCCACCAAATGCAACACGTCATCCCGCCAACACTCAACTGGAAACCACAGCAACCGAATCCAAATTGGGATCTGACTTGGTAATGCTTCAGTCAGGTTGAAGCCAGCATGCCATGTCTTGATAAACAAACCCACCTGGTTATAAAAATAGGGGCCACCCTCGAACACCTTATTCCAATCTGCCATGCAATCAAAAGAGACCATAAAAAAGTTGTTCGCAAGGAGCCTAATCTCCATCTTCCCCTCTGGCATCCAAGTCTGCTGAGCCCAAGATTCCAAAAATTACAGCGAGACTCTCAAACCCATGAACTTACAATAAAAAGAGTGCCTTGAATAGTATTCAATATCATCTGCAAGCATTTCCATCGGGATAATCAACTTCGGTCACTCTTTGCATCTTTCCAAACACCCATTAATCTTCATTATTCGGGAACCACTAACTGATCCTAGATCATTCATCTCCATCTCTGAAGAAAATAGCATATTATCAAAAACATTCACTCCATGTGCCGAAGGCTTCGAACCAACTGCTGATCAGAAATCCAATTTGGGGCTATCCCCAGATGTTTCCCCACCCTGCGTAGCAAAAAACAAGATCCCCAGCAAGCATGCAAACCCCCAGGACACATTTGCAAGAAATGGAAAAAGACAAGACCCCAAGGGAATGACCAAAACCCTTCCACCCACAAGCCACCCAAATGGCAGCAAGAAGGCCTCCAGAAAAGAAAAAAAACCCACCACCACCACCCCGAAAGCTTAAAAAAAAACCCCCCACAACGCAGAAGCGAGTAACACACAGAGAACGAGCTAGGGCACGGTCACCCTAGCTCGGCTTACAGAGCACGCAAATGCCATCCCTAGTTAACTCAACTTCTCCTTTTCTCTTGATCCTTTACTCCAATTATTATTTTAATAGGATAATGGTCTCACATGGGGTTAGGCAAGTCTTGATTTTTATTTGAGCTATTATTTTGCATAACAATAAAGCAGTCACTATTAACATAGAACCTGTCAAGTCTACAATATATTCTTTTATTTGCATTTTGACAATTTGACAAACTAAACCAAATCCCCTTACTATCCTTGTTTCCTCTTTCCATTGGATTTGCCAAATTAAGAGATTTTTTAAATCTTAACGAAAAGAATTTTTCATTTCCTCTCCATTCTATAGGTTTCCTTCCTTTTTTATCTTCTGAGTATTCTATCATGTTAAAGTCTCCTCCATAGATCCAATGGACCTTGGGAAGCTCAGAGGATATTCAATTCCAAAGCTAAGCTCTATTTAGATAATCATTTGGAGCATATATGGAGCATAACCCAATATCTATCCCCCTAAAGTTCAGAGTAACCCATAGACATCTGTTACATGGGGAGCGTCGTAAGTCTTTTAGAGACTTTTCTAGTTTCCTACTCAATAGAATAGCATTTCCTTCTCTTCCTTTCTCGTGATGTGAAGAGAAGGCAATCGCTTTCCTCTAAACAAATCTCAAGGTATTTTCTAGTGTAAAGCCAACTGCCTTTGTTTCTTGAATAAATAGTACATCCATGTCCTTATTCTTATTGCAAAAGTCTCTTAGAACATATTTTCTATCAGGGGATTCCAATCCCCTTACATTCCAACTAAAATAGTGAATGGGTTTCATTACTATGAAGATTGAGGGGGTAGAGTGACTCTTCAAGGTGCAGAATTATCCACCAGATATTTTTGGATGGAATCATCTTTCCCTTTCTTACTAGGTTTAATGTTACTTGCATTTATGCTCAAGTTTTTCCTTTTTTTCCCTTCATCTTCTTCCTTCAATTTGCACTGCTTGAGGATACTCTTTTCCAACCTAGCAGGGTCTGCATCTCTTTTTCTCTAGAATTCCTCTTTAAGTCTATTCAATTTATCTCTTTTATCTACAACTTCTCTAATTCTTTCTAGAGCCAGTTGTTGAGCATTTTTGTTCCTTACTAAGATAGAGTCATTATCTGAGGTATATCCTAGTGGCACATCCTCAAGTTTTTTTCTAGGTCTGCTTGGGGAGGGGGAATCTCCCTCTAAAACTCCATATCTTCATTGCATTGTATTAGAGTGTTAGTAATTTGTGAAGCCAGGGCAGAATCTTCATCCATCCACCCTTCAGAAGTACCATTGGCCAAAGAGAAGCCACTTAGGGTTTCATCATGAGTACTATCTGAATAATCAATATCTATGTGGTCTTCTTCTAGAGCTTCTGATTCCAACATATCATCCATAGATAGGGAGTCACAAACAAGTTTATCTATGGATGAAGTCTTGAAATAAGAACCCACATTAGTATTTATGAATCTTTCCTTCTCTACTGTTGACCTTTCAATCTTGTTATCTTGTGATGGGGCAAGATTTTCCCCCCTTCAAGTTCAAATCTTGTTCCTCAAGATTATTGTTTGAAACCCCCATTTTCCCTCTATTAGGGTTTCTATTTAAAGTTGGGCAATTCTTTTTCTGGTGACCATCTTGTTTACATAGGAAGCAAGAGTTAATCCCACCCATGCTTACTAATTCACAAAATAATTTTTTTTCCTCCCAATTGATTTCTAGGATTTCTAGTATTTGTACCCCTATTTCAAAGGAGACCAGCATTCTTGCATCTAGATGGGGAAGGGTAGTTTTAGTCTCATCAATCTTTAAATTTTTTCCAAATGGTTCAAACACTTGTGGCAAGAAACTCCATAATTTAATCGGGACATCTTTCAAAAGAATCCATCTTGGGACAGAACAAAACCTAAACTCTTTGTGTAGAGTGTTCGGTTTCCATGGAAATGCCTTAAACAAGGCTAGACCAATATTCTAGTAATCCTTCTCAATAAATATTTTTGCATTGCATGGGATTTAAAGAAGATTACAAAAATTCTAGTTTGAATCATTCTGCAAAATGAGTAATGGATACCCAATTTCCTTGCCCAGACTATAATTAACCAGTTATCAAAGAACTTCCTTGAAGGCAACTTATCTATTTTGGCACATGTAAAGAAAACTGCAATGTTCATTAATCTTGCTTCTTCCATTTTTATTGCATTTTTTAGTTCTTCATTAGGTTTTAAAGAAACCTTCCTAGGCATGGAAAGAGTCTCACCTTGTTGTTGTTCCAATGGTCTGCATCCTTCTTCACATTTTTTAGCACTTGCACCGAGTCCTCCAACACCATCCAAGATTGAGAAGACTACATTTTTTGGTACCTCTTGCATTCACAGCTTCTTTGAAAGATTTACTTGTTTCCTACCCCTATTGATTAATTCCACTCGAGTTGCCTTCCACTGGCAATAGAGAAAATTAATCTGCATTCAATGCTAAAAGGACCACCGTACACCGCACACTTTGCCCATCCACCTACTCTCTGGGCTGACTCTAGATAACTTTGCAAGGGGGGTGGGAAACAAAGCTAGTAGAGTATTTAAACTTAGAACTTCTATAAGAAATTTCAACAAAAAGGACAAACAATCACAATGAAAAGCAATTAAAGAAGAGTGCAACAAATCCTACAAATTTATCTTCGAAGAAGGCAAAGAAATCGAAAGGTTTCTGGCAAGAAGAAAGGCCCCAAAATGGAGGCACAAGGAGGGTCTATAGAGAAACCCTCATGCAACCCTTGGGAGCTCTCCACAATTTGTTTTTGAAATAATCTAGGATTCTCTATTTAAACATTATATATATATATATATTTCATAAGACACTGCTTGAGCAGGTTATATACGACTTTTCATGCTCTTATCTTTTGCCGTAGACTTCTTTGAGGAGCATTGCAAACAAGAAATACAGACTTATGCAAGTCTTAGGGTTCTTTGATTACTGCATTCTTATGTTCTTATAAGCCATGTGTCTAATATACTCCTTGGGTGATAGAGTCTTCCTATTTAGGTGAAATCATACAACTAGTAATGCCAAACAACTAGTAGATATATATATTGATATTATTCCAATGACTTCATTGGTTATATTTATACAAGTAGAACAACTTAGATAGTAAACTAAATTTGATGGAAACATAAAATAAGTCTTTTTAAGGATATATCGAGTGAGATGGTTTTACTACATCAATTTTAGATGAAAGTACTTGTATGTTGTTGCTTTGACTTAGCTTATTTGCAAGAGAGAGAGACTCAAACATTGAAATCATGTGGATAGAAAAAGGAATTTAGTTCATCATCTTTTTGGAATTCAAACTAAACTTATGTGAAGTTTAAACTTGAATTTGTTCCTTTAGCTTTATTTAAACTGAAGTATACTTGTATACTATAATCTAGTCAAGGTTTGTGAGATTTAAATAACCTCGTAGTTGGAATAAGACTAGAGGATAATCTCTTTCTTGTTATATTCTTACTTTTTAAGATTAAGTTTATTTGTTATTCCATTGTCATGGAAAAGGGAAAGAAAAATACCCTAGATTAACCCAGTGGGGTAAAGATATATAATTTACCCTTGTGGTTACATCTTGTCTTAACTATTTAGATTGACAATGAAAAAGTGAGTTCCTTATTTATGATTGTTAATTATATTTAGTCATAAAGGAGATTTTTCCTATCCATTTATGTTTATTTTTGGTATAAAAGAAAACCTATTTGGTTGTTTGTAATTTGACTTAGGTTATAAGTGTTGATAAGTCATGGATCTCAGTTATTTCAAGGATGCAAGGAGATACCCAAGTGTAGATAGTCATTCCATAAGGTCTTTAGAACAATGATGATGTCTTGAAAATCTATCTAAGTCAGAAAGACTAGATTTGAGTTAAATAAAACTCTATAGTTAAACCTATTACCAAGTCATACTATAGGATGTGATAGTATCCAAGTTGAGTTGTAGGGTGGCTGGACATTATGACAATGTTCATTGCCAACATCTATTTTATATTGAATCTTTAGCCAAAGTAATGGATACATATTTGTGTGCATTGTCGATTCACCATATCTAGATTACATAACCTATTGGAATGATCATACTTAGCTAGAGGTTATCTAGGGATGTATGATCAATAGCATTATGTAGGATACAATACCAATACTCAGATGGAAAATAACCATTGTTTACCTTATTTCTATACTCTTCATGAAGGGTAGGGCCACTTCTAGAAAGGAAGGTGTACGGGGGACATCTGGTCTATGGTTGTAGGTAAAGCACTTAGAAGATGCTCTCTCTCCAGTAGATGACTCACCGAGACTTCTGATATGGATGTCAAAATTCTAGATGCACCATATCTTTTAGATAAGTGACTTGTGTTTTTAAACTATGTAAATGTATATCATTGTAATTAAATAATAGGATGTAATACAAGAGCATCCTTGGTTCAAGAGCAATTTGTGTCAAGCAAAAACATTTGCATTTTACTTTGTTTCTTTTCATTTTCTAGTTCAATTTAGTTAGTTTAGTCAGTTCTATCAGTAGCAGCTTCTGTATTTTAGTCTGCATTCTACCACAATTGCATTTTAGACCTTGTGGAGCTGGTCTTAGTATCTAGATTCATTCATGTACATCATATCCCATTTTTAGAATTTGGATCAAGTACAGGGAAGATATCACTTTCAAAAGATCAACTGTTTCCTAATAGCAAAGCATCCTGACAATCTCAGATAATCAGCTGAAGGAGAAGACTTGTGGAGCATTTCACGACTTGTGAAGTTCAAAGACACATCACTTAATGTTGTTTGGTTCGTGACTGACCTTCCTTGAGATTTGCACATCATTCCATTCATTTACAGAGGAGTTCTATTCAATTAGGTCTGACTTTATCCGTGTACACATGTTACAGCTCTTCATTGGAGTTTGTGATCTTCTTTGGCAGATGTGGAGGAATATATTGTTCCAGAGATGATATATATTGATGTAAAAGATCCTTAGCAAAGCACTGATCCTTAGCAAAGTAGTGCAAAGGAGCATCAAAGCTATATCTTATGCATATTCTGATATTATGTAATTAGGCCCATGAGCCCTAATTGTAAGCCTGCATTTTAATAGCTAATCTATATTTGAATTTTGTGATATGCTGAATGATTGAATCTACATTTACTTCATATCTTTGAGTTGTTTCAGTTGTGTTTACTCTAGCTACATGGCCTGGATAGTTCTCTTTGAGGACCCTCCTAACCGTGATTGTACCAAGTGGTATCAGAGCAAAAGTTTGAATGTTTGGGAGTGAATTGAGTGAATTTGGTGAAGGAATTTTGTACGATCTTGTTGTGGATAGATTGTCAAATCCTAGGTAGGTTACTTGTGTCGCAACTGATCACTGATTGTGAGGCAATTGTCACCTTGTAGCCTAACCACCAAATTGCGCTAGTTTGTTCTTGATCCAAGGAAGATGCCACTGAGGAGAATCCTTTCTATTAGAACAATGGCTAGTAGGATGGATGAGATGATGGAGATGATGGAAACAATGTGAATTAGACTAGATTTTGTTGAAGAAGATAGAAGAAAAGAACTAAGCCCTAGAATTTATATTGAGAGTGATGATGAAGAATTTTAATCTGCAAATGAAAGTGAAGAGACCCTAGGAGGTGAAGAAGAAGAAGAATCAGATCAAGTCAAGATGTTGTGATCTATTTCAAAGATTGGAAAAAGACCTAGAGCTAATGTACCTAATTACACTAGAAATTTGAACCCTAAAGAGTTGATTGACTAGATAAATGACATGGAAGAATACTTTGATTATGAAGAAATTGAAGATCCAAAGAAGGTGAAATTTGTAAAGATAAAGTTGAAAGGACATGCTACTATATGTTGGAAATAAGTTTAGTTGGATAGAAAGAGAAGAGGAAAAGCAAAGATTACAAAATGTGACCAAATGGTGACAAAATTAAAGAATCAGTTTATACCTGTTGACTATGAGTTTGAACTGTTGAACAGATTACAGAAAAGGAGAAATCTATGAAGGAGTATACTAAAGAATTTCATAAGATTATCATAAGGATAGGACATAGTGAAGCAAGCAAGGAGAAAGTGGCTAGATACATCAATGGACTAATATTGAACATTCAAGAAGAACTAAGTTTGGTAAGGATGACAATACTGGAGGAAGCATATCAATTTGCCCTGAAAGTTGAAGAGAATTTGAATAAGAGACATGATCATAAACAAATAGGCAAAGGAGGTAAATTTCAAATAGGTAGAACATTTTTTAGAGAAAGATCATATGTGGAGCAGAGTAGACAAGAGAATACATTCAAGAAGGACAAAGATAACAATGCATACTAGAGAGATGACATAAATTTCTACTGCAGAGGAAACCCCAGTCATACCAGAGTGAAGGGTATAGAAGAGAAGGAAGAGGACCTAGTAGGAGAACATTTAGAGGAACTTGTTTCAAGTGTGGAGGTGAAGGACACAGAGCATTTGAATATAATTAAGGGAGTACAAGCAAGAGAACAGAGAATAGTGGAACAAAAGCCTATGTGGAAGAAGAACTTGTTGGATCACCTAGTTTAGTTGGCAAACCTAAGAAAGGAGAATCACTTGTCATGAGGAGAGCAATATTCCAATTAGAGACATATGAGGAACCACCACAGAGGAAAAGTTTGTTTAAAACCAGATGCAAACCAAGGGGTAAATGTTGTAAAGTTGTAATTGGTAGCACTTGGTAGTTCTGATAATCTAGTTTTAGAAGAGATGGTGACTAAGTTGAAATTGGAAAGATTGAAACACCCTAAGCCCTATTAGATAGCATAGATTTAGGATGATCATAAGGTACTGGTGAGTGAGCAATGTTTGGTTAAATTTCATATTGGATCTTATCATGATGAAGTCTTCTATGATATTATGCCTATGGATGTATGTCATATCTTGTTAGGTAGACCTTGGCAGTATGATAGGAAATCTATACATGATGGGAGAAAGAATACATACACTGTAACATCAAATGGAAAGAGAATTTCTTTGATCCCTTTGGAAGATGATCCAAAGAGTGAAGTATGTGAAAATGCTAGAATCTATTTGGGAAGAAAATTTCAGGATGGTTTGAGACATGAGAATAAGTGTTATACTTTGATCCCTATGAAGCCTAGAACATTGAAGAAGGAGACTAAAGAATCAAAACCGGAGGAGATAATTGAATTGCTGACAAAGTATGAAGACAACATATTAGATAATGTATTTGAAGGATTGCCACCAATTAGGAGTATTAGTCATCACATGGATCTTATACCTGGAGCTAGTTTGCCTAACAAAGTAGCACATAGAATGACACCAACATAGAATGAAGAATTGAATAGGCAAATACAAGAGTTGTTGAGAAAGCATTTAATTAGAGAAAGTTTCACTCCTTGTGTAGTACTTGCAGTGTTACCACCAAAGAAAGGTGGAGAATGACGAATGTGTATAGACTCTAGAGCAATAAACAAGATCATAGTTAAGTATAGATTTCTTTTAAAGATAGATTTGAAGAGTGGATACCATCAGATCAGGATCATAGAAGGAGATGAATGGAAGACTTATTTCAAGAGAAATGAAGGATTGTATGAATGGTTAGAGATGCCCTTTGGATTGACAAATGCACCAAGTACTTTCATGAGATTGATGAATGAAGTTTTGAAGAAATTCTTGGGTAAGTTTGTTATTGTATATTTGGATGGTATTCTGATTTTTATTATGTCAAAACAAGAACATTTGTAGCACCTGAGACAAGTACTGTAGAGACTGAGAGAAGAGAAATTGTTGATAAACATCAAGAAGTATAGTTTCATGAAGGAAGAATTAGTATAGTTGGGATTTGTGATTTCTGCGGAAGGATTAAAGATGGATCCTAAGAAAGTTAGAGAAATTGCTGAGTAGCCTACTCTGGAGAGTATTGGATAAGTTGGTTCATTTCATGGATTGGCTAGTTTCTACCAGAAGTTCATAAAAAATTTCAGTTTAGTTTGTAACCCTATGACATAGACAATGAGAGGAGATAGAAAAGATTTTAAGTGGACATTAGGAGAAGACAAAAATTTTGAGTTGTTGAAGTAGAAAGTGACAGAGAAACTTGTTTTGGCATTACTAGGTTTCAATAATGTATTTCAAGTGGATTGTGATGCAAGTGGAAATACAATAGGAGTAGTATTAAGTCAAGAAGGTAAACCTGTAGCATATTTCAGTGAGAAATTGAATGATCCAATTTCAAGATATTCACTTTATGATCAAGATTTTTATGCAATAATTCAATCCTTGAAGAAGTGGAGACATTACTTGTAGCCTAAGGAGTATGTGTTGTATACAAATCATCAAACTTTGCAATATTTGAACAGTCAAGGAAAGTTGAATTGGAGACATATGAGATGAGTAGAGTTATTGCAGAGTTATACATTTGTGTTCAAGCATATGAGTGGAAAATCAAAGAAAGTTACAAATGCCTTGAGTAGGAGAAGAAACCTATTGACATAAATGAGAGTTGAAGTGTTGGGATTTGATGAATTAAAGAACATGTATGAGGAAGATCTTGATTTTGTAGAACCTTGGAAAGCATGTAAGGAACATGTTTTGATAGATACGAGTAAGTGGTTAGACTATTTCATTCAAGAAGATATATTGTTTAGAGGAAATCAGTTATGCATATAAAGGACTTCAATGAGAGATAATTTGATCAAGGAGAAACACAGTGGTGGATTCACAAGACATTTTGGCATTGATAAAGCAGTGGCTTTGGTGAGTGAAAACTAATTTTGGCCTCAGATACATAGGGATGTTAGGAAATTTGTGCAGAGTTGTAGAGTTTGTCAAGTTGCAAAAGGTAGTAGTCAGAATACTAAATTGTATAAACCTTTGACAGTACTTGAGAGACCTTGGGAAGAAATAAGTATGGATTTTGTAATGGGATTACCTAAGAAATAGAGAGGACATGATTCAATATTTGTAGTAGTAGATAGATTTTCAAAGATGATACATTTCATACCTTGTAAGAAGACAACTGATGTTGTGCATATAGCTGACCTATTTTTCAAGGAGATTGTGAAATTGCATAGATTACCTAAGAGCATAATTTTAGATAGAGACACATGATTTCTTGGATACTTTTGGAATACACTTTGGAAGAAGATGAAGACAAATTTGAAGTTCAGTTCAACATTTCATCCATAGACTAATGCACAGATAGAGGTAGTGAATAGGAGTTTGAGAATTTTTTTGAGATGTTTGGTTGGAGAGAAAGTGGGTGGTTGGGACTTGATTCTTTCACAAGATGATTTTCTATACAATAATTCAATGAATAGTAGTACCGGAAGAACACCTTTTGAGATTGTTATAGGAGTAAACCCTAGAGGAGTAACATAGTTGAGAGATATCAATATTGGAGACAAGAGAAGTGTAGAAGTAGAGGAATTTGTAGGACACATGGAGATAGTGCATAACTAGGTGAAGAACCATTTGGAGGAGATGAATAGTAAGTATAAACAAGAAGCAGATGAGAAGAAAAGACATAAAGAGTTTGAAGTTGTAGATGAAGTGATGGTGTACTTGAGAAAAGAAAGATTTCCAGTTGGGACATATAACAAGCTGAAGATGAAGAAGTTTGATCCTTATAGGATACATAGAAAGTTTGATTCAGGAAATGCATATGAAGTGGAATTACTAGAGACATTGGGTATTGTTGTCACATGAAATTGCAACCTGCTTGGATAGGGCTCCAAGCATTCCAATGACACAATGGGATTGATCTTTAAGTGTGGGACTTTGCTAAGTGAGATCAAACCTCCAGAGAAGGCCGGCTTCCTTGTCTAGTTATCACCTAAAACTACTAAATTTTGGGGTGAAAAGGGGGAAGAAATATGCTTAAATGAAAGATAAAGCATGAAAGGGTGATGCACCAGATAGATCTAAAGAGACTTCCACTGAACTGAAAAATGCATAACACAGCCAGATATAGCAAGCAGGAATACACAGATTAGATGATTCTAGTAAAGGCAAGAGACAATATGATTGAGAGGAGTAGAGATGCTCATAGACAACCCTATGCAGATTCACACAGAACTAGAAAATCAATAAAAAGGTATGATAACTTGCATATATTTAGTAGGAAAGCAAGGTTACAGTACAGAAAGGAGCTTTGTTTGGAAACAGAAGAGCCTCTATGCTAAAAAGTTCCAACCCCTCTTATAGCATAAGCCTCAGCTTATATCCTTTCAAAACTAACCTAGGTTGGTTCCCCCAAAACCGCTCAGGGAGTTGCATCCAGAAAACCCTTGGGAAGAACGTCCCAGCTGATAGAGGTAATGGCATTGAAAAATGGGAATAGGGTAGATGGAATGATATTGAGTCATCAATGTGAACAGCTGCATTCTCGATCTAATCCTCAGAAATGGCAGAGGATCACTTAGCATTGAATGCGAGCAGCTGCCTCTGACAGTTCTTGACAATCAGGTGGTAGAGAAAGGACTGGAGATGAAGTGGTGGTGGAAAGTCTCAGGTCATCAATGTGAAAAATATCTTCACCAACTCAAGAAAGTCATTGCTAAAATAGTACACTCGACCGACATGAAGATCCAGATCAGATATGGAAGTGGGAACCCTCCTGAAGAATTCCTGCCAAAAGGTCATCATCCGAATATTTTCAAATTTTTGTAGGACATGATTATCCCACATGCACTCGGAGAAGACGCCTTCGTCACTTTATAAGCTAGGTCATGAACATATATAATGTCGGTGCTTTTTCTCCCGACGGCATCATCATAAACATCATCGTCATCATGTCCTGTCAGTAAGACTCCTTACATCAGCGGGCCGATTACATGTTAGCCTGATATAGGAAGTCACCCCAATATTTGAAATTAGCCTTGAGCTTGATCATCATCTTCATACAATAGAGCAATATGTAAGGTACCTGATATTTAGAAATATCATCTTGATATTTGGAAATCAGCCTGATGTGAAATATCTGCAGACATCTTGATGACGTCAGCAGCATGTTGGGAAAATCAGGATGATCTTTGAATGCTAACTGATGTTAAGAAAATATGCTCCTTCAGACCCTGAAGACATCATTACGATATTGGGGCAGGATGATATTAAAAAATATCATCCCCAAAAAATATCAGGTTGCACTATAGCTGCATCGTAAGATCGGGGTGATCTTGGAATATGACTGATATTTGGAAATATCACCCTGGCAGGAATATGCATGAAGCTGTGAAACAAGTGGATATCGCCTTGACATAGGAATGACGTCAGCAGCATATCAGGCAACCCGGTGAACATGAAGTGAAACATAACATCAGGATGATCTTCAACTAAGATCACCCGATATTAAAATGTGATGACCCCTCGGAAGATCCGGTCATACTTAGGAACTTAGTAGCACCAACATCAGGTTGATCTTCAACTAAGATCACCCGATGTTAAAATATCACCCCGATGTAAAAGATCAGGTCGACAAAAATATGATGACCTTCACAAGAAAGATGATCTCCCCCCAGAAAGGATCTAGATGACGTCAGCGGCAAATGACTTGGTTTATTACTGCAGTTACCATGATGTCATCATCATGTTATCGGATGGGGGGAAAGTTGAAAATATATCAGCATGAGGCACAAAGAGATGATGACGTCAGCGTCATATTGGACATGGGGAGATACTTTGTAAGGAGGATGATGTTTTGTATATCGGGTGACATTTCAAATGTAGGGTGATATTCGGAAATATCACCCGATGTATAAAATATGATCCGATATATGAAATATGACCCTATGGAAAGAAGATGACCTGATATCAAATGTGATGACCCTCCATAACTTCTTCATCTTAGCGAATTTCAGGGTGATGTAAAAGACAAACCTGCTTATTTTTTCAAGCTCTTTAACATGGCAAACCTCTTCAGGCAAGCTTCAGATTTTGAAATTGGGCTAAGACCTCAAGATCACAAATATGGCTTCATGGGGATATGCATGCTGACTCATCCTGCTTGAACTATTTTGACTCTACCTGGAGGAAAAATAGGTCAACAATTTGGCGACCTCTATGGGATGTTTGCCTACTAAACATAAGATCAGTGGCCTTAAGCATCCATTGGGCATGGAGTCAAATCCAAAACATGCTAGGGATCTAGGACCTACCTCTCAAAACACAAAAAAATGGGGGGAAGGCTTGCAGAAGCACTTATTGAAAACAAGAAATCTAACCTACTAATTTACAAGAGGCTCATACCTCAAAACATCTTTTTCAAGTGTATCCCATTAACTAGGATATGCAGATTTTCTCCATTCATGTTTGACAACTGAAATGCATTGTGCTCCTTACATTCAGTAATGAGAAAGGGGCCACTCCACATGCCGTCAAATTTGGAATGCTTCCCTGGTCTACTCTTCAGCTCATCCCATTTGAGCACCATATCACCCATTCTAAAATGTCTGGGGGTGGCCTTCTTGTCAAAGTTTCTTTTTGTTTGCAGCTGATGATGTTCCATGGCTATCATAGCCTTATCTCTGCTTTCCTCCAGCTCCATAAGCTGAGCATATCTTATAGCCATGGGGCTTTCTGCTTCAAGCATTTCTAGATGATTCATGATGTCTAGTGCTAGCAGTTCCATAGACATAGGCAACCTTGCCTCCTTTCCATACACTAGCAGATAAGGGGAGTTCCCAATAGACCTCTTAGGAGTTATCCTATCAGCCCATAGAGCAAACTTCAAATCAGTGTGCCAGGTCCTCTGATTATTCTCCATTGCCCTCTTAATAATCCTGATGAGATTTTTGTTTGTGGATTCAACCAAACCATTACCCTGTGGATAATAATTTGATGAAGTATTCAAATAAATCCCATTCTTGACAGCCCAGTCAGTTATTCTTAGGCCAACAAAAGCTAGAGCGTTATCAGAGATGATTGATTCAGGCACTCCAAATCTAGAGACCAAATCACGATAAAAATTTAAAATAGCACTCTCATTAGATTCTTTCAAAGCCACTACTTCAGTCCATCTTGTGAAGTAGTCTATGGTTGTGAGTATCCACCTATGGCCTACACTTGATGGTGGGTTGATAGGTCCAATAAAATTAAGGCCCCATCTCATAAAGGGCTGCTCTACCTTGATTGGATGTAGAGGCAAAGCTTACAACCTCTCTTTTCCTGCAAAAAGGGCACACTTAACACACTTTCTAGCCCATGCATGGGCATCCTTAAATAAGCTAGGCCAATAATAGCCAGCTCTCATTACTTTCCAAGCAGTAGTCCTTGGGGTAAAATGACCCCCTGCTGTTCCATCATGGAATTCATGTAGCACCCTGTCAGTCTGATCAGCGTCAATGCATCTAAGCAATACACCATTGAAGTCCTTTCTGAAAAGGATGCCATCTATCAAAACATATGGAATGGTTTGCAGCCTAAAGTATCTTCTTTTAGCTTTATCTAAGCCTGCAGGACATCTACCAGTTTGTAAAAATTTGGTCATATCATTAACCTAATTAGTACCAACTACTGTTGTATCATCATGATGCTCCTCTTCTATGATCATGAGCACCTCTTCTTCCTCCTCTACCTCATCTTTAGAACTGGTGGCAAGCTACTCACTAAGTCCTTTGCCTCTGACTAGCTTGGTTATCTTGATCTCTGCATCATATTCCATGACCTTGGTGATCCAACCAGCTCTTTTCTCATTAACATCTTTATTCAGCAAGAACTCCTTCACACTAGGATGAGCCACCATCAGGTGTATCTTGTTATTTGAAACAAGATGCCTAAACTTTTTTAGGCTCCTGACTACTGCCAGGACATGCTTTTCAATGAAGCTATACTTCTACTCATACTCCTCCAGGCCTTAGTTGAAAAAGGTGATTGGTTGTTCAAAACCCTCACTCTGCTGCTACACCAAAATCGTGGAGATGGTATCCAGGCTGCCATAAGCATACAGGATAAAGTCCTTAGAGAAATCTAGATTGATCAGGGTTGGTGCAGGTGCCAATTCCTCCTTTATGGACTGGAAGCTGATTCTGGCCTCTAACGTCTAACTGAAAGTTATGTTCTTTTTCAACATAGACGTCAAGGGTTTTAAGAGATTTGCAATATCAGGTATGAACCTTCTCAGGAAGTTAATTCTGCCAATGAAGCATTGCAGTGCCTTCTTATGACTGGGTAAGGGTAACTCCAAGATGGCCTTTATTCTCTCCTCATCAATGGTAATACCCTCCTTTGACACAACATGCCCCAATAACTTGCCCTTATGTACAAAAAAATGCATTTCTTTGGATTGAGGGATATCCCAAACTCTCTGCATCTTTCAAAGACTAACCTTAGGTGGGATAAATGCTCAGATGCATTCTTAGAGAGGACTGTTATGTCATCCAGGTATACCAGCACTAGCTTATACATCAGGCCCTTAAAGGCCATGTCCATGGCTCTTTGAAATCTAGAGCCAACATTTGAGAGGCCAAAATGCATCATTTTGTAGGCCATTATACCCCACTTGGTTGTGAAAGTAGTCTTGAATTGGTCTTCTTCCTTGACTAGTACTTGGTTATAACCAGAAAATCCATCAAGCAAAGAAAACCTTTCTAAACTAGCCACCACCTATAGAATTTGTTCCATTGAAGGCAATGGGTAGTGGTCTTTTAGGGAGGCTCTGTTGAGGTCTCTGAAGTCAACACATAGCCTGACCTCCCCATTTTTCTTCCTCACAAGCACAAGGTTAGAAACCCAAGAACTGTGTTTGATTGCAAATATGATCCTCCCTTCAATCAGCTTGGTTAGTTCTTTGATCATCAGGGGTTCTAGCTTTGGATTCAGAGGTCTCTGTTTCTGCCTCACAGGTTTTATGCCTGGCTCTAATTCTATGGTGTTTTGGGCAATATGAAGATCAAATCCCTTTAAGTCTGCATAATCCCAAGCAAACACCTCTTCAAATTCCTTACAAAGAGCTATAAAAGCTCTTCTATCTTCAGCTGAGCAAATTTTACTAATTTTAAGGAGCCTACCCTTGAAAACTTCTAGCTCTGCATAATGCTCCTCCTTTACCTGCATGCTAGTTTTTGTCTTCTTCTTTTGGTCATCAATGCCAAAAATAGATTCCAAGGTGACCAATCCCTTGGGCAGCTTATTTTTTCTCAGCTGAATGATTTGATCATTGTGATACTGTTGTTTGAGTTTATCCTGATTCATCAGGGAAAACTCATCTTCCTCTAAAAGGAACCTCAGGATCTGCTCATCACTGTCAAAAACTTGCCAATGACTATTATTATCAGGGATAGAAGGCCTAGAAATTATTTTTATATGAGGCTGAACCTTCTCCCTTTGAATATCACTGGGGATGTCAAATTGAGCCCCAATTGAAGCTAATCTATCAACATGATGGTTCTGACTCCTTGGAATGGAGATCAGATTGAAAGCATTAAACTCTTCAATTGAATTCCATACCCTATGTTTGTAGCACTTTAGGACATCACTTTTTGTGAGGTGCAGTCCCCTCACTTGATTCACAATGAGCTCACTATCTCCAAACACCTGTAGACAGCCAATCTTCCTCCTTCTTGCCCACTGCAGACCTTGGATCAACCCTTCATACTTAGCAGTGTTGTTAGTACAAGAAAAGGCAAAATGAAAAGCAGCATAATAATTTTCACCTTGTGGTGACACAAGCATTGCACCACCACCAAATCCATTTCTACCCCTAGAGCCATC
Organism: Cunninghamia lanceolata; assembly: GCA_027924645.1. NCBI lineage: Eukaryota > Viridiplantae > Streptophyta > Pinopsida > Cupressales > Cupressaceae > Cunninghamia > Cunninghamia lanceolata. The sequence continues at coordinate 25,249,894 of BSBN01000078.1, read as the reverse complement.
AAAATACATTTTCCAGACCTCATCATGATGCTCCACTTGCTGGTCTATTTTCTTTAGAAGACTTGGTATTGCTATTTCATGCTCATGCAATATGTACACTCCCAGGTCAGTTTGTTGGATATGTCCCTTAGGATCATCCACAACATTTTTAGAGGCCCACTCCCTCAATAGTACCTCCGGTATGCTCTCAGCTTGTAGTTCCTGAGCAGCAACTAGTTCAGGGTCATCAGAGATAATGCAATTTGTATTAACAACACTAGGTGTGTAAGGCTCTATGTGATAGTCTGAAAGTTGATGGTGATAGGTTGTCATTGATGTCAAAAGTGTGGTCAGTATGATGATGTAAGTTGTTGCAAGGCATCATGTAAGTTGTTGCAGGACATCAGGAGGAGATAGTTGTTCATTGCTTGGTCAGTTCACAAAGATGTGGAGTTAGTTAGGTAATGTTGTTGTTTCATGATGCTTCCATTTGATTAGGATATCTTCATGATACTCACATTGGTGCTTTGGAATAAGAGGATCAGATTAGAGATACTCGGGAGTATCAAAGATGTCAAGAGAGCTTCATTTATGTTTTCATCATCAGGTATCTATATGATGTTGTTTTTGATTTTTATAAGTTCATTGTTGAGAAGAGTTAAAAGGCCATCACAGTGTACCTTGATCAAAATGATGTTCATGATAATTATTGGTGCAATGCTTCAAATGTTGAATATTCATAATATAGGAGCTTCATTCAAGATTTCTTCACAGGTGATCAAAATTAAGATAAGTTTAATCACTTGATGAGTTTGGTTCAAACTTCTATCTGGATAGCTTCAAGTTTGACTCAAGGTGGATTAACATATTATTATGTGGAACAAAAGAGGTGTCATGTTGTTTACAATTTGTCTACTTGAGTTCAATGCAAATATCATAGTTGATCTTGACAAGATAGGCTGAGCTTTGATCAGGTTCACAAGTTAAAAATATATGATCAATGTTTGGCAGAGTTGAGGTAGATATATGCAGAAAGTATCATATTGTCAACAAGGACATTAAAGTTGCAAACTCTTATCATATCCTCATTAAGCACTTTGTCTTGTGTATACCCTCTTTCTAAGGTTTGCAGAAGTTTTGATTGTAGAGGGTGATATGTCCTTCACAAACTTGTCTACCTAATTTTCAAATATATCAGGGGTTTCATGTGTCAATTGTGATCAAAGACCAACAACATCAAACATCTATTTGTTATGCTCTTACCTGTCATTTATGTTTTGTCACTTTTGTTTTAATTGGGCAGTGACTTCCAATAGGAGGTAAAGTCACTTAAGGTGACTTACCAAAGGCTTTATTATACATTAAACTTACCGGCCCCTCCTCCTGGTTAAACGGTGCTCACAAGTTAGAGAAATGTGTTTGAGCGGGCTTTTTGCATCAACGGTCATGTTTAATTAGAATTTTGAGCGCCAAACGAAAATCAAAGGCTGATGTTTAAAAGGTGATCTCCTCTCATGAGCATGGACATTGAAGGGCCAGCAAACGTCAAGGTTATTCATGGCATTTTTTTAAAAGGCAGTTTATGGAATTTTTTAAGGAAACCAAATAGAGTTTTTTGGAGCCCAAAAATTGAAGATCTCCATTTTATTTACAAAAGGCATTAAATTGTCTTTTTAGGGAGAAATAGAATATATTTAGAAACCTTGCTAAGTGGTCGGCTTATGCCATATTTTTGCCTTTTAAAATGGTTAGTTTTTTTTTTTAAAAAGGCTATCAAATGGATTTTGAAATTAGAAATTGTTTTTTCTAATTTAAAGAGATGACTTCAAGATTTTTGAAGAGATTTTATAAGGCAGATATTTTGGCACAGAAAGATGATTTATTTTGTGGAAAGAAATTATGAGAAGATTAAATTTTTTTTGGAGAAATGTTTTTTGTTTCCTTTGCAGGATCATTAGCAGAGAGATTTTTGACAGAGGTTTTGGGCTTTGAAGAATTTAGTGAACGAATATGAAGCATCATTGAAGAGATTGAAGGGAAGATGGAATATTAAGAATTGAAGAAAAGATTTATACAGAAAAATTCTTCATAGATGAAAATTATTATGCAAGAATATCAAGGATATGAAAGGTCATCAAAAGTTGTTGAAATTGTGTGATTCATATGTAGGTTAAAGACATACAAATAAAACATTACAAATGGAGTTTGTATTTTTCAGAGAAGAGGAACATCAAATCTCTTATACAGAGAAGATGAAATTTAGAGATGATGATAAAGCAATCAATTTTTTAAGATGGAAGATCAAAAGTTTTAAATGGGATTTGATATTATTTTTTTTAGATTTGAATAGGCACAGAGGAATATGAAAAGATTTTTCTTTGCAGGTGGAAGGACATGCAACTTGTATAAAATTGTTTTTCAGGTGCATTGATGGCGTGAATTAAAAAAAGAGAGAGATGAAACATATAGAGTTGTGAAGTGTTGTTGAGTGTATCCGGATGTAAGATTAATTTTGAATAGAATGACCATTTGACAGATATATGTTTTGTATTGTATTGAATGGAAATAGAGTATCCCTCTAATTTGTTTATTACATCTGTTGGTTATTTGGTTTGCCAAGTGAGGCACAGTATGCTAGTGAGGCCTTGTAGTAGCTAGTAAGGCTTGTTTGTCAGTGAGACCTATTTGTTTATCAGTGAGGTATATCAGTGTTGGAAGTGGGTGCTTCTATTTGGTATTGGAGTTGGTGCTCCTAGAAACATATTGTAGCCAGTGAGGCATGTTTTCCAGTTAAGCCAGTGAGGCAGTTTTGAGTGGTTTTTCTACCCAGAGAGGGTTTTCCACTCCAGTAATTCTTGTGTTAATGATATGCTTCTATGTGTGTTTTTGCTTCTATGGTCCTGCTCATAATTTTCATTATCAAACTTGTACATATATGTGTAATAGTTCATTGATGACTTTCTCTTTTTGAGTCTTGTAAATTAAAAGTTATAATAAGTTGCAAAAATCTACACAATATTGATTCACCCCCCTCTCAGTGTTGTCCAAACTCCTACAAAAGTAACTCAGATTTCGAAGTTACTTTGGTACCATATCTGGTCCTAAAAAACATGTGGGACCAGTTAGAAGATAGATATCCTCCTATTTTGGCTGTAAATTCCCTTGATAAGCACATGGCAAAATGAGGAGGCAAATCTATTATGAACACCTCCTGTGAAATAGAAACATTGGGGTAGGTGTGTAAGGTGAGGCCTAGGTCTCTTATGATACCCACAGTATTAACAGATGTACCATCCAACTGGAGGACACCTTTCTCAAGTGGCTAGTATTTAAGCCCTAACTGATCTACAATCTGCTTAGGCATGACAGAACTGCTTGCTCCACTATCCACCATGCAATTGTGTACTAGCTCATCCCTAATTATCAGTGACACATAAAAGGGGAGAGGTTTAACACCTTGGTTAGGCTGCTTGGTGTCATCTTGGGATGAAAGCACAAGGACAGTCCTGTTTGGGTCAACAGTGGTATCATTGGATACCTTCAAGTCAGACAAGGCAGACTGTAACATCTTCTTTTGGCCAGGGATTGCTAAGGAATCCCACGTAGACATGGTTACATTCATCTTTTTCATGTTTTCAATAATATTGAAAAGTGGAGAAGCACCTACCTTCTGACTTGGCTTTGTAGCAGCAGTATCAGCCTGTAAATGAGGCATCTCCCTTGTTGTTGCTAGAGTATTTCTTTGCAAGATGCAGGGAATATGGGATGTGGAAGCATCAGTATGTCCTCTACCTTTGCTTGCTACTGGCTCAACCTCATAACCCCTCTTCTTAGCCCTTGTATTGGCAGCAACTGGATCACTATCACTAATTACCCCACAAAATTCTCCTTCTTGCCAATTCATGAAAGCAGAATTATTCTGAGGTTGCTCTTGTTGTTGTGTAGCTCCATCATCTGGTGTGTATGGCTATGTGGCTGCCATGTTTTGTGCCATCAGGGCCTGATTTGGGACTCCATTTGAACAAGCTGCCTGATTATGTGGCATATGGCATGGGACACACCAATCATAATCAACTGCAAGGTTATTTTGAATAGGGACAAGGTCCCTTGCTGCATTAACAGGTGCTGGATTGTAAGGCTGAAAAGGCCTTTGGTTCATATTTTGTCTAACACCTTGGTAGTTGTTCTGATAAGATGGCCTATTGGCCTGGTATGGTTGACCCTGCCCCTGATATGCTTGGTTCTGCCCCTGATGTTGTTGCTGATAAGGCTGTCTACCTTGAGACTGTTGCTTCTTAATGTTTACTAGATCATTCCCAAAAGTCTGCAGTAAATTTTCTATTTTCTGCTAGCTACTTTTTATCTCTTTTAGCTCTTGACATGAACTAGAGGTAGCATGTTCAGAAGTAAAGGTACTTGGTAATGCTGCAACAACAGGTGTAGGGACAAAATATGGGGTGGGCAAAGGCATAGAAGCCTGGATCTCAGGAAAGATGGGCATAGGGGGCCTAGGTGCTATTTTTCTAGCCTGAATTAGATTGTTCTCTGCTCTGATGCCTATTTCATAGGCATCAGGTAGGCTTGCACCTCCTAGTGATTGTATCATCATTGCAATATCACTATTTAAAGCTTTCAAGAAATATAAGAATGCATACTCAGCTGGAGGTCTTACCATGGCAGGGATCCTCTCCCATGTCTTCTGAAATCAGAAGTTGAAGTCCATCATTGGCTCTTGAGGAGCTCTCTTTATGGTGGTCATTTTTTCCACCAATGACAGATGATCTGATTTATCCTAGAACTGCTTATTCAGCTTGTCTCCTAAGTCATCCCAGGTTCCTATAGTCTGAACTGGTAGACTTCTGAACCATTATAATGCCTTCCCTTTGAATGACGTAGCTAGTAATTTGATGGCTACATTCTCTTGTGTTACATGGTGTCCTCCACATAGAGAAGCCACATCTCTTATGTGTTCAATGGGTGTAGTTTGGGTTTCCCCTATGAAATAGGGTAGGCTCTTCAAGGCTGCCATAGGTATGGGATCATGTACTGCTAGGTTCAAAGGGATTCCCCCATCAAAAGCCACAAATGGTTGATTTCTTGCCATCTGAGCAGTTGGAGGTGGGTTTGCTTGAGTTGCTACAGGGACTACAGAGGCAATTGGTCTAAAATTTGGTGGAGTTGACAATGTCCTCTTAGAATAGGGAGTTCTTACTACAGTTCTACTCTGCCTCCTAGGTGGAGAAAGCTATAGATAATCAAATGACCCTAAACTTGAACTCCTAGTTTGTATCCTTTTCATAAAAATATATCAGCAGAATTGGTCTTCCTGATCTTCCTCAGTATGAGTTGCCAGATATGCAATGTTAATCTCCTATAGGTTAGAAAATCACTGGTTGCACATCAAAACCAGTAATAAGAGTTTGTATGTCCCATCGGGCGTGCCAGAAACTGTTGTCGCATGAAATTGCACCCTGCTTGGATAGGGTTCCAAGCATTCCAATGACACAATGGGATTGATCTCTAAGTGTGGGACTTTGCTAAGTGAGATCAAACCTCTAGAGAAGGTCAGCTTCCTTGTCTAGTTATCACCTAAAACTACTAAATTTTGGGGTGAAAAGGGGGAAGAAATATGCTGAAATGAAAGATAAAGCATGAAAGGGTGATGCACCAGACAGATCTAAAGAGACTTCCACTAAACTGAAAAATGCATAACACAGCTAGATATAGCAAGAAAGAATACACAGATTAGATGATTCTAGCAGAGGCAAGAGAAAATATGATTGAGAGGAGCAGAGACACTCACAGACAACCCTATGTAGATTCACACAAAACTAGAAAATCAGTAAAAAGGTATGATAACTTCCATATATTCAGTAGGAAAGCAAGGTTATAGTACAGAAAGGAGCTCTATTTGGAAACATAAGAGCCTCTATGCTAAAAAGTTCCAACCCCTCTGACAGCATAAGCCTCAACTTATATCCTTTCAAAACTAACCTAGGTTGGTTCCCCCAAAACCGCTCAGGGCGCTGCATCTAGAAAACCCTCAAGAAGAATGTCCCAGCTGATAGAAGTAATGGCGTTGAAAAACTAGAATAGGGCAGATGGAATGTATCTTGAGTCATCAATGTGAATAGTTGCATTCTCAATCTGATCCTCAGAAACGGCGGAGGATCACATAGAATTAAATGCGAGTAGTTGCCTCTGACAGTTCCCAACAATCAGGCAGCAGAGAAAGGACTGTAGATGAAGTGGTGGTGGAAAGTCTCGGGTCATCAATGCGAAAAATATCTTTGCCAACTCAAGAAAGTCGTCGCTGAAATAGTACACTCGACTGACGTGAAGATCCGGATTAGATATGGAAGTTGGAACCCTTCTAAAGAATTCCTGCCAAAAGGTCATCATCCAGATATTTTCAAATTTTTGTAGGACATGATTATCCCACATGCACCTGGAGAAGACACCTTCATCACTTTATAATCTAGGCTGTGAGCATATATAATGTTAGTGCTTTTGCTCTCGACAGCATCATCATAAACTTCATCATCATCATGTCCCATCAGCAAGACTCCTTACATCAGTGGGCCGATTGCATGTTAGCCCGATATAGGAAGTCACCTCAATATTTGAAATTATCCTTGAGCCTCATCATCATCTTCGAGACCCGTGAAATATCCTCCTGATAAAATATCCTCCTGATGGAAGTAACATGATATAAAATATCACCCTGATGTTTGAAAATCAGGATGACGTCAGCAGGATGTCAGGGAGAAAAGATCCTCCTGATAATGTTCATACAATATACCTCCTCATATCCAGGTGACGTCATCAGCACATTAGGGTAGGGTGATATTTGGAAACAAGAGAAATATGTAAGGTACCTGATATTCAGAAATATCATCCTGATATTCAGAAATCAGCCTGATGTGAAATATCTGCCGACATCCTGATGACATCAGCAGCATGTTGGGAAAATTAGGATGATCTTCAAATGCTAACTGATGTTAAGAAAATATGCTCCTTTGGACCCTGAAGACATCATCACGATATTGGGGCAGGATGATATTCAGAAATATCATCCCCACAAAATATCAGGTTGCACTGTAGCTACATCGTAAGGTTGGGTTGATCTTGGAATATGACTAATATTTGGAAATATCACCCTGGCAGAAATATGCATGAAGCTGTGAAACAAGCGGATATCACCCTGACATAGGAATGATGTCAGCAGCATATCGGGCAAGCTGGTGAACATGAAGTGAAACATAACATCAGGATGATCTTCAACTAAGATCACCCGATATTCAAATGTGATGACCCCTTGGAAGATCGGGTCATACTTAGGAACTTAGTAGCACCAACATTAGGATGATCTTCAACTAAGATCACCCAATGTTAAAATATCACGCCGATGTAAAAGATCAGGTTAGTAGAAATATGATGACCTTCACAAGAAAGATGATCTCCCCCCGGAAAGGATCTGGATGATGTTAGCGGCATATGACTTGGTTTATTACTGCAGTTACCATGATGTCATCGTCATGTTATTGGATGGGGGAAATTTGGAAATATATCAGCATGAGGCACAAAGGGATGATGATGTCAGCATCATATTGGCCATGGGGAGAAACTTCACAAGGAGGATGATGTTTCGTATATCGGGTGACATTTCAAATGTAGGGTGATATTCAGAAATATCACCCGATGTATAAAATATGATCTGATATATGAAATATGACCCTATGGAAAGAAGATGACCCGATATCAAATGTGATGACCCTCCATAACTTCTTCATCTTAGCAAATTTCAGGGTGATGTAAAAGACAAACCTGCTTATTTTTTCAAGCTCTTTAACATGGCAAACCTCTTCAGGCAAGCTTCAGATTTTGAAATTGGGCTAAGACCTCAGGATCACAAATATGGCTTCATGGGGATATGCATGCTAACTCATCCTGCTTGAACTATTTTGACTCTACCTAGAGGAAAAATAGGTTAGTAGGTATATCACCTATTTTCAACATTGCAGACTTATATTAGTACAATGAAGTAGAGTTTAGTGACATCATGGAAGAAGACTTGAAGAAGTAATTATTAGAACAAGCACTAGAGTAAATTGAAGAAATTTTGGATAGCAGAGTTGGAAGCAATACCAGAGGAATAAAATACAAAGAATATCTTGTGAAGTGGAAGGGAAGACTAGAAGAAGACTTATCTTGGATTTCTCAAGATGACGTGGACCATATTGGTTTTCGTCTAGCCCCAATAAATTGAGGGACTCACTTTTTCAATAGCCCCAGATGTCTGATGCAGAAGCATCCTTGGTTCAAGAGCTATCTTGCATCAACCAAAAACTTTTACAATTTAGTTTCTTTCTTTTCATTTTTTAGTTCAGTTCAGTCAGTAGTAGTTTCTATATTTTGGTCTGTAATCTATCATAGTTGCATTTTAGACCTTGCAGAGCTAGACGTAGCATCTAGATTCACTCAAGCACATCATACCCTATTTTCAGAGCATTTAGATCAAGTACCAGCAAGATATCGCTATCAAAAGATCAACTATTTCCTTAGTGTAGAGCATCCTGATAGTCTCAAATAATCAGCTAAAGGAGAAGACTTGCGGAACATTTCCCAACTTGCAAAGTTCAAAGACACATCACTCAATGTTTTTTGGTTCATAGCCGATCTTCCTTAAGATCCGCACATCATTCCATTAATTTATGGAGGAGTTCTATTCAATTAGGTCTAACCTATCCATGTACACATGTTACAGCTCTTCATTGGAGTTTGTGATCTTACTTGGCTGACGCGGAGGAATCTATTGTTCTAGAGATGATATATATTGATGTAAAAGATCCTTAGGAAAGTAGTGATAAATATTTTTACAAGTTGATAGTTGGAGTTTACGTGAAGGAGCTTCAAATCTATATCTTGTGCATATTCTAATGTTCTATAATCAGGCCTTTGAGCCCTAATTGGAAGCCCGCATGTTTCTGGCCAATCTATATTTGAATTATATGATATACTAAATTACTGAATCTGCATTTGCTTCATATCTTGGAGTTGTTTCCATTGTGTTTACTCTAGCTACACGGCCTGGATAGTTCTCTTTGAGGACCCTCCTAACCATGACTACACCAAGATGTCAACTCTGTAAATTATATGATGTATATTTCAAGAAAGAAATTAATTTTTTAATGTATCTTGATTCTTTGATATTATTTCAAATAAAAAAAGTTCTATCTTTTTCACCTTATGTGTTTTTATCTCATGGTGAATATTTGATTTTAGTCTTGTTGAGGAAATGGTATGTTACATATGGTATAAGAGCTAACTGCATTTAACAAATGGACCTTGGAGCTCGCTATGAGAAAATTAATCAACATTAAGTAGATAGCTAATGTTTGAAAATTAGTTTTATGTCAAAATGGTGTGTAGAAGAACTAAGAGAATTGCTAGAGAGTCTATTCCCCAATATTTTCCCAAGTTAGTAGTTAAGAAAGAAACTATCGAGAAAGTTAAATTTAAAGAGCATATTAATTATGCTAAGCTTACATGGATAAAGGATTCAGAGACTTTGGCTGATGTACTTAAGTGAATATGGCTTGAAAGGAAACAACATTTTGAATTAGCCAAGAATCCTACTATTTCTACTTGTGTAGTGAAACCTAATAAACTGTTAGCTAGGCACAACATGTCATTTGAATGTGGTTGTGATGCACTTGTTTTAGGAAAAAAGAGGAGATGGAGAAGTACCTACATGTACAACCACCCTCTAAGTTTGCTAATTGGAATATTCTTTAACCAACAGTGACATGTAGTATTGTCATGATTAATTATATAAATAAGGATGTCATTACTCCTAAATAAATTATAATAAAAATGACAATGTTTTGTACCAATATGTTGGTTATTTTGACTTAATTATGTTTTGATTCAATGAGGTGCATTAAATATAGAAAACTAATAGATAACTTAATATTCTTAGGTGTCAGAAAAATGACAACATGATTCGTACAAGAATAAACCAGGGTGAGAGTCAAGAAGAGAATAAAGCACTGGTTAATCTCATGCACAAATTGGATCAAATCCCAACCATTCTTGTAGAAACCAAGGAGAGACTAGGTAACTATGAAAAGAAAGTAAGAGATCTAGAAAACCCTGAAGGGGAAATGGGTTTTCTCATGGGATGAGTAGGGAAATTCACCTAGAGCATAGTGTGAGTAGTGAGAACCTTGAAAACTGTAGACCCCAAAATGAATAAAAGGATAGGATTGCCTTAGAATTTTCCAAAGATTTGAAGAAAGTCACTTCGCTGAAGTTTGATGGAACAGTGATTAAAGATGCAGTTGAAGCATAGTTAATAAATATGGAAAAATATCTTGAGAAAATAAATTGCAAGGAAGTAACCAAAGCAGTTTGGAGGGGCTTTCATTTGGTAGGAAAAGCATCCACTTGGTGGATGAACAAGAAAAATGAGCAAAAGTTAAAATGCAGTTGGTGTAGTCACGGTAGGAGGGTTCACAGAATGAACTATCTAAGCCATGCAGCTAGAGTAAACACAATGGAAATAACTCAAAGATGTAAACCAAATGCAAATTAAGTCATTCAGTATATCAGAGAATTTAAATAATAAATTGGCTGGAACAATGCAGGCTTACAATTAGGGCTCACGGGCCTGATTACAAAATATACACAAGATGTAGCTTTGAAGCTCCTTCATGCAAATTCAAACTATCAATCATCGAAATGATGAGAAATATCAAGACTATCTTCCTAGGAATCTATTACATCATTTTATATAATCTCTGGGACTAAAGATTCCTCCGCGTTGGCCAAGGAAGATCATAAACTCCAATGAAGAGTTGTAACGTGTATACAGGGATAGGTTGGATGTAAATGAATAGAACTCCTCTACAAATGATTGGAATGATGTACAAATCTCAGGAAAGGTCAACCATGAACCAAAAAACATTTATTGATGTGTCTTTTATCTCCACAAGTCATGAAATGCTCTAGAAGTCTTTTCCTTTAGCTAATTATGTGAGAGTTTCATAATGCTCTGTTATGAGAAAATAATTAATCTTCTTATAGAGATATCTTTCTGGTACCTTAACCAAATGATCTGAAATTTGGATATTATGTGCATGAATGAATCTATATACTAAGTCCACCTCTACAAGATTTAAAATACAACTCCGGTAGAATGCAGACAAAAATATAGAAACTTATATTGATTGAACTGCTTGATTTAAATTGGAAATGAAAAGAAACAAACTAAAATGCAAACAAATAGAAATGCAAATATTTTTGGTTGATGCAAGATTGCTTTTAAAGCAGGGATGCTCCTATATTAGACATTTAAGGTTATTGAAAAAGTGAGACCCTCACTTTTCTAGGACTAGAGGGAAACCAATAATGTCTACCTCAGCCTGAGAAATCCATGATGAATCTTCCTTTGGTCTTCCTTTCCACTTCACAAGGTATTCTTTGTATTATGTTCCTCTAGTGTTGCACCCAACTTTGTTCTCCAAAATGTCTTCAATCCTCTCTTATACTTGTTGTGGTAATTGCTTCTTCAAGTCTTCTTCAATGTGGTGACTAAAATCTTCTTCATGATACTGGTAAAGGTCTACAATGTTGAAAATAGGTGATATACCCAATGTCTCTAGTAGCTCCACTTCATATGCATTTCTTGAATCAATTTTTCTAAGTATCCTACATGGTCTAAACTTCTTCATCTTCAACTTGTTATATGTCCCAATTGGAAATCTTTCTTTCAGGTACACCATCATTTCATCTCCATCTTCAAATTCTTTATGTCTTTTCTTCTCATCTGCATGTCCCTTATACTTGTTATTCATTTCTTCCAAATGCTTCTTCACCAAATTATGCACTGTCTCCATATTTTTTGCACATTCTTCTACTTCTATCTCTCAACTCTATTACTCCTCTAGGGTTTACTCGAATAACAATCTCAAATGGTGTTCTTCTAATACTTCTATTTACTAAATTATTGTATGCAAACTCTACTTGTGAAAGAGTCCAATCCCAGCTCCTCACCTTCTCTCCAACCAAACATCTCAACAAGTTTCCCAAACTCCTATTTAGTACCTCTATCTGTCCATCAGTCTGTGGATGAAATGTTGAACTAAAATTCAAATTTGTCTTCATCTTCTTCCAAAGTGTCTTCCAAAAATATCCAAGAAATCTTGTATCATTGTCTGAAATTATGCTCTTATGTAATCCATGCAATCTCACAATCTCTTTGAAAAATAGGTCAGCTACATGCACTGCATCAATTGTCTTCTTACAAAGTATGAAATATGCCTTCTTTGAAAATCTCTCCACCACTACAAATATTGAATCATTTACTCTTTGTGTCTTCGGCAATCCCATTACAAAATCCATACTTATGTCTTCCCAAGGTCTCTCAAGTACTATCAAAGGTTTATACAATTTAGTATTTTGACTACTCCCTTTTGCAACTTGACAAACTCTACAACTTTGCACAAATTTTCTAAAATCCTTATGTACTTGGGGCCAAAGGTAGTTTTCACTCACCAAAGCCACTGTCTTATGAATACCAAAATGTCCTACCAATCAACCACTATGTTTCTCGTTGATCAAGTTATCTCTCATTGAGCTTCTAGGTATGCACAACTAGTTTCCTCTGAACAACATATCCTCTTGAATGAAAAAATACTATCCCATTTTGTAATCTTTTGTTTTCATCTTTTGTTTCTATCCAACTAAACTTCCTTCCACCATATAGCAGCATGTCCTTTCAACTTTGTCTTTGCAAATTTTACTTTCTCTAGATCTTCAATTTCTATATAATCAAAGTAGTTTTCCATGTCATTTTTCTAGTCAATCAACTCTTCAGGGTTCAAATTGCCAATGTAATTAGGTACATCAACTCTAGGTCTCTTCCCAATCTTTGAAATAGCTCACAACATCCTGACTTGATCTGATTCTTCTTCTTCATTACCTCCTAGGGTTTCACCAATTTGTTCAACAGATTGAAATTCCTCATCATCACTTTCAACATTAGGTCTAGGTGTCAATCCTCTTCACCTATCTTCCTTGACAACATCCAATCGAATTATCATGGTTTTCATCATTTCCATCATCTCATCCATTCTACTAGCCATTGTTCCAATAGAAGGGACTCTCCTTAGCAGCATGCTTCCTAGGATCAAGTGCAAACTGCCTCAAGTTCGGCGATCGGGCTACAAGGTGACAACTACTTCACAATCGACAATCAATTATAACATAAGTAACCAACCTTAGATTTAGTGATCTATTCATAACAAGATCTTATGAAATTCCTTCACCAACTTCATTCAATTTGCTCCCCAAAGATTCAAACTTTCACTCTGATACCACTTGGTGCAGTCACAGTAGGAGGGTTTAAAGAATGAACTGTCTAGGCCGTGCAACTAGAGTAAACACAACAGAAACAACTCAAAGATGTAAAGAAAATGTAGATTTCGTCATTTAGTATATCATAGAATTCAAACACAAAATCAACCAACAACATACAGGCTTACCATTAGGGCTCATAGTCATAATTATAGAATATACACAAGATGTAGCTTTGAAGCTCCTTCGTGCAAATTCAAACTATCGATCTTCTAAATGATGAGAAATATCAAGACTACTTTCCTAGGCATCTATTACATCATTTTATATCATATCTGAGACCAAATATTCATCTGTGTCAGCCAAGGAAGATCACAAACTCTAATGAAGAGCTATAATGTGTGTACATAGACAGGTTGGACCTAAACGAATAGAAGTCCTCCGCAAATGAATGGAATGATGTGCGACTTGGGGAAGGTTGGCCATGAACCAATAAACATTGATTGATTTGTCTTTTAGCTCCACAAGTCGTCAAATGCTCTGTAAGTCTTCTCCTTTAGCTAATTATGCGAGACTGTCAAGATGCTCTGCTTTGAGAAAACAGTCGATCTTCTTATAGTGATATCTTTCTTGTACCTTAACCAAATGATCTAAAATTTGGATATGATGTGCATGAATGAATCTATATGCTAAGTCCAGTTCTGTAAGATCTAAAATGCAATTGTAGTAGAATGTAGACCAAAATACAGAAACTACTACTGACTAAACTACCTAAACTGAACTAGAAAAGAAAAGAAACAAACTAAAATGAAAATGTTTTTGGTTGATCCAATATTGCTCTTGAATTAGGGATGCTCCTACATCAAGTTTGGAGGGCCTTCCAATAGGTAGGAAAAGCATCCACTTCATGGATGAACAAGAAAAAGGAATAAAAGTTGAAGTCCAAACCTGCTTATTGCAATATGAATCACAAGGGATTCAATAAGACTCTAACTTTACAACCATTTAAAATAAGAAATGATAAGATCTATGAAAATAAAATAAATGGAAAAGGAACCCAAAAGAATAAGAGTGGGTCTGGTAATGAGAAAAAGAATAGAAGTTTCAAAAGAAATGAGGATAATAATGGAAAACCAACATAAAGGAGAGGACCTTCTGGACGTGAACATTATGCTCATCAATGCCCAACCAAGAACTAGAGTGGTCATCTAAGAGGTAATTCTTACCTACCCATTATGTAGCTTTCTAGTAGAGGATTCATGCAACTCTTGATAATCACCAAGCAATGTATCAGATCACACCCATACAGATGACATGTATCTTGTTTCAAATCCCTATCTCTATCTTCATTGATATTGAAACAACTAAAAAATTTATTTCTCCTATAGTTTTGAATAAGTTTCCTAGAAGAGCTGGTTACATAGCTAAACCTTGGTTAGTACAATATACTAAGCAATCTAAGGCTCAGGTAGAGCAATGTTTGTTTGAAGCTAAGATTGATCTCTCTAGTTTTTCAACAGAGGTGAACCTATACGAAGCTCCCTTCGGTTCGTATGATGTTATCATGGGAATGAGTTGGTTATGGAAGGTTAGAGCCAGGGTAGACTATTTTTCTAGAACTGTTGAATGTTTTGATGATATGGGAAATAAGGTCTTTTTCCAAGGTATTCAAAGAGAGGTCAATATTCAACCAATCTTTGCAAAGGAATTAAAAAGGCTAGTTGAAAAGGGTGTTGACTCTTTGTAGTAAAAATGGAACAAATTGAAGAAAGTCTTGGAAAGCATAGTGTGTTTTTTGAAGAAAGGTTTCCGTTTCATTAAGATTTCTAGAATGTTTTTCTAGAAGAACTTCCAGGTTTACCACCCAAAAGAATCTTTGATTTTGCAAAGGACAATAAACCATGATCTAAACCAATATTGAAAACACATTACCATATGACTATTACGGAATTAATGGAATTAAGAGCCCAATTGCTAGAATTGTTGGCTAAAGATTTGTTTACACCTAGTGTTTTGCCCTAGGGTGCACCAGTTATTTTTGTCAAAAAGAAGGATGAAAATTTGTGTCTGTTTATTGAATATCGTATGCTAAATAAAGCAATGATAAATAATAAGTAACCATTATGGCATATATATGATCTTTTTTATCACATGGATGGAGCTTCTGTGTTTAAGAAGATCAAGGCTATCTTAGATTGACATATACCTAAGAATGTGCATGAAGTGTGTAGCTTCATGGGTTTGACAGGATACTACCGAAAGTTTGTTTTGAATTTCTCCACAATTGCAAGTCCAATCCCTTCCTTACAAAGAAAAGGGAAATGTTTCAATTGGTCAAACAAATGTCATTAGGTGTGTGATCTTTTAAAAGACAAATTGACAATGACACCAAGTCTGAAAGTGCCTGATCCTGAAGGTCAGTTAGAGGTAATAACTGATGCCTTAGGAGACATATTAGGGGGAGTGCTTATGTAGGATGGGAGAGTGATAGCCTATGAGACTAGAAAACTAAAATCTTATGAGTAGAATTATGGTTCACATGATTTACAATTGGCAGCAGGTATGCATGCTTTGCAACTATGGTATCACTATCTATTAGGGAAAACCTTTGTGCTAAAATTAAATCATCAAAATCTTATGTATATATTTTCTTAACCACATCTGAATTGGTAGGCATGAGTTTTCCACAGTCCTTGAATTAAGATAGAGTGCTTCTGGATTAAACTGTGCATTTTTTTCAAATGTTTCGGATCATGCTCAATGATCCATCATCAGGAAGAGGACAACAATTTCCCTCCCATGAAGGGCAGCAATGGTAGGCATGAGTTTTCCACAGTCCATGAATTAAGATAGAGTGCTTCTGGATTAAACTGTGTATGTTTTTTCAAATGTTTCGGATCATGCTCAATGATCCATCATCAGGAAGAGGACAACAATTTCCCTCCCATGAAGGGCAGCAATGGTAGGCATGAGTTTTCCACAGTCCATGAATTAAGATAGAGTGCTTCTGGATTAAACTATGTATGTTTTTTTCCACAGTCCTCTTCCTGATATGGATCATTAAGCATGATCTGAAACGTTTGAAAAAACATACATAGTTTAATCCTTAACACATCTGAATTCTCAAGAAAGGAGATGGTTAGAATTGATATCTGACTATGAATTTGAGTTAATTTATATGAAAGGAAAAGAGAACAGAGTAGCAGATGTTTTGAGTCGGCAGAGACATATTTCATCAATTGTCTCTATTCATGCAAACTTCAAGGATTTAATGTTGCAAAAATTATTAGGTGATGAATAATATGAGAAAGTCAAGTAATATCTTATGGTAAATCCTAAAGATTCAAGGTATGATGGGTTTCATTTTGAGTTTTATTGAGCACCAGTATTAACCTCACAAATTTGTTCAAGAAGTGTTTAGATTGCACAGAGTTCCTGAAAATATTATCTTGGATAGAGAAGAGCACATGACATCAAGGTATGGGAAAAACTTTTTTTCTCAGCACTAGGAACTAAACTTAATGTAAGTACAACTTATCATCCTAAAAGAGATGGTCAAACCGAGAGAGTTAACTAGGTTTTGGAGGATTTGTAAAAAATGTATTGTATGGATCAACAATATAAATGGGAAGAGTACTTACTTCTTGTGGAATTAGTTTAGAACAATTCCTATGATTCTGCTATCAAGATGGCACCATTTGAAGCTTTGTATGGAAGAAAATGCCAATCTCCTATAAGGTGGCATAATCTAAAATAAAAGGATTAGCATTGGTCTAGAATTGCTAGATGAAATGGAAGAAAAGGTTAAGTTGATCAGAAAAAGTTTGGCAAAAGTCAATGGTAGATAGAAAAGTTATGCTGATACAAAGCAAATATAAAGATAATTCTCTATTGGAGAGAAAGTTCTTTTGAGGTTCAAACCTTAGAAAAGTTCTATAAAATTGGAAAGTCTTCCAAATTAGCTCCTTGTTATGTAGAACCCTTCAAAATTCTTGAAGTGATCAATCTAGTTTCCTACAAGATTGCTCTACCACCAACCTCATCTAGAATGCACAATGTTTTTCATATTCTTATTTGAAAAAATATATTGTAAGAGATAACCATATTCTAAATTGGAATGCATTACAGATACAGGACCCAGGAGGGGTCACGATCGAGCCTCTCAAAGTGCTTGAAACTCGCAAGCTTTGCTTGCATAATAGATAGAATATGCAGTACAAGGCCCAGTTGAACCGATATGCAAAATATAGTGCTACATGGGAGGATTTCTATGAGTTTTCTCAGAAATTTCTTCATTTATTTTGTACTTTTAGTAGTTAAACAAAAACTTGTTTTAAATTTTGAATTGGTACATTCAATCATTGAGGATGATGAATCTAATGGGGAGAGATATGTTACATCTCTAATTTTGGCTTTGATTTTACTATTTACCTTTACATGAATAAAATTGAATTTATGGAACATGATTTGATGTTATATTATAATGTTAGAGTAAATCATTGATTATATTATATATCAGTGCATGTGATTAAATGATTCATTAATTTACGTTATGATAATTTGATTTGTTATTCATAAGATTTATAAATGGACTAACCATGCATTGATCATGATTTGGTAATTGCAAGTTGTATGCAGAAAAATAGGTTTTGATTACTCTCAAAGAAAGAGATTGAGTATCTTCTGAGGAGAGGAGAATAGACCTTTGGTTTCAAACTGTTCATTTACCGTCTAAGTATTGAGTACCTTCAATTAGTAAACCCTTGATGATTAAGGTAAGTCATGTTTTTCAAAGCAGTTTAAGTTTGTTAGTTGACTCGACAAGTTGTCAATGTCATTTAGAATCCTTTTAATGTTTTGTCTCATCAACATTGTCATTTTGTGAAATCAACATTGTTGATGTTGAGCAATAGTCGTTCCATGACTAGCGTGACTTTTTGTCAAACATGTCAATCTTTACATCATAAACAAGATCCCGTTTGCAGTTTCATTGGCATGGTTGGAAGAAATGTTAGCATGTTTCATGTTATAGTTGTAACGTCAAATATTTTGTTTGTTGTGAAAACAAGATTGATGAGTTTTGCTTTTAGTTCATGAAGGGGAGATGAACTCAACCCATTCACATTTGTGTATAAGTTTACGTAAAAATGTCATTATTATTCATATTGGTATTAATATGTATGTTCATAGACTATTATTATATATAGAAATTTGAGTGGTTAGTATGAGGCTGATAGTGGGTTATTGTTAACAAACTCCATTATAATGAAGCATTCATTAATAACCATCTTTGATAACATTAAATCCTTTTGAGAGAGAGTTGTTGTTGTGTGAGGAGTGGTAATTATTAACCACATACTCCTCTAATTTTGCATGTCCAACTAAGATCCTCATAGGCTAATTAGTGGAGATACCTGTGGCTCTTTGAGTCGATTAACTTTTTTAAGAGTGGTGTCTTTATGATAGAGAGTCGTGGTTGGTTACAACAGGGAATAACTCATTAGTAGAGTTAGGAAGAGAAGTAAGAGAGGAGGTTGTTTTTGGTGATAATAGAGATTCAAAGAGCTCAGTTTTGGGAGCAAAGTTTAGGAGAGTGTTAAGAGAGATGAGAGAAGGAAAATCTCAGAACAGTGAAGGTTAGATATCTGAGTTGATAAACACTATAAGTTAATGGGGGAAATCAATATCTAAGAATGGATCATTTCTTAGAAGGGAATTAGCTCAAGAAGTTGAAGTGTAGGTTGACAAAGTCTAAGTGTCACCAGTTTGCTCAAGTATGAACCATGCATAGTCCTCATGATTCTCTTATTGCAAATCAGGTTACTAGAAACTATTATATATCAATAATTCTTTTTGTATAATGTAGGCATTCCATAAGAAATGTTGGTAGTTATAAGAACCTTTAGACCATAGCTGAGTATATTAAAAGCTTTACTTGCATCAGAGAACTCTTGGTCAATGTTGCTCATCTTATTGTTTCTAGTTGATAGTATAACCTTTCTTTTGCTCACAACTTAGAGTCAGTGATATCATCTCTTTAATAGTCAACAGTCATAGTACAATTTTAATGGTCTATACCTTTATATATAGACTGTTAGCATAGCTCAATTTTATTCTTCTTCACAGTGAAAAAGGGCATGGTGTTCTTGTAGGAAAGGTTTTGTCTAAAAGCAAACTTTATTGTTAGTTATCTCTAGAAGATAGTTTCGATTTGTATATAGATAAAGTCATGGGATAAATTTAGACAAAGATTTTAGGAATGTTTAGATAGAGAGGATTCTCTATTAAAGCATTATAAACATATTCTTTCTCTCTCTCTCTCTCTATATATATATATATATCATAAGACAATGCATGAGCAAATTATATATGACTTTATACTCTTATCGTTTGCCATAGATTTCTTTGTGGGGCAGTGAAAACAAGCAATATAGACTTATGCAAGTCTTACGGTTCTTTGGTTATTGCATTCTTATGTTCTTATAATCCACTAGTGTAATATACTTGTTGGGTGATAAAGTCTTCCTATTTTGGTGAAATCATACAGTAAGTAATGTCATACAACTAGTGGAATATATAATATAGTCTTTGAGGTAATCAAGACATTTTAGATATTAGTATTGTTCCAATAACTTCATTGGTTATATTTATATAAGTAGAACAACTTATACAGTAAACCAAAGTTGATGGAAACATAAAATAATTATTTTCAAGGATACATCGAGTGAGTTGGTTTTACTACATCAGGTTTAGATGAAAGTACTTGTATACTGTTGCTTCAAATTAGCTTATTTGTAAGAGAGAGAGACTCAGACATTAAAATCATGTGGATAGAAAATAGAATGTAGTTCATCATCTTTTTGGAATTCAAACTAAACCTAGGAGAAGTTTAAACTTGAATTTGTTCCTTTAGCTTTATTTAAACTAAAGTATACATATTTACTATAATCTAGTCAAGGTTTGTGAAATTGAATCAACCTCATAGTTAGAATAAGACTAAAGGATAATCTCTTTCTTTCTATATTCTTACTTTTTAAGATTATGTTTGTTCGTTATTCCATTGTCATGAAAAAGGGAAAGACAAAAAGCCTAGATTAACCCAATGGGGTAAAGTCATCTAATTTACCCTTGCAGCTACATCTTATCTTAACTATTTAGATCGATAACAAAAAGGAAAGTTCCTTATTTATGATTGTTAATTATGTTTAGTCATAAAGGAGATATTTCCTATCCATTTATGTTTATTCTTGGTATAAAATAAAACCTATTTGATTGTTTGAAAATTGACTTAAGTTATAAGTGTTGATAAGTCATGGATCTCAAATGTTGCAAGGATGTAAGGAGATATCCAATTGTAGACAGTCCTTCCATAAGGTCTTTGGAACAATGACACTATGTCTTGGAAAACTATTTAAGTTGGAAAGACTAGATTTAAGTTAAATAAAACTCTATAGTTAAACCTAGTTGACCAAGTCATACTACAGGATGTGATAGTATCCAAGTTGATTTAGAGGGGGGTGGACATTATGACAACATTCATTGTGAATGTCTATTTTATATTAAATCTTTGGCCAAAGTAATGCATATATCTCTATGTGCATTGTTGGTTCACTGTATCTAGATTGCATAACCTATCGGAATGATCATACTTAGCTAGAGGTTATTTAAGGTTGTATGATATACAACATTATGTAGGATACAACACCAATACTCAGATGGAAAATAATTGTTGGTTACCTTATATCTATACTCTTCATGAAAGGTAGGGCCACTTCTAGAAAGGAAGTTGTACAAGGGATCGCCAGTCTGTGGTTGGAGGTAAAACACTCAAAAGAGGCTCTCTCTTCATTAGAATTCCAGATGCAGCATATCTTTTGGATAAGTGACTTGTGTTTTTAAACTATGTAAATGTATATCATTATAATGAAATGATATGATGTCAACTTTGTAAATTATATGATGTTGTATATTTCAAGAAGGAAATTCTATTTTTTTATGTATCTTGATTCTTTGATATTATTTCAAATAAAATAAAAAAGTTCTATCTTTTTCACCTTATGTTCTTTTATCTCATGGTGAATATTTGATTTTAGTCTTGTTTAGGAAAATGTATGTTACACACATTTATAATCATTTGTATACATCACTTCTCATCTTAAACTCTAAAGGATGTGCCCTGAGGTCATGCCTTGTTATTTTTTATAAGACACTGTTGCTTTTGTAATCTCTCATAGAACTATCTACTATATTATATATGGCTTCCATAGTGGACTTCTTGTGGATTAATTAATGGCTTTGATTCCTTTCATTTATTTCTTACTTCTATGTCACTAGAAATATTTTTTTCTACACATCTTTCTTCCATAATCCCTAAACTATTTCCTACTCACCCTATGGTTCACTACATATATCTTTATTCATGCTAACCGTCACCATATTTGGCTACTCACCTTTTTCACCAATTGTTATTCTTGAAAAGGGTATGTCCTTTCACCTTTCGACTAATATTTATTTTGAAAGGATGTGTCCTATCTTCAAAGTATATGATCACTTAATTTAGACTTCCTTTTGCCATTTTACACTCATTCTAGGTACAGTAGTAATCATTCTCATCCTAAAAATTTGAATCCTATAGTCTGGCTGACTATTTCAGCATGTCAAAGCAATAAAACATAGTCTCACATGCTCCATTTTGAATTTGAATTTGCACATAAATACCAACTCTTCAAACCATGTTCTTCTTCCCTATGATAGGTGTGCCTCAAACTAGTAGGCACATACTTCACCCTTGCAATACCTCTTGAGAAACACTAAAATAATCTAGAAATAATCTACATGTGAAGGTCCAGTCTTGAGATATTATGCCATGGAAGACAAAGGAGTGTTTAGGACTAAATATCTCTAAAAAGATTCAAGTTGTGATATCAATATATTTCTCTATTCTTCTTTCACTATCCTCCATCAGTATCAATTGACTCAAATGTTCTAGTTCACCCTTTGCCACTAGCACTACTCATAGCTCTACTCCAAAACATTGAAAAAGCTCTTTGTTCATGTTTGTAATGAGGATGATAAGGATGAACACCAACAATGGATAGTGAAAAATATATATAATAAGAGTCAACACCTACAAGGAATCATAAAATATCCCTTCACTTTGTACTCTTAGTCTTTGAGTTTGAATGTCAAGAAAGCCTTGATTGTGTGTAGATAACACTGACCATAGTCTAAGTATGAAACAACCAAAACTTAGTGATTTAAGGTGGCAGTAATTCTAGACATCTCTCACATCAATAGTGGGATTAGGAGAAGCATGATAGACAATAGGCTATCAATTAGTGACTTCATTTGAACAATCCTAGTTGGATCCATATATTCCTGTCTAGAACCATTCATACCCAGCATTTCTACCATTCTTTATAAACTATCCTTGCATTCAAACCTTTTTTTAGCACGAAAAAGGTGGGAATCACCAATAGATTAAAATAAAAAGTATTACAGAGAGTTTTCCATGAACATCTGAAAATAAATTACATTTGAGAAAAGGGCCCCAACCGGCCTGAAATTAAACAATAAACACAAAGAGTAAAGACTAAGGACAAAAGAACCTCCATCCAAAAAATGCTCCTACTCATGCGAAATCAAGTCAAAAACTAGATAAAAACTGGGAATTGACACCCACCAGAGAGATGCCCACCATGAGTGACCACAACCATAGCCATCAACTTACATCATGATTACTAAGATTCATGTCAACCCCCACTTCACTAGAACAGGGAAGGAGGATGTGCACCAGAGGGAGTTCATCATCCCTATAATCATTCTAGTGGACTTCATCATCATCTGTCAGGTCATCGAAAGCTTCCCTAAAAATATGTGAAATTGAAATCTAGGGCATGGACCCTTAAAAATTTAATAGCTATAAAGACTTCCCTTATCCTCTGAGCCTTTGTCTTGGAGTAGAAAAAACTATATGCATTTAGCTCTCTGTTGAGCTCGTCTATACAAAATGACCTGAGGCTAAATTGCAATGCCTTATAAACTGCCTGGTTTGGAGGAGAGGTTCGTAGAATATGAACATTAAAGAGTCCTCTGATAAGGGCATCACCTTGATACATATCATAGCCTTTCAACAACGGAATCCATCTTTCGACCGTGTAGATATGATTGTAGAAGAGACCAGTAGCTAGCGAATGGACATATTTTTTGTCCTGCACCAGGTCCATAATATTAGATAGGACTTGGGAGATGATATTTGAGTAATTAAGGACTCAGGATTGATACCCTTTTATCCAGCTGTGACCGCTTATATTCCTCACAGAGAACTACATCAAAGTGCAGTCATAGTCTATAAGGGTCATCAGATCTGTAACTTTTACTTTTGCCCTCACTTCAAGATCCCAATCCAAAGGAGGGGAAAATAGCCTTTGGTTAAGTCATGTATCCACCATGAAAGTTGCAGATAGAGTTTCTGAGCATAAAACAAAAATAAAATAAAAGTGAGGCTAATGAAAGAAAACTTTGATAAAATAGAAGACTCCTAAGAGCCATAAGATCTTCCACATGCTAGAGAATGAATTTCCTGTCCTTGCCCAATCTCGAAGTAATCCAAATTAGGCAAGGCAACAATTGCCGTACTAGCTTCCTTGAGAGCATTATGAAACAGTAAGAGAATCCTTCATCGCACAACTATTCATTAATGAGTAATGTATTTCAATGAAGTCATGGAAGAAATGGTGCCCCCCAAAAATAGTAAAAAAACCCACCGGCACATCTAACAATCCAAATAGATTTGAAGAGATATTTTCTTCAATTTGAAGGGATGTTGAAGTGATAGCATAATAAAGAAGACCAATTCAAAAGAGATAAGCCTTACCAATGTAGAGTTGATAGGATAACCATTAAGGTCCACCACCTTAATGCAATAAATGAGAAGACCCACTCCCTTCGTGCCAACAAAAAGGCCTTTAATTTTCATCAACTAATGATCAATGAGTCCGTACCAGAGACATTAGAGGAATATAGAGTGCAATTGTTATAAACACTTCCTATCTAAGAGGAATCCACCTAGAATAAACTATTATCCATGTCACTTTTCAGCCATGTCATGAGTTGACATAGAAAGTTGGGTTGCCCTTGAAGAAACACTTCCCATTCCGTATCATGGTCAATTGCTAGATTGGCTAGCCTGTCCGCAACCATATTTCCTTCTGTGTATGTATGAGAGATGTAGAAATTGTTGAAGTCATTGAGAAAGGAAACGGCCTGTTGAATGATACAATTAATTTTCCAATTGTCTGAACCCTTTATTTTCAAAGCATTCACAATTATTTGAGAGTCTCCTTCTATCCAAATATCTTTGAGGCCAAATCTAGCCACTAGTTAAAGATAGTGGACCAGAGCCCAAGCTTTGGCTTCATTATTCATCCCCTTTGGGATCTTAGTCACCCTAGCTACCACTAGTGAGCCATCGCATGTCCTTATGACACAACCAGACCCAGAAACCCCTAGATTTCCTTTACATACACTGTCAAAATTTAGCTTGCAAAATTGTCCAATGGGATGGATCTATTTGACACGGTCTCTCAAAGGGGGTAGAACATTAGCCAATCCATTCCCTCCTACCCTGACTTTGCTAAGAGATTGCCCATTTTTAACCAACTCAACATCCCATTTAGACTAGCCCGTTGACATAGAATCTAGCCTACTAACCTTTGCCACAACCAATTATGTAATTGCATCCTCTAACTTGGAGCAAACAACACTACAAGAGTGAGCTTCCTTTCTAAAGATTTGATAATTTCTCTCCCTCCATATATGCCAAACAAGCAATGAAGGGCCTAGCTCCCATATACAAGCAAAGAATGACTCTTAGAACATGCTAGGCCAATTCTTGAACATTAGTGCTAGTGTTTCTGATAGTGGAGTAGACCAGTTCAATTTCCATTTGAACTAGAGCCAGCTTTCTCTGCTGAATCGACAGTCAAGGAGTAGGTGATCGACAGACTCTTCAACCTCACCGCAAAGGACACAATCAAAGTTTGAACCCAAACCTAGGTTTTTATCCTATCTCCCATTAGGATTTTGTTATGAAGTACCAACCAAGTGAATGCTCTAGCTTTGGGCAGAATGGCGTTGTTCCAACAAAGGTTAGCTGACCAATCATATTTTTCCTTATCCATGACACTCTTGTATCCATCCTTGACTAAATATAAACCTGTCTTAGCCTCCGTCCAGATCAGTTCATCCTCCATATTGGAGTAGATAACCACTCTGCTTGCCAATAGTCTCTTTAGCATGACTTTCTGATCATTAGGAAAATTACAGTCTAGTGTGCTTTTCCAGGCTATTGACAAGGACCCATGATCCCCTTTGAAACACCAATAATCTTTCACTTTACTTCCCCAATGACTCTTTAGGTATATCTTTGCTTCCCTAAGATTCTCCCATCCTGATAACTTGGCCTCTCCACACCATGAATCCTCCCAAAAATCTTCCTTCTCTCTATTATGTATTACCCATAACAATTTTGGTAGAATAATCTCTCTACTTTCCAGAATAAAGTTCCAAATAGCTGATCCCTGAGAATTCAAACCTTTTGTTATTAATGTAGATGTTTTAATAAATGATCAAGGAAAGGATTGATACATACTTATCAAGTTTGTAATATTTTGAACCAATTTTGGATTTACAATGCTATTTGAGTCCAACCGAAACAAAATGAACAACTCTAGGAAACGAAGCCAACAACTCTATGAAACTTGATTGTTATAGCGTGAAGTTTAGAAAACTATTCAATCTGTGTTGTTGAATGTTTTATGTCGATGTTGAATGGAGCCTGAACATGATATACTTATTCAATCTACCTTTATTACATTATCTCTCCCAAGTTACAGTTTCTTTCTCATGTGAAGTGGCAGATGTAAGAAGATTATGGAAACCAATTATATTGAGTCTAAAGTTATGAATGAATTGATGCAGGGACACCACAAACCCTTTTGCAGGGTTGTGTCACTTTTGGTGCTTTTTCTTTTGTCCTTGAGGAATTTAATAAATGATAGGTTGTTGTTTTTGGATGTGAAGTTTGACTATTCATTTCAACTTCTCTGCTTTGTCCCTTTGTCTTCTCTTGAAGACTATTGTATATATATGAGGGGAAAACCTTATGTATGTTGTTGCGAATAATAAAGATATTGTTGCCCTACTTTCCCATGGATGTAGCCACATTGGTGAACCACATTAAATCTTTTGTCTATGTGTGCTACTTTGTGTACTATTTATTTATCTAAATACTCAACAATTGGTATCAGAGCTGGTTAGATTTAGGGAGAGTAGGATGAATAGAGGGTTTATAGGAAAAGAAGGAAAAAGCCACAAAGAATGCATGCCAACTGTTTGACAAAATGTAAATGGGAGTTGTAGAAGCAGAGGCTGATTGTCAAGCCCAGCAAAGGCCCCTGAACTGTTTGACAAGATGCAAGGTGTATTTGTCCAGTGCTCTTAAGCGTCAACAAAATGGATGTTAAATGTGTTGGGATTAATTTGCCACATATTTAATGTTGCATATTCTTCTAAACACTCATTTAGCTGAGCTTCCTCTCTAATGATGGATTAGATGTCAAATATGGCATCCAAACCACTCTTCTTTCTTTCATCATCATATAGGGAGAACTTTGACATTTGCATTAACTAGAGGGCTTCATCTACATCACTTTCGGCCACAATATCTAGAATGCACTTAATAAGGTAGGGCTTGGGAAGGATGTGAATACAACAGTGCCCCTTAACGCAGATGTGTATGCTGGAAGGCTAGGCTTAAATCACACTCTCTAAGCTTTGAAGGCTTAGGTGGTAGATGTGGGCGCATTCGTTTCGCCAACATCTGTCCCATCAAACAACAGTCGCCGGTAAGTTTCAAAATAAAAGAACAGGAGGATAAACTATCAAACCTATCAAAGAATTTTGATCCTCTCTCTTCCTCTATAACAAATCAAGAATGTTAGACTATCGCAGTCTTGAGTGAAATCAAGAAGTTGGAGAAGGAAAGAAGAAATAAAATAAGCAGGTTGAGTGAGCTCAGAGGGTTAATTGTCCCTAAGTTAGAGGCCATGCATGAGGCCATAAAAGAAGCCCAAATTATAGCCCAGACCAATGATCTGACAAATCTAAAAAGGGCAGATGTATTTGCATTCCTATTGAGTGGCCACATCTCAATTTTGGACAGGATGAAGCAGAATTGGGTGATAGAAGTTGTACAGTTGAAGAACACTTTTGCAGACATACTTAAGCATATGTAAGTACAACTTGTATAGATATACTTATGCAGCTAAGTATACTAAATTTTTTGAAAATTTTGGTATGCAGGCCCTACCCTTTGCCATTGATGTCAAAGGGGGAGTGAGGAGCAGTGAAAAATGAGGTATCCAACTAAAGGGGAGCTCCAGAAAATGTATATAAAGATAGAGCATCAGCCAAGGGGGAGCTTAGTATAAACACTTAGTCATTTTTCACTAAGTGTTGCCATCAATGCCAAAGGGGGAGACTGTTGGCAAGAGACACTATATGGATTCATGATTGTTGTCATTGATGGCAACAAAGTTCATCCCACACATCTGCAAGACATGGTGTGTCTCTACCGGAAGTCAGAATGAAGATTGTTGTGGTCCGGTAAACAAGAAAAGAGCATGTGGCAAGGTCTGATAGACAGGTCCGGATCTCTCAGAGGAAGTATCTTGGTGAAGTACAGATTTGGGGAAGTCAAGAGGACTACCTTGAGTGGTATATTCCAAGGATTTAGCCTCTAGTGATAGATGAGTAAAAAGATATGAATAGTTGAGTACCGGATTCCTGAGTGACAGTGTGAACAGAGGAAGAACTGACTGACAGAACATCAAACTACTTTCCGGATGTGTTACTGATTGTGGTAAAGGTTATGAAGGCATGAAACATGTTTGGTCAACATGATTAATGATTTTTACAAGCATATACTTGATCTGCATTATTGATGTGCAAGGATTCTGCCGACAGATCAGAATTAGTGAAAGATTGACTATTCTGGGTGCCGACTAGAAAGGTGATGAAATTACTTGTGCGGATATATATACATGATGGATTTAGTTGTGAGAGGTGTTGTTGTTGTTAGTGACAGTGCAAATAAAAGTAGAAGAGCAGACAGAAGCAATAAGGAAGGTCTGGTATGTGAAAGGAAAGAAGCTTAAGGGAAAAGGAAAGATGAAGTGCAGTAGATCAGTATACTGAGCCTAACACGGAATTGGACTCCAGCGTTTGCAGATGCTACGCAATCAGTTCAAGTATTGTATAACACTCTTTTGTAGACAGTGTGTCTCTTTGTAGGCAGTGTGCCTCCTTGTGAGCAGTGTGCTCGGGCAGTGAGCCCTAATTGGCAAGTGCCATTTTGTATTTCCTTATTCTTCTAACAGAGAATAATCTTTGGGTTAATCACCCTGTGGGTTTTCTCCCTTAACAGGGTTTCCACGTCAAAAATATTGTCATGTGTATCTCCATTTTCATGGTTATGTTTGCTTGTTTGATTTAATGCTGTATTGATTAATAAGAAAGTTCAGAAAGAAGAAATAATTAGGATAACCGATTCACCCCCCCTCTCTGTTATCAACAGGAGGATGTGCACTAGAGGGAGTTCATCATCCATATCATCATTCAGGTCCAATTCACCATCATCTATTAGGTCATCGAAAACTTCCCTGAACATATGTGGTGAGGAAATCTGGGGCATGGACCCTTAAAAATTTAATAGCCATAAAGACTTCCCTTATCCTCCGAGCCTTCTTCTTGGAGAAGAAAAAATTGTATGCGTTTAGCTCTCTGTCGAGCTCGTCTATACATAGTGACCTGAGGCTGAATTGCAATGCCGTATAAACTGCCTGGTTTGGAGGAGAGGTTCATAAATTATGAATATTAAAGAGTCCTCCGATAAGGGCATCACCCTGATACATATCATAGCCTTTCAACCTAGGAATCCATGTTTTGACCATGTAGATATGATTGTAGAAGAGACCAGTAGCTAGGGAATGGACATATTCTCTGTCGTACACCAGGTCCATAATATTAGATAGGACTTGGGAGACGATATCTAAGCAATTAAGGACTCAGCATTGATACCCTTTTATCCAGCTATGACCGGTTATATTCCTCATAGAGAACTACATCAAAATGCAGTCATAGTCTATAAGGGTCATCAGATATGTAACTTTTACTTTTGCCCTCACTTCAAGCTCCCAGTCCAAAGGAGGGGGAAATAGCCTTTGGTTAAGTTGTGTATCTGCCATGAAAGTTATAGATAGAGTTTCTGAGCATAAAACAAAAATAAAATAAAAGTGAGGCCAATGAAAGAAAACTTTGATAAAATGGAAGCCTCCCAAAAGCCATAAGATCTTCCATGTGCTAGAGAATGAATTTCCCCATCCTTGCCCAATCCCGAAGCAATCCAAATTAGACAAGGCAATAGTCAATGTATTGGCTTACTTGAGAGCATTATGAACCCATACGAGAATCCTTCATCGCACAACTATTCATTAATGAGTAATGTATTTCAATGAAGTTGTGGAAGAAATGGTGCCCCCCAAAAATAGTAAAAAAACCCATCGACACATGTAACAATCAAAATAGATTTGAAGAGACATCTGCTTCAATTTAAAGGGATGTTGAGGTGATAGCATAATAAAGAAGCCCAATTCAAAAGAGATAATCCCAACTGACATAGAGTTGATAGGATAACCATTAATGTCCACCACCTTAATGCAATAAATGACAAGACCCGCTCCCTTCATGCCAACAAAAAGGCCTTTAATTTTCAGCAACTAATGATCAATGAGCCCGTACCAAAGACGTTGGAGGAATAGAGAGTGCAACTGTTATAAACACTTCATATCTGAGAGAAATCCACCTAGAATAAATTGTTATCCATTTCACTTTTCAGCCATGTCATGAGTTGACATGGAAAGTTGGATTGCCCTTGAAGAAACACTTCCCATTCCGTATCATGGTCAATTGCTAGATTGGCTAGCCTGTCCTCCACCTTATTTCCTTCTCTATATGTATGGGAGATGTAGAAATTGTTGAAGTCATTGAGAAAAGGAACTGCCTGTTGAATGATATAATTAATTTTCCAATTGTATAAACTCTTTATTTTCAAAGCATTCACAATTATTTGAGAGTCTCCTTCTATCCAACTACCTTTGAGGCCAAATCTAGCCCCCAGTTGAAGACCATGGACTAGAGCCCAAGCTTTAGCTTCATTGTTCATCCCCTTTGGGATCTTAGTCACCCTAGCTACCACTAGTGAGCCATCCCCTGTCCTTATAACACAACCAGACCCAGAAACCCCTAGATTCCCTTTACATGCACCATCAAAATTTAGCTTGCAAAATTGTTCAGTGGGAGGGATCCATTTGACTTGGTCTCTCAAAGGGGGCAAAACATTAGCTAATCCATTCCCTCCTACCCTGACTTTGCTGAGAGATTGCCCATTTTTCACCAACTCAACATCCCATTTAGACCAGCCTGTTGACTTAGAATCTAGCCTACTAACCTTTGCCACGACCAATTATGTAATTGCCTCCTCTAACTTGGAGCAAACAACACTACAAGAGCAAGCTTCCTTTCTAAATACTTGATAATTTCTCTCCCTCCATAGATGTCAAACAAGTAATGAAGGGCCCAACTCCCATATACAAGAAAAGAATGACTCTATGAACATGCTAGGCCAATTCTTGAACATTAGTGCCAGTGTCTCTGATAATGGAGTAGACCAGTTCAATTTCCATATGAACCAGAGCTAGCATTTGTTGTTAAATGAGCAGTTGAGGAGTAGGTGATCGACAGACTCTTCAACCTCACCGCAAAGGATAGAATCAAAGTTTGAACTCCAACCTAGTTTTTTATCCTATCTCCTGTTAGGATTTTGTTATGAAGTGCCAACCAAGTGAATACTCCAGCTTTGGGCAATATGGCATTCTTCCAACAAAGGTTAGCCGACCAATCAGATTTTGCCTTATCCATGACACTCTTGTATCCATCTTTGACTGAATATAAACCTGTCTTAGACTCTGTCTAGATCAGTTCATCCTCCATATTGGAGTAGATAACCACTTTGCTCGCCAATAGTCTCTTCAGCATGACTTTCTGATCATTAGGAAAATTGCAGTCTAGTGTGCTTTTCCAGGCTATTGACAAGGACCCGTGATCCCCTTTGAAACACCAATAATCTTTCACTTTACTTCCCCAATGACTCTTCGGGTATATCTTTGCTTCCCTAAGATTCTCCCATCCTGATAACTTGTCCTCTCCACACCACAAATCCTCCCAAAAATCTGCCTTCTCTCCATTATGTATTACCCATGACAATTTTGGTAGAATAATCTATCTACTTTTCAAAATAAAGTTCCAGATAGCTGATCCCTGAGAATTCAAACCTTTTGTTATTAACATAGATGTTTTAATAAATGATCAAGGAAAGGATTGATACATACTTATCAAGTTTGTAGTATTTTGAACCAAATTTGGATTTACAATGCTAATTGAGTCCAACCCAAACCAATGAACAACTCTAGGAAGCGAAGCCAACAACTCTGTGAAACTTGATTGTTATAGCATGAAGCTTAGAAAACTATTCAATCTATGTTGTTGAATGTTTTATGTCAACATTGAATGGAGCCTGAACATGATATACTTGTTCAATCTACCCTTATTACATTATCTCTCCCAAGTTACAATTTCATTCTCATGTATGGAAACCAATTATATCGAGTCTAAAGTTACGAATGCATTGATGCAGGGACACCACAAACTGTTTTGCAGCGTTGTGTCACTTTTGGTGCTTTTTCTTTTGTCCTTGAGGAATTTAACAAATGATAGGTTGTTGTTTTTGGATGTGAAGTTCGACTGTTCATTTCATCTTCCCTGCTTTGTTCCTTTTGTCTTCTCTTGAAGACTATTGTATATATATGTGTGGAAAACCTTATGTATGTTGTTGCGAATAATAAAGATACTATTGCCTTGCTTTCCCGTGGATGTAGCCACATTGGCTAACCACGTTAAGTCTTGTCTATGTGTTCTACTTTGTGTACTATTTATTTATCTAATTACTCAACAATTGGTATCAGAGCTGGTTAGATTCAGGGAGAGCAAGATGAGCAAGATGAATAGAGGGTTTATAGGAAAAGAAGGAAAAAGCCGCAAAGAAGGCATGCCAACTGTTTGACAAAATGTAAATGGAAGTTGTGGAAGCAGAGGCTGATTG
The DNA here is from genome assembly GCA_027924645.1 of Cunninghamia lanceolata. Lineage (NCBI taxonomy): Eukaryota > Viridiplantae > Streptophyta > Pinopsida > Cupressales > Cupressaceae > Cunninghamia > Cunninghamia lanceolata. The sequence continues at coordinate 25,217,277 of BSBN01000078.1, read as the reverse complement.
TCACGCCCAGAAAAGGCCCCTGAACTGTTTGACAAGATGCAAGGTGTATTTGTCCAGCGCTCTTAAGCGTCAACAAAATGGATGTTAAATGTGTTGGGATCAATTTGCCACATATTTAATGTTGCATATTCTTCTAAACACTCATTTAGCTGAGCTTCATCTCTAATGATGGATTAGATGTCAGATATGGCACCAAACTGCTCTTCTTTCTTTCATCATCATATAGGGAGAACTTTGACATTTGCATTAACCAGAGGGCTTCATCTACATCACTTTCGGCCACAATATCCAGAATGCACTTAACAAGGTAGGATTTGGGAAGGATGTGAAGACAACGGTGCCCCTTAACGCAGATGTGTATGCTGGAAGGCTAGGCTTAAATCACACTCTCGAAGCTTTGAAGGCTTAGGTGGTAGATGTGAACCCATTCGTTGCACCAAGGTCTGTCCCATTCAAACAACAGTCGCCATTAAGTTTCAAACTAAAACTCTATTCCCACCCAAAAGTTTGGTGGATGCCCGTAAGTATCTGATTGCATAAAATAGGAGATACTTTGTCATAGAAAATAGTTGCTGCCGCGAATAGAAGACATAGGTATCCTGACGATGCAATCACACCTTTTCACCATATGCAACAAGCAGGTTTCCAACTCGATCAGTTCTCATTTTCCAGCATACTATTACTATTTGCCAAAATGGGAGCTTTGGAACAAGGTATGGACATCCATCAAAGCATAATGGAAGGGGGATTATTGTCAGATTTTACAGTTGGAAATGCTCTGGTAGACATGTATGCAAAATGTGGAAGCATAGAAAAGGAATGTGAACTGTTTGACGGGGAGCCTCAGAAATATGGTCTCATGGAATGCTATAACTGCAAGATATGCACAAAATGTGTTTGTTGAAAAGGCTTTATAAACTTTCAACCAAATGCAATTGGCAGATGTAAAGCCAAACTCCGCAACCTTTCTCAGTATCCTGCCTGTGCCAAAATGGTAGCTTTGGAACACGGTATGGACATCCATCGCAGGATAAAGGATAGACGAATTTTGTCAGATGTTGTAGTTGCAACAGCCCTGGTAGACATGTATGCAAAATGTAGTAGCATAGACAAGGCAAGTGAACTGTTTGACAGAACGCCTCAAAGAACTGTTTGACAGAATGCCATTATTGCAGATATGAAAAATGTGGAAGCATAGACAAGGCGCGTGAAAGTTATTTGACAGAATGTCTCAAAGAAATGTGTTCTCATGGAGCGCCTTGATTGCAGGATATTGAAAAAGTGGATTTGTTGAAAAGCCTTTAGAAACTTTCAACCAAATGCAATGGGCAGGTGTAAAGCCAGACTCTACAACCTTTGGTAGCATCCTCCCAGCCTGTGCCAAATGGGATCTTTGGAATAGGGTATGGACATCCATCAAAGTATAAAGGATAGAGGAATTTTGTCAGAGGTAGTTGCAATTTCTCTGGTAGACATGTATGAAAAATGTAGCTACATATTCATAAAACCTATATACTTAACTTCTAGAGTAATTTTGATACCATAATAGTAGCTACAAGTAACCATACAAACTAGTGAAGAATATTTGAGATTAAGGGAGTTTAGGAAGGTTTAGATGAGGAATATGCTTAGGTTGAAACTAGTGAAATAATATTTTGTGGATGTGCATTATGTGTATGCGACATGTGATGTTATTAAATTGTGATGATCTATGTCCAAGCTAGAGTTCTCAATGTAGTTGTGTGAATATGTCATTCTATGTTTGTCAATCCATGAGTCTCATGGTCTCATGCCTAAGTTGGGACCCTCGTGTATGAGTTTGATCTATTGTAGCATAGTATGCATGTGATCTAGTGATAAGGAAGACTCTATGGACTAAATTGTTGATCATCCTTCAAGCCTCAATGGAGTCATATAATTGCCATTTTATAGAGAAAATTACTCCATGTCGATTAATGCATAGAGTAACACAATGGTTATTTTGGTGAATCAAAAATCCAAATGATTGTCATCCTAATAGAGATGGTATATTTTCTATCTCAATTACAAGTTGAATAGTGTGTCTTCCCATAGTGAGGTGTTTCCTTGATTACCAAGGTGTTATTAGGATGATTGCTATCTCAGTTTAAAGTTGGATAGCGTTGCTTTGGTATAGTAAGGTGTGGCATTGTTCTCAAGGTGTTTCCTTGTTGACATATTCTAGAATCTGTTGGAGTGGTTGTAGCCCGCTAAATTGTGTTAAATGTAATCATGATTAAAATATTTAGAGACTTGTGTGTGTCTATATGTATGCATGCTTGTGCATGTGTCGATTGGTCAACCTAGTGATATTGAGTTCTAGATTGGCCAAGTGGTGGATGTCATAATTTTCCTAGATTGGCTAACTGGTGGATTCCATGGTTTTATTGGGTTGGTTCTAGAAAATATCTACAAAATTTCTTAGATGGTAGAAGCCCTGCACAGACCTATGAATGTCTACACACCTCACCAATACCCCTATGAAGTTGAATACCTCATTGTAATGGTGGATAGGAGGAATGGTAGGCATGATACTTGGATTGACCTCCAAGCAAAGTCCTCTGCACTGTAATAATTATAAATTGGTAACACACGTTCTAACATTCTATGAATTAATGAATAACTCTGGTTGCAATAATGATGAATGAATATTATCTCTAAATTCATGAATCTAACTATAATTATATTTGACTGTTGTACTGAACTTTGTGATCTTTGATTAGCTAATATGCCTATAGGAGAAAGAGGTATAGATTGCTTAAGGACACCATCAAAGATGTGTAGTAGGGAGCATTAAGGATTGTTGAGCGGCAGTTGACAATCATCAAATTCTTGGTTAAGGATCAAGAGACATGTTATTAATTTGTCCTAAGGCATTAAGTTGTAAAGTCTAGAGAACTATATAGAATATGTTAATGGTTAAAGATTATAGTACTTGTGTAAAATTTGACCCATCAGCTCAAAGATAAAGTTAGTTTTTGAATACTATGATTCTAGTGTGATATAAATTACTTTAAGGGTTGCATGAGCTTCCTAGAAGGCTTAGTGAGTACATGTTCATTTTCATTAGGACATTATAGTATTTTGTTATCATTTGGTAAAGCTAATTATGAACCCTCAAAGGATTGATACCTTCTTATTGAAGTATTTCTTTATATTATTATTTGGATTAATCTGTAAGACATGTGACATGATTCTATAATGTTCTAGTGAATGAACCTAAGTACCTATGTGTAATTGACCTAGAGTGAATAATCTAGACAAATAAAGCCATGGATGGTTAGAGGCTAAAGTATAGAGGTTATATAATTGAGATTCTTAAATTTGGCAAGTCACTATCTTGACATGTGGGAGCTTTGAAACAATGTATGGATATCCATCAAAGCAATAAGGATAGAGGAATTTTGTTAGATGTAGTTCTAACTTCTATCGTAGATATGTATGTGAAATATGGAAGCATAGAGGCATGTGAACCATCTGACAAAATGCCTCAAAGAAATGTGGTCTCATGGAATGCCATGATTGCAAGATATGCACAAAATTGATTTGTTGACAAGGATTTTCAAACTTTCAAGAAAATGAAATTGGTTGGTGTAAAGCCAACATCATCCCTACTTATCCCAAAATGGGAGCTTTGGAATAGGCTATGGACATCCATCAAAGCATAATGGAAGGGAGATTATTGTAATATATTATAGTTGGAAATGCTCTAGTAGCCATGTATGGAAAATGTGGAAGCATAGACAAGGCATGTGAACTGTTCAACAAAATGCCTCAAATAAATGTCCTATCATGGAATGAGATGACTGTAGGATATGCACAAAATGGATTTTGCAAGGATGCTCTCAAAATCTTAAAATTAAGGAAGCACTTTGGAACATATCTTGACATTATAATCTTTGCTTTTGTTCTATGTGCATGTAGCCATGTAGGTTTAGTGGATCAGAGTTGTACATACTTCAATCACATGAGTAACCATTATTGCATTACACCTACAATTGATCATTATGTATGCATGGTTGACCTTCTTGCCATGTTGGCTATCTTGAGGACACCCTAAACTTTATTATTAAGATGCTAGTTAAACTTGTATTGGTTGAGTGGATGTGTTTTCTTGGCACCACATGCAGATCACATATGAATACTATGGCTTAGGAAAATTTACAACAACATTGTTTTTTGATTTGGATCCTAAAAATGTTGTGACTTATGTTCGTCTCTCAAACATCTATGTGGAAGTGGGATAGTGGTGTGAGGTTCAAATGGTAAGGACATTAATGAAAAGATAAAGGAATTAGAAAGATCCATGGATATAGTTGGATTGCAGACCATAAAATGGTACATGTTTTTTGTGTAGGAGACACATCGCATCCACATACACAAAAGATATATGCAAAGTTGGAGAATTTGGCTTGGGAGATGAAGGTAGCAGGGTATTTTCTAGATTCAAGATATTTACTTAGTGATGTGGAAAATAAATTGTTCCTCCACCATCATAGTGAAAAGTTGGCAATTTTTTTGGTTTTTTAGACATGCCCCTTAGAACAACTATTAGAGTTGTGAAGAACCTTCGAGTATGTGTTGATTGCCACACTACAACAAAATTTATCTCCAAGATTGTTGCAAGAGAATTTGTCTTGAGGAATGCAAACTATTTCCATGATTTTAAATAAGGAGAATGTTCTTGTGGCTTGATTATTAGTGACACTAAATGAATTAATCCAAAAAATAGGATTGCACTATAATAATGTGCACCATGTCAAACTTGCACTAATAATTAAGAACAAGGTTTTATTTTTAGTTTCAAGAACTTTTTTTGCTTTTGTTTTGGTTTTTAGTTTTTAGCAATCTAGAATATGATGTTGGCTTCATAGAGTGCAATGGAGATCACTACTTATATTCATTGTTGAGGTATCTATCAAAGACATGTTTTACAATAACATGGATGTTTAATTGAATTATGAAATGAAAAGTTAGAGAAGGTAGAGAAAGAGAAAATAAAAGGTGAGGAGTTCACTTCAAATAAATTTAAATATGCTTGACCAACAAGAAATGGGAGGAAGACTCCCAATTACCCTTTACATTTTGTATACTTTTTTGTTTGGATTAATTGTGTTATCTTTTTCCTATGTTTGGTTAACTATTTAATTGCACATTGTAGATTCAATATGTAATTTTATATAAGTGTATGTAGAGTTTGTGTCATTTATGGTTAGATATTTATAATTTTGTTTCACATCCCTTTTCTTGGTGAAATAATTAATAAATTTTCTAATTTGTAGATACTTTTTAACTTAATTAAATGATTTCAATTTGTTTGGTTTTAATTAGAAATAAACTAGTATAATTTAAATGAAGAAGTAAAAAATTACAAGTGTGTTTATGTTGTAATTATTGGTTATGCATGGCAGTTGAAAAACTCACATAATGACATTTATGGATTGATGTTGAGAGAAGAGAATAATATATGTATATGTTAAAAAATCATGATTTTAATCGCACATTCATGGTATAAAAAACGTATGCATGCTAATGAGATGAGGGTTTCAAGGTAATTAGGCAAGAGACAAATAGGGTATTTCATAAGTGTTTGGAGTGATAGTAGGACTTAGAACAAGAGGAACTCAAAAGGATGAGGCAATTTTAGAGAAACACAATCCTTAATCTTGATTTCTCAATGTTGGTATTTAAAGAAAATATACATCACCAATCATCAACAGAATACCCATACCTTTATAGTGGTTGCCTATGTCTTGTAAACCTTTGAACAAGATGAGGTGGAGGTTCTTCCTCTTCTTCTGATGATTTAGAGCTTGATGAAATCTCCTCAACTTTTTATCGAATTGGGGCCCTCGATTCAACTTTCTCAAGTATAGAAGGAAGTTGAATCACATCTTTATTCTATTTAATTTTCTCTGGCTATATAACAATGGAAGAAGGCTTAGTTTCTCTAAAAATGACACTTCTATTGTAAAATAATTTCTTTGCAAATGGATCCCAAAGCTTGTATCCTTTCACATCATAACTAGAACTAATGAAGATACATTTTATAGCTTTGTTATCCAACTTACTTCACTTCTCCCTTTGTACATGTGTATATATCTCAAAACCAAAAGCTCTCAGATGCCTTTGTGAAGTCTTATATCTTGACCAAACCTCCATTGACATCTTACCCATAAGTCCTAATGTAGGAGAGATGTTTAACACCTATAGCAAGTAGTGGCTATGGATTTGGCCTAAAACCTAGAAACAAGATTCCCACACCTAGATATTTTTAGTATATTCTTAAATACATGTCATAAATTCCTAAATTTAACTTCCCAAGATGGGTGCCCAGGTTTTGTAATAAGTGTTTGGAGTGACAACAGTTATGAGAGAGATAAATAGAGCACTTAATAAGTGTTTGGAGTGACAATTGGGCTTAGAACAAGAGGAATTCTTGTACTTGATTCATCTCAAAATTTTATAGTGGGAAATTCATTTCATAATGTCCAAAGACTTATGAGTATAAAGAGTGTTTTTAAAGTTTACAATAGAAGAAGATAATTTGTTATGAAGTACCTTTATTCTTGTAAAAGCAAAATCACTTTGTAAATATCATTAATAGTATCACACTTGAGGTCCCAAGGTACATCTAAAATTATAAATCAATATTTTTTGTATGCATTATAATAGTAGGGAACATTAGAATTGAAGCAATTCCATTGTCATTGAAAATAAAACTAATTATAAAATAATCCCATAGATTGCATTTGGTGAAGTGAAGTCCTCAATAAATAAAAGGTGTTACATTCTTCGTCCTACCACCTAGTACCACCACATCTATTTGACTTGATCTATTTAGAATCCCCAATGATGGATTTGTTCTTGATAAGTTATTTAGATGGCTTCTTCCTTAGAATTTATTAGATCCCATCCCACTTTTAGGTTCCTTTTTTTCTCATTCCAATCCTATCCAACTATAAAATTTGTTAATTTCCTTGGCAACATTGGGTCTCTTATTTCATGTGAAATGAGGAGTGTTTCTTTTGCAATTGATTTTAGTATTTCATTTTCCATTTTGTTGGGTTCTCTCTACTCCACACACCCTTGTTCTTTTTCCTCCATCTCAGAGCTTAGTAACTCATATATGGATTACTCTTATCCCTCTTCTATCATCTTGTCTCTTCTTCTTCCTCATGGTTGAAGTTAAACCTATGAAACCACAATGATTAACTTTTAAACTTTAGATTTCTTACTCATTACATCAATAGAGTAGTTGCATGATCAATCCCTAATAAATCTTGAAATTAAACTTAAAATTATATCCTTAATGGCCCATTAGGCCCTTAGTTTTAAACCACACTTTGATACCATATGTGATAAGCCAATGGATTTGAGGAAAATTAGACTATTTTTTTAATTGAACTTCTTAAGCTTTTTCCCACATTATATAAAAGAATGTTGTCTTACAACATCAATAAATCCTTAGTAAAAGTCATCCAAAAATTCTCTTGGATCAGCATACTTGGCTTCTTTGGTTTGATAATAACATTGAGCTTAGGCATTCATGTCTAGGTCTAAAATAGTCCTTTTTAAATCTTAATGTAGGTTGACAACTAAGGGACATGCCTTAAGACAAGATTTAGTTTGGGTTGAACCATCAAATTTCAATAGACTCTATATGGGAACATGTGGCCAACTCCAATTGGTACTTTCTTACATTCATGAAATTCCAGGCATATTTGGCCTAATTTAATTATGCTTATGGATGTGAAAGCATTTTACGCAACCTATTTTAATTAGGTATCTAGGTCTAATAATTTAATGGCCTTAGATTTGTGGGCACAATGGATGCGAGAGTCCTATAAAACATTACATAATGGTAGGTCAGTTCTAGAATCCTAAGGCTATATTCTAAAGTATTCCAAAGGGTTAAATTTGATACAAACAAATGGAATGCACCCAATTGTTAGGTTTCCTATCTCTCAACATCTTAGGCACAAACATATTATCAATCCTAATTTATTTGGGACCTTGATTTTGGAACTTAACAGATTTATCTCTAGAGGTCCATAGACCTAAGTCGCCTACTAACTTTGACTAATTTGTGCACTCAAGTTAGAACTTACTAACAATTAGATTGAAACCCTCATCTATCTATGAACATGTGTAGATTCACTCTAGTAGACCAATGGATATAAATTCAATTGGGGCATCAATAGTTAGAAAATTTGACATATTCAGGGTCTAAATTCCAAAAGTATTATGACATTATGAATAGTAGCATACCATGGACATAAGCATCGTTGAAAATTTTAACTTATTAGAGCTCTCAATTTCAATCTTGATATATGATTATATTTAAAATTTCCAATAGATCTGTGTATTTATAAATTTGATGTGGGTTTTAGTCTAGGCTATTAGAATTTACCTCAAAGACTTTTGCTGATACTTCCTTTGATGATTTATCCATGGGGTTTACATAGTTATCTCTTAATAAATTTTTACCATCCATAGGACTTGATTTATATCTATGGAATATGCTCCATTTATGACATAAGAGAATTACTTACCAAATTTAGGAATCCTAGTTAAATAACCTTTGTACTTTAGCCTCTAACCATCCATGGCTTTATTTGTCTAGATTATTCACTCTAGGTCAATTACACATAGGTACTTAGGTTCATTCACTAGAACATTATAGAATCATGTCACATGTCTTACAGATTAATCCAAATAATAATATAAAGAAATACTTCAATAAGAAGGTATCAATCCTTTGAGGGTTCATAATTAGCTTTACCAAATGATAACAAAATACTATAATGTCCTAATGAAAATGAACATGTACTCACTAAGCCTTCTAGGAAGCTCATGTAATCCTTAAAGTAATTTATATCACACTAGAATCATAGTATTCAAAAACTACTTCTATCTTTGAGGTGATGGGTCAATTTTTAAACAAGTAGTCTACACAAGTACTATAATCTTTAACTATTAACATATCCTATATTGTTCTCTAGAATTTACAACTTAATTCCGTAAGAAAAATTAATAACAAGTCTCTTGATCCTTAGCCAAGAATTTGATGATTGTCAACTGCCACTCAACAATCCTTAATACTTACTACTACACATCTATGATGGAATCCTTAAGCAATCTCTACCCCTTTCTCCTATAGGCATATTGGGTAATCAGAGATCACAAAGTTCAGTACAATAGTGAAATATAATTATAGTTAGATTCATGAATTTAGAGATAATATTCATTCATCAATATTGCAACTAGAGTTATTCATTAATTCATAGAATGTAGGAACATGTGTTACCAACTTATAATTATTAGAGTGTAGAGGACTTTGTTCGGAGGGCAATCCAAGTATCATACCCATTTTTCCTCCTACCCACCATTAGAATGAGGTATTCAACTTCATAGGGGCATTGGTGAGGTGTGTAGCCATTCATAGGTGTTCAACCTATTTGATTTGTGCAAGGATTCTACCATCTAAGAAATTTTGCAGTTAATTTCTAGAACCAATCCAAGGAAACCATGGAATCTGTCACTTAGCCAATCTAGGAAAATTATGGCATCCACCACTTGGCAAATCTAGAAATCAATATCACTAGATTGACCAATCGAAACATGCACAAGAATGCATACATATAGACACACAAAAGTCTCTCAACATCTAAGTCACAATTACATTCAACACAATTTGGTGGTCTACAACCACTCCAATGGATCCTAACACATGTGTCAACAAGGAAACACCTCGATCACAATGTCACACCTTGCTATACGAAAGAAATGTGATCCAACTTTAAAATGAGATCGCATCCATCCTAAGAACACCTCGGTAATCAAGGCAACACCTCACTATGGCAAGACACACTATTCAAATTGTAATTAAGATAGAAAATATACCATCTCTATTAGGATGACAATCATCTAGATTTTCAATCCACCAAAATAACCACTATGCTACTTTATACATTAATCGACATGGAGTAATTCCCTCTGTAAAATGGCCACTATACGACTCCATTGAGGCTTGAAGGATGATCAACAATTTATTCCATAGAGTCTTCCTTATCACTGGATCACATGCATACTATGCTACAATAGATCAAACTCATACACAAGGATCCCATATTAGGCATGAGACCATGAGACTCATCGATTCACAAACATAGAATGACATATTCACACAACAACCACAGTGAGAACTCTAGATTGAACATAGATCATCACAATTTAATAACATCACATGTCCAACACACATAATGTACATCAACAAAATATTATTTCACTAATTTCAACCTAAGCATATTCCTTATCTAAACATGCCTCAACTCCCTTAATCTCAGATATCTTCACTAGTTTGTATGGTTACTTATAGCTACAATTATGGTATCAAAAGTACTCGAGAAGTTGAGTATGTAGGTTTTATGAATATGTACCTACATTTTTCATACATGTCTACTAAAGTAGTTGCAACTACCTCTGACAAAATTCGCCTATCCTTTATGCTTTGATGGATGTCCATACCCTGTTCCAAAGCTCCCATTTGGCACAAGCTAGGAGGATGCCAAAGGTTGTAGAGTCTGGCTTTACACCTTCCCTTTCCATTTGGTTGAAAGTTTCTAAAGCCTTTCAACAAATCCATTTTGTTAATATCCTGCAATCAAGGGGTTCCATGAGAACACATTTCTTTCAGACATTATGTCAAACAGTTCATGCAGCTTGTCTATGGTTCCACATTATGCATATCCTGCAATAATGTCATTCTATCATATAGTTCATGTGCCTTGTCTATGCTACAACATTTTGCATACATTTCTACTAGGGTAGTTGCACTATAACATTTGACAAAATCCATCTATCCTTCATCCTACGATGGATGTCCATACCCTATTCCAAAGCTACCATTTTGGCATAGGCAAGATGCTGGGAAATGTTTTGGAGTCTGGCTTTACATCTGCCAATTGAATTTGGTTGAAAGTTTCTAAAGCCTTTTCAACAAACACATTTTGTGCATATCCTGCAGTTATAGCATTCCATGAGACCATATTTCTAGGGCTTCACATCTAACAGTTCGCGTGTCGTGTCTATGCTTCCACATTTTGCATACATGTCTACTAGAGCATTTCCAACTGTAATATATGACAATAATCCCCCTTCCATTATGCTTTGATGGATGTGCATAACCTATTCCAAAGCTCCCATTTTGGCAAAGGTTAGGAGTACGCTAACAAATGAGAACTGATTGAGTTGAAACATGCTTGTTGCATATGGTGAAACAGTGTGACTGCATCTTCAGGACACACATGTCTTCTATTTGCTACAACAACTATTTTCTATGAGATGGTATCTCCTATTTTATGCAATCAGATACTTATGAACTTGGCATAATGAAAGGGCTGACATTTGCCACCTAAGCAGTTAAAGCTTAGACTATGTGGTTTAAGCCCAACCATGTAGGAAAGCTTCCTTTAGAAGGAAATTTTAGGCTTGATGTTCGTGATTTGATGATAGAGATTTGTCAGTTCTAAACTAATAATAATGCATAGATCTCGATTAATATCTATCTATATTTAAGTTTGTATGATAATCCATATTTTCTTGTGGATTTTGTTTTCTTTGATAGTACTCGACTAGTTGTAGTTGACAATGCCTTACAGTATACCAATGTGTTTGATGTGAATCTTAATACACGGAAGAGAGTGGAGAATGAAACGGGGGTCAAGATTGTTATAAGAGGGAAGGATTCTATTAAAGAAGGTAGATTCTAGCAGAAGTGAGATCTAAAATTAGATCCATCGGCAAATGAGGATTTGCATGTTTTGGTAGAGGCTAAGGAAGCTACCGTTGCCATAGAAATAGAGGTGAAGAACCTGTAGCGCCCCTCATTTTGGCTTTCTGATACTTGTTATGTTTAGACATTATGACATCTTGGATTTATTGTTTTGATGATGATACTTATTTATTGCTTTGATGGTACTGTTAGAACTAATGTTGTATGCTTATATTATGATTGGTTATGGACTTAGTTGATTATGTCGATAAATTTTTTCATGTGCTTAATGCGATTATCTAATGATGTTTTCATTTAGTTGTTTAGCTACTAATGTGCATACAAGTTATGGTTATTTGTTGATGTGATTGCTGGAAGGGACAATGTCACATTACTCATGCATGAGTACCCTGCTATGCTACGATTTCTTCCACGATGTGTTTGTTTGGATAATTATATGAATATATATATGCTTGACATTTCATTTACTGCAGGTTGCAGGTACCAAGCATCAACTCCACCTAAATTAGTAGGTTTGATCTTGCCTCAAATCCAATGGAGAATTGTTGATCGGAGATGACATAAGGTCCCTCTGCTTGTCATTATCCTTGAAAAGGGTGAGTGCATGTCATGTGGTCTATCAATCTGGTCAGTTTGACATGATAGTCAGTCACCTTAGTTGAGCTCATCTGGTATTGTTTGGTATGTGGGTTTCAAGTTGTAATAATGTGTTATTGTTTTGATTAATTTGCATTACTAAAATAGAAATCATAAGTCCACCTTGCTAAATAAATAATAACATTAAGAGGTAATAAATGTTTTAAATCGATAATATAATTGACAATCTTTGTATATACAAAATTAATAGTACTTAAGCGAATGTTATATTGTGAGGAAGCGATTATAAAAACATAGTATTAGTAAAAGTTATTGTGAGTATAGATATAAAATGTTTTGTCTTCTAATTAATATTAATAAATAAGAATAAATTGTGTTGTCAAAAAATTTGGGTGTGCAACCCAAAATAAATAAAATTTGAATTTTTCTTGATTTGGGGGTATTGGAATGTGAGGCCTATCTTTTTAATTTCCGTTCATTTGACTATTTACCTTACTGTTGCTAATACATTTAGACTTGTGGGACTGTTGATCCTGAATTTCCGAACTATTAGACTTTATGATGTTATGGGAAAACTAATTGGGTGATGTTAGATAGATGCTTTATATTATGAGAAAACAAATTAGGTGATCTTAGATAGATGCTTTATATTAAAGGACAACTAATTGGGTGATGTTAGATAGAAATTGATTTATATTTTGATGTTAAAGGAAAACTAATTGGGTGATGTTAGATAGATGCTTTATATTATGAGAAAATAAATTGGGTGATCTTAGATAGATGCTTTATATTAAAGGAAAACTAATTGGGTGATGTTAGATAGATACTATATATTAAGAGAAATCAAATTGGGTGATGTTAGATAAATGCTTATTATTAAGAGAAAACTAATTGGGTGATGTTGGATAGAAAATTGTTTTGAAATTCAATCTTGGGAATGGATGTTTGAAATATAGAAATTAGAACCTAATTGTAATGTGACTTTCTTTATGCTTATGTGAACTTGTAATATTTTATGCGAGTGTATGTTTTAAGTTGCTTTGGCTATTATATGTATATGTGGAAATTTACTTTGGAATTGAGTGTGCAAGTATTTCTAACCAACCACAAATACTAGAGATCATCCCACACCTGATGTTGTAATTCCTTGTGAAACCGATCTAGTTCCACGAGGATCTAAGATCAACTCTATGTATGATGAAACGTTGTAATGTTATTTTTGCATGTGGTTAATTGGGTTAAGTTTACCTTCTTTTAATTTGAATTATAATTTGTGTTGTAAGAATTTTGTCTTTGAATTACATTTTTAAATTTTAAATTTTTGGAGACCCTTTTCATGTGTTTTAACTTGACCCTGGGTGCTCTAACTAGGTTAAACTTGAACCTGGGTTATACCCCATGGTTCTAGGGTCCCTTTTGACTTGGGTAACCCTTGGTAAACCTCCATATGGTCACCTTAACTTCACACTGAAGTTGAGTGACGAATTTGGAGGCATGGGAGGGAGACAATTGTGGTACCAACACTCAACCCCATCCCTTTTCACTTCCCAAGGTTGGAGATGACTCCAAGGCTCAACAATTGTGGAGAACTTGACTCCAAGTCTCTCTCACAATTGGTGAGAGTACCCTTGGAGTTGTGTGGTCCCTCTTGAGAGGAAATGAGGGGGACACATGTGTCACCCTTTCCCTCTTTAACTCCTCCTTTCTCTCCCACATGTTGGAGAGAGGACAAGTGGTAAGGGGTGAGGGAGAGTTGAGGATGGGTGAGTGACATGTGTCAACACCCATCCCTTGGGACATACTTGTAGTGGGGAGGAAGAGTGAGGAGGTGACAAGTGTCACCTCCCCATTCCTCTAATCTCATGGGTAGGGCTTATTTTAATCCCACTTGGTATAAGGTGGGGGGTTGTTGAATTTTTGGAGAATTTGAATTGTTTGAAATTGATTTTGGGAAAAGATAGAGGGAGTTTGGTGGCTTATGTTGGAGGAGATTTTTGAGAAGCTCTACATCAACTTTCTTCCATAATAGGGCATTTAAAGGTTGGTTTTCAAGGCTAAGGCCTTCCTTTTGTATTATAGTTTGCTTGCATGATGCATATGTGTGGTTCATTTCCTTGAGTGTTATTGTTATTGTGGGGAAAATTGGTTGGGTGTTGTAAGAGCCTCTCTCACTTGGGAGAAGATGCTCAACAAGTGTGGGGTAGGGGAGGAGTGATCCTCCTAGGGGTCATTACCTTGTTTTGGGGTGTTGTAAGCCTTGAGGGCAATTTTATGTGATTTTGAGCAATATGATACATGGCTTGAGAGCCAAAATATGGAGACTTTTGGAAATTTTCTTAAGTGTGATGGCTTGAGGCCATAAGAG